>CM056798.1:0-10000000 GCA_029852875.1 Mythimna loreyi
CAAGGGCGTCTATTGCCAGGCGTTCGCCGACGACATAGTCCTGGTTATTGACGGAGACACTGGATTGGAGGTCCAAAGACAGGCCAATGCCGCCCTCGCCTATGTTACGGAGTGGGGAGTCAAAAACAAGTTAAAGTTCGCACCGCACAAAACCAAAGCGATGGTGGTTACGCGAAAACTTAAATTTGACGAACCGCTCTTGAGCATGGGCGGGATCGGCATTGGCATGTCAAAGGAAATAAAAATCCTTGGGCTAACCATCGACAGCTGCCTGACATTTAATAAACACATTAATAATATATGTAAAAAAGTTGTTAAATTATACGGGCAGCTGTCGAGGGCGGCCAAGGTCAGTTGGGGCCTCCACACTGATATCATCAGAATAATATATAACGCAGTCATCGAGCCAGTGATTCTGTATGCGGCGAGCGCCTGGGCACCGGCAGTGGGTAAGCTGGGAGTCAAAAAACAACTAAATGCCATCCAGCGTGGATTTGCGCAGAAGCTCTGCAGAGCTTACCGCACGGTCTCCCTGAATGCAGCACTGCTTCTCGCCGGTATACTTCCACTCGATATTCGTATACGGGAAGCAGCCGCTCTGTACGAAGCAAAGAGGGGAGTATCCCGGCCAGATCTGGCTGGCGGAGAGGTCGAGCGGAGGGCGGGGCACTGCGAAAATGGACACCCGGCGACGCATATGTACCTGGAGTTCAAAAGCCTGATAGACGAAGAAGAGCTGACCGCAAACAGCGACTATGCCGTCAAAATGTTTACAGATGGCAGTAGGATTGGCGGCAAGGTGGGGGCCGCAGTGTCCTACTGGGAAGGCGCGGCCGAAACCAAAGCCGTCAAACTTAAATTGCCATCTTATGGCACCGTCTATCAGGCGGAACTCCTGGCCGTATGCAGAGCCACGGGTGACATCATTCAAAGTGCTCAGCAGACATTTGCAATTTACAGCGATTCTCGATCCGCGCTGGATGCCATAGTCAATAATGGCTCCCTACATCCCCTGGCCGTAGAGGCCCGCAAGAACCTCCGCACAGCCTTTGGCCAGAGCAAAACTGTGTCCTTGTTCTGGTTGAAGGCCCATGCGGGGCTTGCGGGCAACGAACGTGCCGACTGTCTAGCCAAAATGGCTGCCCTCACCATGGATAGTGCCCCTGACTACGATAAGTGCCCGGTTTCATTCGTCAAGGGGCAAATCAGACGGGAGTCTCTTGGCGAATGGAATCGGAGGTATCAATCAGGGGCAACTGCCGGGACAACCAAGGTTTTCTTTCCGGATGCTGTCGAGGGGTACCGGATCGTCCGGAAAATAAAGACGGATTGTATCACGACACAGATGCTAACGGGGCACGGTGGGTTCTCCGAATACTTAGCCAGATTCAAGTGTAAGAGGGACCCATCGTGCGCCTGTGCCCCTGGAGTCGACGAATCCACTCTGCATGTGTTGTTCGACTGCCCAATCTTCGGGCGAGCAAGATATGAGACCGAGCAAGAATTGGGACAGGCGATACAAAGAAGCACAGTGAGCCAAATAATGGCTGAAACAAAAAAAAGAGAAATATTTTTTAAATTCGCCAAGAACGTGACGAAAATAATAATAAAACAGAATAAATAAAATATATTTGACATACGACATAATATATACATATATACAAACAATCTAAATATAACACAGGTATACATAAATACATAATTACAAATTACTATATATAAATAAGGAAAAGAGGAGATGATAGAAGAAAGAAAGCCTCAAGCAAGCGCAAAATATTGGGTGATCCAAGCGTTTGCGCAACCCTTGAGGAAGGAGTGAAGCAATGAGAAAGGTAATAAATAAATATTTATCAACATAGTGTAGTAAAGGAAAGAAATAAGGAAAGAACACAACATGAAAATGAACAAAGAACTAGAAGAAAAGAAATAAAACAAAGAACTATCTTAAATAAATAAATAACTTAATGTATTCAATAATATAATAAAATAAAACAGGAATGAGTGTGCAACGATCCTGCTCAGGGCAGGGAGTGGAGAAAGTCGTAATTATAAAAAAAAAAAAAAAAAAACCTAACCTAACCCAAATTTGACCTAACCCAAATTTAACCTAACCCAAATTTAACCTAACCCAAATTTAACCTAACCCAAATTTAACCTAACCCAAATTTAACCTAACCCAAATTTAACTTTCCCAAATTTCTGACCACGACGATGTCTATGATGATGATGATGACGAAGGTGACGAAGATGACTATGATAACGATGATGACGACGCTGACTCCAATGATGACGACGCCAACGCCTACGATGACGACGCTGACGCCAATGATGATGACGCCGTCCTCTATTATGACGACGCTGATGACTATTATGACGTCGTTGACGACTATGAAGACGACGCCAACGCCTATTATGATGACGCTGACGCCAATGATGACGACGCCGACAAAAAAAAAAATCTAACCTAACCTAACCTAACCCAAATTTAACCTAACCCAAATTTGACCTTACTCAAATTTAACCAAACCCAAATTAAACCTAACCCAAATTTAACCTAACCCAAATTTAACCTAACCCAAATTTGACCTTACTCAAATTTAACCTAACCCAAATTAAACCTAACCCAAATTTAACCTAACCCAAATTTAACCTAACCCAAATTTAACTTACACACGTTTCTGACGACGACGATGTCTATGATGACGATGATGAAAATGGTGACGAAGATGACTATGATGACGACGCCGTCTCCAATGATGACGACGCCGACGCCTATGATGGCGACTCCGACGCCTACGATCATGAGGCCGACGCCAATTATGACGACGCCGACGCCAATGATGATGACGCTCATGACTATTATGAAAACGCCGACGACTATGAGGACGACGCCAACGCTTAATATGACGACGCTGACCCAAATTTAACCTCACCCAAATTTAACCTAACCCAAATTTAACCTAACCCAAATTTAACCTAACCCAAATCATCGACACCTTCATCGTCATCGTCATCGTCATCGTCATCGTCATCGTCATCGTCGTCGTCATCGTCATCGTCATTAGAATTTTATTCATAGTAATTAGAAAGTTAAATTTGGGTTAGGTTAAATTTGGGTTAGGTTAAATTTGGGTTAGGTTAAATTTGGGTTAGGTTAAATTTGGGTTAGGTTAAATTTGGGTTTAGTTAAATTTGGGTTAGGTTAAATTTGGGTTAGGTTAAATTTGGGTTAGGTTAAATTTGGGTTAGGTTAAATTTGGGTAAGGTTAAATTTGGGTTAGGTTAAATTTGGGTTAGGTTAAATTTGGGTTAGGTCAAATTTGGGTTAGGTTAGGTTAGGTTTTTTATTTTTTGTCGGCGTTGTCATCATTGGCGTCAGCGTCGTCATAATAAGCGTTGGCGTCGTCCTCATAGTCGTCGGCGTTTTCGTAATAGTCATCAGCGTCATCATCATTGGCGTCGGCGTCGTCATAATAGGCTTCGGCGTCACCATCAGAGGCGTCGGCGTCGTCATAATAGGCGTCGGCGTCATCATCATAGTCGTCGGCGTCGCCATCATAGTTGTCGGCGTCGTAATAATAGTCATCAGCGTCATCATTGTTGGCGTCGGCGTCGTCATAATAGGCTTCGGCGTCACCATCAGAGGCGTCGGCGTCGTCATAATAGGCGTCGGCGTCATCATCATAGGCGTCGGCGTCATCATCAAAGTTTTCGGCGTCGTCATCATAGGCGTTGGCGTCGTCATCATCGTCATCATAATAGGCATTATCGTCGTCCTCATAGTCGTCAGCGACGTCATAATAGTCATCAGCGTCATGACCATAAATATCAGCGTCGTCATAATAGGCGACAGCGTCGTCATCATTGGCGTCGGCGTCGTCATAATAGGCTTCGGCGTCACCATCAGAGGCGTAAGCGTCGTCATAATAGGCGTCGGCGTCATCATCATCATCACCGACACCTTCATCGTCATCGTCATCGTCGTCGTCATCGTCATCGTCATCGTCATCGTCATCGTCATCGTCATCGTCGTCGTCATCGTAATCGTCATCGTCATCGTCATCGTCATCGTCATCGTCATCGTCATCGTCATCGTCATCGTCATCGTCATCGTCATCGTAATCGTCATCGTCATCGTCATCGTCATCGTCATCGTCATCGTCATCGTCATCGTCATCGTCATCGTCATCGTCATCGTCATCGTCATCGTCATCGTCATCGTCATCGTCATCGTCATCGTCGTCGTCATCGTCGTCATAATAGGCGACAGCGTCGTCATCATTGGCGTCGGCGTCGTCATCATTGGAGACGGCGTCGTCATCATAGTCATCTTCGTCACCATTGTCATCATCGTCATCATAGACATCGTCGTCGTCTGAAATTTGGGTAAGTTAAATTTGGGTTAGGTTAAATTTGGGTTAGGTTAAATTTGGGTTAGGTTAAATTTGGGTTAGGTTAAATTTGGGTTAGATTAGGTTAGGTTAGATTTTTTTTTTTGTCAGCGTCGTCATCATTGGCGTCAGCGTCATCATAATAGGCGTTGGCGTCGTCTTCATAGTCGTCAACGACGTCATAATAGTCATCAGTGCCGTCATAATAGAGGACGGCGTCATCATCATTGGCGTCAGCGTCGTCATCGTAGGCGTCGGCGTCATCATCATAGACGTCGGCGTCGTCATCATCGTTATCATAGTCATCTTCGTCTTCATCGTCATCATCATCATCATAGACATCGTCGTCGTCAGAAATTTGGCAAAGTTAAATTTGGGTTAGGTTAAATTTGGGTTAGGTTAAATTTGGGTTAGGTTAAATTTGGGTTAGGTTAAATTTGGGTTAGGTTAAATTTGGGTTAGGTTAAATTTGGGTGAGGTTAAATTTGGGTCAGCGTCGTCATATTAAGCGTTGGCGTCGTCCTCATAGTCGTCAGCGTCGTCATAATAGGCGACGGCGTCATCATTTTTGACGTCGGCGTCGTCATAATAGGCGTTGGCGTCATCATCATAGACGTCGGCCTCGTCATCATCGTTATCATAGTCATCTTCGTCTTCATCGTCATCATCATCATCATAGACATCGTCGTCGTCAGAAATTTGGCAAAGTTAAATTCGGGTTAGGTTAAATTTGGGTTAGGTTAAATTTGTGTTAGGTTAAATTTGGGTGAGGTTAAATTTGGGTTAGGTTGAATTTGGGTGAGGTTAAATTTGGGTCAGCGTCGTCATAATAAGCGTTGGCGTCGTCCTCATAGTTGTCGGCGTTTTCATAATAGTCATCAGCGTCATCATCATTGGCGTCGGCGTCGTCCTCATAGTCGTCGGCGTTTTCATAATAGTCATCAGCGTCAGCATCATTGGCCTCGGCGTCGTCATAATAGGCGTCGGCGTCCTCATCATAGGCTTCAGCGTCGTCATCATAGGCGTTGGCGTCGTCATCATCGTCATCATAATAGGCATTATCGTCGTCCTCATAGTCGTCAGCGACGTCATAATAGTCATCAGCGTCATGACCATAAATATCAGCGTCGTCATAATAGCCGACAGCGTCATCATCATTGGCGTCGGCGTCGTCATAATAGGCTTCGGCGTCACCATCAGAGGCGTTGGCGTCATCATAATAAACGTCGGCGTCATCATCATAGTCCTCGGCGTCGCCATCATAGTTGTCGGCGTCGTCATAATAGTCATCAGCGTCATCATTGTTGGCGTCTTCGTCATCGTCATCGTCATCGTCATCGTCATCGTCATCGTCATCGTCGTCGTCATCGTCATCGTCATTAGAATTTTATTCATAGTAATTAGAAAAATAAATTTGGGTTAGGTTAAATTTGGGTTAGGTTAAATTTGGGTTAGGTTAAATTTGGGTTAGGTTAAATTTGGGTTTAGTTAAATTTGGGTTAGGTTAAATTTGGGTTAGGTTAAATTTGGGTTAGGTTAAATTTGGGTTAGGTTAAATTTGGGTAAGGTTAAATTTGGGTTAGGTTAAATTTGGGTTAGGTTAAATTTGGGTTAGGTCAAATTTGGGTTAGGTTAGGTTAGGTTTTTTATTTTTTGTCGGCGTTGTCATCATTGGCGTCAGCGTCGTCATAATAAGCGTTGGCGTCGTCCTCATAGTCGTCTGCGTTTTCGTAATAGTCATCAGCGTCATCATCATTGGCGTCAGCGTCATCATAATAGGCGTTGGCGTCGTCTTCATAGTCGTCAACGACGTCATAATAGTCATCAGCGTCGTCATAATAGAGGACGGCGTCATCATCATTGGCGTCAGCGTCGTCATCGTAGGCGTTGGCGTCGTCATCATTGGAGTCAGCGTCGTCATCATCGTTATCATAGTCATCTTCGTCACCATCGTCATCATCATCATCATAGACATCGTCGTCGTCAGAAATTTGGGAAAGTTAAATTTGGGTTATGTTAAATTTGGGTTAGGTTAAATTTGGGTTAGGTTAAATTTGGGTTAGGTTAAATTTGGGTTAGGTTAAATTTGGGTTAGGTCAAATTTGGGTTAGGTTAGGTTAGGTTAGGATTTTTATTTTTTTGTAAGCGTCGTCATCATTGGCGTCAGCGTCATCATAATAGGCGTTGGCGTCGTCCTCATAGTCGTCAGCGACGTCATAATAGTCATCAGCGTCATCACCTTAGTCATCAGCGTCGTCATAATAGGCGACGGCGTCATCATTTTTGGCGTCGGCGTCGTCATAATAGGCGTCGGCGTCATCATCATAGACGTCGGCGTCATCATCATCGTTATCACAGTCATCTTCGTCACCATCGTCATCATCATCATCATAGACATCGTCGTCTTCAGAAATTTGACAAAGTTAAATTTTGGGTTAGGTTAAATTTGGGTTAGGTTAAATTTGGGTTAGGTTGAATTTGGGTGAGGTTAAATTTAGGTCAGCGTCGTCATAATAAGCGTTGGCGTCGTCCTCATAGTCGTCGGCGTTTTCATAATAGTCATCAGCGTCATCATCATTGGCGTCGGCGTCGTCCTCATAGTCGTCGGCGTTTTCATAATAGTCATCAGCGTCATCATCATTGGCGTCGGCGTCGTCCTCATAGTCGTCGGCGTTTTCATAATAGTCATCAGCGTCATCATCATTGGCCTCGGCGTCGTCATAATAGGCGTCGGCGTCCTCATCATAGGCTTCAGCGTCGTCATCATAGGCGTTGGCGTCGTCATCATCGTCATCATAATAGGCATTATCGTCGTCCTCATAGTCGTCAGCGACGTCATAAAAGTCATCAGGGTCATGACCATAAATATCAGCGTCGTCATAATAGCCGACAGCGTCATCATCATTGGCGTCGGCGTCGTCATAATAGGCTTCGGCGTCACCATCAGAGGCGTTGGCGTCATCATAATAAACGTCGGCGTCATCATCATAGTCCTCGGCGTAGCCATCATAGTTGTCGGCGTCGTCATAATAGTCATCAGCGTCATCATTGTTGGCGTCTTCGTCATCGTCATCGTCATCGTCATCGTCATCGTCATCGTCATCGTCGTCGTCATCGTCATCGTCATTAGAATTTTATTCATAGTAATTAGAAAGTTAAATTTGGGTTAGGTTAAATTTGGGTTAGGTTAAATTTGGGTTAGGTTAAATTTGGGTTAGGTTAAATTTGGGTTAGGTTAAATTTGGGTTTAGTTAAATTTGGGTTAGGTTAAATTTGGGTTAGGTTAAATTTGGGTTAGGTTAAATTTGGGTTAGGTTAAATTTGGGTTAGGTTAAATTTGGGTAAGGTTAAATTTGGGTTAGGTTAAATTTGGGTTAGGTTAAATTTGGGTTAGGTCAAATTTGGGTTAGGTTAGGTTAGGTTTTTTATTTTTTGTCGGCGTTGTCATCATTGGCGTCAGCGTCGTCATAATAAGCGTTGGCGTCGTCCTCATAGTCGTCGGCGTTTTCATAATAGTCATCAGCGTCATCATCATTGGCGTCGGCGTCGTCATAATAGGCTTCGGCGTCACCATCAGAGGCGTCGGCGTCGTCATAATAGGCGTCGGCGTCATCATCATAGTCATCGGCGTCGCCATCATAGTTGTCGGCGTCGTCATAATAGTCATCAGCGTCATCATTGTTGGCGTCGGCGTCGTCATAATAGGCTTCGGCGTCACCATCAGAGGCGTCGGCGTCGTCATAATAGGCGTCGGCGTCATCATCATAGGCGTCGGCGTCATCATCATAGTTTTCGGCGTCGTCATCATAGGCGTTGGCGTCGTCATCATCGTCATCATAATAGGCATTATCGTCGTCCTCATAGTCGTCAGCGACGTCATAATAGTCATCAGCGTCATGACCATAAATATCAGCGTCGTCATAATAGGCGACAGCGTCGTCATCATTGGCGTCGGCGTCGTCATAATAGGCTTCGGCGTCACCATCAGAGGCGTAAGCGTCGTCATAATAGGCGTCGGCGTCATCATCATCATCACCGACACCTTCATCGTCATCGTCATCGTCATCGTCATCGTCATCGTCATCGTCATCGTCATCGTCATCGTCATCGTCATCGTCATCGTCATCGTCATCGTCATCGTCATCGTCATCGTCATCGTCATCGTCATCGTCATCGTCATCGTAATCGTCATCGTCATCGTCATCGTCATCGTCATCGTCATCGTCATCGTCGTCGTCATCGTCATCGTCATCGTCATCGTCATCGTCATCGTCATCGTCATCGTCATCGTCATCGTCATCGTCATCGTCATCGCCATCGTCATCGTCATCGTCATCGTCATGGTCATCGTCATCGTCATCGTCATATACATCGTCATCGTCATCGTCATCGTTTTCGTCATCGTCATCGTCATCGTCGTCATAATAGGCGACAGCGTCGTCATCATTGGCGTCGGCGTCGTCATCATTGGAGACGGCGTCGTCATCATAGTCATCTTCGTCACCATTGTCATCATCGTCATCATAGACATCGTCGTCGTCAGAAATTGTAAGTAATACACGCAGTGACGTTTCAATAGACAGCTTTTTATTCATAAATTGTACATATACATTACAACAGATGGCACTAGTGGTAGCATAAATAAAACCTTATTTATAAATGATTTGTTACAATATCAACACCTCCACTTAACAAAATCATTTAAACATTATAACAGGTAGTACACCAAGTTTTTTAGTAAAGTATTTATGCTTTATAGACCCTAAACTCTTGGTAAAAATATCTGCTGGCATTTCTGATGTTTCTAAATAATCAACCTTAATAAATTTATTTGCAACTGCCTCTCGTATAAAATGGTATCTTATATCTATATGCTTAGACCTTCTATGGTATACAGGATTCAAAATAGGTTTCTGGGCACTTTGACAATCATTATACAAAGTAATTGTTTCTGAGTAACCTAAAATCTCAAACATTAAATTCTTTAAATAAATCGCCTCTTTGCTGGCCTCAGACATAGAAATGTATTCCGCTTCTGTTGAAGATAGAGCTACATTTCTTTGTTTTCTACATTCAAAAGAAATAACTGCTCCTGATAATTTAAAACAAAAACCAGAAAAGGATTTTCTGTCATTAATATCAGAACCCCAATCTGCATCCACATATCCTTCTATATAAGAATCATCTTTAGCAAAAACAAGACCATAGTTTTTAGTACCCTTTAAATACTTTAAAATCCTCTTTAAATGTTTCCAATGAGTTTCATCATAAGAGTTACTAAACTGACTCAGATAACACACACTATAGGCTATATCAGGTCTGGTTAAGACAGCTAAGTACATTAGGATACCTACCAATTGTCTATATGGAATTTTATTTTCACAATGACTGTTCTTACTTTTTTCTAATTTTAAATTAATCTCCATTGGAGTTTCTGCTGTCTTACAATTTGACAGGTTATATTTTTTTAACAAACTCTCTACATATTGTTCTTGATCAACAGTTATAACATTGTCATACAAATTAACTCTTAAACCCAAACATTGCTTTATTTGACCCAAATCTTTAATTTGAAATTTACTGCTCAAATCAACTATTAATTGACTAGTTGCCATTTCACTATTTGAGAAAACAAAAAAATCATCAACAAATAATGCTATAATAACTTTAGTATCACCTTTATACTTTGTGAACAAACAAGGTTCATATTTTGACTTTAAAAAACTTAAAGACAATAAGTAATCATTAACCCTCTGATACCACGCACGTGATGATTGTTTAAGTCCATAGATGGCACGCTTGAGCTTTAATACTTTGTTATTGTCATCATTACAATCTTTATAAAACACAGGTTTTTGCATATAAACAGATTCATTCAAAAAACCATTTAAGAAAGCTGTACAGACATCTAGATGACGTATATCTAAACCAAGTTTTACTGCTAGAGAGAATAACAACCTTAAAGTAGAGTGACGTAGCACTGGTGAAAAAGTTTCATGATAGTCTATACCTGCTTTCTGTGAGAAGCCTTTAGCCACTAATCTAGCACGGTAACGCACATTACCAGCACTATCATACTTTTTCTTGAATACCCACTTGCTCTGCACTATTGTGGAATCACGAGGTTTATCCACAAGCTCCCATGCATCATTCTTTTTAAATGATTCTAGTTCCTCCTGCATACTTGCTTTCCACAATTTACTTTCAGGTCCATTTAAAGCATCCTCGAGAGTAATATCCGTATAATCCGTTATATTTTGATCATCTGATTCGTCCACACACAAATAATTATAGCCAAATCTATCAGGTAATTTCCTTACTCGCTTGCTGGGAACATCTTGATTCATGTCTAATAATGAAATATCTGTATCTTCTGTTTCTGAAATACTTTCATATGTGTCACTTCCCATAGAACCCTTTGGAACATATGTGATATCATTATCATCACATTCACTGTCAGTGTCTTCTGTATTAACCTCTTCTTCAATCTCCTCCGTTGAAGCCTTGGATTCAATAGGAATATTCACTGTGTCTTTGGTTTCCATTATAATGATGTCTCTGCTAATCGTAATAGAGTTATTTTCGGGGTCATAAACCCTATAGCCCTTCACATTTTCTGCATAGCCTACCAAAATATGTTCTTTGGCCTTCATATCCCATTTTAAACGCTTTTGTTTTGGTATGTGCATCATAACTTTACTCCCAAAAATACGTATATGACTTAAGTCAGGCTTTTTTCCTGTCCAAGCTTCATATGGAGTCATATTTTCTAATCCCTTGACAACTGATCTATTCCTTAGGTATACTGAGGTATTTATGGCTTCTGCCCAAAACTTTTTGTGTAAACCGGCATCAAAAATTAAACATCTAGCCTTCTCCACTAATGATCGATTCATCCTTTCACTCACACCATTCTGCTGTGGAGTATAGGCATTACTTTTCTGATGGACAATACCTTTATGTTTTAGATACCTTTCGAAGTCTTGACTGCAGAACTCACCGCCATTATCTGTCCTTAAAATTTTAATCTTCCTATCTGTCTGTTTTTCTACCATCGACTGGAATTCCTTAAAAATATTAAATACCTCATTCTTTGATTTCATAAAATATACAAAAGCCATTTTGCTGTAGTCATCAACAAATAAAACATAGTACCTGGATCCTCCGATGGAAATATTTTCCATTGGGCCACACACATCTGAGTGAATCAATTCTAAAATAGCCTGGGTGTTAGTAGAACTAGGTTGAAACTGTAGTCTAGTTTGCTTCCCCTTACAGCAAGTAATACAATTAGTCTTGTTCACTTCTGCCTTATCTGTGAATGAAATACCTTCTGCAGCTCCATTTTTCATTTTATTTAAACTAGTACTGTTAATGTGTCCCAATCGTCTATGCCAAGTTTCGCTTGATACCTTAGCTGTGGCTGCCAATAACTGTTCTGACTTCTTAGTGTATAATCTGTACACACCTTCTACTAATTCTGCTTTCCCAACTAGAGTTCTCTGTTTATTATAAATATAGCAAAACTTCTCTTTAAAAATCACATTATTGCCATTTTTAATTAACTGACTCACTGAAAGCAAGTTTGTGGTTAGACTCGGTATGCACAATACATCTGAAACTGTGATGTCATGTTCCATATCATCCACAACCGTAATGATGTTAACATCACCAGAACATAGCACCGGGACGCATGTTTTGTTCGCAACAAATATTTCTTTGGTTTCATGTTCATATGATGGATTTACAACATATTCAATCTTCGCTGTCATGTGTTTACTAGCCCCACTATCGACGTACCAACTTTCACAGTTGAAATTTCCACTCAAGAATATAGCGCTAAAGGCATTGGATTGTTTACTTTTGCTTAATTGCAAATTCGGGCACTGGTTTTTATAATGACCTGTTTGTTTACATTTATAGCATTTTATTATTTTGACAGTCTTTGAAGTTTCTCCTGTCGACTGTTTATTGTCATATTTATTTTTGCCATATTTCGAATGTTGAATATTTTTCGCAGCAAAAGCACTTTCCGAACCGGAAACAGTTCCAATGTCACTACACATGTCCATCAATTTAGTTTTAATGACGTCGGCACTTATTTCAATACCCGAATGCTCAATGGCCATTAACATTGGCGCATATTTTTCAGGTAATCCTGCCAACATTAATGCTCCAATCCATTCGTCGGTTATCTTAAAGCCCGTTCCTTGTAATCTCTGGCTTGTTTCTACAATTTCAGTTACATACTGGGTCATCGAGTCACAATTATCAAGTCGTATGTTGATGAGCTTACGCAACAGGCCAATTTTCCTCGTGTAGCCGGTATCATCAAACATTTTCTTTAACTTGTTCCATAAATCATAGGTTGTTGCTGCATGCTTGATATGCACATAAAGTGTCGGGTCTATCGTCAGCACTAACTTTGCTTTGGCTTTAGCATCTTCATTGATTTGGCTCATCGTAGGTGAAGCCGGTAACCTTTCAATGATGGCGGACGCCATGTTTTCCAACACCAACACATTTTGCACTGCAAAACACCAATCTTCATAGTTCTCGCGCCCTTTTAGCTTGGGAATGTTAGCAATATAGTTCGACGTCATTTTTATCACAGAAACCAAACAGTACTATACGTTTTTATCTATTAAAACTTTTTTTATTGAGCAGGCCCATAACCTGTAAGTAATACACGCAGTGACGTTTCAATAGACAGCTTTTTATTCATAAATTGTACATATACATTACAACAGATGGCACTAGTGGTAGCATAAATAAAACCTTATTTATAAATGATTTGTTACAATATCAACAGAAATTTGGGTAAGTTAAATTTGGGTTAGGTTAAATTTGGGTTAGGTGAAATTTGGGTTAGGTTAAATTTGGGTTAGGTTTAATTTGGGTTAGGTTAAATTTGAGTAAAGTCAAATTTGGGTTAGGTTAAATTTGGGTTAGATTAGGTTAGGTTAGATTTTTTTTTTTTGTCAGCGTCGTCATCATTGGCGTCAGCGTCATCATAATAGGCGTTGGCGTCGTCTTCATAGTCGTCAACGACGTCATAATAGTCATCAGCGTCGTCATAATAGAGGACGGCGTCATCATCATTGGCGTCAGCGTCGTCATCGTAGGCGTTGGCGTCGTCATCATTGGAGTCAGCGTCGTCATCATAGTCATCTTCGTCACCATCGTCATCATCATCATCATAGACATCGTCGTCGTCAGAAATTTGGGAAAGTTAAATTTGGGTTAGGTTAAATTTGGGTTAGGTTAAATTTGGGTTAGGTTAAATTTGGGTTAGGTTAAATTTGGGTTAGGTTAAATTTGGGTTAGGTCAAATTTGGGTTAGGTTAGGTTAGGTTAGGTTTTTTATTTTTTTGTCAGCGTCGTCATCATTGGCGTCAGCGTCATCATAATAGGCGTTGGCGTTGTCCTCGTAGTCGTCAGCGACGTCATAATAGTCATCAGCGTCATCACCTTAGTCATCAGCGTCGTCATAATAGGCGACGGCGTCATCATTTTTGGCGTCGGCGTCGTCATAATAGGCGTCGGCGTCATCACCATAGACGTCGGCGTCGTCATCATCGTTATCATAGTCATCTTCGTCTTCATCGTCATCATCATCATCATAGACATCGTCGTCGTCAGAAATTTGGCAAAGTTAAATTTGGGTTAGGTTAAATTTGGGTTAGGTTAAATTTGGGTTAGGTTAAATTTGGGTGAGGTTAAATTTGGGTCAGCGTCGTCATAATAAGCGTTGGCGTCGTCCTCATAGTCGTCGGCGTTTTCATAATAGTCATCAACGTCATCATCATTGGCGTCGGCGTCGTCCTCATAGTTGTTGGCGTTTTCATAATAGTCATCAGCGTCATCATCATTGGCGTCGGCGTCGTCCTCATAGTCGTTGGCGTTTTCATAATAGTCATCAGCGTCATCATCATTGGCCTCGGCGTCGTCATAATAGGCGTCGGCGTCATCATCATAGGCTTCGGCGTCGTCGTCATAGGCGTTGGCGTCGTCATCATCGTCATCATAATAGGCATTATCGTCGTCCTCATAGTCGTCAGCGACGTCATAATAGTCATCAGCGTCATGACCATAAATATCAGCGTCGTCATAATAGGCGACAGCGTCATCATCATTGGCGTCGGCGTCGTCATAATAGGCTTCGGCGTCACCATCAGAGGCGTTGGCGTCGTCATAATAGGCGTCGGCGTCATCATCATAGTCGTCGGCGTCGCCATCATAGTTGTCGGCGTCGTCATAATAGTCATCAGCGTCATCATTGTTGGGGTCTTCGTCATCTTCATCGTCATCGTCATCGTCATCGTCATATACATCGTCATCGTCAACGTCATCGTTTTCGTCATCGTCATCGTCATCGTCATCATAATAGGCGACAGCGTCGTCATCATTGGCGTCGGCGTCGTCATCATTGGAGACGGCGTCGTCATCATAGTCATCTTCGTCACCATTGTCATCATCGTCATCATAGACATCGTCGTCGTCTGAAATTTGGGTAAGTTAAATTTGGGTTAGGTTAAATTTGGGTTAGGTTAAATTTGGGTTAGGTTAAATTTGGGTTAGGTTTAATTTGGGTTAGGTTAAATTTGAGTAAAGTCAAATTTGGGTTAGGTTAAATTTGGGTTAGATTAGGTTAGGTTAGATTTTTTTTTTTGTCAGCGTCGTCATCATTGGCGTCAGCGTCATCATAATAGGCGTTGGCGTCGTCTTCATAGTCGTCAACGACGTCATAATAGTCATCAGCGCCGTCATAATAGAGGACGGCGTCATCATCATTGGCGTCAGCGTCGTCATCATTGGAGTCAGCGTCGTCATCATCGTTATCATAGTCATCTTCGTCACCATCGTCATCATCATCATCATAGACATCGTCGTCGTCAGAAATTTGGGAAAGTTAAATTTGGGTTAGGTTAAATTTGGGTTAGGTTAAATTTGGGTTAGGTTAAATTTGGGTTAGGTTAAATTTGGGTTAGGTTAAATTTGGGTTAGGTTAAATTTGGGTTAGGTTAAATTTGGGTTAGGTCAAATTTGGGTTAGGTTAGGTTAGGTTAGGTTTTTTATTTTTTTGTCAGCGTCGTCATCATTGGCGTCAGCGTCATCATAATAGGCGTTGGCGTCGTCCTCGTAGTCGTCAGCGACGTCATAATAGTCATCAGCGTCATCACCTTAGTCATCAGCGTCGTCATAATAGGCGACGGCGTCATCATTTTTGGCGTCGGCGTCGTTATAATAGGCGTCGGCGTCATCATCATAGACGTCGGCGTCGTCATCATCGTTATCATAGTCATCTTCGTCTTCATCGTCATCATCATCATCATAGACATCGTCGTCGTCAGAAATTTGGCAAAGTTAAATTTGGGTTAGGTTAAATTTGGGTTAGGTTAAATTTGGGTTAGGTTAAATTTGGGTGAGGTTAAATTTGGGTCAGCGTCGTCATAATAAGCGTTGGCGTCGTCCTCATAGTCGTCGGCGTTTTCATAATAGTCATCAACGTCATCATCATTGGCGTCGGCGTCGTCCTCATAGTTGTTGGCGTTTTCATAATAGTCATCAGCGTCATCATCATTGGCGTCGGCGTCGTCCTCATAGTCGTTGGCGTTTTCATAATAGTCATCAGCGTCATCATCATTGGCCTCGGCGTCGTCATAATAGGCGTCGGCGTCATCATCATAGGCTTCGGCGTCGTCGTCATAGGCGTTGGCGTCGTCATCATCGTCATCATAATAGGCATTATCGTCGTCCTCATAGTCGTCAGCGACGTCATAATAGTCATCAGCGTCATGACCATAAATATCAGCGTCGTCATAATAGGCGACAGCGTCATCATCATTGGCGTCGGCGTCGTCATAATAGGCTTCGGCGTCACCATCAGAGGCGTTGGCGTCGTCATAATAGGCGTCGGCGTCATCATCATAGTCGTCGGCGTCGCCATCATAGTTGTCGGCGTCGTCATAATAGTCATCAGCGTCATCATTGTTGGGGTCTTCGTCATCTTCATCGTCATCGTCATCGTCATCGTCATATACATCGTCATCGTCAACGTCATCGTTTTCGTCATCGTCATCGTCATCGTCATTATAATAGGCGACAGCGTCGTCATCATTGGCGTCGGCGTCGTCATCATTGGAGACGGCGTCGTCATCATAGTCATCTTCGTCACCATTGTCATCATCGTCATCATAGACATCGTCGTCGTCTGAAATTTGGGTAAGTTAAATTTGGGTTAGGTTAAATTTGGGTTAGGTTAAATTTGGGTTAGGTTAAATTTGGGTTAGGTTTAATTTGGGTTAGGTTAAATTTGAGTAAAGTCAAATTTGGGTTAGGTTAAATTTGGGTTAGATTAGGTTAGGTTAGATTTTTTTTTTTGTCAGCGTCGTCATCATTGGCGTCAGCGTCATCATAATAGGCGTTGGCGTCGTCTTCATAGTCGTCAACGACGTCATAATAGTCATCAGCGCCGTCATAATAGAGGACGGCGTCATCATCATTGGCGTCAGCGTCGTCATCATTGGAGTCAGCGTCGTCATCATCGTTATCATAGTCATCTTCGTCACCATCGTCATCATCATCATCATAGACATCGTCGTCGTCAGAAATTTGGGAAAGTTAAATTTGGGTTAGGTTAAATTTGGGTTAGGTTAAATTTGGGTTAGGTTAAATTTGGGTTAGGTTAAATTTGGGTTAGGTTAAATTTGGGTTAGGTTAAATTTGGGTTAGGTTAAATTTGGGTTAGGTCAAATTTGGGTTAGGTTAGGTTAGGTTAGGTTTTTTATTTTTTTGTCAGCGTCGTCATCATTGGCGTCAGCGTCATCATAATAGGCGTTGGCGTCGTCCTCGTAGTCGTCAGCGACGTCATAATAGTCATCAGCGTCATCACCTTAGTCATCAGCGTCGTCATAATAGGCGACGGCGTCATCATTTTTGGCGTCGGCGTCGTTATAATAGGCGTCGGCGTCATCATCATAGACGTCGGCGTCGTCATCATCGTTATCATAGTCATCTTCGTCTTCATCGTCATCATCATCATCATAGACATCGACGTCGTCAGAAATTTGGCAAAGTTAAATTTGGGTTAGGTTAAATTTGGGTTAGGTAAAATTTGGGTTAGGTTAAATTTGGGTGAGGTTAAATTTGGGTCAGCGTCGTCATATTAAGCGTTGGCGTCGTCCTCATAGTCGTCGGCGTTTTCATAATAGTCATCAGCGTCATCATCATTGGCGTCGGCGTAGTACTCATAGTCGTTGGCGTTTTCATAATAGTCATCAGCGTCATCATCATTGGCCTCGGCGTCGTCATAATAGGCGTCGGCGTCATCATCATAGGCTTCGGCGTCGTCGTCATAGGCGTTGGCGTCGTCATCATCGTCATCATAATAGGCATTATCGTCGTCCTCATAGTCGTCAGCGACGTCATAATAGTCATCAGCGTCATGACCATAAATATCAGCGTCGTCATAATAGGCGACAGCGTCATCATCATTGGCGTCGGCGTCGTCATAATAGGCTTCGGCGTCACCATCAGAGGCGTTGGCGTCGTCATAATAGGCGTCGGCGTCATCATCATAGTCGTCGGCGTCGCCATCATAGTTGTCGGCGTCGTCATAATAGTCATCAGCGTCATCATTGTTGGGGTCTTCGTCATCTTCATCGTCATCGTCATCGTCGTCGTCATCGTCATCGTCATCGTCATCGTCATCGTCATCGTCATCACATCGTCATCGTCATCGTCATCGTCATCGTCATCGTCATCGTCATCGTCATCGTCATCGTCATCGTCATCGTCATCGTCATCGTCATCGTCTTCGTCTTCGTCATCGTCTTCGTCTTCGTCATCGTCATCGTCATCGTCATCGTCATCGTCATCGTCATCGTCATCGTCATCGTCATCGTCATCGTCATCGTCATCGTCATCGTCATCGTCATCGTCATCGTCATCGTCATCGTCTTCGTCATCGTCATCGTCATCGTCATCGTCATCGTCATCGTCATCGTCATCGTCATCGTCATCGTCATCGTCATCGTCATCGTCATCGTCATCGTCATCGTCATCGTCATCGTCATCGTCATCGTCTTCGTCTTCGTCTTCGTCTTCGTCTTCGTCATCGTCATCGTCATCGTCATCGTCATCGTCATCGTCATCGTCATCGTCATCGTCATCGTCATCGTCATCGTCATCGTCATCGTCATCGTCATCGTCATCGTCATCGTCATCGTCATCGTCATCGTCTTCGTCATCGTCTTCGTCATCGTCATCGTCATCGTCATCGTCATCGTCATCGTCATCGTCATCGTCATCGTCATCGTCATCGTCATCGTCATCGTCATCGTCATCGTCATCGTCATCGTCATCGTCATCGTCATCGTCATCGTCATCGTCATCGTCATCGTCATCGTCATATACATCGTCACCGTCATCGTCATCGTTTTCGTCATCGTCTTCGTCATCGTCGCCATAATAGGCGTTGGCGTCATTATCATAGACGTTGGCGTCACCATCATAGTCGTCGGCGTCGTCATCATTGGAGACGGCGTCGTCATCATAGTCATCTTCGTCACCATTGTCATCATCGTCATCATAGACATTGCCGTCGTCAGAAATTTGGGTAAGTTAAATTTGGGTTAGGTTAAATTTGGGTTAGGTTAAATTTGGGTTAAGTTAAATTTGGGTTAGGTTTAATTTGCGTTAGGTTAAATTTGAGTAAGGTCAAATTAGGGTTAGGTTAAATTTGGGTTAGATTAGGTTAGGTTAGATTTTTTTTTTTTGTCAGCGTCGTCATCATTGGCGTCAGCGTCATCATAATAGGCGTTGGCGTCGTCTTCATAGTCGTCAACGACGTCATAATAGTCATCAGCGTCGTCATAATAGAGGACGGCGTCATCATCATTGGCGTCAGCGTCGTCATCGTAGGCGTTGGCGTCGTCATCATTGGAGTTAGCGTCGTCATCGTAGGCGTTGGCGTCGTCATCATTGGAGTCAGCGTCGTCATCATCGTTATCATAGTCATCTTCGTCACCATCGTCATCATCATCATCATACACATCGTCGTCGTCAGAAATTTGGCAAAGTTAAATTCGGGTTAGGTTAAATTTGGGAAAGTTAAATTTGTGTTAGGTTAAATTTGGGTTAGGTTAAATTTTGGTTAGGTTAAATTTGGGTTAGGTTAAATTTGGGTTAGGTTAAATTTGGGTTAGGTCAAATTTGGGTAAGGTTAGGTTAGGTTAGGTTTTTTATTTTTTTGTCAGCGTCGTCATCATTGGCGTCAGCGTCATCATAATAGGCGTTGGCGTCGTCCTCATAGTCGTCAGCGACGTCATAATAGTCATCAGCGTCATCACCTTAGTCATCAGCGTCGTCATAATAGGCGACGGCTTCATCATTTTTGACGTCGGCGTCGTCATAATAGGCGTCGGCGTCATCATCATAGACGTCGGCCTCGTCATCATCGTTATCATAGTCATCTTCGTCTTCATCGTCATCATCATCATCATAGACACCGTCGTCGTCAGAAATTTGGCAAAGTTAAATTCGGGTTAGGTTAAATTTGGGTTAGGTTAAATTTGGGTTAGGTTAAATTTGGGTTAAGTTAAATTTGGGTTAGGTTTAATTTGGGTTAGGTTAAATTTGAGTAAGGTCAAATTTGGGTTAGGTTAAATTTGGGTTAGATTAGGTTAGGTTAGATTTTTTTTTTTTTGTCAGCGTCGTCATCATTGGCGTCAGCGTCATCATAATAGGCGTTGGCGTCGTCTTCATAGTCGTCAACGACGTCATAATAGTCATCAGCGTCGTCATAATAGAGGACGGCGTCATCATCATTGGCGTCAGCGTCGTCATCGTAGGCGTTGGCGTCGTCATCATTGGAGTCAGCGTCGTCATCATCGTTATCATAGTCATCTTCGTCACCATCGTCATCATCATCTTCATAGACATCGTCGTCGTCAGAAATTTGGGAAAGTTAAATTTGGGTTAGGTTAAATTTGGGTTAGGTTAAATTTGGGTTAGGTTAAATTTGGGTTAGGTTAAATTTGGGTTAGGTCAAATTTGGGTAAGGTTAGGTTAGGTTAGGTTTTTTATTTTTTTGTCAGCGTCGTCATCATTGGCGTGAGCGTCATCATAATAGGCGTTGGCGTCGTCCTCATAGTCGTCAGCGACGTCATAATAGTCATCAGCGTCATCACCTTAGTCATCAGCGTCGTCATAATAGGCGACGGCGTCATCATTTTTGACGTCGGCGTCGTCATAATAGGCGTCGGCGTCATCATCATAGACGTCGGCCTCGTCATCATCGTTATCATAGTCATCTTTGTCTTCATCGTCATCATCATCATCATAGACATCGTCGTCGTCAGAAATTTGGCAAAGTTAAATTCGGGTTAAGTTAAATTTGGGTTAGGTTAAATTTGGGTTAGGTTAAATTTGGGTTAGGTTAGGTTAGGTTTTTTATTTTTTGTCGGCGTTGTCATCATTGGCGTCAGCGTCGTCATAATAAGCGTTGGCGTCGTCCTCATAGTCGTCGGCGTTTTCATAATAATCATCAGCGTCATCATCATAGACGTCGGCCTCGTCATCGTCGTTTTCATAGTCATCTTCGTCACCATCGTCATCATCATCATCATAGACATCGTCGTCGTCAGAAATTTGGGAAAGTTAAATTTGGGTTAGGTTAAATTTGGGTTAGGTTAAATTTGGGTTAGGTTAAATTTGGGTTAGGTTAAATTTGGGTTAGGTTAAATTTGGGTTAGGTCAAATTTGGGTTAGGTTAGGTTAGCTTAGGTTTTTTATTTTTTTGTCAGCGTCGTCATCATTGGCGTCAGCGTCATCATAATAGGCGTTGGCGTCGTCCTCGTAGTCGTCAGCGACGTCATGATAGTCATCAGCGTCATCACCTTAGTCATCAGATTCGTCATAATAGGCGACGGCGTCATCATTTTTGGCGTCGGCGTCGTCATAATAGGCGTCGGCGTCATCATCATAGACGTCGGCGTCGTCATCATCGTTATCATAGTCATCTTCGTCTTCATCGTCATCATCATCATCATAGACATCGTCGTCGTCAGAAATTTGGCAAAGTTAAATTTGGGTTAGGTTAAATTTGGGTTAGGTTAAATTTGGGTGAGGTTAAATTTGGGTCAGCGTCGTCATAATAAGCGTTGGCGTCGTCCTCATAGTCGTCGGCGTCGTCATCATTGGAGACGGCGTCGTCATCATAGTCATCTTCGTCACCATTGTCATCATCGTCATCATAGACATCGTCGTCGTCTGAAATTTGGGTAAGTTAAATTTGGGTTAGGTTAAATTTGGGTTAGGTTAAATTTGGGTTAGGTTAAATTTGGGTTGGGTTTAATTTGGGTTAGGTTAAATTTGAGTAAAGTCAAATTTGGGTTAGGTTAAATTTGGGTTAGATTAGGTTAGGTTAGATTTTTTTTTTTGTCAGCGTCGTCATCATTGGCGTCAGCGTCATCATAATAGGCGTTGGCGTCGTCTTCATAGTCGTCAACGACGTCATAATAGTCATCAGCGTCGTCATAATAGAGGACGGCGTCATCATCATTGGCGTCAGCGTCGTCATCGTAGGCGTTGGCGTCGTCATCATTGGAGTCAGCGTCGTCATCATCGTTATCATAGTCATCTTCGTCACCATCGTCATCATCATCATCATAGACATCGTCGTCGTCAGAAATTTGGGAAAGTTAAATTTGGGTTAGGTTAAATTTGGGTTAGGTTAAATTTGGGTTAGGTTAAATTTGGGTTAGGTTAAATTTGGGTTAGGTTAAATTTGGGTTAGGTTAAATTTGGGTTAGGTTAAATTTGGGTTAGGTCAAATTTGGGTTAGGTTAGGTTAGGTTAGGTTTTTTATTTTTTTGTCAGCGTCGTCATCATTGGCGTCAGCGTCATCATAATAGGCGTTGGCGTCGTCCTCGTAGTCGTCAGCGACGTCATAATAGTCATCAGCGTCATCACCTTAGTCATCAGCGTCGTCATAATAGGCGACGGCGTCATCATTTTTGGCGTCGGCGTCGTTATAATAGGCGTCGGCGTCATCATCATAGACGTCGGCGTCGTCATCATCGTTATCATAGTCATCTTCGTCTTCATCGTCATCATCATCATCATAGACATCGACGTCGTCAGAAATTTGGCAAAGTTAAATTTGGGTTAGGTTAAATTTGGGTTAGGTAAAATTTGGGTTAGGTTAAATTTGGGTGAGGTTAAATTTGGGTCAGCGTCGTCATATTAAGCGTTGGCGTCGTCCTCATAGTCGTCGGCGTTTTCATAATAGTCATCAGCGTCATCATCATTGGCGTCGGCGTAGTACTCATAGTCGTTGGCGTTTTCATAATAGTCATCAGCGTCATCATCATTGGCCTCGGCGTCGTCATAATAGGCGTCGGCGTCATCATCATAGGCTTCGGCGTCGTCGTCATAGGCGTTGGCGTCGTCATCATCGTCATCATAATAGGCATTATCGTCGTCCTCATAGTCGTCAGCGACGTCATAATAGTCATCAGCGTCATGACCATAAATATCAGCGTCGTCATAATAGGCGACAGCGTCATCATCATTGGCGTCGGCGTCGTCATAATAGGCTTCGGCGTCACCATCAGAGGCGTTGGCGTCGTCATAATAGGCGTCGGCGTCATCATCATAGTCGTCGGCGTCGCCATCATAGTTGTCGGCGTCGTCATAATAGTCATCAGCGTCATCATTGTTGGGGTCTTCGTCATCTTCATCGTCATCGTCATCGTCGTCGTCATCGTCATCGTCATCGTCATCGTCATCGTCATCGTCATCACATCGTCATCGTCATCGTCATCGTCATCGTCATCGTCATCGTCATCGTCATCGTCATCGTCATCGTCATCGTCATCGTCATCGTCATCGTCTTCGTCTTCGTCATCGTCTTCGTCTTCGTCATCGTCATCGTCATCGTCATCGTCATCGTCATCGTCATCGTCATCGTCATCGTCATCGTCATCGTCATCGTCATCGTCATCGTCATCGTCATCGTCATCGTCATCGTCATCGTCTTCGTCATCGTCATCGTCATCGTCATCGTCATCGTCATCGTCATCGTCATCGTCATCGTCATCGTCATCGTCATCGTCATCGTCATCGTCATCGTCATCGTCATCGTCATCGTCATCGTCATCGTCTTCGTCTTCGTCTTCGTCTTCGTCTTCGTCATCGTCATCGTCATCGTCATCGTCATCGTCATCGTCATCGTCATCGTCATCGTCATCGTCATCGTCATCGTCATCGTCATCGTCATCGTCATCGTCATCGTCATCGTCATCGTCATCGACATCGTCTTCGTCATCGTCTTCGTCATCGTCATCGTCATCGTCATCGTCATCGTCATCGTCATCGTCATCGTCATCGTCATCGTCATCGTCATCGTCATCGTCATCGTCATCGTCATCGTCATCGTCATCGTCATCGTCATCGTCATCGTCATCGTCATCGTCATCGTCATCGTCATCGTCATCGTCATATACATCGTCACCGTCATCGTCATCGTTTTCGTCATCGTCTTCGTCATCGTCGCCATAATAGGCGTTGGCGTCATTATCATAGACGTTGGCGTCACCATCATAGTCGTCGGCGTCGTCATCATTGGAGACGGCGTCGTCATCATAGTCATCTTCGTCACCATTGTCATCATCGTCATCATAGACATTGCCGTCGTCAGAAATTTGGGTAAGTTAAATTTGGGTTAGGTTAAATTTGGGTTAGGTTAAATTTGGGTTAAGTTAAATTTGGGTTAGGTTTAATTTGCGTTAGGTTAAATTTGAGTAAGGTCAAATTAGGGTTAGGTTAAATTTGGGTTAGATTAGGTTAGGTTAGATTTTTTTTTTTTGTCAGCGTCGTCATCATTGGCGTCAGCGTCATCATAATAGGCGTTGGCGTCGTCTTCATAGTCGTCAACGACGTCATAATAGTCATCAGCGTCGTCATAATAGAGGACGGCGTCATCATCATTGGCGTCAGCGTCGTCATCGTAGGCGTTGGCGTCGTCATCATTGGAGTTAGCGTCGTCATCGTAGGCGTTGGCGTCGTCATCATTGGAGTCAGCGTCGTCATCATCGTTATCATAGTCATCTTCGTCACCATCGTCATCATCATCATCATAGACATCGTCGTCGTCAGAAATTTGGCAAAGTTAAATTCGGGTTAGGTTAAATTTGGGAAAGTTAAATTTGTGTTAGGTTAAATTTGGGTTAGGTTAAATTTTGGTTAGGTTAAATTTGGGTTAGGTTAAATTTGGGTTAGGTTAAATTTGGGTTAGGTCAAATTTGGGTAAGGTTAGGTTAGGTTAGGTTTTTTATTTTTTTGTCAGCGTCGTCATCATTGGCGTCAGCGTCATCATAATAGGCGTTGGCGTCGTCCTCATAGTCGTCAGCGACGTCATAATAGTCATCAGCGTCATCACCTTAGTCATCAGCGTCGTCATAATAGGCGACGGCTTCATCATTTTTGACGTCGGCGTCGTCATAATAGGCGTCGGCGTCATCATCATAGACGTCGGCCTCGTCATCATCGTTATCATAGTCATCTTCGTCTTCATCGTCATCATCATCATCATAGACACCGTCGTCGTCAGAAATTTGGCAAAGTTAAATTCGGGTTAGGTTAAATTTGGGTTAGGTTAAATTTGGGTTAGGTTAAATTTGGGTTAAGTTAAATTTGGGTTAGGTTTAATTTGGGTTAGGTTAAATTTGAGTAAGGTCAAATTTGGGTTAGGTTAAATTTGGGTTAGATTAGGTTAGGTTAGATTTTTTTTTTTTTGTCAGCGTCGTCATCATTGGCGTCAGCGTCATCATAATAGGCGTTGGCGTCGTCTTCATAGTCGTCAACGACGTCATAATAGTCATCAGCGTCGTCATAATAGAGGACGGCGTCATCATCATTGGCGTCAGCGTCGTCATCGTAGGCGTTGGCGTCGTCATCATTGGAGTCAGCGTCGTCATCATCGTTATCATAGTCATCTTCGTCACCATCGTCATCATCATCTTCATAGACATCGTCGTCGTCAGAAATTTGGGAAAGTTAAATTTGGGTTAGGTTAAATTTGGGTTAGGTTAAATTTGGGTTAGGTTAAATTTGGGTTAGGTTAAATTTGGGTTAGGTCAAATTTGGGTAAGGTTAGGTTAGGTTAGGTTTTTTATTTTTTTGTCAGCGTCGTCATCATTGGCGTGAGCGTCATCATAATAGGCGTTGGCGTCGTCCTCATAGTCGTCAGCGACGTCATAATAGTCATCAGCGTCATCACCTTAGTCATCAGCGTCGTCATAATAGGCGACGGCGTCATCATTTTTGACGTCGGCGTCGTCATAATAGGCGTCGGCGTCATCATCATAGACGTCGGCCTCGTCATCATCGTTATCATAGTCATCTTTGTCTTCATCGTCATCATCATCATCATAGACATCGTCGTCGTCAGAAATTTGGCAAAGTTAAATTCGGGTTAAGTTAAATTTGGGTTAGGTTAAATTTGGGTTAGGTTAAATTTGGGTTAGGTTAGGTTAGGTTTTTTATTTTTTGTCGGCGTTGTCATCATTGGCGTCAGCGTCGTCATAATAAGCGTTGGCGTCGTCCTCATAGTCGTCGGCGTTTTCATAATAATCATCAGCGTCATCATCATAGACGTCGGCCTCGTCATCGTCGTTTTCATAGTCATCTTCGTCACCATCGTCATCATCATCATCATAGACATCGTCGTCGTCAGAAATTTGGGAAAGTTAAATTTGGGTTAGGTTAAATTTGGGTTAGGTTAAATTTGGGTTAGGTTAAATTTGGGTTAGGTTAAATTTGGGTTAGGTTAAATTTGGGTTAGGTCAAATTTGGGTTAGGTTAGGTTAGCTTAGGTTTTTTATTTTTTTGTCAGCGTCGTCATCATTGGCGTCAGCGTCATCATAATAGGCGTTGGCGTCGTCCTCGTAGTCGTCAGCGACGTCATGATAGTCATCAGCGTCATCACCTTAGTCATCAGATTCGTCATAATAGGCGACGGCGTCATCATTTTTGGCGTCGGCGTCGTCATAATAGGCGTCGGCGTCATCATCATAGACGTCGGCGTCGTCATCATCGTTATCATAGTCATCTTCGTCTTCATCGTCATCATCATCATCATAGACATCGTCGTCGTCAGAAATTTGGCAAAGTTAAATTTGGGTTAGGTTAAATTTGGGTTAGGTTAAATTTGGGTGAGGTTAAATTTGGGTCAGCGTCGTCATAATAAGCGTTGGCGTCGTCCTCATAGTCGTCGGCGTCGTCATCATTGGAGACGGCGTCGTCATCATAGTCATCTTCGTCACCATTGTCATCATCGTCATCATAGACATCGTCGTCGTCTGAAATTTGGGTAAGTTAAATTTGGGTTAGGTTAAATTTGGGTTAGGTTAAATTTGGGTTAGGTTAAATTTGGGTTGGGTTTAATTTGGGTTAGGTTAAATTTGAGTAAAGTCAAATTTGGGTTAGGTTAAATTTGGGTTAGATTAGGTTAGGTTAGATTTTTTTTTTTGTCAGCGTCGTCATCATTGGCGTCAGCGTCATCATAATAGGCGTTGGCGTCGTCTTCATAGTCGTCAACGACGTCATAATAGTCATCAGCGTCGTCATAATAGAGGACGGCGTCATCATCATTGGCGTCAGCGTCGTCATCGTAGGCGTTGGCGTCGTCATCATTGGAGTCAGCGTCGTCATCATCGTTATCATAGTCATCTTCGTCACCATCGTCATCATCATCATCATAGACATCGTCGTCGTCAGAAATTTGGGAAAGTTAAATTTGGGTTAGGTTAAATTTGGGTTAGGTTAAATTTGGGTTAGGTTAAATTTGGGTGAGGTTAAATTTGGGTTAGGTTAAATTTGGGTTAGGTCAAATTTGGGTAAGGTTAGGTTAGGTTAGGTTTTTTATTTTTTTGTCAGCGTCGTCATCATTGGCGTCAGCGTCATCATAATAGGCGTTGGCGTCGTCCTCATAGTCGTCAGCGACGTCATAATAGTCATCAGCGTCATCACCTTAGTCATCAGCGTCGTCATAATAGGCGACGGCGTCATCATTTTTGGCGTCGGCGTCGTCTTAATAGGCGTCGGCGTCATCATCATAGACGTCGGCGTCGTCATCATCGTTATCACAGTCATCTTCGTCACCATCGTCATCATCATCATCATAGACATCGTCGTCTTCAGAAATTTGGCAAAGTTAAATTTTGGGTTAGGTTAAATTTGGGTTAGGTTAAATTTGGGTTAGGTTAAATTTGGGTTAGGTCAAATTTGGGTTAGGTTAGGTTAGGTTAGGTTTTTTATTTTTTTGTCAGCGTCGTCATCATTGGCGTCAGCGTCATCATAATAGGCGTTGGCGTCGTCCTCATAGTCGTCAGCGACGTCATAATAGTCATCAGCGTCATCACCTTAGTCATCAGCGTCGTCATAATAGGCGACGGCGTCATCATTTTTGGTTTCGGCGTCGTCATAATAGGCGTCGGCGTCATCATCATAGACGTCGGCGTCATCATCATCGTTATCACAGTCATCTTCGTCACCATCGTCATCATCATCATCATAGACATCGTCGTCTTCAGAAATTTGGCAAAGTTAAATTTTGGGTTAGGTTAAATTTGGGTTAGGTTAAATTTGGGTTAGGTTGAATTTGGGTGAGGTTAAATTTGGGTCAGCGTCGTCATAATAAGCGTTGGCGTCGTCCTCATAGTCGTCGGCGTTTTCATAATAGTCATCAGCGTCATCATCATTGGCGTCGGCGTCGTCCTCATAGTCGTCGGCGTTTTCATTATAGTCATCAGCGTCATCATCATTGGCCTCGGCGTCGTCATAATAGGCGTCGGCGTCCTCATCATAGGCTTCAGCGTCGTCATCATAGGCGTTGGCGTCGTCATCATCGTCATCATAATAGGCATTATCGTCGTCCTCATAGTCGTCAGCGACGTCATAATAGTCATCAGCGTCATGACCATAAATATCAGCGTCGTCATAATAGCCGACAGCGTCATCATCATTGGCGTCGGCGTCGTCATAATAGGCTTCGGCGTCACCATCAGAGGCGTTGGCGTCGTCATAATAGGCGTCGGCGTCATCATCATAGTCGTCGGCGTCGCCATCATAGTTGTCGGCGTCGTCATATTAGTCATCAGCGTCATCATTGTTGGGGTCTTCGTCATCTTCATCGTCATCGTCATCGTCGTCGTCATCGTCATCGTCATCGTCATCGTCATCGTCATCGTCATCGTCATCGTCATCGTCATCGTAATCACATCGTCATTGTAATCGTCATCGTCATCGTCATCGTCATCATCATCGTCATCGTCATCGTCATCGTCATCGTCATCGTCATCGTCATCGTCATCGTCATCGTCATCGTCATCGTCATCGTCATCGTCATCGTCATCGTCAACGTCATCGTCGTCGTCATCGTCATCGTCATCGTCATCGTCATCGTCATCGTCATCGTCATCGTCATCGTCATCGTCATCGTCATCGTCATCGTCATCGTCATCGTCATCGTCATCGTCATCGTCATCGTCATCGTCATCGTCATCGTCTGTTGGAATGAGAACAAAGGCGATTAAAGACTTTAAACTATTTATTTAACGGGTAAATAATTATAACGGTATGACAGTACACAAATGTAGACGAGAGAGGGAGCCTTGTTTAATTGTCAAGGACAAGCTCAGCTACACAACTTGCTATGTCATTTTGCATAGGCGTCCATACTCTTAACATCCCCTCCTGGACGCAGATGCTTTAAATGCAGGCCCATAGATGCGGTGAAGTTTTCATGCTTCGGTCGATTGAGTCCTTTCGTCAATATGTCGGCGACCATCTCTCCAGTGCATCTGTATTTAACCAGTATTTCTTTGGCAGCACGTCTATGTGCTTGCTGCGTGCATGGTAGACTGCATTTCCTGAAAGGCTAATCGCACTTTGATTATCGCAATAAACGGTTAAAGGTGTACCTTTAAAATCAGGTTGAAGTTCGTCTGCCAGCTGTTTCAACCAAAGTGCTTCTTGAATGACTGACGCTAGCGCCATATATTCAGCCTCACTTGTCGAAAGGGCTATAGTCTGCTGTTTTTTAGAGTTCCAGCTTATTGCGGCACCCTGAAATAAAAATATATAGCCAGTACACGATCTTCTGTCTTCTATATCATTCGCCCAGTCTGAATTTCTGGCTTTTGCGATTCTCGCAAAAGCCAGAAATTCTCTCATCAACATTCCTTTTGTAAACTAGTTTCATGTCCATTGTGGCTTTCAGATATCTCATAACTCGTTTCAGCGCCGCCCAATGTTCACTAGTAGGTTGACTATTATATCTACTAAGAGAGTTTACTATATAAGTAATGTCTGGACGAGTCCCCTGTGATAAGTACAACAAGCAGCCAATAATTTCTTGGTATGGTATGTTCCTCATGATTTCTTGTTGACTCTCAGCCTTTTTAAACTTGACATTCGGATCAGCAGGTGTCCACATCGGCTTACATTTGTCCATGTTAAACCGATTAAGTATTAATTTTATATAAATAGACTGATCTATAGAAATCTCATTTTCATCTTGTGATATTTTAAATCCAATACAATGTTTGGCTGTTCCTAAATCTGTCATATTGAATTTTTCTTTTATTTTTTCTTTTATCATGTCTGCCGTTTCCTTTCTATTAAAGAAATACAAAATATCGTCCACATAGACTGCTATAAAAAGCATATCGTTCTCACTTAAAATACGGTAGTACACACATGGATCTACGTTTGAACGAGTCATTCCAATTTGCAACAAGGCAGAATTTAACTTCTTGTTCCATTGCCTGCTGGCCTGTTTAAGTCCATATATTGACTTGTTTAGTTTACACACTTTATTTACTTCTTCATAGCCAGGCGGTAAGGACATATAAAGCTCTTCATCAATATCGCCCTGTAAAAAGGCCGTGACTGCATCCATTTGGTATATTTTGAGTCTATACTTGGCAGCGAGACCGATAAGGTATCTTAAGGAGGTATAGCGGACCACCGGAGCGTATACCTCATGGTAATCAATGCCTTTGACCTGTTTGTATCCTTTAACTACCAATCTAGCTTTATATCGTGAGATGGAACCATTGACATCTAACTTGGTTTTAAAAACCCAGCGGCAAGGAATTACTGACTTTCCTTCTGGTAAGTTTGCTATGGTCCACGTGTTATTCTGTATCAATGACTGATATTCTGCTTCCATAGCTTTCTTCCATTCATCAGCCTTATCACTGCTCAAAGCTTCTTCAAGGCTTTGTGGATCACTGTTCAGAAAATTCATTGTTGATTCAACATTCTGACACATTAGTGAAGACGGGTTCTGATAAGCGTCATTATTTTCTGACCTTATTCCACGTTGCCGCGGTCTCAAAGTTATATTGAATACCGATGGAGTGTTTATCGTACTATCAGGTATGTATGTTTCATCATTAACATCCTCAAATTGATCAGATTCATCTGAAATATTTTGAGATACATCCTGTGTTTCATCTCTTTCAAGTGTCGCATCAACAATGTTTCTATCCACAGGTTTTTCGGGTTCATCACAAAGAGGTAAGTTTATTTCTGTGTGTTCATTATTCATTTTACTCTCTCCATGTGTATTTTTAACCGACTTCAAAAAAAGGAGGAGGTTCTCAATTCGATTGTATTTTTTTTTTTTTTATTTTTTTTTTTTTTATTTTTTTTTATGTTTGTTACCTCAGAACTCCGTTGTTTATGGATGGATTTGCAAAATTTTTTTTGTACTTGAAAGGATATGCTTCCAGATTGGTCCCATTTTTTTCAAAATTGAGTTTTGATGATGGGATCCATGAGAAATCGAGGGAACTCCTCAAATATTATAGGCAACTATATAGTTTTTTTTATATTTTCATCGAGAACTCAAGCATTTACAGTCAAAAAGTAACATTTGATGAGGTGGAACTGGTGAAGAAGATCAGAAAATGGCTAACGAAACTTGACACTCGCATAGATATCACAATTAAGGTAGTTAAGCAACTTTGAAAATGCACTATAAACCAATGATCTTAAATAATTATGTTGAAAATGTTATCATCGAACTGATCTGATGATGATGATGGAGCTGGAAGGTAGGCACTGGAACTGCGTAACTAATTAATATGTCCTAGCCGTGTTTGGGCTTGTTAGAATTGTCATAAGATGCACTTTGGCTGTAAGATACTATTGAACTGATGTGATGATGAAGCTGGAAGGTGGAAGGTCGGCATGGGAACTTCAAAGTAAAATAATGTATCCTAGCATTGTTTGAGCTTATTAGAGCTGTCATGGGCAATGCTGTCAAGGGCAATGGAAAGGGCTATGCTCGGAATTTCCTTGCGTGTTCGAATCAGAAATGAAGAAATGCGCAGGAGAACCAAGGTCACCGACATAGCCCGAAGAATTGCCAAACTTAAGTGGCAGTGGGCAGGGCACATTGCTCGTAGAACAGATGGCTGATGGGGCCGAAAGGTTCTAAAGTGGCGACCGCGCACCAACAAACGCAGCTTTGGAAGGCCTCCCACAAGGTGGACCGATGACCTGGTGAGAATCACGGGAACGCGATGGATGCGAGTCGCACAGAAATGGTCGTTGTAGCGACGCTTGGGGGAGGTCTATGTCCAACAGTGGACGTTTTCTAGCTGAAATGATGATGATTATGAGAGCTGTCATAAGATGTACTCATGAGATGAATCATAAGTATTTCATGCATCATATCATCTCTCCACGAGATCAAAACGATTACACTGTAACAATATATGTATTCCTACTGATATGACATTGGTAACATTTTCAAAAGAAATGTAGGAACGATATTGACTTCGTTGCCATAACACATTATAAAAAAAAACACTAAACGGCTACAAATAAAAAAAACTTTTTACAAAAAAAAAAACCGCCTTCAAAAAAAGCCAAACGACAAAAGTTCCTACACTAAAAAGTTAAAAATAAAAATTTGAATTGCTGTAAAGAAACTTAATTTATAGGTAAACTTATTTGACATTAATATTTTGCAAATATTCAAAATTTATTACTTCTTTTTGGAGTCGGTGCCAGCCAAGGCAAGGAATTACGAATGGGCAACAATCCCTTGAAAAACTACCTCTAACTTAACTATAAAACTACTTAGTACCTATTTGCATACTCAAATATATAATACTTAACTAAGACATAAATACATATTAGACTTCTCTAAAAAAATCATCCGATTTGCACATTTTTTTTAAAATAAAAAATATATACTTACAAAAACCTTCTGCAACATTTTAAGTACATTGAAAATGTTTAAGCATTGCAAGCACAAGCAAAGCTACCTAACATTAAGTTACAACAATAAAAATGCTGGCACCGACTCCAAAAAGAAGTAATAAATTTTGAATATTTGCAAAATATTAATGTCAAATAAGTTTACCTATAAATTAAGTTTCTTTACAGCAATTCAAATTTTTATTTTTAACTTTTTAGTGTAGGAACTTTTGTCGTTTGGCTTTTTTTGAAGGCGGTTTTTTTTTTGTAAAAAGTTTTTTTTTTAACATTTACTTCTTCTTTTTCAGGTACTTCATTGACTTTATTTCTTTTAATTGCAGCTTCGAGAAACACTACATCTCTGCTAACAATTCCTTTCCTTGTTTCAGGATCAATAAATCTGTAGCCTTTTGTACCATCGCTGTAGCCAACAAATATTAATTTTCGCGACTTTACATCCAACTTACTTCTGTTTTCTTTAGGAATATGCACCATTGCGGGACATCCGAATATTCTCATATGACTCAAACTTGGTTTTTTTCCGGTCCATACCTCATATGGCGTTGCATCTGATAAACTGCGGGTGGGAGAACGGTTCAGTATGTAAGCGGCTGTAGTCACGGCTTCAGCCCAAAAATCTTTCTGTAAACCAGAGTTTAACAACATACATCTAGCACGCTCAATAAGGGTACGGTTCATTCGTTCACTCAATCCGTTTTGTTCAGGCGTGTACGGATTAGATGTCTGGTGCAAAATTCCATGCTTTTTTAGGTAAGTCTCGAAATTATTATTTTTATATTCAGTTCCGTTGTCAGATCTAAGAATTTTTATTTTTTTATTCAATTCATTCTCCACTCTATTTTTAAATTCAACGAATTTTTCAAAGACTTCACTTTTGTTTTTTATAGTATATACATGTACTCGGCGAGAAAAGTCATCAATAAAGGTTACAAAATACCTTGCTCCCCCTATTGATATCTGCTGCATTGGTCCACACACATCACTGTGGATTAGTTCTAGCAAGCTATTTGCTCGGGAACCTTCAGCAGGGAACGGTTTTCTCGTTTGCTTGCCTTCGATACAGGTAACACAGATGGAATTTTCCATTCCTGTTGACAACTTAACTCCTTCTGTACAATAAGGCACTTTATTAAGTCTTGAAAAATTTAGATGGCCCATTCTCTGGTGCCACAGATAAGTATCATCATCAGCCTTGGCCATCATGACTTGCATTTCTTGACAAGTATTTAATAGGTATGTTGCATTCATTAATCTAGCCTGTGCTACCAATTTGTTACTAGGACTGTAAATTTGACAGCCAGATTCATTAAATATTACTTTGCATCCATTTTGAATTATTTTGCTGACTGATAACAAATTTGTTCTCAATTCTGGTACAAGTAAAACATTCCTCACCTGTATTGAATCGGTGCTGCCATCATGTGCCTTTACCTTAATGCATACATTCCCGCAGCATTCTACTTTTAATTCTTTGTTGTTAGCAATCCTTATGCTCGGTACAGGTGAAGCGGTGATATCAGTGAGCCAGTCCCTGTGCATCGTCATGTGCATGGATGCTTCTGAATCAACATGCCAAGAATTGGAGTCATTTGCTGTGGATGCTGAAAAAGCTGCAACATAACCTGTATCTTTATCAGTCTTTTTATTATTGTTTGTCTTCTTATGCCAACAATTTTTGCCGAGATGTCCGTACTTATTACAATTGTAGCATCTAGGACCTTTTTTGTCACTTTTGGGCACATTTTTCCTTGAGTTTGTATAAAGTGCGGTAGTGTCTGCCATTTTTACTTCCTGTAGTAATTTATTTTTTACTAAGTCAGCACTAATCTTTATACCTGAACTTTCCATGCTCATAATCATGGGCTTATACATTTCCGGTAGCCCTGGCAGCATCAATGTGCCCAACCACTCATCGTCCACATGAAAATTTATATTTCTTAACTTGTGCGCGGCTGTCATAATTTTATTTACATAGTTTTCTACTGACAAGCTGGTTTCTAAATTAGTATTAATTAGTTCCTTTAATAAGCCAACTTTCCGTGTCAGTCCTTGGTCTTCAAATGCCTTTGTCAAATTGTCCCATACCTCTTTTGAATTTTGTGCATCCTGTATGTGCACATATAAGATTGGGTCGACCAACAATATCAATTTTGATTTTGCTTTGGTGTCTTGTTTCACTGCGTTGAGGTCGGAAGCATCTGGTGCTTTCAAAATGCAGCTATACAAATCCTCATGTTGTAGGTAAGCTTTGACCGCAAAACTCCAATTTGCCCAATTGTCGCGACCCGTTAACTTCGCAATCGACATCACAGTGTTAATTCCAGCCATATTTATAATTCATAAGTATACCTGAAAATTGCTGAAAAGAAAAATCACTCGCGAGCCGGTAACCAAGAGTGAGGTTATACCCGTCAGATTTTACTTTTACTATAATTTTGTATTTAGTGAACAAAATTTTGAAATAACACTAAACGGCAGGTTTGACTGGGCCCATAACCTGTTGGAATGAGAACAAAGGCGAGGTAAGCTTTGACCGCAAAACTCCAATTTGCCCAATTGTCGCGACCCGTTAACTTCGCAATCGACATCACAGTGTTAATTCCAGCCATATTTATAATTCATAAGTATACCTGAAAATTGCTGAAAAGAAAAATCACTCGCGAGCCGGTAACCAAGAGTGAGGTTATACCCGTCAGATTTTACTTTTACTATAATTTTGTATTTAGTGAACAAAATTTTGAAATAACACTAAACGGCAGGTTTGACTGGGCCCATAACCTGTTGGAATGAGAACAAAGGCGATTAAAGACTTTAAACTATTTATTTAACGGGTAAATAATTATAACGGTATGACAGTACACAAATGTAGACGAGAGAGGGAGCCTTGGTTAATTGTCAAGGACAAGCTCAGCTACACAACTTGCTATGTCATTTTGCATAGGCGTCCATACTCTTAACATCGTCATCGTCATCGTCATCGTCATCGTCATCGTCATCGTCATCGTCATCGTCATCGTCATCGTCATCGTCATCGTCATCGTCATCGTCATCGTCGTCGTCATCGTCATCGTCATCGTCATCGTCATCGTCATCGTCATCGTCATATACATCGTCACCGTCATCGTCATCGTTTTCGTCATCGTCATCGTCATCGTCGCCATAATAGGCGTTGGCGTCATCATCATAGACGTTGGCGTCACCATCATAGTCGTCGGCGTCGTCATAATAGGCGTTGGCGTTGTCCTCATAGTCGTCGGCGTTGTCATAATAGTCATCAGCGTCATCATCATTGGCGTCGGCGTTGTCATAATAGGCGTCGGCGTCATCATCATAGGCGTCGGCGTCGTCATCATTGGAGACGGCGTCGTCATCGTCATCGTCATCGTCATCGTCATCGTCATCGTCATCGTCATCGTCATCGTCATCGTCATCGTCATCGTCATCGTCATCGTCATCGTCATCGTCATCGTCATCGTCATAGTCATAGTCATCGTCATCGTCATCGTCATCGTCATCGTCATCGTCATCGTCATCGTCATCGTCATCGTCATCGTCATCGTCATCGTCATCGCCATCGTCATCGTCATCGTCATCGTCATATACATCGTCACCGTCATCGTCATCGTTTTCGTCATCGTCATCGTCATCGTCGCCATAATAGGCGTTGGCGTCATCATCATAGACGTTGGCGTCACCATCATAGTCGTCGGCGTCGTCATAATAGGCGTTGGCGTTGTCCTCATAGTCGTCGGCGTTGTCATAATAGTCATCAGCGTCATCATCATTGGCGTCGGCGTTGTCATAATAGGCGTCGGCGTCATCATCATAGGCGTCGGCGTCGTCATCATTGGAGACGGCGTCGTCATCATAGTCATCTTCGTCACCATTGTCATCATCGTCATCATAGACATTGTCGTCGTCAGAAATTTGGGTAAGTTAAATTTGGGTTAGGTTAAATTTGGGTTAGGTTAAATTTGGGTTAAGTTAAATTTGGGTTAGGTTTAATTTGGGTTAGGTTAAATTTGAGTAAGGTCAAATTTGGGTTAGGTTAAATTTGGGTTAGGTTAAATTTGGGTTAGGTTTAATTTGGGTTAGGTTAAATTTGAGTAAGGTCAAATTTGGGTTAGGTTAAATTTGGGTTAGGTTAGGTTAGATTTTTTTTTTTTTGTCGGCGTCGTCATCATTGGCGTCAGCGTCATCATAATAGGCGTTGGCGTCGTCTTCATAGTCGTCAACGACGTCATAATAGTCATCAGCGTCGTCATAATAGAGGACGGCGTCATCATCATTGGCGTCAGCATCGTCATCGTAGGCGTTGGCGTCGTCATCATTGGAGTCAGCGTCGTCATCATCGTTATCATAGTCATCTTCGTCACCATCGTCATCATCATCATCATAGACATCGTCGTCGTCAGAAATTTGGGAAAGTTAAATTTGGGTTAGGTTAAATTTGGGTTAGGTTAAATTTGGGTTAGGTTAAATTTGGGTTAGGTTAAATTTGGGTTAGGTCAAATTTGGGTTAGGTTAGGTTAGGTTAGGTTTTTTATTTTTTTGTCAGCGTCGTCATCATTGGCGTCAGCGTCATCATAATAGGCGTTGGCGTGGTCTTCATAGTCGTCAACGGCGTCATAATAGTCATCAGCGTCGTCATAATAGAGGACGGCGTCATCATCATTGGCGTCAGCGTCGTCATCGTAGGCGTTGGCGTCGTCATCATTGGAGTCAGCGTCGTCATCATCGTTATCATAGTCATCTTCGTCACCATCGTCATCATCATCATCATAGACATCGTCGTCGTCAGAAATTTGGGAAAGTTAAATTTGGGTTAGGTTAAATTTGGGTTAGGTTAAATTTGGGTTAGGTTAAATTTGGGTTAGGTTAAATTTGGGTTAGGTTAAATTTGGGTTAGGTTAAATTTGGGTTAGGTCAAATTTGGGTAAGGTTAGGTTAGGTTAGGTTTTTTATTTTTTTGTCAGCGTCGTCATCATTGGCGTCAGCGTCATCATAATAGGCGTTGGCGTCGTCCTCATAGTCGTCAGCGACGTCATAATAGTCATCAGCGTCATCACCTTAGTCATCAGCGTCGTCATAATAGGCGACGGCGTCATCATTTTTGACGTCGGCGTCGTCATAATAGGCGTCGGCGTCATCATCATAGACGTCGGCCTCGTCATCATCGTTATCATAGTCATCTTCGTCTTCATCGTCATCATCATCATCATAGACATCGTCGTCGTCAGAAATTTGGCAAAGTTAAATTCGGGTTAAGTTAAATTTGGGTTAGGTTAAATTTGGGTTAGGTTAAATTTGGGTTAGGTTAAATTTGGGTTAGGTCAAATTTGGGTTAGGTTAGGTTAGGTTAGGTTTTTTATTTTTTTGTCAGCGTCGTCATCATTGGCGTCAGAGTCATCATAATAGGCGTTGGCGTCGTCCTCGTAGTCGTCAGCGACTACGAGGACGACGTCTATCTTCGTCACCATTGTCATCATCGTCATCATAGACATCGTCGTCGTCAGAAATTTGGGTAAGTTAAATTTGGGTTAGGTTAAATTTGGGTTAGGTGAAATTTGGGTTAGGTTAAATTTGGGTTAGGTTTAATTTGGGTTAGGTTAAATTTGAGTAAAGTCAAATTTGGGTTAGGTTAAATTTGGGTTAGATTAGGTTAGGTTAGAATTTTTTTTTTTGTCAGCGTCGTCATCATTGGCGTCAGCGTCATCATAATAGGCGTTGGCGTCGTCCTCATAGTCGTCAGCGACGTCATAATAGTCATCAGCGTCATCATCTTAGTCATCAGCGTCGTCATAATAGGCGACGGCGTCATCATTTTTGACGTCGGCGTCGTCATAATAGGCGTCGGCGTCATCATCATAGACGTCGGCCTCGTCATCATCGTTATCATAGTCATCTTCGTCTTCATCGTCATCATCATCATCATAGAAATCGTCGTCGTCAGAAATTTGGCAAAGTTAAATTCGGGTTAGGTTAAATTTGGGTTAGGTTAAATTTGGGTTAGGTTAAATTTGGGTTAAGTTAAATTTGGGTTAGGTTTAATTTGGGTTAGGTTAAATTTGAGTAAGGTCAAATTTGGGTTAGGTTAAATTTGGGTTAGATTAGGTTGAGTTAGATTTTTTTTTTTTTGTCAGCGTCATCATCATTGGCGTCAGCGTCATCATAATAGGCGTTGGAGTCGTCTTCATAGTCGTCAACGACGTCATAATAGTCATCAGCGTCGTCATAATAGAGGACGGCGTCATCATCATTGGCGTCAGCGTCGTCATCGTAGGCGTTGGCGTCGTCATCATTGGAGTCAGCGTCGTCATCATCGTTATCATAGTCATCTTCGTCACCATCGTCATCATCATCATCATAGACATCGTCGTCGTCAGAAATTTGGGAAAGTTAAATTTGGGTTAGGTTAAATTTGGGTTAGGTTAAATTTGGGTTAGGTTAAATTTGGGTTAGGTTAAATTTGGGTTAGGTTAAATTTGGGTTAGGTCAAATTTGGGTAAGGTTAGGTTAGGTTAGGTTTTTTATTTTTTTGTCAGCGTCGTCATCATTGGCGTCAGCGTCATCATAATAGGCGTTGGCGTCGTCCTCATAGTCGTCAGCGACGTCATAATAGTCATCAGCGTCATCACCTTAGTCATCAGCATCGTCATAATAGGCGACGGCGTCATCATTTTTGACGTGTGCGTCGTCATAATAGGCGTCGGCGTCATCATCATAGACGTCGGCCTCGTCATCATCGTTATCATAGTCATCTTCGTCTTCATCGTCATCATCATCATCATAGACATCGTCGTCGTCAGAAATTTGGCAAAGTTAAATTCGGGTTAAGTTAAATTTGGGTTAGGTTAAATTTGGGTTAGGTTAAATTTGGGTTAGGTTAGGTTAGGTTTTTTATTTTTTGTCGGCGTTGTCATCATTGGCGTCAGCGTCGTCATAATAAGCGTTGGCGTCGTCCTCATAGTCGTCGGCGTTTTCATAATAATCATCAGCGTCATCATCATAGACGTCGGCCTCGTCATCGTCGTTATCATAGTCATCTTCGTCACCATCGTCATCATCATTATCATAGACATCGTCGTCGTCAGAAATTTGGGAAAGTTAAATTTGGGTTAGGTTAAATTTGGGTTAGGTTAAATTTGGGTAAGGTTAAATTTGGGTTAGGTTAAATTTGGGTTAGGTTAAATTTGGGTTAGGTCAAATTTGGGTTAGGTTAGGTTAGGTTTTTTATTTTTTGTCGGCGTTGTCATCATTGGCGTCAGCGTCGTCATAATAAGCGTTGGCGTCGTCCTCATAGTCGTCGGCGTTTTCATAATAGTCATCAGCGTCATCATCATTGGCGTCGGCGTCGTCATAATAGGCTTCGGCGTCACCATCAGAGGCGTCGGCGTCACCATCAGAGGCGTCGGCGTCGTCATAATAGGCGTCGGCGTCATCATTATAGTCGTCGGCGTCGCCATCATAGTTGTCGGCGTCGTCATAATAGTCATCAGCGTCATAATTGTTGGCGTCGGCGTCGTCATAATAGGCTTCGGCGTCACCATCAGAGGCGTCGGCGTCGTCATCATAGGCGTTGGCGTCGTCATCATCGTCATCATAATAGGCATTATCGTCGTCCTCATAGTCGTCAGCGACGTCATAATAGTCATCAGCGTCATGACCATAAATATCAGCGTCGTCATAATAGGCGACAGCGTCGTCATCATTGGCGTCGGCGTCGTCATAATAGGCTTCGGCGTCACCATCAGAGGCGTAAGCGTCGTCATAATAGGCGTCGGCGTCATCATCATCATCACCGACACCTTCATCGTCACCGTCATCGTCATCGTCATCGTCATCGTCATCGTCATCGTCATCGTCATCGTCATCGTCATCGTCATCGTCATCATCATCGTCATCGTCATCGTCATCGTCATCGTCTTCGTCATCGTCATCGTCATCGTCATCGTCATCGTCATCGTCATCGTCATCGTCATCGTCATCGTCATCGTCATCGTCATCGTCATCGTCATCGTCATCGTCATCGTCATCGTCATCGTCATCGTCATCGTCATCGTCATCGTCATCGTCATCGTCATCGTCATCGTCATCGTCATCGTCATCGTCGTAGTCATCGTCATCGTCGTAGTCATCGTCATCGTCATCGTCATCGTCATCGTCATCGTCATCGTCATCGTCGTCGTCAGAAATTTGGCAAAGTTAAATTCGGGTTAAGTTAAATTTGGGTTAGGTTAAATTTGGGTTAGGTTAAATTTGGGTTAGGTTAGGTTAGGTTTTTTATTTTTTGTCGGCGTTGTCATCATTGGCGTCAGCGTCGTCATAATAAGCGTTGGCGTCGTCCTCATAGTCGTCGGCGTTTTCATAATAATCATCAGCGTCATCATCATAGACGTCGGCCTCGTCATCGTCGTTATCATAGTCATCTTCGTCACCATCGTCATCATCATTATCATAGACATCGTCGTCGTCAGAAATTTGGGAAAGTTAAATTTGGGTTAGGTTAAATTTGGGTTAGGTTAAATTTGGGTAAGGTTAAATTTGGGTTAGGTTAAATTTGGGTTAGGTTAAATTTGGGTTAGGTCAAATTTGGGTTAGGTTAGGTTAGGTTAGGTTTTTTATTTTTTTGTCAGCGTCGTCATCATTGGCGTCAGCGTCATCATAATAGGCGTTGGCGTCGTCCTCGTAGTCGTCAGCGACGTCATAATAGTCATCAGCGTCATCACCTTAGTCATCAGCGTCGTCATAATAGGCGACGGCGTCATCATTTTTGGCGTCGGCGTCGTCATAATAGGCGTCGGCGTCATCATCATAGACGTCGGCGTCGTCATCATCGTTATCATAGTCGTCTTCGTCTTCATCGTCATCATCATCATCATAGACATCGTCGTCGTCAGAAATTTGGCAAAGTTAAATTTGGGTTAGGTTAAATTTGGGTTTAGTTAAATTTGGGTTAGGTTAAATTTGGGTTAGGTTAAATTTGGGTTAGGTTAAATTTGGGTTAGGTTAAATTTGGGTAAGGTTAAATTTGGGTTAGGTTAAATTTGGGTTAGGTTAAATTTGGGTTAGGTCAAATTTGGGTTAGGTTAGGTTAGGTTTTTTATTTTTTGTCGGCGTTGTTATCATTGGCGTCAGCGTCGTCATAATAAGCGTTGGCGTCGTCCTCATAGTCGTCGGCGTTTTCATAATAGTCATCAGCGTCATCATCATTGGCGTCGGCGTCGTCATAATAGGCTTCGGCGTCACCATCAGAGGCGTCGGCGTCGTCATAATAGGCGTCGGCGTCATCATTATAGTCGTCGGCGTCGCCATCATAGTTGTCGGCGTCGTCATAATAGTCATCAGCGTCATCATTGTTGGCGTCGGCGTCGTCATAATAGGCTTCGGCGTCACCATCAGAGGCGTCGGCGTCGTCATCATAGGCGTTGGCGTCGTCATCATCGTCATCATAATAGGCATTATCGTCGTCCTCATAGTCGTCAGCGACGTCATAATAGTCATCAGCGTCATGACCATAAATATCAGCGTCGTCATAATAGGCGACAGCGTCGTCATCATTGGCGTCGGCGTCGTCATAATAGGCTTCGGCGTCACCATCAGAGGCGTAAGCGTCGTCATAATAGGCGTCGGCGTCATCATCATCATCACCGACACCTTCATCGTCATCGTCATCGTCATCGTCATCGTCATCGTCATCGTCATCGTCATCGTCATCGTCATCGTCATCGTCATCGTCATCGTCATCGTCATCGTCATCGTCATCGTCATCGTCGTAGTCATCGTCGTAGTCATCGTCATCGTCATCGTCATCGTCATCTTCATCGTCATCGTCATCGTCATCGTCATCGTCATCGTCATCGTCATCGTCATCGTCATCGCCATCGTCATCGTCATCGTCATCGTCATATACATCGTCATCGTCATCGTCATCGTCATCGTTTTCGTCATCGTCGTCATAATAGGCGACAGCGTCGTCATCATTGGCGTCGGCGTCGTCATCATTGGAGACGGCGTCGTCATCATAGTCATCTTCGTCACCATTGTCATCATCGTCATCATAGACATCGTCGTCGTCAGAAATTTGGGTAAGTTAAATTCGGGTTAGGTTAAATTTGGGAAAGTTAAATTTGTGTTAGGTTAAATTTGGGTTAGGTTAAATTTTGGTTAGGTTAAATTTGGGTTAGGTTAAATTTGGGTTAGGTTAAATTTGGGTTAGGTTAAATTTGGGTTAGGTCAAATTTGGGTAAGGTTAGGTTAGGTTAGGTTTTTTATTTTTTGTCAGCGTCGTCATCATTGGCGTCAGCGTCATCATAATAGGCGTTGGCGTCGTCCTCATAGTCGTCAGCGACGTCATAATAGTCATCAGCGTCATCATCTTAGTCATCAGCGTCGTCATAATAGGCGACGGCGTCATCATTTTTGACGTCGGCGTCGTCATAATAGGCGTCGGCGTCATCATCATAGACGTCGGCCTCGTCATCATCGTTATCATAGTCATCTTCGTCTTCATCGTCATCATCATCATCATAGACATCGTCGTCGTCAGAAATTTAGCAAAGTTAAATTCGGGTTAGGTTAAATTTGGGTTAGGTTAAATTTGGGTTAGGTTAAATTTGGGTTAAGTTAAATTTGGGTTAGGTTTAATTTGGGTTAGGTTAAATTTGAGTAAGGTCAAATTTGGGTTAGGTTAAATTTGGGTTAGATTAGGTTAGGTAAGATTTTTTTTTTTTTGTCAGCGTCATCATCATTGGCGTCAGCGTCATCATAATAGGCGTTGGCGTCGTCTTCATAGTCGTCAACGACGTCATAATAGTCATCAGCGTCGTCATAATAGAGGACGGCGTCATCATCATTGGCGTCAGCGTCGTCATCGTAGGCGTTGGCGTCGTCATCATTGGAGTCAGCGTCGTCATCATCGTTATCATAGTCATCTTCGTCACCATCGTCATCATCATCATCATAGACATCGTCGTCGTCAGAAATTTGGGAAAGTTAAATTTGGGTTAGGTTAAATTTGGGTTAGGTTAAATTTGGGTTAGGTTAAATTTGGGTTAGGTTAAATTTGGGTTAGGTTAAATTTGGGTTAGGTCAAATTTGGGTAAGGTTAGGTTAGGTTAGGTTTTTTATTTTTTTGTCAGCGTCGTCATCATTGGCGTCAGCGTCATCATAATAGGCGTTGGCGTCGTCCTCATAGTCGTCAGCGACGTCATAATAGTCATCAGCGTCATCACCTTAGTCATCAGCGTCGTCATAATAGGCGACGGCGTCATCATTTTTGACGTCGGCGTCGTCATAATAGGCGTCGGCGTCATCATCATAGACGTCGGCCTCGTCATCATCGTTATCATAGTCATCTTCGTCTTCATCGTCATCATCATCATCATAGACATCGTCGTCGTCAGAAATTTGGCAAAGTTAAATTCGGGTTAAGTTAAATTTGGGTTAGGTTAAATTTGGGTTAGGTTAAATTTGGGTTAGGTTAGGTTAGGTTTTTTATTTTTTGTCGGCGTTGTCATCATTGGCGTCAGCGTCGTCATAATAAGCGTTGGCGTCGTCCTCATAGTCGTCGGCGTTTTCATAATAATCATCAGCGTCATCATCATAGACGTCGGCCTCGTCATCGTCGTTATCATAGTCATCTTCGTCACCATCGTCATCATCATCATCATAGACATCGTCGTCGTCAGAAATTTGGGAAAGTTAAATTTGGGTTAGGTTAAATTTGGGTTAGGTTAAATTTGGGTTAGGTTAAATTTGGGTTAGGTTAAATTTGGGTTAGGTCAAATTTGGGTTAGGTTAGGTTAGGTTAGGTTTTTTATTTTTTTGTCAGCGTCGTCATCATTGGCGTCAGCGTCATCATAATAGGCGTTGGCGTGGTCTTCATAGTCGTCAACGGCGTCATAATAGTCATCAGCGTCGTCATAATAGAGGACGGCGTCATCATCATTGGCGTCAGCGTCGTCATCGTAGGCGTTGGCGTCGTCATCATTGGAGTCAGCGTCGTCATCATCGTTATCATAGTCATCTTCGTCACCATCGTCATCATCATCATCATAGACATCGTCGTCGTCAGAAATTTGGGAAAGTTAAATTTGGGTTAGGTTAAATTTGGGTTAGGTTAAATTTGGGTTAGGTTAAATTTGGGTTAGGTTAAATTTGGGTTAGGTTAAATTTGGGTTAGGTTAAATTTGGGTTAGGTCAAATTTGGGTAAGGTTAGGTTAGGTTAGGTTTTTTATTTTTTTGTCAGCGTCGTCATCATTGGCGTCAGCGTCATCATAATAGGCGTTGGCGTCGTCCTCATAGTCGTCAGCGACGTCATAATAGTCATCAGCGTCATCACCTTAGTCATCAGCGTCGTCATAATAGGCGACGGCGTCATCATTTTTGACGTCGGCGTCGTCATAATAGGCGTCGGCGTCATCATCATAGACGTCGGCCTCGTCATCATCGTTATCATAGTCATCTTCGTCTTCATCGTCATCATCATCATCATAGACATCGTCGTCGTCAGAAATTTGGCAAAGTTAAATTCGGGTTAAGTTAAATTTGGGTTAGGTTAAATTTGGGTTAGGTTAAATTTGGGTTAGGTTAAATTTGGGTTAGGTCAAATTTGGGTTAGGTTAGGTTAGGTTAGGTTTTTTATTTTTTTGTCAGCGTCGTCATCATTGGCGTCAGAGTCATCATAATAGGCGTTGGCGTCGTCCTCGTAGTCGTCAGCGACTACGAGGACGACGTCTATCTTCGTCACCATTGTCATCATCGTCATCATAGACATCGTCGTCGTCAGAAATTTGGGTAAGTTAAATTTGGGTTAGGTTAAATTTGGGTTAGGTGAAATTTGGGTTAGGTTAAATTTGGGTTAGGTTTAATTTGGGTTAGGTTAAATTTGAGTAAAGTCAAATTTGGGTTAGGTTAAATTTGGGTTAGATTAGGTTAGGTTAGAATTTTTTTTTTTGTCAGCGTCGTCATCATTGGCGTCAGCGTCATCATAATAGGCGTTGGCGTCGTCCTCATAGTCGTCAGCGACGTCATAATAGTCATCAGCGTCATCACCTTAGTCATCAGCGTCGTCATAATAGGCGACGGCGTCATCATTTTTGGCGTCGGCGTCGTCATAATAGGCGTCGGCGTCATCATCATAGACGTCGGCGTCGTCATCATCGTTATCATAGTCATCTTCGTCTTCATCGTCATCATCATCATCATAGACATCGTCGTCGTCAGAAATTTGGCAAAGTTAAATTTGGGTTAGGTTAAATTTGGGTTTAGTTAAATTTGGGTTAGGTTAAATTTGGGTTAGGTTAAATTTGGGTTAGGTTAAATTTGGGTTAGGTTAAATTTGGGTAAGGTTAAATTTGGGTTAGGTTAAATTTGGGTTAGGTTAAATTTGGGTTAGGTCAAATTTGGGTTAGGTTAAATTTGGGTTAGGTTAAATTTGGGTTAGGTCAAATTTGGGTTAGGTTAGGTTAGGTTTTTTATTTTTTGTCGGCGTTGTCATCATTGGCGTCAGCGTCGTCATAATAAGCGTTGGCGTCGTCCTCATAGTCGTCGGCGTTTTCATAATAGTCATCAGCGTCATCATCATTGGCGTCGGCGTCGTCATAATAGGCTTCGGCGTCACCATCAGAGGCGTCGGCGTCGTCATAATAGGCGTCGGCGTCATCATCATAGTCGTCGGCGTCGCCATCATAGTTGTCGGCGTCGTCATAATAGTCATCAGCGTCATAATTGTTGGCGTCGGCGTCGTCATAATAGGCTTCGGCGTCACCATCAGAGGCGTCGGCGTCGTCATCATAGGCGTTGGCGTCGTCATCATCGTCATCATAATAGGCATTATCGTCGTCCTCATAGTCGTCAGCGACATCATAATAGTCATCAGCGTCATGACCATAAATATCAGCGTCGTCATAATAGGCGACAGCGTCGTCATCATTGGCGTCGGCGTCGTCATAATAGGCTTCGGCGTCACCATCAGAGGCGTAAGCGTCGTCGTAATAGGCGTCGGCGTCATCATCATCATCACCGACACCTTCATCGTCATCGTCATCGTCATCGTCATCGTCATCGTCATCGTCATCGTCATCGTCATCGTCATCGTCATCGTCATCGTCATCGTCATCGTCATCGTCATCGTCATCGTCATCGTCATCGTCATCGTCATCGTCATCGTCATCGTCATCGTCATCGTCATCGTAATCGTCATCGTCATCGTCATCGTCATCGTCATCGTCATCGTCATCGTCATCGTCATCGTCATCGTCATCGTCATCGTCATCGTCATCGTCATCGTCATCGTCATCGTCATCGTCATTGTCATCGTCATCGTCATCGTCATCGTCATCGTCATCGTCATCGTCATCGTCGTCATAATAGGCGACAGCGTCGTCATCATTGGCGTCGGCGTCGTCATCATTGGAGACGGCGTCGTCATCATAGTCATCTTCGTCACCATTGTCATCATCGTCATCATAGACATCGTCGTCGTCAGAAATTTGGGTAAGTTAAATTTGGGTTAGGTTAAATTTGGGTTAGGTGAAATTTGGGTTAGGTTAAATTTGGGTTAGGTTTAATTTGGGTTAGGTTAAATTTGAGTAAAGTCAAATTTGGGTTAGGTTAAATTTGGGTTAGATTAGGTTAGGTTAGAATTTTTTTTTTTGTCAGCGTCGTCATCATTGGCGTCAGCGTCATCATAATAGGCGTTGGCGTCGTCCTCATAGTCGTCAGCGACGTCATAATAGTCATCAGCGTCATCACCTTAGTCATCAGCGTCGTCATAATAGGCGACGGCGTCATCATTTTTGGCGTCGGCGTCGTCATAATAGGCGTCGGCGTCATCATCATAGACGTCGGCGTCGTCATCATCGTTATCATAGTCATCTTCGTCTTCATCGTCATCATCATCATCATAGACATCGTCGTCGTCAGAAATTTGGCAAAGTTAAATTTGGGTTAGGTTAAATTTGGGTTAGGTTAAATTTGGGTGAGGTTAAATTTGGGTCAGCGTCGTCATAATAAGCGTTGGCGTCGTCCTCATAGTCGTCGGCGTTTTCATAATAGTCATCAGCGTCATCATCATTGGCGTCGGCGTCGTCCTCATAGTTGTTGGCGTTTTCATAATAGTCATCAGCGTCATCATCATTGGCGTCGGCGTCGTCCTCATAGTCGTTGGCGTTTTCATAATAGTCATCAGCGTCATCATCATTGGCCTCGGCGTCGTCATAATAAGCGTCGGCGTCGTCGTCATAGGCGTTGACGTCGTCATCATCGTCATTATAATAGGCATTATCGTCGTCCTCATAGTCGTCAGCGACGTCATAATAGTCATCAGCGTCATGACCATAAATATCAGCGTCGTCATAATAGGCGACTGCGTCATCATCATTGGCGTCGGCGTCGTCATAATAGGCTTCGGCGTCACCATCAGAGGCGTTGGCGTCGTCATAATAGGCGTCGGCGTCATCATCATAGTCGTCGGCGTCGCCATCATAGTTGTCGGCGTCGTCATAATAGTCATCAGCGTCATCATTGTTGGGGTCTTCGTTATCTTCATCGTCATCGTCATCGTCGTCGTCATCGTCATCGTCATCGTCATCGTTATCACATCGTCATTGTAATCGTCATCGTCATCGTCATCGTCATCATCATCGACACCTTCATCGTCATAGTCATCGTCATCGTTATCGTAATCGTCATCGTCATCGTCATCGTCATCGTCATCGTCATCGTCATCGTCATCGTCATCGTCATCGTCATCGTCATCGTCATCGTCATCGTCATCGTCATCGTCATCGTCATCGTCATCGTCATCGTCATCGTCATCGTCATCGTCATCGTCATCGTCATCGTCATCGTCATCGTCATCGTCATCGTCATCGTCATCGTCATATACATCGTCATCGTCAACGTCATCGTTTTCGTCATCGTCATCGTCATCGTCGTCATAATAGGCGACAGCGTCGTCATCATTGGCGTCGGCGTCGTCATCATTGGAGACGGCGTCGTCATCATAGTCATCTTCGTCACCATTGTCATCATCGTCATCATAGACATCGTCGTCGTCTGAAATTTGGGTAAGTTAAATTTGGGTTAGGTTAAATTTGGGTTAGGTTAAATTTGGGTTAGGTTAAATTTGGGTTGGGTTTAATTTGGGTTAGGTTAAATTTGAGTAAAGTCAAATTTGGGTTAGGTTAAATTTGGGTTAGATTAGGTTAGGTTAGATTTTTTTTTTTGTCAGCGTCGTCATCATTGGCGTCAGCGTCATCATAATAGGCGTTGGCGTCGTCTTCATAGTCGTCAACGACGTCATAATAGTCATCAGCGTCGTCATAATAGAGGACGGCGTCATCATCATTGGCGTCAGCGTCGTCATCGTAGGCGTTGGCGTCGTCATCATTGGAGTCAGCGTCGTCATCATCGTTATCATAGTCATCTTCGTCACCATCGTCATCATCATCATCATAGACATCGTCGTCGTCAGAAATTTGGGAAAGTTAAATTTGGGTTAGGTTAAATTTGGGTTAGGTTAAATTTGGGTTAGGTTAAATTTGGGTGAGGTTAAATTTGGGTTAGGTTAAATTTGGGTTAGGTCAAATTTGGGTAAGGTTAGGTTAGGTTAGGTTTTTTATTTTTTTGTCAGCGTCGTCATCATTGGCGTCAGCGTCATCATAATAGGCGTTGGCGTCGTCCTCATAGTCGTCAGCGACGTCATAATAGTCATCAGCGTCATCACCTTAGTCATCAGCGTCGTCATAATAGGCGACGGCGTCATCATTTTTGGCGTCGGCGTCGTCTTAATAGGCGTCGGCGTCATCATCATAGACGTCGGCGTCGTCATCATCGTTATCACAGTCATCTTCGTCACCATCGTCATCATCATCATCATAGACATCGTCGTCTTCAGAAATTTGGCAAAGTTAAATTTTGGGTTAGGTTAAATTTGGGTTAGGTTAAATTTGGGTTAGGTTAAATTTGGGTTAGGTCAAATTTGGGTTAGGTTAGGTTAGGTTAGGTTTTTTATTTTTTTGTCAGCGTCGTCATCATTGGCGTCAGCGTCATCATAATAGGCGTTGGCGTCGTCCTCATAGTCGTCAGCGACGTCATAATAGTCATCAGCGTCATCACCTTAGTCATCAGCGTCGTCATAATAGGCGACGGCGTCATCTTTTTTGGTTTCGGCGTCGTCATAATAGGCGTCGGCGTCATCATCATAGACGTCGGCGTCATCATCATCGTTATCACAGTCATCTTCGTCACCATCGTCATCATCATCATCATAGACATCGTCGTCTTCAGAAATTTGGCAAAGTTAAATTTTGGGTTAGGTTAAATTTGGGTTAGGTTAAATTTGGGTTAGGTTGAATTTGGGTGAGGTTAAATTTGGGTCAGCGTCGTCATAATAAGCGTTGGCGTCGTCCTCATAGTCGTCGGCGTTTTCATAATAGTCATCAGCGTCATCATCATTGGCGTCGGCGTCGTCCTCATAGTCGTCGGCGTTTTCATAATAGTCATCAGCGTCATCATCATTGGCCTCGGCGTCGTCATAATAGGCGTCGGCGTCCTCATCATAGGCTTCAGCGTCGTCATCATAGGCGTTGGCGTCGTCATCATCGTCATCATAATAGGCATTATCGTCGTCCTCATAGTCGTCAGCGACGTCATAATAGTCATCAGCGTCATGACCATAAATATCAGCGTCGTCATAATAGCCGACAGCGTCATCATCATTGGCGTCGGCGTCGTCATAATAGGCTTCGGCGTCACCATCAGAGGCGTTGGCGTCGTCATAATAGGCGTCGGCGTCATCATCATAGTCGTCGGCGTCGCCATCACAGTTGTCGGCGTCGTCATATTAGTCATCAGCGTCATCATTGTTGGGGTCTTCGTCATCTTCATCGTCATCGTCATCGTCGTCGTCATCGTCATCGTCATCGTCATCGTCATCGTCATCGTCATCGTCATCGTCATCGTAATCACATCGTCATTGTAATCGTCATCGTCTTCGTCATCGTCATCATCATCGTCATCGTCATCGTCATCGTCATCGTCATCGTCATCGTCATCGTCATCGTCATCGTCATCGTCATCGTCATCGTCATCGTCATCGTCATCGTCATCGTCGTCGTCATCGTCATCGTCATCGTCATTGTCATCGTCATCGTCATCGTCATCGTCATCGTCATCGTCATCGTCATCGTCATCGTCATCGTCATCGTCATCGTCATCGTCTGTTGGAATGAGAACAAAGGCGATTAAAGACTTTAAACTATTTATTTAACGGGTAAATAATTATAACGGTATGACAGTACACAAATGTAGACGAGAGAGGGAGCCTTGGTTAATTGTCAAGGACAAGCTCAGCTACACAACTTGCTATGTCATTTTGCATAGGCGTCCATACTCTTAACATCCCCTCCTGGACGCAGATGCTTTAAATGCAGGCCCATAGATGCGGTGAAGTTTTCATGCTTCGGTCGATTGAGTCCTTTCGTCAATATGTCGGCGACCATCTCTCCAGTGCATCTGTATTTAACCAGTATTTCTTTGGCAGCACGTCTATGTGCTTGCTGCGTGCATGGTAGACTGCATTTCCTGAAAGGCTAATCGCACTTTGATTATCGCAATAAACGGTTAAAGGTGTACCTTTAAAATCAGGTTGAAGTTCGTCTGCCAGCTGTTTCAACCAAAGTGCTTCTTGAATGACTGACGCTAGCGCCATATATTCAGCCTCACTTGTCGAAAGGGCTATAGTCTGCTGTTTTTTAGAGTTCCAGCTTATTGCGGCACCCTGAAATAAAAATATATAGCCAGTACACGATCTTCTGTCTTCTATATCATTCGCCCAGTCTGAATTTCTGGCTTTTGCGATTCTCGCAAAAGCCAGAAATTCTCTCATCAACATTCCTTTTGTAAACTAGTTTCATGTCCATTGTGGCTTTCAGATATCTCATAACTCGTTTCAGCGCCGCCCAATGTTCACTAGTAGGTTGACTATTATATCTACTAAGAGAGTTTACTATATAAGTAATGTCTGGACGAGTCCCCTGTGATAAGTACAACAAGCAGCCAATAATTTCTTGGTATGGTATGTTCCTCATGATTTCTTGTTGACTCTCAGCCTTTTTAAACTTGACATTCGGATCAGCAGGTGTCCACATCGGCTTACATTTGTCCATGTTAAACCGATTAAGTATTAATTTTATATAAATAGACTGATCTATAGAAATCTCATTTTCATCTTGTGATATTTTAAATCCAATACAATGTTTGGATGTTCCTAAATCTGTCATATTGAATTTTTCTTTTATTTTTTCTTTTATCATGTCTGCCGTTTCCTTTCTATTAAAGAAATACAAAATATCGTCCACATAGACTGCTATAAAAAGCATATCGTTCTCACTTAAAATACGGTAGTACACACATGGATCTACGTTTGAACGAGTCATTCCAATTTGCAACAAGGCAGAATTTAACTTCTTGTTCCATTGCCTGCTGGCCTGTTTAAGTCCATATATTGACTTGTTTAGTTTACACACTTTATTTACTTCTTCATAGCCAGGCGGTAAGGACATATAAAGCTCTTCATCAATATCGCCCTGTAAAAAGGCCGTGACTGCATCCATTTGGTATATTTTGAGTCTATACTTGGCAGCGAGACCGATAAGGTATCTTAAGGAGGTATAGCGGACCACCGGAGCGTATACCTCATGGTAATCAATGCCTTTGACCTGTTTGTATCCTTTAACTACCAATCTAGCTTTATATCGTGAGATGGAACCATTGACATCTAACTTGGTTTTAAAAACCCAGCGGCAAGGAATTACTGACTTTCCTTCTGGTAAGTTTGCTATGGTCCACGTGTTATTCTGTATCAATGACTGATATTCTGCTTCCATAGCTTTCTTCCATTCATCAGCCTTATCACTGCTCAAAGCTTCTTCAAGGCTTTGTGGATCACTGTTCAGAAAATTCATTGTTGATTCAACATTCTGACACATTAGTGAAGACGGGTTCTGATAAGCGTCATTATTTTCTGACCTTATTCCACGTTGCCGCGGTCTCAAAGTTATATTGAATACCGATGGAGTGTTTATCGTACTATCAGGTATGTATGTTTCATCATTAACATCCTCAAATTGATCAGATTCATCTGAAATATTTTGAGATACATCCTGTGTTTCATCTCTTTCAAGTGTCGCATCAACAATGTTTCTATCCACAGGTTTTTCGGGTTCATCACAAAGAGGTAAGTTTATTTCTGTGTGTTCATTATTCATTTTACTCTCTCCATGTGTATTTTTAACATTTACTTCTTCTTTTTCAGGTACTTCATTGACTTTATTTCTTTTAATTGCAGCTTCGAGAAACACTACATCTCTGCTAACAATTCCTTTCCTTGTTTCAGGATCAATAAATCTGTAGCCTTTTGTACCATCGCTGTAGCCAACAAATATTAATTTTCGCGACTTTACATCCAACTTACTTCTGTTTTCTTTAGGAATATGCACCATTGCGGGACATCCGAATATTCTCATATGACTCAAACTTGGTTTTTTTCCGGTCCATACCTCATATGGCGTTGCATCTGATAAACTGCGGGTGGGAGAACGGTTCAGTATGTAAGCGGCTGTAGTCACGGCTTCAGCCCAAAAATCTTTCTGTAAACCAGAGTTTAACAACATACATCTAGCACGCTCAATAAGGGTACGGTTCATTCGTTCACTCAATCCGTTTTGTTCAGGCGTGTACGGATTAGATGTCTGGTGCAAAATTCCATGCTTTTTTAGGTAAGTCTCGAAATTATTATTTTTATATTCAGTTCCGTTGTCAAATCTAAGAATTTTTATTTTTTTATTCAATTCATTCTCCACTCTATTTTTAAATTCAACGAATTTTTCAAAGACTTCACTTTTGTTTTTTATAGTATATACATGTACTCGGCGAGAAAAGTCATCAATAAAGGTTACAAAATACCTTGCTCCCCCTATTGATATCTGCTGCATTGGTCCACACACATCACTGTGGATTAGTTCTAGCAAGCTATTTGCTCGGGAACCTTCAGCAGGGAACGGTTTTCTCGTTTGCTTGCCTTCGATACAGGTAACACAGATGGAATTTTCCATTCCTGTTGACAACTTAACTCCTTCTGTACAATAAGGCACTTTATTAAGTCTTGAAAAATTTAGATGGCCCATTCTCTGGTGCCACAGATAAGTATCATCATCAGCCTTGGCCATCATGACTTGCATTTCTTGACAAGTATTTAATAGGTATGTTGCATTCATTAATCTAGCCTGTGCTACCAATTTGTTACTAGGACTGTAAATTTGACAGCCAGATTCATTAAATATTACTTTGCATCCATTTTGAATTATTTTGCTGACTGATAACAAATTTGTTCTCAATTCTGGTACAAGTAAAACATTCCTCGCCTGTATTGAATCGGTGCTGCCATCATGTGCCTTTACCTTAATGCATACATTCCCGCAGCATTCTACTTTTAATTCTTTGTTGTTAGCAATCCTTATGCTCGGTACAGGTGAAGCGGTGATATCAGTGAGCCAGTCCCTGTGCATCGTCATGTGCATGGATGCTTCTGAATCAACATGCCAAGAATTGGAGTCATTTGCTGTGGATGCTGAAAAAGCTGCAACATAACCTGTATCTTTATCAGTCTTTTTATTATTGTTTGTCTTCTTATGCCAACAATTTTTGCCGAGATGTCCGTACTTATTACAATTGTAGCATCTAGGACCTTTTTTGTCACTTTTGGGCACATTTTTCCTTGAGTTTGTATAAAGTGCGGTAGTGTCTGCCATTTTTACTTCCTGTAGTAATTTATTTTTTACTAAGTCAGCACTAATCTTTATACCTGAACTTTCCATGCTCATAATCATGGGCTTATACATTTCCGGTAGCCCTGGCAGCATCAATGTGCCCAACCACTCATCGTCCACATGAAAATTTATATTTCTTAACTTGTGCGCGGCTGTCATAATTTTATTTACATAGTTTTCTACTGACAAGCTGGTTTCTAAATTAGTATTAATTAGTTCCTTTAATAAGCCAACTTTCCGTGTCAGTCCTTGGTCTTCAAATGCCTTTGTCAAATTGTCCCATACCTCTTTTGAATTTTGTGCATCCTGTATGTGCACATATAAGATTGGGTCGACCAACAATATCAATTTTGATTTTGCTTTGGTGTCTTGTTTCACTGCGTTGAGGTCGGAAGCATCTGGTGCTTTCAAAATGCAGCTATACAAATCCTCATGTTGTAGGTAAGCTTTGACCGCAAAACTCCAATTTGCCCAATTGTCGCGACCCGTTAACTTCGCAATCGACATCACAGTGTTAATTCCAGCCATATTTATAATTCATAAGTATACCTGAAAATTGCTGAAAAGAAAAATCACTCGCGAGCCGGTAACCAAGAGTGAGGTTATACCCGTCAGATTTTACTTTTACTATAATTTTGTATTTAGTGAACAAAATTTTGAAATAACACTAAACGGCAGGTTTGACTGGGCCCATAACCTGTTGGAATGAGAACAAAGGCGAGGTAAGCTTTGACCGCAAAACTCCAATTTGCCCAATTGTCGCGACCCGTTAACTTCGCAATCGACATCACAGTGTTAATTCCAGCCATATTTATAATTCATAAGTATACCTGAAAATTGCTGAAAAGAAAAATCACTCGCGAGCCGGTAACCAAGAGTGAGGTTATACCCGTCAGATTTTACTTTTACTATAATTTTGTATTTAGTGAACAAAATTTTGAAATAACACTAAACGGCAGGTTTGACTGGGCCCATAACCTGTTGGAATGAGAACAAAGGCGATTAAAGACTTTAAACTATTTATTTAACGGGTAAATAATTATAACGGTATGACAGTACACAAATGTAGACGAGAGAGGGAGCCTTGGTTAATTGTCAAGGACAAGCTCAGCTACACAACTTGCTATGTCATTTTGCATAGGCGTCCATACTCTTAACATCGTCATCGTCATCGTCATCGTCATCGTCATCGTCATCGTCATCGTCATCGTCATCGTCATCGTCATCGTCATCGTCGTCGTCATCGTCATCGTCATCGTCATCGTCATCGTCATCGTCATCGTCATATACATCGTCACCGTCATCGTCATCGTTTTCGTCATCGTCATCGTCATCGTCGCCATAATAGGCGTTGGCGTCATCATCATAGACGTTGGCGTCACCATCATAGTCGTCGGCGTCGTCATAATAGGCGTTGGCGTTGTCCTCATAGTCGTCGGCGTTGTCATAATAGTCATCAGCGTCATCATCATTGGCGTCGGCGTTGTCATAATAGGCGTCGGCGTCATCATCATAGGCGTCGGCGTCGTCATCATTGGAGACGGCGTCGTCATCGTCATCGTCATCGTCATCGTCATCGTCATCGTCATCGTCATCGTCATCGTCATCGTCATCGTCATCGTCATCGTCATCGTCATCGTCATCGTCATCGTCATCGTCATCGTCATCGTCATAGTCATAGTCATCGTCATCGTCATCGTCATCGTCATCGTCATCGTCATCGTCATCGTCATCGTCATCGTCATCGTCATCGTCATCGTCATCGCCATCGTCATCGTCATCGTCATCGTCATATACATCGTCACCGTCATCGTCATCGTTTTCGTCATCGTCATCGTCATCGTCGCCATAATAGGCGTTGGCGTCATCATCATAGACGTTGGCGTCACCATCATAGTCGTCGGCGTCGTCATAATAGGCGTTGGCGTTGTCCTCATAGTCGTCGGCGTTGTCATAATAGTCATCAGCGTCATCATCATTGGCGTCGGCGTTGTCATAATAGGCGTCGGCGTCATCATCATAGGCGTCGGCGTCGTCATCATTGGAGACGGCGTCGTCATCATAGTCATCTTCGTCACCATTGTCATCATCGTCATCATAGACATTGTCGTCGTCAGAAATTTGGGTAAGTTAAATTTGGGTTAGGTTAAATTTGGGTTAGGTTAAATTTGGGTTAAGTTAAATTTGGGTTAGGTTTAATTTGGGTTAGGTTAAATTTGAGTAAGGTCAAATTTGGGTTAGGTTAAATTTGGGTTAGGTTAAATTTGGGTTAGGTTTAATTTGGGTTAGGTTAAATTTGAGTAAGGTCAAATTTGGGTTAGGTTAAATTTGGGTTAGGTTAGGTTAGGTTAGATTTTTTTTTTTTTGTCGGCGTCGTCATCATTGGCGTCAGCGTCATCATAATAGGCGTTGGCGTCGTCTTCATAGTCGTCAACGACGTCATAATAGTCATCAGCGTCGTCATAATAGAGGACGGCGTCATCATCATTGGCGTCAGCATCGTCATCGTAGGCGTTGGCGTCGTCATCATTGGAGTCAGCGTCGTCATCATCGTTATCATAGTCATCTTCGTCACCATCGTCATCATCATCATCATAGACATCGTCGTCGTCAGAAATTTGGGAAAGTTAAATTTGGGTTAGGTTAAATTTGGGTTAGGTTAAATTTGGGTTAGGTTAAATTTGGGTTAGGTTAAATTTGGGTTAGGTCAAATTTGGGTTAGGTTAGGTTAGGTTAGGTTTTTTATTTTTTTGTCAGCGTCGTCATCATTGGCGTCAGCGTCATCATAATAGGCGTTGGCGTGGTCTTCATAGTCGTCAACGGCGTCATAATAGTCATCAGCGTCGTCATAATAGAGGACGGCGTCATCATCATTGGCGTCAGCGTCGTCATCGTAGGCGTTGGCGTCGTCATCATTGGAGTCAGCGTCGTCATCATCGTTATCATAGTCATCTTCGTCACCATCGTCATCATCATCATCATAGACATCGTCGTCGTCAGAAATTTGGGAAAGTTAAATTTGGGTTAGGTTAAATTTGGGTTAGGTTAAATTTGGGTTAGGTTAAATTTGGGTTAGGTTAAATTTGGGTTAGGTTAAATTTGGGTTAGGTTAAATTTGGGTTAGGTCAAATTTGGGTAAGGTTAGGTTAGGTTAGGTTTTTTATTTTTTTGTCAGCGTCGTCATCATTGGCGTCAGCGTCATCATAATAGGCGTTGGCGTCGTCCTCATAGTCGTCAGCGACGTCATAATAGTCATCAGCGTCATCACCTTAGTCATCAGCGTCGTCATAATAGGCGACGGCGTCATCATTTTTGACGTCGGCGTCGTCATAATAGGCGTCGGCGTCATCATCATAGACGTCGGCCTCGTCATCATCGTTATCATAGTCATCTTCGTCTTCATCGTCATCATCATCATCATAGACATCGTCGTCGTCAGAAATTTGGCAAAGTTAAATTCGGGTTAAGTTAAATTTGGGTTAGGTTAAATTTGGGTTAGGTTAAATTTGGGTTAGGTTAAATTTGGGTTAGGTCAAATTTGGGTTAGGTTAGGTTAGGTTAGGTTTTTTATTTTTTTGTCAGCGTCGTCATCATTGGCGTCAGAGTCATCATAATAGGCGTTGGCGTCGTCCTCGTAGTCGTCAGCGACTACGAGGACGACGTCTATCTTCGTCACCATTGTCATCATCGTCATCATAGACATCGTCGTCGTCAGAAATTTGGGTAAGTTAAATTTGGGTTAGGTTAAATTTGGGTTAGGTGAAATTTGGGTTAGGTTAAATTTGGGTTAGGTTTAATTTGGGTTAGGTTAAATTTGAGTAAAGTCAAATTTGGGTTAGGTTAAATTTGGGTTAGATTAGGTTAGGTTAGAATTTTTTTTTTTGTCAGCGTCGTCATCATTGGCGTCAGCGTCATCATAATAGGCGTTGGCGTCGTCCTCATAGTCGTCAGCGACGTCATAATAGTCATCAGCGTCATCACCTTAGTCATCAGCGTCGTCATAATAGGCGACGGCGTCATCATTTTTGGCGTCGGCGTCGTCATAATAGGCGTCGGCGTCATCATCATAGACGTCGGCGTCGTCATCATCGTTATCATAGTCATCTTCGTCTTCATCGTCATCATCATCATCATAGACATCGTCGTCGTCAGAAATTTGGCAAAGTTAAATTTGGGTTAGGTTAAATTTGGGTTTAGTTAAATTTGGGTTAGGTTAAATTTGGGTTAGGTTAAATTTGGGTTAGGTTAAATTTGGGTTAGGTTAAATTTGGGTAAGGTTAAATTTGGGTTAGGTTAAATTTGGGTTAGGTTAAATTTGGGTTAGGTCAAATTTGGGTTAGGTTAAATTTGGGTTAGGTTAAATTTGGGTTAGGTCAAATTTGGGTTAGGTTAGGTTAGGTTTTTTATTTTTTGTCGGCGTTGTCATCATTGGCGTCAGCGTCGTCATAATAAGCGTTGGCGTCGTCCTCATAGTCGTCGGCGTTTTCATAATAGTCATCAGCGTCATCATCATTGGCGTCGGCGTCGTCATAATAGGCTTCGGCGTCACCATCAGAGGCGTCGGCGTCGTCATAATAGGCGTCGGCGTCATCATCATAGTCGTCGGCGTCGCCATCATAGTTGTCGGCGTCGTCATAATAGTCATCAGCGTCATAATTGTTGGCGTCGGCGTCGTCATAATAGGCTTCGGCGTCACCATCAGAGGCGTCGGCGTCGTCATCATAGGCGTTGGCGTCGTCATCATCGTCATCATAATAGGCATTATCGTCGTCCTCATAGTCGTCAGCGACATCATAATAGTCATCAGCGTCATGACCATAAATATCAGCGTCGTCATAATAGGCGACAGCGTCGTCATCATTGGCGTCGGCGTCGTCATAATAGGCTTCGGCGTCACCATCAGAGGCGTAAGCGTCGTCGTAATAGGCGTCGGCGTCATCATCATCATCACCGACACCTTCATCGTCATCGTCATCGTCATCGTCATCGTCATCGTCATCGTCATCGTCATCGTCATCGTCATCGTCATCGTCATCGTCATCGTCATCGTCATCGTCATCGTCATCGTCATCGTCATCGTCATCGTCATCGTCATCGTCATCGTCATCGTCATCGTCATCGTCATCGTCATCGTCATCGTCATCGTCATCGTCATCGTCATCGTCATCGTCATCGTAATCGTCATCGTCATCGTCATCGTCATCGTCATCGTCATCGTCATCGTCATCGTCATCGTCATCGTCATCGTCATCGTCATCGTCATCGTCATCGTCATCGTCATCGTCATCGTCATTGTCATCGTCATCGTCATCGTCATCGTCATCGTCATCGTCATCGTCATCGTCGTCATAATAGGCGACAGCGTCGTCATCATTGGCGTCGGCGTCGTCATCATTGGAGACGGCGTCGTCATCATAGTCATCTTCGTCACCATTGTCATCATCGTCATCATAGACATCGTCGTCGTCAGAAATTTGGGTAAGTTAAATTTGGGTTAGGTTAAATTTGGGTTAGGTGAAATTTGGGTTAGGTTAAATTTGGGTTAGGTTTAATTTGGGTTAGGTTAAATTTGAGTAAAGTCAAATTTGGGTTAGGTTAAATTTGGGTTAGATTAGGTTAGGTTAGAATTTTTTTTTTTGTCAGCGTCGTCATCATTGGCGTCAGCGTCATCATAATAGGCGTTGGCGTCGTCCTCATAGTCGTCAGCGACGTCATAATAGTCATCAGCGTCATCACCTTAGTCATCAGCGTCGTCATAATAGGCGACGGCGTCATCATTTTTGGCGTCGGCGTCGTCATAATAGGCGTCGGCGTCATCATCATAGACGTCGGCGTCGTCATCATCGTTATCATAGTCATCTTCGTCTTCATCGTCATCATCATCATCATAGACATCGTCGTCGTCAGAAATTTGGCAAAGTTAAATTTGGGTTAGGTTAAATTTGGGTTAGGTTAAATTTGGGTGAGGTTAAATTTGGGTCAGCGTCGTCATAATAAGCGTTGGCGTCGTCCTCATAGTCGTCGGCGTTTTCATAATAGTCATCAGCGTCATCATCATTGGCGTCGGCGTCGTCCTCATAGTTGTTGGCGTTTTCATAATAGTCATCAGCGTCATCATCATTGGCGTCGGCGTCGTCCTCATAGTCGTTGGCGTTTTCATAATAGTCATCAGCGTCATCATCATTGGCCTCGGCGTCGTCATAATAAGCGTCGGCGTCGTCGTCATAGGCGTTGACGTCGTCATCATCGTCATTATAATAGGCATTATCGTCGTCCTCATAGTCGTCAGCGACGTCATAATAGTCATCAGCGTCATGACCATAAATATCAGCGTCGTCATAATAGGCGACTGCGTCATCATCATTGGCGTCGGCGTCGTCATAATAGGCTTCGGCGTCACCATCAGAGGCGTTGGCGTCGTCATAATAGGCGTCGGCGTCATCATCATAGTCGTCGGCGTCGCCATCATAGTTGTCGGCGTCGTCATAATAGTCATCAGCGTCATCATTGTTGGGGTCTTCGTTATCTTCATCGTCATCGTCATCGTCGTCGTCATCGTCATCGTCATCGTCATCGTCATCACATCGTCATTGTAATCGTCATCGTCATCGTCATCGTCATCATCATCGACACCTTCATCGTCATAGTCATCGTCATCGTTATCGTAATCGTCATCGTCATCGTCATCGTCATCGTCATCGTCATCGTCATCGTCATCGTCATCGTCATCGTCATCGTCATCGTCATCGTCATCGTCATCGTCATCGTCATCGTCATCGTCATCGTCATCGTCATCGTCATCGTCATCGTCATCGTCATCGTCATCGTCATCGTCATCGTCATCGTCATCGTCATCGTCATCGTCATCGTCATCGTCATCGTCATCGTAATCGTCATCGTCATCGTCATCGTCATCGTCATCGTCATCGTCATCGTCATCGTCATCGTCATCGTCATCGTCATCGTCATCGTCATCGTCATCGTCATCGTCATCGTCATCGTCATTGTCATCGTCATCGTCATCGTCATCGTCATCGTCATCGTCATCGTCATCGTCGTCATAATAGGCGACAGCGTCGTCATCATTGGCGTCGGCGTCGTCATCATTGGAGACGGCGTCGTCATCATAGTCATCTTCGTCACCATTGTCATCATCGTCATCATAGACATCGTCGTCGTCAGAAATTTGGGTAAGTTAAATTTGGGTTAGGTTAAATTTGGGTTAGGTGAAATTTGGGTTAGGTTAAATTTGGGTTAGGTTTAATTTGGGTTAGGTTAAATTTGAGTAAAGTCAAATTTGGGTTAGGTTAAATTTGGGTTAGATTAGGTTAGGTTAGAATTTTTTTTTTTGTCAGCGTCGTCATCATTGGCGTCAGCGTCATCATAATAGGCGTTGGCGTCGTCCTCATAGTCGTCAGCGACGTCATAATAGTCATCAGCGTCATCACCTTAGTCATCAGCGTCGTCATAATAGGCGACGGCGTCATCATTTTTGGCGTCGGCGTCGTCATAATAGGCGTCGGCGTCATCATCATAGACGTCGGCGTCGTCATCATCGTTATCATAGTCATCTTCGTCTTCATCGTCATCATCATCATCATAGACATCGTCGTCGTCAGAAATTTGGCAAAGTTAAATTTGGGTTAGGTTAAATTTGGGTTAGGTTAAATTTGGGTGAGGTTAAATTTGGGTCAGCGTCGTCATAATAAGCGTTGGCGTCGTCCTCATAGTCGTCGGCGTTTTCATAATAGTCATCAGCGTCATCATCATTGGCGTCGGCGTCGTCCTCATAGTTGTTGGCGTTTTCATAATAGTCATCAGCGTCATCATCATTGGCGTCGGCGTCGTCCTCATAGTCGTTGGCGTTTTCATAATAGTCATCAGCGTCATCATCATTGGCCTCGGCGTCGTCATAATAAGCGTCGGCGTCGTCGTCATAGGCGTTGACGTCGTCATCATCGTCATTATAATAGGCATTATCGTCGTCCTCATAGTCGTCAGCGACGTCATAATAGTCATCAGCGTCATGACCATAAATATCAGCGTCGTCATAATAGGCGACTGCGTCATCATCATTGGCGTCGGCGTCGTCATAATAGGCTTCGGCGTCACCATCAGAGGCGTTGGCGTCGTCATAATAGGCGTCGGCGTCATCATCATAGTCGTCGGCGTCGCCATCATAGTTGTCGGCGTCGTCATAATAGTCATCAGCGTCATCATTGTTGGGGTCTTCGTTATCTTCATCGTCATCGTCATCGTCGTCGTCATCGTCATCGTCATCGTCATCGTCATCACATCGTCATTGTAATCGTCATCGTCATCGTCATCGTCATCATCATCGACACCTTCATCGTCATAGTCATCGTCATCGTTATCGTAATCGTCATCGTCATCGTCATCGTCATCGTCATCGTCATCGTCATCGTCATCGTCATCGTCATCGTCATCGTCATCGTCATCGTCATCGTCATCGTCATCGTCATCGTCATCGTCATCGTCATCGTCATCGTCATCGTCATCGTCATCGTCATCGTCATCGTCATCGTCATCGTCATCGTCATCGTCATCGTCATCGTCATCGTCATATACATCGTCATCGTCAACGTCATCGTTTTCGTCATCGTCATCGTCATCGTCGTCATAATAGGCGACAGCGTCGTCATCATTGGCGTCGGCGTCGTCATCATTGGAGACGGCGTCGTCATCATAGTCATCTTCGTCACCATTGTCATCATCGTCATCATAGACATCGTCGTCGTCTGAAATTTGGGTAAGTTAAATTTGGGTTAGGTTAAATTTGGGTTAGGTTAAATTTGGGTTAGGTTAAATTTGGGTTGGGTTTAATTTGGGTTAGGTTAAATTTGAGTAAAGTCAAATTTGGGTTAGGTTAAATTTGGGTTAGATTAGGTTAGGTTAGATTTTTTTTTTTGTCAGCGTCGTCATCATTGGCGTCAGCGTCATCATAATAGGCGTTGGCGTCGTCTTCATAGTCGTCAACGACGTCATAATAGTCATCAGCGTCGTCATAATAGAGGACGGCGTCATCATCATTGGCGTCAGCGTCGTCATCGTAGGCGTTGGCGTCGTCATCATTGGAGTCAGCGTCGTCATCATCGTTATCATAGTCATCTTCGTCACCATCGTCATCATCATCATCATAGACATCGTCGTCGTCAGAAATTTGGGAAAGTTAAATTTGGGTTAGGTTAAATTTGGGTTAGGTTAAATTTGGGTTAGGTTAAATTTGGGTGAGGTTAAATTTGGGTTAGGTTAAATTTGGGTTAGGTCAAATTTGGGTAAGGTTAGGTTAGGTTAGGTTTTTTATTTTTTTGTCAGCGTCGTCATCATTGGCGTCAGCGTCATCATAATAGGCGTTGGCGTCGTCCTCATAGTCGTCAGCGACGTCATAATAGTCATCAGCGTCATCACCTTAGTCATCAGCGTCGTCATAATAGGCGACGGCGTCATCATTTTTGGCGTCGGCGTCGTCTTAATAGGCGTCGGCGTCATCATCATAGACGTCGGCGTCGTCATCATCGTTATCACAGTCATCTTCGTCACCATCGTCATCATCATCATCATAGACATCGTCGTCTTCAGAAATTTGGCAAAGTTAAATTTTGGGTTAGGTTAAATTTGGGTTAGGTTAAATTTGGGTTAGGTTAAATTTGGGTTAGGTCAAATTTGGGTTAGGTTAGGTTAGGTTAGGTTTTTTATTTTTTTGTCAGCGTCGTCATCATTGGCGTCAGCGTCATCATAATAGGCGTTGGCGTCGTCCTCATAGTCGTCAGCGACGTCATAATAGTCATCAGCGTCATCACCTTAGTCATCAGCGTCGTCATAATAGGCGACGGCGTCATCATTTTTGGTTTCGGCGTCGTCATAATAGGCGTCGGCGTCATCATCATAGACGTCGGCGTCATCATCATCGTTATCACAGTCATCTTCGTCACCATCGTCATCATCATCATCATAGACATCGTCGTCTTCAGAAATTTGGCAAAGTTAAATTTTGGGTTAGGTTAAATTTGGGTTAGGTTAAATTTGGGTTAGGTTGAATTTGGGTGAGGTTAAATTTGGGTCAGCGTCGTCATAATAAGCGTTGGCGTCGTCCTCATAGTCGTCGGCGTTTTCATAATAGTCATCAGCGTCATCATCATTGGCGTCGGCGTCGTCCTCATAGTCGTCGGCGTTTTCATAATAGTCATCAGCGTCATCATCATTGGCCTCGGCGTCGTCATAATAGGCGTCGGCGTCCTCATCATAGGCTTCAGCGTCGTCATCATAGGCGTTGGCGTCGTCATCATCGTCATCATAATAGGCATTATCGTCGTCCTCATAGTCGTCAGCGACGTCATAATAGTCATCAGCGTCATGACCATAAATATCAGCGTCGTCATAATAGCCGACAGCGTCATCATCATTGGCGTCGGCGTCGTCATAATAGGCTTCGGCGTCACCATCAGAGGCGTTGGCGTCGTCATAATAGGCGTCGGCGTCATCATCATAGTCGTCGGCGTCGCCATCACAGTTGTCGGCGTCGTCATATTAGTCATCAGCGTCATCATTGTTGGGGTCTTCGTCATCTTCATCGTCATCGTCATCGTCGTCGTCATCGTCATCGTCATCGTCATCGTCATCGTCATCGTCATCGTCATCGTCATCGTAATCACATCGTCATTGTAATCGTCATCGTCATCGTCATCGTCATCATCATCGTCATCGTCATCGTCATCGTCATCGTCATCGTCATCGTCATCGTCATCGTCATCGTCATCGTCATCGTCATCGTCATCGTCATCGTCATCGTCGTCGTCATCGTCATCGTCATCGTCATTGTCATCGTCATCGTCATCGTCATCGTCATCGTCATCGTCATCGTCATCGTCATCGTCATCGTCATCGTCATCGTCATCGTCATCGTCTGTTGGAATGAGAACAAAGGCGATTAAAGACTTTAAACTATTTATTTAACGGGTAAATAATTATAACGGTATGACAGTACACAAATGTAGACGAGAGAGGGAGCCTTGGTTAATTGTCAAGGACAAGCTCAGCTACACAACTTGCTATGTCATTTTGCATAGGCGTCCATACTCTTAACATCCCCTCCTGGACGCAGATGCTTTAAATGCAGGCCCATAGATGCGGTGAAGTTTTCATGCTTCGGTCGATTGAGTCCTTTCGTCAATATGTCGGCGACCATCTCTCCAGTGCATCTGTATTTAACCAGTATTTCTTTGGCAGCACGTCTATGTGCTTGCTGCGTGCATGGTAGACTGCATTTCCTGAAAGGCTAATCGCACTTTGATTATCGCAATAAACGGTTAAAGGTGTACCTTTAAAATCAGGTTGAAGTTCGTCTGCCAGCTGTTTCAACCAAAGTGCTTCTTGAATGACTGACGCTAGCGCCATATATTCAGCCTCACTTGTCGAAAGGGCTATAGTCTGCTGTTTTTTAGAGTTCCAGCTTATTGCGGCACCCTGAAATAAAAATATATAGCCAGTACACGATCTTCTGTCTTCTATATCATTCGCCCAGTCTGAATTTCTGGCTTTTGCGATTCTCGCAAAAGCCAGAAATTCTCTCATCAACATTCCTTTTGTAAACTAGTTTCATGTCCATTGTGGCTTTCAGATATCTCATAACTCGTTTCAGCGCCGCCCAATGTTCACTAGTAGGTTGACTATTATATCTACTAAGAGAGTTTACTATATAAGTAATGTCTGGACGAGTCCCCTGTGATAAGTACAACAAGCAGCCAATAATTTCTTGGTATGGTATGTTCCTCATGATTTCTTGTTGACTCTCAGCCTTTTTAAACTTGACATTCGGATCAGCAGGTGTCCACATCGGCTTACATTTGTCCATGTTAAACCGATTAAGTATTAATTTTATATAAATAGACTGATCTATAGAAATCTCATTTTCATCTTGTGATATTTTAAATCCAATACAATGTTTGGCTGTTCCTAAATCTGTCATATTGAATTTTTCTTTTATTTTTTCTTTTATCATGTCTGCCGTTTCCTTTCTATTAAAGAAATACAAAATATCGTCCACATAGACTGCTATAAAAAGCATATCGTTCTCACTTAAAATACGGTAGTACACACATGGATCTACGTTTGAACGAGTCATTCCAATTTGCAACAAGGCAGAATTTAACTTCTTGTTCCATTGCCTGCTGGCCTGTTTAAGTCCATATATTGACTTGTTTAGTTTACACACTTTATTTACTTCTTCATAGCCAGGCGGTAAGGACATATAAAGCTCTTCATCAATATCGCCCTGTAAAAAGGCCGTGACTGCATCCATTTGGTATATTTTGAGTCTATACTTGGCAGCGAGACCGATAAGGTATCTTAAGGAGGTATAGCGGACCACCGGAGCGTATACCTCATGGTAATCAATGCCTTTGACCTGTTTGTATCCTTTAACTACCAATCTAGCTTTATATCGTGAGATGGAACCATTGACATCTAACTTGGTTTTAAAAACCCAGCGGCAAGGAATTACTGACTTTCCTTCTGGTAAGTTTGCTATGGTCCACGTGTTATTCTGTATCAATGACTGATATTCTGCTTCCATAGCTTTCTTCCATTCATCAGCCTTATCACTGCTCAAAGCTTCTTCAAGGCTTTGTGGATCACTGTTCAGAAAATTCATTGTTGATTCAACATTCTGACACATTAGTGAAGACGGGTTCTGATAAGCGTCATTATTTTCTGACCTTATTCCACGTTGCCGCGGTCTCAAAGTTATATTGAATACCGATGGAGTGTTTATCGTACTATCAGGTATGTATGTTTCATCATTAACATCCTCAAATTGATCAGATTCATCTGAAATATTTTGAGATACATCCTGTGTTTCATCTCTTTCAAGTGTCGCATCAACAATGTTTCTATCCACAGGTTTTTCGGGTTCATCACAAAGAGGTAAGTTTATTTCTGTGTGTTCATTATTCATTTTACTCTCTCCATGTGTATTTTTAACATTTACTTCTTCTTTTTCAGGTACTTCATTGACTTTATTTCTTTTAATTGCAGCTTCGAGAAACACTACATCTCTGCTAACAATTCCTTTCCTTGTTTCAGGATCAATAAATCTGTAGCCTTTTGTACCATCGCTGTAGCCAACAAATATTAATTTTCGCGACTTTACATCCAACTTACTTCTGTTTTCTTTAGGAATATGCACCATTGCGGGACATCCGAATATTCTCATATGACTCAAACTTGGTTTTTTTCCGGTCCATACCTCATATGGCGTTGCATCTGATAAACTGCGGGTGGGAGAACGGTTCAGTATGTAAGCGGCTGTAGTCACGGCTTCAGCCCAAAAATCTTTCTGTAAACCAGAGTTTAACAACATACATCTAGCACGCTCAATAAGGGTACGGTTCATTCGTTCACTCAATCCGTTTTGTTCAGGCGTGTACGGATTAGATGTCTGGTGCAAAATTCCATGCTTTTTTAGGTAAGTCTCGAAATTATTATTTTTATATTCAGTTCCGTTGTCAAATCTAAGAATTTTTATTTTTTTATTCAATTCATTCTCCACTCTATTTTTAAATTCAACGAATTTTTCAAAGACTTCACTTTTGTTTTTTATAGTATATACATGTACTCGGCGAGAAAAGTCATCAATAAAGGTTACAAAATACCTTGCTCCCCCTATTGATATCTGCTGCATTGGTCCACACACATCACTGTGGATTAGTTCTAGCAAGCTATTTGCTCGGGAACCTTCAGCAGGGAACGGTTTTCTCGTTTGCTTGCCTTCGATACAGGTAACACAGATGGAATTTTCCATTCCTGTTGACAACTTAACTCCTTCTGTACAATAAGGCACTTTATTAAGTCTTGAAAAATTTAGATGGCCCATTCTCTGGTGCCACAGATAAGTATCATCATCAGCCTTGGCCATCATGACTTGCATTTCTTGACAAGTATTTAATAGGTATGTTGCATTCATTAATCTAGCCTGTGCTACCAATTTGTTACTAGGACTGTAAATTTGACAGCCAGATTCATTAAATATTACTTTGCATCCATTTTGAATTATTTTGCTGACTGATAACAAATTTGTTCTCAATTCTGGTACAAGTAAAACATTCCTCACCTGTATTGAATCGGTGCTGCCATCATGTGCCTTTACCTTAATGCATACATTCCCGCAGCATTCTACTTTTAATTCTTTGTTGTTAGCAATCCTTATGCTCGGTACAGGTGAAGCGGTGATATCAGTGAGCCAGTCCCTGTGCATCGTCATGTGCATGGATGCTTCTGAATCAACATGCCAAGAATTGGAGTCATTTGCTGTGGATGCTGAAAAAGCTGCAACATAACCTGTATCTTTATCAGTCTTTTTATTATTGTTTGTCTTCTTATGCCAACAATTTTTGCCGAGATGTCCGTACTTATTACAATTGTAGCATCTAGGACCTTTTTTGTCACTTTTGGGCACATTTTTCCTTGAGTTTGTATAAAGTGCGGTAGTGTCTGCCATTTTTACTTCCTGTAGTAATTTATTTTTTACTAAGTCAGCACTAATCTTTATACCTGAACTTTCCATGCTCATAATCATGGGCTTATACATTTCCGGTAGCCCTGGCAGCATCAATGTGCCCAACCACTCATCGTCCACATGAAAATTTATATTTCTTAACTTGTGCGCGGCTGTCATAATTTTATTTACATAGTTTTCTACTGACAAGCTGGTTTCTAAATTAGTATTAATTAGTTCCTTTAATAAGCCAACTTTCCGTGTCAGTCCTTGGTCTTCAAATGCCTTTGTCAAATTGTCCCATACCTCTTTTGAATTTTGTGCATCCTGTATGTGCACATATAAGATTGGGTCGACCAACAATATCAATTTTGATTTTGCTTTGGTGTCTTGTTTCACTGCGTTGAGGTCGGAAGCATCTGGTGCTTTCAAAATGCAGCTATACAAATCCTCATGTTGTAGGTAAGCTTTGACCGCAAAACTCCAATTTGCCCAATTGTCGCGACCCGTTAACTTCGCAATCGACATCACAGTGTTAATTCCAGCCATATTTATAATTCATAAGTATACCTGAAAATTGCTGAAAAGAAAAATCACTCGCGAGCCGGTAACCAAGAGTGAGGTTATACCCGTCAGATTTTACTTTTACTATAATTTTGTATTTAGTGAACAAAATTTTGAAATAACACTAAACGGCAGGTTTGACTGGGCCCATAACCTGTTGGAATGAGAACAAAGGCGAGGTAAGCTTTGACCGCAAAACTCCAATTTGCCCAATTGTCGCGACCCGTTAACTTCGCAATCGACATCACAGTGTTAATTCCAGCCATATTTATAATTCATAAGTATACCTGAAAATTGCTGAAAAGAAAAATCACTCGCGAGCCGGTAACCAAGAGTGAGGTTATACCCGTCAGATTTTACTTTTACTATAATTTTGTATTTAGTGAACAAAATTTTGAAATAACACTAAACGGCAGGTTTGACTGGGCCCATAACCTGTTGGAATGAGAACAAAGGCGATTAAAGACTTTAAACTATTTATTTAACGGGTAAATAATTATAACGGTATGACAGTACACAAATGTAGACGAGAGAGGGAGCCTTGGTTAATTGTCAAGGACAAGCTCAGCTACACAACTTGCTATGTCATTTTGCATAGGCGTCCATACTCTTAACATCGTCATCGTCATCGTCATCGTCATCGTCATCGTCATCGTCATCGTCATCGTCATCGTCATCGTCATCGTCATCGTCGTCGTCATCGTCATCGTCATCGTCATCGTCATCGTCATCGTCATCGTCATATACATCGTCACCGTCATCGTCATCGTTTTCGTCATCGTCATCGTCATCGTCGCCATAATAGGCGTTGGCGTCATCATCATAGACGTTGGCGTCACCATCATAGTCGTCGGCGTCGTCATAATAGGCGTTGGCGTTGTCCTCATAGTCGTCGGCGTTGTCATAATAGTCATCAGCGTCATCATCATTGGCGTCGGCGTTGTCATAATAGGCGTCGGCGTCATCATCATAGGCGTCGGCGTCGTCATCATTGGAGACGGCGTCGTCATCGTCATCGTCATCGTCATCGTCATCGTCATCGTCATCGTCATCGTCATCGTCATCGTCATCGTCATCGTCATCGTCATCGTCATCGTCATCGTCATCGTCATCGTCATAGTCATAGTCATCGTCATCGTCATCGTCATCGTCATCGTCATCGTCATCGTCATCGTCATCGTCATCGTCATCGTCATCGTCATCGTCATCGCCATCGTCATCGTCATCGTCATCGTCATATACATCGTCACCGTCATCGTCATCGTTTTCGTCATCGTCATCGTCATCGTCGCCATAATAGGCGTTGGCGTCATCATCATAGACGTTGGCGTCACCATCATAGTCGTCGGCGTCGTCATAATAGGCGTTGGCGTTGTCCTCATAGTCGTCGGCGTTGTCATAATAGTCATCAGCGTCATCATCATTGGCGTCGGCGTTGTCATAATAGGCGTCGGCGTCATCATCATAGGCGTCGGCGTCGTCATCATTGGAGACGGCGTCGTCATCATAGTCATCTTCGTCACCATTGTCATCATCGTCATCATAGACATTGTCGTCGTCAGAAATTTGGGTAAGTTAAATTTGGGTTAGGTTAAATTTGGGTTAGGTTAAATTTGGGTTAAGTTAAATTTGGGTTAGGTTTAATTTGGGTTAGGTTAAATTTGAGTAAGGTCAAATTTGGGTTAGGTTAAATTTGGGTTAGGTTAAATTTGGGTTAGGTTTAATTTGGGTTCGGTTAAATTTGAGTAAGGTCAAATTTGGGTTAGGTTAAATTTGGGTTAGGTTAGGTTAGGTTAGATTTTTTTTTTTTTGTCGGCGTCGTCATCATTGGCGTCAGCGTCATCATAATAGGCGTTGGCGTCGTCTTCATAGTCGTCAACGACGTCATAATAGTCATCAGCGTCGTCATAATAGAGGACGGCGTCATCATCATTGGCGTCAGCATCGTCATCGTAGGCGTTGGCGTCGTCATCATTGGAGTCAGCGTCGTCATCATCGTTATCATAGTCATCTTCGTCACCATCGTCATCATCATCATCATAGACATCGTCGTCGTCAGAAATTTGGGAAAGTTAAATTTGGGTTAGGTTAAATTTGGGTTAGGTTAAATTTGGGTTAGGTTAAATTTGGGTTAGGTTAAATTTGGGTTAGGTCAAATTTGGGTTAGGTTAGGTTAGGTTTTTTATTTTTTGTCAGCGTCGTCATCATTGGCGTCAGCGTCATCATAATAGGCGTTGGCGTCGTCCTCATAGTCGTCAGCGACGTCATAATAGTCATCAGCGTTATCACCTTAGTCATCAGCGTCGTCATAATAGGCGACGGCGTCATCATTTTTGGCGTCGGCGTCGTCATAATAGGCGTCGGCGTCATCATCATAGACGTCGGCGTCGTCATCATCGTTATCACAGTCATCTTCGTCACCATCGTCATCATCATCATCATAGACATCGTCGTCTTCAGAAATTTGGCAAAGTTAAATTTGGGTTAGGTTAAATTTGGGTTAGGTTAAATTTGGGTCAGCGTCGTCATAATAAGCGTTGGCGTCGTCCTCATAGTCGTCGGCGTTTTCATAATAGTCGTCAGCGTCATCATCATAGGCGTCGGCGTCGTCATCATAGGCGACGGCGTCGTCATCATTGGAGACGGCGTCGTCATCATAGTCATCTTCGTCACCATTGTCATCATCGTCATCATAGACATCGTCGTCGTCAGAAATTTGGGTACGTTAAATTTGGGTTAGGTTAAATTTGGGTTAGGTTAGGTTAGGTAATATTTTTTTTTTTGTCGTCGTCGTCATCATTGGCATCAGCATCATCATAATAGGCGTTATCGTCGACCTCATAGTCGTCAGCGACGTCATAATAGTCATCAGCGTCATGACCATAAATATCAGCGTCGTCATAATAGGCGACAGCGTCATCATCATTGGCGTCGGCGTCGTCATAATAGGCGATGGCGTCATCATTTTTGGCGTCGGCGTCGTCATAATAGACGTCGGCGTCATCATCATAGACGTCGGCGTCGCCATCATAATCGTCGGCGTCGTCATAATTGGCGTCGGTGTCGTCATAATAGGTGTCGGCGTCATCATCATAGGCGTCGGCTCCGTCATCATAGGCGTCGGCGTCGTCATCACTGGAGTCGGCGTCGTCATAATAGGCGTTGGCGTCATCATCATAGACGTCGGCGTCGCCATCATAATCGTCGGCGTCGTCATAATTGGCGTCGGTGTCGTCATAATAGGTGTCGGCGTCATCATCATAGGCGTCGGCTTCGTCATCATAGGCGTCGGCGTCGTCATCACTGGAGTCGGCGTCGTCATAATAGGCGTTGGCGTCGTCCTCGTGGTCGTCGGCGTTTTCATAATAGTCATCAGCGTCATCATCATTTGCGTCGGCGTCGTTATAATAGGCGTCGGCGTCATCATCATAGACGTCGGCGTCGCCATCATAGTCGTCGGCGTCGTCATAATAGGCGTTGGCGTCGTCCTCATAGTCGTCAAGTTACGGGCCTTTAAAGTTGACTTGTGACAGTTCGGCGGCCATTTTGTTTGAATTTAAACTACAATATCTCCTGAACTAGGAGTCGTGGGAAGTCGCGGTTTTCATTTCTGGAGTCAAGGGTCTCTTTACTTCCTAACCCCGCATTTTCAGCTAATTAAGAGCTGAAAATTTTCGGGTTCCTGAAAACTGCTTTAGCAGATAGGTGAACTCGAGCCAGGGCAGAAGAGCCCAATTTCGGCGGTTTTGCGGATGTCTGAAACGGAGATATCACCTGCCAAAGTTGAACTTTGACAGTTGTGCTGCCATTTTGTTATTTTTCAAACACTCATATCTCTGCAACGGAGGGTCGTGGAACAGCGGGGTTTTCTTTATCAGAATTGGCCTATACTTATCTTACGAGTGGGTGGACTTTCAGACGTTTTCAGGGGGGAAAATTTTTTCAGCCTGAAAAGTTCACCTCCGTATAGATCTTGTCGAGCACAGTAGGATAAGCCCAAGCACGGTTAATTTTGTCTACTGGTTGCGGAGAAAACCTCTTTTAACCACTTTTTGGCAGCCATCTTGGATTGTAACCAGAATTTTTGACCTAGGATTGCTCCTGATCCCTTGGGGCTATTTGCTTCGTGTTTGGATTCGTTAGAACGGGCTTGCGGAGTTCTATCCAGTGATGCTTTTGGACTGACTCTACATAGAGCCAATCACGAGATTTTAATAAAAATAGTATCAAACAGTAAATATTGACTTCGAGACTTATTCAGAGCCCCTAACACCTATCTATTGTTGAACTCCTTAGGAAAGAGCTTAAGTAGAGACAAATTTTACAAAATTTTCTTTGTAAAAATACTTTAGTTTTAAGTGCTTGTGCGGTTTTATTGATATATTTTGTGCGTGTATTTTACTCTTTTTTATTTCATTCACATTGTTTTATTATTTTTTACTACCGTCCCTATTGACGTATTTATTATTATTTGACGCATACCTTCCGACATGTTTGGTCACAGAACTCCGCTAAAAGCGGCCGAAAATAAAAAATCACCGCTCAAACCTGGAGCAAACGCTTCCACAAATGTTAGACGTAGTGTAAAGAGCTGGGCAGCCCCAAACTGCAGCCCCGATCTCACTATGACTGAAAAGACGTCGCAGGCCGGCCCTGCGGAAATAAAAACAAAACTGGCTTTTACGCAGGAGAGTGTGACACTGAGACAAGCAAGAAGGTCTGTTGACACGCTCTCACCGCCTTCCAACATTAAATATTCTGACCTAACAGCGGAAGCAAAGGCCTGCCTCGTCAAAACCAAACTTCATCTAAACAGCTCTAGGAATCTCAAGACGGAGATTAAAAATGACATATCTGAGGCCAGAGAACGTCTTTACCAACTGGTAAAAGAAGTTGAGTTGGAGCTAAAGTTGGCCAATAGAAACATGACCAGGAAAGGGCAAGCACTTCCAGTGCCCCAACCAGTAACCCAAACCTCTGCTCAAGATACTGACACCGCTAAAATCCTACAGAAGATGGAATTCCAAACTGACCTTCTAGTAGGATATAACAAAAAGATAGAGGGACTGAAGGATGCATTGGACGAACAAAGGAAGTTCCTTGAGAAAGGAATCACCTATGCAAGTGTGGCCTCAGCCCGAGGAGCGAGGATTATACCAAAGCGTAACACCCTGCACTCGGTCGTGATCACATCCAAAGATGAAACGGAAACAGGTGATGAAGTCCTTGATAAAGTAAGGAAAGCGGTAAATGCGAAGGATGGGTGGATTAGAGTAGAAAAGGTGAGAAAAGCCAAGGATAGAAAAATAATCATAGGTTTACAAACCGAAGAAGAAAGAGGCAAGATAAAAGACCGTATCCAAAAAGAAGGAGTGGATCTCACTGTCGAGGAAGTCAAAAACAGGGATCCTCTTCTGATCTTGAAGAACGTCTTGGTAGTGAATACCAACGAAGACGTCCTTAAGGCGTTACGAAATCAAAACCAGAGTATTTTTGACGGCCTCGACAATGAGGAAAACAGGCTAGAGGTGAGATACCGGAGAAGGACAAGAAACCCTCATATTGGTCACGTTATTGTCAGCGTCTCACCCACCATTTGGCGCCGAGCAGTAGAGGTTGGCACCGTCCATATTGATCTCCAGCGCATCAGGGTCGAAGATCAGACTCCGTTGGTCCAATGCACCCGTTGTCTTGGCTTTGGTCACGGCAAGCGGTTTTGTAAAGAGCCTGCATTCGGAGTGTTCGGACTAGCTTTCGGGCGCACCACCCGCTTGCCGGAATTGCATCAAGGCAAAAATTGAGCATGGGGCACAGCACAATGCGTTTAGTTATGACTGCCCGCTACGAAAAAAATGGGATGATTTAGCTAGATCAACCATTGCATACTGCTAAGGGCACCTTCAAAGAAAATAATTTCTACAGGGCAGTACAGGTAAACCTCCAACGCAAGAAGCTGGCAACCTACGAGCTTTTAACAGAAGCCACGGAACGAGGAATTGCATTTGCAATCCTATAGGAACCGTTCGTGGGTGGGGCAAAAGTAATGAGGAGTCACAGGGGCGTTAGGGTCTTCCAAAGCACTGGAACAGGAGATGGGACTGTTAAAGCAGCAATAGCGGTTTTTAACAGTGACTTTATAGTCAAGCAGTACCCAAAACTCACCACAAACAACATCATTGTGGTGGGAATCGAAACTAGTGCTTGGGAGATCACGCTTGTCTCCTTTTACTTTGAGCCAGACCAGCCAATAGATCACTGTCTAAAACACCTTAAACAAATAGAGCGTGTCGTCGGTTCCAAAAAACTTATCGTTGGAGGTGATGCTAACGCCAAAAGCATGTGGTGGGGCAGTCCAACGGCCGACTTTAGGGGAGAGAATATAGTAGGAACTCTCGGCGAATTGAATCTGAACATACTAAATAGAGGGGAAATTCCGACCTTCGACACTATCCGGGGAGGAAAGCGGTACAGTAGTCACGTAGATATCTCCGCTTGCTCCAATGATATCCTGGACATGATAGACGACTGGAAGGTCGACGAAGGACTCACGAGCTCGGATCACAACGGTATTACGTTCAATATTTTCTTACAAAAATCTAAGGGTATACAAATCAAACGAACTACTCGCAAATACAACACCAAAAAAGCAAACTGGCCCAAGTTTCATGAGAAATTTGGGCAGTTGAAAAAAGATTTTAAATTTACAGCAACAAATAGATTTAGCAACGGAAAACCTTACTAGAGCAATAGATGAAGCATGTAAACAAACCATACCGTTAAAAAAAGCCAAGGAAGAACCCTTACCATGCCGTGGTGGTCCGAGAGGCTCGTCGAGATGAAGAAGACCATTGTCACCATGAAGCGTAGGATCCGCTGCGCCGCTCCTATCCGGAAGTCGAAGGTCATAGAAGAGTACCTGAAAAAGAAAGCAGACTATGAATTGGAAACAGCCAAAGCTAAAAGGAAGGAAAGGAAGGAATTCTGTGGGCGATAGGATAGAGAGGGGGTTTGGGAGAGAATATATAGAGTAATTGGAAGAACCCAGCGTAAAGAGGAGGACCTGCCTTTGGAAAGAAATGGTGATGTGCTTGATGCAAAAGGTTCCGTGAAGTTGCTTGCAGAAACATTTTATCCGGAAGACCTCACAAAATACGACAACGCACATCACCAATCCATACGAATTAAGGCCGAAACCGTAAATTCTGGCGAACAAAATGACCCTTGCGACCCACCCTTTACGATGGCAGAGTTGAAGAATTCGATGGAATCCTTCAATCCGAAAAAGGCGCCAGGATCAGACGGCTTTACTGCCGACATTTGTCGTCACGCTGTGGGTAATGACCCGGAACTAATATTAAGGTTTTTAAATAAGTGCCTTGAATGTCACTGCTTCCCTACCGCCTGGAAAGAGGCAACAGTCGTGATCCTCAAAAAGCCTGGAAAAGAAAACTACTCCAGCCCCAAATCCTATAGACCGATTGGACTTTTGCCTATCTTGGGGAAAATCTATGAAAAGATGTTGGTGGCCCGCCTGAAGTTTCACCTCCTACCCAAGTTGAGTACCCGCCAGTACGGATTTATGCCACAGAAAAGCACGGAGGATGCCCTCTACGATCTCATGGAGCATGTCCACAAGAAACTTGACCAGAAGCGTATAGTGACGCTCGTATCTCTGGACATAGAGGGGGCATTTGATAGCGCATGGTGGCCAGCAATAAAGATCCGTCTAGCGGAGGAAAAATGTCCGATCAATCTCAGGCGAGTCATGGATAGCTACCTTAAAGACCGTAAAGTCTCGATCAGGTACGGTGGGGAGGTGTATGAAAAGGGCACAAATAAAGGCTGTGTTCAGGGTTCGATCGGGGGCCCAATCTTTTGGAACCTGGTTCTAAACCCCCTCATAAAAGCTACAGAAGATAGGGGAACGTACATCCAGGCTTTTGCAGATGATGTGGTCTTGGTATTTGACGGAAAGACTGGACAAGAAATAGAGGCATGTGCGAATGTCGCTCTCAACCATGTTCTGGCGTGGGGTGTGGAGAACAAACTAAAATTTGCACCGCATAAAACAGTTGCTATGGTAATAACCAGAAAACTCAAATACGACACACCACGCCTGAGCATGGGGGGGATCGACATAGAAATGTCGAATGAGATGAAGCTTCTGGGTGTAACTATTGATGAAAAGCTGACCTTCAACAAACATGTCTCACTAGCTTGTAGGAAGGCAGTTGCGATTTACAAGCAGCTATGTAGAAAGGCCGCAAAGGTTAGTTGGGGGTTACACCCAGAGGTGATACGAACAATTTTTGTGGCAGTAATAGAGCCCATAATACTTTACGCTGCAAGCGTCTGGGCGCCGGCAGCCAGAAAGTTGGGTATTAAGAAGCAGCTCGGGACCGTTCAGCGTGGAATCGCCCAAAAGATGTGCAGGGCATATCGCACGGTCTCCCTGAACTCAGCGCTAGTGCTGTCTGGGTTGCTCCCCCTCGACATTAGAGTTCTTGAAGCGGCATCATTGTATGAAGCCAAGAGGGGAATCCGCCAGACACCACTGGCGGGCGGGGAGGTGGAGCGAATGACCGCTGCAATAGATGATCCCCATCCTGCAGCACGCGATGACCTAAAGTTCGACAGCCTGGTAAACCAAGAACAGTTAGACAGGTGCAGTTTTGATGTCCGTATTTTTACGGATGGAAGCAAGATCGGAGGGGGGGTCGGCGCTTCACTATCCATATGGAATGGTGAGGCCGAAACCAGAGCTCATAAACTTGCCTTATCAAATTACTGCACAGTTTACCAGGCTGAACTCCTGGCAATAGCAAGGGCAACTAGGGAAGTAGGCAAGCTCAAGGCTTCAACTTTTGGAATTTTCAGCGACTCAATGGCGGCTCTTCAAACACTAGTAAACCCAAATTCACGCCATCCTCTTGCTGTAGAAGCTAGGGATAACATTAGATCTGCATCCCGCCAGAACAAAGTAGTGACCTTGTTCTGGATAAAAGCTCATGTGGGGCTACAGGGAAATGAAAGAGCTGACCAGCTAGCAAAAGAAGCCGCTGAAAACTCCAAAAGAAAGCCTGATTACGACCAGTGTCCGGTATCATTCGTCAAGCGGAGCATACGTATGGCCTCGATTGACGAATGGAACCATAGATACGTTACTAGTGACACGGCATCTGTCATGAAACTGTTTTTCCCTGACGTGCGCACAGCCTACGGAATAACCAGAAAATTGGGAATCAGCGCGGTAAACACACAAATTATGACGGGGCACGGTGGATTCGCCGAGTACTTGAATCGTTTCAAGCTCAAGGAGAGTCCATCGTACATCTGTGACCCAGAAGTTTGCGAAACGGTCCCGCATATATTGTTCGACTGCCCTCAATTCGACACGCATCGCTTCAACGCCGAGCAAATCTTGGACATAAAAATAACAAAAGTAAACCTTAATTATATAATGAAATGTAAAAATAGGGAAATTTTCCTAGAATACAGTAAATATGTAGCGCAAAAGGTAATAGATCGAAATAAAACCGCATAAGTAAATATGCTATCATAATATAGTGCATTATATTAGGAGCTAGCATAGCAATTAAAGAACTAGAAATAGGAAATAAACCACAAATATGTGAATTAAAATAATATATACATAAGTAATGTTCCCCGTTTGTAAAACTAGAATAAGTTTAATTATAAGATATTGGTAATGTATAAGTGTTAAGATTAAGTATTATAAAAATAACAACTGTCTTCCCTACCTTTACCACATGTAATGTAACACCCATGTAGTGTAGAATAGAGAAATAGATTAAGAATAAACTCAGAAATGTAAAAGTAGAAATAGGAAACTAAGTATAAGATTGAAATTATAAAAATAAAAACAGTCTCCCCAGTTACTGAAATAACCCTAAAGTAAAATGAAGAAATAAAGAGGAAGTAAAAATATAAAAACCTTAGCTTAGTTAAGATGATCTTAGTTGGGAATCCCACCCAAAAATGGCATAAGAGAGGATGAATGAATGAAAGATCTAGTATGAAGAATGAAAGTGCGAAACTAACTCTGGTCTCGTTCTACTTTGAGCCAGACCAGCCCTTGGGGCCATACCTGGACAGCTTAAGAAAGGTGGAAAGCGAGACCGGCCCACATAAGCTCATAATGGGAGGAGACGCCAACGCCTGGAGTGTTTGGTGGGGCAGTAGTGAGACCAATAGCAGAGGCGACGAGATGCTGGGAGCTCTCGACCAGCTTGGCCTGCAAATACTCAACAGAGGGGAAACTCCAACCTTCGACGTAGTTCGTGGCAACAGACGTTACACGAGCTGCGTCGACGTCACAGCCTGCACAGCGGATATGCTAGCGGTGACCGACGGCTGGCGAGTCGTCGACGATTTGACGGGGTCGGACCACAACGGCATAGAGTTCCTAATACATCTCGAAAGGTCTATGGGCATCACGGTGCACCGGACTACCAGGTCCTACAATACCAAGAAAGCCAATTGGGGCCCAAATTAAGCAAACTAACAGTATAACTGTAAGTCTGGTCGATCAAATCGACAGCGTGCACGGGTTGGACCTGGTAGTCGAGGAACTTACAACGGCAGTACAAAATGTCTGTACTGAGGTGATGCCCAAAAAGAGGACAGCTGAGAAACTCAATGTGCCGTGGTGGTCTGATGAACTCGCCAGCCTGAAAAGGCTGGTTGTCACCAAAAAGCGGCGGATCCGATGTGCAGCGCCGGTTCGTAGACCAAAGGTTGTTGAGGAGTACCTGAAACAGAAAGAAGAGTATGAGCAAGCAGTAGCCAAGGCAAAGGTCGAGAGCTGGAAGGGGTTCTGCGCGAAGCAAGACAAGGAAGGCCTGTGGGAAGGAATATACAGGGTAATTCGAAGGACAGAAAAGAGAGAGGAGGACATACCGATGGTGAGGGACGCGAAGACACTAGATCCTGAAGAGTCAGCGAGGTTTCTGGCAGAGACGTTCTACCCGGAGGACCGCCCGGAGGGGGATAACGAGGAGCACAGAAAGGTGCGGCAACGAGCGGAAGAGGTGAGCGGGGAACACCAAGTTGAGCCCTGGGATCCTCCGTTCACTTCTGACGAGCTAAGGCGAGCAGTCTCCTCGTTCAACCCTAAAAAAGCCCCCGGTTCCGACGGTCTGACGGCTGATATATGGGGCCACGCTACCCAACAAGACCCAGAACTATTTCTGCACTTGATGAACAAGTGCCTGGCGCATGGATACTTTCCACGGTCCTGGAAAGAGGCAACAGTCGTTGTGCTCCGTAAGCCCGCGAAAGAGGACTACACCACTCCGAAGTCATACAGGCCGATTGGTCTTTTGCCTGTACTCGGCAAGATATACGAAAAGATGCTCGTGGCCCGACTCAAGTTCCATCTGTTACCCAGGATGAGTACTCGCCAGTACGGCTTCATGCCCCAAAAGAGCACTGAGGACTCCCTCTATATACTCATGGGGCACATTCGTGACAGGCTTAAAGCAAAGAGGCTTGTCACGATTGTGTCCTTGGACATAGAGGGAGCCTTCGACAGCGCTTGGTGGCCGGCCATCCGAGTCCGTCTGGCTGAGGAAAAGTGTCCTGTGAACTTGAGACGGGTCTTCGACAGTTACTTGTCCGAGCGAGTGGTGAAAGTCCGGTACGCGGGAGCGGAGCATAAATACAGGACCGGGAAGGGATGCGTCCAGGGGTCTATTAGTGGTCCCATATTATGGAACGTCGTGCTGGATCCTCTGCTGCAGGAACTCGAAAGTAGAGGGGTCTATTGTCAGGCGTTTGCGGACGATGTCGTCCTCGTGTTCGATGGGGAGACGGCACTTGAGGTCCAAAGGGATGCCAATGTCGCCCTTGAATATGTACGCGCATGGGGTGTCACGAACAAGCTGAAGTTTGCGCCGCATAAGACCAAAGCAATGCTGGTAACGCGCAAACTGAAGCATGACACCCCATGTCTCAGAATGGGCGGGGTCGACATTGGCATGTCTGAGGAAATCAAACTGCTTGGTCTCACCATCGACCACAAGTTGACTTTCAACACCCACGTCGCAAACGTCTGCTCCCGAGCCATCGGTATTTATAAGCAGCTGTCGAGGGCCACAAGGGTCAGCTGGGGTCTGCATCCGGACGTCATCCGCTGTATTTATACAGCTGCAGTGGAGCCCATCGTCATGTACGCAGCGAGTGCGTGGTCGCCGGCCGCTAAGAAAGTCGGGGTGCAGAAGAAGCTGAACGCCGTCCAGAGGAGCTTCGCGCAGAAGCTGTGCCGAGCCTATCGCACGGTCTCCTTACACTCAGCGCTGGTACTGGCTGGGGTGCTCCCTCTTGACCTCCGAATACAGGAGGCAGCTTCGCTATATGAGGCCAGGAGGGGGATGCCCCATCCAGTGCTAGGAGACCGGGAGATCGAGCGAGTGGTTTCGGCGCTGCAGATGCCACATCCGGCGGAGCAGAGGGCTATTTCACTGCGACGCCTGGTAGACGAGGAACATTATAACGAGCACCGCAATTACGCGGTGCGTATTTTCACGGACGGCAGCAAGATTGAGGGCAAAGTCGGCGCCGCACTGTCGGTATGGACTGGCAACGCGGAGACGAAGGCCCTCAGGCTTGCTTTGCCGTCCTACAGTACCGTCTACCAGGCTGAGCTTCTAGCCCTCTGCAAAGCAACGGAAGAAGTCCTCCGAAGGACCGAGACGGCGTTCGCTCTCTACAGCGACTCCATGGCAGCTCTCCAAGCAGTCGTGAACCCCGAAGCCCTCCACGCCCTTGCAGTGGAAGCAAGGGCCAACATCCGCCGCGTCTGTGCCCAGGACAAGAGTATTTCCTTGTTCTGGGTAAAGGCTCACGCGGGGCTGGAGGGTAACGAGAGAGCCGACTTGCTCGCGAAGGAGGCTGCCCTGAGGTCAAAGCGGCAACCCGACTATGACAAATGCCCGGTTTCATTCGTAAAGCGTGCGATCCGTATGGAAACACTGGGCGAATGGAACCGGAGGTATTGTGAAGGAGAAACGGCGGCCACGACAAAGATGTTCTTTCCTTCTGCGATCGCTGCGTACAGGACGGTGCGGAAAATGGAGATCACCAAGGAACTGACCCAAGCTCTAACAGGACACGGCGGGTTCTCCGAGTACCTGCACCGCTTCAAGTGCAAGGAGAACCCGGCGTGCGCCTGCGACCCGGACCAGCAGGAGACAGTCCTCCATCTCCTGACGGAGTGCCCGATATATGCCTTCCCACGGTATGAATTTGAAACCAAGATAGGCATCAAGATACTAAAAGAAAATCTCAGCTTCCTACTAGCGAGCAAAAAGCATAGACCAGAGCTAATAGCGTTCATCACAAAAATTGTGGTATCAGTAAACAAAAGGAATAAAACTTGACGAAGATCGTCAGGTTTTATTCCTTTTGTCTAAGTTTTTAGCATTACTACAAAAACGTTTTAAAAATATATTGTAATTATATAATTATACAGAATTGAAATTTTAAATCCTATTAATGAAAATGTTAAACGAATTGATTTTAAAGATATTATACAGAATTTATTATTTATATATATATACTAGCTGTGCCCGCGACTTCGTCCGCGTGGAATAGTTATTTTGGGCATCATATTTATTTTTGCAAACAACCTCCTCAGCTTTATAAATTATAGCTGTTACCCACGACTTTGCCCGTGTCAATTTCTGTTATTATTTTAGACAATTTAGTTTTTAAAAGAACATAATTATCTAAAAGTACTTCATAGAACTACACCCCAACTTGGGCACGCCATAATCTCGGCGGTAAGTCCCTTCTTTGAGGCGTGATATCTATCACAGCATCCTCACCTTCCGCATGACGTAGGTTCTCACCGGACATGAGAAGAAGGAAGAGACGCCCGGGTGTCGCCACTGTATGGTCAGCCCGGAGGATACGGTGGAGCACACGGTGGAGGTGTGCCCCGCTTGAGAAGAACATCGCCGTGTCCTCGTGGGGATGATCAGCGGCGGCGACCTCTCGCGCCGGGCCTTGGTTCAGGCCATAGTTCGCAGCGAAGAAGAATGGCAAGCGGTCGCCTCCTTCTGCAAAGCAGTAATGCTCGTAAAGGAGGAGGCCGACCGCATAAGGCAAAGGCAACAGCGCCCTCACCGTAGCCGTCACCGTCACCGCCGCGATCCCGCCGATATCCGGTCTCCTTAGACGCTGGCTTGTAGACGGTGAGCAATGGGTAGCTCGCCGTCAGGTTGTCTGGTAACAGTCCAGACCGAGACCAAGTCGTCGACGGCCTGTACTGCTCCCGCGCGCCTCAAGGTGTTGTCAGCAAACTGTGGGGCCCTTCAGGGGCGAAGCCTCCTGCAACTGACGGTTGGTGCGAAAGCGTTATACCGGGCTCCGGCTCTGGGAATATGGCAAGGGAGGAACGGGGTAGGTTGTTTAGTCAGTAAGAGTCTGACACTGTTTCCCGCTCCGCCCAAGAGCGGGATTCGTCATTGGATGATTTTTACCTACCATAAAAAAACCCATCCGCACCGCCCGTAAGCAACCCCTGTCCTCGCCCGCCAGGCAGGCGCAGCGTCAAGTTTAGCATATCATGCATCGCGTGTGAATTTTATATCGGAGTTATTTTAAAATTGTAATATCTTCTAAGATGTTCATTGAAATTAAATGATGTCAATGACAATTTTGTTTACAATTACATACTCTTAATCAACAACACATTTATTTGGATAAAGATTATATTATTATGTTGATAGAACTCTCACAAATAATCGGTAAAAATTGGCTAAATTTGATTCGCATAAAAACGGTTCTAGTAAGTTAATCTTAAAAGATAGACATATACTGTCGCGGACATTTTTTTAGATAATTTTAAGAGGAATAATTCTTTCATACATATTTTTTTGGTATCTTAAACCGTTTTGGCAGCGCACGCAACGGAAGCCCTCAAAGATGAATAATATTCCCCGTTTTTTCCACATTTACCGTTGTTTCTTCGCTTCTATTAGTCGCAGCGTGATGTTACATAGCCTAAAGCCTTCCTCAATAAATGATCTATTCAACACAAAAATATTTTTTCAATTCGCGCTAATCTCAGGAACTACTGGTTGTTCCTGAGATTAGCGCGTTCAAACAAACAAACAAACAAACAAACAAACAAACAAACAAACAAACAAACTCTTCAGCTTTATAATATTAGTATTGATTAGTATAGATTTATCACAGCGGGGTAATAAAAAATTTGAGCTCGCAATAAAAATCCTGCAGCCCTAACAAAAACCCTGCTTAACTTGATGGCAGGGGCCTTTCGCATGGCAGGAGGGGGTTTTAGCCGGTAGGAGTCCGGCACTATCCGGACTGCCTTCACTGTAGGGTAGTCTGGGTGTCCATGACGGATTTCCCTCTCCTGCCACCACAATAAAAAAAAAAAAAAACCTAACCTAACCTAACCTAACCTAACCTAACCTAACCTAACCCAAATTTAACCTAACCCAAATTTAACCTAACCCAAATTTAACCTAACCCAAATTTAACCTAACCCAAATTTAACCTAACCCAAATTTAACCTAACCCAAATTTTACCTAACCCAAATTTAATCTAACCCAAATTTAACCTAACCCAAATATAACTTACCAAAATTTCTGACGACGACGATGTCTATGATAACGATGATGACGATGGTGACGAAGATGACTATGATGACTATGATGACGATGATGACGACGCCGACTCCAATGATGACGACGCTGATGACTATTATGACAACGCCGACGACTATGAGGACGACGCCAACGCCTATTATGACGACGCTGACGACTATGATGGCGACGCCGACGTCTATGATGATGACGCCGACGCCTATTATAACGACGCCGACGCCAATGATGATGACGCAGTCGCCTATTATTACGCTGATGACTATTATGACGTCGCTGACGACTATGAGGACGACGCCAACGCCTATTATGATGATGCTGACGCCAATGATGACGACGCCGACGCCTATGATGACGACGCCGACGCGTATGACGATGACGCCGACACCTATTATGACGACGCTGATGACAATGGTGGTGACGCTGATGACTATTATGACGACGCCGACGCCTTTTGTGGCGACGCCGACGCCTATGATGATGAAGCTGACGCCTATTATGTAGACGCTTACGCCTATGATGATGACACCGACGCCTATTATGATGACGCTGACGGCAATGATGACGACGCCGACGCTGATAATGACCGACGCCGACGCCGATGATGACGACGCCAACGCCTATGATGGTGGTCGCCAGAGCTTGCGACGCTGCGCGCCGCATGCAATGCTGCGCGACACCGGTATACCAGACACCGCTGGCGCCGCATCCGCTCGACGGATGCGGAGGCCGTAGAGGCGGAGCTGTACGAGGGATTCAGGGTGGCAAAGCGCACCCTCCGATCGGAGATAAAGCGGGCCAAAGACGAGGCCTGCAAAGCGTGGCTGGGCACGCTCAACGCTGATCCGTGGGGACGCCCATACAAGTTGGTGCGGGAGAAACTCCGCCCATGGGCTCCCCCGTTGACGCAGAGTCTTCGGCCACAGATCGTGGAGGGTGTGGTGAGCGCTCTGTTCCCTGCGCGGGGTGACCACTCCCCTCCGCCCATGGCTCCGCCACCAGCGGTGTCTGACGCGGACCACGTCAGCGACGACGGTACCAATGCTCCGGAAGTGACCGAGGTAGAGATGAGAGTGGCGGTACGCAGGATGGGTGCGAAGAATACCGCCCCAGGACCCGACGGCTTGCCTGGAAAGGCCTGGGTCCTGGCCATGGAGACTCTCGGGTCTCGATTGGGGGGCTCTTTAACGCATACTTGGAGAGGTGCCAGTTCCCACTTCCCTGGAAGACGGGAAAACTGGTCCTCATCGCGAAGCTGGGGCGCCCTGCGGACTCTCCGTCCGCGTATCGGCCCATTGTGCTGCTTGACGAGGTGGGCAAGCTCTTTGAAAGAGTCATTGCAGACCGCCTCGTCAAGCACCTAACACTGAAGGGGCCCGATCTCGCGGACGACCAGTTCGGGTTTCGCAGGAGGCGCTCCACGGTGGACGCCATCATGCGCATGCGAGCCCTCACGACGGGGGATGCGGTGTCCTGGGGCAGGTGTGTCTTGGCGGTGTCATTGGACATTGCCAACGCCTTTAATTCCCTGCCCTGGAGTTGCATTAGGACGGCACTCCGGTATCACCGGGTGCCCGACTACCTCTGTCGTACAATCGAGGCCTACCTGTCCGACAGGTATATTATCTACCCCTGTCACCAAGGAGATTGGAAACGGCGAGAGATGTCGTGCGGTGTCCCACAGGGATCGGTACTAGGACCGCCCTTGTGGAACATCGGGTACGATTACGTGCTGCGCGCCGATCTCCCCGTCGGGGTCAGCGTGGTCTGCTACGCAGACGATACGCTGGTCCTAGCGCAGGGAGAGTCGTACCAGGCGGCGGTCGAACTAGCGACACGTGGGGTTGCGACTGTCGTTGAGAGGATCCAGCAGTTGGGACTGAAGGTGGCTCTGCACAAGTCCGAGGCCATGTGCTTTCACGGCCCTCGGAACGCGCCACCAAGGGGTTCCCAACTAACGGTAGGAGGAGTTCACAACGGCGTCGGGTCGACGATGAAGTACCTGGGACTTGTCCTCGACAGCCGATGGAATTTTGAGGAGCACTTCCGACGTCTGGCTCCCAAACTCAATCGGACGGGGGCTGCTCTCAAGCGGCTCCTGCCGAACCTTGGGGGTCCAGACGCCTTCTGCCGGAGGCTCTACGCCGGCATCGTTCGGTCCATGGCCCTTTATGGGGCACCAGTGTGGGCGCCGTCGCTGCGTAAACGCCCGGCGGCCCAGCTGAACGCCTGCCAGAGGGTCATGGCCATCCGGATGCTGCAGGGATACCGCACAGTGTCCCGCGAGGCGGCGAGCCTCCTTGCTGGCCTACCACCATGGGATTTGGAGGCAACAGTCCTTGCACGCATGCACGACCAGCGCGTGGAGATGCAACGCCCGGGCGAAACTCCGCTGCTCGAACATGTCGAGGCGTGGCGGAAGCAGCTCCGGCGGGATCTCGTAGTGAAGTGAAAACAGCGACTGTCGCAACCAAGCGCTGGGCACACCGTAATCTCAGCGGTAGTGCCCCTCTTTGAGGCGTGGCTGGATAGACCTCACGGCGTCCTCACCTTCCGCATGACCCAGGTTCTCACCGGACATGGGAAGTTCGGGAGATTCCTGCACCGGATTCGTGTGGAAGAGACGTCCGGGTGCCGCCACTGTGAGGCGAGCCCGGAGGACACGGTGGAGTACACGGTGGAGGTGTGCCCTGCTTGGAAAGAGCATCGCCGTGTCCTCGTGGGGATGATCGGCGGCGGCGACCTCTCGCGCCGGGCTCTGGTTCAGGCCATGGTACAAAGCGAAGAGGAATGGCAGGCGGTCGCCTCCTTCTGCGAAGCAGTAATGCTCGTAAAGGAGGAGGCCGACCGCATAAGGCAAAGGCAACAGCGCCCTCGCCGTAGCCGTCGCCGCCGCGATCCTGCCGATATCCGGCCACCGTAGACACTGGCTCGCGCACGGTGAGCAATGGGTAGCTCGCCGTCCGGTCGTCTGGTAAGACCGAGTCCAAGTCGTCAACGGCGCGCACCATTACCGCGCGCCTCAAGGAGTTGTCAGCAAACTGCAGGGGCCCTTCAGGGTCGAAGCCTCCTGGAGCCTAGGGTGGTGCAAACTGTTACCTCGACTCCAAGAATAAGGCAAGGAAGGTACGGGGTAGGTTTTTTAGTCAGTAAGAGTCTGACACTGGTCTCCCGCTCCGCCCAAGAGCGGGTTTCGTCATTTGATGATTTTCACCTACCATAAAAAAACCCCACCCTATGCGATGTCTTTTGTTTCATTTTTTCGTCGCGGGCGGTGAGACAGAATGCTTAATAACATATTTTGAAAACATTGGTTCAGAGTCTATTCCAACATATTTTTTTTGCTTGCCTCGACTGCATACTGTATTCTTGCGCAATGCCACTGTGCCACTTTAAAAATGTAGATTTTCAAGTTTTAATCAAAGTACCACCACCTATTGATGATCTGTTGTACGCACTGGCAACTGAAAAATTATTGACATTGAACAACATTCTATCTGGTTTTAACCAGGTTTCACAAAAACATAAAATATCCATACTGTATTTATCTATTAACATTTCCACATCTAGAATTTTGCCAGAGAAGCGATTTATATTCTGATGGTATAATAAAATATTATCATTAGGCTTCCCTTTTGTCAGTTGTAGAAGTTTAAAGAATCTATAACAGTATTACTAGGTAAACTAGATAATACTGTTTCGTCATTTAACCTAATCGTAGTTAAATTATCTATAACTACGTTAATATTATAAGCTAACAAATTAGCTAATAAATGTCGACTTTTCTTGGGAACAAACATATGTTCCCGAATCAATATAAAATCTCTAACAAAATTGTTAGTATCAAAATACAATAAACGGTCACTATGACGGCATGACAAGATATGCATCAAGTTGTTTAAGCTAAAAATGTAATCATTTTCATAGTCATGTAAACTACTAGAGTAAGGCAATGCACATAATATTAGCTTACCTAATTTCAGCTTAAGCAGGGTTTCGATACCATTAACTATGTCCCTCTTTGTTACACTAAGACTATTGCCAATCAAAAGCACCACTGTGGTCTGCTCATTAATTTTTGTATTTTTTATTTTATATACAAGCTCATTAAAATGTATGTTATGGTAAGAATTATTCACAATGGTGTGTTTACAACGGTTATTAAGAAGTGAGCCAAAACCTGTTCCCAACCTATCTGAATACACAAGAATGTTACTTTGACAACTATTTATTTTTTCTAAAGAACAAGGTACAAGATCAGATGTAGGATTTTTACACTGAGACATGGGAGGTGGCGGAGCGGCAGCACAACAACAAGTCATATAAAATGAGTGTAAGTACCTTAAACAAAACCACTCATAAAGGAAAATCATAAATTTTGTGTCCTATGTGTAGCGGAGGCCTACTTAGCACAACTATCAGTCGAAAACTGCTACAAAAATGCTATCCTCGAGTCGCAGATATCGCCATGGATTTTAACAAAATTGAAAGTTCGCATCTCTTGACACCACGCACGCGCGTCTAACTCACATAAAACTGTAGAGTTAGACGCGCGTGCGTGGTGTCAAGAGATGCGTCTCGTCGCGGGCAAACCTACAGGAATGTTTTTAGAATTACTTTGGAAAAAATAATAGATTTGGTTGTAAATTATTTCTTTAATTTATTTCTTAGAAAGCTTACAGTCTAATTAGAAATATCGATGCCTCCCACGTAAGTTGTTGTAACCCCAAAAATGCAATTTTACAGGAGAGCGTTTTAAAGATACTTTTTGCGATACAAGCCACATTTTTCAAAGAATCTTTTTGAAATTCGGAATGAGCATATAGTTTTTAATATGTTATCGTTTACTATATGTCATTACTTTATAATTTTAACGGTTTCTTGAATTTTGTTGTTACAACTGTTTACCGCGACATGAGGTCCTCACAAAATGTTGTAACTATCACTTACATTATTATACACGGGGCTTCAAGAGCCGATTTGGATCATACCTGATACTTACATCAATTTACGTCGATTACAAATAACAAAAAAGGTGTGGTATGTGTATCATTACTTGATATAATAAAATAAATACAATGTTTTTTCAGCCTAATTTCGTTGAGGACAATACCTTTTCGTTGATACGTTACCAAAATACAAAAAAGCAGAATATTTTCAATCAAGTTTATCAAAATTTTACATTTTAGGGTTTAGAGTTTAGAAAAAGAAACGATATTTTAAAGATTAGGAAAACATTAAAGATTAAGATTAATAATCATTTAAAAAAATCTGAAAATAAAAATTTAAGCTTTTTCTTAATTTAAATTATACTTTCAATTAATTACATCGTCCTTTAATCAAATTTTTACTACAGTTTAAATAATCAAAACTCAAAAAAGTATCGTAACCAAAATGATTAAGAAAATTCTAGTTACCAATGAAATTTAAAAATAAGTAAATCATCATCATGTTCCTATGTTAGTGAAATGTGATTTGGAGTCGGTGAAACAAGCTTATTCTTCTATTTTGTCGTATCACCCGTCTCACTAACACTAACCTTTTCTTTCATATCACTCCTCCCACAATTTTTACTTTGTAATCTTTTCCTTTCTCCATTTTTTCAAGTGACTATAATTATAGCTCATTCTGTAATATGCTTTATTCTTCTTCTTTTCATAACCATATCCAAGACAAACGATAGGTAAATAAGTAATGTTTAATAACTTACACTGAATCTAGAAAAGCCCGCAAATATTAAGTTTTGCTCGTAATATAGGTACAATAGAGGGTTTGTTTCCCGACCCCAAAACCTAACTGGTGTATTCATATCATCAGCATTTTAAGATACCGAAATGCTGATGATATGAATACACCAGTTAGGTACATGAAACCAGCTTAAGGCATTGTTGTTGAACAACAATACCTTAAGATACCATGCTGCCTGATGAAAACATTAAATTAATATTGAATCTTCAGAACAAACTGGTACCTCTTTTATTTTTACGATATTATTATCTTTCAGATCTTGTTTTCTCTGTGTACCCTTTAGGCAAAAACTATACGTTGTTACTATACACACTAAAAGTTAAAACCTCTGTCTTGTGACTCAACTTGCAAGCAAGTTGAAAATATTTGAAATGGTCACAAACGATGGTTTTGACAGACCCAGACTTTTTCACAGTCTGTTAAATATCTCTTTGATCGGGATTAATACTGCTGTTGGTATATCAAATTTAACTAACACCTTATTAAGAACTTAATCACTTATAGAAATGGGAAAACTGTTGTTTACACACGTCTGAAGTTTGAAGTTTCAGTAACGACAACAGGCAATTTATTCTTATTTACTTATGTCTCACAATAGTATCAGCATAAATTCTAAGCTTGGCTCTCCTATAACTAAACTAGCTATAGTTATACATCGTTTTCTCTGTCACCTTTTTAGTTTAATTTATTTAAATAGTGCTTACAGCAGACTCAATAGACCAGTTTTCCTACTGGCTGTTTTTTATTGATATTTTATTAGAAAGGTTTTTCTTTGACATTGTTAGTCCTTTTTGAAAAAATCTTTTTTTTCATTACCTTTTTCAAACGATACTTTATTCAATCAAATAACTGATAGTGGACTTAGCTTAAAGAGTTCAACAGTGCAGAAACATGCAGGTGGTGACTAAGGTAAAAGTAACGAACAACGTTTTCTGATATGGGAAACTAGGAATAAACACCAGCAAAAAGGAAAGTCCTGGTGAGTTTTAATCACTAAAAGTTGCTTTTACTGACTAAAACTCACATGTAATCTTTTGGTGCCTTTTGTGTTCCATGCCCACATTTCCTCGACACGACCTGGATGCCTTCCTTGAGAATTGGTACGATAAAGCGAGTAACTAAGATAACTGGAAAGAATGAAGGGAGGCCTTTGCCCAGCAGTATGACAGCACAGGCTAGCTATAATAATAATAATATAATATAAAAACTTCTCAGATTCATTGAAAATGGTTGTCTAGAATGACTCTGACTTCAGTGATATTCATAAAACACTCCCTGAAAAATACATACAACGTACTTATTTCAAACGAATAGCGACGTAAATCATTGTATGTGATGTTACAACTTATTTTTACATATCTTGCATCGAAGTAAAATGTTGTACGTATCACTTAACATAAAATAATTTTAAAATTAGCGACTTAAATTGTTGTATGTTATCAATACCATATTTTAAATGGTTATCATGTTAGTTAAAGATAAGATTAAACGGAATAGTAATTACTAGAATATTAAATTAACAACGTAAAAATTGCGTAAGAGGTGCAACTGGAAGTGAATTCCAGCGTAATCTGTGATATGTGTTACATACAACGGACGCACGTGGGCTTTTCTCCGTTGTAAACCATTGCAAGTAATAAATACTACAGTCTACGCCGGAATCGTTCGAAATATACAACATTATACGTTTCAAAAGTACCTTAAATAATAGGTTTTTTGGACTTTTTGTTTTTTTGTAGGATAGTTTACATAAAATTAGACACGTTTACATAAAAAACCCAAAATCGCCATTTTGTGGGTTACAACAACTTACGTGGGAGGCATCGATATATTCTCATTAAAGTAGTATTAATAAATTATGACTATAAAGATATTTTGACTAACATATTTTTTTACAATTTAATATGAAATCTTGCGTTTTTCTAGAAATGTAAGTGTAAATACCTATAATCAATAAAAAAAATAGCTAAAATTACAATTCTAAAACAACGAAAATAAACTAAGTATTTTTATTTATTTAAGTTATCGTAATGTAGATATTATATTTTAACCCTATCAAAAAGTAAAGATTTCGACCCACGGATGCCCCTCAAGTTGAAGGGTAAAATTTACAAGTCCGTGATAAGACCTGTCCTACTGTATGGATCAGAATGTTGGGCCGTGAAAAAGACGGATGAAAAAAGACTGCATGTAGCGGAGATGAGAATGTTGAGATGGATGTGTGGTGTGACGAGAATGGATAAAGTGAGAAATGAGTATATTAGAGGAAGTCTGAAAGTGGCGCCAGTGACTGAAAAGTTGAAAGGAAATCGTTTGTCTTGGTATGGTCATGTGAAGAGGAGAGAAGAAACGCATGTCACAAAAAGGGTTTTGAGTTTACACGTAGATGGATGGAGAGGAAGGGGGAGACCAAAGAAGAGATGGATGGATTGTGTGAGGAGTGATATGAAAGAAAAGGGAGTTACTGATAGTGTGACGGGTGACAGGACAGAGTGGAAGAAAAAAATATGTTGCACCGACCCCAAATAAAATGGGATAAGGGTAGGATGATGATGATCAAAAAGTAAAGATTTCAAAGAATAAGAAGCCAACCGAATTAAAAAAATCACACATTTTGTCGGAAGTTTTTGATTTAAAATAAGCGGTTTTTCTCGATGTATAAAAAAAATAAAGAGAGAACATAAATATTTTTAATTAAAAAATTGACAGTTTGTTTTGGGCATAAAAAATACCTTTTAATTACATTTCAACCTTAAATACCTATCCAACTTTAACCTAACCCAAATTTAACCTAACCCAAATTTGACCTATCCCAAATTTAACCTAACCCAAATTTAACCTAACCCAAATTTAACCTTACACAAATTTAACCTAACCAAAATTTAACCTAACCCAAATTTAACCTAACCCAAATTTAACTTACCAAAATTTCTGACGACGACGATATCTATGATGACGATGATGACGATGGTGACGAAGATGACTATGATGACGATGATGACGACGCCGACTCCAATTATGACGACGCTGATGACTATTATGACAACGCCGACGACTATGAGGACGACGCCAACGCCCATTATGACGACGCCGACGACTATGATGGCAACGCCGACGTCTATGATGATGACGCCGACACCTATAATGACGACGCCGACGCCAATGATGATGACACCGACGCCTATTATGATGACGCTGACGCCAATGATGACGACGCCGACGCCTATGATGACGACGCCGACGCGTATGACGATGACGCCGACACCTATTATAACGACGCTGATGACTATGGTGGTGACGCTGATGACTATAATGACGACGCCGAAGCTAATGATGACGACGCCGACGCCTATCATGACGACGCCTACGCCTATGTCGATGACGCCGACACCTATTATGACGACGCTGATGACAATGGTGGTGATGCTGATGACTATTATGACGACGCCGACGCCTATTGTCGCGACGCCGGCGCCTATGATGATGACGCTGACGCCTATTATGACGACGCTTACGCCTATGATGATGACACCGACGCCTATTACGACGACGCCGACGACTATGATGACGAAGCCGTCAGCTATGACGACGACGATGATGATGATGACGATGACGATGACGATGACGATGACGATGACGATGACTGTTATGTTTTTCAAATTCAAAATAATGTTCAAAAGTTTCGATGCTTTTGCACGCAATATAACTTTTACGGCCTTCTATCGCGATTACTTTTAGTGCAATCCAATCCATGGTAGCTTGTAGGAATTACTGCCACGTTGCAAAACTCGCGCTACTACTTACCTACCAAGCCGGGCTTGGCAGGGTCGCCATGTAATGTGGCGGGAACGGAGCGATAAAAGAATAGACGTGCATTCAGCTCAAGAGACATTTATTGACTGTTGTACAGTGCAGCGATACTTAATATCTAACACCACTACAACATCGTCCTTGTGTTCGATGGTGAGACAGCACTTGAAGTCCAGAGAGATGCCAATGTCGCCCTTGAGTACGTGCGGGCATGGGGTGTTACGAACAACCTTCGGTTTGCGCCGCACAAGACGAAAGCAATGTTAATCACACGCAAACTGAAGCATGATACCCCATGTCTTAAGATGGGCGGGGTAGACATTGGCATGTCGGACGAAATCAAGCTGCTCGGACTCACCATCGACCACAAGTTGACTTTTAACACCCACGTCGCATACGTCTGTTCTCGAGCCATCGGCATATACAACAGCTGTCGCGGGCTGCTAGGGTCAGTTGGGGTCTCGATCCAGAGGTCATGCGCTGTATTTATACAGCTGCAGTGGCGCCCATCATCATGTACGTAGCGAGCGCGTACATGATGATGGGCAGAAGAAGCTGAACGCCGTCCAGAGGAGCTTCGCGCAGAAGCTGTGCCGGGCCTATCGCACGTCGTCTCCTTACACTCAGCGCCGGTGCTGGCTGGGGTGCTCCCTCTTGACCTCCGAATACAGGAGGCAGCCTCGCTGTATGAGGCCAAGAAGGGGATGCCCCATACCGTGCTAGGGGACCGGGAGATCGAGGGAGTGGTTTCGGCGCTGCAGATGCCACAACTGGCGGAGCAGAGGGTTATTGAGACGGCGTTCGCAATCTACAGCGACTCCATGGCAGCTCTCTAAGCAGTCGTGAACTTCGAAGCATTCCATGCCCTTGCAGTCGAGGCGAGGACCAACATTCGCCACGGCTGTGCCCAGAACAAGAGCATTTCCTTGTTCTGGGTCAAAGCACATGTGGGGCTGGAGGGTAACGAGAGAGCCGACTTGCTCGCGAAGGAGGCTACCCAGAGGTCGAAGCGGCAACCCGACTTCGACAAATGCCCGGTTTCATTCGTCAAGCGTGCGATCCGTATGGAAACGCTGGGTGAATGGAACCGGAGGTATTGTAAAGAACAAACGGCGGCCACGAGGAAGATGTTCTTCCCTTCCGCGATCGCTGCGTACAGGACGGTGCGGAGGATGGAGATCAACAAGGAGCTGACCCAAGCTCTAACGGGGCACGGCGGGTTCTCCGAGTACCTCACACGTTTTAAGTGCAAGGAGAACCCGGCGTGCGCCTGCGACCCGGACCAGCAGGAGACAGTCCTCCATCTCCTAACGGCCCGATATATGCCTTCCCGCGGTACGATCTTGAAGCCAAAATAGGCATTAAGTTAGAGAAGGAAAATCTCAGCGTCCTACTAGCGAGCAATAAGCATAGACCAGACTTCATAGCGCTCATTACAAAAATAGTGATATCAGTAAACAAAAGGAATAAAACTTGACGAAGATCATCAAGTTTTTTTTATATATGTCGGAGACGGCGTCGATTTGTTGACAACAAGACGAGGCACGCCATCTAGTGGCAACTAGAAGAACTAAATAAAGATGGCGCGCTTGACAGAGTCTGTGACGTATGCACTTTGCTACGAGCTTGTGGCGGGGTGAACGAGCCCGCCCTGGGAGCGGGGACTCTCTTAGCCAAGCCGTCGCAGAGTCAAGACTTTCTGAAACTGTCCGTTTTGTTATAAATTGTAAAGTGATAACAGTGCACTGTACCGAAATTTATTGAGAAGTAAACCGATTCAACTCCTATCCGTTGTTATTCATTGCACGATACCCACATACGCCCACATGATAGATCTGATAGACCAGAGCTCGAACACCATCCTGGACACGAGCCGACATCAGAACTGGGATTCAATCGTGCAAATGAATCGAAAAGCTATGTGAGCAATAATTACGCAACACTGAAGAAAATGGCGAGAACAAAGAGAGTTGGCGGTTATTATTCGAAATTCGACAATGAAGACTCGGATCGAAGCATGGACTTGAATGGTTTGATTAGGTTTTTACTGGGGTTTTTCCCTAATCCTGAGCAACGAATGTTGGACCATGGTGACGTTGTGCCCCCAGAGCGCAAACTACAACGTTCTACCCAGATTGTGAATCTACCCAAATTCGACCCGGAGAGACGAGAGCAATTCAGAAATCACTATGGAAAAATTGAACAAAGGCAAGCTGAAAACAAGAATATCCAGGCCTCAAGACCCCGGCAAAAAGGTTGCAAGATTGGTCTGGATTGGTTTTGGAGAGCAGAATTCTTGATGGAGATCTAGACCCCTGAGAGAAGTGGCGCGGTGGTAACCGTGACGGTGCCGTTGTGGCAGCGAGCGATGGGTTGACGTCGTGGTCGCCGATCTTTCATCAGAAAAAGGTCAGGTATTCTCATTCCATTTTTATTCTAAAGTTGAGTTCTCATTCGTCAAAGATTTTTTAATGGTGGGTTAAAATCATCCAATGACGAAACCCGCTCTTAGGCGGAGCGGAAGACAGTGTAGGTTGTCAGTAAATTTTGGGGTAGATGTAAAGTAAAAGTTAATAACTTTGACAAGTGTAGGTGACATAATATGACGGTACCTACTTAGTATTAATCATTACTTGTGAGGTTGAAATTGATAATAGGGCCTAAATCGCGATTTTATTACGTGAACCAACATCTATTTGCGAAATTAAATCTTAGGCCGCGAAATTTTGTTGCAAAGATTCAGTTGAATTAGTGACCGTGACGCATTATTTGAAAATTGCTTAGGTTCATGGCGTAAAAAATTGTAATTACAAAGTACCCTCAGTAGGTCCGATAATAAGTTTCGATTTTTTTTATGACGGTGACAGTTCTCCGAAATAATGTTGACGTTGTTGACACCGACGTGTCCTTGAACATAAACATGCGATTATTTCTTTGTTGTTTCGTTAATAATTGGACTATTTTACTATCGGTATGCTACAAACGCGTGCAATAAAAAGTGATCTAAATCGTGCGATTAATTTTGACTGTATAAAGACGACAGTAATAGTTTAGCGCGGATGAATTAAAAATAATTCGTAAGCGGGTAAATGAATTATGGTGCGACCGTGTAATTCAATGTTAACTAGTTCAGTTCTTTTAGTTAAGAAATACGACGTGTCAAATTAAATGTGCAGAGACTATCGAAGACTAAATAACAATACCGTACCAAATCGTTATTCGTTGATGTTTGTCTCGGATCAAATGTCTCAGTTACACGACCTAGGGTGGTGATTGTTGTATTTTCAATTACCTATTCCCAATGTTTTATTTAATTAAAGAGTATTGGTTGTCTTGGAGGCCTGTCAGACGCCGGGATGGTTGTCTTGAATGGCTGTAAGACGCCGCGTTGGTGGTTTTGAATGCCTGTCAGTCGCCGCGTTGGTTGTCTTGGAGGCCTGTCAGACGCCGGGATGGTTGTCTTGAATGGCTGTCAGACGCCGCGTTGGTGGTTTTGAATGCCTGTCGGACGCCACGTTGGTTGTCTCCAATGGCTGTCGAACGCCGGAATGGTTGTCTTGAGAATGCCTGTCAGACGCTGGGATGGTTGTCTTGAAGGGTAATAAAACTATCAGACGCCAGACGGAGGTAGGAGGAAAATCAGAGGTTATAAAATGGACGTACAACAAAGTAGTTGAGATAATGAGATAATTAAGTTTACAATATGATCGGACATTTGATTTGTAGGCGTATCTTAATAGAAAACATTAGCTGGTGGTTATATTGTAGGAAACCATTAAGTCGTTAGAGACTTGGCGATCCCGGAGGGATGCGCAGGTATCGAAAAGTGACTAGAGGTTACTGGGCTATAAGTAGCCAGAGGTCGTAATGTACAGCTTAATGATTAGTGTTTTGGATTAGTTGTGTTTACTGTGAAGGTATCACGACAGGTTAAGAAAGAAGCCAGAAAGTCATGTACCAGCCGAAGTACATGACAATAGTAGTGGTAGCCTATGTTGTGGGGAACACGCAAGTAAGCGATGCGCGTTAAGCTTTGACGGAAGTCGGTGACTAGCCTACCCAATGTGATCCACAGGTGGTGGATGCACATGTGGGAAAGCAATTGTGATTGCTGTTCGGCAATGAGTGCCGTGGCGTTAGTGGTTTACTTGTGGGGAGTTCCTAAGGCTTTAAGATGAGAACAATGAACGTTGGTACATGACTGGATGACAATTTCTATTACCCAAAATTTTGATTTGGTTTGTTGATTAAAGTTTTGTTGTCACATTGAGTGATTGACTTCGTATTGCGAGTTCGATTCCCGCACGAAGCAGACAATTGTGTAGCCTGTAAATGGTCGGTCATGGCCAAGATGTGAATTGTTAATCTTGTGTGTGACACGTAAACTCACACTTGCGTGTTTGGGAGTGCAATCGCGATGCGAGATTGATTCCTAGTGTTTGTCAGGAGTGACCGAGCTATATGATACTGCGAGATGTGTTTTGTTTCAGAGTAACACACAGCGATGGATGACTAGTTGGAACATTTCATCAGTGGACATCTTCCAGCTGAGGTGGCGATGACGACTAACACACGAGGACGTGTGTCTCGCAGGATGGCCGTGTCGGAGACGGCGTCGATTTGTTGACAACAAGACGAGGCACGCCATCTAGTGGCAACTAGAAGAACTAAATAAAGATGGCGCGCTTGACAGAGTCTGTGACGTATGCACTTTGCTACGAGCTTGTGGCGGGGTGAACGAGCCCGCCCTGGGAGCGGGGACTCTCTTAGCCAAGCCGTCGCAGAGTCAAGACTTTCTGAAACTGTCCGTTTTGTTATAAATTGTAAAGTGATAACAGTGCACTGTACCGAAATTTATTGAGAAGTAAACCGATTCAACTCCTATCCGTTGTTATTCATTGCACGATACCCACATACGCCCACATGATAGATCTGATAGACCAGAGCTCGAACACCATCCTGGACACGAGCCGACATATATATTTTACCGCAGACATGGTGGTCCGCGCACTTTTCTATAGTATGCACAATAATTGCTTATATAATTTTTTGTTTACAATTTATGGCATTCGTCATGCCCTCATCACACTTATAACTAAACTTAAAAATTACGCGAGTCCACCTCAGACTCTTTTCTTGCTTATTACTATGTTATTACAAAATAAATTTATAAGATATAATGAATATAATAAAAATCATACAATAATTACTTTTTTTTTATTTCTATTATTCATACTTAATGCTAATAATTTATGCTAAGTAGTGGGGGTTTTTTGGTTTTTAGGGATAAAGGGTTGGTAGGTAAAGGGGTTTTGATTATTTGCCGCCTAGAGTCTTCACTAACTCCATTAGAGCTTTTATGACTGCGGTGTCTCGATGCTGCATGGCCGTCTTAAGGTTGTATTCGACGACCACTTTAGAAGGCGCATCCATCGCTTTCCGGGCGAACCGGCCCGTAGCGTCGTCGGCGTCGTCGGTGTAGTACACACAGCTGACCGTGTGTCTCGACACCGCGACAACTGCGTGGGAGATGCTGTCGTGGATCTGGAGCCTCCTTGACTTAGTGTTAATTATAATGACGTTGTCGCAGGTCAACCCCTGAGCTGCGTGAATGGTAAGGATGCGCGACCCTTCACCAGATCCATAGCCCTGGTCGGCAAAAGAAGCTCTCTCTTCCTGCGTATGGACCAAGAATAAGGTGTTCTGGGCAGTTTTCGGTATTTGCGCACCTGTGAACCTCCCCACCCTCAGGGAGTGGACCCGAGACCGCGACGTCTTGGAGGAGTATATACCGGGGTATATCTCGCTCAGGGCTAGTGCAATGTCCATTGGGTTCCGATGCGTACAGATTAATTCCTGGGTGATGCCAGCCACCGCGTTTGGACGGGTGTACCTTAACTCAAATAAGTTCTCTCGGTCCAAAAACGGTAGCTGATTCACGTCTCCGACGAGAACGACCTCGCTCGCTCCAGACAACTTCACTGCCATTACTATGGCCCCAAAGTGGTTCATGAGGGCTTCGTCAACCATTAGGCGACGGCACTTCTCCTCTGGTCTAACCCCGTTGGCTAAAATTGAGGCCATAGTGCGCACCTTTACTTTGACACGATCTCCTAGTCGGTGCGCTAACTTTTCTTTTAGATCCTTAGCAGCTTCAGTTGTTGTGGTTACTACGATATCGCTCTTGTCATCAAAGTGTTTCACCATCCAGGTGGACTTGCCGCATCCTGGGACCCCATTTACCCATCTGATACTGGGTACCGCCCAATGGGCCTCTGAAGCCGAGGAAATGGAGGCCCTCGAAATGGTTTGCGCCATTTCTAGAATCCTGTCCTCCAGCATAATTTTGGTACACTTGGCGGTAACCACTATCGGGTCGTCTTCGGGTGTATGGAATGTAACTTTCCCCGAGCGCTCCGTTTCCTTTTCGTTCAGGTTATTCTCTTTGTTTGTCTAGCTTGACTACGAATGAAAATGAAAAGTTATAAAATATGTTGAAATTATATTATATTAAGAATTCATTTTAAATGTTACTCATAAAAATGTTTTAACTATTTATTTTAATGTAATGATTTAATGCTATTATAAGAAATTTATTTTTGACATATATGTATAATATATTTATCAAAGCGCAGCTATAAAAAATTTTTGAGCTTGCAATAAAATTCCTGCAGCCCTAACAAAACCCTGCGATACCTGACGGCAGGGGGCCTTTTACATAGCGGGAGTGGTTTTTAGGCGGTAGGAGTCCGGCACTACCCAGACTGCTTCCTCTATGGAGCTGTCTGGGTGTCCATGACGGATTTTCCATTCCCCCCACCACAAAAAATAAAACCTAGCCTAACCTAACCTAACCTGTACTATCCGGGAAAAGAACGCAACGCCCTGTGATGATGGAAACTTTAAAAAAAAAACCTAACCTAACGTACTATTTTCGCGTTTTTGTTCCAGTGGTAGAAAGTGATACATTTTGCATCTGTGAATATAATCTAAAGATACTGAACGTTTCGCTCTATAATCTAGGTACCTCAGAAATCTTTTCTGAACGCCCTCAATGCAAGACTTGTATATTCCGTATTGAGGGATCTAGACATGTATACATACTAAAGGTGGCTGCGTACGAACGAACAATAATAAGACTTTGACCGGTTTCAGTGACCGGAAACAGGCTGAAGTTCTCATTATGGAACCTAGTCCTCTTGAAGCTTTCTTCACTATATGTACTATGAATATAAAAATAAATCGTTTATTTCAGAGACTTGCTCCACAGTTTGTTAGTAATACAACTTTCGTAACTATGTTAGTACTTACTTTTAGTTCATAAAAACAAAACAAACAAAAAAAAGCCTACAAACTAAACAAAATGTTCAATTCATGTATTTTCCTGCAGTACCTATCAGACCCGTAGGTATGCATAGGGGCCAATACTCCTGGAAAACGCCGTCCAACCTATCCCCAAACACCATCAGGATGCGATTGGCACCACGAGTCTTGCGTAACAATGATGCCGTTCTTTTCCTCATGTTTGCTGAAAAACTAAATAATAATAACATGCTGATCGTAGAGTAGTTTACTATCCTGTATAACACCAAGATCCCTAACACTTTTAACTTTGCCTATATCACTATTATAAAGTTTGTATGTAGAATTAATTGTACACTTCTGACGTGTATAAGACATGTGAAAACATTTCGAAACATTCAACAGTTTGTTCAGTCTACAATATTCTTCAAACCTATTCAAATAGGCTTGCAATAGCGTAGTGTAGTGTATCAGAAATGTTTTTAATAATAGTATGGATCTTCATATCGTCAGCTCAAAGTAAAATATAACTAGTTTCAAAACAATGTATCACATCAGCAATTAATAGAGTAAATAACAGAGACCATAAAATCGATCCCTGGAGAACTCCTGAGGGAACGAAACTCCATCCAGGTGAGTAACCCTGAAGAAGAACAGCCTGTGTTCTGTTATACATGTAAGAGGAGAACCAACGGTATTGGTCTACATATATTCCGGGTTTTTAAAAGTTTCTCCAAGAGCAGTCTACACGTCAGAAGCTAGTGCACAGTTCCAAATTGTTCGTTTTCCTATGAAGAACAACCAGCAAGAAACTCCATGGTTACTCTTTAAAAAAACATTTGCTGTATATCAGTATAAATAACGTCAACTTGTGCACGCTGATCCATAGCTTGGGATATAAACTCATGTAATAGACTGTTTCCTTAGAAAACCATGCTGTTCAAAACCATGCTGCCAAAGCTAATAGCAACGTATATGTTATTAAATAAAATGCGTTCGAGTATTTTAGAGAATATTGGTCGATATTTAGAGATATCCTACTTATCACCTTTTTTGAAAGCCGGTGTGAGATGCCGATTTCCAAATTTTCGGGACTATGCCTTCTAAAAGAGACCGTTTGAATAGAATACTCAATGGTACAATAAGACTATCAGTAACCCAATTTCCCGAGAGATGGCGCTGTACCCGGTGGTATTTTTATTTTGCGTGAACCGATTTTAATCTTATTGTATTTTTATTTGAAAGAAGATATCTACACTAATATAATAAAGAGGTAAAGTTTGTTTTTTTTATTTTTTTGTTTGTAGGAGGTAATCTCTGGAACTAATGGTTCGATTGGAAAAATTTTAGCAACAATAGAAAGCTGCTTTACTCCTGAGTGGCATAGGCTATAATTTTTTTATATTACATGGATGTTAACCGAACTATCACTACAAGATTTTTTTTTTAAAGCTAGTATATATATAAAGTTAAAAAAATGCTTGCATTTACGGTTAAATTACAAAATTATTTCAGAAAGTTTTTTTTTTAATATTTCAAAAACTGTTCATCTTATCAAGTTCAAAATAATTATCCTTGAAAGTTTATTTAAAGTTCTACTTTTGAGATTTTTTAAACTTTTGGTTCAATAGTTAGAGGGGGGAGACGCCTCATTTTTGACTTTTGGAGCGATTATTTCCGAAAATATTTACATTATCAAAAAGTTACTTTACGGGTTGACTAATCATTTTAAAATACCTATTCAACAATATATAACACGTTATGGTAGAAATGAAAAAAAAATACTTCCCACTTTACGTATTAGGGAGGTACCCTAATAAAACATTTTTTACCACTTTTTGTTTACACACTTTGTCGGCGTAGTTGATATACATATTGATACCAAATTTTCTAGTGTTAACGGTCGCTGAGACTATCCGCGGACAGACAGACCGACAGACAGACATGGCGAAACTATAAGGGTTCCTTGTTGACTACGGAACCCTATAAACTGGAGGTATGAGATCCGGATCGCCAGATTTGGATAAATCGAATGTTTTTAATAAATTTAAAACTTGATAATGAGTCACACCAACTGAGCTGATGAAAAACACACCATGATCAGAGCTGGTGATACCAGAAGTAGCGGGCACAGGATCAGGTTCCTGGAAAGTTGAATAAAAATAGGTTGCAAATAAATTGCTGATGTCCTCCCCTGTGCTCGCGGTCTTATCGAAGGCACAAGTGCTTTTGCCTTCGTAAGAAGTTGGCAGAATCATCACAGGAATTATTCGTTGGATGTTTTTCACAATAACTTTTCCTATTTGTATATGTATGTATGTAAGCATGTATTTATTATTGTATTTGTTTCTTTTCGATTTGTCCGTTTTTTTTTATTACACCTACCATGTTATGTTTCTGCATCACCCTGAGGTTGACTGGTAGAAAATGCCTAAGGCATTAAGTCCGCCTTTTTACAGTGCATAAAGTTTTTATAAATGAAATACAAATACAAAAAGCTTAATTGGGAACACTAGTCAATGATTGCTGGAGCTGTTAGCTTAGTGCCGGTACAACTGTTGATTAAAATCCCAAAATTTATAGGATGGTTTGTAAAAATCTTGTTTTACAAGGTCCATTTGTAGCTAGAAGAATTATTGACTGTTTATTATGATATGACGTCAATATCGTCGTGACCTCACCGAGACAGTTAGCCATGGTAGGATATTATTCATGAATCCGCATTGTGCAACGAAGTCCTCATGACGACCACTACTTAATTTACACAATAAGTACCAAGATTAATTTCCATTTTTTATTTATTTTATAATCAGGGGACCGGGTAAATTAAAACCAGATCTCTTAAAAATATCGTATAATTAGTACTGTCGGAAGACGTTGCGATGCACCACGCCATGATGTAGTCGTTATTGCAGACGAGCCCAGCGCGCGTCGTCCGGTAGTGCCCGCGCCGCTTCGTGCGTAAGTTTATCGTGAACAAAACAAATCAACTTATCATAATCTACATGAATGGCTCCTTAACGCCTTGACACCTTGTGACAATCTGAGACGCTTTCTTAGAGTTTGTATTAATTATAGTAGTAAAGTCTACTGCTATGTATAATGTCTAAAGCTACTTAGGTCTATATCTACAGTCTTATATTTTGATTGGCTGTGATAAACTCGCGTTAAAGCTCGAGTTAGTGCTTGGTGAGTGCAGGAGTGCGACTTGTCCAGTTCTGACAGAAGTGAGTTGACTGAGTGATCAACAACATCAGTTGCTGCGGTCGCGAGGCGTCAGTGACGAGTGTGGTGATGCGCGGTGCCGTCGTGCCAAGGTTAGCGCGCTACTGCTGCTGCGGCGCGGCTGTGCCCTTTCATGTTTCATCAAAAACAAAAAAGGTATTTCTTGGCCATATCTCAAATCAGTAATAAGCCTAGTTTGCTACAGTTACTCATGACAACCAATGTAATAATTTAGTAGTAGTTGTTGTATAAGAACAAAGTATGTAATGATTTACTATAGTTTCTATTAGTTGAAGACAAACATTTCTTATTGTTGACAAGATGTAGGAATGTCGCAGCACACCAATCGATTTAACTAAATTACTTCGCCTACGTTTGTTTCGCGCTCGAAGAAGACATTTAACTGTGAGACAATGGCACGATGTGTGTGTAGTGCAGCGCGGGCTATCGGCGGCGGCGCACCTCGTTGTCGGCGTCGGGCGCGGCGGTGCTGGTGGTGGTGGTAGTGGTGGTGGTGGGCGGGTCCAGGCCCTTGATCTCGAAGGGGCCGCGGAACAGCGGCCGGAACAAGCGCAGGAACGTCTGGTAGCGCACCGCCGAGTTCTGTAACACGACACGTGCTAGTTACACAGGGGAACACGCCACGTACAGACACGGCGAGGAGGAGCACTCACCTGGATGACGTCGCCGATGATCTTAGTAGTGCGGATGAGCAGCGACACGGACGGGCCAAACAGGCTGCCCGGCAGGTCCAGGCTGACCTTGTTCCGGTCGAACACCGGGATGTCGTCGGCTGCCACGGCTTGGCGCAGGCGGCGCGCCGGCCCAGGGCTCAGCTGGTGGCCAGGGCTCCGCGACGACGATGGGGAGTCCTGGAGCGGCGCCCGGCGCCTCCACGAAGTGCCAGTCTGCGACAGGCGGCGGGCGATTGAGCGGGAGCTCGCGCGCCGCAGCCCTCGCCTCGCTCGCTGGCTCGTGTTGGTTGTTGACGTGTGTAGCGTGTGAGTTGTGTGAGGCGCGTGCACTCGGCTCCCACGCGCCCGTCACGCGCCGACCACGCGGTGTACACGCTGCGCCCTGATGCGGCCTCCTCCAAATACGACGCAGCTGGTGTGTACAACGCATGTGTCGTGTGTGTGTGTGTGTGATACACTAATGGACTCGTGACTTCCTCTTTATCTACCCAACGATGACGTAAATGACAGAGATAACACCAGTAGTAGTGTAGTGTGTGTCTGGTAGTGAGTGTCTGGTAGTGAATCCCGAACAATGTGACGTATGATGTAGTAACCGGGGCATCGAGGAGACTAGTATCAATCAATACTGGTATACGGCATGTTCATTTTATTTATTGATACTAAGTTGAACGCAATTAAATGCTCAGATATTAAATGAACCAAATTAACTTTTTTTTTTAGGGGGGATTGCAATAAACATTAGTTTGTATCTAAATACAAACTAATGTTTATTGCAATCCCCCCTGATGATATAAAAAAAAATCCCCACTGATGGTAAGCAGTGAATAGTTGATGATGAAGCGCACTAGTTTACTGAGAGCCTGTTCACTTGAAGACATCCAAATTATTTATAATCGGACGGCGGCAAATGATTGTTCGTGTCCTTCGATGACGCGGAACAAACGGCGAAACAAAACGCTTCTTACTATCCGTGCGTCGCCGTTGTTTAAAACTAAACATAGTTTGCGTATCTAATCGAGATTATAGCTTCAATTTACCTTTCACCGCAATGTACTGAATCTCGTTTACGCTAAACTTAGTTTCAATTCTAAACGCTCGTGTTTTCGACGCGGTCTTTAAACTAGATTACGCTGAGCGCAGTTTACTTGAAGTAAGTTTTCATAGTGAATAATGAAATAAGCCTCTAATAAGTAGGGACGTAAATAATGATCGAACTGACACAAGGCAATGACCGTTTACAAAGGATATCGACTCTATCTTATACATTCGCCTAAATTTGGTTTAATACTAGAAAATGCAGGGCAATGTTGACCGCCCAAGGGCGGGATTCGTAAAAAAATACCAGGTTTGGGCAATTTAAGTGTAAATAAAATTGAAACAAATTCAAATATGACCGATATTTATTACATAGATATAAATAAAGTAGTACAGTATGGTAAGTACCGGTGAAGTGAAGTGGTGCGTGTGTGTGCGTGCGGCCGCTACGGCGCTACGAGGGCTACGAGCTACGCGCTACGAGCGACTACGTGCTACGCGCGCGCGCTGTGCTGCGCCGCGCGGCTACTATACAACATACTTTCCTGGCTGGGTGACACCGTGTGACACAGCGCGACACTGTGTCACACGGTGAACTGCTCCAATCCACCACCGCTGACAGTCTGACTACATACCACACTTTATACAATAACTTATTTACAGCTAAAAAACGTACTGACCGTAAGCGTGCCGGACAATCCGGCAATCAGTCAAGGTCGGACACCGATCGCGCGTGCTCCACGTAACGTGACGTGGACGGTTGAGGGACTGTTGACGTGACGCGGTACGTTACTGACCCGAAATTACTGCTACGCCGGATGTGTGTAATTATCGGCCGGATAGCCTGGCGTCCTGTATAATATTAACAACTTAATAATAACGGATGTTTGAAATGCAAATGATAATTAACAAAATATTGCCTTTGACTTAATTATTGTAATCCGTAGTAATTAACGTGACGTGCCGTCATCCCGTCGTCAAAAGTGTCGCAGTCCCGGCGCCGGTCCGCGGTGTCCGGCCCGGACACGGCGGGGTCGAGCCATGAGGCAGCGGGCAAACGGATAATGACCACTTAATAAATCAAAATATGTACAAGTGAGGAGAATGGCAAACCGCTCGTTAAGTACAGACCTTCGCGGTGCGCTCCGCAGTGTGGGAGTCGCTCGCGCGGTCGAGAGCACGGCGGCGCTGGGCGCTGTGCGCACGACCGGCGACACCACATAACACCAACATTGAACGCAATTTGTACAAAAAAACGAAATCCTACTGAATCTATTTGGCTCATAGTGATGCTAAGTGTAGGTTTGATGTTTTCAAATTAATAAATAAAGAAATATACAATTGAGAAATTTTGACAATACGTAAAATTAAGTGCACATTTATAGTTGTGAAAATAGCTAAATATTAAATATCCATGTGCGAGTGCGTGTTGCGCAAGACTGTGCAGAGGTCGCGAGCGGCGCGCGTGCGGCCTTGTGCGCTGAGGCAACATGCGCGGACACATATACTATATATGTTATTTGGACACTACTCTACAACGACGGGTTAGGCAATAAAGCTAAGGACAAGAGTGACTAGACGCGAACAGACTGGCGCGCCGACTAGAGGAGCCTGGCGTGCAGCTCCGTGCCGCGCGGGGGGCGGGGGTGAGGCATGCGGCGTGCAGCGTGCAGTAAAACAACATGTCTTCCGAGGAATCGTTTAATATCACCAACGCTCACCTATAACCTATTTACAATATAAATACAAAACGTACAGAGAGGCACTGAGAGAGGGGGAGGACAGGAGAGACCGTGGACTGTACAGGCGGCCCGGGGGAGGGGTAGGGAGGTCGCGCTCGCGCACGCGCAGTCCCGGCCACTAGTCCAGGTACAATGCTTAACCGAAGAGAAGCGCTGGCCTCGAGCACGGACCTGCCGCGACAGCACTGGAGTGGCTGCGCGTGCGCGAGAGCGAGGGCGAGCGAGAGCTCACGCGTCGTCCTCCTCGGAGGAGTCGATGGTCTCGACCGTGCCGCCGGCGCCGGCGCCGCCCGACGACGAGCCCGACAGCGAGGTGACGAGCGAGATGATGGAGCCGAGCCCGCCCCCACCTGAGCCGCCGCCGCCGCCGCCGGACGCGCCGCCCAGCAGCCCCGTCACCGCCTGGATCTTGGGCCCCAGAATCTGCAGCTTGGGCCCGATGACCTGGCCGACGATGCCGCTCAGCGAAGCCAGTCCGTTCTGCGGCGCCTCGATGCCGTACTGCTTGTTCAGCTCGATGTTCTGTCGGTCCAGTGTGTCAACGAGGCGTGTCTTCGCGTCAATCAGCGAGTTGATTTTCTACAACAGAGAGAGCGAGTGACGTGGGTGGAGTGGCTGGTGGGGGTGGTGAGACAGGTCCGGGGTGGGGAGGGGTTAGGACGCGGTACTCACCCCGAACACGAAGCCGAGCACAGCGTTCTTGATGCCGAACTTGGCCTGTGTGACGCCCTCCAGCTTGCGCTTCTCGCGCGTCTGCTCGTCGCCGGCGCCGTCCTGCACACACACACCGCGTCACTACACTACTCACTACGCTACTCGCTACACACCACACCTCACACCACTACACTAAAGCAGTCCGTCACCATAGCCTCCACCGGCGCTCCACCGTGTTATGTTAACTGTGTGGTACGAGTCCGTCGCTACGAGCCGCAGGCGCGCCACTCGACCACCTGCTTCGCTGATGCATGCGCACGTTCCCTCCTCTTCACTAAATACTTGTCGTGGAGCTGGTTTCATCAAAACATTCGCACCATTGAACACGTGTCACAATCCACAGACAGGCAGCCCTCAGTACTAACAACAATAAATGTTTCTAAATTCAACCATAAATTAAAATATCTGAAACTGTTAGTTAGCTGAATGTTCAAAACAAGAAATGGTTTCAAATGTAAAGAGATCGCACAAATGACACGACACCATGAAGAGATCCTGCGACACGTTAGTCTGCCTGAATATGTTAACATTTGATTGATCTGTTTGTCTGGCTGCGCCCGACGTGCGCGGTGGGTCTGTCTGCACGTCCAAACTGCGGATCACATTTGGACTGTTAAGGCGTGCAGATAGTTACTTTCTCATTTATAATATTACGATTCTGTTAGGAGAACTATTCTTCGCACTTTTCTACACGAGATCAAAGTACACTTTATCATAGAATTAAAAGTGTTGGGCTAGTTTTGGATTAAGCATGTTAAAAACCTAATTACACTGTCTAGGAAACCCAGTAGTTGTTGTGACTAGGCTCTGTTGGGGAGAGGCAGGCGCACTCGCACACAGTGGCAGCAAGTCGCATGTGGCTCACGCCAGCTCTCCGAACAATGCCGCCGCGCACACGCACACGACAGACGGTTTTCTCCACAACACACAACTGTGTTTTCGACCCGCAAATCTCGGCAGATTTGCGGGTCGAAAACACACAGTTGTGTACCGGCGTACATGAACTAAGTTAGCATTTTGAGTATAACAGATATTACTAGTTCAATAAGCATTCGACATCGCTTATCTGTTCAGCACATGTAGTCCGGTAAGACGCGAGTGTATGTGCGACGACGCACATTTAGCAGAAAGATCAAGGTGTGATGTTGTAAAGTGACTGATATGGCATCCATCAGAGCGCGGGTCCCGGCGCGGGTCGAGGCCGCCCGCCTCTCGCGGCCGCCCCTCACCCGCTAATGTAATGCTAACGTAATCAGCGAAGCTAAACTACACCGCGACAACATATTAGTGGCTTAACACAAAACAGTCGGTCAACGAGCATGGCTAGGGGCTACCATCGACACCGACTGTGTCCGACATGTCCCCGAGTGAACGTCTCAGAGGTCACACAGTCTCACAGTACCTGTGAGATTGATGAGATGTGACGTCGCCCCGAAGGTTACCACGACGGCTACAAGCTGTAACAGTAGCCTACCTGTTTCTCGAAATATACAATGATGAAACGCGCCGCTCAACAGAGACATGTATCGTATATCGACATCGAGCCGAGCCGGACGATGCAGGCGCCTTTCTAATTTGTTGGAGTTCAGCGCAGTGGAGATACGAACATAATAATATGCAGACGTTGCTGCTTGCTGCAACACGCAGAGGGCTCCCGAGGCGGAAGCCTTGCTCCGCGGCGGTGGGGGCTGCCCGTGGGAACTGCGAGTGCGATACTAGCTATACTCTATTATGTCGGATTAATATTTGTGGTTCCGAAATGTGCAGAACACTAAAAACGTAGCTCCGGTGTGTTGTAACTGTAACAATGGAGGGTTGAGCAATACCCAGAAGAAACGTGTAAGCCACGCGAGCCGTGCGAGCGCGCCCGAGAACAGCCGAGCGCCGCCGAGCGCCGCGGCTGACGCCGAGACTAAACGTACCGTCAGCCGCACGAGCTGGAGGCGCATCAGTCTGTCTGCTCACTGTGCACACACAGGAGACGACTACAGTCTGTACCATGCGCTCCAATGTATAAAAAGGTATCGCTGCCGATGCGCACACAGACGTGAAGTATTCACACGTCATCGCAGCGTCCGTCGACTGCTTGCCGCTTACATACGGGTAAATTATTGTAATGAGCTCCTGTGTGCGGCATGAACAACGAGTCGGCGCGCGGTGAGCGTCCTCGACCACTCGCGCTCTCTACGAGCTACTGCTACAGTCCGGATATCTTAACAAAACGAAAGCCTTCGTATTCTTGCTGCTTCGTCTCCACAGGAACCGAACAACTGGCACCGTGCGCTAGCTTCTGATGCTTAAGAAACATTTTTGGCTTGAAGTGTTACCCGGCCGAAATTACTTATGTGTGTCGTATATGTACCTACGATTGGTTCGACTGCGGCGGTCCCACAAAAATGCCGCGCTGACTGCGATAGTCAAACGTGGGATTGTAAAAAGAAAAAAAAATGTAATGGATGGATAAATTATAATATGTAATTATTAAATTAGTAATAATAAGGAATCGAATAACAAAACAAGCTAAGATCAGTTTGCCGTACCAAACCCTTTTCCGATAACACATTTTCGGAAAAAGGGTTTAGTACGGTTTGCCGTCATGTTGCTCTCGAATGTCTTAGTTTGTCTTTTGTTTTTGTCTTACAGTTTGTGACAGAATAGTTTGCAACGAAGATTACGTTAAGGAAAGAAAGATACTGATGATCATATAATGTTGTTAGTTGTTAGATAGAAAATGAATATAAAGTGAGATGGTCCATTGTTTGTGCGGTAACGAGTGCGTCTAAGTGGAGGCGCGGATGTTCCAGCCGGCTGCGCACCGCCGAGGCTCGCGCCGCCGCACGGAGCTGCGGACGGCACAGCTCGGAGCTGGACATTAGCGCCACAGCACGCTGCTCGCGGCGGCGCGTCGTCACTGTGATGTGCAGTGAGAGGCGCGGCGCGGCCTCTCGGCGTGCGCTCCACTTGTTACTACCGCGTTGTATTCCATTGTAAGGTACGCGACGGCGGAACGTTCATGTGCGCGACATTGTCGAATGTTCACTTATCGATAAACATCAGTTTTGTACAAAACGGTCAGGGATGGCTCGCCCCTTCGGGCATCACATTATGTTAGACAATAGGGGCCCACCGTTGGTGTTGTACTGTCAGCTCTGTTTTTGATTTGGGTCTAACGTACGAATACGCATTACTCGTGAATCCCGTAAGTGTGCAGTCGATGCCATCGCGCTACGGAACGAAAGAATGCTTGCTGATAGACGGCGGTACGATCGAGTTAGAACACAACTCGTAAAACGTCAATAAAATCTTCTTAATGTTTTTATTATAGAGTAACCCACGAGACGGCAGCAATACTACCTAGTACAGCACCTTGTGTCTTGTTCGAGTGTTATTGTAGGGAAACAAAATGATGTGGAATGAGGGCAAAGTATCGTGATCATGTAAAGTAATCATGTAACTGGTAGAGGCGTCCTTGAGCGCAGCACGCAGAGTGCGGCGCGCGGGTGTCGAGCGAGTTCGAGGCGACGCAGTTACCGTGTGTTGGAAGTGTTAGATGAGGTGGAAGCGTTATGAGAGAAGCGAGGCGAGCAGGCTGCGGCGCTGCAACAGACAACACGTGCGAACCGGGGCAATGTCGCCGGCTGCACGCGTTACATAAGGCGCCGCGTTACGTCACGCGCTGCACCGCGCCGGACTCTAACCCGGTCACGAGCGGCGCGCGGCCACTGAGCACAGGTGACACTCAGCAGTGGGAGTCGGAGTAAATAGTAAGCGTTAGTAATGTATGCGGCGGTCGCGGTAGGTCAGCGATGTGCCAACATGTGACCTATTGCGATAGCCACCGATCATAGTTTACAGTACTTGCACTGAACGGGTTCGTTAGGTGAAGCTTGGGTTTCCTCATAGGCAACGTCGCCACAGTGCGGCGGCGGTACTCCGTGCACAGAATGAGTCTGTACACATTGGGAAGTTGAACACGGGACGCAAAAAGAAAGAAAATCCAAGCTTTTCCTTGATTGTAATAAATATAATACAGTTTCGTTGATCTAGTACACACAGCGGGCGAGCGCGTCAGTGCGCCGGCTCGCACGACGAGATTGTTGTTCAACATTTGTTTAGCTTTACGTAAATATCATAAGTTGTTGGTGAGTTATCCAACAGCTGTGTGTGTAGTAGGTCAGCGAGGGGCTGGTGTACCTCGATGGGCTGCAGGGCGTCGTCGTCGGCGAGCTGGCGGCGCGTGCGGGGCGCGCGGGGGGGCGCGGCGGCGGCGGCCACCAGCAGCGCCAGCAGCGCGAGCGACGTGAGCGAGCGGGAGGCGACCATCGTGCGCGGAGCGAGCGAGCGGACTGACGCTGAGCCGCGCGCGCCCGGGCGGGTGCGCCGCGGGTGGGGGCGCCCACCACGCACCCACCACGCGCGCTCCTGCGCCGCGCGCACAGGACTCATTCACATCTACTGTCGCTCGAACAGACTCACTGGCGCTAATGACCTCCAAGCCCTATTTTATTGAAGGATGTACCAAACCGCGTGAAAAATTAAATGCTAATGTAACCTAAAGTAAGTCATCTCTGCGTGTCGAGCCAGACAAGGTTTTACAAGTCTTTCATTACGACTGGCTTTGCATTGCCATACAACATGCAACACCGCTAGTATCTTGGCATACTCCCAGTCGAGAGGAATTTTTAGACACCATATTTTAGCTATCAGTGTATATACTCGTACATGTATACATATGTTTTTGGCCACACCCGATTGAAGGATGAACTAAGTTTCACTGCGGCTAATGCAGCTCAGTTCTCACGCGCTCCGCAACCATCCTATTTTTGTTTGGCTATTTCCTCTCGTGCAAAGTGGAGTGATCCGACCGAGGCGAAGCTTATCGTTCATCCTAACATCTGATGTAGTCGGTAACATATAAGCTAAAGGCAATAAATAACCTTTGTTGTATAGTTTAGTTTAGTTTACTTAGTTTAAGGATGTACGTGCAGAAAACTAAAACTAAAGCTTTTTACTTTTCTGTTTTAGTGTTTAATTGTATACTTACTACCGTCGCTTTTAATGGTTGAAATTTGGAAATTCAAGTATATATATATACGAGATACGAGTATATATATTATGTGTGTAAAAATACCTATGATATATAAACTGTCCATATATATCTATGATACGAAATAAAAATGAAACCGCTGTTTAATTGCAGTTGCGCAGTATTTTTTTATTTGATATAAACTAGTGCTTGGCTATAATCCCACCTGTTGGTAAGCAGTGATGCAACCGTTGAGACATGAGGATGAGGCTCACTACGAGCAGCGCAGTATGAAACGAAACTAAAGTATTGTCGTCGGGAATAAAGCGCCTTGATGTTGAGCGCATTGCGTCTGCTCTCGCTATGCTCAGCATGCTAGTCTTTATCTACGTTCCCAGGACTGGGTCCCTGAGGGTTGGCATATTGAGCACCAGCCTGCCCGCTGCGCCAGGGCTCGAAGCTGCGCCGCACAACACGACCTCATAGTATCCAAGAGCTAGGGGTGGAGCGGTCGCGTGCATGTAAACACTCCACTTACGTTAATCTGAGTGCGGATCAATGAAGCAGTAATGTGGCGGGTTGTGTGTCAGATGCTATGAACACTGATGGTATCGCGGTCATTGTAATGTACTGCGTCACGCACTCGCTGAGATAACACGCTCGGTGCGCGTTGATGTCTTTTGTACCGAACAACGTTCTTGATGTATATTTTTATTGTTTACCTATACAATCATTGAAGAAGTGTGGGGTTTTTGTTCAGAGAATTAAAAGCTATATACAGTTTACATTCAGAATTATTTTATATAGAATGTAATCTATACGCAGATGACTTGTACCTAAAACGATACAGCATCCGAAACTGTAGTGACGGCAGGTGCCGATGAAGCAATGTCGCAGGTCGTCGTTATATCAAGCGCTCGCATTTATATTAAGATTCTCCATCTGCTCAATATATAATTTAAACAAACATACACTAAAACTAAGTTATCTAATTAATTGCAGAAACAGTCTTATGAATATTTAGAAAGGCTATCTGGATGGTACCTAGCATCGTGTTTTCAATCATGTCCGAGAAGCAAGCGGCAGTTGGCACAAGTATGTGTGACTCGGTTCACGAGGCTAATGTTCAGTTTAATGTACTTATCAGTGTTTGTACAACATCATATCATCTCATGTTCTCCGTTACAGAGTGTTTCAGACGAACAAAATAAAAATTATTATTACGTTTGCATTTTATAGTTCGGGCTGATGTCTTCGACTCAACGACTAAAGTGCGTGTTGTGCGTACATCAATTACATTCACAAATATTTCAAATTAAAAGATAACCTGTCCTTATTTCACTTAACATTTAAATTATTATTAGTAATGGCATTAGGAAGTTCTCGCACGTTATGGCTAGGGCGCGGATGTGAACATGTTGCAAGCCGCGTGTCCTCCGCCGCAGTAATGGTGCGCACACGGTAATGTATGCATTAGATAGATATGTAGCGCGGCTGTACATTATAGCCAAGTGCTAATTACGCCGCGCAAGGTTGTAGCACTTCGCTTTCAAACGTAAAGCGCAAGGAAACGTCCTTTCTAAATCGTCCGTTCAACGGCGAGTGTCCGCGCCGCACGAGCGCCACGCGTCACACGCGTCACACGCGCCACGCGCGCCACGTGCGCCACGCGCGCCACGTGCGCCACGCGCGCCACGTGCGCCACGTGACACGCAGCGCGCAGAACACCCACTCCGTACTATAGTCTCAGGGCATGCAGGCGGCCGGAGGGATCGTCATTTCAAGCGACTTCTATTGATGTTTTTAAGATTTGTACACGTTGCTTTGCAGTTCAGGGCCCCGGGTTTACCATCCAGAAGCGAATCTATGGCTCCAGTAGGCTTCAACTCTGTCAAGCCCCTACTGACATCTCCATCAGGCGCACTATGTACACGTCGTTGACGACAGGCGGCTCAGTCTGGACGGTTACCATACGGCTAGACGGTGAGCTACCCATTGCTCGCCACCCGCATCTACGGTGGCTAAAATCAGAATTTAGATCCCTGCGGTTTGGGCGTTATTTCCGTTCCCTCGCGAGTGCGGCCGCCTCCTTCGCTAGCATTTCTGCTTCATAGAAGGCGATCGCCTGCCTTTCATCCTCCCTCCGGACTATGGTCTGTCGTCACTGCCGCTCACCTCCACGAGGTCACGGCGGTGCTCTTCCTAAGTGCAGCTCACCTCTACCGTTTGTTCCACCGCGTCAAGCGGCGAACACCTCTACCTAAAGCGGGGCACACCTCTAAGTCTGCACGCAGCTCGCCGCCTGCAACCCTCAGGCGCCGCCCGCGGGCGCGCGCCGCTGCCGCTCACATCGCCATCACGACTGTACAGACATATCATAGAACATGACGTTGTCTTACTGACAAACACTTCGCGCAAACATACAGTTATTAGTATCAAACAGAACGCAAGTTTTAAATCGATGTCTGTCCTTCTTAGTGTTACCTCATCACAAGAGATCGAATGAAGGGATTGCGATAGACCTTTTTTTTAAACCAGCTTAGAGGCAGAGGTACAAATTATTTTGAATGCTCAATAACATCATTGCCATTATATTGCATACAAGTGAGTATTCCCATTGAAAGCTGAGTGATTGCTTATTTTGTTACAAAATGAAGTGTCCGTTTGCACGGTATTACTGGGTAATTGCTCGGTGAGGGCCTTTTGGGATAGTTGAATGGTTCAAAAATGTAAAGGCTGTGTGGAGGAGGTCACGCTGCGTGTGCGGGCGCGACCGGACGCGCTCGCGGCGGCCGCTCCGCCGGGAGGCCGCTCCGCCGGGAGGCCGCGCGCGTGGCTATCGGGTGCATCAGCTGTCGGCGCAGTGGATCTCATTAATTACGTCGCTATTATCGCATCACCAGCGAACTGTGTAAATTTGTTCACTGGCACAAGGACGGTTACCACACACCGCTTTATTTATGTTCTGCGTGATAACACTCATCTACAAATGCTACAACTACTTCACATGCGGCCAGGAGCGTGTCGGTAGGGTTCCGTAATTTGCTGTCCGTCACAAATTTGTCACAATGTAACAGAACTCTTAAACTACGACTTCAGCGCGACGTAGCCCATGTGGAAATTAGTAATCCAATTTCCCGAGAGATCAACCGATTTGAATATTTTTTATTTGAAAGAAGATACGTTCAGGATATTGAAATATGTAATAAAAGTTATAAAAATGCTTATATACATATACGGTCAAATTACAATTTTAGTTCAGATTTTTTTTTTCAGAAACTGTTCATCGGACGGGCAGACAGAGAGACTTGCCGAAAGGGTTTTAGAGTTCCTTGTTGACTACGGAACCCTAAAAACCACGTTATTGAAAAACAGTTTTAGGAATAGACCATAACAACAGAATCTTTTTAAATGGAAGTACTAATATCCCACAATAATACGGTTCGAGTTACGGTACGGTTTAAGTACTTTGTCCCTAGGGGTAAACCCTGTCGCACTGCAAATTCCCAAAATTATATATATATATATATATATAATATATAAGTATGATTATTTACGCAAGTATGTATATGTATTGTTTAATTCCTTTTTTACATAATTATTGTAATCCTCTTTTTTATATACTGTTTGGTGTACAATTAAGAATTAAGAATAATCACACATATTCCTTCTAAGTTCGTCTTTGAGGCGTGGCTGGAAAAACCTCACGGAGTCCTCACCTTCCGCATGACGCAGTTTCTCACCGGACATGGTAGGTTTGGGAGGTTCCTGCACCGGCTTCGTAAGGAAGCAGCGCCCGGGTGTCACCGTGTGGCTCGCCCGGGGGATACGATTGAGCACTCCGTGGGAGGCAGTCGTCTTCTGCCGATAAGCAGTAATGCTGACAAAGGAGCAAGCCGACCGCATCAGGCAAAGGCAACGGCGCTCTCGCCGCAGCCACCGCCGCCGCGATTCCGATACCGATCTCGCTTAAACATGCGTGGAACACTACGCGCCGTCGACTCGTCGATTTGTCATAGATATTGTAAGTTTTTAGAATCTGCTACAATTTTCTATCCAAGTTATCAAAAAAAAATATGTTTAATTTATCCATAGCTAAATTATTTAATGTTTGCAGATGCATTGTCGATTATAAATTTAATATTTTTTAACGTTGTAAATGTTTTTGAAGCACCTTTCACCAGGTGCAACTGCGCTGGCAATGTAAGTAATATTGTTAGCGCAAAGCGGAAATGTGAAAAAAGTCTTTGGTAAAAAGATATTGCAACAAAGTAGGTATGAGAATCATTAGACTGGAAAATGCAACTTTAAAGCTCTAATTTAATTAAATAAATCGATCAAGTTATTACGTAAACATACATCGAACAGCCGGTAAACGTTTCTAGCTCGCAATCAAGTCGAATCTGTCCTTTAACAGTAGAGCGCACGTGCCCTTTGTTGTACACATACGCGAGCGTGCTCATTGAACGTTCATGGTTTCATAAATAATGAGGTATAGAAATTAATAAAATTAAATGAAAAATAAACAATACATTTTTTTATTCAGGAACTCACCCCTGTGAAAACATGCGCTCTTGGAGAGGTGGAGACGCGCGGTGTGGCCGGCTCGCAGCGGGCACGCTCGTTATGTGGTGTGCTCTAAGTTAAGTCTACTCTATAAAACTATTGCGTGATGTGGTGGAATTGGGAATCCCCTAACACGTCTGCGCCTCGAATGTGTCTAAATTTTACATTGTTGTATGGATTAATCCATAACTGAAACGTTTCCGTTTGCATTACTTAGGTATATTTGGATGACATAGCCGCTGGTTTGTTTAGGTCCGAGGTCGGACAGGCACATCATGTACCCTGTTCACCAGGTGGAGTACAAAGCGCGGTCTTTCGGTCCATGCGGGTACCCTCGTACCCGCATGGACCGAAAGACCGCCCTGTGGAACAGCGCGTACGGCCACGTCCGCGCGTGGCCTCCCTGACGGCCGAGGGCCATGTGCTTCTAGGTGAGTCATGTAGAGCTGATGATGCAGACGGAACACTTACATAATGTCTGAATGAAATTAGTTGTTTTTTTTTTCTAAATTGACATAAATTTTGAAGCAACTATAACAACACAAATGAATAAACAGTTCTCTTGAACACACAAAACCAGGAATATGTTAATTATTAATGGCGCCCATTGATTTTTGTTTCAAAGTTGTTTTTGCTTTTTTCAGTTGTACATTACTTTTCAAGGGGAATTTTTTTTTTCTGAATTTGTTTAAATTTAAATTCAAAATGAACTTAAATTTAATTTTGATCTAAGATGGTCAGTAGTTCTAAGACTTTTTTTATGTTAAGTGTTAGGTTAAAATCATCCAATGACGAATCCCGCTCTTGGGTGGAGCGGGAGACAGTGTCAACTCTTACTGACTAAACAACCTACCCCGTTCCTTCCTTACCTTATTCCCAGAGCCCCGGTGTAACGCTTTCGCACCTACCCTCGGCCCCGGGAGGCTTCGACCCTGTAAGGCCCCTACAGTTTGCTGACAAGTCCTTGAGGCGCGCGGGAACAGTGCACGCCGTCGACTCCAGGATTTGGATCGTACCTTGTTCTGTTTTTTAGGACTTTGAAATATCTAGACAGTAAATTTTGATTCAGAGTAAATTAGGTTAGTAGCGCGAGCAGACGGGCCTCGTGTCTTCGGTAGCGGCGCGTCCACTCACTCGCGCCGCATCGGTACACGTCATCGTGTTACAATAGCGACGCGGAACCTTAAGGAAATTGGCCCAAGCTTACGACTCATTTATTATTAATAAATTATTGTTGCTGCAACCGCAGAGTGGGCCACATTAGTTAATAGACTCGGTGGATCATTACATAGTTATGAGACACGTCACCTTCGCTTCTCAGTAGTGATTTGAACTCATTACGTAAGCATCGGTTAATCCTAACTAGGTATACACCTAATATTACAAATGAGAAAGTTAGGCTGTTGTAACACTACGCCAAATGAGCGAAACTGCTTTGGAAGAATTGGGAACACAGTCGTCGCTAGAAGACTAGCACGAGAGGCAGCGAGCGCGTCACCCGCGCGCACTTCCCGCCGCCGCTCGGACGCGCGCTCACATAACCGCCATCAAGTGCCCTCCGACGGACGCTACAGTCCTCGGCCCACGAATTGAACCATCAGGACGGTCGACCTTGAACGCATAGTAACCGATGTCGGTTCTCAATCCAAGTGGGGTTGCGCATAACCTAAGCAATGGTTTCAACTTCGTATAATATGTACGTACATGTTTAATCCTGAGAAAGGCGTACCTAGGAATATACTACCTACGTATATCTACTAGATGACCTATACTGCCCTACTAAGCGCAAAGGCGGTATCTCAAAAAAAATGTTTTTGTTTTTATGCCATCAAAACTGAGATAGGGAAAACTTTCTTAAAGATATTTTTTTTATGTTTTGAACAAGTTTGCACTAAAAGGCTTAATTACTTAAAATAAAAGCTATCTAATATGATAGCTATAAAAATAATTATTCGTGATTTAATTAATTAATAATTAATTTAACAAAACAGTAAAGTTGATTTTTATACCATTGCACAAAAATCAACTTTACTATTTTTGTGAGATACCGCTTTTGCGCTTAGAAGGGCAGTATAAACATTATTCTGCCGTATAAGTTGTTGGAGTAGGGGTAGGAACTCGGAGGTACAAAATCAAAATCGTTTATTTCAAATAGACCAATCGCGGGCACATCTGAGTTGTCAAAATGACGGTCAGTCAAAAAAAAGGAAGTGAAGCTAAATTGCACGTTCCAAGGTGTAGATCTCTATGGAGGAGACCGTGCAAGAAACTCTATGGACACTCTTTTAAATCATTTTATGAGTTACATAAAATCTTGCTTACATATGTCTTATCGCTTCCATTATGTAAATTGTACTTACGTAAATAAGTAATACAATTTTAAAAACATAGAAATATAATAAAGCCACTGGCAGCTAAGAAATGACAACTGACTCTCTGGGTCTAAACGGACGCCGCCCGTTATCGTGCCGGGCGCGTGCAGCAGCTCCACTCAGCTCAACCATTTTGAAGGGAACTGATTGATACAATAACAAAAATGATTTCTTAACAAAAATATAAGATCTATTCATACCCCTACCCATGTTGGCAAAAAATAAATGATTTGATTTGATTTGAAATAATTCGTGTGAGTGACAAACTCTCAACTGCCATAGCCGTTATGTTAAAAAAAGTTGTAATCTCATAAATATTTCATACATTAGCATGTCCCGCTTGCGGTCCCGCCGACTGCGAGCTCGCGGCTGGGGATCATTCGCTGAGTGTGTCAGCGTCGGTCGCTGTGAGAGGCGCAGGTTATCTGTTACACTTGCTCGTAACATAACAAGATGCGAAATGACATTCACTATCGCACGATATATTGTTACAGTTGGTGCGCCTGCAGCTGAGAGCGAGTGAGGAGCACGCCACGTCCGCGCCGCGCCGATGCCAGACTTCACATATTGTTCACAGCGTTCGCGATAAACTACTGGAAGGATTTTTGTTAACAGACAAAGTGATTCATTAGGAAGATTTAAGTGTACAATACATCTATATTACCTATACACCGTTAAATTTTGATCGTTTCAATCCCGTGGAGAGTCAATCCGTAGTTAGTACGCAACGACCGACAACTACCGACGGTCATTGAACCCGCTCAGCTGTTCTTTACTTAAAGTAACTAATTTCGTACACGCGTAAATTACTGACTGATTGACCAGTAGATGTTGAATGCCTTGTTGCATTAAGTCCGCCTATGTACCACTACTGTACGTGAAGATTAAATAAATAGTAAATTAATTTCAGTTTGAGAAAAAAAGTACTTTATATTTTAAATTTCTCTTTACAAATCCATAGTGTTTCATGTACCGGATCGACTCTCCACGAGATTTAAACGAGCAAAATTTAACGGCGTGTAGAGAAGAGCCAAGAATTTCAAAGGTTTGTAAGACCCATGCGAATTAGACGCAAGTCGCTAGTGAGATTCAACTTCAAACATATGTGTATGGAGATGTTAAGAAATGAGTAATCCTATTAGAATAGAAACAATCTGACAAGCTTCGGACGCATGTCATTTGTTAGGTGTCACACAAGCCATCAGATAAATGATTCTTAAGCCTTTCGGGAAACAAATTGGTTTGTGTAAGTAGTGTTCAAGAACAACGTAATCAGGAAGCGTAGGCTGCAGGCTCTGTTCCGTGCTGCTGACGCTTTCTCACGAGAAGGTGCTTTTTGTAACAATTTGTGGATGCTAACTGCAAATACCTGTTCAAATTGAAATTTGTTACACCGACATTGGCTCGTTATAATACGTAATAACACAATATTGAATTCCCACTACCAGACCAACACACAAATGCCGAGTCAGCATTCGACGCGCGGCGCATGTTATTGGATCGTTAGTGAGACATTTCAGCGTTTAATATTTGCGGAGCGCATGCGTCATGTGCATTATGTAGATAATGGTCGATCTCTCACACAGTACGTAGTTATTGTGGTGCAGAGTTCGGCTGGCGGCCGAATGGCGCAGAAGGCCTGAGGGAGCGATTATAAATGAGTGTGATTAGGGGTCGGTGTCGCAAGCGGCCGCGACCCCCGCGCTGCCGGTTGTGATGACCTGAGCGCGCGGCGAGGTTTTGTTCCAATTAACTATTTAGCTAAGCATTTCACAAGCGCCACCTTGTCGCGGGTCACGCGTTAGACACGCGGCGCGCACTGCGACCCGCGACCCGCCGCTACATGCCTGCCACGGCGATAACACATTTCACATCTACGAACTATGTCAACATTGTATGAGAAGATTAAGATAAGATCATCAGTTACCGTCAGCAGCAGCGATGTGGCCACGCGCGCCACAGGTGACCTTCTGCGCACGTTGCGCAGCCGCGCCGGCAGCCGCAGAGCCGCAGCGCTGCCGCCTGCCTACACAACTAGTTATCCTCATAATTAAACGGTCGCAAAGTGACGCAACGGTTACGTGGAGCCTGTGAGGTGGACTGTACCGGTCATCCGCGAGCGATCGAGGGCACTGTTCCGGACGCGGACCTGCGCACGTCACGACACTCTCCGCCATAAACAACCACATCGCATCGGGCACGGCACCTCTCTTGCGTAGTGCAGACGCGTGCCGTGCGGCGCCTGCGCGGGGCCAGCACGACACAACAACAAAAACTGAAAAGCGACGTTACAAAAAAAGAATTGTCTGCCTATTACCAGTTGTTGTTGTTCAGTCCCTTTAAGACATAAACTAGTTGAGAATGGTTGTACTCTGAGCCGATTTAAGCTTACGGCTCCATAGGTACTGGTAGGTTATATATATGTTATGCATCCATACAATGTAAATATCTAAGTAATTCTGTAATGTTCTGACTTACAATTATATAGATCGGGGAAGGCCAGAAGTTTGGTGCGTCATGGTTTGCGAACCGGGAAGCCCTCCTGCTGGCCGGCCGCGCCTCACCAGGCGATGCTGCGAACACGCGGCTGCACTCTGCGCAGGCGCGCGGCGCGCGGCACTTGTGCGTTGTAGTCGAGACCTCACCAAGAGTCTCCCGCCGCTACGACTTCCACTGCTGCACTTCAAGACAGAGCACTCATTTCGGTATAAAAAGAGTCCCTTATTAGTTAGTAGACCCACGCAGTTCCTAATATACCTACATTAATGACCTTTGTCAACTTCCCCTACTGACATTTTTACTTATGCAGACGATACGGCACTTTTGGTATACGATAAGCCTGGGACAAAGCGAAGCATAGAACTGAACTCACCTCACGTACTGTTATGGCTTGGCTTTCTACTAACCTTTTGACCCTTAATATAACCAAGACGAAAGTTATTCAGTATCTTCCTCCAAATGCACCTATACCTCCACCAGACTCAAATAAATTAAGAGCGCATATCTGCGACGATGGATTGCTTTGCAAATGTCATTACTTGACGATGGTGCCAAATATTAAATACTAGCTTTTGCCCGCGGCTTCGCCCGCGTGATATTAGGGTTGGGGTTTCCGGGATAAAAAGTAGCCTATTCCAGAGTGTATCCTATGCCTGTGCAAATTTCATCCAGATCCGTCCACCCGTTTTGGCGTGATTGAGTAACAAACATCCAAACATCGTAACTTTCACTTTTATAATATTAGTAAACCCCCAAAGTTTACATCGATGAGAAGTTAGATTGGAGTGCTCATACTGATAAATTGTGCTCCCGGCTTCCAAGGTTAATGTATTTGTTTAAAGAGTTGAGACACTCAGCTGACTTGAAGACAGCTTCCTTAGTGTACCGTTCCTTATGCGAATCAATTATCACTTACTGCATACCAGTGTGGGGTGGGACTTTCAAAACCGTTTTGCTGAGAGTAGAACGAGCTCAGCGAGCTGTTCTTAATGTGATGCACTTCCGCAGGAGAGACTATCCCACAGCCCAGTTGTACTCCGACGCTCAAGTACTCACGGTAAGGAAGCTGTACGTCCTCCGTTCTGTCTTGCGTCGCCATTTGTAATATTCCCAGTCGGCGAACTGGCTTCCCAATATGTGAGTCAGTCCAGTGTCGCTCTGCACTAGCACGACGCCACTATTGTTCAGAGCTCACTGATCAATAATAAAATTAACAAGAAGCTGGCGATTCACAAACTTACTCTCCATAAGGTTAAACATGGAGCCTTAAGCCGTGGTTGATGTCGCTCAGTTATGAAGACACGGAGCGGATTCTAGAAGTACTTCGGTGACAAAGTACTGTATCTATATTATCACTAACGCAATTAAATTCTTCCTGTACCTATATACATCTTCATCAATTCTTCCCACATACTCACTCGCCACACACACACCTTCACCACAAGTACACAAACTCCCCTCACACACTCTCTCACCACACACACTTACTCTCCATACACACTTACTTGATTTCCATTGTTTTTCTATTTATTTGTTTTTTTAAATACTTTTCTGTTTGCATTGGAATGAATTATATATCTCCCGGGGGTGGGCACTGGCTTCTGTAACACAGGTTAATACCCTAGCACGGAAGTCAGAGACTCCAATAAAATTGTATTTTCTCTTATGTAAATAAATAAATTTATTAAGTTATTATTATTAGTTGACTATGAATGTTATTAAAACAATTTGTAAAAACCTGCCAAGAGCGTGTCGGCCCACGCTCACTGTAGGGCTCCGTAGTTTACCATCCGTCACTATAAGTGTCCCCACTTAAAAATTAAAAACGAGCAAAAACAAATGCCACCAAAGCCTACACAATATCAAACGAACAATTCAATAGCTCATACCCGTCCTGCCTACGTCAACTCAGAAAAAAATCTTAACAGCGCGAAGTAGTCCAAAGTATAGCGCCATCTCTCGGGAAATTGAGTTACTCATTTATGCAAACTAGACGGGATATGTATGTGGAATCCCTTCTTTTTGCATAATATTCTTTTTCCTAGTATACTTTGGCATAACGATTTTGGTATAATTTATTTTGTCATAATATTACTCTGCCTTATTTTATTTTTGGCATAGTTTATGTTGGCATAAATATCTTGAAGGCTAATTTGTTTAGGCATAATTTTATTTTGCATAACTAAGCCTAATGACTATTAGTTTAATAATATTGAGGCATAAAATTAATAGAAATAACAGTTTCTGTTACAAATAATATTGTTGATTAATAAATAAATATGTAGTGCTACAAAATTTAGTCGCCGAAGCCGAATCGCTTCCAAACCAATTCCACGTAGTCTTATCTGCCCTACCCCTGGAGTTTAATTTAAAATTTAAATCACGTAGGCACGAGGCGGCCTGTGGTTTGAGGAGCAGGCGTCTGCGAGCGAGCCGCCGCTGCTGAAGCAGCAATCTGAAGTTGCGGTGGTGAGCGAAAGCCGTCTGCGACAATCAGCACGCGTGAAACCATGCCTGCTGTATGTTACAAGCTTGCTTGCATGGTGCATGCTTGTTTGCATGTTGCATGCTTGCTGCATGTAAGGTATAGACATCATGTATATACCATGCCGGTAGTTTTTAGCTATAAGAAGCATGCAAATAAGCATATGCATATTTGCTTGCTTCTTATAGCTAAAACACCTATAAAGTTATGCTTAAGAATATTATGCTTAATCATTATTACGAGTTGAGAAATTATGCTTCAGAAATTATGCGTAAGCTGTTTTGCGTAAATACGAGTAGGTAATATTATACGAAAGTATAATTAGGACAAATAAAAGTATGCCAAGTTATATTAGGTCTTAAATTGTATGTATATGGATAGGAAACCATGTATGTTGTGTTGTCGGTGGTAATTTTGAATTGTGTGAACAGATTCTAATATTTTTATTTGAAAGCATTTTTTTACTTTTTATTCAAAAAGGCTTAAAGGTAAATTACAAACTTAGTTCAGAAATTATTTTGTGCAACTTTTCAAAAACTGTTCAAGAACGTCAACAACCCATCAAGTTCAGACAGACTTGGCGAAACAATAAGGTAGTTGTAGTTGTCCTAGTTGACTACGGAACCCTAAAAATTTTGAGAAATAGCTAGCTCATGACGGTCGCAGCACTACATCGACACCGCGGTCCTGCAGCGTTCACGACATGACGCCTTGGTAGTGGAGCGCAGCCGACTCAGAGCATACAGTCAATAGTGCGTGTTGTACACTCTGTGCACATGTGTTGCATCTACTCATGCAACGTTATTGCACTGTTTAACGTAACAAGCAACATAATACAGACCCGAAAACAGACGAAGAAGATGTACAAAAATGTATGCGCAGGTATTATAGGCAAAAATGTATGCTGAAAAATTAAAGAAAGGCGAGAGGGACGCCCTGGAGGGACCTCAGCGTCCGTCTGCTCTGCGAGTGAGATGAAGAGTGCTTGGCACAGCATGAAAAATCATTATTAAGAGTATAACTAAAGCATAGGTAAATTAAAAAAATAACGCACGTACAAAAATTGCTACACTTGACGTTTAAACTGAGGTGTCGTATCGTACCGCAAAATGTGTATCCCTTCAACGCAAGACGGGATCGGGAAGTTCCGAACTGAGAAACTTTAGCAGAGCGGACGGCGCGTGCGTGGTGAGCGAGGCGTGGTGTGGGGCGGCTGCTCTGTGCGCGCGAGGACGACCACCTGCTTACTGTAAATTAGGTTAAGCAGAGATAGTGGCCGCGGGCGCCGCTTGAGGTCACACATCATTAAACCGCCATTACCCGAGCGCTAGACACACAATATCCACGAGGCTTGCAATACGCCTCTATCGAACTAATTAATTATTTCCACATTGAACTGTAAAACGTCAGATCCGTGAAACCGGTCGTAAGTTTGAAGGTGTTTACGTTCACATGAATTAAGTACTCTACGTCAACTTTTACCCGCGGCGCCGCTGCTCTGTTGAAGGACCGTCCACAGGGTCACGTGCGCGCGGCAGGAAGACGCCGGGCGCGGGGAACTGGTGACAGCGGCTCCTCCGGCTGCCAACCGTAACACACAGTCAGCCGTATTATCATCTGCAACGAACAAAAACTCAAGCGTAACGTTGTAGTTACAAGTGGACGCCCCCCGCCCCGCTCCCGCCCCCCCGCACCCCGCACATCGCGTCGCTATTGTTACAGACATCTAGTATACCTACTTAAATACACTACTTTGCTAAATAAAACGGACAGGTCGATTACAATAAATAAAATTGAATTTACATAGTTATGTTTACCTGCTCTTAACATTGCTGTATATTTAAAATACCATTTGAACCATAAAAATATAGATATACTCTTTATTGTAGGTACACCATAAACATAACAAGTGTTAAGTAAAAAGGTTTTTTTTAATAAATAATGTTATAATGTACCTAAATCCAATGACGCGTGTGTCGTCATAATCAACAGCTTACACGATATTTTAATCCACCAATCCGCACCGGGCCCAATCCCTCTCTTAGAGAGAGGAGGCCTGTGTCCCAGCAGTGGGAACATTAAAAGGCTGATGATGATTATGATGATGACGATATTTTAATAACGTTTCTGTGATAACTATTTAACTCTCTAAAGTTTTGTGGAGCAGATTGCTGTAATCTTTACAATATCCCAGCTGTGCTCAGTCGAATTAAAGTGAAGAGTTTTACCGAGCCGCTTTAAACGACCACTTCTTGGATGTGGGATGTCTCATAACGGTGAGCGAAAGATTTGTCTTCAGGTTTCCACAACACTCGCCGGCACTGGTCTTCTCCACACAATGAGACTATAGCTTCATCGGAAAACAACACTTTGTTCTACTCTTGGGCTCATAACCAAGAAGTGGTCACCTCGTGGTGCTGCACCACGAGATGACCACCATCTCGTGGTGCTGTGAACAGTTTTCTGTACAAGTCTAGTTTTAAGTTTGGTTTAAGTTCTGATTCAAATTTTAATGTTTATTCTAATTTTCATTATTAATGTGATGTCAACAAAACAATATGGACCCCAATAGAATGACATTCCACAAAAAAGCACTATCTAGCAGCATTAGTCTCTTAGCATAGTCAATGAGAGCACCCACTAGTGCACTGCTCCGCAGAAGGGCGGCGACTGCGTCGCCCGCAGGCGGCGAGTGCGTCGCGCGCAGGCGCCGACTGCGTCGCCCGCAGGTGCCGAGTGCGTCGCCCGCAGGTGCCGAGTGCGTCGCGCGCAGGCGCGGAGGGCTCGTGTCGCTCGCGGCGCCGATAAGGGCCGCGGTATCAATGTCGGCGACAACAGCCGCCGCCTGACTCTGCAACAATGTTAATTGTCGTGACACATGACACGCGCCACAAATGTCACGCCCGGACCTTGGGCCGCGCTGCTGCGTGCGACCCGCGACCCCCGACCCCTCACCTCTCTTTACTTGGCGTGTTCATTATATTCGCTAATTATTGCGTAGTCGCAGCTAATGATTTACAATGTCTTCTTAGGCAGGGTCGAATGTTCAAAGTTACAATATTTTATTTAGCGAGTGAGTGGTTGCGTGCTTGGTACACGATAACAGTAAATACTTAGAAGATCCACTCTCACAGTGCGAACACAGCGGCCGGCTGCACCCGGCCGGCTGCACCGCTCAGCTCACACGCGCGTGTGAGTGGCACGGTCCCAGCCTCTTGACTTAACCAGCAAGCTGATCGAACGCTCTTTTCGATTTTAAATTATCATAACTTTAATTTATCTTCAGAGCTATATTTTAGCGCTTTTAGATAAATTCATCTTATTAGATAAGACTGATGCATGGCACTGGACGCACAACAGACAACATTGTAAACAGGCGCACGCTGGTGCCACACGACGCGCCGCAGACGACGCTCGCCGGAGGCACGCGCCACGACGCAAGCGCCAACTGACACATACGAGCTCTATCAATCGGTACGGTACGTTAGTGTAACACCACGAATATTTACTGCTTGTCTAATATAAACTAGTGCTTGACTGCCTACCCACCTAATGGTAAGCAGTCATGTGATCGTTGGCGCACTAGTTTATTGAAAACATCTGAATTATTGTCGGACAGGAAGACAGCAGCAGACGTACGCGATATAAACGACGAGTCAAAACGCTTAGTCCGGTCCGTAGAGATTTTGTCGAACAACGTACTGGCGATGTGTGCTTATTATTATGTACAGTGGTGTTAACGTCAAAGCTTGGTGAGGTCAGGTTGTTGTTTGAGGAAGTCCTCGGATGTTGAACAGCTCCGCAGTGGTACTCGAGTCTCGCACGATGACCTTCGAGATCGATTACTCGATGTTGACTGTAATCTGACGACGCCTTACCACCCACATATCCATACAACAAAACATTTATCGGGTAATTTTTTTCACAAGCACAGAGCCAGAGTTGAATAACACTTTCTCAATGTGGGTATTGTTATATTATATTTCTCAATTGAGGGGTAGCAATCTAACTGAATACTGCGGCAATATTTCTCTAAATAGATTAATTTACTAACACTTAATAATATCGTGTAGTAATGTTCTGCCACAATCAGTGAAACTTAACAATACATGAAATAGATTAAATCGAGCAAGAGTGAATATCGGTGATGTAGGTAGACTATAAACAGGAATGGACCCAGAACTTGAGCAAGAGTGAATATCGGTGATGTATGTAGGTAGACTATAAACAGGAATGGACCCAGAACTGGACCCTGAGGGCACCACTAGTGATAGGGTTTGGGACCCCTCTAGATATTATAATACATATTATGTATGTATATTGATGAGAAAAAACCTTTTGTGAAACGTATCAATATCTACGTATCAGTGTGAGTATTCCATTAAACTTCATTACTGAATTTATGACGAAAAAATCCGAACACACATAGATCAGATCAGTACTTAGATAACGTTGACCCACTTACCATTTATTTAGCGTTGGTGAGAAGTTCTTTAAAAAGGATTGACGACCGATTGTTATGTTGTTGTTGGAGTTACCTCTTCACACAACGCCTCTCTACAAAATTCTCGCAAGTGTTTTATATTTCCAAATACAAAATGAATTGGAAGTAAACCATTTATGATACACAAAAGCTCTACTGTAAGGGACTCGAACGGGAAAACCGCGATTCGCCGTGGAAAACTTACAGCGGCGTCCGGTGAGAGGCGGCCGGCGGGTGGGGGGCCGGGCAGGCGCGGCGCCGGCGCCGGCCGCTGCGGCACTCGGTCGCGCGCGCCCGCCCCGATCGCTCGTGTCCCCGGACCTCCCGCGCCAGCTGCTCCGCTCCCGTACGTGTCGCCGCCGCCGCCGCTCGGTAACGTACCCGCACACACACACACACTCCACACAACTCATGCGCTTGCATAAGCGCGTTGTTTCCGCCTCACCACCCGCCATGAAACCGAAAGTGAGCCGCCCCAGCAGCCGGCCCGCCGCCGGCGCCGGGGCAGCGCCAGGACCCTGTGACTGTAAGGTGAATTCGTCGCCGAACTGAATGTAGTGCAATTAAAGTCCGTTGCCTCACCGGCGCGCCGCAACCTCGCCGCCCGACATTGGGCGCGTTTCGACACAATATCGATCTATCGCACGGTTGAAAGCGATTTCGATAACATTGAGCCAAACTGCTATTGCCCTCCACTTTGTCGCTTATTTAATTACCATTTGTTATCAAGAACGATGCGATAGTTTGGCGCACTCGCCAGGGCCTGTGCCTACTAGTGCGATGTAAACAAACATGGCGCGGGTGTGTGACGTCACGCACGTGGTGCCCCACACTCAGACGGTCACGACGCGATAGGTTTCCTCGTACACAAGTGGGTCGCTCGGCCATTATGTAACGGTCGGTCGAGCGTTCCAATGATTTCATGTCATCTTATCTAACATTCTATATTTGGCTTTAACAAAGTGTGTTTAGACTTGAAAGGAAAGTCGTGTGACCGCCGCGGTCAAGGTCACGACCCAACCGGGTGACCCCGCCGCACCCCCGCCCCGCTGCACTCTTTACACCCTCGCTATAAACTCGAGGCCTTCAACTAAGAATCAAGACACCACAACTGATTTAGTAAATCGAATTAAGCTAGTTTCGTGAGCGTTTTCCTCAACGCCCAATTAGCCGAGGATGTCCGCGGCCGCGCTCGCCGCTCGCCGCTCGCTGGTCGCTCTCTCACCGCGCGTCTGCAACTCATTGTTTTGATTTCTTTCTATTCTCACCCTTGTGCCACGCCGATGTCAGTTTCCTCATCCAGCCTAGTTGTTTAATTACCAATTGTATACTTTATTGTATACCAAGAATATTGGCCAGTCACTGCAACCACCGCCATTAAAACTGCAACGTCGAGTCCTTTTGTAACAAGCGTGTCCGACACCATGAGACAAAATTTAAAAGTAAAAATTTCCTTTTAAATAAATGTGTTCATTTGCTGGCAAATCGCCTAAAATACGATTGTATGAAACTAGAGTAACAGTTAGGTGTCACCGTCGAGCTCTCTTGTTGAAGTTTAGGTTAGAGTTATGGCTCGCCGGTCGCTGCTGACGCCATGCACCGAAGGCTCTCCTAGCAAGCCTGTTCTCACATCACGTGACGCGGTCTATCTTTCAAAACGTAAATCCGAGCACGACCTGCAACCTGCTCTCCGCTCCGGGTTTGCCTGTACAGTTGAGTTGTACCAGGTGAACCGGAGCGTGTGTTGCACGACTGTGGAGGTCTCCACACAGCTCACCTGATAAGCAGGCGAACCTCTCCGCTACTCTCTCACGTGTTAGCTGCCTTATGGCTTTACACTTTGCATTAATCTTGTGTAGTTGTGAGCGCCACGCTGAGCGTCAGTTCCCTGCTCATCGTTTATGCGTTCCGTCAAGGTCCAGAGATACACAGTCGCATGACGTCTTGAACACGTCGGCAACTCCGTCCTGGTCTGCATGACCATCCATGTCCATCCAGTGCATCAAGTCATCAAAACAATAGTGTGCAGTCAGTTAGGTGCAACAGACCTGGTTCCCGCACGTGGCAACCCTTGGGCAGCACACGCCTGCGCCCTGTGAACTGTACCAGGGCAACTGTTGCCCAACCTGCGCCATTGTACTAAAGCAAGTGGTGTAATTATGTCACTTATTTAGTTATGATAAGTGTGCGGGCATAAAGTTCAAGTGTCCATTAACTACTTGAAACTAGGTGGGGTACAAATATTTTAACATAATTATCTCTTGAATGAATTATCATCGGGTAGTAAACAAAGTGATTTTTTTTTTCAGGATAACTTACTGTTAATTATTACAATAAACACTTAAAATTGGTAAAAAACGGCTATTTACAAGTTTTCACTAATGATGTGAGTGACTAAAACTAATTACTGCAATCGTAGGCCGACTGTTGCGGCGCCTGCCGTACTAAAGACATAAACGCACGTAGAAAGGTTTTAACTGAATAACTATGGCAGACATATAGAAATCTAAATCATGTAATCCATCAAATAATTGATTAACATTTGTATATTTTGAGCTAGAAGGGTTCACAGTTGCTTTTTATTATCAAGGGACTCAATGAAGTAAGAAGTGCTAGTATTTGTGCAGACAGACAGTGCAGGATGCTGAAGACTTGTGAGGATGCTACCTATACACCTAGACATCGATACCTCGCAATGAATGCGGATGTAGGAAACGCAGTTTACACAAGAGCCAGAAAAGTATGAAATGACCAAGAGTAGGAGTGACCACGCTGTCGCACACGTCGGCGCAGTAGGTCAGCTGGGTCACCGGGGTCAGCACTAATGATCTCATTTCGGGGGCAGTTGTCATTGCCAATGTTTATTAATCGGACAATAAGCGAAGTGGAAACGAGAACAAGGATGTTGAGCGGAGTCCGCGAGCGCTCGCCGCCGGCGCGGAGGTCGCAGACCAGGTCACAGCGACACTTCACTCCGCTCAAATCACCACTTATTACTATTTCCTATTTCTATCAAGTTTAATCAGCACCAGTTTTTTTTTATTTTATTTTATTTTATGTTCTAAACAGTAGATCAAACTCTGCTGCTTGCACTGTATGATCGCATTGACTAGCGCCTTGTGTGGTCATTGCTTTTTACATGTTGACTTGTATCTTAATTGTTTTGTTGTGTAGTAATCGCTTTTGGAAAATGGGTCTCACGAAAAAATGCTTTTAGTCCATTTGCGTATGACATGGTCATAGTGCAATCTTGCAGAAAATAAACCTATGTTGTCGCAACTATCATTACCGCGACCAGGACAGCGTCACAAGCAAGACGGGCCACTCTCGACTCTGTACAATATTGTTATGTTTTACGACTCATGTGACTGTTTCATAATGGAAAACTTAGTATTGTATAGTGCGGCACATGTCAGTCTGCATACACGAGCACACAACGGTTTCCTCGTCGTCATGAGTCGAGGCATGTGCGGCTGTTGTACTAGTGTAGTGCATCACACGTGACGCCGATCCGCGAGAGCCCTCGAAGATAGCACGTCAGTACCACACCGAGCCGACCACACACGGGAAGCAAATGCACGTTGTCCAACAGAGAGCCGTCGAAGTGGAGACGGCCGTGGAACCTAATCTCAACAATGAACGAATGATTATTATCGCGACTTGATGACTTGATGATTGACAACTTTTTTTTGACTCCTTCACATTTTGTTGGTTGTCCTCTAGAGGTACAATTAAATTGGAAGTTTTTAACCATCCTATATTGTTTGAAAATGTGAGCAAAACTGAAGAGACGTGTCGTGACCCGACGACCTCGACACTGAGCACTCGTCAGCTGGTCGCGGAGCACCGTTACCACTGAGTGGTGTGTGCGCTCGGCGACCAGCTGCAGTGACCTTGTGCGCAGGCGCAACGCACGCGTGGACCGCGACCTCACAAGCGGCGTACAAGTACGACTTACAGCGAAGCACAAGATGAAGCGCTAGTGAGTCGTCTGTCGCCGTGGACGGGTCCGCCTCGACGCCGGCGGCCACTGCGCCTTCTGCGCGGCGCTGTCGTGTGACGTGCGTGCTGCGCCCTTGAACTTGCGCATCTCGCGGTATTGTCGCGACCGCGTGTGCCCCGCCCCCGCCGCCCCGCACCGCGCACCTCCTACATACGCCAAACACTTGCACATTCGTACTTGGAACAACGCCGCGAACTACTTTATTCTCAATTTAACATTAGTCACGCAGGTCAAGCCGAAGGCGCTACATTCAAACCATTTGAATAGATATCCATTATTAGTTATTACTTTAATAAACCGCATCGAAGATAATGTCGCAATTTAGTTGGCCAACGAGAACAAATCGATCGATCGATCAATCACTTGAATGTCGCACAAACTCAAGTGATCCATGTTCAGCGTGTGGTGCTGGCGGTCGGCGTCGTGCGCGTGACGCAACACGCGGCACACTTGTTGCGCAACGCGCCGCGGCCGTGGGAACATACCGAAATATAACTTGTGCTAGTAATCCTGATTGTAGGTATGTTTGTAACGTGTGTAGTCGTGCATGATCTGCAGCGACCTCCGGAAGTGCCGCCCGCACACACCTTGTTGCTGCTGTGTCGCTGTGGTGACACTGCACAAGTAGCCAGTACCTATATCAGAAAAACATTATGCGCACATACGAGAAAGTGTCAAGCACCCATAAAGGTAAAGGAAAACCATGCACATGACAGCTTCATGCATGGTGACATAGCTCATTATATGGCGATGAGGACAGGGCGCTGGGGTGTCGTGTGGAAACGATACTCCATCACATTGTTCCTGAGTTCATAGTCGTCCCGCAGCGTGTGGACCTCTATGAGCTCACAGTGGAGTAGCGTCGCCGAGCACTCGCCTTGCCTCAACACAGCGCGGTGAGGCACGGTGTGCCGCACGGGCTGCGTCGCTCCACCACAGCACCACGCAGCTCTTACGTAAAGTAACATGATATGTAATCAATAGGGCGCTCGCGATGGAAGCGAACGCGGCCTGTGGCAAGTAGAACCCGAGCGCCGAGCGGGGCTGGTGGGCTTGCGGGGCGCTTTACGTAACGGAGACGTGGCCACTTCCTGCGACGCGCACAGGTCCAGGCGCGAGCACCGCTGGCCGCTCGCGGGACACGTGCGCCGCGGTGACGTCCTCGTGTTTACTTTCTCGCCCGCTCACTATTAACATGCGCGGCGTGCAAACATTCCCAACACGACGACGTGCTAACTGCGTGCGCGTCACTCGTGTACCCACTGCTCGCAGACTCTTCAGAACGACTACATTGCACTTTGAACTTTATAATACGGACTCTGCGCGAATACTAAATACCGAATGTAACGTAATAACATTTAAACGTTAATTATACGAAACTCGTAATAATATTGTAGACGCCGTGATGACTTCCTTGTCGCAGTGAAACGGCGGCACATTTCTCGGTTCTCTGTAGAGTAATGCGCACATTTGCATTTCCTGCCAACAATGTCCGGAGCGACAGCCGTTCGTCGTAATCTCCTATTGCTAATAAGTAATCAAATCTGTAATTCTGTTAACTGCCCAATTTACTTTAACTGCTCCGAGAGACAATAACTTTAATTTGGATCAAGGCTATCAATTAATTTTTTGCACTTGTTTTTCACTTGTTACGCAAACTTAAAATAACCCAAGATTATTTTTTCTTTCTTAAATCAATCAAACAAATGTACGAAAGTTGAACTGCTCAGTTACTGTACAAGTTAACTGCTGCAAACCTAAGAGTTAGTGCTGCCGAGAAGCCTTCCTCCTCGAGCTCGGCGTGGGATGTGGACAGCGCCGACAGCGCAGCGCACGACACAGTGACGCACTGACCGGGTCGAACAAAGTTCGCTATTATAATTACGTAAAGCCAATACTTAATGACACTGCGAGCAGCTATTGCCAGTAAATTATTTACAAGTGAGGGCTTATAAATAATTTACAAGCGACATTCATCGAATGGAACAAGCAGTCGTAGCCGCGGTCCTGTCGTGGCCGCCATGACGCTCGTCGCTGTCACGACACTTGGTGTAGGCGTTTGTGCTGCGGGAGCGAGGTGGCGTCGCGTCGAGGCGCCTTCCTGCACCAAGTCAACGACGCCGCTCTACGATCGTGTCTCAGCAATAGCCTCGTGGGGGACAAGTCAGCCGCGCTTCGGCACCTTCGTGTGTAGCGTGTCGTTTCGGGGCCCGTTCAGCCCCCTTCTTCAAAATAGAACAAACTGCAACCCGCCCCCCTCCGCATCACCACCGCAGGGTTCTTTGACTGGGTGTAGGCACCAGTTGCAAAACTAAGCGCAAGGTATAAAGTGAGAGAGCTATGAGTGTGTGCACGTAGGCCGCCGTCGATGCAAGCCGAGCGGCCGCTAATACAAGCGGATCGTTAGTTATGTCACCGCCGCCCCCCGCCGCCGGCCGCCGCAGTCCGCTGTTGTTTTGCTCCCTATTATTCAACCAGTTAAACACTCATACAAACAGCTTTTAAATCTTTCACTAAATCGCAATTCAATTGCGGAAGTGCAGACCGTCGCTCACTACTTTTACAAAGACTTGTCTCAATAACCGATATCTTACATAATGTTAATTAATACTTTGTCAATGTGTTTATTGAGTTATCAACAGCGCACCAATACGACTTTTAATAAATTAGCACTTGAAACTAAAACTCATAATATTGGATCATTCATTACAACGAGAGCACGACGTGGCAGCTGTACGCCACAGTAGGACGCGCACGCAGTAGGACAGCGCGTCGCGTGCCGGCGGAACCCACGCCGGACACACTCACCACTTAAACCCATTGTCGTGACACAGATAAATCATTAATGACGTACTTTACCTCAGAAGCCGCGATTACATCGTGAGTTTTGCAATTTAGGAGTTACGTGTTTTTTTACCATGTTTACTGAAATGTGTTTATCATTTCCTTAGTAATCGATCGATTAGTATGGCCTCTTCATCACGGAATATCACTTTTATGAAACGTCTAAGTCGGTGAACACGTCTGGGTGAGCTTGAATGTGAATCTCGAGCGGCAGCATTCGCGAGTTGAGCAACTGTATGTGTGTAGTCTGCGGCGCGCGTGCGCCACTTTCGCCGGCGGAAGGAGGTCGCGCGCGGCGAAAGGAAACGCACACAGGCGCGCTGTGTGCATGCACAGCCGCACACAGCCGCGCTGTGGCTGTGCATGCACACACAGACATCACGTTACGTATATTAAATAGCCGCATTAAGGTTGCGAACACATCTCATAACACTCCGTCCATGTGTTTGTCATCGTGTCGCCGGCGGTCGACGTGCCACATCGGCGCTCTGTGACGTAACTCCGCTGTTCGCGTCCTGCGGCGAGCTGAACTCGAATCACTTTCAGTCACACTCACAATCAGTGTTAGTTAAGAGTGCCCGATGTAAGTCAGTCTTGGTGCCTTTTGCGACATTGACCCTTTGCACTGCATTCATTATACTGTTCCATGCCAGATTTTTTTTTTTTTTATTTAGATTAAGCGAGGGGTCTGCAGTAGACCCCACGCTGGCTCACGACTCTCATAAATACTTGTAAATGGTAACGAATTAACAATCCTTTAATTTATTTTTAAGCAGGCGTATGTAGCGATGGTGCCATTGGTACTTGTTTACATTATCATTAAGGAAAACTCTGGATGTGGTTCGAATTCATGTGGTGCAATCCCAAAGGCACATGTTGGCTTGTCTTTTATATCGTAGCGAGGCCGCCCCCGTGCACATTGCCCGCCTCAGTGCGATGGAGCCGCCCCAGTGCGCCACATGGCCAATCTTAATATACAATTAGATAAACACGCAGATTATGTAAATACGAGCAATGCGCCGAGGCGGAGTACTGACGGCACTTGTTGCGTCGCTTTATCAGTGTGCTCCCGTCAGCGTTGTCCTCCCACTTGCAGCGCGGCACTCTCACTACTCCCTCACGCTGCACATGCTGCGCTCGCACCGCCGGCGCGTAACAACACGCACTTCGCTGCACTTCACTAATAGGATCTGCTCTGGTAGAATTGCAAGTGTTACATGCTCAACAAAATAACTTGAGTGTAGTTCGACTTCATTGGCACGCGGGACGCAAGCCGCGAGACGCGTCCCGTCAGCCGCGAGACGTGTCCCGTCAACCGCGAGACGTGTCCCGTCAGACGCGAGACGTGTCCCGTCAGCCGCGAGACGTGTCCCGTCAGCCGCGAGACGTGTCCCGTCAACCGCGAGACGTGTCCCGTCAGACGCGAGACGTGTCCCGTCAGCCGCGAGACGTGTCCCGTCAGCCGCGAGACGTGTCCCGTCAGCCGCGAGACGCGTCCCGTCAGCCGCGAGACGTGTCCCCTCAGCCGCGAGACGTGTCCCCATCAGCCGCGAGACGCGTCCCGTCAGCCGCGAGACGTGTCCCGTCAACCGCGAGACGTGTCCCGTCAGACGCGAGACGTGTCCCGTCAGCCGCGAGACGCGTCCCGTCAGCCGCGAGACGTGTCCCCTCAGCCGCGAGACGTGTCCCGTCAGCCGCGAGACGTGTCCCGTCAGCCGCGAGACGCGTCCCGTCAGCCGCGAGACGTGTCCCCTCAGCCGCGAGACGTGTCCCGTCAGCCGCGAGACGTGTCCCGTCAGCCGCGAGACGTGTCCCGTCAGCCGCGAGACGTGTCCCGTCAGCCGCGAGACGCGTCCCGTCAGCCGCGAGACGTGTCCCGTCAGCCGCGCGACGTGTCCCGTCAGCTTGTGGTGCGCGCGCCCTCTGACCCGCCGACATTGTTCCACGTTCAATGTTCCAGCTACAAATAACGTAACAATAATGTTTTTGTGTTTGTGCAATCGCGACTGTTGCGACCTGTTGCATGAACCTGTGACCTGCATTTAACTAATAAGTCAACGAAACCCGATCGCAGAATGAAACTTACTTCGGTTAGTTATAACCGTTATTTTTAATCAACTTCAAAGGACGAGGTTAAATCATTTCGGTTGTATGTTTTGTTCATGTTTGTCACCTCAGAGCTCCGCCCTTTGTGGACCGATCCGCAACAACTTGGAGCCTCGAGCGCGTAAAGTTAATTTGTTGAAATTGAAACTACATACTAAAGTCTTTGGTCCCTTAAAGCCGTAAAAAAGTTAAAGTTAAAATATAACTTAAAAAGTAAACGAAAATAAAACAATATATGACTGGCCATACAAATATTTCTTCAGTGCGGGAATCCAACCCGCAAAAGATTTCTTGTCAATCTTTTTACAATGAAAAATATTTAGACCTAAAATAATGACGGCAAATGGACGTAATGAGATGATCTGCGCTGCGCGAGCTGCTCCGTGACGTGCTCGCGGATGCTCCGGGCAGCGGTGCGCGGGTCAAGGCCACTAGTTACTTGCGCTTTCACACCGCTGACCGCTGCCCGCTGACCGCTGCCCGCTGCCCGCTGACCGCTGACTACAGCACAGCTGTACTAACTTATACAACGTACTAATACGTCTCGTGTCATTTATTAATACGTGTCAGAGTTATTGAACTGCAAACAATGACATCGTTCACAAGTGTCACAATGTAGTTAAAGTTTACAGATCATCACAAACTGATTGTGTTCTCTGTTGTGCGCTTCTAGAACTAATCTACTGCACATAATGAAAGTATAAAGGTTTGTGTTCTAGTTTTAATGAGAAAACAACCGGATCGATTAAAAAAAATTCACCATTATACGCTATTTTATAATTAAAAGACATAGGCATATATTTTTAGAAATTAAGTAACTCAATTTCTCATATTCGTTTTGTCCTACCATCAGCTCGCAATACTTATTGGATTCATAATAACTTAAGCACGAAATAAATATGAATAAAACTAAAATGTCAAGACAACATGCACCACTGCAGACTCTGCGGCGGTCGCGTTTTACCTTACTTTATATTTAAACAACATTTCCTTGGCTTCATTCGTTTAAGTTTATTTTCAATGTAATCAACTTGTTGCGGCGTTCACACAATGTTTTGCAACAGTTAACTCTCTCTTAAGTGAAGTCCTTCAAGGCTTCAACTGAGTTCACTGAAAGGCACAATAATAAATTAACATTACCGCTCAGCATGTCGTGGTTCAGGCTAGTATGCGTTTGTCCACAGCGCAGCGGCTCACACGCTACGCGCTACGCCGTAGCTCGTAGCCCGTCGTAACCGACCTACATATGAGATGCTCCGCATTGTCTTCAATTCATGGTTGTCATGAGCAACTTCTTACTTCTCACTATCAAAATAAAACCGACACGGAAACACAAGTAAATAATTCTCACTGCAAAGTGCTACGGCGCGTTGATGTCTTTTGCACGGAGTTAGCTCGGGGAGTTATTAGTACGTAGCAATTCAGTTTTTGTTATATTGTCGGCGAGTGGCGTGAACGAGTCGTCGGCCTGTTCAATTGTAGCGTGACCTCAATAAACGTTCATTTATATTCCATATTTTGCACTGCTTACGTACATGCTACATTTTTATTTCTTAATTCGATGTGTTCGTTTTGAAAAGATTCTTGCGATTATATCAGTTAAAATCCGTTCCAACCCTAAACCTGTACAAATGGTTGATATTTTTTTAATAGAAAAGATTGATAAGAATATCCCTAAATAGTAATACAATCAAATGTTAATCGGCACTCATTTACGAGTATTAAAACTAGATTTTCATTGAACACGGTTCGTTCACAGAGCTCAAGGTTGCGTGCGCGCCCGGGCGGCGCACTGCTCGCCGCGCGGGACTGACTTCTGTTCTAGTTCCATAGTTATCATTTGCCATGAGCTCCACTCGTCGTTTAGTCCGCTAACTATTGTATTTAAACAATAAGGCGGGCGGCGCCGGGGCGCGGAGCAAGCAGAGCAGTTCTTGTGGCGCACGCGCATTGTGCATATGTATAATGTTCACGTTTTTCGTCGCATCGCTGTGATGTGGGAACGCGGCCGGCCGCACCGCCAAGACACCAACAGACCTGTACGCCGATACCGCGCTCCACTGTTTGTGAAGTTTTAATTTCGATACGTTTAATTCTCATTTCTATAACAGGTTTTCATTTGATGAAACGTTTCAACACGTCAATCACGCGAGGTTGTTTACTTTCAATCTGAAGCTGAAAATCAATTGCAATAAACCAGATGACAGCCGCAAGCGACACGCGGACTCCACATAACAGTGCACTGCACCGAGTGCACCACACGTGACGCGACGCGGACAACAGCTGCAAGTAGACGAGTGAACTCGGAGGACGCAACAGGTGAAGCCAGTGCAACGTCGCGCCGCCGCCGAGCCGGCGACGAGGCGCAGAAACGCGTTGCTCACTCACCACCTCCAACACGAGCGAGTACACGCGCGACCTCGAGCGCCGCTCACCGCACATGCTCAACTTTTTGGAAATTTGCCTATAATTAACATGAAAGCACCAAAACTGTAACAGAGCTGGCGAGTGGCAGTCTCACGGTCAGTCTGGGCTGGGCGACTCGCGACTGGCCGAGTCGCGCATGTGACGGCACTAACATATCGCTCGCATTCTCGGCGCATCCGGCGCTTGGGCAACGTCCCGACCGAGCGGTGCACTCGCCACACTCGCTAGTCTTGCCACACTGAACTTATTAATAAACTTTATGAAATGCTAACACCTCCACAACGTTCACTTCTAACACTGCATAAAGTATTTCATAATGATTTCGACAAAACATTCGCAGGAAAACCGTATTCATCGCATGTCCGGACAACGCAACTTCTAATAAAGGTTAAACATTTGCCTTATAAATGTCAGATTATATTGAATGGTACGTTTTTTGTATAAGACTTGGCTCATGAATATCACTAATGCGAGTGAAGCCAAGCGAAAAAGCAAGTCTCTCTCTAATAAACAAGTTTAAGTAAATATTGGCTATGATTACCATGATACGAGAGCAGTAGGTCGGTGCTTCAAACGAAGCTCGCGGAGGGAGTGCTAGCCGGCGTCGTCCGCAGTCCCCAGACCATCCTCACATGCTGAGGTTATGCCAAGAGCCAGGCCGCGCACTAACTCGTTTTTATCGACTGTGGAGACGTTAACGTTGAAAACCAGTCGCCACTCCATGTTAACTGCTGAAGCTGGGCTGCAGCCCGTTACACTGAAAGCAGATGTCACTCGTGGACAGGCAGCTGGGTGAATGCTGGCCGCATGCAGGAGGCTTCTGTCTTCATGTGTCAACACGAGTGTTAGTGTGTCCGTCACGCGGCCGCGTGTTCCCGGCGGGTCGTGTGCTCGCGCGGCCGCGCTGGACCCGGCGGGTCGTGTGCTCGCGCTGCCGCGCTGGACCCGGCGGGTCCTGTCCGTCGCGCGGCCGCGCTGGTCCCGGCGGGTCCTGTCCGTCGCGCGGCCGCGCTGGACCCGGCGGGTCCTGTCCGTCGCGCGGCCGCGCTGGACCCGGCGGGTCCTGTCCGTCGCGCGGCCGCGCTGGTCCCGGCGGGTCCTGTCCGTCGCGCGGCCGCGCTGGACCCGGCGGGTCCTGTCCGTCGCGCGGCCGCGCTGGTCCCGGCGGGTCCTGTCCGTCGCGCGGCCGCGCTGGACCCGGCGGGTCCTGTCCGTCGCGCGGCCGCGCTGGACCCGGCGGGTCGTGTGCTCGCGCGGCCGCGCTGGTCCCGGCGGGTCGTGTGCTCGCGCGGCCGCGCTGGTCCCGGCGGGTCGTGTGCTCGCGCGGCCGCGCTGGTCCCGGCGGGTCGTGTGCTCGCGTGGCCGCGTGTTCCCGGCGGGTCGTGTCCGTCACTGCTCGGCCGACGTCAGTTGCGTCACTGCGCTCGCCGATGAACCGCGGCTCCGTTTAGAAAGTACTGAAACTGTTCGTATTATATTTGTATGTAATTACATCCAGTTAGCGTTGCATCACGATCCGACAGAAACTTCGCGTCGCCAGTAAAAGGTTACCAACACGTTTGTGCGCCTTCCTACAGCCCGTCTACGTAACAGACGCTCCCCTCGCCTGACGCGTCATCATATCTGCGTGCTGGTCGTTAGCTCCTTATACTGTTTACAACAGAACCTACCTATACACCTGTATAGCAATGGTTCCGAACACGAAGTCCACAAAACAACCCCTCAATAACATGCAAGTCTTTTATAAGTTTTCTTCTGGACTTTTAGGCCCTGTTATCAACAAAAACACCAAAGTAGTCTTCAGACAAAAAAAGAATAGAAAATTTAGGAATTCAAAAATCAGCTTTGAGACATTGATACAGAGATGTGTCGCTCGAAATAGCTGTGACGTCAGTCGGCTGTGCACTGTAGAGCGGTGGGCGTCGCCGAAGGGCGCTCGAGGACGGTAACATTCTCCGGGTTCGGGTTTTTCCTTTATGAGTCACCACCACCACCGCCGGCACCAGCGCTACTACCACGCGGTGAAAGGGTGTTGTGCAAACTGCCCGCAGCTGCAGCCTCCCCGCTCCCCCGCACCCGCACCCCGCACCCCGCAGCCCACAGCCCTCATTTGCATTGGCTGGCTCCACAAAGTGTACAGTAGCTATCTACGGCGACAGCGGCCTGCGATGTAGCACGAGACCGGGTTTACAAGTCGCTTCTTATATCTACATACAAGACATTTTAAAAAGGACGTGAAACAGCAGATTAGCTAGTCTTTTGTTTGAATTGTTTGTACAACAACAATCGTAGTATTTAGACGACGTATAATTACAGATTAATTAAGTATATCTGTAGTTTTGCTGTTGTTTTCCTTGTTCTAAAAATAGTTATGAAGTAAGCGGTGTTACATCAATTAACTGCTAAACAACAAACGCGAGCGGCTAGCAGCAGCCCGCGCGCTCCTCGGCTGCATCAGCGCGAGCGGCGAGCAGGAGCCCGCGCGTTCCTGGGCTGCATCAGCGCCAGCGGCGAGCAGGAGCCCGCGCGCTCCTGGGCTGCATCAGCGCCAGCGGCGAGCAGGAGCCCGCGCGCTCCTGGGCTGCATCAGCGCCAGCGGCGAGCAGGAGCCCGCGCGCTCCTGGGCTGCATCAGCGCCAGCGGCGAGCAGGAGCCCGCGCGCTCCTGGGCTGCATCAGCGCCAGCGGCGAGCAGGAGCCCGCGCGCTCCTGGGCTGCATCAGCGCCAGCGCACGGCCGCGGCAACCCCGCTACCGTGCAATTAATATGTGCTTGCAATGTAATGACCGTTGAGCGTCGGTCTATCGCTGGCGTCGCGTCCGCGACCTGGTGCTGTCGACACTGGCCGTCCGAGTAGTTGCAATCTTTCCATGAAGCTGGGAGTTTGTCTACACTCAGCAGACATGGGGATGTTGTTACACTGACTGCCATAAGTTCAAAGTGCTGGCACAGACAATGTACTTGCTTTCATCCCGTGCAGCAGACAGCACGGAGTGCTGCTCTTTGATTTTTTTTGACAACTCTTCTCTTCTCCTGATTAAATATCACTTTGTGTAGAGATAGCCTCAGACATGTTTCACAGCTTCGTGGAGCAATGGTCACTCCGACAAGCGACACTCACGCTGTAGTGATTTAATTGCGACACGGCCTAAACTCTAATGCGAATATAATACGACGGAATCGAGGACTCATGATAAGCGCCCATCAATAGCGGCCGAGTGCGAAACTGGACATTTTGAACCGAACGCCGAGCTTGCAAAAGCTGCGCGTGTTGCAACCAGTTGCGTAATGTGGCACAAGCTAGGGCGCGCACGCGGACTCACTCGCCGCGCTAGCCTTCAGTCGCAGAAGTCACTCAGATCGCTGCTAATGAGAACAAGTAGACATCTCATCAGATGCATTTGGTTGGCAAACAGCAAGTCTGTCAGTTACAGTGATAGGAAGCGTAAGGCGCCGAGTGAAAGTGTTCCCCGCGCGTCGGGGCCGCGGCCGCCGCTGACGACACGCTAAGGTTAAACAATATTCATATTTTAAGGTCACATTTAAACATATTTCCCAGTTGTTGCACATTCACGAGCATAAGGAAGTTGTGAGTAATGGTTTTAAATAATATTTTCCGCCGAAACAATTAAACGTAGAAACCTTTAATCGCGAGCACGTGTTATTGTTAGCTCGCCAGTACGGACACGCTTTTACGAGTTAAAGTATGGACTTCCGTATAATATAGCCGGCGCAGACAAGCACGCTGATGGTACAGTCCTGAGCCCGCAGTGCGGCGCGGCCTCGCGGACGGAGCGCTGCCCGCACGCGGCGGCGGAGCCCCGCTCGCTGCAGCACGCACGGCAGCCACGCGGCCCGCGACACATGCGTGTCGTGGACGACACTCAGTCTCTCGGACTCGCGATCATATCTGTACTAGTGTACTGTTAGGTAATTCCCTCCCATCGAATTCTATAACTTAAATAAAATTACGTGGACACCCAAATACAACGAAATAAAATATTTATTATAATTTTACAAAAAAAAATTTTACCTGTCTAATAAACTGCTAAAATAAGGGTTCTAATTTTTTGCGGCAGATAGAGCCTCCGTTGTTAGTTCAGGCATTTGTATGTGTATTTGTAAGTGATAGAAATTCATATAAAATGTTCGACTTACTAATCATTTGAAACATCCATTTCAAATTATTGGTAGGTCGAACTTTTTGTTATTCAATCTATTGAAACTCGGCATTTTGAGAATAATTATTGTAAACTTTAAAGATATCGAAATAAAGAATATTGGATTTAAAAAAATATGACAAATTATAAATCAGAATTGTTAAGTAACCATTCAGAAATATGAAAATCAGTGACTGTGAGTGTCGTAATAAACATTTTAATGTAATTATATAATAGTCGTGTGTGTGTGGGCGCGCAGTCGAGACACGAACAATGATCATAATTGCTTCGTTTGCATTGCGCTAGTGATATCTGCGAGCCGTGCTTGAGTCGCCGGCGCTCACATTGCGCCGCCTCGACCTGTTTCAGCGACGCGTCCCGCGCACGACACGACACGACAGGCGGGGCGCCACTCGCAGCCGAGAGTGCCCTCGGACCCGAGCGCGCAGCCCACGCTGCCTCGTGCCACGCGCGCGATGTGACACCCGCCACATGTGGCGTGCTGTCGGCGGCCGCACGGGCCGCGTTGCGCCACACCGCACGAGTGCTGTAACGCACACAACTCCATACTACACTCCAACAATATTACGAAAAAAACAAACCGAGCTATCAGATTGTCGCAACTCGACTGACACACGCAGATGCCATAATAACTTAAACAGCTATGGAAACTTTTCAACTGCGAGTGCCACGCAGTAAAGAGCTCATAATCTAGCCGTTATTACTGCTAGATGGCAAATTAAATCAGTAGAGTGTTATTATTTTACAATTAGGGACGCGAGGTCGCGGCCTCCAGCGTCACCGCTGATCCCGTCACTGAGCGCCACAACCGGAGCACCGCGCACGTGCTCCGCGGCCGGCGCGCGGCGCGACACGCTCCCCTCGCACTACGCGCACGTCACGCGCATACGCGGCGCACACACGACGAACGTCTTCGTTCCGCCGACACGCTCATTGTATCACAATACTGACATTTACTATCGTAGTACATTCTTTATACACCGTTAAATTTTGATCGTTTTAATCCCTTGGACCGGTGGTTTAACTAACAAAATACTACTCATTACAAGCTTGTACTGCGACGTAACATAAAAAATAAAGAAATTAGCAAATGATAAGATTATACTCGCAAAATGCATGAAACCGAAAGTTGCGCCACGAGATAGTTACCTACATCGTCGTCGGTCGTTGCGTATCGGGCAGCGTAGGTACCTACACGGCCCGCTCAAGCATAAGGTTATTGACTCGACAGCTGATGTTTGCGTAGGTAAACAAATAAATTGATTCCAAATTTTCCTTCATACTTTTACGGGCTTAGGACCGACATAACTGTTTTGTGCGTAAGACGTCATGCCTTTTAAAATAATTATGCTAAAAGTGGTAGGTAAGTAACTACATGTACAAATAAATCTCTACAGGCCTGCTAGTTATGGCGTATTTAAAAATGTGTAATCAAATTATGTACAATGACTTAAAAAGAATCAAAATTATGAACAATGATTTAAAAAGAATCAAAATTATTTACAACGATTTAAAAGAGCTAAAATTTAACTACCAACCGTTATTAGCATACTAATAACGGTTGGTAGTTAAATTTCACGATAACGTAGTAATTGTTCAAAATGCAAACCATTCCTTTCGATACACAGTCTTGCACGTTTGATGAGATTGTCTTTTAATTTTACTAATGTATCCCTGTCACTTTTTATCACATCGAAGGCGTCCACTATCGCACTTTTCATTTGTTTTCATTGAGTTTGATGCTCGTTTTTACACTAAACGTTTTATTTCACTCCACAAATAAAAATCCAGCGGGGTAAGGTCCGGACTCCTTGCTGGCCAAGCAACTGGACCACTCCGTCCAATCCAATTATCGCCAAACATTGAATTTAAATGGTTGCGTACATTACGTTCGTAATGTGCTGGACAACCGTCATGTTGATAAAATAAATTGCCTAGATACGCCAGTGGAATGTCTCCCATTAGTTCAGGTATCACACTTTGCAGCATGTTCATGTAAGTCCCACCGGTCAAATTCCCTTCGACAAAATACGGGCCGATAATTGTATCATTAATGATACCAGCCCACACATTTACGCTGAATCGTACTTGATGGCTACACTCACGAATCACATGTGGATTGTTAAACGCCCAAAAATGTTCGTTTCTTTGGCCGCCACAATCGTTTGTCCAGTTGGAATTTGCGGGTCGGGTATACCACGCAGTCGCAATGATTGCAAATGGTTTGGTTCACTGTAAAGGCGTCGAGCCTCCTGCGCATCAAAACTCGCGATTGCGTAAAACTGCACCATAGCAACGTACTCAATGTTGGAATACGCGTAATTCCGAGACGCCATTATTCGCGAGATAACACTGCACTCCGATCACGTACTGACCCGGGGAAACTCCCATGACGTGTCACTGTCGCTGCAGTTAGCGCGCGGGGTGCGCGGGGTGAGAGGGGCGCGCGCGCCCTGTTTGATTGGCAAGGAATACGGCGCGCGCGCCCGGGGGCGGGACTTGCTCTAGGATTGGCTATTTTTTGTGAGTCCACGTTGACCAGCGACCGCGTCAATGTTGTTACTGATAAGAATGCTGCCTACTAACGGTTCGCATTATTTATTCACGCATGCGAGAATTGATTCGAGTTATTAAAAAAAAAGTACTTTATTTTTTAATTTTATCTTTACAAATCGATAGTGTTTCATGGACCAGTTCGACCCTCCAAGGGATTAAAACGATCAAAATTTAACGGTGTATTATAACTGCGTTTAGGTCTCATAATGCTATCTATTCTGAGGCACCTTTTAATCTAGTTCTGACGTAACATGTCACTACGTCGGCGCCTGCGCCGGTGTAACAATATATTGAGAGCAGATGACCACAGTGGACAAATGAGGAAGTTCGTTGGTTATGTTATCGCCGTGAAGCGCACATTACATGGCACGCTAGCTACGGCACGTGGCGCCGTTCGCCCAATTCGCCGGCGCACAACAATCGTCACTTTCGCAAACGTTACGTGCGCGGCGGGACGCGGAACAGCCCGTGTGCACAATGCCAGCATTCTCCACAATCACAGTAATTGTGATCATTACGCGTCGCCGCGTCTCAGCTGACCGGAGCGGCAGTTCCGCGCACATTCCTGGGACCTCCCGAGTGTTGCGAGTGTCAGCACAACTCGTCAGCGTCATGAGACCTGACGCAGCGTCGTCGTGTCCACTTACATAACGATCAAACGATGAAGACATCACGTACTATATAATAACTGGCTCCACTAGTTACTGCATTGTTAAGTAATATGACGAGAGGAAACAGCGCTCAAACTGTATTGCATGTCATTACATTACGTACGAACATCTCGGGTCGTTGCTCAACGCGGCGCTGGAGCGCTCGTCCGCCGCGGGTGACCCGGATCTGTACTGTCGTCGGCCAAACACTACTTGAACACCATCAACTGTTCATACACAAGCAACGTCGCTAATGTTAGTGAGGGCTAGCGTCCCGGGGACACTGCGCGCGGGACCGCTGAGTGGGCAGCGTAGCAGCCGCGCCAGCCCGACAGCCAAGTGCTGGCAGTTACATTGTGGCGGCGCGCTTAACTATTCGAAATATTACTTAACATATTACGCGATTCTACAAAAAAGGATAAAAACTATTGTCATACTTATTTTTCAATAGGTTTTTGTAACTAACTCGGAAACTGCTGAAACTGAATTTTGCTTTTCAATTAATATAGATGGACACACAATGTGCCGCTCGAGTAGAGCAGGCGCACAGGGAATCTGCCGCCGACGTCTTATTCGAGTTGAATCGACATTCGAAACATAGCTCGCCAGTTACAGTCCTAGATGAATGTATTATGTGACAACAGGCAATCAACTGAATATTGTGTAAACCATTCATTTACAACACAGCTCAGAAGCAAATTGATAGATATAAATTTACTACCTTTAATTGCGGAGCTTGGTTCTAAATCGATTGAAAATAATGTGGTCAGACAGAGGCCGCGCTTGCGATACATATCGCAGGCAATGGCTTGTGGTCGTTAGTGCAGGGTGCCGACACGCGACACAAGGCGCTCATGTGCCCCGCAGGACGCAACGGCGATGATTGCGCGTGATGCACCGCATTACACTAATGGCTGAGTTCGACGCACGCGCGCGCGCGACCAGTTGCTTGCCCAACGAGACACGATCCCTGCTCGTATAAGTAGTACCCACGCCGCGCGCCGCCGCACTCCGCGCGACTCCCTCGCCGCCTCGCGTCCTCCTCCCGCACGGGACCCGGTACGTCACTCGCTACATCATCCACTTTCCTGTATAATAGACCGGAATCTATTTAGTTTTTGTGCGAACGTGTCTCGTAGCACACCCCGCGTAGCTCCCGCTACGCAGCCACTACGCGCCCGCGCTACGGGACTACGCCGCGCTACGGGACTACGCCGCGCTACGAGCGCTCACGCAACTAAACACACATTATGTAAATGAGTTTGATTGGAAGTTGCAAAACTGTCAACTTTACTATCTGTTTATTAATCATTAGTATTAATTATGTGAATATTCTTAAGAAATTCTTTTCAAATGAAATATTGGACGGCCAAGTATAATGAATTAATTTGAGTGTTTCGTAAAGTTATTGAAAGTGAAAACCTTGTCATAAATCGAATGAAACATAAGCTTGCTGGATGATGACGGCTACCTGTAGTTACACGAGCCTCCGGACAGAGGGAGCTACTTTCTTAATTCTGCAAACACGTGTAGTGCGCTCGTCTCCGCACCATCAAAGCAATTACCTTTCATTAATCCAAATAATAGATAAAAAGTGATTGTAAACTGTTGACAATGACAATACATGAGAGAAGCACGTGGTGAGGAGATAGCGTGCAGTGCCGAGCACACAATCGATCAATTACTGGACACAATCGTCCCGCTGTGGCGGCGCGTCTGTCGGTAAACAGCGGCACGTGTCCCGCGCCGCACCGCTCACTGTACTCGCTCCGATACCAGACACAGCACGCAACTAAATCCTAATGTTTGTGCGTTTCATAATCTGAATGAAATCCGCCGTTACCCAAATCACTAATGAGGGCCGATATTACTTATATTTAAATATTTTTTATTGCAATTTGATCTGGTGGCGATCTGACATTCTATTTGATAAACATAACTCAATAGTTGGCAATCGACCTCGAGCTTATGGAGATACATTCTAATCAGCCGTTATGATTAGCCGCGCGCCACTTCAAAAGAAGATCCGCTTTGTCAAGAAATTGTAAAAAATAAAACTGAAGTAACGACAGTTCGATTGATATTGACAGCAGAGCAGCGCGCTAAGGAAGCTGTGGCGACAGGCGCGCGGGCCGCAGGGACTCGCGCGTCGCTCCATGATGTGCCGCGCCGCGTCGGCTGCTTCGTGGACGATTCGCGACAGTCATTGGTTCCGGCACCTCGTGCCTTCGCAAGCGTTTGCCTCATAGCAGATAATTTCATTAAGTCGTTCAATCATTGACCGTTTGAAATGCATCTCTTTACGACACTGGCTGCAACGTTAAACAAACACTAACAGGCCCTGGCCCAAGGTGACCGCTGACACAAGTAGTTGTCTTAGTGCTTGCGCTCTATCCCGGCGACGGTCATATCTGAAACCGTCCCGCGCGACTAATGAGGGTGAGGGAAGAGGGAGTCTGGTCACTACTACTACCGTTCTGACCGAGACTCACCGCGTGCTAGGTCCCGGCACGCGGCCGCTCTCGACCGGAACACCCGCAAAGAGTCGCGCAGAAGATTTCCTTTGGCTAGGTCTCTGCTGTGCTCAGTGCCGCCTCGGTTGTCAGAAGATTTCCTTTGGCTAGGTCTCTGCTGTGCTCAGTGCCGCCTCGGTTGTCAGAAGATTTCCTTTGGCTAGGTCTCTGCTGTGCTCAGTGCCGCCTCGGTTGTCAGAAGATTTCCTTTGGCTAGGTCTCTGCTGTGCTCAGTGCCGCCTCGGTTGCGCACACGCGTGCGACACACTTAATCCATTTTCGGTAATTCTGCCACTGTCCGCAAGGCTGTTGATAACTTCGACATCAACTGGAATGGAACTGATTTGCATAATGTTAAGTGTTGCTGTTGAGCAAGTTTGACCGCGCTTACGAAATATAATATCATACATTTAAAATTCAAATGTTACCTTACATAGACGTGACCTAATAAACAAAACAGAGAGCAGCGCATGCGCTGCAGCGAGCGCGTCACTTGCAGCTCAGCACTGATCAACTAGTCAGTATGGTTCATCCGATTAACTCAAGGACAACAAGTCCTATTGGTTTATCTTCTCATTGTGAATGACTAGTGTTCTGACATTTACTATGATATTGTCAGTTTCGTCCAAAGTTGTGTGGCGTGCCCTTTACAAAAGTGAACGGATTCGCAAACTGTACGCGGGCGATTAATTTCTCCTTTCAGGAATACGATTGAAGGTCAACTGCAATGTTTCCTTGAGTTGGCGTTGTTGGCAGTTGGTGCGCCGTATAAGCGAGGCGATCGATGCTAGGTGACCCACTACTTGCGCAATACGGAGACTAACATCCGTTTTCCTCGAGTGCCGGGCACCAGTCGCGCGCACGTATCGGGGACCACTTGCGACTTCACGCGCGAATCTATATTTAACGCCTAAGAATGTAGCATAAGCAATGTTCGTGAAGATAATATCATCTCTTGGAGCCCTCTTCAAGGTCGCGTGTAATTACAATTATGATAAATGATGGCGTGTGCGGCGACGCCACGCCACCACTAACTCACGATAAACGGACAGATACGTGTAATTATATTGCTACGTTCACCGACTGCCCACCGCACGTACTGGTTTCATCACTACAAAGTGGTGTTTTTTTGCAAAATAATTGCATACTTAAGATTAGCTAGTTGAAGCTCGTTATAATGTACCCAGCGTTATTACGATACTTTACCGTCATTACTTGAAGCTACAGCTATTAGGGCTGGCGCACACGCGCCGGCGGCCTCGCCTGGCGCGCCTGCTAGAGAGCCGTGCGCTCCCGGTCGCACCACCGCCTCGATATCGATAGTAAAGGCACAGTTTCGCCTACACCTCAAACAAATGAAGCGGCGGTCGCGTGCGCGCGGACTGTTGCAACAGTTAATCACCTTCGGCGGCAGTGTACCGCTCTCCGAGCTGGTAGCACATTATAAGGACGCGCCCTTGCCGCGTCCGCATTACACACTACCTACTTCCTTTGTCGAAATTGTGATATAATCAAAATAAACATTTAAAAATTCCAAGCAGTCGTGAACCTAACCATAAACATCATTATATTCCGCTGTATTTAATTACATTCTTAAGAGTTCGTTTCAGCATCTCGTGTGGCAATCGTGAAGGTGTGCACGCACACACACACACGCACTCCGCGTGCTGTGCGGCACCCACCGTGAGTGCGCTAGGCTGTCGACTGCTAATAATAGAATCTTTAAACCCAACTCTACCTCCTGGGGTAAAGCAGAGATAGATGCCCCAGTAGGATAGGTGCCCCGATATCGATTACTCTACTTTTGAGAATTAATCGTATACTTACTATTTCAATTATTAATCAAAAGACTTTCCAGTTACTACTATGTTGACCGTGTCTTACGTCTCTTTGTGATTGTATGAGAAGACAAAATACGATCAAAGTTTTTAGGGGATAGTTGCCCGTTTTGTGGGGACGGCATCTATCCTGTAAAGCATTTATGTGGATCAGGCAATTATCCCACACGTGGGATAGATGTCACAAAATATAGAGGTCCGCTAAAATCGCGAATACTCGAAAACTATAAAAGAAAATGTTTTTAAATTTATAGATTTGTCAATGAAAAACCAAAGTACCTGCTAGTCTTACAAATAACGCATTTCACTTTTTCTACTCTGAGATATGGAGTGATTTCAAAAAGTGGGGCAACCATCCCGGTTTTACCCTATACATAATTCTAGGTTTAAAGTTCATTCTCCCAAGTCCTTAAACATTGACAATTTAGCTTCATTGGACTCGTTTCTCAAGTTAATTTAATATCGATACAATATTGTCAGTGTGTACTCTTAGCTAAAGCTTGTGGCGCTAACTCAGGCAACGAGTTCACACGAACACGCGCGTGTTATGTTGCGGGTGTACACACGCACACACCAGCAGCTCGCGCTCGTGAGACTAGCGCCGCGATCGATCGCTGTTCTCACACAATCAATTGCTTAAGAAATCTCTCACGACGTTTTTCTATTCGTTAAGTAGGTTATTATTAGAATTTGTTTTAATCAACATTATTCACACAATATATGACCGTTTGTATAAGTTTGTAACGAATGACTAAGTGAGCGATTAGTTGTCAGATCGCGAGCAGAACAGAGGTCGCGCTGCGTCGCAACCCGCCGCGGCCTGCATACGCAACCAGCGCTCACACACACACACACACACACACCGTGCGGGTGCTCCGAGCCGCGACTGTAGCTCGTTCTATATTGTTGATATAGTTACTATACGTCGGGGTCCACTGGTCCTCGCTTGTTCTCGTTCCACACACTCAGAAGCAAGCGATGCACAAGTATCGGCAATCTTATTGTCATTGTTCAAGCTTCTGAGTGAGTAGCACGAGCGGCGACCCCAGCGCCACCCCGGCTGAACTGTGAACTAACCGAGTGTGTATCCCACAGGTCCCAACAGATAGTTTGCTACGGTGAGACCGCCTAGGAAGTGTGCTAATCGAGACCAGTGATACAACAGAATGAGGACGTCCGTGTACATAGTGGCGCTCTGCGCACTGATGGCCGCGCACGCCGCGCCGGCGCCCGAGGCGGCGCCCGAGGCGGCGCCCGCGCCCGCCGCGCTGCCCGACCCCAGCGCCGACGACAGACCCGAGATCATCGAGATCATCGCGCCCGCCGCCAGCGCACAGGTATATATACCATCACTAACTACTAACTTGTGTTTATGGTGTACCTACAATCAAAATCTATCACTACGTCCTTTCTAAATCATTTATTTCTCGTATGCTGTTAAGGGAGCTGATAAAACGTTACAAGTTAGAGCAAGCATCACACAGTTTGTTGGCCTGTTCATGTTCATGACTAAACGTAAGGATGAAAGGCCTCACTGCAGGGCGATGGATATCGCAGCAGACGTCCTCATTGCGCGCCGGCGCGTGCGACCACTCCACAGCCTCAGCCTGGTCACCCACACACTTTAGTCTTAACACAATGAGGACGTGAGTGGCGCGGGTGAGGGACAAGTCAGCGCCTCGCGTGACCCTAATCACTGCGATCCATCAATAATATAATTACGTAATTGCATCGTTTTGTTTACGACAAAACCCCGCGTTAATAATAATGAACGATTCTTCTAACTCTGCCTGCGCCGAGGCTGTGACTTTTCGACACCGATTAGACCGAGGAGTCACTGGCACGCGACCCTCATGCAACAACGTCCTGCATGCAATCAATATACTGTTCTGCTTTACCAAACTAAACAAGTGTCCTGTAATGTAGCAATTACTTCGTGTTGCAGGAGACGCTAGCGACGCTGAACCTGGGCGCCCCTGGCTCCGAGCTCAGCGAGAGGAACAAGCGAACCATTGGCATCCTGCGACAACTGTTCCCTTCTCTTACGCAGGTATGACACGCAGGCTCCGGTCGAGGCCGCCTGGCAGACTTAGTGCTACTAACACGCAGTAGTTAGATCCCTTTACTAACACAGGAACTGATCTAGCCCCTCGGAGCCATTCCGAGCTGTCGAGCAGGTGGTCCCGGTAGACCGGCGCGCGTGACGTCGTGTGTAGTGTGGTCGAGGCGGCGACGCTAAGGCCGGTGTATGTTCTAGATAATCGAACAGAAGGTACAGCAACTAACGAGCATGGTGCTGACGACGCTGGGCCCCGTGGTGCTGCGCCTGTTCCTGGGCGGACGCAACAACGGCGGCAACACCGGCGGCGGCACCGTGGAGGTGGAGGACGACGACGATGACGATGAGGACGAGCCCAGCAGCACCACGCCGCGCCCCGCCAGCGAGCCCGTGGCCGGCTTGCGGCGCCGGCGCGCGCTGTACATCCTGCCGGTATGACGCCTGGACTATGCGCACCCTCAGCCTGCCCGGAGACGGCAGTGCGGGCGCGCGCAGACCGCGCGCCTCCATCGTCATCGTCATCGCATCGTCACTCACCCATGTCCACGTCACGTCACTAACCATCACCTCGCCGCCACCACCGCTCGCTCTCACCGCCGCTCACTTGCAGAACGCCATCGCCGAGGAGAACCAGCTGCTGTCGGGCGCTGAGTCGCAGCAGGCGGAAGTGCGCGTCGCGTTCAGCGAGCCCGCCGACCAGCAGGCGGCCGCCAGCGACGACCAGCAGACGGCGGCGCAGACCAACGCCGCGAGCATCGACGAGATCACGCTCGACGACGCGGACAACAGCGAAGAAAACAGAAATAAGAGGTGACATTCTTGATCACTACCATTGTAGGCGACACTGTCTAACTTTCACTCGGTAACTGAAATGTATCGTATCCCAAGGTTAATGATTTCAGAATCTTTTGATACTGACTACCTGACACTGGCATATCAATGAATTGCTGTAAATAATCGATTAATAATAATGATTTAGCGCCTTACTGCATGCAGCCGTGTTGCATTGTGCCGCAAATTGCGTTACTTCGTACAATAGTGAGAGCTGCTATTGTCGGTTTTTGCGATCATGTTCGCACGTTTCGATTTAGTTTCGCGGCGATCATGTAAGTGTTATGCGCGGCCACGCCAACGCTCCGCGACGCTAACGGCTTTAATGTTCCAGATTCCTGAGCTTCGGCGGCGGCGCTGGCGGTGGCTCCGGCGGCGGCTCGGGCAACTTCCTCTTCGACATCGTCAGGGTAAGACGCGACTCTCTTACACCCCAGTATACTAATTCTCAACTTTACTGACAACTTTATCCTCATAAGATTCACTGTTAACACTTTAATACAACGTTAATTTGACACAAAAACAAGCTAAATACTGTACGAGTGCATATCACCGCTCGGAGTGTACGCGAGAATAGCGCGGAAGTTGCGCGACAGATGTGCGACAATTGCGAGTGAGAAGGATTGTGTTGCAGCGCGCTCCGGAGGCGATGGCCCGCGCGGCCGGCACGGCGTTCCGTCTGTTCGCGGGCACGGACTCGCTAAACGTGGGCCTGACCGCCTCGCATACCGCCACCCTGGACCCTAACGACCCACAAGTATACACTACATTCTGCAGCACTACATAGACGACACAAAACGTATACACGTCGCACAACACTACACCAGACAAGGTTCTGCTAGTCCCGGCGACAAAAAGCAACAACAGTTGTTCCGTTAGGTCGCCGGGGCGTGCAGAAGCTTGTCTGGCTTTCATAGTGCGACCGACACAGTTTGTAGAACATAGTCAGTTGACGATCGTCGTTCGACTTAGAACACGTAGTAAAAGTAGTTACCCACGCAACCCCAAACCACCCTATTCATCATCCATTCCTTATTGTCCCTCCCGAGTATGTTAGTCTGCACGTACCGATAACGTAGGTAGTACTAACATGTAGCGCCTCAGACGAGACATCAAGAAGCAGCTTGCCGCGTGGCGCCGGCTTCGGGTCGGCAACGCGTCGGCGACTCCTCGCCGTAGTCGCCGTTGTTGTAGTTAGTTCTGTAGATTAACATCGTGGTCAGCTCCGCGCGGTATACTTGGGGAAGGTGGACATGATGTCACTTGCTTTCAGAGGCTTTCTGCAGAACGCGCAGCAGACTCGCCGAGCGACCGCCATGTTGCACATATACGCAGTAGTTACCATCTTCGCTCAGCAGCGCCGCGGATATACTTACCGATACTTTGCCCTCAACATTTGTCTCATGCTCACGCAATATGCATTTGCCGTAAGAGCATATTTACCTAAGCAGAAATGTAACTAAAAAGAAATGGAAAATTCCTAATGATTATCCAGTAATTTGCTGACAATTTGAGGCAAAGAATACATCAGGAAGTAATCTGTGGCCATCTCGAGGATGATATTACAGTGTGGTGTTGTGTTGCAGCTGGTAGCCGGCTCTTCGTCCGGCTCGTCGGGCGGCGACGCGGGCGCCGGCGACGGTGACGACGCGGGCGCTGCCAAGGGCGACAACCTGACGGAGGGCGTGCCCGGCCCCATCACGAGGCTGTTCATCATCGCCAACCGCGGCATCGCTAACCTCATCCAAGACCTCATCTTGCGCATCGCGCAGACCTCTGAGAGAATAGTTAACTTCAAGGCGCGACTGATCACCTCCATCATTTAATGCGCGAGCATGTAGAACAATATCCTAGTGTAGGTAGTAGTGTAGAACCGCGGCGCGGGCCCGCGGCTGGAGGGGCCCGCGCCGAGCGTACGCCGCGCGAAGCGCTCGTCGTGACGCGCACGTCGCGCCGCGCACGTCGTGACGCGCACGTCGCGCCAGGCGGGGCGCGTCGGGGCGGCGGCGTGGCGCGGCCCGCGGACCGCCCGGCGCCGCCGCCGTTCCTGCTCAAGCTTTTTTTTATACCGCGATATTCTCGATTCGTTTTTACGTTTGTAAATATGTATTATAGGCGGAATTTGTATAAAATAAATAAATAGTTAAATTATTGTTATCTTTCACTTTTACTCTCAACACCCAATCACAATCGTGTCTCCTCGCCAGTATCGTAAACAATATTCAGACGAATTGCTGTAAGATAACAATGAATCGAAGTATTTGAAACTAAGAAAGGTCATCAGGCATTTTCTACGGACATTCGCCCCCGGCTTACACAAACGAAATAAGACAAGGTACATAAATAATAAATAAATATATCTACAACCCAGTGGTATGGGGCGCATTCTTGTGGGCCATGGAATATTATTATTAAAGCCTTTTTGCTATGAATTGCTTTGACACAAAAGTAAAAACCCGTTCTACTTAAATATTGTTTTTTTTTTTTGTTCGATATAACTAATGCTTGACTACGGTCCCACCTGATGGTAAACAGTGATGCAATAATGATGCTTGATCAAAATCTATCATTTCATCTAAAAGGCTTGGACACGCCATAATTATGGTGGTAAGTCCCACGACTGCTTTGAGACGTAGTTGGAGGTCGAACCCAAGAGCCACTGAGGCTAAGGAACGTTTTTTTGAAAGGAAGGTTCGGCCCCGGTATGAAAGGCTACGAAAAAACAGGAATGGGTTTTTAGTCAGTAGAACTCTATCCTCGCCCCATCTAAGGGCGAGGAGATGTCATTGCGCCAGATTCCAGAAATGTGTCAAAATACGTGTCTCGCTACATATTATTTTTTTTTTTACATATTAGTAGGAACCTGCCTTGCTCGATCCTGGTGTGATTTAACGAGATACGATTCCTAGCGTTCCTTGGAACGACTTATCAATATGTCATTAGATACTTGGCGGTGACTACTTACCCCATTATACTCTAGGAAGTGTGCCCCTATCAAAGCAGAGCATGTAAAGCATTCTACTGTCAGTCAGTCGTAAAGGAGAGACAGCCGCCGCTAATGTTTGGTGATTCAAGATTTCATCAGAACCTAAACTGGCTCTGACATGTAGAGAATAATTAATCGGTTCAGCCTTCAGTTGACAGTGATTCAGTCATGGTAATATCGAGCATGCTTGTAAGTGTCAAAGTTACCCTAAAGCTAGTCTGTCAGGTTCAATCCAAAGAAAGGCTTTCTCCGAGTCCCTAACACCAACCACAAGCTTAGGTTACCTTGTTAAACACTCACCCACTCAATCATCGACGCAGCCACTGAGATTCACTCACGTACTTACACACCCTTCCATGCGTATTCAGCTACCACACACTATCTCTACTACAGATAATAAATAGGCCTAAACTGAACTAATGTTGTATCACAGTACTAGCACTCCTAAAAATTACTACGGTAAGTAGCCCTGTGGTATCTAGTCAGCTAGCTACGCTCGCTGCTGTTCCACGTCCGCCTCCTATCAATTTTTAAGTGTCCTTATGTACCAAGTTTTGTTTATGGTGTACCTACAATAAAGAGTATATCTATCTATCTATCTCGCCCTGAAGCTACGTGTCCTTGCGTCGCCAAGTCAACTCTCTTGCCCATGGCTTGTCTGGCGCGCACATGTTGTAGTTAGTTTTTGTACAGCTATTATCAATTGCATAAGTGTTACTCGTTTCTTTATAAAGGGACAATTTATGAGGGTCCAAGTGGCAACTGGCGCCGAGTTCTTTTTTTTTTATCAGGGTGCTAATTAAACAGGCTTCTTTTTAATATCATTATTCGCCCCCAAAAATGTATGTTGCCTTCTAAATTACTAAGTCAGCCACAATTAACGAGCATCTAAATAATACTATCATGACCACTAGTTATCTTCTATGTGAACCACTCTAAATATAACTCAGCACGATAGTTATTTTTTAGCATCTAAATTTGTAACATGCATTCTAACAGTAAACTTCAGAAAAACTATTAAATGACATCAAAAAATATATTTATTTAGCTTCTCATTTTTTAACTTAGTACATTTAAAATGTAACTCATCTCATATTAATTATTCGTCAAAATTTTGCTAAAAATGTCATCAAATATATACTATTGGCCACTAGTATTACCAGAAGCTATTGAGGAGAGACCAAATAAAAGACTTTATTTAAAAAAAATCAATTTGTTTATTGAATTACCATCATTTTACTTTTACCTAAACAAAAAAGAAAATTAAACCATTATTGAATTATTAACGCAGCGCCGATATCCGGTTACCGTAGGCGCGGGCTTGCGAACGGCGAGTAATGGGTAGCTCGCCGTCCGGTTGTCTGATAACAGTCCAGACCGAGCCCAAGTCGTTGACGGCTCGCACTGTTACCACGCGCCTCAAGGACTTGTCAGCAAACTGTAGGGGACCCTACAGGATCGAAGCCTTCTGGGCCAAGGGTTGATGCAAAAGCGTTGTTTGCCAGGGCCTGGAAATGTGGCAAGGAAAGAATGGGGTAGGTTTTTTAGTCAGTAAGAGTCTGACACTGTTTCCCGTCATTCGATAATTATTACCTACCATAAAAAAAGGTGGTTGTGACTTTGCCTCTTATGGTGACGTCACGTATTTCAGTCTGATTGCAAGGTTTATCAAATGCTAGCAGCTGCTAGCTATGATTGTCCAGGTTTTTATCACCAGTACAGCTGTACTGGTGATAAAAATCTGGACAATCATAGCAACCAGTACTTAATCCTTCCAATAAATGTTTTCGAAATTTTTTCTCCGTTACTTTATTTTCCAAACACATCACGAAATACATACATTCTGTATATTTTTCTGACGCTTCGCAAACTATGATCTTCGGTTCATAAGTATGAGAAAAAATTGACAAAACATTGCTCTTTACTCCTTGAAACATTGTTTTACATGCTAAGTTGTAATAAATGATGCTTTCTGTGGAGGCATGAATTATATTTTTTTGAGGACAGTGCGATGAAGCTGTAAAACGTAACATGATTACGAGATGTAAAATCCGTGGCCGAGTTAGAAATTTAGATGGCAATGTATAAATAAGAAGGACAAGTCACTATAATTGATGATCTTTACTTGACACTTTCTATAGAATAGTTAGTTGGCGTTGTAAAAAAGACGAATTAGTTTATTAGAGGCTATGTCATTTTCCCGTTTCTTAGTTATAAAAATAGAAGTTTAATCACGTCTCCAATAAATAATTTTGTGGCTAGACTTATAATATCCCTTTATTATTTAGGAACTTTTAACAAGATGTTATGCCAGTTCCATCGTAACCTGATCTAAGCATAGCGCATTACAAGTTAACTAAGCATAACGTACAATACAACTTACAAGTTAACTAAGGAATAAAATCGAGTTGTTTTTAAAAAATAAATATAAATTTAATATTTTATTATTAATTTGAAGTAAGACAACAGTCACAATAGGTATTTAAAAATGATTAGGGGAACCGTAAAATAATTTTTTTATATTAACTTTTGAACCATAAGTTTAGAAAATATGAAAAAAAAAATCTCAACAGTTTTTGAATAAATCGGTCAAGAGCGTGTCGGGTCACGCTCAGTGTAGGGTTCCGTAGTTTCCCGTCCGTCACAAATTTCTCACAATGTAACAGAACCCAGTAAAAATTTGTAACCCAATTCCCCGAGAGATGGCACTGTACCCGGTGGTAATTTTAATTTGCGTGAACCGATTTTATTCTTTTTGTATTTTTATTTGAAAGAAGATACGCTCAGAATAATTAAATATGTAAAAAAGTGAAAAAAAATATACGGTTAAATTACAAGATTAGTTCAGAAGGTTTTTTTTTAATTTTTGGGGTTCCGTAGTTAACAAGGAACCCTTATAGTTTCGACATGTCTGTTTGTCTGTCTGTCTGTCTGTCCGTCCGCGGATAATCGCAGCACTAGAAAGCTGATTTTTTTTTGCCGATTTTTTTTTATGATTAATGGTTCGTGCTTGACCGCTATCTCACCTGATGGAAAGCGACGATGCAGTCGACGATAGAGCGCGCTTACCTAGAAGTAACCTATTCACTCTTGGCTTATAGATTCCCGGTTCGTAGCCATCAGGACACAGACACCGACAAGCAATTCCACTCCTTCAAAACGTTTTGTACGTTTATGTGGTATATCTACCATGTACCGGTGGCGCAATACCGCACGTCTGGTGGTCCGATGATGGAACGGGCTAGGCGGAATTAAATGATGTTCACTCCCCGAAATGCAAACGGGAAAAAACCGACAGGCTAGCAATTCGGCGTCGATGCTCAAGACTTTGAAGCCTCGACCCGACGAGTGCACCATTGCCAATGATCCTTCTGGGTCGCCTCTCAATAGACTCAAGCGCATCAAGTCGGTATCGGGCAGATCCGTCCCAAAGATGAGAGCAGTACCTACTCCATAACATATCGAACTTGCGCCTGATAAAGTTTGAACAGCTGAAGAAGAAGTATGGTCCGACTTTTGCGAGGATTCCTAACTTTTTTTGCAGCCAATTGAGCTTTTACTTCCATGTATGGCCCAAAATTGAGAGTAGATCAACGTTACACCAAGAGGATCAAGATGGTCAGTTATGGGCACGGATACACCCCGGAAAATTGGAGCAGGGCTAAATTGAATCCTTTTAGCGGAAAATAGACACGCCTGGGTTCTAGCAACATTGAACCTGACCAAATTGGCATCGCACCATTTATAGACAGCCTCCAAGGACCAGTTTAAGCGTTCAACCATAGCCTCTCGAAGAGACTGGATCTGTAACTCTCAGCAACAGAGCTGTCGTCTGCATACCCAAAGGTACCGTATAGCAACTGGAGAAAGGATTGACTATTCAGTTCAATAAACTAGTACGTCTCACCTGCATTACTGCTGACCATCAGGTGGAAATAGGATCTCAGTCAAACACTAGTCTATCAATGAAAAAAAAAACTTTCAAATTCAATACCATAATTTTTAAATAGACAACTTTATTCTAGCGGCGACACCGCCGTTCAAGTTCAACCTTGCACCTTCAAGCATTAGTTAAAGAAAGCCCTTGACAAAAGGTAAAAAATGTATTAAGTAAGTACCTAAGTTTATTCTTAATTTTAGTCACATGTTATGAGTTATAACTGTTAAAAAACGAGTCCAGCATTTTAGCTAGGCATCCGACGACGATGCGGCGGCGCGCCGGAGCGGTGGCGGAGCGCGGCAGGCGCGGCAGCAGGGCGGCGCGGCGCCGCGCGCCCGCGGGCTGCAGCCACGGCCGCCGCAAGGGCTGCTTCAGCGGGAGCGCCACGCGGCGGTCCAATATGTGCTGAGCCACCCTTTTAAACTGGACATAGTGATTCAACTCGCTGTAATTTGATTTTTTTAATAAATATTACTTACTCACATAAGCTTAATATTATTGTTTTATCTACAATGGGACAAAACAATAATACCTACCGCCAAGAACCATCTGATATCCTTTGTGCAAGGTAAATACTCATACAGGAAATACAAAATAAATCAATAAAAACATATATAGTACATAGGTTGGTATTTTTTTTTTTGCTAACCCAAAACCAGGCTAAAATAAATCACTCCTATTATTTAATAACAACATGTCAAATCACTAGGTAACTAAAAAACCTTCATAATTATTTATTTTCTGTGTTATAAAAAAGGTTAAACTTCCTCAAAAAAATCCAAAAACACAAAAAGCAGTTACCTATTTCGGAATGTTATTAAACCAGTTGCAATACACGTTACAGGGATTATATTCCGGCGCAGCAGGCATTTGATGTTTCTGCTTAACGTTTATGGACTACGAAGAATCTGCTTCGATCGAGACTTGGACTGTGCTGCAGTCTCTCTAATGCAACGGTGTCAGATTGACTGAAGCAGTTGTACAAAAACGGCACCTTGTCAGTCCGGCTTCAGGACCAGACCTCAGGTGTGAGGCAGAGAGACGTCATTTGAAAATGACGAAAGGTTTACGTGAATAGTTCCGAGTTTTCAAGGTTCTGGATTGGAGACTGCTAGTTAATGCAAATGGCGAGTACATTACTCACCTTCGCTTTGCAGACGCCATAAGAGTCATATTTGAAACTAGAGAATAACTCATTGTGCTGAGTTATTCTCTAGTTGAGTGCGTGATGAGTTCAGTAATTTATTTGTAAAAGAGTGGATCTTAAAATGAGCACAGACAAAATCTAACTCTCCATTTGAGTAGATCCATAGGCTCCTATAGTTTGCTGACAACTCTTTAAGGCATGCGGGAATTACACAACTCGACGACTTGGGCTCGGACCGGTTGGTTACCGGTATGTCGGATGGTGAGCTACCCATTGCTCGCTGTCCGCAAGCTTACGCTTGATGATGCGGTGGCCAGAAATCGGGAGCGGAATCCCAGCAGCGGCTCACGCGTGTGGCGAAGCAGTAACGCTAGCAAACGAGTTTTGCTAGCGTTACTGCTTTGCAGAAGGAAGCGACCGAATGTGTGGACGCCTTTCTTGATGAGGTTTTATCATGGACCAGTATAAGGTCCCTCCCATCGAGCTTGAAGTTTCGGCGACTTTCCTTCTCGTCGGAGCGGCCCTGGTGGTCCGAATCAGAATATTTTATTTGTCAAGTGTGAGGTTTTAAAAACAAATACATCCTCTATGTTTTGCTCATGGGTACAAAGTTGATACGAGAAATAGGCTTTCCCTAAAAACTGTCTCATAGTGAAAGTTGCTCATATTGGTGTGTACACTGTACAGTGATCCTTTGCAAGGAAAGCCCACCTGTCGTATCAACTTGTATTATTAAAATTAGTTTAATTATCTGTACATTTGTACATTATGCTATTCTCACGTATTCGTTTATGTACTTTGTCCAATTTATCCTGAAGGTCACTTACGTAGTCCGTAACCGGCTTATTTTTGTCAGGTGGCAAGATGAGACTTCTCGTCGATGCTATAACTGGCTTTATGACATCGACATGAAGTTTCATCTCCCTGCCAAAATTCATTCGAGTATGTTCCGTACTATCGTGCACTGCTGATCGATAAGACATGAGAAATAGTGGAATATAATTAATAGGCGCAGCAGTCGTGGCCGCGGGAGCGGCATAAGATGCCGTCGTCTTGGGCTGGCCATAGGCTGTGAGCGGAGGGCGCAGCACAATCCCTTCTAGCCAGACAGATGCTGCTGCATCTGTAGCTGGAATTCTCCTGCTGCTGTTGGCTCTCCAGTTCAGGCTGGGCTGCTTTGGCCCCTGTCCTCGCACACTTCCTTCGTTTGGTACCTCCCGAGGGACAGGTTTGTGGGCGCCGGTGAGCTCTCGGCCCGTAGCTTCTTCACTCTGAACTCGAAGGAGCCATCTAAGGACTCTAAGATTGACGAGAACATCACAAAAACCTCCTTTTTCCCGCTTACGGGTCATAGCCGTCAGAGCCAGCGACTCCTCGACGGGGTCCACGCCTTCGCCTGGGTCACTGCCAGGTGGCCGCAAGGGGCTCGCCTCAGCGCCAGTCGCTCGGGGATGACGTCCATTAGCGACGTGCCACTCGGAGGACTAAAAAAATGACCTTGAAACAATTCATTTATGTTTTGCATCTCTTTCATCAGGGTGACAAGTATTTTTACTGTTCTAGGATATTTTGCACAAATTAATTTTTATAAAATGATCAAATTAAGTACCGATCATTTTAGTGTGGTTTTCGATTGAATTAGTTTTGGTTTATTTATTTATTTATTTATTTATTTAGTACATGGAGAACTTACAGCTAATAAAAACATACTAAAATAGGAAACCATAATCGTTAGAAAGCCAATTACAAGTTCTCACGTGTAGACGTTGTGTAGTACATAAAAAATGGTGTGAGCACAAAAACATAAAAAAAAAGCTTAGTTTAGTAACAGTAATTACAAACATTAACGGTAATACTCTAATATCTGTCTAGATATTATTTATTTCGATATACAACTTGAAACAAATGTTTACATAGCCAAACAACAACCCCAAATAGTCGATGACGTGTAGTGTATTATTATAGTGTTATTACAGTTTATCTACATAAACTGTACTTAGTGATGAAATATTATTTTTTGATAAGGATTAAATACATAGTATGAGTAAAATAAATGCGTTTAAATGTACCTAGTCCAAAAAAAATCAAGATTTTTAAATAAAAAAATAATGGTTTTTTTTTATTTGTCGCGGACTTTTTTGTAGATATTTATAAGATCTACAATTAAGTACAATATTTTATTGTTGTATCTTTTGTAGTTCAGGTGGCGTTAGCAAAATAAGTAACTTTTCTGGTTGATTTTTTACACCTTGTGTTCGAAAAACCCAAATATTTTACGGAACCCTTTTTTCCAAAATAAAATTTAGTCTATGTTACTCGTGGATAATGTAGCTTTCGAATGGTGAAAGAATTTTTAAAAACTGTCCAGTAGTTTTTGAGCCTATTCATTACAACCAAACAAACAAAGTTTTCCTCTTTATAATATTAGTGTAGAAAAATCAATTCCCTTTTATTATACTTAACAACTTCCTCCCATACTTGAGAATCATTTTTGCCTTTTTTCTGGGTCCTTGGGAAAACTGAAATAAAAAATTAGTTGTATTTCCTTTAAACTAGTCCAGTGTTCTAAATAATATTCTTGCACACGGTAGACAAACGTCAAGTTCTGTCACTGCGTTCCAAATTGCATCAAAAGCATATCGGTTTTTTTTTTTGTTAGCCTGTTCTGTCCCACTCCTGGGTAAAGGCCTCCTTCCACTCCAGGGCTATTTCAGTAAAAATTGGTAAAATGCCCGTTGCACATACGGGTATTTGAACCTAAAAGCTGGCCAAAAATGATTTTTGCGAAATCTTTGATATTGATAAACAATATAGTCGCTTAAATAGCTTAAAGTACTGCGCATCACGATGTGACAGCCATTGTATTTTAACTTGACTCATGCACCGCCCGCTGACATCACTCGGAAGCCTCGGAAGTTACCGTTCACTTGAAGTGTGCGCGTGATTATTCGAAATTCTCTCATGGTGTGACCGCCCCATACTTGTTATTATTTAGTGTTTGAAACTTTTACTAAAATATTTATGATGGATCCGTCAAAACCAGGTTTGTAGTTACAGTTTTAACCGTTTCTACTTAGATATACTTTGAGTTTTAGTATTTATTGTAAAGAAAAAGGTTAAAGAAGATGGCTAAATTTACGTGTTTTGGATACAATCTTTAAGAGATTTACTTAACTTCTAAGCTTTTCTATGCAAATTATACAAATATAATTGAAGAACAGAGACACAAAGATACAGGTCTAGTAATGCGCTTAATTCAAAAGTTGCCGTGGAATACCGCGGATGTATTTTTCATATCTTTTTTAGTAGATAGGGTATGTCGAGAAAAAATTGCAAATAAATTTTATTTCTCTTTATTTTCTTTCAGGGCCATCTGGTGTCAAATTTTAATAACAGATATTTTTAATGTGGTGGAAAGTTCACAGGAACAATATAACAATTTTATGTTATAATTAGATTAATTTTTGTTTTATTTGTAATATGTGACTAAATAAATGATAAATACATAATATTTGTAATGATTGGCACCTTTACACTCATTTAGAGAAAAAAAATATTTTTGGCTAGCTTTTAGGTTCAAAGGGGTATTTGAACCTAAAAGCTAGCCAAAAATATTTTTGGCTAGCTTTTATGTGCGTTGGTAGGATTTTGCAATTCGTAACAAACCCTTCGTTCCGAATTGCTTCAAAAGTGATTATATCACGAATCCAGCCAACTCGCAACGTCATAATAGTAATAACTCATACTCCGTTATACAGGCTATTTGGTGCATCGTGGTTTTTTTTAAACATGTTTTTAATTTTTATTCCGAAAAACACCGGATTTCAGCATTTAAGCTTACTTAAATAAAAAAGTTATGAGTTTATCCAATAAATTTTATTTGTATATTTAACTGTACTGTTGTATGGTTCGAATAAAATACGGAAAGTCGACGGACAAAATGTCGATGAACGCTAATACGATGCTACAACATTGCGATGCACGTTACAGCGAAAGACCGTCTTTGTGAAGCCACTTCGATGCACGTTACCGCGATAGATCATCACTGCGATACTACTTGACTTCGATGCACGTTACCGCGAAAGATTTTCACTGCGATACTACTTAAAGTTTAAATTGCATTTACTTTATGCAAAATTATTCGGGGAAAATTAGTTTTACTACTTTTTTATCTTACTTCTTACTAATATTATAAATGCGAAAGAAATGCGAATACGAAATGTGATGACTTAAGATAGAAAATTATCGTTAAAAAAACGAAAAAAATATAAAGAATATTAGTCATTTTAAAATTCAAGCCATTTAATTTTTTTGCTAAATGAAATTCCCTACTTTTGGTTTTAATTATTTTTTCTCTGTATGTATTCGGTGTATGTTTTTTAAAGTAGTCTTATTTGAAAGCTATAAAGACACAAAAAAAAATTACTTATGAGGTCATTCTACACAGAGAAAACTTAAAAGCGCGATTCAGACTATCAATTTTAAAAGAAAAATGATGTAAAATAATAATTTTCAGATAATTTATTCAAACTTTATTATAAACTAGCTGTGCCCGCGACTTCGTCCGCGTGGAATAGTTATTTTGGGCATCATATTTATTTTTGCAAACAACCTCAACAGCTTTATAAATTATAGCTGTTACCCACGACTATGCCCGTGTTAATTTCTGTTATTATTTTAGACAATTTAGTTTTTAAAAAACATAATTATCTAAAAGTCATATCTATCTTCATAGAGCTACACCCCTACTTGGGCACGCCATAATCTCGGCGGTAAGTCGCCTCTTTGAGGCGTGATGTCTATCACTGTGTCCTCACCTTCCGCATGACGCAGGTTCTCAACGGACATGGGAAGTTGATTGATTGGATTCGTGCGGAAGAGACGCCCGGGTGTCGCCTCTGTATGGCCAGGCCGGAGGACACGGTGGAGCACACGGTGGAGGTGTGCCCCGCTTGAGAAGAGCATCGCCGTGTCCTCGTGGGGGTGATCAGCGGCGGCGACCTCTCACGCCGGGCTTTGGTTCAGGCCATGGTCCGCACCGAAGAAGAATGGCAAGCGGTCGCCTCCTTCTGCAAAGCAGTAATGCTCGTGAAGGAAGAGGCCGACCGCATAAGGGAAAGGCAACAGCGCCCTCGCCGTCACCGCCGCGATCCCGCCGATATCCGGCCTCCGCAGACGCTGGCTTGCGGACGGTGAGAAATGGGTAGCTCACCGTCCGGTTGTCTGGTAACAGTCCAGACCGAGACCAAGTCGTCGACGGCGTGCACTGCTCCCGTGCGCCACAAGGTGTTGTCAGCAAACTGTGGGGCCCTTCAGGGTCGAAGCTTCCTGCATCTGAGGGTTGGTACTAAAGTTTTATACCGGGGATCTGGGAATAAGGCAAGGGAGGAACGGGGTAGGTTGTTTAGTCAGTAAGAGTCTGACACTGTTTCCCGCTCCACCCAAGAGCGGGCTCCGTCATTGGATAATTTTAACCTGCCATAAAAAAAAACCCCTCCGCGCCGCCCGCAAGCAACCCCTCTCCTCGCCCGCCGGCCAGGCGCAGCGTCAAGTTTTGCGCGTGTGAATTTTATATCGGAGTTATTTTTAAATTGTAATATCTTCTAAGATGTTCACTGAAATTAGATGATGTCAAAGACAATTTTGTTCACAATTACATACTCTTAATCAACAACACATTTATTTGGATAAAGATTAATATCATTATGTTGATACAACTCTAACAAATAATTGGTAAAAATTGGCTAAATTTGATTCCCATAAAAACGGTTCTAGTGAGTTAATCTTAAAAGATAGACATATACTGTCGCGGACATTTTTTTAGATCATTTTAAGAGGAATAATTCTTTCATACATATTTCTTTGGTATCTTAAACCGTTTTCGTAGCGCACGCAACGGAAGCCCTCAAAGATGAATAATTTTGCCCGTTTTTTCCACATTTTCCGTTGTTTCTTCGCTTCTATTAGTTGCAGCGTGATGTTATATAGCCTAAAGCCTTCCTCAATAAATGGTCTATTCAACACAAAAAGAATTTTTCAATTCGGACCAGTAGTTCCTGAGATTAGCGCGTTCAAACAAACAAACAAACAAACTCTTCAGCTTTATAATATTAGTATAGATAATGTGAGATATCAATATCTACCTACTTAGAGCATTTTTTTACTTTAACTTCTTAGTGCATTTACCATGGGCCCTTCAGGGTCGAAGCCTCCTGGAGCCTAGAGGGTGGTGGAAAACTGTTACCTCGACTCCAGGAATAAGGCAAGGAAGGTACGGGGTAGGTTTTTTAGTCAGTAAGAGTCTGACACTGGTCTCCCGCTCCGCCCAAGAGCGGGTTTCGTCATTGGATGATTTTCACCTACCATAAAAAAAAAAGTGCATTTACCATAATATTAAATATCAGCCTTTTGTGATTTGACTACACATTTAGCCAATTAGTGAAGTTAATAAAAAGTTTTTTTTTAGCATATTGCACACCATTGGAAAGGGCATAAACTAGAGAACTTTATAAAATAATTCGAAGATGTCCAACGCTTTTAGTTTTTTTTTAATAGAAATTTAAAGTTGAGTTTTAAAATTACTTTGTCATATCCCATACACTTTGTAGGTTTTTATAGAAAAACTACACGTTACTAGCAAGTAATTTCGAATTTCATAGAACCATACAACAGTACAGTTAAATATAAAAATAAAATTTGTTGGATAGATTAATAACATTTTTATTTATGTAAGCTTAAATGCTGAAATCCGGTGTTTTTCAGAATAAAAATTAAAAACATGTTTAAAAAAAACCGATGTGACAAGGAATGAATTATTGGGGCTGAAGATATACCAAATGATCTATCCTGTCGGCCAAATCAATTTGGCAAACGATGCACCAAACATCCTGTATTTTGTGACTATTTCGCCAGGTTTGCGATATAATCACTGTTGTCGCAAAACGGAACGCGGAGTTAGTGACAGACCATTGAGATACTATGTCAATGTGACAGGCAGACAATGACAGTGACAGTACTGTGTAGAAGAAACGACAAGAAACGAATGAAAAATCGGTCCCTGTACGGTTTTCCGTTTTGGTTTGCTCATCCATCCGTGCTATGAACCGAATAATAGTTTTATAGTGAAGTCAAAGAAATAAATGGGTGAAAATGGCGCTGTACGAAGGCATAGCGTTGATACAAGAAAAGCAGGCTGTCGTGTTGGACCTCGGCACTGACTACACTAAGTTAGTTGGTTTGTCTTCTGATTTTACATGATTTTCTTGAAACTTTAGTAACACATCTTTAGAAAGTCAAAACAACTACTGGGTACAAACTATTTAATAAAGAAGTTTTTAATTTATTAAAAAAAGAAAGAAAGAAGCTTCCATTTTAGCTATTAGCAAGCTATTAAATTATTCGTGACTTGAACATGAATGTTATGTTACACACATGTGCGTTCATTGTGCAGTACATACTTGAGAGAGAACGTTAGTTACTGTACTTACATCAGGCATCACTTAAAGTAACTTCCTGTGCATGTGAACTGAGAAACTACACTAGTATTTAGCAAAATAAAAATGAAGGATTTTATAGAAATCTTAAAACAATGATTGTAAAACGAGTCTGGAAATTTGTAAAACTATACTTTAAAAAATACAACCCTAGCCCTTCAGTACTGACAAACCCATCACAAAATATTGTGATTACGGACATTTATCTAAGAATTTGTAAGAAATTTCAGACCACAAAACACCAAAGATGCATGTCAGCTCGTCCAGGATGGTATCTAGCTCTAATCTTCCATATGGACCCATATGAGGCTATTGTGCAATTAATAAAAACTGTTTAGAACTTAATCAACAGTTTACTTCTCAATACAATTTGGCACAGTGTACTTTAAATTTTTCCAATACCATTATTAGAGACATAATAGAAAGACAATAGGTGTGCAAATACTGCATTATGTGTATACATTCACTCGGGGTTTAAGAGTTTAATAGATACAAAAAACATCTGTCTGAGCGAATTCTCCCTCCCCAAGCTCGTAGCAAAGGTGGATACGTCACCGACTCTGTTAAGCAAGCCACCTTAATTCTTCTAGTTGCCATTAAATGGCGTGCCCCTTTTTTCCGCATGGCAGTAGAGGATCCTCCCTTAAAATAAAAAAAAAATGATATTACTTATGTAACTAACAAATACAATAATGATTCTCCTAAAATTAACTTTTTGCGTGGCACAACCTTGTGTGAGTGTCAATATGTAGTGTTTTAGTTCCTTGGGGCACATTCTTTCAGCTGATGTTTGATTTTTTCAAATAAGAGATGAGGGTAAATTTGGTCAAAAATGTAGTAACAAACTTTAATATTTAACATCATTTGCATTAAATTTAGTGAGGCAACCTCAGCGCAATGTATTAATAAACGCGTTATCTAGCATGTAATATTTACCATAATCGAATAACATATGAGGGGTCATCCTCGTTGTATGTATCTTAGATCATGTAGTGTTTTGATGTGGGAGTTAGTTTGGTGAAGTACTGTACCAATTTGTCTGTAGCTGCCTGTTTAGATTGGTAGGGTGTTGATGACAAGACTGTTTATTACCTTAGGTTCGGGTTCACGGGCGAGGCAGCGCCGCGCTGCATCGTGCGCTCGGAGTTCTGGTGCCCGGCCTCGCGGCGCTACCGGCGCGTGCACGACTACGCCTCGGCCGACGAGCTCTATGACAACCTCGTGCACATGCTTCATCTGCTCTACTTCAGGTACCCGCACCCCACTCTCAACACTACATCATAAAAAATACCTGTAAAGGAGACTAGGCGTGACCGGGGATGGTTGGCTATAGGGGTTGGTTGACTAATGGGCAATAACTCGCCAGGATCACGTGTTTTTAATTAGCCAATCACGATGGAAGATGCGTCCTTGCATCCCTCGAGCCTGTGTGAAGTTCGCACGCGCAGTCGCGAAACGTTCTTGAGTGGGAACAGTTGTTGTGTTTTTTATGCTGTAAGTAAATTTTTCCGTTCGTACAAATTAAAACGATCACCAACATTTTACTCTGATGTAATTTAATAATTTCTTAAGTAAGATAGACGATTCCAATTAGAATATAAATAATTTATTTAAATTCCTTATTATATTCTATGTAGCTATTTTTTTACTTTTGTTTTGGAACTTTTTTTAGGAAGCAAGCAACTACATACCATAACTTTGTTCCCTCAAGCAATGAAGCAAACCAAATGGCTTTTTTCAAAGGTATGCAATTGCTGATATGTTTATTATATTCAATCTAGTACTAGCATGCCTTCAGTGAGTGAAATTGAAGAAAAAAGAGGAAAGAAGATGTATGAATTCACTTTTAATTTATTGTTTCTTACCAGTAGTTTATGAGAAAATTGCGATGATCCATACGTAGGTACTTACATACTCAGTTCAAAACTGAACTTTCTTTTTTTGAAATCGGTTAAAATTTTTGGGCTTGCCTTGTATTGAAACCCTAGGCACGCCACTGGCTACACTGGGCATCGTACCGAAACACGGCTAGGTCGCTTGGCGGTACGTCTTTGCGTGTGTGTGGTACATTCTTTCGGTCGAAACCTACCACTGGTTAATATCACCTGATTAGCACCACCCGGGGCCACGTGTAGGACCTAGCTGTGGATATTCTCCTACGGATGCGGGTGTCTCAGCCCCCAAATTTTTATTTTCTATTTCCATTTTTATTTTCCTACATAGAAAAGGGACAGTAAAACTATAATAAATGAAACGCTTGAATTGACAGACAAGAACTAAATTATATTTGAAAAACGAACATATCTAAACCTTATACAGTTCTCGCTAGATGTCGCTGTCGATATTGTCGATACAAAACATAAAATAACACCCCTACTTATCGCAATATTCACTAAACAATTCTATACAAAATTATTGTATACAAACTATGCCAAGAAGCAACATAAACTTATAATGTTTTGCTGAACATAAACTTTTAGTAAGGATGTCAGCTGGCATATCAGCTGTTGGCAAATACAGCACCTTAACAATTTTATCTGTTACTAGGTCACGACAAAAATGATATCTAATATCGATATGCTTTGTACGTTTATGAAATGCTGGGTTTGCACACAGCTTCTGAGCACCTTGATTATCATTAAATATGCTAATAGTGTACATCTTATTGGTTATTTCATATTGTAATTCCTTAAGATTTAATGCTTCTCTACATGCTTCAGATAGACCAATATACTCTGATTCAGTGCTAGAGAGAGCTACACATTTCTGTTTTCTACATTCCCATGATATTACACCATCAGATAACAAAAAACACATTCCAGTATATGATCTCCTATCTTCAGAGTTAGAAGCCCAATCAGCATCTACATAGCCTGTTATTTCTGAATTACCTTCTTTACAATATTTTATTCCATAACATTTAGTTCGTTTTAAATACCTTAATACTCTCTTTACATATTCCCAATGCTCTTTTGTGTGACAATTATTAAACTGACTTAAAAAACTTATACAGTAACTAATATCTGGCCTAGTTAATACTGACAGGTACATCAAACTACCAATTAGTTGTTGATAAGGCACATGACTATTTGCCCCTACTGGACCTTTATTTACATTTAATTTCACCTCCATCGGAGTGTCAACAGTCTTACAATCACTTAAATTGAATCTGCTTAAAAGTTTATCAATATAAGCTTCCTGACTCAAAGTTACATATCCTTTATCTTTATTGAAGGTTACATTCATTCCAAGACATAATTTAGCTTCACCTAAGTCCTTAATGATGAAATTACTAGATAAAATCTGTTTCAAGTTATTAGTTTCAATTATATCATTGGAAAATATAAAGAAATCGTCGACATATACTGTCACAATGGTCTTACAATTATTAATATCCTTTGTATACATACATGGTTCTATTTTTGACCTTTTGTAACCATTACTGATCAAACAATTATCAACCTTTTTATTCCAAGCTCTAGAGGCTTGTTTAAGTCCATAAATGGCCTTTTTAAGTTTCAATACTTTATGATCTGAACTACTACTGTTATAACAATCTGGTATTTTCATGTAAATGGTTTCCTCTAAATCACCATTCAAGAACGCAGTCTTGACATCTAAATGGTGAACATCCATACCTAACTTTACAGACAATGCAAATAATAGTCGAAGGGTTGTATGTCTCACTACAGGCGAAAATGTTTCTGTGTAATCTACACCATATTTTTGGGTGAAGCCTTTTGCGACCAGACGAGCACGGTAACGCACATTGTTTTCACTATCGTACTTTTTTCGTAACACCCACTTGCACTGTACTATAGTACCATCTTTTGGTACATCTACAAGTTCCCATGCACTATTATTCTCGAATGACTGTAGTTCATCCTGTACTGCCGCTAACCAATGTTCTTTCTCTGGACCTTCCAAGGCTTCCTGCAAGGATATCTCATCCGCAAACATGTTGTCATCTTTTATACAAGCACTTGCAAATCCATATCTGTCTGGCTGCTGCCTACGCCGGGGACCAGATATTGTGTTGACATTGTTCAATATAATGGAGTCTTCACTGTCTGTTGTACCAGACTCAGAGCTATCTAGTGTGTCTTCTTCACAAGGTACATATAGTTCACCGCTGTCATCTGTGTTCAAGCTCTCTGATTGTTCAAGTGAATCTTCCTGAGGTGTCAAGTCTTTTTCCTCCACTGGAACCATATTCACTTCATCTGAACAATTTTTCTGTACCTTCAGATCACTCTCTGTCTCCATCTTCTCCAACACTATAACATCTCGACTGGTAGTAACGGCATTAGACTTCGGGTTGTAAATCCTGTACCCTTTGACCTCATTGGAATAGCCGACAAGGATACATTTATCAGATTTTTTGTCCCACTTTAATCTCTTTTGTTTCGGCACATGTACCATGACTGTACTACCGAAAACACGAAGATGACTTACATCAGGCTTTCTGCCTGTCCATATCTCGAAAGGAGTTTTATTTCCTAATGCCGCAGCCACGCTTCGATTCTGTAGATATACTGCAGTGTTGGTAGCCTCACCCCAAAATTCTTTCCCTAGGTTGGCATCAAAGAGTAGACATCTTGCCTTTTCAATGATAGTGCGATTGAATCGCTCACATAATCCATTCTGTTGTGGCGTGTATGGATTAGTTTTTTGATGTATCACACCAGCTCCTTTTAAGTAGTTATCAAACTCTTTATTGCAATACTCTAGCCCATTGTCGCTTCTTAATACTTTGATTGTCTTTTTGGTTTGATTTTCCACTTGGGCTTTGAATTCCTTGAAACACTTCAAAGCCTGATTCTTGTGTTTCAGAAAATAAACAAACACCATTCGACTACAATCGTCAACAAACAACAAGAAATATCTGGACCCACCTATGGATACATTTTCCATGGGCCCACAGATATCTGTATGGACTATATCTAGTAGGTCGCTGCTTCTCTGGCTGGAACTCTTGAAAGGTAAACAGCACTGTTTGCCTTCACAACATGTGGCACATGATGACTTTGATATATCAGTCTTACTATCAAGTGTCAATCCCTGTACAGCATCTTGCATCTTGTTCAAATACTGGCTGTTGACGTGACCTAGACGTCGATGCCAAACTTCACTGGACACCATCACTGCAGCCGATGAACAACACTCAGGCATGTTTAGTTTATACACACCATTCAACAGACTCGCTGTAGCCACTAATACTCCTGCTTGGTTGAAAATCTGGCATTCATTATTGTTGAATGAAACTTTGTTTCCTTTTGATATAAGTTGACTAACAGACAACAGATTTGTAGTCAACTTCGGCACGCATAATACACCTTCCACTGTAATATCGTATTCACAGGCATGCGTCTTTGTCGTAATCTGCACATCTCCAGTACATATTACTGGTATTTTATCTTTATTTGCCACGACAATTTCTTTGATCATAACATCTCGCGACACATTTGACAACCATTCTTCGTTCGCGGTAAGATGAACACTCGCCCCGGAGTCAATATACCAGTCACTTTTACAAAATTCACCATTCAGGAACACGGCGCTAAACGCGTTACTTCTTGTACGTTCATTTTTATTTGTATTCGACGCATTTTTGTCCAAAAATGTACACTGATTGCGGTAATGTCCTGCTTGTTTACATTTGTAACATGTCACTGTCTTTGTCTTGACGTTTGACTTTGACAGATCAGCAGTGCTACCAACGTTGACATTTTTTCTTGATGCCATAATATTTTTCTTGCCAATGAACTTCGAACGAGTTGCAAATGCGCCGCTAACTTCATCATGTTCCTCTGTGGTTGACTCCATGTCTAACAATTTTGATTTAATGGAATCAGCCGTTATGTTAATGCCTGAATGCTCTATTGCCATGATCATCGGTGAAAAACGCTCTGGCAATCCTGCCAATAACAATGAGCCTGTCCACTGGTCGTTTATTTCGAAACCCGTGCCACTTAATTTCTGAGCCGTGTCAATAATTTGAGTCACGTAGGACGTCATTGAACTGCAGTTTTCCAGTCTTATCGAAATTAAAGTACGTAACAGATTTATTCTTCTTGAAAAACCGTTGTCATCGAATAACTGTTGTAGTTTTTCCCAGAGTTCTTTCGCTGTTCTTACACTTTTCACGTGAACGTACAATGACGGGTCGATCGTCATGATCAATTTTGCTCGGGTTTTCTCGTCATCTGCAGCTCCTATGTCCACTCCTTCTGGCTTTACACAATGTTTCATGCCTTCCAGAATTAGGAAATTCTCTGCCGCGAAGCACCACTCGCTGTAATTTTCCCGTCCGCGTAACTTTGGTACATTTACCAAATAGTTGGCCGCCATCGTAATTCGGAATACTTTTATTTCACGAATGTCCAACCAATCTTCACAACACAGTGAAAACGCGTGCCCAAAAAGTCTTTTTAACACTCGTACCGTGACGAAATCCTTGTTAAAAAACTACTTTTTATTAATTTTCTGGGCCCATAACCTATAATAAATGAAACGCTTGAATTGACAGACAAGAACTAAATTATATTTGAAAAACGAACATATCTAAACCTTATACAGTTCTCGCTAGATGTCGCTGTCGATATTGTCGATACAAAACATAAAATAACAAAAACCATTAGAAAAAAAAACAAAGAATAACTACCAAGGAATTCCGGAATTAGCTCTCCAGTTTGTGATCACAGTTCCGGAATTAAGAACCTACCGATATTGCATGCCATAGCACGGACGCGCGGGCTCCTACTTTACGCAGCGTTGGCCTTAAAAGTCGTCCGCCGGCTATTTTAATAGACAGTGTTGCTAAGTTTGACATACAGTATAATATGTCCCCCTTCCCTCTTGTCACAGACACGTGCTGGTGAACCCCAAGGAGCGCAAGGTGCTGGTGGTGGAGTCTCTGCTCACGCCCACGCTGTTTCGCGAGACGCTCGCCAAGGTGCTGTTCACACACTACGAGGTAAGCCAAACTGCTTTCCTCAAATAGACGAACGGTGCTACGAGCGATACACACAAATGTACAGTACGGTGACCGCAAAGAAGTTGCGTGCAGTGCAGACGACGAACACTAATGTTACTAACCAGCTCACGGAATACAGAAACAACTGATAATAGTATGTAGGCGTGACACTGTCGCCGCTAGTAAGTACTGTAGTACGCATTTGCTGTTCAAGCGCTTAAAATGCTCCACTGGACTGAAAAACCATAATCCAACTAAAAACCTGGGGCGTACTACGGCAAATCGAATATCAATTGATCGACCACTATAAATCGAACGTCTAAATACTCGAACGTTCATAATATCGAATGGTTATTAATTCGAACATTCAATACATCGCACACTCAATACATCGAGTGTTCAAAATATCGAAAGTTTGTTTGACTCGATCAAACAAACTGAACGATGTTCACCGCATCGCATATTCATTCTATCGAAAGATCAATATATATAAAAGAATACAAGAAAAACACAAATTTTACTAATAAATCACATTTTAATCTCTAATTATTACCTTTTATATGTACATTTTAATATTTTGTGTGAATTGCACGGAGAAACTCTAATAATAATAAATCCATGTTGTTTTTATTATTTAATTTTTTTTTTCAAGCGCATTGTCATCCCTTTCGCCTCTTTTTTTGTGATTAAGTATATTGCAAATTAAACACAGATAAATTAGATAATTAAGTGTATAATTATATTGACATTGATTGATAAAATCAATCGACATTATTACATTGGCTTTTGTAAATAAACATATTTTAAAACGTATGTGAGTTTAATAATACAGATAAAACTAAATCAAACTAACTAAACGTCATTAATATAAATCTACACTAATATAATAAAGAGGTAAAGTTTGTTTTTTTGTTTGTAGGAGGTAATCTCTGGAACTACTGGTCCGATTTACTTATATAGTTAACTAGCTTTTGTCAGCGGCTTCACCCGCGTACATGAAATATAGCCCAATGTCACTCAGGAGTAAAGCAGCTTTCTATTGTTGCTAAAATTTTTCCAATCGGACCAGTAGTTCCAAACATTGCCTCCTACAAACAAAAAAACAAACTTTATCTCTTTATTATATTAGTGCAGATAAAATAAAAATATGAGATTGATTTCAGTTGAGATGATAATAATAATGACAATTGTTAAATTTTATTTTCCTAAATCATTAGAATTTCGACCGATGCCTGCTAGGACTGCGGGAACTTAAAAAATTGAAAGTGCTACTTCATAAGTATGTCACTACATTATCATGGCAACTTTTTCGACCTCATGCCATATACTGATGTCTGACGCAGCCTGTATATATAAATATAATAGTTATTGTGTGGCGGCAGGTGTCAGGCGTGATCTGGGCGGACAGCGGCCGCCTGTGCGCGCTGACGCTCGGCACGCCCGTCGCGCTCGTCGTGTCCATCGGCGCGAAGGAGGCCGAGGTGTGCGCAGGTACCGAACACAACTCTTCCACAGCTATTTAACTTCAATTAGTAGGAATAACATAACCCCTACCTATAAATAGTTTCGCGCAATTTATTTATTTGTTAACCTTAGCGCAACCTTACCTATGGAGACGGCAAAGCAGGACAAACCCCTCTGCCAAAGTACATTGGCCATGTGACCGTGCGCACTATATAAAACTAATTCAATGCACGGCCATAGTGTATCGTTTTGTGTCGCAAATAAGTTCTCTTCAAAAATAGTTTATAACCTATGCAGTTTCCCGCTGTATAAAACAATCTGCTATTACAAATCTGCGAAACCACAGTGTTTCTTATAACATCTAAGTATTTTAGTTAGGATACCTAATTTATGAACAAGTAAGATACTGTACATGAAAATAAAAGAAATTTTAACATTTTGTTCATTCGTTCCTGATGAATGAATTAATTAAGTCTGTTTTGTGTCACATCAATGGCACTTTTTGTTTTTTTGTCATGTGATAGTTTATATAAATACACGATAATTGTCGATGTGTGTGTGTGTGTTTTTTATGTGATTATTTTTTACAGTATGGGTTTGTAGTATTAGGAAACTTGCATTTGTGCGTAATTGTCAAATTTTCTTAGTGTGCCAAATGTACCTCACCTCCCGCAAAAAGTCGCAGAATAATTTATTCAGTGAATCGTCCCTTGCCATCTTCATAGGTTAAATGCTCGAAGTTATTAACACACAAAAGATGCACGTGTGCGTGTAAGAATTAAAAAATATTCGACTTAAAACTTATAATAAAAAAAGTATATTAGTGGCCGAGTGGTAACGGAACCGACTTACAAGTTGTACGTCGCAGGTTCAAGCCAGGCGCATTACGTTCTGTAATTTATTTCATCACGACTGCTTTCAAAACGGTGAAGGAAAACATCTTAAGGAAACTGATATGTCGTAAAACGGGCGAGCAGTGTTGACTAGCGTGTTGACGATGTGGACAGTGGTGCACTCGTGCGTGGTGCTGCACGCGCTGCAGTCGCAGCCGCTGGGCGCGCGCGCCGTGCACGCCGAGCTGGCGCGCCTGCTGGACGAGCACGCCGGCGCGCCGCTCAACCTGCCCGACCACGTCATCGAGGACATTAAAGGTGCGTGCTACTAATTCAACTTATTTTGCACTTTTTAGTGTTTACATTGAAATCAGTTGTTTATTTTTTGTAAATAGTAGGGAGTATCTACAAATCAGGAAATGCCACTGACACTGGTAATTATCGCCCGATTTCAGTACTGCCTGTGATGTCAAAAATATTAGAAAAAGTCCTCCACAACCGACTAGAAACATACTTAAACTCTATTAATTTTATTACCGATCGCCAATATGGTTTCAGACCAAAAATTAATACTACTACAGCCACAATTGATCTAGTTAATAAAATTAAACAGAACATAGACAGTAAAAATATATGCTTGGGTATCTTTATAGACCTGAAAAAGGCATTTGATACGGTTTCTCATAAACTAACTAAAAAGCTTTTAAAGAAAATTGAATCAATTAATATCACTGGCGATGCTTTAAAAATGTTCGGATCATACCTGAAAAACCGCTCGCAAGTAGTTAAACTTGGTAATCATCAAAGTGGTGCAGAACCTATAACATATGGCGTTCCACAGGGATCAATTTTAGGGCCCTTGCTCTGTTTAATATATATAAATAATATAAAAGAAATAAAGTTACGTGGTCATCTTACCTTGTATGCCGATGACACATGTTTATTCTACTTTGGGGCTTCGATCTATGGCATTATTTCACAAGCTCAACATGACTTAGATTCCCTGTGCACGTGGTTTCAGTTCAACCTTTTTACAATTAATATCTCCAAAACATGTTATGTTATATTTATGGCAAAAAATAAACATATTCCCCCATTTCATCCGCTTAGAATTAATGATGTACCATTTCAGCTAAAAACTTGCGAAAAGTATCTCGGGCTTAGAATAGATAGTTACCTTTCGTGGAATGCTCACATCGAGTACGTAAAAAACAAGCTCAAAACAAAAAAAAAACTCAAAATCATTTATTTCAAATAGACCATTTACAGGCACTTTTGAAATGTCAAAATTGAAGCTAATTTGCACGTTCCAAGGCGTAGACTCCTATGGAGAAGAACATGCTAGAAACTCCATGGGCACTCTTTTAAATCAAATTTATATTTTTACTAGCTTTTGCCCGCGGCTTCGCCCGCGTGGTTTTGGGGTTGAGGTTCCGGGATAAAAAGTAGCCTATGTGTTATTCTGATGTATAAGCTATATTGTGGTAAAGTTTCATTCAAATCCATTCAGTAGTTTTTACGTGAAAGAGTAACAAACATCCATACATCCATACTTACAAACTTTCGTCTTTATAATAGTAGTAGGATATATTACTTGGTTACAAAATTATGTTGCTTCTATTATGCGAGCACTATGTAGCGGTATTTAACAAAAAGTAAAATAATAATAAAAAAAAGAATTTCAAATAAGCGCCTAGCAGCCAAGAGATAACCAGTCTCAACTGACGGCACCCGTTCACGAGCAAGAGCTCTCGACACTACTCAGAGCTCTGCACAACATAGTTCGATGCATTCCACAAGATTTACGATATACCATTTATAATTCCCTAGCGAAGCCACATCTACTATACTTGGTTGAAATATGGGGCAGTGCTGCAAAAACAAAACTATCACAACTACAAATTTCCCAGAATAAGCTAATTAAAATGCTCTTTAACTATCCGTACTTAACATCAACGACTAAAATATACACTGATACGAAACTGATGAATATTAAGCAATTATATATTTATAATACTTGTATTTTTATCAGGAAAATTTTTAGCAAAAATATTCACACAAATATCACACTTACCTATCATAGACAAATTAGTCAACGAAGTACACGACGAGCAAGTTTATTAGTTTTGCCAAAAACCAGAACCAATTATGGCAAAAAAAATGCTAACATTTGAAGGAGCACAGCTATACAATAAAATACCCTCACGCATAAGAAGCCTTCACTCATTCAATGCATTCAAAACTCTGTTTAGCGCGTATCTAATCTCAAACCGAAAGCTACTTGAAAAATGAGTGCATTGGGTGGGTAATTTTAGTAATATTGTAATGTATGTTGTCGAACCTAAAATTGTGTTTATATGCAAGTTATTGTTCTCAAGTAAATGACATGTTATGTTTTTATTGAGAATAAAGTTTCTTTAAACCTGAGTAAAATTATATTTTTTCGGCGAGGACGTTTTTATAAATCCTGAGCGAAGCGTGTCATTCTAGAGTAGGATCCCGAGCGTAGCCAGAGGTTCTTTAGTAGAATCCTGAAGATAGTAAATGATTTTTAAAGCCAAAAATATACCGGGTGTAAGAGACCTCCGCAAACTGATAGGATGAATTCAGTATACCTATCGTCCTAAGTTGACCGGTACATGACTGCGGAACGTTTCGAATCCAATGAAACTGATTTATTTTATTACCTCACACGGCAGCGCAGCGACCTTTCGGACGAACAGCCGCGCTCGCGCCACGTATTAACAATAAATAATTATTTAGCAGATAGCCGCGCTACGTACAAAAGAAAATGAAAAAATCGAAACACGGTCACTGATAAAAAAACTACCTACCTATCTTAGTATCACTCCGGTCGTATGAGAAAAGACTCGAAGCATCTCGAAGTAACTCCCTCCGAGGCGTTCACACAGATTGGCACGGCGCAGCGTCTCCGCACGTTAGCGGAGCTACAAGGTGGGATCTTCGTTGCAGCTGTAGCGCAGCTGCTTGAAAGTGTTCGTGATGCGTTCTGGCACTTTGTCTTCACTCGCACATGCACTGACAAACACTTTTTCTTTATCCGTAACCCCACAAAAAGAAGTTCAAAGGGCGATCTGGCGATGGTTGCGGTCCAAATCTACCAAGCCTGCGATGCGGAAAGGTCGCGTTTAAATGGGAACACACTCGTAGCGTTATGTGCGGGGAGCGTTGTCGTGCTGGAACCAGATCATCAACAAGTTAGCGGTGGATCAACCAGGGCTTCCCGTTCCACTCGTCCGTGACGAGTGGAATCTCCCGTAATCTAAATCTAAATCTCCGTAGGATCTCCAGATCTCTTTCGAGGTCACTGCGGAAGAAGTCGAGATAGCGTGGTCCGTCTATGCGCGCGTGAAGAAACACAAGCCCCAGGATTTTATTGCCATATAAAATGCAATGTTTTTTAGAAACTACATTAATGTAGTTCTCGTACAGATAATACTTAATTAAAGATTGAAATAAAACTATAAAAACTAGAAAAACGAAAAAAAAAATGTAAATTTTCCTGAGTTTTTTCACTGGAATATGATTCAAAATAAGGAGCTGATTGCACTCTGTTAATTTGTGGAAGCCTGTTGATTATGCGCCCGAGTGATAGACACAATTTTATCATTGCGGCGCACTTTTAAAGAAGACTACAAACTCATTTCTGCCCGCTAAAAGTTTCTTGCAGAATACACCACTTTTGGGTAGATCTAAAGGCGATCCAAGTCGAATAGGTGGGATGAAAAGTTTTAATTGTAATAATCTGGGGCCACAGCAGTGCCCCGCCAAGTCTCGAGCAAAGCGGGCACGGCCGTACCTTCCTTTTCTCGAAGCGTTTCGCGGCTATTTCACCCCTCTGTATCATCGATTTGGACAAAGCCTTTATTATTAACCATATAGGTTTTCGATGATCAAGAGTAAGCAGTGGAACAAGCTCAGCCTGAAAATTACATGGCATTTGAACCAATAGTTTACGAGTTATGGGCGATCAAAGTTATACCATTTTGTCACTCACTGACTCACTGACCGATAATCAAAAATCTAAGGTACAAGTACTTCTAGCAAACTTAGAACCGTGAAATTTGGCACCAAGATAGGTTTTTAGATAGATATAAAGGAAAAAATATAAAAACGTTAATAAATTATATACCTTAGGAAACAAATTTATATTTGCGGTTTTACAAGAACATTGTGTATGAATTTCGACTGCATTGTTAATTTTGTTCTTTGCTTATGTACAAAAAGTAATAAATTGGTTCATATTATTAATAAATCTTTATGTATTAAACATACATTTTAATAAATAAAGTTAGGTTAAAATGTAAAGAATAAAGCCAAAATCTTTCCAATAATTTTTAAATTCTTTGATAAATACTTTATGCTCGCTCGATAGATGGCGTTGTACGTATTCCTAAATCGCGCTATGATTTCGTTACATAGCGTAGTATAAGTAGTACTTTACAATATTTTGAATAATTTCACGTGATAGCGTCATCTATCTATGAAATAACCATTAAATCTAAAAAAATATCTAATAGAAGTTGTTTACGTGCAAGTTAGTTGTGTTTTATTGGACAACTATCACACAACGCCGTCTAGTCTCAAGCTAAGCAGAGCTTGTGTTATGGGTACTAGACAACTGATAAACATACTTATATATTTCTAAATACATACATATTATAGATAAATTACACCCAGACACAGAACAAATGATCGTGCTCATATATAAGTTTAAGCTGTAGTAATAATTGTCAACATATTACAATGGAACGCGAAATATCGTACATAAATGGTGACATTTGCCCACACCAAGTCATTTCTATTCCTGGAGATGGTTCGTGTTTATTTCATTCTTTATCATGCTGCATGTATGGGAATTTTCATTCGTCCCAGGATAATAGTCGTGCTATTGTCAAATATGTAGCAAAAGAGTGAGAGATAGAGAATGGGCTCTAACCGAAGCAGCAGCTGAAGGACATATCACTACTTAAAAAGAAAAGAAAGAGACTTACAAAAAATAAATGAGATCCCACCAAAAACATAATATATAAAAATGGCCAAGTCTCTCTACGCAATTCTTCCTTCGTAAAAAGTTTTGAGATCGCATAGAAGCCAAGTCCTGTTCAACTTAATTTGTAACAATAAATTAATATTTTGTGACAATATCAATAGTTTTGTTTACATTTTAATAATAGTGACTTGGCCATGAGCACAAGTTTTTGGTGGGATATTTATGACCAGACTAAGTACTTAAACAGTTGAGTAATATGCCTTTCTTGTCATATTCAGTGAAGACATGCTTCGTGAGTCCTCGGTCCCGCGCGCTGCAGTGGGCGTCGGACACGCCGCCGGCGCCGGCGCGCTCGGTGCGCGTGGGGCGCGTGGAGGTGCCCGGCGCGGCGCGCGAGCTGTGCGCCGAGCCGCTGTTCGCGCGCGACGCGGAGCTGGCGTCGCTGCCCGACGCCGTGCTGGCGTGCGTGGCGGCGTGCCCGCGCGACGTGCGGCGCGCGCTGGCCGCCAACGTGCTGCTGGCGGGCGGCGGCGCCGCGCTGCGCGGCCTGCGCGCGCGCCTCGCCGCCGAGCTGCGCCACCTCGTCACGCAGCCGCCCTACGAGTACGATACCATACTGACCGAGACGACAAACTAATTATTTTCTTACTTTCACCTTAACTAAGAATTAAGTTTTAAAACGTCCACATAGTAACAATTATAATTATTTCAGCTCCAGCTTGCACATCAATGAGTTCAAATTCCACAACGCGCCCGCGCACGAGAACACTTGCGCTTGGGTGGGCGGAGCCGTGCTCGGCGCGGGCGAGGCGGGAGCTGCGCGAGCGCTGCCTCGCGAGCACTACGCTCGCGAGCCGCGCCTTCGCGACTGGGTGTGCCTGCTCGACAACACGCCGCCGCAGCACCCGCACCGCGACCACTGGGACATGTAGACACGATGCGCTCACGAGCACGCCGGCGCCGCGCGAGCACGACTGGGTGTGCCTGCTCGACAACACGCCGCCGCAGCACCCGCACCGCGACCACTGGGACATGTAGACACGACGCGCTCACGAGCACGCCGGCGCCGCGCGAGCACGACTGGGTGTGCCTGCTCGACAACACGCCGCCGCAGCACCCGCACCGCGACCACTGGGACATGTAGACACGACGCGCTCACGAGCACGCCGGCGCCGCGCGAGCACGACTGGGTGTGCCTGCTCGACAACACGCCGCCGCAGCACCCGCACCGCGACCACTGGGACATGTAGACACGACGCGCTCACGAGCACGCCGGCGCCGCGCGAGCACGACTGGGTGTGCCTGCTCGACAACACGCCGCCGCAGCACCCGCACCGCGACCACTGGGACATGTAGACACGACGCGCTCACGAGCACGCCGGCGCCGCGCGAGCACGACTGGGTGTGCCTGCTCGACAACACGCCGCCGCAGCACCCGCACCGCGACCACTGGGACATGTAGACACGACGCACTCGCGGTCCCCGTTCGTCTCTACATTACGCGACGGTGCTTCGCCCAATAAATACTAACCTATGACCACTACTACTATTATTATTATATTTAAGTATCACTTAGTTTTGTAATGTATTAAATAATTTATTTTTTCGTTTTTGTTTTATTTAGAGCCATTTAATTATTACGATTTGGTGTGGTTCATCGACCATGTCTTTTTAGGTCCGACCTCGATATGAAGGCTAAGAAGAAACAGGGTGGGTGGTTTAGTCAGTAAGAGTCTGACACTGTTTCCCGCTCCGCACAAGGGCGGAATACGCCATTAGACGATTTTTCCCACTATAAAAAAAACCGCCTTCTTTTAAAGGGAGATAAGGAGTTCCCGACGCATGCTCAAATGCATACTTACAGGTAACATTGCCATGGTAAACTCACTGCGCCTCCCCGCTTGTGAGCTTGACATTGCTTGTTTTAAACGATACTTGTAAATGTTCCTAAAAATTGTTAAAATAATAAATTGTAAAAATAATAAACAAAAGAAAGTCGTAGGAGACTTTCTTTTGTTTATTATTCATAACAAAATTCACACAACGTCATATTTACGTGGGGTTTGTACTCTGATTCACACATCGGCACTGCTAAAGCCTAAACCATTAGGCCATCATGTAACTTATTTTTATCAACGAAATTATGAACTACAATCAGTTTTTGAAGGCAATAATGAATCATGTGTCTATTTTTCGTCAAGTTTATGCTTTGTGAGAATGCCTCAGGTTACCACTACGAAGATACCAACGCCATCTAGTTTAATATTAGAAAACTTGAGCTCTTCGGTGCTTCGCTAACGTGCAAAGGAATATAGATACTAAGGTGCCCAGGCACTTTTGCAGTTCCTTGTACATAATAAGATTAGTCTATCCACATCTCATTTCAACCTACCAGCCTCGGTTGTTTAGTAGGTAGCTAGGTTTTCCTTCATGGTTTGCAATTGCTGACTATACATCATCATCATCTCAGCGCTAGTCCCGGTTGCTTCCTTGGCTTTCACCTCGGTGCCCGGGGTCCGCTTTCCAACTCAAACGCCTCCACTTCACTCGGTCTTTCGCGTCCTTTGCCGTAAGCCCATTGGCACGCATATCGTCCCTTACGACGTCGATCCAACGCCTCTTAGGCCTTCCTCGTTTTCCGGGTCCCGGCGGAGGTGGCATGGCGAGGCATCTGTTACCCACGTAGTCTGCCGGTTTTCGTAATACGTGGCCATACCAGCGTAGGCGACCCTCCTGCAGTTTATCCGCTATGTCACGGACCTGAAGGCTGCCCCGGAAGCGGGAGTTTTTAATGCGGTCTTTCCGCGACACTCCCGACATCCAGCGCAGCATATTCACTTCCGTGACCGCAGGCTCTGCTTGTGCCGCTCAAATACAGGCCACGCTTCACTGCCATACAAAAGGACAGACCTAATTATGGTCTTATAGACCTGTCCTTTGAGCCTAACCGGCATTTTGGGGTCACAGATAACCCCCGCCACCTCACGCCATTTTGCCCAGGCCGCCGAGATACGTGACTCGACGTCCCCGGACTCGTGGAGCACCGATCCCAAGTACCTGACCTGTTCCGTGCGCTCGACTGTGTCTTCGCCAATGCGAACAGGAGCCGCGTTTGTTGTGTTACAGGCCAAGTACTCGGTCTTCGCCGCATTAATTTTCAGACCACCGTTTTCCAGCGATTCCTTCCACGCTGTCACACGTCGAACCAAGCGCCCACTGTCCGAGTCCGCCAGCGCCATGTCGTCTGCATACATGAGCAGCCATGGCGGCTGCTCGTGTAAGTCCCTGATGTTGAAGGACAGCACGTCCAGCACCACACTGAATAGAAACGGACTAAGGACAGAACCCTGGTGAACTCCGACGGTGATGAGGAAGGGTTTCGTATCGCCAACAGCGGTCCGAACCACAGAACCGGAGTCTCGGTACATATCTCGGATGATGTCAACATAGGTCTCGGGCACTCCTTTGGATCTCAGCGCCCACCAGATCACCTCACGGGGGACACAGTCGAAGGCCTTCTGCATGTCAAGGAACAGGAGGTGCAGAGGCGTATTCTTTGATCTGTATCCCTCCATGGAAACCCTTAGGGCAAAGATGGGATCCATGGCACCATGGCCTGGTCGAAACCCATATTGACATCCCTAGACGGTGCACTCCTGTCTGATCCGAGAGTCAATCACCCGCTCGAAGAGCTTCATGGTGTGGGACATAACCTTAATCCCCCGGTAGTCGCCACACTCCTGCACTGATCCCTTGCCTTTGAAGACTGGAGTGATAATAATCAGTCTCCATTGACTCGGGATCTTTCCGGTGAGGAGCATGTGGTTAAATAGGTGGGTTAAGATGCCCACACCACGAGGACCCATCGCCTTCCAGGCTTCAATGGGGACTCCATCGGCACCGACAGCTTTCCGGTTCTTCATGCGGCGAAGAGCCACATGCATTTCTTCAGGCGTAACCAGGGGCACAAGTCCCTGATTTGGAGGGAGAACCGGAGACAGCACCTCTTTGTGCTGCTTGTTCAGCAGCTCGTGGAAGTACGAGCGCCATCTCTCCTTCACCGCGAGGTCCTCGCATAACAGATTGCCGTCAGGGTCTCTTACACAGCGGCACTTAGTGATATCCAGTGCCTAATGACCCTGGAACGTGCCAACTTATAAATGAGCTTCTGCCCCTTAGACGATTCCAACTTATCATAAAGTGGCTGTAAGTGGTCTCGTCTGGCTCTGGCTACGGCCCTCTTGGCGGCACGTTTTGCAGCTCTGTATGCGTCGCGGTCTTCGGGAGATTTGGAAGCTTGCCACGTTTTGAAGAGAGCTTTCTTCTCTCAATTGCTGACTATACAAATGTGCCGTAATCTTCTGGCCAGATTTCAAAAGTTGAAGTGATCAGCAACGGTTTTTGATTTGATTGCGGTTTTCAAAAAACAAATGCATTAGTAAGCTGTATAAATTTGAAATTGGAATTCCCAATCAAAGAGGAGATATTTGATCAAAGTTATCAGTAAATACGACAAAACGCCAATTTCATGTGTATGAACTTAATATTATCTCTAAATATAAACACTAGTTTTTGCCCGCGGCTTCGCCCGCATGGTATTGGGGTTGGGGTTTCCGGGATAAAAAGTAACCTATGTCCTATTCCGGACTTTGCCTGTGCCAAATTTCATCCAGACCCGTCCAGCCGTTTTGGCGTGAATGAGTAACAAACATCCAAATATCCAAACATCGTAACTTTCGCATTTATAATATTAGTAAGATAAGATTTACTGGCCTTGCAACACCACAACATCACAATGTCATTTTCATTTTGTCATCTGTCATTGTGTCAACTTGTGGTCTTGTGTCATCGTCGGTCGAAAATTCTAAAAATAATAGAAATTACTGCTACTTTTAAGACTTACTAACTTTTACCGACTACACCAGAACTCTAGCACCATGTCGGATATTAAAATAGTAGCAGCGAGCATCGTGAATTTCTTAAAGCGGCAACTAGAAGGCGATTCGCTAAGCGTGGACTCACGCGAGAGCGTCGAGGTCGGCGTGCAGTGCATCGAGACTGCGTTCGAGCTGGGCCCTGAGGATGCGGCGCGCGGTGTGGACCTGCTGCAGCTCGTGCGCGCGCAGACGCGCAGTAGCGCGCCGCTCAACTCGCCGCCGACGCGCTCTGAAGCTGAGAAGCTCAAGAACGAGGGCAACGAGTTTATGAAAAGCGACCGCCACCGGGAGGCCCTGGACAAGTACACGCGGGCCATCGAGCTCGACCCCTCCAATCCTGTGTACTTCTGCAACCGTGCCGCCGCACACTTCAAGCTGGGTGATAACGAGGCCGCTGTGGCCGACTGCACGGCGGCGCTGGCGTTGCAGCCCGACTACGGCAAGGCGCACTCGCGCCTGGGGCTGGCGCTCACGGCGCTGGAGCGGCACCGCGAGGCACGCGCGGCGTACGCGCGGGCCGCGCAGCTCGAGCCCGACAACGAGTCGTACCGCCAGAACCTGCGCCTGGCCGACGAGCAGCTGGCGGCGCACGGCGAGCGGCCGCCGCTGGACCTGGGTGGGCTGCTGCAGAACCCAGCGCTGCTCAACATGGCCACAGAGATGTTAGCCGATCCCAACATGCAGAACCTCATTTCCGGGCTCATGAGCGGCGGCGGTGGCGCTGCGCCAGGTGCTGGCGGGCCCAACGGCGGCGCGGGCGCGGGCGGCATGTCCGCGCTGCTGGAGGCGGGGCAGGCGCTGGCGCAGCACATGCAGGCCGCCAACCCCGAGCTGGTGGAGCAGCTGAGGCGCCAGGTGCGCCCGCCAGGCCCCAACCCGCCACAGTGAGCGTGCGCCGCTACCTCCTAGCAAGTTGTTCCTCGGGGAAGATTGTTTAATCTTTTAAGATGTAATATAATTTTATTTTATTCATTAGTACTGCTGATTTTCCAACCGTTAGTGGGAAGGACAGTACTGACTTTTACTTTTGTTATCATAAGACACTACTTGTGCCTACAACATTTATGACATTGGGCAGTTGGCTCACTCATAAAATTGATAGTCTTCTGTCTGGCACCGGCTGCCTCCTGCTCAGACATGTATATATTATGATAGAATTAGTGTCCGACCGAAGGTGAAATTCTGGCCGAAGCCGAAGCCGATTAATCGGTATTCACCAAAACCTTCGGCCGAAGCCGAAGCCGAAGCCGAAGGTGTCATTGACCTTGAGAAATACGATAGTTACTTTGATCTCAGAATATACTAGATAGATGTTGTGAGAGCTTTAGATATTTAGCCCAATAACGAGCCGAGTGACCAACATATACAAGTATGTAATAAAATATTGTCTAAAATAAAAGTTTATATAGAATGTTAATTAAATATTTATTTACTTAAAGTAGAAATTTTGACAACTAGCAAACCTTCGGCTTCGGCCAAACCTTCGGCAATTTTTTGGCCGAAGCCGAAGATTTGGCCGAAGGTGCTTTTTTGGCCGAAGGTGGCCGAAGCCGAAGCCGAAGCCGAAGCTTCGGTCGGACACTAGATAGAATAGGCCTGCCACAATGCACAGCTTCCAAAATACATTGTTTATTATTTATGTTATTTTTATATTTGATAGACTTATTTTGTAGCAATGGAGGTACTCGGTAGCATTATAATTATTATGCATTTATTTGTCTGCAGATATTATTTACCCACACAGGACTCACTAGTTAGACTTAAATTGTATAAAGTGAACTTCGAGATGGAGTGATGCATGGAGGCAAGCTCAGTTGCCGCATGCCATGTAAAATATTTTAATATTTAAATGTGTGGAATGTTAAATGAGAGACAAACTTCAGGAGAGGTTGGTCTCTGTTTAACCCAAATTATTAAAGGCTAAGGTTTCAATTATTGGTATTGTTAATAAATATTTAAATAATATTTTGTGATTTTGTTTTACAGTTTTGAAACACAATAGCTTAGCTTAGTTAATATTATGTTCATCAATGATCCCCATTGTCTGATTGCTTAAGAAGACCACAGTCTCATGTCAGTACCCACAGTAGGAGGCAAAGAATACCTACTACCAATAGTTCCATACATTTTGACATGCTTGTGCTACCCCCAATATGAAAATCTCTAGTCTCAAATGAATCATCAGATTTCTAGAATGAATCATCATTATCATTTCAGCCCAAAGACGTCCACTGCTGGACACAGGCCTCCCCCAAATATCGCCTCAATGAACGGCCCGTGACTCCCGCAACCCTCACTAGGTCCACCTTGCGGTTGCCTCTCCAGTACCTTTCGGCCCCAACGGCCATTTGTTCCGAGAGCAATGTGCCCTGCCTATTGTTAAGCGATTCTTTGTGCTATGTAGGTTCTACTGTACTGCGGATATCTTCATTCCTGATTTAATCACGCAAGGAAACTTTCGTTTTTGTTTGGCTCTGCTATTTGAAAATGGCTGAAAACAACAAAGGCAAAAGGATTCTTCTACTTCTTCGTTTCTTGACAATCTTGTTCTTTTTACTTTTAGTGCCTCGTGTTGATTTGATGATAAGTTTCTTCAAAGTTAGGTTTTTAGAGTACCGTAGTCAAAATGGAACCCTTACAGTTTCGCCATGTCTGTCTGTCTGTCCGTCCGCGGATAATCTCAGCGACCGCTAGCACTAGAAAGCTGAAATTTGGTATCAATATATATATCAACCATGCCGACAAAGTGCACAAAGAAAAAGTGGTAAAAAATGTTTAATTAGGGTACCTCCCCTACACGTAAAGTGGAAAGTGTTTTTTTTTTTCATTTCTACTATAACATGTGATATATTGTTGGATAGGTATTTTAAAATGATTAAGGGTCTGGTAAAATATTTTTTTGATAATAAGAATATTTTCAGAAATAACCGCTCCGAAATTAAAAAATGAGGCGTCCCCCCCCTCTAACTTTTGAACCATACATTTAAAAAATATGAAAAAAATCTCAAAACTAGAATTTTAAGTAAACTTTCTAGGAAAATTATTTTGAACTTGATAGGATGAACAGTTTTTTAAAAATTAAAAAAAAAACGTTCTGAACTAATTTACTAATTTAACCGTACATGCAAGCATTTTTTTTAACTTTTTTATATATTTCATTATCCTGAGCATATCTTCTTTCAAATAAAAATACAAAAAGAAAAAATCGGTTCACGCGATCCAAAATTACCACCGGGTACAGCGCCATCTCTCGGGAAATTGGGTTACTAATTTTTACGTGGGCTACTGGGTTCTGTTACATTGTGAGAAATTTGTGGCGGACTGGAAAATACGGAACCCTACACTGAGCGTGGCCCGACCAATTTTATTATTATTTATCTTTTTCTTAGCCATTCTAGTTGCGATTGCAGCTAGTTAATCTTTTACGGGAGTGTTGGTTAAGATAGCGGATTTCACTTTGCGTATATTTGTTTGATTTCCTTTCCTTCGTTCACAACAGTTTCGGAGAAATATCGTGTCCATGTCTCACCCCGCTGCAAAGAGGTTATGATTCGAGACCTGGTCCTGAAGTCGGACTGACATAGTGGTGTTTTTGCTCAAACACTTCAGCAATTCTATGTACCGATAGGTAGTTCAGTTTGGCACCATTGGAGAGACTGCAGCACGGCCCCAGTCTCGATCGAAACAAAGGCTCCTTTATAGTCCAAAAAATGCTGAGCATAGAGGCTGATTATCTAAAGATAGGTATGAATCTGCCAAATCATAATTTTGGCGGTAGGTCCCCTCTAACGACTGGCTGGAGAGAAGTCTCTCCGCATGACGCAGGTCCTCACCGAACATGATTCGGGAGGTTCCTGCGTCGGATTCATATGGAAGCAAAACCCGTTTGTCACCATTGTGTCCACACAATGTCCTACGTGTGGGCCACCACACGGTGGAGGTGTGACCTCGTGTCGACCATGATGACTATGGGACGAACTAATAGTTGTATGGCCTACAAATAGCTGTTCTGGGTCTGGGCGTCTTGTGCATATCGTTTTGTGGAGAAGAACGTGCAAGAAACTCCATGGGCACTCTTTTAAATCAAAATTTATATTTACTTATTACTTGGTTACAAAATGTTGATTCTAATATGCGAGCACGATGTAGCGGTTCATAAGTATGAGGTAGGTAATGAGGCATTAAAATAAAATCCACTAAATGCTTTCTTAACTATTTATTACACTCTATGTATAATTTATGATAATTGTAATAATTTACATATCTTTATGTACATACAGTAGCAAAATGTAAAAACAGCGCGCGGGTCGCGGGCGCCGCTCGCCCTCTCGCACACATCTGACAACTGCCGAGTGACGTCACGGAGCTGCCGAGTGACGTCACGGGGCTGCCGAGTGACGTCACGGGGCTGCCGAGTGATGTCACGGAGCTGCCGAGTGACGTCACGGAGCTGCCGAGTGACGTCACGGAGCTAGCGACTGCCGAATGACGTCACGCGGCTGGCGACTGGCGAGCGAGCGGCGGCGCTAGCGACGCGCTAAATACATTCCAAAACATCTATCTGATATATAAAACTCTGTATTTACACAAGCCCCCACACTAAGTGCCTGAAGATGTAAGTTAGTAGTCGACTATACATAGTAGTTGTGCACACCCCTACCCCCTCCCTCCTGACCCCCTGCCCAACGTCGTACGAAGCTTTACATCTAATTATATTAAAGCAAAGGCACCGTGGATCATCGATAGTTCCATATTATATAAATGCAGCACATTTAGTAGAAAAGTAGCGTGAAGAGTTCAACGAAATGATGAAATGACATAATTATTATATACGAGGCCGAGTGGCGCGGCTCGCAGCGCGCAGCCGTCGCCGACGTGATGACGACGACTCTACGATATTGTTAACCCAGAACTCTCTAATAGGAACACCTTAATTCTACAGAACAAACGTTCCATGACATGACGATATGAATTGCGAAATGATACATTTTGTAAAATAGTTTTAATGAAATTCTAATTTCTCAAGGAAAGTCAATGATTGAAGTAGACGATTACTGGGCTTTACATCGATACACAATTATTCAGAGGAAGAACAAGAATTAAACAATTATTTATCGCAATAACAATCACAAATCGACTACAAAATAATTTTATAAACATTTATCAAATAAAAATGTACTTAAAGTAGAACGTTATAATTAACAAACAATAATTTAAGCCGACGACAGCGGCCGGCGAGTGATCTACTAACAGTAAATTAAGTAAATAAAGCTAATACATTGGATGCAGCTATTTGATCAATCATAAATTTTGAACTAAATTCAATTACTAAATAAAATATAAACTTACAGATTGAATGTAAGCTAATAAATAATAATTTAACTGTGGTAAATAAATCTTCAATACTTTATATTATGCTACAAATTAATAAAGAATATAATCGTTTACAATATGATAGTTATAACGTAGCTGTAGTGGCATTAGTCACGGCGCCACATTGCGTTCGTTGCGTGAGCTGCAATGTGCGTGACGTCATAAGACACGGGTGTGAAGTGCGGCGCGGATCATGACAATGTGTCGAGTTCGCCTTGATCCGCGTCGCAGTGCAGTCGCCACGGCGCGGCCCTCGCACACAAAACTGTCAGGGATGGCGGACACGAGCACACACACACGCCACAGCCTCTACAGACACCGACACAGCAGCTAAAGCTCAAAATCGCTGCCAAAATAATCTTCGATCATTCATTAATTGTAATAAAAATATCTGACTTACTAATTAATCGCTCAGCGATTGAAATTTGAATACGCTCTTCAAACTTGCCTTACTATAAACATACAATTAATTTTAAAATAATCACCATAGTATTTTCTCACTTTTGAGAAAAAACTGTGCCCAAATGTGCGGTTTATAATAAAACAACTAGATGTATTGATTATTAAAAGTCGTTTCGTGATTAACAAATAATCGAAGTTCGATAAAATTCCTACTTTGCGCACATGCGAGAACGAACCTCGAAAGTAAAGTATGGAATTGTTCTAAGTGAGTTGGTTTCACCTGCATCGTGGAGTGCGTGTTATAATGTACATATCGTCATTGTCTAGGGGCTGCGCTGCGCTCAGTTCCGCTTGGAGGGCGGCACGAGGTGGTGCGGCAGCTCGGACGGCAGGTCGTGGCCGTCGATCTTCACGTGGATCAGGTGCATGGCCAGCGCGAACTCGTCCTCGTCCAGGAACCCGTCCTTGTCGATATCCGACAGCTTCCAGATCTTGCCGAGCACCGAGTTCGGCAGCTTCGACTTCACCATCTCCGTCTTGGCGGCTGTCGACAAACCGCCTCGTCAGCGAGTGTGGGGAGCGGACTGCGTCGGCAACGAACGTGGCTAGCTAGCTGGCTGGCCCGCTGACACACTCATCACAAAATGAACAGGAAATGAATGTTTAGTACAGGAACTGTACCAGTGCTGGGTAGTGTCTCATAACCACTTTCGTTGCCAACAGAGTTCGGGAATTAAAAACGAATAACACATGAAAAAAGCGCAAATAAATAAAACAAGGGCAGCATATTAGAGTCAGTTTAGTTGGAATTTGAAAATGATCATGCAACGAGAAAGATTATGTCGTGAGTACAAGCGTGACGATAAAGAGGCGAGATAGCGCGGTATTGGGAAACGATAGCCGAGCTAGATAACACGCATGTCGAAACTATGGCGAAATGTTTAATTATACCGACGAGACTCCTGCTGTACTACAATAAAACCTAAACTTATATACATGTCTAATACTGCGACAGGGACCACGCCTACCCTTGAGCAGATATAACACGTACTGGAGGCGACAAACACGTGACTGAGCACAAGGAAGAACAAATCAGAAGTCCTTATTACTGACTAATATCTAACTGAGCTAATAATCCTGCTGCTTATAACGTAGCTTCAAGTCCTGCTAACAAATTCCCACAACTGTCCCCGACCAGACTTGCTACATCGGCACAGAGCTCGTTAGTTTCTCTGTCAAATATTGCAGTATATGGACGATGGTATCGCGATAGAACAGTTCGGCGAACGATTGTATGCGAACGGCATGTTGTTCCGCTCCGAAAGTGAGCAGTCTGGCCTTGTCCAGCCAGGAGACGGGCGCCTTGTCCACGTAAAACTCGATGTAGCGGTCACCCGTCAGCACGTACACCAGCGCCATGAACACAAACTCCGCCGTTATCACCAGCGTTACTATGTTCAGCGACAGGAGGACTATGAACTTGACCGTAATGAACAACGATCCAAAGTGGCCTGCGAACCTCTCTGGCACATTCACGTTCCGAGGCACAGAGTCCGAGTCTGACGCAGAACTACTATGGTCCTCGTCCTCGTCACTATCACCGACATTGTCGGCGTTCCAGTCTGAATCAAGTTTAGAAGCATAGCTAGCTTCAGTTCCGAGCTCACCGTCCGGACGGCTGGCTCGCCTGGAGCCGCAGCCGTGGCCAGCGCCGTCGAGGGCGAGTGCATCGTTCAGACTGTGTACAGAGACTGCGGGTGACACGCGCCCGCTGATGGCCGCGACTTGTGCCTCGCGCGCGTTCACTATGAACTGGGTGATCAATTTACAGTTTTCTGTGGAACTAGAGAGAGATTGTACGAGTTTCACAAAGCTATCGTCATCCTTGTCATTCTCGCTATCTTTCAGTCGCATGCAAAGGTCGGTAATGAGGGAGCAGTTTTGTGTGGTCGAGAGCAGCGCCTCGAGCGCCTTGTCGACGACGAGGTAGCCGCGCAGCTGCGGCTGTGTGCTGAGTAAGAGAGAGAGGGTGCGGATGTCGGAGCGAGAGGGATGCGTACCGGCGCCGGTGACCTTGCCGTCGATGGGGTTGAGCGACTGGAACAGCTGGTCGTATCTTGGTTTCTCCTTGCTACAGATCCACTCAGGGTCGCCGTGGCCAGCGTCCACGCCCTCACCGCGCCCATAGCCGAACGGTGATACCTGGTCCTCCACGCCTTCGAACGCACCTCCTGGAATGTTACGGTCAGAACATGAGTGGTTTCATCAACGAGTTATAATACAAACACACAGAACCACAAAGCTCGAGTCAAAGTAAAAGAAGTTATTTGATAACTTTGTTTAGGAAAGCTGAAAGTAAATTTTCCGTCAAGTGTCAAATACGGATCATAGTATTTATTAGTTTATATTATTACGTATTTTATTATTATAAGTAACTTATTTTAATGATCCTACATTATATCTGGTATTAATTTACTGTGCACACCTACTACAGTGTTCTTTTTTAACCCAAAGGTTGGCTGGTAGAGAATGTCTACGTACCACTACTGTACATGAAGATTAAATAAATAAAAAATATTCAATCACCTTTACCTTTTTATTATCTACCTAATATAATGAGTTTTAAAATGATTTACATAAAGTTAATCTTTATGTGGGAGTACGTGAGTAATTAAATGAGAAGCCCAACATTGTAAGTGGGCCGGAGCGGCGGCTCGTCGCGGTGCGCGGCAGGTGTGGCGCACTGCAGCGCGCCCCCGACTGCTGACACTCGTGGCTTACTACATTATGTGTTCAATTATGTGAATTTGATATAAACACGGAGTTACGGCCACGCACAGCGGGCTGCCTCGACAAAGTGCGGAAACCATACTCAGACATAACATAACACGTTCCGTGCTCGCCTGCGTGGCGGCGTTCACATTGGGTAGCAGGCTTTTAAATGAATCTTGGTACTTAACCTGGTAAATAATATCTAAACTTCGTTTCCACCACAACTGTAGGTGCACATACAAATGAAAAGTTCCAAACTCATTGTCCATAACATAACAATTTAGTGTAGGCCAGCTGTGTTCTATACGTCAAGGTTTTATTGTAAAATGATCAGTATTGTAGAGTCAGACGGTTTGTATTGTTCAGTGATGGCCGAATTTACTTACAATGATATTGACCTAAACGTATTAATAAATCAATGTTAGGGGCGTACCGCTTTATCAACCAGTGATTCATATAATTTATTGAAAAATATTACACTTTCTGATATGTATTTATAAAATACTAAATTGTTTTGATGTACATAATATAAAAACAATAACATTTCGGTTGTTTTTTTTTTTCTTCAAATGCCTATAGTGTTCAAGTACAAAGTCAAGACTTACCTGCACCCTAATTAATTAATTTTTAATGTTTGCACGCCATGTTAAAATGCTGCTAACCCGTTTATCTGTAAACTAACATGCGGTAGGCAGATAGCCGGCTTATTGTAAACAGTAATGTCGCGCGGCGCTTCTATATGAATATTTATGACAAGCGCTGTGTTAGAGTTCACCTTGCACTTCATTCAGCAAGTCAAGAAAGCATTTATAACGTGTCTCGGGGCGGCGGCGCAAGGCCGGCTCACTGGCGGCCCGCGCCCGCCGCTCAATGGGCCACAGTCACCACGCCTGGAGTAAGTGTGCCCTATGAGTCAGCGGCAACAAGCTGTCGCTCGCTCATTGCGTTTCAATTTGCGATCAATATGCTTGCTTGTAGGTATGTATGTGGGTCTGTGTACGAAAGTTTCTTAAACTGGAAGGGTACATTATCTTCATATTTGCATGAGGTTCCTGATACATCAGACGAAGTTTTTTTTTAACTAGGTATGCATATGAACTAGCCACCACGTCCTTGAAGGGAGTACTAATGGCAAATGAGCGAGCTAAGTGAGCGAGTAGACGTTACTGTATTGCAATAATATTATTGCAGCAGCTCGTCTTGACACCAGTAAATCATAATGAGTGCGTGTCCTCAAGTGTCGCGGCGCGTATCGTCGCTCGCTTGCATATTGTTGTCATAGCCCTGCATCAGTAGCTCTGCTAACGAGGTCACGTGTATACCAACTACTAATCATATTTGGAAGTCATGCTCATTTTTCTGATGCAACTTTGAAGATGAATCAAAATGACAATGGATGGCATTCATTGAAAATGATTGAACCTCTTACAAGAAGTAAAGGGCAAACAAAAAGTTTCGAAACAATTATCAAACATAATATTGTGCTAATAAAAAAGCAACAATCGGCTCAATAACTGTAAATGAAAGGCGAGGACATTTATTGATTGCTGTGTCAGCGCTCAGCCAAGCGGACCGCGCGTTTTTATTAGCCAAAGAAACGCTGGTATTGTTCTAGCACACTTACTTGTGAATGTTATTTCAAGGATTTAATACGACAATTATGTCAATGTAGGTCAGTATTTTGTTTGGTTGGCAAAAAGAGCTTCGGAGGTGACTGTCATACTGCAAGTGTTTTTCACTGGTTGCTACTGGAGCGTCACGAGGCGCTGATGCGCCGCCGAGCCGACTCCTGCGAGGGCGACCAGCCGCACTTCAATCAATATGCTACTACACAACTTTCATCAGTCATTGTTATTCGAGCAACGTTTCCATTTTTAACAGCGATTGGTTATTTGTATTGTACGGTAGCACACGAGACACTTTCAAGTGCGCACGACGTAGCACACGATGTGGTGCAGCAGGACGCGCCCGCCTCGCGGATCAGATTGGTTCCTATACGTCATAGAATTAGATCCCGTGCCAAGAGTCTGTGTTGAAACAATAACTTGAGACTGTTGTATTTAGTTGCTTATCCTACAAAATATTAGAGTTTAAGTTTTCTTCAGGAAACGATTAGCTATATTATTAAACAATTCTGTTAACAAACAAAACAATAACCATTACAGTTTTGTAAACAATAGGAAACCGCAGAAATCTTAAGAATATATGCACAAAATGTATTGTAAATAATGTGAGAGATGCAACGCGTAATGTATAATGTATTCCACAGGTATTGGACCAAATGGTATGCCGCGAGTGGGCATAGCGTATACGCGACACCAGCGCCAGCGCGCACCGAGTGCCGCCGCGTGTGGAAGAGAAAATCGCGCCCTGCCGCCACCACACTAGCCATTCGCTAAATAAACAATAACAAAGGACGCAGCTTATAAGTAGTAATAAATCTCCTTTTGGGTCGAAGTTATAATAATTAGTCTCGCGTAACTCGTTGAATATGGAAAGTCAACTTAGTCATGATCAGGCGTAATGCGGTATTTCCGTGACTGGCGTACCTGCTATAGAAACTAATACGACTGCGCCTGGCCAGCCTGTCTTTCGCCCTACAAGCACCACTACATACATATGTGTCATTATATTTTTATGTTTAACAGACGATATCGTGATGGCAACCGTCGCAAGTGGGCCGTTCTCACGGCGACAAGTGACATCAGCCCCAACAATTGCACGTCGATGTGAAACCGGCAGAGTAGGGAGCTAAGTGTATCACAACTCATGTAATACTTAATGGCGCACGCGCACTAGTCTAGTTCGCGTTTGATGCGAGTGAAAGTGCAGGAAGTGCGGCTCACGCCGGTGGATGGCCGCCGACTGACTGCACACTCTGCGGCGCCGCACGCTCGCGGCGACTACTCCTTGCCCACACATCGGTTGGTCACATCGGCATCGGTTCCGCTGCCAGGTAGCCGTTATGCGTGTTATATCCTGGCTTTTCAGCGCTCAACTTTCAAATAAACCATTGATATTCTTATTGCGTAGCCCACATACATAGGACATTTAAAGATACTTAAAACGTTATCGGAGAAAAAAGTAAAAATAATCTAAAGCGCCCCTTATGATAACATAAAACGCCACAAACTGAATCAAAGCAACAAAGCAACAAAAAGCAATGAACTCACGACAATTTGCAGACAATAATAGTATAAAGAATCCGCTGCTGCAGTCGAGCAGTGGCCACATGTGGCCGCGAGCGCGCAGCGCATTCTGTACAATATTACTGGATACGCTTGCTACTCAGACTGATGATGGCGATTTGTAATTTTTATTGCAGAGGTCGTTGCTCCTATTTAATTTCACAATCAGCACATTTACAAACGAGGTATTCGTGTCCGGGTAACCCGTCGTTTTTCCGTTTACTAAATTGTTTGTAAGTATGATCTAATAAGACATGTCAGTACAATTCTGTATTGGGTCAACAACTGCGCTGTCATAGTCAAGGCAAACTTGGTAATCGCAAAGTACGCTTGGCTTCTGGAGCCGTTGGACAAACAACTAATATTTAGTGTCCCACAGCGAGGCGCTGCCGTCACGAGCGAGGACGCTCGGGGGACGAGACCTTCATGTTATCATCGTGTTTGTGATTATGAACACAAACATTTCGATAAAAAGATTTAAGAACTTGGTGACTATCTGGAGGTTCTACGTCGACGAGAGAGAGAGACAGAGCATTATCACATCCTGACAAAAGTACGCTCACGGATGTGGTGAACATATTGTATGACACAGAAATTGGGGCTCTTGGTGTCTTCATAATACAATATTTTTCATGAATGAACAAAATATATTTATAGCAAAGCGACTACAACAGAGCGCAATAGCTTGTATGTTATTAGTTCGGCCGCCGCGCCTCGCGCAGGGGGAGACTGATGTCTTTCGTACATACGAAACGGAGTAATTTGGGTGTTCCCCGGCGGCTCAAGGTCTGGTCAGCGCAGGATACCTGTATCCTCGCGGTAAGGAGGATGTGCATCCGCCGCCTCCCACGCGCCGCTCGGCGCTGGCCGCTGCTCAGCCGCGCCACTCGGCCTCCCGCGCCGTGACCTTGGTGCCCACTCAAGGACACTTAACTGTATAATGAACTAATGACCAGTTCCAACATCTTCCTTATTTGATGATTACCGACAGTTTTTGATAGGAAAATGTTTATTTCGGTTTTACATAATTTGCTGTTTTGTCCTGATTTTATTTCTATATAATATAAGTACCTAAGTAGTCATGGTAGTTTTTGGGGTAAAGGATAATTTGACTTAAAACATGTTTAATAACTAGCTACCTGTGTGTATACCAGAATAGCTTTTTTATTATTTACTTAAAGTTTAGTTTTAGAAATTATCTCTCCTAAAGAAGAGCGACGATGCGGTTTGACGATAATCTGATAATAACAGTAGGGGTATTTTGATCAATAGCATAAAAAGTTTCCAGTAACTATAAAAAAAACATCAGAAGAACCTCTACAAAGTTTAATAGATGTACTTAGAGCACGCGACTTTGGCTGGGAGACAGTGAGCGCCTAGACGCTGGTTGATAGAGAATGCCTTGTTATACTAAGTCCTCCTGAGCCACTACTGAACTTTCTTGAATAATTACTAACAGTCTCGAACAAATTACAATTTAAACAAAAAAAAACTGGCCAAGTGCGAGTCGGACTCGCACATCTAGGACTCTGTACAAACTGAAGTAAACAGTTATTATAGTTATTTCCCGAATCGAATCTCGAGAAATCGAAAAAAGGTTTTTTGTGGCGTAACTGCACAGATTTCAGATTTATTCATATAGGTCTTATGGTATGAGAATGAGACCTGGTTTCATGTCCAATTTCAGAGTTTTAGGTCAACGGGAAGTAAGCCTGGGAATTTTGATTCCCTTGACATTGTCGAAATGAACGACATAAACGGTCGTATCTTTTTTGTCATTAAATTAGAACTTTAGAAGTTTTTTTACAGCTTCAAGGGACCGAAGACGCAAGTCTTAATTTCAACATGATAATTTCACCTGTTCCCGGGGTAAAAGGTCTCGACAGATATAAATACAGACAGTGACAAAGTGATCCTATAAATGTTCTATGTTATCCTTTCGAGTTAAGGAACATTAAAAATCTAGATCAAAATCGGGTCGTCCGTTTAGGAGCTCCAGTGCTACAGCAACACACAGAGCCACAGATATACGTCTTATCAATCAAGAGTTCAAAATGGAATACTCATTGTCAAATGAGACACGTTTGAAGAGTAGTACATGTGTCGAGAACGTTCCGTACCGTTGTTGTAACTGTCGCTCAGATGCATTATCAAGCAGAGCATAAAATAATGATGAGTTGGATTACAGCGCACTCGCCGAGGGTAGTGCTGTAAGGACAATGGCTGCATAGAGTCACGCGCGCGTGCGCCGCCTCGAATCCATTATTACGATTATCATACACCATCGAGTCAAGCCATCATCATACCCGTTATTATAGTTTATTTGCAACTCTTCATTTATATAAGAAAGGAAAGCAAACACAAAGTGCTGATCCAAACTCTGGTTCGTGATTCGCGCTCGCGACTGCACAATTCGGAGCTAACGGTTCAATTAAACTACTTTCCTTTTAACTTAGTGTTTGAATTTATATTAGTTCGTTGATTATCTTCTAAACACCAGAGAAAACTCGCTCAAGAAGCAAGCAAGAGCCACATGTAGCTACCAGTGCATTTCGCAGCCTCTCAATCAACGCGAGTGGCTCTCCACCTCATTCTGCGCACGCGCGGCACACACACGTCGCTTCCGAACTCATCGTGCTCCACGTACGCACGACCATCGATTTCATTTGTTTTGTTTCTGTGCCCCACGACCCACAACGCCACCAAACTTTTACCTCCAAAATGAAAGTGTCACCGAGCCTTAAATTTGCATCCATAAACGTACCGAACACATAGCAACGGGACTTCGCTAGTAGGTATCTACAGGACATCCAGTTTAATCGATTTTATCGGGATTGGTTGACAAAGGTGAAGAGAACAAACGAGCGATCCAATATTGTTGTCTGCAAGTGCTTGAGCTGGTGTGTCGTGTCGTGATGCGAGTACAATGAGTCGCCATTGAGCGGCAAGTGGGGCGCGCACACAATGGATGCTGCTCAGATGCGTCTCAATGGGCGCTGTGCGGCCGCGGTGATGTCACAGCGGATGCGGAACAATGGCCGCTACAATTAGCGTCGCGTGTGTGCCCGCGCATCCGACGTAAACACCGAGCGTGCGCCATGCGTATACAAATTCGTGATCCATCAAATTCACTGAATCGAAGCGATCAGTGATCTCACCGAGCGAGCCGCCCGGCGCTCATGTACTGATAAGCTTCAAGGTGAAGTTTCCACCAGTACTGCGAGCGTTCATTGATTATAGTGTTAGTGTGTTGTTGCCAAAGACACTATCGCTATAAACGTTGTCGCCTGCCACTCCCGCTGTCCCGTTTTATTCTGATAAGCCTTAGGTTCTCGAATGAGTCAAAACAATTCTAGCCATTTATAACAGAACAAATGTTTAGGTAATAGTCTACGTCGCCGAAGCGAGAATGGTGTGAATCTATTACTGATGTATTCAGTTTAAATTATTTGCTCACCTTTTATTTGCCTAACGATCAAAACCTATATTATTTTACTTGTAAATTCCAATCGCAAACTGAGGCAACCGATAGCTGCGTGTACGGTTACATCACCTGGCCGGCGCTTGCGAGGAAGCGGCGGTATTGCGCCTGCGCTGCGCTGGCGCCCATTTGCGATGCTTCCCCGCGAATACACGCGATGCGCCTACGATGCACTTATCGGACTCTAATCTAACATTTCTTCCAGTTTAATGAACTATAAGTAGCAAAAATTGGTCAAATTGCGCAAAAGCATTATTAGCTGCATTTGGACTACACAAGTACCGTGCAAACCCGCGAGCGAATATTGGTTCCGGATCGCAGTGGGTGCAAGTTCAATTTATAATGAGGCACAAATATATTGGTTGAATTGATGAAACAAACAACATACGTTGTACAGTAGGAGTAGATCGCGTGTCGCGTGCAGGTCGCGGCTCGCGGTACAACCACCTCCGGCGACTAGTGAACACGGCTCAAGCCCATTTTCCATTGTAATCATGATTAATCTAGAACTAACGAGCGCGGCCGGCGAAAGTGCCGCCAGCGCCGGTCGCGCTCCCATTGCGCCCGCAGCGCGGCCTGCCCGGGCTCCGATACATGCCACTCCTTTTTTGGAGAGCCTTGACATTCGCATTGAATACTACGTTCCGTCCTACTTCAAAACAGCTCCGTAGCCGTGATAACGGACGTAAGCATTCTAGTACCGATAACACTTATGTATACGTCGATAAGATTATGGCAAATATTTAATGAGCCAACACAAAGTGGCGGGGTTGGCGGCGACGGCGACGGCAGTGAGTCCAAGTTGCCGGCCCGGTGTTTCCGTATTAACGCAACGAGTCATCAGGCATGCGCGTGTCCGCCGCCGTCCATAAGGAACCAGCTTCACGTTTTAACAACTGCCTGATGATACACTATTTATTTATTGTATGTAAATAGAATAAACTGTATTGTACATTAAAATAGTAACAGTTGCAGAAGAAACCTTAACCTATGAGTACGTTGGCGGTCTTATCGCTGAGCGATATCTACCAGACCACCCTGCAATGGTGGTCTGGTGTAAAGTGTAACTTTGTACGGACATTTACAGTGTTCATACCATAATCTCGATAATCACATGTCTACACTTTACTATCTTCCAGCTTTTCCAATAGTATGGACAGGTTGTGTCAGGCGAGTTATGGCAGAGAGCGGCGTGAGCGACATCACCTCGCCGCCGCGCACCGGTGACGAGGTAGCGCTTGTTGTACCGCCGCCGCCGTAGCGTCATCTCAACACTAATGACCCTCACATGACCCAACGAGGAAATCATTTATAGCTAATTTATAATATACATGCATTAGCGGCATAATTACTCGTATGATAAGGCAGAAAAACAATCAATATAATACTTGGTGTTATAATGTCGATTTCACGTGATCACGTAGTACGTGAGTGTAGTGCTGATTCAGTATTAACGGTGTATCGCAAAAATATAAACCTACTTAGCTTCATTAGCGATGACTAACTGATGACGCACACTACAAAGAAAATGAAACAAGAAAAAGTTTGAATGTGTAACTGTTAGCGCAAGCAGTTAGCGATAGGGCGCGCGCCGCCACAGATAGCAGAGATAGCTCCGGCCAGATCGCGGTTACCAACAGATTAGCGGCACGATAACACCCGCCAGCAGATAGCAATAACATTGTCATTACATAACGCGTTTCTTACATTAATATCATTGCTCAATAACAATATGACAATATCGCTAAATGACTGGCTTGTAACCGATCTAATCGTTCTGCAGAACGCTCTGGAGCATGAATTGAGAATTTGGGGCTTGGTAGTGACGGCCCATAAGGCGCATCGAGTTGATGTAAGCAATGTACAGTCGACGCAGTACGAGTCCAATCTATAGCTCTACAAAATTGCTGTGTGCGTTTTCACCAGGGATCGACTAAGGACTGATCCTTGTGATAATGCACATCATTTACTTAGATTTTCAATTTAATTAATAATGAATCATTGTAAATAGTTCGAGAACATTGGGAATGCTCGGTGCTTTAGTACTATTGGAGCGGTGCGGCGGCGGTGAGGGCGCCAGTATTCAGAGGGCATGGCGCACAGCGCAGCAAGGTCATGCAGGCGCAGGTGCGCTCGCCACCGCCGGGGCTCACTCATTAATAAACTTGTACCGGTAACATGACGGAACTATGCAAATTCTGCGAGCTCACCACGATGCTCATGAAGTTTCCTTCTAGAGCGGAGCATTGAACGATGCAGTAAGTTATTAATTTTTCGCTACTGTCTATGCATGAAGTGTTATTTGTTGACTACCTTGTAGATGCTGGTCTACTTTAGTATTTCTTGGTATCTTGGTTATACGTTGCCGATACGTACTAACTAAAGTTTCGAGAACACCGCTCAGGAGTGGAATACCCTGTCGGAGCCGGTGTTTCCTGATATCTGCTACCTAGGAATCTCTTCGTCGAGAGTGAATAGTTTGTTCTAGTCATCGTCGCTTACCATCAGGTGAGATAGTGGTCCAACCCGAGCCTAATAATATTTTTTTTATTAAGGGAACACGTGCAAGTCGGACTTCAAGGGACTGCAGACCTGAGTATACGGTTTATATGCAACTCAATACTTCCACGCGTTCCCGATATAATTATATTCCCCGCAAGAAGGCATTGATTGAACTCTTGACAGACAGACGACCGGAAAACAAAATCCTTGAAGGGTTCAGTTTTTTCCTTTTGAGGCCCGGAACCCTTAAATATGTGTTAACCCTTACAATGTGGTTGCTGATCGTGATGATTTGGTGTCGAAATAACATTCTATTCAATTGAATATTTAAAAACTACACATTCAAGCAACCCGCCCGCTTTGGGCTCAGTTTTTAATAATTTGTGGGTAAAAAATAACCTTTAAAAAAAGAGGGATAGATTTTGGTGGTTCTTTTTAATGTGCAAGAAGAAGAATATTCTCCGCAGATCTGATAAGAAAATTTGGAGATAGATGACACAACTCCTGAATAGTTGGGCCAAATATTTTCTTTGATGCAATCGCAACAACATATGTAACCTATTTCTTGTTTCTGTTACATTAATATTCCATGTTATTGGTAGAGGTTTTTCTAGAAACAGGACCGTGTCCAGTAAGTATTTTGGCTGCAGATTGCAGTATGTGTAACGCGAAGTTGTAACAGGTCGCAGACTGTCACCTGAGTGTAATACGGTGAAGGTTACGAGCTGTTCATGTCGCACAAAATACTATCGTTTGGTAGGTAACACTGTAGCGATGTAATTAAATGTTTTACGACTCACAAACGATGCGGGACCAAACACATAGTTAATAAATAAGTCAATTGTACGTGATCAAACGATCAGCTGCCAAATATAGAGCCAAAGGGTCAAGTGCTGACCGAGGCGAACCACAGCAACGAGCTCCGCAGACGAAACTGAAGCGCTAATGATTCTCTGTAGTTTCCATGAACTACAGAGCATCATTAGCACTTCACTTTTTGATATGACTGTGCTAATATGCCAGCTGCCATATTGAAAGCAGAGATGAGCAATTCATTAGTAACTGACAAGTGTTCTTCAAATGAAAGATCACAGATATGAGCCGTGCGTGCAGTTATTAATGTGAGAGACACTGCGCATGCATTAAGTTGTTAAATTGACAGATTGTGTACCATCGTCAGTTGTACACGACCCTTTCGTCATGAATGCCGGAATCAGCATGTGGATGCAAGATAACATGAACTTATACTTATTTATTTCTGTAAGGAAAATTACCAACGATACGTCTCATGTTCTAAACTGGCGCTAGTGCGCGACTTCCGAGTAGGGCGCCAATTAAATGATTTGTTTGCGCGTGTGCCGAGTGCGAGAGTGTGGCTTCACGACAATTAATAACAAGGAACCTTTAGCGTCGAGTCAGCGCGTCACCGTCAGTCTATGACCGCATCGCGTCAGCCCGTGTATCAACACCTAGCCGACTAACCCGTTGCCGACAACACTTCTTTGATTTTGACGATAAATAAAAGAACTTAACTTACTAAAGAACCCTACTGCAGAGCCAAAATTGGTTCACAGCTAATTATCTACTTTTAAACAGGAAGAAAATTAAATGCATTAAGATTTTTCTTACCGAATGTCAAAAGTAGTGATTGTGACATGGTATTGAAGAATGAGAAACAGGAATTCGTCGAACAAAACAGTTTTCCTGGGGACTACGCTTGACTCACTCAGAAGAACAGCATAGAAACCCATGCAGGCAAGCATATTATAAGTTGGTGGATTATATTCAAGACTAGATTTGCTCGCGGCTTCGCTCACGTCTGATACTGATACTCTATCTACTGTACTCCACTCTACCTTATTCTACCCTACTCTAATCATTTTTTTTTTTCATAAGAACCTTCTGACAATAACAAACACAACGAGAAAAGAATTGGTAAAATTAGTCCAGGCATTGTGAAGGAAAGCATCGTGAGGAACCGGCATGTCCTAGAACCAAATATTCGAAGACGTTTAACATCCACCAATCCGCACTGGGCCCGCGTGGTGCATTATGGCCCATTCCCTCTTCTAGAGAGGAGGCCTCTGTCCCTGCAGTGGGAACATTAAAAGACTGACGATGACATTTGTAATACATAACATGATTGGAAAGAGTGTCTTTGCAATTTCTTTTCCATAGAAATCTACGTTATGGAATATGCAATTAGTATCATTTTTTCTGACAGACCGATTTCTTGACTTTTCAAAGTGCTTGTAAATAGTTTATTTGAAATAAATGTTTTGAATCTGGAATCATCCTTTGAATACCGTCATTAGAGACACAATTGAAAGTTAATAGGTGTGCTAATGTCGGCGTTCGCTTGCAGCTTGACTAATTAAATCCATCGTAAAATCAGACGCGGAATCTCCTCTGACTCAACAGGAAAAATTACCCCATAACTAACCTACCCGTACTCATGCTAATGTAGTTCATCATTTGTCCTCAGTTTATCGTTAATATATTACACGGAAACTAAATTACATGATTTTATTTTTAGAATTGGTAACAAAGGCTATTTTGGCGGTATATTCCATAACTAGCGACCCTCCCCAGCTTCGCACGGGTTTTTTTATTTAATATACACATTATGCATGTATTATACACATAAACCTTCCTTTTAAATCACACTATTAAAAGAAAACCGCATCAAAATCCGTTGCGTACTTTTAAAGATCTAAGCATACATAGGGACAGCGTTAAGCAACTTTGTTTTATACTATGTAATGATGACGATGTGACCGATTTAAAGCGATTCCATAATAAAATGAATTGTTTATTAGCCGCTACTGCTTGAGACAAATCACTAATAGCAATAACAATCGTGTGTCGCAGCGAAGGTCGCGTAGTGTGCCGTGCAGGTGGCGAGCACAAGTCGCACATGTGTGACATGCAGACGTGTCGTCTCGACCGACTGTCCAGTAGCGGCAGTGTATGAAATAACTGGCGGATTAAGAAACGTTTAGTGAATCGCAACACTTCCTAGTATTTAACGGGCCAGTGGCTCAGCGCTTAATATCACGGCGCATTAAGATCACCACTTAAGTAATAGCTAGTCCCCGAGCGCCGGCACTCACTATCAGTGATCACTCACTGAGGAATTTACAGCACACAACAATGTGTTCCACCATCGACTGCTTCAGTGCCAGCTGCGTCGGTTTATGCATGCGGTGCCACACAATTAACTTATTACAATCAGTAATGAATGCGACAAATGACTACGCTCGTGCTTCCATGACATCAAGTGCTAATGTTATTATTTTCAAACAGAAAACGTTAAAACTACGTAGAAAGAACAGTTATTCTAAATTGAATCAGACCACACGCTTTGCAATGGAGCCTTAGGCATATACAGGAATGATTAACTAGAATGTTTGTCTAAATCAGGAATCATCATCATCATCATCAGCCTTTTTAATGTTCCCACCGCAGGGACACAGGCCTTCTCTCTCTAGGAGAAGGAATGGGCCATAATCCACCAAGCGGGCCCAGTGCGGATTGGTGGATGTCAAATGTCTTCGAATTTTTGGTCAAATTCAAATTCAAAGCATTTATTTCAAATAAACCTTTACAGGCACTTTTGAAATGTCATAAAGTCGGTCTGTCAGGAAAAAATGACGCTAATTGCACATTCCAAAAAGTAGGTCTCAATGGAGAAGAATGTGCAAGAAACTCCATGGACACTCTTTTTAATCATGTTGTGTTTTACAGATATATTGGTTACATATTTTTGTCGCTACTATGATGTGAGAACAATGTAACTAAAATGATAAAAAAAAGTACATGATCTAAACAAATTAAAATAAACCACTGGCAGCTAAGAGATGACCAGTCCCAACTGACAGCGCCCGTTCACGGACATGACGCGTATATCAGCACCACTCAGCTCAACCATTATGAAGGGAACCGAATGATCCAACACACACGCCACCATCAGCGAGACATTTGAGTGAGCATGACAAACTCTCTACTGCCATGGTCATTTACGTCAAACAAGTAAAATATTAACTTAACTTGTTTGACGGTTCTAGGACATGCCGGTTTCCTCTCGATGTTTTCCTTCACCGTTTTGAGAGCAGTGGTGATGAAATAAATTACACAAAGTAATGCGCCTGGGTTTGAACCCGCGACCTACGACTCGTAAGTCGGGGCCGTTACCACTCGGCCACCACTGCTCTCAAAAATCAGGAAATCAGGAATATCTCTAGTTAATTAAAATACACCAAAATGACTAGCGCCATATGTGGCAGTATAGATATGTATTGGGAAAATATTTGTGATCGGGCTAATGATGGATAGAATGCTGTACCTACTTGTTACAGTTGCGGTGGTCTGTCGATTAGTGAAACGAGCCTGAACCAGTGTAAGATAGTAATGAATTAGGTACATCCAGTGACTACCGATAAATCTGAAGCCAGCAAAGATACAACGGACAAAGAGAAACTTGGGTATCAGACGTGTGGAGAATGAATTAAGCTGAGATTTAGAAGAATTCGTTAGCAGTTAATTATAATTTGAGTAGACAACGAGTACGTGATTTAGGATCGTTGTTCAGCAGCGGCGACACTTTCACACGCCAGTGGTGCTCCCGCCGCCGACGCTGGCGATAGGGATGCGCCCGAGATTCTCATTGTCACCAATGTGTTATCAATTGTTTACGCGATTTAATGTCCACGTAGTCTGAATCGAGGCTTAGGTATAAACAATTGTTTTATAATTATTTAAAAATGCTAAGATAATTAATTGAGTAACTAATTTGACACCTATTTCTGTAGGTCGTGTCAGCAAATGATTTACTTTTAATAACGACTTGTCAAGTGAAAGCTTAGATTTGATTGTGCTTTTCTTTTTTGACCACCCCAACAAAATAAAAGGGTGTTACAAAGTTATAAGTTTGATGTGCATACCAATCTGTGTGTCTGTACGTGGAGTCATAGCTCCTAAATGGGTGAACCGATTTTGTTTTAGTTTTTATTTTTAAGAAGTATTAGTATTCAACTATTCAGTTATGTACACCGTACAAATATAAGCTAAGTTTCGATAGAGTCGATGTCGATCGACTTTTGATCGAGACTGTAGCTATTAGTCATGGCATAGTCTAAGACAGTGTAAAACTCATCAGCTCTTTTCAACTAGGTAAAGGGATGTGAATCACTCCAGAGGGCTTATCAGAGTCTTGGTATTGTGGGTATATTTTGTATTTCAACGATATTGCAAGAACAGGGTAACCTTGGCCTGATGCTGCAGCGTGACCTGGAGTCTGCAGGGTACGCAACTCCTCGCTAACAGCAGAAGTATCGTGTTTGGGCTCATTATCAGGTTCGTGTTCAGGGTCTGAAGATGAAGCAGAAATGAGAATAAAACCTATTCTCGCCAGTACGAATAATTCCTGTCGGTTTCGTATTGGAAATGTTTTGTAGATGCGGGTATCGAACCCGCGCCACGCTGCGTGCAAGCTCTACGGACGGACGACACCACACAGCTGAGTATTTGATTGAACATTTAACATACCCATTGTATATTCGTGAGTAATTTTCCTGATTGCGACATAGTAGCTATCATGAAGGCGTACGGCGTAACACATCACTACCTTCATCAACTATGTATTTCCAATTTCCGAACATGAGGTCACACATCATCAGTTAATAATTTCTAATTATAGCGCTTGCCTAAGGCATTTAACAGCAATGTTAGCGAATTCTCGGCAATGTATTATCACTGTGATAAGAGTATATTCAGGTCAATATCTCGCGATAGCAGATGTGTACCTTGCTCTTACAGGCCGTTTACACCTTATGTCAATACATGCTTGTTCATCAGGCACCTACACTATTTGGGAATCTGTATATCATATTATAGACTAAAACAATGTGTAAGTGCGGTCCTAGATGGCGCCGGCGTTGTTGGTGTGCTTGCACTTGTAGCCTTGTCCACATAGTGATAAGTGCCGCTCCCATATACTATAAGTATGCTGATTGTAGCACTTGAAAAATTTAGTGCTAAACTTTATTATGCCCACTTCAATTCAACACACACTTAAGTTTTCATTGGAAAGATGATTCAGAAAATTGTAAATACAATAATAAGCCAAACCTATTCTGAGAAACCTCAAATGGCAGATTAGATTTCTAAGAACAAAATAAAACCACTTCATAAATTATATATCCTATTACTGTAAACCTATTACATAATGGACTCAACACTACAAATACAAAGAGGTGCAGTGAGTATGTGCTAGTGGTCAGTGATATGTTGTCACATATTCCACTTGAAGCGTCATCACTTCTCATAAATAGCTATATGACTAAATACGAGTAGAATGTTATTAGAATAAAATATTAATTTATCTAACTCACCCTTTATTAGTGGTTCTGTGACGATGTTGACATCCTCCTGTGGGATCATGTCCATGAGACGCGCGATGTCGGTGGCCAGCATGTGGTCCACCACCTCCAGCAGCTTGGGCTTCAGTGGGTGGAACTTTGTGAAGTCATGGTTGGCCAGCGTCTCCTGCATCTTCTTAATGTCCGGGAAGTCCCCAGGGGAGATCTGTTGCTCCCTCTGGATGCGGTCATATACCTGGCCCAGATTCTTTATCAAGTCTTTCTTCTTACCATCCTTACCAAACATAGAAGGCATCTCTTTCCTTAACTCGCTGACAATGTATGCATGTACTTTAGCAAGCCGAGCCCTCTTGATCAAATCATTAAGTTTGCGCAATGCGGCATTTCGTGGCAGGGACTGCATATCTCTGAAGAGATCTTGCTCTTCATCCTCAAACAACCTTCTGTTTACATCATAGCGTAAAGGTTGGTCCCAGAAGGATCCAATATAGACTCGCGCCACTTCTGGTGTCTGGAGCACCTTGCCTAACGACCACATCAGAGCACCGTACACTCGCATCAGTTGCTGGTGATCAATCATATCAGCCTTGTTCAGTACAATACGAATCTTGTCGTCGTGCCCTCTGAGCGCCTCGATACTGCGGCGGAACTCGTCGGATATATCGAGCTTGTGCGCGTCGAACAGCAGGATGATGCGGTCGACGCGCTCCGCGAACCACTCCAGGACGCCCGTGAAGTCGTACCCGCGGTCCACGCGCTGCTTCTCGCCCGACAGGATGCCGGGCGTGTCCACGATGGAGATGCCCTTCAGCACGGGCGAGCTCACCGTGGAGCACTGGAAGCGATTCAGGAAGGCGTTGCCGAACTTGCTAAGTGGCCGAAACTGTTTCTTGGGGTCCACGACGAGAGCGTTGCCGGGAATCACGCCTTCCTTCTCGTCGTACATGACAGCGATGAATCTGTCTGTCGTGGGCTCCGGCCCTATCCTAATGCCGGGGAAGTCTCGCTCTAGCAAGTATTTGATGAATGTGGTTTTACCGGTAGAGTACTGTCCTACGAGCAGAATCATGGGCTTAGCATCGAAGTCCGGCTCTTCGAGCTGCGGCGAGTGGAAGTCGTGGAACTGGTAGTGCAGCTCCAAAGGTAAAAGTTTTGTTTTATAAATTCTTTTGAGACCTTCCACGACATTTTCGATACTCTCAGATTTTTCCCCTTCCTTCTTTAGCCAACTAAACATTGTGTCTGTAAATTAATTAGATTTGTAATTATAATAAAAAGGACGGCACGGGCACTAGTTCACTCACTGCAACACTTCAAAATATTTTTACAACAAATACGGTGAGACCACCACGATCATCCTCCCCCACAAAAATGAAATCAAATGTCAAATGACGTGTGTGACGTGACACACAATGTTGCTAACATTAATCTAACTTTAAACTATGGAAAAACTATAGCTATGGTAACCTTGACATCAAAAGAAGTATTTTTCTTTTATTTTATTTAATAATATAAATATCTCTAAATTTACACGTTCGGTAAAATAAATACATAGATAAAGATAAAAAATGAAGTATCATATTATTTATTTAACTTATCGCAAGTTAACAAATAGTTGAATTAACTATTTGTTTTTTGGAACGTTTCTGAACGGATATTCAGATTTTAGTAATCTTTCCCCTCGTTCCGAATTGCGTCAAACAAAAGTGATTATATCGCGAATCCGATCAAAGTTAAGAGTCACAAATTATAAGGGCTATTGAGTAGTAACTGTGACGATGCTCGTCGGTTAGATTTATGATATAATCTGTTTTGACCCATCAGTAGGATAGAGATATGACTTCCTTGGTTTTGATGTTTTTTTTTTTATTTACAATAAATGGGTGCTCCGATACCCCTGGAAGTACTCCTATTCCTGTGCAACACTTGGTCCAAACCCTGGCAATATCCTTTTAGTGTTGGATTCATGAAATCATGATACCACTTTTGTTGCCTTAGTGTTTGTTGCAATGCAATTCGGAACGAGGGGTGTATTCACGTGGTCACTCACGTCAGTGTCACTGTCAGAGTTTTATTTGCGCACTATTTGTTCACATTGGTCGTTTTTATGTTTTCACCATCGCATACTGTAAATCATTATTATAATGACGACATTTCACGATGAAATAGAAATTGAAGACTTTGAATATGAGGAAGATGAAGACATGTATTATTATCCTTGTCCTTGCGGCGATAGGTTCCAAATAAGTAAGGTTAGATCTTTTCACTAAACTGTATACTCATGTGAAACAATGCTAATTAAATCTATGAAGTGTTTTACTGAGAAATTTATTTGTGTTAGAAAACTAATCTGAATTCAATCCTGTTAGGGTATCCTAAGACATGGTTGTGTCTACTAGAGAAATGGAATTTTTTAATATCTATTCAATCTATAAATCTGAAATTTCAGTAGTTTATGGTCTCCACATAGCTGTCGATTGCAAATGTGCCTAAAAGGCTGACAGCATTGCCATATTGTATGGCAGTGCTTAGTCTATGAGTAGTTAAGCTAAATATTATAACAAAACCTAAAATTTATTTTCAGGAAGAGTTATTAGAAGGTGAAGAACTAGCAACCTGCCCAAGCTGCTCGCTTATAGTCAAAGTTATCTATGATTTGGTAAATATATTTTTTACATTGCTGCTGTTGCAGTCCTCTAATAAAAAATAACTGCAAATTCTGTTGAAGTTGTTCCAAAACATAGTCGTACTTTATTTCCACAGGAAAAGTTAAAAGCAGAAAATGAAGAAAAACATAAAGCAGAAAACCTCAGAGAAGCAGTGAGGGCGTAAGCCCAGGGCAAGCTTATTGATGAAAGACATTGATGCAACAGGCAAGACTTGCCTACGGAGCACTAAGCAGTGACCCCAGCTGAGAAGTGGGGCCCAGGGAAACATCTGTGATGTTTGTGAGATGCAATATACTTTTGAGCCATGAACAATTTGTTGGTTTCATTATTCATCAATTTCAGTCAACTTTTATTTTGTATCAGGTATAGTACAGACATTAGGTAGGAAGAAAGCATTAGGGGCCATTCAATAGATGTGAAAACAGTAGAGTATTATATATTTATTAACAAAATAATTACTGAATAACTGAACAGTCAAAATATAAATGAAACAGCATAAAGTGGCAAGTGGTCTATTTTACACTCCTTAAAAAATATGATAAACACATTGTCTTACATTTATGATAATAGTGTATAATTTTTTCTCTAAAATAATATTTAAATAAGTAATTGATAGTATAATCAACTAAACAAGAACTTGACTAGCTAGTATGAACTTGTCCTATGCTCCACATACCTATGATACTCGAGCTAATCTGTGCCATATTGTCACCATTTGTTAAAATGCCCATTCATTGGCAGTTCAAACACACCTAGTGGACTTATTTATATGAGATCACAGAGTACTAAACTATGAGAAAGTATCCACTGACCAATTTGATATTTATTTGAACTGCAAATGAATGGGGGTATAATTATCAACAAGATTACAATACATAATATACTCACTAAAAATGTAATTGTTGCTTATAACAATAAGTTGCAATAATACAATTTGTCCTATAAGTACATTGTGTGAAAGTCCATAGATTTATTATTACTGTGATAATGTTGGGTATTGATAATATTATCACTTACAATAATTTAATTTTAATGTTCAACACCATTCCTTTATTATTCCCCCGGGACATCATTACAAATGGGAAATATATACATTAGCTTATTATTATAAATGGATTTTTTTCTTACATAATGTTGAATAAAGTCATAATATCAAGGAAACATGTGGGGTTCACGTGACATTCAATAGTGTAGTGTCTAGTTATGATGTGGAGAACATTGTTTATTCAGCTAGGCTATATTGTTGAACACAGAAGCTTTAGATTGCGGGTACATTGGAAGGATAATGTTGAGCTAATGAATTAGACTAACATTGCACTATTTAACAAACCAAATTATTAATAATAAATATAATATATATATAAAATGTATATAAAATGGACTTTGAAAACTACATAACTAGGAAAGCATAAAGCAATAAATATTGGAATGAATAGAAGTCAAACATACATAAAGTAAGTTTCGCTGAACAAGTCTTCAATTTAAGTGATATCCTACAAAAATAAATTATTCAGTTCCTACTTAAGTAACAGATATATTTGTCATAGTAAAATATATGCTCAGAACACGTTACATGCAAAAATATACTTATGAGCTAATAGGCTCACTACATTAGACCATGCTCCCGCGCATAGTCCAGTGTTAATGACTTTGTAAACAAAGTAGTATGAAGTAGTGAGTAACGCACCAAGCATAATTCTAATATTAAAAGTCAGATAGTGGAAAGGTTAACTGTGACTTGGTCAAAAGCGCATACAATATATAACACAAAGTAAAAGGAAGCTTCGCAATATCATATCTCACATATTGGCTCCAGTCTCTTCTCACTTTCAGCTAACGGCACACTACGTTTCATATACGCAAGTGTTATTTTTAAAGTATTTATTCCTTTAATTTTGGAAATTTCAGGTTTTAAGGCAATATTGGAGAAAGTACGATTTTTTTTTATGACATTTGATTATTATCTGATAATGACAGTTCCCGTGTCCACATAAAACAAAACGATGTACAGCATAGCATGTTTTCTATACTACAACATAATAGGAACTTATGAATTTGTACAATTTAATGCATTATGAAAACGGGAGTAGAAAATTTTTTGAGTGAATAATGGAGCCCTTAGTGTTTTGGACTGCCCGAGCTCGGGGGTCGGGAGAGTTTCGATTAGATGACGAATCGGAACACTAGGCGTGGCGGAGTTCGGCCAGCAGCCCGTCAGTGCGGGGCCACTATGCGGGGCGCGGCGGGGAGGGCGCGGGCGCCGCCACGGCCGCGCTCAGCGCCGCCAGCTGCGGCGGCGGCGCGGGCGGCGCGGGCGCCGGCGCCGGGTGGATGTTGAAGTGGCGCACAGCGGCCTCCAGCGCCACGTTGTTGCCGCTGAAGTACGCCGACACCGCGTTGTGGAACAGCAGCAGCTGCTTGTTCATGACCTTCACCTGGCGCATGCACAGAACAACTTTATATAGGTATACAATTATTAGTGAAAGGGCAATTTTTTTAGACCTTGAACCACGGAGTAAATGTAAAGAGGAAATGGCCTAAACAACTGTGCACTGTGATTATAAACTAAGTCCTAACGTCATCATAGTGGGCGTGGCTTAAGTCGACATATTGGCTTTCGTGCTATGCATAGCTTCGTAAACAGGCCGCAATCTATCGTCAACAAAGAGAAACATGAAAAAGACGGCCGTAATTAAATCAAATTATTTTACGTATGTCCTGTGGCTGTCTCATCTAAAACATTAAATACGCTAGATAAAATATTGTATATTATAATAAATCTGTAGTAAAGTCGCTTTTTTACATCGAAAATACAACGGTACGGAACCCTAATAAAAAGCGCGTTACAATGAAAAGGGTTTTTGATAAATGACAAATGAGGACAATAATAATAAAATATGCATATCTTGTCATTAACATCGTACCACAAACGAATACCATGGAGGCAGTACATGATTCTTGACCTCCCAGTCGTGAAACTTTTTTGAAATAAAAATATCATCGAGGCAAATACAGTCGTTATTCTAATCAAACCCGATGACATTTTTAATTTGGAATGTATTTCATTAATTTTTTTCGCAAAAAATGTTAAAATAACTTTTTTATCGACTTCACAAAAAGGAGGATGTTCGAATGTTTGTATGTTGTTTTTTTTTGTGTTTGTAAATCGAATACTCCGCCAATTATCGACGGATTTTCAAGATTCTTTTTTTGTTCGAAAGTAGATGGTCCTGAGGGGGTTCCATTGTCACCAAGTTAAGATCTGATGATGGGATCCATGAGGAATCGAACTCTTTAAATATCATAGGCAAGCATAAGGTGATTTTGGTATTTTCATCTTGATCTTAAGCATTTACAGTCAAAAAGAAACATTTGATGAAGTGGAACTGATGAAGAAGACCAGAAATGGCCAAGGAACTTCATACTCACATAAATAATACATAAAATTACAATACATACAAATAAATGGTTGTGAATAGTTAGTTTAAAAATGGTATCATTAAAATGACCTGATGATGATAATGATGACGGAGCCGGAAGATAGGCACCGGAACTCCGTAATTAATCAATGTATCCTAGCCGTGTTTGGGCTTATTAAAATTGTCATGAGAAGCACTTTGGCTCTTAAGTACCTACTATCGAACTGATCTGATGATGGAGCTGGAAGGTGAAAGGGACACACAGGAACTTCATAATAAAACGATGTAATGTATCCTACCAGGTCTTGGGTTTATCGAAATTGTCATGAGAAATAGGCACTCTGGTTATATTTTTTTATAACTAAAAAAGTTGAAATAAAAACCTTTTTCCAAAACTTAATTAAAAATATAAAAATAATAGCCTAAATTTCGGTAGTCGGTGTTTATTAAGAAACAAATAATACCGAAGAACACCGACTTCCGAAATTAAAGTTATTTTTAGCGAATTCGGTATATTTTTTATGTTATACAGTTTAATTTAAAAAACGTAAAAAAACTTTTAACCACAACCAACCTGGTGGCTTTTGTCGATTATTTATTTAATAATATGGAGTCTCGTACTCAAGTGAATGTTATATATACCGACTTTCGGAAAGCATTGTTCAAAGTGGACCACAATTTGCTTTTGAGTAAAATCTCTTTAACGGTAGGTATACGTGGTGATTTCTTACGTTGGTTTTCTGCTTATGTCAAAAACAGAACTCAGAGAGTATTTATTATTAGTTATTAACGGTTTCCATTCTTCTACTACTCATGACACTTCTGGGGTACCACAGGGTTCAATCCTGGGCCCTCTTTTGTTAACTATTTTTATAAATAACTAGCTTTTGCCCGCGGCTTCGCTCCCGGCAACAGATTATTCTACTCTACTCTACCCTACTCTATCCTACTCGGTGGGAGAGCAGAGTTCAGAATTAGCAAATATACTACATAAAAAAAGTAAAAAAAAGTATCCTATGTCCTGCTCTTAGCTCTAAACTACCTCCCTGCCAATTTTCAGCTAAATCGGTTCAGCCGTTCTTAAATTATAAGTGGAGTAACTAACACGACTTTCTTTTATATATAATTATATAGATATATGAAAATGTGTAAAAAAATCTGCAGGACTGTAGATTATTGCAAGAAGATTTAGATCGTTTCACTCATTTAAGCTTAAGTACCGAGTAACTAACTACTACAGTACTACACTACTACCACTAGCACACCACACCACTACACTACAAAAAAAAAAAAAAAAAAACACCACTACACTACACACGCACACCCCGCTACACTACTACCGCTAGTGCTTCTACTACTAGTTGCGTAATTCAGTATATTCAAGTGTCGCTGTATCAGCGTTACAAAAAAAAAATGTCAAAATTCTCAAATACACTGGACGGATCTGTATTGATAAGGGAGCGCCTAGTTCAGGATTTCGGGTTTTTTTTGGATGAAGAACTTAACTCGATGCGCATGTACAACATGTTGTAAATAACGCGTTTCGAATGTATGGTTTTGTATTGAGATCTGCTAAAGATTTTGAGCGACCCTCAACTAACTTGTACTTGTATGTGCAGTCTTTGAATAGATCACAGTTAGATTAAATCAATAATCAATAAATACTCAGAGTGTACAGAAAAAGTGCAAAGAAAATTTTTAAAAGCCATACATTTTAGATGCTTTCCCAATTACATACCCTATGAAGACTAACTGAAGAAACATAATAATTTGCAAGATTTAAAGTCGAGATGCACTCTCCTGGAGACAGTATTTTTGTTCGATCTTTGTCGTAATGTGTATCACTGTATTGACACACGAAATTACAGTGAAAATACAGTGTTGCGAAAAGTTTGCTTTAATATTAATAGTTTATTTTTTATCCCAATACGAATATGACTTTTATTTTGCAGTTCCATTGATGTTGCACTATTTTCTTAACGCGAATAGACGATAAAACCACATCTAACATAACATACACTCACAACAAAAATGAACGTGCGATCGAGAAAGAGAGGTAGCTATACTCCCTGTATAGCTCCATCCCTTTAACATTTTAGTTTGTCGTCAAATGGATCGCGTTAAGAGCTCATGGTACGGCCTCTGGTCACCAAAAATTAAACATTGATGACTGTGACTAACTCAAATAAAGGGGACCTTTTGTAGTAGGTACGTTTGCGAGAAGGATTAGATAATGGCGTTAGTATGTGGACTCTTACCCTGTTCTCGTGCAGCAGCTTGAGCTTGACGGCGGAGTCGTCGCGCAGGCGCTCGTAGTGGCGCCGGTGGCGCTCGATGTTGCTGAGCAGCAGCTCGGGCGGGTTGCCGCCGCTCGCCTCCAGCTCGCTGCGGTACGCGTCGTACTCCACCCTGCAGGCATCCACACACACTTGTACCTGCTCACGGTGGGGAGTTGCAATCAGTAGCAGTGCGAGATGATGACGTATGTGAGGGCAGGTACCTGGCGGCCTCGTACTGGCGGATGGTGAGCAGCGTGTCCTCGATGGTCTTGTTGGTGAGCGTGTTGAGCGAGTTGTTGAAGAAGTGCAGCGCCGCCAGCAGCGTCTCGCCGTTGCGCGTCAGCGTGCGCTGCGTGTCCGCGTTGTACAGGAACCTGCGCACGTCACTCACGGCTCAATGTTGCACCGGACATATATTCTTATTGTTTATACTACGACCAGAAACCACACTACTAGAAATAGAAATATAAAGATATACTCGTGTATTAAGCGTCAGTAGATAGTTTGGATAAAGTAGTTCAGAAGACACGATATAGTGTGTACTGACTGGTTCTGCAGCTCGGGCGACTTCTGCGCGAGCTCGGCGAAGGCCTCGCCCAGCGCGCGCTGCGTGGCGGCCGCGGCGCCGAGCTGCGCCGTGAGCGCGCCCGACAGGCGCAGCACGCCCGCGTACTTGCGCTGCGTCTCGCGCAGCATCTCGATCTGCGCCTCCAGCTCTGTCGGCACGCACGATGTCACGCAATACCTCACACTGCTACCAAATATAACATGTTTTGTGTACAATAAACAATAATAACTCAAACACAAGCCTCACCAGTATCCACAGTCCTTGAGCTCTTGCCGAGCTTCTCGTACAGTATCTGCTTAGTGCACTTGTACGTGGAGACGCCCCAGTTGCGGATGGCGTCCAGCTTGGACGAGCCGGCGCGCAGCAGCGTGCTGGAGCCCGCGCCATTCTGTGACACGTCTGGGGGAGCTGATACAAAACAATAAATGTTAGAATATTCTTGAAAAATAACATAACTCTTTCCATATCAGGCAACCATGGAATGTTCATAAATATTTCGTTCTTAACAACTAATAATGAAATAATAGTATTGTTCTCATGTTATTTTCTTGTCTTATTATTTATTTATTTAAATAGGTTAGCCAACAATTATTACACTTTTTCATTACTGTTAATAAAAGATATAACACATGTGCGAGTATTATGTTTTCTTTCACAAAACAATTTCTGTTTAACCACAATAAACAGTCCCTGTTACAACTCAAAGATTCCTATATGATAATAATTATTTGTTTCCATTATTGTCTTGACAATCATAGCACAAGTATCATGTATGTATGTACAAATGTATGAACCCTGATTGATTCAATAACACAAATAAAGCTAACATAGAAGCAACACAGCAGAGACTTCCAATCAGTTTAATTACATGGAATTTATTAACATGACTCACTGCCTAGAGAGATGTCTTCAGAGATACATATTGGCTGCTCCTCAACTCATTTTCAAAGTAGAATACAGAACTGTCCCTACTGTTTGTATGTTTTTTATTATTTAAGAATCCATCCTTACTTTGACTTTGACTTTTATCATTAGAAAAAAGTATAATTATTAGGGAAACAAGCATTCAAATAATTTTATATCATATACTTTCTACTTTCCCTTAATGAATAAGAGAAAAGCAGATAAAAAAAAATGGTCAAAAAATTTTACCACCAAGATCCACATAATTATTCTTTGACCTTTTCTCCACTTAAATCCATTGGTGAAATTCGGTTCTCACCTTATGCATACTCACTTACTTCTAGTGCCTGGACTACATGTCTTGTATTATGGCATTATAAATTATTTCTCTAACAAAATAATTACACAAAATAAGTAAAAAAAATAACTATTTAATTTATTTAGTACATGGAAGACTTACAGCTAATAAAACCAGACAAGACAAAAGAAACCACAAACATTAGAAAGCCAATTACAAATCCTCACTTATAGGCATTATAATTTATTATTTATGGTGTATGCACAAAAACAAAAAGTGATGCATTTTATTTAAGCAAGATACAGCACACATTCTTGGTAAGCAATTAAATAACTATTATTAACCTTTCGAAAACCATAATTACAAACACAATGAAAAGAAAATAGGTGTGCGGACACCGGTTTACTCTTAGAGCTTATTGAACTGTATTTATTATTATTATTATACTCCCAGCATAATGTGATTGAAGTTACTGCTTGCACGCACAATACAACTGTTGTATTTGTTGTTATCAAATTAAGGTTCATTTTTTAATTATAGATTGTTAAATAGTTGATTTGTAAATTTCTATTTTTTTTTTAGTTCATACATAAATAATAAAATCGTTGCTGTGAAGCTATGTTACAAATCATAGTAGCTAAGTTAAGGAGATGGGGGCAGGGCAGGTTGTAGTGTACTAACATACACTTATACAGTAGGTGGTGCTTACCGTAGGCGGGTGGGAAGGGCATGGAGCGGCTGGTGGGGAACTTGGGCTCCGTGCCCGACGTGATGGAGTCGCTGGACTCGCGCAGCGGCGGCGTGTCCTTCAGCATCTCGTGGATGCTGCGCTCCGACTGCCTGCACGACAACAACAACTTGTAGGGAACACCCACACACTAGCTACTACGGAAGTTACTACCAGATAACAGCCCGGTATTATTGTTTAAATTCCAAGACAATATTTCTTTATAACATGACACACCATTTAGACATCTTGGCGAATTAATGATGCCTTCCTTTAGTGACTAGACAAGTCGGTCGCAGTAAACACCTTAGACTATTCAATTGCACGATAAACTTAGCATTTTTTACAGAAATGCCGGAAAATATTTTATAAATTTTACGAATCGACGCTAAATACACTACACTTTTGACAATGACAATTATTGACAAAAAAAACCCTTCTTTTTGTTTGACAAATACTGACAGCAGGATAGACAGTCATGTTTATAGTATGCTAGAAAGAGAAGCAATTACTTTTGTCATTTTGACGTTTCAGTGGATAATTTTATTGCTATAGCAACAATAATTTTATTTGGATACACAGAATGAATCATAAAAATCGGATCCAACCGACAGTGCATTGGAATATTCTACAGGACCTGTAATTTTTTGGGCACATCATTATTATGGTGGTCAGTCCCTTTGTGAGGAGTGGCTGGAAAGATTTCATGGCGTCCTCAGGCGACCGTCTGGTATCCGTTTGGACGAACTCAAGTCATCGATGGCGCGTAAAGTCCCACGCGCACCTTAAGGAGTGGTCAGTAGGGGCCCAGTATTGTCAAAGCATACTGGGGCCAAAGCTTTGCTACTGAAAAGAAAAGCTCTGGCATGAAAGGCAACGTAGGAACAGCAGTGGGTTTTTAATTAGTAAAAGTCTGACACTATCTCCTGCCCAAGGACGCCGAGATGATGTCATGTCATTGGATAGCCGTGAGATATATAAAAATCCTTTTTTAGTAATAAGCTACTCCGCAACAAGGCGCGACGGTGAAATTCTTAGCGCTAGGCAAGTCTGAAACTATGATATAATATCCTAAAATCCTCGTTGATTTTAACGGATTAGTTTGTAAAGTTATTTGATTGATTCCAACGTTTGGCTCCCAGACTGGAGCCGGCAGGGGGCCTTCGGAGCGTCCGTGTGCAATCAATATTATACGTCTCAATTTTATGGCAGTTTTTGGTATCGTCAACATACTCAACAACTCAAAAACACAACAACATCAACAACATTCTTTTTTTCAAACGTAAATGCGAATGAGAATGGTGCAATTTTCAATTATGTCGAGAAGTACCTAATAGTAATTTTTCAGGAAGAAGAAAGGGTTTATACGAATTGATAAACTATCTTTTTTTTTATGGTGAGCAAAAATCATCCAATGACGATTCCCGCTCTTGGGCTACTAAACGCCCCACCATCTTCCTTCTATGCATTTCGCACGGGGGTCAAGATTTCCTTTCGAAAGTTTCAGAAAGAGACCCTAAGCCAGTTACCTGGGGCGGGTCGCTAGTTCATTTACTTATATGAAAAAACAAAGTAGCGCTGCAACCGCACTGCTGTCGCGCGACAGGTTGGGACTAATTTGAAGGCATCCTAAGAGCTGATCTCGAAAGGGAGAATTTGCAGACAATATTATTTTGCTGGAAAACGACCTGGGCAAACTGCACGCAACTACAAACTCTAGCCTACCAAAGGAAGGGAGTCGGTAGGCCTCGAAATGAACACCAACCAAAAGAAATAATGACCAAGTCTACACAAGTTGACATAGAATTTCATGGAAATGTAATGATAATGCCTGTTAATACCTATCATTGAAAGTAATTTTTGACGATATCAAAATGAGAAGTGTAAGGAAGTGTGTAACAAGTTTTGTAGTTGTTAATTATGGGCAAAATAAGTAATATGGAAGCAACGACTATACAACCACTGGAAGGTGTTCATTCTGTACTTTACTTTCTACTTAAGTAGGTATATTTTATTTTATTTAAAAATTAAAAGGAAAAGTAATATTCAATAAATATATTAAGGGAGGGATATAGTGAACTTAGGTATCTGTGTCAGTAAGTAGGTACTCTACAGTAGATATCTCTGTAGCGACATCTATGACGCCACATAAGAACTACAAGAATCCTGCATCGGGCAATGAAAGTTCTCCGCGCGATTAGAACGTATACGACAGCCCGAAGTCAACTATCGAGCACTAGCCCATCAGACTATAACACTTGTCTGGTCGGAGGATCCTCCCTTTTCAACGGAAGTATGTGGCACTTTACTCTCTGTTCCGCATACCTCCAAACTGGTGACCCCGACGCTTACCTGGTGACGTCACACACGGTGTGGCAACACAAACAATCGAAGTAAGGGGGAAAGCTGTTTTCATTATTGGGGCAAAATAAAACAGTTCTAAATGCTTTGAATTTATTTTATTTATTTATTTTATTATATAAATAAAATCATTCTGTATATAAAGAATAAAATCTATTAAAGCTACGTGCTTGTGTTTCTTGGTCAATGTTATATAAAAAATACAAAATTGTACTTGTGTATTTTGTTATTCGACAACAGATCATTATAATGTAGTAGTATTAAATACTCTGAGTATTATTTGTGTATGTTATCTATTGAATTTCTATAATTCCATTATTGTAGATATTCTATAACACCTATCTACGATAGACGACTCGAGCCACTTTCGCCGTAGTTAAATACCTGCTATACCTCTAGGTTAAATAAATGTACTTAATGTAGGTAATGTAGTAGTCCGTTTAAATAAAAAATAAAATTTGTTTAGTGGGACAAAAGAATGTAAATTCACGAAATCATAGGGATTTTAGGGACGGTCTGGGTCTGTCAAGAAATCAGGCAGCAAACTTAAATGCCACCACCCACGACCCTATCCCAAAGGCACGCAAAAAGCTGAAAAGAATGTCAATTATGATACCTACGCGGCAAATAAGTTGATCCCTTCTTTATATGCTACGATTAAGTAAGACCCGAAAATCTGTTACAGTGCATTGAAGGTCGACCGTTATTTTGGCTCAACTTTTATTTAAAGATCTATTGAAAGATATGATGTACCAAAAGAACAGCGCAGGTACATAATTGCAAAAAAATACGTTTCATTATGTGCAGTAAATTTTGGTAAACATTTGTAAAGTTCATGTCAACATAGTAACATTATCCAGCCCCAGCCGGGACGCTCCCGTGCTGCGAGTTAGAATAAGCTCCAGATATCTGGTTGTAGTGGAACGTTAAACTATGAGCTAACTGAAAGAATTCCTACGACGAAACTGACTCTCGAAGTCTCAACATAAAAATACAATAAAATATTTACCTATAACAAATTCACAAATGTACATACGTTTAGTTATCTTACAATTTAAGAATTAGACGCACCTAAACATGGTCGTTGCAAGAAATATTTTTAACTTTTTACAAAAATGATACCAACATTTGTGCGAATCAGAGAAAACTCAATGGAGCTCTCGGAAGTGATAAAATTGCAAATTTCTTAAAAATTGCTTCAGTTAGCGATGCGAGGACAAAACAATAATGTCGTATTTAACGCATGTCACTCGCGCGCCGGCACGTCAGCGCCACCTAGCTTATTGTTCTTAAATCAATCCTATCATTAGTTCGTTGGGTTTGAATGTAATAGATCTTTCTGTCAGATTATTCAACAAAAAAATACGAGTAAACTTATATATTAGAACGGGTAACTATTTGAGACTAGGCTTTCACATTATGCTATCCATTTGCGAGTTGCAGCTCGACAGATACAACGCTTACTTATACATAATATAAAACGATACAAAAATATAAGTCGTTTACCTTTTACGTTTTAATGATATAAGTACATATTTTAATTATCTTTATGGTACTTACTGCTAGAGGGTAATACGCGAGCAATATCAATACTAGAGTCAGCATTATCTGCCTGCACTTCGGAGATCTAGTATACAGCAGTATACATTAACATATTCACTTCGGTATTTCAATATGCTTTAGATACCTACCTAGTACCTGCCTACTACGTGCAGGTAGGTACTAGGACATCCATAGCCCTTGCTAATTGGAGGCCTCTTTATGTTTGTACCTACCTTTACCCACGCTCCTGTGCCAGCCTCATCCAGGGTCTCCCGGTGACGACAACAACGTCGTCTGCATCTCGGCGCTGGACGACATCCAGATTAGACGTCGCTGCGTCGCCTTATTCCTCCCACCACAACCGCGCCTTGACAGTGATCCTACTCAGCCACATCAGAATTCCGTCATTCGTTTACTGAAGACGAACATTTCAATACGTCTATTAGCACAGTTCATTGCTCTCTATGCATTACTCAACATGTACACAGAGTTTTGTGAGAACTTCCACGTCTCAGCACTGTCTGTACAAGTGGCCAGAACATTATTGATTTTAGAATGTTCATTAATGAAGAATGTTTTCTTGCAACAGTATTCATCTCGATTATTCTATTTCTTAATGGTCTTCTAATGTTTCATTTCCGACTTTGACAGTAGGAATAAGAAGTTCATATTACATCACGATATTAATCTTATCTAGAGATATAGAGCAGAAGATGCATCTCTTGGACAAAGTCTTTTCGGCGCTCATGGTAAGATTTGGAAGACCCCACGGCCCACGACCCCACGTTTTTACAAAGGTCTTAAAGTTAGGTACGACAAAAATCAATGACTTAGGTTTATACTCTGACATAAAATCTTAATGTAATTAATTATACACTACTTAGCACTTAATTATATTGACAGCCAAAAGGCTAAATCACATAGAACTGCCTGTCTTTGGTCATGAAAATGCGTGAAACACACCGTCTTGATTCGAAGACGAGCGCACTTTGAAAAGTTCACCAATCACCAAGCTACTCGATGACGCAGTCGTGTGGTCACACTTGAGCTGTGGAGCGCCTACATGTGCTCGTGCGTCCGGGGCGGCTCGCGCGCCCGGGGCGGCTCGCGCGCCCGGGGCGACTCGCGCGCGGGGCGGGCGCGTCAGTCGAGCACGCTGCGGGTGTGGTCGGGCGCGGGCGGCGCGCGCAGCGGCCGCATCTCGGCGCCCGAGCTGTCGCTCACCACCAGCGTCTCCTGCGGGCAGCACGACGTCTTCATCGACATGGACTCCGTCGACGTTTTGTGACTCTGTGGGCGACACAAACGACCATCAACAACACTCCACTTCAACACGATACTTAATACTTGCCTAAACTTTGTTCAGTCACCAAAACCGGATTGTCAACTTACAACCTGTACCTAGTCTGCACATATTGTATTGCTTATCAATACAATATGTGCAGACTAGGTACTACTAGGCTATCTGAATGTTGAATTAAGCTGATTAGTTGGCATACACCTATACATATATAGGTGCAATATGAGATGAAGCCTCTAGTATCAATAATGTATTTTCTGCAGACGTAAACCAGGTCAACCACTATTCCCCAATTACGAATTTGTGTATAATGTGGATGAACCAAGGCCCAAATATATGTACGAGAATCAAGCTTATCGTCTTTAATGCGCCCTCGTGTAGAATCCGAGCTCCTGCTGATGTTTCTGAAAATTTTACTCTACATGGAAATCAAATAACATTAGATAAAGATGGAGACTGTGTGCAAGTGCTGGCTTACCCGCTTGAAGCAATGCGCGATGGAGTGGCAGAGGTTGGTGAGCGAGAGGTGGCGGCGCTGGCGCATGAGCACGTAGAGGATGGGGTTGAGCACGTAGTTGAGCAGCATGAGCAGGTCCGACAGCGTGGACAGCGCGCTCAGCCACGGCCACGCCGCCGCGCCGCGCGCCAGGAACAGCGCCGACGTCAACTGCGGACCGCAACACACTTCCACATGATACAACACACTCACACAACTATAAACTGTAGCATGCATCACTTCAAGTTGCAGGTAACACTGAAGGGTTTGAAACTAAACTAAATGTGAGACTGAAGCGAATATGGAATGTCCAATATCTACAAATGTCAGCCGAGACTAAAGATTGGTTTTTTTTATGGTGGGACAAATCATCTAATGACGAATCTCACCCTTGGGCGGAGCGAGAAACAGTGTCAAACTCTTACTGACTCAACAAGGGCTTTTTTATTCCTTCCTTATCGTCACGGTCACGGGTGATTATTTTGTTTTACTTAGTTTATCGAATCAGGCGCGAGGCGTCCCCCAGAGTCGCTGGACGACCCCACGAAATTAGAAACTGGCCAGAGCAGATTTGAATGCTATCCTTATATATTTCTTATATTTCTACTGTATGTTTGAGATACGATTAAATTTTTTTTCTTTCTTTCTTTATTTCACAAGTCGTAAGTGTATTGAAAAACGTCGTTTGACACACGTGCAGATTTGTCATTGCAGCCCTCGGCTCCATAACACACTCGCCTACGGCTCGTGCGAATTTCGCCTCGGTCGCAATGACAAACTTCCTGCACTTGTATCAAAATGTACTATTGAGTAAATGACATAATGTGGTTTAAATTAATTGTGTGATTTTGACTTGATTCCTGTAATTTTAACATGTGTCCTGTCATTTTGACATTTTGAATTTGTTCAGTTTTGACATTTAACTTATGATTTTGACATTCTACTTTGTGATTTTGACATTTTACTTTGTGATTTTGACATTAATCTTGTAACTATAATTTTGACATTTAACTTGTATTTTGACATTCAACTTGTATTTTGACATTCAACTTGTAATTTTGACATTCAACTTGTAATTTTGACATTCATTTTGTAATTATAAATTAATCTTGGCATGAACTTTGAAATTTTAACATCAATATTTTAATTTAGATATAACTCCTGTACCTTTGACATTACTCTTGTAGATTTTGACATTACTATATGAAATGATTTATATCGTCAATTTTATTTTATAATTCATTGGTTTTTAATATTTTAATGTATTGAATTCAGAACCCTTTTTGTTTAAAATTCCGTGATTAATTTGAAATATTTGCATGCCATTGTCGAAGGCAAACATGACGAACAATTTTTAATTATAACATCTGATGCATGCTGACATTCTATTTCGTAACGTATGTACTGTACTCATGTTTGAGCAAATAAATGATTATCCTATCCTATCCTATCCTATCCTTAAATGCTGAAATCCTTTTCAGAATAAAAATTAAAAATATGTTTAAAAAAAACCGGTGTGGCAAGGAATGATTTATTGGGGCTGAAGATATAGCAAATGATCTATCTTGTCAGCCAAATCCATTTGGCAAACGATGCACCAAACACCCTGTATATGTAAAAAAGTTAAAAACATCAGGTGGGATCGCAGTCAAGCACTAGTTTATAGCAAGTAAAAAAAAAAATATGTTTGCATGTACGGTTAAATTACAATTTTAGTTCCGAAGGTTTCTTTTTAAAAATTTCCAAAAACGTAAGTACCTATGTGTAATTATGAATTACTGCTACAAAGTGGCATAACAATTTTTTGTAGAGTTTTATGCTAAAACACATCTTTTTTTTCACCTGTGTACAACAATAAACAAAATTGACTTTGTTTTTGACTTTGACTTTAGACTATGTAGTATGACAAGAAATGAGTAAGTGAGTCATTTCTTGTCATACTAGTCCAAAGACTTGCAATACACGTAGGTATGTTTTAATTTATAGTTTAACATGGAACGTAGAAAGTTCAAAGAATTAGTTATTATTGAGTGCGGATCCCGACACGACACCAATGGAGTCAATCGGTCTAATTGATCAATTAGCAGCTCCCAGCGCGCTGACCGCTCCAAGTTACCATGAGTTGGTACTTTATACTTTGTCTTTAACTTATTTAGATTTCCAGTTGCCTTAGGCATTTATGTAACTGAAAATTATGTATTTTATATAGGTAAACCTATGTTTAAAAGAGAGGATATGCTGACCAGACTGGTGTTATGTCTGCTTCAGGAAAGTGGCCGATAGTTGATTTAAAGTTGCTGTGAATTTAGACCGTCGTGCAGGATTTTGTAGTTTTTAGTTGCTTTGTGGCAGCGGCAGTTTGTCTGTATGTAGATCTATTAATTTTCCATTAAACCCCATTTACTTATTTTTCTTGGTCATTTTGCATGGGAAGAGACCACATCGTCTATAACTTGGGTTCCTATTAGAATAAAATAGGATACTATTTTTAAACTTTCCATCAGGTGATATAGCGGCCAAACCTATCAACAATACAAAAATACACACAAGATACCACAACATCTGCAACACTATTTGATATCATTGCTTTCCATCACAAGCGCGAGTCTATCTAGGACGAAAAAGAAAACGAATTTAAAGTTTTGATTAATTAATAAAATAATTGTTAGGTACTTATCTATTCATCACGTGTTTGTCTGGAATATAATTGTCCAATGTATGAAGCTCTATACGCGGACATCGATATAGGCTCATATGAATAAAATTCTAGTTGAATTCGTTTGCCATTTGAGTAACAATGAAATATTTTCGCCAATGTTCGGCACGCGAGCGGCATGCTGATGCCGGCGACGACTAAACCTCTGGCTGATCAACAATAAATATTGTAAAGCCGCGATGTAACTGACACGACTTGTCTGTGTAATAACTAATAGCACAGAGATCGTCGACAATGTATGGCTAGAGTAACACATCAATCAACGCAGGCCGCAGCCTTTCGCGATCCACTACACTACACAAGAGTATGTAGATGTAGTGCATCAGCACTGTTCCTGACTATCGGCGCCAGGAACCGGGAGATCATGGACATGTAGGATTGTCTTCTTCTTTACTTCTTCATTGGCCGCTTTATACAAAATCTATAGCTCGAATCGCTTCGTTTTCTTTGGGTGTCTAGTAGATATATAAATTTTACACTTATTGTAATTTAGATTTATTAAGAAAACCTTTCTTTCGACGAGATCATTTATCGTGGTCATACCAGTCAATTCTTAACTCGCAGTGTCTCAAGTAGTTCGTCATTGTATTTTCAGTACCGATATGTATTGTGTGGGTGTAATTTAGACAGTCAGACACAGACATACCTACATAAGAACTCCCACGGATATCGAGAACTCCACTAGTTTGTTACTCTTTGGCTTCTGGTTTGCTCATTACTCATTGTTGTAATTTGAACACATCACATTTGATTGTTTTGTGCAAAATCAAGAGTAGAATACTAACGTCGTGATTTTAATTGATAAGCAAATCGTCGGAATGATCGTAAAAACAAATCTTTTAACCTAAGGATTTTTGTACGTTTGAACTGTGAGAGATTACAAAATATCATATAGAATAACAAAACCATAGGCTAGTTTCTTATATAAATTCACACGAAAGTCCATTTTATTCCGGTAGTTTCATATTCTGCGTGACTGTTTCATTAGCTCCACGTGCTAACTATTGTGCAGTGGAACACATCCTTATGCGCCGCATGCACCGAACGCATACATGTATAAATAGCGCGACTTTGCTTACAATGCTCAATTCAGCAGCTCCTACAGAATATTGATGCACCGATGACAGATCGAAGCTAATAATATCGGTTTCCTTATTAAAATATTCGTAATCCTATCCACATTTAGGTCGCTTTCCTAACGTTTCAGGTCACTTTCACGTTGTTTATACAAAAATTCCGTATCTATAGGTATTATTGCAGAGCTTGGGCAATGAAAGACAGAAACTAAGATGTGATTAGGTACAATATGCAGAGTGCAGTGTTTGTGATTGTGTGGAGCGGTCGAGCGCTAGAGCTCGCATCAATACAATAACAGAATATATGCACAACATTTGCTTTTTTGATCAGGAAGAAGCCTTGAAATTCTTCGCAATAGCACACAACAATGTTTCATTGTTTTAAACTATTATGAAGTTTATTTCGAACGTATTCAACTAAACAAATCGCTCATTATTTCCTGTAGCTGTTATGAAACCGATCGCATACCAAATACGAATCGTACAAAGTTGCAAATAAAATTTAATGCTCCTTTGACGAGTTGAGTCATCAGGTACCTCATCTTGCTGAGGGAACTCCAAGGTCGCCAGGAGCCGGCGATCTGCATTCTATAGCATCGCTGCGAGGACATGTGTGTTGAATACAAATGGCGAGTCGATCAGTGCGGCCGCCGATACCGATGTCGGCACGTGTCTCGAGTGCCAACCACAACCAGAAGACAATCGCCAAATGTTCTTAATTGTAGCTGTCACGACGACTCTATTCTAATGTCAGTAACAACCTGCATAGTATGCTTAGCTTCATCGATCCAAGAATGTTCGCAGCTCGAGGCAATAAACAGCCTTCAAACAAGAGTTATCACCCGTGCCGTTCTGTACAGGACAAAGACCTCTGCCAAAAACAGGCAGCAGGTGCCTTGGACTATGTATTTCCGGGTGATGCACTGATTACTAATGTTGTTCTTCGCTAAGTATGGATGAAATTGTATTCAGAATCTGTCTAGCTCTTAAGTCTGCCGAGGAAGTAGCCTAATCCTTCTGTAAAGCTTAGCGGCACGCGTGGCGGCACGGTCCATAAACCACTTTAATAACGGAGGGGGAACAACGGAGGACAGGTAGCCGATTTACCTGAAGAGACCTAGAGGGAAGAAGTAAGAAGTAACCCAACCCACTCACAGTCTGTTGTAAGTAACGAGAATACGCAGCATGCGCATGATTCAGGTCGTAGAGGTGATGCTAAGGAAAGGGTTACGCTGTGGATTTATGATGATGATGGCATAAAGTGAACTGACCATTTGCGGCATCCAGCAGATCATGAAGAGCACGGAGAGCGTGGCCATGAGGCGGCTGAAGGCGACCTCCTCGGCGGTGGCGGCGTTGTGGTGGTGCGGCGCGGGCCCGGCGCGCGCGCGCTGCCGGCACGACGACTTGCTGACGCGCCGCACCACGGGCGCCGAGCCGCGCGGCGCGCTGATGGCGTACAGCGCGCGGATCACCGCCAGGTTGCAGTACACCAGCACCACGCACAGCAACGTGCCTGCACAACAACCATGTCTTAGCTGTGCTCAAAGCAAACAAGAAGCTTTTCTTGATAAGTTCAAAGTACAGTAAGCAATAATGAAGCGTTTTCTGAAAGTTTCAGATATAATAAAATTATAATACGTCGCATATAAGTTAAACCATAATTATCACAACGAAGCGACATGGCATCGAGGAGGACATAAATATCTACAAAAGAAATACTACTACCAACTACTAAGTAGTTAATATTAGGATAACAAAAAAAAAATATTTTTCTAAGATGTGTATTTTTATTGTTAAGCGTTTATTTTTAATATTTTATCAATATCTATACATGGTGTCATTGACATGTTAACGCAAACGAAAACCATAGATCCAGTACATGATTTTAAACCCCCCAGTGGTGGAATTTTTTGTCGGTTTTTTCTTATTTATTTTTTAATGAATTTTTTACGTTTTTTAAATTAAACTGCTGCAAACTTATGAGCAGTGGTGGCCGAGTGGTAACGGCCCCGACTTACGAATCGTAGGTCGCGGGTTCAAACCCAGCCAGGCGCATTATTTTAGTGTAATTATTTCATCACCACTGCTCTCAAAACGGTGAAGGAAAACATCGTGAGGAAACCGGCATGTCCTAGAACCAAAAATTCGAAGACATGTGACATCCACCAATCCGCACTGGGCCCGCGTGGTGGATCATGGCCCATTCCCTCTCCTAGAGAGAGGAGGCCTGTGTCCCTGCAGTGGGAACATTAAAAGGCTGATGATGATGATGAAATTAAACTGCATAAAAACGTAATTTTAACATTTATTGTGAAAAAAATAAGTGAATTATATTTCAAATTAAAATTGTCATCGGGTTTGATTGGAATAACGACTTTATTTGCCTCTATGATTTTTTTAATTTTTTTTTTGTTTTTTTTTTTCTAAAAATATCATTAGGATTGGTTAGAATAACGATTTAATACAGGTAAAAAATAAAACTTTTTTTACAAACATTAGAAATCCGACGAAAAATTCCACCACTGGGGTGTCCAGAATCATGTACTGGATCTATGGTATTCGTTTGCGTTAACATGTCAATGACACCCTGTATATTGTTCTTATTAAATAATAATTGGAAAGACTTATAATATCAATATTATATCTACACAAATGTACATACCCTTATTAATTAGCTAAACTAAATATATTTAATATGCTATATTATCGTTTTACGATTTGATCTTATTAATAAGTGATCCGGAATTTCAGGTCAATTCGTCTACTGTACATATAATAATACACTATACAGTAGACGAATTGACCGTCAGTGGAGCCGTGCCCTTTTTATTAGCTCTTCATGTGCATTTGTGTCAATACGGCCATTACGGGCGTCTGGGCCGTACTAAGTACGCACGAAGTCGATTAGTACGCGACAGAACTCATGCTAGGAGAGTGCCGAACTAGGCAGGCTGCCAGAAAGTGCGAAATAGGTACCTCCATGAAGAACGGTATTGTTATTCAAGTTAAAAAAAAATGCCCCCAATCAGGTGAACCGCAATCTAAACAAGCTCTTCATGAGCTCTTCATGATCTAATCAAAAAAACGAAACGATGCGTGAAAGTTTAAGTCAGTGAAAAGCTGTGTTATGAACGGTTGCTTCTGTGTTTGTCGTATTAGCTACAACTAATAAAAATGATATAAGACCTGAGTAGTTTGAAAATGTCCTCTTGAGCTGTGAACCCGTCGGCCTGTTCGGGTGTAGGTACCTACAGTTTTTTTTTTATAAAAAACCGTTGCCCCTCACTACGAATTATTGCTGTGTCGTGGGTGCGTTCACAAACATGTAAAGTCACATACATAAGATACCCAGACCCGGGACACCTATCTGTAGGCCATAAAATATTTGTTCCGTGCGGGAATCGAACCCGCGACCCTCAGAGCAGCAGTCAACCGCTCAACCACTGCGCCAGCCGAGCCGTCAAATTAGTAGTAAACTCACCGAAAGCGACGTAGAAGATGGCGTATGCGAGGTCGGTGGGCTTCTCGGCCTCTCGGTAGCGCACGCACGTGTGTGCGTGGTCGTCGTAGTACAGGCCCAGGCCGAGGATGGGCGCGCACGTCAGCAGCGCCGCCCAGAACCACGAGCCCAGCAGCGCCGTGCGGATCACGTAGTACGTCACTTGCTGGAATCACAACACGACTCATTGAGAGACTAGTTGAGAGACCATCAGCCCGAAGCGTGCCGCACCAAACGAATGGACTCCCAACCCCGAAAACAATCACTATGTCTATACCATATAATAATAATCACACTATACAGATAACTTTACTATATAATATAATAAACACATACAATAAAACTATACCATCCAATGTATAATATTATCCCTCCTTTTTTATATTTTTTTTCTGTTCTCCGTTCTTCCTTCATTTTTTTTTAATTTGGGTATTGAGAGACTTGTTAGTTCTGGACTGACCGATGAGTCTATGTTCAGCCCTGATAGATGTTACATACAGCTCGTTTAGTCGACGGTAAAGGGACAGAGATGTTGATCGGTATTTTTTAACCTGCCCATATTCCCCACACGGATCAGAGAATACGAAAGAAGACTGTTATCTTTCCTTGTACTACAGAAGTGATGACGAAGGCATTTGATCTGTCGAAGCGTGATGCTATGTTGCGAAATGATACTATAAACAGTCAAACAATGGCAGCTTATAGAGAACGATTTGCTAACATTTAGTGTTGTCACCGAAGTTGTTCATCAGAACTTCACCCAACTTCAATGTATAAAAAAAAATCGGTTAACATTTGACAAAGACCTCGCTAAAAAAGTACAAAAGAATGAAAACAACATTTAATCAAATTGTGAAAACGAGTCATCACTACAAAGTCGATATTTGGTATCAATATGTGTGACAATCACGTCTACAAAGTGCAAAAATAAAAAGTGGAAAACAATTTTTTTAGGGTAGGTACCTACTCCCCTAGACTCACCTAAACTGGGGTTGATTTTTTTTTTCGTTTCAACCCTAACATGTGATATATTGTTGGATAGGTATTCAAAAATGATTAGGGGTAGCGTTTTTTGATAAAGTAAATAATCGCTAAAAAAGTAAAAAACAATGCATACCCCAACTTTTGAACTACATAATATGAGATTTTTTTCAAAAATAGAACTTTTTGTACTTAGGTACTAGGAAAATTATTTTGAACTTGATAGGATGAATAGTTTTTGAAAGATTAAAGAAAGATTAAAAAATAACTTTCTGAACTTAGTTTGTAATTTAACCGTATACGTGAGCATTTTTTAAAAAATTAGTTTATATATTTTATTATTCTGAACGTATTTTCTTTCAAATAAATAAAACAAAATATTAAAATATCGGTTCACACAATTCAAAATTACCACCGGGTACAGCGCCATCTCTCGGGAAATTGGGTTACTAATTTATACATGGGCTACTTCGCGCTGTTAAGTCGTAGTTTAAGTGTTTTTTCAGAAACTTTTGACGGACGGGAAACTACTGAATCCTACACTGAGCGTGACCTGACACGCTCTTGGCCGGTTTTATTTGTAAATCGTTTGAAACAAAAAATACGTAGCAGTTAGCAATAAATAGTGTGCCAAAATTGATGTGGCACTCCAATAATATCTGACGACGCGGCGTTCAAACTTTCGTCATATCATGTTAAGTAAGTATATCGATATGATTCCATCAGTTGTGCACATTGTATCAATATTGAACATCCATCGATCACTGATCCTCATAATATTATAAGATGACACGACACGCGACATGAGTATAGTTTTCCTGTGCAGCTTTCCACAGCTGGGAATTCCTCTCCGACTAGTTCTGGGTCACTGCTAGCTTGCTTGGCTTCGCAGTCATTAAGTCATACATTACGGTCGAGGCACTATTATTGAACCAAGAATTTGCCACTCCCTGCGTTGTTTGATACAATATAAGGTGCATTCGGTGTTGTATAATGACATGGTATATTTGTAGACGTACAAAACGGTGGTCACATTTTCAGATGGTTATACTTTGTTCGTCTATTAAGTTCTGTAAAATATTTAATTTACAATCGAGCATAGTCGGGTTGTAAAATAATAGAATTTGTATAATATTAATAGTAGAATATACATATACCAAATTGATTTTTGATTTTATTATTATAGTCAAGAGAATAAAATTTATTACAATATTTACACTGAAGTATAAAACCATATATTATAATATGCATAATTAATATCATGAACTTACTGCTACTAACGGCTTTACTCGCGTAATACCTATGCCACAACCACTATTAGCGAAAGAATTTGAAAGATCAGGTCAAAAATATTTTTTTTCCACTTTATAATATAATTCCGACTGCGGCCGTTTGTATATAATAGTATATAATAGAAAATTAATGTCATCATTCATCAAGTTGAGTGATGACATTAATTTTGTACCTATACATAAATGTTATACTACAGAGAGACAAGTCTCTCCGTAGTTTTATGATATGACTGCCGTGGTTATATACTAATATTATTTTGTGTTTAAATTTCAAAAACATATCTTTAAGTAATGTAATTAACCTTTGGCCGTGTTATGTTAAAGTAAATAAATATACCTAGTATAGGTAAAGATTGAATTCAAATAGAATAAACTTTGTATCTTATTAATGTATTCGACGAAGTATCTCAAGGAACTACGTTTATTAACTTGTAGTTATAAATATGAAACGTTTTCGAAACAGGACGAAGCAATAATACCTGCCTCACCTATCTTCGAATTAAAAAGTCTAATGTTGATGATGTCGCTTCATCGACCTATTTCGTAGTTGCACAATCTTACATCAAGCTGTCTACACGAAGTGTTTTATGATTATACATCAAGTCCATCAGGTACCTATATTCATTTCTATTACTGTCATAACTTCATAAGCAGGAGTCGTTTTTGGCATTTTTCTACAGAAACTGTCAACGAGTAACGAGTTTTTTGCAGTGCAAGTATCATGCCAAGTTTCTTATATGAAAAAACTGGTATTGCCTTTAATACCCGTGTGTGCCGCTGCATATTTTGAATATGCGCTACTGCGTCCCTGTGCGAGTTTCCTCTTCCCGCTAATAGATTAGCAAGTAAGATGTTTGCTGTTACGTGCGAGTGAGGTGAACTCGAGCTGTCAATCTATCCATTGGAATGTATCCAGGTTAGCTATGTAAATGTTCACGTCCTGGGGCTCTCCACGGAGCTGATTCACTTTGTTGTTTTCAGGTAACACTTCGTTCAAGATTAATTTGGTTTGATAGACAGTTAAGCTACGGTGCTCCATTGCCCTTTCAAACACCTCTGAAAAATTTTGAGAGTATACTTCAAAGCAGCATTTTAGTACCTACTTACTAGCGACCCGCCCAAGCTTCGCATGGGTACTAATAGTATGCATGTATTATACACATAAACCTTCCTTTTGAATCACTATATCTATTAAAAAAACTGCATCAAAATCCGTTGCGTACTTTTAAAGATCTAAGAATACATAGGGAAAGCACACTTTGTTTTATAGTTTTATACTATGTAATGACAATGTAATGATGATAATTTCATGCAAAACAACACAAATTTGCGGCTGCTATGAGAACCAATGCAGGTCCATGTTCCAAGTTAACGAATAGCGTCGACGGCGCGCACTGTTCCCGCGCGCCTCAAGGAGTTGTCAGCAAACTGTAGGGGTGAAGCCTCCTGGGACCAAGAGTTGCTGCGAAAGCGTATTATCCGGGCCCTGGGATCAAAGCAAGGAAGGAACGGGATAGGTCGTTTAGTCAGTAAGAGTCTGTCACTATTTCCCGCTTTCAATATAGTGGGACTATGTTATAGACTGGTCAGGCGCTGCAGTGTAGGTTTTCTTTTTAAATTCCATGTACTCGTACATGGAATTACATATCAAACATTTTCTGATTTTTCTATTGTTTGACTTAAAGAAACTCTTTTATTACTTAAACTTAGATGAGGTTGATTTCTTTTTAGCAATGAGGACTGTAGCGATGTTAGAAGACTAACCCACGTTTTAATTAAAGCTTGATTGTAGGATGACTCACAATCTGAAGTCTCCTAAAGAACACCTGTGTTAAGACCCCAGAACGATGCACCTACCAACTAGATAATTATCGATCATAGTACCTAAACATTCATCAACCGTTACGTCGCAGCTCCCGAGCTGGTTCCATAACATTACCTATAAAGAAGAGATCATCTGTAAGTTTGTCGTGGTCGGTTATAATTTTCACATTTCTTTGTTTGTTTTCCTCCTAACATTCTTGAATCAAGTCTGTGACCTAAAAATATCGATTTGAACTCGAAAACATATCAATCGTTCTCAGAGAATTTAAAAATAACTCTTTATTATGTTGGAAGAAAATGCTATCTGTGATAGAGCATTCTATGTTTTATAGACATGCACTGTGTAATGTGTGATGGAATTTATGTGTGTAGTGGAGCTTTAAAGTTTAAGTAGGTACTAATATAGTGGGAGAAACTTTTAATGATGTTGAAATTCCATTAGTTTAGTTATCGCACCGCAAATGTTCTCTCTCATGAATGTGCAGAATGCTAGTATAAAGGTTCACTTAAATTAATTTATGAAAATTCGTGTATATGTATAAAAATTACGTTCCTTTATCTTGTAAAATGGAAGAAAAAAACGCGTTTCGCGGACCCCAAGTAACATAGATTAATGTAATCTGTGCATAGAACAAAGGCAAGAAGATGTCGTGCTTGCGATGATTCACTAAATAACTGATTTTTCATTACTCATACTCTGAAAGTAGGTGTAAAGATGCCTGCGGACAGGGTTGGAAGAAGTACTTTTACTCCCTAGGGAGTTTTACTTTACAACTGACAGTTGTTTTTTTAATATTTAGACAGCAAATATTAAAAAAAAAAATAATTCTATTTTGACATTTCTATTGAACCGTGACCCGAATTTATATACTACCAGTACAATTGAAATAACATAAAAATAGAAATAATTTAAGAATACTTTTTTTTAATGACTTTATTTTAATTTACTTTCAACTACTTCATTAAAACTAATATATATTTGAGAAAAATGTTGACCTGACCCATTTTTACAATGACAAAATGAAAAATATTGACTGAAAAGCCAGGGAGCCGATCACTAAAAAAAAAACTGGCGGGTAAATGGTAGTCTCTCTATAATCTGTGGCCGATTTGATCTTCCTTGTTTTTTTTTTTTCGAGGTCTAAAGTTTTGTTTACATTTTGCTAAATCTCTGTTACAAGAAATTTTTATTAACACGATAAGTTCATCAGCTTCAGTAATAAATTTAACGCAAGATTCTGAAGAGGAGAAAACCGCTTACCGCCTAAATCAAAAGAAATATATCTACCTATAAACATACGAAGACCTTTGACGACGACTCAGGTTTTTATTATTTTTATTTTCCTCGTATTCGTAATGAAATGCACAGTGTTTACCTCGGGTTCAAGAGTTATTTAGTCCCTCGAACTATTAGCGACCTCGCTGTCGCTCGGTCGCCAAGAAATTTCTCGGGACTAAGTAACTTCTTTCATCCCTCGTATAACAATGTACTATTGTTACATTATTAGGTACAAGTTAATTATCTGCTAATATCTCCATTGGATCGCGAAATGATTTAAAATCCGCTTCAGACAGATGGCAAAGTGACGTATTGACAGCACTGCATCCGAGCTGGCTCAGATACAAGCGTGATGAAGCGTGCCTCGATACTAGCTGACAAGATTGGTTCACTTCTAGACATACATCATTTATAGATTTGTATAGGTTTTATTTCAAATTGTTGCGATATTTTCTTGTACATCGTTAGCTACTTTTATTTAAAGTGGTGACTAGTAACGAACATTTTTCTATTACCACTATTAGTGGTCAGTCTCATGTTGATAAACTTTCAATATTTAGAAACAAGATTGTTTCCGTATTATTTCTCCCATGGGATTTCCAGAATCCGTTCTTATTTTTAGCTTATAAAGCTACAATTGCTGTCTACTACTACTGCTACTGCTGTGTACTACTGCTATCTTAGTCTCAGTCATAGGGTGGGTAGCTTTAAATGATAAATGATCTTTATTTTGCAAGTAGGTTTAAAAAACACTTTTACACGTCATTTTTTTTTTATGCTAGACGAGTCCTTTGTTCCACATCTAGAGAAGAGATTGGTTGAACTGTAAGGATTTGCAGGAGACTTATATCTTCAGTGATCAAACCATTTAGTTAACTATCTACAATAAGAAAATGCTAATTTAAAAAGTTGGTTATTTGTTGTGCCTATTAATTATTGTATTAGTTTTTTATTTTTTTGTTTTCCATTAATTTGCACCAACCAAATGTCTGCATCACCCTAAGGTCGACTGGCAGAAAATGCCTATGGCATTAAGTCCACATCGCACATGTTAATGTACATTGTATGTAATGTTTCTACGTATGCAATGCAAACTAACTAGTTAGTTAAGGTTTATTTACAAAATGTTTCAAATAATAATTCGATAGATTTAGTAATCTTCCGATTACGTAATTTATTGAGGAAGACTAACTTATGAAACACGTTTCTTAACAAAATGACAAAAATATCTCTAGGTATTATATAAATTCAATAGTGTGCAATAAAAAACGGCAAGTTTGCATGGAAAAAGTTGAATTAATTTAAGCTTCCCAAGGTCACTCAGTTAGCATCCTGCGCAATAAGGACAATGGACTAATTAACGGAGGAGGGTGTTCATCTGTCGAGTTCCCATGAAGGCTACCAACACAGGTCCCCATTAAGTTCGCTATACTAGTGTGTAGTGGTCGGCGCGTTGAGTAGTTGACGTCAAGCGCGGCGTGGCGCGGCAGGTGGTCGCTAACAATGTGCCATTCCTGCCTCCTGATCGAGCTGATAACCTGGTACTTACGCCGCCAGTCACTCATAACTGTTAAGCCCACGTCGTCGTGCCATATTCGGCGCTGTACACTACAATAGGACCAACTGACCGCTGAAACACCTCAGGTAACGTGGGCGAAGCATTAACACAAATGAACTGCTTCCATTTCACATTTCTGGGACATAAAGATGATTGCTTTCACTTATATTCTATTATTTGGTACTTGTTCAATAATAGTAATAGTTCCCAGAACACCAGCTCAGTAACGAAGCTATTATAGCGAGGGGAGGCAACTTCACTACTTAGGAAACTGAAAGATAACAAGCTGTAATTGATGATTGGGACACACCTCTCGCCGCACACGTGGCAATATAAACAACTACATTAAATTGTTATTTCACTCGTAGAGATAGCTAATAACAGTTAGTGTGATGAATTGAATGATCATAATACGATACGGTACATAAACAAACATGCCAAACGTATGGATGCGGTGCGGCGCGAGTAGCTGCCGCTAAAAATAATTGTATTGATTTGATGGAGAGATATGAGCTGAGATGAGCTGTTGAGCTGTCAGTGGAGCTCTGAGATATTGCGCCGACAACGGACGACTGAGCGCAGGCGAGGGGGAAAACCAAGCTTTTTAACTTAACAGTAATCGACAACAAAAAACAAATTGTTTTAATTCCTCTTAATTCATAGTGTAGCAAAAGAAATACAGGCATGTAAAATGACCTACAAACAAAATTCAGTGTGTGAAATGCTCAGTTTATTGCATTATAGGACGTAGGTAAGGGTTTGATATAGTACATTTTGATACAAGTGCAGGAAGTTTGTCATTGCGACCGAGGCGAAATTCGCACGAGCCGTAGGCGAGTGTGTTATGGAGCCGAGGGCTGCAATGACAAATCTGCACGTGTGTCAAACGACGTTTTTCAATACACTTACGACTTGTGAAATAAAGAAAGAAAGAAAAAATTGTTAATCGTATCTCAAACATACAGTAGAAATATAAGAAATATATAAGTACAGCATTCAAATCTGCTCTGGTCCGTTTCTAATTTCGTGGGGTCGTCCAGCGACTCTGGGGGACGCCTCGCGCCTGATTCGATAAACTGAGTAAAACAAAATAATCCCCCGTGACCGTGACGATAAGGAAGGAATAAAAAAGCCCTTGTTGTGATAAACTCAAAAAAGCACTTGGGTGATATACATGCTATATTGACCCTAATAGGAGTGCGATAAGAGGCAGTTTTCGAGTAAGTGTATTGAAAAGGTATTTTATGCAGATATTGGAATATGTGCAATTTAAAATGTGTGAGACGTAGATTGTGATCAAATACGAGTAGCGAGTAGCGCTAAGATAATATCGGCACACTGCTAACCGCGCTGCTAATGCTACAATTTATATGATCAACAAGTCGCTTGTGTTTGCTGTCGCACTGAGCTCACGTTACTGATTCAGAATGTTAAAATAACAAATTAAGGTAAAACATAACACAAATTTGCTAGATGGTATTGAAATGAAGCATAGACCAAGTAGGTTTTTTTTTTTTTATGGTAGGTGAAAATCATCCAATGACGAAACCCGCTCTTGGGCGGAGCGGGAGACCAGTGTCAGACTCTTACTGACTAAAAAACCTACCCCGTACCTTCCTTGCCTTATTCCTGGAGTCGAGGTAACAGTTTTCCACCACCCTCTAGACTCCAGGAGGCTTCGACCCTGAAGGGCCCCTGCAGTTTGCTGACACCTCCTTGAGGCGTGCGGGAACGGTGCGCGCCGTTGACGACTTAGACTCGGTCTTACCAGACGACCGGACGGCGAGCTACCCATTGCTCACCGTCCGCGAGCCAATGTCTACGGTGGCCGGATATCGGCAGGATCGCGGCGGCGACGGCTACGGCGAGTACGCCGTTGCCTTTGCCTTATGCGGTCGGCCTCCTCCTTTACGAGCATTACTGCTTCGCAGAAGGAGGCGACCGCCTGCCATTCCTCTTCGCTGCGGACCATGGCCTGAACCAGAGCCCGGCGCGAGAGATCGCCGCCGCCGATCACCCCCACGAGGACACGGCGATGCTCTTCCCAAGCAGGGCACACCTCCACCGTGTGCTCCACCGTGTCCTCCGGGCTCGCCTCACAGTGGCGACACCCGGACGTCTCTTCCGCACGAATCCGGTGCAGGAATCTCCCGAACTTCCCATGTCCGGTGAGAACTTGCGTCATGCGGAAAGTGAGGACGCCGTGAGGTCTATCCAGCCACGCCTCAAAGAGGGGCACTACCGCTGAGATTACGGTGTGCCCAGCGCTGGGTTGCGACAGTCGCTGTTTCCACTTCACCATGAGATCTCGCCGGAGCTCCTTCCGCCACGCCTCGACATGTTCGGGCAGCGGGTCTTCGCCCCGGCGTTGCATCTCCACGCGCTGGTCGTGCATGCGTGCAAGGACTGTTGCCTCCAAATCCCATGGTGGTATGCCAGCAAGGAGGCTCGCCGCCTCGCGGGACACCGTGCGGTATCCTCGCACCATCCGGATGGCCATGACCCTCTGGCAGGCGTTCAGCTGGGCCGCCGGGCGTTTACGCAGCGTCGGCGCCCACACTGGTGCCCCATAAAGGGCCATGGACCGGACGATGCCGGCGTAGAGCCTCCGGCAGAAGGCGTCTGGACCCCCAAGGTTCGGCAGGAGCCGCTTGAGAGCAGCCCCCGTCCGATTGAGTTTGGGGGCCAGACGTCGGAAGTGCTCCTCGAAATTCCATCGGCTGTCGAGGACAAGTCCTAGGAAGTACCTAGGACTTGTCCTCGACAGCCGATCGTCGACCCGACGCCGATGTGAACTCCTTCTACCGTTAGTTGGGAACCCGTTGGTGGCGCGTTCCGAGGGCCGTGAAAGCACATGGCCTCGGACTTGTGCAGTGCCACCTTGAGTCCCAACTGCTGGATCCTCTCAACGACTGTCGCAACCCCACGTGTCGCTAGTTCGACCGCCGCTTGGTACGACTTTCCCTGCGCTAGGACCAGCGTGTCGTCTGCGTAGCAGACCACGCTGACCCCTAAGGGGAGGTCGGCGCGCAGCACGTAGTCGTACCCGATGTTCCACAAGGGCGGTCCTAGTACCGATCCCTGTGGGACACCGCACGACATCTCTCGCCGTTTCCAATCTCCTTGGTGACCGGGGTATACTATGTACCTGTCGGACAGGTAGGCCTCGATTGTACGACAGAGGTAGTCGGGCACCCGGTGATACCGGAGTGCCGTCCTAATGCAACTCCAGGGCAGGGAATTAAAGGCGTTGGCAATGTCCAACGACACCGCCAAGACACACCTGCCCCGGGACACCGCATCCCCCGTCGTGAGGGCTCGCACGCGCATGATGGCGTCCACCGTGGAGCGCCTCCTGCGAAACCCGAACTGGTCGTCCGCGAGATCGGGCCCCTTCAGTGTTAGGTGCTTGACGAGGCGGTCTGCAATGACTCTTTCAAAGAGCTTGCCCACCTCGTCAAGCAGCACAATGGGCCGATACGCGGACGGAGAGTCCGCAGGGCGCCCCGGCTTCGCAACGAGGACCAGTTTTCCCGTCTTCCAGGGAAGTGGGAACTGGCCCCTCTCCAAGCATGCGCTAAAGAGCCCCCCCAATCGAGACCCGAGAGCCTCCATGGCCAGGACCCAAGCCTTTCCAGGCAAGCCGTCTGGTCCTGGGGCGGTATTCTTCGCACCCATCCTGCGTACCGCCACTCTCATCTCTACCTCGGTCACTTCCGGAGCATTGGTACCGTCGTCGCTGACGTGGTCCACGTCAGACACCGCTGGTGGCGGAGCCATGGGCGGGGGGGAGTGGTCCCCCCGCGCAGGGAACAGAGCGCTCACCACACCCTCCACGATCTGTGGCCGGAGACTCTGCGTCAACGGGGGAGCCCATGGGCGGAGTTTCTCTCGCACCAACTTGTATGGGCGTCCCCACGGATCAGCGTTGAGCGTCCCCAGCCACACTTTGCAGGCCTCGTCTTTGGGCCGCTTTATCTCCGATCGGAGGGTGCGCTTTGCCACCCTGAATCCCTCATACAGCTCCGCCTCTACGGCCTCCGCATCCGGCGGGCGGAAGCGGCGCCTGCGGTGTCTGGTATACCGGTGTCGCGCAGCATTGCATGCGGCGCGCAGCGTCGCAAGCTCTGGCGACCACCAGTACACCTGGCGTCGGGCGCGTCCTGGGCGGAGATGGGGCATTGCCGCGTCGCAAATTTGCGACAAGGCCTCCCGGAACCACTCCGCCTCGACGTCGATGTCGGCAGGCCTGACCGGTGCTTGCACCCAGGCCTGCACCGCCGCGGCTTCCAGGAAGAGCTCCCGTTCCAGCTGCCTCAGCGCCCAACGCGGACCACATGGGGTCTGTCGGACCGGCGCGGTCGAGGTCTGGGCGGAGACGTCAAACCGGATATACCGGTGGTCCGAGTATGTCTCCACCCCCTCCATGACGCGCCAGTCAACTACACGCGGTGTCAGAGCGGGGCTGGCGAACGAAATGTCCACCACGGACTCACCCTGCACCCGCACACACGTGGGGACAGAACCCCGGTTTAGGACGACCAGGCCTGTTTCCAGAGCCCAGTCCTCCACCAACCGACCTCGCTGGTTCGTGAGCCGGGAACCCCAAGCCATGTTCCAGGCGTTGAAGTCCCCGCAAACGACCACGGGGAGGGTACTATACCCAGCGACGACGGTCTTCAGCTCCCTGAGGGAGTCGTGAAGATCGGCGAGAGTTCTGTTCGGGGAAAGGTAGACGCCTACCACTGCAATGTCCCCGAACCGTGCTGCCACGCAACCCCGACCCTTCGTGACGGCCTCGAGGGTCGGGGTACCAGCGGCGGCCGACGAGATAAGGGTCACCGAGCCGCTCAGGTCCTGAACCCAGTCAGCTCTGGGCAAGACAAAGTGCGGCTCGGAGACCACGGCGACGTTTATCGACCACTGCGCCATGCTCTGGAGCAACAGATCCTGAGCTGGGGCGCAGTGGTTGATATTCGCCTGGAGGAGACGTAATGGGGCCGTTATTGGCAGTCCATTGTCTCCTCCCTAGCCCTCTGAGAGGGCACCGCCACGGCGGTAGCGGCGGCGACGGAAACCGCGCCGGCGGCCGAAGAAGCGGCTGCGGCGGCGGCGGTGGTGGTCGGGGGGCGACTCAATTTGGCCTTCACTTTGGCCGGGGGGTCGCAGGACCTGCTCCCAGCCCGGTGGTCGGCCTGCTTGCCTGCCGCCGCACATGCGTAGCAATGCGGCGCATTCCGGCACTCAGCAGACCTATGACCGGGCTTACCACACTGGTAGCAGTGGTCGCTGCGATCCACCTCCGCGGCACAGAAGGCCCCCACGTGGTGCCCCACGTGGCAGCGGTAGCACCGCAGAGGTCTGGGCTCCAACAGTTTTACCTGGGCGGAGACCCAGCCCACCAGAAGCCGTCGGCCCTCGCCAGTGATGGCCTTGGCCGCCGGCACGGGACAGCTTACCGTGACGGCTCGCATGCCCGTGCTGTCAGCGCGGATGGTGCCCGCCCGAACCTGTTCGGTCGTGCAACCACCCACCCTGACGATGGCGGCCACCACCTCGTCCACCTTGACGGAATCGTCCAGGCCCATGATGCGCATGTCGATGCACTTGGTGGGCCTGGACACTCGGGCCTCCTCTGCACTGAGGGCCACCCTAATTTTGTCGGCCAGAATGTCAGCGACACTGGCCGAGCCGGGGACCTCTAGTATTCGGGCCCCCGTTAGGGTCTGCCTTATGCAGAAGCCCCCAGGCACTCCGAGCTCGTCAAGGTGGGGCAACACCGCCCGCCTTGCCTTCTCCATGACGGCGTCATAATTCGCGCCCTTCTTACCCGCTTCAGGCTGTAGTGTGATCACTACAGCCTCGGATTTCGGGGCGCGAAGTCTCGCCGCCATGGCACGCTTCTTGCGCTCTTGGCGCTTAGCGTGCTTCTTAGCCGCCCTGCGCGCCTTACCCGCACTTTTCTTGGCGCCGACGACCGTCCAGTCGGCGCCAGACAATGGCTCTTGAGGCGGGGGAGGCGGCAGGCGCGACTGAGTCGCCGCCACCGCGATAGGAGCGCCGGCTGGCCTGGCAGAAGCAGGCACCACAGCACCCCTCGCGGGAGGAGCGGCCCGCACGCGACGCTGGCCAGCCACCGGGGCCGGCCTTGCAGGCTCCGGCGCTGAGGCCCTGCGCCCGGGTTGCCCCAACGGGCCCGCCCTGGGCGCAGCAGGCGTGGTCGCAGCGGCAGCAGCATATGATGCCGCTTGGCGCTGGCCGGAGGTCGCCAATGGGGGGCGCAGAACAATTCCCTCCAGCAGGGACAGCTGCCGCTGGATCTGCAGCTGGAACTGTTGCTGCTGCTGCTGCAGCTGCTGCCGGACGGCAGCCAGCTCCGACTGCACCAGCGTAAGCAGCTGGTTCCCTGCCTCAGGCTGGGGCTGGGGCTGACTTTGCCCCTGCCCCTGCCCGGAACCCCCTCCGACGGCCTCCCGCCGAACGGCTCCAGGGCCCGCGGGCCCGGCCCGAAGCTCAGCTTGGAGCTCGGCCCGCAGCTTCGCCACACTCTTGTCCAAGGCCTTATCGAAGGCCTCGGACAAAGAGGTGGCGTGCTTCAAAACGGTCTTCTCTTTCGAAGCCCGTTTTGCGACCCTCTTGCGGCCCATGTCGCGCAGCGCCGCGACCATTAGCTCGCCGAAGGACCTGCGGGCCTCTTCGGCGGAGTCCGCCCCAGCGTCTGGCGCGCCACCGGACTGACGCGGCGGGCGCTCCCCAGCGCAGACCGCACCAGGGTGGCGCCCTTCCGCGGCAAGCTTTTCCGCTCGCTGAGCGGACTCCTTCGGCGTGAGCCCCCTCCCTTTGCCTCGGCTTTGACCCCCACCGCGACTCCCGGTGGGGATCTTTGGGGCCGAGCCCTTCCCATCTTCGGAGGACGACTGCCCGTCCCCCGATTTGGTGCGCTTCCGGAAGGAGCGCGAGTCCCCTCCGGAGTTGCCCACCAACTCCTCCTCCATCTCCGAGCCTGAGCTCCCGCTGGACGCAGCGTCGGACTCCGACCGCTCGTCACTCTCTAAAATGGTTTGATTGAAAAATTTATTCATGTCTGTTCCCACGAGTATTTTTCATTCTGTACTTGCTCAAGTTTAGTGGTCCGCACTAGAGACTAATTTAGCTACCCATTAGTCAAGCTAACAACCTCCCTCACGGTGCGCCGCCGCTTGGAGGTTTGGGGTGATTTTTTATAGAGGTTGTCTTCCTCGCGGCCCGGGCGGTTAAGCCAAGGCCCTCGACCCCCATCGAAAGTCAGAAACATGACCTTGGACAATCTTTGGGGCTACGAGTCTAGCGGTGGCAGAAGGAGGAGGAACTCTTCCTCCTGCCTGCCCGATGGCAGGGTGAGTGCACACCGAGCCCGCTCTTACCTCGTCGCTGTGCCCTCTGCTAAATCAGAGGGACACGCGTTGAGGCGATACTCCCAACAGAATATTCGCAAGCCGCCATAGAGCACCCTTAGGCAGGGATTGCCCAAGGGTGGGTCGATGGCGGCCTCCCGGGGTGCACCGTCCCGCAGACTGGTCTTCACTCCGGACGTGTCCGCAAGGGAACTCCAGCCTGCGGGCGCTCGAGGAGGTTTTCTGTCATGGCACCCCAGACCAAGTAGGTACTGATTAAAATTTACAAATGACAAGCAGGGCTAGAGGAAACTTACATAGCATTGTTAATCGTACTGCCCAGTATTTCTTTACAGGGGCCTCTAATGTTAAGCTATGTTGTTCCTTGTTTATCCACGCGGATGACATCGACAGGGTATGGGGTAAAAAGCGAGCGTAACCGCGTAACGCTCGTAAATTCGTAATCTTTGTGAGCGGTTGAGCGTTGATTCAAATCGCTCTTGCCACAGAATTTTATTTGTTTGCCTGTTCAATGCCTAGATTGATGCAGAGAGTGGCTGGTACATTAGACCTACTCAATTATTTTTTAGCGTTTAGTACATTATCTACAACAATTATTATCTTTATCATCGACATAACATCTGTTGAAAACATAATTGTTACTTATTTTATCGAGTTAATATTTGTAACCATTGTACTTTCTGTCTTGAATAAAAAATGTTCTATTATTTTCGTTATTGAAAAGAAAATAGATAGGTATATCAAATAACTTTCAATGATATCGCACCCATACAAAATAATTAACTCTCCTGTCGCAAGAAGAAATTTCTTTAGAGATAAGCAGCACTTTAAGTACTCTTCTATCTGTACGTGTTATATTCTTTTTGTGTTTGTGTTTACATAAATGTAGGGTTGCCATCTCTAAAATTTGGAAAACAGGACAAGACGCGTGAAAACCCCGGATTTTAGAGTCCGAAAGCCGGAAATATCAACAAGATCTTTTAAACATATATAATGTAATAAATAAATCGGCCAAGAGCATGTCGGGCCACGCTCAGTGTAAGGTCCCGTAGTTTCCCGAGAGATAGCGCTGTACCCGGTGGTAATTTTAATTTGCGTGAACCGATTTTAATATTTTTGTATATTTATTTGAAAGAAGATACACTCAGGGTAATGCAATATGTGAAAAATTAAAAAAAAAAATGCTATAATAATTTTTCAAAAACTGTTCATCCTATCAAGTTCAAAATAATTTTCCTTGAAATTTTATTTTAAGTTCTACTTTTGACATTTTTTTCATATTAGAACGCTTTCTAGTGCTAACAAGTCGCTGAGATTATCCGCGGATGGACAGACAGACATGGCGAAACTATAAGGGTTCCTTGTTGACTACGGAACCCTAAAAAACAGTTGAAAATGTCATAAATCACCTTTTTTATTCATTCATTATTTTAGCAAACAAGAATCATGTTACAATTTGTAACAAATTTATTGTATAAATCAGTATTATTGAAATTCTTGAAATAAGAAAACAAAACCTTATTAAAATAATAAACAAAAACATATATTTAATTAATAAAAATCTTAAAAGTACCTACTTAGACCATTCTAGTATTCAGTCTTACAATTTTCGAGGTAACTCTTTTAGCTATAGTTCTATAAATTACTAGCTTTTGTCAGCGGCTTCGCCCGCGTACATAAAATATAGCCTATGTCACTCAGGAGTAAAGCAGCTTTCTGTTGTTGCTAAAATTTTTCCAATCGGACCAGTAGTTCCAGAGATATTCCAGACCCCCTACAAACAAAAAAACAAACTAACAAAAAAACAAACTTTACCTCTTTATTATATTAGTGTAGATTATCTGCTTTACTTTTTATCAGCAGTCATTTATATAACAAAATTTTCCAATTTTAGCAGAAAATAAACTAAATTCAGTCTTCACAAAACAGAGCATTTTTTACCAGTTTAGACCTACAGCAATGTAATTTACATTATTGAAATTTAAAAACAAAATGATCAATCCTATATTAATTTTCATCAACTTTAAGTTTTGATCAACAACAACGGTGAATATACTTGGTTCGTCGGTTGATCGTGGTGTGCGAGCATAGTGCGTGTCTCGCGGGCGGGCTAATTTTTTTTTATTTATTATTTTTTAAAACTCGGAAAGTATGGGAGAAAGTTATTGAACGGCGGCTGAGAGAAGAGAGTGAAATTTCACAGAACCAATTCGGTTTTATGCCTGGTCGTGGTACAACGGCCATATTTGCTATACGCCAGTTGTGCGAAAAATACAGAGGTGCACATAAAAACTTGCACATGGTATTCGTTGACCTCGAAAAGGCATACGACCGGGTACCTCGTGAGGTTCTGTGGTGGGCCCTTAAGGAGAAAGGTGTGCCTGGGAAGTATGTGCAGTTGATCCGAGCGATGTATAGTCGCTGCAGTACACAAGTCCGGTCTGCAGCGGGCACCACTAACAATTTCAATGTGGCTGTCGGTTTACACCAAGGGTCGGCTCTTAGCCCTTACCTCTTCCTGATAATAATGGACGCTCTGACGTCGGACATTCAGGAAGAGGCTCCCTGGTGTATGCTGTTTGCCGATGATATTGTGTTGGTTGCTGAGAGTGCCTCAGAGGTCCAGAGCAGATTGGAGGTATGGTGGCAAAGACTGGAGAGTGTTGGCCTAAAATTGAGCAGAACTAAAACAGAGTACCTGTTCTGTGATTTTGGCGGTCTCTCTAGTCCTGTGCCCATAGCTCTCGCCGGAACGCCCGTACCAATCTGTTCCGACTTTAAGTACCTTGGGTCGCTTATCCAAGGGAATGGTAAGATAGACCGAGACGTGGCACATCGGATCAACTCAGGATGGATGAAATGGCGACAGGTCACTGGAACAACTTGCGATCCACGGATGCCCCTCAAGATGAAGGGTAAAATCTACAAGTCCGTGATAAGGCCTGTCCTACTGTATGGGTCAGAATGTTGGGCTATGAAAAAGACGGATGAAAAGAGATTGCATGTAGCAGAGATGAGAATGTTGAGATGGATGTGTGGTGTGACGAGAATGGATAAAGTGAGAAATGAATATATTAGAGGAAGTTTGAAAGTGGCGCCAGTGACTGAAAAGTTGAAAGGGAACCGTTTGTCTTGGTATGGCCATGTAAAAAGGCGGGATGAAACGCATGTTACAAAAAAAGCCATGAGTATAAATGTGGATGGATGGAGAGGGAGAGGGAGACCAAAGAAAATATGGATGGATTGTGTGAGAAGTGATATGAAAGAAAGAGGAGTTAGTGATAGCGTGACGGGTGACAGGACAGAGTGGAAGAAAAAGACATATTGCGCCGACCCCAAATAAAACGGGACAAGGGCAGGAAGATGATGATTTTTTAAAACTCGGTCTACAAATGAAACCTTCCCCGGACGCTTCCCGGATGCCCTCTAAACTAGGACAAATCCGGGGAAACCCGGACGGATGGCAACCCTACATAAATGAATAAATAATTATTATCAATCGATAAGATGAAAATTGATGTTAATATTTATATATGGTTCAAGACGTTAGTCTAACTACAGTGTTAACTATATTATTTGCTCTGGCTCTGCCTGTGGGTGACCGCAGCAACTAGCGCACTACATCACAGGCAGACATCAAATACGATCTCCATAAAAATGACTGTATTTTCTCCATTCATGGCCTCCGGTAATAGATTGCTGATAGCCGTTACCACTCGCATCCCTTGTTGCATACTTGCACCTGTTGCACGATGGCGCTGTTGACTTGTCTGCTAGCCACATTACCATAACCTGTCGCGTGTAGACCACTCGAACGTGCTCCTGAGCGCAATAGCACATAGACACAGTCGACTGGCCTGTTGATCTAGTGGTTAGTGGCCCTGACTGCTATGCCGGAGGTCGTGGGTTCGATTTCGACTCAAAACAAACTTTTGTGTGATGAGCTTAATTTAATAAATGATTTAGAAATATATAAGTAGAGCTTAATCATTTGTCCTGTGTCTGAGTGTAATTTATCTATAATATTTATTTAGAAATATACGAGTATATTTATCAGTTGTCTAGTAGCCATAATAACACAAACTCTGCTTAGCTTGGAACTAGACGACGTTATGTGACAGTTGTGGAATATATTATAAGTATTAGGTATATAATATATTATATCAGACAGCGACAGCGGACACAAGCGTCAAAGTTCGGACTAAACTGTGAGATAGATTGGTTAGCAAGTCCGCACGGTCGCTATATTTTTTCTCTGGCACTGGCGCAAAGACAATTCCATTTACTTTGAAATACCTACCTGCTGATAAGTTTCAATCGGTATGGGTTTCCTGAGCCTTCAGGATCAGAATGACTTCACCTTCACTTTGGATCGTCAAAATCTTCACTAACAGCAACAAAGACACTGTTGAAGTATTTATATTTAACAAAATGCCAGCATTAGCAAACCTTTATCTACTGATTGATTTATTACAAATATTGCGCACTGGACGTATGTACAAGCAACGTTCATAATATACGTAAATAGAGTAGTGTTATCTACGAGTAGGTGATCGCAGATTTAGCTAATGAAGTGTTTATGACGAGAGATGACGAGTGGTTTTAGATAGTCGTTAATATTGATGAATGAGCAGTTACCTGTTGATTAGGAGACACTACTAGTGCTTTCTCTCCTAATAGCCAGCTGGGTCGTTTTAATTATACCTAAACAAGCTACACAATGCGGTTAATTGACAGAATTTTAATAAATAATAGTAAATCTACTACGAGTGGAGAATGTTTGTTATGGAGCAGTGTGTTTTTTTTATTCTAGATCGGCTCGCGTTTGACCACAATCTCACCTGATGGTAAGCTATGATGTGGTCGACGATGGAGCACGCTTGCCTAGAAGTAACCTATTCACTCTTGACTTACAAGACCCCTAGGTTAAGGAAACAGACGCCGGCAGGGAATTTCACTCCTAAGCTGAACGCATAATGCTGTAGTGACCTATATCAAACTAAGCTTTACTTACGTACTTAGGAAAGAAAAAAACGGGGCAAGTGCGAATCGGTCTTGCACTCACTAAGGGTCCCGTACAAACTTACAGTTCAATTTCCAAATTGAGTCTCGACGACTCACAAAAATGTTTTTTTACAAACAACAAATTTTCTGTTTTCAGATTTATGCCTTTATTCTGTGTTAGCAGATACGAATAGAATGACAAGAAACTATAGCAGGGTCGCGCACTTTTTCGCTTTAGCTAAGAAAACAGTAAATAGTGCACAAAATCGGTAGTGATAGCTAGCTACAATAAATGGTTCTGTAAGTCGTTGCTCTACCCTGGTGGGGTCGGTCGTGACGTGCATGATCTCCGCACGGCGCGGGTGCAGATGTAGGGCAGCCTCGGCAGTATCTCGCAGACAGCCATCAAACTAAATCAGCTCTATAACTAGGATCATTTCGTTTATTTTTACTACAGCGTGACGGCTGACTAGCGGAGCGTATAATATACATAAGTTGATACCTAATGGAAATATTTGAAGTTTGAATTTATTGTGAGTAGATAGGTATGATGTATAGGATCAGGGGTGCTTTTTATTGAGTTATCATAATCATCATCAGCCTTTTTAATGTTCCCACTGCTGGGACACAGGCCTCCTCTCTAGAAGAGGGAATGGGCCATAATCCACCACGCGGGCCCAGGGCAGATTGGTGGATGTCACATGTCTTCGAATTTTTGGTTCTAGGACATGCCGGTTTCCTCACGATGTTTTCCTTCACCGTTTTGAGAGCAGTGGTGATAAAATAAATGACACAAAGTAATGCGTCTGGCTGGGTTTGAACCCGCGACCTACAACTTGTAAGTCGGGTCCATTACCACTCGGTTACCACTGCTCTTGAGTTATCAAATAAAATTAAATCATAAAAATATAATTGTCTCTGTATGTGTGTCTCTGTAGACCTGTAGTTTGTCCGCTTGCATTTACTCATAGTAGGTACCTATAATAAGCAGGTGTGAAGTACCTGCGGTTAGAGAAATGTAGACCATAGGTCCATAGTGTAGTTGTGTTTGCAAAACGAACAAACATGCAAATATTATTGCAACTTGTAGCCTAGCAGAACTGAAGAGTTTCCAAACAATCTTTCAAGTTCAATTTCAAATTGAAGAGGTAGCGCAGGGAACAAGATGGGACTCGATGTAATGGCTAAACCTTTGTCAATACAGTAAATCTAGTAAATATCGCATTTCGATCCGTCCAATATTGATGTAGGCAGTTATATAAGTTCTATCTCACAAGGGCGGGTTGGCCTGTTCGTGTAGAATCACGAGCATTGTCTCTGTGTGCGTGTCTAAGTATTTTCTATGGCAACGAGTGCTTCGAAAAAATGTATTATAATTTCATAGATATCGAATGGACATCCGCACTCCATAATGTATCAAGATCATTAGGTATTCCTGTATCGTGATCTGTATCACCGCAGCTCCACAACGGACTGTATAGAGCTCCTCTACTTGTACTTACCTATCCCACATGTAGGTAGGCACCTAAACCCGAAGGATCACACGATCTGAGTACACATCAAGTTTGTTACAAACAAACATAAATCCTGATTCGTTTATGTTATCTTCTTCGCAAACGTACAAAAGAGATAAAAGCTCTCAGACGTTAGAACAATGTAAGGTTTAGCCTAAACTATTTTTATATTAATATAAAAGAAAACGTATGGACGCATGCCACAAATCGATGACGCATGTAGGGATGTGCGCATCGCAGTAGTACGCTGCCGAAAATGTATCATAATATAGACATAGTTTTGAGCTGTAAAAAGTTTCGGTTGTTTTGTATCACTCCGTCTATGTTTCTTATCATGTGTGCAAAATATCAACTCGGTGTGAATTTATCTGGCTTGATATTCATTTGATAACCCAAGAGAATATCAAGTCAGATAAATTTATGCCCAAGCTCTATAAGTGACGAAGTGACGAGAAACGTTGGAAACGAATAAATTAGTTCATTAAGCCTTAAGATGACACCGATGTCCGCACACCAATAGTCTTTTAATTGTGTATTTAATTACTCGTACGTACCTAAACAAAGAGTCAGCTTACCTTCTGGTAGAGGAAGGGCCTGGTGAGCGCGAGGTAGCGCTCCAGCGCCATGGTGACGGCGATGCACACGGAGCCGATGCCGAACACGCGCAGCACGACGCGCGTGGCGCAGTACGCGCGCGTGGAGCCCACGCCCGGCACGTGCTCGCCCACCAGCATCGCGCACATCATGCCCACCTGCACACACACTACCATCAGTCTCTACATTACATACGACAGGCGCAGCACGACGCGCGTGGCGCAGTACGCGCGCGTGGAGCCCACGCCCGGCACGTGCTCGCCCACCAGCATCGCGCACATCATGCCCACCTGCACACACACTACCATCAGTCTCTACATTACATACGACAGGCGCAGCACGACGCGCGTGGCGCAGTACGCGCGCGTGGAGCCCACGCCCGGCACGTGCTCACCCACCAGCATCGCGCACATCATGCCCACCTGCACACACACTACCATCAGTCTCTACATTACATACGACAGGCGCAGCACGACGCGCGTGGCGCAGTACGCGCGCGTGGAGTCCACGCCCGGCACGTGCTCGCCCACTAGCATCGCGCACATCTTGCCCACCTGCACACACACTACCATCAGTCTTTACATTACATACGACAGACGCAGCACGACGCGTATGGCGCAGTACGCGCGCGTGGAGCCCAGCTGCGCATGCATACTTCAAACAGTCAATCTTCTTCTTAGCATGTTCTACGGCAATTTAAAACGATTTACATTCCGCGCTCATCGCGTCAGGCCATGATGCGGATTGGCGTGTAGACTAATTCGTTAATGCCCACGCCGACATAGGTAAAGGTCGCTGCACACAGCGGGCGCGGCGCGGCGGGACGGGACGGCGACGCGACACTGAGAAGTTGTAATGTACTAGATATTACGGACGACGCCACACAGAGCCGTCCCGCTCGACGCGACGGTAACCGTCGCGCCAAGCCGCCGCCGCGCCGAGCGGGAATACAAGTTAGAAGCGGCGGGGACAGGCGCGGCGGGACGCGAGCGCAGCGCCCTCAGGACGCCGACGCTTTGTGTTGTTTGGTTTACGTATGTAGAAGTCACACTGCCGGCAGGGCATGACGGGACGTGATCGCGCCCGCACGTGATCGTGACCGATGCTGCCGCGCCAGCGCAGGGTCGCCGCCCCGCCACGCCGCGCCCGCGCCACGCCACGCCGGCTGTGTGCAGAGACCTTAATAGACCCCAGAATGCGGTTATGGGTTAGCAGAGTTATTTCTCTGCCGAGTAGAGTATAACCAGACTACTTCTACCTTTTGTGCTAAGGTTTTACAATCTACACTAACGATTCTCAGTTATTCCTCTTTTACATGCTAAAGTGTGTGGGTCGGTTCTTCTTGATTCCCTCCAGCGTAAATGACTGGTTGAACATCTACAATACACTTAAGTAACCTTCTTATTGTAAACATGCTGTGGAGTCCCAGTTGTTGCGTCGGTTCATAGTGAGGTAGAGTGTTGTATAGTTAGGTCAAGTTAGTACTTAATACGTTTGAGTCTGACTGTCATTCCGTGAATTACTCTGTGAATTATTATAACTACAATAACATAATACTGGTCATAAACTAGGATCATCTTGATGCCGATAGCCGTCATGCTAATATACCTACAGTGTCTGTTACGATTCGGGAGCACATACGCATATTATTGTATACATATACTATGCTCATATCCTGGCTTTATTGGGTTTTTTAATGACCGTAGTGCATTTTACCAGCTACAAAATATATCACCAGAACAGTGTCACTAAATAAAAAGGAAAAAATATGGATGGTTGGATCCATAATCTCATAAAGACTATACGAATTTAAGTATTTTTGCCAGGCATAATGAACCGCTTGGGTCTCCAAAGTGTGGAAGAACTTATGCAAGATCAGAGAATTCGCGTCAGTTATTGGAAAAATTGTACGTTAATAAACGATGCCATGTCCTAAGATTTGTTACTCAATAAAAAACTAAGTGCGTGTCGTGTACGATTTCCTATGTAAATAGTTAAATTCCTAAATCGAGTCTCAAAGATTTGTGAGAATCCAAAAAAAGTTTTTTTTTTTGTGACGTGACTACTTACAGTTTTCAGATTTATTCCCATATGTATTTGTGCTACTTATAAGAGTTTGTTTCATGCCAAGTTTCAAGGTTCTAGGTCAACAGGAAGTAGTAACCTATGAATTTTGATTCCTTTAGGAGTGTCCAAATATACCTATGGTTTTTTGCGACATCATAAACGGCCGCATTTTTTTTGCTAATTTAAAAGTTTGACTTTTTCACAATTTTAAGGGAACGCAGACGATGAGTGTATAGTTTTAATTTCAACGACGAGGTATAGAGTATTGACAGACAGACGGACAACAAAGCGATTTTATAAAGTTTCCGTTTCTTTTTCCTTTTGATGTAAGGAACCCTAAAAAGGTCCGTTTCATAATTCTGTTATTTGTCTATGGAAATCAATTTAGGAATAATTTAAAAGGGCGAACAGGCTCAAAATAGAGCTGAGCTATTCGTATAGTCAGAACATTTTGTATGGGCTTCCAAACAGGCGTCAAGAATTCATTAGAGCAATCAAACACTTTGCTTACTTTGTTACGTAGGTACTTTACAATATAACAAAACTTAAAAATTAAAATCTAAACAAAAAGTATCAGAATAGATCTGCTACCTTTATTTAAACCCGTGTCAGTACTTATAGCGGAGTGCCCCGGCGACCCGGCCTTGTTGCGTCGGCGCACCGGGTGCCTGACTTGGAGGATAGTCGTGTAGCTTGCACTTTACGAAGCAGGTTCGATACGGTTAGCTAACTGGTTGTAGTAGCACCAATAGTTACGACTGTGGTGATAAAATAGTGCGTGTGTACTGTTATTAGTCCCTACTTGTCAACTGTCAACAACTTTGTATTTAAAATCGTGTGCAATTGAATAAAGCTTAGGGTTAAGTAACCGAGAGAATGAACTGGTAAGCAATATTGAAAAACACTTTGCTACGACACGTGTTTAAAATTTATGTTTTTCCGCTTTTGTATTCCCAAAACCACACTCACCTGCAGGGAATTTAAATGATATTTTTATAAGAATTAATAGAGCGAGAAGTAAGGTAGAGGTATGAGGGAGTGCCTGCAACGTCTCTTGAGGAATGGGCTACTGACGTATTGTATAAATACGGCGACTAGCACGTGGCCGTAGACCACCTGTGCTGCGTGCTGCGATAGTTTCTCAAACTGAAAACCTTTTAATGGTTTATACTTAATTGAATTGACATTCGTGCACTTTCTTTAAATTATGTGACTGCGGCAACGTCTATATAATCTTATCAATGTGTTAATAATAAATATATTAATTAACGGAAGTGATTTAAATAACATACTTAATTGTCCCAAATTATAAGCGACGATTAATCCTCACTTACCAGCCAGCTCAGCAGTTTTGAAAATATTTTGTTATACAGAATGTAAATAAAATTACGCACACGATTGTTGGAATTTCTTTTACGATATTGTTTTGTATTCCATTTGTAGGCGTCGATGATCTACAAGATATAAATAAATCATAACCGTAAAGTATACAATCTTAATGTTTCAGGCATTTGTTTGTCGGCATACTTAGAGCATTTAAACATAATTTCACCCTCACGCCCGAGACTCAGGTCTAGTCCCTGTTGTGGGGAGAAAGACTGTCGTGGTTCACGCGCTGTCAAAGTGGAAATTTTCGCAAATGATCACCTATCTTCTGGGGACGCTATCTATCATAGACCTCATTCCTTCAGGTGAAATGAGATTCCAAGACCTTTTTTAAATTAATATTGAAATGAAAAATTCTATCTCTGGGTAACCAAAATAGGGGATAAATTGATTGTTCATTCACTGAATATTCTATTTAACAGTGTAAGAATTGCGGTCGATGGATAAGGAAAACTGTAGCTAGTAGGTATTTTGAATACATAAATAAAATTTTATAGCAAAAAATGTAACCAAAAAGTGTTGAGTCGGTGAGGAACAATTGACAGTAATTGGCAAGGGACGAACAGGGGAGGTTGTTTAGTCAGTAAGAGTCTGACACGGTCTCCCGCTCCGCTCACGAGCGGGTTTTGTCATTGGATGATTTTTATCTTACTAATATTATAAATGCGAAAGTTACGATGTTTGGATGTTTGTTACTCAATCACGCCAAAACGGCTGGACGGATCTGGATGAAATTTAGCACAGGCATAGGATACACTCCGGAATAGGACATAGGCTACTTTTTATCCCGAAAACCCCAACCTCAACCCCAATACCACGCGGGCGGAGCCGCGGGCAAAAGCTAGTCTACCATAAAAAAGCCGCGACAGTTTGACTCACCAGTGCCACGAGATCGTTGGCAGCCAGCGAGGTGAGCAGCAGCAGGTGCTTCCTGTTGCGCACGCGGCGCTCCCCGCGGCGCAGCGCGATGATGGCGCACGCGTTGCCCACGATGCCGATGGCGTACACCACCTTCACCAGCAGCGTGAACATCCTGCTGTTGGGCCGCGCGTGCACCGGCGCCGTGCCGTTGGCCACACTGCTGGCGTTGGCCACACTGCTCCCGGCCACCATGTCCGCGACAACAGCCGCCGTAGTGTTCAGCAGATCAGCCATGATGGGGGTCGATTTGAACAAATCTTCCACATCGCCCGTATAATTAAGCTCGACGGAAGGTGGTGCCATTTCTACGCCTTCTTGCCAAATATGTTTATTTATGACAATGTTATTCTATTGTTGTGTATCGTATCGCTGTCGGGATGGCTTCGTAGTGAGGAGTCGGTATGCTCGTGAATTTTCTAAGATACATCGCACTCTCGTGTCCACGTGCTCTCTGTGAACAATACAGATTAGTTGACATTTTGTAATGTGAACAGGGGTTTAGCCCTAGGAAAAGCACGAAGTAAGGAAATACATTCCTAGATAGACAGAGCATTTTTGATGTAAAACAATTCCTAAGTAATAACGCCTTCTTCCAAAAAATTAAAAGATATCCACATTTCGGAGGACTATCCAAAAGATGTTATTAGAAAGAGGAAGGAGCTACTACCAAAACTAACAGAAGAAAGAAAAAAGGGAAACTACGCTATTATAAGCTATGACAAGCTGATTATAAGAAAAGGAAACCCCGGAATGGAAAAACGCAAACGAGACTCCTCTACTTCACCAGCAATGTATAACCAGCCTCGAAAACAGCCTGCAACAGCCAAAGAGAACAGGATCAACGCGTTCGATCTAATGAGAGGAAGAAGCAACTCTTTCTCAGCAAGCTTACTCTCTTCAACAGAACAAAAACAATAGCATACAGCCATCAGCCACCGGAACCACCCAACTACTGAACTAGAACATAAGTACACAAGCACATCATTCCCCAAGCCGGCTGGTCATCGTGGGGAATTAGACCAATACCCTCTAGCGACAGACAATAAACCTAAATGTAAATCTACACCAAATAAACAAAAAACTTTAAAAATTTGCACGTTTAACGTAAGATCCCTATCATCAACGGAAAGATATCTTGAACTAACATACGCTCTTCAAAAACTGAATTGGGACATACTGGGACTCTCAGAGGTGAAAAGAATGGGCTGCAATATAGAAGAATACTCTGACTATATCCTATTCTACATTGGACAAACTAAAGGCCTTCATGGAGTGGGCTTTCTATTGAGGAAAATATATAAGGCGAATATAGTAAAATTCACGGGTATTTCAGAAAGAGTAGCGCTATTGCAGATGAGGTTTGATGACTTCTCCTTATCACTAATACAGGTATATGCACCTACGGAAAAGTCAAGCGAACAGGAAATTCAAAACTTCTATAATGATATAGAGAAAGCATACTCTGAGAGCGAAGGAAAGAAAGTGTTGATGGGTGATTTTAATGCCAAGGTAGGATTACAAAAAGATGAAGAAGAAATGATCATAGGTCAATTCGGGTATGGAAACCGTAATGAAAGAGGAGAACTACTTGTAGAACACGCCTTGGAACATAAACTCTCAATAATGAATACCTATTACAAAAAAAGAAATAGTCGAAAATGGACTTGGCGATCACCCGATGGTAAAATTAAGAATGAAATCGATTTTATGATTACGGATAACCCAAGAATGTTTTCAAATGTAGAGGTTATTGATAACATACACTTTTCTTCAGATCACAGGCTACTAAGAGCCACCATAGAACTAAATGCAACGAAAAAAAACAGGACTCATTTCAAAAGCTCAATAAATGCACTTGAAAAGAAAGAAGACATACAACATTTCATGGAAAGCCTAGGTGCGCAAATTGAAAATATGGAAACGAAATCAACATGCCTTAACGATGTACAAAACTATTACAATCATCTAGAAAACGCTATAACAGAAAGCTTAAAAACGGGAACAAGTATCGTAAAAAACGGTCACAAAATATTTTCAGAAGAAACAAAATCACTTATAAAACGACGCACTGAATTAATACAAACAAAACACAAAACGAAAGATATGAAAAAAGAGCTTACTAGACTGTACAAGGATACAAAGAAATCGATAAAAAACGACTATAATAAACACAGACACGATATTATATTAAGGAATATTAACAACTATAGAAGCACCAAAAGAGCTTTCAAAGAACTGACGCAACAAAAAACCTGGATACAAAAACTAAGCCAAAACAACAAGACAGGAGAAACGAAAACTAGACAAGACATTATTCATCATGCAACTAATTTCTATAAAGATTTATACAAAAAAAGGGATGACAAGAATGAGGAACACGAAAACAGCATCGAAATCAGAAACCCAAATGTAAGGGCAATAGACGAAAGGGAGATATACGACCACATAAAACAATTAAAAAATAAAAAGAGCCCAGGTCCAGATGGCATAACCAATGAAGTCATTAAATTAGGGGCACCGATTCTAGTTCGTCATCTAACAAAACTATTTAATATGGCATTTAATACTGAGACTGTGCCAATACAATGGTGTACATCGGACATCATATTGTTGTACAAAAAGGGCAATCCGCTAGATATAGGAAACTATAGACCAATAAGTTTAATTGCATCTGTATATAAACTCTTCGCCTCAATTTTACTGAAAAGAATAACTCCAGATATCGACAATCAACAACCGATAGAACAAGCAGGATTCCGCCCAGGGTTCAGTACTACCGATCACATACAAGCCTTAGAGCAAATAATAGAAAAATATAGAGAGTTCAACCGCCCCCTATACATTGCATTTGTCGACTACAGTAAGGCATTCGATAGCATTAGCCACAATGCAATCTGGAACGCTCTCAGCCTGCTTAAAATAGACATCAAATATATTAACATTTTAAAATACATATACTCTAATACTACTGCTAGAGTAAGACTCGAAACAACAGGGGAAACAATTGATATTCAGAGAGGAGTTCGGCAAGGGGACCCAATATCGCCCAAACTTTTTATTGCGGTACTTGAATATGTATTCAGAAATATTAATTGGTCAAACAAAGGTATAAAGATAAACGAACGCTACCTAAATCATCTCAGATTCGCTGATGACATAGTAATACTAGCCGAAACTTCCAAGGACCTGAACGAGATGTTGAAGACACTGGACCGAGAGAGCACAAAAGTGGGCTTGGAAATGAACGCAAACAAAACCAAAATTATGAGTAACAGTTTTAGAAGGCCCATTACAGTAAAAGAAAATAATATAGAATATGTAGACAGCTATATATATCTAGGCAAACAAGTAACCTTCAGTAAGACTAGCAACGAGGAAGAAGTAGGGAGGAGAATAGCTATAGCTTGGAAGAGATTCTGGTCTTTAAGAGAAATCCTGAAAGGCGATTTCAACCTTAACATCAAAAAAGCAGTGATGGACACTTGCCTCTTACCATGCTTGCTCTATGGCTGCCAAACATGGACATTTATCGACAAAGTAAAATGGAAAATTACAAGGACTCAAAGGGCAATGGAAAGGAGCATTTTGAAGTTAAGAAAAATACAAAAGATACAAAGCGAACAAATAAGACAAAGAACAAAAATCACGGATGCACTTACACATGCACTGACGCTAAAGTGGAAATGGGCAGGCCATATATCTCGCTACACCGACAAGAGATGGACATTTGAAACCACACGATGGAGCGGACCATCGGGAAAGCGAAATGTTGGCCGACCCAAAAGACGGTGGGCTGATGACATTACCATCATAGCAGGAAGCGACTGGATGAGAGTGGGAGAAGACAGAGAAAAGTGGAACGCGCTAGAGGAGGCCTTTACCCAGAAAGGGGTTCATATCTCAGAATTGTAAAACACTAACATACTAATATTTCCATTAAGAAAAATTTACTAATACTACTAACAACATTTGAATTGTATTTTTTTCAATTATTTGGGATACGAAATAAACAGGCTTTATTATTATTATTATTATTATTATTATTATTATAACGCCTTCTTCAATGTCCTAAACATCGTACTGACTTTCTTCACTGTCCAGCTATTTCTTTGTGGAATGCGCTCCCCCAAGAGTTTAGGATGGCAACAAACCGATTAACATTCAAAACCAAAGTTCGTGACCTTATTCGTAAGAGGTTGGCAGTAGTTTCTTCACCGTGTTAATGTTTTTCCAATTGTTAAATTGAACCATTTGTTTGACTTTGTGTAAATATACATATAGGTATAATATACTGCTACTAATTTTTCGATATTAAAATAAGCTCTTATGGAAGATATGCGCGATAGATTCCTGTTGTTGATGGAAATGCTTGGTTTATAAAGCAATCGTCCTAACTGGTTGTACGTGATGTATTGTGTCAGCGAGAGAGCGCACTTGCTATGCGTGATGCATCACGACTCACGACCGATATGTCAATCGAGACTCGTTCAACATAATATTTCAATATTTCAGGCATCATACTTTTATTAACATTATAATGCCACAGGCAGGCTGCTAGGGCTGATAACGCTCAGAAAGTGGCGTGGCATTAAACTAGTTAAAAAATAAAGGCCATTTTTAACATTTGAGAAAAATCCCTACAGTGTAACTTAAAACGAAATTGGAAGAAAAAAAAATAAAAAAACGAAATACATAAACTATTTTCATACAATTATATAATGTAGTAGGTATAGACGGTAATATCACGTAAATAATAAAAATATCAAATGTCAAGACAGGCCTTTTATTGTTTGACAACTATAGTATTTATTCTGATTGACCAAATGACATTGACATGTAGGTAAGTACTTGAATATTTACTCAATTGATTTATCAACAACAAAATCGTTTGACGAATAAAATATAAGTAGGGCATAATAACAAAGATCAAGAAGGCGAATGAAAGCTTTAACCATAACATAACAAGTGTATCTCATAATTTAATCAGGCTTGTATTGTTCTCGCTGCCCTGTGCTACAATCCACCACTCGAGCCCTATGTGGGTTAGTGGTTGTAACGAGGTTTTTTTTTCTGAGAATGCTGGTTTATTTCCAATACTTATTACCGGTTTCTTTTCCTACACCGTTATATTATAGCAGTGATCGTACCTTTTCACAAACATTTTTACACACAAAAAAAAACCAAATAAACTTAAACTAATTACACATAAATCGAAGGCAAACAAATCTGAACAAACTTTTAGCGCCGTCGTATATTATACCCTTTCAAATTAAAATTACTTGAATACCTCCTTTGACAAGAATTTCTACTTTTCCATTATGCTACTCTCAAAGTATTTGCAACAATATGATAGTTTATTCTCTAAGTCTGCCAAGAGCGAGCCCTGACAGCGAGCAGGTACAAGTCTACAAAGTTGTTGCTAAGTACTGGTCGATATCTCTGACGATAGTTTGCATGTAAATAACTCATCAGCATTAATGACTGCTAATGACAATATGTGGTGCATAGCGTCCCAAGATAGCTCTGTGAGAGGTACCTGACAATGCTAGTGTCGACGACGACTTATTTTTCACTACAACCAGGGTGGAATTTCCCGAGTAACAGCTGATATTGAGCCAAGGGCTGCGGTGACTTTTCATGTGTAACAATAGTACATTGTTATACGAGGTATGAAAGAAAGTTATTTAGTCCCGAGAAATTTCTTGGCGACCGAGCGAAAGCGAGGTCGCTAATAGTTCGAGGGACTAAATAACTTTTGAACCCGAGGTAAACACTGTGCTTTTCATTACGAATACGAGGAAAATAAAAATAATAAAAACCTGAGTCGTCGTCAAAGCCCTGAGTCGTCGTCAAAGGTATGTTTTTAGGTAGGTAGATTTCTTTTGATTTAGGCGGTAAGCGGTTTTCTCCTCTTAAGAATCTTTCGTTAAATTTATAACTGAAGCTGATGAACTTATCGTGTTAATAAAAATTTCTTGTAACAGAGATTTAGCAAAATGTAAACAAAACTCTACACCTCGAAAAAAAAAGGAAGATCAAATCGGCCACAGATTATAGAGAGTCTACCATTTACCCGCTAATTCTTTTTTTTCAGTGTTCGGCTCCCTTTCTTTTCAGTCAATATTTTTCATTTTGTCATTGTAAAAATGGGTCTGGTCAAATTTTTTCTCAAATATATATTAGTTTTAATGAAATAATTGAAAGTAAATTAAAATAAAGTCATTAAAAAAAGTATTCTTAAATTATTTCTATCTCTATGTCATTTTAATTCGGTATAAAGTTTCGGGTCACGGTTCAATAGAAATGTCAAAATAGAACTAGTTTTTTTTTTTAATATTTGCTGTCTAAATATTAAAAAAACAACTGTCAGTTGTAAAGTAAAACTCCCTAGGGAGTAAAAGTACTTCTTCCAACCCTGTCCGCAGGCAACTTTACACCTATTTTCAGAGTATGAGTAATGAAAAGGATGTTTTTTAAACTATTGAAATAAAATTATAATTTTATGTTTTATTTTATTAATTTTAAGAAAACTTATAGCAAATAAAAATATTATATACAGAAGAATAATAAATACTTAAATAATAAAAAAAAATATGCAGAAGCACGCCAATTACAGATTTCTATTAATATAAACTTATAAATAAAATTAGCAAAACGGTATAACTCGAGATATCAGAGAGAATTAAAATACGATACATTGCAAAACAAAGTCATGCCTCAAAAAGTTACCTAATTTTTTTTTTCGGACACTATGTGCAGATCAATATCCCGGCACACTATGTTGAACATTCGACATATTCATTTTTCATTACATACACATTATTATGACTTCTCTGTAGACATTTTCACGATAGTTACTTGCAAAAGATGCGGTTTCCGAAGAAATACAGACAGACTGAGAGTAAACGTCAGATGAGCGAGTTCAATTACCTGTAGGTAGTTGTCGGTCTTGAGTACTAATTACCTACAGCTAATTGAACACACTCAGCTGATGTAATGACAATATGTGGTGTTTATTAATTTTAGTTTCAGTAACTAATATTTTATTTTTTAATTTTATCTTTATAAATCGATATTTTTCATGTACCGGATCGACTTCCACGGGATTAAAATGAAAAAAAATAAAATAACGGTGGATGGTATAAGGTATAGGTATCTACTGAATGAAGTAAAACTAACAAACATCTAAATAATTATTTGTTTATTTATTTTCAAATTATAATTATGTAATTCCAGCTCGCGCCACATTTCTAGTATTACCTCATTACGAGTTAGATCATATTTATTATTTAGGGAAAATTGCTGACGATGTTTGAGCTATTACTGTTACATAATAGGTATTTACTGATCTTGAAAATAACGTTCATTAGTGGATTTTCAGGAGGTTTTTACCTCGAATTACATTTCGGTATCGTTAATGAAATTTAAAAAACAAGTTGCTTGAATTGTTTAGCTTATAATATTTAGATATAAAAAGCGCACAAATTAAAAATTTAGGCCAGAATTATTCCATAAACCCGAGATCCCTATCTCTAACGAAACCTAATCTATTTGTATATATACATATATATATATAAGTATAAGTATCTATTTGGGCAAGTCGGAAGCGTTGAGGGAGCCCATTTTTGGCCGCCTAAACTAAGCATGCAATAAAAAGAAGGCTGCCTGCAGCCTGCCACTTCTCCTCGCTGCAGACCATGGCCTGAACTGAGGCCCGGCGCGAGAGGTCACCGCTGCCGCTGCCCCACGAGGACACGGCGGTGCTCTTCCTAAGCGGGGCACACCTCTTACACCTCTCTTCTTCTCACCTCTCGTCGCTTATCATCAGGTGAAAAAGTTGTCAAAATAGAAGAACCCTCGTTCGTAAAGAGGCGAGAGCTTTCGTGAGGGCCTTTGGATGCGAAGCCGTGGACGAGGGCCCACATCACCCACGTCTAGATATGATATACAAGCGAACGCTGGCGTCCGCGCACCTATGGTCTCGCTATTATTTCTCTAATCATGACATTCAAAAGGTTAGTTGATACATACGCAGCCTATTAGGTACAACGGTAAAGCCAGTCAGAGCATATTTATAGCCCGGCTAAATCCTCCCCTCCCGGGATTTATCCGATTGTTAAATAAGATAAAGCAAACTTTGCGTCAGCACTAATTGATGTCTGCAAAAATCATATTTATTTATTGGCACACCAACATTATTACTTTTAGGACTAAATTTACGAACAATAATATTATAATCTTAACACAGGTAGCATGCTTATAATAATATGTTCACAACTATCACACAACGCCATCTAATTCCAAGCTAAGCAGAGCTTGTGTTACGGGTACTAAACAACTGATAAACATACTTATATATTTCTAAATACATACATATTATAGATAAATGACACCCAGACACAGAACAAATGATCGTGCTCATCACACAAACATTTGTCCTGGGTGGGAATCGAACCCACGACCTCCTGCATAGCAGTCAGGGTCACTAACTACTAGACTGACAGGCCAATCAGCTTATTATAGATATGCACAGCTTACACGATATTAGGTATGACACTAATATACCTAATTATTGGGGAATATTACAGGACACGACAACCTAGTCACTTAAATAAGCAACATTGAAAGATTCCAACATCGATATTCTCCAGCTTCATGAAGAGTTTGAGAACCGAAATAGCGTCAAAATCCTTAGAAAGGTTCAGAAATAATGCTTGGCATTTCGAGTTGTTATTTTGTGTAAATTTTTGTAGCTTATCGAGATTTTTTTCTTAAACTGTAGATTGAGCAGGAGGGACCGACATCTGTTAGTACCTAGTTATTAACACAGTCACTGTTCCCTTCCTTGAATATTGGAAAGATCAAAGTTTTTTAAAACGTTTCTGGAAAGACACTCTCCTGCAGGCAACGATTAAAAATGTAAGTCATAAGTGCAAACAGGACTGTCGGCTGTCTTTCAATATTAGCACTGCTATGCTGTCCCACCCGACCAGTATTTGGATGGGTGATCAATTCAGATTGAATTGATTGATTGTAATTGGAGGATTAGGCACTCAACATCAGCTTTGTCTAATTCCAGGATTATTTATGAGTTTACAGGTGACATTTTGTTGTCCATCAGTCCTTACCTTATAATATGTACGGATTTCAATATTAAGATTTTTCTAATGTTAGCAAAATATTGACATTGCAGATTTTGGGCTCTCTCGTATAGTGAGTAATTCCAGAGATTATCGATACTCATGAATCGAGACCTATCCCTCTGTAATCACGCTACGTAAATGATGTGTGATCGATGATGGAGCACGTTCTACTATCCATCGCTAATGGAATGCTAAAATACGATGCGAACAATTTCACACGTCAAATATAATACAAGAATGTCGGCTATAAATAGCTTTGTATGCTTGTAAATCGACAACAGAACGGTGTGGAATAGTCGCTTATAGAATACAATTTTTTTTTGTGCTTGATTTCGATCTGACCTGATGGTAAGCAGTGATACAATCTTTAATCGTGATGCGCTCTAGTTTATTAAGAGCCTTCACTCTAACCTTGAAGATACCTATAATCGAACGGCAAGTCTGCTGCAGGCAAATGTTCCAGTCTAAGTGTAAGGATGAATATTAGCTGCATTTCTGCGCTGGGTTGTGCGATATCATCGATCGTCATCATTGATCATCGACAATTAAACAAGACGTTCAGATTCGGACGGGCTTTTAGGTTTGCACAGTGTGTTAAGAACCCCATTTTTGTCTCATCATGTTTTTATTCAAGAAATCGATAATTTGCATCATTTTTAGTGCTAGAGTTCAACTCCGGCTTTGATACGATTTATAGTTTATTTTTAAAAAAATGTCAAAGTCTCGTAATATCCGCATCATGGAAAACGAAAAAAAAATTCTAAAAAATCAACTGAACTATTTATTCTAGTTTTTGTTATTTCCATTAATTGTTCATACAATACCCTGTCTTTTCTCTCATTTCGGTTGATCTAACATGAACTGGACGCGACATATGATTTTTTTTCTCATTTTTCGTTTTTATTTTTTTATTCAACCGTAACAACGTATTAGCAGATTATTTCTACTTTATAATATTGTTTACACTTAGTATTATATACAGTATTAAAACCATAAGCTAATTCCTTGTTATCTAGAAGTTGTTGATAATTTTGTATTTCCTTCAGGGCTGTCACTTGTTAATATCCGAAAAAACAATTATTTGACTCAATAAAAAAATCAATCAATCAATTTTTTGGTTTGTGCCCATAGTAAAAGTTGTTGGTTATCATGAGTACAATCACGTGTTTAAGTATCATACACTAATTACCAGTCACCCTATATAAACACAGTTATTACATAATTATTTGATTAATATAAATTAAAGAATACCAATGACAACAGGGTATGGTGTAAGTGGAAGGCATTACATTATGTACGTATGTACATTAGAACTTGAAAATAGTTTAGACTAGAGCTCTGACAAAGATTAAAAAATAAACCGAATACTTGGTTACAATTAACTTTCCCTAACATTGTAACCTTCAGTAGATAAATAAATAAATGAATTGAATCGATCCAGGAGACCAGAATATAATTTACATTAATTACACCATCGGCTATTGCTGTAAATAAATTAAAATATTATAGCGTTGAAAACAATTTTCAAAATTGTTTGAAGTGACAACCCTAACTGCGGATATTTCGGATATTACAAAAAATATCTATAACTTCTAGATAACAAGGAATTAGCTTATGGTTTTAATACTGTATATAATACTAAGTGTAAACAATATTATAAAGTAGAAATAATCTGCTAATACGTTGTTACGGTTGAATAAAAAAATAAAAACGAAAAATGAGAAAAAAAATCATATGTCGCGTCCAGTTCATGTTAGATCAACCGAAATGAGAGAAAAGACAGGGTATTGTATGAACAATTAATGGAAATAACAAAAACTAGAATAAATAGTTCAGTTGATTTTTTAGAATTTTTTTTTCGTTTTCCATGATGCGGATATTACGAGACTTTGACATTTTTTTAAAAATAAACTATAAATCGTATCAAAGCCGGAGTTGAACTCTAGCACTAAAAATGATGCAAATTATCGATTTCTTGAATAAAAACATGATGAGACAAAAATGGGGTTCTTAACACACTGTGGTTTGGAGTAAAGAACCAATAGTTCTCCAGAGTAGTCCTGCAGAGTTGAAGCCTTCTAGAGCCAAGGGTTGATGCGAAAGCGAAACACCGGGGCCCTGGAAGTAAGGCAAGAAGGAACGGGTCGTTTAGTCAGTAGAAGACTGACACTGTCTCCCTCTCCACCCGTAAATCGATGATTATTTCCACCATAAAAAAAGAACTCCAAACCTATGAACGTGCAGTAGGTACCCTCGTGCAATCACAGACGTTAGCCTACAACGTAATTTATTTGGAACCCGTGTAAATTAATCTCTCGCAAGGGTGACATCACAATGAAATTGGATTCCTTGAAGATATTTTTGTCAAGGAAATTCTTATACTGTCTTTAAGTGTTGATAAAATGGCAAAAAGCAATTCGCGCATTTTCTCTGCAGGAGTGAGATATTTACGTGGCGACGGTAAAGGGCGCCATTATTTTAATAGTTACATCGTCGCGAGGTGCGCCGTTCCGTTAATTACGATAATTGCTGGGACAGCGCTGCGCGGCCGCCGGCGATTCATTTGACAGTAGGATGCAATAAACGAGTTGTTGCAAACAAACGGAAATTCGAGCTTATATATATAAAGATTTGTTTTTTTTTTCGTAATGAGTAAACTTAAAACGATTTTAAAAATGATTTCACTGCCTGATAGAAAGCTATATTATCACTGAGTAGCATGGTAAACCACCAAGCGGGCCCAGTACCGGTTGGTATCGCTGAGTGGTAGGCTATCATTGTAATTTCACATCAACACATTCGTGTAAATTACTTAACAAGATAACATGACTGGTTGACAGCTTATGCCTATACCTAGGTCTTATTCTTGGGGTAGATACGTTTTATTTTTTGTTTAATAGAAATAGGGTTATCCATGTTATGTAAATTGAACTTTCTGAGTATGTACGTAGTAGTACTCGAAAGTATATAATGATGAACCTACATGATGCGCGTGCGCAGACTGGGTCCTAATCAGTGGCGCCTCACTACCGCTCGTGTGGACACATCGTTACGTGAAAATTTGATAACGACACTTATTTATGTGGACATAATAGAGAAAGGACAATATTTGTAACTATTTACATTTCTGACATATGAACAATGCCAGTAGGACGGAGTTATGGAGCATTGAAGCAAGCGATGGTTAGTATGAAAATAAGATAACAAATTCAGAACTGTCGATATCATGAAACAATACCCAAAATGTCCCCATAAATGCACGCTGGAGGTCCTAATTAAACGCCACAGATGCTGCTATAAACGTGGCAACCTACTACTGGGCCCAAAAACTTTGAGGGATGCGGAATCCATCGATTCGAGAAGAAGAAGAAGATGTAACAATAGCAGTGATTCTATAACAAAACCTGTTTTCTTAAAAAGATAAATTAGTGAAGTTCAATTGACATGCATCAGGATGCGTAGTTACCAGAGATATGTCAAACAGTAGTTGTTACCTACATTAGAAATTGGCTACATTCAGCCATGTCACGACTTGTTAACGATGATTTATTGAATTCATTGAATCTTAGATACGAGAACTAGGAATCTTTGTTTAAATGTCATTCAGATGTCCCTTGGCTCCTCGAATAGCTCAGCGATTGAATATTCACATGAAAGCTCACGTTGCCTTTGATTTGATTTATTGACTCATATTTTCCATTCAATGAGATGATATAGGTACCTACTGTAAAGAGTCTGATAAAGTTGATCTATTTCTTCCCTTGGTACAAAAGCAATAAAATAGTATACCAAAGTTTACGAGGTTATCACCATTTTTTGGCGTTGTTGTACCTATACTTTTAGATCCCCCTTTTACGACGTAGGATTCAGCATTCAGTGTTACGAGTATTTTAAAACACAACAGTGGCAAGATGAAATGATTCTATAATGTATTTCTTTACTTGGAATTTATTTACAAATTACAAGTAATGTTACATGTAATACGAGTAGGTACTTAACGTAAACCAGCAATAAAGAAATACAACATTTAGTGATAGTCTAAACGGTTCACACTTAATAGAGTCACAAAAAATAATCAAACATTAATGGTAAAAAAATATAGCATGCGTCCTCGCGAAGGCGCTGAAAAACTTCATTTCAGCAATGTTCCCACATGTCTTCCCACACGGCATTCTCTAGTAGTCTTTCGTTGGGTAAGGAAAGGTTAGTGTGTGTTTTATGAAATTACTATTTATCTTTGGTTTGTGGAATACTGTTGGCAGATACACATCGCGTCACCATCAACGATTGCATCACTGCCTTCAATAGGTGTGATTGAAGTCAAACATTAATTTATATCACATAAAAATAATTTTCAAGCCATTTGAGGTTTAAAATTTTGTTTTGTGGTCGGTGGGGTGGTCACGATATATACATATAAAGATCGTTCTAAATCGCAACTGACGGAGGTGTTGAGGAGTTTTCGACACCACATTTAGATTATTTAGGAATAGCTTAAATGAATTATGATTTTTTGGTTTTAAGGTATAAATATGATAGTCAAGAACTTTCTAGCTATGTAAGTAAATATGCATCTCTAGAGCAAGTCATATATAATAAACAAGTTCTTTTTCGTAAACTAAACAATAAAGGTAATGCTGATTGACTACCTACGTATTAGAATTCAGAACAATTTCTCTGAAAAGTGTTTACTATTGCATTGTCGTAGCTATCTGTGGCAGCCACAGATATTGATATACCTACCTAGATAACGCAAGAGCAACTACTTCGCGTGCCTAGCTTACGTACAAAAATCGTAAGTGGTCAATTTCGCGGTCAGTCTGCATTGGTGTACAGCGCTAGACGGGCATCAGTTAAAAATATAAAAATGGTTAATTGTGCTGGCAAGGCGGGTTTGGAGCGATGGGGACGCCGTACGCAGCGTCGTCTTATTTCCCATCACAAATAGGTAGTGCTTGTGACGCCGTAATAGATAGTCAAAAAATGGCACGCTTGGTTTCCATTCAGATCGTGATGCTTGTGTCTAGACGAAAAGCTCGACTCGACTCGACGGAAGGCTGCCACCACAGATATACATATACATGTATATCTGTGGTGGCAGCCTTCCGTCGCCGAGCTAGTGGCAGCAGTATACACGCATCGAGTCACGCACGACGAGTGCAGTTGATTGATGATGTGTGCGGAGGGTCGGGTGTCGGCGCTGCACGACATTACCCACAGTTAAATGTGTTGTTGTTCAACAGATTTTATTAGCAGCTTAGTTCAGCTTCAAATCGCGATTAAAGGTGTGTTAAGATTCGTACAGTATATTAGATAATAATAGATATATAGGTGTATTGCTCGGATGATTAATCGCCATGTACGTGTGTTATATTAGATACATATAATTTCGACTGTTACTCCTTGTCATAAGGGACGAGCCTGGTGTATATTTAATTTTAAACGCTGTGCAATAGTACCTAAGAGTAATTCCTGCATCGTGGGTTCCTCCCTGACCCGGTCGTTGACAAACATGTAAAGTATCAAGCAGGAAACTCCAAGAACCCGGAACATTTGTGGGCTATACTAATATATCTTACAACAATCGCCAAACTGGCAGTGGTTTGGTGATTAGCTGACTAAGTGACTAAAGCCCCTCAAGTAGGTACTACAAGCCATGACCAAGATATTAAACCATAACTAAACTCTAAGCATAAAATCTTAAATTATATTTTGAATCCGTATCGTTCTAAGACGATAAGTAGTCAGCGAACAGTCAGACAGACTGCCACGGCGATTACTCGTAGTTACATGTGAAGATTAAAATCTTGCGGCGATCAAACTATTGAAGTGCGTGATGATGTGTGTACTCCCGTTGCTTCATAAAGATTAAGTGGTCATTTGGTTTCTCATAAAGTAAAGCCTATTAATTACCTATATTATGTGGCTTGCCATGTTCTGATGTCGACCGTTGAAAACAAACGTTATCAGACGGTACAGTTACGAGCAATAAGGCATTTTGATATTATTTTATTTAATTATTTATGTACACAAGAGTTAAGAGTCGAACTAAATGCCGTTACATAGATAGACATTTACTTAGTCACATTTTGTATCTTAAGTTCTGCCATAAAAAAAAAGTATGTGAAAATTTCTTAATTATGTAATCATTAGAAAGATCACACAACAACTGAACAATTTGATTTACTTATGTTATGGGCAGAAGGTAAGATAAGATAAATAGAAAATTTGATAACGTATATTTCTTAGTGCTCGAGACTGTACAGGTAAGGTGTAATTAAAACAATTGAAAACCACAGGGTTATTTCAATCTGCATATGATCAACTTGTGGTGACATCAAACCATATAAAATGCGAGAAAATAATAAAAAAATAATACGAGAGAAGAGAGAAAATAAAAACAGGAAAATATTTGCAGCCCCATCATATTTACTTGATCTGTCTTTTCAATTAAAGCTTTAAGAGCTTTCATTAAAAAAATCGTATAAAAACAAAAACTTATATCCATTTAAATAGAAAACAAAACTTTTCTAAAAGAAAAATAAAATTTTGTAAAAAAAAGTAAAAAAGTAAAGTAGTAAAAAGTACCTAAATGTAACTTTACCGGTCCAAATTAACATTTTTAAATCTATGGAGGACCATATTTGAGTCTTGCTGAGCACAGTTTGGGGACGTATCTAGTATATAATTTCTAAAAGGACCGCATTCACAATATGTAGTAAGAACACCAGACAAACATCAATCTAAACATTATAATAACTTTACAACTGAATATTCTACTACAAGTAAGTAGAAAGTGGTGCCGTATCGCTTACATACTCTGTAAAATGTTGTTCGGCCATACTTAACGTTCCACTTGTGATGTACGTCTTATTGTGTTCCCCTAAATTATGGGTTATGAAGACACACATTTCTAAGAGTAATATTGCTCTTTACATCACTTGATCCTCTTTCCGCTGACCATGTTGAAGAAACTGTGACGCATGCGTGACTTTAAAGAGTCGCAAAATTAACTTCAGACCATTTGTGTTCACACAGATTCACACAGATACGCATGTCGCTATTTATCTTAAACCTGAATTAGACACAGACAGTCACGAAATTGAAATAGTTTATAGACTTTAAAGTAAATCCGATGTGTCTCATATGAGCGGTTTCTCGTCAGAGAAATGCTTAATCCTAAGTTAGTAACTTGTTTTATATGATTGTATTCTTTTAACTCGGTCGTGTTAAAAAACAGAATAAATCATTTCAATAACAATGCGTAACAGTTCGGAGAAGTCTCAGATACCATAAGGGAGAATGAATTACCATAATTATTATTACTTTGCGAGGCAAGTATCTAGCTTTATTAGATTAACGATCTTAAAAAAAAATGTTTTTATTTCAGATGAACTTTTAAATATTAGTTACCTAGGTTTGTATTTTAAAAGTCTTTCATGACTATCGTTATGCGAAGTAGACAATTACATAGACATATGTCGACATATTGGAACTACACTGATTGTCGTAAGTGCTAAAAGGACATAATATTTTGTATTGTGTCCGGTAGAGAACTATTTTAGCATAGTTTTAGAAAAGTACACGAGTGTTACAATACCCAGTTTAAAGTTATACATATACAGCAAATATTTTACGATCATTTTATGGCTCATTTCTCTTTTCAGTATAGCTCTAAGAACCCTACCTAAAAGTATAATTTACCCACTTATGCCACTCAGCACAATTGTCTAAGCATTGTGAACAATAAATAACACCAGGGTGGCTCTGACGCGAATACTAATAGCGCCTGCGACGGGACTTGCGTTACAACTTTATCGGGCTTCGAATGAAAACGTAGATAGGTAGTTATGAGCCCTTGTTTCGATGGGCTTATAAATTTTAAGAATGTTTTGGAGAGCTAATTATCTAGTTTTTTTTTGAGGTGAGAAATTTGAAATCGCATTATTGCATTACAGAAAGAGTTGACTGCTTCCCATTGCCTTTTATTCCGTACCATGGTTTAAACCAAGACCAAACGCGAAAGCTCGATATCTCCACCGTACGCTTCACTGTGTCCTCCGAGAGAACCGCACGATGGTGAATGGATCCGAAACTTCCATGGTCTTAAATTTAAAATTGTTTTTCCATTGCAGAAAATAAATGTATTACTTAATTATCTTTAAATGAACAAAGCCTCTAAAATACGCAGTAGCTGTTTGGCTTCGCTGGCGCGCTGCGTGTCGCGGGTTCGGTTTCCGCACGGAACACATAGAGTACAGTGACTGGTAATTAGCGACTGAAACTTTAACTCGTGTCCTCATGACTACAATCAGGATAATAAAAACACAGTAAAAGTTGTTTGTTTTCATGAGCACAATCATTAATTACCAGTCACCCAATTTTTATGTATGTGTGGCTATGGCCGATAAATATTTTAATTGTTTTAGGTCTAGGTGCAATGTATGTGACTTTACCTGTTTGTGAACGCACCTAAGATACGGGAGTATGTGGGCCAAAGTTTATTTTTTATAAAAAATGCATGATGCGTATATTCATGAGATATAAATAAAGAAGTCGTATGTACCTACATACATATGTATGCTACGATTTTGCGATGTTTCGATACCTAGTTTGGCTGTGGGCATTTGCATACTATTATTCGTATATCGTCTATATTTTCCTTGTAATCACTAACACAAGTGAGTAGGTATACAATCGGCCCGAGGATGTATTTGTCTAGGGAGGCCTTTGCCCAGGGGTGGGACAGAATAGGCTAACAAAACAAAAAGTAGAAGTTAGATATCTCGACCGCATCACGTACCGGACTTATCGGGTCGGCTTTTAGGTTTTTCTCTGACATTGGAATCAGGGTCATTTACCAAAGTGTCGTCTTGTCGGAAGCACTCGAGCCGTATCGTCGCGTAACCTAAGGAATGCTCAGGATTATTTGTGCTAAATAACCCGGAAATACTTCATGGAACATTGCTATCCGTCGTTTAGATTGGACTTGTTTATAATCCCTAGCGCGTGTTACTCTGGTAGGGTAGATATTTATTACTCTACTAACTTTGCATTGCACAGTCATTTTCGGCGGTGTGGAAGTTTTATTTTGATGCTATTTGGTCTAAAAAATCACGTACATTGGTTGAGCAAAAATTTAAAAAAATATTTATTCCAAAAATAGATCAGACGTACTAAGATTAGAATACAAAAATTTAACCCCGTGTGTTAAATCCATACAGAAAATACTAAATCCAAAACCAAAAAATGGGCAATACGATTCAAACTCACACACTGAGGGTTCCGTCTAAACTGACGAATTAAAACAGTCAATTCCTAAATCGATTATGAATTTTTTTCCGAATTTGAATTTTTTTTATCGCCCGACTAACTATAAATTTACGGTTTTCAGTTTTTTTTTCTACACTTGTGCTATGAAGTCTTGCTTCATGCCAAATTTCAGGATTTCACGGGACCTTCCTTTAAACTTTGAGTTAACTAGGCAAAACGCTTAGTCCGGACCGTAGGTGTCTCAACAACGTAAGGGTGGATATTTGCCGCGCGCCGGGATGTCCGATAGTAAAATTGAGATGGCGGAATCAAATCGTGCAATTCCCGCGCACACTCTCCAAAATGCATGATTTTGTTACAACTTCGAGGGCCCGCAAACCTGAGTGGTCTCAATTTCAACTCGATACCTCCATTCGTTCCCGATGACAAACAGACAGATGGACAACAAAGTGATGGTATGAGGGTGCCGTTTTCTCCTATTGAGCTAAAGAACCATACAAATTCACATAAAAAAAACTTTTTACAAAAAAAAAACCGCCTTCAAAAAAAGCCAAACGATAAAAGTTCCTACACTAAAAAGTTGAAAATAAAAATTTGAATTGCTGTAAAGAAACTTAATTTATAGGTAAACTTATTTGACATTCATATTTTGCAAATATTCAAAATTTATTACTTCTTTTTGGAGTCCAATCCAAAAAATGGGACCAATCTGGAAGCATATCCTTTCAAATACAAAAAAAATTTTGCAAATCCATCCATAAACAACGGAGTTCTGAGGTAACAAACATAAAAAAAAAAATAAAAAAAAAAATACAATCGAATTGAGAACCTCCTCCTTTTTTTTGAAGTCGGTTAAAAAAAAACACAAGTAACTTCAATATATACAAAGTTTACTTGAACTTATAACTCCAAGCTAATTCGAATCAAAAATTCGCAAGTTCTTTATTAAAGTCTACTGTTATTATGATCATAATGTTCTGCCGGGTCCGGTGTTCAAACATATTTTGTAAAATTATGTGTCGTTATTTTTAATGTATAAAAGTAAATTATTAATATTAGTGTTAATAAAAGAATTAATGTTAAAAAATTATTTTGCTCTATTTTGAAATGGCTATTATTTATTGGGATATTATAAATTGCATATCAAATAAATAATCGCCTATTAATACATACTCATCATTTATATTCTTTTTTACATCAAATAACTTGCTTTACTACAAATAAACTAAATATTTAACAAAACTCAAACTGCAAATAATTTGAAATTGTGCAACAATATGACATTACTCTTTTCCTCATTATGCAATACAGTTAAATTTATTTTTGTACAAAAATACTACATACATAGCATAAATACTGACTGCACATCAAATTTTCCATATTCCATAGCAAAATAACTATCCCAGTCGCATATTAACCAGTAAGTACAACAAAACCTGTTCATCATATTTGTCTTAATTTTCAAGAAGCCATGCTCGGCAAATTTAATCTACACTAATGTAATATAGAGGTAAAGTTTGTTTTTTTGTTTGTAGGAGGTAATCTCTGGAACTACTGGTCCGATTGGAAAAAAATTAGCAACAATAGAAAGCTGCTTTACGCTTGAGTGACATAGGCTATATTTTATGTACGCGAGCGAAGCCGCTGACAAAAGCTAGTGATTAATATAACAAAAAAAATCTGTCACATTGCATTATATCTAAAAGCAGAACAAATTAGCTGAAAAAGGTGCGCTTTTTCGTCAGTGGAGTGCAGAGTGGCGCAAGTGAGTAAGATAGAGATAGCGCTAGGTCGTGTCGTCGATTATGAACTATGTGTGCAAGCCAAGCATATCATCGGACTTTTTTTATGGTAGGTAAAAATCATCCAATGACGAATCCCGCTCTTGGGCGGAGCGGGAGACATTGTCAGATTCTTACTGACTAAAAAACCTACCCCATTCCTTCCTTGCCCTATTCCCAGGCCCTGGTGTAACGCTTTCGCATCTCCCTTGGCTCAGGAGGCTTCGACCCTGTAGCCCCCCCCCCCAGTTTGTCCCCTGCCCTACAGGGTCTCGGTCGGACTGGGACTGGACAGTTACCAGACGACCGGACGGCGAGCTACCCATTGCTCACTGTCCGCGAGCCAGTGTCTACGGTGGCCGGATATCGGCAGGATCGCGGCGGCGACGGCTACGGCGAGGGCGCTGTTGCCTTTGCCTTATGCGGTCGGCCTCCTCCTTTACGACATTACTGCTTCGCAGAAGGAGGCGACCGCCTGCCATTCTTCTTCGCTGCGGACCATGGCCTGAACCAAGGCCCGGCGCGAGAGGTCGCCGCCGCCGATCACCCCCACGAGAACACGGCGATGCTCTTCCCAAGGTCCACTGACTACCGTGCACTTGATTACTCATCAAATTACACACAACTATACGCGTAAAGATTTCGTGCTTATAAAAAAGAGAGATAATCTTCATCATTATGGATTTAATTAAACAAATATAACAAATAATTGCAACAAAAAGTCTGACCAAGGGTAGAGACAAAAAAAAAAAACAATTTGCAGACAATAACGTTGCAATCACTCATTTTTAATTTGGGTACCCTTGGCAAAGACGTTATAGCCGATATACCGCGTAGTAATGAACCTTCTTACTATGTTTTGTGTAACTAAAAAAATTCTGTTAGTTTTCCGTATTTGCTACGTTCCTAGCGCAGTCTTGTTACACGTTGTACTGGGCCGAATCTTTAAATCGTAGGAAGTCAGTACTCAGTCTCAATTGGATGTTTCCTATGGAGTACAAAGGGCCAGGAACTTTTGAACGGATTTTTAAAATATTAAATGATAAATGATTTTATTTTGTAAGTAGGTTTTTACAAACTCTTTTACACGTCAATATTTTTTTCGTCTTTTGTTACTAGATGAGGCCGGTGTTTCCTAGCTGACTACCCTGAGAAGAAACACCGAAACAAACTCAGGGGTCAAAGTCTGTTTTAAAGTCCATACACAAACATGTAATGGTCAAATTATATAAAATAGATATGAGAGGACTGTGTAGAACATCCCACATTGTACCTATCAATCAAGGAACCACGGCACAAAAACGTGATTTAAATTAGAAGATACTTTTGTACTGCATTGTTATTTTTTTTGGCTGGCTTGTTGATCTAGTGGTTAAAAGCTCTAACTTTTATGCCGGAGTTCGCGGGTTCGATTCCCACCCGAGGCAAATGTTTTTATAATGAATATGTTCAATTGCTTTGTATCTGGGTGTAATTTATGTATAACTAGCTGTGCCCGCGACTTCGTCCGCGTGGAATAGTTATTTTGGGCATCATATTTATTTTTACAAACAACCTCAGCTTTATAAATTATAGCTGTTACCCACGACTTTGCCCGTGTCAATGTCTGTTATTATTTTAGACAATTTGGTTTTTAAAAGAACATAATTATCTAAAAGTACTTCATAGAGCTACACACCCCCTTGGGCACGCCATAATCTCGGCGGTAAGTCCCCTCTTTGAGGCGTAGTTGGATAGAGATTACGGCGTCCTCACCTTCCGCATGACGCAGGTTCTCACCGGACATGGGAAGTTCAAGAGATTCCTGCGCCGGATTCATGCGGAAGAGACGCCCGGGTGTCGCCACTGAGTGGCCAGCCCGGAGGACACGGTGGAGATGTGCCCCGCTTGAGAAGAGCATCGCCGTGTCCTCGTGGGGGTGATCGGCGGCGGCGACTTCTCGCGCCGGGCCTTGGTTCAGGTCATGGTCCGCAGCAAAGAAGAATGGCAAGCGGTCGCCTCCTTCTGCGAAGCAGTAATGCTTGTAAAGGAGAAGGCCGACCGCATAAGGCAAGGGCAACTTTGTCCTCGCCGTAGCCGTCGCCGCCGCGATCTCGCCGATATCCGGCCACCGTAGACGCTGGCTTGCGGACGGTGAGCAATGGGTAGCTCGCCGTCCGGTTGTCTGGTAACAGTCCAGACCGAGACGAAGTCGTCGACGGCGCGCACTGCTCCCGCGCGCCTCAAGGTGTTGTCAGCAAACTATGGGGCCCTTCAGGGTCGAAACCTCCTGCAGCCGAGGGTTGGTGCGAAAGCGTTATACCGGGACTCTGGGAATAAGGCAAGGGAGGAACGGGGTAGGTTGTTTAGTCAGTAAGAGTTTGACACTGTTTCCCGCTCCACCCAAGAGCGGGATTCGTCATTGGATGATTTTTATCTACCATAAAAAAAACCCCTCCGCGCCGCCGCAAGCAACCCCTCTCCTCGCCCGCCGGCCAGGCGCAGCGTCATATTTTGCACATCATGCGGCGCGTGTGAATTTTATATCGGAGTTATTTTAAAATTGTAATAACTTCTAAGATATTCATTGAAAATAAGTGATGTCAAAGATAATTTTGTTCACAATTACATACTCTGAATCAACAACACATTTATTTGGATAAAGTTTAATATTATTATGTTGATACAACTCTACCAAATAATTGGTAATAATGCATTAATTTCGGCCAAATTTGATTCCCATAAAAACGGCTCTAGTGAGTTAATCTTAAAAGATAGACATATACTGTCGCGGACATTTTTTTAGATCATTTTAAGAGGAATAATTTCGTCATACACATTTTATTGTTATCTTGAACCGTTTTCGCAGAGCACGCAACGAAAGCCCTCAAAGATAAATATTATTCCCCGTTTTTCCCACATTTTCCATTATTTCTCCGCTCCTATAAGTTGCAGCGTGATGTTATATAGCCTAAAGCCTTCCTCGATAAATGGTCTATTCAACACAAAAAGAATTTTTCAATTCGAACCAGTAGTTCCTGAGATTAGCGCGTTCAAACAAACAAACAAACAAACAAACAAACAAACAAACTCTTCAACTTTATAATATTAGTATAGATATGTATGTATTGAAATATATAGACAGGTAAATCGTTAAATTTTGACCGTTTCAACCACGTGAAGGGTCTATCCATTACATCAAACACTATCGATTTATAAAAATAAATAAAAAAGGACCTACTTTTTTGAACTCGCTCAGCTGATGTATACTTAAAGAAATTAGTTTTATGTGCGAAATTAATTTAGGAAAAGGGATCTTCACGTGATTAAAACGATCACAATTTAGCGGGTATAAGTATGTTTATCAGTTGTCTAGTACACATAACACTAGTTTTGCTTAGCTTGGGACTAGATGACGTTGTGTGACAGTTGTGCAATAGTATTATTATATTACCTACATATAAGCGGACCCCGGGCACCGAGGTGAAAGCCAAGGTAGCAACCGGGACTTACGCTAGGCTGATGATGATGATATTATCTACATATAAAGTAAAGGATTGAGAAAAGCACATATACACAAACAGTAATTTGTTTTTGTAATATGTATCTACGCATTTAGAAATATATTTGTTGTATCGGTTGTCTTGTATTAGTTAGAGAATCCAATCCCGGAAGCGCGGGATCCCGGACCGGCATGCGGGGTTTTCGGGATCAGAACTGCGGGATTACTAGTAATCCCGGACGCTTGCGGGACTTTTTTATAGATTTTGTACCTTTAAAAAATAATTTTCTTTTTTTATTACTGACACCCTTCGATCATCAATGCTGACACCTCAATACATTTTGAATTTTTATTTTGTATTGTACGTGTGCTAAATACGAAGTGAAAATGACCGTAATCAATGTCGGTTATTTTATTAAATCCTTTTTTTATTGTCGATAGATTCGCGCTAGACCGCTATCTCACCTGATGGAAAGCGACGATGCAGTCGACGATGGAGCGCGCTTACCTAGAAGTAACCTATTCACTCTTGACTTAAAGATTCCCGGGTTGTAGCCATCAGTAAACACAGACTCTACATTAAGTACGTATAATGAAAATTCGAAAATCGTTCTTGATTTTATACCTCAAAAGAAATTAAAATGGTCTTAAGTTTTCTTTGCATTTAGCTTGCAGAGTGGTACTGTGACAGCTGCATTGTGCAAAAAACTGCGAAAGACAATATGTTTGTATGTCGCGGGCCACCGAGTATCTCCCTTAAAATAAAATAAAATATCCCAATCCCGCAAATCCCTCGGGTTTTGCGGGATTGCTTGTTGCAATCGTTTGGTGGATCGCGATTTTGATGAAAAGTTAAAGTCAAAATATTTTTATTTCACATAGGCCTACATGGGAACTTATAAAACTTCAGAACTTAGTGCACAGTTCCAAATAGGTCGTTTCCTATGGAGAAGAACCGGCAAGATACTCCATGCGCGATTTTGATGCGGGATTGGCTTCCCTATTAGTAGTGGAGTTGTGTGAAAGTTGTGGAATTTTGTTTTTATTGTTATTAGTAAGTAATCGTCCGTCAGGTCGCGGCGGTAGCGCGTCACGATACGCTATCGTTCAGCTGGGCGGCTCTCATTAGCGCCTTCCCTGCCGATATCGATAACGAACGAGGTGTACATCCTCTGTATCTACAAGATAACGGAATACTGGTGTTATTGTTATTGGCACGAGGTTGGGACTTTACTAACCAAATTAGCAATAGAGAATATATTAACCCCTTGACACCCAAGCGAGCGCCGGCGCTCGCGGGTACTATAGCGAACGCCGGCGTTCGCGGGTAATAAAGGAAACTATTAACGTACAATATTTGATTTTTTTTTTTGTAGGGTATTTTGATATTTATCCAAGAACGTAAAAAAAAAAGTTTTTATAGATAAATAACTTTCCGTTAATACCCGCGAACGCCGGCGTTCGCTATAGTACCCGCGAACGCCGGCGTTCGCTGTATGGCTGAGGAATTAAATAAAAAACAATATTCCTAAATTCGCTTAAACGAAACAAGTGGTAAAGAACTTACGAATTGTAGATCCTGGGTTCAAACCCAGCCACGCACATTACTTTGTGTAATTTATTTTATCGACACTGTTCTCAAAACGACAAAGGAAAACATCGTGAGGAAACCGCTAACCGGTATGTCCTAAAAACAAAAATTCGAAGACATTTATGTGACATCCACCAACCCGCACTGGGCTCGCCTGGTGGATTATGGCTAATTCCCTCTCCTAGAGTGGAGGCCTAAGTCCTATTCTAGGACAATATACAATGTCCTAGAATAGCAGTTCAGCAGCGTGCCGAATTTCATTTAAATCCGTTCAGCCAAGTATACAACTCTCACCTTAAAATATTACTAAAAAACTAGCAACAGGTTTTAACGCACTGCACGGTGACAACAGGTGTTAAAAATAATAATATAAAAAGTTTATTTTATGCTAAAACTACAATTTCCACATGGGGGCTTAACTAAGTGAGAGACTGGTGCTGTATTAGGTTTTCATAAGAGCCTGTATTACAGGTAAAAAAAACCGGTATCATCTACAAATCTTTCAGTTTTGAGTACCTAAATGAAAATGTGTTCTTTTGTGTTTCTAATGTAGTATATAAAGCTGAAGAGTTTTTATGTTTGTTAAACGCGTTAATCTCAGGAACTACTGGTTTGAATTGTAAAATTAATTTAGTGTTGAATAATACATTCTTAAGGAATGCTATATGTGTAATATCCCGCTATAACCCACAGGAGCAAAACAGTCACCAAAGACGCCCGTCTTTGTCAGATGAGGACGACATCTAATTGAAGTTGCAGACTCACAAGTGTTTTTTGGATAAGAATTTAAGCCAATAAATGACAAAGAAGTATTTTCTATATTCGAATTCTCTCCGAAATTGGCAATAGTGCTCACAGTGATTAATGATGTGTTCAACGCCAGAGAAAGTAATAGGTGTTTCTTTAGTTAGAGCAGACTGACAGGCGCTAACTTATCTAGAGTTTTTCGCCAGACTTACTAAAATATATCTAGGAGGAAGGAGGCACAATCATTTCTTTACGAGAACAGTTGCAGATAAAAGAAAATGTTACTATTACTAACATATTATTAGTACTGACGTCATGAGGGAAGGCAATCATAATAACAGAGCGTTTAACTACCCTGTCAGTAATGTTATGAAGTGGAAGGCATTGTTTGTGCGCAGGGGTGGCCCGAGCCTTAGCCTTCAACGCGGGAAACTTCCGATATCATGAAATATGAAGATATATATAATATACTAGCTTTGCCAACGGCTTCGCCCGAGTAACTACATAAAATTTAGCCTATGTCACTCAGGAGTAAAGCAGCTTTCTATTATTGCTAAAATTATTCCAATTGGACCAATAGTTAGACCAGAGATTATAATACTACCTACAAACAAAAAAACAAACTTTACCTCTTTATTATACTGCCCTCATAAGCCAAAAAGCGGTATCTTAAAAAAATCTTAAATATTGTTTTTGTGCCATCAAATCTGAGATAGGGAAAACTTTCTTAATGATATTTTTTTTATGTTTCGAACAAGTTTGCACTAAAAGGCTTAATTACTTAAAATAAAAGCTATCTAATGTGATAGCTATAAAAAATAATTATTCATGATTTAATTAATTAATAATTAATTTAACAAAATAGTAAAGTTGATTTTTATACCATTGCACAAAAATCAACTTTACTGTTTTTGTGAGATATCGCTTTTTGGCTTAGAAGGGCAGTATATTAGTGTAGATTTATATATATTTCTAAATGTATGATTAATCTTTCGTACACTATTTTGTACATAAAAAAAAAGTTTTAGAAGCTTTCATATAGTATATGTAGATGCATATAATAAATATATCTACACTAATATAATAAAGAGGTAAAGTTTGTTTTTTTGTTTGTAGGAGGTAATTTCTGGAACTACTGGTGCGATTGGAAAAATTTTAGCAACAATAGAAAGCTGCTTTACCACTGAGTGACATAGGCTATATTTTATGTACGCGGGCGAAGCCGCTGACAAAACCTAGTTATGAATACATTGATAAAATTTTTCTATGTTTCATAATAACTTGTTTTTTTTTGTGTTTAACTTTAACACAATTATAATAATAAAAAAATACTAATAAATATTAAAAATTAACATCACCAACTCCTCTAGTTCCTCAAAATCTTGAGACATAAAACAAAACGACACTTACAAACAATTCAATGTGACACTGAACGCTTTCAAAAAGTTTAGTGTTGCGGCTACGCGATCGCTACGCCACTGCTACGAGCGCTACGAGCGCTACGCTACGCGACACGGGCGAACTCCGCCAACACTGCTCCGCTACTGAGCCGGCTACTCGGCCGGTGCTGGCGTGTTTACTGGCGCCAGCGACTCGCGCGTGCCGGAGCTTTCCAACTAAGCCATAAGGACAGCGATACAATGACAGGAAAATATATTATTTCGATAATAAAATTGATTATTGTAATGTGTGGTTCAGTACACAGATGAGAGTGACGAACATGGGTCATCCCTGTGATAGTTTGTGGTAGAAGTGGTTGCCTGCCGGAAAAATATTGCTGCTTTCATGATATTTTAATTAGGTACAATTCGTCATAATAATACAATAAATATTTCACAAATGTAACACAACACCATAATAATCCCAAACTAAGCAGAGCTTGTGCTATGAGTACTAGACAGTAGGCTGATAATATTATTTTATATTATTTCTAAATACATACGTATTATAGATAAATTATACTCAGGCACGTAACAAATGCATAGGATCATTACTCAAACCGATGTCCTGGGTGGGAATCGAACGCACAACTATCGGCATCCCAGTCTTTCCTGCCACTTCTCCTCGCTTCGGTCCATGGCCTATATCGAGGTCCGCAGTCTTTGACTTAGTAGTCAAAGACTGCGATTTATTGTGAAATTGATCTAGTGATCAACAGGCCAAATATGAAGAATAATAGGTATTTAAACTATCTACATCAACAGGTAGGCAGGATTCTTCGAAACTTTTTAGGAGTTTTTAAAAAAACACATAAGGCAGCTTTAAAAAAAACTGTTCTGTGTGTAATTGTCCTTATTGAATATATTCATAGAGAGAGTTACACTAACACAGCTGACGCTCTCAGTGTGCTCAGCTCCTTACGATAACTCTCTATCATTTATGTAAACAAGTGCTTATGTATCTATTATGTCATTTGTGGTCATTAAGCTAAGTAAATACTAATAATAACATTACATTAAAATTATCTGTAATATACATTTAATTATTATTCTAATAATAAGTATATAAATACTACTGAAGGTAACTGAAACCTTCAGTAGTGCCATCAGGATGGAATTTGGTGTGGACAAATGTGCAGTCATGCATGTGAAGCGAGGAGAGATTATGGGATCCGTGGGAACTCAACTCACGGATTCCATAAACCTGAGATCCCTCTCTCCAACCGAAACCTATAAGTATTTGGGTATGTCGGAAGCGTTAGGCATCAATGCTGATGACGTGAAACAGTCGTTGAAGGAGCGCTTCTTCAACCGCCTGAATAAAGTACTGAATAGTCTTTTATCAGGCGGGAACAAGGTGCGCGCTTTCAACGGGTGGGTCATGCCGGTGTTGATGTACTCTTTCGGCATACTTAAATGGACTCAGACCGAACTGGACGCCTTAGATAGGAGGGTCCGTACACTGCTTACCGCAAATCGGATGCATCACCCACGGTCATCGGTTATGAGACTGTATATCCCGCGGAAGTGTGGAGGTCGTGGCTTTTTAAATGCTAAGACCCTGCACAACCGTGAGGTATGCAGTCTCAGGGAATACTTCCTTGAAGCCGACGTGGGGATGCACCGAGATATGGTAGCAGTGGACAAGGGCCTCACCCCGCTCTCCTTGGCTAACGGGAACTGGCGCAAACCTGTAGTATTGGATGCTAATGAACGCAAGGAAGTATGGCAGAGCAAGGAGCTTCACGGGCGCTTTTACCGGGCCTTACATGGGCCCGATATAGACTTCTTAGCGTCCGTATCCTGGCTGCGCTTTGGTGACCTTTTCGGGGAAACCGAAGGTTTTGTCTTTGCAATAATGGACGAAGTTATGATGACGAATAACTACCGGAAATACATTGTGAAGGACGGTACGGTTGACATCTGTCGGGCATGCCACCGACCCGGTGAATCAATCCGACACATCATTTCTGGATGTTCTCGTTTGGCTAACGGAGACTATTTGCATAGACACAACCTTGTAGCCAGGATCATCCACCAGCAACTTGCTCTTAAATACAACCTCGTGGAATCAGAAGTACCGTATTATAGGTATGTGCCCGACCCAGTTCTCGAAAATGGCAGCATCACGTTATATTGGGATCGATCTATCATCACTGACAGGACTATTGTTGCCAATAAGCCTGACATAGTGGTGATAGATCGACTGGAGCGTCGCACAATGATTGTTGATATAGCGGTCCCTCATGATGAGAACCTCGTGAAAGCCGAGAAGGATAAACAAACTAAGTATCTTGACTTGGCTCGCGAGGTTGTCGACATGTGGGAAGTGGACACAGCAGTCATTGTGCCGATAGTTGTGACGGCTAATGGCTTAATAGCCAAGAGCCTCGACCAACATCTGAGGAGGCTCTCGTTAGGCAGTTGGATCAAGGGCCTGATTCAGAAGGCAGTACTCCTGGACACGGCGCGTATTGTCCGGAGGTTCCTCTCTCAGGAGCCCTGACCGCCGGTAGCTTGGACCCTGTCTCGATGCCGGTGGGCTACTATTTTTTATATTTTTAAATGTTTTTTTTTTTAATATTTTTTTAAGGAAATATTTAAAAATATACCTAATATGATATTGTAATGTAAATAAATGGAATATAAATACTTACTTAAAATACATTAATATTTACAATAATGATTTATTGGGTATCAAAAAATTCATCCACATCGATATGATATCTGTTGTTAGGTATAAATTTATTTTACTTTCCTAGAGAGGAGACCGGAGTCTCAGTGGAGGGAATATTTTTATATTTTATGAAATAACAATTAATACCTAGGTATTAATTATTATTTAAAAATATAATTTATTATACCACTCGCTAAAAAATGTGTATCCAGCAATTATGCTAAATTCATAACTAATTTTGAAATACTAGTTACAGGCAAGGTTAGCGCAGTGCAAGCGATTGGCTGTTGCATTGCGTTGCGGGTTCAATTCCCGCACGAAACAACTATTTGTATACCGCACAGGTGTTCTAGTTTTGGGTGTCTTGTGTTTGTGAGTTTACATGTTTCTGAACATGCCTTAGATATAGGACTAATTCCTAGCGGGGAGCAACTATTTTGTAGAGTTACTTACTCATAGTAAAAGTTTATAGGATAATAATATCCCTGCACTGCGGCAATGGAACACAAAGGGTAACTGAAGGAATATAGGTGTGGTTTAAGTCAGTAAAAGTCTGACCCCAGCTTGCGTTTCAAATAAGAGAAGCCTTTAGGTTTTCCAAATTTCTAATAGAGAAGAACCAGCGAAAAACTCTACGAGTTCACTGAAAATGAAAATGGTTTTACAATATTTCTTTATCTCAATATTAATAGCTTTCGAGCACAGTGTCATAGTACTAAATAAATATAATATATATCTAATATATAAAAATAAGTGGCAGTTTTCGTTGTCACTTTCTAACTCAAGAACGGGCTCACCTATACAAACCAAATATTCAAGGTTTGCTCGGACTATTTAGTAGATGGTTTCTGTGAAGTTTGCAAAAAATCGGTCAAGCGGTTGGCGGGTGGCAGGAGCGAAGCCGCGGGTTTTGCCCGCTTCGCTAGCAAAATATAAAGTTGATTAAAATGGGAGTCTACACCGATGCGATGTTCTCACGTTCACATACAAAAATTCTTGTTTCTGCTACAGCTAGAAAATTAACTAAGTACCTATTTGATTTTGTGAGTATTCAAATAGTTTGAGCAACACTTGTATTCTTCTGAAGCCTCTTTACTAGGTACTTAATCATTGTGACTTATTTTAAAACTCCCCTGAAGTTCGTCGTAATTTCCCAGAGGTTAACATCATAATGTTTGGTAACTCCTCACCGCTACAGAAAGACACGAAGCTAAAACAGTTACTCTATCGCATATCACGTGCTTATTGTGTTTTAGGAAGTGGTTGTGATATTTTTAGCATTTATCTATCAAGTTTAAAACTTTCGCACGTAGATCCGACATCTATTTTTTTATTCAAACACTCATAGCTGAGTATCGTGACTACTCTCCTCCTTCTGTTACGATCAGCAGGCTGGGGAGAGCGGCGGTGGTTGGTCTCTAGGTGCTCTGATGGGCGCATGGTTGTACCACCACCTCTTGGGCGTCAACGTTTCAGTCTTCTACACTAATATAATAAAGAGGTAAAGTTTGTTTTTTTGTTTTTATGTTTTTTTGTTTGTAGGGGGTAATCTCTGGAACTACTGGTCCGATTGGAAAAAATTTAGCAACAATAGAAAGCTACTTTACTCCTGAGTGACATAGGCTATATTTTATGTACGCGGGCGAAGCCGCTGACAAAAGCTAGTATGTTATATATAGTAATATCATGATTTTGGTACCTCACGGCTCGTTTCATCTAGCAGGCTAGATAAAGATAATACTAGGCTTTCGCTTGTTTAATTTGTAGGGTCGAGACTATTCGAGACATTGTGTCTGTAGGTAATTATGGTCGTCGAAAGGTTAAAACACTAAACACGCCTCCCAAGTTATCCTTAAGAACGGCTAACCCAAGGTACATTTTCACACAACCCCTCTTACCCCGCGGTTTCACCCAATACATAGTTTTCCGGCGTTATCTCTTTTTTTTCGCTTTGCCTCTTCATCAAACATCGCAACGATCTTTTAAACCATGCTCAACGTTGACGATAGACGAGTGAGGAAGGTTCCTTGTAACATTGCGTAACATGTAAATGGTGAAAGATTTAGTGAACTGTCAAAAAATCTATTAAATAAATAAAGGCATATACATAGCTTTCCTATCCCACTTTAAATTCTGTCAATTTTATTCACACTCCTTTGTAATCTGACGGAAAAAATAGGTCACATAGCAAACTTGTGATAAATCTCAAAGTTCATAAAAGTCGCTCGATGTCACAAAACTAATGAATTACTGGCGTATGGGGAGGTCTCTCTGCCTTTCTTTGAGTAGCTGACTGCGGTGGATCGAATGGCACACTTCTTCCACCTTTAGACGTGGAGTCGTAAACATCAGTCAATACAATACAGTTAAATACCCAGGCAGCGTCTAGCTAAAAAAAGAATTACTTCTAATTAATTTCTTGATGTACTTCAATGATTTCAGGAGACCGGTATGAAGATCAGAAGTCCAGGGTGCACAACTACACGAAAAGACTGATTCATCTGAATACTAGTCTATGAAATCGACATCACACGTCTCTACACGTCCGAAAAAGCCTTAAACAAGGCCCCAAATTGATCAGGGAACATCGAGTTGCTAGATTTAATTTGCTCGTGAACATGGGAGATACTTTTTTATAGTTATAAATTAGTTTTCAAAGTAACATATTTTTTTCTTAGCAAGCTTTTATAGCGTCGTCAAGACGCACGAACCCAAACTCAATGGGGTTGTGTCATTTAATTACAGAGTTCCTATGTCCATCTTCCGGTTCCATCATCAGATCATAATAATTTTGCACTGTCATCTGATTGACACATGCACGCAAAATTTCAGCTCAATAGGTAACCGGGAAGTGGATCAAATTTAATTTACAAGATTTGATCACAAACATCGGGATAGGTGAAACTCAATACAAGCTTGTAATTAGTCCAGGTTTTGTTCATTTAGAGACAATGGTTAACTTCAAAAGGGCTTTGGGTAGGTGGTTAATTCTATACCTTTCAGTAAAGACAATACTCGTACCTTTCACATGTAATTTACTGAGTTTATAAATAGTGCAGCGCAATTGAAAGTTCCTTATATTCTATTAAAGTATTCCTTCAGTTTAAACTAAATTCACAATAAAACAAGCACGTCATTATGCTATGATTAAATATACTAAACTAATTGCAATAATTGTTGTAACACTCGTAAGTTAATTTGTCTGCAAATAAATCTTTTATTTAGACTAACAAAAAAATATTTTTGATTTGATTTTTTTGTTCTGACAAATAAAAAAAATTGATTTGCGTGAAAAGAGAAGAGTAAGTATTTATATTTACAACCAGGAGAACCATATCATCAAGCGCATTTTAAGAAATGATGTTGGAAGGAAGTTTACATCGTTATGGGCTTGGATATTTTCATGACGAATGGTGTTAGTTAAGAACTGGAGATGAAAAACGGTTCTCGAGCTGCTCCCAATTACGTAGAGTAGATGTTAAATGTGCATCCTCGTCCTTTCTTAGTGAATATGAGCGCAAACATTATATAATACGACATTGCGCAGCCATATAACTAGTGCTTATTTTCGTGAACGTGTATCTGTTTTCCATACCCAAAGGTTAAAATCGGGACTCTATTACTAAGACTTCGCTGTCTGTCCCCACGTCTGTCTGTCGCCCGGCTGCATCGCAAGATCCACGATAACTAGACAGTTAAAATTTTCACAAATTAGGTACGTATTTCTGTTGCCTCTATAACAACAAATGCTCAAAACAGAATAAAATTAACAATCGTGATTTTTTGCCGTTTTTTGCTTCTGAAGGAACGAAACCTTTCGTACGCGAGTCAGGCTCATACTTGACCGTTTTTCATATTTCTATGGTGTTTAATCAAGACGTGCTACTCAATTAGATTTCCTAGCTCTTAGCGCATGTGAATCCTATAAAAGTGCAAAAATTAATTATACATTTAGACTAATCTCTTTCCTTCTCTTCTATCTCTTGCGCAGTTCCCATTATTTGGGGTCAGGTCCGCACACTAATCGGCGCCAGGATATTCTATCCTGGCTTTCGGCTTAAGCAAATGGGCTAACTTGAGGTCTTTCTCGATTTTAGACCGCCAGGTAAATGGTGGTCGATCTCTGCTTTTCTTTTGTTTTGTCAGGTTTAGTTTATTTTTACAACATGGTCGTCGTTTCTTCTGCCAATATGTCCATACCATCTGAGGCAGTTTTCGGTAAGATTTCAGTTGAAAGGCGCGGTTTTAAAGCTGCCCTTGATATGTTCATTGCGCACCTTATCTAGTCGCGTCTCATCTCCAGTTTAATTTAATTTATAGTGCACTCTACTACCCAATAGGTATCTTTTACACTAATATCTTATATTAAAAAATAAGTCTTACAAAAAAAGATTTATCGAAATCGGTTATCATTACAAAGATATCCCTGAACAAAAATAAAAAACTTAGACGATTTGAGAAAGTTAAATTACGTCGCATAATGTTGTGTCAAGTTAGAAGAATTCTTTAGTATTTTCATAAATAGCATTGAAAACGTGCTAAGATTTGTTTAATAAATTACTAACTACATTTTCACTTTTCTCACGTAAGCTAATAAAGAAACTATCACGCTTTTGTTATTAGCATGGCATGGCCCTGTGTAGATAGTAATTTTAAGTTCTAAATCATTACATAGTATAAAACAAAGTGGCTTACCGCTGACTCTACTTATGCTTAGATCTTTAAAAGTACGCAACACATTTTGATGCGGTTTTTTTTTTAATAGATAGAGTGATTCAAGAGAAAGGTTTATGTGTATAATAAATGCATAATATGTTCCATATGAGTGCCTGTGCGAAGCTGGTGCGGGTCGCTAGTGTACCTATATATGAGTCTACGATTGTCCAAGATTTGCTCTAAATTCGTGCGAACAAGGACATCCTCGTCTCTAGGTGAATGACTGGCTCCACGACACAGCCGCTCGCTTGTCCCATGCTCTTATCTTATCGGCCACCCTCGTACTCTGTGACATGTATGTGCAACTAGAACAGAGCTATACATTAGCGTGCATACTAACAATTTGGGCGATTGATAAAACTGATGGCCTCATACAATTTATGGTTTCAAGTTATTTATGTGCATGGAAATGATTAATAAATGATTTGTGTTACTATAATTGGAGCTTTGACTTTGTTCTTAGTTAGATAGAGTTGCGTTGATTTTAGGATATGTAACGTATCTTGTATCAGACAACATGTTTTTGTTGTGTAATTCAGTGGGACCTATAAAATGAACTCTATTCCTATTCCCGTATGTAACTTATCGTACCTGCCTCTCCATTTTGCCATTGTATGCTTCGATTGTATGACATTGTTATTGGGGCGTGCATTTATACTACGCGTCATCGTGTGCTAAATTATGTTAAATTATAGAAGGTTTGCTGAAAGAAAACCCATTGTGCGTTTTTTTTTCGGTGGGAAAAATCATCGAATGACGAATCCCGCCCCAGGGGCGGAGCGGGAGACAGTGTCAGACTTCTACTGACTAAACGACCCACCGGACCTTCCTGCCTTAGTTCCGGGGCCCTGGTGTTCCGCTTTCGCATCAATCCTTGGCCCCAGAAAAACACATTGTGGGTTAAGCTCTTTTGTATACCATCAGCTGCCCTATATTGTTTGTAAAGTTTTATATACAACTAGCTTTTGTCAGCGGCTTCGCCCGCGTACATAAAATATAGCCTATGTCACTCAGGAGTAAAGCAGCTTTATGTTGTTGCTGATTTTTTTCCAATCGGACCAGTAGTTCCAGAGATTACCCCCTACAAACAAAAAAACAAACTTTGCCTCTTTATTATATTAGTGTAGATAAACTAAGATAGTAATGGCTTCGTTTACTGAATTAGCCTACTTATATTCCGTGAAAGTAGCTGTAATTGTTAAGAAGCGCAAATAAATGGGGTAGTAAGACCAGCAAGTGTGAACGACACGAGCGTGCTACGTGACAAGTGACAACTAGTTGACCGAAACAAATAAATTAAGAACCTTGTTGGTCATTGTCCTGTATACATGAGACCCTAGCTGACGTATTAAGATAAACCTGCGAGCTGGCAGCGGGGGTTGTATTGAAGGTTATTTTAATCCAACATAAGTTGCAATATTAAAACCGTCGATGAAACAAAAGGTGAGCGTAATACTGAGGTATCACGTGTGTACAGGTGGGCGTTACACTCCGTATCACCTGTGTAACTAAAAGTGGGTCAATTTATGTATCACTCGCTTTTCCGTAATAAAAAGGGTGTTAGATTGAAAAAGAATACGCTGACCCCCACATGCCACAGTCCTAATCTAGTCTCACTTTGACTTAGCGGTACCTTCGTTCGTGACGAAAATGTAACTAACAACATTTTTTTCTACATATTTATAAATATATTAATTTGACGAGCGTTTTTGATTATTTGGACGTGCTCATCTACGGGATAGGCAGGTTCTAGGCAGTATATGCTGAACACCATCACACTGCGACCCATGGAAACAAAGTTATAACTAAAAATGCGGGTGAAACCCCAGAGGGCAACTAGTAAAGTATTCTAAGCAAGACTCAGTATCATGTCCGTGAAGGTGGGCGTAATGCTGAGGTATCACATGTGTACAGGTGACCCAGGTGGGCGTAACACTCAGAACCACATGTGTAGGTACAGGTGGGCGTCACACTTAGCATCACGGACGTACATTCAGGTGGAAGTAACATTCAGTATCACGTGTGTACATGCAAGAATTTTTTATGTGGTCGTAATTTCGTATTAGGTACTGATAGAATACTTATCATAAAGTAAAGTATAGTCAATATAAATACTTCCATAATACATTATCACCCGTATTCACAAACGTTACTATGCGGTCTCACAGTGCTCGCGAGCGCACAGGGCAGGGTTTGTGAACTACGCAACACAAACGCACCAATCACAGAGCTCTATTTCAACGCTATGCGTTTGCTTAGTCAAGGGTCGTTTGAGTATTGTTTGTGAATACGGGTGTATGTCAGTATTATTTGCTACAATACCAACACCACTCACCTACTTAACAGTTTAGTGACCTCTGCAGTACAAAAGCTCACCTTGACTCATATTTTTTGTGAAATGACATAAACCTCGGGTCAATGGCGGCGTCACAACAATGTGAAAGACAGTTCGATATGACGATAGTCTAAATAAATCAAATAAATAACTTCTCCAGTTCTGAGTAAACCGGGAGGGTGTGTCAGATTTTCACTGAATAACTCGACGGTGTTTTTTCAGTTGCCCTTTATTGCAAGGATTGCTGTAACTTTAATTTTTCATTTATGGTATTTAGATATCAACACAAAACACATCAACACAACACATCGACAACATTAAAATCACAACAACAACAACATCAAAAGCCATATGGCTTTCACAGATTTAATGCAATGCTTAGTAGGTAAACGTCAAATAAAAATCAAGAAGTTTACAGGTTCCTCCGTAGTTGGCTTTTGCTCGCGATTTCTTGCGCGTCAAACTATAAGTAAGACCGCACTTTTTGCTTGGAACCCTATTTGTTTTCTTGAAATAAATGTACCCTTCGTTACCTACTCGTTGTATCAGCAAGTGAAAGTCCCGTCAAAATCGGTTCTACTGATACGGAGAGAGCGACATTTTATATATTGACAAACATTTTATATATTTCTTTTCTTCTTGTAAATATCTTATTATTATATAATAATAAATTATAAAAGGCTTGGAATACCTAAAATATATTATATAAGTATCATCTTACTAATATTATAAATGCGAAAGTTACGATGTTTGGATGTTTGTTACTCAATCACGCCAAAACGGCTGGACGGATCTGAATGAAATTTGGCACAGGCATAGGATACACTCCAGAATAGGACATAGGCTACTTTTTATCCCACAAACCCCAACCCCAACCCCAATATCACGCGGGCGAAGCCGCGGGCAAAAGCTAGTATATTATAATAATAATAATAATATTCGACGACCATCACACAACGTCGTCTAGTCTCAAGCTAAGCAGAGCTCAGCCCCGGATCTAGGGGGGGGCAAGCCGGGGCCCATGCCCCGGGCGACAAATTCAGGGGGCGGCAAAATCAGGGGGCGGCCAAATTCACACTTCACAGACCAATGGACAACTCATCATTTATTTAACTTTGACCACGGAATAAATAATAGCACAAGTACAGCAATTTTATGGCCATATCAACTTGACCAATACCCTGAGCGCGGAGTGAGATATGCTGCACGACTGCACGAACATTTATTATTGGCGAGGCGCGTAGGCATAGTTCAAAATACGCACCCGGCTCCCGCTCGCCTGCAGAAATCGCAGATCGCTGCAGGCGTCTGGTTACCGTGAGTGCGAAAGAGTTAAAGCTATATTCGAAAACTTCCTCGTCGATCTCTCTCCACGACAGTGTTTTGTTTCAAGGCCAGGCTCCGTCGGCCCGCCACCACCACCGACACCGCCGCAGCCGCTTCTAATGCCGCTGCCGCTGTCGCCGCCGCCGCAACCACTGCGGCAGTGCCGTCATAGAGGGCTCGCGAGGAGACAATGGACTGCCAATTACGGCGCCATTTCGTCTCCTCCAGGCGAATGTCAACCACTGCGCCCCCGCTCAGGATCAGTTACTCCAGAGCATGACGCGGTGGTCGATAAACGTCACCGTGGTCTCCAAGCCATACTTTGTCCTGCCCAGAGCTGACTGGGTTCAGGACCTGAGCGGCTCGGTGATCCTTATCTCGTAGGCCGCCGCCGGTACCCCAACCCTTGATGGTCATGGCCGTCCGGATGGTGCGGGGATACCGCACGGTGTCCCGCGAGGCGGCGAGCCTCCTTGCTGGCCTACCACCTTAGGATTTGGAGGCAACAGTCCTTGCACGCATGCACTATCTGCGCGTGGAGATGCAACGCCAGGGCGAAAGAGCTCCGGTGGGATCTCATGGTGAAGTGGAAACAGCCACTGTCGCAACCCAGGCCATAAACTCGGCGGTAAGTCCCCTCTTTGAGGCGTGGCTGGGTAGACCTCACGGCGTCCTCACCTTCCGCATGACGCAGGTTCTCACCGGACATGGGAAGTTTGGGAGATTCCTGCACCGGATTCGTGCGGAAGAAACGCCCGTGTGTCGCCACTGTATGGAAAGTCCGGAGGACACGGTGGAGCACACGGTGGATGTATGCCCTGCTTGGAAAGAGCATCGTCGTGTCCTCGTGATCGGCGGCGGTAACCTCTCGCGCCGGGCCTTGGTTCAGTCCATGGTCTGCAGCGAAGAGGAATGGCAGGCGGTCGCCTCCTTCTGCAAAGCAGTAATGCTTGTAAAGCAGGAGGCCGACCGCATAAGGCAAAGGCAACAGCGCCCTCGCCGTAGCCGTCGCCGCCGCGATCCCGCCGATATCCGGCCACCGTAGACATTGGCTCGCGGACAGTGAGCAATGGGTAGCTCGCCGTCCGGTCGTCTGGTAACTGTCCAGACCGAGTCCAAGTCGTCAACGGCGCACACCGTTCCCGCGCGCCTCAAGGAGCTGTCAGCAAACTGTAGGGGCCCTTCATGGTCAAAGCATTCTGGAGCCGAGGGTTGGTGCGAAAGTGTTACTGCGGCTCTGGGAATAAGGCAAGGAAGGAATGGGGTAGGTTTTTTAGTCAGTAAGAGTCTGACACTGTCTCCCGCTCCGCCCAAGAGCGGGATTCGTCATTGGGTGATTTTCACCTACCATAAAAAAAAGGTGAAAATAAACATCAGTAGGTAGGTGGGGCGGCATTTTTCAGTTTTTGCCCCGCCTAAAAAAAATTGAAGATCCGGGGCTGGCAGAGCTTGTGTTATGAGTACTAGACAACTGCTAAACATACTTATATATTTCTAAATACATACATAATATATACAAATTACACCCAGACACAGGACAAATGATCGTGCTCATCACACAAACATTCGGCATAGCAGTCAGGGCCACTAACTACTATGCTGACAGGTCAGTCAATATATGCATTTAGTAAACAATTTCATCACACAGAGGACCACAATTTATTTGTATTTTTTTATTGCTATAAACTAGTGCTTGTCTTCGATCCCACCTGATGCTAAGCAGTGATGCAATCGTTCATGGTGAGGCGCGCTATTTTATTAAGAACCTATTCACTCTAGCCTTGAAGACATGGACATGTATGGAATGTGTAAGATATAAATTAGTATGTCCGGTTTTCTTTGAAATAAATAGAGTAAAATAGCTTTTGCCCGCGGCTTCGCCCGCGTGGTATTGGGGTTGGGGTTGGGGTTTCCGGGATAAAAAGTAGCCTATGTCCTATTCCGGAGTGTAACCTATGCCTCTGACAAATTTCATCCAGACCCGTCCAGCCGTTTTGGCGTGATTGAATAACAAACATCCAAACATCGTAACTTTCGCATTTATAATATTAGTAAGATTAATAAAGCAGTATAGTTGTGCTAAGGTCGTGCTGCAGGGTGTCAGCCCCGCAGCTCGTTGGCATCGTTCGTCGAAGCGCTATTGTTCGCTGATGGTCATGTGCCGAGTCACAGCGACCACTCCAGCCAAGCTTATGTCTCGTTATTTTAGTACAACTTTGCATAAACACAATAGCGAGTCCTTTCCGGGAGCGCGTTCCATCGCTCGCTTCCTTTACGGATAAGGCTAGCACGTCCGAATAAGGCAAGTTATGAACCGCCCCGGCGGTGTATTGCTACTTGTTTTTAACGACATTGCTCACTAATCTTTATGTTAGCTCGATCTGTATGATCCTATTTGTATTGCGTATTGTCTTGTTGAAACATTCCGCTAAGATTGAAGCGTTACGCACGTACATATGAACATCTCTCACAGACAATAAACCATGTGTGTACTCTAGGACTCCAATAAAATATTGCTCCGACTGTACCTACATATATTTAGCGCCGGGCCTTGGTCGAGGCCATGGTCCGGAGCGAGGAGGAGTGGCAGGCGGTCGCCTCCTTTTGCGAAGCAGTAATGCTAGCAAAGGAGGAAGCCGACCGCTTAAGGCAACGGCGCTCACGCCCGAGACGCCGCCGAGATTCCGATCCCGATTTCCGGCCATCGTAGGCGCGGGCTTGTGGATGGAGAGCAATGGGTGGCTCGCCGTCCAATCGTCTGGTAACCATCCGGACCAAGCCCAGTCGTCAACGGCGCGCACTGTTCCCGCGCGCCTCAAGGAGTTGTCAGCAAACCGTAGGGACCTTGCAAAAGGGTCGAAGCCAACTGGGGCCATGGGTTCGCGTCTGAAAGGAAGGCTCTGGTCCTGGTGTATATGGCAACGTTGGAATGGGGTAGGTTGTTTAGTCAGTAAGAGTCTGACACTTGTTTCCCGCTCCGCCCAAGGGTGGGACTCGTCATTGGATGATTTTTACCTACCTAAAAAAAAAAAAAAACCTACATATATTTACGTCTTGAGTAGTTGAGTTGGATGAAGCTCGCTCGTGGATCTTTTTTCAAATAAAACAAGTTATAGATGTAATCTACCAGTTCGAATAGCTTTGAAAATGGTAAAAAGTGGAACAAAATAGTAGTACAATGAAACTCATTGGAAAAGAAAGAGAATGTAACAAAAATTAAAGAAAAATAAATTACGGTCGATCTGAAGTATGGATGTTGGTGCGGTTTTAAGGGTAAAAACGGTTTATCTCGGGTTCCGGTAAAACTACCGGTTCTAGGGAAAAAAGTCAAATGGCAAACTTGTAGATCATAAAAAGATCTAGGTAGGTAAAACTTTGTATTTACACTTTTTTCACATAACTTCAAAATCTGTGTGAAAAATTCAGATAACCGAGTTTTTGGTTTTCTTATTTTTATCTTCTATAAAAATTATATCTTTTTCACCAAATTGTAATACACTGTAATTTTTTTACGGCTCATTGACCATCCACCGGTGACGACAGAGGCCGAATTACAAGCACGAGGAGGTGCCTGATCATTTATTTATTATTTAATTAATTACAGTGGTTGTCTAATAACCAAATACAGCAACTAAACAAAATTGTACACAACATGTACTCGTACATCAAGCCCTCTCACAGTAATCAAACAACAATTTTTGCGATTATCGAGCTACTGCTCGGGGACGTCAATGTATTTGTACAAAAGTTAACTTTCCCTTTCCGAAATGTATGTTTTCATAGACAAGAATGTCTCCAAAGTTATCGTACCTACGTACAAATCCTATTGTAAGTTTGGCCACTGAAACCAGCACCAACCTATTTACTTAAACTCTAGATTCACAAGCGAACGCCGGCGTTTGCACACCTATTGTCTTTCTATTATGTCTCTAATTGCTCGAAAAGTATGTAATGTGGAATATATTATTACATACATATATATCTACAGTAAAAGCACGGTAAAAGCGAACACTTTTTGATTAAATCTACATCTACACTAATCTACACTAATATAATAAAGAGGTAAAGTTTGTTTTTTTGTTTGTAGGGGGTAATCTCTGGAACTACTGGTCCGATTGGAAAAATTTTAGCAACAATAGAAAGTTGCTTTACTCCTGAGTGACATAGGCTATATTTTATGTACGCGGGCGAAGCCGCTGACAAAAGCTAGTTAACAATAAGTACCTACCTAAATAACGCCATATGGAGGCGGCTTCAGTTGGAACAAAGTCTTCAACGTTAAGCGATGACTAAGTAATTTTATAAAAAACTAGTGTGAGTACTTAACAAGTTCCTAATTAATTTTCATCCATATTTACTCGTAGATTAAATACTATTGTGCTTCGGTAACAATAGAGGTTCCTAGAAGTAATTCATTCATAACTGTTGCAATCGCCAGAAGTGGCAAGAGGAAAATTCATTGAAAATTTATTACTGGCTGATTCTTTCACGGGATAGTCCTGGTCATGTCCTCATGACTACTAGGTACCCTACAATGTTGTATTATAGACTTGGTTTATTCCGCGAGCCACTATTGTGGGTGCTTGGGAGCGTCGAGCGTCACCAAACACAAATACAGACACAGTACTTCACATGCCGTATTAGCTTAGGACGACTGCTCTATATTCCCTAACTAACCTAACTTAATATCCGATACAAGAAAATTTAATCTATGTACTTGTGGACGTGTTATGTGAAGGTTACGTGCCAAAAAAGCATTCGCTAAATAAACTTTTTGTTCAAAAAAACTACATAGATAATACTGTCTGAGTGAACTATTTGAAATAATAGCACTACTCTATTTCTTTAGATATGAATGATAAAATTAGTCTCCACCTTGTTTGCACGCTCTTATGCTAAATTCAATAATTATTTTCTGTTTTTCTGCATAATTTGACTATCGTAGATGTTTAAATTGAAACCGTAGTCATAAAACGCACACGAATATTTCCTTTTTCAAATTTGATTTTTACCATGGAGTTTCTTGCTGGTTCTTCTCCATAGGAAACGAACAATTTGGACCCGCGCTCTAGCTTCTGACGTTTTATAAGTGCCAATATAGGCTTATGTATAATATTTTGATTTTACTTAGCTCAGTGTTGTGTTATTAACGTGTGAGGTCAGATCCACTGCTGAACCAACCTCATCCAGGTTCTACCAGCGTTCACAACAATCGAACACAATGAGCTAGCAGAAAACACTCGTGTTTTCGAGGAGTCCTAATCGTAAATTCTATAAGTATCCATTAGAATTACAAATCAGTATCGCGAATTCGCGATCGTCATGTCTTGATGGCACATCGTTCTCAGAGTAAAGCGCACGTGGCTCGGGCGCATCGTGCATGCTGATTTGTCTTTGTAAACAATGGGCTCCTCCACCCTTAGTACTTGAGGCTAGCCCTGCGCTGGCGCCTGGAAGCACACATCCGTCATGCATGATGCAACGATCGTGAATAGGTGACTATAAATCCGCATGCTTCGCGAATCAAACTCGCTTTATTATGATAATAGTATAGTACGAGTGTTTATGTTACATTTTGTTTTATCATTTTAAAGGCGTTAAGATCACGCCTTTCAAATGATAAAACAAAATCTAACATAAACACCCCAGATTGTAAAATACTGCGATAAACTGTGTGGGTTATTCCAATAGCTTTAAGTTCGGACCTCACATAGATAAGTATTGAGGAAAATGGCATAATTATGGAACAAAATCTTTGTTTTTATAGTAAGTAAAAATGAATACAAATATACTTACAAAGTTCTGGTCGAGAGACTTCCCTAAACATGAGCTCAATATTTCTGAAAATGAATACATGATAAAGACACAGAATATTAGGTACTAAGTCATTGATGAGCATTTATACCTACTGTAATAGATCAATTCAATGATTCATTACACACTTAATATAATTATCATTCTTTAATTTTATTTTATGACACCGATAACCTTATGATTTGTAGATCAGTTCTGGTTTTTCCGAATTGCTTATAAATAAACCATTTAATAGGTAAAAGCCGCATTATTGACGTCACGGATATGTGTTATTATGCCAATATCAACTGTAGCTTATATTACCTCTGTACCTAATGTGCTTTGAATGACGGTACATTATTTGTGACCACAATACCACGTGTCTCAGTCCTGCGGTGTAGATAATGCCTTCCTCAATGCATTTCACTTTGAGTCATAGTAGAGTATTAATAAATTAATTACCTTTACCGATGTTACTTGCGTAATAACCACTGTAATTAATCAATTTATTGTTAAATTTAGTCCTATGACGCTGTTGCCGTTTAATTTGTATTTTTTTGTTGTAAAATAAACTTTGTTCGTAGGTATCTAGGTACATGGTATAGTTATAATGTGATTTTTTTTTTTATGGTAGGTAAAAATCATCGAATGACGAATCCCACTCTTGGGCGGAGCGGGAAACAGTGTCAGACTCTTACTGACTAAAGAACCTACCCCGTGCCTTCCTTGCCTTATTCCCAGAGCCGCGGTGTTACGCTTTCGCATCAACCCTCAGCTCCGGGAGGCTTCGACCCTGTAGGGCCCCTACGGTGTGCTGACAACTCCTTGAGAGTTATAATGTGATACTGCAATATTGCACTATCCTACCTACCTACCCACGGAACACAGAAAGAGCACTTGTGTCTTTATTTTTGATGTGAACTATGTTTCAAGTGATATTATATCATCTGTTATTATGCCATGTATTAAAACACATTAATAATTTTTACGTTACAAGATAGCTTCTTCCACATTCTATTACGAGACTACTGAATTTACAAATCGACCAATGATCGACCTTTGACAATGGAATTGTGCTGGAATGACGATATTCTGAAAATAGCAGTGTAAGGCCTCTGGTGCCATGGCCCATGGACACGTCATATTGTAGCAGCTTCCTGCCATCATATGGCACTCAATTAAGGCAATTACTTATTGTTTGTATTTCGAAGTGTTGCATCTTGAAGTGTAAGGCCAGGCCACGACGCGACCTGCGGCTTGTTGTGTCGACTCTCCTTTATTTATTGTGACACAATATCGATAAGTAATAGAATAATCAATTGTTTTTACTGGCCTTTCGGTCTAATAGTTAGTGAACCTGACTGCTATGCCGAAGGTCGTGGGTTCGATTCCCACCCAGGACAAATGTTTGTGTGATGAGCACGATCATTTGTTCTGTGTCTGGGTGTAATTTATCTATAATATGTATGTATTTAGAAATATATAAGTACCTATGTTTATCAGTTGTCTAGTACCCATAACACAAGCTCTGCTTTGCTTGGGACTAGACGACGTTGTTTGATAGTTGTGGACATATTATTGTATTATAATCTACCGAGTCATTTGTTACAATGGTAATTTATTCTCGGTTTGAATAGATTTATCTGAACGGATAAGGGACAATTTGTCTTCTACGATATTCCCGTCCAATTGTAATTTGGGTGTCTTCAAAGCTATAGTGAATAGCAACTCCTCATAAAATAGTGCGTCTCACCATCAATGATTGCATCGTTGCTTACAGCAGCATAGGCACTAGTTTATTTATGTTACCTACTTAAAAAAAGAAAGGTTTTCATTTCAATATTTGATAACTTTGGGGTTTTAATAAACTGTAGGCCATTCGTTCCCCCCCTTCGCTTTATAGTATTCATAATAGCCCTGGGTCCGCCATTCACCCGTCCCAGCTTCGCACGCAAATCCAGGGACTGGAACAGTTTGCCAGCGGTGGTCTTCCCGTACGATTATAATTTAGGTATCTTCAAGACTAGAATGAATAGGCTCTTAATAAACTAGTGCGCCTTACCATCAATGCATCAACGATTGCATCACTGCTTACCATCAGGTGAGATCATAGGCAAGCACTAGTTTATATCAATGAAAAAAAAACCTTTGAATTTTAATGCCGCCTCCCTAATATCCTTCTCCTAGAGAGGAGGCCTGGGTCCCACATTATAAGACCGATGCTATGCTATGCTCTTAAATGTAAATATCCTAGGCAGACGCCATGTTCATATAAGCATATGAACAGGCCAGCCCCTCCCTGGGCAATTTAGGCGACATCGATATCGTCTGTATAAGTTTACATGTTATGAAGACGCGCCCAGTTTTCTGATTATATTAAGTGACCAAGTTAGCCAATTTGCTAGAATTGTAGTACACGTGTTTTAAACCAACTTTATGAATAGTACGAGGTATGTGTTGTGCTGACAATGACCTCAAGAGGATGGTGGTGACGTTATAGGGTACTCGTGTCTTGGAAGCGTTAACCCTTGACACCCACGGCCCACTCATGTAATGTTCACTTCCATAATTGTACGGCGGGCAATTTGCAGTAACACACAGAATAATATTGTGGGCCGCAGATAACCTGAAGATAAGCTATTCTATCATCATCATCGTCATTTCAGCTGAAGCTGTTCTATGTATAAACATAATAAATACCTACAGTTTATGTGAAGAAGTTAAAGTTGAAAAGGTATGCAGGAACTGTCGAGGTGCAAAAGAAAATACTCCTTACTAGGTCCAAGTTACTCCTTTTTTGCTGAATAACGTACCTACTTTCTATAGATTAGTAGTATTTGATTTTACATAGAATGTTGCCCTTGATTGTACTTATTTCGAGTATTTAAATTAGATGCACGTGAGAAGACAAATCTTGAGCTTTCTGATGTTGGTTGTAATTGTAATGTAGCGCTTACGATATCGGCGGTACACAATTTTACATTTTACCTTATTTTTATTTTTTATTATTACCTTTATTTATTTTTTTCTTTTTTACCTTACTCTACTTTTCTTTTTAGTAAAGTACCTACTTATATTTTATTTAGATCCTTTTATGTCTGGTATATCAAGACAAAAGTGAAAAACGGTTTCTGTATTGCAGCCGCGTACCGCTCCATAGACATGTGTCCAAAAAAATATATATTAACAAACCTTTTTCAGCGGCAAAAAAGAAATTGCTTACAAACCATTCAAACTTCTGACGTTTATGTCAATCATAGAAAAAAATCAATACCAAACCATATATTTTCATTTCGCTCGTTTTGTACTTACACAACTTTCGTATCCAGGTCGCCAGAGAAATGTGATGGTTCAGGGTCCAGAGGTTCTGCAGACGAGGACGGCGCCAGGCGTGAGGAAACATGAGGGTGTTGCACGCCCTCGTCGCGTTCTTCACCGTGGTGCTGCTCTTCATCCAGCAGAAGTACATCTTCGTCTGCGCCGGACCCTGCTCAGTCAGTATCTGTTCGTAAGATTAGGAGCTCCACGCGTGTGACCACCACATAATTGTCCTCGTTTATAGGTACCGCTACCACTGCTTAGCGAAAGGGCTCTGATGACCAGCAAGTGGCAGGATAACCTTCCGTCATACCAGCCCAAATACTCGCGCCAGCTGGCTCGCGACACCAGGTCAGCAACGACTGTGCATCTATGATAGGATAAGTTGTGTTGCTAGATGACATACATTTCTATGTATAATATGTTGGATTGGTCTTGGGTACCTACTCAGTGCTGCCTTCTGCCAAAGCTGCCACATGTTCGAGAGAGTCTCCCCAGAAGAGACGGAATACGGGAGGGCTTTTGTTACACCTAACTAAAAAACGTCTTAGAGGCATTTAAAGTGATTAACTGTTGACCTATTTATTTACTTGTTAAGTGCTATAGCGCTCATGACGTTAGTTTTTTAAGAAACTCTATCGATTGGATCTTATAATTTTTATTTATCGATGAATTCCTGACTTTGGGGGAAGTTTGGAGTCTCTACTTACCATCCAGTTGTCGGATTACAGCGAGTTAACTGTACCTGTATACCCGAATGTGACCTTTAAATCTAGGTAATCTTAAGTTGTGCCAACATTCCAATATACCTAAGTTCCACGCCGGGGTTGTCAGATCGGTAATCAGATCCTGAAGCCATCTAAGTGCAGTGGCGGGACCTTTCACTCGACCGCCGTTTGCTGGCGACATGCGATATCTGTCAGGTGCTTACCTTCGAGCTACAACTGGAAGGCGCATAGTAAATAGGTTACCTACTGAAAGCGTAGCTTTATGCTACGTCGGTACATACAATCGTTGAGTTGTTGTTCAAATAGTTATTTTTGGTCACAGCTTGAAGATAGCTTACGTCCAGCTTGACTGTGATAGCCGAATAATTGGATTAATAATATAGTTAGTGGAACTTAAAGTGTACTTTTTTTATTGTTTGAGAGCCTGTTGCACAGTGGCTTGGAAAGCAACGTCTTCCCTTGCAGTTGGAATTTGTTTCTCTGATGAAGCTACAACAGTGTAAATTCACATACCATTTCCTCGAAGTGAAATTTGTGAATTTAGAATTCAGAAATTTAAACACTTCGAGGAAATGGTACGTGAATTATATCACAATTTTACTGCCAGTAGATTCATGTTAATCTATCCAGATGCTCTGTCTCCGCTGTTCCAGACCAAGGAGTCCCTGCCGGCGTGGGCGCAATCGTCCGGCGACTCGCCCGCCGCCGCGCTCCCGCTGCTCGCTGCTGACTGCGTGGTGTGCGCCCGCGCCGCCAGCGCCGCCCGCGGCCACGAGGAGCGCGGACGGCCCAAGTACAAGCGCGACCCCGACATAGCCGTCGACAACGAGTCCATCGGGTACCGTCCCCACGACGACGACGAATAAACTTAAAGCAAGTCTATAGACTAATGAACCTATCGATTGAGTCCTATATTCTTCAATAAAAACTGTAGCGTATTGTAATTTAAAATGTCAATAATAAAAATTGCAAGATAAGTTAAATATTGTTTTTATTTGTTAAGTTTTTGAATCTGAACACCCTCGTGTGTTTTTTAGATGAAACCGATACCTTACCTGCGAATGTTCCCGCACGCCTCAAGGAGTTGTCAGCAAACTGTAGGGGCCTTTCAGGGTCGAAGCCTCCTGGAGCCGAGGATTGGTGCGAAATCGTTATACCGGGACTCTAGGAATAAGGCAAGGGAGGAACGGGATAGGTTCTTTAGTCAGTAAGAGTCTGACAATGTTTCCAGCTCCGCCCACGAGCGGGACTCGTCATTGGGATGATTTTTACCTACCATAAAAAAACCCGCGAATTGAAAAGTGCTCGAAATGTCGACTCCACTTCAGTGGAAACAGTGTAAGTGGAGCTAAAGCCAAGGTCTTGGGAATCGACGCTCGAGTTGTACTTAATTGAAATTCCTTCATCGGTCCACTAGATGATGTACGGCTATGCGCAACTGGCATAATATGGTGGACATCCTACCCATGCGTACCTACAAAGCGTTTTGAACATATTTATTGTGTGTACAGCTAAGGAGTGGAATTCCCTGCCTGTGTTTCCTGATATTACAAAGACCCCTGTGGTCTTTTGGTCAAGAGTGAATACGTCTAGGCGTAATCCATCGCCAGCCACATCATCGCTAACCATCAGGTGGTCAAACGCGAAATTATGTAAGAACTTAAAAAAAAAAAAAACTAATAAACACGCAGCCCCGAACTGGACAGAACTGAGTCGAGCAAGCGGGTGTGCGCTTTCTGTGGAGGGAAACACCAAACCACTCGGCCCCACTCGGCGTTTATAGTCCTCGCCACTTTTCATTGCTCTTCTGCGCTTTATTCCACCTAGCTCCGTGTTACTGGAAGCCCAACCTAAATGTTGCACGCTGAACTTTATTAATGTTCCCAACCGAAGCAGCGCTTAGATGCTTGCGACAGAATAGTGGCAAGAATAGCCCTAAAAGCCGACTGAAACAGTCTTGGCTCTAATTCCATGTTATTTTTCGAATAATTTCGATATCATTTGCTGCATTGTAGCTCCTTCGGGCCAGTCACACATTAACTTAGCGAGAACATCGTATTGATGTTGATTTCCGGTCGGACTTAAGTGTTGTTGATAACAAAGCATGAAGATGCTCTACACAGCCCTTCTGAGGGCAAGTCTCTATGTTGTGTGTTCAAACACTCTCTAAATAAACAGCCTGAGATTTAAAACGGACATATATTAAAACTAACAAAAGTATGAATCCTCGAATAATTAAGAACAATGTCGGGTGGGTGAATTGAAAGTCCGCGCTCTTCTGGCCGGCACCATTAGATACCTAACGTTCTTCTTGTAGTAGGGGCAGGCGGGCTCGTCGCAGCCGAGCACCTCCGCCTCCCGCATGCCCACCCCGCCCCGCTGCAGCAGCTCGTCGCCTATCACCAGCCGCCGCGCACACGCCAGCAAACATGGTCCACACACAGCCACTGCACACAACGCTGCTAATACCTCTAATACAAACATCACAGTATCGGACCACATTTTCTATATCGATAATATTTTTGATTTTCCATAAGTTCTGTACATTATTAACTATGCTGCTCGAATTTGTTACCAAGTTACGCACAAAAAACTGAAAATAATTACTTAACAAAAATACAGAGGTTAGAAAACTATCGTATTAACGTCATTATATATTTGATTTTCTTTGACAAAATGTATCTGTCTGTGTACACTATGTAGTTTATAAGCAAAGAGCCTGGCAAGGTACGAAGTTTTAGTTTTGCACTTTGTGATTTTTTTTTACTAGGCGCTGTAGTACGAATTTTTGTCTCCATCCATCCTTCGTCAGTCCATGTAAAAGTCTTGAGAACACCACGGATATTATTTATTTATTTATTCAAACTTTATGCACATAACACAGTACAAAGGCGGACTTAATGCCTTAGGCATTTTCTACCAGTCGACCTTAAGGTGGTGCAGAAACGTAACAAGGTAGGTGCAACTTAAAGGACAGACAAAAAGAAAAGAAACAAAATATAATAATAATAAATACATACTTAGATACATACATACAAATAAGAAAGGTCATTGTGAAAACAAATCAATCTAGTCACTGCCGAGATAAATCCGCCAACTTCTCGCGAATGTAGTCTCGTGCCTTCTGCTTAAAAGACAAACGGCTGGTCGCCATCCTGATATTCGGAGGGAGCGTATTCCAAAGTGATATCGCCTGGACAAAAAAGGAGGAGTGGATAAGCCCTGAGCGGTGTAGGGGACATTGTAGTAGAGGATTGTTTGATGAACGAAGGTTCTTATTGTGCCCAGAGCCAAGGGATTGAATTTCCGACATCAGATATGAAGGGGAAGAAGGATTGCAAAGAAAAGAAAACAAAGTAGTCAAGGCCCTTAGCGCTCTGCGCTGGCGAATGGGTAACCATTTTAAAAGCGAACGATGCTCGGAAACATGATCGTACTTACGAAGGTTGAAGACGAATCGAATGCAGTTATTCAGAAGCCGGTCAAGTTTATTGAGGAGATCTGCATTCAGGTCATAGTAGCACACATAAGCATAGTCAATTAAAGGAAAGATTAGGGACTGTACAAGCAATGCCTATTATATTCAACGAAGTGCCAAAATTTTATCAAAATAACATACCTATCGCTTGTTTATTCTAAAAATCGAAACTTATTACACTTTCAAAGCTTTTATTTTATCTATAAGCAACATTTGAACAATTTTAATTTCTAACGTTACAACACATGCATTAATGTCAAAGTCATAAGACCTGTCAAGTTTGTCGTTTCGAAACGATGTGTCGGTCCGGTGTGTGTCGGAGGGTCACAGAAATAATGAAATTTATTTTTTTAATACAGTGAATTATCAATAATATAGTAAAAAGCGCCAATAAACATATCAAACAGTATTTTTGTATGTGTTAAATATATTCTTGTGGTAATTTGGTCTCACAAAACGGTACAATGTCTACTGGGATAGCGGTATGGTAAGTTTCTCACTGATCTTGCAAACACTGGACGAATTTAATCAATGTACTAACTAATCTTACTCATAAATATTCGAATAAAGTAGCTTATCTCAATGAAGCCGATGCCAAGGTCTGCATGCATGACTGTCAGAATATTTCTCTGGCTATGCATGAATTTGTTTATATATTATTTATTGCACACTTGATATTTTACGACTGTACTGTGTAGACAGGTAACTGGTAATCACTAATTATAATTGAAATGTTAGCCTGCCACATTTTCCAACTAGGCATTAATCTAGCGTGAACAATGTTAGTTACAAATAGCTATAGATGAGAAAAACTTATTTGTTAGTTACAAATAGCTATAAATGAGAAAAACTGAGTGACCTTAATATTAATCATATACATATTCGGATAGAGGTCTATCCGAAGTGTACTTGAGTTCACCAAATTTTATTTGCACTTAAAATTAAAAACAGTTTCAAAGATAATTAATTAGTTGATTTTTTTTTAAACAACACGATTTAAAAATTAGAAGTAACTGTATTCCTTGGATCATTACTAATTGCACTGTGGCATTATTCATACAACTAATAAAAGTTAGTACTTATTAAGTTAATTCAACATTAACTTCTATATCACTGCTGTAACTAGTTTGGGCAAATTAGTAAAATAAAATAAAAGTCTTTGACAGCCAAAATTAAATATTTAATTCCATGAAGTTAATAAAATTAAATGAGGTACCTAAATGAGACAAAATGGTATATTTAATAGAATATTTTTAGGTTCCTTTTACATGCTGGAATGCAAGTACAACACTTTTTTTCATCATCATAACACTATGTTTAATGAAACAGGGCCATGGGCGTGATTTGCCTGGGGGTGATGTGGCTGATCTCCCACCTGTACCACCTGCTCATTGATGCATACGAGCGCTCGGACACACTCAGTGACATTGAGTACCCGTGGTAAGCTTTTACTGTTTCTATCTTGACCCAAATTTTTTTTACATTTATATTACTTTCACTTTCTAAGATCACAGCTATTAATATTGTTCATCATCATCATCATCAGCCTTTTAATGTTCCCACTGCTGGGACACAGGCCTCCTCTCTAAGAGAGGGAAATGGGCCGTAATCCACCACACGGGCCCAGTGCGGGTTGGTGGATGTCACATGTCTTCGAATTGTTTGGTTCTAGGACATGCCGGTTTCCTCACGATGTTTTCCTTCACCGTTTTGAGAGCAGTGGTTATGAAATAAATTACACAAAGTAATGTGCCTGGCTGGGTTTGAACCCGCGACCTACAACACGTAAGTCGGGGCCGTTACCACTCGGCCACCACTGCTCCCTGCACCACTGCTCCCTTAATATTGTTAACTTAATATATTTCTATTTCAAGAGTAACTATGGACATTATTTGTTGATTTTTTTATAAGAAACAGAACTGGTACTAGCTTCTAACATTTTATAAATGCCCATAGACATATGAGATGTGAAATATTATTTAATTCAATTGGTGTCCAAGCTCATAGTTCAAATGGCCCTTGTGTTTTACAGATAACCCTGTATATCAGTCAACCTTACACAAACCTGATATCACCTTAATTTCATAGCAGTATGTTTGTTACCCAGCCCTAGAGAGGAGGCCTGTTCCCCAGCAGGTGTGGGTACTTTAAAAAAGGTTGATGATGATGTTAGATATTCCTAGCTTAAGCTCCAGTTTATACTGGAATATAATTATCAATACTCTACATGTTCAAATAATTTGGTTCCAGGGTGTTCCGGCTGCTGCTGAACCTCGTGGGCTACTCCACCGTGTTGCTGCCCATGTTCATATTGTACAAATATCTGCACAAAATCAATTACTTTGATAAGCTCAGTGAGTATTGCGTGAGAGCTAATCAGCACTGTGCCATGTTTTAACAAGCTCATTAGTTACGCTCTGTATGTCATATTTCCCTTCATTACTTATCCTGTTGTGCCTAAAACATGGGAGAGTTAAATTTGAAAAAAATATGTAAATATAATATACTAGCTGCTACTTGCAGCTTCGCCCACGTGAAAAAGAAAATTAACACAAGAGAACATAGCGACACTTAGGGAAAATACGCAGGCATTCCGAAATCGCCTTTATAATATTAATATTCGCCTTTGTAATTTATAGTTTTGATTATTGCCGGTTTTATACACATGTTATCCTGTAACAATAAAATAAGCTAATTGCTAATTACAGTAGGTCCAACCTGCGTCATACACCCTGTAGGATAACAACAGCTAACAATAACAACAAGTAACAATAGATAGGTATTACCTGTGCTATTGTAATGAAAGTATTCTAGTTTTACACAATAGAAATAAATGCATTGTTACTTCGTGCTTAGCAAGAGATACCTTAAACGCTGCTATCGAAATATGCTTTTTTTGAGATAGGAAATTATCAAACACTAGCGACCCGCCCCAGCTTCGCACGGGTACTGATATTGAATATATTATGCACGTATTGTACACATAAACCTTCCTCTTTAATCACTTTATCTATTAAAAAAAACCGCATCAAAATCCATTGCGTACTTTTAAAGATCTAAGCATACCTATATAGGGACAGCCAACTTTGTTTTATACTGTGTAATGATGAAGATCTACCGCTCTAGGTTAGGATTGGCCGCCTAAACCTTACCCTTTGCCCTCCAGGGCCACAAAAACTCCTTCCAGCATTTTAAATTTATTCATCTTACTATCCATGGAGTATAAAAAAAACCACGTGTTCGCAAATGCGTCGTCAACAGAATGCAGTGGCAGTGGTAATAGGAGTCAAGCCGCGCGCAAGCCACTGTATCTTGTTACATGAAACAGACCTGGGTTCCGTACTAACTAATTACCTATGAAAACAACTGTTTTCGTAGGTAATTCATTCATAATATATTACAATTCGGGAAAAGAACTCTGTTCCCGAATTGAGTTACGAAGATTTTGCCTAATCGCAATTCTATTGTGATGAAATACAAACACACAAGATTTACAGTTTTCAGATTTTTTCCTTGCGTAAAGGAAAAAAAATTGAAATCTGTAAGACCTTGCTTCCAGCCAAATTTCAGGATTCTAGGACAACGGGAAGCAGTCTATGTAATTTTGTTTCCGTTGAGATTGTCGCAATATCGTTTTGTTTTGCAACATAAACGGCCCTATCTTTTTTACCCTAACTTTTCATTGTTTCAAGGGAGCGCAAACCTAAATGTATGGTTTTAATTTTAACTCGATATCTCCACGCGTTCCCGAGATAAAGGATAAAGGATCTTGACAGACAGACGAACAACAAACTGAACAAAAACGTATTTTCATAGAAGGAATTACTATACTACGTGCCTAGATTATTTTTTACATAATTCACAATATTTTTCACATTTTACTTGAAAGAAATGTTAGCAAAATCATAAAGGTGATCATAACATAATTATTATTAGTAAAATACTGAAATTATAGGGTTGCGATAGCTGTTGTCAGGATCCAGCAGTTGGGACTCAAGGTGGCGCAGCACAAGTCCGCGGTACGCGCTGCCGCCAGATTCCCTATTTGTAACAATTTGTAATTCTGGCCGACTAACTAATAAAAACTACAATATATTATGCCCCACATTTACAGTTTTAAATCTTTTTTGATATCACCAAAACTGATAAACTAGTAGGTATATCTCGTGTGTATAGTTTATAATAAACTAGGTATCCAATATTGATTCGTATTATGGAAGATAATTAAAAATACCTACTCGAGATATTTTTATAACCTTACAGAGTACAATTAGCAGTTAAGTATTAACCAGTAGGTACATACTGCTAATTGTACTCTGTATCATTTCTACTTTGCATAGTAAATAAGCTAAGCATAATGTTGATTTTTTTAAAGAGACCAGATTATTACTTTCAAAAATAATAATAATAATAATAATAAACATGAAGCAATCGTTGAGGGAACGTTTCTTTGGACGCCTGAGGAAAGTTTTTAATAGCCTTCTCTCAGGCGGGAACAAGGTGCGCGCCTTCAACGGTTGGGTCATGCCGGTATTGATGTACTCTTTCGGCGTACTCAAATGGACTCAAACGGAACTTGACGCCCTGGATAGGCGGGTCCGTACACTGCTGACTGCATACCGAATGCACCACCCACGTTCGTCGGTGATGAGACTGTATATTCCACGGAAGTGTGGGGGTCGCGGTTTTTTAAATGCCAAGACCCTACACAACCGTGAGGTATGCAGTCTCAGGGAATATTTCCTAGCTGTCGACGTGGGTATGCATCGAGATGTAGTGGCGGTGGACAAGGGACTCACCCCGCTCTCCCTGGCTAACGAGAACTGGCGCAAACCTGTAGTGCTTGACACTAACGATCGCAGGGTTGTGTGGCAGAGCAAGGAACTTCACGGACGCTTCTTCCGGGCCCTTCACGGGCCTGATGTAGATCAATTGGCGTCCGTATCCTGGCTGCGTTCCGGTGACCTCTTTGGGGAAACCGAAGGTTTTGTCTGTGCAATTATGGACGAAGTTATCATGACGAATAACTACCGGAGATTTATTGTGAAGGACGGCACGGTTGACATTTGTCGGGCTTGTCACCGTCCGGGAGAATCAATTCGTCACATAATCTCTGGTTGTTTTCGTCTAGCTAACGGCGAGTACTTGCACAGGCACAACCTCGTAGCCAGGATTATCCACCAGCAACTTGCTCTGAAATACTCTCTTGTGGAATCGGAAGTGCCGTACTACAGGTATGAGCCCGACCCAGTTCTTGATAATGGTCATATCACCCTGTACTGGGATCGGTCTATCATCACTGACAGGACTATTTTAGCCAATAAGCCTGACATAGTGGTGGTAGACCGAAGCGAGAGGCGTGCAATGATTGTTGACATATCCGTCCCTCATGACGAGAACCTCGTGAAAGCCGAGAAAGATAAACAAGTCAAGTATATTGACTTGGCTCGCGAGGTTGTCGACATGTGGGATGTGGATTCGGCAATCATTGTACCGATGGTCGTGTCAGCTAATGGCTTAATAGCCAAGAGCCTCGACCAACACCTTAGGAGGCTCTCGTTAGGCGGCTGGATCAAGGGCTTGATTCAGAAAGCGGTACTCCTGGACACGGCTCGTATAGTTAGGAGGTTCCTTTCTCTGGAGCCCTGACCGCCGGTAGCTTGGACCCTGTTCCCGATACCGGTGGGACACTATTTTTTATATTTTTAAATGTTTTTTTTATTTGTTTTTTTAATGAAATATTTAAAAATATAATTTATATGTTACATATTAAATAAACGAAATAATAATAAAATCTTTATTTCCAACAAACAATTTAACAAGAATTAGGTATTTCCATAAAAACACAAATTGTAGTAAATTGTAAAATATCGCAGAAATAGATACCTCTGACACCCAAGCTAAGATTGAACTTGTGTTATGGGTGTCAGGGCTCTCTAGAAATTTAAAAAGGCCAATACATAGATCAAAACGTCGGAGTCTTAATAATTTAAAAGAAAACAAAGATTATTAAAAAGTGACAAAGATGAAAAAAGTATTAAAATATAAAGTCGCAAACCACCGCACCGGTGAAACTGTATTAATTGTGTAAAAATAGTAAATAAAGGAAACAAAGTGATATTAAAAAAAAAAATGATGAATTTTATTTGATACCAGGTATAAATCATTTGCAAAATTGTAGGGATATTCGTTGCGAATATACGTAAATCTGGCGCAGACGTGCTCAAATAAGCGATCAGCAACTTATTGCTCTTAAGTTCCATAAGTAAGGCTATTCCGGTAGTAGTAGTACAGTAGTAGAAACACTGCTTTCATGATGTGTTCTAAGCAAAAAAAAAAACAAATCAAAATAGTTTAAAGATCTCTTTTCTGGTTCACGGTAAAATACTAAACCATCTTTCAGGAACGAACGAAGTATTGTCACGGGAATAGTTGCTTAATACTGAGTTACATTAACGCCTTCATTTAAATAATTTGTGTATTTGTCTGCAGCTAACTCAGGGCCCACATACCGGGTGCTGTTTGCGTGTTTCGGCGACCCGGGCGAGCGCCTGCCCGAGGCGGCCAAGCTGCGCAAGGAGGAGAGCTCGGTGCGCGAGGGCCTCTTCTGCTTCACGGGGCTCATGGCGTCCTACCTCGTGTGGGGCCTGCTGCAGGAGAAGATCATGACGCAGGTAACTCAGCTCTTTTGTACACTTTCAATTTGACGAAACGCGTGGGTGGGCGAAACAATCCAAAAATTTCACCAGCAAGGCAGTTCCGCCTGTACTTGGTCAAAGTTTTACACTAAGATCGAACGACCAATGCATTTTGAGGTCAAGCAGTATACAGTTGATGTTTCAGTTATTTCACCTTGTTACTTCCACAGCATCTATGGTTAAAACCGGTATTGTTTAAAACCTAACCGGCTCTGTATTGATCTAAGATACATAGAACAAAGATGACCCCTCATATGTTATTCGATTATGGTAAATATTACATGCTAGATAACGCATTTATTAATACAAATACGTTGCGAATAGGTTGCCTCGCTAAATTTAGTGCCAATTACGTCAAATAATAAAGTTTGTTACTAAATTTTTGACCTAATTTACCCTCATCTGTTATTTGAAAAAATCAAGCATCAGCTGAAAGAATGTGCCCCAAGGAACTAAAAAAATACTGGTTGCCTTCGCAAAAATGATGCGCAATAGTTAGGCGTCGTCCTAATGGACAGCGTCGTACGATGACACGATGCGTTCTCGTGGTGCGATGAGTTCAAACATACAGATTTCATCAGAGTGTCCTATTTGAACCTCGCAAGTAATCGTGCGAGAACATGAAATGCTTAATAACGATCGTACGATGCGTTTGATCGTGCGACCATGTAATCAAAGCAACAGATCTCTTTTGAGTGTCCTAATTGGTTACAAACGCGATGCGTCTACGCGCGAGGGGCGCGGGACGAAAGGGGCAAGGGCCAACACTAGTGACACACAGTAGGTACTCGGCTTTCAAAGCAATATTGCCCGACAGCAAAAACTGTGCATCTCTATAAAGAGCCATCGTTAAAGTGGCGTAAGCGCGACGCCAGCCATCGAGCGACGGCATCGCACGATAGACATCGCGCGATCTATTAGGACACCTGTTAGGTCATAGTACGACCACTTTGATCGTGAGATGAAAAACGCATCGCGCCATCGTACGATCCCTCTCAATTAGGACGACGCCTTAGTTGCCCTGATGATATAAAATTTTCTTATGACCTCACTGTCGTTAAGTAAAAATAAAGGTTACGTGAGGCGACGTGGGTAGAAGTGAGACGTGTGTGTGTCGCAGAGCTATGTGATGTCGGACGGCAGCACGCTGCGCTTCAGCGACTCGCAGTTCCTGGTGTTCGTGAACCGCCTGGCGGCGCTGCTGCTGGCGGGCGCGCGCCTGCTGTGCGCGCGCGCGCCGCTGGCGCCCGTGCCGCTGTACAAGTTCTCGTACTGCTCGCTGTCCAACGTGCTCAGCGCCTGGTGCCAGTACGAGGCGCTCAAGTACGTTAGCTTCCCCACGCAGGTAATCACTCTATTACGGAAGCCAATCCCGCATACGCGAAATACAAACATTTTTTGCGGACTAGATATCTTCGATTTTTTTTCCAAATAACTACTTCAAATTAAAAAAAAAATAACAAAAACTCAATCCCGCAAGTTCCTAAGTCCGATTGGTGACTTCATTCCCGCAGACATAAAAAAAAGACCTGTATGATCGCGATTTTGATGCGGGATTGGATTCTATAGTCTAAATATTAAAAAAAAAATGTGTATCTACGCTCTAGCACACGCAAATAAGTTGAACCATCATGTCAGTCGACCTTCAATGCGCACTAATCAATTTTCGCAAATGGCATAACTTATTTGACGCTTACTATACCATCTGCCTGCTTCCATTTATAATTGTCACCAGCGAACTTATTTTCCTACTTATTATTGGAATGATGGTGTGTGGGCAGGTGCTATCGAAGTCGTGCAAGGTGATCCCGGTGATGCTGATGGGCAAGCTGGTGTCGCGCAACAAGTACGAGGTGTACGAGTACGTCACCGCCGTGCTCATCTCCGTCGGCATGGTGCTCTTCATGTTCGGCAGCCACGACGACAACATGGGTGAGCAACTAATAACTTTAATACCCAGCTATAAAGTTTACTTTGCGTTGCACCTTCGTAATGTTCTCAATGGCAATGGTTACTTATTGTGAAATCAACTTAATTTACATGCTTTTGGAACATAGAAACCAAATTACCTATTTGATAAACTAAATTGAAGATAAAGCAAATGTGTACCACGATCCTCCACATATATCCTCTCTGTACACCACACCATAGAACCCCGCAGCGTTCAGACGTAGTTTCAAATTTGCCGCTACCCACTGTTGGAATGACCTTCCTCTGCCAGTTAGAGTCCTGAAGACAAAAAAAAAATATTTCAATAACATTAAAAATAAATATTACATGTATTGTCAACAATCTACTTTCGCAATTTTCTCATAAACTAAATAAAATGTTGGTGATCGTTTTAATTCCACCAACAACTGTTTTTCAATAGCTATCATTGATAATTCAGAAAGACGCTCTTGACGACGAAAAAGCACGTTTCGCGGAAGAACTTGTACTTAGCCGGAATAGTTAAAACAAGATACACTAACTTTAACAACTCGGGAAAGGCATCTTCGAGGTAATTCTCATGAATGAAATCAATAAATTCCAAAACATTAAATCAGGACTAGAATACAAGCAAATTAATTAACTTTTTATTGTTTTTTTGTCGAAATAGTTTGCATAAATTTTAAATAATGAATCTAATCCCTCTGTTGGAAAATGTGAGTAATTATCTTATTAAGGTTATAGCACATTATAAAGGCACCACAACTGCGCGGCTGCAGCACGGCGTCGCCTCGAATTTAGACTACGGCTAGCTGCCAGCGCGCTAACTACGCGTTGTCCGCAAGGTGCAAGCTCGCAGTTCGCGCGCCGGCCGCGACTTGTAAGCTCACAGTCTGCGCGGTGGCCGCGAGGTGCAAGCTTGCTGTCACCACGAACTCAATGATAAATAAATGATGTACTTTGTGTTATTTTGATAAGAATTAAGCGCGCGAACTTTTAAATAGTTCGGGTTTGATATTGATTTTTATCGAGCATTTTAGTAAGGCAAGCCGGGCTTTTGGGCTTGTATGAAGGGACCGCCACTGTTGCCGAGCTGACTATGTAAGTTAAGTGGCTGCCATCTTGTCGCCTCCCCATGCTATGGTGCAATATATAGTTGTTGTCATTGTTGTAGTATCGAGTGTGATGACGATGTCGGGCGTGGCGCTGCTGGCGCTGTACATGCTGTGCGACAGCTTCACGTCGTCGTGGCAGGGCGACGTGTTCGCGCGCTACCAGTGCGGCGCGCTGCACATGCTGTGCGCCGTCAACGCCTTCAGCTGCGCGCTCACCGCCGCCGCGCATGCGCACCATGCGCCGCCTTTACGGCTACTGCACGTACGTACTTACATATATAGGCTCTCATTCAATTAGATGGTAAAAATTTTACGAATCATTGACACCACCAAAATAAAAACAGAGGTAAAAAAATAATAGGAAAAAAAACTATTTACATACTTACAAAAAAAAAGTTACGTAAATAAACTGTATTCTAATGAAATTCTACAGCACCCAGTGTTCGCTGCAGACTGCATCGTGCTATCAGTGAGCTCGGCTATAGGCCAGCTGCTGATCTACCACACCATCGCGCGCTTCGGAGCTGTGGTGTTCACCATCATCATGACGCTCAGACAGGTTTGTTTGATATTACAGTTAACTAACTCGGTGAGCTCAACGATAGGTCAGCTGTTGATCTTCCACACAATTTACACAGGTGTATGTGAAGATTTTTGCGGCCACAGTGAGAAAGAAAAAGAAAGAAAATCTTTTTATTTGCGGGACGCACTCTAACACACCCGCATAAGCACCGCAGCAGCCGTATTTGGATGGGTATATGTGCTGACACATACCCGCCCAATTCATTTTAACCCAGCAACTTTTTTTTTCTTACGTGTTATAATCTGTTTAATATCACGAAGTGTAGCCATTCTTGTTAGAAGTGTAGACATTTTATTTTTATTAAAAAACTAGCTTCTGCCCGCGACTTCGTCCGCGGAAAATTTTGTGAGACAAAAGGTGTGATAGCTCGGTTAATATCCATGTTATTATAAAAAATTTATAGCCTATGTCACTCAGGAGTAAAGCAGCTTTCTATTATAGCTTCAATTTTTCCAATCGAACCATTAGTTCCAGAGATTACCCCCTACAAACAAAAAAAACAAAAAAAAAACAAACTTTACCTCTTTATTATATTAGTGTAGATATATTTTAACGGCTATCTTTATTTCACTACATCCAAGGCATTGTACAGTCGAAACTGACAAACTTAAAATGTACATTATATAAAACAATAACAACATAAATTGTAACTAGTCCCGTTAGTTATCCTGTATGGTTCTCTATTGCTGTTATGCCCATTTTCAAGAAAAAACAAGAAGCATGGATCAAATGGAATAAGTATTAAAACATTTCTTAGAAACCAGGTTAAAAATACTTATCTAAAATTATTAATTTCGTACATAATGTCTATAAAGGGTTCCTCATGCTGGAATTCCAAAACTTTAATAAAAAGCACATATAAATTTAAGTATGGTCTGCAAAATATTTGCCAACTTTTTCTATTCGATATAATTGTGTTTTCTTGATTTTCACAATGGCGGCCTCCGTATAATTATATGAACACTTAGTAAAGTTAAATTATTGAAGCTTAAATCCCTAACCCGAACGAAATGCCCCGGACTTGACGCATATGTTGACGCAGGGTATATCAATCTCGGTAAAGCTTTCGACAAGGTAGACATATTACTCAACATTTCATTCAACATAATCCTTGGGATGTCTCTGAGATGTTTAGCATCTTGTAAAATAAATCGGAATCAAAGGGTTGTAATAAATGGTAATTAATCTAACATATCACCGTTAACCTCTGGAGTTTCTCAAGGCCCAATTCTTGGACCTCTTTTATTTATTTTGAATATAAACAATTATCCTCATATTGTGATAAAAATAAAAGCTGCAACACATATACATTGCAATGGCCCTTGCTTACATCGGACTTTATTTGTGATCTAAGTTTTATCCTCAATTTCAAATTAGGGATGACACTGAGATGATGATGCTTTATTTAAACCAAAACATCAATAAAACACATTAACTTTTTTGATTTCTACAGCATCTTACAATTGTTAAAAAAAAAAAACAATATTTGCTTGTGTAAGACCCTAGTATGTTCGCTCTGTCATTAGATGATTTCCCACTCAAATAAAGGACCATTGTAACTCTTTCGAGCAATTGGTATCAGTTCTAGTGGCTCTGTTTGGCTGATATGTTTTTGAGTCTTGACTTGCGAGCAAAACACAACTCGCCGTTAATTTAATACGTATCTGATCCATATTGGAAGCCTAGCTAGCCGTCGCTATTCCTCCGCAAACCTGTGCTTCTGGTTGGTACGGATACTCCATAGCCTGTCATGGGGGCAGGACGCTCAGGTCGACGCCATCGCTCGCTCCCATAAAGACAAAGTAGTGTTTGGCGCTAGGTAGATCGAGACCGTATGTTCCGATCGATCTGAACACCTGGGCTTTGCTTCTTGCCGCATTTGAAAAAGAACCTACTGACACAATCGTATCCGATGAGCTACGTCTTTTCTCCGATTTTTGATGTATTGTTGCGTGAACGCGTGTTGGTGGGTTGCAGGCGGTGTCCATCCTGCTATCGTGCATCGTGTACGGGCACCGCGTGTCTGTGGGCGGCGCGCTGGGCGTGCTGCTGGTGTTCGCGGCCGTGGCGCTGCGCCTGTACGTGCGCGCGCGCACCAAGCGCCGCGTGCAAGTGTAGCGCGCGGGAACCATTCGCCACTCACCCGACGTGGATCTACAAGCTGAATTTTCCAAGAGAATGTGGATAGCGAAAAATTACGAAAAATACTTATTATATAGGTATGTAATTCCACAATTTCCTCGAATTCTCATATGTCATTATTTTTTACATTTTGATCATTAATAACGACACTATTGAATGGTGTAATAATACATCTTGAGATGTTTCAATACCAACTGCCTAGTTCTTTTTCAGAAATCCTGTTCAAGACCTTAAGTATTTTTCGTTATTTCTCATTGTTTCGGATTTGGTCAGCCACGTCCACTTGAAAACGTCAGCCTGTATGTGTGATACGGATCATAATCAATGTGACAGAAAGACTTATTTTAAAATTAGACATTTGTGTGTAGCCTATTTTGGAATTGAATTTTAAATAACAAAATTAATTTGCAGAAAAACCTTTATGAGTAAAGTATCTCTAATATAAAGTAATGAAGAAAATATATTACATTACAGTACATTTGATGCGAATTCTACGGTCGCCGCGTTGTTTATGTTCCGTGTCTCACTTTATTTACAGCGATGAATTGCCAATACGTTTGACATAAGAAAAAACTAAACCTAAATCATGTCTCAAACTGCACCTTATTATAATGGCAGTTAGAGACAAAATCGGACATCATGCAAGTGTTTTTCGTCTCTGAGGGGTTGCTACAGCGAGACTGTGGAGCTCCTCCCTCTACTCGACACGAGTTTGTTAGAATCTTCTCCACTACAAGTTTATTCACGTGTGCAATATTGATACAAGTTCAGCTTCCGAGTTACTCGGTTTTGACTATTGATATATTTTGACGATTTGCGTGTTTATTTTATTTTTTTGGGAAATATCTAAGTCACGTTTTTAATATAGGAAACATGCCTATTTAACCAGCGCTCGAAGAGTTTCTGATAGAATATACGAAACATTTATTTTATGAAATGCCGTTTTGCAATTTTTACACCGTGAATGAATTTTCTTCTCTACTCTTGATATTTTTATTTAATTTCTATTGTTAGATTATACTTAGTTAACCAGTGCTCGAATTATCTCTCTTTATATAATAAAATGTAAGCAAACTAAGCAGAGGCTGTGTATGTTAAACTCGATTGATTTTTATCCTAGAAGGTGTTTATATCGTGTGAGTTGCACTGTAATAACACGTGTTTAATATATCTTACTATTACGCTCGACTCTTAAAAGACTTCAAATTACTCTACATTTTTACTTATTGCTTGGAGTATGTGTAGTAACTTCCTTACTCAACTAGCTAGTAATAAACCACGTGTGAAACATGTTTGTAAACACAGTATTCTATAATTATTATAAACGTGTCAACTTTTATCTTGAACCGCGGTGTTCCTTTTAAAATAAGCGATTTTTGATCGCTCATCCAGTAGTTGTAAATGAGAATGATTATAGCGTGAGCAGTCTTTACAAGCGAGCAACATTAGACATTTAAATACACATTTTGTACTATCCATTCAAACGATTTTGAGCTTTGTGGCGTTGGCGACATGATAAATTGTGGCCGTAATAAATTGTTGGTATTGTAACCACTTTTTTGCTTTTAATGCCATCCTTACGCTTGCGGAATAGAACTCAAAATCGGTTGGATGGATATTAAAAAAGGTTTTTTTTTCTAAATGTCTAACGCGAAAGAAATATAGAGTCAGTGCTATTTAGTCTGTATGTATGTAACAATAAGAGTGAAGTTAATACTGACTCTAATATGGCGTTAAAAACCCAAAAGTAGATTGTATAGCAACGCCTGCCAGACGCGTGTCACATGCGAGAACGCACAACACCGATGTGTTTATTTCTGAGTGGTTTTCTTCTACTGCTGTTACATAATCAATATTTGTTATTTATTTTATTATTTAAAGTTTTACTTGTTTGTTTGTTTTCGTGAAAAATATACTTAGATGTTTAGATGTCCACAAGCCTTGCAGTTTTGTCAAATTAATGAACAGTACCATTTTGTGAGTGAAAGGTACGTTGTGCTCAATTTGTATGTAAATTAATACTTTTGTGTCGCCGGTCAATTAAGTCCAATGGCAATATCAGTATCTTTAACGTTCAGTAAGCCGTGTGAGTAAGGCTAGGGCCTTATTTGAATACCAGTTTCTGAAATCCCTTATATCCAGGTTGTTTGAAACAAGCAATCCAATCTTTAATTTGTTGACAGCCTGGATATATGGCGGAAATTAATGTAAACGCGCTCTGTAAAATGCAGTATTAAGATTTTTTATTCGATGAACATTAGAAGCGTTCATTAGACTTATAGGAACAGTGACATCATATGACTGTAAGTGAGAAGCAAGGCTTATGTGTAGGACTAGGGCAAGGCACGGAGAACCGTGCTGTTGTGAACTAGCTTGAATGTTCGTATGCATGGTAAACAAAAGTTGGGCAACAGTTACTAAACGTCAGCAACATCACCAACTATAATCTACTTGACGCTGAAACGTGTCCCAGTTTCCCACAACTAAACCCCAATATTTTACAACGCGTTCACGTGACGGGGGACATGTTGTCGGACATTTTGAGGGACATTTTGAACCCTACTGTATCTGATGTTTTAAAGTTACAAAACATTGTTTCAGCAACAAGTTACTAACACTTGAGAATGTTACAGTGTTGATAGCGCCATGTTTACATTCCATATTTAAATCCACAATGAGAATACATTGACAAAATCGATACAATATTGTAAGACTTGCCTGGAATAATTCCCGTCGTTTTACATCTATTTTTCAAAACTGTTGATTAATTTTTGTTTACTTGTTTTATGAATATAAGTCAAAAGGTTGTATAGACAAACGTATGGAAAGATAATGTATGTAAATAGTAACTATTTATAAACTACAATATGTAGGAGAACAGTGTTAGTTAATATTATGTCGGATCTTTTGAACCGGGCAAGAGACCGCTGGACCATTCTATATTATGTATAATTTATTTATTAAATTTGTTCATGTGATTTAACATATACATATTTTAAATCAATGGCGGCCAAAAACTTTATCATTCTATATCATGCCAGATATGGGCTTTTATTGACCATTCCAGATGTTATTTCCATGAATTGTATCGTCTGTATGTACTTGTTTGAAAATAAACAGTGAATTAGGTTATGTTTACTAAAAATTGTGTTCTTCGTTGGTCGCCATTGTAACAATTTAATTTATATATAAACGTAATATGATTGTAATGTATTATAGCACACTCGAATGACCCCGACACATACTGTGTGATAGTTAATAAGATAAATAAAGCTGATGATGGAACCATCCATATTGTTTTTTTTTTTATTATAATTTTTGTTCAACCAAAATTGTACCTCACACATCATTAAACTCTGTAGGTATGACTGCATGTTGACTACTATCTTTTCATTATTAGACTGCGGATGTAACATTCTAATCCTTTGTAGTATTCGACAGTTGTAACGACCCAGCCTTCTTGGCAAACTTCACTGAGGTAGCTCAGGTAGCCAATACAACAATAATATTCTTAGAATAAGCTACATTTTTCCGCGATCATGTCTGTTTCAAAGATTTTTCAACAGACGCGACTCCACTTCCACTTTTTGTCCAGCTGTGATTTGTGTGAATTAAACATTATCTAAAATCTTGTAATATGTATAAAGAGTATTTTTCTCGGATACCCTTTAGAGGTATGTTTTTTTTTTATGGTAGGTGAAAATCATCGAATGACGAAACCCGCTCTTGGGCGGAGCGGGAGACCAGTGTCAGACTCTTACTGACTAAAAAACCTACCCCGTACCTTCCTTGCCTTATTCCCAGAGCCGCGGTAACAGTTTCACTCAAACCGGCAGCTCCAGGAGGCTTCGACCCTGATGGACCCCTACAGTTTGCTGACAACTCCTTGAGGCGCGCGGGAACGGTGCGCGCCGTTGAAGACTTGGACTCGGTCTGGACAGTTACCAGACGACCGGACGGCGAGCTACCCATTGCTCACCGTCCGTGAGCCAGTGTCTACGGAATAGAGAGTAAAGTCCCACATACCTCCGTAAAGAAGAGAGTACCTTCCGACCCGACGTATTATGTCTGGTGGACAACTGCCCAATAGCTGAATTTTCGCTGGAGAATTTTAATTGCGCAATGCAGGATATTGTACTTTTTAGTCCCGTTGTGACGTCATAGATATAGCTACTCCTCTTCTATCACTCCCCTCCAGGGATCCAAGATCGATGGTTTTTCTTGATGCGTCGTGATGCCTGCCAGGCCAGTGGAAATCCACAAAGTTCTCGGTAAGTCGAGTCTGTCTGTGGTGATGCGCCTCTGAGTCAGGGTGGTGCTGTCCAGTGAGTCACGAAGATGGTGCAGGCTCCATTGAGTCGTTTTGGTGTTGTGCTTGACTGCTGATGTCGACAAGGAGAGGTTCTTCAGGGCTCTTCATGTGACAGGCCGAAAGTGCAAGGGTCAGAAGCCAAGGGCGCTGATGAGACTACAAGTGATAATCAGGTAAGAATGCTGGTGGTCAGATACTCTTTATAGCCGTGGGGACTGGCTTTATGGCTCGCTGCACCAAAGCTTGAGGAAGTGACGTCACAGTGTGTGGCAGCTGCACGGAGGCTGCGCTGACGTTCATTGAAGTAGTTTGGACGTGTGTTGAACAAATAGTAAAGTCCCACATACCTCCTTTGAAAAGGGAGGAGCGGGTGTTATTTCTGGTGGACTACTGCCCAATAACTGCTGTTCCTATAATATGTTCAATGCAATTCGTGCTGTTGTACCTATAATATGTTCAAATCGTGCGAAAAACTTTAATCGTGCGATTAAAGTTTTTCGCAATAAAAAAAGTTCGTAGTTATTATTTCCATTGACGATTTGTTTGTTTTTATTGACGTCACAATTTTGACAATCCTATAATAATAATATTGTATTGAACCTTTGTTACAAGAGATATATTATGATATTTAAGAATTAGCCTCAATTCGTCATGGATCAAATCATCAAAACTGGGAATTAATAAAAACAGGGCTAGAATAATTTCCAAGGAAGGTACATAATACCTACAACCTGATGGAGAACCTCCATTGGTATTTCGAAGTCGGTCAAATAAGTATATCTTCGAGTCTCCATGTTCGACACTGGCAGGCAACAATATTTGCCGCCAAGTCCAAAACACCTGTCACATGTAACAAATCAAAAATTCAAAAGTAGAACACATGCGAAAAATCAAATCCAGTGTCAGATCGCCCGGCGTTCTCGTGAAATTCCCTGGTCTTTTTGTTTCTGTGTGTGTCTCCCGATGTGAAGCATGTTGTGGCTGGCCAACCCCATTAGCATCAACAGCTACTATGAGTTCAAGCAGTTCCAGAGCATCCTGTTCGAGAAATAAGTGGCAAAGCTTCCATCACCCTCCTGTTCTCATCCCGCCACTAGGTAAGTATCTCGAAGGGGCTGAAGCCTTCGAAAGCATTAGGTTGTGAAACACTAAGATCGAATACGAGTACCATTGCGCAAAACCTCCGGTCGTTTTGGCAATTACCAGCTTACTATGCATAGGCAAAAGACCAGTCCACTTGGGACATGAGTGTAACGTACCTTCATCTAAATATGCGGGGTCTTGTGCTCAATATTTACTTATATCATGTACCTACCTAGGTATTGCACTGCAGCGCTGTGGTAACACACGGTCCAACTTGGTACGACGCATTGAGTCTGCCCGTACCAAGGTCGAGCGAGACATACCTAGCAACTAGTACTTAGTGCTAAGATCCTCCAGTGTATACAGATAAATAGAACATTGTCTACGGAGATACTTCCCATAGACATGGTTCGATGCAATGTGGGCCGCCTAAGTCTTTTGGTTTCGAAGCAAGGATGTTATTAAACAGATGTAGAGTGTTTCCCACGGTCTATGTGTGTCGTGTTGCTGCTGAGCTGTTACTAAGTAGTGGCAGACTGGGCTGTTCCAGAGGCAGGCAGCGCGTATGTGGACGCCGCTGATGCCGCTGCTGGCGACGGCGGCGCTGGCGCTGGGGCTGGCGCCGTGCGTGGTGCAGCGCGCCTGCCCCAGGCGCCGCCCCAGCCCGCCCTCCACCGTCTGCATGCACCGCATCCCCTCGCTCCGCACTGACCGCCTCGACAACACTTCTATGTACGTACCTTATGGTAGCTCCTCCACATTAGAGCCCTGAAGCTGTTTAATTAGACGTGAACGTGAATATGTGGACGGTTGTCGCTGGATTCCTGCGCGTTCACGCCGGTTCCACGATCATGCCGGAATTCATGGCGTGAACTTATGGCCCTAATGCAGAGCCGCCATTGGAGTCAACGTGTTGTTGCCATCAAGATTTTGTTGTATAAAAAATTGGTATTTTGTTAATGTTATTTGTTCGGTACAACTCTCGTCTCTCTCTTTCCCTCATGATGGGATTCTTACGTGATGTACTTGTATGACCCTCATCACGTAGTTGTGCCTTAGGTAGCTACAGCCAAGCGATAGTCATTTAATTAATTGGATTTCTTGGTGATAGCAACACCTTTTACCTAGATATACCTATACTATAAATGTCCACTAACAAAAAGCATTACTTTTTCAGAATATGTTCATCAAAAACTAAAATTAAGAAAAAGAGAATCGCACTATGAGACAGTTACCTACATATTCTTGATCATTTCTTCTCCTTCCAAATCTTATGGAATATTATCTTATTAAAATGATTACTTTATCGCAAGCCTTATTTCAAGGTAAGATTTTTGAAATGCTAATTTATAATATTAGTTGGTATTTAATATACGAGGAGTAATACGATGAGGCCAAAAAGAAGAAAAAAAGAAAAAGCTAGCGCAATCGAACTCCGATCTTAGCGTCATCGCAGCAGAAATATATATAGAAGATATCCGCAAGAGAACCAAGTTTACCGAATAACCCGAAAACTTTCCAAACTTGGAGTGGGCAGTTCTCGTTGCTGGCAGAAAAGATGGTTTAACAAAAGGTTTTAATGTTCCACGTACCTAACCAAAGATGTAACGTTGGAGGGCCTTCCACAAGGTGGAATGATGACTTGGTGAGGTTTAAGAAACTAAATAAATCAATTTATGCATAAATTACTACAAGAAACAGTAACTCTGTATCGTGCTGACCACTCTTTCTCCAAAAAGTTTTTTTGTCAGCTTGTAAGGCTGTAAGAATATCGAATATTTCACAAAACTGATAGGTGCCGAATAAAAACTGACCATAAACGACCAGCGACGAAGTAAATGGAGAAACCAATGAGCACTTCCCAGGTGTATGCTGATGTAAAATATAGCTGCACATTTTTATTCACAACATGATGATTTGTTGTATTAACACTGAATCAGTTATTTGTGTGACAATGGCGTGGAATTGTGAGTGATGTAGTGTTGTGATACCGCGTCCGTCCGCTGTTTACCAAACAAACCCTCGCACCGTCGCGATATTGTCATAACGACCGCGCCCCCTACCGCGGTATCCGACGTGGGAATGATTCGACTACTTATCACCACTTTTCTTTTTCAGCTAAAAGGAGTCCTTCATGAAAATAATGCCACATAACAAAATATCAGGGTTGGCCCTCAATTGAACCAAGATTAGAATTCGTAAAATATAAATAGCAGTCCCTACATAAGGTAGGTACGTACTAATCTGTTTCAAGTATTCATCTCAATGTTATGTATCTAGACATTTTCTCCATCTCTTTAACATCTACCGAACTACAGTTAAAAATTCCAATTGAAAACCCTCGGTCATTAGGGGAAGAAAACTGCAGAAACTAGGTAAGTACTTTTAGCCGGGGCTTCTCGATCAAAAGTTAAGGAAATATACATTCGAGTTTCCTGCAAAATAAAAACATGTTACTGTAACATGTTTTTGCAACTTTTGTTTCTCATGAGATAGCAATCGAGCAGATTGATGAAGTAGGAACTCTTTATTCAGCTGGAGAAATAGTTTGCCCCTACGCAAAAGACCGAGCGAAGTGGAAGAGTCTAAGTAGGAAAGCGGACCCCGGGCACCGAGGTGAAAGCCTAGGTTGCTACCGGGACTGGCGCTATGATGATGATGATGATGATACGTAGTTCGACATTGTCCTCCAAACTCCTTTAAATGTTTGTCACAGAAAGTGATCGCGTATCGTTATCGCCTGTTCGTGTCTCGTGGTATCGGGCGGCGCGATGCCGACCACCATAAAACACGAGGGCAAGAACGTGACGCGCGAGTGGAAGTGCAAGCGTTGCTTGGGCTGCCGCTGGTTGACGTGCTGCTTCAGGCTGAGCTGCTTGTACCGCAAGACCGTCACATGAGTTACCCGCGCGCCCTGGCGCTGCTCGCGCTGGTCGCCCTCACCAACCAGGTACCACTCTAGCGCAGAGCGAATTTTATTCAATTAGTGGCTGTGATTTCGTGATCTGAGTTATTGCAGGCGCTTAGAGTATTCAGAAACTCACAATATTATAGTTATCCTTGCCGGTGAATTATAATGCTGTGTTGAAAATGGCTGTCTTATGAGAAAACTGTAGTGTAGTTTATAAACACAAAAACACTAGGAAAGATCGCTTGAATTGCAATCTTAGTTCTTATATTTTTGCCGGTTTGAGTGTCCTTATTTGCAAATTCGAATTAAGTGCGAATTATGTCTTTGTCCTAGGAACTTCTGGTTTAGTATGTTCTTAAGAAATATAACATCCATTCCCAGATTAGGCGACTGCACAAATCATTGTTGCCTCGTTGTTTGCAGTCGCATCTACTATCTTGGAAGAATAATTCAGAATTTAGAGCTAATTCAATGTTATTGTTTCAGGCAACCACAGGATGCAAGAACTGTATAGTAAGTAGTTTTTGTCGCATCTAGCCCAGTAAGCACTAACACACACGTAACCTGATTCTTTGTTATTGATAGCAGGGAGTAGAAGTCCAAAAGCTTTTTTAAAATGCAATGTAAATCCTTTTAAAACTTTAAAAAGTAACGAGAAATAGTAAGCCATAGAAAACACAATATTTCTGAGAAGATTAATCACATTACGAATTTCGTGGGAAAAACATGTAGCTCTCAATAAGTCTTCATGGAAACTGAGCTGTTCCACCCTGTTCAATCCCGATTATGTCTTTTTTGTTTAGGGTGAGAAATCATCAAATAAGTTCTCTTGCTCTTGAGGAGCGAGAGAGAGATGTCAGACTGTTACAACCCACCCGTGACCCTTCTGAGGAAGCAACGCCCGGATCCACGCAGGGGTGACGGCCACTGTGTGGATCGATGAGGGTGGAGCACAGTAGAGGTGTGCCTCGCTTGGGCAGAGCATTGCAGTGTCTTAATGGGGGAGACCGTTGGCAGTGACCTTTCGCGCCAGGCCTTGGTTCTTCAGGGCATGGTCCGCAGTGAGGAGGAAGTAGCAGGCGGCTGCTTTTTGCGAAGCAGTAATATTAGCAAAGTAGGAGGCCGACCGCATTAAGCAAAGCCAACAGCGATCGCGCTGCAGCTGCCGTCACCACGATTCAGATCCAGTTTTCCGGCCACCGTAGGCACGGGCTTGCGGACGGCGAGCAATGCGTCAGGTTGCCTGGTTGTCTGGTAACAATCCGGACCGAGCTTAAAGCGTTGATGGCGCGCGCCTCAAGGAGTTGCGAGCAAACTGAATGGTCCTAGCAGGGTCGAAGCCTTTTGGAGCCATGGGCTAATGCGAAAGCGTAACACCAGGGCCCTGGGATTTTTGGGAACATTTCAAGTTCCTTTGTTGAGGACTGTTTGTGTTTACATATATTATTACAAAACTCGAGGCTCGAAATGCCATGCCATTCAAAGAGAATCATGTATTAGTTATTGATTGGTGTATGTATACCTATCATCTAGTTGTTTCTAAAACGAGAAGAGCCCCTCTTGACATTGAAACTATCAGTATTTTGCTGTCTAACATAGAATTTCGAATCTGTAGTGCAACACACTCTTTCTCTTTACAAATGCCTTTGTTTACTATATGGCAAGTCTTTCGCAGTTCAAGTAGTGCAGTTACGGAATACCTACCTAGCTTTGTGGGCACACAAATGGTATCAACGTCGATTGCTAGTCATCATCATTCCGGCACCCAGACCACGCACGATCTAAGCCATCATTAACTGGATGCATCTTGGGTAGTCTTAATAAACTAGTGCGTTTGCGTGTAGTCAAGCCAATAAGTCTATATTATCATGAGCTACGGGATTCACATGCGCTTGCGCCACGCCCCTCAAATAAAAAACAATATATAAAATGTCAAGTATGCTTGTGACACAGTAGACATCTTTTCGACTGTAATGATGATGATGTCAAGTGAGTCTCATGTCCCCCAGGTTCTAGGTAAAGAAGAGAAGGCGATGTTCCGGCTGCACTCGGGCGCGTGCGCGGCGGCGTCGCGCGTGGCGCCGCGCGCCGTGGAGGCGCTGCTGGCGGGCGAGCTGCGCGACTCGCCCGCGCTGCGCCGCCACGTGTACTGCGTGCTGCTCAAGTGCAAGCTCGTGTCCAAGGACGGCAAGCTGCAGAAGGCCGCCGTGCTCGGCAAGATGGCCACGCGCCCCGACGCTAAGAACGCTACCAAGGTACGTGTCACGTCGCGCGTGTCTGTGCTCTTCTCATTATCTGTGCAGTGTCGCTAGTTTAAACTTTAAGGGCGCCTTTAAATTAGCCGCAACGATTTATTTATATGAAAAAACAAGGTAGCGCTGTCGCGCGACAAATTTGAAGGCGCTCGTGTGTGTATGTAGTCGTACCGATGGAGAACTTAATATTATTGTTTCCTAGCTAATTAGCTAGGAAACAATAATGCTCAGGACTCGGATCCCCTTGACGGATGCCCTCGCGCGGCGATCCGCAACAAAGCATTTTAGGAGCGCGCGAGCGACTGTTTAACGCAATTTCTGGCCTTCCCCTTGAACCTGCTGCAAATGTCTGATAGTCGTGATTTTTATGTAGTTTGTCGAGAGAGGATTATAATTTTTTCGTTCTTCAAAATGAGCTACCTAGTCCTGAAGACGACTCGTCTGCTTCTGCGTGAACTTCACAATTGCATTGAAATAATTTGCATCAATAAGTAACTTTATCTATTTTAAGTGCGATGGTACCGATGGCGAACCTGTGCAAAGCCACTGGGACAGGATTCAGGCTGCCATCACCGAGGCGACAAAGTCGGTGCTCGGCTTGTCCAGGGGCGGCCGCAAGTGTGACAAGGAAACTTGGTGGTGGGATGACACAGTCCAGAGGGAGATCAGAGAGAAGAAAGCTCTCTTCAAAACGTGGCAAGCTTCCAAATCTCCCGAAGACCGCGACGCATACAGAGCTGCAAAACGTGCCGCGAAGAGGGCCGTAGCCAGAGCCAGACGAGACCACTTACAGCCACTTTATGATAAGTTGGAATCGTCTGAGGGGCAGAAGCTCATTTATAAGTTGGCACGTTCCAGGGTCAAAGCGGCACTGGATATCACTAAGTGCCGCTGTGTAAGAGACCCTGACGGCAATCTGTTATGCGAGGACCTCGCGGTGAAGGAGAGATGGCGCTCGTACTTCCACGAGCTGCTGAACAAGCAGCATAAAGAGGTGCTGTCTCCGGTTCTCCCTCCAAATCAGGGACTTGTGCCCCCGGTTACGCCTGAAGAAGTGCATGTGGCTCTTCGCCGCATGAAGAACCGGAAAGCTGTCGGTGCCGAAGGAGTCCCCATTGAAGCCTGGAAGGCGATGGGTCCTCGTGGTGTGGGCATCTTAACCCACCTATTTAACCGCATGCTCCTCACCGGAAAGATCCCGAGTCAATGGAGACTGAGTATTATCACTCCAGTCTTCAAAGGCAAGGGATCAGTGCAGGAGTGTGGCGACTACCGGGGGATTAAGGTTATGTCCCACACCATGAAGCTCTTCGAGCGGGTGATTGACTCTCGGATCCGACAGGAGTGCACCGTCTCGGGATTCCAATATGGGTTTCGACCAGGCCATGGCGCCATGGATCCCATCTTTGCCCTAAGGGCTACAATGGAGGGATACAGATCAAAGAATACGCCTCTGCACCTCTTGTTCCTTGACATGCAGAAGGCCTTCGACTGTGTCCCCCGTGAGGTGATCTGGTGGGCGTTGAGATCCAAAGGAGTGCCCGAGACCTATGTTGACATCATCCGAGATATGTACCGAGACTCCGGCTCTGTGGTTCGGACCGCTGTTGGCGATACGAAACCCTTCCCCATCACCGTCGGAGTTCACCAGGGTTCTGTCCTTAGTCCGTTTCTGTTCAGTGTGGTGCTGGACGTGCTGTCCTTCAACATCAGGGACTTAACGAGCAGCCGCCATGGCTGCTCATGTATGCAGACGACATCGCGCTGGCGGACTCGGACAGTGGGCGTTTGGTTCGACGTGTGACAGCGTGGAAGGAATCGCTGGAAAACGGCGGTCTGAAAATTAATGCGGCGAAGACCGAGTACTTGGCCTGTAACACAACAAACGCTGCTCCTGTTCGCATTGGCGAAGACACAGTCGAGCGCACGGAACAGGTCAGGTACTTGGGATCGGTGCTCCACGAGTCCGGGGATGTCGATTGCGACGTCGAGTCACGTATCTCGGCGGCCTGGGCGAAATGGCGTGAGGTGGCGGGGGTAATCTGTGACCCGAAAATGCCGGTTAGGCTCAAAGGACAGGTCTATAAGACCATAATTAGGCCTGTCCTTTTGTATGGCAGTGAAGCGTGGCCTGTACTTGTGCGGCACAAGCAGAGCTTGCGTGTCACGGAAATGAATATGCTGCGCTGGATGTCGGGAGTGTCGCGGAAAGACCGCATTAAAAACTCCCGCATCCGGGGCAGCCTTCAGGTCCGTGACATAGCGGATAAACTGCAGGAGGGTCGCCTACGCTGGTATGGCCACGTATTACGAAAACCGGCAGATTACGTGGGTAACAGATGCCTCGCCATGCCACCTCCGCCGGGACCCGGAAAACGAGGAAGGCCTAAGAGGCGTTGGATCGACGTCGTAAGGGACGATATGCGTGCCAATGGGCTTACGGCAAAGGACGCGAAAGACCGAGCGAAGTGGAATCGTCTGAGTTGGAAAGCGGACCCCGGGCACCGAGGTGTAAGCCAAGGAAGCAACCGGGACTAACGCTGAGATGATGATGATGATGAAGTAACTTTATCAAAAATCGCAACTACTCGAAAGCTGCTCTGACGTGTCGGATTCGACGATTGATCTCTTTCTAGAAATTACACCTACCTGACTAGTCTGTCCCAGATAAACGTTTTGAGTGTAGTCTTCGGTCTTGATAGGAGTGTGTGCTAATTACATGGTTTTTTACATTTTTTTTCTCTGCCCAGAACACTGCTCTGTTTTATTTGCTTTCCAAATAATCTAGAACAAGTTTTCAATAAAAATATTTTTTTCATTGTAAAGTTTTATAGCGTGGTATATAGGGGGGTACCTATGTAATTAGTTCACATCAAGACCATTCTAAAAAGCTCAAACGACGAGAGTTCCTATGGCCATCTTTCAGCTTCATCATGAGATCCTGGTTACCATCTAGCACCAAAGTACTATAAAGATAGCTCAAATTATTCCAAACTCGAAGCGATTATCGTTTAACGTCCCGTTCGAGAAACTTCCCTCGTCGCGTAGATTAACACCAGTTTATCCACGGGACGGAGGGACGTTTTGCGACCCAGTCCATTGAGTGTCCAGACGAAGCGAATCTGACTAAAACGATAATTGTGTTATCCTAGGCTTTGGAGAGCTGCGCAGAGCAGACTGGAGACACGCCTGAAGACTTGGCGTGGAACCTGTTCCGCTGCGGCTACGACAAGAAGGCTCTTCTCTTCGAGTACATGCCCACCAACACGAGCGAGTCCGAAAACAACTCCTAGATGTTCCACGAGCCGTCCACAGATGGCGCTGTTATCAAGTCTACTTGTAATTCCATGTTTAGCCCAAAGATAGCGCTGTACCACTAGTTTTCAATTTCATTAAATTATTCTTGTACCATAAAAAGGTTTAAAATGTTCCCGCTATTCTTTTTGTAACTTTTTAGCATATAATATAATATTAACTAACCAGAGCTTTGTTTTATTTGCGATTAGTTTGTCACTGACGCGATTAGGATAACTACTGATCGAATAACCGCACTCGCACTTACTCCACAAAGCCAAGATATCGCCAGCCACTTTCACACTCTTCCACACAAGTCGTTTATGAAGTTCTATAACCCAACTCCCTAGCCCAAGTTAACGTCGGAAGGCTTTGTGTTAGCCTTGGATGACGTCAGAACAAATGAATCGGGGACGTAAAGCCTTCGACGTTAACGAAACGATCGTAACTTGGCTAGTAGGGGGGCTGGGTTCATTATATAATATTGAGTCATAGAACAGTAGGCGTTTTGAACGGGCATAAAACATCTGACACATAGTGTTCGATATAATAAAATCGAATCAAATTTCGCAGTCAAATACGGAACCCAGGGGAGCTACCCCATGGCCAAGTTATGATCGTTTCGCTAACGTCGAACGCTCTGAATTGGTCACGCCTTCCATTCCTTAGTTCTGAACTGATCACGTGACTGAGCGTTTATAACATTATATACGCTCTGATATGTGGTCAGTTTATAGAGAACATTTGCGGGCCGTTATAATTTGACTGCTATGCGAGGGCCGTTAGAAGCAAATATTTATTAAGTAGGTATATGCTTTATTGTACACCAAGATAATTTTACAAATTTTGAGCCTTAAAAATAGAGACTTACAATACGCGGCCTTGTCGCATTTTGCGATCTTTTCCAGGCAACCTGAGATGGAAAGAGATTGCCTCACATAAAATTGGAATCATGGGGGGAATTCTTTACCCATAAGAAATGATAAGAAAAACCCTAAGGGAAAACCATAGGGGGCAGCATGGTAAACCTACTGAAGCCATGGGTTCTAACAGGGAATATGGCTCTGCAAGGAAAACTCAGAGTCTTGAAACGCAAGGCAAAGAAGTCCCATAGGAGTGGTTTTTAGACGGTAAAGGTTTGACGTGCATAGGAATAGTACATTGTTATACGAGGGATGAAAGTTAGTTATTTAGTCCCGAGAAATTTCTTGGCGACCGAGCGCAAGCGAGGTCGCTAATAGTTCGAGGGACTAAATAACTCTTTAACCCGAGGTAAACACTGTGCTTTTCATTACGAATACGAGGAAAATAAAAATAATAATAAAAACCTGAATCGTCGTCAAATGTCTTCGTATGTTTTTAGGTAGGTATATTTCTTTTGATTTAGGCGGTAAGCGGTTTTCTGTTCAAAGAATCTTGCGAAGCTGATGAACTTATCGTGTTAATACAAATTTCTTATAACAGAGATTTAGCAAAATGTAAACAAAACTCTATACCTCGAAAAAAAAATCAAGAAAGACCAAATCGGCCACAGATTATAGAGAGACTTTACCCGTCTTTTTTTTTTTTTGTCGTCGTCTGGCTATTCAGTAAATATTTTTTATTTTATCATTGTAAAAATTGGTTAGGTCAACATTTTTCTCAAATATATTAAAATAAAGCCATTAAAAGAAGCATTCTTAAATTATTTCTATCTCTTTGTAATTTTAATTGTACTGGCAGTATAAAAATTCGGGTCACGGTTCAATATAAATGTCAAAATAGAACTAGTTTTTTTTTTTAATATTTGCTGTCTAAATATTAAAAAAACAACTGTCAGTTGTAAAGTAAAACTCCCTAGGGAGTAAAAGTACTTCTTCCAACCCTGTCTGCAGGTAACTTTACACCTACTTTCAGAGTATGAGTAATGAAAAAGTTTATTTTTATTGGAGCTAAACCTAAAGAAAATAAATTAGGTTACTACAGCCAACATTATAAAAACCACGCTTAGGAAAAAAGTAAGTTAATTCACAGCTAGTCTTATCGCCTTTATTCACCTTTAACCGAAACAATGCGGAAATTATTCACATTCCTGATTGATCGACCTCATTGTGACGTCACAGACCTCAAATCGTTCTCGGAAGGTAAGCAGGATCTCGTCCCTCACTGACTGGTCCACTTTTTCTTAAGAGCAAAAATGGCGTGAGTAATTTGGGAAGTTGAGTTTTGTTAGAAGGCGTTCTTCAGTGTCATGAATGGTGTGCGGTGGGGAACCGGAAAATCTGATAGTAATACTGAGATTTGTGTTAAGAGGCCGGTTCGGGACGAGCTTTAAACAAGCTTTTTTAAAAAAGAAAAATCTGGGAACCTAGATAAATATTGTCTAAATCCAAATATCACCATAATATGGTTGAAAAATGCTCGACTTGCAAATGATTTTGGTATTACGTTTGTATGGATAAATCGTCCCGGACCGGCCTCTTAAGGACTACAGGTATTTTCTAGAGGCCATAAGTTTTAAGGCTCAATATTTTTTTCGTTTCGTAATCACGTTTTTTTTTTACAATTAGGCTCCGCGAATTTTAATGCTTGAAAATTCGTATAAAAATAAAGCCTTTAACAGTTTTTAACAGCAATAACAACTGCAAATTGCATTTATTTGTTTAAACCACTTATTTTATTTACGAGTTTTCAAGCGCTATAATTCGCACAGCCTAACTTCTGACTCGCCAAGATCCGCGGGCCGTTACTGTTCTTATGTATTTATGATTTTTGAAGAAATTATCCACCCTCACACGAAGTTTTTAACAATATCACTCAACACGAAGTTTTTAACAAAATTATAATCGGACGGAAACACTGCAGCTGGCAAACTGTTCTAGTCCCTCGATGTACGCGGTATAAACGACGAGGCAAAACGCTTAGTCCGGACCGTAGATGTCTTAACAACGTAAGAGTGGATATTTACCGTACGCAGGGATAACCGATGGTAAAATTGAGAGAGGAATCAAAAAAACCCTAACCCATCAATTAAAGCGAGTGGAACTAATGAGCACTACACTGTGAGCCTTCTGTACGTCCGATAGTCTGATGTTTCACGTGGGAGGTAATAAAGGTTCGGTGAGTGGTGACGGTCAGTGCGCACGTCAGGTGAAGTCATCGATACGGTAACGATGTGTATTTACAATATAAAGCCTGCGCTACACTATTCGTCAAGTTTGTCGAAGTTTAACGAAAACGATAATGTACAACCCGTTCCAAATGAGAATAGGATCGATGGCCATGTTGTGACGTCACGTCGAACTGGCAAATCGAAAAAAATTGGTAGAGTGAAAAAAAGAAATTGGTATTAAAAAATAATTTACGAACGAATCGTGAACGAAAAAAGTTCAATTAGAATACAGTTTTTCAATTTTGTTTATCTCTGTTTCACTGTGTGATGTGTCTGAGTAGTGGTAAATAGAAGAAAAGGTGAATTGTATCTAAAAATGAAAATAAGAAAGAAAATATTTTTTTCTTGTAAACTAGTTATGACATAAAACAATATATTTGGCATATTAAACCCTAACGTTCTTATTTCAACTACAATTAACTAAAATGTAGTAATAAAAAGCTAAAAATAAAACTTATTATTAGCAAATAAGACTTTTTTGCAAACCGTACTTTTCACTAAAAATTTGACAGATATTATGGTAAAATAATAAAATATTATGGTATTATCTAATTTCCTATTCTTATTTGGAACGCATAATAGAAGGGTACTTCGCTTCGCTTCATGCAACCTCCAGTCGTTGTAGATTTTTGCGTCCAAGTCAAAGGACTCGAAGTGCTCCTCGCGAGGTTGCACGAGTGTATAGTCACGTACTTCAGAAGTCGATCAACTTGGTCGAAGCAACTTCGCGAGTAGTGTAGAGAAGGCTTATCGGCTCAATATTGTCGTAAAATTGTCTGACATGTCATTTATACTCAGTTTTTGTGTTTTTCCCACTGTTCATGGACACGGCCGCCTGACGTCTATCTCTCAATTTCCTGTGGTCTTATATGGAACATAATGAGCTCGGTGGCAATATTCACCTACTGTATTGTAAATTTTGGAACGGATTGGCACTGATTTTTTTTTATTCTAGATAGGCTCGCGTTTGACCACAATATCACCTGATGGTAAGCCATAATGTGGTCGACGATGGAGCACGCTTCTCAAGAACTAACCTATTCACTCTTAACTTAAAGACCCGTAGATTGTAGCTATCAGGAAACAGACTCCGGCAGGGAATTCCACTCCTTAGCTGTAGGTATGCATAATGAATGTGTTCCCAAAACGCTTCGTACGTATGGGTGGGATCTCCACCATGTACCAAATGAACTTCGATCTCATCAGGTATCACTACTTATCATTTTTTGTCACACTCATTCAAATGTCTAGCTGTATTGTAGGTAATTATTTTTTTTTTCAGATCAGCTAACCTCGATCGAAACGAAAATTACGGGATTGGAAAAAGAGCGCAACTCAATGAGTATTAAACTAACTGCACTCGAAGAGAAAGTTGAGTCGCTTGACCGCAGCATTGTTTAAAACATGTGTCGAGCTTCGCAATGTCCCAAAACAGTCTAAAGAAACCAAAAAGATGCTATATTTATTTATTTATTTATTTATTTATTTAGTACATGGAGAACTTACAGCTAATAAAAACATACTAAAATAGGAAACCATAATCGTTAGAAAGCCAATTACAAGTTCTCACGTGTAGACGTTGTGTAGTACATAAAAAATGGTGTGTGAGCACAAAAACATAAAAGAAAGCTTAGCTTTTTAGTTAATATACCGCAAAATTCCTTAGTTTGCACAAAATTAATAAATACCTAATTTGACTTGAAAAATTTAAGGCTTAAGCACCTTCTGGCTGAGTTCAAACTAATTGTGAATGGATCAAAATCATTTTCCTTGCATATGTCATTGAAACTACTGCTTGCGCGCACGATATAACTGTTCCGTCTATAATTTGATGACGTATGAGGCACACGTAGGGGTGGATTAAAACGAAGTGTTTTGTTTGGCACATTAAAATAAAATTTGGATAAAAGGTCAGGGCTGTCAATATTGTTATTAAGGATTTTGAGCAAAAACAGACAATCAGCAATTCTACGACGATCCACCAGTGGTAACAGATGATATTTCTTACAGAGTTCAAGATAATCAGCGGACCGGTATGGAGTCTTCTGATGGAAGCAAAGATATTTAATAAAACGTCTTTGGATGTTCTCAATGCGGTCTATGTATTTATGATAGCGTGGATTCCATACCTGAGACGCGTACTCTAGATGACTTCTTACAAAAGTGCAATACAATATTTTTAGTGTTTTAGCATCCGTGAAACACTTAGAGAGACGTATAATGAATCCAAGTAGTTTAGAAGCTTTTTTGATAATTGCGTCAATGTGTACATCAAAAATTAACTTACTGTCGTGTTGGACGCCCAAATCGCGAATAGTACTACACCTTGGCAAGATCTGGCCCGACAAAGTGTAATTATTAGCTATAGTAGTACGTTTTCTAGTATAAGTGATTACCAAGCACTTAGATGGGTTCAAATCGAGTTTATGTGCTTGACAGTATTCTTCTAGCCGTTGCAAATCAGCCTGAAATGCAAGTCTATCCTCAAACGTTGAAATGGTGGCAAAGATTTTCATGTCATCAGCAAAGCATAACAGTTTAGAAGAATGTAGGCACTTATCGATATCATTTACATAAATAACAAATAAGAAAGGACCGAGCAACGAACCCTGAGGCACACCACTAGGCACATTTACCCAGCTAGATATATAATTGTTAAGTACTACTGCCTGTGACCTATTATTAATGTAAGAAGAAAACCATCTTAAGAGGTCCCCACGAATCCCCATGAAGCTTAGTTTCTTTATCAGGGTATCGTGGTCGATCCGATCAAATGCCTTGCTATAATCTGTGTACACTACATCAACCTGCTTACCATTGTCCATAGCATCAGTAAGGAAGTCATTAAACAATAATAAATTAGAAGTGGTAGAGCGTCCTTTCAAAAATCCATGCTGGAAGAAGCTGAGCGAACTAGCGAGGGCGGGATATAACTGATTATAGACAACCCTTTCAAATATTTTAGCTATAATACACAACTTGGATATAGGCCTATAATTAGTGACCTCGGTTTTTGACCCCTTCTTGTGTACTGGTGTAATAAATGCAGATTTCCATACTTTAGGGACAACACCAAGAGTCAAAGACCTGGAAAATAAAATAGAGATAGGAATAGCAATGGAAGGCGCGCACTTTATTAGAAATTTTGATGAAATTTTATCAGGGCCAGCACCTTTAGTTGGATCTAGGTTACGAAGTAAATCGGTCACAACATCAACATTGACCTCTATACGACCGATGTCAGATGAAGTTCTGTTATCCGAATGGATAAAAGAAGGTGGATCGGGAGTATTAGAGGTAGTAGAGTTAAGGAAAGTCGACATGAAATAAGATGAAAAAGCTTCACAAATAGAATCCCCAGTGATTAACGTTTCATTCTTGTAATTTAATGAACTAGGTATAGAATTGGAGTTGTAGCGATTTTTAACGAAGGTCCAAAAATATTTAGGGTTATCTTTTATTGATTTTTCAGTTTGACTAAGATAAGATTTATAACACGAAGCTTCCATAGTCTTGACTCTGTCACGCAAATATTTAAAAGTTAACTCATCAGATTTATTTCCATAAATCTTGAATTTTTTTAGGTACTTATATTTTTCTTTAATTGTTTTGACGAGTGATGTGCTATACCAGACTGGGTATTTATTATTACATACTAGTTTTTGTGGTATATACTTGATATGAAGATGTTCAATATTTTCTATAAAGAATTCAACGGACTCGTCTAATGAACGAGTTGAAAATTCACGTTCCCAATTAGTGCTAGAAATCTCTTTCTGTATAGAATCGAAATCGCCTTTGCTGTAAATATACCGCCAACGCGGTGCGTGGTCTAGGGGAGGTATCTCGAAAATGTTAACTTCAATTAACAGCGCAGGATGATAAGGATCAATGGGCACTAGAGGGTCAACACACTCACTGACACACGCCACCTTATTTGAGAGGACTAGGTCCAGCAGTTTCCCATACTTATTAGCTACCCCATTATACTGTCCAAAGTCCAACGTACACAGCTCATCCACGAACAAACATTCGTCACTAGTGGCGGCGTTCAGCGGGACTAACGAAAGGTCACTGTTAGATGGAGCCCACGAAATTCCACTCATATTGAAATCACCCATAACTAAAAATACGTCCGAAGTTTTATTTAAAACTTTATGATTTAATTTAGTCAGGAAATTATTTAATTGTTCTGAAAAGGAAAGCCCTTTGTTCTGTTGACATAGATATACAGTACAAATGTAAAGGTTAACGTATTCTCGTGATTTTGAATTCTTAAGCCGTAAATTGATCCAAAGATCCTCCGCCGAGGAGTGCAAGAGTGGTTGAGGAGTGACAGGTAACTCCCTACGCGTCGCTATTAGAACACCACCACCTTTAGTTTGTCCAGTCAAAGCGTAATCCCGATCACGGCGCCACACCAAATAACGATATACCTTACTTCTAAAGTTATCAAGTTGCATTGAAATGAATTTGCAATCCTCCGACATACGCGACGTACTGCGGCAACCTTCAAAGAAAGATAGCACGACTTCATCGCTGACGGTTGAATTTACGAACACCTTCATAAAGAGCGAGTTTTTAACCGCAGTTAAGGAATATAACAGGCGTAATCCTAACAATAAAATAAACTCCTCTCACTTGGGTTACGAAAAACCAACAACGCCAATCTACGTTGCTGAGCAACTAACTGCGTATTCAAGGCGACTCTTCTATCTGGCCCGTACCTACGCGAAAGCCAATGAGTACTCGTATTGCTGGACCTCAGACGGTCGCATCCTGTTGAAGAAAAACCCCGAAAGCCCATCCATTGTTATTAGAAGCGAACAACAACTAAATAGCTTATCTACACCTAAAGTTATATGACTAGTTTTCTTTAATCAGAGTTTACTATTTTTAGTTTTTTATTGTTGTTGTGTTTTTTCTTGTAATATTATTATAACCACTGCCTATATTGATGATAGCATCCATTCCTTACACACACTATATAAACACACAGTGACACAGCACACTCATTACAATTATTCATGTTTAACACACATTCTACACACATACACACACAATATATACTACATACTATGTCAGTCCAAATTACACACAACACGGTCACTTTTCTTTCAAAATGTCTCATACTTTTACGCTTGCAATCTGTGCTTTAATATTCAGGCCTTTCATCCAAAACCCGGTCATTGCATTAGTCAACTATTTAACCCTAATAAAAACCAAACACCATGACTGATAACGTCTTATCATTTTTGAACAATGTGGATGAAATTTCTGTTTCTGAAGCACATACCTGCACACCTTCACAAGCAAATCAACTCTTAGGTAACCCTAACGCCTATTTAAAAACATTTTGTCAAAACATTAGGTCTATTAATTGTAACTTTTTAAGCTTGCAAGCTTTTCTAAATCTCTTTTCTTTTGACTGTGAAGTCTTGATCCTAACAGAATACTGGTTACCCTGCCTGAGAAATCAACTAATTCCTGAAATGGACGGCTACACCAGTCACAAAACCACTAAACACATTAACCAGAGTGACGGTGTAATTGTCTATACAAAATCGTTTCTTAACCCCACGGTAGAAGAACCAGACTTTGGTAACTCAGCGTCTGGGATGATTGGCGGACGGAACTCCGGCGGGATCTCGTGATGGCAAAATGGCGTCAGCGACTGTCGCAACCCAACGCTGGGCACGCCATAATTTCGGCGGTAAGTCCCCTCTTTGAGGCGTGGCTTGAAAGATCTCACGGCGTACTCACCTTCCGTATGACGCAGGTTCTGACCGGACATGGCAAGTTCGGGAGGTTCCTGCACCGAATTCGTGAGGAAGCAACGCCCGGGTGTCGCCACTGTGCGGAACGCCCGGAGGACACGGTAGAGCACACGGTAGAGGTGTGCCCCGCGTGGGAAGAGCATCGCCTTGTTCTCGTGGAGGCGATCGGAGGCGGCGATCTCTCGCAACGGGCCTTGGTAGAGGCCATGGTCCGGAGCGAGGAAGAGTGGCAGGCGGTCGCGTCCTTCTGCGAAGCAGTAATGTTAGCAAAAGAGGAGGCCGACCGTATCAGGCAAAGGCAACGTCGCTCACGCCACAGCCGTCGCCGCCGTGACTCCGATCCCGATTTTCGGCCACCGTAGACGAGGGCTTGCGGACGGCGAGCCATGGGTAACTCGCTGTCCGCCTATCCGGTAAGTGTCCGGACCGAGCCCAAGTCGTCGACGGCGCGCACTGTTCCCGCGCGCCTCAAGGAGTTGTCAGCAACTGTAGGGGCCCGGCAGGGTTGAAGCCTTCTGGGGCCTTGGATTGATGCGAAAGCGGAACACCGGGGCCCTGGAACTAAGGCAGGAAGGAAAGGTGGGTCGTTTAGTCAGTAGAAGTCTGACACAGTCTCCCGCTCCGCCCAAGAGCGGGATTCGTCATTTGATGATTTTTCCCACCATAAAAAAAAAAAAAAAAAAAAAAAAGCGTCTGGGATGATCATCAAGACTGAAAACGATATAGCACTTCTTTGCATTTACCGCTCACCATCTATTGATAATATAGACAGCTTTTTGCGTGCGCTAAATGACATACTTCCAACACTAAGTAAATTTAAATCTGTTGTTCTCACTGGCGACATTAATATTGACATTGGGTCACCTTTGGATACTCGCTCCCAAAACTATTTGAATTGTCTTGCATTTCATGGCTTTCTCCCTGCACACACTCTACCGACAAGAGGTAACAATTGCCTCGACCACACTTTTGTACGAACAAATCGTCCCGCAATCACTTTCGTTTTCGAATCCACCATAACAGACCACTACTCCTCCTTAGCATGCATCAAAACTAAAAAAACGCGCTCAAAAGAGATTCACACCGTAACCAAAATTAATTTTGAAAGCCTAGACAAATCATTTGAGCAGCTGGATTTCAAGCCCATTTTGTCTATTACGGACGCAAACGCTGCCACTGATAATCTTGTAAATATAATATCTAAAGCTATATCTGAGAACTCAATCACGTCGAAACAGCCAGCGAAAAAAAGGATACTTAAACCTTGGATAACTCCAGGTTTGTTGAGATGTATCCGCAACAGAGATGCTCTGCACAAAAAGCTTAAATTGTCACCAAACAACGAGGTTCTCAGTATTACCTATAAACGCTACAGAAATTTCTGCACCAAACTTCTAAGAACAGCTAAAAGGCAATACGACAGCGAACAAATAAAGAATGCAGGTAACAACACTAAGGCACTCTGGACCGTAATAAAAAACATAACTTACACTAACAAAGCAAAACATTCATCTACTCAATTACTTAATTCACACTCACATACTGTTTCCTGTAACAAAGTTAATGATTTTTTTGTCAACATCGGTAAGGAGCTCGCGGATAATATTATTAAAACTTCTGTACATCAAACACAAACGACCTCGACACAGTCTCACGTCAGCTTGTCTTCTTTTGTCCTCGAAGAAACTGATAGTGACGAGATCCTAAAAACTATTAATAGTTTAAGATCTACCGCAGCGACTGGCTGGGATGGGATCTCATCTACCATCCTGAAAAGGTACTCAGCTACTCTGGCACCTATTTTATCTCATATCTTTAATCTCGCATTTCAGACCTCCGTCTTTCCCACTTCTTTCAAAAGAGCTATTATTCATCCTATCTTCAAGGGTGGCGATGGGAACGTAGTTAACAACTATCGACCAATTGCAGTGCTAAGTGCTCTTTCTAAAGTAATGGAACGCATCATTAATAAGAGACTGAGAGACTATTTAGAGCACTTTAATCTTATTTCACCACAACAATTCGGTTTCCGCATGAAAAAGTCCACCTCAGATGCCATTCACGAATTGACTACTTTTATTGTTTCTAATCTTAATAACAATAAAAAAGTTCTAACAGTGTTTTTAGATCTCGCGAAAGCGTTTGACACAATTCCCACCAATACCCTTTTACAAAAACTCGAAAATATAGGTGTCAGAGGCTCACAACTAACATTTTTCAAAAGTTACCTCACAGGTCGAACACAAGTGGTTAAAATAAGGAACCACGTTAGTGACGAGCTTGCTATTGAGTATGGGGTGCCGCAAGGGAGTATTCTTGGGCCTACATTATTTCTTGTTTTTATCAACGACCTCTGCAATTTAAATATTCCAAATTCTAATATTGTTACTTATGCCGACGACACTGCTATAACTTTTTACGTAGACTCCTGGTCTGAACTTCAATTTGTGGCACAAAAGGGTCTTAACTCCACTCTTGACTGGCTTACGGCTCACACTCTAACACTAAATACAAACAAAACTAAATTTGTTCCCTTTTCTATTAGCTCAACGTCCCAGCCCAAAAGTTGTATAACGCTCAAAGCTCAGACATGTCACACACAAATTAGGCAAAATTGTAACTGCGCTCAAATAGAGTCGGTAAATAATATTAGATACTTGGGCATAATTTTAGACAGTACTCTAAACTTTAAACACCATGTGGAAGCATTAACGAGCAGAGTGCGTAAGTTGATATACATTTTTAAAACACTTAGACTTGTAGCTAACCAATTTATTATTCGCACTGTCTACTACGCACTTTGTCAGTCAGTTATATCTTACGGAATTTCTTGCTGGGGTGGGGCCTCCAAAACCACATTGCTTCCTTTAGAGATTGCACACAGAGCAGTATTAAAGGTTGCAACTTTTCGACCAATATTATTTTCCACCACTCAGTTATATAAGGATTGCAATGTTTTGAACGTACGGCAACTGTTTATGTTCCAAACGATCTTGCTTCAACATCAATTAACTCCCTTTGTTACACTTAACAAGCGTCGTAAAGATCTAATTTGTACCCTTCCACAGACGCGTTACTCTTTTACAAAAAAATTTTTCTTTTACCTTGGTCCTTACTTATACAACAAAATTAATGCAAATATTCCAATTTACTCTTTACCTGACCATGAATGTAAGTCAGCAGTCCGCTCTTTTCTTTTAAACAAAACGTACAAGGAAACAGAATCTTTTCTACCGTGACACACACACGCACACACCATTCAAACACACACACCATCACATACACACTTACGATCACACATACACACTACACACACACACATACCATCACACATACACACTACACACACACACATACCCACATAACAAATTTACTGATTCGTCTTTCATTTCTCTTTGTTTTTCTGCATGCATATTATTGTTACTGGGATTATGTACCTAATTATAAAATGTAGCACGTCTTGCGCCATATAAGACCTTCATATTCATATTGTATAATCGGGATCGGTCCTGTCTCTCCTAAGCTCAGGTTGCTTTGTAGCCTATTTAGGAGTACAGTGCTTCACCCGCTTACTAGATTCTTGTTTTACTCATACATGTGCCTATTGTATCCATTTGTGTAATCTGGTCCTTGTAAACAATAAATAAATTTATTATTATTAAAAAAAAAAAAAAATTACACACATTGCTTCATGGTACCTAATATTAGGTAGCATTAATTTAGTGATACACACGTCAAGTTCGTTAATGGACGCTACTAGTAAAGATCACAATCATCATCATCATTTCAGCCTAAAAACGTTCACTGCTGGACATAGGCCTCCCCCAAGCGTCGCAACAACGACCAGTCCTACTCGTCTCGTATGCATCGGATGCCAGCAACCCTGCTCAGATGAGACTGGTCTTCCCGTAACTGTCAGACTAATAAGTATTAAGAGCTGTAGTTTGTTTAATCGAATTGGAAAATCTTTTATTCTCATGTACTGGTGGTTACCAAATACGGCCGCCTGTGAAATGTGGGGGACCGTAATGGCGGATCCAGACAAGTGCCGTGAATCTCCGTAAACAGACGTGAACGTTACTTGTGTAGTTTATTCATGGCGTGAATTCACGACACTAATATGGAGGGCCTACATTAGTCTTTACTTGTTACAATATTTTAATTACCTACTTAAATAAAAGGGAAGTGGTCGAATTAACACGCCAAAGGTATTACAATATCGTTGAATGATTAATTCAACAAATTAACACGGAAATAACGTTATAGGTACCTAGCTTATTGCTTGAAACCTAAATCCGTCAATAACGTTTGTATGCAACTGTAGTAGTTATTTTTATGACTTAAGTATGAATATTTGCCGGAGTCAGTTTTTCCTGATGGCTACAACCCGGGAATCTTTAATTCCTTAACCTTTAAGAGTGAATAAGTTACTTCTAGGTAAGCAAATGCTCTAAGATGTAAGCGCGCTCCATCGTCGACCGCATCGTTGCTTTCCATCAGGTGAGATAGCGGTCAAGCGCAAACCTATAATCAATAAAAAACTAAAAAATGTAAGCCATAGAAATAACTGCTACTGTTGATCGCTTACCTACCAATCCTGTTGTTTTTTTTGCTTGCCTCGTATTGTTTTTATCTTAACATAATCATCATTACAATTTTCCCACTGCTGGGACTCAGCCTCCTCCCTAGGAGAGGCAATGGTAATCGACTACGCTGGGACAGTGCGAATGGTGGATGTGTGATGTAAAAAGACAAAGACATGTGTCTTTGTCATTTTATCTGAAACTTGCCGATTTCCTCGCGATGTTATCCTTCACCGTTTTTAGAGTAGGTAGTGATGTTGAAATAAATTACGCTAAATAATGCTCCTGGGCTGGGTCTGAACCTACGACCTACAAATACTACTTGTAAGTTGCGACCTTGACCGCTGTTCATCCGCTACATTAGTGCGCATATTGTAATGAGCGCATCATTATCTAAAGTTGATCGGATGATGACAACAACAAGCAGTAATAACCGCATCCAAGGCAAGTCTTACATAATTCCGTACATGAGTACAATGCGTTCCAAAGAGGATCGATTGATGTCACGATTTACTGTCAAATCGAGGCAACATATTTTTTTAAACTCAGTTTATTTTCGAAATTTTTAATTTATTTACGAACTGTGAACGAAAAAAGTTTAAATAGAATCAAGTTTTTTAATTTTACTCATCTCTGAGTTTTTCAATTTTGCAAAAATTTCTTTGATTTGACAGTACGGTGTGACGTCACATCTTCTTAATCGATCCTATTCTTATTTGGAACACATAGTACCTACTGTGTAGAGGTATTCTGAACGACCTCTAGGTAACTCTAGCGACGGATTACAGTTTAGATTAGGTATAATAATTTATAATTGTTGTATGCTTCGTTGGGTCTACAATCAAGGAGGTTCTTTGTGGATCCTATCTAGTTATACATCACATGCTAGCAACATTAATTAGACATGTTATTATATTGTCTAATTGGATAATGTTTGTAAATGATGTGATTTCGTTTTGTTGAGAATTTCAAAACTCAATTCTATGTTTGTAGAACTTAATGCTATGTTAGTTATACCTAAGGGTTAGCAAATAATATGTCACAATCTCAGATTTTTATTTTACTCTTGTGTTGTTAATCAAGTTTTCGTCAAATTAAATAAATTGAAGCGCTCCAAGTAGAGTTATCAGATGAAAAAAAATCAAAAATCCGGAGAAAAGACCCGATTTGTATAACGACAAATCCTGTCATTTTTAGTTTGAGAATTTACTTTCTAACTTGATAACTTACGTAAGCCATAAAAAAAGAAAATAAAAAAGAAAATAAAAAAGAAAATAAAAATAATATTTCTTTTTATTTATTTAAGTTTTTATTAAAACGATCTTTAAATTGTACGCTGTATTTAATTGAAAATCATGAGCTTTCATGAAATTTGCAAAATTTATTGCAACACGCAATCCTGACAAGTGTCCAAAAATCCTGAAATGTCAAGACAAATCCTGAGATATGGTAACTCTAGCTAGAGTCACAACAACTTTATTCTGCATCTGTCGAAATATCTTACCAATTAGGAAACTTCATGACTACTCGCCACCTACCACGAGTCGACTCTCACGGATAAACCTATCAACTTTACCTACCTACTTAGCAAAAAGTACTTAAGTAAGGCGTATTTATGTAAATGCTCGAGGGAGTGAATACGTGTTAGTTGCAGCGAGCTAAGTGTAAATGATATTCGGAACAGCCTCATGAGATCATGCGACGGTGGGCGGTGGCCGCAAGCCTCGCAGCCTCTCCGGCAGTACGCGTGCGTGCCTGTGCCTGCCCTGTGCTCACCGCGTTGTCTCCGACGCGCGGGTCATTTTCGCGCGCTTAATTTGAATTTGGAATAACGCAAAAAGTTTTGACAGCGGAAAACTATAGAGTTTGATCGTCTTTGATCAGAGTTTTATTTTTAAACGTGATTTATGATTTGAATAAGTGCCTATGTAGTGGATATTGTTACTCCATTGCATTGTTGTTAAAAAGGTTGAGTGATCGTGTGTATATTGTCCTCATGGAAATTGCTAAGTGTGTTGGATTCTAATATGTGGACTACAAAGTGCTGAAGGAAGCTTTTTCAATCGTAAGTTTCTTGTTCACATTCTCACTAAACTCTAGACAGTGCGGCGCCGTGACTCCAATCCTTCGAACTACCTAATGTTAGTTCTCTCCGATGGATTCAAACCCGAGACCCCGTGTACAAGGCGCGTTTGTGAACACTACACTAACTGGGTTGTCAAAACAAGAGAGTTTGCGTAAAAATTAGAAACGCACAATACGTTTTGAGAATACTTTCTTTCTGCGTATTTAAACATAAAGACTTAAAGGAGTGGCTGTATATACTTAATGCTGGGCTGTATATACATATATAGCAACCCACCCCAGCATCGCACGGGTGCATGTAAATATATATTATACCTACATGTATTATACACATAAATCTTCCCCTTGAATCACTCTATCTATTAAAAAATACCGCATCAAAAAGGTAAGCATAGGTACATAGGGGTAGACAGCGAGAAGAGAATTTGTTTTATACTATGTAGTGGTGTTTTGATACCAGAAGTATGAATTAACGTAAGAAACATTTTTACATTTTAAGTAAATGTTCCTTACGTTAATTCATACTTCTGGTATCGGTTTCCTAAAAACTATAACCTTCACGTCCAGAGTGGTTGTAGTTCCTTTGCAACTCTTAATAGTTCTGGTGAAATATATGTCACCTTTTGTTTATTTATTCTTTATGCAACACAAAGTACTAAGGCAGAATTAATCTCTGTCAACAATATTAATAAATACAGAACTTCCTAAGAAATAACTACTAACTATTAATCAGTCCAAAATAAGTCCAAGAGCTTACCTATAGCGTAAATGATAACTTTGTGTATACCTATTTAATTAATTATCTTTGAATGATGGACGTTTTCATTCACAATCTACACTAATATAATAAAGAGGTAAAGTTTGTTTTTTTATTTTTTTGTTTGTAGGAGGTAATCTCTGGAACTAATGATTCGATTGGAAAAATTGAAGCTATAATAGAAAGCTGCTTTACTCCTGAGTGACATAGGCTATAAATTATTTGTATAACATTTATATTAACCGAGCTATCACAACTTTTGTCTCACAAATTTTCCGCGGACGAAGTCGCGGGCAGAAGCTAGTGTATCATATAGGTATAGCACTAAATAAGCATTGTACGTGTTTTTATGATACCTATGTATTACTTTTTTTTGTCTCCCTGTATAAAACGTTGCCTCACACTAGGCATTACTCTTGTAACGTGGATGCTTTCTCCTTGTCCTTATGTACCAAGTTTTGTTTATGGTGTACCTACAATAAAGAGTATATCCATCTATGCTTTCACAAACAATCAAATTCAGATACACAAGAAAGCCAGACCCAGAACAGTATCTGCAGAATTTACAATTATTTATTCTGTGCGGGAATCGAACTCGCGACACACAGCCAACCCGTCCGTCGCTGTGATTAGCTACACTAATAAAATAAAGAGGTCAATTTTTTTTTTGTTTGTAGGAGTTAATCTCTGGAACTACTGGTTGGATTGAAAATAAAATTAGCAAAAATATAAAGCTGCTTTACTCCTGAGTAAAGCAGCTTTATATATTTCAGTGACATAGGCAATATTTTATGTACCCGGGCGAAGCCGCCGACAAAAGCTAGTTAATGATATTATTATACTTTGATCATAAATCAAAATAGTTTTTATTTCACATAGGCCTATAAGGGCACTTATAAAACGTCAGAAGCTGGTACAGGCTTCTAAATTGGTCGTTTCTTATGGAGAAGAACCGGCAAGAAACTCCATATTCTCTTCAACTCCATGTTGATCAATGTTACAATATCTGATGTTTGTTATTATTACCTGTGTTCAATGTTCGATGCAATTTACTTATTTGTATTATTTGAAATACCTCAGTGTATCTAGGTAACTAGGTACTTGCTCGTCATCGTTTGCCTTAAACCTTTTACCTGCTGCATAGTGGGGTTTTACCAGATGCATTTGTATCCCAATATGGAGCAAGTTGATTATTTCTTTTTTAATTTTGTGGAAGCGGTTAGACTCTTGGCCACACGGTGTTCTGCAGCAAATTTTGCCTGTTACGCTTAAGTGCTTACGCAATCATCATGATCCTCTAGCTAGGCATAGGCCCATATAATCCATGCGAACTGCGAAAACCGTTGCACCTGCAGATGAATGCAATTGTTCTAGAAGCACATGCGGAATATGATGTACCACCGTGTCGGGTCTCCGTATGTCAGGTAACATAGTTTTTCCGAGTCTATTAACACGTTCTGCGCACATCGTGTCTGTAATACCTGGTGTATCTGTTATGGATATGGAAGGAAGGGAAATTGTATTCTCCCAGTACCTTTTCATCGTTCATTTTTTATCCTCGCTGAAGGAGCCGATGGCGTCACAGGCGCTGTGGCATGGGTTAAAGGGGCGACGTGTCGTCTGACCATACATTATCTTCTGAGATGATGTTTTGTAAGTGCCCATTTAGGCCCATGTGAAATTAAAATATTTTGAGTTAGAGGCTGGAGGCTTCTCGAGGAAGCGCCGCGCGCCGTGTCGTTCAAGCAACTGAGCTTCGACTCTCGGCTTATAAGGCATAGCCACTTTCTGAAATAGACCTACCTGTCTCACCTCTACAACCACCCTTTGGTAAGACTGTTTCAGAGACTTTTGGTCTTTTGCGGCTGTCGATGGTCACCTGTTCACGGAGCCAAATCGGCAAGCGTTAGTTATACCTGTACTTAGCTAAAAAGCAACAAGTTTTAATCTATACTAATATTATAAAGCTGAAGAGTTTGTTTGTTTGTTTGTTTGTTTGAACGCGCTAATCTCAGGAACTACTGGTTCGAATTGAAAAATTCTTTTTGTGTTGAATAGATCATTTATCGAGGAAGGCTTTAGGCTATATAACATCACGCTGCGACTCATAGGAGCAAAGAAATAATGAAAAATGTGGAAAAAACGGGGAATAATATTCATCTTTGAGAGCTTCCGTTGCGTGCGCTGCGAAAACGATTCAAGATACCAAAAAAATATGTATGAAAGAATTATTCCTCCTTAAATGATCTAAAAAAATGTCCGCGACAGTATATGTCTATCTTTTAAGATTAACTCACTAGAACCGTTTTTATGGGAATCAAATTTGGCCGAAATTAATGCATTATTACCAATTATTTGTTAGAGTTGTATCAACATAGTATTATTAAACTTTATCCAAATAAATGTGTTGTTGATTAAGAGTATGTAATTGTGAATAAAATTGTCTTTGACATCACTTATTTTCAATGAACATCTTAGAAGTTATTACAATTTTAAAATAACTCCGATATAAAATTCACACGCGCCGCATGATGTGCAAAATATGACGCTGCGCCTGGCCGGCGGGCGAGGAGACGGGTTGCTTGCGGGCGGCGCGGAGGGGTTTTTTTATGGTAGGTAAAAATCATCCAATGACGAATCCCGCTCTTGGGCGGAGCGGGAAACAGGTCTGACACTGTTTCCCGCTCCGCCCAAGAGCGGGAAACAGTCCATCTTACTGACTAAACAACCTACCCCGTTTCTCCCTTGCCTTATTCCCAGAGCCCCGGTATAACGCTTTCGCACCAACCCTCGGCTGCAGGAGGCTTCGACCCTGAAGGGCCTCACAGTTTGCTGACAACACCTTGAGGCGCGCGGTAGCATTGCACGCCGTCGACGACTTTGTCTCGGTCTGGACTGTTACCAGACAACCGGACGGCGTGCTACCCATTGCTCACCGTCTGCAAGCCAGCATCTACGGTGGCCGGATATCGGCGGGATCGCGGCGGCGACGGCTACGGCGAGGGCACTGCTGCCCTTGCCTTATGCGGTCGGCCTCCTCTTTTACGAGCATTACTGCTTCGCAGAAGGAGGCGACCGCTTGCCATTCTTATTCGCTGCTGACCATGACCTGAACCAAGGCCTGGCGCGAGAGGTCGCCGCCGCCGATCACCCCCACGGACACGGCGATGCTCTTCTCAAACGGGGCACACCTCCACCGTGTGCTCCACCGTGTCCTTTGGGCTGGCCACACAGTGGCAACACCCGGGCGTCTCTTCCGCACGAATCCGGCGCAGGAATCTCCTGAACTTTCCATGTCCGGTGAGAAACTGCGTCATGCGAAGGTGAGGACGCCGTGATGTCTATCCAACCACGCCTCAAAGAGGGGACTTACCGCCGAGATTATGGCATGTCCAAGGGGGTGTGTAGCTAAAGTACTTTTAGACATTTATGTTCTTTTAAAACCAAATTGTCTAAAATAATAACAGAAATTGACACGGGCAAAGTCGTGAGTAACAGCTATAATTTATAAAGCTGAGGAGGTTGTTTGCAAAAATAAATATGATGCCCAAAATAACTATTCCACGCGGACGAAGTCGCGGGCACAGCTAGTATAATAATAATGCGACAGGTATGCGAAATCCTTCATCGCACAATAGAGTTTTCCGCCGGACTTTGAACACATACAACTGTTCAAAATCATCTATCAGGCAGTTGCCCGGATAAGATGTAACACCCGTCTAGTCGGAGGATTCTTCCATTTCAACGGAGGTTTGCGGGATTTTATACCCTGTTCGGTTTAAGTAATTCTGTAAACAACCAAAAGGCGAGCTGTGTGTTAGGTTTCTAAGTTAGAATAGAGTAGAAATACTTTTATTCGGGACAAGTACAGAACAACGGTTACAAACATTTAAAAAAAGAACAAAAGTAGGTACAGGATGGACTAAAATGGTGATCACCTCAGCATTTGCTGGGCGTCAGATACCCAGCGCTGGTTTTCAGTTGGCAGCCCGCGGTTTGAGAAGCGTCACTTAGTCTTTGATGTCTCGAATTATGCCTCGTTTATATAGGCTGGCTCTCTTTTTCATGGGACATATCATGTACCTTTGACCTTGTCATCTTTGAGTAACACGTTTTTAGTGTTATCAAAGTACCTAATATATCATTAGGTGTTTCTTACTCCGCAATAACTATTAGAAAGCTGTTCAAGACTCCGCCCTACTTATTTCCTAATCTTCACAAACATTAACTTGTAAATATGAGTGTTTCTCTCACAATCCTGCATATCTCGTCCCACTCAGCTGCAGTTAGCTAAGCGAGCCTACGTATCTACGTACAATTATACTGAACAAGGCAATATCGCGGTCCTTGAGTGCAAATCGTAAAGCCTCTATAGATTTGCACTCAATTTGCATAACTTGACGACGCCAGTTCGAAATGAACGAACAGCTACAAGTTTATGTAGTATGATAGCCTGGAGAACTAGCTTGTTTCATATCTAAATGGGTAAACTGATGAAACAGATAGCCAGGATCATTGACTTATATCCTAACGCTATCGCTATATCGAGCTTGTCTATACAAGCAAGTTCATAGACAGTATTTACGTCACTTTACTGAAAAGTTAATACAAAAGTCCGTTGCAGCGCTTCATTGGTATTATGCCGTCTAACATAATTTTTGAAACGTCATAACTGCACTAATGTCATCAATGTTAAGGTGTATGACATGGCCTGCAGATCACCTAAGTGAAACAAAGTGACTATACGGTTTTTTTTTTTTTTTTTTTTTTATGGTAGGTGAAAATCATCCAATGACGAAACCCGCTCTTGGATGGAGCGGGAGACTAGTGTCAGACTCTTACTGACTAAAAAACCTACCCCGTACCTTCCTTGCCCTATTCCTGGAGTCGAGGTAACAGTTTCCCACCACCCTCTAGACTCCGGGAGGCTTCGACCCTGAAGGGCCCCTGCAGTTTGCTGACAACTCCTTGAGGCGCGCGGGAACGGTGCGCGCCGTTGACGACTAGGACTCGGTCTTACAGACGACCGGACGGCGAGCTACCCATTGCTCACCGTCCGCGAGCCAGTGTCTACGGTGGCCGGATATCGGCAGGATCGCGGCGGCGACGGCTACGGCGAGTACGCCGTTGCCTTTGCCTTATGCGGTCGGCCTCCTCCTTTACGAGCATTACTGCTTCGCAGAAGGAGGCGACCGCCTGCCATTCCTCTTCGCTGCGGACCATGGCCTGAACCAGGGCCCGGCGCGAGAGGTCGCCGCCGCCGATCACCCCCACGAGGACACGGCGATGCTCTTCCCAAGCAGGGCACACCTCCACCGTGTGCTCCACCGTGTCCTCCGGGCTCGCCTCACAGTGGCGACACCCGGACGTCTCTTCCGCACGAATCCGGTGCAGGAATCTCCCGAACTTCCCATGTCCGGTGAGAACCTGCGTCATGCGGAAGGTGAGGACGCCGTGAGGTCTATCCAGCCACGCCTCAAAGAGGGGCACTACCGCTGAGATTACGGTGTGCCCAGCGCTGGGTTGCGACAGTCGCTGTTTCCACTTCACCATGAGATCTCGCCGGAGCTCCTTCCGCCACGCCTCGACATGTTCGGGCAGCGGATCTTCGCCCCGGCGTTGCACCTCCACGCGCTGGTCGTGCATGCGTGCAAGGACTGTTGCCTCCAGATCCCATGGCGGTAGGCCAGCAAGGAGGCTCGCCGCCTCGCGGGACACCGTGCGGTATCCCCGCACCATCCGGATGGCCATGACCCTCTGGCAGGCGTTCAGCTGGGCCGCCGGGCGTTTACGCAGCGTCGGCGCCCACACTGGTGCCCCATAAAGGGCCATGGACCGGACGATGCCGGCGTAGAGCCTCCGGCAGAAGGCGTCTGGACCCCCAAGGTTCGGCAGGAGCCGCTTGAGAGCAGCCCCCGTCCGATTGAGTTTGGGGGCCAGACGTCGGAAGTGCTCCTCGAAATTCCATCGGCTGTCGAGGACAAGTCCTAGGTACTTCATCGTCGACCCGACGCCGATGTGAACTCCTTCTACCGTTAGTTGGGAACCCGTTGGTGGCGCGTTCCGAGGGCCGTGAAAGCACATGGCCTCGGACTTGTGCAGCGCCACCTTGAGTCCCAACTGCTGGATCCTCTCAACGACTGTCGCAACCCCACGTGTCGCTAGTTCGACCGCCGCCTGGTACGACCTTCCCTGCGCTAGGACCAGCGTGTCGTCTGCGTAGCAGACCACGCTGACCCCTACGGGGAGGTCGGCGCGCAGCACGTAGTCGTACCCGATGTTCCACAAGGGCGGTCCTAGTACCGATCCCTGTGGGACACCGCACGACATCTCTCGCCGTTTCCAATCTCCTTGGTGACCGGGGTAGACTATGTACCTGTCGGACAGGTAGGCCTCGATTGTACGACAGAGGTAGTCGGGCACCCGGTGATACCGGAGTGCCGTCCTAATGCAACTCCAGGGCAGGGAATTGAAGGCGTTGGCAATGTCCAACGACACTGCCAAGACACACCTGCCCCGGGACACCGCATCCCCCGTCGTGAGGGCTCGCACGCGCATGATGGCGTCTACCGTGGAGCGCCTCCTGCGAAACCCGAACTGGTCGTCCGCGAGATCGGGCCCCTTCAGTGTTAGGTGCTTGACGAGGCGGTCTGCAATGACTCTTTCAAAGAGCTTGCCCACCTCGTCAAGCAGCACAATGGGCCGATACGCGGACGGAGAGTCCGCAGGGCGCCCTGGCTTCGCGACGAGGACCAGTTAAGCCTATAATCTAGTGCGTAGTACTTATATATCGACGGCCAGGATTGAAATTTTCTGTGACACCTTACTTACCTTATCACCCTTAACAGTTCAGTTTAGGTTGTCAAAGAGCTCGTGGTACTGCCATGCCGGGCGTTGTTATCCGGGGTATCCTTTCCGGGGGTTCCTTTTTGTCAAATCCATCCAAAGGTTGTCTTTAAAAAATCGCTTTTAGCGATAACACCGCTCATTGTAACACCTTAGTAATTTTAAGTGTCCTAATATACCAAGTTGTGTTTATGGTGTACCTACAATAAAGAGTATATCTATATATCTATATAGGTACAGTATAGTTATGCTGTATATAAATTAAAAGACTGTGTTTTAAATCAGATGTAGTGTTAAATGCTTCAGCCACTAAAATAATGTAATTGCCTTATCATATTTGGGTCTACAAGCTGTCTACCCGAGTAGCAACACAGTGGCGTCACACGTCACGTCCGCCATGTATAGCGAGGCTTTGTTCCAAACTCGTCTGTGTAAATATTGACAGGTTGATACGACTTTGGAAGAAATGTGATCAAAATATGCCTTTTATCGCGTTTTGCACGCGGCGCGGCTCGCGTGGGAGACAGCGCTAACTATAGCAAATTGGACCAATATAACATCATCGTGTTCTTTTGATTGATTGCCGCGAAACTCATGAAAGTGAAACGAGGAATTTATTGGAGTGTCGAACACGCGCGGGGCGGAGGCGGTTGGAAGAGTTACCGCAGTCGGGAACGTGAACGGGCTACTGAAGGAACACAAGTTGGTTTCAGTCGGTCCACGTAGAGCGAGAGAAGTTATCTGATGATAATATAGCGACATCTGTGGCGCCACTTAATAATAATAATAATAAACATTTAATTCAGAATCAAGTTCCATATTAGCAACTATAAAGGAACACTTAGGAACTATAAAGTTCATTCTATATTGCATCATGCAACACAGGTCCCTCTGCGCGATATGAACATATACAGGGTGTCATTGACATGTTAACTCAAACGAATACCATAGATCCAGTACATGATTCTAGACCTCCCAGTGGTGGAATTTTTTACGTTTTTAAAATTAAACTGTATAAAATCGTCATTTTAACATTTTTTTGCGAAAAAAATGAGTGAATTACATTCTAAATTAATAATGTCATCTGGTTTGATTAGAATAACGAGTTTATTTGTCGCGATGATTTTTTATTAATTTTTTTTTTTTGGTAAGTATTTTTTTTTCTAAAAATATCATTGAGATTGGTTAGAATAACGAAAAGTTTTGTTTTTTTTTATTTTTTACCTGTATAAAAAGGTAAAAAATAAAAAAAAACAAACCTTTTTTTTTCAAAAAAAAAAAACGACGAGAAATTCCACCACTAGGGTGTCCAGAATCATGTACTGGATCTATGGTATTCGTTTGCGTTAACATGTCAATGACACCTTGTATACAACCACTCGAAATCGTCCCGCAGCAGCAACGTCGGGCAGTTGCCCGGATCAGACTTAACACTTGTTTAGTTCCTCCCTTTTCAACATAGCTTAATAACGAATGTCAGCGCAGACTTCGTGCAGCTACCATATCGTGACCTCATAAACATTTCCTGAGGCTTTCGAGTTGCTACTCCACCCTCAAAAAAACCACGCCTTACACATAGGCGTACTTACTACATTAGGTACTTACACCCTCATTTTGCCAGAGATACTCGTAATTATGTCGTTGGCAGTGATGACTGAGTGGTAACGGTCCCGACTTACGAGTTGTAGATCGCGTATTCAAACCTAGCCAGGCGCGTTACTTTGAGTAATCTATTTCATCACCACTGCTCTCAAAACGGTGAAACATCGTGAGTGAACCAAAAATTCGAAAACATCCCCCAATCCGCACTGGGCTTCCATAGATTATGGCCCATTCCCTCTTCTGTCCATTCCTCGGCCTGAGTCTTGGCAGTGGAAACATTATAAGCTTGATTCTAATGCTGAACACCCATAAACCCAATAACAGTTACCTAACAGTTACTTTTTTTTTTAATTGCTATAAACTAGTGCTTGACTGCGATCCCACCTTATGGTAAGCAGTGATGCAATCTTATTTTTTCTCCATTAAAAAACGAATAGCGGTGTAGTCGGCCAGGATACTCGACAAATTAACGTTACAATGAGGTGGGCAATAAACTTGCAGGCTGACAACGTCGTTAGTTCTGCGTAAGATATTCATTGGAAGCCATGCAAATCAACGAACCTGTTACAATGTTGCCTCCCATCTCTATAACAAGTCATAAAGTCTCTGTCTACATAAATCGCTGCAGTTTCTCGTTATTTTTTCGCATTGCCGGCTAATACAAGGCGGATTCTATCAGTGAAAACACATTTAAAGTATGAGGAGAACTTAATTATTTACCCTTTTTGGAAAGGAGGAAGAGGGAGGCCAAAGAATATAATATTAATGGATTGTGTGGATATTTAAGAGCAATTCCCAGGAAAGCAAAGCCCCTCCCAGGTGGGCATTGAGTACGGACTTTAGTATGCCACAAATTGTATCTTTCTGCGTTGACATTTGCAATTCAATTTTCAAGATGCAATTTAATGTCAGTTTCTGGAATATAGCAATATTCTCCTCCAGCACCATAGACCAGAGTGTCAACTTTCTTCATTGCGATGTTCAGCAAAGTCCACGTTTCTGAAGCATGTCGTCGTATAGACTCCTTTATGTTTCGATTTTCTTCAGCTGATCAATCTTTATGTACCAGGCGTTTAAAAATTTAGAAGAAGGTTGTTGTTTATACATTGGCAGACACAGCTTAGACTCGGGAAACAAGTAAAGATATATTTATGTATGATATTTTAATTCGGGCTGGTAACCACAACTCCACGAGTAAGGCGCGATTTTGCGTACGGGGTAATGTTATACTATAAAATTATGGTTATGATACTACACGGACAAAGTGCCAGCTAGATCTAGTGGAGCCCGCTTGTCTTAAACGTAAATGGAAAGCAATAGGATGATAGGTACTTGTAACAATTAGCTGTAAGACAAGCGTGGGCAAACCAGCGCTCGTAATGAGACCACGACGTGAATGTAACTGCAGCACTTGGAACACCTCATTATACGAAGCAATATAAATATTAGCACGACTGCGGAACCGTTTGAAAGAATTTCAGTTATTTTAATTACACAATTAATTCCCTTTCAGTTTCTGCTTCGTTGAAAAAGAAAGTGTAAATAATATATACACACAAATTTATAATTAAACTAGCTTTTGTCAGCGGCTTCGCCCGCGTACATAAAATATAGCCTATGTCACTCAGGAGTAAAGCAGCTTTCTGTTGTTGCTAATTTTTTTCCAATCGGACCAGTAGTTCCAGAGATTACCCCCTACAAACAAAAAAACAAACTAACAAAAAAACAAACTTTACCTCTTTATTATATTAGTGTAGATGTAGATGTAGATTACAAACGTAAGAAATACAAGTTAGGTGTAATACAGGGTGTATCCAAAACCGTTGAAAGTGCTGCTAGCTCAGTCAAATAAAAGAATGTCGCTGGTAAAAGTAAATGCGAGATGTAGGCAAGCCGTTATTACCTAACAAGGCACACTTTATTCTAAGTGTAGTTAGAGCACTTACGTATTCGAAATATTAGCTGAGCTATAGACATGACAGCTACAAGAGTAGCGAGGTGGTAGACGAGGCATTCACCCGCCAACCCACGGAGCTCATGAATGACATATAGACTAGATATCGGTGTCACAGTGACAAGTAATACAGTGCAGACACCAGCTCATTACAGCACATTAACACATTGTACTGCTCACATTATCAACTAATCAATCCGTCGTTGTTTTTGCTCAATATTATTTATTAGCCGCCATATCTGAGCTCTGCGTGATTCATGTCGCCGTGGGTGCTCCCACGTGCGCTCAGCATCATTATTACAATAAGCACAATAAAAACACGCGACTTGGTCCGTAATGTTGGAAACAGCGCGTTATGGCGTGTTATTTCAAGCACGCCTCTGATTGACAAATTGATTTTATTTATTAGTGAACTTGTAATTATAGGGGCAGATTGTTTTAGACTTGGTGATGTATTATATGTTGTGATCATTGTTTATTTGTGTAGGTAGTAGTAGTACCTACGTACCTACTTAGGTTTCCCATTCCATGTTATTGTTTTTTTCAAATTTTAAGGTAACTAATAACTTGAGTACAGCTTTAGCAACCCACAACATGTGCTGATGTCTTATTTACTTATTATCACGGCTTTTGAAGGTCTCCCCCTTCTTTTGTTTTGTTAGCCTATTCTGTCCCACTCCTAGGCAAAGGCCTCCCTCCACTCCTTCCATTCTTCGCGTAACATAGACTAAAAAAAAACCTAGATAACCTAGATAGATAATACCTAGATAGAGTTGCCATCAGATGTCCTGTGCTGTGACACAGTTCTAACAGCAGTGGGTTTCCACAACAAACCAAATGACGTCACACCCAACAGGTAACACCAAAACTCAGCAACTACTCATTAGGAAACTGATGTAAAATATCACATTTACCTGCCTACCTAATTGGTGCCCTGGTAGTAAATAGTAAGCCCCCTAGATCCGGGGCTGAATATACCTAAGTAAAATTCAATAAATCAGTTTAAATCCTCTATACATTTCCGAGATTACAATTAGACATGTTTACAGTCGAATCGCCGTTTTCAGATAATAATAGAACCGAATTGAGTTACTGTTGCTAGTTGTTATAGTACGAGAACCATGCTCACTTCGGAGTTCGGTTGTGTGACTGACGAGTCGCACAAATATACAATAAAAAAAAGGCGCGGACAGGCTTTAAGAGTATAGAGATTCAATAGACGATTTCTTACAAATCTTCATGTAAGTATGTAAAATTAAAGTTAAGTAAGTAAGTAAAATTTTTAGCTGTTTGTTAATCTTGCTAAAACTCGGGAACGGATTTGCTTCATTTTGATCTTAAAATATTCGTAATACTTAGCTCAGGGAAGATACGATAAATCTTACCATAAAATTACGCATCATTTTGGCAATAATAATTTTATTCTAATGTTATCTTTAACTGTCTCCGTAAATTGTAGTACCTAGCGGTGAAAATAATCAGACAGTGCAGTAGCGATAGACGGAAGAAACGAAATTGAGTTGATGATATCTTAAAAGACTAATTAGCGGCGGTAACCTCTATGTCTGGCCCTGGTCCAGGCTACATGGTACAGGAAGAAGTCACCCTCCTTCCTTCTGCGATACAATAAAGCGAACGAAAGACGTAGCGAAAGCTTGAGAAAGGCTAACCTCACTGAACTATCTGTAACCACGGGTGGGTTTTTAGCCACTAAGAGACATTTCCAGAGCGGGAGGAGCTGTGTGATGATTCCTTCCACAGGTTTGTATTTTTCTAAGGGTTAGGAAGAGATGTCATACATACTTCGGTAGATAGGTACGTTTGAATACTAACAGGGAGCAATTCCGTAGATACTTTGGACTTCTGTTAATCATACTAATATTATGAAGACAGAAGTTAGTGAGTATGTTGGTTATTCCTTTACGCTCGAACGGCTGAACGGATTTGGATGAAATTTGGCACACGAGAGATCGCATCTGGAAAAAGCTGTACGGTTCATCTGCATATACTGCAAGTTATTATTTACGCTTTATAATAATTTTACTTTAAGAGGTCCTTGAAGGGAGTAATTATACTTACCTTGGAATAATTTTCTACTATCATAAAGAAATCTTCTGTCTGACCCGAGAATCAAAACGAGAAGTTTACACTAAGCAGCAGAGCTTGCGACCAACAACCGTAGACCGTTGAGAATTTGAAGTGTCCTTATCAGAATGTCAAAATTCTTCATTTGGAGTTGACACGTTATAGAACAGTCTAGACAACCTTCGAGTTGGTTTCCATCATTTATTTAACAACCAGAAACAATCCTTTTACAGAATTTATTAAAATTGACATCCGTATGAACAGCAGCCAATTGTCCGCGAGTGCAGGTCTTGCGGGGGTCGCACTAATGAGCGCCCAACATGGCGTGCCAAACGTTACCCTTATCCGTCGCACAATGATATCACTTGCGACAGATTAGCCTGTTATCTTCATAACAATTCGACGTGGGTCTTATTTAAGAGCTTTTGTTGCCTTGTTATTAATTTCCGATTATCCAAAAGGGTAATAACAAGCCCTAGGATAAGACAACCTATTTTCGTCGACATGTATCAATTGCATATGATGCCTCTTGTTGGACTTGAAGCTAATCTTAGTTGCAATTAGTTCAGTCTTGTTGTCAATTGTCATATTTTATCTTAATTATACTGATTTGTTATTTATCATAATATTTACAAGTTTATAATATTAGCTTATACACGAATATTACTATTATAATTAATTGTTTTTATGATACTACATTATATTTTAAATACTAGCTTTTGTCAGCGGCTTCGCCCGCGTACATAAAATATAGCCTATGTCACTCAGGAGTGAAGCAATTTTCTATTGTTGCTAAATTTTTTTCAATCGGACCAGTAGTTCCAAAGATTACCTCCTACAAACAAAAAAACAAAAAAAAATAAAAAAACAAACTTTACCTCTTTATTATATTAAGTGTAGATTATCTGATATTTATTTATTCTGCAGACCTACCACAGTGTTGTCTTTTCTAACCCAAAGGTTGACTGGTAAAGAATGTCTTGTTGTATTAAGTCCGCCTATGTACCACTATTGTACATGAAGATTAAGTAAATAAATAAATACCTAGCAAAATGTAAACCTCAAATCCACAAGGGCAATAGGCCAATGTAAATGTCATTACTTCCTAATGAGATAATCAGCGAAGATGGTAGCGATGAGAATTGCAAGTCCATAACTGATGTCGTATCTCGCATTCAGTTTGTAGGGCTGTTAAAAGTAACTAAGGCTAAACGAAACACAAGAGTCTTAAAAAATTAACTAGGTCTATCAGCAATTCAGCACAAAACCTATATCTAATGTAGGTACTTATAAAAAAAAAATTAAACTAAACACGCTAATCTTAAAAAAATATTGATTGGAGCAGAAAAAGTGTTGTAGTGATGGCTACCTAATTTATCGTGGAATATTAGAGGTTAAAATAATAAGAGGATTAATAATTACCCATACCGAAATAGTAAACAAGGCGCGGGTTTGTCCACGAAAGACTAACGCAATAACGCAATTAATTAATACAAATGGACAAGGTCGTACACTGAAAAAGAAGTGACCATCGATCAATAATAAAGAACTTAGAGTACAAGGAAAAGCCACCCTGATAAAATGTTACTTTTATTATAATATCCTAATCCAAAACAGTAGTGTGTCTATAATAAAGCACACCATCGCCGTCGAACACACCATAAAACCGGTAATTGAGTCCGAAGCGAAATTGTTTCATAAATATCCCATATCGGTGCACAATCGACGCGCTTATTCGGAACAACGAAAGCGTCAAGATACGATATTGGGAAAATAACGCAGCCCTGTTCTGTGAGGTAGAAGTGCTTTAAGGAAACGGCGACGAGGCCGCTGGGCCTTTTGGGGCAACTACTAAAATGTATTTATATTTATTGGTTCCTGCTTTTGGCCGGAGCTGCGTACGCGCAGCCCAGAGCGTGCCAATATGGCATTTTGTCGATCTCTGATGGCGATGGCGAGTTATTTAAATAAATTATGGCATATTAAGACAAAGTCAGAACGTCTTTATGAAATCGCTGGAAAATTATTCAAGTATATGTCGGTACATTTTGATGGGTACAGTCATTATTTATATTTTGTTTAATATTTCCAATATTTGTTTTTTGTGTGTTTATTGATTTAGACCTTCTTCTATTACATCGAATTAACACTGCAGAGGCTACAGAAAAAAAACGAATGAAATTGAATCACTGCTGGGGTTTTCTGTCTTTTTTTTGGAATTAAAAAAAAAAGAATAGGTATAGATTGCTATAAAGAGTTCGATAGACACCGGATATTACTCTACTGTCAAGTCAGAAATCTGGCGTCTCCCTCGCGTTCAATCAGCGACTGATCAACAACGTGATTAATAGAGATGTAACAGTGACATGACTGCTGTGTATCTAAATCTTAGAATAATTGCTTGGTAAAGAGAAAAAGATACAATCACTATATATTCCAAAAATAACGATAGTATAGAGATAGCGTAAGCGCAGCGCCCGACAGCGTGATACCTCTTACTTAATTCTTTTCGTCTATAAAAATAACGAAATTGTATTTTTTCTCATTCTCATCCCAAAATGAAGATTTGTTGACTTAATATAAAATGCGTGTAGTTTTGTCGGTTGGAGGTTCGCCAATGATGATGTGTCTTCGCAACAACAGCCCTTGAGCTTTGATCAAACTGTCAAACAGAACGAACATGGATTAGGTCAGGCTGTCATCAGACGGACTGCACACTAACTGTATGCGGTTAGCGATGGACAGTGTGCTTTGGCACTACATGACTGTAGCAGACAACGTGAAGTTGAAGTCACGACTGTATGCAGTTGATATTGACTTCACACGACTGCAGGCGACCATGTGAAGTTGATATCATGACTGAACTAAGTCGAACATACAACTTTGCATACAGTTGCATCATGACGAATGCACACGGTTGGATGCGATGCAGTCCGTCTGATAGCAACCTAAAAGATTTGTTTTTGCGATTATTTTCGAGTTATTTAATACACGAACTCGTTTTATCAAATATTTACCTTCTCAGTGAATGTTATCAACTGTTACTAAACAAATGACCTAAATATTTCAGTCTGGTTTACTTTTAAACGAGATAACGAGGAAAGCAGTGTTAACAATTAATTCGAATTTTTAGTTATATTCTTTGAGCTTGTGCACTAATTTATCTTAGTCAGCTTTTGTAGTCATTAGTATCTTTCACAAGCCTATATAAAAGAAAGTCGTGTTCAGAATCAGAATCAGAATCAGAATGATTTATTTGTAAAACATAGGTGTATAAGGTGTTACAGTTCGGTAGATCTTCCATGCTTTGCCCAGACGCGTACAAATCTATACTAATATTATAAAGCTGAAGAGTTTGTTTGTTTGTTTGTTTGTTTGAACGCGCTAATCTCAGGAACTACTGGTTCGAATTGAAAAAATCTTTTTGTGTTGAATAGATCATTTATCGAGGAAGGCTTTAGGCTATATAACATCACACTGTGACTTATAGGAGCGAAGAAACAATGGAAAATGTGGAAAAAACGGGGAAAAATATTCATCTTTGAGGGCTTCCGTTGCGTGCGCTGCGAAAACGGTAGAAGATACCAAAAAAATATGTAGGAAAGAATTATTCCTCTTAAAATGATCTAAAAAAATGTCCGCGACAGTATATGTCTATCTTTTAAGATTAACTCACTAGAACCGTTTTTATGGGAATCAAATTTGACCGAAATTAATGCATTATTACCAATTATTTTTTAGAGTTGTATCAACATAGTAATATTAAACTTTATCCAAATAAATGTGTTGTTGATTAAGAGTATGTAATTGTGAACAAAATTGTCTTTGTAATCACTTATTTTCAATGAACATCTTAGAAGATATTACAATTGTTATTGATATTACATATTACAAACTGTTATTTGTATGTTATTAAATGTTATTATTTAAATGTTGTAATTGATATTACAAACTGTTATGGATTATTTATACACACTGTGTCTACATTTCTCATCCAACTCTCCTGTCGCAGGTCTGCTGGAAGAAATTTCGTTAGAAATAAGCAGTACCTTTGTACTCTTCTATCTGTATATGTTCTTTTCTCTTTGTGTGTGTTTGTGTGTACATAAATATAAATAAATAAACAATTTTAAAGTACTCCGATATAAAATTCACACGCGCCGCATGATGTGCAAAATATGACGCTGTGCCTGGCCGGCGGGCGAGGAGAGGGGTTATTGCGGGCGGCGCGGAGGGGTTTTTTTATGGTAGGTAAAAATCATCCAATGACGAATCCCGCTCTTGGGCGGAGCGGGAAACAGTGTTAGACTCTTACTGACTAAACAACCTACCCCGTTCCTCCCTTGCCTTCTTCCCAGAGCCCCGGTATAACGCTTTCGCACCAACCCTCGGCTGCAGGAGGCTTCGACCCTGAAGAACCCCACAGTTTGCTGACAAAAACTTGAGGCGCGCGGGAGCAGTGCAGGCCGTCGACGACTTGGTCTCGGTCTGGACTGTTACCAGACAACCGGACGGCGAGCTATCCATTGCTCACCATCCGCAAGCCAGTGTCTACGGTGGCCGGATATCGGCGGGATCGCGGCGGCGACGGCTACGGCGAGGGCGCTTTTGCCCTTGCCTCCTCCTTTACGAGCATTACTGCTTCGCAAAAGGAGGCGACCGCTTGCCATTCTTCTTCGCTACGGACCGTGGCCTGAACCAAGGCCCGGCGCGAGAGCCCACCGCCGCCGATCACCCCCACGAGGACACGGCGATTCTCTTCTCAAGCGGGGCACACCTCCACCGTGTCCTCCGTGCTGGCCACACAGTGGCGACACCCGGGCGCCTCTTCCGCACGAATCCGGCGCAGGAATCTCCTGAACTTCCTATGTCCGGTGAGAACCTGCGTCATGTCCTGCGTGATGTCTATCCAACCACGCCTCAAAGAGGGCACTTACCGCCGAGATTATGGCGTGCCCAAGTGGAGGGTGTAGCTCTATGAAGTACTTTTAGATAATTATGTTCTTTTAAAAACTAAATTGTCTAAATTAATAACAGAAATTGACGCGGACGAAGTCGCGGGCACAGCTAGTATTTATATAATTATCATTGTCCATTTTCATTGATCTTTTGAAATTAAGTAAACTTACAAAGCGTTAATAAATTCAAAATTAATAGATACATAATTACAAATTAAATTAGTTACATACATTGAGTTACATGTGTTACATTGTGTTAGTTACACTGTTAGTTATACTCTAGGACAGCTGAACCGATGTGGCTGAAAATTGGTAGCGCGGTAGCTAAGAACCAGGAGAAGAACTAAGGATACTAAAAAACTAAAAAAAAACCGCTTATTTATTGCCTCTAAGGCGGAACACAGTTCGCGGGGTCAGCTGGTAATGTTATTTCGATCTGAGATTTGAACTCCCAGCTGTGGCTCCGGCTCGCAGCAATGTTCGAAAGAGTCGCCGCGGTTCGAAATCGTAAAAGGGCAACTGGAGAAATACAAATGGGTTTTATTCAGTAAAAGCCTGAAGCGCTCTCTCTCTCCACCCAGAATCGGAGAACTTACTTGACGATTACCCAACTCTTAAAAAAAGGATCTGAGCTTTAGTAAGAATTGCGACCGAGACCAATTAGTCAGTAAGAAGGTCTAGTATGCGGCAACAATGTTGAACTATTTATGGTTCAACATTTTTGCGGTTACGCACAGCCCTCTACTTCGATTGAGACCCGAAAATCAGTTATTAGGAGTATTACCTATATCCGATTTTCGGGTATCAATCGCAGTGGTCGTTTGCAGCGTACCTACTAAAATATCATTAACAATCATAATATTTCCTTAACAAATTCTTTTGACAGCGAACAAGGCATGCCCCTCCCACAATAAACAATATCTGGCGACCTATACCAGCCGCGCTAGCCCACATTAGCTGCGTATCGTTATAATAACTACTAATATGGCGTACGTTTTGGCGGTAGTGCGGCGTGGGCCACGGTTTTGGCCAACGCGTGCCAACTAATGATGGACGTGGCCCACGATGGCGCATCACGTAGGAGGCCATAAACTATAACGCTCTATGATCGTCTGTCATCTGATAGGAACTCTTTTGGATAAAAATAGCTCTGTAGCCTAATTCTCGTAAACAAAACCATAGCGATGTCGTAGCGACTTTGACATTTTCGTGTTCACATCCATCAATTGAGTTTGAACGACACCGGTTTTGAACTCGTTCGATCGAAGAGAGGTCGTTTAGAAGTCGTTCGATTGTCGTTCTATCGAATCCCCATCAAGAAACACGTGAATACCGATTTTGGATAGGACTACGATCGAACGACAATGGAATTGGGATTGTTTGATTTTACGTGAATAAGGGCACTGTTATAGCAATTTTTGTATGTTTTAGCTTGTGGTGTCGGTACGGTGACGTTTTGATGAGCGAGGGCCACCCACGGAGCCCTGAGCCCTTTGGGTACTCTCTGCCCACGACAAAGACCTTCTTTGTTAAACGTGACATAGTTAAAATTAATTTATGTCCAGCTTGGAGAAGTAAAGCAAGTGTTATGCATACATTAGAGGCTCTTAACTCAGTGAACGATGCTTACCACCTTTAGCAAAATACATTATTTTTTTGAGTTGCTATGTCATCCAGTATATTAATAGGCGTTCCAGGGTCAAGGTTAACTTTTAAAAACATCTAAACATTCTGTGTCTGTACCCGGCATCAGCCCTTACTGAAGTGGGCACCTACGGTTTTGTTGATAACCCTGAGAAGCGCTAGGAACACTACGCGACGTCGACGACTTGGATTCGGTTCTTACCAGACAGCGATCTGTCAAGGGCTCGTCGTCCAAAAAGTCGCCCTCGCGGTGGTCGGTAGTCGACCTGCGATCCCTGACGCCATCTCCTTCCCTCGCACTGTTGCTTCGCAGAAGTGACTGCTTCCTATTCCCTCTCACCTCTCATCATAGCCTGAACCAGAGCTTTACGGGAGAGGACGCCGTTACTCATGGTCTCCACAAAGACATGGTGGCATTTCACCCGAGTACGCACCACCTCCGGATGACGCGGACGCTGGTTTTGGCCAGAAAAACAAACTCCGCTACCTAATTGTTGTGGGAAATCCTTAAATGAACTGTTGGCCAAAATTAGGACTTAACAGTCTAGTGGAAAGCTCTCTCTAAGTATCACTTAGCACCTCTGTTTATAGGTTTCCGCAATACAAGCTTTATCATAAGTGCGTCATCGACCTAGCTCAAAGAATCTAACTCAAATTGTCTTGTATTAACAAAATTGGACTGTTTCAATTTCAACCGTAACTGAAAATGAAATCCCTTAACCCCGTAACTCACAAACTACACTTAAGAGCGGCCAACCCGACGTACATTTTCATACAACCACTCTTACGAGAGTAGTGGTGGCCGAGTGGTATCGGCCCCGACTTACGAGTTGTAGGTCGCGGTTTCGAACCCAGCCAGGCGCATTACTTTGTGTAATTTATTTCATCACCACTGCTCTCAAAACGGTGAAGGGAAACATCGTGAGGAAACCGGCATGTCCTAGAACCAAAAATTCGAAGACATGTGACATCCACCAATCCGCACTGGGCCCGCGTGGTGGATTATGGCTCATTCCCTCTCCTAGAGAGGAGGCCTGTGTCCCAGCAGTGGGAACATTGAAAGGCTGATGATGATGATGATGATGATGAACTTTGACTCTCCATAATGTACCCCTATACTAAAAATATACAAAAAAAAACATGCATTGCGTAAAGCGCTATGCATGTACTGTAATCGAGATTCTAAATAATGTTTTTTTTTTCAAATAAAAACAGTATTTCCTGGAACACGGTTCTTTGAAACATTCGAGTAAATCATTGAATTATCGAATGCCAACAGAGTTTTCAGCTGTTATCTCTCTTTTTTCGCATTACTTTTGAATCAAATATCTCTTTGAATTGCGTTAAATGAAGCAACAAGCTTTTAAACCATGCGCGACATTAGCGATAGGCGTATGAGGAACGCCCACCGTAAAAAGCAACTCTTTTCTTAAAAGAAAAAAGTAACTCTTTTCTTAAAAGAAAAGAGTTGCTTTACCTAAAGGTATAACCACTGTAGGCACCTAATCATTACTCATTACGTCTCTGTACGTTCGCATTACACAAATGATAGGAATACTTCTTCCGACGCTGGCGGTGGGCGGACAGGCGGACAGCCGGACAGCCGGACAGCGTCCGAGCTCGGAAACAATACTGCACTCTACGTTTTCCCACGTGCGTAGTTCGCTATTTTTATTGCTAAGATTCACTGAATTTAAAGTAACACTAAATTAAGAATCTTTATAATGTGGTTTTATCAACAGTGGGAACACTTTCGCGTGTTGTGTTTTTCTGTCAAATTATTATTTATATCTATACAAGTTCAAGTGCACGCAATTACAACAATGTTTGCGTACTTGAACTTACCTAATTCTGTGTAATCCTCGTTTACACTTACTGGACCTCTGATTAGAGCACTCAATTAATGGGCCTCCACAAAAAACCTCTAGTACCCCGTTGCCATAGCGCCAAGGGGATCCTAATGTGCTTGAGGACTTGAGCGGGGACTGGAGTAGGGGAGTAGATATACTATGGCTATTTCAACTATCTCAAAGCCCAAAAGATGGACATGTCCCAACGGCCATGTCCTTACCAACCCGTACAGCCGTACTGAAATACTTCCTTCGGCCCAGCACCGTTTATCTTGGCGAAGGTAATCAATAAAAGACAACGAGATAAGTGGAAACTCTGTTTTCGTAAGTGTTCACTCCAGCCAACCAATGAAAGCAAGCCGGAGATGAAGTATAACTCTTTTTCCAAGAGATCAGGTTGGGGGGTCGCCTCTACCCTACAGTTTTTCACAAAACCTCTACACACAGATACGAAGTCGCTATAAAAATACCACGATAGGAATGTATCGCTTACAAACGCCTACAAGTTTATAGCGCCCTTTGCTAAGTTAAACTTCTAATTTTTTGCTTTGCACTACGGTTGCAGTAGCGAATATATCTGTCTATCAATCGAACGAACTTTCACAGTCTTTATTGGTCATGGGTCTAACTAACCGAATCAAAGATAGAAGAAAGAAGTAAGATTTTCTTTAAGTACTGAATGACTCTTCGCAACAATACAAAGTTAGCTTTTTATTCAAGTTTGTACTTAACTGTAACAACAATGGAGCCCATATCGATGAAATCGTTCAAGATACAATAATGACAATATTCAATCCCCGAGGCTGTAATAAAATACGTTGAGTCCGTGTCGAAATATCTCGCAGAACCAATTCATCATAATAAAAGACAATAGACGTGGACCGGCTCAATAATATCAATTAATATAATCGCAGATCATCGTGTGTCAGCTCGCATTACGACTAATACGAGTAAGTACAGTCATAGAAAATAATCTATTAGCTAGTTGACTATATCTTTCTGAAAAATATGAATTTTTTGGAAGCCAGAAAGTCAAGCTTGGCCATTTTTGCCAGAGCTGCAGACGAGAGATGAAAAGCGTAGAAAAACACAGACTCTATCCCTCCACTCTTTATCTACCTCTGGTTGTTTATCCGTCTCCTGGACATCTGCACTATCTAGTCTGAAAATCTCTTAACCAATTGAGGGCCAAAGAAGGCCATAGTAGAATTAACTTGTCCAAATGGAGTACCAAAGAGTCATGTCAAAGACCATAATAGTGTCAATGAAGAGCCTATTTCACCATTTCTCAAGAATGTGAACGTCACATTATTCGCCGAATAAAATTCAGAAGCTGAATAGTCTTTCGACTTGACAAGATGTAAAAGAAGACAGTTATTTCAATAGATACTGCTCAACAAAAATAGTTGAGTTCTGCAAATTTTGAACAAATTTAAGTTCTAAAAATGCCAATAGTTTAATTGTGTAAATGCATGACCTAGTCGAACTGCTTTGCATTGAATTTCTCTGAGTGTACCTACATGCATCAGTCAGGAGAGTGGGTTCGTGGACCGATGGGCTGACACGCGGCGTGGGCGCAGTTGACACGCCGATCAATAACACGCGCCGCTGTAATTGGTAGCGTTCAATGAAGTATTGTCGAGCTGTAGTCGCAGGCCTCATGTGGGATGAAATTGTTTTATCAAGTAAAAAATATGTCGAATCATTTTCAGTTACGGTCATGTGGACAGCGACCTCGCAAGCAGCGGTCATACAATCATAATCTTCTTACTTAAGTATGTTACTTTTTTTTCAAATAATCATTACGAATGTAAAACTAAAGTGTAGTAAGCCTTTTTCTTTTCTCTTCTTTACTTAATAGATTTTTTTTATGAAAATTAGAAAATAAAATGTTAAAAATGTAACTACTAAACAACTGAAAGCTTTTCGTGTCTCACAGAGATATGGCGCCGCGGAAACTAAAATAGAAATAGAATTAGAGAAAATAGCTTCGGATATGAGTTACGCACAAGTACGCGAGGCCGAAATAACTACCTTGTGACTGAATATATTACGGCATTGTAACATTATTTCACTCTAATGAGTACTCAGAAGTCATTTTTCATTCAAATAAATGGTATTTGTCGAGATGTTAACATGAATGCAAATGTTCGTGGTCTCCGATGAACTGCGGAGATCACATCTCACCGGGTGTCTATTTGATTACACATTATGATATTACAAAAGCTATTTGTGCAGTGAAGTGGGCTCGGAGTGAAATCACGCGGGGGTGTGGGCCGCGCGGCGCGCCTGCGAGTGCGAGCGCGCAGTGAAAGGCCTAAACTCGCTTATTACGTATCTATTTACAATTTTTATAGCGCAATAACTGTGTAAAGAGATTTTATTTTCTCAACGATAACATTTTCGCAAGGCATACGATTTGTTTTCATCCAGACTACGTTTTATAGTTGTTTTTATGGTTTTCAGCTCGACTGTAACGATCGCGCGGCTAATCAAAATGTTTGTAATATAACGAATTCATTTGTGAGCTGCTCAATATTATCGCACTTTTCACAACTCTTTGTAAACATTGCAGAATAATTGTCAGTTTAATGATGACTCAATTACCAGGAGAAATAGATTACCGCGTCTGCTGCGAGAGATCCCACGACGTGCGACGATTAGTTCCCTCATAAAAGGCTGCAATTATTTATTATTCATGACATCTCATTAATATGTATGTGTCTAATTAAAATAATTGACACCTAAATGCGAGTGTAACTCCTACTGGTGGAATTGGGTCAGTTAGCGAGCAGTGGGCGGCGACATGCTGCGACCAGCGCTGTGCCGGCGACTACAACCATTGCACTCGCTAAACAAACTAGGTTTTTTTATGGTAGGTAAAAATCATCTAATGACGAATCTCGCTCTTGGGCGAAGCAGGAAGCAGTGTCAGACTCTTAGTGACTAAACAACCTACCCCGTTTTGGGCCTTAGTCCCAGAGCTCTGGTGTTACGCCTTCGCTAATTTGCTATTCACTTCTTCTTCCTTAGTCCTCTGCTAGTCCTCTCAATGTTACTGATATTCCATTTACTAGTCTGCAGTTTGATGCAGCGCCACGTTATCTCTATATTAGCTTTATCAAAGTAAGAACCTCATTAAGTGACACAATTAATTAGAATATGCCTTGCTTAGCTGTTTGCAATAAATCGAAGTTCTTGGCAGGATTCCTCCTCCAAATCAATTGCAAATTAAATACTGGATTACTCGAAACGCATCAGTGATGACATAGGTATAGAGAAGAACAAGAAGTACCTATTGGTAATAAATGAATTCGATAAACATTTTATTTTTATTTATTAAACTACGCTTTTAAAAGTTAAAGAATAACCTCTAGAAATGTTTAAAAAATCTCTTAGTTATCCGGGTATAATATTTTATAGGGATCTAAATTAAAGCTTACCACTTCGCAATAATATATACGCGACATAATAAACATGCAACTTTTTTTCTCTTCAGTAGGTAGATATTCACTTACCCACGTACAATCCAATCAACGACTGTGCGATACTATAAGTTTGACGACTCAATTAATTAAGTATTTCGAAGACAGACTAATTTGAAATTATAATGGTTATTAGGCTCATAATTTTCAATAGTGGACGTAAATGGATTGCTAAATTTACATTTTTTTTTTTACTACATTTTCAACACAAGAAATACTCGATGACAGACCTATTCACAAGACAAAAAATAATCTAAATATTTTTTCTTAATTTATGGAACTATCATTTGTAACGAAGTCAAAATAAAATAAAGTTCGTAAGTCCAAATCTTTCCATTAATCATAAACCTCACAACAAGGGGAACGTGTAGATGAACAAAACTTCGGTTTTTCTCACGATTTAAAGCAATATTTATGTTGAATTTCGGAGGAATCTGTGGATTGAACAACGAATAGCCAAGCGCTTGAAATGTTGCCAATCACAGCATTCTCAACACACTTTAATAGATCTCCTTTTCTTTAAATTAAAAATATGCAGTAGTACGTTCCTACTTACCCAAATTTATTTGTAAAAATAATACCTACACCAGTTAAACTTACAGTGTTTTACGTGATTATTCTTTGACTATACATACATAGGTAATATAATTTATAGCCGTACCGCGGCTAGACTAAACCCGCGCTGTCTGCTATTTAAAATAGTTTTTTTCAAATGAATCACTTAATTGATTACATTCCAAGATTTGTGATTCTAAAAAAATAAATCTAGAAAGTCGTGTTAATATTGAACGTAAGCTAAAAGTGACAACGACAAATACTTCGCCACGCCAAATATATTTCTGTTGAAAATTTTACAGTTGACGCATTTAGCGCGTAATCAAGATAAAATAAATAATATATAGCTTCTCTAGGTACATGTTTGTGTGTAGTGTTCGCAATTGACAATAGTTTTCGTAACTGTTTCCTTATTAGCGATTTCTTGGAACAGTAAGTTGTAACCTCGTGGTATTCTTGGTGATAATTTAAATGCGTTCCTCAAACATTGGTCATTACGCGAAAATACTACGTCTCCCCCTCTGACTCCGCAGATAGAAGCGAGACAGAGATAATCTAAATAACGATTTAGAGCAGTATATCATTGTGCCAGAGAATAGTTTCATTATTCAGTAGTAAAATGATAATTCGTTTGTATTGATAAACAAACCACATCAGTGTTACCGACGCGTCGTGAGGCAAGTGATCAACGAGCACGTCATGCGCAGATGTTAGATCAGACGCATGTTGAGACTTGTTCGAAATGAGGCTGTGGGGCTGAAAATAACGGACATGTTCTAATTACCCCATTTACATTTAAATTCGGGCCTTACTAGAGTAACGACCGATGTAAGCTCTAGCATCCAGAGTATGGCTGTCTGGGGAGATGAGTCATGTTAGTGCATGTGGGGAGACTGGTCTGGCGGGACATTCCTGTAAGAGAATACCATATATGGCAGTGTAGTCGCCGGCAGGTAATGCATCCCCGATCAGTGAGCGATTATAACGCAACGGAAGCGGCTGAAATTAGCAGCGTGCGCATCGGAGACGCCGCAGCGCTGGCAGCCGGGCCGCGCCGAAACTAAATACCCAAAAGCGTTTGTGATCGCGCGAGCGGCTGCCAAATATGGCACGAATCTCGGGTTTCGCGAGGCGCGCGCGCCGCGGCGCTGGCACACCACCAGCCACTGCAAAAACGCTCTCTGTTCCCGACTAAAAACACGTAAAAAACGTTTTTATTTCTGTAGCGAGCGGCCTCTAAATTTAGGCCGTATGGAAACCGAAAGTAATACGAGCGATTTTGGTTGGGGCCGCGTTGTCTGTATTTAGATTAGAGCGGCGCGGTGGACTCGCGGCTCGGGAGCTGCGCGACTCGCGACCCGCGCGCGCCCGCGCGACACTCGCTCCCACTGTGATACAACATGCGCGCGCGCTAACAGTTTATCAATGAAAAGTTTCGTGAAATAAGTGCACAAATAAAAGGATTTGGATGTCACAAATGTTGCCCGAGGGCGGAGGTAAATACACCACTCTCTTTACTATACGTTTTCATTCAGTGTTTTCCTGTAATAAATTATTTTGACGTATTTGTTATTCTATCTATTAATGTGCCAGTTTATTGTTGAAAATACTACACGGAAGAAGAAACAATGAACTGTGTATGTAAATCTTTGCTTCATTATTTTATTTAAATAATTCTAAGTCAGCAAACACTAAAATTGAGATGTTAGTGTATAAAAATATTAAGTTAAACAAGCAGTGTTGATAGCGCGCTCAAACATTATCTACCGGAGCAGAAAGCCAGTGCTATTATCTAAGCAGGCGGCGCGGCGTGCGGCAACTAGTGGCGGTTATCAGCCGCCGTTATCAGCGTGATACGCTCTACCTATTGACTCGTTACACTAGCCTTATCAGTGAGTAGCGCGCCAAGAAATACTCTATTATTTAAATTGTAATATGTAACTAATAATATTTGTTTAATTAAATACAAAATAGAACGTTAAAAAGAAAACAATGCCTCATTTTCCTAAATTCAGAAAGGCTGTTCTGCAAAACCAAATAATAAATTAACATTAAACATGATTATATTAAAACTAAAATTAAATGAACACCTAATAATAGTTTTTTTTTATTATTTATAATGAAGCACGTAGTTTTTATCTCTACTTATGAAGTGCTCAGGTTTCATTTGAATATTTATGTAAAATTTGGAGTGCCCTTACAGCGTCTATGTTTTAATACTATGTAGGTATGTCATGAACTTTGAATGCATGCCGAATATCCAGTGTTTTACATGTCAGCAAATAAATTAATATAATCCTATTTAATCTATTGTAGGGATTTAATATGTAATACAATTTATTTTTACAAGAACATTTTTGATAACTTACACACTTTTTAGAATTAGTTTAAACTTTTTAGTGTAAAATTAACTCTAAATTATTCCATTCTTAAATGAATCATCTGCCCTTTTGTTTAATTCTGAATAATTATGATAATTATTTTTGTAACACTAATTAGTGTTAGTCACGCTGCTTCGTCATGTTTTCCTGAAAAAATAAAACCGCAGGGCAAAGGTTATCGATGTACGTAAAAAGTGTTATTGAGTGCTTCAACTGAACCTATGTTGTTCTCAAAGCGATTTATACAAGGTAGTGAAGGATTATTGTTAAAAAATATGACTAACATTGAATGAAGTTGCAAATTGTTGTTGTACAGTCATTGAAAATAAAGGTTCAGCAATATTGGCGACCAACTGTCTGTTTATTCACAGACAAAATCTATAATCTATATGGGCTGCTTAACAAGACTTTTCCATGACTGTACGTGACTGTTATTGAGATAAATAATTGGAAAATACCCCTTTTTCGTTCTTTTTTTTTAAGTGTATGGCTCCATCGACGAACGTCGATGATTTTGCCAATGTCAAGGTAAAAATACTTAGCTAAAATATCAAAGAAATCATATCAAATCAAACTATAAAAAAACATCCGTTTGTCCGTCCTAAGGTTCAGACATCTTGTCCAACGAAGTCCTTCTGAAACGACTCCATAAATGACACAAGAAATAGCCGTGTCAATTTTACCACTTATGTCACCCAGTTCCACAGAAAGTCCCGTCTCCTTCATGACATCCGTTTCGGATGCTTCATCATTTTATCTGTGTCATGTGTGCAGATCCAATCAGGCTGTATGCGTTTGTGTTTACCGCAGAAAGCGCCGCTGTGCGCTAGCCCTTATACGGAGAGTGTCAAATTGTCTGCGAGCTGCCAAGTGTGATTGTGTACCGTTGTGTAAACAACAAGATCGAGGTGGCTCCTGTTATCACTCGCCGGTTTCGGTCATCCGAGGTGATTGGTATTTGTCAATTTGTCATTACTTAAATAGGTGCTCGAGACGCGGGTTTTTTGTTGGTCTGACTTATGTTAGGTGTAGATCTTTAGAGAGTCATTTCTGAAATGTGCATTTAGAAATATTGGTGTCTGCGGTCTAGTTAAATGGTTTGTACTAAAGATGACCAACTGGGATGACGAAGGTAAAATTATTTTATACCGTCAAGCCAAATGATTTCCTGAATGAATGCAGGAAAGTTAAAAAAAAATTCGCGGAATGCGATTAAAGTCACCTATTGTTATGTGTAGGTAGGTAGGTATTGTTTGTTTTTGTAAGTACATAACATAATAAATAAATAAATCATCTTATGTAAATTATACTCATAATAGCAAATCAATATTTCAAACAAGGAAGCCGTATCTCACAGCAATCGACTAAAAAGCCTAAAAGCTTAATCTGCTGAGATAACCAAAATGGCGGTGTCCATAAACTGACGGATATCGGATAGTTAATAATGTTATGTAAAACAATAAGACCATAGCGGAATGTTTTGGTCAACTGTTCGTAATTCGTGACCAAAACGGTCATAAATAAGTCCTCGTCTCCTACGCCCGTCGATATGATTCACGCCGCAGGCTGAGCGGCTCAGCGCTCGCAGCGCTCGCCGCACTATACCCTACATGGCCGCTATTAGCATTCCCTTTATGCCGATCTCAAATTAATAGTTGTTAACCCGCGGCTCAGCTCAAATTTTTGGAAAGGTAAAATAATAAAAATCTCCACATTTGTTGTTATTTATGTTTGTCGTTTAAATCGGATTGTGTTCTTGTGAAGATGATGTAATTGCTGCTTCTAAGTAGCAGGGGCTTGTTGTTGATGTTGGAAGGGAGTCGAGCTTGTACTTAAACCAGAATCATCAAGTTATTAAATTAATGAGAGTAAATTTTCCGAAAGAAGTAATGGTCCGTACTGTCCATGTATTTCGTTCAGGAAATTATACATATATAGTAAAATTTGGTGTTAATACAGAATACCTATACAGTTATGGATTGGAATTTTTACTTGCATCTCATTATTTTTCGACTATTTTGCTACTATTTTATTTGAAATATCCGTGGGAAAAGGTATAGCATCCGGTGACGTTTGACAATTGCTTAACATTTTCATTCCTTAATTGTTCAAGTTATATTATCATAAAAATCATTATTTTGCTGTAAGATTTTTTGTTTTGAATATTTAATTTAAAACATGCAAAAAAAATGTGACAATACCATATAACCATGCCATGATGGTATATCAGCAAAAGTAACAGCGTTAATAAAAGTCCAAATATTACAATTAACTCTTGGCACTATCCAGCTATGTTGGCGCCATTAGTACATCCACGGGCCGGTAGGTGGCGCTTGTCCTCACTTTCCCGACACCTGCCGGAAAATTCAAGACATTTTTCCCTAAAGACAAATGTAGGTTTGAAAAACAATGCCAAGAACCTCTAATCACGTAATTATGGACAATGAACTGTTAACGTAGTTGTGTCACGCTGTTAGCGCCGCGAGCCACATGGCTGGTGCGCTGTAGTGCACGCCGCGTGCTACGTCGCCGTGACGTGTGCTGGCGGCGTGCCAGCGAGTGCGACGTCACGCCGAGTAAACACTTGACCGAATGTAGGTGATGATGAGTCAGGACTCGGGAAACTGGTAATATGGTTCGCGTTGTGCGGGAAGCTGAATTGAGAGTTGAAAAACTGCTCGTAAATATTAGTAATTGGACATGACACACTTATTTTTTTTTTAAATTAAACATTCGTTTAGCCTAATCATTTCAAGCTGAACCTGTTAGAAGAAAATATTTTTCATCATAAATGAGCCTCTAAATACATACGAGTACCTAATAGCGATAAAAACAATGTAGGTATATTAGTGATGGACACATAAACAAACAAGATGACGTGACAACTTCCTGCTTTCTTGGAAATTCGGTTAAAAATAAATTAAGATTATTGTCATTTATTTTTCCTTTTAAAGCAGAACCTTTGGGACTTTTCAGTAATTAAAAAATAACAAGGAATTATAAAACAAGTTTGGTAAACAAAGGAACAACCTATTTCCTTAACCGATAGGTACATGTAAACAGGTTTGTCCTCATTTATGACTTAGTTAACACTATTAGTACACATCGTGTTCTTTATTTATACATATAGGTATACATACTAAATAATTAATTTATACATACTATTTTATAAAATTAAACCACAGAAAATTCAGTCTATTTATATTGTTCAAATTTCTTATGACAAATGATTCTAAAATTAACATCGAACATTATGGTACCTAATGGTACATTAATATTGAATTTTCTAAAAGTTAGAAATTTTTTATATTGAAAGTTAGAAAGGGAAACCTGTAATTACAGTATAAAACACTTACTCTATAACATATTACATTTATCGCTGTTGGTTACCTACCTAAATAAAATATCAGTAAATAGGGTAAAAATGACCATCGAAGACACTTCCTCCTGAATACCGTTAAGTTCATTTTTGCTTGGACTCGAAATAGAAAATTGTAATGTTTAGTTTGGCGACGCGCCGCAAGATTCAACATTTTTTTTTAAGTAATTAAGCAGAAATGCCCGCGATAGTACCTACCTAATACATGTCGTATAGTAGAGGCACATGGAAACTTTTATTTTGTTGAGAAGGTGCTTAAACGGTGTCAGCAGCTGAACAAACATCCTCAGTTAGATTGCGGTTGAAGTAGAAACCGCAACGAAGCTACACGAAGTAAATCATATTGTCCATTTATCCTCCTTCCTCTAAACTGCTCGTAGGTTTTTGATTTTATGACACAAATTATACGCTACATACTTAAAAAATAAGCGTGAACAACTGTTATATTACGCTTGAGCTATAAAATGTAATCATGTCTGGGACTTAGGCCTTAATATGTCTTGGAATTTATGTCGGTTCCAGGACATGCTGGTTTCCTCACGATGTTTTCCTTCACTATTTTAGCAACAGTGGTCATGAAAGAAATCACTCAAGAGCTCATGCCTGAGTTCCAATTAGAACTAGAGGTATAGTGAACTCGAAACCAGTAAGATTGCAAATAAAGTGAGTTTAATAGCCTACAAGTAGGCTCTACCCAGTGAAGGAAGAGTTTTGAGAATTGCTCATGAAACTATTTAATTTTCTTTTTTTTCCTGTTACAGTAGATTAGTCATTTTTTATTATAATTGAGTTCAAGCGTGAGTCAGTTCAGATTGATAAACTAAATTCTAGACGAGATCATAGTTTAATAGTAATAATAAGTCAGATCATAGCCAGCGTCAGTTCTCTACAATATTTATACGAATGCGACTTCATTATCTGACATAATTATTTTAGAATTTATTGCAATCACTAATCTATGTACTTACATACATAATATATGTAATATCATGTGCCAGATGTGCTCGAACAGATCCAATGAATGAGAGAGTGCTAGATTATCTCGCTTTATGTTTATTGAATAACTAGCCTTCTGCCAGTGGCGTCGCCCGCGAAAATTTAGGGTTCCCTATGCAAACTTTAGAGCCCCATTTCATCCCTTTAGGGGCTGAATTTTGGAAAATCCTTTCGTAGTGCTTGCCGACGTCATAAAGGAAAGTCTTGTGCAAAGTTTCATGCTTCTAGTCCGAGTAGTTTTGGCTGTATGTTAATGTCAGTCAGTCTGTTTCTCCTTTTATATATATATATAGATTATCAAATATTTAATGTTCAAAGAAACATTTATGTAGGCGGGAAGAATGTACAATATGTCCAGGAATATTTCTACTTTGGCCAAGTGGATTCCTTCTAGGCAAAGCAAGACAAGGAAATAACACGTCGAACAGAAACTGCTAGGAAGCTACTGCTCCATGAAAGAGGTATTTAAAGGCACCTTGCCAATTTCACTTAAGAGTAGATAAGTTACTGGACATTTGTGTATTCTCCCTATCCTGAGCTAAGGTGCAAAGACTTGGTCTTTGACCAAGATCCAAAGGTCGAAACTTAAGGTTTGTATAGGTGTTAAAATAATGCATCGCGTTCGAAACTCTGTTCCTACTGCGCTCTAAAAACCTGATGCTCGGGCGCCGAAATCGCACGAAAGGTTCGCGGCAGACCAAGAAGGATATGTCGGGACGACGTGGATGCTTTCCTTAGGAATAGGCAAGACGTGGCTTAAAACTGAGAACACTGGAAAGAATGGAGGGAAGCCTTTGCCCAGCAGTGGGACAGTATTGGCTAGAGAACAAGATCTAATATCAATCTCTTGAAATTCTAAAAAGGTAGATTTTATAATCGCACAAAAACAAACGAGTCTGTTCTCAAACGCTGCAAAAGCCACTCAATAATAATGTAAATTATGATAATGTTAATAAATGTAGTCCGTCCAATGAATGCCTTAAAAGTAAGGGTTCTGTATTAGCACAGTTTATCGCCCGGCGGTCTGTTGTGGCGTGACTCATAAACTCATTTTATATTGTTGTGATTTGAGCGAATAAATCTCGCAAGGATCTGTAGACTTCGTAACGTTTGCTATTTATAGCATTACTAGCTTTTGCCCGCGGCTTCGCCCGCGTGGGTTTGGGGTTGGGGTTTCCGGGATCAAAAGTAGCCTATGTCCTATTCCGGAGTGTATCCTATGCCTGTGCCAAATTTAATCCAGATCCGTCCAGCCGTTTTGGCGTGATTGAGTAAACATCCAAACATTGTAACTTTCGCATTTATAATATTAGTAAGATCGTGTTAGACACGCGACTGATCTTTTGTATTTAGGATTCTTTCCTTATGGTCGATGGCAGAGTGCCACTGGCAGATATTGGAGCGTGAGTCATGGTGTGTGCTGCTACTGCAGTAGAGGAGAGGAAAGACTCTTCGTTTGTCGTGTATGTTTGTTGATGTATGATCATGAGTGCTTATACTAAAGATAAAAGTAGATTAGGTATAGATTTTTGTCCACTAACCTTGCGACTACCGTAATTACAGACACAATTAAAGAACAAAAGGTTCTACTAGGAACAATAGGCTTTCACGGGGGGCTCAAAAGTTTAAGATATTAACAGAGGCTGATTAGGTAGTCACTACAAGAAAGTTACTTTGAGAACTGTAAAACTTTTTCGTTTAATCTAGGTACACCTACATATGTAATAAATAATTGCACTTACTTTTATTATACTTACAAACGCAAAATAGTTATCTACTAATTTATTCAATACATGTAGATCGAATTAATGTGTAGGTAATTGACACAATAACAGCTGTCCAGATGAGCAATTCTAACCGTCGGAGTCTGAATAGCGAGTGTTGGATTGTTGAGTAAACAAGCCGCACGTCAGCAGACGCGGGGAGTGATGGGTTCATTCTCTTCGGAATGTGAGAACTGTGAGAAGCGACGCCCGCGCAACTGTCACAGTAGCAGACTCAATCCGAGCATAACGTAGACAAATTCAGAAGGTGAAGTCCCCAGAGCGCTTCAAGGTTAGCTTAGGTAATTACTTAGGTAATGAATTAAGATTCAAAATAATGCCCAAGTAGAATAGTCGTTGCCGTGATGAAATGATAATTAGTTAATTACTTACCTAAAAACTCTACCGTAAAGCTCCCCTATCGAAGTACAAAATGGCGCTGACGTCAAACGTGATGTCTGTCTAGCTTGGCGAGTTTATATTGTCCGAGTTTATATATTTAGTTTAATCTTTTTAATACCGTAATTAGAGACATTATGGAAGACGCTTTCGTTTGAGGCTCAAGAATTTAAATTGTAGGTACAGCTTTAAATTGTATAACACAATAATGTGTCTACCACTCTGTGTTAGAGACTTGCTCATAAAGCTACTCATTAGGAACGCAATAATAATAATAATAAAACGTTTATTTCAGAGACAATGAATAAAAAAATAATGTGAAGAAAGTTTTATACATATACAACATTTTTTTTTTTTAATAAACAAAATGTAGGTACAGTTCTCCATCGTCGACCGCTTCGTCGCTTTCCATCAGGTGAGATAGGGGTCAAGCGCGAACCTATAATCAATACAAAAAAAAAACAGTACGGCTGTCGAATCTTGGCATGTCTGAAGTTAGGCTCTGCGAATTTTACTTGAAAACTCGTCCAAAAATAAAGGTTTAAAAAAAAAATGGTTGCCTGTAAAGTCAGTTTTACGGGCGAAGATTTTACGTGACAACGTCTTTTTCTCGGTAGAATATTTATTGATATGAATATAATTAAATTGCACAATAGGAACAAGGAATTGAATGAAAAAATGCGCCTAATTCTCTAGTGCTGCGCGCGCGGCAGACCGATCATAGTTGAGTGGGAGAGAGACGCAAGGCATTCGGCGGGCCTCTCTCTCGTTCGGTGACTCATCGTAACGTTACCGAGCGTTACACTTTTTCATAAGTGACTCCCAGCCGCAACCTAATTTAAGACGTTGTCACGTCAAAAAATGCCAATAACAGTTATTAACAGTAATAACAACTGAAAATTGCATTTTTTTCTAATTCGCTGCGCCTAACTTTAGACTCTCCAAGTCCCAATGGCCATATTGTACTTATATATTTTTTAGCGTAGGTACTTACCTTTAGGCAAATGTCACATGCCCGGTATCCGCTAGTTACTAATAAGAAACATAAATATTATTATCTAAAAAAGCATTCTTCCCTCTAAAAAGAAAAAAAATCACATGGAGTAACACGTAACCTTCTACCGTATCGCTGTTCACGTAATGAAAACATTAATTTATTTAGAGAAACAAACAAACTTCTCTTTAGAATCATGGGACACTTAAATTTATGGTGACATCGTAAATTTAAGTGAATAGCTAGTATAAAACAAATTGTACCACCATACGACTGTGCTACTACAATACGATGCTTCTTCACGTCGCTGCTTGGTATTCACGCCTCGCTACCGATTCTACCGAACATGCCCATTAATTGTCTTCTGATTCTGAGAATGTTAATTATTTCACTAATTCCCTCTCCCACGCGCGCGCTGGGTGGCTCGGGCTTCGATGACAAATATATCCGACCTAATACATACTGCTCGAATTATCTGCCATTTCCTTATTTTTTTACGAATGAGTTAAAAATATTGTGATGTGAATGGGTATGCGTCAGACTTCAAGTGTCAAGCTGGAGTTGTTCCTGAATTATGTCATGTTAGTGAGTGCCATCATGATTCGATTTAGGAACTCCGCGGGTGAATCACTGTTGGCGCGGCTGTTTGGGAGTTCGATTGTGTTTCAGACGCGGATGTACCTACTCAGACTATATGGGTGTAAGATAGATAGATATACTCTTTATTGTAGGTACACCATAAACACAACTTGGTACATTAGGAGTTCAAAATTACTAAGGTGTTACAATGGGCGGTCTTAACGCCAATTTTTTAAAGACATCTTTGGATAGATTTGACAGAGGAGAAAGATACACGGTTAGTATCTTTGGTGGGCATTAATCACCTATACGTAGGTTTATAGAACACTTCAAGCCTGTGTTACTCAAACGTTTAATAAGGTAGAAGCGTTCCTATTTGTCTAAAATGCATCCAAAAAACTTGTCTCCTTAATGACTAGCAAAATGTTTTCTAATCATGATGGGAACAAGCCTACGGCCATAAATCAGGTACTAACCAATTCTCTAGACTGCCATTCTATTGATAAAATTCTTATGGAAACCGAATATCCCATGTTAGATCTAAAACTCGAACTGGGAACCCTCATTTTTAGTAGTAGTGTTTGCGGCCACTACACTAAGGAGAGAGTATTTAAGTATCAAAATCCTTTACAGGAAATAGTCTTCTAGCGTTCGTAAAAAGCTTTAGCCTTCGTAATCCCTGTTGTAGGTGTAACCTAGGCTACAGTAATAACTGCCACTGGTTTGTCTAAGGTTAACAAGAGGGACGGTCTTTTCAGATAGTCCAAAGGCTAAACTCGAAGTGAAAGAAAACCACTACCATCTCACACAGACCTTCTCAACTGAACCATTACGCACCGACAGCATCAACTGAAAGCTAGTTGCGAAACATGCGCACGCGGCGTTTGAGTAACAAGTGTGCGCGCGGGCCTTTCGCGGCGCGAGTATTTCGGGCGCGCACCCGACGCGCGTCGGGTTTCACGCCTTGCGCCGAGCCTGCCCGAGCGAGCTCCCACTGACACACAAACACGCTGTATTTTCGGCCATGAGGGTATGATAAGCACGGTTAGAATAGTTTAGATGCCCTAATTTCGAACGACTAATGGGAAATACTCATTTCTGGCGAATGCGGCGATATTTCATGAGCGTTTTCGCAAGCACTGTATTCTGCGCTGAAATAATTTCGCAATGTAAATTGCACATAAGTATTATATGTATTTACAGTGATCTAATACTCCGTCTAGAACTCTAGATACTTTATATATACTGTATATTTGCATTGATGTAATCTACTCTCGTATCGTAAAGTTTCAGTTATGAAATAAAAAATAATAGGCACTTATCTATCTTATTGACAAACTCTACCATAGACCAATGTACCTAATAGAATTATTTTATTTTGAGATGAATATCCGCGGAATATTTCGTATGAAGGCAGGCTCAAAGCCATATTTATTATTTAATGATATTTGTTCAGTAAATTGGTCATGAATTATGTTTTGAAATGCTAAAATGTTATAACGCATTTACCTACTTACTTAGGTAGTTATTCAAACATTCGAGTTCGCTTAACCTTTGTTTTACAGCATTGCAAACTGCTCTATTAGGCATCGTACCTAATCATGTTACATTTACGGTGGTATAGGACCAAATAAACAATTAATTTCCCTATTTGTCAGTAATTATATTAGTTATCCCTATTGACCAAAATAAACTTCAGCAAAAAACATAATAGGATCATGTTTTTCCCTGAAATCATCTACCTACAGCAGGGAAGCCCTGTTAGACTTCCACGTAGAACAATATCCAACACTAGCTTTTGTCAGCGGCTTCGCTCGCGTACATAAATTATAGCCTATGTCACTCAGGAGTAAAGAAGCTTTTTATTGTTGCTAATTTTTTTCCAATCGGACTAATAGTTCCAGAGATTACCTCGGACTACAAACAAAAAAACAAACTTTTCCTCTTTATTATATTAGTGTAGATAACGTAGATCAGTTCAATACACGATTTATTATGTTCCTGGTGTAATCTGATGATGCTGATCTCACGCATGCGCTGTGAACATGAATGATTTACGATTCCGTCTCGCTACATTACACTTTTTACGTGTTACCTGACGTGACGTAGGAGCTCGTACAAACACAACACAGGCAAGATTTGTTTGTTTTAACTGTATATATTGAGTCATTTTGTGGGATTTGATACTCGAATGTGTGATGGGTACTAGCAGTTATTGCGCAGCGCTAATAAGGTCAATAAACATTCATTAACTTGAGATTTCTTAACGGGAATAAATATTTGTTTAGGAAAAACCACTACCTAGGTTTTAGATTCTAGTGTTATAAGTATGTACCTATCGAGATCTACGAACATTCGTACAGTTTTGACGGGAATCGAATCAAAAACAATGCTCAAACAGTAATTCCTTACCAGCAACTAATACATTACCTACCGTACAACAAGATAGGTATAGGTGTCTAGTAATAATAAGATAGGTATAGAATAGGAGAACTAGACAAATATTTTTGCTATCAAACATTAGGTATAGGTACCTACTTTTGCATAAATTTTGCGGAAATTAATTTCTGACATTGAAAATTTTGAAATACTCTGTCGTGTGAAAACTCCTTGAGGCATTCATACGTTTATTTTGACAGTTGCCTTTAGACCAAGAAAGAGAGATTTAGACTTGGCGTAAGAAAGACATAAATATGGTATTTTTCCATAAGCACTGGCTACATTTCAAATAACGTACAAATATTGTGCGTTATTAACATGCAGTGCAACATTGAAGTGTGTGTCGTACTCACGCGGCCGCGCTCGGTCGATGTGGGCAGTAGCATTCAGACAACCATTTTAGTAGTCATCAGTATAACTCATACATCATTCTGTCGTTTTGCAACGTAATCGATTTAAAATCGTTTCTTTATTGAAACTTAACAAATTATACAAATTGTTTTCCATTTATTACTGTCCTAGGCCACTGATCTGTGAAATATGTAGTAGGTATCTCTATCTACCTATTAAATTTTTGGTGTTGACTATGAGCTTATGCATTCTCCAGTTTTCGGAGTAGTCCCAATTTACCAACAGCACTCCGTAGTGCAGTACACGATCGAGTCTTGTGATAATTATAAAACCGTTTTTAATTATCACAAGACTCGATCGTTTATCAGGGCTATACCTAAGGTGTTTATGAGCTTAAAAGTTAGAAATAGGACTTATTTTATACCTAATTTTCATTTATGTAGCTAGGTTTAAGATATTTATAATTGCCCGTTTTTTCTAAAGTGGAAAATCATGCTCTCTCTCGAGTGAAGCGGTTAAAATTTTACTGACTAAGACCACACTTATGTTTTCTCACTTGTCACCGGGCTTCTGAAACGGCAAGCTTTTCAGAAGTAGACCTATGGCACCGCAGGCTTCGGCCCTGCTGGTCCTCTACGGTTTTGCGGGCACCTTTTTGAGTTGCGCGTAGTACACTACACACTGTTGACGACTAGCCAATCACCCCATGCACCCTTCAGTCAAGAATACAGCTCGAAGCATGCTCTACACTAGACCGGTGTAGATGGACCACTGTATGGGTTACTTACATCTAATCACTAGAAGGCTTGGGTGTAGCCGAGCCGCCACCCTGGGTTGATCGCAATTTCTACCTCCTACCAACCTAGAATAAATCGTCCAACAATTGCGCATGTTCACTTTACTAAAGCTGGTGTTTCGTTGTTTCAGAAGTGATGCGGCGCGTGGCGTGTGGCGACGTGTGTCCTACGCCGCCGCCCGCGCCCACTGCGCAGCACAGGTAACTGTCACCACTTGTTTAAATACTTTACTCTACCAGTTCCCTTAAAGAGAGCCTGTGCGTGCAGCGTGTTCCCTAAGGAACACCTAAATCCCTGGCCACGTGCTTGTGATGCAGCCTGCCAATTTATAGAGCGTTTTTAGACGTTTTGCCTGTACCTAGTCACTATACAAGGTGTCATTGACATGTTAACGCAAACGAATACCATAGATCCAGTACATAATTCTGGACACCCTAGTGGTGGAATTTTACGTCGATTTTTTTTCAGATTTTTGAAAAAAAAGTTTTGTTTTTTTTTTATTTTTTACCTGTATAAAGTCGTTATTCTAATCAAACCCGATGACATTATTGATTTAGAATGTAATTCACTCATTTTTTTTTGCAAAAAATGTTAAAATGTCGTTAGTTTAATTTAAAAAACGTTAAAAAATTCATAAAAAAAAAGAAAAACCGACAAAAAGTTCCACCATTGGGGGGTCTAGAATCATGTACTGGATCTATCAATGACACCCTGTATAGGTATACTCCTATCACATAAAGCAATCGATTAGTGAAAAGCTTTCATAGATATTATTCACTGCATTCTCAATGTATATCTATAAGCACTAAAAATAGGATGATATAATTGTATTGGTCAACACAGTTGTATGTTATATAACTAAAGTTTACACTGTCGGAGTACCTATTATTAAATATCTTCTATGTTATCTGTCATGCAGACAGGGTATCAGATCAATTCTAAAACAAGAAACATTACGTTTCTGAAGCAATTCAGTGGCCAATAACAGTCCACAGTGAGTCATATTATTATTCCGTCTTCTCAATGACTATCGTAAACTTGCACAACATCGCTGTAACCGCGCACACGACTGCCAACTCCAGACGAGCTTGTGTGGTTCACTCAGTAAATAAGGAATGTTGTAACGCGCTTGCTCCAAATAGACTTACCGATTTTGTAAATAACCAGTGAAAAATCTTCTGTATTCATCGAGATTTTTTCCTGTTTCTAGGACATCGGAGAACAAGGAGTTGCTTCGCCAACAGCTCCTGTCAGCCAGCAAAGAGCGGCTTGAGAAACAGGAGTCTCCCAAACCAAAGCACGCGCGCAACAGACAAAAGAACCGATGGAAGCTCAAGTTCCACCACCAAGCGCTGCCCCAGGAGTACCTCGACCACTACGAGCAGAGCTTGCAGAAGGCCAACGCAGCTAAACAAGCCCAGCACAAACAGAAACCCGCTGAGAAACCCAAAGTAGAACCAAACTTTGATATCAACAACTTTACCAACGAAACGTTCAAGATCTGGGCGCAGAGACTTGCGGGCATACAAAATGAGACCGGCACACTGACCGTGCCTCAAGTGTCTTCAATGCTCAACATGGCAGCCAAGCCGGCCAGCAAAGACGAGAAGAAGAAGAAGCACCCTGCCATCGCTCCCAGCAAGATAGTCACTTACGACGATCTGCCGTACATGGGAGAGATGACCCTCAACAACTCTAAGCCGAGAAGAGGACGCAAGCCGAAGAAGGCGGACATCTGTCACCTCATATACGAGAACTACGGCACCGTGGTGCCGGGCCAGCCGCCCTCGCAGGACCGACTTAATCAACTGAATATGTGTCCTCCCTTCAGAGACCACCCGCCCATGAGCAGTCCTAAAACTGACTTACAGAATAAAATCATCTCCAGTTTGTTAGAAAGGAAGTTGTCGCAAGAAAACAAAAAGCGACTAGAATCTCTAACGCCACCCAAGTTCTCCAGCCCGGACGAACCCATGCCGGAGGCGCCGGTGACGATCGCGGGTCCCCTGCACAGCGACGACGAACCTCTGAACCTGTGCATCCGAGACCTACACGACCTCAAGATACAGATTCAGAAGAAGTTTGGCAACATTTACTCGTCGCTACCTGAAGTTAAGACTGAAGTAGAGGCTGAGAGCTCGGAGCAGGACGGGGCAAAGACTGAGCAGCCTCCCAACGCTATCTCTGTTATACAGAGGAACACCAACCTCACGCCCACGGCCAGCAGCTCGCCCGACCTGTCGCGCCCGCGGAACCTGTCGCCCACGCTGTCCGAGCCCGCGCAGTCCACGTCCAGTCCGGACGGAGACGGCAAGTTCCCCGGGTACGTGTACTGGCCCAACGCTGGCATCTACATGCATCCCTTAGCCCTTCAAACACAACTCTTGTATTACCAGCGGCTAGCGGCCGCGGGACAGCTCCCCTACTCCGCTGATGGAGACAACAGAGCGCCCACATCAACGCCAAATAGTGTCAGTGAAGTGTCAGAGAACTCATCGATAGACGATAACAAAAATAAATTAGTGCTCAAACAAATATCTGAATTGTTAGACCCTAAAGTGATAAAACAAGTGGAAGAAGCGAAACGGAGCCCCGATCAAAGTAAAATGAAGAGGGTGTCTCCTAACCCCGCGCAGGGCCCGGTGAAGAGGAAACGCTCTGCGATATTCATTCCGCCGATGCCGACGAAGACCAACTCAACCACACCTACCACAGAAGTCAGTATCTGTAAGTTCAAGTTCACGGGGGGCTCCAAACCCTCGCTACAAGAAAAGAAGATGCTCTCTGTCGACTCAGGAGGCAACTTCAGGTACTACAGCGGCACCGGGAACAAGGGAAACAAAGGGTACGAGTACCTACATCGGGACTCAAACCAAGGCAAGAACGCTAACACCGCAGCAGAAACGTCAACATCTCAGCCAAAACAAGAAGAGCAAAGCCCAGCTCTAAGTAAAGAAGACCTCAGTAAGAAGAAGAGGAAATCGAGGAAAAGTCTGCAGCGAGAGAAGTTGGAGCAGACCTTCAAAGAGAAGGGGTTTCTGATTCAGACGCAGCAGCTGCAGTCGGCAGAAGGCGCGACTTATTGCAAGTTCCGGCAGCTGAGAAAGTTCACCAGGTACCTGTTCAGGAGTTGGAAGGACTACCTACCGGGGGAGCTAGAGGAAAACCAGAATACAGAAGCCGCAGCAGCAGAACCCTCGCCCACGAATGAAGGCACGCCCGCGGGAGAGTGGGGCTGATCGGACAGTTGCCAGGCTCAGAACTAACTGTAGTGCCTTCTTTCAGGCCAAGAGGTATACGGACTTAAGGAGTTCATATTGAAATCAGGCTGTTGTACTTAAATGTAGGTCATAGTGACCAAGGAAACCTAAGATTGTATATAATGTGAAGTAATTCGGATTTCGGAAGCTGGAGAATTAACATGGCCGCTCGGCGGTGCAATAATGCATTTAATAATCGTGTTTAGTGAGATTTTAAAACTATTAATTTGTGTTGTTTGTTCTTGATCGCCACTCCGTCCATATTGAATGGTTATTATTAATTAACTGTCGTATCTTCGCTTCGGTGTAATTTATTTGTTGTTAACTATAAGTGAATGTTAAATAATTGAGATGTATAATTGAGTAATGTTGTCAGAATATAAATGTGCGCGAATTTATGAGTTGTCAACACTTATAGTGGCGCGCACATTGTGTTGTTGAAAAAAGTACTGAAAATATGTAATTTAAATATATTATCATACTGTTATTCACACTGTACGTTTAACAAATAGATATTTATTTCATGTTTGTGAATACCGCTGTAGTGAGGACTTGTAGATATCGGGGGCTAACAATGTTGTTCAACCATAGCTAAACATAGGGATACTAACAAAACTAGTCACGTGTCACCTCTAACCTAGCTCTACTGTAGTCGTAAGCGATCGGAACCTGTACATATTGCGAACCAGAGGCATTCTAGTCATTACTGTTAAGTTTTATACATCGTTGTTATTAACTACTGCTGTATATTTATAATATGATAATTTTATTTAAAATGTTTTCGTAATTTTATATAAAAAGGTTTAAAAAAACACAACAAACTTGTATACAATAAACTTTATTGCAAAGAAAAACACTTGATTCCGTGATTAAAATATAAAGTGAAATCATGAAAACAGGAATGTAATATACCAATTAAAAACATTTAACCGAAACAAAATTTGTATGATTTTAACAAGAGTAAACCTTTACACACTCGCCGCTGCGTGGCTACGTTTATATTGTCACAAATATTCACGAGTCACGCAGCTCAGTTAGTATAAATATTAAAGTAAACAAATGCACTTTATTTAGGCTTTGTTGCCGGAAACGGAACGTAACTGTTGTAACAACGAAAATAAACATTGTTTCACGTAAAATTTATAAACTTGGAACAGTACAGAGTCCGGTGCAGGCAACAAAGTATCACCAGATACCAATTAACAACAGTTCGAGCGAGCCGAACTTCTACACGCTGATACAAAAATAACTATAAAATATATTCTTACACGCTAACCTTCAAAAATCCATCTAAAACAGTTCACCTGCCTTGCAGCTTGTGCGAAACACCACAGTAAACAAAGGCACAGATATATATAATTCAATATTTCATATAAAGTATAGAAAAAAGATCTTCAACACATCGTAATGTTATTATTACGTGTGACTTCACTTAACATTAGACATGTTGTCCTTAGGAACTACATAATTTTGCTCAAGCTGTTTGCTCAAAACATTGGACCATAAACAACCATAGATGTGAGCCGGAATGTCTGCCAGCAGGAATGTCAATTTTGATAATTTAGGCCAAACATCTATGACTGCTGATATTTCAGTTACACTTTGTGCGCTAACGATCAATAGATAACAAGTACTCAATCAATAATCATAACAATGGAGTATCAAATCGATATAAAGTTGAACGATGCGGCGAACGGATAATCGATTATTCAAAGTTGGAAACTGAGCTGCTTATAATAATTTATCACATTACAAAACCTGTATAGGAGTTTAAAAATTGGCTACGAATTAGTGTGATGGTAAGAACGCATTGATATTTACAAAAAGCGTATCACTTGTCTAACGCTTCTTTTTACAGATGTATTGCGCCACTAGACTAGGGGGATATTCACAATTTTATTTTGACTTTACATTGCTAAGTGGGTATATTCATATGAATATGAAGATCATGACAATAAGGTTGATATTCGCATAAAACGTTTGTGTAAAGTCTAAAAGCTCACATAGTAATACCCGTTCGCCTGTCAGCACGCGTCTATTACGCCTTCAGCACCTCGAGGGCAGCAGCTCGCACGTGCGGCGCGGAGATGCCGTACTTGTCGAGCAGCGCCTGCGGCGGGCCCGAGCGCGGCACCTCGCGCACACACACGTGCTTCACCACCACGTCGCGCTGCATCGCTAGAGCTGAGATCACAGCTTCACCCACTCCACCTGGAAGATGGATGGATATGTTAGTCAACTGCGCATAGGTGGTTTTCTAGTGGTCTCTACACAACCCCATAAGACCTGCAAAAATTGATCTGGGATAAAATTATCCACGTGATTGGGACATAGAGCAGGCCAACCACAATCGTCGGACAGTTGGCCACCAAACCGATAAAGATTAAAAACAAACCACAAAAAAAGAAAATCATAGCTGTAAATTACACACTTCACCACGGTTGGTGTAGACTTCGCATTGTACTTGAAATAACTAATGCGCCTCATCATCAACTATTGCATCACTGCTTACCATCGGGTGGGATAAGCATTAGTTCATAGCAAATAAAAAATTGAGAGTAGTGTTTTATCATCAAATTCCGCAGATGCGTTACACATCGATATTTAAATATTGTTATTGGTTCTCATACACCTTTCGATCTTGTAATTACAAACACAATTAAAGAACAATGTGTGTACAAACGACGGCGTTCGCTTGGGAAGCCTCAATTGAAGCCCCAAAAATTGATTAAATGTTATAGTTTTTTCTTTGTTAGTAAGTAGTGATGCCATCTTTGGTGGTTAAATGCACCAGTTTATTACGAGCCTATTTGATCTGGCTTTGAAGACACCTAAATTTTAAATGGACGTCGAAAGAATATATTACGTGTTATTCTCAGTAGAGCGAGAAGATAATTGTTTGTTTTAAAATGTTTTTTGAAACATACAACTAGTTTTACATTTCCAATTAATTGACAGTTCAAAAGAATTTGTAAATAATTTAATATATCTATACTTATAAAATGCTTTGTCCTGAACGTCCGATGACGGATCAACGTACAGCCTAAACTGCTGATCATAAAGGACTTAGACTGTCAAAGGAGACAGTGCCAGTCCTTTATGACCGCAGGCGTCCATTAAAAAAAAAATATATATTTTTTAATTCGTCTCTAAGGGGAGAAATGGGTGATCCAAGCTAGTATGGAGAAATAAGTTTTTTTAGGGTAGACCACGTGAACGTAGACAAAATTGCTGGCAGGAGCTAGTTGGAATATAAGGGTCGGTTCATATCTGACGTAAAATACGCCGAGCGTATCATCAGTCGCGTCTATTCGGTCGAATTTGTCAGTTCATATCAAACGGAAAATGCGTCGAGCGTAACATCCGTCTTTCTTCGTTTAGCATCTATAGAGCGGTTGTGTTGTGTGATACTGAATTTTAAAATGAAGCCTATCGAAATGATTGCTATTTGGGAGGCTTTAGAAAAAGACCGAAAAAGGAAACGTCGATATTGGGTGCATACTTTAAATACTAAAAGAATATCAAGTGGCCAATTTAATTGTCTATTATGAAACTTTAAGAGAGTATCCGAAAATATTTATTCAGTATTTGTTTATAACCAATATGATACAAAAATCGTTGACAATGCGTTGACGGAAACGGAATAGACGCTGTACGCTCGACGCACTAACGTATCATCGGTTGAGTGTGAACGGTCAAGTATTTTTCTATACATTTGTCTGTTCTGGCGTTACGCGACCGATAATACGCAACGCATGTTCCGTCAGATATGAACCGACCCTAAAGCCTCGCGAAGTGGGTCGAAGTTAAACGAATACGTTAGTGTAGAAGGGTCGTTTCACTTCGTGCGACCTCGCCTCGCTTCGGGCGACTTCCAGTCGTTGTCGGTTTTTGCGCCCGAGTCAAAGGACTCGAAGTGGACTCCTCGCGAGGTAGCACGAGTGTGTAGTCACATTACTTCGAACTACGATCAACTTCGATGAGTACTTCGTCAAGGCAACTTCACGAGTAGTGTAGAGAAGCTAGTCTAATAAGCCTGCTCTACACTACTCGTGAAGTTGTGTGAAGAGTGCAGATATCTTTTAAAAGGGAACAAAATAGTAGTAGAATGAAACCCATTGGAAAAAGGAGATAAGAAGACAATTCAAAAACTCGTTTTTTTGGACTTTTCAAATACAAAAGTCGTAGATTTTTTATAACCTACAAGTTTGCCATTAGACTTTTTTCCATAGAACCAGTAGTTTTGCCGGAAATCGAGATAAACCATTTTTTACCCTTAAAACCGCCGCACACCCATCCACTTCCCGACCTCAGATCGACCGTAATTTATTTTTCCTTAAATTTTTGCTATGTTATATTCCTTTTCCAATAGGTTTCATTCTACTACTATTTTGTTCCACTTTTTATCGTTCACAGTGCTATTTGCACTGGATTATATATAATACTAGCTTTTGTCAGCGGCTTCGCCCGCGTACATAATATATAGCCTATGTCAGTCAGGAGTAAAGCAGCTTTCTATTGTTGCTAAAATTTTCCCAATCGGACCAGTAGTTCCAGAGATTACCCCCTACAAACAAAAAAACATAAAAACAAAAAAACAAACTTTACCTCTTTATTATATTAGTGTAGATGATGTAGATAGAGTGTACTGACCAGCCTGGTAGTGGTCCTCGACGACGACGACCCTGCCTCCGACAGCTCTGGCGTGCGCCTGCACGGCCGCGTCGTCTAACGGCTTAATGGTGAAGGGGTCCAACACACGCGCGTCGATACCTGTAGCGCAATGACAAAAAATAATGGCACATGTTTAATGCAATAAAAATAACTTTTTCTGGTATAACTTTAAAAAAACTGTAAATCAAATGTTTTTGATGTTGATGATAAATATAATAAATTATTAATATATTATAATGTAATGATAATAATTATAATGAATAAATGATAATAAAAAACTTGGAAAAATATATGGACCGAATACGCCTAAAATAAAAAGATTTTTTTCTAATAAAAATTTTATTAAATGAATTCAGCAAATATACTATTTGCTGAATTGAAAAATAAATGTCTGGAACTTCTAATCAAATACGTACATTTTTGTTAATTACGTATTTTATTGTAAAAATAAATTTCTTAGAATAGTTTGGATACTTAGTTTTTTGTTATACATATGCTCGCGATTGTCTTCTATCTCTCTTGAGTTTGCAATAAACGAATTCGATTTATGAAAAAGAGTTTCAGATTATTGCGTACGTGAAAGTTTATTATTGAAGATTGATCGTCATTTTAGTTTAATTTATATATACTTTTGCAATATTAGTTTTTGCTTTTATTAATTGATTTTATTTATAGAGCAAATTTTACCTTATTAATATATCCCAATAATAGCGGTGTTTATACAGCTTAATTAACATTATTTATACAGCGAATTACCCTTTCGTATGTCGTAATTAGAGACACAATTAAAAAGATATTATGTCTCGCGTAGATCTACGTATCAGCATACGATAGGTTAAGCTGTATAAACAACGCCTCTAATAAACGTTCTATACGTTACCTTCAGTCTTGAGCTTGTCGGCGGCCAGCAGACACTCGTGCAGCGTGACGCCGGCGCCGATGAGCAGCACGCGGTCCTTGGCCGACTGACGCACTATCTTCGCCTGCCCCACCTGCACACATCACAACTATACTTATTACACGATTATAATGGCCGACTAAGCTTTTCACTTTACTTGCTTTACCTGACAAGTCTAAATCCTGAGTAAAACTGCTACTTCATAACTATTTGCGAAAAGGTAATGATGTATATGTCGGAGACGGCGTCTATTTGTTGACAACAAGACAAGGCACGCCATCTAGTGGCAACTAGAAGAACTAAACAAAGATGGCGCGCTTGACAGAGTCGGTGACGTTTCCGCTTTGCTGCGAGCTTGCGGAGGGGGGAACCCGCCCGGGGAGCGGACGGACACTCTCAGCCAAGCCGTCGCAGAGTCAAGACGTTCCGAAACTGTCCGTTTTGTTGTAAAGTGATAACAGTGCACTGTACCGAAATGTATTGAGAAGTAAACCGATTCAACTCCTACCCGTTGTTATTCATTGCACGATACCCACATACGCCCACACCTAGACACGAGCCGACATCAGAATTGGGATTCAATCGTGCAAATGAATCGAAAAGCTATGTGAGCAATAATTACGCAACACTGAAGAAATTGGCGAGAACAAAGACAGTTGGCGGTTATTATTCAAAATTCGAAAATGAAGACTCGGATCGAAGCATGGACTTGAATGGTTTGATTAGGTTTTTACTGGGGTTTTCCCTAATCCTGAGCAACGAATGTTGGACCATGGTGACGTTGTGCCCCCAGAGCGCAAACTACAACGTTCTACCCAGACTGTGAATCTACCCAAATTCGACCCGGAGAGACGAGAGCAATTCAGAAATCACTATGGAAAAATTGGACATACGCAAACTGAAAACAAGAATATTCAAGCCTCAAGACCCCCGAGAATAAGGTAGCAAGATAGGCCTGGATCGGCTTTGGAGAGCGGGGTTCTTGATGGAGATCTGGATCCCTGAGAGAGATGGCGCGGTGGTGGCCGTGACGGTGCCGTTGTGACGGCGAGCGATGGGTTGACGCCGTGGTTGCTTATATTTCATCAGAAAAAGGTCAGGTATTCTCATTCCATTTTTATTCTGAAGCTGAGTTTATGGTACGAAACCCGCTCTTGGGCAGAGCGGAAGACAATGTAGGTTGTCAGTAAATTTTGGGGTAGATCTAAAGTAAAAGGTTACATTGACAAGTGTAGGTGACATAATATGACGGTACTCGGTACAGATCATTACTTGTGTGGTTAAAATTGATAATAGGGGCTAAATCGCGAATTTATTACGTGAGCCAACATCTATTTGCGAAATTAAGTCTTAGGCCGTGAAATGTTGTTGCAAAGGTTCAGTTAAATTAGTGACCGTGAAACATTTTTTTGAAAATAGCTTAGGTTTATGGCTTAAATAATTGTAATTACAAAGTACCCTCAGTACATCCGAGAATTAAGGTTCGATTTTTTTTATGACAGTGACAGTTCTCCGAAATAATGTTGACGTTGACATAAACTTCCGATTATTTCTGTGTCGTTTCGTTAATAATTGGACTATTTTACTATCGGTATGCTACAAACGCATGCAACAAAAAGTGATCTTAATCGTTCGACTAATTTTTGACTGTATAAATATGACAATAGTAGTTTGGCGCGGATGAATTTAAAATAATTCATAAGCGGGTAAATGAATTATGGTGCGACCGTGTAATTCAAGGATTGCAAAAAAAAAAAAAGACCTGAACTAGTCTTTTAGTTAAGAAATACGACGCGTCAAATTAAATGTGCAGAGACTATCGAAGACTAAATAACAATACCGTACCGAATCGTTATTCGTTGCTATTTATCTCAGATTAAATATCAGTTACACGACCTAGGGTAGTGATTGTAGTATTTTCAATTATCTATTCCCAATGTTTGATTAAATTAAAGAGTATTGGTTTTAATGATACAGTAGTTTTGAGAACGTCGACTAAAGCCGGAATAACGTTACATTTGAAAGTGTTAGACCTTAGGTGGTGAACAAAGATTCAAATGTGGTATGCAAGTGACTCAGATTATGTACATTCCAATGTTGTTTGTGGCTGCGAGCCTGAGTGTTGCTTGAGCTCTGTGACCAACGCCAGCATGGCAATGTAAGTAATCGCTAAAGGTGCTAAATAGAGGCGATGTGATGTGTTGAGGACGGGTACCGGAGGGAGGTCCCGTTCGATTGCCGGATGGAGGCAATGTGTGTGTAGAGATCGGGTACCGGAGGGAGGTCCCGTTCGATTGCCGAAGTTGGGTACCAAACAGAGCATTGCATACTAGGTTTGGTCGGAATGTTTCATGAATTGATTTAAACGTCGTGAGAGAATATGCATTACGCAATAAATACCGTGTAGTACCCTATTAAAAGTGTACGAGGAGAGAAAACCAAAATACCCACGAACAAAATAAAAAAAAAAAGACAATAAAAAAAAAACGCGTTTGAAGTAGGAGGTAGGAGAAAATCAGAGCTTATAAAATAGACGTACAATAAAGTAGTTGAGATAATGAGATAATTAAGTTTACAATATGATCGGACATTTGATATGTAGGCGTATCTTAATAGAAAACAGTAGTTGGTGGTCATATTGTAGGAAACCATTAAGTTGTTAGAGACTTGGCGATCCCAGAGGGATGCGCAGGTATCGAAAAGTGACTAGAGGTTACTGGGCTATGAGTAGCCAGAGGTCGTAACGTACAGCTTAATGATTAGTGTTTTGGATTAGTTTGATTAGTTGTGTGTACTGTGAAGGTATCACGACAGGTTAAGAAAGAAACCAGAAAGTCATGTACCAGCCGAAGTACATGGTGATAGTAGTGGTAGCCTATGTTGTGGGGAACACGCAAGTAAGCGATGCGCGTTAAGCTTTGACGGAAGTCGGTGACTAGCCTGCCTAATGTGATCCACAGGTGGTGGATGCACATGTGGGAAGGCAATTGTGATTGCAGTTCGGCAATGAGTGCCGTGGCGTTAGTGGCTTGCTTGTGGGGGTTCCTAAGGCTTTAAGATGAGAACAATGAACGTTGGTACGTGACTGGATGACAATTTCTATTATCCAAAATTATGATTTGGTTTGTTGAGTAAAGTTTTGTTATCACATTGAGCGATGGACTTCGTGTTGCGGGTTCGATTCCCGCTCGAAGCAGACATTTGTGTGGCCTGTAAATGGTCGCTCATAGTCAAGATGTGAATTGTTAATTTTGTGTGAGCGACACGTAAACTCAAACTCGCGTGTTTGGGAATGCACTCGCGATGCGAGAGTGATTCCTAGTGTTTGTCAGGAGTGACCGAGCTATATGATACTGCGAGATGTGTTTTGTTTCAGAGTAACACAGCGATGGATGACTAGTTCGAATATTTCATCAGTGGACATCTTCCAGCTGAGGTGGCGATGACGACTAACACACGAGGACGTGTGTCTCGCAGGATGGCCGTGTCGGAGACGGCGTCTATTTGTTGACAACAAGACAAGGCACGCCATCTAGTGGCAACTAGAAGAACTAAACAAAGATGGCGCGCTTGACAGAGTCGGTGACGTTTCCGCTTTGCTGCGAGCTTGCGGAGGGGGGAACCCGCCCGGGGAGCGGACGGACACTCTCAGCCAAGCCGTCGCAGAGTCAAGACGTTCCGAAACTGTCCGTTTTGTTGTAAAGTGATAACAGTGCACTGTACCGAAATGTATTGAGAAGTAAACCGATTCAACTCCTACCCGTTGTTATTCATTGCACGATACCCACATACGCCCACACCTAGACACGAGCCGACATATATAATATCCCGCCAACGCGCCGGGCCGGTATTCCGAGGGAATTCCATTACAAAGTTATGGGGGATGTATTTGCCAGTAAAAATACTTAGAAGTATTTGGTCACACAAAGTTCGTCAAAAATAATTTTAAAAATATTTTTTTTGTCAAACCATGGATATAGACATACAATTTTAGCATGCAGTATGTAAGCATCATGCCATCATTTTGAGCCGAAAGGCGTCCACTGTTAAACATAGGCCATCCCCAATGAACGGTCCTATTACATACATAGTTAAAAACATAAAATCTCTTAACTTGCCCACCCCGACTTCGTTTATTGCTCTTTGTGTGGAGACAGTATCGAAATGTATTAAAGTTGGCCGAAAGCTTATTTACCTTGAAGACTTCATCGTTGGCGTAGAGAATGGCGGTGTTGGGTCTTGACGTGCGGATGTAACAGATGCCCTTTGTGTTGGCAGCGAGCTCTACTGCGCGCTCCGTCGATACGGCGTCACTGCGGACGATGTTGTCATAATGTTAGTATACATATCGATAATAATATTGTTTTTTTTTTTAACCTAATTTTGTTTCGACCAGGGGTCCAAAAGTAGTCATTGTCAAACAAGCTTGTCTTCAACGTAGTCTTTCTTGTAATACGCTTGTTTGACAAAAATCACATTTGATATAGGTTTTGCCGGCCAAGTTTGAGTGGCTGATGGCAGCTATGCGGATATAGTAGAGGTAGCACTCACGAGGGGTAGAAGACGGTGGCGGTAGGTACGGCGCGGAAAAGCGCGATGTCCTCGAGTCCCATCTGCGACGGGCCGTCCTCGCCGATGCTGACGCCGCAGTGAGACCCGGCCAAGTTGATGTTCGACTGGCTGATGGCGCCCATGCGGATCTATATCACATATAATATTTTAAAATAGTAACTAAAACCCGCAAAAATAGTGACTACACTCAATTCGAAACAAGATTAGACATTTAAACAAACTAGTTTCTTCTAGAAGCTATCCAAGTTTGATTTCATAGTCATACGGCAGATGGAATTTAGGTCGAGAATAATATTGTAAAAGGTTTTTAGAAGGTCTCTTTTCTGATATGTATTAGTGTTGTCTGAGTGCTACTGGCCACATCGACCGACATCAGCCGCGTGAGTACGACACACAGTTGCTGTTGCACCGGCCACAGATAATGCACTATGTATAGCACATTACAGTACAATGTAGCGAGTGCTTCATTTGGCATACGATAGGTTATGGTCAGTGATTCTTTGAAGTTTTTTCTTTTTCAATACACTTACTCGAAAACTGCCTGTGATAAGAGATCACACTCCTGTTAGGTTCACCCAAGTGCTTTTTTGAGCTTTTTTATTCCTTCCTTATCGTCACGGTCACGGGGGATTTATTTTTCTTAGTTTATCGCACCAGGCGCGAGGCGTCCCCCACGAGGCGCTGGGCGACCCCACGACATTACAAACTGACCAAAGCTGATGTGAATACTATTATTATTATATTTCTACTGTATGTTTGAGATACGATTAAACACTTTTTTTCTTTCTTTCTTTATTTCACAAGTCGTAAGTGTACTGAAAAACGTCGTTTGACACACATGCAGAAATCTAGCATTAAGTTTTGCGTCATTACACGTAAATAAACTGTTTTTCTTTCTTCTTCTTTTAGATTTGACATTGCAGTCCTCGGCTTGATAACACACTCGCCTACGGCTCATGCGAATTTCGCCTTGGTCGGAATGACAAACTTTCTGCACTTGTATCAAAATGTACTATACAACCAACCCACCACAAGCGGATAAAGGGTTAAATTTCATTGCAATACTGCTTTTCGTTTCCGCGACATTGTAAACACGGCTATATAGCTGTTTGCTAGTAATACTCAAGTTTTGTTATTTCATGTTATCCTAATTTATAAGTTGACCCTACAGAACTGCTGGCACTGACCTGGTCGAAGGTCCTGGTGAAGAAGGCGGCGAAGGTGGACACGAAGACGACCGCGCGGTCGCGACACGCCGCGCCCGTCGCCACGCCCACCAGGTTCTGTTCCGCGATGAAGCACTCGATGTATCTGGACAACAACAATATGTTAATGCTGTGAGCCTAGCTTCAAGGGCTGTAATATGGTGTGCTAAAGGCTACTAATGGCTTTTTTTAAGTGAGAAAGAGACAATGTTAAGTCTGTGCGCTCAGCCTATACAACGTGTAACAAAATAACCATATACATCAAGAAGCGCTGAAGAATACAGGTTGAATAGAATCTCTACAAGAAGTTTCAGATCAAAATAAATTATTTAAAAAATTTATACCAAATTCTTGGTATAGCATGAGAGTCATGCGATACCAAGAATTTGGTTCAAATCATAACAACCGTGTCACGACACTACGGGGGTCAATAATATTCCACGACGCTCGCTAATATTACGAAATGTTCTGTAAATCTGAGCGCCTGGCTACATGATTTTGTATTTTTGTTGTATAATTATGGTTATTTTGTTACACGTTGTATGTACACGAACAGAACTTTTTTTCCAGCGTTTTTTTTTATGCTTGCCTCTCTAATTAACAGTTGGAAATATAAGTGTACTTTTTAACGCATAAGGAATGCGATTCTCAAGTTGAAAATTCAGTGCGCACTTTTTTAACACTACTTACATAAGAAAATTACCATTACGTACGGAGGTTTGCAGTTCTAACTTTATTCCGACAACCGCTAAGTACAGAACTAACAATTTAGAATCGGCTCGACGAAATGGCGAAAACTGGTTAGCAACTATCGCTGGATTTTTATGGACATGGGTGGACAACCCTTGTTGAGTATATTTTAGGTATAAAACGAATATATTTTATTTTAATTTGTAATAATATGTTGACATTATTGTAATAGTTTGTGTACCTCACTGACTTGTAAGAATCCCTTACCAATAAAAAACTATGACTATATTTGTGTTCTGTTATGTCGTACGTACCTGTCGGGGTAGGCGTTGCGCAGCTTGTCACTGAAGGTGGAGTTCTTGGTGTCGCCGTCCAGCGCGATCACACTGGGACACAAACAAAACTAATTAATTAAACGTAGTTACAAAATAATGTTACAATATATTTTAAGAACATTATGTGCCTGTATTGAAATTCGAAAAAAATGGGTAGGTGCACAACAAAACAAAGTAAAAAAAACCTCGTTATTGATTTCTAAGGAAATAAGTTTCCTTTGTAAACCGTACTTTTCAAAAGAGATTGTCCAAATTTGTATGTGGCTCCATATCAACTTGTCTCAAACCTAATAAATGAATAATTTGTGGAAGTATGAATTGTTAACCTAAATGGTTAACAATTCATACTTTGTTAAAGACATTTTTTTTGTAACTAATATACTTGTGACACAATATGGTACGGGGTATGAGTTTTCTCTTTTACTTATTTGAAACGCAAACGCAATGCAAGTTTCTTGCACTTTGCACTGTCAAGTTGTGTAATTTTAATTTTACGGCCTGCCTTGGTGCTATATTAAAAGGTGCAGGCAGTAGTTATATTAAGACGAAATTATGTTTTTTTTTTTTATTTGGTTAATCAGAATTGGAACTGGAATCGGAGGTGGAGACAGAATAATCAAATGAAATTCTCCTAGAACTAATAAAAAATCCAGATATGTGCAAATGAGCATCTATCAGCAGCTCCGCTCGCGTGAATAAGGCATGAGGAAGTTACCCGTCGCCACATAAACTTCTACGTCCGATATAAATTCCGATGTTTCAGAATCAGAATGGAACCTGTGTAACATGTTTACTTGTAAGTATTTTTGTCTGAGTGCTACTGGCCACATCGACCGACATCAGCCGCGTGAGTACGACACACAGTTGCTGTTGCACCGGCCACAGACAATGTACCATTTACTGTACATTATTACAACATGTAGCGAGTGCTTGACTACAGGTAAAAGAATGAAAAAATATTTATTTAGACTCGCACAGGACAAATAAATAAAAAATAACGGTATGGTACGTTAGTTTATAGTTTTTTTTTATGGTTGGAAAAATCATCGAATAACGAATCCCGCCCTTGGGCAGAGCAGGAGGCAGTGTCAGACTTCTACTGACTAAACGACCCACCGTTCCTTCTTGCCTTAGTTCCAGGGCCCCAGGGACCTTTGGCCCCAGTGTTAGTTTATATTTAGCACTTACATAGCCTCATTATGGTTAGTAGTTAGATAGTTTGACTACTGTTATCAGAGTAAAGATTAGACAGGTCAAGCAATATTATAGTATGGTTAGATTAGTTATAGTTTTTATTAGATTTAAATATTATAAGTATAGAAGTGACTAAGGACAGAAAATAATGAAATAACGGAAGGGACGCCTTTGCCTTGCAGTGGGACAATGGGCTTATACAAGTAATAATTATAAAATGTTATATATAACAGAAAACACTGTTAATAACTCAAAATTCTTATAGCACGTGGAAAATAAATTGAACTCTTATCAATCAATCAATCAATCTTTATTTGTGAACACAAGTATTATTATTACACGCAGCCTCAAAAATCTGTTACATAGATACTGCGGTAAATAGACCTAAAATGGCAGTCGTTGCCTTGGTTACGCGTAGTACCCCACTGTGTAGCACTTCGATTAGTTGCTGAAATTCTATTATTATTTTGGTTCAACTTATATGGCCCGTATTGTAAGCCTCGCGTGTTTAAATAAATTCGAAATGATGAGTACATTTTGTATGTGCGAGTCATTGCAAAGTAGGTTTTGTAGTACTTAATTATTTTTGAATCCATAAAAGACGTACCGCATGTTAGTGTCAGCGATCTTCTTGAGCCCAGTGCCGTAGGCGAGGCGGGTGGCGACGAGCTCGCCCGCCTTGTACGCGGGCGGAGACGACAGCGTGATGTCGCCGATGTGCACCGCCGGCGCCTCGCTTAGTGGTGGCTTGGCCTTCAGCGTGATCGTGTTGTTCTTGATCTGGGATTGTAGGTGCTAGGGACAAAGAAAAAAATTCGTTTACGATTTTATGTATTAGTTGTATGTTTGGGCAATGAGTAAATTAATTATTGTGCTTAGATTTGTTTGTACTGTAAAAGATGGACCACACGGTTGCAGAGTTGCACAGATGGTTGACGGAGATGAAAGGATGGCGACCACGTCCCGAAGGACGCAGCGTTGAAAGACCTCTCACAAGGTGGTCCGATAACCTGGTAAGGGTCGCGTGAATCAGGTGGACATGAGACGCACAGGAGGACCGATGGTTATGACGACATTTGGAGGAGGCCTATTTCCAATAATGGACGTCTTTTGGCTAAAATGATGAACGTGTTGAGAACACACCATTTAGTACGAAAGTCATAAATAAAGTGTCTGTCCTAATACTTTCGCGACCGAAAATACGAACATTAGTCAATATTGCACAAGTAATAACAATACATAATAAATTCATCAACATGAGTATATTCCAAGCATAAGTTCTATGCAATAGCTGTGTTATCCCTCAATATACATATAAAACGAAACTTACGGTATGTTACATTCAATTTTAAATAACTACAGACAAATAGGGTAGGTAAAGAAGTTTTTGACATACCTTGATAATCTTGTCACCTTCACCACCCAGGGCCTTTCCGTGCCAGTTCTCCAAGTCCTCAATGCCGGGGAAGCCTCTACCCTTGAAGGTTTTGGCGATGAGCGCGGTGGGCTTGCCAGACACTGACTGGGCCTCGTCGAAGGCCTTCACCAGCTCGGAGACGTCGTGACCGTCCACCACAAGGGAGTGGAATCCGAAGGCTTTGAGACGGGCGTCGTAGACATCCAACTGTGATAGGAAATTTAAAATTAATATAAGAACTACTATACTAGAACTCCTATAAAAAAAAACAGGAGGTAAGACGCACTGAATGAAGCCGCCTTTGATGTCATTGCTGTTATTCATTCATCACTGTTGTATGTCTGTCATTGCTTTGCTGATAGCGATAAGACCGCCATAGATGGCCTTTCCCTACAGATTTACGTATGTCGAGAAGTTTTAGTAACTATTTTTGTATACTAACTTTATTCTATTGACCTTTAGCACGATTTCTATGCGCTGTATCATTATTGGCGTTATTAATGAAAGGAGATGTTTTTTTATGTTGATTTACTAGTGTCATTCAAGGTCATGTTTCCGGGTAAGAGCAAATTAATATGAATGGTCAGTCTTCTACCAATTCATTCTCATTATGAGTTAAATAAGTAAATGTTGTAAAATATACACACTACATGACGTACCTAAGTAGTTTCTACCAGAGGCGACGCGTCAAAATAGAAAATTATTCCAAGTGAACATCATCCCGAATAAAATGTATTTTGTCCTATTGCTACCTGTGAACCCGTGTGCCAAGTTTCCACATCGATTCGATGTTTTAGGGCCTATAGACACCATGTTTTTTAAACGCGCCATTGACGCGCGTTTTATAGCAATACAGTCCCAGTTAAAGACCTTTTATACGATAAAAGAACGCCGTCGACGAACGTTACTAAAACGCGCGTCAATCACACGTTTAAAGAACTTGGAGTTTGGAGTACACAGGTCCTTACTGTGAAGGAATAACACGCATACATAATACATACAAATAAACTTTTGACCTTTATAATGTTAACGAAATATTGCATGGTACTGAACACAATGTTATCTAATCAACCGGGGCAGGTGAATGCGGTGTAATGTGCCACTATTTAGTCGCCAGCGATTTGATGTGCTCTACTTGTTTCGGTTGCACTCAACTAAAAATATGCTTGAGAACAAAACTGAATTTGTTACGTAATGTAAATAAAAGAAAAAATAAAACACTTGTTCAAAGCTTTCTAAAAATGACTATGAGTACGTTTTTCAATTACGGCTGGTTCTAATTTGTGTAACTAAAACGTATAATATACTCTTTCAAATTATACAATGAATATTTAATTATTTATATATAATTTTACTAGTTGCATTGCTGATCTTTTTCTATGGCGTTTGACTGTTGAATAACCTAAAATATTCAATATAACCAAGGCGTTACTCGTGCCACAACTCATGATAGGCATGATAGCATTGGAGACTGTAGAAGTTTTAGTCCGTTAAAGCTCGATAGAACTCGCCATGCTTGCTGGATAAACTGCATCTGTGAGAATTACCCGCACAATAAAGAGACTATTACACGAAAGCTTTTTTATCTTTGAAAGGATTCTAATCTCACCAAAGGCAATGTTGAATATCGCGATTTTGACTATTCGCGCTAATTTGAAGACCATACAAGCAAATTACATAGGTTGACTGGTACAGAAATTAAATTAACGTCCACCTTCGTGCCTTCATTAAATAAAAAATCGATGCGATCTAATTTTTTTATGCATCCTACGAGCATCAGTTTGTCTACAAGTGTTCCAATCTGACATACCTGATGCTGCAGCGAGGTGGGCTCGGACTGGCCCAGCCGGTTGACGTCGAAGATGACCACCAGGTTGTCTAGCTTGTAGTGGCTCGCGAAGTGCAGCGACTCCCAGATGCTGCCCTCAGCTGCCTCGCCGTCTCCCACCAGGCAGTACACCCTGCAATGTGGAGGCATTTGCTACACTGGGAGAATAGGAAACCGTTAACGTGTACCGGCAGGCCTAACGTTGGAAGGATAGGTGCTGTTTCTTGGTGTTAGATGCCGAAAGTAAAAGAGTACTTGATGTGATGACGAGAATTTTCGGACTTAATAATTAAGAGAACAGGATTTGATATACGAAAATGAAAACTCTTTTCGTTTTTAATGCTGGGAGAAGAATTTGTATATTATTATTAAACGTGTATGGGAAATACAAAAGAGTTGCATCCATCATGACGTTAAATATTCTTTTTCTCATGCGTTATCATATTCCATTCCGTTTTAGTGACATTTATTGTTACATTTGAAGTCTTATTTAATAGGAAATAATTATTATGCAAGCAAATTTTTTATTTGCAAGATGAAATATTTTTTACGCAGCTATAAAGTTCAAAATTGTAACTAAGAAGAGAAGTCCAACGTCTCCCCTTTAAAAAGTTTCTCACGCCTGTACGGATACCACAGAAAACGGTTTTTAGCGCGAGAGACTGATATTATTTATAACACATTTGTTTTTCTACCGATATTTAAATTATATTCTATTTTCGTACACTTATTGATAAACAGGTCAGATAACAGATAATTTTCATGCATGTATAGTTCGTTTTTTAATCCTAGACTACGATTTGACAACTTAAAATGTCAAACTCCAGAAAATTGGGAACATATTTCTAGAGTGTGACATTCTGAGTCGTCAAATCGTAGTCTAGCAACGAACTATAATTGTAATTTACCAGTCACATATCTCACCTGTAAGGTGCCTGATCGAAGTACTTGCCAACATAGGCCATGCCGGCAGCTACCGCGAGTCCCTGGCCCAGCGAGCCGGTGCCGACGTCCACGAAGTTCAGGCGAGGAGTGGGGTGGCCTTCCAGGTCGGAGTCCAGCTTGCGCAGGTTCTTCAGCTCCTCCACGGGGAAGAGCCCGGCCTCAGCCCAGGCCGCGTATAGGATGGGGGCGGCGTGACCCTGGTCAAATGAACCTTATTTTAATGTCCATGTTATGAAGTAGAAATTGAATAGACATAGGTACGTATACGTACAATACGAGCTGTGTTTTTAGTTGTACATTGGATTCGCACTCTATTTTCATAAGAATACTAAACTTTGAGGTAATAAGCTCGCCTATGTACAGGAACTTTGTTATCCACTTATTTTAATTAAAGTACTGGCCCAGTGGTAACGGCTCGGAATTAGGAGTAATAAGTTGCGGGTTCAAACCAAGTCAGGCGCATACTTTTATGTAATTTATTTTATAACCAATGCTGTTAAAATATTGCATGAAAGTGAAACTATTGTGAAGAAACCGACCATATCCTAGAATATAAAATTCGAAGACGTGTGACATTCACCAGAATACAATGAGCCCTGCCAGCCTGCAGTGGAAAGGAGGCCTAAGTCCCAGCAGTGGCAACATTACAATGCCGATTATGTTATGTATATTGCATACAATATACCATTATAAAAGAGGTTAAAGGTTTGGGTCGAAGCCAACTGGGGCCAAGGGTTCGTGTCTGAAAGGAAGACTAGCTCTGGTATAGATTGCGATATAGGAACGGGGTAGGTTGTTTAGTCAGTAAGAATCTGACACTGTCTCTCGCTCCGCCTAAGGACGGAATTCGTCATTGGATGATTTTTACCTAGCATAAAAAAAAACCACCTCAGTATTTGCTGGGCGTGATAAGGTTGAATCGTGATAAGGTTCAATTTAGACAACAAAATTGATATAAGTCATGGTCAAAATACCAAGTTTCAAGGCAGTGTCACTGCAATACGACACTTTAGTTTTCAGCGCCACGTGATACGTTGGTACCGATTTAATGGAGACATCGCGACGTCTCTATTACTTTGCATTTTATTACATGCATTTTAATTTATAAAGGAACCTTAGTAGAACTAATCTACGGTATAAAAGACTGATTAACAGCGTTCAGACCAAACTCTTATTTATTTATTTAATTGTCATGTACAGTTGTGGTACATAGGCGGACTTAATGCAACAAGGCATTCTCTACCAGACCACTCTTGGACTTAGAAGGCTGAAATTATCGCACATAATGTTGGTTTCATTCATGATGTTATTATACACCGTTAAGTTTTGGTCGTTTTATTCCCGTGGAAGGTCGATTCGATACAAACACTATCGATTTGTAAAGGTAAAATTAAAAAATAGAGTAGATACTTTTTTACTGAAACTAATTTACGCGTATACGAAATTCATATTCTTTATCATTCATTTCTGTTGTTTACTTAAATAAATGAAATTCGTATACGCGCGCGAGAATTAATCTCAACCAAAATTTAACGGTGTATAATTGTTTGGAAAAACCTACTACGACGTGGGCGAATCCGGTAGCAGAACCTAGTCTAAATACAAAACCCATTTTCTGACGCAGTTGAGTATTGTAAGCATGACCGATTAAAAGGTAACACTTTTACTTAATTTCACTCAAGTATGAATCCTCTGGCCGGACGGGTATTGTGTCTGGTCTGGGCAACTGTCCGATAGTTGTTTTCAGGCTGTTATATTTTAGAGGCATTTGTCTTTTTCTTCATAGTTGGAATTTAGGCGCTACAATAGAACTGCATTCTGTATTGCTAGAAGTGTGTTACCTTGGACAGAATGAACCGGTCGGCCGAGGCGTCCCTGGGCGCGGAGATCTTGTAGCGCATCGTGTGGAAGAACAGCACCGACATGATCTCTGCCATCGACGCGCATGATGTCGGGTGACTGGCGACAACACAAATTAAACTTTATTTCGAGCAAAATACAGTTCAAGCAAAATAGTTAATATCAGGTACACTGAGGTTTTATTCGAAGAGACGCAAGACATTGTCAACTTTATATTGGTTTATATATGGTTGAAATTGGTATAATATGTGAGTGAAAGGAAGTCAGATATTTATTAAAGTCATTTGGCATTCTTTTTTGGAAGAAAGTGATGTGGTCGACGGTGGAGCACGATTACCTAGAAGTACAGTACCTACGGCCGTCGGATCTTGGCGAGTCTGAAAAACCTCGTGCAAAAATAAAGGTTTAAAAAAATAAATGCCAATAACAGTTTTTAACAGCAATAACAACTCCAAATTGCATTTATTTGTTTATACCGTCTATTTTTTTACGGGTATTCAAGCGTAGAGCTAAGCGACCGTACTGTACCCCTAGGTTTTAGATATTAGGAAACACAGAAGAATTTCACTCTTTGGTTGTAAGCACAATGTGTTCCCAAAAGGTTTTGAGAGTAGTTGCTAATTCTGAACCATCATGTTGGAAATTCCTGGTCGTGTTTTAATTCAGCCTTGACGTACTCTGTAGGTTATTTACCTAAGATTTTATTACATAAAAATGACGAAATGTTTTTGAATTTACGCGAAATAGCTTACTGTGCGTTTTTGTGCAAAACCTTGTAACCATGACCAACTGATATAGACCGAGACTTTTTGAAAACGAACAAAAACTTGTTTTTAAAATGTAGGTAACTAAAACAAGTAGCAACAACTACTTCTACACTAATATAATAAAGAGGTAAAGTTTGTTTTTTGTTTGTAGGAGGTAATCTCTGGAATACTGATCCAATTGGCAATTGGAAAAATTTTTGCAACAATAGAAAGCTGCTTTACTCCTGAGTGCTATATTTTATGTACGCGGGCGAAGCCGCTGACAAAAGCTAGTATAAAATAATGAGAGTTGTTTTATATTACAACTTCATTATCGCGTCATCAACTTGTTTTAATCAAGCTTTACTTCATTAAAACAAGTTATTTCAAGTTTTTAATTATTATTTAAGTCATACTGAAAAAAAAAAAAAACAAAATACAAAAACACAAAAAGAGAACTGCATCGACCGGGAATCGAACCCGGGCCGCCCGCGTGGCAGGCGAGCATTCTACCACTGAACCATCGATGCTCATAGTTGATAATCCGAAATTACTGTATCTTATCGAACGACTTGCCTTTCATTATTATTAACTAGCTGCACGCCGCGGTTTCACTCACTCGCGCTGTACCTACTACATCTTTATATGTAGCGGTCTTTACTTCAGTAATATCCAAATGTGAAACTTTAGCTTTTCAATTTTTAAGTAGGTATACCTAGATTTTACTATTATAACTTTATAACAAAACTTAATATAATATGTTGAAGTACGCTACATAATCAACCATTATATCATCGCCAGCACTTGAACACCTGCTTTGCTAGCAGTCAAGTACATAGTAACTATGAGTCTATAGCTTTATCAACCTATTTAGTAATTTACTGCATACAATGCACACATAATTATGTAGTTACAGTCAAGTCAAGCAAATGACCATCAAATGAACATACAGCTTAATAACTATAACACAACACATCAAAATAATTACATTAGGAACTTTTAAGTTTAAGTTAAGCATACAGTTAAGTACAGTCGTCGGATCTTGGCGCGTCTAAGCTCTGCAAATTTTAGCGCATGAAAAATCGTACAAAAATAAAGGTTTTAGAAAAATAAATGAAAATAACAGTTTTTAACAGCAATAACAACTGCAAATTGCATTTATTTGTTTACAATACACCATTATTTTTTTACGAGTTATCAAGCGCTAAAATTAGCAGTTTTACTTTAGACGCGCCAAGATCCGACGACTGTACTGTACCTTGGCGGCAAATAAGTTGAGCCAAAATTAATGATATTCAACCTGTGTGAAAAAGACTATAAGACATTTTCGTGTCTCAATCGAAGTGGGGAGCTGCGCTTTACTATGACAAATGGGTCAATTTATTTGCCCCGGACTATACTATTGTTACATAATCGTATAATTATATAGTATAAATCAGTGTGTGAATGCTACTGCCCACGGACGACAAGGGGTCGGCGTGAGTACGACAAACAGATTGTTGTGGCACTCAAACTGGTACACGAGTCCATGTAGCCAGACTCATGTCGACAATGAGTTTACAGTGCTAATGTACATCTTATATTTACAACACCTTGTGTTTGCAGACGAGTCTAAGCAAGAGACGAACACGAGCCGAGCGCGAACGATATTACACGAAGTTGTGCTCGGCTTGAGCACGGCTCCTTTTACCTAGACCTAACCTAAGATCGGAACTATCTGTAGGTCATATAAATTTTTGTTCCGTGCGGGAATCGAACCCGCGACGCACAGTACAGCCAATTAACTACTGCGCCAACTGTGCCATATTTTTGAGTGTTTTGAAAAATTCACAAAATGAAGAAATCATGCAAGATAACAACATAACACAGATATAATAACTTTTCCATTGAAATTCATAGTCATGCAAAGTGTATCATAGCTATTATGTATCTACTATAATAAATAAAAATCAATACATAACTTTAGCTATCTTTTATATCTGTTTATGAGAGTGTAATAGCGATATATTGCTTTACAAGATAATATCTACTGATAAAATAATATTGTTTTGTTGTCACAGAAACTATTATATTATGTGTGTCAAGATAAGTATAGTAATGATAAACTTTAACAAGTGATGTCCTTCAAAGAAATCTAGAATGTTTTGTGTATGGGGAAGAAAATTATTTGTATAAGAAAGAAAACATATGTATTTGGCACACTGAATAAAAAAATAAAATTGTATGTTGTTAGAAGGATTTTTTTTTATGATGGGCAAAAATCATCCAATGACACCTCCCCTTGAGTGGAGCTGGAAATAATGACAGACTTTTACGAACTAAAAACTACCCCATTTCTTATTTGCCTTAATTCCAGGGCCTTAATGTTACGGCTTTCACTGGGTTGCTTTCCCAGTGTGACTTTAAAATAAGAGTTGAACCGGCTCAATTGCAAAAAACAAACATTTTATTTATTTATTTAAACTTCATGTGCAGTAGTGGTACATAGGCGGACTTAATGCAACAAGGCATTTTGTTTCTCACGGCCGTGTCAAATATATTGCGTTCAGCATGATATAAGAATGAACATGTGGGAAGTCATTATCTTTGAAACTATAAATGTATAGGGTAATTTGATAGAAATAAGTAAATTTTTAATTTACCAAAAAATCTATTAAATAGTTTACAGTCCTAACCTTAACTTGACTTTAAGAAGCACCGTGACACTTGACGTATATCAGTTGACCCTAAGATTGCTCCTCGTTACAGCTGGGAGCTCTTATGTAACTTACTTATCTTACAGATAAATGAGAGCTAATATTAACTTGATGATTGAACAGAGACAAGCAGAGAAGTGTTATGCAAGGCCGACTTTTCCTATCAAGATTTTCCTACAATAATGTGCTGGGACGGATAACAAAAGGACATCCAATCTTTAGTGTTTTTGGAGTTTTTTTTGTAAAGATCTAAAGTTAGCATTAGCTAGATGGTGTTTCTGGTGCTAGAAATTAGACCACCGCAATACCATATACATAATAAAAGGACAATAAGTATGCGACCACGGGAGTTGCTTAGGGGCTAGAGAGTTTTGCACCCCTAAGTAAACTACAGCTTAATTTTTTTTAAGCTTGCTTATGAAACATGCTAAAAATAATTAAGAAAATATGGTAAGGCTACCTTAAGTATCACATGAACTACAATATGATTGGGATATTATCATATGGATATCAAAAGAAAAATCATTTTGAGTAATTATGAATCAACATTTTCAGGAAGTAATATTTTAGATTTGTTAATCACTTCATTTTCAACTTTTGCCAAGTTGATCATGATTCATGGCATGATTTAGCTGCTATTCTTATGATTTGGCAAATATATTAACCTCTTGAAAATCATTGTAGTAAATATGGTACACATCATACCAGCTAACTTAAAATTTATTATGTAAAAATAACCAAGGTTACGCATTTGGTACACTTGTGCCATTTGAGTATAACTAACTAAAAATGCAGTTTAAGAAAAACTGACTTTTCTTAAGAAAATACTTCAAATGACCAATATGAATTGTAATTATTAAATTACAATTCATATTGGTTTAATACTGAAATGCAAAATAAGTTTGTAATTAAAATCTTATCTGATAACAAGTTGTTGAGTTCTATTATTGCAAGTATTGTATGGCAATGATTGTAATAAACTTACAAAATGCATCCACCATTCCAATTGTAAATTCAGGTGGAGGTTAAATTACAACACCTTCATTAAAAAATATTTTTAAAGATTGCCCAAAAATAAGTTTTTATAAACTAAATGTAGGTATTTAAATAAATTATGGAAAATTCTTATTAGCACTACTTAACATGCGTGACATAATCCAAAACAATAAAATAATCGATTACTGATAGTGACATAATTTTAAGGGCGATGACCTTGGAGCCATGGCGTGATAGCGACGACGCCGCGTCACGTGGTCCAAACCTAACCTACAATGGAAAATTATGCGACCACCGCCGACTCATGTCGTGAAAGTGTGCAGGAATTGTTAAGTAAATGACCTCTGAACTACATACGCGGTGATGCCGGCCGGCGGCATACGTTAAACCGAATAATAAGTTACAAAAGCAAGAAAAATATTGACGAAAGTATGCCAAACTTTCGCGTGACCTTGCTGTCACCTAACTAGTCCACAATATGAAAACAAAAATAATTGAAATATGGTCTGTAAGATTCTAATAGGCAAGAAAGCGCCAAAATAACCTTCATTGGACCTTCAATGAAGCGGCGAATGCAATAAGGTTAACCACTCACCCCGATTTGGAAGCGTTAGTGGCAACGATGCTGTCGATCCTCAGCTTGTTGGCGATGTCTTTCAGAGCCTGGATGTCTACGTTCTTGTCGCCTTTCATATTGGATATGTTTTAGCGGTGGATATTCAAACAAAAACTTTAACAACCACGTTGTTTACGACCGGTCGCTTGCCCGCCGCCGGATTCAATGACAGACAAACGCCAAACAAAATGACAAATTGACAATTGACAACAGCTGTCACTTCATTCATATTTTTTTATCGGTCAACGAACTTCGATAGTAATTATGCAACAGGTGGAAATTTAACGCTTATTTTTTAAATTAAATATATATTTTTAAATTTATATGAATTTACTGAGTTGAAAAACATTTTACTAATGTTTTAATGTCAAAATAAAATGTTAAGAGCTGCCATCTATACTAAAAGAGTAGTAACTACTTTTATATAGTGCTGCTGTTAAAGCCGAGATGGCGTTCAAAGCAAAAAAATATAATGAACTTTGCAACTTACTTGCATTTGTCATAAAAAATTCTTCGTTTCATCATAACTTTATTTAAACTCAAAATAGTCAAGCCTTTTTGTGATTAATTGTGCATTTGACTGCAGCTGTATTATTTTATATCCTGATCAAACTCGGGGCATTATTCGAAACTTAACTGGCATTCGCAAAGAGCAGCAGAAGGAACCTCTCGAGAAATAGCATAGCATACCATCAGCCTTATAATATTACCATTGCTGGGATTTAGGCTTCCTCTCTAGGAGAGGGACGAGATTTTCGGGAGATATCTGTTTTGAATTGTGGCATAAGTCATGATCTGAAACGAGAGAAAATGGATGGAGGTAGCTCTTCATTACCTCCATCAGCGAAGTAGTAATACGAGTTAAGGATGTTGTTGAAATCTCAAAGAGACGGCTGCGGCTATACGCTACTGTCCAGTTGCGTTTTGAACTTTTACACACAGTCTTTACTCCTCGATCTAGGCTAGTTCTCATTTTTTTTTCTTGCTGTTTGGTCAGTCAGTAAGGTACTTTTGTGAGATATGTTAAGGAAATGTATGGGTTCTTCAAATGGCGATGCATACTAGAGCTGCGGGAATATTCGGAAGCCTCACCGCAGTTTTGGAAGGCAAAGAGCAACTCAAAGAACACAGATTGGTTTTTGTCAATAAAATTGTTGCACGCCCTCTCCTTACTCCCAGAGTAGGAGAAGTTATGTTATGGTGTGCCACCTCAAAAAAAAAAGCTGTCTGCGATCGACGATAGGTATTTAAATCGAGAAGAAAAAGAAACTTTGTAACTGTCAGTCTAAAATAAAATTAGTTACGGAGAACATAAACTTTGGTGTCTTAACTTTTCGAAAACCGTAATTACAGACACAATTAAAAGACAATAGGTGCGCGGACACCAGTGTCCTCTTGGGCTTTATAATGAATTAATAAAATGGTCGCCGAGATAAGACAAAAATTTTATTAAAACAGTACACCTAAGTTATTACACCTTACTTATACGAGCATTAGCCTTTTTTAGGGTTCCGTAGTCAACACTAAGTGTTATAGTTTCGCCATGTCTGTCTGTCTGTCCGTCCGCGGATAATCTCAGCGACCGTGTTAGCACTAGAAAGCTGAAATTTGGTATCAATATGTATTTCAACCATGCCGACAAAGTGCACAAACAAAAAGCGGTAAAAAATAATAATAATTAGGGTACCTCCCCACACCTCCACACGTAAAGTGGAAAGTGACTTTTTTTTCCTTTTCACCACAACATGTGATATATTATTGGATAGGTATTTAAAAGTGATTAACATACAATAATTTTTTGATAATGTAAATATTTTCGATAAAAAACCGCTCCGAAAGTAAAAAATGAGGCGTCCCACGCCTCATTTTTTACTTTCGGAGCGGTTTACCCTCTAACTTTTGAACCATAAGTTTAAAAAATATGAAAAAATTTCAAAGTAGAACTTTAAGTAAACTTTCTAGGAAAATTATTTTAACCTAACTGAAAAATTAAAAAAAAAACGTTCTGAACTAATTTTCTAAATTAACCGTACATGCAAGTATTTTTTTTTTAAACTTTTTTAGATATTTCATTATCCTGAGTGTATCTTCTTTCAAATAAAAATACAAAACGAAAAATATTGGTTCGCGCAATCCAAAATTACCTCCGGGTACAGCGCTATGTCTCGGAAAATTGGGTTGCTAATTTTTACATGGGTTACTGGGTTCTGTTACATTGTGAGAATTTTGTGGCGGACGGGTAACTACGGAACCCTACACTGAGCGTGGCTGACACGCTCTTGGCCGATTTATAGATCACAGGCACAGATAGCCCACCCTAGAGATCTCGTGCAGGGTGCTGATATAAAACCGACACTGGCTGTACGCATTCCACTGGAAAGATCAAGTATCAAGGCAGGTAACATAATTATGTATAAATCGGAAATGGTACCAACATACCAACTAGGCACGTAATGGATAGTCTAACAGTGAGACAGAGTGTCTTTAACTTGATGCAGAAGTTAAAAGCGCAGAAAAACTCCAAGAAAAGTCACCCAGAAGAATATACAAAGCGTCAAATAACCAATAGCATTTGTATTAAAAGCACTCCAACATTGTTTGAGTAATATCCGCCAAACGACGCGATCAAACGCCTGTCATATCGAATTGAATCCGAACTGCCGGACGCGGACACCACCACCACAACCTAACAACACTCTTAACTCAAAGAATTAAAGTTCAAAATCGATTACCCCTTACTAAAAACGTCAAACACATATCAAAGTGATACGTACAAAGTTATTATAAATCTTATTTTGTTGTGTTAAGGTTGGATTTCCAATGGTGGTGTGTTTACGATAAAACGAGGGTGGCTATTCTAAATCGCGCTGACGTATCAAGCCGGACCTTTGTTCACCTGACTCCGTTAGCTTAAGGAGGATGTGCTGATAATGGAAGATGAATCATTTGAGGATTGATTTTGATGTAGGACCAGCTGTGATAGGTTGTCTTCATTGATAGATATTAAACTGTTATTATTTTTTAATAAAAAAAAAAAAAATAACACTTCGAATTACTAAATAGTTTATCCTGAGATATATAGAATTATAAGTCACTAGCTTTTCGCGTACATGAAATATAGCCTGTCACTCAGGAGTAAAGCAGCTTTCTATTGTTGCTAAAATTTTACCAATCGGATCAGTAGTACCAAAGATTATCTGCTACAAACAAAAAATCAAACTTTACCTCTTTATTTTATGATATAAATCGTAAACTGCATTTTATTTATTAAGGTCCTTTAAAATAAGGTAAAAGGAAGTTGAAGCAATATCATTAAGACAAAAGACAAAATGAATTAAATTATTTGATTTCATTGACATGAATAATCAGAGGCCATATCTTCAAAATCTCATCGTTTATCCACCTAGCAATGCCATTTGCTACGTCATAAAGCGATACGCCAGCACTCGGCTACGCGACTACGCAGCTACGACGCTACACAGCTACGCGACTACACCGCTACGGTACTACGTAGCTACGATGCTACGCGAGCATAACGCAAAAACGCCGTCTGATAAATAAATATTAAAACAATAAAACTGTTGTCTATGGGCAGGGAAATGGCCGCGCTGGGCACACGGTGATATGGTGACCATGAAAGAATAAGATGGAGGATAATTTACTCAAATAATGGTTTCCAAAAATGTTTTAAAAAAATCAGATGGTTAATGAACCACCTACCTAGTAAAAACTTTTTATTTTAGCAGTTGGGAAAATGTCTGAAGCTAGGCTCTGCGAACTTTAGCGCTTGTGCACTCGTAAAATAATAAAGGATTTTTTTTTCGCATGTGCATATTTTACTAATCAATGTGTAAAATGTTACTAAATATATGTATTTTTAATATATTTTTGAATATATCTCTGGCTAGGTCTCTGGGGTTGCATGAGCATGAGAGGCTGAAACCAACTCACAAAGGCCTCTGATCATAAAAAAAATCTAACAAGTACCAGTCGAATGTGTATTGACTGGTACTTGTTTGAATGTTTTTTTGTAGGTGAGTGTTAAATAAACAAATAATAATTAACGATCATACGCGGTCAGTAGCTCACCTTTTCACAACCTATGCATAAGCTAAGACCGGCTAAATTATATTGTTTTACCGTGTAGTGTGTCTATTCATCACAGAGGAACTTAATAGTCAACTCCAGCGAAAAGGCATATGAGTCCGTTTTTTATGGTGGGCAAAAATCATCCATGACGAACCCCGCTCTTGAGCGGAGTGGGAAATAGTGTCAGACTCTTACTGTCTAAACACCCACCCCGTTCCTTCTTTGCCCTTCGCACTGGGGCCGAGCCTTCCTTTCAAAAAGAGACCCTGGGCCCCAGCAGGCTTCAACCAGGCATATGAGTCCTCGCGCGATTAGGACACATTCCATAGTCCGAAATCAATTATCGGGCCCGTCACCTCAGACGTTGCCCAGACCAGCCCTAGCGCCACCGTCCGGTCGGAAGATTCTTCATTCACATCTTCTGCATCCCTCACAGCGTGACTACGCTGTGAGGGATGCTACAGATGTATCATCAATCTATCATCATCATCATCAATCCAATAAAAAGCTAAGAAACTGAAGTTTAGCATCTGTTTCCGGGACTGTTCGAAAGAGTTTCCACGGTCCAGGTACGCAAAAGGCAACTGAGGAACGCAAATAGATGTCCTTTCACTCCTCCCAGAGCAGAGTGGAATAATTTGGTGATATCCACCAAACTATATAGCATCATATTTCTTGCATTGGTTGATATTTTTAGTTTTGTAAATGATAGAATACTTTATAGTACACCAGAAAAGTAACAATTTCACAGAAACTTATAGGAATGGGTACAAAGGCGGTCTTATCGCTGACAGCGATATCTACCAGACGACCTTAGGATGGAGTATAAGAGCTTGAACTAAAAAACTAACCAACTATATATATCAACTAATCAACTTTATCCTCAAACCCTCACACTCCATGGTGCATCTACTTTAGGCATCACTGTCGGAGGGTGGTTCGCGTATGGGGGACGGTGGGGGGGTGGTGAAGTGGGGGCGTTCGATGTTCTGTTTTCAAATTCAATTGGCCGCTGTCCCGGGGCGATCTTTCTCCGCGAGTCCGAATTGAATATCAATAGAACGATACGACGAACGATTGTATGGACATGACCAGTCGCTTTTTTATTATTGTTTTTCGACTGGATACTTTTTTAATAATATTTATTTTTGCTGATGCGATGATTTTGACGAAAACTGACGTATATTGTTTTTGATGTGTTTTACCAGCTGTATATAAACAACTGCCTCCATGTATTGAGTATAAACCTATCTAGTTCTTAGAGCGTGGGATATCATCAAATGACGTACCCAGAACGAGAGATGTTTCTCGCTCTGGGTGAAGCAAGAGGGTTTGTCAGATTTTTGTTGACCTACCTGTGTCCAACTAACAGCCAATTTACCTATCATATCAAGTCTCACGCATTTACATAGAAAAAGAGCTGATTAGTTCCAACGCTGCGGTAGTACAAGAGAACAATGTAGGTACATAAGAATATAATCTTGGCTAAGTAATGTTGTACAAAGTAGTTGTGTTTGAAGTTTCAAAGGTCAAACATTGTTACAGACACGGTTAACTTGCTCCATCTTCTGACTTTACGCCCATTGCAGCCTCTCCTACAAAATATTTTTTCATTTCTTTTAAATAAAACTCGTTGCTGTATGCTATGTTATATTTATTAGTGAATCTGGTTTAGTAATTGGATCAGAAGCCCTACCACGAGGTCTTAATGCGATCCATTTGACAACCTAAACTAAATTGTTTTTAATATACGATGTGCCTATAGCTCAATCCATCTTTGTCGCTCGCAAGCTTGCTACTTTAACATGTGATGATAAGGTCCTGGACATTCTAGAGATATTTCCTGTAAACTGAAATATATACCTACAATTTTACTTTAGAAGTCACCACCAACGCAAAGTTTATTCAATCATTGCATTAGAATTAAAATATCATATAGTTTCATGCACGTACTTCTCCATAGAGATGGAACGTGCAATTTAGGTTTACTTTTTTTTTTTGACTGTCCGTCATTTTGACAATTCAAAAGTGCCTGCAATTGGTTTATTTGAAATAAACGATTTTGAGTTTTTGATTTTATCAATTCTTACATTCGAATTATTAAAAAAATCGCCTCATCCACCCTTAGTATGCATAAAACTATCGGTCAGCGCAAATAACGTTCAGATTTGTAAAATTGTAAAAGGGCGAAGTTCTTGAAGTGTCGCCATCTTCTTACGAATTGCGGAGATAGCCGACGGGAGCCGAACGGACCCGGAAGCGGTCGGCGTGGCATTGTCATCGCCCGGGGACTTGATGTTTCAATCTTATACTTTGATTCCTTTGCTAATGTTTTGTGGAATAAGTAAACTGTTTGTCTTTGGTGGACTTTATGTGTGGTTATTTTTAGATGTTGGTAAAATAAGTTTATTTGATACACACGGTAAGGTTTTTTGCACCGATGCCAAATAATTGGGATTGGAGAAAACAGTGTGACAAGTGACATCATACTTATATTGTTTGTCAAAATTTCCAACATGACATATGGGATTGAAGCGTTATCGAAGTGTTATGGGTCATGTCACCAAAATGTCACGTATTTTGAGTTTCGACCACAGAAATCTTAATAATAAGGCAAATTTCCTTATTATTAATTATCATTTTTTTTTATATTTTTAAATGTTTATTTTTTATTTTTATTAATGAAATGTATAAAAATATAATGTATATGTTACGTAATGAATAAAAGGCAAATTGCCTTATTATTAAGATTTCTGTGGTTTCGAGCATCACTCGTGTGAGTGATGAATCAAAGTGAGTTATTACAAAGTTATCGCAATGCAATAACCCACTTTGACTTGAAATTTTGGGCTTAAGAGCAAGAGAATACACAGGCTGTCTCTACGTAACCAATGCAAGTCTTACTGATTAAAACCAGTACCCTTCTATAGCGGGATGCGGGACTGTTCGAAAGAGCTACCACAGCCCTAGAACGTAAAAGGCAGGAAGGAATACGAGTGGGTTTTAGTCAGTAAACGTCAGACATTTCCTTTCGTTTCACTCATAGAGCATGGAATTATTTGAAGATTTTCCATCTTAATAAAGGGTCAGTTACATTTAACACATAACTACTAAAACCGTGTTGTTAGGTAGTTTGAAACATGTTGCTTCATCTTCCTTGACTAAAGGAACCCAAAACTTTCGATTGCAATCGACAAAATTTACGTGACTGTCGCGAATTGGTGCAAAAATTGATCAATCGAAGCAATTGTCATGCATGAAAACCTAACTGTTTCTGGGAACATTACAAAGGAAATTGGATTTGTCAATTTTTGTATATCAAATAAAAACTTGTTATTTCGTCATAGCACAGTCGATAGTATAATTCGTATATCCGGAACTAGTAGCAGGTTAACGTCCCTAATGCCTATATCACCATCCTTAGATAACAACTAATAAATTCGCCAACACGCGAACATCAATCATGCGCGTAATCCGTTAACATAATTACAGTATTACCTACTTCCACGCTACGCCTTGCGTGCGAGGCGCGTGCCGGTCGCGTGTGCGGCGTGCTCGAGCGTGGCGGGCGCGTGCGCACGCGTGGCGTGTGGCGTCGGCGGCGACAACAACGAGTTACAAAGGGGTAACATGTTAGTAAACACTGTAATGTTAGCACAGCGGCGATATTAAAGGGTATTTGATTAGGATAATAGGTATCTATTGGGGGCGATGTAAGATAAATGGGGATTACATTTGTAGCATATTTGATTATGTTTTCTGTTGTTGAATGTCAGCGTGGCTTGGGATCGAGAGTGACTGGTTTAATAGCGTTGAAATGACTTGACCCTTTCATTTACAAAATTGGTGTTAAAAGTCTGTGATAATTACCTATGTATTTTATATAGGGCTTTCAATCCGGAGTTCCGGAGTTTCGAAGCGATTTTAAGCATTTTTCAAATCCGGAGTTGAAATAGAACACCGGAGTTGAAACCGGTTTTCAAAAATCATGTAAACATTATCTACAAAACGAAAAAACGCATCTTAATTCTTGAACGTAACGTAACCCGGTGTTTGATTCCTTCCTAAGTCTTTAGTACAACACTTCGGTATTATTTGGTAGCGCTCGGCTTACGTTGGCCTGTCGAAAAATCTAAGAAAACGAATAAAAGAGAGAAGACTTGCAATAATAATCGGAACTCTACACTACCTTCACGACTGCGAAGATTTTTTTTCATCAGAAGCAGACAAAGAGAATATAACCACGTGGTTATATCGTCGTTGGAAGCAGATGATACTTTTAGAAAACCAACTAATGAACAAATATCTGAGACAATTGTTGACGTTTTGAAAAGATTAAAATATCGCGTAAACTTGACATCTATATCATATCAAAAGAATCACACAATGGAAACGTATGAACCAGAATTGCACTTAAATGTTGCAGAACAACTGGGGCAGGAGTTAAGCAAATCAAAATTAAAAAACAAAGCACCTCATCTACTAATTTGAATCTGGATGTATTTGTAAAAGTAGAAAAACCATAAATTGCTTTTTCATTACTCATACTCTGAAAGTAGGTGTAAAGTTGCCTGCGGACAGGGTTGGAAGAAGTGCTTTTACTCCCTAGGGAGTTTTACTTTACAACTGACAGTTGTTTTTTTTAATATTTAGACATCAAATATTAAAAAAAACTAGTTTTATTTTGACATTTCTATTGAACCGTGACCCGAATTTTTATACTGCCAGTACAATTAAAATGACATAGAGATAGAAATAATTTAAGAATACTTTTTTTAATGACTTTATTTTAATTTACTTTCAACTATTTCATTAAAACTAATATTATATTTGAGAAAAATGTTGACCTGACCCATTTTTACAATGATAAAATAAAAAATATTGACTGAATAGCCAGACGACGACTGAAAAAAAAAATGGCGGGTAAAGTCTCTCTATAATCTGTGGCCGATTTGGTCTTTCTTGATTTTTTTTTCGAGGTGTAAAGTTTTGTTTACATTTTGCTAAATCTCTTTTATAAGTTGTATTAACACGATAAGTTCATCAACTTCAGTTATAAATTTTCACACTTTTTTCAAAAGCGTACCACTATCTGCTTTGTGTCTTGCCGTTGAGCGTGGAGTCAGAACGAGCATTCTCGGCAGCAGGCTTTTTCTGCACGAAATTTAGAAGTTCTCTTTCTGACTCAACTTTAATAGTACATTTTGATACAAGTGCAGGAAGTTTGTCATTGCGACCGAGGCGAAATGAGCACGAGCCGTAGGCGAGTGTGTTATGGAGCCGAGGGAAGCAAAGACAAACCTGCACGTGTGTCAAACGACGTTTTTCAATACACTTACGACTTGTGAAATAAAGAAAGAAAGAAAAAACGTTTAATCGTATCTCAAACATACAGTAGAAATATATACAGTAGTAATAGCATTCAAATCTGCTCTGAAAAGTTTCTAATTTTGTGGGGGTCGTCCAGCGCCCGTGGGGGACGCCTCGCGCCTGATTCGATAAACTAAGAAAAAAAAAAGAAAATCACCCTTGACCGTGACGATAAGGAAGGAATAAAAAAGCCCTTGTTGTGATAAACTCAAAAAAGCACTTGGGTGATATACATGCTATATTGAACCTAATAGGAGTGCGATAAGAGGCAGTTTTCGAGTAAGTGTATTGAAAAAGCCTTATCGTTTCTCAAAACTTATTACCAAAAACTTCGATCTCAAAAAAAGAAGATTTTTAGGTTACCTACTAATAAGTTCATGATTATTATTAAATTTTAATATTTTGTAATGCGTATTAGTTAGACTTTTATAACTTATATCTGGCAGACAGTAAATTTTTAAACAAAAACATTGATTCTTTAACAAATAAAACTTCTATTGTTTAAAATAAAAGGCCTTATTTATTAATTTCTAAAAAAGTTGTCAACTCCGGAGCCAACTCCGGAGTTCCGGATTTGATTGCTCAACATCGTAACTAGCTCCGGAGTTGAAAACTATCCGAGTTTGAATGCCCTAATTTTATAGAAGACAATTTTTATATGATTTGTGGTCATAGCATAGGAATGGCCAAGAGTGTAATGTCGAAGTTGTAAGGCATATTTGTATAGGAGGGTATATTTCACACAAAACTAAAACCAAACTGGTCAAATGCCTGGTCTTTTCCATATTCAGCTACGGGGCTAAGATTTAGACTTTGAAAAAGGCCGACCTCGTTGATGCCTTCGAGATGTGGTGCTGAAGAAAAACGCTCCGGATTAAATGATAAATGATGATAAATGATTTTTATTGGGTGCTAATTAAACAGGCTTTTTTTAATATCATAATTCGCCCCCAAAAATGTATGTTGCCTTCTAAATTACTAAGTCAGCCACAATTAACGAGCATCTAAAAAATACTATCATGACCACTAGTTATCTTCTATGTGAACTAGAGTGGTTCACTTCAAAACTCCTGAATTTCTTGTCAGCTTGAATAAAATTGAATGAGTTGTTGCCTGGAATTAAATACTTGGTGCTGGCTGATGTTGAATGTACGACTCTAATTTTCGTATCAGTTTTAGCGATAAAAGAATATGATGTAGATATGTATATATATATATATATAATAATGATAACAAAAAAAAAAAACAGAAAAATAAGAAATGAAATTACATCAATTACAGTGATTACTGGAGCAGGTCAATCCCAAGCTGTTTTGTCCTCAAGATACTCTTTTACAGTATAAAAAGCCTTCTGACAAAGTTTACGTTTTACAAATGATTTAAATTTATTAAGGCTAAGTTCTTGAATAGGACTGGGAAGCTTATTATAAAAGCGTGTACATTGGCATCTCCTATTTTTTTGAGCCTTGTTACCGGAACCACTAATTTGTGTTTATTCCTAGTATTTACGTTGTGAATATCACTGTATTTTTTAAATAATGTTTTATTTTTATGAACATACAAAATGTTTTCATAGATGTACTGAGATGCCAGAGTTAAAATATTAATATTTTTAAACTTCTCTCTGAGGGAGAATCTGGGACTTAGTTTATAAATGGAACGAATAGCCCTTTTCTGCAGAACAAAAATCGTCTGTATATCGGTAGCATTTCCCCACAATAAAATACCGTACGACATTACACTATGAAAGTAACTAAAATAAACTAAACGGGCTGTCTCTAAATCAGTTAGCTTTCGAATTTGTCTAACGGCATATGCTGCAGAGCTAAGTTTTTTTGACAACTTATCTATGTGTGGGCCCCACTGAAGTTTAGCATCCAGGGTTATGCCCAAGAACACTGTAGTATCTTCAGGACTCAATTCTTTACCTGATTCCTTGGACTGCTTTCCGTACAACCAAGGGGCCGGCCCGCAGCCCAAAAAGATGGGCAGATCAGGTCCACTCCACACTGGATTAGCAATTACACGTCAAACTTCACGACGCCAAGAACCGTCACGGATGGAGAGACACCATCAATAAAAAGCTAATCCAGCGAGAACTTCATGACCCTCAGGAATGAGGAATATGAATCAAGGAGGAGGTTGTCACAGCATAATAGTATCATGATTATTTGGAGGTATGCGGAACAGAACACATATCTCGGCTGAGGAGGGAGGATCCTCCGACCAAACAGGTGTTAGGTCTGGTGGGCTACTGTCCGATAGATGTTTTCGGTTTATTGTATATGATCGAATCGCGTGAAAACTTTGATCGCACGTTTCATGATTAGTTCTTATGTGACGCTATAGATGGCGCTACGATTATAAAGTGGATTACATCTGTGTAAACAATGAATATAAATGCTGACGCTGCGTAACTCACTTGGTTATTGTTTTTTTCTTTATAAATTCTTATTTTAATTACTCCATCCTTCTGTCACTCACTTTTAAAAGTCGTCATCTATGCAATTTCTCTTTCATACGCTTCATTTCACATATCATTCAAAAGTTCCTTTTATCAATCCTTCATCATAAATGAGTATAGTAACTACAGGAATATTAATTTAAGAACACCCTCTCACTAAACAATCATCTACATAAGTACCCCCTTAACTCTCCCCCTCACTACTTACGAACAATTCTTAAATATCTATGTTCTGAATAACAACCTTTACTTAAAGCGCTTCCTTAACTTCCTGAGAGTGTCACATTAATAAGTCCTTCACAAAACTTGGTTCTAAAGCTTTATAACTTATAGTTAAGAGAACCGGTTCTCTGTTTACCTAACCGACAGTAATGTCTCCGCTCTATTAATAACGTATCAATAATGATCGTCTTTAGTTTACAGTCAGACAAGTTATAACTTCGAAATGGTTATTAAGCGTTTTAGGTATTTGGAGAATATTTATTCTTCCTTTTATTATTTACTAGCAACCTGCCCCAGCTTTGCACAGGTATGTATTATACATATAAACCTTCCTCTTCAATCGCTCTATCTATTGAAAAAAAACTCATCAAAATCCGTTGCTTAGTTTTAAAGATTTAAGCATACATAGCGGGAAGCGACTTTGTTTTATACTATGTAATGATTGTACACAAAACATTTAATAATACACAGTAGTTAGACAATTAATGTACAAAGGTCAGCTTGATTCAACAATGAGTTTTTTCCCAGCAGACCTTTGAGTAACAGAGAGAGACGATAATCAAGGACACCTTTATGAACATACATAAATAAGTCTAATATATAAAAGTATACGCATATACTACTAAATACAACTATTATGTCAGCTGTGAGAGGAAATGTTTTTTTAATTTTCCTCTTGAATGTCTTCAGAGTCTTGAATTGTATACAATTTTGTATAAAGTTAAAATATGTAATTTGCTTCCTTAGGAGGTAGCTAGGTATTTTAATCATATATTGCAAGTGCAGTATTAAATAACATAGAATAGCAGAGAATTTTAATTCAAAACTATGCTGGAGACAAGAAAACAAATAACGTACGATACATTGATACTTAATATTTATACAACAGTTTTTTTAAGAAATAAATGTAAAGAAACTAGGAATTACTCCATATCATGTGTGCGTTCACTAGTATATTATGTAAACTCACATACACAGGACACCTACATCCAGAACAACTATCTGTACGCCTTACAAATATTTGTTTCAAGCGGGAATCGAATCCATGACTCACAACACGGCAGCTAATCGCTGAACACTTCACCAACAGAGCTGTCAAAACCAAGTTCCTGAAGTTAGGTCGGCATTAACTGGTATTAAGTAATAGCTAATTTATTGCGCACACTCATTGTTCCAGCACTTAGTTGTTACACTTACTTGAGATACTTAGTTATTTGTTTCATGAAACGTTCTGTAAGTACTTACCAAGTTAGTAATTTTAATTTAATTACTGAAATTACCAACTATTTAGGGATGGGGAGAGTTTTCTTATTTAAGCTTGGTACAGGGATTCTTGTAGCAGCAGGAAAACGAACTGTAGACTTAATACAATACAGGGTCTCATTGAAATCGTTACGCAAACGAATACCATAGATTTCCTCGATGATTTTTATATTATATCTTACGAGATTTTGATGCATTGAGATAGTGAACTGTCGCGCTCATAATTCATCAATTTCATGTATCAAAATAAAAAATCATTTATTATTTGTGTAACATAGGTCAATACATATATAATAGATATTAAATTTAAAATTATAGGTCGCTATGTTATGCCTATAAGTCGTACAGATTAAGTTGCATGCAAGGAGAAAAAGAAAATTCAACATTAATCATGCGAGAGGTAAACTCGAATTATTTGCCTATGTCAAAATTAATGTTATCAAAATACATAAAATGTCACAACAAGGAGAAATATAATAAATAATCACAAATTAATACTAGTCACAAAATTCAATATAAGAATAACAAAACAAAACAAGCAATAAAAATGCTTCTACAGTCAAATAAATAAATAATTGTACATTCATTCATCATTTAGAAATTCATCAGTTGTATAATAACATTTTTCAATAAGTAATTGTTTTAATTTTTGTTCAATATTCAAATTTTTTATAAGATCTGGCAACTTATTGCAGATGCGCGGTGCCATACCTAAAACGCTGTACTGTCGAGCAAACGTTTTCAACCAAATGTTATTCGAGCAATCGTCATCCGATTTCAAGTAGGGAACCCCAATTTGGCACAGAAGAATGACAAATCAATTAATAATCCGTTACGAATGCTGTTCGATATTTAGATAGCCATCCCAAGTTACATAAAGTCCTCGATTGCAACATAAATATTATAATTACGAAAATTAAAACATTTATAAATTGTAATTATAAAATAAAACCATGAACTTGGAGATATTTTGAAAAGGAAATAGGTATTGATTAAATAAACTAATAAAGTTAAGGAATGAAAGATTTCCTTAATAAATTAATAAAAATATCAACGTCTTTACAATTGTAATAAAAGAGATAGGAGGACAGCACCGCATGCTGTCAGTAGTCGAATGCTTTTCTAAACCACTTTCTGTAAATAAAGCTGTGATAATGTAATTAAATGCGCAAATAAGCTTTAATTAATATAATAGTAGTTGCTAGGGCCGAAAAGTTTTGTAATGGTGACCGCGTACTGGAACCGTGCATGGAAGACGTAGCGTTGGAAGACCTCCCACAAGGTGGATTGATGACCAGCTCAGGGTTGCTGGAATTCGATAGATGCGAGACGCACAGGACCGGTCGTTGTGGCAACGCTTGAGGGAGGCCTATGTCCAACAGTGGACGTCTTTCGGCTGAAATGATGATGATGAATACAATAGTTTTAATAAAATTATTAAAGACTTGAGGGAGCCCTTTGCGCAGCAGTGAGACAGAACTAACATTAAATAACATTTACGCAGATTATTTGGAAAATTCAATTGTTCAGGTGACCTTGAAGGGTCGCAGAAATCCGATGGATGCGAGACGCGCAAGACCGGTCGCTGTAGCGACACTTGAGAGAGGTTAATGGCCAGTAGTAGACGTCTTTCGGCTGAAATGATGATGTTGATGAATTTATTGTCCCAGCAAAAGTAAAACACCCAGAAACTTTTAAACTGAATATCGGTCTTGATGGCGAATCTCAGCGAAGTTAGGTTTTGGGTGTCTTCAAGGCTAGAGTAAATAGTTTCTTAATAAACTAGTGCGCCTCACCATCAACGATTTCATCACTGCTTAACATCAGGTGGGATCAGTCGCAGTCGAGCATTAGTTTATGTTTACCTTTTTTTTTTAATTCGGTCCCACAGCAATGACATTAAATCTTTTATTGTTGTTATGGTAATGTCAAGTAAAAACAAAGAATTATGTATTATGTTATTAGTACGAGTATATTTTTCTAAATCAAAAAAGGAAAAATGGGAGGAGGCCTTTACCTAGTAGTGGAACATTTCGGGTTTGTAATGGTGTCTCTACGAGTTGGCTTCGCCTTCGCTCCTGGCGTGCGTTTCGAAAGACTAGGTTCATCTCATCATCATCAGCCTTTTTAATGTTCCCACTGCAGGGACACAGGTCTCCTCTCTAAGAGAGGGAAGGGGCCGTAATCCACCACTCGGGCCCAGTGCGGGTTCGTCACGGTCAGGCAAATTAACAAAAATAAAATAATTATTTGTTTCGTAAAATGAGAAAAATTTTAGATATTATGAGTATACTTCCTATAAGACTTGGAGCACTGTGACATAACTTAGTAACTATATAAGTTACTGATTGACTAGATAATTTAAGTACATTTAGTACACATCTACGTATAATATGTGTAGCTAAAAATAAGCATGTAGAAAGAGAGACATGGAAGTAGGGTGGCGGCTGAAGGCTCGGCGAATAAGTACAGGTGTGGAATTAACCTCGGTCCGGTTGTTTCGACGGTTACGAGCTCAACCATAACCCGCGTTATGGCTTGTATTATTATAACTTTTACCACCGATATTATCATCTAGATGTGCCTGGAACTTTGTTTTTTTTCTACTAATTAGATAAGATAGATATAACTACATTTGTTGGTCTTATTTTTCCTGGGCAATCATCAAACACTGAATGACTGGCTTGGTCTATTTGTTAGTGGCCCTGACTGCTATGCCAGAGGTTATAGGTTCGATTCCCTCATAGGACAAGTTGTGTGTGATGAGCACGATCATTTGTTCCGTATCTGCGTGTAATGTGTCTATAATATGCACGAATTCAGAAATATATATGTTTTCCAGATGTCTAGTACTCCTACCACAAGCTCTGCTTAGCATGGGACTAGCCGACGTTGTGTGATAGCTGTCAAAGAAAAAAAAACAACTTCTAAGACGCCACAAAAGCCCAGTTTTACTGAATAAATCCACAATCCCGTCGAGATCTCTGGTTACTCCTTCAAAAAATCCGTTAAGGCGATGGCGGTGCTAACTGCCGAGTATGTGGTACTGAGAGCAGTCTGAGAAATCTTATTCGTTGCGTTACCTCCAGTTTCGACCAATGTCTAAATATGCTTGGCTCAGTATTTGACCACCACAATTATCATCTACTTTTTAATGACTACAACATATTTCCTCATTTCTGCTCATAGTTCCTCACGTGAACAGGTAACACGCACGTAGGTACGACACGCAGCGTGAGATGAAAGCTGGGCCATGGTCTGAGGAGATACACCGCACAAATACTGAAGATCAGAGCCATTGGGGGACCTCTATCTGTGAAGGTTGTCTTTACTGAGGCTTGTATCCTCTAAACCTTTCGGTTTGACTACCTGCTAATCAGCAAACTCTTGAGTTTTCTAGGTGAACCACGTTAACACGTGCCAATATGGAAAGCTCTCCAAAGGGTCGATGAAATAGTTAATAATGTTAAAGATTTTAATAATGTAGAGCTTCTTTCACCAAGGGACGTATCTCTTATAAGTGGTCTTGTCTAATTGTAGTTCACTATGACTTCTGAACAATTTCTTAAAGTCATAAGTTGAAATCAGTGGACATTTTTGACAGAGGATTCGATAAAAACTAAACCATAATATTGACAAGAAGGTCTAGACGAACTGTTCTGCCAGCGGCTACGATTGTGTTTGTAATGTATGTAACATGTGCTATTGAACTGTCACCAATCTGATGGGATTGGAATTTTAGATCGCTATCATTGACAAGTGAAGGTAACGTATTCCCCTTTGCGACTCATTCCTTTTATAATATTGGCGCTACACTTGTACCTACTCAATAATAATCAATTCTAATTAGACATCACGTTGCATACCGATCATTTCATAATGTACGCTGGTGGTTTCTTTGTTCCCACTAGCTCTTCCAGTACGATGGCAATACATCATTGTCCCTGAGGTTATAAGTTACAGAGGTCTGATATTTATTCGTACGGTTCGATTGTAGTTTTATGCGCGGCCGTAAATGGTGTTATTGGTGCGCATTTGAATAATACGACCAGCGCCGAATGTTACTTGTTACGCGCAAAAATATTTACTTGTTACTGCGCTCGTGTGGGTGGCCAATGTTGGACAAGCATTACCCAGGTTATGGCTGGTTGGTTTCATAGGCGGCCATTGATTGAGTCATAAATTTGACAATTCTAGGTTTGAGGTCAAAGTTATCCTTATAACTGAATCAAAACAGAGTTGAATAAGAAAGAAGAAGACAGAAAGATAGTGAATTTATTTGGTTAGGTAAACAAGAAACCAAACAAGCAGAAATACAGTATTGTGGCTCATGGTTGCACCGAGACAGGTCCACTTCAGGGTGGATGTTTTGAACTGAACCTAAAGTAGTGACGCGACGGACGCAAAACAGTTTTTTAGTGAAGTATATAGAGGTGATGTGGATTTAAATAATATAATCGACCAATATAGAGTTAAAGAAGAGAGTAAGAGCTAAGCGCACTCCATCGTCGATCGCATCGTGAGATAGTGGTCAAGCGCAGACCTAAAATCTATAGAAAAAAAAAACTAACGAATGTATAACTAATTTAACGGGTGTTACGTTTGTGGAACTAACTTAATGTAATGAGACTACATTCTAGACCAGTGCAGATAGCTTTTGAAAGGGACCTAAATAGTAGTAGAATGAAACCCATTGGAAAAGGAAGATAATATAGCAAAAATAAATTACGGTCGATCTGAGGTCGGGAAGTGGATGGGTGTACGGTTTAAGGGTAAAAAATGTTTTCTCTCGATTTCTGGCAAAACTATTGGTTTTATGGAAAAATGTCTAATAGCAAACTTGTAGGTCATATAAAGATCTACCACTTTTGTATTTACACTTTTTCACACAGCTTCAAAATCTATGTGAAAAGTCCAAAAAACCGAGATTTTGAATTTAATTTTTATCTCCTTTAAAAATTACTTTTTTTCACAAAATTTAGTGAAAAGTTTCCTTTTCATGTCCCAAACTTACTATAATTTTTTGATTTAAAATATTCATAGTTATATGACACATACAGTTTTTTTTTATGGTGGAAAAAATCATCGACTGACGAATGACGGAACACGCCCTTGTGCAGAGCGGGAGACAGTGTCAGACGTCTACTGAGTAAACGACCCACCGTTCCTTCTTGTTTTAGTTCCAGGGCCCCGGTGTTCCGCTTTCGCATCAATCCTTGGCCCCAGAAGGCTTCGACCCTGCTGGGCCCTTACGAAAGTAAGTTTAAATTAATAAATAAGTGTCTAAAAGTAGAATTAGATCTAGACTGTACCTAGTCAAAGTATTCCTGGAGCCTAAGGTGGTGCATCCTGGAGCCTAGGGTGGTGCAAACTGTTACCTCGACTCTAGGAATAAGGCAAGGAAGGTACGGGGTAGGTTTTTTAGTCAGTAAGAGTCTGACACTAGTCTCCCGCTCCGACCAAGAGCGGGTTTCGTCATTTGAAAAAAACCTAGTCAAAGTATGTTGTATGTTGGTACACTAAGTCAAAACTTTGAAGCAAGTACAACTGTGACTAGTGTTTGCATACTTAAGTAAACATTTGCTTACCTTTTAACCCAAAAACTCGTGATAAGGATCCAAGATAGCAACTTTCAAAATGAACATATCTATATATTTTTTAGTATTTTTATTTATTTGTTCTTTATTGTACACCGCATTAACTACAAATACAATACATAGGACAAACATGATTAAAAATAAGGGTACAATGGGAGGTCTTATCGCACAAGGAATCTCTTACAGACAACCTTTGGATAGACTGAGCGAAAGGAGTCGTGTTTATGAATACTGCCTGTGAATAATATTGCACACTTACCTATTGTTACAACGCGTATCATAATAAACGCCTATTCAGAATTGAGTAAATTACGAATCGGCATTTTAAAAGATGTTCATTAATTTTTTTAATTAGTATTTTTTTATAAAAAAAACAACTTCTTTTGATGCATCTTGAGTGCGACACAACTGTGTTTGTGTGTCCGTGTGTAGGTGATGCGCTAACATATATAACTGTGTCAATTTACATTTATTTTACTTACATATTTATTTATTTATTTTAAATTGACACACCAATGATTTAAATTGACAACCAATTAGGATATATAATATTTATAAAAAACAAAGTAATTGTAATAATGTAAGTAAAATGACTGCTTGAATTACGATTGTAACTTAATTTTCTAATAGTGAAGTTTAGGGGTGTGCATTATTGCGGTGGTGCTGGACTTACTTGATAGGCTCCTTAACAACTGCATCTGGTGTATATTTCACTTACGATTCACAGATTTCGAATCACAGATCTGAGCTCAACTGATGCCCATTCGCCTGAGAAGAAGTTAGCGCGCACTGACGATACTTTTCTCTGTGCTTTTCTGATAATTTTCTCACTTTTGGGGCTTAGGTCCCTGTTCTCTCCTAGTGAGGAAACCTGAGCGTGGCGAGTCAGGGAGTGGGCCATACGACTGATGGATGTCACAGTCAACGAATTGTTGAATCTAGGGAATGCTGATTTTCTTACGCATATTTCAATCGAGTAAAAGCCACCCGAGTTTCTTCTGATGCCTTTGTGGTGCAGCTCTATGGCGAGCGCCGACGCTATACCCTCCCACATCTATCCTTTAATAATAATTTATATAGTAATGTAAGGTAATGCACCCGGACAGATGGGCGAAGATCGTCACTCATTGGACACCTGAGGGAGGTCGACGCCGTCCAGGTCGACCGCGGCGAAGGTGGAGCGACGATCTCATCATGTTCGCGGGGAAAACGTGGCCGGAGGTCGCTCTAGACAGAGAGGTTTGGAAGGAAAAAGGGTAGGCCTTTGCCCAGCAGTGGGCCATACAATAGGCTTAAAAAAAATGGTAAAACCACTTTTGCTGCTATTAATATACCCTGTAGTCTATCTTAACTCCATTAGTATCCAGTGCTGATGCTGATAATGATTGGAGCGCTGTAGTACAAGCTATGAATCACAAAGGCATCTGCTGCCCCCATCTAACAATATAGTTTGATATTAAACCCGCCAGCTCGCGCCAGGTGAGCCAAACTCCTAAACCATTCCTATATAAATATATTTTTATACCTCTTTATGTTATTTTGTTTCTTTTATAGCGCGCGCGAGTGTTGCCATATTTAAATTTTATTCGCCTTAATGTTGCCACACACACGACTCCTTGCAATCTCATACCTATAACATGGCAAACTTTATTTTGCCCCCACTGATAAAGAAAATAAACTCTATTGTCTAAAAGATACGGTTTTATTTTATATCTGCGATGGTAAACTTAATGTGGTTTCGGATACAGATGCTGGGGAAATAGAACCGATTTGGGAGCAATGTTTTTATTTAGAACGAGGCCGTTTGAATGTGGAAGGTAGGATGGCCAACTGTCATGTATTAGGACTAGTTTTCTATTGTTTTAAATAATAACATGGCGTATTCAGTCTTATAATATTGCTGCTTGTTTAACTCAGAGCTTCTTTCTAGGAGAAGGAATTATTTATAGGGCAATTCGTCGTCTTATAACGTCAGATTAGAGTTAATTCTAATAACTTTATCAGGTAATGATAGCTACGCTCACGTTAAAAAATGCTAATGTATTTTTGAACGCGGATGTAGAGTTCAACTGTCAATGGCTTATAGTAACCTACCCTGATCGGAGTTAAAGTTAACTCTAGGTAGGTACTCAAGTTTTAAAAGAATTACCCTGAGTTGCAACTCTACCCGACTTTAACCACTTTTTAACATAGGGATAAGTTAAAGGATAATGTAGAGGCCCAACTTCAGGGCCGAAACCTACTGGGGCCCCGGTTCGATTTCTGAAAGGAAGGTTCTACCCCGGTAAATCAACTCCATAGGAACTCTGTAATTAAACACCACAACCCAATCGAGTTTGAACTCGTGTGATTTGTCTTGACGAGTTTTAAATATATAGGTACTTACCGCCTAATAAAAGCTTGCTATGAAGGTCATTGCATTTCGGATTTCATATATTTTTGTTAAGATAGGCTCGCGTTTGACTGCCTCACCTGATGGTAAGGAAAACCGGGTCGAAGTAGACGTAGCCTATTAAGTCTTGGCTTCCTGATATCTACAACCTTGGACTCTTTAAGTCCAAGGTTGTAGATATCAGGAAACCAGGAATCCAGTTGGGAGCTCCACTCTTTACCTGTATTCACAATGAATGTGTTGTCAAAACGTTTTGTCCGTACGTATGGGCGGTATTTCCATGTACCGGTAGCACAAGGCCTAATCTTGGCGAGTCTGAAGTTAGGCTCTGCGAATTTTAGCGCTTGAAAACTCGTACAAAAATAAAGGTTAAAAAAAAAATCACTTTTTACTGGCATTTATTTAAAAAATATATTTATTTATAACTAGCTCTTGCCCGCAGCTTCGCCCGCGTACATAAAATATAGCCTATGTCACTCAGGAGTAAAGCAGCTTTCTATTGTTGCTAAAATTTTTCCAATCGGACCAGTAGTTCCAGAGATTACCCCCTACAAACAAAAAAACAAACTTTACCTCTTTATTATATTAGTGTAGATATCGCCAAGATCTCAGGTCAAAAATTTCAGGTCATTCGGTAACCAGGAAGTGAAGATCAAATTTTTATAAAATTTGATCACAAACATCGGGAGAGATGAAACTAAATAAAAGCCTGTAAAGAAATTTTATCAAACTTCATGATGAACCACAAGATGGTGTCCCTACACAGGGGATGTTTGATATATTCCTACCTGTATGTTTTGATTTGAGCGCGAGTGGCCGCGGTGGTCGCGGCTCGGGGCGGCTCCAGTCCAGCGTGTTATCATTGCGGCGACAACCCTGCGGTTGTTTGTTCACTGTTTTGTTGGAACGTCCACGGAATCAGGGATGACTGTTATGTTAGCTTTGATTGTGGGAGCACAAAGACGCCGTATAATTTTTATTTGATATTGATAGAGATTGAGCATAATGTTTATCATGTTTTGTTGTTATTACAGCTGTTTACCTACAGTGTATGTATAAGAGAGAGACTAAATGTACGTAGTTGTAAAATGCTTAGTTAATTTTCAAAAGAATTATCATAAAATTGCACGTAAAAGTTGATTGCTAAGGAAACGGTTTTAATCTTTCGATATTAAGTTCAGCACAATTTCAATTTCATCTCTCAATTTTCAATAATCCGCATTCATTCCGACGCCTATCGACATAAAAATTTATTACACTGGCAACAAAAAAAAATAATTTTCAAATTATTCCAACCGCCCTAAAAATAAGTCATAAATTCCGCCATTCAATATTTAATACACAGGGAATCATTCGCAGTCGCGACCTTAGCTTTTATATTAAAAAGCATTACTTTTCCGATAGCAAATCTTATACAGGAACATACGCGATGATTGCCTGGCAACACTGTCGTTGGAATGTCAGCTTTGGCAGTTAAGTTTTAAAGTTGGAATTGGTTTGTGTGTAACAGAAGGAGGTTGGAATCTTAAAGAGGTTCGATTCGTAGAGAATTCTTTTAATAAGTCGGGATGATTTACGCGACGCCAAGCGCACTCGGCGCGACGCCCCCTTAATTAGAGGAGGAAAAAATTCGCGAACACCTTCGTGGGACGCGCGACGTGACGTCACGGTAATTAGCTGACTACTGTTGAGTGCAGCGCTTTGTGAGGCCGCTTGTCACACTGCACACCGATCTAGATAAGACAGATTATTGTAATAGAGAGTTGTAATATGATTAATGAAGATTTTGAGAGATTTTTGCAATTGAGTATGGTAATTAAAAAAAATGGCTACCTGTAATTTTTTGATAAATGTCATTTAATTTGTTTGCATATGTTCAAAATATTGATATCCCTTAATAGAATTAAGTTCTCTCATGTATATTGTCAACAATTTTCTATGGATCAAGGGCTTACACATAATAGTGCAATGCGATGCGATACGATGCCGTATCGTAGTCTTACAGCTGTTTGTATTGCTGCGATGTGATTTTGCACGACCAAGCGTCGCCGTAAGTTCAGGTCCCATGCAATGTGCGAATAGTGCGATGCGTATCAATGCTCGTTTCTATAATTATTGATAGGCTTGCGTTTGTTTATTTTATTGTGTCTCACCTGATGGTAAGCCATGACGTGGCCGACGATGGAGCACGCTTTCCAAGAAGTAACTTTATATTCATTAGACTCCTAGATCGTAGCTATCAGGAAACACATAGTATTTAAAAACATTGCATGAATAATAGTTAATTAATTCTGCGCACAGATTTTTACAATGCAACATGATTGGGCCCGTAGACCTAGCCGGTAGTGACCAGAGCGTACATTTGACGAATCAGTTAAGTCATTAAGCTTCTTTACAGATTTTGCTAAACGAAACCAGAAATTCACAGATTAGTTGCTTAAAGCATTTATCAAAGAAACTACGTTAATTTCAGTGATGTAACAACAGTTAAAAAATCACGAAGAGGTTTACAAAACAGGGTGATCACAATTAGGCGGAGGGATCGGTGCGCGGCCATCGGAAAAATTGCATTGTACAGGGTGAAGTTTTGTGATACTTATTTAAATAGTCAAAATCAAATCTTTGTGTTCTGTAAGAACACAATATAATCATGATTCAAATCTTTATTACCGAAACAAAACAATCAATAAATTCATATATTTATGAATGTCATGTCAATGTGTACTTAGTTCATTGTGTTTTACAAATTAAGCAAGCTAATCTTGGAAAGAAAAGTAGTGGTAGCAAGTTCTAGACAGTGACATTCTACTCGTATTAGCGAACGATTGTCACGTCATATTTTTAAATATTTCGTCAGGAGTGTTTGTTTTAAGTGTATATCTATCAGTGAGTACAAAGTTCGTTTAGATTTTTAAGTAATATTTAATTGATTATTAGGTGTCTTTAAATTGTAAATCCTACCAGAAAAATTATCTACTGTAGTGTATACCTAAGTACTTTAAGACTATTGTAATCGCATATATAATGGTATGATATCTCAATAAACGGACAGTCTTACAACAGCATACATTCGTATCATTTGCACCTTGTCGTCTATCTTACATGGCGACCGTGTCAGGACCCGAACCTGCAATCTTCGGACGAATGAAGATTATATTCTTATTTAATGTCATAAATTCTTTTCTATAACTTATTTAGATGACACTTAATTATAACTTGTTAAATAAACACCCCTTTACAAAAGCTGAGCACAGCGACATGATAATAATAACAACTTAGTACAATAAAGTGTCATTAGCTTGCACATTCAGCGTGACTGCGAGCGGCCCGTACCTCGCCCTCCTCCATCCGAGCATATTTTCATAAATGCAAACATTCACAAAGAATTTCCTTCCAAAGCTCATAAATATTGCCCACTTTTACTACCTCCACTCAACCGACCCCAACTCAAAAATAACCTTAGCACTTAGATCATAGAGTTGCATTTCCTTTGGTGGACAAACTCATAAGCGCGTTTTAAACCGGATCACAAGAGGGCAGATTAAAGATTAATCCGAATATCCAATAAATATCAGAATGGATTCATTCCGGAATTGGAATCGAAGAATTGGAACTTATTCCAATTCCATTTTGTAGATGAGCTGTTTTTTCGTGCATGAGTTACGTTGACCAGTTAAATTTAGTGCGCACTCTCTGGACGCACTTTTTCATCGTGTTTTTCGTGTACTAATGGAAAAGGATTAGGTGTTTTTCGATTTTATTAATTTTCTTAATCGACTTTCTTGATTAGTAAAGGGCTGGAGTTTTTGTGTCCTTTTTGCATTGGTTGTTATTTTCGGAGGGTTAGTTTTACTTACCAAGATTTTTATGGTGGTGTAGATCTATTCTCTCTGTAACTTGATGCAAATAAATTATTATTCTACACAAATATGGCTTTGCGTTTACACGCAGAAGAGCGTTACGAATTCTAGTATCTATCTATAATAATGTACCAATATTTCTATGTTAGTATGTTAAAATAAAAATGTGGACGAAGGAAGAGAGAATGCAAATATATCGCGAGTGATAAATATTTTGACAGAGGTAAATTAAATTTATTTTTGCAAATAGGTTTTCCTTAACACTTTTACAACGTCAAAACAAAACAGTATATTTGGGGAAGAGGCGATTGGATGCAGTAAAGCGTGTCGCGGGTTCGATTCCCGTACAGGAATTTAGAATCTATAAGATAACTTTCCGCATATGTGTGAGTTTACAGGTTTTTGAATTGAACACATCCACGAAATAAAAATAATTTCTGTTTTCTTAAAAAAAAATAATTGTTTTATCACTACTGCTTACAAATCGGTGAAGGAAAACATCGTGAGGAAACCGGCATATCATATACCAAAAATTGGGAGACATGTGATATCCACCAATTCACGCTGGGCCCGTGTGGAGGGTTATGGCCCATTCCCTCTCCTAGAAAGGAGGCCTGTGTCCCAGTATTGAGAACATTAAAAAGGTTGAAGATGTCCTTAATGAAGAACGCCTCACGACCTATCAATAGGGTATCAGCTTACCGTTGTTCTTCTAGATTTGTCAATACCAGCAGCGTCCATTAACAGTCCCTCATGAAGAGTCCACCAGCGCATTAACAAGCGATCCCTCAGGCCGCTCCGCCCGCCATGAACCTCGCTAAGTGGCCAAGTTCGCAGTCCGCCCGGGCCGGCTAATGACCGCCCCCTGCCGCTAACGGCCTGTTTTGCGCTAATCTACACATAAAGCTACACTATTGCCAAGACTACTCGCTCTAGGGATGCGGGAATGGTGGCTGAGATGGTTTTTTAGTATTTCTCTGATACGGTGACTTTGTTTTACATGGGAAATCATAGTGAGTTTTCCTGCTATGAGGTGATGCGAGAGGACGTGACTGACTAAGATCCCACCAGTGGGCTTCAGGCGCCTGCCCCCCTAGCCAAGTTACGAAATTTTCGTGTCGACTCTTTCTACTATCGAAACGCCTCAGCGTAGTTGTCATTAAAAATCATAAAACTACAAGATGTAGCGATGATCATTGTAGAAACGATTACATTTAATTCTGTAATTTTGAACAATGTAAACTTGACTACGAAGTTTGCTGAGATGATGTTATTTCCATTCATGTGATTAGTTTTCTAGTAGCGATAAAAATTGTAGATTATTAATATGCCTACGGAGGCTGGTGAGAGATCTCGACAGGCTTTACAAGTAGAAGGATTTGTCGGCAACAACTGTTGAAAATCGTTAGTTTTCAATTACTTATTTTGTTGTTTACACATTGAGGATATACTTATCTGAACTTATATTTTTCTGAATGGGTATTATATAACTGGTTAAGCTATATCCTGCAGCTTTATTTACGTATTTGGTTTTAATCACAAAATACTGAGTGACTTATAAATGTATATAAGAGGACGCAGTATTTATAATACCCGTTCAGATAATTAAAGAGTATAAGTTCAGATTATTCATCATCATCTTCATTTAAGCTTACAGACGTCCACTGCTGGACATAGGCCTCCCCCAAGCGCCGCCACAAAGACCGGTCCTGTGCGTCTTGCATCCATCGGCTTCATGCAACCCTGACCAGATTATTATAATTATGTAATTATTCGATTAGGTTATACGTTATAAAGTACAAAACATCTAAAATTGTTTAACTAATTTCTAATCTATATATATAAAAAGAGAAACTGACTGACTGACATATCAACGCAAGGTCAAAACTACTGGTCCTAGGAGCGTTAAATTTTGCACAAGGCTTCCCTTTATAACGTAGACGAGCACTAAGAAAGGATTTTTCAAAATTCAGGTCCTAAAGGGATGTAATGGGGGTCTAAAATTTGTATTGAGAACCCTTCTTACACGCGGGCGAAGCCGCAGCCGAAGCGGAAGGCTAGTTTAACATATGTCCATCTGTTCCGGAGTCGACTACCTCCCATCCCTACTCCTGCTATAAACCTCGAGGACCGCGGTCAGCTGTGACTCTAGAAACATAACGTTTATTCCTCTCTCTTACAATTTACAATAACTGTTGTCTCGCTATACAAGAGGTCATGATACGCGCGTTAGGCGACACTCTCGCTTGACAGTAGTTTAATTTTATTGTTTTAACTTGATTGAAGTTAAAGTAGCTTTAAATGTTCTGTGATTGATTAGGGAAGTCTTAAACAGGGTTATTAGTTGGTAGTAAATGTCAGTTGGTTCTGGATACTGATTAGAATTAAGATAATTGTTTAAGAATTGTCAGAAGCTTTTCAGTCTCATCCATCAATCTATACAGCCTGTAAAGGTTAATGTTAGTTACAATAAACAGATGTTTGTTTAATATTATTTCAATTTCGAGTTAATTTATTTTAAATATAATTTAAATTACGTGGGTGTTATGAATTTAAATTAATAAACTCACTAAGTACCTAAGTACAAAGTAAATTGTATTAGAACAACAATTATCCCCTTGTTGAAAAATTATTAAATGTCGTTTTTTTCACACATTTTTACGTGTGTTTAAATTAATTTTATTTTTTTTTTTGATTTTTATATTTTATTTTTTGTCTAGAAAAATTCAGGGAATATATTTTCTTACTTATTGTTTTTGTTTACTTATTTTAAGAAAGGGTGTCAATACCCCTATCAACAAAAAACAAAAATAGTAAAAATCTACTATGTACAAAATTACCTACGAAATAGTTCATTACTGAATTGAGTGTACACCTCATAATCAGGGCCGGTTTATGCACGTCGGGGCCCCTAGGCAATGCACGTCTCGGGGCCCCCCTACCCTACTAACTTTATATACTTTGTGTCTAAAACTTTATTCATAATTACGCTTTTTTTTAATATATAGGTATGTATATAGTTTGGCAAATGGCTAGTTAAATGTCATGTCATCGAAATTTCAAATGATTCTTTTTACTGTTTATGAAACATGAACTATGTTTTTCTTGAAGCGCGGGGCCCCTAAACCTGGCGGGGCCCCTAGGCAGTTGCCTACATTGCCTTATGGATAAAACGGCCCTGCTCATAATGTGGACTTAATTAACATTTCCAAATATCATGGGCGATCTTATCACTCAGGACGATCTTTTACAGACAACCTTTGATTGAATTGCCCCTCTAGCCCAGTTCAGTCGTTTCGTTTAGAGTTAACGCTTGTTGATAGCCACGCCCCCAATTCCTTTGTTGAGATATCGTCCGAACAAGGGAATTGGGGGCGTGGTCAACTACAAGCGCTAACGCTAAATGAAACGATTGTAAATTGGTTAGGGCGGCTGGTGTGTAGGAGCGATCCAACTGTACACGAGATTGTCTGTCTGTACTGCCCGACTGTTAGGAACTATCCAAGCCATACAAGTCAATAAATTTCTCTACAACATACTTCCCTTATTTTTCCCACTAAAACTAAAGTGTCAGTACATTAGAGTCAAGTGTCAGGCGGCAGCGACCGCGCCACTAAATCTGCCATTAAGTGACACTTAGCCCCCGGAGCGGGCTGCGGGGACAGAGGGGCAGGGAGGGGGGGAGGGTAAATAAATTAAATTACAACCCCTTAGAACATGGTGATGTTTGTTCAATGTAATTAAATGAACTGTAAAGGATCCTCGAGTTATGTGAGAACGATTCCTTTTCTCCATTATCCTTTAGGAGAATGTTTACTTAAACAATATGTACTAATAAGCGGATATTCTAAGAGTATTTTTTTAACGTCAGTAAGTAATCTAAGTTATTATATGAGAACTGCCCCTTTAAGTCGGAACGGGAGGGTGTGTCAAACATTTACTAACTAAAATCACATCTACGATGATCCCTTATTGACCCTTTGTGATCTAAGATTACAGGTTATGTTTTCAGAAGTCTTCCCCCCAGTCAGCATCAGCCCTGCTGTGGCTATATAGTTTTGCTGACATCGAGCACCGTCAACGACTCGGGCTTCGTCCGGACGGTTATCGCACCACCGGAAGACGAGCCTACAGTAGCTGGAAGCCGCGGTCGGGGTCCGGTTGCTGGGGCGTGAGGATGTCCATTCCTAAGGATGTCTGGTAAATATCGCTGTCAGTGATAAGACTGCCTTTGTATAAGTTTCTGTGATATTGTTACTTTTTTGGTGTACAATAAATTATATTATTCTATTCTATTCCCTCACGCATACGGCCATTTCCTTCGCAAGCATTAATGCTTCGCAGCAAGAGGTGCCTACAGCCCATTCATCCTGAAGTTAGTATGGTCAGAATCACTGAATCGATTTGAGTAAAGGTATTGGATGTCTGTTCTATACCATAAATTAATATATTTAAATAAAAAAAATTAGATAATTGCTTTTTTATTAATTTTTTTACTATCACACAACGTACTAGCACCAAGCTAAGCAGAGCTACTATGAGTGCTAGATCACTGATAAACATACTTATATACAAGGTGTCATTGACATGTTAACGCAAACGAATACCATAGATCCAGTACATGATTCTGGACCCCCCAGTGGTGGAATTTTTCGTCGGTTTTTTTTTTAAATTTTGATAAAAAAGTTTTGTTTTTTTATTTTTTACCTGTATAAAATCGTTATTCTAACCAATCCCAATGATACTTTTAGAAAAATAAAGAAAAAAAAATTTTTTTTTTGCAAAAAAAAATTTATAAAAAAAACATCAAGGCAAATAAAATCGTTATTCTAATCAAACCCGATGACATTTTTAATTTGGAATGTAATGCACTCATTTTTTTCGCAAAAAATGTTAAATTGACGTTTTTATACAGTTTAATTAAAAAAACGTTAAAAATTCATTAAAAAAAAATAAGAAAAAACCGACAAAAAATTCTATCACTGGGGTGTCTAGAATCATGTACTGGATCTGTGGTATTCGTTTGCGTTAACATGTCAATGACACCCTGTATAACTAGCTTTTGTCAGCGATTTCGCCCGCGTACATAAAATATGTATAGCCTATGTCACTTAGGAGTAAAGCAGCTTTCTATTGTTGCTAAATTTTTTCCAATCGGACCAGTATTTCTAGAGATTACCTCCTACAAAACAAAAAAACCAACTTTACCTCTTTATTATATTAGTGTAGATAAATAATAATCATTCATCATCATCATTTGCTAACATGGTTAATTACATAAAGTTATTGAAAATATAGCAAATATTCGTACAAACACATTATATAGGTATAAATCTTATACCCAGACTGAGCTGGCTTTTATATACATGATTGGGCTCATCACAAAAAAATTGCCCTAGGTATCAAACCCACGACCTCCGGCATAGTAGTCAGACTCACTAGCTACTAGACCAACATGCCTGTCATAGCCTTTTCAGTAAGTCTTTTAGAAGCTGTATCATGTAAGTGACGCCATTACTTAAAATACTACAAAATACTTTTTGGTAGACCTAATAAGGACAAAGATCCAAATGGGAAGATATAAATAAAACCTCATTGAAGCTCCATTACCGTATGGAGTGTTCTCGTGCCAAAAATACACTTATGCTGTTATATGGTGTTACAGTAGTGGTAGTGGGGGTCTAAGGGGGTGCGAAGAGGTGGAGGGGTGAAATTAGCGAATATTGTAACGTTCGGAGACATGGGAAGTACGCTGGGTTAAAAGGCAATCTTGTAGAGCTAGGAATGGATGGAAGCTACGTAGTTTAACCATTTTTCGATTATTTATTTTTTTAATTAATAAACTAGTGCTTGACTGCGATGCCACCAGATGGTAAGCAGTGATGGATGGTTATGAGCGTTCTATGAAATTAGTCCTTTGCATGAAGCCTGTCTGATCTCCATCATCATCATCATCATCATGTCAGCCGAACGACGCCCACTGCTGGGCATAGGCCTCCCCCAAGGATCTCCACAACGATCGGTCCTGTGCTGTCCGCATCCAGCGGCTTCCCGCGACCTTCACCAGATCGTCGGTTCACCTTGTAGGGGGCCTGCCCACGGAGCGTCGTCCGGTACGCGGTCGCCATTCGAGAACCTTTCCGCCCCAACGGCCATCGGTTCTCCGCGCTATGTGTCCCGCCCACTGCCACTTCAGCGATGCAATCCTTCGAGCGATGTCGGTTGATTTCGTTCTCTTGCGGATCTCATCATTCCTGATTCTATCAAGCAGGGAAATACCAAGCATCGCTCTCTCCATTGCTCGCTGGGTGACCTTGAGCCTTCTTAAGAGACCCATAGTAAGCGACCTCTCCTGATCTCCATAATGTAGTGTAATACTTAGTGTAGGTGTTTGGTGCTCCTTTGGTTATCAGATTGTTGGTCTTTCAAAAATGCACAAGCAGTCACCTATCTGTACTAAGTATGCATTTAAGTATATATATATCACCGTAGTATTATGGCAACAATTAGGGAAGGCCTATGTCTAGTAGTGGACGAAGTGATGCTGATAATTATGTCACCGGAAAATTAGGAATAAATAAAAAAAAAGATTGTACCACATCGCGAGAAATTGTAAACAAAATTTTCTTAACAAGACATGGTAATATTGGAAACTAATGAATTGAGGTTTTTTTTATGGTAGGTAAAAATCATCCAATGACGAAACCCGCCCTTGGGCGGAGCGGGAAACAGTGTCAGACTCTTACTGACTAAACAACCTACCCCGTTCCTACATCGCCATCTATACCAGGGCTAGAGAATTCCTTTCAGTTGGCTTCGACCCTTCTACAGGTTGGATTTATCGTATATAAAACAATTTTTTTCCAAATTTATCGAGAAATTATAACCTAATAACGATTTATTACAATCTTACGATGTTTATAATTTTCCGATGATATATTATATATTTCATGATCAATACTAAATATTTTATTGCAATTCATATACGTACATAGATGATATTTAAAATTATCATAGATTAATATAGACCCTGTCGGGCACAGCAAAAAATATCGACAAGTCAATGATCGACCGTATCAAGTTTTTTATTGTTTTTGTTTGAATTTGCGGAATGTCTTGTTCTTATTCTTGTTCTTATTCTTTATTGTACACAAAACATGTAATAGTACACAGTATTTAGTAAATTCATGTACAAAGGCGAGCTTAACTCAACAATGAGTTTTCTGCCAGCAAACCTCGTCGTTTAATAAATTCATGTTATTCAGCATATATTTTCTTATGTAATATAAATAATAGGGTTCTGTACTTCAAAAATCAAAAGCGGTACCCTAATACCTGTAGACGTCTGCCTGTCTGTCTGTCTATCTGTCATGATCCTTTATCTAGAGAACGTGTAGATATATCAAGTTGAAATTTTAACCATAAACTCAAATCTGCAGTTAAGTAATTAAAGTGTTGAAAAAATTAAACTTCTAAGAAACGAGAGAAAAAATAATGCAGACGTTTATGTCGTGAAAAATGTATATTTCAAAACACTCAAGGAAATCAAAATTCATAGGACACTTCCTGTTGACCCAAAACTTTGAAAATTAGTGTAAGGCGAGGTTTTTTTTATTGATTATAGATTCACGCTTGACCGCTTTCTCACTTGATGGAAAGCGATAATGCGGTCGATGATGGAGCGCGCTTACCTAGAAGTAACCTATTCACTCTTGACTTAAAGATTCCCGAGTTGTAGCTATCAGAAAAAACTGACTCCGGCAAGGAATTCCACTCCTTTTTTTTGGCACAAATATAGGAAAAAATCTAAAAACTGTAAAGCAGTTTCGTCCTAAAACACCTGTACAGCTGTATCATTAGCTTTCATACGTAAATCCTGGAAGGTTGTTGTGTAGAATATTTGCAGGAGTCTTGTCTAAGCATTAAGGAAGCCTTGTACTCTATATTCCTAACTCTACACAAAACCATACGCGTCGATCTCAACTCGCGACAAATTGCGATTTACGACGCGCGTGTTGTAGCCGCGCGTCTGGCCGGCGCCGGCGGTCACCGCGCGGTTAGCGCGCGTTGGACGCCTCCCGCGCTAAGTGTGTGCGCGGCATTACCATAAGTTAACGCGTAATTGGCAGATTGATATTAAGTAGGGTCTACAATTCTGGAGTGTGCGGAATAGATGTGTGGTTGAAAGGGTAGTTGTTGCCAAAATCTGGTCGTAACTTGTAAGTGGTTTTATCTGTTGGGAAGATCATTATGCTAAGAAGTTTTTCTTTAGTCATAAAAATAATGAAATAAATTATAATGGAGGCTAGTTCCAAGGTCGGATCTTTATTTGTCCATATTCTAAGAAAAGGATGAATTTCTTTTGTGGTAAATTAAGTTTTTTTTCTTTGGTCGTTACTAATTCTAAAATCTAATTTCAAAAAATCTAAAATCTAATTTATTATGTCAATGAAAATTAAAATACACAAATTATTACATTAAATAAAATTATCATTAAATAAAAAGTCAAATAAATAATAAAAAAAAAAATTTAATCGTCAAATAACCCACCTCTCAAAAGTGCCCATAACACTCGCCGCATTACCTCGCTGAATAGCAATGGCCAGCCTTTGCATCAAGAACGACCTAGATCGGGAGTCACCCGTTGCCTCTCCGAGCCTACGGCCCAAATCTCCCACAAAACACTTTGCCTGCGTACTCCAACTGCCCAGAGTCTCCAAAGCTACCGGCACAAAATGGTAAAGCCGCTCCAAGGAAGCATACTTGAGCCTCTTCTTAGAGCAGGCGTCCTCAGCAGCGGCAGTGTGCATGGTGCGACTCAGGTGACTGGCGGCAAAAGTGCTGACACAGGTTGCGTCCCAGATCAGACACTTCCCGTTCTTCCAAGGCACAAGAGTCAGCCCATTCGGCCTCTTACCATCAGATCTGCTAAGACCTGGAGGCTCCAGCATTTAAAATTAGTTTTAGCTTTAGCAAATTAAGTTAAATACATACTTCATAATAGATATTATTCGGCTTTTGGGAGGGGTGGTAAATACCCCGACTTAAGAGTTCAAACCCAGCCAGGCGCATTTCTTTATGCCATTTACTTCATCACTACTGTTTTCAAAACGATGAAAAAAGAATGAAATCGACGTGCCCTAGAACAAAAAATGTTGTGATATTAGACATCCACTACCACTTACTGGGTTCGCGTGGTCGACGGCTTTTCCTTTCCCTAGAGAGCAAGCCTGAGCCTCAACAGTGAAAACATTAAAAGGCTGATTATGTCATCCCATATTCGGCCTTCACCACCATTCCTTCATCAGCTGCTAAGTAAATCATATTTCCTTCATTTCCATGCGACACAAGTAATGTTGTACTCTAAAAATTAAATGACTAAAGTAAAATATAATGATGCAACAGTTAGTAAAGTTTTCTTAGTCGTGAGTCAACTTCAAACAAAAACCCAATGATTCACTTTAAAAATAAAACTACAAACAAAGCAACGTTATTGGCTACATTAAAAGAAAAACACCCCATTATTTAAAGCACCCTAATTTATAGTCGAAGAAAATTACACGACAATAATTTAGAAATCAATAAATATAAACAATTTTTTTGGTAACTTTTTTAATAGAAAACTTGGAAGTCTTAAGTTTCATTTGCTCGGGGGTCTATGAGGGGTCTGAGGGGTGCACGGGAGGGGTGCAGGGGGTGTGTTGTCGACAATTTATTGTTTTTAATTCAGGTGGCGGCGATACGGAGGCGCGCAATCACTCGATACGCCATCAAATAAATGTTTAGCTATTGCACTGCGGCTAGGGATGGGAGGGTGTCGATAGTTTGGAAGTTGTTGGTTGGTTTGAGTTTTTGGTTTCAGGTGATGAAAGCTGCACTTCATTATGCATTTGAAAGGCTATGCTCACAGAACGCAATAAAATTGCTATGACACCGCTACGAGTCCGCTACGTCAGCGCTACGAAAGCGTACGCCACCACTACATCAGGGCTACATCAGCGCTATAATAAAATTATGATAGTTCAGCATATAAAAATCTTGGACCAGTTGTTCTAACTTTAATTCAATGCATAATATTTTATTTGACTTATATTTATAATATGGAAAATTACAATATAAAACCATAGCTAGTGCACGGCTTCGATTGGTCGTGTGAAAAACCGGAAAGAAAAAATTTGTTCAGACTAGGTAGGTAGTCATAGTAGGTACCAAATAATTAAAATAAGTTAAAAAAAGTTTATCATAATATGTCATTAATCTACAATGTTCATACATTCATATATAAAAAAAAATTAAGGATTAAAACGTCCTCTGTAGTATTTGGCAAGATGTCCAGTGTCACCCGTGTCCTTCAGTGGCCTTTTGGGTTTTAGGATCACGGTTTCCCTTTCAGATATTCCCCGTGGTTTTAGCTGGCACTGGCCCTGTTGGCCTACTACGTTTTCTGTCAATTCTTTGATGCGCACGTTGATCACTATGCGTTGTCGACATTTCTGGCTTTTTTATGGTAGATAAAAATCATCGAATGACGAATCCCGCCCTTGGGAGGAGCGGGAAACAGTGTCAGACTCTAACTCTACTTGCCTTAGTCCCAGAGCCCTGGTGTAACGCTTTCGTATCAACGTCTCTGGCTCTCTGTTCCGGCTTAGTACTTACTGGACGGCTGGACAGTGAACTACCCTTTGCTTTCGACAGAAAATTAAAAATTATCTTTCTTTTCAGCACACACTTGTCAGATTAGTCGTAGTCATCACTGTGAATCATGAGGAGTGATCTTATTGGTCGTAATGCGCTATTTATCGCGGACTCCAGCTTTCCGGGTACATTCGTAGACCGTTTAATTGACACTTAGTTGCGGCCTTGATCTGGACTGTCCATCTCATTAGTGATCTACCACGAGACCTGGTGTCCTCGATTTTGCTCTGTACTACGAGACGCTCTATGGAGTCATATTACGACGAGATAGCTTCTTTGGCCATCCAAAGAAGCTTAAATTTTGCGACTGCACTGTGGATGCCAGACGCCGTCTGATGGCGATGCATGATTTTAAGATGGAATCGTTCTTAAGAAACTCTGTCCATCATATTCCTAGCAGCCGTCTCCAGCTCCATATCTCCAATGCGTTAAGTTTCTGCCTCTCGGATACACGAAGGGTTCATGTCTCCGATACATAGAAGGAAATGGGAAATATTAGACAGTAAACAAGTTATTTGCCGACAATACATTTTTTTTTAATATAAATTTAATTATTATTCTAATAATAACTTAAGGTTAATAAACTAAAAATACATTAATAAACTTCTCATCAAAAAAATCGAAACACTTCCGTTTTCATTGTTTCTGTCCGAATTTAACACAAAAAAGAATTCATACGATGAAAAAAAATACATATATTATAGCTGGCAGTTTGGCCATTACAGTAATAAGCGAAAATTCTAAATTCAAAATTAGAATTTCATTTGTTTATCTTATAAACGAAATGAATCACTGTTTTGAGACAAATGTGTGTTTAGGGTTGGAGTACATTTAGCGTTTAAAAACTAAAAATTGGCGCCTATCCTTAAACTTTTTGTTTTTTATTTCAATACTGTGACTTTGGGACGTCTGAAAAAAGGTTTTTTTTCTAAAACGTATGGATACTTCGCCCACAGAAGCCGCCCAAGTTGTGGCATTGCTGGATTCTGGCCTTAGTCAGCGTGTTGTGGCTGCAAGACTGCATCTAAGCCTGTCATCTGTTCATAGAGTCTATAAACGTTATCGGGAGACTGGTTTGTTCACGCGCCGTTCAGGATCTGGCAGGAATCGGGTCACTTCTGAGCGAGATGATCGATTTATTGTAACAACTTCTTTAAGAAATCGACGCCTTAACGCTTTTCAACTGCAGCAGCGGCTTCGTGTTGTACGAAGGGTGGCTGTAAGTGACTCTACAATTAGAAGAAGGTTGAAGGATCGTGGACTGGTACCGCATAAGCCAGCAAATGGGCCGAAATTAACTGCAGACCATCGAAGAGCGCGCCTTAACTTTGCACGTGAGCACCTAAATTGGTCATACCTACAGTGGAGCAAAGTTCTCTTTTCTGATGAGTGTAAAATTATGCTGTATGGTAACGACGGAAGGAACAAGGTCTACAGAAGAGCCGGAGAACGCTATGCACAATGCTGCATTGAAGAAAAGGTCAGCTATGGTGGCGGTTCGTGGACGGTTTGGGGAGGAATCAGCGCCGACGGTAAGACAGAGCTTGCTTTCGTGTCTGGGCCACGTCTGCCTGCACTAAACTGTCATCGGTACGTCGAAGAGTGTCTCGAGCCTCATGTGATGCCCTATGCACATTTTATTGGCAACGGCTTCATATTCATGCACGACAATGCTAGGGCTCACACCGCGGGCGTCGTACGAGATTATCTTAACGAAGTCGATATCTCTATTATGGAATGGCCAGCAAGAAGCCCGGACATGAATCCCATTGAACATCTATGGGATGAATTAAAGAGACGAATTCGAGCAAGAGATCCTGCCCCAGAAACACTTAGCCAGCTGCAAGATGCAATCCAAGAGGAATGGGACAATATACCACAGCATGTGATCGTGACTCTCATCCGATCGATGAAGAACCGTATGGAAGCAGTAATTAGAGCTCGGGGAGGGAATACAAGTTATTAAATAAACGTTTTTTAGCTTTTTTTTTCATTTACGTGTGTTGTTTTATCCATTTCCTTTATACTCCATACGGAATAAAAATGACTCATTTAACAAAATACGAAACCTATGAAAAATTCATTTAAATTTAGAACATTAACATTAAGATTTGATAAGCTCATATTACTCACTATTAAACGACATTTAACATTTATTCCTAAATGTACACATTTTTCTGATAATCCTGACAAAACGTAAACTTGCAAGGTGTTTCGATTTTTTTGATGAGAAGTGTATTTACAAATGATTTATTGGGCATTAAAAAACAATGAAATGTAAATTAGATGTATTTCTTTTCTCCATATCGACAAAACATCGATACAATCCCAGCTCATCCCTGCCTCACCTCGCACCGTTCGTTAACTGGGCAAGTTTTCCAATAGATGGCGGCACCTGCGCCATGTTTATTGTGTCGGGATTACGATTCATTAACAACGACTAATTCCTTGTGGCGGCGGTCATGCTGAGGTGGAGTGCTGAGGGAGGTAATGCACTTGAGGGCTGGGAGGTTTGAAGTAATGTGGCGTGAGTCGAGTTGATATGACGATGGCTGATGGACAGAATTGAGCATTGTTAAAAACTGTCCACTTACAATTTGTATGTAATACAATAAACGCAAATCTTGAAAGTTGTGTGTTCACGATCTGTAATTGAATTGATTTCAATTATTTTTACCTTAAATTCAAGAATTATTTAGATTAAAAAATTACCTATTTTTATATAGTCTTGATGAATCTTTTGTGCGCTTACATACCAATGTTGATGTCCATACTATTTGAATAATAATAGGAATTAATATTAGTTAATTACCAATTTCTTAAAAACACTATCGAAGTGCATTTGAGTAAAAAAATCTTATAAATATGTCCTCTCGATCCAACCTAGGGCAGGAGGACAAGATGGACCATATGATGGCAGTTTCCATTGCTTTATCATTGTAGGGATCATCGATGGCGGTGATCTCTCGCAAGTGCCAGGCCCTGGTTCAAGCCATAGTCCGATCAGCACATACTCACTCTCTAACCAGGAGCGAGAGCAGTCAATAATAGATGATTTTTCACTTTAAAAAATAACGCTAATATAGGGTGACTGGTAATTAGTGACCGATACTTAAAAACGTGGTTTTTGTCATGATAACAAACAACTTGTACTATATGGGACTAAACTTTAAATCACAGAAAAAAATTAGCAAGTCCAATACATTTATGTTCGCCCAACTGTTCGAAATGTATGAATTTGCTGACTGTTTTCGCGATTTACCAGTCACAGTCGTTTTACAGTCAGTTATTTCTATGTATTTTAAATTTAAATCTTTTGAAAAAAACTTCTTTCGCTCTTTCAACTTAGTCTATATGAAAACAGAGACATCTTTTTATCCTTATAAAGAAATGACATACTTTATTGGACATCATGATTGCAATATACACGCTAACGACTTCTCCATTTAAGCAGTCAATTTGACTGAAGATGTTGGGGTTGAGTCGAAAGGAGGAAATTACAGTTGTATATAAGACTAGCTTTTGCCCGCGGCTTCGCCCGCGTGGGTTTGGGGTTTCCGGGATAAAAAGTAGCCTATGTGCTATTCCGGAGTGTATCCTATGCCTGTGCCAAATTTCATTCAAATCCATTCAGTAGTTTTTACGTGAAAGAGTAACAAACATCCATACATCCATACATCCATACATCCATACTTACAAACTTTCGCCTTTATAATAGTAGTAGGATGACTTAAGATAGATTAGATAGAGATTAACGGAAAACGAAAGTAATAGAAATACATAATTATACTAATGTATCGACGAAAAAATAAAGGTTTGAGTCAGAGTAGCCTGCACTTTTAAAACGGTAGGTTATATATACTGGACATTACAATCTACTTTTTAGCTAAATATATGTCCTTCAGGAGTGTTTTGTCACAGAGGCGTAGCTATCACTGTATCAGCCACATCAATTATCGGGGCCCTAGACTTGCGCTGCATGGCCACGATGTGAGCAAAAATTCGCGGTATGTTATCCACAACCGTCTTGTAGGGTCAACCAAGCATTTGTAAAAAGCACTTTTTTTTTATTTGTGACTCCCGTAGGACTTTTGATAAGGGGCCTTATGGGACTAGCTACGGCCCTGTTTTGTTTATAAATAGGTTCCAATCTATTAGAATTCACTCAAAATATTTATTTGCTAGAGTCTGGTATATAAGGTGTTACATTAATATTGTTTCACCATATCCTGCCATAACATGGCGTGCAAATATATTTACAGTCAATGATGTTAATTACTCTAAATTGAAAATTATAGGGTCTATTGAATTGTCTTCTATTGAAATATTTTTTTATTAACAACATAGAGCTTTTTTAAACATACTTAGTCAGTAACAATACTTTTAAACGATTTGGTAAATGATTATACTGTGCGTATATTGCGTACAGGTGAGCCATTTCTGTTATTTAATCCTACCCAGCACTTACTGATAAAAGCATGGTTTGGCAAACGAATAGAGAAGACCGCCTTTCTGTGGAGAAGACTAACTGTGATAATAATATTTACTTTGGAAATAATACGTCAATTATTCCCTTTGATTTTAACCAGATGAAGATGGTGTTTCCTCACTGACTACACTGAGAAGAAACACCGAAACAAACTGTGTGATTAGTCTGTTTTGAAATTCATAGGTACATCTATACTAATATTATAAAGCTGAAGAGTTTGTTTGTTTGTTTGTTTGTTTGAACGCGCTAATCTCAGGAACTACTGGTTCAAATTGAAAAATTATTTTTGTGTTGAATAGATCATTTATCGAGGAAGGCTTTAGGCTATATAACATCACGCTGTGACTTATAGGAGCGAAGAAACAACGGAAAATGTGGAAAAAACGGGAGAAAATATTCATTTTTGAGGGCTTCCGTTGCGTGCGCTGCGAAAACGGTAGAAGATACCAAAAAAATATGTACGAAAGAATTATTCCTCTTAAAATGATCTAAAAAAATGTCCGCGACAGTATTATTATTTATTTATTTATTTATTTATGCTTTATTGTACACCGCATTCAGTATATGTCTATCTTTTAAGATTAACTCACTAGAACCGTTTTTATGGGAATCAAATTTGGCCGAAATTAATGCATGCAACCAATGAGTTGTATCAACATAATAATATTAATCTTTATCCAAATAAATGTGTTGTTGATTAAGAGTATGTAATTGTGAACAAAATTGTCTTTGACATCACTCATTTTCAATAAACATCTTAGAAGATATTACGATTTTAAAATAATTCCGATATAAGATTCACACGCGCCGCATAATGAGCAAAATACGACGCTGCGCCTGGCCGGCGGGCGAGGAGAGGGGTTGCTTGCGGGCGGCGCGGAGGGGTTTTTTTTATGGTAGGTAAAAATCATCCAATGACGATTCCCGCTCTTGGGCGGAGCGGGACACAGTGTCAGACTCTTACTGACTAAACAACCTACCCCGTTCCTCCTTTGCCTTATTCCCAGAGCCCCGGTATAACGCTTTCGCACCAACCCTCGGCTGCAGGAGGCTTCGACCCTGAAGAGCCCCACAGTTTGCTGACAACACCTTGAGGCGCGCGAGAGCAGTGCACGCCGTCGACGACTTGGTCTTGATCTGGATTGTTACCAGACAACCGGACGGCGAGCTACCCATTGCTCACCGTCCGCAAGTCAGCGTCTACGGTGGCCGGATATCGGCGGGATAGTGGCGACGACGGGTACGGCGAGGGCGCTTTTGCCCTTGCCTTATGCGGTCGGCCTCCTCCTTTACGAGCATTACTGCTTCGCAGAAGGAGGCGACCGCTTGCCGTTCTTCTTCGCTGCGGATCATGGTCTGAACCAAGGCCCGGCGCGAGAGGTCGCCGCCGCCGATCACCCCCACGAGGACATGGCGATGCTCTTCTCAAGCGGGGCACACCTCCACCGTGTGCTCCACCGTGTCCTCCATGCTGGCCACACAGTGGCGACACCCGGGCGTCTCTTCCGCACGAATCCGGTGCAGGAATCTCCTGAACTTCCCATGTCCAATGAGAACTTGCGTCATGTCCTGCGTAATGTCTATCCAACCACGCCTCAAAGGCACTTACCACCGAGATTATGGCGTGCCCAAGTGGGTGGTGTAACTCTATGAAGTACTTTTAGATAATTATGTTCTTTTAAAGACTAAATTGTCTAAATTAATAACTTATTACTTAATTACTAATAAGAAATTGATACGGGCAAAGTCGTGGGTAACAGCTATAATTTATAAAGCTGAGGTTGTTTTCAAAAATAAATATGATGCCCAAAATAACTATTCCACGCGGACGAAGTCGCGGGCACAGCTAGTTAAATATATAAAGGTGAAATCGTATGAAAACTAACCGGATTAGTATCTGCGGTGGCTTTTTGAGGAAAGATCTCCGGTTTGTTTGAACTGGTCCAGTCAGTGCAAGCAAAGAAAAAAAGAAAATATACTATCATATTAGGTAATTCGATAAAAAGTAGTACTCAAAAGGTTCGCTATGTAACAGAGTATCACTTATACTCTTGTTTTAACTCTTATTTTACTCTGGTTTATTTTAGTTAGATACATCTATGTCTCTAACCAGAGTTCAGCTTGAGTTATGGAGTACAGAGAGATAGATCTCCCTGCACTCCATAACTCAAGCTGAAGATTTTTGGAAATCGAACAGACTAAACAGAAATTAGGCTGGCGATGCCACACGAATGCATTCGGAGAGGTGAACAGAGATCGTTACTCTTTGAATGGGGATGACGTCACTGTCAAGGTCACCTTTGGTGAGACGATTAGGGCCAAACTTAACTAAAGATGGTCGTAAGACAGAGAGATTAGATGGTAATAGCCCGAACCAAGCCAGTCGTCCACGGCGCGCTCTGTTCCCACGCGTCTTAAGGAGTTGTCAGCAAATGGAGAGGCCCAACTGCAGGAGCGAAGCCTAATGGAGCCCCGGTCCAGCTTCTAAAGGGAAGGTCTGTCTCTGGTATGAAGGCTTAGAAGGAATTGGATGGGTCGTTTAGTCAGTAAGAGTCTGACACTGTTTCCTGCTTCACCCAAGGGCGGGATGCGTTATTAGATGATTTTTCCCACCATAAAAAAAAGAAAGAGAGGTTAGAAAAGAGACATTATACGTACTTCTTCTTCTTGGTTCGTCTCTGTTCTCATTATTTGCCGTCGGGTCTCCTCACTAATCTGCACCAGGGCAGAAAAACTAAGACACAGAAATCGTAGATTAAATCATGTTCAAAATAGGTGATAACCAACACAAAGAAATTTTAATTCCCCAAGAGTCATGACGCAGGGTCCGCTCAGCCCACTCATATCAAACTAAACGCAATATTAATCTATTCAAAATTAAATTCCAACTTAATAACTACGAAAATAATGGAATATCATTGAAACATAATTGAATTATCCGTTTCATTAATCTGTTTACAAAACTGTGAGTAAATGGCGCGTTATAATTACATTGAAGTTCCACGACAATGGATACATCCTAAACTTTTAACACGGGAGGGTTGCGGAACCCTAAATAATGGCATTATACGGAACCCAGGGGTTCGGCTGATTTAATTTGAGTTTGTTTAGTGTTGCAGCGATTGATTCTACTTCGCTTTGTGAGATTAAATATTAAATGGAGTATGGTATTTAAGGGGTAGTTGGTTGGAAACCATTTTAAATATTAAATTCGTCAAATGGTATGGACTGTAATGAACAGTTATAGCATTTACTCTTTTAGTTTATGTTCAGTGGTCCTTGTATTCGGAATCTTACAGACAATGAGATGAGAGCAGTATAGCTCCTTAGTTATCGACGGCAAGAAGTGCCACCACCACCACGCGCGTCTTAAAGAGATGCCAGTAACACTCTGGTGGCCTAATAAGCCCGATGCTGGAGCCATGGGATCGTTTCTGAAAGGCTCATAGTCCTGGATCGTAAAAGCCAACAGAAGGAACTTAGATTTCGTTTTAGTAAATGAAAGACTGACACCCTTCTCATCCACCTTAGAGTGGAAGAGGTCATAAGATGATTTTTCACTTTAAAAAAGAAACATTTAGATAATGAAGCAAAGAGTTAAGTCTCAAAATTATTTATCACAATTAAATCAAAATTATGTCTAATGATTGCCAATCATTGGCTTTAATCCCAATTAATTTAGTATCAGAACATATAATTCCATACATTATTATATAGAAGGAGTAGTATATTATTACATAAAATTTACTAGTGTTAATATCTAATTGAAATTATTAAAATTTTACATCAATACTAGGTATAATGATATTTACTTAATTTTATTTAATTTGGGTATCTTGAAGGCTCGAGTGAATAGGCTTTTAATAAACTAATGCGTCTCACCATCAACGATTGCATCACTGCTTAACATCAGGTGGGATCATTTAATTAGTTTATAGCAAATTAGCTTTTGTCAGCGACTTCGCCCGCGTACATGAAATATATCCTATGTTACTCAGGAGTAAAGCAGCTTTCTATTGTTGTTAATTATTTTCCAATCGGACCATTTGTTCCAGAGATTACCTCCTACAAACAAAAAAACAAAGTTTACCTCTTTATTATATTAGTGTAGATAAAAAAATAAAATAAAACTATTTCTTCTAAATATAAAACTCTTACTACCCTAAGTGCTAGTGGTTACAGCGTAACGGAGTCAAAAAACCAAAAAGGATTATTGTACTAAATGCTTGCTCCAAAACAAGGGTGAAATAGGATTGATTCCTTAGGGGATGGGGATCATAAGGGTGTGCTGCGGTCCAAGCGGGCCCATGTGTTCCATATTACTTGCGAATAACTAAAAATATCATATTAAAATAAATGTGTTAGCTACTGTCGGTATTGGTTGTGTGTTTGTGACGAATTTGTCTTTAATCTATACTAGTATTATTATCTGTTATTAAGTTGAAGTGTTTGTTTGGTTAAATCAAATCAATATCAAAATGGTTTTTATTTGGTATAGGCCTACATGGGCACTTATAAAACGTCAGAAGCTAGTGCAGGGATCCTAATTGGTCTTTTCCTATGGAGATGAACCGGCAAAAAACTCCATGGTTGCTCATTTAAAAAAAAGTGGTTTCTTACAATATTTCGTTATTATGGTGTTTATATGATTATGGAAGTACAGTGTAGACCAATCCAAATTTGTACTCAAAAACACAATAAAAATAATAATAAAATCATTCATCATTATTATCATTTTTTATATTTTTAAATGTTTTTTTTTAAATGAAATATTTAAAAATATAATTTATATGGTTACATACAAATAAACGGAATAATAATAAAAAAATACAATAAAAGCTGAGTCGTAATAGGATTTGCAAAGTCTCAGTGTTCTAATCTCAGGAACTACTAGTCCGATTTGGAAACTTCTCAGTGAGCTCATTTATCGAGGAAGGTAATATGCTACGAGTATATTACATTAAACAACAGCCCTGGGAGCAGGGCAATAACTAAAGATGCGGTTAAAACCGCGGGTGACAGCTAGTATTCTATTTCATTTGCAAAAAGGGTTTTAAAATTACTTTTACACGCAATTTTTTTCCGTCAATTTAAACTTGATAAAGCCTATGTTTTCTCGAGAAGTAACACCGAAGCAAAAACAGAAGTCAGGGCCTTTTTTAAAGTCCGTAAAGTGTAAAGTAAATATATAATGGTCAAATGATTTAAGAACCAAGCAGATTATAAACTGAGATGGTATTTTGAAGAACTACACAGATATGAGTGGAACTGTTAATTCAGTGCAAGCATTTGTCACTATTCCTACAGCACTACCAAGGAGCTCAATAACTTGAGGTTGGTTTGTTTAATTTATTATTTTTAAAATTCTTCTTTGGCCATAAGTTAACTAAATAAACTTATGGCCAAAGAAGAATTTTTAATTTCGTTGACCACATTACCAAAAACAGAGGTGGCAATCTGAAATAATGCTGCTTATAAGAAAAGTAGATGGGAAAAGACCCAAGGGCAGGAGTCCGATACGTTGGACAGACACTGGAGACCACAGTCTGTGACCATCGTCAGTCACAGCGCTGAAGATAGGACATTACTACATGGTGAAATATTCTCCATCAGAAAGTTAATTATCGAGGTCACGACCCTCAGCATTGATGACAAACGATGCAAGGAGGAAGAGGAATTGGCTTCTACCTGAGAAGGCTTAGTTTTAAATTTTAAAAGGTACCTCAGTAAAGGCCCAGTTAATAGTGTAGCATATTGCTAATATTTTGCAAATTACGACGTTCATTATCATCCTACATCGCCAAAATAGCTATAATTATAAAATAATCGTCAAGAACTTTAGAATTGCCTAGATATTAGTTTTTTCAGTAATGTAATCTGTTTAAATACATAGTTTCTAATATTTTATGTCGTTATGAACTAATGACAAAATACTGCTGTTACTGCAGCATATCAAACTACGTCTTTGTTCTAAATAACATAGCAAAACATTTCTCTTACATATACGATAAACTACACCTGCGCATAAAATACTTTATATGGACGTAAACTCCTGAAAGTTTTGTGGAGCATCGTCACGTCCGCTCTCGAGCGCGGCCAAACATCGTCTGAGCGCAACAAAAACACGTGGGGTACTCCACACCGAGGGGCGGGGTTAAGATGGGCAGCTAGCCAATGAGGGAGCCGAATTTATCCCCTCTCTCGCTCGCACGCGTAGCTGTCTCCCTCCAATTCGTAGATTACTGTAGTCGATTCTTCATACTGAAGTATGATTTTTTTATTATCATTTTAAAGTTGGCAAATATGGTGGAGTCCGCAGTTCGTGTTTAAATGTTGCCAAATTGTATGTAAGTGTGTTTGTGTTACGGTTAAGAGCTTCTTATGAGATAAAGTTTTATTAAATGCTTTTGTTTTATAGAGACTGCTATTTTAATTTTGGCTTTTATGTCATGTGCGTTTTTGTGGACTGAATTTTAAGCAATCTTTTTATCGTATGTTTGCACAAATAAGAAGAAATATTTTTTAATATTTTTGTACAAGTTGGTTATTTGTGGAAATTAGACTATGAGTTTATTGGATGGTACAGGAATCAGACAAAGGTAGAGGAGGCCATTAGCAAAAGATACTCAGGATAAACAGATGAATAAAGTAATTGTACTTATATCTGAATATATATATAATAAAATCAATCTTCTACAGTTCTTCTATCTATATATCTATATCTATCTACATCTATATCTACACTAATATAATAAAGAAGTAAAGTTTGTTTTTTTTGTTTCTTTATTTATTATCTTATTTTTTTTTTGTTATCTTATATTTTATGTAGGTACGCGGGCGAAGCCGCTGACTGAAGCTAGTATTATATAAAAACAATTAAAAAATAAAAATAATTGTGCGCATGAGAGCTAGACAGATTCCTTCCGAACTGGCAAGAGGAAGCGCGGGACCGCGATGGATGGAAGAAGTGGAGGGAGGCCTTTGCCCAGGAGTGGGACAGAACAGGCTAACAAAAAAAAAAAAAAAAAAAAAAAATTGTGCGCAATTAAAAATTTAAGTCCTGTTACTACCTGCCTGCAGATATGCTATGACGAATGTCCCAAACTTCAATTGCCCACAGGTTTTCATTGACAACTTTTTCGTTATTAAATATTGCTAAACCTAATTAATATGAATAATATGTTGATAGCGTTACCACATCAACAGCCAGCGGAGCCTCGACACTACAATGTTAAACATTTGATGGAGTTGTAATTATAAATTGATACCGACAGTTATGACATCAATCTTCGTCTATTAAAATAGCAATAAAATGATAAATCATCAAGTTAAGTACTTTCATAAAAATTTGGACAAGTGCGACTAAACTCACGTATCGAAGGTTCCGTGCAAACTTTTCCGACTGCAAATAGTTCAATTCCTGAATAAAGACAAAAAAGAAAAACAACAAATATACTGTTTTCATTTTATTTATGCTATAAGACCTGGCTTTACGTCAAATCAACGAAAGAAATTTCTTTATTTTAAATATACAATTCATGGGATATAAACGGCCGTATCTGTTGTTTTCGTTAATTTATAAAATTTATTTTTCGCAGCTTCAAGGAACTGTAAGAAGGAAGGAAGGACTTGAGTGTATGGTTTTAATTTCAACCCGATACCCCCAAGCGTTCCCGTGATAAAGAGTCTTCACCGTAGATATATCAAACAGTAGTCTTCACAGATAGACCGACAGTGATCCTATAAAGGTTCCGTTATTTCCTTTTGAAATACGCAACTCTAAAAATGGCGCGCAGTAGATTGACTGCAGATATTTTTTGTATACAAATATATTAACACAGATTATGAACGAGTTTTGTAATTTACTGTTTTGTCCTGTAGCAATGTGTAGTAATGTTACATTTAATTAATTTCTTTTTTTTTATAAATTTTAACGACTAGCCTTCTGCCAGCGGTTTCGCCCGCTTGAAAATAGCGTTCTCCATACTAACTTTAGAATCCCGTTACAACCCTTTAGGAGCTGAATTTTGAAAAACCCTTTCTTAGTGTTCGCCGACGTCATAAAAGAAAGCTATATGCAAATTTTCACGTTCCTAGTCCCAGTAGTTTTGGCTGTGCATTGATATGTCCATCAGTCAGTTTCTCCTTTTATATATATAGATTGCAGCTAGACACCGATGGGCCTTTGATTTGGAGGGTTTTTTTTATGGTAGGTAAAAATCTTCCAATGACGAATCCGGCCCTTGGGCGGAGCGGGAAAGAGTGTTAAACATTTACTGACTAAACAACCTTCCCCGTTCCTTCCTTGCCTTGAGCCCAGGGTCCCAGGGCTCCGGAATTATGCTTTGGCATCAATCCTTTGTCCCAGGAGGCTTCGACCCTGCTGGATCCCTATAGTTTACTGTCAACTTCTTGATTTGATTTGAACTTAAATCCAAGACGTAATAATAAAAAAATAATAAAAAAAAAATACCTACAAGACATAAATGAACACTCTGTCTGCTGTGACCTTCCCGCGAGATTCACGTGATAATATATATTTTAGGTGTCCCTAAAGCTGAATGAATATATGTATCAGGCTCTTAATGACCTAGTAGGTCACAAAAACTTTTTCAGCAAACTTTTGACCAGTTGGGATACTACAGGCTATATAAATGAAAGTATTTATTTTATTTATAAAATAATTTAGTATTCAAGAATGTGTAAAAAAGAGTTTTTATTGTTCAGGAAAAATGTGTCTCTTCCATCATCGTTAAAAAATAAAATGTAATATATAATATTATGTTTAACATAATATCATCGTCTCATTAGCATCCTACTACTTAATTGAACGCATAGATATTGAAAATATGATAGAGATATTATTTATATATTATTTCTTTTACTGTTATCACTAAAGAAACGAATTTCATTAACATGTCTATCTCTCAAACTAAATTTCATTCACCACAAAAGCTGTAAGGAAATAACACATTATTGTAAAAACGTTTATACTGCCCACTTCCTACTCATTAACATAAAATCTAATTACAGAAACATATCGACCGATTGATGACATAAAAATTAACCTTAATCTAAATTGAACATTAGTAACGGTGCTATAAATATTTCGTATAATAAATATCGGACCAATTTATATTTCAAGTCAATAAATACCTTTATTCAATTGAAATACATGCTAGTTTCAACTCTAGTGTTAACATAATAAAGTGTAATATTGGTTGTAGAGGTGTCGTATGAGGTGTGTAATAGGTAGATGATAAAAGGCCGACAAAGCAAAGGTGGCGGCTAATTGACGCGGTGAGAAGGAAACCGGGACACAGGGCAGGGCGTGGTACCAGTGTCAGCGAGTAGCGGGCGGTGGGTGCAGCGACGAGCGGAGCGGATCTTGGTCTGAAAATGAAAACCAGAAGACATAATGAAAAAAGAAAGGTTATATAATAAAAAAATAACATTACAACACAAGTAATCTAATTAAATAAAAAGTTACTAAGCCAAATTAAAATCAGTGTATTCATTTCAGCCGAAAGACGTCCCCTGCTCTACATGGAAATCAGTCTATAAATCATAATAAATAGATATGAAATCATATTCCTTATCACATAAATCAACTGGATGTTTATAATACATATAATTTAGGTTTTCTTTTAGAAATAAATCATTTAGTTTTATTACTTTCAGTATAATTTCGTCTATCCTTCGACCTATTGGTTAAAAGTATAACATGCATCAACCTATTCACTTTGGCTCTTGAACAGAAAAGGTCACTGAAGGAAAACGGGTGGGTCGTTTATTCGGTAAATGTCTGACAGTTTCTCAGTCAACCCCAAGTGGGAAATAGTATTTATTTTGATGATTTCCTAGGCTCAAAAAAAAGTTTTCCTTTGCTAATCATTATTCATACACTTGGCACAATTAACGACTTCACAAAGAGAAGAAATTTGGTCTGACAGTTTTTTTTTTTTGTCTACTACGGGCTAGTGATGAAAACCGAATTCAGGAAGAGACTTAATTTCTGTATTGTGAGGAGTTAGTGATTATTTTTGAGAGCAGTGGTGGCCGAGTGGTAACGGCCCCGACTTACGAGTTGTAGGTCGTGGGTTCAAACCCAGCCAGGCGCATTATTTTGTGTAATTTATTTCATCTCCACTGCTCTCAAATCGGTGAAGGAAAACATCGTGAGGAAACCGGCATGTCCTAGAAACAAACATTCGAAGACATGTGACATCCACCAATCCGCACTGGGCCCGCTTGGTGGATTATGGCCCATTCCATCTCCTAGAGAGGAGGCCTGTGTCCCTGCAATGGGAACATTAAAAGGCTGATGATGATAATGATGAGTGATTATTTTGTAGATTGCCTGATTAATTCTGCAATATCTATTCTATTCATGTTAGACCGTCTGTATCAAAATGTTTCTCTTCCTCTGTCAGTGGGACCACTCCCCGAGTCCTGTGTTATATTACATCCGGTGTGTACAATACCGCGGCCGGTTCCCCGCGGTCCATCCTCGGCCATTGTGTGAGCGGAACCCGGCCAGGGTCCATTGTGTGGCCCAGACTTGAAGATATTTATCTCGTGTTGTGATGGTCAGCTTGATGTGTCGTTATTTTATATGAGGATTAAAGACGGGGTCGTGTTGTGATTTAGGGGATTAATGGTGGTGTTCATTCTTGTATAATATATGTAGAAGTAATAGTAGACTTTTAAATATCTAAAATATGAGTACTTACTGAAAAAGTAAGTCTCATCAATCAAGCTAGCAGAAATGGAGCATTAAGTCCGCCTTTGTACTTTTATGTGCATGAAGTGTTAAATAAATAAATAAATGGAGAAAATTATATTACACATATATTTTATATCAAGGGATGTTCACAAGGAATCCCATTCAAATCTGAATATTTTCTATATTGCAAATAGAAACGGTTGAAGCCACAAACCTAATGATTTAGATTTAGATTTTAGACCAAAACTCATGAAAAGTTAAGCTCGCCTTTGTACATGAATTGTCAAATCATTGTATCTATGTTAAGTTTTTTTTGTGTACAATAAAGAATTAAAGAAGAGAAAAGCACAAAATTAATATAAAATACAAATGCAAGTTATTGGCAACCTGAAAATAGAAAAATAAGCTGATTAAAGGCTTTAATAAAAATATCTATTACAAAATAACAGCTTGAAAAATAAAACTATAAATAAATGTACAACACATCCTGCGCTTGCGCTGTCCGGTCGAACCAAACTCGATTCATTGCAGACGGACAGGATGCGCAAGCGAAGCCGTCCGTTTATTAATAGTTAGTTTAAAAACCGTTTATTGTTCCGCCATCTTTATTTTGGGGGCCGCCATTATGGGGGATTTAAAAAACGAATTACAAACGTCAAACGTGCGGCTTTGTGATGAGGTTTTGATTGCGTGTGCGTTCGTTTGACTGTAGCGAGGCTATTGTTAGGTTGTTGCTGATATGATCGGTTATTTTAAAATGTAATTGTAGTTAAATGTATTTTTGGGAGATTATTTTTTTTGCGAGTTTTTTTTTTGTTGTTGTTAAAAATATTTTGTACTTATTTGTAAATATTGATTGAAGTACTTATTGTTAATAATTATTATCGCTTAGCAGTTTGATAAATAGATTTTGAAAATAATTTGCTTTTGAAGTACAACAGCCTTAATTACAATATGTGAATAATTAGAGCCAGGAAAACAATATTATAGGCAAGCGTTTCCTGTTAAAATTGTTATTTTTATAGATTTTTAATATGTTCATTTTCACATTAGTAAAAATATACTGTGAATATTGTATCTTGTAATAATAAAACAGTACAATGAACTTCCGTTACCTGTACTTTCTTATTTTATTACTCAAGATCAAATTAATTTCCCAGAAAAAAAATCCCTTCAAAAACCCATTTCAAGTGTATAATAACGGAGACGACACGCAATTAATCAAGTTTAATATCTGCACACTATAGAGCTCGGCCGAGTAGAGCGCCGAGTCCGATACGACCCTTAGCAGATGTCGCTAATTCTATGGGTGTTTTATTTCTTAACAAATCGAGTGCCGTGTCAATTAATGTTATATTTGTCACATAAATTACCGGAGATCCTTCCGCTATTATCCGACGCGTAAACTCTGCCATTCCAGCTTATTATTCGTGGCACAATAGTTTTTAGCGGGCGCGCCGGGGGGAGGGGGGGCCGACCCGCAAAAACTGCACCCGACTTAATTATAAAGAGACAAGAAGCGCCATTAAATAGCGATTCGTTAAATCTACGCTCTCGTGTTAACACCACACGTGCTCCGTCTCGCTCTGACGCGTACGGATCCGAGCGGGACGGGTATAGGTTCGGGGCGACAGCTCGGTTTAGGGGCGGCGTCCACGATATAAGGTTTAGATTGACTGGGCGGCGTTCTCTATTCAAGTTTTTTTCTGTTTGCGAGCTTCGGCGTCGGCGAAGCTTTTCATTTGGTGTCGGGTCGCGGCCGCGGGAGCACGCGCAGTGATGACCGCTTGACGCTCGTTGGACTTGTGTATACACGTTATAGTACATATATGCAGTGAACTGTCTAAGATGTCGGAGTTGCGTGGTTCTTCGCCGTTGTCTCGTGGTTTGGAGAATGGCTTCGGAGCTCCTCTGGCGGCGCTGAGTTCTTTGGCGGAGGCGCCTCCTCCAGCTCCGAACCCTCACGGGATCGACCACATCCTGTCGCGGCCGACGGTGGGCGCCGGCGTTGGCGCTGGTCTGCTAGCCCCGAGGCTGTCGCTGGCGGCAGCAGCAGCTGGGATGGCGCACTACCTGCAGCACAAGCCGCTGTACTGGCCTGGCTTCCAGGGGCTGGTGTCCAACCCCATGGCGTGGAGGGAGCGGTTACAGTCAAGTAAGTACATCTCTTGTTAAATTAACTTCAACTTTAAGTTTTGTTCACGCTGTGGATCCTTATTGGTGATGTTTTTGATCATTTTATTGCTTCTAAAAGTAAATACTCTGGTTGTAACGAAACGACCCATTGTTTGCATTAGGTACTTTTTTGGGTAAATTTAATTGGTTTGCAATAAGAATTTGGAGTGCGATACAATAGTTTTAGGAAAGATATAGTAGAAGATTGGTAGTTTAAATTCACCTGCTATATACATATTTGTATTAAAATATAGTTTTCTTAGTTTTAAAAATGTACTTCTTGTTTTATCATTGTTTGATCTACAGGTGGAAAAATAAATTAATTTCTTTGCTTATAGCAAACTAATAATTCTTAAACACCGCGTGTTAAATATTCATAAGACTGTTTGATTACATTCCAATCATAACAACCTTTTATTTGACTTTTAAAAATCTTTGATAATTGGTTGGATTGAATTCTCATTATAGTGTTTATTAATGCAAATAACAAAAATAATCAGGCGTCGTATAAAAGACATCAACGCGTCACGATTCATGATCATCAAGATTTAAAACTAATTTAGTATTTAATATTGTGTTCATATTATTTAACACTAATTTGTTTTTGATGATCATCAAATAAAAAATAATAAATTAAAATGAACAAACATGTTTTAAAGACTGAATGATAATAATTATTATAATTCTGAAAAGGTTTTATTGATGATTAACTTTTTATGGATTATTTTTAAATTGATTACTCAATTATATTTGTTCACTATTACATCACAAGCGTAATAAACCTAATTAGAAGGATGAACTTGAGATCATGATTACTATCATACTCATGTTTATTTTTGTCAGTCCAGGTACTTCTTATTGTAAATTTTATTTCATTTATTTTAAATAGGTTTGGCTTAGGGCTATGCAGAGTCTAAAAGTTATTAACCAAACAGCTTCTGCTAACTTCTTAATCTATTTGAAAGCAAATATAAATAGCCTATCACTCACTGATAAACTACCAATCTATTTATATGAAATATTTTTTCAAAACCGGTTCAGTTATTATTTTGAGTTTAGGTATTAATTAAAAGCAAAAATCAAAAGATACAAATCTTTTCTCCTTGTAATATTAGTGTAGTCTAAATATCACAACACACATTTCCACGGCTAGCCTACCCACAACACAACCCACTCAAATCTCAGCCTCCAATCTGCCCACAAACCGGAACTACTTGCAACTACAGCCTCCTTGCTCCGTGTTCCGGTGGCCGTCGGCCGTGTCCCGTCGGCCCTTAGCGGCCGGTTATAGCCCTAGGGCCGTTTGAGGCTGTTTGCAGCCGTTTGTGGCCATTTGTACGACGTTAAGGCTTCGTACACGTACGGGTTGGAGTGTTGCGGAGTGTGATTTACTTGCTTGTTGAAGATTCGTTGTTAAGAAGGGGTTTTATTTTTATAGCTCTGTATGTTATGTAGATGTATATTTTTAATGAAGTATTCTTGCATTATCATTAGTGTATCACTTTTTTTACATTTACATGTAAAATATGTAAGATAATTTTCTTGGTTTAAAGGAAACATTATTTTAATTTGTTGCACTTACTTTTGTTGTACTTCTATCTTTGTTATGGCTCTAACATGAAGATAAATAGTAATCAGTAATATTTCTGTTTAGTAGACGAGTGTTTCTACCGAATGATTGCGTAAAATGGACTTCAGTTTCATTTGACCAAAACAAGAAACTCTTATGTAATCAATTTTATTTTAAAATAATCTAAAGTATTACATGGAGTATCTTATCCGCATCACTGTTAATTTGTAATGTTTCTAATAAAATAATTCATTGATGTGCGGTCTGGCTAAGCTTATCTTACCCACTTTCTACAAAGTAAAAGCCAGAAAATAACAGAGCAAATAAAATTATAAAAAAATACCTATTTTCCATAAAGACATTTAATAAACTTATTAAAAACATAACATGTCTGCATTGACAGAACTTGGAATATTTTCAAGTTACGCCACATTTGTCCTTAAAATATAAAGAAATGACGCAAATAGTCCAACCAATAAAGTATTATTGTAGCAATTGTGACGTAGGTATAAAATTCAGAATCTAAATAAAATAAGAAGAAGAATAAGATTCGACATGTATCGATCGAAAACTAATAAATATTCCGACAGTCATTTGTTCTCGGAATTAATAAATTCGGCCACCGAGCGCGATTGATTTGTAGCTAATACTTACAGGAGAAGGTCTTTGTAATCTTGTTATTCTCTCAAGAATTTGAGGAACTCTCTTTTAGTCTCGTAATAGATGCGACATTTTCATTTTCAGATCATGTTTTTTTTCTCGCGTTGATTTTTTTCTGGGCAAAATGATGATGAAAGAATTTTAAATATTTGATCTAATTGTTACGTAGATTGCATGACACTATCTAAGTGGTTGAGACCCAATTCAATATCATAAAGAAAATTATAATACCTTAAATGATGTCATACCTAAGTAATAGGTAGGTGCAGTATATGGTAAAAGTTTATGATATTTTATTGAATGGGTGAGAATGTTTATGTGACACGAAATCAGTAGTCAACCCTTTATTATACCTAAGTACTTTCTTCGTATAAAAAAAGTTTAGATCAATATTAATGAAATGATTGTCAATAATTAAGTCCAAACTGGCACTGTGATCTTGTGTTTGTTTTACTTATTCTCTTGCCTGTATACATTTTGTATGTATGTATATATGTATCTATTTTTTATTATTTAGTTTCTATAATATGATTTTGTTATATTTTGTATTGGCACCAAGTGCAACCCCATTTTGTATCCGGTAAATTTTGTTTCTATACAGGGTTGCCTGGAAGAAATCGCCGAGTGCGATAAGGCCGCCGATTGTATGTTTTTTATTATAAGTTTTCCTTTCAATGTTTTTTAGTCTTGGTGTACAAAAGTGTATAATAAATAAAATAAATAAATAAATAAATTACTAAAGAAAAATAACTGATTTTATTATTGAAATTATTCTTTTAATCATATCGATTTCCTATAGTTTCCAAAATAAGATGACAATCATATTGATAGCCTACCGATCTATTCTTGTACATAATATAATAATAGACATAGCTGTCGGTAGCGGCCAAGTTTTCTTTCAACTGTCGACTTAAACAGGATTATTGAACAAAATCAACAATTTATAAGCTTTTGAGTGTTAGTTATGAATATTAATTTGCGAAAAGTGACAATTTGTCAAACGGATATATAATTTAAGACGTCAAAGTTTGAGTTCTACTTCAAAATAAAAGTGGATTGTGTGATATATAGCTGTTAGTGGGTGTGGTCGGCGTTCATCAATGAAGATTTGACTACTATTCAATAATGTTGTATTAATTTTTTATACAGGTATTCAAAAGGCAAGGGCCAGTTTTTTTTTTATAATACAACTTTATGAGTTGTAAAAGAAATACGAAAGTCTTTTGCGGTGTAATTATCTAGTACATTGTTGTAAGTAATGATTTTTTTTTAAAGAATGTTTTAGATAATATCATAGATATGAGACCTCCATTATTCCGAATTGGTTTTTAATATTTTTCCCAAAAACCCAGTCCGCTGGCTGTCATTACATGAAATTTTTGATTAATTTCAGTGACTAGATTAAAGATAATCGGTTTTTATTCTCAGAGGTAGTCAATTAGGAAATATAGCCTTTAGCTATGTGTTTTGTATATAATAATGATGTCTAAAACTTACTTTTACTTCTTATTTATTCACGATGATACCACAAATAATAAAAAAAACTTGAATGAAAAGAAAGAAAAAGTGAGAAAGTACATTTGTCTATAGAAGCTTTAGCCATAGAGTACTAGTTGCGAAATCATTATATTTACCTGCGTACTAATGCAATGTGATTAAACAATGATGGATCAAGAATAAACCTGTAAATAGGCATTTCCGAATTTTTAAGTTTTCAGTGTCAAAAAAAAAAATGTAACGATTGCACATTTCAATGCGTATGAAGAAGAATATGTCAGGAACTTGGCGGGTGACATAAATATTGTTAAGGATCAAATAGGTCCTAAATAATAACAATCGGGAACAAACTACAATTAAAGAAATATGGTTTAAAACGTAAAATAAAATTGCTGCTCGTATGAATATTTTTACAGGTTGTTGAAATACCAATTATAAAGCGAAAACAACGCAATAAAATGTCGTAAAAACCTCTTAAAATAAGCCCAATTCTCCAGCCCTCATCACACCTCCATAACGAGAGTAACAAGTGTTCTTATACGAGAACAGCCTCTTTAATGATACGCACCTTGTTCTCGGGTGAGTGCGCGCCGATGCCGCCGATCGATCCGAAGCTGAGCTCAAAACGATGCGATACGGCTCTAATCTCGCCACTCGAGATAACCGCATGCTAGTGATGTTGCTATTGCGCTATGAGTAGTGTTTACAATTATTGTGGTGTTTGTGAAGAACAATAGTCATATTATTGTAAAAGTAAACTAGGTTCTGCTAGCGGCTTCGCCCGCGTGTAAGTAGATTTGTCCATATAAACTCAGGACCCCCGTTTGATTTCCTTAGAGGGAGAATTGTGGCAAATCCTTAGTTATTGCTTAGTAACAATAATTTTGACTGTGCGTTGATACGTCAGTCAGTCAGTTTTTAATTTTATCTAAAGGTATATTACATACATACTTATATTATACTTACATACATATAAACTTTAAATTTGGCAAGTTCCATATAGAATGTAACATTCGAAAGTCCACTCTTAAGAGGGTAAAATAGGTATTGGAAGTTTGTGTGAAGAAACTGACTTTCATGCGGGCAAAGCCACTGGCAAAAGCTAGAATGAAAAAATGGTGATCCGCCGGTGGTGGGAGTAGGGTGGACTGGCATACAAGTATAACGGCCAGCAGTTAGGACCCTGCTGACGAGAAAACATCCACATCGGAAAACACTGCCTTCTGTATACCTACTGTCCTACCGAAAAGTAACTTATATTACGTATTGAAATGAGTAAAAGGAAATATATCATTCAGTCACAAGAAAATTTAGCTCCTCCACATTAGTTAGTTGCATGAAATTATTATAAATTCTTTTTTCAGTAATATTATACAATGAAATTAAGCTTAATACTGTTCAATAAAATTAAAATATATCAACAATAGAATAGAATTATACTTTATTGTACACCAAAAAAGTAAAAATCAAGAACGTTTCTCTGATGATAATAAAAAAAAAGCTGCTCTCTATTGTTGGAAGAATTCTCATAATTGATTCAGTATACTTCCAAGATGTTATTTCTAGAAACTATTTTTAACAAACATTAAATGAAACAAAAAGAGCTTTACTTATTTATTATTTCTTTAAATGAACCTGGGTCCCTTGTAGTGCGATTTTAAAACGAAGCTAAATGATACTGTATTTTTGACGCACGGCTAAAGAATTAGGTGAAAATGATAATAATGTACGTGGTATCAGCTTCAAATATTTCCCGCACGATTTGTCGTATTTTGTCAAAACATAAAATTAATATAGATACTGATCTACCAACAGAGTTCCCATTCAACGAAAAGTACAGTCATTCGCACTATCGCTAGAATTGTGACACGCTGATTACAATTTCGACACAAACTAATATATAATGTTATTCCCTAAACCTCAATCAATTATATTATTATTGATAAACTCAAAAAATTCCCTGTATCTTGTCGTATCAGTTTTATTAAAAACACACAAAATATAATAACATTTGATGCCGCTGCGTCACGGATCGCGTCAGATTTTAATAAAAAGCTAAACACATCGAGTGTAGATAGTCACGGCGAGAGCTTATTAAATGGCATGATAACATAATACTGGTATCAGTTGATAAGTGATCAGGTAATAATGTGTAAACTCAAGTATTTGACGTTTGACACAACGCAATTACTTTGTCAACGTAGCCTCGTATCATTAGAGGGTTATAATATTGACAACGCACAGAGTGCAATCATAAACGGACAATATAATTAAATTGTACGTCAATAAGTTTATCTATGACAATATTAGATGTGTCAAAATATCATGTTATTAAAACTGAGTGGAATATTTTGGGGGCGACTGTACTTATTGCTACCGTGGACGACTCAATATTGATTTGGTTGTTGACAACGATGTTACTTGCGTAAATGCTATTGTTTATTGTTGTTGCATTTTATTATTAAATAAAAATGGTTGTAAGTTATTCTGGTATCAACGTACCTAATTGTTTGAAACTGTCACCGCGTTCTAGACTGCAACGGACAACTAAAGGAATACGGTTTAGTTTTTAGTTAATAACAGTTTGACACATCTTCTTGCTCCAGACTGGGCTGGAGAAGATATATTTGATGATTTTTTACGCCGACAAATAATAATAATTATGAAATTACACAATATATTATTACATTAATAAGTCCTTAGTACGATAGCGCATAAAGTTGACTTTTCATTTTGGTGGGAAAAATCATCCATAGACAAGATATTGGTTAATCATTTATCTAAAAGAAAAATCACATCGAAGCTATTATAATTTACTAACCACATAAGCCATAAATAATATGATTTTTTTAACATAACTTATTCATATATTTAACTGCCAAAACTGTCACTTTGATGAACTTAATCTATGGTAGGTATACCACCGAGTAGTACAATCTAGTTCTAACAGAATATAAGATCAATATTACAATGTAACAATTCGTAGTGTTGTGTTGGTATTTATAGCAAACGAAGTTCGTTTCAGTTTTTAAAAAGGTACAATTGAAATACAAAATTTAAAGCAACTTCCCGAATTACGAACATAAACAGAGACAGAGAGCACTACACAAAACATTAAGAGATTATTATTAAAATCCCAAAAACATTCGGGAAATTATTAATTAGTTAGGGCGAGGCGCATTAGGCTGCGGTCACACTGGCGCGCACGAATGAAGTGCCACACATTTTTTTAATTACAGTGTGTCCCCACACCCACCGCCCGCCCCCGGGGGGCCCGGGGCCCGGCGGCCCAGGGGCCAGCATATGTCGCCCGGAATTAAAATTCACGTTTGTGATGCAACATTCAATTGTGTCCAGTTATTCGATAGTGGGACAGTTAAATGAAGTGTTTTTTTGGTAAAAAGTATGTTTTTGTTAGTAGTTGGTCGGTGAAGTATGGTAATTGGTCGCCGGGCGCTGGTCGCGGGTCGCTGGGCGCCCGGAGACCGCAAATTGGTTCGTTTTATTAGGTTTTGTTGCAACTGTTTTATGTGCTCGGCTCCCATATTTTCAACTCGGAAGTTCGTCTGGCAAAAAGATAACACCTGCTGCAGGAAAGCTAAATTATTAGAGCAGACAATGTTGCCCGGCTGCCACTTCGCTGACTGAGCTATATTTTTAACACGGCCTGAGCTATTCCCATATAGCTCGTGCTGATACGATAGAACAAGAGGCAGACACTTAGCTATACATATTAGTGTAGGCTAAGTCGTAAAGCCAGTATACCATCGCACTTGTTCAAAAAACTTCTTATCACAATCACATAGAACTTCTATTGCTTAATAACATACTCGTCGTTATCGCTGCAGACTCTTCGTTTGTATTACTTTCGGTAATTAATACATTTTTAACGAAAACAAAAAAAATAATTACCTTATTACAAGTTTCTATAGTTATGAAGTTCCTTGGTTGACGGGTGCTAAGGTCAAAACAAATGAAACTATTTCAAAAATTACTATTTATTATTTCCTGAAAACTTCCGTTGAAGAGAGAGGATTCTACGACCAGACTTGAGTCTGGTCCGAGCAACTGCGATAATTGATTTGGCAATATGGTTTCGGTTATGTTCTACGCGTGCTCCACGCGTGGAGAACTCTAATTTGATTTTAAATTTGACTTCCTAAGTGGCGTCATAGATATCGCTAGAACTTTATTTAAAATTATATTTATCGATAATATTTCGATACTAGAAGTCTAGTAGATTTAATCTACACTAATCTACACTAATATAATAAAGAAGTAAAGTTTGTTTTTTTGTTTGTAGGAGGTAATCTTTGAAACTACTGGTCCGATTGGAAAAATTTTAGCAACAATAGAAAGCTACTTTACTCCTGAGTGACATAGGTTATTTTATGTACGCGGGCGAAGCTGCTGACAAAAGCTAGTAGTAGCTTATAGTTAGTTACCTTATATCGTTTTGACTCGATAGACTACCTTCAAAGACCTGCGTAACACCCACTATTTATTTGACTACAAACGTTTATCGTACAAACGGCAGCTTGTACGTCGTAAAGAACAGAAACGTTGGTAGCTGTGGCTTCAAACTGTATCGCGCACTGTACGCGGTGCGCCTCTAATTGATATTACATCCAATAACTGTTCATATTCACTCAGAAATGTATTATCAAGTCTTTAGGTGGCTTTTAAACCTTTACCTTCTCATTCTTTGAGAGTTTTTTGTCGGAATATTTTCCGCCATGATGCAGAGGAAGCTTTTGTACAGCCATGAAAGAAAAATTGAATCTGCAAAATTTTATTTAGCTTTAAAATCTTGCTCTCCATCAACTATTGGATCTTTTATTTTATTTTTTGATGGACCTGTCATGTTTACTTTTCAGTCAACCAAGGGATAGAGAATGCCTAAGGCATTAAGTTCGCCTATGTACCTTGGTGTTGCATGAAGTTCTCATAGATAAATAAACAATTGCATCACTGCTTACCATCAGGTGGGATCGCATTCAAGCACCAGTTTATATAAAAAAATCCAGTAAAGATATCAGTTTTTGCGGCTGACTAGTGTGAGTACAGTATGTAACCATAGATATACACATTGATTTAATTCTATCTCTTATTATAACTTTATTCACAAGTAAAAAATACTACACAAAGACAGTTAATGATGATGTGGTACGACTAGACGAGCTCATTTTAAACTACTGATGATGTGTGACTAATACTACTTTATTACAATACAATACATTCCATTAGGATTGTGTAAAAAATCATAGCTCAATAACATTTCTCTGATGATAATTTTCACAGCCGTTTCATGGCGGTCATGAAAGGCTGGGCGCATTACGGCGGCCGGGCGCAATCTCTGCCGCCCCCCTCTCCGCGCTCGGGCCGGCCTAATGAAATTAAATTAAGAAATAACATAATTCCGCCCGCACCGCCCGCTCACCGCACATTTTCGCGTACACCCCTAGCTATAGGGCTGTCCGGTATAATATTTACAATTGTTTCAATACGAAAGCAAAAACAAAAAAAAAATAGGAAGTTATATAAAATTTGGTAAAAAAGACCTATGAGTTTTTGACTAGAATGAATGATTCAATAAAAATAAAATGGCTTTTAAAATAATACATAAAATTAAGTAAAATTATTTAAAGTGTAAATAAAATTGTTTATTAATTTGCACCTTCAAGTTTACAAAGTACCTTCGTCGTTTATTCCGCGTACATCGAGGGAGTGGAACAATTTGCCTGCTGCAGACTTCCCATCCGACTATAATTTGGGTGTCTTCAAGGCTAGAGTGAATAAATTTGTCTTTGTGGCTTTTAATAAATTGCGCCTCACCATCAACGATTGCATCACTGCTGACCATTACGTGGGATCGCAGTCAGCATCGCAGTCGGCGTTAGTTTATATCGAATAAAAAAATCTGCGATATTACAATAAAATAGGTCAAAATGTGTATGTGTACAATAAAATAGGTCAAAATGTGTAATGGTAAAAATAGTGATGGTTAGTATTATAATTCTTTTGTCTGAAATGTTTTTAGTAATGATCATTTTACTGTAAATAAACAATAGATTTATGTTGTTTACTAATAAAAAGAAATATCCTATTCTTGAGTGCAATGTGTGATCTTAAAACATGAAGCTTCACGCAGACGAAGTCACGGGTGTGTGTTAGCGTTCATTGTTCAAAATCAAACATGACCAAATGGCATTACAAATATAAATATTATTATTTGTCAAACAGATTGTGTATAGGTACAGATGTTCTTATTATTTAAGGAACACTCTGTCTAGGCATCATCTGTGTACAATTGGGGTACGTTAATAAGTATTTTTTTTAGCCTATTAAATGTCCCACTTCTAAACCAAAAATTAAAATTTAGTTTTTTCAGGCCACAGCCTCCCCTTTATCCTTCTAAACCATTCTGTCTAGAGCGATCTCTTACTTGGCTTACCAAGTATGTCTTTAATCAAAATAAAAAATATATAGGTATTATTACATTTCCACCAAATTCAATTCAATCAAATTCAAAATGTGTATGTACAAAACAAATACAAAAGGATCTTAAAAAGTCAAAATTTAAGTGTTTCTACTAGATACACTTGGAAAAAAAAACAGATACTTAACTACTGAAAAACTATCTCTATAGAACAGCACATCACTTCGTAACCCCCATCTACTAACCATACGTACAGCCCTGCTCCTCTCGTGCCGGCGCACGGGGGGGGGGAAGGGGGGCAGGTGCCCCCCCACACCGCTCGGCTCCATCTTTGTTTTTCGCGATGAGGTGACGGTTATTACGCTGTGTCGATGTATTATGTTGTTTTCTTCGCGATATAATGGACGCCCATAGTTTTACTGTTAGGCAAATTATTTTATGAGGTTTGGCTGTTGATTGTGGATTATTTTTAGATGATGTTTTCACAAGAAAGGAAACTAACATAGATATAGAAGTATTCTCTTGTGTTAAAATTGAACCTAAGGAAATTGATTTTATTATTTATTTATTTATTAAATACTTCATGCAAAAATGTACAGAGGTGGACTTAATGCCTTAGGAATTTTGTAGATTATGAGAATGTTTGTTCTATCTGATTCTCAGTTCTGAGTCTCACACCAGACCTTACAGTGGCGCCAAGGTTGACTTGTAATCTCTTTTTATTAGCGGCATAAGTGTCGATTTTAAGCTCTCCAGGGTGCATTTGTAGGGTTATTTTCGGCACCCAATAAATGGGCCATTATTTAGTCAGGAGCACCACACTCGCACTGGAGGTCGGATAAAAAGAATACACTAAAAGATATCACTCATAATCACCATTCCTTTAGTCGAAAGTCGCCCACTGTTTGAGATAAGCCTCCAAGTGTCGCCACTACGACTGGTCCTGTGCTTCTCGCATCCATAGGCTTCCTGTAACTCTCACCAGGTCATCGGTTTATCTTGTGCGAGGCTTGCTAATGCTGCGTCTTCCAATATGTGATCCTTAATCCAGAAGCGCTCTCTCTTACGCGAGCAATATACCCTGCCCACTGCTACGTAAGTTTGACGACTTTGGACTATGTCGGTAACCCTGATTCTCTAGCGAATATCTTAATTTCTGATGCGTTTACGCAAGAAAAACCCTGAGTAAATTAATATTAAGTGTCATTACTCTATCTTATTTTTTATCAACACTACAAGAGCGCGTAGTGCCGGTACTACACTTAGAAGACATCTCATAAGGCCACATGTACCGCAGATAAAACGTCTCTTAATACACCCATATCGTTATATGAGATGGTCGCAACTTGTCCGTCTGCCGCCGTCCGGAGCGTGGCCGGCCGGACAAAAACCGGACAGTTATCAAAGTGATATCAGAGAGGATGCCGGATGGTGGATGGGGAGACAAAAACTGCGCTTATGAGGGGCTGACGATCGATGTAAACAGGATAGTTTTAAAGGATTTTAGTAGTTTGGTATTGTGGGTAAATGGGTTTTTAGGGGTAGGTCATTAACATTAAGTAATGCTGTGAAAATATAGGTTTAGTTAAGACTCTCTTTAAATGAGGTTTTAAATACCTAGTAAGATTTAAGGGCATGACTAAGTTAGTAAAATTGACAATTGTTAAAATTATTTGATGAAGTTTTACGTTAATTTTGATTATTATTTTTGTTACCTATAGTAATATTTCCCACTCCTCATGTTTCATGTTTCTCGCTCCGCCCAAAGGTGGGATTCGTCATTAGATGATTTTTCCCACCATAAAAATAAACCATATTTTGTTACAGAAACCTTTTATATAAAACCAATTACTCTTCTTTATTTAATTTTTGTCCGGTGGTTAAAAGTAAAATAAAATTTAGACAAAAAACGTGAAAAATTTGAAATTAATTGTTTAATTAAGAGCGCGGAGCCGCGGGTGCCAACTATTTTAAATATAAAAATACATAATCACGTGGTTGTTTTATTAATTTATGAGAAAAGCTAAATATCGTATTGTAATTCTATAACTAAGTTATTAATAAACGCCTCAACAACTAAACAATAAATTGTCAAAACGGAACATATTTCAAAGCAATATCATACACAAAATAAACTTGTTCGAGATAATACCTCGATACCGAAAACATAACATGTCGTAACAAGTGACATAAGCGCGTAGCATCCAATAATGTGCTACGACGCTTTGATGCGCCGCTACGGCGTAGTCGCTACGACACGCGCTACGCTCGTAGCGGTGAGGGTGGCTACAGGCTCGCTGCGTACAAGAGCTGAATTATAGTTATCGGTACTTTATTTTGTCGAGATTATTGAAGATTTTTTTTGAAAATTGATTACTTTCATTATCCGTTTACAGATAGAAAAATGCAATTAAAAAAAATTAACAAATTTAAACTTTTTGTTTTTTCTGTGGGTTGTAATCAAACAATTTCTTTCCATCTGGGTGGATCAAAAGGTGTGCTAGGCCTTCATTGGTAAGTGACCATTAGCTGATACCCCTTTAAGGTACGCCTAATCTTTATTGGACGGCGAGCTGTTCATTACTCGTCATCCGCAAGCGAGCGACTGCGATTCCCGAGAGTCGTGTAGCAACTTTTGACCTGCGGTCAATTATAAATTATCAAAAAATAAATGAAAATCCAATAGTCGTTTTTCGATTAATTCTAAAATGAATTACCTATCTCATTGTAACAGTGGTTTTATCAATCTAGAAGGGTTTTGTAACAAGTGCAAATACCAAATGGTCACATAGGTATGTTTTTAGCTAAATAGATTATATATTTTTGAGGTAAAACATAACATTATGCCTGAATTATAAAATGGTATTCCAGTCCTAATACCTCCCAAACGTTTAATTTATTTTGGAAATATTAAGTTTATCTTAACGATATAAATTTTATATTGGATCTGCTTATGACGTACAACCGTATTAGTTACATAACAGATACATTATCATTTCCACAATCAATGAATGTTCCACAATCTCAGCACACAATTGGAAACCCTTATCTCTACCTTTATCAGTAAAAAAATAATCACCAAAAAATCTTTATCGGTCGCGATTGTGCGTCATACCTAACGCTATCTGCTACACAGGTGTGTCGCTTGTCGGCGCCACACGGCGACATATCGGCACACATCGGCACACATCGCGACATATCGCGACACAGCTTCATTACGTCCCATCGGTTGTACGACACGCGTATCGTCTGTCGCCACGTTTATGGGGCTCCTTATGAGGCGCGTGTCATGAATAGCAAGCCTTAGTATAAGGAAGCGATGACGTCGACTCTTTGCGTTTATTGTGAGAGAGGACGAAATGGAAGTGTTTCCAGTTTTATGTTTGAATATGGGTTGAAGGATTTTTTGGTTGGAAATTGTAGAACACGAGACTCTTGTGTTTTTGTTTTGATATGCTATTGCCTTCTAAATGTTATACTAAAATGATTATCCTTACTGAATGGTACATTTTATCATTACTGTGGTCCCGGTTACTTGTAACCATTAGTATTGGGTATTGAAGATGTATTTGAGTTTTTCTTTATTTTTGATGATAGATCTGCGAACACATTTCCCTAACTTGTAGCTATCAGTTTTTCGATAACTATAGACTTTCGATTTGAGTAGGCTTGCCTTGAAGTAACTTTTAGCTACAAACTAGGGAATTAAAGCCAAGAGTGAACCTCTTGGCATTAATTTCCTAGGTTATAGCTATCAGGATCCACACACTCTTGCAGTGAATTCCTGTAAAAATAAGAAGAAAATGTTGACGCTCGTGTTTTGAATTCTTGTGGAGGGGGCTCGCTGGCGGGATGTCGACTGGAGAGTGTTCGGTGGCAGCAGGAGGAGTAAATAATAACGCTTTTCTTCGGATTTTCTTCTATTTATTTTCTTGAAGATTCCACTTTTCTTCTTATTTTTACAGGAATTCACTGCAAGAGTGTGTGGATCCTGATAGCTATAACCTAGGAAATTAATGCCAAGAGATTCTATGATGTAGATTTTCTTAGAATAAATCAGACTTTTATCATTAATTCAAAATATTTTGAATTATTTTGGAGTCAATAAAAACTCCAAAATAATTCAAAACCGTGCAAAAGCTGGCAGCACTCAAGTTACTCAACAAAACCTTTTCAACAAAAATAAGCAGCCACCAATTTCAACTTTGTCTCACACAGCCTCGCTCAGAGGACCGCACCGCTACTCTCTGAAGAGATATAAAGCCTCCTTCCTGTAACGAACTCTGCGCAATCAAAGCCTGCGGTTTCGCTATAAACAGGGACAACTGAAGAACTCGGTGACAAACATTAAGTGTAAACTACCCTCCAAAGTCCCCGTACAATTAAAACGTTTTGAGAGCACGCTGTGTCGCCCTCGCGTAGATACAGGGTGTAGCCCACGGACGGGGCGGGAGGGAGGGGCGGGGGGGGACAGGCAGGCCGTGTGTAGATGATGCGGCACAGATTTTGTGTGTTTGTCTGTTGTTGGAATTAATTGTGTGCGTTGAAGGTGTTGTGCTTATGTCTTTATTAGGTGTGTGTTTGTTTTAAGATCAAAATTAATAAACATCTTTATCTGAAATTGAAATATTTTTTTGTTACATTGCCAATGGAAATTCATGTCAAATTATTAGCCTAGTTCCATACTAAAAGTTTAAATAAAAATAATGACAAGAAAAGACATACATAGGAGCTTTAATAGCTCTTTTTTTTAAACCCGCTGCTCCATAGATTTATATTCCCATAACTCGACAAAATGTATGAAGCAGCGGGTTTTTTTGCGTGATTTTTGTGTTAAACTTGATTCATAATGCTGTACAATAATCTTTTTAAGGAAAGTCCATATGTCGAATCAATATTGTATATACAGAAAAAACAGTAGATCACAAGAATATTACATTAACAAAAATCTTTTTCAAACACTTTAACCAAATAACCCACTTTTCACAACGACCGCGCGACCTAACAACAACACGCCAAACATATACACCCTACTACATATTGTCATGTTGCACCACAGACCTGCCCTAAAGAAGGCTTGATCCGCGAACGTTAACAAGGGCTCCCGGCACTCCCGAGGGCTCGTGGCTCCTCGTTAGCCCTCCTAGTGAGACCCTCCGCAGGGCTGATGGAATACCAACATGGGCTTTTTATGTAGGATTGTTTGTAGGCGTTTTTTGTTTTGTTTAAATTACATGTCGATAGGATGGTAGTGGATGTTAGATATTGTTTTATTGGGTGTGCCTTAGAGATTGTAATGCTGTATGAGGTACATTATGGGGCTGTATCTAATAAATTGTGTATACAGCTAAGAAGTGGAATTCCCCATTGAATGTGTTTTTTTTTTATCTTACTAATATCTTACTAATATTATAAATGCGAAAGTTACGATGTTTGGATGTTTGTTACGCAATCACGCCAAAACGGCTGGATGGATCTGGATGAAATTTGGCACAGGCATAGGATACACTCCAGAACAGGACATAGGCTACTTTTTATCCCGAAAACCCCAACCCCAACCCTAATACCTCGCGGGCGAAGCCGCGGGCAAAAGCTAGTTACTAATACCCGATGAGCTTTAAGTCTAGAATGAAGATCATTAGGCAAGTGTGTTCTATCGTCGACCACTTCGTTACGTTCAAGTTCCTTTTTTGTTGTTCAACAAAGAACAACAGATTTCTGTACTCAACAAAACATTTACTATATCTCCAGACTTATTCGCCCTGAAAGCCTTCCCGCGCAGCCCTAGCGCGGGTCCCGCGCGAAGGGGTTGCGGTCACACCCCCTCCGACCACCCCCGCACGGATTTGTACGTAATGGTGTATTTCATATAATTGTTTCACATCGCTTCATAACTCGTGAGGGAAGATGTTCGCAACACTCTTCTGTTATAATTGTATGGAAATGTTAGGATGTGTTGCAGAGGGTGAGAGGACGCAGCTTCATTATGATTGTGATAAGGTTTAGAGAGATTTTGAATTATGCGTTAGAACATAAAACATATATACAAAAGAACAGGTGAGGACTATTGATGATCATTGATTATTGTGGCAAGCTTGGGATAAGCTGAAAAATAGATGATGGTCGATTTTAAACACTTGACTTCCACCAGCGTCCGCACACATATTGTCTGTCTATTATGTTTCTAATTACGGTACTCGAAAGGTTAATTAACCCCTTGACACCCAAGCGAGCGCCGGCGCTCGCGGGTACTATAGCGAACGCCGGCGTTCGCGGGTAATAAAGGAAACTATTAACGTACAATATTTGATTTTTTTTTTGTAGGGTATTTTGATATTTATCCAAGAACGTAAAAAAAAAGTTTTTATAGATAAATAACTTTCCGTTAATACCCGCGAACGCCGGCGTTCGCTATAGTACCCGCGAACGCCGGCGTTCGCTGTATGGCTGAGGAATTAATAGTTCGAATGAGATCAGAAACAAGTTTATGTTAAGGTTGATAAATAAATCGCATTACGAGATGAACAAACGACGTGTCTGAAAGTGGATAATTTCATCTCCATTTATGGTACCTAATCAGATACTTAAACGCGTTATCATCTAGTCCCCCTATTTTCTAAGAAAACAGCTTTGAGACCAGCGCTGGCCTAACGATGAAATTCAAATAGGTACATAGATTTGAATTTATTATAGCGGTTTACATATAGAATAGCACCCATTGTAGAAACGTCATTGTCATCCTACAGCAGTCGAAAAATATCCCACCAAGTGATTATGTACCTATCCAGATAATTAAACGCGTAATCATCCTGGAAAGGAACTTCATCACCGTACTATAGCAGTCTACAGATGCACAGCCTCCGACACCATTCATCTCGATTCAACTGGACTTATCCTTTCAAATTTTAAATAAAACCAATACCAACTTTTACGCCACCATTTTCCGTAAACCAAGCAACACTACAAAATATCAAAATCGAATATCGTCCGCCATATGTCGCCAAAACATTTCAGAATCAAAAATATATCTATTTGAAGTTGTGCAAGTTATTCGGAAAGTCCGACCGGCTACAATATTAACTAGGAGCGGTGCATAATGCATGGCGCACAAGATGGCGGCCAACGTCACGTCAGTGATATTGGCGGGAAGTTCGCTGCAGGCGCGAGTTTCATGGCGGAATGAAAATTGTGCGATGTTTTATATAGGGACAGCGTTTAGTTATACAATAGAGGCGAGTTTGTTTACGTAAGTACATTGGTTTAATAGCATTTTAAAATGGTTAAGCCTCTTTTTAATATAATGTATCATTATCCTAGCCCATCTCATTATCAGACCAGCAGTGGTACGGCGATGGGTCACTAGTAGGTACATGGTGGATATCCCACCCATCACATTTTTGGAAACACATTCATTATGCGTACAGCTAAGGAGAGGTACTTCTCTACAGAGAACTCCCTGCTGGAGTCTGTGTTTCCTGATTATCGTAATCTGAACCTGGGTTTTTAGTTGAAAAATGGGTTGTTTCAAGTCAGACGTACTGCATCGTCGACCACAGTGTCACTTGCCATCAGGTGAGATAGTTATTAAAGACTAACTTATCCAAAAAAAAGAAAATCCTTGTGTTTTTAAAATAAAAAGTAGTATTTAGTCCGCTCATATTACTTCAGTTTTTTTTCAGAAGTTTAGTTAGTTCTGTTTTTAAAAGGCCTCAACATGTTTAATAATGGTTAGTTAGAGTTCAAAATATTATTATGAGCTACAGGTTTGCTCGAAACATTCTTCGCGAAAGGCAACTGGAAGAACAAGGGCGAGTTAGTCAGTCAAAGTCTGATAATTCCTCTCTGCTCCTTGCAGAGCAAAACAAGATATTTGTCTCACAGCGAAAAAACGGATAATAGTACCTTATGATGATTGGTAATGGTGTCTGATAGGGATTCAAAGGTTTTAAATGATGGTACAAGATATTGTTTTTAAGGTTTCACGTCATCAATCGTATTGCCATGTACCACATTATGTACCAAAACTATTCCAGCATCATTACCCCACCCATCCAAAACCCGACCTCAACACGCTGTAACGTTAAAATAAGTGAATCAATTAACTACAAACACAGCCATTCTACACCAAACACGAAATTAAATGGAGGCTGTACCGCTGACCGACTAACACCCGAATTTATACCTTAACTACTTGTAATGAAGTTCATATTTGAGTGGGAAGAGCTGTGTGTGTAAATGAAATGATTTTGAACTCTATTTGGTTCGAGTTAAGGTTGGTTTTGCGTCGTTTTGATGAGGTTTCGGTCAGCTATTGGGTGTGTAATGTGTTATTTGTCGGCTGTCCATTGTTCTCGTTCGCAAGTGGACTGTTCGTGTATTATTGTGCTAATGTTTGGACACATCGCTTTTAACTGGGTTTTCTTTTTGGATGAATACATGGCCGCCTTGTTGGCATCGATTGTACTGGATGCACCTGGGTGGGCTGATTTTTATTCAGCCAGTATTTGATTAACTGAAAAGCCTAAATTTCATAATTATTTTCTGTATAGTATAATTTTTAAATTGTAATCCGGTTAGGGTAATTTTCTTCTTTCTAAGCTCTTTTCGGCTCTTTATTCACTTGGCTCTTGGTTTAGTAGTTAGGGGCCCTGCACCACCACCATTCAGCACTTCTGTAACGGAGGTTGTGGGTTCGATGCCCATCCAAGACTACTTCAGCGATATTTACCAGACAACCTTAGGATGGAGTATAAGAGCTTGAACTATAAAAGCACAAGCTTTACAGGTATTTTTTTAATCATATTATTATTCACTTATTCACTTTTTACTTATTAGTAATAGAATAATAATATGATTAAAAAAATACCTGTACTATCGAAGTAAATCAATTAAGGACATGGACACTCAATATAGACATGATCCTTGAGTGGCTATGATATTTTTACACCTTAAAGAAAAGACATACTGTTTAATTTATTCATTCAGCGGATTATGAAATTCCCTGAATTCGACCGACTTCAAAGTGTTGTTTATTTGAGTAAAGAGGTTACTTTTGGGACCAAATATAAAATAATATTGTAAATAATTCAATACATGCACATACCTAATGATAATAACTCATGTGAGCGAACGTAGGATACCTCTGAAGAATTAATATTTATATGTTATTACAATATGTCTTGCGGACAGATATAAATAATGTTGCAAATGGAGAATGTACGCGCTTTGTTCTTCATAAATATTATATTTTTGGAAAGCTTTTGTCGCAAATTATGTTCTTTTCATTTACAGCCCTGGGTGCTTACGTAAAATTACGTATCCACAACATTTTTTTTAAGTGTGTTGAAAGTTTGGAATTAAAATTATTTATTTATTTCTCCTGTTGTGGAGATCCTTGGGGGAGGCCTATGCCCAGCAGTGGGCGTCGCTCGGCTGACATGATGATGATGATAATATATTTCTCTGCCTTTTTTAAAGAATAATAGATAAAACAACATCATCATAAACATAAGCACAGAAGAACTGCCTGTTTCGATACAAATTTCTTTTATCACACCTGCGAAAAAAAAAGTATTTTTTTTTTACATATTTTGTTAAAATTGGAGCTATCCTCGGAGTTTCGTGGCCTGATCGCATCATCAACGAAGATATATGTATGAGAGCCACACTTGGAGACATTGCTTAAAGAATCCAATAAAGAGGCCAATCTTAGAGGCAGGGCACGATACTCGCAGAACAGATGTCAATAGAAACCAAAAGGTGGAAGCATTGGAATGCTTTTCACAAATTCGACCAGTGACCTGCTGGGAACCTGGACCTGAGTTATGGGAATCCAATGGATACGAGACTCACAGAACGGTTCGTTTTGTTAACATTTGGGAGAGGCCTATGGCCAACTGTGAATATCTTTTGACTGAAATGATAACTGATATAATTGATCCCTAAACAATGAGCATTGTGCAAATTTTGTAAAAAATGTTATGCTGAATATCATCTCACTCAGTCAAATCCGTATTAAAACTCGAAATGTCGCATAAAATATACAGATACTATGTCCAGCATTTGTTTCATTTTAAATAACAAATAACATTTTTGACAAATACAGCAAAAAAACAACCAGCCTCAATATTTCCAGCGACCAATAAATTCAATCTCTCGCCAGACTCATTTTATTTCGTTCCCAATAGCGTTCAAAACTAGAGTGTACATAACAGTACATCAATATAAAAGGCACATAAAGCATAACCTCCCGCCGCACCGCAGCGCCAACATACAACAAAGAGACAGAAGGATCAATCTTACTAATATTATAAATGCGACAGTTACGATGTTTGGATGTTTGGATGTTTGTTACTCAATCATGCCAAAACGGCTGGACGGATCTGGATGAAATTTAGCACAGGCATTGGATATACTCCGGAATAGGACATAGGCTACTTTTTATCCCGGAAACCCCAACCCCAACCCCAATACCACGCGGGCGAAGCCGCAGGCAAAAGCTAGTCAGTAATAAATTAGACGAAAGACAAGCTGTCATAGCCTAATATCCTAGTATCAGAAATTCAAAGACATGTGACAAGCAGGCACGACAATTCAAGCATGCTTTACCATCGACTACATCCCATCAGGTGAGATAGTGGTCAAAAGCAAGACTGAAAATAATAAAAAATTGCTCCGGTCTTGTGCGGTGAACTGTGACCCATTCCTCCTTCTAGAGAATAGGCCTGAGTTTCTAGTAGTAAACACATTATTAGCCTAATCCTGAATCTGAAAAAAAAGAAACAAATATCTGAAACAGAAAATTGCCGGTTTCTCTCCATAAGGTGCACTTCCTTTTCTTTTTTTAATTTTGGTGTTACTGTACTATCGATACAGTGGGTCATCGCGATTGCCAGTAGGACTAGCAACATAATTATTATTCCATAGCATCATCATCATTACATAGTATAAAACAAAGTTTCTTCCCCCTATGTATGCTTAGATCTTTAAATCTAAGCAACGGTATTCGATGCGGTTTTTTTATTAGATAGAGTTAATGGATAGGAAAGTTTATATGTATAATGAGATATATTTAATATCAACATTGCGCTCGTTAGTAATTTGTAATTTTGAATAAATTTGTAGTTAAGGAGCAAAAGTCTTTTTATAGTCTCAGATTTGATAATTTTCTCAACTCGACAATGGTGTAAAGCTCGCTTATATGTACCCTTCAATTTAAATAATTGTGCAAAAACTACACTTGCCATTTTTTTTTTATAAAAGCTTTGAATAACGCTATGAAAATTCCTGTTTCGTGGGTGCGTTCACGAACAAATTAACAAAACGTACACGTACACCCTAAAAACACTCAGGTTTTGGACGCCTATCTGTAGGTCATACTATTTTTTCCATGCGGGAATCAAACCCGCGGCTCAGAGCGCACCAGTCAATCGCTCAACCACAGCGTCAACTTTGCCGTAATTTTAATGACTTGTCGTTCTTGGTATATCTTGGCTGTGTAGTATTACAACATACTAACTGGTAACCGCGACTTCGTCTGCGTCTTTTTTTCGCAATAAAAGGTAGCCTATGTCCTTTCTCAGGGTCTAAAGATTGTCAGTGCCAAATTTCATTAAAATCGTTTGAGAGGTTTAAGCGGGGACTTTCGCATTTATAATATTAAGTATGGATAATCGAACAGAATGAAACTTCTCTATTATTCTCCCATAGCGCATCAGTATCATCGCGAATAAAATTGTTTTGATGAAGCGACGCCTGTCGCGTCACCGCCCTTCCGGGACCTAAGGGGGGGAGGGGTGTACCTAGAAGGGGGAGGGGAAAGCGGGGGGAAACAGACGAGTGGAAAAATGAAATGAAAATAATGATAAAAACGTCGACACGATGTCAAGGGACGGAGCCCTTCGAATGAGGAGTAGATTGATTTTTGTTAAGGTTGCCGGTTTTTTGGTGTTTTTGGATTGCACGTGTTGGACGAAATGTAGTACTTATGTAGGAGGAAATTCCGTGTTTAGTCTGGCAAAAGTTATAAGGGTACCAGTACTATTTATTTAATACGGAAAGCCTCCTTCGATCTCAGTGGACAAATGGATGTTATGAACTTAATTAATTCCGATTTCTGATTGGAGTATAACGTCTCGAACTTATAATGTTACCATTACTGGGACACAGATCTCCTCTCTAGAAGAGGGAATGAGCCGTAATCCACCACGCGTGCCTAGTGTGGGTTGAGGGTGTCACATGTCTTCGAATTTTTGGTTCTAAGACATGCCGCTTTCCTCACGATGCTTCATCGTTTTTAGAACACTGATTATAAAAAAAAATAACAAAAAGTTAAGTGACTCGTACGTCGGGACCATTACCACTGGGCCACCACCTCTCCACTGCGTCGGAGTCTTGGCGAATTTTCCAGCTCTCGTTTCTGCATATTTTTCATAGATGTTAATATTGATTAAAGCACAAGGTATACCTAGCAAGGTAAGGCATAGGTACTGAAACCTCTAAAAAGGTACATTGATCATTTAAACAATGGCATAATAAATTGTATTCAGCAACATGCCGTCACATCGTGATCATCGAAAGCGCTTGTTAATGAAATTATACTCACATTCAAATATGTTGCTACCAGTATCTGATCTGCTCATGGTTTATCCGCTCCTGGTACCCGACAGCTGATCTACATACATTGTTCAATAGCGGCTTTGTTCAACTGCCAACCTAAATCGTCTGAGGGAACATCGTCATCAAAATCATTTCAGCCGAAGACATCAACTTTTGTACATGGGCTTCCTCCTAGTGTCGTCATAACAACCGGTCCTGTGCATCTCGCATCCATTGGATTGCTGTGGCCCTCACCAGGGCATCATATTATAAGTGACAAACCGACAAATAGACATAGTTTCTTTCCCATTGTTAATATTAGCGTTAGTATGGATGGCATTATCGGCACTAGTGTTGTATGTATGCTACTCACGCTCTCTGCTCGCCGGGTACCCGCCAGCTGATGTTTATTGTTGATTAACTAATTAGTGCTAACTACTACATTGTTTTGTAAATTACTTGCAGCGTTTTGATGTGGGAAACATTTGTGATTGTGATGAATTGTTTTGTATGCCAAAATTAAGGAATATAATTAAAATTCACAGTACGAGCAGTTTTTCTATGATCCTAACTTTCTCTCTTCTCTCATATCTTCGTGGTGAACAAAACGATGCAATATCTTAGTTCTGCGGGCTGTGCTGGCGCTGCCGCTGCGGCTGCCGAGACCCTCAAACGGCGCAAATACAGTAACCTCATTGGAAATTATAGTTTTGAGCCGTTTGGGGTCGAAACGCTGGGGTTATGGGGTCCGATTGCGCGTCACCTTTTTAAAGAAATATCACGCCGTCTCATCGATACTTTGCGTGACCAGAGGGCTGGCTCTTTCTTTGCCCAAAGAATTAGCATTGCCATCCAACGTGGCAATGCTGCCAGTCTTCTGGGCACGTTTCCAGATGACAGCGATGTGGAGAAATATTTCGACGCTTGAGTATTGTGTTTTTGTATTATATGTACATAGTTAGGTTTGGTGTAAATATTTATTTTAGTTAAGTTTATATTTAAGGTTTTTATTGTAATTTATTATTTTATTTTAAGACCCAGTTCAATTTAATGAATCAAAATAAAGAGTAACTGTGAACTGTGTGTGTGTGTGTGTTTAGTTGTACGCACAACTTATACAGTGTTTACTAGTGTTCACCTCTGGGCGCCTAGTAGTTCAACGATAAAACAGGCTGGACGGAATTAAACTATGCAATTACGACGCTCACTTCCCAATGTGTTATCGGAATTACCTGCCGGAGTTTGCGTATCCTGATACACAAACTAGGGCTCTTCTAGCCACGAGTTAATAGGTTACTTCTAGGCAAGCGTGTTCTACCGTAGACCACGTCATCGCTTACCATAGGGTGGTTAAGCGAGGGAAATATGAGGCTAGCAATCTCGGTTCGATGCTCATTAGTGAACATTACATAGTTATTGTTTTAAGTATTGCTGTAAAAATCTTTGTAGTTTCCAAAAGTTATGTAGTTGATTCGCGTAGTTTTCTAAGACGGCCTGACGAATGCCAATTCAAAAACAAAAAAACTGTTTAAACAAGTATTATGTATGTAGAAAATGGCTTGGACCACCATGTCTGCGGAAACATAAACTAACAAACAAAAACCTTTATTTTCCAAGTCCTTAGTTACTTCGTATTCCTAATATAATAAGTCCAAATCTTATCCTATTTCTTTTCTCACCCCAGATTTTGTTGCAGTGAGCAACGGCGCGCTGAGCGCTTGCTCGCAGGGAAGCATGGACAAGGACGGCAAGAAGAAGCACACCAGACCCACTTTCTCAGGCCAGCAGATCTTCGCGCTGGAGAAGACCTTCGAACAGACCAAGTACCTGGCAGGGCCCGAGAGAGCGAAGCTGGCGTACGCGCTGGGCATGACTGAGTCGCAAGTAAAGGTTAGTAACTTGGTATAAGTTTTTTGCTTCCCCATAGATACAACAAGGTTTTTTTGATGCCGTGGTTGGCCCAGATATTCCTTCATATCATATTCCCAAAGTGGACTCGCCACGCGGTCGTATAATTTCGAGAGTCGTCGTGAGCACGGTCATTAAAAATGTCTCCATTTTTTAATGTTGAATGCGTATAAGCAAACGTTTAGATGGTTTTATATTTGGTATTTAAATGTATGTGTTTGTCACAACTCTATGATATGAAGAAGCCACGTTTATCATCATATTGTTGCACCTTATTTATATGACAATATGATATAATGTTTTATTTTTTGACGGATTATTGAAAAAAAAAGTATAGGTATTATTGTAGGTCTTTACTGCAGCCATATTGCACCTACATCGTGACACATTTGTTATTTTTTCATGCTCAAGCGGCTGAAATGATTTCGATGGAAGATTGGGATACATTTTACTCCTGGAAAGTCGCTGGTAGAGATTAGTTAGATCTATTTGGGACAAGTACCTACAGTGTGTTACCTCTAAAAGCTCTCAGAAAGTTCATCGAATAAAAGAAAAACTTTCAACTATATTACAGAAGCTTAAGAAAACTTTCTAGCTATTTAACGGTAATTCATATTAAATAGTAAGGGCTATGATATCCCATTTACAACATGGTACAGACAAAATCTTTTTTGCAGTCTGTCATATCGAAAGGCAGTACAAATAATTAATTGGTCGTGACTACACAAGTAGCAATCCAAACTTAATAGTGGAACAAAATAAATGAATATGGAAGTTAACACAATTACCAGCCCCGGCGAGTGGGGTACATGCTCCGACACGCGGCACTCGCGATAATCCGATTACACAGATTGAAAAGTCAATCACTTAGCCGGCGGCGCAATCAAACGAGCTCTATTACTGAGGATCAAACTACGACATGTGGACGAAAGACTTTGTTTTATTGTTACGTGCCAAGCTATTTAATATCGTGATTCACAGTTTTACCAATCACTGCCACGGTTTTGATGACGGCGTAATAGTTTTTATTATCAGAGTCACGCTTGACCACTGTCCCACCTGATGGTAAGTCATGATGTGGTCGAAGGTGGAGCATGTTTACCTAGAAGTAACTAATTCACTCTAGAAGACAAGGAAACACAGACTCCGACAAGGAATTCCATTCTTTAGCTAAACGCACAATGAGTGTCCACAAAACACATCTTCAAAGGCAATATCCTATGTATATTTTATTAGCTGTGTCATGTTTTATTAACAAGAAATTATTAATATTTATTTTAATATCGCTTTCCAATTTCAAACGTAGCTACTTTACGTCATATAATAAAAATTATCTCCATAAAAGTCGTTAAACGCAACAAATAGCTACCGGCTCATCAAGATACTTTACGAGTAACAAATTATCATCTTAAACGTCGTCTACTGCAGTGAACTAAACACATCATGCAAAAGGATCTTTCAATTAAAGCAAACACATAAAATAGGCGTAAAAAGGCGCCGTTATATGGAAGTAATTGGGGTGCGAGGTAGGCTGGGGCGACGAGGGTCGGCCGACAACTGCGGCGCTCACCCTGTCGCCTGTGGTCACGCTCGCGAGCTCAACTCAAACTTTATTGAATGCCGATGTTCAGCGTTTGTTGTTTTACATTTTGGTGACGTTTGTATTTAATTTTTGTAAGATTTGCACTGCATATTTGTATAAAAAATCGCACATTCATTTGTCAAATCGCGCTTAATTTAAATAACGACATAAACACTTAAAGTCATAGAGAGAAATAAAATAACTTATCTTAATTAGAGATTTTGTTTTCTATAAATAATGAATAAATATTATTCAGACACTGAGTCTCAATTTTAAAATAATACAATTACGAATAATTTTACAAAGTTACTTAAAGACATTAAAGTTCAATAATTCTATAATGATAAGCGACGCCAATGCTTTGCAGATAGGTACGAGTACAAATTAAATTATTCACATACCTATAACTCTAGATTTTTACGTTTTATTATTTTGTGCGATCAGTTTTTACCTATGACTAATTACACTATACCATATAAAGGTGAAAGTTTAAGAGTGTGTATGTCTCTTTGTTACTTATTCACGTTCGAACGGCTGAAGAGATTTGGATGAAATTTGGCACACGAGTACCGCATGCCTTGGAATTGCACATACAATACAAATTTTGTGTCTAACAAGAGATACTTTTTGAATATGAGTACCAATACAAACCAAATCAGACTTAATATTGCAAAAAAACAAAACTGTCAAAAAAAAAACAGTATTTATAGAATAAAAAAAATACTGTGATACGAAGATAGTTAAACTATCTCTAAGATCGATATCACAGTGCGCTACAGTTTCAATGATCGCCGTCAACTGCGATGATGCGCCCACTGCGCAGTACGTCTTCCCCCGAGTGGCGCGAGGGGAACTATCATATTATACTAAGTGATATGCGCTATTAGGGGACTGTTACTGTTAGGATCGCTGCACATGGCGCGATGTTCAATGTTCAGAAGTTTGATTTTGAAAATTTTAAGAAAAACAGCAGACAAAATTTAGTACCTCTTAATGTAGACGCAAATTTTGGATTACTTCCTACCATTTTAACGGTAGGAGTTCAATATTGACTGGTCTGCACTGTCCTTAGATAATTTTTGTGCTGTAATATGGAAATATTGTAAAGATAACAATTTTTTTAAAAGAGTAACCATGGAGTTTCTTGCCGGTTCTTCTCCATAGGAAACGACCAATTTGAAACCGTGCACTAGCTTCTGACGTTTTATAAGTGCCCATGTAGTCCCATGTGAAATAAAAAATTTTGACTTTGACTTTGTAAAGTTGGGTTTGATTAGACGTGTGCGGATAGGCTTCCTCTTACATTTACTGTTTTCTGACGCTATCTCTTAACAAAATCTTTTAATAACTCATTTTACTTACTACCTGATATTATTTATCATCCATCTTGCTTCCATATTAAGAAAAAACTGTTTCGTGCCCGCATACAGTCGGTGAGCTCCCACCTTTGCGCCAACCGTTGTGTTCATCTGTCTAAGAAATGTCACATATCCAGAAAAAAAAAAACTATAAACGTTAGATAATCATTATCGTTGATAGAGAAACCACTGTACATTCTAAGCTCACGTCCAGTCCACCTAAACAAAAAAACGTTTTTATAAAAATCATAAAGAAAGTAACTTATTTTTTAATTAATCTGCTTGGTTGCATCCAAGAACACAACTCAAAAGCTAGTCAATAAAAGAAGCAACAAAAGAGCATCCCCGTGTGCAGCCGGCCTAAATAAAGTTGCTTGCAACAGTAAGTGAGCGAGTGAAATGAAGCGCGCGCGATGAGATTAATGGACGCGCCTCGTCACCCGGAAATGTTGCCGTGCTATAGTGGCGTCCAGACCAATAATCGTGAATCTTCAATCAAATGTTGCCATAATTCTGAAAGATTTATATTGGGAATACATCTTCTGTGAAATAAAATAAAAACTAACTGAATTAGAATTTGAAAATTTCAACTACAACTCAACAAAAACAAAAATTACAACAACTTCAACTACAACTCAACAACAACAAAAATAATAACAACTTCAACAACAACATCTGTACTTTTTTTTATAACTTTATAAAATTATTGAGACAAAATTTGAAAAATTAAAAGGCTAAAAACAGTTATTCAACTTCATTTAAAATCACAAAAATTTGTACATTTCACAAAAAAAAAAATGTGAAAGGTAAAAGTGCCAATTCTCGTCACACAAAAGAATAGATTAAACTAAAATACCCCAATACCGAAGCTTTTAAGCTCCATAAGCGACCTAATGGTATCAATACACAAAGACCAACAATCCTTTACAATACTAAATACGTATCTCACAATACACATTCACAAATTGGACTCAAAAGCCAATGTGCCAAGGGATAATCTACCACTTTATTATTGTACACCCCACACGATTTTCTACTCTACAGCTTTGAGTTAAGAGTGTCGTAGACAGCAAAGTTATGATGGCAGGGTCTTTCAATTCCCCTGCATGGGTGTCATAGCTCATTTGGCATTCGATAAAATTAATCCATGGGGAAGATTAACAGAGAGGGTCTGTGTTTACACATGTGCAGCGCAGGCGACGCCGCGGTGCAAGGGAATACGTAATGCAATTAATTCTTCGCGACTGTTTATTCAATAACTATATTTCATACTTTCATAGTTTAACGTCACTTAATTGTTGCGTTTATTGAGTTAATGGATTGGCTTTTCTGTTGATTCTGTTTTGTTTTTAAAGTGATTTTGCTGAATTTAGTCGCCGTGCTCGTATCGACAGATTTTATAGCAATAAAATTGAAATCTAGAGTAAACATAGTTTCTGATTTTATTACCGTGGTTTTAATGCTAGTCATAAGTCATTATACTAATCTAGAATACCGAGAATCCTACATACTGTTGAATCATCTTCAAATCTTTGCCCATATAATTCAATACTCGCTATCATTATTTTGGTATCCTGACTCAACGACGCCACATCTATGAATGATTCACTCCACCATTTCATAGAACTCAACATTTATACGACGTACATTAAAACTGATTGATCCCCGCTTCCCATAACTCAAAACGAAAAAAGCCTCGAACGCATCAAACCTCCTTTTTATTCCCTCTGAAACTATACAGCACCAATAATAAAAATAATAAAAGATAATCTTATAATCCGCACCTCGCCGCGGACTGTTCGTTATTTAAGTTATTTTATAACTATGATATACAGCAGTCGTAATAACTCGCTCAGTCGCCCTTTAGGCAATAACTCGTGTCACGTTCAAAATGCAAATCACTGTGTGTCGCTATCATTCCTTTTATTGTGGCCGTAAAACACCGTCGAATTAGTTGCCAGCCAGCGATGGATGGTTCCCACAGCGATAGATGCGTTTAGATAATTTTATTGCGTGTTATCTTGGTTTTTTAAACGCTCGCTCCGTTCGGGTTATATGATCCTGTTTCGCGAATTTTATATTATTTTATTATGATGCAGTTTGTTATAATTTTGTTGTAAAAAATATTATGATTGGTATAATTAAATTATTTTAATGGTGTGCTATTTATGAAATAATAAATGGTGTTTTTATTTTATTCCGAAACAAATTTATTTTAAATTAAATTATGGAGCTTCTTAAAACACTTTTTCACATTACTTATTTTCGTAACAATTTTGAAATAATGATCAGAAAATAGTACTCACAGAGCAGGTATCAACAAAACTCTTTACCACCTCACTAGCGACGCTTAACAAACCGTCCTTACACATAATAAAAGCAATCCAGTTTACGATCAGCCTAATGACGTCACAGATAAGATAAAATTAAATGCAGTTCACAATCATGCAGATGAGCTCAAGAGTAGGGGACGCGACGCAACAGCATATTAAATTATTTTGATAGATGACACTATAATTTAATTTTAATGTGTTTTGATAAAACGACCCTTTAAACTTTAGTGAATTTTAAACGTACCCTTAATATTTTTTAGCAAATTGAAAAGTGATTGAGTATGAATCAAAATGGCGGACGCGACGCATTGTGAAGCGATGGTTCTACTAAACGGTCGTGATGGACATTTGCATACGAGTCATTAACTTGATGAAGCGGTTAAAGTCATTTGCCTCGTTTTTTACTTTATTTACGCTTGATTTAGTTTTTTTTTTTGGGGAGAATGTTTTGAGAGTTATCCAGTCATGTTTGACGATTGATAAATATATAATGCTAATTCGGTACCACTTAATGAAAGGTCTACTAATTGATAATGTAACTTCAAATATTTGTAGCATTGATAACTGTCTGAACTATTTACAACAACTTTATATAAGAAAAATGTACATCATGCCTAAGTGACAGTAATATGAAGAACTTCTTACCATGACAATAAAGTGTAGTAATTTATATTTTTAAATACATATACGTTATAAATATTTGTGGTTTATATATTATATTATTATAATGTATGTACCATACATTTTTATATTTCCAAATATAAATGTTCAAAACACTGAATATAAATGATATTTACTTATTCCAAGTTAAGCAGAGCTAGTGTTATAGGTACTAGACAACTGATAAACATACTTTGTAGATTTGTAAATACATACATATTATATATAAATTATACCTAGACGCAAAACTTTCGCCTTTATAATATTAGTATAACATATTCTTATTCTAAAAGTGTAAAAGTTTAAACTAAGAAACCAACTGTCGCAGATTCATTCCCGGTCCTTCGAGCCGGATGATGGACTGGCCGGATGATTGTCTTGCCATAGCGACTACCTATAGCTAACAGTATGCTAATGACATCGTAAACCGACCGGCAGCTTCATAACAATATGTTGTTGTTGATTGAGTTGTTGGATCACCGACGCCTGACAGTAATGGTTGTTGATACGGGTAGTTACAATACCTGCTTATACTGCTGCTTGTTACGGTATTTGGGTGTGTATAAGATGATAACAATCGATGTATATAACTGGCCTGTTGGTGTAGTGATTAGTGGGCCTGGCTGCTAGTCTGGAGGTCGTGAGGTCGATTCCCACCCAGGACAAATATTTGGATGATAAGCTCAATCATTTGTTCTGTATCTGGGTGTAATTGATCTATAATATATATATCTATTTAAAAATATATAAATAAGTATGTTTATCAGTTATCTAGTACCCATAAAACAAGCTCTACTTAGTTTGGGACTAGACGACGTTGTGTGATAGTTGTTGAATATTTATTATAAATATATATTACTAGCTGGTTTTCGCGACTTTGTTTGCGTCCTTTTTTTCGCAATAAAAGGTAGCCTATGTCCTTTCAAAGGGTCTAAAGATTGTCAGTGCAAAATTTCATCAAAATTATTTGAGAGGTTTTAGCGGGAAAGCGTAACAGACAGAGTTACTTTCGTATTTATAATATTAGTATGGATCTCAAGCGAGTCATCACCTTCAGTTTATTCCCTGACGTGAAGGAGCAATGAAAAGATTCTTCGATTACACCAGCGAGTAGTACTGTACACGTCATAATTAAATTAACATATTCAATGTTCGTACATAATCGTGCTATAGGTGATTAACATGAGTATGTTGGCAACACTGTCGACTAGTGTTCCATGTACAGATTACTACTGAATGAGAACGTGGGTAGATTGCTATTACACAGTGGCCCATGCTGTCTATTACATATTAAACAGATAGATGATAATTACCCTTTTTGATATTTTATTTACTACAATTTTATGCACCAGTAAAAAACACTGTCCAAACGTGGGCCATTTTCTAAAAGTCGAGCTTAGGGTGGTGCTCAAAGAGTTGTCAGCAATCGTAGAGACGATGCAGTTCGAAGTGTTTATGATCACACGTAAGTTAGACCTATGGCCTGGTGAGGTCGTAGGAAAAGTGACAGACGCGCGACGTACAGGAAAGGTCACAGTGGCGATTTTTGGGCGAAACCTAAGTCGAGTAGACCGCTTTGGGCTGAAATGACATTAAGTTACTTTAAATACTCATGTACTGTTAAGAGGATACTATTATCTGTGATTCAATAAACTTTTATATAAAATAGAGCCTTTCTCGCATTCTCGACGAAAAGTTTGATTAAATTACTGAATTTCGGAAACTGTAACAAAATTCCCGAATAGTCCCCAACAAATCATTCCTCTATCAGTCCAGTCCACACCCAACTAGCACTATACTACCCAATTCAAATATTGTACAATCGAAAAACAACTGCCGTCCCAATCCGACTGTTATTTGTCAAAACAACCGTCAAGCGTGTTTTGTTTCCAATCGATTTGTTTAAACGCGACACCGATGACGTATATCTGCCTAAATTCCCAGCTAAATCTATCCGACAGACATCCATTCCATTCAGCCTGTATACACAATATGGTACAAATCAAAAGGCAACTTTGTGCTGATGAGATTAAAGTTGAATGTTGTTTGTGTGGCGGGCGCTAGTGAAGTGATCAATCGATTGATCCGATGACAGCCAGGAGCGCACGATAATCGCCGCTCATTAGTCGAATGCGATGTCGAGTGGCAGTGAATCGATTCGCCGTGACATCTGCGTTTTCGAATATAATCCGCGAGTGATATTTTTAGTGTAGTGGCGCTGATGGTGATTCTATTTAGTTGTGTTGCGAGTTGTTTGAAGGATAGAAATAGAAACACTGAATTAAGCTCAGACTAGATACATCATTGCTAACATAGATACTGTCATAGAGATACTGTCATAGATATAGTTTTTTTAATAAATATTTAGGTGAATAAATAACAGCAGCAGCAATAACAATATCGTAAAAATAAAAAAAAAACCGTATAAAAATACAGCATGGGTTGATGCATCATATGTTTTGGAATTTTAGATTTTGGGACATGCCAGTTTCCTTATGACACTTTCCTTCATCGTTTGGAGAGATCTCAAAATAAATTAGAAAAAGTTATGCAATTAGTTGTGCACTTGGCTGGGTTTGAACCCATAACTTTACAACTCATAAGTCGAGGCTGTTACCACTAGGCCATTACTGTTCGTTCTTTTATGCCCCTAACTCTTTATTTTAGCCATCTACAAACGGATCACACAAATCACCACACATTTACACAAAATGGCGGAAACCCCACAACTTATTGATGCAATAAAATAATACCACAAACAATACAAATATATAGCAAAGTTATATACTTGTCAATGAGGCAGTTACAAGGGGCCACGTGTGCTACGGGACCCTAATTGATTGGCGCGCTAACGACGAGTTTTTAGGGTTCCGCAGTCGCAACCATCGCCTTATTTATCGTCTATAAATTATTTTGATGGCTGCAAGGGTTTATATGTGTAGTTACAGCGGATGGTGCTAAACTGTGATAGTGGGTGCTTCAGTGTTGTGTTGTCGTGGACCTGATGTTATGTCAGTTATGTCGGCAGGATTTATGATTCAATTATGACGGAGAGAATATGGGAACTGGTACAAATTCTAACATACTGTATCAGCGGCTTCGGTTGCGTACATAAAATATAGCATATGTCACTCAGGAGCAAAGCAACTTTCTATTATTGCTAAAAATTTTCCAATCGAACCAGTAGTTCCAAAGATTATCTCTTACAAACAAAAAAACAAAGAGTCAAAAAAACAAACTTTACGTCTTTTTTTTATGGTAGGTAAAAATCATCCAATGACGAGTCCCGCTCTTGGGCGGTGCGGGAAACAGTGTCAGACTCTTACTGACTAAACAACCTACCCCGTTCCTACATCGCCATACATACCAGGGCCAGAGCCTTCCTTTCAGACACAAAAAATGGGCTTCTACCCTTCTGCAGGGTGCCTACGAACCTTACCTCTTATATTAGTATTACACTGGCCAACAAAACTAAAAAAAAAATTTGGTGCAGAAATAGTGTTAAGGGTTTTTGACTAAATGTTAACTGGTAACACTAAATTACTTTTTAATTTTTTTTTCCTACGTGTAGTTTCCGGCCACAGATCGTGGAGGGTGTGGTGAGCGCTCTGTTCCCTGCGCGGGGGGACCACTCCCCCCCGCCCATGGCTCCGCCACCAGCGGTGTCTGACGCGGACCACGTCAGCGACGACGGTTCCAATGCTCCGGAAGTGACCGAGGTAGAGATGAGAGTGGCGGTACGCAGGATGGGTGCGAAGAATACCGCCCCAGGACCCGACGGCTTGCCAGGAAAGGCTTGGGTCCTGGCCATGGAGGCTCTCGGGTCTCGATTGGGGGGGCTCTTTAGCGCATGCTTGGAGAGGGGCCAGTTCCCACTTCCCTGGAAGACGGGAAAACTGGTCCTCGTCGCGAAGCCGGGGCGCCCTGCGGACTCTCCGTCCGCGTATCGGCCCATTGTGCTGCTTGACGAGGTGGGCAAGCTCTTTGAAAGAGTAATTGCAGACCGCCTCGTCAAGCACCTAACACTGAAGGGGCCCGATCTCGCGGACGACCAGTTCGGATTTCGCAGGAGGCGCTCCACGGTGGACGCCATCATGCGCGTGCGAGCCCTCACGACGGGGGATGCGGTGTCCCGGGGCAGGTGTGTCTTGGCGGTGTCATTGGACATCGCCAACGCCTTTAATTCCCTGCCCTGGAGTTGCATTAGGACGGCACTCCGGTATCACCGGGTGCCCGACTACCTCTGTCGTACAATCGAGGCCTACCTGTCCGACAGGTACATAGTCTACCCCGGTCACCAAGGAGATTGGAAACGGCGAGAGATGTCGTGCGGTGTCCCACAGGGATCGGTACTAGGACCGCCCTTGTGGAACATCGGGTACGACTACGTGCTGCGCGCCGACCGTCAGCGTGGTCTGCTACGCAGACGACACGCTGGTCCTAGCGCAGGGAAGGTCGTACCAGGCGGCGGTCGAACTAGCGACACGTGGGGTTGCGACAGTCGTTGAGAGGATCCAGCAGTTGGGACTCAAGGTGGCACTGCACAAGTCCGAGGCCATGTGCTTTCACGGCCCTCGGAACGCGCCACCAACGGGTTCCCAACTAACGGTAGAAGGAGTTCACATCGGCGTCGGGTCGACGATGAAGTACCTAGGACTTGTCCTCGACAGCCGATGGAATTTCGAGGAGCACTTCCGACGTCTGGCCCCCAAACTCAATCGGACGGGGGCTGCTCTCAAGCGGCTCCTGCCGAACCTTGGGGGTCCAGACGCCTTCTGCCGGAGGCTCTACGCCGGCATCGTCCGGTCCATGGCCCTTTATGGGGCACCAGTGTGGGCGCCGACGCTACGTAAACGCCCGGCGGCCCAGCTGAACGCCTGCCAGAGGGTCATGGCCATCCGGATGGTGCGGGGATACCGCACGGTGTCCCGAGAGGCGGCGAGCCTCCTTGCTGGCCTACCACCATGGGATCTGGAGGCAACAGTCCTTGCACACATGCACGACCAGCGCGTGGAGGTGCAACGCCGGGGCGAAGATCCGCTGCCCGAACATGTTGAGGCGTGGCGGAAGGAGCTCCGGCGAGATCTCATGGTGAAGTGGAAACAGCGACTGTCGCAACCCAGCGCTGGGCACACCGTAATCTCAGCGGTAGTGCCCCTCTGTGCTGAGGAGACGTCCGGGTGTCGCCACTGTGAGGCGAGCCCGGAGGACACGGTGGAGCACACGGTGGAGGTGTGCCCTGCTTGGGAAGAGCATCGCCGTGTCCTCGTGGGGGTGATCGGCGGCGGCGACCTCTCGCGCCGGGCCCTGGTTCAGGCCATGGTCCGCAGCGAAGAGGAATGGCGGGCGGTCGCCTCCTTCTGCGATGCAGTAATGCTCGTAAAGGAGGAGGCCGACCGCATAAGGCAAAGGCAACGGCGTACTCGCCGTAGCCGTCGCCGCCGCGATCCTGCCGATATCCGGCCACCGTAGACACTGGCTCGCGGACGGTGAGCAATGGGTAGCTCGCCGTCCGGTCGTCTGTAAGACCGAGTCCTAGTCGTCAACGGCGCGCACCGTTCCCGCGCGCCTCAAGGAGTTGTCAGCAAACTGCAGGGGCCCTTCAGGGTCGAAGCCTCCCGGAGTCTAGAGGGAAGTGGGAAACTGTTACCTCGACTCCAGGAATAGGGCAAGGAAGGTACGGGGTAGGTTTTTTAGTCAGTAAGAGTCTGACACTAGTCTCCCGCTCCACCCAAGAGCGGGTTTCGTCATTGGATGATTTTCACCTACCATAAAAAAAAAAAAAAAAAAAAAAAAAACCTTCAGTTTTGAATATTGCCTGTAATCAGTACTTTAATGCGCTCGTTTTATTAATTTATCGGTACATTTCTGAAAATAAGTTTATTTTAACATCATGTCTTCATCGCGAAGAAGTTGTCATAATGAACCAAATGTGTTTTGTTACATCTGTGGCGAATACACAGTTAAAAAATATAGAAAACCTATAACAGATTTTGTAAAAAGTGCCTATTTTTCCTATTTCAAGTTGAAAATTGTGGATGATTACAAGCCGTGGATACCTCAAATTGTTTGTAAAATGTGCTGTGAACACTTGAGACAGTGGGTTAGCGGCCAAAGAAGCCGTATGAGATTTGGAGTACCTATGCAATGGAAAGAACAAAAAAATCACTTTGATGACTGTTACTTCTGCTGTGTTAATTTGCGCGGTGTCAACGTTAAAAAAATGATTTATCCAGACTTAGAATCGGCTAGAAGACCTTTACCACATTCAGAGGAAGTACCTGTTCCAACATATTGTTCTACCAGTGAATCATCACAGGAACCAAATCCTTCACAGGAACCAAATCCTTCACAGGAAAACAATAAAGTGAATAGCGACAGTGATTTCGAAGGCTCTAATTTTACAGAACCAAAACCTTTTACTCAAAAAGAATTAAATGATCTGATAAGGGATCTGGAGTTATCTAAAGAATCTGCGGAAGTGTTGGCTTCGCGATTAAAAGAAAAAAACTTGTTAGCAACAGGTACAAAGGTGACATTTTATCGTACACGAGAGCAAGATCTGCTGACCTTTTTTTAATTCGGAAAGTGATATTGTTTTTTGTTCAGATGTGAAAGGCCTTATTCTCAGAATGGGTCTTTTAAAATATGAGCCAAATGAATGGCGTCTCTTTATAGACAGTTCTAAACGAAGTCTCAAATGCGTCCTTTTACACAATGGCAATAAGTATGGTTCAGTTCCGATTGCTCATTCCACGAAATTAAAAGAAGAGTATCAAAATATATCACTCGTTTTAGACAAAATCAAATATAAAGAACACCAATGGAGTATTTGTGTTGATCTAAAAATGGTAAATTTTTTATTAGGACAGCAGAGTGGATACACTAAATACCCATGTTTTTATTGCCTGTGGGATAGTCGTGCCAAGCATCAACACTGGGAAAAAAGAGATTGGCCAGTACGTGACACGATGGAGGTAGGGAAGCAGAATGTCATCAACCCACCTTTGGTTTTAAGAGATCAAATTATATTGCCCCCCTTGCACATAAAATTAGGCCTAATGAAACAATTTGTTAAAGCGCTAGATAAAAATGGACAATGTTTTTCTTATATATCGAGAAAAATGACTGGTCTAAGCATAGAAAAGTTAAAAGCAGGCATTTTCGATGGTCCACAGATAAGAACATTAATAAAAGATACTGATTTCATAAGTTCAATGAATGATTTGGAACGAGCTGCGTGGACTTCGTTTGTTGAAGTTACTAAAAACTTTCTTGGAAATCATAAGGCAAATAACTATATACAAATTGTAAATAACATGCTAGAGAACTTTAAGAACTTAAAATGTAATATGTCCATCAAAGTACACTACCTCCACAGTCATCTGGATCAATTTCCAGAGAATCTTGGGTCCTATAGCGAAGAACAAGGGGAGCGGTTTCACCAGGACCTAAAAACCATGGAGGAGAGGTACCAAGGTCGATGGGATCGACATATGATGGCTGATTACTGCTGGGGTATGCAACGGGATTATCCTAATACATCTCATTCACGAAAGTCGCGAAAAAGAAAATTTTTATGTACATAATACTGTAATAAATGCTGTGTTTTCTTAAAAAAAATGTTTTTTTTATACATGTCAATATCTAGAAAAGTACACGTAGGAAGTCATTTTTTTTGTATTAGTGTAATCAGGATACAGTCCTAAGTTAATAAAAAAATACAGTGTATTGGCACCAAAACTAGTGTTGACCAGTGTTATATTAGTGTAGATGTAGACAATATGAACTAGTCTAGGTGTGATCTCTTGACGGCACAATTGGTTTAACGATTGAGACTCGTACAAAACCAATATTTGTATGTCTTACAGATACATAGATGTATCAGCCCTGATTAACTTTTGTAAGTGAGTTTATATGTCTGTGAATGCAATCACAATACTTTAACAATTCCTAGTATGTACGCTCTAGAGCCAAAACATAGCGCTCTCAATGTATTAAATGTTTAAAATCTATGTAATGTACCTATGTTTTACAATTAATAAATGAACCTTGAATTTCGATTGATGAAACAATAAAAAAAAAATTCAAGTCCCTTGAAAAACGAAAATCAACATATGAAATACCTATATTAATACTAATGAAAATAAACTCGAACCTTTAATTTTATTGAAAAAAAAAATGGCGATGAAAGAACGTCAAGAACCAAGCTCATGTGACATACGTCATCAGGCTTAATACCTGTGTCCATTGCGAGGGTAACTACAGTCCACTGCACGTATGTCACATTTATGGTGACAATTTCAGATTGACAATGCCTTATTCCGAAGCAATAAGGGTGGTTTTTGTAATCCAAAGTGTCAAACAGTTGACTGTATACCAAAAAGCTAGACTGATGAGGATCACACACCTGTCCTGACATGATTAGTGAGAAATTAACGGATTTGGAGAGCTGGTGTACATGTATAAAAAAATAGGAGCAGGATGTAGAAAATCATGTGAAAATAAATGTGCCGTTTGATGGTATTTTTTTTACTAAATTCATTTTTTTTTGGAAAGAATGTGTGACATACCTGTAACTTTGGCACTTAAAACTCAAGTGATTGCTAAAATATCTCATAAAATTGAGGAAAAAATTATCAATCTTGTATTTTTGAAATAAAGAGATATCTATTTTCCCATACTAATACTATAATTAATTAATTTATTAACTTTATTGGACACCTCATAATGTGGATATACATTTATAAAGACTAAGTCGAGAGGTCTTATCGCACCGGTCAATTTCATACAGACAACCTTAGTATGGACTAACCTAAAGGAGATAGATTTATAAATTTGAAAGTACCTCTGCATGTCTCACTGTTATGATTTCGTATTTTGATGAAATTTCGTACGAAGTTAGCTTGGACCTGAAAAGCTCTACTTCTATTTAATAAAAATATCTTATTAAACTTTGAGTAATCGCGTACATTGAACGACTAGGATAATGTGCTTGCTGTGGTCTTCCCGTCCTTATTATAATTAAGACGTGTCTTCAATGGTATAGTGAATAATCTTTTAATATGCTAGTGCACCTCACTATCTACGATTTCATCTCGACTTACCATAAGGGGATCGCCAAGCACTGGTTTATATAAAAATAAAGATCACTATTTCCTTACGTGCATATTTCTTTTACATAAGTACCACCGAGTAAAAATATGTTCAAGTATCAAAACTAATATTACACTATTGTAGTGAAAGTCTCAAATGTACAAAAGCAGTGTTTTCACTCTGTCAGTGGTTGTGGTGGAATCAATTATGGCGCGCTGTGCACAGCTGAGCGCTGAGCCCCAATGATTGGGGGCTTTGACGAAACGTCCGACGAAACGTTACTCGCTACTCTTTGAATATTGTTTCGTTTATACATCGTTACGACGTAATACAATATAATATTAAGCTTTTTTATTATTGTAGTAAATTGACCATTAATTTTAAGTTAGTGACTCATGTTTTCTCTCGGTTTTATCACAAAGTCAAAATCTTTTTTATTTCACATAGGCCTACATGGGCACTTTTAAAACGTCAGAAGCTAGTGCAAAATCCAAATTGGTCGTTTCCTATGGAGAAGAACCGGCAAGAAACTCCATAAACACAGATCCGTTTATTACAACAATATTTTAATAGTATCGTCTTCCATTGATGAGAAAATCAGTCCAATTTATTAGTTGATCTCCACGAGCATATTGAGCATTAGTAAAATACCTTTAGGGCAATAGGGAATTGAATTGTCAATGTTGTTGTGTATGTTTTCAATTATTTTTTATGCTCCTGCCATATTTTCTCTTCTCATTATTCTTCTCTCTCATTAAGTCCGCCTGTGTACCTTTGTGTCGTATGTAGTTCTTACAAATAAATTGTTTTGATAAAATAAGCAATTGGTTTTCAAATGAACTCACTAAGTCTAATAAGAGTTTTCAAGAAAAGTCACATCACTAGTTATCGCGACTTAGCTCAGAGGTATTTTGCTTTTGAAAATATTTTAACTAATGTCATTAATATTTACATTTCAAGTGTCAAGATCTTTCGTGCCACCTGGTGATCGTTTAGAAAACCTTCATTGAATATCGCAGACGTTCTGTACAATACAACTCAACCATTTTCGTCGTTTATTTTTTAAACGCAGAATATTGTTTCCTATATTTTAAATCCCCAAAAATAATTATGACTAACACCACACCGACGATTTCACCAACACCCCAGTCCCCAGGAATCGTAGGCGTGTCAGTTGGGCGCAGTTGTGTGGCGTCAAGCGATTAGAGCGACAACAACTGTTGTCCGCAACATTATCATGACAATGCGACGCCTGCGACAAATAAGTCGCATGATGAATTGATGCGATCGGTCGCGGTCTGACTCGCCAAATATTGTAGCTTTATGTGATTTTAATTGTATTTTTAGCAGGGTTCTGTTAGTTTTGTTATCGATAGAAGTAACATATGCGTTGTACTGAGATTATGGAATGTGTGTGTATGTTTTTTTTTTTATAATGAAAGTGGTTAGCTTTTTGAAATGAAGAGTCGTCGATTATACCTAAACGCTATAACTATTCAAGTGGTAAAATAATATCCCACTAAAATTACTAAAAAGTATTTGTAATTGATGGTTTCATCTAAGAAGGAAAAGTGCCTAAAAATTACTCGTTAAATATTACTCCTTATTATATTAGTTAGTTCATAAGGTTTTTTTTTTAATATGTTTCTACATATAAATATAGTTATAAGGATTGTAACTATAGCAAATTTTATAATATTACTAAAGTATAAAAACATTTGTCTTGGATGTCGTAACCACGATTCTAGTTATATGGAAGAATATTTAGGTGACAAATGCAAATTGTGTAGATCTTTTTATACGCTTTTTTGCTTTTTCAGTATGTCTATGCCTGTGCCAATGAAGTTATGTATTCGTTTAGTCGTTATATCTTTACTGATGGCAAGACTTTAGTACAATCCATTCGAAAAAGTTACCGCAGCCCTGGAACGCTCAGAGCAACAAAAAACGCAGGTTGGATTTAGCCAGAAAAAATTTTTTACTAAAAAGTCTAATACTCTCTCGGTACAACCAGAGTAAGAGAAGTTATTTATTGAATTTTTAACTCGAAAAAAACTACTAATCTTTTGGCTCTGGCGATTTAAGATACCCAAGGTCCTTCTTTGTATTTCTATGAATCTACCAGAGCAACAACCGATTCATTTACAAGAATCAAATCAACAGTTACACCCAAACAGAAAACCCTCAACTCCAATATTCTACAAACTACTACATAACCCAGAGAATCATTATCACATACCCATAGAGACAAGTGAAGCCTCCTCGTGGGCGGGCGGGAGCCCCCAGGGCGGGTAGGGCGGCGTAGGGCGGCGCCCATAAAAATGCAAATGGAGTGTCGACGGGGCTCGTATCAATCACTGCAGGTCTTATTATTGCAGGATTTGGAACAGAACAACCTGCGATTATTGTTTTCCTGTAAGTTGTCGACTTGTGTTGTGTTGTCAGCTGTTGTTTACTAACTCCAGTGCAGGCCTATTGTAGGTTGATATTTGTTTTAGTTCTAGTTAAAAATATTATATTGTTTTGATTTTTATATTTATTGGTTTCTCTTTTTTGCATAGGTGTATTTTATTATTATAGTTACCTAAACTTAATGATACTTTATTCTATTTGAAATAGCCATTGTTTATTAATAACCATAGTGCATTCTTATGTAACCCAAAGTTTGACTAGTAGTAAATACCTTGTGGCATTAAGTGGGCCTGTTTAATACTGCACTGGCGCAGTGGTTGAGCGATTGACTGATGCACTGCGGGTCGCGGTTTCGTTTTCCGAATGGGTTAAATATTTGTATGACCTACAGATAGGTGTTCCGGGTCTGAGTATCTTTAGATGTTTGTTAACGCACCCACGGCATAGGAGTAATTCCTAGCGTAAATATTTTTTTTCATAAATAAAAAGATAAATAATTAAAAAAATTGATTTAAATATCTCAAAAGATCTTTTTGGTGCAGCAAATGTATGAAAAAAAAAATGAACTAGTCTAAAGTCTAGAAATATTGTTACTTAACCGTGGTGTAGACAGAGCCTAACTCACTAACTACTTACATCTATTTAGTATGTCAGTGACTAAGATAGTCACTGTGACACTGACTATCTGTGTTAGATAATAGTCATGTTTTAGAAAGCTTTCAGGCATCTAGCGCAGCGTGCAGATGTTCAATGATAAACACTTTGGGACACAATTTATTTTAATGTCAATCAGTTTTGATCAATCTGTTTACCTTTTTTAAATGGTGTTAGGGTCTAGTCTAACTGAATGCTGCTGAATATGTCAGCGTTGTACATGGAGCAATTGCTTGTCTGACCTCCACAAACCAGTATTGGTAACACAACACTCCTTGGGAAGACTGATGGCATACGTCTTGGCTTTTGACTATTTGTAATAACTGTCTTCTCTTTCCTAGAGAGGAGGTCTGTGTCCCAGCAGTGGGAACAGTAAAAAGGCTGCTGATGATGATGATGATGATGAATAACTGTTAAGAGTGTACAAATGATACCGGGAACCAGGTGATTATGCCGTTATTACACATCTTTCTCTGAATATTTTGGAAACAGTATTTTGTCAATATTATGTGGGAAAAATTCTAGTGAATGAAATTTGTTAAATGCCAACAAAGTTTCAGGAGTTAGTTAGAGTTTATTTTGGTTTTCTTTGTCAAATTTCATATTGGATGAAACAAGAGATGATGAAGCGATTTAATGTCATTTCCGAGGTATATTTATAATCATCATTTATTTACTAAAGCAGGTAAATACCAAAAGTTATAAAAAAATATAGCACAGTCCAACGATATTTAACCTTGAGTCAAATCAAAGTTTTATTGAGAAACAGAGGATAAAAAGTCTAAGTATCTTGAGATGGTCACCACACTACAGACTGATCTCTTTTTTTTATGTTATGTTAGCCTGTTCTGTCCCACTCCTGGGCAAACCTCCTCCACACCTTCCATCCATCGCGGTCCCGCGCTTCCTCTTGCCAGTTCAGAAGGAATTCGATCTGTTAACTTAACGCCAAGTATACTGCGCTCCATTGCTCGTTGGCAAACCTTGAGTTTGGACTTTTGGACATTCGTTAAAGACCAAGTTTGTGCGCCGTAGGTCAACACAGGGAGAATACACATGTCCATGAGTTTTTGTTTTTGTGCCATAGGCAATTCTAGCCTTTAATGTCCTGATGTCAATCAAATTAACAAACAATAACCTATATAAAGGCAAGACTATTTCCAAAACCCAATGCGTCCTCCCACGTGTTTCACCCACTTCCACCATATCAATGTTTGCTCACTACCTAATAAAGATAAACTTAATTATTAAATACACGTCCATATTATATACAATTATTTCTCTTTAATCTCACCGACGTAAGCGTCAATTATATTATAATTTTTAATTAACATTTGTCAGAGAGAAGTCGGGCTTCCGGCTTACGAGTTCTCTAATCGACTTTGCATTCGATTAGTGTAGTGTTCGATTGGATTAATCGTATCGATGGAATAAAGAGAGGTGTGAAGTCGATAGTCGGTTTTGTAAAGGGCAATTGAGTGCAGCAAAGCTGGTTTAGTGTTGGATAAAAATGAGGAAAGTTAATGTTATTATATTATATTAGTAGATGAATTGAACACGAGCCAGATATTATAGGCGTTGCTAGAAATAATCTAAAATAAAAGAGGTGGCGGATTTCATCCCAGGGAAGTACTGACGTGAATTCTTTAAGGTTTGGTACCATTAGAATTGTAATCAAGGTGTCTTCAAGGTGAGTAGGCTCTTAATAAACTATTCATCGTCAATGATTGTATCAATACTTGCCATCAGATGGGATCGCAGTCAAGCACTAGTTTATATCATGTAATAAATGTTGACTTTTCTAAGCTTATTTAAGACATTGCTGACAACCTGTGCCTCGGAAAGCTCGTGAAGTGGTTGGACCCTGAATGATAATTCATAGATCTTTAAAAGTCGTCACAGGTGGAAAGTCTAAAGATCAGTCTGTCCAAGGAGTATCATGTTAAGAATTATCTGGGTTGTGGTGTTCTGATAGGCAGGTGCTCTATATAAACACGAGTTAGCCCGCATCTGGTTAGACGGGATGCCGACCCAAAGCTAATAGAAAAAGGCTAGGAATGATGATGATATTAAAATGAAAAATTAATATTAATGTCTTAGATTAATGTTATTTGTGATGTTTGCGAACTGATTGCGGTAAATCTGTTTTCATTCGTTCAGTTCATCAAAAGGTTACCTGTAAGAGATTGCCCTGTGCGGTATAGTTGCCCATTGTAACAACACTTGATTTTCTAAATATTTGTTCTGAGCTCACTATCAGGTGTATAATAAAATATTCAAGAACTATTACGTAGATGGAAACAATTTGACTACATTGATATTCTGTTTTCTTATTCCCAGTTGTATTCTATCGTCTTTCTAGCGATCGAATTATACGAACCTAATTGAGGATAATTTTCAGAAAAAATCCCTCAATCTTTCAATTTGCATACCGTTAAACAAGCACGATTTTTCTCATAATACACACTTAATCACGCTTAACGTAGCGATATAAATGGTGTTCAGTTGCTGAGCTCGCGATGCTCTGCTCAAACACTTAGATCGTACAAACAGACAATCAGTCAGTTTTGACACGTGTTTACGAGCGCGCGTCGAGTCGCGGGCGCCTCGTTATCCGAGATTACCTTAAACATCGCCAAATAAAACGATCCCCGGCTACGTACAAACGGCACTACAGTTTTACGCGAACAAACAATTATTTATTGCTCCGAACACCCCATATAACGCACAACACTTACCAAAATCAACTCTAACTCAACTACACAGAGCACAGAATCGAACGACGCGCCCCCGATCCACAGTCGAGCAAGATTAATAGGGCATAAAACGTAAGATAATACAATATACAAGAAGACACGTTGTTAACCGTTCCGTTTTGAGACGGTGTTGAGTGGCTTCATCTGTCTCGCTCGCTCGTATGTGGAGCGGTGTGTCTGTCTCGGTCGCACAGTTTCAATTATCTGCCTAATCCTTCAATTACGCCGACAGATGTCGCTTCGTCTTCGAGCTTATGTGCCAGTTTAAAGTACCGTCCGCAGAGCAATTACTGTGATCGGACCAGATTTTGTGGGCTTTTATTGGTAGAATATAATTAAATTTTCATTGATTTCGTAATGTAATTTATTTGTTATTGGTTACTTAAGTCTGAGCTCGAGACGATGTTCAATTTCTCAGCTCGAATGAATATTCTAAATAAATGTAGGCTTATCTAAGAATTGAAGCAATTTATTTTAACATTTTTGTCTACTGTTTTAAGCCGAACGATTAAATTGGCTATTATTTTATTCAGAGCTTTGCTTCAAACCTACGACACCACATAAATTAATATTGTCCATAGAACATCTTATGAAGACCATAGTGACAGGTTTTTATACAAATAAAGAGGGTGTATAGAAGGAAAAGTGTATTTATTTTATATGTATTCGCCAGCAAATCTAATACGAGTATGTATAGTCAAGATTAAGGACGCAATGAAGGACATATAATTTTTACTTTCACCATTAATATCGAACCCAATTAGTATAATAAACAAATACAGATTGATGATGAAAGTTTCTGCTGACGCTACTCTGCGGCGTCCCTTAAGGGTAGATGAGTTAGCTAATAATTAATATTATAATTAATGTTGCAATAACTGAACCACGGCACGCTATTAATCCGACCCCCCCCACTCCCTTTTAAACTCCCTCCACTGAGCACTAAGTAGACAGTTACAGAAGGTCAGTCCTATGTCTAAAAAGGGAGAAAATACAGGCCTTCTTCAATTATACAGGCAAATACCACACTAAAGTTATAAAGGCAAAAATTTGTGTGTACATATGTTTGTTACTTCTTCACTCTCGAACGGCTGAAAATACCTATGTGTTCATAGGACACTTTTTATCCCGGGTGTATGTTTCCTTGGGAGAATTTTCTACTATGTTTAGCTGTTGACCTCTACCACCCAGTTACTGGGAGACATTGTAACGATTAATAAAGCTGGTTGTCAGACTATCCGTTACTGACTACCTGTAACAATTAACCATAATTATGAATGACGTTTCTAATATAACCAATTCAAGAGCATACTGGAGATGGAATATTTGCAAGATTGACTGTGGCTTATCATGTTTTTTTTTATTAGTATAAACTAGTGCTTGACTCGGATCCTATCTGATGGTAAGCAGTGATACAATGAGGAATAATAGAAAGCAAAAATGTGTGTAAAAGGAGAGAATATGACTTATTTTGAAGTGATTTGTTACGTTGTACTACTCCAATGTTAACATAACTTCAGTAAGTTGTCAAACAAATGTTTAACTTTTAAGTTATAATCACAATTTTTGGAGATGTTCTAGCGAGATCTTGACCGACGATACCGCTTATTTCGATCGACAGTGATGAGGTTAGTGCAATTGCAGTTATGTTACTATCACTCCATATTCGAACAATATGGTGTACGTTTTTCTCTTAAGTTTTTCGTTATGAGACCAAATTTGTACGAATATGCTCTGAGTATTAATAAGAAAAAGTGTTATTACTATAGTAACAGCTACTAGTCAAATAATGTTTTTTTTTATGGTGGGTAAAAATCATCCAATGACGAATCCCGCCCTTGAACGGAGCGGGAAACAGTGTCAGACTCTTACTGACTAAACAATCTACCCCGTTCCTACACCACCCAAATAATGGTAATTTTCATGACGGTACATTGTACACAATTATTGTATTACTACAGACTTAGTCTTCTGTATGTATTTATTCGGTGGCGCCAGGTTCATTAGGATGTTTTTACAATGTCACACTTAATTTAATTACAACATTTGTATAATTGTCCGTGAATTGTGAGTCAAAGGGTGTCTTAATGTTCTTGCGGAGTTTTGATTGCAGTCTCAATGAGAAGTAAGATTTTTATAGCTTTAAATTTTATGGTAAATGTTCCTTGTTTGAAATATCTCCTCGGTCATGGTGTTACGAGGAATTATTAGTAGCATTATCTGCCTTTTAATGTTCTCACTTCTAGGTTTCTAGCCTTCTCTCTGGGAGACAGAAAACGAGCTGTGCTGTGCATGTGTCGGTTTAGTACGGGTTGGTGGATGTCACATATCTTCGAATGTTTAGTTTTAAGATGCTGCTCACGATGTTTTCCTTCACTGTTTGAGAGCAATGATTATAAAGTAAATTACATAAAATAATGCGCCTGGCTAGGTTTGAACTTACAACGTACAACTCGTGAGTTGGGACCGATACCATTGGGCCACCACCCCTGCACTGGTTAATCTACTAATTTATTTACCTACTAGATGTCGAAGCTCTCCACTGCTCTCAAAACGATGAAGGAAAACATCGTGAGGAAACCGGCATGTCTTAAAACTAAGCATTCGAAGACTAGTGACATCCACCAATCCGCACTGGGCCCGCGTGGTGGATTATGGCCCATTGCCTCTTCTAGAGAGGAGGCCTGTGTCCCAGCAGTGGGAACATTAAAAAGGCTGATGATGATGAAAGGCCCCGAAGGAATGACCAGTTAATTTTATGAAGTATCTTGAGATACATCGGTCTAAGTGCAATAAACTGTAAAAAGGTAAGCTTTTGATTAATGTGTGTGAAAAGATTAATTAAAAACAGCAAAAAACTTACAAATAGCACTTAATGTGAGTGTGACGAATATGTTAAGTGAAGCCGATAATCAAGCTCAACTATTTTAATTTGAATATCACATTCCACTCATGATGCTATCTGCTCACCGCGTCCTGATTATCACAAAAAGCGCAACAAACAGAAATCAATTAAAACTAATCTCGAGCAAGATGTCTAAACGAACGAAATTAACTCTCCGCTAATAATGGTAGCAGCCTTATCGGAGCATCGGTTTAATATATCACTGGCTAAACACGGACAATCTGTCCGGCCGTCCGTCCGATCGACAGCCTTGACAAATGAAAGCGACCGACTGCCTCATCGAAATGACGCCGATAATTATCTAGGCACACATCTGTGATCTAAATTAAACCTTAAATTGTAGTAAGGACAGATTAAAATTAATCGCTGTAACGAATTTTAAAATGTTTTGAACATCTTACAAAATTCTGTTGCCCACACATTCGATTCCCAATTCTATTTCAAAAGAAATAAAGTTCCAATTTAAATGTATCGTGTCTTAAGTTAAGCGAGACCATCGCGGCGATGTCGATTGTCGTGTCAGAATGGTAATGACGGCGGGCGACACCGCGACATCGCGACAACGCGACAGCGCGACAGGGCGGAATGGCGTTCGGTAGCGGCCGACGATTTCATTAATGACGTTAGACACAGTAATGAGAATTTAAGTCGGCTCGGAAGCTAAACGCGCGTGATTGAGATAAGGCACTGCCTTAATACTTGTACAACATGCCTTAGAGGATTTCCCGGCTTTAAGTGAGGATCATGATCTTAATGCGGCTTTGATTTTAAGGATTTTTTTTCCAAGTTCTATTTACTGGTCATTACTTGGGAATTTGTTCAATAAAATGCAGATATAGTTCTCTTTGATAAACTTGCCTGTGTCATTATCATCATCGTCTCAGTTGAAGTATATCCACTGCTACACACAGGCTTCTTCCAAGTGGTTTTTTGATAAGCTGGTCCTGATTTTCAGGCGATTGACAGGGACATACAAGTACGCGGGATGCTAATGGTCAACCTTGAGGAACATCTATTATCTAATGATAAGAAATGACTACATATAATTTATTTGTTTTCTCACAGCAACCTGTACACTACTTTTCTAATACCTTAGTTTAAGTTCTTGAGAAAGAACACCTTAATCGATTTAGCAATTTTGCTCTTTTAAAAGTATGGGGTAACGTGTTTTAAAATCGAATATAATGATAGCTTAATGACTTACCATAGGTAATAAAAAATATGAAGATGAATTCCTCTTGCAAAAACGGTAACCGTTAAATCGTATGATCTTTCTAGCGACCACTATGCCTTAATCTATGTTATGTTATGTCTTAGTATGGTTTCCGCACTTAGTCCTGTGTAGATCATTGCCTTAATCTATAAAAAGTAATCTATAATAGAAGGAAAAACTGTCTGATGAACACATTAACGCACAGGCAAAACTATAACTGGGACTAAGACTGAAAATTTACTTTCCACAAGCTTTCCTTTTATGACGGAGAAGAATTTTCAAAATTCATCCCCGAAGGTGATAAAACAGGGATCCAAAGTTTGCATGGAAAACCTTACTTTCATGCGGGTGAAGCTGAAGCCAGAAGCTGATGAAGAAGAAGAAGATGGTCTTGAAATAAGATGCTTTACAGTCCGGGCTCAACGTTTCGCCTCGTCATTTATACCGTGTACTTCGAAGGACTGGAAGAACTTACCTGCTGCTGATTTCCCGTCCGCTCTTCATGGCTAGACCGAATAGACTCTTAATAAACTATTGCGTCTCACCATCAACGATTGCATTATTACTCACCATCAGGTGGGATCGCAATGAAGCACTACTTTATATCAATTTAAAAAATCGTAACGTTTTTCTAAATATTAACAATAAAAACCGTGGAAGCCGTGTAGTAATTAGTTCGTGTAATAATGAGGCGTGTTCAAGTCGGCGTGTAAGTTGACACGGTGTAGCACGCGTTACACGCTTCACACGCAGCTCCGAGCCACTCGGTCGATCTGATCGCGACTCATCCGATGATTTTGAGGGCGTGGGAATTAAATTGTACTTCGTATAGAAGAGGTACTTTTATTAGCTGAGTTCAATTTTATTTGGAGTTTTTAGTAGTTGGTAACTTAGTTCTGTGTCGGTAATATAGTAATATCGTATAATGAAAAAATATTATATATTGTGTGTATTTGCTTTACCATATGATGAGAGAAAGAGAACCGTGGGGCCCTGGAAAGAATCAAAGAAAGAAAAGAAAGAAAAACAATTTATTTACAAGTAATAACGCAAACTTAAAACAAGGAAAATATGCTTCACATACGCGCAAAACGGCCGAACGCCCAGCTTAAGGCTGTGGCTTCTCGCACAATGCGATGGGCCACAGCACTGATTTTTGGGCAGTAAGATTCTGTAACGCCCTATCGCTCATTGAATGATTTCCGCCCTAAAAAAAGATATATTTGCTATATTTATATCTCTTGTAAGGATTTTTTTTTCTTATTTATTCAAAGAATACAAGATTAATTATGTTTAATAACAACCAAAAATCACGATACGACTGCGTGTTCTAAAATACACATTTTACGCTTACATAAAATAAAATACACGCGCAGGCCCACAAACACACAATATTAATATAAAATATAACATATGGGGCGGTCGTATGTCACATGTAAAAATGCTAGCGTCCTCTTATTCGGTTTGTTAGTTTTCCGTAAAAGTTTGAAGTATTTAGGTAAGTATTAGATTTGTTATAATTTTTTAATGTTCCCTGTTTTTTACCAAGCTTTTATAAGGAAGTGGCAAAACTATTCGTATTTGCATGCTCTATATGATGGTCTTTTTTTGAAATTTTATTTGTTTTATTTGACTAATATTCTTTAAAAACAAATTCTTTATCCTTTATTGTACACAAAATATTAGTAGTAGTAGTTAGACAATTTATGTATAAAGGCGAGCTCAATTCAACAAGGAGCTTTCTGCCTGCAAACCTTTGAATGACAAGAGGAGAGAGAGAGGAGAGAAAACAATCAAGGGTAGAATCAAGTATACAATATAAACCTACAATTATATAAACCTATATACATCATCACCATCATTTAAGCCTAAAGACATCCACTGTTGGACATAGGCCTCCCCCAAATATCGCCACAATGAACGTTTTTGAACCTACATAAATCTCATATTTATTATAAAAATTTCTACCGTGAGTAAAATTACCAACTTTTTATCCTAGAAGTGATTTTTTTAAATATGGTGAGGAAAAACATCGTACCTATAGATAAAATAGCAATAATGATGCAGTTGTAAGGACGGTGGAGACAGGAGCGGGCAGTCGCCGCGGTCGACACAATCGATAGCACATTATTCATAGGAGACGCGACGCACGCTGCCTTGTGGAACAGAGGAAGACATAGACAGGACTTATGAGCTTGATAATAATTTAAATCAAACAAAAAGTAAGACTAGTTTAGATATGCAATTTAAAATATTTTGATTTTTTATCTATTATTATAGAAATCGTAAATAAAAGTAAAAAAAAAAGTTGTCAAAGAAAAAGAGAAAGTATAAAGTAGTAAGGTAAAAAACAAGTAAAGTATAAATACTCAAGAAATTCCCCGCACGCTGTCTTCTGTCTTAGTACCGTATCTTTAGATTCTGTCATTTGAAGTATTGTTGTCTTTTTAGTGTCTCTATGATAAATTATAAATGGGGGAAAAAAGCCATTTTTTTTCTTTTAAAACTAGGCCATGTTGTTTTCAAAATATGAGATTTTTGTATGTAGAATAGTTCCAAGTTTTAATCTGAATTGAATTTAAAATAATTTATCTACAAGCCCTAACAAACAACCTACCTGCAAAAAAAATAACTTGATAACGTCTCCACAGCTTGGGTGTGCGGCGCGGAAGTTAGGACGGTAACAGTAGCCGCGGCGGGTCGCGTCATGATGTTCCGCCGACTACTAATGTTACTGCTCTTATATACAGACACATATAACTTATACATTCCTTATATGAAGTTTCAGAACCATTTTCGGGAAATTATTGGGTTATGATATCCCGTTGTTTTTAATTCGTGTTCTGATTGGCAGTTGAATTATAAAATAGAGTACACTTTGTTATGTAATACTGACATATATAGCTTATAAATTCCTTATGTTTCAGATCTTCTTTCGGAAAACTATTAGGTTTTGATGACCTGTTCTTTTTATTTTAATTCGTGGTCTGATTGCCAGTTTGGAATAGAATTGAGTACATTTTATTATACGGTATAAGCTATTAAAATGCAAAAATATAATCTCCACTATCATTGCATTGGATGAGTCAGTGAGTAACAACTATAGTATAATATACACTTATTAAACATTGTATGTGTAGGTACTACAAATTGAAATCATCATCATCATCATCAGCCTTTTTTAATGTTCCCACTGCAGGGACACAGGCCTCCTCTCTCTAGGAGAGGGAATGGGCCATAATCCACCACGCGGGCCCAGTGCGGTTTGGTGGATGTCACATGTCTTCGAATTTTTGGTTCTAGGACATGCCGGTTTCCTCACGATGTTTTCCTTCACCGTTTTGAGAGCAGTGGTGATGAAATAAATTACACAAAGTAATGCGCCTGGCTGGGTTTGAACCCGCGACCTACAACTTGTAAGTCGGGGCGTTTACCACTCGGCCACCACTGCTCAAACAAATTGAAATACAAGAATTAAATTATAATGGCAACAATGGATACATATATTTGACATCACAGTTAGCGCAGTGATTGGCTACTGCGCTAAGTGTCACAAGTTCGATTCCCTCGCAGAACAAATATTTATACATGGACTACATATATTGTTATAGGTATTCTGAATATGGGACAACTATTTTTTGTAATTCTCAATTTTATTGTCCAAATTGTTGTCACAATTTATAAATAATATCTAATTTGGTTAATTAATTACAGCTTTACTAACTGCCAAGTTCCAAGCCTTCACAAGTTCTTATCTGTATGAATCATATATTTCCCTATGAGTGAACATAATGATGATCTCGTGCATGCAAGCAGACATCACATTATAACTCCACATCTGACAAAGCCAGGCACACACGGCGCCAATCTTAAACACATTAGCTATCGATTCAGCCAAACATGTGTACCGCCCTTATAGACAGCGCCAGCTCAATATGTGGAAATAATAATAAAAGAGCTCGGCCCCGCATACATATCGTTTTATTATCGTTATATTATCGGGCTTGTATCGGCGAGTTTAACTTAGTACTATTGCCTGATTCAGTATGTTGGATGAAGTAGTTGAGATTAGGAGAGATAACATTATCATCTGATATAACTAGTCTGTGTCCTCTATTTTTTTAGATGAGAAATATCATGATAGAGCGAGAGGGTGTGTCAGACTTATACCATACCTGTGTTTTTAAGTTACTCTTTGCATTCTATGACCGTTTCATAACATGTTTATTATTCCGTGTTGTTACACGGATTTCATTTTCAGTTTTCATTTCAGTTTTTTGATAATATTTTGTATGTGCATAAAAATAAAAACATATTTAAAAAGTACAGTGATATCCATAACGTTAATACTAGGAACAAACATAAATTTGTGGTTCCTACAACCAGACTCAAAAAATTGGGGGCTCATTTAGATGCCAATGCGTACACTTTTATAATAAGCTTCCCAGTAACATTCAAGAACTTAGCCTGAATAAATTTTAATTGTTTGTAAAGCGAAAACTTTGTCAAAAGGCTTTTTATACTGTTAAGGAGTATCTTGAGGATAAGACGGCTTGGGATTGACCTGCTCCAGCACTAATATTGTAGTTTTATTTTATTTATTTTTTTAACTTTTGACTTGCAATAATTTACTTTGCAGTGTTACGTTTTTGTATTTTTTTAATTTTTAATAATTGTAAATGTGGGGACTATGTCGATTACTTTTCCTTTTCTGTAATTTTAATATGATGTCTGACAGATTTGAGTATTTGATGCGGCCTACACAAATGTCCTTTCTTTGGTATTGATCGTCAAGTCGTTGAGCTCCTTAGTAGTCCTTAGTTTGAGCTACACGAATACTGACAAATGCTTGCACTGACTGGACAGGTCTACTCAAAACTGGTGGTTCTTTCTTCAAAAGACCACCTGAGACACTAATCTGCCTGGTTCTCATATGATTTGACCAATACATGGTTACTGTATGGACTTTAAAAGAGACTTAAACCCCTGAGTTTGTTTCGGTGTTTCTTCTCAGGGTAGTCAGCTAGGAAACACCGGACTCATCTAGCTTAAACTGACGAAAAGAAAAAATATTGACGTGTAAAAGTGTTATTTTAAAACTTATTTACAAAATAAATATCATCATCATCATCATCAGTAATTTCCGTGTTTTTAGCTGAGTGGTATGTTGGTTTAGTGGTTAAAGGCCCTGAGTGCTAAGCTGTGTGTCATGGGTTTGATTCCCACCTAACACTAATGTTTATGTGATAAATCAAGTAATTTTTTTCTGTGTCTGGGTGTAATTTGTCTATAATATGTATGTATTTAGAAATATATAAGTATGACTATCAGTTGTCTAGTACCCATAACAAAAATTCTTCTTAGCTGGGAACTAGATACCACAAGTCGTATATTATTTTATAAGCCACGCTCTTACAATCTCTTAACAACAAATTCAAAAGACCTTCTTATATGTATCAAAGTAACAAAAAAGATGATGAAAAATGACGATAGTGATTATATTATGTTACAACAAAAAAATGGTTCTTAGAGACTATTACACATACTTACTAGTAGAAATATCCGAGACTCAGAATACATATCTAGTTATTGGAAATAATGAAGAATATTATGATTGATTACTTCAATTCATTTCCATAAACGAGCATGAAGTTATATTTTGTCTGTGTGTCACTTGATACAGAGAGATGACATTGTTAGAGATGTCTAGACACATTCGTCTCGTGTGCAATTTTCCTCCTAATTAATTGTGGGAAAATCAATTTAATTTCTAATTACCTGATTACAATAATCACTGTACCATAAATCTTCACTATTCTATCTATAGAGTTTTTGTGTGTGTGATGGCAACACCGATGCGCTACTGATAAATGAGTTTTATTTTGTAAATAAGTTTTTTACAAACTCTTTACATGTCATTTTTTTTTTAATATTAGCCCAGTATTTCCTAGCTGACTACCCTGAGAAGAAACACTGAAACTCAGGGGTTAAAGTCTTTGTTAAACTCCATACACAAACATAATGGTCAAATCATATGAGAACAATACACATTGGAGTCTAATATGGTCTTTTGAAGAAAAAACCACAAGTTCTGAAAACTAGTAGTTGTACAGTATATTTAATTTGCATACAATTAAGATATATATTTTTTTAAAACACTACCAAAGTACGTTTAAATATTTCTTTTTAATGATTATATAGATAACTAATTGGGGTGTTAAATGGCGTCCATTGTTCAATTTAAATGTTGAGTAATTATAAATACGTATTCCGCTTTTTCTTTTGCTTAGTATCTGAACACGAAGTATTTTATTCATCAACTAATTCATAATCTATTATCTCAAAATAATACCTACCAAAACAAAATAATCTTTTAGCAATTCCATCCTCACGGAATCCAGGAAAGATACCCCGAGTATGATGTACCATCAACATAGCAAGAACATGAAAATCCGATGAGGCATCATATCGATATGATTACATCCCTAGTCGCCGGCAGTCGATCCATCGACTCATGAATACATATCGATGCTTGGTCCGCGCTCGCACTATAATGAATACTTTGTTCTGATTACGTCTTGTTCGATGACGTTGGAAGGATTTCTATGGAAGGTTTGATGGTTGGGGAAAAGTTTTGTAGAAAATCTTCGTAATGGGTAATTTTCTTATCGTTTGCATTGAGGTAATTTACAAATATCGATGGTTTTAATTAAAATGTGTTTTTCAGTAACCAAAAATATGAAAAGTTCATTTATGGAAGTAACATTTTAGTGTCGACCTCACTACCTAGACGAATCTAAGGATACGTCTCTAAGCTGAACTGCAACAAGTTATTTAGGGTCTAGAACATGTTAAAAAAATATACATTTATACACTGTAAAAATAGCCCAAATACTGGCGCAATCAAGTAAAAGAGTATGTTATTACCAAGACAAGTAAAAATATGATTAATTTACATGATACTCCTTCGGCGTATTTTTTTAAACCACTAGCTAAAATAGTAAATTAATTAGTAGCCTTATAAACCCGCTGAAAATTACTATCTTCCTCACAATGTTTACCTTCACGGTTTTGTTAGCAGTGGTGATGAAATAAATATCACACAAAGTAAAACCTCTGCCTAGGTTTCAACCTACGATTCGCAACTTTTGAGTTTAGTAACAAAGTTGCTTATAAGTGACAAAAAGTTATGATCGTCTTACAAAAATTTAACTACAATACCTTCGAAGTCTTTATCCTAAATCAGCGACACTTCAAAAATCCACAAAGTGAAGTAGAAGTATTTTTTTATAAAAACACATCATGTTGATTCATTCTGTATTTCACCCCGAAAACGATTTTGAACTTTCGTAGCACTTCTCGTAGCGTTGCTACGGCGTAGCTATCTACGAGAAACGCGTAGCATCATAGTTTTATCGCAGCAAAGAATACATTTCATGTTAGGTTACGTTACAACATGGACGTCGCAGTATACAGACAGTACGCTCCACTAAAAGTGCCACGTTGCTACTTGTAAACAGCACACGTGTGCCGTGCACTGCTGGCCAACATTGTGAGCTCAAGATACGATATTTTAGTTTTGGCAACAATGTAGGGTTTAGATTAAATCTGACAAATTAATAGGTATAGTTCACGAAAAATACACGATGAATTTTTGTGTAAATACTCAACATTATGAATGTAAGAGAAAAAATCGGTCAAGAGTGAATCGAACTCGCGTACTAAGGGTCAAAATTACTAGCTCCCCCGCTTAAATACTTATTTTATTACGTTTTTAGTTATTAGTTGTTATAGCGGCAACAGAACTACAGTTACCTGTGTAAATTTCAACTGTCTATCTACCACGGTTCATGAGATACAGCCTGGTAACAGATGGACAGACAGACATACGGCCAAACAGTCCCATTTTATCATTTGGGTACGGGACCCTAAATTATGTCGTCAACGTCAGGTGAGTTACTTATACTGTGCCACAAATAAACTTTGAGCGATGTTCACTTAACATTCCGTAAGTATATATTACAACATCAGATTCAAGTAAACCAAAGAATAATACACAAGAGACCTAACAAACTAGATTTTATCACATCACCAACTTTCCTAACTAAGTAAAGTAAGTAAAAATAAATAAAGCGGTCTAGTTTCCGTGGCCCGAAGTGTAATACGTGTGTTAGTGATGTTATTGGAAAACTTGGAGTTGAGCGCTATACAATGTAGCTGGGATCGCTCGGATCGCTCGGATCGCTCGCCTCGCTCGAATAGCTCCGCTTAATGCGCTCGCTTCGCTCACTGCGGTCACTCGCTTCCTTTGCAATGCTGTTTATATGCTAATGTTCGCGATTTTAGTTGAATTTAGATATTTGGTTCAATGTAACTGTGAGAGGTTTTAAAAGTAATGTGTAATATAGAGAAAGATGTGGGAATGTGGCGCCTACATATACAGGGTGTCATTGACATCGTACCACAATCGAATACCATGAATTCAGTACATGATTCTAGATCTCTTAGTGGTGGAATTATTTGTCGGTTAAGTGTCTCCGGACACTTATCCACCTTTGAAACCACCACCGTATAAAGCGTCTCTTGATTTTTGATTATTTTATGGTAGCTTAATTTTTTTCATGCGTACCTATGTTATTTACACATACAATAAATAAATTAGTAATATCCTATAACGTATTTTTAGCTTTCTGAATCCCGTATTTTTTACATCATCATCATCTTTCAGCCCTTGTCCCATTTTATTTCGGCTCGGCATAAAATGTTTCCCTCTCCCAATCCCGTAATTTTGACATGAATTTTCAAAAACAGTATTAGGCCACCTTCTCTATTATTCGTATTTTTTTAAATTTACGCAACTATGGTATCTATTGGAAGAAGTATTATTTTGCAATGGTTTAAAGTTGTTTAAAGTCTCTCTGTGTATAATGTGTTGACTCTCTCGCATGTCCGACCCATTACTTGACCCTTTGGAGATATTTCATTTATTTACGCACATATTTGCACAGTAAACAATAAAGGCTCGCTTACCTGCTTACTCTGTTAAATGTCGATTTTGTCGTTAAATCAACAACATTTTACAATAGAGGAGAGTTAAGTATTATTAACAGTTAATTTGGCGCAGTGGATAAGCGAATGACAGCTACGTTGCGTGTTGCGGGTTTGATTCCCAACATCAGTGCATGGAAAAGACGTTCGCTGTTGGATATCGGCCTACCTCAAATGCCGCCAGAATGGCAGGTCCTGTGCGTTTCACATTCATCGGATTCCCACGACCTCACCAGACCTTCACCTCATCGGTCAACTTTGTCGACTTGGGTTTCCAACGCTGCGTCTTTCGGTACGTAGTCGCCATTCCAGAACCTTTCGTCCCCATCTCTCATCTCTGTTCTGCGAGCAATGTTCCCTGCCCACTGCCACTTAAGTTTAGCGATTCTTCGGGCTATGTTGGTAACCTTGGTTCTCCTGCAATTCTTTTTTTTTTAATTGCAATAAACTAGTGCTATACTGCGATCCCACCCGATGGTAAGCAGTGATGCAATCGTTGATGGTGAGGCGCACTAGTTTATTAAGAGCCTATTCACTCTAGCCTTGAAGACACCTAAATCACAGTCGGAAGGAAAGACCGCAGCCGGCAAACTATTTCAGTCCCTCGATGACGTCCGGAACAAATGGATAGGCCCCTTATTAGTTAGCTGTTTCAAGTCTACAGATTAAGTATTCACTGTAGGTGAATTTAACGTTTATGAAAATACATTCTCGTAAACATTTTTCTCTGTTTCATAACCAAATCAAAAACAGTATTAAATATTGGATTGTCCAGTTCAGCAGTCCTCCAATTTCGATCATAACATGTCATAAAGTACAGCACAGATTCGCAGCAGTAAGCAAGTTGGATCGCCGCGTAAATCCCTCGGGAACACATGAAGTATCTGTGACGGCTCGCGATTGCGATGTTCTGTCGGAGTTGATCTACTGCGGTGTGTCCGTGCTGTGGTCCCATGTTTACTGGTTATGTCTTATGGAATATTATTGTATTATGAACATGTTTTTATTATGGCAATGATTGGATTTCACTGGTCTTTATTGGGGGTTTTTGATTGTGTTGTTTTGAGTTCTAACGTAAAGAGACGAAAAGAAATCCGAAATAAGTTTAAGAAACAACAGTTTTTTCAATTTATTTCTGCTGTAGAGTGTTGTGTTGTGGGTTTTTTTTTATATAATAACATTTTGAATCCTCGCAATACGATTATAGCAACATCTATGATACAACATATAAAATAAGAGTTGACATTCTGCGTCGTAGTACTGAAGTCATTTATTTATGCGCACGATTAGAACATATACAACAGCCCAAAATCAACAATTGGGCAGTTGCCGGGACCAGGCAGAAAATTAATTTTGGGTTGGACCACGTTCGTAAAAGTACAAAATGTAACAACATTTTTCTTTTTAAAGATTTCTTAGCGTGAGCATGTATATTGCCATTGAATCTACTTTTAAAATTGTGTCCCATATAGTAACTAAACCATAAGCAGTTTATAGCATCTGCACACGAGTGGAAATATTCCGAGATCTTTGAATACTAACTGCTTAGACAAACTTTATTTAACAAAATACCTACGTACTATATTGTTTAACAAATTGCCTTTACATCTAAAAAACGCTATTTACTCCAGCACTTTTAAAAAACAACTCAAGGGATTTCTGTTGAGCAAGTGTCTGTATACTGTTGATGATCTCTGAGGTCAATCCAGTGTTGTATTTTATGTTTTTTTTTGTATTATTGTAACATTTAACGTGTTTGTAATTTCAGATACAATTTATTGTTAATGAATAAATGACTAATGACTAACTATATGTAGATACTAGTATACTCAGATGAAATTCAACGTGCATTAATTTATTACTCATTTTTCATGTTCAAATAACTCTAAAATAACTGTAATGAACCTAGAGTAAAGCTGCTTCTTCAGTGTATCATAGACCGGCTTATAATGTTTCCACTATTGGGTCTCAGTCCTCCTCTCTAGGAAAAGGAATGGGCAATAATCCACCACGCAAACCCAGTGTGGGTTGGTGGATGTCACATGTCTTCGAAATTTGGATTTGGTTCTAGGACGTGCCTGTTTCCTGACGATATTTTTTTCACCATTTTGAGAGGCTGGCTGAGTTTTTTTTTTGTATTTTTTTTATTATATCCATAATTTAAAAAAAAAACAGCCAGACTCGCGTTTGACCTTATGGCAAGTGGCTGATGATGGAACACGTTTGCCAAAAAAATTACTTATTCATTTTTGACTTCAAGACCTTTAGGTCATAGCTATCAGAAAATACCGACTCACTCCTTGGCTATACGCACAATTAATGTTCTCTTAAAAACCTTTGTGCGCGTGGGTGCAACGTCCACCCATACGGACGTATAAAGGATTTATACCCAAAGCCTTAAGACTCGACAGTCAGAGCCGTTACCACCAGCATTGCTTTCATAAGCAACTGGCATCATAGAACGATATTTTATTGCCTTCCCACATTTTTCAGCGAACAAAAATACCAGTTACAGCAAAACAACAAATCATTGGTTTCGTATTTTAGCAAAATACCGAACGCTCATAGCTATCAGGCAACTGTCACGGTTAACGAATTTGTTAGGCAAAAAAAACCCGGGGCCAGGACCATTTGTTATCCATTTTGTCGTGTGTATCGCGGGTCCATTAATAACCGGGACTTATCCAGCTCTAATCTGCCTCTCATTGCTTTCCGCGGATGATTCTTTTTCGCGCAAAAAATTCCGCCATATTGGATCCGAACAGATTTATGGCGCGGATTAAATATTTGATAAATAATAAAACAGAGTTTTATGTGTGTTTTGTTTATTGCCTGTGGCTTTTCGATTTGTGTGAGTGAATTTTTCTAGGAAAACAAACCAAGTGTTTTGTGTCTATCTACTAGTACGAAACCTAACAATACGCGATTGAGATAGTACCTATTTTATTATAATACTAGCTTTTGTCAGCGGCTTCGCCCGCGTACATAAAATATAGCCTATGGCACTCAGGAGTAAAGCAGCTTTCTATTGTTGCTAAAATTTTTCCAATCGGAGCAGTAGTTCCAGAGATTACCTCCTACAAACAAAAACGCATAAAAACAAAAAACAAACTTTACCTCTTTATTATATTAGTGTAGATGTAGACTAGCACCTTGCACGTGAATTCATTTTCGAGAATGTTTTCAATATAATTTACCACCCCTGAAACTGTATTTTGAGGGTAATTTTGAGAAATCAATAACGATAATAATCTTTATTATTAGGAATTTTGATTATAATTGTACCAAGTTTCAGGTTTATCAATCTAAGAAATAATAAGAACCTCCATACACACTTCAAAACCTCCCAAATCGTTCTATTAAGAGTGCTCTGAAAACAAAAACCATAAATGTTTCCATTCGTAAAAGGAAATTTAAGATTTTACATACAAACGAAATTTTGCCATTTCACTTCCTTACAGTTTGAAATCGCAAAAACCACTTCTTAATGCTCGCCTAAGTTATAAAATCCAAGGAATCCTTTCTTGAGCTAAATTTCATGTTCCTGGTGCAAGTAGTTTTGGGTGTGCCTCAATGTTAGTGAATCATTTTCTCATTTTATACATAGAGAGAGTATTCGTCATCATCACGGCAAGAAGATAAGTGCCTTCACATATTTCTGCTGTATATTTTTCTTTACAAAAAAAAAACAAACTCCAAATCGTATCAAAACAAACGTTTACGAAGAACTGATTCACAACCCCCTCACACTCCCTCCTCACACAACACACGACACTTTACATACATATGTGTAAGATTTTCAATTTGTACCGGCTTGATCCCATTTTATCGGGGATCCGCTTGGGGACGGAGGGCTCGTAAGGCTTGGAGGAGGACTGAGGGATCACCGGAGGACAAGTGAGGATGTTTTTGTGAGATCCGACCACGTTATTGGATGGCAAATGAGTGATAGAAGTGTTTGTTCGCTAGTTAAGATAGGGTTCCGATGTTTTCGCGAGCGCTCTTTATGTTGGCAATTTGTTTTATTATGTTATCGTGGTTCCGTTATGAGATCGACGGAATATTGCTTTGGATTGCTGTCAGTTATTTTTTATTTGGAAATTAATTGATTTTGTTTATTATTCGAAAAACATTTTATCAGCAAGGAAAAGGGAGTCTTCCACGAGGTCTTAATACGACCTAAATTGAATTGTTAAAATAGATTCCGTTACCTGTATAGAGTGTAGGTATAGCTTCATTCCTCTTTCTCGCTCGCACGCTATTTTGACACTAGGCCATGGTAAGACCCCTGTTCCTTAAGATTTAAAAAATATATATTGTTCAGTGTAAAATCCATCATGTTTTATAGTAAACTACTTGCAACGATTTCGCCTATGCAATAGTCAGAAATTATCCCAAGGGAATAAAAAGTATCCTGTATCCTTATCTAGGACACGGTTTACTTGTGTGGCTAATTTCACCCAAATCTGCTGTACAAGCGTGTATAATTAGTAACATTCACATTTATTTTGTCTTAATAGCTTCAAGTTTGGCTCATTTTGTATGAAATAAACTGTTTTACTTTCTTTCTATTTATAATTTTAGTAGTAAGTGTATTCACTATCCTCAAAAAAATCAAGTTCTGGCTTCACTAAATGTGTAATCGTTTTAAAGAAACACAACTACAAAAACAACTGTCTAATCAACCCCTCATACATAACTAAACCACACATTTAAACAACAAAATCCTCCATCAAAACATTCGTACTAAACAAAGCACTTAAACCATTATAAGGCTGGTTACACACAATTTAAAATTCACCCACAATCGCCGCGCGTTGATAAGAGACGCGCATTAGCAATCCGGCGACGCTCATAACATGCCTGTAATACCTTAATTTAAATTTAAATGACATCTAAGCTTCGACCGATTGTATCATCGTATTGTGGACGCGAGCGAGGGGCCGATCATGGCTTGGCGGAGTTGTTTCGTATATTTTTGTTGTTGTTTAATGTTTTTTAGTGGTATTTTAGATGAAAACAGAAAAAATAATCAGGCATCTAACAATTTTAGAGTAAAATTTAACTAGAAAAATATGACGAAGACAAATATACACCGTTAAATTTTAGTCGTTTTAATCCCTTGGAGGATCAATTTAGTACATGAAACACTATCGATTGGTAAAGTTAGAATGAAAAGACGAAGTACTTTTTTTTAAAACTCGAATTAATTTATGCATGTTCTAAATTGATTTCTTTAAGTAAACGTCAGCTGGGCGAGTTCAATGACCTGTAGGTAGTTAGTACGCAACGACCGACAACTACCTACAAGGTCAATGACTTGTTTACTTAAAGAAATTAATTTCGTAAATGCGTATATCAATAAGAGATTTAGAAAAAAAGTACTTCATTTTTTTATTTTATCTACACAAATCGATAGTGTTTCATGTACTGGATCGACCCTCTTCGGGATTAAAACGACTAAAATTTAACGGTGTATAAAGTATTAGACATACCATGAGGAGTAAGTTTTATAATTATGTAAAACTACATAGGTACGTCAAATTTAAATTCAATTTAATTTGTTATACTGTTTTCGGAATATGGCATCTTTTCGATATATACCTACTACGTAACTATGGGAACTTACATTTTAAATATTATATAAAGTACCATGGAAAGATAGAACAATAACACGCTTTAACATAATCTACGAAAGCAAAGCCATTTACACAAAAAATATCTAAATTTTATTCGACACAATTCAATGAAATACTGCAACACAAAATCACTTTATTTCCCTTAAATTATATTCGGTTATGCTCAATTTATTCCCCCAGCGCGGCGCAGTTTGTAGACGCGGCTAACACGCTGATGAGAGGCTTACACGCGCGATAAGCAGGATTACGTCGCCGCGTGTTCGGTGTGCAACCACCCTTACTTTAAAATTTCAAGATCTGTTGATAGATTAGGAAATACAGTGAGACCGTGACTTATATGTGTTGGAGATATGTTGGAGATAAAAAAATGAATAATTTTTTAAATAATATTAATACTGGGATTCTCATAAAGAATAAGTACTCTTTTCATCAAATTCACAGAATAAGGTTCAAATTTCTTAATGTTAACCTTCTATAGTTTTGTGACTTTACCAAGACTCCGGTATTTTCTGTTTTTTCATACAATTATAAAGTGGAAAAATATTCTTTTAGTATTGTAAAGATACCCAAAAAGTAGTCGACCAACAAAAATATTAATTCTACAAAAATTAAATTACACTCCAATTTTAAAGTTTAAAAACAAGTGATAGGGCAAAGTTTCCCAATTATGTAAAAAAGTCATCACAAAAGAATCGCAGAAATTAATAACAAAGGTAGGCTGAATTCATTAGTTGCCTTCGTCTCCTATCAAAAAATCTCTGCCGTTTCATTAACTTAAGAAAAAAAAAACTGTCACCAAAAAAGCAAAGATTAAATTTTAAAGGCACTTTTTCTAAATTAATGAATAGGGGTGAGGTGAGTCGAGGGAAAAAATTAAATGTCAAAATTACAACAAGATTCGCCTTAATTATGTCGGCGCGGCCCGCACTAATTACATTTTCTTAATTTGCAAAGTTGTGGCTCTTTGTGTTTTGAGCTGGTACGCTTTTATTTTTTTTGCCGTGATCTGATTTTGGATGGTTACCAACTTTAGATTCTAGGCTGTTTTTGGAAACTAGTATTCTTAGATAGACAAATATAAAGGGTCTTTCAAAAAATCATTAAAAATCAAAAGCACTCACAAGTAAATAAAGAAAATATGTGTCCCAATGACAATGTTCGTGGAAATATTTTTTTATGACACTGTACTATATATACAGAGATATACATAATCACTAATTGGAATTAAAAAAATATCTATTATCAGAAGTGGCTAGTACGGCGGCGCAATAGGGCCGCCTTTAATTAATGTTAGTTACATATTAATGTTAAAGACTAATTTTGAAGTAAATAAATCCTACAGTTTACATTCATACGCTTTTTAATTATTTCCAATCCTCATACAATCAGTAGACAGACCATGTTTTGGCGGAAGTGATCTCGAACAACAAAATGTAAAATCGCTAAAGTTACATCAAAGTATACCTATTTGTACGTTTTCGCATTACTTTTTTCTGATGCACCCTCTTTAATATCTAATCCTCTCTCCTGAAGTTTTAGCAACCAGTTTATTAGCATGTTGGCCATCTCCTCGGAACACGGACAATAGGAAAGCGCACAAAACAACAACAGTAACTTGTTACGAGGACAATATCTTCAAGTATCACTTAAGCGAGCCTTAAGTCATTCCGCGTTCCTTACCAAAACGCAATATCCCGGAGAGCATTATCTGCACAGAGCGGATGACACCCCCACGAGCGCGACTTTACGGCCGAGCCCTCGCTAAACGCGCAACATTAAAATTTTTATTTTCACTTCAAGTTTGCACAAAAAAGGGGTGTATTTTTTCTCATTGCCCACCGGGGACGGCCAAATTGAAGATAATTCAGTTTATCGCTTTAATATCTCTTTGTCTTTCAAAATTTGCAAATGAGTTTTTTTAATAACGCCAAATTTGTAGCGGCCGACGCCGTGCCTGCCTCTAATCCTTTTATGATTTATAGCCGTCATGCGGATAGATACTTGGATAATGAAGTTTGTGCTCCAATTTTATTTTTGTTTTGTTTATTAGATTCAACCCTTTATTTTTTAATCGTAATCTGCTAGGAAATGAGGTTCTTCATTTTGGTTGAATCGTACTTGAGATTTATTTAGGCGAGTGTATAAATTAGCAATAACATTTAAAAATATGACTTCAAAAGTCAATTTCGCAACGAATGGCTGTAAAAAAGTCCACCGACAGAGAATATAAAAATAAAAACACAAAAGAGAGCCAATAACAATTCAAAAAAACAATGTTTGCATATCAATAGGATGCATCGGATGCGTTTGCTGGCCTCGTCCATTAGTGGCGAGCCATCGATCAAATACACAATTCCAATTTACCCGAAGCCACAAATTCTTCAAAACGACTGTCCGATCTCGCGCAAAAAAAAAACAGATAAAAAATAAATAGCCGGCGCCGCCGGTGGGTCGTGCAGCTCTATGTAGTATCGTGTGTAGATAGGAATTGCAATGTATGGGCGGAGCAATTGACTTTTTATGGGCTGTCCTTTTTGGTGATAGCGTGATATATGTTACTTAGTATGGTCCTGAATATTTGTACTAGAATAGGTATGTACATATACCTACATATTTTATTAGATAGATGCTTACTTACATACACAATTTTTTAAACTAAATATTAAGTACTAACTTTAACAAGCAAGGAAATAACATTATGCCTTCAAACATACCTAGTCGATGATATATTTATGGCAGATAGTTTACTCGTATATTATTATATTATCGGTCAACAATACTTTTATCAAATACGCTCACGATAGTTATTTACGATAGCTCTAGCTTCTAATACACAAAGTTTTACACAAAATTTTTAGCACTTCTAGCCGGGGCGGTTCAGAACCATCTATCTAGGTCGATTTAAACTAGCCCTATCCTAGACCACAAGCCACCAACTTGCCTTACTGTGTAGACACGGACTCGCCATTGATATGAAATATATCATTTTTTTTTATTGAATAACATGACTGACTCGTAAGTGCTTGTTAAGAGTATGTAGATCTTGGTTCCTAGTAAAACAAAAGCGGGTAGAGTAGTACAGTCATTTGATAGTTATAGCTGGAAACTGCTCTTTCCGAATTTCAACTTTGCCAGCTCGGTATTTTTGCCACTCGTGTCGCCATATTGGATAAATGACGCCTAAAAGATGTTGTTTTAGCAATATTCCTTTTCCTGACTTATTTAATAATAAACCTTTTTTTTTATTTGACAATTATACAAAATGAAATTAGAGGCAATTTGTGTAGTGATATCACTGTCAAAAGCAAGCTTAAAAAAATCAAATTTAAGATTAAAGCAAACTTAAGATTATTGAACCTTAAGATTATGTAATTTTTTGGTATACAATAAAGTTGTATTCTATTCTATTTCTATTCTATTCTTCATAAACTTTAGTACCACGACCTACACAATGATTGCTCACCTCTATGATCTTAAGCAATGATCGTTTAACACAAGTTACTCGAACACGATCATAAAACGAGTAATTGAAGCGATTGCTACAACAATTAACATACGAGCTAACTGCAATTACACTAACTACTGATAGTTTAACAGGCATTTATTGTAGATAAATGATTTATTGATAACAATCAAACATTTAGTTTTGTAAAACTAATGGGTTTACATTTAGAAGATATGTATAATAAAAAATAAGTGCTAAAAAGTGGTTTTTTAAAATTAAGGTAAATAGCAACCAAGTAAACAAAATAAATTACAAAATATAAATAGAACTCGATCAGAAAAAAAAATATCAATTTAAAAAATACGAGCACGTCAATTGTCGTTCACAAGACATATGAAATCAAAATGGCCTCTATAGATGTTGCTATAACTGTAACTTATTCAGGACACTGTAACTTTTTCTTTAGCGTAGCATATTAGAGCATCAGTCTTATAATGTTCCCACGGCTGGGACTTAGACCTCCTCTCTAGAAGAGGAAAATTTGCCCGCGTGAAAGTAGGGTTGTCCATACAAACTTCAGACCCCCATTACATCCCTTTAGAAGCTGAATTTTGAAAAACCCTTTCTTAGTGTTCGCCTACGTCATAAAAGGAAGCCTTTTGCAAAATTTCACGCTCCTAGTCCTAATAGCTTCGGCTGTGCGTTGATATGTCAGTCAAGCAGTTTCTCCTTTTATAAACCTTTTACAGGCATTCAAAAATTTTGATGACCAGCTTCTTGCTCCATCAACAGTAATTATCACAAGGAAAAATCTCCTTGTATAGAAATTGTCTACGACTATCCGAGTACCGAATTACATTCAAATCCAATCAGCCGTTAAGGCGCAGGTAACGAAAAGACGGAGTACATTTAAGGACAATATTAGTATCGTATAAATAGTTAGATTAGATAGATATTATCTGTTTTTTTAGTTTTACATAGGTATATTTTAAAAACTTTTTATTTTAGTATCGAAATAAAATCATAAGGACAACAATGAAGATAAAAAAAATCTTATATAAACTCTTGAGCCCCGAGCGGATGCCAGCGTTCGCACACCTATTGTCTTTCTATTATGACTCTAATTACGGTATTCGAGAGGTTAGGCAGCCTTTTTATTAATAATTCATCGATAATTAAAATTGATTGAAAGAAACTACACACAACTTATTACCATTAAAATTTATTACTAATTTGCATATTTAATTATCTCAGATCTCTTGTCAATCGCACCGTTCTAATTCGCACAGTAGTTAACATGATCGACATGACATTATACCCGCGAGTTGCGCAAGCGCAGCCTGTACTACGAGTATGTATGTACGTGTAGGCACTACTGTGCAGACGTGGAGCAATGATTCAACGTTAACTTGTCATTACCGTTACGATTACAAGTTATAAGAGGTAGGGTTATAGAGGACTGTTTTTTTATGGTAAGTAAAAATCATTCAATGTGGAATCCCACCCTTGGGCGGAGTGGGAAACAGTCTCAGACTCTTACTGACTAAACAACCTACCCCGTTCCTTCCTTTCCTTTATCCCAGAACCCTGGTGTCACGCTTTCGCATCATTGTCAGCAAGAAATGGCAACGTTAGTTTAATTTACGGCACGGGTGGCGCAGTGATTGGGCGATTGGCTGCTGCACTGCATTTTGTGGGTTCGATACTAACACGCAACATATTTTATGAACTTAAGATAGTTATTCCGGGTCTTTTTAGAGTATAAGTCTATACATGTGTTTAAATGAACCAACGACATAGAAGAATATCATACCTAGGGGAAAAGTTTTTTTTTTAAATGATGACTGTTTTCACACAAAGTGGTTGACCTATTATTGGTCACCCACTTTCACTAAGCTTATGTTAGTGTTAATTAAAGAAAATTTATTCGCATAAATCGCATTAACATCTTTTGTGTATAAGGGAAATCATCAAATGACTCATCACATCGCCTTTTCTAGATAAAAGTAAGGGTGGCACAAATTTACTTACTTAAACCCACATAGTATTCCTTTTCTTTGGTTGCTGGCTATTTTTTACCATATTTTTGTTTATGGGGGAATTAGAATTAAGAAAGAATTAAATGTACCAAGAAAGAAAAACTCACAGTTTAGACCACACACCAAACCGACCACAACTTAATGACTGCAAGTGAAGCGTAAACCTTATTAATAATTATTATTTCGCTATTAGCGGCGCCGCAGTGGCCCCGATCTCTTATTGATTGCTACATGCTGTATAAAAATATAATGAGGAGAAATAATAGATCAGAGCTACTTGCGTTACGTTCTCACGGGGATTATAAAGGAAAGGGAGATTAGAATTTGTATATACCATGTAATATAGTACAAATACATCTTGAAAGTAATGATGATTTTGAAGGCGAGCAATTGGAAGCTCGCTGTCCGCCCATCTGGTAACAGTCCGCATTAAGGCCAAGTCGTCGACAGCGCGCACTGTTCCCACACGCCGCAAAAGTTCCGTTCCGCAAAAGCGGAACGAAACTTTTGCGGCGAAAGTCGGGGCCCTGGAACTAAGGCAGGAAGGAACGGTGGGTCGTTTAGTCAGTATAAATCTGACACTATCTCCCGCTCCGCCCAAGGGCGGGATTCGTCATTCGATGATTTTTTCCCACCATAAAGAACATCCTAAAAGTGATGATAATATTTGGATATGTTGTTACGTCCAACCAGAGACGCTATCGTAAGCTTCTTACTGATAGCAGGCTTTAGAATAGGGTAAGTTGGAAGATCAAGTACTCACCGGATACTTGGAGACCGATGATCACCACACTGGATTGCTAGTTGCTGTATTTCACGACGATTTCAGATTTATATAACACTCCGCGCGAGAGGTTTACCGGCCGGCGGTTTTTCTGATTTCGAAGTGTTGCTTTTTTTCGAAGTGTTGGTTGAATTGAAGGGAGTTTGAGTAAATAATAGATAGGATCCCTCCTATAGGTAATTAAGGAAATTATCCCGAAGCTTGTTTTTTTTTATTGTTGAAAGATTCGCGTTTGACGCTTGTATAGCTTTAGCCAGTTACACTTATCGAACCTTTTTTTATGATATCAACATAAATTATAAAATGATGTGTGAGAATAATAATCAGAAATCGAAGTAAGTAACGTATATAGAGTTGTCAATACCTCCTCTAGAATCTAATAATTATTATCATGATTTAAATCTTGGGATTTAAACTAAAATTAGGTAGTATATTAGGTTAGGTATATTAGGTTGATATTTATGTGTCTTATACGTTTTAGAGTTGACTTGAGAATTTTTTTTCAACAGCCTTTACTGTCCAACTGCTAGGCTAAGGCCTCCCCCAAGTCCTTCCAGATCTTCTTTTTCCGTGCTATCTCGATCCAGTCCTCTCGGTATACTTCTAGACTTTTTAATATGGAACAATAAACACGTAAAAAATTCTTCAAGAGGTACGTACCTATTTTTCCAAATGTACTCAAAGAGCAATAAGTAATTCTCGATTTCATCAATCCGCTTTAAAAGTCATGTTTATAATCCTAAAGAAGGTATTATCATCTCTATATTAGTCTACTTATTCAGATCTCTGATAATAAACAGAAAACCAATAAAATAATATCTATAAAACACTTAATAAACTATACTATAAAAACCAATCCTCCACAAAAAACACATGTCCAATAATTTATTCCGCAGTTCCTCGCAATTAGCTTACACGATGACTTGCAAAAAACCTGGGTGATTAAGGCTCGGCCCACATTAGACGACGCGACAAATCGCTGCGACAAATCGCCGCGACTATTAACCGGAGCAATGGGTGCGATAAGTCGCGCGTGACAAACGACGCCAGCTAATGATGCCGGCTTTAGTCGCGATGTGGCAGCTTTGATTACATCTGTTTTACTGAATGCGTGAATATTGTTTGTAGGGAGGAGTGTACCTACTGTAGATGATAGGTCGAGAGTGTGACGATTTTTTGTAGTAGACATGTTTAGAGAATTAGCTTTTGCAAGTAGCTCCGCCCGTCTGTTATAAGTAACCTTAAATAATCTCAAAAGAACAGACCTCTGGGATAATAAGTAAAATATCCTGTGTCTAATTATTCTGAAAGAGGACAGAATAATTAGACACGACAAAACAAAAATAACTTACACTTTACTACTACTAGCTTAAGTTATTTTTTTTCCTTTTTTCCATAATTATCGCAAAACGCCGTCTAGTCTCAAGCTAAGCAGTGCTGTGTTATGAGTACTAGACAACTGATAAACATACTTATATATTTCTAAATACATACATGTTGTAAATAAATTACACCCAGACACTGACAAATGCTCAACTCATCACACAAACATTTGACCTGGGTTTTTTTAATGGTATGTGAAAATCATCGAATGACGAAACCCACTCTTGGGCGGAGCGGGAGGCAGTGTCAGACTCTTACTGACTAAAAAACCTACCCCATTCCTTCCTTGCCTTATTCCTAGAGCTGCGGTAACACTTTCACACCAACCGTCGGCTCCAGAAACAAAACATTTGACCTGGGTGGGAATCGAACTCACGACCTCCGGCATAGCGGTCAGGGTCACAAAGTCTCTAGTCTAGTAGTAGTCTCTTTCTTAGTTTTACATCAATAAAGCCTCTATACAGTTTGTCACACGTGTTAGCTGTATTATACACCTCTTTAACACCATTATACAGCATTACACGCGCTCCCGCTCAAACCGTAGTGTAACAATCCAAGCTGTCAATAGTGCGTATAAATCAAACATCTCATCTTGAGAGAGAAGTTGCGGGACGTGACCTGCTTGCCGACCTAACATTTGAAATATTATGCATTTTAATGTATTATTTAGAGAAGATATGAAAAGTGGCCAAGTTCGAGTCGGACTCGAACACGAAGGGTTCCATACTATTATCTTAAAATAAAGAAATAAAAACGTTACTTGTTTAGAAAAACATTTTTTTTTGTTATAGTGGCGATAGAAATACACATTATGTGAAATTTTCAACTTTCTATCTCTTACGGTTTATAAGAGACAGCCCGTTAATAGATGGACCGACAGATTGACGGAAACCAGACGGAATACAAAGGTTTAGTAATAGCTAGAGTTTCATTGTCACGTTTTGAAATGGTTTCATATCATTAAAAACATCAAGTCAAAAAATGACAAAATTCACTTTCATTAAATTTAACCCACTGTCCATTACATTAATCCACCATTGAAACCATTGCATCAACTTATGTATCAACAAACATAATTACAATATACACAAAACATCAATTCGATCAAATTAATTACCAGTGTAACAACATGGCCGCTGTTTATTCGACATGCCTACTGAAACACCATTATCCCTATCAAGCCATTACCGAGCTCTCTTGTGAAAAATAATAGTTATTCACATAATTACCCGACCCTACCCTGAGCGAACGAGACAGACACACTCAATTCATACGTCGGAAAGAGACAAGCGTATTCTCAGCGGGCCGTCTTCGAACACTTAAGTAATTGAATGGTACGGAGGGTAAGACGGGTATAAAAGTATGAACGAAAAATGGAAAATAATATTATAAGTAAGGGTATCGTGTGAAGGGGTCGGGAATCGTCGGCAATGTTCGGATCGCTCGTAAAAAGCTTCGATGAGCGTATGTTTGCAGTGAGGTGTTTACTAGTAAGCTGCCGTTGGCACTAAATATACACTTACGTAGATGACACATTCTCAAGTTCTGAACACTCTCGTGTAATGTATTTTCAGTAAGTACCGTCAATGTATTATAATTTTATGTTGTTTTGAAAACAATGTTTCGCATTGAGTATGTATGTAAAATAAATCGACTAGCGACTGCCTTGGATTCGGAATGGTATGGCATTTTATAAACAGTTTTAATATAAAAGAGTCTCGAATATTTTTATTTGAATATTGCCATTATGAAGTTAGTTTACTTGTTGTTGTGATAACATTGAAAATGTAATAAAATTTTACGTATAAAATAACTACAATAAATAGCTACTACAGTATTTATTTTCGTAGAGTCGGGAAATTATCAAATAACTTTTCCGTTCTGGGTGTAGTGAGGTATGAAACTCCTTTCAGACTTTTACTAACTAATTACTGACCCTTACATTTCCTGAGTCACAGTAACTAAAAACTCCACCACCTTTTTTTTAAGTGGGTAAACCATTCAATAACACCTTCCGCCATTGAGCGGAGTGGGAGATAGTGTCAGACTTTTATTGACCCAAAAATCAACTTCTTTTTCTTTTTTTTTTGTCTTCTTTCCAGGGCCTCATAGAACCCCACCACCCTTACTCAAACTTAACAATTTTTTGTTTAACATTACCAAAAAATCGAATCACACTGAAACTAATTTGATCTCAATTCATTGTACCTAGTCATAAAACCTTTCATCTTGAGTCAGCGACTTGTATTCACTCAACATAACACAGCATCAGATCCATCTCCATTTAAGCTAACTTGTAAGACTGCTGCCGTCTTGCCATGCGTCTTGTCACAACTCGTGTCATAAACTAAGGCAGCTATCAACTCTGCGGATATAAAACCAAATGGTCCAATGATAATACGTATATATTACTATTGTGTTGTTTTGCCGTCGCATATTTTTTATTGCGACTGTGTATCGAGTCGGCCGATTTATTTTTATAACTTTATGTAATGTCGCACTGTCGTAAACGTGGAGCGGGACTTATTTATAGTGTCAGTAGTTGTGTTGGATTGTCGCAGTTTTGAGTGAGAAGTTTTGATGGAGTTGTTTCGAAGAAAATCGTTTTTCTTTTGGTTATTATTTAAGAGGGATAGGTATAAGAAAACTATTACGGTATTCAAGACGTAATAGAAGTATCGATAGTAGTCGACAGCGCGCTCTGTTCCTGAGCGCCTCAGGGAGTTGTGAGCAAATGTAGAGGTCCGGTCCAGTCTCTGAAAGGAAGGTCCGACGAGGGCTAAGAAGGTATGGGGTGGGTCGTTTAGTCAGTACGAGGCTGACACTGTTTCCCGCTCTATCCAAGTTCGGACTACGTTAGTAGATCATTTTTCCCATTATAAAAAAAAACAATACATAGTAGAGAATTCATACTTGAAACGCACAGAATGTCTCTTAGAGTCATTCCTAGTATAGGGTAGTGTTTTTTAAAAAAAGGAAGAAAAATACTGAAACCTGGCTCCGGGATTGTTCAAAAGACTTACCTCAGCCCTGGAACATAAAGGACACTGAAATAACTCAGGTAGATCATAGCCAAAGTCTAACACAAATGCCTGCTCCATCTAGACTAGCAAAAGATTTATCTCATCCTAAAATATATATTATTTTAGACTCATGGGAATGCGATCAACACCTCATTATCATCACTCGTTTAACCCAGTAATGACAGATATAACTAACACACCTAAAGTGTGTATCATTGGTTTTAAGATTTTTGTATGAAGAGTTTTCATGATGCTTTAGAATGTGCAATTAGCATATTTTTTCTGACTTTAAAATGCCTAAATGGTTTATTTAAAATAAAATGCTTTAAATCTTTATATAATAACTTTTGACGCAAAAATATCAGTAACAAATTGTTGCACGAATTATTTACGGTTTAAAAGTTATCAAAAACATAACCTGCATCCCGCTACAGATACTACAAGCGCTCGATCCACAAATGAATTCTGCCCTGCATGCCCTAAAACGCAGTAAGAGCAAAAAAGCAGTTTCGAGAAAAACGCAAAAAACACTTTGACGTCGTATATTTTATAGTAATAATGTTTTATGGTAGATTTTTTTTTTGCCTAGAGGATTAAGGCAATTACAAATAATGAATTTTGAAAAAAAGCGTGTTATTTAGTCCATTCAATTCAAAATTAAATGGATTTTTCGAAAATCATGCCTATTACTGCATGCGAAAAAGTATAGATATACAGATTTAAATGCAGTAAAACATACTTGATACTGCAAAAACTCATCAGTTAATAGTCGTATTAACCGATTTCACAAAATAATTTGCAGTATAAGTATTTTTTACTGCATTTTAATAAGCACGTTTAACTAATTGTACATGCAGTATGTGACAAATTTTGAAAATAATTAGGTCGTGTAGGTATTTATAAAGAAAACAAGACATTTTTGTTTGTATTTTGTTCTGTAGAAACTTTTTTTTACCATTTCTGCTAATTTAAACTTTAAAAAAATGCTAAAAACAGAACAAAATAAATATTTAAGTGGGTGTTCTCATGCAACAAACGTGATTTTACCATTTTTCTTGATATTAATTACGGCAATACGAAGACTACATAGCTTGAAAGGCTTACAGCACATATAACTGTATATTTACTTTAAAAACCTGTAATTTAATTAACTTAAAAACATTTAAGAAGGGATCCCATACAACAAACATGATTTTTCCGCATACATGTAATGTCTAATCTTGTATAAATAATGGTGCAACACCGTCGTGTCAGCGAGTCTGACTCGCACTTGCCTGGTTTATTACCTTTTTTGCTGATTTTTGTACAATATTTGCAGGTTTTCTTTGTCTTACTTTATCCTTTATTGAAGATTACTTCTATATCTGCTGTGGTATGGTATTGGCTATTGTATTGTTTAAGATTAAAAGTCTCTTCTGTCTGCTACCGAAACGTGTGAATCTTCAACACTACCTGTGTCTCGGTAATAAATGTTGTCGTGTCCTAACATCAGTCTCAGTAATATTAACACGCTTGCAGCCGCCTGATTTGTAAGCATTACTGTTCTGAACGTGGAAGCCGCCGCCTCACTCCGGACTAGGACCCAGCGTAAGAAGCCGTTGCCGCAAATCTTCCACTCGGGACCACCTTACTCGTGTGGAGTACCAACTCCTACGCGGGGCACATCTCCACTGTATGCTCCACCGTGTTCTCCGGGCGGTCCATACAATGGTGATACTCGGGCTTTTTTGCACGGATCGGGTGCAGTTATCTCCTGAATTTACCATTTCCGGTGAAGATCTAGGTCATACAGAAGGTGAAGACGCTGTGAAGTCTTTCCAGACCATAATTATGGCGGATAGCCTTCACAGACTTCACAGCGTTCTCACCTTCCGCTGGACTTATTATTGTTAAGTTTTTTCATTGTGTTGATGCCAGTCAATAAAGCAAATTAAAACTAATTCGTTTCTAAAGTTGATCTATACAAGCTATGAGTTGATGAACAGTATTAAAACTATTTACTTGGAATATTTTGATGTACCTATTCTAACTTCAGAAAATGCTATATAAACTATTATTACTAATGTTTGGATGCGATGATACTTTTTTTAAATTCTTTATTTAATTTAGGGACTTTTATATAAAATACATATCAGAAATACTTTTAAAGTGATATTCTAATGTGGAAAATAGGTAGGTATTATTACGTCATATTTTTTTCCAACAAAAGATAAAATACTAGCCGTTCACTTTGATGTGTATGTTTCCTCCCGTTGCTTACCCATCTTAAGTCAGACCTTAGGCCCTACCACGATCCGTTTTACGACCTAAACAGAACTATTTTATAACTGCTACTATAACTGGTAAAGCCCATAGTTAACTTGGATGGCAAACTTACGTTTGTTTGCAAAGCTTTGTCGTGATGTTATTTTGTAACGATCAACGACAGCCATCTCGAATGAATAGTTTGTAGGTAATTATTTTTATCTTAAAAAATAATTACCTAAAGTCTTGGACTATTAATTTTAGCTGGAACAGACGGTCCATTTGAGCAGAAGGTCTAGCTTAGAAATGAACTCAATCATCGGATCCAGCTCGACTGGGCTGGGAAGCTGTGCCATAATTTCTTGTTAAATATGCCACAAAGTCTGAAGATGAAAGTCTGTGACCAGTAAGGCTTCATCAGAAGGTTTAAAGACACCTAACACAATGGAAATTTTCTTCCGTCATCTTGGTAGTGAAATGAAGATTATCCACAAGACAATCAAGATTACCGATATAGCCCAAAGAATTGACTAATCTGTTAGTACAGTGGTCCCTGATTTCTATGTGACTATGGACAAGCGCGATCAGCTGTCTGTGACTGATTGAGAGACAATTCCTGACTAGAACGCAGTATAGTCTAATCGTGACACCAGTGAAACTTAGTAGCTATGTTCGAGTTACTAATTATAATGCAGTAAATGTGACTTATACTGCCATTTAATAAAAAATAGTTAGTTTTCAACTTTAGAACGATACAGACTATAGTGCAATAAATACTCAACTTACTGCAATTTAGTTTGATTTTCAATCAGTCGTCATCAATGCAGTATTACTATTTTCGGTACAAAAAGGGCTTACTGCGTTTTAATTTATATTGCATTATATTTCTTTAGTTGTGGATTACAGATTTTATGAGGTAATAGAGACATTTACTGCGTTTAAGTTGGCAAAGTGATAGGCCGATTTAGCCGTAACAGCTTTAACTGCATTTTAGTAAGTATAACAATGAATTTTGGCATATAATTTTGTGTTACTGCATTAGTAAATTTCGTTTTTCTGCCCAGTAAATCATCGAATCAAAACCTAGGTAAGACGAATATGTTCCTTATAAAATGCCGGTTCAGAATCAATATTTAACTCAAATACCTAAAAAAGCCTGTTACTGCGTTTTAGTGTCAGCACGGCAGAATTGTTGTTAATATTCATGCTGTACAATACCATTTTCCAAACTCCAGTACAGCAAATATCATCGATGTGCCAAAATCAACTAAAATTTTATCCAATTAAGTGCCGTTGTTAACATAACGAGGAGAGCTAATTCCACACAGCCATGATACCCTTATAATGACATCGACATCTGTTCCAAATACCAGCCTTCGGTACAATCGACGACCGTCCTACGGGCTAATCATGAAAACGTATTTATGACCTAATTAAACTCATGTCGACCCGAGCGACGAGGACGCAACATACACACCTCCACGAGAGCAAAAGAGACAACCGAGTCCCCAGGCCAGTGATTAATGATCGTTATATGGCTGGTTAAGTACCGTGTAATTTGCAAAACGACCCTTAATTACCGTAGAACACGGCTACTATCGCCGTCTTTGTCGTCTGCTAAGATTCCGCGTGCGAGCGAGCGGGACGGCGAATAGTTCGTGATGCGACTTTAAAGGCGGTATTTAATGAGGCATTATGATGTCGACCGCGCAGATTAGGTCCTCATGGAGATGAAAATTGTTTGCTGTTCTCTTTATATTTGGCTTGGCTGGTGAACAAACATGAGAATTTAGTACAGATTTAAAGCAAGACTGGCTGTGTTTGACTTTCAGCCCACTGAATAACGGGGGTTTAAAATTGCGCTAAGTTTCAAACTCTTGCAACTTCTATTTTTCCGAATGTATTTTTGTTCGAACTTTACCCCGTGAAACAACTGCTCTTGCGATATATCTCGACATGCGTATCTTCTATAAAAATGTTGTTCTTTTCATCTATAAAGAAATACACTTCAGTAGCATCTTTTATTTTTACCCCTGATCGACTAAAACCCTTTCAAATTCGAAATTTGCTCAAATTACAGACTTAATTTGTAAAACATCGACATCATTTCCAAAATATTAACTTTCTGTTTCTCCCACAGGTCTGGTTCCAAAACAGAAGAACAAAATGGCGGAAAAAGCACGCCGCGGAGATGGCGACCGCGAAACGCAAGCAAGAGGAGCTCGGCGAGGAGTGTGACGACCAGGAGCAGCACGACAACGAGTGCAGCGACGAGGAAGAGGCCAAGAGGCCGCGGCTGGACATCCACCACATGCACCACCAGCTGCCGCACCGGCAGTGATCGCAGACCCCGGGCGAGCCCTCCGCCCGAGACCTCCACACTCCCAGCGCCACCTACAACCACGACGCCTACTACCAGGACTATCCTCCCTACAAAGAAGAGGAGACTCCTTGCGACCTGTCCAACTGGCAAGTTCGCAGGCTCGAGGACATCAGGTCTGGTGACAGTGACAATGTGAACAGTGACAGCGTCAGTGTCGATGAGGAGCAACCGATCAACTTCGCGTACTATCACTTCTAACGTGTGACGGACGAATTGTGTGGTGTCTGCAGACTTGTCAAGACTTTTACGAACTTTAATATTAATAATAATTATCATTCAATTGATTATCTTTTTACAGTCACATTGTTTGTCAAAACTTTAAGGCTCATGTCAATGGATTGTAGAAGTAAGCTGTGTAAAAACGATTATATTAATGTAATTAGCTTAACGTAACTGTAAATATTTATTGTATAAGTAGTCATGTGATAAATTATAAGTAATTTATTGATAATTTTAGATTTTACATCTACTTTGTCAGCGTAAACGTGTAAATTATATGAATCTTGATACCGGTGCCAATTTCCTATTTGTAGTTGTTATATTCGAATATAAAATTACTTAGATGTTAATTTGAAGTTATTGCGTTTGTTCTATTTATCAGATTTTGCCATAGCTATGTAACTGTAGTGTCATACTATCCCCTCTTTTCCAAGTTATAAAAGCTTGCTTAATTTTATTTCCTTCAATCGTTTTGCACTCAATTATGTTGCCATAAATGATTTCAAAATAAAATTAACTTGTCCAGAGAGCATTTACCTTGTTCAAATCACATTATTTTGATATTTCAGAAACATTAGCACACGGAACAAGTCATGACAGGTCATTTTGAGTTAATGATGACAAGTCATTATTTGTCAGAATTTTGCATACCGTTACTTAAATAGCGCTGAAAATTCACATGAGGCGTGTTTAAAACTTAGTTACTGCGCCGTCGGCAACACAAACTGAACTTGGAAGAATAATTACTTCTTATGTTTGAAGACTTGTAATTCTAGATAACTTTGCTTTTGCAAGTACAAATTAGATACCTACATACTAATCTTTTGTGTAAAGAAAATTGTATCAGTCTGCTTTTCAAATCCATTAAAAATAACTTTTTGTATTGACATTTATATTGTTTTCATGTGTAAAAGTCACACCTCTAGGGTACGACAAAAATTTGTACAGATTTGTTCTTTATTAATTGTAAATAATAATATTATTAATAAGACTATCATGTCGTTGAGGCATCGCAATATGTATATTGTACATTTTACTATAAAAAGATGTAAATAGATATTTAAACGAATTTACCTATTGTAACTACGAGTAGTGACGACCACGCGACAGTATTACTATTTAATAGCTAAATGTGCATTATTTGTTACATGTGGTGAAAACAGCAGTGACAAAATTTTTAGTAGCAAAAATAAAACATTTTTATTTTGTACTCTCCTTTGTCACTGAATTAAAAAAAAAATATTAAAAAATAATTTTATTAAAATTATTAAAAAATAATTTTATTAAAATTAATAAAAAATAATTTTATTAAAATTAATAAAAAATAATTTTATTGAAATTATTAAAAAATAATTTCATTATTTTATAATTTGGTTTAAACTTGAAATAATGCTAAAAGGTTTTCATAATACCGTCTTTCTTACAACACTGCTTCACTGTAACAAGTTTTGTCTCGAATTCAGTTACAAACTCACACAAAATTGTACCATAAAAAGTGAGTTCATAACCTCAAATACTGCACATTTATCTCACCTACATCTATAACACTAAAACTATAAGTTTACATAGAAAATGAGCTTCAAAAATAACGAGATTACTTCGCTTATAAATGCACAAAAATAGCTGTAAATGTCTGTAAATTTTGAAACAATGAGTTGAGAGTTCAATGACCTTGTTACAGAAATGAAACAGCGTTAAGTAATCATGTTTAGATCTAACGAGCGTGGACATTCTACGTACTGTGGTTGAAATAAACAGTTAGTAAAAATATTATATGCTTTTGATTTTATTTTGTCATCAATCTTTACCTAAAATATTTAAAATAAACTGCTAGAAATGTAAATTGTTATACTATCCTGGGTTGAAATCAAAATCTTAATTAAAATCGGAAATAATTATGTTTACAAAAAATTGTAATCGTAACTTACCATTACAAACTATTGCAACCACCCTTCTGCTCTACAAGTTTTGAATTATCTTATTTAAGTCCGATTTTTCAATCTTTAGTTAACTTTTATCTGAGGAATAAATATGGCGGTTTGATTTTTTTCCATACAAAAGCTGTCAAAACTTCAAACATGTTCTTTAGAAAAAAGTTATCTGGCTAATAAAAAATCAGCTCTTATTGAACTAAGAATCTATTTCATGGAATATTTTGTCACAAAATCTAGATAAGATTTGTTATTAATAAAAGTAGAACCCATTCCTATTTCTAAATGAATGATGAAATGAATCGAAACCCACAGCAAATAACATTCATGAAAACACACTTCTTACACGCGTTACAAACTGAAAATACACCTCGCACATGTGTTACAGCGGCTGAAAATCCACGCACCTTGCAATCTGGATGAACACATTACATGAATATATAGTAGGCGTAATGTCGGAGAGGATCCCGATATTGAACAGGATATAGTCGGTATAATAAGCTGAACACAACGTTGAATATGTATTGTACTTTTATGGACTGATACACATGTAATTTTTGCGATAAAAACTAGTTACAAGCTTGAAAACAAACGTAGATTTATAAAGAAATCTAATCAAGACAAAGAAGATTCCAGAAAATACGACAAAACCTACATATTTATTCAAATAATCATCTATAGTAACAGTAAGATTACTTCACTGAACAACATTCTCAAGAAAAATCCATTTCCAACGCAATTCTGTAAGAAAATTCGCATCTCGAAGCACACAAAGGAAATTCGCGCAATCCTCAATTTTGAACCGTTTCGAATCTGTCAATAAAACATTGTACGCATCGCAACGTGCCGGTTATCGAACCGATTCGTATGTACCATCACCGTGATACCGTCCTTACATCGGAAAAACCTTTAGGTAATCGAAGGAGGCGCGAGCGAGCAAAAATCGCGACGCCGCCCGTTGCCATAGAAACGGACCAAGACGGTAAACAAGCACTCGCACAAAATGAAACTTTATCTAGAGTTGAATAGAGTTGGCTTTTGAACGCTGGAGTTGGAGTTGTACTACTTGTGAACGAGCTTGTAGTTATAAATGTAAAACATCGTTTACTGGCTGTTAGAGCGAGAGGCCGGAGGGGTGCGAGGAGGCGGGAGGGTCTGAGGGGGTCTTCTTTCATCTGTTGTGGTGAACTCGCGATAAGGAGCCGCGTCTACCTTTTATTTATGACTACATTTTAAAGCGGGGGCGAGTATGTTACGCCATTCGTGTGATTTGACGGCGGGGTTGGAGATAATGCTGTACTGATTTTGGTGATAGCAGTTCTTTTTGCGCGGAGTTCGTGAGGGAGGGACTCGCGTGATATAAGCTCTGGGGTAGACTGAGCATGTACACGAGTTTTATGAAACGAGAGACATAGGGACTGTGTTGTATATTTACGACTTTCACGTAATGGTGGATATAAACAGGCGATTGGCTGGAGTTAAATGTTAAGGTGATATCGATCCTGCTGAGCTCTATCCTGTAAGGTACACCACACATACTGTTCTAAAACAGTCACAGAATAATCATGAGTGAAATTTGTCACGCTGAGGTACATCAAAAGAAACATTTAGAACTGTCTAGAAGATTGTTACAGTAAGTAAACATAAAAATTGACAAACATAAGTGAGAGATGAAGGCTATGTGCTTTGTTACACTTTGCTCGCAGCACGGATGGTTGACTGGGATGAAAGGTATGACGCAGCATTGGAAGATCTCCCGCAAGGTGGACCGATCACCTGGTGAGAGTCGTAGGAATAAGATGGATGCGAGACACACGTTCGTTATCGTGACACTTGATAGAGGCCCACATCTAGCAGTGGACGTCAAACAGTAAACAACAGCTCGCAGAATGATGATGTTAAACATTGTTATTCCTTCCTTAGTCTTTCACTCTTGACAGAGTGGTCGTGGTTAATCATTTTGGAATTTCTTTGGCTAGTGAGGCTCCCGCGATACGTCTCTACTTGACACGATATAAATACACAAATATCTTATAGATACACACTACACTATGTATAAGAACTAACATATGGGTTTACTTTCTGTGGGTAAAAACCATCCAACGACTCTTTCGTCTTTGGGTGAAGCAGGAGATAGTGTGAGACTTACTGACTAAAAAACATCCCTTTCCTACGTTGCCTTTTATATATAACCGGCCTGACCCTTCATTTCAGAAGCGAACCCTTGTCCCCAGCAGGCTTCGACCTTTCTGCAGGGCCCTGAAACTAATATATGTGTGAATTTTAGTCAGTAATAGTCTGACACTCCTTCTCGTGTCAATCTGACCGGGAAAAGCTATTTGATGTTAATCATCTTCCATTTCAAAAAAATAAACACGAAATAAAGGCGACCCGCCCCAGCTTCGCACGGGTACTGATATTGAATATATTATGCATGTATTAAACATACAAACCTTCCTCTTGAATCACTCGTCTATTAAAAAAAAACCGCATCAAAATCCGTTGCATACTTTTAAAGATCTAAGCATACATAGGGACAGCGGTAAGCAACTTTGTTTTATACTATGTAATGATTATTTATCCAACTATATAGCCTTTTATAAATTCAGTCGAATAATAGGACAACATCATAGCCTTTAAATAGACAACCAAAATCATAAATCAATTCTAACGCATACCAAAACATACATAATTATGATGCAACCATATACACGGCTGATACTAAACACAAAATGTATGTTCAAAGCTAAAACAATAAAAGAAATACCCATATTACAAGTTAACAATACTTTTATAGAAGCATATCAAAACATAAATAATTATGATGCAACCATATACACAGCTGATATTAAATACAAATGTATGATCAAAGCTAAAACAATAATATTACGAGTTAACAATACTTTTATAGAATTTAATAGTCCAGTTCACACCTACGATGGACAGTAATTACAAGACAAAGACGATTAATGTCAGAGAACAATAAATCTACATTGATGATTATGTCAATATTACATGTTGAAGACGAATATGGAGAGAATGAAATATAATAGCTATTGGAAGTTGTTAGTCATAGTGGACAACGACGTGACGAAATTTCGTATAAGTATGTATACTTGTAGGCAATCGTCCGAAAAAAATAGAATTTTTTATGGTCGGCAAAAATCATCCGATAACGAATCCCGCTTTTAGGCGGAGCAGGAAACAGTGTCAGACTCTTACTGACTAAAAACCCCATCCCGTTCCTTTTTTGTTTTTCGCACTGGAGCCAAGCCTTCCTTTCAGAAAGAGACCTTTCGCAGAGTCCCTACGGTTGCTGACAACTCCTTGAGGCGCGCGGGAACAGAGCGCACCGCCGACGACTTGGCTTGGTCCAAACTATTACCAGACGATTGGATTGTAGGACGTAGTCAGTATTTAGTAACCTTCTTAATAACTCCGTAGCGACATCTGTAGTCCAACATATGAACTAAACAACGAAAATTCTCCATTACACAAAGTTCTCAGCTCGATTTGAATATAAATGTCTCCGGAAAATTGTAAACACCGTATTATTGTAATAAATCCTTATTAAGTTATAATTTCTCGATAAATAAAAAAAAATCGTTTTATAGAAAACTAGCTTTTGTCAGCGGCTTCGCCCGCGTACATAAAATATAGCCTATGTCACTCAGGAGTAAAGTAGCTTTCTATTGTTGCTAAAATTTTTCCAATCGGACCAGTAGTTCCAGAGATTACCCCCTACAAACAAAAAACATAAAAACAATAAAACAAACTTTACCTCTTTATTATATTATAGTGTAGATAGTGTAGATAAAGTCCAATATAACCGTGTCTTATTTAGATTTTTTTTCAATTCTCGCGATATTTTGCAATCTTAAGGTGTTTACAATTTTGTAGTGACATAAACAACAGTTAGAAATCATCACCAGGGCAGTTTGCTAGATCTAGGTCCTAAGTATCGTTAGAGGAGGTTATGTCTCCACTTTAAAATGGGAGTACCATTTTAAAGTGGAGACATATGGCATACCATCTAATAGTAACTTACTGAAGAAAAAATGTAATTATTCATTTTTTATAATAATAATAATAATAATAATACCTTTATTTGTTAGAATATTGTTGTTACAAGATGTTACATTCAATTATAGTCCAAAATATTCTGCTGTTTCCAGCGTACAAATATTATCAAGAAATCATAGTAATATCCATTGAAAAAATTAAAAACCATACAATGTCAAGTATTATTACATGATACAATATCAAAATAATTATTAAGTACAAACAATGTCAAGGCATGCTAAATATAATGTCAAGGGTTATCAGATATAATGTCAATGAATATTAAATAAAATGTCAGGAAAATAGTTAATCAATACAATTCGATAGAATGTCACAGGTTTTACATTTATTTCACAAATTAGAAATGTAAGGGGAAGTCGTCCAACTTAAATTTAGAGTCAAACTTTTCATTTAAAAAATCAGCTGTTGAGTAGTAACACTTAAACAATAGAAAGTCAAATAATTTCTTTTTAAATGTAATGAAGTTAAGATCTTTGAAGACATTAGGTAATTTATTATAAATACGAATTGCCATACAGTAAACATTATTAGAAAATAATTTAAGTCTTTGTTGGGGTACACATAATTTATGGACATCGCGACTTTTTCTTATAACAACATCATTATGTAATTTAAATAAACCTATATTTTTATGCACAAAGATACAAAGTTCGAATATATATAAAGATGGGAGTGGTAATATTTTTAAACTTTTAAAGAGCGGGACACAGCTATCTAATGGTTGGGCTTTGGTAATTGACCGAATACATTTTTTTTGAGCTCGAAATGCTCTAATAAACTCAACAGAGTTGCCCCATATAATAATACCGTAGCGTAGGATTGATGCTACGTAACCAAGTTTAAAAGTCCAGTGTGTCCAAAGTGTTAAAGTCCTGCAGGCCATTAAAGAACGTACCACTACTGCATTTACATAAAACTTAATAAATAAATAAGTTTATAGGCTTACACTATATCGGGTTACTGTTAATTAGTGACCGGTACTTAAACATGTGATTGTAAATAATTAACAAACAACTTTTACTATGGGACCAAACCTGAAATCGCGAAAAAAGTCAACAAGTTCAGTACATTTTACCAAGCTAGGCGAACATAACTGTACTGTCCAGATTTTTTTCGCAATTTTTTTCGCCCATAGTAAGAGTTGTTTATTCTCTTGACTACAATCATGTATTGCCAGTTACCCTATATACAATGAAACGATGAGTTAACTTGTGAAATTTAAAAATTATGGCCACAACTGTAATTGCTAAGATGTTGACTAGTAAATAACTAGTGGACAATAAGAAAAAGATGGCTTCATTGAAATAATATCATTTTGTTTAATATGAAGGAAAGACATGATGATTAAAACCTTATTATTTAAACCTACAGCTGTCAAACTTTATCGATCATAACTGTACACTACAAAAACCCACAATAAAAGACGTCTCATTTGATCTTCACCGTTTTAATTGCCAAACTAAAGCCCTATATCATACACCTACGTGTCCGAAATAAAACGAGCCAATATAGGTTAAGTTCGAAACAAAAGCGAGTCATAGTCGAGCGGTCGTTGGAATACGGACACATCAGTCATAAAGATCCTACGTGAGCATAAAATTGTGGTTTAGTGGCAGACGTACTGGCCACACAGGCGAGGAGCCGTATTCTGGAGAATGCATGAGTTGTCGATACGATATCGACTATGCAGAGAATAATATTTGCAGAAGAACAGATACCATTTTTTTTGGTTTTTGGATGCAGTGCATGTTCTAGAACTGTCTTTATTGAATTTATTCTACACAGAGATTTAGTATGTAAGTATTTTTTATTTATTTAAAAAACTGCCATAGGGTAATCATTAGAGAGCTATTTGCATCGTGTAGGAATTTAAAGTATTTGTTTTATTTAATTTTCGTTGAGCTCTGAAGGCTGTCTAACTTATTATGGTAGGGTAGGACTTGTCTGCCGCGAAACAAAAAATTGGTGCTTTAATACACAGGGATAAACTGGATGTGTTCCCTAAGAATTTGAAACGATGAAGGATCAAATTCTAGATAGATAGATTAAAACTTTATTGTACACCAAAAAGCAACATAACTTATACAAAACTATAATCGTTCGGTCGTCGTTTATTATAAACGTTGCAAAGAACAGAAGTAGGCTTTTGCTCAGCCGTGGGCCAACACGTGCTAATATAATTCTGGGAACTGACTCCCAAGTCACAGGCAATAAGCCTAGTTTGGGAGCCAGGGGACCTATTAGTGTGTTTAATGTATGTTATGAATAAAGTTATTATTATAAGTTATTATTATAATAACAAGAAACTAATATTAACTACTTTACAATTATTCACGTAAGTACAGCCAATCAAGAATATATTTTAACTATCCTCAAAGTATCGTGGTAGAATTTCTAGGCCGGATCTTCGCCAGCGCGTAGTGTTTCACGGGCGCCTCAAAGAGATGTTTGCAAACTGTAAGGGCCTAGTAGGTAAGAATCCTAGAACACAGGTTTCTTTTTTTATTGTAGGTAAAAATCATCCAAAGACGAATCCTGCCTTCAGGCGGGACGGGAAACAGTGTCAGATTCCTGACTAAACAACTTTCCCTATTCCTACATTGCCACATATACCAGGGCTATAGCCTTTTTTTCAAACGCGAACCATTGGCCCCAGTTGGCTTCGACCCTTTTGTAGCCTAGGATCCCTACATAGGCCTGAGTTTAGTCAGTAAAACTTTAAGATGCCGTTCCACTCTGCCTTAGAGGAGGAATTACTATATGAGCCTATAAATACCCATCAAACAAGTTATTATGGGGTCTCCAGAATAAGGCCTACAATTGTGAAACAAGTCCCATGAGTCCAGGTCGGTGAGTGATAGACGAATGTATTTAAAGCTTGTCTGCAGTGATTTACACGACTGGACCCACGCACCAATTACCCAACCGACTTAGACATCAATTTATTGAATGACAATAATCGTCAAATAAGACTAAACCTCGTGCGGTTTTTAACGCTGCGGTAGAGGAGGGATTGGGAGGTCTCTGTGAGTTATATAATAATAATATTCGACAACCATCACACAACGCCGTCTAGTCTCAAGCTAAGCAGAGCTTGTGTTGTGAGTACTAGACAACTGATAAACATACTTATATATTTCTAAATATATACATATTATAGATAAATTACATCCAGACACAGAACAAATGATCGTGCTTATCACACAAATATTTGTCCTGGGTGGGAATCGAACCCACGACCTCCGGCATAGCAGTCAGGGTCACTAACTACTAGGCTGACAGGCCAGTCAGTTGCAGATTAGCCAGAATAAGAATTCTGAGAGGTATGTGTAATAAATATTTGCTTCACGCGTTCGCAAGAGTAAGATGACTAAGTAAGATGGTATGGAATGGTGTTATGGTATTTGGTGTTACGATTTTTACAACAGTTTTTGCAGAATGTAATGAAGCCACGTGACTACAACTACGTCAGCACAACACTGGGGTAGCACCTTGGTCATACAATTTCTTTATATCTATTTAATATACTAGCTTTAGCCAGCCGCTTCGCCCGCTTAAAAGAAGATTTCTAAATATAAACCCAAGTGATATAAAAGAAGCTAAGTGAAGATAATATACCCAAGTGTCATCTCTTTAGGGATAAAATTTCTAAATAACCTTTGTTTAGATATATCATAGAAAAAATGCTATATAAAATTATGTGGGTTTCGATTGGACGTTGATGAGTCTGTGAGTGAGTCAGGAATTTCAACAAAACAACAAAAACTTTTAAATATACAGATCCTTCAACCACCCTTTCTTTTGAATCGAAAATATTCAAATAACGTCTCCTGGTCTGGGTGGAACATGTGGAAACTCTTACTACATAAAACTAAACCGTGTTGCTTTAGTGGGTCTTTGTATTTCAGGGTCGAAGTGACTCCTTCGTTAAAATGTTAGTTAATTACTTAAATTAATGCGAGGATTACCTCGCAGTATTGACAGATTGATTGAGAGCAGTGGTGGCCGAGTGGTAACGGCCCCGACCTATGAGTTGTAGGTCGCGGGTTCAAACCCGGCCAAGTGCATTACTTTGTGTAATTTACTTCATCACCACTGCTTTCAAAACGGTGAAGGAAAACATCGCGAGGAAACCGGCATCTACTAGAAATTCGAAGACGTGTGACGTGCCGTGGATTGGTGGATGTCACAACATCTACCAATCCGCACTGGGCACGCGTGGTGGATTATGGCCCATTCCCTCTCCTAGAGAGGAGGCCTGTGTCCCAGCAGTGGGAACATTAAAAGGCTGATGATGATTGACAGATTTATCCACACCCAGGCGTTTTCCTGTTTAATCTATCAAATATCTAGATGAAATATAAAATCATTCAAAACTGTGACTGACATTGAAGTGACTGACATTCACAGTCCGTCCTAACAAAGAAAAAGAAAGCCATCAAACCAAAGCTATCGATTTCTCAGAAAAGAAAGAACTCCGATCAAAATCAATGAATGTTAATCATGAACCGACTCACATCAGATAATAGTAAATAATGTGCCATCACATAAATAAGACATAGACACATAAATAAGACATAGACACATAAATAAGACTTGATCACATAAATAAGACATCAAATAAAATTCGTTTGAGTGGCACACGTCACTCTTGGCCGTCGTAAACTTGAGACAAACGTATCGAATGACTGACTTGTATAATTACTTGATTTAAAATAATGAAGCTCAACTTTATGACCTGGAATTGATTGAGATGCATTCCTTAATTCTAAATTGACGGCTCGGCTGGTGCAGTGGTTGAGCGATTGACTGCTGCGCTGAGGGTCGTGGGTTCGATTCCCGCGCGGAACAAATATTTGTATGGCCTTAAAATAGGTGTTCCGGGTCTGGGTATCTTGTGTATGTGACTTGACATGTTTGTGAACGCACCAAAGACAGGAGTAATTCCTAGTGTGGGGCAACTTTTTTTTTCATAATAACAATAATGATAAAATTCTGTCTAATTGATGAAGACATGCACTGCAGACTGGTAGCATGAGTATCTGGTATAATTTCCAGAGCTCGCAAACGGCAACGAAAGGAACGCAGTAATTTTTTTGTCAGAAAAATCTGCTACTCCTCCCCAGGTCATCCTGAGGAAGAGACGTCCATTGTTTAAAAATGTTATTAGAAAATTTCTTATCACAAAAAAAAAGAAGAAGTAAACATGTTATATAAAAGCGTTTCACCCATGCCAAAGAAGTGGACAAAACGCTACATCATACCTGTGACATCGCAATGGGGAGCTTGAAGCCTTGCGATGGTGTACCCTCTAGAAGGTTCCTCTATCAGATATTAGCCTCGCCACTGGCGACGGGTTCCATGCGACTGTTCGTAACAAATGTTTATAATTTTGTTAACAAATCAATATATATTTAATATCATTGCCACTTAACGTTGTAATTTTATAACTCAAGAACGGGCTCACCTATCTAAACCAAATGTTTAGGCTTTGTTTGGAATATTCAAGTTGGCACAAATTAGGTTAAGCGTTTCTTCATTTATCGCATTTTTCTGTTGCCGGGAGCGAAGCCGCGGGCAAAAGCTGGTTTTCTGTAAAATAACAAGTAAATGAAAGATACAGTTACATTGTTTCTTACACCCGTATTCACAAACGTTACTATGCGGTCTCACAGTGCTCGCGAGCGCACAGGGCAGGGTTTGTGAACTACGCAACACAAACGAACCAATCACAGAGCTCTATTTCAACGCTGTGCGTTTGCTTAGTCAAGGGTCGTTTGAGTATTGTTTGTGAATACGGGTGTTAGTGTTTAAAGCTAGATTATAATTAATTTTTGGGACTTTTTAATAATAAGAATATTTTCTGGTTTAACCGTTTCTGCTTCTAAAATAAACAAAGCATCAAGGAATTTTTCGTTTAAAAAAAAAAAACTTTGCCCCACACTAGGAATTACTCCTGTATCGTGGGTGCGTTCACAAACAGGTAAAGTCACATACACAAGATACCCAGACCCGGAACACCTATCTGCAGGTCATACAAATATTTGTTCCGTGCTGGAATCGAACCCGCGACCCTCAGCGCAGCAGTCAATCGCTAAACCACTACGCCAGCCAAGCCATTGCCTTTGTCACTGGAAAGCTAAGATCCGTTATTATTTAAACTAGAATAGCACAAACATCTATCCATTGCAATAACTCGCAGCAGATTAAAATAATTTGATGAATCATTTTGCAGCTAAACAGTCTAATCCTCTTTTATAATCCCCTAGAGCTGTAAATTCCAGCGGTTGGGTCACCAGATCACCAATCTCTAGTAAATTAATTGTGTACAACCAATAAAACAGAATTTAATTAGTCGTTTTTAAATACAGTATAATTAAAGGTTAAACAATAAACTTATAAATTCTTACTAATTACGTACACACTAGAGTTGCCGCGAATACTCGCTATTATTCGGTATTCGGCATTACTCGACATTTTATTGATATTCGTCGAATACCGATTAATAGCTAGTATTATTCGGCATTCGGCGAATTGTCGTCTAAAATAAATTTTTAATGAACAAAAAAACTAATAAGTTAAACATAAACATTTTTTTAATGATTTTACCTCTTAAAACAATACAAAATATCAATAATTATCTGTAATAGGTGCCTGTGCCTATCATATTCATGAAATTAAATTAGGCTTTTTAATTAATATTTAAAATCCAACAGAGGCAGATTGTGGTGCAAAAAAACAATTTTTTCTGCACGTTCGGGAGCAAGTCGGTTTCGTTTTTCCTCGTAAATTAAACCTGCCTCGGAAAATAGTCTTTCTGAATAAACAGAGCTTGCTGGTGTGATTAAGAGAAAATTAAATTTACTACATATATGTAAGCATGTATAACACGAAACAGATTTCTTTAACTTTATTGTTTTCTTTTCTTACAACCTTAGAAGAAATTAGAAATATTTTTGATATGTTTTTTATGTCGAATAGTGATGTCGAGTTATTCGACTATTCGCCAAAGTGAATGGCGATTAATCGGTATTCGACTATTCGCTATAACCACTATTCGCGGCAACTCTAGTACACACGTCTATACGCAGTTTGATCTGAGGGTAATCAAGACTCATCAGAAGATGTGTAATTGGCGACCGTACATGACTTCTGTGTAATTGCCACCTATGATACGATGGTCCTATAAAGAATTATTGATGTATCAATTGGTAGAGGTGTAGTAAACCAGGCATATGTGCCCCTCTTGCAAAATAAGACTAATAAGATTTGAGTGAGTAAGCTCTTAATAAACTAGTGGGCTTCACCATCAACGATTGCATCACTATTTACCATCAGGTTTTTTTTTTATGGTAGGTAAAAATCATCGAATGACGAATCCCACTCTTGGGCGGAGCGGGAAACAGTGTCAGACTCTTACTGACTAAAGAACCTACACGGTACCTTTTTTGCCTTATTCCCAGAGCCCCGGTGTAACGCTTTCGCACCAACCCTCAGCTCCGGGAGGCATTTACCATCATCATCATCATTTCATCTGCGATGCCACCCATTTAGGGATTGCAGTCAAGCACTAGTTCATATCATGAAAAAAAAAATTTTTGGAATCTAACTCACATTTGCTGGACTCCAATATTCTTTTTTAAACGAAAACAAAAATTAGGTGACGTAAGTAATCACAAATTTTCACAAGGTCTAAATTTCGCAGAGCCTTAGACTCGCCAAGTTAGAACGATCGTATTGTACTTGACAGTACTTGTTGCCTTGGCAATTGAGTTGAGTAAAGTGAAAAAAATTCTCGTCAATGAGGACCTCAAACCAAGGACCTTATCCATTCTACGGACCTTTAAACATCCAAGCGGGGGCCCGGTGTAGGAGTCAGCAGGGTCGAAGGCCTCTGGGGCCATCGGCAATGTGAAAGTGTAACACCAAGGCCCCGGAACTAAGACAAAGAAGAAACAGGGTGGATTTTTTAGTCAGTAAAAGTCAGACACTATCTCCCACTTCGCCCAAAAGCGGAAGATGTCATTTGATGATTTATTTGCCCACCATTAAAAAAAGCATACAAAACAGGTATTCAAACTGGCTTTTTTGTAATTACCTAAATGATTAAAGATCTGAGCTAATCTGTTCAGTGGTTTTTAAAAGCACTCCGCTTTTCTATAAAATAATAATTATATTAGTTAATTAAGAACCACACATAATTAAGGCAAATCTTATCATCGTATATTTTAACATCAACAAAAACTGTTAAGTTAAATCAAATTAATGTAACAACTAATGTCAAACTTGATTAACACCCCGAACCCCGCGGGGTTCAACATAACCCGTCACTTTCAACTTTTATTCGCCATCAAAATTCGCCAAATTGATTTTTAAACCCTTCAATGTCCGATAATCTTGAGGGTGATAATTCTGGTCATCAATGGGTACTAGGGGGTCTTAAAATGTTTGACACTAAACGTTTTATGACCACAATAAACCGATGGGCCGCAGTTCATTCACTTGAGACGGCCACTCCGAGGAATTTTGTTTAATTAGCTTCGGATTCAGACTAGTTAATGCCTCGAGATCCGCTTATATTTTAAAGAGATGAGATAAATTTATGATTTTTTAAAATTTAGTTATTTAAGTAATATGCTGCATTTTTTTGGTGTGCTATGGATTTAACGTTTTTAATAAGTTTTAGGAAGGCTCAAGGTCACCCAGCGAGCAATGGAGAGAGCGATGCTTGGTATTTCCCTGCTTGATCGAATCAGGAATGATGAGATCCGCAGGAGAACGAAATCAACCGACATCGCTCGAAGGATTGCATCGCTGAAGTGGCAGTGGGCGGGACACATAGCGCGGACCGATAACCGATAACCGATGGCCGTTGGGGTGGAAAGGTTCTCGAATGGCGACCGCGTACCGGACAACGCTCTGTGGGCAGACCCCCTACAAGGTGGACCGACGATCTGGTGAAGGTCGTGGGAAGCCGCTGGATGCGGACAGCACAGGACCGATCGTTGTGGAGATCCTTGGGGGAGGCCTATGCCCAGCAGTGGGCTTTGCTGGGCTGACATGATGAATAAGTTTTAAGTGCTATGTAGGGCAATGTCCTGAAAAACTTACCTTCATTGATTCTTCTTCTTCTCAGCCGTACACTCCTGGCAGAGACCACGACCACGTGGTCATGGATCGTCTGGTAGGTTGGTTGTGGCTTCTGCGAGACTTCTCCATCTCTGTCTATTCATGGCACTTCGTCTACATTCAATGAAGGAACACTTCGAAGATGTTTTAATGAGGTCTGTCCATCTGGTAGGAGATCCCACAAGAATGCTGACCCTTTAGTCTTCCCTTCATTAACCTTCATTTATAAAAAAAAAATACACGAATTTGTGAAGGGATACTTTATGGTCATGCTATGCACATGACCACCTTCTTAAACTATGTTGGCATTGACTGTTTTAGCCTGATTAATGACACCTAGGACTCTTTAAGTCAAGGGTGAATAGGTTACTTCTTAACAAAAGCGCTCTGTTGACCAGATAAAGTCAAATAATTTATTCCAAATAAACCATTTACAGGCACTTTTGAAACGTCAAGTCAGTTTGTCCTAAAAAATATGATGCTAATTGCACATTCCAAAGCGTAGATCTCTATGGAGAAGAATGCGCAAGAAACTCCATGGACACTCTTTTCAATTATGGTAAGTATTACAAATATTTCGGTTACATGTTTCTTGTTGATACTAGTATGTGAGAACAATGTAAATAATAATCATAAACACAAACTATGCTAAATATAGATATTAAAATAAACCTTTGACAGCTAAGAGATGACCAATCTCAATTGACAGCGCCCGTTCACGGACATGACGCACATATCAGCACCACTCAGCTCAACCATATTATAGGGAACCGAATAATCCAACATATGCGCCACCATCAGAGAGACATTTGAGTGACAAACTCTCAGCTGCCGAGCTCATTCACGTCAAATCAAACAAGTCCTATAGTAACCTAAAACCATAAGTTGTTCCATGGTACTCACATTTACAAACTTTGAAAAAAAAAATGCTTCTACATTATACAATTCTAAAATAAAGAAAAATTACCCACTTTGAAAACATAAAAATATATATATATATATATATATTTCAAAGCCAATCAATTATTACGCCCTGGTGGTAGTGGAGCTGGACCAGCATTAAGCCAAGCATTTTTATCTAGAATATAATCATCCAATTTATAATATGCCTGCCTGCATAGTGTGCGTTTAATACAAGATTTAAATTTCGTTTCATTGAGTTCCAATACGTGGGAAGGTATTTTATTATAGCATTTTAAACAGTACCCCATGAAAGAAGAGGCCACTTTAGCCAGTCTAAAGCCTGGTTGAACTAACTGATCCCTATTTCTTGTAACATAATTATGTCTATCGCCTCTTTTGCTAAAAAGATGAAGATTTTTTCTAACATACATGATGTTTTCATATATATATTGACAAGCCATCGTCATAATATTAATTTTTTTAAACAGTTCCCTTAGAGAATCGCACCGCCGGAGATTATAAATGGCTCTAATTGCTTTTTTCTGTAGTATAAAAATTGATTCGATGTCTGCAGCCCGTCCCCATAGTAAGATACCGTATGACATAATACTATGAAAATAACTAAAATAGACTAGTCTAGCGGTATCAACATCTGTTAACTGGCGGATTTTTCTAACAGCATATGCAGCTGAGCTAAGCCGTCCTGCAAGAGATTGTAAATGAGGACCCCAGTGCAGTTTCGAGTCGAGCGTAATCCCCAAGAAAACCGTTTTATCTACAAATTCCAGTTTCTCATTATTCAATATTATGTCACAAACACTACTCTTGACATTTGGTAAAGAAAACCTTATGCATTTAGTTTTTTTCCCATTTAAAACTAGATTATTAGCTGTGAACCAGTTGTGGACCTGTAATAGGGCGTTATTTACGTCGTCGAAATTGGTAGTCCTTCTATTTATCTTAAATATCAAAGACGTATCATCGGCAAACAACACCATATTAAGTTTGTTTTGCAATAGATGGGGTAAATCATTAATATAAACCAAAAACAAAAAAGGACCTAAAATTGAACCTTGCGGTACCCCCATTTTTACATTTAACCCTGAAGAATTCACACCGTTTATCTGAACTAATTGTTGTCTATCATTTAAATAAGATTTTAATAAGCTTAACGAATTTTTACCTAGTCCGTAATGTTCAAGTTTCAAAAGCAACGTTTCATGAACCACACAATCAAACGCCTTAGATAGGTCGCAAAAAATACCAATAGCATCCTGTGCCTCTTCCCATGCATCAAAAATGTGTTTCAGTAAGGAGACACCAGCGTCGGTGGTACAACGTCCTTTGGTGAAACCAAACTGTTTATTGTGCAAGATATTATTTGAGTTAAAATGAATTAGCATTTGATCCAACATCACCTTTTCAAATATCTTGCTGAAAACTGGCAACACAGATACTGGTCTATAATTATTTGTATCTTTACTGTCCCCAGACTTAAAAAGTGGTATCACTTTACTAAATTTCATTAGGTCCGGAAAGATTCCTTGATCTACACACAAATTGAATATTAATGCTAAGTACGGTGCTATTGTCTCTATAATTGAGGTGCAAACTTTGATAGACATACCCCATAGATCTTCAGTCAATTTTATTTTAATTTGTTTAAACGCTTTAATCACTGTTATGGGATTTATGTGCTTAAAGTTAAATTCAGTCGGGCAGGCTGGAACATTCTCTTGTAATAAATCAAAAGCAAGCGATGGCGATGAGTTTAGGGATTCAGTAGTTTTAATTGGTATACTAGTAAAGAAATTTACAAATTCTTGCGCAACTAGTTTGTTATCACTAACAATACCATGATGAGTCTCCAATGTGTAATCATTGTTATGAGTTTTGTTCCTATTAGTTTCATTATTTATAATTTTCCAAACGGTTTTTATTTTGTTATCAGCTGATTTAACCTTGTTGCTAATGTATAAGGCCTTAGCTGCCTTACAAGTATTTTTAAACATTTTTGAATACATAGCAACATACTTATTAAAAGTGTCAGTCTTAATAATAGGTTTAAGGCCATACAGCTCGAAAAGTCTTTCCCTACTTATTCTGATTCCTTTAGTTGCCCAGTCACTAAACCTAAACTTAGGGTTGACACACCTATTTTTTTTTTCAAAGTTCTTGTTAAACTCTGTATGAATTATTGAAAAAAAATCATTATACAAAATATTACCATCATTCTCTGAAAGTTTCCAATCATTAAGCTTGTTAATTAAAGTGCTGTTAAATTTATTTAATTTACCGGATGTTATTGGTCTAGAATGTATCTGCACTTGTTGTATAGGTATGTCGGATTCAAAAGTTACCATCAAGCCGCTATGATCAGAAGGGAGATAATCTACAATGGCTTTATCTAAATAGTCGCAGCAACAAAAAACATTATCAATACATGTAGCTGAAGTAGTGGAAGTTCGAGTTGGTTCTATAAACACATTTGATAAATTAAATGATTTAAAGAGATTTAAAAATCTACAGCTTTTTGAATTATTTTCTAAAATATTAACATTGAAGTCTCCACATATAATTACTAGTTTGTTACTATTTGAAAGCTTTGCCATAACATCTTCCATGACTGACTCAAAAATAGAATAGTTTTGATAATTAGGGGGCCTGTAAACGCACACTATGATATGCCTATCCAGCTCAACACAAGACAGTTCAATACTATGTTCTATGGACAGTGCAACTATGTCTTTACGAGTTTTAAATTTAATACTACTTTTAATTAGGATAAGTGAACCTCCACGTAACATTGAGTTTCGATTAAAACAACTGCCCACATTATAATTCTCATAATTAATTAGCATTTGAAAGTCCTTTAACCAATGCTCAGTAAAACAAATAATGTCAAACATTGTTTTTTCTAAAAATAATTCAATTTCCAATTGTTTCGAAGAAAAACCTTGAATATTCTGAAGGAACAAATTAAAGGATTTTAAATTGGCCCCTTTACTCTGAATGCTAGAAGATACTGATAGTGGTCAAGCGCAAATCTATCAATAATAAAAAAAAAACGGGGCAAGTACGACTCGAACTCGCGCACTAAAGGTTCCGTACAAACTTACAGATGAGCATGTAAATAGTTCAATTCTCGAAGATTTTTCTCCAATTTCATTTAAATAACAATTTTTTTTCGGCAGGCATGGAAAAACTTTCATGGACGCCCAGGCTGCCTCACAAACAAGCCAGTTTGGGCAGTGTCAGACTTCTGCTGACTAAAACCATACTTCCGCCCTTCATTTCATCCACAGATATTACGTCCGTGCCCTTGTTTGATATGTATAATTTTTTGCTTCTGGGCAACTCCACGTGCAAGTGGCACCTCTCCAGAGCATTTTCAGCGATTAAGTAATACTCGTCACAAGCTTGCTGTAAAGTACCGTACCAAACAAATAGACTCCCAAACAACAATTCTTTACATGAATCGACTGCTATCTGTTCTTTACAAAACACGTACATCCCTCAGTCAGATTTTTGGGCATGGATTACACAATAACCTTAACAACAAAACTCTACAACAAACATTAGTTAACTTTAACTCCTAGGAAAGTTAAACCAGAGATCAGCAAAGAAGTAAATCAGTAATTCCGTCCAATTACCAGGCGATCATTACAGCGAGGAGGTGTTCAATCCATCATCTGGTCGCTACGGCCGGCCGCGGCGGGGTACGCGATTTTATTAAAATTAATACCTCCACTGGACCGGGGCTGTAAATGGATATTATTCTTAAGGACAAATACTCGTATAACGGACCATCTGTTTGTCTGTCTGTAAAGTCGATTTCTTTCAGCCAATTAGTACCAAATCAAAAACCTAATTTTGGTACTACAATTCTCGGTATTTTTACATCAGCTTTTACATTCCTTCTCGCTACACCCAGAGCAGTATGATTCCTTTATTTGATAATTTTTACCTAAATAAAAAAATGTGGGTTGATACTCTTTAACATAGAACAACTAGGAGCGTGTGTTAGTAGATTGGGTGTTACTATTGTTTTAGAATAAAATATCAAATAGTGCGAACATAAATACATATTTTTGGAATAAAAAATTTTTGAAACAAACAATAAGATTTATAAGACTGCCCATACAGTTGTTTGCCCGTTCTCCTCCATAAAGATCAGCACTTAACGTGTTAAACATTTTCTAGGCCTCCATACTATAACAGAGTAGATACTCGTATACTAAGTGCTCGGTAATGTTAGACAAACTGCCAAAAGCAGGCGTATGTTTTTAAGTCACTCGTTCGCGAGGCGATTTGTCAATTTTCTATACATACCTACTGAAAAAACAAACTACAAGCCGTCTCATATGACGGCACTATAGACGCAGGGGTTGAACGCGTGGTTGCTACGATAGTAGTTACGGATTCGATTCCCGCTCGGAACATATTTGTATGGCCTACAGATATTCTATTCGGGTCTGCGTGTCATCAAGAGTTTACATATTCGTGAACTTACCTATGTTACAAGATTATTATATATAATGTAGTATGGGGAAAAGTTTAAAAATATAGATCAGCATCGGCCTTATTAATGTCTAAACTGCTGGGACACAGGCCTTCTCTCCAGGAGAGGGGATGGGCCATAATACACCACGCGAGCCTAGTGCGAATTGGTGGATGTCACATGTCTTCGAATTTTTGGTTCTAGGACATGCCTGTTTCCTTACAATGTTTTCCTTCACCGTTTTGAGAGCAGTGGTGATGAAATAAATAACACAAAGTAATGCGCCTGGCTGGGTTTTAAACCGCGACCTACAACTCGTAAGTCTGGGCCTTTTTTATGGTGAAAAAAATCATCTAATGACGAATCCCGCCCAATGGGCGGAGCGGTAAACAGTGTCAGACTCTTACTGACTGAACGAGCCACACCATTCCTTCTCAGCCTTCATACCAGGGTCGGACCTTCCTTTCAGAAACCGGACCGGGGCGCCTAGTAGGCTTCGGCCCTGCAGTTCGGTCGAAGAAGTAGGGGCCTTTACCTCTTGGCCATTACTGCTCAAAAGAATGTAGATACCATCAGCTAAAACAAAAGTTTTGCCTCGTCGTTTATACCGCGTACATCGAGGGACTGGAACAGTTTGCCGGCTGTAGTCTTTCCGTCCGATTATAATTTATGTGTCTTCAAGGCTAGAGTGAATAGGCTCTTAATAAACTAGTGCGCCTTACCATCAACGATTGCATCACTGCTTACAAGCACTAGTTTATTGCAATTTAAAAAAAAGTTATAGAAAAGGTAAATTTAAAATATTCAGAACAAGCAAAGCCAGGAGGTTGTCGTGCTGCAAGTTATACAGCCCCTGAGTAATCCCGAGGCGTCGGGATTTAACAGCAGCAATCCGATGGCCATTGTAATTAACAATTTGCAGCACTCTATAGAGTCCTAACGAGCGCCGCATGCTCATTATACCGCTATATATGATGCCATTATTTTAATTAAAACAATCCCAAATGCTTGCTTTTATTGCTCAGTGTTTTGATTTTCTGATGAGTGTCGTTGGTTTGAGTAGCTCTGGTGTTTCTGCAGGCTTAGCCATGTCGGTAGTCTACAATCTATTAATAGTATCGATGTATAGGTATATCCAGCAACCCGCACTAGGCCCACTTGATGAATTGTCTTCTCGGGAGGAGGTCTGTGTGTCAACAGTGGGAACATGAAAAAGGCTGATGATGATGCTGGTGACAGAGCAGTGGCCGAGTGGTAAAGGCTCCAACTTACGAGTTGTAGGTAGCGGGTTAAAACCCAGCCAGGCGCATTACTTTGTGTAATTTATTTCATCTCCACTGCTCTTAAAACGGTGAAGGAAATCATCGCGAGGAAACTGGGATGTCCTAGAACCAAAAATTCGATGACATGTGACATCCACCAATCCGCACTGGGCCCGCGTGGTGGATTATGGCCCATTCGCTAGTCACTAGAACAATAAAATAAAACAGAATAAAATAAATTTGTTTAAGTCTCCCATAATACAACAAACGTGATTGTTATGTCTATGTACTGTCTCATGTTGAGTATATAACAGTATAGAACCTTCATGCCCAAGTCCGGTTTTTGAGTTCACAGTGTTCATACAGACAGAAAGGCGCAGTGGAACATTTTCTACACTAATATAATAAAGAGATAAAGTGTGTTTTTGTTTGTAGGAATCTCTGGAACTACTGGTCCGATCAGAAAAAATTTTGCAACAATAGAAAGCTGCTTTACTCCTGAGTAACATAGGCTATATTCTATGTACGCGAGCGAAGCCGCTGACAAAAGCTAGTGTTTTATAATATAATCGTAACGTAGCATTTAAACAGTTAACTCGTAGACACCCAAGCGAAGCGTTAAAGTTCATTACAAATGATTCGTGACAATATTTTGTTCAAAAGTCTAGTTAAACTCTTCTTAAACTTGGCGAGCCTGAAGGTATGCTCTACGAACTGTAGCGCTTGTACACTGCTACAAAAATAAATAGTTTTAAAAACATAAATACAGTAAGATAATACAGTTAACAACTGTTATTGGTATATGTTTATTTATATAAACTAGCTGTGCCCGCGACTTCGTCCGCGTGGAATAGTTATTTTGGGCATCATATTTATTTTTGCAAACAACCTTCTCAGCTTTATAAATTATAGCTGTTACCCACGACTTTGCCCGTGTCAATTTCTGTTATTATTTTAAACAATTTAGTTTTTAAAAGAACATAATTATCTAAAAGTACTTCATAGAACTACACCCCAACTTGGGCACGCCATAATCTCGCCGGTAAGTCCCCTCTTTGAGGCGTGATATCTATCACGGCATCCTCACCTTCCGCATGACGCAGGTTCTCACCGGACATGGGAAGAAGGAAGAGACGCCCGGGTGTCGCCACTGTATGGTCAGCCCGGAGGATACGGTGGAGCACACGGTGGAGGTGTGCCCCGCTTGAGAAGAGCATCGCCGTGTCCTCGTGGGAGTGATCAGCGGCGGCGACCTCTCGCGCCGGGCCTTGGTTCAGGCCATAATTCGCAGCGAAGAAGAATGGCAAGCGGTCGCCTCCTTCTGCAAAGCAGTAATGCTCGTAAAGGAGGAGGCCGACCGCATAAGGCAAAGGCAACAGCGCCCTCGCCGTAGCCGTCACCGTCACCGCCGCGATCCCGCCGATATCCGGTCTCCTTAGACGCTGGCTTGTGGACGGTGAGCAATGGGTAGCTCGCCGTCCGGTCGTCTGGTAACAGTCCAGACCGAGACCAAGTCGTCGACGGCGTGCACTGCTCCCGCGCGCCTCAAGGTGTTGTCAGCAAACTGTGGGGCCCTTCAGGGGCGAAGCCTCCTGCAACTGAGGATTGGTGCGAAAGCGTTATACTGGGGCTCTGGGAATATGGCAAGGGAGGAACGGGGTAGGTTGTTTAGTCAGTAAGAGTCTGACACTGTTTCGCTGAGCGGGATTCGTCATTGGATGATTTTTACCTACCATAAAAAAACCCATCCGCGCCGCCCGCAAGCAACCCCTCTCCTCGCCCGCCGGCCAGGCGCAGCGTCAAGTTTAGCACATCATGCATCGCGTGTGAATTTTATATCGGAGTTATTTTAAAATTGATCTTCTAAGATCTTCTAAGATGTTCGTTGAAATTAAATGACGTCAATGACAATTTTGTTTACAATTACATACTCTTAATCAACAACACATTTATTTGGATAAAGATTATATTATTATGTTGATAGAACTCTCACAAATAATCGGTAAAAATTGGCTAAATTTGATTCGCATAAAAACGACTCTAGTAAGTTAACCTTAAAAGATAGACATATACTGTCGCGGACATTTTTTTAGATAATTTTAAGAGGAATAATTCTTTCATACATATTTTGTTGGTTTCTTAATGGCAGCGCACGCAACGGAAGCCCTCAAAGATGAATAATTTTCCCAGTTTTTTCCACCTTTTTATCGTTGTTTCTTCGCTTCTATTAGTCGCAGCGTGATGTTATATAGCCTAAAGCCTTCCTCAATAAATGATCTACTCAACACAAAAAGAATTTTTCAATTCGGACCAGTAGTTCCTGAGATTAGCGCGTTCAAACAAACAAACAAACAAACTCTTCAGCTTTATAATATTAGTATAGATTAGTGCTTAACTATGATCCCACCTGATGGACCAGTTATGCGATCGTTGATGGTGAGGCGCACTAGTTTATTAAGAGCACTCTAACCTTGAATACAAAAAAAGTATTAATTATAATTAATTGTAATTTATTTCTTTACCACTGCTCTCAAAACGGTGAAGGAAAACATCGTGAGGAAACCGGCATGTCCTAAAACCAAACATTCGAAGACATGTGACATCCACCAACCCGCACTGGGCCCGCGTGGATTACGGCCCATTGCCTCTCTTAGAGAGGAGGCCTGTGTCCCTGCAGTGGGAACATTAAAAAGGCTGATGATGATGAATAATTGTTGTTTAAACCTTTATTTTTGTTAGAATGGCTGTTGTGGTCTCTCATCTACTCTAACAGCTATCATCTGTGTGTATCATTTGACAAGCCAGCAAACATGCCAGGCATCCGAGGACGGATTAGATTCGGACGGCGAGTTATTGTCGCCAGTGTATCGACACCTATAACGTTGTACACTGCGGTGCATAGTTAGAGGACTCACCAAGTTCGTTGTGATATTTATTGGTACAGAAATAAAAAATGTTCATTAATTGACCATTTATAGACTTTAGAATTGTCAAAAAATCGGTGAGTAAAAAAAAGTGAAGCTAAATTGAAGTTACATTGTACGTTCAAAACTATATATATAATCTTTATGGAGAATAACGGGCAAAAAACTATATGGACACTTATCATATTGTGAGTGAAAATATATTTGTAATATTTTTTATTCCAAAAATATGTATCTTTGGATTCATTTTCTACTATCACAAATATATTAGTTATATAATTAATAATCTATAATTAATATGTTAGTTGATTTGTTTTCTAGTATTTAATACTAGATTATAACTTATTATTAAAATTTTAATAATAAGTAGTACGCAGTTGGTGTACTAAAAATAATAAGATCTAAATCAATAAAATCAGTCAGTCTACAAGTATCCTATAGTTTAGTTATTTAAACTGCGTGATAGTAGAAAATTATTCTAAGGAAACATAGTTCTAGAATAAAAAGTAGTATCCCATATGCTATTCCAGGACATAGGCACACATGCGCAATACATTACAATACGCACAGGCATACAAATTTGAATTACCCAAAATAATATCTACCCTCAAATACTTTAAAGCTAGGATCTATGTCTGTCCCAATATCGTTGTCCCGCAGTGTACGACATCGATCAAAAGCCAAGATGTGGTACCTCCGATAAAGCCTGAAGGGACATTAAAACATTTTAAAATGCCATAAATAAATCGCTTAACGACGCTAGCTCGGCCGGCCATTAATCAAGTGCTCACTTCCAGCTACTTTTTATTACATGTAAATGAGTGCCTCGTAATGCTGAGGTTTATGCTTGGAGATGACGATGTGTGTGTAGGGGGTGAGCAGGACTTGGAGGTTCGTGGAGAGTGAGGCTGGACTGCTCACCAAAAAAAAATACAATGTGTAACTTTAAATGCGCAAAACCTCAAAAACCAAAAATGATTTTTAATTCAATTTACCTAATTCGGAGAAAAAATTATAATTAAAAATATATGTAATGGTTTCAATTGCTATTTTTGTTTTATTGCCAATTCTGATAATTTTTCAATAGGAACTATTATTATCCCGCGTATGAGAAAATGTAAATTGGACAACAACCTTTCTGTTTCGTTGACATATTTTGGCAGTTTACGCACGTGATAGCTTGGCTAATTAAGAGACAGAAAGGGCATTGTTCGTAATGAAGATTTTTGAAAAAATGTGACCTATATTAAAAAGTGGTTTAATTGATTCTGCGCGTTGGTATGAACAAACTAGTTTCAGGTTTTGCGCATTTAATATTACACGTTGTATATATATGTCTTATTATTTCCTTCACTAAAAGAATTTGAATTTTATTTATTTATTTTACTACTTATGTACACTTATAATTCATAGATACAGAACATAATAATAAAAAGAATGCATAAAGGTGTTTTATTTGAGTCTGGAATAGAATATCTTCAATGAATATTTTATTATTGTTATAACACTCATTGTCTCTCCTCCTCCACTTCCTAGTCTTTTCCCCTCTAGCTTGAAATCAGGTTCCAGTTTATCCAAATACTACTGACAGTATTTTATATAGAGCAATTGCCTACCAGACCTTTACAACATAGTTATTCATCCACAACATACTCCTTGGATAAGCTCATTTTTTCTTCTTCTTCTTATTCATAGGATAGTGTCAGACTTTCTGGCGTCTTTGTAACGACTGTGAAAGATTTATTTTTACAACTATTAGAACCAGTTTTAAAGAAAATTAAATTATGAAAAACTAATTTAGTCACTCTTCTAAATTACTTGCTCATAATTTAATTTTCTGTAAACTTTAAAATTTTCTAAAACGAGTATTTTTCGATTTTTTCTGGATAGTCCATGGTTTTCTTAATAGTTTTAACATTAATAAAAGGACCTAACCAAAATTTTCTCTAAAAAAAAACAATTCTGCTATAAAACCTAAAACTAAGTCATCACCAATTATAGCTTAGAGGTTCTCAACCCAAACTAAAATCTCGTCAAACCTAGAACCTACCCGAGTTACATGACGTGTAAACGACCTCACGTCTTACCACGTAAGGCGGCGCGCACACGAGCGCACGGCGTACGCAGCTTTATTACAAACTAGCTGTGCCCGCGACTTCGTCCGCGTGCAATAGTTATTTTGGGCATCATATTTATTTTTGCAAACAACCTCCTCAGCTTTATAAATTATAGCTGTTACCCACGACTTTGCCCGTGTCAATTTCTGTTATTATTTTAGACAATTTAGTTTTTAAAAGAACATAATTAACTAAAAGTACTTCATAGAGCTACACCCCAACTTGGGCACGCCATAATCTCGGCGGTAAGTCCGCTCTTTGAGGCGTGATATCTATCACGGCATCCTCACCTTCCGCATGACGTAGGTTCTCACCGGACATGGGAAGAAGGAAGAGACGCCCGGGTGTCGCCACTGTATGGTCAGCCCGGAGGATACGGTGGAGCACACGGTGGAGGTGTGCCCCGCTTGAGAAGAGCATCGCCGTGTCCTCGTGGGGGTGATCAGCGGCGGCGACCTCTCGCGCCGGGCCTTGGTTCAGGCCATAGTTCGCAGCGAAGAAGAATGGCAAGCGGTCGCCTCCTTCTGCAAAGCAGTAATGCTCGTAAAGGAGGAGGCCGACCGCATAAGGCAAAGGCAACAGTGCCCTCGCCGTAGCCGTCACCGCCGCGATCCCGCCGATATCCGGTCTCCTTAGACGCTGGCTTGTGGACGGTGAGCAATGGGTAGCTCGCCGTCCGGTTGTCTGGTAACAGTCCAGACCGAGACCAAGTCGTCGACGGCGTGCACTGCTCCCGCGCGCCTCAAGGTGTTGTCAGCAAACTGTGGGGCCCTTCAGGGGCGAAGCCTCCTGCAACTGAGGGTTGGTGCGAAAGCGTTACACCGGGGCTCTGGGAATATGGCAAGGGAGGAACGGGGTAGGTTGTTTAGTCAGTAAGAGTCTGACAGTGTTTCCCGCTCCGCCCAAGAGCGGGATTCGTCATTGGATGATTTTTACCTACCATAAAAAAAACCCATCCGCGCCGCCCGCAAGCAACCCCTCTCCTCGCCCGCCAGGCGCAGCGTCAAGTTTAGCACATCATGCATCGCGTGTGAATTTTATATCGGAGTTATTTTAAAATTGTAATATCTTCTAAGATGTTCGTTGAAATTAAATGATGTCAATGACAATTTTGTTTACAATTACATACTCTTAATCAACAACACATTTATTTGGATAAAGATTATATTATTATGTTGATAGAACTCTCACAAATAATCGGTAAAAATTGGCTAAATTTGATTCGCATAAAAACGGTTCTAGTAAGTTAATCTTAAAAGATAGACATATACTGTCGCGGACATTTTTTTAGATAATTTTAAGAGGAATAATTCTTTCATACATATTTTTTTGGTATCTTAAACCGTTTTGGCAGCGCACGCAACGAAAGCCCTCAAAGATGAATAATTTTCCCCGTTTTTTCCACATTTTCCGTTGTTTCTTCGCTTCTATTAGTCGCAGCGTGATGTTATATAGCCTAAAGCCTTCCTCAATAAATGATCTATTCAACACAAAAAGAATTTTTCAATTCGGACCAGTAGTTCCTGAGATTAGCGCGTTCAAACAAACAAACAAACAAACAAACAAACAAACAAACAAACAAACTCTTCAGCTTTATAATATTAGTATAGATATCACTAACAATCCGTCGGGCGCGTCATTAAACCCCCATCGCACCACAATGGCATAAATAACGACGGATTTATTCCTATATTTATTTATTTATATGTTTTATTTATTTATTGCCCGTCCGGTCTGGTCTCGGCTTTATAGATTTTTTTATATTTGTGCTCTGATCGAGATGTATTAAAATGTTTATTGTCTCATCTATTTGGGGGTATTAAACAAAGTTTTAATTTGGGTAAACATTCTTATTTGATTTCGATAAAGATATGGGATTTATTTTCAAGTTGTGAAGAGGGATGAGAGACTAAAGATTTGTACTTATCTGGGTAATAAAATAAACAACGTTATTTTGATTGCATTATGATCTTTTTAAAGCTTTGTCCCAAAGAATGACTCTTGTATCGTAGGTGAGTTCACGAACATGTAAATTTAACTCTCACAAGGCTCCTAGATCCAGAACGATGATTATCATCATCAGCCAGCCTTAAAAAATATTTGTTCTATCTGGGTATTCGAACCCACGACACGTAGCGCAGCAGAAAATCAGTTAACTACTCTGCCTATCGTGCAATTAAACATTTTTTAATTGCTAGGTGTCAAGACACCCATTGCTCGCTGTCCGCAAGCCCGCCCCTACGTTGGCCGCAAATCGGGAGGCGCACTAGTTTATAGACAGCCTATTTAGATTAGCATTGAAGACACCAAATAATAATCAGACCGAAAGACCGCAAAAAACAAATTGTCAACTTGCAAACAAATAAATAATACAAGTGTAATTTAATGAGTTGGGATCCTTTTTTTGTCTGACCACATATCCTAAAGTAATATTTACTTTGAAAACAAAACTCTGTCAAGTCGTCAAGGAAGCGAAACCGTAGAACTATCCTAGCTTGTTATTGTTTATACAATCTTTTACCTTTTTTCGAGCAATCAATATTTCATCGGTTTAATAAAATATATCCTGTTACAATTTCCTATCAAGAATATCGTTTGCGTTTTTACTTCCTCAATTGAAAAAAAAATACTAGTTCTAACATATGTGTATCTTATATAAATAACGTGTAAATATTAAGCTACAACTATATTAGATTGATGTACAAGAGGTATGCTTGATTTGTACGTAGAACAACGTCCCATGGTGTGGATCTGTTACAAGTCAGACTGGCCTAGTAGTTAGTGACCCTGACTGCTAAGCCGGAGGTCGTGGGTTCGATTCCCACCCAGGACAAATGTTTATATGATGCGCACGATCATTTGTTCTGTGTCTGGGTGTAATTTTATCTTCTACTAGCTTTTTCCAGCGGCTTCGCCCGCGTACATAAAATATAGCCTATGTCACTCAGGAGTAAAGCAGCTTTCTATTGTTGCTAAAATTTTTCCAATCGGACCAGTAGTTCCAGAGATTACCCCCTACAAACAAAAAAACATAAAAACAAAAAAACAAACTTTACCTCTTTATTATATTAGTGTAGATAATATGTATTTATTTAGAAATATATAAATATGTTTATCAGTTGTCTAGTACTCATAACACAAGCTCTGCTTAGCTTGAGACTAGACGGCGTTGTGTGATGGTTGTCGAATATTATATATTATATTAGTCATCCGGTTAAATTAGCCATCCAATTAGACGCCTAGGACTTTCGTTAAACGCCGGCATCCAATCGAATGGCTGAAAAACAACTAACCATGTTGTTGACCGCAACGTTTAATCAGATGGCGGAACGTTGTGTATTGTATAATTTTTAAAACCTTTAAAATCATTACATAATAAAGCAAAGTTGCTTAGATCCTATGTATGCTTAGATCTTTAAAAGTACGCAACGGATTTTGATGCGGTTTTTTTTTAATAGATAGAGTAGTTCAAGAGGAAGGTTTATAGCTATAATATATATCCTTTGAACCCGTGCGAAGCTGGGGCGGTTCGCTAGTTTAATATATATATTAGTGACAAACAAACAAACAAGCCCTTCCCCTCACAATGTCAGCACAATAAACATTAATTAACTGGCTACGACGATTGAATCCGTGTCACTTTCACGCTCATTTAGCAAAGAGGTGTAAAAGAATTGCCGTTTTTAATTGACTTGAACGAATTACGATTGTAAATTATGACGTATAAAATGCCACAGATGTATCTTAAAAAAATTGATTTTTAAAAGCACACTGGCCGTAATATTATAAATCTATAAATATAAAAGAAAGTCGTGTTAGTTACTTCACTTATAACTCAAGAACGGCTGAACCGATTTAGCTGAAAATTGGCAGGGAGGTAGTTTAGAGCCAGGAGAAGGACATAGGATAGGGCTTTTTTTATTTTGTATATTTGCTAATTCTGAACTCTACTCTCCCACCGAGTAGGGTAGAGTAGAGTAGAATAATCTGTTGCCGGGAGCGAAGCCGCGGGCAAAAGCTAGTTACTTAATGTTGAGCATAACATTTCCGTGTTCGCAAAGTACAAAAACATTAGCTGCTGTACAGCCGGGCCCAGCAGGGTCGAAGCCTGCGTTATGGTGAAAACGTCAACCGGGCCCTGGAACGAAGCCAAAGAAGGAACGGGAGTGGGTTTTTTAGTCAGTAAAAGTCTGACACTATCTCAAGCCCCACCTAAAGTCGGGAAAATTACATTGAATGATTTTTACCTGCCTAAAAAAAATCTAATGCATTAACCTATTTTATATTTTCTATAACTTCTTTATTATTTTATAGTTTTTCATTTTAAGCTTTTAACAAATATTGAATTAAAAAATTATTAACATGAAATTATTTTGTTCATGTTTTCCTTGAAATGTAGTTTCATACCTTTCTTTTTTTTGTTGATATAAACTAATGCTTAACTGTAATCCCACTTGATGGTAAGCAAATATCCTTTCTTTCTTATTGCTTTTGACTTTTGTAACTGAAGGGACATACGGGGTTCTCTATATCACTAATTTTCTGCACAATTTTGACATAAAAAAATATATATTATATGTCCATAGATATAATATTTATGTATTTTTTAACTCAAAATTAACATTAAAACACTATCCATATAGTGTTCAATGTGAAAGCAAAAAATAACTCAGAATATTGTTTTTTTTTACGTTTTCATATAAAAAAAAAACAAGTGAGATGAATGAAATTAAAAACACATGACCTCAATTTGTATAAAAGGTGGCGGGAAATCATGTTTTTAAATTTTTTTGTCGCAAAATTCGATTTGATTGAGTTACATATGTTGCTTCTGAGGGTATGTACTTTGTAATTGTATTATGTAAGTTGTGCTTGCTGTTCCCACAGTGCGTGTCCGTTCAGTGGAAGTCAATTTATTTGGTATATTCCGCCATGATACATAGGATCAATGACGATGTTTCTTGTTTTCTAACTTATCTTTTATATTTTGTGGTTTGGCTTTTGGACAGTTTTTACCAGATCAGCAATGATTTCCCGTTTTTTGTAGACAGCGACGTCGTTTAAAGAAAAATAGAAAAATAAAATAGTTTGTTCGTAAATATTGTTTTATTTAAGTTTTTTTTACTATGTTACAAAAATACTTGATAGGTATACGCATAGATAGAATTATGTTTTAAATTATTGTCTTTGGTGCTAGTGGAGTAACACTGGAATTTAACTATTTTTAAATTATGTAAACTAGTGCTGGGACTGCTTATTTTATATGCAGTGATGCAATTGTTGATGGTGAAACGCACTAGTTTATTAAGAATTATTTTTAAAATGACTTATTTGTTTAAAAATCTAAATCTAAGATTTCTACGCGTGTGTTGAAAAACGTGGTTAGGTTTACGTGAAATTTTGTTTTGTACACTTAGCTTCATATTTTATTACGAGTGTTATTTAAATGTTATTGGAAATAAAAAAACCAATGCAAGCAGCATCCACTAGCATCAACAATAACATATAGAGTGAGTTAATTCCCCCGTATCTGCTCATTAAGTCCGGCCCGACATCCGGTCGCACAACACAGAACTCATCATAATTCAACCGACATCAAAGATCCAATAAATCTAACATTAATAACTCTATTCGTTTGTTGTGCCAGTTTCACGACGACCTGAAATCAACCTTACCACCTAACAGATATGGTTGGTATTTGTGTGTCGAGATGAGGGTATTTTAATCCCTGGCAATAAAAAGGTGTGGTATAAAACGGTAGCCAACAGGATTACCTATAGGTTTTGTATCAAAGTAGCGCTGACGGCTTGATTTTAGGGATGTGGAGGAATTTATCGATAAATTTTGTACGGATCGAATTACATGCACTATCACTTTATATATATTTTTTTTTTATTTACACTTTATTTTACACCAAGACCACAATATACAATAAAGAAAACCTTATAACTAAGAAAACATACAATCAGTGGCCTTATCGCAAATTAAATATCGTCAGATATTAGTTTCTTTTTTTATATCTTTCAACCACAAATTGTATTATCATAAAACTGATGATTGAGGTTATCAAAATCTTTGCATGAATGAAATCTGAATAATCAGTAGAGCGCACACAGCTGAAAGAAAACCATTGCTTTAATTTTTTCAAACGTTTCGATTGTGTTGAAAGTTAGACATTTAAAACGGGTTTTTTAAGGAATTTAATTTGAAAACACAACTTTAACTGTATCCTAGATCTGAGCCGAATTTTAATGTGAATTCTAGTTTAAAGAATAGATTAATAAGACATTTTTTGTGTGTCAGAATTTAGTTCATAGTTTTTTCCGATATTTCAATCATTGACGTTTCTATTAATAGAACTACTTTAATTCATTAAACCCCAAGGGGACACCCGTGTACGTATAACTATTATCTTTTAATTGTGTCTGTAATTATGGTAGTCGAAAAGTTAAAACCTAATTAATCACATTCAAAATCTCCGTTAATCTCTCAATAGCAACCATCGATACGGTCCCACCACTAGCCACTAATATTAATTATAAATGATTCAGGCGTCATTAGCGCTGGCAAAGATCTGGCGATACAAAGACTGTTGCTGTCTCGCTCGCACGCACGACAACATGAGACGGTGGTTATTGTAACGTGAGAACTGAACTGGGCTTGTTTGGACTGGCTGGTGCAGGCTGGATGGGAATGACATTTAGGAAGACTGGCCGAGAAAGTAGAAATGTTCTCAGCTTTTTTTCCCGGCCTATATGGAACTGTATATATAATTGGTATAAAAAAATGTTACAAAAATCTTGATTATCATTTCGACCACCGTAATTACAGACACAATTTAAAAACAATCTGTATACGGACACCGGTGTCCCCTTGGGGCTTAATAAATCATTTCTTGTAGCTTCTTTTGTAAGTACAATATGAATAACAAAAAAGTAACTAAAAACTGGCAGTTAAAGTTAAGAGATAACTCTCATTTGACGGCATTCGTTCACGAGTATGATGCAGGCATCAACACCAATCAGCTGAAAACATTTTAGAGAGAACAACACACACTAGTATCACAATTGTATGAGCATTACAAAGTATCATCATTATAAAATTACATTTAGTTGGTAACTAAATTTAGTGCTGAAAAATCGAGTAGCATTTCAGCTAGATTTTGGACTGTTATGTAAGAGAACCAAGGTTGCCGATATAGCAAAAAGAATCGCCAAACTTAAATGGCAATAGGCAGGGCAAATTGCACGCAGAAACGCTGAGGTCGAAAAGTTCTGGAGTGGCGACTGCGTACCGGAAGACGCAGCGCTGGAAGGCCTCCCACAAGGTGGACCCAGGACCTGGTCAGGGTTGCTGGAATCGGATGGATGCGAGACACAACGGTCTAGTCTTTGTGGCGACGCTTGGGGGAGGCCTATATCCAACAGTGGACATCTTTCGGCTGAAATTATTAAAATGGGGAAGGCCAAGGACTGCATCCTTAAATTCAGAAGTGTTTTGGAGGATGTGAAATTAAGGTTTAATGGTTCGTCCATTCGGTACAGTTTTAGTACAAACTGTAGAGCAGTCTCGATCTCGTACCACTCGATTGGTGCAAGGGTTGAACGGCTTGTTGCTGCACCGCCTGTCAGGGATTCAATTCCCGATCGAAACAAATAATTGTATTAGCTACAGATAGTTTTTCGAGTTTACAAGTCTGTGAAAGAATGCACCCAAAATACTGGAGTAATTTCTAGTGAGCAGTGTTTAAAAAAAAACTTAATGAGTAAAAAAAGCCTTGAGAGAAAAAAACGGAAGAAAAAACTTTGACTGTGCTACATTAGCAATGAATCATTAAAAAAAGTCGCAGGTAAGTTTGTTGAGTTAGTCTCCTTTGAACGCATTATAAATCAATGCAATTTATACGTTTCAAACAATTAGTAAATTTAATTGATCCACCGTTATTTTGATGATTTGACCATACCACCACTAACTTAGATTTGACCATCATTCAATTGAAGACTGTGTTTCCTGAACATCACAAACACACCATACAGACAACCTAACGATCTTAAGTCAAGAGTGAATAATTACTTCTAGGCAAGCGTGCTCCATCGTCGACCACATCATCTTTAAAATGTGAGATAGTGGTCAAGAGCGACTCTACTATTAAGAAAAAAAAAACTTCGATTTACGAGTTCACCTGAACTCAATCTAAATAATTCCCCATCGAATATTTACACACACCAATACCCTAACCCTATTATTAAAAACCCGCTTCACACTATTTCTATTTTTTTTTCTGCATCCTAATAACATAAACTTATTAACTGCAATAGCAATAAAAATCATGAATGGGTCTATAGAACCGGCTGGATCCCACAAAATCCTCCCCCTATACAGGGTTGCGCGCGCGCATCCATTCACTATGTTTTTTCTGCAAGTTTACCTGCAACTTCCTTCCTACAACGATCCATTACCATGAATGACATTCCTACACTTTGACAGTTAAATGGATACCCTGACACTTATGTGGTGATACTTTCAAAACGACTCCACAAAACTAAACCTTACCCTTAAACACACAAAGTTAAAATTCCTTCAAAGGACCAGTTTTCGATTGATGATGTAACAACTTTACATTTACTGCTACCCAAATCATTCCTTACTCTTCTGCTAATCAAAATAAGGTTCGTATTCGAATGTTTTTCCTTTTCCCAACACAAATAAAGGGTGTTATTATTTTTCCTAGCGCGTAAACGATACGTACGGCGGCGTAAACTCCTGCGCATTGTTGAGCGGTGCCACACTGTCTGCCGAGAACGTTTTTGTTCAAATTTAGAACGCGTTTTTTTTTTTAAGGAACGTGAAGCTAATGATACTTGACGTTTGACGATATGGTGTCGTTAGTTCAGTAATTATAAAGAATATAAATGGTCAGGAATTTAAATAAATGTTATTGTGGAAACTTACTAATGATCCTGATGAGTGATATGATGAAGCACTTGATGTTATTTTTGTTTTGTAGTAGGTAGGTACTGAATCTGGCTCGGCTGGGCAGCACTTGGGAAACTGCAGTGTCTTAAGACGAAAGTCAAAAGTGTCTCGTATCTTTTGCCTGGTGATGACATATGGCATCTGAAAGTTATCGGTTATAATGGGGCTCGTCAAAAAGCTTAGAGTCACCTAAAGGGCAATGGAAAAAAGGACAACCAAGGTTGTCTACATAGCCCGAGGAATCGCCAAACTTAAATGTAGACACTTAACAGTAGACTGAAGATGACTGAAATGCTTATAATATCTGTTTTTTTGATATACCTAGTAAACTGTTAAATTCTCTCACATTTGGCTCGAAAGACCAATACCAAGATTCAGAAATTTCAGGAAAAGGTCAAGTATTTTTTCCTTGGGAATCGAACTCAAGACACGCAATACAGCAGCTAATTTCTCAACCACAGTGTCATCTGATAACAGTCCGGACCAAGCCAAGTCGTCAACGGCGCGCTCTGTTCCCGCATGCCTCAAGGAGTTGTCAGCAAATGTGAAAATGAAGCCCAGTAGGACCTCGATCCCAGTAGGACCTCGGCCTGGTTTCTGCAAGGAAGGTCCGATCCCGGTATGAGGGCTATGACGGAACGGGGTGGGTTATTTAGTCGATGAGACTCTGCCACTGTTTCCCGCTCCGCCCAAGGGATTCGTCATTAGATGATTTTTCCCACCATAAAAAAGCCAGATTGTTGGGATCTATTAGTTGCGTATAATTTAATGTTAAATATCTTTTATTTTCATTAATGTTGAGAAGAACTGTCATTAACGTATAACAAAAAAACAAATCAATACAATCTTCAGAGTATTTAACACAAAATTTAATTCAATTTCACCACGTTAAGCGATATTTTAAATTGAATATTTATTACGTTACAAATTCTATAACATGTACAATAGATAAATTGCTTATGTCCGATCTGCCCCAACAATTTGCTGTCACATTTCATGCGACATCAAATAAATTAATCCGGTCAAAGTCAATAACTGCTAAGAAGTATCGGTGACTGTCGAAGTGACGAATAAAGTCGAACACAATACAAGTTGGCGATTGTTGCAAATACACTATTAGCTATCCGCTGAAACGTCCCAAAGTGACTTTTGTCCCTTTTTGCATTGTAATACGACACCACGTCATAATATACCTATTTGTGTTTATTTTACGATGTTTTATTACTCTGTCTCTTTTCTAATCGAATCTCGATATATTTCTTCATGATAAAAATACGATATTTGTTTCACAATGGTTAATTTGAATTAAAAAAAATAATGTCAAAAAAAAATGTTCTACATTTTTTTTAATTTGGGTGACGTCAGCACATATCGTGTGCCTCTAAATAAATATTTTTTTTTACTACGAAGTATGATGTTTTTATTTTAACGTACGTATAAAGAACCATTCTATCAATAAAAGTCATAAAAAGTATATGTTATCGCTTTACTTTTAAAAATAATCTTCTCTAAAGTTGAAATAATGATTGTTTCAATAATTTCAACTATAGTCAATGTTTATCGCTCTAAACAAAATATTTGAAACCCAATGTCAACAAACACTTGACACGACTTGAAAGAGTCGTTCATAGCATTAAACAAAAACATCACTTGAAGTGACTCATGTTACGCTCGCGTCACCAAACACGTTTTTTGTGCGCGCAGCCATTTTTTTTTTTGATCACGTGACGTTATCAAAATGGGCGGGACGCTCAAGCGGCTATAAGAATGGCAGCTGTAGATAGAATTGGTAGAAGTTTTGACGAGATTGTATTTTTTTTTTACAATGTGTCAAAAAGATGATGTAGGTTCTACAGAAGGTTTCCTTTAATTAATGTAAATATTTGTATAAACATTAGAAAATTGTTGACCTCTAGATAAACTTTACTAAACTGCGTAAAAATGTAATATTAGTTTATTATATTTTTTAAAGTTATATTCTTTTCTAATTTGTATAAAGCTACAGTATGTGTCCCCATTCCCAAAGGTTTACAAAATCCTACTTTCTATAAGTTGAGTTGAGTTTTAGAAGACCTGTGTTTACAAATAAAATATTCTTATTCTCTTTCAAATACATATTTACATTATCCATCTATACTAACATTAAATCAATCATCGTCACTTTTAATATTTTTAACAATATTTATTTTAAACTAGCTGTGCCCGCGACTTTGTCCGTATGGAATAGTTATTTTGGGCATCATATTTATTTTTGCAAACAACCTCAGCTTTATAAATTATAGCTGTTACCCACGACTTTGCCCGTGTCAATTTCTGTTATTAATTTAGACAATTTAGTTTTTAAAAGAACATTATTATCTAAAAGTACTTCATAGAGCTACACCCTCCACTTGGGCACGCCATAATCTTAGTGGTATGTGCCCTCTTTGAGGCGTGGTTGGATAGACATCACGCAAGACATGACGCAGGTTCTCACCGGACATGGGAAGTTCAGGAGATTCCTGCGCCGGATTCGTGCGGAAGAGACGCCCGGGTGCGCCACTGTGTGGCCAGCACGGAGGACACGGTGGAGGTGTGCCCCGCTTGAGAAGAGAAACGCCGTGTCTTCGTGGGGGTGATCGGCGGCGGTGGCCTCTCGCGCCGGGCCTTGGTTCAGGCCATGGTCCGCAGCGAATAAGAATGGCAAGCGGTCGCCTCCTTCTGCGAAGCAGTAATGCTCGTAAAGGAGGAGGCCAACCGCATAAGGCAAGGGCAAAAGCGCCCTCGCCGTAGCCGTCGCCGCCGCGATCCCGCCGATATCCAGCCACCGTAGACGCTGGCTTTCGGATGGTGAGCAATGGGTAGCACGCCGTCCGGTTGTCTGGTAACAGTCCAGACCGAGATCAAGTCGTCGACGGCCTCGAGAATAAAGCAAGGGAGGAACGGGGTAGGTTGTTTAGTCAGTAAGAGTCTGACGCTGTTTCCCGCTCCGCCCAAGAGCGGGAATCGTCATTGGATGATTTTTACCTACCATAAAAAAACCCCTCCGCGCCGCCCGCAAGCAACCTCTCTCGTCGCCCGCAGGCCAGGCGCAGCGTCATATTTTGCATTTGAATTTTATATCGGAGTTATTTTAAAATTGTAATATCTTCTAAGATGTTCATTGAAAATAAGTGATGTCAAAGACAATTTTGTTCACAATTACATACTCTTAATCAACAATACATTTATTTGGATAAAGATTAATATTATTATTATGTTGATACAATTCTAACAAATAATGCATTAATTTCGGCCAAATTTGATTCCCATAAAAACGGTTCTAGTGAGTTAATCTTAAAAGATAGACATATACTGCCGCGGACATTTTTTTAGATCATTTCATGAGGAATAATTCTTTCATACATATTTTTTTGGGATCTTGAACCATTTTTGCAGCGCACGCAACGGAAGCCCTCAAAGATGAATAATTTTCCCCGTTTTTTCCACATTTTCCATTGTTTCTTCGCTTCTATTAGTCACAGCGTGATGTTATATAGCCTAAAGCCTTCCTCGATAAATGATCTATTCAACACAAAAAGAATTTTTCAATTCGAACCAGTAGTTCCTGAGATTAGCGCGTTCAAACAAACAAACAAATAAACAAACAAACAAACTCTTCAGCTTTATAATATTATAAGTATAAGTATAGATAAATGTTTGCAAAAGTTACTCGGTCAGTGTTTCCGTCTGTTTGTTACCTTTTAACGAATTTTTAGGCTATGCATTACGTTACGTATGTGTTATCCTGGGTAAATGTACTCTGGAATACTTTTTGAGATTCAACCAATTTAAGTCGCAGACTGAAACTAACCTACGATCATTCTAAACCAAATTTTTTTCAGAGCAAATTTTGTTATTATTTATTTATTTTTAAGTTACAAGACTCATTTTTTGGCACATCACAAAAAAATATAATTAAATTGAATTACATTCAATTGCACAAAATTGAGAACTGAGAGCAGTGGTGGCCGAGTGGTAACGGCCCCGACTTACGAGTCGTAGGTCGCGGGTTCAAACCCAGCCAGGCACATTACTTTGTGTAATTTATTTCATCACCACTGCTCTCAAAACGGTGAAGGAAAACATCGTGAGGAAACCGGCATGTCCTAGAACCAAAAATTCGAAGACATGTGACATCTACCAACCCGCACTGGGCCCGCGTGGATTATGGCCCATTCCCTCTCCTAGAGAGAGGAGGCCTGTGTCCCTGCAGTGGGAACATTAAAAGGCTGATGATGATGATGATGCACAAAATTGAAAGAAAAAGTTTAATTTGCATTTATAACAATTCCAAATACGCAGTAATTTCGTCACAAGTACCGGTGACAACAGCGACACTTCCACAAAGCAACCGGAGCGGAAATACGTCACACAAAGGTGCTATCAAACAGTCACGTTTTTACAACCCTGCCCACCCCCTGTTACACCAGTCAATAGCTTTAAGAGTCCATTCTTACTACTTAAATGTCGCGTAAAATTATTGTTCCGCTTTTTTGTCCAAACTCGGATTTTGGATAATTGTATGAAAGTGCGTTATGACTGCAACATGCGACTTTTGGGAGAAAAAAATGGTTTTGTGTAAACGAGATTAATTTGGGCACCCTATTTATCAACTTAATTTATTTTTCGTCCCCCTTTTAAGGATATTAAAGGTAGTATGGCAGATGGAATTTAATATTATAGATAAATCAGGATACCATTACTTACCTACCTACCAGATAATCCAGACTTTTTTTCCTAAATTGAAGATTTCATTTGAGGCTAGAATTGAAAGTCTGAAATCTAAAAATAAATATAATTCTAGCTTGAAGGCTACATTAATGTTTTTTTTGGCCTCACGTATTATCATTTTTAAGCTAGTAAATCTAAAAATGGTATCTAACTTCCACATTACCTGCAGGTTTAGTTAGGTTAGTTTGAAGTTGGTAGGTAAATTGCCAAATAGTCCTAATAAAATTTATGTCAAACTTATGTTAGCTACTTCTTTACTATATTTTTTTTTAATTGCAATAAACTAGCTTGACTGCGATCCCACCTGATGATAAGCAGTGATGCAATCGTTGATGGTAAGGCGCACTAGTTTACTTGCATAAATGGGCTTCTGTAATTCAACCAGAACTCCTAAGAAAGCAATTAGCAGGTCCATCGGAAACAAAGGTCGCGACACAACCCACGTGTCGGCGACACATCTCGCGTGCACTGTGCCTTGTGTGTGAGGGTGACAGTGACAGCTTGGTGACGCTCCACGTCCTAAGACAACAAGGATGTCGTGACAGCAGTCATGCTAATGTTACGAGGCTGTTTTTATTGACAATATGACGAAACCAACTTCTCTTTTAAATGGGATATTTTTTGATGTGTTGATGAGTTCGTTGATAGACACTCGAAAGGTATAGCTAAGTAGTAATTAAAATAGTTAGTAGAATTAGCATTGCCATTTAACGTGGCAATTCTGTTAGCCTTCTGGGCACATTCCCGGATGACAGTGATGTGGAGGAGTACTTTGACGCCTAAGTGTGTTTTTGTATTATATGTAGGTACATAGTTAGGTTTAGTATAAAAGTTTTTATAGTTTAGAATAATCTTAATTAAGACAAGATTGTGTATAATATAAATAAATATACTGTCAGTTGTAATCATTATTCAATAAATGATGCAAGTTTTACAGATTCATAGTACAGAATTAAAATCTGATAACCCCACTTTACATAGATTTTTTTTTATTTATTTACGGATAGGCTCGCGTTTGACCACTATCTCACCTTGGTAAGCGTTATGACGGACAGCTATGGAGCACCTCGAAACAATCTATAGGTTGTCCGAAAGCGAACCCAGGGTCCTTGAACGCAAGGCAAAGAAGGACCGTAGGAATGGGGTATTGTCAGTAGAGGTATGACACCCTCGTGCTCCTTCATAAAGCAGAAGAAGTCTTAGGATAAATTCCTACCTTTAAAAAGGCCATTTAATTTTTGATTTCATAACGATTTTTACTCCAAACTAAATACTGAAAACCGTTTGCTTAACATTGTTAATTGTAGATTGTTCTTTGTAGCTAGTAAAGATAATAAATAACAAAGAATATAGAAAAGGGCAGACTTTAAAACAAAGTTCAAACTGACACCTTGATCTTGTCACCGTCAGCAACCTATATCGCAATAAGAATAATATCGCACATTAGCCCCAATGTATACCGATAACGATTTCCTCAAGTTCTAATACCTTGGAAACTTCGTTAGTTAATTGGCCCTATAATATGAAGCCGTGGTCAGCACATAAGTCGCTCGAGCCGGATCTTTTGTACAAGCGTGTCAATAAACTCGCTCCAACGTTTAATACACCGCCGCACAAAAGCTACGGAACTCTTTTATTTTTCATACGCTTAGGGACCCGTAAGTTTACGGACGATTAGAGATATTTTATATTTATTGAAAGAGGAATAGTGGTGTTGGAAATTGAGAATTATTGGTGTAGGTACTACGTTTTGAAATCAAATTTTTCTAGACGGTTTTATTAGATTTTGCTGTAGTGTAGAGTGATGAGTCAGTTGGTCTTGTCCATTGGTGATCGTCCTTTGATTGACTCTCACGATGGATAATTAGCTCAGAACCTTGAAAGTCTAAAAAGTCTAAAAGTTTTACTTTGGGTATTGTGTTACTCGGTAAATGAGCTAGGGCAGGCTAGTGATTCATTTAAAATCATGTATGCATTGGTATTTATTTATACAGAGGAGAACTTAATGGCTTAGGAATCTTCAACTTATCAACCTTTGGGTGAAGCAGACAAAAATAGCAATATGTGTAACAAAACAGAGAAAAAGTCCAATACAAAAAAATCAAAATATTTTCCTTTAAATCAACAATACAGTGGTTTAGAAGAGCCAATATTCGAATTATGGCGAGGTACTCATTTGAAATTCTTTCTACGATATTTGAATTGCATGCCCATCACGTATTGTAGGCTTAAGCTTGCGGACGACGAGCATTAAGTAGCTCATCATCTATCCGGCCGGTAAGGGAGTGTAGGTAGTGTTCTACCAAGCAGATTTTTTAAAGTAATTTTCATAACATCACATTTTTTTTATCAAAGTCTTATTAATTAACTGCGGTACGGAACCCAAAGTCTCAGCAGCCTACCGGATTCTCCGTCAATACCAGTAGCCGACAATAGACGCTCATTTATCAGACTCAACTGGGCCCTTTTTCTTTTTACCTCGCTCGGCGTCGAACGCGCTACCTGATCACTGGCAACCGCTACTTATGCCTCGAATTAATGACCACATATACCCTTTGTGAGGTTAAGTTGTGTATGATAAGGTCGAGGAAATGATGGGTGGCAGTTATTATCTTTAATTAATGAGAGTATTTAGTTTATGAGAAATTCATTGTTAAGTTTCTGAGGATGACTGTAATCACCTTTCTTTGTGAGGATTTCTGATGGTGGTACTTAAAATATATTGGGGTTTAGCTACCGAACTGTGTTTTTGAAAACTTTAGATATTAGAGAATGTCAGTGGTGGCGACCTCTAGCTGCGTCTTGCTGATTCAGGCCATGGTCTGAAGTGAGAGAATGGGAAGCACCTCCTTCTACAAAGTAATATGGAAAAGATGGAGATAACCGCAATCGTGAGAGAACGGTCACTCACGTCTCAACTATCACCGAAATTGACACTACGGACATCGAGAGACAAAGATGACTCCCAGCTACCGTAAGTGTGGGGAAAAATGTATAAAGGGATCAAGTTTAGAGCTGGCGGTGCGCTGTGCTCCACCACATAATTATGCACAGAGATCACCTCTATACCGCATTCAAAAGAGTTGCTTTGGAATCATCGTGCAACCGTCATTATCTTTGATAAAAATATGCGAAATATCACCACCGATAATGTATTATAGTAAAGGTATTCACTTTTCTAATTGATATCGATGTGGATGAATTTTTTGATGTCCAATAAGTTTCTTTCTTTAATTTAATCATTTGTAAATATTAATGTATTTTTTGTTTTTTAACCTTAGGCTATTACTAGAATAATAATTAAATAAAAATGTAAAACAAAGTTTGTACTCGTAATAAAAAAGTGTTATTTAGGTATTCTATAAAAAAAAACACGTAGGCATTTTTCCTTTACTTTTATTTCTAACAATTAAAACTACTTAAAATAACAGGCGTTGTTCCAATATAATGTAGTGTCCTCCTCCTTTATTCGATATAACAGAACCAAAAATATATTATTTATGATTTTTATTTTCAGAAGACGTTTTCTGATAATTCTTGTATATCATCCTTTCGTCCAACTATTAATATGGGAATAGACTCTTTTACATTTATATTAAACTCTTATCACGTTACAATTCCAGATATTGATCAAATTTTGACAAATTCTACGTTAATGTGACAAAGTTTAAATTCCATTATAACCCATATTTGTTTAGACTTTTCTACTACAAATGGTTGCTTTAAAATCAGCCTAAAATACATAGCTAACAGAGATACAAAAGTCGATGACAATTAACTGAAATCATCACATTTTTTTTGTAGATTTAAAGCTAATAGTACGATGCTAGATCAACCTTAATTGTTTGGAAATATTATAGTATCATTTAACGTTTCTCTGTGTCCTGCCCGTCCAGCGTAGTATAAGGATCTAGAATGTTTAGGTCTTGACGTAGTAATTACAAGTGGAGGGGTGTTTTCATTAGCAGGGAGCCTTTGGCGTCTTCTCTCAGAAAATCTTCTAGCGAGACCTATTACTCCCAGGTTGTCATTGCGTCTTCTGTTTGATGGTCTACTATGATAAGAAGACTTTTTATCTTTGAGTTTTTGTAACCTAAGCCCCTCGGTAAACTCATCATATGATCGTCTGAAATAATTCGGATGTTTTATCACATTTCGATTTCTTAAGTAAGGGTGTATGAAGAATGGGTCTGGTAAACGTGGAGTGGTATGTTTAGTTGAGGGTTTGGCAGTACTTGTCTTTTCATTCCGTTCGTCTTTGGGGTCTTTGTCTTGACCACTAGCTTGGCTCCTTAAATGTGATTGCGGTTTGGGTTCGCCTGCTTTAGTTTTGTCAGGACTTAGTTGTTCGTTCCACGGGAATTCTAGATTAAGTGTATCCGTCGTATTCTTCGTCTCATTTTTGCTCCTCAGCAGTGATTTGCTCTTATGGCTATCAGGACTTAAGGCATTATTCCATGGAAATTCGAGATCTAAAGTATTTACATTATCTATAGTGTTTTCCACATTTTTATTGTTTTTTAATTGAGATTTGTCCTTATCAGCATCAGGACTCAGAACTTCATTACGTGGGAATTCAAGATTTAGCGTATCAGTAGAATCGTTAGTTTTATCTTTGGTTTCATCTGTTCTTAATTGTGTTTTTTCTTGATTACTATTTGGGCTCAGTGCATCATTCCATGGAAATTCAAGATGCAAATTATCAGTAGTATCCTTAGTTTTGTCTTTTTTATCATCAGATCTTAATTCTGATTTGCCCTTATCAATCTCAGGTCCAACTACATCGTTCCACGGAAATTCAAGATGCAAATTATCAGTAGTATCTTCAGTTTTATCTTTTTTATCATCAGATCTTAATTCTGATTCTCCTTTATCACTCTCAGGTCCAACTACATCGTTCCACGGAAATTCAAGATGCAAATTATCAGTAGTATCTTCAGTTTTATCTTTTTTATCATCAGACCTTAATTCTGATTCTCCTTTATCACTATCAGGTCCAACTACATCATTCCATGGAAATTCAAGATGCAAATTATCAGTAGTATCCTTAGTTTTGTCTTTTTTATCATCAGATCTTAATTCTGATTTTCCTTTATCACTCTCAGGTCCAACTACATCATTCCATGGAAATTCAAGATGCAAATTATCAGTAGTATCCTTAGTTTTGTCTTTTTTATCATCAGATCTTAATTCTGATTTACCCTTATCACTCTCAGGTCCAACTACATCATTCCACGGAAATTCAAGATGCAAATTATCAGTAGTATCCTTAGTTTTGTCTTTTTTGTCATCAGATCTTAATTCTGATTTGCCCTTATCACTCTCAGGTCCAACTACATCGTTCCACGGAAATTCAAGATGCAAATTATCAGTAGAATCTTCAGTTTTATCTTTTTTATCATCAGACCTTAATTTTGATTCTCCTTTATCACTATCAGGTCCAACTACATCATTCCATGGAAATTCAAGATGCAAATTATCAGTAATATCCTTAGTTTTGTCTTTTTTATCATCAGATCTTAATTCTGATTTGCCCTTATCACTCTCAGGTCCAACTACATCATTCCATGGAAATTCAAGATGTAAATTTTCAGTAGTATCCGTAGTTTTGTCTTTTTTATCATCAGATCTTAATTCTGATTTTCCTTTATCACTCTCAGGTCCAACTACATCATTCCATGGAAATTCAATATGCAAATTATCAGTAGTATCCTCAGTTTTGTCTTTTTTATCATCAGACCTTAATTCTGATTCTCCTTTATCACTATCAGGTCCAACTACATCATTCCATGGAAATTCAATATGCAAATTATCAGTAGTATCCTCAGTTTTGTCTTTTTTATCATCAGACCTTAATTCTGATTCTCCTTTATCACTATCAGGTCCAACTACATCATTCCATGGAAATTCAAGATGCAAATTATCAGTAGTATCCTTAGTTTTGTCTTTTTTATCATCAGATCTTAATTCTGATTTTCCCTTATCACTATCAGATCTCACTGCGTCATTCAATGGTAATACAAGATGCAAATTATCGTTAGTATCCTTAGTTTTGTCTTTTTTGTCATCAGACCTTAATTCTGATTTGCTCTTATCATTGTCAGAGCTCATTTGACCATTCCATGGAAATTCAAGTTGTACTTCATCGGTAGTATTCTTTGGAAGACTTTCATCAGAATTCTTTAGAAGCGGTGTTTCAAGGCTCAAATCTGTTAAATTACTTGAGGCGTTGTCCTCGTTTTCGATGACGGGCAATGTGTAATTATTAGACAGTAAAGACGATGGTATTATATCATTAATTTGACTACTATTATTTTGGCCCTCATTTGTTATGTTATCAAGAAGCTTATTTATTTTGCCTTCATGATAAGGTACTAGAGTCTCCACAGCGCTAGTCTCAATAGCACATTCATCAAATAACTTTTTATTGTTTGTTTTTTTGTTATGTGTGTTTATGTTCCCATTGAGCTTCTCTCTTGTGTGATTCCCATGTGTCCTTGAATATCCGTAGTTACTGTTAGGGTTTTTGTATCTCGAAGATACGCTAATTTGCGATGCATTATTTGAGTTATATGAATTTCCTAATCGTAAAAGGAACATTTTATTTATATTATCCTCTTCAACAATATTCCCATTATTTTCTCCCCTGCTGAACTTGTTACTGGTTACATCAGTTCTTTTTAAGTTTACTGGTGCGAGATTTAATTCATCTAAAGTCTCTGAAAGTATTTCTGATAAATCCGAAGCCACACCTTCGTCAAGGATTAGTTTGTTACCAGGTGACAACGAAAGTCGCAGAAAATTTTTGTGATTACTCTTTCTATTGTTGCTGTGGCTCAAGTCCTCTAAACTGGCTAAACGTAAAACTGTTAATTTTTCTGTTTTATCACTGTCTGTTAACAACTGATCATTCAATGGTGACTCAACATCAGCATTGCTATTACTTTCCCTAAATAATTTTCGAGTAAATGGACTATTATTCGTTAATTTTTGCTCTCTTTGACGAAAATTGGGTCCATGGAATGGTGAAAGATAATAAAAATCTTCGTAGGGGTTAGGTTCGTCATCATATCTTCTATTTAAAAGTGTGTTATAACCAAGACCTGTTGATTGAGAGTTTACTGATTTGGGTGTTTCATCTGGTTGGTCATCATCTTTAACAAGAATAATAGAATTTGCATAGGAATCTGGATTATTGTTTCGTCTCTTGTTGAAAGAATTTGGTAGACTATCGTGAGCCTCTTCACTAGGATATAATTTGTCAATAGGCAACAAACCACTGCTCAAGCTGTTTCCTTGACTATAATATATTCTATTTTGCCCTCTTCTATTACTTGGTTGTTCGATGAGTGACAAGAGTGATCGAAGATAAGTGGCTTCTTCTCCTAGACGAGATGAAACTTCATGAGATGAAACTTCGTGGCTTAAGTCATCGTTTATTTTTCTATAAAATTGGCGAGTATGGCTCGGTATGTTATTTGATGGACTATTTCTTAAGTATGATCGTCTGAAGTATGGATCGGCCTGACGTGATATGTAAGGGGGTTGTTGAAAGGTGTCAGCATAATTATTTGAGTTGATACTTCTAACAGGTGCTGCCTCGAGGCTCACATCATTTCCTCGTCTAATGTTTTGACTTAAATAATTATTTTTCCTTTGCCTTGACCGGCTGTGCAGTGGTCGAACTGATCTATATCCGTATTCTTCTGCGCTGTTTGAGGAATCAAAATCTGTTTGCTCGTCGCTTTCTGGTATTCCTCTTGAAGATAGTGACATGTAGTTGTAATGATCAGGAATCCTTCGTGTTTGTCCGGAGTTTACGTAAGTTGACAACGGAATTACCGAGTTGCTATTGTAATCACGATTGTTCAGGGCTGTGTTAAATCCAATTTGTAAAACCTGTAAACATAATGCGTAGGAAATTAAAACGTGTAATCGATACCATGAACACGAAATGTTGTGTTAATAAAAATCGTTAGTTAAGGTTTACAGTTAATTTGAGTTTAGTTAATTTCCAAATCACTCTCTCTCTCTCAAAGATAATTAAAGACACTTTTTGTATTGCTACGTAAACATTTAAATATGGTAGGTAATCTTTTTTGTATAAGTTCATCAATTGCAACCCCATTCTACGTCTAGGCAATCTCTGTCTATTACATTATACGTCATCTGGAAACGATAGCAGAATTCATTAAAACCGTCAATTGTTTTTTTTTTATTTAAGTTCCCAATTGTATAATTAATTATTTATTCAAAGGTGATATATTATATCTATAAACCTTCCTCTTGAATCACTGTATCTATTTAAGAAAAACCGCATCAAAATCCGTTGCGTACTTTTAAAGATATAAGCATACATAGGATCTAAGCAACTTTGTTTTATACTATGTAATGATTAAATAAATATATATATTTTTTATTTTATAGAAAACAAAACCAATCTAAATAGTACTTTAATAAAATGATTTAAAATTTTAGTTAACAAGATTTGCATTTGTTTGTATTTCTAATATCGTTGACTATAATTATGGCAACCATGAATCAGAATCGGTAATAAGATCCAACATTACAATCAGATATGAATATCTCTACTTATCCTACACGTAACTTATCCTACAGCAGTCCTTTGTTGAAAAGGAGTTTATCTAACACAATCAATAACCAAAAGATTAAAGTATCGATGTAACAGAGAACTGTACGTCTGAATCTAACTGTAATTAGACTGGCCTGTTTGGTCTAGTGGTTAGCGGCCCTGATTGCTACTCCAACGGTCGAAATTTCTAATTCAAATTTGGCAGAAGTAGGTACAATTTGTAACTTTTTTTAAAACAAGTGACTGAGCTAAAAATAAACAAAATTATCCCAAGGAAACCTGCTCTCAGTAAAAAAAGGCCTGGGAAGGGAATGTGCTATTCCTTTGTACCAAGTTTCATTGATCTCTGTTCATTAGGTTGAACGTGAAGAAACAACATACATACAAAGTTCTGCCCCTATTTAAGTAAAAAAGGATCGTGTGCTGAAAATGGTCTCAGGTCATGGTCTATCTGTTTGCCATTTCCATCGAAATGCGTTCAGCAGCTTGAGCGTAAAGTACCTAATTAACATACTCACACACATATACCTAAATGCATTAATAATATGCAATAAACATAATTTACTTATTTATAATTAATTTGCATATTTATGCATTTCTTATGCATTAATTTATTTTGCGTAGCAAATGAATTGCCTCACCTTGACTGAGAATCAGTTATCTACATACGCAGTAACTGTTTTTTTAGTCCCAATTGAAGTGGGGCCTGCATGATCTCACAAAAAGAAGATTCAACTTATTTGCAAACTTTCGTCTATATAATACTAACTTCTGCCAGTGACTTCGCCCGCGTGGAAGTCAGTTTTTTTATACAAACTTCGAACCCCCGTTTTACCCCCCTAAGGGTAGACCCAATAAGGAACCTACCTATTAAATGATGAGAAGAATAATTAAGTATATTTCATAACAATAACTCATCTTACAGTGGGCACGACCTTGTATCATATCCAAACCAAACCCGAAGATATTTATATAAAGCAAAGATGTTTATTATTTTATATACTTTACTATACACCAATACATAGGTGGTGATAGCCGAAATACAGGCTATGCCTAGTTCGGTTACAGACGCTAATCTCACTACTTTTACTGTTACTGTTGCCATATTACCATTGTAAAGTAGTACTAAGTTTTTGGAAATAAAACATTTATTATTATATTATTATTATTATGTTATGAACACAATAAATAGTAGGTACAAAAAACATATTTTAAGTTTTCAACTCCTGACTCCCACGCGAATGGTACTCGCACACCTATTGTCTTTCTATAATGTCTCTAAAACTTAAACTTAAAATATACAATTACTGTTGGCAATTATCATACTAAATAAATAAGTAGGAAAACAGGTGACGACTATATTTTACTACTAGCTTTTATCAGCGGCTTCGCCCGCGTACATAAAATATAGCCTATGTCACTCAGGAGTAAAGCAGCTTTCTGTTGTTACTAAACTTTTTCCAATCGGACAAACAAAAACACAAACTTTACCTCTTTATTATATTAGTGTAGATGTAGATTGCTAATTAAAACGAAACATAACCTAACATAATATTTTACAAAGAATTCATGTGAGAATAGAAAGCGAAAAAATTAATTTGAAAAAAAACTTTTCCGCATCGCTGTCGACTGGTAAAGTGCCTAAAAGGCTGGCAGCATTACCACGTTTTATGGCAATGCTTATTCTTTGCCCACGGTAAAAGCCAGGCCTATTAGTAAATGAAAAATAAAAACAATGACTGGAAAAGATTGTGTGACCACAGAATAAGTGTGAAATATGAACTGAAAACAGATTTGAATAATGATATTGAATACCTAATGAATAGCTAGACTTATACAAACAACTAAATATTAGGTGAATCTTACCAAAACAAACAGAGGTATTGCCATTTTCTTTAAATATTTAAAACATAGTCCACTACACATAAGTGCTTTCCTCTAATTTCACTTCACAAGTGAGGTATAGAGTACTACTTCTTACTGGCCGGGCAAAACAAATCACTGCGAACCTACTGTATAATAACTAATGTTCGTGATACAACGCCATGTTTAGTAAATTAAAACATGCATTTTTACTGATTATTATTTCTTTAATAAGTTATTATTCGCATAATTTCGGATTTTGTGCCAATTTCTGTATTTGTGTACTTTATGACGTGAGGAATTACAGTAATGTTACATTATTACCGAATAACATGTGTTGGATAATCAATAATTTTAGAAACTGAGCATGACGTAGTTCCTCACCGAACATAGTATGGTCCGGAGGTTCCTGCACCGGATTCGTTCATACAGTAGAGGTGTGCTCCTCTTGGGAGGAGTACCTACTGCCATGTCCTCGTGGGGGCAATGATGAGGGCAATCGGTGGCAACGACCTTTCGCTCCAGGCTCTGAAATTGCCATGTTCCATGTTCATGTAAAAGTGTGACGTGCCCTCTCGCTAAGAGTGAGAGAAGAGCAATCTCTTCTCATCATCATTAATCATTCAATGATGATTTACCCCTGAAAAAAAAACTGGACAAGTGTGAATCTAAGGTTCCGTATTCCGTACAAACTTATGTAAAACTAGCTTTTATCAGCGGCTTCGCCCACGTACCTACAAAAAATATAGCCTATGTCACTCCGGAGTAAAGCAGCTTTCTATTGTTGCAAAAATGTTTAAAAAAATAAACAAACTTTACCTCTTACTTACTTTACTTATTATATTAGTGCAGATGTAGATGTAGAAGTGTAGAAGACCGACTCCCGAATCGAAAAAAATACCTTATTTCATGTAAAATTTCAGAATACTAGGTCAACGAGAAGTACATTATGCATTTTGAATTCCTTGAGTGTCGAAATAAGTTTTTGTCACAAAATGGACCATTGGTATCGTTTTTTCCGTTAACTTACAAGTGGTCTTTTTTCACAGTTTCTAGGGATCGCAGATCTGAGTAATTGGTTTTCATTTAATACTTCCACACATTCTCGTGATAAAGGATCTTGGCAGATAAACAACAAAGCTATCCTATATTTTTTATGGTGGGTAAAAACCATCCAATGACGAATCCCGTCCTTGGGCGGAGTAAGATACAATGTCACACTCTTACTGACTAAACAGCCCACCCCATTCCTACGTTGCCTTATATACCAGGGCCAGTCTTCCTTTCAGACCCAAATCCTTGGCCCCGGCTGACTTTGACTTTTCTGTAGGGTTTATAGACCCTGTCGGTTCGCTGACAACTCCTTGATGCGCGCGGGAAATCCTATATGGGTTCCATTTTTGTCCTTTTGTGGTACGGAATCCTAAGAAATCCTAGTAACATGTGTAGTATATACTCAATACGTAGGTAGTACGTAATTGAGTTATGTAACGAGGTGCTAATGCTTGTAGTGCGGTTGAACGCCTCCACCATCACACGTCATAATCGCCGATAACCCACATTATGTACGATTTCATGCGAAAATGTGAAATAATCAACTTTATGTTTCCATTGCTGAGACGCTGGTCTCCTCACTAGGAGAGCAAATGAACCGTAATCCTGGATGCAGGCCCAGTGCGGATTAGTAAATGCCACATTTATCGTTAACGATTATTTGTTCAAGGTTCCTCACGATTTCCTTCACCGTTTTGGAACAGTGGTGATCTAACCAATTATTATTACCAGCCTATAAAATTTACCACAGCAAGGTTTGCGGGTTTGTGGATGGTGAGCAATGGGTAGCATGGTAACCGTCCGGACAAGGCCCAGTCGACGACGGCGCGCACTGTTTCCGCGCGCCTCAAGGAGTTTTCAGCAAACCGTAGGCAGAAGGACCGAAGCCAACTGGGGCCAAGGTTTTGCGTCTGAAAGGAAGGCTCTGGCCCGGGTATATATGGCAACATAGGGTTGGGTAGGTAGTTAAGTCAGCAACAGTCTGACACTGTTTCCCGCCATTGGATGATTTTACATACGGTAAAAAACCACAGCAAGGTTTTTTTTATATATTTTCTTGTATAATTATTTAAATAGTACTAATATATTTAACTAGTGCTTGACCGCAATCTCAACTAATGGTAAGCAGTGATGCAATCGTTAATGGTGAAGCGCACTAGTTTATTAAGATTCTATTCACCCTAGTCTTGAGGACACCTGAATTATAATCGGACGGGAAGACTGAAGCAGGCAAACTGTTCCAGTCCTTCAATGTACGCGGTATGAACGACGTGGTAAAACGTGGTAAAAGTCCGTCTTCGATTAGGTACTGTTTTAGAACAGTGGTGCTTTACCCAATTATTACCAGCCTATAAATTACCTCACAGCAAGCTGAAGTTATGTTCTCAGACAGATAAAGTGTCTGGTAGTTTGAGGCCACAACTGCATGGCTTAAGTTTTATACTCAATAATTCATAAATATGGGATTTTGTTGCGAGAAACTATATTAAGATACTAAATTTGCAAACCATAAATAAAAGCTATTTAGCTATTTGCCAATCCTCCCGACTTAATCTCATCGAAGATTAGAAGCTGATAGTTTTGAAGCCCTCGAAGAAAGAAAGAGTTTTCCCTGTATCCCAGCAGTGGTAACATTAAAAAGGCTGATGATGATGAGTTTTAGTGGTGGGGAAAAAAAAGATACTGAAAGGGCTGCACACACCTTGGATGTTGCTCCTTGCGGAGGGCAAGCAATGGGTAGCTCGCCGTCGTTTGTGTCATTCGCCGATTGTTACTGAGGGAAATCAGGCCAAAAAGGCATAATTTTCAGCGGTCCACGTGCAAGAGGCGAGTGACCTACCTTCCACTGTTTTTATTTAAAAGGAGCCAATCGATTTTTTTTTTGGTAGGTAAAAATCATCGAATGACGAATCCCACTCTTGGGCGGAGTGGGAAACAATGTTAGACTCTTACTGACTAAAGAACCTACCCCGTACCTTCCTTGCCTTATTGGATTGCGTTAAATGAAGCAACCACCTTTTAAACCATGCGTAACGTTGACAATAGGAGAGTGAGGATGGCCCATCTTTATCTAAGGCTACAATAAATGACTCATGTGCACATAGAGGACCTAAATCATCAGACGACATCACGTGCGGTAAGTTCTACGACCAGCTAAACAGAAGCATTATATTTTAATTTAGTTCAGGAGTGTCGTTTTGTGGTGTGTATAAAACTAAGCTGTAATAAAGTACGACTCCTGCGCAGGTATTATACGCGCCCAGGTTTTAAATTAAGGGCGTTTACATGACGATTTGTTATGGCAAAGAAAAGATATTCTAAAAAATATAGTATATTTAGAAATAAGAAAATTAAATTTATCAATTCTAAAGATAATTACAACAAACTAACTGAACATAAATTACGCATACTTTTGTATTCTAAATATCATTTTCTTTCTTATGCACCTACCAAATTTGTCTCTTCACCACCCTTGGTTGACTGGTAGAGAATGCTTAAGGCTATAAGTCCACCTTTGTACCTTGTGTTGTATGAAGAATAAATGGATATTTTACTGGAAGACGTTATTTTATATTTTGTTTTATTGTAACAGGAAAACAGACAGTATTAACAACTAACAAATACAAGAAAAAAAGAGAATAAAAAAATAAAATACAATGATGATATGAGTTTAAACAATACTACATAGTCACAATAGGTAATTAAGTGCAAAAGAAAAAATATTTAGGTACTGAATCAATTCGAACCAATGTTTAGTATATAGGGACCCTACAGAAGGGTCGAAGCCAACTGGGGTCAAGGGTTCATATCTGAAAGTAAGACTCGAGTCTTGATATAAAGGCAATTAAGGCAATGTAGAAACGTGTTGAGTGGTTTAGTCAGTAAGAGTCTCTCCTTCCCGCTCTGTCCAAGGGTGGGATTTGTCATTGGATAATTTTACCCACTATAAAAAAAAAACAATATTTAGTAAGTTTTCGATTCTGCTATCTAGTGAATAAGCAAGTTATGAAAAGTTAACCAAATAGTTGTAGGACTTTGCGTATCTTACAAAGAACAAATTCTTTCTGTAATTAGCAGCGGGAGAATTTAAGAAGAAGAAGAAGTTTAACAAGCTATCTACCCTATTCAGTGGAGAAGTTTGTGAAAGATCATATTCCATCTCCATATAAACCCTACCTAACACCAGCACACCGCTGCAACATTGCCAGTAAACAAATATATACATTTAATAAGTTTTTATTGCCATAATCTGGACATAATTTACGTTGATAAGCAGATCATATCGCCTGAGTCTGCGCCACAATGACGAGTGAGTTTTATTTTAATTCACCTTTATAATCTCTTGAATTCACTGACCTCCCCCAGTTTATATTTGCGTGTGCTATATTTTAATTTTGTATTGTGGACTAGTGCCATACGATGTGTCCTTTCATTGTACTGGATGTGGGTTCAAAACCGACAACCTCTTATGTTTAATGTTTTTACGTGTTTATATCGAAAAATATCCGCATGAATATTTATTTATTTATTGCGAACTTACACTTACAGTTTATACTACTCATATACAATATTATAGGCACACATAAATATTAATAGATTGATAGAGATAAAATTAAAAATATTTAATTAACATAGTAATAATGAAAATAATGTCAGAATGAAAGATATAATTAGTACTTTTTATTCTTCTAAGCGTGTCGATTGCGAAACCAGTTAATTCCTTGCCTCGCCGATTGCAAATAAAACAATCATACAAAAAAATAAAACTAAAATTGTAAAACACATTAAAAATTAAGAAGAGTCATCTAATCTGCTCAAGTACCTATCATATTTTTAATTTTTTAATGAATTTTTATTATTATTTTTAAGTCACTATTATTGTTATAATTTAATCAAACCACATTATTTTGACATTTTAATTCTATGGCTGATCAATTACTCTGATTTGCATAACTCGTGGACAAGATAACGTTAAAACCAGAAATAGTGACAAATTAGATATATCAATCCCTATTTCTGATGTCTTTTTATGTAAGCGCTGTGTACTGTGTTGTGTTTTAGCAAATAAATCAATTATTTATCTATCACCTTTAACTTACCTTAAAAAAATATAAAGTTAAGATTGCAAGTGTCTGCCTATCAATTACAGGACATAAATGTGACATATGTCCCAAAAACTCAAACCAAACAAATTCCATTGTGTGACAGATTGCTTCAAAACCCAATTAATACCAACATTAGCACAAAATCCGAAATACGATCGAAAAACACATTTCATACAGAAAAACTAACACACATTGCTTTCATACACAACTGTCAATCCAAACGTCACTTTGGAAAATCGACAAAATCCTATTATAGTATTCGTAACAATTGTGTGCGTGATATTACACCCGACCACCATTTTAACTTTACCACGCATTCAAACGACCCTAAACTCTGTATCTTTGTAATAAGAGTGTGTACAACTGTTTCTGTTTGTTATAGAATATTGAATATTTAAGGACAATCGGTGTGAAAAGTGGTGCCGATCTATTACGGGTAATCGGATTATGTGGACGTGTCATTTCTATGGAATTAAGGTAAAATGGCCGCCAGTCATAATTGTGTGTATTTTGCGAAGTACAGTGGAAGGATCATGGATACATTCAGTTAGTTCACATTTTTTGAGTAACTGACAAAGTTACAATGTGTCTTCTTGACTTTTAGCGTGGATTAAGAAGGCTTTTGCGAAATCGATAGCGTTGGATTAACTCTCTTCTTACTTTTAATAGAGGAACATAAAAATGAACGTATATTTTTAAAAAAATACAGACAGAAAAAGTAATATAGAAATACATCACTTACCTACATAATAATTTTCCATTAGAAAGTTAATTAATACAGACCTTCATAAATTTTTAACTCAATAAGAAACGCATCTACTATGAAAGTTTAATATTATTTTTAAAAGTAAATTTTGAAGAAAAGTATTTTTTTAGTAGGTACTAACAAATCTTCCCAACGTAAACCTGTTTACAATTTCTATATCGAGGTGGAAAATATAACAAACTGATTGACTAATTGACCCTTTAGCCAAGTTACTATAGTTACTATTGAACGTTAATACTTCAAAACAGAGGAATTTAAGGCGTGGCCAACACAAACCCTTCGACTTTAGCGAAACGATCGTAATTTGACTAGGGAAGCCAAACAACTGAGAGATAGATTTCTATCCAGTTCAAACAGCCAACTAAACAAGCAGCGCCATCTACCGCCAACATCGAAAACAAGTCCCAATGCGTTGTCAAATAATTTAACAAAAGTCAATCTATAACAATCGTTAAATACCGTTTTTTTGTTGCAATTTGTCAATACTAACATCTGCTGTCCCGGGTTCGATTCCCGACCCAATTGTCGGCTCAGACAAATTGTCGGTCAATGAATGCGCGTAATGGCACGCATGGATTCATAGCTCGAGTGTGAAGCCCATTCATCGCGCGATCGACTTTTAACGACATTTACTGTAACGAGCGATTAACTGGGGTACGAGGATTTCAGAGGAGTAACATTTATTGCAGAAGAGGCTTGAGCAAAACCTTATTTTATATGTAAATAAATCTGTCGGTAAACTAAAAATACACTGTAACAGTCATCTTCATCGTCATCAGCCTTTTCAATGTTCCCACTGCTGGGACACAGGCCTCCTCTCTAGGAGAGGGAATAGGCCATAACCCACCACGCGGGCCCAGTGCGGAATGGTGGATGTCACATGTCTTCGAATTTTTGGTTCTAAGATATGCCGATTTCCTCACGATGTCTTCCTTCACCGTTTTGAGAGCAGTGGTGATAAAAATAAATTACACAAAGTTATGCGCCTGGCTGGGTTTGAACCCGCGACCTACAACTCGTAAGTCGGGGCCGATACCACTCGGCCACCACTGCTCCAAACTAACAGTAAATACTCATAAACTAATAAATGAAACGATGAAGGAAAACGTCGTGAGGAAACCGGCAAGTCCTACACTCAAAAATTAGAAGATATATGACATCCCAACCCGCACTGAACCCGCGTTCGTTGCCCATTCCCTCTCTAAGAAAAGAGGCTGAGTCCCAGCAGTGAGAACATTATAAGGATCATGCTGTGCTATATTAGGAGTTGCTTATATACTAAAGAACTGATTATTTTTGACGACTACGACTCAGGTACAAAAAAAAATTCAATATAACCAACCCGCTTCAATTTCACACGTCGGTCTTTTTCGCTACTGTAATATGCATTTATACTTAAATATATGTATATTAAAACCTTACTCATGAACTATGCTGTCAATACGTAAATACCACGTGTAAATTGTAATAGAACATTATGATACAAGTGTGTAATGTAGGAGGTTACCGTCGAGGCGGAAAGGGTCTTAAGAGAGCCGAGAATTAAGACCCGAGCCATAGCGAGGGTCACATAGACAGATAGAGCTAAGAACAGTAAACTTTCATTACTCACGTGTTTCATTCAGTGTTTTTATTACACTTTTAAGTTTGTTGCGTTCATACAGACATATGATAAAATGCAAGGATCTTACTACAAGCTTTGCAACCAACAAACCTATAAAAGATCAACAATATTGCATCAAACAGACCAATTGAACCGAAAGCAAAACCCACGCATCCGGTCAGGAAGTCCATATTATACCCTAAACTCATTATTTATTGTTACTCAACATAATAAAATTGTACACAAAAGATGCGACTTCTCAACAATCGCACAAGTTAGTCGCAGCGTGAATGGCTTGCTTGAAAGGTGCGAAATACAACCATACAGTCATACAAGCATATGTTTTGTAAAGGTGCCATGAATATGGCGTTTATTCGATCGAGAGTAATTTGTTAGAGAGCAAAATATTGAATTTGTAACTGTTAGGGAATTAATTGCGGACTCAATGAAGTGTCGATTAGTGATAATTTATTGATAGCGGCGTGCAGCGGCTCATGTGTTGTAATAGTATGAAATGTAAGTGGAGTAGAAATTTATTAATAGCTTATTTTATAAACTACTAGCTTTTGTCAGCGGCTTCGCCCGCGTACATAAAATACAGCCTATGTCTCTCAGGAATAAAGCAGCTTTCTGTTGTTGCTAATTTTTTTCCAATCGGACCCGTAGTTCCAGAGATTATCTCTTACAAACAAAAAAACAAACTCTACCTTTTTATTATATTAATGTAGACTAGCTTTTGTCAGCGGCTTCGCCCGCGTACATAAAATGTAGCCTAGGTCACTCAGGAGTAAAGCAGCTTTCTATTGTTGCTAATTTTTTTCCAATCGGATCAGTAGTTCCAGAGATTAGGTACCTCCTACAAACAAAAAAACAAACTTTACCTCTTTATTATATTGAATCACTCTATGTATTGAAAAAAAAAACATATCAAAATCCGTTGCGTACTTTTAAAGATATAAGCATACATAATAGGGATAAGCCACTTTGTTTTATACTATGTAATGACTATAATAATATAAAACCACGCCTCAAAGTCCAAGTCAAAATCTTTCCGTCCTCGCTCCGTCCAAGAGCGGGATTAGTTGTTGGATGATTTTCGCCCACCACAAAAAAAACTATCTACCGCTGTTTTAATTTAACGAACGCCGGCGTTCGACCCATTGTATTTCTATTATGTATCTAATTATAGTATTCAAAAGGTTAACCTAAAGCTGACTATGTATAACTAGCTTTTTCCCACGGCTTCGTCCGCGTGGTATTGGGGTTGGGGTTGGGGTTTCCGGGATAAAAAGCCTATGTCCTATTCCAGAGTGTATCCTATGCCTGTGCCAAATTTCTTCCAGATCCGTCCAGCCGTTTTGGCGTGATTGAGTAACAAGCATCCAAACATCGTAACTTTCGCATTTATAATATTACCTAGTAAGATATAGCAATTTCTCCTCTAAGGCAGACTGGAACGGTCAAACATCGTAACTTTAGCATTTATAATATTAGTAAGATATCTCAATCTAATTCTATACATACTGTTTAGTTGTACCTAAAGTAGGGCTATTAGTAGACTTTTATCCAAATTAAAATCTCAAAATACACCAATACCAAATAGACACCAATTTACCTCAACAAGTCCGAGGGGTCGCCACACACCCCGTGGGGTTATTCCCATTACCCTTTGTTTTCCCTCTTAACGTTACGACTGTTAAGATTTACCGTCATGTGCGACTGTCCGACTAATCGCAGCGACTAACGACTAGTCGCAGGGGGTGCGATCGTGCTCATTTAGACAGGGGTAACTGAGTGGTCAAGATGTTAAATGGGGTCCTAATTTGTTGTGCTCTTTTAGATCCCCCTTTAGAAAAAGATACCTATATATTGGACGTATTATTTTGTTTGTTTGTCTCTTTTATCTCAATTAATTTATTTATTTAATCGAAGGAGAACCAACAGCTATAACAAAAGGATAACAATGTTATTAGAAACATTATGCCAACTAAACAGTGAGAGCAGTGGTGGCCGAGTGGTAACGGCACCGACTCACGAGTTGTAGGTCGCGGATTCAAACCCAGCCAGGCGCATTACTTTGTGTAATTTATTTCATCGCCACTGCTCTCAAAACGGTGAAGGAAAACATCACGAGGAAACCGGCATGCCCTAGAACCAAAAATTGGATAATATGTGAAATCTACAAATCCGCACTGGGTCTGCGTGGTGGATTATGGCCCATTCCCTCTCCTAGAGGAGGCCTATGTCCCAGCAGTGGGAACATTAAGAAGCTGATGATGATGATTATTAAAGGTTCTCACGGGTAGAAACTGAAAAAGTAGTAGAAAACTTAGGATCACTAACAAGCAAAATAAAAAAGAATATAATAAAATATCACTTAGTAAAATCCGCACTTTTGAAAAGTCCGCATTCAGCTGAGTACGCGCAGTGAGGTTTAAGTAGTAAATGGGTCAAATGCGAAGTCTTTACAAAGAACATTAAAGTCTTTATATTATAAAATGTGATTAGAATGTATCTTTATTCAATTCAATTTATTTATTCCAGGTACAAGCCCATATAAGTCTTCAAAAATCTTATGCAAATTCTTTATCAATTTCAGCCAAAATACGTCCACTGTTGGACATAGGCATACCAAAAGTGTCGTCGAAGTGAACGGTGCTCTGCGTCTTGCATCCATCGGATTCCCGCAACCTTTATCAAGTCTTATTTATCTTCACCAGGTGGCCTTCCAATGCTACGTCTTCCGGGATGCAGTTGCCACTCCAAAACCTTCCGGCCTCAACGGCCATCTGTTCTGGTCTGGTCATTGCCACTTAAGTTTGGAATCTTCGTGCTATGTGGTTACCTTGGTTCTCCTGATCCACATTCCTGTTTCAATTACGTAAGGAAGCTCTGAGTATAACCCAAACGCAGAGTGAGGCGCCTTTTTGACCGACCGCAGATTAATTTTTAACCGACTTCAAAAAAGGAGAAAGTTTCTCAGTTTTGTGTTTTGTGGGAGGTATAAATAAATATTTTCTTTTTAGTTTTTTCCTTTTTCCATCGATTCAACATAACACAGCATCACGCTTGCACTCACGAAAGAGGTGCAGGCAGAGATGAGTGCGTGTGTCGGGACCATGTCTTAGACAGTAAGATTATTGACAGGTATTACTGAAAATCATCAGAGGGAACAATACAACCACTATGTCCGACCCGGATAACGAACCTATGTTCAGCTGTTCGAGGTCATTTTTGAGTTTGATTTACCACAATCGTTAATTTGATCTATATTATTTCATATCTCACTGTGGGTTATAAATGCATTCAAAAAACCAAGACGGATCCTACCCAACAATCTTACAAGAAATATATGTTGGTATTAGTCCTCACAAATATATAAATTATGTACAAGAAAAATCCCTCCCCGAAAATGTTGAAAAGGAATCACTTTCCTCAAATCATAAGGATTTCGTTGACAAGAAACAAATAGCTGAAGGAATTTAAATTCAAAAACTAATAAAAGTGTTTTCATGAGAAACGGAACCTCCATATTATCGCATAAACTGAACGAATGAGCGAGGAGTAGCGACAGCAACACAAACACACGGAATATTCATTATTGATATATATTTTTTTATTTTTTTATTAGCCCTTACTGTCCCACTGCTGGGTAAAGGCCTCCCCCAAGTCCTTCCAAGTCTTCTTTTCTTGTGCCATCTCGGACCAGTCCTCTCGGTACGCGTCTAGGTCATCCCGCCACCTCTTTCAAGGTCGACCTCGACGACGTTTCTTCCGGCAGGTGCCCATTGCGTGGCGATGCTTGCCCAACGATCCCCTTGCATGCGACTAACGTACCCCGCCCAATCCCAATTGATATAATATTTTTTTTAATTTTAGTTCATACAATCTATCCTAAGATAGTCTTTCCTGGAGCCGAGGGTTGGTGCGAAAGCGTTACACCGTGGCTCTGAAAATAAGGCAAGGGAGGAACCGGGTAAGTTGTTTAGTCAGTAAGAGTCTGACACTGTTTCCCGCTCCACCCAAGAGCGGGATTCGTCATTGGATGATTTTTACCTACCATAAAAAAATAAAAATTAAAAATCCTTAGGTTGTCTGGAATACATCGCTGACAGCGATAAGACCGCCATTGTATCTACCCATAGATTTAAGTTTTGTTACTTTTTGGTGTACAATAAAGTTTCATCTGTCTATACCACGCACTAGTCACAATAATAGAGCAGTGGTGGCCAAATGGCAACGGGCCCGACTAACAAGTTGAAGGAGGTGAGTTCAAACCCAGCCAGGCGCATAACTTTGTCTAATTTATTTCATCATCACTGCTCTCAAAACGGTGAAGGAAAACATCGTGAGGAAACCGGCATGTCTTAGAACCAAAAATTCGAAGACATGTGACATCCACCAACCCGCACTGGGCCCGCGTGGTGGATTACTGCCCTTACTCTCTCCTAGAGAAGAGGCATGAATCCCAGGAGTGGGAACATTAAAAAGTCTGATAATGATAAGTGCCTACTTGGTAATAAAGTTAATTATAATTATACAATACATAATTAACACATATACACTATATACTTCTTATAAAACGAAGTGGCTTTCCGCTGTCTGTCCTCATGTATGCTTAGATCTTTAAAACTATGCAAAGGATTTTTGATGCGGTTTTAATAGATAGAGTGATTCAAGAGGAAGGTTTATAGGTGTAATACATGCATAATATATTAAAATATCAACATTGTACCCTTCACCGTAGGCGAGGCAATCGTCTGGTAACAGTCCGACCCAAGCCAAGGAGTTGTAAGCAAAGTCGTAGGGACCCTGCAAAAGGGTTGAAGCCTACTGGGGCCCAGGATCTCTTTCTGAAAGAAAGGCTTGGTCCCAGTGCTAAGGGCAGAGAAGGAACGGGGTGGGGTGTTTACTCAGTAAGAGTCTGACACTTTTTCTCGCTCCGCAAAAGAACGGGATTCATCATTGAAAAAAAAAACATTGTACCCGCACGAAGCTTGGGTAGGCACTAATTTACTGACATTAATATCATAGTAAAAGCAAAAACATCGCAGTTATCACAAAAATTAAATTTCAAAAACCGATTCTCAAAAAAGTCCTCATCTCATGCGAACCGTACATCAAGATAGATTTTTCAAAAATTTAACAGCCTGTCATTGGGGCTCTGGTGGGGTGCCGCGGGGGTGCCGAGGGGGGAGGAAAGTAATCAACAATTTAAAATTGGGGCTAATCTCACGCCCGTCGTAATCGCTGGCGATCGCTCTCCGGGAGGGGGAGGCTCGCGGAGACAACTCTGACAGGTGGCAACGGCGCTTGGTGAGGGTAAATTGGGTTCTCTTAACGTTTATTCTATAGGTGGAATTGGTGATTGAGTTTTTACAGTTTATGTCTAGTTGTGAATTATTTTACTATCGTCTTTCACAGATTCTATTTGTTCTGTAGTTGCTGCGACAAATCTGGTGCACAATTTAGAAGGTGGAGAATAAATAGGTAGTCATACTTTCTACTCAGAATCTATTATTTCTGGTAACAACACTAATTAAGTATTATATTAATTGTAACTTACAAGGTTGTTTTTCTATTTGTAATAAAAAAATATATTGGTATTTATTTATTTTTTTGCGTAGGTATAAACAATGTTTTCATTAGTTCCAGATAGTCTAATTATCTACTCAATCGATTAAACCAAAAGTTAAAAACCAGTGCGTAAGTAATTTTGTATTTGTGTTTCAGGTTCTGTAGGTAATTAAATAAAAGGCAAAGCCCTTACCTTTGGACCTAGAAATCTAAATTTTAACATCTAGGTTCCTTTGACTGGATTTCTAAAATTCACTCCTTCTTTCACTCAGGTGAAACCACGGGCAGAAGCTAGTGCCTAAAAAATTAAAAAATCCTAATCTTCAAGAATAAATAACTTAAGACTAACTTAGAAAGCTATTTGGCTTGTCCCCTCTCTAATGGATTTTAGTGAAAAACGGAAAAGGATGTCCATAACTGTCAAATACCGATCAACTATTTAAAAACAAGGTGTTAAAAAAGCTTGTATAAAGTCAAATACGGAGAACGCGTGTTCCCACTTATCTCAATGTCTTGTAGAACTATCCGAGCTTGGGTAACTTCCTACTCTAAAATCTTAGTTAAAATAATAAAACCATAAATGAGAAAACCCCTCAAGACAAGGTGTTTGTTTTTCCTACAAATTGACGCGTCACTTGTCTTGCATCCTTGTCTAACTTAAGCGCTGTCCTGTATAAGGTTTAGTTTTGTCTCTTTCTCACTAAATAAAGAATAACAAACATAATCCTTGCTGATGGCCAGTTGGATTATACGATTATTGCAATATTTGGTGGGATAGATAGGTAGATTTCTTCACTCTCGAACGGCAGAACGAAACTGAATAAAATTTGCCACATGGATTTTTTTATATGGGAAAATTATCCAATGATACCTCTCATAGTGTCTTATAAAACCCTCTCGAGTTCTTTTGTTGTCTTTCATACCAAAGCCAAATCTTTCTTTCAGAAGCAGACCCCTGTAGGCTTCGACCCTGTTGTGTGAGCACCACCAACTCAATACACGATACGATTGTGATAACACGTTAAATAAATAGTGGTCAATTTTTTTAACTCCAGAGTTGCCGTAACGAAACAATAAGGTAACTAAAAAATATTCTTTAATTCCTAAATTAATCCACTTAGAGCCTAGTTATTTTCCTTTTTTACTTTGCTCGGCAATATATAAATTACTCCATTATCGTTTGGATTTACAAACATGTAAAATCGCATACATAAGCTGTAGATATTTTCCTAACCTAAAACAACTACCTGTAGGCCATACAAATATTTATTACGAGCGGGAAACGAACCCGCGACACGCAGCTCTACAGGCAATCACTCAACTATTGCGCCACCCGTGCTGCAAGTCGTCATTTGGAACACAATTCAATGCAAATCAATACAATTTCAAATACGACCGTGAACTGTCATCATTACGCGAGACCAACTGTTCAACGCATTACTTAGTAATTAGCGGGAGACTGATCAGTCCAAACTGTCAGGATTGCCTGACAGTCCTCTGCTGGGTTTAATGTCAAGGTCAATGATACTTAATTGATATTTTGATAATGCTGTTCAACTTATATTAAATAAATTAAGACAGAGATTATTTTAATATTAGGTACCTATGTTTTTGTGGCTTAATGAAGTTTATCGCCATTCAACTATAAAATATGTAATAAATTGAATTAGAGTACATATAAATAAATAAAAAATGTTTCCCAGCTTAAAACCTTTTGTTATCCTCTTTTTAATTCAACAATTTTTATTCGTATTTTATTGTCTTAATAATATATATAGATAAACCTCATGCGTACAGCAAATAGAAACTTAAACACGAACCTAACTCTATGAATAATACTCTCTATGTTCTCGTATATATTAGGTACAAAACACACGTAGGTAGGCATCGAAGTAGGTACTCCTCCACATTGCTATCATCTGGAAATGTACCCAGAAGACTGGCAGCATTGCCACGTTGAATGCCAATGCTAGTTCTTTGAGCGAAGAACGAGTCTACCCTTATACGCATTTTCAATTTTCATCATCATCATCATCATCCTACCCTTATCCCATATTACTTAGGGTCGGCGCAACATGCAACGCATTTTCAATTTTATTGTAATTAATTGCAATAAGTTTACTATGATACGGAAAATTAAAAATGTACCTATGTAACCTTGTTCCTTAGCCTTTTCCAGACAGATCGGCTTCCAATCAAACTGGATGCTGCCAGACCGGTATTCAGTCTTTTAGATACATGGAGTGACTCTCTACCAGACCTGTACAAGGAGGTAATTGGGTAAGTAACAGGATATTCCTTGAATGGACTGATGGTCAGACAAATGGTTTATGGCGTTTTGACCTCCTGCAGTGAAGGTTAAAAATTTCAAATGGCTCATGGGGCCAACACGGCATAACATACTTTCTGTTATATCCTAGATAAACATTGAAAAGTACATTATGACCGTTATGAATTGAAAAATTCATATTCGCACTTGCCTGGTTACGAACTATTGCAGGATCCTATGAGGTTGAGGTACATACCTATGCGTGGCAGGCAGTTGCTTTTTTTACTGGGCCATCGCCACGGGGCAAATCTTGTTGCGTTAAATATTAAAGATAAAGATAATTTTATTTGTTAAAACATGGGTATACATACATTTTTAGCATGTAGGATGTTACACAATGAATTATTATCCGTACATGTTTTACCTTTGTGGCGTACAAATTAAAAATTTACAAAAAGAAAATATTTATCTAAGTAGGTAAGACTATAAGAAAGAGATTTTAGGGCTGTAAATCAGTGAAATAATTTCATAAAAAAAATTATTGTTTTTGTATGTTTAGACTTTAGAGTGAGACAAAACAAAACACTATAAAAGTTTCGTCTTTTATTAATGACTAGTTGGTATAAAAATGAAATTAGTTCATTAAGCCCCTAGAGGACACCAGTGTCCGCACATCTATTGTATTTTAATTGTGTCTGTAATTACGGTATTCGAAAGCTCAAATTACTAAACCCGAACAAATATTAAAAGATCAATTTAAGGTAGATAATAACTAAGCAATTGAGTAAAGCTTATAAATAGTATTGTTCTACTGTCTTCTCCCCATTAAAAATAGCATTATACTTTGCCACTAAAATCCCAAGTAGCGACATCTAGTTAAAATAAAATGAAGCACCAAGAAGATTTAGAAGTCTGTGTCATACGTAGTTTAAACTATATGGCATAGATGGCGCTTTTACAAACAAAGTAACTACTTGGCAACCGTTAAACGCAACGGTTAAATAATATCAGCACCCTTAAATAGATGGCGCTGTAAAAAAATATTTTGTTGGAAGAAGTAATCAAGAGCCAAAAAAAAAAATCATTGGTTTCATTGTTTCTCATGTCTTTTTAACCGACTTCAAAAAAAAGGAGGAGCTTCTCAATTCGATTGCATTTTTTTTTTTTATGTTTGTGACCTCAGAACTCCGTTGTTTATGGATGGATATGCAAATTTTTTTTTGTACTTGAAAGGATATGCTTCCAGATTGGTCCCATTTTTTTCAAAATCGAGTTTTGATGATGGGATCCATGAGAAATCGAGGGAACTCCTCAAATATTATAGGCAACTATATAGTTTTTTTTTATATTTTCATCGAGAACTCAAGCATTTACAGTCAAAAAGTAACATTTGATGAGGTGGAACTGGTGAAGAAGATCAGAACTGGCTAACGAAACTTGACACTCGCATAGATATCACAATCAAGGTAGTTAAGCAACTATGAAAATGCGCTATAAACCAATGATCTTAAATAATTATGTTGAAAATGTTATCATCGAACTGATCTGATGATGATGATGGAGCTGAAAAGTAGGCACTGGAACTGCGTAACTAATTAATATATCCTAGCCGTGTTTGGGCTTGTTAGAATTGTCATAAGATGCACTTTGGCTGTAAGGTACTATTGAACTGATGTGATGATGAAGCTGGAAGGTGGAAGGTCGGCACTGGAACTGCGTAACTAATTAATATATCCTAGCCGTGTTTAGGCTTGTTAGAATTGTCATAAGATGCACTTTGGCGGTAAGGTACTATTGAACTGATGTGATGATGAAGCTGGAAGGTGGAAGGTCGGCATGGGAACTTCAAAATAAAATAATGTACCCTAGCATTGTTTGAGCTTATTAGAGCTGTCATGGGCAATGCTGTCAAGGGCAATGGAAAGGGCTATGCTCGAAGTTTCCTTGCGTGTTCGAATCAGAAATGAAGAAATGCGCAGGAGAACCAGGGTCACCGACATATCCCGAAGAATTGCCAAACTTAAGTGGCAGTGGGCAGGGCACATTGCTCGTAGAACAGATGGCCGATGGGGCCGAAAGGTTCTAGAGTGGCGACCGCGCACCAAAAGACGCAGCTTTGGAAGGCCTCCCGCAAGGTGGACCGACGACCTTGTGAGAATCACGGGAACGCGATGGATGCGAGTCGCACAGAATCGGTCGTTGTAGCGACGCTTGGGGGAGGTCTATGTCCAACAGTGGACGTTTTCTGGCTGAAATGATGATGATTATGAGAGCTGTCATAAGATGTACTCATGAGATGAATCATAAGTATTTCATGCATCATATCATCTCTCCACGAGATCAAAACGATCACACTGTAACAATGTACCTATAATATGTATTCCTACTTATATGACATTGGTAACTTTTCCAAAAGAAATGTAGAAACGATATTGACTTCGTTGCCATAACACTTTACAATAAAAAACACTAAACGGCTACAAATAAAAAAAACTTTTTACAAAAAAAAAACCGCCTTCAAAAAAAGCCAAACGATAAAAGTTCCTACACTAAAAAGTTGAAAATAAAAATTTGAATTGCTGTAAAGAAACTTAATTTATAGGTAAACTTATTTGACATTAATATTTTGCAAATATTCAAAATTTATTACTTCTTTTTGGAGTCGGTGCCAGCCAAGACAAGGAATTCAACAATCCCTTGAAAGGTAGTTTTTCAAGGGATTGTTGAATTCCTTGTTCTAACTTAACTATAAAACTACTTAGTACCTATTTGCATACTCAAATATATAATACTTAATTAAGACATAAATATTAGACTTCTCTTAAAAAAAATCATCCGATTTGCACTTTTTTTTTAAATAAAAAATATATACTTACAAAAACCTTCTGCCACATTTTAAGTACATTGAAAATGTTTAACCATTATGTACGAAAAATGGCACCGGATATTAAAAAGCTACGTAACATTAAGTTTCAACAATAAAAATGCTGGCACCGACTCCAAAAAGAAGTAATAAATTTTGAATATTTGCAAAATATTAATGTCAAATAAGTTTACCTATAAATTAAGTTTCTTTACAGCAATTCAAATTTTTATTTTCAACTTTTTAGTGTAGGAACTTTTATCGTTTGGCTTTTTTTGAAGGTGGTTTTTTTTTTTGTAAAAAGTTTTTTTTTAATGCTGGAAACTCATCAAATGACTTCTGGATTAAGTTAAAAGGCATGTCAGACTTTTACTGACTAAAACTACACCTGTGTCCTTTAGTTGCCATTTTACGACATTATTAACACAGAGTGATTATTAGGAACAGTAGTGCCCGAGTGCAGCAGTGGTTGTCGTAGGTTGTGGTTTCGAACCCTGGCAAGCCTATGTAATTTATTTCATCACAACTAACATGAGGAATGAAGCATATCCCAGAATCATATGAAATCCCACTTCTCGTGAAAAGTCATGAGTCCCAGCCGTGGGCACATCAGAATTCTAATTTTATTATGCCATAAGTAGTATAGGTATTATGACTGCCATTACTTTCTTGGCCAGTTATTATTAAAGGGCAACACAGGAAAGGGTAAAGTAAAATAAATGTAAATTATGGAAAACTATTTATTTCTCATCCTGACTATAGTACACTAAACTACACCGCACAGAGTGGGTACACAACTCTCCGGACGCTAACCACTAAATCTTTTATTCTAATGATATCAATTTACAATTTTGTGTTTTTGACTATTTTTCTCATATTTACAATGGACACTAGTTTATTAAGCTTCAAAAAATATTTCTTAATCATTTTTTTACTGAAAATACTGAACTAGGTAGGATGTACTAAAGGCAATTTATTATAATATAAAAATACTCGTAAATACAGTTACTGACAATGGCTGATTGACTCCCGGTTTCTGAAACGAAAATAAACCATCTGAAAATTATAGTTCGTTTTTTAATCCTAGACTACGATTTGACAACTTAAAATGTCAAACTCCAGAAAATTGGGAACATATTTCTAAAGTGTGACATTCTGAGTTAAGAAAGAATTAAAAAACGAACTATAATAATGTGACAGTTTGCTACTGTGAGGGGTTGAAGGAATTTCAACTGTATTACATAAATTAAATTTATTTTTTTAAGATGGGTACTTGGATAATTTTGCTACAAAAACCAGGTTTCAGTCATGAGGATTATTTTTTAATTTTTATTTTTTTAAACATAAATTAATAATAAAAACACAACTGTTATCTTACATAGGTACTGCCTCAAAAAAAATATAGGTAAGTAAGTAGGTCAAATCCGATATAGGTACGCTAAGGTTGTATTTGGCGGGCCTTCGTTTTTTGATAATCAGACAAAATGTTGCCAATAATTTAAAAATACATTTTTTTTATTTGAAATATTTAATTCTGTACATAACTCAATTGTTTTAATCTCATTTAGTCGGACAATAGTATCATTGGTCTAGAACGGCAATAAAATAATAAAAATGTCGACTTATTTATTGTACAGTGTTACTGCGCTTTGATCAGTGGCAGTTTGTTTTAACTTTCCAGACTCCGGGTAACTTCGATTAAACAGAGAGAGATAAGCTCTAATACTTATAAGTTCCCCAATCGTCAGATATTTCCTTACAAATAAAAAATATGGTGTATTATTTTCTACTGTATCTAAGTATTATTAAAAGCGTAGAAACGCAAATGTATTATTAATCTTCGTTTGTACTATTTTATCAGCTGAATGGATTACAATAAAGACTATGATATCGGTATAAAATTAGCATGGCAATACTTATCAAATAAATATTCAATATAATATCAATATAAAATCGTATGTAAGTAGGTATGTACTTCAAACAACGGCTCTATTTATTTTGTAGTTTTCCAAAAATAAGTACCTACTTACAATCTAACACTATACGATTATTGCACAAAACTAATAAACACATACTTAATGTAGTTTATTACAATCACTGTATAAAAACTGCAAAAAAAGCCTAAAAAACTACAAAATAGTGCTGCCAAATTAAATAACGAACACGAAATATTTTGTACTTAAAAAGTTAAAAACTCTGTGACAAAACCTCTTTTATCTTTTGGCTTTAATCTGGCAACACTCGTATACATACAGTTCTGAGATTTGTCCAACAGATGGCGTTATATTAAGTTTCCTAAGTTATTAGCGAACATCAAACCGAAACGTAAATGTTATTCGTAATTAAACTACATACACAAACGTAAGCTTGTACAAAATCTTTAATTGCCCACACAAAGTCAACTTATTTACAAACAGGGCTCCCAAACATTATGTATTGTACTTTATGTTTCGTCTTAACATTTGGGTGCACGGTAGAGCACCCACAAGTTCTGTAAAAATTGACAACATAAATATAATGTTACAATTTTTTTTTAAATGATAAAATAATAATAATTTCCTTGTATTAGTCTCTAGTACGCGGCAAATAAGTTGAACCAAAATGGTCGACGGACTTTAATTGAGATCCGAAAATCTCTTACTGCTTAAGCTCTATCTATATATCTAGCCATTTTGTTTTTATTTATATGCCGCGTACTGTAATCTGAATTGTTGGAACATTGGCTTGACATAGTGGAGCCCTCAGACTTATAGATCAGTCACCACAAAGGTAAGATTTTGATAAAACGGTAACAATATAATTTTGATGCGGTCGTCTTTAAAATCACCTCTCGCACCGATAACGCCTACTATCTATTATCAAATCCATATTTCTCGCTTAATGACCCTGATAATTTTGCTTTCTACGAGTTTACCACACAATCTCAATTACTGACAACTGCGACAGATTGACAGATTATTTGTCAATTTGTCGCTATCGCATCAATGAACAAGATTATAATATCTCACTTTTTTGAGAAATCGTGTGTTCAAAACTCGTAGGTAATTGAACTTTTATTACCAAATGGTTTTCTAAGAAAGCAGTCACTGATCTCAAGTTCAACCCTAACCTAAACTTTACATCTCAACATTACTCAGACTATCAAACTTCATCTCCTTCACCTCTTCAGGGTTAAAACTCTTGACGGACACCTTGCCGTCCCCCGAGAGGTCTGTACTCGACAATTTATTCGTTATTTTAGTTATTGAAATACGGCTTTCAATATCATTCGAATCACATATAGTTTCTAATATCACGCCTTTTTCTACTTTCCTCGGCTTTGGCGGGACTTGGCTCACTTTTGTGCTTCTTAATTTTTCACTTAGTAACTTGTTGCAGGTTTTCCGCGACATGTCTAAGGCTAGCGGGTCTTCTTGAGGAGTGTCCTTCTTCTCTTCTGGCTTGTTCTGCTGCTTCATCTCGGCTACTTCTGCGTTCGACACGTTGTCTTTCTTCTTCCATTTCGTTCTTCTGTTTTGGAACCAGATTTTTACCTGGAATTAAGAGAAAAAGATTATTAGTTAACGTTAAACTGTCAGACAAAGAAGGCAGGGGGTTATTACTATCGACCAAAGACTTTCAATCAATTAAAGCAAGCATCACTGCTTGCCCCTCTTGTAGGTACAGTTTTTTTTTTTCTGAAACAGTTTTCTGCAGAACATAAAATATTCGAAATTGTCTTCGCACCCCAACTTCGCACGGGTGTTCGTTCAATCTTTCCTCCCCGTCTATTGGTGAAAACCATATTAAAACGCTGTTCAGTAGTTTTTAAGTCTATCGCTAACAAACAGGCAGACGCGATAGGGGGCTTGATTCAGTATTGATTATTCAATTATCCTAAGTTACTATCCAGTGACAGTATGAAGAACAGGATTTTTTTAACCTTGTACTACTATTTATGCATCATTAAAAATAACAGTAGATATCTAGACATTTAGTGCAATCTTTATGCCTACGGAATATAAGTTAAAATCGGCTGAACAGACTGTAAAAAGTTATCTTTAAATGTCTAGTCTTAATGCCAATAGAGAATATACCCAACGAACACAACGTTAACCCTTGAACTTTCTCCTCTGAAGCGGATATTGTAACAATAATCAGAGTACTCCCTAATTCTGACAGTTGCCATGGGACTAGCGAGCTTGTGCGGCCCAGACACAGAGCTGTAGTAGTGTCGACTGCTTTAGTGACACGGGCCCCTGGGCCGCTGTGGTACAGGGACCCGAACGCAACGAAGCAATTTGTTGACAGAAATCTTACTCAAAGAAGAGAATTCTTTTATAGTTTGCAGTCAAGGTGGGCCTCACTCGCCTGTCGTCAACGTCGCGTATGGCTTAAAAGCTTGTTGCTTCATTTAACGCAATCCAAAGTGATGTTTGTTGCAAAAGTAATGCGAAAAAAGAGAGAAAACACCTGAAAACTTTGTTAGCATTCGGTAATTGTACGATTTACTCGAATGTTTAACAAAACTTGTTGCAGGATATACTTGTTTTATTACTCTTAAGAATTTTTGAAATAAAATGACGTCATTTAGAATCTCAATAAAATGCGCAAGGCTTCTATACAAATACTTTTTTATATTTTCAATATAGGAGTACATTATGGAGAGTCAAAGTTCACGTAAAATAGTAAATTTTCAGAGGTCTTTACTGGATTTCTCTTAATCAAAACATAAATTTATGTTTTGATTTCTTTCGAAGCCATTTAAAACGATCTGGCCAATTTTACTTGGCCATACCATGAAGTGATCAATACATATGATTTGGCACGACATATAAATTTTCATTATTATTTATTGTAAAGATTGTCAATCGTAATGAACCGTTTTGGGAACCCTTTTACTTATTATAATTGATATTACTATTGATTAAAAAATGTTGGTTATGGGGCCCTGTAGTCGGCCTAGCTCCGGCCCTGGTGCGGCTGTAGTGCGAGTATGTGCGAGTGTATCGGGTAACAAACAGTTAATTACGAGCTGATCGATCTCAGCCCGGGGGAGCTAGTGAGGGGTACCGTCGATAACTCGATATCGATGTTTGTGTAGCGGAGAATTGTCGATAATTATCGAGCTTCAGACTTCCGGCTAATCTATATTATAGATTATTTTTAAGGTTTTTGATTCAAAAACTGCTGTCTTTAACTAAACAACTATTTTCTGCACTACTGGGATAAAAGCCTCCTCTCTAGGAGAGGGAATGAGCCGTAATTCAAAACGCGTGTCCAGTGCAGGTTACGGCGGCAGTATGGGTTATAAGTGCGGGTAGATATCACGTGTCCTCCAATTTTCAGTCCTAGAACATGCCGGTTTCCTCACGATGTTTTTTTCATCGTTTTAAAAGCAGTGGTGATGCAATAAATTACGCCAAGTAATGCGCTTGCCTGGGTTTGAATTCGCGACCTACTACTCGTAAGTCGGGGCCGTTACTACGCGGTCACCACTTCTTACTGTTCTCAGGTAGGTAGACATCAATTCATGAAAATGAAAATTTCTAGTTTCATTTCCACGATTTTTTTAACATTCCAAAATCATATACGAATATTTATTAAATAAAGGACAAGATAGTTAAACAAAAAAAAAAAATACAAAAGTTTTCTTTTTTTAACTAAAGCGGCCCTAGTACATTTACATCAAATAACATAGAATTATAATATTTACTCATATGAAAGCCTTAAAAAATATAAGCAAAAAAGAATGAAATAAGTAACTAAATAAACGTTTCCTGTTTATTGAGTAGTTTTTTTTATAGTGGAAAAAATCATCGAGTGACGAATCTCGCCCTAAGGCAGAGCGGGAGACAGTGTCAGACTTCTACTGACTAAACGACCCACCGTTCCTTCTTACCTTAGTTCCAGGGCCCCAGTGTTCCGCTTTCGCATCAACCTTTGGCTCCCAGAAGGCTTCGACCCTACAGTCCTTAATAAGTAGTAAGAATCATTTGAGAGACCACAAACCATTAAGGTGTACAATAAAACTATAAGTATTTATAATGAAGTACTTTAAGTAGCCGGAGGCGTGCACTGATCTCGTAAAATAATCGTAAAAACAACACACTTAGATGCACTTGTGAGGGGTCGTTAGCAGTTAGCATCCCCCACTCCATCCCCCACTGCATCCCGCGGTGGCGACTCGTAACGTAACCCATCTAATGTTCTTCAAAAGATTTGTAAATATCGATGAGTTTTCTAATAGATTTTTTTTTCGGAGGACAAAAATGATCCAATGCTATTTCACGCCGTCGGGCGGAACGGAGACAGTGTCAGACTTTTGCACTGACAGTGAAGACTCCACTTCGTAATTAGCATGTTGAATGTTTGAATGTTTTTTACCCTTTTGATTAAAGAATCCTAAAATAGCGGTATTTTTAGGATTCTTTACTCAAAGCAGTGGAGTAGCAGGGATCACAACGGGCCCACAAAAAAATATAATAGGTCTTTTTTTACAAATGCTTGTTTTACCCTACGAGACGGTTATGGAAAACATGTATATTTTTTATTTAAACATTTATTCGGATTTGATTGAGTACCTGCAACGACAAATAATTATACAGTTTAGATAAATATTGGCATTAGCACTAGCTATTGTTATTGCACTAGCTTCTGACGTTTTACAAGTGCCCATGTAGGCCTATGTGAAATAAAAAGATTTTGACTTTGACTTTGTATTTGCAGGAAGATTCGCATTTCACAAATTGCACGACAGTTGTGACGACTCAGAACTAAGTACCTACTAAAGATTTTTTTTGTACTAAACTTATAGCTTGCTTATTTTAAAATGTTTAAACGATTTAGCTTTTAATATACATAGGCTCGCGTTTGACCAATATCTCACCTAATGTTAAGCGATCATGCGATGATGTGGCCGACGATGGGGCACGCTTGTTTAGAAGTAACCTATTCGCTCTTGACTTAAAGACCCCTATGTTGCAATTTTTTGCCTGTCTGGGCCCCTGGAGCGCGGGGGCCCAGTATCATTGTTACAGCAGATAAGGCAGTAGGTGTCTCAAAGGTAGCTTGAAATGAGACACAATTCTGTTTAGTCATATTATTATATCGTTTAAGTCAACCGCGTTGATCAGTTCGCTCATTAGACTTCGATCTAACAGTGTTGACCGCTGATTACTCTGAGCGGCTCGCATTAGTCGGTCAAGTTGTGCGTTTCACTGTTGGCGCTAATTTAGAGAAAGCTGCCTAGATTTCGATAATAATGACATTATTTCTTCTATAGACGCACATTATGAATATAGTCAAAGAATATAATAAATGGCTTGGTAGATAAGTGAATGTTTTTGAACAGTAATAACACAGGAGTTGAGATCAGTATTCCTAGTGTGGTATATTTAAAAAAGCTGCCAAATGTTATTTGTCTTCCTCAATTATTGTAGAAACGGCAGGACAATTATTTTGTCACACAAATTAATGATGAGCCTTTTTTTGTAGAATTCAATTTTGTATTTGAGTAAAACGAAAGGTGAAAAGAAAAAATAAAAAGGTAAAAAGAGCAGTGGTGGCCGAGTGGTAACGGTCACGACTTACGAGTCGCGGGTTCGAACCCAGCCAGGCGCATTACTTTGTGTTATTTATTTTATCACCACTGCTCTCAAAACGGTTAAGGAAAACATCGTCAGGAAACCAGCATGTCCTATAATCAAAAATTCGAAGACATGTGACATCCACCAATTCGTAGTGAGCCCGAATGGTGGATTATGGCCCATACCCTTTCCTAGAGAGGAGGCCTGTGTCCCAGCAGTGAGAACATTAAAAAATGATTATGGTGAAATCGAATCTGACCTTCTCCTGTAAAAACTTAGGGCAGATTTTTAAACTTAGCTTTTATTGACACTCTACTTGCCGCCACCCCCGTCCACCAGAGGTCAGGCCGCAGCTGATAAGCGCCGCGTATGATTTACAACACACATACACACACACAGACTCCGGCACAATGGCTCGCATGTAATTGCCGAGCAAATTAATTCGGGTAACATGTGACATTTGACTCCCGCTGTATACACAGTACACCGTTAGTTAGGCTGGGGACACAGCTGGCTACAGATTCTGGGTTGAAACATTATAATAATAAGGAGAGAAAAGAGATTTTTTTTAAAGAGAGCGCAGAATGCGTTGTCAGTTTCTTTTACGTATATATTTTGGTGTACGAATGAAATGAAACGTAAAAATATAACTATAAAAAAATAATAAGAACTTTATTCCAGACCTTTTTGATCTAAGAGACTAAGACGTACAGGTTTTAATAAACCAGAAAATAAAATTGAGGCCAAGAATTATTTTGACACGTAGAGTGCATTCAGTGTCTCAGAAACGGACTGTTTAGTCTGTCTGCTATTACTTTTAGGATGCTGTAATAGAAAAACTTTTCTCGAACCTACAAATTTTGACTTCAGTTAAACGGGTGTTTGGAAAAATGTTGGGAGTGCCCCAATACTTTTTTTAACTGCTGACTAACGGCCTCCCAATTAACGTCCAAAAGGGTGTAACCTGACCAAGATAAATAAACATTTTCCTTTAACTCCAAAAATATAATATTTCCCCCAGTGTACCCTCACCCTCACTTCACAATGCAATCCACTTGCTTGCAAACATGAAGATAATTATTATTGATTGCGCATTAGCGAGCGAGAGGGGGACAGAGATAGATATATGTGTGGGTGTGAGTGAGAGGGTAGAGGTACGAGATGGATTGATAGTGTAACATGTCAAAGGTCGCTAATTGGACGTTTGTGTCAAACGGCAGGACGTGAGGCGGCGTGATGGCGTTACGCTACGATTATGGATGTAATCTCTGGTCTAAGGAATGAATTATTGAGCTTAGAAACAATTAGAGAAAATCAAATTAGATTAATTCATTGCGCTCATTGTGACACTATTTTAATTTTAAGTTCCTATTGTTCATTTTTATTTTTGGTGTGCAATAAAGAATATATCTATCTATCTATCTATTAGAGCAGATAAATTTAAGCGTCGGCATCGGTCAGTACTTACGACTGACGCTGTGGTTAAGCGGTAGGCTGCTGGGCTGTGTGTCCCGGGTTCGATTCCCACACAGAAAACATATTTTTTGGTCTACAGTTACACACACCTTTACTCCAGGTAAAGGTGTGTGTAACTGTAGACCAAAACAACAACTTCCAGGTGTAGGTATGTATTTGAGGGTGGTGTAGAGCGTTGTATACTTGATTATAATTGCGTAAATAAATACGTATTATCATAACGAAACCTATTTTAATCAAAATACAACTCGAAGCTTAATGAAAAAGAAAAACACGAGCTCCTCTGAATAGATCTAAAATCACTAGAAAACCAGTTTTTACTTTCGGTTTCACTTTTCACTAATGTCTATTACAATATGTGGAATATAAGTTGAACCAAAATGGCGATCTACCTTCAAAGCGCAGTAACAGGTTTTCGGGTCTCATTCGACAAGTGGCACGGCAGCAGGTTGCGCGTAACCATATCAACGACACCCATTTTAGTTCAAGTTATTTGCCGCGTACTATACAGCAACAGGCTTACAAATTAAAGTTTTAGTTTAGTTAATAATGGCATAGGTATGGCACTGGAAAATTGTGATTACAATAAGCTTAATCTTCTAACACACAAAGGGCAAAGTAAAGGGCTATGCTTGGAGTTTCCCTGCGAGATCGTATCAGGAATGACGAACGACATAGCCCGAAAAATCGCCAAACTGAAGTGGCAGTGGGCAGGACCGTTCCTTGTGGTGACACATGGGGGAGGCTACATAGACCTCCCCAAGTGTCGCCACAGTGAGCATGCTTCGGCTGAAATGATGTTGATGAAAGTTGATGTAAATAACTTAACAAAAACCTTGAAAAAGAAGTGTAAGACTAAAATAAAAATAGATATTCTGTAAATCTGTATTAATGTAGTATCGCTACACAACCCGCCCTATCCTCATCCACAATTTCCACAATGTCAGTTAGGATTACGAACAATACATCTCAAGGCCTAAATCCACTATCCGACCGACTAATCAAACACAACGTTTCCAGATTATCGAGCAGCGCATCAATTACCCACAATAACATCACTATCATAAGGCCGGCTGTTCACGGTAGTTCAGGCAATCAATATTACCGCGGTGCGTCGCTTTGTTCGGGAGATCGGTGCATGAGAGCCTATTAGTACGGACGCCGTGTAGGGATGGGGTAGTGCCGAGGGACTTGTCGATGATTCACGTGTTTTGGTTGTTGTGTTGCGTGTGTGTATTGAGCTTTTGTGTTGCGTGTTCGGCTTGGTCTGAGAAGAGTTTTGATTAAGCTGTGTTAGTAAGCATTTGTTTATTTTTTATTTTGATAGGTTGGTTAAAAAAATAAAAATACCTTTGACCTTAAAAAAAGAACAATAAAAACTTTTACACACAATAAAAACAACTTTACACTATTGAACGCTTGAGCCACAAGCGAACACCGGCATTCGTATACCTGTTGTGTTACTATTATGTATCTAATTACGGTACTCGAAAGGTTAAGAAAGGATAAATATTTTAGAGGTCTACTTTTTATTAAAAATTCCAACACATTCGCAAACTAAACGTAAAATAAAAAACCTAAAAAAAGAGATAAAGCTGCCGAGCAGCTGTTGCTTGGAAAAGGCTGCTAAATCATAAGCACTAAAACAATATAATATCATAATTGTACACTTGGTTTGCAATAAAACTTTGACTTTTATTAACAACTAGCTTGTGCCCGCGGCTTCGCTCCCGTAAACAGATTATTCTACTCTACTCGACTCTACCCTACTCTACCCATTTTTCTTTCATAAGAACCTTCTACTGACAATAACAAACACAACAAAAAAGAATTAGCAAAATCGGTTCAGCTGTTCTAGAGTTTTGCGTTTACCAACACATTTTGAGATTCATTTTGATATTATAGATAAACTAAATCCCATGATCATCAAAAAGAACAAAAAAAAAACTGTCTATATATACTCGCAGCTGATAAACAACAACATACATACACACAAAGCCACATAATAAGGAAGCAGCAATCAATAGCGCAGTGTCTCAAACGTCTTGTTCGCGAGATCATCGTACATGACCCTATTAGTGCTGCCAATTGGCTAGGGAGGGGACGCTATCGATATAATGCTAAGCGTCAACGGATTAATAGGGTGAGGTCTGTATTTTTAGTACAAATGAAAATGTAAGGGGAGTGAGAGCTGCTGAAGTATCGTTGTATACCTAGCTGTTTATATTTCTTTTTTATTATATTGGGAGGATTTAGTTTACCTGGTAGTAAATAATGGTGTAACATGATTGCCTAAAAGTAAAAATCATTCTTGACTCAGAGACCTTTGGCTTTGTAGTTAGGAAAGTCAAGAAAGTTGTACACACAATAAAATGTTTAGTTTCTTCGAATGTTGTTAAATCAATTTGTATGTCAGGATAGCCAAAAGTTTGTAGGAGCTGTCAATTTTAGACCTTAACTTTCATTGAGTTAGTAAAAATTTTGCAATTTATGAACCAATTTTAAAATTTCTGTTCTTATTTAAAACTATATAGTTCTGTAAAAATGTTATTTCATAAAAATCCAGTTTTAATGTTTGGATATCGATCCAAACGTTGTTTTATGAAATTGGAGGAACTGAGGGTCCTCCAATATTATAGTTTTAAACAAAGCTTTTAACAATCAAATAAATAGATCCAGACAATATCCCTTGAGAACAAGGAACTGATGAAGACGACCACAGACAACCAACGGAACTTCACAAATACAGATATCTAGATTAAAATAGTTAGTAACTATAAAGAAAACGTTTAAAACCAATTTTTCTGATGAAAATGGCAGCCGGAAGATAGGCATGGGAACTTCGAATAAAACCATGTATCCTAGCCGTGTGTGTTCGGGCTTACTAAGGCTATCAGTAACTTATTGTTTTTTTTTATTTTTCTAAGTACATAAGTTACTTTGTATTTAGGTTTAACTAGAAAGACGAAAACGTCTTTTTTATCTTTCGAGTACCGTAATTACAGACAAAATTAAATAACAATATATGTGTCAGGACTAAATTTTTGACGCGACGAAATGTGTCACAATGGTAAATAAATGTGTCACACTGGAAAACAAATGTAGCACAATAGAATTGATGCCCTACATTTATTTTCCAGTGTGACACATTTTGTTGTGATTTCCGTTGTGCGATTACGTCAAAAATTTGGTCCTGACCCATATGTGCGACCGCCGGCGTTCGCGTGGGGCTCTAGAGTTTAAAAACAAATGAGTCGTCCTGTATAATAATTTCAGAAGTCAGTGTTACAAAAACTAATGGTGAAACAAAAGCAAAAACACTAACTTCCGAAATTAAATTTATTTTGCTGATTTTATTAAATGAAAAACGTTTGTATTAAGCACACAACCTTTACTATCAGATTTATAGAATTCCAATTATAAGTAAAACAATATAGGTTTGGAAAGGCGCACAAAACAATTGACAAGCAGTGAGCAGTCACCACCAGAGGGCGCGGTGTCGCAAGCGGCGGCGTGTTCGCGAGATCATTGTACACGACCCTATTAGTGACGGGCTCGACTAGGGAGGGGGCGGTGTCGATGAAAATGTATCGATACTTTTATTTAACATTAAATTTTTAAAAGAAATATCGGAGGTTAGAATAATATTGTCGACAGTGCTGTAATATTAAAATCCACTTTATGCAAATATCCTTCAAGATTTTTTTTTTAAATTCAAAACTGCCTGTAAATGGTTAAGTTTGAGTTATGTATCAATTTCAGCTAAAATTGTTTTTTGTACGAGCATCAGATTAAGTTATTGTTAAATAAATAATGTCAAAAAGAAAAACAATTTAAAACTCAATTATTTGTACTCCGTGTCAAATCTAATTTATTATACAACCGTTTGATATAAATGGAATCGTTATAAAATCAATTAACAGTATAAAACCAGTATTTAATTACAGATTGCGCATATGAATTTATGGCGCGACAGTAATATTAACACTGCACTGATATTGCACGTTTTCCAACTACGATTACCGATACAAGTGATTGTGTTGTAGATATAAATAGCCGGGATTAACGTATATTTGTTTAATTGACCGGCTCTATAAATTCTCGATAAGTGTTTGTAGCATGACTAGCTTATGCCAGTGGTTTCGCTTGCGTGACAGAAAATATCTTCATACAAACTTTGGACACCTGACACAAAACTATTATTATAATAAAACAGAACTATTGATAGTCAGAAAATGTTGATTTTTTATTACAAATCAAATGGAAGAATTGCGCGGTGAGACATGGCTTTTTTTTCATTTGACGTTTTTGGTGGGATTATTTATAATCCTAATATCCTAGAGTGTCTAGGATATTAGGATCTCCCAATGTCCATTTACTTTTCGAATACCCTAATTAGAGACATAATAGAAAGACAATAAATTTGCTTTGGGCGCAAGAGTTTAAAAACATTTTTTATAGGTCTTTAACAATTAGTGTTCTTATTAACAACCCATAAATAACAAACTATAAATATATTTGACTTAAAAACCTATAAAACATTCCTTCTTACCGACGTTTTTGTAATTGAAAGTATCATTCAACCAAAATAAAAAAATCAGCTAAGTAATAAAAAAAATGTTCGACTGCCACGTACCCATCGCTCGTCGTCCATCACAACACTATCTAAGCCGCCGGCGATCGAAGCCAATGACTAAGCCCCGTTAATCGAACAATTATTCATTGAAGATAGTCATCCCTCCTCATCCCTCCCCCCTCGCGCCCCTGGGAGGATGAACAATCAATTATTTCATCCCCCTTTGTTCTTTTGGGACTATTTGTAAGTTAAGCTACGTAACTTTGGGTGCAAGGTGAATTTTTATTGAGGTGATTATATTAAAATTGGTATTTATTAATTTAAACTTTATGTAATTATATATAGGCGGACTTAATGTCACAGGGTATTATCTACCAGATCTCTATGATAAGAATATGCAGGAAAGTCTATGAACACTCATTTATTCATATTATATTAGTAGTTTATCATTGTAATATGTTATTGTAAGAAACTGATGATGATCAGTGGGGAGAGAGTGGATATCAGTGGTGGCAGAGTGGTAAACGCCTCGACCTACGATTTGTAGGTCACGAGTTCCAACCCAGCCAGGCGTTACTTTGTGTAAATTATTTCATCACCACTGCTCTCAAAACGGTGAAAGAAAACATCGTGAGAAAGCAAGCGGCATGTTCTAAAACCAAAAATTCGAAGACATTTGACATCCACCAATTTGCACTAGGTCCGCGTGGTGGATTTTGTGAGTTTGAGTAAGATGTCCATCATGTACCGGTGACGTATCATCATCGTGAAATTGAATACAACACTGTACCAACCAAAAGCATACTTACAACATAAAACAGCTAGTAATAACTTAATTAAACTTATGTAACACTAAAGTGCTCTTAACACACTATAATCACCATCAAATTAGTGAAAGTTAACAGGTCACATAATGCCGTTCAGTTAATAGATAATTATAATTATATCGATGCTCCGAAAATCGTGACCGATACCGACGCCGCTCGATTGAATCGGTAATCAGTGTAGACATAGAGAATTGACTGAGTAATACCCACGAGCGATCTGAATAGAAACAGATAAAGCAAGCTATGCCGTTAATAGCTCTTTTATGTAAGTAGACCGTAGTATAATTCTAATTGTTAGTTTGTATAAAGTTTTTATTTTGTTAAGTAACGATATCTTAAAAAATAATATTTGATTGTCGCGAGTTCAGAAGGGTTTATAATACATGTTACTATCTCTTGAACCTATCTGTTCGACACATTTTTTTTTTTGTTATGAATAAAGGTACTACTACTACTAACCACATTTCATACAAATAAATGCTTTGACTTTGTAGATATTTAGCAGTTGTGATGGATAGTCAGAAGGCTTGGTATAAGCTGTATTGTGATACCCAGCTTTCTCTTTCTTGAACTGTAAGCTGACGCCAACAAAAACATAGGTAGACTAAGCTAGCCAGATTGGTGAAGGTTTTATTATGTATAGTAAGCTGTGATGTAGCCCAAGTTTAGTTTCGTACTAGAAAAAAAAATACTAGTTATAAGATCATTTTATCTCTTTTAAACTTTTCTACTCGTATTTGCGCGTTTGACCGTTCCCACTTATAAAGTCATAAGTGGGAACGCTCAATCCATTCTCTACGTCTTTAGAAACGAGCATCGGTTATATATCGATAAATCGGTTTAGACAAGCAAATCGATTTGAGTAATTAAATTATTATCGTTTTGCGTTCCAATGTGTTTGTAAGTGGTTTGTGATTCGTTAATTAGCTATCGATTTGATTACGTTCATTTGTTTCACACAGGTAGGCTTGTTGTGGCATTCAATTTAGAATGTGAGGATGATTCGATTTGTGGGAAAGTAACTAGAGTTTCGTCGTGTTTAGAAATTAGTTGTGTATTATAAGTAGAAAAGATTTGTGTTTTTGTTTATAAAGAAACTAGCTGTGCCCGCGACTTCGTCCGCGTGGAATAGTTACTTTGGGCATCATATTTATTTTTGTAAACAACCTCAGCTTTATAAATTATAGCTGTTACCCAAGACTTTGCCCGTGTCAATTTCTGTTATTAATTTAAACAATTTAGTTTTTAAAAGAACATAATTATCTAAAAACTTCATAGAGCTACACTTGGGCATGCCATAATCTCGGCGGTAAGTCCCCTCTTTGAGGCGTGGTGGATAGACATCACGCAGGACATGACGCAAGTTCTCACCGGACATGGGAAGTTCAGAAGATTCCTGCGCCGGATTCGTGCGGAAGAGACACCCAGGTGTCGCCACTGGGTGGCCAGCACGGAGGACACGGTGGAGCACACGTTGGAGGTGTGCCCTGCTTGGGAAGAGCATCGCCGTGTCCTCGTGGGGGTGATCGGCGGCGGCGATCTCTCGCGCCGGGCCTTGGTTCAGGCCATGGTCCGCAGCGAAGAAGAATGGCAAGCGGTCGCCTCCTTCTGCGAAGCAGTAATGCTCGTAAAGGAGGAGGCCGACCGCATAAGGCAAGGGCAAAAGCGCCCTCGCCGTAGCCGTCGCCGCCGCGATCCTGCCGATATCCGGCCACCGTAGACGCTGGCTTGCGGTCGGTGAGCAATGGGTAGCTCGCCGTCCGGTTGTCTGGTAACAGTCCAAACCGAAACCAAGTCTTCGACGGCGTGCACTGCTCCCGCGCGCCTCATGGTGTTGTCAGCAAACAATAGGGGCTCTTCGGGGTCGAAGCCTCCTGGAGCCGAGGGTTGGTGCGAAAGCGTTATACCGGGGCCTTGAGAATAAGGCAAGGGAGGAACGGGGTAGGTTGTTTAGTCAGTAAGAGTCTGACGCTGTTTCCCGCTCCGCCCAAGAGCGGGATTCGTCATTGGATGATTTTTACCTACCATAAAAAAAACCCATCCGCGCCGCCCGCAAGCACATCATGCATCGTGTGTGAATTTTATATCGGAGTTATTTTAAAATTGCAATATCTTCTAAAATGTTCATTGAAATTAAATGATGTCAAAGACAATTTTGTTTACAATTACATACTCTTAATCAACAACACATTTATTTGGATAAAGTTTAATATTACTATGTTGATACAACTCTAACAAATAATTGGTAATAATGCATTAATTTCGGCCAAATTTTATACCCATAAAAACGGTTCTAGTGAGTTAACCTTAAAAGATAGACATATACTGTCGCGGACTTTTTTTTAGATCATTTTAAGAGGAATAATTTTTTCCTACATATTTTTTTGGTATCTTCTACCGTTTTCGCAGCGCACGCAACGGAAGCCCTCAAAGATGAATATTTTCCCCCGTTTTTTCCACATTTTCCATTGTTTCTTCGGTCCTATAAGTCACATCGTGATGTTATATAGCCTAAAGCCTTCCTCGATAAATGATCTATTCAACACAAAAAGAATTTTTCAAATCGAACCAGTAGTTCCTGAGATTAGCGCGTTCAAACAAACAAACAAACAAACAAACAAACAAACAAACAAACAAACAAACTCTTCAGCTTTATAATATTAGTATAGAAGTTAAAAACTGCTGGTCTGATTTTAAAAATTCTTTCAATAATAGAATGCTACTTTTGGAGCCTACTGGAGCCAAGGGTTCGCGTCTAAAAGGAAGACTCTGGTCCTGTTATAAGAACGGGGTGTGTTGTTTAGTCAGTAAGGATCTGACACTATTTCCCGCTGATGAATTTAACCACCATAAAAAAGACCTATTAATTGCATCATATTTTTCAATACATTACTCTAACAAAATATGAATATAGCCAATCAAACCCTGCTTGCTCCATTGCTTGTTGTCATTGACAAGCTCAACAGCTACCTACAACAATCAGTAAGATATAGGAGCCGACCGTTAGTCACTTCTAACACCATAGATATACATCGATCAAGCTGTATTCTCAGCCCACGTCAATTACCTAGCTGTTACGAGCCGTCTCAGCTATACAGCCGTGTCCTGCACAATGTAATCTCAATAAGCTGTCAAACTTGACAGCTGCGCGGCTGTTGTTGTTGACGCCGAATGACAGTATTGCCAGCGACTGGCATTGTGGCACTGAAATGTTGTTAGACTAGAGAATAGATAATAAAGTAGTAAAATTGGCTGTTTGTAGTAGAATATTAGAATTTGCTTGAGGCAAGGGACGCAAAAGACCGAGCGAAGTGGAGGCGACTAGGCAGGAAAGCGGACCCCGGGCACCGAGGTGAAAGCCAAGGTAGCAACCGGGACTTACGCTAGATTGATGATGATGATGAGTAGAATATTAGAAGTAGTTTAGGAAAAGTAGCCTTTGTCTGACTAGGGATTGACTACCAAAATCATATTATTTTGCATTTTTATTCTTTCATTCATTCAGTCATTTTTTTATCTTTTTTTATATTTTTTTAACGTCATCTAGTTACATTTACATTTAAATTACAATAAACTAAGCATAATTTTAAATTATGCAAACTACGCACAGTAAGTCCGATGGCGAGTGTGAAGTTAGGCTCGTAAAAAAATAAATGGTGTAAACAAATAAATGCAATTTGCAGTTGTTATTGCTGTTAAATACAGTTGTTGGCATTTATTTTATTAAAACCTTTATTTTTGTATGAGTTTTCAAGCGCTAAAATTGATACAAGGGTACGGCAAAAAGTACTGTTGAGTATATTTATTAGGAATTGCTATATTTGCCCGGAGTTTGGAAGTTGGTGTTGTAATACCCCCGTGTCTTGGAAAGCACGTAAAAGCCGACCTTGCACCCAAACTCTCTACTCACTCTACATTTCAGCCGAAGAACGTCCACTGTTGGACAAACACCTCCCGCAAGTGTCGCCACAACAGACGCCCAAAACCTACTTTGTATATTTCGTGACGAGGTACCAGGGCCGCATAAAAGCAAACAGCTCACGAATCCGCGCGGTCAGTGAAACAGAAACAATATCGCATCGACAGACCATAGTTAAAAACGCATTATAATGAACAGCCAATAAATAACTGTTACATATTCAATTAAACTTGTGCACATGTTTCCGGATCGAGGCCATATTTTACGCTCAATTAACTTTTAATTATTATAAAGCTTTATATGAGTTGAGTGGACTGAAGCGATTCCTGTTTGTATTTTGCTAGAGTCCCGCCCCGGCTTCGATTGGATGCAAATTATTTGTATACGTATAACTTCCTTGTTTATTGTTCTTTCTTTTAGTGAAAACCGCATCAAAATCTGTTGAGAGGTTTAGAAGTTAGCGGGGACAGACAGACGCGGTAAGCGACTATATTTTATACTTATGTAAAAATATAGTGCATTAAGTGTCCTGTCTTTGTATTTGAAAATGTCCGAATTCCGAACAAATAGAAGCGGTTAAGACAATATCCCAAAATCAACTATCGAACAGTGGTCCGAACCAGACGTAACATCTGACACATGTATCCTATACATAATACGAGTATATACGGTGACTGGTAATTTAGTGATTGATACTTAAACACGTGATTTTGGGTAATCATGATGACGAACAACTTTTCCAACCAAAACCGCAATTGCGAAAAAAATGGTGTATTTATGTTTTTTCCTAATTCAACGCGAGACTTTGGTCCTTCGAGCCGGATTGGAACCAGCTATCATATCTGTTTCGTATATGTTTGACTCAGATAGCTTAAAAAAGGATAAAAAGAATATTTTCATCCTAAACTTCAAACTATACGAGTAAGCAAAGCCAGGGCTTTTCCCAGTTAAACATAAATGCGCAAGCAGCGTCATTTCCAATGTGTGTGTGTATTGCTGGGTGGACACAGCTTGTGTGTGTAATTTGTACACTGTGTGTGTGTGAGTACGATCTGTTTATAATTAAGTGCAGATATTACTCTGCGCCGTATGAACGATCAAAAGCTTACAGAGAGTATAGTGACTGGATGCGACCGTAATGGAAATATGATTTTATTTTAGTTCCAGTTTTTTGGTTGTATGATTAAGTCTGATTTATGCCTACTTGGATTAAAAGACACTCAACTAATTAAAAATATACATAAAGGCAATCCTAGCTGAATATGACCTCATAAAAATTCTCCGCATCGCTGTCGAGGAAGTGTGACCAAAAGGCTGGCGGCATGCTGTAAAAAACTATTCTTGGCATATATATTTTTTAAAGCATTTATTTTTGTACGAATTTCAAACGCTAAAATTCGCAGAACCTAGGCTAACTTCAGACTAGCTAAGATCCGACGGCCGTACTTGTACGTCCAAAGGTTTCTCTGCCACACACTGCCACGAGCTCTCAACGTCATTTGATGACCTATACTGTGCTGTAAAAGAGATGGAGCTATACAGGGTGTATAGCTCCATTTCTCTTTCTCGCTCACACGATTGTCATTTTAACACGACATACCGTATCATGATGACCTGGATATCTTCCTTGCGAATTGGAACGACAAAGCGAGTAACCGAGATAACTGAAAAGAAGGAGGCCTTTGCCCAGTAGTGGGACAGCACAGGCTAGCTATAATAATACATATAATACTACCGTACCATACCATACCATACCGGCCTTACCATACTAATGCCCGAACTAAGTGCCGCTTCCATCCCTCCACTATCTGTGTAAGGGAGGGCGCGTATAATTCATTTAGTTGCCATATTATTTCATCTCATTAAGCGGCTCGTTACAGGTGAATACCGTCCAATTATACAGCCGTGTGGAGCGAGATGTGTGGACCTGCCACTGATAGCCCAGCTTCCGGCCTTCCTAATAACGAGATGACGAAATTGCTTTTGTGAAGACCTGAGTTTTTTTATGGTAGGTAAAAATCATCCAATGAAGAGTCCCGCTCTTGGGCGGAGCGGAAAACAAGTGTCAGACTCTTACTGAATAAACAACCTACCCCGTTCCTACATCGCCATACATACCAGGGCCAGAACCTTTCTTTTCAGACGCAAACCCGTGGCCCTAATTGGCTTCGACCCTTCTGCAGGGTCCCTACCGGTTGCTGACAACTCCTTGAGGTGACGACCTGAGTGATGATGATCCACAGAGATCTACGCCTTAGAACGTGCTAATTAGCTTCAATTTTGACATTTCAAAAGTGCCTGTAAATGATCTATTTGAAATAAATTATTTTGAGTTTGAGTTTTTGAGTTTGATGTTGATGATTTGGGTTTTTTATTGTCCTAAGTATATGTGAAGTTCATCATCTGAAGCTCCTTAGTAGTCCTGAGTTGGTCTTTGCGAATACTGACACTTGCACAGATTGGACAGGTCTACTCTAATCTGTATGGTTCATTCTTCAAAAGACCGTCTGAGATAAATATGCATGGTCCTTAAATTTATTGTGATTTGACCGATGCATATTTACTGTATGGACTTTAAAAGAGACCTGAGTTTGTTTCGGTGTTTCTTCTCAGAGTAGTCAGCTAGAACCCCCACCTTCATCTAGTTTAAACTGACGAATAAAAATTTACTTAAAAAGTAAAAGCTAAAATAAAAAACTAACTAACTTAGCTAATTAATTTATGAGTTAGGTAATTAAGGACACAAACCCTACATAATACGGTTGTATGCTTTGATAACAAAACAAGATTGAAGTGTTCTCTATAATCGATGTGTTGTGTGACATACTCGCAGTTGTATGATAATATCCTGCGCCTCAGGAAGCGCCCCGGAAGCTGCGTAGATGCGCCCATCCATCTCACGGCTATCTACATACGGCTGTACTGTAGTCTAGCATCTACAGTGATTACATTACATTTGTACTACCGTAACCGCTCAGTGTAGAGTTCTGGGTTGGGTTCCAAAGTTCATTGTTGGAAATTTCTGAAAAGAAACCCTTTGTTCTTATAACATGTAGAACATGTGAAGGACACAGGTGAGGTGTTAGTCAGTAAAAATCTGACACATCTTCCTGCTCTACCCTAAATCGGGAGAAAGCCTCTTATGAAAAACCCAGTCCAGTCCATACCCAATCAGGAGCACTAGTTCATTTAGAGCCTATTCACTCTAGCCTTGAAGACAGAAGTGGGAAGACCGCAGCAGGTTCAACTTTTGTGCCACGTAGTATACCTACTGTCCTGCAAATGCGACTTACAATAAACATAGGATTGCGTTAATAAATCCCCAGTTTGATCGGTATTGATCTGTCATGGCCGACCACTGTTTAAAAATACATCGCGATCGAGTCGTCACCGTAGCTGCGTCGGCCGATTGACCGATTCCTGATACTAGACGGTTCTCTTCAAGTAAGTGTTTATTTATGTAGTTAACTTGAAATAGCCGGTGTTGTGATTTTTTTATAGTGGGAAAAAACATTCAATGATAAATCCCGCCGTTGGGTGGAGCGGGTAATAGTGTCAGACTTTTACTGACTAACGACACACCCCGTTCCTTCTTTGCCTTAATTCAAGGGGTCTATTGTTTGCTTGCGCATAAACCCATGGCCCCAAGGTTTTGTGATTGGAGAAAAAAATTGAAGATAGAAATTTTTGTTTAGTCATAATCATCTGACTTATGGCTCCCTCAAGTGTCGCTAAACTATTGTTTTGTGAATCAATGTACACTTTTAGACTTAATACTAACAATTTTTAGGGGTCCGTACCTAAGTCGGCAAAAACTCAACGCTTATCAAATCACTTCGATGTTCGTCTGTCTGTCTAGATAGACAGACAGCTGCTGTCCTTTTGCAAAACTGATTGTTTTTTTTTTCAAGAATGCTTGGAAGTATGAAGTCGAAATTAATACTTAAAACTCAGATCTGCTATCTCCAAGTAACAATGAAAAAATTAAACTTCTTAGTCAACGCAATCTAAGGATAAGAACGTTTATACTTAAGTGCATATTTTGCAACTCACTAGGAAATCAAAACCTAGGGAAACCTAGGGAAGTTTCTGTTGACCTACAATTCTGAAATTTAGTAAAGTAAGAAAGTAAAAATATTTATTTGGTTCACAATGAAACGCAAAACATAAAAAACAACCAAAAATGTGTGTCACGGCATGTAGCCAGGTTTCTTAACACAATTATATAATAAAAAGTCAGAAAATTATAAATTTGTAGATGCTTTGCTCGATTCGGGAGTAAAATAATTTACATAGGTAACTTTGTACGGAACCCTCGTACACGAGCCTGAATTGAACTTGACCTTTAAGGTCAACCCCAGACAAACCATGACACTTATTCCTATTTAAAAACCATTACGACCATTTCGATAACAATGCGATAAAATATAATTAGTACATAAACATGAAGACATGACAGATTGACGGCCACGCGGTAACGAGACTATCTAGCCATTCCACTCAATTGTGCCATCACTTGCTGGCTCGGCTAGTTAATGGCTTTGTTTTTATACGAGGTCTGTATCAAATGTCACCGGAATATAGATCATTTAAAAAAAAGTAGAGACTATTTGCTAAGTGCGTTATGGGAATCTCTTTCCAATCGCTGAAGCAGATGACGTATTTTATTTTCCTACTATATAAAAGTGGTGGCCGAGTGGTAACGGTCCCGACTTACGAGTTGTAGATCGCAGGTTCAAACCCCGCCAGGCGCATTACTTTGAGTAATTTATTTCATCTCCACTGCTCTCAAAACGGTGAAGGAAGACATCGTGAGGAAACCGGCATGTCCTAGAACCAAAAATTCGAAGACATGTGATGTCCACCAATCCGCACCGGGCCCGCGTGGTGGATTATGGCCCATTCCCTCTCCTAGAGAGGAGGCCTGTGTCCCTGCAGTGGGAACATTAAAAGGCTGATGATGACTATTATGTAAATAACGTAAAAAATATCATTTCTAGAATAAAATATTAAAACAAGCCACTGTCAACCGCTTTCGCAATCCTGAATTGACCGAGAAATCGGTGTAAAAAAATATTTATAAAAGAATACACACTGCCGAAAATATAAAGGTAGGCTCAGTTAGGCGAAAATAAATTGACCAGAAAATGTTTTTTTTTTTGCGATTTTTTCCATAGTAAAAGTTGTTTGTTATCATGACTACAATCACGCGTTTTAAGTGTCGGTCATCCTATACTCATTTTTTAAATCGGTTAAAAAAGCCAATACCCTTTTCTGGCAACCCCGCTTCAATCTTGTTGACTTGTTACGTACTTTAAGTATTGTTAGTACAGGCACAGATATAATAATATAAATACTGCGTCACCGACTCGTAACAAGAAGCACAATCTCCCATTTCCAAGTACTAACACCTGAAGTACACATCCTCAATCGCAAGAAAGTGTTCGATTAGTTGTAGATAGCTGCAGCGCTGCAGATGATAGTGGAAGCTGCAGAGCTGAGCAGACATCAAAGTCGGCCTCTTGAGAACTGCCGTGATACAAATGTTGTGCGGATGCAATCTCGATGCTTATGGACCACGGACGTTGGCTCACTAGATGTGCCCCTTAACACGTCTTGGCGTGACTTTGATCGCGGTTCATTTTTGACGATAAATGGCACATCGTTTTGATTGAAGTCTAATATAAAGACGATTAAATGATAAAATGATAAATGAGATTTATTTTGTAAATAGGTTTTAAAATAACACTTTTACACGTCAATATTTTTTTCTTTTCGTCAATTTAAGCTAGATAAGTCCGGTGTTTCCTAGCTGACTAACCTGTGAAGAAACATCGAAACAAACTCAGGGGATTGCTATTTGTTGAAGAGTTTGTAGGTGAAACTAAAGTAATTTTATTCCTACATATTACGACTCGAAAACACATGTCATTACCTATATTCACCAAATAAATAAATGGATTTGAATTTGATTTCCTAAGAATATATTGGAGCATTAAAAATGTCGGAGTTACTAAATTGAAAGTATGCGGAACAAGGTGTGAAGTCTCACATAACTCTGTTGAACTGGGAAGATCCTACGAGAGTTATAACTTGTCCGGGCAACTGCCCGATATGCCGTTGTATTTATGTTCAAATCGCGCGGAAAGCTTTATATCGAGATATAACATTAGTAGCTTTTTAGTTCATATCTGTATATCGCAACATATTACTAGTTTAATTATACACCGATTATTATTTAGTGCAATTTCATGTTTGTTAATACAGTTTACCTAAAGATTTACCTCCAAATGCACCTGTTATTTTGAAGGTAAACCAAACATGTTTATTTTTTATGGTAGTTAAAAATCATCCAGTGTCGAGTCCCGCTCTTGGGTGGAGCGGAAAACAAGTGTCAGACTTATTGACTAAACAACCTACCCCGTTCCTACACCGCCATACATACCAGGGCCAGAGCCTTCCTTTTCAGACGCAAACCCGTGGCCCTAATTGGCTTCGACCCTTCTGCAGGGTCCCTACGGAACCAAACATGATGGAAATCTAACCTCTTAGTCACATGTCATGTCATATCATCTTGTCCAAGGTCAGTCCAGAGCGAATTGGCTGCCATTTGACAATTCCTCAGTCACAAGTGGACAGTGACTGAGTGTCCCACTTGCAGACTTCCAGGCCAGTTCTCATGCCAAATTAATTCTAAATTATAGCGCATTTAGACGATAGTAAATACTGGCAAGCTTTTAACTTGTCATGACGGCATTTGAAGAATGTTTATGTATCTGAATGATGGCTGGTATTTAAATGGCGTCGTTATGATATTGCTATGGATGTAAATTGTTTATGAGGCTCGTTTCTGAAGCGCGATTGAAATATACCGTTTTGCTATTTGATTTAGTAGTAGATTAATCTGAAATACCTTACTCTTATTCAAATATTTATTTATTTAAAAGTACCTATTTGATTGGATAAAATTCTTTATGAAGATTTTTAATAAGCACAATAATTATGAAATTGTAATATCCATTTAAAATTACGTAAGACGAGCAAATCTTTCCACATAAAGAGCATACGCTTTAGTAACAAGTTTTCTAAAAAGATTACAGAACTAAGCGAAGGAAAGTTCAAACGTAGCTTCCTAGCAGCTCATTAACTACATTATATTGTAAACGTCTGCTAACTGTACTATCTTTGTTTTTAATTTTATTTATTCACGACATTTCTTATTTATAATTGCGTATAAAGACCACTGAGTTTATTTACATTATTAATTTAATTTGGGAACATGATTTCCATTCAAATTATTATTTTTATTAAATTATAACATTAATTAATAGATCTACATATTTATATTGTACTTTGCAGACTGATGGTATTTTTATAGGTTGTTTCATCTTTTTATTGTACTTATTTGGCACGTCACAAGCTCATCTTTACTTTTAAAAATATTTTAATTCGGAAATAATAACTGATTTTTTTTTTCTATATACCAAACCAACTCCATTAAAACCATTTAACAACAGAACTTAGCAACTGAGACACACAAAATTTATTACCAAACAAAATCAGTTAAATCCCAACTACGCTTGCTTGGTACCTTTCTCCGCACCTTACCCCATCTAGTTCTCCTTAACTCGTTGTCAGTTAGCACTCGTCTATCGCAATATCTGCAAGTGTATGCGCCGAGCAGTTTTTGGCACCGTCGCACTTGCCAACTTGCCGAGTGGCACAAACTTGGCACTCCACCAATTTATATTTAAACTCTATTAAATAAAATGCCACTTTGTACTAACATGTTTTTGATAAATTTTATTAGGGAATGCACACAGATGAGGAGGGAACACGTTTTGTGTGTGTGGGTGAGGCTATTATAACGATTACACCTAACTGGAGGTAGACAATATATTGTGGATTAAGTAACATGATTTTACGTTTACGAAAATCATTTCGAAAATATCTTCTCTATTTTAACTTTTGTTTTTTTTTATGTAAAAAAGATTTTAAAACTTTTTTTGTTGAAAGGGATGTAATTTCACGATAGCAGCAGCAGCTAGTGATAAATAAAATGTTACAAATAATTTTTAATTCAACTATGATTTAATAATAGAGATTGTTTAGTGACGAAACAGCGCAATGCAGTAATCCTGTTTGATTCTTAGACCAAGCCTTTGCAGTAAATTTCAATCCACTTTCCGGTTCAAATAAATTAAATAATTTATAGTCCCAACTTCAATGAAATCTAATCCAACCGAAAATATACAATTCCACAAATTCCTTGACACAGAAACAAGTTTAATGAGAAACAAGACATTTAACAAATGACCGTCACTTCCTCCCCTCGGGGATCAGAGCCACATAATTACTGCTCATTAACTAGCATCATCAATGGCCCGAATCAATGCCAAACAAAACATCAGTTAGACAACTCATTGAATTGCAAAACGAAACCTGCGCCAACGCAGGTCTCGCTCGGCGGTGATTGGCTGTCAGGAGCCGGGCCTACCGTTCTCTCCTCCCATTGGTGGAACGCAACAATTTGGCAAACTTTCAAACAGGCGTGGCTTGGGAAAAGTTTGAAACAAATGAGAGTCTGTAGTGATCTGTTGACAGGCGCAGTTATCTAGTGTATTAAGGTCAGTGTGCACTCTCTGTCATTTATATTTGACAGATGACAGTTTAGGCGATGACGTTTTAGTATTTTGATGGCGGTAATGCGCCAGTCATTTTGAAAGCATTTTATTAACACGTAGCGTTTTATGAGATCTGTTTTCTTTGAGGATGTAATTGATTACTTTCGTATTTTCTTTTTTTTATGAACATGATTATTTAATTAGCGTTTCCGGTGTCTAAAGTGATTTGAGATTTAGTGTAAAAACACTGAGTCATAGTTTGGGTCATAGTTTTAGTCATTTGAATATTATCTGTTTAACTGGACTTTTGGTCTGCTAATGCCGAATGTTGTGTGTTCGATTACTACTCAAGATAAATACTTAGTTATGTAATGAGCACTTTCATTTTTTCTGTGTCTAGGTGTAATTGCTAGAAATATATAAGTATAATTATTACAGTTGTGTGCTTAGTTTGATACTAAAAAACTTTATGTAAAAAATTGTGGAATATTTATAATGTTTTGAACCTATCTACTTAAGAATACACGGCTATTCTCACTTCAAATCCAATCAAACAATACAAAACTAATTTCCTATGGACATTTTAAACGGCAATTGCCATTCTCATTACAAATACCTGTAAAATAAAACAACGCCCACGCGACGAGAGATTCGCATTTGCCGGTCCTTAAAATAGCCCGCGGCCCGCGGGCCATCTCCGAGGTGCTAATTAGAGAACCCTAATCGGGAATGTCCAGTGGTGAGCACTAAGCCTTATGCAGATAAGATGCTGAAGATAAGGGCAAGATCTAAAGTGGATGCGGCTGTAATGGGTGATGTTGTGGCATTTATAATGCTTAGCGTTTGTTGAAAGAAAATAAATGTTTTGGTAAATTGTACTTATTTGATTTTTATGTCAAGTTTTTTCTTTTGAGGTTTTTTAGAATATATTATGTATTATTATGTCTAAAGCTTTTCCCATGAGGTTTTTCTTATGGTGAACAAAAAATAAAAATCCTCCAATTACGAATCCTGCTTTTAGGTGGAGCGGGAAACAGTGTCAGATTCTTACTGACTATTGCACCGCTTCAAACGCCCGAGTGTAATAATTTTCTATGTTAATCATTGTGTGGACGGCCGCAAAAAATGGCACACCTATTAAATCCCCAGACGCCGCCGGGATTTCGATCCCGATTTCCAGCCACCGTAGGCGCGGGTATGTGGATGGCGAGCAATAGACAACTCGCTGTCCAATCATCCGGTAACCGTCCGGACTAATTGACTGACTAGTTTCTCAATAAATTATGAAAAGATTTGAAAGCAAAATAAAATATATAAATAACCAATAACGTAATCTAAACGAAGCTTTAAAACAATTAATACAGAATTAAAGAAACAACTCCTATTAATTATCCATAAAAAGCTTCTTTATCGATACAATATAATGTGAAGCAATCCTACGAGCCTATTAATATTTAAACGATAGCTTCACTAAGAGCTTTATCGATACTTGTTCAATAAAATCGATAGATAATCGAATCATCCGAGACTTCCTAATATCGATACAGATACTGATCTAATTGATGTTTCTGAATCAATGATGAGGGTTTGTGTTATTGTGGACGAAACCGGATGGCGGACGACCAAAGATTATCATGGTAATATTACTGCAGATGGGACAGTGATATGGTAAGGCAAAATAATATTGAATCTTGTCTGGTATTCAATATTTTTTATGTGTATTACGTGCAAGTATATTGTTTTAACAATTATAATATTAAATTTATGTATTTCTTTTTTTGTTTGTTTCAGTCCATTACTAACCGACCGGTCGTTGTGGCGACGTTTGGGGGAGGCCTATGTCCAGCTGTGGACGTCTTTCGGCTGAATTGATGATGATGATGATGACTAACCCATCAAGTGCAACGGTATCACTCGAAGAATTTTAAGGCTACAGTTGCTGGTCCTTTTCATCTTCCGTGTTGATAATATACACTACTTGCTTTTCCAATTTACTTTATACATGCACAGGATAGTCGACATCGGCTCTATTTGCCAATAAAAAAGAATAGAATATTTTTTTATTTACATATATGGTCCTTTATTAATATACTGTTCGTGGAATTATTAATATTTTCAAGCAGTTGTAAATAGGTTAGTTTTAGGCAAATGTTTCACACGTCAAACACATCATCGGTTACTATCTGGCGAGTTAGTGGTCAAAACCGAGCCTTATACATAATAATACAAAAATATAGAAGATGAGTTTATTTCTAGTACCTAATAAACAAAATTGTGTGAAAAAGGAGAGGGAAATCTTAGCACTGTAGTGCTAGATAATAATGTGGACACACTCCGAGTACTCGTATATATTTAATGGAAAGTTTTCACGTAATTTTCCTACATATTCATCATCATATCTGTTCACTGAAATCAACAAACGCGTTTTTAGTAATTAAATCCCACGCAATACATTGCTCCCAATTTCGGCTATTTGGCATCTACATAATTTGTGTGTGGACAACATTATTACATTGAAATGTAAGAAATCCAAGTAGGTAACTAAAATTTTTTAACGCCATATCGTCGCAGCCGATTTATTTTTTATTTTAGGTGGGACATCGTCAATTATGATTTCTCTCATCATAACAAAAGCACAAAAGAACTCATATTACATGGATTTCTTATAATCTGGTAAGTAATATTAATCAACCTCTAGTATGCCGTAATTTGAGACACAATTAAAAAGTTATTGTGTCTCGCGTAGATCTGCGGCATACAAAAGGTTAATATAAAATTCCGAATCGCATAGGTACCTATATCTTTACAACTTTTCATAGGTAACCTATACCTTTACAACTTTTCATAGGTAAAAAACCTCTATCCGTAGAACACCATACCATACTCTTTGCCCCACCCCGGACGCCGAGTACGCCCCGTACGGCGCGGGACCACCGGCGGAGATATTTGCATAAAAATGCCCGGACACGCGCCTTAATTGATCGCGACTATACCAACGTACCGCCTGCGAGACTACCGGCTACCAGGCGGACATGTTCGAGAGAGTATTAAATTATATTCTAAGTGAGCTTAATTGGCGCGTGTTTAGACTACGCGTAGGCATTAAAGTGTTTGAATGGATGTTTGGAGTTGGTTCGTTTTTTTAGTCTTTGGATAGTGAGGATTTGTTTATTGGGTTTTATGTTGAGAATTAAAAGCTGTTATTGTTTTAAAACGACGATATTCTAGGTATTTTAGAGATGCTGTTTTTTCAATTGTTGGATTGTTTTGTAATGACATAAGGTCTATTTTTAACCTTCCATATTTCTTTCAATTAAAGATCTACCTAAATTCTTTTTCTCTGTAAATAAAGTTGATCTATGTATTAGGAATTACTCCTATATCATGGGTATGAAAAAATCATAAACTCACGTTTAATAAAAAAACAGATTGGCAGTTTTTAATTATTTATTTAATTCTTCATGCACACAAGAGTACAGAGGTGGGCTGCATGTTTTTATTTGGTTTTTTTTTTTTGCTAAGGAATTGTCATGTATTTTTAGTGTTCCTTTTTACATGCAGTGAAATCATTTAAGTACCTGCGACTATAAAACAGCTCAATCTCTCAGCCTTATTTATGTTCCCAATGCTGGGACACAGGCCTCCTCTCTAGGAGAGGGAATATCCACGCGAGCCAAGTGCGAATTGGTGGAAGTCACATGTCTTCGAATGTTTGGTTCTAGGACTTCTAGGAGATGCCGGTTTCCTCATGATGTTTTTCTTCACCGTTTTGAGAGCAGTGGTGATGAAATAAATTACACAAAGTAGGTAATATGTCTGGCTGGGTTTGAACCCGCAACCTCTCAACTCGTAAGTCAAGGCCTCACTGCTCTCAATCTCCATTAGAAATTATATCCCGTTCATTATTTAACTACTTAGTTCCTTCTCTGCAAGTTTTTCCCTAATTCCTCAACAACTCCTAAAAAAAAACATTTCTAAAAGCAACGGAAGCTGTGTTCCTGTGTCGGTAGGTAGATAAATCTGCTGAGCTGCAGTGTTCGTTGGCGAGACAATTAGAACAGAGGAGGGCACACATTTGTAATTCTCCTCTGTACCGAATTACGTTGGTTTTGATAGTCACTGTGATGCTATTTTGTGAATCCGAAACTCTGGCTCAGTAATACAATTTTTCCATCATCCAAAACAACATAAGTAAAATAATTTGTAAAATAGTTACAGGCGATATTTAAGGTACTATATTGTTTATTGTAACTGTGAACAATAAACAATTGCGTTTAGGCATGCAATGGACTGTTTTTCGCACTACTACGGAAAAATACACGTGCTCCCACTACGTAAAAAAAAAAATGCCATCCGGTAACCGTCGAGATCAAGTTGTCGACGGCGCGCACTGATCCCGCGCGCCTCAAGGAGTTCTAGCAACTGCAGCAACTGCAGGGGTCCAGGCAGGGTCAAAGTCTTCTGAGGCCAAGGATCGATGCGAAAGCTGAACACCAGAGCTCTGGAGCTAAGGCAAGAAGGAACGGTAGGTCGTTTAGTCAGTAGAAGTCTGACATTGTCTCCCGCTTGGCCCAAGGGCAGGATTCGTCATTCGATGATTATTCCCACCAACTCTCGACTCCATAACGTACTCGCCTTCAGCTCATGTGAATTTTGCCTGAGTCGAAAGAATAAACTTTTGCACTTGAATTAAAATGTACTATTTTGGACCTACTGTCAATGTAACTACAAGTAAAGCTCAACTTATATTAAATACGTTTTAGTAGATACGCCAATCAACACGTGTATCAAGTTGGTCTTATTTTTTCCAAGTAAATACATAGGTCACTTACCTGGAAAAATAAGATTAATTTTCTCGATTCCTAAAGAATCTGAGCAATATATTTTTAGAGAGTATAAAAACAAGAATAAGTGAAATCACGTGGAACACTTAGCTTTATAAAACTAAGATTTTTGTTATATTGGTGATAGACAGTTCTTGGAAATCTAAATTTCTATAAGTAAGTAAAAGTGTATTTGTTTGTTTTGTTTGTTTTTATTTACTATTTGTTTGGTTTTCGTGGTGTGTTTTGTTTTTGTTGTTTTAATTTTTACAAGTAACTGGAATACGCTTATTAAATGTAGTTTCCAGCAGCAGATTACATGTAAGTATTACCGTTACAACAAGATTATCAAAATTAAATTAAATATTTAAGAAAATGATTTTGTTGGCACTTTTTCGAATTCTTCGTTCGTTTTTAAAATTGCATTAGTACGGAACTCTTCAGGTACTCAATATTCAATATTTTATTGCAATCCATATATGTAAATAGATGGTGTTTAAGTTGTCACAGATCAATATGAACCCTGTCGGGCACAGCAAAAAATAGGTCATGTCCAATTTGCACTAAGCCAGTTTCTTCTATTATGTTTCCATGAAATATTATAAGATTCTATAGACTAAAGTAAACTGAAGTAAGTTAAGTTTTAAGGGTTTTATTTTTTATTTATGTGTATACTAGCTTTTGCTTTGTGTTGGGGTTGGGGTTTCCAGGATGTCCTATTCCGGAGTGTATCCTATGCCTGTGCCAAATTTCATCCAGATCCGTCCAGCCGTTTTGGCGTGATTGAGTAACAAACATCCAAACATCATAACTTTAGCATTTATAATATTAGTAAGATAGTTTTAAGGTTAGTTTATTATTTAATTCTGATAGACGAATGTATGTTTATAGACTAAAAGCTAAACCGTACATTCCATCACATCACATATATACAATATACATACAAACCCCGACCGCAGTATGAGTGTACGTATGTCCGTCACCATCGGCATGTACAAAGTGACCGCAAGTCAATCACAGCCTGCGGTCGCATACATAACGTTATCAGTAGCGCATTGATAAGATTACACGTTTACATATCAATCCATCTGCGCCGCTTATGGGTGTGGCCATCTGCATACTAATGTAATGAGATTTCAGCTTTGTTTATAGCACACTAATATTATAAATGACAAAGTATGTTTGTGTCTTGTCCACTGCTGGGACTCAGGCCGAAAGGGAATGTAATCTACCACGCGAGGGCGAGTCCAGTGCAGATGGCGAATGTCACTTGTCCTCGAATTTTTAGTTCTAAAACATGCCGGTTTCGGTGATGAAATAAATTACCCAAATTAATGCTCCAAGCTAGATTTGGAACCAGCGACCTACAACTCGTAAGTCGGGTCCGTTACCACTCGACCACCGACACCAAACAGCCACAGTTTCACTTAACCGCCAAATGTTTAAGTCTCCTAACTACCAAAGTCTGATAAAAAAAGTTCGTCAAAGCTACAACTCTAAAATAAATCCTTATCAAAAACCCCTGTACAATAATCTTCAATTCAAAATACCAACAGCTGAGACAGAACCACCCACTAACGCAATTAACATAGCTCGGAGCCAACACATCTGAAATTCTGAAATAATTAACAATAACACTTCATTATTACGCTACCCACCCTCGCACAAAAATGTTGACGACCCCTCCGACCCCCGGCTCTCAACCCCGTAGGACCCGCCGCGGTCCGTGTGACATAGCACACATTGCGTGCGTGGCTAAATACGGGTGATAAGTGTGTTATTATTGTTACATTTTAAGATCTGTAATTTTCAAAGATATTGTCAAAGTTTTGAAAATTAAATAAGTAGGTGTTGGGCTCGCTTTAACAGAGTAAACTTATTCAATATTTTCGAAATAAAATACTTAAATAAATGATATAATGTAAAACCGACAGCTTCTTTGTAATCTTTTTGGCAGTAATTATTCGTATTATTCTTCGTTCACAACATTATCTAGTACCAAATTAAGTAAAGCTTGTGCTTTGTTGCTTTGTTGTGTGTGTGACAAGTGGTAAACTTACTTATTATATATTTCTAAATAAATGTTTTTATACATAAGTGACAACACAACAAATGATTGTGATCGTCGATACGTCACAAAAGTATGTCTTAGGCCCACCTAAGACATACTTTTGACTTACTGGTTAGTGGCCCTGTTCGATTTCCAAATCGAACAGTAAGTCAACCAATTAAAAAAAAACAGATGTATAACTCAATAATAAAATGTCTAATAGAAGACGTAAACAATTTTATTTTTCATATTTGGACCCCCTTAAGTACTGTGGCATGGTCAAATCGTGAGTCCAACCTTTTAACACAACAAAAATAAAATGGCGGACCATAAAAAAATACTGTCGGTCAATTAATAAAACCATTGAAAAACAATTTTGTCGATCAAAATGCCAGCTCATCAGCTAGCAAGGGCGCGTAAGTACGGTGTGTAGCGCGTGCGTTATCTAGCCGCCATCGCCGGGCCCCGGGCTAGAGAGGCCCCGCAATTTAGGGGCCCTTAATGACAAGGGACTTTCAAATAATGAATTGGGTGTCGAGATTTTCTTTTTGTTCCGAGTTTGTGATTGTAACATTGTTGTGGATTGGTTTGAGGTGATTTGCTTGTGTTATTACTGTGGATGGCGGTCTGGATGGTTTCCTTCTAAGGTTTCTACGTTTTTTCAGTTTAATCTACACTAATATAATAAAGAGGTAAAGTTTGTTTTTTTTTTGTTTGTAGGAGGTAATCACTAGAACTACTGGTCCGATTGGAAAAAAAATTGCAACAATAAAAAGCTGCTTTACGCCTGATTGACATATTCATACTGTATGTATGAATATGTATTCCATATTGTATGTACGCGGGCGAAGCCGCTGACAAAAGCTAGTATTAAAGAAAAACCTGAATGAAGTTGTTAGACCAGTGACTTTATATCAGAAAAACTGCATGAATAAGCTTCGTATCTTTTTCAATCTTAAAAAAAAAAAAACTATTTCGGCGAATACAACAAATCATCTTCTATTTACTTAATTAATTAAAACCATCTATCACTCTATAAAACCGCGATTTCGCATAAAACTACACAACACACAATTCCTGCTGGATACATCCCAATATTAATTTTAAAGAGCTTCATAATAACTATATTAAAGTTTCACCGCTCATCCGGACGTCATCAAAGCAATTTAAAACCGTATATCAAAAATATTAAAGCTGATATTTGAGTAATAAATCACACTATAAGCTTTGTAACATGAACTTCGAAATGGTTTGTGTGACATCATTATAGGGAAGTTAATATATGTGAACAAATACTAAAGAAACAAATGAAATAGCATTGCCCAAAGAATTACCATTGCCAGTCTACGTGGCACTGCTGCCAATCATCTGGACACGTTTTCAGATGACAGCGATGTGGAGGTACTTCGATGCCTGAGTGTATTTGTATTATATGTACATAGTTAGGTTTAGTGTAAATATTTAGTTTAGTTTATATTTAAGTTTTTATCTTAATTAAATGGAAACTTTGAAAATAAATGAAATACTAATTTTGAAATAAGAATACCATAATTATGCCTTAATGATCACTCAATCACCTTCCTACCTTTTTTCACATATTATTTGGGATCGGCGCAACCTAATGTTTTCTTCTATCTCTCCTGTCACTCCTGTCCTTATCTCTTTTCTTTTATCTAACTCCTCTCACAATCCATCCATCTTTTCTTTGGCCTCTTTCTACCTCTCCATCCGTCCACTTGTATACTCATAACTCATGTCTTACATTAATTTGAACTTATAATTCTAAGTCAATCCGATGTAATAACAGATCAAAGTGACTCTACGGGATTTTTTGAAAGAGTCAGAGAGAGCCCTGGAACGCAAAGGAACAGAAGGAGCACAGGAGTTTTTTAGTCAACCATCATTTATTTTAGCCATTTCAATAATAATCTCACAAATGAAGCTGTGACTGTAGCGACCCTGCAGAAGGGTCGAAGCCAATTAGGGCCAAGGGTTCGTGTCTGAAAGGAAGGCTCTGGCCCTAGTATGTATGGCAATGCAGGAACAGGATAGGTGGTTTAGTCAGTAAGACTTTGACACTGTTTTCCGCTCCACCCAAGGGCGGGATTCGTCATTGAATGATTTATACCTACCACAAAAAAAGCTCAAAATGACAAATTTTACAAAAAATCAACATAATAAGAAAAAATAATTATTTGTTCATTTTTACAAAGAGAAACAAATAATTCGTTTAAATTAAAACGAACAACAACCACTGTATTTGTTGTTTTGATTAATTGGTTTTAGAAATACACAACAATATCCCTTGTTACAAGTATTTTCTCAGAAAATCCTGCCAAAACAAAATGTCTCCGCTGAAATAAACAAACATCTTACTAATGAATTAACAAACTCACAGACAACTCACTAATCTATCTTCAACACATAAAAATAACGTTAAAAACTAGCTTTGTTATGAAAACTTGAGTTTCATTAGAAGTCGGTCAACTTATGTGCTACGAGGAAATGTTGATGATACTCGGAAAACTGTTCACTGCATCGGTCTGACAAATTGTGATTGAAAATATACTGTGGTTGGGTCTGTGTGGTAGCGGGAGCGAAGCTATAGCTTTAGGAACCAAGGGATTTTGTTTTTCAAAAGTTTGTAAAAGTGCAAAAAACAATCATATTAATTTATAATGGGGATGAACGGACTAGAATATTTACAATCTTACTTTCATAGAACTTCCAAAAGTTATACAAAATGAGCTCGATAAGTTACAAGTTTATAGGTAGTCTTGTTGTACAATAAAGTATAAACAAATATATAAATTAAATAAATAATGAACGTATACTTTTAAAAAAAGTTTCTTTGCATAATAATTTACTGAATAATTATGTTACACCAGCACACAAGCCTGAGAGATTTCGTTGAATGGCAAAAATAATGTTAACCTTTTGAATACAATATATGTGCGAACGCCGACGTTCGCTTGGGCCTCAAGAGTTTAACATAGATCAAGTATTTTAGCAATAAAATAAATAATCGTATAATAGATGTCTTTAAGGCTAGAGTGAGTAGATTCTTAACAAACTACAAAAGGTTTTGGGAACACATTCATTATGCGTACAGCCAAAGAGTGGAATTCTTTGCCGGAGTCTGTGTTTTCTGATGGCTACAATCCTGGAATCTTTAAGTCAAGAGTGAAGCGGGTCCTAACCAAGAAAGCATATTATAAGGTTAAGGATTATGTAGAAGACAAGCTTGTTTGGCAATGACTGCTCCTGCACATGTGGCTCCCTGGTAACTCATTCATATTGTGTAATTGTGTCTATTAACTGCTCCATCTTTGTTTCCATATATACATTTTTTTTTCTTGACACATTGCTTCTGCAATATTTATATTATTAAGACCAAAAAAAATTTTTAATTCAATAATAATTTATTGTGTTAGCATCCCGCAGTGTAACTGTTGTAGTGATTGATATTTTTTTTTTCTCATACATGTTTAATTGTTTTTTTTTATATAATATTTTTTTTTTACAATTCACGTTGTAAAGTAAGAACACTGTAGACTAAATCCTATTACGATTCACCTTTTATTTTTTATTATTATGATTATTTTTATTGTGCTTTTAAGTGCAATATTGACTGGTCTACACTGTTCTTACATAATGATATAAGTACTGTAACAACGAAATATTGTAAGAAATCATTTTTTAAAAAAATAACCATGGAGTTTCTTGCCGGTTCTTCTCCATAGGAAACGACCAATTTGGAACCGTGCACTAGCTTCTGACGTTTTATAAGTGCCCTTGTAGGCCTATATGAAATAAAAACCTTTTTGATTTTGATTTTGATTTTGAATAGGTTACTTCTAGGTAAGCGCGCTCCATCGTCGACCGCATCGTCGCTTTCCATCAGGTGAGATAGCGGTCAAGCGCAAACCTATTACCAATAAAAAAAAAAACTAACCTTCGACGATTACATCATTTTATATATCATAAAAAAGGCAAACTCAAAAAAAAAACAATCTTGTAGCCAAACAGTTTGAATACTTTGATCAAGTAATACTGACCGGTAGATATGAGAAATATTATAATAGCCAAGAAATATTAACAAACAACATTCATTTTAATAATCGACCTATTAAACAAAACAAAAAATAAATGTCCTCACTTAATATTCTTGTAAAAAATACTTCGACACACAACTAATGGCAGTACGTTGACCCGTGGTCCAATAAATCGATTCGTTCCAATTCACTCAATTCCCTGAAATAAAGACTACAACTTCTGACAAACTATCTGATACAATTTGTCACGATTCAACAAGGAATTCAAAAGAATTTACAACGACGAACTACATAAATATCTTGGTCATCGCATAGCTTTCACTCTGCCCCGTCCTAGAAACGTCACACCGATTGGACTTATGCCGTCTAAAATTCCTGTAAAATAATTTTTCATCGCGGAACACAGCGCTGGCTGTCGTCGAGTCGTGTCATTGCCGATTAAAAAATAAAACTTCACAGAATCGCAATATATCCGACGCTAGAATATATCTTGCAGAGGATTAGTGGCTTAATATTTAGATCAACGATGCATTTTGATGTTTGTATTAATCTTTACGGTTAAAGAATTAGTGGCTGCTTGGAATTTAATGGTGGTGTTAATTTCTAAGATGAAATATTAATCTGTTTTAACATATTTTCAAAGATTTTTTTGCTGAAAATTAACATTTTTATTTATGCACTACGCTTAGTCACCTTTATGGTACGCTATTGTATGATCGACCATTTTTGGGATTTCAGAACCCTTATGTAATCACTTAGCTGTCCGTCTGTCTGCAACTATCCCCTAAAATCTTTGATCGCATTTCATGCATTCACATAGAGTCGTAAGACACGGTCAACATAGTAGTAACTAGAAAGTCTTTTGATTAATAATTGAAATAGTATATCATTCATTCGCAAAACTAGAGTAATCGAAATCGGGGCACCTATCCCGCTGCGGCATCTATCTCAGCTTTACTCCATAGGAAAAAAATTTGAAACTCGATTCGGAAAAATCTTCAAGACTTGATTGGGGAATTGATAAGTTTCATATAATGATTTACATATTAATTTAGTTTCTACGGGACCCTCAGTGTGCTAATCTGAGTAGCACTTATCCAGTTTATTTTATGTAGAGTAACCATGGAGTTTCTTGCCGGTCCTGCTCCATACGATATCACCAAATGGTATTTTATAAGTCCTTGTGTAGGCCTATGTGAAATATAAAAACTTATTAGCTTTCAGCTTTTTACAGAAAACCTTTATTATAAAAAAAATACAATAAAACAAGTAACTATCGGATATCTCCGTATTAGATGAACAATAATATTATCTGTAAGAATTCCGGGAAGGACTGAGTCAACGCTACAATTTCCCGATTAATCTTTGATTACATTTTCCACGAACCGTATTGTTTGACTTTCAAATGACGGATCTAATCCATTCTGATTTGTTGGAAATACAAAGATTGTGTAAAAGATTACCTGTAATGTATAATTGTCGTCGTTATTATAAGAAATATCTCGTCTTTATCATATTGTTTTCCTTACCTTTATAAGTTAGCTAATTGGCTGATTCTTGGAAAAGGTATTCCGTTACATAATAATAATGAAAAGACTACTGTTATGGCTACCTCTGACTACTGAAGTCTTTGATGGGAATTGTTATTTCTGTTGCTCTCAGGTATGGCTCTAGAACGCCGAGGTCATCTGAAGTATACAATACATCGGCGATCTTTCGCGCCGGGCCTTGGTAGAGGCGAGCAATTGGTAGCTCGCCGTCCGGTCGTCTAGTCTGACCAAGCCAAGACGTCGACGGTGCGCTCTGTTCCCGCGCGCCTCCGAAGAGCTGTCAGATGATTTTTCCCACCATAAAAAAGGGTACAAATACATGTATATTGGTTTTAGACAGCTAATATCTAGCACGCGTTTTCGCTCTAACTTAAAGTAAATAAGCTCACGCCGTCTGCTTCTCCCATAAGAAATTGTTATAAGATCATCATCTAAATAATCTCCTCCTAACTAGAGCTGTGTGATTCACGTAAAATCAAACAATCCCAATTCCATTGTCGTTCCATTGTCGTTCGATCGTAGTCCTATCCAAAATCGGTATTCACGTGTTCCTTGATGGGGATTCGATAGAACGACAATCGAACGACTTCTAAACGACCTCTCTTCGATCGAACGAGGTCAAAATCGGTGTCGTTCAAACTCGATTGATGGATGGGAATACGAAAATGTCAAAGTCGCTACGATATCGCTCCGGTTTTCATTACGAGAATTTGGCTACAGGTTAAATACTCAGTCTATTTATTGTTTACTTTATAGAGATATGCCTGTTGAAATAGTAGGATTCTTTAACTGCCCGTTAGATGATTTGCGGACTGTTCATTGATTAATTTAGCATTTTTAGTTCCCATATGGCGACAGAGATGGCGCTACCAATCTTTCTTTCTATATTTCTAGCACTTAGCAGAATTTCAGACATTTTATCAGAGAGAGAGATTTTAATAATATTTTTAAAATTAAATATTTAGCAAGTCATGAATTCTACGTTTTGGAGATTATTTCCAGCATCTGTGCACCTCTGTAAGTGACAATTATTCGCATAATCTAAAACTAAATGTGTTTTTTTTTTCATTGTGTATGTTTCAAAGTCAAAATATTTTATTTCACATAGGCACTACTACATGGGCACTTGTAAAACGTCAAAAGCTAGTGTACAGTTCCAAATTGGTCGTTTCCTATGGAGAACCGGCAAGAAACTTCATGTTTTAATAAGTTAGTCGTTGAAGTGGCTTTTTAATAAATAAAAATGAACGTTTTTGCCACTCAGTGTTGAGACACGTCTGAACTATTTTAAATGTCACATAAAATGTCTAATAAAATACTTTGATCCGGAAAAAACTAATTACTAAAGACGTTAGAGACTAAGTATTTTAATTCAGATGAATGTTTTTAATTTTAGCGGTATAATATTGATTTCTGAGAAGCGTATAACTGTCGGGAGGCAAATGCGCGAGATCAAACCGCGCGGCATATCCGTCGTGCGGGCAGCGCGCGCAGACATGCTCGGTGTCGAACCCTAGGGCTGGCTAACTTACCAGAATTTTAAATGCATTTTTTTCAGAAAAATCTTGTTACGGATTTTTTTTTTATCAATCTAGAATTGAATTCAAGCTTAACCTTTATGAATTGCGGAATTATTTAAAAGAGTTACTGATTTATTTAGTCAAAGTCTGGCCTCTCACTCCACTTCGAAAAGAAGAAATAAAATATTTTATGATTGGAGCCAAAAACAGGTGGTCATTTCCGGATTTTGATTCCCTTGAAAGTTTTGAAATATATGTTAATTCGTCCTTTTTATCCGTTATCTTAGAAGTTAAAATTTTTCATAGCTTCATCGCACTGCAGACTTAAGTATATGGGTTAAATTTAAACTCGATATCGCGCCCTGGGGTGTATCAGGAGATAGTGTCAAACTCTTACTGAATAAAAAACCCCATTTCTAAGTTGCCTTCTATAATAAAATGAGGGTCGACCCTTCCTGATTCCGTTTTTTTCCTTTTGATAAGCGGAACCCCTAAAAAATATCAAAATATAGATTTTGCCCGCGGCTTCGCCCGCGTGGTATTAGGGTTGGGGTTTCCGGGATAAAAAGTAGCCTATGTCCTATTCCGGAGTGTATCCTATGCCTGTGCCAAATTTCATCCAGATCCGTCCAGCCGTGTTGGCGTGAATGAGTAACAAACATCCAAACATCGTAACTTTCGCATTTATAATATTAGTAAAATAATCAAAGCTCGTTTCTGATCCCATCAACCCTAGTGAATGGTAACCTGATGACGGGAAGCGCACAATTAACGCGACGGGTGCGCCGGCGCAGCGCGGCCGCTATGAGATCGACTTCTGTACTCACACGATGCGTCCTCATCCTCAGCTCATTACGCGTAAGAGGAATCAGAAGCGATATCCGTCCGGCTGACGGGATTCAGGATGTCACCGGACAAGTGGTGAATAAGACAATAAGTGTGAGAGAGGGAAAGAAATTAATTATTAGATGGCTGGCCTGTCAGACTAATGGTTTGTGGCTCTGACTGCTAATCCGGAGATCGTGGGCTTGATTCTGGGCGCTAAGATAAGAGCGAGATTCGTCATTCGATGATTTTTATCTCCTATAAAAAAAAAACTAGAACAAATGTTTGTGTGATAAGCTCAATCATTTGTTCTGTGTCTGGGTGTAATTTATCTATAATATGTATGAATTTAGAAACATCTAAGTATTTTTATCAGCTGTTGTCTAGTACCATAATACAAGCTATGCTTAGCTTGGGGCTAGATGACCTTGTGTGACAGTTGTGGAATATATATATTAGAGACTAGCTTTTATCAGCGGCTTCGCCCGCGTACATAAAATGTAGCCTATGTCACTCAGGAGTAAAGCAGCTTTCTATTGTTGCTAATTTTTTTTCCAATCGGACCCGTAGTTCCAGAGTTTACCTCCTACAAACAAAAAAACAAACTTTACCTCTTTATTATATTAGTGTAGATTTGACCAAACTTAAGTGATAGTAGACAGGCAGGTAGATCAGACGCCTTGTTATACTTCCACTGCTGGGTGGCCTCCTCTCTAGGAGGGGGAATGGACCTAATTCCAAGACGTGGGCCCAGTGGGGATTTTTGGATGTCACATGTCTTCGAATTTTGGTTTTAGGATGACATGACTGATGATGACGATTCCTCACGATATTTTAATTCACCCTTTTGAGAACATTGGTGATGAAATAAATTAGATTCCCGCATGGAACAAGAATTTGTAAGGCCTATAGATATCACTTCAGGGACAAGGTGTCTCGTGTATGTGAGTTTACACGTTTACGAACGCACCCATAATATAGGATTCATTCTAGTGTGGGGCAACGTTTAAAAAAAAAAACTTGATCCTACTAGTTAATTTTGTCACAGATTTTATCTGAATCTTAATTACATTAAAAGAAAACAATGCAAATATTGCTCTCAGCAATCAATAGCGATCCAACAATTCGTTACATATTGTTCTCGACTGTACTGTAGCCTCGGGTGCTGGGGTCGGCTAATTAACCCCGACTGTACCCGAAGGAGCCCGATACAGCCCGATCTCACCCGAAGTCCCGACGAGGGTCCGAATATAATAGGGTTATGATCGCTATGATTATCTTGTTTTAAGGGTACAGTAATTAAAGGTGGGTATCTACTGGTATTTTGAACAGGGATCTTGATTAAGCACCCTGAAAAATGCTGGCTGATTATTTACCCTTTTTAAAAAATACTTAAATATTATTAAAAATAATGCGGAAGACGGCCACTACTAGAAATATATATCCCCTAAGTATCGCCCCAACGAGCAATGTTTAAGCGTCTAGCATCCATCTTTTTCCTGAGGGTTGCGGGCTTCGGTCCACTTTGCAGACCGATGCCTTCCAAAGCCAGAACCTTTAAGCCCAATCGACCATCATTCTGCGAGCAATATACTATGCCCACTTTTACTAAAGTAGAGCGATTCTTCGGTGATGGCAAAATGAATAGTCACTGAATTAAACAACGCATTCTCCCACAAAAAAAAGCCGAATTTATCTGAAGGATAAAAAGTATACAGGTACTATGTCATAAACCGGAAAATAGTTTTAGTTACGTGCAAAATTACGTCCAAATCCGGTCAGCCACAAGTAAAAAGGTAAAGACAGACAAACTTTTACTCTTAATCTGAATCTAATTGGTCTAAACATTCACAATGGTGCAGATAATTAGTCAACAGTAAACTAAGCACAAAGATTCAGCAATCTTGAACTTTAAATCGAATTCAAATTCCATTAACACAACATAATTGCAATAGCCAACGTCAATGACACTTGCAAAGATCAAACCACAATTGGACGCACCTACTTAGGCAACAAAACACACACACTAACAACACAACCACGGTCTATTTAAAATAGACACTTACTAAACCAAACGCAGAACCATTCAGAAACATCAAACAGTAATAATTGCAAAGACATACGGAACCGAAATAGCCGCGATGAATCAGGGTTCTCTGCGGCAATCAAACGCATTAGACGGACATGGAGCTCTGAAACCTATGATGTCGCATCTGAGCGGAGCCAAATAGCTCGCTCTATAACGCGGTGTTAAATGCGAGGCTGTAAATCGTAGCTCTATGTTGGATACTTTCAATGTTAAGGGGAGGAGTTGATCTCAAACGCTTTCAGATGCTTACCTACATCATTTGTTACATCGTTTACCATGAAGTAAAAGCAATGTACCTAAGTCCCGCATGGGATTAGCATTAAATCGTTTTCATAATTATCTTCTTGCGGTATTGAGAAAGTTATCTTTATTATTCGTCTATATATCTCAAGACCCTGAGGTGCACGAGTGGCCGATGCCAACTAGCAGAGGCTGCTAATTTTATTGGAAGGGGTATTTTTTTTAAATGAAAGTTATCTTTATTATTATTGATATCTTTATTATCATTGACATTGAAAGGCTCACGCTTGACCACTAGCTCACCTGATGGTAAGTAAAGATGTTGCCCATGCTTAGATGTATTTTATTTACTCTTGGCGTTCATGCCAAGATTAAATAGCCTGAGGACCTTCAGGTCCTCAGGTGGAAGCTATCAAGAAACACAGTGCTCCCAAAAACATTTTTGTGCGTTTAGAGATATGCAGTAAGATGTAAAGTCCCACAAACCTCCATTGTAAAGGAGGGAGTCTCCGACAAGACAGGTCCAGGCAACTGCCCAACTGTTGATTTCAAGTTGTTGAATTTCTATATAGCGTTATAGATGTCAATATATGCAACTAGGTGATTTTCGCCTCCTTATCGGCCTTAAGAGGAAAGATAGACGAGAAACCTCCTACAAAACTTAAGTCACAGAATCGCCTTCACACAAATTAATGAATCCCCAATAACTATATGCTTTTAAGTATACAAACATTATTGGTATTTACGATATGACTAGACTATGTCAACCCAAACGTCAAACGTCTACCTACAAATTAGAGACAGGGAACCGTGCCCTGTTATTAAGCGGCTAATATGAAGCCTGGGTCCTGAATATGGATGAGTTTGGAGCGAGCTGGTAATTGTCTGCATGGACGACCTGCTGATACAAGGGGTACCAGCAAACTTGACTAAGTAAAACGTTTAGTTAAATAGGTTTCTACTAAAGTATTCAGTAACTGCATGACTGATTGATATTTATTTGTAGTTAAGGTGGTCTTTGCAATTATGGCTTAGGAAAGCCTACTCAGTGTCCTTTTGTTGACGTTTTTCATCTTGCATGATTATGATGTTCATTATTTAAAAGTATTTCTAGACTACATAGGTATTCATTCAAGTCGGAAGACGTGTATTGAGGATCTCCGAGTAGGTTTTAATGTAGAAGCTCTCCAATATTGGCTCAGGCAAGACTAGAGAGGAAGAGGTTGTGCAAATGATGGATAGATTGTGTAAGGAGTGATATGAAAGAAAAGAGATTGAATTGTAACAGGTAACAAGATAGAGTGAATAAAAAAACGTGTTGCAGAAACCCCAAGTACTGCCGACAAACTGTTCTGCAGTTTGGCAATGTAATATTAAGACTTGGTATGTAAAAAAATGCGATTAAATAAATAAATTTAAAAAAGTAGTATGGGATAAGGGCAGGAAAAAGAAAAAGATCTATATCATTAGAACCCTACATGTATGAAAGAAAACCTGTCGTAGTCTAGGACAGGTTTTCTTTTATGGAAACGGAGATAAAACTAACATTGTAGAGTTATGCAAAAAAATGCTTAACTAATGAATAATTATGCAAACGCGGGTGAATCAAAACCTCTGGTAACATATTCAAGACGAGATGATACTGATAAATATATTGAATTGCTTTAAAAAAAAAAGCCGACTGTGACCTTAGATGTGTAATTAAAAAAATAAAATAAAATATAGTTTATTGGCAGAATCGGCGTATTATTACGTATTTGAAGCCAGTATTCAGGCAAATAATGCCTATGTTAGAAAGTTTCTTACGAGGTCATTTCTATTTTAATTTCTAATTTTTTTGTATGCTTTTTCGAAAGCCTGGCGTAATACAGGACCCCCTTGAACAATAAAACAGCTTGCAAAATATCGTCAAGACTCTTTTCATTCTCCACATGTATCAAGTCAGGTCTCAATCGAAACCGTGGAGTCATCATCATCATCCTAGCGCCAGTCCCGGTTGCTAACCTTGGCTTTCACCTCGGTGCCCGGGGTCCGCTTTCCCACTTAGACGCCTCCACTTCGCTCGGTCTTTCGCGTCCTCTGCCTTAAGCTCATTGGCACGCATATCGTCCCTTACGACGTCGATCCAACGCCTCTTAGGCCTTCCTCGTTTCTGATCGAAACCCTGGAGTATGCCAAAAGAAAATAAAAGACAAATTCAAGAGTCGTCTCCTTAACCACCATTTTCGAACATCGCAGCATTATTGTCGCGTACGTCATACACCGACGTGAACACCACACTTTGATCTACGACACAAACGACATCTAATCTTAACACCTAAGCGATAAAGTTCACATTCCAATACTACACAATTTATGGACTGAGCTCTATCATTACCATTTTAACTGGGTTTTTCTTGTTGGGTTTTGAACTTTGTTGGTTTGTGTTAAGGTTGATTTTCGTGTGTGTCGGGATCCAGACGAGCAATACCGAGTGTGTTTGACACACGTATAATTGGCGAGAAATGGGCCGCACTCCCTTTATAAACTGTTGCTTAGAGGTTTCAGCACATTATTGCGTAACGTGCGGAACATTTGAGTGACGATTTTTGTTTTAGTTTCGTTATGCAATGGTTGTTGCAATGTTGTTTGATTTAAAGGGGGTTTAGAGCTGAAGATTCGGTTTATTCTTATTCGTCTGTTTTTTTTCTGCTTATACTTAGTACAGTTAGTATTGGCTCTTAGTACCTACACATAAATGGCCTCTAAAGATGCATCTCATGAAGCCAGCTATTAATCAAGAAATCGAATTCTGGCAAGTTTTGAAACCTAACCAGACTTACTTTACAGTACTCCCTACAGGGTCGAAGCTTCCTGGGGCCAATAGTTGATGCGCAAGCGTAACAACAGGGATCTGGGATTAGGCCCAGAACCCTACAACCTACTACGTTCCTTCCTTGCCTTAGGGCAAGGAAGAAACGGTTGTTTAGTCAGTAAAAGTCTGACACTGGTTCCGGCTTCGCCCAAGGGCGGAAACTGTCATTGGATGATTTTTATCGACCATAAAAAAAAACCAGACTGGTTGAGTCGTTCTCTTTATTGCCGTTTTTTTTTTAATGGGTTATGTTGAACTGTGATAACTTAATTTTTTTGTTGGTAATAAATCATCATATAACTTCTCTCACATAAGGTTGAGCGAAAGGGAGTGTCAAACTTTTACTGACAAAAACCAACACATATGTAAGTACTAGCTTTTTCCAGTGGCTTCGCCCGCGTACATAAAATATAGCCTATGTCACTCAGGAGTAAAGCAGCTTTCTATTGTTGCTAAATTTTTTCCAATCGGACCAGTAGTTCCAGAGATTACCCCCTACAAACAAAAAAACAAACTTTACCTCTTTATTATATTAGTGTAGATATCTTCTCTAGTCCTTGGCATTTCAGGGCTATGATAACTCTTTCAAACAATTAGACCGATAACTTCGGATCATCTCGGAATTCAAAGTTGAATAAAGTTAAGTAAACGTCTTCACTAAAATATCTATTGCTTTAATACTCCGGAATATTCGGAATTCCTACTACCAGAAAATTATTTGCGTATTTCATTAAATCGGTGACAAGAAAAACCTGCTTACCGAATTAGGTAAATGTACTGAAATCTACAGTTTACTGAATAGGGGATATTTATTAACTGTTTGATTGCTTTACATTTGTTAGAGTTATTGGGTTGCCAAAGGAAAGACGGGGTTAAGGATTTCAATAATAACTATTTATTATCCTTTTCTTTAATAATGGAAGGTGTGTTTCAGTAATATTACTTGAGACGTATGCTCCTGAGCAAGGCTAGTGGAATACAGTAACTGTAACCATACTAGGGATTTCAGTCAAGTGGCGACAGGGGCTCAGACCAATTAAATATAATATTTATTGGTTAGAAAGAGAAAGCCTATAGTGTTGAAATAGGATGGATTTGTTTTTGTTATACTCCAACAACATTAAAGCGATCATCACGATACGTTTATAACATTTGGCTCTTCGATTGGTGCGCTCCTAGCTCTTAACTAATCAGCCCCACTAGCAAAATTACTATTGTTTCGCTAACATCGAACGCTTGGAATAAACCACGCCTCCAATTCCTTTGTTCTGACCTCTCGTGGCTGAGCTTTGAGATAACGTCAGGACGAATTGGCGGCGTGGCCAACTCAAAGCGTTCGACGTTAACGAAACGATCGTATATTCGTAACTTGGCTAAAGGGAGCAGAGAACCAAACATATTAGCACGTTTAGATCGCAATAGAAATAACTAGAACTCAGCGCATAGCAACATTTATATTCAACGTTAAATCTAAATGACTTGTCGTTGTCGACATAATCCCCTCAGTGGGCACAGAGCCTTACGCTACCAATTTAGCTATTTTGATCAAATAACCGTTTCACAAGGAATCCGATCGTCTCTGATTATGAACTTACCCTCCTTCGGCCATTCGTTAACGCGTTTTAATATTAATTGCTATATTTCTTCTCACTCTCTCTAAGGAGACAAATTGAGGATAGAAAGAGATGGGAAACCGATTCGGGTATTGGGGTGAATGATGAAAGATTAGTGTTGTCTGAGGATTATTATTAATGGTGGTTGATCAGTTGCAAAAATAGCAGTTTTTTTGGTTTAATGAAGGGGTGTTTAGACTGTTGGGTTACGGAGACAAATGCTCTGTTGAAGATTTATTAGGCGATCAACAGCAATAAGCTTCAGATGGTCTCTTTCAGTTTTCAATTGTTTTATTATGTTTGTAGATTTAATGAGTGTATTTCGGTGTTTCTTCTCAGGGTAGTCAGCAAGGAAACATCGGACTCAAAAAAAATTGAAGTGTAAAAGTGTTATGGAAAACCTATTACATAAATAATACATAAATCCTGAATTTAATAAAGTAATTTAAAGTCAAGTATCTGTTTCTTAAAAGAAACTGTAGCCTGAAAACCAGTGGCCTGTCAAATTATTCGAAAAAAAATCACTGCGGCCGCGGCCCATGAAAAGCTAAAGCGTAAGTAAGATTTTAAGATTTTTAAAAGAGTTTTAAATGAATTTAAAACTCTTTGTTATTTAAATGATTTTAATTTTTTTTTTCTATTTTAATTTATTACGAGTATATTATTCTAAAACAAAGCCTAGTAACCTGATTTTTTTTTCTGCAATACTCTTTACACAAGTTAGTAATCAGCCAATATATTTTTTGTTTATAAAAAGAAAGAATGTCTAGAAGGACTTGGGAGAAGCCTTTGCCCAGCAGTGGGACAGTAATGGCTACTTAAAAAAAAATGTAGACTATCGTTTGATTTAATTGGACCCACTAGTTTATTAAGAGTCATTCTAACATTGAAGACACCTAAATTATAATCGGACGGGACGACCACAGCAGGCAAACTGTGCCAGTGTACCAGTCCTGCGATGTACGCGGTAAATATGACGAAGGTGGAGACTTTGACTTTCAAAAAACAAACTATTGCGAAAATGCAAGTCGTACAATTACAAACACTCTTTAGAAAGGACCAAAGGAATCTTGTAACATTATTCATTATTCAATAGTACAAGCTATACAATTCACTGAACCTTAATCCTTGCCTAGCGGAAAAAGAAAGTCATTGAAACTCAAAATCGTCTAGGGATGTGACATCATCATTTTACAGCACTAAATAAAAACTTTTTACAAGCTTTTATTTAGTTTCACCTGTCCCGTTGTCTGTCGTTCTGTAATCAAATCTTGCAACTTAAATTTGATCCACTTCCCGGTTTCCGATTGAGCTGAAATTTGGTATACACGTTTAGTTCGGATGACAATGCAATATTATGATGACATGGAGCTGATCTGATGATGGAATCGCGAGGTAGCCATAGGAACTCTGTAATTAAACGGCACAACCACGTCGAGTTTGGGCTCGTATGAATCGTCTTGACGAGTTTTATTTATATAAGTATAGACCACTGCTATAAAAGCTTGTTATAAAAAAAAATATTTTCATTGAAAACTTGTTTACAGTTCAATATTCAGAACGTCTTGTAAAAATGCCACCCAAGTTATTACCGACAGTATATTAACCTCTCAATTAACCGCATACCACATCAAGAAACTTCATAAACCGATCCATATAATTTGTTCACAAAACGTCCACGAAAACAAACACTTTGGAGTAACTCATCGCTCCATTGAATCTCAAATCGTCTCAAGCACATTACATTATTACTACTACATAACTAACATAACAAGACCTGCCCACCCTCTCTTAGCTCTTTAAACAGTTAAGAGTAAAGGGGGGAATGTTTGGTTGAGCGAGGGTCAAGAAATAATGGCCGTTTTAACATTCAGAATATAGTCAGCCGTAAACAATTGCCCGAGAACTGACAGTTTTATTTGAAGCACTTTATGACGTCGCCCGCTGCTTATTAAAGGACCAATTTAAACCATTATAGTGTTCATAAAAGCGTACATCATCCTGTTTTGTTGTTGTCTCGCTCGCACGCGGGTTAAAGGGGTATTTTTTGTCCTGTTTTAAGATGCTGAGTATGGTTTACGAGATTTCGAAGTGAAGAGTATTTTTGAAATTGGTAGGGATTGGATTGGTGGCGATTCACTACGTGATTATCGATGTGACTGATGATTGAAAACTTGTCCGACACACTGAAGCTTAGGTCGTACCTATATTTATGCAGTCATGAAATCATTCTACAAAATTCATTAAGAAGTATTATGTAAGTCAAACGTGGTTGAAAGCACGCAAATTGCATCACTTTTATTAGGTACACCTAATAAAAGTGATGCAATTTTAAATTGTATTGCAGTGATAAAATAAAAATATAACTGATATTTTTTTTACTATCTCTGATTCATTGATAGAACCTGCTTTAATTAGGATTATCAATCATTTGAATCATATTACTTATAAATCTTTGATAAAGTAATGATTTTACATTACCTCGTATTGTTAAGGTAGATAATAATCTTGGTTTTATCAGAAGTTCATCGATTCTTATTTATTTAATTCTATTACAATTTCGCATTAAATCAAGCACCACATTAATCACGATTAAAAAATAGCAAAATTATCTCATCCGTTAACATCTTCCAAATAAAATAAAACTTCACATCAACATTCTAACAAAATCAACATATCTTTGAGAACAAGAATCTCCTACAAATATCTAAATAATTCAATCAATCAGCCGTCTCTTATCGTAAACATCGATAAATCGTGTTTCGCACATCACTACTCGGGATTGACCAGTGTAAGTTTACCTTCATCCGTGAAAATACTATTGGGAATGAGACCTTATCCCTTTGAGTTAAGGAAGGTGAGTTATTTTGTGAGGTAGGAAGTTATGGTGGTGGTTGTATAAGTGGTTGATGAATGTTCGTGGTGATTTTATTTGATTGTTTATTCGTTTGATTTGTACTACCCTCTCCGGCTGAAAGGCTGGGAGCACATTCCTGAAGCTTTACTGCGGACATTTCTAGTATTGTTGAACATTGAGATGGTACACACGGCGTTCTGTTTATTGGCCTGATAGTAAAGTAAGGAATTTGACAGCCGGGTGCTGTTTTACGCGATATAATCTTATGGGTGTATAATTTCTTCTTTGATACTACAAATCTCCCTATTTTAAATCAGACTAGATTACGATAGCGACTTTAACCGCGTGAAAAAAATTTACTAATATCACTCAGTGATAAAGTAGGATTCTACTGGAGAAAGGTGGTCTACTAGTTACTGTTCTGTCTACTAGTTCTCATTACTGGTCTACAAGTAAACTGGTCTAGTAGTTTTTGGGTTTGTTCGTTACAAACCAAAATACAAATCTTTTTTAAATGGATCAAATTTTTACTATAATAAAAGTAAATACACTTAATTCCATTCAGGTATACACTAACGGCAACAAATAACTCCTAGCTAAAATATATAGAAAAATAAAATAAAATATTTAGAAGCAGTGTACTTACTTAAAAGACTGGCGAAAGATCTCTCAGTGAGATAACAAAAAAAATGTGTGGATGAGACTGTCACCCACTTTCTATATTATTTAAAGCAGAAGGCAAACTTAGGCCTTTTGAAGAAATATTCGTCTATACCTCCAGTCCACTCGACTCCTGTCTGTACAGTCTCCTGTTTGTAGTGTGCGACCGAAGGTGCAATTCTGGCCGAAGTCGAAGCCGAAGCCGATTAATCGGTATTCACTAAAACCTTCGGCCCAAGCCGAAGCCGAAGGTACCATTGACCTTGAGAAATACGATAGTTACTTTGATCCCAGAATATACTAGATATATATTGTGAGAGCTTTAGAGATTTAGCTCAATAACGAGCCGAATGACCAACATATACAAGTAGGTAATAAAATATTGTCTAAAATAAAAGTTTCAAATATACAATGTTAATTAAATATTTATTTACTTAAAGTACAAATTTTGACAACAAGCAAAGCTTCGGCTTCGGCTTCGGCCAAACCTTCGGCAAATTTTTGGCCGAAGGTGGCCGAAGCCGAAGCCGAAGCTTCGGTCGGACACTACCTGTTTACAACAACGGATATAAGCTCTCGACATTAACCCGAGTAGAGGAAATGGATTGCAATATTATTGTAAGATAATTTTAAAGTCAGATTAGCAGGAGCGCCAACTCCGTGGGTGCTCGGGGACTCAAGCATCCACGACAAATAAATAGTGAATAGACAGCAAATAGCATAATAATTATCTGTAATCGCCTAATCGTCTTTTAGAGATGGGCGTTTTGGTTCAGTGCTTCGGTTCCTGCACCAACACTAACCTAATTACATTTTTATCAAACATAATTAGTCCCATTTTTTCGAATCATCAAAATATAAGCATGAGCACCCATGAGGTTTTCTAAAAGCCGTTTAGCATAGCATAACATAGACTTATAATGTTCCCATTGCTGGGACTCAGGTCTCCTGTATGGGAGAGGGAATGGGCCATAATCCACCACGCGGGCCCAGTGCGGGTTGATAAAAGTCACATGTCTTCGGTTCTAGGACATGCCGATTTCCTCACGATGTTTTTCTTCACCGTCTTGAGAACAGTAATGAAGAAATAAATTACAAAATAAGACCGACAAGTCAGAACTTTATTGATCAATTTCAACTTATTTGTCTACTAACTATTGACTTCTAACTTGATTAACATAGTGTAAGAGCTTTAATTATATCATAATTACTAAGTTGCGTAATTAAAAGCCGTGTGTTATTGTTTCTTATCGTTCAGTTCCCAGTGGTCTTATTTTATTGTTCCGAGAACCGAACCTGATGCCAAATGTTCGTATAAACATAATGTAGCAATCTGTCATAAATGAGATCTTCACGTTATGCTTTATTATCTGCTATAAAATGTTTATTTAATAAAACATTTTGCTTAAGGTTTAAGTGAATTACATTAGGTTCATAAATTGTAGTTAGGTACCTTTTTTGTGGTAGGTAAAAATCATCGATTGACGAATCCCACTCTTGGGCGGAGCGGGAAACAGTGTTAGACTCTCACTGACTAAACAACGTACCCCGTTCCTTCTTTGACTTAGTCCCAGAGCCCCGGTGTAACGGTTTCGCATCAACCCTCGGCCCCGGGATCAACTCAAGGTCCCAGGAGTCTTTCTTTTTAGTTACGAGTACTTCTAGGCAAACGTGCTCTACCGTCGACTACATCACTTACCATCAAGTGAGATAGTGATCATATCATAAGAAAAGAAGTGGGAAATTTAACTTCTACCGCTCTAGGAAGGGACTAGAGGTTCTCAGGTGGGCGGGCAGGGCTGTCACAGACCCACTTATGTCCTTAAGTTGCTCTTTGCGCTCTGGGGTTACACTAACTCTTGCAAACGTGTCCGCACCTCCAGCAGGCTTCAACTCCACTGATTCCTTCAGTTTTGCTGTTTCTTTGATTAGATGCGCTTGGAATATTACGTGCATCGAATTAAACTTGCTCCTTTTCAAAAGGATGGAAGTAGTTTTCCCTAGCATCTGAATAGATGGCTATAGTCATTAAAATTGTAATTCAAGCTACCTTCTGTGATTTTTCACCAGATGAGAAAGTAGGAAATGGTCTCAAGCGAATTTAATCCCGTCATAAAATGTACACAGCATATTTTTATGTTCTAAATTTCAGCCCAATCCATTCAGCCGTGTAATGGTAGGAGATCAAAACATACACATACAAACTTTCACCTTGTCAATGTTTCTGTGATTTTTTTTTATGACGGGCAAAAATCATCCAATGACGAATCCCGCTCCTGGGCGGAGTGGGAAAGAGTGTCAGTCTCTTAATGACTAAACAACCTAACCCGTTCCTACTTTGCCCTTTGCACTGGCCAAGCCTTCCTTTCAGAAAGAGACCCTTGGCCCCATTAGGCTTCGACCCTTATGTCACTATGATAAGTATTATACAATGATAGATAAAATTATGTAACCATGACACACGACAATCTAAATGAACATGTTACAGACTAAAATTTCTCCTGAAAGTCTGCACACAGTCTCTGACCATGCATTCATAAGTAATACCACCCTGCATAACTAAAACGTACCTCCAAAAACAAACCACAAGGGGGCATAAACCCCTTAAATAGCTATAAACAAAAATATCATACCTCTACATAATTCCCCAACACAGTAGATCATTATGACGAACCGCCTGTCAACTCATTACGGCGCGTTCCCGCTTCGGTAACAACCATTAGGTAAAGATTATAAAATAAAATGGCGACACAACAACCCGTAAAGAATGGCCGCCTCGATGTTTTAATAGCATTTCGAAATGTCAACAACGGGACATGGGTAACGCGATAATTCACGCCCGACGGACTATGAACAATAAATGTTATAATTATTATTAGTTCATAAAGCTTTTATAAATAATTTAATCAAGGGTCGGTGGTGAGGAATTAGGCGGAAAGTGTGCGAGTTTCGGTAACACCAGACTATATTGAAGCCTTCTCAGAAAATGTGACTCGGCTATGAATAGATCACCTTTATGAATGTGTCCGTGAAGGCCATTAAGGTTTTAAAGGTGAATGTGCAGCCATTTTCCTCTCAATGGAGATGGGAAGGGGACTGATATCTAATAATATGATCGGACATCGTTTTCTATTAAAAAATAACTGTTGCCAGCGGGTTTGCTCGCATGAAAGTTTGAAATTGTCTCAAGAAAGTATCTTGTATGCTATTTTAAGACATAGTCTACCCGTGTGCCAAATTTCATCATAATGCGTTCAATCTATCGGACGTAAAGTATTAACAAACATACACCTACACCCCAAGAAAACCTCCCAGAAAGGGAAGAATGAAAAAGAGGGAGGCCGAAGAAGAGATGGATGGATTGTATGTGGAGTGATATGAAAGAAAAGAGAGTTAGTGATAGTGTGACGGGGTGACAGGACAGAGTGGAAGAAAACAACATGTCACTCCGACCCCAAGTAATATGGGATAAGGGTAGGATGATGATAATGATGACACCTACACCCCCCAATTTCAACTTTATAATATCAATATTATCATTGTGATAAAATAGTCACTTTCGGCGACAAAATAAAAGAAAAATAACTACCGATGGTTCCAAATTGTTACGACTGTCTCAGTTCAAAATAATTTAGAAAACAAAGTTGTCATTTGTGATCGTCTAGATAAAACATTTCCATGTCAAAGTCTTTATGAAAGATCTAGGACACTTTAATAATTCATCATCCTTCAGCGACAGAACGCCTAAGGCACTTTTTATATCATTTGCAGAAATGGTCGAAAACAGACAAAGAAATCAGTACTTACTATATTACCTGCCGTAGATATAGAGATATTTATAGCATACTAGCTTTTGCCCGCGGCTTCGCCCGCGTGGTATTGGGGTTGGGTTACCGGAATAAAAAGTAGCCTATGTCCTATTCCGGAGTGTATCCTATGCCTGTGCCAAATTTCATCTAGATCCGTCCAGCCGTTTTGGCGTGATTGAGTAACAAACATCCAAACATTACGATGTTACGACATTCGCATTTATAATATTAGTAAGACAACATATGGACATTAGGGCTGAAAGGTCCTGTAGTGGCGATCGCATACCAGAAGAAGCAGTGTTGGTAACCCTTCCACATGGTAGATCGATGGACCCAGTGAAGGTCGCGGAAATCTAATAGAGGAGGCCTGTGTACAAAAGTGGACGTCTTTCAGCTGAAATGATGATGATGATGACTAAAATAGTAACTGTCTTTTAGCTGTGACTCTGTTACACAAACTAATAAATTAACACAAACGTAGGAAGCAAACTATAACAGTGCAACATAAAATGATTGCACACTGGACAAAATGCGGTTACATAAACTAACACACATACAGAAACATAAAAGAAAATTTTATTTTTATTGCACTAAAGTCACATTGACAAACTGCAACAAACCGACTCAAAAAAAGCACAATATTATTCCGTCTATTAAAAACTACAAACGGACCAACAGATCTTTTATCTAAGCAATAACAAATCATGGACATTAAAAGAACTAAATCACGTAGTAATACCGACCGCTATAATAATAGAAGAGGATTTATATACTTTACTAAGTAGAGGCTTCCCGAAATTAAATCGTTTGTTGTTTTTTCTCCGTCTCCTTGGAGCTCAGATGATATATAAATTAATTATGTTTGGTTAATAGTCGGCGCAAGCGCAGGCGGCCTGTTCCCAACTCGGGAAGATCTCGTTGCCTCGTAAATTATGTGTGATTTATTTATTTAATTTGGATTAGTAGCTTATAGGCGTAATTAAAGATTTTGTGTGTTCTATGTGAGATTTTGTAAAAGGTGTTTTGTTTAATTAATTAATATAAGGAATAGGATTTTGTGTTTCTCCTGCACTTATCTCATTATTGTCTCATCTTTATAAAACCGCATACTAGGAATAACTCTATGGATGCGTTTATAAACATGTAAACTTACGTAGATAAGTCAACCAAGCCCGAAACACCTATCTGTAGGCTATACAAATATTTGTTCTATGCGGGAATCATGCCCACGATACTAGTTGAAACAAGTACAAATAAGCTTTTTTATAGTGGGTAAAATCAGCCAATGACATATCCTGCCCTTGGGCGAAGCGGGACATAGTGTCAGACTCTTAGTAACTAAACAACCCACCCCGTTCATTCTTAGCCTTCATGCCGGGGTCAAACCTTCTTTTCAGAAACTGGTCCATGGCCCCAGTTCCAGTAGGCTTTTGCCCTGCTGGACCTCTACTCCACGTTTGCTGACAACTCCTTTAGGGCAGAGCTTACAGTTCAAAGCTTAACTGTGATCTGTTAGGTAAAGATATCTACTTTTTGTCTAAAAAAATAGATATTAACAAGTATTTCAAGTGTCAACTAAAAACCACTATTTTAAAACTACACAGAAATATAAATTATAAATACCATTTTACTCACCACAATCTTACATCATACAATATCATAGCTAATATCGATCAAAAATACCTGACGATAAAAATAGTATATCTATAATTTTTTTATATAATCGGTCTACAATTATAATACAACAATTGACCAATACGGACTCAACCGTCGAATAGGGTTGTCTCATTTTGTGGCCTAATGAGTCGGCGGCAAACCTTTGAGGCGCAGGGCTGTCACGGCGCGATTAATGCTCGATCCATCAAACTTTAATAGCCGCCCGTCAGACTCCCCTGGGTCAAAATAAAAAACAGACGCCATTTTTTTTTATTCCGAATTTTATTGATATTGGATTTTAAAACGTCATTTGTTTTTATTATATTTTTTTTTCTTAATTAGATGTCGCTTGAATAATAATGTATGGGGATTTTTGGGTGCTTTATAAATTACTGTTTTGGATTTTGTTTGATGATCGGTATTTGAATGATGTTTAGTTTTGGTATTTTATATGAGTAAGTAATGATGAACAAAAATACTTTGTTGTATACTTGGTAATAAGTTTTATTTATCAGGAGGAAAATGCAAAACCAACTCAAGGACAGTGGAAATATCATTATCTGTCTCCTGTGTATACATATATACTATACTATACTTCATAAATAAACTTTACTTTCCGTTATCACACTTTACACCAAAAAATTTTAATTATAACCGTGAAAGTTTGTTTGTATTTTTATTACTTTTTTATCGGATTGGATAAATTTGATATACATGTAAACCCTGTGTTTTTTATCCTAGGAGCAGATTATATATGTTTCCTTAGGATCAATTTCTACTTTTACCCAAGCATAGCCACTGGCCGAAACTAGTTAACATAAATCCTCATAATATTAATCACTGAATATATTCTCAATTTTCCGCCGTTTACTTATTTTACACAAGTAGGTATATATTCATTTTCAAGTACACTGGTTTTGGTAAGCAGATATGAGAAAATTTGAGTATTCAACAAACATGCGTATTCAACAAACATGCGTTTTCAAAGATAATTGCACAATAATTCACTCACAAAACAAACAACAATTCTAAATTCTAAGGGTTAAAGTCCAAATTCGTATAAACAGTATTTAAATCAACGCAAAATTAATTTGGTAGAACATCAGAAGCCAATTTCCCGTAACTTAGCAACCCTGGCTCATTCGAATTACGAATCCTATTTGAATATTACTCACGCATCACCACTAAATTAAACTTTATTAGCTTCGAATAAAGTTAATTTTAGGTCGGTTTAAGTGTTTGTAACAAGGACTTTGTGTGTCTATCCTATTTGTAAAATAAACCTTAAATACTGGACTGTAAAGTTGAATATCGTTTGGTTGGTGGCAACAGGTATTTTAAATGATATTTGTTTGTATGGTAGGTTCCGTAGGATATTATAATATGAATGTTGACGAATGTAAGAGGGTTAGCGCTGCAGAGTGGAAATGTATCGAATCGATGTGTGCTCATCGGAAAGGATTGAATATTGATACGTTAAGCTATGTTTACATTAGGTTATTGAACTTTTCAGTATATTGTTGTTACTGAAATATGAGGTGTTGCAAAAACTAGTGCTGAAAATTTATCATATTACATAATAATATAGAAATGTCTGTTAGAAAATAATATTTTTCCCACTAAATGCATTTATGATAATTAATACATTTAAAAGCTGTAGCAAAAATGATTTTTTCACATAAATCTCTCTTTCGCCAAACTGTAAAACAGTTTTTAGTGTTTTGCACATTCTTCTCCACGGAAATCTACGCTTTGGAATGTGAAAATTAGCATAATTTCGGAATGACTAAATTTTTGTAAATTAAAAGTGCCTGTGAATGGTGGATTTGAAATAAATAGTTTGATTATTAATACGATATGTATACGTTAAAAAGTCACCTATTTCATAAAACGATCAAAGGACTGGACCTGGAATTTTCCTGCTGTATCTTCCCATCCGATAAATAATAATTTAGGTATCTTCAAGGCTAGAGTGAATAAGCCCTTAATAAATTAGTGCTCTTCACCATCAACGTTTGTTTTTTTTTTTGTGAGAAAAATCATCTAATGGCGAATCCCACCCATGTGCGCAGCGGGAAACAGTGTCAGATTCTTACTGACTAAACGACCCACCCCATTCCTTTTTAGCCACTTTATTTATTAGGACTTCATGCAACACAAAGGTACACAGGCGGACTTAATGCCTTAAGCATTATCTACCAGTCAACCTAGGGTGGTGAAGAGAAAAGATGGCAGGTGCATAAATAAATATTAATAAGATCCATGGTCACTTTCCTTTCAGAAACCGAACCAAGACCCCAGTAGGCTTCGCCCATACAGTTAGGCCTCTACATAATATTAACGATTGCATCACTGCTTACCATCAGGAATCGCAGTCAAGCACTAGTTTATATCATTAAAAAAACCTACATTTCAAAACTAAGTCGTCATAATCCCTCGTTTATGAATCATAAATAAGCAGCGTAGCGTTGTCCCTGGGGTTGCTGGGCGCTCAGCAATTAGTGCCGTTTACTGTACAGTAACGAGCGGATTAGCCGACGTCGCAGAGGAAGTACGTGTGTTTTCTTTATATTAGTTTGTAAATTAATGGGTTTTTGACGGATGTATGTATTGATTTATTGTGGTTTTAAGTTGTCTGTTGGATTGAGGAATGGTTTAGTAACGAATGATTTTTAACTTGTTTTTTTAAGAGTGTAAGTATTGTCGGTTTGTGCAGTACGTTTCTAAGTCAAGTCTCTCAGCTTTTTATAGATAATGGTTGTATCTAGCCAAAGCTAACAGAAACTAAAAAAAAGTGCAAATTAAATTCAATTTTGACAGTTCAAAAGTGCCTGTAAATAGTCTATTTGAAATAAATTGAGTTTGATATTTAAAAAAAAACAGATACGACTTTTGTCGCATTTTTTGGGGTTTTGATCCGTCATTCTTTGTCATCGAATTTCAAAATAAAAATAAACATTTTAAATTCGAATAGCACGTATATCGACAGCGATATACGAGTACATACACTTACACACTTCTTCTTTGTATCTTGTTCAGACAAATCAGGAGATACAAAGAAGAAATCAGATAGAGCCAGCTCTTTTTTGGAACCTAACTCTGCCTAAACGGGTTGTCCGATTTGGATGAAACTTTGTATGTATTGAAGTGGCTCCCTGGATGGCTTGCACATACGATTGAACCTGATAGGTTGAGAACCTGATCCAAGATTTGGATCGGGTTCTCAAATGTCTTTTCTAATAAAAGGCCAGTTTTTGATCAGGACAAATGCATCTGCAGGGACCGCTAGTACGGAATAAATAAATAAGTCATATTTATGTAACAATTAAGAACTTTCCACGTAGCCTGTCCTCATAATCCCAAGTGGCCAAACAGAGCCCATCCCTAATTTCAGCAACACATACGTCACCTAATTAAGAACCACTTAGAGCCTAATTCGAGCCCGTTGAAGTGTGCGCTGCGCAGGAGTGTCCTGTGATCGTGTCGGGCCGGGAGACTACAAAAAAGCCGCGTCTAACGCATGACATATGGCGTCAATGAGTTTATACAGGATGCCCACAAAAAATATTTAAACGTGTTTATTTTTCGCACCCAACCATCTCTAGCTTTAAATGCTTTTTTTTTACAATAATTTCGGGAGAAAACTTTTTTTTTGTTTATTTTAATAGCAACAAGCAGATGTTGAAGAGGTGCTTCTGCTAATATTTATGGTTTGTCATGAAACCACTTATAATTCCAAATAGACAAATGTTGGCATTTCTATCTATGCATAACAACACATAGTTTCGCTTAATTTCATGGGAAAGAACACACTAAGAAGTAAGCGTTTAATGGAAATTAAACGCCTACTTCCTACTTCTTACACTCTAGATATATAAGTCATTATATCTAGAGTGTAAGAAGTAGGCGTTTAATTTCCATTAAACGCTTACTTTGTTCTATTTATTAAACTTGATAGAATTGAATTACCTTGTACTATTTATTAAACTTGATAAATTCCAAAATTACAAATGCAGACCTAATGCCTTCATCCTATTCTACTAAATCTGGGGTAGTGTAGAAATAACATGGCCGGTGTTTAAAAATGACAAATTATTACTAAGAAAACATGGGTATGGAGATGTGTGTTGCTAAGAATTTTTTTCGCTATTTTTTTTCCAACTAGAATCCTAAGAAAACTGTTACTTTCTAGCCTAGTTTAAACAAATGATTTTTGGTTTATTTATTTTGATAACTAGAAACACAAGCAAATCAGAAACAAAATACTTGGAACCCTTCCTACAACACTATTAATGCTACGAATAAAATTGAGATGACCAAAATTTATATATTCTATCTATATTGTGATATAAAAGTAACACAAAAAAAAAGTAGTACCGTGCTTTTCTACTTATTTAAACATCGTTATTTCTGAATTAAATGTTGTTTGTATATCCACATTAAAAAAAAATAGCATAATTAAAAAATGATTGTAGATCTCACCATCCAACCATCGACAAGCGTCCATATCAAGTAAAGCACATCTCTCCTCTATTATTAGAGCGGTTCTTAGTACAAGTTCTGTGAGCAGACGAGCGCTATGTAAACATCGTACTTCAAAGTCTCCGCCAAATGTGCTGAATGTACTTGATACCAGGTATTGACTAGCCCCCGTATATAAGGCAAAGTAGGAACGGTTTTTTTATGGTGGGTAAAATCTAATGACGAATCCCGCCCTTGGTGCGGGAAACAGTGTCACTCTTACTGACTAAACATCGCAACCTGTTCCTTCTTTGCCTTTCTCGCGGCCAAGCCTTCCTTTAAGGAAGAGACCCTGGGCCCCAGTTGGCTTCGACCCTTAACGTAGGAATGGGTGGGGTTGGTAAGAGACACTATTTCCCACTCTGCCCAAGGGTGGGATTCATCATAGGATGAGTTTTACCAACCATAAAAAAGTTCGATTAATTACGAAGAAGGATCTATATCCTTCTTCGTAATTAATCGAACTTCGAAGAAGGATCTATATCCTTCTTCGTAATTAATCGAACTTTTTTATGGCTGGTGTTATAGAACAACTGTGACATAATTTATCCAAGACCAAAGAAAAAAGATATCCATTACAAAATAAAATTTACAAAGACGTAAATGTTTAACAAGCTAAGCCAATATTTTCTATGCTCATTCTGAATCATACAACAACTCTATTGTATCATTAATTCCATCCATTGTATCTCAGAATTAAATCCAACACAAACTCAACATTCCGCGCACAAATCCCACAATGTGCATTCTCTCTAACACGAAGAGGATCATAAAACAAAACACCCTGTATTCTCCGAACATTCGTTCTGCGAAAAATGCTAAATGCGAAAAACCTAAAAAAAAATACAGTTCCGCTTTTAAATCCCCCTGTATACTCGAATCCCTGCGGACTGCATAGATCAATAGTACAGTCGCGCACACAATGTAAAACTGATTTTGTGCCGTTCAAAATAGGAGTTATTTTTGCTTAGTGAGTGAATAATTTAGTGAATAGAACTGGATCGTCAATTAGTGTGTCTGTTTAAGAGCGCGCCACTCTTGTTATAGCGAGCGACACGTGTCTCCGCGCAATTTGTTGAGATAATATTATAATAATGATCATAGAAATGTGCTGCGGAACAATTGTGGGAATGTGTCAATGAATGAGATTGGGGTTTCAATGGATGACTGTGTTAAAAATGCCAGCTTATGTAATACTTTACAATTGCTCACGTAATTGATGGACATTAACTGATTGATTTGAAGTTTGTAATTGAAATAGTCGTGTAGTTAAATGTCGCGAAGCATGTAAGTCTAACAACGAGCTTCTGAATAAAGTATTTTGAAACTCTATTTAAATGCTAAATTCTAAAGTACAGTTTCAGATATACTCAATTTAGCTTGAATCAGAAATCGGGGGGTTTATACTCCTATTAGGTATTTACGTTAAGTTGCAAGAACTCACACTTAAAGCTTAGTGTGGTTGAAAGAATCTGGAAGAATTTTATATACGTGTCGAACATATTCCTGAGATAAAAAGTATCCAATGTGCTATTGCAGGACATGGTCTACCCGTTTACCAAGTTTCATCGAATCAGTAGTTTTTTTTGAAAGAATATTAATATTAGTAGGATTTACAACGCAAAGATTTCCCTTTCAAGGAAACTTCATTGAAAAAAAACTACGACTACTTTAAAATGATGGGGCGTAAAAATCCCAACTTATCATTTCCTACGAAACCTATTTCGTCTTAATCAGAATGAATCAGCTGAAAAAATACACATTTTAGTGAGCAGAGGGCTCCTGTGACCCGCTCCAAGAAATCTGATCCCTAACATTTTTTTCCTTTTTTTGGTTCGTTTTTGCGTTGCCATCTCGTTAACGATGACATTAGGGGATAATAGACTTCCTATGCGACACGTGGGGATAGCCGCTGCCCCAGTGAAGACCCGGGGAGAATTAATTATCTTTTTGGAACATTTTAAGTAATAAATTGTGGCAAGAAATTATCGTTAAGTTAAATTATGAATAATATTTTTTTGTGCACTGCATAATGTTTTTGCAGAACCGTTTCATGTATTGATTCTTGTATTATTTCTTAGTAAACGCTATTGACATACTAAATATCGCTTTCCTGGAAGAATATGTACAATATTATGTTAAAATTTGATACTAACTGACTTAATAACAGAGTCTAACTAAAAAATGGTAAACAGAGTAATATCTTTAGAGATAATTATAAAGTATATTCATATTAAAAGTAAAAAAAAACTGCTGTACATGTGATACAAAGGTACGTTTTTAAAGTTAATTTAATATTTTCTGCCAGATGAATGTCTTTGTCTTTTTCTTCACAACGCACAGCGAAATTTATACAAATGATAAATTAAATTAATTTTGCAAACTGGTTACAAAACATGTCTCATATGGTCAATTTAAACTAGATGATAAACGATACTCGTGTTACGAATACCTAGCACCTTGAGAGGAAACAACGAAACAAATTCAGAGGCCAATCTTTTTTAAAGTCCATAGATATAATCAACATATACCTAACGGTCAAATCATATAAAAATCATGCCGATTATTGTCTGAGATGAAAAAAAATGTCTGCGATGATTAATTTAAAAAATCAAACAACAATTTTTCGTTTTTTAATTCTAGACTACGATTTGACAACTCAGAAATATGTTCCCAATTATCTGGAGTTTGACATTTCAAGTTGTCAAATCGTAGTCTGAAATTAAAAAACGGACTATAAATAATTTCGTATAATCTAGTCCAAAACCTCAACTGAAACTATTTATCACGAAATTTCATCAAAACATCCGAAACGATGTCGCCTGAGCGCGGCCGTCACCGCGCGTAGTTTTAATTACCAGCACCATGTGTGACGGCTCACGTCGCGGGGGCCCATCCAGCTGCCACCGCCACCTTGGTGATCGTATAATTATATTATCTAACAACGTTTAATATAATGCTCTGAGCGATACCCGAAGATTTTTTTTTTTATTGATTACTAGCTTTTGTCAGCGGCTTCGCCCGTGTACATAAAATATAGCCTATGTCACTCAGTGGTAAAGCAGCTTTCTGTTTTTGCTAATTTTTTTCCAATCGGACCCAGAGATTACCTCCTACAAACAAAAAAACAAACTTTACCTCTTTATTATATTAGTGTAGATAAGTTCGCGCTTGACCGCTATCTCAAGCGACGATGCGGTCGACGATGGATGGATGTATGGATTTATTTTACTTTGGGAAAAATGCTAATTTTTTTGTGTTAATTTGTTGGTCATTAACCGTCATTATAATTAGTTTCTTAAGCTGAGTTCGAGAAGAAAATTAATGTAGTGTATCTAATTAATTTTATTGTAAATGGATTTTTTTTTAATGTCATTAAAGTTACAAGACTTTTAAAGTAAAGAGGTAAGTCTTTGTTCAGTCACTTAATAAAATTTACAAATTAAATCTATGAGAAAAGAGGTACTCAGAGATCCTACCACAAGCTCTTAACGCGATACATTTGACAAACTGAAATTTTAATGTACACACTATCTGGTCTGTACGCAGGTACTACAGTCCATTCAGTTTAAGGGCTGGAGCTATACCTATAGGTTGTAAGTACAGCTCCATTCCTCTTTATTACTCGTATGAATATCATTTAAACACATAACGGTTAAATCCTCCGATTTCTTAAACATCACGTTTTTACAAAAAAAAAAATGATCCCGCCCCCGCCTCTCACTTAACCCACACACCGAACAACGCGACAACGTGTGGGTTACATTTGAAAACGTTTAAATTCAGAGATTTCGTGGAACACGCGACAGAGGCCGCCTTAAGTGATTTGTACAATAATAATGTATTATTTAATTTGATGAAACACTTTTGTGCGTAACTGTACTTTAATTTTGGTTGAGTTCGAATTAAAAGTTGTTCTTGATATTTATAAGCGTATACATTTTAGGGTCCCGTACTCCAAAAATAAACAAGAAACCTTTATAGGATTACTTTGTTGTCCGTCGGACTGTTTGTTTTTCTGTTTAAAAATATTGTTTATCCAACTAGTGATAATAAAAATACTAAACGCCTGCGTCCTTGAAGATGTTGTAATGACACAGTAATTAAGAGATTCAACCGATAAGATTTTTATAAGGTAAAAAATATCCTCACTAACCTGTGTTTCGGTAACATTCAGCAACTTGGCCATGTCTGCTCTCTCCCCAGAAGACAGGTACTTTTTCACTTCAAACAGCTTCTCCAACTCGAAGATCTGTCTCCCCGTGAAGGTGGTTCTCGCCTTCTTCCGTCTGCCGACTCCTGGCTCCTCACCCTCCTCACTCGTGAGGGAACCTTCTCCTCCGAGTGGTGATCTAACATCTTCTGTTGACTTCTTCCGTTTGATTAACTTGGATGGATCTGAAATGAGAAGGTTGAGGTATGAATTGGGTCTACTGATTGTAGGAGTTACTTGAGCCTACTGAAGCCATGGACCAGCTTCTAGAAGAAAGTTCCAAGTCCAGTATGAAAGCTAAAAAGGAACGGCGTGCAGTAAAAATCTGACGCTATTTCCCAAGAACTGGACAGGACTGTTACCGGACGGCCGGACGGCGAGATGCCCATTGCTTACATTGCCCAAACCGACGGCGGCTGGGGCGAGAGTACCGTTGCCTTTGCCTGATGCGGTCGGCCTCCTCCTTTGCTAGCAATTCAGCACAAGGTTTACCTTTATGCCAAGCACTCAGAGGGCATTAGATTTTGTCAGAGGTAATCCTATTCCCTAGTAAAGCTAATATATATGAAACTTGAAACAAATAATGAGAAAAATCTATACTAATATTATAAAGCTGAAGAGTTTGTTTGTTTGTTTGTTTGTTTGTTTGTTTGTTTGTTTGTTTGTTTGTTTGAACGCGCTAATCTCAGGAACTACTGGTTCGAATTGAAAAATTCTTTTTGTGTTGAATAGACCATTTATCGAGGAAGGCTTTAGGCTATATAACATCACGCTGCAACTTATAGGAGCGGAGAAATAATGGAAAATGTGGGAAAATCGGGGAATAATATTCATCTTTGAGGGCTTTCGGTGCGTGCGCTGCGAAAACGGTTCAAGATAACAAAAAAATGTGTATGACGAAATTATTCCTCTTAAAATGATCTAAAAAAATGTCCGCGACAGTATATGTCTATCTTTTAAGATTAACTCACTAGAGCCGTTTTTACGGGAATCAAATTTGGCCGAAATTAATGCATTATTACCAATTATTTGGTAGAGTTGTATCAACATAGTAATATTAAACTTTATCCAAATAAATGTATTGTTGATTCAGAATATGTAATTGTGAACAAAATTGTCTTTGACATCACTTATTTTCAATGAACACCTTAGAAGTTATTACAATTTTAAAATAACTCCGATATAAAATTCACACGCGCCGCATGATGTGCAAAATATGACGCTGCGCCTGGCCGGCGGGCGAGGAGAGGGGTTGCTTGCGGCGGCGCGGAGGGGTTTTTTTATGGTAGATAAAAATCATCCAATGACGAATCCCGCTCTTGGGCGGAGCGGGAAACAGTGTCAAACTCTTACTGACTAAACAACCTACCCCGTTCCTCCCTTACCTTATTCCCAGAGTCCCGGTATAACGCTTTCGCACCAACCCTCGGCTGCAGGAGGTTTCGACCCTGAAGGGCCCCATAGTTTGCTGACAACACCTTGAGGCGCGCGGGAGCAGTGCGCGCCGTCGACGACTTCGTCTCGGTCTGGACTCTTACCAGACAACCGGACGGCGAGCTACCCATTGCTCACCGTCCGCAAGCCAGCGTCTACGGTGGCCGGATATCGGCGAGATCGCGGCGGCGACGGCTACGGCGAGGACAAAGTTGCCCTTGCCTTATGCGGTCGGCCTTCTCCTTTACAAGCATTACTGCTTCGCAGAAGGAGGCGACCGCTTGCCATTCTTCTTTGCTGCGGACCATGGCCTGAACCAAGGCCCGGCGCGAGAAGTCGCCGCCGCCGATCACCCCCACGAGGACACGGCGATGCTCTTCTCAAGCGGGGCACATCTCCACCGTGTCCTCCGGGCTGGCCACTCAGTGGCGACACCCGGGCGTCTCTTCCGCATGAATCCGGCGCAGGAATCTTTTGAACTTCCCATGTCCGGTGAGAACCTGCGTCATGCGGAAGGTGAGGACGCCGTAATCTCTATCCAACTACGCCTCAAAGAGGGGACTTACCGCCGAGATTATGGCGTGCCCAAGGAGGTGTGTAGCTCTATGAAGTACTTTTAGATAATTATGTTCTTTTAAAAACCAAATTGTCTAAAATAATAACAGACATTGACACGGGCAAAGTCGTGGGTAACAGCTATAATTTATAAAGCTGAGGTTGTTTGCAAAAATAAATATGATGCCCAAAATAACTATTCCACGCGGACGAAGTCGCGGGCACAGCTAGTGAATAATAAAGACAATCACTATAGCGTAGCATCAGCCTTGTAATGTTCCCACTGCTCAAGCCTCTATCACTATTGGTTTTTCAAAACTACGCTCTAATAAGGACAAAAGGATAGTATTGAAGTTTTCGTGAAAATATTTTCACGAAAAAAGTGGGTGTACTACGCCAAATCGAATAACAAATACTCGAATATCAATTGATCGACCACTATAAATCGAACGTCTAAATACTCGAACGTTCATAATATCGAATAGCTATTAAATCGAACATTCAATACATCGCATCTTCCATATATACAATAGATAAATCCATATAAACAAATATATATAGAGAAAAAGAGGCAAAAGGGATGAAAATGCGATTGAAAAAATATTTAATAATAAAAACAATATGGATTTTTTAGAGTTTCTCCTTGCAATTTTATACAAAATATATAAATTTACCTTAAAAGATAATAATTAAAGATTAAAATGTGATTTATTAGTAAATTTTGTGATTTCTTGTATTCTTTTATATATATTGATCTTTCGATAGAATGAATATGCGATGCGTTGAACGCTCGATCAAACAAACATTCGATATTTTGAACACTCGATATATTGAGTGTGCGATGTATTGAATGTTCGATTTAATAGCCTTTCGATATTATGAACGTTCCGAGTATTTAGACGTTCGATTTATAGTGGTCGATCAATTGATATTCGAGTATTTGTTATTCGATTTGGCGTAGTACACCCAAAAAAGTTGCTGGCAAAGTACTAGACTAGAGTGTACTTGTTCCTAATTTAAACGAACAAAATAAACACACCTATTTCCAAAAAATACCACATAGCTTACAAACCTAACAAGTTAAAAAAAAAGCTGAAGAAAAACCTAAACCACATTCTCACTTCTAAATAAACCTAACTTCAACAACTTGCCCAACCTATTAAGCCAAAGTGCGCGCGCGCAGTCCCACCTCACCACGACCAATAAAAGCGGCCATTACGGCCTCAATTAGATACCTAGCGTAAATCAAAGGGGACAGCCATTAATTGCTGAGTGTAAATCTGCCTGACGCTAATGAACCTTACTTCGGTGATGCGCTACTGAGACATGGTGGACTTCCCACCGGCATCCATTGTACAAATTGATTTTGGGAACTATCATCTTGCATACAGTTTTTTCTTTAGACGGATTAAATCATCCAATGACCGCGCGCCTAAGTAGGGTGGGAAATAGTGTCAGACTTTTACTGAGTAGAAAACTCACTCCTGTAGCTTCTTTGCCTTCGTTCCAGGGCATTGTGACGTTTTCACGACAGCAGAACTTCCTACCGTCTGTTTTACTACAACCCTGTGGTCTTTAAGTCAACAGTCAATACGTTACTTCTAGGTAAGCGTGCTTCATCGTCGACCACAACATCGCTTATCATTAGGTGCGATAGCATACAAACGCGCACTTTTTTTTCAATTCACACTTACTTTTTCAAGTTTATCTTCCTAGATAATATTTTCATTGCTGACAGCCTGTTCCTCGGAAAGCATGTAAAAACTAATCACATTCGTTATTGGTTTTTACATAATAATGTCCTAGCACAATAATATCATCTTAATAATAACACTAAAATTTATTTCAAGACTGATTTGTCGCAGATCTCAGCACAGCGATGCCAGGTCTTGTCCAAATCAAGCAAGTATTTTAATTGCCGCCGGCTCGAGGGTGAATCAATTGTGGCTACGTAGTCACTTTTAATGCCAATAGACAAATTTTTATTCAAATCTATTTTTTTAATACCTTGTCCTACTCTAGGAATAAAACGGGAGTACTTTACTTCTGTGTCGTGGCCTGGAGCGTTCACAAACATATAAACTCACATACACAAGACATTCGGACGTGAACACCTATCTTTATGTCTATACAATACAAAACAAAACGATATTTGTACCGTGCCAGGATCGAAACTGCGACCCAGTGCTGCAAACAATCGCTCAGCCGCTATACCAAGTACGCCGTTGCCCTTGTGTATATTATAACTTGCTTTAATATTGTGCAAGAAATACGAAAATATTTCTTGTTTATCGCGGTTTCTGTTAATGAAAATCCCATCAAAATCTGTTTTGTTGTTTTGAAGGGGCAGTGGATAAACAGACAGACGCGCCGGAAAACGACTTTATTTTATACTCGCTAACGAGACAAAAAAATAATACTTATTGAAATGACAAAGTTAGCATAATGCGTACAATCATTATGGGTGTATCTAATGTACTCAGCTCTCATTTATCTCTTTGTTTCTATGCTATCTTTTGTGTATCCAATAAAATTAAATAAATCCTTTTGATTTCACACAAAAGAGAAATTTTATATATCAATAATTAATGACTAACGAAGTAATCTCACAAGTATAAACTACTAGCTTTTGCCCGCGGCTTCGCCAGCGTGGTATTGGGGTTGGGGTTGAGGTTTCCGGGATAAAAAGTAGCCTATGTCCTATTCCGGAGTGTATCCTATGCCTGTGCCAAATTTCATTCAGATCCGTCCAGCCGTTTTGGCGTGATTGAGCAACAAACATCCAAACATCGTAACTTTCGCATTTATAATATTAGTAAGATTCAAAGTTAAGGTTGCCTAGTGCGAGTTTGTTTAACGTTAACTCTGTTGACGCATTTTGACGTTTGGCTCCGATTGGTCCGCTTCAAGCTCTTAACCAATCAGTGAGCCAAACACAGTAAACGTTTAAAGAACTTGCATTCAACACACTGTCTGTATTTTCATAACAAAACAAATTCATATTTTACTGCATAACAAGTGCCACCAACATATTAGTCGCACACAACAAAAATAACTTATGAATTGCGTCTTGAAATAGTCGCAAAGTATCGTTTCTTAGTGTCAGGACATCGAGCGCATCGCGAGTATCGAGTGAAATATCGAGTGTTTACAATGTTAGTATCGTTAATTCAGCAATTTATTGAGGCGTCGCTTATTCTCGGTACCGCCACGGAATAAATAGGAATACAGAATGTCAATACAAGCGTAAACACATGCATAGGCATTAGGGTGTTTTTAATATCGTGCAGATTTCATCACTCATGCGAATTATAAATTAGCTTCCATTTTGACATTTCAAAAGTACATGTAAATGGTCTGTTTGAAATAAATTATTGTTTTTTTTTTTTAATTTGCTTCGCATGCGTAACCTCCACAAATGTCCTTTTCATAAAAATATTTATTGTAATCCGTTCCTACGTTGCCTTCTACCAGGGCCAGACCCTTCCTTCAAGCTCAAACCCTTGGCCCTGACCCTTCTACAAGGTCCCTACGGTTTGCTGACAACTACTTAGGGAACAGTACGCGCCATTGACGACTGGGCTTGGTCCGGACAGTTACCAGACCATCATACAGCGAGCTACCCATTGCTCGTCGTCCACGAGCTCGCGCCTACGGTGGCGAATAAGCCAAGGATTTTTGGGTTGCTGTACTATCTTTCCACTACCCTTAACCGTCTTGTAGAAAATGCAAAAAGCAGTAAGTCCGCTATTGTACTGTTGCGTTACATAGTTTTGACAATTGCTGCAAGCAATTACACTTACCTGAATTCAACTTTGTTCCTTTCACAACAGTAGGTAAAATAATCAGAAATGCACTGTGACTTTTAAGACTTTTGTGGGGTACTAAAGTTACCTGTATAACATGTACCTGTTTCTCTTGTTGTACAAAGTGCGCCTTCTGTATCTACTTACTCCGTAACCAACAAGTACTGACACTATGGGTAAGGATAAAGTATCAATGTTCTTTGTTTTTAAACGTCATATTTTAGATGACGTGGGCGTTGAAGTCTTGTACAACGAATAATATTTGGTGTGACTCACGTTTGGGATTTGGCTAGTTCCCGTAGTATTAAATGTAGATGACAATTTGTATTATGGATATATTCTTATGAGTATTTTCATCTGTTACATTGGATCAGATTTAGATCAGGTTTATAATTGACTATCGTTAAAGCTTTCAGTTTTTAAACGATAATCAGTTTAGAAATTCTCTTCCCGAACGTTGTATCGTTGAATTTATTTAGAATGTATCATCAAGTTTTGTATTTTTCTGCACTAGTGGCATTTTAACTTACTGCGAATGTGAATTTGATTGTTTATACGTGGGAATATTATAAGACATGCAATGCAATGCAACTTCACGCTCAAGCAGCTAGACAAATTGCTCATCATCATCAGCCTTTTTTATATTCCCACTGCAGGGACACAGGCCTCCTCTCTAAGAGAGGGAATGGGCCGTAATCCACTACGCGGGCCCAGTGGACAAATTGCTCAAATATCGATAACTAATTTCTCGATATTAAACGCAAATATCTTGAAAATAAACTGTAAAATATCCAGCTTGTAATAATTTAGTCGTGAACATTCTGATGTAGAATTGAAGCTGAAATCTACAACATATTTCAATCGCGTTAGCAGCGCTCTATAATATGGCTGCTGAAATATTATGAGCTATAAATTGTACGTTTAAAGGCATATTATACTCCATGATTGTTGGGAGTTTAACTGATTGGGGGAAATGTCAAGATGATTTTCTGGAAATTATTCTCTTATGATTAACTTCATCATCATCAGCCTTTTTAATGTTCCCACAGCAGGGACACAGGCCTCCTCTCAAAGAGATGGAATGGGCCGTAATCCACAACGCGGGCCCTGTGCGGGTTGGTGGATTTCACGTCTTCGATTTTCGGTTCTAGGACATGCCGGTTTCCTCACGATGTTTTCCTTCACCGTTTTGAGAGCAGTGGTGATGAAATAAATTACACAAAGTAATGCACCTGACTGGGTTTGAACCCGCGACCTACGACTCGTAAGTCGGAGGCATTACCACTCGGCCACCACTGCTAGTTAATCATATCATATCAATGATTGATATGATATGATTAACTTAATTTATTTTAATTGGATGACTTATACAATTTTTCGTTTATCCGTATGCATGTACAGCTACAGATAAACCGCGTCCTGGAATAGTGTCGAGGATACTCTTGGAATAATTTACTAGGCCTCCATTACCTACAAGGTGGGCCGATGCCCTGGTCAGGGATGCAGGAATCCAATGGATGCAAGACGCACAGGACCGGCCTTTGTGGCGGCGCTTGAGGGAGGCCTATGTCCAGCAGTGGACGTTTTTCGGCTGAAATGATGATAATGATGAATTTACTAGGTGGGCAAACCAAATATGACACCGATCTACCCCGCACTTTGGTTCTGGCCCATTTTCTTTCAGAAAAAAAACATGACTCTTAGCATTACTGCCCTGCTTACCCTAAAACGCAGTAAGAGCAAAAAAGCAGTTTCGAGAAAAACGCAAAAAACACTTTGACGTCGTATATTTTATAGTAATAATGTTTTATGGTAGATTTTTTTTTGCCTAGAGGATTAAGGCAATTACAAAGAATGAATTTTGAAAAAAAGCGTGTTATTTAGTCCATTCAATTCAAAATTAAATGGATTTTTCGAAAATCATGTCTATTACTGCATGCGAAAAAGTATAGATATACAGATTTAAATGCAGTAAAACATACTTGATACTGCAAAAACTCATCAGTTAATAGTCGTATTAACCGATTTCACAGAATAATTTGCAGTATAAGTATTTTTTACTGCATTTTAATAAGCACGTTTTACTAATTGTACATGCAGTATGTGACAAATTTTGAAAATTATTCGGTTGTGTAGGCATTTATAAAGAAAACAAGACATTTTTGTTTGTATTTTGTTCTGTAGAAACTTTTTTTTTACCATTTCTGCTAATTTAAACTTTAAAAAAAATGCTAAAAACAGAACAAAATAAATATTTAAGTGGGTGTTCTCATGCAACAAACGTGATTTTACCATTTTTCTTGATATTAATTACGGCAATACGAAGACCACATAGCTTGAAAGGCTTAAAGCATATATAACTGTATACTTACTTTAAACACCTGTAATTTAATTAACTTAAAAACATTTAAGAAGGGATCCCATACAAAAAACGTGATTTTTCCGCATACATGTAATGTCTAATCTTGTATAAATAATGGTGCAACACCGTCGTGTAAGCGAGTCCGACTCGCACTTGCCTGGTTTATTACCTTTTTTGCTGATTTTTGTACAATATTTGCAGGTTTTCTTTGTCTTACTTTATCCTTTATTGAAGATTACTTCTATATCTGCTGTGGTATGGTATTGGCTATTGTATTGTTTAAGATTAAAAGTCTCTTCTGTCTGCTACCGAAACGTGTGAATCTTCAACACTACCTGTGTCTCGGTAATAAATGTTGTCGTGTCCTAACATCAGTCTCAGTAATATTAACACGCTTGCAGCCGCCTGATTTGTAAGCATTACTGTTCTGAACGTGGAAGCCGCCGCCTCACTCAGGACTAGGACCCAGCGTAAGAAGCCGTTGCCGCAAATCTTCCACTCGGGACCACCTTACTCGTGGAGTACCAACTCCTACGCGGGGCACATCTCCACTGTATGCTCCACCGTGTTCTCCGGGCGGTCCATACAATGGTGATACTCGGGCTTTTTTGCACGGATCGGGTGCAGTTATCTCCTGAATTTATCATTTCCGGTGAAGATCTAGGTCATACAGAAGGTGAAGACGCTGTGAAGTCTTTCCAGACCATAATTAGGGCGGATAGCCTTCACAGACTTCACAGCGTTTTCACCTTCCGCTGGACTTATTATTGTTAAGTTTTTTCATTGTGTTGATGCCAGTCAATAAAGCTGATTAAAACTAATTCGTTTCTAAAGTTGATCTGTACAAGCTATGAGTTGATGAACAGTATTAAAACTATTTACTTGGAATATATTGATGTACCTATTCTAACTTCAGAAAATACTATATAAACTATTATTACTAATGTTTGGATGCGATGATACTTTTTTTTTAAATTCTTTATTTAATTTAGGGACTTTTATATAAAATACATGTCAGAAATACTTTTAAAGTGATATTCTAATGTGGAAAATAGGTAGGTATTATTACGTCATATTTTTTTCCAACAAAAGATAAAATACTAGCCGTTCATTTTGATGTGTGTGTTTCCTCCCGTTGCTTACCCATCTTATGTCAGACCTTAGGCCCTACCACGATCCGTTTTATGACCTAAACTGAACTATTTTATAACTGCTACTATAACTGGTAAAGCCCATGGTTAACTTGGATGGCAAACTTACGTTTGTTTGTCGTGATGTTATTTTGTAACTATCAACGACAGCCATCTCGAATGAATAGTTTGTAGGTAATTATTTTTATTTTAAAGTCTTGGACGATTAACAACTGGAACAGACGGTCCATTTGAGCAGGTCTAGCTTTGAAATGAACTCAATCATCGGATCCAGCTCGACTGGGCTGGGAAGCTGTGCCATAATTTCTTGTTAAATATGCCACAAAGTCTGAAGAGGAAAGTCTATGACCAGTAAGGCTTCATCAGGTTTAAAGACACCTAACACAATGGAAATTTTCTTCCGTCATCTTGGTAGTGAAATGAAGATTATCCACAAGACAATCAAGATTACCGACATAGGCCAAAGAATTGACTAATCTGTTAGTACAGTGGTCCCTGATTTCTATGTAACTATGGACAAGCACGATCAGCTGTCTGTGGCTGATTGAGAGACAATTCCTGACTAGAGCGCAGTATAGTCTAATCGTGACACCAGTAAAATTTAGTAGCTTGGTTCGAGTTACTAATTATAATGCAGTAAATGTGACTTATACTGCCATTTAATAAAAAAATAGTTAGTTTTCAACTTTAGAACGATACAGACTATAGTGCAGTAAATACTCAACTTACTGCAATTTAGTTTGATTTTTAATCAGGCGTCATCAATGCAGTATTACTATTTTCGGTACAAAAAGGGCTTACTGCGTTTTAATTTATATTGCATAATATTTCTTTAGTTATGGATTACAGATTTTATGAGGTAATAGAGACATTTACTGCGTTTAAGTTGGTAAAGTGATAGGCCGATTTAGCCGTAACAGCTTTAACTGCATTTTAGTAAGTATAACAATGAATTTTGGCATATAATTTTGTGTTACTGCATTAGTAAATTTCGTTTTTCTGCCCAGTAAATCATCGAATCAAAACCTAGGTAAGATGAATATGTTCCTTATAAAATGCCGGTACAGAATCAATATTTAACTCAAATACCTAAAAAAGCCTGTTACTGCGTTTTAGTGTCAGCACGGCAGATTAGAACATTATAAAGACAATTATGCTATAATATTATGCAGTTGCATAATTATCTGATTGCTCTAAAATGTATCTCCATTACAAAACCATGATTAATATCTTAGACTCACACTTTATTCTCCTCATTCATACATACATGATACAGCAAAGACAAATGATTGATACAGAGCTAATAATCTTCTAACGAGTGAAGCCGGGAGCAAAAACTTACGTAACAACTAGTGTAATATACATTAGTATGATTAATGTGCGGTCTGTGCTGGGCAGGGGCGTAGCCCGGCCTTGTTTAGACGTGGGCGAAAGTGGAGGCCTTTTGTTTCATAAATTCGAAAACGAGACAGCCACTATCACAACCCAGCAGTCACCCACATTGTCACTTACCATCAGGTAAAAAAGTTGGCAAAAGAAAGAAAATTCAATATAGAATATCCTCGATCTTAAAGAAGCGAGGGTTTGCGTAAGGCCCTCTGGGTGTGAGACTGAGGGCGAGGACTCACATCGCCCAAGCCTAGCTACGCTACTAGTGCTCGGTGTAGGCCCGATCTATCTAATGAGTGGTGAGAGGCTATGGCAGAGAGGATGAAGGAAAGTGGTCTTACCTATTTATTTAATTATCATTGTGAATGATCGTACATTCACACTTAGATTCTTCAAGGAAGAAAACCAGAATATTGTCTATATTGCTTATGTCGCTAGCATTACTTAGAGTAACCATGGAGTTTCTTGCCAGTTCTTCTCCATAGGAAACGACCAATTTGGAACCGTGCACTAGTTTCTGACGTTTTCTAAGCGCCCATGCAGTGGCGTAGCTATTCCCACAGGGGCCCCGTATCAAAAGTCATACGGGGGCCCCGTACAAAAAAAAAACGTATTTTTATTACAGATGCTTAGCTGACGGTTATGGATAACATGTTGCGAATTTTTGCCTAGGGCGGGGCCCCTGTACCGCGGGGGCCCAGTATAATTGATACGGCAGATACGGCGGTAGCTACGCCCCTGCGCCCATGTAGGCCTATATGAAATAAAAACCATTTTGATTGTGATTGCTGCTTCACAGAAGGAGACGACCGTCTGCCATTCCTCATTCCGGACCAAAGTCTGTACCAGGGTATTAATTGGGACCCTAGCGCTGAAGCATAATTCAATACACACTAGTATTTAGCCCACAGGTAGACCATGTCCGCCACCATGTAATCCACAAACCCACACTAGGCCCGTATAGTGGACTACGGTCCATTCTATCTGCTAGAGAAGAGGCCAGAGTCCCAGCAGTGGGAACATTAAAAGGCTGATACTATGCTATACTAGATCATGTCCCAAAAGAGCACATAGAGTACTTTTTATCCGAAGATATTTTTTATGGTAGGTTAAAATCATCCAATGACGAACCCCGCCTTTGGACGGTAAACAGTGTCAGACTCTTACTGACTAAACAACCTACCCCGTTCCTACATCGCCATCTACACCAGGGCTAAAGCCTTCCTTTCAGACACGAACCCTTGGCCCCGGTTGGCTTCGACCCTTCTGCAGGGTCCCTACGGTTTGCTGACAACTCCTTGAGGCGCGGAAGATTATTTATTTACCTTTTGAGAAAAAAGTATTATAACACCTTTACAGACGCGTCCAAGGCGATGCTATAACAAACACTAAAAGTACATGATAGTTTTCTAAATGTCTACTTAATTACAATTACGTATAAAACTTATGTAATAAGTCTGGGCAATTCTCAATAATTATCTGAGCTGCTTCTACAAATTTCGGCAGGCTTTGGCTAAACATATCCTCCGATAGCGCTATGTTATTGATAATACGTATGACTCGTGACAAAGGGGCAAACTTTAGGAGGTTAGTCCTAGCAGACGGGAAGATCTTGGGATAATTTCCACGTTTCCCACGGGTGAAGCCTCTCGCAGAAGCTAGTGAGTTCGTAGCCAGCAGATGCAACAGTGTGCCACCCACGTAATGTCATTACGTACGTGAGAAAGTTCGTCAGAGCATCGTCATTCGTCAGACGTACTTCCAACTCAGCTAAGGTTGTGGCTTTAGTGTGATTTTTGCTAAAACAACAGTTATTTTTCACTCAGGACGACTGCAACCTCCTCATCTTCATTATTTCCCTACGCGACTTAAGGCGTTGTCAAGAAAATCGTAGGGGCTCTCTACAAAAAGGTCGAAACCTACTGGGGCCCAAGGTTTCTTTCGGAAAGGAAGGCTTGGCACCAGTGCGTAAAGCTAAGAAGGAATGTGGTGGGATATTAGTCAACAAAAGTCTGACACTGTTTCTCGCTCCGCCCATGAGCGGGATTCGTCATTGGAGTCCAGTAAATCATCTTGACATTTCCCCAACCAGTTAAACTCCCAACGATCATGGAGTATCATTTAATTTGCCTTCAAATTGCTAAACGGATTTATCATGGACAGCGTCTACCCATGTACCAAATTTCATATTTGGTGCATGGGTAGGCCATCTCCTGGAATAGCACAAATATAATCTTTTTGCTTCAAAAGTATATTCTCTTGGGATAATTTTCTTCTTTCATGCGTATGAAATCACAGGTAGGAGCTAATTAAAAAATCCTCAAAATACCCGCTGCCCGCTCCGCTCATCACTAAGACCTCATAACAATAAGACCGCTGACACACCATTGAGTCATAACCGCCTCACACCTATCGATTTCAAGAGTAGCGAGAATTGCATTGTGTTGCCTAGAACATGTGGAACACTGCTAATGCATTATGTGGACTGAGATAACAATAAAATTGTTCTTCAATACACTCACTGAAAAACCCGCTGTTAGGCTCGCAATTTAGTTTTTTCGGCACTAGTGCAGAAAAGTGATCGTGCTTACCCCTGCCATCATCATCACCATTATCATATCAAGCTGGACGTACAACGACCACTACGAGCCATAAATGTATTGAAAAACGTCGTTTGATACACATGCAAATTTGTCACTGCAATCCTCGTACTCACACACACTCGCCTCGGTCGCAATGACAAACTTTCTGCACTTGTATCGATATGTACTATAGCTTTGTCTGAAATAAAAGATTTCAACTGTCTAGCTATCGTATTTCTTGAGATACAGCCTGTTGACAGAAAAACGCACTGACAGCAAAGTCTCTGTAATAGGGTCCCATGTATTTCAGTACAGAACCCAAAAAATTACATTATTCCTGAGAGTAGGCCATTAATACAAAGACGCGGAACAAGCTAGTGATTAATCGAGAAAGGTAACCATCAATAGCACTTTACATCAAACTGCTGGATGAATGACGTCACTGACAGCAACAATCCCCTCTTCAATGACGTCATTGACAGCTCGCAATCGGCAGATGTGATTGCCACTATTGACACAAATGTTAATCGGTCGCGAATGAATGAAGTGATCTGACATCTGACTCAACGTCCGCTGCTTACAACCCATCGTCATTACTCATTCATTACATTCCGATATACCGGTGACAGTACGGAAATTGACATTACGCTCCAAATTATGTCAAAACGAGTACGATGATTGAAATGGATTTTCTGATACTCTTTTTGTCAAAAGCTTAAAGGGACACTAAACTTCAGCGACTTTGAGCGAACAAAAGAGGAGTTAGCGTCAATTCCCGCGCACCAAGATAATTCGAATTATAATTTGTCCTTCGTTTATTTAATACAATATGAATAAAAACCGTATAGTAAGGGGAGATATATTGGTGATATAAGTAATTTGATCATACTTTTAAAACACAATACCATTCGGTTTCCTACTCATGATGTAGGTATTATGAGTATGAGGATATCTATTTCCTCACACTCGTCACAACTCCCTAGCGCTGCCTCATGAATGAACTAGCTTGGAACTGTGTAGTATTCTCTTTAAAAAAATATCATCAATTTACTGATATCATCAATATATCTCCCCTTACCCTATATCAAAAGATTGGTAGTTAAATTATCTTACAGTTTGTGAAAGTTTCATAAAAATACACCCAATGATTTTTGCCTGATCTTTACTTTTTTGTCTATGTTTTGAAAATTATTCACACCAAGTTCTGTGAAAAAAAATACATGTTCGTATATCGAATTATTAGGCAAATAGTCTAGTTTAATTCCTGCTGAAATGATGAATAGTAATAATAATAAAATACCTAGTAGAAAAGACTTGTGGTCTGGTTCAAACTTTCAGCTCCGGAAAACCTCAAAATCTTATCAAACAAAATCACAACAGCCAAAAACCACGTGAGAGAAGACATCTTGTGGAACTGTCAATAAAACTGTTTCAGAATCAAATAAAGCAGCATCCATAAAGATGGCGAGAGAACCGCGCAGTAAAACATGTATGTTTGTCTGTCCGTCCGACGGGAAAGCGTAAATCTGTTGTTGAGGAGCAGGAAACGACACACCTGGGAGTTAATGCGCTTGTGAAATTAGGTGAATAGGGATCAACTTACTTGACGATTTGAAGTTTGTATTTGAAGATTGAGGGACTGTAAATATGATTAAAGGGAAGTCCATGGATCTATTTAATTTAGTGGCTGAGAGATTGATCTTACTTAAATATCCAAGTTTTATAAACTTAAGACAAATAAGGAAGGCGTAGCATTCACGTTTCAAGACCTCAGTGCTGAAGAAAGAAGAAAGAAAGAAAAAAGTTTATTTGTGCATAAGTATGGCGCATACATAAACATAAATAATAACAAAAACAAACTAACTACTAAAAAAAAATTGCGACACACCCGCACAAAACGGCCGGTCCTCAGCAACAAGCTGGGGCTGACATGTGAAACAGAGCCACAGCGCTGATTTTCAGTACCTGCCGAAGGCTTAATGACATTATATTATCTTTCTAATACGAGTATGTATAGAAAATACTAGGCAATTGCGAGTCAGACTCACGCTCTGAGGGTTCCATTCCAACCAACTTATCTGAATAATTCAATTCCCAAATAGATTCTCAATTTTTTTTCAGAATCGAAAAAACTTTTCTTTGTGATATAACCATACATTTTCAGTTTTCAGATTTATTCCTATACTTTGTGATATAAGGTTTTGCTTCATGCCAAACAGGGTTCTAGGTACATTTTTTTAGTCAACTTAAAAGTTTTTTCTTAGTATCAAGGTACCGTAGACCAACTGGTTTTTTCAACTTAGAAATCTTTACGGGTTCGTATGGTCGCGAAGTTCGTATGGTTGAAAAGTTGTTGTATTGTTGTACGCGAGATGACATATCTGTGAACTTACCAAAATATACCTAGTGTGGGGAAAAGTTAAAAAATACCACATAAAAGACCTTCAATTTCCACGATAATTGCACAAACGGAAATTAGCTCTAAATTTACTAAAGCCACGTCATTAATGAGAAGCTGTACCAGCTGTGGACTCCGGCAGCTCAACAGTAGGCCCTCTAAATCACTCACAGGTTTACGTCCCTCCCACGATTTACTACTCAGTGTTTACACACGAATAAATTACATTTTCGGCGTATTTTTTAGTGATAGAAGTTAATATGGAGCTTTTTAACGGAAGGGTTTCGACATTTTTCTTCTGGGTGGATCTTTCGAGGAAAGTCGGTTGCTGTGAGAATGGATAATAGGATGTTTTTTTTGGTATTGCCAACAGTTGTGTAAAGAGGAGAGATGAAATAGATGAAGAGGGATAAACAAGATGTTTCGAAAAGAGTTATGAATGTACATGTAGATGGATATAAAGGGTGGGGGAGGACAAAGAAAAGGTGGATTGATTGTGTGAAGAGTGATGTGAAAAATAAGTGGATTTTAGTCAATAAAAGTGTCCACACCTTCCGCCCTGAAGCAAAAAGTCATTAGCTGATTTCACAAGTCCCAAAAAAAACCGCCCAACCTTTGAACAACTACGTAGTGATAGGCTTTCTCTACCTCGTAGCTGAACACATAGTGACGTGGAGTAACTGCCTTTTGACCTCTCACAATTTAAAATAACGACATCAAAGACCAAATCCCACATTCTACTTCCCCAGCAGGCCACAGGAAGCCAGCCATAACGGCCATCCCCATCTAAACCACTACTTAACCTATCCTAGCGGGACTGGCCGATAATAGGCCACTTACAGCCTGGTAATAGGCACATAAATTAAACTAACTGTAAACTAGAAGCGGTCTTTTGAAGTTTGAAGTTAATTTATGGTACAAAGAGTTGCGGTTGTCTATGTCACCCATGGGATATTGTGATTATGGAACTGGCAGCATGCCTAGTTTTTGGAAACGATGGTGGTATGATTACTTTGTTTCTCTTTTTTATTATGATTGATGGAGTTAAATGTCCTTGGTGGAAAATAAAAACATATTTGTGCTTAGTGTTTGGGAAATGTGTTTGAGTTTCTTGTCCATTTTTCTATACGAAAACTATCTTAGTGAATAAACAAAACTGGACTCACTTGGTTTAACTCTTGAGCCCTAAACGAACGCCGGCGTACGCACCCTTATTGTCCTTCTATTGTATCTCTAATTTCGATATACTAAAGGTTAAATAGTATTTGCCCTAATTGAAATGAAAAAGAAAGAAAGAAAGAAAAACGTTTATTTGTGCCTCACACACTATACATGAACTGTTTTTAATTTACTTTTTGTTTTTCCACTTTAATATTTAATAGTACTTGGGATGAAATATTTTCTTTGCCATTGGGGCTATTTAGAGGGGCACGTTGGCGAGAGGTGTGGAAAAAGGCAGAAGGAAAGAAAGACTTAAATACGGAGATGTGAATAATTAACATGAAAGGGGTGACTTATCCCAGAAGGTTATCTTAAAAGAGGGCAAAGTCTTTATAATTAAAAGAAAAACTTTACATCACTCTAACTAGAGTTACTTATGTGTCATAGGTGCATCTACATGCACAAAACTGGACCCGAAAGTTTGTTCCGTGCGGGAACCGAACCCGCGATACGCAGCGCAACAACCAATCGCACAACCCAATGGTTGTGCGATTGGTTGTTGCGCTGCGTAACACAGCCGGGTAACGCAGTCGTTACCCGTGCCGTCAATCATTACTATTGGATATCTTAGCTTAGGTCTAAAAGTAAAGGGGATATTAAGTAGATTATAATAGTCTTCGTAAATTAGCCTAGGTATTATCTAATGATTTAATAACAAGTGTTAAATTAGATTACCGCTATATCCCAACTCCATCAAGCCAATCACTCGCAAATATTCGCAATACTATTATAATAATATCGAGCAGCAATCGGCTCCATTAAGCCCCATAATCGATTAGGCGCCGCACTTGCGAAACAACCGCTACTCAATTTATCGATTCAATTTAACGATCATTTTATATCGATTAACCGTTATTGGATAACGATATTTATTAACATCATTACGGCTCATCACTTTGATGATGACATGACAATGGAAATACAACCTTAATATGAAATCACAAAGTTTAAATTCCATTAAACTGTGACTATACATAGATCAAAATAATATTATAGGTTTTGGGCTAGATAGTGCTCTAATCTTTGGACATAACAACGGAAACACAACCTTAGCACGTACGCTTTTAAGTTTAATTTCCATTGGTGTAAAACTATACATAGATCATAATAATAAGTTTTCAGACTAGATAGTACAGTGATCTTCGCAAACATTATTACTGATTATTAATGTCAGTTATTTGTGTCGGAAAGACTTTGTTGAGGGTTTTATTAACAGAAAGCGATGTGACGAAATGTTTAAAGTATCGTTATGATAGGCCTCTGATAGGTTAGTGGCCTATTGCGAAAATAGGACACTATTTATGTTGACTGGTGTGCAGAATAGGCCGAGTCGGACACACTTTCTTGTCCATTCATCGTTCAATTTGTAAGGAGACAGTGTAATAAATAGTTTGCCATTTAGATTAGAATTATGTCATTAGCAATAGACGCTGATGTGTTCGTTGGGACGATCTATATTGTATAGACATAACTATTGAAGAGTACTAAATGTCAAAGATTATATATTTAAGCTGATTTGCTCGACTTTATTAATAGCATTTTCTATGAAAAAACCTGTTTTTAATTTATTAATTTACTACTGTGTCGTGAGCGCTATCACAAAATCGTAAATTCAAAAAAGACACTCAAACCCTAACCAACTATCTGTAGTGGACATATAAATATTTGTTTTGTGCGGGGATCGAACCCACGATGTGGAGCGCAGTAGCTTATCATGTAACTACTGCGCCAACCGCAGAGTATTGGGCACTGTGATGTCAGTGGTATTGGGTACTGTAATTTATTTCATCATCAATGCTCTCAAAACGTTGCAGGAAAACATCGTTTGAAACCGACATATCCTGAAACCAAAAATTCAAAGACATGGGACATAAGTCAAAACGCACTGAGCCTATGAGGGATTAGAGAGTAGGCCCAGCTGTGAGAACATTATAAGACAGATATAGTATCTATGACATAACTTACTTTTGCTAAAGTTGCCTAAAAATAATGTAATTTTTATTACAGAAAATGTTTTTTTGATAACTTAGCAGGCCATATTGTCACGTCTCGGGCCTAAACGCTAAAACAATGGAGTTTCCAACTCATCGAAGGCTCGCAATCGGCTCGCACCACGACCATGTAACTTGTGTCCAACTTACTTCAAGTCTCGTCTAAGTTACAGTAACCATGTAACTTGTAAGTTGTACTCAAGTTATCGAAGTGTCGGCTGTTACAAGCAGACCAAGCACAAGGAATTTAGAACTGGTCTGATGGAATCTGACAATGTTTCTTGCCGGTTCTTCTCCATAGGAAACGACCAATTTGAAACCGTGCACTAGCTTCTGACGTTTTACAAGTGCCATTGAAATATAAAGATTTTGATTTTGACTTTGTTAAGCGATTTTGAGTAAAATTATCCATAACCTTTCGACTTTGGTAATTAGAGTCAGAATTAAAGAACCATAGGTGTTTTTTTTTTTTATGGTAGTTGAAAATCATCCAATGACAAAACCCGCTCTTGGGCGGAGCGGGAGACCAGTGTCAGACTCTTACTGACTAAAAAACCTACCCCGTACCTTCCTTGCCTTATTCCTGGAGTCGAGGTAACAGTTTTCCACCCTGAAGGGCCCCTGCAGTTTGCTGACAACTCCTTGAGGCGCGCGGGAACGGTGCGCGCCGTTGACGACTTGGACTCGGTCTTACCAGACGATCGGACGGCGAGCTACCCATTGCTCACCGTCCGCGAGCAAGTGTCTACGGTGGCCGGATATCGGCAGGATCGCGGCGGCGTCGGCTACGGCGAAGAACCATAGGTGTACGATCGGCGTTCGCATGGGTCTCAAAAGTTTAATCCGTACATATATAAACGTATATATACGAGTATACCTATATAATTCTTCTGTCACGTAACTAACACCTAAACAGCTTGACCGTTTTGGTTGATACGTTGTGTATGTATTTCAGTGGGTTCCAATATAAATACGATTGGACCCGGTAGGTGGTACCGCTGTAACAGGGAATGGACCATAATCCACCATGCGGGCCGAGTGCGGGTTGGTAGATGTCACATATCTTCGATTTTTTGGTTCTGGGATATAGCTTCCTCACGATGTTTTCCTTCACCGTTTTGAGCAGAGCAGTGGTGACGAAATCAATAACACAAAGTAATGTGCCTGTCTGGGTTTGAACCCACGACCTACAAATTGTAAATTGGGGCCGTTACACAGATTTTTATTTTTATTATTATACTTGTATCTACAATACAAACACATTCACTATCCTCCTCTATATCAACATTTCAGTTCCTCAAGCGAGAGACAGACGAATTAAACTAATAACACCAGAATACAGGCTACAGCTGCGAGTCTTGATTTATGTCTCTGCCGACACCCGCACGTAGCGCGGCGTGAAGATTAAAGACACCTACCCCCACGGGACAGGGCAGGAATTAAATTAAATTTAGATGATGGCCGTGGCTATTTTTGGTAGAAATTTAGGAGTTTTTGAGGTAATTAAGGAAGGGGTGGGGGAATTGTAACGACAATAATTTAGGTTTTTTGTTATGATGTGCAAAAATCATTGAATCAAATGATGAGTATAATAATAATAATCCTCTTCAGAGGAGGGGAAAACAGTGTCTTACTGAATAAACACCCCACCTCGTTTCTTCTTTGCCTTTCGCACTGGGCCCAAGCCTTTCTTTCAGAAAGAGACCTTGGGCCTCAGCTGGCTTCGACCCTTTTGCAGAGTCCGTATGACAGTAATGGAGATTCAGCTACTGGTGATTAAATGTGGGTAAATGAGCTGTGAGGTTATTGTAGATAGGCTAAGGTGACAGTGAAGTTTTTTTATGGTGGGCAAAAATCATCTTGGGTAGAGCGGGAGATAGTGTCAAACTTTTACTGACTAAAAACGCGTCCCTTTCATTCTTTGCCTTAGTTCTAAGGCTGATGATATGGAAATATCCTTTGTAGTTCGGTCAATTTAGACATCCAAGGTTACAATAATTTACACACGGCTGAAAATTAGTAGGATTGTTCAAAACTCCATCATAAATGAAATCTATAAAATCTTCCGTTAAAATCGTTAAAATCAATCCAATTGTTTCGAACTTTAACCAAAACAGACAGACAAACAAACAGTCAGACAAATAAAAAATAAATGCAGATATAAGCATCGAACATACTTTTTTATTTATTTTATTGTGCATTTAGTAAAAACGAAAAGAAAAACAGGAATTTAAAAAATATATCTTCTTCTGAAGGATTTCAATAATAATTACGAAAACTAAGCACCAACTCACGCTTGACCACTGTCTTATAATAACACAAACAACATCAATAAGCCTTACAGGAGCAAGTAGAGTGGTAATGGGCTATCATCGGCTTTTTTCTATTTGCGCGCAGCCGCGGCGCAAAACGATGCGCATGCGCTTATTTTGACATGCCTTCATTATCGATGAGGCGTATTAGGAACGGGATCACAGGGAGCGAAGCTGGAGATTTTGTACGCGATGGTTTTTGGAGGGTAGTGAGGCAGTTTCGATAATTATATGGTCATGGTGCAGCTTTATGGACATGCATTCAATTCAATTCTTTATTGCTTTAACACATGTGTTACATAGGATCTTAAAAATAGTTTTATAGTGCACATGGACACTGTCAAGCACAGCAATTTTATAAAATAAAATAAATTTACATTTACATTTAGAAAACCTAAAATTAAAATTTAAGATCTAGATGATATAAGAACTATTATTTCGTAGCTATCTAAATGTAAAAATATTTCTATTCTAATATAGCTAACTCTTATCTTAAAAACAATCAGTTTTGTACAGGATGCTTTTGGAAAGTGTGCGCCGAAATTGCACAATTTGATTTCGCCATCTCAATTTTAACATCGGACATCGGCAAATATCCTTACGTTGTTGAGACATCTACGGTCCCAGAATAAGCGTTTTGCCTTGGTGTTTATACCGCGTACATCGAGGGAATGGAATAGTTTGCCGGCTGCAGTCTTTCCATCCAATTATAATTTAGGTGTCTTCAAGGATAGAGTGACTCTTAAATTAGTGCACCTCACCATCAACGATTGCGTCACTGCTTACCAACAGGTGTGATTGCAGTTAAGCACAAGTTTATATCAATTTTAAAAATAGGCCACGAAAACTTAACTTGGATTTGACAGTTAACACAAATTAACCAAAAAAAAATAAATACTCTTCATTACATAGTATAAAACAAAGTCGCTTCCCACTGTCCTTATGTATGCTTAAATCTTTAAAACTTAGCAACGGATTTTGATGGGTTTTTTTTTAATAAATAGAGTGATTCAAGAGGAAAGTTTATCTACACTAATATAATAAAGAGGTAAAGTTTGTTTCTCTGTTTTTTTGTTTGTAGGAGGTAATCTCTGGAACTACTGGTCCGATTGGAAAAAAATTGTAACAATAAAAAGCTGCTTTACTCCTGAGTGACATAGGCTATATATTTTATGTACGCGGGCGAAGCCGCTGACAAAGGCTAGAGTTCAATAACTCGACATATAATACATGCATGATATATTTAATATCACAATCGCACCCGTGCGAAGCTGGGGCGGGTCGCTAGTATACATATAAATTCGCAAAATATCCACCGCCTCGCCACCGGGCGCGCAGTGTAGCAGAGTCCTTAATACAGTGCAGCATTGAACTGCGCTAGTCTAAACAAGGGGGCGGCGAGTGCTACAAATTGAACTATCTACTCGCGCCAGTAGCTGGCACGCAGGGCTGACACTCGCCTGTAATATGATGTATTTATGACACACTCACTATGGAGCTGGGAGACAAAAGAAGGGTGTAAGTGCTATAGTGTTGGAATGCCGGGACCAGGGTGAATGTTATGCGATCTCTGTGATTATTAGCGTGGAAAGCTGAATTGGAATTCGGTAGAGTAGTTTTTCAAGGATGTCCCGTTTGAGTGTTAGTATTTAAAACGTTATAAGGGGACAACTAACTATTCAACAAAGGCTTATACGTTAAGGGACGAGTAAGTTAAAGTATGTTTTAAGTTAAGAATGATACGTCATAATTTCCAAAAATATTTTTTGCATTGTCTGTCACTGCCAAGCTTCAGTATCTATTTTAAGGACAGTAAAATAAATTTATTTTGCACAAGCTCTCTTGTTCTAATCTTACCCTCTCATATCCCTCGGCTTAACATCATCATATTAGACATTACAGACCAGTATTAAAAATAAGAAAACCCGACCAGCAGCTCATATCCACTAATCCGACGACTGACAAATGACAACCCTAAACCATACATTAACATAGATAAATCGTAGCACCAACAAACTGGCGATTGACGCAATAAAATCCCGTTAGTATTGCCATTATTAATCCATATAAATTTACTTGCTAAAAATAAGTTGGCAACCCTAAGAGACACAGCTGCAACGAGCAATAGCTTATTGCTTGGACGTTCTACGTTTGAATTACATCTTGCAAACTTATTCGCACACTCGAATAAATAACGTATGGTCTTTCCACTTGAATTGTAAGGTCTAAAATCGCTTGGGATTTAGTTTTCGGTCGGTAAATAGAGTTGTTAAAGTATTCGTCTCGATTAAAACGATAGAAATACAACTGCAATTCGATATTAGTTATACGATGCGAGTGCGACTGGTCGCAGGAATGTTACGAATATATCGGGACGCCGATTGACAAATTGTGAACGTTTGCTCTGTACTGAAGACTTGTAATTGAGCGTATTAGACGCATTTATATTAAGACATTGTAATCTAGAAAACGAATAAAGAGCAAGCAGTGTTACAAAGTACACTTCAATATTTTAACATTATGAACTCAACTTGTTAAAATATTGAAGATTTTGCTGATAAATTAAGGCCCATAGAAGGCGCTCAAGAAGTGACAATAAAGCTTTTCAATAGGTTTCTTGCCAATCGCCAAGTTTCTTTGTAAAGACCTAGCGACTAACGAATAATCAATTTAAAGTAAACGGTAACAGAAAATGTTAAAAGAATCATCATTGTCATAAGTTATCTCATTGCCTTTAGCTTTAAATGATATTTATTTATACACTTCAACTTTTTCCTTTTTCAACTAGATCTGTTCGGAAACACCGACCTCGTGTTTCCTAACAGACTACCCTAAGAAGAAACACACGAAACAAACCCATACAGTAAATATCTACCTTCGTCTAACACAAATGAAAAAGCTCGCCTTAGACGTGGTTTCAACCCCTTTTTATTTCTCAGAGAGGAGGCCATGCTCCCAACACTGGGAAAATTAAAGTCTGATTACACTTAAGCATCAATTGAATGAGAAAAAACATAAATTACAACGGAAACCACACACCGCGTCAATAAAGCAACAACCCAAACAACTGCCAAAAACTACAATCTAAACGAATTTTTTACGCATCAATTAAGGTCTACCATAACCCTTTACATAAAACTTAAGTGCAGCAGTTTGCGAGCATGAACTAAAAAAACAAACATACAGCGCAAGTGATAAAAACACAATACGATGACGAGCGAATAAGATCGGACGCACACGATGCGAGAATGCGACACGACACGATCACACGACAGACTTGCGTCACAAAATGCGCACAGAACAATATTACTCCGGTTTTGTAATTCGTAGAAATTGTTTAAATTGCAATGGATTGGTTAACGGCCCGTTTAACACGTATTGCAATTATATTAATTAATATTTATTGCTGTTTAAAGCATTACTTGAGAGGCGATAATATTTTGTTACATAAAGGACTGCTCTATATCAGTTTCATATATGATATAATAAAACTTACAATACTAAATCAAAGTAGAACTTTCAAATACACTGACTGTTCCTTTTTTGGTGTACAATAAAGTATTATTCTATTTAATTCTATTCTATTCAATAGATATAACTTGTTCCAAATCACGAAGTATTAGTGTTTTAAAACAACCATAAAACAGCACTAATTATGCTTCAATTTTAATGCTAAATTAAATATGAATTCACAATTTTAAAAAGATTACAGCACAAAATTATGATTTAACAGTACTTTTTACACCGTTTAAGCCTTTGCAAGTTCATCCATCGTTAAAATTAATATGACAACACCACTCTCCCTTAAAACAAAACAGGGATTTTGTAAAATAAACACAACCACCCCCAGCCCTAACAAATGCTCACATTCGCGGAACCTATCAAATAATTTAATTACTCACATTCATGCATGAGGCCACGAAGCGCGACACATTCCACTCATACAAACATACTTCACATATTTCATAATCCTACAGAGTTTCACATTTCATTTTGTGGTCTGTATTTTAACAGATTTTCCCATAAACCGACTGTTATCTTCCGGCTGATAATGTCTACGACTGGACTAAAACCTCCTTTTAAAGCCTTGAACAGCAGGCGGTAACTCTTTTCAAAAAGAGTATCCATTCATACTTTCTATAAAACTCCGACTGTGTTTTGTTCGACTTTTATCGTCTCAACAAATTCAGCAATATGCGCCAACCCTTACAAAAACAATGCTCCCATCTGTGTCCATTGGCGTGTACTAAAAATTATTACCCCACCCAAAACGAGAGCACATTCACAAAGAGTAACCCCGACTAATTGACTGTGATTTACAACTCGGTCGAGTTATATAACCTCGTGAACTTCGGGGAATCTTACATTGTGTTTATTTGGCACCGTGTGTGGTATCCTAATGGATCGCTTTAGTGACCGGTTACGGAGAAGTTTTGTTGTTACTTAGTTCAAAGAGAATTAGTATGGATCTTGGTTGGAAGTTATTGGGTCAGGACGGTTTATAATTGACTCAATCGTTGAACAATGATTGGATGGACAAAGTGAGTGGTATGGAGTCAATTAAGTACCGTAAAATCAGATAGAAAACTTTCACTGAAGAGGTAAACAGGAAACATTAAATTTCAAGTTAAACTATGCCACGATTAAAAGTTAAAAAGCATAATTCATGCTAATAGAGGCACTAAACAAAATTAACGACTTAAAAATAAGGTTGTCAGAAGGACATTTCACAATGAGTCAACAGTTTTATTAGTTCCAATTCAATTAGGCCGTGAATTTAAACGCCGTCGGGGCTACCCCTAAAGCCCCTAATTCAAACATTACGGTGTATTCAAATTGCGTTTTCATTGCATTTAATTGGAGGGGCTGAAAGCAACGTGAAAAAATAAGCAACATTTATAAAGTTTACGACGAAACATATTCATAGCATGAAAACAATAAAACGATTTAGATCCATCGAAATATCATAATCCGAAAATATTCAGAGGATATTAAATCTTGGAAGTACTTATTACAATTCAAATTAGTAAGACGATATTAAAGTGCTTACACTTTGCTCATGTGTTAAGACTACGAAATGAGAACTACAAATAAAGGACAACTCACCTTTCCCGATTCTGTCGTCTTCCGCCCAGCCCGTTGAATCCTTTGACTTTGGCACAGATAGGTTCAGAGGCTGCTCCTCACATTTATAATAAAGCACTTTATCAAATTCACCGTCACTAGTCCTTACACCTTTCTGCAGCAACTGTTCTTGCAACTTATTCTTATGAACACTTATTAAGTTCCTATCACTCTCGGAGACCTGCACACTCTTCTCTTGATAGCCGAAAGGTTTTTTCACATCGAAATTTATTTTCACATTCATCAGTTGACTCACTGTTGATTTTTTTGTTTCGCTACTTTTATCTACATTTGAAAGGCCTAAAATATATTCTATTGTGTGCGGTGTTGGTTTTTTGGGTGGTTTTCCGTATACGTGTGGATGCCATGATGGTTCTGACGCTTCTGTGTCTCTTTTTTCTTCTGTAAGTTTGATTTCTTCATCTCTACTTTCGAAGCTGTTTGTATTAACATCGGAAGCGTCTCTAGATTCATCTATTACTAAGTCTTCTTTGTCATCTTCTACGTTGATCTTTTCGTTTGGACTTAACCGGTCGTCTGCGCATTGGAAGAAGTTAGTGTCGTTGGTGAAGTTCTGTACATCTATGATCGTGTTGTCTTCCTGGTGCGGTGTGTATGAAGATACTACAGTTTGCATTTCTTGTTCTTTATTGTCGTCACTCATGTGTTAAGCTTTCAATATGTACGGAAATAATACATGTTTGTTTTTATGATTGTGTTAGTGGTTTGATGGTGGCGTGGGCGTCGTGTCGTTTGATGCTCTCTTTGATGTCGGCGTGATGCTGTCGTTCGCTTCCTGCAACAACACACAGTTGGATTATTGAGTGTTTGATTGAAATGAATTAAGCGGGAGTTCTGGTTTGTTAAGTGGATGATGTATTGATATTTTTATCTTGTCATGATTAAATGAGTTTATATGTATCGGAGCCAAAACGAAATTTGTTTCAGTTAATATTTTTTAACTCATATTTTTATGAGAAATATTTTTTATTTGAGCATTACCGTTAAACGATTAGAGAGGAATTTTATCTTTCTTGCTGGCCCCAACCACTCAATTCATCTACTACTCAACACTTAAGCCCATAGAAACCAATAGTGGAAACGGACGATGTCCAGCTCAAAACAGTTACAAAACACTCAATTCGTGATCCCATTGAGCTCACAAAACTCTAATAAACACGGGTACATCAACAGTAGCCACAAAATGAATTAAACGATACACTAACAGCCCAATAAACGGTTCGTGCTCTATCTCGCGCGCCGGGGTCCCTCGCACCCCCGCCGCCCCCATCCGCCGGGGTGCGCCCGACCCCACACGCACACCGAAACACGGGATCAACTGATCGGTAAGCGCTGATTGATTTTTATTGGAATCACATATCAGGGTTGTCGAGAATTATTTATTTTTGTTTTCATACATAAATGGAAGGGTTGGTTTGTTTTTTTCTTTTGATCTGTCGGTTGGTTACGATACAATTTTATTTGTTTTCGGAATCGGTTCGATGAAAGAAAAAAACACCGCGTACGTACATAGTTCAAGATAACTAACTATTTAAATTGCCGCGTTCGTAGTAAACGCTTAAGTTTATAAATGCAAAGCGTTTTAAACTATATTAATTTACTTGTTCCTGAGTAAAGTTAATTAACTTGTACGTATTTATCATTCCAAGTAATCAGTCATTTAGGGCAATCAGTATCACAATTAGATCGAGGCGAGATATTATCAAGCGAATCATTATTAATAATGTACTAATCTTGTTTGTTTGTGACCTAATAGCATTATTAATTAAAACTAGTGCGCTATCTATCTATTATTAAACTTAATTATAGAAAAATAATCGTAATGAATCAGTTTTATTACGGAACTAAAATTTAACTGAATAATAACTTTATAAAAGCAAGCATTTGAACTCTGACTACTGAATAAAATTTACTAACAACTCAAACAACAGCATTCAACAGTGTTGTCAACTACATGTAAAAAAGGGAAAATAAAACAAAAAAGCATCGCTCGTGGCAACCCTGAGAGGTAAAACTGAAACAAAGCGGCGACTGGAAAACACGACGACGACACGACACAACGACACAAAGCGATTCGCAACGTTTCGCTACGATTCGCAGCCATTCACTACGATTCGCAGTGATTCGCGGCGAATATTCGCGGGCTCGTGGCAACGATTGCTGCCTGTGCATTATTTTCGTGGATTATTTTTCCGGATGACGATTTTATTGGAATGACGTTTCTGAAACAAAGAAACTCAACAGCTAGCCAACAGCCATGTTGAGGATATTTTTGATGCCATATTTTACTCCTTTGGTAGCTTTTTTGCTGTTTTTTTAATATAATTATATACTTACATATAATTGATTATATTTAAGTATATAATTATATTAACTGCAGGTTTTTGTTCCAATAAGTTAGTGTTATTTAACAAGTGTTTTTTTTTTACAAATAATGATAAAATCAACTCAATTCAATGGAAATTGTCTTCTGGAGTTAATTAAAAATATCATAGGAAAAAACCCCAAATTTTTCAGTTTACCGATCCTACCATTTCTGTCCCCAACTAGACACACGTCTTCAAAATCGTATTCATTTGCGTCAATCATTACAAATTATTCCAGAAGATGGTTGCTGAAAGACGCACCCTAATAAAAGCGATACCAAGCGAGGGAGGAACAGAGTCCTCGCGACTCACGACCCTCACACTTCGCTGACGTCCCCTCATACTCACCTGATTTCCACAACTGTGGGGCTATATTTCTTTGTTAATTTTACTTGCGAATTTGTTGATTCGATACTTTTATTCTGAATTAAGTACACTTGTATTTTTTTATTAGGCTCGTGTTTGACCACTATCTCACCTGATGGTAAACGATGATGTTTCCGACGATGAAGCACGCTTGCCTAGAAGTAAATTATTGACTCTTGACTTAAAGACCCCTAGGTTCGGTTACTGTAAACGTTACAAAGCTGCGTAGACGTTTTTTTGCATTAAGTTTATAGTTAATAATTTAATCGTGAATCGAGCAAATAGTCCAAGCTATCACTAGTTTTTTTTTTAATTATTATTATTGATTATACCGCTATCTCACCTGATGGAAAGCGACAATGCAGTCGACGATGGAGCGCGCTTACCTAGAAGTAACCTATTCACTCTTGACTTAAAGATACCCGGATTGTAGCTATCAGGAATCATGTATGATGAATGGATTTGGAGGCAAAGTGTTTTGTGGAGAATTTGAGACGTAGGCTCGAAGAGCCAACGGGTGACTCCCGGTCTAGACCGTTCTTGGTGCAAAGGCTGGCTCGCTATTCAGCGAGGTAATGTGGCGAGTGTTATGGGCACTTTTCCACCGGGAACGATCAAAGGTCGGGTTATTTAATGATATTGTCATTTAATTATTGACATTTTATTTATTTGCCTTTTTGTTTAATTATAATTTTATTTTTGTATTGTGTTAGCTGTTAATTTTATGAATCATTACAGTAACTGTCTGTCCCTATGTATGCTTAGATTTTTAAAACTACGCAACGGATTTTGATGCGGTTTTTTTTTTTAGAAAGAGTGATTCAAAAGGAAGGTTTACATGTATAATACATGCATAATATATTTAATATCACCATTGCACCCGCACGACGCTGGGGCTGGTCGTTAGCCTATAATAAAAATAACATTAAATATGTAAAAGTTAAGAATGTTTATAGACACAGTAATGTGACGCAAAGTGCATACGTGTGCGATAAACTAGTATGATATCTTATACTAGTAACTAGTATAAGATGGTGAAAGTGGGCGTTTGTTCATTGTCTAGGTATATTTCACAGTTTATCACTTTTATTGTGATACTAAACAGGTATTATAATACCTGTGATAGTTTCCTAATTATTGCCATGCAACTAGACGATTTGTTAAATTCTATGCCTTGGAAGTTGACAATAGCTTTAGGTTGTTTTACTGAGTTTGAAGGCACGATAGGAGTAGTGGTTGAGCGATTGGCTGCTGCGCTACGTGTCGCGGGTTCTATTCTCGCACGTAATAAATACTTACACAGAACGTTAGTAATTTATTTTAATTTTGGTTTTGTTTGTCTGGGGATCCCCAGATCCAAAGTGTGGTAGTGACTAGAAAACTCGGCGTTCTTGCAAAAGTCCGACGGTACTTCACACCGAGTCAGCTTCTAATGTTGTACAAAGCACAGGTCTGATCGTGTGTGGAGTACTGCAGCCACATATGGGCTGGTGCTGCAAAATGCCACCTAGCGGCTTTGGATTCAGTGGAAAGGCGTGCAAAGAGGCTGATTGGTGATCCAGATTTGGTTGGGTCCAGTCTTCAAAGTCTCGAGCACAGGCGCAGAGTAGCCAGCCTTGCGGTTTTCTACAGGATGCATTTTGGAGAGTGTGCGCAGGAAATTGCACGATTTGATTCCGCCATCCCAATTTCACCTTCGGACATCCCGGCGTACGGCAAATATCCACCCTTACGTTGTTGAGACACCTGCGGCCCGGACTAAGCGTTTTGCCTCGTCGTTTATACCGCGAACATCGAGGGACTGGAACAGTTTGCCGGCTGCAGTATTTCCGTCCGATTATAATTTAGGTGTCTTCAAGGCTAGAGTGAATAGGCTCTTAATAAACTAGTGCGCCTTACCATCAACGATTGCATCACTGCTTACCATCAGGTGGGATCGCAGTCAAGCACTAGTTTATTGCAAGTAAAAAAAAAAGACTAAATAGAAAATAGGGTATTTTAACTCTGCAATAACGAAAAAATAAACTCGACGGCGTTTTTAATACGGTGAAAGAAAGAAGTTTAATTTCCGTATGTAGAGTATTTTAATATTTTCAGAATTAATCTATATCTAGTCTAAAAGGTAATGGAAAGTTTTACAATAATAATGTATTGTTATATACTAAATTCTGATTGAAATATTGGTGATACTGTTTCCCACCGCGCCCAAGGGCTTTTTACCACCATAAAAAAAGACAAACCTACTTATATTATCCTATCAATATTCCTATCTAACATGATTGTACTCAAAATATTATGAAGTTTGAAAAGCTATCAACAATTAACAACATGGAAGCTATCACTAGGAGACTATCCTGATGGTTTCCGGAGAGCTACCTCCATGATAACCACGACCACTCTGCCAAGAGTGATACAAACAAGAAGAAGAAGATCACTAGGAGCCGATTACGAAACACTAGGCTATGAGTGTGGCCTTACGATTACCAGCTCCAAGAGTACTTGGGAGGCCACTTGTTTATCTACCTTCTCACTAATAAGGAGTTAGCAGATTGGCATAATCTACTAAGGAAAATAACATCTTTTGAATCGGCTTTTTTAGTGTTGATAGGTTGGCGTCTGACCACGATCTCACCTGTTATAGGTTGAAAGGGCCCTGCAGGGTCGAAGCCTCCAGAGGCCAAGGGTTGATGCGAAAGTGGAACACCGGGGCTCTGGAATTAAGGCAAAGAAGGAAAGGTGGGTCGTTTAATCAGTAGAAGTCTTATAGTGTCTCCCGCTCCGCCCAAGAGACTCGTCATTCGATGATTTTTACTTACCATAAAAAAATCAGTTATAGGTAATTTCATATGAATTTAGTGATATATTATTTTGATGTTACTTCAATTTTATTAATATAAGATGTATAGACTAGATTTTTCCCGCGGCTTTTCTCCCGAGCTTTCTCACAACGATTGTGCATTTAAACCTTTGAACGATAGTAGGTATAAATTTATATCTAGAGAAGAATGGAATCAAGACGTCTAGATATTAGCTTCTAGACCTTAACTAACAAAAAACATAATATTCACTAGTAAAAAGAAAAAATCAATTTCATATCTGGTATATGAAATTTATTTTTTTATTTTGAGATTTATCTAGAGCGAAAATTGCACCTAATTAAATTCAACATGATGTTTGCCCATATCTGTTGTACCTACTAGTATGGATCTAAGAGAAAGAGAAGATTTACGGCACATGACATAATAACACCATCACATTACTACACCTAATAGACACTCTCCCTAAGCCATCGTTAATGCACAGCAATTAAATTATTACATTCTGCTTACATCCGCACTAGTGCACTGACGTCAATGCGATCGCTCCACATACACCTACTACATAATATATCATATAACACAAGCCAATATCACCCTTATATACATTAGAAAAAGTATATAATACCTTGAGATGAATTTACTATATTCTGCGAAGAGTTCAGTGTAATATTTCAAGAAAATAAAGCTAATTATATCATTTGTTTATTTATAATATAAATACCTTTGGATGTGACAAACTTTTTTGTTTTTTGCTGTGGTGTGCAAGGAAAATTTTAAACAATAATAAATTAAGAGCAACTAATATATAGTTAATCTTATATATAAAAATGAATTGCAAAATGTGTTGGTAAGCGCAAAACACGAGAATAGCTGAACCGATTTCGCTAATTCTTTTTTTGTTGTGTTAGTTATTGTCAGGAGAAGGTTCTTATGAAAAAAAAATTGGGTAGAGTAGGGTAAAGTGAAGTAGCGTAGAATAATCTGCTGCCGGGAGCGAAGCCACGGGGCAAAAGCTAGTAAGTTATATAAAACTTTAGTTTTTTATCTAACTGACCTATTTATTTTTCTTAGGAAATCTACAAAATTGATATGATGTATATCATATACCTATAAAAGGATAAACTGATTGTCTAACATATCACATTAACATATTATGACTAGGCGCTTTTGCCCGAAGCTTCCTTCTAAGTCATAGGTGAGTACCTAATAAGGAGTTTTTTAAAAAACACTCTTTTTATCGGAATATAAGTTAAACCAAAATGGAAACATTGTAAGCGTAATAACAGATTTACCCAAGTCTGCTCTTTTTAATAATGTCGTGATTCCAACTCAATCCCATTGTCATTTTGCTAAAAGTTCGTAATTAGTCAGTCTCATAAGTCAAACTATTTCGAATAACTAATAATAATTGTGATACGAGTTGTCTTCTAATGAATTAAAAACAATGACTACACAACAACGTTCTAATCCTAAGTCATTAATTAAAGGAACTGTATATATTTTGGCAGATTACCGCATACGTCATACTTTCATTTGTCATTATGTACGAGATTACCATTCTTAGCTATTTCTTTCAATTGAGTATCAGTGTTTTATCTTTGGACAGTCACAATGACACCATTATATTCGTATTTGTAGTTTAGTACCTACTTTTCAAAATCAACAATTATGAAATCAATAACGTATAAACCATTTTTTATGGTGGGAAAAATTATCTAATGACAAATTCCGCTCTTGGGCGGAGCAGGAAATAGTGTCAGACTTTTACTGACTAAACGACCTACCTCATTCCTTCTTAGCCCTCACACCGGGGTCGGACCTTCTTTTCAGAAACTGGACCGGGGCTCCAGTAAACTTCGGCCTTACAGTTGGGCCTCTACATTTGCTGACAACTCCTTAAGGCGCGTGAGAACAGAGCGCGCCGTCGAATTATCCAGCTTTATAATAGCGGACTTGAATCCCAGATCTCAATAGTAACGGGTTCAACTTATTTCCCGTGTACTAATACCACCCAGATATCTGCCTCCCCCCGCACGATTAACTCTAATTCCATTTCATTGACACAAATTCCTCCTCACTTATCAAATTAACGCATTTTCTTTGATTGTCACAGAAATCAAAAGAGCCATCTGGTGTTTTTATTAAAAACAAATACACGGCTTTCATCAAAAACATATGAAAAAGCAATAAATTAATTTAGAATATCAAAGGAGATCAAATAGACGTTGCTTGAGGAAATGTTCACAATTAACACAAACGCTTAGCGGATAGCTGTCATCCTCATCCGCTCTGTTTTGCGGACAACATGGAACATCCCAACTGAGATTATTTGACTTAGAAATCAAACGTTGGTTTAGAAATCCTTTTATTTTCTTAGCTATACATAAATGTATATTTCCACATAATATTATACTAGCTTCTGCCAGCCGCTTCGCTCGTATGAAAGTCTGGTTTCTCCATGTAAATTGGTAATCCCCGTTTAACCCCCTTAGGGGTGGAGTTTCGTTCTTAGCGAATGTATACACCCTATAAGGAACCTACCTGCCAAATTTTAATTTTATAGTTGTTATAGTTTCTTGGATTGATTAATCAGTGAGTGGTATTTCTCATTTATCATAAATATAAAAATCAATGCCACTAATAGATGGTTCATGTGAAGTTTGCACAAAATAGGTTGAGCGGTTCTTCATTTATCACATTTTTCTATTGCCGAGAGCAAAGTCGCGGTTAAAAGCTAGTCTTCTACACTAATATAATAAAGGGACAGGTCGTGAAAAAACGGCCTCTTAGATAAAATATTTTTAAATATTAGTTAATTGTGTATATTTTGTGTTAAACTGTTATTTAATTTAGTATTTAAGTATAAAGTGGCACACTCAGTGTTTATTCCGTGTTTATTGTCGCGAAACATCATCAATAAATCGATAATTCGATTTCTTCGACCGGCAGCTGTCAAAGTTTGAACTGATTGAACTGCTGATTTGGATTCACCAAACCCGGGGAGTACTTTGTTTTATTTTATTGCTTAGTATAGTTATTATATTACACTATTCATCACTTGTAAACACTGCTCAGGTGTCTGAGCCACGTCCAGTACACACCGGCACAGTTTATGTCTCCTTTTGCTTGACAAATTGTGGAAGCAAAATCGACGACGAAAACATTCGCCCAGACATACACCCACTGCATTAAGTACTTCACATTTACTTAACTTTTAAATCTTATCTGCTCTTAGATTCTTTTAATTCGAACTGAATCTGTTGTCTTTTGTCTTACTGTCAAAGTAACATTTCCTATATTTTAAACTTCAAGATTTCTAGTGTTACTTAATTAATTATACTTAGCTTCTCTAATAATTTTAAATTAAACTCTCTTATAACTGTAATTAGTTAAACTTTTAATTAAAACCAGATATTATTTTCGTTATTCTTCTACCTTCACTTATTATCATTTCTCCAATCTATTTTAATTTTTATCTTTTCTCTTGCCAATTCCTGTTTCCCCTAACTTGCTAAGTCGTAAGTCCTTAACTTGCTAAGCATCTCCACAATACTCAGCTGTTTATTGTCATATTCCAGGAGCTGTTCGGGTAACTTACCAACATGATGACCCGTGGAGCAACTGTTCGAGACATTAACAACAAACTCAATGCTGCACTGAAGGAGCTTGAAGTGTCAAGAAAGACCTGCAGTGACCTACTGCAGGAAAGAGAGGAAAGTGAGGTGGAAGTCAAGAAGTTGGTGGACAAAAATACTCAACTGAAAAGACAGCTTGTTGAAATGCACACCCAACACGAAGATATATTAGACCAGCATAATCACCTTCGTCGACTGGTCTCAGAGTTTCAAGAGTGCAGAGACACCCATGACCAGGCACTGCATCGCATCTCAGGCCTTGAAGCGGAACTGTGCAAGGCGCACAACACTATTACCACCATCAATACTTCGAGGGCTAGGGAACAGGTTGCCAACACCAATAACCTTTTCAACAAGCTAGTCGGCAGTGCTTCTGAACACGAGTGTAAGAAACCCACTGTTACTATAGATCTCACGGGGGACGATACCTTAACTAAATGTCCAGTTTTAAGTAGTCACAATAAAATTAAGAAATACATTAAAATCACAAAAAACATTAAACGATACAAAAAACTGTTAAAGTCACAGAATGTTTACAAAAGTAATATAAATATTAGAAAGCAGCGAAATAATTTAAGTAAACAATTAAATGAATGTAATTTTAATTTAGAAAAATGCAAAATCTTGTATAATAATGATGTACAGAATCTTGAAAAGGAATTGTTGAGTAAAGAAAATACATTAAAAGAAATATTTTCTAAATATGAATCTTGCCAACAGATGTTAAGTGAGCGCATGCAGGAGGCTTGTGAGTTGGTGGACTTGGTGAAGTTCAACGCAGAGAGATATGAGTCATTGACTAATAATATGACTTGTAGTTGCGCTGCCGCTCCGCCACCTCCCATGTCTCAGTGTAAAAATCCTACATCTAACGTTGTACCATGTTCTTTAGAAAAAATAAATAGTTCTCAAAGTAACATTCTTGTGTATTCAGATAGGTTAGGAACAGGTTTTGGCTCACTTCTTAATAACCGTTGTAAACATACCATTGTGAATAATTGTTACCATAACATACATTTTAATGAGCTTGTATATAAAATAAAAAATACAAAAATGAATGAGCAGACCACAGTGGTGCTTTTGATTGGCAATAGTCTTAGTGTAACAAAGAGGGACATAGTTAATGGTATCGAAACCCTGCTTAAGTTGAAATTAGGTAAGCTAATATTATGTGCATTGCCTTACTCTAGTAGTTTACATGACTATGAAAATGATTACATTTTTAGCTTAAACAACTTGATGCATATCTTGTCATGCCGTCATAGTGACCGTTTATTGTATTTTGATACTAACAATTTTGTTAGAGATTTTATATTGATTCGGGAACATATGTTTGTTCCCAAGAAAAGTCGACATTTATTAGCTAATTTGTTAGCTTATAATATTAACGTAGTTATAGATAATTTAACTACAATTAGGTTAAGTGACGAAACAGTCTTATCTAGTATACCTAGTAATACTGTTATAGATTCTTTAAACTTCTACAACTGACAAAAGGGAAGCCTAATGATAACATTTTATTATACCATCAGAATATAAATCGCTTCTCTGGCAAAATTCTAGATGTGGAAATGTTAATAGATAAATACAATATGGATATCTTATGTTTTTGTGAGACCTGGTTAAAACCAGATAGAATGCTGTTCAATATCAATAATTTTTCAGTTGCCAGTGCATACAACAGATTATCAGTAGGTGGTGGTACCTTGATTTTATGTAATAATTCTTTTCGATATAAGGAAAGGAAAGATATCACTGCTTGCTCTGTTGATCGCTTATGTGAGGTAGCATGTGCGGAGGTTGAAGGCCGAACTTTCCTATGTGTTTACAGACCACCCGCATCAAACTTGACATCTTTTTTGATCGTAATAGAAGAAATACTAAATAAACTTATTAAAGATAGCAAATTAGTTTTTGTTTGTGGGGACTTAAATATTGATTTACTAGTAAATTCTCCAGAAAAATGTAAACTTCTCTCATTGTTTAGTTCTTTTAATCTAAAATGTATTTTTAATGAAGCAACAAGAATTACACCTACTTCAGCTTCATGCATAGATAATATATTTACTAATTGTAATATAAAAGACTCATCCATAATTAGTGGCGTGAGGTCTGACCATACTGGTCAACTAGTATCTTTTGAGTCGGTCAAAAAGTTACAATTAGATTCATTTGAGTTTAGACCGCTTACTAAAAATAAATTAAACAATTTTATTAATAATGTTCTTGGTAGTCTCTCAACAGCAAATTTTGATTCGCAAGACCCCAATGTAAACTTTACTACATTATTTTCTACGGTATGCCAAGAATTTAATAAGGCGTGTCCAGTTAAAAAATGTAAATTTAATAATAAATCCAAATTCAATGAATGGGCTACTGCTGGAATAAGAAGAAGCAGAGATAATTTATATCAGTTATACCATGATAAATCGTTGTCGTCTGATCTTAGCTTGCATAAACATGTTAAAATGTACTCAAAGATATTCAAAAGAGTCTGCGCCCAAGCTAAATCTATTTCAATAAGTAAGAAAATTGGAAATTCTAATAATAAAATAAAAGCTGTCTGGAAGGTAATAAACAAAGAAACTGGAAAGACCAACCAACAAGATCGAAATGAATTGTCCCTAAAAATTGATAATAAAATAATTTCGGATAAGTTAAAAGTGGCTGAGACATTGGAAAACTTTTTCACTAACGTCCCAATAGAAGTTACGAAATCTCTCCCTTCTTCATCTTTGTTAGCTGAATCTTTTTTAAAAGAACATTTTACTAAGGATATACCAACCTTTGAATTTAAGCGTATCTCTGTTGATACAATTATAAAAACCTTCAAAAGTCTTAACATGAAAAACACTGAGGACTTATGGGGTATATCAGTTAAGGTTCTGGGAGATATTATTGATACAATTGCTCCTGTCCTAACAGGCATATTTAATCAATGTTTGGACAGCGGTACATTCCCTGATTTAATGAAACATAGTAAAGTTGTACCAATTTTCAAATCAGGAAGTAAGAGTGACCCCTCTAATTATAGACCTATATCTGTGCTTCCAGCATTGAGTAAAATCTACGAAAAAATCATGCTGGACCAGATGCTGTGTCATTTTAATGTGAATGGGATTTTGCATAGTCATCAGTTTGGCTTCACGAAAGGAAGGTCGACGACGGATGCAGGAGTGAAACTCATCAGTCACATTTTGGAATCCTGGGAGAAATCCCAGGATGCCATTGGCATATTCTGTGACCTCTCAAAAGCATTTGACTGTGTTGACCATAAAACTCTGATCTGTAAATTACATCATTACGGAATTCGTGGACAAGCTGCTGATCTTGTTTTTTCCTATTTATCTTACAGGCAGCAAAAAGTAACCATTAATGGGGCGACGTCCTCAGGCTCTTTTGTAAAGATGGGCGTGCCTCAGGGTTCGATCCTTGGCCCTTTCCTTTTTCTGGTTTATATCAATGACCTTCCTTACATGATGGCAAATTTAGCTGATATAGTTCTATTTGCTGATGATACTTCCCTTATTTTTAAAGTAAATAGAAAAGATGCGGATGTCTTGCATGTTAATGAAAGTCTGGCTGTTCTTTCTAAATGGTTCGCTGCCAATAACCTCTTATTAAATGCGAATAAAACGAAATGTATAAAATTTTCACTGCCCAATGTCCCTCAAGTTGGCATCAGTTTAATTCTTGACGGCAAAAAGCTTGATGTTATTATGGAAACTGTTTTCTTAGGTATAACTATCGATTCTAAATTGCAATGGGGCGCTCATATTAGAACTCTCTCTGGTAGACTAAGCTCAGCTGCATATGCAGTAAGAAAAATAAGGCAATTGACTGATGTAGCCACAGCTAGATTAGTTTACTATGCTTATTTCCACAGTATTATGTCTTATGGCATTTTATTGTGGGGATCTGCAGCTGATGTAGACTCAATTTTTATATTACAAAAAAGAGCAATCCGGGCTATTTATAAAATGGGTCCTCGCGAGTCCCTTAGAGATAAATTTAAAGAAATCGATATACTGACTCTGCCTTCTCTTTATATCTTAGAAAGTATCCTGTATGTTCGTAAAAATTTAGGACTTTTTAAAATTAGAAGCGATATTCACAACAAGAATACGCGCAGTAAACACGAAATTGTTTTACCCAAATGGAGGTTAGCCAAGACCAGCAAGTCATTTTTAGTAAACAGCATACGTTTTTATAACAAGCTGCCAGAAGCGGTAACCGAACTTAGTGAGGGAAAGTTCAAAAATCACATTAAGCGGGTCCTAACCAAAAAAGCATATTATAAGGTTAAGGATTATGTAGAAGACAAGCTTGTTTGGCAATGACTGCTCTGCACATGTGGCTCCCTGGTAACTTATTCATGTTGTGTAATTGTGTCTATTAACTGCTCCATCTTTGTTTCCATATACACATTTTTTTTTTCTTGACACATTGCTTCTGCAATATTTATATTTAATTCAATTATAATTAATTTTGTTAGCACCCCGCAGTGTAACTGTTGTAGTGATTGATGTATTTTTTTTTTTCTCATACTTTTTTAATTTTTTTTTTATATACTATATTTTTTTACAATTCACATTGTAAAGTAAGAGCACTGTAGACTTAGTAAATCCTATTACGATTCACCTTTTATTTTTTATTATTATGATTATTTTTATTGTGCTTTTAATACAATATTGACTGGTCTACACTGTTCTTACATAATGATATAAGTACTGTAACAACGAATTATTGTAAGAAATCATTTTTTTAAAAGAGTAACCATGGAGTTTCTTGCCGGTTCTTCTCCATAGGAAACGACCAATTTGGAACCGTGCACTAGCTTCTGACGTTTTATAAGTGCCCTTGTAGGCCTATATGAAATAAAAACCTTTTTGATTTTGATTTTGATTTTGAAAGAGGTAAAGTTTGTTTTTTTGTTTATAGGAGGTAATCTCTGGAGCTACTGGTCCGATTGGAAAAGTTTTAGCAACAATAGAAAGCTGCTTTATTCCTGAGTGACATAGGCTATACTTTATGTACACGGGCGAAGCCGCTGACAAAAGCTAGTATAATATATATCTCTTTATCTCTGTCACTCTCCATATAATTATAAAAATATACATAAATAAAAATAATTACTTATGATACACCAATTCGATAAAGAGTAATTTAATGTACACCACTTTACAAAACGCTAAAATTTCCATAAAAGATATAACAATCTATATACTAAGTCATTGCGCTTATATTATGATAAAAATAAGTTATTATATTGTATTACGTCAATTACAGCAATTATCTGATCGCTATCGGCTGCATATTACTATTATGTAGGTAAAATAAACTTATAAAACAAGTTACTTCACTGAACCATTGAGATTTTATTTATACAGGGGCGTAGCTACGTTTCAACGAGCCGGGGGAAAAAAAACTGGGCCTCTTATTTTTTCGTGAGAAATCTTCTTATTTATTTTGGACTGGCCTGTTGTTCTACTGGTTAGTGGCCCTGACAGGTATGCCAGGAGTCGTGGGTTTGATTCCCACCTAGGACAAATATTTGTGTCATGAGCACGAGCATTTGTTGTGTCTGGGTGTAATTTATCTATAATATTATAAATATATAAGTCTATTTTATTATTGAGATAGGAGCCTTTTTGGCCTCGCACAGACCACAGTTGTTTTTTTTCCATAATCTAATTTTAGTTTTCTGTTTTTATTTTAAGCTAAAATGTAAGTTAGATGTAGATTAAGTGTTTATTTTGTTATTTTAATTTGTCCTGTGTGAGTCCAAATAAATGTTTTTCTTTCTTTCTTTCTTTATTTATCAGTTGTCTAGTATCCATGACACAAATGCGGCCATGGCTTGGGACTAGACGGCGTTGTGTGTATTATTATTATTTATATAAGAGACTCATCAGGTAAAAAGGAGCACAACATGCACGTTATATTAAACGCCGTAGGTAACAGGCAATAAATAAAACAAGAATAACATTAAATATTAAAACAGAATAGTTCATTCTATTCTATTTTGATATTGAACAACAAAAAAATACTGAATTTGAACAGAATTTAACATTAAACATATTTAAGTTAACGTGAAATAACTTTAATAAACTTCTTGCTCAGGGTGGAGTGGGTGAAAGTTTCGACTTTTACTAATTAAAACGAGTTGCCATGATTAAAGTAGTATTACAATTTATTTTATTTACATTTCAAAGGTGGGAGTATTTTTCACTAGAACAGTAAGAAGTTAGCTAGTCAGGTTTTGGGCCTCCCTCGAGCTTGAAGGCACCAAGGGCACTGCCCCGTCCGGCCCTTAGGTAACTACGCCACTACATTGGAGTCATTATTAGATTATTCATTATCTATGCAATTAATCACGGTTTAAGTTGCAAGACTTGCAAGCAAGTCAGTTGTTGATCTAATGGTTACCAGTTTAGTTTTATATGGCGTTCAGTTCCATTTCTTGGTCTGGCAAAGTTACCATCTTTGCTGAGCAGGAACCCTACCGTTACATGTTAAATTGCTAGGAGTGCGAGCGAGAAAGAGATATGGAGGTATACACCATATATAGTTCCTTACCTTTAGCAGTTCAGTTTGGGTCGTCAAATGGATCGCGCTAAGAGCTCGTGGTAGGGCGTTAGATTGTGCGGGTGAAGCAATACAATATCTTGAATATGAATCTGTGAGATAGACATCTCACCCGGAGTTCTTACTAACAATTTTAAGTTATGGATCTGTTGTCAATATTTTTATTTTTAACAAATTGTTATGCTCGTTAATATCTATATCAGTTTGTAAAACCATTTAAAATCTTTCATACGTATGAGATTACAATTAATAAATAAATTTAAAGATTTGAACAGATATCTAATTGAGTAAATAAAAGTGATCTGGTAAATACTGCTGTTTGTGATAAAACCGCCATTGTAACCGTTTGTAAAAAAACCCGTAGATTTAAGTTTGTTTACAAGTTTTGTTACTATTTAGGTGTACAATACAGTTTAATCTATTCTATTCCATAACTGTGATCGATTCGTAGAACTGCTATTATGAAGAAAAAGATCTCCCTCGCTCACTTAGGCACTCAACAATAATATGACGTAGGCGAACACTAAGAAAGGATTTTCCAAAATTCACCCCCTAAAGGGATGAAACGCGTGACCAAAGTTTGTGCGAAAACCTATTTTCACGCAGGCCAGCGGCTTGCTGGCAGAAAGCTAGTAATTATATAATATCTATAACTTATTATATAATAAGTTGATTATTTTCAAATCGGTCCCGACCACACACAAGTCTAATTAAATAATACCAAGTAGAATTAGTTCAGCAATAGCAATAAACAGTGAACAGAAACTCATTTCTAAGTTCTCAGAATTTTCCACTAATAATATTTTGCTTGCATTGACGTAAGATTACATTACATTAACAGTACATTTACTTAAGTGTTCTATTTACAAGTTATTGTTTAAGACCAACAAAATCCGTTGTAGCATTGGTAACGATCCCGACTTATGAATTGTAGGTCACGAGTTCAAAGCCAGACAGGCACTTTATTTATTTATTTATTTAAACTTCATATACAGTAGTGGTACATAGGCGGACTTAATGCTACAAGGCATTCTCTACCAGTCAACCTTTGGGTTAAAAAAGACAATACTGTGGTAGGTGTGCAGAATAAATAAATAACAGATATTTTAAATAGATTATAATATAAATTAAGTGACTAATAATAATAAAATACGTATATACACCGTTAAATTTTAGTCGTTTTAATCCCTTGGAGTTTGGAGGATCGATTCAGTACATGAAACACTATCCATTGGTAAAGTTAGAATGAAAAAACAAAGTACTTTTTTTTTAAACTCGAATTAATTTACGCATGTTCTAAATTGATTTCTTTAAGTAAACGTCAGCTGGGCGAGTTCAATGACCTGTAGGTAGTTAGTACGCAACGACCGACAACTACCTACAAGGTCAATGACTCGTTTACTTAAAGAAATCAATTTCGTAAATGCGTTCTATCAATAAGAGATTTAGAAAAAAAGTACTTAATTTTTTTATTTTATCTACACAAATCGATAGTGTTTCATGTACTGGATCGACCCTCTTCGGGATTAAAACGACTAAAATTTAACGGTGTATGCTAATAACATAAACTAATAAATACTATGATAAATGCCCAATAAATATAATTAACAGAAATTAAAATATGACAATTATTACGACGAAGACTTGAACTAAGGTAACTTTACTTTGTATAATTGATTTCATCACTACTGCTCTGAAAAAAGGTGAAGAAAAACATGAAGAAAGAAGAAATTGGCCTAACTTAGGACCAAAAGTTTGAAGACATGTGACTTATAATGTTACGTACAGTTGGCAGTCAGTCCTTCCGTCATTTCCTCTAAAAAATGCCCATCAACTCTTACGTTTAAGTTTTACTTGTTTATAAATACGGGTGTAAAGTGAAGTAGCTGTTTTAATTATTCGAAAATCGATTCCTAGTGGCAATTGTGTAGTAAAATTAGAGTAGTATAGTAGTAGGTACTTCAAGTGTAAAAGCTAATACAATTAGACAATTATATGGAATCATTGTAGACACAATGTCTGAAAAATGGAACAGAGTGTCATTTATTTACAATTTTTTGCCGTTATCGTATTGACTACCTCAGCGAAGCTTGCCCAGAAGGCCAACTCTATACTTATTGCCAAAATACTGTTAAACATGTTACATCAAACTGTGACACTCAAAGTAACTACTAACTACGAAGAAAAGACTTAAAGGAAGCCTAAAACATTTAAATAAAAAAAAGACAAAACTTAACAGCAATAGACTAAGAAAGAACCCAGAAAAAAGACATCTCAAACCATTAACCCTCATCAAAAACAATATCATCGACATAATTTAAATTAATAACCAAGCACGACTCCCGATCAAAGTGGCCTCTGATCAACTCGGCCTGGCCCCACCGGCGACATCTACAGGCCACACACGTCGCGTCGCTTCCGCACCTTTGACAGCGCCGGCGACTAATGTCGTAATCCTTGTTTGTAATTGGACGGAACTAGGCGCCATCTTGTTTTATGACCATAGATTATACAAAGAGAGCTGTCAAAATTTTTCTTTTTAGTTAATTTAAAGTGGCCAGTGGTAGCTAACGTAGGAAGGAGAGTTATAACTCTATCAAGACCCTTTATATCGGGTAATTGTGGAGAAGAGAATCACAATTTATAGAATAGTTCCCGTTGACTTAAAACTCTAAAATTTGGCTGAAAGCAAGGTCTTATATCACTAACATAAAGATAAATAAAAAAACTGGAAATTTGTAATTACGTCACAAAAAAAAACTTCTTTTGATTCAAAAGAATCTACGGAAAGAATCTTCGGCCCATTCCCTTTCCTGGAGAGGAGGCCTGAGGCCGAGGCCTGCTAATATAAAATAGCATAGTGTACCTGAGTGAAAACGAGAGCTTATAAAAGCAAAGAACGTAAACAAATCAAAACATAATTAAAGTCGTTATATGTGATTTTATAACAGTATTTTTGCTGGCTATAACATTCAAAGTTATAACCCTCGTATCTAATGCTATAAAACATACCGTTTAGAGCTCAGATAGAGTACAATAATTAAATAGGCTTTAAATACTAAATCTTTTATTACAATTTATAGCTAACTATAACTTGGGAGCCGTCATGAGTGAATAGGTAACTTCTAAGCAAGCGTGCTCAATCGTCGACCACATTGGGTACGTCTTAATCATGGCGATTAATTAACTCTTTCAAGAGTAGCCGAAGAGAAGTCACGGTCTCCTCACCATCCGAATGACGTGATGGTGAGCAATAGGTAGCTCGCCGTCCTGTTGTCTGATAATAGTCTGGACCAAGCCAGTCGTCGACGGCGCGCTCTGTTCTGTTCTCCTCAAGCAAATGGAGAGGCCCAACTTTAGGGCCGAAGCCTACTGGGGCCCCGGTCCGGTTTCTAAAAAGAATGTCCGACCCTGGTACGAAGGCTGAGAAGTAATGGGGTGGGTCGTTTAATCAGTAAGAGTCTGACACTGTTTCCCGCTCCGCACAAGAGCAGGATTCGTCATAAGATGATTTTTCCCACCATAAAAAAAAACCTTCCAAATGACGAAGGTTCTCACCGGACATAGTAAGTTCAGGATGTTTCTGCACCTGATTCAAGCAAAAATGGAGGTTACGGTGGAGCATACGACGTAGATGTGCCACACTTGGGTGACCGAAGCCTACTGGGGCTATTGGTTGACTTCTGAAAGGAAAACCCGTGTTTCTGAAACGCTAAAGGCAAAATAGAAACATAGCGTCGGTTTTAACAGTACAAGTCAATTGAAAACCAGCGCTGGGTGTCTGACGCCCAGCAAATGCTGAGGTGGTCATCCTTTCGGTTCAAGCACGCTCAGCAAACTCCTTATTCTTGTTATTTTTTACCGTATGTTTTGTAACCGTTGTACTTTGTCTGTCTCGAATAAATGTGTTTCTATTATATTCTAAGTCTGCAACGCCCTTCCACACCACCCTAAATCAGGCAAGAAAGGCACGGGGTAGGTTGTTTAGTCAGTAAGAGTCTGACTCTGTTTCCCGCTCCGCCCTAGAGCGGGATTCGTCATTGGATGATTTTTAACTACTATAAAAAAAACCTTGACCATGAGAAGCTCTTGACTGATATCTCAAATTTTAAAAATTTACACCTCTTACTATCAAGTGAGATAGTGGTCAAACATGAGCCTTATCAATTGAAGTTAAGAAGGAAGTTATCAATTGACTTATTTTCCCAGCGATTCACATTTACCAAAGTAAACAACTAGAGCTTTCCTCGTTTCCTGAATTCTTGCTCTTTACGTAATGTCAAAACCATTAATAACATCAAGTCTCGACATGTCCGGAATGCAATATTATTCACACATAGTTTTATATTTCACGAACAATTAAACTTTATTATTTACGTCATTAAATAAAATATGATACGACTACCGCGATATTAATAATAAATAATTAAAGCAGCTCTTCAAATATTTAATAGCATTACTCGTATTAAAATATTAAGTTACTAGCTTTGTGCCGCGTGTTTACTCCTGCATGCTGCACTACTAGAGGAATCTGTTTTCGAGTACCGTAATTAGAGACATAATAGAAAGACAATAGGTCTCGGAGCTCAAGATATTGATTAGAACATCCATAGATTACCTTTTACCAAAATACATATATAAACAAAGAGATTTCGACTTTACGTTTGGTCCAGCAGCAGTCCTTGAGCGATGGACTGCTACGCTGCGTATCGCAAGTTCGATTCCTGCACGGTAAATTCGTACTGTAGTGCATTTAGATTCACATATAGATAGTTTATCGTTGTAGCTGGCTGGAATAAGAGACCATTATGGAATCAATAAACTGTAATATAATATTTGTCCACATGTAACAAACGAAGTTTTTCAACAGGTTTATTGGTAAATATTAAGTTAAACTTCATCTAAGTAATATTTAGTAACAAATATTGTAAGAATACGAATCAGATTTTTTTGTTTCTTGGCGTTGACTGACCGGCGACCAGCCTGATACGACAAATTATTACATAAGAGTAATACTGGCAGGATTTGGCAAACGTAGTTTTCCGAACTAGTATGGATAGAAAACATTACGACCGCAAAACCAGTACGGGTATGACCAGTATTGTAAGCTGTGGTACTATGTTGATAAAAAGTTTGACTTTTTATTAAATAGGTACTAAATTACCTTGTAAGTATATGCCTATATCACTCAGTGAACAAGTAGTAATCTACTGGTAAAAGAATTTTCAAAATCAGTCATATCAGTCATACAAACAAACTCAAAAATCTATGCTCTTTACATTATTATAAAACCATAAAACCAATGTCAATAAAGTCAAAGACATTTAGTCTATATTCGGTCGAGACCCTATGAAATCACGGTAACGAAACCATAGCGAGATGTAGAAAAGTGAGCTCATCTAACAACGCCATCTAGTATCCAAATATAATACTATTTAGCATAGTTTCGTCAATAAATATACAAAACTATACATAATAATATAGAACTAACTAAGATAAAACGAATTAATAAAAGACAATATGATTTGTTAAATCACACTCTCTCTTCACCGTTTAAATCTATTTCAAACGCTAAATTGATCATCAAAATGGCCTTGTTCCCAGTGAACTACAACCGCTATTCTACCAAAACCAATAATGCCCGGTCTAGTTTATAATCGGCGTACATATTACAAACCGCATCGCCATCGCGCCACACAACTATAGTTCATAATAAACTTATAAAGACACCACGTTGACAATCGACACGAAATTCTTCATCATCATCATCTGCCTTTTTTTTTAATGTTCCCATTGCTGGGTCACAGGCCTCCTCTGTAAGAGAGGGAATGGGCTATAATGCACCACGCAGGCCCAGTGGGGATTGGTGGATGTTTTTTTTTTTTATGGTAGGTAAAAATCATCCAATGACGAGTCCCACTCTTGGGCGGATCGGAAAACAAGTGTCAGACTCTTACTGACTAAACAACCTACCACGTTCCTACATCGCCATACATACCAGGGCCAGAACCTTCCTTTCAGACGCAAACCTTCGACCCTTCTGCAGGGTCCCTATGGTTGCTGACAACTCCTTGAGGCGCGCGGGGAGTGCGCACCGTCGGCGACTGGGGGATTGGTGGATGTCACGTCTTCGAATTTGGTTTTAGGTTAGCCAGTTTCCTCACGATGTTTTCCTTCACCGTTTTGAGAGCAGTGGTGATGAAATAAATTACACAAAGTAATGCGCCTGGCTGGGTTTGAGCCCGCGACCTACAACTCGTAAGTCGGGGCCGTTACCTCTCGGCCACCACTTAGGTACTAATACTTTGTAATTATCGATAAATAATAATATGTGAAAGTTTAACTAAATATAGATACTGAATGACATAAATTTTCAATACAATGTCATAACATACTAATGGTAATTTAATTATTTCAATTTGAGCAATTTAATGTACCTTATCAATTGAGTTTTTGTGATGTTTGTCTGACATAATTTTGCTTTCATTGGATTACAATACGATTGTACGTGCCTAAAATGAATTTATTGTAACTTATAAATATCATTACATAGTATAAAACAAAGTTGCTTATCCCTATGTATGCTTAGATCTTTAAAAGTACGCAACGGATTTTGATGTAGTTTTAATAAATAGAGTGATTCAAGAGGAAGGTTTATGTTTATAATACATGCATAATATCAGTACCCGTGCGAAGCTGGGGCTGGTCGCTAGTATCTAATATTAAAAAGTAGCCAAGTGTGAGTCCGAATCGCACACCGAGAATTCCTTACCAATTAACTGATGTAAATAAATTGAATTCTCGAATCGAGTCTGGAAGATTTTTCAGAATTGAAAAAAGGAATTTTTTGTGACGGTATCACCAATTTTCAGTTTTCAGATTTAATCCGATACTTGTATTTGATTCTTTCGAGAGTCGAAACACGTTTTTTTGCAACATAAACGGCAGACCGACAGATAGACAACAAAGTGACACGGGTAAGGGTATAAACGGTATAAGGGTTCCGTTTTTCCTTTTGAGCCTCCGAACCCTAAAAATAATTATTTTAGTACTAAGATCTCTTAGCCTATAGCTACCATGTTAGTGCTTAAGTTCCGTAACGATAGGTACTTCGAATGTCACATGGTCGATTAACGGAAAGTCGACTGAACGTTTGGCCGAATAGAACTTATCGCGAAAGTACCTTTTACCGACAAACGCGACTTCGAATGAATGATTCACCGAACATTTATTAATCGACGAACTGTTTTTCGAAATAGTCAACAGCCAACATAACTTTCGGATGTTATGTTGGCATTTGATAATGTTCCGTCACTTATTCAAATATTTTACAAAACTTGTTCGACCTGGAAATACAAGTATTTTTATATTACAAGTTTTTTAGATACCTACATAAAGCACCTATATATAGGTAAATGTTCACCAATCACACATGAAAAGCTATGTATCATATTAATATGAGACTAAACTTCTGGTACACTTTTACGCCCACGTGAGATATGAGAAATAAAAAGCACTCGTGCAAAACACACCGTATAGAAAAGCTGATGATGTTCGATACCTTAGAGACTCTCTTAAAGGATAACTATTTGTGTTGATAATATTAATACCTATCTTGTTTGTCAGAGGTGCTAACACTTAGAAAGAAAGAAAAGAAAGAAAAAGGGTTTATTTGCGCGTAGTGCATACTAAATAAATATGTATAAAAATCTTACAAACAGCAAAATATGTCACAAAACGACCATTTCGGCAAGCTTAGTAAAGTATAAAAGTCGTATAAAAATATTTCAATAAACTAATGTCCCAAATACTGCATCGAACAGAACATAGCCACAGGACAAGGCGTCTGAATAGAGTCACAAAATGATGTGAAAATATCCCCATTATGCTTGACCGACGAACTGTAAATGTCTCGAGTATGGATGGCAAAATATTTCTTTTGAAAATATTCCTTCGTTTCAGCGGTCGTATTCATGAACATAACGATATCGGAAAGATATTCTGAACAGTGGGTATTGGCTCCCTTTTACCTGACTCTCCGTTATTGAGGAAAAAGGGTTCTGAATATCGTATATCATTTGGCACACTTATAACAATAATGTAGAGGGTTATTTTTAGGGTTCTTTATCCAAACGTAAAAACGGGATCTTATTGCTATCATCCACTGTCCGTCTGTCTGTCATTAGACTGTATCTCCTGAACTGTAATACCTAGACAGTTGAGACTTTTACAGATGATGTATTTCTGTTGACGCTATAACAACAAACACTAAAACAGAATAACATTATTCTTAATTATTATTCATTGTTTCTAACATTCGGCGCAGCCTGCCTGTGAGTCACACAGTTTTTTTTTTCCTTTTTTATCATAATTTGTCTGCATGTGGTTTTTTACATTGTGTGTTTCTATGTGTCAAATTGAATATTTTTCTTTCTTTACATAATTATTTAAGTAAGTGGATAATTAAAAAACGTGTTTTTCTTTCGGTTTTTTTTTCTACTACCGTTACGGATAGTACGGAATCCTTCGTACGCTATTCCCACTTGGCCGGTTTTTTATACATTTTCATATAGCTAGGTAACTAATCCATCAAGTTGTTTTATAATAGCTTCTAGCCGTGGATAATCTTGCCATTTCAAATCGCAATTTTGTTCTACATAAGCAAGTTATTTAACTTCACCCATTAGCTTGACGATTTTGTAAAAGTTTATGTGCTAACAAAATTAATCAAAAGAATAGAAGCATTTTTACTGAGTTCGACACTCGATAGAAATACCTTCAAAAATGTAACACGTACGGTATTCTACTGTGTGGAAATGACGCCGATATCCAGACAATTCTTATTTTACAGAAACATAATAATAATATAATATATATTCCACAACTATCACACAACGCCATCTAGTCCCAAGCTAAGCAGAGCTTGTGTTATGGGTACTAGACAACCGATAAACATACTTATATATTTCTAAATACGAGTACATATATATTATAGATAAATTACACTCAGACATAGAACAAATGGGTTATTCGATCAATTTTTAAATTACTAGCGAGCTGCACCAGCTTCGCACGTGTGCAATGCTGATATGAAATATATTTTGCAAATATTATAAATTTATACAAACCTTCCTCTTGAATCACTCTATCTATTAAAAACAGCATCAAAATTCGTTGCGTACTTTTAAAGATCTAGGCATACATAGGGACAGAGGTAAGCAACTTTGGTTTTATAATATGTAATGAAGTCTCAGATAGATAAATTAAAAAGACATTTACTTTCTTAGTATATTTACAACAGTATTTTGTATTTTATCGGGTGCCTATACCTTAGGACTTTCAAACGGAAAAGCCACTGTCGTAAACAAAAATTTGTTTTACCTTCATAAGTAACCAGCCCCTTTAGCTAATTTACGATCGTTTCGCTGACGTCGAACGCTTGGAATTGACCCCGCATCCAATTATTTTATTCTGACCTCGTGACTGAGCGTCGAATAGACGTCAAAACAAAGGAACCTGGCGTGGACAACTCAAACCGTTCTATTTTATCGAAACGATCGTGATTTTGCTTGGGGGGCAGGCACCAAATCGTCGTCAAACAAGTATGGCATTAGACATTTAAATTGCAAGCAGTGCCATACAACAAGTTAGTAGTTCTCAGTAACGACCGTCAATCGGTACAAAGCAAATCAATTGGCATTAACTTTCACAATACAATCACTAGCGCGGTTCGCGGAAACTGTTCACTATTCATATTGCAGGGGACTTACCTATCAAGTGGGTATTACACGAGATATATAGATAAGACATTTGAATTAAAATCTGTAATTAATATGGTAGAAGGTTAATATTTTTTTTATAAGGAAAGTGAATTGACTTAGGTCCTACAATTCTTTTTTTTATTGCTATAAACTAGTGCTTGACTGCGATTACACTCGATAGTAAACAGAGATACCATCGTTGATGGTAAGGCGCACTGGTTTATTAAGAGCTTATTCACTCTAGCCTTGAAGCACTAGTTTCTGACATTTTATAAGAGCCCATGTAGGCCTATGTGAAATAAAATATTTTGACTATGACTTTGAAGACACCTAAATGTTATTTTTTGCATAACTCAATCACGTCGATATCGAAAATCGTTTACTGTGCATTCCATGCCATGGTGGTTCAACTTGTGCGACGCAGATCATAACCGATTTTCGGGTTTTAGTCGAGGTCAACAAGCAAATAGTCAGGACGGATGATTCAAGTTATTTTCTGCGTACCATATGACGTGTTTAAATGTCAGTTGTACGAGCGAAAAAGGGAGCAATACTCAATATTTTATTGCAATTTATATGTGAACATAAATGGTGTTTAGAATTGTCACAGGTCAGTACGGACCCTGTCGAGAACAGCAAACATTAGGAGAGAGGAAGACGGTTAAGTAGCAATTTATTGAATTCAATATTTTTGTAAATCTAATAAATTCAATAATATTGTATGTAATCATTGTAATATGTGTGTATCAATTAGATTATGTAATGTATTTTTGTTTATAACTCCATTTATTTAACTGCTCAGTTTAGGTCGTAATATGAAGAGCTCGTGCTAGCGCTGCAGGTCTGAGGCCCCACCAAGAGCTCACAACGCGACTCTCCCTAGTTTTTGTACTAGATCTATTAGGACGTATAGGACCAGAGCCTTTCTAGCCTTACACAGGCCTTTTTTAAACACATTTTTTTACAGTTTTTATTACATTTTTTCAATTTAACTATTGATCCGCAAGCGAATGCCGGCGTTCGAAGATCTATTGTGTTTCTATTATATCTCTAATTACGGTACTCGAAAGGTTTAAGTAATTGAAGAAAATACAATACTTAATTAGTTTTGAAATGTCAGAAATTAGTTAAACTTATTTTTTATGTGTTGTCATCGCTTCAAGGAGATACCAAGTGCCCATCAGTTACGAAGTCTCTAAACTATGGGTTCGCTTCTGGATGGAAAACCTTGGAACTGGTTAAAGCATTAACAATATAGCAATGAACACACTCAAGAATTGCGCCTCACCCTCAACGGCTGCATCTCTGCTTACCACCAGGTGGGATCGCAGTCAAGCATTAGTTTATCTATACTAACACAATAAAGAGGTAAAGTTTGTTTTTTTGTTTGTAGGAGGTAACCTCGGGAACTACTGGTCCGATTGGAAAAAAATTAGCAACATTAGAAAGCTGCTTTACTCCTGAGTGACATAAGCTATATTTTATGTACGCGGGCGAAGCTGCTGACAAAAGCTAGTTACAAATTTAAAAAAAAAATGTCAAAAGAAGATGTCACCTCGCTACATATTGTAAGAAACTCCCGAAAATTAAAATAAAATTAATTCAACTTTAATAGATAACTCTGATTATTATTAAATGATAATAAATTAATAATCCCTTTTAAGATTAAGCCAATGTCATAATCCTTCTGAAATCAAAAATTGAAAAAAAAATCTTGTAAACGTGCTGGGTTTTACCTGTCTCGTTATCAGAATCATGTTTTGTATTACAAACTAGCTTCTGCTAGCGGCTTCGCCCGCTATTGAAGCGGGCGAAGTAGAAAATAGGAACAAAATTTTCTGTCAACTAAGTTGAAATGTGCAGTACTTAAATTAAATAATAATATGTATCTTAAATTATAGTTTGATCATTTTGCAACAGCATAAATACAAGTAAAAGTAAGTCAGGGCGGCAATAATACATTAGTATCTAAAGTAGCAAATAATCTATTAATACATCCCCGATAACAATAATTAGACCGAAGGGAGTTTAGAAGTTTTGGGCACCCCAACACGGACAGGCTAGCTATGTTATAATAATAACCATCATAGAATTGATGATTGATTTTTTTTTTTTTATTTTTTTTTTTTTTTTTTTTTTTATTATTATGTAATTCTTTAACCTAAATGTTAATTCAGTTACCGTAGGGGCCCAGCAGGCCCCGTACACGCGTTACCGGAGGAGACGTCAACGGGATCCAGAACAGGAGGCCGCTCTGTATGAGGTGTATCGTACGGCGCAGAAGACTTTGTGGTTGGCCATCAGTGAGTCAAAGACGAGATGTAGGGAAGAATTGTTGGCAACTCTTGACGGAAATCCTTGGGGGCGCCCATACCGTACAGTTCGAGGAAAATTGCGGCCCCGGGCCTCCCCACTGACGGAGGGTCTAGAGCCGCAGCTGTTAGAAAATGTGGTCTCAGTCCTCTTCCCTACGAGAGCAGAGCATGAGCCACCATTGATGACTCCATCTGCAAATTCAGAGTCTGAAGAAGAAGAGAGTGTAAGTGTCCCTGAAGTGACTCAGCCAGAGATGAGGGCGGCCGTGATGCGACTCCGGGCTAAAAACACTGCTCCAGGACCTGATGGTATTCCTGGTCGTGCTCTTGTTCTTGCCCTCAAGGAACTAGAACCCTCATTGAGAGGACTTTTCTCTGCGTGCCTAGAGCGGGGCCAGTTTCCCACTAAGTGGAAAGCAGGTCGTTTGGTTCTGCTTAAGAAAGCAGGGCGCCCTGCCGACTCACCGTCTGCTTATCGGCCCATAGTGCTGCTGGACGAGCTGGGAAAACTATTCGAGCGGATAATCGCGGCTCGCCTCATCGGGCACTTGTGCAGGGATGGACCCAACCTTGACGACAACCAGTTTGGATTTCGGCATGGGCGCTCTACCATTGACGCCATAATGAAGGTGAGAGTCCTCGCAGAGGAAGCAGTGTCTCGAGGCGAGGTGTTACTGGCGGTATCTTTGGACATCTCCAATGCGTTTAACACCTTGCCCTGGAGCAGCATCAAGGAGGGGTTACGTTACCATCGGGTGCCTCCCTACCTCTGTCACATTATTGGAGCCTATCTGGCAGGTAGGAGTGTTACCTACACTGGACGCGATGGTAGAGGCCAGCGCGAAATATCGTGCGGTGTTCCACAGGGTTCCGTTCTCGGCCCACCTTTGTGGAACATCGGATACGATTGGGTATTGAGAGGTGAGCTCCTACCGGGGACGAACCTTGTGTGTTATGCAGACGATACACTGGTTATGGCTCGGGGAAGTTCATACAGGGAGACAGTGTTGCTGGCTACAGCTGCGGTCTCACAGGTTGTAAGTCGCATTCGGCGCTTGGGTCTAGAAGTGTCCCTCGACAAGTCGGAAGCCATCGCTTTCCATGGTACCCGACGAGCCCTGCCGCCAGGATTACACATTGTGGTCGGAGGGACCAGAATCACAATTCTCAATTCAATTCTCAATTCTTTATTGCGTACCATAATGTATACATAGATGTTGTGGAAATAAATAAAAGTCACAATTATGGACCCTGTCGGGCACAGCATAGATAGTTTAGGTAGAAGAGAGGATGAAGGCACTGCTTGTTTTACTTATTTACTAAATATTATATAATTTGTTTTGATAGCAACTTTGTTGCGTAGAAGTTAATTTACGAATTTTAATTATTGTTTTATTTTTTATATCACTGTCGAGTCAACCATGAAATACCTTGGATTGGTGCTCGACAGCCGATGGGACTTTGGCCCTCACTTCCAGCGGTTGGTGCCTAAGTTGATGGGTGCAGCGGGAGCTTTATCAACGCTGCTTCCCAATTTGGGGGGGCCAAGCACCGCCTGTAGGCGGTTATATGTAGGGATCGTGCGATCTATAGCCATGTACGGAGCCCCAGTGTGGGCCACTGACTTGACGGCCCGTCATATCGCAACACTGCGTAAACCGCAGAGAGCAATGGCTATCAGAGTCATTAGAGGGTATCGCACGATCTCCTACGAGGCGGCTTGCGTTTTGGCTGGATCCGCGCCCTGGGACTTGGAGGCAAAATTACTGGCGACACTTCACCGATGGCGCGAAGAAGCAAAACTTCGAGGTGAGACATTAGTACATAACCAGATCACTCAGTACCGTTCAGAACTCCGTCAAGTTTTGGTGACGGAATGGCGAGAAAGGCTCTTGCACCCTACCGCTGGTTTCAAAACCATCGAAGCGGTTCGACCGGTGCTTGAAGACTGGCTCTGGAGGAAGCACGGCTCTCTGACATTTCGGGCGACGCAATTGCTTTCGGGGCATGGCTGCTTTGGGAAGTTTTTGAGCAGCATAAACAGGGAGCCGGATGCACGGTGCCATCATTGCACCCACTGCCTTGAGGACACGGCGTGGCATACGCTAGCTGAGTGTGTCGCATGGGAGGAGCAGCGTCGTGTCCTCGTCTCGGAAATCGGTAGCGACCTGTCTCTGCCGGCCGTGGTTCGCTCCATGCTTGGCAAGGCAGAATCATGGGAAGCGATGATAACCTTCTGCGAATATGTCATCTCGCAGAAGGAAGCTGCGGAAAGGGAAAGAGAGAAGAGTTCTCTCCCGCCCCGTACCAGGCGTCGAAGAAGGGCAGATAATGCCCTCTTCCAACCCCCTTAAAAAGGTCCAAGGTCGACGGATTAGGGGACATCCGTTGGCCTATCAATCTGGACCCGAGATGGTGGCGCGTAGTGTTCCACGCGCGCCTCTCTGAGACGTATAGGAGAGCTCTCTCCAATTTGTGAGGAGAACCATGTGGTTTGGGTCAGCACTAGTCTGGGGCAGCGGAAGTCAAACTGCGCCCGTAGCCTCCGACAAAAGTGTACGAGGGAACACCGGGGTGGTTTTAGTCAGTAAGAGTCTGACAGACCCCTCCACCTACCCCAGGGTGGAGGACATCCATGAGGATTTCCACCACGAAAAAAAAAAAAAAAAAAAAAAGGGGCCCAGCAGGGCCGACGTCTAATGGGGCCAAGAATCGTTTTCTTAATGATTTTCCCACCGAAAAAAGAAATTAGGTAAGCGTTTCATTACTATTTAGTGATTGAATTTACCCGCAGTAAATTATCATTTCCTTAGTTTTTTCCCAACTGTGTACACGTCAGCTTCCAGTCTAACCGGATGCGGCTGAATATCGGTATTTTACATGGAGCACTCGCCTATCAAACCTCCATGACTCAGTAACACGATACTCTTTGGTTAGACTTTCGCCTGACAACCAGTAATGACTGGTCAAAGATATACGAATGACAACCAGGACCGACGGTTTTATGTGCTTTGCGAAGTACGCGGTGTGTTATGTCCCAGAAAAACTTTAAAAATATGTATATATATGATTTTTTTTTATGGTAGACAAAAATCGTCCAATGACGAATCCTGCTCTTGGGCGGAACAGGAAACAGTGTCAGACTCTTAATGACTAAACACCCCAACCCGTTCTTTCTTTGCCTTTTGCATTGGGGCCAAGCCTTCTTTTCAGAGAGAGACCCTAGGCCCCAGTAGGCTTCAACCCATATATTTAAGAATTGAAAATACATACTATTTTTATTTGTTTTCGAACCCACAACCCGCACGAGAGGCAGGTTACATACCCCCTGGATAAAAAAATAATAATCGAAACTCATTTCGATATACATAGAAACATATTGTTACAAACAAGCACAGACATATTATAAATAATATAACATTTATAATCTACACTAATATAATAAAGTGTTTTTTTTTTAAGAGGTAAAGTTTGTTTTTTTTTGTTTCTAGGAGGTATCTCTGGAACTACTGGTCCGATTGGAAAAAAATTTGCAACAATAGAAAGCTGTTTTACTCCTGAGTGACATAGGCTATATTTTATGTACGCGGGCGAAGCCGCTGACAAAAGCTAGTATTAAATAATTCGGTTTAGGTCATTAACAGCCCGCCAAGGTGTCACCCGCAATTGGATATTCCTCAGTTCCCTAACCTTGGCAAGCGGTATGCTATTATAGACTTCTTCGATAAATGGTCTATCCAACACTGAAACAATTGTTCAATTCCTGATACCAGCGCGTTCAAACAAACAATAAAACTCTTCAGCTTTAATTTTATTAGTATAGATAAAAATTCAAAACATAAACTTGGTCATCATCCTTCCTTATCCATGCTTATGAAATATCACCGCGGCACGCCTTCTACTTCCACACTTAGTACTGCTTACTAACATATCAATCAAAAGTAATGAACAAGGAAAAAATACTTATCTATTTAGTTATAACATATTTTTTTATTGTTGATAGGTTTGCGCTTAACCACTATCTCACTTGATGGTAAGTGACATTTTATAGATAAATCTATCTATATAACAAATATAAAGGTATATTTATCTGTAAATAAATCTTTAAAATTCATTCAAGACTAATCAATTTTATTCAGGAACAATTCACTTCTGTGTTTGAAGTGAAATTATAAATAATAAACAAAATAAAAAATGTGCAAAATAATATATATATAATATAACATAAAGGTGGATTTTATTATATGTTTACTCGGGAAAAAATATTATATAAAGGGAGGCCGAAGAAGAAATGGATGGATTGTGTAAGAAGTGATATGAAAGAAAAGGGAGTTAGTGATAGTGTGACGGGTGACAGGACAGAGTGGAAGAAAAAAACATGTTGCGCCGACCCCAAGTAATATGGGATAAGGGTATGATGATGATGACTCGGGAAAAAATATTTTACAAATAAATTTATTCGTCCCAGCGTCGCATGATGGTTACAAATCTTTAAAGTTCTTGAAATTATTTCCACGTTTATAATAAGCATGTAGGTACATTTAACAATAGTATTATATACTGAAACCACCCCCTTGAATCACTCTTTCTATCGGCGAAAATCGTATTAAAATTTGTTCAGAACGTTTTGAGTTAAGAAAAATTGTAGAGACAGACAGACGCGATGAGGAATCGTGTTTTATACGTATAAGGATAACACTTTTACACGCCAAATTTTTCATCAGTTTAAATTATCGCCGGTATACCATCAAAACCAAAGAAATAATAAAAAAACAAGCTAATTCATATCCTTTCCATCTATGGTCAACACAACAGATACTCAGTATCACTCACCTAGATTTTCTTGTCAATCTTTAACTAACTTTTTCAAATGAAAAATAACTTGTACAGTTTTATTTCTGAGCGACGGCCATTACAGTTGACCTTACTAACAATAATAGAACTCCCACTTAATTCTCACAAAATCAAACGCCAAAATGTACTGCACCTCATTACTTCCCCTTGTACTTAAGTCCAGTTACATTATGTACTAATTTGTTTTAAACAATTCACATTGGTCATGCCACCATCGCCAAACGAATATTTAAAAAGGCATATTGCTTGTTTGTGATAACGATAATCTTGCCAATTATTGTTTTATCGCTTAATCTTAATACGTTGGAGACTAATCGACAGCAAGCGAACAGTTTGCTGAACATTATCCGAATGGATTACTAACTCATTACTCAGAATGTTTCCCAAACGATTTGTGAATTTGAAAACTGTTTTCTTTCGAAGTTACATTATTAAAATGTTACCAGTACATGGTAGACATCCGAACTACACACACAAACAGTTATGGGACCACATACATTGTACGCACAGGTATGGAGTGAAATTTCCTGCAGGAGTCTGTGTTTCCTGATGGCTACAACCTGGAAGTCTTCAAGTTAAGAGCCAAGTAAGTTAGGTACTTTTTTATTGTTAAACCAATGCTTGACGATAATCCCACCTGATGGTAAGCAGTGATGCAAACGTTGATGGAGAGGCGCACTAGTTCTACTTCTATAAAAACGTGCTCCATCGTCGACCACATCGTTGCTTACCATCAAGTGAGATAGTGCTAGAGCGCAAGCCTATAGCCTAAATGCATAAACGCTGTCTGTCTGATATTTTTTTTATTGTATTGTGACAAATTTGCTGACGTAAGTAAACAATTTTTAATTCTTGACAGATCATCTTTCTTCAACCTAATTTTCCTCAGTCAAGGCAATTCTTGGTGCTTGGATGATGAGGAGGAGGTTGGTTACCTAAGACGTGCCGAAGAACAACAAGTGTTTATTTGAAAAAAACTTAGTATGTGTGAGTACTTATAAACTTATGTGTGAAAGTCTCTAAAAACTTAGATCAATGACTCAACTTAAACAGATACCTCTGTTAAACTCCAATGTTTCTAAATAATCATTTTAAATAAAAATAACAAAACCCAGTTTTCTTTCAGATTTACTTTCATGGAGACTTTCACACAATATAGATAAGTATCCCTTTACTTCTTCTTCTTCCTGTCCTTCTCCCATATTACTTGGAGTTGGCGCAACAGGTTTTTTTCCTTCACTCTATCCTTGCACCCGTCACACTATCACTAACTACCTTTTCTTTCATATCACTCCTCACACAATCCATCCATCTCTTCTTTGGTCTCCCTCTTCCACTCTCTCCATTTACGTACTCAGAACTCTTTTAGTAACTTCCGATTCATCTCTCCTTCCCCTGACTATACCAAGACAAACGATTTGCTTTCAACTTTTCAGTCACTGGCGCCACTTTCAAACTTCCTCTAATAACATACTCATTTCTCACTTTATCCATTCTCATCACACCACACATCCATGTCAACATTCTCATGTCTTCTCTTTTATGCTTTTCTTTCCTCTTATTATTCCTTTATCGTACACCATAAAAATACAGTAGGAGCTTATAATGAATAAGGTGTCATAATGGGCAGTTTTACAGCTACAAGTGATTTTGATTGCTAATTATTTAGTTACAATATGAATATTCAAGACAGTTGCAAGGTTAACTACAGGACACGCACGACATACAACTCCTCATCAATTTCCTGCAATCGTCCCGTGTTACTTGGGGTCGGCGCATCACGGTTTTGTCTTTCATTCTGTCCTGTCACCCGTCAAACTATCACTAATTTCCATTTCTCTCAAATCACTTCTTACACAATGCATTCATCTTTTTTAGGTTCACAATTAAAGTAATCTATTTAGTCATATATATAAGAAAAAGAAGAAAAAAGAGAGATGACTCATTTTCGCCCAGCCTGAATCGTTGGACCAAGAAAGTTAAATTTTAAAACGAAGATAAAAAAGAAGAGCTTTTTCAAAATTCTTAGATAATTTTATGAGAGTGAAACCGTGGTCACGCAAATGATTTTTTTTTTATTAGCCATAAACTAATGGATCACGGTCAATGATCCCACCTGATGGTAAGCAGTGATGCAATCGTCAATGGTGAGGTGCATTAGTTTATAAAAAGCCTAATGCACTCTAGCCTTGATGTCACCCAAACGCCGCAGCAGGCAATTTGTTCCAATCCTTCGATGTGTGTGGAATGAAAGATAAAGCAAAACGCTTAGTCCGAATCGTAAAGGACTCAACAACGTAAGGATCGCCGTGCCAGTAAAAACATTATAAAAATCTGCTGCAGCAACCGCGTGTTATTATAAAATGGTCCCATACGGAGCATACTTTCCGTATAAAATTATCCTATGTTCTGTTCTAGGACGTGATCTACCCGTGCCAAGTTACATCAAAATCCGTTCAGCGATTCGAGCGTGAAGAAATAACAAATACATAAACTTTCAGTTTAAAATTGTTTATAGGAAATAATCTGTACAAGTTCTGGTTCGAAACCAAACATCTCTTTTCCTGATGGAAAGTTGACATAGAGCGGCATAAAGCATTGCCAACCTTAAAAAGGAAAGGTTTCTGGGTAATAGACAAGAGTACTAAAGTCTTTTTTTATTATTTACGTAAAGGATCGCGTTTGAATAGTATCTCACCTGATGGTAAGCGGTGATTACTCGACGATGAAACACGCTTGCTTACAAGCTTCCTACGTAACCTATTCATTTTTTATGTAGAAATGATTGAAATACGCTACGGGAGAGCGGCGTGTCAAGATCTCCTGAATAAAACTCTTAGACGCTTTGGAAACGTGGTGCTGGATAAAGATGCTTGAGGTCTCTTGGACCGATGTTACTGAGGAACTGAGCGTCATGGAACGCTTGTCTACGCTGGTGCGAAGTCGCATTTTTAAATACTTTGGCCATAAACAATTATGGCCAAAGTATTTAAAAAAATAAAGTTTAATAAAAACTAACACCCGACTACTTAAAAACACGCTCTAAAAAGTACGAAACAAGAAAACAAGAAAGCCGTGGTCGTATACCACTTTTTTTAATTTATTATTCTTATGGCATACGACCACGGCTTTCTTGTTTTCTTGTTTCGTACTTTTTAGAGCGTGTTTTTAAGTAGTCGGGTGTTAGTTTTTATTAAACTTTATTTTTATTTAACATATTTTGGAGTTCTAAATAGGTTAATCTTGGGTTCATTGATTTCTCAGCCCATGAATACAGGTAAAGTCACAAGCAAATGCTAGTAATATATATATATTCAAAATGTACAAGTAAAGCGCTTTCAAATGATACGAAACACGGCATATTTGTCTTAACTTTATTTTTTTACTTCGTATGTTTTGTCCATATGGAGCAGTGGTGGCCGAGTGGTATCGGCCCCGACTTACGAGTTGTAGGTCGCGGGTTCAAACCCAGCCAGGCGCATTACTTTGTGTAATTTATTTCATCACCACTGCTCTCAAAACGGTGAAGGAAAACATCGTGAGGAAACCGGCATGTCCTAGAACCAAAAATTCGAAGACATGTGACATCCACCAATCCGCACTGGGCCCGCGTGGTGGATTATGGCCCATTCCTCTGCTAGAGAGGAGGCCTGTGTCCCTGCAGTGGGAACATTGAAAGGCTGATGATGATGATGATGATGTTTTGTCCGCTAGAGGGCGCCACATTAGATTTTGTGAAATCCCATATAGCCTATAACCAGCGGACAATTAAGACACTTCTAATGATATGTCATTTTTCGAATTCTGATAAGTAGTTTAGAAGTTACGAGGGAACAGATGAACATCCATACCCACATACATACATACAGGTCAAAATCATAACCCTCCTTTTGCTTCGCCGTAGTCGGGTAAAAATGCGACTTCGCTTCGCTTTGCGGCTTCGTCTACGTGGAGATGACTTCATCCAACGCCTTTTTATACAAGGAAAGGTGGACGGAACAAGGCTGCGTGGCATATGACCGATGCGATGGACTGACCAAGTAAAATCATCTGGTGGCGGCCCATTGACCGCATCACCCGGATGACTATTAGCAGGCAAAATGGCGGGAAGTCGTGCGGTGTACCCTGACGGCTTCTGGAAAGCTACATCCATGATAACCACGACCACTCTGCCAAGAGTGAAATAATCAAGAAGAAGAATCCTCACTTAGAAGTTCTTTCTTTGCTTAGCGTTCCAGGATTCTTTCGGGGTTTCCATTTCGGAAGCGAACCCGTGGCTTAATTTTTACTTTAAATCTGCTTTTGTTCATAGTTATCAGGGTGTATCAAACCCATGTCCTGTACCTACCTTGGGGACCTGTGTTGTGATAACTTTAATCACGTGTTTTATGATGGTGGCTGAATATATGGCCTAGTTGTTTAATTTAGCAAATAAAGTTTTTTTTATACATAACGGAGCAAATTGAAAATAAAAAGTGAAATCCAAACATCATTGCTTACCATCAGGTGAGATAGTTATCAAACATGAGCCTATCAATAATAAAAAAAAAATTGGATAAAAAGCCAACTGGATTGTCATAGTGATGTGTTTGTTTTTGAAGTAAATATTAAAAAGTGAAAATAAAATTATGTTACAAGAAACGATTACAATAGAATATAATACAGATTACATATAACACAGATTTACATGGTGTTTCATTTTACAAGTTTAGGAGAGCGGTCTCGGAGGTATGAGCTAATGCAAACTTTTCTTTTGAATGTTAACATTTGTATGTTATATTTATATTTACCTATCCTCTTTTTTACAATCCATTTTAGAATTTTAATCTACTTTTTATTTTATTTTTTTAAATACGTGTTCTTCTTTTTTACGAGTATGTGTTAATTTTTTCAACCAAATTTATTGTGTAAGCTGTGCATACCTGTAATAGGCATGCATACTAGTATAAGGTATTTTGTATTATCTTATGTGATATTCCTGTATGTATGCTGTTGGTTTGCCAATAAATAAATAAATAATACAACTTTATTGTACACCAATAAAGTTAAATAAGTAATCTAAAGGTAGGTAGCTGTTTTATTAGATTGGTAGTTATTAGATTAGTATATTGTAATATCTGGGATCCCTAGCTTTTCTCCAACTAGATTCGAGAAGGCTTTTAGTCTAGCCGGATGCGGATAAACCTGTGTTTTACACGGAGCAACTACGGCATTCGGGACCTGAACTGTTTTCATTAATATATTTGTACGGAACCCTCATGCATAATTGCAAACCCCACTTAACCGTTTTTTATTACGCAGATAAAACCGATTGTTGCAAAAACCGCAAACTGTCTCTTACAATTTTCTTCCTAAAAGTGTTAATATAAGTGATTTTTCAGTTTGGTAACCGTCGGCTCCCTAACCTGTCAAAGTCGTCTGCAATTATATGACTCACGGGTGAGCTAAGTCCGAAACCAATCATGTAATAATGTCAATCGCTTCAAGTAGAACTTCCGGCGGCCATTTGAACTTATCTTAACCCTCCCGATAAACGTAAGCTTAATTATAACTTAATTAAATGTAAACTTTTCTAGTAATTATTATTGGTTTAGAAAGTGTTAATGTTGTTAATGGTGGTTGATAGCTTTGGACACAAAAACTTAATGATTTTTGAACTATTATTCTTCGTTATTTTTTTTCCAAAACTTACTGAGCGAGTTTTCTTCTTGAAAATCATTTTTCTGACGGTAAGAATGCAGTTAATATGTTTACAGACAAGGATGTAATAAACAAAAAACTTTCATAAACTTTTATGTCGTAACATGTAGGTCATTTTATTTGCCGACTGCAATATGAAAATAAAAAAGATAAACGATGAATTAAACTCTAATTTGTTTCAAAAGCATGAACAGTTTTAGTAAATATGTACATACTAATCGGTAAATATGTCCAAAATATTTTTAAACTTATACTTATCATTTTTAAATGTATTAAAATGTTAGGTCTTAGGTACTTCTTTAGTAGGTACAATAAAAAAAAGCGAATCATATTAATAATAGTTTAATACAAAAGAACTTTTCAACAAGCTTTAATAATAACAACAAAAACACAATTAAACTCGACTTAAAAAATACAAACTCACCTCAACAAAGTTTATCCGTGCACCAAAACACAACACTCAATAAAAAAAAACACAGAACAGTCACAGATCATAAACGTCAAACGTCAATTACACTTCCGAAGTTCCGATAAATCAGCGCATTATGGCGGGAACGGAACCAAACTTGAGCACGGAACGCATGCGGCCCGACGTGACGTTGGACTGGCGGCTTCGCGAGCCTTCCCCGCTGTGTGGGTGACGGTCTGACAGACAACGCGCGCGTGTGCGTGTGCGAGGAAGATAGCTAGCGGCCTGTTAACTCTGCGATCCTCACAGTTAGACTAACTCACATCCAAATCGCTTAATTTTATGAGTTGTTGCCTTCTCCACCCCCTCGTTGGGGACAGGCGCTGTGACTTTGGAAGAGCGTCTCGCGGGATTCTAGTTTTGAGCGGTTCGTTGATGTTTGTTTTGTTATAAATGCGCATTATAAAGATGTAGCGTAGCCACAATATTACTAAGACTGTACTAAACAAATAAACTTATAATTTATCTACATTGCTTTCAATATTTTGTAAGCTTTTATAAATTCAATATATTCATAAATAAATTTAAGAAAAATAAAAAAGTTAGCGATAAATCTAGGCTTTGGAAATTGTTGAATATTTTTTAAATAAATAACTTAAAATAATATTTATTGCATGCATTGCATTGTCATAATATCAATCAGGTTGATTAACAACACTATTGTGTATAAAACAAAGCACAGACAAAAAAAAAATACTTAATACAAAACGATCCCTACCTGCCGTTAAAACCTTTAGGTATAATTAATGAAAACACAATTTTCGTCACCAAATAATTAAAATCATTTGCGATAACAAAGATATCAAAATACATACAGTAATTTCACCTATCAAATATGATAAATAATAATTTTTTGCTCGATCATAATACTTAAATAACATGTAAAAATATTCGATTAACCCTTTCAATATATCATTAATGATGCGAGATAATGCCGATTACTGGTAATCGTTTAGTTATCACTCCTATATCAGAATATTCACGATAAATGAGAATTTGATTGCTGCTATAATTAAAAATTAGTGTAAGATAGCAAACGAAATTATTTATCGTTATATAAAGACAGCAGAAACCAATTAACGAAATAAATAACACTTTTGGGTTACACACAAACTTATTTGTACAAGATATATCATTTAAATTGATCTGTTAATTTAATTTAGCCTTGCTATATACATTACCAATTGATTATAATTAATTAACTATAAAACCCACTTGACTTTTAAAAGTGATACTTAATCAAGGTTAAAAAAAAACACTTTTTTTTAATAAAGAAATGTGAAGACCAAGATGGCCTCAATGCCTACTGCAATGGCTGGTTTGAGGTGACTCGAGACGAAGTTGGGAGAGGCCTTGAAACGTATAGGCTAAATTAAAAAAAGCAATACTGTAGCTTATCATATTAAAAATCAAACAAGTCGTTATATTTATTTGATTATGATTATAATACGTTCCTTTCCTTCTTTCATTCTTTGTTTTATTTCTGAAACTTAATGCTTTTTTTGCTATAGACAAAATCTTTGCTCACCAAAATACAAACCCAAACTAGATTAGCAACAGACAATTTGGTAATAAATGTATGTATAAATAATGATACTATCCAACCAGTCGATTTCCACAACTAAGTACAGTTGTGTCAACTAAACATTTATATCTATTTGCCATACTTTACCAGCAAAATAAAAAAAATAAAAAAGCCATCACCCCGCTACAAGGTCACAGCGCGCAAAGCATTTAGCGCCGCTACAGTAGCAATAACTCAGCGCAGGAAATCACGTCATCGCTCTATTACAGCGCACACATGCGCAGGCACGCACACACGCGCGCGCGTCGCGTGTATGTGAGGCGCGCGCGGCGCGGCAGGGTGGAGGCTTTGACTTGATTTGTTGAGGAAGCTTGAGGTAAAGGGGTTTTTCTTTTTGTTAGAGTTTAGTGGTGATTGTTTGTTATTGATGGGTATTTATTTGCCGTGTAGTATAGAAACTCATACAAACTTATTTGTGTATAGTACTAATATAAGCATAAAATTTAAATTAAAAACTTATTTGCATTTATTTAAAAAGCGAATTGCAAATGAAAAATAAAAATATGTTTTTTTTTCTATTTAAGGATTATGAGATCAATTATAAAAAAAGTGAAAGTGCAACTGTGGTAAGGTTAAGTACCAAAGAAATAATAATAGCGTTAATATTTTATTTACAAAAAAAAAAACTTCATTAAATAGTCAAGTCCTATACTTTTTTATGTACCAAATATAAAATCACTGTAATTACTACTATTCTGTTTGCTCAACGGGAAATTTACGTTTTGAACTTTTTTTTAAATAAAATTTTAATTAAATTTGGTCCATTTTTTTCAATATGCAAAAATTAAAAAAAAATAGGAAATTAATATTTTTTATACAACATTTTTAAAAAGGTGTAGGTACATTACTCAAATTCATTTACGATTTTAATGAATAAACCTTTTCCCCTACTAATCAAAACTTCTCCCCATTACACCAAAAAACAACCTACAAAAACAATCAAACGGCGCACCACAACCGGCCGAACGCAGAACTCTACCTAATTGTGCCCGCCATCACATCGCATTGTTATTACTATGTATCCATTTGAAATATTAACGGCACATGCTACATTACTGCCTGTTATATTGTTATATGTTATATTACACGTGTATATAACAGCTACATAACAAGCTAACAGTAATTACGCGACAGTTGTTTGCTCGAGTGACGCACATTGTTTTGTTAGGCGGTGTTTAATTAGTTTAAGAGTTAATTTAATTTTGCTCAAGCTTAAGATGGTATGGGCATTGAATAATGAGTGCGGGTACCTGAAGGTGGGTACGTAGAAACGTAACAAGGGTGTTATTGCTAGTATTTTTTGAAGGATTAGGAAGAGGGTAATAAACCAGTCACGACTCAGATCATTTCTCCAGTCAACGAAAGAAGAAGAAATAAAAAGAGTTTATTTACTCAAAAATATGGAGCATATCATATATAAATAAGCAAAAACAATTACATAGTAAAGCATATAACTATATATATAATATACAGATCAGCAAAGAGCTGGGGCCATATGTTAGACAGAGCCACAGCGCTGGTATTTTTTTCAGATCATTCTTGACACAATTTATCCATATTTTCTTTGGCCTCCCTCTCCATCCATCTACAAATATACTCATCATTACATGATCAAACCGAGATACGATTCTCCTTCATCGTTTCAGTCACTGCCTCCACTTTCAAACTTTCCCTTTCAGCAAAGCGTTAACGCTTGCGAAGGAGACAGCCAAACGCGCGAGGGAACGGCCTCCTTGCCTTAGCAACGAGATCCCGATCCCGAGTTCCAGCCACAGAAGGCGCTTCGCACCGCGGAGAACCGGACGGTGATGGCACAGGAATGGATAGTTCACCGTCCGGCCGTCCGTTAATCGTTTGAACCGAACCCAAATCGTCGACAGCTCGTAGTGTTCCTGCAAAACCGTAGAGGCCCAGTAAGTTCGAAGCCTACTGGGGCCATGGGTTCACTTCTGAAAGAAAAACCCGAGGTTTTGGAATGCAAAATGACGACGAACCGAACGTTGGAGTGGATTTTAATCAGTAAAAGTCTAACAAGCCCCCGCGCCCGGCCATAGAGCAGGAGAAGTTATTAGATATACCACCTATAAAAAAAAGTTGTTTCTGTACCAACCTACTAACATAATTTTTAATAGTGATTATTGACTATTACCACGAAAAGTGAATCACTTAAATATACAGAAGGAAACTCTATAAAAAAAAAAACATTTTCTGAAATGCATTACTTTAAAATTCTCATCATCATCATTTCAGCCGAAAGACGTCCACTGCTGGACATAGGCCTCCACCAAGCGCCGCCACAACGACCGGTCCTGTGCGTCTCGCATCGAATTCAAGCAACCCTGACCAGGTCACCAGTCCACATCAGTGGTACTTTAAACTTTTGAGCCCCAAACGAACGCCAGCGTTCGCACACCTATTGTTCTTTAATTTTGTCTGTAATTACGGTAGTCGAAAGCTTAAAATAGTAACCAACTGCAATTTCTAAAGCATTCAAATACAACAATTTAAGTATTTCCGAGGGTTAAGACCCTCATACTCGTATACTCAATTAAAAGTCGATTAACGACAATCGTCCATCAAAATCTAATCGGGAAAGTTATCAGCCAAGTTTATGTTTGAATTTATAATCAATGTTACTTTATTAACTATTAATAGTATTAATAGCTAGAATAATAATCAACCGCTGGCAATTTCCTCGACAAACGGAAGTCTCTACTTAACTCTACCGGTTTGAGAGCAGTAATGTGTTTATTACAAGTATGGGAAGCCTTTCGTTTTCGATGTCTTTAATTATTTATTAAATGAGTTTTTAATTTATTGATCATATTCTGTTTAGTCAGTCCGGCTGAATTTGCTAACAAGCTTTTAACAGTATTAAAAGCTTGTAACTGTCAAACACAAATAAAATTTGTCAAATCTACCGATACATAAAAATAGGTTGGTTATAATAAGAAAAGACAGCAAGTAAGGCAAAGAAGTTGAACTAAAATGACCGTCTTTGCTATGGTTGCGCGCAGCCCCCCACTGTGCTGCACCTCGATTAAAATCAGAAAATCTGTTATTATATAATATATTTATTTATAGGACGCATATGACAAGTTTTAAAAAAATAAAAATATTTAAAAAAAAAGTCCCATAAAAAATGAATGACTAAATGTGTTGCCAAGCGCAAAAGTAAAGAATGTTTTGTGCTTGGCAACACGTTTTGTCATTCATTTTTAGGGTTCCGTAGTCAAAGGATAAAACGCGACCCCATTAATAAAACTCCGCTATCTCTCCGTTTGTCTGTCTATCCACCTGTTACCAGACTGGACCTCATAAACCTTGATAGAGAGATTGAAATTTTTACAAATGATGTATTGCTATTACCGCTTTATCAACCAATACAAAAAAAAATTAATAATATAATTATTTGAAGGACTCCATATGGGAGTCCTTTAAATAATTATAGTATCAAGTTTTTTACAAACTTGTTTTTTTTTTACAACGTAGGTATGGTATGAAACCCTTGGTGCGCCAGTCCAACTCGCGCTTGGCCGGTTTTTTATTTATACATAATATATAAGATTATATATATGTTGAGATAGAAGATAGACAGGTGTATGTTAATGATGATGGATGGTATATCGCGTGGTGATACGAAAGCTAATAACATTTAGATAACTTGAAAATATTAAAGTGTTGATCAAGTAATGGCTTTGTTTGTCTGTTGGCCGCAATACCTAGTACTACCTCTGAACTTGAGGTCCTAGCTTCGATTTTCGGATCAAGCATGCAGTTTTTGGAAATTGATTAATTAATTACATTAACCGTCGCCGATTTCCTAATCTGTCAGTTTTTTTATCGATTTCACTTCATTGGAATTATATTACTTACTTTTGCTGTTCCATCATCGGGCCACCAGACTTACAGAGATGCACTACCGATAGATGGACGTAAAACGATTTGAGAAAACATTTGTCGTTAAAACGTAAAATACAGATTGACAGCTATCTATTCCTTAGCTTTCAATCTGTTTCACTGCCGGATTCTGTGCTTCTTGATTATTACTTGAGAGTCTTTAGGCAAGTGTTTCCGTACACCCTTTTCGCATACCATTAGGTAAGATAATGGTAAAGCGAGAGTCTAAAAAAACATTGCTCGCTCTATCACTTGGAACATAACTGATAAAAAGAGATGGCTGAAAATATGCGGTTACGTACCAACTTGTGTAAAAACAATTTTTTTTTTTTTATTAGCCCTTACTGTCCCACTGCTGGGCAAAGGCCTCCCCCAAGTCCTTCCAGGTCTTCTTTTCCTGCGCCATATCGGACCAGTCCACTCGGTACGCGTCTAGGTCATCCCGCCACCTCTTTCTAGGTCGGCCTCGACGACGCTTTCTTCCTGCAGGTGCCCATTGCGTGGCGATGCTTGCCCAACGGTCCCCGTGCATGCGTCCAACGTGCCCCGCCCAATCCCATTTAAGCCTGGCAGCCTTTTTGCCCACGTCTATTATGCCCGTCATGGAGCGCAGCATGTCATTTCGCACCCGGTCTGTTCGTCTTACCCCAAGAATGCTACGCTCCATAGCTCTCTGGCAAACTCCGAGGCGGAACTTTTGTAGTTCTGTAAGTGACCAGGTCTGAGCACCGTAGGTTAGGATGGGCAGAATACACATGTCGATGAGTTTAAAAAAAAAAACAAATGATTTCGGATATTACTACGTTATTGTTTACGGAAGTAGGAATTATTAACCATTTATTAACACTTTTATATATTTTTAATGTAGATAAAAATAGAGAGCAGTGGTGGCTAGCAACGGCCCTAACTTACGTGTTGTAGGTCACGAGTTCAAACAAAGCCAGGCGCATTACTGTGTCATTTATTTCATCACCACTGCTCTTAAAACGGTAAAGGAAAAGACCGTGAGGAAACCGGCATGTCCTAGAACCAAAAATTCGAAGACATGTGACATCCACCAACCCGCAATAGGACCGCGTGACGGATTATAGACCATACCTTCTCCTAGAGAGGAGGTCTGTGTCCCAGCAGTGGGAACATTAATAAGGCTGACGATGACGATGATGATGGATAAAAAGATCAGTACATAAAACATATAAATGAAACAATACTTTTGGTATAATATACGGTACCCGTACGGGGTACGGGTATGCTCTTTTGGTTTTCGGGGAATAACAGTATTTAAAAATAAGCATTTTGTCATATCTATAAGATTGTAAGAACCAATGACGAGGTAGATCTTCAACAAGATACAATAAACTTTATCAATTTATTTCTATCTTTATATTCATATTTCAACTTATCGATCGTTTTCTAATCACATAATTATTTTATTAGTTTATTGATGTTATCAATACACAAGTATCGCCACAATATTATAAAAGTGATAGTTTGTGTGTATATTTGTTTGATACTCGTTTATGCGAAAGTGACTAAACGGATTTGTCATTTTATTATTATTGATAGCTTTGCACATGAGCACTATCTTACCTCAAGGTAAACGTTGATGTAGTCGACGATGGAGCAGGTATAACCTCGGTTTTTTGAAACTATAATCATATAACTCTTTCCATTGCCTTTTGGGTTGGATGACTTGTTAATCCTTCTGATAATGTCTATCATCATCATCAGCCTTATTAATGTTCCTATTGCTGGGACACAGGCCTCCTCTCTAGGAGAGGGAATGGGCCATCATAATCACTACGCGGGCCCAGTGCGGATTGGTGGATGTCACATGTCTTCGAATTTTTGTTCTAGGACATGCCGGTTTCCTCACGATGTTTTCCTTCACCGTTTTGAGAGCAGTGGTGATGAAATGAATTACACAAAGTAATGCGCCTGGCTGGGTCTGAACCCGCGACGTAGGTCGGTCGTCGGTGGCCTTTATTTACCACTCGGCCACCACTGCTCTAATAGATAATAATGTCCATAGTGAACGACAATGTTTCGGAGCCGTATGTTATCACTGGCAACACGCACCAGAGATAGTCTTTTGTCTTGAAACTTTGTGACAATATCGGATGAGAAGATACCGTCCACCTTAATTGGTGTTTACCATAACCTTGGTTCTATTCATATTCATTTTAAAACCCACTCTTTTGGAAACTCTGAGGTCATCAAGGATTGTACTGAGCTCCTCCATTGGCCCAACCATGATATCTATTTTATCAGCAAATGAAACGTGAGTGATGTACTCCTTTTTAACATTAATAGCCCAGTCCTAGTCCTGGTCTCCAATCCAGACCACTGATGCCATTTTTTATTTGTTTTTTGTTTTGGACACTCTCACGTTTGACCACCATCTCACCTGATGATAAGCGATGATGTGGTCGACGGAAGAAAACCCTTGCGTAGAAGAAACCTATTCACTCTTGACTTAAAGACCCCTAAGTTGTAGCTATCAGGAAACACAGACATCCTCCATTGCGCCTGTAAAAAGTTTCCGCTGCAGGAATATAGGTTTAGAGATCCGTACTAATAAGGTGGGGTTTTCGTACAAACACTTCACCACTTCGACGTACCGATCGTCAATATGCCATAGTTGAAGAGACTGCTGTACGGCTCAAAGTCTCGATCAAATCTAAGGTAATTTATCTTACTCTGTAACGCCAAACACAGAGACATACTACATTCTTCATCTGCCGTATAAGCTGCTGCTGCGAATGTTTGAGGTCTACGTAACTGAAGCCTTTTTGAAATCCTACTTTTTCTGGAAAGTAAAAGTTGTCAAATCTTCGGTTTGCGATGACTCTGCAAAACAACTTATAGACACATCTCAGACGCGAAAAGGATGGGGCTGTAACATTTGAGCACCACACTTCTGTTCGATACCTGTGGCCATAAAGGCCACAAGTCCTGGAATTTTTTTTTTTCAATATATGAATAAATTGATAGGCTCGCGTTTGATCACAATCTCATCTAATGATAAGCAATGATGAGGCTGACGATGGAGCACGCTTTCCTAGTATGATCATATGTTCCCTTGGGTTATACTTTTACCTTTACGCGGGCGAATCCGTTAATAGAAGTTAGCCAGTTTCCAACAGGGCGTCCTTATTATTATCAAAACATTATTGAACACTACATTTATCGACTAACATAGTAGATTGGACAGTAGATTGTGATGTTATTAGCAGATAGATGAGTGTGTGATACCCGTTAACCAGCCAGCTTTAATTTATGAGTCTAAAGTAGCAGAACTACAATGAAATTGTGGGATAATCTTGTGAAGTACCTATAAAATCAATAAAAAAATTGTTTAATTGATGAAAGCGTACACCATCTTTGATAGAAATAAAGTATCGATTTGACAATTCAGAAAAAAGGCCACTCTTTTAAGCCAAATTGTTCATTTACGCAGGCGTTACTGCCATAATTTTTTACGGTAAATCTTGGGCGACGAAGTTACAATAAATTGGTTACAACATAACTTATTGACCCTTAATATCGACCAAACGAGAGCGGTTAACTTTTTTATTTCATAAGAATTACCTTTCGTCTTCATTCGTGCCAAAGCTACAGGCAGGAGCAACTGCCTTCAAATAGAAAACACTAGCCCCATGAAATATTAACGTATTTGACTGCTAAATTGCATGAACAACCCACATAATAACACTGACACTCACACTGTTCGAAACTTGGAGGAGGCCTATGTCTAACAGTGGACGACTTTCTGCTGAAATGATGATGAATAGAGTTCGAAAGCTGCTTCATATATTAAGCATTTGGGTAAGGTTGCCGACGAAGCGTTAGAAAAATGGTGTATTTCTCACTTTGCCAATCAATTCTTAGTCACAGTACCGTCTCATGGAGCAATTAAATGTACATGATGAAAATGGAACATGCACAACGTGCTCTGCTCAAAGTTCCATATAGAAGACCATAGGAACCGCACTAGTCAACATTACGCAGAAGTAAAGGTACTGAGAGCCAGGCAGCTGTACCTACATTATTTCCACTACGCTGCGATTTCACAAAACGTCACTAAACAGTTGCTGATTTCAGCAACGCTCCAGCCGTTTGGAGAACTGGGATAAACCACATGCTGAACTGGACCTACTGGGCACAGCCCTGAAACAAACATATACACACACACATACATATTTTTATTTTATTACAAGCTTTTATTTAGTTTCACCTGTCCCGTTGTCTGTCGTTCTGTAATCAAATCTTGCAACTTAAATTTGATCCACTTCCCGGTTTCCGATTGAGCTGAAATTTGGTATATACGTTTAGTTCGGATGACAATGCAATATTATGATGACATGGAGCTGATCTGATGATGGAATCGCGAGGTAGCCATAGGAACTCTGTAATTAAACGGCACAACCACGTCGAGTTTGGGCTCGTGTGAATCGTCTTGACGAGTTTTATTTATATAAGCATAGACCACCGCTATAAAAGCTTGTTATGAAAAAAAATATTTTCATTGAAAACTTGTTTTAAGTTCTCTCTTCATTGTGTGTATTTGTGATAAAAAAAGGTCTTAGTTTTTTTCTTTCAAATCATATCAAATAATTTATTGTGATACACAGGTATTATAATAGGTCTAAAATAATATATGTTCATGCCGAGATCCACCACACAGGGCATACAAATAGAATTTCTTGCTACACTACTGTTCTCGCTGATGAGAAGTGAAGATTTTGAAGCACTTGTGATTGGCTAATTCTCAGTCAACTTCACTCCACTCCACGTCAGTAGAAACGCACCCTTATGTGTTTATAGATATTACCTATATCTACATCAGAAGAGACCACCGTCTACGTGCTACGAACTGCTACGCCGTAGCGCTACGGGCTACGAGAATGAGAGAAATTGTGGTACTGTGATTATGTAATGTAACTATTTGTGATACTATAAAAAAAGTTAGTTTTTTCTTTTTTTGGAAAAATAGTTTATAATGGTAATGAACTAAAAGATTATGAAAAAACAATTCGAAAGTTATCAGGATTAATTACATGACTTGATTCCGCCATCTCCTTTCCATCATCGGACAACCAGATATACAGCGAGCCCTTATAATGATCTCTACGGTCCGGACTAAGCGTTTCACCTCGTTGTTTATACCGCGTACATCGAAGGTTTGTAACAATTTACTTACTATTTTCCATCCGATCGTAATTTTGGTGTTTTCAAGGCTCGTAATAAACTAGTTCGCTTCACCATCAATGCATCATTGCTTACTATCAGTTAAGATCGCGAACAATCACTGGTTTATACCAAAAAAAAAACAGTATTTAAATAGTTTTTTTTTTATTTATCTAATAATATTTTAGTATTTTTAACATCTTAGATAGAGTATTATACGAGTATTATACCCCGTTTATTAAAGAACATTACGCTACAACTCACGGAAGCGGAGCAGTATCCAAAAACACGAGTAAAACCGGGGGATACAGATAATAGTTTATAGCCATCATTCAAATTGATTCCAGTGTTTTATGACAAACGGAATACCAATGTTTTTAACAAAAAACAATAAAAGTGTATAATGACATCACGTTACTCATTTTATGACTTCAAATATCCCAAATTTTAATCGACCATAAGATTTTTTACCAACACCCGTCGTTCACCAAATGCATATAATTCCAGAGAAACACATAAATTATGCTTTAGGAAGTCATTACTAAATAAATAACTTTTTGTGAGTCATTCTGTATATTTGAGAGGGGTTTAGAGACAATATAATTGAGACAAAAAATCTAGACTTTGTTGCACATTGTCGTAAGGATGTGCATTAAAATAAATAAAATGAAAATAAATTATTTTGATACATTAAATAGCTATCGCAGAAGGTTCTGTATTCTGTAAATTTATACCACACTCTTTCAGTCATGTTTATCTTTCAAGTAAGCCACTGCTTACCCCAATGTACACAATGGAATGGGTTACATGGCTGTGCTTCTGGTTTTAAGGACTTCTTGTATTAATATTTATAAAAATCAATGCCACTTTTCGTTGTAATTTTATAACTCAAGAACGGCTATCCAAACTAAATGTTTAGGCTTTGTTCGAACTATTTAATTGAGGGTTTATGAGAAGTTTGCACAAAATAGAACTTGCGGTTCTTCATTTATCACATTTTTCGGTTGCCGGAAGCGAAGCCGCGAAAGCTAGTTTTTTTTAATGAAAATACTACAATTAGGTAAATAAAAAGTAATCTTAATAAAAAGTACAATTAAGTTTCCTTTTACTTGCCTTTACTGTCCACCAACTGTGTTAGCCTTGCCTTGGCCAAGGCCTTGCCCAAGTCCTTCCAGACTTAATTGAATAGCTAAGTTAAAAAAGTATATCAAATTTTACTGTAAACGATTTTAATCATATTACTATACAATCAGGACATTTCAGCCAAAACTGTATGCAATTATATAGCCTGATTTAAACCGACAACCCATTCTTTAAGCAATCCCTTGAGTAAATCCTCCTTATAAAATCCAATATTACACGGGAAGTCAGTAGCCCACAACTTGTAGGGAACTGCTCAAGTAGTCACAAAGGTTGCTAGAAAGGGTCCGGACAAGTTAACGATCGAATAAAACGCGACATAAAAGATAACTTATAATACATAATAAGTTAATAGTATTGTCGATAAGTTGCTGTTTGTATATTGTCTACAGGATGTGGACAGTTTTCGTTTTAATTAGCCTTTTTTATACCGTAATTTGAGACATAATAGAAAGACAATGTCGCACATTGTATTTCTATTATGTCTCAAATTACGCGGGCGTGATGAAATGATGATGATGATGATGATGATGAAACTTGGTTTTTTTCTTCTTCTGGTGGGTGAAAATCATCAAATGACATCTCCCGCTCATATTAAAAAAAAATCCTTATATTTATATTTAGAATCATGGGCAATTGAGCCTCCATTTCTACTCTATAAGACTTAAAAAAACTGAAATAAAATTACCCCTCCACTTACACCTTACTTTGCCTGTTCACACCTTTAGTTTTATAAACATAAGTTAGATTCTAAACTACCAACCAAAAAAAAAAATTCTATCATTTTATATTACTTCTGCAAACCTTACAGCACAAAAGAATAAACAATAAAAAAAACTAGTAATTAACAAAAACAACCGCTGAAGAAATTGTTCACGCAACTTTATAACTCTAGCACGCTGTATAGTAACGTGACAATAAAAAGGGCTCTATTAAACGGAAAGCATTTAGATTGAGAGGCCCTCACGGCTATATAACACGGAGCGACATTAAGAATTACATTATAACTGTCATAAAACAACATACTGTAGATGGAGTGGCTCGATGCTGTTCTTGAGGAAAATATTACGTGGAATTAGTAGAATACTTACTTGTTTTGATTAGAAAGCATAATTTATAAATTTTATCAAAACATATTTTAATAAAATATTTTAACTATTATATGATATTTATTTATTGTGCACACCTACCACAGTGTTGCCTTTTTTAACCCAAAGGTTGACTGGTAGAGAATGCCTTGTTCCATTAAGTCAGCCTATGGACCACTACTGTACATGAAGATTAAATAAATAAAAAAGAATTTAAATCACAATTCACAATCACGGTGACTCAAACCGATCGAGACTAGTTTTGAATTTAATTTTTTTATAAACAACTAGCTTTTGTCAGCGGCTTCGCCCGCGTACATAAAATAGCCTATAGCCTATGTCACTCAGGAGTAAAGCAGCTTTCTATTGCTGCTAAAATTTTTCCAATCGGACCAGTAGTTCCAGAGATTACCTCCTACAAACAAAGAAACGAAAAAACAAACTTTACTTCTTTATTATATTAGTGTAGATAGTGTAGATGAAATCTCCAGCTGGTCTGTAACTAGTAACAGCTAGTTTTATTTAGTTTATGAATAGTTACAGCAATATACTCTTCAAGTTCCGTTAGTTCCTGTTACGTTACTCTCTGACTAAATAAGGCTAGTTCGTTTTGTACCATCAATTTGTAATTTGTGACGTTTTTTTATGGTAGGAAAAATCATCCAATGACGAATCCCACTCTCGGGCGGAAGACAATGTCGGGCGGAAGACAGTGTCAGACTCTTACTGGCTAAACGACCCACCCCTTTCCTTCTTAGCCCTCATACTGGGGACAGACTTTCCTTTCAGAAACCGGACCAGGGCCCCAGTAAGCTTCGGCCCTGCAGTTGGGTCTCCACATTTTCTGACAACTCTGAGGTGCGCGGGAACAAAGCGCACCGTCGACGACCTGGCTTGGTCTGAACCATTACCGGACGGTGAGCTATCCATTGCTTGTCGTCCGCAAGCCCGCGCCTAAGGTGGCCGGAAATCGGGATCAGAATCACAGAGGCATGTGGTAACTTGTGTTAGTTTCTGACTAGCTATGGCTAGTTTATTACTAAAAACGTTACGACTACAGAAACAGAACATACAAGCACTGTTTTTTCTGACTAGCTTATAACTACTTTAGGACTTCAACCTCTGATCTACGTCAATTATGACGAAATTAGCGCCATAATATCTAAAGTTCCTACTGCCAAAAATCAAAACTATTTTTTATCACAGGCCTACATGGGCACTAATACAATTCAGAAGCAATTATATTCTATGAAGAAGAACCGGCATGAAACTCCATGGTTCCTCGTTTCTCTGTGTCCCTCAAAAATCAATTTGACATTCGGATACATAAAAAAAAACCTTTAAACCCAAATCAGGTAGTTCGTCCATCAACACGTCAATCAAACATCCATAGATGACATTCCCCCATAAACGAGTCCTTTTAAACAATTAAGAAGGGGCAATTAAGTCAACCATTTTGTTAATAGTCGTGAAGAACAAAAAATTGTATAAAAAGCCCTTTAGATGTCTTCATCGCGTTTTTGTGACTACCCGTGTTTGGAATAGCAGGGTTTCATAAAATTAGGGGTAAAGGATAGAGGCTGTTGCTTTTTTAAAATACAGTTAATTGTAATGGTTTTTTTTGTATTGAGAATAAAGTGCATAGTTTAATGTCTTGCTCATTCAGCTGTCAGTTTTGTTATTTACAGTTTGAAATCTGAAACTTTTAAGTAAATTTATTTTAAAGTGTTTGCTATCAAGATTTTTTTTACTTTATTTTAGTACCGTTAGTAGTATTCTTAAAGTAGTTGAAAAAAAATTGTCATTACGGTTATTGTCTCTTATTGTATAATAATAAGTTAGAATAAAATTACTTATTAGTTTCTTAGGCCAGATCTTAATCAATAATTACCAAATTGTTTCTTAAAAATAAGAGAAAAAACAATTACGGTCAAGGCGGCATTGCAATGACAAATTTCCGTTTTCAATATACTTACGAAAAAATAAACTAAGTAGGTTGGCGTGCATTTCGTGAGAGCCACCGTGCGGTCAGCCTGATACGATAAATGTAATAAAACTGAGGCCAAAGCCAGCCCGCGCGCTTTTCCGCACTAGTCCGAAAAACGTGAGTTTTTCACGCAAGTGTATTGAAAATAATAACATGTCTATTACACAAACAAGACCGCGCATACCACAAAAGTCAATAAACTACACAAAACTCGTAAGCACCTACTTATTTTTTCTCAATAAACCACAAAATAAAAACATAAAACAAAACTCTAAATCACTGACGACTTTATAATGGATAGTTTAAATTCTACTTTACCAACATATATTTTAGCAGTAGCAACACTAAAAACATCATTATTAAAAACAAAAGGACTACATTAAGTTCACGTCAGGAAAAACTAAACTTACAAAAGAATAACAACCTTAACACTTTAAAACCAAGGTTCAATTTCCCATACCGATTATGAAAACGTATTATTTATTAATGTCTAGTTTATTTTATGGTTTACGAGTCTCTCAGGTAGTTGTGGGCTATAAAAATTAGTGGAACCCTTTTATAAGTAGGGTTACGTAAAAACTGAGTTAAACCTTCGTTGGAGCAACAGGTGAACATATTTTTTACTAGCAACTTTCAAACTTTGGTTGGCTACTGCAAACTTACTAATCTGTCATCATCATCAGCCTTTTTTATAATCCCATTGCTGGGACACAGATCTTCGCTCTAAGAGAGGGATTGGCATGGATTGATGCTATAGTGGAACATCCCTATGTTCCACTATAACTAAGAACTAAGGCAGGAAGGAACGGTGGGTCGTTTAATCAGTAGAAGTCTGACCTTGTCTTTCATTCCGCTCAAGGGCAGGATTCGTCATTCGATGATTTTTCCGACCATAAAAAAACCACGTCGGCTCAATGCGGATTGGTGGATGTCACTTGTCATCGAATTTTTGGTTCTCGAACATGCCAGGTTTTCTCACAATGTTTTGCTTCTCCGTTTTGAAAGCAGTGGTGAAGAAATAAACTACACAATGTACACCTGGCTGGAATGGATCCCGCGACCTAATACTCATAAGTCGGGGCCATTACCTCGGCTACCTCTGCTCCCATGTTTCGAAAATCCTTTCACAAAATCAGCGAAGCATTTCCCGAGACGCAAACTGACTGTACAAACAAACATTTATTTTATAAGCGAGGTATTGTCATGTGAAAGTGAACACTTTCTATGTCAAAACCTGTACTGATTGACTTGAGAAAGCAATGCACCTGGCTGGGTTTGAACCCGCGACCTACAACTTATAAGACGGGGCCGTTACCAGACACGCACTCCCACTTCACCCAGAAGGGGCGAAATCATTGAATGGTTTCCTACCTTTAAAAAAGCCTTTACTGGCATTCGCCCTAGCCGGCCCTGCTATAATAATGCTGAACATCACACAGCAACCTAGACCTGTTCCTTATCAGACAGCAAGCGAAGAAAGAAGGAAAGAAAGAAATACGTTTATTTAGTACCAATAAAGAAACAAGTACATAAAACTTCAACAAAAGCACATACAAACATAAATAAACAAACAAAACCGGAATGCGTAAAAAATAACTTTAAGTAAAATATTAAAAGAAAAAAAAACAAATTCAGTCCAGATAGTATAGAAATAAATTCAATTGCATTAATTTACACACAAAATAAAATGAATAATAAATTCTAATACGGATCATATTGACTACGACAGTCGGGAGCCAAATTGGATGGAATAATTTTAGTCTATGGGTCTCGATTGTCAGCAATCTAAAAATGATGATTTTTGCTTTTTTTTACCTATTGTATGAGACACATAGTGTGTCTCACACGGGCTACGACCAGCGAACAATAGGTAGCCCGCTGTCCGGTCGTCTGTTGACAGTCCGGAGTCCGGACCAAGCCAAATTCGTCGATGGCCAGCACTTTTCTCGCGCGCCTCAAGGAGTTATCAGCAAACTGTAGTGGTCGAAGCCTCCTGGGACCAAGGGTTGAAGCGAAAGCATATTACCGGAGCCCTGGGATCAAGGCAAGAAAGGAACGGGGTAGGTTGTTTAGTCAGTAAGAGTCTGACACTGTTTCCCGTTCCGCCCAAGCGCGGGATTCGTCATTGGATGATTTGATGCGGACTAAGGAGGGTCCTTCTTATGAATATCAAGCTTACTACATCTATGAAATAGATTGATACGCGGTTGATAAAATAGCCAATAGGTCAGAATATCTTACTGCAGCTATTGATTGCATTTATTATTTACCCTCACGTCCCGCGTCAAGCGTGTATCGTCCATGAACCAATATTGGACGATGTTAGTTTAATAACACATTCATAACAGTTTAGACTAATCTGTTGCTGAACGTAATTGGTTTCAGCGTAATATTGTAATAGCTTGTAATTGATTCACGACGAAATAGGCTTATCCAACACACGTACTTGAAATAAGGTTTTTGTGAAAATATTTTTTCCATAACAAGTTTGTTTAGCAGTGGACCTATATAATTCGGGCCTTCGTAGAGGCCATGGTCAAGAATGGTAGACGGTCGCGTCCTTCTGCGAAGCAGTAATGCTAGCAAAGGAGGAGGCTGACCGCATCAGGCAAAGGCAACGGGCGACGCTCACGCCACCGCTACCACCGCCGTTTCTCCGATCCCGATTTCCGGCCACCATAGACGCGGGCTTGCGGATGGCGAGGGTCGAAACCTTCTGGGGGGTTGATGCGAAATCGGAACATGGGGCCTTAGAACTAAAGTCTGACACTGTCTCCCGCAAGGGCGGGATTTGTCATTGATGATTTTTCCCAACATAAAAAAACCTACATAATTAAAACTCGTCAAGACCATTGACGCGAGCCCAAACTCTACATGGTTGTGCCGTTTAATTACAGAGTTCCTATGGCCAACAACCGCCAGAAATGGAGAGATATCACTCGACAGCCCGCAGCCTTGGAGGCAAACGACGACGGTGCGCAGCGACCCAGTCCATCATGAATAGCCACGACCACTCTGTCAAGAGTGCCCGACCAAGAAGATAAAGCCTGTAAATGTTAACATCTGTATGTTAAATTCCTATATATATCCTCTTTTTTTACAATTCATTTTAGATTTTTAGCCTACTTTTTATTTTATTTTTTTGAGTGCGTGTTTACCTATTTTATGTGTTAATTTTTTCAACCAATTTTAAAGTGTAAGCTGTGCAATTGTGCATACCTGTAATGGGCATGCATACCAGTGTAAAATATTTTCGTGTTATTTTATGTGATATTCCTGTATGCATGCTGTTGGTTTTCCAATAAATAAATAAAGCGTATTAAACCAACAGGACCCTATCTTGAAACTCACTCACTCTTAAAAGCAAGATACATATACAGATAAGCATATATGTAGCTATGTGTAATCTCACAAGTCTTCGACGCAATTAGCGATACACATTAAGGTTTTATTGTTATTGGCTCGATATTGTTTACTAACATAAGTACGTATTTAATGTAATTATTACAATCGATTGAGTACCTAAGCCATTACGGTCTTTGGAAGAAACCGGGAAGAAATGAATGTACTGCAGGTATATCTCGTGGTTAAAGGCGTTTAACCCGAAATGTTCCGTACAGTCAAATAGAACAAATTGGGTAGGGTGAACAAAATAAGATATTTAAAAAAAAATATTATCAACGAAAAAAGTTTGTTATGAATTCGAAAACATGTGACATCCACCAATCCGCACTGGGCCCGCGTGGTGGATTATGGCCCATTCCCTCTCCTAGAGAGAGGAGGCCTGTGTCCCAGCAGTGGGAACATTAAAGGCTGATGATGATGATGATGATAAATCCAGGTAGTCAATTTTGTTTATTTATGTGTCACTGTGTGATATGTCTGAGTAGTGCTAAATGAAAAAAAAAAGGCGAATTGTTCCTAACAATGAAAATAAGAAAATAAAAACGTTTTTCTTTTAAACTATTTATGACTTTAAACACTATATTTAGCTAATTTATATTAAACAATAACGTAAGTGAAATCACCTAGAATTATTTAAAACTAAGTAACAAAAAGCATACAAGACTCCTTTATTTATACGCAAATAAGGGTTTTTTGCAAACCATACTTTTCACTCAAAACTTGACAACTCGATGTTATTGACTTTACTATTCTCATTTGGAACGCATAGTACATACGTGATTACGACGTTCTTACACATTTTTCTCCTATTTTTGATTTTTTCTAAAATATCTGGAGAAAAATGTGTAAGAACAAAAATCAAATCTTGTGGCTATTATTATGATGCTGCTAGGTAATTTGTGTCGGACTAACATAGTAAAGACATCGTCGGAGTAAAAAAGGGCGTCACACTTTCATTAAAATACCCGTTTTCCTTTCTCTCGGATTCCGGGACCGCGGTTACGATTTCCAACAGACTTCAAACAAAGGTGTTTGAATTAGTCACCGCGGGCAATTTAATGATTAATCCCCTGAAAAATAGGGATCCTTGAGATAAGTAGAACCAATCTACATAATTGTATGTACCTTTGTTTCGTTTTATTTGTAGAGGGCACAACAAGATTTTTTCTCCCATTCTGTCCTGTCCCCCGACACCGTGAGCCGACGACTCGGTGAGGGAAATCGGCGCGGAAATAAAATCCTAAGGATGCGAGACGCACATGACTGGTCATTATGGCGACTCGACTTCGACTGAAGTGATGGTGACTCATCACGCTATAACTAACTCCCTTTTTTTTTAAATCACACTTCACACAATTTCTCTAGATTCATAATAAAAAAACCCACTAGTATAAACTTGAACTATATATCTAATTATATTCAAAACCAATCCGCGTGGTGGATTATGGCCCATTCCCTCTCCTAGGGAGGAGACCTGTGTCCCAGTAGCGGAAACATTAAAAAGCTGATGATGATGATATATATTTAAACTCTAGAGCCCCGTTCGTGCACCTATTGTCTTTCTATTATGTCTTTAATTACAGTATTCGAAAGGTAGAAATAAATTTCCTTAAATATTCTATACCCTAAATAGAATTCGCATTCATTACAAAGGTCGCTCTATATTTACCCACAGCGATTTCTATTAAAATATTATCTTGTTCATTTGTTCGGCTTCGCAAGGGTTGTAAGCCGAGACTTTGAGGCACAGATACCTCTCTGCTTCTCTCCTTTGGGAGGGGAAGTGGGTTAAGGAGTGTTCTTCAAGAATTTTTCAGATTAATTAGCTTGGGTAGAGTTTGACAGAATTTTGTCGTAGTGTAGTGTTAACAGGTTAATACCGTCGTACTAGTAAAGGTATAATCGTTTCATACTAAGATACAATCCGCGGCAAAGAAGTTGAACCAAAATTGCCCAACCTGGTCAAACCTTCTCAAACAAAACCACTTTTTTTTAAAGTTGATAGGCTCGCCTTTGACCACAATCTCACGTGATGGTAAGCAATGACCACACACCGCTGCTAACACTACAAATAGGTAATTATTAATTAACTATCTTAAATATCTTTTGAATCGTCGAAACCTCGATAAATAAATATCATTAAATAAACATAATATTCAATGGCTATACGGCACCCAGATATATTTTTTGTTCACCGAGTTCTTTTTTCGTAAGAGGGGTGAACTGACAAAGATAATAAAAGTGAACTTGCTGAACTTAATCTACAAATTAAAAATTAAGATTTATAACATAAAATATAGCACATACCTATGTATTTATTAATTTACTAACCCAGTCACTAAACAATATGACATCATTTGGTTTATACCTTTTTAAAAAGTAAAAATACGCTCACTTTGGCCATCGACAATAGAAAAAGAGCACTCTTCGACTGCACTGGATTCTGAACAATGAGGGTAAGTAATCAAAGACAGTTTTTCAAGTACCTAACAGTATTAAAAAAAAATATCACAGAACTGTTGAAGAACAATGTTTACTTGCTATTATAGAAATAGCAAAGCAAAAATAGCTACAAATATGTAAGAAATAATCTTCATTATGTCAAACCAGTAACTTATTTCATTAAAAACAGTATTCTAGTAATATTTACCTAAATCCGTCTTAAAATATCTCATAACCTTTAACAAAAATAATAGATATCCCACATGAACATCACATAAAGAGATTACACACAAAAGCAAGAAAACTGGATTAATATATTAAACAAGCTGCCAAACTAAAAAGAACCTTATTTCTAAATGCCATACGATTCACAAAACATTGGCAAGTTCAGTATATCAAAGGGCAATATGAAATGATGTGTCATGTAATGGTTAACCAACCATTTCTAGATGTAAGGAGGCCGTTCGTCTTCGGGAACTAGCCGTGACGATTGAATTCGGTCGGCTGCGACACAGGTGGGCCGAACGAACGAAAATAGACTCAAAATCAATACAATACTTGCGAAGATGGTTGTAGTGATGTCGTTGTGTTGGTTTAATTGCTATCGACTATCGATAGTTTTGAAAATAAATAAGTTTTACTTACTAACTTTACAACTAAAGTAACGAGGATTTATTGCAGTATCAAAAAACTATGCGTTTCCCAAATAAGCATTTTGGATATGCGGAAAAGAGAGTAAAGTCCCAGATATCTCCGTTGAAAAGGGAGGATTCACCGACCAGAAAGATGTTCTATTTGGTGAGCTACTGCCGGACAGCCCCCTGACACCCAAGCGAGCGCCGGCGCTCGCGGTCATGATTTCGCGCCACGCGCCGTTGTAAAATTTTCAAAAATAGAATGTACAATATTTGAGCATTTTTTTTTTTTGTAGGGTATTTTGATATTTATCCAAGAACGTAAAAAAAAAGTTTTTATAGACAAATAACTTTCCGTTAATACCCGCGGCGTTCGCTTGAGGTCTGAGAGGTTAATTTCGGGCTCTCGGATATGTTCGAATCGCGCGGGGAACTTTGATTACGCGATGCAGGATTGGTTCTTATGTGATGCCATAGAAAGCGCTACAAAGAGAAAATTAGCAAACTTAAAAAATAGCGCATTAGAAGCTATTACTTCAGAAACTTCAATATACTGTATGTAAGAGACTTTACCAACCTATAGATTGTTACTAGAGTAAAGCACCTTTCTTTTGTTGCTATTTTTTTTCTAATCGGACCAGTAGTTCCAGAGATTACCTCCTACAAACCAAAAATATAAAAAAAAACAACTTTTACTCTTTATTATATTAGTGTAGATAGTGTAGATGTTTATTTTTTTGGCGAAGGTAAGCTTGATCATCAGTGTACGAATCACTGATGGAGGCTGTTGACACCAAACCGATTCATGGTGCTCTCCATAACCGTTAAGCTTTTCCAAGCGCATTCCTAGTAAAATACGTTCGTCATCTTCCTGCCCTTGTCCCGCTTTATAGAAAAAAAAAAAATACGGGAGAAATGGATGTAAATGTATTCTTGGTTAGTCATATTTATTTTCAATTTATATTTTTATGTAATTAAAAGTATATGTACTTTTCCACCTGTATTGGGAACAGAAACAAGGCTACAAAAAGAGAAACCTCCTAAAAATGTGATAATGCGTCCAATAGTGTGCTACTTTTTGGAATCAAGCCCTTGTAGTAAGCTCAAAAGCCCAGTGCTTGAGCTTATTAAAGTGTTGATCGAGTTTCGTGGCTAGCTACTAGCTGACACAATTTACGGTACAATGACTACTACGTTCACATCTTACATGACAACAAGTTCTAGAGTCAAAATACTTGGTTTACTGAATATTTAAATTTTTAACCAGTATATAAGTTAGTCCTGTCCGCAACTGCGGCGCTTCATAATCGCATTAACAATATCAAATTGTAATGAGGTAGGTATCGGTATACCACATTACAATGTGATATTGCCATTATCCGGAATTGGGTTAGATAGGTGCTATAATACTTATCTGTGCTATAATACTTACTATTTCACAAGAGAGTGAAAAATATGTTGGTATCCAATCCTTACATTTGCGTTCCTTTTTCTAAGTTACCGCACTTTCCGCATCATGATTCTGCAAGCAAATTTTAATTAAACATTATATTTCGTTATAAACATTCTAGAAGGTACATATGTGTAATTTGTAGGTATTTTAGTATATACTCTATTAATTAAAAAAAATTGTGGATAATGTGGCGAATAGGAAGCTTTTACAGATGCATTTGTATAAACCTCTCTTATAGTTAGAAAAATCTTCTGTGTTTATTCTTATTAATTTGCTAAAACTTGAAGAAAACTCATACAAGACTGTTCTTACACACCAGTGACTATCAAAACTCAACATAAATAAAAAACAAACATCGATATCTACAAGTTAATTCGCTGTGTCCCCTCCCTACAATCCCGTAGGGTTGTCAACTCACTCTAAGTAATCGCCCATTATCTATATCGATTCAGCCGCCACTGTCCACCAATTCTCGATTCCACTGAGGCAGTGTTACCCTAACTTGGCGACTATAACTTAGTGGCGTCAATCCATTGCTGGTTTTGATGACTAAAACTTTCGAACTTACTCAAGTAAAAAAGTAATGTATAACGTTTGGAGAGTAAAAGTCGTATTTGTAGCGATATTTTGGTACAGCATTAACACTGATTTCAACATCGTTTAAACGTAGAGGCGAGCTAATGAAGCGATCGCAATAATTGATTCAGAATTTTAATTCTCCCTCTATTATAAAATCCTCTTAAAGGGTTGAATGATATTTCATAAGTAATTGAATATTGGAAAGGTATTTCTATTGTAGGATTTTTCTATCAAGGATTTAGTATTATCTAAAGATGTTAAGGTACATCTTTAAACATTTTTTTAAAAAAGGAACTCATAATTATACTAATATTATAAAGCTAAAGAGTTTGTTTGTTTGGTTGAACGCGCTAATCCCAGGAATCCTCGTCCGATTTGAAAAATTCTTCAGTGAAGGATAGCCCTTTTATCGAGGAAGACTATGGGCTATATAACATTACGCTACAACCTACAGGGGCTATAACTAGAGATGTGGGTGAAACCGCGGGGAACAGCTAGTTAATTATATTATAAATTGCAGAAACTAAATGTAATATTGAATGTCTAAGCAGTTATATATTAAACTAATTCTACTAACCTGGCAGGTACAAGCCAATAATATGCATACAGCTTAATACGAATTGCATAATAAACTCAACAAATTTAATTAGTTAGTTAGGTGTAGTTAGTTAGTCTGTCAGTAATAAATAAGTGAGATCAGACTCATGAATTTATTGTATTTACAAATAATAATTTAACGGTTTGCTGTTAATCTTTTACAACCTAAAACAACTACTTGAGGATTGTCAACAACGAATTACCTCAAAATCTTTTTGGTCCTTCGAGCCGGATAATCCGTAAACATAACATAGTCAGCCTACAATGTTCGTATTGCTTGGACTAAGGCTTCCTGTCTAGGAGTACTAGACTGAGAGAGAACGGGCTACCAGTCCCTCGCGGGCTAATGCGGATTAGTGGATATCACATGTCTTCGAATTTTTGGTTCCAGGTTTTCAAATTCGTTTTCAATCAGGCAAAGGGAAAATATAACCCGCCTAACATCTTAAGGACTCTGCAAAAGGGTTGAAGCCTATTGGAGCCCAGGGTCTCTTTCTGAAAGGAAGGCTTGGCCTCAGTGCGAAAGGCAGAGAAGGAATGGAGTGGGTCGTTTAGTCAGTAAGAGTCTGACACTATTTCCCGCTCCGCCCAAGAGCGGGATTCGTCCTTGGATGATTTTTGTCTACCATAAAAAAAAGAAAAAACTCGCCTAACATATTTTCTATGTCTGTCTTTTTTTCCAAGTGTGACATGAATTAATAAACAATGACGAAAAACCCAAAAACACTTCACCTAATCTAGGTATCACTAGACCAACAAGCCCTCGGTTCTTTCCCTGATAAAAAAAAACAATAATCGTGTAAAAATAACTTAAACATTATAATCTTATCCCATTCCATAGTTCACTGCACGACTTTTGAACCAGTTTTAATTATAAATATCAATTATTAAAGATTTAATCTGCTTTACGAAAGGCTACAATCTAATCGTAATACTCTTATAATTATTTATTAGCAGCTAGAGCTGTTTTATCGATGGAATAACATAAAACTATCGATAACTGATGTAGGATTAGTTTACAACTACGCATGTATTAGGATTAGGACGGTTTAGTCCAAACAACTGTGTCCTATCTAATATCTGTTCTGGGTTGTACAATAGATATCAGCTGCCTACTAGAAAATTGATTACATAAATCCGACACATAAGGGACATCGTAAATAGCAAAACAATTATGTAATTCTCGTTTTTTTATATCAGTTACTAATATTATAACATGAAGAAGAGATATAGAAAGAAAAGAGAGTTAGTGATAGTGTGACGGGTGACAGGACAGAGTGGGAGAAAAATACATGTTGCGCCGACCCCAAGTAATATGGGATAAGGGATGATGATAATAATATTATAACATCAATCTATATTATATAACATAACACTATATTTGTATATGCTAATATAACTTAAATATATTTTACAGAATAAGTAATTAATACATATAAATATATAATATTCGACCACCATCACACAACGCCGTCTAGTCTCAAAAAATTGAAAAAAAAATGGATCGATTTCAATCGTTTTTACTCCATAATATTTTTTTTTTCCAAAAATATTACAAGGTGGACACCACCGAGACTAAATACAATACAGATCAGGGCAGGTCATAGCGGGCCATAGACTCCAGTGCACAGCTGGGTGCGGTAGTGAAACCGAGAGCCTGATGGCCATGTGTTTGTAACTTTGTGATTTTTCATGATACCAGAATTTTCCAAAATTCACCTCCTAGGTGATGAAACAGGGTGTCAAAAATTTGATAAATAAACCTATTGTCACGAGAGTGAAGCCACTGGCAGAGTTAGTTGCAATATAATCTAATCTAATACTTTATGTAATGTTTATTTTTATATTTATATGCGAGTATGTCGTAGCCAGATCATAGAAATTGATCACTGCATGATATGGCCAACAAATATCCGCTAAATCTTTTAAACGATGGTGGTATGTATGTAATATAATTTTTTTTACGATAAGGGCCACATCTTCTGTTTTCGGTAACTTACTAGATTGTTTTTTTTTTTTCCAATTGACAGCAGAGGTTTTAATTTCAACTCTATACCTTCACGTGTTACCAAGATAGACAGACAGACATTCAGACGGACAACAAAGTAACCTGTAATGGCTCCATTCTTACCTTTTGAGGTTTTTTTTTATGGTAGGTAAAAATCATCCAATGACGAGTTCCGCTCTTGGGTGGAGCGGAAAACAAGTGTCAGACTCTTACTGACTAAACAACCTACCCCGTTCCTACATCGCCATACATACCAGGGCCAGAGCCTTCCTTTTCAGACACAAACCCGTGGCCCTGATTGGCTTCGACCCTTCTGCAGGGTTCCTACGGTTACTGACAACTCCTTGAGGAGCGCGGGAACAGTGCGCGCCGTCGACGACTGGGCTTGGTCCGGACGATTACCAGACGACCGGACGGCCAGTTACCCAATGCTCACCGTCCGCAAGCCCGCGCCTACGGTGGCCGGAAGTCAGGATCGGAATCCCGGCGGCGTCTGGGGCGCAAACGCCGTTGCCTTAAGCAGTCCGCCTCCTCCTTTGCTAGCATTACTGCTTCGCAGAAGGAGGCGTACCTTTTGAGGGATTCCGTATCCCATAAACATAACCCCAAAACATGACTGAGCCTTTTGATGAATATAGTAGATATATAATAGTAAGCCTCGTTTTTTTTATCATATCGTTCATAACAGGCACTGGCTTCTTCTGAGACTCGGAACATCAGCACATGGAAGAGGGTCTTGAAGACCACCCCGGAACTCACCCCGTACAACACCTGTTAGGATACTTTCCTGAGGAAACTGACTACCCACCCAGTGAATTCAGAAAATAAGTGGTACAGTGATAACCTAACACTAGCTGGCTAGCTACCTAATTGGATTAATGTAGTTTATCTACACCTTCAAATATAGAGTCTCCGATCTAACAGGAGTGGGTGTTACATGAGTATTTACTATAACCTACAACGCCTACGAAAAATATATTATGTATTATGTCTCCTTATATATAAAAAAATTGGGCAAATGCGAGTCAGACTCGCCCACTGAGGGTTCCGTACAAACTAACTTATCTAAATCGTTAAATTCACTCAAAAAATCTCTTAAAAACAATTTGTACCTATCATTAAAATTCAATAATTGAATTGAAAGATTTGTTCGAGATGAACAATCTGATTTCCAAACCATGACATCCTATTTCCATCCATAGCATTCGCAAAAAATCACTTTGTCATGTTAATCGAAAGATCCCAAAGTATGGATCAAAAGGCGATTATCAAAAATAAAAACACGACCAAACAAAAACAATGAGCTACCAATTAACTCTCAAACTCAAAATCAGGGTAAACTCACCAATTGTCGACCGCTTTATTTGAACGAAACGTACAAAGGGAATAAAAGGGGTTTAAAAATACGCCCAGGCCCAATTAATTAGAGACAATTAGCTACCCTTCCTGCAGCAACAAAAGGTAGAAAAACTCTTCTCATTAATTACGAAGCAAAGAGGGCGAGAGGCGAAACAGGAAGGTACTAGATTTCTCCCCTTTTGTTTTTGAAGAGGAATCCATTTGTGAGACAGGCGCGTTGCGGAAGATGCGGCGACTCGCCCGGGCTATGATTTTATTTATGTTTTATGTTGAGGATTTAATTATGGTTGTGTCATTTGTAGGCTTACGTTTAAATGTTGATTAATATTTTTTTGGGTACTCTTCATCCATTACTTTTTCTACAAAAATTCCATTACATATATAAAAATTCTATACTGCTCCTCTTACAAATAAAATCATTTCAATGTGGGATTGCCAATGGTGGTTAAGCGAACCAATTGAGCCATATATATATGGGTATTGGTAGATATTTTTTAGCAGATAAAGAGCATAGAGAGTAAACGTAAATAAACTAAACAACCTTGCAATTTTTTAACAGTATCAGGAAAAACAATAATCCTTTCGTCGAACCCCATTAAACATGTTGACAGCTCATCCACTTGCAGCTAATTACAATGCTTTCAACAACTCACAGATTACGCGAACATACATTATCAACACTATCTGAGCTAATCCTCGGCTGACACGCTAGAAAAAATATTCCAGAGTGCCTTCCACGATAGGCGAACATTTAATCGACACACAGATTATATGTGTCCATTAAATAAGTAGCTATCAATTACCGTGCTTGTACTGATAACTTTTAACAGCACTGATAAAATTCGGCAGTGCTAATCAAGCCGTCACCATGTGCGCGTGCAAGCAAAAAAGATCTTTCCTAATAGAAGATATACTGAAAGATGTGAAGAAGAAACCCTATAGGTTATTGAGTCAGGAGCCTACACAGCCCCTCAAGTGCAATGGAGTGAAGCCCGTCCAGATCTACGAGGTGCCCAAGGCATTGGAGATAACGAAAATTGAAGAGCCGGCAAATGACAATGCGAGTAAACATGATACAAAATGCGAAGTGCCAAAGGATTTTGATTTGAGCAAAGTCAATCTGGAACACAGAAGAAACACTTATCCATTGTATCCTACACCGATTAAAGCCAATGTACCTCCGCTGTCCCCTTCAATAACATGGCCTCAGTACAGAGGAAAAGAGGCTCCAGGCTTCTTAGAGAGGCCACCGTTCAGTTACTACAGTGATCCGATGCTAAACTCTAACCAAATACTACGAAGTCAACTGGCTGCAAACAGATATGTTCCACATCCATTCACTATAAGACAAGCTTATGGATTTGACAGAGGTGAGTTTTGAAATTACTAATTTACTTATGTTTTAAACAGCGCATACAGAGATTATTTGATTAAGTAAATATATTTATTGTTTCAAAATGGTTAAAAGTATAATTGGCTATGTGATAATCCTGACTAAAATTATAAATAGGTAACAACTTCTTATCGACAGTGTACAGAAAGAAACAAATAAAACGAGATTATTATTTAGTTTATCGATTATAATCGATATGAAACGGTCGTGTTAATGCAATTCATATTAATAATCTATTACTTTGTTGTGGAATACCTATTACTTGACACTAGTGTACAAAGTACAATTGAAATGCTAGAGTCATCTTCGAAAGCTAGAAATCCCAATAAGCAGTTGGGATTCAAGATAAATTACAACTACAAAAGCTACAAAGAAGCAGAAACCACATTGATACACACCAGGATCAACAGCCTTACGAGAAACATAAATGTGTCAGAAATATACAGATTTGCTGATCACAGAAGAGGCATTCCAGAAGCCTGCTTAGGAGATTGCCCATTTCAGAGTAGATATTCAATTCTAAAGTGTTGCTGTGATAGCTCTTCATGAAACTGCTGAAGCTTACCTAGTAGGACTGTTTGATGATCCGAATCTTGAAAGGATTCATGCAAATCGGACTTTGATGGTGATAGAAAAACTATTAAAAATTGAACCGATACGCTTTTTGACGTCCCCGGAGGAAAATTACCGACTTATGAATTTAGTGAACAGCCAATTGGAGACGAATAGTAACTAATCGAACAAGATAGAGACCCAATCATGGAGAGAACCAGTTACTAAACGAGCAAGTCTCAAACCGACACTGACGCCAGCAATCTACTAAGCAAATTGAAGAACCAGATAGCAGACTTTAAGAGAATTGGTGCAACTTTTAAAATATTACTATAAATTGCAACTAGAGACCAAGAGCTACTATTGCAGTTATTGAACAACCAATTGGAGACGAATAGTTAACCAAACGGTATAGAACAAGATAGACGCCCAATTCATAGAGAAAGCCAGTCACCAAACGGGCAAGTCACAAACTGACACTGACGTCAGCAATCTACTGAGCAAGTTGAAGAACCAGATTGCAGACTTTAAAAGAATTGTTGCAACTTTTCAAAACGCTGATCTTTAGTAGAGTGCATGTGACATTCACATTCAGATATGTACCAGTTACAGTCTTTACACATTTGCCGAAATCGGTCAATTTGCCCACAAGGGGCTTTCCGGTTGCATGCTTGGTGCATGACTACTTACTTCTTCAATCAATTCCAATTTATAATTACAAACTTTATCTTAATATCAGCCTGTTTCTGAATGCTCCACGTGTGAAAAGTTGACGGTTTCGTCGTGCAGCAAATTACTGTCATTATCAATTTATATTATATCAATTGGAAAGATATCTGTTTATATAAATTCAAAATCTATCTATAAGTACAGTTTTTTAGCCTATACTTTCCCACTGCTGGGAAAAGGGATTCCCAACTTCAATGCATTAAGCTGTCTTATTAGCTGCCTGTTCCTTAGCTAGTAACGCCTTCTTATCTAGTAAGCACGAAAAGGAAAACAAATAATATTCGATTATTAAACCGATTACCGATTTATCATCGATAAACACCGACTTGTTAATACAATTATTCATACTGAACCGCCATGTTTGCGTCATTCGTTGTCTTATCGTAATCTATCATCGATTTCGTCTTAATCGAGTAATCTTTACACAATAATAATGTATTGTCTGTTATTATTATCGAATTGTTTCCTTTTATTTTAAATTAAACAAAAGATTTTACTATGACGTCAATATAATCTATTGAAGCTTTTCTTCTTGTGATTACGATTATTTTATTTTATTATTTATCTTAGAACCCTGGATTCTTAAACCTTCGGAAAGAGCACGAGGGGCCAAGGTTAACTCGCAGAACCAATCAATTATACAGGAACAACCCCATTTTTACCTATATTATTATTTTTTGTGCTCACTTTCCCAACCAGGCAACCTAATTCTGAAATTTCAGATGATCGATAACATTCGAGACACTATAACTATAGTGTCTCGAAAAACATAAACTTATGATCATTCTTTATTACTAATTAATTCATAACATTGCAATCAATAAATCAATACGATATATCATAAAACTATTAACTTATAAAAATCATTTATAAAATTAAATAATCCGCAATCATAAAATTAGCGCTCTCACCCTAAAATGTTTTGCTTCGAGTAATTTAATTCACGTGTACCAATTTTATTAGTTTATAATTTACTAGCTTTTGTCAGCGGCTTCGCCCGCGTACCCAAAATATAGCCTATTTCACTCAGGAGTAAAGCAGCTTTCTATTGTTGCTAATTTTTTTCCAATCGGATCAGTAGTTCCAGAGATTACCTCCCACAAACAAAAAAACAAACTTTACCTCTTTATTATATTAGTGTAGATTATTAATTATGTTATCTTAGTGGCTTAATAACATATTATTGATAGTTTTATCTTAGAAAATAATGAAGCACTTTTTTTATTCGGAACAGTTAGATAACCTCAGTATCTCGAAAGTAAAACTATAAGGAACTCAGGCGGATTTTATTCAGTAAAAGTCACTTCCTGTCGTTCCACCATAAGCGAATTATCTATATATATATATATATATATATAAAAGGAGAAGCTGACTGACTGACATATCAATGCACAGCCAAAACTACTGGGACTAGGAGCGTGAAATTTTGCACAAGGCTTCCTTTTATTATGTAGGCGAACACTAAGAAAGGGTTTTCCAAGATTCACCCCCAAAAGGGAATAAACAGGGGTTCAAAGTTTGTATAGAGAACCCTACTTTCAAGCGGGGGGAGCCGCTGGCAGAAGGCTAGTATTTGATAATCATTACATAGTATAAAACAAAGTTGCTTATGCCGTATGTATGCTTATCTTTAAAAGTATGCAACGGATTTTGATGCGGCTTTTTTTAATAGATATTTCAGTGCTCAACAGTGAGAACCCTACTTTCACACGGGCGAAGCAGCTGGCAGGAGGCTAGTATTTGATAAATTACCTCACCAAAAAAAAATTGGTAACTGTACAAAATTTTTATCATTATGTTAACATTATTCTGTCAATTGCACTGCGTATGCGAATCCCAGAGAAAACAAAAATTTGTGTGGCCCGCAGAGAGGCGATCGAGGTCTAGGTGTTAGTATGTTTATGAATGCACCCATGACACAAATTCCTAATGCTATACACTGGAAAGTCCTATTGTGCTTAAATTTAGAAAAAAAAATCTATTTAAGAATGAAAAGAAAATATGTAAATGCATATTTCCTCTTCTTTCTTGAGTTATTACTAGATCAATATATTTGATCATTGAGTTACTTGTTTTAACTTATCTACCAATTAAAACATTCGTTTTAATCAGAAGGTAAAAATAACAGCTAATCCAAAGAAAGCATTATTCTCATCGAGGTATTATTGAGTTTCATCTTACTATGATGTCGGTTGAAACATGTTTTACCTTAATCTTATCTATTGAATGAAGCCATTCGCTAAATACCTTGATAAAATTCTATCTTTTATGTAAAGTTATTGTTAAATAGCCAATTTCCGGAAAGTTTTACAGCTATCAGCGAGATAATTTTTTGAAGCAGTTCACTAAGACATACCTATTAGATAGTATCTTCTGCCTTTGGCTTTACCGCGTGAAATTAGTTTTCTCCACATAAAGTTGATAGAAAAAGAATTTAATTTAAAACCCTATATAATCCTGACAGTTTTCTACCGTTTTCATTTCGGGGAATGCATTGGAATTGCACAATATAATTCCGCCAAGTCCGTTTCATCATTGGACCACTAGACGTACCGGCAGTATTGCGCCATCGGTACATGTGGACATCCAACCCATACGTAAAAAAAGCATTTTCCAAAAAGCTTTACATTCATACGTACATTTATATTTATCAGTGCAAAATCAACCGGAAGTTCTGAAATTCTTATGCATTCTGATACATGCTGCCATTATCTACAGTGGCTCAAACCAATTATAAAATAATACCTATGTTCACTCCTATTGCTGGGACTAACTACTGATGGGCCGTGATCCACGCCAACGCTGGCCCAATAAGATTTGGTGGATATCTTCGATATTTTTGTTTCCTCACGATGTCGTCCTTTATCATTTTGAGAACAATAGCGATGAAATAAATTAAGCAAAGTAATGTGCCTGGTTGGGTTTGAATTTGAACCCGCGACCTACAACTCGTAAGTTGGGGATGTTACCACTGGACCACCACTGCTCTCCAGTCCAGTTGCTCCAATTTTTACTGAAACCATTCCAGATGAAAAACTCAACAACATTATCGACCCGGGATGCGAACTTAGGCCCTCATACCTAGCACAGTATTAGCATTTGCAACCACTAGGCCAAAAGGACAATCTATACTAATATAATAAAGAGGTAAAGTTTGTTTTTTTTGTTTGTAGGAGGTAATCTCTGGAACTACTGGTCTGATTGGGAAAATTTTAACAACAATAGAAAGTTGCTTTACTCCTCAGTGACATAGGCTATATTTTATGTACGCGGGCGAAGCCGCTAACAAAAGCTAGTATACAATATTACAGTAACAAATATCTTATCGACTGGGCAAGGCCCTACCCTACCTACTTCCTTAACACCAAAAGCAGATAGCTATATCTACGATACATTATATCTGCAGTGTGATTCTGTAAGACTTCACTCTAAACTTCGAATCTGAATCCGCCGTGAGTTTCTTGTTTGGCATTCTGAAAACTCGGTTGATAATTCGAATCTACACTAGCGCTACACTTGCGAGTGTGTTTGCGAGTTGAACTAAATTGAAAGCGACATTTTGACAGATAAAGTATGAGATGACATATTAAGTGGCATTCTATAAGGGAATTCCGCCGTCACTTCGACGCTCACTTCGAACACGAATTCGATTCAAAATGTCAAATTATAAGCATCTATTTTATGAGTGAAAATAGAAAAAATCATAGTTAAATAGTGTTTAGATAAAGTTTTTAAAGTTTACTACATTTAAATCTCCATTTTCTTATTATTAATAGTCAAAAATTGAGCAAAATTAACGTAAAATTAAAATAAGATATATGAATTCAGGGAACACGCTTCAAACCAAGGTCAAGGCCAAGGTGCACACATGTCGCACATTTTAAGTGATTTGCTTGCATTTGTTAGGAGTTTGAGAGGGGAATGATAAGTGGTTCAACATGTAAAAAAGCACTTCTAACCTTAGTCCACTGTTTATGTGTGCCATCTGAACGTGTTTCATTTGGACTGAAACATTATTGTTGGAACACTTCTTTAATTACCATTATTCTTAAATTTTACAACCAGAATTAATATAAACTTCATGATTATTTCACAATTATTATCGGCACTGAACGACCAAAAAACAAAAAAACGTAAACAAAACAATGCAACGTCAAGTCAATTAAAGTATTGTCCGTCCACAGATTACTAATGCCATTGTCTGTCAGTATTTTTTTTCGTAAGCATAGATTATATTCACGACACGAATTTAGAGTTTTCTGTTTTATTTTTTACTTATTAGCTGCCTCCAATTCCATAAAATAAGATATTTTAATTTAAACATCATAATAGCTAAAATTCTGTGTCAAAAACTAGTAAAATAAAAAACCGATAAATCTTAACTTACATTTAGTTGAGTGCGGCAATCATTAGTACAGTATCGGTCGCTTCGGAACTCACATCACTTCGCAAGTGCCTACGTGATGTTTACAGAATACAAAATCAAGGTCATTTTGAACCTTAACCGAAGTGAGAGTGAGTATCGAAGTGATATGCGAGTTGTTGTTCGAATTTTACAGAATCGACGTACTGTTCCAATTAAAAATACACAACGTCTTATCGATTAAGTATCGATTAAATCGATAACAATATTGGTTATTAGTTAAAAAATACAATTTTCGAGTGATTATCTTGCTATCAAGTATTTATATCTTTTAATGCTAACTATTTGAAATTATTATTTGTACTGAAACAAGGTACAATGAGGATTTATCAACGCATTGCTCCAATTTGTCGGATTACATTTGTAGTGCTATTTAAGTTTTGTGATAAGCTTACAGGGTTGGGTGTAGCTAGCTAGCTAATCTATTAGTAGCTAGCTAGTTAGCTAGCTAGTTTTTGATATATATAAATATGATTAATCTTAATCAAACAGGAGTAGCCTATGTACATTAATCACTTAGGAATAATATAGCTTTCTACTGGTGAAGATTAGTACAATAGTTCCAGAGATTACTTTATGATAAGTATAGTTTAATCAAGTCATAAATTAAATCTCTATAACCATAATCAGTTTCTGATCAGCACAGTCAAACCATGACAATATCGTTTCTCTCATACTAACGCCATCTCTCGGCGTATTGCGTAAACTAAACAACAATTTTCTCTAAAATCTTTGATACTGCATTTAACAGTTCAAGGATTGATGTTTACACGATACGATTGACACATTGATTGAGAGATTGACAAATATTTTTGCGACCTATAGACAGTAATTGTTCCGGGTCTGAGTGTCTTGTATATTACCTTCTATGAAGGCCTATATGAAATAAAATGATTTCGAGTATGTATACACGTTTACTTCTTAGTGAATGCGCCCACGATACAGGAGTTGGATTTAGACGTTAACATTATAAAAATATATATTTTGTAACACAATTTCCTCAACAAGATCTTGTATAATTGTACAAAATGTTGTACTTTTTTTAAATTTTGGATAGACTTTTTCTACAATGGGCAAAAAACATCCAAAGACGAATCCCGCTCTTGGGCGGAGCGGTAAACAGTGCCTGACTCTTACTGACTAAACACCCCACCTTCCTTCCTTGCACTGGGGCCAAGCCTTCCTTTCAGAAAGAGACCCTGGGCCCCAGTAGGCTTCGACCCTTTTGCAGAGTCCCTACGATTTTGGATAGGCTCGCGTTTGACCACTATCTCATTTGCCGGTAAGCGATGATTTTGCCGACGATGGAGCACGCTTGCCTAGAATACTTCTAGATCTTCTGCATTTTCTGCCAGCAAATAATCACGTCACGTGTCACGAAGAATATGTCTATTGAATATGCCCCAGCTTTTGCTGAGCACCGGCCGTTTTGTGCGGGTGTGTCGCATATTTTTATTACTTACCCGTTTAGTTGTTTTTGTTTTTTTATTGTATGCGCCATACTCTTGCGCAAATAAACTATTTTTCTTTCTTTCTTTCTTCTATTGTTTTTCAATGTACTCAGGCATCTATTCTTCCCCAGTTCCACCGAGTTGCTGCAACCCCTGGTGGGGGCTGGGCGGCAGACGGAAGGGAGGGCAGGTGCGCTTCACGGCGGCCCAGACCGGCGCGCTGGAGAAGCGGTTCAGCGCCAGCAAGTACCTCAGCCCTGATGAGAGACGAGCCCTGGCGAGCACGCTGCGACTGAGTGACCGGCAGGTAAACAATCAATCAATCATTTATTTTGTAAAACACAGGCAGTGTTTACAAAAGAACTAATACACTATATTTTGCCAAAAAGAATGGCGTACAAAATTAAGCCAAGCCGATGAAATAAATCACAAATATCAAGTCCATTCAAGAAAAAAAAACAATTAGAAATAGAGAATTATTATAAGAGTAAATATGTCAAATTTCTTTCACCAAAATAAAATAATACAATCCTACAATAATACAATGCGCATGAATTATAAACACCCTAATTGCTGCGCTGCCTCAACACGCAATGTTGAGGAATTCATTCCTGTGCAGAAAAATATTATTAAAAAAAAACACTATCAAAACTACACGTGAGGAAAGATGCTTATCTTATCAAGTCGTGTTTACTAAAAATAGGCCACTGCACGTCCGCGTGCAATAAAACAGTACTCATCAGTTCAGGGTGCATCCACAATCCAGTGCAATGCGATAGGATTTGATTAATTGGTTGATAACACTGCTGCTAATCCGGTGTTATGATGCGGATTTGCAAGACTTAATAGGTACTAAATACAATAAATGTTCACGTCCTCACGTAGGTATAAAGCGTGAAGGTTGTATTTCCCCGACAGATGTGAATGGGGAAAAGAACACTAACTAAAAATATATTAACACTAGCTTTTGCCCGCAGCTTCGCCCGCGTACATAAAATATAGCCTATGTCACTCAGGAGTAAAGCAGCTTTCTATTGTTGCTAAAATTTTTCCAATCGGACCAGTAGTTCCAGAGATTACCCCCTACAAACAAAAAAACAAACTTTACCTCTTTATTATATTAGTGTAGAATGTGTAGATTATGGCATAGATAGATAAATTTATTGTAAGTACACCATAAATACAATTACAGATACAGAAGTTGTTATAATGGGCGGTCTTATCGCTAAAAGTGACATAATCAGCCTTTATACCTATTGTTTCCATTGCTAAGACTCCAGGCCTCCTCTCTAGGAGAGCCTTGCGTACAAATTTGAGGTTAGAGTTAACGATGTCATCGGGGTAGAAACCCTACACTCGCATTTTTGGACGCAAACGTAGAGTTTTATGTCAATGGCTTGTTTAAACCAACCTATCCACCCCGCTAGGAGTTAGAGTTAGGTTAACCATCGAGTACCTAATAAAAGAACGACTTCGGGTTGCAGCTCTACTCTACTCTGGATATTTTTGAATGAAAAGGGGCTGGAAATAAACCACAATCATAACCACACTCTACCACGCGAGCCCTTTGCAGATTAGTAAATATCACATGTCTTCAGATTTTTGGTTCTAGGACATGACACAATTTATCCTTCACTACTTTAAAGCAATGGTGATGAAATAAATTTAAAACCCTCTTCCTTCGTCAGGTCAAGACCTGGTTTCAAAATCGTCGCGCCAAGTGGAGGCGGACGACGCCGGACTCTGCCGACCCTGGGAGCCCACCGACTGCCGACGAAGGATCTGATGATGAAGTGCAAATAGCTGACGACGAATAAATTGAATATACCTTAGAGACTGCCTACATTTCTGTTGTTTGATTTCAATATGGTTATTTTCTGTTGTATTACCTATCCTTTTTGTATGCGCTGGTAAAGTCCATGGTCCGAAGCGAGGAGTAATGCAAGGCGGTTGCCTCCTTCTGCGAAGCAGTATCTACCTAATGCTAGCAAAGGAGGTGGCCACATGTGGGTTTTTGTATAGAACCTAAGAAAACTCTCCTTTTTTGATAAACTTATAGTGTTTTTGGAAACCATACATCCTAAACGCTGTGCAATATTAATGAAATCATGTATAATTTTAAAGTTAATGAAACCTTTAATACTAAACTTTAAAGTTATTTCAACTCAAAGAAACTTTTCAGTTTTTGTAGTAGCAGTCTATATGAAAAAATGCATGGCCTATAATTCACTTTTATTAAGGTTCAGTCAAAAAATAATCTAATCACATTATCTACACAAATCGACTAGGAAAAAAAAAACGTAATCCTTAGCTTCTCATAACACTCGTACAAAAATATTAATCATACATTAGTAAAAAAATACGTATAATCATAGGTCTCTATTACTCTGATCGATCTTATGCTGATGTCAGTCATTAACAAAATGCCTGCTAGAAAATTTATTTTGGAACCATTTAAATTTTTTTGAGCGTATGAGTGGAAACCAAATGCATTAAATTTTATAACCGTCGCTTGATTAATATTCCACAACTAGCACACAACGCCATCTAGTTCCAAACTAAGCAGAGCTTGTGCTAAAAGTACTGTAACTAGACAACTGATAAGTAAATACTTAGATAACGTATTTAGATAAATTACAATATTTACAACCAAACAGAAAATACCATCACATCGCACAAACATATATCTTGACTGGGGATCGAACCCACGACCTCCGCCATACCAGTCACAGCCTCTATCCACTAATCTAACAAGCTAGTCTAATAAAATCTTTCTTTCACTTCACTTCGATGATGATATGATGAGAACTGTCCATCTGCTGGTTGAACGGACGCAAGAACGTTGGCCCTCTAATCTTCTATGTACCATTAAATATTCCAAAGATATAATACATCCAAACCAGCTTAAAGATTCGCAGTTGCGTAATCTATGAGATTTTTTTTTAACGCAAAACTTTTTCATAATAGAAATGTTAGTGCTATGAGCAGCACCTTCAGCAAATGACTCCGGCACTACGTCAATAAGTCGTACGAAGCTTTTATTGGATCGTCCACGTTACAGCTGCCTATAAGAAAATACTTATTAAATAAAATAAATATTTAATAATCATCTCATTAAGCGAACTGTAGGATTTGGTTGAGCAGTAGTGGTTCAGCGGTAAGTGGTCCTAATAATCAAGCCAGGCGCATTACTTTGTGTAATTTATTTCATAACCACTGCTGTCAAAACGGTGAAGGAAAACATCGTGAGAAAACCGAATGTCCTAGAACCAAACATTCGATGGATCTGTGACGTCCACCAACAAACCTTCACTGGGCCCCCTGATTACGGTTCATTGTCTCACCTAAAAAAGTCCCTGAAGTGGGATCATCAAAAAGCTGATTATGCAAAGCTTGCTTATGCTATGATTTTTCAATACGTTTTGTGACTTTCTATGACTAACCGTGCAATTGCATAATATTTGAATAAACTAAGAAATGAGAAAAGACTCTTGATTTCATGAAATCTTCCTTCGTATCTAACTTCAGAAAAACCAAGTAGCCAAGACTAACAAAAGTGATTTATTAGGGGTGGAAAACCAAAAATAAAAATCGAATATTTTTCCTTGAGATAAACTGAAGCCTGTATAATCACATTTTTCATTAATACCCTATCGGCATAACGTTACTATCACAGGATACCAAAGCTTAGGCACTTTTGTTAGAAGATAATTACACATTAAGCCACTCCCTTAAATCCACGTCAAAAACAAGAGATAGGTCGACCGAAACGCAGATTAACTTCCACAATCTTTGATCGATTGCCAAGTAATCGATGTAGCAATACAAAACATCTTTAAATTCCTTTAAATTAAGGTATTAATGACTTGATAAGTAATCCAGACATCGTTTTACGTTCAATAACAGGCTTAGGCCGTGTCATGTGACGACAATACGCAAGTATAAGTGCGATAGTACAAGCCGGATCAGCCGATTGTGATAATATGGATTAACAAGTTTGTTATTTAATTTCGGAACATCCTTATAATATGAACCGAAGAAACAGCGTGTCTGTCTGTTCAACAAACTCGAAAATAACAGCGTATTTACATGCACAGAACGATTCATACCGAAGGTTTAGGTGATTTTATATAATTAACCATTCGATCTTGGAATTACAGACACAATTAAAAAACAATAAGTTTTCAAGCGCCGGCGCTCGATTCGGGCTTCATTATCATTACATAAAACAAAGTTGCTTATCCCTATGTATGCTTAGATCTTTAAAAGTACGCAACGGATTTTGATGCGGTTTTATTTAATAGATAGAGTGATTCCAGAGGAAGATTTATAGGTATAATATATCACCTTTGCACCCGCGCGAAGCCGGGGCGGGTCGCTAGTAATGAATAAAAGCGAAATACTCTCTCAAAAACTATGATGACTATATGAGCTCTATAATCAAATCATGAAATCTCAAAAATTATAGCAACTTAAAATTTGGCAGGTATAGATACCTAGGTTCCTTAGAGGGTATAGATATCAGTGACGGATTTTACGAAACACTACCGCTCCTTTAGCGGTACAAAGATTTTCATGCGGGTGACGCCGCAGGAAGTAAGTAGTGCGTCTACGCTTTAACGGTAGACTTTTCTCGAAAAGCCGAGAATTTCAATGATCTCTAGCACCCGTCCAAAGCTGCGAGCCTTTATCAACATCATCAGAGAGGGAAAAGATCACAAACCCATTTGATGCGTGTCCAAAAATAACAAATGCCTGCAGTCATCTGCTGACGATACTTAGGAATGGACGTAATGGAACATCATTCAAGAATTGAACAGAAGACTTCATGCTCAGCAGTTTGTGACGTTCAACAAAAAACCAGTTTTTAGAAATGGCAAAAAACGGAATCCTTATAGATTCATTATGTCTGTCTGTCAGTCCGTCCGTCCGTCATTTTTTTCCCGAAACTATAAGAACTATATTGTTGTTTGGTAAGCGATACGTAGCTAGCTTAAATGTTGACAGATAATGTTTCTCTATTGCCACTAACTACAGATATAAAACCCATGGAACAATTTTTTTTTGCCGTTGATTTGTTACGGAAGGTATGGGACTCTTCGTGAGCGAGTCCGACTCGCTTTTGTCCGGTTTTAGACAAGGACTTTCAAAACACCGATAGATATGTAATTAATTAATTAATTATGTTGTTATGAAATGGTGTAAATAATAGGAAGGTACTTAGACACACGATCGCAGTACCTACCTAACATGTTTTTTTTTTCATTTTCTGGTACCTACTTAGGAACGAGTCACACCGAAATGGTAGCGGGCCGCAGCGACGCGGCGAGCACTTTCAGGGTGAAATAATTTGAAACAGTATCTCCAGACCTAAAATACCAGTATCATGTGAATATCTTGTTAGCGGTTCTATTCGCGACCTTTTCAAACTATTCACGCATTCTGATCCTTTAATATTATGTGTTCCAAGTGAGAATAGGAAAGCCAATAACCTCGATCTAATTTAATTACCTATGTCAAATATTGAGTGAAAAGTACGATTTTCAAAAAAAAAAAACTATTTCCTTTCTTCTTAATTTCATTGTTAGGAACAGTTCGCCTTTTTCGTCCATTTACCACTACTCAGACATCACACAGTGACACATAAATAAACAAAACTGAAGAACTGGATTCTGATGACTTATTCGTACCTACACGATTCGTAAATAAATTAAATTTTAAATATGTCTTGTTTTGTTCACTCTACCCAATTTCTTCGATTTGATAGCATGACGTGACGTCACAACATGGCAATCGATCCTTTTCTTATTTGGAACGCATTGCAAAGTTTAAAATTATTTCACACTGAAAGTGCTCGCCGCGTCGCTGCCCCTTCAGTGTGACTGCGCCTTTATTGGAGAGTTCCATTGCGTATCTTCAAAGATCTTAATCAGATTCCAATATATTATATATTATGTGGATTATTAAATTATGAAGATTGTTTTTTTTTTCTTTTCAGTAATTTTAATGATTAGATACAATTAAACAATGTAATGCACATGTTTCTCGGGTGTGTCTCATATCATAATTATTATAAACTTATTTGGAATATTTTCATTTCATTAACGTTTATAAGATAATTATATTAAACGTGTGATATTTTACCAACTGTTGAAATAAGTAATTTCTTTATTTATAACATTTTAATTTTTACATTTAATAAGACCCGAGCCGTGGCGAGGGTAATGGCGAGGCCCAATTGCAAATGGCGAGGCCCAATTGCAAATGGCGAGGCCCAATTGCAAATGGCGAGGCCCAATTGCAAATGGAGAGGCCCAATTGCAGGGCCGAAGCCTACAGGGGCCCCGGTCCGGTTTCTGAAAGGAAGTTCCAACCCTGGTATGATGGCTAAGAGGGAATAGGGTGGGTCGTTTAGTCAGTAAGAGTCTGACACTGTTTCCCGCTCCGCCCAAGGGCGGGATTCGTCATTAGATGATTTTTCCCACCATAAAAAAAGCCGCGGCGATTTTCTTAACAGAGTCAAGAACGGCCACTTAATTTATTCTACTTCATTATCATTACATAGTATAAAACAAAGTTGCTTATGCCCTATGTAGGTATGCTTATATCTTTAAAAGCACGCAACGGATTTTGATGCGGCTTTTTTAAGAGATAAAGTGATTCAAGAGGAAGGTTTATGTGTATAATACATGCATAATATATTCAATATCAGTACCCGTGCGAAGCTGGGGCGGGTTGCTAGTTCTAGGTATATAAAATATTTTTAATTTATTCATTCTGCACACCTACCACAGTCAACAGTGTTGTCTTTTTTCAACCCAATGGTTGACTGGTAGAGAATGCGTTGTTGCATTATTTCGCCTATGTAACTACCACTACTGTACAGTACGGCGCGGGCGTTCGGATCTTAGCGAGTCTGTAGTTAAGCTATGCGAATTTAAGCGCTTGAAAACTCGACCTATAATAAAGTTTAAAAAAAAAATCCAATAACAGTTTTAACAGCAATAACAACTGCAAATTCCATTTATTTGTTTGAACCATTTATTTTTTTACGAGTTATCAAGCGCTAAAATTCATAGAGAATAACTTCAGCCTCGCCAAGATCCCACGGCCGTACTGTACATGAAGTTTAAATAAATAACAAAATTACTCACGTATATCACACGACATTTTTCATATTACACTTGTGAAAAAAAATAATTTAGCAAACTACTTATTACAACAGTAAACTAGTAATTTCTTTTATAACATGGCGGTAAAAAAATTGTTTTTTTTTTTTTTTTCTCCCGCTCCGTAGATAGGAGTGTTGTGGCTAGCACTCTTGTGCATCTGCCAGCGTCAAGTTGTTAGGCGAGTAGATTGTTGTTTATTTTGTTTGGGTAGGTTTTGAAAGGAAAGGTAGGGAAACATAACACGCGAAAAATTATGGAATTTGGAATATCATCGGGATCAGGAATGTGTAAAAAAAAAAAAAAAAAATTGTTTTCACATGCGCGCGCATCTACTTTTTTTTAAAAGTTATGGATTTATAGGCTTTTGATCTTATTGCCCATTTGTCGTTTGTTTTCCGGCGTGAAAATTTTTTACGTTATATCATTCGCAGTGACAATATTCTATTATTCGGATGTAACATTATCTAATGTTTTTGTAATAGGTACCTATTTGATTTTTTTTAATTAATAGAGGTAATGAACATTTTTTTTTAACCACAAAATCATTTTTACACGTTAAAATTAATGGCCGAAATTGCATGAAATAAGTAAGGCACTACCTACTATTACTTTAAACTATTGTATAATTTTGTATTCCGAACAAATAGGTTATATTAAACTACTTTTTTTTGCATGCCTGCTGAATACCTGTTTCCATACATGTCTGCTTGCATACTGTATATCTGCAGCATACCTACCTACTTGCCGTTGAGCTATTCGTTGCTTTTCGAAATTCATTAGGTCTATCGTTTAATATATGTCTTGATACCATATTGCTGATCCATACAATCGCAACATTTATGTTACTGGTGAAAACCGTTTTTGTGTGACTTTTTATATGTCTACCTTTATTGAATCACTGGTCCCCAAGTCACAGGCTATAAACCGAGTTTGGGAGCCAGGAGATAATACCCAATGCACCTTTTGTTGTACCATACTACTGTACTTATAACGTATGTAATAATTTTTCCGTGTAATAAACATTATTATTATAAACAACCTGACTCAGATTAGATTAGAAGACTAAGGCGGGAAACATAATAGACTAAATAGGTGTCTTTTTCTTTTAAAAAACTTCTACGATTCATTGTTTCTTCTCAGGGTAGTCAGCCAGAAAACACCAGCATCGTTTTAAGTCACGAAAAAATTTAAGAGTACCTAAGTGTTTTTAAAACTATTTGCAAAATAAACATAATTTATTATAGATATACCTACTTAAGTCTTCCCAGAAAATAAAGAAAATTCCATCTAAATCGGATCAGTCGTGTTTGAAAAATTTTATCAGACTATTTTGTCTAAGTGTTTATGCAAGAAATACCCAAGATTAGATCTTAATCACTTGCTATCTTGAATGCACGCCTCAATTGATATAATCCTCATTAATCACCTATTTTTATTGTATGAATGAATTCTGTTAGGGATTTACAATAGATAATCGACCTTCGATGAGCTGTGCTATCTACACATGTTTTTTATTATGTTTTTAAGTAGATATTTTTAGGCAACTGCTGGGCAGCAACTCGGTGGTCGCAGAATTGCTTATCTGTAGGTTTTCTACCGCCAGAATTTTGGAGAGTGTATCTGCATTACTGAATTGCATTACTTAATTCCACCAAATCCATTCCATTATCGGACTAGCAGAGTTACGGCGATGCTCCACTGGTATAGGTACATGGTGAACTCTCCACCCATATGCACAAAACGTTTTGGAAACACATTCATTGTGCGTATATCTTGATAACCTGGACTGTGGACCTGGACCGGACTGTCAATCTGTTACCATTGGTATGTGCGTGCATATGACATTGAAACATAAAAAAAGATAAACAGTTAAGTTGCGGACTGTACCCTAGTAGTGAAATCTAAGGTCCCACATAATAACTGGATCAGGATGACAAATTACATCAGAATCAGGGGCTTCATAAATTCGGGATGGTGATGTACCATCGCGGTCATTTCTGCCTGATCACTTAAAAAAAAACTCGAATGTAGGCTTAGGATGTAGGTAACATTATTTAATGTTTTTGTAGTACCGTAGTATTTGATTTTATTTAAATACAGGAAATGAACTTTACTCGAAAAATCACGCTGATCTTTGAAAATTTTGAATCGCTTCAATCCTGCGGCGCGGCTCCAAACCAAACCTTTGAAGTTTTCGTTCAAGCGTTTGTTTGAGTTGAGTTTGAGTGCAAGCAAAAATGAACTTAGCGGTAGTTAGGCGGATGTTTCTTCGATAGTACCTAAATAAATACACAATAATTTTACAAAATGTTTTATTATTAAAAAAACGAATAGACCAAGGAAAAACTTCGAAAACAAACAAACACTTATATCTATTATAAATTGAACTGAAACGTAATAGTACTGTTTATTTACATCCCTACACCTTATATATTGCTTGGTAGGCCTTGAGACTAAACTTCGCGTTTAACTAAAGAATTTTAAAAATCTTGTAAGACTTCACACACATATTGGCTTCGTAATTAAAATGTATACATTTGTTGTTGAAATACTATGCTCCACAGGAAAAAATAGTCCTGTATCGTAAGTGCATTAACAAACATAGAAACTCACATACATAAGCGACCCGAAACGATCACCTAAAGGGTAAATCTTGCGAGAATTGATTCTCCGACACGTAGAGCAGGATCCAATCGCTCAACCATTGCGCCATTGTCTTAATTGAGGATCTTTAAGAGCATAAAATGGGGTCTGCGGTCTTAATGATTTTGGCTTGGAAACTAAGTCCTAGCTATGTCTTCAAAATACAGATACTTAGTTTACCATATAAATGTATTTTTCATATGAATTTAATTTTGTTTGTTGTTTTGGCATTAGTAATAAATGTATCAAATGAGACTTCTTGGTGACTTCTTTTCACCGATATCATGATTTGCGTATAGTTAAAACAGCCACTGTCATCATAAAAAAACAAATCTCGCCTAAAACTGCCATTAGGGGTCTCAAAATATCTGATAAAAGGACCAACTTCTCTCTTTCTTCCTTGAGCACTTCAGTTTAGATCGTAAGATGAGTCGCGTCAGCAGTTTGTAGCAGAGCCTCAGGTCTATATTTCCTGAACAAGTAGGCAAAGGTCATCTAGGATCTTTTTATGACATAATATATTCTGAATGCTTTTTATCACCGCGAGACTCAAACAGTTCTTATATGTGTGTTGCAACAGAAGTACTATTTAAACGCAAAGTCTAAGACAAGATACAATTTAGAATATGTTTTAATTATAACATTCGCGTAAACATTTTATTTAGAGAACTCAATCGTTCGGCACATCATTTCATGTTGCCGTGCGTTTAGTTACAAATAATATCATACAAGTAACAAATAATTTAACAGAATCACACTTATACTTAGTTTAACTTTTATTAAAACTATTTCAAATTCAACTATTCAGTCAAATTTTTTCACTACACCCAAAGCGGCATTACCCGCCATTTTAAAAGCCGCCATTTTGTGAAATCCAAACATCGTTTTTTTTTTTAATTTTATATGCTCTATGGTACTATAGCTTTCGCGTTGTAGCATGGCAATAGAGGTTAATGACCCATTTTTAAGCCTTCTTAATCGGCCATTTATCATAATCAATTTTTATTACAATTTAGGTTCAATTTCGGTTTCTCCCAAAGAGATATAAAAGCAACAATCAACCCTATTGCTATGATAAAACAAAACAAACATTTATATAACATCCATATATTAGTACCATACACTTTTACATTAAATATGGATTAAAAAATATATTTCGGCTGGGTCAAATGTAATTTTAACTTTTTAATTATTTGATGTAATGATAATAATAAAGTTTATTGCATAAATTTATAAAATTACGTGTAACCCAGTCACATTTTTAGATTAAACAAATGTCATTTGCGCTTCAAAACTATAGTAGGTAACTATTAAAAAATACTAACATGTATCTAAAATAGACATTGACTAAATTTTGTTTCCTTAGCTACTTTATACATTGCTCGTTTATTACATTTATTTTACTATTATACAACGAAATACTTAGTTGAAAAATTTTTTATTGAATCCGTTGCCATATTTGTACAGGCAGGTGCAAATGGTTTTTTATCAACATGTATTTCATATTTACACAATTCTTTCTGCAGGCCGAATAATGTCAACGGTACTACAGCATATTCTCGTTAAGAATATAATGACTGTCACTCTGCTTTGCCAAAGCCCTTGACCAATTTCATCATAATAAATTAGAAAATAAATACATACGTTTTGCATAGTAAACTCGACAATTTTAATTAGTCGTAACTACATGTCTGTAATAAATTGCTGCTAAGACAACTAAACATTTTTATTGTTTTAACAAATTAACATTTAAAAGTGTTACTTAAAGGTTTGGTGTTAACATCTTACAACTGCTAGTGGAAGGATTAGCGATAAAAAGCTCCACAATCCTTTTGGTCCTTCGAGCCGGATTTTATCATACTTAATATTGATCATTTGAGTATACTGTGTAATAAAAAATGCTCTAAATATGAATCACTATTTTCTTGACGCGAATAGACTAGAGTAAAAGTTAATTTATTAAATTATTTATTATTTACAGAGTTTGTTAGGCTATCAAAGAAAACAATAGGCTATTGTCTTTTCAAATGTTTTCCGATTAGCATGTTATTAAAAGTTTACTTAATGCATTTGAAAATAGACTTTATTTAAGTACACTTTGAATACAATTTCAGGTGCAATTAAATATGCTTTAATTAGATTTTTGTACAGGTGGTCAAAATTTACAATGTTATGTGACCATTCCAAATTGTTCTTTTTTTTGTAACTCTCCAATCTAAGTTTAAAATTATGCCAGTTATCAAATCATTCCCTTGTTATGTAGAAACATTCTAAATGTCAGTTCTTATTATACTACTATTCTGGTCTTACCTCATAAACCTATTCCCATAGACATCGCATTCACTCTGGCAGTGTGATGTTCAAAGGAAAATGGACTGTATTTATATGCAGTATTAGTCGGATTTCCTTAGCGCGCCCCGAGCACGCCATGCTTTTAGAAGGTTGTATGAGAAGTATAGTTGGAAAAAGTGTATTTGTGATGCGAGTAGCACGAACGCGTACCACAGGAGGCCGTAAGGGTAGCCCTGGAAATGAGACAAACATAATTAATTTAATTTCTATCTGAACTTCCCGAACTAAACTGGATAACTTCCCGGACAGTGTAAATTGAAGTCTAATCGTTCGCCCCCAAATACTCGCACGCCCTTTTTGGACCCAAACTGTCGCGTAGAATACGCACGAAAATTCGCCCCTTCTGGACAAGCTCCTAGTATGTCTCTAACGCGCGAATTCATTCGCATAAGGTTTTGCAGTGAATTTGCCAACTTCTTAAAGTCGTTTGATTTTAAGGATCGCCTTGCGTTTCGCGATGTCGTTTATTTAGTTGGCCGTGTCTCTATGTAAAACACAAAACAACTATTCATTTTTACCATAAGATTTGTTATTAAGTCAACAGTTCTTAAAATTCAGTCCACGGTCAGAAGTGGACCAGAGTAAAGTGGGTGGCACCCCAGTCAGTAGAGGCCCACGGCATCAGTAAAAGCAACACCAAACAATGACAAAACCATTTAATTAAGCAGGTTTCTCCTAATATTTAAGAAAATATTATACCTAACTAGCTTTTGCCCCTGGCTTCGCTCCCGGAATCAGAAAACTATGATAAATGAAGAATCGCTCGACCGATTTTGTACAAACTTCACATAAACCGTCTACTAAATAATCTGAACAAAGTGACACTTGGTTTGGATAGGTGATTCCGTTCTTAAGTTATAAAATTACAACGAAAAGTGACATTGATTTTTAAATATATTGATAGGTAAATCACTTCAAATTAATAAATAAGTTACAAAACGCTAAGTTTAGGTCTCTAAACTTAGCAGTCTTGTCATGGTAGCATTTAAAAAAGCTGCCTTATCAGCCCATTCAGCTTATTCTATTGAATGATTCTTTTATGAAACATATGAAACTTTCAATAGTGCTAAAAATCTTTCAGAATTGTGAATTTTGCGTTCTACCCTGCATTCACTTTAAATATAGTACGCCGCAAATAAGTTGAACCTGTTGCTATGGTTACGCGCCGCCCCAACCTTATTTGCGACCCGAACACCTGTTAAGTACTGCACATTCAAGGTTGACCTGCATTTTGGTTAATTTACATTTTTATATTGAGAGTGGTCAAACGCGAGCCTATCCATAATAATAATTTTTGAAATAATTCACGGGTTACCTAGCGCTTTCCATCTCAAAAAGCATTACAAAACCTCCAACACCCAAAAACCAAACCCAATAAATGACTTCATAACTTACACCCACCTGCCACAGCTCGATATCCACCTCGCTGCTGTCATCCTCGTCCTCATCCATCGTCAGGTACCTCCACACGTCCCCGCAGTAGTACAGGATGCAGTACAGCAAGGGTCCGAAGCCCAGCGCTGTGATCCCGTACATGTAGTGCCGCAGTTGACGGATGTTGTTCCGTTTGATGGCTGACAGACCGAGGAAGGAGAGGACGAGGGAGAGGCACCAGATGTACTCCCACCATAGAGGCTGGAATCATAAAGCAAAGTAGTTTATATGGGCCCTTTGATGTGTTAAAATGTTAAGTGTGCGAGCGAGAAAGAAGGATGTAGCTGTACACGCTATTATTATACAGGGCTAAGTTTCAATCGTTTTATTCCCGTTGAGGATCGCTCCGTTACATGAAACACTATCGTTTTGTAAACATACAATTAAAAAAACAATGAATTAAAAAATAAAGTGCTTTAAAAAAAAGTCGAATTAATTTCCGGATGCACGAAAATAATTTCTTTAAAACAACGGAGCGAGTCAATGACTAGTAGATAGTTGTCGGTCGTTGCGTACTAACTACCTAAAGATCATTGACTCGACTTTGAATCGACCCTCTACGGGATTAAAACGAACAAAAAACGAACCACTGAGTGGAACTAACATACGCAGCTGTATATTTCTCGTTTGCATCGCTCTACGAAGGTTCAGGAAGTCATGGAGTATACTGTATGTTAGAGTGAAGATTAACTGGACTCTGAAGGTCGAAAGACATCCAGTCTTCACAACACGTAAAATCTTATCTTTATACAAAATCTTACTGGAATCTTCTTCGTAACACTATTCTGGACCTTACTAATTAGATTACTTGTTAATTACTGGCAAAACAGAGACCCTATCCTAGATCATATTTTACCAATACAAATGTATAGGAAACATAAAAATCTTTAAAATAACGTAAAATTCAGCGTATATACGCTTGTAAATCATAGTAAAGCTCCGTCTTTTATACCTAAACCTAATGAGGCCTAAGTTTCCTAAGCTTAACTAACGAAATAAACATCATAATAAGTAAAAAATAACCTATTCTAAACATAAAAATATATCACATAAAACTACTTGCTTAGCTTTGCTTGCTTGCTTAGCTCCTAAAGTACTAAATTGTATTTAAGGTGTACCTACAATAAAGAGTATATCTATCTATCTATCTAGCGTGCTTGGTGTTCTCGACCACTACTTGCGCCTTGGTGCCGGCAAGGGATCCTCGTCGCCGACAATACGACATCGAAATCAAGTCTTTCGTGGTGTCGTATATAGACGTTTCCAGTGATGGTTACGCCGCGGACCACAACGTCAATGTTACGTGGATAATTAGTTTTATTTTTTCAAAAGTACAATAATCTCATCAGATTCACAACCAACCCCCAACATACTGGTCAAAGCTTTTTTTATTAGCCTATGTTGTGTCCCACTGCAGGGCTGAGGCCTCTTTGTCTCTTTGTACAGCGATCTCAGGTCAAGTTTGCCCCACGAAAATGATCAATAAAATTGTTACATCACCTTCACTACAGAAGGGAGCTTAATCAAAATTAGAAACAGATAAAAAGATTACTTGTGGTATCTGCAGTTCTTCAATCTCCAGAATGAATATGTCGAGCTTGTCTAGGATGTCTGCAGAGAGCTTCGCCAGCATCACCAGGAACATTACATGATGGAAGAACACACAGTACTTCAGACGAGACTTGTTTAAAGCACTGGAATGGAGAAAAAGCATCATAAGTTAAAAAAATATAAAGTTACCTAGAAATATTGTGGGTTTTTTTTTTATGGTAGGTGAAAATCATCAAATGACGAAACCCGCTCTTGGGCGGAGCGGGAGACCAGTCAGACTCTTACTGACTAAAAAACCTACCCCATTCCTTCCTTGCCTTATTCCTAGAGCCGCGGTAACAGTTTCACACAAACCGGCAGCTCCAGAAGGCTTCACCCCTGAAGGTCCCCTACAGTTTGCTGACAACACCTTGAGGCGAGAAATATTGTGGGTGCATTCATAAACATTTAAACTCACACACACAAACTACTCAAATCCATCTGCTATCTGAGTTAATATTTGTTCTGTTGTGGGAATCAGACCTACAACATGTAACACAGCAGCCCCTCACTCAACCACTGCGCCAACCATGCCTTTGTTTTCTGCTAATTTCTCAATGCTTTTAGTTCTGTTTTTTAATAATAGAACCTGCTATAATTTTCAACATAGAAGCTCATGATCCTGCTTTTTATTAGGGACAGCATATTCCTGAATTACATTATTCTGCACTGTCTATACACAATAATTTTACAGGTTATATGAGTTGCTTCATTTGCCCACCATTTCAAAAGATTATCAATCATCACTCTTGTATACTTAATGTAGGTAGGTACTACTTGTCAAATCTCATTCTTCTTCTTTTTGGGTTGATTTGACTCCATTTTGTCTGCCCAATATTTAGCCACCTGGACAGCTCTTTCATTAGCCTCATAGAAGTCATTATACAAAAAAAATATTAAAAAACCGCCAAATCTCATTAACTCATAATATGATTGACTAAGTAGTGGGTAGAACTATTTTCTCAGTTCATTTTTGTACTGCTTTTTCCTACTTAGCACAATAAAGCTATTTTCCAAAATACTGTATTTTAATGGACATAACATTTGCTGTTGATTGACAGTACTTTTGGCATCATAAATGTCTTCCCTTTCTCATGAGTAATCCCTAAAGCTTACTACAAACATTTGTGATGAAAGTAAAAATTATTTTAATTGGGTAAAAGATGTTATTTTTTATCTAATTCTTCATTATTTATTAGTTTCATTTCAAGAGTCTATTATTTAATAAAAAATATAATAATAATATGCCTGTGGCATCTCTGAAAGCCCAGCCTTTGAATTATTTTCCTTATCATTGTATACTTAATGTAGGTACTTGTCAAATCTTATTGACCTAATTAGATTGACAAAGTAGAGGGTAGAAGAAGTTTCTCAATTCAATTTTGTACTGGTTCTGCTAACTTAGCACAATAAACCAATTTACTAAAATATGCTGTTTTAATAGACATAACACTTATATTGTAGCTTATGCTGAGTTAGGTTCGTTTTTGGCCTAGTACCAATATTAGACATGATAAACATATTTTTTAACTTCATACAAACACAGAACCGATACCTAATCAAGCTCAAAAAACAAACATTTATTTTGGGTGGGAATTGAACCCACAACTTAGGCACAACAGTCAGGGCCGCTAACTAGGTACTAGACCAACAGGCCAGTCATCAAGAGCAAATTTATTATTTATCTTGACACGGGCCACAATTCATCTTCAGCTAATAATTATCTGCCAGAAATTAAAGACATACTCAATTCCTAATTAACTGTTTTATTTGATTTTGCATCAAACATACATTTAATGATTGAATCATTACTCGTTAATATACAATGACATAAAAACCACATTTTGCAAAACTTTCCTTGATTTCTTGCTAATGAAGGAAACAGTAACTATAAAGTTTTATGATCCGGTAGCATATGGCCCATTAAAATGTTTAGTTTCAACTATTGCTGTAAATATGTTTTTACATACCTACATAGAGAAGATAATTGACATGTCACATGTCAACAATTTCCGCCATATGGTTGCTCATTTTAGTTACCAATAAAGTAGATACTTAGTACTTACTTTTTCGCTCACTTTCACTCACGAAAATTACATACAGATATTCTTATCATTAAATGTTTTTCTAAATAGACATCGCTTTCAGATAATTATCAAACAAAACCAAAACATTTTGATTTTTGCTGATGGATAGTTACATTTTGCCAAGTAATTTTCTTATTTTTCTAAATGAATACGCGTATATTGACGTTATTTCTATGTAATAGACCAATGTGTGGACCATTTCAAATAATTGGCGCGAAACATTATTCGCTATCGACTGCTTTTGTCTAAAAATAATTTGACGGAACTTGGTCGAAAAAATATATCAACTGTAGATCAAGCTTACATTCGACATCTAATTAAATTCTTCCGTACGGCCTTAAATACTTGTAAATAAGCCAAATTACGTACCTAATCTGATATTGTGCTGCTATTTTCTCTCTGTGTTCGAAATCGGCACCGTTCGTACCAGTCACCATAACACCACCACGCGAAGCCATTTTTCTAACTAAACACTTATATAAACAAACAAAATAAATACTTTCTATCGATCTCAGATCACTCAAATGACATCATTCAGATAATCCTGGCAAAGATTTTTCTTTTCGATCAATTCATTTTTCCCATCTGCCAAACGAGAGCCAACGAAATGCCAAAAATGCCAACGTTTCAAGGTTTTTATCACGTTCCAAATAACACAATAATTTATTTTATTTATAAGGTTTTCTAATGTTTTACAGCCTGCCGCCACCTTCTGAAATTGTAATTTTACACTTTTATATCATTACAAATTATCAAGAGAATAATTTATACTGAGATGGTTTTTAGTCTAAAGTATTTGCAATAAAAATTAACGGTAAATTCATAATCGTAAAACGAAACGTTACTTTGACATTTATAAAATTACGTTCCGATACACGCTCAGTCTTTGATGACAAAAAGAATTTAATATTTAGTTTTTCGAATTAAAATAGATAATCTTTTAGACAAGTTTTTGTTTTGTGTAATTCTCAAATTAATTATTAAGCTGTCAAGATTACTGAATAAATTTAATTGGATATATCAACACGTTTCGTCAGCTCTGTGAATTGGGCGCGAGTTTTAGAACGCTTAGCAAAATCGAGGGACCCGATAATGTTAAAGTAAAAAAACTGCCTGTGGGTACTTATTGTTCAACTGCAGCACAAAGACTTCTGTTTTCTTTTTCTACTTACTCGATCCTTAAGAAGACGAAACTGCAGACATATAAGTCTGAGGATTCCGTCCCGGCCTCAATTCTGCATACAGTCGTCAATTGGTTTTCAAAGATGAAACAAAATATGTAGTGGTTGTCCATTATGCACATATCAGACGTCTGGAAAAAGTGTCCGATTTACTCCTACTGGGTCTTTTTGTCAGTGTCAGTATATAGTCTAAACAGAAATTCCAAGAAAAGCGCGGTTTTTATTTAGGGTGCTGTGGCTAAGTCGGAAAAAACAGAACTCGCTTATGATCACTTTATTGTAGTTTATTGTCTGCTTGGGCGTCTGCCCCGACGTAGGCCAAATTCGCAATATTTTATCCAACCGTTTCGTAGGGTAAATCAAACATTTATAAAAAACATTTTTTTTATGCTAGCTACGCCACTGCCCAAAAGTAACCTTGACATAAAGACCACTAATTTGTAACTACAGGAAACAGTCTCCGGCAGGGAAACCACTCCCGTAGAATGTAGATGTAGGTACCTAATTGAATATGTTCCCAAAACCTTTTGTTCGTAAGAAACCGTTCAAATAATAGGTTCGTAAAGCAGATTTTTTGTAAATATTAACTCACCCCTTCCCTCTAGTTAGCAAAAATAAGCAAAGCTCTCTCCCCCACCCCTACGTTTATTATCAGGTACCTAATAGGTACCTACATGCATTTTTAGGGTTCCGTAGCCAAAATGGCAAAAACGGAACCCTTATAGTTTCGTCATGTCCGTCTGTCCGTCTGTCCGTCTGTCCGTCTGTCACAGCCGATTTACTCGGAAACTATAAGTACTACAGTGATGAAATTTGATGGGAATATGTGTTGTATGAACCGCTACAAAATTATGACACTAAATAGTAAAAAAAAGAATTGGGGGTGGGGCCCCCCATACATGTAACTGAGGGATGAAAATTTTTTTTTCGATGTACATACCCGTGTGGGGTATCAATGGAAAGGTCTTTTAAAATGATATAAAGTTTTCTAAAAAACATTTTTCTTAAAGTGAACGGTTTTTGAGATATCAGCTCTCAAAGTCGTAAAAAGTATGTCCCCCCCCTCTATTTTTATAACTACGGGGTATAAAATTCTAAAAAAAATAGAGGTGATGCATGCTAATTAACTCTTTCAACGATTTTTGGTTTGATCAAAGTATCTCTTATAGTTTTTGAGATAGGTTGATTTAACTGTAATTTTGGTTAAGTTATTGTGCTTACACTGAAAACGATGGCTGAACCTATAAGTACAAGGCAAAATATCGGGAGAGTTTAGGCTCCATTCACCAGGTGTATAAATTGACATAATAAGTTTATTATATTTGTTGCTACGGAACCCTTTGTGCGCGAGCCCGACTCGCACTTGGCCGGTTTTTTAATGTGTTCTGGTTTCGTTATTCATTTATGAGCTCGGGTTAGATATAGATGTCATAGTTAAAGGTCGATTTGAAGTTTCTTCGCGGAATGACTGGTTTATCCTAGGTTAGGTTAGTTTATTTTTTCAAGTCAGACCTGAGGATTGACTAGTCAAACCTAGGAGCGCCGGAGCTTCGAGGATTGACTATAACATAGATACATACCTACCTTAATCTAGAAATACGGAATAGGATTGAAATAGGGAAATAAAAACAAACTTCATCTGATATTTTAGGCTTATTATATACCTAGAACCAAATTCTAATTCAAATTGGTTCAAATTGACAATCATCTGTCCAAGAAGACACATGAATGTTTTTAGCCCAATGATGATTGTCTTTTCACTTTCGTATAGAAGATTTAGGAACGTCGACACCGTTCTCAAAAAATATCTACACCGTGAAATTTTAATAGTTGTTCTCCCTCAGCGAAATGGTTTTTTCTTGGTATTACAAACGTTTCATAAAAAAATAAAATATTAAAAACAAAAAATGGAATTGTTGAGTGCAAGCTATTTATGACGTATCACAACGTGCGAGAGCTTATTTTGAATAGAGAGAGAGCTTATTTTGGTTTTAACATTTAATTAATCTTCATTTAATGAGACTTTAGTAGTATCTACAAATTAAGTACGTCAAGTGTTACTATCGTTTTTCGCTTTTTTTGAGTTGATGAATATTTTTTATTTTGTAAAAAAAAAAATCTTTATTTTTTTATTTTTACTGTACCTATGCTTCAAAAGTAGGTACCTACTCCTTTATGGCAAGTCGTTCTGCCGCGGGAAAACAACCTACCTACTTAGGTACTGGTGACATATTCACTATCTAGAACTAAATCCTCCATTTTCATGTCACATAATAAATAATTGTATAACACTGGAATCCCTAAGGGAAAAGAAAGCGTGGCTATTCTCGGTAAAACTGGCGACGCACCGTGTTGGCAGAAGCGAAGGCCAACGGACTGACATGGAGCATCGTGAAGTCGTGGTCACTATTGCCGTCGCCCTCTGCCCCTGCTAGGGAACATGGGACATGGGATCTTAAATTCTTAATGTGTAATGCATTGCCGAACGTCTGGTGATGGCCTAATGATGGAAGGGCTTGTGGCAAGCAATTCTGACGAACGCCCCTCGAAATGCAACCAGTGAAAACCAATAGATATCCTAAATACAAACTGAGCGCCCTCGAGGTCAACGCTCGAGGACGAAGCTTCAAAGCCTCGAGCGCTCAAGGCTTTGAAGCTTCAATTCAACGATATATTGTAATCAAAAACTTCACGGTTTCCTTTTGCAGCCCTTTCGACGATGCCATATTTCTAGTGCTCTGCTAAACTCTTCGATCATTAATGTACCTACGCTAAACTGCTAAACATATTCTGTGAAACAAAAACTTTAAAGGATAAGTAATTAAAATAAAGCTATACATAGACCACACCAATTTTAACTATATTCTTTCTAAATTAACATAAGTAATAGAATTCCGAACGATGTTAGAATCAATTCAATTAATGAATGAATAAATCATGAAAAAAGTAGTAGAGAGGCAGCCATGAAATTGATAAGCAATAATAATGAAAACACGTGTAACCGTATGATTCTTGTGCATCTAATCACTGTGCAGGGCGTGGAAAAATCTTAAGTTTTCATTGATTTGTAGGATGGCTGTTAATTTTTTATATATTTGCGGATAAATTCAAGGCGTAGCTACCAAAGAGCCAGGTGGGGCAGTGCACCAGAGCTCCCAAAACGTGTTTGACAAATCCCTTCTGTATATTTATATACTTCTTTAAATATGACAACTCGTTTTAGTCCCTACTGGTGCTCAAGTTTTTTTTTTGCCTAGATCCATTCGTCTCTTAGCTACGTCACTGGATCATCACATCAGCCATTTTAATGTTCCCACTGCTGATACTCAGGCCTCCTCTCTAGGAGACTGAATGGGCCATAATTCACCACGCGGTCCCAGTGCGGGTTGGTGAATGTCACATGTCTTCGAATTTCTGGTTCTAGAACATGTCGGTTTCCTCACGATGTTTTTCTTCACCGTTTTGAGAACAGTGCTTAATAAATTACACTAAGTAATGCGCCTTGCTGGATTTGAACCTCCGACATACAACTTGTAAGTCCTGTTACCACTGGGTAACCACTGCTCGTCACTGGATAAATCAACACATTCTTCGCGCGTGAGATCCCATAGGGTTTGCAATGATCTCATTATTGTGAGAGACATACCTTCGGATCTATTGTTTTAGTTATGTAAACTAAAACATAATGATTGTCTCATTGAAGAAACTGTCGCTACACGCTAGCATGACCAACGATTACCTAACTGCATTCCTGGATATCTTTGAGTTCAAATTTGCAGAAGACTATGCCCTTTTCTATGCTTAGGGAGTAGGTCTAGTTGTACATTGCTGTAACTAGCCTTATATACGCCCAGTGTCAACCATATATCACGACCCACTATTTATCTCGTGTAGGTATGTGCTGGAGCCCTGACTTAGGGCCTATTCTGTGAGTGTTCATTGCCCCTGAGCACCCACAAGTGAAAAAAGTCGTGGCAGGACCGACATGGTCAATTTTTTGAATGATTAAACGGTGACAACGAAAAAACAATCGGCGTTACAAAATTAAAACGAGACAGCTAGTTTACTTCTTACATATAAAAAGGAATAGCTGTTCGTTAGTCTCGCTTAAACTCGAGAACTGCTGGACTGATTTTCCTATCTTCGTCTTGAAATATTCGTGACACTTCAAGGAAGGTTTAAACGGAGAGAAAATTACATTTATTAGGTAGGGACTCTGCAAAAGGGCCGAAGCCTACTGAAGTCTTTCTGAAAGGAAGGTTAAGCCCCAGCGCGAGGAGCAAAGAAGGAACGGAATGGGGTGTTTAGTCAGTAAGAGTCTGACACTGTTTCAAGCTCTGTCCAAGAGCGGGTTTCGTCATTGAATGATTTTTGCACTCCATGAAAAAAGGTACCTACGGTTAAGTTTGCCGAAGCAGCTAGTTTGAAATAATAATTTCTGATATTTATACGCAAACGGAAAAAATGATGGGCACCGCCGCGACTGACGTCACACGAACAGCAATATTGAACAAGAACCCGCGGCAAATTAGAAACAAGCACATAAAACGATAACGATTTTAATTGTTCCGCCAATCTTTGTTTTATAAACAGAGCTCATTATTGAACGAATCATAATAGTTATTTTGGTTACGACCTCCCCCGGCGATTACTGGTCTACTGTTATAAATTGAAAGAGTACACTCTCTAAGTTTTATTGTCAGTCAGTAACTTGTACGACCGTGATCATGAAGGTTCTCTTGGCTGTCGCTCTGGTCGCCTGTGTGGCTCTGCAGGTAACTTAATCACGGGTTATTTAATTAATTCATAATAATATTAATAATTCTTTATCGGACACCTATGGCTCATTGGAAAAAATATACAAATAATCGTGAAAAATTGAAAAAACTGTAACAAATTAATTATTAATTTTAACTATCGTAAAAAATCTGTGCATCAAAGAAACTTAAAATCTGTGTTTCTGCATTTCTTCCTAACAAATACTTAAGTTGTTCCTTGTTACATTAAGAAGCATCGCCAAAATTCAGCTTTAAGCTCTATAGAAGTGTTTTAAACGGTACAGCGACATAGTTACAGCAGCTGTATAAAGGCTGCATTAAAGTATCCACGGCTAAAGGCATTACCAAAATGACAATGCCTCGTCTAAGGGGTTTTAACTGCTAAGTTTCACAAACCTTCCTAGTCTTGCTATGATCAAATCTTAGGGCTTGATTTAACTAAACTCAAAAACAATGTAAACTAAAATCTTTCAATGCACTTTAAACTTTTAACCACAATGTGAAAAAAAAGCCAGACTCCAACTGCCAGGTTACAATTTCGTCCTTTAATCATTTCTCTTTTTTTTGTCATGTATTTGTGACCGTGGCGTGCCAGACACATTTTACTTAGTCATGCATGACAAAAAAAAAACACTTTTAAAATCCTCCTTTTAAGGGTCTTCTCTCAACTGGAGTAACTTTTAACCATTTAGTGGTTTTCTTGTTTAGGAAAGCCGCAGCAAACCTACAGCGAACGAGGAAGAGTGTCCTGCAAGGATAGTTCATTTAAATTCAATAGAATCAAGTGTAATTTTAAATTTAAAATGCTTTTAGTATCCATGAATTTTCAAAACGACCATTCAAAAGAGAAAATATTTGTCTTATAATAAATAATTAAAAAAAAATGCGGCTAACGGTTACGTTACGGGTACGGTTTAATACAAAAGAAAAAAAAGCAAAATAATTTTAAGTTTGGAATGTTGGTGTTTTTGGTTTTAATTTTCATCGACTTGAAGTTGGTCGTATTTTTTGTAAAAAGTTTTTATTTTACGTTTTTTAATTTGTGTGTAGTGCGCCTATAGAACCTATTAAATAACTATTACCTACAAGTAGGCCTATAAAATTTGAAGAGTTCCCTTGATTTCTCTACGATCTCCCTCATGAGATCCTTTTGGTCCAGGCGTGTTCAAGTAATCGGACTAACATTATAAGATTCCATCGAATTGAGAACTTCCTCCATTTTAAAATCTTCCTCCGTACCTTTACATAAAGTAGGTAGGTATAGACAGCGTCATCGATTAACTGGCGTAGTGGCTTAAACTAGTGTACTACGACTGCATCACTGCTTACCATCAGATGAGATCGCAGTCAAGCACTAATTTATACATATTAAGAAAATGGATACTGTTGTCTCTGCCTAAATCATTACAGCCATTTTTAAAGCATTATTTTATTCTTTGAACGGATTCAAAGCGCCAAACCACAGATAACAAAATGCCAAAAGTGCCTGATCGAACAAAAGCTTTTAGCAGAACTAAGGAAGTCTGAATCCACCCTGTCCTTCCTTACTTTTGTGTACAACCACCCTAGTCAAGTTACTTTCGTTTCGTTTACGTCGAACGCTTGAAATAGACCACGTCTGACCACGTCACGTTCTTACCACGTGACTGAGCGTTGATATGAAGACAGAACAAAGGAATTGGCGGTGTGGCCATCACGAAGCGCTCGACGTTAACGAAACGATCGTAATTTGGCTAAGAGGCTCTAAACACGAGCCATTTTACGATCTAAATTGAATTGTTAAAGAAATGGAATTATACAGGGCGTACAGCTCTATCTCTCTCTCTCGCTTGCATGCCGGACATTTTAAAGACCTCATGGTACGCCCTTACTGCTTAGTAATAGATTTGCTTTACGTCACCGCGATCGACACGTTTAAATGACGTCTGACACTCCTATTGGCTCGCTCCAAATTTTTAACCAATCAGAGAACCAAACGCGGTAAACCTTTTGATTACGTCAACATAAAAATAAATCGCACTGTCCCTGCCCTGTGGCTAACTGCAATAATAGACTCACAGGAAAGTAGTGTATTTGGGAGTTTTAGATACCAAACATAATTCAGAAGCACTTTGACGTTCATTGCACTTTTTCGTTCTAGAGCGAAAGAGTAATTTTTGGTGATGTTGAAAAATAGGGACGATTAAAAAATTAAAGTTTACAAACAGCTAAACTTACCCACTACTCGTTAGTCCAAACAGCCAACCTCACACACTCCGGAGTGTCTAGTTTGTTTTATGTTAACGCGATCGTCACGTTATGATGTGATGTCCGGCGCTTCGATTGGCCCGCTCCAAACTCTTAACCAATCAGAGCCAATAAACGTTTTGATCGCATTAACATAAACAACTCACGCTCAGCTGACAAATTACATCGTGTGCCGGCCAGGTTACGCGTATAATACTACTGGGCACATCCCTATGTGTGTCCTCCCACCAATAGTTGGCAGAGGATCCTGAAAATCCGTGGCATTCCTATCCCGCACACCATTACACCTCGCCCAACCTTCTTAAAGTTTTACGTTTGGTCTCGTTATTGTTGTCACCAAGCAAAATCTTCACAGCACAGGATAACAAAGCTCTCTCCTAACAAAACAAAATCCTTTATTTCAAATAGAACTGTCAAAATCTCGAAGTGAAGTGAAGCTAAATTGCACGTTCCAAGATGTAAATATCTATGGAGAAGAACGTGCAAGAAACTCCATGGACACTCTTTTAAATCATATCGTGAGTCATGTAAAATCTTGCTTATATTTGTCTGGGATAAGACAAATGTTAATTAGTAATAAAATTTATAAAACATAGAAATTGAATTAAGCCACTGCTGGTTAAGAGATGACCAGTCTCAACTGGCTTTCACGAGCATGACGCGTGCTGCAGCCTCAATCAGCTAAACCATTTCAAGGGAACTGAATAACCCGATAACACGTACCACCATTAGCGAAACATTTGAGTGAGCATGACCACGGTTACGGTAACGGTTCAGGCCACTTGGGACAGAGTTTTAAAATCACGTCTGATTAGTTTCACCCCTCTGCCTGTTCTATATCCGTCGAGCTTTATTACTTTGCCTGCCTTAGTTTCGGTCACGTTGTTCGCAACGAACACTCCATGGAGCGACTCGTTGTAGCTCACCTATGCGTTGGACAGACCTCATTAGAGCTGCAACACAAACCTCCATGGTCCAGAGTTCCCGAGACGCCGTAAACCGTGCCAAGGGGAGACTCAGATCGCGGGAGCCTCACTAGCCAATGAAAATGCTACATGATCAACCACGACTACTCTGTCAAGAGTGAACGACTAAGGAGGAGGAGGCCTTAGTTTGTTTCATATAAAAACACGTCTGCATGTTGTCCTAGGACACACCAGCACAAAATAAAAAGGTACAGAAGTCAATCTCATGTATGTACGTCACTTTTCATACATACGCACGGCGGTCGCGCGCTAGGGTTGTCAACTGGGTTATGCACAACAAATTATCGTGATAGTTGCAAAATTTCACAGACGCGCGTCTCAAACGTGACACCCTCTCGGTCGTAATGATCCTCGTTGAGCCCGGTTTTTGCGTCGGTGAATGGTGTCTATGTGTGCGTTGCTCGAGCGCGCTTTGTACGTAGATTGACATCTGTACCTATATAATTTGTGACACCAGCTTTAAGCACCTCGGTAAATGTTGTGGATTGTTTCAGATGAGTCACGGTGCCCCCGCACCACAGGAGCCGGAGAAGAAGGTTGAGGCCGCACCTGTCGTCGCAGCCGCACCAGCAGCAGTCGCAGCTGCGCCGGCGGCGGCGGCCGTCGAAACCGCAGTTGAAGTAAGTCTCAAAGCTTCTTCATCATTACAGCCGAAAAGGTCCACTGTTGGACATAGGCCTCCACAAAAACAGGTCATCGGTCCACCTCGGCCTTTCAACGCTGCGTCTTCCGACTAGACAGTCATCATTATCATCCAAGAGCCAGTCCCAGTTGCTAACCGTGGCTTTCACCTCGGTGCCCGGGGTCCGCTTTCCTGCTTAGACGCCTCCACTTCGCTCGGTCTTTAGCGTCCTTTGCCTTAAGCTCATTAGCACGCATATCGTCCCTTACGACGTCGATCCAACGCCTCTTAGGCCTTCCTCGTTTTCCGGGTCCCGGCGGAGGCGGCATGGCGAGGCCTTCCGACTAGACAGTATTAAGTATTAAGACGAATTAAATCGAGGAAACTATATTTGTTCAGCGCATTTAAATTTGTCTTGTCACAACACGGGATATCACACAACACAGGGGTATCGACTATAGTCTGTAGATACACTATTATTTTGGTTGTAATCACTATTACTCAGGTTTGGTACCCCTAAGTCAACACAACCTACAGATAAGATTGTTTCTGCTCTGTATAGCATAGCATCAACCTTACAATGTTCTCACTGCTCTCTAGGAGACGGAATGAGCCGTAATTCACTACGCGAGCCCAGTGCGGGTTGGTCTCTTCGAATTTGGGTTTGGTTCTAGGACATGCCACTTTCCTCATGATGTTTTCCTTCACCGTTTTGAGAGCAGAGATAGTAAAATAAATAAATCGCCTAAATGGGTTTGAAACCGCGACCTACAACTCGTAAGTTGGGGCCGTTACCACACCACTTACGAATACCATGGATCCAGTACATTATTCTGGACCCCCTAGTGGTGATATTTTTCGTCAGTGTTTTTTTAAAATTTTTGAAAAAAAGTTTTTTTTTAATTTTTACCTGTATCAAATCATTATTCTAACCAACCCAATGATATATTTAGAAAAAAAAATCTCAAAAAAATTAATAAAAAAATCATCGAGGCAAATAAAGTCGTTATTCTAATGAAACCCGATGACATTTTTAATTTGGAATGTAATTCATTCACGTTTTTCACAAAAAAAAAAAGTCATTTCAAGGTGTTTTTCAAAGGTACTTACGGCTTAATTGTAAATGTAAAAAAAAAATCATTAAAAAAAATTAGAAAAATCCGACAAAAAATTCCACCACTAGGTCTAGAATAATGAAATTCATGATTCTAGACCAGTATTAATTCTAGACTAGTATTAATTTGTGATACGATGTCTGTGACACCCTGTATATTTTAACATTCGTAAGAAAATCATAACTGTCAAAAACGCATACTTCCCGTTGGACTAAAATCCTGTTTAACAAGAGGCAATGTCTCAAAGGAAAATACATATCTGAAAATTATAAGTTTGTAATCGACGTCACAAAATAATGAATTATCTTCAAGACTCAATTCGGGTATCGAACTACCTATTACGCACCTACACCTTTTTTTTGTGTTTTATGGTAAGTATGTGAAAATCATCGAATGACGAAACCCGTAGGGTCGAAGCCTCCTGGAGCCTAGGCTGGTGCAAACTGTTACCTCGACTCTAGGAATAAGGCAAGGAACGGGGTACGTTTTACGGGGTAGGTTTTTTAGTCAGTAAGAGTCTGACACTGGTCTCCCGCTCCGCCCAAGAGCGGGTTTCGTCATTCGATGATTTTCACCTATCATAAAAAAAAACCACTTGTTCACCTGGTGGTAAGCAAGCGATGATGTGGTCGACGATGAGGCAAGTTTATCTGGAAGCGACGTTTTCAGTCTAGACATAAAATCCAGCGTCACAACAGGGGTGACCTTGCTAGTTTCAAAGCGTGTAAATAGCAGCTGTGCTCCATGACCTTCAACGCCCTTGGTTGGGGGTGCGTTTTGCCAACCACAGTTTTGCCTGTAGGGACTGAATTGCGAAATGCAATAAATTTATTGCGAAAATGTTGGCGCGTGGATTACAACCGTGTAGCCGAAACACAGACTAAACATTAAACCAAGATCGAACCAAGGTGACCTTTGCGTGTCGTTGGATTGCAACCATCTGGTCCATGGGTTTACGAACACCAGGTGATAGCTGTGAAAAACATACTACGGCGGGGATCTTACTAATATTATAAATGCGAAAGTTCGGTTGTTTGGATGTTTGTTACTCAATCACGCCAAAACGGCTCTGGATGAAATTTGGCACAGGCATAGGATACACTTCGGAATAGGACATAGGCTACTTTTTATCCCTGAAACCCCAATACCACGCGGGCGAAGCCGCGGGCAAAAGCTAGTTTATTCATAGTTGTTATTTTTTCAGGCAAAACCAGCTCCGGTTGCGGTCGCAGCTGCCCCGGCGGCGGTGGCGGCGGCTCCAGAGGCGTCAGCGGTAGCAGCGTCCGCGGCCCCGGTGGCCGCCGCCCCGGCCGCCGCCCCCGCGGCCCCCGCCGCCGTCTCCGCCGTTGAGGAGAAGAAGAAAGAACCTAGTCTAGTCTAGCTAGTAGACTAGTCTAACTAGTGTAACATCTAGGACTCGCTGCGAATGTAACAAACCGGAACGACGTCCGTAACGTAAAGATCTTTGTAAAATAAACACATTGGAAATAAACGTGTTTTGTTATTGAGATTGAGATGGAAACCTGTAACTTAACAACCAACAATAAGTTATCACTAAATAGTTTACCCTAAATTCATCCAGATTGTACAAATAAGCAGCCTCTGGGTACAAGTACTGCTACACTCGACAACGCATCATTAAATTCAGTCGAATGAATTGCAGCTTTCTACTTAATCGCAATAATGTGTAATCTGAGGAGAATGTTTTATCAAATACAAAACGCCAAAAGGAATTGTTATATGCGGCTCGAAATTAAATAAAGCAATAGTCGAAAGGACCGAAAGGTTTTTGATTGGCGAAGCAGAAGGCAAAGTCTCAATACAGCGTTGGAAGACACAAGGTGGATCGATGACCTGGTGAGGGTCACGGGAATCAGATGGATGCGGAACGCATAGGACAGGCCGTTACGGCAGCATTAGGGGAGACCTATATATGTCCAAAATCAGACGTATTTCAGCTGAAGTGAGTATTAGATGATAAAGAACAGTTTAATCTAAAAAAAAATCAGAAAACTACAAAAACCTCACAAAATTAATCAACCTTGAAGTATCCAAGTTCATAACATGCCTATAGAAAGAGAACCGTGGCCCTGTTATCGTATAATTTGCTATAAAACAATCGGATCATTACATAAACAAAATTAATTCAAACATATGTCGGGTTTATTACATGAGGTATTTCGAACGAAGTACATAAATTGTTATTTCATGCTTCGTTAATGTTTACTGTAGAAAATCTGTTATGTAATCCGATGGAATTGCGAAATAGGTTCCATGATTGAAGAATGACAATAGCGAATTTGGAGATAAGCATTTTAATTAATTTCAAGGTCGTGTTGGCTCTTCTTTACAATTTTCATGACCCTCTCCTCGCAGCTGGTTGGTTTTCACCATGAGGTGATAATATCTCTGTAAGCCCTTAGTGTGTAGGCCGCTGAGCCCGTAAATGCTCATGCTTTTACAAAGACATTCAATATATATGCCCAAGCAGGGCACACCTCTACCGTGTGCTTCACCGTGTCCTTCGGGCTCGCCTCACAGTGGCGACACCCGGACGTCTCTTCCGCACGAATCCGGTGCAGAAATCTCCCGAACTTCCCGTGTCCGGTGAGAACCTGCGTCATGCGGAAGGTGAGAACGCCGTGAGGTCTATCCAGCCACGCCTCAAAGAGGGGCACTACCGCCAAGATTACGGTGTGCCCAGCGCTGGGTTGCGACAGTCGCTGTTTCTACTTCACCATGAGATCCCGCCGGAGCTCCTTCCGCCACGCCTCGACATGTTCGGGCAGCGGAGTTTCGCCCCGGCGTTGCATCTTCACGCGCTGATCGTGCAGTGACTGATCATACCTAATATTTAATGATAATGTTGTATACATTATTTTTTTGTTTAAAAAAATATAATTTACATTAAATCTACTGCATTGTATTTTTTCTCAATAAATTCAAATGCAAAGGACAAACTGACAACTTTATCGATAATTGATACCTGCTATCTAATTTGTCGGTAACATCCCTAGCACTCTAGCTAGCGCCACCTACTGGGCAATAGCTGAAGCTTCATAATTCAAAAAATTTAGTACGCGTTTTTACTATACACCGCCAGATGCCTTCCCCGAGCCATAGGAGCACAGTTTTTCTAAGACATAGCCACTCTATTGTAACATCTATATCTTTAAATCTCTTTGTGCTTTTACGACCCCAGCGGCCACTGTTCTGCGTGCGATGTACCCTGCCCACTTTCACTTAAGTTTGGCGATTCTTTTCGCTATTTTGGCAACCTTGGTTCTCTTGCAGATGTCTTCATTTCTGATTCGATCACGCAAGGATACTCCGACCATACCCATATAGTAGAAGGTGGGTAGCCCACCCATATTCGTACCTATGGGAAAACAATCATTGCGTACAGCTAGGGAGTAAAATTCCCTTTACTGTTTCCTGGTAGGGAGTAAAATTCCTTACACTGTGGTTGGGCCTGTGGTTCCCACTTAAGGATATTTCAAGATGCTAGCGCGCTCCATCGTTGACCACATCATTGCTTACCACCAGGTGAGATAGTAGTCAAGCACGAGCCTACCTTTAATAAAAAATCAAATAAAACTAGACCATCTGCTGATACATATTTTATTAGTAAAGACGGTCAGTTAGTGGTAAAGAACAAGATATCTCTGACACTTCCTCCTGAGGGTAGTTCTAGAGGGGTGAGGGCGACTGCTCCGGCACTCCCGACCCTGTAGCGAGAGGTGCTCTCTGTGCCTTGGATGTACAGGGTCACCTGTTGAACAAACTGCACAGTTTAGATTCTTCTCCAAGATACCGATATCAGCCTTTTGGAATGTTCCCACTGTTGGGACACAGGCCCACTTCCTATGAGGAGGAATGGCTCATAATCCATCACGCAGGTCCAGTAGGGGATAGTGAATGTCACGTCTTCGAATTTTTGATTCTAGGACATGCCGACGGTCTCCTCACATATTTTCCTTCACCGTTTTAAGAACAGTGGTAATGAACTGGGTTTAAACCCACGACCAAAATTCTGATGACTTCACAAAAAAAAAATTAGGCTTATCAGAGGCCAGGACTCCCTGAAAAATATCTTCAAATACGCAAAGGTATACCTAGTACAGCTCTACCATTTCATATTTTAGGTTTTTTTTTTTTTAATTTTGTTCAGCGATGACCATGGTCAGCACAGTCTTTTTTGAGAGGTGGATCCGCACCTGGCTCATATCATGTCATTCCCGTAACACTGACCTGTGCAGAACCTGCATGGCAGAGGAAGAAACAGCAGCAAATCTGCTTCTAGGCTGCCCAGCCGTCGCAGGATACAGGGCAAAGTACTTCGGAGACCCAGGTAAATTCAATGAAATGGTCAGTAATACTAAGGCTTTGCTGGCCTTCCTCGAGGAGCTGGGGTGGATCGAATGACACATTTATCCCACCCGTACGCAAAATACGCGCTTTAGTCGTGGAGTTGCGGCCACCAGCCCGATATACCATACCAACCATACCAACACTGACCTGTGGCGTGGAGGACTGGCGGTCGCTGGAGGAGTTGGTGGTGTCGCTGGTGACGGCGATCTGCGGCGGCGGCGCGTGGCGGCTGGGCTCGCCCGACAGCGGCACGGAGCGCGGCTCGCGGCGGCGCCGCTTGCCCGCCGAGCGCCGCGTGTCGCGCGCGCTGTCGCTGCGCTTACGGCCCGCCGAACCGCCTGAAGCACCAGTTGCGCCTGACTCTGGAGCCAGCCGTCCATTCTATACTCTTATGTAAAACTAGCTTTTGCCCGCGGCTTCGCCCGCGTGTTATTGGGGTTGGGGTTTCTGGGATAAAAAGTAGCCTATGTCCTATTCCGAAGTGTATCCTATGCCTGTTCCAAATTTCATCCAGATCCGTCTAGCCGTTTTGGCGTGATTGAGTAACAAACATCCAAACATCGTAACTTTCGCATTTATAATACTAGCTTTTGCCCGCGGCTTCGCCCGCGTAGTATTGGGGTTCGGGTTTCCGAGATAAAAAGTAGCCTATATCCTATTCTGGAGTGTATCCTATGCCTGTGCCAAATTTCATCCAGATCCGTCCAGCCGTTTTGGCGTGACTGAGTAACAAACATCCAAACATCGTAACTTTCGCATTTATAATATTAGTAAGATACGTGACCGATCAAACACTCCCCCTCTCCCCTAGCAATGGGTAACAGTCCTGACCGAGCCCACATCGTCAACGGCGCGCACTGTTCTCGCGCGCCTTAAGGAGTTGTCAGCAAACTGTACACTACAGGGTGGAAGCCTCCTGGGGCCAAGGGTTGATATGAAAGCGTAACACCAAGTCTCTGGGACTAAGGCAAGGAAGGAACGGGGTAGGTCATTTAGTCAGTAAGAGTCTGACACTGTTTTCCTTGCGGGATTCGTCATTGGATGATTTTTACCTACAATAAAAAAAACTCATCAGCACCCATATAGAGATCAGTGACCTATAACAAAGCAGAATTTGTACTTGTTTTATATGGGCTTTATTTTATTTGGTAGGCAAGTACGCACGCTGTAGAAACAACATTAAATTTATAAATTACCTAACTCAAGTAACCTGCACCCTGCTTAAAAAATTGCATTGCATCATCCTAATAAAGTTCTCACGGCTGGGACTCAGATCTTCTCTCTAGGAGAAGGAATGGGCCGTAATCCACCAAACAAGCCCAGTGCGGGTTGGTAAAGAAATTAGTAGCATTATGTAAAAGAGAATTGAACTAACATATGAGGCGATATTCTTGTTCCCAAATCTGTTAAGTAGTAGGAGTGAAATACCAGTTAAAAATCGGAAAGCTCATCCTCTGGCTCTGTAATTTAGATAAACCATGCCTGTTACGTTTTCCACAAGAAAAAGGATTTTTTATTTTATTTTTTTATTGATTATAGGTTCGCGCTTAACCGCTCTCTCACTTGATGGAAAGCGTCAATGCGGTCGACGATGGAGCGCGCATACCTAGAAGTAACCTATTCACTCTTGACTTAAAGATACCCGGATTGTAGCTATCGGGAAACACCGACTCCGGCAAGGAATTCCACTCCTTGGCTGTACGCATAATGAATGTGTTCCCAAAACGTTTTGTACGTAAAAAAAAAGTAAAGTTAAATATTTATCACATTTAAATCCTTTTTAAATCGCGTTAATTCGGCCCTATTTATACTATACCTAGCGTACAATAGAATTTTTTTTTTGCGTAGTTTATTAGTTTTATTGGGAATGTATAAACTCGGAATCTGATTGTGTCTGATTATTGGTAATAGGCTCGCGGGTTTTCTACTTATTTCTTTCAGCACCTAAACAAAACTGGTATTTGTGTACCTATACATCATTTAGGCAGAGGAGTGAGAAAGAGAGCTTACAAAACTTCCTTACTCTTTGTGTATTTCAATTAATCCGGCTCGAAGGACCAAGTGCAAAAATCTTAACTTTAAGCTATTTGCATACAACAGTGGCTTTAAATATTCCTGATTTAATGAAATATTGGTATGATATTGTTTATCAGACAAGTACAAGGTACAAACCATCATTCTCAGCCGGCTCAGGGGGCGGCAGAGGCGTAGGGGTGGGTGCACCGCGTGACAAGGATGACTGCTTGCTGTGTATCAACCGTAGAAGACACTCCAGGGCCGTCTGCTTGTTCTGGATGGTGGAATAATAATATAATATATAATAATATTCGACAACCATCACACAACGCCGTCTAGTCTCAAGCTTAGCAGAGCTTGTGTTATGAGTACTACACAACTGATAAACATACTTATATATTTCTAAATTAATACATATTATAAATAAATTACACCCAGACACAGAACAATTGATCGTGCTCATCACACAAACGTTTGTCCTGGGTGGCAATCGAACCCACGACCTCCGGCATAGCAGTCAGGGGTCACTAACTACTAGGCTGACAGGCCAGTCAAATATTTCAGTTATAAGAATAAGAAGGAAGTATATTTCAAATCATAATTCCAAAAAATTGCCAAGTTTTGAAATGATAAACTGTACATGCACTTTAGGGGATATCTATTCCAAACGGCAAAAACTTGAGTACATAAGGAGCAACATCAGCAGACCTTTATTTCATCCAGCAGAGGTTCGAAGGCCGCCGGGTCCGTCGAGTCCTTGAGCGACTCCCAGCTCTTGAATAGCTTCCTATCTGAGAGACGTACCGTACTCTCCAGTTCCCGGAACTCTGTTGAATGAAGGAAAATAAGTTTCTCATGGGTGTTTGACATGGTACCAAAGAGGTATCTTTGGTCCTTCTGATAATAATATAATCATTTTAATTTAATTTTAAGTACGTACCTATTAAGCAACCAATGTCCTAGAACCAAAAATTCGAAGACATGTGACATCCACCAACCTGCACTGGGCCCGCGTGGTGGATTACGTTCCAATCCCTCTCCTAAAGAGCAGGCCAGTGTTCCAGCAGTGGGAACATATAAAGGCTGATGGTGATGATGATGATGATGAGGTACCTATTTGCCCTTTTATACTCTCGTGGTTTTTATAGAATAATAAAACGGTTGATGCAACTTTTCGGTTTTTACAATATCTCGTTGCAGGGAGAGGAAACCATATTATGAGCCAACATTGTTATCCGAAAGAGTAAATAGGTACTGACTGTCATTACTTAGGTAATAGCTGCATAAAATTCTCAATTACGCTTACCGATTCATTTTTGTTCGGTTTTGAAAGCGAATATAATATCTAGCCGAGAGAGAGGGAATAATTCTTCCAGTACCACACCAACTTTCCGTTAGAACACCGTGTCAGTCAGATTCTGTCAGGGGCATATACTCGGCAGATGAAGTTAACGAGAATATTCTTTAAGAAAATAAATAAAATGAATGGTGGTCGACCACGGCGAAGGTGGTGTGACGATCTGATCATGGTCGCGGGGTAAATTTGGCCGGAGATCGCCCTAGACAAGGAAGTTTGGAAGGAGAAAAGGGAGGCTTTTGCCCAGCCATCGCTGGACATACAATAGACTAAATTAAAAAATGGTGGGTGTTGTTATTAGAATGTTAAATTCACTCATTTGTTTTTGTTATAAACTAACCAGACTCCCTCAAACTAGCTAGATGCGACACGAGGTTCTTCTTGTGCGCGCGCACTGCACGCCGCTGAGCGCGCACTCGCGCCACCACTTCGCGTGCGTTGCGCGCTTCTGCGGCTATCGCAGACACCTCGCGAGCTTCGTGTTCTAAACGGCGCTCCAGTTCGCTGGAGGACAAAGGGGACAATTTTATGCTGGAATCTCCACTGTAGTTGGTCTTGAAGGGTCATCAGAAAGTAATTAGTTTTAAACTCTGAAACATATTTCAAACTATAGGGGCTAACAAAGAGCCAGATTCTGAATTCAGACTTAGGAAGTTAGAAAGGTCTAGGTATCTCAAATCTCTACAATCAGTAGTTTTTTTGGTGTTGTTATCATTTGTAAAAATCTAGCTTGGTAAGATTTTTTTTCTAAGTAGATAACTAGATACCTACTAAAACCCCGCAGGGCGATATCGATATCTACCTACTACTCCATCGATAGGAGACAGTCTACAGAAGAGATCGAGCAGTAGCTCTATTCCTGAAGTAATCCCTTCATAGTATAGTCGTAGGTATTTTAAATCATAATGCCTTTTGGAATTGTGACGGCAAGATCTCAATAAAAAAGACAGTACAATGGCCTCTTAAAGTACCTATTTCAAAGTAGATTAAATCAATCAATTTCAGCCGAAAGACGTTCACTATTGGATATCCCCACCCCAAGTGACAAACAGTCCAGGGCATCTCGCATTCACCGGTTTCCCGCGATTCTAACCAGATCATCGGTCCACCAAGTGCTAGACCAGACCTTACAACGCTGCGTCTTCCGGTCGGTGGTCGTCACTACTGAACTTTTCAGCCCCATCAACTATCTGTTCTGTGAGCAATAAGCCTAGCTGCCTACTATTACTGCTTAAAGATTTTCCGGACTATATCGGTAGCTTTGGTTCACCTGCGGATATCTTAAACTAGGTGCCTTATTGCACTATCATATCATCACTTCGGTTGCTTTATCTTACATTAACTTACTTTTTGAACTTTGTGTCTGCAGAAAGCCCGTACCTACCTCGGGTATTCTCCAGTGACTTTAGCATAGGACTGAATGTTTCTTATAACTTCGACGAGGTGATGTAGTTGGTCACAAAACTCGGGCAGTTGCTCTGGTGTTAGGTATTGCCCGCCGTACCTACAACAGAAAACTGTAAGCTAGTAGATGCGCAATTATTCTTTGATTTTGGGCTGCTTAAACTTAACAGAGTGCTCTTCTTATTGCAAGCTATTCATAGAAGTCACTCAGGATCGCCGGAAAGTGGACGGTAGCTATTTCAATTCCCGCACGTAGCAAATATTTTTATGGCCTACTCATCGATCACTAATAAATAACTAGATCCACAATCAGCGGCAAAAAAGTGTCCTCACCGAAAGCGCACCCACTCGCGCCGTGGGCTCGCTTTTTTACTTAGTAGCACTCGAACGCTCTGACGGTAAACATGCCTCAGTGCTCGTTTAAAAATTACAAAAATCACACTTCAAGGACGCTAAAAAAGGATGGAATTACATATTTTCGGTAAGTAATAATATTATCATTACATAATTGTCACCATTGTATTGTTATTTCATTAAGAAATCACCGTAAAAACCTTTTAAAAATTAAATTGTATTTAAAAACCGGTGTTATAATGCACCTCTATTATAAAGACACTTATTCTAAACGTATAAATCATACTCTCGTAATGACCACTTAAGTTGTTCGGTTTATATGGATTGATTCTGTTCCGTACAGTAGAGACGCTGTTGTTTCAATTTCTTTTTTTTAATTAAAGAATATTTGTTTTTTGTGTTTAATTATATTTCTTTACTGTATTTATTGAAGTAATAGTAAAATTTACTGGATTTCATTTTGACATAAAAATAATTGAATTTTTGGTCAAACAAAATGTATCAGATTTAGACATAAGAAAAAGAAATAACAAATAACGATAACTGTCCTTATTAGTTTCATTGCTAATAAATATTCTAGCAAAACCAATTAGAAAAGAATTTAAAAAATATTTAAGTTAAGAAAAAATATGAACTAACAAAATATTTCTCACAAAACATTTCGACTCCAATCATTCTTTGTCCTAGCGGCGAATCTTGGTCATTAAATTTTATTACTTTTATTTGTCACTTTGTAAATACGACTTAGTATCATGTTAGTAAGGTTGAATTTGTTATGATCTTTGTCGATCAAGGACTTGGGTCGTAAAAAATGTTTAGGTTTTGTACATAACTTTGTGAATACAACTCTATGACTTGTTGTTAAAGTTTAATTTACATTGATATATGTTTAGTTCACCTTTAATTACCTAAACAGAGTTGGCGACAGTTTTGAAGCGAACTTTTGTATGGGATTGTGTATCTAGTTATTTATCAGTGATCGATGGGCCTACTGATAGTTAATCCGGATCTGGGTGTATTGTGTATGTAAGTTCACATGTTTGTGAACGCAACCACGACACAGGAGTAAATCGAAGTGCGAGGCAACGTCTAAAAATCCATGCTTAAGTTACAGAGAAACCTTTCGTATGACGTAATTAAAGACACAATTATAAAGCCATTGAGTCTCGCGATGATCTGCGCACCCGATACAAAAGGTTAAAGAGAGAAAGTAATCCTACTTTTTTCTTTTTTAGCAGATACAAATAGCTTATTTGTGCACACAGCGACAATTCCTTCGAACAGATTTATATCCTACTTAAAAAATATTAAATAAAACCTGCTATCCTGCCTTAAATCAATGTTGGCGGCAAATTGGTCGTGTTCGATCGCTGCGGACGCATCGGGCGAGGGTCTACCGCTGGAGACCAGATCCTCGTCCTCACAGGTGCTGCAGGCGGTGCTCTCACTCATGCTGGACAGGTTAGGGGTGGCTTCGTTATGCGACGACGTGTGGGTGTTAAAGTAAAAGACACTGTTGGCCACGCTGCGGATCGGTGAATGCCTGTTGGTGCGGATTTATTGATGTTTGTTAGGATGAAGAAGGTAGTTAAGTAATGATGAACTATCTAACAGTTATTTTACCTACATGGTAAATAGGTTTAACTATTTGTTATGGTTACGCGCAGCCCACTTCCATTGATGCCCGAAAATTGGTTACTGCGCATTCAAAGTCGACCGCCCTGACGGATCAACTTGTGTGACGAGGATTACGGGTCAATTTGTACTGGCGCAGAGTCGAAGTGCATCGAAGCGTCTGTCGAAAACTGAACATAACAAATTCAACCTTAACTCCAAAGCGTAACGTACACATTACTTCTGAGATTATAATTCGCCCGCGCGAATTCCTAAAATGCGCGCGTCTTAAAATCTCAGAAGTAGGTAACGTGCACGTTTGGCTGTGGAGTTAAGGAAGTAATCTGCTGTGGTTAAGGTTAAATTTGTTATGTTTAATTTTGGACAGACGCTTCGACTCTGCTCTAGTATAAATTGACCCTATATCTAACCGATTTTCAGTTGTCAATTGAAGTAGGGGCTGCGCGTAAGTAGGTATTCAAATGGTTATCTACAGTCTACCCTTTTATCGACGACTTCTGATCGCTAGTACCTATAGGTACGTACAAATAATGAATATTACTCACACGGCAGAAGTGAGCGAGTATCGTTTCTCCAGATTGTTGAACTTGTGGTGATCCCCGCGCAGTCTACCAAGCAACCTGCTGAGCAGTCGTGACTGTCGCCCCCCGCCCTCCATGCCGCGCCTTCTGGCCGGGTGACACACTGTCAATGCCACTGGAACTCGCTGTTGAGGAAACTTTATCCTTGAGGCCTTACAATGACATGCGTGGACCAATTGCTACTAGCGTTCTTACCAAGGTCACCTTGGTTTGTGTTGCGGCATTGCGGCTACATATAGATGTACCTAAACCACGCGCCAATACTATCACTGTACTTTCCGAGTTTACTACACGGATTGACACAAGTAAGGTACCTTGGCTGGTACGTTAGTTTGTATCATTTTAAAAGCTCGATCTGAGTTTTCTCGCTCTATCACCTACTATCAGGCTATAGTAGGTGATACAGTGAGAAAACACAGTTGCTTACTGCCTCGTTTTGATGACTAGCCGAAAGACCCGCATATTGGAATGCTAGTGTCAAGGGTACCTGATAAAATGAAGGAGAACTCTCGAATTTGTTCCATTCATCGCCTTACTTAAAATGTTGTGGTTGCTGTAAAACTTGCTGCCATAAGTTTAGTACTTTAGTACCTATGCTATGCTATGTAACTACAGCATAACTTAATAGTCGATGCAAAAATGACAAAAAGAAGAATGCTTGCAATCAGCTCTAATAAAACAAGAGCAAAATAATTGCTCAGCGACCTGAATTAAGAGTGAATTTTCATACGATATTTCCACTTTACCTAATAGACTTGCCCTGGGTTGGTGGTTGTGACTCTCTCTGCCAGTGTTACTAATAGCCTAATGGAATAGGCCTCTCTTCTGACACTACAGCTTACCTTATCTCTGGATTTAAATTGTACTTAGGTCTCATGCGGGATGGACCAGTATACGTGATCAATACCACTGTATTTTTAGAAGTCGATACTAAACTACTACTGTTCGTCGTCTCCATTAGATGTAATCCAATCGAACAAGTTATTGGTGTAGGTCAAGGCCTTATAAGGTCTGAACCATCTAAACTGCAGTAATTTAGGAACCAACGTTGCGTAAAGCGGCAGCACGCGCTGGGATACGCGTGTAGTTTTCGGCGATCCCCGTAGCTGTAACCGGATTATTTCCTGCACAGTGTCCCTAGTTCAACTCAGTGTGCATGTAGTCATATAAATGGAGAACTATAATGCATTATTACGTAATAAAAATGACGTGGGGCGCGCAGCTCGCGACGGCTCCCCGCGCGGCGAGCTTGGACGGAGCACGTTTGAATGGGGTCAAAGAGGCTCCCGCGTTACGCAGCGTCGGCCCTCAAACACAAAACAGTGTCTTACATGGTCTAGGTTACTTTGAGAATTATTGATATTTTGTTGCAAAATATACACTTACATTTTGAATATTTAAGCAGATTTCAAATACAGTCGTGTGAGGTATGTAATATTAGTAGCAGAATGTGCCATGTTTTGAATTGAATACTATTTCAGCATTATCTAAAAATGATTAACATTTTGACATAGGTTGTCTGTAGGAGGGGCGGGCATTGCTCGTATTTTCTTTTTCATCAACCATAAAATAAGGAAAGACTTGAATAAGGTTACATACCAGACCCATTGCACATGTTATTCTGTGACTCTATGCCCATAAAGCTAAGAACCCACTGAGATATTTCTATCGAGTATTTTTCTACAATCTACTTCAAATCTAGCGCCTTCTTTACAATTTTTCATTTGTAGAAGTTTCACCTTTTTAAGTTTATTGTTCAGTAAATTTACAATTTAACCTAAAACCTTACCAAATTATTCAAAGTAAACACGGACATCCTCGCCATCAAAGGTGTAGTGTCTCAATAGTATGAAACAAAGACGCTTCCCGGTTTTTTTTTTTTTTTTATGGTTGGAAAAATCATCAAATGACGAATCCCGCTCTTGGGCGGAGTGGGAGACTGTGTCAGACTTCTACTGACTAAACGACCCACCTTTCCTTCCTGCCTTAATTCCAGGGCCCCGGTGTTCCGCTTTCGCATCAATCCAAGGCCCCAGAAGGCTTCAACCCTGCCGGGCCCCTACAGTTGCTGACAACTCCTTGAGGCGCGCGGGAACAGTGCGCGCCGTCGACGACTTGGGCTCGGTCCGGACACTTACCGGATAGGCGGACAGCGAGTTACCCATGGCTCGCCGTCCGCAAGCCCTCGTCTACGGTGGCCGAAAATCGGGATCGGAGTCACGGCGGCGACGGCTGTGGCGTGAGCGACGTTGCCTTTGCCTGATACGGTCGGCCTCCTCTTTTGCTAACATTACTGCTTCGCAGAAGGACGCGACCGCCTGCCACTCTTCCTCGCTCCGGACCATGGCCTCTACCAAGGCCCGTCGCGAGAGATCGCCGCCTCCGATCGCCTCCACGAGAACAAGGCGATGCTCTTCCCACGCGGGGCACACCTCTACCGTGTGCTCTACCGTGTCCTCCGGGCGTTCCGCACAGTGGCGACACCCGGGCAGACGCTTCCCGGTGTCAGTCCATAAGTATGCTTAGATCCTCAAAACTACGCAACAGACTTTGATGCAGTTTTTCTTAATAGATACGAGTGATTTAAGAGGAAGATTTATATGTATAGCTAGCTGACCCCGCGAAGTTTGTTCCGCCTTGGAGGCAGCAAATGAGTATTAAAAAAAAAAAAATTAGTAACCTATGACCTTCTCCTGGTTCTTAGCTACCTCCCTACCAATTTTCAGCCAAATCGATTCAGCCGTTCTTGAGTTATAAATAGTGTAACACGACTTTCTTTTATATATATAGATATATGCATAGTATATGTAATATTATCAGCATTGAACCCGTGCGAAGCTGGGGCGGGTCGCTAGTTATAGATAATGGTAAAAAGTTAAGTCCTCTCATTTTTATTTAGTCTTAAATCTGTGATTGTGCCCCCGTCTTCAAGATGTTTTAACTATGGCGGCGCGACGCTAATGACTCCCAAACTGCATTAGTATTCCGTTAAATTGGTACATTTAAGTTCTTCATCGACACAAGTTGAACTAGCGGCACCTCGCAGGTAATAATCCGGTTTCCGCGACAGGGACAGTATACACGACGAGTGCCTGTTGTGGGCGTCCGCTTAACGCAGTGTCAGTCCAGTGTCACGTTATGGCAACCAACAAAGAGGTGAAAGTTTTAGAAGCTTGTTTGAACCATATTTTTTATAGCAAAAAATAAATGTTTCGAACACGCCATGGTTTCCATTACCATGTCAAAAGTTTACCAATGATGTCCCATGACCAAGCAGCCTGATTTTAAGCGTTATAAGAGACTTTAGTAATACTCGTTGTGGAGTGTCCCGACTACAGCAGGCCAGACAATACTGTCTTGGTAGTTTCTAAGTGTATTTTTGTGTAGTAGGTGTTTGTCGAGTGGTAACGGCCCCGACTTACTTCGTAGGTCACGGGTTCCCAGCCAGGCACATTACTTTGTGTAAGTTATTTCATCACCATTGCTCTCAAACCGATGAAGGAAAACATCGTGAGGAAACCGTCATGTCGTAGAATCAAAAATTCGAAGAAATGTGACATCCACCAAACTGCACTGGGCCCGCGTGGTGGATCATTGCCCTTCCCCTCTCCGAGAGGGGGCCTGTATGTGGTAAAAAGGTTGATGATGATGTGTTTACGGCTTTTAAATGCAAGTAGAATAAAAAACTGTTTTTTTTTTCTCATTTTGTAATTCATATAAAAATACAATTATCATTATCAATATTATACATAATCGCATTTGCCAGCGAAGGCATACAATAGTTATTTTATAATAAAAACCACAACTGCAAAACATGAAATGCTAAATTGAGACAAATTTTAAGTACAACATCAACACGAAATAGGCACAGATCAGTCTGTTATAAAAGTATCAAAATCATCGAAACGCTAACATACTATTGATACATCATCAATTTTAAGCCTTACACGATAATAATCTCTAAACAGCTATACGTTATGTCGAAATTTGCATAAAAAATTTAAATAGTTCAAAGTGTTAAATTACTTTGGCCTTGAAGGAAATCTTAACCAAATTGTGACCTTTAGATTCCTAATAGAGAGTAGGCGAGCGAGCCGCTCGCTTTGACACTAAAGCTGGATAATCAATTGTAAGACTAAAGTATACGAAAAATAATTTCCTAACCGTACACGTAAATAATACTAGTATTAAAATGTGTTCCTGTCCAGTAAATATTAAATGAATTCCTTTCTGCGAGGATTGTAAAAGAACCATCGTTATCTTATCAAGCGAACATTCAGAGACCCTTGAGGGGACCAGGCAGCGATCACATGTAACATAACTATCTACAACCGACGCAACTTTAGACAACACAAAGGCACAGCATACCCTAAATAAACCTAACGAAGCGTTTACATCGGACGATGACGTCATTCCGCATGGATAAGCCCAATTTGGTTATAAAATTTGGCTTGAGACTTATTTACATTCAAAAATTTCTATCCTAGAGCAGGACTTTCCAATGTGTGTGCCAGAACTGTTTGCACAAACTCGTCCCAAGTTCGGAAAAGTGAGAAAATGCAGATGTGAGGCCAATGTAAACAACTGGTCCCCGGGAATCTTCAGCATGAGGAATCTAAGCTGGTGAGCTTGTGGGCTTACCACAGGCCCGACGAGAAGCCGCCGGGCGGCACGCGCACGCGCTTGGGCGGCTCGGCACGCGCCGGCTCGGGCGCCGCCGCCGCCGCCTTGGGCTCCGGGGCCGCCGGGGCAGGCGCGGCCTCCTGGGGACTCTTCTGTCCGTTCTGGCTGGGATGTTCGGTGCCGTTAGCCGCCGCCTTTGGCTCCTCTTGACCTGAAACGTGACATTTTTACGTCATTTTTGATTCGTTAACTCTTTATTGTACACATAACAACATTTAAAAAGTGGATTACAAAGTTTATGTACGCAGGCGAGCTTAACTAGTCGAGATCTTTGTACTTTATTTGAAAAAAAAAAAAATTAGTTCAACAGCAGCTTCTCACAGAAAGATAGTAAATTCTTTTATAACCAGAGGAGGTCAAACGTGACAAACATAATTAATAATGACTCATCCAATTATCTTAATTAATTAACTGCGGGCATTACTGCAATAAATAAACAAGATAAACCGATAGAATGCAATGGTAAGTAGCAAATAAACAATACATCTAGACGTAATTGGTTATTATTACTACAATCACATTTATTGATTGAATGATAATGGTCATTCAGATCTTTTAGGGTTGTATTTTGTCCAGGATCAAACAAGAAACATGTAACATCCTCTAACCAGCATAGGGACTAAGCCTGTGCTGAGTGGTCACCAACAAATAAAAATTTGATCTTGACGCAAAATACAAATTGGAATGGGCAATTAGAATCATCTTTATATCTGACTTCTTGATAGTGCCAGTTTATTTAAATAAACGATTTCTTTGATTTTTGATCAACTTACCAACAACAGATCCAATAGTTGACGCAGGAGGTCCGCGACGGCCTGTCTGCGGGGGCTCGGGCTCCCCTCCGAAGATATCGGTGTGTCCGCCGCCCGGGGGGCGAAGCACCCGGCTGGAGAGCCGCACGTTGTCGTTCAAACCAACGTTAAATGATGTTGACGTCATTCTTGCACTGGAAAGGAAATATATTGTTTTTGAATTGGAGAGCATTTGACTGAATTATTTGATTTGGATTCATCATCATCATCATGTCAGCCGAGCGACGCCCACTGCTGGGCATAGGCCTCCCCCAAGGATCTCCACAACGATCGGTCCTGTGCTGTCCGCATCCAGCGGCTTCCTGCGACCTTCACCAGATCGTCGGTCCACCTTGTAGGGGAGGCCCCCTACAAGGTGGACCGACGATCTCGAACACGAAATAGATACGATTTAGATAGATAAAATTTCAGTGTGCTTTACAGATAGGCCAAAAATCCTTGCCGAAGTTTCGTATGTCCTGATAGCTGTAATCTAGGAACCTAAGTCAGTGAGTAAACGTTCCTATACTACATTCGAACCAACATTAGACATGAAACAATATTTTTTTATTTACTGTCCGTTCAACCGAATATGACTTTTATTGCATTGACGGTATGATAATGGCGCCTGCAGTAAATAGTTGGGTTTTGTAACTATTTTTTTTACTTTTAATGCCATCCTTATATGCCTACGAAATAAAAGCCAAATTCGATTGAACAGACAGTAAGGGAGGTTTATTCAATTGAAGTATAGGCAAGCATGATCCATCGTCGACCACATCTCTTACCATCAGGTATCAAAAGATATTATAAATTATATATATATATATATATATAAAATCAGGACAGAGTGGAAGAAAAAAACATGTTGCGCCGACCCCAAGTAATATGGGATAAAGGTAGGATAATGATGATGATATATATATAAAATCCTCGACCGAAAGAAATCATGCTGTTACTACTATATAAATATAATACATGTATCAAACTATAGTTTTATAAAGGCAAGCGTGCACCATTGTGGATTATAAACTACATAGTATAAAACAAAGTTGTCTGTCTCTATGTATGCTTAGATCTTTAAAACTAAGTGCCTTATCACACTAGCGGATTGCCAACGTTCTCAAAGCGGAGCGGGTGCGCAACGAATTCGTCGCGAACACGTCGCGGCTGCGCAGCGAAGACGACGCGGACGCACAACGAGATTTAAATTCGTCGATGCTTTCGTTTTCGTCTCCAGCGTCTTCGAAGCAATAAAGCCAACAGCAGTGTTTCCTCGTCGGAATCCATTTTGTTATTGAGTGTATTGTCCGGCGATAATTTGCTACAAACACGCCACGATAATGTAATGCATTTGCCATGCGTCCGCGACGTCTTCGCTGCGCAGCCGCGACGTGTTCGCGACGCATTCGTTGCGCGCCCGCTCCGCTTTGAAGACGCTCGCAATCCGCTAGTATGATGAGGCCCTAAGCAACGGATTTCGATGCGGTTTTTTTAAAAAGATTCAAGACAAAGGTTTATATGTTAGGTTTATAGGTGTACATGCATAATATATTTAATATCAGCATTGCACCCGTGCGAAGCTGGGGCGGGTCGCTAGTTAACTATAAAATGAAATTGGAAGTAGTCAAACAGTATATAAGAAATACAAAATAAGAAGGTAGTTGGAAAAATGGCTGTCTTTGTAGTTAATGGTCTTGAACAAAGCCAAGTATATTATTATCTTGAGATGTATTACAATGATGATTCATTATGAGTTGGTAAATATATTCTGAACAGTAAATTCCAAGTATTAAATCGACCTCTGTTGTGGGGGCACTTACAGCAAGGATTTATGAAGAAGTTTATACTTGTTTATTTTATAATTATAACTTTCTGTAAGAGTTTAACGGGTGGACGCCAAAGGAAACACCTTTTTTAAGGATTTCAAAAATAAGAGTGTCCTTCTCTTTATAAACTGGAAAATGTTTTTCAATAATTATTACTATACAGTAACCATCCATACTAGGGATCGTAGAAATCCTGCAGAAGGATCGAAGCCAACTGGGGCCAAGGGTTTGAGTCTGAAAGGAAGGCTCTGGTCCCAATATATAAGGCAACCTAAGAACGGCAAGGGTAGTTTAGTCAGTAAGAGTCTGATACTGTTTCCCGTTTCGCCTAAGGGCAGGATTCTCCATTGGATGATTTTAACCCACCATAAAAAAATTGGTGACGAACCCCTTGTCACCCTAAAACCATTAAATACAAATATTTTATTGGTTATAAAGAAAAAGACAATAGTTTTGAAGTAGGATAGATTTGTTTTTGTTATACTCCAACTTTCATCTCACCCACGATAAATTGTTACCACCTCGCGTGGGAAGAAACATATTTTTTGCAAACTTTTTCTCAAGCCACTTTAGGAACTTTTTATGAGCACCGTTTTTTTAACATTAATTTATTTTAACAAGCCTTTCAGAGAACAATGGACTTTCATTAGTAAGAAAAGAAATTACAAGTAATGTAACTTAATCCGGCACGGTTGAAGTAGTAGTTAAGCAACTGGCTATCGAGTTGTATATAGAGGGTTCGATTTCCGCATGGATCAAATATTTGTACGGATAGATAGCCGTTTTCGGCTCTGGGTATCTTGTGTATGTGAGTTTACTTGTTTGTGAACGCATATATACGAAACGGAAGTAATTCATACTATGGGACAACATTCAAAAGGCCAAGTAAGCGTGTAACAAGCACTTACCTATGAATAATATTAAATGTGCATTAAGTTCGGAACCCTAAGTATATTCTAATAATAATTTTATAGCCTCGCGTTTGACCCCTAACTCACTTGATGATAAGCGATGATGTGTGGTAGATAGCATTAAAACCATGGAAAAAAAAATTTGTTGCATGTCTCCCATCATCATCATCCTACCCTTATCCCATTTTATTTGGGGTCGGTGCAACATGTTTTTTTCTTCCACTCTGTCCTGTCACCCGTCACACTATCAGTAACTCCCTTTTCTTTCATATCACTCCTCACACAATCCATTCATCTCTTCTTTGGTCTCCCCCTTCCTCTCCATTCATCTACGTGTAAACTCAAAACCCTTTTTGTGACATGCGTTTCATCTCTCCTCTTCACATGACCATACCAAGACAAACGATTTCCTTTCAACTTTTCAGTCACTGGCGCCACTTTCAGACTTCCTCTAATATACTCATTTCTCACTTGATCCATTCTCGTCAAACCACACATCCATCTCAACATTCTCATCTCCGCTACATGCAGTCTTTTTTCATCCGTCTTTTTCACAGCCCAACATTCTGATCCATACAGTAGGACAGGTCTTATCACGGACTTGTAAATTTTACCCTTCAACTTGAGGGGCATCCGTGGGTCGCAAGTTGTTCCCGTGACCTGTCGCCATTTCATCCATCCTGCGTTGATCCGATGCGTTACGTCTCGGTCTATCTCACCATCTCCTTGGACGAGCGATCCGAGATACCGAAAGTCGGAACAGATTGGTATGGGCGTTCCGGCAAGAGCTAAGGCCACAGGACCGGAGAGACCGCCGAAATCACAGAACAAGTACTCCGTTTTGGTTCTACTTAATTTCAGGCCAACACTCTCCTGTCTGTGCCACCACACCTCCAATCTATTCTGGATCTCTTGACCACTCTCGGCAACCAGCACAACGTCATCGGCGAATAACATACACCAGGGAGCCTCTTCCTGAATGTCCGACGTAAGAGCGTCCATTATCATCAGGAAGAGGTAAGGGCTGAGAGCCGACCCTTGATGTAAGCCAACAGCCACATTGAAGCTGCTAGTGGTGCCTGCTGTAGACCGGACTTGGGTACTGCATCGACTGTACATCGCTCGGATCAACTGAACATACTTCCCAGGCACACCTTTCTCCTTAAGGGCCCACCACAGAACCTCACGAGGTACCCGGTCGTATGCCTTTTCGAGGTCAATGAATACCATGTGCAAGTTTTTATGTGCACCTCTGTATTTCTTACACAGCTGGCGTATAGCGAAAATGGCATCCGTTGTACCGCGACCTGGCATAAAACCGAATTGGTTCTGTGAAATTTCACTCTCTTCTCTCAACCGCCTCTCAATAACTTTCTCCCAGGCTTTCATAGTATGTGACATTAGCTTTATTCCTCTATAATTGTTGCACTCAAGCACATCACCTTTGTTTTTAAAAATGGGCACTAAAGAACTGTTGCACCACTCATCAGGTATGGCTTCTTCCCGCAATAACTTATTGAAGAACAAAGCTAACCACATCCATCCATCCACTTGCAATAACTTCCACACTTCAACTGGTATTCCATCTGGACCAATGGCTTTACCATTCTTCATACCATTTACTGCTATTTTGACTTCATCCATACTAACCCTACATTCACTGGTTTACTCTCTAAATTCCTACTCCAATTATTTTCCTCATTCATCAGTCTTTCAAAGTAGTTCTTCCACCTGTCCTTGATTTCTTCCTCATTCGATAGGACCATTCCTGCTTCATTCTTCACACATCTTACATGACAGACATGTCTCCCATGCAACAAATTTTTTTTTCCCGACTTTAATATACTTATATTTTATTCTGATTTTAGTATCTATTTATTGTTATAGTGGCAACAGACATATATATTATCTGTGAAAAAAATGTCTAGCTGTCACGGTTATTAGATACAGCCTGATGACAAACAAACGGACAGTGGAGTCTCAGTACCTAATAGGGCCCCATTTTTACCCTTTGATTACAGAACCTTAAAAAATACCCGCTCGTACAGTGACCAACTTGAATTAGATAACAAAATAAAATGTGTGTGTATCCGACCAGTTCTATTAGATTCGTATTTGGAATCGAATGTTCCAGAGTAAAACTACTCGCTTATTCGTCCTTGACCCATTCCGGTTAATCTCCATTACGATAGCTTCCAATCGTGCTTAGATGACCAACGCACTTGGCTGTATATTACTTAGATTTCAGCCACATTCCTATATGGCTTACTACCATATACATAGCAGTGTCTTAAAACATATTGTGTTAATAATCATTATTTACTAAACTGATATTGGTATTTATTGGTAATCCGATATAGTCAACAAGTCATTAACGTATATTTTCGTCAGCTAAATGTTGATCTTAATAAATTAAGATTTTTTGCGTCAAAAGCCTCCAAAAATGCTTTTTATAAACATCAAAACCATAATATATTATAATTTATGAGACAACCGTTTATTTATTTCTTTTATTTAATTAGAAATTCTTTAGTTTCGCGGTTCGTCGTTCAATTTGCAATTCGTCAATAATAACGGTAGATAGTATGATCTTATCCTGATATCGGAGAGGTGATTTGCAGATATTTTCTTGTGACTACAGCATTATTTATTGATTTCTAATCAGTGATGACAAAAAAACTAGGTCATCTTATTTAATTTTCTGCCGATTCGATAATTTACCTTTGTCAGACTGTATGTCTCATACAATAAGTACGTACCTATAGTATCATCACATCATTATAAATATCACGTACAGGATATCGGGCCAACCGTTCGTTAGTGATTATTTCCATAGAAACGTAATCATATTAACCGCTGAGTAATCATTAATATCAGATAGAAAGCTCATTAATACAATCATTATTCATGCTGGTACTTCCTTTGAAATGAGTAGAACAATGCATTGGCGTAGTGACGTGCGTCAATCAAGTTTTTTTTTGCAATATTTTATTTATGAATCAAAATTCAAGACTGTTTTGGTAGAGTATAATGTTCAACTTGAATGGTCGTAATGCGAGGATCTGTTTGTTGACGTTCAAGAAGTACATCTGTTCCTTTAAGTAATATAAAAGAAGAAAGATTGACATATCAACGCATAGCCGAATCCTAGCAAGATTTGGAGAGCAGGAAATAAAGTGAGCACTAAGAAAGGATTTTAAAAAAATCACTCCCTAAAGGGAGGAAACAAGGGTTCAAAGTTTGTATGATTCAAACCTACTTTCACGCGGGCGAAGCCACTGACAGAAGCTAATCTGTATATATAAAAGCCAAAGTCCTGACTCATCAACATCCAGCCCAAATCATGGACCAGAGATGCTTTTTAAGTGTACAAAGAAAAAGAAACGATTTTCACAAATTCACCTCCGGACAGGTTGAATCAAGGGTCCATCGTTAGTAAAGTGAAACTCTAGCAAAAAGCTAGTCATAGATAAATAATTAATGTCCGACCGAACTTTCGGTTTCGGTTTCGGTTTCGGCCGAGTTTCGGCCAAAAATCAAGTTTCGGCTGCAGTTTCGTTTTCGGCCAAAATCGGCCGAAACTTTTGCCGAAACCGAAACTTATATCGCAAGGTCACGCACGTTCGCCTAACTTCGTTTTCCGCGGCAAAGCTGTGTCGTAAGCCGTCGGCTCTGTTCGGGAATCGTCGTGTGCCGTTCGGATAGCTCTGTAGTAATGCAATAAAACTTAGTCAGTGCGTGTGCGTCCGACGGAAACATTATTTTTCAGTATTTTAAGAAATTTTATACTTGACCATGTGAGTTTCGGTTTCGGTTTCGGCCGAAACTGAAGCCACGGCCGAACATTCGGTTTCGGTTTCGGTTTCGGCCGGAAAACCAGTTTCGGTCGGACACTATAAATAATTTCAAAGATGGAAAACCATTTAACCTTTAAACAATAAACTGCAATCAAACGATTCCACAACAAATCAAGATACAATTAACTGCGACGTCACAAATCAGAATCACTAGACCAGTTTAGAGACCCATTACCATCACTACATTGTTCAGTAAAACAATACGATTTGTCATAAATTACCTGTCTAATGGGTCTCCAGACAATCCAAACACGTATTAGGTACATTTTTATTGCTTTTTCATGACAAATGGTTCACGTGTCAGGCCTGAAAGTAAACTAGGCCTACACGCTCCGAATTACTCTCCAAATGGAAATGACCTCGAGTATTTGGGCACAGCCCTTAATGAGTTCAGGGGTTAAAAGGGTATTCAGGTCGAATAGGTCGTAGAAAGGCATTAAGATGTTTTCAACTAGCACTTTTATTATTAACTGGCTTTCTGCGGTTTCACCAGCATCTTTAGTTTCTGCCCTGCTCCTGTAGGTTTTAGCGTAACAATATAAAGTTGGGTATAGGCTATAGCCTTCCTCGATAAAGGGACTATTTAACACAGAAATATATTTTTTTAATAGGATCAATAGTTCCTGAGTTTAACGCGTTCAACCAAACAAACTTCAGTTTTATAATATTAGTATAGTTTTCAAACCGAGGTGTGTTTAAAACCTTTAAGCTGATGACTAAAGAAAAGGTGTTGATGATAACAAGACCGCTGTGGGAATGCAAGATAATAATATTTAGCATTTTGCGCCCACTGCAAGTACGCATGGGAGAGAGGCGGACAAAAGAATATTATTATGACAGGGAAGATTTACATACTTGAATCGACAAGATGACGACATGTTACAAGGAAAGTTTTTTACCAAACAGAAGCCACGCTAAATAACTAAATTAAGTCATTCAAGTACCAGATCGGTGGTCAACACTGAGGCAACCACGGACAGATCAAAAGCCGGTAGCTCCCTGGGGTTTTCTGACACAAAATCTAAACATGAGCCGGCGCATTTTAGCCAGAGGGAAAAAGAGGAAGAGGTCAGCCACCTTGAGGTGAACCATCCAATATATACATGGTACGAAATGGACCTGAAGTCAAAAATTATAAAAAATCGCCAAGAATGTCGTAACAGCTTGAGGACGGATGGCCGCAAATAAGGAACTAGCCAAGGAATTGGCTGATGTTATGAGTAATCTGTTTTCTTTAGTGGTGGGAAACCGTATCTCCTTTCGCTTTGGATAGAGAAACAAGCCGTTTGACTGACTAAAACCCACCAGTTATCCTTTGAGTAGTGGTAACTCTTTAGTATAATCCCCAACACAGTTATAAGTTTGAATGCGGATACTTGCTATAAGAGAAGATCAATGAAACGATGGATGGACTGTGTGTGTTGGCTTCGAAGAACCTTCTTACTTTTACTCATCTTTTCAAATTCTTTGTGACAACCCTACAAACATTTCAATTTAGAATGTGACATTGAGTAACGTTCTGGAGTGGATGCAAATCAGTGACGCGGCAAATGGCATGTAAATGTGGTGTAAAACCGTAAAACACATCAACGTATTCATCATTGTATCTCAAGAGATATTTACGTTCACAAAACCATTACTTTTGTTTACTTAACACATTTTGACTTAATGTAAGTAAACTTGTTGTTTGACTGTGTTACATTAAGTTAATTTAATATTGAGCTACAAACATTAAAACATTTTATTTAAAAACACCTACAAAGCGCGGTCCACCTTATGCCATTACCATAGCCCTTCGAGCCGGATAATTAGTTAAAACCGTGATACCAAAGCATGACAAAAACTAAAGGAACTACCCAAACAAATCATCAATTCACAAATTTCGAAGTAGGTATCAGAACGTAATATTCCCTATTCCGTTTTCCCCCAATATAATATTTATTACAGGAATAACGGTTGATATAACGATAGATAGTCACCATGGATAATTCAAAACAGTTATCGACAAAAACCCCAATTCACGCGGCACATTTCCCCGATCTCTCAATAAAAGGGCGCCAATCTATTAAAATAACAATTACTGATATCGCTCCTTATCTTATCACCAATCCTTGATAACAGGAAAGGGAAACTTATCTGTACTTTGTTAACACAACATTTTAGCAACACCGTTTTAGTTACAAATACAGCCCAGAAACTCAAAAACATACCAATCCACAAATCTTAAGCCAAAACGTCTCCACAAATACACTCAAGAATAATATAAAACTAAATACATTACCTTATTTCATGAAAACACAAAGAGAACAGATCTGAAAGCGTAAACAAAGGCACTGTAATGATTTAATGTAACATAAATCCGGCTTGTATGAAATCCGATTTAAGTGTCGTAAAGAGTTTTTTTTACATTTACCCTTTAGGGTAAATGTAAAAAAAAATATTTTTTTCATTCCCTTCATTTACCCCATTTAGGGAAAGCATCGATTCAGGACTAAATCCTCATTGTAGCTTTAAGCGCAGTCTGTGAACTTTGCTCTAACTAAAAAACTTCTGAAAGCACTAAAAACTTACCTAAGCTTCAGAGTACACTAAAATAGTCCTAAACCTGAGCTCCTATAACAAACTAAAACGTCTAGACAGCAACTCTTCACCCAAACGAATGTAGACACACATCAAATATTAAAAGTAATATCGTTTGTTGATCTACCTTATCAAAATCTAGATAACCTCGAATTGTAGGCAATCAGGGAATCCATTAGCACCACTATTTACTTTCATACCTAACACGTTTATAAAAAATCAATACTCCCGAACGCTCTTTCTTATGTGTAATCTTTCTTGTTCTGTTGTCTTTTGTGTATAATCTTGCGCGATGAGCTAGACAGATTCCTTCCGAACTGGCAAGAGGAAGCGCGGATCCGCGATGGATGAAAGGAGTGGAGGGTGGCCTTTGCCCAGGAGTGGGATAGAATAGATCTTAAAGCAAGAGGTAGTGATGCAGATGTAGACCTGCAAAACCTAGCTACGAAGCAAGGATACCTGTATCACATAACTTTTACTACTAAGGACGTCATTTTCACTGATGAAAATTTGACTTTGACAAATACTTAGACAAGTCAAATTTCGTTTCAAGAAGACAAAAGAGGACAGCAGAGGTAGCCTAAGATTAGTCTACACTCGTAAAAAGATCAAGAACAATTATATGAGAGCTATTATTACAGTTGGTGAGTAAATAAGCCAAAACAGCAATTTCCCCCGATAAAGACGGTGATTATCTATGAGCAATCTATGTATTTAAGGTTTTAAACAAATGCGTCACTCGATTCGTTCCAGCTGTTAATTTTGAATCACGACTGACGAATAATGGAAGACTGTGACTAACTGACAGTTTCTTGGTAATGTTTTCAAAATAAAACAGTTATTTCATGATTAATCTAATCCCTGAGATTTGGTACTATCTCGTTCGAGGAAACCAGTGCCAGAATGAGCAATTTGAAAAAGGATGCACAGGCATATTATGTTTTAACTCCTATTGAATTTCTTCGATTTTGAGTATTATCAGTAGAACGATGTTTGACCATTATTACTCCAATACAACCAAGTAATTTCCTACTGTTCGTCGGATAGAAGCAATCTTCTGGCATTCTACTGTTCATAGTATTATCTTGTGTCGATATTCCAATAAAGATTATCTCCAGATTTCCCGTTCAAAGACTTTTTTAATGGTTCATGATTAAAACTATGTAAAGGATCTAGCTGTAAATATTAATAGTATACAAGAATAAATGCATACCAATAACAAGTTTCAAGCTATAATACAATTGAACAGAAGACCGGAACGATATGGCTAACAGATGGCGATTCAAGATGGCGTCGAATCGACAGTTGTTTCCCGGCAAATAAAAAAATTGCAAAAAAAGATGGCTGTCAAATTAAATAATAACTGTGTAGCTAGCTTGAGTCCTGTCTGGCGATGATAGCAGTAATTTAAAGTACTTTTGTACCAGTTAATACAAAACTTTAATTAACTTTTAGAAACTGTACGCGTCATGCTTGGATAAGTTACGGTTTATTTTTAGAAACAGCTATAGATGTCTTCGGACAATCTGAATGAATGTATACTCCTGTATTTACAATTTGGTAAGCATCGATAAAAGGATAACTACATATTAGATGGTTTTTGCAGAAAGTCTCCGAAAGACCTGTCTTGGGTCTTCTACTAACTACTTGACACCAAAACATTCATATACAAAACAGACATGGGAATGTACTACTAAACACACTACCAAAAACACATCCCAAATACTCGATAAGCGAGAATAGAGTATAAAAACATAATCAAAATAAAATGTCGTGTTTCAAAATCGTGCGTCTACCGTAGCGTGATGACATGAGGATCAAAAATTCAATACAAAATAGAATGTACTAGCGTGTGCCGTGCCTATTATTGTCATGCCATGCCTAAGCGTTCCTAGTAGCAATTCATTTTGCCACCCCGTGATTAAAAATCCATTTAAAATCAACCCCATGCAATGTGATGTACGGTGATAGGAAAACAACGGATATCGGGAATTCCAAATGCTTTTTATTCAAGGAAATTAAAAGGTTACAATCATCAATATTTAAACTAATCAAACAAGCGCTAAAAACAGAAAATAGTACTAACTAGATACAGTTGCACATTCACTAGAACATAATAAGGAAAACCCCAACATTACAGAGGACGCCACAATACCGCACCCAAACTGCAGACTTCAGGTAAGGCTAAGTTTTACATTCATTTTCAATTACCAATCTTTGTCTTACTAATTATCTTATAAATCAGTAATCAAATAGCCAATAGATCGGAAATCGAAAATATTCGCCAAGTTTTAAGAGAACGAGCGAAAGATCTTATGCAAGTTTACAAATCAATAAAGCATAGCCAACCGCGCGACAACCACTTCTCTTCTGAACCTGAACCAAGACAAAATCAAATTATATTGTGTTCCGGCTTGGCATTGCTCAATTTACTAATTGCCTGCGAAGCATCATAAATTGGTGGTCCTAAACAAGCCAGGAGCACTACCAAATCAAAACACTAAAAGCAGATCCACATCTTACCGACACGCAACGCCACAACACTTACCGATGGATATTGCCTATGAGCATCGAGCCATCAAGCAAACAAAACCGCGTGACGTTGCGTGTCGTCAATGTGGTTCTGCCTGCACCTCTATTGCAATAAAAAACACGGCAACATAATGTATTCAGCTAGGGATTATATTAAACTTACCAATTCTCTAAAGCCTCGCGATTGGCAGCCATCGTTATCAGCCTAGCAGAGTGGACGAGTTATAGAGATGTCTTTAGGTAATGTGCGAGTTCTTTTAACACTGTAACGAAAAAGCGATGCATTCATGGAAATAGAAAAATGTTCACATGCTGGTTAAAGGTTAATGTTTAGTCAAAGATTATAACACAGAACATAAAAATAAATTCATTAAAAAGCACTTATTAGTATTACTTCCGAGTCCGCGATTTATAATTCTATTATGCTATAAAGGATAGCATAACCCGATATGGTATTCTATACCGAAGGCACCTCCACAACGTACACAAATAACTTCAATACTGTGGGTAGTACAAAATTTACCCCAATTCGCAATATATCTGCCTGTCTGGTGATGTTGAAACCGTCACTGCCAATATTACATTACCTGTCTGCGCCCGAGGGCTTTAACTAGACATAAAGACAATACGAACGTAGGTTTACCCGATGATTCACTCAGAACCCAGCCGTTTTAGGGTGCGGACACATTGGCAAGGGCGCGCCGAGCGTGCAAGGTACGCCACATACACCGTGCATATTAATTACATATTTCCATGCATGGTGTGGTTCACAAACATTGCTTGAAATGTTATGAGAATGTTTCAAAAGTATCATAAGATCTTAGCAATGAGAATCAAAACAAGAAGATTCTGAGTGGCAGATGACACAAATACCACAATAAGGTAAAGAAAACCAAATCAGATTTATTGGAAGGAGCCAAGCTGTCTTTTAGCTTTCACAAAAAAATTTGCCACGCTGATTCTGCAAGTCAGCTTGGAAGATTCGAGACAAACCCGGTGGCAATGTGTGCGCACCTTATCCCATAACACTATTCATTACCAAGTTTGTACAGTACTTAGTAAGGACTGCAACCGGTCATTCGATCTAGGAAGCCAGCCGGAAGGTATGGTTACATTACGATCGATATAAATGTCTGACTCACGGCTTAGAGACGCGAGTTTTGTTGTTATTAGGTAAAGTGACATGAGACGAGAACCCTAATCATTCCTACATTATCTGCAGAGTTAAATAACAATGGTCCATTACACTGGATAAGCTATAGTTTAAGATTCAATGTTATGCGGCATAAATAATGATCGGTATTACATGCAATAATGTAACGTACATAGAATTATCATTATGAATGACATTGAATACTTATCATAGTCTTAGGATCACTAAAAGGATGGAAGATGAATTTGAAAAGAGCATTTACACTAATCTCAAAGAATTTGTCGGATCTTTGATCCTCAAATACGTGAAATATTTTAATATATAGTAGTTCTGGGCTTTCTAAAAGTTCTGCAGACTGCACAAAAAATATCAGACGTCCATATTCAAGTCAGCATGGCAACCAGTCTGTATATAAACCACTTATAACTTGCGCATTAACAAGCTAAGTGTACAGAGGGCGTACGAGATAACTGCGCAGATCGCATTAAATACTCCTTTGATGGCCGCAGACGCAGACAAACGAGACGAATTTAATATAATTGAATTTAGACCTTATAGGGAAGGTCGACCGGTCAAAATTAGGGCGTTGAGGTGGCCAAGAGGCGAAACGGCTCTCCGATAAAGTTCGAGTGCCTAATAATTTGGGTTTTATTGGGGCTTGAGCTTATTTGACTGTGTTTACAGCCCACGTGCACCTACTATTGAATTAAGACCTCTAGTTGTACCGGCTTTTCGGTACTAGACAAGTTCTAGGGCCCACCTACAACTGTAACAGATTAGTTGTATCCTGGCTGGTGCCATAATGTCGGTTCAAATCTCCCCGCCTGGCCTCAAACTCTCTTGTTATGGCAGTCGTAAACATCTAGTCCATATAAGTAAACCATAAACTATCACAAACCTGATTATGACGTGCCTAAACTGTGACGGCAGGATTAATTAAGCACCTAATGTTATCACTAATCCGATTAAACTTTATTTAGTGTAGTAAGTTTATTCCGTACAAAATATATGGAATAACAACAGATCTTTATTTTCAGAGAAGATTTGTACTTAATATGCCTCAAAAAGCACTTAAGTATACCTTCAAATACAACATAAATGATGGCACTATAATTTCGAACATTCTGCTCAAAAATTAATTGCTTTATAATGAGACGTTAGTACAAAAACAGTACCTATCTATTTAGTTTATTATCGAGGTACAGCTTGTAATCAGCCGAGGGTAACCCGGTTACTTAACGAACCTCGGAAGCAATGCTATCTACGCGTTCCCACTTCAGTGAAACTGTACATTTCATCACATATAAATGACTTGTGTTTAGTTAAGGAGAACCAATTTCGTTACTTCTGGAAAGACCGATTCATTTCGAAGTGACTCTCAATTCGAAGCTAGATAAAAAACCAAACTATTTGGAATGTTCTGGAAATAGTCTTCAACAGTTGATAATATGATGATGGATGAGGAGCAAATACCTGTTCGAAATAACGCTAAAAAGAATACTTACTAAACTATACAAAACCACACCAATTGAGTTGAAAGAATATGATAAAGCGTTATAGTCAAGGAAGAACCGCGCAGAAAGAATACCAACACCCAAAAGTGAAAAATTACAGACTAAAGAAGTTTAAAACTAATCCCAACTCTTACTAATGTAATCGGAAACTTTGAACTGCCATATAAAAGATTACTGTATACCCATGAGACTTTGGACAGTAACAGATTTTACCGAAGTTGGTAATGAAAAAAGTTACTCCTGTCCTTCATCTCAGCCAGATGAAATCGGGACAAAATAGAATTCGTATCGTGTTTATCCCGTCGAAACACACAGAGGAAGTCACAGACTTCCGTTAGAAATACAAGTTATAATTGGTTCCAATGTTAATTTCGAGATAAAAGCCGCAGTTGAAGCTGCTTATCATTTAATTCTCAGTTACTCGAGACGAGCTTAGAATCCGTCCGCACACGATAAGCCTTTCACTATTGCTGATTGAAGCGATTGACAATCAACTGGTAATATCTCTGCTTTCTCATCAAGGGAATATCAGTGCCAAAGAGAATTCTAATTACTTGCTTTCGTTCGCTAACCCAAGGCTTTCTTGGCGGTGCTGCAGTAAAGAAACTACTGATCGGGCAGTAGATAGGTCGGTATATCATTATGCGGATGTTATCCAACATAACCCGTGTGCCCTAGTTTCTAGGTAGGTCAGATAAAATCTATCCTCTCTAAACCCGAAAACTAGCTTTCAGGAAAACAGGGATAACAAGGTAACAACACGTTCGCAAGCCAACAGAATCCCGATCAGTGCCTTCAAGCAAAACAGGTTTTGGCGAAACGCCAGAAAAAGTACAAGATGAAGAAATTGTTAATCCATGTAATTAGTTATTACTTTATGACTGCCGAAATGTTTATTCAGCATCTTTGTTCTAAGTACATGACGGTTTCAGCTAATTCTAGGTAAATCTAATTACCAGACACGAAACAGAACAATAACTGCACATAAACGAAGGTTCATTAGATCGGAATGTTGAAGCACGCACAGAGGAAGTGGGTGCAATAATAACATTGTACATGCTAATATGGAGCACTGACGCTCGCTAGTCAGAGCCTCCGGGAATGGTCTGCGGTTTGAGTAGCGCCCTTTGTGGTCGGACTTCGGAGGCAACTGCCGATCTGAAGCTCTTTGTGTAATAAGAAATATTATACGGGCGATATTGTTGAGAATGAGCCTTTTTATGGACATTGCTTTACAAGGCAGATAAGGTTTAGTTGGCGAGAATGACTTGCGAATTGCGAAAGTGTAGGTGGTCCAGATTATACTGTGTTACTACTAGAGTCCAAAGTACTGCCAGTAGTAATATTATCTGCAGTGAGGAGGACTCCAAATATAATCAAATTAAATAAATCATTACATAGTATAAAACAAAGTCGCTTCATCCATATGTATGCTTAGATCTTTAAAACTATGCAACAGATTTTGATGTGGTTTTATTTAATAGATAAAGTGATTCAATAGGAAGGTTTATATGTATAATACAATATATTTATTAATCACCATTACACCCGTGCGAAGCTGGGACGGGTCGCTAGTTAAATATAAACTTTGGACACTTTTTAGATATTATTGCCATTAGATTTGATTGTTATATCATCCATGATAGCAAAATTGCATACTTCAGAGAGGCCTTTTAAGGCAATATAGTTTTATAGTCGAATAGATAAAGTAAAACAATGAAATCTAGGTATGTTTATCTATTGAGCTTATGAATTTACTTGACAAAAATTACCAATGAATTCTTTCACTCTGATGGAACAACAGGATAAGTAATAGTAATTTATTAGTGTTCAGTCTAAATTTAAGGCCACAGGATATTTTTGGAATATTATAATGTATTAACATGGCCACAACACTATCTTCCTCAACATAAAACGATATGTGAAATAAAAATATTTTTAAATGCAAAAATATTCTTTTCATTCACTAAAACAGTTTTAAAATTATTTTTTGGATTTTTTCTAGCAAGAACATTACTTGTAAGATAGTAATGGTAAAGTCCTCAAAAAAGAAGGGTAGGTATTATGAGAACAGAACTTCAGATAAAAAAGTAAAAATAAAGAGCCACAGTCAGTTCATCAAGTGACTTCTAAGTGAAAACTAAGGTTGCAGTAACTGCACGGCTTAAGTGGAACGGATTGTGTATAAACTAGAATTAAGATAAGATAGGTAGATTTACAGAAAACATTGTGAAAAGGTATTTGTTACCATTTCGTTATATTTTTGATATAATTTTTTTTATTGCCATTCATTTTAACATGAATTATCAAATCATGTTTAAAATTAATGGTGTTCCAAGTTAAAATTCGAATATTACATCTGTTTGATTGGCATAGCACTGTTAAAATTATAAAATATAACTATTGTTTAACGTACAACCATTAGTTAATCATAAAAGGTCATTAGCATGATGTAAATAAATGATAAACTGAGAAATGATATCGAGAGGTCACTGACTTTATATAGTATGACTGTATAGCACTACCAATTGTCTAGCTTTTTCCCTATTTAGGGAAATATTAAACTTCATAATAACTTAGGCACTAGTAGTAGGCATTGAGGTAGATTTTCCTGAAGTATAGTTACTATGTAAAATACTAATTGAATTGTAGTGAAAATACAAGTTTGTTTTCATAATTTAGTGCTAAAAATAAAATGGTAGGTAGGTAATTGATAAAGAAATGTAGGTAATTACTGTTTTGTAAACACTAATTATGTTAATTCTGTTCACTTTTTTGTTATATAACATAGCAGTAATCAGTATCCCTCTAGTTCACTGTAATTATTGTTTTTTTTTTTAGTTCAGCACTAAGTGTTTGGGAACACTAGCCTAAAGGTACTATAAAGACAACTAAAAAATACAAAATCCCTTTACAGATAACAACGAAATAAGTTCTATTTATAGAAACCAAGTGCTAGCCCTATTACAGACAAGGAAAAATGTACAAAACTAAAGCACATTGAAACCATAACGGAACAACATGTATCGCACCTACTTACCGCGGCTCCACAAAAAAACTACGAGACGAGAGCACATGAAACTCGGCAATTATGTGTTATTTTAGATGTCTAACTGTAAAATAATGAATCTATGATTCGTACATGAAGTGCGGTCACTCCATTCATGCGGCAAACAAAAATAACGGTTGATTCTTTTGTTCCAACGATCCGTGCGTTAGCGTGCTCAAATCCGGTGGAATCCGATTTTTAACGCGTTTCTATATGCAAATATGCGGTGTAATCCATACGCCCATGCCCAGAGAGTTGGATATCTCGTCCTGCGGCATCAAAGCGCATTGACCTTTACAAAAATCTTGAAAAATAACGGCTCGCGTCCAACGTCTGGCGGCCGGTGTCATAAAAATTTTACTCATAAAATAAATGTACTCACCGAAGTAATCACACACTCAATTATATCACAAAATACCTGCCCGGACTGTTATGAAAACTAATGCGTTGTTAAAGCCTCTTTAAAGAATTTTAATCGGAGAAAAGATTACTCACCGACTGGTCGCTTCTCTGCTTTTTGACGGAATGCGTGTGAGTGAGACAGAATCATATGGTGTTGCAATAAAATTATTAGATAAGCTACTATCTTGGATGTATCAAAGATAAATCAAATAAGATTATTTTTAATGATTTTGACAAAATCGTAGGAAGAAGTGAAAGATGTCATCTTCCTGAAGACAGTTACGGTCCATATTTCAGAAGAATAGATTCTATACCATTGTTATATTATAGTTTACTTTAATTAGAGAAGTTTATCAAACCAGTATTAACTGCTAAATTGTTATTGCTAACGCAATCCGGGGCATACTTCTTTAATTAGGATGTTTTTTTATTGTTGATGAAATAAAATTAATATTTTGCAGTCGGTCATTAAAACCTTCCAAAATAGGAGAAATGAATAATTATTGCAACTTTATTTATAGAACCGAAATTAACTAGTTACCACCGGATGGATAAACGTTCAAGAACATGAATATGATTTTTATTTATATATTTTATTATTTATATATTTGAATTTTTGAAAGATTTAACAATTTTATTAATTGTTGTTTGATTAATTTCATAAATAATACTTGTTGTAGGCTAAATTAATTTAATTTGAACTCATACATATTTTAGAATATTTCGTTTCTGAACGATCTTTTGCTGTGTTGCTATGTTTTGAATATTCAATATTTTATCGATAAAGTGATAAATCGATTAGATTAAAAGTTAAATTGCCTATTGCTTATTTTGACTGTTTAATCAAGTGATTAACCTATTTTTGCACTATTTACTGTATTATAAAAATACAGTATGTGTAAATAAAATAAGATTAAGTACACAGTACAAATAGAAAATTCAAAAGCGTCTTTTGCATTAACTAAAACATATGGAACATTTCACATTCGTAAAAGTAAATACCGAATGAAACATCAACAATTGAATGATATTCCAATCAGATAGATAGTCACCATAAAATCGTCATTTTATTTGATGTTCTGATGTATGTTCTTCAATCAAATTGACCAGCCCAACCATAATCGATTTTAGAAATTGAGTTAAATAAAAAAGTACTAATTTATTACACCGGACAACCCTAACTGAAACGTCTTGTTCCGTTTTGTTTAGAATTTTTTCAGAGTTAAATTGTTTTAAAATGGAAGCAGCAACGGAAGAAACTCAAAAAGAAAGCACAGAAAATGCGCAACCAGATAAAACCGCAACAGTAAGTGTTAACTTTCGTATATTCCATGCAGTTTATAAATAGAACACTATCGGATGTCGGTAAACTATTCAAGTCCTTTTCATGCAAATTACCTGCATTTAGCGCGAATTTTGTTACTATTATTATACTTTATGAATAATTACCTATAATTTAACTTTAACAGAGCTTGTTTAACGTAATAATTATGGTGAAAAAGGGGAAAATTAAAGTTAACCTTAAAGATTATTGGCACTTTGCCAATTCCCGTAATGTTTTTGATATTTTTGTTCGGAAGCACGTTTCTCATGCTTTCTGCTTTTATGGCTGACGGCAGTGCGATGCCAAATTATTAGCTAATACCAGTAATGCTTGTAATTCACGGGACTTTCGGTTGTTCAATAATTTGTTCATTGATGTAACAATAATAATGTTGGAACAATATTTACCAAATATGTATATTCAGCATTTCAGCTGTCAGAGTCAAATTTCTTGTTGTTATGATGATATGAGTACAAATTAAGGGTCATATGACACAAATACTGAAGAAATAATTTTCATTTAGGGCAAGTTAGTCCTTCATTTAGGGTTGCTGTAAGAGCTATAAATAGCTCACCTGTCTTTTAGTTCCTGCCAGTGTAGACCTAGATTGTTATAATGGTAATTTTACACAAATACACACACCCACAGTCTCTTAAAATTTTAAGACACTGTTTGCATAGCAAATTTCATGTAGGTATTTACTTTTCATGAAAAGATTGACTGAGCAAGAGATATCACGTTGAAATATTTCCTTGTGCATAAAATAAGCACACCAACAACACTGTCTCTTATATCAGGCTCAATAGTATGCAAAATACTAGCTTTAGACGGAGTTGCGGACAGCAGCCTGATATACTATACTACTATCAGGCTCAATATTTAGAAAACACAAATGCATGACCAAGAAATATGCTCTATTATTGTATTATAACAAACAAATATAATTCCAGGAAAAAACCACAACACCACCACCAACACTGGAAGTAAAAAAAGGCAAACGTGATGACCGTACAAAACGAGACGACAAAAATGTAGAACAGTTCATGAAATCACTCAACTCGGTACCAACGCTTGAAGAGAAATTATCTCTAGTTTGTAAGAAATATGTACAGACTGCCGATGATAATAAGAAGATGCAATTTTATATCAAGCAGTCGGACAAACGGCACGCAATGCTGTTGAAAGAGAAAGATCAGTTACAACTAGAATTTAATAAGACCATTCTCGTTAAGTCCAAATTGGAAAATCTTTGTAGGGAGCTCCAGAAACAGAATAAGGCTATTAAGGTAAGTTTTCTTGGTTATAGAAATGTAGCTTTTAAGAAAAACTATTTTTGCTGAAATCAGAAGACTAATTTTGGCTGAAAGCAAAATAATGTGAAATACTGCCGAAAAAAAAAGTTAACTGTAGATAATTGAAAAAAACAGGTTTAATTTAACTCTACAAACTCTTTTAAAATGGTTTGAACAAATTTTGTTTCTTTCTTTTTCATATTTAGTAGGTCTGAGGTAATGTTGTAGGCTATATTTAACTCTCCTACCTGTAACCCCTATAAAATTGAAGGTAGAACTACTCTTTGGTCATCCGACACACACTCTGATTTGGCCGCTACTGTTTCCATATATCATAATATGGAAACTTGGACAGCTCTTCAGTATTAGACCTGTTTATGAAGGGATATAGTCTGTGTGCGAAGTTAGTCCCTTCACAGACCATGTCCCTTCATGAACCTTCTGTTGCCGTAACTTGTGGACATTCCTATTGCAGAAAAGTGAGTCATATACAATTATATTGGTTGTATTAATGATTTTATGATTATCATTCCCTAAATAAATAGGTTTTCATTACTAATCATATTTTAATCAATTACACATTACACTCACTTTTAAAATGAAAAAAGAAAATTAGACTTTTTTGCATTAATTACAGGAAGAATCTCTCCTAAAAATCCGCGAAGAAGAGGAACGTCGTAAGGAAACTCAGACCAAGTTCCAGAGCACCCTGTCGGAGATCACAGCCATGCTGCAGCAGAATAATGAGAAGAATGCCAAGCTCAGGGAAGACAACATCACCATGAGTGAGAAGTTCAAGTCTGTTGTGCAGCAGTACCAGTTACGGGAACAGCAGGTAAGCAGCTGTAGGAGTCTTTGTGATTGCAAACATTTAATTTTTGTTATATTTTATTAAAGCATTGTCGAGACCAACCTAAGAAGAGGTGGCGGGATGAACTAGACGCGTACCGAGATCGAAAGAACAGATGGCATGGGAAAAAGAAGATTTGGAAGGACTTGGGGGAGGCCTTTGCCCAGCAGTGGGACAGTAAAGGCTCTATAAAAAGGGTATCATAAAATCAGAAAAAAAACTATTTTCATCCACAATGAAATTAAGAATGACTCATTCCACATGCCCTGCATTCAGAATTCCGTCAAAAGCGACAATATCCCAAATCCAATCAAATTTAACAGTCACAAAATATAAGGGATATTGAGTAATAACGCAAATTGGGAATGTGGGGACTAACTTTATCAAAGGCACACCTGACACCCCTATGGCCGCCATAGAATAATATTACGACTTAAAACCTCAGGCTCTGTTTATAAGATTTTTTTTTTTCAATTTGTATCGAATATCTTGCGTAAAAACTTCAACTTCAAAAACAATCGGTTTATCAAACCGATTGCAAGTTTTTACGCAAGATATTCGTACTTGTTTACGTAGTTGTAGCACGATGGGCGACGCGTTAGGCGTTCGCCGTACATTGAAGCAGCGGGCCGGGTCATCTCACGCGCACACACAAACATAATCGACAATGTACGACAAACGCCCAATGAAACAAGCACTTAGAAAACGCCGCGTCTGCGTAAACAAGCACTTACAAGATTTTTTGAGAGAATTGGTAGATGCTTGCTGCCTTCTCAATACATGTTTACTTTACTGTACTTTTAGATAGGAAATAGATCTATTTTCGTTTCAAATGCGGTTCTTATGGTATAAATGTTTCCAGATATTATCTTGGAGTCTTGATGTAAGCATTGACTTAAAACATCAGCCCTAAAAACAGCAACAATTTAATTTCTCCAGGTAGATAAAATGGCAAAACAGATGGCATTAGAAACCCAGCTATCAGATGCGAAGATGCAGAAGGCTAGCTTGGAGCACCAGGCTGACAAAGAGCGACTCCTGGCTGAGATGGAACAGGTTAAGGTGACATTGGCACAGTACCGAGCTAAGATCATGGAACTGCAGGGCACGGAGACTAGTGAGTAAATTTTAAATAATTTTTATTTTGTAAATAGGTTTTTTTACAAACTCTTTTACATGTCAATTGGTGTTTCCTAGCTGACTACCCTCAGAAGAAACATTGAAACAAGCTTAGAGATGGACAGTATATCACTGAGAGCAATCATGTGACAAATGTGCATTTCTAACACCAAGTAGCACAAGTCATGCCAGAAAAATGAGATTCCAGTTTTTCAGCGCTGGACACGAATCTGTAGGGATAGGCAATTGTTCCAGAAGAAGATCAATTTTTGAATTGATTCAAATCAAGGTCAAAAGAATCGATTCAGTAATAAATAGATTTCAAAAATGATCTGTTAAATAAAAGAGTTACTCTGCAGGTACCAAGTCTTATAAATGTATGGCATAGATCTACATAATGATGCAAGGCCAAGTAACCTTGTGTCATCACTGGCTGGTGAGCAATCAAAAAAATATGGTTGCATTCTGTAGGTAAAAAATTGAATTTTGATTTCAAGTTTCTGAGAATTATAGAATGGAACCATGTTTTAAAATAGGTTTATTGACCATTAAAATTTAATCTCAAATGAATCGATCTCTTGCAGTAGCCAATCGTTCAACCGCTGCACCAGCCGTGTTGTGTCGATATCGTAGTATGTTGTATTGTATAAATGTGGTTTGACTTGCTGCCGGTTACTTTTTTTTTGATACGTTCACGACGCTTTTGTATAAAAAAAATGGCCTTTATTCCAGGTCTTCGTGGGCAGCTGGCAGTGTACACGGACAAATACGACGAGTTCCAAAACGCGCTGGTCAAGAGCAATCAGATGTTCGGCGGCTTTAAGGAACAAATGGAGAAGGTAAGTTTAAATAATTCGATGCACTACCTGTAACTTATAAGTTACATCTTAAAAGTAGAAGCAACAATCAATAAAATTTATTATGTTTTCTATAGGTTATCCTTCCAAAAAGTGTTTTGTTTTGTGATGTGTATTCGACCTACTCTATAGCATTTAACATTTGTACTTTTCGTCATACTTATTTGGTATTTTTACCGCTAATATCATGGGATTAAGTTTTGTTCTAGTTTCAGCAGTCACAGTATTTTGTTTTATTGATCTCCAGATGTCCAAGAAAATCAAGAAGCTGGAAAAAGAGTCTCTTTCCTGGAAGACCCGTTGGGAGACATCCCAGACTGCTTTACTGGACATGTGCGGCGAGCGACAGGCTAGCGAGGAGCGAGCCGCCGCCGCCAGCAGGCAGCTGCAGCATATGCAGAGTCTGTGCCGCACGCTACAGGTACGTACAGAGTGTCTCTCATGGAACACTTACTGGACATGTATATTGTTTAACCCTTTCTGAATAACTTGTGTCTATGGAGACTGTAAAGGTATAAGTTAGTAATGCTGAATGTGTCTGTTGCAGGCGGAGCGCACGGTGCTGCTGAGCACACTCAAGGACAACAACATCCCTCGGCCGGCCGTGCCCGCGGCGCCGCCCGCGCCCGCGCCGCCGCCCGCCGCGCCGCAGCCCGCCTCCAACGCCAAGGTAACGCAGCCAGCCACCTCATGCTACTACGGACATACTCCTTGCAGCTCACACGGAATGGTGACGTCATTGAACTAAGAAACTGCTATGTAAATACCCATTACCATAACAGACAATCCGACTTACGGTGAACATCTGCACTTATAGTACGCGGCAAATAAGTTGATCCATTCCCTGTGGTCACGCGGAGCTTCCCACTTCGATTGAAACTTATACTAAATGCTGATGTCATCATAATGACATGAGCATTTAGTATAGTAAACTAGAGATTACAATAAAAATACTCACTACTACCACCATCGGAGAAACTGACGTACAGGCAATGCCCACCTTTACATTATTAATACTTTTGCGATCCATACTAAACGTTTCTTTCGCATCATCGTATATCGCGTACATCAACATCAAAGATCTGAAACAATAAGCCTGCTATGGTCTCCCCGTTCAATTATAATTTAGGTGTTGAATCATAAGTGATATTTAATGTATACATGTAACATTTTGAAATAACGAACTCATCATTACATAATAGAAAACAAAGTTGCACGTCCCTATGTATGCTTATATCTTTAAAAGTACGCAATGGATAGAGTGGTTTAAGAGGAAGGTTTATGTGTGTTTTGATGCGTTTTTTTTTAATAGATAGAGTGATTTAAGAGGAAGGTTTATGTGTATAATACATGCATAATATATTCAATATCAGTACCCGTGCGAAGGTGGGGCGGGTTGCTAGTTGATGATAATAATTGAACCTAATACATTTGCATGTCATGAAAAATGGCAGACATGTCATGAAACACTCTTATTTAAAATCTTTGAAAGATAAATCTTTTAAAGTTTTTGATCAAATAAAATTACTTATTTTTATTAAAATTCAGAGTGAATAGGCTATTAATAAACTAGTGCTCGCTTCACCACCAACTATTGATAACTGCTTACCAGATGGTATGACAGTCAAGCAGTAATATAAGCTACTGCTAATTAATAGAAAGTAAGGTACAAATCCTGACCATTGACACTGATCGTGACGATTTATAACTCAATAAATGACATTACTTTCATATTTACAAAGTATTCGAGGTTTTTTGATCATTTCTTCACTTTCATAAACATAACATTTATTAAAAAAGTATTGTGTGAAATGACTCGCGAATTTTTTTCCGACCACCTCACTCACCATTCGTTTCAGCTGAGTGCCTCGCAATGGGTGTTAGCGATAAGTTTCCGCCTATTTAATTTATCGTTTTATAAATATCAGACTGCGTGCCGAGCAGTTCCCACGAAAAAATAGACCTAGTGCACAAAAAATATCTGCGAGGCACCTCTCAAGAGCATTCAATTCCGTCTCAAATGCTTAGAAAAAGTTTGCCCACTTGTGTATTATTGTTTTGTAAGACTACTGTTTCATTCCTGAACAATAATTTTATAACACTACTTCACTTCTTCCATATGGAGATGACTTCAAATGACAACTGAGACTGTCAAATGACGTAAAAACTTATGAAAATTTGAATTTAGCCGAAGTAAAAGTCCCTTGAGTCTCCAGAACTCCCCCTTTAATCCTAAAAGTGATACGTAAGGCTTCAGGCCACTGAGCCTCGCTAAGGCTGGTAGCAACTGGATAACAGTAGCTTTTGTCATCTGGTACATGCATATGAAAGTAGAAAATTATCTCAAGGGAACATTCTGCCTTAATGAAAAGTCTATATTAATATTTTGGGCCTTGATCTATCTGAGAAGTTTCATCTATATTTGTTAATACTTAGTAAGGTAGGGAGAGCCGGAGTGGGACATGGTTTTGAAATATTAGTATGATTATATATCTGTGTTATATTGATAGGTCTTTGCAACATTTTCAAGTCTCCCACCCCAAGGTCGACTAGTAGAAAATGCCTATGGCATTAAGTCCGCCTTTGTACTTATTATGTGCATAAAGTTTTTATAAATAATAATAAAACATTTCCGCTTTCTAGGTCGACGCCATGGCCGCTAACTGCGCCCAACTTCGCCAGTCCCTCGCGCACCTGCAGAGCCAACTGAACACTCTCACAAACAAACAGAAGGAAGAATCTCCCGCGCCCGAAAAACCAGAGAAGACAGAGAAAAAGAAATCTAAATCTAAGAAGAATAAGGCTGAAAAAGCGAAAGCAGAAGCTGAAAAAGCCACAACATCAACAGCCGAAGCAACTACAGCCGAAAGTGATGACGCAAAAGATGTGACAGAGGAAATTCAACCCAGTGCCAGTGAGGACACGGTTCAAAATGAAACAGAAAAGGTCGACGAGAAAACGATAGAAAACTTATTACAAGCCATCAATAATGCTAATATCAACCTTTGTGACTTAGAAGTTGTGAATGACGAAATCTCAGAAGAGACATCACAAGAGAACTCTGAGAAGGTAGAAATTAATGAAATTAAAACTGAAGTTGAAGTCAAAGAGTCGACATCAAATGAAAGTCCATCCGCGTCGCCAGTTGATGAAACTTTACCTAAAGATACTGAAGTCACAAGCCAAGAAGAAGATATCATAGAAACGAACATTAATGACGTCAACGAAGTTATTTCTAAGTTTTTAAATGAAGTTAAAGAGGTTACAAATGAAGTAAAAGAGATTTCAAATATAAACGGATGTGGGGACGCAAATGTGTCAATTGTAGAATCTTCCAATGAAGAAGTGTCACACTTAAATGAAGTCAAACCAATCGTTAGTGACGCATAAACTGTTGACGTGTTTATAAGATTTAGTGTTTTGGACTTTTCTACATTGTTTTAGACAACCAATACATTTTGGAGCATATTTTCATGTTGTATCATACACATTTGTTATGACAAATTTGCCAGTATTACGTTTAGAATCAAAAGTGCAGTGTATGTGTATGTTATATGTATGGTTTCAATAAAATAGTACATAATATTTGCTGCTTATCATTTTGCCTAGATACAATGTTTCGCAGTGTGAGTAATCAATTTAAAAACACATTGTTTGTTCCTTGAGAAAAAAAAAATCTTATTCAATACAGACATAACAATATTGAAAAAGCCCAATCTTTGGCAAGCTTCAAAATTGTCCTATATCTAAAGATTTTTGGGCATAATTTGGTCCCATTTCGCGCAACGCAAATTACAATTTGACTAAGGAAAATTGTAATCTAAGAAGTTAAATGATTAAATATAAAGTACTACCTCTATAGAAAAGCAATTTAGAAAATGTGTATGATACAACATTTTAGTGAGTATTATTAAGATGGTCTCTTATTTCTGTTATTTGTTTAAACCAGTCGATTTCATATTCTTGAATGTGGAAATCGTAGAGGACTTCAGCCTCCTTAGCCAAGTAATGATCGTTTCGACCGCTTTGAGTTGGACACCATCCCCCCTCCCCAATTCCTTTGTTCTGACGTCATCTCAGAGCTGTCATGCGGTCAGAACAAAGGAATTGGGGGAGAGTAGTCAACTCATAGCGTTCGACGTTAACGAAACGATCGTAACTTGGCTAGGAGGGAGAAATTAAATTAGTTTCGCTCCTAAGTTTTGGAAAATAATATTGGATCTTTGAATTTCTCATCATAATCTAACTAAGCGGTGTATTACTTAGATGAAAAATCGTAATTATTAAATAATATAAGTATGTGAACAGTTTCTCAATTAAAAATCAGACAAAGTGCCTAAAATAAGTCTAGTCAGATTATGGTCTTCATTTCACTTCTGATTTTTTTTACAAGCATTCAAATTATTTCTTATTATAAATATTTTTTTACAGTAATATTGACATAGAAGTAATATTTAAGTTTAGTTTTTTTTTTTTAAATTTTCTTTTGCATTTTGAATCAAAGGTGCGTTTTTGATACAAACTTCCTAATAATTTTAAATAATATACAAAACAACGAAATGGTCTAAATATTGCACAAAATAACTGACAAACTTTTGTAATTTTCTAGTAAATGGCTTATCCAGAAATAACACTTAATATTTTTATGAAAATAAGCAGGGTTATTGTTTTATACATTGCGTTTTTAATTTACAATATTTCAGTTATATTTGTTAAAAAATATAATTTGATAATATTGAAGTATTTTTGTCACTGAATTTCGAGGTAATATTAACTTCATGTGTTTTGCTGTATTAGATGATTAGAAGTATCTTTTGTAATATTTGTATGAAAGGAAACATAGTTCTATGTAACATTGTGACTAAAAGTGTTGATTGCTTTGCAAATCAGTTCAGCCGTTCTACCTTTAAATTTTGGTCATTTTAATCTCGTGGAGCGGTAAATGGAACACTATTGATTTGTAATGATAAAATTAAAAAATAAAGTACTTTTTTTTCTAAAACTAAAATAAATTTACTTGTATACGAAATTCAAATATTTAAGTAAAGAACAAGCTGAGCGGGTTCAATGGCCGTAGGTAGTTAGTACGCATCGACCGACAACTACCTATGACCATTGAACCCGCTCAGCTACATAAGAATCAGTGATTTTGTCAACACTTACTTTTTTACAGTTACAATGTGTTATTAACTAAATATACAAAATTGCATAAATAAGGTCCCAAGCTTAAGAGTAACCTGCGAAATTAAACATTTGTTAAGTTTTTTGCATTTTGCGAGATAAAGCAAGTTGCATGTTGATTAAAATATGATTGGTAACCGTTATACGTATTTATTTACTGAAATATAAAGAATAAAAACTTCAATATGACCCTCTCAGTGTGTCTAACCCTTTTGAATAACTTTTCCGATTCGTTTTCTTTTTTTAAGCATTACATGGAGAACTGGGAGAGTTGTAATGATGTTTTTCTTGATTACCTTCATCATTTCAGTTGAAAGACGATCATGGTTGACCACAGGTTTTTTTTATGGTGGGTAAAAATCATACAATGACGAGTCCCGCTCTTGGGCGGAGCGGAAAACAAGTGTCAGACTCTTACTGACTAAACAACCTACTCCGTTCCTACATCGCCATACATACCAGGGCCAGAGCCTTCCTTTTCAGACGCAAACCTTTGGCCCTAATTGGCTTCGACCCTTCTGCAGGGTCCCTACGTTGTTGACCATAGGTAGGCCTCCCGCACGCGTCGGCATAACGACCGGTCCGATGCGTCTCACATCCATCAGATTCCCGCGATCACCTTGTATAAGATCTTTCAACGCTGCGTCTTCCGGTGCGTGGTCGCCACACCATGACCTTTCATCTGGTCTGCAAATGTGCCTTTTTGATTACCATTCCTTAAATAAATGCGTATTACGTCCGCTAATCATATTTTATATAGGGTGACTGATAAATAATTAGTGACCGATACTTGAAACATGTTTTTTTTTTATGGGAGGTAAAAATCATCCAATGACGAATTCCACTCTTGGGCGGAGCGGGAAACAGTGTCAGACTCTTACTGACTAAACAACCTGCCCCATTCCTACGTTGCCATATATATCAGGGCCAGAGCATACTTAAACACATGATTGCAGTCATGCTAACTAACGACTTGTAACTATGGTGTCAAAAAATCAGTACATTTTGACCAGGTCAGAACAGTGGTTTGTTCCCATAGTGAAAATAGTTTGTTATCATGACTACAATTAAGTACGTAGGGACTCTGCAAAAGGGTCGAAGCCTCCTGGGGCCCAGGGTATCTTTCTGAAAGGAAGGCTTGGCCCCGGTGCGAATTGCAGAGAAGGAACGTTGTGGTGTGTTTAGTCAGTAAGAGTCTGACTCTATTTCTCACTCCGGCCGAGATCGGGATTCGTCATAGGATGATTTTTGCCCACCATAAAAAAAACTTACCTTAAAAATTACCAGTCACCCTATATCCTAGATATACCTTGACACTATATAACCAGCAAAATTCAATGTTAACCATTTTTTTTAATGATTTTCCGTGTGTGAGCCATGAATATTGTGAAGAGTACGAAGAGTTTCTTGTGAATGTGTTGCTACTGGCTTTTGTTTCACTTTTTGTTTACTGTGACGGTGTCGTGTTAGACCAAGACTTTTTGTGTTTCTTTTTTTTTTGTAAATAAAATTAGATTTTGTAACTACCTATGATATTTTTTTATTTCAAAACATGATAGTGAATCTTACGCCATAGAAATAGGACTATTATGATCGTAAACATGTCATTTTTTGTTATCATCAGCCTTTTATGTTCCCTCTGCTGGGACACAGACCTCCTTTCTAGGAGAGGGAATGGGCCGTAATCCATCTCGCGGGCCCAGTGCGGGTTGGTGGATTTCACATTTCTTCGAATTTTTGGTTATAGGTTTCCTCACGATGTTTTCCTTCACCATTTTGAGAGCAGTAGGAGGCAGTAGGGATGAAATAAAGTACTTAAACAAAGTAATCCGCCTGGCTGGGCTTAAACTCGCGACCTACAACTCGCAAGTCGGGGCTGTTAACACTTGCCAACACTGCTTTGTCATTTAATGTAGGTATCTATTGGAAGTCTTTTAGTACGCGTCAAATAAGTTGAACCGTTGATGAATTAGGACTTACGAGTAGCCTTTTACAGATAATAAAGAGGACGAGTATTTTATTTGTAAAAACGCACTAATTTCTCAGTTTGATTATAAAATCTTTCTGCAGCCATATTTTTTACGAACATCGAACACCACGCTACGTCCCACGGAAGTGAAGCAGTTACCGACGAAAGTCGCAGGCCACAGCTAGTCACACAATTTCTTAATCACACCGATCAACAAAAACGAAAAAAAAAAATACATGTTTTTGTGATCGGTGCTTTATTATTAAAGTAACTTTTCATTACAAAAAATTATAATAATATTATTTTTGCTTACAACACTGAAAGAGAAAGTCTTAACTATTTCACCCATAACAATTTATCTAAAAATATTATCTAGATTCTAGATTAACAAACCGATTACTTGTTACCGAGAGTTGCACAAAATATTGCAGATGTTGTGGTGTTTTTGTTTTAGTTGTAGAGGCGTTGGTGGTTGCAGGTGCAAGGGGCCAAGAGATCAGCGATTTGAAACGTACAATGCGTTCCAAATAGAATAGGATCGATTGCCATGTTGTGACGTCAAGATTTACTGTCAAACCGAGGCAATATATTTTTAAAATTCGGTTTCTTTACGAAAATGTATTTTATTTACGAACTGAGAACGAATATAGTTTAATCAGAATCCAGTTTTTCAATTTTACTCATGTCTGAGTCCTTCAATTTTGCAAGAATATCTTCGATTTGACAATACGGCGTGACGTCACATCCTGTCTATCGATCCAATTCTTGTTTGGAACGCACAGTACCTTAGGCGGTCAATTAGACAGGGTTTGCTGTCAGTTTTGTCATTACCACTTATGACATCATCATCATCAGCCTTCTTAATGTTCCCACTGCAGGGACACAGGCCTCCTCTCTAAGAGAGAGGGGAATGGGCCGTAATCCACCACGCGGGCCCAGTGCGGGTTTTCGAATTTTTGGTTCTAGGACATGCCGGTTTCCTCACGATGTTTCCCTTCACCGTTTTGAGAGCAGTGGTGATGAAATAAATTACACAAAGTAATGCGCCTGGCTGGGTTTGAGCCCTACAACACGTAAGTCAGGGCCGTTACCACTCGGCCACCACTGCTCGTCTTTATTATTTCATTCATGAAATTTCACTCATGACATATTATAATTATCATGAATGAAATTTGTATGACTTTACTCACTTCACGTTATGATTGACGGAATTCTATCAGTCATGATTGACCGCGGATTGGCCGCTTTACGCATTACGGTGGATACGTACTAGGTAAGTACTGTAATAGTTTTAAATGTGCAACATGACGGGGGCACGACCCTACCTCCATAGGCTTGCCAACAGCAAAAAAACAATAAGTAGGTGATTTTTTGCAGTTGGTAAATGTGATAGAATGAGGTTGTTACCTACTTGGTTCAAGGTTGTTGTTTGTTAGTTATTAAATTGGTTATAGTGTGGGCTTAGGCACAAAATACGAGTATCTAAATTAATAAGTGCCTGCACAACCTATCTACAAGTAGAAAATATTTTGGAACACATCAATTTACAGTGCGTACCGTAAAACCCCCATTTTATTTCTATACACCCCGTACCTATAGAAACAAATCGGGGGTGAATAGAAACTACATTTTGTTGTTTTTTCACGTTATTTAAAAATTGTTTGCAGCATTTAAATATTTTTATAAATTCAATATTGAAAACAAAAATGCTTTATTAAAACTAAAAATATGAAATCAAAGTAATAATCTTAATAAAAATTTTGTTTGTGAATTAAAGACCTTCTGAATTTCCATTCAACCCATTTTACCCGGTACCTATATTAAAGTGGAATTCCCCGGGATAAGTCAAGAGTTTACTAGGTGTAATCAAGCGTGCTCTATCGTCGATCACGTCATTGCTTACCATCAGGTGAGATAACAGTCAGATGCAGGTCAGGTCAGGTCAGGTGGTGCTATCAATAATAAAAAAAAAACGAAAAAAAGCAAGTTACTAAGCAGTTCTATGCGGGTCGCAGCCAACGGCGGATCCAAGGGGGGGGTCATGGGGGTCATGACCCCCCCCTGGGCTGGTTGCAGGACTTAGGTGGACCACTAATTTAACATAATGATTTTATTTATATATTTTGTCATCATACAGATTTTATGTAAGTGACTATAAACATTCAATATTTTATTAATTTAACGAATATCATAGATCCAGTACATGATTCTAGTTTAGTTCTATAGTGGTGAATTTTTTTGAATCGGCCGGAACATCGTCCCTCGAGGCCGTCACTAGGGAACGGTGTTGCGCGGCAGCACGGTTCGTAGACATTGCAGTGGTAGCCTAGGCGTCTACCAGTCCCCGAACAGATCTTTCGTAGTCGTTTGCGGGGAATTCAATGCCAAGGATTTGGCTTGGGGTTTCCGTTTCAGGAACCAGCGGAGTCGATGTAGGAGGACTGGGTTCGGGACACAGGCCTAGTCGTCCGAAACCGGGTTTTTAGCCCCACGTGCGTGGTGTGTCCATGGTGGTATAACGTTAGCCGTTAACTGTTGTCGACTGACGCGTCATGGAAAGGGGGGGTGACGTTCTCGAACCACCGGTATGTACATCTAGTTTGACGTCTCCACCCAGACCTCGACCGCGCCGGCCCAACAGACCCCTTGTGGAACAGGGGGTAAAGGGTGGCGAAAATTATCTTTGCCAGTAACGGCTAAAGAGCTTCTGAAAGAGTGGGTCTTAAAATGAACATGGACAAAACCAAAGTTATGGTAAACATCCATGTAGCGCCCACCCCTATCAAGATCGGAGACTCTACACTCGAAGTAGTGGACGACTACCTTTACCTTAGACAGACAATCCAGTTGGGTAGGTCTAACTTTGAGAAAGAGGTCAATCGTCGAATACGACTCGTCTGGGGAGCGTTTGGGAAGCTGAGCGGTGTGAAAGTCTATAATCAGTGTGTGTTGCCAGTGATGACATATGGCTCTAAAACGTGGTCGCTTACAATACGCCTCATAAAAAGACTGAAAGCCACTCAAAGGGCTCGGAGTATCCTTGCGTGATCGAATCAGAAATGAGGAAATCCGCAAAGTAACCAAGGTTGCCGACATAGCGAAAAGAATCGGCCAACTTAAGTGGCAATGGGCAGGACACATTGCATGCAGAACGGATGGCCACTGAGGCCGAAAGGTTCTGGAGTGGCGACCGCGTACCGGAAGACGTAGCGTTGGAAGGTCTCCCACAAGGTGGACCTGGTCAGGGTTGCTGGTAGCCGATGGATGCAAGACGCACAGGACCGGTCTTTGTGGCGGCGCTTGGGGAGGCCTATGTCCAGTAGTGAACGTCTTTCGGATGAAATGATGATGATGATGAAGCGGCTAAATAGCTAGAACGGGCCCAGGACATACCTCTAGCTGTTATGACAAATCATCCAACATGTTTAGAAAGTCGAATGTCGAGAAAGAGAAGATGTCATTACCTATATACGTGTGTATACAGTGTGTTATTGACATGTTAACGCAAATGAATACCATAGATCCAGTACATAATTCTGGAATTTTTTGTCGGTCTTTTCTTATTTTTTTAATGATTTTTTAAATTTTAATTGTATACAGTTTAATTTAAAAAACTTTAAAAAAATCATTAAAAAAATAAGAAAAGACCGACAAAAAATTCCAGAAATATGTACTGGATCTATGGTATTCGTTTGCGTTAACATGTCAATGACACTCTGTATGTACAAGTTATTATGTGTTAAGTTTTTCAAGTCCACAATAAAGAATACATATTTTTAAGTACAGGACTTACGTATATTAATAAAAAAAAACTTTTTACAAAAAAAATATACCGACTCCACTGAAAATTTAAAAATAACTTTAATTTCGGAAGTCGGTGTTTAATAAGAAACAAATAATACCGAGAAATCACGCTTTTTGGTTGCGATACACACTTATAACCAGAGTGCCTATTTCTCATGACAATTTCAATGAACCCAAACCCCGGTAGGACACGTCGTTTTATTATGAAATTCCTGTGTGTCCCTTCCACCTTCCGGCTCCATCACCAGATCAGTTCGATAGTATCTTAAAGCCAAAGTATTTACACCAATTTATTTACAATTTTAATGAGCCCAAACACGGCTAGGATACATTGATTAATTACGGAGTTCCGTTGCCTATCTTCCGGCTCCATCATCATCATCATCATCAGGTTATTTCGATGATACCATTTTCATCAACCTAACTATTCACAACCATTTATTTATTTGTATTGTAATTTTATTGTGATATCTATGTAAGTATGAAGTTCCATTGACCATTTCTGGTCTTCTTCATCAGTTCCACTCCACCAAATGTTTCTTTTTGACTGTAAAAGCTTAAGGTCTAGATGAAAATATCAAAATCACCATGTGTTTGCCTATAATATTTAAGGAGTTCCCTCGATTCGTCATGGTTCCCATCATCAGATCTTAACTTGGTGACAATGGGACCCCCTCAGAACTATCTACTTCGAACAAAAAAAATATTTTGAAAATCCTTCGATAATTGGCGGAGTATTCGATGAACAAACATACAAAACAAAAACATCCAAACATAGTACCTCCTCCTTTTTATGAAGTCGGTAAAAATACCTATTTTTTATTTGCGTCTATTTTTATCAAAATTAAATTATAAGTTCTTCACTTGACCACAACTATGTGACCCCCTCCTGGCGCCAAAGCTGGATCCGCCCTTGGTCGCAGCCTCGAATTACGATTAGTATTGGTTCGATTCCCACGCGTACAGTACCGTAGATGTTTGTAAATAATTAATTGTTCAAATGATGATGCAGCTGTTTTATATAAAACTAACGACTTAACCCGCGTGTATGTAGGTAGGTTTTTCCAGTGAAACTTTTGACCCCCGTTTTATCCCTTTAGGGGGTGAATTTCGGAAAATCCTTTCTTAGTGCTCGCCTACGTCATAAAAGGAAGCCCTGTGCAAAATTTCGCTTTCCTAGTCCCAGTAGTTTCGACTCTGTGTTGATTTGTCAGTCAGTCAGTTTCTTTTATGTATACCTACAGATAAAGGTATATTCAATTCTGCTTTGGGTTGGACTGGAAGCCAACAGTCTGGCCAAATTTGATTGATTTTATGAAGCTTATGAAGCTCTAGTGAAGTTTGTACTTTTGCATGCCTTCTGGTTAAATATGGCTGATGCTTGTTGTATTTTTTATGTCACCGTTCTTTGTACCCATATTTGCAAAATAAATATCTTATCTCTAACATAACATTTTAAAGTATCAAAGGTGTCTGCATCGAAAAACCCTTTATTTAGGTACCTGCTAATGTAATAGTAATACAACCATGATTATCATCATAATTTTCTTGCCCTTGTCCCATTTTATTTGGGGTCGGCGCAACACGTTTTTTTCTTCCATTCTATCCTGTCACTCTATCACTAACTCCCTTTTCTTTCATAATCATTTCTCACCGGCCTTCTCTTTGGATGATTTTCCACCTAGAAAAAAAAACAAAAACATGTCATACCTAGGTATCTACTTTTTTTTTTGTGAACGCATCTTTAGCACTCCCGCTCATCCCGTGGCCATGCATAGATGCGTTCATCCGTTGCGTCACTTGGTCATTTATTTATTTCATTATCGATCTTCTGATATAACAGCCTTTATTTTTCAGCCGTTTTTAAACGGTTGGCTAAATGGCCCGCCGCCGATACTTTTTTATTCGTACTAGTTTAAAGACTTTTTTGCCAAACTGCCGATTTATACCAACCATTGTATTAGAGCATTTTACTTAGATATAAATTTGAAATTGTTATTGTGTTTTTAATTAAGTGTTACAAATAATAAGTTAGATACCAATAGGGTACCTAACAATGTAATATCTCCAAGGTTACATTTTTGGTGGTCAGTGAACTAAGTACTATAAATGCGAATGTAGAGTAGTAGTGGCCCATTGGTAACAGGCCCGACTTACGAATTGTACGCTGTGAGTTCGAACCAAGGCAGGCGCATTACTTTGTGTAATTTATTACATCACCACTGCTCTCAAAATGGTGATGGAAAACATCGTGAGGATACTGGCTTTTCCTAGAATAAAAAATTCGAAGACATTGTGTGACATCCACTATACCGCACTGTTTCTTGATTTAAGGCCCATTCCTCCGGCTTCGAGAGAGGAGGCCTGAGTCACAACAGTGGTAACATTTTAGGGCTGTTTGATCCTCAGATACTCGAACATAGGGGGACAAAATGTCATCCAACATGATGCACAACGTGCGTGCAGAAGGCGACAAATAAGTTGACTAGAGATTGGGGAAGCATCGTACCCAATCGCGAAAAAATCTCTTTGTTCGCCTAACTGACTAAAATGTACTGAGCTTGCAGATTTTTTTCGCGATTTCATAATTGGTCCAAGTAATTAGCGACACATTCACGTGTCACTAACTACTATTCCAGTCACCCTAAAATGAAACCTAAATGGAAGTTTAAAAAAAAACATAATTAGAGTATGATGATAGGTGTATAACTAGGTAGGGTATAGTATGGTAGAGCAGGGTAAAGCAGGGTAGAGCAGTGTAGTGTAGAAAGAGCAGTCATTTGTCAGGAGTGAAACCGCGGCCGAAAGCTAGAAATATATGTATAAAAAAAACTGAAAGCACTGATCATCAGTGATTACAAATAGACTTCGATAGCACCTTTATATCGTAAGAGTAAGTGGCATATCTGTAGTAACACTGTTACTGCTCTGTAGTTGAATATACCAGCCTAAATCAATCGATTCACGATTTCAATTCATAAACCGAAAACCTATTAATCCCAAACACCATTGCATTCAGAAACGTGCAAAATAATCCATCAAACAATATTTTTGAGGGTACCTTTGACATAACTACAAATTTAGCGTCACTTTGCCATACAACAATCACCTCTATTTCCTTGAATTAAGGTGTGTATATCGACTATAAAGTAAGAGAGTATAGTTGGGCAACAGTTTGTCACGGCGTTTGTCACCGACGTGACGAAGTTAGTTAGTTGTTTATGAAACGGACGCGACGCCGACGTTGGTGTGGTCAGAGCGCGTGATCCTACGACCATCGAAGGATGTAGTAAGATTAGTTGACGATATTTCTTTGTTTAATTTTGTTATTGATGAAGTGGCTCGTGGGATTGTAGATCGATGAGACCTTTAAAGTAAAACAAGTTACCTTAAGGTGGTAAGAAGCGCTAGTCCGTTGAGAGCCGAGCCAAAAAGATCCTCGGCAATGACCACTACATTAAAGAATTCAATCCCGCATCAAAATCTGCGGCCCAAAATCACGATCCCACAAGCGCGCGGGATTGAAATAATTAAGACCGCATGATTTAAAAAAATCGATTCGCACCCTGGCTCAGGCCATGGTGTGGAGCTGGAGGGAATGGGTCACCTCCTTCTGCAAAGTAATGCTCCAAGTTAGCTAAGAAGATGGCCGCACCAGTGAGGGAAGAAACATCGTCACGCCTTAACCACCGCGACCGGAACCCTCCGACTTTCAGCCATGGTAGGCACGGGCTTGTAGATGATGAGTAATGGGTAGCCATTCGGCCGTCCGATGACTGACCACACCAAGCCCGAGTCGTTAACGGTGCGTAGTGTTTCAGACGTGCGTCAAAGAGATTTCGGTAAACCGTAGGGGTCCAACCAGGCCCAACTAACAGAGCTCATGCCCGCTGGGGCTACGGGGCATTTCTGAAAAGGGAATTCAGCTAAAGCAATTGAAGGCCACAGGTGTGGTTTTAGTCAGTAAAAATCTTACAAACCCACTCGTCCCAGCAAGAGTGGAAGAACTTATTTGATGAATGAAATACCTATAAAAATGCCGTAAGTTTCTATGAATGAAATCTAAATGCTACTTAGAAGGCTCGCCATTAGACTTTGTGTACATTTTTTTTATACCAATCAAACGTCAATTTTAACCGCTCAGTTACCGCATTGGTTGAGCGACCTGCTGAACTACGTGTGGCGGGTTTGATTCTTGCACGAAACAAATATTTGCGTGATGACGTAGTATATCTATATGTGCGTTTACAGTTTGTTAGCGCAGTCACGATACAGGAGTCGTCTCTAGTGTGGAGAAATTAAAAAAAAAGTGAACATGTTCATATTTAATGGTGGTGGTACCAATCCAGCCTGGGGTAAATGCCCTTCTATAGGATCAGAAAAGAAAGGTAATCTGTAAGCCTGAAGTAGTGGATGACTTCAAGGGCCCTTCGGTCTACGCTACCAAGTGGAAGCCGTAAGCTCCAACCATGGACAAATACTACCTACTTATATGCCTTTTTATTAGGTGGGAAATCATTCAGCGACTTCTGCTTGCCTTGGCGGTAGACCGAGTTGGACTTTTACTCCTATTATCAAAATCAAAATGTTTTTATTGTTTCTCATACATTAAACTATATTACAGTTTATTTTTTTGAACCCTTGGGTCAATTTTATTTAACCTGTGACCACAACCAGGCATGTCTAACTTTCGACTACTAACCATGCATCATTATCGACAATTTTAGTAACAATCCATGATTCAAAGTTATGATCAAGTTACGATGACCAACTTCACCAGACTGGATAGAAATCCAAAGCAATGGAGACCCGTCACGAACTGATGAACAAAAGACGAGTTAGGTATACCTAGTTTACTAGTTACCTACCGTAATGGTTGTTTTGTTGGAAATTAAACTCATTTGCGGCATTTTTTTTCTCAATACGTGACCGTTACATTGACTGATCTTCTAAATTAATTAAATTTGGTTCTTGTCATTAGGCGTTGTTATTTTTTGTATATCACATAATATTAAAGCTTTTTGTCACTTTGTTCCACAAATATTAAAAAGACGAAAGTTCTGTGAATACTTATGGCAAACGTTATGACTATGCATGCATGTGTGTCGTTTGCGGCGGTCCCTGTAGCGGAAACCGAATTATTACCTGCACAATATCGCTAGTACAACTTTAACAGTGCATGCAGTCGTATCGATGGAGAACTTCGTAGCTAAAGGGGAGGGGGGCACAGTGTGACTGCACGCGCGTGCCGCGTTGCGACGGTGCACTTTTGTGCAATGTACTCGTATGTTTGTTACGTTCAATCAGCTGAACGGAATTGGGTAAAATTTGGCACACTAGCAGACCATGTACCAGAGTAAGACAGAATTTTTAATAATTTTAATTGTGATCCTTTGCGATATATTTTTTTACTTTAACCCGATGGCAGTTATCGTCATTTTAGCCGAAAAATGACCACTGCTGGAGATAGCTACGCCACTTTTCTGACTTCTATCACATCTACTAAGTTATTAAGACTATAGCAGCCGTCACCAGGCACAAAGCACAAATAAAAAGCATAGAACCTGTCGTTTAACTTCTTAATCAAGAGAAACATAACAACCGACGCAGTAAAAAAGAAGAACAGCGGGTATCTACTTTAGACGTTTCTTTTGTAAACTCTTGAAGTCGTGCTGCGGTAACAATAACTAGAGATAGTCCTACAAACAATAATTATCTAGGTTTTTGGCATTATTCATAGTTTTAGTAGTTTCCATCTGGTTCAGTTTTTTTGGGTTTCACCTCGGTTCAGAAAGCGAGGCCCGAAAAAAATATTATTATTCAAAAGTTTTAGTTATTCTGAGAAAATATTGAGATCATGGATGGTTACTATGCTGCAATTAACACAGTTTTATATATTTTTATGCTGGAATTTTGTTGGTCGGTTGGTCTGAGTTGAACCCGAAGGTCCTGGACCTTTGGAAGGCGTGTAAGGAGTCGAAAACCCAACACGCAGAGGCCTTTTAGATACATTTTTTTGGAACGTGATACCGACGATTATAATTATCTGTCTGCGCGCTATGCTCGTGCACCCAAGGACAATCCTCAGTTGGTGGGAAAATATTAGGTACGACATATGAAAAATAAGATATAATGCTATGGTTTCGGGGGCTTAAGTGGACTAGTTGCCAAGAATTTTGTAAAGACTATATGGCCCCTGTCTGAAAAATGTTATTCATGGATAAAGGAGGCAGGAGGTGACTTGCACACCCAATAACTGGACCCCTTAACCCGGTCGTTACAACTCAGTGACGTACCAACAATAAGGCAACATATCCTGAAGTGCTTGAGGAGTGGAGAGGCATACCACGGCTATCACAGGACATACAGTACAGTCAAAATCCTTACCACCATTTTCCTGAGCACGTATGATCTTTTGGATCCCTACTAAAGCCAGTCAATAAAAGCAAGAGAGAGGGAGCTCTGTTCCTCGTCAGAGTTCACACGGCTGGCCAGTAAAGACAAGTCTGTTAAGATTTCAGTTCGCTATTAAACTGCCCTGCGGTTGGTATCTCTCCTTGTCTGGCTTCTCACCTATCCTCAGCCCTCAAGCGAACGCCGGCGTTCGCGGGTACTACAGCGAACGCCGGCGTTCGCGGGTATTAACGGAAAGTTATTTATCTATAAAAACTTTATTTTTACGTTCTTGGATAAATATCAAAATACCCTACAAAAAAAAAATGAAAAAAAAACATTATTTTTTTGAAAATTTGACAACGACAACGCGTTTCGCGAAATCATGAGCGCGAGCGCCGGCGCTCGCTTGGGTGTCAAGGGGGTAAAAAGTATTTTTATTTATGGCAATATCTTGTGTATGTTCAGGATGCTGTTGGGTTTAGCGTGGAAGTGCAGTACCTCTGGGATGTTTGTTAAAGCGTGGACTAATGGTTTCCAAGCCATCATGTGTAGAAAAACAGCTTCCCTACCCACCCGTATACTGAGTAGCAACAACAGCCTATTGTACACTTATTTTTTATTAATTTTTTGTCCTGTGTTAAGCTAAGGTGTGCAATAAAGTTATAAATTGATAAACAGTATTCTGAACGCAACTTCTGTACGTTTTGACTGTCCCTTTCAAAGTCAGTGGGTCATGTCTTGTTTAGGTGTGACAAATCAAGGCAAATAAAACGTAATAAAATATTGCGCTAGGTTAAGATCTCTATGGGTCTGTGCTACCCGAAATATAAGTTATTGTTGTACTTATTACATGTGGTGTACGCCGGTAATATTAATAAATGTATACTTGTTGATGGTGAGGCACAAAAGCTTAGGTATTAAGAGCTTATTTACTTCTATCCTAGAAGACACCTATATAATAATCGGCCGTTAAGAACGCAACAGGCAAATTGTTTCAGCCCTTCTTGTTTGTAGGAGGTAATCTCTGAAAATATTGGTCCGATTGTTGAAATTTTCAACTAATAGAAATCCGTTCTATTCCTGAGTGGCACAGGCTATATTTTATGTAAGCACGCAAAGCCGCGGGCTAAAGCTAGTATCTAATAAAAACAGCCACTAAAGTTTCTTAAACTTAATTTTAACAACAAAGAACTTCTTATTACAAATAAATTAAAACACTTAATCAAAAGGCAAATATCGCTCGATTGGTATCAGGCGACATAACTTGTAACGACGTAACGGTCAGCACATTACTGCGCGCTGGGTCAAGGTTGAAGCGTGCGTACTTTCGCCTCGGTTAAGTTTTTGCGATAAAAAGTGGTATACTGACTGTCAGGGACTGATGTCAAGCTAGCTGACAGTTCGGGGCTTTTTATCATATTTTTTTTTTATAGTAACTAGAGCTATGACAGTACGAATAGAGTCTGGGGGCCGTACTTCATTGAGAGTTATAGGTGAAAACAGAAACTCAAAGACATGTTACACATACACATAAATAAAATTGAAATGTCTGTTTGTAATATCAAAATAATACTTATTTTTTTGCTAAATGGATACAAAAGCATGTACTTTTTTAACCACATTAGACCGACAACTACCTACGGTCATTGAACCCGGTCAACTGTTCTTTACTCAAATAAATTAATTTTAGTTTTAGAAAAAAAGTACCTTATTTTTTAATTTTATCTTTACACATCGATAGTGTTTCATGTCGCGGATCGATGATCGACCCTCCATGAGATTAAAACGACTAAAATTTAACGATGTGGAAGCTCCTCCTTTTTGAAGTCGGGTAAAAGCGACTTGCGAAAAGTAGCTCCTATGTCCACAGTAACGTTAGCTAGTCAGAGGTCTACTCTCTGACTAGCTAACGTTACTGTGGACATAGGAGCTATGTAGATCTTCTTGTTGCAACTTGTTACTTGTTTGCTTGATTTGAAAATTCGTTGTGCCTTTTCAGATGTAATTGTCAAATGCCAACATTCAACATTAAAAAGGTTAACTAAATAAGCAAAAAGTAAAAATAATTTTATTCTCCTCTACATTTCAGTTCATCACACGACATTGACCGGAAAGTTCTCAAGAATATATTTTATTTTACAGATAAAGCTTTCGAAATCCAATCAAGTTTCCAAAACGACAGGTCTTTTGAAAACAAATAAATAACAATTAAATCGCACCAAGGTGAAGGCATTGAAAGTGGGTATACTTTCAATCATAACATAACTACCTTGGAGACAATAACTTATTGAACGCCATAAATGAATATCTATTCAAACAATGATTGTTACGCACATAGCAACAGTTAAAAATAATGTCTACTAGTGCAGAAACTTTACGGCCAGCACGGCTAGCCAAGTCTTGCTTTTGCAAGTGTGCACACATTTGCTTCGATTCCCTTTCGTAGATCGCTACGAGTCGGTAACGTCTTCAATTTGTAGTGAGTGACCTTTATTTTTGAATTTTATCTTTACAAATCCATAGTTTAGGGATTTTAAAATTTAAGGGTGTATGTATACGAGTATTTTATCTATAGATATTAGCGTAATTTAACGACGCAGCCCGTTAGTATCGGTTAGTTATCAATAAATCATCATCATCATCATCAGCCTTTTAATGTTCCCACTGCTGGGACAAAGGCCTCTTCTCTAGGAGGATCAATAAATCAGTACCTGAAATATGTGTTCAGCTATTAACGCAAACATTGGAAAGCTTAGTATTGGGAAGCTTTCTAAAATGACTTTGACTGCGTATCTTTGGCGGGACATTCGTCCTCCACCAACGCTCTAACACCAAGCTAATATTTTCCCATTACTATAGAGATGAGGGAGCCCGGGCTTACGAGTTGTAGGTCGTGGGTTCAGACCTTCAATTGTCCTTTACATTCCAGGATCATCCTTCTTTCAAGGCTATATACCTACGTTTGGTTAGCGTTTTGCCTCGTCATTTATACCGCGTACATCGAGGGACTGAGCTGCTGGGGCTGCGGTCTTTCCGCCTGATATAATTTAGGTGTCTTCAATGCTTCAAGGCTCTTAATAAACTAGTGCGCCTCACCATAAACGATTGCATCACTGCTTACCATCTGGTGGGATAGCAATGAAGCACTAGTTTATAGCAATAAAGAAAAATACTCGTGCAATTCTTCCTTCTTTCTTCCATTGTCGTCAAAGGACAATTGAAAGAATACAGGTGCATTTTAGTCTGAGACCTCTCTTGTGTGCATCCACAGCGGAAAGGCTTATAAATGGTAGGACCTTCAGAACTTAGTTATGTTTTTTTAATTAATTTTAAGGTTGAATAGAGCCACCAACTCGACCAGCCGTGGTGTTGTGCATTATCTGACTCAGCATTTGTGTTCGTCTTATTATGCTCTTTTGTAACTGTAAATAATAGTTTTACATCACAAAACCGTCAGTTTCGATAACCCAGCTTTCCTAATTCACGACCTGGACAGTTATTATCATCATGTTTTGTTATCACGAAGACACGGAGAGCCTTTCGAATGTCTTCCGACTTCACAGTTGATTAGTTCTGATTGTAATTCATAGCTTTTCTTTTGTATCGGCCTCGTGAGAGAAGGCTTCGGTAAAATTCTTGGTAATTGTGAAAATTTGGTGCCTACCTGTGTTTTTTTTTATGGTTTGGTCGAGACATTCTAGCAGCCAGCAACAACGAAATGATGATAGCGGTCTAGTAGGTTCAGCTATATTTTTTAAAGAATGATGTAAGTTGCTGATTGGATTGGAATAATCGAAACTGCTCGGTGACATAGCGCACAAAAGCAGCTGGTTAACAACTCGACATCGTCAGATAAATAAAACGCTGTTTAGTTGTAAATGCTGTTTTAGTTGTAAAAAATAAAAGGCCCGTTTTGACATTTGTGTTTAAACAGCAGCAGCTTGACTGGTGTAGTGTAACTGCTACTAAAATAGCTATAGGTACTACTAGATCAGACATCTGGTAGGTAAAGACGAAATCTGAATATATATAATCAGTAACTGCATCGATTTCAATCGTTTTTACACCATGTTACGTTTTCTTCCCATAAAATATACAAAAAGGTCACAATTTGGGCATCACTTACTCAAAGTACAACACAGGTTACATGACTGGTTATAGCGGGTATTAGGCGCTAGCATAAATTAATTATCAGCCCCCCTAGCCAAGTCACAATCGTTTTGTTTAGAGTTAGCGCTTGTAGACAGCCACGCACCCAATTCCTTTCTTAAGATGACGTCCGATCAAGGGAATGGGGAGCGGGGCCAACTGCAAGCGCTAATGCTAAACGAAACGATTGTTAATTGGCTAGGGAGCTAGTTGCGAGAGCAAACCAACCCCTAAGTCGCCTTGGAAAACCGGTGATTATGTATTTGTGCGGACAACCAGGTATTATACGGATTAATGATAAGGTAACCCGTATCATGAATCCGTATAATATAAAAAACTAGCTTTTGTCAGCGGCTTCGCCCGCGTACAAAGTATATCCTATGTCACTCAGGACTTCAGGAGTAAAGCAGCTTTCTATCGTTGCTAAAATTTTTCCAATCGGACTAGTAGTTCCAGAGATTACCTCCTACAAACAAAAAAACAAACTTTACCTCTTTATTATATTAGTGTAGAATACTAGACACGTGTTTCAGGTTTCGCATAAATACTAAAAATAAGGTTGAATTCTACCTATTCGTGGATTAAGCGTGCGTTCTCCGGTTTTTAAATAGATTGAAAAAATACGGAAGTCTTGCATGTCAACGAAATTCTGGCGGTTCTTTCGACATAGTTCGCAGCTAATAACCTCTTACTAAATGCGAACAAATGTCTCAAGTTTTCATTATTAGGTATTTATTTCAAATGTCCCTCAAGTTGGCCCCAATTTAATCCTTGAAGGCAAAAAACTTATTGCGGAAACTGTATCTTTAGGCTTAACTATTGATTTGAAATTGCAGTAGGGGCCCGCATTTTAGAACTCTCTTAGTAAGACTAAGCTCAGCTGCATTATGATGTAGTAGGAAAAAACTGGGCAAGAGTGAATCGGTTTCATGCACTTTGGGTCCGTACTTACGTATGTAAATAGTTCAATTACTGAATCGAAGATTATACCGAGTCCCAAAAAGATTTTTTTTGAGTTTTCAGATTTATTCCTATATTTGTGCTATAACACCTTGCTTTATGTCAAATTTCAGGATTCTGGGTCAAGGAGAAGTAGCCTATGACTGTTGATTCCTTGGGGGAGTGTCGAAATAAATGTATTTGCATTATAAACGGTCATATCTCTTTTTTTCGTTAACCCAGAAATTTGTTTTTCTTCACAGCTTCAAAGGACAGCAGAGCTGAATCTAAAGTTTTTAATTTCATCTCGATACGTTCACGCGTTCTCGTGATAAAGACATCGTGTCTTGACGGACAGAACGCAAAATGATTTTCTATAAGGATTCTGTTTTCCTTTATGAGGTATGAACCCTAGAAACAAATCAAATGGCCAATGTTGTCATAGCTAGCTTGGTTTACTTTGCTTAATTTTACAGTATTATATCAAAGGCCATAAGGCCTTTTACAATGGGTATCTGCAGTTAATGTAGACTCAATTGTCTGCAAAAGAGGGCAATCCGGGCTATTTATGAATTGAGTCTCTGTGATGCACTGAAAATTGTATCGATGAGTCTCAAGAACCAAATCATTATGAAAATTATCGATTTATGGTATGAATTAAAGTTCTGTGTAAATAATAAGATAGTATTTAATTGATTATTTAAATAATTTAAAAAACGACATTAATTCAGAGACGACGAGACGGCTACACTGGCGCAGTGGTTGAGCTATCGACTGCGGGTCGCGGGTTCGATTCCCGCACGGGACAAATATTTGTATAGCCTAACATATAGATGTTCCAGGTCTGGGTATCTTGTGTATGTGGCTTTACATGTTTGTGAACGCACCCACTACACAGGAGTAATTCCTATTGTGGGGTAACGTCTTTTAAAACAAAAAAAAAGCCCCTAGAAGATACCGATGCCGATGTCCACACACCTCTTTTAATTGTGTCTGTAATTACGGTAATCGAAAGATAAAACAAGCAAAGGTTAAAAAATAGCGACATATAGTATTTACAATACATGTATATCGAGAGCAGTGGTGGCCGAGTGGTAAACGCCCTGACTTACGAGTTGTAGGTCGCAGGTTCAAACCCAGCCAGGCGCATTACTTTGTGTAATTTATTTCATCACCACTGCTCTCAAAACGGTGAAGGAAAACATCGTGAGGAAACCGGCATGTCCTAGAAACAAAAATTCGAAGACATGTGACATCCACCAATCCGCACTAGGCCCGCGTGGTGGATTATGGCCCATTCCCTCTCCTAGAGAGAGGAGGCCTGTGTCCCTGCAGTGGGAACGCTGAAAGGTTGATGATGATGATGATGATGTATATTGACAAGAATAAGTGACAAGATACATTCGTCTTATTTTTCAGAAGGATTTTGTTAAAAATCGAGTCATATTTTGAACTGAAATAAATTAAGTTCTGTAATGATATGGTACATTTAATGCTAATTTACCGCCATTCAATGAATCGAACATAGTTAACCATGTAACCACTTTACTTACATTGTAACGCTATTTACTTCGCATAATATACTTTACATAAGACGATATATTTCACTTTCTGTAAAACTTCTTCCATCATCATTACATAGTATAAAACAAAGTCGCTCTGTCCCTATGTATGCTTAGATCTTTAAAAGTACGCAACGGATTTTGATGCGGTTTTTTTAAATAGATAGATACTGAATATATTATGCATGTATTATACACATAAACTTTCCTCTTGAATCGCTATTCAAGAGGAAAGTTTATGTGTATAATACATGCATAATATATTCAGTATCAGTACCCGTGCGAAGCTGGGGCGGGTCGCTAGTCATCTACATCTACACTAATATAATAAAGAGGTAAAGTTTGTTTTTTTGTTTGTAGGAGGTAATCTCTGGAACTACTGGTCCGATTGGAAAAATTTTAGCAACAATAGAAAGCTGCTTTACTCCTGAGTGACATAGGCTATATTTTATGTACGCGGGCGAAGCCGCTGACAAAAGCTAGTAATCTATATATAAAAGTAGAAACTGACTGACTGATATATCAACGCACAGTCAAAACTACTGGTCCTAGGAGCGTGAAACTTTGCACAAGGCTTCCTTTTATAACTAGGCGAACACTAATAAAGGGTTTTTCAAAATTCAGCTCCTAAAAGGATGTAATGGGGGTCTAAAGTTTGTATGGAGAACCCTAATTTAACGCGGGCGAAGTCGCTGGCAGAAAGCAAGTTATTAATATAAAAACCAGGGAATCAGGAGTAGAATTTTCAGTTGGCAAAATTATTGTCAGACTTTTTCTGACATTAAAAGCCATCTTGTTTTTTCAATTTCCCTTTACGTTCCATATACGCAGTAACTCATTAGTATAATCCTGCAGGTCTAACTACAAACATTTCAAAATTGCCAATCACTATCCTCTTCTCCATTACCTACAATCTAACCAATCCAAAATCCCGGTGGTAAGTAAGTAAATCATAAATTTCCATCAAAGCTAAAACCTGAAAAGGAAAACTTAACACATACCAACCAATAATATCATCATCATCATCAGCCTTTTAATGTTCCCACTGTAGGGACACAGGCCTCCTCTCTAAGAGAGGGAATGGGCCGTAATCCACCATGCGGGCCCAGTGCGGGTTGGTGGATGTCAAATGTCTTCGAATTTTTTGGTTCTAGGACATGCCGGTTTCCTCACGATGTTTTCCTTCACCGTTTTGAGAGCAGTGGTAATGAAATAAATTACACAAAGTAATGTGCCTGGCACACGCACGGGACCGGTCGTTGTGGCGACGTTTGGGGGAGGCCTATGTCCAGTAGTGGACGTCTTTCGGCTGAATTGATGATGATGATGATGATGTGCCTGGCTGGGTTTGAACCCGCGAAATAAAACACGTAAGCACCAATAATATACAAGTAAGTAACTAATTCATTTTCATCGAACTTCAAACCTGAAAAGAAAAATAACTCACAATCAACCATTTTATTGTGAACACACCATTTTATTATCAAACAATAATAAAGACATTAAACAAACATACATAACTAGCTTTTGCCCGTGGCTTCGCCCGTGTGGTATTGGGGTTGGGGTTTCCGGGATAAAAAGTAGCCTATGTCCTATTCCGGAGTGTATCCTATGCCTGTGCCAAATTTCATCCAGATCCGTCCAGCCGTTTTGGCGTCATTGAGTAACAAACATCCAAACATCGTAACTTTCGCATTTATAATATTAGTAAGATTAATGAGCCAAAGTAATAATTCATCACTATTTATTATCGATCGCATTTGACAGGTGCAATTAAAATTACTTTAGTAATGGATGAAATAATAGCGGTAATACTCGCATCATAGTTATGTAAACTTATGATATTGTTATGTATCAGAACAATGGTCATTAGGATCTTTAGCACCTACGAAAATTGATGCTTTATGTACATAACCGTTGGTTAGTCAAAAGTTGATAACTTTGAGCTTACTTCCATCCTTGACAGTTGATGCACAATCTTTTATGGAAGAAACTTATAAAATTGTGTGAAAGGGTTATTTATTATATCCTTCTTAGCAGTTGGGTAAAATCTTAGATTAACCTTTCGACTTTGGTTATTACAGACACAATTAAAGAAAAAACTAAGGTCACTCGGCACCCTGTTCTATGCTGAACATCGATCACTAATGCCGCATTGTAATTTTAATAAATTTTGACTTAGCTATTTTTTTTTTCTGGTTAATTCACATCAGCCAGCAAAACGTTAAAGAAGTTAAATTAGAACAAATTATCAAATTATTTACTTAGGTGGGTACTTAACTTGAGATTGTTTTAATTTTCATTCTTGCAGAGACTATTCTATTAGACTTATAATAATTCTGTGTATACAGTTTTTTTTTCTATTATTATTTATTTGTTAGATGTTCTCTTCGCTGTTCTCAAGCATCGAAATTGATTCTAAAAGTACAATTTATAAAACTCTACTAAAAATTAATGAAGTTCTCAGCCGAGCTATTAATTAATTTAAATAGAATCCCGTCTAACTATTTAGACAACAATATTTCCCTAATGTTATCTATACATATAATAAAACAGTAACGAAAGAAAAACTGTACATTGAGAATTTTCTGGAAGAATTAAGTGGCTTTTGTTAGAAAAACGTAACTGAGGACAAAAAGTGACTTTTTAGAATTTTTGTCTGTTTGTCTGTTTGTCTGTGCCTATGGTACGGGTTGGCGCCAAAACTACTGGATAGATTGAATTGAAATTCAGCAAAAATGTTCCTTGTAAACCAAGGAAGGCTTTAGGCTACATATTATCACGCCTTAAGTTATGGGAGGTAAGCAATATTGAATTTAAATAGTACAATGGATGCAAGGGTGTAACTTTTTTTTCCGTGGGCCGATTGACTCAAAACTTAGCACAAACATTACCCTAAAGTGGTTATCAAGGATGGCATATTTATTTTTTCAGTAGTACCCCCAGTGCAAGATTTAGGGGATGTTAAAGTTTGTATGGGAGAATCTTATTCCTTGGGTTAATTAACTTGAAACTTGGCACGTAAAGTTATTTAGGTAAATAATAAAGATTCCCATTATTAGTTTTTCAAAACTACGTAATTTGGGCAAAGAAACATAGTTTAATGAATATTAGTAGTATAAAGACAATTTTAAAACAGCGCCATCTATGAGATTACACCAAAATCAAATCAAGTTACATGTTAACACTTTTTGGAAAATTTAAATTTGAGCATGTTGGCAAAGTTAGCAGTTAGTTATTCTTAAAATTCATAGATGGTAATGTTACTTATTTATTTTTAGGGAAATATGTTAGGTAGTGGTTGGTTCGTTTTACTAAAAAATGTGGGTTGATATTTAATATATAATTTTAAAAAATAGTTCATCTCTAAATGGCGTTCTCCATGTTTATATGAAATATGTTATTCTTATTCCAAAAGTCTAACGGATTTATTTTGCAACGCAACCTAATCTCAAATAACGTTTCAATGTTATTTATATACGTACAACGCCATCTACTGACCCAAATTAGTACAAACGAAAACATAACATATTTTTTACCTTTCGATTACCGTAATTACAGACACAATTAAAATACAACAGTTGTGCGGAAATTTGTGTCCTCTTGGGACTTAACTAAAGTGTTTTACGAATAATCTATTCATATAAATATAATAAAATCGTAGGAAAGTGAAAACTGTTTACTTATTAATTATTTTTTTAAAAAATTATTTAGGAAGTGATCTACAATCGATATCGAAGCCAAAAGCATCGTTTTTATTAGAATTTTTGTCTGTCTGTCTGTATGTATGTTTGAGCTAAACTCAAAAACTTACTTGGATATATACATATAAACATACTGCATGGATTATCTTCAAATTTTGCATGAATAAAGGACGGCCCGGGAAAGTTGTGAATACTTTTTTTTCTTATGCATTCTGTGACAGAGTTTAATCTAACAACGCATATTTAAATGATGTTTTTCAGTAATCTATGCTGTTATCTGGCTTTACACTATAAAATCTACGTCATTTAAGTAACTTGGACAGAGGAACATAGTTCAATGATTATTAGTAGTAAAAAGACAGTTTTAAAACAGCGCCATCTATGAGAGATAAAAATCAATCAAATCAGCTTCCTAAAAGTTGTATTATATAGTTCGTTTTGAAAAATTGAAGTTCCAAACAACCCTGAAAATCTTAAGCGGAGTGGAGGAAAACTATTAAAAAAAAAATGCGGTGCTAAGTATTACAAAAAAGTTATGTTCCTTGAAATATCGCCATCATCTGTCTGAAGATTTTCTGCGAGCTTTGAGGCTGAACACATGAGACAGGTGTTGAAAAAAAAGAAAGAAAGAAAAAATAAACGTTTTTTCTTTCTTTCTTTTTTTTCAACACCTGTCTTAGTTCACTTCAAGATGTGGACATTTCTATCGGCAGCAATCCACTGATCGAATATGAATTACCAGTTCCCCAATCATCACCGCATCAAGACTATGGCTGAGACAAATTACGATTCGGGCGAAATTACCACCATACGAAATGACCATGTCGCTTTGTTGTCTTCAGAGCAAAAACAAATTTATGACACCGTCCCTGAAAGCGTTGTGCAAAACCAGGGTAATATGTTTTTCTTGGGTTGCTCCTGTTGGAACAGAAAAAACATGGCATACTTGAAGAGGCAAGGCAATATTGCTATTGAACAGCAATGTCGTCGGGAATCGCTGCAACACTGCTTCCGGGTGGCAAGGCAGCACATGCCATGTTCAAATTCCCATCGATTTAGAGAGCGCCAAAACGCCTGTTTGTGGTGTGTCACGTTACAGCGATAAGGGACACGTGCTTAAGGATTGCTCTCTGATCGTATGGAATGAGCGTACGGTGGCCAATAGGAACGCAGTTGAGTCCGAGGACAGAACCCTGCAGGACATCCGCGGGAACGAACATTTTGATGGGTGGTGTCACAGTTTGTTCAGTGGCGGTTTTGGGCAAACGCTTCCCGTCTTGACTCGGGGATCAAAGTCTTACGAGCTGAACGCTACGTTGAAACAATCTTCATTGTAGTCACGAGTTTGTGCGCTGCGCTTGACCATTAATATGTGAACTCGGCTCGGCAGCAATGCACGTGCTCAAGAATTCTCTGATGACCTTCTAACTCTTGGAGAAGGCACTTTATCTTTTTTATGAAGGGGAAAATAAATGAATGACGAATCCCGCCTTTGGGTGGAGCGGGAGACAGTGTCAGAATTCTATTGACTAAACAACCCACCGTTCCTACTTGCCTTAGTTCCGCTTTAACATCTACCCTTGGCCCCAGAAGGCTTTGACCTTGCTGGGCTCCTACAGTTGCTGACGACTGCTTGAGGTGCAGGGAACAGCGCGCTGCGCGCCGTCAACGACTTGGGTTCAAGTCAAAGCCCACTACGAGAAAGGTGGACAAGAGGTAGTTTCAGAGTCTCTCGATAGAGTGTTATCCAGCTTAGAAGAATTCATTCGCTGTGCACAGGGACATCAGTCGGTTATCAAACCAGCAGAATTCTTGGGTGTGTGAGCGGGCCATTTTGACGTCCAAAAATGATCAGGTTGCAGCAATTAACGAATGCATTCTCTTGGAAATTGAGGGGAAGGTCCCCTCAATCAAAAAGACCTGTCTATACCTCGATAAACACTGTCGTCTAGCAAGATTACGCCACACATTATCCCGCGCATACCATCAAGCTGAAAGTCGGAGTCCCGATTATGCATCTTTGGAACCTATATCCTAAGAAAAGTAAAGAGACCTGTCAAAAATTCTTACGGGTTGTGGCGTCGGCGAGGCAGTATTTGTACCTCATAATTTCCCGTTCCAGTCCAAGCGCGTACAGTTTCCCGTGAGTGTTTGCTTCGCGATGACCATCAATAAGTTGCAGGGGCAGACACTGAGTGCAGCGGGTGTCAACTTCAGGGCGAGTTGTCTCTTACGCGGGCTACTGTACGTCGCTTGCTCCCGCGTCATCAGTCCTGACTCTTTTTACATTTTCGCTCCTGACAGCATAACTACCATCGTAGTATGGTGGCGGAGTGGTAAAGGCTCCGACTCAGTGGTGGCGGAGTGGTAAAGGATACGACTTTCAAATTGTAGGTCGGGGGTTCAAACCCAGCCAGGCGAATTACTTTGTGTAATTTATTTCACAACCACTGCTCTTAAAACGGTGAAGGAAAACATCATGAGGAAACTGTGACTGTGAATGTCTTAGAACCAAAAATTCGAAGACATGTGTCATCCACCAATCCGCACTGGGCCCGCGTGGTGGATCATGGCCCATTCCCTCTCCTAGAAAGGACGTCTGTGTCCCGGCAGCGGGAACTTTATAAGGCTGATGCATTGCTATTTTAAAAGTTGTTCACTTATAATGCTATAGCGACAAAGCCACCTTAGGTATGTTTGGTGCTGTAGAGCCTTCACGCAGACAACGTCGCGGGCAACAGCTAGTTACCTATTAAATCAAGTTTTTGTACAACAGTAAAAACGACTTTTTTGACAATTTCCGTCCTACATCTTCGAAGTTAATCATGAGATCAAAACAATATTTTTTGGGATCAATGTGGGAGTAACTATAATCTTTCAAACAAAACAAAAATTTTCAAAATCGATCGACAATTGGGCCGAGATATCGGTTAACATACTTGCAAAAAAAAAGACAAAGCCGAACATAGAACCTCCTCCATTCTGAAGTCGGTTAAAAAGATCAATGACTGCACTGTTAGGTAAATGTGAATGCGGAAGTCTATTTGCGCTGTTAACTAAAATAATTTGTAAGTAATACAGAATTACAGAAATTAAATGTCTACTTATTGGTTTCTTCATGCTTTCTGTTGAAATTGCACCGGAATTCTCAGAGAAAGGCGAAAACAACGCCTCAACTTATTTCATTGTATGTTTTATATTGCACCTTTTCCATTACTTACCGTAAATTCGGTTATTTTTTTTTATTTTCAAATACTTTGTCTAACACTAGCAATAAAAATCATCATCATCATCAACCTATTTAATGTTCCCATTGCTGGGACTGGGCGAATTAGTGGATGTAACAAGTCTTCTAATTTTTGGTTCTAGGACATGACGGTTTCCTCACCATATTTTACCTCACCGTTTTGAGAGCAGTAATGCGCCTGGCTGGGTTTGAACCCGCGACCTACAACTCTTTAGTCGGGGCCGTTACCACTCGGCCACCGCTGCTCTCAATAAAAATAGAGTTAAGATGCAAAATAACGCAACCTTTTTTGGGTGGAACATCACAAAAATTAAGTTTTTGCCCGATCTAGGTGTTTTAAAAATGAATACCATCACTTTTATTGTGTTATCACTCGCAGGTTATCCTACGACTTACGTGGTTATTGACTGCTTAATCTGACTAGTCTATTTCTGAATTAGAAAATTAAAGCCCAGCCAGGGGCAGGGCGTCATTTATTTTTCTATTCTTCATTACGTTTGATTCTATCAGCCCCTCCTCCGAAACCTACATACCTACGCCGATTGCGACTAGCGACTATTGTACCCATTAACCAGTGCATTATATGTTTGAAAAGATGACGAGACTCAGACCTTTTCCTTCTTCATTTGTGCTTTTCTTTCTCATATATCTTTAAAACAAATGTAAATAAATGTTTATGTCAAGACAGTCTGTCCTGGAATTGGGTTTACTTGAGGTCTCTCTCTTTGTTAGACCATTAGGTTGATGGCGGGCGACCTCTATTTTTTTTGTTCCATTAAAAGAGGTGTTTTACTAGGTACGTGACCTTCCCTACACTCCATTAAACTCCATACCTATCTAAAAATAAAGGACAAACTTCATACCTTGACAGTTCAGTATTTAACAAGATAAAGGCTACGTTAACAGATCAATAAAATAATGACGATTGATATCTCTACACTCAGTTTAGGAAGTTTAAGGTCCATTGTACGCAATATCTGCGTGAGTGTCGTTACTAATTCCATGCTTTTCTTATCGATTTGAAATAATCTTGGCACGTTTGGTGAACAGACAGATTATTGAGCCTATATAGATAAGTATTTAAAACTAAAATACGCGGGCATATTCGTAAGAAGTTGGCATTAGTATACTTCTATACAGAATGTCAGACTCCCTGTATTAATTTTAGTTTTTACGGTCCATCCTTAGGTAGATAGATATCGCTGACAGCGAAAGACCGTTGTTACTTTTTCGTGTACAATAAAGTTTAATCTATCTATCTACTATCATCATAGCGATAATGCTTCTCAATTGTCTTCTAGCGACACCTATGGTGGGTCACGGTGGAGCACACGGTTGAGGTGTGCCCCGCTTGGGCAGAGCATCGCTGTGTCCTCGTGGGAGCGATCGGTGGCGCGATCTCTCGCGCCGGGCCTTGGTAGAAGCCATTGTTCGGAGTGAGGAGGAGTGGCAGGCGGTCGCCTCCTTCTGCGAAGCAGTAATGCTAGCAAAGGAGGAGGCGGACCGCATAAGGCAACGGCGTTTGCGCCCCAGACGCCGCCGCGAATCCGATCCTGACTTCCGGCCACCGTAGGCGCGGGCTTGCGGATGGTGAGCATTGGGTAGCTCGCCGTCCGGTCGTCTGGTAATCGTCCGGACCAAGCCCAGTCGTCGACGGCGCGCACTGTTCCCGCGCGCCCCAAGGAGTTGTCAGCAACCGTAGGGACCCTGCAGAAGGGTCGAAGCCAATCGGGGCCACGGGTTTGTGTCTGAAAAGGAAGGCTCTGGCCCTGGTATGTATGGCAATGTAGGAACGGGGTAGGTTGTTTAGTCAGTAAGAGTCTGACACTTGTTTTCCGCTCCGCCCAAGAGCGGGACTCGTCATTGGATGATTTTTACCTACCATAAAAAAAAAAACACCTATGGTGGGTGGTACATACATATGGAGTAAACTATATCGCAATTAAAGTTCTTCGTACGATTTGCTCATATACAACAACTCGAAAACATCTCTTGGGCAGCCTGCTGTCCAGATTATCCAAAACATCCGTCTGCCAATACCTGCATAGTCTATTTGTGCCAATGATCATGATGATTCGTGTATTTGGTTTGGGGCAACACGAGAGGTCGCCTCCGCTGTTGATTGCTTCCACGAGGATACGGTATTTGCTCCGCTATCTCCTCCAGACGGCCCATATCATGGTGATCACAATAGTGCAGGAACCTCCCGAGCTAATCATGGCCGTTTTTTTTTATGGTGGGTAAAGTCATCGAATGACGAAGCGGCGCGGGCGGAGCGGGAGACAGTGTCAGACTTTCTGACTAAACGATCTACTCCGTTTACTTCTTAGCCTTCATACCGGGGTCGGACCTTCGTTTCAGAAACCGGACCGGGGCCCCAGTAGGCTTCGGCCCTGCAGATGGGCCTTTACATTTGCTGTTTCCTTGAGGCGGAAACAGAGCGCGCCGTCGACGACTTGGCTTGGTCCCGACTGTTACCAGACGACCGGACGGCGAGCTACTAACCATGCCCGGTGAGGATGACGTTACGTCTCTTCAACCAATGCTCAAAGCAGGGACTTACCGCCGTGATTTTAAAGTGCGTGCCCTGTAACATTTATCTAGATTTGAGCCCATGACCATAAGTGGGGACCGTTTTAACGTTGCTACTGAGCCACCACTACTACTCCTGCCTCCTACTCCTGGGCCTCACAAATGAAACAGCAAAACCTACATCGTGTTTTAATTAACATTACAAAAACGAATGCTGTTACTGATCGCCTAGAAACACGCAACGCGATGCAAATACGCAAATTGTATCACAGTTTGTTTCGTATAACGGGAAGGCAGACTATTTGAAGAATAGGTACTTGTTTATTGGTATCTACTGTTCAGATGATGTGGGAAGAATTAAAGACGTCACTAAACTCAGGAAGGACATTGACATATAAATAATATTGTAACTAATAATTAATAAAATCTTATAAAATTGGTCCAAACTCAAAAAAATAATTAATTATATATTTCTTGAAAAAAAATAATACTTAGTTTATAATTACTGCGCTTGTGGTGGTGTGTGTAATAATTTATTTCTCCCGACAACAATCCCCAAATCCCGACAATTTTAATTTTTTTCCAGATTTTTTGAAATTCTGGTCTGGTAACCTTAGGCTCAACTGCAGCACCTAAGCCTATTGGTCCGGTCTCTGAAAAAATGTCCGACTCGGATATGAAGGCTAAAATGGAATGGGGTGGGTCGTTTAGTCAGTAAGAGTCTGACACTATTTCCCGCTGCGACCAAGGGCGGGATACGTCATTTGTTACTTTTCCCACCATAAAAAAAAAACATGAATGCACAAATCCGATTCGCACTTGGCCGATTTAAAAAAAAATAAGAATACCAATAAATGTAGGACGGGACTGCTGATGCTGTCTTAAAATCAGGCGCCTACCTTCGATCGTAAACACCGCCCAGTACCAGTATTATTCTAATTGTGTTTCTAATTCTCTAACAATACCAACAGACAGGCTGCATGCTCCATTTGACAAACTAATTTACAAGTAAATGGTTGTCACAAAAATAAAGGAAAACATTCTGGTCAACGACGCGAAAATCTTTAAACTTATCCGCAGAGGTAGGCTTTCACTGACAAATTGGACAAAAAGACGAACTAGAGTTATGTTTATTCGCTAAATGATGAGATTTGGCTTCTTTTATTTTTGCCGAGATAACTTGGCAGTACTTACGAAACAGTTTTTAAAGCAAATATAACAAGCTTTATGTTAGTTTCACCTGTCCCGATGTTCTTTTTTTTATGGTTGGTAAAAATCATCCAAGACTCTTACTGACTAAACCACCTACCCCGTTCTTTCCTTGCCTTGATCCCAGGGCCCCGGTAATACGCTTTCGCATCGACCCTTGGTCCCATGAGGTTTTGACCCTGCTGGGTCCCTACGGTTTTATAATAGTAGGTAGTAGTTTCCTATGGAAAATCGGTACGACGATTTACTTTTTACAAGCTTTTATTTAGTTTCACCTGTCCCGTTGTCTGTCGTTCTGTAATCAAATCTTGCAACTTAAATTTGATCCACTTCCCGGTTTCCGATTGAGCTGAAATTTTGCATGCCGGTGTAAATCGCATGACAATGCAATATTATGATGACATGGAGCTGATCTGATGATGGAATCACGAGGTAGCCATAGGAACTCTGTAATTAAACGGCACCACCACGTCGAGTTTGGGCTCGTGTGAATAGTCTTGACGAGTTTTAATTATATAATTATAGACCGCTGCTATAAAAGCTTGTTATGAAAAAAAAAAAATATTTTCATTAAAAACTTGTTAGGTAGGTAGGTTTTAGGTTTTTTTTAGGTAATAATCATCCAATGATGAATCCTACCCTTGGGCGGACCGGGAAACAGTGTCAGACTCTTACTGACTAAACAACCTACCCCATTCCTACGTTGCCATATATACTAGGGCTAGAGCCTCCCTTTCACACGCAAACCCTTGGCCCCAGTTGGCTTCGACCTTTCTGCAGGATCCCTATGGTTTGCTGACAACTCCTTGAGGCGCGCGGGAACAGAGCGCGCCGTCGACAACTTGGGCTCGGTCCGGATTGTTACCAGATGACCGGACGGCGGGGCCTGTCCCGATGAAGAAGAAGTGGATCAAATTAACACATCGCTAGATGTGTTAATTTGATCCACTTCTCGGTTACCGATTGAGCTGAAATTTTGCATATGTTACCGGCCAAACCCGATTTCAGGACAAACTAGTTTGGCCTAGGCTAAACTAGTTCTTCCTATTCACGATAGGATAAACTAGTTTAGCCTAGTCCAAACTAATTTGTCCTAAGCCCGATAGGATAAACCAGTTTAGGCTAGGCCAAACTAGTTGGTCCTGCTATAAATGCGCACACTCTAGGATAAACTGGTATGGTCTAGTCTAAACATTCTAATATATCTAGAAAGTCAAAATAAATAGATAAACTGAATAAAATACTCCGTAATTGGAAAAATAATCAATTTTATTAAACTGTAATGATTCGTTGTTAAAAGTTATGTTTAAACGGTATTACCGAGGGTAATACGAACAATCATACTATAACAAATAATACTCTTTTTTTTTCAATAGAAACAAAAATCAATTATTAAAATTGTTATTTATTTTTACATGGTTTGCTTTGGTGGCACTTAGAATTGCAGAGTATCATTGCCTTCTTGCACTGGCATCTGTTTGTGGAACAGTTTTTGTTGCAGCTGCATCTCACAAAACTTTGGCCTGATCCAACTGAATGTTTCGTAGCTGCAGTTCGTAAAGATATTTCAGAGGTAATATAATTTGTTTTTATAGCTTACTTTGTGTCCCACTGCTGGGCAAAGGCTTTCTCCTTCCAAACTTCTCTGTCTTGGGAGATCTCCGGCTAAGTTTGCCCCGCGAACGTGATTAGATCATCACATCACCTTCGCCGTGGTTGGTCGACCTCGACGGCGTCGACCTCCCTCAGGCGTCCAGTGAGTGATATATAATCTTCGCCCATCTGTCTGGATACATTCGTGCGACGTGGCCAGCCCACTCCCACTTCAGCCTGGCTTTTTTTGTCTCCGACATCTTTTATTAGGGTTATGGAACGCAGCGTGGTGTTCCTTAGGCGATCTGATCGATTTTCAGACACAACCCAATGAACATTTTAAATTTATTATTGTTTAACAACGAATCAGTATAGTTTAATAAAATTGATTATTTTTTCAATTACGGAGTGTTTTATTCAGTGATTTTTCTATTTATTTTGACTTTCTAGATATTGTTACGAACGTGAGTAATCAAATGCCGGTTTACTAAGAGAGATTTATTTTTCCACAAACAAAACACCAATTTAGTCCAATCGCCAACAAACCAGTTCGTAATTCACTCTAGAGATCCGTAGAAATATCGCTTAGGTCGTCGTATGGATGAAAACGTTCTTCACTTGACTTGGTTAGTTCGCACTCGTTCGCAGTCGAAATCAAACTGACTCACGTCCGGCCAGTGAACACGTATTTATACTCAGAGCCAAGAAAATTCTAGATACCGAAGGTTCGAGGCCACACCGGAACAATACCGAACAATAAACATTATTTTTATTACTCGTAGGTAGGTACCACTTTACCCTACGACTCATACGAATTTCGACTCTATGGTACAAGACGGAAGGTACAAATTCCTTTACTAGGTTAGTTAAATACCTACAAAAGTTCTCAGAATTATTGAGTACCTACTTATACGTGGCGGGTTTTTCTAGAATTTGCTAGGCCCTGGTACGTACTTCTATTCTGGAGGTTTCGACTAGCAATGCGTTTTAATTATTCGGTGATACTCTTGACTTTGTCGAAGAAACGACGTGTTCTATTTCCACGGCGTAACAGTGCCCCCCCCTTAGTCATGCTCGTCCCGAGCATCATTAGATCCATGATACGGCGCCAATCTATCCACGTGGACTACTTTAGGCTTCCCTCTTAGCCCTTTCTTGATTCGGTAGGTTACGTCGTTGATCCGTTTCATCACGGTGTATGGTCCCTCCCATTGAGTTTGAAGTTTCGGCGACTTCCCTTTTCGTCGGAGCGGGTTGTGGAGCCAGACTAGTGAACCTTCTTCAAACCCCTTGGTGTTGGCATTACGGTCGTACCTAGTTTTCATTTTGGAGCTGGTGTTCATGCTATTCTCACGAACTCGTTTATGCACTTCATCCAATTGGTCCTGAAGGTCACTGACGTAGTCCGTAACTGGCTTGTTCTTGTCAGGTGGCACGCCAGTTATGGCATCTACTGGAAGTCTCATCTCTCTGCCGAAATTCACTCTTGCTGGAGTATGTCCCGTGCTATCGTGCACTGCCGATCGATAAGACATCAGAAATAGTGGAATATACCGGTCCCAGTCCTTCTGATGGTCATCGACAACCTTAGCCAGGTGATTCTCCAGGGTTTGGTTAAATCTTTCCACCATTCCGTCCGACTGTGGATGCGCAGGTGTTGTGCGTGTTTTGTAAATCCCCAGAAGGGTACATATTTCCTGGAACAGTGCAGATTCGAAGTTTCGGCCTTGATCGGAATGGATCTCCAAAGGAACGCCATACCGACACACTACTTCTTCAACCACCTTCTTTGCCACTGTCGTCGCTTCCTGGTTGGGTATGGCGAAAACTTCGGGCCACTTTGTGAAATAGTCCTGGATCACCAATATGTATTTGTTTCCGTCATTTGTAATTGGAAATGGTCCAGCGACGTCGATGGCAATTCGTTCCCAAGGGGCTCCCACGTTATACAGCTGAAGCTTGCCCCTGCTTCTAGTCTGTGGTCCTTTCACAGATGCACACGCTGTACATTTCCGACACCACTGCTCTATGTCATCTCTACAATTGAGCCAGTAATACCGCTGTCTCACTTTCAGTAGAGTTTTCTTGATCCCCAGGTGTCCACCAGAAGCACCATCGTGTATTTCCTGTAGCAGGGGGACCACTTCACTTCGTGGTACTATCACTTGTGTAGTCACCTCCTTGCCATCATTCGATTCCCATTTCCTACAGAGCACATCATTCTCCAGGACTAAACTGTCCCACTGCGCCCAGTAGCTCTTTGTGACGGGACTAAGTGACGATACTTCACTCCACTGAGGCCTAGCTTCACTACGCATCCAGTCCAGTATCGGTCGAATATCGTCATCTTCTTCCTGGGATTTCTTGAAGTTTCCTTCTGTTCTAATCAAGTTCACGTGTTCTCGGGCTTCGTTCTGCTGGCAGTGTCTGCAGTCTTCATCACACGGACGCCGCGACAGGGCATCAGCATTGTTATGCCCTTTTCCACTCCGATGTTCCGTCACAAAATTGAACTCCTGCAGCTGCTCGAGCCATCTTGCAACTTGACCCTCCGGGTTTTTAAATTGTAGCAGCCATTTCAATGCAGCGTGGTCCGTCCTCAACGTGAACTGCCTTCCTATGAGGTACTTATGGAAGTGCTGCAAGGTTTTTACTACAGCCAGCAGTTCTCGTCGAGTAACGCAGTAGTTCCTCTCGGGCTTTGAAAGCGCCTTACTGAAGTAAGCGATCACGATCTGTCTGTCACCTTGCACCTGTGACAATACGCCACCAATTCCCGTATTGCTGGCATCAGTGTCAACGACAAATCTTCCATCTCTGCTCGGATACCCCAGTATAGGTGCTTCACATAACCGCTGCTTCAGCTCGTTGAATGCTGCCTCACAATTCTTGTCCCAGATAAAATCTCGTTTATCCTCAGTCAGTTGATGCAGAGGTTTTGCAATGTCCGAAAAACTCATAACAAACCGTCTGTAGTATGTGCATAGCCCTAGAAATGCACGAACTTCTGTTTTGTTCTTCGGAACTGGCCACTGTTGCACAGCCTTTATCTTCTCAGGGTCGGTTCTCACTCCGTCGGCGGAAATCACATGTCCTAGGTAGCTGACCTCCTTCTTGAACAGGGCACACTTCTTTGGGCTTAGTTTTAGGTTAGCCCCTCGTATCCTGGTGAACACTTTTTCCATGTTCCTTAGGTTTTCCTTAAAAGTGCGGCCCATTATAATGACGTCATCCAAATATACTAGACAGACGTCACCAAGAAGACCAACCATGACTCGTTCCATGAGGCGTTCAAAGGTTGCTGGAGCATTGCACAACCCAAAAGGCATGACGTTAAATTGCCACAGGCCATTGCCAATGCCCGTACTGAACGCTGTCTTTTCTTTATCCTTCTCGCTGATTTCCACTTGCCAGTAGCCACTTTTCAAATCAATGGTTGAAAACCACCTCATACCACTGAGCATATCCAGCGTATCGTCGATCCTCGGCAAAGGATAACTGTCCTTCTTCGTGACGTTATTCAGCATTCTGTAGTCGACACAGAATCTTGTACTGCCGTCCTTTTTCTTCACAAGAACGACAGGAGAAGACCATGGGCTCAAAGAAGGTTCAATTATTCCACTATCAGCCATGTCCTTTACCATTTCTGCCACTTCAGTTTCTTTAGCCCAGGGTATGCGGCGCGGTCTCTGTTTGATCGGTCTAGCATCACCTGTGTCTATCTCATGCTTGACGAGGCCTGTTCTTCCGCAGTCCTTTCCCGTTGCAAAAATATCCTGAAACCGTAGCAGAAATTCCCTGGCTTGCTGTAGTTCTGAGGTCGACAAATTCTTCTTAGAACTTTCCAGAAGTTGCTGGATGTGATCAGGTTCACCTTTTGTGGAGTCCTGCTTCACTGGAGATGTGTTGATTTGGCGGAGATACTTCACTTCTTCACATCTCCCAACAACACTGTTTTTCTTCAAATGGACATCCTTTTTCCCAAGATTTACAATTCTTACTTTAGATTTCCCTTTCGTCATTACTAATGTCCTCGCAGTGATGAGTTCCGGGTGCCGGCCAGTATCCTCAACTATTACACACCTTTGTTGCCTGATTTTCTTGGGGAATTTTACTTCGACTAAAGTTTCTGTTCTCGGAGCCAATGTCGTATCTTTTAAACAATAGAGGTTACATGTGTTTACTCCTCGCAGGAACACTTCTTGGTCTAGAAACTTCAATACTCCCCTATCAATGTCCAGAGTACACCGGTACTTCTGCAAGAAGTCCAGACCCAGAATGCAATCATCGGTAATATTCGCAATTAATACAGAATGGGTGTACACTTGATCACCAATTTTTAACTCTACATCTGTATCACCGAGGACGGAGACTGGCTGGCCGGTTGCTGTCTGAAGTCGGCAGGATGGAGACTTTCTTTGCCACAAGATCGTGCGTTTCAGCAACTCAGGTCTTATAATAGTCCGTGACGCCCCGGTGTCAACGGTGAAATTGCAAGCACGTTCATTCAGTGTTCCTTCGATGGTTAGACTATTTCCGTTATGGACTTGATTGATGGTGATGACTGAGGCCTTTAATTGACCAGCCGGCACGCACCCCGCAGCCCTAGCGACATTAAGTTTTATCGTCTTATCGTTAACTTGGGTTGCGGAATCCACACTTGCCCTCTTCCTCTTGGGACAATCGGTACGAATGTGCCCTTTTTCTCTGCACCCGTAACACGTCGGAATATAGCGGGACGTTGCCGAAGAAGAAACCACCCCTTCTCGGTGGGGTGCCACGACAGAAAACCTCCACGAGTGCCCGCAGGCTGTAGGTCACTTGCGGATACGTCTGTAGTGAAGGCCAGCCTGCGGGACGGTGCACCCTGGGAGGCAGCCAACAGCCCCTCTTGGGCACTGAGGCCCGAGGGGGCCTGATGGCTGTCTGCGAATGTTCTGTCTGGAGGATCACTTCAACGCGTGACCCTCTGCCTTAGCAGAGAACACAGTGGCGAAGTAAGAGCGGGCTCGGTGTGCACTCACCCTGCCACCGGGCAGGCAGGAGGAAGAGTTTCTCCTCCTTCTGCCACCGTTAGACTCGTAGCCCCAAAGACTGTCCAAGGTCATGTTTCTGACTTTCGATGGGGGTCGAGGGTCCTGGCTTAACCGCCCGGGCCGCGAGGGAGACAACCTCTATAAAAAATCACCCCAAACCTCCAAGCGGCGGCGCACCGTGAGGGAGGTTGTTAGCTTGACTAATGGGTAGCTAAATTAGTCTCTAGTGCGAACCACAGTTCTTGAGCAAGTACCCAAAGTTTATTACTCGTGGGAACTATATGGATATGGATAAATTTTATAAAAAAAAAAAACCAACGGAGAGTGATGCGCGGTCGGAGTCCGACGCGGCATCCGGAAGGAGCTCGGAGGGCTCGGACGTGGAGGAGGTGGTGGGCGACTCCGGAAGGAACGCGAGTTCCTTCCGGAAACGCCCCAAGTCCAAGTCGGGGGACAGGTCGTCCTCCGACGAAGACAAGGGCTCGGCCCCAAAAATCCCCACTAGCAGTCGCGGTGGGGGTCGAGGCGGTGGTAGGGGGAGAGGGCTCGCTCCCCAGGAGGCCGCTCAGCGAGCCGACAAGCTTGCGGCGGAGGGACGCCACCCCGGAGCGAACAGCGCTGGGGCGAACAACCCGCAGCCGTCTAGCGGTGAGCCAGACGCTGGGGAGGACTCCGCCGCTCGCAAGAGGCTTAGTGATGTGGTCGTCGAAGTTTTGACGGCCATATCACGCAAAAAGAAATGGGAGAAGGGGACCAGAACGAAGGGCCTCGCTGCCTTCGCGGCCACCATCATGGAGGCGATGGACGCCTCCTTCGAGGAGAGGGCTGCGAAGCTCCGGAAGGAGCTGATGGATGCCCTTCCAGCCGGTCCTCCTCAGGTGGCTAGGGAAAAAGGGGGACGCACGCAGGAGCAGGGGCCAAAGCAGCCCCAGCCTCATCCTGAGCCGGAAAGCCAGCTGCTGACGCTGGTCCAGCAGGAACTGGCTGCCTTCAGGCAGGAACAAAAAAAGCAGCAGGAGCAGTTCCAAACCAGGATGCAGCAGCAGCTTTCCTTGCTGGAAGGCATTGTGCTGCGTCCCCCACTCGCGTCCTCCAGCCAGCGGAAGGCGGTGACGTATGCCGCTGCCGCCGCGGCCGCGGCTGTGGCGCCTAATGCGGGCCCGTCGAAACCAGGTGGGCGCGTGGCTGTGGCGAGGCAAGCTCCGACTGCCGCACAGCGGCAAGAGAAGGCCGCTCCTCCCCCAAGGGGTAAATCAGCAGCCCCTAAAGCGGCCGGTCCACCTGCTGCTGCAGCGGCGATTGGGCCGCGCCGGGCGACTCTCCCGCCTGAACAACCCTCAGCTGGCGCCGAATGGACGGTCGTCGGCGCTAAGAGGCAGGCGGGCAAGGCGGCCAGGGTGGCCAAAAAGCAGGCGAAGCGACGGGAGCGCAAAAAGCGCGCCATGGCGGCCAGACTTCGCGCCCCGAAAACCGAGGCTGTAGTGATCACACTACAGCCTGAAGCGGATAAAAAGGGTGCGGACTATGACTCCGTCATGGCAAAGGCGAAGCGGGCGGTGTTACCCCACCTCGACGAACTCGGGGTCTCTGGGGGCTTTCGCATGAGGCGCACGATCACGGGGGCCCGAATTCTCGAGGTCCCCGGTACGGCCAGTGTTGCAGACATCCTGGCCGATAAGATCAGGGCGGCCCTCGATGCGGAAGAGGCCAGAGTGTCCAGGCCCACCAAGTGCATTGACATGCGCATAATGGGCTTGGACGACTCCGTCGAGGTGGAAGAGGTGGTGGCGGCCATCGTCAGGGCGGGCGGTTGCACGCCCGAACAGGTTCGGGTAGGCACCATCCGCGCTGACAGCACGGGCATGCGAGCCGTAACGGTGAGCTGCCCCGTGTCTGTGGCCAAGGCCATCACCGGAGAAGGCCGACGGCTTCTGGTGGGCTGGGTCTCTGCGCAAGTTAAACTGCTGGAGCCCAGACCTCTGCGGTGTTTCCGCTGCCACGTGGGGCACCACGTGGGGGCCTATTGCGCCGCGGAGGTGGACCGCAGCGACCATTGCTACCAGTGTGGCAAGCCTGGTCACAGGTCTGCTGAATGCCGGAGTGCGCCGCACTGCTACGCATGTGCGGCTGCAGGCAAGCAGGCCGACCACCGGGCTGGGGGCAGGTCCTGTGACCCCCCGGCCAACGTAAAGGCCAAACTCCGTCGGCCCCCCACCGCCACCGCCGCGACTGTAGCTTCTGCCGCCGCCGTTGTCGCTGTCGCCACCGCAACCACCGCGGCAGTGCCCTCACAGAGGGCTCGGGAGGAGACTATGGACTGCCAATAACGGCACCATTACGTCTCCTCCAGGCGAATGTCAATCACTGCGCCCCCGCTCAGGATCTGTTGCTCCAGAGCATGGCGCAGTGGTCGATAAACGTCGCCGTGGTCTCCGAGCCGTACTTTGTCCTGCCCAGAGCTGACTGGGTACAGGACCTGAACGGCTCGGTGACCCTAATTTCGTCGGCCGCTGCTGGTACCCCGACCCTCGAGACCATCACGAGGGGGCGAGGTTGCGTGGCAGCACGGTTCGGGGACATTGTAGTGGTAGGAGTCTACCTGTCCCCGAACAGATCTCTCGCCGATCTACACGACTCCCTCAGGGAGTTGAATACCGTCGTCGCTGGGTATGGTTCCCTCCCCGTGGTCGTTTGCGGGGACTTCAATGCCTGGAACTTGGCTTGGGGTTCTCGGCTCACGAACCAGCGGGGTCGGATGGTGGAGGACTGGGCTCTGGAAACAGGCCTGGTCGTCCTAAACCGGGGTTCTGTCCCCACGTGTGTTCGGGTGCAGGGCGAGTCCGTGGTGGACATTTCGTTCGCCAGCCCCGCTCTGACACCTCGTGTAGTTGACTGGCGCGTCATGGAGGGGGTGGAGACATATTCGGACCACCGGTATATCCGGTTTGACGTCTCCGCCCAGACCTCGACCGCGCCGGTCCGACAGACCCCGTGTGGTCCGCGTTGGGCGCTGAGGCTGCTGGAACGGGAAGTCTTCCGGGAAGCCGCGATGGTGCAGGCCTGGGTGCAAGCACCGGTCAGGCCTGCCGACATCAACGTCGAGGCGGAGTGGTTCCGGGAGGCCATGTCGCAAATCTGCGACGTGGCAATGCCCCGACTCCGTCCAGGATGCGCCCGGCGCCAGGTATACTGGTGGTCGCCAGAGCTTGCGACACTACGTGACGCATGCACCGCTGCGCGACGCCGGCATACTAGATTCCGCAGGCGCCGCATCCGCCCGCCGGATGCTGAAACCGTGGAGGCGGAGCTTTACGAGGGATATAGGGTGGCAAAACGCACCCTCCGATCCGAGATAAAGCGGGCCAAGCAGGAGGCCTGCAAAGTGTGGCTGGGGACTCTCAATGCTGATCCGTGGGGACGCCCATACAAGATGGTGCGGGAGAAACTCCGCCCATGGGCTCCCCCGTTGACGCAGAGTCTCCGGCCACAGCTCGTGGAGGGTGTGGTGAGCACGTTGTTCCCTATGCGAGGGGATCACTCCCCCCCGCCCATGGCTCCGCCACCAGCGGAATCCGACGCGGACCACATCAGCGACGACGGTGTTACTCCGGAGGTGACCGAGGTAGAGATGAGAGTGGCGGTACGGCGGATGGGCGCCAAAAATACCGCCCCAGGACCGGACGGCTTGCCTGGGAAGGCCTGGGTCCTGGCCATGGAGGCTCTCGGGTCTCGATTGGGGGGGCTCTTTAGCGCATGCTTGGAGAGGGGCCAGTTCCCTCTTCCCTGGAAGACGGGAAAGCTGGTCCTCGTCGCGAAACCGGGGCGTCCTGCGGACTCTCCGTCCGCGTATCGGCCCATTGTGCTGCTTGACGAGGTGGGCAAGCTCTTTGAAAGAGTCATTGCAGACCGCCTCGTCAAGCATCTGACACTGAAGGGGCCCGATCTAGCGGATGACCAGTTCGGGTTCCGCAGGAGGCGCTCTACGGTGGACGCCATCATGCGCGTGCGAGCCCTCACGACGGGGGATGCGGTGTCCCGGGGCAGGTGTGTCTTGGCAGTGTCATTGGACATCGCCAACGCCTTCAATTCCCTGCCCTGGAGTTGCATTAGGACGGCACTCCGGTATCACCGGGTGCCCGACTACCTCTGTCGTGTGATCGAGGCCTACCTGTCAGAGAGGTTCATTATCTACCCCGGTCACCAGGGTGAATGGAAACGGCGAGAGATGTCGTGCGGTGTCCCACAGGGATCGGTACTAGGGCCGCCCTTGTGGAACATCGGGTACGACTACGTGCTGCGCGCCGACCTCCCCATTGGGGTCAGCGTGGTCTGTTACGCAGACGACACGCTGGTCCTAGCGCGGGGAGAGTCATACCAGGCGGCGGTCGAACTAGCGACACGTGGGGTTGCGACAGTCGTAGAGAGGATCCAGCAGTTGGGACTAGAGGTGGCCCTGCACAAGTCCGAGGCCATGTGTTTTCACGGCCCTCGGAACGCGCCACCAATAGGTTCCCAGCTAACGGTAGGAGGAGTTCACATCGGCGTCGGGTTGACGATGAAGTACCTGGGACTTGTCCTCGACAGCCGGTGGAATTTCGAGGAGCATTTCCGACGTCTGGCTCCTAAACTCAATCGGTCAGGAGCTGCCCTGAAGCGGCTCCTGCCGAACCTGGGGGGTCCAGACGCCTCCTGCCGGAGGCTCTACGCCGGCATCGTTCGGTCCATGGCCCTTTATGGGGCACCAGTGTGGGCGCCGTCGCTGCGTAAACGCCCGGCGGCCCAGCTGAACGCCTGCCAGAGGGTCATGGCCATCCGGATGGTGCGGGGATACCGCACGGTGTCCCGCGAAGCGGCGAGCCTCCTTGCTGGCCTACCACCATGGGATTTGGAGGCAACAGTCCTTGCACACATGCACGATCTGCGCGTGGAGATGCAACGCCGGGGTGAAACTCCGCTGCCTGAACATGTTAAGGCATGGCGGAAAGAGCTCCGGCGGGATCTCATGGTGAAATGGAAACAGCGACTGTCGCAACCTAGCGCTGGGCACGCCATAATTTCGGCAGTAGTGCCCCTCTTTGAGGCGTGGCTGGATAGACCTCACGGCGTCCTCACCTTCCGCATGACGCAGGTCCTCACCGGACATGGCAAGTTCGGGAGATTCCTGCACCGGATCCGTGCGGAAGAGACGCCCGGGTGTCGCCACTGTGTGGCCAGCCCGGAGGACACGGTGGAGCACACGGTAGAAGTGTGCCCCGCTTGGGAAGAGCAACGCCGTGCCCTCGTGGGGGTGATCGGCGGCGGCGACCTCTCACGCCGGGCCTTGGTTCAGGCCATGGTCCGCAGCGAGGAGGAGTGGCAGGCGGTCGCCTCCTTCTGCGAGGAAGTAATGCTCGTTAAGGAGGAGGCTGACCGCATAAGGCAAAGGCAACAGCGTACTCGCCGTAGCTGTCGCCGCCGCGATCCTGCCGATATCCGGCCACCGTAGACACTGGCTTGCGGACGGTGAGGAATGGGTAGCTCGCCGTCCGGTCGTCTGGTAGCAGTCCAGACCGAGCCCAAGTCGTCGACGGCGCGCTCCGTTCCCGCGCGCCTCAAGGAGTTGTCAGCACACCGTAGGGGCCCAACAGGGTCGAAGCCTCCCGGAGCTGAGGGTTGATGCGAAAGCGTTACACCGGGGCTCTGGGAATAAGGCAAGGAAGGCACGGGGTAGGTTCTTTAGTCAGTAAGAGTCTGACACTGTTTCCCGCTCCGCCCAAGAGTGGGATTCGTCATTCGATGATTTTTACCTACCATAAAAAAAAAAAAAAAAAAAAAAAAAAACCCCTTCTCGGTGACGCGGCTGCACTGAAGGCGAAACCACTACTTCTCGAACTCTGTGCGTGCGTGAGTCCTGTCGTACGGCTTCCACTTCCAAAGCGTGAGCCATTGCACTTTTCAGAGTTTGGTGGTGCCCAAGTCGCACCGTAGCCCTCACTTCAGAATCCCGTAGTCCGTCGATGAATGCCTGCACCAGATTAACTTCCACAGTCTCCGATGTCATCGACCTATATGCACGCCGCACCAACCGTTCAACCTCGACACCCCACTGTTGGAGGCTCTCGTTAGGCCTCTGCGTTCTCTCGCGAAGCTGCGCGCGGAATACGTGCTCGAGGTGCTTGTCACCATAGCGAGTGTCTAACCCTTCCATTAGACGCTCCAAGGTCCTGCCGTCTGAAGGAAGGTTCTCTAGAACCAGTAATGCATCTCCTCGTAGTGCCAAGGTTAACGCCGCGAAAGACTGCTCATCATCCCAGCGGTTCGTCTTGGCCAATGTTTCAAATTGGTATTTGAACGCAGTCCATGACGACGTGCCGTCAAAACGTGGCACATCAAACTTTGCGGCCGACGTACATTGGGTGTGCGCTGATGAGCCAATGGCAACGGGTTCCCGTGCTTCAAGCTTGACTATTTTTTTATTCATGTCCAGCAGGCGGTCTTCATGGCCATCCATTCTAGTTTCCAAACTATCAGTTCGGGCGGAAACCTCCTTAACCTCTAAAGTGAGATTCTTTACTTTCTTGCCCAGCGTGACGAGGCCGTGATCGATTTTGTCGAGGATAAGGTTTTGCTTAGCCTCTTGATCGCGGCGAGCGGCTTCCTGTTCGCGGCGGGCTTCTTCTTGGTTAGCCGCGATTAGGTCCTGGAGCTGGCGCTGGTTAGCTTCCTGTTCGCGGCGAGCGGCTTCCATACTAGCTTGCATGGCGGCCAACATTGCAGCTAGGTTAATTTCCGAGGAAGGTCCTGTTGGCGCCTCAGCAGCTGCTGTTGCTCCCACACTGATCTGATCTTCCTCCTCCAGACGGTGGCGCGCAGCATCCATCTCCGTTTGTCTCCTTGTTCGTGGTCGCTGTTCGTCGTCTCTCTGTTGTAATGGCATCTCACTTCTGACACCAGTTGTTACGAACGTGAGTAATCAAATGCCGGTTTACTAAGAGAGATTTATTTTTCCACAAACAAAACACCAATTTAGTCCAATCGCCAACAAACCAGTTCGTAATTCACTCTAGAGATCCGTAGAAATATCGCTTAGGTCGTCGTATGGATGAAAACGTTCTTCACTTGACTTGGTTAGTTCGCACTCGTTCGCAGTCGAAATCAAACTGACTCACGTCCGGCCAGTGAACACGTATTTATACTCAGAGCCAAGAAAATTCTAGATACCGAAGGTTCGAGGCCACACCGGAACAATACCGAACAATAAACATTATTTTTATTACTCGTAGGTAGGTACCACTTTACCCTACGACTCATACGAATTTCGACTCTATGGTACAAGACGGAAGGTACAAATTCCTTTACTAGGTTAGTTAAATACCTACAAAAGTTCTCAGAATTATTGAGTACCTACTTATACGTGGCGGGTTTTTCTAGAATTTGCTAGGCCCTGGTACGTACTTCTATTCTGGAGGTTTCGACTAGCAATGCGTTTTAATTATTCGGTGATACTCTTGACTTTGTCGAAGAAACGACGTGTTCTATTTCCACGGCGTAACAATATATTAGAATGTTGAGACTAGTCCATACCAGTTTATCCTAGAGTGTGCGCATTTATATCAGGACGAACTAGTTTGGCCTAGCCTAAACTGGTTTATCCTATCGGGCTTAGGACAAATTAGTTTGGACTAGGCTAAACTAGTTTATCCTACCGCGAATAGGAAGAACTAGTTTAGCTTAGGCCAAACTAGTTTGTCCTGAAATCGGGTTTGGCCGGTAACACATATATAAATCGCGTGACAATGAAATGTTATGATCACATGGAGCGGACCTGATGACGGAGCTGGAAGGAGGCCATAGGAACTCAGTAATTAAACGACTCAACCCCATAAAGTTTGGGCTCGTGTGATTCGTCTTGGTGCTAGACTGTAACCAGAGTCTGATGATGGAACTATAAGATGGACATAGACTTTCGGCAATACAATAAGATAGCCCTAACGTGTTTGTATTTTTCGGAAAGGTCTTGATTAATATTAATTATGAATCTAAAAAAATAAAAATATATACTTACCGAGCTATAAAAGCTTGTTATGAAAAAGATATTTTCATTCAAAATTTATTTTACTTTTGAATACGAATGTTTGAATGAAAAAGCGTAATATTTGACGGGCTCTCCTTTGTCTGTCTGTTGGTCTGTCACAACCATTTTCTTCGAATCTACTGAACCGATACAGTTGTATAAAAAAATTCTGTGACACAGACATGAACACGTGAGATTTACTTACTTGAATCAGTTTTGTGTAGGTTCGGGTGCAGATTAGAAATTAAAATAATACTTTATATTTTTTTTATTTCTGGGTTTAAATTGAAAACTTATAAACGACAAATCAGACTATGTGAAGCCTTGATTGCCTAATTTATTCAAATCACTATTCAGCCAAGTTATTATTCAGCAAATCAGTTGAACCATTTGCTATAATTACACGCAGCCCTAGGCTCGGTAAAAAATTAATGGTTTAAACAAATAAATGCAATTTGCATTTGCTATTAAAAACTGTTAGTGGCATTTATTTTTGTACGAGTTTTCAATCGCTAAAATTCGCAACTTCAGACTCGCTAAGATCTAACGGCCTTACTGTCCTCCTTAGTCGTTCACTCTTGACAGAGTGGTCGTGGTTAATCATGTTGCATTTTCGTTGGCTAGTGAGGCTCCCGCGATGCGTCTCCACTTGACACGGTTTTCGGCGTCTCTGGAATTCAGGACCATGGAGGTTTGTGTTGCAGCTCTAATGAGGTCTGTCCAACGCGTAGGTGAGCGCCCACGAGACCGCTTCCCCTCCACTTGTCCCTGGACAACGAGTCGCTCCATGGAGTTTTCGGGCTTACTATACCTACTGCGTATTCAAGTCCGTGTGACATGATTATCCGTTCAACTTATTCGGGTCCCAGTAGAAGTGGGGGCTGCTCGTAACTAAATCAGATGGTTCAAGGGTTCGCTTCTGAAAGAAAGGGTCGGCCCTCAGCCTCGTATGACAGGAAAAGTAAGAACGAGGTGGATTTTTTAATCAGTTAAAGTCTAATACTATCTTCTGCTCCGCCCAAGAACGGGAGATATGTAATTGGATGATTTTTTCGCACGGTAAAAAAGTATCAGATGGTTCAACTTACTTGCCGAATACTATATTCAGCCGCATCTGAATAAACCGGAAGCTGACTCCAAGATAGCTGGGAAAAGGCTAGGGGTTGAAGTTAGATGATGGTTCTTCCCTAAGATAAAGAAAGGTGTGAGATTTAAGTGAAGTATCTTTGGAAATATTATTTTTATTTAACAGTTAATCATTGTTATTAACCCTAATTTATGCACATATTATTCGGTAAGAACTCTTTTGCCTTGGGATTAAAAAATCTATTTTGCTGTTCTAAAAATTTGTGTAGATCTAGGAAATACCAGAAGAAGAAAAAGAAAAGCAGAAGAAGGATTTCGTCTGTCGGTTTTTTCAGCCAAAATTATTATTATTTCATCGTTAAATAATCGGTTCAATCCCTTAAAGGGTTACTCCGGTACATGAAAAATATCGATTTGTAAAGATAATATTTAAAAAAATAAAATTAAGAAAAAAGTACTTTATATTTTAATTTAATTTTCACAAATCTGATGGATGCGAGACGCACAAGGTCTGTCATTGTGACAACACTTGTGGGAGGAATATGTCCAGAAATGATGATAGTTGACTATTGACGCTGTCATGAGATTCGTAAAAAATAAATGGGTTTAAACAAATGAATGCAATTTACAGTTGTAATTGCTGTAAAAAAATAGTTATTGGCATTTATTTTTTTAAAACCTTTATTTTATGTACGCGTTTTCAAGCGCTAACATTCGCAGAGCCTAACTTCAAACTTGCCAATATTCGACGGCCGTATTGTAATGGTATCCTTTCTTCTCCTGCAGATATCTTCATGCGTTTCATTCATTCGTGGTCGCTATTCCAGAACCTTTCAACAACGTATCTTACTCATCAACTCAGTTAAATGCTCAACTTCTATCAAAATTGCATAAATTATTCGTAACAAAATGCAGGCAATAGGGTTAGACGGTTGCATGTGATTGACCAAACATTATGACATGGTGACGGGCGTGACCGCTCTCGGCACAATGATATAATTTATTTTTCTCCACTTTGCACCCCAAGATTGTGTGCGAAACTGTTACGAATTGCAATAGAGTGGATAACACCACACTTGTTATAATTACTTGATTCTTTGAAGGATTAATCTTCTACCAGTATACACTTAAATCTTAGAAACTTAAACTTTGGCAGTTAGTCTGCTAAGAACGGATTTTACGAAACTATCCCACAGGGATAAGCGTTACATCAAGGCTCTGGGACTAAGGCAAGGAAGGAACGGGATAGGTTGTTTAGTCAGTAAGAGCAGACTCTGTCAGAACAGTGTCAGAACACTGTTTCCCGCTCCGCCCAAAAGCGGGATTCGTCATTCGATGATTTTTACCTACCATAAAAAACCCCACAGGGGTTAAACCGACTTCAACATGAGCGAAGCCGCTTGCAGAAGCTAATATAATAATAATATTCTACAAATATTATACAACGACATCTATTCCCAGTGGAACCCATGAACCTACGATCTCCGGTTTAGCAGTCAAAGCCACTATACCAACATACCAGTAAAAAAAAAACGAAATTAATTAAACATCAACATGTAAGCTTATTACAATGAGTCTACATGGTGATGGACACTTTACAATACGTCAGAAGCTAATGCAGTCGATTTGTAAATCACATTACAAACGACTTCTTTCAGGATATTTTCATGAATGATACTCTATGAAGCACGAACTGGCTATTAAATGATTTGTGTCTGTAAAATTGCAATTATGCAATTGTAGGTAGGTAATGAATGAAACGTTTTTCAAATAGGACAATTATCACTTAAAGTATCACAATTTTGTAACACTTGGAAATAAAAATAACGTCAAACTGTTGATAGATAGATCAGATATTAGTAATATTTAAGTGTCCTTGGGCTAATTTATTTTTAAAGTGTTTAATTACATAACTCAGCACTGACTGGAGCGAGAGAGAATTTCAGACTTTTAATGACTAAAGCCCAGATGTGTTCTTTTAATTGCTCTTTGCGTTACAGGTAACACTTTCGACTAATCCTGTAGCTCTAGCAGGCTCCTTGAATCTCTAGTGTACCTTGAAGTGTGATATATTCAGGAAAGTTGTTAGAGAATAAGATCTCTTGTTACTGCGGACCATCATCATCTTTATTTCCTCCCCTGCCATCTTTCCACCACTGTTAGACATAGGTCTCCCGCAAGCTTCACTACCATGACTTGTCGTATACGTCTCGCGGTGCACATTGTGTCTAGTCCACCAGACAAAAAAAAATTCCTCAGGCAGCCGTTTCATTAAAAATAGAGCAGCATCCCGTTAAGCAGGAAGACCCATGCGAACCTAAAAGAGATGCATGATGCATGTCAGCAAAACCCTGGGGCCCAGCTGAGTTGAGTCCACTAGGATGACGGGGAACTTGTCCTAAAACACATTGGCAAACTGAAGTACACAGGTATCCTTTTAGTCAGTAAAAGATTGATACACTCACCCGTTCAACCCTAGATCAAAATAGTCATTGCATAATTTCCCACCTCAAAAAAACCCTGTGATTGTGAATTTCCCACCTCAAAAAAACGCCCCAGCTTCGCATGGGTACTGATATTAACAATAGTATGCATGTATTATGCACTTGAAACTTCTTCTTCAATCACTCTATCTATTAAAAAAAAAACTGCATCACAATTCGTTGCGTACTTTTAAAGATCTAAGCATACATAGGGACAGCGGTAAGCAACTTTGTTTTATACTATGTAATGATGTGGAACTCACAAACAGATTGAATATTTCTTTTTTATCTCTAAAATTATACACAAAAGTTACTGTTATCCAAAAAATGCAATAGCTTACCTTTCCACACAGTTTCAAATTCACCGCTCTATACAAATCCTCGGCGTTGGCCAGTCTTTCGCTCCTCGGAGTATTCACTATAAATACAAGTGAGTTCTGTCCGTCGGTACATTGCCTCACAGTCCGCACAGCGGGGCCCACCTACCCCCTAACCTAAACCAAAATATATTAAACGTTTGTGAAAGTATTGGAAGGTATTAAACAGTGAATTTTAGTGCTTAATTTTAGCTTTTTTTCTAGATTTTTTCTTTGAAGTGATTTGTGTTAATTTAAAGTTTTTCGACTAGATCTTTTCTTAATTTAAAGTACCTAATTATTTATCTTAAAAAATGTGATAGTTATTTTATTTACAATATTTTTGGGAATTTTAATTTATTTTAAGACTTAATAACTTTAAAGCGCTTTTCATAAAATTGCTGAATAAAAAAATAAAATAAACAGCTTTTAATTAATTGTTAATTAATATTAAATAAGTGTTAACTTAATATAAACTCGGTGTACTTTCAGTTCGACTGTAGCGAAAATGAAGACCTTTACAGCAGTATTATTATGCATGGGTAAGAATATTTATTAAACTCATTATTGATAAGTTTTAAAAATAAATACTCTGCAAATGGTTGTTCTACCATATAAATTATTAAAATAATGGGGGTTGTGGATAGGAGGGTAAAAATAGTCAACGACCAATTTTCTAAGAGCTAACAAATAATAATAAAAATTTCAAAAAAAGAAATTGGAGTCACGAGATTTTTATAAATTAATTAGATTACAATAAAATCATAAAAGGACAGTAAATACCTAATCAAAACCATCGAGAAATTTATTTTAAAATTCATATTTACCTCGTACTCATGAAATGGCTATAAGAGATAATCCAATTTTCAATGAATTTACTCGTATTAGTTATAGACAGCTGAGAAAACTCCTTAGCTATAAGTCCTTTATTTTTTTCTAACTTGATTAGGAACTTTGAAAACCAGTAAGTACACACCTACCTAAATAGTTACTGAGAATGTATCCCACCCTGCACTTCAATACATAACACTGAAAAAAAGTGCAATCATAACTGCTTCCGCTCAATAGAAATTATTTTATTTTCCATGAAATAGAAATTATGTGTTATAATAGTACGAAGCAGTTTGTTTTATTATCCAATACGAAAGAGTTATCTTCCAGTAAAGCTTATGATTTTTCTCAAATTATGTTTCACAAAATGTTTTGTGGACTTGAGGAAAGAGAGACACTCTTAAAACTCAGAGAGCTCTTAAAGTTATCCATTTATGACCTAAATTGAACCATTAAAGGGATGAAGTTATATTGGGTGTACACCTTCATCATCTTTTCGCTCGCAAACCTGACTTTTTAACACGATCTGGTCAAGCTCATACAAGCCCCAGATTTTTTTGTTCTTAGAAAAACCTGAAGTCTTATTTCAATTCCATTTATATTTATTTTTGGGCGTTCTAATCTCAATGAAGTCAAAGCTTCCCTGATAAAACTATAGCATCTCATCTCAGGAGTCCTAACGTTTCTTATCAACGGACAGATGTTCGTGAATCAAGTCTCTAGATAGACCATCATCATCATCATCATATTCTAGTTTTTTCATAAGAAGCTTGGTGTCGGCTTCAAGTCAAATCAAATGTAGCTGAATATCTGTGTTTTACATAAAGCGACTGCCTATCAGACCTCCTCAACCCAGTTACTGGGTACCACAATATTCCTTGGACAGACTGATGGTTTGACTTTCTGGCTTCTGGCTATCTGTAACAACTGTCAAAGATTTACGAATGATAACCAGGACCAACAATTTCCTAAGGTCTTTTTTACATATCATGGCTAAGATGACAACAAGATGAAAATATGCATCTGTGAGATGACAGAAAAGGCTAGATCGCCATTACATTGATTTATAAATTCAAACATAACTCATATTACTGAAACAAACAAACATAAAAAATCAGTAATACATGTTAATTAATTCTATCAAACTCTTTTTACTCCAAAACAAAAATAAAACTGGCTAAGTGCGATTTGGATTTGCGCATGAAGGGTTTCGTACCGTTCGGTTCGTAGCAAAGAGCAAAGAGATCACGTTTGTTGTATGAAAGTCTTACTTAAATATTTACTTTATTTTGTTTTTAGTATTTGTTCTTATAGATGTAACAGAAATACATAATTTATGAAAATTTTAACTGTCTAGCTAGCACGGTTCATGAGATACAGTCTGGTGACAGACAAATAGATTTACAGCGGAGTCTTAGTAGTTAACAGGCCCAACCCTAAAACTGTCTAAGTAACAAAAATAACAATAATAGTGTATTTAATAACATACATTATATCACTTTATCGGGTTTATATAACAAACTAACCGTGGAATGTAAACTGTAACTGTAGTGATTCGGGTTTAAATCGGAAGTTAAAGTTCCTCACGCAAGATTGATTCAGTTAGTTTCCTTAACATGCGCGTGACCACGATAAATGCCTTATTAGTTATGAACAAACTTGTTACGATACGATATTTTTACTTCCACTGTTATCAGGGGTAAAGAAAACATAGATAAATTAGTTTTCCCAGTGTGAAAATAGTATCATCATCATCAGCCTTTTTAATGTTCCCACTGCTGGGACACAGGCCGTCTCTCTAGGAGCGGGAATGGGCGTTGCTGGATATTACACAAAGTAATGCGCGCCTGGCTGGGTTTGAACCCGCGACCTACCTGTGGAATTAGTACATTTTTATAAAAATGCAGAAAGTTTGTCATTGCGACCGAGGCGGAATTCGTTTTTTTACTCGGAAGAATTATGAAGCCGAGGCATGTGTGTCAAACGATGTTTTTTAATAGACTTACGACTCGTGAGGGTTGACACGAGCCTCGTGGTAGCCGATGCGCGCCCAGCCTGAAACTATAAAAGTAATAAAATTGTGGCAGGGCGAGCACGAGCACTTTTCTGCACTAGTGCGGAAAACGGTCAATTGCGTACCTAAAAGCGGTAGGGTAAGAGCTTTAGCAGTCGTCTAGTATTCTGCCCGAAAGATTGACGGCTTTGCCACGCTGTATGGCAATGCTTTACCTTTATTCTCTGTCCAAAGTAAAATCCAGCCCTAAGTTAAATTAAATTAAAAAATTTAATTAGTTAGGGTTGATGTTGATGAATGACGTAAGCGAACTCTAATAGAGGAATCAAAATTCATCCCTTAAAGACCAAGGGCCAAGGGTTTCAGTCTGAAAGGAAGCTGGGCTCTGACCCTGGGACCGATGTGGCTTGTTTAGTCAATAAGAGTTTGACACTATTTCCCGGTCCAGCCAAGGGCTAGATTTGTTATTTAAGGGGATGAAACGGAGATCCAAAATAATTAATGGAAAACCTACTGACACGCGGGCGAAGCCGCAGGCAGAAGCTAGAATATTACCTATAATAATTCTGATTGTTATGTCTTCCTTCCACAAATCTGGTTTAAAAGAGTTTCTGTAACTTTGATATGTTTCTCAACATTTAGTTACCCTTGCCCCAATATAATAAAGTTCCTTACAACACTTGCATTTTGCTAAAACATGTTTTTGTGACAATTACTGCATAACAGTAGCAGTAAATGAGACAGGTAATGATTGTGAAAGAGTAATTTTTAATTTGGGCGAAGGTTTATTCTGTATAAAAACCTGATTTATGGAATCAAGCTTTTCTGGAACAATAACAAAGAACTTCATGACGTAAAAAATAAAAAAAAAACCTTATAAAATTGCATATTTCCTCAATTGGAACAATAAAAGAACTGGAACGATAACAAAAATAAATCGGTTTTGATAACACCCTATAATGGCGAATTGATATCCAATCTCTTTGTCATATTTCTCCCGTTATAACTGCTTCATAATTTTTTCCTTACTAACCGGGGCCTTTTCTTCCAGGCACCCTCTCCCTCACAAGCTCAGCGCCAGTTGCGCGCGACAGCTCTCCCATCGAGTACGAATATGACTACGATCACTCATCACAACAGCAACAGGCAACAGTCCAGGATCCCCAGGAGTCAGCCAGCCACTACGACGCATACATCCAAGACGTCAAGGCAGCAGCTAGCGGAGGCAACAACGGTGGCAAAAAAGGTTTCAGTCAAGGAAGTGGTCTCCGAACCATCGCCCAGGGATCAGCCAACCAAGCCAAGACCGCTTTAGGAAACCAGGCTGCCGCCGGTTACCAAGCTGCTTACGTCGCCAAGAACACCCTTGCCCAATCCGCTGCTCAAGCTAGTGCCACTGCTCAGGCTGCGCTTGCTGGCAAACAGGTCATCCTGTCAGGCTTGGAGCAGCAGGTCAGAGATGCTAAGGTCGGACTCCAGGGTGAAGAGATGCAGTTGCAGCAAGCTAAGAGAGCCGCGCAAGCCGCTGCGAATGCCGCCCAGCAAGCTATGCACCAGGTACGTGCTGCTAGGAACTTAGATGGTTAAGCTGAAGATGAAATAATACTTCATATCAATATTGTAAGGGCGAAAGTTTGTGAAGGTGTGTGTGTATGTATTATTACTTCTTTACGCTCGAATGGTCAAGTGGATTTGGTTGAAATGTAGTAGGTATGTGATTGGACGGCATCTTAGAATAGCATAAAGGACTTTTCATGCATTAGGATATTTTCTATCTTCCCATGAGCGAAGCTACTTGTAGCAGCTAGTATAATAATATAAATGTTTATTTATAAGAAATATCGATTAAGTGAAAACTATTTCTGACAAGATAATAGAATTTCAATTAATCAATATCGGTAAGTCTTTGAAGAGGTATAGTAAATTTGCCGAATGTCTTTATCAAGTATTAAATTTTAATACACTTACAACGTGCAAAAATGTTAAAAAGCAATAAAATTAAGAGAACAAGTGAAACGCTCTTGTTCGTCCACGGCCAAACAGCACTACTCAACAAATGTTAATTATTAATAATAATTTCGCAAACCTGTCCAGCACAATACACAATAATTTTGGCAATGAACTAATTAAAAAAACCGGAGTACAGCTGACAGTTTTTTACAACAAAAATAACGCAACAATGACACTAAAAGTAACTTTTAAAGTTAATAAAAACAACGCCACAAACAACGAAATATACAAAAAACTCGTTGTGCAAATCGGTACAAATGAGTTTTACGAAAAAATAATATAAAACATTGAAGAAAGATATCAGAAAGTCAATTAACATTACGAACTTACGCAATCCTTCGGTCCACTTGCTCTGGGAAATGAATAGATCGCGTTCAGAATGGGGTGTTTCATTTAAAGTGTAGTAAGAGCCAATACAATGCATTATGTGGCGGTAATTGGTAATGTCACTGACTGAATTGTTGACAATGTGGAACTTGAAAGCCATATTACGAGTATTATAATAGATAGTGGCGTTGCACGAAATAACAAAGAAATTGAACGTAAGATTTAGATCACCGATCTAGTAATGTACCTACAGTAACAGAAAATATAAAATAATTTAGCCACTATTTTTTGCACCAATGGTCTATAATAATACAGTATTTTGCAGACTGAAACGAATTAATAGTAAATGGAAAATGTCTGTTGAGTCATCGAAAGTAAGGCTCTTGCAATATGTTGGATTATGCAAATGCGATCATGTTTATTCAATTATTTTCTATCTATAATTTCTCTTTCAATAGTTCCGTGTGATACAATTGATTTGATTTTTTCTAGACTGTAATGGAAATACTAAAGATGTGTCAAAATTCTTTTTTGGGTCACACATTTACAGGTCATCTTGATTTTTTGATGTTTAAGCATTATGGGGTTAATATTGTAGGTACTAATTAAAATATGCTTGCTAAAATAAGTAATTCATAAGTATTAGAATAACCTGTTCATATGAATCTATAAGTTACAATCAGTATCGAACTTGTCAACACCAATGCAACTTCACTCCTGCGCAAAAATAAATTGATTTTCAGTTTCCAAATAATACGTGTCAAAATGTGAACAGAACCATATTAATTTGAACTTTGCAATGCCATGTAATTGATTAACTTTATGTTATGGTGTTTAGTAACTAAGTAAAGTACGAAAAACGGTTAGTTCTTGCAACAGAAAGATCTTAGGAAAGACTTGTGATTTGCTGTCAGCCGTTACTAATAATGTTGTAATTTAGATCGAGTATTTCTATTTGGCACCTCAAACCAGACAATGAATTTGAGATAAAGTTTTAAATAAGTAATTGCAAACCGTGGAAAAAATGTTTAAACTGGTCTTTGTATCTCAATCTATGGGGTTTTGTTCTTATTCAAAACTGCAATGAGGTCAATTTTTTTTTACAATGTAGCTACTTTTTATAGTATTAGATTTTTATTTTTTGATTGCTTGAGTATGTTTGCGTGATCAGGATGAGAATAAATCTTTTTGAAATCAAGTCGTAACTAGCGTAATATGTAGTTTTTTCTAAGACATGGATGATTACTCACTTACGTACGACCATCACTTTAGACATAATCAATATTTCTTTCATTGGTTGCATCAATGAACGTTTCTTCTTTATTTTCTTTTAATGCTTCAGTAATATCGGCCTATTGACTAATTTTGTCTAGGTAGGCACGACGACCGATTACCATAATCAGATGTTATATAATGGTTGCATCCAGTTTGCAACTTTACTTGTCGCCACTCAATTGCGAATCACGAACCACCGTCATGCGTCTGAGTGACAGCAGTTTCTATAATGGCATACTCAATAATTCTACCTGTATCCGTAAAATCATCGATTGATTCGATTTGGTAAACTCTTATATGTTAGTAATCAGCTGTTAAATTCCTATGTTCTCTGATCTTCATATTTTTCCCCACCTGCTAAATTGGCTTTATCCTCTGTTCATAATGTTGCTGAATCAATTGTTCAGTTAATCAATTTGTAATTTAGACACATTTTATTTTACTATTTTCTTTTTACTTGCGCCATAAACTTAATTCTTTCCAAGTTCGCCAGAATTTAAGAAACCCAATCAAGAAATCGTAACGGTTTGAACCGAAACATTTTGCAAGCTCTTATTTTATCGTTCTTCAGTTTTGTTTGCGACAGATTTTAATTATAACAGCGTTTCGCTCCATTTTGTAGCTATATTGTGTTTGAGATGTTATTGAAATTACCGTTTAGAGTCCAAGGTCCATATTTCTATTTTGATACAGTTGTTCATTATCGTTTTATTTTAATAGAAATTAATGTCAATGACTTGTTTGCCTGTGATATGATCTCATCAGACAGGGTGCGTGTTGAAACTAGATGCCCCACATGATGTAACTTGATCTTAACATTGGAATCGATACGCATTACCTTCGGTTATTTCACGGTTAGAGGACATTGATCTTGAAACTTTCGCTCTTAATATGTCATAAGAAATGATCTCGTTTTGTAACGCATCTTGATTGTAACGTTTCTTTTCGAGGTCAGTTATTGGTATCGTATTTTTTTCTGTAGAAAACTTTATACACTGAGTGGTTTCATAGTAACTTTTAACAAATATTTCTTATTATCTTGGTCACTTCTTTGTGGTATACCTCGTATACCGTAACAAATAATAATTATACAGTTCAGTTTTGTTAGCTGCAAAAACCATGAAAATACTATAAGATCTTTAACTAAATTCTCCGTTTCCAGGTCAACGTAATCCAAGCAGCTTTAAACGCTGCGCAAGCCACATCAGAGAACGCCAACGAAGCAGCTTCTCAAGCTGCAGGTGAGCTCGGTGCCCAAACCGCCATGGTAGGAGCTGCCAGACAGAGGCTGCACGCTCTGCAAGAACAGCTCCATGGAGTCAGGATCGATTTCGAGGCGACACAGGCGGCGGCGAGAAAGGCTCAGGTATGGGGCGGTTGGATCTTCTGTTCTTTGGTACTGTGTGGCCTGATAGTGGGGTGTTTGATTGGGATGATCTATAAATTCACACAGGCCTTGTTACCCAGTTGAAATCTTTGAGCAATAGCTTTTATTGATCTTGAATTATTAATCTTGATCCTTACTGCAACTTAATTGAAAATTTATGGAATTTTCTGAGTCAGTTGTTTCGAGATTTTTTCTGTCTTAGTTATTCGAAATTCAGAAATAATAATGAGTGACGTTTCCTTGGACAGGAAGCGCAGCGGAACTCAAAGGCGTACATTTTTGAGGACATAACCATTTCCATGTTCTACTGAAATGATGAGATGGAAGTTTTTTGTTGCATGTTAAATATTCTTGTCACTAAATAAACCTGTTGATCTCATTTCTCTCTTTTTTTCTGTATTTTTCACTTTAGGGATTCAGCAACTCTTTTAATTATGCTCTTCCAAAATGCACGTTTTCCTTGCTCAAATCTTATTTCCATTTTTATTACTATTCGAACTATTTTGACTTTCAGTCTATCTAAAAGTTAAAACTCTTCATTATTGTATCACATATGTATCTACAGTCGACCACCACTCAGTGTCTTGAGCTTATTCATTTAAATTACTTTACCGTTTCGTACCATTCCCACTGTTTCGGACCATAAAACTAAAATAACTCCTGATTCCTAGGGTCCTTTCATGAACCCCAACACAAAACAAGAGCCCCGCTTTGACCACCACCCTTCTTCACAGGCGGCAGCTCAACAAGCCCAGGCTAATGCAGCGGCGGCTGCTGCGAAGGCTGCGGCAGCTGGTCTCGGTCAGCAAAAGGATGCTTCTCACGAAGGTACGGCGCCCGAGCAGTACCAGGTTGCTCCTCAGAGCCAGGAACAGGGCAGTCAGGATTACTTCCATCAGCGACAGTCGGACTACCATCACTAGTAACAATAAGGTTTTAGGTGTCTAAGTTCTGGGGTTCAATTAAGTTTTTTGTGTTGTTGATATTTTTATACTCTTTTCTTTCCTTCTTTGTCCATCTTTTCTCTCTCTCCCTTTCTTTATTAATATTGAAGCTATCATCATCTCAAACGAGCAACAGTCTCTTCAAGTACGCTCCAAACCTACATGTCTCTTTTTACATACATTATTTTCTTGTATTTTTGTCATTCTTTTATTACTCCCTTTTTCAATATTTTACAATTCAGTTTCTGATTTTCGTTTCCTGTTCCTTTTATTCTCTCCTTGTCATAAAAATCAACAAAGCAAAAAAGTTTGAGAATCCCAGAACAAATGTTTTTCGTTATTATTAGTAATAGGATATTTTAGCATTAAAAAATATTTATTTAACCACTTTGCATATCCTATTCTAATCTTAACTTCAAAGTAGATAAAATCTACTTAGATGTAAATAAAAAATGTTTTTTCTATAGTTAGGAGTGTTTCAAGATCGAGTTGATGTGATATTTGTTGTGTTTCCAAACATTTTTTACTTTTTTATAAGGTCCCCAAGTGGTTCCAGTTTTGTATATGTATAACTTTATAGTTATACTACAAAAATGTTAGGATGTAGTAATGCCGAACGGCAAACGACCCTTGTAACATGACAACGCAACAAAGCAACGTGAACATCTCATATCTCTCTTCAATTGTTGCTGCAACACGTTTCATACTACCTTGCTTGTTGCGTTGCATGTTACACAACACAGATTCCTTTGATACTAACATACAAAATTAAGTGCGATGTCTCAAAGCCATAGAGTGTCGACAGAAAGTGTGAAAAAATAAAATATTGTTTTTGTTACTTCTGTTTTTTCAATGCTATCTTGACTATGACTATCTGACTGTGACTACTTCTGACTATTACTTGACATCTCACTTAATATCACTAACTTGACTTGACTAACACCCATCCACCAACAATACCTCCCTTGCTTTTATCACAATCGTCTACAAACATTAGTATTTTAAAATATGTAATTTTTTTAAGGACACACACATAGACAAAAAAAGTCGTATTGGGCCAAGTATAAAAAGGCCAAGAAGATAATTTGGAGAATGACATGAAAAACCAATGATTTTGAGAATTTTCATATTTTGGTCTCCAATGATTTTGTATTAAAATATTTCAGAAAAACATTTTTAATCATATATCCTTAGCATGAGTTCCAATAAGTCTGAATAAGTTTTTTAACACTGAAGATATTTTTACAAATTGCACACACAAAACAGCATCTATAACACCACATCTTTTACTCACTATTTTAAAAGTAGGTGCACACCTAAGTTGATTATAAACAAAAAAAAAAAATATAGGTAAGTATATCTTTCACTTATTTAATACTTAGCACTGTTAATTCTAGCACTAACTATAAAACCACTAAAGGCTTCTTAAAATTATGCTTCAAAGTTCTTTAAAACTTCAATGCTACTTTCCAGAAATGTATTTCAATTTAGGTTAGTGAAGCTAGACATCCAAAGCTTACAAGGATTCGACAAAGTAATACAGCTTAATCTATGGCTTTGTTTCATGGCTCGTCTACGAATCAAGATGATTCGTTAAGCGAGTTCTTTCCTATATTTCAGAATGGGCCAGCTCCTACCAGAATCCTATTCAAGTGGCCAGCGAACAACCTTTGCACCTCCATGAAGAACTTCCGCTCACTTCAGACCCAGAACCAACCCTCGCTCTCATAGAAACCAACGCATTCACATCACAATCCGCCAAATCCGCACTAAACCAACCACCGCATTCGCAATCTGACCTGAACGAATATTTTTCTAAATACGTCGAAGACCAGTACCAGCCCTTCTATTCCGCTTCAAACCCATTTACGTTTAAGCCCATCGCGGCTGAACCTGCTGAAATAGTCGCTAAACAAGCCAAATCAATCGCTAAACCTACATTTGTTGCTAAGTCTACCAAATTTGACGCCAAACCAAGTAATTTAGACGCTAAGCCAACTAATTTTGATGCTGAACCAATTAGTTTGGTTGCTAAGCCTACTATTTACGACGCTAAGCCAACTAGTTACGACGCTAAGCCTACTATTTACGACGCTAAGCCAACTAGTTACGACGCTAAGCCTACTAGTTACGACGCTAAGCCTACTAGTTACGACGCTAAGCCAACTAGTTACGACACCAAGCCAACTAATAACGACGCTAAACCAACTAATTACGAAGTTAAACCAACTACTTTGGCCGCTAAACCAACTAATTACAAAGTTAAACCAACTAGTTTGGCCGCTCAACCAACTTTTTACGAAGTTAATCCAACTAATTTGGCCGCTAAACCTACTAATTTGGTCAATAAACCAACTAATTTTGTCGCTAAACTAAGTAATTTGGTCGCTAAACCAACTAACTTGGTCGCTAAACCAACTAATTTGGTTGCGAAACCAATTAATTTATTCGCTAAGCCAACTAATTTAGCCGCTAAGCCAGCTAAGTTGACCGTTCCAAAGTCTTTTGGAAAGACTTTTCCCGATGTTTACGTTAATTTAGATAGCTTTTTCAAGGAGCATAATCGGAATAAATATGCGAAGCACTATGGATTTTATGGATGGTAGTAGGAGACAGTTTATTAAGAGGTAGGTCATTCTGTAAGTAGCTCATCGCTTTCCCCATTAGATTTACACCAAGGTCATGGCCCTTGTATAATTTATGTGTATGCCATATTTAATTGTAAAGCCCTAGATTACTTACATTAATATAATTATATACCTAATATTCAATTAGCTTGTCTATTTATTTATTCAAACGCACATCTTTTAAACTTATAATTAAAATCTTATCAAATATTATTGTTCCCTCTTACAATTTTTCTTCAAAACATTATTTTTTGCAATTATAACCGATAACTTATGCCTCTAGCGACATCAAAGGAAGAGCAGAGGGCGGCGAAACCCAAGGCAGAAGAACTTGAGGAAGAAGAAGAAGAATATGAGGAAGAAGAAGATTGTGAGGAAGAAAAGAAGAAAAAATAGAGATAAACCAAATAGTTAAATGCCATTTATTAGTTCGATGACTACATAGTTTTTAATTTTGTTACTTCATTTTAAGGACGTTGTACTTAGTAATAAAATAATAAAATCAATTGTAGGAATTTATTTTATATTGAACAAAACCTAATTTATTGAAGAGAGAAAGAGAGTGAGAGAGATCTCATGTTTTCATGTGGTGCATTACAATAAAAGTACGTGGTGATAATTAATTTATAAAAGTGTATTTTTATTTTACGTGTTTCCCTTCCACAAATAATCGAGAACGTTTTCGTTCAGTCTCCTTCTAAGTATAAAAGTATTATCGCTTGGACTGGCATAAATTCTTATTTGACTGTGAGAGATTCAATAAGGCCGGATACCCATGGGAGTGGCAGTGAGGCGTGGTTATAAATATATTTAAGTCGAAAGGTCGAAACTATTGAAACATAATTTTGAAATGAAACTTAAGCTGAAATATATTTTCTTTTTTACGTAGCATAACAATGATGTGTTGTGGTACGTAAATAAGGCTGAACTTATAATGTTCCCATGGCTAGGACTCAGACCTTCTCTCTGACAGAGGGAAGGGGATATATATAGAGAGTGGGCCGTAGCCCGTAATACACCACTCTGTCCCAGTGCCCGTTTGTGGATGCCACACCCACCCACTTCGATTAGGACATGAAAATCGGTTACTGCGCATTCAGGCCACTATGATGGTTCAATTTGAGTAGGGTTGCCATCCGTCCGGGTTTCCCCGGATTTGTCCTAGTTTAGAGGGCGTCCGGGGAGCGTCCGGGGAAGGTTTCATTTACAGACCGAGTTTAAAAAAATAAAAAAGTAGTTTTGTTAAAATAATGAATTAATGGTGAGTTATGACGTTTTCAACTGTTTTTTATTACATTGAATATGTTTAAAAGATCTTGTTGATATGTCCGGCTTTCGGGCTCTAAAATCCGGGGTTTTCACGCATCTTGTCCTGTTTTCCAAATTTTAGAGATGGCAACCCTAAATTTGAGCGACGAAGATGATAACCGAGTTTCGGGTTCTAAGACTTGATTGGGTCAACTTATTTGCCGTGTACTTACTATAGCTACTAAACAACGAACTAAACCAACAATTTAAATACTTTGATTGAACTGCAGATCCTTTTTTTCTGGTCTAGGTACCTACAGTGTTTGGTGGAATAATTTCGTTACTAAAGTAGGTACCTACCTAATTATTACTTTTGATTTCATCTTTAAAACTTTACGTATCAGAGTAGATCAATAAGATTGATACTCAATAGGTAGGTACTCTATTGCATTCCATATCTACAAATAAGTGGTAGGTATAATTAATATTGTCAATATCAATATGGACCCTGTCGGGCACAGTAAAGTTAGGAGAGACGACGAAGACTAAGTAACAATTCGTGGAATTAAGTACCTACCTAATAGACGTGGGAGGACGCCCAGGAGGTTATAATAAAGTATAAGTACTTTAAAAAAAGTACTTAAACTAAAATAGGTATAACAATAGCTGTTGGAAAAATAAGTAACAAAGAGAATTTTCACCAAAAAGTATAATTATGATGCCTACCGTGAAAGTATCGCCAATATCGAAATCGCCCATATCTATCTATACACTTTTTTTTAGATAGGAAATCATCCAGAGACTTTACCCGCTTTTGGGCGGAGTGAAAGAGCGTTTCAGAGTTTCACTGACTAAGATCTATTCCTACGTTTCTTCTTTTCTTTGTTTCTAGGTACCAGGATTCCCCTTTCAGAAGTGGACCCATGGCCCCAGTAGGCTTCGGCCCAGCTGGGCCACTACAGTTTTGCTGATATCTCTTTAAGGCGTGCATGCAACTCTAAGCGCCGTCGAGTCTCTGTCTCGGTCAGGACGGCGAACTAATTAGTCTGGAGAAAGTCCGGTCCCTCATGAGCATAAGGAGGTAACCGGCTGCCACTCCTCCTCGCACCGTAGCCTATACAAGGGTCCGGCAAAAGAGGTCGTAGCCAGCGATTGCACCCGAGAGGAAATGACGGTGCTCGACAAGCGGGGCACACTTCCACCGTATCCTGACACCGTGACAGTCCACACAATGGTGAAAATTACTCGAAAGTTTTTTTCGCATAATTTTTTTCAGCCAGTGATGCATCTCCAGCATACGCGCAATGACCGTATGCATATCTCCAGAGCCCAAGGCAGCAGGCCAGCAAGAAGGCTTTGCGGGAAACCTTGCGGTATCCCCTTACCATCATCAGATGGTACCTATCCCATTACCGGACTGAATTTGCTCACTGGTCGCTTTCGCAGAATCGAACTATCTGCACGTAGAGCATCTGGAAGGAGTTCCGGGGTCCCTAGGTTGGGCAGGAGCCGCTTGAGAGAAAGCCGCAGAGCTGCCCTCTGATCCACTCCAATTTGGGAGATACCTACTTCTACTACCTCTTGATTGCTCTAGGTATATGTTAGTATTATGCGGTAGTCAGTTGGTATTACTGTACTGTCCTCCAAGCTAAAGGCAATCACTTGTCTTTAGCTTGGAGAACAGAACACTAATACCAATTCGTAAATCATATCTCAGTGGCAAATTCACAACTTTCGAAAACTCTTTATATTTTAAAAAGTTTTTACCTTTGGTGGTCGCCGAAATGAGATTGCGACTTGTGAACGTTTTTTAAGTACAAAAATTTGATTTCTATCTGTTAAAATTATGATTAAAAGGTATCAAAACAAAAAAGAAACTTTTAGCTATTGCACATATTTTCCTTTCATTTTTAAACGCATCAGTAAACATCAACGTGATCAGTTACGATTATTTTGATGCAGTGCAAATTTTAATCAAATTATTTACAACCGTAATTGTTAAGTTTATTGAAAAGTTTGAAATTACTAAATATTGCCAATAAAACGACTTTCATACTTCTCAAATGATTTATTTAATAAATGTTGATCAATTTGTGTTGTAAAAATATGACAAAATAAGTTACGATGTTAAAAAACAGTGGAACGGAATGTTCCTTTCAAATCGCAACATTGATGTGATAAACACACATGTTATTGAAAATATTTAACAAATAAATTAAAATGTCTGTCGTAAAGAAAAAGAAGCGTGTTTCTAAAAAAAACAAGAAGGCATGGGGAAAATACTCGGATATCCGTGACGTCGAAGAGTTTCTAGAAGATCAGAGATTAGAAGAACGATTGGGGTAAGTGAGGTTATGTTGACATCATGTGCGCAACTACTTCGTGTTTATTTTTGCTAAATTCTCGTAAAAGAGCGATGCAATCGGCTTTTTTAGACAGAAGAATTAATATCTTTGCACTGTGCCCAATATTTGGATCTCAAACTGTGTAAACTTAATAAAAAACACTTAAGTTTCCAAGGCACAGCATAGGTCGTAATTTCTACGTTTTGTCATTCTAGCACAAGGTAAGTTTATCTGTTGAATCTAGTAATGAGTTACAGGGGTCAGAAAATCGCCCTATTTTTGTCATGATTTTAAATATCTGGTATTTAAAAGAAAATAACACACTGACTCAAAACTTTAACTTTTCAGTAAGTTTGACACCAAGCCAGACAGTGAACTGTTCGTGGTAGACACAGGAGGGGACAATGAAGAGGTCAAGGTTGAGGATGTGAAGCCGCTGTCACGCAAGCTACAGAAGAGAGCCAAGCTGAATGAAGTACCAAAATGTTTTGAAGTTCTACTGCCTACTTCTAAGGTATATTATTTAGGAACACTTGTTATAAGCATATTTAGTCATAATGTGTAATGTTCGCACTATTGAAACTCAGGCCTCCTCTCTTGAAGAGGGGATGGGCCATAATTTACTATTCCGTCTGTCTCTATCTGTTGATGTCACATGTCTTCAAATTTTTGGTTCTAGCATGCCAGTGTCTTGACTATGTTTTCTATTTTAAGAGTATTGGTTATTAAATTAATTACACGGTGTACAAATTGCACCTGGTTACATTTGAACCCACAACATAAAAAAAATAAAAATTTTTTTTTGCCGAAACTTAAAAACTTCCCACCATTCTTGCTTCAAATTTAAACTCTTGAGACCCAAGAGAACGCCAGCATTTGCACACCTATTTCTGAAAGCTTGATGAAAATCAATCCATTAAAATCAATATTTTTCCCAGGTCCAAGACCCAAACAAAAAACGGAACTATGTGAATCCAGTTGGTTCCAAACCATCTGCACTGAGCAAGTTAAAAGAGAAGCGTCTTGCACAGAAGGGAGTGTTTGAAAAGAAGCTGGCAGAAGCTAAGAAGAACAGGAAGTTGGCTCTGGATAAGAAGAGGAAGGCTAAACAAGTCAGACAGACCTTCGGAATGGATCTATGGGGGAAAGATTGTAAGTTTTTTTCATGAGCTTAAGGATGATACCTGATGCTTTACCCTGCGACCAATTTGACGACATAAACTAAATAGGGATGGGGCATGTATATAAAGTGTATAGCTCCATAATTCCTTTTTGCTTGTACGCTTGTCGTTTTAAGATGTCATGGTAACCTATCTTAAATTATATTTGGGAAAAATTGTTATGTGGTGTAATAATTATTGGAATTAGTTACTGATTCTAAGCAAACTTTATAGGGGTTTCACATATTATAAAAATAGTTAGTATTGTATAAATACAATTTGACGGCATGGTAATGCAGTGATTGAGAGATTGGCCTTCCACCATTCTTTCCAGGGTTCTCGATTTAGAGCCACTTTTTGCCAATGACTTGGATGCCTTCCTTAGGAAATGGCAAAAAGTGGCTCAGAAACAATAATATCATTTAAAATTTTCGTCATTCCCCAGTACCGGCATCTAAAGGCATACCAGAAACCCTGGTAGACGAGTTCATATCAGAAGAAGCACAGTTGCACAATGTCCTCCCGACACAGAGACTCAGGCCTAAGCCTCCGCTAGCCAAGACTGTGGTGACGAGGGCTGCTGTGGAGACACCACATCCTGGAGTCAGTTATAATCCTTCCTACCAGGTTAGTAAATGTAACAATAATAATAAAGTAGATAGTCGTGTCTGCCAATGGCTTAATAGCCAAGAGCCTTGACCAACACCTTAGGAGGCTCTCGTTAGGCGGCTAGATCAAGGGCTTGATTCAGAAAGCGGTACTCCTGGATATGGCTCGTATTGGCAGGAGGCTCCTTTCTCTGGAGTTCTGACCGCCGGTAGCTTGGACCCTGTTCCCGATACCGGTGGGATACTATTTTTTAAATTTTTTATTTTTTAAATATTTAAAATATAATTGATGTGAAATAAAGGGATAATAAATAAAAGTACCTATTCATTGTATTTAAGGTATTTGCACACTACACCGACTTCTTTGTGTCTTTGCACCAACACCACCCACCAGCTCATGCTGGAAACCAGCGCTGTGGATTTGTCGCATTATGTGTTGGGGGCATCGATAGATATGTACTAGGTACTAGATGAGGCGTGCTGTACAGTGACTTTACTCCACTAAGTGAGCAGCATGCCATACACTTTCACATTGATGACATTAGTGTAGTTTCGACGTTGACGCATTGTGACAGCGCCGTATCTTTTTAAAAGATTTGTAAGACGATATATGCCAATGAAGCGCTGCAGTGGAATTTTGTATAATATTAACTCTTCAGTATTTAGACAAATATTTTCAATGAATGTGCTTGTCTATCGTTAGGATATAAGTTGATGATTGGGGGGCTCATACGCTCTGCAAAGAGGTCCAATATTGCCTCTAAAATATGCGCTGATTGAAAGACCATAAAAATGGTTTCGCAGCGAATGTGTTTATTAACAGCAACTAAAACTCTACCGCGTACCGGAAGACGTAGTGTTGGTAAGCCTCCCACAAGGTGGACCGACGACCTGGTGAAGGTTGCTGGAATTCGATGGATGCGAGACGCACGGGACCGGTCGTTGTGGCGACGTTTGGGGGAGGCCTATGTCCAGCAGTGGACATCTTTCGGCTGAATTGATAATGATGAAATAAAACTCTTATCTTTGTTCTATTACAGGAGCATCAAGACCTGCTCCAGCAAGTTGGTAAGCATGAAGAGAAGATGATGAAAAAAGAGGCGCACCTGCACAGAGTCACCACCGGCATGTTCAGGAGAGTCACGCAAGCCGAGAAAGAGGTAATATTTCTTTAAATGCTTTTTCTTTCTCCCCTTACCCCATATTACTTGAGGTCGTCGCAGCAGATTTTTCTTCCACTCTGTCCTGTTACCTGTCACACTCTTAATAACTCCCTTTCCTTTCATATCACTCCTTACATAATTTATCAATCTCTTTTTTAATAAGTCTAATATTTTGTTAAAAAGACAACAATTGTCCAAAGTTTTATAATAACTTATCAACTAAAGGGTTACAAATCTTAAAAAAAACTTAACCTACTGCCTCACCAGCAATCGCAACCAGTGATTGAGCACTGGTTTATCAGCTAAGGTTCAAAGAAAGCCATCGGAGGTCGTCCTAGATCTGCTTAGCAAGGAGGCAGTCTTCTTCTTTATTATAGCGTGAAATCAAACACCCGCTAAAGCACTACAGTATCTACGCAGCCCCAACAGCACCCCAAACTCATTATCATATTGAATGTTTTCATTTCTGCATTACAAGTACATCAAATCGAAGTGGATTTTCAAGAACTGCTACACTTACCTTCATACCCTTGTCCCGTTTTATTTAGGATCGGCGCAATTCGTTTCTTTTTCATCTATTCTGTCCTGTCACGCGTCACGCTATCATTAACTCCATTTTCTTTCATATCACTTTTCACACAATCCATCGTATCTTTTCTTTAGCCTCCCCCTCCCTCTCCATGCGGCATCCTCATATATTAACCTTTCCATCTAATCTACATGTTCTCACTTCAATTTCACAATCTCCAGAACCAATGGCGCGAAGAGATGAGCTCCGGCCTCCCTCAGCCGCACAACCCGGCCGAGGAGTCGGAGAGCGACACCGACAACGAGTACAAAGCCGTCAACCCGCCGGTGAAGAACAAGAAGAAGGACCACAAGACCAGGAGGAAGCAGAAGGAACGCCTGCTCGAGAAGGAACGCCTGAAGAGGGAGAAGATTGATAAACAGAAGATTACTGATCTTTATAAGTGAGTTGACATCAAAATTAGTTGCAATCATCTTCAAGGCAATCATGTTTGAGTGCCTCGCTGTGGAGAATAGGGCGGATTGAATGGGGACGGCAATCACTACGGCCATGGTTCGTAACGAGGAAGAATTCTAGGTGGTCATCACAGGATCTTTCCTAGTTAGTTCAAAGTTTGTAATTGTTCATAGTTAAAACCTACTTTTACATGAGCGAACTCGTTAGTAGTAGCTAGTCTTACAAATAAAACATCGGAAACAATACAGCTAAGGTTATAGTTTTAGTATGTACTTGACTAACCGTTGGTGCATAAGTTAGTCGCGTTTGTCATTTGTGGACTAACTGAGTATATTATATACGCTGTATGGAAACACATAACCCGTTCAATGCTACACCGACCAGTGGACAAACACCGTCCATTTCGTGTACGTGTTTCTGACTACCAGTCCGACCAGTTTGGTTATTCAGGCCAGTTTGGTTATTCAGGCCAGTTTGGTTATTCAGGCCAGTTTGGTTATTCAGGCCAGTTTGGTTATTCAGGCCAGTTTGGTTATTCAGGCCAGTTTGGTTATTCAGGCCAGTTTGGTTATTCAGGCCAGTTTGGTTATTCAGGCGAGCTCAGAACTTCAGAAACTAACGATTAATTATGGAACGATCTGCTCAGTCACTGGATTCCTTTAAAATGCTAGTAAAAGAACATTACCTTTGCCCCTAAGACTATATAGATTCTATCAGAATTCAATTCTTCCCACCACTTTTAGTCTCTTCTTCCTTCCTTTTTATTGTGTAACACATATTTATATTAATATATATCTATATATATATATATATGTATTTATTATATTTCTTTAAGCTTATGTATTATGTCTTGTATATCTTTTTTTTTTATCTATGGAATGTGTTTATTTTATTATTGTTTTTTTTTTTTTAAATGTTGTTTTGTTAAAGCAGTACACCATAGACTACCCCCTTTTTAGTTCAAGCTCTTCTACTCCATCCTAAGGTTGTCTGGTAGATATCGCTATCAGCGATAAGACCGCCTTTGTAGCCATTCATATAAGTTTCTGTGTAATTGTTACTATTTTTGGTGTACAATAAAGTATTATTCTATTCTATTCTAACGATGGTACGCGCCGACGGTCGGTCGAGCACTGAAACCGACCTAAGGCCTTCCATCCACGGACGCGTAGCTTTAAAGACGCATAGTTGTTATTACATCTTCATCAAATATTCTATTAAAATATTCCAGACTCCGCAAACTCCAGTCGTCAATAAAAACCCGTGAGCAGAAGCAAGCAGCGGAGCGCAGCAAGCGAGCTGAGAAGCGCGCCACTGTGGAGGCCACCGCGCTGCCCACGCTCAGCGCGCACAAGACTCCCGTCAAGGAGCCCGACTTTGTGGACCCCAAGCAACTGTCCGGCGATCTTAGGAATATACAGGCTAACAGTAAGTTTATTTACTAATACATTATTTTCATTACTCATACTCTGAAAGTAGGTGTAAAGTTTTCTCCCTAAGGAGGTCTACTTTCAACTGACAGCTGTCAGATAACTAGACAACTTACTTTCTTGCAACCGGCTCAATTGCCATAGTAAAAAATTAAAAAACTTACTTTCACCCCTAGGATAACAATGTACTATTTCAATACACTTGCTCAGAAAGTGGCTCATCGCACTACACTTAGGTATATAATGGTACTTATTACAAAACTGTGACATTTTGATTAACATTACGCACTAGTGCTGTAATGTATATAATGCTTATAACCTTTTTGGTCAACCTCTTTGTTCGCTAAACAAATTTTGAATAGGTGCTCACGAAAAAAGTGAATAGTTAAAGTTCATTTATACCTGTTCTGTGATACATAACCTCTTACTGTATCTAGTTCACAGTTTAAAATTTTCCATTTAAATGCATTTTACTTACAAAAGAGTTCGTTTAGAAAGGTTACTATAGCTATTTCTTCAGCCAAATGGTAGGGTGAGCGGTGTTCCCGTTTAAAAAAATAATAGGAGATCCAATTACTATAGTAATAGGAATTGAAATCTAGTCTTGGATATAATTTAACTAATTCATTCATGTGTTTCTTGTTAAAGTATGTTTTAACTAATATAAGAATTCTTACGTGCCATTTATACAAACCAAAATCCTATTTTGCTAAACATAGAGTCTGTTATTCCAGCAAACCCTCTCCGAGAGCGTTTCGAGTCGCTCCAACGCCGCGGCGCCCTCGCAGCCTCCAAGATAATGATGAAGAAGAAGAGGAAACTCAAGAGCTACTACAAAGCAGGCCACAAGGTCACAGAGAAGGACATTCAGAAGTACGTCACCAGGAATGTAGGCAAAAAGTGACCTTATGTCTGTGGCGTAAGAGTGAGTTTAAATTGTAAGATGAGGAGACTAAAATGTAAGTAATGTACATTTGTACGTTAATAAAAAGTTATTTAAAAGATTGGGTAGTTTGATTTGTAATATTTTTTTGATTATACAGGGTGGATTTTTGAAATGGACAGGGTAGGTATCTTAACCGTTATAGTTTCAGGATAAATTTCTAAGTAGACTAGCCATAAGTTTTCAACATATTCTGAAGAGCATTCACAGAATAGAAAAAAAAAATAGTCTATTCAAATCAAACTATTTTATGGTTAGCCTCAACCACACAGAGGAGTAAGTAGCCAGCCTTTTCAGTATTTTTTATTCAGTATGCGTTTTGGAGAGGGCAAATTGCATGATTTAATTCCGCCATCTCAATTCTATTGTCGAACAACCCGGTGGATGGTACTTTGTTGAGACTTCTTCGGCCCTGACTAAGCGTTTTGCCACGTCGTTGAAATATCGAGTTTACTGAAACATTTTGCCTGTTGAGGTCTTTCTATCCGATTATAATTTAGGAGTCTTCAATGCTAGAGTGAATTGGTTCGTAATAAACTAGTGCGCCTCACTATCAACGATTGCATCACTGCTTACCAATTTTGTTTCAATATTAAAAAAAAAATTTCAAGATATGAGTCTTAAAAAGATTATAAATCGGCAAAAATATTTAACCGGTGTGTTTAGTGTTGTATTTAGATGAAAGGGATTTATAAAAAAAAAAACTTCAAAAAAATATTTTTATACAAAAAATTTACTAAAAAAATATCTAACATATAATACATCTAGAAATAGTCCACTTACGAATATATTACAGAGAAATCGTGGCAGTGTAACGAATATAAAATCTAACGTAAACATAGCTATGTAGGTAACTCAGTATTTAAACCTAGGATCTTTCCTAAAAATAGGAAAATTAAAAAAGTACTTATAAATAGAATACTATGTGTTAGTCTGTGTAGTTGAATTCAATAACAAAACGTAATAAGTTAACTAGCTTACAAACTAGAGGTTGGTATGAGCAATATGCACAGAATAGCACACACAGCTTTTGAGCAATATGCACTCAATCATTAGTATGAATATGCGCGTGAGCAATATGCATTGAATAATTAGTATGATTTTACATACGTTATTGGTTTATCTGGCCCTTCTTACATCAATTGATTTCTATTTTCAAATGTTTAAGACTATTCTGCATGTATTTTTTTTTGCTATTTTTTTTTTCTGGTCACTGTAATCTATAGCTCTTAAAAGTTTTTTTTGCTGATGTTTTTGGCATGGATACTAAGACTTTTAAACTGTGCCTTCGTGTGAATCGTTATTTTTTTACCATTACAATCAGAATGTACATATTCTAAATTATTGTAGTGTAATTATTTTAATAGCCGTTTTCAAGGCTCTTGACATTTTCTGATTGACTCGCTTATTTTTTTATATAACAAAAATACTAACAATATAATTACATAGTCTAATAATTACAATTCACTATGTATTATGTGCATATTGATCTAACAACCTGTTTAGAATCGTTATAATTTTCAAACATCTGAAAATACTGATCCTCTCTTTTTGCAGCTGAAAACGATTAAATTCTATCTACATAATCACATTTACATGTTTATATTTAGGGTTAGAAATTATGCTGAAACGTTCCCTTTGTAACTTATTATTGTAACTGTAGTTTTTTTTCTCTAATTTTCTGTGGTGAACAAACATTGTGGTGTTTTGCGATCATAGTTGACTTTGTATCATAGCACTTGTCTTGTAAATGTTTGATTTTATTTACAATCCAAACGGGCCATAAACACTTTTTGTCAATTATAGTAATCTTTTTATTTATATTGTTAATACAGGCTGTCATTTTGAATTTAGACAATATTTCAAATTTGTTTTTTTGTATCTAACTTTTACAGTCTATTATGTCGAAAAAGTCTTACATTTCAAAACTCCTCCAATAAAACAGCTTTAATCACAAGATAAGTAGCAAACCAGAACGTTTACTCTTCAAAAAAACATCAAATCTGATCTAGAAACAAAAAAAAGTCACGCTGGACTCAACCCTAAATATAAAAACAGAAGCCTTAAGTGTCTAGAACTTCCTCAACCCCACCGCGCCGCAATAGAGTACAGCGACCTTAATAACTCTAAGGCCCTGGTATCCGACGTGGCTTTACCCTCACTGGAGGCAGCAACCCTAGCCTCAGCTATAGGAGTATCAATAAAAGGCACTTTAGTAGTTGTTTTTGGTTCAACAGGAGAAGTTCTAACGTGGAATTTCTTCACGCCTCTTCGACTGGCTGTGTTGCTACTAGTTCTAAGTGGAGTGATAGTTGTCGCAGCTGTTTCTAAGTCTTCTGTTGTTTTTGGACTCTCTGTTGTCGTTGTAGTTTGTGCTGCGTTCGATAGAGAATTGATTGCACTTGGATCGAAGCTTAAGCTCTTTCCTCTTCTCTCTCCTCTAGTCCTTTCTATTCTGTCTGTTCTTCTGTAAACATTTCTGTCAGCTTCTGTGGTTGTTGTTTCCGCTACCTCTTCTTCTTTAGCGATATCTTCCATATCCTTCTGGGAGACAGCCATTAAAGCTTCAAGCAAGGCTTTCTTTGACGCTTCAGCGGTCGTGTTATGATCATCATCGCATGTCTGAATCAAAAGTAATATCAATCTCTTCACTGTCTTCGATTTCGTTTTCTTCATAACATTCATAAGTTTTTCAGCAGTGGTCGCGTTCATTATTTCTTTTGCTTTTTCAACAACTGTGTCGGTTATTGTTGTTAGGTCTTGAGCCGGTTCTGTAGAAGAATCTCTTAGCAGCCTTCCTTGTCTTTCGAAGTCTTTTGTCTCATGCGTGGATACTTCCAGAGTGGTGGTTGGTGCGACGGTTTGTTCTGTAGCACCATACTCTGTGGGAGTTGTTGCTGTGTTAGGAATGTACGTGTTATCTGATAATCCTTGATTGTGATCAGCTGCTGTCGGACTCAAGCCATCGTTGAGCGTGATAGGATCTATTACAGTGCTCTGCCAGTTTCCGTAAGTGCTGGACCAAGCGAATTGGTTCGTCGTCTTGTCGTTGTCAGGAGATGTGAATATTGTGTCGAGGGCAGTTGGAGTTGTAGTCAATGATTCTGTTTCTGTCACTCTGGCGGTAGTGGTTGGCTGCGTTGTAGTTTGTACAGTTGTTAGATCTTCATCAGGTATTGTTGGAGCTTCGAGGTCCTCTGCAGGCTTCTTAATCGGTTCTGCGTCAAAGGTTATCGTTTTCCCGTGACGAATGCTGTTGCCTTGTGGCGCAGCAAATGACTGACTGTGAGCTCTTTGTAGTTCTTCCTCATTCTCTAATTCAACACTTTCTGTCTCAGTGAAATATACCGAAGTTGTTGAGGGTATCGCTGTAGTAGTCCTAATCTTTTTGCTTTCAAATCCGCTGACGGATGTTGATACAGATGGGTCAATACCCCAAGCAGTTGGCAAGTTGGTCGCTTCAACGTACTCGCTCAAAGGTTTGCCTTCGGTAGAGACTACATTCGTTCCATAAGGAGAATCATTTATATTCAGAGCATTATTCTGGAATCCACCGTATTTGTGGTTCAAGTAATCGCTTTCTGTCGTAGTTGACACTTCCCTGTTGATGCTAGACAGAGTGTTTACATTTGCAGCGGCGGTATTGGTATATGAAGGTGTAGCGGCAGGAGTGGGGGGTGATGTGTATGATGCTGATATCCTTCCACAACATCTGAATGGGTTTCTAGCAGTAGTTGAAAGTGAATTGTATGCCGCAGATGACGCATATTCTGACGGTCTATGAGTAGTAGTCGTGGTCTCTTCAGTGACCGGGTAAATAGTTGGCACACCTAACGCCTTAGCTTCTCGTAAATTATTCGACAGTGGTGCTGCTGCTTTGTGATCATCTGAAAAGCCTAAGATTTCATCATCTTCTTCGTTGACAGTTGTTGTTGGTTCTGTGTTAATAGATTCTTCTGTAGTTGTTAGTAAATCACCGAATGATGGGTGGGTCGGTCTAATGTCAGATAGGACTTTCCTGAATTGCACTGGATCTTGGAGGTACGCAGATAACGCATGTGTGAAAACTTGAGCCAGCTCCCTAATTTGTGGAGAAGTAGCGATGGGGTTCTGACTCTGCTGAACAGACAGATCCTCAGCCAGTTCATTGTAGGTTCCATTAGGATCTTCCCTTATTTCTTCCAACAATTCTGCGTTCGTCATTTGATGTCCAAAGAGGTTGCTGTATTTGTTAATTGTTTGACGGCTGAATAGAGCTGGCAGTACTTCTTCCATTGCTTCATATTCATCAAAGGTAGGTGTGACCGTTTCAGTTTCATCGGGGCTCGGAGTTGTTGACAAATTATCTAAAGCTGTCGCGTAGTAAATGGCCAAACTATGCAAAGTCTTGGGAGTTAGTGATGGTGGCACGACTAATCCTGGCCTGTTAGGCTGGTCTCCAAAGTATCTGTCAGTCATAGTCGTTGGGACAGTAGGCTCAGTGGGTCCTACAGAACCGAACCTGTCTAAGTTCAGCTTCCTCATTAGCCTTTCGCGACGTTCCTGGTAGGAAGGCTCTGTCGTAACTTGGGTTGCTTGGTTGGAATATACGTCATATCTGTCAGAAGATGCGGTTTGAGTGAAAAGATCGGTTCTAGTCGTATGAGGAATCTTTGTAGCTGATTCGAAGCTATCTTTCGTGTCGATAGTCACTTTCTTTTGGTCACTCCTGGCTGTAACTTGCGGAGCTGCCTCAGTAGTCGTAGTAGTTGTTGTTGTTAAAGTCTTATTTTTCTCCTTTTGAAGGAATCCTTTCAGTAGAGATACTCCAGGTCTGGTATAAGGTTCTTGCTTCTCAATGATTGTGGAATAACTCTTGGTATATGGCACCAATGTTGGCCGTTTGGTCGTAGTTGGCTCCTGAGTTGAAGGAGGCGAATGTTTGTCACGAATATCGTACAATGTGGTCAAGTTGGGGTTGCTTTTAGCTTTAGGTTTGACGGACACGTTTGGTGTGTAAACCGGGTATGGTCTGTAGGCCTTGTTGTGGAAATCTTGGAGGTACTGTCTGTTATTGTTGTTAGCGAATGCTGCAGTTTCCGCTGCGACTTGCATTTCCCTGAAACTATAGTCCGGAGTGCTTCTATATACGGGTGATTCCGTGTAAGTAGGCTGAGTGGTCCTTGCGGGCACGTTACCGAAGTTCGTCGAGATCAGTTGTACTAAGCTCTTACGTCTCTGTTCAAAGGCAGTTGTGGCGGCAGTTCTTTGCGTAGGGTTAAAGTTGTCAGTGAACAATGCTTGGTATGTCTTGACAGTTGCTTTAGGGATCTCGGTCTGTCTCTGTCTGCTTCTGAGCAGTCGTTCAGTCGTGCTGGGCACGTTGACTGGTGTACGCCTCGACTCTGCCCTGATGTTGGTGTCAGCGCCGATCTGTTGAAGGTCCTGGTTCTTGCTGAGGATCTGGGTGACCTTCTGGCTCTTCTTCTGTTCGTTGGAGTAGTATTCGGCGCTGGACTCGTATAGGGCGGGGGCGGAGGCGCAGTCCACCTTGAACCACCAGTCACATATGAGGTGCGACTGGCTGAAGATGGTGCCGTTCGGACAAAGGAACGAGATCTTGCGGGATGTGTCGCATATGTGGAATACCTGGAAAAAGTAGATAGAAGTGGTTAGTTTTTAGTGACGACAAAGTGGCGCGTGAAAGTAGAAAACCATCCCAAGAGAACATACAATAAGAATGAAACGTATCATAATGTGATGCTTAGATAGGTCATATTATGACCTATTCCGGGACATAGTCTACCCGTCATTTTATCCCAATCCATTCAGACCTTTGAGCGTGATGGATGGAACAAACATATAGACACTCATAATACATATAAACTTTCACCTTCAAAAGATTATTAATTAGAGTTTATTTTCGTATTGTTAGAACTTGGTTTAACAGTACAGTTCGGCCGTCAGATCTTTGTGAGTGTGAAGTTAGGTACTGCGAATTTTAGCGCTTGAAAACTCGTAAAAAAAATATATGGTTTAGAAAAATAAATTCAATTTTCAGTTGTTATTGCATTAATTTATTAAAAACCTTTGTTTGTACGAGTTTTCAAGCGCTAAAATTCGCAGAGCTTAACTTTAGACTTGCCAAATCCGCCGGCCGTACTGTAATTTTAAAAGTAGTAATCATTTCAAGTAAAAAAGCCAAGCTTCTTCTTAACCATGACGAAGAGCCCCAAGTATGATCATAGATGTGATAACTACCTGGCAATCGGTCTCCAAGTCGGCGTAGTATCCTGTGGGCACGTTCTTGCAGTTGAAGCCTGTGGGGGGGATGTTGGGGTACGCTGGGAAGTCCACACCAGCCCTGCCGATCACTCCTGGAGGAAATAAAGTGTAAGCATGGTATTAGGATTATGGGCTGAAAACGAAGGGTGGTTAAAGGGTGGGAACTCCAAAGTAAAGTTGAAATTGTAAAAAAAATATCGGATATAAAAACTGGGCTAATGCAGGTCGAGCTCGCATACTGAGAGTTCCGTAAAAACTATCTACAAAACAGTTCAATTCCCGAATTGAGCTACGAAGATTTTTCCGAATCGCAAGTTTTTTTTGTGACGTAACATTTTTTTCCTATAATATTGTGCCATAAGACCTTGCTATAAGCCAAATTTCAGGATTCTAGGTCAACGGGAAGTAACTATATGAATTTTGATTCTCTAAAGAGTGTCAAAATATATACGTTTTTGGCGACATATACACTTATCTCTTTTTGTAATCTTAGAATTTAAATTGATCCCTGAAGTGGCTGTTGGTGAGATATATTGTTCAGAAGAGAAACAAACGTTATGACGATACTTGGGGGAGGCCTATGTCCAATAGTGGAGTCTTTTGGCCGAAATAATTATGACGATTATCATCTTCATAGAATATAGTAATGTGCGGGATAATTCGACCTTTTTCGTCCTGTATTTAGCTTTATCAGTGAAGGTAATACCTTGGTACTCGACGATGTCTTCGGGCTGGTTGTCGGGGGGTATGAGCCTCTTCACCAGCGCCTTGCCTTCCGTATAGTGCTCGAATCCTGCGGCTCCCATGACCTGGGCTATCTCCTGTAGACTCTCCACGCTTGGAGCGGGGGCGTATAACTCGGTGTCCTGGGAAAATATTGATAGGCCATTTTAAGTTAGGTATTGTAAGCTCGTGCTGTAATCTACCGCTACTTTTTAGTAAAATGGTAAAATATTGAATGGTGTCCAGTTCTACTGGCATAGATGGAAAATTGTAATCTCTAAGAGCGCGTGGGAAGTAATTTTTTATTTAAGTAATTATGCACTAAACCTTTTTATTTGCAATTAAAACAAGCTCAGTTTTCATTCAATTTAATTAAGTTTCATGCAGGAAAAATGATAATTTTTTTGTTCATAATTATTTATTTCCTATTTCTATATAAGACCATGATGAAAATGTAGCTACTTAGTTAAACTCGTCGTTGGTGTTCTAGTGGCTGATTACGTTTGTCTCTTATATCTCTGGTGTAGAAAAACTATTAATAGCTACTATTAATACCGTCTAATAGAAATATGATTTGATGTTATTTTGTGCGGCTCTGTTGCCACTGTGACCATATGACCATACTTCTTGTCTGTAAGAGAGACTGGACCGTAAACCGTCACGCTGGCTCAGAGAGAGTGGTTCGTTCATAAAAAAGGGGCTATTAAAAAGAAGATAATATAAGTAATGACTATAATTACCTGTCGTCGTTGCGCAGTTCGGCGAGCTCCATCACAAGCGCCTGAAAAACAGAAAAAATATTACCATTAACCTCAACAGAACATTGTATAGATACGAATATACAGGGTGTCATTTGACATCGTAACGCAAACGAAGACCAAAGATCCAGTACATGATTCTGGAGACTCCAGTGGTGGAATTTTTTGTCGGTTTTTTCTTATATTTTTTTTTTTTTTAATTAAACTGTATAAAAACGTTATTTTTAAAAATTTTGGCTAAAAGAATGGATGCATTCCAAATTAAAAATGTTATCGGGTTTGATTAAATTTTGCCTCGATGATTTTTTTATATTTTTTCTAAAAATATCATTGGGATTTTATACAGGTAAAAAATAAAAAAAAAAAAATTTTTTTTTTATCAAAAATTTAAAAAGAACCGGCGAAAAATTTTACCACTGGGGGTTCCAGAATCATGTACTAGATCTATGCTGCCGTGCTACCGAAAAAGGGCACAACTAACATTTTTTGTCAAAATGAGTTATATATATATTCGGAATCAGGAAAAAAAAGGCCTATTTGCCTGATTTTTTGTGGATTTTTAGCTGCAAAATAAACAGAGATAGCATAAGCTTAAAGGGCACAACTACATCATTTTTTAAGTTTTATTACAATAAAAAGGCATATTGTATGATGTGACTTTTATTATACCTTTTTACTATCGATGAATTAATTCTAATATTTTCTGTACCTATATATTCATTTTAATAATTTACGATGAAAAGACACAATTAAAAAAATATGCCTTTTCGTCGTAAAATGTTAAATTTTTTACTCAAAATTTTACATTGAAAAGGCATATTTGGTTATATGTGCCTTTTCAACATAATATTGCTCCTTTCTTGTTATTTTTTATGTTAAGTTAAAAAGAATTATGCTAATTATTAAATATATCCATTTAAATTAAAAATATAATATTGCTATCATTGTGTACATACCAAAAAAACACAATTTTTTACATTTTCACAATTTTGAAAAACATATTTTAAACGTGATTTTTTTAACAAAATTCAAAAAATATTTTAAACTCGATTTTCTCAACATTTGTAAAATGTTAGTTGTGCCTTTCTTAATAACGACGGCAGTATGGTATTCGTTTACGTTACGACGTCAATAACACTCTCAACACCCTGTATAGCGAGCGATGGAGTAACAAATTACTCTAAGTGCTGTGAGACTAAATACTAGTAACTAGACTAAACTTTCATGTATCAAAGCATTATCTAACTCTTAAGCTCTTGATCAAACTGTTACCTATTGTTATATTCAGATTTCAAATTGACAGTATCGTATAGAAACTTTCAGCAATCAATTCCTTTTGAATTTCATGATGTGCTTCATCTTTCAGCACTTACAATTGCCAATTTAACTAGACAGAATCTATCACGGCAATTTTATATCCGGCAAACTAGATCGTAAATCTTCTTGGCCAGACTAATGTATATAAATCTTCTTCACAATAATACAATTAAGTCTGTAATGGTCATAAACCTAAATCACACACAACAGCACATCCTTACGGAGAGTTGGTTGTCAAAAGCAACCTTAAACTGTGACCTATAAGGTTGGTTTTCGTTGTTAGGGTGGCAGGATAATATGCAGTTTGATTTACAAGTGTATGAATGGGAAGACAATAGGACCTGCTTTCTAATGCAGTCGTGGTCCATGAGGAGATCCCGCGGTGATTCACGATTCACGGTGTCGGAGTAGGTGGTGGACTTAGAGATGGTGAAATGGCGATTTGATTACGATATTTCGTTAAGGTGAGTCATCGTCAGTTTTACTGGATAAAATTTATCTGTGTCAGTTGCTCTTTGCGTTCTAGGACCGAAATAATTACAGAGTAAATTGGGGTGACTTGCCCTAGGGGTATAACTTTGGCTCAGCTTACCAGCCAATAGAAACACAGTAAACAGAGTTTATCATGTTCCTTGGTTGGTTATTTGGCTTGTCCAAAGTTATACCCCAGGGCCAAAGTAACCCCACTTTACGGTATTTTGAAGAATCTCATAATCCGCGGTTAGATTACATGTGTAGGTATAATTTTGAGTGATATTAGTGTAGGAGTAAAATAATCACTTCGGTGGCCCGGATTTCCCGGTAACCATGTATTTGTGCGATCAACTAGGTAACATAAAAAACTTATCATCATCATCATCATCATCAGCCTTTTTAATGTTCCCACTGCAGGGACACAGGCCTCCTCTCTCTAGGAGAGGAAATGGGCCATAATCCACCACGCGGGCCCAGTGCGGTTTGGTGGATGTCACATGTCTTCGAATTTTTGGTTCTAGGACATGCCGGTTTCCTCACGATGTTTTCCTTCACCGTTTTGAGAGCAGTGGTGATGAAATAAATCACACAAAGTAATGCGCCTGGCTGGGTTTGAACCCGCGACCTACAACTTGTAAGTCGGGGCGTTTACCACTCGGCCACCACTGCCAAAAAACTTATAACTTTGTGATTTTTTATGATACAGTTACAGTTATAAAATTGAGACATAGATGATTAACTTACATAAAAATACTAAACACGTATTTGCCGTTTCACATATTATACTAAAATTAATGTTTTTAAGTTGTATATAGCTTTAATTTCTCTTTTTCGATCGCACTCCTGACATTTTAAGATGTCACGGTAAGTTCTATGCTTTCCAAATGAGAATAGGAAAGCCTATAACCTCGACCTGTCAAATGTTTAGTGAAAAGTACCTACGGTTTGCAAAAAAAAAACTTATTTGCGTTTCAATAAAGTTTTTTTTTGCTTTGTATGTCTTAGTTACTCGTAATCCCAGGTAAATTAAAAACGATATTGTTTATTATAATTAGCTAAATATTATGTTTCAAATCTACTATTTTCGTTGTCGAAAAAACGACAACGAAAATAGTAATTCGACGTCTTCTTTCATTTGCCACTACTCAAACACATCACACAGTGATGCAGAGATGAACAAAATTGAAGAACTGGATTCTTATAAACTGTTTTCGTTTACGATTCTTCGCAAATAAATTTAGAGATAAACATTTTTCGTTCACGATTCGAATTTAAATAAAAAAAATGTCTTGTTTTGTTCAGAGACTACCCAATTTCTTCGATTTGACAGTATGACGTAACGTCACAACATGGCACTCAATCCTAATCTCATTTGGAACGCATTGTAGGTATGCTATAGTACCTTCATGTACATCAGTTCATGATATATGAATCTGCATTATAATCCGCTGATCCAAGCTCTCTATAACCGCAACCTAACTCCGCATAGCGCACTAACTAGAGAGTGAAAGTATCGATGTGATCGATGACTCGCAGAACACGTGAATAGAGATGTGCCGCTTATCGACATGTAACACAATAGAGTGGCTCGTAATAGTGGGCGTTCGTTTGTTTTGTATTTAACAGTTCGGCTGAAGAAAGCTTTTCAAGCATGGGAACTGGATTAAAGACAAGTGTAGGTCTTCTGTCGAGACTAGATTCTGTGGGAAACGAAGCTCTGGTAGGTAAGGGAGGCGGCCTACTGATGGCTGATGGCTGTGGCCTCTGTTGTTGTTGTTTTTTTTATTTTTATTGTTAAGGTACTTACTAAAGGTTCATCTTTTTTTTTTAGGTGGGAAGTCATCTAATCACTTCTCCCGCGAAGATAGTCGTGTCAGTTGTTCTAGAGTGGCAAGGCCAAAGGCCTCCCACAAGGTGGACCGATGACCTCATGAGAGTCGTGGGAATTTGGTGGATGCTAGATGCACAGGACAGTTCGCTGTGGCGAAACTTGGGGGGGTTTATGTCCAACAGTGGACGTCCTTCGGCTAAAATGATGATGATGATGCGCACTAAACATTTTATATCTAAACCTTAATTGTGCGTACAGCTAAGGAGTTGAATTCCCTTGAGAAGTCTTCGATTCCTAATGGCTACAACCTCATAAAGTAAATAATAGATTACTTCTAAGTAAACAAGTTTCATCGTCAGCCACATCATCGCTTACCATCTGGTCAAACGCGAGCCATCATATTGTAATAAGTGATATTTTATTGTATTCTTTTTTATCGTGCTTGTTAGTTATCTTAAGTTTTCTGCTACTTTTTCAGTGTCTACCCGTGAGAACCTGTAATTGGCTCAATGTTTTTTAAACAATTGTTATTCAATAGTTATAGCTGTTGGTTCTCCTTCGAATAAATAAATCAATAAATAGAAGTGAGTTGCTCAGTGCTCAACCTATGATAACTTGCGTGCAAAAATGAAGCATACCTACCTAATTTCTAGCCAAGTATTTGGAGTAGGTAATGTTAATGCAAGATCGTCTGTGACATAATGCAACATTCCAAACAAAATAGGTACTGCGAAAGATCTTAGAACCTGACCTTTTTAACGCTTGTATGTTTTCTCTATGAGTGAGGGACATTTGCCCCCCAGTGGTCACTAACAGCCGGTGTTACTCATAGGTCGGTTGACTACAGTTAGCCTAAGATAACAAGATACAAGGTGTAAGATGACCTGTGTAGTTGGGGTCAATACTAGGTACTCTGTAACGGATGGTGCTAGTCCATCAATGTCTCTATTATGTGCTTACTTGTCGCCATGTTTTACACCCAGGGGCGTTAGCATGTCGTGTTAAAATGTCAGTTATGCCAGTGAGAAAGGGAGATGGAGCAGAATACCTGTGGAGGGCTTTTTTTGGTGAGAAAAACTATCGAATGACGAATCCCGCCCTTGGGCGAAGCGTCAGAATTCTACTGACTAAACGTCCCACACCGTTCCTTCTTGCCTTAGTTCCAGGGCCCCAGAGTTGCGCTTTTGCATTAACCCTTAACTCCAGAAGGCTTCGACCCTCTGGGCCCCTACAGTTGCTGACTGTTACAGTTGCCCTGAATCCCATGTAGGGTCGATTTAGATTATGAAACACAGTGAACAGTAATTAATTTCTTTAATACACATTAGCTAAGCGAGTCAATGACCTGTCGGTAATTATAGATCGTTGCATGCTAACTACCTACAGGTCACTGGACTCGCTCAGCTGATGTTTACTTAAAGACATTACTTATGTAATTTAATAATACCTGTACAAATCAATAGTGTTTCTTAAATGCGCATTAAAATGAGTTTCATAGTCTTAAAGCGATTTTAATTTATTATATGTAGTGATAGTCATGTTTCGCTAGTAAAAGGTAGTTTATTATGCATAGTAAAATGTATATAAATATCTTGGAAAGGTTAAAGAAAGGTGTGATTTATCGCCCTCACTTTGTTTATGACTTATAAGGCAGCTTGATAGCTCTGCGTACAATGTTCATGCCTACAAATTTCTACTTTGTTTCTAGCACTATCTATTCGAGAAATGCTTATAGTGACTAAACTCGTGGCTTATAGAGATTAAGATTTAGAGGTCCTATAGTATCTAAATTTTATTTTATTTTTTTCTATTTTAAAGAGTTCTGAGTTTACACGTAGATGGATAGAGAGGAAGAGGGAGGCCGAAGAAGAGATGGATGGATTGTGTGAGGAGTAATATGAAAGAAAGGGAGGTAGTGATAGTGTGACGGGTGACAGTACAGAGTGGAAGAAAAAAACATGTTGCACCGACCCCAAGTTACATGGGATAAGGGTTTTTTTATAGCATGGGATAAGGGTAGGATGATGATGATGACATTTTCTCTTTTATAAGTATTTGTGGATTTTCGGGGTTCAAACAAGTTCAAAAGTATAATAGTAAAATCTCTTCGTGCTCAAGACAATTACAGTGTGACATCTACCAATCCGCACTTGGCCCGCGTGGTGGATTATGGCCCATTCTCTCTCCTAGAGAGGAGGCCTGTGTCCCAGCACTGGGAACATTAAAAGGGCTGATGATGATATACTATTCATGTCGAAGGACCATCGGCGGGCCGGATTATAGCTTTTACGGGCCGGACTTGGCCCGCGGGTCGTACTTTGTCCATCACTGACCTAGATCAATAGGATAAATTTCTTACAATAAACCACAGCGATATCAATCATTCAAATAAATCGATCGACTTAGTTTTGCAAGCTCTACGGGGCTTGCGGTCGATGGAAAGGCAATCATATCATGTTACGATGAAGACGCTCTCACTAGATTTAGATAGTCTAGGTTCGTGACATCTAAATATCTGATTTATGATTTTGATGATCGCTTTAGTAACTGAAATAATGGTGAAATATTTTTTTTCTAGAGATCCATTTTTGGGATTGCGTACCTCAAAAGGAAAAATGGAACCCTTATAGAATCATGTGACTGTCTGTCTGTCTGTTAAAACTATAATCTCGGGAATGCGTGGAGGTATCGAGTTCCAGACTCAAATCTGCGGTTTCTTGAAGCTGTGAAAAAATCAAACTTCTAAGTCAATGAAATCAAAATCCAAATGGTTTTTATTTCACATAGGCCTACATGGGCACTTATAAAACGTCAGAAGAGAGAAGAGAAGTCAGAGAAAGATCCAAACTATAGAAAAACTTTCGACCCCAAATGACATCTGTTCTGCATGCTATGTGCCCTGCCTATTGCCACTTGAGTTTGGCAATTTTTTGTGCTATGTCGGCAACCTTGGTTCTCTTGCAGATATCTTCATTTCTGATTCGATCACGCAAGGAAAAGATCATAGCTCTTTCCATTGCCCTTTGGGTGACTTTTAACACACACATACACAAATTTTTTTCATAGAATGATAAACTATCACAGTCCTAATAGACAATCTCATCTTTAAATGCCTACATGAATCTTCTTTATTGAAAAAACTTTAATGAAATTAGCCATGACTCACTAAGCCAACGGAACGCTTCACATAGGTATAACGATGTGCCGACAGACCGGTACAGATAACTGCACGATTTATGACCAGTTGCGCAAGCGCAGGCTTTCGCTAGGTCGCTGTTAGGGCGTGTGCATAAAGACGGTGGAAAAGGAGGCTTTGGAGAACTGTTTTTGGGGTTCCGTAAGTCTAAAAAACCTTGATAAGATCACATTGTTAGCCACCGTATTTTGAGCCGTTTGGAGTTGAAAGTCTTGGGTCATGGGATCCGAGTGCGCAAGGAAATTTCACATCGTTACTTTGCGTGACCAGAGGGCTGGTTCATTCTTTACCGAAAGAATTAGCATTGCCATTCAACGTGGCAATGCTGCCAGTTTTCTGGGCATGTTTCCAGATGACAGCGATGTTGAGTAGTACTTCGACGTCTGAGTGTATTTTGTGTTATATGTTACATAGGTTTAGTGTAAATTTTATATTTAAGTTTTTTGGATTGCATTTTTAACTTTGTAATTTAATCAAATTCGTTTATATAAAAGATTTTTTTTCTCAGGAAAGGTAGGAAATTTAAAGTTTGATTTCCACAGCTCCAAGGGAAAGATGGCGCATATTTGGACACTCGTAACCCGAACATAAACACAGAAATTAAAATATTTGTAGGTGAAACCTGTAGAATCAGTGACACTAATAATATATGTAATTTATTTCCAACTAGCTACTGCCAGTGGCTTTGAAATTATTCAGGAAATTATTGCAAAGGAACATATTACTGGGATAGAAAGTAGCCTGTGTGTGATATGGTCTACCTGTTTACTAAATTTCAAGAGAATCCATTCAGTAGTTACACATTCACATAATTATAGATTTTCACATTTATAATAGGCAGGTTATTGGTAATATCATTTAGATTTAATTCAGTCGCAAGTCTGTACAGAGCCTAACAATTTAGTCGTGATGAGAAGCGTCGATCTGATCGACTAATACAATTAGAGCCTTCAGCAGTACATCGATTGTTTAAAGACTTATCGTGCATCGCCAGATTTATTGCCAAAGGCTGCAGGTTATGAGCCTTGACCTCAGGACCATACCTGAGAGTGCGGCCATTCCAGTACCTATAGCAAGTATGTAGCTAATGTGTTTTACGATGATTCTTTAATGGTTTTATGTTGTGTGAACGATATAGCATTTGGTATAAACAATAATAGAAATCTACATAGTATTTCATCGTTTCGATGCTATAAATAGGTATACTTATAAAATAGTCTTTATTCAAACATAATATGAAAGAATTAGATATGCATCATTATGTGTTATGCTATGTTAGACGGTTTATTGATTTTTTTTTTGTTAATTTCTCTTAACCACTATACTTTATAGGAAACGATAATGTGGTCGACTATAAAGCATGCTTGCCTCATTTTTTTCATTTTGCACATTTTTCTTAGCTCTGAAATCTCGGATCTGTAGCGCCATCTATGGCGCCACATTAAAACTACCAGAATCATGTATCGCGCAAGGAAAGTTCTCCGCGCGATTTGGCAGTAGGCCACCAGATATACCTAACACCTGTCTGGTCGGAGGATCCTCCCTTTTCGAAGGAGGCATGTGGGACTTTACTCTCTGTAAAAACCAGAAGGTTAAGAGAGGCTGAAGTCGACTCGACGTTAAGCATTTTGATTTTTGAGCAACAATCGATGATAATACTAGAGGAATGGACAAGGACAAACTCTAGTTAAAACAGCAAGTTAAGGAAACAAAGATTAAATCTTGATTTTAAAGGCCAGGGTTGTAGCTATCAGGAAAACCAGAGGGGAAATCCACTTTTTAGAGTGGAATTCGACTACCTACTGGTTATGTGTGTATCGGTAGGATGTGGTGTGCTTTAGTACTAAGGTGACCCATGACTGTGATCTTAGTCTATTTACTTAGCTTGACTCTATGATATGGCAAAAGGCCTTCTTTCCCTTGTCCACAAACGTTTATCCATTGCCATTACAAACTAGTCTTTCCGGCACGAGTCCAGATATCCCAATTGGGTTTTTATTGGACAAAGTATTTACTTCATGCTGCGTTGTTTGATTTCTTATCGAAAGATATACGTAACAAATTTGAACAAAAAATTGCCGTGGTGTGAGAACTTAAACAATGATAGGATACTTTATTCCGGGAGTATGTTCTTTTGGGTTAATTTTATACTTTCACCTGGGCAAATCTGCTGTTAGCAACTAGTAATACCACAGGATTACAGGCAGATGTGGCAGACCTGTACCAAAAGATACGCCAGGTCAAAGTACCATTCCACTGACATAAACTACAGACAAGTTTCAGCAAGTTTACGACGTATGTTCACTTCCTACAGTTCGGGGAGACAGGCGACACAGACAGACAGACGCTCGGTAACGTCGTGGTTGTCATAACTCGACGACACCGCAACCGCACGCGCGTAAATGTCACAGTTCCTACATTACGGGTGATAGAGCTTGTTACAGGGCTGGCAACGAGTGAGTGGGTCACTTGCAATGGCTAAAATGATATTAAAAAAAATATAAGGTAAAGCCGAGATAGATTCCCCAGTGGGATAAGTGCTCGGATGTCGATTACTCTAGTTTTGCGAATGAATCGTATACTATTTCAATTATTAATCAAAAGACTTTCCAGCTACTACTATGTTGACCGTGTCTTACGTCTCTATATGATTGTATGAGAAGACAAAATGCGATCAAAGTTTTTAAGGGATAGTTGTGCGTTTTGTGGGGAGGGCATCTATCAAGTAAGGCATTTATATGGATCAGGCAACTATCCAACACGTGGGATAGATGTCACAAAATATAGAGGTCCGCTAAAATCGCTAATATTCTACTATTATAAATTGGTCAATGAAAAACCAAAGTAACTGCTGGTCTTACAAATAACGCATTTCACTTTTTTTATTCAGAGATATGGAGTGATTTCAAAAAGTGGGGCAATAATCCGGGTTTTACCCTAGGTCGATCTTCTAAAGTAAATATAGCCATCGAAAAATCCGACGTACGGCGAGACTCTATTGTGGACACTTCCATGGTCCGTCGATTATACCGCGTACATCGAAAGACAGGAACCATTTGTCTGCTGTGATCTTTGACTGGTAGAGAATGCCTTGTTGCATTAAATCCGCCTAAGTACCAATACTGTACATGAAGCCACCGGGATTCTGATCCCGATTTCCGGTCACCATAGGCGCGGGTTTGTGGATGGCTAGCATTGGGTAGCTCGCCGTCCGGTCGTCTGGTAACGGTCAGACCAAGCCAGGTCGTGCGCCTCAAGGAGTTATCAGCAAATGTAGAGGCTCCACTGCAGGGCCGAAGCCTATTGGGGCCCAGTCGGGCTTCTGAAAGGAAGGTCCGACCCCAGTATGAGGGCTAAGAAGGAATGGGGTGGGTTGTTTAGTCAGTAAGAGTCTGACACTGTTTCACGCTCCGCCCAAGGGCGGGATTCGTCATTAGATGATTTTTTCAACCATAAAAAAGGCCTTTTCAGCTACCGTATGTTTGATACGACGATAAGTTTGACTCTTCTAACTACAGAAAACCTTGCTGTAACGCAAAATTCACCATGAATTATCGCTTGAGATACGAATAAACGTTTTTTATTTCCATCTTTATGAGAAGTATCAAAGATCCAATCGATTCAGCGCCAACCCTACGCCATTACGTCGTAGAGAGTGTATTAGTAAGTTGTATAACAAAATAATATGATGTCTGTCTATATAGTTAAACGAGTATAATGTCTAAACGTCGCCACATTCATTCTAACAATAGAATATTGTCAGTAATAACTCTTTATGGGCCATAATCTTTTCTAGAACACTAAGTTTTGATCTAGAATTGAAAGCGTGGGTCTTCAGGCAAAAGTGAAGAAATTAGTATATTTTGTCTAGTCTAGATAATAAAGGTATTAGAAATAATGATGTGGTGTGTTTCCGGAGTCTCTTCGTCGGTTTTGTTGTAGTCAAAGTGAAAGAAGATTTATAGAATTTGATGCATTGCATCAGCCATATAATGTTCCCACTGCTGGAGTCAGGCCTCCTCTCTAGGAGACGGAATGGGCCGTAATCCACCACGCAGGTTTAGTTGGTGGATTTCATTCGAATTTTTGGTTCTAGGACATGTCGGTTCCCTCACGATGTTTTTCTTCCCCATAATGAGAGTAGTGGTGATGAAATAAATTACAGTAAAATGGGGTGAATAGAAACTCAGGGGGTGAATAGAAACAAAATTTTCATTAGGATTATTACTTTGATTTCATATTTTTAGTTTTCGATATCGAATTTATAAAAATATGTAAATGCTGCAATAAATTTTAAATAACGTGAAAAAACAACAAAATGATATTTCTATTCACCCTCGATTTAGAGAGAATCACATATTCGATGAGAAAGTACTTTTTATCTGACTACACAACTCAAATACATCGGATCAACTCAGGATGAAATGGCGACAAGTTATTCGAACAACTTGTGACAAGTCCGATAAGGCGCCAGGTCATACCGTATCCACCAGAACGTTGCGCTGTGAAAATGAAGGATGAAAAATTGCGTGTAGCGGAGATGAGAATGTTAAGATGGATGTGTGGTGTGACGAGTAAGCATGAAACAACATATTTATCAGTTGTCTAGTACTCATAACAGAAGCTCTGCTTAGCTTGGGACTAGACGACGTGGTGTGTGTAGGTTGTGGAATATTATATTCTACTTAGTTTTTGTCAGCGGCTTCGCCCGCGTACATATTAAAATATAGCCTATGTCATTCAGGAGTAAAGCAGCTTTCTATTGTTGCTAAAATTTTTCCAATCGGACCAGTAGTTCCAGACATTACCTCCTACAAACAAAACAACAAACTTTACCTCTTTATTATATTAGTATTCTATTACGAGACCATGGACCGACCAATGATCGGGAACTTTTTCCAACGAAATGACAATGGGATCGTGTTAGGATGTCAATTTTACGAAAATAGCAGATTAGGGTCCCAGGAGTGTCAGGCTTTCACTGACTAAAACCCACCTAAATCCCTTCACTTATTCTTTGCGTGCCATGGCCGCGTTATTCCTCATTTGATATTCTACCTTTTTTTAACCAGCTTTTATTTATTCTTTGTTTTGTTCGTGCTATAGTGACAGATACGTATTAAACTCGTTGACATAATAACAGACTGTTAAGCTGTCGAGCCAAGCTTGTCAGATGCGCGTGCGCCGGAGAGGTCGAGGCTAGTGGCGACGCCTGTAGGCCTGTCAACGGGCAATCAAGTGACTCATATTGTACAGATGGTTTTTTTTTACATTTTCTAAAGTTTTGCAATAAGTAAAAAAATATTGTTGTTTAAACAGAGTAATGTATTCCGATATCACAAGAACAGAGTCACGGTTAATCTTCTATATACATATACTAGCTTTTGCCCGCGGCTTCGCCCGCGTGGTATTGGGGTTGGGGTTTCCGGGATAAAAAGTTGCCTATGTCCTATTCCGGAGTGTATCCTATGCCTGTGCCAAATTTCATCCAGATACGTCCAGCCGTTTTGGCGTGATTGAGTAACAAAAATTCAAACATCGTAACTTTCGCATTTATAATATTAGTAAGATAAGACGCTCACTGATTAATCACGAATTGTCAGAAACTATGAAACCTACAAACTTAAAATTTGGCAGGTCCTGTTCGAGTGTAGACATCCGCTAAGATTTTTTACGGATTTTACGAAACTCCACCCCTAAAGGGGTCGGCGGCATCGACGGCGCGCACTGTTCCCGCGCGCCTCAAGGAGTTGTCACCAACTCCGTAGGGTCGAAGGCTTCTGGGGCCAAGGGTTGATGTGAAAGCGGAACACCGGGATCCTAGAACTAAGGCAGGAAGGTACGGTGGGTCGTGTAGTCAGTAGAAGTCTGACACTCGATTCGTCATACAATAATTTTTTCCACCATAAAAAAGTAGATTTTTTTTTATTCTAGATAGGCTCACATTTGACCACAATCTCACCAGATGGTATGCGATGATGTGGTCGACGATGGAGTACGCTTGCCTAGAAGTAACCTATTCACTCTTAACTTAAAGACCCCTATGTTGTAGCTAGCAGGAAACACAGACGCCGGCAGGGAATTCCTGTCCTTAACTGTACGCATAATTAAAGTGTTCCTGAAAACGCTTTCGGATCTCCAGATAAATCTGAAATATTGCTTAGGTCTATATACAGATACCTTTTACTACGACCTCCATTCTTTAGAATGCCTAATTTTCTAAAAACATTTACAAAATATATATTTATCTTCGACAACTGCGAAAATTGCTAGCTTCAACGAAGCTGTCGATCTTTAAACTTCGATAATTTGTAACATCGAAGCTCTCGATCGATGCGTTTGCGCATAATTACAGTGATCTAGACTAGTGTGGTTTCCCAAGTTCCGTTGTGGCAACGTCGTTAAGATTTAGTTCGATTAGGGTGTCGACATTGTTTTGAGTGAGTTAAACAAATATAATTATTTATTTGCCTTGGAGTTTGTTTAAAGAAAAGTTTTTGAGTGATAGTTTAGTTCATAGTCTCCAACCCTTCATCAACAAATGTCCACTTTAGAAGAATATAAAATTCCAACGTGGGGGATGTTGGAATTTTTAATTACATACAATAGTTTATTTCACCAAATTTATATGTCTGTCTAGCTGTCCCTGTGGGACTTAATAATAAAAAAAAGGTTTTTTTTTACAAAGAAAGCGGTCGGTAGAAGTTCTGCTACCAGCTGTTTGTGCTGCTACCGGCACAGAACTTGAACCGGTCAGAATTTGTACCAACTGTTGATATAGAGCGACAGTTACGATAGGCTATGAAGAAGGTACTAGTTCGAAAAGAATGAAAATGTGTCTGAGTTTAGTAAGCGGGGCACGTTATTCCTGGATTACCCTAGAAGTATAACTGATAAATGCGTAAGAACTTACATATCATGATCACCGTAAACAGCAGTATCGTCTTCATCATGTCGGCTCCTAAACTACACCTTCTCCACCGCATGACAGTTCTGAAACAAAGGAAGAAATTGTTGTAGTTGGTAGACTGATACATGAGTTTACACGTAGATGGATTGAGAGGAAGAGGGAGGCCAAAGAAGAGATGGATGGATTGTGTGAGGAGTGATATGAAAGAAAAGGGAGTTACTGATAGTTTGACGGGTGACAGGACAGAGTGGAAGAAAAAAACATGTTGCACCGACCCCAAATAAAATGGGACAGGGGTAGGATGATGATGATGATGATGATGGTAGACTGATACATGAGTGAAGCAAGGTAAATTATTGAAGTCAGCTTTTGAACTTTTCCACATATTACAAGGACCACCAAGCTTTGGAATATACAATTGACTGATAATATTAAAAAAATGACTGAATATATGTAATAAATGGTTTTGATTCTTATTGAGAAAATATGTCGCGCTGGTACCTACTCTGTCAAAAAAACTTACAAACACAAATTTTCAATGTTTTCTTATACAAAAATTACTCTAGAATACTCTTTGACATTACCATTTGACATGACCTCAATAGTCCAAACTTGATGAAAGTTTGGACTATTGAGGTCATCTCATACCGACTCAGCATCCGGAACCCCCGAACATAGCACCATGTCTAACGCGAGGCATTGCGCATGCGCAGCGATGACGTCTCGCTGTCACGACTACACTGACATCTGTCATTTACTGGTGAACTACTTACACAGCAGGATACTTAGACGGATGTGAACTTTTGAAACTGTCAAAGTAGATTAGAGGGAGAGGGACACTATAAAAAGATGGATTGTGTGAAGAGTGATATGAAAGAAAAGGGAGTGGTAGCGTGATCGTTGACATAATCGAATGGAAGAGCAAAATGTACTTATTAGGATAAAATAGAATTGAATCTTTATTTGCACAGACAGTAGGTGTACTAGGTACAGGTTACAGGTCTTTATGAGATATAATGCTTCTTACTGAGTACCTCCGAATGTCATCGATGGCGCGCATTGTTCCCGCGCGCCTCAAGGAGCAAACTATAGGGACCTAGCAGTGTCAAAGGATCCTGAGGCCACGGATAAACTGAAAGTGACCAAGCCCCTGGAACCATATCAAAGAAGGACCGGGATGGCTAAAGAGCCATCCCGGTCCTTCTTTAATATTATATTATATGACTAAAGAGTCATTAAGTGTGTTATACTAACGATTTATGGGTAATCTGTCTCAGATAACTAAATTAATTAAAAGTCAGACACTATTTCTTTCTTCTTTCACACTCTCAAACTTTCGTCTTTTTTATTGATTATAGGTTCGCACTTGACCGCTATCTCACCTGATGGAAAGCGACGATGCGGTCGACGATGGAGCACGCTTACCTAGAAGTAACCTATTCACAGATTCCCAAATTGTAGCCATCAGGAAACACAGACTCCGGCAAGGAATTCCATTCTTTATATATATACTAACTAGGTAGGTATTCTCATACTGATTTTTGTTTTAAAATACTGTAACTGTCCCCGTTCATGTTTCCTATGCGTCACATTAAACCCATACATTTCCATGTCTCTACTATTTCTAGTTACCTAACGTATTCATAACCTTAGATGTCTGGAGACGGTACAGTCGTACGTTTAATTACCTGTTATCTCACCTCGCAGTTGCTGATGACATTATTACATAAGTAAGGTTATGATATCGACTGTACCGTAGTCCACGAGTTCCGGTGTTGGTCATGTGGACCCATAGTTATGCATAAGTACTAGTGTACTAGTTTTGAGAGCAGTGGTGGCCGAGTAGTAACATCCCAGACTTACGAGTTGTAGGCTGCGGATTCAAACCCAGCCAGGTGCATTACTTTGTGTAATTTATTTCATCACCTCTGCTCTCAAAACGGTGAAGGAAAACATCGTGAGGAAACTGGTATGTCCCAGAAGCAAACAACTACCAATCTTCACTGGGCCCGCGTTGTGTATTACGGTACATTCCCTCTCCAAGAGGGGAGGTCTATGTCCCAGCAGTGGGAAAGTTAAAAAAGGCTGATGTTATTGATCCATGTGGATAAACGTTGTCGAAATGTTTTGGATTGGCGACCGCGTCCTGAAAGATGCAGCTTTGCTAGGCCTCTCATAAGGTGTACTGATGACTTAGTGAGGGTCGTAAGAATCCGATAGATGCGAGATGGATCGGTCGTTGTTACAATACTCGGGGGAAGCCGATGTCCGACAATGGACGTCTTTCGGCTGAAATGATGATGATGTTTTATGGCACGTAGAAATGTATTTTTAAAACTTCAATTGATTAATGACTCGATTGGTTCAGGATTTGAGTAGTTCCTCAGTTGCAATTAACGGTTCTGTGATGGAACTACTTTTTTATTTTTTGTGGAGGGAAAACATCCTATGACTTCACCCACTCTAGGCTAAATTCACACCTGCATAGGTACTTTTATTGCCCTTTGGAGAAATGTGAAACAGAGAGTAAAGTCTCACATATTTCCATTAAAGGGGACGATCTTCTGACCAGACTGGTGTTATATCTGGTGGGCTACTGCCCGATAGTTGATTTCGGACGAAAAAAAAAGAAATCGAGCGGAGAACTTTGATTGCGCGATGCAGAAATCCTGTAGTTCCTATGTGACGCCATAGATGGCGCTACAGTCCTTTCCTTCTTAGATCATGGGTTTCCTATTCAGAAGTCGACCCCATGAGGGCTTCAGTCCTGAGGGGCCTCTACGGGTTGGTTGACATCTCTTTGAGGCGCGCATATGTACCTATTACGCGTCGTCGATTGTTTGTGTTCGATCCGGACTGTTACTGGACGGTCGGACGGTGAGCTACCATTTCATGTAGATTGGAAGGCGTGAGGAATCGTGAGCTCGAATGTAAATTGAATACAGAGAAACTTTAAAACCAGTGTATAACAAAGTATGCACAAAATAATCTAGTTACAAAACGCTATCATTTAATTTCAATCGCTTCACTACTGCAACATATCTACTGTAAAACAAAGTTGTACACGAAGAGACCTCGCGAGCTACCGCGCACGCGCAGTTCCGGATGTCGTGACACAAGATGGCGACGCTTCCGGCCGCCATTGTTGTTGCTATGCCGATAAATAGCTACAGGTCACTTTCCAACGACTTTTGAACTTGTTTTATAGATTTTCCTGCAATTGATTGCGGAATAGAGGATATGCTAATTTCTTGAAAGGGCAACGGCTGTAGCCTGACCATAAATAAAATCATTTTATGTGGTTGTAAAATATGTTATGGTACTTAAATGGATGTGGAAATGTATTAATTTGTTTAACACTTTAAGTGCAATACGAGGTCTAATACGCCCCGTACGTGTCTTCCTTGCGGTGATAGAAAAACAGAGTCTTCTCGGCTGTAAATTTTGTTTGGTTTAAAAAAGAGATGAATATACTGTTATACCTAACATTTTATTTAAAAAAAGTGCTATGCTTACTTCGCACTTAGCTTTTAGTTTTTTAAACATTGAAGTCAAAGTCTAAGTCAAAGTAAAATTTTTTTATGGGCATGGGCCTACATGGGCATTTATAAAACGTCAGAAGCTAGTGCACTAAAAGGTCTAATAAGCTTTTTACTGATATAATGGTAGTTCTCAAACAGGGTCTAAAAAGCCCCGTATCGCAAGAATGGAATTAATACAAAAATGTGTGGTGCTATCAAAGCGTAAATATAAAGTTATTGGCACTAAAGAGAAAGAAAAAGTATTTATGTGACCAGATATTTATATGGCTTAATAGTTTTTCTGTAAATCCTGTGTCAGACGTCAGAGCGTCTATTATATTATCAAAACTTATTATACTCAGGTCTGCGGCTCCTTAATACTGTGTAAACATCAAGCTAAGGTTATAAAAAAAGATAGTGATTGCCGTTTAAGTCGGAAAACTATAATGGAATGGAATTATAGCATTCTGGTTCAACGGAATCGTACTCTATGTACAATGCCCAGCAGGGTCTAAGCCCTCTGGGGCCTAGGTTTGATGCAAAAGCGAAATACCGTGGCCCTGGAACTAAGGCAAGAAGGAACGGTAGGTTGTTTAGTCAGTAGAAGTCTGACACTGTCTCCCGCTCTGCCCAAGGGCGGGATTCGTCATTCGATGATCACAGAATAAGTAATAATAATTTCCTGATAGCTTATATATTATATATAGCTTATACATGGCCTGTCAGTCTAGTAGTTAGTGAACCTGACTGCTATGCGGGAGGTCGTGGGTTCGATTCCCACCCAGGACAAATGTTTGTGTGATGAGCACGATCATTTGTTCTGTGTCTGGGTGTAATTTATCTATAATATGTACGTATTTAGAAATATATAAGTATGTTTATGAGTTGTCTAGTACCCATAACACAAGCTCTGCTTAGTTTGGGACTAGATGGCGTTGAGTGATAGTTGTGGACATATTATCCTACTACTATTATAAAGGCGAAAGTTTGTAAATATGGATGTATGGATGTTTGTTACTCTTTCACGTAAAAACTACTGAATGGATTTGAATGAAATTTGGCACAGGCATAGGATACACTTCGGAATAGCACATAGGCTACTTTTTATCCCGGAAACCCCAAACCCACGCGGGCGAAAGCTAGTTATTATTATACATATATAGCATCTTAGGGATCTTTAAGTCGAGAGTGAATAGGTTACTTCTAGGCAAGCCTGCTCCACCGTCGGCCACATCATCGCTTACCGTCAGGTGAGATTGTGGTCAAACGCGAGCCTATTCAGAATTAAAAAAAAATTAAAAAGCTATAGGAGGAAGGCGCCGATGCCTGTCACAGTTACCTAATTCTAGCAGAGACAGACAGACGTCGTCTCCTCAATCTTTCCAAAGAAAATATTATTTAATACAAAATATTTTGCGCAACCACAGTTATATGATGTACCGACCTTTCTGTTAATTATTACTATTACATGCTTAGCTTTTATAGATACTGTTCAGCAGTCTTGTTTGTTTAAATTTACAATCAATCAATACGCTTTGAAGATGATTATCGTTTCAATTGCCGGTACAGACGAACACAGAGAGCTATAAGAGGTAAATAATCTTTACACAAAATGTCTAAGGAAGTAGTAAGCTTTTCTTGACGATAGTGGCTATTTTGATTGAGTAATATCTCTTCATTAGTTACTTTTGAGATACACATGGCTGATAATCACTTTTGATATAGCCCTCAGTTGAACAATTGTCGCGCAGAGCGAAGTCTACACTAACCGCGAACATGATTCAAGCCCTGTTTAGTGGCAGGGTTGCCATATAAGGTCGGATGTCAGATTAATTGAAACATCACAAAATATGGTACAACTGCCTTTTTTCTGCTATTACACTAGTACATCACAGTTTTTCCGTAAAGGTGACACCAAACTCAAAAGCATTTATTTCACGTATGTCTACATGGGCACTTATAAAACCTCAGAAGCTGGCACATGGTGGCAATTTGTCGTTTCCTATGGAGACGAATCGGCAAGAAACGCCATGGGCCTAAACTGAATTGTTAAAGAGATGGACCTATATAGATGATGATATGATAAATATGATTTTTTTTTATGGTACGTAAAAATCATCCAATGACAAAACCCGCTCTTGGGCGGAGCGGGAGACAGTGTTAGACTCTTACTGACTAAAAACCCTACCCCATTCCTTCCTTGCCTTATTCCCAGAGCCGCGGTAACACTTTCGCACCAACCCTCGGCTCCATAACGATGATAGATATGATAGAAAAAGTATGTGATGTCACATCATAGGATGTGTAATCTCCAAAAACCATAAAAGCATGACATCAAAGAAGAAGAAGCAGTGTTGGAAGGCCTCCAACAAGATGGACCGATGACCTGGCAAGGGTTGCGGGTATCCAATGGATGCGAGATGCACAGGACCGTTCATTATGTTGACAATTGGGGAGGCCTATGCCCAGCAGTGGACGTCTTTCGGCTGAAATGATGATGATGACATCAAATCTGATTAAAGCCTTAAGCTGATTGTGGATTTAAAAAGTAATATAGGGTCTACACTGTATACTAGCTTCACCCCTCACTCTCGTTTGCATGCCTGAAATTTTTGACAAGTCTTGGCAAAGACCCGGAATTGAAAAAAAAACCGTGGACGCCAGTATTACGTCAAGACAAACACTTGTGTCATTGACTGTTCAGCAAGGGAGACCAGATGACCTGACCTCGTAAAACTATGATGACTACTGAATAATTGAACTGATTGGCTTTCTTCACCAGGAGTCCAAGTCATGAACTTACTGAGAAGAAGATACTGGGGGAAACGCAATTCCTTCGAGGATATATATTTTCCTTTTTTTTGGATGCTTTAGTCTTAATTCGACTATGACAGCCTCATTACAACTAACACTTGTGTCTTACACAAGGTACTAAAATGAGGTTCTTATGGATCTATTGTATACAAAATTTATAAAGCTCATAGGCCACTTCCGAATTAGGACTAAATAAAATACTCTGAAATACTCCAATGTTACTTCTGTTTAATTTATGCTTCCTAATGAACTCTAATCGTGCCGCTACGAGGATAATGGAGTTCTATCAATAGCATTTTTTTATAAATATAAATAAAAATTTATGACATTCTTCGTTGTAATTTTACAACTCACTAGCAACCCGCCCCAGCTTTGCACGGGTACTGATATTGAAGATATTATGCATGTATTATACACATAAACCTTCCTCTTGAATCACTCTATCTGTTAAAAAAACCCGCATCAAAATCCGTTGCTTACTTTTAAGGATATAAGCATACATAGGAACGCGCAACTTTGTTTTATACTATGTAATGAAGAACGGGCTTACCTATTCTAACTAAATGTTTAGGCTTTGTTCGGGCTATTTAGTAGATGGTTTATGTGATGTCTTGCACAAAAGCGGTCGAGGGGTTCTTCATTTATCACATTTTCCAGTAAATAAGTCAAGAAATAGTTTGTGTACTTTTAAGAGCTAATAACTAATAGTCGTGCAGTTCCGATCTAGATGTCGCAAACGAACTGACTTTTACCTTGTTAGCTGAAATACTTTCACACGACTTGCGTGTAACATGTGTCTTACTTAAATATACGTCGCTTTAACTAACTTCCATATATAAAGTGGATTTCAATGATTAATAACTACTGAATTGTTCTTTGTTTTGGGAATGCATTGGTTGATAAGCCTTCAATCATGTCGTTGGATCATACCTAAACACAGATGGAGAATGCATGTTCCTAGTAGCATGGACTAGCATCAGCCTTCTAATGTTCTTATTGCTGGGACTCAGGCCTCCTCTCTAGGGGAGGGAATGGGCCGACCTATTTAAGTGCTCCCCTGTATGTTTTGAAAATACTACTAGGTAATCGGCATACGGATTCTCGAGAAACATAATTCTGACGAAAAGCTAACTTTCGAATAGGACAGACTCGTCGGTCTAGTCGGGACTATTTTACAAAACTTGTTCCAGGAAATAAAACCTATCCAACCTAACCTAACCCACACACACCACACCACACACCACCACACCACCACCACCACCACCACCACCACCACCACCACTCCACTCCACTCCACTCCTAACCTATCTTTCAAAAACTCTTAAAAGTTTTTTAGTAAAATTGTCATCTACAGTATTATTTTTTAAAATATAAGTTATGAAGAACCAAAGTTCACGTAAAATAGCATACTTTCAGATGTTTTTATTAAATTAGTTTCTTTACAAAATATCTGTGTATCCAATATAACAAAAAAAAAGACTATCAACGACATAATCATGTAAAAGCGTTTGTATGAAAATATACATCGGGTTGGCCGCTCTTAACATCGAGTTAGGAAGGCATTTTCCCGAACGTAATAATGAATAGAGAAAATTAGTAATTTAATTTTCATAACCACATTATACCATTTGTTGTTTCCGTTTTTTATTTAAAAAAACTTTTAAATTATAGTTCGGTTTTTAATTCTAGACTAGGTACGATTTGACAGCTTAAAATGTCAACCTCCAGAAAATTGGGAACATATTTCTAGAGTGTGACATTCTGAGTTGTCAAATCGTAGTCTAGCATTAAAAAACGAACTATAGTGTTTAAGATTGCATTTCCCGCAAATAAAAAGTTTTTCTTTCTTTATTCAAAATAAAATATTTAATTTAAATTTTATTTCCGAACCATCGTCTCGTTGTGACACGAAGTAATATTTCAAAACGTCCTAAAAAGGTCACAGCACACTTACGATATCGCTATCGCTGCCTCTTATCTCTTGCAGCGATGACTTCCTACTGGTTATCGCGCGATCTCTTACGAAAGTCGGCGTTTTCGTCTGCTTTTCCCATGCATTAGTTGCTTGTGTACGTCACGATCCGATCGCGCCCGATTACGCCCGATCGTGGCCGAAGATAGGGGGGCTGAGGGGCTAAGGGGCTAATGTTTGTTATGACTGGCTAATTGAAGTTGGCCGAGGAAGGGTTAAGAAGGAAGAGAGGTTTTAATGTACTGTGTACGGTTTTGGGTTAATTTCTTCTCATGATTTTTCAATGTAGGAGCTTTGGAAAGTCGAGCTTGTGGTTCTAGGTTCTATAAAAAAAAATGGTTTTTTAATGAATATTTTTTTTTGTAATAGCCTCGAGTTTGGAAGCTGATGGTGGTACAGGGGTGTAGTGAAATCTATGTAGCATGTAATTATGTACTATATATTGTGTTTATTGTGTGGATTGTTTTTGTCTGTAGTCTGTCACTATACCTATTAAAATAAAATAAACGTACGAACTAATATTCAAAATCCTGTATCGCGGTATTACTGTTCTCCGAGCGTTTAGAACACATATAACCTGAAATCAACTATCGGGCAGTTGCCTGGACCAGGCATAACACTCTGGTCCGAGGATCCCCACTTTTCTTCTCTAACCTTAACGCAGGTTTTTTTTATGGTAGGTAAAAATCATCCAATGACGAGTCCCGCTCTTGGGTGGAGCGGAAAGGAAAACAAGTGTCTGACTCTTACTGACTAAACAACCTACCCCGTTCCTACATCGCCATACATACTAGGGTCAGAGCCTTCCTTTTCAGACGCAAACCCGTGGCCCTAATTGGCTTCGACCCTTCTGCAGGGTACCCTAACGCAGGTAAAGCCAATGGTGGTCTGCCTGATTGCTTTCCAGTCATGAACTGCTGTTCCATCGAATTATTCAGAGTAAAGGTACAGAGAGTTCACCACAGAGAGATGTTTGTGCTTATTTCTGCTGGAGTCTGGGTTTTCTGATAGCTGTAACCTAGGGGTCTTTAAGCCAAGAGTGAATAGGTTACTTCTAGGCAAGTGTGCTCCAGCGTCAGCCACATCATCGCTTACCAACTAGTGAGATAGTGGCCAAACGAGAGTTTATCAATAAAAAAAAGAATAAATATATTTATGTTGAGATTGGTAACCGTGATAAAATTTCGGTTGAGAGATTTAATTGTTAAATAATTACACGTATGATTACTTTTTGAAGTGCATGATATTTAGTATCTGTGTCTTTGATTTATAAGTATTTCAAACCAATTTCTTGAAATCGGAGTAAGTTCTTGATTAGTAATAACTTAATTGCTCTAAATTATAGATAGTTTGATTATTCGTTTCTGTAAAATATTGCAATCAAATTCGTTGAGGTAACTGTGTTTGTCAATCTAGTTTTTTGGAACACATGCGGTATATTCTAATTTATGTTCTCCAAGTTTATTTGGAATCATGAAACTGATTTACTTAGCTTGTTAAGTATTTGTTCCTCTGTAATCCAGGATTTTTTTGTTGTAAGAACTGAGTCAAATGCCTTCAAATTAACTTGGCCCATTTTAAATGAGTTTTTTTGTTTGTTAAAGCATCAAAGAACTTCTCTTTGGGTAGAGTAAGGAGTTTCAGAATCGTGAGGGAGATAAGTAGACTGACCAGGCAAGAAAATTTATAATTAAAAGATAGCTTGTGTTTAGACGATAATGATTTATAAAAAGTATTAAAAAATAACATAATTTACAAAATGCCAGTACTAACTTAATACTAACTTAATACTAACTGCTAGTTTTAACAAGACTTTTACTGATTAAAAACCCATTCCTGTTCTGTCTTTGCCTTTATTTCACGGCCTCGGAGTTCACTTTTGAACAACCTGTGCCCCAAAACTAGTCACCCTTGATTCTTGCGTCATTTTAATATTATCAGCCTTTTTAATGTTCCCACTGCTGGGACACAAGCCTCCTCTCTAAGAGAAGGAATTAGCGAAATAAAATTGTTTTTCTTTCTAAATCATTTGAACAATCCTGATAGATTTAAACTCTAAAGGGCCCGTGTCGAAATATGGGCCTTAACAAGCCTCTAATCTACATACATACCCAATGAGCTATTCTCAATTATTTCCAACACCGAAGCGTATATTTTCCCATCAACTAAACCCATTGTTAGCTGTAAGTTAATTAACCATATAAGGTTAGAGATTAGGCGATGTGATCACTCGATTGACCAAGAGGTCAACTCGTACCAAATACGGTATGCATTAGAGTAAATTAATCATTCCCTTTTAATATTATCACCGCTTTTGACAGATTTAATAGGTGACTAACATAGAAAGGGCGTTGTACAAGCTAAAAAATCTCCGTTTCCGCTGTAGGCAGTGAGACCAATTCATCATGTGTACATCATCTACCCTCGAGGGATTATGGACGGCGAGCAATGTGTAGCTCGCGGTCCGACCGTCCGATAACCGTCCGGACTAAGCCCAAATTGTTGACGGCGCCTCAAGGAGTTGTCAGCAAATTGTAAGAGGCCCCTACAGTTTCACCCAGCAGGGTCGAAGCCTCATGACGATATGGGCCAATGTGAAAATGTAACATCAAGATCCTCGTAGGGACCCTGCAGAAGGGTTGAAGCCAATTAGGGCCAAGGGTTTGCGTCTGAAAAGGAAGGCTCTGGCCCTGGTATGTATGGTGATGTAGGAACGGGGTAGGTTGTTTAGTCAATAAGAGTCTGACACTTGTTTTCCGCTCCGCTCAAGAGCGGGACTCGTCACTGGATGATTTTTACCTACCATAAAAAAAATCACCAAGATCCTGGAACCTTAGTTCCTGTGCGTCTTGCATCCATCGGACTCTTATAAATTTATCCTCATCACTGTTACGAAATATAGATAATATATTGTTTAAATATTCTTTTAAAGCTACACAAACATTTCAGTCATCTAAAACGATTTCGCTCAAGCGTGGCTACATAACATCGTAACATCTGAGCCTCAATACATTTCCGAAATGCCACGATCTTCCTACCCATGCCTCTGATTATATTTCCACACCGATGACCCGGACGATTGACAAACCCACTCAGATCATATCTCGAGCATTCCTGTGGCCGCTACAATTTTCTGATAATCACACAGACTGATTTCTTCGTCTAGATTGGGATCTAGATATTCTCGTGTATTGAGGTCTTCGACGAGTATAAGATCAAATAAAAATAATCTACATCTACACTAATCTACACTAATATAATAAAGAGTTAATGTTTGTTTTTTTGTTTCTTTGTTTGTAGGGGGTAATCTCTGGAACTACTGGTCCGATTGGAAAAAAAATAGCAACAATAGAAAGCTGCTTTACTCCTGAGTGACATAGGCTATATTTTATGTACGCGGGCGAAGCCGCTGACAAAAGCTAGTGTTGTTATAAATAAGTTATCTAATTTTGTTTTGAGTCTATCTTGAAGCAATCACTTTTCATGAAAAAAGACATTACATCAGATTTCAATGTAGTTTTGCTATCTTTCTAAAGCTTTCGGAGACAGACGATTTCTAGAAAAAAAAATGTGTTGTCGCATTGTTGACTTGCGGCTTTCTCCAACAGTCTTAAATCAAGTGTGATGCTTTCTGACACAGACGAGTAAGACCTGTATGTCTTTGAAAAGAAGGTGTCGGGAAGGCAACAGTCTAGATACCTAACACGTCTAAACCCCACTTACGTCATCTAATTCAGGTAGTCAGCAAACCCTAGGGACCCTGCAGAAGGGTCGAAGTCAACTGGGGCCAAGGGTTCGCGTCTGAAAGGAAGGCTCTGTCCCTGGTATATATGGCGACGTAGGAATGGGGTAGGTTGTTTAGTCAGTAAGAGTCTGACACTGTTTCCCGCTCCGCCAAAGGGCGGGATTCGTCATTGGATGATTTTACCTACCATAAAAAAAATCTAATTCAGGTAGGACATTCAGATATCCAATTCGGGCGTAGAGAGTCAATAGAGTGGGGACTCTACTCGCTCATCGAGTGATTTCAGGGAAGATAGTAGCTCAGTGAACACATGCTCCACAAAGAGGCTCAGGGGAGATTGTTGTACTTTCTCCCTGAGGGGTGTGCCGTAATATTTATGAGCTGATGGTGATTACCGGGGTGGTTTTAGCGAGGTAAAAGTCTCACACTACCCGACTTGACACTAAAGTAGTTGCCTTCAAGTTTGAGCTACACGAATACTGACAAATGCTTGCACTGACTGGACAGGTCTACTCGGTGGTTCTTTCTTCAAAAGACCACCTGAGACACTAATCTGCATAGTTCTCATATGATTTGACCAATACATGGTTACTGTATGGACTTTAAAAAAGACTTTGACCCCTGAGTTTGTTTCAGTGTTTCTTCTCAGGGTAGTCAGCTAGGAAACACCGAACTCATGTATCTTAAACTGACAAAAAGAAAAAAAGTGTTATTTTAAAACCTATTTACAAAATAAATATAATTTACCATTTCAAGGTGCCAAAATTCGGCGAGAATATAAACTTATTCGGTTCAGGTTTAGTAGCTACTCTCTGCTCATATAGTTTATATGAGCATTCCATTTTATTTAATGTATTCAGAAAAACATAGAACAAATATAGTAAACATTATAACCTAGCTATAATCTACATATCATTTCGCCGCAACAGTTAAAATGACTAACTAAAATAACAAACGTTTACTTACAACATTTTCGACAATTACACTGCCGAGCAAAATAAATGAGACGTTGCAAACATTAAATGTCTCCGACTTAATTACACCGTGTGTTACGAAAAGACAGACAAACATTTGTTATTGTAGGATCTAATCAAGAGAGGAGGCATTTGTGTGAGGAGTGGGTGGTGCTTGTGACCTCTGCGCTTTCTGATACTAAGTAAGTAATAGCATTGTTAATATTGGTAGTTTAAAAATCAACATTGTTATAATTATAAATTGTAAAATGTCATGGTGGTCTGAAGAGCGAGCAAAACAAATATAATAATATTCGACAACTATCACACAACGCCGTCTAGTCTCAAGCTAGCAGAGTTTGTGTTTGTACTAGACAACTGATAAACATAACTACTTATATATTTCTAAATATATTTACATAGCATTACAAAGTATAAAACAAAGTCGCTTCCCGCTGTCCCTATGTATGCTTAGTTTTTTAAAAGTACGGAACGGATTTTGATGCAATTTTTTTTAATAGATACAGTGATTCAAGAAGAAGGTTTATATGTACAATACATGCATAATATGTTTAATATCAGCATTGCACTCGTGCAAAGCTGGGGCGGGTCGCTAGTTATAATTATAAGTTGTAAAATGTCATCATTGTAGGTTGTCATTAAAGCGAGAAAAACAGATAGCTGCAACCGTACGGGAATGGATATCCTCACGCCTCAGTCACCGCCGTAGAAGAGACCTAAGGCGTCATGAATCTCAGGGAATCTGAAAGGAAAGCTTGACCCCAGTGCGAAAGGCAGAGAAGGAGCGGAGTAGTTCCAGAGATTACCTCCTACAAACAAAGAAATAAAAAAACAAACTTTACCTCTTTATTATATTAGTCTTTGACATGACAGGAACCTATAAAACCCGCACATTCTCTTCTACTTATAAAGACAAACGTACAGACTATAAACACAGCTCGTATCGTATACTTAGAGCTACTTGTAATGAGTGTTGCGCAGACGCTAACAACGCGGGATCGACCGATCGACGCCATCTTTTTATTTTCATCCTTCATTCGAAATTAGACAGAAGTATACAGTACCTCCGTGTATTAGATGATGGAGTAGCCATATTGTTACATGATTATAAGCCTGTTGAAAATGGGAACTCAGTTGTTTTTTTTTTTTGTGGTGGGCAAAAATCATCCTATGACGAATGGAGCGGAAAACAGTATCAGACTCTTACTGACTAAACGACTCACCCCGTTCCATCGTAGCCTTTATACAGGGGTCGGACCTTCCTTTCAGAAACCGGTCCAAGGCCTCAGTAGGCTTCAGCCCTGCAGTTGGGCCTCTATACTTGCTGGCAACTCTTTGAGGCGCGCGGGAACAGGGCGCGCCGTCTACGACTTGGCTCGGTCCGGTCTGTTACCAGACGACCGGATGGCGAGCTACCTATTGCTCACCGTCCGCAAGCCTGCGTCTCCGGTGGCCGGAAATCGGGATCGGAATCCCGGCGGCGTCTGGGGCGTAAACGCCGTTGCCTTATGCGGTCAGCCTCCTCCTTTGCTAGCATTACTGCTTCGCAGAAGAAAATTCTAAAAACGTATTTTTTTTTACATACATATATTTTTATTGATTGTAGTTGAGATAAACAAGATTTATTATATTTTTTGCAGTAAAAGTGAGGTGTCAAATTACAAGTAGCATTCATCCAAAGGTCAAGTCAAAGTTAAACTATTCAAAATTACATCGTAATGACGTGGTGATCTTTTCAACATTTTCGCAAACAAAAGCTCTAACAACTAACAATATTAACTTAAGTTGAGAATAAGTAATGTGTTAGATGTTGTAAGGTAAGCTATCAAGTATTTATCAAGCTATCACTAGCATCTAACTTAGTGCCACCGGCTGTGAAGGTCGCTTATAATCACGCTATGATGTAAGGCTGTGTGTATACTGAGCTAAGTCTGTCTTAGCTGTGAAATTAAAGAAGGAAAAGGAATATTTTCACTTCAAAGTAATGAAGAGTAAGTCAAATATATTGTTTCGCAGTAAACGTTTTGAATTTTTTTTATGGTGGGCAAAAATCATCCAATGACGAATCCCACTCTTGGGCGGAGTGGGAAACAGTGTCAGACTCTTACTGACTAAACACTCCACCTCGTTCCTTCTCTGCCCTTCACACTGGGACCAAGCCTTCCTTTCAGAAAGAGACCACTTGGCTCAGTAGGCTTCAACCCTTTTGCAGAGTCCCTACGGCAAATTTTTGACTTTTAAATTTATTTATTTTATTATTCCCATTTTACGAAATCATATACACATCATAGATTACATCATAGATTTATGTTTATCATTTGTCTGATAGAAGAAGCTCTGTTTATTAGGGACTAGATGGCGTTGTGTGAAAGTTGTAGAATATTATTTATTAATAATTTGTATTGATAAAATATGGTACAAAAATTAGGTAGGTGCCTCTAGTATTTAAAAAAATCCTTGTTACATAAACTAGTGCACATTACTATCAATACCTAGGTGGGATCGCATTCAAGCACTAGTTTATCATTGCATAGTATAAAACAAAGTTGCTTACCACTGTCCCTATGTATGCTTAGATCTTTAAAAGTGCACAATGGATTTTGATGCGGTTTTTTTTAATAGATAGAGTGATTCAAGAGGGAGGTTTATGTGTTTAATACATGTATAATATATTCAATATCTATACCCTTACGAAGCTGGGGCAGGTCGCTAGTATCATATAAAAAACAAAATAAAGACAGTTGAACAATATATTTTTCCCTAGTGTGCACGCTGCCTAACCTAAGTTAGATCTAAGTAATGGTGCTTGACATCTAATGGCGGTAACAAAAGATTATTGACCGTACATAATTTGTGTTTAAGTTTTGTTTTGTAAACTTTTTGCAAGGTCAGGTAATCTGTCAAAAGGTCATGATTTAACTAAGAGTAGGTCTAGGCTTAACTTAATGGGCTTCGGATTCGATAACTTGTGGATTTCAGACAAAAATAATAGAAATATTGTGTTTATGAGATTCATCATCAGCCTTTTAATGTTTCCCCTGCAGGGACACAGGCCTCCTCTCTCTAGGAGAGGGAATGGGCCATAATCCACCACGCGGGCCCAGTGCGGACTGGTGGATGTCACATGTCTTCGAATTTTTGGTTCTAGGACATGCCGGTTTCCTCACGATGTTTTCCTTCACCGTTTTGAGAGCAGTGGTGATGAAATAAATTACACAAAGTAATGCGCCTGGCTGGGTTTGAACCCGCGACCTACGACTCGTAAGTCGGGGCCGTTACCACTCGACCACCACTGCTCTCATGATATGCTTTATGAGATTATGACAGGAAAAATTAATGGGAAAAGACAGAGGCAGGAGTTCAATACCTTGGTCAGACAAAAATCCGTGCTGCACTGGAGACCACAGTCTGCGACGCCATCCACATCGCAGAAGATAGGGCAACATGGCGACTAAAAAGTTAAGCGATCTCTCTCGACGGCCCAAGTCGTCGACGACGCACAGGATTCGACCCTGCTGGCCCCTACAGTTGTCAGCAACTGTAGGGGCCAGCAGGGTCGAAGCCTTCTGGGGCCAAGTGTTGATGTGAAAGCGGAACACCGGGGCCTTGGAACTAAAGCAGGAAGGAACGGTGGGTCGTTTAGTCAGTAGAAGTCTGACACAGTCTCCGACTATAGGACATAAAGCCGGGATTCGTCATTTGATGATTTTTCCCACCATAAAAAAAAACTCGAATTAATTTGACACAGCTGTTAATTTAACAGTTGTGTCAATTGATTAACAAATTGATCGGGCTTTCAGAAACTCGGTGTTAGGTAACTTAAAATTCTTAACTCAGAAAGCCGAAGTAAGTAGTTACGATGCCATGATATATTTCTAATCACACGCAATTCCTATGATTAATGCGCCAATTCCTACAGTATAATTTCTTACTTAATACAGCTAAATCATGATTAATTTCAGTATCATTGCCCCTATGCATCTAACTCAACGCTTCAGTTTCAAAATATTTATCTTGCACACACGCAACCCAGTGATCAACCTGTCTGGCGGACGATCGCTCCAATACAACGTGCAGCACCGCGCTACCAAATGTAGACAAGCGTGAAATTGTACACGCCTTCGCAATGCGAAGGAAGAGGCACATGGAGAGGAGAGCGATAGAATATAGCTTCGTCAATATTCATCATTTCAGCTGAAAGATGTTCATTGTTGAACATAGCTATCTTTTTTATTGATTATAGGTTCGCGTTTGACCGCTATCTCACCTGATGGAAAGCGACGATGCGGTCGATGATCTTCCCTAAGCGTTTTCATAACGACTGGTCTTGTGCGGCTCGCATACGACGGACTCATACGATCGTCACTAGGTCTTCGGTCTGCCTTGTTCCTACAACCTGCCTGAGCCTGAGGAGGTGGAGGAGGGTAAAGAGGAAAGAGGCAGCATTGGCCTTCAACAAGTTGGAATCGCGGGAATCCTATGGATGCGAGACTAGACACTTGGAGGAGACCTACATCCTACAGTCTTTCAACTAAAATGATGTGCCGATCATTTATCGTACAACTCACAGTGGTATGGCGTCCTAACTGCAGCAGACAGACGAACAGTCAGAACAATGAATAATGGAGCTCGCAACCGTCGGCTCGCTTATTTGCGATAACAAATTGCTACCGCTCCCTCTCAGCATTTTACTGGGTAGCTTTGATTCCTCACCTAAATGGTCGATTCATCAGGTTTATTCTCATATGACTTACATAATTTAAATCTATCTTCTATCTACATATATATATATATAAAAGGAGAAACTGACTGATTGACATATTAACACACAGCCGAAACTATTGGGTCTAGAAGCGTGAAATTTTGCACAGGGTTTTCTTTTATAACGTAGGCGACCACTAAGAAAGGATTTACCAAAATTCATCCCCTAAAGGAGTGAAACGTGTGTCCAAAGTTTGTACGAAATCTATTTTCACGCGGGTGAAGCCGTTGTCAGAAAGCTAGTCAGTAAATAACTCGTAATTGCAAAATACGCAACTTTTCAGGATGCACAGAAAACCAAATTAGATCATTATTATCATGTAATTTCGTTGTGCATGTTTTATTCAAATATTTAAAATTACAGATTTATTTCAAACACTTATTTCTTTTGTTTTTCAATTGTTTCGACAAATTGTTATGCGCCGTCGTGAGGTTATCACGAGATTTGCATTCATCATAGAATCAGCTCAATCATCGAAACAAAATTTTTGCGTCACAAATATAATAAAATAAAATTTATTTTATTTATAAATTGCATAACCGAGGTATACACTCTAAATCATCGTTATGTGAAAATGTTGAAAATTTCACAGTTGGGCTACAAAACTAGATTTTGATTTTATCGTGTCCTCAGCAGTTTTTATTTTAAGTGACAGTAGTCACTATCTGAAGCTTACTCCTCGGTAACGGGTAGGTCAATAAGTTTAAAAAAAATATTTATGTTTAATACAGATTCATGTACAACATTATAAATATATGTTTTTGTTTGTAATACTAATACTTCCGCTAAAAAAAAATCAAAAAACAATTAACCTTTCAAATATCCTAATTAAGGACATAATAGAAAGACAATGAGTGTGCGAACGTCAGCGTTGCATTTTTACGTTCTAGTGCGTAAAAAAATAAGTTGCATGCCTAACAGTGGAATGGATTAGACAGAGTTTTTTAATAAGTAGTGTACTGGAAAATATTTTGGTTAAGTGCGTAGAAAATCATAGACTACATCAATAATTACCAACTGCTTTATCTGATAGTGCTATCAACGCTAATATAAATAAAATTGAAACTAAACTAACTCACGGGTAGTTAACCACGTAATAAGTCGTGAAAGTGGATTCGTTTCAGTGTTACCATCAGCTCACTTATCTTCAAGCTAGGTTTCTGATGGTATAGGCAGAATTAATACGAAATCTTCCATCAACAGACAACAATGAGTGCCGTTGGAATCATCAATTTTGGTTAAAACTTGTTTGATATAGATAGATAGATATACTCTTTATTGTAGGTACCCCATAAACAAAACTTGGTACATTAGGACACTGCCACTACTACTTAGGGATATACTATTGTTAGTAGCTGTTTTGTACTTTTTTTTTTAAGAATTTCAACTAAAGCATAAGTAACGCTAGTTAGGTATCTTTAACTCATTTGGGAGGCTGGGTTATCATTGGGCACAAAGTCTCAGAAGAAGAGTTATCGCGGCCCAGTATCGAAGGCCTTCTGGAGCCGAGGGTTGGTGCGAAAGTGTTACCGGAGCTCTGGGAATAAGGCAAGGAAGGAATGGAGTAGGTTTTTTAGTTAGTAAGAGTCTGACACTGTCTCCCGCTCCCCCTAAAAACGGGTTTCGTCATTGGATGATTTTCACCAACCATAAAAAAAAAGAAATAAAAAGCCTGTGTTGAAGCCTTGAAACGCAAAAGGTGAAGGTGACCTTCAATTTTTGCAACCAGAGCTTTAGAAGTTATTTGGTGACTTCCGAGCCAAAAAAAAAGTACTACTGTAGGAATATACATGTAGGTATATCTACTACACACTCTCAGACTTGAATTAAAAGCCAGGACCGAGCTTGCAATCGTGAGCCCAAACAGATAGTAAATGAAACAAAGTAGGTAATTCATAGCAAATTGTTGCAGAATTCCAGTGCCTCACTATTATTATCTTACCATTATCTATTAAAATACATTCACAAAGAAACATAAATAATACACAATGTATAATAGAGGTACTAGTTAATTTGTGTGAACAAATTATACCGCCATTGTGCCCTGTGCTTTGGACGGGCACCCATTTGTATTGATACCTCAATACATGGCGAAATCAATTAGGCACTTTGAATGAGATGCAAATTAGAAGAATAGCAGCTTTATGTTTTGGTGAGAAGTATGAAAGGTTGCTTGGTTTTGTAGGAGTCTTATGAAAGAGTTTGAGAGCACTGGTGGCCGAGTGGTAACGGCCCCAACCTATGCCTATATCCAATAGTGGACGTCTTTCAGCTGAATTGATGATGATGATGATTCTTGAAAAAGTGAGAAAGAGTTTGAGAGCACTGGTGGCCGATTGGTAACGGCCCCCAGTTACAAGTTGTAGGTTGCAGGTTCAAACCCAGCCAGGCGCATTGCTTTGTGTAATCGATTTCATCACCACTGCTATCAAAACGGTGAAGGAAAACATCGTGAGGAAACCGGCATGTCCTAGAACCAAAATCCGAAATGGGCCTGCGTGGAGGATCATGGTTCATTATTTCTCCTGGAGAGGAGGCCAGATTCCCAGCAGTGAGAACATTAAAAAGGCTGATGATGATGATGATGACTCTTGATGAAAATCAATGTGTTCTGGCATAAAAAAAATACACACCTGTCTGGTCGGAGGATCCTCCCTTTTCAACGGAGGTATGTGGGACTTTACTCTCTGTTCCGCACACCTCCAAACATGTAAATAAATCATTTTGGCACCACCCAGATTATTACACTCTCGAGTTGTAATAAACACGATATCATCAATAACAACAAAATATTAAACAAACAATACAATGTATCATGACCTTTGCCTTATTCCTAAGTAACACAACGGAACATCGGAAGTAGAGTGGTACCCTGTCCGGAACTCCGGACATTATAGCAGCTCTATTATTTTAGACAAACCAGTTCGATGCATTGTTTAGTTGTGGCATTGGACCGATATGCTTCAACTTGAAGTGTTCAGCGTCCTTCTGATAAGAACATGAAATATTAATACGCGGTTTTATTTGCATTCATACAAATCTATTGTTTAACCCTTCAACAGCTTGCTTTGGATTTGTCTGCGAGTGTTTTCACGTCATAATTGCCAGGGTCATGTGATTGTGGCAGGGAACTCCACTCGTTTAACTCTTCAATCTCCATTACACAGGCCTCCTCTCTAGGAGAGGGAATAAGCCATAATCTACCACTCGTGTCCAGTGCGAATTGGTCGATGTCACATGTCTTCAAATTTTTGTTTCAAGGACATGCCGGTTTTCTCACGATGTTTTCCTTCACCGTTTTGAGAGCAGTGGTGATGAAATAAATTATACAAGGTAATGCACATGGCTGGGTTCGGACCCGTGACCTACTCGTAAGTCGGGGCCGTTACCACTCGGCCACCACAGCTCTCACGAAAAGTCAAAGTACCATAATTATTAAGGTTTTCCCTCGATAGCAAAAAAGTAGCATTTTACGATGCAATTACTGACACGCCGTGTCTTGGAGCACGTAATGTCTTTAGCACCGGGTGTCATTCATACATCTTAACATTCTTAGATTAGCCAGTAACTGGGATGTATGTGGAGGTTTGATAGGAACCAAGGCTGTATCCAGTTGACTGGAAAACGACCCCAAGTCAGTGAGGAAGACGTTGGGAGACGATGATTTTTTTTTATGATGGTCAAAAATCATCCAATGACGAATCCCGCCCTTGGGCGAAGTGGGAACAATGTCAGACTCTTACTGACTGAATATCCCGTTCCTTCTTTGCCCTTCACACTGGGGCTAACCCTTCCTTTCAGAAAAGAAGAAGGCTTTAACCCTTTTGCAGAGGAAGATGATGATGATGTTTTTGGGGAACGGAAATTAAATTAAAATGTCTAAAAAGTCCAAAAGGTAACAGATTTAAGGTTTTTCATTATCAATATAAGAACCACGAGTAGAATTTTCAGTTGGCAAAATTATTGTCAGACTTTTTCTGACATTAAAAGTAATCTGGTTTTTTCTGTTTCCCTTTACGTTCCAGATACGCAGTAACTCATTCGTATAATGCTGCAGGTCTACCTACAAACATTTCAAAATCGCCATACATTATTCTTTGTTATTTGTAAAAAGCTATGGACAAATTGTCTGAAATAAAGATAATTTAATTTTGCTCCATCACCTACAATCAAACTAATCCAAAATCCCGGTGTTAAATAACTAAATCGTAAATTTCTATCAACACATATCAACCAATAATAAAGACATTAAACAAACATACATAATTAATGAGCTCCGTGAGAAATCTAAACCCAGAAACAAGACGTTAACAAGAAGCAATCGAAGAGTAATAATCATAAAATTATGAAACAATCGAAGAATAATCATAAGATTATGTATTAATTACATTCGATCGGAGAGTCATAGTGTTGCGCAAGCGATCATCTGCCGATAATTACTGTAGTGACGTATGCATGCCGCGGCGGGCGGTAACCTGCGTGGTGTGTGGTGCAAGTGAGAGGTGAGAGCGATTGATAAACGCAACGGTATTTATCAGCATCTAACGTATATTAATTGGTAAATCATATACGGTGGTATTGCTCTTAAAACGGTGAAGGAAACAGGCATGTCCTAGAACCAAAAATTCGAAGACATGTGACATCCACCAATCCACACTGGGCCCATTCCCTCTCCTAGAAAAGAGTCTTGATTCAAAAAGGCTGATGCTATATGATGTTTATTTTCTAAAAAAATAAACATCATATAGCAATTAGTAAAAAAAAAATCATCTGATTAAATATGTGTTGGCAACTGGCTGGAAGTGCGTTCTTTTTACTGTATGCTCTTTTAATTTTATGAAAATATGTTTGTATTTTCTTTGTCTATTATTTCAGTTGTCATGGTTACGTTCTCGTTGTTGTCTACTTTATGTTATTTTGGTTATCAATATTATATTAGTCGGCTCTGCCTGTTTTAATTAACATTTCATACCAGCACATTACATACATCGTTTTATCTGGTTTTATCGCTATCAAAATGTATTGTTTTTTCGTTAACTTAAACTAGACGAGGTCAGTAATTTTTTATTGGGTTCGATTACCGTAATTACAGACGCAAAAGACAATAGGTATGCGGACGGCGGTGTCCTCTTGGGGCTTAATGAATTAATCTGCAGCTTAGCAAATTTTTTTTTTATTATACTATACACAGGGACTTTATGTCTGGCTCTCGGTTGGTAGGTTAGAAAATAAGCAGCAAGAAGAGTAATATTCTTAGTAGGACGATATTTATTGTTATTAAATAAGTTTTGAAAAAATCCTAGATAACTAACTAGATTAATTTTTGGGATAATAATAATATAATAATAATTTCATTTATTTCCTTCCACAAACGTTCATAGAAACTAAACAGACAGTCTACATAAAATTGATTTGTGGAAGACTGGTGCCTGAACTAAGTTTTTATACAAAACCTGTGTGTCAGGTCACCAGGCACCCCAAAACATTAGTTTGAGATTTTCATTAATTCTTAGTTTCATATAGTTCTTTTTATTAATTAATTAATAGGAATTGCTAGATTGCATTTGAATAAAAAAGCTTTTATTTAACCGCTAATAGCTCAAGACTCGCACCACACAATCACTTTCACCGCTCTAGCCGGGATGCGCAGGAGTAGCCGACCGAGTAATCGATTCAGAAATCATCGAATTGCTTTACTCTCGTGCTCACTGCTCCATGCTGTAACACTAGATCATCAATGCGATCTATGGATCGACAACGGAGAATTTGTATTTGTTTAGCAGACGGTGATATGTTATGGTTTTGTTCTGATCTTTTTGTATTGTTTTTGTTGAAAAAATCGTATCAAATAACTGTCAGAAGCTAGTTTTCATGTTCTTAAATAAATATAAATTTGATTTAAAAGAGTGTTCATTGAGTTTCTTGCACGTTCTTCTCTATAGAGATCTACGCTTTGGAACGTGCAAAATGAGCTTCAATTTTGACGATTCCAAAGTGCCTGTAAATGGTCTATTTGAAAAAAAAATATTTTGAGTTTGAGCTTATTATTATGAGCCCGTTGTGTTGTCCCACTGCGGGGCAAAGGCTCCCTTCCGTTATTCCAATCTTTTCGGTCCCTAGCCACTTCTGGCCAATGGAATCCTACGTCCAAATCGTCACGCCATCTCCTTCTGGGCCTGGGTTCCTGCTGTTCATGTTTCATGTTCTTAAACAAAGCAACAATTGTCTCCTGGCTGAGGTAAAAGGATCACTATGACAGAATATGCATTATTTTGAAAATGAAAAATGAAATCTTAATTACTTGAATAGCTTTTGACAACTATCTCAACTGATGATTATTTTTTGAGCTGGACTTCTCCCGTTATGGACAGAGCGAGAACACGGGTCAGACTTTTACTGTTTAAAATCCACTCCTCTTTCTTCTTTGTCTTCATTCCAGGGCCCCAGAGTTCTTTTTTGCATAACCTATGAACCCATGTAGCTTGCGATCACTACAATAACGAGCCCTTCAATATTAAAAACCCACGAAAATACTTTCAATAAATACGCTCTACATTTAATCTTAAACTAGCGACCCGCCGCACATTACGCATGTATTATACATATAAACCTTCCTCGTGAATCACTCTATCTATTAAATCAAACCTAGTTTTAAAGATTTAAGCATACATAGGGACAGACAGCGGGAAGCGACTTTGTTTCATACTATGTAATGAAGAGACAAGACTTATAAAACACTATTTATGTAACCAATACAGATAGAAATGATACACAACTCAGTGTCACAGATAGCTATCTCAACTGAAAGTAAGTGAAACATCGTGCGAATTCGTGGCGAGCGAAATATGACCCCATAATGTAAGTCGCAGTAAAAGCTGTTCCCTGAACTTAGGGTCAGACTTTCAACTTGTGACCAAGTAGTGCCTAATGTACAGGTCACTAAATGGTTAGGTATGCAGGCAAAGTTGGTTTTGGTGTGAGAGCTCGTCTGGGAAAGTACTGTGGCCGTATAGAGGAATGTTGTGCATGTGCCGCTTTGAAAACTATAATTGTCAGTGTAATTACAGTGTGTACAAGAAATTTTTTTTTGCTTTGTAATTGGTATTGATTACGATGGGTCTAGCATGAAAGATGTCGTCGCTTGATAATATAACGTAATATAATGATAGCAAAAAGTATAAAATAACGCTAACAAAAAATTTAAAACTAAGTAGTACCTTTAAAATACTATACGCACCTTTTTGGTATCAAGCGGAGCAATTTATAGCCCGACAGCTTGATGATTGTTATGACACTGAAACGCTAAAGGCCTCTGAAGAAGCACATTGAGTTTTAATCAGTATAAGTTTGAAATTCCTTCTTGCTCTGCTCATGGTTTTTTTATGGTAGGTAAAAATCATCGAATGACGAATCCCACTCTTGGGCGGAGCGGGAAACAGTGTCAGACTCTTACTGACTAAAGAACCTACCCCGTACCTTCCTTGCCTTATTCCCAGAGCCCCGGTGTAACGCTTTCGCACCAACTCTCAGCTCCGGGAGGCTTCGACCCTGAAGGGCCCCAACGGTTTGCTAACAACTCCTTGAGGCGCGCGGGAACAACGGATGGCGAGCTACCCATTGCTCGCCGCACTCTGCTCATGGTAATAGAAGTAATTTAATGTGCCCCACTAATAAAAAAGTGAATAAAAAATGTATAAAAACTTCATGAACCAATCGATCTCAAGTGATATGACAGAAAATTGCAGGTGGTTGATAACTATCTGCTTCACCAACTGTACCAAACGTTAGGTGTATCTCTAGCTTTCTGCCGGCATTTCTTTGATAGCTGGTGTTAGGCTAGAGGTTAAGGTCTTTGTAAAGTGTTGTGTTTGTGCATTATTAGAGATTCAAGGAAAGCGATGTTGGTGAAAGTGTTTGTGTTATAGACTTTTTATGGTAGTTTAAAAGCATCCAATGACAAATCCCGCCGTTGGGTGGAGCGGGAGACAGTGTCAGACTCTTACTGACTAAGCAACCTACCCCGCTCCTACATCGCCATATACCTATACCAGGGCTAGAGCCTTCCGTTCCGAAACAAACCCTTGGCCCCAGTTGGCTTCGACCCTTCTGTAGGGTCCCTACGATATAGACGTATCATTTATGGACACGACTATAAGAACCTGTTGCGCCATCTATGGTGTCGCATAAGAACTAAGGATTAGTACAGTTCTCCATGCGATTTGAATAGATAGAACAGCCCACCAGACGTAACACCTGTCTGGTTGGAAGATTTTTTCTTTTCAACGGAGGTCGTTTACCTAGTCAGAATGAAATTTTAAAATTTGCACACCTTATTAGGTCATAGTACAGCGCACCTATTATAATCACATGTAACAACTTTTATACCTGTGTTATGCAAATATATGTATTGATTGATTGATATAGATATGTGAGACGATCCAAAAATACCGTTAAAAGGGTTCCTTTAATAAAAGTTTTTTTTTAGTTAGAATCTTCTGTCCCACTCCTGGGTAAAGGCCTACCTTTGCTGAAAGTTACATTAACTTTTTTCCTTGGAAGAATAATTCTGGAGTGGCGACTGCGAACCGAAATATGTAGCGTGAGAGAGTATCTCACAAGGTGAACTGCCGACAGCCCTATACCACCGAATGTGTATGAGGATCGCAAGGATCGAATAAATGCTAGGCGCATAGGATAGGTCATTGAGACGACACTTGGGGAAGACCTATGTCCAGTTATGGACATAAAAAAAGCTGTTACCTCCCCTGGTTACCTATTTGGTAATAAATTATGTATTTTGATGGCAAGCGACTATTTTCACTCTTTCAACCACTATTACCGAATAACGAGTCAAGCTTGCATGGAAGTTGTACATAATAAATCACTTCTATTCAAGAAAAACCTGTATGGTTAGCATGTTTAGTTCATGCTAAGCAGTTGTATGCGATTACTGTTTATTGATTTATAGATGGTTTTTTTTACCGTAGTTTTTATTCTAGCAATCAACTTGCTCTACCAGAGTGTTCATGTATCTTAAAAAAAACTTTTTACAAAAAAAAAACCGCCTTCAAAAAAAGCCAAACAATAAAAGTTCCTACACTAAAAAGTTGAAAATAAAAATTTGAATTGCTGTAAAGAAACTTAATTTATAGGTAAACTTATTTGACATTAATATTTTGCAAATATTCAAAATTTATTACTTCTTTTTGGAGTCGGTGCCAGCATTTTTATTGTTGAAACTTAATGTTAGGTAGCTTTTTTTAATATCCGGTGCCATTTTTCATACATAATGCTTAAACATTTTCAATGTACTTAAAATGTGGCAGGTTTTTGTAAGTAGGTATATATAATTTATTTTAAAAAAATGTGCAAATCGGATGATTTTTTTTAGAGAAGTCTAACATGTATTTATGTCTTAATTAAGTATTATATATTTGAGTATGCAAATAGGTACTAAGTAGTTTTATAGTTATGTTAGGGGTATTTTTTCAAGGGATTGTTGCCCATTCGTAATTCCTTGCCTTGGCTGGCACCGACTCCAAAAAGAAGTAATAAATTTTGAATATTTGCAAAATATTAATGTCAAATAAGTTTACCTATAAATTAAGTTTCTTTACAGCAATTCAAATTTTTATTTTCAACTTTTTAGTGTAGGAACTTTTATTGTTTGGCTTTTTTTGAAGGCGGTTTTTTTTTTGTAAAAAGTTTTTTTTATTTGTAGCCGTTTAGTGTTTTTTATTATAATGTGTTATGGCAACGAAGTCAATATCGTTCCTACATTTCTTTTGAAAAAGTTACCAATGTCATATAAGTAGGAATACATATTATAGGTACATTGTTACAGTGTAATCGTTTTGATCTCGTGGAGAGATGATATGATGCATGAAATACTTCTGATTCATCTCATGAGTACATCTCATGACAGCTCTCATCATCATCATCATTTCAGCCAGAAAACGTCCACTGTTGGACATAGGCCTCCCCCAAGCGTCGCCACAACGACCGATTCTGTGCGACTCGCATCCATCGCGTTCCCGTGATTCTCACCAGGTCGTCGGTCCACCTTGTGGGAGGCCTTCCAAAGCTGCGTCTTTTGGTGCGCGGTCGCCACTCTAGAACCTTTCGGCCCCATCGGCCATCTGTTCTACGAGCAATGTGCCCTGCCCACTGCCACTTAAGTTTGGCGATTCTTCAGGCTATGTCGGTGAACCTGGTTCTCCTGCGCATTTCTTCATTTCTGATTCGAACACGCAAGGAAACTCCGAGCATAGCCCTTTCCATTGCCCTTGACAGCATTGCCCATGACAGCTCTAATAAGCTCAAACAATGCTAGGATACATTATTTTATTTTGAAGTTCCCATGCCGACCTTCCACCTTCCAGCTTCATCATCACATCAGTTCAATAGTACCTTACAGCCAAAGTGCATCTTATGACAATTCTAACAAGCCCAAACACGGCTAGGATATATTAATTAGTTACGCAGTTCCAGTGCCTACCTTTCAGCTCCATCATCATCATCAGATCAGTTCGATGATAACATTTTCAACATAATTATTTAAGATCATTGGTTTATAGTGCATTTTCATAGTTGCTTAACTACCTTGATTGTGATATCCATGCGATTGTCAAGTTTCGTTAGCCATTTCTGATCTTCTTCACCAGTTCCACCTCATCAAATGTTACTTTTTGACTGTAAAAGCTTGAGTTCTCGATGAAAATATAAAAAAAACGATATAGTTGCCTATAATATTTGAGGAGTTCCCTCGATTTCTCATGGATCCCATCATCAAAACTCGATTTTGAAAAAAATGGGACCAATCTGGAAGCATATCCTTTCAAGTACAAAAAAAATTTTGCAAATCCATCCATAAACAACGGAGTTCTGAGGTAACAAACATAAAAAAAAAAAAAAAAAAAAATACAATCGAATTGAGAACCACCTCCTTTTTTTTGAAGTCGGTTAAAAATACACAAAAGAAAATACTATAGAGGTGATAGCAACATTTTTTTATGTAAGCTTTGCCCCACACCTGGACTCACTTAAATGTTTATTTTTTCAGGTGTCAGCGTTTCTTCCTGGCCATTTAACTTTTTATGTCTGACCACTGGCTGTTTTCAGATTGGAAATCATCCAATGGCATCGTTGCCTTGCATTCCTGGGTCCCGGGCTTTCCTTTCAAAGTTGAACTCGTGGTCCCAGAGGCTTCGACCATTTTGAGTCCCTACGAGTTTGTTGATATTTTCTTAAGGTGCGCGTGGAACGTTACGCATCTTCGACGACTTAGGCTCGGTCCGGATGGCGAGTTACCCATTGCTCGCCACAAAGAGGATGTTTCTCAATACCGTTTTGACATTAACTAAGTTCTCTGCTCGCCCCGGAAGCCATCTAGCGTGATTCTGTACAACAATGTACGTGCTGGTACAATAAAGGCATGTTCCCATAACTCTACACGTAACAACCCACAACAGATGATATCGCAAATAGAATGTTCCCCACATTTGCACGTCGCGATGATTAATTGTCTGTGCCGTAAATAGAGGGCGTTGCTGGGAGATTTTTTGATAAGTTTAAGACTAGTTTTAATTTAAATTGCTTTGTGGTTAAGATTTCATGGTAATTTGTGTTGGTGCAACAGTTTGCAGCTAACTGTTGCCCGTTTATCATTCAGACTGAACGATTTTGTACCGTCGCACGTTGTATAGTTACAGTTTCGTCGACAGAGTACCATAGTTTAGAGCCAAGTGCATGTAGAAATTACTATATGATTGTTTTATACCAACGTAACCACCTGAACATAATGCTTGAGATTGAAATGAACTTAAATAAAACGTTAAGTCTTTTGGACAATGTAAAAGTACAATAGGATTATTTTTAGGTAGGAAATCATCCAATGACTTTTCTCGCTCTTGGCAGGAGCTCCTCAAAAGTCTGACAAAAACCCACTCTTGTTATTTCTTAGGCTTCGTTCCAGGGCCTCAAGACAGACAGACAGATAGACAACAAAGTGATCCTGTAAGGGTTATTTTTTCTTTTTTGAGGTACGGATCCTTAAAAGCGAGTTTATATTTAGGTATTCTCTCCATTGTTAAAGTTACTATAATTAATATTTGCACGAATATATTATGACAACTGCAGCTGCGTTGGTTTGTTTCTTGGTAGGATGTGCAAAAAGTTTACATCTGTTTTTGTATTTGGAATGTCGTCCACACAAGCCACAAACAGTTGCCCGCATGAATTCAACCACGAATTTTGCACAAAATTGCACCGCTTTCTATGGCTGACATTATATTGAAAGTAGCTCGTCTGCTACTTACAACTTTTTTACATTATATTCATAGTAGGAACTGTCACTTCTGCATACTAGTAGAACAAGATAATCAGCTGATACTTGTGCAAAAAGTCAATATAGGTGTCGCGAGCGTAGGAAGTGATGTAAATGTTAACATATAAGTAAATGTGTCTGTTTGTGTTGCTGTTTATGTAAGGAGTTCGTATTAAATGGAGTTGGATGACTTGGATGTTATTATATCTTTCAATGTTTAGTTAGGAGCCAATTGCTGATGCAATTTTGTGTCTAGAGGTCAATTGTTACTTTTGTGTAATGTTTATTTATTTTTTCTTGTACACACAAACTCTTAAAAATGAAAAAAAAATCAGATAGGAAAGCAGAAAGGCTTAAAATGTTTGTTAGATACATCGATTTATATCCTAGCGATAGACAAGCAAATTCATAGAAACTATTTGTCAAAATATTAAAAAGTTAATACAAAAGTCAGCTGCAGCGCTTCATTAGCATTATCTTCTATGAAAACTTTTAAAACTTGCGATGATACCTTTAATTAACTTAGTAAACTTTAAGTCAAGGAGAGAATAAGTTATTTCTAGACAAGCGTGCTCCATCACCAATCGCATCATGGCTTACCATCAGGAGAAATAGTGGTCAAATGCAAGGCTTTCAATGATCACTGACCTGGTTCGATTCCCATCCAGGACAATTATTTGTATTATGAGCACGATCATTTGGTCTACGTCTGGGTATTTTTTTTTATGGTAGGTAAAATTCATCCAATGACGAATTCCGCTCTTAGGCGGAGCGGGAAACAGTGTCAGACTCTTACTGACTAAACAAGCTACCCCGTTCCTCCCTTGCCTTATTCCCAGAGCCCCGGTAACACTTTCGCACCAACCCTCGGCTACAAAAGGCTTCGACCCTGAAGGGCCCCTACAACGACTGGGTGTAATTTAACTATAAGTGAATTTGCTTGTATTTAGAAATATATAAGTATGTTTTTCAGTTGTCTAGTACCCCTCATAAAAGCTCTGCTTAACATGGGACTAGAAGGCGTTGAGAGATAGTCAAACAAACAAAACAATTTTTTTATTGAACTATTTATGTACACACATATAATTAATACATAATGAACATTATAAAAGAAAAGAATGTACAAAGATACTGCTTATTTCAAAAAGAAATTTCTTCCAGCAGACCTGCGAAAGGAGAGATTGGTAGAAATGTAGACAATAGTGTGCTGAAAAAGAACTGTGTTTTTGTATGTTTTCCTCAAAAACAAAACTTTTGCTGCCGGATGCACCTAAAAAACAGTGCAATCTTATTGTAATCTAAAAGGATCATTAAAACTGTGTTATTTTTCGCAAAATCGTGAGTGAAGTCACGGTGTGAGACAAGTTAAATAAAAAGTAGCTTGCGCCAGTTTACCAGCGTGAGAGCAAGTTAAGTGCGGTATAAGTTACCGTCTTGTTTGTGGTAGAAGTGAGTTAGTTATAGTGGTTATAAGGAGATATTAATGCAATAAGGTAATTGAGGAGTAGTTAGAGTAGACCACACTTTTTTTTGTAAGGTGTGAATACATCCAATGTCTTCTCCCGCTCTATGGCGCAGTAGGAGGACGTGTCAGAAAACTACTTACTACTTCCATGTTCCTTCTTTGCCTTACGTCCTGAGTAGGTACCTTTTTGGACTATCATGGCTAAGTCTTGCTAGGCCCATATGCCCATATAATATATTGTGTTTACATCTCTTAGAGGCACACTTCGTGTCGTTAACGACTCAGGTCCGGTCCGGACAATCGGACGGCGAGCTATTAATTGCTCACAGTCCACAAGCCCACGGTGGCTGGAAGTCGGGATCGGGGTGCCAGTGTCAATAACTGTCTTCTCAAAATGCATTACCATTCGTTGGGTGCTCCCCTAATAACTAATGAAACAGTTTTTTTTTCCACGACTTCCATTTGCAACCATTTGGTCGTCAGACCATAAAAGTGAATTTCTTCTTGAAACAATATGGCATTATGGTGGAGCAACTAGCGCTGCTCCTCCCTCACTTACAGAAGGTGGTTTCTCTTCAGCCTTTTCACCTCTGCAGTCGGGTCCAACAGTTCAGCAACTAGTGGGTTTGGATGCAAATTTAGGCGTTCCTTGTGTTGCCTTTTGTATAGCTCAATTTCAGAGGTCACTAATGGTATATGCCCATTTAGATAATCGTGGATTTCGTCGTTTCTAGCAAACCATGAAATTCCCGGAGCTGAGGGTTGGTGCGAAAGCGTTACACCGGGACTCTGGGAATAAGGCAAGGAAGGTACGGGGTAGGTTCTTTAGTCAGTAAGAGTCTGACACTGTTTCCTGCTCCGCCCAAGAGTGGGATTCGTCATTCGATGATTTTTACCTACCATAAAAAAAGCAAACCATGAAACATATGAAAACAAACCTGTGAAATGTAGCACCCAAGCCGATAATCTAACCACTTCGCTAACTTTACCAACCGTTACTTTGACGCCTTTAACAAGATAATCATCGCTAAGAGCTTAATTCTTCTCTAATCAGCATAATAAGTAATTCTAATGAGTCCGGTTTACCTTTGTTTTCTCAGTACTCTAACCACATGCAAACGAGTGGTTTTTACTTATCTCTCTCTTAATTTATCATTAATCAGCATACGTATAAGTAATGTTTAGTTTACCTCTATTTTTTATGCTAATTTTACTTATTTAATTCATTCGAACATACCTGCTTTCATAGATACATACGTACGGCGTTGCGCTACCGGTATATTGTGGACATCCCATTTCTTATATACGTATATTATATCATATGATACATAACGTTTAGGAAAACATTCATGAGTGAGAAGATGAATGAAAATAAATTTGACGATTATGACGAGACAGAAGCACTGGTAAAACCCTCTTCTGTATAATCAACATACAAAACCATCACACTCATATCATCACTTACATTTACAAACATCATCACACTCTTCCTCTCAAAACACACACACACTACACTACACATACTACACTACACATAAGTAGTACTCACACACTCGAGCTCACACGTAGGTACATATATTTTATTTTTTGTTAATGTTACACGTTTGGTTCACTAAATTATTATTATAAACTATATTTCGGTCGAATGGATGTCTCCTATAATACAGGGCTTCCCTAGTATAGGGGACATTATTCATATAAAATTGTAAATTTATTCATACACTTGCTATGTAACAAAAAATGTATTTTTACTTATTTGAACAATAAATTTATTATTATTTCGTTTATTTAATATGTAACATATAAATTATATTTTTAAATATTTCATTAAAAAAAACAAATAAAAAAACATTTAAAAATATAAAAAATAGTGTCCCACCGGTATCGGGAACAGGGTCCAAGCTACCGGCGGTCAGGGCTCTAGAGAAAGGAACCTCCTAACTATACGAGCCGCGTCCAGGAGTACCGCTTTCTGAATCAAGCCCTTGATCCAGCCGCCTAACGAGAGCCTCCTAAGGTGTTGTTTATTATTATTATTATTAAAATAAATATTGTTTTATTAGTTTTATGGGATTTTTTTTTCGTGGTAATGTGTATAGGTACAGTATGGCCATCGGATCTTGGCGAGTCTGAAGCTAGCCTCTGCGAATATCGCGCTTGAAAACTCGTACTAAAGGTTAAAAATTAAAATGCCAATAACAGTTTTTTTAACAGCAATAACAACTGCCAATTGCAATTATTTGTTTAATTCTCTCAAAAACATTTATTAACTCCCTTATTGACGCCCTGAAAAATCTGAAAGGCCTAATCAGCTTTTGGAGAGAGGTGGGCTGGTTGGAATAAGACCACTGAAGTTTATGGCCACTATGGCTCACGTACAATGGTCTGCATAGGACTAAGTGCGGAAACCATACTCAGTCATAACATAGAGCTATGGTTTTTGGGGACTTAAGTGGACTGGTTATTAAGAACTATGTTGAACTATTATTACGAGTATTATTAGATTACCAGTCAGATTGCTATCCGCGGCTGTGATCATAAAATCAAAAAACCTTTTTTCCTGATCAGATACTGGGCTCACCAATATTATCAGTGTATCTTCAACACATATGGCAGTGTGTCGTATCATAGTATCAAACAAATAACTAGCTATGTTTTGTGGCGCGGCTTGACGCGTGAGTGATACTTGACGGATTACGATCTTCCCACGTTTTATATCTGTCATGCGATCTGTTTTACGAGTACAACCCTATTGCCTTGATGGTGCAGTGGTTAATGGTGTGCTTTTAGGATAGCTGGTTCGATGCACGGTAATGTAGGATATTTGATAAGTTCGTGGTCCTAGAACGTAAAGGGCAACAGAACCTTAGTTCGTAGGAGTTGTCAGCAAATGTAGAGGCTCAACTGCAGGGCCTACTGGGGCCTGGTCCAGTTTCTGAAAGGTAGGTCCGACTTCAGTATGACGGCTAAGAAGGAATGGGATTGGTTGTTTAGTCAGTAAGAGTCTGACACTGTTTTTCGCTCCGCCCAAAGGCCGGATTCGTCATTAGATGATGTTTCCCACCATAAAAAAACCTTAATTCGTAAATATAGGACCTCATTCACCAATATAACTAATTGCGGTTATTTAAAACAAAACCGTTTAGTCGAGATTATGGCTACATTCGGCGTTCAAATCAGTTTTATTGGTGAGTTTGGCCCAAACTCTTGAGTCCCTGGCGAACGCTGGCGAACGCACATCTATTGTTCTTTAATTGTGTCTGTAATAACCAAAGTCGAAAGGTTAAACTTGATTCTATCGGAGCTGGACAAGTAATTTGTTTATTTACTTTAACATATAACATCGGTAAATTTATATAACATCGGTAAATTAAATAAGCAAATACGCTACGCCTATTCTAGTGCGTATTTTTTTTATGGTGGGAAAAATCATCGAATGACGAATCCCGCACTTGGGCAGAGCGGGACACAGTATCATGACTTCTACTGATTAAACGACCCACCGTTCCCTCTTGCCTTAGTTCCAGGGCCCCGGTGTTCCGCTTTCGCATCAACCCTTGGACTCAGAAGGCTTCGACCCTGGAATCTAGTACGTAGTGCATATTATATCGATGCCGCCAAATGACTAAGTAACTTACATATGGAGAAGTCAAACGGAACAGTTAAACTTGCTACAACTTAGGGCCTGTGCACACAACGTTTTTTAAACGCGCCGTTGCCGCGATACGCACGCGAGTCAGACGCACACTGTATACTTTTAATAGGTTAAAAGCGCGCCGTCGACGTGCGTTCCTAAAGCGCGCGTTTATTAAACGTGGTGTGCATAGGCCCTTAGTCTGACATTTGCCATCTCAACATACAACACATTAAAACAAGATTAAGAGTTGTTCCGATCCGCAATCGTTACTCGGAACTATCACAACAGAATATTAGTTCTAACACATGTTATTCCCACGATATAATATCTTCGCTCACGACCCACCTCTGCTACTTTCTTTATACATTCACTTCTCTAAAGCCTGTTCTTGACTTAAAATACTTACCTACACTAGGAATTAAACTATTTTCATACTCGTATGTATGTTTGTGCTGTGTCCCTCAGTGAGCGAGTCAGACTCACACGTGCCCGGGTTTTTTAGGGTTCTGTAATCAACAAGGAACTCTTATAGTTTTGTCAAGTCTGTCTGTTCGTCTGACCGTCCGCGAATAATCTCAGCGACTGTTAGCACTAGAAAGCTGAAATTTAGTATCAATATGTCTGTCGTAAGTGGTAAAATGTTTTATTAGGGTACCTCCTCTACACGTAAAGTAGGGAGAGTTTTTTTTCAACCTAACGTGTGATATATTGTTGGATAGGTATTTACGACGAACAGTTTTTGAATTTATACATGGGAGTCTTGGAGGCATGGGTTCTGTTGCATTGTGAGAAATTTGTGACGGACGAGAAACTACGGAAACCTACACTGAGCGTAGCTCGACAAGCCAGTTTAATTTTAGATGGGAAATGATCAAATGGCTTTAGTATAGTGAAGACTTTTACTGGACCAAACCCATCGATGTCCCTGATCTGCGTTCTTGGTCCTCGGTCACTGTATTTATTCCCATATCGTGCTAACTTCTTTGGCCTCGCCTTTCCCGTTACAAGGCGTCGGCTTTCCTGGTGCTGAGGCGCTGATTGCGCTAGTACGCGTCGTCATCTAAAAGCCCCAAATGCTTCATGTCGTTGCAGATATTCGTCATCCACGTAGTTGAGGGCCTTTTAAAAAAACGGAGAGGCCTCCCTCTCTATCCGTTTTTTTTTACTGTCACACAACATCGTCTAGTCCCAAGCTTAGCAGAGCTTGCGTTATGGGTACTAGACAATTGATAAACATACTTATATATTTGTTAATACATACATATTATAGATAAATTACACCCAGACACAGAACAAATGATCATCACACGAACATTTGTCCTGGAACCGAACCCACAACCTCCGGCATAGCAGTCAAGGCCACTAACTACTAGACCAACAGGCCAGTCAAATGTCGTATGGTCGTATGTCGTATGGTGCTAAACTTTAAATATTTTAAAGTACTACATCATATAGATGGTCATGCCACCTCAATTGGTAACTTTTCCTCACCATGTTAGGCAACAAAGCCTACCTATTGGCACACAATACGATTATTTACACTTTCCACCTATTATAGTTGATGCTAAACGGGTTTTGGAGAAGAATGGGCTTTCATTGTACATTTGCTAAGCACGATAGGATGACCAGACGTATGTCCTTGGCGTAACGGTTTTATGCCCGTAGTGCAGAGGCCTTTGGTGAGGGCCTAGGTAGTATTATCTACTTATCTATTTTTCCGTTGGGCCATCCTCAACATACTATAGATAAGTCATCTCAATTTTACCATCGGACAACCAGATGTACGGCAAATATCCACCCTTACGTTGTTGAGACATCTAAGGTCCGGAAAAGCGTTTTACCTCGTCTTTTATACCGCGTACACTCCATCATCATCCTAGCGGTATTAGTCTCGGTTGCCAACCTTGGCTTTCGCCTCGGTGCCCGGGGTCCGCTTTCTTGCTAAGACGCCTCCACTTCACTCGGTCTTTCGCGTCCTTTGCCGTAAGCCCATTGGCACGCATATCGTCCCTTACGACGTCGATCCATCGCCTCTTAGGCCTTCCTCGTCTCCCGGCGGAGGCGGCATGGCAAGGCATCTGTTACCCACGTAGTCTGCCGGTTTTCGTAAAACGTGGCCATACCAACGTAAGCGACCCTCCTGCAGTTTATCCGCTATGTCACGGACCTGAAGGCTGCCCCGGATGCGGGAGTTTTTAATGCGGTCTTTCCGCAAGACTCCAGACATCCAGCGCAGCATATTCATTTCCGTGACACGCAGGCTTTGCTTATGCCGCTCAAAAGGACAGGCCTAATGATGGTCTTATAGACCTGTCCTTTGAGCCTAACCGGCATTTTGGGGTCACAGATAACCCCCGCCACCTCACGCCACGCCTTATACCGCGTACACTGAGGGACTGGAATAGTTTGCCAGCTGCGGTCTTTCCGTCTGATTATGCTTACCATCAGGTGGGATCGCAGTCTGACAGGGGCATTTTCATTTATTTTTTAGTTTTAAAAATCCATGAGATGTAAAATTCCATTAAATTAAATGTTTTGTTGTTGCACATGTGTTTTACAAAGTATTAAAATAAGTTGATAAAATGCACTTGGACCCTGTAGGGTAATTTGCTTTTGTTTTTTTGACTTTTGGAAATATAAGTTTCTAAGAGTACCAGCCATAATTTACATCTATACCTACCTAAACTTTCATTACAGACGCACAGACAAACAAAGGTGAATGGGGCCATCGATACGGTATGTCTTATTTATAAGTAATTGTGATTACTGCAGTTAACTGCGACCTTCGGAACGTGGTTAAATTGTTTAGTTAAACTTGTTTTTGTTTCTTATTGTAACGTGAGTTTTGAACCATGTGACAACTATCTGATAATTAGAAAGTTGACCTCATGGTTCAGGGGTTAATTTTGGGGCATATTTTTTGAGGTGTCATAGATAATATTATACTAGAAGAATTATTATGACTATGTGACATAACAAGAGCCTATTAGTGTTATTGTGAAATAATAAAACAATAAAAAAAACTTCTGAAAAATTGCTATTTTAGATTATTGTGACGTAGTTTTTATTGTTATATTTTGCTCAATAAACCCTTTTAATTGATAGATATCCATATCATAGAGACGAAAAAAATATTTCGCTTTCCGAGGAATTCGGTTAATAAAAAACTGCCCATCACTACAGTCACGAATAGAAACACATACCTATTATTTTATTTTACTGTAAACTAAATTTTATATATTTCTGGGCTGCTGAGTTAGTTATACATTTTATATATACAGAAGCCAGTAAATTTTTCAGTTCAATTTTTTTTTTATAAATAGGCAAAAAGTCAACAAAAATATTGGAAATTAAAAAAAAACTGATTTAAAACAGTTTTTTCTGGGTTAATTCGAAGATCATTAACAAGCTCTGTATATTCACATCATAATTATAACGAGGCTAATTTTAGTTGCATCACATAATAATTATAAAGTCTTACGACATTTTGTTACCAAAGGGAATCGACTTAAGGTAGGCCTTCCCGATCCGTCTATCGTCTACGTCGAGCACGATTTAAAAACATGTAGCTTCATCTAAAGCAATCCAATGTGACGTTTGATGCAAAAGTAATGTGAAAAAAGAGAGATAACACCTGAAAATTGTGTTGGCATTCAGTAATTCTACGATTTACTCGAACGTTTCACAAAACTTGTTCTAGGAAATACCTGTGTTTCTTAAACATAAAAAAAAAGAATTAAAACATTTAGAATCTCGATTAAATGCGCTAGGCTTCTATAGAAGTACTTTTTTATATTTTTAATATAGGAGTACATTATGGAGAGTCAAAGTTCACGTAAAATAGCAGATTTTTAGAGGTATTTACTGGATTACTCTGACGCAAATTTATGTTTTGATTTCTATAGAAGCCTAGATAATATCCACAAGATATCTGTGTATCCAAAATATCTGAAGAAATATGTGTAATAACATCACAATCACGTAAGAGCGGTTGTATGAAAATATACATCGGGTTGGCGACTCTTTAAGTGAAGTCTTCAAAACTCTATAATTATTTACCCTTTTGACAAGACATGTATACAAACATAATGATGAAAGTGTACACGATCGACCATTGAAACACAAATTAACTATATCACATTACACTGTAGTGGGTGGAAGACCCAGCATTACCGTACACTGCATTGCAAATAATTGTATCCAGACAATGAAAGGCCGAAGTTTTCTATCTCGTTTCACGCTCGTTTAAGAGATACGATCGGAACATCCTCCTAGCGATATTGTTTACAACTCAACTAAATAGACTGTGACGTTTTATTTGCACTGCAGTGTATTTGGTAATTAAAAAACAACAAAGACCTTCGGGTTTGCAGTGTTTGTTTTTATTTGTTAATTGGGTTTGTTAAAGTTGCAGATTAGAACTTTGACTTGGAGAATTCGTGCTTTTCTTAGAGAAAAAAAAAATGATTGGTCGGTATGGTATGGTATATCGGGCTGGTGTCCGCAACTCCACAACTAAAGCGCGTATTTTGCGTACGGAAAATGATTGGTTTTGTAAATATTAAAATGGGTGTTCAAAAGATTGTATTTTGAATAATCGATCTATACTTATATATTGTTTTAATTCTTTCACCAATACGTTCTATTGGTGGTCTATTGACGACTCGAGCTTGACCTGAACGGTTACTGGAAGGACGGATGGCGAGCGAGACCTTTTTCGCCGTCCACAAGCCTATGCCTGGTGGCTAGAAATCAGAATCGGATTCCTAGGGGCTGGGCCTTGAGGAATTCCGTTCCCTCACGCCATCCATCCATTCCTCCTCACTCCAGACTATGGCCTGGCATTATTTTCGCCATGCCGTAGTAATGTGGTCAAGCCAATGATATTATATGTTACTTACTAACGACCCGCCCCAGCTTCGCACGGGTACTGATATTGAATATATTATGCATGTATTATACACATAGACCTTCCTCTTGAATCACTCTATCTATTAAAAAAAACCTCATCAAAACCCGTTACGTAGTTTTAAAGATCTAAGTATAAGTAAGGACATCGGTAAGCAACTTTGTTTTATACTATGTAATGATTATTGGGTCAAGCCCTTACCCAGCACCCATAGCCAGCACTTTCAAACAGAGTCATCAATAGAGCCCGACCTTGCTTTCGATCGACTAAGTTTCGTCTCGGCAACCTTACCGTTACGAAATGTTATGTATCTGATCCACAATTAAGATGGGAAGGTCGTGGGTTCAGTTCCCAGGCGGAAACATTATGTTGGTGTTGTTTTTGCGTTGATTCGCAGATTAAATGTTTGTTTTATATGTTATGTAGTATTTAATTTGTTTTAAATTAACATACATAATTTATTTTAGACCAAAAAGTAGTGAATTTAGAATGTTATTTTCAGAAATCGTAAAATGATTTATGTTGCCTGCTACAGATTTCGAGGCGATCCTTTTTCAGCATTTAGGAAGCACAGAGTAAGCGATAATTGGATTTTGTCTTCCACAATTAAAAAGTATTTTATGATAATACAATTTAAAAAATTATCAAACTTTTATTGATATAAACAACATTAATTTCCTCCCATTCCTGTAAAAACCACATTTTGTCGTTTACGATGATGTTCTGAAAGGCTCGGCATAATCATGTTCTTTTGTTTTTTTGCTATAAATTGCTTGATAAATCAAAGGAGGTAAAAGGCGAATTCTCGCACCAGGCTCTGGTTAAGGTCATAGTCCGAAGTGAGAAGGAATAGACATCCTCACGCTCTAGCCAGTAGGTGTGGCCTTGCGGAAGATGAGCCCAAACCGTCCAAGGCACAGCAAAACTATAAGATCCGATGCACACTAGGGTCGCGATGAATTTCTGAATAGGAAAACCTGCGGTTCTAGAAGCATAGTGCATCAGAAAGACACAGGTGTGGTTTTACGCAGTAAAAATGTGACATACTCTTCCATTTCAACTTAGAACTTATGTCCCATAAGTTGCTAAATGATTTCGGACCCCCCCAAAAAAAAAACTGTACCCATAAAAACTGCACAAATAAACTTATTTGATTTAAATAAAAAGTAATGACAATAGAAGCCAGATGATGTATAATGACGAAGTGCGATGATTATCACCTCAATAAAAAAACACTAGATGATGACTGACTGGACAGGTCTACTCAAATTTGTATGGATCTTTCTTCAAAAGACCATCTCAGACAAATCTGCATGGTTCTTATGTGATTTGACCAATACATATTTTCTGTATGGACTTTAAAAGAGACTTTGACCCCTGAGTTTGTTTCGGTGTTTCTTCTCAGGGTAGTCCGCTAGGAAACACCGGACTCATCTAGCATAAAAAAAAATGACGTGTAAAAGTGTTTTTTAAAACCTACTTACAAAATAAAGATCATTTATCATTTATTTATCATTTAGATGACCTGTCAGGCTATCTAGACACGGCTAGACAAATCACAGTAACAACAGCTCTCGAAAATCTCGATCTTATCTTAGACAAAGGTGATGACTCTCTAACAAATATACTAAGCAGCTGCAGAGGCGTAGCTGCCTTGGGTGGCACCCGGTGCGGAAGTTGGTGGTGTCACCTCATCGAAAGTAAAAAGCAATTAATTTTATATGATAAAGAACATGGATCAGGAGGAGAAGGACAAGGACAGCGTCAGGCTCTTTTGTGGGAATCTCCGAATCATACATAGAGCTGAGCTAGTGCTAATGCATACATTTTTCTTTCAATCAGTCCATCCAAAGGTTGTCTGGTAGAAATTGCCCTGTGCAATAAGACCGCCTCTTGTACACTTATTTTTATTAATGTTTATCCTGTGTTAAGCTAAGGTGTGCAATAAAGTTATAAATAAGTAATAAATAAATAGTGGAGGAATCCGCGAAAAAGAAATTTTTGTGCCAGTGATTTTTTTTTGTACTTTGTTCTTAAAGTTGAGAGACCGGAGGTTTTTTGGGGTGACACCCATGTCACCCCAAAAAAGGTGACACCCGATGCGGCCTGCCCCCGCCGATCACTTTTGCTACGCCACTGAACAGCTGAATAAAACAAACAACACAAAGACGTCTGATCGGTATCATTGTGTTGTAATTGTGAGATGATGGTTGTAATAAAGAATGCTGATTGGCTTCGAGAAGAAAGCGCACGATAAATGACGCGTCTCTGTATGACATTGCGACTTTTACACTTTATTTTAACTGGTATAGAAATGGGGGATGGTGTAAGTGATAAGATTTCGAAAAGTAGGTATTGTTTTGTATAATAGAATAGAAACACTTTTATCCGAGACAGATACATCACAAGGGTTACTAACATAAAGTAAAAAAAAGAGCGTCCCCGCATCGAAAGGTATTTTTTGGTATTTCTTACCTATTGGGACAAACGGCCCAGCGCGGAGAACTTAATTTGCGCGATGCAGGATCCTTGTAGTTCTTATGTGACACCATAAATAGCGCTACAAAGGCAAATAAAGAATATTTGAGTGGGTTTAAATCTGACACTTTTTTCAAACCCCACCATGCCCGGGTTTGGTCCAGACAGCGGGTTACCCATTGCTCTCCGAAAGTCCCTGGTTACTTATCTCCTTTACTGACTTTCCATCAAATCCGCTTACCGCTTACATCTTACAAATCGGTAATATAAAGTAAGTCCTTTCTATTGAAAGTGTCTTCGTTATCTTTACATAACCAATAATTTAGCTTCTTTTCTTTACATAGTATAAAACAAAATCGCTTCCCGATGTCTGTCCTTATGTATGCTTAGATCTTTTAAACTTTGCAACGGATTTCGATGCGGTTTTTTGAATAGATAGAGTGATTCAAGAGGAAGGTTTATGTGTATAATAATTGTGTAATATATTTAATATCAGCATTTCATACGTGCGAAGCTGGGGTGGGTTGCTAGTACTAAATAAATATGTCAATATCTCGCGTGGAGGATTACGGATTCTATCAACGTTATAAATGTAAGAATGTCATATAAAAGCACATTCTAGTGCTTGAATGTGACGCTTTATTAGATACTTAATAATTTTATGTTTTTTTCTGAGTAATTGTTTAGTTTTAGTTATGTTAATTAGTTTGTGTATGGACTTTAAAACAGACTTTGACCCCTGAGTTTGTTTCGGTGTTTCTTCTCAGGGTAGTCAGCTAGGAAACACCGGCCTCATCTAGTATCAAAAGACGAAAAAAAAAATTGACGTGTAAAAGAGTTTGTAAAAACCAACTTACAAAATTAAAAATTATTTATCAATTGTAGGACATGTGTTTTTAACAATTATTATGTTAAGTCGTTAGTAAACAGTGCGCTGTGCAGATGGTCATAGTATAAGTATTTGGGGTTCAAAATTAGGACAAATTAAGATATCTAAGGGACTTTGCAAAAGGGTCGACACTGTTCCCTGCTCCGCCCAAGAGCGGGATTCGTCATAGGATGATTTTTGCCTACCACAGAAAAAAAATCATAAAATTTAAGTTTTGAAACAAAAGTTAAAGTTCAAATGCGCAAAAATAACATTCAAACAATATAATTAATGATGGTCCGTAAGTAGAAACAAAATTGCAAGCCTTGAATCTCTCACCGATCAGCCGACGATACCGTGAGCTCTTATTCTGAACCAAATTATAGTCATTATTGCAAGCCGGACGAAATTAGGGAAGTGTCGAAATGCTCTGTAGTACAGCAGACAGACTGAAGAGGGGTTAAGTACATTGTATTTTAATTTAAGTGATAGCTTGCGTAATACTGCCCTTGTTATAATATGATGGTTTAACATCGAGATCAATTGGAAAGATATTTGAGATATCATCAGGTTCATATTTAATGAACTAGGTTTTGTCCGCGGCTTCGCCCGCGTGGTATTGGGTTTGGGGTTTCCGGGATAAAAAGTAGCCTATGTCCTATTCCAGAGTGTATCCTATGTCTGTGCCAAATTTCATCCAGATCCGTCAGAGTTTTGGCGTGACTGAGTAACAAACATCCAAACATCGTAACTTTCACATTTATAATATTAGTAAGATTGATGGGCGTCTAGCACTGTTCTCAAAACGGTAAAGCAAAACATTGTGAGAAGACGGGTATGTCCTATAACCAAAAATTCAAAGACGTAAAATCCACCAAACCGCACTGTGCCCGCGTATTGGATTACGGGCCATTCCCCTCCTAGAGTGGTCTGAGCCCCAACAGTTTTTTTTTTAGGGTAAGTAAAAATCATCCAATGACGAATCCCACCCTTGGGCGGAGCGGGATACAATGTCAGACTCTTACTGACTAAACAACCTTCCCCGTTCTTTCCTTGCCTTAGTCCCAGAGTCATGGTGTTACGCTTTCGCATCAACCCTAGCCATTTCGCACCAATCGACCCTGTAGGGCCTTTGCCCCTTTGATGACAGTTCTTTGAGGCGCGTGGGAACAGTGCGCGCCGTCAAGAGTTCCAACAGTGGGCACATTATAAGGCTGATCACTGATGCTATGCTATATATCATCACTGGCAACTCACAGTGGTCCTTCGGGCGTTTTGGTCTGCAGCTCAATTTGCACCGTGCAGAAATGTGCCCACAAAAAAAAAAATGCCCGCAGCTTCGCCTACGTGAAAGTTGGTTTCTCTGTACAAATTTTTAACCCCCGTTTCATCCCTTTAGGGGGAATTTTAGAAAATCCTTCCTTAGTGCTCGTCTAGGTTATAAAAGGAAGCCTTATGCGACATTTCACGCTCCTAGTCCCAGTAGTTTCGTCTGTGTGTTGATATGTCAGTCAGTCAGTTTCTCCTTCATTACATAGTATAAAACAAAGTCGCTTCCAGCTGTCCCTATGTATGCTTAAATCTTTAAAACTACGCAACAGATTTTGATGGGATTTTTTTTTTAAATAGATAGAGTGATTCAAAAGGAAGGTTTATTACATGCATTATATATTTCATATTACCATTGCTCCCGTGCGAAGTAGTTTATATATATAGAAGATGAGCCTGCAGATCTGACATTAGCTGTCAAAAATGACAAGTATATCATTAATAACTAAAATGGTTCTGATTCACGAGTTCCATGACCTCTCGTGATGCAACCATTGAGCTAAGCCTCCGTAAAAAGGATGTAGCGATTTAACTAAATGTCGACGTGCAGTCGATCGATTGTCGATTGTCTATGGCCAAGGATGCTCGACTTAATGGTTCTCAAACAAGTTAATAGATGATTGTGTGTTTACTTGTTTTTAGGGTTCCGTTTAGAACGCGGCAAGTAAGTTGAACCATTCGATTGAGACTCGAAAGACACTTTGAATGCGTAGTAACCGATTTTCGTGTCTTAATCGAATCATCATCATCATCAGCCTTTCTAGGCCGTGGTGGATTACGGCCCATTCCCTCTGAATGGGCCGTAATCCACCACGCGGGCCCAGTGCGGATTGGTGGATGTCACATGTCTTCAAATTTTCGGTTCTAGGACATGCCGGTTTCCTCACGTCATCATAGCAAATGGTGGGACCATTTGCTATGATCACGCAGCTATTATTTGCCGCGGACTAAACTTAAATGGTAAAAAGCGGACCCTATTGCTATCACTCCGCTGTCTGTTTACTTGTCAGCAAGCAGTATCTCATAAACCGTCATAGCTAGACAGTTGAAAGTTTCACAGATGATATATGTATATTTATTGGTGCTATATAAACAGAATAACATACACATCAATGGGGTATCCATATATAAATGTGACGTGACACTGCATGATCAGAGGCTGGTACTTTCTTCGCTTAGAGAGTTAGCATTGCCATTTAACGTGGCAATGCTGTCAGTCTTTTGGGCACATTTCCAGATGACAGCGATTTGCAGAAGTACTTTGACGCCTAAGTGTGTTTTGTGTTTTGTATATGTCGGTACATAGTTAGGTTTAGTATAAAAGTATTTATAGTTTATTTAAACCTTAATTATTAAGAGAACATTATGTCTGATTTAAATTGCAAAGTAAATATCCAACAAACGTGACTACGTTAGTGTTCTTTTGCTGCATACGGTTTTTTATGGTAGGTAAAAATCATCGAATGACAAATCCCGCTCTTGGGCAGAGCGGGAAACAGTATCAGACTCTTACTGACTAAACGATCCACCGTTCCTTCCTGCTTTAGTTCCAGGGCCCCGGTGTTCCGCTTTCGCATCAACCCTTGACCCCAGAAGGCTTCGAACCCACTGGGCCCCTACAGTTGCTGACAACTATCTGAGGCGCGCGGGAACAGTGCGCGCCGTTTTGCTACATACGGTACGAAACCCGTCGTTCGCGAGTCCGACTCGCACTTGGCCGATTTTTTTTATTTAGTGTTGTATCGTGATTTGTTGATTGGTTCATACGTGTAACGATTTGTTGTTTTGTTTGTGATCGGTGTTGAGTTTGATGTGTAACGATGATCTATATTGCGAAGGTCAATCAAAATAATCGTAATTGTACTGAAAGAAAAAGAACGAAAAATATTTTATTTACGCGTTATGACGCAAACTTACAGCTCTCACGGTTTGTGTTAGTTATGTCTGGTGATTTTAACCTCTCTTTTTTATTTCTATAGGTTCGCGGGGCAAACTTGGCCGGAAATCGCTCAAGACAGAGAAGTTTGGAAGGAAAAAGGGGAGGCCTTTGCCCAGCAGTAGGATACAAAGTAGGCTATAAAAAAAATAGGTTCGAGCTTGACCGCTATCTCATCTGATGGAAAGCAACTTCTAGATAAGCGAGCTACTTCGTCGATTACCTCTTTGCTTACCATCAGGTGAGATTATGGTAAAAAAAATGCAACACAAAGGTACAAAGGTGTACCAATGCCTTAGGCATTCTCTACCAGTCAATCAAGGGCACTACCCATGGTTGACTGGTAGAGAATGAAAGAGGAAACAAAAATTATCAATATATATAAAAGGATAAATTGACTGACATATCAACGCACAGCCGAAACTACTGGGACTAGCAACGTGAAATTTTGCACAAGGCTTCCTTTTATGATGTAGGCGAACACTAAGAAAGGATTTTCCAAAATTTACCCCCTAAAGGGATGAAACACGTGTTCAAAGTTTGTGCGAAAACCTATTTTTAAGCGGGCAAACCTGTTGGCAGAAAGCTAATCTTACTAATATTATAAATGCGAAAGTTACGATGTTTGGATGTTTGTTACTCAATCACGTCAAAACGGCTGGACGGATCTGGATGTAATTTGGCACAGGTCTATGCCTGCACACTCCGGAACAGGACATAGGCTACTTTTTATCCCGGAAACTTCAACCCCAACCCCAATACCACGCGGGCGAAGCCGCGGGCAAAAGCTAGTAGATTATACGTCAATTAGGCTAAGCCTGCTGGTCTATTGCAGTCCAACCCCACACCACAATATGCTCACACACACTACGTAATCCCCGACAGAGCGTACTTGACCGCATAATATACTGAATTAAAATACTTTTCGTATTGTAAAAGCTAATTAAATGAACCTATTGTGGTAGAGGTCGGACTGTGGGATATATTCGTAGCTAAATGCAATCAGTTTTTAAACTATGACGCTATGTCAAGGATTCCTTCAATGGAAATTGAGGAGAATTCTCTGGTGCGATTGTTTTTATATTTTAGTCTGAGGTAGGTAATATGGTTCATTTTTGGTTTAGTGAGAATATATTTTTTCATAAATGTTATACCAGCCACCTTTCACCATCGGACAAAAAACAACATGTGTTTGATTTTATTGTTTTGACACTTTCAATACTCTCAGGTATTTTTTTATGTCTTGGGCGGAAAGGGAAACAGTGTGACTCTTACTGACAAAACACCCCCCCGTTCCTTCTTTGTCTTTCGCACTGGGGTTTTTTTTTCCTTTCAGAAAGAGACCCTAGGCCCCAGTATGCTTTGACCTTTTTGCAGAGTCTCTATGAATATCTTCAGGTTGTAGATATCTGGAAACACAGACTCCGAAATTCTACAGTAAAGAGGAGATTTAAGAGATAGCATAAAATCGTAATAACACAAAAATCAAATAATCAGTACTAACAAGGAATTAAAAAAAATCTTCTAAATACTGTTTACCAGTCTCTGACAAAGGTAAAAATATGCAGTACTTTTGTTCCTAGTCTTGATCGAATGAAAAATTATTATAGAAGTAATAAAAGAAATACGGATTTCTATATAAAGACACACGACATGCCGTGCGTAAAAGGAAAAACGGGTGAAAATGAAAATTAATTATTATTTACCGTTGTGTAATTAACCTGCCGTTGTCTGTTTTATTATTCAGAGTACATCGTCAGTTAATGTACTAGTTCATTATTTTTTATTTAGTTTTTTCAAACAATAACTAATTTGAATGTCACTTTGAATTACGACGGTTAATTATTGCGATGCGGTCTTAATTTCGAAAATCACTAGTTCCGCTACTCATTGCTTCGACAGAACATAATTGTGTTATATTTAATACTAGCGACCCGCCCCAGCTTCGCACGGGTACTGATATTGAATTATACACATAAACCTTCTTCTTGAATCAAAACATCAAAAAATTGTCTATTAAAAAAAACCGCATTAAAATGCGTTGCGTGCTTTAAAAGATCTAAGCATACATAGGAGTAAGTTATTTTGTAATGATGATTCGACTAGCATTAGTCCGACAAAATAAACTTCGATAATAGACGTCTTCTAAGAACACTACTTTGACAAAACCTTTCTTCGATATGCACACCTCTATTGCGACGGAACATAATTATATTCGACATAATAAGTATATTTTGAAATGTAACGAAAAATAATTTATTTGTGTTTTATGGTTTTTATATGGTATTTCTTCTAAACTAATCTAACAAACATCGAACTTATTTACTTTCATCATCATCATCAGCCTTATTAATGTTCCCACGGTGGGACACAGGCCTCCTCTTTAAGAGAGGAAAAGGGCCATAATCCACCACGCGGGCCCAGTGCGAATTGGTGGATGTCAAACGTCTTCCCGCGCGCCTCAAGGAGTTGTCAGCGAATAAAGAGGTCCAACTGCAGGGCCGAAGCCTACTGGGGCCCAGGTCCGGCTTCTGAAAGGAAGGTCCGACCCTGGTATGAAGGCTGAGAACGAAAGGGATGGGTCGTTCAGTCAGTAAGAGTCTGACACTGTTTCCCGCTCCGCCCAAGGGCGGGATTCGTCATTAGGTGATTTTTCCCACCATAAAAAAACACACGTCTTCGATTTTTTTGTTCTAGAACATGCCGGTTTTCTCACGATGTTTTCCTTCACCGTTTTGAGAGCAGTGGTGATTAAATAAATTACGCAAAGCAATGCACCTGGCTGGGTTTGTACCTGTGACCTATAACTCATAAATCAGGGCCTTTTACCACTCGACCACAGCTGCTCTATATTATCTTATTTACTTTAAATCATATTTAAAAAAATGTTTGTGTAAACATAACATTTGTATTCTATTCATCTGATCCCCGCAGCGCTAAATTCTGTCACGAACTTTTCATTATAAAACCAATTCTTGAGATCCAAATCTTAGAAAACACGCCATCCTACCTACCTACTATACATCCTAAATTTATATAACATTTATTGATGACATCTATGCTACTAACACAAGTAATAACACCGACACCAACAATAAACTTTACTTTCACACCAAATAAGGCTCGTTACAAACGACCAATACAACTGATCCAACATTTTTTCATCAGACAAACTATTAACCTATTGAAACCGTCATATCTGATGGTACTGTCGTTGAGCTATTATTTTGGTAGTAAGGTCAAAAGGTGAGATCAATAACGTATTTTGGGAGTTGTGTAAAGGTACCAATGTACCTTTCGTGATACAATTATCATGATCTCTGGTAATCTCTTGTCAAATCTTAGTAAAACTATCGTTTGCGTAAAAGTACATGTCTCCATTAAAAGTTTGGACGCTCGTTTAATCGCATTAGGAGCTTCTACGTCACAAAAGGAAGAATTTTACAAAATTTCATGATCCTAGTCCCAGTAGTTTAGGCTCAATCAGTCCGTTTCTCGTTTTATATATGTGTTGTGGCCAGATCATACAAATTGTTCACTTTATGATATGGCCAACTAAAATCGGACTTCGGAATCGTCCGGTTGTGAATTTTGGCAATTGAACCTTCTTGAGGTCCCTCTCAAATATCCTTGGTTGATGACAGACTGCCTCTACCTCATTTTGATTTTGATAGTAACTGTGAGTGGAAAAAAATATATAACTATAAATATTTAAATTTAAACTCTTAAGCAGAACGCCGTCGTTTGCACACCTAATGCAAAGTCAAAATCATTTTATTCCAAATAAACCATTTACAGGCACTTTTGAAACGTCAAGTCTGTCTGTCCTAAAAAAAATGATGCTAATTGCACATTCCAAAGCGTAGATCTCTATGGAGAAGAATGTGCAAGAAACTCCATGGACACTCTTTTCAATTATGGTAAGTATTACAAATAATTCGGTTACATGTTTCTTGTCGATACTAATATGTGAGAACAATGTAAATAATAACTAAAAAGAAACAATTCTAAATATAGATATTATATTAAAATAAACCACTGACCGCTAAGAGATGACCAATCTCAACTGACAGCGCCCGTTCATGGACATGACGCATATATCAGCACTACTCAGCTCAACCATTTTATAGGGAACCGAATAATCCAATACACGCGCCACCGTCAGTGAGACATTTGAGTGAGCATGACAAACTCTCAGCTGCCGACCTCATTTACGTCAAATCAAACAAGTCCTATAGTAACCTAAGGGTCGGTTCATATCTGACGGAACATGCGTCGCGTATTATCGGTCGCGTAACGCCAGAACAGACAAATGTATAGAAAAATACTTGACCGTTCACACTCAACCGATGATACGTTAGTGCGTCGAGCGTACAGCGTCTATTCCGTTTCCGTCAACGCATTATCGGTCGACGTAACAGCGGTAACGTCGCTCGCGTCACGCTCTACGTGTATTTTGATTGATGCATACAGACAAGGCGTAACATTAGCAGAGATCGCTTGTGTGAACCAAGTGTTACGTCAGGATGGTCACAGTAAAACAAAGATACTTCCAATCAATTAGTTTATAATTATAAGCCTCCCAAATAGCAATAATTTCGATAGGCTTCATTTTAAAATTCAATATCACACAACACAACCGCTCTGTAGATGCTAAACGTAGAAACTGACTAGTGGTAGGACAGATGATACGCTCGACGCATTTTCCGTTTGATATGAACCGACCCATTCGACCGAATAGACGCGACCGATGATACGCTCGACGCATCATCCGTCAGATATGAACCGACCCTTAAACCATAAATTGTTCCATGGTACTCACATTTACAAACTTTGAAAAATGAATTTACATTATACAATACTATTATAAAATAAAATTACCAACTTTAAAACACAAGAAAAAAAGTTATTTTAATGCCAATCCATTTGTACGAACTACGGGTAGTGGAGCTGGACCAGCATTAAGCCAAGCATTTTTATCTTGAATGTAATCCTCCAACTTATAATATGCCTGCCTGCATAGTGTGCGTTTAATGCAAGATTTAAATTTCGTTTCATTAAGTTTCAATGCACCTTTCTATTATGTCTATAATTACGGTATTCGAAAGGGTGAACAAAGTTTTATTATAATATGAAACGGAAACAAGTAAACTATAATACTCGTATATATAGTGGCCAGATCATAGACATTGTTCACTGCATGATATTTCCAACAGAAATTGGCCAGATCGTATAAACGCTAACATTTGACGATATTTCAATGCTGCGATATTGCGATAACTATATTTAAATTTAGTTAGAATAAGGGCATAAATAAAAAAGGGCAGTGGGTATAAAAGTCCGTACTACTGCCCTTTTTTATAATCATCTCCGGATGATTCCTGACTTATTTTTTAATTCTAACGCTTGCGTTGAATGGATCGGATGAAGGTTTTCATGTCCTGTTTGCCAGAGTATTTGCAACTGGATATTCAATCTCGTTGTTCTCTTTAATCCTCTTAAGTGATAGAAGAGCTGCTGAGTCACGGATGTACGACACTGACAAAATAACCGCGAGAGTATTTGTCGGATATATTCAACGTGGCTATCATCATCAGCCTTATTAATATTCTCTCTGCTAGGACACAGGCCTCCTCTAGGGAATGGGCCGTAATCCACCACGCGGGCCCAGTGCGGATTGGTGGATGTCACATGTCTTCGAATTTTTAGTTCTAGGACAAGTGACGGTTTCCACCACGATGTTTTCCTTTAGACCAGTAGCGATGAAATAAATTACACAAAGTAATGTGCCTGGCTGGGTTCGAATCCGCGACCTACAACTCGTAAGTCGAGGCCGTTACCACTTGGTCACGACTGCTCTCGACGTAGGCCGTTAAAAGATTAAAAACGTTGGCTCACTCTAGAACTTACATCTATATTGTAGATGCGTACACGCACACAATAAAACAAAGTTTCCAAATAAAACGCTCAATACACACACTTAATATTACAATCACCAGCAATTTCCCAAAAAATAGCACTTACAAAATAAAACACCCAATTTTGTAACGTACCAAATCACAAATTAGATTAATTTTCTCACGTTCTAAAATGGCTCTTATCTCGGATCGCATAAGAACTGTTTTGGATTGTGTGCGCACGCGCAGCCGTCACGCGATTGGTTATATAAGTGTTACAATTAAGCTTTTGCCGTGAGAACGGGGTATTGTGATGATTCAATTATTGACACACAAAATGGTGCTTATACTTCTAATAAGGTAGATTACACTCTAGTGTGGTGATTAGGAATGTGAATTGCTGATTAGGTACTTCATTAAGCTGATTTCCTGAATTTGTAACCCACTTGCATTTCATAACTTTGTAGGAAGAGATATGCACTCTCACTTTTCGCCCATTATCCATTACTTGTCTCCCTGTTACTATAAGCAGGACATTAAAACATTTCTGGCAGATAACCGTTTTTGAGGTTGGCAATTATGTAATAACTTCTCCCGCTCTAGTGTGGTGCGAGAGGGCGTGTCAAACTTTTATTGGCCACATCTATGTTCCTTCAGTAGTCTCTTTGCGTTTTAGGACCACAAGTTTTCTTTCTGAAGTTTTTCCATGGCTTTATTTGGCACTAGAGCCAAGGATCGATTTCTGAAAGGAAGGTTCGATCCCGCTATGAAAGGCAAAGAAGGAACAGAATGGGTTTATAGTCGGTAAAAAATTTGTAAAGGGCGCGAAAATGGCATTGGTAGTTTTTTAACCAAAAAATGCGGCTCTAGTAGGCATCAGTCCTGCTGGGGCCCTACTGTTAAGCTTACATTTCTTTGAGAAGCGCGTGGAACTTTACGCATTGTCAACGACTTAGATTCAATCTGGGCAACATTATTTTGACATCAATCGAGAAGACTATTCATTGAAATTCTAGAAATTTGAAAATAACAGAAATTATTACACAGAAACCCATCATTCCATACGCTGTTTGTAAGGCAAGCAAACCCTAACCTCTTTTCGTGGTGGAAATCCTCGTGGATGTCTCCCTGGGGTAGGTGGAGGGGTCAGTCAGACTCTTAGTGACAACAACCACCCCGGTGTTCCCTCGTACACTTTTGTCGGAGACTACGGGTGTAGTTTGACTTCCGCTGCGACCAAACCCTAACCTACGTCAATCATACTTCTTACTAATGTTATAAATGCGAAAGTTACGATGTTTGGATATTTGTTACTCAATCACGCCAAAACTGCTGGACGGATCTGGATGAAATTTGGCACATCATGTTGCAAGACCCCAAATAAAATGGGATAAGGGTAGGATGATGATGATGATGATGATGATGCATAGGATACACTCCGGAATAGGACATAGGCTACTTTTTATCCCGGAAACCCAAACCCCAATACTACGCGGGCGAAGCCGCGGGCAAAAGCTAGTCAATCAAAAACCAGTCCCAATATCACTTAACCCTGCACCAACGAGCAAAACAAAAGGAGACATAACCCTGGTAATTACCGCCCAGCAGCCTGTAGCACCGGTCGGTATTACGCTGATTACGTACGGTAATACCGGAACACTCGGCGGAATGTCTTCTTAAGATCAAGGTCACTGAGTCATTGGGACTGGACAGTAATTAGCTAGAAGGGCTTTCGGTAAAAGGGTAGATATATAACAGATTTTATTGACGTAGTAAGTGGTTGGTTTTGATTTGGTTTATTTGTAATTTGTTTTATAAAACAACTAGGGCAAAACCCGCGGCTTCGCTCCCGCCAACAGTTTATTCTACTTTACTCCAGTCTACCCTACTCTACCTTGCTCAACCCTAGTCTTCCCCCTCTATACCCTATTTTTTTTTTTCATAAGAACCTTCTCCTGACAATAACAAACACAACAAAAAAAGAATTATCGAAATCGGTTAAGCCATTCTCGAGTTTTGCGCTTACCAACACATTTTGCGATTCATTTTTATATTATATATTATAATAATTCTCCTAAACTGTAAAACCGGTTGCCAGCAGTTTTTTTCGTTTCACATTTGTTTTTAAACACTGCCCCTCATTAGTAATTACTCCTGAGTCGTGGGTGCGTTCACAAACATGTAAAGTCACATACACAAGATACCCAGACCCGGAACACCTATCTGTAGGCCATACAAACATTTGTTCCGTGCGTGAATCGAACCCGCGACCCTCAGCGCAGCAGTCAATCGCTCAATCATTGCGCTAGCAGAGCCGTCAATTTCATCAAGCCATCGACATTATAATACAATTTATTTAAATTAGACAATAATAATTATGTAAATTTTATTGCACCCACAGTAATAACTATATAACCCTTCTTGCATTCGGATAAAAAAGGCACATCCATACTGAAAACCTTCGCCGTGGACTCGCACTGTGTGTGTCTTCGGCTTTATGCTGAGTGGTGGGCCGTTTTGCTTTTTTCCTTGTTGTAATTTCATTCTTTTTTTTAAATTTTAACTTGTAAATTAGTGTTAAAATAAAACAGTTTTTCTTTCTTTCGTATTCTTTCAGATCGAACCCGAGACATATGATGAGCCCTCGAGACGATGAGATACATGGACCGTTTCTTTGCTAATAAGTATACATTCGATTAATTTTCTTACTTATTTGACATCTCAAAACAATCTATCTTTTTTCCTTTCAAAATATGAACACCTATGCTTTTAAAACATTTCACTTGCCAGTTGCAAGCTAATAAAAGTTCCTGACCTTTTCAGATGACACACTATTTAGATACAAATCAAAATATGCATGATCCCGAAACATTTAACGATCTTGTCATGCGTAAAACGAAATGAAATAACACAAGTAGCCTGTCCTAAACTACTTTCATTCATTCGGCCAAAACACGAGCACCTATTCCATATTCCACGAGTACAGTAGACCTCAAGGCGGCGATAAAACTAGCTAGCTCAGCTCAGCGAAAATCACCCTTAATGCTACGGCTACGTTATAAAGGCATTGTCAGTTTGTGAGCTTGGATGTTGGTTGAGTGTACCAGTGATCGAGTCGATGGGAAGATGGCCTTTACGTTCCGTCATTACGTGCGTAGGGTACGAACGGTACTTCGTGTAGCGTTCGCAGACTAAGTGTAACATTTCTGAATTATTTTTACAGATTTGTTTTTGTAGCGGGTAAAAATTATCCAATGACAAATGGTGTCCTAGAGTGGTGAGGGAAATAGTGACTCTTACTGACTAAACAACCCACCCCGTTCCTACGTTCTATTTATATCAAGGCCAGAGCCTTTCTTTCAGCCATGAACCCTTGGTCCTGGTTGGCTTCGACTCTTCTGTAGGGTCTTCAAATGAATTGTTGAATTTACAGATTTAGATTTTTATTAGCTAAACGAATAAAAATATTGTTTAAATGTATTTACACATAAAATTATTATAAAGTTATCTGCATTTTTTTTCAATACAATTTTTGGCGTTTATTGAAATACGTTTTAAGCCTACTTTTTTTTTTAAATATAGTTTTTGCTAAGTCTTTAAATCTGATATATGATGTTAATAATCAATATTATATTGATAACTTGTCAACTCTCAAGCTGAACAAAATGACAAGCTTGCAGTGCTTGAAAAAGTATTGCCATACAACGTGGCAAAACTGCCAGCGTTTTGGGCACTTTACCAGTCGACAGCGTTGCGGAAGAGTTTTTTGACGCCTTATTAGATTAGGCACTTTTTGTTAGTTCATAGGGGTTTTTTTTTCATTTAATAATAATTAATCTATGTTACATCAAAATCTTATACTTTTGCAACCAGCGGATTTGATCATGTATTTTCTGTCAGTCATTAATTTAATGTTATTACGATTGTTCTGCGAACTGTACCCGCTGTACCAAACTGTACACGTCCTTGAACTTTCGCTTGAGGCTACGTCGCTCGTGTGAGTGAGTCTCACACACACATGCATACACAGGGCTATCACGATTTTGATAATTAGAGGCCGAAAGCCCTAATTATGAGGAGAGTACTTTATCAAGATTATTAAGTCCCACTGTGCCTAGAGACTGGGATTGTAGCTATAAGAAAAAAGACTTCCAGGTTAAAATGAGAATGGGAGGGACAAATTAACCGCATGCACTCTGATCGTTGGGCAAGAGACTCTACAAAGTGGGTGCCTGAGGATGGACGATGCCGCCGAAGTCGACCTGGAAAGAGGTGGCAAGATGACCTAGGCTAGAACACAAGGGCTGGTTCGGAGTGGCTCAAAAAAATATTTATTTAAATTTTAAACTTCATGTAGGTACAGTAGTGGTACATAGGCGGACTTAATGCTACAAGGCATTGTCAACATATTGGGTTAAAAAAAAAACATCCTGGAAGAAATTGGCTTTTGCTTAGCAATGGAAAAGCGTAGGATAAAAAAAAGTAAGTCAAGATTATGTGTCGTGATTACTTTTTTAAAATCTACGACGTTACTGCCACCCTGTGTCACGGAAAGCACGTAAGACTGCTGGTCCCGGTTGTCGTACGTAGATAATTGATTGTCGATACAGGAAGTCAGATGCCAGAAAGTCTGACCATCAGTCTGTGTCAAGTCAAGAAGTATCGTGTTTTTTTTTTACTGATTATAGGGAGAATCATCAGAAACTGGGTAAGGAGATCTGACAGACGGTCGCTCCATGTAAAACTCGGGTAGCAAGGCACAGCCGAGTCCGGTTAGACTTTAGACTGGAGGCCGTCCCTAAGCTGGATGGGTAACGCCGCTGCAATTTCGAGGAGCACTTTCGCGGTTTGGCTCCCAAAACTGAATCAAATTGGGACTGGTCTCAAGCAGCTCTTGCTAAACCTAGGTACAGACGCCTCCTGCCAGAAGTTCTACGCAGGCATCATTCAGTCCAAGGCCCTTTACAAGACTTATTTACAGCGCCCGCAACGGTGACTACGGTTGCGGGCGCTGTCGAAAGACTACAGGGTCATGGCAATACGGATGGTGCAGGGATACCGCACGATGTCCCGTAACGCGGCGAGCCTCCTTGCCGGCCTGCCACCATGGTATTTGGAGGCAACAGGCCTCGCATTCATGCACGATCTGCGCGTGGAGATGCAAAGCCAGGGCCCTAAGCTCTACGCACAGAGAGCAGACAGAGTTGACCACACCCGAGTGTAGTCTCAATGAGTTATTTGTAGATATACATCTAGTTAGTAAAACCTCCCATTGTTAAACTCTGTTCATTTTAAGTTCTAACTGTAATTATAATTATATTAATGGTGAACAATAAAGGGTACACAAAACCTAACACGTTTGGCAATTTTAAATGCAATATCTTTACAATTTGAATGGTTTTACGGTTAAGGTATGGCATGTTTACGATTACTCACACACACACACACAACATACGAATTCACGTCAATTTCACGGCACTTCACAATTGCCATATCGCATGTTATTGTCTTAGTCGGTAGATGGGAGGCAGATTTATATTTATAGCTTGCCTCAAGTACAGAGTTACAACTATAATCATGGGTACGGGTAGACAAGTGATATGTGGCGGTGAAGTGGTACTTGAAACTTAACAGGAGGTGGAGACGAGTTAGCCTTGACTTATTTGGATAAATTTCTTTTAACTTACTGAAGGGACAGATTTTTTTAATATGGGAATTCAACGACTTGAAGAGGCGGCATTTGTGACTAAAACCTATCTCCTATCGTGACTAAAGCCATAACTATGGTCCTTCTTTGACACCGGGTTTAATTGCGAAAGCCAACCCAAGTTCTCAGTAGGCTTCAGCCATACTTGACCCCTACGGTCTTGCAGACATCAAAAAAATGAAGATAAATCGAGCATAGGCCTTTTATATCACAGACATCTATATATATAAAAGAAAGTCGGGTTTGTTACAACACTTATAACTCGAGATCGGCTGAACCGATTTAGCTGAAAATTGGCAGGGAGGTAGTTTAGAGCCAGGAGAATGACATAGGATACTTTTTTTTACTTTTTTTTTTAGAGTAGGGTAAAGTAGGGTAGAGTAGAGTAGAGTAGGGTAGAGTAGGGTAGAGTAGGGTAGAGTAGGGTAGAGTAGGGTAGAGTAGGGTAGAGTAGGGTAGAGTAGGGTAGAGTAGGGTAGAGTAGGGTAGAGTAGAGTAGAATAATCTGTTGCCGGGAGCGAAGCGAAGCCGCTGGCAAAAGCTAGTACTATATATGTCTCCTCTATGCCAAAATACATTTTAGTTGATATTACAGTTTTCCAAACGATTCCGATTTTTTATAAGCACATAATATTAACTGGGTTGATTCCGAGGTGTCTCTTGCGTGGCCTATCACACGGGGTTCCTTGATTTTTAAAAGATAAAGTACCTATAATATAAATATAAAATAAAGTATTGAGAGGTCATTGACTCGCTCAGCTTACGTATTATAGTTATATTTTCGTACATGCATACATTAATATGAGTTCAAAAAAAATTATTTATTTTTAATCTAAATCGATAGTTTCATGTACCGGATCTACCTTCCACGGAATTAAAACTGATCAAAATTTTGTGATGTATGTTCGTATTATAAATTGAAACACATTTTATTGGTGCTGACAACCAATTAACCTTTAAATAAAAAATAACACTAACAACATAAAATTAATCCCAACGATAAATTAAAATCAATAACAGATCAGTGCACTGCGTGTGATCTTGTCGTGAGGTAATGTTGACATTATTTTATTTTATTTTTTACTAGCTTCTGCCCGCGACTTCGTCCGCGGAAAATTTGTGAGACAAAAATTGTGATAGCTCGGTTTAATATCCATGTTATATAAATAATTTATAGCCTATGTCACTCAGGAGTAAAGCAGCTTTCTATTATTGCTAAAATTTCTCCAATCGGACCAGTAGTTCCAGTGATTACAATTACAATGATTACAAAAAAAACAAAAAAAACAAACTTTACCTCTTTATTATATTAGAGAAGAGATTGAACAAACTTTACAGTGTAATGTCAATGTTTCAATTATAATGTGTCTACTTGTTTAGTATTTAGTGAAATGTCTAGACGTCTGGTATTCCCAATGCATTAATCAAAAGCTTTTAGTTAAATGCTAAGGTGTGTGAGTTTTGTAATAGTCATTACCTAGTAGTTCAACTGTGTAATAAAAATAAAAAGTTGTTTTTATAAAAGGTTTATGACTTGTTTTATGAATGAGCAGTTGTAAAAGTGTTTTTATGATTGTTTAATTACTTACAAACAAGGTCAGATTTGAATCGCATTAATAAAATATACATCGTTACTGAATGTAAACATCGAATTATATTGTAAATACTTTAAATAATTAGATTTCTGATTAGGAAAAAAATGGTAAGGTGAAATAATTATATTTTAATATTATTTAAGGCAGAATTCAAGATTATGTCATTTCGTATCCTATAGCTGTTACTCGCAACTTCATGCGCATCAATCTCGTAAAACAGCAGATAGTCATTTTGTCACAATATCAAGAAGATTTTTTTGCGTGAACCCCTAATTTCTTTTGCAAAAATAAAATCAGCCTTAGGTACTACTTATATCATCAGCTAGTAAATGTCCCGTCGACATTATTCTAGCGATTCCGGAGATTACACAAGCAGACTGACAAAAAAATAAACTTTTTATTAGAGGTATGGAATATAAATATTCTGATACTTATTACAAACCGACTAAACTAATAATATAGGCCATTTTATGTATATGCAGGTATAGTTACGATAACCTAAGATTTATTATTTATTGTTGTAATGTTTTTAATTCGACATATTGAAACTACCAGAATGACAGCAACTGCAAGTTCATGTAGGAACACCCAGAGACGTTCTTTCGCTTTTGGAATCCGAATACCGTTACGTATTACACAAGGCGTCTAACAGGGGCATCATTAATCGTCACTATTTACATAAGTCGCTCACACAATAGTATGGGAACACGAAATGAGAAAAACGTAGGACTTACTACAAAATTTTAATTGGTTGTTGCGCTCATACAAAGTCACTTCGCGCGGTTTCATAAATATATGAATTCCGTCTGCTGAGCTGCAATTACGGGGGAAGAATTTGTTACTAAATATGTTAAATGATGCGGTTACTAAATTATTTAGTAATTATATTGCTGTGTAATTATGTTGTACAGACATTAATTTTTATAATTATTGGTTTGATGAAGGGAGACAAAGAGAAAGGGATCGCACTCTGAGTTTCCAATTATTTTTCGTGCAAAGTGAATCAAAATGATTACTTTGCGTTGCAACATAGTTTATTGTTTTTTTATGACTATTTAGTAGACAGTGGTTCTAGCATTATTTTTTTTGTTGCACAAATCGTTTTTCATTTTATTTTTAAGTCATACATATTATAAGTATTGTTATTTTTTACGAAATATTCAAAATTGTAAATAATAAAATACGTGTAATATATGGAAAAGATAATGGTTAAATAAATATGAACGCTTCTTGTGTTGGTCGCACTAATTAATTATAATATAGGTATATATTACAATGTATAAAACTTTTATCTAATCATAGAATTTTTGACGCTTTATTAGATTATGTACTTTTAATTAAGTTCATAAGGGTTTTCTTAATTATTTATTGTACACAAATACTTTTCAATCCAACAAAAAAAATTAACTTATTTTTTCCATTACGAACAAAAATATTTTAGATTTCATAAAATTAAGTACCTACAGAAGTAATTTACTGTCATCCATGACGAAATATGTGAAACACTACACTCATCCCAACGCAGCGCAGCTTAATTATCACAATTATTTTATAATAACATCTTGCAATTAAAACATCCTGCAGTTACAGGAAAATTTGACCCTTAATTATAATATTTTAATACCTTTATAAGGTCATAGTAATTTCAATACATTTGCAGATAGGTATGGCGTAAGAATGAATTAAATAAATTTTAAAGTAAATAAAGTAATTAAAACTTACCAGTTTAACTTGATACTCGCTCTGTTGATCTGGAATCTGGATCTGAAATAAAATAATGATTTTGTTGATTTTCGATATACCTGTATACTATCACGTAGTCAACTAGCATTGATCTGAACTAGATCCATAAACTCTTCATGTGATTTATTTTTTGCCTGACTTGTCCCCTAACCAAGTTACTGGTATCGTTTCGTCGACATCGAACGCTTGGAATTGACTTCGCCTTCAATTCGTTTGTTCTGACTAAGTGACTGAGTGTTGAGATGACGTCAGAGCAAAGAAATTGAAGGCGTAGCTAACTCCAAGCGTTCGACTTAAAAAGTAAAATGCGGTTCCATGAATTTAGTTGCTGACTCAAATATTCTTAAATCGGGGCTTACATCTTCCATTCAATCCTATCTTTTGACATCGAATATATCAAATGTCAATGCATGTCTAAAGATGACATTCCAAAAGGATCGTCTTCGTGATCAACTAACAATCGCACAATTTTTTTGGATGTTTAAAAGTCAAAATTTGAATAACATAACAGACAGACAGATCTAGATTTATAATAGGAGACGGTTACGCCATCTATCGACATTTAGTTAAGGATCACTACACAATCGATGACAAATGGCACTCATCGAACCGTGTAAAATTCCTAACCATGAAGGTAAGGCTACTTTTTAGCTCCTTACTTGGAAAGAGTATGAGAAAGTCGTAAGATATATACCTAGTTCTGACTTACAGAATAGCATTTTAATATTATAGGTACTTTGGTTTTTGACAGTGATGGCATATAATACTGTATGGCTTTACATTTAAATGATAAACTGATTTTAGGATAAACTTATATACCTATTGCCCGAAACTGATAGCTGATCGACCCACGGCGAATGAGTCTTTCAACGATGCTATGCAACTATTAAAATTCTTACTTAAATATGTGGTTTTATTCGTTCGCTGCGCGTCGATGTCAGCATAAAATTGATACAATTGATATTGTACGGGTTTGCTCGTACAAATACGTTTTTGAAATGTGCCTCATCAGAGGCTTAAAGTCACTCTACAGGCAAAGGAGAGGGCCATGCTATATATTTCCTTAATAATAAGAAGATATTCGCAAAAAATCAAAGTTATCTTTTCGTTTGGAGTGGCAACTAAGTTCCGAAAGACTCAGCGTTGGAAAGCCCCATATGATATGGGCTCAAGACCTGGTAAGGGTCGAGGGAATCTAAACATGGCTGACACTTGGGGGAGGCCTATGTCCAACGTCCAACAGTGGACGTCTTTTGGATGAAATGATGATGATGATGGAAACATTTGCCATAGCAGTGGGGCACATATTATTCTTGTCATATATTTTTTTTGTTTAATTAGATTTTCTTCTACTAATTAATGTCAATAAACATAAGATAATCGCATTACTTAATCTCTCCTCGTCGCAAGACGCCGCCACGCTCGAGCGCGGTAGAAACTGAGTTGTCTTCAGTGAGAAACACGTGAGATGAAGATAAAGCAATTTGATATCACGACAGTTTGTGAGACAAGCTGTTATGTAGTTAAGAGGGCCCTTCGCCAGTCGTCTATTGTCAACGTAAACATGGTTTAAAGCTTGTTGTTTAATCTATCGCAAGGTTTGATAAAGAGGCAACGCGAAAAAAAGAAATGACAACTGAACACTTAGTTTGCATTCGGAAATTCCGTCATTTACAGAAATATTTCACAAATCTTATTCCAGGAAACGTGAGTATCTAAAAAAATAAATTTCAGCGTTCAGAATGCCAATTAAACTTGCAAAGTTGTTATAGATTTCCATTTTATATTCTTAACACATGACACATTACGAAGAGCTCAAATAGTAAATTTTCTGGGGTCTTTACTAGATTAGATTTATTTATGCAGTTTTATGTTTTGATTTCAATAGAAACCTAGATAATATCCACGAGATAATAATATGTATGTTGCAACATCATCAAAAATATCCAGAGATAGATGTCTAATAACGTCATAATCAGAGTAAGAACAGATCATAGATGTAAGAACAGTTGTTGATGATGTTGTTGTTGTTTAACAATCATGGTTTAGGGTGGGTTGGACGCTATTAAGTAAAAACATTATCGAATAGTTGGTTGAGATTGTTATGTTATAAAACACTTTTACACGTCAATCATTATGGCCAAGGAATGTGGTGTTGACTGTTGCATCTGCTGTTGGAAGGGAGTACAAAAGTTTTCAATTCTCGTTTTTGTATGTCTATAAGTCAACTCTAATCTAGTAAAATAAATATTGGTTTATATTGAGATAAATATTTCAGGATAGCAAGCGAAATTAAAACGTCATTGTCAAATTGTTTTTGAGTTTATTCATTACAAATCAAATAACAAATCTTTTCTCTTCAGTACATAGTATAAAACAAAGTTGCTATGCCCTATGTATGCTTATATCTTTAAAAGTACGCAACGGATTTTGATGCGGTTTTTTTTAATGGATTAAGTGACTCAAGAAGAAGGTTTATGTGTATAATATAGGCATAATATATTTAATACCAGCATTGCACCCATGCGAAGCTGGGGCTGATCACTAGTTATAATATAATACTAACTATAGACAGGCCTACATAACGCTTACTCAAGTAAAACGTCAAAAACTAGTGAATTACATTGAATTCAAGATAACTTTTTCATAGAAATTTTGGAGGGTTTACAGTTAAATAAATTAACTGGAGCAATCTCTTTCCAAACCAAACCTTTCAGATCAATTTACCGTCCCCACAACACAATGGTTCAACTTAAACCACGCACAATTTAACATATTGTACACATGTCATTTCCTGACATTCAGGTCACGAGCCTCGATACATTCTCTACATTTCTACTCGAACAATAGTTTGTTTACTTAAACGATGTGGTTTGCGTTTACGTCTGTCTATAAAGAATATTTATTCGCCTTTGTGGCTCCTATGGGACATTGTGACTGTTACTACAATTGTTGTTTGTTATTTCGTGCTGTTGAAGTTAATTAAATATGTTATTTTTGTGGAGTTCAATGGTCGAAAGACGTCCACTTTGGTATAGGTACGTATGTCGCTTGTCTTCGTGTCTCTAGAATTTTGCTAATTATTCGTGTCGGTCTTTCTATGTAATAAAATACAAATGAAAGTCTGTAATTTAGCCCTGAGTAGCATTTTTTAAATTGTGTATCACTGCTGGGTAAAGGCGGGAGGCCTTTACCCAGCAGTGATACACATTTGGTTTTGAAAACCTCTTTGTCCAGAGTGATCACCACCCTCGCCGAAGGAGTCCCTCCTCCTTGGCGTAATAATATATTTTTTTTTTTTTAAATATGTAACTACTCTCACTCTGGGTGAAACGAAAGAGAGTGTCAGTTGTGTTTTGACAAGTAACTTTCTTGAACATTGCCACATTCCAATATATTCAGTCCTTGGTAAGACTGATGACAATTGTCTATCTTTATACTAACTCCAACTTATAACAAAAAAATAATGATAGACTTTTGATATAGAAATTCCATGTTGTTGTTTTTTTTAAAATGGATACGCTCGCGTTTGACCACTATCTCATCTGATGGTAAGCAATGATGTGGCCGACGATGGAGCACACTTGCCTAGAAGTAACCTTTTCACTCTTGACTTAAAGACCCTTAGGTTGTAGTTATCAGGAAACACAGACTCCGGCAGAGAATTCCACGGTTTGGTTTGTTTTTTTGAAGGGAGCAAAGGCTGATAGTTTCCGTGGTAATTCACATTTTCAAAGTATTTGATGATTTCCATCGAGTTGCAACATTGGAGTCGATGTTTTTCTTTTTATCTGCGATCTACATGGTAATAAATATTATCTTGTATAGGAGGCATTGTCCATTGAATCGTGTGCCCGTATCTCCTGGCTTAGTCTCAGCACGCAACTCACTTGTCAACCATTCTGTAAAAACGACAAGTTTGACGCCATGACTGAAGAGATTGCTTGTCTGACCTCCACTACTCATTTTTTTTAATTATTCTTTACTAGCGACCCACCCCAGCTTCGCACAGGTGCAGTGGTGATATTAATTATATTATGTGCGTATTATCCATGTAAACCTTCCTCTTGAATCACTCTATCTATTAAAAAAACCGCATCAAAATCCGTTGCGTAGTTTCAAACATTTAAGCATACAAAGGGACATAGGGACAGAGAAAGCGACTTTGTTTTATACTATGTAGTGATGGGTTTGTGTGTCTTGAAACCCTTTTCTTTTAAGTGGGAATCATCCAATGACTTCTCGCGGTCCAGGATGGAGCGCGAAGGCACCTCAGACTTTTACTTACTAAAACACATTCCTAAGTTCCTTCTTTCTAGGGCTTTGTTCTAAAAATACACGAAAGGATATTTTTACGTGAATTTTTAACTATTACTCGTTTAACTACTATCACGAATTTTTCAAGACCAAAATGAACCAAACCGGTCCATCCGTTGTCAAGTTTTAGCGAGACTAAATAACAGCTATTATTTTTTTTTGTAACTAAGGTTGGTTCTCTGGTTGATACTCGTATCGCTGTCAGTGACCACCATTGTACCCATAAATAACATAACATATAATATAATATGTCCACAACTATCACACAACGCCACCTAGTCCCAAGCTAAGCAGAGCTTGTGTTATGGGTACAAGACGACTGATAAACATACTTATATATTTCTAAATACATACATATTATAGCTAAAGTACACCCAGACACAGAACAAATGATCGTGCTCATCACACAAACATTTGTCCTGGGTGGGAATCGAACACACGACCTCCCGCATAGCAGTCAGGGTCACTACTAGACTGACAGGCCAGTCGAAATATAAGTTTTGTATAAGTTCTGTTAATTTTTGATGTACAATAAAGTTTAATCTATCTATCTAATAAGAAGCTAAAATATTTTGACAATGAACTCTGAAGACATTAAATTTTGATTGACGTCTTGTGGAAGCAATCCACAAAACATCAATCAAAAACCTAATCCAAAACACGCAATTACAAAGCTAAAAGCCTGAAATTAAACAATAACAGCTGTAAATAACATACTAGACACAATATTGCATCTATAAAGCGTCACAATTCGTACATAATGAATTATTACTTCTTGTAATCCGTACTTTCATCTTTGTAGCACATACCGTCGCGTACGGTGCATGCGATGCTTTCCAACGCATTACTTTGATAGCTGGCTATTAAGTCATATTGAGCTGGTAAATGTATGAAAATATTCATGTGCTCACTCAAGGATGAGTGGCGGCTCGTTTTTGGGAGTTATGACCCGTGGTGGTGATGTAAGGAGCTGACTGTGGATTGTTTATTGCTTTGGTAGTATGTTACCACGTTGTTCAGTTTGTAGAGACTGTGTTTTTTTATGGTAGGTGAGAATCCCGCTCTTGGGCGGAGCGAGAGACAGTATCAGACTCTTACTGACTAAAAACCTACCTCATTCCTTCGTTGCCTTATTCCCAGAGCTGCGGTAACACTTTCGCACCAACCCTCGGCGGAAAGGAGACTGTGTTAGAGCTGTTGAGAAAATTGAGCTTTTTTTTGTGCTTGACTATGTCACCTGATGGTAAGCGGTGATGCAATTATTGATGGTGAGGCGCACTAGTTTATTATGAGCCTATTCACTCTAGCCTTGAAAATACTTAAAATATAATCGAACGGAAAGACCGCAGCTGGCAAACTGTTTCAGTCCCTCGATGTGTGCGGTATAAATGACGAGGCAAAACGCTTAATCCGGACTGTAGATCTCTCATCAACTACAAACAACTCTCGTCTCAACAAAAACGTAAGGGTGGTATGGTAAAATTGTGCTAACATTGATGGGCTCGCGTTTGATATAAGAATATATTCCCAAAACTTACGAGAGGAGTTTTTCATAGAAAAGCAGATAAAGGTAAAAGAAAATATTTGAAATCAAGTGTTCGGTGTGTTACAATGTATTACAAAAACGTTTTTACGTGTGCCACGCCACCCATTTGATATTTCAAAGGCAATCATTTTATAATTTCAGTGGTGAATTTCTTTATTGGGACGGTTAAGTTTCAAGATCTAATTATGATAATTTAAAAAAATAATAACATTTTAAATGCTGTATGTCATTCGTCTCGATTGTTCGAAAGTTGTATGATTCATCTAACTATCACTTGTATCGATGAGAAAGATAATTTGCTCCAATTCAAATCCAAAATACAATGCATAGCAGAGTGGTCTCAAAACCCCTTTCTTTTACTATTTATAGATAATATGTTTATGTAGGTATATTAAATGTATATACAAATATATATCTATGTTTATTTTAATCGTATATATTTTTGAACCCTTCATTTTATTTATTTATTTGATTTAAGGATCTCCAACAACAACCAACCAACCACCCTTGGTTGACTGGTAGAGATCCGCTTGTACCTTTGTGTTGCATGAAGATTTTATAAATAAATAAATGCTTCCACGAGAGTAAATCAGTGATACAATCAGTATCAGTTTTTTTTCGGTTTTACTTCTGTTTCGTGGTTATGATCACAAACTACACTTACGTTTTTACTTATATTAGACACCTAACAAATATTTGTTACGTACGGGAAACAAACCAGCGACACGACACAGCGCATGCGACATGAAACAGCAGTTAATCTTTCGATTACTAATTTTACTATCAGACAGCCCGGTACGTATCAAATATCAATAAATAGACCTCTACGGACCGGAATAAGCGTTTGGCCTCTTCATTTATACTGCGTGCATCGAAGGACTGGAACAGTTTGTCAGCTGCAGTCTTTTCGTCCGATTATGATTTAGGTGTCTTCAAGGCTAGAGTGAATAGGCTCTTAATATACTAGTGCACCTTACCATCAACGATTGCATCACTGCTTACCATTAGGTGGTATCGCAAGGGTAGATGCGAAAGCGTAACACCACGGCCTGGGAGTAAGGCAAGGAAGGAATGGGGTAGGTTTTTTAGTCAGTAAGAGTCTGACACTGTCTCCCGCTCCGCCTAAGAGCGGGATTTGTCATTGGATAATTTACACCTACCATAAAAAAAAACAGGAGGTATCGCAGTCAAGTCTAGCAATAAAAAAAAAACTAGCCTTCATAATCATTAGCTACACAGTACAGAAGATTTACTTTAATACTAAACAAATTCTATTTTAATCATAATTACGGTACAGCCTTTAAAAGCCTAGTACAAGATTCCATAAAACTAATTAGAGTTTTTGCCAAAGCCCTAAGACAATCTTAGTCATATGTCCCTCATATTTCGTAACACCACACTGTACCTTCCTAAGCGCTGCAATCTTCAACAACACGCATTTAGGTACTTTGAGACCTAAACAAGCATAACTTAAGAATCTAAAATCCTCAAGTAATGTGAATGTTTGTTATTTGTTACCTAACTGCGTTTGTTTTACCTACTAACTAGCTTTTGCCCGCGGCTTCGCCCGCGTGGTATTGGGGTTGTCTAATAAGAAGTTGTATATCCCACGGGAAGCTTATGTTTTCCGGGATAAAAAGTAACATATGTGCTATTTTGGAGTATACTTTATCCCTGGGCCAAATTTCATACAGATTCATCCGGCCGTTTTGGCGTGATTGAGTAACGAAACTAAAATAAGAAGTTGTATATCCCACAGGAACCTTATGTTTTTCTGGGATAAAAAGTAGCCTATGTCCTATTCCGGAGTGAATTCTATGCCCGTGCCAAATTTTATCCAGATCCGTCCAGCCGTTTTGGCGTGATTGAGTAACAAACATCCAAACGTCGTAACTTTCGCATTTATAATATTAGTAAGATAACATTAACACGTAGGTACTTGTATGTCAGCAATACTCGTCGGGGTTAGGTAAATGGACTTTTTAGACTCACATTTTTTCAGTCACATGTAATGGGGAGTAATTATTTTTATGGTTGCTTACTTTAGTAGTCAAAAGCGACTACAAATTGAACCTATTAGGGTTCCGTAATAGGAGCACTTTATTGTCCATCTGTATAGTCTGTCCATCTGTCGATAAATTTTTAGTCTTAGACTTTAAGAATACTTCTTGTTTTATTCTTCTTTTAGAGACACAAAAAGAGCAAAGCGCGCGTGGAGGGTGCTGTGTTAAAAGTAATATGAAATATTTATGTATTTAAATACTTTACGGTACTCAAGATAATTTTGCTATATAATTTTACACCAGGTCTGGGTAGAATATTTGAGTATTTCTAGCAACACCTAACAAGAAGCAAACTTTATATTAAAAAATAAATTGTCCCTACATGTTTTTCAAAATCTTTCATTTTTTTTTCTTTTTATTTATATTCTTCAATTTAATAACACTAGACTATGAACATTGTTACTAACAAATACATGAAAGTCTAATACCGATTTTTTTATTATTAAGTATTATATTCTACAGCTAACCCAAGACCTATTTCTCAGCAATCGCGCTTTTTGTCCACTAGACAAACAAGCCAGTAATTACCTTTTCCACCTAAAGTTTGACCAACATTTGCAGACAAACACCAACACCTGTGTAATTGCTGTTGGGCAATCTTGCGGCTAATGGGGCATAATAAACCCCAGGCATTTTGTTGACAACACTAGTGGTATTAATATGATGAGCTTGAAGGGCTTGACAAGCTGTTAACGCTGTTTTTGCTGCGTGGTTTGGTAATTGTTTGTGGTAGACTAACTTTGGTTAGAGTATTTTACGTAAGTACAAGCTTGATGTGTTGAGCAATGAATGTTAAAGATTATGCATCTTTTTCAGTTGACGTGTTTAGGTTTCAGTAGTCAACAACGAACCCTTATAGTTTCGCCAATTCTGTCTGTCTGTCCGCGGATAATTTAAACGACTGTTAACACTACAAAGCTGTACTGTAAATTTGATACCAATATGTTTATCAATCACGCCTACAAAGTGGTCAAATAAAAAGTAGTAAAAAATGTTTTGTTAGGTAGGGTTCGTACACGTAAAGTGGGGAGGGATTTTTTTTATTTCTACCATAACGTGTTATATATTGTTGGATAGGTATTTAAAAATGATTAAGGGTTCCCTAAAAAAATTTTTTGATAGTGTAAATATTTTCGGAAATAATCGCTTCAAAAGTAAAAAACAATTCGTATGCCCCTCTAACTTTTAAACCATAAGTTTAGAAAATGTGAAAAAATCTCAAAAGTAAAACTTTATTTAAAGGCTTTTTAGGATAATTATTTTGAACTTGATAGGACGAACAGTTTTTAAAAATAAAAATGTTTAAAATTTATAAAGCTCATTAGTCATTTCCAAAGTAGGACTTTTCGACTTTACACTCAGTTCCGCATATCTCTAAATCTACAAATACTTAAACGTGTTATACATTTTAGCACGACTTGCAGCCAAATAATGTTTATTTATTTAATCTTTATATACAGTAGTGGTACATAGGCGGACTTAATGCAACAACGCATTCTCTACCAGTCAACCTTTGGGTTAAAAAAGACAACACTCAAAAACACAAACAAACACACACAAACTCAAACTTTTGAGCTCGAAGCGAACGCCGGCGTTCGCACATGTTATCTTTCTATTGTGTCTCTAATTACGATATTAGAAAGGTTAATTTCTTCACCTATTAGCTTCTGTAGGACAAGGAAACCAACATCAGCACCCAATCGATCCCCTTTCCACGTGTTATTGAGTGCTGACCATGACTTTTACCGATCGACTGCGGCGCGGGCGAGCGTGCGAGCGTTATGTAGTGTAAGTACATATGCGATAATAATGTGCAGTGGGCATTAATAACTGTACTTGTGAGTTGATTGAGTGCCGATGATACTGATAACTATTTGATAAGTAGTGGATAAAAAGCTTGATAATTACGAGTATGTTTGTTTTAAATAAAGTTTTTATTCATTAGTCATTAGTTTATGCCAATTTATTTATTTAACAATTTATGTACACCAAACCTGCGAAAGGAGAATTAGAAAAATAGTACCTACATATGTATTTAAATTCCTATTAAATGACTGTCCTTTACAAACCACGACTATGACTTAACGGTCTAGCAAAATGCTATTGCCGGAGGTTGTAGGTTTGATTCCCAATCATGACAACTGTTTGTGTGATGGACACGCGATCAATTTTTTCCTTTCCGGGTGTAATTTATCTATAATAATTATTAATGTATAGATATCTATAATAATTATGAATTTGTGGAATGGTGGCGACACTTTTGGGAAGCCTACGTCCAACTGTGAACGACTTTTGACTGAAATGATGATGATATTTAGGTATTTATTTACATTTGTCAGTTGTTTAGTACTCATAGCACAAGCTCTGCTTAGTTTAGAGCTAGGTAGCGTTGTGTAAAAGTTGTAGAATATTACTATTCAATTTATGTATAAAAGCTTCATACTCGTTATTATTACAACCTCGAACATAACTAGTCGAGTACAGAATCTCCTCAACATAAGTTCATCTTTGGTAATGTTTCCGCCAGTGACACGCCGCTCTCAATCTACATCTCGCTATTGCGTCACCGTACATTCTAGAGTTACCTTGTGAACTAGAGAGGACGGAGGCAAGAGGGCCCAGCACACGCGAGCCAAATGGAAACATTTGACGAAGATTCATACAGCTTTTTTTGTTTGACCACTATCTCACTTGATGGTAAGCGATGATGTGGTCAACGATGGAGTACGTTTGCCTAGAAGTAATCACTCTTGACTTCACTCTTGACTTAAAGACCCCTTTTAGGTTAGGTTGCAGCTATCAGGAAACACAGACTCCGTCAGGGAATACCACTCATTAGTTAAATACATAATGAATGTGTTCTACAAACTTTTTTCTGTCTCCTTTCACTCTTTTAGGTTGTTTAATTATTTATCTCAGTATATTATTTTTAAACGTCCGATATTTAGTTAATTTTACACTTGTCAACCTAGAGATATTATTTAAATATTGCATAGGCTAATTTGTGAACAACACTGTGGGCTACAATATTGTTTATATGGGTTGTGTATTTATGTTACCTTTGTTTTTATGTTGTAGCTGTTTGCTGTTCCTATTTATAAAATACTAGCTTCTGCCCGCGACTTCGTCCGCGGAAAATTTCTTGTAGTGATAGCTCGGGTAACATCCATGATATATAAATAATTCCTATGTCACTCAGGAGTAAAGCAGCTTTCTATTGTTTAAATTTTTCCAATCGAACCATTAGTTCCAGAGATTACCTCCTACTAAAGAAACTTTACCTCTTTATTATATTAGTGTAGAAATAAATAAAACGCTTTGTACGTATGAGCAGAAGCTAGTTTTTTTATATTGACCAATCTTGATGAATATTTTCTGTGTTGGCTTTAGTTACTTCGTGTAGTTTCGTGATAGTTCCATTACTTGTATATCATTTGCAATGGACCTTGTACTACTGCTTCAAGATGAACTAGTGTACTCATCAAATTCTACATATTTTGTGGAATGATTCAGACATCGCTTGGTCCGTGACATTCCCAAAACAAAGTAAATATGGAACTACTAGCTTTTGCCCGCGTGGTATTGGGGTTCATGTTGGGATTTCCGGGATAAAAAGTAGCCTATATCCTATTCCGGAGTGTATCCTATGCCTGTGCCAAATTTCATCCAGATCCGTCCAGCCGTTTTGGCGTGATTGAGTAACAAACATCCAAACATCGTAACTTTCGCATTTATAATATTAGTAAGATTGAGTGGAGTGAACGGTGATTGAAGGAACATGGGTACTTTTTAGTCCATAAAAGTCTGACACAGTTTCCTACTACACCTTGCTGGAAGTACCTAATATGTTTTTCACTCCTCCATTATATTTTTTATTACATACATAGTAAGATTTATGACAATAAATCTTTTACGAAAATTATCGAGTTTCATTGCCTATTTCTGGTGTGGTGAACTTTAACTTTGAAATGTTGTCGTTGAAAATATTTTGGAAGGCGGGTCAAGTCTTCCAAAATATTTAATATAAAAAAACTGAGATAACTATTTTTAAGAAGAGATAAAACCATGACACAGAGAAAGAAAAAATGAAAAAAAAATGCAGTCTGACTAACTTTATAAATCTACCAACTAGCAACCTTCCTTGCTTTGCACGGGTATTAGCATAAACATCCGTTCAGCTGTTTTTGAGTTAATCGCGTTTATACAGACACAAAAACAGTTCCTCTATTTTATAACTATGTATGTTAATAAGTTATTCTTGTCTATTAATAATAATAATATCATTTATTTGCGTAAAATGTGGTAGATACAAAGATGTTATAATGGGAGAGTAGGTTCAAAGACACATTCCGCCTTTTAGTGAAGGCATGCAAATTTAGTCGATAGTGTTTTAGTGACTTACAATAACTTATCACTATCTAAAGTTTTATAAACTATGCGAATGGAATTATAAACAAATCTACTCTAAACTATTTAAATTAAATATTAAACACTAGCTTTTGTCCGCGGCTTCGCCCGCGTACATAAAATATAGCCTATGTCACTCAGGAGTAAAGCTTTCTATTGTTGCTAAAATTTTTCCAATCGGACCAGTAGTTCCAGAGATTACTTCCTACAAACAAAAAAAAAAAAAAAAAACTTTACCTCTTTATTATATTAGTGTAGAAGTGTAGACAAATATGTAGTTAAATACCAGAGATTTATGTAAATACTAAAAGTAAAATATGAACACAATTTAACACTGACTACAAAGCATTCCTGAAGTGGTAGGATTGACATGTTTTTTTATTTAGAAATTCGTCTATTGAGTAAAAACTATGCGAACTATTCTCCGTGTCGTGCTGACACGAGAAACTATCAAACACTGCAGTACATACAAAGATAATAATTTATGTGTCTACAATAAGTGGCTTATTTACAACAAAATGAATTTTACAAATCGTTGTGCACATTCTAGCAACCTTGTGATCCGTGACGGTGCCTGAGGTCTACGGTAAGTACTGTCTACGTATAAGGTACCTGCTCCCCTGACCTTACTTAACTTGAAAGCTAGTTACTTATTTACTTTTTGGATTATTTTGTTAGTATTACGCTTTATGAACTGGTTTGACCAAGGGGATTTGGAAGATTGAAAGGTAGGTTGATTGATCAAAGGTCAAGCTAAATTAAAACTAGTAATGACCCGTGCTTTGAGGTATAACAAACTGGTACAACATATAACTTATTACATACATAGTATAAAACAAAGTTGTTTACCGCAGTCCCTATGTATGCTTAGATCTTTCAAAGTACCCCACGGATTTTGATGCGTTTTTTAATAGATAGAATGATTCAAGAGGACGGTTTATGTACATAAACCTTACATGCATAATATATTCAATATCAGTACCCGTGCGAAGCTGGGGCGGGTCGCTAGTTACATATAAATAATACACACAGATGGTGGTAATTTGCTGCCAACTGCATTATTCACAGATTATACATATTTGTTTTTATTATTAATTTTTTGCCACTAGATTGACATCATAAGATATATAGCTTGCTCAACATAAAAATATTTTTCATATAACTTAATAAGAATAAATATATACCTATATGGTTTAGGACTCAATTGCTATATAGTAACTTTTTTATAATATTTGTTTAGTTGCCTGTTGTGCTCCAGAACCATGACTTTCCTTTTCAGAAGTGTTTTCGTAGCCTTTGGAGACATTGGCCTTGCTAGGCATTTGCGGTTTTACTGATATTTCTTTGAAGCGTGAGCCACCATCATCGGCCTACGGTGGCTGGTAGTCGGATAGGTGAACGAGCAAAGCTTAACTTAGTCTAACTCATTGTCTGCAAACAGCACTATAGTAGGTAATTAATTAACTTATTTTCATTTAATAGCCCCAAAATAAAGCAATTCTATCTCACCATAATATTACTACACACATTCCTTCATCGCCACTAATTTGGTATTCTCTCTAAAACTCTCACACATGAGGCAAGCTCCGCACAATTACAGGCAGATTACAAAATGCCTGAGTTATTTATAATAGCGCTGACAAACGTAATGTATGAAAAAAAACTAATTCACAAGAGTATGTTGCCAATTGGGAAAGGTCATGGAAGATTATTCTTTGAAATTGAAGTAAAATGAACTTTAGGTTAAAAACGTAAAAGTTGATATTTCTGTAAATGAACAGCGGTGACTTATTTTTGAAGTAATTCGATTTGTTAGGTATATGACAATTTTAGAACCAAAAATTCGAAGACATAATATGACATCCACCAATCCGCACTTGGCCCACGTGGATTAAGGCCCTTTCGTTTTCCTAGAGAGGAGACGTGAATCCCAGCAGTGGGAACATTATAAGGCTGATCAGATGCTATGCTATGCTATATTGTACTGTCGTTGAGAATTAGTATATAATTGATAGGTACGTAGACGTTGTAAATTGAATGTTTACATGCTTATTTATGTATTTTAAAAAATCCCTTGCATTCTATAATTATCATCATCATCGTCATCAGCCTTTTTAATGTTCCCACTGCAGGGACATAGGCCTCCTCTCTCTAGGAGAGGGAATGGGCCATAATCCACCACGCGGGTCCAGTGCGGATTGGTGGATGTCACATGTCTTCGAATTTTTGGTTCTAGGACATGCCGGTTTCCTCACGATGTTTTCCTTCACCGTTTTAAGAGCAGTGGTGATGAAATAAATTACACAAAGTAATGCGCCTGGCTGGGTTTGAACCCGCGACCTACGACTCGTAAGTCGGGGCCGTTACCACTCGGCCACCACTGCTCTCTCACAGTGTGAAAAACTATAATTATAAATTATTTAATTCAGTAAAAACCAATCTCTTTTTAATTTATTTCTATAATTTATGTGTGGATTGAACTGTAAGTGTACATTGGCAATTAATAAATAAATTTTCTTTCAGTTAATCTTTGGATTATAAAGTTTATACTACGGTAGATGAACACAATAAATAAAAATAAGAAATATTTCAAAATAAAGTATCATTAACACTGGGTACTATTCGTAATTATTTTGACTTTTGTATATAAGATAATTATAGGAAATAATGCAAAAATAAAAAAAAAGCTAATAAATCTGTACCTATATGACTGGTAATATTAGTGACCGATACTTAAACACGTGATTATAAAAAACAACTTTTACTATGGGACCAAACCTAAAAACACGAAAAAAAAATAGCAAGTTCAGTACATTATTAACAGTTCACACTTCAAAAGATATTTCACACATAATACATTATTTTGCATAGAGCAATGGTGGCCGAGTGGTAAATGCCCCGACTTACGAATTGTAGGTCGCGGGTTCAAACCTAGCCAGGCAACATCGTGAGGAAACCGGCATGTCCTAGAACCAAAAATTCGAAGACATGTGACATCCACCAATCCGCACTGGGCCTGCGTGGTGGGTTATGGCCCATTATATATTCCCTCTCCTAGAGAGGAGGCCTGTGTCCCAGCAGTGGGAACATTAAAAAGGCTGATGATGATGATGATGATGACATTATTTTCAAATGATTTAAATATAGTATTAATATAGTTAGACGAGCATAAATTTACTAACCAGCAGATATGATTGCTATTGCTCATATAAACTTTTAACATTAATTTTCATGGTTTAATGCATGACAAATTTACGACTACAATATAAACGTCTTAAAGGTACTGCAGTAAACATTAAATCAATTTCTCTTGTTTTATCGTTAAGTTATAGCCTTATAAATAGTCATAATCAAAATAGTGTATCTATACGTCATAAAATTAAGCCTTGTACAACTTTTCGGTCCTAGTCCCAATAGTTTCAGACTTTCAGCTAAGCGTTGATATGTCAGTCAGTTTTTTCTTTTATATCAATATATTATATAAAAATCAATCCCACTTTTCGTTGTAATTTTATAATTCAAGAACGGGCTCGCCTAACCAAACAAAGCCTAACTTTGTTCGGACTATTTAGTAGGTTTATGTGAAGTTTGCACAAAATCAGTCGAGCGGTTCCGGGAGTTGTCACTGCCGGGAGCGAAGCCGCGGGCAAAAGCTAGTATTTTATATATTATGATAGATGTAAGTCTTGTACTGTTTAACACTCGGTATCGAATCTAGGTGCACGTTTTCGACATCTAACATTTAGCAAAAAGTCGTCCACACTGACCCTTTTTCGATCGAAATACTAATATATACAACATTCTATGTACTCGGCTATTTTATGTTCATATATTACTAGCGACCCGCCCCAGCTTCGCACGGATACTGATACTGAATATATTATGCATGTATTATATCCACATAAACCTTTCTCTTGAATCACTCTATCTATTAAAAAAAAATCGCATCAAAATGCGTTGCGTAGTTTTATAGATTTAAGCATACATAGGGACAGCGGGAAGCGAGTTTGTTTTATACTATGTAATGATTATGTATGAATGACTGTCCTTTCGCTGAATGCAGTTTGCTTCCAAAACCGTTCACTCGCTATTATAAACATGACTAATCCGCATAATTTTATGAAATTCCATTCATTCAGTATTGACAATTATAGAATGTTGAGTTATTTTGACGAAGTGTAAACATTGGTTTATTTGTATAATATAGGTTTGTTAAGACGATAGTTAAGTTTATCATAATATGTGATAAATCAACATTTCAATGGCGATAAAATTTCAATATATTTGGTTTGAATAGCGAGGTATAATAAATATTTATTATTCGACGAAGCTTATGGGTAAACATGAATTAATTACATTGCATTCCAGGGCATCAGCTTTATAATATTCCCACTGTTGGGACTCAATCTTCCTTCTAAAAAAGGTAATGGGCCGTAATCCAGCACGCAGGCCCAATGCGGATTGGTGGATGTCATGTCTTCGATTTTTTGGTTCTAGGACATGCTGGTTTCCTCAAGATGTTTACCGTTGATGAAATAAATTATACACAGTAATGCGCGTGGCTGGGTTTGAACCCGCGACCAACATTTTTTTTGATAAAATTGAAGGTATAAATATCTGTATGACCTACAGATGTTCCGGGTCTGGGTATTTTTTGTATGTAAGTGTGAGAATATAGAAGTAATTCCTAAAATAATGTTCTATCTAAATATAGAGATAATTTTGCATCCACTTATATCATAGCGATAGACAAGAAACATTTTCATTTTCATAGAAACTATTTGTCAAAATATTGAAATGTTAATACAAAAGTCCGCAGCAGCTCTTCATTGGCATAGTCATCAATGTAAAAGTGTATGGCATGCAGATCACTTAAGTGGAGCGAAGTCAATGTACGACACGCCTCATCTAGTTCGTAGTACATATACACTGTTAAATTTTGGTGGTTTTAATCCCGTGGTCAGTCGATCCGGTAACCGTAAATCGATACTGTTTCATGTCCCGAATCGACCCTCCACGGGATTAACCTTTCGAGTACCGTAATTAGAGATATAATAGAAAGACAATAGGTGTGCGAACGCCGGCTCAAGAGTTTATAAAGATGACTGGCCTGTCAGTCTAGTAGTCAGTGACCCTGACTGCTATGCGGGAGGTCGTGGGTTCGATTCCCACCCAGGACAAATGTTTGTGTGATGAGCATGATCATTTGTTCTGTGTCTGGGTGTAATTTATCTATAATAAGTATGTATTTAGAAATATATAAGTATGTTTATCAGTTGTCTAGTACCCATAACACAAGCTCTGCTTAGCTTGGGAGTAGATGGCGTTGTGTGATAGTTGTGGACATATTATTATTATATTATTATTATAAAGACCAAAATTTAACGGTGTATATCGATGTAATTTTAAAACATTTAAAATAAACTGTTTTGTAGAACTTTAATCAGTGTTAAGATACAAGAGAGAGGCAGGAATTCATTTCATTACAGAATGCTTTCACATTCGTTCGTCTCGTGTTTATCTGAGTTATACAGAAGATGCACTGTGTTACACAATGTTGCCATTACGGCTATATATATCATTTGAATGCATTACATATTAAATTAATTTGGTATTACTGCGAAATTACATGTTTTTTGCTTGTATTTACTACTGTTGTTGAAAGTAAAATGCTTACGTAAATTAGTAAATGCATTTTAGAGATGCATTTTTGTTTTAGTACGACATTATTATCTATTTTACAATTCATGTACTAACACACTTATTTATAGAGCAAATACATTGTAAATAAAATTGTACAAAAGGCTTTTTACAATTACTGTTTTTTTTTTGTGGTTTTGCATTGTTGATATATATTAAAAAAAACAGAAAAGTCACATATTGCCTAGAAATAAATAGATTATTGACTTAAAGACCTCCAGGTTGTAATATCAGGAAACACAGACTCTGACAGAGAATTCCACTTCTTAGCTGTACGCGCAATGAACGTGTTCCCAAAATAGTTTTGTCTGTATAAGTGGGATATCTACTATGTGATGTGCCGGGATTATCTGTATCAGCTCTAAGCTAATAATACTTCATCTTTCCCCTTATCACAGCACAAAAGTTTTTAAAAATAAGGTGGTCTTATCATTCCTACAGACAACCTTTGGATGGGCTGAATGAAAGGAAAAGATTTAGGGCTCTCAGTGTATAAAAACATAAATGATGTAAAAAAGAAACAATAAAAAATAAATAATAGACCACCTCACTATAGGTTCTGTAGTGATGTGGTCTATTATTTATTTTGTAGATCGCGAACCGAAAGACGCAGCGGTGCGAGTCCTCCTACAAGGTGGACCAATGACATGGTAAAAGTTGTGGAAATCTCATGGATGTAAGGCGCACATGACCGTTCATCGTGGCAACACATTTTTTTTCGGTAGGGAAATCATCCAGTGACATTTCGACGCCTTTGAGCCCGGCTGGAGATTGTGTCAGACTTTTACTGACAAAAACAACCCTATTGTTTCGTTAACTTTCAAATTGGGGCCGAACCATCCTTTCGAGAACGATCCTTGGCTCTAATAGGCTTCGGCCCCACTAGGCCACTACGGTTTGCTGACAACACCTTACCTTACGCGTCGTCGACGACTTGGGTTAGGTTCAGACAGTCGGACGGTAGGAAGAGGCTCTTGTCCAACAGTGGACGTCTGTCGGTTAAAATGAGGATGATCACAGCACCGGATAGGTGCCTATCTCAATATCATCTTTCACACACTCCATTCATAGTTTCCAAGGCCAGCTTTTATTTCTTTAGAAATTCAATTACAAAGATATCCTATCTCCAAGCTACGCTAGCTCCTCAGACCATCATGTAGAATGATTTTACCAAATCTAATTTAGTTCTAATCGATTTTAAACAACCGCTAACCACCAGTGGCGCCACAGTTGCGCCACAGTTGCCACAACAGTGAACTACGACCCGCGCATGCGTGCAGGTAATTAGACGCGTTACGTTTTACGTTGTTTGGTAAGTTTTTACTGTTTTTTCGTTAAATAACAAATTAAAGTTTGAATTGTTTGACTTGAAGCTATTATTTCTTTCTGTTTTCTCTATTATTATTTTACTCAAAAATTTACAGTGTACAATTTTAAAATCACATAATAAAATAGAATTAAGTTTTTTTTTAAATTGATATAAACTAGTGCTTGACTAAAATACCCTCTGAGGATAAGCAGTGGTGCAATCGATGGTGAAGCGCACTAGTTTATTAAGAGCTTATTCACTCTAGCCTTGAAAATCCCGTAGTACTTAGGCAAATTGTTCCAGTGCTTTGCTGTACGCGAACAAACGACGAAGTTTTTAGTATGTGTGTGTTTTCTTGTTGACTTAATTTTTTTTTAAATTTTAACCTGTAAATTGGTGTTTAAGATTGCGTCATTTCTCGCAAATAAAAAGTTTTCCTTTCTTTTTAGTTGTACCGTGTGATAGCCTTATTTATTGTTTTAAATATCCCAGCATTTATTATGTACAGTAAGAAGTTTTCACCTCGCACAGATTTTAGGTTTTCTTCTTAGTATGTACTTTTACCAGTTAAAAACCATCGTTCTGGGAATGTTTTTTTCTTAAACATTGCGCTAAACAAGGAATTACTCCTGAAGCATGAGTGTGTTGATGATGAAGATGTTAACTCATATGTACAAGACACACATACTGAGTAATATAGTAGTATTATAGTAATATCTATGTATATAAAAATATATCTTTCTTAGTTCTGTACGGGAGTCGTCAATGGCGCACACTGTTCCTGCGTGTCTCAAGAAGTTGTCAGCGAACGGAAGACGCCCTGCAGAAGGGTCGAAGCCAACTGGGGCCAAGGGTTCGCGTCTGAAAGGAAGGCTCTGGCCCTGTTGTATATGGTAACGTAGGAATGGAGTAGGTTGTTTAGTCTGTAAGAGTCTGACATTGTTTCTCGCTCTGCTCAAGGACGGCATTGGTCATTGGATGATTTTTACCTACCATAAAAAAACCCACAACACGCAGCGCAACTGTCAATCACTCAACCACCACATCAAGCTTGCCAAAAACAAATGCAAACTTTAGATAGTTCAAAGAATATTTTAGTCATTAATAGCAGTGAATACACACATACTGAACAGTAGTCTCATTACATAATAAAAATCTGTTTGAGCGCGTAATGAATAAAAAACACATTTCGACTTGTGTTCCGGTAATTTTAAAGCGTTGGATAGACTAATTCGTTCTTATGTTTGCATTGTTTTCTATTAGAAGCATTAGCAGAGGTTTTGTAAGTTTATTTTAATGTCATTTGAAGTGTTTCCTGAGAAGTAATGGAGACGTCAGAATGTCGTTTTTGTTATATTGGTTTAATGTACAGTGTGTTCTTAATGCAGTGTTTGAGATAGATCTATTTGAGGACGTAGGATGGATGAAATGGCGATTAGGAACAACTTGTAACCCACGGATGCTACTCAAGTTGAAGGGTAAAATCTACAAGTCCGTGACAAGACCTAACTCTACGTGACGAAACTAAGATACAGTAGTATGGATCAGAATGTTGGGCTGTGAAAAAGATGAAAAAATATTTTTTTGAAAAGTTTTCGTTTATCTTGGTATGGTCATATGAAGAGGAGGGACAAAACGCATGTTATTAAAATAGAGTCGACATGTAGATGGTAGGTGAGGAAGTGGGAGGCCAAAGAAGAGATGGATGGATTGTGTGAGGACTGATATGAAAGAAAAGGGAGTTAGTGATAGTGTGACGATGTTGGTGGCGACTTGTGGCATTTTTTAAAAATTATTGCAATTGATTCATTTACTGATTCTGAACAAACTATATCTAATTATTCAGGTTTGTTTAAATAAAGATTTTCTCTATCTTCTTGGTTACTAATATCAGTTCCTAATCCTCTGCTTAACCTCTAAGCTCTCGAGCTACACGGTAATGTGTCGAATGTAACGTGCTGTGGGAACTGAGATGCGTTGCGATGTGTTTTGATGGCACGTATTATTATAAGGGCCGAGGCAGACGCTGAAGCGGTAGCGATATTGTAAATATGTATCTAAAACTAGCTTTGCCTGCGGCCTTTTCCGCGGGAGTGTAAGTTTCCGCATAAAATTTTTGGACAACCGTTTCATTTCCCTGGGGGGCAAAAAAAAATAATTAAAAAATATATTCTTTGGAAAGAAATTTCAGCGTTAAAAAAGCCCTCTTTAACGCTCTAAGGGTCAAAACCTCCAAGGGTTTGAGTTGAACACTAGGAATTCTTGCAATGTAAAACAGATCTATATGCAATTTTGAAAACTTTTAAAAAGTATTCCACCGGTGTAATGCGAGGATGTCATTATCTCTTTACCTGCGGCATTTAGCATTCAAAATATTTTTTTCATGTTATTAATAAGGTGACTGTTTATTTAATATTAACTTTTTAGGCTCCAACACGATTGAAAGGCATATTCACTGCAACAGACCGACACTTTGCGTGTGAGGGTTGGCTCTTTCTTCGCTCAAAGCATTAGCATTGCTATTCGACGTGGCAATGCTGCCACTCTTTGGGGTACATTTCTGGATGACAGCGATTTGGAGGAGTACATCGACTACTGTGTACATAACATATAGTTAAGTTTTAGTATCATAAATAGTTTAGTTAATATTTAAGGTTCCGTACGTATGTAGAAGTAATACTGCTTATTTCATTTAATTTTTAATTCTTGTTAATTTACCTAAAACCCCGCTATAAGAACTCGCTTCACTCTTCTAACTTAAGCCCAACAAAAATCTCATGATGTTTTGCAATAATTATGTTTATTTAGCGCTCACAGAAGCGACCTTTAGGGAAATTGCCCGTCGCCATATTGTACGCATACGCGCTTTGTATGAGTTGAATGGCAGCCATCATTACGGGCAGGCTTTATGTGGCTTTGTAACGTTATTGATGATGATGTCAATAATGTATGGAGGAGATTTGTGCCATGTATGGACTTGTATGGAGATGTATGGACTTGTATGGAGATGTATGGAATGGGTAGTAAGATTATTGGTGTTATTGGTTCATTGGGAATGAGATTGGTAAGTTAATTTTAATGTTTGATTGTGACAGTTTAATGGTCATATTGGTTCATAGTTGGTGCCATATATGTTGTGGTTAAATTAGTAGCATTCGCAAGGTTGATACTGAAATAAATATCAGATATTTGTTTTGTTTGTTTTGATATTCACAGGCTTGATATCGCATTTTTTTAAATTGCTATAAACTAATGCTTAACTGCGATCCCACCTGATGGTAAGCAGTGATGCATTCGTTGATGGTAAGGCGCACTAGTTTATTAAGAGCTTATTCACTCTAGCCTTGAAGACACCCAAATTATAATTAGACGGAAAGACTGCAGCCGGCAAACTGTACGCGGTATAAACGACGAGGCAAAACGCTTAGTCCTGGCCGCAGGTGTCTCAACAACGTAAGGGTGGATATTTGCCGTACGCCGGGATGTCCGAAGGTAAAATTGGGATGGCGGAATCAAATCGTGCATGTTTGGAAAATGAGTTTTAGTCAGTAAAAGTCTGCCATTATTTCCTGCCCTGCCCAATGGCCTGGAGATATCATTGGATGATTTTCCTACCTACAAAAAAAGGCTTGGTATCGCATGAAGTATCCTTTATATATTATAGCTTACATATGTGTTAATCGGAAATACAAACTGCTCTTACATTAAATTTCATCTATCTCCGTTCAGCTGTTAGAATGTGAAAGAGCTACAAACATACACATAAATACATACAAATAGACTTTTGCCTTTATTTAGTTTCGAGGCACGATTGGCGTAATGGTTAAGTGATTGGCGGCTGCACTGTGAATCACGGGTTCGATTCCCGCACGGCTTACAGATACAGGTTCCGGGTCTGGGTTTCTTGTTGTATGTGAGTTTACATATTTGTGACAACACCCACACTACAGGAGTAATTCCTTGTGTCTATTTTGTAGTAATGTTTTAATAAAAATACTTATATATATTTTTTGTCATATGTGATATGGGTGAATGAAAAAATTCTGAGAACTTAAATGCAATATTTATTTGCATTTTTAAAACAAACTTTTACATATTTAAAAAAATCCATATTTAAAATCCCTTGCCGGAGTCTGTGTTTCCTTATGGCTACAATCCGGAAATCTATAAGTGAAGAGAAACTAGGTTACTTCTAGATAAGCGCACTCCATCGTCGACCGCATCGTCCCTTTTAATCAGGTGAGATAGCGGTCAAGCGAAACAATAAAAAAAAACTATCCTTATACCCAAACACATAAATAAAAAATAAAAAAACTCTTAAAAACAAACTATTAGTTTTATTTATGTATATACATAAATTTAAAACGATAGAACTTTAATTAAATTATTTAACACCTTTACTGCAAACGTGTGCCATTAAATAAATAAAATACTCAGTCTTTTCAAGTTAATAACCAATTATGTTAATAATATTAGCATACATGTGTAAATATGACGCTAATGTCTAATAACTCAAGCTAAGGTGTGGGCATGCGAGTGAAAGGTCGCAGGTTCGTACCTTTACTGAACTTTGAGCTAAACGTGTTCACACAAAGGCAAAGTATTCATTTTATTGTGATTTTACTAGACTAACAGGCCAGCCTTTCCCGCTTTAGATTGGTACGAGCACGGGTAGACTAACTAGAAAGACACCTGTGCCTTTCAATTGCTCTGAGCGTTATAGGACCATGATGTCTCTTTCAGAAATTCCCCGCAGCCCTAAAGGCTAGAGTGAATAGGCTCTTAATAAACTAGTGCGCCTTACCATCAACGATTGCATCACGGCTTACCATCAGGTGGGATCGCAGTCAAGCAGTTTATTGCAAGTAAAAAAAAAAAAAAAAATCAAAAATCAAAATGGTTTTTATTGCACATAAGGCTACATGGGCACTTATAAAACGTCAGAAGCTAGTGCACGGTTCCAAATTAGTCGTTTCCTTTGGAGAAGAACCGGAAGAAACTCCATGGTTACTTGTTTAAAAAAAATGGTTTGTTAAAATATTTCGAAATTACAGTATTGATATGATTATGTAAGGACAGTGTAGACCTGTCAATATTGTACCCAAAAGCACAATAAAAATAAATCATAATGTTAAAAAAAGGTGACAGGTGAGGCGTATTAGGAATTTGCGAAGTCTACAGTGTTCTTACATTCACATTGTAAAGAAAAGTTTTATAAAATACTAGCTTTTGTCAGCGGCTTCGCCCGCGTACATAAAATATAGCCTATGTCACTCAGGAGCAAAGCAGCTTTCTATTGTTACTAAAATTTTTCCAATCAGACCAGTAGTTCCAGAGATTACCCTCTACAAACAAAAAAACAAACTAATAAAAAAACAAACTTTACCTCTTTATTATATTAGTGTAGAAAATAAAAATTACCCTAGTGCGCATCGGCCCTGCTTTTGCTGAAACCATTTCGTTTACGACTCGGGTTCCTTATTAGATAACTGGAAGGTGAGCTACCCATTGCTCATAGTCTGCATATTGTACTTTAGATCTACGTAATCTTTTTTTGCATAAGAGTATACAAAATAAAGAATTTATTCTCTGGACGTATTTAAGAGGAAGATTAAAGAGCACTTTCTTTCACAATTGACATCTACTAATATAATATAATAAAGAGGTAAAGTTTGTTTTTTTTTTTGTTTGTAGGAGGTAATCTCTGGAACTACTGGTCCGATTGGAAAAAAAATAACAACAATAGAAAGCTGCTTTACTCCTGAGTGACATAGGCTATATTTTATGTACGCGGGCGAAGCCGCTGACAAAAGCTAGTAATATATACTAATACCGGTATTTATTAGTATGTATTAGGATATTTATTTTAATAGTCTACTTACATATATTTTTAGCAATAGCTGTTGTAATTGCCATTAAGCCGACATAGTTTTAAAAAGCCGATAACACATAATGAGTAATTACCAATATTGCCAAATTGATTAATTAGTTTAAGTTTTTTTATCCTAGTTATAAATATTTATTATTGTCCGCAATATACCGGTTGGTTAATTATATAATCCGTTTTTTATTGAACAATAAATATTAATTTCTTTATAATTATATATTTCTCCTGTACGTGTGTTTGTCACCTAACTCCTCCTAAACGGCTTGACTAATTTTGTTGAAACTTTGAGAGTATATTTGAATAGGTCCGTGTATAGTTTGAAAATACAATTAGACCCGGTAGATGGCGCTGCAATCGGATTCACATTTTTTTTTATAATGAAAAGTCAGTCAAGCTCTTTTGGCTGAAACGATAGTGATGATGATGAGAGCCATCTAGGCAGTGGTCGGTCGATGCGTACTAACTACTTGCGGCCATCGAACCCGCTCAGCTGTTCTTTACTTATGTATTCATATTTCGTATACATGTAAATTAATTTTAGGTTTAGAAAAAAAGTACTTTATTTTTTAATTTTATCTTTACAAATCGATAGTGTTTCATGTACTGGATCGAACCTCCACGGGATTAAAATGACAAAAATTTAACGGTGTATATTGTTTATGTTCTCGGCCAAACCCGATATTAGGATGAATGTACGGGAATTTTAGGGCACTCCGACACGGATAGGTCAGATTACAAGATTAGTACCTACGTATTTTTTATAACTACCCAAAAATAGGGAAGTTAAGGAGTGCGCGTATTGGGAGAACTTGTTTGTCCTAGGGGATACTAATTCATATTAATATCAGGTTTGGCAAGTAATAACCAAAAATTATAAAGTCCTAATAATATCAGGAGGAGGCCTTTGCCCAGCAGTGGGACAGTAAGGGCTAATAAAAAAAAAATAATAATAATATCAGCACTAAATGATGACTAAAATTCCAGTCATACAAAAGACTTCAACGCGCGCTACGCCTTCTAAGTTCACAATCATTCTATACAATATACGAGTATAATCTTTTTCCGCTTAGTATTACATTATATTATATATACGTGGAATAGTTGATATAAAAACATCTTCGATTATAGTTAAAGGCAACCAGTGACCTACTTCTTCCCATCGTCTTTAAAAAGACATTCTGGTAGTTTAATAAAATGAGAATTAATATTTTCAAGGAGAATAATTACAATAGTATATCTTTACTTGCATGTTATTTTCATTGATATTTTTTATGTTGCGAAAAAATCATTCAACGACGAATCCCGCTCTTGGGCGGAGCAGGAAACAGTGTCAGACTCTTACTTTCGCACTAAGGCCAAACCTTTCTTTCAGAAAGAGACCCTGGATGGAGCCCAGGGTCTGGTAGGGACGGGGATGAATAAACACATGTAGCTATATTCTTTAGAACCCGATATATATGTGATTTACTCACGCGGATTAACGATGTATTTAAAAGACTTTAAAATATATTATTTACTTTATTATTTTACATAAACTTTTTACATTATTCATTAAGGTTTACCAGCACACTAAAATTCCATTATCTTTACAATTTAGTCAAACAATTTTTTCTTCGTTACCTCAAGAAAATATTGTAGGTTATGTGCGTGTGGTATATGTACGTTATTTAAAAAACTAGTTTTTTTTTCAAATAACGTATAATTTTATTTATAAATTCATATTGAAATATTTTTTTTATGAAAATAAATATCTTTAAACCCAGGGGTCAACAGCCAATCACCAGGTCATAGATCTACCTTCTCCACTCCTTATTAGTAAATAACAGGAAACATTTTCGCGCAGAGAGTGTCTCGTTCAACTGCGTACAGCCGACGCAGCCTCAAGGATACAACGAAGTAATGTCAATAGGAACTGCTCTTGATACCAGTTATATTAAGGATATTTTTGTGCCATTGTAAACAATCTGTTTTGGTGTTGTTTATTTTTAAACGGCTTGTGTCCGGTGTGATTTATAAATAGGGAACTACATTTTTTGTTGATACGAGGGCATTGCCCTGTTGGAGGCTTCTAGGCTGATAATAAATTATAGTTAGTACCTTGTATTTACTATGGTTATCATATGTTGAACCATCACGACGATCGACCTTCAATGGGCAATAATCGGTTTTTGGGTCTCTATCGAAGTGTGCGTGTAATTATGGCTAATGTTTCAACTTATTTTCCGCGTAAGTTAATTTTTTGGTTTAGTGTATTTGTATGAATAAGAAGATCAATAAAATCCATTTATAAAGAATATTATTTAGTTTTTAAAGAATAAAAAAGCATGGTGTGGAGAAATCTACTTTCACGCGAGCGAAGATGCAGGCAGAAGCTAGTAATTATAGTTAGCTAAGTGTTTTTGTTTTAAATATTGCAAAACTTTTTTTTATGGTGGGCAAAAATCATCCGATGACGAATCCCGCTCTTAGGTGAAGCGGGAAACAGTCTCAGGCTCTTACTGACTAAACACCCCACCCCGTTCCTTCCTTGCTCTTCGCAGGGAGCCAAGTTTCCCTTTCAGAAAGAGACCCTGAGCCCCCGTAGGCTTCGACCCTTTTGCAGAGTCCCTACAAAATATTGCAAACTTTAAATAAAAGCCATTATAAGTTAAAAAAAAATACACAGTCTCTTTTACTTAAACTTATGATTATTTCAATAGATGACATACTAATGTTTTTCATATTACATTCAGAGGAGCAAGAAAAACAAAATATTATGAAATATCACTCAACTACTTGTATTAAAACTTTCTTGCAAATCATCGAATTAAGTACGATTCGTAATTTTATGAATGCAACTCCAAACAGAATATTATGTCAGAATTATAACTTGACATAATTTGTCATCATGAGACTCACCACTATCAAATCACATAAAAAAACTTTAACTTACTTATACGTAACTTGTATGTGAAACTAATCAAGTAAGTACCTGAGTAAAAAAAATTGTAAATGTAGTCTATAGAAAGTATAGCACAGTATCCGCCTTATGATGTTACTACTGCTGGGAGTCAAGCCTCCTATCTCGGAGAGGGAATAGGCCGTAATCTATCTCGCGGGCCTAGTGCGGTTTGGTGGATGTCACATACCTACGAAATTTTTCATAACTAAACCCAGTTTAAACACCAATTTCATCACAATATGCTTATTGAAGCTACTTTTATCCTAGAAACTGTAATTATTGTGTATTGTGGCGAGAAATAAATATTATTATCTTCTTTATTTTAATAGTCCCGCCGCTGAGATTCAGACCTCCTCTCTAGGACAGAGAACGTACCGTAATCCAGTACGCGAGCCCAGTTAGTACTAATATCGTAACTAAGTTGAACACTTTATTTGTATCTTTATTAGCGATAATCTCTGTAATTACTTATTGAATAAGTACTTACAAAGATTATCTCTTCGATCATTTTTTTCTGATAAAAAACTCAATTACCACCAAGCGCATTTTATCCCAAAAAATGTTTGACTCTTTATAAGGTAAGCAACGGGAACTAACCCGCGCGCGAAAGTTAGCTAATTAGAAAAGTAATCAATAATAATGATAAGCTGATCAGGTGTACGTGGCGCAAACCAGGGGGGAGTGTCACCCATCGGCCTAGATCAACTAGCGCAGCGTCTGCGCTTGCGCATATATTCACACATTATGATGTTATTAAAACATTACAACACTTGATTGGCAGTGAAAACTATTTGCGACTAGTTAATGCCTGCTATTTCACTTACTTTATGTCCCCCATTATAAACTAGAGCATATTATGTTCTTTAGCATATATGCTATTACCTATAAAATAAAATAAATTTTCGTTAAAATCTGTTCTATACACTTTGCATGAAAGAATAACACATCAACTCGTATCTTCACATTTATAATATTAATGGAATGAAAAAAAAATTAGAAGAATTCCACATTTTCATCAGAGTATGACAATCCACTGAGGCTCCTGAAATCAGACGCCATTCATCTCGATTCTCGCCAACCCATATCTAACATTCAAAAATAATAAATATCACACAGAAAGCCTCTGATGAACTACATTTAATCGAATTATTTTCCCAGTTTTATTCGGGATCAAATAAATAGTTCATCGATGTTTTATAGAACATTTCATATAGTCAGACACAAAATTTTAGTAACAAGCTATAATTTCGTCTGAATTTCCAATCGATCATGAAAAAAAATGACAGAAACCAAATGCTACAAATACCTACTCATACATAGAGAAATCCCACAGATGCACATTTATAAACGCATCACGCAATAATCTCTACTTGGGAATCCCAATACTAATACAAAAACTGCAAACAATACAGCGACAAGCCACGAACGCAAATATATAATATTTCAGCACAAACATAAGTGGGACAATGACACCTCATATGCAATAAATAAAATAATAAAATAAAATGGACAATAGTTAAAACTGTCGTGTGAAAAAAGAACGAAATCAATTGACAACTTCCTTTCTTAGTTTAGAAGTAAGCTAATTAGTTATAATGAAGTATAATTAAACAAACACTCACCCAAATCGAAACGTTCACACGGTACGAGTAATCACTGAAATTGTTATGTCACTGTCACTTGAGAATCACTTGGGCTTTCAAACTGCTTTTAACTTGTCGAAAACTAAATATAAAGAGAATATAATATTAGTATTTTACAAAAAAAATAATAATAATACGCAGAATTGAAACAATACGCCAATTTGAAATACAGCGATACGCCAATTTGAAAAACGCAAAAAAAATGATCTCAAATTATACCGAGAACGGGAATGATAGTTTCTTATAACGATATGTTAATTACTAACACCTAATAGATATTATAGCACAGTTCCTAGATTGTATAACGGAGTCATAACGTGTGTTCAGCAAGAACTGCAGCCGAGCCACACAATGCCTTCCCACGCGCGGCTCAGAGTCCTACGCTTACGCAAACACATAATTAGGTTCGTTTTTTTACATCAAAACATTTGGACATTGTCTAACATATTCGACAAAGCAATGTTACTAGTCTTTGTGAAAAAAATTAAACATTGAACTATTGTCAAAGCAAGTCGGGTGAGAAGATTAGACTAAAGGTTATGTAAAAAGTCGGTCAAATGAATATATACAAGATCTTTGAAAACGATACCCCGCACACAATGCAATGCCGTGCAGCGGTATTTCTTATGATTTTTCATTTAAACTTTAACCTCGCTAAAATTCGCGAATTAAATTTTTAATATCGCAGTTTTTACAAGAAAGTTACGTCAAAATAACTAAATGTTAGTGTTTATTAATAAAATTATTGCCAAATGTAATCTAACTGGCAATTAGTATAATTTTATTGTTTTGAAAAGTTTTAACTTTCGCTCTCAAACTGTTCTATGTTTCTACGAGATGTTATCACGAAATCGAGAGTGACTTATAACTTCATTTTTAACAAAAAAATAAATAAAGCTTTTTTAACACTTTTAGTCATTAAACAACCCCTAATTTTACACAAATAAAACTCCCAAAAGAAAAAAACATAAAGAGTCTCAACAAAAACAAAATGAAACAAAATTAAAAGCAGTTCAAAAGCTACGCCAACAGAAAAAAAAAATAACGAAAAGTTTTAATAAATAAAATTAAATTAAAAAATACCGAATATTCGTGTGGTTTAAGCGACGCGTAAGGATGCGCTCGCGACGGCCGGCCGTCGACGAAGACTGTGCGAGGTGCGCGCGCGCTGCGAGCTCGGGGGGGCGCCGGGGCATCCGCAATTGTTCTCCTTATTACTCAAACTTTATACACAGATGTACTAACGCTGCAGGCTGCTGCTCTTGCAAAATGTTCAGTTTTTAGATAAAGCTAGCTGGCGGGTATGGGTAGTGCTGGCTGGCGGGTATGGGTAGGCTTGGAAGCTGGGGGTGAAGCAAGGACTTTTGAAGTGTCATTCAATTAACTTCAATGTAGCTTAAACATTCATAAAATTACTTTAATAGATCATACATAGATCTAACTGTAAGTTCTCCATGTACTAAATAAATAAATATAAAGGCGCTACATGACAATAATATACGCGAAGATTATTGATATTTAATATTAAATTTTGTCAGAATTTTAGAATTAAAGCATTTATCATTACATAGTATAAAACAAAGTCTTTAAAAGTACGCAACGGATATTGATGCGATTTTTTTTTAATAGATAGAGTGATTCAAGAGGAAGGTTTTTGTGCATAATACATGCTTTATATATTTAATATCAGTACCCGTGCGAAGCTGGGGCGGGTCGCTAGTTTCAAATAAACCATTTACAGGCACTTTTGAATTGTCAAGAAGTCAGGGAAAAAATATGAAATTTTAATTGTGTATTCAAAAGAGTAGATCTCTATGGAAAAGAATATGCAAGAACCTCCGTGGACATCTTTTCAGTCACGTTATATAGGTGTTACAAATATCTCGGTTACATGACATGTTTTTGACTGGCCTGTAAGTCTAGCAGTTAGTGACCCTGACTGCTATTCCGGAGGTCGTGGGTTCGATTCCCACCCAGGATAAATGTTTGTGTGATGAGCACGATCATTTGTTCTGTGTGGGTGTAATTTATCTATAATATGTATGTATTTAGAAATATATAAGTATATTTATCAGTTGTCTAGTACTCATAACACAAGCTCTGCTTAGCTTGAGACTAGACGGCGCTGTGTGATGGTTGTCGAATATTATATTATATTATTATATTATATTACGTTTGTATGTAGCACTTGAGTGATTTTCTTTTAAATTTGTATTAACTGTAGATATTTAAAAATTATTACATATTATTTTTAACATTGAAACTAAACTTTCTAAATTGTTTAGCTATTTTGATTCATTTTAAATTAATAATTCAAATTGTTTAATATTTTAATATTGAATACATACTTTCAAAATTTCAAAAAAAAAAAACTCATAAATTTTGCTTTAACGGGGAGCTGAATCGGAATCATCTGCTTTCGCTGTTCAAGGCTTCATCTAAACACGCACGATCTATTACCGCTCCACATCCGTGACTTCACTCGTTCACTCATTGTAACCACATAACTAAATGGTTCAAACTTCAACAATTGAATTTAAAATTAATAAAGTTTATGCCCCTTTGGTCCATGGCGTTTTTTTCTTTTAGAGGCTTTAGTAGTAATTCGAATATGACAGCTTCATTATAACTAACACTTGTGTCTTACACTAGATAGATACTAAAGCTCTTATGGGTCCATGGCGGTAAAAGTAAAAGGGCTCTTTAAGGAGTGGTTAGAGAAGCATCAGAGTGTCATCACCGAACATGTTAAGTTGATGATTTCTTAACTTTAAAAAAGCCCAATGCCCATGAAGTCGTTCATTCGTTTCCCAGTACGGACAGTATTTGTACTCCTCGGGTTGGCCGCTCTTAAAACGTTACATTGATCATTTCAACATCTTAAAACGTTAAGAAGTAACAATGGTGTAGTGGTCAAAGGTGCTGCTTGCGATTGTGAGGTCGTAGGTTCAAATCCAGACTCGGGAAACAATGATGAACTTACTATTCAGTTGAAGATATAAATGCAGTGGTCAAAGTGCTTAAACAATGGGAATATCTGTTTATTTTGGATATTGCGGCATATAACTATTAAGATCCAAAATGCATAGCGACACTTTGTCCATATATATGTTGTCCAAAATGTCAGTAAATCGACCAGGAACAGATAGATAGTAACTCTTTTGTTCATCGGTTTTTTTTGTAAGTATACGTCTCTATGGCGGAATTTGGATGAAACATGGTAGATACATAGACTGTAGGTACATACTGTGATAGACATCTTGGCATTTGAGTTAGCACATAGAATACTTTTAGATATGCGAGAATGTTCCCTTGGCATGAATTCTGTATTTTATCTGGTCGAAACCGCTGACAAGTGTCAGTCAGTCAGAATCAGAATCCATTAACTAATAGTGTCAGAGCTAGAAGTGAGGCTTATTTATCAAAACAGTTAAAAAACAGGTATTAGGTATAAAGTAACCACTTGAAACAGGTATCTTGGAACTGAAATAACAGTTCCTGCTCCGCCTGTTCCATTAACAATAACCTACAAGAAACAGCCAATATAAGCGATACTGGCATGGAATAATTTTGAATGAAACACGATCTTATCTCTTCTGACTATTTATTGTAGAAAGAGACAGCATCAGTTCTCTGTCTGTCACTGTTCCAGACCTTTTCGAATACACACATAAATTATGAACTTACCATTGAACATAAATAAGCTCAAAATATAATTAGTAAAGTTATCTTCGTATACAATAAAGTATATTTAAATAAATAAAGAAATATCGACTATAAATTATTATTTTTATATATTTATTTTTCTCAGGACTCTGAGGTCTTGGACTTTTGGAAGGCGTACCAAACGAGGGCGAGGGGTCGAAACCAAATCGCAAAGAATTTATTATTATGATTAATTTTATGTTTATTTTGACTAAACTACCATTAATTATTAAATCAATATACAAGCATAATCAAGCTGTCACTTCCAAGCCAGTAAATGCCTTAACCTTTTGCTAACGATAGGTTTTTTGTTCCAATACTAAAGGCTGTTATTTTGGAACAGGCTTTTAAAACTGTTCTCTCCGTGGAACTGGAACAGGTGTAACAGGTTTCTAATTTTACCTGTTCCAGCCCACCTTTAGTCAAAGCATAATGCTAACAAAAAAATGTCCTAAATCTGTCTTATATTCATTGACTAGGCTTTTAGTGCACTATAGCACTTTTAAAATAACTAAATCTTCTCACAGTCAGTTTTCTCTGTCAATTACAGTCAATCGCCAGGAGATATCTCTGACATGTGACGGAAGTGTTGATCCTAAACATGAACTCGAGGTGGTGGTACAGTTCATTCGTGAGCCGTTCACGAGATGACGATATATTGTTATGGAGTTAGGGATATTTATTAAACAATAGATTTTGGAAACAGATTTACTAACAAATTGATTTTATTAAACTATTTAGTTATTAAACCTTTATATTAAACTAGTTTACTGCTAGCGGCTTCGCCCGCGTGCAAATAGGTATTCGCATAAATTTTGACACGCGTTTCCCTTTAGGGGGTTAATTTTTGGAAAATCCTTTCTTAGTGTTCGCCTACGACATAAAGGAAGCCTTGTGCAAAATTTCACTCTCCTAGGCCCAGTAGTTTCGGCTATGCGTTGATATGTCAGTCGGTTTCTTCTTTTATATATAAAGATAACAATAAGCTCATTACAAAGACGGACTTAATGCTTTAGGCATTTTCGGGGGTAGTGTTGAGGCAGTGATTGGCTTTTTAGGGGTCCGTAGTACAAACGGAATAAACGGAATCCAAACAAACTCAACTAAGTGACCCTTAATGTCATTGGGTTTTTTTTTTTTTTTTTTATGGTAGGTGAAAATCATCCAATGACGAAACCCGCTCTTGGGTGGAGGGGAGACTAGTGTCAGACTCTTACTGACTAAAAAACCTACCCCGTACCTTCCTTGCCCTATTCCTGGAGTCGAGGTAACAGTTTCCCACTTCCCTCTAGACTCCGGGAGGCTTCGACCCTGAAGGGCCCCTGCAGTTTGCTGACAACTCCTTGAGGCGCGCGGGAACGGTGCGCGCCGTAATGTCATTGGGTGGGAAATCATCCAACGACTTCTCCCACTCCGGATGGAGCGGGAAACTTTTACTGACTAAAACCAGACCTATTTCTTTCAGTTACCCTTTCTGTTTTATATTTGTGGACCACTGATCTCCTTTTCAGAAAATAACCGTGACCCTAGTCGGCCCAGCTGGTAGTAGGTACTGGTTTCCTGACATCTCCCAAAGGCGCCGTCGGCATTTCGGGCTCGGTCCTCACCGTACGTGCAAATGGGGATTATGCACTATTTACAATACCACTTTAATAAAAAGGTCAAGTCTAAAAGGCACACTCATAAAATCAAGAACCCAAACCTAACTTGCGAAGCAGTAATGCTAGCAAAAGAGGAGGCCAACCGCATAATGCAACGGCGCTCACGCCCCAGACGCCGCCAGGGTTCCGATCCTGAATTCCGGCCAAAGTAGGCACGGGCTTGCGGACGGCGAGTAATAGGTAGCTCGCCGTCCGATCGTCCGGTAACCGTCCGCACAAAGCCCAAGTCGTCGACGGCACGGTCTCAAGACAAAAAATGTAGAGGTCCAACTGCAGGGCCAAAGCCTACTGGAGCCTTGGTCCGTTTTCTAAAAGGAAGGTCCGACCCTGGTAAGAAGACTAAGAAGGAACGGGGTGGGTCGTTAGTCAGTAAAAGTCTGACACTGTTTTCCAAGTTCAACCATCAAGGCGGTTAACATAGAAAACGCAATAACAGGTTTTTGGGTCTCAATCGATACGGGGGATGCGCGTAACCATAGGAACTTGTTCAACTTATTTGCCGCGTACATCACAGTAAATTATCGTCACGTTTCGTACCGTACGTCAGATAATTATCGTCATCGACATTTCAGTCAATCCATACTTTATCTACACTAATATAATATTTTTTTGTTTGTAGGAGGTAATCAATGGAACTAATGGTTCGATTGGAAAAATTGAAGCTATAATAGAAAGCTGCTTTACTCCTGAGTGACATGGGCTATAAATTATTTATATAACATGGATATTAACCGAGCTATCACAACTTTTGTCTCACAAATTTTCCGCGGACGAAGTCGCGGGCAGAAGCTAGTTATTTAATATAATAAATGCGAAAGTAACTCTGTCTGTCTGTTACAGTTTCACGCTTAAACCTCTTAAACGATTTTGATGAAATTTGGCACAGACAATCTTTAGTCCCTGAGAAAGGAAATAGGCTACCTTTTATTGCGAACAAAAGACGCAGACGAAGTCGCGGGTACCAGCTAGTTGACATATATTTCTGCGTATCATCATCATCAACCTAGCGTAAGTCCCGGTTGCTACCTTGGCTTTCACCTCGGTGCCCGGGGTCCGCTTTCCTGCCTAGTCGCCTCCACTTCGCTCGGTCTTTTGCGTCCTCTGCCTTAAGCCCATTAGCACGCATATACCTTACGACGACATATATTTCTGCGTATAAGCTTCCTTTAGTATGTTGTGTATGTATTTTCAGTAGCCTGTCGGTAAGTTCGGTAAGATTTTTCAAATGATAGATCATTATGTATCTTTTAATTAATGCTCACGCAGCCTAAAAATACCTGTGCTTACCTGTGATTTGTGCCTTGTCAGAATTTGAGTTATTCCATAATTACTAAACTAAAAACAGGCAGCGTCACATATATCTGACTAACTAGGAATTACATGATTTTATTTATGTTCATTGCATACTTGATGCCCAATATGGACTAGATTCATACTAGATTAATCACATAGATCTTCTAACCGTCTATTGAAAGTCACACATTTCTTACTAAGTAGGAAAGCGTCCGATATTAACGTACCGATAAGCCACATGGGGCCCATGACTTTAACTCCACAGTAAACACAGACAGACAAACGAAGACAGTCATATGAGCCAGAATTCATGTCAATTCCCATTGCTATTCACCCAGAACTAAGAGTATTTTCTTTTTTTCTTTACAACAGAACTAACTAACTTAAATGCCAATGTGCCTATCAAATTTCGTGGCCAATGGAGACGAAGAATTATAAAAAAAAAAACAGAATAAAATTAGAGTTACTTTCGCTACCTATTCCTTGTTGACTTACACACTCTTCAGACACAACATATTAGATAAGAGTATCGATCGTCACATTTTATTTTTAATGTTTTCTGTCTGGCGATTCATTCATCAATGCTTAATATCAGGTGGGATTTGCAGTTAAGCACTAGATAATATAATACAATAGTATGCCTACTGTCTTGATCACACAGATCTTCAAATTGTTCATTGAAAGTCACATATTTCTTACTAAATAGGAAAGCGTCCGATATCAAACTACTGATAAGCCACATGGGGCCCATGACTCCAACTCCACAGTACACACAGACAGACAAACGGAGACAGCTACTCTTTATAGCGAAACACAAACAATGGCGAACTTTATGTGTTCTAAGTCTATACACATCGTGCAATCTATGGTACTCGTTACGTGAAGAGTTTGCACGACCCGGGAACTGAAGCCGGGACCCCATAAATCAGGTGCTGTTAGTAAGGCGTGATAACTGTTCCGTTGGAGTTATCTAACATTTTTTTTTTAATTTAAACGTTTACTAGGAATTACCAATCCTGTATCGTGGACAAAACAAAAAAAAAAAACCGCCTTCAAAAAAAGCCAAACGATAAAAGTTCCTACACTAAAAAGTTGAAAATAAAAATTTGAATTGCTGTAAAGAAACTTAATTTATAGGTAAACTTATTTGACATTAATATTTTGCAAAAATTCAAAATTTATTACTTCTTTTTGGAGTTTTTATCTGAATAAAGAAGAACGTCTAAGCTCCCACACCATTGGTATCGCTGGCGACCGTTGCCGAGTATCTCCCACCGAGTACCAGAAAGCTATTTTTTGCTGCGAGGCAATTTGCTAAGCTAAAAGATTTTAAGTTCTGCTGGACCAATAACGAGAATGTTTTTCTACGAAAAACTGAAGGTGACAAACAGATTCTCATAAAATCGGAGCAGAATCTGCGTGATATGGAAGTGAATCAATGACTCTTTATAATCATAAGAATGTCAAGTCCTTTCCATAGTTTTTGTTTATTTTTTAGCTTAAGTACAGTATCTCACACTCACAACTACACACGTAAGTTTTTTCTTTGTTTAACATATGAGCGTTTTATGATAGCTATGCAATTGGTTAAGATCTTATTTGTTTATTTACTTCATCTGTCCTTCCCAGACCCATCTCTTTCTCACAGCGAATGCCACCTTTTTTGGTATATTACTTTTATAATAAATGGCCAACCCCAATAACCTAGATGATGAATTAGATTCACTCGGTGTTGCCAACTCATATAAACGCGTACCTGAACAGTGCTTGCAGTGTATTACTTATCCTAACATGGGCTTAAAGATACTACATTTAAATATTCGGAGTATTCAAAAAAATTTTGATGAAATCTCCGTGTTAATGAAACTCATGGGCTTTCACTGCGACGTTATCGTCTTATCTGAGTGTTGGTTAAGCAAAATATGTCACTTACCTACTCTAGTCGGTTATACCTCTTATTGTACAAAAAATAATTTTAATCAAAATGACGGATGTGCTATTTATATTAAATCTTCTATTAAACATGACGTAAAAGAACCCAATTTTGCCGACGCTAATTGTCTTATCTGTACTATTGAGTCTATCTCAATCATTGCAATTTATCGTTCTCCGTCTCATAGAAACATAACCAACTTCATAGATAGTTTGGACAAAGTTCTCACGCTTCCCACTCAATCCGTTGTCCTGATTGGCGACATTAATATCGACATCAAGAACGGGAGCAACGACACCAACGCAGATGAGTACCTATCCTGTACCGCTGCACACGGTCTTCTCCCTGCACACCTGTATCCCACGCGTTTGTCTAACTGTCTTGACCATATTCTTCTAAAAACCAATTTATCCGCCACAGCAGTTGTCATTGAATCATCCATCACTGACCATGAACCTCTTTTACTATTTCTGTATACCAAAAATAAGGACCGCAACCTACCACATACCAAGTGCAAATTAAATAGAAATGCAATCATAGAAACTATAAATAGCAGTGACTGGTCTCCCATTCTAGGGATGACAGACGCGGACAGTGCCGCGGAAGAGTTAGTAGGAAGACTCTCTACCATAATTAAAAACAATACTTTGGAGTATAAAATACCCAGAAAACAAAGAACCCTCAAGCCCTGGATCACACCTGGTTTACTAAGGTGTATTCGAAACCGTGACCGCTTGCACGTCAATTTAAAAAAATGTAGTGATAACGAAATATTGCGAATCACGTATAATCGTTATCGTAATCACTGCAACTTATTATTAAGAAAACTTAAACGCACGTATGAGAAAGAAGAATTCTCGAAAGCTAAAAACAATATAAAAGCAACTTGGGACGTAATTAAAAAGGTGGCTGATATTAGTTCAAATACTACTCCTCCAGTCGAACTATTGAATCTTTCCAGTTCTCCACGCCTCTCACTAAACATAGTCAATGACTACTTTGCCGATATAGGCAAAAGTCTTGCTTCCAAAATTAAGCATATAACCTCTACGCCTACTGATGCGCCTACAAAATCAAGTGGTTCTATGGTTCTCCTAGAAACCACAGAAACGGACGTCGAAGGCATAATTTTGTCCCTCAAGCTCGATTGCGCCACCGGTTGGGATGGCATTCCTTTAAGCATCATTAGGGCCACTAGGATAACATTGGTCCCTATAATTACGCATGTCTGCAATCTGGCCATTTCATCAGGTGTTTTCCCAGCAGTATTTAAACGGGCAGTGGTTCACCCTATTCATAAATCCGGAAGCAGAGACGATGTAAATAATTACAGACCTATCTCGGTCCTTTCTGCCATGTCAAAGATACTGGAACGAATCTTAAACAAGAGTCTCCTCTTCTTCCTCAATGTTAACAATATTTTATCGCCCAACCAATTTGGTTTTCGCAAAGGAATGAGTACAGAAGATGCCGTTCTAGCTTTGACTGAGCAAGCTGTTAAGACCATCGATAACAAACATAAACTATTAAACTATAAAAAATTGACAGTAGAATTTATATTTGAAACTTGTGCAGTCGAAATACCTCAATTAAATACATTATTGATAGTAATATATTGGCCACAATACAATAGGAAGACTGAAATATTCTTTGGTTGTCTAGAGAAACTCTTACAAAAAATTAGTTTAAAAGACAGTAAGAAACAAATATTAACTGCAGGAGATTTTAACACTAACATTTTTGAAAAAAAACCAATCTCACTTGCCTTACTGAACACAATGAAAAGTTACAACTTCCGCCAACGAGTAACGGAACCTACAAGAGTAACTGCCACTAGTTCAACGTGTATAGATCTTATATTCACCAACTTTGACGATCAAATATATCTAGATGTTAAAGAATTGGGACTATCAGACCATAAAGGAATTCTAATTACGCTACCTAATAACTACATACAAACTGAACGAACAAAACTACGTTATACAGAAAAAAGATTGTATAATTCCCATAATATATCTACATTCAAATCAGAACTTGGCAAAGTAGATTGGAACCAAGTCTTTAAAAATAATCAAAATGTAAATGAAAATTACTCATCCTTCCATAAAACCATACAAAAACTATTAAATTTATGTATACCAAAAAAGTTGATGAAGGTCAAAAACAAGTCAACAAAATCATGGCTAACTGCTGGCCTGAAAACAGCTTGTAAACATAAACGTGACTTAAAAATATTAATCAATACTAGTAATAACCCGATACTTCGAAGATATTATAAACAATACGAGAAAATTCTCAAAAGGGCAGTCGTTACATCTAAAAAACTAAATTATATATATCTAATGAAAAAATCAAGCAATAAAACAAAATCAATGTGGCACATAATAAAAAGTCGCACAAACAAACTGACCAAAAAAACGAAAGAAAGCATAAAACTTGACATAAACAATATTCTTGTTGAAGATCCGACATCGGTCGCAAACGCTTTTAATGACTATTTCGTATCGGTAGGAAAAACAAATGCTACGAGGTCTGACGAAAGCCCACCTGGACGACCTGTTGTCACTTCTTGCCAAAATTCTTTATATCTGCAAACAGTTGAACCGAGTGAAGTAAAATTTATAATTAAAAACTTAAAAAACAAGCAAAGTTTTGGTCATGACGAAATACCACCGATGCTTGTCAAATCATGTATTGACGAACTATTGATGCCTTTAACTTTCCTCATCAATCAATCTTTCATGGAGGGTGTTGTCCCAGACTTATTAAAAATATCTAAAGTCAAACCTATATACAAGAAGGGCAAAAAAACTGATGCGGGAAACTATCGCCCTATTGCTTTATTATCTACATTTTCAAAAATATTTGAAACAGCAATGTCGAAACGGCTTAATAATTTTTGCGAAAAGTTTAACATCTTTAATACTAGTCAAAATGGATTCAGGAAAAATAAATCTACAGTATTAGCAGTATTTAACTACGTCCAAGAAGCATTAAAAATAATAAATAATAAGAAATATGCTGTTGGGTTGTTGTTAGATATGAGTAAAGCTTACGACCGCGTATCATATAAAGTACTATTAAATAAATTATACCAGATAGGTGTAAGAGGCATCGCTTACGAGTGGTTTTGTTCGTACCTAAAAAATCGCCTACAGTACGTTGAAGTAGAATATATTCACCCGGACACTGGCATAGTAACTCACGTTAGATCTCAAATAGAATATGTAACGATGTCTATACCACAAGGCAGTGTCTTAGGGTGTATTTTATTCCTAATTTACATCAACGATTTGCCAAAGGAAATAAATGTACAGAGTGTCCTTTTTGCTGACGACATCTCGATAGTTTTTCCATGTGACGACGGTAGTAAATTAAATTGTTTATTGGACCATGTACTTTTAAAAATAGTGAATTGGCTAAAGGACCACAATTTGGAAATAAACTTCTCGAAAACAAAACTTATGCAATACAGACCTTATCAAAAACGTCCATTGAATATTATGTACTCATTCAATGACGTGCCGCTACAGTGTGTCGATGAATTTAAACTTTTAGGTCTGACAGTTGACACTAATATAAATTGGAAGGCACATATTAACGTTGTGTCAAGCAAACTTGCAAGTTTCACGTACGCTTTAAATGAGCTGAAAAGATCAACCGACTTCAAAACAGCATTGACAGCATACTATGCCTACGCCTACGCATGGATATCATATGGCATTACTGTGTGGGGAAATTGCGTAGACGTAGACAAACTGTTTATTCTACAAAAGAAATGTGTGAGAATTCTGGCGAACATAGACCAAATGCAGAGCTGTAAACCTTATTTTATTAAATATAAAATGCTCACCCTAACAAGCATTTACATTTTGGAAGTAAGCAAGTTTGTAAGAAAACACGCGTCGTTATTCCCTTTGGCCAAAAATCAAAAGTCGCTGCAACGTTCCACTAGAGTAAAAAATGAACTAGCATTGCCGACTTCAAAATTAGCTATGTTTCACTCAGGACCTCTTGTAATGTGCATAAAAATTTACAATAAACTACCCAATGAGATTAAAGACATAGAATTGTACAATAAATTTGTAAATGCACTTAAAAGGTATCTAATACAGAAATCTTATTATAACCTAAACGAGTTCTTGACAAATTGACATTCAATTTAATAAATATTATAATATTTGAAGTTTGACGCAAAATCATAATGTAGCAATGTACCTAATAATGACATCCAATAACAAAAAAAATAAATAATGTATTTATAAAAATAATAATTAATAATAATGTAATAATACACCAATCTTAAATTGAATTTATATAATAATGCATGCAATTATAATTAAGATATTAATGTTGCGGTGCCCTAGCAGGGTTCATGTATGACACTCATATTCTGTAACAACACCTTGTAAACTACATGAATGCAATAAATAAATAAATAAATAAATAAATAAATAAATAAATGTCTAGGTATCTTTATTGACTTATCTAAGGCCTTTGACACCGTCTCTGTACCTGAACTATTGAAAAAAATGGAGAGCATAGGAATACGGGGTGTTGTATTGCAAATGTTTCGAGACTACTTAAGTAGTCGTACGCAAATTGTTAGAGTTGGGCAGAATGACAGTGATGAACGCCCGATCACATACGGTGTACCACAAGGTAGCATTCTAGGGCCCACACTTTTCCTGATATATATCAACGAGCTTTGTCAGTTGCCGATCCATTATTGTAAAATAATTTCATACGCAGATGACACTTCCTTATTAGTTGAAGGAAAGGACTGGGCCCAATGTTATCATAACGCCGAGATTGCGCTGATGCGTGTTATGGAATGGTTGAGTAATAACTTACTAACAGTAAACGTAAGTAAAACGTTTTACATGCCATTCGCCATAAGATCGAATTTATGTCCACCAGCATCTTATACTCTAAAAATTCACTCATGTGCGTCCTCAACTTCCTGTGACTGCCCCACAGTCACCAAGTCTCCATCCGTTAAATATCTTGGCATTTATATAGATCAACACCTTAACTGGCATAAACACCTCGACACACTTGTGAGTAGAGTTCGCAAACTGATTTACGTTTTTAAAAAATTACGCAACTCTGCTGATATTGACACACTAAAAATCGTGTATTTTGCTTTATGCCAATCGATTTTAGGGTACTGTATTTCAGCCTGGGGTGGAGCTACTGAAAACGTTTTCTTACGACTGGAAAGAGCGCAGAGAGCCGTACTGAAGATACTTTTCTACCGACCGTTGAGATATCCAACTGCACAATTATACGCGGAATCTAAAGTATTGTCAGTAAGACAATTATATATTCTACAGATCATGCTCCGTAAGCACTCTACGCGTCCACCATCAGAACCAATTGGAAGAGTCAAACACACTGTCTTTCATCCACAATCGTGCAAAACATCTTTCGCTAAAAGACACTACTATATCATTAGTTCGAAATTATACAACCAGTTGAATAAAGTGTTAAAAATTTTTCATTTAACTAAATACCAATGCAAGTCCATCTTACAAGAACATCTTTTAAAACTAGACTATCGCAAGACAGAAAATCTTCTGATGGGAAGCTGTTCCAACATAAACAGTTAAATTCTATAAGGACAAATGAAACTTTAACTATCCATACCTATTAAATATTTCGCTCACACTCATTCTCACATACAACACACTCACACTTAACCCAAGCATACTTACATAATATTCTATTCATCAATCACACACACATACCCACACACAAAACCAATCATAATCACTTTGTTATTTTTATTTTACTATCTATCTTTATTATGTATTTACTCTTAAATATCTTTCGCTCTGGATTGGTTTGCATTTGTTTTGTACCTAATAGTACTTGTTAAATTTTCTTTATGTATCACTGTGTCCTATCCAGGTAATATTATTATAATTGTATTGGCTTATGCGCACATAATTTTGAAGGCACACTGACTTCTAAGAGACAGGTTATTCCTAGTTTAGAAGTCAGGGTCTTTTTGTTCTAGCCCACTTAGCCATGTTCCTAAAAATGTAACATTTGTGTCTTGTTTTGAAAATAAAGATTTATTATTATTATTATTTAAGTTTGAGTGGACTCTCACTGACTAAAAACCCCACCCCGTTCCTACGTTGTCTTTCAAACCAGGCCTTCTTTTCAGACGCAAACCCTTGGCTCTAGTAGGCTTCGACCGTTTTGCTAGGTCCCTACGATTTACTGATAACCTTGAGGCGAGCGTGAACAGTGCGCGCCGTTGACGACTTGGGCTTGGTCCGGTCTGTTACCAGACGATCAGACGGGGAGCTAACGACTGGACGGCGAGCTATTCGTCCTGCCAGTATCCTACCTATATTATGGGAGGCCCTAAACGAACACAACAAAAGGGCACATGCCAACACGAAGAATCTTCTCAACCCTATCCGTACTATCACCATAGCAACGCTATGTCAAGGTAAATATTTCCTTTTCCCATTACAACCACACCGTTAGGCTGTTATTAAGATTCCGCAGTTTTTCCGACACTCGACCGCAACTTGTGTACCTACGACATTTAATTATATTTTCATCTTTCCACTGTTTTGCGACACCGCTGCATAAGTGGTGAAATTTGTCAACGACAATTAATTTTAATAAAATAATAATACTTGTTCGGACTGATGCGTAGAGAAAAGATGATAGCAAAGTCGTAGGGTCGAAGCCTATTGGGGCCCACGAGTTATGCGAAAGTGTACCCCGGGGCCCTGGAACGAACGTAAAGAAGGATAGGAGTGAATCCTAGTCAGTAAAAGTCTGACACGACCTCTCACTCCACTCTCTTGACTCGAGAAGTAATTGGACGATTTACCATTAAAAAAAAAACTTCATCACATATATTGTACTTTTTTTTGTTATAGGTTCGCGCTTGACCGCTATCTCACCTGATGGAAAGCGACGATGCGGTCGACGATAGAGCGCGCTTACTTAAAAGTAAACTATTCACTCTTGACTTAAAGATTCCCGGATTGTAGCGATCAGGAAAGACAGAATCCGGCAAGGAATTCCACTCCTTGGCTGTACGCACAATGAATGTGTTCCCAAAACATTTTGTACGTATATGTGGGATGTCCACCATGTACCGGTGCCGCAACGCCGTATGTCGGGCGGTCCGATGATGGAATGGGCTTCTTCCGATGACGGCATTTACTGAAACTTATATAAATGTTATATCTATGCATATGCTAGTGGGTTCATCTTAGATAAAATAAAGTACTTATATGATGCGTTTGTCAATCGACCTTGGGTAGGATGCCAAGCTAAAGTGGTCAAAACGCTACTGTGCATTGTAATAGCGATAGTAACTTTGTTGGACACTCGCCAAAGTTAAAGGAAATGAAGGATATTGGTGCGATTCATACAAGTTCCTGAGATCTTTTATAACCCTTGAGATTTCGACAGGAGGCGGAAATAAAATTTAAAACGGTTTTACGTTCGCATAGATCATAAAATATAGAGCGTTTTTTAAAGGGTATCCAAGAACGTAAATAAAAAGTTTTTCAATAAATTTAAAAATGGAAAATAAGCAAACCTTTCCGTTAATCCCCACACGTTCGAGTAGGTACAGAAAACAGAAAATAGACATGACAGAAAAATACAAAAGATTTGAGTGTTTCTACAAAGGCATTAAGAGTTGAAGTTGGAGATATGACTGGACGTATATGGTTGATTTATAAATAAACGCAAAAATGCAAAGGTGAAACTTTTTGAAACAAATAATACATTTCAGTTTATTATTAAAAATCTAGACTACAACAATCACGTTTAACCCCAAGGACCGGCAAATAACGACAATTTTAAAACAATTCTGGTAATAACAGTGATTTTATGACATTTCGTAGCGCTTCGAGTCTTCCACTGCTGACATTGGCGGGTTGGTCAACATCTTGGAACATTTAAACTGTGGACCGCAAATTAAAAGGATTTAATCAAGTCTTAGTTGAAGTTGCGTTAAAAAACGTTTCTTTTCATTTTCGTTGGAATGCTAATTTTAGTTATTTTTGCAAGTTCAGTGGTATTTAGTCTGAGTAGAAAAGTAATATAGAATCTTTCATTGTGAGCGCTTAAACTAAAAGCAACAATTTAAATGATTTTGCCACATTTAAAATTAAATATTCATATCATCATCATCAGCCTTTTAATGTTCCCACTGTTGGGACACACGTCTAATCTCTAGGAGAGGGACTGGGCTATAATCTACCAAGCGGGCCCAGTGCGAAACATGCCGGTTTCTTCACGATGTTTTCCTTTACCGTTTTGCGAGTAGTGGTGTTGAAATAATTTACCTAAGTAATGTACCTGGCTGGGTTTGAACTCACGACCTACAATACAACTTGTACATAAGTCGGGGCCGTTACCACTAGGACACCACTGCTCTCAGGGGCTCTCTCTAAATTTAAATATTAGTAAAATAAAAAAAAAAAACATATTTTAATAAAATTGCGACTATTGTTTTCACAAAAATTATTCTAAAAAATGAAATAAAAATCATCTTAGAGCTAACTCATTAGGATACCTACCTAATATCATCATGTGGGTGGGTGGTGGTTGTGAGATGTATGTTTTAATTAATTTATATTTTCAAAATTTTTGTTTTATACCAATCATCTATTCCTTACATGTTTATCCAGCTATTACTAGCAACTTCGCAAGCTTTACATACAAACTATTGACGCCCATTTCATCCCCTTTGTTTTGCCACAATTTTACTTGCCCTGGCCTGATTGTATATTTAACATCGTGTGGAATTGAATTTTACCACCTACACACATGGTGTTCCGTGGAAAATTATGCGCAAGTAAAACTGTGATTGAGGTAGGTCCAAGAGTGTAAGACTATTACGCATTATAATTAACTCAGCCGTGTTCCTTCAATTAACTTTTGAATTTCAAGGCCACGGTGACTCAAATATTGCAGCTCTAATCCTATTCGCCTGAACTCTGTGTCTCCGCTAACAAGAAATGCCACGTGAAAGTCACCAATTAATTTAAGCCCACATTCTAACCTTGACGAGATCCACACTTAATTGAATCCCGTACCCAAGCATTATCACATTACAGTCACAAATTATATAGGTACAGATGTCAATCTACGTTGGTATGGCCACGTTTTACGAAAACCGGCAGACTACGTGGGTAATAGATGCCTTGCCATGCCGCCTCCGCCGGGACCCGGGCGACGAGGAAGGCCTAAGAGGCGATGGATCGACGTCGTAAGGGACGATATGCGTGCCAATGGGCTTACGGCAAAGGACGCGAAAGACCGAGCGAAGTGGAGGCGTCTTAGCAAGAAAGCGGACCCCGGGCACCGAGGCGAAAGCCAAGGTTGGCAACCGGGACTAATACCGCTAGGATGATGATGATGACAGATGTCAATCTACGTACAAAACGCGCTCGAGCAACGCACACATAGACACCGTTCACCAACGCGAAAACCGGGCTCAACGAGGATCATTACGACCGCGAGGGTGTCACGTGTCTGTGAAATTTTGCAACTACCACGATAATTTGTTGTGCATAATCCAGGTGACATCCCTAGCGCGCGCGATCGCCGTGCGTAGGTATGAAAAGTGAAGTACATACATGAGATTTATTATTTATTTAAACTTCATGTACAGTAGTGGTACATAGGCGGACTTAATGCTACAAGGCATTCTCTACCAGTCAACCTTTGGGTTAAAAAAGACAACACTGTGGTAGGTGTGCACAATAAATAAATTACAGATATTTTAAATAGATTGTAATATAAATTAGGTTACTAATAATAATAAAATACGTACGTACGTAGATTGACTTCTGTACCTTTTTATTTTGTGTTACAGTCGTCCGATGATTAGCCCAGCTAGTTTCCTAACGGCGCCCACGTGACAGCGTGTCCGATCGGACAGACAGACGGACAGACATGTGTCAGCGTTATTAGTTGGTAACCCTGAACTATTGAGACAGGCTCATTATTATAGATTAAGGGTTTCTCAACGGCTTGGGAGATAGATGTATTGGCTGGGTGATTATTTGTAGTTGGTTAGTGTCGTGGATTGTATTAATGATAAATCATATCTTTTTGCAAACAGGTTTTTCTTTGTATACCATATATCGTCGTTGCGACTTTAAGATCTCTTATGTGCAAAATTCAACTTTGTGAAAGAACCGATAAAAACCGTCTACTGAAAAAAATATAATGAAACTAACTATAATCATAAATATAGGTATTAGCTCAATAATTTCTTGTTTTTAATTTTGCTATTGTTTGTAGTACTGAATAGTAGTACTATAGTAAAAAAAACGGTTTTCGTTGACAATTAGTTTAAATATAAAATTAATATTTTATTAGGAAGCACATAGTTGATTTTGAAATTGTTAAATAAATGACGATTAAATCATCGTATACAAATGAGAGTTTTTGCATTCGATAGAGCTTGAAAATGTTAAGAAAATGGAGTAAAAAAGTGATTTTGCAAATAGTGACACAAGAGGTCTTAAAGTCGCAACGACGATATAGTCATTAGATACACAATAGAAAAACAACAGGCGTGCGAACACAGGCGTTCGTTTGGAGATTGTGTAACTACAAAAACACTACTATACCTAATTTTTTTTTTCGTCAGTTTAATTAAACTAGATGAAGCTGGTGTATTCCTAGATAGCACTAAATACCTCCTGAGGAGGCCTGTGTCCCAGCAGTAGGAACATTGAAAGGCTGATGATGATTATGGTGACTAAATATCTCACATATTTTTTAACAACATCTTCGGTTTCGGTAGGCGCTGTGTGTCGCAATCGGTAATCTCAATTTCTGAACGGAACAAAATTTGTATATTCTACAGACATTTGTTCTGGGTCTATTTGATTTGTATACCAATGTGAGTTTACATGTTTATTCTCTCACCATACAGGAGCAATTCCCAGTAGAGGTTTTTTTTTATGGTAGGTAAAAATCATCCAATGACGAGTCCCGCTCTTGGGCGGAGCGGAAAACAAGTGTCAGACTCTTACTGACTAAAAAACCTACCCCGTTCCTACATCGCCATACATACCAGGGCCAGAGCCTTCCTTTTCAGACACAAACCCGTGGCCCTGATTGGCTTCGACCCTTCTGCAGGGTCCCTACGGTTGCTGACAACTCCTTGAGGCGCGCGGGAACAGTGCGCGCCGTCGACGACTGGGCTTGGTCCGGACGATTACCAGACGACCGGACGGCGAGCTACCCAATGCTCACCGTCCGCAAGCCCGCGCCTACGGTGGCCGGAAGTCAGGATCGGAATCGCGGCGGCGTCTGGGGCGCAAACGCCGTTGCCTTATGCGGTCCGCCTCCTTCTTTGCTAGCATTACTGCTTCGCAGAAGGAGGCGACCGCCTGCCACTCCTCCTCACTCCGAACCATGGCTTCTACCAAGGCCCGGCGCGAGAGATCGCCGCCACCGATCGCTCCCACGAGGACACAGCGATGCTCTGCCCAAGCGGGGCACACCTCAACTGTGTGCTCCACCGTGTCCTCCGGGCGATCCACACAGTGGCGACACCCGGGCGTCTCTTCCGCACGAATGCGGTGCAGGTACCTCCCGAACTTACCATGTCCGGTGAGGACCTGCGTCATGCGGAAAGTGAGAACGCCGTGAGTTCTTTCCAGCCACGCCTCAAGGAGGGGCATTACCGCCATAATTATGGCGTGCCCAGCACTGGGTTGCGATAGCCGCTGACGCCATTTCGCCATCACGAGATCCCGCCGGAGCTCTTTCCGCCACGCCTTGACATGCTCAGGCGCCCCTGCGTTGCACATGGAAGTGCAGCGCAGATCGTGCATGCGTGCAAGGACTGTTGCCTCCAGATCCCATGGTGGCAGGCCAGCAAGGAGGCTCGCCGCTTCACGGGAAATCGTACGGTACCCCCGGATCACCCGTATAGCCATGACCCTCTGGCACGCGTTCAGTTGGGCCCTCGGCTGCTGCTGCAGTGTCGGCGCCCACACCGGCGCCCCGTAAAGGGCCATGGACCGAACGATTCCTGCGTAGAGCCTCTGGCAGGGGGCGTCTGGTCCCCCAAGGTTTGGCAGGAGCCGCTTAAGGGCAGCACCCGTCCGATTCAGCTTGGGAGCCAGACGTCGGAAATGCTCCTTGATTCCCAGTAGAGGTAACGTTTTTAAAACAAAAAAATTAATCTACCTAGCTTTTCTTACAATATAATACAGTTCGTTCGCCGAATTTAACGCAATGTACTTTTTACCCAATGTATTTAATTAAATAGTAAGTCCAATCTAGTAAAGTTGAAAATAGATTACATTTTTATGGTCTTGTTATATACTCTACTATATTACTAATTAATTCTTAAAATCCTAGGTTCAAAGCAAAACGGCCATTCAATATGTTAGTGCTAAGCTATGACATTACACTTTTTTTCTCTTTATTTATTAGACTTGGAACCATTCCAGCCTGGAAATGGTGTGATGTCAACCACGCTTTTTCCACTAAGGTCCCCAAAACCTGTCACCCAGAGGACTATACGGCACTCCATGCTCGGGATTCTCTAAGAACTAAGATATTATATATAAATGATATTCCTTTATAGTCCTTTCAATCAAAAAACTACCTACAAAATTTCAATAAGTATGAGGAACTTATAAACAAAAAATCTCTGAAAAAACTTATTAAAAAAAAAGTCTGCAGACGGGATAGAAATGACGTAGATTAACTTTTCTAATATAAATTACACGATGATAAGAAAGTATAAATTTTTTTGAAAAATATCAAAGATTGTATGGTAAACAAAAATAAACTTATCTACTTTATAAAATGGCGTCCTTATCTAGCGGAAGTTTATACAAAAGCATCACTTACCTTAATTAAATATGACATAACTTCCGAAAAATCTACCCATCATCTTCTAGATTTCTCTTGTCACAAAATCAGTGTGTTCGTCATTAGCTGGCGACTATGTGGGTCCTGCCGGTATCAGCCGCCGATCACCCGGTGGCGGTTCACCGGTGTTGCGCAAGCGCCGCGATCTACGTGAGATTCTGTAACAATATAGATCTCTGTGTAATGTCACATCCGTTTGTACGAAAACATTTAGGAAAATTCGCCCGATAAGGCGTAGATTTGGGATGGGAGAAAGCTTGTTTTGTCGTCATTAATTAAGCTTATCCTTACAGAAGCTTATCAGCGAAATGAACGCTGAATGATCAAAAAAAGCCGACCCCCTTCGTAAGGGGAAAAGGCGAGAGCAAAGAAGAAGATAGAAAACCGGTACCTAATGGGTGAGTCAGACTTGCGAAAAAAGGGTTCTATACCGTCGCGGTTGTACGGAATCCTTTTTGCAAGACTCAGTCAAACTAACTCCCGCAATAAGGATTACACGATGTACGACCGAACGTAGCAGAAAACGGCGAAAAAATCACGTTTGTTGTATAGGAGCCCCTCTTAGATATTTATTTTATTCTTAACTAGTTCTTATTATTGTTAATTTTGGAGAATTGAATTATTTTCATGACTTGATTTGTACGGAACTCTCAGTGTACAAATCTAAGACGCATTTGCCCAGTTTTTTTTTTTTCTATTGCAAATCTCTAGAGCCATCTGCCTCAATCAAGATACTTCCCAGACAAAATACTTAATACATACCGACAAAAACTAATGATCTTCAACCATTTGACAGATTGATTCAAATTGACAGACTGCTTATAAAAGTGGGCCGGCAAGATATGTAGTGTAATGAGTATCATGTCAAAACAAAAGATGAGATTATGTAAGTCAACGATTGATCACAAAAGGCTCTCGATGTGACTTCAACTATGTATCGATGGATAATGAACGTCAGAACTATTTAGGTAGGTATTGAGAGATGATACTAGTCAGTCTTACATAGTGCTTTTAGCTAAACGACTGGACTTTCATTTTGTTATGCAATATTTCTTTTATAAGGGTTCTGTATAAGAAATGTGCTCATCATCATCATCCTACCCTTATTCTATATGACTTGTGGTCGGCAAGTGTTTTTCTTCCACTCTGTCCTTGTCACCCGTCACACTATCACTAACAGTAACTTCACTACTGTGGAGTACATTACTCCACGGCTGTGCGAATTTTAGCGCTTGAAAACTCGTACAAAAATAAAGGCTTTCAAAAAAATAAATACCAAATTGAACAGTTTTTAAACCATTTAATTATTTACTAAAATCCGAAGATCCTAACTTGAGACTCGCCAAGATTCGACGGCGGTACTGTACAACCCAGGTGTTTTTATGTAAAAAGTGAATAGTTTATTTTTAAACAAGTGAGCTCCATCGTCGACTACATAATTTCTTACCATCATGTGACACAGTGGTCGAATGCCAGCCTAGCAATTATTATTATTATAGCTAGCCTGTGCTCTCCCACTGCTGGACAAAGGCGTCCCTCCACTCCCTCCAATCATATCGGTCACATGCTTTGCCGCTCCAATTCTCAAGGAAAACATGCAGGTAGTCCCGCCATCTCCTTCGTGGCCTGCCGCGGCCCAGCCTAGCAATAATAAAAAAAAATACAAAGACAGTTGTGTTTTTAGCTCTTCAACTTCAATTTTAGTGCCTTATCACACTAGCGGATTGCCAACGTCCTCAAAACGGAGCGGGTGCGCAACGAATTCGTCGCGAACACGTCGCGGCTGCGCAGCGAAGACATCGCAGACGCACAACGAGATTTAAATTCATCGATGCTTTCGTTTTCGTCTCCGGCGTCTTCGAAGCAAAAAAGCCAACAGCAGTGTTTCCTCGTCGGAATCCATTTTGTTACTGAGTGTATTGTGCGGCGATAATTTGCTACAAACACGCCACGATAATGTAATGCATTCGCCATGCGTCCGCGACGTCTTCGCTGCGCAGCCGCGACGTATTCGCGACGCATTCGTTGCGCGCCCGCTCCGCTTTGAAGACGCTCGCAATCCGCTAGTATGATAAAGCCCTTACCGTCCATTGATCTACACAGACTAGGCAGGAACTACAATTTCTTGGTTTCATAATTTCACTTAACCATCAATCACGGTGGCTGAGCTTCCCGTTGCCTCTCTACTTATCACCCGCGTTGCCCTCTGACCCGCCCTAACTAGCCGCTTGTTGATATTCAATCATGCACTCTGGTGGCCACTAGAAGGCTTTCTAGTTGCCGTAATCATTTATCTTCATTGAGTATTCATAGTAAGACTGGCGAAGAAGTGTTTATTAATTTCTTCTTCACAATATCCTTGTGTAACTGGAACTTTCGAGGATCAAACGATAAAGTATAGTCTTATTAGTTCTTAATTCTTTCATAAGATGGTGTCGTACTAGTTACTTCTCATTGCAAGCAAGTTTTACACGCACATTTTTAAAGAAAATACATTAGAATAAAAATTGTAAAAAAAAATCAATAACCAAGTAAAAAATAAAGGTAGGAATAAAAAAAGTAAAGTTCAAGTATAGTTCAATAGTAGTTTTTGTCAGTTCCTTGTTTTATTGTTTCGGAACTTTTCTTTTATTATTTATAGTTTCGCGCTTGACCTGATAAAAAGCGACAATGCGGTCGACGATGGAGCGCGCTTACCTAGAAGTACTCTTCACTTTTGACTCAAAGATTCCCTTATAGCCATTAGGAAACACACATTCCGGCAAGGAATTCCACTACTTGGCTATGTGCACAAAGAATGTGTGTGTGCTTTTATAAACTTACATATTATAAACCCAGATACACAAGACATTACATACCCAGAAACAAAAATCTGTAAGCCAAATACTAGTCTTGCGAGAATTGAATCTACGGTACGCAGTGCTCAACCACTGCGACCCCTATGCCTTCTAACATTAGGTATGTTACATTCATCAAACAGACGTCTTACTATATTTTGTCTTATCTTCTTTTCACTATAATGAAGATAACTAAATATCGAACTTCTCTAGACAATTTTTAGGGTTCCGTAGTCAACAAGGAACCCTTATAGTTTCGCGAAATCTGTCTATCCGTCCGCGGATAATCTCAACGACTGTTAGAATTAGAAGCTGAAATTTGGTAGCAATATGTATGTCAATTACGCCGACAAAGAAAACAAACAAAAAGTGGTAAAAAGTGTTTTATTAGGGTACCTCCCCTACACGTAAAGTGGGGAGTGATTTTTTTTTTATTTCTACCATAACGTGTGATATATTGTTGGATAGGTATTTAAAACGATTAAGGGTCCCGTAAGGTAATGTTTTGATAATGTAAATATTTTCGGAAACAATCGCTCCAAAAGTAAAAAAACATTTCGTTGGGTTACTAATTTATACATGGGCTACTTCGCGCTGTTAATTCGTAGTTTTAGGGGTCTGTTACTTTATGAGAAATTTGTGTAATAAGGAACCCTACACTGAGCGTGAACCGACATGCTCTTGGCCGGTTTTTCAGTCATAAGATTACTATCAAGTCCTGACCTCTCCGCTAATCCAATTTAAGCCATTAGCTATTGTCACTTTATCAAGACTCGACACGAAGATCTTCTCACGTAGACACTTCCTAGTCAAACTTCCGACTGAATCCATACCTACCATTATCTTACTAATATTACAAAGGCAAAAGTTTGTATGTGTGTGTACCTTTACTACTTTACTTCTGAATGCTCGAACGGCTGAACGAATTTCGATAAAACTTGGTACAGGGAAAGACCATAACCTGGAACTTGTGTTCCCTTGAGACAATTTTCCACTATCACGAGGCCGAAGTTACTTAAAACTTAAAGCAGATAATTGTTATGGTAAAAGAGAAATTAACTCAGCGTGTTTGTTTCCTCTTTATGGTTCACGGGTAGGCCATTCCAATAATAGGTTTAATTTCATAAAAATACAGATTAAATATGTTTTAACATTGTCAATTTGAGTGAGTTTTGGTAGAAACACAATACAATTAAGAGACAGTAGTCTGTACACAATAAGGGAAACCCTGCCTCTCAAACTAGGATGAAACCTGTATCTTGAGAGACAGTCATTAAGCTTAAAATGAGGAGCTATAGGTAACCTCATTTTAACTTGAATCACTATTGTATAATACTGGAAAAAAATTACTGACTAAAAGAAGAAAATGACTGACTCACATATCAAGTCACAACCGAAACTTCAGGGCCTAGGAGAATGATATTTTGCACAAGGTTTTCCTTATATGATGTAGGCAAGCACTAAAAAAATATTTTCCAAAATTCATTCCTAAAGGGGATGAAACAGGGTCCAAAGCTTGTATGAATACCTACTTCCACGCGGGTGAAGCGACTGGCAGAAGTTAGCGATTGACTGCTGCGCTGAGGTTCGCAGGTTCGATTCCTGCACGGAACAAATATTTCTATAGCTTACAGATAGATGTTCCGAGTCTGAGTGTCTTGTGTATGTGACTTTACATGTTTGTAAACGCACCCACGACACAGGAGTAATTCCTAGTGTGGGGCAACGTTCCTATAAAATATCTTGGTAAATAAAATTAAAACACACGGGCATCGCAGTCAACAGCCAGAAGAATATTATTACAATATTATATCATATAACATAATTACTGTTAAGAAGCATATTATTATAGAAATGTTCGCGTGCTGATCTATGTAAATGATAAGTAAAGAATACGCCCCGGTTTCTTGCGCGCAAAAACTGTTCGTTGTTATTTTGTGCGCGCTCCAATGTGGGAACGTGGGGCTAGTGATGCGTGGGTATCGATTCTTTAGCTGATTATTATTATCGATTATCGCACTTTTATTGTATTATTCTATATATAAAGTAGTCTTGTAACAAAAACCTAATCTAGAAAAAGGCGTCAAAAAACTCATTCGCATCGCTGTCGACTGGTAAGCTTTCTATCAGGTGAGATAGCGGTCAAGCGCGAACCTATAATCAATAAAAAAAAAACAAAAAAAGTGCCCAAATAGTTGGCAGAATGCTTATTCTCAATAATTTATTGAACATTATTGAAATTTTGAATTTTTCCGCAACAACGTTTGGAAAGGAATCCTCGAAAATAGGAAACCCAAGAAGACGAAGAGGGTTTTTATCCAGAATTTTAATTATATAAGTCTCGTGTCACACTTTCACTGATTAAAAAAAAAAACAGTAATGTTCGTTCTTCACCTTTGCGTCCCAGAACTAAATTTATAAGCCCAGTAAACATCAGCCCTGCTCGGCCTCTAAAGTTTTTTCGGATATCAGTTTCTACTTCTTCCGCACGAATGAGGTACAAAACGGGAAGTTCCTCCCGAACCTTAACAAGTCCGGTGAGGACCTGCAGCATGCGGAAAATGACGACACTGTGAGATCCTCCGTTTTGTTTAATTTTATGTTTTTTTTTTTTGTAATGCAAATAAAGGCAATTTTCTTTTTTTACTTTCTAGCCGATCTCATACTTATCTTTTTTTTATGGTAGTTGAAAATCATCGAATAACGAAACCCGCTCTTGGGCGGAGCGGGAGACCAGTGTCAGACTCTTACTGACTAAAAAACCTACCCCGTACCTTCCTTGCCTTATTCCCCAGAGCCGCGGTAACAGTTGCACACAAACCGGCAGCTCCAGAAGGCTTCGACCCTGAAGGGCCCCTACAGTTTGCTGACAACTCCTTGTCATACTTATCTAAGTCTGCTTCGTCAAGGTTAACTTCAGCCAACTGTGCTCAAGAACTGAGATAAATTATCGATAACTAGTAGTCGCGTCCCTACACACGAAAACTCCTCAGCGTTGACACGGATCCCGCGTAATGATCGTCATTATGGCATCGTGACGCAACAGCGCCATCTTGCGGGAAGAAGGTTTAGCAGTTTTTACCCTCCTGCGAGATAATCTGATTAAATTCATTACATTTTTGTGTTTGTTGCGATTTTGGCGTGAGAGCACCGGTTTTGTTGTGGGGTTCTATGCTCGTTTACATAATTATTGGAAGTTGATCATTATAAACGTACCTACTTATAACATGTTATTAAAGCGTGTGACATGATTAAGAAATGGGTGTCTAATGCCCAATAAATATTAAGATGGTAGGTACCCTTTCGTACGTATAGCACTGTTTTATTTATAGTATAATTCAGTATTATTCTTTTACTTACCTAGTGTTTGTTGTTGTCGTGTCGTGTCGAATATTTTGTAAATATTTTACTAGGTTCCTTCTGCCAGTGGTGTCATCTGCGTTAATGTAGAATAGAATAGAATAATACTTTATTGTACACCAAAAAAGAACCAATTAAAGTAATTTGTAGGTTTCTCAATACAAATTTTGAACCCGCCCCGTTTAACCCGATTTAGAGTTCCATGAAATCAGTTCTTAGCGGACGTCTACATCGAAATTAACCTGCCTAATTTTAAGTTTGTAGGTGATATAGTTTCTAAAATTTCGTAATTAAGCAGTGAGTGGTATTTCGTTTTTATATATATGCAGAAGATGTTAACATTTCATTTAACATGTGAACTAGATGCTGCCTAATGTGGAAATCGAAGTCACGATTCATTTCAGTGCTCATGCTATAAAATTGCTTTTTTATCATATTTGAAAGGTGAGTCTTTTTTAACCTAATAATGATGATGATTATTTCGCCTGTTAAAGCGAAATATGATGGTTATTTAATAATTAAATTAATTGAATAATATTTGTGACGAATCGAATGTAATCGATTTGTTGCGACAATTTACAAAAACGAATGGATTTGAGGAAGCGCGCGGTTATGAATGAAATACTACACTTATTAAACAGGTAGGTAACCAAGAAATTTAATGATGGCATAGCTAAAGAAGAAAGTAAGTATATCTAAGAACTTTATATTCTTATATTCTTTATTGTACACTGTTATTTCAAAATACAAATTTACAAAACAGGTGATGTACATAGGCGAGCTTAACCCAAAATTGGGTTTTCTTACAGCAAACCGTAAAGCGTAATTAAATAAATTTTGAAAGACTTGAGGACATTACAAAGTGCACAAAAAATAAAAGCTAAATTATACCCTTAACAAAATAACATTATAACTACCTACTTAAATCTAAAAATAAACTACACAAGTAAGCGCAAGTATAAAATACATAAACATACATACCATATGATATATACAATAAATAAAACCTATACATACATATTAATGAGTCATGTAGACAGAAAATGTTCCCTAATTCTTCCCCTGAAAACATCCAACGAGGGGCTAGCACGTAGTGTGTGAGGAAGAGAGTTCCACAGGCGCACAGCACGAACAGTGAAAGATCCACCGTAACGACTAGAGGAATGGGGAGGAAAACGAAGCAGAAGAGAAGATGAAAAGCGACATGGCTTTCCTCTCGGAACAAGATACTCAAAGCGTTCCCGGAGATATAAAGGAGAGTTGGGATTATGAAGAACAGAGAAGAGAAAAGAAAGAATGTGGCAATCCCGACGTTGCCGAATAGGTAACCACTTCAATTGTCTTCGAAATTCCGACACATGGTCATACTTTCGAAGTCCAAAAATGAAGCGGATACACAAATTCTGCAAACGCTCCAGCTTATCAAGAAGTTCCTCAGTCGCATCAAGGAAGCAGACGTCAGCATAGTCTAGGATAGGTAGTAGAAGAGACTGAGCAAGAGTAACTTTAGTTGAGAAAGGCAGGAACTTCTGGAGACGTTTTATTGACTGAAACGAGCAAAACACCCTCCTGCTTACTTCTGCAATGTGGGTCTTCCAAGACAAGCTACAGTCCAGGAAGACTCCTAAGTTCTTAACTTTTTCTGAGTATTCTATAGCGACGGCGTCATACAAAACTGGGGGGAGTGTATGGTTACTCAAAGAATTTACAAAATATTTGCCACCAATAATGATGGCTTGTGACTTTGTTGGATTAACTAACAGTCCAAAACTTTTAGCCCATTGACAGATATTTTTAAGGTCATTATTGATGGCATTAATGGCGTCAGAAAGCTCTTCAGGTTTAAAGTGGCGATAAAGCTGCAAGTCGTCTGCATAGAGATGGTAATGTGAAGATAATACCTTTGTGATAGCGTTAATAAAACCTCTTCTGAGATAGTGAAGAATTCTATTTTCTACTAAATTTTAGTTGACTTCATGCTTCTGTATTTCAGGTATTCGTGTATTTTTCATCACACACTTCACTATATTCGGTAAAACCGAATAGAATTCCACTTTCCTCGATTCTTCTGATTACTACCGTGATTATCATCCCTTTCATCTCTTTGAAATTCGCGGTCTTCACTCCTAAACTAATTTACCTACTCTATACCTATATTATGTCCAGTTATTTTTTTGCATGTGTAAATCCTTCACATACAAACCTACCAGTGTAGTCACGGGTTTTTAATCTAGCCAGGCGCATTACTTTTAGTCATCACCATTGCTCTTAAAACGGTGAAGGAAATCGGCATGTTTTAGAACCAAAAATTCGAAGACAAGTGGCATCTACCAAAGTGCACTGGACCCGCGTGATGTATTATGGTCTTCTCTAGACAGAAGGTCCCAGGAGGAACATATTAAGGTATGCGAAGATCTGTGAGCTTGTGTCAGCGTGTAATGAATTGTATCGGTGTAATAAGAACTGTCAACGTGTGACAGTCGCACATTGTATCTTGTGCCGCTAGCCGCGTAGAAACGAAAAGTGTACGTTTATATCAATAAATCGTGGTTAAACTGATTAGAAGTTGTGTATTTTATGCCCTAACAGAACATAATAAGGCTGAATAAGCTTACAATGTAAGGTTCACAGTAATATAGTAGGTATCTAGTTATATAACGACAGTGTGTCAGTGTGCCACAACCTCCTGATCTGGATCGAAGTGTGTCGCGCGTCGACGGTGATCAATCTTAGTCTACTACTTGTAATGAAACAATCATCGCAGTCATTATGAGAGTTTTAGATCGATTAACATCGATTGTGTCGGTACGAATTGATGATTCTTTGCAAATTATCAAATCAAAATTCTTAATTTTCATGTTCCAACGGTTTGTACGTAAAACAATTGTTAGTAATAAAAGTGCCATTGCCAATGGCTTCACGGCCTCCATCTATTTGGTTTGATTCGAACAGATTCAGAAGAGAGTGGTTTTGGGTTTTTCCATTAGTCCTGACTTGTGAAGCACATAAATATACTTACTTAAAGCTGTTGGTCCTGCGCCAAGTTCTCCCTGGTCGTTTTAAACTGTGAACGTAAAGGAACAAAGACGTGTTTGTGTGTATGTCTTCCGCAGAGTTAACAGAGCGACCATGTACCGGAAGACGCATCGTTGGAAGGCCTCCCAAAAGGTGGACCGATGACCTGGTTAGAGTTGTTGGAATCCGATGGATGCAAGACGCACAGGACCGGTGGCGGCGTTTGGGGGGGGCCTATGTCCAGCAGTGGACGTCTTTCGACTGTTTTTTTTTATCTTATTTATTTACAGGGTTTTTTCTAACAAGAATACGTCACCCCGACTGTAATGATGATGATGATGACTTAGCAGAGATTACCCAAGATCGGGCATGTAGGTACCTACATAATAGTATAAAAGTATTACTCACAGCTGGAACTCAAAATCCGTAAAGAAAGCATAATGTGGATGTCACAGTCGTGTCTCCGAAAGGTTAGCTCTTAGGGATGTCGGTTTCCTCAGAATATTTTCCTTCACCATAAATGACGTCTAAACCAATCACCTAACCCGGTAACCTGGGCAACGTCGCTCATAATAATAAATGATGTACCAACCTCACCTACCTCACGCGTGCTGCAATCCTCACATCATATGCCAAAACTTTTAACTAGGCGTTATTTCTTGGCTTCAACAATAGCAGTTGATATAATTCGCAACAGTTGGGTAACTCGCACAATGCGCCCAACTACCTAATGTTGCGATGAGGAGGCGCTCTCGTGACCACACCCAATTTCACTCATTTGGGTCGGTGGGTTACCTACGCGTAATTAGAATTATTGTTAGACAATACGGTGTGAAAAAGAAAGAAGAACCTACTAACGTGAGATAAATGAACCTATTTTATAATTATGGTAATCACTTATGCACGTTATAGTCTTGAACGCATACGTCATTATGCTGACGAGGTTTAGTTGGGCCGTTTATGGCCAACAGATGACATTATGATTTAGTTTACGGTTGGACGATATATGAAGATACATCCACTGGCAGTACAGAAAGGTGATGAGCAAGCGAGTCAAATATACATATTACTATATTACAATACATAACTATAACTGCCTAGTTATTGCACACATGATTATGTTAATTTGTTTAAGCGGACTGAACATTTCTATCCTACCTCTGGCAAGCAACGCCATAGAACAATTCCTAGGTTTTATTTAAATTTTGTTATTTAGGTAACCTCATTCTAATTACTTGGGTATCATAATCTTTATTTTCGAAACCTTTTAGGTTATTCTATTCAAAACCGAACTCTGTAAGAGTTTAATTCAAAATTATATCACTCGAAAGAATTAAAAAACGTGAAGAAAGAAAATTTAAAATTTTTTTTTCTTCATTTGACTAATCAATTTAATATGTCAATTAGAGAAATATTTCGTCAAAATTAATCAATAGAAATTACTTACAATCAAGAAGATGTCTTCAACCTACATTTCTAAATCCCACATTCATAATTACAATAGCTCTGACCATTGACACTGTAACACAGCTCCGATCCTCAGCGGGGCACTCATTCATACACTTCTAATTAATTCACCCGCCATTGCAGCGAAACTTCTTTATAAACTGATCGAGTAATGTCCAATAGCTTACATCATGAAATTGCCGATTGTTATGACGACCAACTCAAGACTACACTTTCGAAAGCAAAATAAAAATGATTCCAAACGATTATAGGTCTTATTCCAAAGCTATAGAGTCAAGGAAGTAAAAAACTTTTTATGCGGGTAGAAAAAGATTTTGTTTGTAGATAAATTATGGATATTTTGCCTAACTTTCGATCGGTGTTTTGGAGTGATGAGAAACTTTGATTCCCACGGTGTAGTTGCGTTTTGTTGTTACTACCGAACTGTTTTGTGCTGACATGATTTATTTGGTCTAGTCTAGGTTTGCAGGATCGTTTCAGTGCCTAACTTTACTGTTTATTGCTTAACACGCCGACTCTTTCGAGCCGACAACTCTCAGTTTTTCCGCTGATGTATTTCTTTTATTATAGTGTCCTCTTGTCGACGACTTCAAAACCCTTTTTTTATATGTCTGCGCTTGGCTACAGTCTTTACAGGCACGCTTGTCTTAAAGATCCCCAAGTTGTAGCTAACAGGAAACCGACTCCGACAAGGAATTACTCCTTAGCTGTACCTACGCACAATTAATGTGTTCCCAAAAATAATCCACATATTGTCATAAAATAATCTCGTATTATGTCTATGATCTGTTTAAAACCCTATGTGCTAGAGGTTTGTATTATTAAATCCCTTTTTGCTTTTTTATGGTAGGTACTTACGTAAAAATCATTCAGACGAGTCCCGTCCTTGGACGGAACGGAAAACAGTGTCAGACTCTTACTGATTAAACAACCTATCCCTTTCCTTCCTTGCCTAGATGCCAACCCGAGGATCTTGGATGTAAAGGGTAACTAAAGGACACGGTGGGTTTTGCTTAGTAAGTCTCACATGCCTTCGCGCTCAACCCTATAGCGGGAGAAGTCAATAAATTATTTACCACCTCAAGAGGTTGCTATATCGGTACATAGCTACCTACTTGTCAACCTGAGTGACTCGGTCAACAGTTTCGATGCCTCACGACTGATGTCCGGGTGTCACACACCCATTGTGCAATGGAAGCCCTTTCTATCAGTAATTACTTTTGAACTTTTATAAATACTTACTATCGTGTCAAGTGACAAAATTCCCAGCATAGGGCTTAATTGTTCTGTTGCGTGGTTTTTGAAGTTTCTCAGCAAAGAAATTACAAAATATTAAGTCTAGCTAGTCTAACTTGCTTATATCCCATTAGGTAGGTACAGGGTACACCTAGCTCTTGTATTTTAGGTGGGAAATCATGCAAAAACTCTCTTAGACAAAGCGAGACGATGAGTCAAACCTTTACCTACTTGCTATAAACCTTCTTTGCCTTTGTTCCAGGGCCTGGGGTTCTCTGTCGTACAACCCACGGTCCTAGTAGGCTCCGCCGTGCTCGGTCTCGATGGTTTTGCTGATATTTCCTCAAGGAGACAGGACGAGGCTAAAGCATCAAAGTCATCTGGGTCTTAAGTGATGTCACGGCGCATTTTCCAGGATTCAAAATGTATATCATTTACCTACTTAGGTACTAACAAGTATCAAGGATTTTAATGATTTCCTCTACACTAAAACATAGAGCTTAAGTTTGTTTTGTTTTTGTTTGTAGGAGGTAATCTCTGAAAGTATCCATCCGCTTGCTACAAATTTTTCACCGATAGAAAGCTGCTTTATTCCTAAGTGACATAGGCTATATTTTAAGTACTTAAATAGGTAGGCGGGCGAAGCCGCTGGAAAAAGCTAGTGCCTAGTATAGGTACTTACTACACCCACATGTAATTAAACCCAGATCTCAATCGAATTGGACCATGTGAAGCACAATGTAGAAATCATTAGGTTCTTATCAAAACATCACAACTTTCGATCCGTTAGGAAACAGCGTTGGGTCAGAGGTAACTTATTGGGTGCAGTACACCCGCTCGCGTGGGCAGATCAATTAAAAGTATTGTATAATCGTTGATAGATGACAAATCGTTTCAATGACATTTCTCCGTAATTATACGTTTGTGATGTAAGGCGGAAATTCAATGGTTTTGTTTTTTAATAAATGAGGAGATATAGGTATGTATTTAAAAATTAACCGGGCAAATGAGACTCGGATTCGCGCACGAAGTTTATCTGCAAAATTACGTATCATCATCATCATCAGCCTTTTTATTGTCCCACTGCTGGGACACAGGCCTCCTCTCTAGGAGAGGGAATGGGCCATAATCTACGACGCGAGCCTAGTGCGGATTGCGGATTGGTAGATGACACGTCTTCGAATTTTTTATTCTAGTTTTGATAAACTACGTATGTATTAATTAAATTCTTAAATCGAGTTTTGAAGATTTTTCCAATCACAAGAAAAAAATATGTTTAGACGTAACTAAAATATAGTTTTCAGATTTATTTCTGTAAGTACTTGTGATAAGATATTTTGCTTCATGCCAAATTTCAGGGATCTAAGTCAACGGGAAGCCTTGTACCAACCTTTTGTGGTTTTGCTTTCCTAGCGAGTGTAGAAATATACACTTAAACGGGGTATAAACAGCCCTTAGTATGCATTGACTTAAAAATTTGTTTTTTTCACTGCTGCTTAATTTTGATATTAATTTCTGCTCCATAGCTCCATGTGCACCTGAGAAAAAGTAGCCTGACAGACAGCCAGATGGACAACAAAGTGATATTGTAAGGATTTCGTTTTTGTCGGCTTGGTACAGACACCCAAAAAGACAATACTTACAAAACATCATCACGCCTAAATTCTCCGAAGAATTAGTTAGTCAGCCCATTTAGTCAGTCATGTTTCATTTATTTTGAGCTACATAATGTTGGACAGGGTGTGAAGCCTCTCAAACCTTTCTTGAATAGTGGACGTCCTCCGAGCAGACGAGTGTCATGTTTGGTCCTGAAAACTATCCGAGAGTTGTTGAGTTTCGGCTTGTAACGAAGCAAGATTTTGAAATTTAGTTTAGTCAAATAGAAAAGCCTACTGCTATCAATCAGGCATATATTTTTGATTCAGGGGTATTACTAAGAATTTCCATTTTCAAATATAAAAATCAAAATATATTCATTATTCTTCAGCTACTTTACTGAACCCATGATCTTTCTATAAATGAATTAAATTCTCTGCTGTCTCATTGGAACTGGAAGGAGCCCCAAAAATGTTACTAGCTGAAAAGGACGAGAGCCGGCGTTTAAAAAAACATGAAATTTGTGTAGGTAACTAATTTATGTGTCCCCTAAACGTTCTCTAAGCTCTTTTATTCTTAGAAGCAAGGGCAATTCAGGATGTCACAAAACAAACCACAAATTTTGACATCAAAATTTATTTCAAGTTATTTCTTATTATACGTTACCTTATAATAGGTAAACACATAGAAAGGTAAAGTTAACGATACAATAAGTACCTAAGATAATATTGAAGTATTTAGTAAAACTGTTTGTCGAGAGTTTAAGTAAGTGACAAATTATTAATATCTAATGTTAGATATATTTAAGTATGTATTAAAACTGTTTGTCGAGAGTTTAAGTAAGTAAGTACACATATGATTAATATTTAATGTTACATTTATTTAAACTTTAATGTTTTTAATAGTTTGACCGTCAGATGATAAATTATATTTAATTTTTAATGATTTAATTACTAAAAATGTATTGACGGCCAAGACTAACTATGCATACTAAACCTAAAACGACTAGTATTATGAGTAGGTCTTATTTTCGTCAAACATATATACATACATTATATTAAGTCCGAATGTCTGTCGCGCCAATAATTTAATATTCGAAATAACTTATCTAGCCTATTCAGAAATGGTACATTTATATTAAACAAAGCTCCTTGACGGCGGTGTCTTAATTTATTTACAGCTTTATAACTACAATTATTATATTAGTTAATTACATTTATTATCTAAAAATGGCACCATAATTAATTAATTAATTATATATATATATTTTTTAATTGCTATAAACTAGTGCTTGACTGCGATCCACTGCTTACCGCAGTGATGCAATCATTGATGGTGAGGCGCACTAGTTTTTTAAGAATATACACAAATGCCTTCGAATTTCTTAGCTTAAACTAAGGGCCTCTCCTACGGTGACTTTTTGTAGCCATGCTATCGTTTGCATCGCGATACTAATCGTGGTGTGTGCGAGGGTAAACAGCTTGCGACTGTATCGATTCAAACGCGCGACAGCATCGTGACTGCAACGCTACAAAAAGTCACCATGGAAAAAGGCCCTAATAGAACTAAATTCGATTTGTCTAGGATACCATTTAATATGTAAGTATACAGGCTTCAGTGGTGTGCGTCTTCTTCACACCTCTTTCGCTGCCAGTAGACTTAGCAAATGATGACAGAGACATTTTTTCACTTTAGGGATTCGGGCCTTCTTTTTAGGAAAGCACAATGAGCCGTATTTCATCACAGGGGTCCGATTCAATTTGGTGGACGTTGTTAAGACATGCCTGTTTCCTCATGATGTTTTTCTTCTCCGTTTTGTGGCACTATGGAGAGTCACGGACACTGCGACTAATAGGTATGTGACGATGTTGATAGCTCCATTATTAGATCCTGGAGGGTGTAAGTGTTCGGCTGATGATCAATTTGGATGGCTGCTCAGTTCTGTTGATAATATAGTCGCTCTTGGGATTCAGATGGATGCAATACGCACAGGACAGGCCATTATGGTGACACTTGGCTTATGCTTATAACCAACAGTGGAAGTCTTGTGGCTGAAATGATGATGACGATGATGGCAGTTGCTGGTAGTTCTTTGTCAATGCCACTTCAAGTATATGTCCACGCGTGGAACCACTGCTCATATTCTATTTCCCAAAGTCATTTCACGGGTCACATTCATGATTGCCACTCAAAAACAGATCGACGTCATTATCGTGGCAAAGCGGCGTGGTAGCTTGCGAAAGTATCGCTTGCCTTACACTCTTGCAGGCCATTCATATAGGATGTGTTTCCCCGAGTCCTGTCCCTTCCAAGCATTGCTTTTTGGCTTCAGCACTAGTTGTTTTATTTGAAGATATAATGACTACACACACACCGTCACCTGTTAACTCACGATATTTCTAAATCCCTCACATACTGTTTAAAATCACAGGATTTTTGTGGGTTACATATTTAAAGGCTATCTTAAATGTAATTACACCAGGACTTACAGACTAGACCAACAATGAGGTCACACATTAATAAAAATCACTAATATTATATTTTGCTCATCCGTGCCATATTCGCGTCTTAACGCTATATACAATTTAATACTAACTTACTTCCAATATCATGCGATGGTTAAGTCTAAGTCAAGAATGCCAGTTTGAAAGAATGCTGTTTTTTTTTTTTTTTTTTTTTTTTTTTTTTTTTATGGTAGGTAAAAATCATCGAATGACGAATCCCACTCTTGGGCGGAGCGGGAAACAGTGTCAGACTCTTACTGACTAAAGAACCTACCCCGTGCCTTCCTTGCCTTATTCCCAGAGCCCCGGTGTAACGCTTTCGCATCAACCCTCAGCTCCGGGAGGCTTCGACCCTGTTGGGCCCCTAGGGTGTGCTGACAACTCCTTGAGGCGCGCGGGAACGGAGCGCGCCGTCGACGACTTGGGCTCGGTCTGGACTGCTACCAGACGACCGGACGGCGAGCTACCCATTGCTCACCGTCCGCAAGCCAGTGTCTACGGTGGCCGGATATCGGCAGGATCGCGGCGGCGACGGCTACGGCGAGTACGCCGTTGCCTTTGCCTTATGCGGTCAGCCTCCTCCTTTACGAGCATTACTTCCTCGCAGAAGGAGGCGACCGCCTGCCACTCCTCCTCGCTGCGGACCATGGCCTGAACCAAGGCCCGGCGCGAGAGGTCGCCGCCGCCGATCACCCCCACGAGGGCACGGCGTTGCTCTTCCCAAGCGGGGCACACTTCTACCGTGTGCTCCACCGTGTCCTCCGGGCTGGCCACACAGTGGCGACACCCGGGCGTCTCTTCCGCACGGATCCGGTGCAGGAACCTCCCGAACTTGCCATGTCCGGTGAGGACCTGCGTCATGCGGAAGGTGAGGACGCCGTGAGGTCTATCCAGCCACGCCTCAAAGAGGGGCACTACCGCTGAGATTACGGTGTGCCCAGCGCTGGGTTGCGACAGTCGCTGTTTCCACTTCACCATGAGATCTCGCCGGAGCTCCTTCCGCCACGCCTCGACATGTTCGGGCAGCGGATCTTCGCCCCGGCGTTGCACCTCCACGCGCTGGTCGTGCATGCGTGCAAGGACTGTTGCCTCCAGATCCCATGGTGGTAGGCCAGCAAGGAGGCTCGCCGCCTCGCGGGACACCGTGCGGTATCCCCGCACCATCCGGATGGCCATGACCCTCTGGCAGGCGTTCAGCTGGGCCGCCGGGCGTTTACGCAGCGTCGGCGCCCACACTGGTGCCCCATAAAGGGCCATGGACCGAACGATGCCGGCGTAGAGCCTCCGGCAGAAGGCGTCTGGACCCCCAAGGTTCGGCAGGAGCCGCTTGAGAGCAGCCCCCGTCCGATTGAGTTTGGGGGCCAGACGTCGGAAGTGCTCCTCGAAATTCCATCGGCTGTCGAGGACAAGTCCCAGGTACTTCATCGTCGACCCGACGCCGATGTGAACTCCTTCTACCGTTAGTTGGGAACCCGTTGGTGGCGCATTCCGAGGGCCGTGAAAGCACATGGCCTCGGACTTGTGCAGTGCCACCTTGAGTCCCAACTGCTGGATCCTCTCAACGACTGTCGCAACCCCACGTGTCGCTAGTTCGACCGCCGCCTGGTACGACCTTCCCTGCGCTAGGACCAGCGTGTCGTCTGCGTAGCAGACCACGCTGACCCCTACGGGGAGGTCGGCGCGCAGCACGTAGTCGTACCCGATGTTCCACAAGGGCGGTCCTAGTACCGATCCCTGTGGGACACCGCACGACATCTCTCGCCGTTTCCATTCACCCTGGTGACCGGGGTAGATAATGAACCTCTCTGACAGGTAGGCCTCGATCACACGACAGAGGTAGTCGGGCACCCGGTGATACCGGAGTGCCGTCCTAATGCAACTCCAGGGCAGGGAATTGAAGGCGTTGGCAATGTCCAATGACACTGCCAAGACACACCTGCCCCGGGACACCGCATCCCCCGTCGTGAGGGCTCGCACGCGCATGATGGCGTCCACCGTAGAGCGCCTCCTGCGGAACCCGAACTGGTCATCCGCTAGATCGGGCCCCTTCAGTGTCAGATGCTTGACGAGGCGGTCTGCAATGACTCTTTCAAAGAGCTTGCCCACCTCGTCAAGCAGCACAATGGGCCGATACGCGGACGGAGAGTCCGCAGGACGCCCCGGCTTCGCGACGAGGACCAGCTTTCCCGTCTTCCAGGGAAGAGGGAACTGGCCCCTCTCCAAGCATGCGCTAAAGAGCCCTCCCAATCGAGACCCGAGAGCCTCCATGGCCAGGACCCAGGCCTTCCCAGGCAAGCCGTCCGGTCCTGGGGCGGTATTTTTGGCGCCCATCCGCCGTACCGCCACTCTCATCTCTACCTCGGTCACCTCCGGAGTGAAAGAATGCTGTAGTAAGACTTTCAAGCAAAGTAGGTATAACCCTTAAAACTACACCTTTTGCTTTAGTTATGGTAAATGGCCACTCGTTCCTATTTGCATCTACACGTTTGTCAATAAATAAACGTTGATATTGCGACTATACCCTTTTGACTACCTTAATTACAGACATAATTAAAGAACAATAGGTTTTCGAGCGCCGGCGCTCGCTTGGGGCTTAATGAATTAAAATCTAGATTTAAATTGTAATTGTACGACCTTAATTTACTAGATAAATAGATTACAGCTTTATAGTAGGTACGCCAAAAAGTAACAGAACTTATACAAACACTAATCTATGGGTACTTTCGAATTTCGAGAATTGTATTTAATAAAGATAGCTAGGTCTGCAACGATTCATGTGTGTCGGTTGTGGTTTCTTTCGCTTAATAATCACATTTATTATGTGTATTAAAGCATAGACCTGCACACTTGTCAGTATGTCGAGTAGACATTCCCCAGACTCGCATGCTAGGCCACCCTAGCCTGCCCCAAGACCCCAGTATTTTACACGAAGCGCCCAGCGCCTGCCGTGTGCGCTCCGCAACCCAACTAGTGGGACACCGGTGTCCTAAGGCGAGACTAGTTTGCGGATAGTCTCGAGCGTGTTGCCCGTGACGACTGTCGCAGGTCTTAGCGCGACAGCCGGGACCGACGGCTTTACGTGCCCTCCGAAGCACGAACTTATATTTTCTCCTTCTTGCCCTTACCCCATATTTAAGAAGAATCTGTTGCAATCCTGTGCCATTTCTGGAAACTGTTACCTTCATACACGTATTATTAATTAATTAATAAATCATTGGTTTTCAAAACTCAAGTTTTGAAATAAATAAGTATTTGATGCATAGATTTTTGACTCAGAAATATATACTAATCAAGTAAATGACACTTGCCGACCATAAAGCTGTGAATGAGATTAGATTGTTTGAGAGATCCTGTGCTAGGCATCAGATTCTATAAGGCGAGCATTTAAACTTCAAACTTTGTATTCTATTTCCAATATCCAGGTTCTTTATTAGAATTTACTATAAGATTTTTAATATACTTTCAAAAGTTGCCGAACTAACGCACCGCAGTCTCAATGAGGACAATTGTTTGTGTTCTGTAAAAAACTAGAAGTTCTAAAGAAAAACTTAAAGAAAATATTGTTGATAAAACTATTAAGTTCACGTCTTTGCCATGATCTTTTGATAAAACAATGACCAGAATTATCTTCTGGAATTTGCATTACTTGATCACCTTTAACTAATTTTCTACACGTACTATTAATGAATTAATCATTCTGTATAATCAGGTATTAATCTTATTAATATCGTGTACAAAAGTATAAGCCTACACACTTGTCAGTATGCCATGTTGACATTCCCCTGACTCGCATGCTAGGCCACCCTAGCCTGCCCCAAGACCCCAGTATTTTACACGAAGCGCCCAGCGCCTGCCGTGTGCGCTCCGCAACCCAACTAGTGGGACACCGGTGTCCTCAGGCGAGACTAGTTTGCGGATAGTCTCGAGCGTGTTGCCCGTGACGACTGTCGCAGGTCTTAGCGCGACAGCCGGGACCGACGGCTTTACGTGCCCTCCGAAGCACGAACTATTATATTTTCTTCTTCTTGCCCTTACCCTATATTTAAGTAAGAATCCGCCTGCTGCAATTCTGTGCCATTCATTAAGACTGTTACCTTCATACACGTATTATTAATTAATTAATAAATCATTGATTTTCAAAACTCAAATTTTGAAATAAATAAGCATTAGATGCATAGATTTTTGACTAAGAAATGTATTCTAATCAACTAAATGACACTTGCCGACCATAAAGCTGCGAATGAGACTAGATTGTTTGAGAGATCCTGTGCTAGGCATCAGATTCTATAAGGCGAGCATTCTAACTTTAAACTTTGTATTCTATTTCCAATATCCAGGTTCTTTATTAGAATTTACTATAAGATTACTTTCAAAAGTTTCCAAACTAACGCACCGCAGTCTCAATGAGGACAATTGTTAATGATAAAATTATTAAGTTTGCGACTTCGCCATGATCCTTTGATAAAAACAATGCCTAGAATTATCTTCTAGAATTTGCATTTATTGAGTAACTTTAACAAATTTTCTTCACTTACTATTAATGAATTGATCATTCTGTATAATCGGGTATTAATCTTATTAATATCGTGTACAAAAGTATAAGCCTACACACTTGTCAGTATGCCATGTAGACATTCCCCTAACTCGCATGCTAGGCCACCCTAGCCTGCGCCAAGACCCCAGTATTTTACACGAAGCGCCCAGCGCCTGCCGTGTGCGCTCCGTAACCCAACTAATGGGACACCGGTGTCTTAAGGCGAGACTAGTTTGCGGATAGTCTCGAGCGTGTTGCCCGTGACGACTGTCACAGGTCTTAGCGCGACAGCCGGGACCGACGGCTTTACGTGCCCTCCGAAGCACGGAGAGGAACTGATTTATATGAATTAGATAAACAATCATCTGCGGACCCAATCATAAAATTACAAAAAAAAACTGCCTGTGTAAAAATAAAGAACGAAAATATAGATATTAAGTTACATAATTAAAGTAATTATACAAAACGTAAAACGATTATTATTGATCAAGTTTTACAAGTAAATCAATCAATCACCTACAGCCCAATGTTATTATCAATCATTGCACAACCGAAGTTGGACAAACTTCAAGGAAAGATGTTCAGGACGAATACAAACAGTCTATTGATTTTCATCAGATTGAATTTAATTTTTTAATGACTCTTTCTCAGATTTGATTTCAGTGATCGCGAACTTTTACTTGGAACACCTTGAAAGTGTTGATTCGTTTGAAAAGATTTTAATTAGTACCAATCGCACAATACTAGATATATTGGAACATAGATTTAATGGAACCATTTTTTTTTTAAACAATTTGTATTTTATACACAAAGTATTAACGAATTAATCTGTATGACATTTGTTTTTAGCGCTTGTTAAGTGCATTAATATTTTGCATAAAAGCAAAGACCCACGAACCAGTCTACTGACTAGTTCGAGGGTCTTTGCTTGTTGTGTCTACATTCACGACTCGCATGCTAGGTCACCCTAGCCTGCCGACTAGTTTGCGGATAGTCTCGAGCGTGTTGCCCATGACGACTGTCGCAGGTCTTAGCGCGACAGCCGGGACCGACGGCTTTACGTGCCCTCCGAAGCACGTACTATTATACTATATAATCGTATCATATTTAATTAAGTATTATGCCACTTCAATCTTGTGCCATTTCATAAAACTGTTTCCTTCATACACGTATTATTAATCAATTAATAAAACTTTGGTTTTCAACTTCGGTTTTTGAGATATTTGATCATAGTTTTTGGCCTAGAAATGTATAGGTAGTAATCATCTAAATGTCACTTGCCGGCCATTATGTTACGAATGAAACTAGATTGTTTGATGGTGCATCCGCACATGCCCGGCGGCCAACCCGACGGCCAGACCGCGCCGGCACATGCATCTTTTCTTCGCTAGATTTCAAAGGTGGTCTAAAAGCCGCCGACAGTATAAACCGGCGGCATGTGTGGATGCACCATAAGAGATCCTGTGCTAGGCATCAGATTTTATAAGGCAAGCATTTTAACTTTATATTCTATTTCGAATATCCAGGTTCTTTATTAGAATTAGATTTTTAATATAGTTTTAAAAATTGCCAAACTAACGTACCGCAGTCTCAATGAGGACTCTTGTTCGTGTCCTGTACAAAACTAGTTTAAGTTCTAATGAAAAACTAAGTTTTCATTAAAAACAATCCCTAGAAGTATGTTCTGAAGCATTTCTTGAGAAACTTTAACTAATTTTGTACACGTAGTATTAATGAATTAATCATTCTTAATAATCGAGTATTAATCTTATCAATATCGTGTACAAAAGTATAAGCCTACACACTTGTCAGTATGCCATGTCGACATTCCCCTGACTCGCATGCTAGGCCACCCTAGCCTGCCCCAAGACCCCAGTATTTTATACGAAGCGCCCAGCGCCTGCCGTATGCGCTCCGCAACCCAACTAGTGGGACACCGGTGTCCTAAGGCGAGACTAGTTTGCGGATAGTCTCGAGCGTGTTGCCCGTGACGACTGTCGCAGGTCTTAGCGCGACAGCCGGGACCGACGGCTTTACGTGCCCTCCGAAGCACGGAGTAAAAAATCTAAGGATTTATATCTGCCCTTTCGATATTTGGTATCATGAACGCAGCGTGCCACTAGTCCAATATTATAACTAACGAGACTATGAAGAAATTCGATGACTTCATGAATGTAGGTACGAACAAGATAATTGAAGAAAGTGAAACATTTATATATTTACTATATTCATGACTGCAAAAGAATACCTCGTTTGATTTGGCGATTTCAGCAACAAAATGAAAAACAGGTGTAATTGACAATAATATTGGACTCGTAGGCAAGAGACCATGGTCTAATTCTATCATGTCGACATTCCCCTAACTCGCATGCTACGCCATTCTAACCTAACCCCCAAGGTCTCAGTGTTTTACACGAAGTGACGAGCGCCTACAGCTGCCGTCTGGATTTCGCAGCTAACAGTTTAACGTGTCTTCGGATGCACAGTGAGAATTCGACAAGATAAAAAATATTTAAATACTACTACTACTACTCCTTTTAAATGTAGACAATAACACACCTTATTTTAGTCATGAAACTTGCTGCGAACTATTAAATACACAAAATATTAATGAATTAACATATTTTTTTTTGCCTAATTAATCACATTAATTGTGTGTATCAAAGCATAGACCTGCACACTTGTCAGTATGTCGTGTTGACATTCCCCTGACTCGCATGCTAGGTCACCCTAGCCTGCCCCAAGACCCCAGTATTTTACACGAAGCGCCCAGCGCCTGCCGTGTGCGCTCCGCAACCCAACTAGTGGGACACCGGTGTCCTAAGGCGAGACTAGTTTGCGGATAGTCTCGAGCGTGTTGCCCGTGACGACTGTCGCAGGTCTTAGCGCGACAGCCGGGACCGACGGCTTTACGTACCCTTCGAAGCACGGAGTAAAAAATCTAAGGATTTATATCTGCCCTTTCAATATTTGGTATCATGAACGCAGCGTGCCACTAGTCCAATATTATAACTAACGAGACTATGAAGAAATTCGATGAGTTCATGAATGTAGGTACAAACAAGATAATATCGTTTCCAATAAAACGTCATGTACGATTAAACAAAGTATGTGAAACATTTATTTACTTAACCACTATATCCAAGTCTGCAAAAGATATATCGTTTGATTTTGTAGTTGCAAAGACGAAATGAAAAACCGGCATTATCGACAATGAATTAGATACGTGGCATGAGACAATACTCAGATTCAACCATGGATTAAGGTATTGGACAAAAATGTGGACTAGAGGCAAATCACTGCATTTTTACCTACACACTTGTCAGTATGCCGTATCGACATTCCCCTGACTCGCATGCTAGGTCACCCTAGCCTGCCCCAAGACCCCAGTATTTTACACGAAGCGCCCAGCGCCTGCCGTGCGCTCCGCAACCCAACTAGTGGGACACCGGTGTCCTAAGGCGAGACTAGTTTGCGGATAGTCTCGAGCGTGTTGCCCGTGACGACTGTCGCAGGTCTTAGCGCGACAGCCGGGACCGACGGCTTTACGTGCCCTCCGAAGCACGGAGAGAAATCGACATTCGCCGGATCTTATATGAGAAGAGAAGAGATTAGGCATCCACTAAATAACTTAATAATATAACGATTCAAACTTTTAAATCTCGCTTTCGTGTCTGAAAATGAAACCAATCTACTTCGCACGCGTAATATTAATTTTTCTTATTGCATGACTTTATTACTTTAATGTAGGGACATTAAAGTAATAGTATAGGGATACTGCTGTAAGGTGAGGCTCATCCTTAAGTACATTAATATTTGTTGATCATAAACCATGCAAGGTTTCCAGGCCGTAAATGCGACAGATAGGCCGGACAAATGTTACCGAGAGAAGTCTGGTAATATATATTATACATGACAGGTTCCATTAACATTTATATGAACTGTGTCTAACAAAATGGCATAAGCGAGATCTTTGTGGTGTAAAATCGTAGTACTTTTGCCTGCAAACTTGTCAGTATGCCATGTCGACATTCCCCTGACTCGCATGCTAGGCCACCCTAGCCTGCCCCAAGACCCCAGTATTTTACACAAGGCGCCCAGCGCCTGCCGTGTGCGCTCCGCAACTCAACTAGTGGGACACCGGTGTCCTAAGGCGAGACTAGTTTGCGGATAGTCTCGAGCGTGTTGCCCGTGACGACTGTCGCAGGTCTTAGCGCGACAGCCGGGACCGACGGCTTTACGTGCCCTCCGAAGCACGGAGACAAATTGGCTTAACATCTAGACTAGCAACTTAAATACTTACTACTATGGAAAGTATTTTAGCCTTTTTTATCCGTGCAAAATTAATAGACAGTTTTTTTGCCGGATTTTCTTATTTGAAATGAATTATAAAAATGTTACAATAATGTGTGTAACAACTAATTATGTCACAACTATATACTATTGTGTGCTGACGTGAAACTGATCTTGGTTTTTAATGCACTTTTTCGTTTAATGGTTCACTTCAATATTTACAGTCTTATTTAAAGTTCTCCACGGCAAAGTTAGCAGTGCCTTCGAGCATTCACATAGCACGGTTTTACTCGTCGCGTTGCAATAGGAATTTTAAGAATTTACGTAAAGTAATCTAAAAAGTTTTTAAACAAATTAGAGAAACCGATTCCAAATTACCTACTTATAAATCCTAAACTATTTTTAATTTAAATTCTAATATCGTTCAGTATTACTGGTAAGTGCGTAACTTATATACCTACTTAACGTATAATTAGCCTAGCACGCTTCAATATTTACAAATAGCGTGTCCCATAGATATTTTAAACTATTAATGAGTTAGGAATTTCAGCTTCTTGTTCATTTCATTTACATTATTATTATAATTAGTTTTTCTTTTTGTTTTTTTAGTCATTTTTATTGTAATTTTTTTTCTTTTTTTATTAAGTATATTTTTTTGTTTTTTTTTCTTTAAATTGATTTACTTATTCTAAAGGTAACTTAACTGTGATATACCTATTATTACTCGACGTCCATTTACAAATCTTAGTTCCTCAGTATATAGAAATCTGCACCTTAAAGTTTGAGTAGGAGAATTCAGTCTGCCCAAATTTTTGTTGCGTCTAGCTCTACATGTAAATGAACTGAAACATTTTTAAAACATAACCTTGTTCCTGAGGTGTGCCCACATTTGTATTGCACTTATATTTTAGATAAAAAAAAAAACATTTTTTTTTCATTGACTTTCCTACTTTCTAAGACATTCTGTTAATAGCATGAATCGTTGAGAAATTAATTCAATGTTTAATATAAACTTGCTTATGATTAACTTCGAGAAAAAAAAACATTACGTGAACTAGTGATTATACTTAGACTATCGACTTTGGTATTTACAGACACAATTAAAGAACAATAGGCTGGTGTGATGGTGCTTAATGAATTAAGGTACCTACAATACAGAGTTTGAAAGTTTTATATTATTTTATACACAGTGTTGGACATCCCAGTTATATCCCCCGGTTAGGTACTATAGATTCTGTCATATTTTTTTTACACCAACAATAAATCGGACTTAAAGTATTTAAGTAAGGGTCGTCACATACGGGCCACACACTATCGCCACAAAAGTCGCTCGCCACGAGAAGCTAGAAGCAGCTACAAAAGTAGTTGTGGCGCACGACAGCCTGTTTTTACCGGTAGCTGCTAATTTTTTTAACCTATGTGCGTTGTATTATAACTCTAACGAATATGGTTTAAATTGCGAGTGACGTGTGGACACGATTTGATTCGTCGTTTAGTGGCCAGTGCGGGCCACAAGAAGCGAACAGCCACGATTTGTAGCATGTGGCGGTGATCGGCGTCAATAAAAAGTCCATATAAAATGTATGAAAACTACAGGAAATGTGCTGTTGCCACTACTGGCACGCAACATCATTCCGATGTCTTGGTGTCAATAGCACGCGAGATGGCGCTGATGTGACATGTTTTCCTCAAGCGCAATACACACTGAGCCCGCCGGGCCACCGACATATGTCGGCAACTTTTTGTCGGCGGTCTAGTTGGCGGCTTCACTTAATACAAGTCGGAAAATTTGGTCGGTGGCTTGAGATGAGAAATTTATTTGGCAGTCAGTGATTGCCGCGTGACGATAAAGGTTGTGTGAGACATTTTTCGTCGTCTCACTCCATGTCGTAAAAAAAGCACGTCACTACAGGTTGAGTGTCGCTGGGCAACTGAGCGCAGGCGTACCCAAGCCGCCAACATGTTGGCGGGCAACACGCACGGCGCATGTTGCCGACATGATTCTTTTCATACAGGCCGCCGGGTTATGTCGCCGGGCTTAGTCGGCGGCCCGGCGGGCTCAGCGTGTATTGCGCTTTATATAATAAGCTAGTTTTAAGATTGCATAATTTTGTGCAAATAAATTGTTTTTCTTTCTTTCAGTGGCCACATTTTGTAGAAGTAACGGTGGCCCGTGTGCGGTGAGCCCAAATTAAACCATTTCAAAATGCACACGATTTTAGAAAAGTAATCACGAAATAGACGTTTGGGCTTAATCCATATGATTTTAAGAATAAACACTATCTGTATAATATTTTATGTAGGGTAAAATCCGGATAGTTGCCCCACTTTTTGATATCACTCCATATCTCTGAGTAAAAAAAAGTGAAATGCGTTATTTGTAGTACCAGCAGGTACTTTGGTTTTTCGTTGACCACTTTGTAATGATTTAAAAACATTTTATTTTATATTTTTAGAGTATTAGCGATTTTAGCAGACCTCTATATTTTGTGACATCTATCCCACATGTAGGATTGTTGCCTGATCCATATAAATGCCTTATAGGATAGACGCCCTCCCCTCAAAACGGGCAACTATCCCCTAAAAACTTTGATCGCATTTTGTCTTCTGATGCAATCACATAGAAACGTAAGACACAGTCAACATAATAGTAGCTGGAAAATATTTTGATTAATAATTGAAATAGTATACTATTCATTCGCACAACTAGAGTAATCGAAATCGGGGCACCTATCCCTCTGGGGCAACTATCCTGGATTTACCCTATGTACCTATGCTCCATTAATTTCACTAATTAATAATTTTGCAGACGTTTGATGCGACGATGTATTAGATCGTTTGTTCTGTTCATTACTACGTGTTTAAACTATAAAGTACTCTCAGGTAAGACTTTACCTTGATTTCATTAACCTATTTGACCTAAACACAGCCTTCTTGAACATCTAAAAAATACCACCAAAAGAACGATGTAATTTGTGAATTTTGATGATACGTAGGGTTTATGTCCTAAGTTAACTAACCCACCCCTTTAATAGCAGGCGGACGCCCCCAACTGCGAAGCAATAATGCTAGCAAAGAAGGAGGCCGACCGTATAAGGCAACGGCGCTCACGCTCTAGACGCCACCGGGATTCCGATCCCGATTTCCGGCCACTGTAGGCGTAGGCTTGTGGATGGCGAGCAATGAATAGTCGTCTAATCGTCTGATAGCTGTCCGGCCCAAGCCCAGTCGACGACGACGCGCACTGTTCCCGCGTGCCTCGAGGAGTTGTAAGCAAACTGAAGGAACCCTGCAGAAGGGTCGAAGCCAAGTGGAGCCAAGGGTTCGCGTCTGAAAGGAAGGCTCTGGCCCTGGTATATATAGCAACGTAGGAATGGTAGGTTGTTTACACAGTAAGATTCTGACATTGTTTCCCGCTCCGACAAAGGATGATTTTTACCTACAATAAAAAATCCCCTTTAATAGCTTTTCAAGGGTTGGGTTTGGTAACTTAGGGCACAGACTGTACGTACGATAGAAATTCCGTGAAATTACCTAAAGTGAATTTACTAAATATTGATTTACTTCAAAAAGTGTTGTGTTATTAATATTCTAAAACAACAAAGTTTTACATTGAGATTCGAATTAAGTATTTGTTATTTATTTTACCGACGTAGGTATATTGGTTATTATAAGGGTTTTTAAAGGTCAATTATAGAGGTATATTATGACGATCATTTCGAGATTTTTTTTTTAAAGTGTTTCTTTTACAACCAATTGGTTAACCGATCAAAATAGATATCATGAAAATTTTCCGAATATTTTATTTTTTGGTAGTGTCTGAAGTATCGTTATGGTTTACTTTAAACCTTGAAAGCGGTACTCAAAATTATTCATGTTGTAAAGAAAGTCTGGCAATTTAATTTGATTAAGATTTGTTTAAAAAATAAATGTGGTAAGAGCCTCACCTTACTTGCAGTTAGTGGAGATAATGATACTATTGTCTTAAGATAACTCATGATATTTTATTAATTTTAGTCTTAACGTGCTAATTTTAACTTGAATTAAATACAATGGGTACCTATTTAGGCTTACTTAAAAATATAACACATTGTGCGTGTGCCTAATCTTATTTATTTAAACCTTATAAGTAAAACCTTACCTACACTAATTTGGTAAAACCTACTTAATTGTTCTCTTGTTTGCATTACATTTGAGTATATACACTTACAGTCCTAAAGTCTTAACCACTAAACAAAATTGTTGGAACTGGCATTAGGTACACTTATGCAACCAGAAGCCAGTGACAAAGGTAGGCCTAAAAGATGGCGTGATGATTTAGACCCCTACCTAAAGGATTGGCCAGAAGTGGCTAAAGACACTGAAGGGTAGAAGAATGGTTATTCGGTTTCCGGAAGGTCTATTAGGGGCTTTACTGGCCCTAAAATCATTTAGTTAAGTTAATCTATTATCGAGTTTTGAGTTCAGTTTGCATAACCAAAAATCGGATTCGGAGCAGTGATGGCCGAGTGGTAACGGCCCCGACTTACGAGTTTGTAGGTCGCGGGTTCAAACTCGTAAGTAAATTACACAAAGTAATCTTTGTGTTTATTTCATCACCACTGCTCTCAAAATGGTGAAGGAAAACATCGTGAGGAAACCGGCATGTTCTAGAACTAAAAATTCAAAGACATGTGACATCCACCAACTTGCCTTGGGCCCGCGTGGTGGATCATGGCCCATTCCCTCTCCTAGAGAGGAGGCCTGTGTCCCAGCAATGGGAACATTAAAAGGCTGATGATGATGAACCAAAAATCAGTGTCCTCTTCTTCTTAGTCGTGCACTCTTGACAGAGTGGTCGTGGGCACATCGGCGTCAGGTCGACGATGAAGTACCTGGGACTCGTTCTCGATAGCCGGTGGAATTTTAAGGAGTATTTCCGACGTCTGGCTCCCAAGCTGAATCGGAATGGGGCTGCCCTTAAGCGGCTCTTGCCGAACCTAGGCGGTCCAGACACCCCCTGCCGGAGGCTCTACGCAGGTATCGTTCGGTCCATGGCCCTTTACGGGGCCCGAAAAACATGAGAATTCGTATTTGCACAGACGACGATAATCTCTCTTTGATATTGAGTTCTTTGAGGATCGATATATTGAAAATGTAATAATGACGGAGAGTCATAAGGGGGTTTCTGGATCTGATTTTCTTATAGTTATGTTAGTTAAATTTCGCTTTGAGTTCAGATGCAATCTCTCTTTTATCCAAAATCCGTGTCCCAATGAAAGTGTGGTTAGATCTTAGGGTAAAAAATTAGAGTTTACTGACAGAGTAACTGAGAGTGACTGAGTTAACTTCTAGCCAAAAGTTTTTTAGTCAAGTTAAATTTCGTTTTGAGTTCATATTGCATGACCCAAAATTAGTGTCTCAATGAAAGTGTAGTTAGATCTTGGGGTAGAAAATTAGAGTTTACTGGTTCAACTTTCAGACAAAAATCTGTGGGATGCCAAAAGTGAATATAGCAGTATTCAACGCATGTTTTTTTTTCAATTTGAAGTCCAGATTTGAGAAGAGTTTGCAGTGCAATGATGCACATAGGGACGAAGTTATTTAACGAAAAAAAAAGATGCGAAATTTTCTCTTTTATTTAGGTAGATATATTGTAAGTTTGTCATAATTTTTTTAATGTTTTTTTTTTTCGAATCTACCAAACATTCTGGCCCACCTTTTTTTTTATTCAGCGTTACAGATGTTAGTCAGCTTTTTGTGTTTTGTTATATATTTCAATCTAACGTCAGAATAGAGGTATTATTTTTACTTCCTACTTAATTACTAGTTCATTAAACTAGAGGTAGACTTTTGTCGGTTGATTTTGTTTTTTTAGTTAGTTTATTATAATCTTAATACGGTCTTAGTCCTTACTTATTAATTATTGAGTTATATCGTAATTATGAGGTAAATAATCCATTATTGAGATCTTTCCTAACTAGCATGTTTTTTTTTATTCTAGATAGGCTCGCGTTTGACCACAATCTCACCTGATGGTAAGCGATGATGTGGTCGACGATGGAGCACGCTTGCCTAGAAGTAACCTATTAGCCTTATAATATATTATTGAGGTATATCCTAACTAGAAGGTAAAACTATTTAATCATATAATATTTACAATGCACCACCAGATCTTGTTACAAACGTCATTGGGCAATGAGGTCCTGACAACATGCCTAAAGAAAGAATTAAGAGCAAGCTGCCACTAGCAACGTAACCATTCGAAACTGCAGTAGTACATTTTGACACAAGTGTTCAAAGTTTGTCATTGCGACCGAAACGGAATTCGCCCGAGCCGCAGGTGAGAGAGTTATGAAACTGGGTGTTGCAGTGACTATTATAGAAGAGATATATAAACAAGGACTGTTCAGCGGCTAGTGGGGGCTGTTCGACGACCAGTCTGTATATAGCTGATAAATACAATAAATTGTGACGGGGGTGAGCTCGCGTAGTTTTTCGCTCTACTGCGGAAAACAACCCAAACAGGCTGTTGCAAACACAACTGATAAAATGGGACATTACAGATCCCTTCCACAGGCAATGCGAATTCGACGCTCCTGACCAGACGATGGTATTAGATTGCAAAATTTATTCGTAAGTCTACACTCTGGAGGACCTCAAAACACCACTGACGCTGCTATAAACCTGGCAGCCATTTAAGGGAAATGTCAAACCCACCGACCCGATAAGAAGTACCTACTAAACTAAATTAAACCTTGACTAAAACTAATAAAGTGTAATTTCGCTTACTTAGTAAATATATTACTATGATATTGTACCTTATAGCTAGCTAAACCTAATTTAGTAAGTCAAGTACCTATCCTAATGTTTATTTATAATTTTATTTATTTATTATACCTACACTTTTGTACACCAAGACTACCTTACCTTACCTTAGTAAACACCTTTTGACTAATTTAATTACAGACATAATTTAAGAACAATAGGTTTTCGCGGCGCTCGCTTGGGGCTTAATGAATTAAATACTTATTATAGATATATTATATCTAGACAGAACAATTGATCGTGCTCATCACACAAACATTTGTCCTCGATGGGAATTAAATCCAAGACCTCCGGTATAGCAGTCAGGGCCACTGACCACTAGACCAAAAGGCCATTTTAATTGTATGTATGTCATACTATGTTGTCAATGTACTATGCTGCCGAGCAGTGGGCAACATAAGGCTGTGGTTGACGATGATTACTCAAATTATTAATAACGCAATAAGTCATACTACAAACCATAAAATAAAAGCAAACATTGTAATGACTGAAATCTTACCACGCATTGCAAAAAATTACGGAAACTTTTTTTTTCTAAATTTTATGTACCAAATGTGTACTTTCAAACTTTATTATTTAATAAGATAGTTTTAGAATTTTTAGTCAGAACTTTTATCCCGTAAATGTTTGGCAATGTCAAGCAGTCAGAGTTAATTTTTTTAGTTTTTATAAATTGACAAATGAATGGATACAACGGCTTCGAATGTGTGCAATGATGATATTAAATATATTATATAAGATATACATATAAACCTTCCTCTTGAATCACTCTATCTATTAAAAAAACCGCATCAAAATCTGTTGCGTTGTTTTCAAGATCTAAGGGACAGAGCGACTTTGTTTTATACTATGTAATGTAGCGCAAATGCTGCCAAGCAGTGAGCAACATTGAGCTGTAGTTGACGATGATTTCTCAAGTATTAATAACGCATATTTGCTTTTATTTTATGGCTAGTAATAAGTCATATTACTAACCATAAAATAAAAGCAAATATTGAATTACTGAAATCTTACCACGCATTGCGAAAAATTACGGAAACTTTTTTTTTCTAAATTTTACGTACCAAATGTGTACATCTAAACTTTTATAAGACTGTTTTAGAATTTTTTGTCAGAACAATATTCCATAAAATGTACATTCAAACATTTATAAGACTGTTTTAGAATTTTTTGTCAGAACAATATTCCATAAAATGTAAATTCAAACATTTATAAGACTGTTTTAGAATTTTTTGTCAGAACTATATTCCACAAAATGTACATCCAAACTTTTATAAGACTGTTTTGTCAGAACTATATTCCACAAAATGTACATCCAAACTTTTATAAGACTGTTTTGTCAGAACTATATTCCATAAAATGTACATTCAAACTTTTATAAGACTGTTTTAGAATTTTTTGTCAGAACTTTATCCCGTGAAATGTTTGGCAATGCGGGGCAAGTTTAAAGCAGCCTATTCGAAGCAGCAGCTTGCAGTCCTGCATACTGCCTCCCAACTCATGCAGGATCTTCAGGCTGGTGCTGCAAGGCTGTCCCCCCTACTGTACGTGCGTGGGGGGGGCGGGCGCCGGTCCTCTCACGTGCGCGCGCCACAACCCCTGAGGGCTGTGACGCGACGCTGTGTGCTGTGAGAGCGTGGTACTTCCCCGGTCGAGCCAGCCCGCGATTAGGACACTACTAAATGGCTCTACCACGTACAAACACTACCTACAAGTAGTGTTCCTAAGAATTAAAAAGTGACCTACGTTTAGGGTGTTTTTTAGATATCATGATTGAAGCAGAATGAGGGCAGGACGAAAACGCATCTTTATGATGAAAAAAGTACATAGTAGTTACATACATTGTATGAATCCAGAGATAATTATAGAGCAGTCGTGGCCGAGTGGTGAAAAACCTAGACTTACGAGTTGTAGGCCGCGGGTTCAAAACCAGACAGGCATATTACTTTGTGTAATTTATTTCATCACCTCTACTCTCAAAATGATGAAGGAAAACGTGAGGTAACCGGCATGTCCTACAACCTAAAATTCGAAGACATGTGACATCCACCAATAAGCATTGGGCCCGCGTGACGGATTATGGCCCATTCGCTCTCCTAGAGAGGAGGCTTGTGTCCCAGCAGTGGGAACATTAATAAGGCAGATGATGAGGTAGAATGAGAGCAGGACGAAAACGCAACTTTCTAAGGATAGGTAGCTACATTGTATGAATCCAAAGGCTGGCATCCGCACACTACAGGCTCGAAGCCTCCTCGGCCAAGAGTTGACGCGAAAGCGTAACACCAGGGCCAGGAATAAGGCAAGGAAGGAATGGGGTAGGTTTTTTAGTCAGTAAGAGTCTGACACTGTTTCCCGCTCCGCCAAAGGGCGGGATTCGTCATTCATGATTTTTACCTACCACAAAAAAAATCCTCACCTCCTATCTTGATAATGGTATAGTTGTCAATTTTTATTAAGTTTGTCGGTCTAATAAGAATCAGATCCTAGCTCAGATCTCAGCAGGTCTCATCTTTTCTCCCCGGCAGGCAAGCGCCAACTTTTTATGTTCGTGAAGGCAATAAATCAGCTAAGTTATAGTTTAATACCAAACTAGATCGTTTGAACCACATTTTTTCAATGGTTGACTTGCTCTAAACTCATGCTCTTGCTTGAAAATAGGGAACAAATGACCACTTTTAAAGAATTTCAAGCCCAGAATGTCTTTCAAGTCAATTTTAAAATACACAAACGATGATATTGGAAGTATTTTTAAAGACATTGAAAAATGAATTGATAAATTCCGATCTTACAATTGCAGCGTTAGCAATTTTCCGGTAACATACCTACATATTAACAAAACATTATCGGACGATCGCAATAAAATTAAGAGTATTACGTACAATACAGCGAGCAGCAAGCAGGAGCCGTCGTGCAGAGATGAGGAGTGAAGAGTGGCTGCGTCATGTGGTGCTGGCTGATGATGACGAGTCGAAGATCTGTATAAAGAACATCGCTTTTGTTAATCATATATAATATTGAACATCTTTTGTTTCATATGAGGTAGTTAACAGGGTGTCATTGACATACCACAAACGAGAACCATGGATCCAGTACATGATTCTATACCCGTGGTGAAATTTTTCGTCAGTTTTTTCAAAATTTTGGAAAAAATTGTTGTTTCTTTTTAATTCAATTTTTACCTTTATTCGTTCCAACCCCAAAGATATTTTTAGAAAAAAAAAGAAAACATATTTTTTTACAAGAAAAAAATTGATAAAATAATCATCGAGGCAAATAAAGTCGTTATTCTAATCAAACCCGATGACATTTTTAATTTGAAATGTAATTCATTTTTTTTCCGCAAAAAAACGATAAAATAACGTGTTTATACAGTTTAATTTTTAGTTTAAAAAGTCATTAAAAAAAAGAATCCGACAAAAAAAAATCCAACATGGGGGCGGGATCGAGAATTATTTACTGGATCCATGGTATTCGTTTGTGGTACAATATCAATGACACCCTGTATACTGTTGACTCACCTTTACAAAGCTCAATGAGGGTATTCTAAAATGTCGTTCACCAGGTGGCAGCACTGAGGAGTCTGGTCCGGGCACCTACTCTTTACCTCTTACGGTTTATGGTATCCAGCCTGCTGTCAGATAGTCCGATGGATGGACAGCAGAAGCAAACCTGTTAGCAACCATCCAGGAAAAAACCTGAAAATATACATTAAAATTGTTAGATACACTAAATTATAATGAAATTTACATCATCATCATTTCAGCCAAAAGAAGTACTTACACTATTTGGAATATAAGACCTCCCCCAAGCGTCGCCTCAATGACCAGTCCTGTGCGTTTCGCCTCCATCGCATTCCCACGGTAGCAACAGGGCATCGGTCCTTGTAGGAGACCTTCAATTTGTCTTCCGATAAGTGGTTGCCTCTCCAGAACCTTTTGTCTCCATCAACTATCAGGTCTGCGTGAAGTGTGCCTTGAATTAACAATAGTATAATTAATTCGTGGAATACCGTTATTACATGTCTCTAAAAACTGTGTCCAACAAGTCAATGCAAAACAAAATCAATATAAAGACGATAAGTGTGCGAACGCCGGTGTTCGCGTGAGGCTTGAGAGTTATTAATTGAATACTGTCATTAGAGACACAATAGGTGTGCAAACGCCGACATTCACGTAACGGCTAGAGAGATTAAGATTTTGAAATGTTAGGTACCTCTGAAGTCCGCGAGGCTGAAGACATGAAGCCTGTTCGTTCAGTACCGCTGGCCACCGCAGTCCACTGGCGAATACAGTCGCTTCAGAGCTGCATTACAACCCTCGGCTTCCGCCATCCATACCACGTCCATCCCAGATGAGAGGGCTCCCCATGCAGCGCTTGTGCAGTTAACCGATAAATAGTGTACCTGATGAGTGCTATAACGATTCTAGGATTCATCAGGTACACCCGCTATCAGCTTCTTTGACATTGGTGTTTAAGCGACCTTGAGCGAATTAAAGAGGAGCTAGCTTCACGTCCTGTGCATCAAGATTATTCGAATAAAGTTCTTAATTTATTAAACACATTATTAAATAAAAGTCGTATATCAAAAGTAATTGGTAATTAAATTAACTTTTAGTTTGTAAAAATTACAACAACATACAAAATAAATACATCCAATGTTTTTACCTGATTTTCGCTGTTTTTTTTCTGTGTTGGACATAACTTTGAAAATAAATTACACAAAGTTCAATTTAAAAAAAAAATAATTAAATCATCAAAAGTCTCCCCCTTAATCTGGGGAGATTAAGGGAGAGACTTTCGAAGATTTAATTATATCTCACACAACTCAAGTGAGCTAATGCATCTGTATTTTTTTAATATTCATTTATTATTTGTAAAATTGACAACAAAGCAAGCAATACGCGCTCGATAAAAATGGATTAGTGTAGTTTTAACGTAATACAAAATTAAAAAAAAAAGTCAAAATTATATAGGGTGGCATGGATTAGTATAGTATTAACGTAACACAAACTAAAAAAAAAAAAACTAAATTATATAGAGTGACCGATACTGAAACACGTGATTGTAGTCACAATATCAAACAACTTTTACTGTGGAACCAAAGCTGAAATCACGTAAAAAATCAACATGTTCAGTACACGTTGAACAGTTAGACGAATATAAATGTACTGACCAGCAGTTTTTTCCCACCATTAAAAAAACCCTAAAACCCTAAATTTTTGCAAATAGTCAAAGCTATCTGAGTTAGAACTTTTTTTTATAAACATCTGTTCCTTCGTAGTTCATCGAAGAGTTTAACTTATGTAATTACAAAATAAACAACAACTACTAGCAAAAACACACTTTATTTATTATTAAATTCATATTACATCTTGTCTCAATTATGATAATTATATTATGATTATTATATGATTATAATAGACATATAAAGTTGACGCTACGATTATAGTAAGTAATTAAATACTAATACAAGGTACATAACCATTGCCTTAAATCAATCATGACATCTAGAGCGTGAAACATTACAGAGATTTATGTATTATATTAAATGATTATATTATCATATAAATATCATATTGAAAACGTAGACTAATTATTATAAGTATGAGTATAATGTCTAGTCTAAAATGATTACATTTTATTAATATTAAGTTTAATTTACTGATTAATATGGCCGCCAACGACGGTTATTTAATTATGATTATAAATTACATACTATTTGGTTATTTAGAAAAGGTAAGTTTACATATACAAAAGTACTTTACCTTTTCAATAATACATTATCTTAACTTTTTAATATTCATTTCTGGCACAATTATGTACAGATGCCATTGAAATTTTAAGATAAAAACTACTAGATTCGCCACAGTGTCGTCTTATGTATTATACAACTTATACTCGTAAATTTATAGTAAGAAGAACATCATCACTATTGAGATTCGGTGATAATATGTGTGTCTGAAAACCCTCTGTAGCTAGCACTAGACTTTTGAGATGACAACTAAGTGTAGTTAAACAAACGGATTACCGACGAAGATGTATCGTTCTGGACAGTTCTGTCGTTAGATCTAAAAGAGTTTATGATTTGGAGATGAGATTCCAAAAAATGGTTACATAGATAGTAGTTATTAGATAAAATCCCTCAAACCTAGCTCTAAAATAATCGTGAATATAGGATGCTTAATGCTATTATAATTCAATAAACGTATATCTAAATCTTAGATTGGCATACACGAGGACCACTAAGGTTATATATAATACCTATGATCTAATTCCAGCCACGTCGACTCAGAGTAGTATACGGTTTCTTACTAAATTCAATTGAATTTCATATTTATATTATTTAACCTATTGATTATTATATGACACTAATCAATACAGTATTTTAAGAGAGTCTACAGCTACTCAAAGTTTAAAAGTTGAAAGTTACATAACTTATAAAATAATGCTTACACTCTTGTCAGTACTATGTATGAGTAACTTAACCTAACTTAGACCGTACCCAACCTCCCAATGGTTTTAAATGGGGCTGCGCCTGCGATATAATCTTGGCAACTTAACTACCTTAGATTATACGTAATTCTAAGATTAATTTAGGTACTTATTAAAGTAATATTTATTACTTTAATACTTTAATAAGTGTCTAATTTTAGACAAGCTATCTTCTTAACTTTTTTGTCACATATTATGCATTCAAAAAAAGTATAGGACTTTTACGCCATGTTGTAACGTCTCACCTGTCAAATCGAAAAATTGAGTATGGTGAGCAAAACAGTTTTTTTTTTTTTAATATATGGGTCATGTATGAAAAAAGTTTAATTAGAATCCAGTTCTTAAATTTTGTTAGTAATATAAATGCCAGAAGATGGAAACTAATAATGGCTTAAATAATATATTTAGCTTATTTAGATTAAACCGTACAATTTTTACTTCACCTAGATTTAACTGTGACTCAGTAATGCAATAGCGAAAAACTAAAACCGAATTCCTTTGCAAACCGTACTTTTCAATCAACATTTGACATATCGAGTTCATTGGCTTTCCTATTCTTGTTAAGAATGTATATAAACTAAGAATATTCACGCGATCTTCTGAACGTCACTGCTCAACTTGGTGTGATTGATGAGTGAAAGTCTTAGCTTTGTTACCTGCACACTTGTCAGTATGTCGAGTAGACATTCCCCTGACTCGCATGCTAGGCCACCCTAGCCTGCCCCAAGACCCCAGTATTTTACACGAAGCGCCCAGCGCCTGCCGTGTGCGCTCCGCAACCCAACTAGTGGGACACCGGTGTCCTAAGGCGAGACTAGTTTGCGGATAGTCTCGAGCGTGTTGCCCGTGACGACTGTCGCAGGTCTTAGCGCGACAGCCGGGACCGACGGCTTTACGTGCCCTCCGAAGCACGGAGACAAATTGGCTTAACCTATTTCAATCTAAATTAGATCGTTATGTAAGTACTTACTACTATCCCAAGCATTCTCGCTATTATTGTATTTTTATTTACATACTATTTTCTGTCACATTTTTCACGATTGATTTGTTTTATATAGTTACAAGTTTTTTTTTATTTATGAATTAATATTAAAAATATAGTTATGTTCGCATTGACCTAATAATATTCCAAAAATTATTTTCCTGATTTGTTTTATTACAATTTGTCTTTGTCACGTCTGTTTTAACGGTAATAGTAGCGGTTAACAAATTAATAATTGGTAACTTGCGCAGTATCTACACGATTTAAGGTGAGGTTACACTTTTTTGAACTAAGAAAGAACACCAGGGGCCCTAGACAAGTGGCAATCGCTCCGTGTCGAATCCATTTCTAAGTTCGATTTCGCCTTAACGATGTCGACCACAAAATGGTAGACAAAGTGATATCGACTAACATATCGATAAGTGGAAGTGTTGGTTCGATAAAATAACAACTTCTTGGCTATGGTTATCGAATTAAAACGTGCAATTTGACGTATAAACAACTAATAACAATTAGCGAATCGAAAACGTTTGACCACGTGACTTTTCGAAGGCATATGTCAGTTCCATACATTTGGAGTTTCAAATTTCGTTATCGTTAGTGAGAATGTGACTTTGTCTAAGCCCCCAGGATGAAAAATTTTAATGTTTAATTACAACTGACCATAGCTAACCGCAGGGTAAAATTCAAAAGTTGATATTATAAATTAGTTGGCTCGATAAAAAATCACGAATCTGACTATGTCACGGAAATATTTGAAAGATAGAATAGAATAATACTAATAATAATTAAGCTTTAAAGTGCTCATCTTTTTAGATGCTTTTAATTTTACTGACTTTTGTATAATTTCGAATAACGGAGGCGTTTCCAGGTCATAATACTTACAACTATAAATAATCCTATTATATCTCATGTCACTTATTTACCGACTAAGTTTTAACTATTTTAGACTAAAACGCAAGATTATTTGTACAGAATGCGTATGCTTATCCTTAATCCTATTTTAGAAGAAGAGTCGACCAAGTTAACGATGTCCTGTTAAATCAATGTTCCCAGGCAAGTTTCATTGCATCAGTTTCTATGTTTTTTCTTTCTTTTTTTTTGAGGCTTTAGTTGTAATTTGACTATGACAGCCTCATTACAACTAACACTTGTGTCTTAAACTAGATAACAAAGGTTGACTGGTAGAGAATGCCTTGTAGCATTTCCGCCTATGTACCACTACCACTACTGTACATGAAGTTTAAATAAATAAATAAAATAAAGCTCGTATAGATCTATTGCATACAAAATTTATAAAGTTCATTGGCCACTTCCGAATTAAGACTAGATAAAATACTCTGAAATACTCCAATATCACGGTTCTATGGTTTTATGTAACGGCGTATTAAGCTTACAAGTTTTTTTTTAATGTAAGACTTTCAGAATAAATCTTTATTTACCATCAAATTTACACATTGCTTTTATATGAGCATCTACGTATAACAAGTGTTATCTCATTCAGTCAACACAGACTGCATTAAAATTTCATCTTTTTTTATGATATAAACTAGTGGTATCATAAAGAGAAAATACTTTCTGGATTAATGCTAGTTTTAGAAAAACAAAAACAGATCCATAACGCTTCATTTGTATTTACTGAACTCCTGTGTACCTACACAACTCCAGCAGGTTTACGTTAGCAAGGAGGAAAGGCAGGCGGTCACCTCCGAAGCAGGAATATGCTAGTGAAGGAGGAGGCCGTACGCAAGAGGCAACAAACGTGTTCCCACGCCCCAGCCGCTGTGATTCCGAACCAGACTACCAGCCACGGTAGTCGCGGGCTTGCGGACGTTGAGCAATACGGAGCTCACCATCCGGCCGGCCAGTTAATCTGACCGGTCGTCAACAGTTAGTAATGATTTACGCGTTCGTCCAAGAGATGTTTTTTTATTGCTATAAACTAATGCTTGACTGCGATCCCATCAGATGGTAAGCAGTGATGCAATCATTGATGGTGAGGTGTACTAGTTTATTAAGAGCCTAATCACTCTATTCTATTTTTATTTATTATTTTATTTTTATTCTATTTTTGAGATGTCGGCAATACTAGGGCCACAGTAGGGCTGATGCCCGCTAGAAGGTTAGAACCGCGGGGAATTTCTGATCAAGAAACCCGTAGTCAAACGCAAACGGTAACTGAAGGTGGTATACTCAGGTGTAGTTTTTAGTCAAAGTGTGACACGTCCTTCCACTCCAGATCAAAAGTAAAGCCGGTTCACGTAGGTACTGGCGAAACAATTGAGTATTTTCCTAATTTATCAGAATTAAATTGCATGATTAATTAGAATCGTAATCACAGGACCAGTCTTTGTGGCGGCGCTTGGGGGAGGCCTATGTCCAGCAGTGGACGTCTTTCGGCTGAAATGATGATGAAGAATCATAGATTTTGCAATGGATAGCATGGATCATTACGAATTTCATTTGACGCAATTAAACTTGCATGTGTACAGACCCAGAACACCGTGTTTAAAACTACTACTTAATTAAACTAAACTGAACTATCTAGGAGTACTATTGAACCATTTAACTCTACGTAGGTACTTTACCACGGCGTAAACAAAATTTACAGAAGCCGTTTTTAATATCTTAGATATTAATATTTTGGATTTCTTGACCACTTATTGTTGTTTAAGACAATTACCTACTTGTTATTTCTATATTAGCTGTGAGAGCAGTGGTGGCCGGTAACGGCCCCGACTTACGAGTTGTAGGATGAGGGTTCAAACCCAGCCAGGCGCATTACTTTGTGTAGGTAATTTATTTAATCACAACTGCTCTCAAAACGGTGAGGAAACCGGCATGTCTTAGAAACAAAAGTTCGAAGACATGTGACGCGTGGTGGATTACAGCCTATTCCATCTCCTAGAGAGAAGAACTGAGTCCCAGCCGTGGGAACATTATATTTTTGTACTTATAAAAATTCTAATAAAACGTCAGACGTTAGTGTACGTGTTCTAACTGGTTGTTTACTATTAAGAAAAACCAGCAAAAAACTTCTACTCAATAATTCATGATTTCTACGTTTTTAACTTTTTACCTATTTCCCGAGATCGTATTTTGGAAGAAGGCCAATCAGGTTTTACGTGTAATAGTATTATAAATTAGTGTCTTATTTACTTATTTTATACTGGTTAAAACTTAGCTATTCTATTTTTATGTTTCATTTTCTCTGTCGCTGATTTAGTGACTTATTCTGTACAGAAGTCACGTACTTATACTAAGTTAAAATATTAATTTTGACGTATCTCAATTTGAAAATTTTTACTGTATTATAATTAATTAATTTAAGCCTTTGTGTAGGCACACTTAATTTCTACTCTTAGACTGTATTTCCTTAAACTAAACTAAGTTAGAAATAAGATTAGATTTTTGACTTTTTTTTACTATAATCAACTGATTTTGACTTATATTTTGCTTCTATCTTGTTGTATTTTAGTCATAGATTCTTTTTTTTATCTTTACACCGAATTATTTCCTTGCACTCATTAAAGAAACATAATTTTAAACTCGCTTGAACTCGAAGTGATATGAAAGAAAAGAGAGTTAGTGTGAAGGGTGACAGGACAGAGTGGAAGAAAAAATGCGCCGACCCCAAGTAATATGGGATAAGGGCAGGAAAAAGAAGAATTTAAAACTCGCCCTACAAGCCTGCCTCCAAAGCTAAACTTAGCTTTCTTTGACGTCTAATCAAACAAATCCTACAACACCCTCTCAATCACACATTACACAAACTTTTTATCTAATTACTTAAATTTAGTTTATGTTACATACTAAATAAGCAATTTTTTTAAAACCCCTGCTTAAACTTATTACGTCTTGTTTGTGCGACACCCAAGGCAACACAGATCTTATTTTTGTAGAACATAACATTCATCATCAGCCTTTTTAATGTTCCCACTGCTGGGACACAGGCCTTCTCTCTAGGAGAGGGAACATAACATTGTTGAAAGGTATTTTTTAATTATACTAATTTATTTTACCACCGCTGCTCACAAATCTGTGAAGAAAATTAAATAGGCATGTCCTAGAACCGAAAATTCAAAGACTTTGTGTGGATTTTGACCCATTTCCTCTCCTAAAGATGCCTGAGTCCCAGTAGTGCATTGTAGAGATATAGTGTGCTAAGTCATGTTTAGCCATTAGGGCAGTGGTTCTTAACCGGTGGTCCGCGGACCACTGATGGTCCCTGGAGTCAGTCCAAGTGGTCCGCGAAGCGATAATAAATCAGTGACGTGGCGTAATGCGATGAGTCGATTCAACACAATGCAAAAATCTGTAGGTAACTTTATTATAGATTTTCACGAAGTAATTAATAAAATAGTAGTAGTCATAAGATTATTTGTGTTTATGATTTATTTACAATTAGGTACCGTATACATTTCCAATAAACCAACTGAGTGGTCCCTGGCGAAACAGGAATTTAATCAAATGGTCCCTCATGCCTAAGAGGTTAAGAACCACTGCATTAGGGGGAAGGTTGCCTTTCTCTCCGCAAGATACCTGAAGCCTTGTTCCCAACAGTGGGAACGTTATAAAAGCTGATTATGCTTATGCTATCTTATGATGTGTCTACTAGGGCCCTGGTCCGGTTTCTGTAAGGAATGTCCGACCCTAGTATGAAGGCTAAGAACGAAAGGTGTGGGTCGTTTAGTCAGTAAGAATCTGACACTGTTTCCCGCTCCGGGATTCATCATAAGATGATTTTTACCACCTTAAAAAAAAGTCTTATGGGTGTTTTAAATTCAGATTTTCATGTTAAATAAAATTTACAAATGAGTCGTCTAGTTTCAAAGTCCGCTAAAACGCTTGACATAAAAGCGTTTTAGCGGACTTTGAAACTAGACGACTCAAATGACATGATGGTCATGTTTAAAGTTTTAGTTTATTACGGCAGCATTGTTAAGTTAAGGAAATGGTATTTGGTACAGGCATTGGGTTAATTTCAATTTCTGCAATTTCAAACGTTGCCCATAACACTATGTATATGTACAGGGGTGTCGCTAGTTGACGCGTCTCTACTTATCCTAGTTATTCTTAACGTATTTTTTTTTTTCATAGCATTAATTAATTATAAGACTCTATATTATAAGTTCACATAATATGGCAAATATTACTCAAGTCAGCGGTAATTACAGTCAATTTTATGTGCTGATATCTGCTAAGTTTCACTCTTCAACCAAACACAGTTATTTTTACAAGATTTACAATACTGTTCTAGATTTTCCAACACATAGTCTAGACTATAGATGTGGTGTCTTTTATAAATTTGCTTACTATTTATTGAAACTTGATGATTTTTTACTATTGCTATAAATTTATTTCAGTTAATAGATTAACTTTGATTTTCATTATTGAAGATACTAAAACATTGATAATACCTATTTATATTTTTAGTACTTTATATGATCTTGGGTGAAGAAAATTAGATGTTTTACCAAATGCCGCGCATGGTTAGCTTCGTACTTAAATATGAACACTGCGTTTACCAAACCCGCTTATAATTTTAACTTAATTCTCATCACACTCATCAGAAGGTCTATTTTAAATAACTTTGTGTACAAATTAATTTACATTAATTTGGCAACATTGTTCTCTATAATAATTGCTGTTTGTACACTCATAATATATGCACCTAGTACTGAGCTCTTATTTATAAACCATTCCCTAATATCTTATATATAAAATTTTCGTGTCACAGTTTTCGTTCCCATACTCCTCCGAAACGGCTAGACCGATTCTCATGAAATTTTGTTAGCGTATTGAGTAGGTCTGAGAATCGGCCAACATCTATTTTTCATCCCCCTAAATGTTAGGGGTAGTCCACCCCATTGCAAAACAACGTTTGTCGGGTCTAGTTTATTTATATATTACTACTTGACACGCTTGCGACTTCGCCCAGATTGGCACTTGTGCAATGGTGATACTAAATATTTTATGCATGTATTTTACATTTAAACCTACCTCTTGAATCAGTCTATCTATTAAAAAAAAAACTGCATCAAAATCCGTTGCATAGTTTTAAATATCTGAGTATAGGGACAAACATTGAGAAGCGACTTTGTATTAAATTATGTAGTGAAAAAGTCAAATTATGTTTACAATCCCTTCTACATCATTTGCTACGTATTTTCAAGAGTTAATTCATTCTCTACTTAGGCTATTCAACGCAATTTTTGACGTTTGTCAGTCGTTGTTCAAGGTGATTGGTGAACATGTGACGTTTGTCAGTCGTTGTTCACCAATCACCTTGAACAACGACTGACAAACGTCACATAGGTAGTGTGCGACAGAGATAACGCTCTACGACGCCGAAATTAGCCGATTGTCTCTTTCCAAAGGTCGATGTGCAATATTTATTGCCGGGTACTGTAATGTTGTGGCCAACGCGGCCAACTTCACGCGCATGTGATGCGGCGTTGCGCGAAGCGAAGCGATTTTTTTTTTAAGTGATGCAGAGATGACCGCGATGGTACCTCAGTTAAATCAAAGAAGGTGCTAATAGTAAATGAAATGGGGCACATGAATGGAAGATCTTACCACACATTGCGAAATTATGTTAATTTTTTTTTCGTAATGTGACCCTTCAATATTATACTAATCGTGTGTATCGTTTAGTATTTTAGAAGAGTGTATTAAGAATTTCTATCCGAACTTTGTCCCGTGAAATGTTTCGCAATGCGGAGTAAGTTTAAAGCAGCCTATTCACAGCACAATCCTCACGTAGGAGCTGGTAGCTGGTGCTGCGAGGCTGTCCCCCCTACTGTACGTGCGTGGGAGGGAGGGCACCGGTCCACTCACGTGCGCGCGCTACAACCACTGAGGGCTGTGGTACGTCGCTGAGTGCTGTGAGAGCGTGGTACTTCCCCGGTCGAGCCAGCCCGAGATGTAGATACTATAGTACGGCTCTACCACGTGAATGAAAAGACTATAAGCTGTATATACAGCATTTTTTTTACGTGGTTGGTATTTATATGTCAAAAAATCGATGTATTAACCAGTAAAGTCGAGCATAATTACACACACATTACAATCATAAAAATCCCAATAGTGCTGATGAACTTCTCTTCAGCTTCAGATTATTATTACTACATTGTATTGTCATCAATTTGTTGACGTTTTTATAAAATTACAAGTCAATACACCTTTTAAAATTAGGCCAGATTTCTCTTACAAAATTTGTGCAAATTATGATACATGAAATAAGCTTTATTTAATTGTAATGGATGACTTTTACCCCAGTTTTAATACGAGTGCGCCTTTACTTTGCAGTTGGAGTGATGAATCACTATTATCTTAACGCGAATCTAAAATAAAAAATAATGCTTATTTAACCATGAAGACGAAGTATACCTGTAGTATGCAGACAATATTTTTAATCCGTATCAAATAATAGTACATATGAGTACGTACATTATTTACAGCGACCAGCAAACAGGACCCATGTAGACTGCAGTGAAGTGAAGATGATGAGGTCTGGTTATGATTGCTGCATTGTTACCTGTAGAAAACTTAGTTTTAATGATGGGATTTGGTAATATGTTGTTTTGTTGTTACCTATGCCTTTCCTGTTTGGTGACTTTTTACTATTTTCACTAGTTTTGGGTTACAATACTTGAAAGTTTAGTCACAGAAATTAAATCTTTATTATTTTAAGTTAGAATGGGAATTTTGTATTTTTTACGATATGTACTAACAAAAAAAGTTGATTTGTCTTTTTGGGACACTTGGATAAATTAAAGTTTGATGACATTTGAAAAAGAAGAAAAACATGTGTGACAATAATTTTATATTAAACAAGGGTCTCTAACCTTTATTTGAGAAGAAGTCATTTTTTTTTAATTCAAGTTTTTTTAGTTTTAAGAAACAAAAATAGCCTGTTTGTCTTACGACACAATGAAAAACATGCATTATTGGGGTAGTATCTATGAAGTAGAAGTGCAGTCATCATTTAAGTATCATTTCTTTTTGAAATAAGCAGTACCTTTGTACATTCTTTTTATTTAATGTTCTTTATCTATGAATTATATGTGTGTACATAAATAGTAAAATAAATAAATCATTTCAAGAACAGCTAGGATAAGCTAAGACTTACGTTCGGGGCGCCAGGCTAGCACATGAGTAGTTCACGCCCCTCCCTCCTATATGAAGTAGAAGGAGTGCGGCTGCAGCTCAAGCTGGGCCATCTTGGCCAGCAGACGATGTAAGCGCCGCTGAGCCGCCGCGCCCGCCGCGCTGTGCGCGTCGCCACGCGCGCCCGCGCACGGCGCCAGCGCGCGGCACACCGACAGGCGCTGCGCCACGTGGCGCGGCATCTGCGGGGTGGCAGAAGGCTTAGGAACTATATATGACGCACTATAAACCCACCACCTCAACCTATCCCCCTCACTGATTCTCTTGATATCTCGTGCCACACACAAACTTGGGCTACTACGACGGGTAAATATACCGGGTGACGTCAACATAATACATAACAAATTGCTTATTTAAACTAGTTTAAGCGATCGAACATATAAAAACTTTGTGTTGCGTAAATAATAAAACAACAAAATTATATTAACTACTAGCTTTTGTCAGCGGCTTCGCCCGCGTACATAAAATATAGCCTATGTCACTCAGGAATAAAGCAGCTTTCAATTGTTGCTAATTTTTTTCCAATCGGACCAGTAGTTCCAGAGATTACCTCCTACAAACAAAAAAACAAACTTTACCTCTTTATTATATTAGTGTAGATTTAATATACAGTAACATTTAGATTGCTTTCATATCCTTCTATTTATTTGCCTTTCTTACAATTCCTTACACATAAACATAAAATCATTTAATATATCATTAACTTGTGATGATAAACTTAAAACAAAACCATACAATATAAAAAGACGTGGACATAGCTAGATTCTAAAGATGTTTAAACAAGGTCAAAATACACCACAAACATTACAATACAACTAAATAACAAACAGAATACAAGCTAAAGGTAAGGTTATAGGTAAAAAAGAATAGTACTTACACTGAACAAAGGTGAATGTAATATGGGGGTCCACAGAGGCAGTAGCTTGTTGAGCACGGTCGAGTTACACTCCAGCAACGACTCCAGTAGACTCAGGAAGTGCAGGTTCACCGTCTCAGCCAGCTAAAAGACAGTATTGGTTTTATCTTCTGATTCCATAAACACAGCAAGTTTTAATTTTGCATCCTGTATTGAGGTCACAGGCCATTTCCAAAATCATCAAATAACTTCGCCCGCCCTGGATGGAACAAGAGCAGACTTTATGGACTAAAATCCAGCCTCAGTGAAGGATTACCTTCACTGGAGGATTGTCAATGCATTCCAGGGCTGCAGTGATTTTTGAGATCAATTAAGTAGCCCTAGCTGACATCGGCAATCACTTTTGCTGAAGTGGGCGTGAAAGACAACGTGCCGTCGTCAATATACACATTACTACCTCCAGAAAGAAAAAAAAGGAAAGAACGATCCAAAAAAAATATTTGCGCGAAATGTCACAATCTAAAAATTTGCTTACTTACAAAGAGTTATTGGATTGTTCTTTTTTTGTAAGGGGAACTGCTGTGTCAAAAAAAATCAGGACCGAATCTTGCCGGGACATTTAAAACAGTATTTTAGACAGATGAATTTAAGTCCTAGATATTTTCGAGAAAAATCCAGCAGGATGCAAGTGGTAATGAGTAAATAAGTTAAGAAGTAATGATTGCATTGTCCAAGTATAAGATATTATTTATGAGTCTACTCACCACTTTGGACTGCACGGTAACCTGCAAGATACTGGGCACCAGCTTGCACCAGAAGTCCAGCAGAATGCAGGTGGTAGTGTTATGTGGCTCGCTGCAAGGTGGCGAGGATGCTGCTAGCTGTTCCAGGTATAAAGTCCAAAGCTGGCACAGCACGAACGCGTGAAGTAAGGCTGACATTCGGAGAGCTGCAGGCTTTGATTGTTCCACGTATGATGACATTATTGTCTGCGGACAATAAACAAGTGTTAGACGACACGGTTGGCGCAGTGGTTAAGAGATTCCTGCACAAAATAAATATTTGAAAGGTCTACAGATAGACGTTTCCGGACTAGGTGTCTTGTAAGGTTAGAAGCTATCTGATCCTACCTGTATGTAGTCAGTAATATGGCATGTAGCGTCCTGTGGCACGGGCTGGTGCATCTGTACCGCCTGCGTGTGCGACGTGGGCAGCTGGTGCGTGCGGCTGTTGCACAGAGCACCCATCACCAGCCACGATATCAGCCGCACCCTGGTCACACACTCACACACTTCTCGGGACCTGGGAGTAAACACACAACTTTCAATTCTGTTAAAATTTGTTCTGACCGGAAATACATCTGTGGTCAAATCTCATGTGATCTGTTTCTCACAGAGAATTTGACAGTCAGTAAATAGTTTTATCAATCATGTATTCAGAGCGAATCAGGCCTCACCATCATCATTTTTGAAGTGTGGAAATAAAAAATACGTATAGCCGAACATAGAACCTCCTCCTTGTTAAAATTAAATTGTAATAAGCGAGAGTTTGGGTAACGAGCCATTTGACAATATTAAGGAGAAATTATACAACGATATGCCGTTAATAACTGAGGATCATATACTGAGGATCAATAACTGAGGACCAAAAAAAGCTATTTTCCTTCAGTACTGAAATGGCCAACCAACCAAATTAACCAACCAAATTAGAAAAGAATACCAACTAAATTAGAAAAGTAAATTATTATAACATTTTCATTTTTAATTTTATCAAATATATTTCTAGAAACGTTTCCTCGAGCCTCGTTACATTCCGCCACTAAAAATAAATCTACATACCTCATTTGTTAAATCTTTCCAGTTTGTCAAAGAATTAGACATTCAAACATCTTCTTCAGGAGCAGTAGTATAAATTGATTTTAAGGAAAAATTCTTGTCACAAAGATAGCGCGAATAAAAAATATATATCTCGCAAGATTTTAGAATCTTAGAAGGAATAAGGAAGTCTTCACTCAGCTGTGATACCAATAGGACAAAAAAAAATGTTCATAGTTACCCTGGCAAAGACGCGCTGATCCATGGAGTCATGTGCCTAGCCGGCTGAGCTCTGTCCTGTCTGCCTCGACTATGTTCTAGCGCCAACTCCATAGCCACATACTGAGCAATACCGCCTTTTACTATGGCACCCAATGTGTCTTCATTCAGGCAGATTAAATTACGGTTGACGATGGATTTTGAGACGGAACCCTGTTGACAAAGGTATTTTGATATAGATAGCAAAAAATCCTAATCTACACTACTCGCGAAGTTATTTCACTAAGTATTAATATATAATAAGGGTATTTCGCTTCGCTTCGTGCAACCTCGCCTCGCTTCGGGCGAATTTTAAGACGTCGATTTTTGTGCCCGAGTCAAAGGACTAAAAACTCGCGAGGTTGCACGAGTGTCTAATCACATACTTCGGACTTCGATCAACTTCGATGAGTATTTCGTCAGACGCAGTGTCGGAAGGCCTCCAAAAAGATGGCCCGATAACCTGGCCAGGGTTGCGGGTATGCTATGGATGCGAGATGCACAGGATAGTTCATGCGATGCGACAATTAGGGAGGCCTATGTCCAGCAGTGGACGTCTTTCGGCAGAAATGATGATGACGTTGTCTTCTTGCGACTCTACACCCTCCTTTCTTTAATCACTCCACCCACTATCTCCCGCGCGTCACCATGTGTGCTGCCAGCTCGTAGTTACCTTGATCTTGTTGAGCAGATGCGGGTCGTGCAGCAGCTCGATCATGTCGGGCAGGTGTGGCCGCATGCAGTCCACAGCGCCGCCCGCTATCTCCCGCGCGTCACCATGTGTGCTGCCAGCTCGTAGTTACCTTGATCTTGTTGAGCAGATGCGGGTCGTGCAGCAGCTCGATCATGTCGGGCAGGTGTGGCCGCATGCAGTCCACAGCGCCGCCCGCTATCTCCCGCGCGTCACCATGTGTGCTGCCAGCTCGTAGTTACCTTGATCTTGTTGAGCAGATGCGGGTCGTGCAGCAGCTCGATCATGTCGGGCAGGTGTGGCCGCATGCAGTCCACAGCGCCGCCCGCTATCTCCCGCGCGTCACCATGTGTGCTGCCAGCTCGTAGTTACCTTGATCTTGTTGAGCAGATGCGGGTCGTGCAGCAGCTCGATCATGTCGGGCAGGTGTGGCCGCATGCAGTCCACAGCGCCGCCCGCTATCTCCCGCGCGTCACCATGTGTGCTGCCAGCTCGTAGTTACCTTGATCTTGTTGAGCAGATGCGGGTCGTGCAGCAGCTCGATCATGTCGGGCAGGTGTGGCCGCATGCAGTCCACAGCGCCGCCCGCTATCTCCCGCGCGTCACCATGTGTGCTGCCAGCTCGTAGTTACCTTGATCTTGTTGAGCAGATGCGGGTCGTGCAGCAGCTCGATCATGTCGGGCAGGTGTGGCCGCATGCAGTCCACAGCGCCGCCCGCTATCTCCCGCGCGTCACCATGTGTGCTGCCAGCTCGTAGTTACCTTGATCTTGTTGAGCAGATGCGGGTCGTGCAGCAGCTCGATCATGTCGGGCAGGTGTGGCCGCATGCAGTCCACAGCGCCGCCCGCTATCTCCCGCGCGTCACCATGTGTGCTAGCCAGCTCGCCTCCTGACAGTTGTGGAGGCAACACTAGGCGACAGCCGTGCCCTAACAAACGGATTTATTTTACAGCAATTAATATTTTTACGAAAATTTAATTTGATATTATTATTTTAAAATGTTGTTCAAAATTCTTCTGTTTTATCATTATCAATGGTGGTGTCAGATTAGGTATGTTTTCATCATCACAAAATAACAAGTATTTCGAAAAAAAAAAGAAAATCTCATTTAATTATCTATTCCTATTGACTCGAAAACTGCATTATTGTCAAATCAGTACTAAAGTGTACTAAAGGCTGATTTTTCAGTCGTGACAAAACTTGCAAGGGCTCAAACACAGAAACACTTTATGACGATGCAACGTGCCACGGCACGGCAACGCGACATGGTAGTCCGCGTCACGGTATCGTGACGCGGACTACTACGTCGAGGTACGTAAACAATCACGTCAATACAACGTTTAACTGAAAGATATAGATGGATTCAGTATTTTCTTTGCATCTGTTTCTTTTTTATCCGTCTTATTATTATTAGCAGGAGGAGAACACGTCTAGTGTGGACCATTTTTCGAAATTAACTGCGGCAATTCTATAATTGCGTCAATACGACGAACGAATGATCGACACGATCAACGATCGTGGAAGTCCGAGTCACGTTGCGTCGTCAAAAAGTGTAAAAAAAAAGTGTATGTATTTGAACCTATGGTTCAAATACATTACACTTTTTGAAGAATAAATTTGGCATTTTTCAATATTTTACACACATTTATTTTACCTGAGGCCTTACAATGACATGTTAAAATGACAGGCGTGCGAGAGAGAAAGATGGAACTATACACACTATATAGCTCCATCCTTCTAAAAGTTTAGTATAGGTCAAGTTCAGTATAAAGAGCTCATGGTAAGACCTCTGGAAAAACAGTTATTTGGCAATCAAAGAAAGAAAGAAAGATAAACGTTTATTCAACGATAAACTAGTGCTAAAAACAAAATAGACTATCAAGTATCAAAAGTTTCGTGACCCACCTTGCAGAACGAACTGTATAAGGATGAAGAGGTTATCATCAGGGATGGTGGTCTTGGTTCTGAGCGCTTGCACCAGCTCGTAGACGAGGACCCGGCAGACCAGCAGCTTGTCGCGGTCACGGCTGAACACCCGCGTGCACACCACCGAGAGCTCTGAGATCACTGACAGCTTCAGCACGAAGTTCTGCACGCCGTAGCTGATGATCTTCGTGATCGGCTCCAGGATGCTCTGGGGGCAAAAGGAGCAGTGAACCGAAGACCAGATTTTTAAAATAACAACTGCACCAACGGAAACGTTAAACCACACGCATTTCAAAACATGGAATCGTTTTACTGGCTTCCTGCATTTTACCCATATTATTTGGGGTCAGCGTAACATGTTTATTTCATTCCATTCTGCTCTGTCACCCGTCACGCTATAACTAACTTCCTTTTCCATTATATCAGTCCTGACACAGTCCATCCATCTGTTCTTCGGCCCTCTCCATCCATATACATGTACACATATGCCTCCCTCCCTTTTAGTAACATGTGTTTCATCTTAATATGACCATAGTTTCGTTTTTCTGTCTTGTCAAATGCAAAATATTACATTACATTTAATTTTGCGTTATGCTGAGCATTTAGCCGTTTTCTTCGTATGAGACGCATTCTTAAGGTTAGGTCATTTTACGTTTTAACAACTTTCTTTCTTTCAAAATATTTTTTTTAAATATAATGAATCATCGTCATCTGATATTGTTGTCTTGTAAAGCGATAGAATTCGCGACGAAACTCTCGTCGGAAAATCGTTCTGTTAATCGATGCCGAAAATGCCTACTTGGTTTAAAATATCAAATGTTCAAGTTTTTGTTTTTGTTAATTTTTTTATAAATGCTTTTTTTAATAGTTTTCGAGGTCTCTTTACCCCACCAGAACAATCTGTAGTGAAAAAATATGAATAAAAAATTGCTGACTAAAATTCAGAAATTAAACTCCCATCCCAAACGAAAGCTCGCTCGCACACCTAGTGCCTTTCTATTATGTCTCTAATTACGGCATTCAAAAATTTAAAACAAAATACAAAAACACAAGATTTTAAAACAAAAAAATTAGCCCCACATGGTCAAGGCACCGCTGTATCCTCGTAGGGTGATCGGTGGCTTTGGTACGAAGCGAGGAGTGCTAAGCAGTACCTAATGTAAGTAAGGGAGGAAGCTGTACACGTGAGGCAACGGCCCTTACGGTCCAGCCACCGTAGGGATTCCAATCCCAGTTACCGGCCACTGTAGACACGAGCTTGCAGACAGCGAGCAATGGACAGCTCGCCCTCTGACCGTCCGGTAACCGTCCAAACCAGACTCAAGTCGTCGACGGCGCGTATCGGCCTAGCAGGGTCAAAGTTTACTGGGGGCTGAACCAGCTTCAGAAAGAAAGGTCCAGTCACGGTGTGAAAGGCAAAGAAGGTACAGGAGTGAATTTTTAGTCAGTAAAAGTCTAACACTACCTCTCGCCCCGCCCAAGGGCACTTTGGATATTGAGTATTGGATTGTTGGATGATTTTCCAACCGAGAAAAAAATCAAACATATATTAAAACAATACACACACACACACATACACACACACATTAAACATATATTTAATTGACCCCTAAATAAAAATAAACATTAAAACAAACTGACCTTATAGAATATTTAATAACTTCTATTCTTCAAAGTCAATATAAGAGATGATATTAATCTGTGACGTCAGTTTTCTGATGTCACGTTGAATTCGGTTTGATGACGGACACACACTTCTAATTTGACGCCAACGCCATCTTTCAAGTGGATCAACAATTAGAAGTAACTATGTTTTAGTTTAACTTATGAAGGCTTTTGGTCATTAGTTGCCTTCTACGGTTTCATCCACTTCATTGGTTACTGCTCTGCTCCCGTGGGGCATAGCGTGATGTCATATACCTAAAGCTAACCCTATGGCTTTTCTTGTTAGCTATCAACAAAAAAATATTTTTTTCAAATCGAACCAGTAGTTCCTGAAATAAACGTGTTCAAATAAATAGTACCTCTTCGGTTTTAAATATAACAAGTATATACACCGTTAAATCTTGATCGTTTTAATCCCTTGGAGGATCGATTCAGTACATGAAACACTATCGATTGGTAAAGTTAGAATGAAAAAACAAAGTACTTTTTTTTTAAACTCGAATTAATTTACGCATGTTTTAAATTGATTTCTTTAAGTAAACGTCAACTGGGCGAGTTCAATGACCTGTAGGTAGTTAGTATGCAACGACCGACAACTACCTTCAAGGTCAATGACTCGTTTACTTAAAGAAATTAATGTCGTAAATGCGTATATCAATAAGAGATTTAGAAAAAAGTACTTTATTTTTTTATTTTATCTACACAAATCGATAGTGTTTCATGTACTGGATCGACCCTCTTCGGGATTAAAACGACTAAAATTTAACGGTGTATAGTGCAATAAAACGTTGACAACCAAAAAAGACACGCCATCTAGTGGCGCTAGAAGAAGTAGAAGTAGCGCGTTTTGAAAGAGTCCCGTCGAGGATGGTGGTCACTCTCAGCCAGGCCTTCGCAGAGTGAAGACGCACCGAAACTATCCGACCTTCTGTTGTTTGTAGCATAACAATCCGGTACAGCACACCATAATTGGGTAATTACCATTATTAGGTAACTACCCAATAATAGTGCACCGCACCGAATGTATTTCTTCTAATCGATTCGAACGTTTTTATCCATGCCACGATACCCTCGTAGGCCCACCTCGTAGATGATCAGAGCTCGAACCATCCTGAATGAGCTGACACATATTATAATAATAAAGCTAGAATCCAACACATTATATGTTAAAAATACATTAAGTTTTATAATATTACCACAAATTTAAATAATTGACTGAAAAGATACAATGTAATATTATGATATTGTAACACAGTCAGAAATACACCACATTTCTACACTGTTAAAATAGATAAGAGGGGTCTTAGTTAGGTTAGGTTTTCAGAAATTCGTCATTTTTTTAATGTTGGGAAAAATCAGCGAATGACGATTGAACAGAGCAAAAGACAGTGTCAGACTTTTACTGACTAAACGATCCAATGTTCCTCTTTTTACCCGACTACGGCGAAGCAAAAGGAGGGTTATGATTTTTATTTATTTATTAGAACTTCATGCAACACAAAGGTACACAGGCGGACTTAATGCCTTAGGCATTCTCTACCAGTCAACCAAGGGTGGTGAAGAGAAAACATGGCAGGTGCATACAAATTAACGAAAATATTAATAAGATCCAGGGTTAAATATATATATGAATAAAAAATAAAATAAACATACATATAATATTTATATATATAATATACCTACATATACGTATTATCTATATATAGTAAAAGAAAGGGGTTTTGAGACGACTCTGCTATTTGTGGAGAAAATATTTCCGCAACATCAACTTAAATGAATACCGGCTGGTGGCCATCCTGATATCGAGAGGAAGCGCATTCCAAAGAAGAATGGACTGTATATAAAAAGAAGAATGGACAAAATTAGAAGTATGAGAAGGACAAATGAGTAACAGATTTTTAGAGGAACGCAGATTCTTAGCGTGGGAAGAGGAAAGATATTGAAAATGAGAAATAAGATAAGAAGGAGGGGTGGGAGAGTTAAGCAGAGAAAAAAGAGTAGTCAGTGCCCGCAAATTTCTTCTCTGGCGAATCGGCATCCATTTGAGCTCGGTTCTATAACTTGAGACGTGGTCATATTTTCTCAAATTATAAATAAACCGGATGCAGTTGTTAAGAAGCCTGTCTAATTTATCTAGCAACACCGCATTCAGGTCAAAGTAGCACACGTCACCATAGTCAATGACAGGGAATATTAAAGTTTGCACAAGCATAGTCTTCGTCTTCGCGGGCAGAAAGTTCCTCAGACGATACAGACACCGCAGAGTCCCGTTGACTCTTTGGCAGACACTGGAAACTTGACTTTGCCAGCCAAGCGTCGAATCAAGATGCAAACCGAGATCCTTAACGCTAGGACTAATGGGTATAACGATACCATTAAAAATAATTGGTGGAAGAGAGTTTACCATCACTTTACCCATCATGCGCGAACTTCCAATAATAATTGCCTGACATTTGGAGGGGTTTACAGACACTCCAAATCTTTTTGACCAATCACAGATAGCTTCCAGATCACGGTTTACATCCTCTATAGCGTCTGACAAAACCTCTACCCGTGCAGCAGTATATAATTGCAAATCATCGGCATAAAGGTGATACGAACACCGAAGACAGTGAGTTATAAAGTTTATGAAGATGGAGAATAGCAATGGTGAAAGAATACCGCCTTGTGGAACGCCAGAATCCAGATCGCGCCAACTCGATGAATTCTCGCCAACGCGAACCGACTGCCGACGTCCCCGAAGGTAAGAAGAGAACCATTCCAGCGCCTCAGACGAAACCATAAGATGCGAAAGGATAGATAGAAGAATATCATGACTGACAGCATTAAAGGCATTAGAGAAATCAATTAACACCAGAACAGTAACCTTGGTGTCCTCCATAGCATCTCTAATGTCACCAGTCACTTTTAGGAGAGCAGAGGCAGTACTGTGACCAGGCCTGAATCCGGATTGAAACGTGTCAACCAGGTTATTCCGGTGAACAAATCCCGAAAACTGCTTGTGGACACAGGCCTCCAGCACTTTGGATAGGAAAGGAAGAATAGATATTGGCCGAAAATGGTTAGATAAGGAGGGATTTGCGATTTTAGGAAGTGGGCGAACGTAAGCCATACGCCACAAGGATGGGAATTGTCCAGAATCTAAGGAAAAGTTAATTATGTGGGTAATCGGTGGAAGAAGAAAGTCGAGGATCAGGGTAATCATATGACGACTAATGTCGTCATGGCCCACAGCCTTGGATTTTATGGACAGGATGATCTTTTTGATTTCGTCCAAGGTAGCTGGAGAGAAATGAAATGGTTCAATGGCAGGACCTGGGAGGCCAGAAATGAAATCAACCGTCCTAGATAACATTTGGGAATCCAAATGACAGGAAGCTGTGAAGTGACGGTTGATGTCATCCAGCACGATGGTTTTAGGGAATTCCACATGACGTGGTCTACCAATACCGAGAGTTCCAAGGAATTTCCAGATATCAGCAGGTGAAGAAGAAGATATGTTTTCGAGAATATGGCGGCGTTTAGCGTTGCGTATCACCTGATTACACCGATTTCTTGCAGCTTTGAAACCATCCCTATTTTCAACACTGCGGTTCTTTTTAAATTTTCGAAAAGCTCGATCCCTGCGCCTCATCGCCATGCGAACGTCTGCCGTCATCCAAGGGGCGGGTTGACGTTTAAGCTTAACCTTTTTGACAGGAGCGTGTCTATCGTAAAGCGCAAGGACCGTCCGATTAAAAATATCAAGCTTGTCGTCAACTGATTGCGCCGCTGCAAGCTGACCCCAATCGAGTTTTGAGGCATCCTGACGTAGCTTTTCAGCATCCATGCGAGCGAAACAACGCATATGCAATACTTTAAAAGGAAGTTTAGGTGGTTTTAGGATATAAGATAGGAAAATGAGGTCATGATGGGAGAAACCAGGAGCAGGGCACTGGCCGTGAGAGGAAACCAAGGAGGGAGTGGACGTAAGGATTAGGTCGAGCCAAGTGTCTTCACCTGTGGCATTGAAATGTGTAGGTTGCAGTGGAAGGACTTGGAGACTAACGGATTCGATGATATAGAGGAGTTTACGGGAACGAGGGGATGGATGAGAGAGGTCTGTGTTGAAATCGCTCATGATGACACAATGTACATACTCTGACCCTACTGATTCCAACGCTAGCTCCAGATCGGAAAAGTAATCGACGGCAGGTGGGCAGTAGACTACGCCAAGTAAGGTTTTGATACCTTTGACGTATACCTCCAAAAACAAATACTCGACAGAAGCACTATAAGAAGAAGGAGATGAAGCAAGAATTTTAAAAGGGAAATCACTACGAAGGTAGATAGCAACACCACCTCCTCCCTTTCCAATCCTATCATTGCGGATAAGAATGAAACCGGGAAGAGAGTAGGCGGTAGAGAGAAGATGAGGCTTGAGCCAACTCTCAGAAACCAGGACGGCGTGCACATTAGAGTCAGAAAATGCATCGTACAGATCACTATAATGGCTGGGCACACTCTGAGCATTAATGTGACACACATTTAATAAATGACCTTTTTGTCCACCGAAGGTTCGACGCACAAAGTCACCAAGGGTATCAGTCACGGAGCTAAAACTTGCATTAGCAGAAGAGTTAAAAGATTCATTAGCTGAGTAAAAAGAGTCGTTATCAGAGGTCATAAAATAAAATATAACTATAAAATTAAAATTAAATTAAGCAAAACTAAGGTTCAGCTTTATGGTGCTACACCACTGTCTGTTCACCACCCGCCAGCATCACCAGTACAGAAATTGAGACAGAAAAATAGGATAATAAAAAACAAGAAAGTAAGGAAAAGACGACACAAAGTAAATGAAAGCAAGTAAGAAACAAAACGATACATGTCAAGATCAAAATGTGTACATCAGCAAAAACGAAACGCGCTTTACAATCACAACACAGCTTAAGGGTCGGTTCATATCTGACGGATGATGCGTCGAGCGTATCATCGGTCGCGTCTATTCGGTCGAATGGGTCGGTTCATATCAAACGGAAAATGCGTCGAGCGTATCATCCGTCCTGCCACTAGTCAGTTTCTACGTTTAGCATCTACAGAGCGGTTGTCATCATCATCATCACAGCGTTAGTCCCGGTTGCTTCCTTGGCTTTCACCTCGGTGCCCGGGGTCCGCTTTCCGACTTAAACGCCTCCACTTCGCTCGGTCTTTCGCGTCCTTTGCCGTAAGCCCATTGGCACGCATATCGTCCCTTACGACGTCGATCCAACGCCTCTTAGGCCTTCCTCGTTTTCCGGGTCCCGGCGGAGGCGGCATGGCGAGGCATCTGTTACCAACGTAGTCTGCCGGTTTTCGTAATACGTGGCCATACCAGCGTAGGCGACCCTCCTGCAGTTTATCCGCTATGTCACGGACCTGAAGGCTGCCCCGGATGCGGGAGTTTTTAATGCGGTCTTTCCGCGAAACTCCCGACATCCAGCGCAGCATGTTCATTTCCGTGACACGCAGGCTCTGCTTGTGCCGCTCAAGTACAGGCCACGCTTCACTGCCATACAAAAGGACAGGCCTAATGATGGTCTTATAGACCTGTCCTTTGAGCTTAACCGGCATTTTGGGGTCACAGATAACCCCCGCCACCTCACGCCATTTCGCCCAGGCCGCCGAGATACGTGACTCGACGTCGCAATCAACATCCCCGGACTCGTGGAGCACCGATCCCAAGTACCTGACCTGTTCCGTGCGCTCGACTGTGTCTTCGCCAATGCGAACAGGAGCAGCGTTTGTTGTGTTACAGGCCAAGTACTCGGTCTTCGCCGCATTAATTTTCAGACCGCCGTTTTCCAGCGATTCCTTCCACGCTGTCACACGTCGAACCAAGCGCCCACTGTCCGAGTCCGCCAGCGCGATGTCGTCTGCATACATGAGCAGCCATGGCGGCTGCTCATGTAAGTCCCTGATGTTGAAGGACAGCACGTCCAGCACCACGCTGAACAGAAACGGACTAAGGACAGAACCCTGGTGAACTCCGACGGTGATGGGGAAGGGTTTCGTATCGCCAACAGCGGTCCGAACCACAGAACCGGAGTCTCGGTACATATCTCGGATGATGTCAACGTAGGTGTCGGGCACTCCTTTGGATCTCAGCGCCCACCAGATCACATCACGGGGGACACAGTCGAAGGCCTTCTGCATGTCAAGGAACAAGAGGTGCAGAGGCGTATTCTTTGATCTGTATCCCTCCATGGTAACCCTTAGGGCAAAGATGGGATCCATGGCACCATGGCCTGGTCGAAACCCATATTGACATCCCGAGACGGTGCACTCCTGTCGGATCCGAGAGTCAATCACCCGCTCGAAGAGCTTCATGGTGTGGGACATAACCTTAATCCCCCGGTAGTCGCCACACTCCTGCACTGATCCCTTGCTTTGAAGACTGGAGTGATAATACTCAGTCTCCATTGACTCGGGATCTTTCCGGTGAGGAGCATGCGGTTAAATAGGTGGGTTAAGATGCCCACACCACGAGGACCCATCGCCTTCCAGGCTTCAATGGGGACTCCATCGGCACCGACAGCTTTCCGGTTCTTCATGCGGCGAAGAGCCACATGCACTTCTTCAGGCGTAACCAGGGGCACAAGTCCCTGATTTGGAGGGAGAACCGGAGACAGCACCTCTTTGTGCTGCTTGTTCAGCAGCTCGTGGAAGTACGAGCGCCATCTCTCCTTCACCGCGAGGTCCTCGCATAACAGATTGCCCTCAGGGTCTCTTACACAGCGGCACTTAGTGATATCCAGTGCCGCTTTGACCCTGGAACGTGCCAGCTTATATATGAGCTTCTGCCCCTCAGACGATTCCAACTTATCATAAAGTGGCTGTAAGTGGTCTCGTCTGGCTCTGGCTACGGCCCTCTTGGCGGCACGTTTTGCAGCTCTGTATGCGTCGCGGTCTTCAGGAGATTTGGAAGCTTGCCACGTTTTGAAGAGAGCTTTCTTCTCTCTGATCTCCCTCTGGACTGTGTCATCCCACCACCAAGTCTCCTTGTCACACTTGCGGCCGCCCCTGGACAAGCCGAGCACCGACTTTGCCGCCTCGGTGATGGCAACCTGAATCCTGTCCCAGTGGCTTTCCACAGGTTCGCCATCGGTGCCATCGCACTTGTCGCCGATGGCCGACGCGAACGACTGGGACGTGGCTTCATTCAGTCGCCACCACCGTATTCGGCGTTGTCGGCGCTCAACAACCTTGATCCTAGGCTTGACGCGCAAGTCCATGACAAGGAGACGGTGTTGTGCAGTGAGACTCTCGCCGGGTATGACCTTGCAGTTGGCTACCTTACTGATATGGTGCCTCCGTGTGAGTAAGAAATCGATTTGGGTAGCGTACCTCCCGCTCTTGTAGGTTTGAAGAACGTGTTCACGATGGCAAGGCCGGCAGCCGCACACGTTTGGAGGATATTCTCCCCCTCCGCGTTACGGCTACCGTATCCAAAGCCACCGTGAACATGCTCAAACTCCTTGCACCTGTCACCCACATGACCGTTCAGATCACCACCCAAGACGATTCCCTGTGACAACGGGATGCCACGAAGCACCCCACCGAGTTGATCCCAGAACGCAGCCTTTTCAGTGTCGCTGCAACCGACCTGAGGTGCGTAGGCACTTATCAAGTGGGTTACAACCCCGTCAATAAGCACACCTACGACCATAAGCCGATCACTGTAGCGTTTCACCTCCAGGACTGCGTCTTGAAACTCCTCGGAGAGTACAACGGCCACCCCGTTCTCCCCACCGGCTGCACTCGTGTAGATCAGCTTGTAGCCATTCCCGATGAGCCGGGACCTGCGGCCTTTCCACCGAGTCTCCTGCAGGAATGCCACGGCCACCTTTCGCCTAAGAAGTACATCGGCTAACTCTCTCGCGCGTCCGGTCAGCGTGCCAATGTTGAGGCTGGCGAAGCGGATTTTCCGGGTTGGGGCTCGCGTCTTTGGCCGTGTTCGCCCCATACACGGTAGCCCTTGCCCACTTGCCACAGGAGTCGGGCGACTCTCCTGCGCGCCGTTTTGCGGCGGCGCCCTATCCGTGGCAGATACCTTTTCTAGACTGTTCATGTTTAATGGCTGTTTGTGGCCTTTACGGGAGCGACTGCCGTCCGACCTCCCAACCCTAAGAGGGAAAGCCGACGCCAGAGCCTCATCTGCTGTACGGCAGGTGTCCCAACTTGCAGGGGAGGTTGACTTGGGCCCCGAAGATTGTGGTAGGGCCCAATATACACCCACCAGATCATATACACCATCTACAGAGCGGTTGTGTTGTGTGATATTGAATTTTAAAATGAAGCCTATCGAAATTATTGCTATTTGGGAGGCTTATTATAATTATAAACTAATTGATTATAAGTATCTTTGTTTTACTGTGACCATCCTGACGTAACACTGTCTTGGTTCACACAAACGATCTCTGCTAATGTTACGCCTAGTCTGTATGCATCAATCAAAATAAACGTAGACCGTGGCGCGCGCGACGTTACCAATGTTACGTCGACCGATAATGCGTTGACGGAAACGGAATAGACGCTGTACGCTCGACGCACTAACGTATCATCGGTTGAGTGTGAACGGTCAAGTATTTTTCTATACATTTGTCTGTTCTGGCGTTACGCGACCGATAATACGCGACGCATGTTCCGTCAGATATGAACCGACCCTAAGTAAGGAGCGCATTTTAACATTATCCCCGCGTTCCGAACCGCGCCAAAAGCTATGCTATCGCCAATCCGACCAAATTGAATAGTCACAAAATATAAGGGTTATTGAGAAATAATTGTGACATAGCCCGTTGGTCGGACCCGCGACAAAACAACCCACGACACAGTTCAGAACGAAGGGAACTTGACGCATCTGACAGGTGACATTGACAGTCCATGATTTTGCATTAAATGTTTACATGCGATTCATTAGGAGTTGAAGTTAGCTATTACATAATATTAAAAATGAAAACGAAACATTGAGCAAGTACCATCAAAATTAATAAATAAAAGTGATGAGTGTAACACACAGTAAGCGGGTACAAAAGTATGCGAAACATAGCACAATAAATGGCAAATAGAGAAGCACTAAACCACAAATAAACACAATCTAATAAAGTGATTATAAGGTTAAAAACAACATGCAGATAGGATAGTGAAAAGAATTAATTTTTACGCACTCCGCTATTGCCGCCAGATGAAGAATCTCCAGCCCTCTTAGGATACTTCAGCAACATGGGATTGAGTTCTTCCATAGAGGTTATTTTATGCCGAGTTCCATCAGGGGTTCTGATGACAATGACCCCGTCCTGAGTCCAGCATGCCGGCATCCCGAAGTGTAGGCGAGCTTTGCTAAACACCGCTTGTCTAACCGGAGTCAGGAACTCTTTAACAGTGATAGCGGAGCCCTTCAATGCAGACTTTGCCTTCCAGACAGCAGACTTATGGTCAACATTCGTAAATCTTACCAAAATAGGTCTGCTGCGTGTGGATCCTTTGCTTGATGCCCCCAATCTGTGGCACTGCTTAATGGATGATGCAGTGATGTCGGGCAGGGCCAGTTTATTGCGGACAGTGTCCAAAACTAAAGCCCTGCAATCTTCTTTTTCTGCCTCAGCAAATCCAGTGAAGATAAGGGCCTTCCTTCGAGTCCGTGTCTCCAGCCCATCAACAACTCTAGAGCACTCCGTAATCTGCTTGCGAAGAAGACCCAGCATACCAAATATGAGTTCCCTAAAAGAACGGAACTCATCACGGATCTTGGCCACGGTGTCTTTGGCAGGTCCAGCACATTGAATTTGTGCCTCCAACTGCTCCATCTTCTTAAGGAAGCACTCCTCCAGGTTCTTTTGAGCCGATTGAATGTCATCCAGTGTAGACATTTTGTTGTAAAGTGTTGGACTTTAAGAAACTGTAGTGATGGCTGACAGGTGGTCTATTATTAAGAGTGTTGTTGCATGGAATGTTTCACCAAAGTAAGTAGAGCTGAATTAGGTTGTAATTAAACTATTACTTGTGTCAAATTAATAAAAAACATGTAAAATTATTTTTAATTAAAACTGAAAAAATTTTGAAAAAATTCGCGTCTTTTCTTTTTCGCACCTACCGCCCTATGATTTTGACCTGTATGTATGTATGTATGTATGTGGGTATGGATGTTCATCTGTTCCCTTGTAACTTCTAAACTACTTATCAGAATTCGACAAATGACATATCATTAGAAGCGTCTTAATTGTTCGCTGGTTATAGGCTATATGGGATTTCACAAAATCTAATGTGGCGCCCTCTAGCGGACAAAACATACGAAGTAAAAAAATAAAGTTAAGATAAATATGCCGTGTTTGGTATCATTTGAAAGCGCTTTACTTGTACATTTTGAATATATAAATATTACTAGCCTATTTAGAACTCCAAAATATGTTAAATAAAAATAAAGTTTAAAAACTAACACCCGACTACTTAAAAACACGCTCTAAAAAGTACGAAACAAGAAAACACTCTCAAAATCCAACTTAGTATGTACAAACTTTAATATTTACCGTTATTAAATAAACTAACTTACACATATTATTATATTTTAATATATTTTCAATTTATAATATTGATAGAGAAATGTTTTAAGGAGAAAGCCGTGGTCGTATACCACTTTTAAATATTAATATAGTAAATAACAATAATAGTAAATATTTAATAGTTTGTACATACTAAGTAATTTCATTGGAGAGTGTTTTCTTGTTTCGTACTTTTTAGAGCGTGTTTTTAAGTAGTCGGGTGTTAGTTTTTTGCCTTAGTACTAGGGCTTGGCCCCTTGACCTCAGAAGGCTTCGACCCTGCTGGACCCCTACAGTTACTGACAGCTCCCTGAGGCGCGCGGGAACAGTGCGCGCCGTTGACGATTTGGGCCCGGTCCGACGGTTACCGGATGGGCGGACAGCGAGCTACCCATTGCTTGCCGTCCGCAAGGCCTAACAATAAAAACTAGGTAGATGAGATAAGCCACTTTTTCAGGACTACTGAATTTTCTGTAGTGATTATGTTCTGACTAACCTGACAACTTTGTGACGGATGAGATTTAACCTCTTTGGCACAAGTGTACCAAAAAAACGGCACACTTCATACCAGCTAGGGCCATGTTGTATTCTGAAAGCGTCACCAGGGACCCTGGCATAAAGTCAAAAAAGGAAAAAGAATGGGTATTTTAGTCAGTAAAAGTCTGACACTATCTCCCGCCCCACTTAAGAGCGCGGAGATGTCGTTGGATGATATTTACCCATCTCAAAAAGTATAAAAAAAAATTAAAGTGAATTTTCTTTCAAGGCTAAAATTCTGAACTATTACTTACAAGTCAATTCAACCTTAGTTCGGACTTCGTCATAATTGACATACTATAAGTTCTCTTATTTAATTCTTATAACAATTTGTATTAGTTTATAATATTCGTATACAAAGTTTGACAAAGGAGAAGGATACACAGGTAGTTACGTACTATTTACATACATACAATACACAACTACTGAAATTCATACACTACAACATTTATTATAACAGCTGATAGGTCTTAGGCACTAAATGATAAATGATTTTATTTTTTAAGTAGGTTTTTACAAACTCTTTTACACGTCAATTTTTTTTTTCGTCTTTTGATACTAGATGAGGCCGGTGTTTCCTAGCTGACTACCCTGAGAAGAAACATCGAAACAAACTAGGCAGTTACCTTGTGTTGTGCTGCGGCGGGTATCTTGAGCGCAGCCGTGGCGGCGCGCAGCAGAGGCAGTACATCATCGATCTGGTGCAGCAGCAGCGCGGCCGAGCGCAGCAGCGCCTCCAGCTGCTGCACCAGCGCCGCGCACGCGCTCTGCGGGCCCAGGGCCTCGGGCGCCAGGCACTCCAGGTACATGGCTATGTTGCCCGCTATCACGGTTATTTGCTGGAACAAAACTAAATGTTAGTAAAAAATATAGAAAGGAACTAAACACAGAGCTGTAGTCTATGGACACGCCATAATCATGACGTAAGTCCCCTCTTTCAAAAATGGCTGAAGAAGCGCCACAAGACATGGTAAGTTCAAGGCGAAAAACGCCCAGATATCACTTTCGTGCGGACACGTTGGAACATTCGGTGAAAATGAGTAAAGTGCGTGGAAGCGTAAGGCGAGAGCAGCTACATCTCGCGCCGGGCGTTGCTACAGTACAGGCCATGCTTCGGAGCGAGAGAACGAACATCATCAGACCGCTACATCAACCACCATAGACGCAGGACTATGGGCTGCAATGGGTAGTTTACCATCTGGTAACTGTCTGAACCGAGCCCGAGTTATCGAAAGTTTAAGAGTTCCAAGCTAATATCCAAAAAATACCAACAAAACTATATACAGACCTAGCAGCACCGTGGAAACACTTTTGCAAAGGCAACTAAGGATTACCTTTTTGTAAAATACAAAAGGTAAACTAAAAGAAAATTTGGTCAGCGAAACAGGTTGTGTCAGACACGTGTTCACGCATGCAACGCATGAGTCACTAGCAATTATCCCAACAAAGCTGTCTGAGACTAATTTTCAGAGAGCTACGATCGAAGGGCCCTGTTGCTGACAACACCATGTCGAAATGGCTACAACAAACAACATTAACATAGCAGCCTAAATACTTGTTAGAGAACTCCTCAACCTCCCCTGCCGCAGCCCAAACTGGCTGTTGGGAATTGAGCCCAACAATCATCAGCGATGCGGTGTGCACGCGCAGGCGGCGTGCACCATATGTGCGTGCGTGCGTCATCGGCAGCGGGAAGTGGAGGGGGCCTCAGGCGGGCCAGCGCACATTGCCATTATCTGCCCTGCCTACTGCTACTTAAGTTTGGCGATTGTCCGGGTCATGTCTGTAACTTTACTTTATTATACCTAGGCTTCTCATCATCAGCCTTTTTAATGTTCCCACTGCTGGGACACAGGCCTCCTCTCTAGGAGAGGGAATGGGCCATAATCCATCACGCGGGCCCAGTGCGGATTGGTGGATGTCACATGTCTTCGAATTTTTGGTTCTAGGACATGCCCGTTTCCTCACGATGTTTTCCTTCACCGTTTTGAGAGCAGTGGTGATGAAATAAATTACACAAAGTAATGCGCCTGGCTGGGTTTGAACCCGCGACCTACGACTCATAAGGCTACGACCTAGGCTTATTTTAGAAGTATTTTAGATTTATATATTTTATTTTATTGATGATAACAAAGCCTACATTTTACGTCGCTTAAGTCCACATACTTTTACGTCTTTATTTTGTGAGATTTTTTGCCAACAGTACTCACATCAACAGGCAGAGTCTTCTTAGAGTTGAGATGTTCCACCACCAGCTGCAGAGGTCCACACGGGTACAGCTCATTAAAGTCCACGAACGCCTGGGCTATGCTCTTGAAAAACATTTGCCGTTGTTTCTCTGAGGACAAAACGAATCTTTATTCCTCATGAAAACATATAATAAAAACATACGATAATTATTCACTTATGAGTGAATGTAAATTCTACACCACTCCCAACTGATTATAAAGGCTGGCCAGGAAAAAATTTTGATAGTACCTCTTTATTTTTGCCTTAATTTTTTCCTTTATTAAGAGAGTCGAATTTTGAAAGCCATTTTCGTAATCATAATGTTACATCAGCATTTGATAGGTGAGATTTTACTTTCTCATCTCTCAAAGTCACTACATCGTCTACAATCATTGACCAGTCTGACTGATGGCCTACAGAATCCTAACACTTGAAGATCTATTAAGCTATGTCACCAGGAGTCCTCTGCAAGAATATCTGCAGGAAGACGTTGTTGGGAGCGAGCTGGTGCAGCACGCAGCGCAGGAACTGATGCGCCACGAACACCGCGCTGCCCGGCAGCCGCGTGTTCGTCTCCGCCTGCCACGAGTAGTTGCCTAGCTGCACAACCCTATATACAAAAAAAACTATTGAGTTATATATGTCCAGAAAATTCCCTCTCCTAGAGATAGGGGGCTTGTGTCCCTGCAGTGGGAACATTAAAAGGCTGGTGGTGGGTGGTGGTGTTCAGAAAATATATGCAAGTCAGCGAAGTCTATAGTACGGAAGTTAGATTGACAACGAGATAAAGCGGTGATGATGTCACAAAACTAAAAAACTAAATTTAGTAAAACACAAATTTGACAGATAACGTTCGTAATTAGACCAGCAAAGAAATGATCAAGACTCCTAGAGCTTTCTTGATTTTTCAACTTCCTGCGGGCAACATTGCCTAAAAACTGCGTGTATCACGTGATACAAGTAGTTTTTGTCTTTTTAAACGGTTTTATTTTTCTTACGTGTATGTGTCTTTGTATATCATGGTGTGTGTACTTGTGTGTCTTTGAGTATATATGTGTCTGTCTGTCTATATTTCTGGTTGTCTCTGGACTCGTTAAGTACACCCAAAGTCCACATCATTACAAATCAGTTACATGGTCTTGAAATTATTTGTTTATCGCTTAATACAAAGAAATGATCTTACCTGCTAACATTGTGCAGCAGTTGTGGTAACATGCCAGCGGCGGCGGCAGGCTCGCGGTGCACGAACGTAGCCAACACTATGATACAGAGTCCTAGTTCTTCGTCGCTGTATTGTTCCACTGCTGTACCGCATTCGGCACCTGTATAAAAAAAAAAAGTTGAGCCGAACTGGCGATCGATCTTGAATGCGTAGTAATAGATTTTCGCATTTCAATCAAAGTGGGTGTTGCGCGTAACTATAACAACGTTGGCCATTGTGGTTAAATTTATTTGTCATTAGCGACCCGCCCCAGCTTCGCACGGGTACTGATATTGAATATATTAAGCGTGTATTATACGTCATAAACCTTCCTCTTGAATTACTCTATCTATTGAAAATACCGCATCAAAATTTGTTGCGTACTTTTAAAGATCTAAGCATACATAGGGACAGGCAACTTTGTTTTATACTATGTAATGATACACTATAGTCGTATTGCTTTCTAGGCAAAGTGACATTTTATCAAGCAATTAATTTTCATGAAAACAAGATTAAGCTAACTTTTGTTTTTTTAATATTATCATCATTTATATTTATATTATCAGCCTACAGACGTTCCACAAGTGCCTCGTGTGTGTCGCCTCAACAGCCGGTCTTGTGCCTCTCTCTTCACGACCTTGAGATACATTTTGTAAGAAACTTCCTATGCTGCGTTCGTGTATTGTAAAGCCAAAGAAAGTAAGATATAGTAGAGTAGTGGAAGCATAATTACAGCGGTAGCACAGCTCAGCATCAGGGCGGTGCGGCGCGGACAGCGCGTGCGCGGCGCGCTTGCCCGCGCGCGTCTCATCTTCCCACCAGCCGCCGCCGCAGCCGCCGCACTCTGACGGGGAAACATAATAATGTATTAATTATTTCTTTCTTTATTGCACACCTAAACTTATCGTGCAAATTAGCTTCAATTTTGACAGTTCAAAAATGCCTGTAAATGGTCTATTTAAAATAAATATTTTGAGTTTATCACAGGACAAACATTAATAAAAATAAGTGTACAAATGGTCTTATTGCACATGGCAATTTCTTCCAGGTTACAATAACAATAATTAATATTCACTTATTCATTTTCATGCAATAGCATAAAAATTAATACCTAAGTGAAAAAATGTGTTTCGTTTTTAATAAATAATTTTACAACTCTTTACAAAAACGGTGACTTAAAAAAATCACATTTAATCATAATCAAGTAACGTAACAAGCAAGTCTTTTTTTAAGGTACGTCAATTTGTAGTATATTTTTTTCGGAATGAAAGCCCATTTTTGACGGCCCTTTTCAAGATTTTTAATAAGAACGCTTTCAAATTAGTCGAAACGTGTATAACGCTGTTGTCGCTCTAGTTTATTCCATATAAATAAAATCATGCGACTGCCACGCGGCAGTAGTACTGCTGTCTTGCGGCTAATTTGTAGACGCCCTTAAGTATTACTAAATTCATTTTTTTTAAAAGGAAGTATCAAAATTCGGAATAAAATATTCTGAAATATTTCGGTGTACCCATTTTAATAATTATATCTACTATTTTAAAAAGAGATTTAGTTACCAGTGTTATGTTGATGCGGCGGCGATCCTGTCTGTGCCAGCTGGCGCGCAAGCCGCCGTGGGGACCTGCGTCACAACATACACAATTATACAGGATTGTTTCCTAGTTTGAACTAGGAAACAATCTTGTACAATTGTTTTGTAGCGCCATCTATGGCGTCACATAAAAACTACAAGAATCCTGCATCGCGCAATGAAAGTTCTCCACTAAAGTTAAAAGAAAAATCAGCGCTACAGTTTCAAATTGTCCTGAATGGCCATGTGGGGACTGGAATTTTACTGTTTCGTCGCTGATGTTACTAAAGACCTAAATTTTCTCAACGCGATTAAATCTAAAAAAAAATCTGAAATTAACTTAATTAACATTAACATAAGATTGATATTAAAAGGAAGATTCAAAATGTGGAATAGAAAAGTGAGTGGCCAAAAAAAAACATTGTACCTAGTAGACTCTGAAGGCTTCTTGTTCAGGTCGTGTGGCCTGCTGGTGGGGGTGGGAGTGGGAGTGGCGTCCCCCTCCGAGCGAGACGACGCCGTGTTGTCTGTTGAGTCATCTACATAAAAACGACGATTTTGAACTCATTAATAAATAAAAGTCCTGCTTTGACATTTGAAACTCACTCACTGCAAATTAGCTTCTATTTTGACAGTTCAAAAGTGCCTGTAAATGGTCTATTTGAAATAAATAATTTTGAGTTTGAGTTTTGAAAAAGACCCTATAGAATGTAACTTGAATGGATAATAAAATAATAATTAATTTCATAAAGTCTTTTAATGTAATTACACAATGGTTACATAATGTAATATAGATACGGTTGTATAACGTAAGTCTAAAGTACCTGGTGGTAAACTCAAGGCCTCCCTGACGCGGTCCACGAGAGCGTTGAACACAGGGTACTGCTCTTTGTTGGGCTTGGGACCGATCGGCAGCAACCTAAATAAAAAATAAGATTAATTTGTGAAAAACGATCAACAACTGCACCACTGCTTACCATCAAGTGGGATCACAGTCAAGCATTTGTTTATAGCAAATAAACAAAATATAAAAATTCTAAAAGTCTTCCTTATCTCAAAAGTTTTCCAAAATAAAAAAAGGGTAGATCTTTTTCAGTTCTTTGATCAAAAAAATAAAAGCGAGCTCTTAGCAACAAGTTTTGGGGTGCATATGGGGCCCCATTACGACCTTCGGGGCCCAAGTCAACCTCCCCTGCAAGTTGGGGCACCTGCCGATCAGCGGATGAGGCTCTGGCGCTGGCTTTCCCTCGTAGGGTTGGGAGGTCGGACGGCAGTCGCTCCCGTAAAGGCCACAAATAGCCAATAAACATGGATGGTTTAAGAAAGTTTGTTGCCACGGATAGGGCGCCGCCGCAAAACGGCGCGTAGGAGATTCGCCCGACTCCTGTGGCAAGTGGGCGAGGGCTACCGTGTCTGGGGCGAACACGGATAAAGACGCGAGCCCCAACCCGGAAACTCCGCTTCGCCAGCCTGAACATTGGCACGCTGACCGGACGCGCGAGGGAGTTAGCCGATGTACTTCTCAGGCGAAGGGTGGCCGTGGCATTCCTGCAGGAGACTCGGTGGAAAGGCCGCAGGTCCCGGCTCATCGGGAATGGCTACAAATTAATCTACACGGGTGCAGCCGGTGGGGAGAACGGGGTGGCCGTTGTACTCTCCGAGGAGTTTCAAGACGCAGTCCTGGAGGTGAAACGCTACAGCGACCGGCTTATGGTCGTAGGTGTGCTTATCGACGGGGTTATAACCCACTTGATAAGTGCCTACGCGCCTCAGGTCGGTTGCAGCGACGCTGAAAAGGATGTTCACGGTGGCTTTGGATACGGTAGCCGTAACGCTGAAGGGGAGAATATCCTCCAAACGTGTGCGGCTGCCGGCCTTGCCATCGTGAACACGTATTTCAAAAAGAAATCCGAACACCTGATTACCTACAGGAGCGGGGGGTACGCTACCCAAATCGATTTCTTACTCACACGGAGGCACCTTATCAGTAGGGTGGCCAACTGCAAGGTCATACCCGGCGAGAGTCTCACTGCACAACACCGTCTCCTTGTCATGGACTTGCGCGTCAAACCTAGGGTCAAGATTGATGAGCGCCAACAACGCCGAATACGGTGGTGGCGACTGGATGCAGCCACGTCCCAGTCGTTCGCGTCGGCCATCGGCGGTAAGTGCGATGGTACCGATGGCGAACCTGTGCAAAGCCACTGGGACAGGATTCAGGCTGCCATCACCGAGGCGGCAAAGTCGGTGCTCGGCTTGTCCAGGGGCGGCCGCAAGTGTGACAAGGAAACTTGGTGGTGGGATGACACAGTCCAGAGGGAGATCAGAGAGAAGAAAGCTCTCTTCAAAACGTGGCAAGCTTCCAAGTCTCCCGAAGACCGCGACGCATACAGAGCTGCAAAACGTGCCGCCAAGAGGGCCGTAGCCAGAGCCAGACGAGACCACTTACAGCCACTTTATGATAAGTTGGAATCGTCTGAGGGACAGAAGCTCATTTATAAGTTGGCACGTTCCAGGGTCAAAGCGGCACTGGATATCACTAAGTGCCGCTGTGTAAGAGACCCTGACGGCAATCTGTTATGCGAGGACCTCGCGGTAAAGGAGAGATGGCGCTCGTACTTCCACGAGCTGCTGAACAAGCAGCACAAAGAGGTGCTGTCTCCGGTTCTCCCTCCAAATCAGGGACTTGTGCCCCTGGTTACGCCTGAAGAAGTGCATGTGGCTCTTCGCCGCATGAAGAACCGGAAAGCTGTCGGTGCCGATGGAGTCCCCATTGAAGCCTGGAAGGCGATGGGTCCTCGTGGTGTGGGCATCTTAACCCACCTATTTAACCGCATGCTCCTCACCGGAAAGATCCCGAGTCAATGGAGACTGAGTATTATCACTCCAGTCTTCAAAGGCAAGGGATCAGTGCAGGAGTGTGGCGACTACCGGGGGATTAAGGTTATGTCCCACACCATGAAGCTCTTCGAGCGGGTGATTGACTCTCGGATTCGACAGGAGTGCACCGTCTCGGGGTGTCAATATGGGTTTCGACCAGGCCATGGCGCCATGGATCCCATCTTTGCCCTAAGGGTTACCATGGAGGGATACAGATCAAAGAATACGCCTCTGCACCTCTTGTTCCTTGACATGCAGAAGGCCTTCGACTGTGTCCCCCGTGAGGTGATCTGGTGGGCGCTGAGATCCAAAGGAGTGCCCGAGACCTATGTTGACATCATCCGAGATATGTACCGAGACTCCGGTTCTGTGGTTCGGACCGCTGTTGGCGATACGAAACCCTTCCCCATCACCGTCGGAGTTCACCAGGGTTCTGTCCTTAGTCCGTTTCTGTTCAGTGTGGTGCTGGACGTCCTGTCCTCCAACATCAGGGACTTACACGAGCAGCCGCCATGGCTGCTCATGTATGCAGACGACATCGCGCTGGCGGACTCGGACAGTGGGCGCTTGGTTCGACGTGTGACAGCGTGGAAGGAATCGCTGGAAAACGGCGGTCTGAAAATTAATGCGGCGAAGACCGAGTACTTGGCCTGTAACACAACAAACGCTGCTCCTGTTCGCATTGGCGAAGACACAGTCGAGCGCACGGAACAGGTCAGGTACTTGGGATCGGTGCTCCACGAGTCCGGGGACGTCGATTGCGACGTCGAGTCACGTATCTCGGCGGCCTGGGCGAAATGGCGTGAGGTGGCGGGGGTTATCTGTGACCCCAAAATGCCGGTTAGGCTCAAAGGACAGGTCTATAAGACCATCATTAGGCCTGTCCTTTTGTATGGCAGTGAAGCGTGGCCTGTACTTGAGCGGCACAAGCAGAGCCTGCGTGTCACGGAAATGAATATGCTGCGCTGGATGTCGGGAGTGTCGCGGAAAGACCGCATTAAAAACTCCCGCATCCGGGGCAGCCTTCAGGTCCGTGACATAGCGGATAAATTGCAGGAGGGTCGCCTACGCTGGTATGGCCACGTTTTACGAAAACCAGCAGACTACGTGGGTAACAGATGCCTCGCCATGCCACCTCCGCCGGGACCCGGAAAACGAGGAAGGCCTAAGAGGCGTTGGATCGACGTCGTAAGAGACGATATGCGTGTCAATGGGCTTACGGCAAAGGACGCGAAAGACCGAGCGAAGTGGAGGAGTTTGAGTTGGAAAGCGGACCCCGGGCACCGAGGTGAAAGCCAAGGAAGCAACCGGGACTAACGCTGAGATGATGATGATGATGATGATGATCTTAGCAACAAGTTACAATTTCTTTGTGTATAATTCGTTGTGTTCTGTAATCTTATGAAACAAATAGTAACCAGTTCACATAATTAATATACATTGGGCTGAGTCTAACTACATTTAAAGTAACCATACAAATGACGAGAACAATACTATGTTAAAAAATTAATTAGCATTTAAAACGTGCGTGCTGGACACATACTTTTATTGTACACCAAAAAATTAACAGCATATAGTCTTGTAAAGTTCCTAATGCCAGGGCTTAGATCTCTCTCTCTCTCTCTACGAGATGAAAGGGGCCGTAACCCGGCGCGGGCCCAGTGAGTTGGTGGATGTCATTTATCTTCGAATTTTTTATTCTAGGCCGTGCTGGTTTTCTCGCCATATTTTTTTTCTTTACCGTGTTAATCTAATCATAATCTATATATATATAAAAGGAAAAACTGACTGACATATCAACGCACAGCCGAAACTACTGGGACTAAAAGCGTGGAATTTTGCACAAGGCTTCCTTTTATGACGTAAGCGAAAACTAAGAAAGGGTTTTTCAAAATTCAGTTCCTAAAGGGATGTAATGGGGGGTCTAAAGTTTGTATGGAGAACCCTAACGCTGGCAGAAGGCCAGTTAATTATATAAAAAAAGTATTTTTTTTAATTTGATAGATTTACCTAGTCATCTAAAATTGACCCATCAAATTTTTAAGTTTATTATTTAAAATTCTAATAGTATACGATTTTCTGCTATAGCTATAGTGATAACTGTAATTAATGGACGGCTATCTCACCGTTCAGGGGGCGGGATGTGGAAGGGCTGGTGCGAGTGCTGCTGCATGGTGGGCGCGGGCGCGTTCCACGCCACCTCCATCTTGGACAGCGGAGACTCCGGCGACGCGTACGCGTAGCCCACGTTCTTGGCTATGGAATAACAGACATTTTATTATTAGGTTAACTTGCGTTTTTGGAATGGTAATATTAAACTTCGATAAAACTACAGAAGGCTGAAGTGGGAGCGGGCTGGCCATGTCGCACGAATGCACCTGGACAGATAGGCGAAGATTGTCACTGGACGCCTGAGGGAGGTCGACGCGGACGCGAGTACGCGGGGCAAACTTGGCCGGAGATCGCCCAATGGAAAGAACTTTGGAAGAAAAAAGGGGAGGTCTTTGCTCAGTAGAATACAAAGTAGGTTATAAAAAAAAGGTTAACTAATCCTAGCTTACATTTAGCAAAGGTTTTTGAAGCCATGAGAAGTTGAAGACTGGAAGTTGGCATTTACCCAGCAATAGCACAGTACGGGCTAGGCAAATATAAAATTTCAAACACAAAAAATACAACCGGATTGTTAAGTTCCTTTTTTTTAAAGACTGTTAAAAAAAACAAACCCAGGCACTTCGACCCGGGATCTTCATCTGAAAGCCAAATATTTTTTTCACGCGATTAACGTACCCGCGACATTTAGCGCAGCAGTCAACCGCTCGAGCACTGCACTAACAGTGCCGTTCATTTATCAGCGTAGGTTAAGTAACTAGGTCTTACCTGGACTTTTGATGTGATGCTGCGGCGGAGAGCGCGCGTGAGGCCAGTGCGCGAATTGGTTGTCTCCGTTAGACGACGGCGCCGTATCCGGGGATGTGCTACTGCCCACTGACACAGAACATAATAAACTGCATTGTACACCAAAACAGAAACAATTTCACTTAAACTGAAATCTATGAATACAAAGGTTTTATCGTCTACGAGACAAGAAAACATTAGGACTATAAGAACTTAAAACAGAAAATATTTCTGCGGTACTGAAAAAAAACATGTAATGGTAGGTTTACACGCTTGCCAAGCGTTGGCAAGCCTCGGCCATTCGCCATTGTGTAGCATTTGTATAAATGGGGAAACCCAGTAAACACAATGGCGGTTGACCGAGGCTTGGCAAGCGTGTAAACCTACCATAATAAGATTATTATATATAAACAAAGCAACAACTACTTGATATAATTGAGATTATACTGTTATTTTCGTTACTGAAGCCGTTTACCATCAGGTGGGATATTAGTCCAATGCGGGGACATAGTAAACAAACCCACATTCAACCACTCCACACCTGATGGTAAGCGAAGATGTGGCCGACGACTGATGGGCATAGGCTTCCCTCAAGCGCCACTACAAAGACCGGTCCTATGCATCTTGCAACCCTGACCACATCGGTCCACCTTGTAGGAGGCCTTCCAACGCTACGTCTTCCGGTACGCGCTCGCTATTACAGAACCTTTCGGCCAGCGGCCATCTGTTTTGCGTACAATGTGTCCTGCTCGTTGCCACTTAAGATTGGCGATTCTTTTAGCTAAGTTTGTTGGAAATAAAGCAAAAAGAAAACTCAATCAAATTAGGTGTAGATCTTCCAAAGTCTGCTAGCAAAGCCATTGTCAAGTGAAGCCAAGAAGGTTTATAACCTAGTTATATATATATATATATATATATATATATATATATAACCTTATTTATATACTTGAGTAATCTTGATAATGTTTATCCGTATATTTATGTACATATAATCTTATACTAACTTAAATTAAGATATGAATTGTAATTAACCGTAAAAATGGGACTGACATTAATTCAAAAGTTCCTAAATAATAACGAAATTCGTTAGTTCTTCTTGTGGAGACTTCTTCGTTCAGGCATTGTGTATCTTTATAAGTTGCTATAGGTCGACACTTATTCTGATAGGTAGGTACAGAATAATTCTAACCTGAAGCAAATTATACACTAAGTGTAGGTAGAGTGGATACATGGTTAAAAGTAACTTAAATAAAGTGTCTTAATTGATCATCATCATCATCAGCCTTTTTAATGTTTTCACTGCAGGGACACAGGCCTCCTCTCTAAGAGAGGGATTGGGCCGTCTTAATTGATATAATGGAGAAAACATTTAAATTCTTCTGCCATACGTTTTCAATATACAGGGTGTCACTGACATGTTAACGCAAATGAATACCACAGATCCAGTACATGATTCTAAATCTCCCAGTGGCGGAATTTTTTGTCGGTGTTTTCTTTTTTTTTTTTTCAATGATATTTATAGTTAGTGATAGTGTGACGGGTGACAGGGCAGAGTGGAAGAAAAAAACATGTTGCACCGACCCCAAGTAATATGGGATAAGGGTAGGATGATGATGATGATGATTTTAACGTTTTTTAAATTAAACTGTATAAAAACGTAATTTTAACATTTTTTGCGAAAAAAATGAGTGAATTCCAAATTCAAAATGTCATCGGGTTTCATTAGAATAACGACTTTATTTGCCTCGATAATTTTTTTTATAATTTTTTTTTTGAAAAAAAAAAAAGATTTTTTTTTTCTAAAAATATCATTGGAATTGTTTAGAATAACGATTTTATACAGGTAAAAAATAACAAAAACAAAAGTTTTTTTTTAAGTTTGAAAAAATACCGACGAAAAATTCCACCACTGGGGGGTCCAGAATCATGTACTGGATCTATGGTATTCCTTTGCGTTAACATGTCAATGACACCTTGTATGAAAACTTAACGCTGATGAGACAACTACAGAATTGAATTACATATTTACTACAGAATTGAATCATATATTTTCTACATGGTTCGCTGCTAATAACCTCCTATTAAATGCAAACAAAACTAAGTGTATAAAGTTTTCATTACCGAATGTCCCCCACGTTGATGTCAGTCTGATTCTAGACGGCAAAACGCTTGATGTCATTGCAGAAACTGTGTTCTTGGGCATTACTATTGATTCTAAATTGCAGTGGGGAGCCCATATTAGAACTCTCTCAGGTAGACTAAGCTCAGCTGCATATGCAGTAAGAAAAATTAGACAATTAACAGATGTTGATACAGCTAGGTTAGTTTATTATGCTTATTTCCACAGTATTATGTCTTATGGCATTTTGCTGTGGGGATCTGCAGCTGATGTAGATTCAATATTCATATTACAAAAGAGAGCAATACGAGCCATTTATAAAAAGGGTCCTCGCGAGTCCCTCAGAAATAAGTTTAAAGAAATCGATGTACTGACTCTGCCTTCTCTTTATATTTTAGAATGTATTTTATATGTTCGTAAAAACTTAGGACTTTTTAAAATTAGAAGCGATCTCCATAACAAAAACACACGTAATAAACATGAAATTGTTATACCTAAATGGAGATTAGCTAAGACCAGCAAGTCATTCTTAGTAAATAGCGTACGCTTTTATAACAAGCTGCCAAAGGAGGTGACAGAACTTACCGAGAAAAAGTTCAAAACTCATATTAAGCGTGTCCTAACCAAAAAAGCATATTATAAGGTTAGAGACTATGTCGAAGACACAACTGTCTGGCAATGACGGCTTCTGCTCATGTGGCCCCCTGGTAACTTATTAATATTCTGTATAATTGTCTGTTAACTGCTCCATCTTTTTTCATTTTTTCTTTTATATACGACATCTCTTTATTCTTTTATAATGTAGAAGTAATGTTGTATAATGTAGAAGCATTTTTTTTTCTCAATGTTTGTAAATGTGAGTACCATGGAGTAATTTATAGTTTAAAGTTAATATTTTACTTGTTTGACGTAAATGACCATGGCAGTAGAGAGTTTGTCATGCTCACTCAAATGTCTCGCTGATGGTGGCGCGTGTGTTGGATCATTCGGTTCCCTTCATAATGGTTGAGCTGAGTGGTGCTGATATACGCGTCATGTCCGTGAACGGGCGCTGTCAGTTGGGACTGGTCATCTCTTAGCTGCCAGTGGTTTATTTTAATTTGTTTAGATCATGTACTTTTTTTATCATTTTAGTTACATTGTTCTCACATCATAGTAGCGACAAAAATATGTAACCAATATATCTGTAAAACACAACATGATTAAAAAGAGTGTCCATGGAGTTTCTTGCACATTCTTCTCCATTGAGACCTACTTTTTGGAATGTGCAATTAGCGTCATTTTTTCCTGACAGACCGACTTTATGACATTTCAAAAGTGCCTGTAGAGGTTTATTTGAAATAAATGCTTTGAATTTGAATTTGAATTTTGAATTATATTGATACATTCTCACAATATTCCTTATTCCATTTTATAGATCCATCATATAATGTAATTGTCTTACTGAGACTTGTGATTATTTTTCTTGCTTTTATATAGCCTCTTTCAATAATGTGAATGTAAGAACATTGTAGACGCAAATTTTAGATGACTTCCTACCATTTTAACGGTAGGAGTTCAATATTGACTGGTCTGCACTGTCCTTACATAATTTATGTGCTGTAATATGGAAATATTGTAAAGATAACAATTTTTTTAAAAGAGTAACCATGGAGTTTCTTGCCGGTTCTTCTCCATAGGAAACGACCAATTTGGAACCGTGCACAAGCATCTGACGTTTTATAAGTGCCCATGTAGGCCCATGTGAAATAAAAATTTTTGACTTTGACTTTGAATACTCGAGAAACAATAAAAAAAAAAATATCTAAAAATAGTTTTGCAAAATTATACAAAGTACACTCTCAGCTACTTTTTTATGTAGCTAATGCAGAAAAGAAACAAAGAAAAGAGTTTCATGCGAATGACAAATAAAGGATCTATTCCTGTCAAGACATAGTCAAAGTGTGGTTTGCAATATCGTCATAGTTAATGGTGATTGACTTACCAATGATCCTCTTCTGCTTGCCTAGTATCTTGGCTCGCGGCGACGCCTGCTGGTGAATCTGGTCTGGCCAAATCTCCACCGACTGACCGCTCATCGGAGTGGATTTTCTATCACAAGTTTCGTATTTTGTACATCAAAAAGCGCAACATGGTAAGTAATTATAGAAATGAGGAAGAAAGAAAAAAAGAAAAACTTCATGAATTATTTGTTGCGATATGCTACTACCATATTAATGATTATTTAAATGAGAGGCCTGTTTCGGCCTGATACATCCGATTTACTATATATTTTTTTGTTTATTTACTTTTTTTCTTTTTATTTTATTATTGATTAATTATTTTATTTATATTTTTTTTAGGAAAAATCTGTATTTATACTATTTGGATTTGTGAATAATTAAGTAATTTTTTTTTTTTTACTTGCAAAATAAACTAGTGCTTGACTGCGATCCCACCTGATGGTAAGCAGTGATGCAATCGTTGATGGTAAGGCGCACTAGTTTATTAAGAGCCTATTCACTCTAGCCTTGAAGACACCCAAATTATATTCGGACGGAAAGACTGCAGTCGGCAAACTGTTCCAATCCCTCGATTTAACCTAAGTTTGTCCAAAAACCGTATGTCAAGGTAGTTAAGGTTTATATTAAATTGTTGTCTTCAATTGCGCTCCGCCGCGCCTCCAGCGGTGTGCGCCGGGCCTTACTTTCGTTAATGTTCCCGTCTATATTATGAGGTGTACAATAAAGTTTATAATAAATAAATAAATAATGAGACACACTAGTTTCTCAAGAGCTTATTTAGTCTAGCTTTGAAGACACCTAAATTATAATAGGATGGAAAGATTGAACTGAAACAAACTCAAAAAGTTATAAGAAATTGTTAAGAAACACTTACAGGTTTGAAGAGTCGCTGCCTATAGAAACAGATGAACTGGTAGACAGCTGATGCGCCGAGCGGGATCCCAGAGTAGGCTAGAGTAAATATGACGAGAAAAGTTTATTAGCATTATTCACCCTCATGATTGCATTTCAAAGAATGCTAACTTTTTTTGTCACTTAATTATTTCACATGACCCTTCAAAGCAATGTTGAAAACTGAATAAACCCCAGTCAGTCTGTATGTAGGCTGTTCTTCAATTTGAGGATCATACATGGGTCTACACTGAGGAGTTTGGTCTTTAGCGTGGTCTATTAGCGCCAATAAATTGTGGGTCCTTGTTTTGGAAGACTAAACCCCGATTTCTGAATTAAATACTGATGGTGTGGATCTGATTTTGAAGGCCCAGCTAGGACTAAGGGATAGATCAAAAGTCTTACCCTCGCTAAAAGCATCTAAAGGAACACAGCCAAATTTTATTCAGTTAAATCCTAACCACCTAAGTCCTTCGTAGGGGCCCAGACTGCCAGCAGGCAGGGTCCTACCCTATTGGGACCAAGGTCTATTTTTGAAAGGAAGAGTCGGCACTAGTATGAAATGCAAAAAAAGAAACGGGGTGAATTGTTAAGTCTGACACTATCTCCTGCTCTGCTTAAGGGCGGGTGTTGTAATTGGATGATTTTACTGGCCGAAAAAAAAAATCAAATAAGTCCTTTTGCTCCACCCGAGGGCAAAAAAGACATTTGATGATTTTTCAGCTCAAAAGATGTTAATCTCAACTTCGTACCAGTAGATCAGAAAACAGGTGACATAAGAATGTCAAATGAAATAATTACAGGGATTTGAAATAATTCAGGGTAATGTTATATGTACCTATGTAACAATGTTGATGACTTTTCCTATGACTTTATTAATTGAACATTCTAAGCGAAGCTTTCAGCGACTATACTAACACACGCATTCAAAAAGAAGTCACAATTTGAATGTATACTCAATAAAAATTAAAATTTGTGAAATTACTTAGCAACAAGTAATTACTTCTTTATAAATACGGGTATTAATCTCCTACTAACCTAATGCTAGTACTTAATAAATAATTAGAATGGCATGCAAAACGAAGGCAATAATGTAGTAATCCTTACGATTTTACTGAGCGGCGGATAAGCAGTTATAGTGGCGGGCGTTTCTACCTTAGGCGGGTCCTCGTAGTGGGACGGCTCGTCGAAAGAACCCTAGAACAGTGGAACTGGTTATATCGATGGTATTAAAGAAAGAAAGAAAGAATTGGCTTTCATACCACAATACACAGTACATTTTATACAATAGGTGTGAATAAAAAGAATAGAATAATATTTAAAAAAAAATAGGTACATATTTTTTAGATCTGGTAAATAATTATGAGATTACGAAAAATCGATGCACTTGAGATGTGGTGCTGGCGGCGACTGCTGTGAATTCCTCGGACAGCACTTAGGACTAACGTCTCGATCCTGGTGGAGCTAAAAATCAGAGGTTGTCGTCGATTGTGCAAGTACTAATCCGCAAATATTTCGGTCACGTTGTTCGCAACGAACACTCCATGGAGCGAGTCGTTGTCCAGGGACAAGTAGAGGGGACGGTCTCGTGGGCGCTCACCTACGCGTTGGATAAACCTCATTAGAACTGCAACACAAACCTCCATGGTCCAGAGTTCCCGAGACGCCGTAAACCGACGCATCGCGGGAGCCACACTAACCAACGAAAATACAACATGATCAACCACGACTACTCTATCAAGTGTGAACTATAGTCAAATAATTATGTAAAAAAGAATTTTTCAAACCAGTTGGCAAGCGACGAAGTTATGCGCGAACAAACATTAAAAAAATAGAAACATCCGAATTGTCATTTAAAAAAAAACATTTTTTTTTCTTCAATACACATCCTCGAAAATTGTCACTTACCGCACTACAATTAAATCCAACATGCCTCAACGCAAAATCCGAAATCTTATAGGATCAATTTGCTGTCGGTCTTTCTGTCAAGACCCGATATCTTGGGATCGGGTACCTTCACGCGTTCCCGAGATAAAGGGTCTTGACAATAACACCATGTAGCCAGGTCAGCGAATCCTTGAAGCTGTGAAATTTATGGTCATCATAATCATTATCAGCTTTTTTATGTTCCCACTACTGAGACACAAGCCTCGTCTCTACGAGAGAGAATGGGCCTGCAGATTAGTGGATGTCACATGTCTTCAAATATTTGGTTCTAGGACATGCTGGTTTCCTCACGATGTTTTCCTTCACCGTTTTGAGAGCAGTGGTGATAAAATAAATTACACAAAGTAATACGACCTACAACTCGTAAGTCGGGGCCGTTACCATTCCACCACCACTGCTCTTAAAAATTATTATATTGAAATTTATAGTACAAAATTATTTTTTCTGTAATCTCTGACAATGCTCTGCTCTTGGTGTGCGCTGACCCCAGTCCCAGCACTGGGAACAATATAAAGCTGATTTCACTTATGCTATAACAATATCGAGTCGCTCACCGGCGCGGTGCTGCCATGGACGGTCGTGTCGGACTTGTCGCTGGTCTCCGGGATGGCGATGAGCTCGCTCTCCGAAGACTCCTGCTCCAGACTCCACTGCTGGTACCTGTGGGCGCCACAGTTACCTTTAATACCTCACCTATTACCTGATTTAGAAGTATTTATTAAATTACCTTGACCAGAAATTAATTTGTTCTTAAAGACCAGAATTTACTGAGAGGAAAATTCGTGGTCCTAGAACATAAAAGGCAACTAGAAAGATGGAGGTGTGGTTTGTAATAATCTGACACGCCCTCCCGCTCCGTCCGAGAGCGAGAGAAGGTATTAGACGATTACTCACCACAAAAAAAGTCAATTATACTGAAAATCTCATTTTAATTTTGACCGTTTTCGTTTGAATTGTCCTTAATAAAACAAGTTAAAGTCTGAAGGATTTAATTCATCACATAAAACAGGAAAAGTATACATATACAACATGTAATTTTAAACACGCAAAACCTGAAAATACTTTGCTCAGAATAACCAGCAGAATCAATTTATCCACTTTTTAATATAGATTTCATTTTTCCAAAAATGTACATTACAAAATTTATTATTATATTTATTATAAAAAAAAATATTATAATTACATTTAATAATTTTTTTATTATAAAAAAATAATTAAATAAAATTTATATTACTATTATTGGAGTTACCTAACAATTTTTTGTTTAAAGCCTTAAAAATTTTATTTAATGTTTTTTTTCCTCAGAATAAGATAGGTAAATAGAATTCAAAAGGTGTCTGTTTTGCGCATTTAAGATTACACGTAGTATAATACAGTACATACATAAATAAGGCTGAAAAAGATATAACTATAAGATAACTTACATATTTTGTACTATTTATTCATCAAAAGAAAAACAGTGTTGTCTGTTGACAAGGCGAGGGCCAGTTCCAATAAAGAAGGCATTATGGCATTCCTACCTATACCTCCTACTATTAAAAAACAGGAGGGGAGAGCTACTAGTCAATCCGAGCAACCTGTTTGACACAACTTAGAAAAATATTTTTTTTAGTATTGGTTCACGAAAGTAACGTTCCGGCAAGCATTCCGCGGTTGCGTCATTATTATCCCCTAAATTTTTGAAAATTAAATACTAAAACATTATCTATTTTACCTACATAGTTCTAGCCTTATGTCAAACAAGTTGCTCAAATTGACCGGTAGCTCTTATACTATAACTTGTTGTTCTGTACAGTCTTGGAATTAAAAATATAATAAAAATATAACATAGTAAGTGATTTCGGAGTTTGATTTAGAAGGAATATCAATTATATCACAATTTGCCTTCGCCAGTTCACAAACAGGCGAGCGCTTGCAAACAGACATCATTGTTTTAATGACGAATCACACTTATTAATAGTGTACTTGACACATTATGTACAGGGGTAATAATTAAGATTAAAAAAACTTAAACTATAGTGACATATACACCGTTAAATTTTGGTCGGCTTAATCCCGTGGAGGGTCTATCCGGTAAATGAAACACTATCATTTTTTAAAGATAAAATTAAAAAATAAAGTACTCTTTTTTCTAAAACTAAAATTAATTTACGGATACACGAAATTCATATTTTTAAGTAATAGCTCAGCGGGTTCAATGACCGCTGGTAGTTGTCGGTCGATACGTACTAACTACCTACGGCCATTGAACACGCTCGCTGTTTAACGGTGTATAAGTACTGTACGGCAGTCGGATTTTAGCACTTGATAACTCGTAAAAAATAAATGGTTTAAACAAATAAATGCAATTTGCAGTTGCTATGAGGGTGTTTAGAAATATTCACACCACCAGCTCGCGCCACTTAGCCGTCAGGTCTTTTACTTTGAAAACTTATATATGACGTTGACGTCTAACGTTTGACGTTGATGTCTAGCTAATGTCAGTAACATAAGCGTTTTGACAGGTGCCTGGACCTGACGCCTCAGTGCTGCCACCTGGTGAATGATATCTTAGAACACTCTCATAGCTGTTAAAGTGTTTTTTTAAAGCTTTATTATTTTACGAGTTTTCAACACTTACAGCGGATAGATTGCCGTACACTAAAGGTAAAACGGAACCTATTACTAAGACTGATCTCTCCCTCTATTCGTCCTACTGTCTGTCTGTCCGTCTGTCAGCAGATAATATCTCTTGAACCGTGTTACCTAGACATGATATATTTCTTTTGCCGCTATAACAACAACTTGTTTGATATAAAAGAGAATGGCAGTTGAGTTTTAACGATATTAAAAATACCCTTAGAGAGTTCGCATTGTTTATGTTACGAAATAGATGTTATTGAGATAAATTATAGTTAATGATATTGTAAAATGGAACAAGCTACCATGGAGTTTCTTGGCTGTTCATGACGAGTTGCTTTCCGAACGGAGTACTAGTTGATTCTAATTGAATCAATTAGTACTCCGTTTGAATCAACTAGTACTAGTTGATTCTAATTGAATTAATTGATTCTAATTGAATCAACTAGTACTCCGTTTGAATCAACTAGTACTAGTTGATTCTAATTGAATTAATTGATTCTAATTAAATCAACTAGTACTCCGTTTGAATCAACTAGTACTAGTTGATTCTAATTGAATTAATTGATTCTAATTGAATCAACTAGTACTCCGTTTGAATCAAATAGTACTAGTTGATTCTAATTGAATTAATTGATTCTAATTGAATCAACTAGTACTCCGTTTGAATCAACTAGTACTAGTTGCTTCTAATTGAATTAATTGATTCTAATTGAATCAACTAGTACTTCGTTCGACGACGAATCTATTGAAATAAATACTTAGTATTGTGTTTCTCTACTTTAGTGATTTGGTATAGGTTCGCTCCGGAATAATGGTGTTAAAGCCCTTTTTTCACACACAACTTTTTTAACAAAGTTCCTACTTTGATACACAGTAAATAATCGACATCGATCTTTATTTTTTCGGTGGGTAAAAATCATCCAACGACAACTCTTGCCCTTGGATGGAGCAGAAGATAGTAATAGACTCTTACTGACTAAAAAACACACCCCACCACCAATACCACCACCACCACCAGTCACGACAACTCTTGCCCTTGGATGGAGCAGAAGATAGTAATAAACTCTTACTGACTAAAAAAAACACACCCCACCACCAATGCCACCACCATTACATGTCACCTTTCATACCAGGGCCTGGCCCTACCGACCTTCGAGTCTTCGACCCCTCTGCACGGATTTTTTTTTTAGGTGGAAAAAAAAGCACCAAATGACAATACTTGCCCTTGGGTGAAGCAGGAGATAGTGCCAGACTTTTACTGACTGAAAAAACCACCTAGCTTCTAAATTGTCTGCCCAGCTTCTAATTTGTAGCCTATTGGGGCCAGACCTATGGCCCCAATAGGCTACCCTTCTGCTGATTTTTTTTTTTTAAGCGGGTAAAATCACCTAACGAGCCTTGCCCTAGGTGAAGCAGAAAATAGTGTCAGACTCTTACTGACTAAAAAACCCACATCGTTCCTTATTTGCCTTCATCGGAGTCGAACCTTCTTTTTACAAACTGGTCCATGAGTTCAGTAGGTTTCGGTCCTACTAGGCCTCTACGTTTGTTCGTACTCTTTGCGGCGCGCGGAAACAGAACGCGCCGTTGATGACTTGGGATCGGTCCGGACGGTTGCCGGACGGTATGTTCGGTTATCGGAGGGCAAGCAATGGTAGCCCGCCGTCCACAAGTCCACATATGCATAAAAATATTTTTTTCATCCATATTCACCAAGAAGGGAGAAGCATGCTCATTAAAAATCTCTCTATATACCTACGTTGTTGTGGTGAATTCCTTGAAGACTCTTTCGATCTTGAAATGCCGGTTTTGTAGAATGGTAATAATAATAACATAATTTTTTAATTTGTTTTTTTAATGAAATATTTAAAAATAATTTATATGTTACATAATAAATAAATGGAATAACATAATAATAATAATATTTATTTAATCAAAAAGATTGTACAAACGAGACTTAAATTTAGTAATCCAATAGTATACCTAATGTAGTCGTGCAGCTTGCTCACTTATTTTGGGTCCACAGCGTTTTCAAGAGAAAGGCTTCCACATCACGCCCGTCTCTTGAAAACGCTGAAGTACCCGTTGGCTCGTAGATGAAAATATTTTTTCCCTGCAATTTTTAATCGCTTTCGTGGGCGTTGGTTCTGCTCATTTCACTAAGATCCCCCGAAACAGCCAAACTGCAAAAAATAGTATTTTTTCAAAAAACCTAAGATTTCAAAATAATTACAAGTGGCTAGTACCATATACATAAAAATGTTTTCCGCAAAACTTTCAGAGTATGGTACACATAAAATGAACTTTACACCCATAATCACCAAGACCGGAGCAGCATGCACATTAATAATCTCTCTACCGAAGTCATCGCAAGATTGTGTCAGGGCTTACCAACATTGTTGCGGTGAATTTCTTGAAGTCTCTTTCGAACCTGAAGTGCCATGAGATGCCGGTTTCGTAGAATAGTACTCACGATGTAGTTGTACAGCTAGCTTGCCAATTCTGGGTCCACAGCGTTTTCAAGAGACTGGCTTACACATCACGCCAGTCCCTTGAAAACGCTGAAGTACGCGTTGGCTCGTAGATGAAGATAGTTTTTCCCTGCACTTTTTAATCGCTTTACTTTCATGGGCGTTGGTTCTGGTCATTTAACTAAGATCCCCTGAAACAGCCTGTTAGAATTGTAAACCTTTGTACACATAAAATAAACCTACTACCGCCATAAATAAATTATCATCGACGAGTATATGTTTTGTCATCTTCTGATCAAATAAAGAACAGTCGTGTCACTGCATTCGAATAAACTGCCGTTTTATTACAGCCAAACTGCAAAAAATAGTATTTTTCCTTTCAAAAAACCTAAGATTTCAAAATAATTACAAGTGGCTAGTACCATATACATAAAAATTGTTTTTCACAAAACTTTCGTGACCTGGTACGCATTAAAATGAACTTTACACCCATAGTCACCAAGACCGGAGCAACATGCACATTAATAATCTCTCTACAGGAGTAATCGCAAAATTGTGTCAGATCTTACCAACATTGTTGTGGTGAATTTCTTGAAGTCTCTTTCGAACCTGAATTGCCGTAAGATGCCGGTTTCGTAGAATAGTACTCACGATGTAGTTGTATATATAGCTTACTTGCCTATTCTGGGTCCACAGCATTTTCAAGATTTTCATTTTCAAGGGTTCCCCTTATAGTTTCGCCAAGTCTGTCTGTCTGTCTGTCCGTCCGCGGATAATCTTAGCGACCGCTAGCACTAGCAGGCTGAAATTTGGTACCAATATGTATATCAACCACGCCGACAAAGTGCACAAACAAAAAGTGGTAAAAAATGTTTATTATATGGCCGGTTCGGGACGACTTATCCATACAAACGTAATACCAAAATCGTAAAAAAAAGCTTTACTTAAACAAGTTTTTTTAAAAAAGAAAGATCTGGGAACCTAGATAAATATTGTCTAAATCCAAATATCAACGTAATATGGTTGAAATATGCTCGACTTGCAAATGTAAGTCCCTGATGTTAGAGGACAGCACGTCCAGCTACACGCTGAACAGAAACGGACTAAGGACGGAGCCCTAGTGAACTCCGACGGTGATGGGGAAGGGTTTCGTATCGCCAACAGCGGTCCGAACCACAGAACCGGAGTCTCGGTACATATCTCGGATGATGTCAACATAGGTCTCGGGCACTCCTTTGGATCTCAGCGCCCACTAGATCACATCACGGGGGACACAGTCGAAGGCCTTCTGCATGTCTAGGAACTTAGGGGTCTTGTAAAATAATTTTTTGATAATGTAAATATTTTCGGAAATAATCGCTCCAATAGTAAAAAATGAGGCGTCCCCCCCTCTAACTTTTGAACCATAAGTTTTAAAAATTTGAAAAAAATCTCAATAGTAGAACTTTGAGTAAACTTTCTAGGAAAATTATTTTGAACTTGATAAGATGAACAGTTTTTGAAAAATTAAAAAAAACGTTCTGAACTAATTTTGTAATTTAACCGTACATGCAAGCATTTTTTTTAACTTTTTTACATATTTCATTATTCTGAGCGTATCTTCTTTCAAAGAAAAATACAAAAAGAATAAAATCCGGTCACGCAAATTAAAATTACCACCGGGTACAGCGCCATCTCTCGGGAAATTGGGTTTCTAATTTTTACATGGGCTACTGGGTTCTGTTACAGTGAGAAATTTGTGACGGACGGGAAACTACGGAACCCTACACTGAGCGTGGCCCGACACGGTCTTGGCCGATTTATTTTAAATTATATCACGGCACCACTCCAAACGGGTCTGATTCTGTTCGAAAGTGTGGCACCCAGCAGCAACTATTCTCCTCAAGAGAAGGTGCTCTTATAGAATCTTGTGAACGCCTCCGGAACCAATCTGCAGTGTAGTGCTATACTGGATGTAGTTGTGCCATTTCCGGGTCCTCAGCGTTTTCAAGAGAAAGGCTTCCACATCACGCCCGTCTCTTGAAAACGCTGAGGACCCGGAAATGGCACAACTACATCCAGTATAGCACTACACTGCAGATTGGTTCCGGAGGCGTTCACAAGATTCTATAAGAGCACCTTCTCTTGAGGAGAATAGTTGCTGCTGGGTGCCACACTTTCGAACAGAATCAGACCCGTTTGGAGTGGTGCCGTGATATAATTTAAAATAAATCGGCCAAGACCGTGTCGGGCCACGCTCAGTGTAGGGTTCCGTAGTTTCCCGTCCGTCACAAATTTCTCACTGTAACAGAACCCAGTAGCCCATGTAAAAATTAGAAACCCAATTTCCCGAGAGATGGCGCTGTACCCGGTGGTAATTTTAATTTGCGTGACCGGATTTTATTCTTTTTGTATTTTTCTTTGAAAGAAGATACGCTCAGAATAATGAAATATGTAAAAAAGTTAAAAAAAATGCTTGCATGTACGGTTAAATTACAAAATTAGTTCAGAACGTTTTTTTTAATTTTTCAAAAACTGTTCATCTTATCAAGTTCAAAATAATTTTCCTAGAAAGTTTACTCAAAGTTCTACTATTGAGATTTTTTTCAAATTTTTAAAACTTATGGTTCAAAAGTTAGAGGGGGGGACGCCTCATTTTTTACTATTGGAGCGATTATTTCCGAAAATATTTACATTATCAAAAAATTATTTTACAAGACCCCTAAGTTCCTAGACATGCAGAAGGCCTTCGACTGTGTCCCCCGTGATGTGATCTAGTGGGCGCTGAGATCCAAAGGAGTGCCCGAGACCTATGTTGACATCATCCGAGATATGTACCGAGACTCCGGTTCTGTGGTTCGGACCGCTGTTGGCGATACGAAACCCTTCCCCATCACCGTCGGAGTTCACTAGGGCTCCGTCCTTAGTCCGTTTCTGTTCAGCGTGTAGCTGGACGTGCTGTCCTCTAACATCAGGGACTTACATTTGCAAGTCGAGCATATTTCAACCATATTACGTTGATATTTGGATTTAGACAATATTTATCTAGGTTCCCAGATCTTTCTTTTTTAAAAAAACTTGTTTAAGTAAAGCTTTTTTTTACGATTTTGGTATTACGTTTGTATGGATAAGTCGTCCCGAACCGGCCATATAATAAACATTTTTTACCACTTTTTGTTTGTGCACTTTGTCGGCGTGGTTGATATACATATTGGTACCAAATTTCAGCCTGCTAGTGCTAGCGGTCGCTAAGATTATCCGCGGACGGACAGACAGACAGACAGACTTGGCGAAACTATAAGGGGAACCCTTGAAAATGAAAATCTTGAAAATGCTGTGGACCCAGAATAGGCAAGTAAGCTATATATACAACTACATCGTGAGTACTATTCTACGAAACCGGCATCTTACGGCAATTCAGGTTCGAAAGAGACTTCAAGAAATTCACCACAACAATGTTGGTAAGATCTGACACAATTTTGCGATTACTCCTGTAGAGAGATTATTAATGTGCATGTTGCTCCGGTCTTGGTGACTATGGGTGTAAAGTTCATTTTAATGCGTACCAGGTCACGAAAGTTTTGTGAAAAACAATTTTTATGTATATGGTACTAGCCACTTGTAATTATTTTGAAATCTTAGGTTTTTTGAAAGGAAAAATACTATTTTTTGCAGTTTGGCTGTAATAAAACGGCAGTTTATTCGAATGCAGTGACACGACTGTTCTTTATTTGATCAGAAGATGACAAAACATATACTCGTCGATGATAATTTATTTATGGCGGTAGTAGGTTTATTTTATGTGTACAAAGGTTTACAATTCTAACAGGCTGTTTCAGGGGATCTTAGTTAAATGACCAGAACCAACGCCCATGAAAGTAAAGCGATTAAAAAGTGCAGGGAAAAACTATCTTCATCTACGAGCCAACGCGTACTTCAGCGTTTTCAAGGGACTGGCGTGATGTGTAAGCCAGTCTCTTGAAAACGCTGTGGACCCAGAATTGGCAAGCTAGCTGTACAACTACATCGTGAGTACTATTCTACGAAACCGGCATCTCATGGCACTTCAGGTTCGAAAGAGACTTCAAGAAATTCACCGCAACAATGTTGGTAAGCCCTGACACAATCTTGCGATGACTTCGGTAGAGAGATTATTAATGTGCATGCTGCTCCGGTCTTGGTGATTATGGGTGTAAAGTTCATTTTATGTGTACCATACTCTGAAAGTTTTGCGGAAAACATTTTTATGTATATGGTACTAGCCACTTGTAATTATTTTGAAATCTTAGGTTTTTTGAAAAAATACTATTTTTTGCAGTTTGGCTGTTTCGGGGGATCTTAGTGAAATGAGCAGAACCAACGCCCACGAAAGCGATTAAAAATTGCAGGGAAAAAATATTTTCATCTACGAGCCAACGGGTACTTCAGCGTTTTCAAGAGACGGGCGTGATGTGGAAGCCTTTCTCTTGAAAACGCTGTGGACCCAAAATAAGTGAGCAAGCTGCACGACTACATTAGGTATACTATTGGATTACTAAATTTAAGTCTCGTTTGTACAATCTTTTTGATTAAATAAATATTATTATTATTATGTTATTCCATTTATTTATTATGTAACATATAAATTATTTTTAAATATTTCATTAAAAAAACAAATTAAAAAATTATGTTATTATTATTACCATTCTACAAAACCGGCATTTCAAGATCGAAAGAGTCTTCAAGGAATTCACCACAACAACGTAGGTATATAGAGAGATTTTTAATGAGCATGCTTCTCCCTTCTTGGTGAATATGGATGAAAAAAATATTTTTATGCATATGTGGACTTGTGGACGGCGGGCTACCATTGCTTGCCCTCCGATAACCGAACATACCGTCCGGCAACCGTCCGGACCGATCCCAAGTCATCAACGGCGCGTTCTGTTTCCGCGCGCCGCAAAGAGTACGAACAAACGTAGAGGCCTAGTAGGACCGAAACCTACTGAACTCATGGACCAGTTTGTAAAAAGAAGGTTCGACTCCGATGAAGGCAAATAAGGAACGATGTGGGTTTTTTAGTCAGTAAGAGTCTGACACTATTTTCTGCTTCACCTAGGGCAAGGCTCGTTAGGTGATTTTACCCGCTTAAAAAAAAAAAATCAGCAGAAGGGTAGCCTATTGGGGCCATAGGTCTGGCCCCAATAGGCTACAAATTAGAAGCTGGGCAGACAATTTAGAAGCTAGGTGGTTTTTTCAGTCAGTAAAAGTCTGGCACTATCTCCTGCTTCACCCAAGGGCAAGTATTGTCATTTGGTGCTTTTTTTTCCACCTAAAAAAAAAATCCGTGCAGAGGGGTCGAAGACTCGAAGGTCGGTAGGGCCAGGCCCTGGTATGAAAGGTGACATGTAATGGTGGTGGCATTGGTGGTGGGGTGTGTTTTTTTTAGTCAGTAAGAGTTTATTACTATCTTCTGCTCCATCCAAGGGCAAGAGTTGTCGTGACTGGTGGTGGTGGTGGTATTGGTGGTGGGGTGTGTTTTTTAGTCAGTAAGAGTCTATTACTATCTTCTGCTCCATCCAAGGGCAAGAGTTGTCGTTGGATGATTTTTACCCACCGAAAAAATAAAGATCGATGTCGATTATTTACTGTGTATCAAAGTAGGAACTTTGTTAAAAAAGTTGTGTGTGAAAAAAGGGCTTTAACACCATTATTCCGGAGCGAACCTATACCAAATCACTAAAGTAGAGAAACACAATACTAAGTATTTATTTCAATAGATTCGTCGTCGAACGAAGTACTAGTTGATTCAATTAGAATCAATTAATTCAATTAGAAGCAACTAGTACTAGTTGATTCAAACGGAGTACTAGTTGATTCAATTAGAATCAATTAATTCAATTAGAATCAACTAGTACTATTTGATTCAAACGGAGTACTAGTTGATTCAATTAGAATCAATTAATTCAATTAGAATCAACTAGTACTAGTTGATTCAAACGGAGTACTAGTTGATTTAATTAGAATCAATTAATTCAATTAGAATCAACTAGTACTAGTTGATTCAAACGGAGTACTAGTTGATTCAATTAGAATCAATTAATTCAATTAGAATCAACTAGTACTAGTTGATTCAAACGGAGTACTAATTGATTCAATTAGAATCAACTAGTACTCCGTTCGGAAAGCAACTCGTCATGAACAGCCAAGAAACTCCATGGTAGCTTGTTCCATTTTACAATATCATTAACTATAATTTATCTCAATAACATCTATGTCACGCAAATTAAAATTACCACCGGGTACAGCGCCATCTCTCGGGAAATTGGGTTTCTAATTTTTACATGGGCTACTGGGTTCTGTTACAGTGAGAAATTTGTGACGGACGGGAAACTACGGAACCCTACACTGAGCGTGGCCCGACACGGTCTTGGCCGATTTATTTTAAATTATATCACGGCACCACTCCAAACGGGTCTGATTCTGTTCGAAAGTGTGGCACCCAGCAGCAACTATTCTCCTCAAGAGAAGGTGCTCTTATAGAATCTTGTGAACGCCTCCGGAACCAATCTGCAGTGTAGTGCTATACTGGATGTAGTTGTGCCATTTCCGGGTCCTCAGCGTTTTCAAGAGAAAGGCTTCCACATCACGCCCGTCTCTTGAAAACGCTGACGTACCCGTTGGCTGGTAGATGAAAACACTTTTTCTTTTTTGTACAATGGTCTTCTTCTCCTTCTTCTTTTCCAGTAGGTAGCTTCGTTAACTGCAGGATCGATAGCACTCATTATTTATTTCAATCCACCGTACAGGTGTAAGTATGGACAGGTCTTCTCCAATCTGTATGTTTCTTTCTACAAACTTCATGGTTCTCTGGGACTTGACCATTACATATTTATTATACGGACTTTCCTCCTTCCTTCCCTCTCATAGAGAGTGGAGGCCTGTGTCCCTGCAGTGGGAACATTAAAAGGCTGATGATGATGATGATGATACGCACTTTAAAAGAGACTCCTGTGTTTGTTTCAGTGTTTCTTCTCAGGGTAGTAAGCTTTTTTTTTTGTTATTTTAAACTACGTAGATGAGGTTTCCTAGGGTACCTAGTCGACTATCAAATACCACATCTACATGGCTTAAAATGACAAAAAAAAATTATGCCGTATTAAAGTGTTTATGCAAAATAAATATCATTTCTCATTTGATCCTGTTTCCCTGCATCCACAATGCGAGCCACGACCATTCTTGCAGTTTCTGAATATTGTGTTAAGCAATTCTTCCGGAGCTGGTAGATTCGTTGCCATAACAGGTTCCAGGAATTCTTCCCGCGTTATCCAACCCAAATTCTAGGGTGTCTAAATCATGCCCTAACCAAGTTTGAACTTGATATAAACTCGGTTATATGTAGGTAAGCCGCTGCACTCGGTGTTTTTGTATTGTTCAGTTTTTGTAATGTTAACTTGTGACTGTGCATAGTGAATACGATTGATACAGTCCTCAAATTTTGGAGCATTATAGATCGCCAACAAGGTTCTTTTTTTTTTAACTAGAGTTTGTTGATGGTAAGCAGTGATGCAATCGTTGATGGTGAGGCGCGCTAGTTTAATTACCTAGCCCACCTCCATCATCATCGATTGCATCACGAGCCTTTTAAGAGCGGCCAACACGACGTACATATTCATACAACCGCTCTTACGTGATTGTGATGTTATGACACATATTTCTTCAGATATTTTGGATACACAGATATCTTGTGGATATTATCTAGGCTTCTGTAGAAATCACAACGTAAATTTGTGTAAGAGTAATCCAGTATATTCGTAAATTTGTGTAAGTAATAATAGCTCCCAATTTGAGCAAGATTTATGATTTTAGTACCTGTTTGTGAAATAAATGTTTAATTTTTTATTTCAAGTTTGATGAAAGTTAATACACTTTGTAAAAAAATAAATAATAGAATAGAATAGAATAATACTTAAATAATGTGCGTAAAAAATGAGATATCAATATCTACCTACTTAGAGCAAGTTATTTATTTTTTTACTTTAACTTCTTAGTGCATTTACCATAATATCAATTACAGCCATTTGTGAAAAAAAAAAACTACACATTTAGCCAATTAGTGAAGTTAATAAAAGATTTTTTTTAGCATAAAGCACACCGATGGAAAGGGCATAAACTAGAGAACTTTATAAAAGAATTCGAAGAACTCCAACGCTTTTAGTTTTTTTTTTTTTTTTATGGAAATTTAAAGTTGAGTTTTAAAATTATTTAGTCATATCCCATACACTTTGTAGGTTTTTTATAGAAAAATTACACGTTACTAGCAAGTAATTTTGAATTTTACAGAACCATACAACAGTACAGTTAAATATAAAAATTAAATTAGTTGGATGGACTAATAACTTTTTTATTTATGTAAGCTTAAATGCTGAAATCCGGTGTTTTTCAGAATAAAAATTAAAAACATGTTTAAAAAAAACCGGTGTGGCAATGAATTATTGGGGCTGAAGATATAGCAAATGATCTATCCTGTCGGCCAAATCAATTTGGCAAACGATGCACCAAACACCCTGTAGACTGAAGCTATGAGGGACTGGGAGTAGGGAATTCACAAATTACTAAAAAAAGGTAAGCTTCAATTAGCTTTAACGTCGGCTTCCCCCCTAAGGGGGAAGAGGCCGTGCTCCGCCGTCCGCACGACCCTGTAGAGCTCGGCCCAGACTGGACACTCTCCCACCGAATGTAATGATTCTCTTGGAATATTCTGCCTTGCGCAGATTGAAAGCTAGGGGGACAGAGAGAAGATACAGAGAAATCTATCAATTTAGAAAAAGAATAGGAATTCACGGAAGACTAAACATGGTGCGCATAAATTAGCTTTAGAGTCGGTTTCCCCCTAAGGGGGAAGAGGCCGTGCCCCGCCATCCGCACGACCCTGTAGAGCTCGGCCCAGACTGGACACTCTCCCACCAAATGTAATGAATTGCATGGAATATTCTGCCTTGTGCAGATTGAAAGCTAGGGGGACAGAGAAAAGATACAAAGAAATCTATCAATTTAGAAAAAGAATAGGAATTCACGGAAGACTAAACATGGTGCGCATAAATTAGCTTTAGAGTCGGTTTCCCCCTAAGGGGGAAGAGGCCGTGCCCCGCCATCCGCACGACCCTGTAGAGCTCGACCCAGACTGGACACTCTCCCACCGAATGTAATGAATTCTCACGAAATGTTCTGCCTTGTGCAGATTGAAATCTAGGAGGGACAAGGAGTAGGGAATTCACAAATTACTAAAAAAGGTAAGCTTAAATTAGCTTTAAGGTCGGCTTCCCCCCTAAGGGGGAAGAGGCCGTGCCCCGCCATCCGCACGACCCTGTAGAGCTCGACCCAGACTGGACACTCTCCCACCGAATGTAATGAATTCTCACGGAATGTTCTGCCTTGTGCAGATTGAAAGCTAGGAGGGACAAGGAGTAGGGAATTCACAAATTACTAAAAAAGGTAAGCTTAAATTAGCTTTAAGGTCGGCCTCCCCCCTAAGGGGGAAGAGGCCGTGCTCCGCCATCCGCACGACCCTGTAGAGCTCGACCCAGACTGGACACTCTCCCACCGAATGTAATGAATTCCCATAGAATATTCTGCCTTGTACAGGCTGAAAGCTAGGAATCTCTTTGAATCTTTAAGACAGGGATCGAATACAAAGAAATCTGCCAAGAAGAATGGGAAATATGTCATTTTGAAAGAAGAATAAAGAATCTGTCAATATAACAGAATAATGAAAAATCTGTCAATATAACAGAATAATGAAAAATCTGTCGGCATTTGATGGTTTTTTTGAGTTTGATTTGAGTTCATTGATATTTTAGTTATTTTTACCTTGACATTGGCAAAATCATCGGACGTTCGTCGATGGAGCCATACAGTTAAAAAAAAGAAGAAAGATGAAAAACTGTAATTTTAACAGAAGAATAAAAAATCTGTCGATTTAACAGAAGAATGGGAAACACTTTGCTTTTCATTTTGAAAGTTACGTTGTGATAAAGAGGTAAAGTTTGTTTTTTTGTTTGTAGGAGGTAATCTCTGGAACTACTGGTCCTATTGGCAAAATTTTAGCATCAATAGAAAGCTGCTTTACTCCTGAGTGACATAGGCTATATTTTATGTATGCGGGCGAAGCCGCTGACAAAAGCTAGTATATTGATATAGTGTTGAGAAAACAGATATTAATTTGTAAAATTGTGCATCTGGATTTTTTTATGAATATAATGTTTACGGATATACTGTAAGTATCTAGTCTCTTTTTTTATGGACATTTGGTATAAATTCGCTCACTTTTGTCCACAGTCTCACCTGATCAATGATGGAGCACGCTTGTCTAGAAGTAACTTATTCACTCTGGACTTAAAGACCTCTAGGTTGTAGCTATAATAAATAATTATGTCTCACCTAATCAGTGGAGCTTTATTTAGTACCTATTGCTTTCTCTGCAAGCTTGACTTGCACGTTTTGTTAAAAATTATAATATTATACTTGAATATTTACTTTTATTCCCAGCAATCAACAACGCAACGATTTTTGAAAAAAAAAAAAAACTACCAAGTTTTTTTTTTAAAAAGAATTTAAAAACTATACTAATTTTCTTGTCGGCGCAAAAATGAGTGCCGTGGATTTATTACAATAATAATATGATCAACAACCCATCGATCGAATTTTCCATTCTTTACATTCCTTTTTGGTTTCTTTATAATTTAACACAAATACAGTCATCTAAAACTCCCGGCAGTCCCACATGTTTTGAAAATGTTTCACGATTTTTTTTTATTTAGCGGAATAACATCACCAGCCGTTTTTTGTGTAAAAATTCTGATATCAAAGTATAAAGAAAAATATTTAGTAAGATCACATTCACAATAATTAAGAGTTTTTAAATAACCCTTATATTTGAGCCTTCGGTATTAAAATCATTTGGTGTAACAAAACGATTTAAAAGTTACTATTGGTATATAAGAATCTACAAAACATTACAGAAAACCACAAACGCACGTATTCAGGTCCAAATTGAAAGATTTAGCGCGAATGAACTAATAGCTCAACATCATCACCATTATCATCTTCATCATCATAATCATCATCATCATCTTTCTAACCTAGTCTCTTTTCATTTAGGGCGGCGCAACACGTTTCTTTCTTCCATTCTGTCCTGTCACACTATCACTAACTCCTCAAAACAGCCCAAATACCCATTTTTGACGATTGCAATGGTGTTGCGATAACTATTTTTAGCTAAGGGTTGATACATAAATCGATTTGTTTTGCGAAATTGAGACAGACCGATAAACAATTTTCTTTCTGCTAAAGAAACTCCCTAAAATATACAGATTACGCATTTATGAATCAAACAATCTATCATTCAACCAATCAATTATCATCATCATAATCATCATCATCATCATCTTTCTAACCTAGTCCCTTTTCATTTAGGGCGGCACAACACATTTCTTTCTTCCATTCTGTCCTGTCACACTATCACTAACTCCTCAAAACAGCATAAATTCCATTTTTTGACGATTGCAATGGTGTTGCGATAATGTTTAGTTGAGTGTTGATACATAAATCGATTCGTTAAACGACCGATAAACATTTTTTTCTTCTAAAGAAACTCCCTAAAATATACAGATTACGCATCTATGAATCAAACAATCTATCATTCAACCAATCAATCTGTGAATAATTTATATCATACGAGTTTCTTCCCGCGGCTTCGCTACCGCTCTACCCTACACTACTCTACCCTACTTCTCCTACCTGCCAACCCTACCTACCTACCGTAACCTAAATTTCCTAATCCTTTCTTTTATAAAAACCTTTTCCTGACAATCAAAAACACAACAAAAAAAGAATTAGCGAAATCGGTCCAACCGTTTCCGAGCGATGGCGTGACTAACGGAAATAAGGATACATTTTTATATATATATAGACTTGTAGTCCCGTCACACTTCGCACCACCATTATATTTTTTTATTTTCACCGTTTATACCTTCCCTGAGCTATTATGAGTATTTCAAGACCAAAATTGGCCAAATCGATGCAGCCATTGTCAAGTTTTAGCGAGACTAACAAACAGCTATTTATTTTTATATACTAGAAGACTAGACTAGCTGACCCTGCCGGGTCAGCTAGTCTTCTAGTATATAAAAGTTTGCCAACTTTGTGCAGTCTTATAATTGTTTTGATCACTTTAAACTTTCTCCACAGAAACAATAGCTATTAATTTTGTACAAGAAGGTTGGGTATAAGTAAGGTATAAGAAGGTTGGTACGCCAACATGACCATAATTCGTATGAAACCTAGTAACTACAACTGTTTATAAGCGAAGTTTAATATCGTTTAAAAACCTAGTAACCAAAACCATTTAAAAGTTGAATATCGTTAAGAAATCTAGTAACCACAGCACAAGCGCAATTCAAAATCTTTTTAAAACCTTGTTACTACAACCGTTTAAAATGAAGTTTAATATTGTTTCAAAACTTAGTGACCACGACTGTTTATAAGCTCAGTTTGATATGATTAGGTAATTTAGTAACCACATTGTTTATAAGCAAAGTTTAAGCTTTTGAATAACGTAATCTGGGTTATTACTTGAAAGACAATCAAGACCTCATCTGTTCATAAGAGAAGTTTAATATCTTTATAAACAAAGTAAGCACAACCGTTTATAAGTTTAATATCGTTAAGAAACCTAGTGACCACAACAATGACTAGAAAACCAAGTAATTGAAACCGTTTTTAAGAGAAGTCAAAAATCGTTTTAAAACCTAGTAACCACAACTGTTCATAAGTGAAGTTTAATATCGTTTCAAAATCTAGTACCGCACCACGACAGTTTATAAGCAAAACTCAATATCGTTTTAAATGAAGTAACCGCAATTATTTATACGCGAAGTTTAATATCGTTTCAAAACCTAGTAACCACAGCACACCGCATAAGCGAAGTTTAATATCGTTTTAAAATTTGTAACCACATTGTTCATAAGCGGTTTCAAAACCTAATAACCACACACATAAGCGAAGTTTAATATAGTTATCAAACCTAGTAACCAAAAGTTTGATATCTTTGGAAACAAATTAACTGCAACCGTTTCAAAAGCTTAATATACTTAGTTAAGAAACCTAGTAACCATAGCAGTTTACAAACGAAATTCTATACCGTTTCAAAACCAGGTAACCGCAACTATTCATATAGGTATAAGGAAAGTTTAATATCGTTTCAAAGCCTAGAAACCACCGTACACAGCATATGCGAAGTTTAATACCGTTTTAAAACCTACCCTAATAATTTTTTTTTACACTTTTTATTTCTAACTTTGTCGGCGTGATTGATATATATGTATTTTTTTTTTTCACTTACTAAATTTCAGCTTTCTAGTGCTAACGGGCACTGAGGAGGAGTTCACATCAGCGTCGGGTTTACGGTGAAGTAAATGGGACTTCGACAGCCGGTGGAATTTCGAGGAGCATTTCCGACGTCTGGCTCCCAAACTGAATCGGACTGGGGCTCTCAAGTGGCTCTTCAAGCGAATCTTGGGAGTCCATGGCCCTTTATGGGGCGCCAGTGCGGGCGCCATAATTGCAAATGCGACTGAGGGCCCAGCTGAACGCATAGCAAAACCGTGTGAGGATACCGCACGGTTTCCCAATCCATACGTCCATCCACACAAACAAATTTTCGCTTTTTTTATAATTTATATTATAAAAAAAAGCGAACATTTGAATGTATGTGGGAAAGTTATATGTGGGAAAGTTATAGTCCCTATTTCCCTTGGTTACGTTATCACTCATGAACGGCTGGACTAATTTTGCAAAATCGTTTGTTATCGTGTATTACTTTCGGACGACGCACGTTTTTGTTCTTCCACTCTGTCCTGTCACCCGTCACATTATCACTAACTCACTTTTTTTTTCAAATCTCTCCTCTACACAATCCATCAATCTCTTCTTTGGCCTCCCTCTTCCTCTCCAACATGCGTTTTATCCCTCCTCTTCACATGATTATACGAAGACAAACGCTTTCCTTTCAATGATTCAGTCACTGGAGCCCCCTATTTTTCACACTGAACTGGCTGCTGTCAAAGTGCTTTTGTCTGTTTTTGATATTCGCTGTCGACCACGGTGACTGTAGCGAGTGTCTACGGTACTAAAACTGGTAATGTCGCGCCGCATACAATATTAGTCAAATTAGTTCTCTGGACGCTCGCGAGTGCCGCTTTAAATTGGTATAAAAAATGAGTCCAGCCAAGTGGTAAATAAGGTCTGTACTGGCGTCACTTTCATACTTATCTAATATACTCATTTCTCACTTTATCTATTTTCGTGACACCACACTTCCATCTCAATATCTCCGCTACAAGCAACCGTTTTTAATTAATCTTTTTCACAGCCCAACATTGTAATCCATACAGTATGACTAGTTTTATCACGAACTTGAAATTGTACCCTTCAACATAGGCGTTCGTGGCTTCACAATAATTTTCCTGTATATGGAATGTTAATTACTTTGTACAGTATTGTATTATTATTATTCAATTCTTCAACCTTAGGGGGAGATATACGATTTTTGATTATTTTAAATCCAACATCACGTGTAAACAGCTAGTTGGTATATTTTGAAAAAATACACGTTAAACTAGACTATTTTCCTAATAATTTGACATACGATTTTTTTTTTCATTGAATTTCGTGTAATTTATTTTCAAAGTTATATCTAACGGAGACAAAAAAAAGATCAGGCAAAAACCATTGTGTGTATTTTTATGAAACTTTTACAAACGACAAGATAATTTTACTACCAATCTTTTGATATACGGGTTTTTATTCATATTGTGTTTAATAAATGAAGGACAAATTATTATTTGAATAATCTTGATCCGCGGCGGTTAACGTTGGCTCGTATTTTGTTTGCTCAAGATTTTTGGCGTATATCTGCTCTTTAACAGACACATTAAATGCTGCTGAAGAGTTTATTGCGTCACTTGTTCTCGATTTAAAACAAATGCGGGCGTTTTGGAGACTGTCTTTATGTAAAATTGAAGTTGAAACAATTCTAGCTCTCATTTTTAAATTATAAAGAAATCTAAAGCTTTAAGTGTGTCACGTTAACTTTAGTAATTAGAGACAGACAGAGTCTTTAAGTAATAAGTAAATATGTTTCTGCTAGGGGAGCATGCATCATCAACCAGATCAACACTGATCATCCCGCCATTTGTAATAACAAAATCAGCCTAGAGCGTGTCGGGCCACGCTCAATGTAGGGCTTTGTAGTTTCCTTTCACAAATTTGTCACTATGTAACAGAACCTTCAGGTCGACTGGTAGAAAATGCCTATGGCATTAAGTCCGCCTTTGTACTTATTATGTGCATAAAGTTTTTATAAATAAATAAATCTACACTAATATAATAAAGAGGTAAAGTTTGTGTTTTTGTTTGTACGAGGTAATCTCTGGAACTACTGGTCCGATTGGAAAAAAATTAGCAACAATAGAAAGCTGCTTTACTCCTGAGTGACATAGGCTATACTTTATGTACGCGGGCGAAGCCGCTGGCAAAAGCTAGTATATCATACGTTAGGATTGAAATGAAAAAAAAAAATCTAGCCCCACTTTACGTCTAAAATTTTTTTTCCACTTTTTATTTTAGCACTTTGTCAGCGTGGTTGACATACATATCAGTATAAAATTTTTGCTTTCTAGTTCTTACCAAGATTATCTGCGGACGGACACACAGACATGGCGAAACTATAAAGGTTCCTAGTCGACTACGGAGCTGTAAAAACTCGATAGTATTCCAGTGCGGTTAAGTATCGACAAAAAGTAAGAGCCCACGAACAAGAATGTTTATGGACCCTTAGCAATGTAAATTCATGATAAAAAAATGACGCATAAAAGTATTAGTAGTAGTTAATTAGTTAGTTTGTTAGTTTTTATTTGTTTGTAGGAGGTAATCTCTGGAACTACTGGTCCGATTGGAAAATTTTTAGCAACAATAGAAAGCTGCTTTACTCCTGAGTGAAATAGGCTGTATTTTAAATACGCGGGCGAAGCCGCTGACAAAAGCTAGTCTACACTAATATAATAAAGAGGTTTTTTTTATGGTAGGTGAAAATCATCGAATGACGAAACCCGCTCTTGGGCGGAGCGGGAGACCAGTATCAGACTCTTACTGACTAAAAAACCTACCCCGTACCTTCCTTGCCTTATTCCTAGAGTCGCGGTAACAGTTTTCACCACCCGAGGCTCCAGGAGGCTTCAACCCTGAAGGGCCAATACAGAATATAATAAAGAGGTAAAGTTTTTTTTTTTTTGTAGGAGGTAATCTCTGGAACTACTGGTCCGATTGGAAAATTTTTAGCAACAATAGAAAGCTGCTTTACTCCTGAGTGATATAGGCTATATTTTATAAACGCGGGCGAAGCCGTTGATAAGAGCTAGTATTAAATAAAAAATAAATTGTCAAGTATTCATCGTACATAACCAGACATAGAATATTGTTAGGACTTCCAAAAACCACTTGATTATAAAATAAATTAATAATTTATTCGGATATATTAACAGACGAGACATTTTTTAGAACTTAAAAAACCTCTTAAATATAAAATTAATTATAATTCAGACATACCAAAACATGGTATTTAGACCTTTAAAAACATGTTGATTATAAAATAAATTATCAATTATCATTCGAGCATACCAACAAATGGAACATTGTTTGAACTTTTAATAACCTCTGAAATATAAAATTAATTACTTTACTGACTTTAAGTACCAAATAAAGAAAGTGATACTAGCCTGTTGCTTGTCATCTTCTTCTAACTTCTTCTTCTTCTTCTTCTAACAGAACTCTCTGATGCTATGCTGACCTCTGAACTCCCTCCCCAAATATACAATATAGCAAGCAGGTTGTGGGACATACTTTAAAGTTAGTGTAGTGTCTGAAAATACAGCACCCTAAGTCAAGTTCTCCATTTTCGTGAGTACTACACTCCCTTAAAAGCATGACCTCTCTTCTACCTGCAATACCGTATAAGGGGAGGTTGGGCAATCGGAACTCTTCACCAACCATGCAAATAGTAGAAACGTATACCCGTTTACACTAACACTGGGTTACTTGTAAACTAAATATCTAAACAAAAGCGCTCTGTTCAATTTTCAACTCTTAGCTTAGAACCGAGAGTTGAAATTCAGACGCGATAATATTTAGACAATAGACTTACATATCTCCCAGTGATAGTACATGGGTATATGTCGCTACTAGTCGCAGGTATCACGTGAGAGCGTGGTACTTCCCCGGTCGAGCCAGCCCACGGTGTGCTGTACTCGAGTACTAGTCCGTACTTCTTCACAGTACTGACTTGTACTTGAGTACAGCTTGGCTCTACCACTATACAATTGATCAAAACGTAATACTATTTACGTATTGATCAGTGTTTTAAGTCTCTCAGGAGTGTAGGCAGGCGGTATCTGCGATGTCTACTCGCTTAATCCCTTATTTGACTAAATTGTGCTCGTAAGAAACACAGAACAAAAAATACAGCATAGGCATCTGCTGTTTTTTTTTTCGGTGTTACCTACAAAGCCAATGCGTACAAACAAGAGCTTGGTACGAGAGGTGTCACTAATAATGAAATTTCATTACAAGGTAAGTCAAAAGATACTAACCCATCGGTTTAAAGGTGTCATCTTCTTCTATGAAGCTGCTGATGCAAGACCACGTAACTCCCTCCCCGAAGTATACAGTATAGCAGATTAGAGTACATATTTTAAAGAGAGTGTAGTACTCGTGAAAGTGAACAACTTTTACTGAGGAACCAATTTGGAAGTATAAAAAAATAACAACTTTTTCATACAAAACTGTCGAAAGCAGAAAATGTATGAAACAGCAGATTTTTTTTTTCATATACCGGAATTGATCCTCTAGTAAAAATAATCAATTTTCAAAAGTACTAGACAGTCTTCCTTTAAAGTATATCCCCTGATTTTACCTTTCATACTGTATATTAGGGAAGGTTGGGCAATCGGAACTCGTCACTAACCGTGTAAAGTAACAACACATACCCATTAGCACTAACACTAAAAAAACACCTAAATGCAATCACTAAACAAAATCTCATTGAATTTTCATACCTTTGCTGAGAGCATAGAGTTGAAAATGCAATGCACAGTAATATTTAGAAATTACATAGTAAATGTGTCTTGGTGCTAGTGAACGGGTATAAGTCGAGACTGGTACGGTGTCGCGTGAGAGCGTGGTACTTCCCCGGTCGAGCCAGCCCGCGGTGTGCTGTACTCGAGTACTAGTACCTACTTCTTCATAGTACTTACTAGTAATTGAGCACAGCATGGCTCTACCACTATAAAGATGTGAAACAGGCAAGACACGAAATGAAAATGGTAACTGGCAGTAACATGCTCTGTACATATGTACATTAAATTAAGTTTTCATTATCATTTCAGCCAAAAGACGTATACACGAGACGTATACACGAGACGTATACACGAGACGTACACACGAGACGTACACACAACTTTCACACTGTACACACGGGTGCACAAAATTCATTCGGCCGAAAATTTTATTTTTATATCAATTTTTTTTTTTTTGTTTTTGAAAAAACTACGAGTAGAAAGTTTTTTTTTAATATTTTTTTTATTGTGTTATAAGCGCGCAATTACGCAATGAAAATACCCCCGCGTATGCTAGGAGTTAAGTTTGGCGTTTCTCTGGGCTATGTGGGTAACCTTGGATCTCCTGTCGTTTGACTTCATTTCTGAAGCGATTATGCAAGGAAATTCCGGACCACCTTTCCGTTAACGTTGTGACTTTAAAAAGCGTTCTGATACACATGATTCTACAAATAAATGCCTTATCTTATCTTATCTGATAAATAATTTTAATTGTTGTTTTAATTCTTACGTCGTAAAACTTCTACCAGAAAACTTTACTGATGACGGCAGTACTGCTGTCGCTTTTAAATGTTTAAACATGTAATTTATATAGCCTGATCTACACTACTCGCGAAGTTGGTCAAAGTTGACACGAACACTTTAGTGTAGAAGGGCTTCGCTTCGTGCAACCTCGTCTCGCTTCGGGCGACTTCCAGTCGTTGTCAATTTTTGAGCTCGAGTCAAAGGACTCGAAGGGCTCCTCGCGTGGTTGCACGAGTGTGTTGTCACATACTTCGGACTTCGAACAATTTCGTCGAGACAACTTCACGAGTAATGTAGAGCAAGCTTATGTGTTAAGAAAGAATAAAGTTAGTATAGTCACTTGTTGGTCTTGGCGGGCTCCTCCCAGTGCGTGTGCATGTGCGCGGGCGACTTGTGGTGCAGCTTGCCCTTGGCGCGCTCCAGCGCCGGCAGCGGGCTCACGGCGCCGCGCTCGCCCGCGCCCCCCCCGCCGCCCGCGCCGCCCGCGCCGCCCGCCTCGTGCTCCGTCTTCAGCGACGGCTGGCTCAGGTCTGACATATGGAGAGGGTGTTAGCACTAATTATATTGGTACAGATGTCAATCTACGAACAAAGCGCGCGAGCAGCAACGCACACATAGACACCGTTCACCGACGCGAAAACCGGGCTCAACGACGATCATTACGACCGCGAGGGTGTCACGTTTGAGACGCGCGTCTGTGACATTTTGCAACTACCTCATTTGTTGTGCATAATCCAGTTGACAACCCTAGCGCGCGCGACCGCCGTGCGTAGGTATGAAAAGTAAAGTACATACATGAGATTGACTTCTGTACCTATTTATTTTGTGTTATTAGTTTCAGACCAAAAACATATAATATAATATATTCCACAACTATCACACAACGCCGTCTAGTCCCAAGCTAAGCAGAGCTTGTGTTATGGGTACTAGACAACTGATAAACATACTTATATATATTATAGATAAATTAGACCCAGACACAGAACATATGATCATGCTCATCACACAAACATTAATTTGTCCAGAGTGCAAACATAGTTAAAAACTTAAAAGACGAAAAAATAAAGTTTCACAGCCCAATCTGATCGCACAGTTAATTTGACTTGTCGTTACTAACGACTGTAATCATTACGCCTGCGTTCATATCAAAGCTCATTTAAATTCATGAATAAAAATATACATCGGATGAAGAGGCCGATGCAGAGCAGTGGTGGCCGAGTGGTAACGGCCCCGACTTACGAGTCGTAGGTCGCGGGTTCAAACCCAGCCAGGCGCATTACTTTGTGTATTTCATCACCACTGCTCTCATAACGGTGAAAGAAAACATCGTGAGGAAACCGGCATGTCCGAGAACCAAAAATTCGAAGACATGTGACATCCACCAATCCGCACTGGGCCCGCGTGGTGGATTATGGCCCGTTCCCTCTCCTAGAGAGAGGAGGCCTGTTATCCCTGCAGTGGGAACATTAAAAAGCTGATGATGATGATGAAGCCGATCACAATGGAAATCCTTTCCTGGGATCCTATTTCGTAGGCGATGACTATCGAACCATAAACAAGCTTGCAGCGCCATCTGTAGCGTCACATAAGAACTAATCCTGCATCGCGCAATCAAAGTTCTCCCCGTGATTACATTATATACATTATTATATTACATAAGGAAGATATATATGCGCCACTTCCGCGCAAAACGGCCGAATGCTTCACGCACATTGCGATGAGCCACAGCGCTGGTTTTCAGTTACATTTTCTTAAAGTTGATATAGATACTATGCGTTCCAAATAAGAATAGGATCGATTGATAGGATGTGACGTCACACCGTACTGTCAAATCGAAGATATTTTTGCAAAATTGTTTCGCAAAATTCAGAGATGAGTAAAATTTAAAAACTGGATTCAGATTAAACTTTTTTTATTCACAGTGCGTAAATAAATTAAATTTTTCGTAAACAAACTGAATTTTAAAAGTATATTGGCTCGATTTGACAGTAAATCGTGACGGCACAACATGGCATTCAACCCTATTCTCATTTTTTTTTCTTTTTTTCTAATTGCAATAAACAATGATGGTAAGCAGTGATGCAATCGTTGAAGGTAAGGCGCACTAGTTTATTAAGTTTTGTTTGTTTTTTGGAACGCATTGTAAGATCAAGTTAATTCAGTAAAAGATTAACGTCACTGTTTTTTCTTTCTCTTCTCTTGTGACTCGGTCCCTGTGTTGTAGTACCACTACGGTAGCTGCAGCGTGTGTGCGATCATTACTTAATAACATCGTCAAAACAAAATTTTCAAAACGACCAATTTTGTTTTAATGATGTCTCTGAATTATGATCGTTGAAAAAGAAACGTTTCAAGTTGGTACTGCTTCTTGTAGAATGCTGTTGAGAGCAATTACTTCTCGGATATTTCAAGCCGAATTTATTGTACACATTACAACAAAATTGGGAGGAAATATCCGAGACGCAAAGCTGAATCAATCGCCGTTTGAAAAACCAACAAAATATTATAAATAATTGACTACGTGACCGCCACATGAGATAGTAGTCGAACGCGAATACATCTTTTTTTTCTAAAATAGACTATTAAGAAACAGTTTCAGAAGATATTTTGAAGCTTTGTTTTCTTCAGATTTTTTTTTTATTCTATAATCTAGTGCTTGACTGCGATCCCACCTGATGGTAAGCAGTGATGCAATCGTTGATGGTGAGACGCACTAGTTTATTAAGAGCCTATTCACTCTAGTCTTGAAGACATCTAAATTATAATCGGACGGAAAGAGCCCGCAAACTGTTCTTATATGTTCTGTGTTTATGAGTAGGTTTATTTTTATTATGAAAGAGCAATGTTTACGTAAGAGAACATACTAAAAGATTTTCTGTGGTCTTAAAAACAGCTGAATAGATATCAAGTCACACCGGCCGATCTTAGTCTTATGGATGATATTATACACAAAAACAGTAAAATAAATATAAAATTACTAGCGACCCGCCCCAGCTTCGCACGGGTACTTATATTGAATACATTATGCATGTATTATGCACATAAACCTTCCTCTTGAACCACTCTATCTATTAAAAAAGCCGCATCCAAATCCGTAGCCTAGTTTTAAAGATTTAAGCATACATAAGAAGGAAGCGACTTTGTTTTATACTATGTGATGATTTTTTATGAAAGGCTAAAGTTCACGTGAGCATATTAAAAGCTTCCGGTGGTCTTAAAAACAGCAGTTCATAGTCTAATGGATGACATCTACACTTATTATAATAAAGAGGTAGTTTGTTTTTTTGTTAGTTTGTTTTTTTGTTTGTAGGGGGTAATCTCTGGAACTACTGGTCCGATTGGAAAAATTTTAGCAACAATAGAAAGCTGCTTTACTCCTGAGTGACATAGGTTATATTTAATGTACGCGGGCGAAGCCGCTGACAAAAGCTAGTTATATATACAAAAACAGTAAAGTAAATATAAAAGTATGTGAGATGTACCTCTAGCTCGGACGGTGTGCGGCATGACGATCATGGGCGGGATGCGCTTGCATTGATGGTACTGCGCCTCCACGGTGTTCAGCACCACGCGCACCAGGGACTGCACCATCGCACACACGCTGCCGCTGCCGTAGTGGTACTACAACACAGGGACGTGGAGTTAAATATATAATAATAACATAATATATTCCACAACTATCACACAACGCCGTCTAGTCCCAAGCTAAGCAGAGCTTGTGTTATGGGTACTAGACAACTGATAAACATACTTATATATTTATAAATACATACATATTATAGATAAATTACACCCAGACACAGAACAAATGATCGTGCTCATCACACAAACATTTGTCCTGGGTGGGAATCGAACCCATGACCTCCCGCATAGCAGTCAGGGTCACTAACTACTAGACTGACAGGCCAGTCAGAGTCAGTAAAAGAGTAACCATGGAGTTTCTTGCCGGTTCTTCTCCATAGGAAACGACCAATTTGGAACCGTGCACTAGCTTCTGACGTTTTATAAGTGCCCTTGTAGGCCTATGTGAAATAAAAACCATTTTGATTTTGATTTGATTTGGACCGAGTCACAAAAGAAGAGGAAAACAGATAAAAACAGGGAAGGAGAGGGATCTTTTATTGAATCAACATGATGTTACAATGCCTTCCAAATGAAAATAGGATCGAATGCCATGTTGTGACGTCACGATTTATTGCAAATCGAAAAAAAAAATGGTTTATTTGGAATAAATTGATTTTGACTAAAATTCAGTTTCAATTTTACTCATCTCTAAATTCTTCAATTTTGCAAAAATATCTTCGATTTGACAGTACGGCGTGACGTCACATCCTGTCAATCGATCTTATTCTTATTTAAGCGTAAGCTTACCTTGTATAGGACCACGAGAAGCGCCATGAGCCAGTGTCGGCGCACGTGCGGCTCCAGCGCGGCCAGCGAGTGCGTGCTGGCCGCGCTGCACGCGCTGCTGCCCGCGCCGCAGCAGTACTGCACAACCACGTAGGTATATTTGTGACGTACGTACAAATTTGTTCAAAGGAAAATTCTGTATGTTAAGCCGGGTAACCACTTAGGTTCGCCGTGTGCGAAGGCGGCCGCTCCGCAAACCAAACATAATGGATACGTCGTGATCGACTGCAGCACGAGCGGAGCACGGCGGAGCGCGAGGGAAGCGGATTTTTGCGCGATCTCAAAGGGGAGCGCAGTTTGTTTGCGCAGGAGCACTGATGTTGCAGCCTAAGTGTACACTGTACACGTTCACGTTCGCGGAGCATACAGTGTTCGCAAACCACGGCGAACCTAAGTGGATACCCGGCTTTAATCGCACGGACAATCTGTCATAACGCGGCTTAAGGTCCACCAACATGCGCCAGCATGTCTATGCTGGTGGACCCCAAGCCAAATGTACACACGTACCTGCAGCAACAGCAAGGTAGGCTCGGCGATGCTGGCGCCCATCACGTGGTTCTGGTCCAGCACTTGCGGCAGGTTCGCCATGAACGCGTTGAAGATCGACGATTGCCTACATGGGGAAATGGTGTAGTAATATATAAATATTCATCCAAGTATGTAAAAGGAGAAACTAACAGATTGACCTATCAACGCACAACCGAAACTACTGGGACTAAGTACAGTACGACCGTCGTATCTTGGCGAGTCTGCAATTAATCTCTGCGAATTTTAGCACTTCAAAACTCGTAAAAAAATAAAGGTTTTAAAAAAATATATGCCAATAACAGTTTTTAACAACAACAACATTGCATATTTAGTAACTCATAGTCGCTTCCCATCAGGTGAGATAGCGATCAAGCGCGAACTTAAAAACAATTTAAAAAATACTTTTATTTGTTTTAACCCTTTACTTTTTTATGCGGTTTTCAAGAGCTAAAAGTCGCAGAGCCCAACCTCAAAGAATAAGAATAAGAAATTTGAAATTTGCTAAAACACGTGTATGCACACAATACAAACATGCATGCAAGATATTAAATAAGTACCTAGCTCACGACATGTCTGCCATTTTTCATGGCGTACAAATATATTAAATTATTATATGAATTAATCTAAATCAATTTTACATTTATACAATAATAACATTTTTACAATTATCAAATCATACATTTTCATTATTAAATAATTATAGATATTATAGTACATATTTTAAAGAATTCAATTATATTTAATAGCATTCAAACACTGCTGATACACACCTTAATTACGACAATGTTTAGTTTATTTATTGATTACTATATCACGGAGTCGTTTAGAAATTCCGTAATATTATAATATGCTTTCTGTGCTAAAAACAATTTCATAGTTTTTTTAAGCTTTGGTATTGTTTGTTCTTTCCAACTTTTGGGCAATTTATTGTAAATAATTGGTGCCATGCAAAAGACACTCTTGCGCATAAGTGCAGTTTTCGATGGGTGTAAACATAGTTGGCTATCATCACGTCTATTTCTTGGAAATTTGTGTCAAACTCGCCAAGATCCGACGGCCGTACTGCATGTGAAATTTTGCACATTTTCCTTTTATGACGTAGGCTAGCACTAAAAAAGTTTTCAAAATTCATCCCCTAAGGGGATGACGTTGAGTTTAAAATTTGTATGAAGAAACCTATTTTCACGCAGGCAAAGTATTTATATACATATTTGTAGTTAGTGGGCCGAAGTCAGTAAAAATAGAAAAAAAAATAGCTACATGTATTTGGACAAATGACTTTTTCTCGGCTTTATTGTTACTTACCGTAATGTAAATGGCGATATATGGAAGTACTTCTCCACACAGTTGTAGCCCAGCAGTAGGAATAGATGTTTCAGCACCAGCTCTTGAGTCTTTGATGATTGCTTGTCTTCCATCGGATGCGCCTGGTCAGACCTGCAGGATAGAATGTTACGACTTATTCTGATAGACTTAAAGTTATAGTTATTAGTTAAAACTTTTTTTTTTTTTCCACGGGCATATAATTAGAGTTATTTTAAGTATTAATTTGTTAGTGTACGAAAATGCCTTAAATTAAAATTGTTTTAAGTATTACGTTTTAGAGTACGAAACGCCCTTGAAGCAAGGAAAAAATTTTTTTTCATTACTCATACTCTGAAAGTAGGTGTAAAGTTGCCTGCGGACAGGGCTGGAAGAAGTACTTTTACTCCCTAGGGAGTTTTACTTTACAACTGACAGTTGTTTTTTTAATATTTAGACAGCAAATATAAAAAAAAAATCTAGTTCTATTTTGACATTTCTATTGAACCGTGACCCAAATTTTTATACTGCCACTACAATTAAAATGACATAGAGATAGAATTAATTTAAGAATACTTTTTTTTTAATGACTTTATTTTAATTTACTTTCAACTATTTCATTAAAACTAATATTATATTTGAGAAAAATGTTGACTTGACCCATTTTTACAATGATAAAATGAAAAATATTGACTGAATAGCCAGACGACGACTAAAAAAAAAATGGCGGGTAAAGTCTCTCTATAATCTGTGGCCGATTTGGTCTTTCTTGATTTTTTTTTTCGAGGTGTAGTTTTGTTTGCATTTTGGTAAATGTCTGTTATAAGAAATTTGTATTAACACGATAAGTTCATCAGCTTCAGTTATAAATTTAACGCAAGATTCTTTGAGGAGAAAACCGCTTACCGCCGAAATCAAAAGAAATATACCTACCTAAAAACATACGAAGACATTTGACGACGACTCAGGTTTTTATTATTATTTTTATTTTCCTCGTATTTGTAATGAAAAGCACAGTGTTTACCTCGGGTTAAAGAGTTATTTAGTCCCTCGAACTATTAGCGACCTCGCTGTCGCTCGGTCGCCAAGAAATTTCTCGGGACTAAATAACTAACTTTCATCCCTCGTATAACAATGTACTATTTTATTTTGCTTCTCCGACCCTTCTCAGGAAAACAGATACTTTGGGATTGAAAAGCTAAACGATCGAACTCAGCAACACCTGACCCGCCCCGAATAGGACACGAAAACACTTGTCGGTCTAATCCGACGCGGGCGATTAAAGGATTAATAATAATTGTGGTTAAGAAACGTAGTCTATGGCACGCCCATTTAACAAAGTCAAAATCTTTTTGTTTAAGACAAGCCTACATGGGCATTTGTAAAACGTCAGAAGCTAGTGCAGGGTTCCAAATTGGTCGTTTCCTATGGAGTAACCGGCAAGAAACTCCATGGTTATTTAAATAACATTATCGTAAAATGACTAAATGTTACCTCGACAAGAACTGCATCAGTAAGAACACCAACAAGTTGGTGGTCTCCCGGTCCGCCTCCTCAAGATCCACCGCTTTGGGCAGGATCGTGTTCAGCGTGTCTTCTGAGCGACCCGACAGAGAGTGGAACCCATCTGCGAAGACCAAGTTACGATAATTTTACTGAACAAGATTATTCGCACAGTGGTTGGGCTCTAAGGAAGGTTACCTACTCAGTTGAAAAAGTAACTGATTCAAGTAATAAGAACAGTTTCTTTACGGAAAAAGCCTCAATACTAAAACCAGCTTACAATTCTAATCTATAGAGACATTTGCGTAAATTCCGCGTTCGAATGAAAGAACTGAGTAGAAAAAGAATACTCAATCAAACTTGAAACATTTAAATTAAACCATTTACATACAGACACTTTCGCATGATCAAGAAAGAAAAAGTAAAGCTTTTTTGTCGTGTTATTCTTTTCTTTCTAACATGATTCAAGCACGAGCACCTTTCGGCTCAACAACTTTGAAAGAAACCTAATGATCTTATCTAAACACTTTCTTATGAAAAGATCAGAACCACAAACGTAACGATCAACTCACCATGTGTGTTGTTGGATCTCTGCGCAGTGCCCAGCGGCTGCGGCGCGGCGAGCAGCTGTCCTAACCCGAAGCGAGACGTTTTGCGTTTCAGCAATGGCGCCGAGTATTGGCGGGAATACACTTTTTCACGTTCTGATAAAAAAAAAATATTATTATTAATGTTAAGACAGAAAAACTTAAAAAACAACAAAAATCGCAAAAAACAATCACAATTAGAGTACGGCCGTCGGATCTTGGTGAGTCTGAAGATACTCTCTGCAAATTTTAGCGCTTGAAAACTGGTAAAAAAATTAAGGTTTACAAGATTTTTACAGCAATAACAACTTCAAATTGCATTTATATGCTCTTCTTCTTTTCGAGTCGATGATAAACTCTTTAGATTGTTTGGGCCCAGTAGGTGGCTACGTTAACAGCAGCTGCGGTGGCACTCATTAGGTCCTCCATAGTGCAGGTGTATGGGCACTTAGGGCACTCCAGCAAGTGGCTCATGTGTTGGATGAGGGCACCGCACTCACAATGAGTATCTGACGGGTCTATAAAACCCCATTTCGCCAAGTTGTATTTACAGCGGCCTACCTGGGAGCGCAACCGATTTAGTGCTTTCCATAAAGGCCACTGCAATATGCATTTATATGTTTAAACCATTTATTTTTTGACGAGTATTTAAGCGCCGAAATTCGCAGAAATTAACTTCATACTCGCCAAGATCCGATGGCCATACTGTACTCAGACGCATCGCAATATTACAATTAAAGAGTAGTTGGCTGTATGAGTAACCAGCAACATCCTTTTAGACAGATACAAGGCACAGACCACCACACAATTTTATCAGCACCATGCAAATTTGGATTATGTTCCATTCCCAAGTTCGATCCGAAAAAGAAAGAGCTGTTTCAAAAAACCACACGAGAATATTGTGTACATACTCTTAGTACAAATTGGCATTTTTTCTCACTTGTTTTGTAGCTCGGTCTCTCGGCTTGTGTGAACACTTACTATCCTATTCGAAGATCGAGCTCGACAGAACCAAGTTTTTGGTTTCGTAGAGCGATATTTCTATTTCTATTACTTATCTATACGTTGTAAACCGTAGCGACATCTATATCACCATATAAGAACTATACTGCAACACGGTAAAGTACTTGGCAAAAAGTTGAACCAACCACCACGCCTACGCGCAGCCCCCCCATCACGACTGAGATCCGAAAATCTTACTAATATTATAAATGCGAAAGTCACGATGTTTGGATGTTTGTTACTCAATCACGCCAAAACGGCTAGACGGATCTGGATGAAATTTGGCAAAGGCATAGGATACACTCTTTCTGGAAATTGCATAGGCTACTTTTTATCCCGGAAACCCCAACCCCAATACCATGCGGGCGAAGCCGCGGGCAAAAGCTAGTCAGTTATAATCCTCATCACATAAGTTAAACCATCGTGATAGTCGCCCTTAAACGCGCAGTAACCGATTTTTGCGGGTAACCATAACAAATGGTTCGACTTATTTGCCGCGAACCATATCACAGATTTCTACGCGATTAAAAGTAATACAATCATTAAAAATCAACTATTGGGCAGTTGCCTGGTACACAGTACCCAGCTGGTCGGGGGTCCTGCTTTTCCAAAGGAGACTTTTCGGACTCTAAATGCTGTTGCTCATACTTCTAACCCTGATGTAACAACATAGCGATTTGGAATACGTAATATTTGACATTGTTACACTGTGTCCGTAGTCCACATCGATATGTCAATTTTGACATCACATAATGACATGTGTCACACGTGTAACGGTAGTCAATTATGTATGAAAAAAAAACAGATACAATGAAAATAAACACAAAATAAAATTCGTAATCAATTCTAAAAAAGAAATGTTATGTAAAAATAAAGTAAAGAAAAAAAATATAGATGATTCAAAATAGACAATTAAAAGTCAATTAAATAAATTCGTGCATAATCAATACTAATAGTACATGTAGCGCCATCTATGACGCCACATAAGAACTACAAGAAACAACTATCGAAGTCAAATATCGGGCAGTCGCCCACCAGACTATAACATCTGTCTGGTCGGAGGATCCTCCCTTTTCAACGGAGGTATGTGGGACTTTACTCTCTGTTCCGCCTACCCCCAAATACAAAAAGGCAAAATTGGGGTTTTTTGTTTATCATTACATAGTATAAAACAAAGTCGCTTCCCGCTGTCCCTATGTATGCTTAAATCTTTAAAACTGCGCAACGGATTTTGATGAGGATTCATTTATTGGATAGAGTGATTCAAGGGGAAGGTTTTTATGTATAATAAATGCAAAATATATTTAATATCACCATTGAACCCGTGCGAAGCTGGGGCGGGTGGCTAGTAATGAATAAACTCAAAAACTACTGGTCTGATATTAAAATTCTTCCATTAGTAAAATTATACTTTATCCCTGAATGACATGAACTATATGTTTTCTACTGCCACGAGGGCGAGGATGCTGGCACAAAAGTAGACGCGACATTATGTTAGTCAAGCTTTTTAAAAAAAGAGAGAAAAAACATTTAATAAGACCCGCACTAAAAAATACAAAATGATTTTAAAAAAAGTGTGTGACCGAAAAGGATCTCAGCATTATGCTGCAATATTTTTACACAAAGCGAAAATCAAAGTAACTCTCTTTTTTTATTACAAAAATAGGGTTACCTCATATTTAAGATTTACTTATGTACTTTGGATGTGTTCATAAAAATATATCCACTATATACATGACATGTAGCTGTAGGTAACAATATTTGTTCCGGAGATTCAAAATAACATGTCACTTTTTTTTCGTTATTGCCTCAGCATCAACTATTGCAGCACTGCTTAGTATCAGGTGGGATTGCGGTCAAAACCTATTTTATATTATTTTAAAAAAATAAATAAACGAACACTTGGCTGTGATCCCACCAAATGTTTTTTGCGGTTGGTTTAAGAAAATAGGCCTCGAAGAGTTAAAGTTGCGAAGTAATCATTTCACGAAGAGTGGAACCACGGGCGGCAGATAGTCTAAGATTGTTTTTTTTTTTTATTTAACTATTTATGTACACACATATAATTCATAGATAAAGAACATATTATAATAAAAACAATGTACCAAGGTACTGCTGCTGATGTTATTTTCTTTGTTTTTCGCAGATAGCTTCTTTTTGGAGATTCTGCGCTCAAATTGCATGACTTGATTCCGCCATCTCCGATCTACTATCATCACATTCCGACATAGGTACGGGATGTAATGATGGTAGATTGGAGATAGCGAAGAGACATCCCGACGTACGGCGAATTTAGCGTTTAAGCGTTTCGGTTCGTCGTTCATACCGCGTACATTGAGGGACTGGAAGACCGCAGCAGACAAACTGTGTCTGCTGCGGTATTCCTGTCCAATTATTTAGGTGTCTTCAAAGCTAGAGTCATTACGTATTTAATAAACTAGTGCGCCTCACCATCAACGATTGCATCACTGCTTGCCATCAAGTACTAGTTTATATAAATAAATAAAAAAGATATTTTTTTCTTTTAAAAAGAAAACGTTGCCCCACACTAGGAATTAATCCTGTGTCGTGGGTGCGTTCACAAACATGTAAAGTCACATACACAAGATACCCAGACCCGGAACATCTATCTGTAAGTCATGCAAATATTTGTTCCGTGCGGGAATCGAACCCGCGACCCTTAGCGCAGCAGTCAATCGCTTAACCACTGCGCTAGCCGAGCCGTCAAATTTCGATTTGGCTTTGTCTAGGGGTGTAATAACATCATAGCTCACCGTGCCTGGTGTCAGGATGCGGCGGCATGGTGGCGGGTGCAGAGATGGTCCTCTTGTAGGGCCACTTGGTGCCGAAGGACGCGCTCAGCGTGTTGACGTTGGTGTCGCGCGCCGACACGCTGAGCGCCTCGTGGGCGCGCCGCACTTTGTACAGGAACCACTCCGAGCTGGTCTCACTGCTCACCAGTTCTGGGAGAACGAGAGAATATGGGACAATTAATGGTTGGTTAGAAATTAAAAATAATCAAGAAATATTTTTAATCAAAGCAAAAGTTAGATATAAAGCCTTTTCTGTTAAGGTGCTCCTTCACCGGAAGCATTCACGTGTATTGTAACATTATAGATTCGACTTTGAGCATTACATTACAATAATACCTCCCTGACTAACGAGCATTTGCTTGTAATGTAACATATATATTATGTATGCCCGTTTTGTATCATTACAAGGTGCGTATTGCAATGCTCGGTTCTCCTCCTTCACTGATGTAATGCTCAAATCTGTAACGTTACATTACACGCGAATGCTCTCGGTGTGGGGGCACCTTTACAGATCGTTTTCTGTCTAAAAGTTAAAGCTGTGAGCGTATGAGTGCATTAATAAATTGTTAGTTACTGTGGTAAACTGCACTCAAAGAACTCACCAATTATACATAACGGTCCAAAAAACAAAATACAGTTCCTGAAAAAGAAACAAAAATAAAACAAATAAAACTACAAATGAAAATAGGTTACACATAAAAAACCGGTAACAAAACATTTTCATTTTTCCCTCTCGTAGAAAGAGGAGGCCTGTGTCGCAGTAGTGGGAACATTAAAAGGCTGATGATGATGATGAACAAAACATTTAAAGTCAACAACAACATCTATTATACCAGAACGGTGTTTTTCCAACTTACCTCTCAAGTTAGAAAAGTCAATAGTTTTATTGGAATTAATCTGTGCTTCCAGGAACAAAGCTTCGAATCTGTTGAGGAAGAACTCCCACGTCAAGATCTTGCGGTCACTCAGTGTATTGTGGAGCTGGTAGATGGACTGCAGTATCATAGGCCGGTCCACAATCACCAGGTCAAACTGGGTCTCCAAGCAGTATAGGAGTAGCTAGGGAATAAATACACAAGATACAGTAGTAAGACATGAAGATTTAGGACTGTTACACAGGAAATAACGGAGATGAACCCTTACTTAACTTATAAAGTAAGAAAAGTCAAAATTAGAAAATCAATGTCAACATTTAAAAAATACTTAATTATCTTTAACAAACCAAGCGCACCTTAGTACATGCCGCTTCTAGGTGTTCGTACTCTGTGTATGTTTACGATGTAACTAGGCAAGTATTTATCGACTACCTTACACTTTTTGATTACTTCTCTATAAATTGTAATAAAGAAATAACTGTTACTGAACGTTACTAATAGTGTTATGCAACAAAACCCACTTTTTCGTCTCATAAAATGTTCAAGTTATAGATCACCTAAGGTGGCTTTCATGGAACCAGGTGATAAAGAAGGAGGATCCCTAACGAACCCTGATGATTATGTAAGTTCAAAGAGTTATCAAGTTGGAGTAATTACTCATGGACTTAAATTGTAAGGTGGAACCCTTGTCGTCCACTCAGAATTTCTGGTCACTCATAAGCAGTTTTGGTCGCCCACATAGTTTCTATTCACCATTGCTGTATCTCTAGTTGCCCACTTAGTATTTCTACTCGGCCAACTTTTTTTTTTCATATCTATACATTATTTCTAGTCGGTATTAAATTTGCTCACTTATTTATTTACTTGTAAAGATGACTTATACGAAATACCCAAGCATAGTTTGTAAGTAACAACGCAAATTATAAATGGTTGAAAAGCATTTCATGGAAACAGTAAAATCGCAAAAGATACCACTGGAGCATCCAATAGTGCTAGAAGAATTAACTGAAAAAGAAGAAGATGAACATATGAAAATAAAATGCGATGAAATAAAGACATGAAATGTAAAGATTAAAGACAATTACATAATACAACTAAATATTTAGGTATTAGTGCTTCAAAAAGTATATTTTACTCGTGTAGATGGCGATGATTCGTGGCGAAGTGGTGATGGTGCGAGATACACAAATCGTCACTTACGAGATTTTTCCCGTCGTCCATACAGAAACCACATGTTGGAAAACCACGGAAGAAATCTGTAGGTGACAACTTGAATTTCAGCGATGATCTGTGAATGCTTGAAAATAAATTAACATATGAAACGATGGCATGCAAATAAAATGAAATGAAGAGTTAATGATTCTTTGAGGAGTGGCTGGGATGACTTCACGGCGTCCTCACTTTTCGCGGCAGCGATTTCTTCCACTACATTCTGGTACAGGCCATAGTCCGTAGTAAGGAGAAATGGCAGGCGATAAATATGACACAAAATATTACTTCGGTTTATCCTCCCTCTAACCAACACAATATAGAATGCACTTCAAATCTACATTTAAATGTCACTGATTTTTTATAAATAATAATAATAATTCATTTATTTCAAGTACCAAAGACTCATTTCAGTATTATGCCATAATCATATCCAGAATGTCAAAATCAAATAAGTACAGTCCTGTCCAAGATACACAAAATTACAATCAAATTAAATTAAATAATAATTCAAATTAAAATCAATTAAATGTCATTACCAAATTACAATAAAACAAATAATAATGTCAACAATTATAATTTTCCAATTATAATCCCTGATGCACTACAGAAACGGAGCAGCCCCACAACTGCCCGGAAAGCGTTATTGTACTGGACACGGAGGGCACTGTATGCCCTTTCAGTACAGTCAACCCACAGGCCGCACGAGTACAGGGATGTGCAGTACGCTCTAAAGAGCGTGACCTTCACCTCCACAGAACACCGCGCAAACTGGCGTAAATTCTTTACAATGTTTTAGAATAGCCACGGAATAAAAATCGCAAAGACGAAAGATACAACTGCGGATACGATTTGTCACTCGAATCAGCGGTAGTATCGTTCGTCTTTGCAGTTTTTTCGGCCGTGCTATAGCGTACGGTAAGATGAACAACTGAAACAAATTATGAAAAATAAAATGCAGTTATGAAGTAAATTTTAGTGCTTATACAATAACATATAATATAATTACATTTAAGCTAAAAGATATTAGTCAAAATATATTAATACCAAAAATAAAGTATCATTTATGTGTATGATGTATTGATTTTTTTATTTTATTTTATTTTATTTTATTTTATTTTATTTTATTTTATTTTATTTTATTTTATTTTATTTTATTTTATTTTATTTTATTTTATTTTATTTTATTTTATTTTATTTTATTTTATTTTATTTTATTTTATTTTATTTTATTTTATTTTATTTTATTTTATTTTATTTTATTTTATTTTATTTTATTTTATTTTATTTTATTTTATTTTATTTTATTTTATTTTATTTTATTTTATTTTATTTTATTTTATTTTATTTTATTTTATTTTATTTTATTTTATTTTATTTTATTTTATTTTATTTTATTTTATTTTATTTTATTTTATTTTATTTTATTTTATTTTATTTTATTTTATTTTATTTTATTTTATTTTATTTTATTTTATTTTATTTTATTTTATTTTATTTTATTTTATTTTATTTTATTTTATTTTATTTTATTTTATTTTATTTTATTTTATTTTATTTTATTTTATTTTATTTTATTTTATTTTATTTTATTTTATTTTATTTTATTTTATTTTATTTTATTTTATTTTATTTTATTTTATTTTATTTTATTTTATTTTATTTTATTTTATTTTATTTTATTTTATTTTATTTTATTTTATTTTATTTTATTTTATTTTATTTTATTTTATTTTATTTTATTTTATTTTATTTTATTTTATTTTATTTTATTTTATTTTATTTTATTTTATTTTATTTTATTTTATTTTATTTTATTTTATTTTATTTTATTTTATTTTATTTTATTTTATTTTATTTTATTTTATTTTATTTTATTTTATTTTATTTTATTTTATTTTATTTTATTTTATTTTATTTTATTTTATTTTATTTTATTTTATTTTATTTTATTTTATTTTATTTTATTTTATTTTATTTTATTTTATTTTATTTTATTTTATTTTATTTTATTTTATTTTATTTTATTTTATTTTATTTTATTTTATTTTATTTTATTTTATTTTATTTTATTTTATTTTATTTTATTTTATTTTATTTTATTTTATTTTATTTTATTTTATTTTATTTTATTTTATTTTATTTTATTTTATTTTATTTTATTTTATTTTATTTTATTTTATTTTATTTTATTTTATTTTATTTTATTTTATTTTATTTTATTTTATTTTATTTTATTTTATTTTATTTTATTTTATTTTATTTTATTTTATTTTATTTTATTTTATTTTATTTTATTTTATTTTATTTTATTTTATTACTTATAGGAAAACTTACAGCTAATAAAACAATAAAAACTTACAATAAATAAAAGAAGGCCATTTACAAGTTTTCACTTATTAGTTTTTAACCACATTAAAAAATATAATATATTAACAAATGGTTAACAATTCTTACTTCCGCAAAAAATAACACAAACCAAAGGTTTGACACAAGTTGGTAGTGAGTCACATATAAATTTGGGTAATCTCTTTATGAAATATAGCGGTATGATGATTGTATGGTAAAAAGCTATTAAATTGGATAAGACAAAATGATAGGGTTGTATAGACCTGAAAAATGAAAAAAATGTATTAAAAAATATGATATTTTCATGAAGTGTGAAGATGAGATGAGCATGCAATGAAAACCTTAACAACAACTGTAGGTCGACCGTCTAACCTCGTCCTCGCCTGCGCGGTATAGGGGCGCGGAGGGATGACGACCGCGGGGACTGAGGCAGGTGTTCGCAGTAACATAGATACGAGATGAAATGTGCCAAGATAGTTCCTAAAATATGTGACGTCATAGGAAAGAAATAGTGATTTATACACGTAGGCGAGGACTCAGTTAGACGGTCGGCCTATAACATTAACAATAAAAAACTTACATCAATAGCGTTGTCATGTATGGTCCCGATGTACAGAGTAGCTCTTTGGGCTACGTAGACGTTGATGTCATCCATGCTTGATATCAAGTAACAGAAGGCAGTGGCCAGGGCGGTCTGCAGTGGGAGGCTGGTCTTTGTGGGAGAGCCGTCCATGAACCTAAGGGGGTACGACAGTTCATAGACGCATGTTCGTCATGATACGCTGCTTGAAGTTTACATACAAAACTTTCACAGTAGGCCATAGTTTCATACATCAGCAAAGCAATCTAGCATTACTGAGTTAATCCGTGGTGACAGTTGGTCAGGTTTTAACCGGCGATCTTCCCATCGTAAATCGGGTACTTACGATTAGAAGATCACAGGTTAAAACCCAGCCAGATGCATTACTTTGTGTAGTTCATTTCATCACCATTGCTTTTAAAACGGTGTAAGAAAACATTGTGAGGAAACCGGCACGTCCTAAAACCAAAAAATTCGAAGACATGTTACATCCATAAAATTCGAAGACATGTGGCATTGGGCCCGCGAGGTGGATTACGGCCCATTTCCTCTCCTAGGGCTGGAGTTCCAGCAGTGGCAACATTATAAGGCTGATCCTATATTTTTAGTACTATATAATTTTGTTCGCACCTGATGACAATAGTGACTCGCTCTACGGCAGTGAACCTGACGTGGTAGTCGTGATGGTGGAACTGGTCGCGGATGAGGTTGCAGAAGACGTCTGCTCCTCCGGCCAGGGTCACGCAGTGCAGCAGCACCGGCACGGCCACGGAGCAGATGTGCGAGTGCGACGCGTTGCACACGTTCCACAGGCTGCCAGGATTACAAACTTGCACGTAATTGTTTACATCAAATCGAAGAATGTTTGATCGATATGCGCGATAAATTAAATTTTGTTTAATTCAATTTCATTCAATTGAACTCAATTCAATTAGGAACATTCGATTGAACTCAATTCAATTAGGAACATTCGATTGAACTCAATTCAATTAGGAACATTCGATTGAACTCAATTCAATTACTTAGGAACATTCGATTGAACTCAATTCAATTAGAAACATTCGATTGAACTCAATTCAATTAGGAACATTCAATTGAACTCAATTCAATTAAATTCGATTTAATTCAATTCAATTTCATTCGATTGAATTCAATTACATTCGATTCAATTTAAGTCAATTTCATTCGATTTAATTTAATTCAGTTTCATTCGATTCTGTATTAATTTTGTAAAAGATTTAATTGTTTATTTACAATTATATACCTACTAATATCAGATACTAAGCGATTTGTTACTTCTAACATTATAGACATAGACAATATAGACATTGTAAGAAATAAAGTTCAAATTATTCATTATACAAATTAGACGTTTAACTTTGTCGTACTTTGTCTATTGTCAAAGTATGTAACAATTTACACTTTGACTTGAGACTTGAATTCGTCCATTCTTTTTTTAGTTAGAGTTTAACGTACTTGTCAATGAGTAGGTTCTCCTGGCACCAGATGAGGAAGCCGCGGTGGTCGGCGAGCGCGTCGGTGCTCAGCACCAGCACTTGCAGACATTGCAGCAAGTGGTACAGGACGTCGGGCCGAGATGTGCTCTTTAGTTCCTACAACAAAATCATTATTATGTCATAGGACTGTAGCCTAATAATTCAGTTAAAATTAGAAATTTTGCCCTACAAAATTAATAAGTATTAATAATGAGCTTATTATAATTATAGTACTTACTAAAAACGTTTTTAATTTTTTGGACATTCACTCACTTTAATAAAATATAGTCAAGTTTAATTCTAACTGTGTGGTCAGTCTAAGGATTACATTTTGGAGTAAATGCTATAAGAACACACATAAGAACTAAACTACAAAAACCCTGCATCGCGCAATTAAAATAGTTCTTACAATAGTCTGAAATCATCTATCGGGCAGTTGCCCAAACCAGACATAAAATCCATCTGGTCGAAAGATCTTCCTTTTTCAAAGGTGAGCGGAGATTTAGACTCTGTTCGGCATACTTCTAAAGAGTAAACAATAAGTAGAGAACAACGCTTTACTTTGCGTTTATTTGTAAGGATTCAAAATGAAAATATGTATTATATAAAGTTCTCCAAGCTATAAGTACGACGTTATTATAGCATAGCGCAAATTTCGCCCAAAGTGCCGCATTGAAACCATAGCATACTAAAATATAAACGTACCTGTAATAGCTGATGAATGTACTGCAACTCTTGAGGCAGTTCCTCAATACAGAAGTGGAACTTCCCTGCTGAAGTCGGCCAAAAGTTGGTCATATCGTCTTCTACCGACTCCGCCATGTTTTCATGGTCACCCAGAAGGTTAGGTGTTGAAACCTGTATGAAACAATTTTACTTAAATTTATACTTCTACGACATAACTAAAGGACTGGTCTGTTTCGGTAAGATCATATGAAGAGAAGGATAAAAATTAAAATTTAAGAGTATTTATGTGGATGGGAAAGAAGGAGGGGGCAAAACAAAAGTTGAATGGATTGTGTAAAAAGTGATATGAAAGAAAAGGGAGTTAGTGACAGCGTGGCGGGTGACAGGACAGAATGGAAGAAAAAGTGTTAGGCTGCTACACAAATAATGCTGTTACTTGCCAATAATTACAGCAGTCACTGAGCTTCATTTAAATATTCCCCTTGCTAAAAAATTGTGCACGTGATTTCAGGAAGCCCTGATTGATCATTCTCATCATTTTAGCCGAAAGACGTCCACTTCTGGTCATGAACTCTAAGCGGCGCAATAACAAATGGTCTTGTACATCTCACTTCCATCGGATTCTTGCTACCCCTACCAGGTCATCAGTCCACCTAGTGGGAGGCCTCGATTTGGAGGATTGTATTATGAACTTGGGTTGTGACTTACGTCAGCAGTAGCAGTAGCCACATCAGTGTCGGTGAGGGTGACCGTGTGCGCAGTGGCCAGCGTGGGCGCGTCGGCCGGCGGGAGCGACACCGCCATGTCCAGCTGCTCCGTGATGGTCTCCACCGTGGCGTCATTACTTACGTCAGCAGTAGCAGTAGCCACATCAGTGTCGGTGAGGGTGACCGTGTGCGCAGTGGCCAGCGTGGGCGCGTCGGCCGGCGGGAGCGACACCGCCATGTCCAGCTGCTCCGTGATGGTCTCCACCGTGACGTCATTACTTACGTCAGCAGTAGCAGTAGCCACATCAGTGTCAGTGAGGGTGACCGTGTGCGCAGTGGCCAGCGTGGGCGCGTCGGCCGGCGGGAGCGACACCGCCATGTCCAGCTGCTCCGTGATGGTCTCCACCGTGGCCGTCATTATCTGCATCATCACACCACAGTTCAAAGACTCAAAGGTTCAAAGACTGGCGGAGGTTCAAAGCATCTCGGGACTAAAGCTGGTTTTTAGTTAGTTGGACTGTGAGTCTACTGCTATTTTACGGCGTGAATTTTCTACATCTAAATACTTTTGTTCTGTTGTATTGAATACTATTTCCATTGTACTTCCAATGTGGTAGAGCTTCTGTACATTTTTTGCTCTTTCTTTCTAAAAGTAATGTATGTAGCTATATTAAAGAATGTGAGATTTCGACTTACCTGTATTGTGTGGATGCTCGAACTAAATTTATATATTTTTGCTGGCAAAAATGTTGGCATTTTTTTTAATAATTTTTTTATCAGCTAGATTAAAAAATCTTAACTATTTATACTTCAAATCAATAATTCTAAAGTTTCTGGAGACTTCTGTTGGATTTTTATATGTCCCTAAAGATTTTGTGTCAACTAATTGACCGTGATATCCTTCAAAAGTGTGTGTATCACGGTCATGACTACAACAACATCAAACTATCGACTCCACTGTGATACATATTGGGTACTAAGCTATTTATTTATTCGTCTAATACTACATCAGCTATTTATATTATGTAAACACAGTGAAGTCCTAATAAATGGTCGATTTTATACAGAAAAATTCAAAACTGAGAAAGAAAAAAGGTTTTATAGAGATCTAATTAAATTTATTTGGTTTCAAAATTTGAGGCTGTATAAAATCGTCCCGTATCTAACACCAATAAAACAAATCACGTCCACATATGAAAAAGCACAAGAGTTAGGTAAGACAGACGCTTTGCTTCGGAGATGTCTGACATAGAGTGTCAACTTAATTTCCTGCAGATAAACATACATACAAGTATATCTGGGTACACTTTGGTCATCGGTATGTATCAACGTTTTAATCCTACTTCTGCTCTAGGTCATCAATCATCGACAATAGACTGACGGATCTTATTTTGAACTACGAGATTTTTTTTAATAATAATAAAAGGGGTATTGCTTTTTTCCCATCAAAAAGCCAACACAAAAATTTGAGTATTTTTCTTCTATAATTTCATATATTTGGTAAACCACGTGCTGTTGGTAAATTAAACCAGTATATCCTATTTTTACCACTACAAGTATCTTTATCACAATGTAAGACACCTCCTAACAAAGCTAAATAATATCCAGTGACATACTTGAGTGTCGCCCGAAGATTTAGTGATCGTGGCATCCGAGCCGACGTCGCTTATGAGAGAGAGTTGCATGAAATGAACAAACTATCCACTACGTTACAATATATTTACTAAGACATAGATCCGTCTGGCTGGCGCGCTGTGCTCATTGTAGGCTGACAGTACAAGGTTTAAGTGATGGGAAGTTACTGTGAAACGTTTTAGTGAAGAAACATTTTAACGTCTAGTTTCACTTAACTCTGTTGGCTATTTATTTTCTTTTTATTAGTAGGCTCGTGTTTGACCACTATATCCCTAGATGGTAAACGATGTTGGGAGATGCTTGGCTAGAAATAATGTATGGTGGGGTGGTTAAGTCAAGAGTGCCTACCGGAGTCGATGTTTTAGGTAGACCTAACACATAGACTCCGGTAGGGTATTCCACTCCCTATCTGTACGGAAAATAAAGTCCAAGCGTCGCATCGATGTTCGACTTCAAAGCTTTGATTCGGCTATCACACTTTCTAGCAGATTCTGCTAACATGCACTCGATAGGTTAACAGTTTTTCGTGCGTGAAGTACTGTCACAACTTTTCTAGGAAATTAGCTTTTTGGCAGTCAGTAGAGGCTTCGCAAAATTTTTAAATTGAGAAGAGACAAGTCAAGGTTACTCCAAGAAGTCAAAGTCGGTTATCCTCCTCGGAGAAACGTAGCGAAATCGAAGAATATGGCTAATCATATTTTATCCAACCTTATCTTTTCGGAGGGGCTCGGTAACCCAAATTTTGCAAGTAATATTACTAGCAAAACTTGCAAAAAGCTTGCGCTATTATTTTGTAACCACTAGAAAGTTTTGAAAGCCAGAAACCATCCTACTCTTATGAATCTAATCAATTCATCAAAAGAAACGAAATCGATTGGAAAAAATAGCGTAAGAGTAAGAAATTAATAATTTTCACTACTCTTATAATTAAACAGTCCGTCCACTTAAATGAGTTCCGACAAAAATTAACATTTATTTTATTAACTAACAGAGTTTGGTGATATTGACCCTATTTTTAATAGAGTAAGGTTGAAGTTTCCTATGTAACTTTATCATTGAAATACAAACAACTTTACATACTATTTTATCGACTGTAGTGAACATTTCAAAGAAACAAGACGGATAGTACAAGAGTCCACGACCAAAACCATGTCTCATAGCAATACGGCAAAAACCCTAGAAAATCGTTAGATTGTATGATTCTGAACCCGACCAGGTGTGTAGTAACGGTCGAAAGTGTAGCAACTGCGTGGGAGGCCATTTCTGCTGTGTCAAAACAAAAAGACAGTCGGTATTATAGCAATACGTCTGATAGTGAAAATGTACATAGATTTTATAATTGTATTACGAAAAAGTTTGTTTTCAGACATTTTGCGCGTAGCATATAGCCTGAGAGCATTTTTGAAAATGTCAACAAATTTAGCCGACCTGTATCATAGCAATACGGATATTTTTTTTTTCAACTTTTCGTATTGCTGCCATGATTACCAAAAACCTGTTTTCAGACACTTTAAGTGTAGCATATACTCCCAAAAACGAAAATGTATGTATTATTTCAACTTCATCCCAGTTTCCTTTTGTGCGATTTATTTCAGTCCTTCAACTTCAATGTTACGGTTTCGGGTAAATTCTTTGTTAATTATCATCTAATAAATTCAGGGTCGCAACGTATTCATTGTTTTGTAACAGAAAATTCAAGATGCCTCAATACGATTTTTAAATGATATCTGAGTATCGAAAAGTTGTCTGATAGAGAAGGTGCTACAATTAATTTGTCTGATATAAATTTTTAGCACATGTGGACAACTTATTTTATCATGTCCAACAATTTTCAGACATATTGCTATGATACCGATCGGTAAAATTCGTTAACATTTTCAAAACGGGCTCAAAATTAAATGCGTTCACATTTCCGTCTGATAATTGTTTTTTCGCATCAAATAACCAAAATTTACTAATAAAAAAGATTTTCAGACGTATTGCTATGAGACATTTTTTTTGTCTCATTTTAAATTTTTTTAAGTGATTTTACGGGTTTGCGCTACACTATCATTCAACTACAGTCTGCAAATCAGACATATTGCTATGATGCAGTTCGGTAAAATTCTTAGACAATTTTGAAAATTCGGTCAGATCAAACGCTACGCGGAAAATGTCTGATATTGGTATTTTCGAGTTCAGGATAATCGTATCTATCGATTTGATGCGGTTTTAACGGTGAGACCAAAAATTTTGGTCGTGGGCTCTCGTACTAGGAAACTTCATACTTAAGATTTATTGAATGATGCATTTAATTTTTTATAGATATATATATATTATATAAGACAATACACAATAAACACCCATCATACTAATTTAGAGTCCATGCAACATTTTACAATACAATTAAAAAACATCGAAACAAATATTTTATTTAAATTCACACTTTTAAAACCCTAATACAAATAGTTTACCACAACAATGAACAAACATCAATAAAAACATATATTTTTAATGAACCTACAATCACCACAGCGTAGACCAGGCCAGACTTTGAAAAGTTAAGAAGTAATGGTTTTACGTACATGGGGCATGTGCACCAGGACACCTCCCACTGAGCTCTTGTCTCCTAGAGGATGTGCGATGGACATCAGAGCGTCCACCGAGGTTGCTGGAGTTCCTCCTGACTTGCTTCGCTCTTCTTCAGATTGTGCCTTCTTGTGGCATTGCGCATCTGGCCAGATGTCGTCTAGGGATGGCTGTAGGGGATTGTGAAAATGTTTCATAAAGTGCTAAGAAATTGACCAGCTGAGACACTAAACTGTCAAACTACCTATCAGTTATCTCTAAGAGTATTCTTAGATTACTATCAGACTAACAAACTGTCAGTATACTAGATTGTCAGACTACCAAACTGGCAGTATACTAGGCTTTCAGATTGCCAAACTTAGATTGTCAGACTACCTAATTTTCAGTTTTTTTTTTATTATTATTGTAATAAACTAATGCTAGACAGCGATCCCACCTGATGGTAAGCAATGATGCAATCGTTGATGGTGAGGCGCACTAGTTCACTAAACTACCAGACGACTGCCTAACTGTCAGTTAGAATGACAAACTAACAAACTGTTAATTGATCAGACTGATAGACTACTAATCTGTTAGTTACCAGAGCCTCAGATTATCAAACAGTCAGTTTACATGAATTATTACAATCGTACGTATCATCGTACATGCTTACTTTACGGAGTACCGGATAAATAGCCTTGTCTCGTCTTTATTCTTTATTGTATAAAAACATTTAATAATACACAGTAGTAAGTAAATTCATGTACAAAGGCGAGCTGTTATGTATGTGTGCAAGGCTCGCGCACACGCACACGCGCGCCACCTATTGTCCCGGCGAGTCCCGTGCCCGGTACTCAATAAATCAATGCATTGCTATCCACCGAGTATTTCACTTGTGCGCCCCTTTCCCCGCCTCCGCGTAGGTACAATACGTAACACGAGCTAAACTTAACAATGAGTTTTCTCCCAGCAAACCTACAGACTACAGACAACCCGACAGTCAGTTATTAACAGTAACAAAGTAAATAGAGCTAGTACACACCTCGGGCATGGGCTTGGGCTTGTCGGGCACGAGCGCGCGCACGAGCAGCACGGCCAGCTGGTGCCACAGCGCCGCCGCCTCGCAGTACGAGCACGCGCCTTCCGCCAGGCACACCGCTACCACAACACAATATTTTTTTAATTTGACTGTATTTATGGTACAAGATATAATTGAATTAAAAAGGTTAAAGCTTGCGTAGAGCAAGCTACTCGCGAAGTTGGTCCAAGTTGAACGAATACGTGAGTGTAGAAGGGTACTTCGTGCAACCTCGCCTCGCTTCAGGCGACTTCCAGTCGTTGTCGGCTTTTGCGTCAAAGGACTCGAACACCTCCTCGCGAAGTTGCACGAGTGTATAGTCACATACTTCGGACTTCGATCAACTTCGATGAGTACTTCGTCAAAGCAACTTCGCGAGTAGTGTAGAGCAGGCTCCGCTAGGGAGCGAACAAGCTCTCGTTTTGTTTTCAAACAAATAGACAATTTTCAAGCAGGACAATCATATGTATATAGCCTTTAATAAAAAAATGACACTCACCGTGCTCAATCGTGTTAGTCTGATTAGATTTCAGCATCAGACGCAGCAGTTTGGTAGCCTCGCTACTCACATTCTGGCTGTTGATGCGACGCTGTTGCAACTCCATCTAGTTAAATAAATTAATAATATGAAAATTTTATCAATTTATTTTTCAATCATCAATTTATTTAAATAAAATGATAATACGAAGTTTTTAATAGTGACTCAGTCAATCAGTGAAAATCGCGAGTTCAAACCTAGCCAGGCGCGTTACTTTGTGTAATTTATTTCACCACCACTGCTCTTAAAACGGTAAAGGAAAAATTCGTAGACATGTGACATCCACCAATCCAGACTGTACCCGCGGGGTGAATTCCGGCTGATGATGATGATGAGTAGTACATAACTGACCTGTTTGAGCAGTATGTCCAACATGAGTATACAGCACGTGAGGTTCTGCGGCTTCATCTGATCGTCCTTGTCTTTCTTATCCTTGTCGTTGTTAGGCGACTCCTTGGACTCCTTCGGCCTTGAACCATCTGTGCCAGAAATTATTTTGGATGTTAAGTTCTAATCCTTTTGGTCATTCGAGGTAGGTGCGGTGCACTAGTGGTGCACCATCTTACATTGATTATTGTAACTGTTTATTTGATAAACGGAAATAAAAACAAAAAACAACCAGCAATGTAAAAAAGTTTTTTTTAAGAGATATTAGAACATTTATTTATTTATTTTAATATTATGTACACATATAATTCATAGATACAGACCATTATAGTAAAAAGAATATACAAAGGTACTGCTTATTTAAAAAAAAAAATCTTCCAGAAGACCTGCGAAAGGAGAAATTGGAAGAAATATAGACAAATGGTCAACGTACTTCGTTGTATCTAGTGTCTACCCTACATATAAAAACTACTTATAAACATTTACTGGTTAAATTCAATCGACTTGAAATAAAATTATACTACGAATTAAAATCGGTATTTTCAACACGCAATATACTGTCGATTTTGCATATATATATATATAAGAAGAGGGGTGCCTTCAAGAATTCATCTTCATTGCTCATTATGCTTTTTTAAATCACTTACACTTTTTATATATGAATAAATTTAATAATTATATGACACTTATATCATCACAATAACTTCAAAAATAATATAACAATAAAACAAACTTTAAGAACATCCGATCAGTTCCGATGTCGACGAACTAATGACCGCTCACGCGCCGTGCACGTCTTTTGTAAACTTTTTGCCTCTCACTTTTGACGGTTGCCGCGTGGGTAGTTCGTAACGTTTCGTTGCACGCTCGCTTTGCGTGTTGCTAACGATATTTGCGCCAGTATATGTACTATATAAATATTTTACAACTTCAAATATACGTTACCTAGATTCGGCGGTTTGAATATCTTCTCGGGCAGGTTCACGACGCAGTGGCTGAAGAGATCGAACAGTTGCGACAACGGGATGCGCACGTCCAGCATGGAAATGGTCTTTGAAAAAAAAAAACATTTATTCATACTTTATGTACCTACAAAACAAGGAAATGCGAGAAACATAAGTAAAAACAAACTTTATTTTAAGGCACTCTGCAAGTAAGAACGCGAAAAAGGTAGATTAGCCTACCTGGAACCACTCCAGAACGGGCAGCACGGTATCAGGAGTGGGTGTGTTGGTGACCTTGAGGACAGCGAACTTGTACAGATTCTTCTCGTCCACGCCTACCATCGCACCTTCCGGCTCCAGGATCTTGCCCAGAGGCACTTTCAGTTCCATTATTTCCTGACAAATTAAGGGTTATGTATTTTATTTATAAAAAATCCAAAAAATATGAGCTTCTATCATTTAACTAAAGAAGTCTTAATTACAAAATCTTTTTCATGTTTATCGTGTTTTGTTGCGGACCGTATCAGACTTCATATACCCTGTTGGAAATCGAAACCAACAAATGAACGACGCCGAATCGGTCCTTCGAGCCGGATCAATGTTGAATTGAAAATAAGTGATTTTTTTTCGAGTTCAATTTGTAGTTCAATAAAGATAATGTCTCACCTTTTCAGGAACATCAGTGCAAATAGCTTCCATCCAAGCTGGCATGATGTAGTCCCAGATGGATTGCGTGATGATACCGTACGGAATCAGGCAGTACAATCTGCAATTATATAAAGGGGTGGTTACATTTGTAAGTTTTTGTGCTACAATTTATATAAAAAGAATTGAAATTAGATTGTACAACCATTTTTATGCTGAAGGAATGTTCGAAAGAGTAAACTAGACACTCCATCTCGCACCTCACCGCATAAAAAATGCCAAACAAAATTGTAGAATTATTTGCAAACTGTTGGCTAACAAAATAATGCAGAGTACAACTTAATTTGTTATGTTTTAGTATCTTGTAATTTTAAGGATGTTTTTGACGATGAAGAAGAGTTAGTCTTAAGGATGGGATAAATCTCAATTACTTTCTTCATAGAGGCCTGAGTGCAGAGCAAAAGTCTGATGTGGGAAAACTGTATAATACAATTTTGTCGACTAAAAAGTGGATTCACTACTTTATCTAAATTAAGGTGTTTTTATTGAATGATTTTGCCAAAAATCTTTCTTTTTGTCTTCTAGAAATGGAGTATCTACAACTGTGTTGGTAAACATGTTTACCAAAGAGAACCAAGGTTGCTGTCATAGCGAAAAGAATCTTCAAACTTAAGAGGCAATGGCAGAACACATTGTACGCAGAACAGATAACCGCTGGGGCCGAAAGGTTCTGGAGTGGCGACCCCGTACCGGAAGACGTAGCGTTGGAAGGCCTCCCACAAGGATGACCGATGACCTGGTCAGGGTTGCTGGAATCCGATGGATGCAAGACACACAGGATCGGTCATGTTGACGACGCTTGAGGGATCAAGTATCGTCAAAATGACCGGTCCTGTGTCCTGCCTACGTCCAGCATTGGATGTCTTTCGGCTGAAATGATGATGATTGTAGTGTATGTAGATATTAATATATCACAATACAAACCGATAAGTGTTGTGACGTTGCCTCGGGCGCACACGTCGTTCGGGTTTAAATACCGGTCCGAGTGGTGGGGCGGGCAGTCGTTGTCGAACTGTCGGCCTGTGCGGCGGTGCGTTGGCGAGTGGTACATAAAGTGTGCAGATTGTACAATGATGATAGGTTGACCTGTTGAGCCCATCCTTGAGGTGGTGCGTCTTGGAGGCCAGGTTGTCCCAGTGGCCGGCCTGGCGCGTGTAGTGCGGCGGGTGCGGCAGCAGGCACGCCACCAGCACCGAGCGGTGCGTCTCCGCGATGTTGCGCAGCCAGCCGCACACGTGCTCGCATTTTAGCTTCTCTACTGTGTTTGCTGTTTCGCCTGTAATCAAGAATAAATATATGCTATGGAACCTGAAAGCAACAGCGATACACATGCATGATATGCGCATGGAGATGCAACGCCGGTGCGTTTCGGTGACATCTCAGGGTGAAAGAGGCATGCGACAACGAATGTTGCAACCCAGTGCAAGGTACGCCTTAATCATGTCGGTAACTTCCTCTATCTCCTAAAATGGTTTTTAGCAACCTAACAATGATGCTTCACCGGTGTACCTAAGTGAATAATAAATTAAAAAATCCATATATACTTAAAACTCACCAGTATAAGAGAAGGAAGTAACATGGAACCAGTGGAATAGCACGGAGAGCAGACGACCTAGGATCTCATCAGGAGTGTCCGGGTTAGGAGTACACAGCCCCACCATCAGCCATACTCCGTATCTACGGAATACGATTGTGTTTAAGAAAAAACGACTACTAAGAAAGCTGGAACATACTGTAGAATCAGGGGAATAAATAAAACAAAGACAGATTTTTTTAAAATATTTTATTAATTTCATATGTCCTAGAGACCCGTGGCGAATGATAAAATAAAATTACGTTTGCCATCGATTTGAGGATGAGCTGTCCATTGCAGATCGAATTCTTCCAAGTTAGGAAATCTATTTCTATCCACGTTAAGAAGATAGTGAGTCACTCATACACTAAAAGATCTCACATACACTAAAAACAAAATAATATTCTGTTCATTAAAAACTGTTCGGTTCAGCGCCATCTAGTGATCGGTTCCGTAGTTATGAATTTATGGCAATGGTCCTAACTGTCATTCGTAAAACGAGTCTTGCCAGTAGCATAAGTTTCAACAGGTAGACACGACATAAAACGTACGAATCGTCTTGGCAATCTGTTTAAGACTAAAATTTGATCCAAACGAAGTTGACTGAAACAGCTAGAAAGATGTTGACTAATGCTTACCTTCCAAGGAGCTGTCGGTCTTCGACTGAAATGGGATCAGGTAAGTCTACGCTTAGTGGTGGCTTTAGTTGTTCAGTAGAACTGTCTGGATCTTCCATGTTTATCGGCTTGGCTTCTTTGAGGAGGCTGTTAAAGGAAATAAGTATTATTTCATTGCATACAAGGCCTTAATGTGGGACGCTACATATGCCGATATTCTTATGCCCATCGTTCTAGTAGGTTAGAAGATGGCCGCAAAAGGTCCTTAAGGAAATGTAACAACTAAGTTGACAGTTATAATTAAACTCCGGAGTTTAATCCTGGATCATGGGGTCAGAGTGCTCACAAATTATGTTAAGACCTTTTTCAACACCTTGTTGACATTTCACGTCCTGCCCACATCGACATAGAGTTCCTAGATCCCAAATTTTTGGTAGGTAGTCACGAGGTCTCCTTCACGCCAGCTGTTCGAGTTGGCAGTAGCTGATGTAACAACAACTACATACCTGATGATAGCCTCCACGAGATTAGTTTGCATGTCGCTGTCCATCTGCCACGCCAGCGGCAGGCGCGTGTGCACCACGTGGTCTCCTCCACGTCTGCTGTTGTGCCGATTGCCGTGGCATTGCTGGCAGTACCTTCCCATAACAATAACATTATTAGCTTATAGGCCAATAGCAATTTTGTCTGCCTTATCACAAATTCTAGAACAGCTATTGAGCAACATGCTCAATTCTCAATTGAGAATCAAATCAATTGCTCAATTTAGAATCAAACAAACTTCGGGCCCAGTGTCTCTAGTTTGGCTTTCGTGCAAAGAAATCAAAGGCTACGGCGGTACTAGAGTTTACAAAACTATATTTATTATACAACATGAATGCGAAGTCTTTAGCCATATTTTTAGACATAATTGACACCCGACACTGTGTCGAAGGTAAGGCCTTCGACTTGGTAACTATCGGTCCCAATTCTGTTACATAAACTTGAAACCCATACGTCGAAAATAGTTGTCAGCAGTATTCATTGATTACTTCTAACTGCACGCAATTTGTTAAACTTGATAATCATTCAGTGACAGTCTTCCCATAGCTTTTGGAGTTCCCCAGGGAAGAATCCTTGGACTAATTTATATTTTACCGAGCCGACATATTTCTAAACAGTTTAACTAAACCCCATGGCTAAAACCACGTAGAAAAAATATAACTTAAAAAAAAGAGAAGACTAAAATATCTTACCTGATAGGATGGTTTCCATTGTAGCTGGCGCACTCGTTGGAAAAGCAGATCGAATATGCAGCCTTGTCAGTTGAGCGACAGTTCTGAAAAAACACAATAACTCTCTGTTGTATTTAGTTCAATTTTATTACCTTTTAGTTCTTAAATAATGTGCAGGTATATAAAATCATATATTTACCTTATTTTCGCACACCATCGACACCTGTTGTTGTGGATGTAAGATGTCGAAGAAACGCTGATTCGGATGCTCTCTGAAAGCGAAAAGATAAAATAGTGCCAAAAAAATATCATATTTCTTCATCTTAGGGTTTGGCCACTTTTAAGCTAAGGAACATACCTATGTATTTCATTAGCGCACTCTATGCACAGGTACAGCGGCGGTGGGCTGTCGGAGGCGAAGGTGACGCTGATGCAGTGGTCGTAGCACACCTTGGCTGCCTCAGCCGTGCCCGCGTTAGGACACATGTCTCGCTGGCATAGGAACGGTACCAGGTCGTCTGGGATTAAAAATATTTATTTATTTATTTAACAAGGCTAGAGTGAATAGGCTCTTAATAAACTAGTGCGCCTTACCATCAACGATTGCATCACTGCTTACCATCATGGTGGGATCGCAGTCAAGCACCAGTTTATAGTAAATAAAAAAAAAAATTATGTACACACAACGGAAAACAAGACAAGAAGAATTACTATTGAACATACTCAGAAATAATTTCTATAGTCGCTCCTGCCATCGATAGATGGCGCTACAAGCAAAACAATGCGACGAACAAAAAGCCCTGACTCGTCTACGGCTAGCAGAAACGCTTGGACCTAGAATACGGAAATTTTGCACAGAGATGTCTTTAGTCACGTGTACAAAAAATAAACAAACACCCCCCGGGGTTGAAAGGTAAGGGGCTGAAACGAAGGTCCTAAATTTGTATGGAGAAACCTACTAGCTAGTAGGTAATAAATTCACACGAAAAAATGTAGAGTTTGGTTTAAGTGATTTCCCCAAGCAGTTTTTTTTTTAAACTGAAAAACAGCGCTGATTTTTAAACGCATTAAACAATATTGGCGCTAAGTCAGACTTTTTTTTATTTTGGAAATATTAATCAAAAAGTATAATTATGCCAAGTGCCTATTTTTTAAAATAAGTAGATGTAATGCATATTTAAAGGTATGCGGAACAGAGTGTACAGTCCCGCAAACCCCCGTGGGATCCTCAGACCAGACGGGTCATATTTCAAATCGCACAGAGAACTCTAATTGCGTGATGCAGGACTTCTTAGTTTAGTTCCTGTGTCACGCCATAGATCTCATCAGATAAATACTTTTGAACTAAGAGGAAACATATCCCTTCCTGCAAACAGCACAAACTAATGTTAGCAAAATTCTTCTTGATGGCCTCAGACACTCACTAGAGAACTTGCAGAGCAGCCCCTTTCTGTCAAACAGCTTGGCGTCGAATGGCGGCCAGTAGTAGAACAGCAGCTTGGCAGCAGACAGCCTGGCTCCCCAGGTGCCGTATGCTATGACGCAGAGGATGTCTTTCACGACTGACTGCTTCATTGACATCAGGCATTCGAGGAGTTGGCAGTGATGGGCTGGAAGATAGTATGAAAATAAATGCTTTCTGTCTAGGATCCTTCCAAAACTAAAAATAAAACATGAAATCATTATCTTGCTTCTGTGACCTAATAACGTGTTGTCCTATGTAATTATAAAGATAATCTCGTGTCTCCAGAAACAAATGCATTGCTTATAGAGTTCATGGCATATAATACATTAAATCAATTGAATTGTATTCTGAACAGCAACTTAAAAATATTGGACGTAATACTTAGTAACATGGCATGGATAACGTTATACGTTGCATCGTAACGTTATACGGTACACTATACTCTCCTTTAGCTTTTTTTTTCCAACAAAATGTCATTTAACATCTAAAAACATATCTAAGCCTAACTTTTTTTTAGGGCAGACTACTAGGAAACTCAAAGTCAATTAACGTCAGTTAATTGGGTTCAAGAATTCGAAAACTGTCCTACTATAAATGAAGTAGTCGACGTTTTCTATGCACTCTTATGAAACATTATTACCGAGATAATTCCGATGAAACGATTAGCTTACAATAAATACCTACTATGGTATCCGCAAAATCTTAAACAACTTCTAAAAGAAAAATATAAATATCGCGTGAGATTCAAAAAATATAAGAACCCGCTCGACTTGACGGCTTTTGAAAGTTTACGAGATGATTGTAATGTACGCAGCTTCCTCTTATAGAGCACATATTGCTAGGGTGGAAAATGGTATAACTAATAATCCCAAATTATTCTGGACAGTTTTCCCATCCGATTATAATTTGGGTGTAAGGCTAGAGTGATTGGCTTTTAATAAACTAATGCGCCTCACCAACAAAGATTGCAACACTGCTTACCATCAGGTGGGATCACAGTCAAGCATTAATTTGTAATAAATAAATATATATTGTATATAAAAAAAACATTAAAAATAAAAGAAAAGGTAGCAGCACATTTCCGGCACAAATATGTTATGGAATGCAGAATGCCTTGAAAAACGTATCCCAGTAGACACAATATACAAGGTGTCATTGACATGTTAACGCAAACGAATACCATGGATCCAGTACATGATTCTGTAACCGCGCCCGTGGTGCAATTTATCGTCAGTTATTTTTAATTTTTGAAAAAAAAGTCGTTTTTTTTTTATTTTCACCTGTATAAAATCGTTATTCTAACCAATCCCAATGATATTTATAGTAAAACAGAATAAAAAAAAATTGTTAAAAAAAAAAAATATAAAAAAATCATCGAGGCAAATAAAGTCATTGTTCTAATCAAACACAATGACATTTTTAATTTGGAATGTAATTCACTATTTTTTTTTTCGCAAAAAATTTTAAAACGACGTTTTTATACAGTTTAATTTAAAAAACGTAAAAAAAATCATTAAAAAAAATAAGAAAAAGCCGACAAAAAATTTCACCACTGGGGATCTAGAATCATGTACTGGATATATGGTATTCGTTTGCGTTAACATGTCAATGACACTCTGTATACAGATTTGAGCAAAGCGTTTGACGAGATTGACCATATACTTCTGGTCCACAAACTAGCTCAGTTAGGTATAGGTAGTGGGTTGATAAGTTGGCTCAAATCTTATCTGGAAGGAAGGCATTCCAGGGTAGTTTTAAATGTTTACTTCTCTAATGAATATAAAATTACTTGGGATTCCTCAGGGATCGCATTTGGGACCTATTCTGTTTAACGTTCTACACTTTGCTTCCAGCATTCAAATTTTTATTTATTTGCTGATGATCTTAAAATTACAGTCCCGAGAACCCATTTGTAGTAATGAGAACTCCCAAAAGCTTTAAGAAGACACTAATAGATTGACTTGTTGGTGCAGACAAAACAATATGTTCCTAAATATAAGCAAATGTAACTATGTTCAATTCACACGTAGTAAAAATGCACCAGGAAACATTTATTTCATTAAAGAATTTCAGTTGAAGAAACTTTGTATTGTTCGTAACCTAGGACTTGACAGTAAAGTCAAATGTAATGTTCATATTTGAGCATTGTGGCAAAAGTTTTCAAAGTTCTCGGCTTCGTTATACGTAACTGTAGCGAGTTCAAACGACCGTCTAATAAAAAAAAATATTATTTGGGATTGGTGCAACATGTATTCTATAGTTCCACAGAAGTAACACAATTTTTAAAAATTTTTAAATATGAATAATCAAAAACAATTTCTTTATTCAAAGTCATTGGCTACATAATTCTATTTTAAATTAAAAAAAAATTGTTATCCAAAATCCACTCAAAAAATTATATTGTTGTTAAAAAAATAATCTGAAAAAGAAGTATTAATTTATAAAATGAAATTCCATTCAAAAAGTCAAAGTATTTTATTTCAAAAGTCTAAAAAAATAAAAATACTAAAAAATAACTATACATTTTAAATTAGCAATTATAAATTTGTATTATACAATTGATAAAATTTCGAAAGAAAATAATAATATAATAAAGTAATAAGAAAATGATTACAATATCATCATTAATTTCTAGTTGTTCACTTATTCATATTTAAGAATTACAATATTAAAAAAAGCAATTTAGAAGAGCCCATATTCTAACTCCACAAGAACCCAAGCATAACTTCAATAAAGCACTAACTCAACTTATAGATAAAAGCAAAAACCTACCTTAAAGTCACTGATATAAAGCCGCAATACCATTGCACGAACCATCTACTTAAGTCCTCGAAGCATGAACAGGCTCATAAATCATTTTTATAGTCACTCCTACCACCAATAGATAGCGCTACAAGTAAAACACAGCCGCAATGCGACAGTGCATTACTAGTAGCACTAACTGATTTTAACCACAATCGTACCGGTTATATCACTATTAAACTAGATTGTGTTTGAACCAAGAACTAATACACTGTAAAAAGCTAATTTAAAATCACTAAAACAAAGCCGCAATACCATTGCTCGAAGGGTAAACATTCAAATCCTTTTTATTGTCCCTCCTACCACCGCTAGATAGCGCTACAAGCAAATGGCTGCCGCAATGCGGCAGTGCATTACCAGTAGCGCCATCTGATTTTCACAGAAATAAACCAGTTACGTTAACATTAAACTAGATGGCGATACTTTTAGGGAAATACCGCAATGCGACACTGATTTTTAAGTGGTGGTTTTGGACGTATTACCTGATGATTTGCCGGTACATCAGGTAAACCTCCTCCAGGGTGAAGTGCCAGCGCAATGGTAAAGGCGAGGGTGAAATATACAACGAAACAAAGCCGCTGTATGCTTCCATTATGGCGAACGAATTGTGCAGTGGCAGCGAGTCTTGTAGCACGGGATACTTTAAAACGGTTCTATTCCCTGGTTACGGTCACACTAACAAGCTAAGCCAGCAAGCGCCGCGCCGAGAATTTAAAAAACTGCTCCAAGCAAATTAATCAGATAAATTAATTATTATATTTCATTATTTTTTCACTTCCTTTTGCTATTTCAGTTTTATTTTTGCACTATTTCGAGTTTCTAACACGTTTTGAACACACTATTAATTACTGTAATAACTCCAACGTTTTTTTTTTCTTTTTTCTATAAACTCCGTACAACACAACGCGGACACGTCTATCTGTTACAACGAGGCTTGACGCACTGCGACACACTACGGCGCTCGGCCGCTGCCGCCTCCGCCTCCGCCCCCGCACCCGCCCGCACCCACACCCACACCCGGACATCGCGCTTTTACACCGAACAAAGAGAAGGCGAAACATACATTTAAATGCATTTTTGATACGCAAAATACGCACTTTAGTCGTGGAGTTACGGATACCAGCGCGAAACACACAAAAAGAAAAAACTCCATTCATCGGATTTTCCAGCGACTCAATCTCAATTCAACGTGCTTTTGTCTCGATACCACGAGATGGCGTCGACAAAATCCAATTTGGGGCGGAGATTATGAGAGAGATTAGGAAAAATTACATAAAAATGTGGTCGTATAGAATTTCTAAAATAACCACGAAGTTCTTAATAGCAAAGTGACCAATTTGTTATGCGAATTTCGAATTTTTTTTACATATCCGGAAATGCAATTTTGTTTGCAGGTAAAATTTTCCAAAGATTGCGCATGACAAAGAAATTTTAAATGAGGAAGAACAGGCCTTTACTCGGCATCCGGGCCCAAATTAGTCTCACTTCCTTTTACTATTTAAGTTTTATTCTAGCACTGTTTCTAGTTTCTAACACCTTTTAGCACAATATTAAGTTTAGTATTAACTCCAACGCAGTAATTATATATATATATATTTTTAAATGTACTCTGTACAACACAACGCGGACACGTCTAGCTGTTACAAAGAGGTTTGACGCACTGCGACACACTGCGGCGCTCGGCCGCTGCCGCCTCCGCCTCCGCCCCCGCACCCGACCGCAACCACACCCGGACATCGAGCTTTTAATCGGACAAAGAGAAGGCGAAACAAACATTTAATTGCATTTTTGGTACGCAAAATACTCGCTTTAGTCGTGGAGTTACGGATACCAGAGAGAATAACAAAAAAAAATAACGCCATCTATCGGATTTTCCAACGACTCAGTCTCAATTCACCATGCTTTGTCACAATACCACGAGATGGCGTCGACAAAATCCAATGGCGAAGATTATGAGACAGATTAGAAAAATTACATAAAAATGTGGTCTTTAAGAAATTATATGTTCTATGTTCGCAAAGTTCGCAATTTTGTTTGCAGGTAAAATTTAGCCAAAGATGCGCATGACAAAGAATTTTGAAAAGAGAAAAAGCTGGCCCTAACTCGGTACCAGTACCCAAATTAGTCTCACTTCTTTTTACTATTTAAGTTTTATTCTAGTTTCTAACACATTTTAGCACAATATTAAGTACGTGATAATTTATTATTTTTATTATATAAACTCTGTGCAACACAACGCGGACACGTCTAGCTGTTACAACGACTTTTGACGCACTGCGGCACACTGCGGCACCTGGCCGCTACAGCCACCGCCCCCGCGCCCGCCCGCACCTACTCCCGGACATCGCGCTTTTACTTCGGACAAAGAGACAGCGCAACAAAATATTAAACATTTACATGAATTTTTAGTAGCGCCATCTATCAGATTTTCCGACGATTCAGTCTCAATTCGACATGCTTTTGCTAAGATACCACTAGATGGCGTTAAGGAAATCCAATTTTGGGCGGAGATTATGAGAGATTAGGAAAAATTACGTAAAAATGTGGCCTTAGAGAAATTCTAACATAACCGCGAAGTTTTTAATAGAAAAATGACCATTATTTTAATAAGAATTTCGATATTTTTAACATATTCGCAACAGTAATTTTGCAGGTAAAATTTTGACAAAGACAGCGCAGAACAAAGAGGTTTGAATGGAGAAAGAGCCGACCTTTACTCAGCACATGACACAAATTAATCTCTCAAAATAAACTCAAAGTATAGCCATATATTTTACAACTATTTTCAAAAATTAATAAGTATTTGTTTTATTATAACTTCGCATCAACCTGGAATATGTGTATGCTTACCTACGGAAATACAGACGCGTTGTAGTCATAACTAGACCTAATTTAAAACGAAGGGACTAGCCATACATTTTTTTTATTTTTTATTATTTATATTTATTTACATACATGGAAGGGCCAGAGAGTTAGCGGATGTATTAAAAAGAAGACGAATAAAAGTAGCGTGCTTACAAGAGACTAAATGGAGAGGAACAAAAGCGAGAGAAATTGGTGAAGGATACAAGTTCTACTACTGTGGAAGTGATGGCAAAAGGAATGGTGTAGGAGTAGTGTTAGATAGCAAATTGAAAGAAAGTGTGATGGAAGTACATAGGATGAATGATAGAATTATAGTTGTGAAAGTTATGTTAGAGAATGTTATGTTGAATGTAGTTAGTGTGTATGCACCACAAGTAGGATGTAATGAAACGGTGAAAGAGAAGTTTTGGGAGGATTTTGATACGGCCTTAATGAACATCCCTGTACATGAGGAGTTGATAGTGGGAGGTGATTTTAATGGACATGTGGGAAGAATGAGAGGTATGTATGAAAGAGTACATGGCGGATGGGGTTTCGGAAATCCAAACAATGAAGGAGAGACACTGTTGCAATCCGCTACTGCATTTGATCTAGCAGTAGCCAATACGTGGTTTCAGAAAAAAGATGAACACCTGGCCACGTATAAAAGTGGTAATCATAAGACGCAAATAGATTATTTTCTAGTTCGGCGCAACCACTTAAAGTATGTTATGGATTGCAAAGTGCTGCCAGGAGAAGACTTAGTCTCGCAACACAGACTCCTGGTTATGACATCAGTGGTTCAAATTCATTGTAGGAAAACCAAAGAGCGCCCGCCTCCTAGAATAAAATGGCACAGGCTAGAGAGGAATGACTGCGCGAAGAAGTTCAGAGAGCGAGTGGTGGACAGAATGATAGAGATGGGAGACATGAATGATCGAAGTATAAATGAAAGCTGGAATGAAATGGCTGAGTGTATAATGCAAGCAGCGAGAGATATTTTGGGAGAGACGAAAGGAAAGGGCAGAATAGATAGAGATACATGGTGGTGGTCGACAGAAGTTCAGAATGTATTGAAAGAAAAGAAGAAAAAATTCAAGGAATGGCAGTGTGTACAAACAGATAATGTTAGTTTGAAAGCTGAAAGAAAGAGTGAGTATAATGCTTTAAAGAAAAAAGCAAAGAAAGCCGTGGCAATTGCAAAAGCAAAAGCCCAGGACAAACTATATGATACATTAGACAGTCCTGCAGGCCAGAAAGAGCTGTAACGGCTTTCTAGAATGAGAGAAAGAAAGGCGAGGGATGTTTGCCAGGTAAGATGTGTAAGAGATGAAAGTGGAATGGTTCTATCGGATAATGAAAAAAACAAAGAGAGGTGGAAGGAATATTTTGAAAGACTTATGAATGAGGAAAATAATTGGAGTGGGGTTTTAGAGAATAAACCAGTGAATGTGGGGTTAGTGAGAATAGTTAGTATGGAGGAAGTCAGGGAAGCAGTGAATGGAATGAAAAATGGTAAAGCCATTGGTCCAGATGGAATACCAGTTGAGGTGTGGAAGTTATTAAGAGTAGATGGATGGGTGTGGCTGGCTTTGTTCTTCAATAAGCTGTTGCAGGAAGAAGCCATACCTGATGAATGGTGCAACAGTTCTTTGGTGCCCATCTTTAAAAACAAAGGTGATGTGCTTGAGTGCAACAATTATAGAGGAATAAAGCTAATGTCGCATACCATGAAAGTATGGGAGAAAGTTATTGAACGGCGGCTGAGAGAAGAGAGTGAAATTTCACAGAACCAATTCGGTTTTATGCCTGGTCGTGGTACAACGGATGCCATATTTGCTATACGCCAGTTGTGCGAAAAATACAGAGGTGCACATAAAAACTTGCACATGGTATTCGTTGACCTCGAAAAGGCATACGACCGGGTACCTCGTGAGGTTCTGTGGTGGGCCCTTAAGGAGAAAGGTGTGCCTGGGAAGTATGTGCAGTTGATCCGATCAATGTATAGTCGCTGCAGTACACAAGTCCGGTCTGCAGCGGGCACCACTAACAACTTCAATGTGGCTGTCGGTTTACACCAAGGGTCGGCTCTTAGCCCTTACCTCTTCCTGATAATAATGGACGCTCTGACGTCGGACATTCAGGAAGAGGCTCCCTGGTGTATGCTGTTTGCCGATGATATTGTGCTGGTTGCCGAGAGTGCCCTAGAGGTCCAGAGCAGATTGGAGGTGTGGTGGCAAAGACTGGAGAGTGTTGGCCTAAAATTGAGCAGAACTAAAACAGAGTACCTGTTCTGCGATTTTGGCGGTCTCTCTAGTCCTGTGCCCATAGCTCTTGCCGGAACGCCCATACCAACCTGTTCCGATTTTCGGTACCTTGGGTCGCTTATCCAAGGGAATGGTGAGATAGACCGAGACGTGGCACATCGGATCAACTCAGGATGGATGAAATGGCGACAGGTCACTGGAACAACTTGCGACCCACGGATGCCCCTCAAGTTGAAGGGTAAAATCTACAAGTCCGTGATAAGGCCTGTCCTAATGTATGGGTCAGAATGTTGGGCTCTGAAAAAGACGGATGAAAAGCGATTGCATGTAGCAGAGATGAGAATGTTGAGATGGATGTGTGGTGTGACGAGAATGGATAAAGTGAGAAATGAGTATATTAGAGGAAGTTTGAAAGTGGCGCCAGTGACTGAAAAGTTGAGAGGGAACCGTTTGTCTTGGTATGGCCATGTAAAAAGGAGGGATGAAACGCATGTTACAAAGAAAGCCATGAGTATGAATGTGGATGGATGGAGAGGGAGAGGGAGACCAAAGAAGATATGGATGGATTGTGTGAGAAGTGATATGGAAAACAGAGGAGTTAGTGATAGCGTGACGGGTGACAGGACAGAATGGAAGAAAAAAACATATTACGCCGACCCCATATGAAACGGGACAAGGGCAGGAAGATGATGATTTATTTACATACATACAGCTGCCAATTAATCTAATGCTATAACGTCGTATAATATAATTTAATGTCAATCAAAATAAAATCAAATTTAAACAACAATTCCAATAAATAATAAAATTTTAAATAAACATAATACACAATTAAAGGTTCTATGATGGATGACGCCTCGTTTCTACTCGCGCCTAGGCCTTGTATTGCTCCTCATCAGTGTCCCTGTGGTGAAGCTGTCGGCAGCCTCGGACACCATGGCCTATCAAGCTACAGTAGCGCAGGCGGCATGGCACGGCATGCGACATTATACGTCGCGCACTTATCACCGCCGGCGTACCTGCCATATTAGAACCTAGCGGCTTGAAGCGTGATTATGGGAAGAGACCAAATGGTATGACGTTGGTGCCGTGAAAGGTGGGTAGGCCTCTGATGTGGAACTCAGCTTGTGTCGACACCTTTACACCATCCCTTATTCCTAGTTCGGCCGGCTGTGCTGGTGCTGCCGCTGCGGCTGTTAATACTCCCAAACGGCGCAAATACCTTATTGGTAATTACAGTTTTTGATACTCCAAAATCATTTATAGAATACAATAATTTATTATTATATATTTGCGTTGTAGCATAAAAAATGTAATGCCACTTTTGCGAACTCGCTCAATCAGCAAAAGAATATATATAAATTCTATCAGCCACTTGGTTTAATGTGCGCATTGCCTTCGAGAATGGGACATTGATCATCGGCCTGGTACAACGGCGCGTACAAATCCGTCAGTTTACGGCATTGAACGTATACATCGGGCACAAAATATATAGGTATCACTCAAAAACCTGGTATACCCGAGGCAAGGTGCTTAGATTTTTTAACTGTCTTCTCAAACTAGTATTTATGGCTCCTACACAAAACTGCAATGCGATGCATTATAACGCTGCATCGCAGAAACCTGCGGTGCGAATTGCTGCGAAGCGATTTTTATTGCGGCAAGCTGTGTCGTGCGAGGGCACAGATTCTTATGCGTCGTCGCATAGCAGTTTTATGTTCGGCTTCTTAAGGTTTTTGCACAAGAAGACGAAATTAGTTCACCTATGTATAAACGAATGGGTAAAATAAAAGTAGGTATACGAGTTGAAATGCTGAAGATACACCCCTGAAAATAGGGGTTCCCTATTTGTCTGCGAAATTTGATGATATTTTTAATAAGGTTTTTTTAAATGTCACAGAACAGTAAGCGTTTTGAACCAACATAATATCGCACAAATTAGCAATCGCTGTAGGGTTTTTCGCAACAGGATTTTTCGAAAAACGGCACATAGCATTGGAATAAATAAAACATAGTACATGTAATAAAAATCGAATAATCAAGTTTCGCAGACAAATATGAATCCCGAGTATAGGCATAAGCGTAAACAAACTCATTTAACACATAATTCTGTTTGTCAACAATGACCGATTAACAGAATAATTTAATATTTAATTTGAATTACAACGACCCGGACAAACAGTAATTATTTATGTATATCGAGAGTCTGTCGCGGCGGTGTCCGTGGAAGCGAGTGCCGAGTGCCGCGGTGCGGTGCGCTGGATCGCCTGAGGTCCGCGCCGCCCGCGCCTCCGCTCGCCGCTGCCGATGACGTATGTGCACGCGTGCACAACGAGTCGCCCAAGGTTGTTGGGTTCGAACCCAAACAGCCTTCTGCGGCTGAGCATGCACACCGAGTCGCGGAAGGTTGTTGGGTTCAAATCCCAACATAAATTATTGAAGCGTAGACCATATGGATGTAAACCTGTGTCTTAACAAAAAGGATCTTCCTTGCAATTTTAACATGACCTAACCTTCAACCTCCTTTTATGGTGGAAGCGTTTTTCTAAGCGCAATCTCAACTGCAGTCACTGTTTTGACAATGCGTTGGTGCGTGAATTAGATCCGTAGAGCTGCAACACCATTCGTGGAGGCAAAGCAGAGCTCCCACCAAGGCAACCTCTCTCAGAACATTGGGTCACATCCGTACGGATAGACCACGCTTCAGAGAGGTCCAGAACGGTATTTAACTCTGAAAGAGCAGTTCTAAGCTTCCTACCACTAACCTGGATTGCTTGAGTGCTGGAACACCATCATGATGATAGCGGCGACTGACTGTGATGCCTGGCTCTCTTCCTCCATGCCCGCGTACTTGCGAGCTGAAAACACAATACATTTCAATACGGCTTAGCAAAACAAAAATGGCTACAGTTGTAAAACTAGTTCTGTGATTAGCCCTATCAGTAAGATATGTATGTCGATACATCGTTATAAAGATATCTATGCTAGAATTGCATTAGGGTAAAGAAATACAGCAATTCTCGGTTGAGTAGCCGAGGATTACTGTGTTTACTAAATGAGAGTTCCTTTAGCTCCACCAGCCTCTTCACGAAGATCGTCGCTCCCGCTAGCTGTCATGCAGCTGCCGTGGCAGCTATATCGAGCTTGAAAGGATAGGGTTCCAACTCCCTACCTCCCGGTAGATGTGTGCAGCGCATGTGATGGATACAACCTATCAATGAAAATGTCATGCGCATACTATGGAGATACAGAGGGAAGAAACAACCGGACCACAGCCTCAATGCTACACACAAACCCTTTCAAACAGCATCAAACTCGAGTCTCAGTCATCCACCTAATCTTCGAAGATCATTTCTCCACTTCTCGGTCGTCGCCATCAGTTAATAGTCCACTTCCGAATATATGCCTTGAAGACTACCACTCCCTTGCGCACACGGTGTGATTCTGAAGTAATTGTGCTCCACAAATAAATAAATGCCATGTGCCTCGACCATCAGCCGCTATCAGCTACTTTGAGATCGGTGCTCCACCTAGTAAAGGGTTAATCAGAAATACAAAACATAGTACCTTAGATACTTACTGATAGTAAATGGCAGGATATAATAAGAGAGTAGATGCAAGATCTCCTGATGAAGAGCCACTGGGAACATGGCGACGCAGTACGCCACCAAGAATGGGAGGTTGTCGATCATGTCATACTCCAGGAAGGGCAGCAGGCAACCCAGGCACTGCAGAATGGCTTGCCCGAATGCTGTATAAAAATTTTCGTGTTAAGAGTTCGGTATGAAGTAGATTTGGTGTTCAAAATCTTCTGATAAAAATGTTATAAATATTATTATTATTATATTATTATTATCTCAATGTTCAAAGCACCAAAAAAGTATTTTAAAGTTCAGTGTTAAAAACCAATTCTTTAATGCACTTATAGTACGCGGCAAATAAGTTAAACCTTTAGCTTTGACTATGCGCAGGGTCTCACTTCGATTGACACCCAAAAATCGGTTATGATCCTCGTAAAATTTGTTGAGCCACCATGACTGCCAACCTTGAATAAGCAATAATTTTTAGGGTCTTAATCGAAATGAAAGGCTACGCATAACCATAGCATATAGTCCAAATTATTAACCACACTAGTGCTGGCAACGCCTGCGGTCGTTGAATAGCAAATAATTGATATTCAACGACCGCAGGCGTTGCTCCCGCACTAAATCTTCCATTATTACGGCACGTTCAAAATTACAAAACAAAATAAATAGACTACTAAACTATGGATGACCTAAAACTATAATTTGAAACCTAAATCATTATACTAACACATTTTAAATACTTACGTAGGGTCCCATACTGCAGATGTGGCGTGGAGTCCACGAGCCCAGATAGAGCATTGAACAGGCTCTTATAGTCCAGGTTGGGGTACAGTCCCATCCTCTCACTGTCATTGTCAGCGTCCCGAAGCATTTCGAGTGGGGAACGCGGGACATCTTTGAGAACGCCTAGAGAAATCGTGAGGCAATCAGTGACAGAGAAGTATGTAGTCAGTAAATATGATAAGCTACAATTTGGCTTCGTCATGCAGTTGAATTAGTTAATATGAGAGTCAGTTACGTAGTTGGTTTTCTACTAAAATAATCTGACTTTAGACCTAGATAGGTATCTATATCTATTACATATGACTGCTGAACTGAAACCGAGAGAATCGCTCTGTCATAAAGTTTAAGTATGACTAGGAACAGGAGCCCTAAAGTCTAGAACCATCTTTACTCAAACCTTATTCAGTAATATACTAAAATTCACCTGTATCTGATTAGACTAAAAGCCGATGTGTTGCAAGTAAGCTAGACAGCCGCTATATGTATTTGGCGCTATATATGGCGTCACGTGAGTATTAATCCTGCATTACGCAATCAAAGTTGTCCGTGCAACTTAAACATATAGAACAGTCCGAAATCAAATATGAGGCAGTAGCCTACCAGACGTAACGCCTATATAGACAGAGGAGCCTCCCGTTTCTAAGGAGGTATGTGGGACTTTAATCTCTGTCCCAAATACCACCAAACGTAAAACTGCATCACTATATGTAAGTATTTAAAAACGTCTTCGAAACCATCGAAGACGAATTGGCTAGAAAACTCGGCTAGGATGTTGATTAATTATGTGCCTGCAGCTCCATTCCTTGAGGCCTTATCCCTATCAAACACACGCAGAATCTCCAGTTGGCAACGTTTACACCTAAGCTATTCTTCTGCAACATCGGGTCACTCTTCTAAAAAGGTACACAACCCTGTAGAACTAGTAAAAGCTCAGGATACTTACTAAGAAGAGTCTGAGAGAAGTATTTGACAGTGTTGGCGATATCAGTGCCGAGAGGCAACGGCTGAATGTTGTGTTGTAGCCGTAGTTGGGCGTCGTACAGGCTGCGGATCTTTGCTGTAACTGTATACGACGAGGCTATAGAGTTATCAAATTAGTATGTTTGTCCTTTTCATCTTGAAGGAAAAGAAGGAGAAAAAAGATAGCGTTGAGTTAGATTCAGAGCGTAAAGTTATTTATAATTTTTCAACTATTCCATTACTGTTTGGTTCAATAATTTATTGATTTGCGTTTCTGCATCATTAATATGTTCAGTTTGTTTAGTTAGTTTTCTTTTTTTGTGAATTGTGTCAACACTAAACCCCTCCTCCCTGGTTCAAACCATACTACTCCTCCGATAGGTACTCTACGCGAACTAAAAATCTACTACTAATGCCTTAAACACAAATACGGAGTAAAAGATCATAACAGTAAAATGTTTGCGGGTTGTAGAGAATGTAAAAGTAAGCAGTAATGCAACCGTTGATGGTGAGGCATACCTACTAGTTTATTAAGAGCCTATTCACTCTAGCCTTGAAGACACCCCAATTATAATCGGATGGGAAGGCCGCAGCAGGCAGATTTTAATACGTACCGGGTATTCGGACGAAAGCACTGTCTCACCCTTTTACTCGGTACGTGTGATCAAGGAATTAAACCTTGGACTTTTCAACATCGACAGCGCAATACACCTACGACCTATCTACGCTCATATATTCCAAGATGGGCAGCACCCCAGAGTTTAGATAGATAGATTAAAACCTTACTGTACACCAAAAAGTAACATAACTGATACAAAACTATAATTACGATTTTCCCCGATGCCTATCATTAACTTTAGGAAATACTAATGATGAGTCATAGCTTTTATTACAAACAGCCCCTACATCCTTTGTTAACACAACCCTTCAAATCCATAACAAACCACAGCATGAGCTCATATTCGTAAAGGGCTCTTAATTTAAGCTTTCATTTCAATCACAAACCAGTACCTATGTGCTAAAAGCACGCACCACTGTTCCCTTAGTACATATGTACACTGGCTTATTGGCCTTCATCAAATAGGAAAAGTTTATTAAAATAAAACTCCCCTTTCAAGTGCAGCCCTCAAAGGACCGGTATGCATCAGATTAAACGTCAGCAGCAATTAATTAGAGGGCTGCATAAGGGTGGATTACAGTCAGACATATACAAACAACCCTTCATCAAAGGGGAAAGGTTTATATGGTAGCTCTCAAAGCGAACTAGTGTCTGGTATATTAATACCCACCCTCGAACCTTTTATCATCCATGTACGTATTGAAATTATTTGAAGCGTATGTACCTTCGCCCACCCTCAGCAGATTATAACTGTTATTTGCTTGTTATTTGATACAACTCCGTCGGTTGCTATGGCAGTAAGATACTTATATTATGGGTCGATGTTAAAAGATTCAGTAACAACTCACAAAAGTCTCCATCCAGGCTAAATTAGTCGATAGCAAAATTGAGTATAATACGCAGCTAATAAGTTAAGTACTTAGCTATGATTACACGTAATCTCCCGCTTCAATTGATACTTGAAAATCTGTTATAGTATGCGGCAAATATATTGAACTAAAATTGCTGCCGTTGCTATGATTTCGAACCGGCCCACGTTGTGGCGTACTTCGATTGAAACCCGAAAATATGTTACTTACTACATGGTTCAACTTACATGCCGCGTATTGTAGGTAGGTAAATAGGTACCTATCCTATCGAAGATTGACATACTGTGGCTAGCAGGGCATTAAAAGAAATAAAGAGCTATTTAAATTGAAATCGCCAAATCAAAATATTTCACTTTTACGTCAAGTCTCTAAAACTTGTTCAAAATAGAATAAAAACTCTCTTTTGTAAACTTTTCTTTTTACTGTTCAACGTCTCCTATTTTTATAATTAACGAAATTGGTAGAATTACATCATTTTTCAATGTCTCAAAGTGGCTCCTTATGACATTTCTTAACAACGTGCTCGAGGTACCACAAGGGGTTACCATTATTTCTTTACCCTTATTATGAGAAAACAAGGATTATCTCGACGACCTTTTACATGAAGCATATTGAATTTTTTTTAAACTTTTTCAAGTTTAAAAAAATTTAAGTTTTTACAAGAAAAAAAGCGCGGGAGTGCGGTGTAAACGTAAAGAAACCGTAAGGTTTGACAAATTCAAAAGACGCAATTGTAATACCTACATTGGTGATTTTCTAGATGTCTCTATAATATAGGTATTGATTTCGCACATTTCCCTATTTATTTTTATTCATTCATGGAAATTCACTTTAAATTATTCCCAATAGAACTTCGAAACAAAAGAAGCGCCCACCCATCTAAGCCGCCATCTTACATAGCGTCATGCCGCATCCTACTGCATCTAGCGCGGCGCATCTTGAAGTACGTTAGTTCGTACCTTCCCAATCCATGCTTTCTTATTAGGGATAATCGTAGGTGGGTCAGGACCAAATTTTTGACGTAATCGCACAACGGACATCGCTACAAAATGTGTCACACTGGAAAATAAATGTAGATCAACAATTCTATTGTGCTACAATAATTTTCCAGTGTGACACATTTATTTTCCAGTGTGACACATTTCTTCGCGTCAAACATTTGGTTCTGACCCAGGTACACACGATACAGTAAGTATACCTACTTGCGCAAGTTAAGACTTGTACAAGTTACATACTATAACGTGTGTTGGAAGAAATTTGCGCAAGTACAGTATGGCCATCGGATCTTGAAGTTAGGCTCTGCGAATTTTAGCGCATGTAAACTAGTATTTGCAGTTGTTATAATTGTTAAAAACTTTTACTTATTGGCATTTATTTTTTTAAAACCTTTATTTTTGTACGAGTTTTCAAGCGCTAAAATTCGCAGAGCCTAAGTTCAAACTCGCCAAAATCCGACGGCTCTACTGTATCTTGCAACACACGTTCCAGTATACTTGTACAAGTCTTAACTTGCGCAAGTATACCTACTAAAACGTGTGTAACTTAACAGTCAAGACTATCAAACCCTATTCCTAAAACAATACCTATATAAAAGCATAACATAAACCTTGTAGCGTTCCCACTGCTAGGATTCAGGCCTCTTGGTTTTAGTTTTTCTTAGAAAGCCGGCAGAAGAAAAAAAATCTTTAAAATATAAAATCTTCAATCTAACAACAGCCGTCGAAAACTATCAAACGTCTTTGAAATTTCGCGCCAACTAAGAGGAAAAAGACTTAAAGACGCATGCGTCACTTACGTCAAGTGTCAAGTGTCATTTCAAGACAAAAAGCTCACGTTCAAATTTCGAACATGAAGAAACGTAGTTAAAAAAGAAAATTTTGGTAGGTATAGTAGGTTATTCCAATTTTGAAAATTTAAAGCTATCTATTTGGTACATTGTATAAACCAAAGTTCTCGAATATAATACGGCAGACGCGTCAGGGGCGGGGCAAAGCCCGGCAGGCGCGGCGCGGCGGCACGATGGCACCACCCGCGGGACGCATGCGCGGGCCGGGCTATCGATCGCCGTTCCCTACCGGCTTAAGGGCGCGGGTGAAGCAGGGGGGAGAGGGAAACTCGCGCTTGCGTCCCGCGGGTTGTGCCAAAACCTTTTATTTTCAACTAAAAATAGATTTTTTTATCGATTTTGTATTAGGGATTTGATTTTAGTTTTATTGTTTAACAAGAATTACTTATATGAGTTTTTGCGCTACTGATATTGAACAAAACGTATTAAAAAATTGGTTTACTTAAATATTTTTTTAATTTATTAATTTTAATTCATAATTATCTAAACAGTATTGGAATAGTAGGAGTTAATACAAAACCGCTCTTGCAAAAGTAAAATAGTTAAGAGTGGCAATTCTGACTTTGGTCTTGCCAACATTGACATAGAATACAATAGAAAACACAGGTAAAATAAAAAAGCAACATTCATTATTTTAATTTTATTTACTACACAAAGATCATCATGCATTATCAACAATATATTCTACCATAAAGTAAGAACATTGACTACATTTTCCAAGACTAATTATTACATTTATTTTTACTAAGACACCAAACTATTTTCAACAATTTCGACACCAAATATCTACTACATAGACACAGTTTTTTTATACAATATATAACAAAAAAACAAGCAAGTTCTCAAACAAAAGATTTGTACTTCCCACGTGTTCATTTGTAAAGAAGTCTTATATCATCCAAGTAAGGTTCAATTTTCCTTAACTCGACTAACTGGATGATATTGTTACATTTTTAGGGAAAATTCTCAGAAATATGAGGAAATTATTAATAGAACTTGCTTATATTTGTTACACAATGTATTATAAACATACTGAAGCAAATAAATATTTCAGGGGGCCGGCAGATAGATGAAGGCAGTATAGTTTGAATACAGTTTTTGAATTTTATAAATAATAATAGTATAAATAAAAACATTTTGACTACAGTGATGTTACAGAGAACAAAGACATTTATTGAAAAAGATTTTTTGAAAGTTCAAAATATATTTTACTTTAATTTACAAAAATTTTGTAGCAATTTTATTTACAAAAATTAATTATGTGCAAGGTTTAGAGAGAGATTCACAAAGGGTATTCTAATACAATATTACATTAATTTATTCACAATTTTGAAAAAAAAAAAATTTTTTTTGGAGAGTTTTGACTAACAAATAACAAAAAAAAGATACAGTTAAACAGGAAATTTACATACACATACATAGACAGAAGGATAATAATAGGTATAGACTATAAATATAGATATAAAGGAGATGAGACACACAAAGGCTCCCCGGAAACCCCACACCAGGATAAGCAGCGGGATGGTACGGACACAGATATACTGGTTAAGCCAACAATTTAGAAAGGTGAGCCACACAAACAGGAACCCTGATTCTGCCAACTCAATTTATGGTCAAACTGTATTAAAATAATAACATAAAGACGATAGAAGCGAAATAATTTAATATTAGTACCTAATAGACGTCCCAGGTAAAACTGCAAAGCTGCAAACCGCTCCCCATTGTTCCAAGTGATGCACCAAAAATGAATAAGTTAACACGACTAGCTAGCTCGAGGTCCGGACGGATTGTGAGCCCCGGCCAAAGGTGACGCATTACGGCGGGGGGGGACCCCGCAGGCCTGCATCCCCTCTCACCTGTCCGCTGCGTCAGGGGCGCGGCTGAAACATGGCCGGAGCTACTGCGTGGCAACTGACGTAGCCACGACGCCATTTTGAATCGCACCCACCATTTTCTAAGAATAACTGGGGCTCAATTTATGAAGTACATGTTCCCATTTTCACTAATATAGCTTGAATATTACTGAAATGTTGGATTTTTAACTCTATGCACTGAGTAGAGAATTGAAAATGCATTTTGCATTGTACACAGGGTGGATTTTTGAGACAAAGGAGAAAGGCAGAGGGCCTTTCAGGGAGAGAGATTTCGTTAAGACCTCATGGTAATGAGGTCTTAGGTCTTAGCGCCTAATGAGGTCTTAGGTCTTAGTTTAGCTATTTGACGACCTATACTGAACTGCTTAAGGGATGAAGGTATGCAGTATGTATCCCTTTTCTTCAGGTACTGAAACTGTTGCAGCTTCAAGGAAAATTTCTTATATTATGGGCAGATATTTTGAAGCCGCTGCTATGATTACGCGCAGTCTCCGGCCTCGGTTGAGACCTGAAAATCTGTCGTTCGCCATTTCGGTTCAACTTACATTTCGCGTACTGACCTGAGACTGCCAGTATAATATATTTGAGTAAGTTGTCAACTTGAAATTAATAGTAAATTCATTGAGCATTTGATTTAGAAGTGCATTTGAGAAAAGTGCAACACTCATTTTCAAATTAATTAAGTATTTTTTGAGATTTTTAGTTTCGAAATCATGAAAATTATTGGAGAGATCAAGATTTTTCTGCAAAATATTATGATATCACCTATGTCATAAATAAATAATAGTAAAAACAAAGTTCCGCACTGGGCCGGGGGGTGGTTTATGGCCAATTCCCTTTCCTAGAGAGGAGGCCTTGCTCCCAGCAGTGGGAACATTAAAAAGGCTGATAATGATGATGATGATGAAAGTCAATTCCCGCGTAATCTTTTTGTGTAAGTATCTGCTTATTCCATAATAACGCAACCTAGACATGGTAGGTTTTTTTTTGTGGTAGGTAAAAATCATCGAATGACGAATCCCACTCTTGGGCGGAGCAGGAAACAGTGTCAGACTCTTACTGACTAAAGAACCTACCCCGTGCCTCCCTTGCCTTATTCCCAGAGCCCCGGTGTAACGCTTTCGCATCAACCCTCAGCTCCGGGTTGACATGGTAGGTACGGTGTGGATTTCATAGAAAGTACAAAAAACAAGGAAAGTCTTAATACAATATTAGCACCCACGCGAAGCCGGGGCGGGTAGCTAGTACAACACAAAGACATACCTACTTTTGTGTCGTATAGCTTTTTTTTTTTTTTTTTTTTTTTTTATGGTAGGTGAAAATCATCCAATGACGAAACCCGCTCTTGGGTGGAGCGGGAGACTAGTGTCAGAATCTTACTGACTAAAAAACCTACCCCGTACCTTCCTTGCCCTATTCCTGGAGTCGAGGTAACAGTTTCCCACTTCCCTCTAGACTCCGGGAGGCTTCGACCCTGAAGGGCCCCTGCAGTTTGCTGACAACTCCTTGAGGCGCGCGGGAACGGTGCGCGCCGTTGACGACTAGGACTCGGTCTTACAGACGACCGGACGGCGAGCTACCCATTGCTCACCGTCCGCGAGCCAGTGTCTACGGTGGCCGGATATCGGCAGGATCGCGGCGGCGACGGCTACGGCGAGTACGCCGTTGCCTTTGCCTTATGCGGTCGGCCTCCTCCTTTACGAGCATTACTGCTTCGCAGAAGGAGGCGACCGCCTGCCATTCCTCTTCGCTGCGGACCATGGCCTGAACCAGGGCCCGGCGCGAGAGGTCGCCGCCGCCGATCACCCCCACGAGGACACGGCGATGCTCTTCCCAAGCAGGGCACACCTCCACCGTGTGCTCCACCGTGTCCTCCGGGCTCGCCTCACAGTGGCGACACCCGGACGTCTCTTCCGCACGAATCCGGTGCAGGAATCTCCCGAACTTCCCATGTCCGGTGAGAACCTGCGTCATGCGGAAGGTGAGGACGCCGTGAGGTCTATCCAGCCACGCCTCAAAGAGGGGCACTACCGCTGAGATTACGGTGTGCCCAGCGCTGGGTTGCGACAGTCGCTGTTTCCACTTCACCATGAGATCTCGCCGGAGCTCCTTCCGCCACGCCTCGACATGTTCGGGCAGCGGATCTTCGCCCCGGCGTTGCACCTCCACGCGCTGGTCGTGCATGTGTGCAAGGACTGTTGCCTCCAGATCCCATGGTGGTAGGCCAGCAAGGAGGCTCGCCGCCTCTCGGGACACCGTGCGGTATCCCCGCACCATCCGGATGGCCATGACCCTCTGGCAGGCGTTCAGCTGGGCCGCCGGGCGTTTACGTAGCGTCGGCGCCCACACTGGTGCCCCATAAAGGGCCATGGACCGGACGATGCCGGCGTAGAGCCTCCGGTGTGTCGTATAGCTAAGACAACGTTCTGTCTTATTTAAGGTAAACGCATACCGAGGCGAACGCGTCGAACGAATACAAAGAAAGGAACTCTAAAATTCTTTGTACACGGCTAAATTTTACTGAGCGAGTCAAATGTCCTGTAGGTAGGTTATTGAAGTACCTATAGGTCATTGGACTCGCTCAACTAATGTTTACTTAGTGAAATTAATATCGTACATGCGGTTTTTTTTCTAAACTTCTAATAAAAATTCGAAGTTTAAAAAAAGAGATTTTTTAATTGTTTTATCTCTACTGTAAATCGATAGTGTTTCATGTACCGGATTGACCCTCCACGGGATTAAAATGATCAACATTTAGCTGTAGATGAAAACGTATGAAACCCTGCACAAACTCGTCAAATCGTCTGAACCGAGGATTCCTGGATAAAGAATTTTATTTATAACATTCTGATCTGTTGATTAGTAAGATGCGTTCGACTTCGATCAATGTACGCTCACCTTTAATTTATTTAGATAAAGTAGGGATGGAGGTTTTTTTTATGGTGGGAAAAATCATCTAATGACGAATCCCGTCCTTGGGGCTTTAGCGGGAAACAGTGTCAGACTTTTACTGACTAAATCACCCATTCCATTCCTTCTTAGCCTTCATAACGGGGATGGACGTGGTAACCGAACGTCAAACAATACTGAGGTTGGAATTTCTTGTTTTGTTATTATTTTTTATCAGCATTTTTTTATTTTATAGAGTTGAGATTACAGGAATATGTTACATTCCTTTAATTTCAATTCTATAAATGCCACACAAGTGCCTGATTCTGATTTTCAACTGAACCTGAATTGCTTTTTGTGCAATTTAGGTTGCAAAAAAGCATTTCAGGTTTAGTTGAATAGTCTATGCATTTATGACCGACATTATGTTGTAATAAACTTTGTTAGTTAATCTTCCAAGATTAATTAGAGCCCTTACAAACCTAACAACACAAAAATGTTTTGAGTAGATACTTAGGTATTGGAATACCTAAGTACCTACTCAAAACATTTTTTTTTACAGACTTGATTAGAAAAAGAAACGTGTCACAGTTAAATGACTTCAAAGCTAGAGTGAAAAACTAGTGCGTCTCATTATCAACGATTGCAACACTGTTTACCATCAAGTGGGATCGCAGTCAAGCACTAGTTTATATATAAAAATAAAAAATGTCTAGGTTGTGAAGTTGTCACATTCAACAAGTTCAACCCTAAACAGCTCGCGTGGTGGAGTGTGTCTAAGACGACGCGACGGTCTAAAAAGCAACCGACTTGAGAATTTTTAGACGAAATAAGTCTGTAGCTGGCAACAAGAAAGTTTGTCACTCACTTGTCAAAAGACGGTAGAAAGAGACGAGACGGTGTTTCTACGCATGCACTTTGATACTTTTATGTTATTTATTCTTCTTAGTTAATACTTTTATCATTAAAGAAGTCTTTTGCTTTTTTATTGTTTGTTTTTCCCTAATAATATTAAATTATTTTTAAAACAAATCTTATATTCAATACTCTATTTGATGAAAGATTTTGTTTTTAATAATGGTTTTGATTTTGATAATGATTTTGATTTTAATAATAATTTTGATTGTAATAATAATTTTAAATGTTGATATTAATTATGATTCAGACATTAAATATGACCAATCCGTTCAGGGCCCGCGTGGTGGATTATGGCCCATTCTCTCTCCTAGAGAGAGGAGGCCTGTGTCCCTGCAGTGGGAATATTAAAAAAGCTGATGATGATGAATTATGATTCTGCTATTTTAATTTGACATGATTTTTTTTTTACTGAAACTATAGATCAAAGCTATCTGAAATCTGAAATAAATGGATGGTATTTTTTATGTTTAATACCTTTTATACGGTTCTAACGGTAAACAATGATCAAGACCTTTTAATCATTCTCAATTACTCAACAACTACATCGGATTTCCCTGTACTCTAAAATTACGAGATCAGCTAAGCCTGCAAGACTCTCCGTGGCACTATTGACACACAAGACTTGCTTGCATTGCTAACATGTTTCTTTGTCCCCGACAATTACTGCCGAGGTAAAAAGCACAGTATTATTTCCTGTGCTTCAGTGTTGCACTTTGGCTGCACTAAATGGGCTCTTGGAGTCCAATATAACCAACGAACTGTTTGCGGATGTAAAGAAAGAAAGAAAAAGAGATTATTTACTCTAAAAAAATATGGCGCATCATTACATAGTATAAAACAAAGTTGTTTTAAAAGTACGCAACGGATTTTGATGTGGTTTTTTTTAATAAACTAAACAGAGTGATTCAAGAGGAAGGTTTATGTGCATAATACATGCATAATATCAAAATTGCACCCGTGCGAAGCTGGGACGGGTCGTTAGTACTATATAAAATGAAACAAAAACAATTCTATGGTAAAGCGCAAAATCCGCGCAAAACTGCAAGTTGCTGGGACTCGATATGTTGGACAGAGCCACAGCGCTAATGAATGGAATATGATTTTATTGGCATGTCAGAAGTAATGTGAGAGGAATTGATGGACGAGCACGTGTTGTTTATAATTTTGTTATGAAAGAAAGAAAGAAAAACATTTATTTTGACACGCACAGGACAAATTAAAATAAAAAATAACTACTTAATCTATATGTAACTTAAACTTACAACAAATCAGAAAACTAAAATTAAAATAGGAAAAATCAACTACCTATGCTTATGTTTTGTTTAGTTACTGTAACTGATTGTTCATCATCATCATCAGCCTTTTTAATGTTTCCACTGCAGGGACACAGGCCTCCTCTCTAAGAGAGGGAGTGGGCCGTAATCCACCACGCGGGCCCAGTGCGGGTTGGTATAATTGGTTGTTAGACCGTTGTAATTAATTAAATAAATTATATCATCATCATCATCATCATCATCAGCCTTTTAATGTTCCCACTGCAGGGACACAGGCCTCCTCTCTCTAGGAGAGGGAATGGGCCATAATCCACCACGCGGGCCCAGTGCGGATTGGTGGATGTCACATGTCTTCGAATTTTTGGTTCTAGGACATGCCGGTTTCCTCACGATGTTTTCCTTCACCGTTTTGAGAGCAGTGATGATGAAATAAATAAATTATATATGTATGTAATATCCGCACTGGGCCCCCGTGGTGGATCATGGCCCATTCCCTCTAATAGAGAGAGGAGGCCTGTGTCCCTGCAGTGGGAATATTAAAAAGGCTAATGATGATGATGATGATGATATATGTATAAGGTGAAACTGACATATCAACGCACAGCCGAAACTACTGAGACTAGGAGAGTGAAATTTTGCACAAGGCTTGCATTTATGACGTAGGCGAACTAAGGATTTTCCAAAATTCACCCCCTAAAGGGATGAAACGCGTGTCCAAAGTATGTGCGAAAACCTGTTTTTACGTGGGCGAAGACGCTGGCAGAAAGCTATTAAATAAATAATTACCCAAGGCGTATGACTTTTTAGACAGACACCTAGGTCGCTACATAATTTCTCGCAGCACGCGACTTGTGATTATATCGCGGTCGACAGTAATTCTTTCGAGAGACTGATTATTCTCAATCTTGCAATACAAGCAAGTAAAGGATGAGGGACTAAATACCGGGCTTTTTATGGTAGGTACAAATCATCCAATGACGAATCCCGCCCTTGGGCAAAGCGGGAAACAGTGTCAGACTCTTACTGACTAAACCACCTACCCCGTACCTTCCTTGCCATGATCCCAGGGCCCCGGTAATACACTTTCGCATCAACCCTTGGTCCCAGAAGGCTTCGACCATGCTGGGCCCCTACAGTTTGCTGACAACTCCTTGAGACGCGCGGGAACAGTGCGCTCCGTCGACGACTTGGGCTCGATCCGGATTGTTACCAAACGAACAGACGGCGGGCTACCCATTGCTCGCCGTGGTCGGAAATCGGGAACCAGATACCGGGCTACGTTACGCTAGTCGTGAATGTTTCTTAGTTACCCTTTCAAATACCGTTATTAGAGACATAATAGAAAGACAATAGGTGTGCGAACGCGTTCGCCGGAGAGTTTAATAATTCGTTCAGTTTTCTGGGAAGGCGGCAAAATGCTCACACAACCTGTGTACACATAGTATTTAGTTACCCTGGGAAAGAATACATGTTTTGCCAATTGTCTTTGTACAATGTTAGTAGTCTGGCGTTGTTGTCAATGAATGCAATCAGTGAGACACTGGGTTATGTGGTCATACGAGAGAGTAAATACATTACGATGTATCTTACTAATATTATAAATGCGAAAGTTACGATGTTTGGATGTTTGTTACTCAATCACGCCAAAACGGCTGGACGGATCTGGACGAAATTTGGCACAGGCATAGGGTAGGCGTGGCTGGAAAGAACTCACGGCGTTCTCACTTTCCGCATGACGCAGGTCCTCACCGGACATGGTAAGTTCGGGAGGTACCTGCATCGCATTCGTGCGGAAGAGACGCCCGGGTGTCGCCACTGTGTGGACCGCCCGGAGGACACGGTGGAGCACACGGTTGAGGTGTGCCCCGCTTGGGCAGAGCATCGCTGTGTCCTCGTGGGAGCGATCGGTGGCGGTGATCTCTCGCGCCGGGCCTTGGTAGAAGCCATGGTTCGGTGTGAGGAGGAGTGGCAAGCGGTCGCCTCCTTCTGCGAAGCAGTAATGCTAGCAAAGGAGGAGGCGGACCGCATAAGGCAACGGCGTTTGCGCCCCAGACGCCGCCGCGATTCCGATCCTGACTTCCGGCCACCGTAGGCGCGGGCTTGCGGACGGTGAGCATTGGGTAGCTCGCCGTCCGGTCGTCTGGTAATCGTCCGGACCAAGCCCAGTCGTCGACGGCGCGCACTGTTCCCGCGCGCCTCAAGGAGTTGTCAGCAACCGTAGGGACCCTGCAGAAGGGTCGAAGCCAATCAGGGCCATGGGTTTGTGTCTGAAAAGGAAGGCTCTGGCCCTGGTATGTATGGCGATGAAGGAACGGGGTAGGTTTTTTAGTCAGTAAGAGTCTGACACTTGTTTTCCGCTCCGCCCAAGAGCGGGACTCGTCATTGGATGATTTTTACCTACCATAAAAAAAAAAAAAAAAAAAACAGGCATAGGGTACCTACACTCCGGAAAAGGTCAGGCTACTTTTTATCCCGAAAACCCCAACCCCAATACCACGCGGGCGAAAGCTAGTTTATTATACGTCACGCACACTCACTAATATACAACAAAGATACAAACTATGTATAAGCAAATTATTAGTACCTCATCATCATCATCAGCCTTATTAATGTTCCCACTGCTGGGACACAGGCCTCCTCTCTAGAAGAGGGTATGGGCCATAATCCACCACACGGGCCCCGTGCGAATTGGTGGATGTCACATGTCTTCGAATTTTCGGTTCTAGGACATACCGGTTTCCTCACGATGTTTTCCTTCACCGTTTTGAGAGCGGTGATGAAATAAATTACACAAAGTAATGCGCCTGGCTGGGTTTGAAACCCTATTGTTACCTATTTGCTCGTAACTAGGGTAGTGCTAGTGGTGTCCAGGGAAAGCGCAGGAATGATCAAAACAGGCCCAAGTTTTAAATCATGCTTGCTAAGGTAGGGGCTAAATAAACTTGAAATCTCGATTAATCGAACCCTCATATAATCCTCGGCACACAACTTGAACTATAGAAAAGATGGATGGATTGTGTGATGAGTGATATGAAAGAAAAGGGAGTTACTGATAGTGTGACGGGTGACAGGACAGAGTGGAAGAAAAAAACATGTTGCACCGACCCCAAATAAAATGGGATAAGGGTAGGATGATGATGATGACAAATTGAACTATCATGGCGGACCTCGTAGTAGGGACCCTGCAGAAGGGTCGGAGCCAACCAAGGTCTTTTTCTGAAAGCAAGGCTTGGCCCCAAATAAGGAACGGGGTGAGTTGTTTAGTCAGTAAGTTTGACACTGTTTCCCGCTCCGCCTAGGGACTTGATTCGTCATTGGATGATTAAATTATTATTACCCACAATAAAAAAAAACATGGCGAACCTTGAATGCGCAGTAACTTACTTTCGGGTCTTCGGGTCGGAAGATCGTGGGCGCGTAACCATGGTACCGCATTATACTTATTAGCCGCGTAAACAAAAATAAAGACATAAAGCTGTCTTGAATCGACATTTATCGTGATCCTTAACATTGTCTATTAAGGAAAAACCGTTAATTGTTTGTTTTTCGGGTTCCCACACGGAGATATTGGGAACAGGTCAATGTACCTACTTCATTCCACGTGTATCTGGAGCCTTTTATAGTTAAAGAAAAAAGAAAAATAGTTAATTTACGCGAAATGACGGCAACTCAAAACTAACTAACAAACATAATCATTGTACATATACAAGGAAAATATATTATTTTTTTAATTCTAGATAGGCTCGCGTTTGACTACAAGCTCACCTGACGGTAAGCGATGATGTGATTGACGATTGAGCAATTTGAGCATGCTTGCCTAAAAGTAACCTACTCACTCTCGACTTAAAGACCCCTAGGTTGTAGCTATCAGGAAACAAATATGCGTCACATCCGCGCAAAACGGCCGAATGATCAGCATAAAGCTGTCAGCATAAATCTTCACGCATAATGCGATGAGTTTCTTTGGTTTTCAGCGTTCACCGGTGGCGGTGCCGACATAAATGATCGATGCAGTGTGCAAATAAGTTTAGATAATAAAAGGGAAAAAATACAGATCATTACATAGTATAAAACAAAGTCCCGCTTTCCCTATGTATGCCTAAATCTTTAAAACTATGCAACGGATTTTTAGTAGATACGAGTGATTCGAGAGGAAGGTTTGTATGTATAATACATGCATAATATCAACATTGCACCCGTGCGAAGCTGGGGCGGGTCGCTAGTAGGCTATAAATAAAATAAAAATAAGGTGAAAATAACAATTACATAAAATTGAATAATTAAGTATTTTTTTTTTATGTAATAAAAGCTCGCACCAGGCGTATAAATGAATAGATACGACACTGCCAGTATCTATGTACATTTCTCCGAGTGTCACCACTGTGTGGCCCGCCCGGAGGACACGATGAAGCACACGGTAGAGAAGTGCCTCGCTTGGGCAGAGCATCGCCGTGTCCTCGTGGCGGAGATCGGCGGCGGCGACCTCTCTCGCCGGGCTTTGGTTCAGGCCATGGTCCGCAGCGAGGAGGAGTGGCAAGCGGTCGCCTCCTTCTGCTAGGCAAAAATGCTAGCAAAGGAGGAGACTGACCGCATCAAGCAAAGGTAACGGCGCTCTCGCCACAGCCCCCGCCTCCGCGATTCCGATCCCGATTTCCGGCCACCGAATACCTTGTAGCATTAAGTCCGCCTATGTACCACTACTGTACACTATGACTGTACATGAAGTTTAAATTAATAAATAATAAAAATAAAGTTGACGAATTAATGCTTAATTTTAAACTGGAAAAGTAATACTTTTTTCGCGAGCCATGCAGGATTTGTATGAAACGAAATTAAGGGATTAATTTGAAATAATCTAAAGCCGGCTCCAAGAAAGCCTGCAGAAATTCAAATTTACTTAAGATGGTTCTGATTTCACTGGTATTGTCAAGTTGTGTGCTAATAAAATATGATGGGCGACCGAAATACGTATTTATGTACGGAAATATAATCGTTACAATCATCTATACAACGTTCTCATTTGGTCTAGACAAAGCCAGGTCGTCGAGGGCGCGCTCAGTTCCCGCGCGCCTCAAGGAATTGTCAGCAAATGTAGACACCCAACTGCAGGGCTGAAGCCTACTGGGGAAAAAAGGAATGTGGTGGGTCGTTTAGTCAGTAAGAATCTGACACTGTTTCTCACTCTGCCCATGAGTGAAATTCGTAAGTAGATGTTTTTTTTTCCATAAAAAAGCCGTATTGAATAACTACGTCATGAAAAACTGAGTTTCCCTGGCGTTTATGCTTTTATATGTATAGATAGCATAGATGAAACTAGGCCAAATAAAAATGAGAGTAAACATCAATAGCTACCAATAAGTACCACAGAATCAATATCACAGAATTAGTACACTCTTGTTGAACAGGAAAAAAGCAAGAAAATATTACTTAGGGGAATTTATCGCTGTAATTGGCGACTTTTACGTAACGTGATCTCAAGTCAAAATATTTTATTTCACATAGGCCTACACGGCGGGAAGCCGCTGGATGCGGACAGCACAGGACCGATCGTTGTTGAGATCCTTGGGGGAGGCCTATGCCCAGCAGTGGGCGTCGCTCGGCTGACATGATGATGAGGCCTACACTTGTAAAACGTCAGAAGCTAGTGCACGGTTCTATTTTACGAACCTGCCATTTTAAGACGTCATGGTTTGTTTTTTTTTTTTTATGGTAGGTGAAAATCATCCAATGACGAAACCCGCTCTTGGGCGGAGCGGGAGACCAGTGTCAGACTCTTACTGACTAATAAACCTACCCCGTACCTTCCTTGCCTTATTCCTGGAGTCGAGGTAACAGTTTTCCACCACCCTCTAGGCTCCAGGAGGCTTCGACCCTGTAGGGCCCCTACAGTTTGCTGACAACTCCTTGAGGCGCGTGGGAACGGTGCGCGCCGCTGACGAAAGACGTCATGGTAAAGTTCCTATAGTAGACAAAGTTTAGGATAAAATTTTTATGGCGGGAAAATCATCTAATGACGAATCCTTAAAGGAGCGGGAAATAGTATCAGACTCTTACTGACTAAACGACCATCCTGTTTCTTCCTTGCCTTGTTCCCAGGGCTTACGATAACGCGGTTACGCTTTCGCGTCAACCCTTGGCCCCAGGAGGTTTCTACCCTGCTGGGCCCCTTCAGTTTACTGACAACTCTTAGAGGAGCGCGGGAATAGTGCGTGCGGTTGACTTAGTTTAGGATAGGTAGATAAAGTAAGGCCATCGAAACTTGGTGCGTCTGAAGTTAGCCTCTGCGAATTTTAGCGCTTGAAAACTCGTACAAAAATAAAGCTATTAAATAAACAAATGACAACAGTTTTAGTTTTTAGGTCACAGCTCATTAGAGCCACCCGGCACCCACTCCGCACCGCCTCGCCTCGTGCGGTTAGTATTCTTTATATGAATTTGTATGGGTATGCGCTCACTACATCAACTCCGCAGCGTCACCAGATCGCCTCAATCGTAAGCCATCCACGCGCGGACGGCGGGTGGACCACTAGGTGACAACTCGTTGCTCGCATGCTTGCCTTGCGTTGACTGCACATTGCCAACGCGCGGGTCCCGAGTGGACCGCGCGCTACCCGCGAATGATTCACGCGAGGATGATACGTTGGCGTCTGGCGATGGGCCGCTCCCCACCATCCCGTGTAGACCTAGTGCCAATTGTTAACAGACTACTCGGAAATTCGTGGACCAAGTGTCGTCCACTCATTGACCACGCCGGGTCCACTAGTTGACGACGCGAGGTCCACTGGTTGACCGCGCGACGTTTATTGGTGATAACGCGGTGTTCACCCGTCGACCACCTGTCGACAACGAGTGGACGCCGGGCGACGAGGCGGTGCGGGGTGGGTGCCGGGTGGCTCTAATGAGCTGTGACCTTTAAACTCCTCTCCCCTCAAGCGAACGCCGGCGTTCGCGGGTACTACAGCGAACGCCGGCGTTCGCGGGTATTAATGGAAAGTTATTTGTCTATAAAAACTTTTTTTTTACGTTCTTGGATTAATATCAAAATACCCTATAAAAAAAAAATCTAATATTGTACGTTAATAGTTTCCGTTAATACCCGCGAACGCCGGCGTTCGCTATAGTACCCGCGAGCGCCGGCGCTCGCTTGGGTGTCAAGGGGTAGCTATAACAAGTATAACAACTGCAAATTGCATTTATTTGTTTAAACCATTTTTTTTTACGTGTTATCAAGCGCTAAAATTCGCAGAGCCTTACATCAGACGCGCCAAGATCCGACGGCCGTACTGTATCTACTGATGTCACATTTTCGGAGAAAAACTCAAATACTAAAATACCTAAGGCAAATGCCTTCCTAAGGGAAATGCCTAAGGCAACAAATCCGCCTTTGTACTATGTGCATTAAGTTTTTATAAATAAATAAATGAAATTCATAACTCAAAGCAATACCTCATAATAGTAATAAAATTACAAGTGCATCTGAAAAAAACTGAATTCTGATACCTAAGTGGAATAAAAAAGTTTATTTATTGTTGTTTTGTTTTTCTTATGTTTTTTTTTTCTCTTATGTTTGTTTGTATTTTCATGTAAAGGCAAGATGTTGATTGTTTATGTTTGGTCTAGGTATTTTAATTTATTACATTCAACTAGTTAGCATTGGGAACTATTTTACACTACACCACAATTTAGGCAATAAATGTGATGTTTCCTATTACAACTGGAAATGGGCAACAGTACTTCATAGAGTAAGCCTTTGCAATTCATAAAAAAATAATGAAATTTTCACTGTAATCTCATGTTAATAAAGAACACATAATAATACAGTTTGACCACAAATTAACAGAATCTGGAATACATATAAGTTTGAGACAACATCAGGATACTGGTCTTAATATAACTAAACACACATTGTATATATTGAGAACATTCTAGGACACAACGGGGCAGGACTTGGACACCAACACCAACATAGACCTAGGGAATACACACATGAAACCTAGAAGGGATACAGGGTCACCATCTTGAAGTATAGGTCTTGGAAAATTACCCTAAGCTAAGACCTAGATTAATAATATCAGGAAAAAGATTATGTTTTCTAAGTGCATGCATTTCTGGTGATAATATAATAATTATTATAATAATGTTACATTTTATTTGGCTTTAGCTATGCTATAGCTATTTTTTATTAAATGTTTATATAAAAATTATATGTACAATAAATAAAAATAAATATTTATAATGTGAAAGCAAGCAGCTCTCATGTGTAACAATTTTTTTTTTCGTGAAAGCAACTGCATTTTAAAATATATGTAACAAATTTTTTTTTTCTGTTCTTAAAAGCATCTGCATTTTAAAATGTAATTAAGTAGTTAATTAAAAAAATTGTAATTAAAAAATTATAACTGCAAGAGCAATACAATATGATTAAGTTAAGCTTGGTTCAAAGCTTTTTACTAAAAGATTTTTCAGTTAATTTTTTTTTCTTAGCAATAGTGCACTTTTATTTAAATTTTACATTTTTTAATGTACATGTAAAAAGCATCTAGTACAAAATGGTTTTTACTTTGAGGTGGGAAACAATCTTATTAATTATCCATCTCTAGGGTGTGAAAAACAATTAATTTAATTCAATTAATTAAATGGATGATTCAACCATTTTTATTTTTTGATAAAAAATATATATTATTTAATATTATGGACAAAAATAATATGTAAAATACAAAAAGCTAATTACATATAAAAAAAAATAAACTGCAATGGCAAGGACAAAAAAAAAATAAGTTTACTATTTACACGGTTCTCCGAGCTGCCTCAACTATAAATATTAGTATCAAAACACTGCTTGTAGTAGGAGGACTATCAGCACAAGATTATTAGAATATGACAAGGGATAAGAGACACAGATGGCAACCCTTAGAGATGAGGGGTCAAGGCAAGCTAACGTGCCGGAACAAAAAGTGCCACAAAATTGAACAGCTCGCTTGTACGAGCTCACCTTTCAAGCTCAGCTCAGAGTCCGAAACCGAATACTGCATGGTATCCTGTGGTCCCTGCATTTGGTTACATATAAAGCACTACTCAACGACGCCCCTGATACAACTCTGAAAAACAAACGCGTTAATTTCCATGCAAAGGCGTTCACTGAATTTAATTAAGCGCTATTATGATAACTAGGATACTTACATGCCGCTGCCCGGGTTCCCATGTTGATGAGCTGGATCTTGAAACTGCCCTGCATTGGAGCACCGGGTAGAATGCCCCGCTCACCTAACTGCACTCAAATCAATAAGGGCCGGGCCGGCCGACGAATGCAGGGGCCGGGCGCCGGTAGGAAGGGGTAGTTTGAGAGAGACAAGACCTGAATCTAGATATCCTATCCCCTTCAGGCAATTGGGTATCGACCGATTTGTAGCGGGCCGCGCATGGGTAATTCACGTCAACATTGTTATTGTTATGTCAGTTTATTACGTCAAATTGATGATGTCCGGTCTAGATTTATGCAGGTGCTGCATCCGGCATCGATAACGCACTTTTACCTTTGTGATTTATAACATTTTTTCTAAAATTCAGTCAAATATTCAAAATGACATCTTCAAAAATAATAACATTGCAAAATGTGAAGGTTATGTCGCAATTTTTTTGATATTATTAAGCAAAAACAAAATTGTATATCAACTTAAACAAATGGGGGCTTGGTATTTTCACCAAATTGAAACACTGAATAGAATTTTTCACTGATTTATATGTTTTATCGTGCAATAAGTCTGAATTTCTGGCAAAGGCGTGTGTTTTCCTCTTATAAGAATCTTAGTTGACCCAGTCCACAGCTGTCATTTGAGCTGCGCGCGAAACTCGGGCTGAATGGCTGAAGGGGCGGGAAAAGTGGAATGGGGTGAATGGCGCGAACATTCAAATATGCAAAACGGTGATAGATGGAAATGGTAAGGAATAAATTACAATAATCACATATAAAACTTTTAGTGGCGCATCACAGTATATAATTATCTTTTTTTAAACTGTAGTGTTATGAATTTATGATGGTTTTGTATTTAGATATAGGTAGCATAGCTTGCTTGTAATTTTTGTTTTTAATTTTAGTGTCGCATGCTTTGTCGGGTCAGGTTAAAGTCATGAGTTAATTTATTTCGTGTACCTGAGAGCATTTTTAACTAATGTTAGGTTCTTATTGTGTAGAATAATTTATAAACTGGTTTATTATGTTGTTGTTTTAGTGAATTTATGCATAATTAGGATTGTTAAGCTAGACAGAGGTCATTCACATTGTAGTTGTGTTCAAAAGTATTAAATCAATTGGGTATGGACAGAAACACCATTATAAATTGAAAAATAAGTTTATTGACACGAATAATATCACAATAGAATCTATAATACAATATAATACCTACAATCACAGTGTCCAGTGCGTTCCGCATCAAACAATATAAAAATGTCTCTGAGACTCCATTCATCTACAGATTATAATATATTTAATATCGCTTACAAGTTAGGCCTAACTCGTAACTACTAATTATTTGACATATAACTTAGCTAACATTAGTTTGGGACCAGCCCTTAAATTTAGTTTTTGTGATACAACACAACTGTGCATGAATGTAGTCCTGGACTCCATTCTCTAACCCTACACCCTAATTACACCGATAATAACAACAAAACCTCATAATATTATCATAATTATTTTACATATCCTAAGTAAATGACGGTGTAATGGTTTCCTAGGTAAAACAAAACCAAAATAAAAATATCACCACTCTAAAAGAATTTAAGTCAGGCAGAACTCCGGGCTACCGAGTTGTATATGTATATGGTACAATACACACTGTAGTTTATTGACTTGTATACAGTGGCATTGAAAGTAAACGGCAGCCATTATATGATCAACGGTCTATCGCGCCGGACAACGCTTGCTGGAGCACAAGCTGCTGTGCGTTTATCAGTTTCTTTAATTCCCTCACTTCCTGAGTCAACTGCCGTACATTTTCCGATGTCTCGTCCAACCTTGCCTGCAGACTCCCCAACCCCGACGAGTAACCGTACTCTCTGTAACCCGAGTCATTGTTGTTCTCGTACTTCTTAAAACACGAGTACGCGCCCGTTGTTGAACCGCTCGAAGATATCGTGTGACCGTACTGTTTCCTCATTTTCGCGATGTCGTAAGCAGCCATCATTATGTCTCGAGGAAGTCGCTTCTCGCTCGGGTTTAATGGTTTGACGCTCAAAACAACTCTGTAAGCTTGCGGTGATACTAGAGCTGAGGAGTGAAGGATTTTTAACAGACATTTAGGGAGATAGCCGTTAAATAAAGCCAGTTCCATGTAGGATATCAATTTCGTCTGCCTAACCAGTTTAGAGAGACCCGCGGTTTTTCTTAACCCCTGAATGTCGTGGACAGCTATACCTACTAATAGATTCATGAGGACTACAGTAACAAACATTAAAAATAATACATAAGTGATTTGTGCTGAGAATTCTAATAGTACCGGAGGGTCATTACCATCTGGCTCATTAAGCAATAAATCTAGATTTAGTTCGCCAATCATCATGGTCAGGACAGTTATAAAGCCCATGAAAGGGTTCGCGAAAGAGGAGGAGTCGGGAAAGATGACACAGAAACTAATAGTAAAGCCGATTAAAATACAGGAGTAAGCCATCAGTAACTTGGCAAATTCCTTTTGAACTTTTTGGTACATCGCGACATAGGTGCCGAACACAGGCAGTTGCCCTATCATCATCATTAAGTTAGTCCAGCCGGCCAGCACCGCGAACGCGCCTACGTGATTCTGCCAAGTGTACGTGATGTTAGTGTAGATGTACGATATCAGAAACACGCTCACAATCACGAACCATTCGATAATATTCTCGGATTGCATCAAATATTGTTTCACAGTCGAATAGCCGGCGATTCCGTAAACCTTTCTGAATATCTCAAATATCGTGATTCCGGCTAGCACCCACCATTGCATTTCTATTACAAACGGATTTTTCCGTAACAGGTCTCCGAGTATGGACTGTTTCTGACACAGTTCCTGCTCTTGGATGGTTTCCTCCATATCTTTGCTGCCGTTATAACAATTATGCGCCAGAGCAGTCAAAACATACAATGTTAGGCACAGGACAAATATGAAGCTTAGAAACAGCCGTGCGACGTAATATTTACGGATTTTCTCCCACTTTATGTAGAGGAATGCTGAACAAAGTGGATGGAGGAGCACCTCTTTCTGTCCCTCGTCGACGAACGTGTTCAAGTAACTTATCTCCCGCGGGTAACAATGATGTAGTATGCTACGAAAGTCGAGCTCCAATTCGACCTCCCTATTGCTCGTCTGAGAGTGGCGTAGCGTAATAGCACAGTCCAATTTTCTAGTTACCATCGCTAGAGACGCCGGCGTTTTTCTAGCTATTACATTAAGCGCCGAGTTTCCTTTTTTAGACCTCGTCGTGACGTCAGCGCCGTGGTAGATTAACGTCTCCACGCACGCCGACAGCCCGTCCAGGGCGGCCAGGTGCAGGGGCGTGAACCCGTACTCATCCTTCTGGTTCACATTCGCTCCCCAACTTATCAACGTCTCGATGATATCACAAGCGCTGTCAGACTTGCCGATAGCGGCGTGAAGTGGGGTCCTCATGTCGAAGTCGTTGGCGTTTGGTTCGGCATTCCCTTTCCTCAGCAAGGACTCCACGCACTCCAAACTCGACGAACGAGCAGCCAGGTGCAATGCCGTGAAACCTCGGTGATTCTTTAGGCTGGCTTCAGCACCCTTAGACAGCAACAAATCCACACATTCCACAAAACCACCGTCCGCTGCCAGGTGTAACGCGGTGGACTCCCTGTCGCCGACTCGCGTCCGCACGTTGGGGTCCGCGCCGGGCGTCTCGAGCAGTATTGTGAGGCACTGGAACATTCCTAAATCAGCCGCAAGATGTATAGCGTTAGTGCCGCCCGGCTCAATTTGATTCACGTCGACACCGTGGGATATAAACAATTTAAGGCATTCCACGGAGTTGGCTCGCACCGCACAATGGAGCAGGCCACCTTCACAGTTGACATACTTCACGGCGGAATGTACGGATGCACCGCGACTGATTAGCAAATTAGCCACTTGCACTGAGTTCCCGAACGCGGCACAATGGAGTGGAGCGAAGCATCTTGGCATGTAATTAGGGTCCGCGCCGCATGAGAGCAGGTAGGTAGCGCATTCTGTGGAGCCGCTGAAAGCCGCCACGTGCAGCGGGGACAGCCCCAGGGCATCGAAGTATAGCGGGTCAGCTCCAACCTCGATCAGCGGCTGTAGGAAGTTGGCAAGTTTCAAGAAGGCCGCCCAAAACAAGCATACATTCTTTTCGGCTTCTGAAGCGGTGGCGAAAGTAGTAGCGGCGGATTCTGCGGTAATGACCCCGGTCTCTAGCTCGTCCAGTAATCGCAGACGTCCGCCAACGGCGCGCATCTGCTCGTGCGCACTCTGACGTAACGAGTCTCCGCAGATATGCGCAGTTAGGTCGAGGGGTGGTTCTTCGAAGCTGTCGTACATGTTGGGGGCGCTCTCGGCGGGGGGCGAGGAGCCGGCGTTGACGTACTCGAGGTGTCCCATGGAGGGGTAGGCTCGTTCGAGGGACTCTTCGTCGAGCGGGGGATGGGGCTGATGCGTAGTCCTGGCGGGGGAGGAGAGCACGCGGGAGACGCGAGGCCGGCGGTCCATGTCGGCGCGCGGGAGGCTCCGGGGGCGGGAGTCATCGTCGGGCTGTCGGCGGCGCGCGAACCAGCGCGCGGGCAGCAGGCGGCGCGTGGCGGGCATGCGGGCGGCGACGCGGCACTGAGCGCCGATCGCCGCTATTATGCGCCAATTGTGACCGCATATGAATCGCGCGCACCTTTTCGCTGTTAGGCTTGTTACACAGTAGGAGATTTTTATTCGACTGTAACAATTTAGAACTGCGGCAACTAATATACTAACATTTTCTTTTTTATGCACCTACCATATTGTCTCTTCACCACCCTTGGTTGGCTGGTAGAGAATGCCTAAGGCATTAAGTCCGCCTTTGTACCTTTTGTTGCATGAAGATTAAATAAATAAATAAATACTAATAATAATAGACCGAATCGTATGAAATTAAATAATGGGTGTTTTGTAATGGAAAATTAGTACATAAAATTATTGATACAAGTGGAAAAAAATAGTCATTGCGTCTGGAAAAGAAATCACCTGAGCCACAGGAATTTATAGAGTAGAGTACTGCCGTGTCAAAACATGTGTATCAAACGACGTTTTTCATTTTTTTTTAAATAACAACTCCTCCTCCTGGAGACTAGGTGGTGCAAACTGTTACCTCGACTCTAGGAATAAGGCAAGGAAGGTACGGGGTAGGTTTTTTAGTCAGTAAGAGTCTGACACTGGTCTCCCGCTCCGCCCAAGAGCGGGTTTCGTCATTCGATAATTTTCACCTACCATAAAAAAAAAAAACAACTCCGCGCCCTTGCGCGGGGCGAGGAGATAGTGACAGACTTTGATTGACTAAAAGACGATCCTGTTCATTCTTCGCATCTCATATCTGGGCCGAATCTTCTTTTTGGCCCTACTCGACCATGCTGGGCCCCTGCGGTTTACTGACACTTCTCGAGGCACACGTAGAATACTACGCGCCGTCGACGACTTGAGCTCGGTCCCGACGGTTAAAAGACGTCCGATCGGACGGCATGCTACCCATTGTTGTTAACCGGAATTGTTGGTGACCGGAATTAAAGAACAAACGACGTATTTCAATACGCACGACTCATAGGGGTTGACCTGTGCCTCATCGCGACACGCGCACAACCTGATAGGATAAACTATTTTACTCCAATAAAATCGAGGCGGGGGCGAGCGTTCACTTTTTTTCTGCACTAGCGCGGAAAGTAGTCCATTGCGTGCCTGTAAACGATGGGACGAGAACAGGTTTTAGAGTACGTATACTGAAAATTATATTACGATAGAGTTGATCACTTCATCGCCATTGCCCAACAGTCGCCCCTCGTGCCGGCAGCCTACCTCCCATCAACAATACGCCTGACAAAAGTATGATTGTATTTACTAACATTTCCCGCGGTGATATCATTGTGACCAAGAATTGATCTCGCAAGATCTCGGTCATTACCGCCACTTGCGTCCTTAAAACGTGCTCGTCAGGTTAACAAGACGCCATTGGGGACTGTAATCTGTAAGATATGTGAGTCAGGTCTCAGGATCAGTGCCGTAAGCAGCATTTTCTACGCACCGGTGCCAGTTTCCTTAACGGCATCCCGCCCTTAAAATGGTACATTTTGATACAAGTTTAGAAAGTTAGTCATTGCAACCGAGGCGGAATTTACACTAGCCGTAGGCTTTGTATTATGGATCCGAGGGATGCAGTGACAAATTTGCATGAGTGTCAAACGATGTTTTTCAATACACTTACGACTCGTGGTAGTTACTCGCGCCTCGTGGGGGATGACCCAGACCCAAGCTGTTATTATAAACTATTTTGTTACAATAAAATTACTGCGGAGGAGAGCACGCGCTTTGTTTCATACTAGTGCCGATAGTAGTCCATTGCGTGCCTGTGAAACGTGCAGGCCCCTCTTCCCCACTGGGCACTATGGGCACGTGCCCAGGGCCCCGCGATCGAATGGGACCCCCTAGTTCTTGCCAGATTACTAAATGATAACCAATAGGTATTACCGAAAAACATTAATTTTGAAAAATCTGATGATAATGGCTTACTACAATACCTACGCTTTAGTTTGCCTCAAATAGTTTAAAGACGGCCCTGGAAACGTGAGCGCCTTTGAGAACCATGAATTAAAACAAAAACATGAGGCTGATCTTTTAGTCACTAACACGTCCTGCCAAGGCTTCAGATTGGTTTGAAAGATGAGCTGGGCAAACTTAATATACCTGGCGCTGGTCATCACTGGACATGAGTGTTTCTGTTCTGGCGGGAAGAACCGCTCGTGTATCACCATTGTGCGAATCGCCCCGAGGACATCGTGTAACACATGTTGGAAGTTGGCTCCTCCTCCTCGCTTGGAGGTGCCCTGCTATAACCTCTTAGGGGCTATCGTGGTGACTCAAGAGTCCGGACGGAGTATTCTTCTGTGCTGAGTGAGAGGGAGAGAGAAACAGGAGGTGCAATACGCGGCATATAAGTTGAACCTTCTGATGAAATATTTGAAACTAGCTTTTGCCAGCGGCTTCGCCCGCGTACATAAAATATAGCCTATGTCACTCAGGAGTAAAGCAGCTTTCTATTGTTGCTTAAATTTTTCAAATCGGACCAGTAGTTCCAGAGATTACCCCCTACAAACAAAAAAACAAAAAAACAAACTTTACCTCTTTATTATATTAGTATAGATAACACTTTTAGACCGTTAGACCGTTAAACCCTGATGATTTCAGCACCTCATCAGGGTTTAACTATTCTTACTCTAGGTAAAACCAGAGACGGGTTTTTATTTTTATAAGTATATATTTTTTAACCGATGGCACCCTTGGGACAGTCCTATAGTTACGGCACTGCTCTGGATCAACAGGAATTGACTGAGTCATTGATAATTTCATGATCTCTGACTGTATCGTTGTATCTGGCACGTGGTTAGGGCCAAGTAGGTATTTCGGACAATCGCATAACTCAATAAGTGCTTATAAAACCACGTTCTTTTTCTTGATAGAGTTGGAATCCTATCGTTTTTGCACAATAGCTACGCTAAAACCAGATAATTTTATATTTGGCCCTTCGACAACTTCTTCATTTTAATATTCCCACAGCTATTGAAATATGGTAAAACCGGGATAGTTGTCCACTTTTTGAAATCACTCCATATCTCTGAGTATAAAAAGCGAAATGGATTATTTGAAAGACCGGCAGGTACATTGGTTTTTCATTGACCAATTTATAATAATTTAAAAATATTTTCTTTTATATTTTTAGAGTATTAGCGATTTTAGCGGACCTCTATATTTTGTGACATCTATCCCACGTGTGGGATAGTTGCCTGATCCATATAAATGCCTTACAGGATAGATCCCCACAAAATGGGCAACTATCACCTAAAAACTTTGATCGCATTTTGTCTTCTCACGCAATCACATAGAGACGTAAGACACGGTCAACATAGTAGTAGCAGGAAAGTCTTTTGATTAATAATTGAAATAGTATACGGTTCATTCGCAAAACTAGAGTAATCGAAATCGGGGCACCTATCCCACTGGGGCATCTATCTCGGCTTTACCCTATATGTGCTTAGGTATATTTACCTAAAATGGGTCATTATTGTTGTTGTAATATAAACTACTACAAAAATAACAGTAAAAACAATCAATGTAGGTACGTTTTTTCTAAGGCGGCCTTGAAATTAAATCAAAGATTTAAATATAGCTACTGCTGCAAAAAGAAAAAGGAAGTGATACTAGGTTACACTACTTATATACTTACACATTCTTTATATCAACAAATTGTACCTATTTAAATTTAATTTCAACATTGTAATTTAATTTCGCTATTATTTTTCTAATTTATATTATAATATCCGTACCTATATTAACTATATATGTAATTTTAACCATTTCAATAACGTAATTAGAAACATAATAGAAGAAGGACAATAGGTATGCGAACGTAATTGTAGTTTTTTTATATTAAAAATCATCCAATGACGAATTCCGCTCTTGGGTGGAGCGGGAAAAAGTGTCAGACTCTTACTGACTAAACACCCCACCCCGTTCCATCTCTGCCCTTCGCACTGGGGCCAAGCCTTCCTTTCAGAAAGAGACGCTGGGCTCCAGTAGATTTCGACCCTGTTGCAGAGTCCCTACGGCTTTGCTAACAACTCCTTGAGGTGCGAGGGAACAGAGCGCGCCGTCGACGACTTGGCTTGGTCAGGACTGTTAACAGACAACCGGACGGCGAGCAATGGGTAGCTCGCCGTCCGCAAGTCCGCGCCTACGGTGGCCGGAAATCGGGATCGGAATCCCGACGGCGTCTAGGGCGTGTGCGCCGTTGCCTAATGCGGTCGGCCTCCTCCTTAGCTAGCATTACTGCTTCGCAGAAGGAGGCGACAACGTAATTGTAGTTCATATTGCTCTCTTGATATTTACTGTCAGCAATACATAATCATTTCATAAGTAAGTATTAATTTTGTCTGAATTTCTTGCGTATACGATACTCGTGTTGTACGAACACGAAACCTACTCCGAAGTTGTTCCTGACCAAAATGTTCCTTCCTTAAATTCTTTACCGCCATCATCGGCGGCGCCAAAACTCGCGATCGCGGCTCCCTTATTGGTCGACGCGCGCGCCAATTAGAACAGAAATCGATTTTCAAAAAAATATACGCGTCGATGGTCACCTCGTGTGCGTGAAATAAAATCTTTTTCAATACACTTGCTCGAAAACTGCCTCTTATCGCACTCCTATTAGGTTCAATATAGCATGTATATCACCCAAGTGCTTTTTTGAGTTTATCACAACAAGGGCTTTTTTATTCCTTCCTTATCGTCACGGTCACGGGTGACTATTTTGTTTCACTTAGTTTATCGAATCAGGCGCGAGGCGTCCCCCAGAGTCGCTGGACGACCCCACGAAATTAGAAACAGACCAGAGCAGATTTGAATGCTATACTTATATATTTCTTATATTTCTACTGTATGTTTGAGATACGATTAAACATTTTTTCTTTCTTTCTTTATTTCACAAGTCGTAAGTGTATTGAAAAACGTCGTTTGACACACGTGCAGATTTGTCATTGCAGCCCTCGGCTCCATAACACACTCGCCTACGGCTCGTGTGAATTTCGCCTCGGTCGCAATGACAAACTTCCTGCACTTGTATCAAAATGTACTATTTCAATACACTTACTCGAAAACTGCCTCTTATCGCACTCCTTTTAGGTTCAATATAGCATGTATATCACCCAAGTGCTTTTTTTGAGTTTATCACAACAAGGGCTTTTTTATTCCTTCCTTATCGTCACGGTCACGGGTGTTTATTTTGTTTTACTTAGTTTATCGAATCAGGCGCGAGGCGTCCCCCAGAGTCGCTGGACGACCCCACGAAATTAGAAACAGACCACAGCAGATTTGAATTCTATACTTATATATATATTTCTTATATTTCTACTGTATGTTTGAGATACTATTAAACATTTTTTCTTTTTTTCTATATTTCACAAGTCGTAAGTGTATTGAAAAACGTCGTTTGATACACGTGCAGATTTATCATTGCAGCCCTCGGCTCAATAACACACTCGCCTACGGCTCGTGCGAATTTCGCCTCGGTCGCAATGACAAACTTCCTGCACTTGTATCAAAATGTACTATTTCTTATGAAATTTTAAATAATGCCTTGCTAGAAGTTCGCTGACTGATTGCTTACGTTCCGCATCCCACATGTCGACAACCTCGCGAGCCAAGTCAATATACTTGACTTGAAACGGAATAAAAAAAAAAATTTATTGGATAGTTTCTAAAATCACAATAACGAAATCAATTTTTTTTGCGCTGCATACCTACATACATACATATTTCTTAGTAGGTACTGATGGATTGTCATGGTATTGTATTTGTTTTTCGGGTTGGTATCCGCAACTCCAGGACTTAAGTGAGTACTTATTTTGTGTACGATTGCCATGGTATCTAATACCCGACGACATTTGACAGAGTAGTCGTGGTTGATCATGTTGCATTTTCGTTGGCTAGTGAGGCTCCCGCGATGCGTCTCCACTTGACATGGTTTTGCCGGGAACTCTCGACCATGGAAGTTTGTGCTGCAGCTTAAATGAGATCTGTCCTACGCGTAGGTGAGCGCCCACGAGACCGCTTCCCCTCTACTTGTCCCTGGACAACGAATCGCTTCATGGAGTGTTCGTTGCGTACATCGTGACCGAAATATTTGAGCATTCGTACTTGCACCGGCATGTCCTAGAACCAAAAATTCGAAGACATGTGACATCCACCAACACTTGCACTTGGCCCGCGTGGTGGATTATGGCCCATTCCCCTCTCTTAGAGAGGAGGCCTGTGTCCCTGCAGTGGGAACATTAAAAAGGCTGATGATGATGATGATGACTTGCACAATCAACGATAACCTCTGTTTGATTGAGAAATCTCCACAAAAACTAAAATAATAAAAGTAAAAGGCAATTAATTACATCAGAATCAACCTCGTCTGGTAATGAAGTCGAGCGATGGCATGTCAAGTCAATGTCTTCTCTGTAATAAAACTATTGTAATTATTGTTTGCAATAGAAATTCAAGTAGATTTAGCAACAACTTAAACTTGTTATAAAGGGTGTTAAAATCACCGATGTTTGACGGATGTTTTTTTTATGGTAGATAAAAATCGTCCAATGACGAATCCCACTCTTAGGCGGAGCGGGAGACAGTGTCAGACTCTTACTGACTAAAAACCTAGGTACCCCGTTCCTCCCTTGCCTAATTCCCAGAGCCCCGGTAACACTTTCGCACCAATCCTCGGCTCCTGAAGGCTTCGACCCTGAACCCAGTCTGGACAGTTACCAGACGACCGGACGGCGAGCTACCCATTGCTCACTTCACTTCCGCACGAACCTCCCGAACTTGCCATGTCCGATGAGAACCTGCGTCATGCGGAAGGTGAGGACGCCGTGAGGTCTATCCAGCCACGCCTCAAAGAGGGGACTTACCGCTATGTTTGACGGATGTTGGAACTATTGCCATTAGTTATTACTTAGTAAGCCGATATTTCTTACATATTCTGCTAAAACCAATTTATTTCCTTTCATCGTAGTTTGGGTTTGGAAACTTATTTTGTGTTGTACACTCTCAAACTCATATTTTATAATAAGTTCCTTTTTTCCATAAACTGTTTTTAATAAATTTTAGAAATCCTATTTATTGTCTTGCTTTACATATTCCATTTACTTTATTTTATAAATAATAAAAGGTAAGTATTTTTTATTCAATTTTTGATATTCGCCCCTAAAGTTGCCATTACATTTAGATCGCGTTACCTTTCGAGTACCGTAATTAGAGACATAATAGAAAGATAATAGGTGTGCGGACGCCAGCGTTCGCTTAGGGCTCAAGAGTTTTGCTATTGTATTGGATTTCAGGCTGGTATCCGAAACTCCACGACTAAAGCGCATATTTTTCATCCCACAACTACATTTAGGTAGCTCCCGTTTTGGAATAAGGCGCATAGGGTCTTTATTCCCTGACACAATTTCTGTGTTGTTGCAACCCTGGAAGGCAAAGGACAAAACAATACTGAAGGAATACGGAATTAGTCTGTAAATGTCTGACACTCTATCACTGCACCTAGAGCTAAAAAACCCCACCACAAAAGGGTATTTAGCCGAACAGGAAGTAAAACCATGTCAGATTTATTGTGTAAGGTAGCTATGACGTCTAAGTCTAAATAGTCTAATTAACAATCTAACAAAAAACACGTGCTTATGTCCAAGTCGTGAGAACGGAAACAATCATTATATACAATGGTATATTAGCCACTTTGCTAAAGCTATGCAGGATTTGCAAGAATATTTCATCCGAATGTGATTGTGTATTGTTAAATTACTGGTTAAAATAACATCAGTCTTCGTCTAGAAGACAATAGGACAAAATATTGATAAATTCTTGACTATTTCTTAAATCAAAATAGAAGGGATTTCAAGCGAACACGCGTGTTTTCGCGCCATTCAGTTGAACAACAGTCGTAGTCGTTCGCATAGATTATAAAATATTTAGCGTTTTTTGTATAGGGTATTTTGGTATTTATCCAAGAACGTAAATAGTTTGTCGTGAACACAGAAGTTAAAATGTCAGGCGGGCAAGCGTGAAAGAGGAATGAAGCTATACACCCTATTAGATATGCTACGGAGTTGTGGCTTCGGTTTCGATATAACGAAACCTTCGGTTGTAGGTATGTCACAGTCGCAAATTACCCGGTATGTGTTACCCGGTCTTAACATAGGTTCTCATTTGTCCCCAACTCTCCATGGGCCACCTCCGGTTCCGATTTTGGTTCCATTAAAAAAAAAACAAATTTAATATCTCTAATCGAAATCCACGAAATCGCGGCTCAAGAGTTTAATCTTTCGACTGCCGTAATTACAGACACAATGTCTGTCAGTCGGTTTTCTTCCGGTTGCATTTCGGTGAGTGTGCGTCGGAATTACATAATTTAATTCCACCTAGCATCCATCATCGGACCACCAGACAGTGGATATCCCACATATACGTACAAAACATTTTGGGAACACATTCATTATGCTTACAGCCAAGGAGTGGAAATCCTTGCCGGAGTCGGTGTTTCCTGATAGCTACAATCCGGGAATCTTTAAGTCAAGAGTGAATAGGTTACTTCTAGGTAAGCGCGCTCCATCGTCGACAGCATCGTCGCTTTCCATCAGGTGAGATAGCGGTCAAGCGCGAACCTATAATCAATAAAACAATATTAAGAAAGTAGAATAAAGATATATTAGAGAAAGGTAATGTTCCTTACCCATTGCTTTAAAGGTTGGTAACGTTTGAGCACGCCTTACTTCTCTGTAGATCTCAAACCATTTCTTAAAGTCATTTCTTTTTTCGAATACGACCGATGTATTTTCCAGAACATTCATCCAAGGACAAAAAGCGACGGACACCACGGCATCAGCTAGTGCGAACAATTCACAGAATTGCATGGAACGAATTCTTTCAGTTAAATTCGATTACCCATGCGAATTGGTGCCCGGCCGGATTTCCGCTAGGGCGACCGCACATAAAGAGCATGGCGTATTGTGTGACCAATGGTTGTGAACGGAGCGGCTTGGACATCTCATGGTGCCACAATGGGGGGCAAAGTACAATCGGACACGTGGATGTTAATCTGTAATGAAGATTAAACGATACTTGTATGGTAGACTGGTAAGTACCTACATTTGAATTTTTACGTTTGATTCAAAAGTGTGACCAATAGATAGACATACTCATATAGACATATAGCTCAACTCTTCTCTCTCTCAACTCGCTCTCTTACTTCTTCTTAGATTTTACCAATCTTTTGACATAAAGTATCGTATTTTTTTTTAGTTCATGAATCATTGTCTCTCTTGATTCATCTCTCAAGCAAACCTTACGGCCACCCGCAAATCTGCATCTATGGTGGCCAGAGATCTGCTTGCAACTCCTGACACCCGGAGTCTACTGTCACGGCAGCCGGGGTATGAGAATGCTCGTTTCCTCACGCTGTCTGTCAGTTTTTCGCTAGAATTACTGTTTCACTGAAAGAGGTGACTGCATCCCATTCTCCCTCGATCCAGAACATGGCTTGAACCAGGGCCAGGTGCGACAGGTTGTCATCGCCGATCGCCTACACGAAGACACGGCGGTGTTCCGTTCAAGAGGGGAGCACTTCCGTAGTGTCCACCAGGCGCGGGCGGTCCGCACATTGGTGAAACCCGGGCGTTTGTTGCGCCGGAATCCTGAACAGGAACCTCCCGTATTTACCATGTTCGGTGAGGACCTGTCTCAACCTTCTACTTACAGACACTCCTGAAAGAAGTGACTTCAGATACACCCCTTAGAAATGCCCCAGAACTTATCGCGACAACGGAGTTTCGCTCTGGCGTTGCAACAACATGTTTTTGTCTAGCATGTGTGCAAGAACTGTTGCATCTAGATCCCACGGTGGCAGGCCGGTAAGGAGGCTCAGAACTTCAGTCTATGTTACGGGAGAACGTGCGTTTTCTCCTCAACGCTGGTCGCTTCTGCAGCGATAGCGCCCAATCATCAAGCATTTGGATATACCTCCAAGATTGGGCAGGAGCCACATGAAGGCAGCTCCAGCCCGCGTCAGTTTGGCCAGACGTCGAAAATGCTCCGCAAAATTCCACTGGTTGTCGACTATACCTTATGTATATTTAAAATAGTGACTATACCTTATTAGATACATAAATAATAGTCTGGTACAACAAGGCCTGGGTCAACAGATATTTATCTAATTAACCCTACTTATGATATCCTGAACGTTATTCTATGAGTATTGTTGTTTAATGTCTTGATGTAAGGCTCTGTGTACAGTTACAATTATCTACCTCCTAGATTGTAGAGTTGAGCATTCTCTGATAGCATTAAAACTAGGGTTGTACCTATAGTTCGTTTTTTAATTCTAGACTACGATTGGACAACTCAGAATGTCACACTCTAGAAATATGTTCCCAATTTTCTGGAGTTTGACATTTCAGTACAGCTCTCGAATCTTGGCGTGTGCACGTGTGTCAAATGACGTTTTTCAATACACTTACGACTTGTGAAATAAAGAAAGAAAGAAAAAAAATTTAATCGTATCTCAAACATACAGTAGAAATATAAAAATTTCAAACAAACTTCCTGCACTTGTATTAAAATGTACTATTTTGATACAAGTGCAGGAAGTTTGTCATTGCGACCGAGGCGAAATTCGCACGAGCCGTAGGCGAGTGTGTTATGGAGCCGAGGGCTGCAATGACAAATCTGCACGTGTGTCAAACGACGTTTTTCAATACACTTACGACTTGTGAAATAAAGAAAGAAAGAAAAAATGTTTAATCGTATCTCAAACTTACAGTAGAAATATAAGAAATATATAGCATTCAATTCTGCTCTGGTCTGTTTCTAATTTCATGGGGTCGTCCAGCGACTCTGGGGGACGCCTCGCGCCTGATTCGATAAACTAAGTAAAACAAAATAATCACCCGTGACCGTGACGATAAGGAAGGAATAAAAAAGTCCTTGTTGTGATAAACTCAAAAAAGCACTTGGGTGATATACATGCTATATTGAACCTAAAAGGAGTGCGATAAGAAGCAGTTTTCGAGTAAGTGTATTGAAAAATCTTTTTTCACTTGGTCGAAGCCGCTGGCTGAAGCTAGTGTATTAGAAAAGTAAAGTTATTTAAAGAATGTTCTTTATTTAGTCTTATTAATTTGCCCCTCTATCTGTTTTTTTAATATCCCATATCGTTTCATGTTTAATCTCTTATTCAATGAAAATAATACTGTCTGGTGTCTGGACAAATTGTATCATGCACAAAGCAAAAGGATGGCCGTTGGTCCATACTAAAAATGAGCTTTTGAAAACTGGAATCATACCTATAAGCCCTTACCAAAAGGAGGGTCGTTAGTCCATACTTATAAATCTGCATTATTTTACGCTCTTAGTTTACCAAGCGTCCCTGCAGTATTTTTGTGGTAAAATACTCTCTATACCTGTTTAAAAAAGGTTCATTTTACATTTTTTTATACCTTATACTCCATTTATAGTGAAAGCATGAGATTATAACCCTTTTTCAATCAAATCTCTCACGGCAGATGGATGGCGAAATTATAAGGGTGCTTTTAAATAAGTACTAGTATTACCAGATAGGGTGTTTCAAGGCCAATGCCAACAGTATTTGCAAACGTTTGAAATGATAATGATCCAACGTATTCAAAAGATCTTTTTGTACACTTTGTGCGGCTTTTGATAAAAATAAAGTCTTTTTTAATAAACCTACTTACTATTATGCTGGTTAGTGTATTCTGGTTACGTTTAAACCCGATGCTAACCCCTTTTTTGAAATGCGAATCTGATTGAAATATCAATAAGAATTATTCTTATAAGTACAGATATACTGGAGTAACGTTTTTGGAGCAGTGGTCGAGCGATTGGCTGCTGCGCGGTGTGTCGCGAGTTCGCTTTCCGTATGGGAAGAAAAAGTATATATTGACATACGGATAACAAGCTTTTTTTAGTGGGAATAACCATCGAATGACAAATCCCGCCCTTGGGCAAATCAGTAGACAGTGTCCGACTTCTGACTAAACGACCCACCGTTCCTTCCTGCCTTAGTTCAAGGGCCCCGATGTTCCGCTTTCGCATTAACTCTTGGCCTCAGAAGGCTTCGATTGGACGCCCAGCTGGGCCTCTACAGTTGCTGATAACTACTTGAGACGCGCGGGAACTGTGCGCGCCGTCGACGACTTTTGACAGATAACAAGGTAACAAACTCTTGGTGTAAAATATACATAGGACAAACTCTTGTCAAACATATCACCACGATCCGTTCAGCCGTTTCAGCGTGAAGGAGTAACTAACATACATACGCACATAATTTTAATCGTTTTTCTTTTACAATATTACTATGAAAAAAATCGCGAGAGCGTGTCGGGTCACGTTTACTGTAGGATTCCGTAGTTTCGATGCAACAGAACCCTTAAATTACGATTTAACAGCGCGAAGTAGTATAAGTACATATTGACACCAAATTTCAGCTTTCTAGTGCTAACGGTCGCTGAGATTATACGCGGGCGGATAGACAGACAGACATGGCGAAACTATAAGGGTTTTTTGTTGACTACGGAACCCTAAAAATAATGCGCCCCCCCCCCCCCTCTAACTTCTGAACCATAAGTTTAGAAAATATGAGAAAAATCTCAACAGTAGAACTTTGTAAAACCTTTCTAGGAAAATTATTTTGAACTTGATAGGATGAAGTTTTTGAAAAATTAAAAAAAGAATGTCTTGAACTAATTTTGTAATTTAACCGTACATGCAAGCATTTTTATTTAACTCTTTTACATATTTCATCATTCTGAACGAATCTTCTTTCAAATAAAAAAAAAAATAAATAAAATCGGTTCACGCAAAATAAAATTACCACCGGGTACTGCGCCATCTCTCGGGCAATTGGGTTACTAATTTTTACATGGGCTCTGTTACATTGTAAGAAATTTGTGACGGACGGGAAACTACGGTATCCTACACTGAGCGTGGCCCGACACGCTCTTGGCCGATTTATTTGCTTTTCGAACGATTATTTCCGAAAATTTAACTTTATCAAAAAATTATTACAACAATATATTACACGTTAGAGCCAGGAAGCGCCGCAGTTTAATAAAACAATGTTCGATCCAGTCCGTCCCTTTCACTAGTCCCTAGTAACGCCCTAAGCCGATGTCTGTACCCCACAGGCAGTGTTCATAACGAGTGGTCCATAGTTTTTAGTTCACTGGTTTTTAAGGCTTCTCTGGCCTTTAGAACTGTCTAAAGGCCAGAGAAGCTGTTAATGACTGCATCACACAGAAGATCGATAAAGCCACAGAAGCCATAAAAAACAATATAATAAAAAGACAATTTGTTGTAAATAACGCTTAAACTCATCTTCTTTTTGGTCGTTTCACTCTTGCTAGAGTGGGCGTCGTTATCACGATGGTAGCTTTCTGGAATCCTGATGGATTTCAGAAACGACGTAAGACTAACCGCCACTTTTACCTGCTGGCAGTCCAATCCAATCAAAAAGGCGTTCGATGGAGTCACCTCCGCGTCGACAGATGCAGGCCAATGTATTATAAAAATAATAAAATAGATAACAACTACAAACATAACATTTGAACTCCATTCATATAGGGTTAAAGAGGGCGAAGCCGTTAGCAAGATCTAGTTAGTTATAAATAAAACTTACACGTCAATTTCTTCATCAATTTATACTAGACTAGCGACCCACCCCAGCTTTGCACGGTTACTGATATTGAATATATTATGCATGTATTATACATATAAACCTTCCTCTTGAATCACTCTATCGCAGCATCAAAATCCGTTGCGTAGTTTTAACGATTCATACATAGGGACAGGAAGCGACTTTGTTTTATACTATGCAATGGTACGGCCGAATTTCAATAAAACAAAAATGTCTGTATAATTCAAATATTTAATGTTATACAATTTGCAGCTTATACACATAGAGAATGTTCATATGTATCAATATAGTTAACATAATTACAAGTAGGTGCAATCACGAGTTAGTGACGTACAGCGACTGTTAGGTGACGCGAAACACATATTTAGATGTACAAGACGATTGACTGCAAAACAGATTAAATTCTACTAAATTTACACGTTTTTAGCGTAAAAAATGATCAATTTATGATAATTTCGATGAATTTTAGAGAGATGATGATCGTATAATGATTAACTAAGTAAAAAATATCAGAATCATATGAGATCCGTTAAATCAAACATCATTTTCATAGCATTTAAACCATTTTGCGTTCAAACGATAATAATATTTTATTAATCATACACATTTTTGGATGGATTATGTTTTTCATTTAAACTAAAATAATAACTATTAAAGCTAACCATTAAAACATACTAAAGTATAAATTAAAAACTATTTACAAAATATTACAAAAGTTTTTATCTTCATTACACGAAACAATTAATCGTTTATTAGTAAAAAAAAAAAAATTAATTCAATGGTATTCTTAAATATTATTGATTCTGTTTATGTACTTGTTGTGAACACAAGACAAAATATGACATGGCACAAAATAGTCCGAAATTATGTGACAAACGTTAATACTGTGTCAATGTCGAAAATGATCAAAACATGTGCTTGTGCCGCTCTGTGTCCGGCGAGCGGCGAGGGACGATATCAAAAGCGTGCAGTAGCCCACTCAGAACTGCGCTGAGTCGCTTAGACGTTTTGGAGATGCATACACATACTGACAGACAGCGTGGTAGGGAACTATCGCGCTTATGTCAATAGGAGCCCGCACTTACGTAGGTATGTCAATTTCTTACACCTCTTCGAGTCTCTGAAGACTATCTAGTTTTCTTCATCTTATATCATAGAATTATTTGGCCATTTTATTCTTATGTTACGTTAAAAAGAATCACGCAGGCACACTTGATACTAAAATTCTAATTCCCATGAAGTCCCTATAGACACGAACCCACCATAGTAAGTATTGCTTATTTATGAAATATGTTAAAATGAGGGTTTAACGATAGTTGTACATTACAGTTATATGCAAAACAAAATACACTTTGATAACAGTATAAAATAACTTCAGGATGTAACAAAATATCAATATTATAAGAATAACTAGTTGATTCACACTTTCTGTAAAGTCTTTGGACCAGCCCCAGTACTCTTCGTATAAACCGAATGCCGAGATTTCAGTCAATTCCTAATCCACTTTTAATAACACATTTAGAGATTTAATTTTTAGATCTAAAGGTAATAGTTACACTCGATTAAGTTGGCTTCAGAACTCAAATGGAAGAATCTAGAGCTTTATATTATTCATTTTTTAAAGTCCAAGGCTCTAGATCTTTACATTGCACACTGGAAACGACAATCCATTTTAATAAGAAGATACACAACATTATTAACAAAATGCGAAATTTTCGCTGTCAAACAGACAATTTGACAAGACATGAAGCAATGTCTTCTATCTTAACCAAGTCACGATCGTTTCGTTAACGGCGAACGCTTTGAGTTGGTCACACTCTCAATTCCTTCGTTCTGACGTTACGTGGTTAAAACTTGAGGAATTTGAGGAGTGGTTTACTAATCAACTTTCGACGTTCACGAAACGACGGTAATTAGGGAAGGGGGAATTGGATTGTCATATACAGTGTGTTTTGTATTTACGATGCAGTTTAGGTTTACTCTCTCTCATTATAAGTTCAGCCGTTCACAAAGTCTGTGTTTCTTCAGGCACAGTGGTGTCGCACTACACGGCGGAGTACTTGCGCCCGTCGTCGGAGGAGTAGCAGTGCTGGCAGTGCAGCTTGTGCATGCGCACGCGCACGTGGAGCCACAGTGGTGTCGCACTACACGGCGGAGTACTTGCGCCCGTCGTCGGAGGAGTAGCAGTGTTGGCAGTGCAGCTTGTGCATGCGCACGCGCACGTGAAGCCACAGTGGTGTCGCACTACACGGCGGAGTACTTGCGCCCGTCGTCGGAGGAGTAGCAGTGTTGGCAGTGCAGCTTGTGCATGCGCACGCGCACGTGAAGCCACAGTGGTGTCGCACTACACGGCGGAGTACTTGCGCCCGTCGTCGGAGGAGTAGCAGTGTTGGCAGTGCAGCTTGTGCATGCGCACGCGCACGTGAAGCCACAGTGGTGTCGCACTACACGGCGGAGTACTTGCGCCCGTCGTCGGAGGAGTAGCAGTGTTGGCAGTGCAGCTTGTGCATGCGCACGCGCACGTGAAGCCACAGTGGTGTCGCACTACACGGCGGAGTACTTGCGCCCGTCGTCGGAGGAGTAGCAGTGTTGGCAGTGCAGCTTGTGCATGCGCACGCGCACGTGAAGCCACAGTGGTGTCGCACTACACGGCGGAGTACTTGCGCCCGTCGTCGGAGGAGTAGCAGTGCTGGCAGTGCAGCTTGTGCATGCGCACGCGCACGTCGGCGCCGGCGCGTCCGTCGCCCAGGCGCGCGCCGCACACGGCGCACGTGAAGCACCACACGTGGTAGCACAGCGACAGCGACTCGATGATCATGGCGGCGCCGCGACCTGCACACAACACTCAAGTTAATAACCTGCTCAAATCTAAACAAATCATGCAAGTATATCAACGCAAATGTCTTTAACAATACGCAAAGTGCACGTGCAACGAAACGTTACGAACTACTCACGCGGCGCGGTGCTCTCTACTCAAAAATGAAAAGCCGCGTACTAACCAAGCGAGCGGCCTCGCGAGGCAGCCTCGGACATTTCCCTCAGTACGCATGCCGCGCGAGGCGGCCTCGATCTGTAAGGAGGCTGCTTCGAGCGGCAAGGCCGAGCCACCGTGAGCATCGACGCTCAGTTTAACTTGAAATTGAATAGAACGCACAACTAACAGTCAACGAATAAGCGAGGCAAAACACTACCGTCTTGAGTGAGCGCGGCAAACGTACTGAGGTGCCTTTGAACATCGACAAAAAGCGATAACGCTCGGCTCGGGCCGCGGCACGCTCGGCCGAGGCAGCGCATGCGTTTGGCTAGGCCAAGGCACGTCTTGACCGACCGAGGATTTGCCTCGCGAGGCTGCTCGCTTGGTCAGCACGCGGCTAAAGGCAAGGTGATAAAAGGCATGCGGCGCGTGAACGGTCATTAGTTCGTCGACATCGGAGCTGATCGGAGGTTCTTGAAATTTATTTTATTGTTATACTAGCTTTTGTCAGCGGCTTCGCCCGCGTACATAAAATATAGCCTATGTCACTCAGGAGTAAAGCAGCTTTCTGTTGTTGCTAAAATTTTTCCAATCGGACCAGTAGTTCCAGAGATTACCCCCTACAAACAAAAAAAACAAACTAACAAAAAAACAAACTTTACCTCTTTATTATATTAGTGTAGATTATTTTTGAAATTATTGTTATTACGTAAGTGTCATATAATAATTAAATTTATTCATATAAAAGTGTAAGTGATTTAATAAAGCATAATGAGCGATGAAGATCACCAAAAAAAAAATGAAGACACCTCTCCTCTTACAACTATATCTATCTATATATATATAAAAGAAATGAGTGGAGTGATATGAAAGAAAAGGGAGTTACTGATAGTGTGACGGGTGACAGGTCAGAGAAAGTTAAAATCTCATATTAAGCGTGTCCTAACCAAAAAAGCATATTATAAGGTTAGAGACTATGTCGAAGACACAACTGTCTGGCAATGACTGCTTCTGCTCATGTGGCCCCCTGGTAACTTATTAATATTCTATATAATTGCTTTTTCATTTTTTTTTTTTATATACGACATCTCTTTATTCTTTTATTTTGACACATTTTCACAATATTCCTTATTCCATTTTATAGATCCATTATAGAGCCAGAGAAGAAATTTGCGGGCACTGACTACTCTTTTTTCTCTGCTTAACTCTCCCACCCCTCCTTCTTATCTTATTTCTCATTTTCAATATCTTTCCTCTTCCCACGCTAAAAATCTGCGTTCCTCTAAAAATCTGTTACTCATTTGTCCTTCTCATACTTCTAATTTTGTTCATTCTTCTTTTTATATACAGTCCATACTTCTTTGGAATGCGCTTCCTCTCGATATCAGGATGGCTACCAGTCGGTATTCATTTAAGTTGATGTTGCGGAAATATTTTCTCCACAAATAGCAGAGTCGTCTCAAAACCTCTTTCTTTTACTATATATAGATAATATGTATATGTAGGTATATTATATATATAAATATTATATGTATGTTTATTTTATTCATATATATATTTTAACCCTGGATCTTGTTAATATTTTCGGTAATTTGTATGCACCTGCCATGTTTTCTCTTCACCACCCTTGGTTGACTGGTAGAGAATGCCTAAGGCATTAAGTCCGTCTATGTACCTTTGTGTTGCATGAAGTTCTAATAAATAAATAAATAAAAATCCATCATATTATTATAATGTAATTGTCTTACTGAGACTTGTGATTATTTTTCTTGCTTTTATATAGCCTATTTCAATAATGTGAATGTGAGAACATTGTAGACGCAAATTTTAGATTACTTCCTACCATTTTAACGGTAGGAGTTCAATATTGACTGGTCTGCACTGTCCTTACATAATTTATGTGCTGTAATATGGAAATATTGTAAACATAACAATTTTTTTAAAAGAGTAACCATGGAGTTTCTTGCAGGTTCTTCTCCATAGGAAACGACCAATTTGGAACCATGCACTAGCTTCTGACTTTTTATAAGTGCCCATGTAGGCCCATGTTTTTATTTTTTTCCTTGTATGAAATCTTGCGATCGGCTTGACAAGCCATAAACAGATTGATTTTGAGAGGTTTATTGACGGGAGAGCAAAGTTCCTCCAGTGAGAAGACCTGCTCTTATGTTAGGGCGTAGGCCCATGTGAAATAAAAAATTTTGACTTTGACTTTGAAGGGCGCCTTTCTCTTAAATTTTACCTTTGTGACGTCCTTCAGTAACTAAGAAAAATACTACGTTCGTAAAATTGTTCATCATAGAAGAACGAGACAATTAATTGACATAATTTAATATTTTTCCTCGTACTATTTATTATTTATCGTATAACTGGTTTTTCGTTTTGCGTTATCATGTTAGGTATGTTATTTTTATAAAAAAATGTTTTGTTCTTTTCTATTCATTTTAGTTCCAGTCTACTTATTATTTTGACTGCCTCTGTTAAAATAGGGTTTTAAATTGCACTATGCAATCTCTAGCTATAAAGGTTTTTTTAAGGTGGGAAAAATCATCTAATGACGAATCCCGCCCTTGGGCGGGGCGGGAAACAGTGTCAGACTCTTACTGACTAAACAACCCACCACATTCCTTCTTAGCTCTCATACCACGGTCGGACCTTCCTTTCAGGAGCCGAACCGGACCCCAGTAGGCTTCGGCCTTGCAGTGGGGCCTCTACATTTCCTGATAACTCCTTGAGGTAGCTATTAGGGTGCTGATGAGCTGGGGGGATCGAATCACGTATTTGTCCCACCCGTGCGCAAAATACGCGCTTTAGACGTGGAGTTGCGGATACCAGTCCGATATACTATCCTACTATACTATACTAAGGTGGTGATGTGAAGAGTAGTAGTGCATGTGGGCATGCGTACATTCGTACCTAGTTCCTCCCCGCAGTGCGAGCACTTCCTGCGGCCGGACACGCTCAGCAGCTTGTCCTCGCGCGCCTCCGTCCGCACGGGCCGCTTCATGTCCGACGACAGCTGTTGTTGGCTGCAAAGTTATATGTTTTATGTTAATTAAGTGCTTCAATTTAACCTTTCGAGTACCGTAATTAAAGTCATAATAGAAAGACAATAGGTGTGTTATAGTCGTTTGAACGTGGTCAAGAGATCCAGAATAGATTGGAGGTGTGGTGGCACAGACTGGAGAGTGTTGGCCTGAAATTAAGTAGAACCAAAACGGAATACTTGTTCTGTGATTTCGGCGGTCTCTCCGGTCCTGTGGTCTTAGCTCTCGCTGGAACGCCCATACCAATCTGTTCCGACTTTCGGTATCTCGGGTCGCTCGTTCAAGGAGATGGTGAGATAGACCGAGACGTAACGCATCGGATCAACGCAGGATGGATGAAATGGCGACAGGTCACGGGAACAACTTGCGACCCACGGATGCCCCTCAAGTTGAAGGGTAAAATTTACAAGTCCGTTATAAGACATGTCCTACTGTATGGATCAGAATGTTGGGCTGTGAAAGAGACGGATGAAAAAAGACTGCATGTAGCGGAGATGAGAATGTTGAGATGGATGTGTGGTGTGACGAGAATGGATAAAATGAGAAATGAGTATATTAGACGAGGTCTGAAAGTGGCGCTAGTGACTGAAAAGTTGAAAGGAAATCGTTTGTCTTGGTATGGACATGTGAAGAGGAGAGATGAAACGCATGTCACAAAAAGAGTTCTGAGTTTACACGTGGATGGATGGAGAGGAAGAGGGAGGCCGAAGAAGAGATGGATGGATTGTGTGAAGAGTGATATGAAAGAAAAGGGAGTTAGTGATAGTGTGACGGGTGACAGGACAGAGTGGAAGAAAAAAACATGTTGCACCGACCTCAAGTAAAATGGGATAAGGGTAGGATGATGATGATGAGTCGTTCGAACGGGGCTCAAGTTTTTTTTAATGGCAAAAGTCATCCAGTGATGAATCCTGCTCTTGGGCGGAGCGGGAAACAGTGTTAGACTCTTACTGAATAACACCGCACCTCGCTCCTTCTTTGCCTTTCGCACTGGGGCCAAATTTTCCTTTCAGAAAGAGTCCCTGGGCCCCAGTAGGCTTCGACCCTGTTGCAGGGACTCTGCAGAAGGGTCGAGGCCAATTGGGACCAAGGGTTTGGGTCTGAAAGAAAGGCTCTGGCCTTGGTATAATATAAAGGCATCGTAGGTACGGAGTGGGTTGTTTGGTCAGTAAGTCTGACATTGTTTTCCGCTCGGTTCAAGGGCGGGATTTGTCATTGGATGATTTTTACCCACCGAATGCCTTGCCAGTTTTTTATTTATGGTGGGTTAAATCATCTATTGACGCCCTTGGGCAGAGCGAGAGATAGTATCAGACTTTTACTGACAAAACGACCTACCCCGTTACTTCTTAGCTTTCATACCGGGGTCGGACCTTCCTTTCAGATACCGGACCGAGGCCCCAGTAGGCTTCGGCCCTGTAGTAGGGCCTCTACATTTGCTGACAACTCCTTAAGGCGCGCGGGAACAGAGCGCGCCGTCGACGACTCCGCTTGGTCCGGACTGATCCCTCACCAGGTCATAGGTTTGTGTTGCGGATGTATATGGTAGGTGAGGTTAGTTTACCTGGTGCTGAGCGCGTGCATGGCGTGTAGCGGGGCAGGGGGAGCTACCGGCGCGGGCGCGTCGTGGTGGTACGAGTGGCGCTGGGTGGCGCGCATCTTGTTGCGCTGCTCTTCTATACGCCGAGCTTCCGCTTCCTGGAATCATCATAATGCGATTAGTAAGACATTTATTAAAAATCAGCCAAGAGCGAGTCTGGCCACGCTCAGTGTAGGGTCCCGTAGTTTCCCGTCCGTCATAAATTTCTCACAAAGTAACAGTAACAGTAAACTATCACTTTAGCGCGAAGTAGAGCGCCATCCCTCGGGGAATTAGGAAATAATTTTTACAAACTAGACGGGTTTTCGGTAGTAATTTTGGATTGCGTGAACGTATTTTAATCATTCTTTTATCATTTGAAAAAAATAAATGTTTAGGATACTAAAATATAAACATAGATAAAAATAATGCAAGCATATTTTTTAAGTATGGTTAAAAAAAAAAAAAATCCCGAAAGAACCGTATAAAAACGCGGCCACTCTAAAAATGTCAACCTCAGCGATGTTGTCACAAGGAAGCGTATGACACTGGTCTTGTAGGACAAAGAGGTAAACGGTCAGTATAAGTCTGACACCCGTCGCCGTCGCTCCACCCATAGCAGAAGTCATTTGATGATTTCCCAGTAAAAAAAATCATGTGATGTTTAGACTTAATTTTTTTACTATCGCTTCTTGTCGAAAGCGGAAGACTATATTACAAGTATGAGTGTGTGTCTGTTTGTTCTTCAAATTAAACAGCTGAACGGATTTGGACGTTTGGTATAAGGGTAGATTGTGTCTTGGAATAACATATAGGATACTTTTATCCCAGAAGCATGTTCCATTATAATAATTTTCTATTTTCTCTCGCATAAGCTAGTTTGCGATGTGTGTGGTGAGTGGTATTTACCTGTATGAGCCAGTGTTGGTTGTAGTTGTAATTGGCTGGCTTCCTGTTCCTCGCCTGCATCCAGTCGGTGTTGGAGATCAGCTTCGGTGTGGGCGCCGCGCTCAGAGCCTGGAATTATACAACAAATAAAATTATACATTATTTCAGATAGGGAAATAGGGTGACTGGTTTTTTTTTATGTTGAGAAAAATCATCTAATGACGAATCCCGCCCTAGGACGGGACGGGAAACAGTGTCAGACTCTTACTGACTAAACGACCCACCCCATTTCCTCTTAGCCCTCATACTGAGGTCGGACATTCGTTTCAGAAACCAGACCATGGCCCCAGTAGGCATCGGCCCTGCAGTTGGGCCTCTGCATTTGCTGACAATTCCTTGAGGGGCGCGGGAACAGAGCTTGCCGTCGACGATTTGGCTTGGTTTGGACCATTACCCGACGACCGGACGGCGAGTTACCCATTGCTCGCCGTCAGCAAGCCCACGCCTACGGGTGACTGGTGATCAATACTTTTTAAGCACGTGTTTGTAGGTAGTCATGATAACAAACAACTTTTGCAATGGGACTAAACAAAAACGAAAATTTAATCACGAAAAAAATCTGCAAGTTTAGTACATTTTGACCACATTTTCGTGAATTCAGGTTTGCAGAGAGTCAAACACTAGTTTATACAAATTAAAAAAACAACAACAATATCGCATGCCACTCCAATAACATGATTAAACTTGTTCAAAGACTAGTGTACCTGCAGCGTGTGCCTGGTCATGGGATGGTAGTTGGCGTTGCCGTTGGTGGCGGGCTTCTGCCGCAGCTGCACATTCGCGTACTCCACCGCTGACGGCACGCGACTGCTCCTGGAAATATGGGGAACTAGGATTAGTGCGTTGTTGACACATCTACGGTCCGGACTAAGCGTTTTGCCTCGTCGTTTCATCAATTCAGCCGAAAGACGTCCACTGCTGGACATAGGCCTCCTCCAAACGTCGCCACAACGACGGGTCCCGTGCGTTTCGCATCCATAGAATTCCAGCAACCTTGACCAGGTCGTCGGTACACCTTGTGGGAGGCCTACCAACACTACGTCTTCCGGTACGCGGTCACCACTCCAGAACCTTTCGGCCCCAGCGGCCATCTGTTCTGTGTGCGATGTGCCCTGTCCATTGCCACTTAAGTTTGGCGATTCTTTTAGCTATGCCTCGTCGTTTATACCGCGTACATGGAAGGACTGGAACAGTTTGCCAGCTGAAGTGGTTCCCTACAATTATAATTTAAGTGTCTTCAAGGCTAGAGTGAATAGGCTCTTATTAAACTAGTGTGCCTCACCATCATCGATTGCATCACTGCTTACCATCAGGTGGGATCACGGTTAAGCTCTAGTTTATAGCAATAAAAAAAGTGATTATTCACAAACTACATATTACACACACTCAGGTCTCGGGTTCACTATATCCTATGTAGCGCCATCATGGCGTCGCATAATTAATCCTGCATCGCGTAATCAAAGTTCCCTGCACGATTTAGAACAGCCCGAAATCATCTATCGGGCAGTAGCCCACCAGACATAACACCTGTCTGGTCAGAGGATCCTCCCTTTTCAATGAAGGTGTGCGTGACTTTACTCTCGCACTAGATTAGGTGTACCGTACAGTCACTTTATTTGACTTAGGTGATCTGTAGGCCATACACCTTTACATTGATGACATTAGTGAAGTTTTGACGTTAACGGAGTGTGAGGGCGCTGTAGTTTTAAAAGTTTTGATAGACGACATAATGCCAATGAAGCGCTGCAGCGGACTTTTGTATTAACTTTTCAGTATTTTAACAAACTAATAGTTTCTATGAACGTGCTTGTCTATCACTGGGGTATAAGTCAAGGCAAAAGATTCATTGGGAGAGATATGAATTAGATAAATGGTACCTACTAGAATTAAATTGCTCATAACAAAGTTTTAAAGAATTGCTGGGAAATTTTGTCTTAAATTATAACGCAATAGTGAGTTGGTACTGTGTGGGAACCACATTGTTTCAACTGTATTTATTTGCCAATTACGTGGTGCAATGCAATTTTAGTTTATGGCACTGCTTGAATATTCTTTTATTTTTTGTGCGAAGTATGTAATTTAAGTTGGCACCTATCTGTATACCTATTGAAAGGGAACCGTTTGTCTTGGTATGGGCATGTAAAAAGGCGGGATGAAACGCATGTTACAAAAAAAGTCATGAATATAAATGTGGATGGATGGAGAGGGAGACCAAAGAAAATATGGATGGATTGTGTGAGAAGTGATATGAAAGAAAAAGAAGTTAGTGATAGCGTGACGGGTGACAGGACAGAGTAGAAGAAATAGTACATTTTGATACAAGTGCAGGAAGTTTGTCATTGCGACCGAGGCGAAATTCGCACGAGCCGTAGGCGAGTGTGTTATGGAGCCGAGGGCTGCAATGACAAATCTGCACGTGTGTCAAACGACGTTTTTCAATACACTTACGACCTGTGAAATAAAGAAAGAAAGAAAAAAAAATTAATCGTATCTCAAACATACAGTACAAATATAAGAAATATATGAGTATAGCATTCAAATCTGCTCTGGTCAATTTCTAATTTCGTGGGGTCGTCCAGCGACTCTGGGGGACGCCTCGCGCCTGGTTCGATAAACTAAGTAAAACAAAATAATCACCCGTGACCGTGACGATAAGGAAGGAATAAAAAAGCCCTTGTTGTGATAAACTCAAAAAAGCACTTGGGTGATATACATGCTATATTGAACCTAATAGGAGTGCGATAAGAGGAAGTTTTCGAGTAAGTGTATTGAAAAAGACATTTATTGCGCCGACCCCAAATAAAACGGGACAAGGACAGGAAGATGATGATGACCTATCCGTATACCTATATATTTTTATACAACACCCTTAAATCTACTTCAGTTATTATGCCCCATTTTTAATTTTCCTATCAGTCACATATTTTAGAAACGTATTGTTATTAGTAGAGATACGCCGAATAGTCGTTTCACCGAATAACCGAATATACTGCGGCATAATTCGGTTCTTGATTCCATAGTTTCACCGCGCAAACAAGTAAATTATTATGTATAAGCAAACCTATTTCAATATAATTGTAATTTGCTAGTGGGATTATTGCAATAAAAAAAATCTGTTCTTACTGAATACCGAATATAAAACGAATATTCTTCGGATCTCTAATTTATATAGCTCACCCGACAGACATTTTTTTTTTGTCTTAACTATGACTATTCTTTCAAACCCCTAGTCGTTCTCAAGTTATGGCGTAACCAAAGGAAATAGGATTTAATTTTTATACAAAACTAGCTTTTGCCCGCGGCTTCGGAACAGCTCGACCGATTTTGTGCAAACTTCACATAAACCGTTTACTAAATAGTCCTAACAAAGCTTAAACATTTGGTTTGGATGAGTGAGCCCGTTCCTGAGTTATAAAATTAAAACGAAACGTGGCATTGATTTATATATATATTGATTACTAGCTTTTGTCAGCGGCTTCGTCCGCGTACATAAAATATAGCCTATGTCACTCAGGAGTAAAGTAGCTTTCTATTGTTGCTAAAATTTTTTCAATCGGACCAGTAGTTCCAGAGATTACCTCCTACAAACAAAAAAACAAAAAACAAACTTTACCTCTTTATTATATTAGTGTAGATACTAGCCTTCCTCCTATTTTAAATCGTTTAGGGACTCATTAAAATATACACAAAGTTTCAATAGGTGTCACAGGAACTCTCAGAACAATTACGAGTATAATAAAGGACAAACAACACTAACCTCATAGTAATCTCCCTCTCAATGGACTCGCGACTCTTCGGTTTCGGCGGCAGCACAGGCTGAGGCACCCGCATGACCTGTCCTCTGACCTCCTTCCTCTCGTACAACACCCTCCGACTTTCCTCCACGCCAAAATGCCTCTGCATATGTTCCTCTGACACTATAGGCTTTCTTTTCTCATCTACCATCCTCCCATCTACGATTCTCTCATCTACCATCCTTTCGTCCACCTGTCTTTCAGGGACTGATGGAGGTATGGATGGGAAGTTCTCGTTTAGAAGTAAATTTGGCATTGAATGTCTATAATGAGGATTGTTCGCCTTCGGTCGGTTCAGCGGCGGTTTCTCAGGTGACGAAGGGATCGAAGATATGTCTTGGACAGATTTCTGGATGATCCTGGTCTGATCTCGAAGGAGGTTTTCCCTTTGTCGACGTAATTCTTCCTGCTCCAGTTGGAGTAATTCACGTTCGAAGCGGAGTACTTCCTATTTTGAGGGTAGAAATGATTTGAGAATTTGTGTTTTGAAGAGCTATGAGTGGGTAGTAAGGTCCTATAGTTGTAAAGGTATTTATAATGTACAAGTTTTAGTATTATGTAAATGTTTCTTAATTTAAGTTATTGTTAACTTATGTATAAATTATTTTGATTCCCCAGCATATATTTTACAAATTTAACTTAAAAGTTAGTAGTTTATTATGACTTAAAAATTATATAGGACCTTACGTGATAGGTTTTAATGTAAGTATTTTGTATTGATTAGTAAAACATTAAATTTTAGTGACATTACCATGAAGTGCAAGGCTTCAAGCTGGCGTGGATTAAAATACATTGATAACATTTGGGGTAATGAAGTTTCAAAGTAATAAGAGGAAATTTCGGTATCGATTTTTTTAAAGAGCCAGAATATAGGCTGAGTCTTGCTTAACCAAAACAACGAAAAATTGCACAATCAACCGGTTTTTTGAGGCGGCAAACCATCTCACTCTTGATGGATTTGTTTCTTTTTAAGTGTGTTTTTGTGATGACTTAGTGATAACGGCCTCGATTTATCTACCTCGCAGGTTGCAATCCAGGCAGGGGGTTTACTTAGTGTCATTTATTTCATCAATACTGCTCTCAAAACGGAAAAATACACAACCTTAACGTATCTGTTATTTATTTATTGTGCACACCTACCACAGTGTTGTCTTGTTTAACCCAAAGGTAGACTGGTTTTTTTTTTTGGTAGGTAAAAATCATCTAATGCCAAATCCCGCACGTGGGCGGAGCGGGAAACAGTGTCAGACTCTTACTGACTAAACAACCTACACCGTTCCTCCCTTGCCTTATTCCCAGAGCCCCGGTATAACGCTTTCGCACCATCCCTCGGCTCCAGGAGGAAGGTAGACTGGTAGAGAATGCCTTGTAGCATTAAGTCCACCTATACTGTACATGAAGTTTAAATAAATAAACCGAAGTTTCCTCTTAGTAATGTGTGTAAGTGTAAAAATGTCATTCACCTTTGTATTGGCATCGTCATACGCCCCGTCGGGCCAGTCCTCGTTAGCCGACGCCTGAAAGGGACGCCGCACCACGCATTGTTATTTACAATCACAACATGGCCACCAGGAACCACAATATTTAACATATTTTTTGCGACAGGATTATATATATACTGAGAAAATAAATTGCTTGTATGTAATAGAAGTAATAGTGTGTAGTTATTTGTGTGTGTCTAGTTTTTAAGTCAAGAGTGAAAAGGTTACTTCTAAGCAAATATCATCGACCACATTCATTGCTTACCATGTCAGACAGTGGTCTAAAACCATTGTCTGATTCTGGTTCGCTTTTAAAAGGGAACCACTACTACTGCTAATTTTTTTTTTTAATTATGGATGACCATAGTAATATATCATTCAAAGTACATTAATATTACTAAATAACAGATTATAAGTACGTATGTAGGTACCTATATTGTTTTTTTAGAAGTTCCTTTTCAAAAATTACAAATTGTTTCATTTTACAATTCTTATGAATCAGATTTAAGACCTATTGTAGTGTAGTGTAACTGATGTAAGAGTATCTTTGATTCAAATATTATGGTTCCAATGTTAGATGGGAGTTAATTCCTTGAGCATTTGACAACATCAGTGTTTTGTGATGAAACAAACGATACATATGACATGTTTCGATAATTATGGAATTGATGCATGTTTTTCATAAGAATGTAAAGTAAAAATTAACAATATTAACAAAATGCAAGTATTAATAGACCGTGCAATAACTTCTTTCTTGTACTAGAAGTTTTTCCCAACATTGGGCTAAATATAAATATCAGTGCATCGTGCCAGTGCATTTTCACTAACTATATACATATTGCAGTGAAGAAAATAAAAGGCAAATAATAATTTAAAATAAATAATATTTATTTAAAGAATAAAGTATACATACATAATCAAGAACTACGGTTGTGACTAATTTAAGTGTTTTGGCTATCCTTACTCAAGTAGGAAAGTGTTTCTGGCGTTTAAATATGGAAATAAGCATTAATAAAAAAGCAGAATAAATGTGTTAATGGCAGCATTCATTATGTTTTAAATACCACGTTACATAGGTACATATTTACACAATAACCAATTGAACAAAAATTAAAAGAAACCTTTGAAAAAATATATAAGAAACTACCTATATTTAAATTATAAATTGAGTAATGTACTAATTATTTATTAAATCGTTGTATTTTTTTTTGTACTTTAAATTAACTTGCGACCTACAATTTAATAATTTTGATTTTTCGCTTATTACCCTACCACCTACAATTGTAAACAAATTTGATCAACAATTTGGTTTCAGTGGCATTTAAAACGACGTAAATTAATCACATATAAATATAATTATTATCCTTAAATCTAGACTGCTTGCAAAGCATATACAGAGCTAGCCCCTACGGCCACAGGCGTGGCCTTAGCTAGATATAAGTAGTAGCTAGGATGTAGCCGCTTTTGCTTCTTTTTAATTGTAAGTCGAATTCGCAATCAATTTCTTCCTATTAAAAAAAAAAAATCAAATTATTCTTGATTCTAATTAAAAAATGAAAGTTTGCCAAAAGTAATTAAGATTGTGACATAATTAATCGTCAATTAATTGACATAACTTGCCTTGAAAAAAGCGAAAGCGGCTGAAATCATCACCCGCCTAATTTACTAATCACCAAAGCGGAGAATTCGAGAAACGACCAATTAATATCTCCCATACAAAATATAGCTTAAAAATATAATAAAGAGATCTACTTTTGTACATTGCGACTAAATTATCCATGCTGAATAGTGCTACAAAAATCGCAACCGTATTTCTCTGAAATAAGGTTGATTTTATAATATAATTTCAGCATGCATACAAGTCACTCTACGGAAAGAAATAGGAAACAATATTTAAGTAAATAATAATATTCTAATAAATAATAATATCTTCTAATTAGCATTTCATAATAATGAAATGAAGAAGAGAATAATATGGCTATGATTTTCGATTTGACACTAAAATTCTATTTGTTCAATAAGAAATGCGTGTTGGACCATTGGAAACCAAATTATTGTTAAACCACCACCACACAGGTTTATGTATGCTTTCGAATCTACTATGAAATCTATCAGCCCAATGATTTTTTATAAGAAATAAATCATTCAAGTCATCGGTACAGATATTTTCATAGCAGAACCCAAATATGTACAAATGATGTCAATGAAATGTAGTGCCAAATCAAAACCTTTACCCGAAGTAAAAAGGTCGATCAAAGGTGCAAAATTAGATAACATCTATTATGTATTACGATGATTCATAAAGACGCTTATGAAAGCAAAAATATGTGTCAAACTGATACGTTATGAATGTAATAATCCTTCCGATTAAAAAAATATCTGATTCGATAACAATCATTTGGTAAGTAGTTTTTTTTATCGATTAATTTACTGATTAATAAATTTACTGCTTAATAAATTCACTGATTAATAAATTCAGCTACCTTTGCACTTCAAATCAATCTTTTTACTCCTCAATCCCGTTATAATCGTGAACATATATACCATGATATATTTATAGTACCTGCTGCTGCTGTATAGTTTTGTCGAGGCTCTCGATCTTGTCCGCAGGTGCCTCGCTCTGCTCGCTTAGCTCACTCAGCTTTGAGCTAAGGTTGTTGGAGAAGGTGTCTTGTTGCTTCTTCGCTGATTCTTCCTCGTCTGATGTTACTGTTACGTGTGTGTAGGGCTGGAATTGAGATAATAGGGGAATTAGGATAGAGTTCAATTTTGGGTTATGTTTTTTATATATGACACTATTTCTGGTAAAGGCATCAACAGTGTAAAAGTCGGAATTTATTCGCGGGGAATATATTCCAGGATTCTAAATTTCGTATACTCTAATTCAGGATAGAGAGACTATCTCTAGATTTGAATGACCGATATATATGAAGAGGTACTAATAAACAGACAGACAAAGTTACTTTATTGAAAACAATTGTCGATATTTTTTTTGAAAAATTCTATTCTATCTATTGACATCAACATTTTATCTTTCTATTGGCATTTTTCTTTTATATTTCAGTCATATAATCACTTTCCCTAATCTATTTGTAAATTTCAATTATATTTACGCAATATTTCGTCACGACTGATTCATAGAAGCGGTCTATTAGATAATTAAGTCGTAGACTTCACAGCAAAATTGATTTATAACGCTATCACGGACTTTGGCTATCAAGATATAATATTTTATGAATATAAATGCTCGTCTAATATTCCCCTGTGGAAGTTTTACAGCTGTACACGGACTTAAACTTTAGAGCAGATTTCCGTACATTTTTATACACCGTTATCTGGTACAGTCAGCAGCACACCAGACTATACAAATCTGTCAAATTTCTCCAATACATTTTGAACCTTGTTATATTATGATTAAGAGTTGAAAATCGTTTGCAGAATTTTAACAGTTTGTTGTTGTCTGATGTGTTGCTTACCGTACATGTAAATTACCAGCAGATTGTTGTGAGTCATTAAAAGATTAAGTAAAATGGACATCATTATGTATTTAATGATAAGACTGTGATCTACATTCTTGAATCATAGTTAATACCTACTAGAGTAGAAGGAAAACTCATGAAAAGTAACGGGAATATGGACGAAAATTGATGTAATCCTTTTATATTGGCACCACATTTGTTCATCTGCCTGCCTGTCATGAGAAACTCAAAAACTACTTTTCATAGAATTTTCAGCAATAGACAAAGTGATTCATAAGGGAGGTTTAGGTGTATAGAATATCCATATTATAGAAGATCAAAGCGGAAAATTTAAAATAAATTATATATATAAATTCGAAGGTAGGGTTTGCTCAAAAATCTGTGGTAGGTAAATAGATTACATTTACTATTGCTTTTAGAAGCGGTCAATATTAACCAGTTCAAAATCAAAATCGTCAATTTCAAAAAGACCAATTACAGGCACTTTTGAATTGTCATAAATTCATAATGTCGGTCAGTCAAAAAATTTAAGGGAATCTAAATTGCACGTTCTAAAGCGTAGATCTCTATAGACCGTGCAAGAAACTCTATAAATCTTACCAAAATAATTAGGTTTACAAGTGCCATTTTTAATTCATTAAGCCCCAAGGGGACACCGGTGTCCGCACACTTAGTACACCGCACACCTTTTAATTGTGTCTGTAATTACGATAGTCGAAAGGTTAATGAAAGCAATGTTCAACAGAATCTACGCAAATAAGTACTATAATCTCGTGAAATCATTGCATTTAATGCCTTGACCAGCTTTCTGAGAGGTTGTTCAAGGCCGTGAGGCTCGATCTAGGTGTCCTTTATTGTTTTATGTTTATCAGATAACGGACACTGTTTACTTTTATCTCATTGTGAGCCTGATTTCATGAGTGCAATATTATCTGCAGCTAGCTGACCGCGGGTTACGAGTAAGCATCGCTAATTTTGGTCAAAAATTCTACTTGTCTTATATATAGGTAAAAATGAATCGCAAAATGTGTTGGTAAGCGCATAACTCAACAACGCCTGGTCCAATTTTACCAATTAATTTTTTGTTGTATTTGTTATTGTCAGGAGAAGGTTCTTAAGAAAAAAAAATTGCGTAGAGTGGGGTAGAGTACAGTAGAACAGAATAATCCATTGCCGGGAGCGAAGCCGCGGGCAAAAGCTAGTAATAAATAAAAAAACAAACATACCTCACTATTCTGTCTGCTATGAGGGTTAGAAGTCTCAGGAGACGAATGCCCCTTATACCAAGCTTCAGCCGAAGGTCCCCTGTCCACATCCACACCAGAATCACGACTCTCTCTCAACTTGGCATCCATATCATGAGACAATGTTTTCTTGTACAACAGCTTCTCAATCTTCGTCTCCTCTTGCAGGAAGGAGGTGATGTCAGGTCTTGGAGCCAGGGTCAGGTCTACGTCCAGGTAGCTGTCGTCTTGACCCTCGATGCCCAGGAAGCTGGTGCGTTTGTTCCTGATTTCCTTTTTGATGCGGCGCGCTGAGCTTGTGTGTTTAAAGTTACCCTGGAAATTGAAGAAAATATATTAAGAACGTTGTTATAATCCTCGGCAGACAAGTTGAACTACCATGCCATACCAGTCGACCTTGAATGCGCAGTAAGAGATTTGGGTCTCTATTGAGGTGGGGGTAACTACGCGTAACCATAGGTACGGGTTCAACTTATATGTCGCGTACTATATTTTGTTTAAAATTAAATTCCATTCAGATTAAGTTTAGACATTACAAACAAACCTTTTTAACAGTCTGTTCAACCAATTTTTACTTTTATTTTGTTGATGGCATGGTAAATGGTTACGGCGGTAGTTGGATGTAGTTGGTATTGTAACCACTGTTTTGCTTTTCATAAAGATGGCTTTTATGCCTACGGAATAGAAGTCAAAATCGGTGACACGGGCAGTAAAACAGGTTTTGTTTAATAGAGTATTGTTTTATTGATTTGTTCAAACATGTAGTTAAGAGATGCTTGATAACGATTGATAAAATGAACGTATAGATGGGAAGAAACCATTTTTTTGTTATCGAGGGGAAACCTTCAAAAGGCGCCCGGACCTTGGCCACATAAATATTATAAAAAACAAGCTGCTACCAGCGGCTTCGCCCACGTGATAAAAACTGTCATGATAAGTCTGTCCATGTGCTAAATTTCATCCAAATCCGTTCAGCCGTTCGAGCATGAAGAAGTAACAAACGTATCGCCTTTATAATATTGGTAAAGATTACTCATAGATTTTCACTGCGACACTATGGTACAGAAAACAGTATTTCGATTTTTTTTATAACTCCAAATGTTCTGAATAAAAAAAACTTGTTGAATTTTTTTTTTGTTTATCCCTGACACTAACAAAATCCAAAAGCATCAAGCATAGATGTCTAACGCGAGTCTATATAGAATAGAGAAATAATATAATAATCTACTCACATTGCCAAGCAGTTCATCATCAGCTCCATCATCAGTGGGAGGCGGCGGAGGTTTCTCCTTCGGAGGTTCAAGCACATTAGTGGGCATATCCAGAGGGAACGCGCCCTCAGAGGCAAACGTCGTCGTGTTCTGGTAGAAGATATCCATATTCTCATAAAGTGGGGTCACAGCAATCTTCTTCTCCAGAAAGTCGTTGTCTTCCTTCTTCCTTACTTCTGTCTCTTCCATGACAGCGCTGTCTTCTGAGTCCAGTTCTTTGAATGCCAGTTCCAGAGCATCCAAGACCTATGGAGATGGACATAAGTTGAAGATATTGTTTGTGGTTCTAAGGGTATAACACTAAGATTATTTAAAAATGTTTGCATTGTAGAAGCATTGCTTTGGTGTATGCACACATGCTAAGAAAAAAAAAGTAATTATACAGATTATAATACAACTTCTCTATTTAAAAAGTGAATGCCCTAAAAATTATCAGCAAAATGTTTTTTTTTTATTATTATTCAAATGGTGCTTCTACAGTGCTCAAGAAAATTAACACATAATAAAAAAGGCTTTATTTTAGAGGAAGCTAATTCCAATAAAAACAAACGACAACACATTTAGAAAAGAAATCAATTCGGAAAGAAAAAATAAACTCGAAATCTGTTTTAAAATTAATTGATAAAAAATCTACAATACCAGTTAGTTGCAGGTTTGATTTAAAAATATATTACAGTAAAAATTATAACTGCTGTAAATCTATAATAATAAAAAAAAGAAAGAATTTTAACACACGAAAGTGCAAAAGATGCATGCAAAAGCGTATTGGTTAGTTGCAAAATGAAATGAAGCGACACCCACTACTTGAATTTTTTCTTACCTTCTTTATCCCATCACCATATTCATAAAATATTTAAATTACAGTTCACCTACACTCTGAGAAGACTTTTATCAGACTGTATCACGATGTACCGATAAAAATGTTTGTCTAAGATAAAAAGTAGGAAGATAACATTGTACTGATTTTATAACAAATATAATACCAATTTGATTAATGATTGCGTGGTAATTATGATAATATGTGGTTATATATAATTGATATAATGGCACAGATATAATACGGGTCAAATGTATTTTAATAAACAAATAAAAATCATATAAAATGTATGGAAATGTAATTAATAAGATTTTTTTGCTTGTGTGTGCCTGTTTTATTTTTTATTATAAAAAAGAACTGTAAAAATGCGTGTATTAATTTCTTTTTATAAAAAAAAATAACAGGCAAACAAAAGAAAGAAAGAAATTGTCTCAAATAAGGCTTGAACTATTTTTTACTTAATACAATATTTTATCATTATAAAATTCATGGTCAATAATAAATGAGTACTAATACTACGTACATAAATAAAACTCATACAAATAACTATGTAACATGTATTTTGATATAAAGACATTTACATATCACGTTAATTATAAAATGAATAAATACTGGGGTCTACGCTAGTGTATATGAATAAGGTTTCTATACAAAACTGTGAACCGCTACATAACCCTGTATGTCTAAGGGCTCGCGTACACGAGCTACTTTGTCTTGCGACTATTTTGTCGGCGCGTTTAGTACCGTTAAATAAACTGTCGCACATTGAAGACTTTTTGTAACATGCACTTTAATGATTACTAAAAATATATCCAACTATAAAGAGTATTAATAAATATAAGACATTAAATCTATTTCAATCTGCAATGTGCGACTTAAGAGGTATATTAAGAACATCGACACTTATTTAAGTTTGTCTAAGATGTGCAGGAATCCTAATTATGGCGGAATTCTTTGGTTTTAGCACGGTGGAGATAGTTTAGGGTATTAATAAATGGCTCTACGAAACACAAGTGATATTAGTTGATGGACTGGTGAGATCAACTGATCGTAAATATACAAGAAATGCAATCCATGGGGACTCTCATCTAGGCTTGCGATGCAATTTATGAGAATGATATGGATATGACTGATTTTCTAGAATATAAAACAGGCCAGAATAGGCTAATATTTTTCATATTCGTAGCTAAATACTTTTAAAATTTATGACAAAAAGTATTGCTACAAGTCGCGTAAATTTGAGCCTATCTTTGAACTCAACTATTTTTGTTTTAAAGATCGATCACTTTGTATCATTAATAAAATAACTGGATTCGAGACAACAAAAATCGAGAGAATCGCAAAAAAAAAATACAATTTACCTATCACTGACATAATCTACGCAATATTAAAATTGACGTCAAACTAAGTATTCCACCGACTAAGATTAAAGAGTCGGATGAATTGTCGATAAATCTGCCCGTTTGTAGCGAACCTTATCTACTCATGCTTACTAAGATGACGTGATGATGATGCAACATGACTCTAGACCTCATCAGTGGCTACAGAATTAGTCAAAGTTTTCGTTGTAATCTTATTGTTAATGAACAGTATAGTTTTCCGTCTATTCGGCTCTATACTACGCTTAGTCCGCTTCTCCCAAAACGGGTTTTCGTCCTGCGAGCTACTTACCGCTACTTCGCCTTTGTTAGCTGTAATACCACGAGGTTGATGTATATCTTTAGTACTTATATTATTATGATTAGATGAGTTATCTAATTTAACAAGTGAACACTCAGATGTACAAGATAAGTCAGGTATATCGTTACTTTTTAGCGCTTTAACTGAATTTTTGGGTGAAATGTTAGTAATAGTTGTGATATTAGAGACAGTTACCATTGGCATGCTGTTAGTTGAGCTATCGTTAATAATCCCGGCACCGGCGTTCATATTGTTGCGAATTTCATTCAGATTTAGATGTATAGTCATTTTGCCCTCGAACACCACTGTGTCGCTGTCAGACCCGGTGGAAACAGGCTCATTCAAACTTACACTGGTGTCCTGGTTTTCCAAACTTTTAAGGGTGTCTTCGTCGTCTTTGTCCAATTGTATCTCCGTAACTTCAGTCACACTTAGCTCTTCAGGCTGAGACACGCATTGAAGATAGTTGCTTGCACTGTCATCGTCAGTTTTGATGTCTTGTTCTTCGGTTTCTTCAACAATGATATCTTGGGTAAGTAGAACAGGTTCTGGCATCTTGTCCATGTCTTCGATCTTGGCGTCCATGGCTGTTCCATCTTCGTTTGAAGACTCGTATTCGGAAACTTCCACCATTGGTTCTCCTACAGGGGACGCCACTTGGGTCAAATCCGCGATGTCATCAGCTGGCACGCAAGAATCTCTAGCGGTGTGGATTCCGCTGTCTTCCGTCTCAATATCACTCGGAACAGTGTTGTTCTGCATGTCAGCGCAATCGAAATCTTCTAAGCTTTGAACTCTGTCAAATGAATTGGGAGACGATTGTCCGTTGATGTCCAAACTGTCCAAAGAGCGACAGAAACTCTGCATCTGACTCTCGATGCCCGACAGGCTGGATTTCAAAGAGCTGTCCATCATTGTTTCTTTTGCATCTTCGATCTTGATTTCGATATCTTTGTTGTTTTGCAACTGTTCTTCGACTGATATTTTTGGTATCTCCTTGTTTTTGGCCGCGTCAAGACAAGATAAACGTTCTTTCAGGCTCATGGACACTTCTTTGACCTCAGTTTTAGTCAACTTTTCTTCTTCAGAAGTTTGTGACTTTAGGCTAGAAAGGCGTTCCTTCAGAGACCGTGTATTGCTGAGATCTCCGTTCGAGAGCCTCTTCACCTTTTCAGGTTCAGTGGTCTTTACTTTTTCAAGTGAAGAGAGTCGTTCCTTCAATGGCTTCACTTCTGTGGGTAACTTGGTCAGGTCGCTCGTAGACTTCTGCACGTGCATCTCTTCTGTGAACTTTTCTAAACTAGATAATCTTTCTTTGATGGATTTCTTGTTCGCGATTTCGGGCAGTTTCGGTTTCGTCTGTGGCTCTTGCGAGTTTTCTCTCTCGAACTGTTCCCTTCTCTTGTGTATGTCGACTTTTGGTAAGTCTTTCTTCTGGTTGTTGTTCTTTGTGTCATTGCCTCTCTCTTGTTGGAAAGAGTAGAGTTTTTCTTCAATTTTGTTGCTGACGTTCGTCCTGATTCTGTTGAGGTCGCCATTTTTCTCTGGGGACTTTTCTTTGAAATTGTTATTGACGACTGTTTTGACAATGTTGCTGTTAGTTTGTGAGATGATCCTGGACTTGTAGCCCTCGATGGCTCCCTCGTATGTGTACTCTTCGGGCTCCGGGGAGCTGATGGTGGTAGTCGTACAAGTGTCGTATTCGTTGGCACTCGAGCCAAGCTTGCGGTTTGTGTCGCAATTCGACAGGTTGTCGACATCTGAATGATTCTTATCCAGGTCGATACCGTCGCTCTGGAAATGGAAAAAATACAATTTAAATTAATTATGGAAAGGATACCGATTTTCAAATAAATATTTTGGTTTTAAAGAATGCAGTATTTTGACAAAATCAAAGGGAATAATTTATGGTCTACTAGTCCCAAAAAAGTAAGACGCTGTTGATGAAGTAAATATAAACAGAAGCTGGAAGCCAGGCTTTTCTTTTTGCTTAAAGGTCAGCCAGAAGAAAAGCCTGGCTTATATCTATACATTACAAATTACTCATACTCATAAAATATTTGTGATCTTAAGAGTACTTACAGCGAGGCTATGCGTATCGCAGTCTTCGCTGAGACTGCTCTTGGTGCTGGAGGTGCCGATCCCGAGGTCGCTCAGGTCGTGACTGTCGTCTTCCGTGTACAGCGCCAGGGGGTTCCGCCTTCTGCGGCCCGCACTGGAACAGAAGAGAGACAAGAGGTTAGTTATGATAGCAGACAGTATAGAAGAGATGGCTTACTAAAGTGATTGTGATTGTGAGATGAGTTTTAAGCAGTTGAAATTAAAAGTAAAAATATCACGTATTTTTGAACACTTTGTAACTCTTCAGACCGGTACTTCTATAGACGATTTGAAATGTATGGTACGAGTACATCGTTAATAAGACAAATATTAAAAGACAAAAATGTCAGGCGATTGAATTCTAGAACGGCAGTCCAGCCATTGTCCGTGAGTATATTTGTACAATAGTATAAAATAATCCTACACTAATACCCGAATACGTCTCATTGTGATCTCCGATGATTCCCACAGAACAAAATAACTAAGATATCGGAACAGGTCATAACCAAACTATGCAGTTTACTTTACTAGTCACCCATAGCGTCTCCAAACAATACGATATCCAGCAGATATATTCCGAGAAGCACTGGTACCTATAATTAGGGCCCCGTCACACCGGCTGTCGACACTTCTCGACTATATCTGTCTGTTACTCAGGTCTCTTACTCATTGGGAGTATATCCTAGATAGTGTTGTGACTAGGAGTTCCAAGAATAGAGGTGGGACATGTTTGTGTTATGATTTTACTATGTATTTTTAGAGGACTCTGTATGTTTTTAGATAGCCTAGATTTTTGATATGGTAAACTGTGCTATCTTATGTGTTTTGTGTCTCATTGGTGCATAATTTTGTTAGACCAGAAAACGTAAGAAGTTTTCAAGTTTACTTTGCCAATGATTGTTGCTAACCAGTTAAGGACAAAATGTGTTTTAGTTTGCGAATGACTTTTGAAGGATAAATAATCCAATTACTTTTCCTGCTCTACCTTAGAACAGGAGGACGCGTCAGACTATTACTGACTGAGACCACACTTGTGTCCTTTAGTTGCTCTTTGCGTTCTAGGAATAAAAATACAACTTTTCAGAAAATCTTCGCGACATTAAAATTCCCGTAAGTTCTTCAGCATAAATTTGAGATAAGTAACTAAAGCTAAAAGTTAAAACGAAAAACAAACAAAGCGAAAACTATCCTATATAATAGCTAGCATAGAATAGTTATCCCTCCATTTTACGGATAAATGAAATTAATAAAAAAAAACCTTAACTGCAGAACCAACTAAAAAAAAACCTCAAAAAGGCAACCATTTCATAAAACCAGTTTATAATTCAAGGTTCCGTGACGTAACATACAAATCACATCATTACGATCATGATATAACTAACGTATGAAAAGTGAAAACATGCTCCAACGAACTTTCTTCGTAACACTTATATGTTTGAATAGAAAGCCGTTAAAATGGCGGCTCTGATAATGTTATGATTTACGACAGATTTGCGTGAGATAAACTTTGTTTTCTGATTTGTATGTTATTCGGTTTGTCACGGGGACATTGACCTAACAGACCATGGGAAATGGTGGAGCAATTATTGTAGTTTGCGAGAAAGATCGGCGCATGCGACGCGTTGTATACGAGCGAAGAGACTGATGATGCTCTTTTACCACATTTTAAATGTGTTTAGAGTTCTGTATATTTTTATGCAAGCTTCTCTTGCTCTAGGGCGGTGCGTGTCAGACTTTAAAGTCACACTTATGTTTCTTCCAAAAATCCCTCACTGATTAATCACGAAATCTTAGAAACCTTAACACCTACAAACTTCAAATTTGATAAGTAGGTTCCTTATAGGATGTAGACGTCCACTTAGAACGGATTTTACGAAACTCCACCCCCAAAGGGGGTAAACCGACTTTTTTTTCGCTGACAACAGCTGTCTTATATATAAAAACCAACCAAGAGCATGTTGGGCCACGCTCACTGTAGGGTCCCATAGTGTCCTATCGGCGCAAATTTCTTTAAGTTTAAATTTCTTGAAGTTTGCCGGAAAAGCTATTATAATATAAATTGAGACAGTTCAACAACCCTACCCAGGTTTTCTTTCACATCGGTATACCGTGATCACAGCTAGACCTGACTCTATATCATCTAGATTTCATCTTAATTGCTATAATTACGCTACCAGTTTCCCGCGGCGCTGTCTACCCACTGGGAGAGATTGCAGGAAAATCAAACGTATTGTAGTCCCAGGCGCAAGATTGGTTATCAGACCTTGTTTGTGGACTTTGAAATTAATTAATTTGTTGTTCATATGTCAAAGAAAGATAATGGAAGTTTAGTTGAAAAGGTGAGGGAAGGTTACGATTTGAAATTATAGACGGCACTGTAGGCGCAGTGGTTGAGCGATATACTGTTGCTCTGCGGGTCGTAGGTTCAATTCCCGCACGGAACAAATATTTGTACTGCCTAATAAGTACATGTTCCGGGTTTTTTTTTTATGGTAGGTAAAAATCATCCAATGACGAGTCCCGCTCATGGGCGGAGCGCAAAACAAGTGTCAGACTCTTACTGACTAAACAACCTACCCCGTTCCTACATCGCCATACAAACCAGGGCCAGAGCCTTCCTTTTCAGACACAAACCCGTGGCCCTGATTGGCTTCGACACTTCTGCAGGGTCCCTACGGTTGCTGACAACTCCTTGAGGCGCGCGGGAACAGTGCGCGCCGTCGACGACTGGGCTTGGTCCGGACGATTACCAGACGACCGGACGGCGAGCTACCCAATGCTCACCGTCCGCAAGCCCGCGCCTACGGTGGCCGGAAGTCAGGATCGGAATCGCGGCGGCGTCTGGGGCGCAAACGCCGTTGCCTTAAAAAAAGTACATGTTCCGGGTGTGATTTTAATTGCTTGTGAATGCACCGTCGAAACAGGAGTAATCTAGTGTAGAAAAACTTTGTAACGTTGTAAAAAAGGCGGAATAATTGGCAAAGCCGATCATGGGTTCTTGGATCAACTTTGTTATTTTCGTTCCGAAAGAAAACGAACGCATAGTATTATTCTATCCTTATTGGCTTAAACCAGGTGGGCTTGATAAAAGTTAAAAACTCCTCTATCCAGAACGTAGGGTGTTATCTAAAGATCTCCAAACTCAAAAAAAATTTAAATCCTTAGAAAACGAAGGTCACCATACAAAAACAAAACATAAATCACCGCGAAAGTTTATTCGACACGTCGACAGCCGTTTGAAAAATGAAATATTTATGAAACTAATAAGTAGCTACGACTAGCCTCAATGTCATAAATCAAACGACACTTTTCTTTTCTCTATAAATCATGTTTCAACAAGTGTACAAACTAGTATCAAACCTCGTCAAGCCCATCCCAAATATTATTTAAGGTCTGACTTTCACTTTTAAAAACAAACAAAAACAGTTTAAAACTTATTAAAACAAACAAAATCATATTAAAACTTATTAAAACATTTTTATTGTGCCCGCGACTTCGTCCGCGTGGAATATTTATTTTGGGCGTCATATTTATTTTTGCAAACAACCTCCTCAGCTGTATAAATTATAGCTGTTACCCACGACTTTGCCCGTGTCAATTTCTGTTATTATTTTAGACAATTTAGTTTTTTAAAGAACATAATTATCTAAATGTTCTTCACAGAGCCCCTTGGGCACGCCATAATCTCGGCGGTAAGTCCCCTCTTTGAGGCGTGGTTGGATAGACATCACGGCGCTTCACCTTCCGCATGACGAAGGTTCTCAACGGACATGGGAAGTTCAGGTGATTCCTGCGCCGGATTCGTGCGGAAGAGACGCCCGGGTGCCCGCCACTGTGTGGCCAGCCCGGAGGACACGGTGGAGCACACTGTAGAAGTGTACCCCGCTTGGGAAGAGCAACGCCGTGCCCTCGTGGGGGTGATCGGCGACGGCGACCTCTCGCGCCGGGCTTTGGTTCAGGCCATGGTCCGCAGCGAAGAAGAATGGCAAGCGGTCGCCTCCTTCTGCAAAGCAGTAATGCTCTTAATGGAGAAGGCCGACCGCATAAGGCAAGGGCAACAGCGCCCTCGCCGTAGCCGTCGCCGCCACGATCCCGCCGATATCCGGCCTCTGTAGACGCTGGCTTGCGGACGGTGAGCAATGGGTAGCTGGCCGTCCGGTTGTCTGGTAACAGTTCAGACCGAGACCAAGTCGTCGACGGTGTGCACTGCTGCCGCGCGCCTCAAGGTGTTGTCAGCAAACTGTGGGGCCCTTCAGGATCGAAGCCTCCTGCAGCCGAGGGTTGGTGCGAAAGCGTTATACCGGGGCTCTGGGAATAAGGCAAGGGAGGAACGGGGTAGGTTGTTTCGTCAGTAAGAGTCTGACACTGTTTCCCGCTTCGCCCAAGAGCGGGATTCGTCATTGGATGATTTTTACCTACCATAATTAAAAACCCCTCCGCGCCGCCCGCAAGCAACCCCTCTCCTCGCCCGCCGGCCAGGCGCAACGTCATGTTTAGCACATCATGCGGCGCGTGTGAATTTTATATCGGAGTTATTTTAAAATTGTAATATCTTCTAAGATGTTCGTTGAAATTAAATGATATCAAAGACAATTTTGTTCACAATTACATACTCTTAGTCAGCAACACATTTATTTGGATAAAGATTAATATTATTATGTTGATACAACTCTAACAAATAATTGGTAAAAATTGGCCAAATTTGATTCCCATAAAAACGGTTCTAGTCAGTTAATCTTAAAAGATAGACATATACTGTCGCGGACATTTTTTTAGATCATTTTAAGAGGAATAATTCTGTCATACATATTTTTTTGGTATCTTGAACCGTTTTCGCAGCGCAAGCAACGGAAGCCCTCAAAGATGAATAATTTTCCCCGTTTTTTACACATTTTCCATCGTTTCTTCGCTTCTATTAGTCGCAGCGTGATGTTATATAGCCTAAAGCCTTCCTCGATAAATGATCTATTCAACACAAAAAGAATTTTTCAATTCGAACCAGTAGTTCCTGAGATTAGCGCGTTCAAACAAACAAACAAACAAACTCTTCAGCTTTAAAATATTAGTATAGAAGTATAGATTTAGCCCTTCCTGTTTCTGTCGGATGTCGTGGGTTAGATTCCCGCCCAGGATAATTGTTTGAAGAGCATGATTATTTGTTCTGTGTCTGGGTGTAATTTATCTATAATTTAGATTCGCTTGGGGATCGAGGGGGATATATATTATTATGTATGTTTATCAGGTGTCTCTGTCTAGTACCTACCCATGTCACAAGTTCTGCTTAATTTGGTAGGTACTAAGTTGAGAATATTAAAGGGGATTGACCAACTTGTGTGGGACTTTGGCCATTTATAAACAAACAGTTCAGCTAATAATATGTGTGTGATTAAATAGTTCAAATCAGTAAGAATTAAGATACACACTTAGTTTTGTATCAAGATTTTATATTTACATATTTTTTTAACATTTTATTAAAATTGGTTTAGGTGAGGTACAGTGTCCGTAGATGTGTCTGGTTCATCATAAATACAAGGTTCAGTCTCCAAGGAAGTGCCAGGGTCGTCAAGAATCAGAATCCATTACGAAAAGCCAAAATAATCGCAATAAAACTTGGAAAAACAACACTCACGACGCAAAGAAACAAAACGAATAAACGTCATTTTGACAATACACAACATTTTTTTAAGTACTGTGTTGTTAATTAAAAATATTTATAATTATATCGATAGATAAGGAATTGACAATTGATTTTTTTAAATCAATAATCGATTCCATATTTTGTTGTTCTTCTGGTACCTATAATAAACTCTTTGATTTATTATTCTAAGATCTTTAATCATTTATTTTAGAGTTAACTCATATTTTTTAATAAAATGATCATATTAAGTGCGTTAAATATAGTGGAGAGATTACCCTACCAAATCGATCTAAAATAAATCGATTTGAATTTTTGTTTATGCAGTTTTTGTTTGGCAACACTAAAGCTCATCAAAGTTCTAAAATCAAAACAAATACCAAAAAAATAAGATTTTTTACAGTGCTAATTGATACAAAGTTATTAGCATCAGACATTTGCTAAAATATAAATAAAATTATTGATATATTAGATTTTTGTTGAGCAGCGTGTTCAAAAATGGCCAGAATTGGACAATTTCCTTTAAAAAAATGTTACGATTCAACCACTAAGCCCGGTTTTTTATATCATACGGATTCCATCACGCATGCGGGATTGCTCCGCATGCGTAGCCCCCTTAAATGTCATTTTCAGACAAGAATATATTGTCGGATACGGGATGCGAGGCGTGATATCGTGCTGCAGTCCCGCATACGGGAGTGCCAAACACTTTAGGAATCTAAGACCAATTTTGTAATTACGTAGTGTAAACATGAACTGTGTTCACAATCTCTAATTACAGAATTCCAACTAATAATAAAGTGTTCGAAACAAGACCGCGTCTAAATACCAGACGACCGCCATTTTGTGACCCGTCTGACCTCTGGCTGTGAACTCACACATATGACCGTAATTTCGGCGTTACATCACAAGACGAAAATTACTTTAGCGAAATAATAGTTTTATTTGATAGCTCTGTTCTTACACTTAATATGTTTTTCTACGAGTATGTTATTATTTCTTTGAAATTTGTGGGTAGTCATAAGTTTACTGTAGTTTGATGATAGGAGACGGTGAGATTGAATTTTTTGAGCGGGAGTAGTGGTGTCAGACTTTTACTGACTAAGTGTTCCTCCTGTTGTTCTTTATTGCGAGGGCTGTGGTCACTCCTTCGAACAATCCGTAACTCTGGGATACGTCGGCCCTGAAGGTGTTTTAATATTGTGCGGATTTGATCACGCATGCGGAATTGCTACGCAAGCGTAGCCCCCGCAAATGTCATTTTCATATAAGTATTTATAGTATTGCGTACAATACGCACAAGGCTTGCGGAGCAATTCTGCATGCAGAGCAACTGGCTACAATTTTCCTTCAATTTCTTTGACGCGCATGGTTTGGTACGGACGGCTAGACGGCGAGCTACCCATGGCTCGCAAACTACGGTGGCTGGTAGTCTCATAAAGCCTGGAATACGAACCAGAAGAATGCTAACTCTTCTGAACAATTCCACAGGCTTGGCAAGACGGTAACATTGAATACTTTCCACGTAAAAGGCAACTAGTAAATATTTATTACTAAACAAGGCGCTTTTATAGTCTTTTTATTTCTTTTTAAGGCTTTAGAGAAAACAGAAGAGACAATTCGACATAATTTCTCAATTGAAAGTGCGTTTTCGTGCTTCATGGCGTGGCACTAAATACGTAGTGGAGTCAAAAGAAAAATTACTCTCAAATTCTCAGCTACGTGCTGTGACATTGACAATGGAAAATTATACGGTGCAACTTTACCAAATTATGTCAAAGGTATATAAATAAAATAAACTTATAAATAATATATTGGTATATTCCACAACGATCACAACGTTGTCTAGTCCCAAGCTAAGCAGAGCTTGTGTTATGAGTAGACTAGACAACTGAAAAACATACTTATATATTTCTGAATCTACATCTACACTTATACTTATATACTAAATAATATACTTAATATAATATCTACACTAATATAATAAAGAGGTAAAGTTTGTTTTTTTATTTTTTTGTTTGTTGGAGGTAATCTCAAGAACTACTGGTCCGATTGGAAAAATTTTAGCATCAATAGAAAGCTGTTTTCCTCCTGAGTGACATAGGCTATATTTTATGTACGCGGGCTAAGCCGCGGACAAAAGCTAGTACATACATATAGATAAATTACACCCAGACACAGAACAAATAATTGAGCTCATCACACAAACATTTGTTCTGGGTGGGAATCGAATCCACGGCCTCCGGCATAGCAGTCAGGGCCACAAACCACTACACTAACAGGCCAGTCAACATGATGAACTTACCAAAAAAAAACGACCTATTTAAAATGATTAATGCACACATTTAAAACTATGTAAGTTTTACATTTAAATTAACTTCTTCCCTTCGTTGCAATTTAGGATCAGAAACAAACTAAAGATTATTACTTTGAAATTGAAATCCTCTAACGCTTCAAAGATAATACAACTTCTAACAAACGCCGCGAATTACAGAAATTCTTTGGAAATATCCTGGGTGAAACAAAAATAGCATTATTACTGGCACATAATAGGAAAATGCGAAAATCAACGAACTGGCCAAAGTAAAAATCATCGTTGAGTTACCTAGTTTTTTTTTCGACAAGGACTCAAAAATGCGATTATTTGTCAAACAGACTGTGGCGGTGAGGACACGAAATTGAAAATGGAAGACTCGACAACTGCTAAAATGTAATTCCAGTTTATCTGCTAGAGGCTTTGTCTGCCTGATCGTAGCAAAATTTCCAAAGGAGAAAAAAATATTAAAGAAGTATTCTATGTACTAGTATAGGACATGATCTACAAATGTACCAAGTTTTACTGTTGGACATTTAGGCCTCCCCCAAGCCCCACCACAAAGACCGGTCCTGTGCATCTTGCATCCATCGGATTCAGCAACCCAGACCTTGTGCTCCCACAAGGTCTGGGTTGAAGACTGCGACTGCGTTGAAAGGCCTCCGCCTTTCAACGCTGCGTCTTCAACGCAGTCGCCTCTCCAGAACCTCGCCTTTCGTCTTCATAATATTATAAAGTTTACCTTCTGAATTTGTATTTTACAACTCCCAGCTCATTTCCTTTACTCATTCCCACATCAAAGGGGGGATAATTTCCCCCAGGATCGACGTCTACCTCACGGAGCGCGTGCGCCGAATCACGAATCGATTTAGTTCGACTATTACGCTATCGGAAAAATCCGTGTTTCTTCCTCATTTCTTACCTTGAGAATGTGTAATGCGAGTTGTTATGTTCTTAATTTACTTACGTATGGCTTCGTGTTACGTAAAAGTACATTATTAGAGGTAATTTGATATTGTGTGTGTGATTGCAGCTAATTTATGTGGCTTCAATCGATAATACTATTCGAATACTGTATACCGATAAATTCTTTGTTTTATTAAGGTTTATGTAGTCAATGATTTTGTTTTATTATGTACTAGCGATCCGCCCCAGCTTCACACGGATGCAATGCTGATATTAAATATATTATGCATGTATTATACATATAAACATTCCACTTGACTCACTCTATCTATTAAAAGAAACGCATCAAAATCCGTTGCGTATTTTTAAAGATCTAAGCATATATAAGGTCAGACAGCGGAAAGCGACTTTGTTTTATACTATTTAGTGATAGTAGTTAGATAGTCGCTTTTTAATACTATCTGACCTGATGGCAAGCGATGATGTGGCCGACGATGAGCACGCTTGCCTAAAAGTAAACCTAGCTGTCAGGAAACATAGAGTCTGGCAGGGAATTCCACTCCTTAGCTGTATAAGATGTTCCTTAAATACTTTATACGCATGGGTGGGATATCCACCATGCACCGATGGCGCAAGGAATATTATCAATTGCAGAGTCAGCTAGTCTTATAAAATTTGGGAAGTTTTGGTATAGATTGTTGCCAAAATAAGATTACGAGTATTGCAATATGAATTTGAACATTTTTAAGTACGAGTTGAAACCTTGGGAAGTTTTAACGATAGCTATAATTCTCTTAAAGTGAAAAACCTCTTAAGTACGTAAACAGTGAATTAGCCGTGGCCACAGTGACATGTACTCCATAAAACGTAACGACGCACGTCCGAGCACGTGACGTCACATGTTCGTGGATTTTTGCACGATGTGCCACTCCGCGGATTGTGGAATGTGTTCAGGACACAGAGTAGTCATTAATAAGTAGGCAGTGGAGTGCTATCACAGTTACGTTTTTTAAATTATAAGTAGGGTTTTTTTTTTCAAAATCATTCAATGATAAATCCCGCCCTTGGGTGGAGTGGAAGATAGTGTCAGACTTTTGCTAACAAAAGAACCCCCCGTTCTATAGTAGCCTTTCATACCAGGGCCGAGCCTTTTTCAGAACTAGACCCTTGGAACCAGTTGACTTCAACCCTGCCTGCTGGCATGCTGGGCCCCTACGGTTTTGTTCACAACTCCCGAACAGTACGGGGGCCATGGCTAAATGTGAAAGTGTAACACCAGGGCCCTGGAACTAAGGCAACGAAGGATTTTAGTCAGTAAAAGTCTGACACTATCTCCCTCTCCGCTCAAAGGCGGGAGATGTCATTGTATGATTTTTGACCAAAAAATCCATAGGCAAGTTAGTAATCAAAAAGTGATCACAAAATTTGACACCATTTATCAGAATGTAGCTTTTTTATACAACAACTAGCTTTTGTCCGCGGCTTCGCCCGCGTACATAAAATATAGCCTATATCACTCAGGAGTAAAGCAGCTTTCTATTGTTGCTAAAATTTTTCCAGTCGGAGCAGTAGTTCCAGAGATTACCTCCTACAAACAAAAAAATAAAAAAACAAAAAACAAACTTTACCTCTTTATTATATTAGTGTAGATAGTGTAGAAAACAATACACCACTTCGGAAGCAATGGGGGATTGGCACCTCAGTAAAGTCAGCAAAAATTTAAGCAACCTTCGTAATTTTAAAATCCACAGTCTGTCTCGAGTTCTCAGCACGAACATTCCATGTCCGAGGCCAGTGGGAATGTCTCGAAACTCGAGCATTGTGGAGTATTGTCAACTCATGATTATGTCGCAACGTACATGAGCGCGTACCGTGCGACAACTTACGACTTCATGTACTTGTCGTACGCACGGTACGTGATACTGACGTACATTCTTAACATTGTGATCGTGAGACGATTTTACGTGATGACTATACATAACACCATCTATGTGTACAAAAGGAGAAACTGACTGACGTATCAACGCACAGCCAACTCCTGGGCCAAGAGTTGATGCGCTCCTGGGCCAAGGGTTGATGCGAAAGCGTAACACCAGGGCCTGGGAATAGGCCAAGGAAGGAATGGGGTAGGTTTTTTAGTCAGTAAGAGTCTGACACTGTTTTCCGCTCCGCCCAAGAGCTGGATTCGTTATAGGATGATTTTTACCTACCATAAAAAAAAAAATGCAGAGCTAAAACTTCTGGGCATAAGAGCGTGAAATTTTGCACAAGGCTTCCTTTTATGACGTAGGCAAACACTAAGAAAGAGTTTTTTTTTTTTTTTTTTTTTATTGATTATAGGTTCGCGCTTGACCACTATCTCACTTGATGGAAAGCGACGATGCGGTCGACGAGTTTTCGAGTTTTACAAAATTCAGCTCCTAAAGGGATGTAATGGGGGTCTAAAGTTTGTATAGAGAACCCTACTTTTACGCGGGCGAAGCCGCTTTCAGAAGGCTAATTCGGTAACAAGATGTTAAAAAGTCCTCAAATGGAAGTGCTCAATGGCTGAGAGGCAAGATTTAGCATCTTAAGAAGAAACGGTGTTTTTAAGAGGGTTACGTAAAAGTATTTTTACGAGCAAAGAATCTATTCGGTGTTACGACTATTGCAAAGATTTGAATGTAAAAGCCCTCTCGTAAAAGAGCTCTTAAGTTGGCAAAAGTCATAACATCAATAGGTCTGTAGAACTAACCATACAAAACAAACTTCCATACCACCTCAGCATCTGGGAGACTGCTCTAACTCAGCCATTCATACTTTATATGATAACTAACCACATTTTTTCCTATCGAGATAAAAACTAGGTCTACTTTTCTGCCGCATCTGCTAGCCCCGTGATATATGTACGTGGCCTTAAGTACGGAGATATTAGCTTTCGAGCCGCGCCCACGTCTTTAATTGGCAAGCAACCGGTACGGCGGGAAGTTATGGGAAGACGCTGGGTTTTTTGTCCCCTCTATTCCAGTAAGACACAAGCGATGCTGTGGCCTAGGACTTGTGCCCAGGGTTGGTACAAACTAGGAACGGTTTTTGAAAATGGAACAACTGTCAAATCTTTTGAAAATAGCAAATACAGGCATATTCGAAATTTAAAATGTTTTTTGAAATTCGAATGTTCGTCTTTCGTTTTGGAAATGGAACTGTCAAATCTTTTGAAAATAGCAAATACAGACAGACACATTCGAACTTTAAAATGTTTTTTGAAATTCGAATGATCGTCTTTTGTTTTGAAATTCGAATCAGATTGTGATCGACTCGTTCATATACGACGTTCGGATTGGCCCACTCCAAGTTTTTAACCAATCAGAGAGCCAAACGCGGTAAAAGTTACGATTAACGTAAAAGCAACGGTGGATTCAAAGAAATTAGTCAAGTCACACCATGATATACAATGCCAATAGAATCTATGAACTATCTATTGGGTCACTAATAATGCTAAGGTATGGTTGGTGCAGTGGCTGCTGCGCTGAGTATCGCGAGTTTAATTTCCGCTCACAACAAATATTTGTATACCCAACAAATAATTGTTCCGAATTTGAGAGTCTTGTCTTGTGTGAGAGAACTAGTGTTAAGTAATATTCAGAACTAAATACTGCTACTAAAAAAATAAAACGTCCATTGCTTTAACTTGTTACGTGACAGAAAGTTCAAGATATCTAACAATGCTAAACTGACTACGTTACGTATTACATCAAGATCTGTAATCTAACAAAAGATCACATTCCGTCACTCGAAGTACAAGAATGTGCTGACGGCTATTTACTTGCATATTTTTATCATAATTTTCAAAGATATCAAATTCTGCACGTACGTAAGTAGATACAAAGATACCAAAACAATCAGAAATATAGCATAATCGGCATTATAATGTTTATTTATACTTTATTTCACACCGCATTAACAACAAATACAATAAACAGGACAAACAAAATGTCGCAATGCAAAAAAAAAATAATTAAATCCATACTATATATACTATATTTTACTATATATATATATATATATATATAATTTTATAAATGCGAAAGTAACTCTGTCTGTCTGTCCGTCTGTCTGTCTGTTACGCTTTCCCGCTTAAACCTCTCAAACGATTTTGATGAAATTTGGCACAGACAATCTTTAGACCCTGAGAAAGGACAAAGGCTACCTTTTATCTCGGGACGCAGACGAAGTCGCGGGTACCAGCTAGTGAAATATAAAAATGAAATGCGCAATTAATGTTCCCAGTATTAGGACTTAGGCCTTCTCTCTAGGAAAAGGAACGGACTTTAATCTACTACGCGGATTGTAGGTTGGTCATGTCCTAATGTTCTCCAATTTTGAATTTTTGTACATATTCCTCAAAATGTTTTCTTTTACTATTTTGAGAGCATTAGTGATGAAATATATTTCACGCAAAGTACAGTATAGCCTACCTAGGCTGGGTAGAGACCACTGCTCACAATTATCGACAACAACAAATACGAATTTTAAAATGGTAGGAAGGTAGGCAGACCTTCTTCAAACCGCGGGCATTGTTACATTTTGGAATATACACCGGTAATTTTAGATCGTTTCAATCCTGAGGAAGGTCGATCCTGTACATGAAACACTATCGGTTTATAAAGACAAAATTAAAAATAGTACAAAGTACATTTCTTTTAAACTCTAATTGATATACGCATTAACGAAACGTGTATATTAATATCTCGAAGAAAACGTCAGCTCAGCGAGTCCAATGACCTGTGGGTAGTCAGTATTTTATTTATTAGGAAAAACTAACAATTGCACACTATATAAGATTGACAAAGCTTACAATCTAGGTAAATCAGTGTGTAACTAACACAGTGACATACAAAATGTGTATTTCATATACCGGATCGACCATCCATGAGATTAAAAACGATCAAAATTTAGCTTAGTATATTAGTAGTGGTGGCAGCCCTATACCGCATGCCTAGCTCCAGCCGCGCGACAGTACCCGCGCCGCAACCCAGTCTAATGTGCGCAGTCCTTAACGCAAATGTATCGCAGTCGTTTTGTCTATACTTCGCACTAACGGCGGTTTCATTATTCATAACTTTTTTAGTCGCACTTCGACAAATGTGTCCGCGAGATCTTTCTCTATGACATTTATGATGGCTGCGTGTGGCGACATTGAGATAAATATGGTTTATGATTATGATACGAAGGGGAATATATGAATGGGTTTTTGCTTGAGAATGCTTGCCTTAACTGATCGTCGTTTAAAAGTAATTAAGATTGAAGAATATACCTCGATTTTATGACGACTAAAACGTATGCTTATGTGTAAGGTATTGGGTATTGCTGTAGACCTGAAATTTGGGTTTTAATCAGTAAGTCTCATAATCCCTTACCCCAGTCAAAACAGAGAAAGCTTAACCCACTCAAAACCGAGGAAACATTATCTTGAACATTCTTCTCCATAGAAATCTATGTTTTAGAATGTACAATTAGCTTATTTTTTTCTGAAAGACCATTTCTTCTTGACCTTTCAAAAGTGCATATATAGGTTTATTTGAAAAAAAAAAATGCTTTGAATCTTTGTTGTTTCATAATGTCCCTCTCATAGAGAGGTGGTCTGTGTCCCAGCAGTGGAAACATTTAAAAGGCTGATGATGATGAATGTCCCAACTAAAAAAAAAAGTGTAAACTATTTCGCATCTTACAAACATACCATAACTTATTCGAAGAATATTTACAAGAAACCACAAGAATTTCAAAACAGAAATCACGAATTCAAGCCACGAGGCGAATCATCCATCAAATATTCCACACAATTGCCTTCAATCCTCGCATAAGGAAACAGCACAGATAGGCGTTAACTTTCCAATATTTACTACTGACATATTTGCAAGGAATGCATCTATAAATAGGGCTGTACATTCGTTCCAGCATACATTGTTATCTACCATTTATCAGGTAGATAAAACAGGAATTAAATTGCTGAGTGTCTGACAAGACTCGATAGCATTGCATCTAGCAGTTACCTTATATTTGAATAGCAAATGAATTGGCCGATAGGTAGAAAATATTACAAATGGTAATGTATGGAATTGGTCTGCAAATAGGATCTGAAGGGATTAGGAAAGCTGTTGAAGAAAGTGTCGACGTTTGCACGGGTTTTAGTATTCATATCTTAAGTGTTTGTGGTGTTCAAGAATATCTTACTAATATTATAAATGCGAAAGTTACGATGTTTGGATGTTTGTTACTCAATCACGCCAAAACGGCTGGACAGATCTGGATGAAATTTGGCACAGGCGTAGGATACACTCTGGAATAGGACATAGGCTACTTTTTATCCCGGAAACCCCAACCCCAACCCCAATACCACGCGAGCGAAGCCGCGAGCAAAAGCTAGTTATTTTATACTTTGGCAAGGGTTTTATAAGATACCAACAATCGACTTATATCTTAGCGATAGACATGCACTGTGTTATCTCTCTTTTTTCGCATTAAACATTACATTGGATTGCTTTAGGTGAAGCAACAAGCTTTTAAACCATGCTTCAGACGAATCTTGAAGGCCCAACTTAAGTGTTTTGATGGTGTTGAGGAATATTATTTTATCCTTTGGCAAGAGTTCTATGAGATACCAACCATCGATTCATATTCTAGTGATAGACAAGCACGTTCATAGAAACTATTTGTCAAAATACTGAGAAGTTAATCCAAAAGTCCGCTGCAGCGCTTTATTGGGATTGTCATCTATCAAAAATTTTTAAATTAACAGCGCTGATACGTCAAAACTGCACTAATGTCAGCAATGAAAAGTGTATGGCATGCTGATAACTTAAGTGAAGTAAAGGGACTGTACAGTGTACGGCACGCCAAATATAGCGTATAGGATCTTTAAAACTACTTACTACCTACTTTTCTACCTTCAAGCGCCGCGCGCCCGGCGTCGAATCGACCGCACTCGTTATATTTACGATCGTATTTTCAAAATTGCTTGACGGAAGTACGTATCATTTCTAGTAGCTTGTCATTAGTTCACTACGGACCAAAATAACTCCATTTCTTCTTTGTCCACTCCTCCTGAGAGAAGCAGAATGTGTATGTTCAGGTCGCGGCGCAGACGTCGAAAAGACTACACGCGCCTGCCTCATATTTTTACATGGCAGAGAAGGCTGATTCTGAAGAAAATTTAACCAAATTAGCTGAAAGTCTCTATGAAGTTTATTATTTGGTCTCTTGTAATATAATATGTGTAAAAAAAACTGATAGGACATATAAGTAAGACTCACTATAAAACTCTTGTTATACCGAGCAAAATTGATACCTAATCCAAAAAAGTGGTGTAACTTTAAAATTATGTTTTCAATTTAAACAAATTATTTTTCATTTGAAAAATAGATTATTTCTGATGTATGTGATTATTTTTTATTAATAAAACAATTTTTTAGGTACATGAAATCCACCGGCGGTCTTTTAGGTTACGCGCGACCGCTGCCGTTACAAATAGTCGCGCGCCCGCTTGAAGGTTAATAGATAATTGATACATATATTTAATATCAGCATTGCACCCGTGCGAAACTAGGGCGGATCGTTAGTACATTACATACATAAACTTTATTCCAAATACATAAAACACAAATTACTTCAAAAGGATGAAGACCTAATTCAAAAGCACACACATACAAGTAAATTTGTACCATAACTCAAAGAAATTCAGTATAATTTGACTTATCACGAACATTCGTCCTTTGGCAAGAGATCATATGAACAGGTAACAGTTGTGAACTCTCAGGAGACAGGTCGCAATATGATATGCTAGCCGTAATGCAGTACTGGGTAATACTGGTGTTGTAATAGGAACTAGCTGTGATGAGAAGTAGTCCATGGACTAGTAGCTTTATAGACGCCTCCAACGCTTTTCTATCATCAGAAAACCGGATCCTACTTACGTTGTTGAAAACTCTACGGTTCGGACTAAGCATTTTGCTTCATCTTTCATTCCGCGCACATCGAAGGACTGGAACAAATTGCCTGCTGCGGTCTTCCCATCTGATGTCTTTAAAACTAGAGTGAATAGGCTTTTTATTAAACTAATGTACCTCAAAAACGATTGGATCACCGCTTACCATCAGGTGGGATTGCAGTCAAGCATTAGTTTATAGCAAATAAAAAAAGACGCGTATTCGTTATTATAGGCTTGGTGTACGCCTGCGTGAAGCTTACAAAATTGTGAAACTTGATCAATTACGATTTTTGGTGGGCAAAAATCATGTTGAGGTGTGGTGTTGCCTCATGCGCCTCCTTTGCTATCTTGAGATCGGTACGTCAACGCGATCGAACCGTTTACGCTTTCTGATTGGTTAAGAGCTTCCAGCGGACCAATCGGAGCGCCGAACGTCAAAAACGTGTCAATCGCCTCAACGTAAAACAAAGTCGCGAGAGTGTTTAGTACTCTATTCTTTTTTTTAATTGCTATAAACTAGTGCTTGACTGCGATCCCACCTGATGGTAAGCAGTGAAGCAATCGTGGATGGTAAGGCGCACTAGTTTATTAAGAGCCTATTCACTCTAGCCTTGAAGACACCTAAATTATAATCGGACGGAAAGACTATATTCGCGACATACAGTTATATATCACTCTATTAGTCAAAGTCAACGAAGTATTTAGCATTCTAAATTAAAGCTGAAGCCTTGCATTGGTAATTAAGCAAATTATTTGATTTAAATAACTTGATTTGTAAGTGTATTTACTTCCTAGTTCATTTACTCATTAGCTGACACTTGCTCGTGATTGGCGTTAAGGGAACCGGCCGTTAAACCGTAAATGTTTTATGCCCATAAATTATTAAGTTCGAGAGCTAGTTCCTAAGAAGGTGGCAGTTATAGTATCATCAGAGATTCGTAATAAGTCAGTAACTATATCATCACAACGTTAATGTTTTTCAACTGTCACTTTGTATAATTGTCTGACTATACTAGTGCAGGTTTATTAATTTGAGTAGGTATATATTTTACTAGCGACCAGAGCAGAGCAGAAGCAGAAAGAAAGCAGAAAGAAGGCAGAAAGAAGGGCAGAGTGGAAGAAAAAAACATGTTGCGCCGACCCCAAGTAATATGGGATAAGGGTAGGATGATGATGATGATGATTTTACTAGCGACCCGCCCCAACTTCGCACGGATGCAACAGTAATATCAAATATATTATGCATGCATTATGCTTGTAAACCTTCCTCTTGAATGACTGTCAAAAAAGATATGTATTTAAAATCCGTTGCGTACTTTTAAAGATAGATAGGGACAAACAGCGGGAAGCGACCCTATGTCAATCACTATTATACATATATATCGTTTATTAGTAAATAATCTATTCTTGTATTCTTCCTTCACTCTCTCTCTTTTACTGCAACTACCACTATTTTTCTCTACTGAGTTATTGTATTAATTAGCTGTAAGTTTTCCAAATAAAATAAAATATATGTAAATGCAATTGTATCACTAATTACCATTAGGTTAGATCGCAGTCAAGCAATGCTTTTTTTAAATTGAGTAATTACATGTTTTTTAAACTGTTTGACTGTATGAAACTAAGCCAGTTTTTTTTTTACTGATCAGTTGGTCAAATGTTGGTTTTAACCGAGATCGTCCCATATACATGGTTCCATGACCTAACTCACTGCGTAGGCAAAAATGACGAATAAAAGAACATTAAGTAACATAATCCTACAACGTATCATAATGACTGTAAAACAAATGTGTATAAGCAGAGTTCACCCACGCAGCGTTTAATACTGAGGTCGTGATATATGCCCACGCTACAAGCTCAGTTTGGACTTATTGCAGGATAAAGCTGGTACAATTTGCAAAGATCAGATCGGAGTCATTGAGCATGGAAATTGTCTACTTCACGGTTTGTATTTAGTTAAGCTAGATGATGATGAAGATTAAATGTTTCGTAAGAAGCTTATGGTCATTAGACGGATATTACGTCGAAATATTTGCAATATAAGAGTTGATTGGATCAAAGAATCACTGCAACTATGAAACGCAAAGGGACACTGGTTAGTTTGAATCTGTAATAAATCAGATACGTCATATCGCCCAATCTAGAGTAAGAGAATTTATTTAATTATTTCTCAGTCTCTAAAACTATAAAAGATTGTTTTGATCCTTTTATAGACAATAATAAAATAAGTAATGAACCGACCAGCAGCAATAATACAGTAGTAGATACAAAAATGTGAACTGTATATCTTAAACTTACAAAGCACAAGTAGCATAGTTAGAAGTACCATAAAATCGAAAATAAGTAAAACATATAGATTAAAACATTTCATCCTTCAAATGTCATAACACGACAGGAACAAGTATGCTGATTGAACTTTCACCAATGAACTGTATCAAAGACTACAATTCACAAAGCTTTCCTTCAAGTCTCAAGATTCTTATTCCCTATCGTTAAAGGAATGGACTGTTATCAAAGGGGTTGAAATACAATACCTTCTAATCTCGAAGGTACAAGATACCGCTGAGAAAGCTGATGGTAGTATCGGAACAGACTCTTAAGGCACTACTGTTAATGTAGCCTGATTAGATTGTGGGCTACATAACAATAAACTACTTGAGAAAGGAACTATACTGTTACAATTGTAATCAGAGGACGATAAATTAATTAGTGGACGTCTTAAGTTGTGGTTGTAGTATTTGGTTTAATGGAAGTCACAAGGTTTCTAATTAAATTGTCGGTATCAAACAATAAATTGATTGAAAGAATGATGAATTTAAACGTTGATGCTTGGAGAGTAGTAAGTCTAAAGGAAAAATGGGGAAGACATGACAGTATGGAAGAAGTAATAGCTATGACAACTTAAAGTAACATTGAACAATGGTAGGAAGACAAAAATCATAATGATGATTGATGACATAGAGAGTAAAACTTACAGTTCAAAAAATGAAGTGTATGTGTTAATGCATGTGTAAATGTTGGATCAAAATTCGGCAGACCAACAAAGACCAAATTTTCAATAACAAAGGCCAAAGCGTATCGTGAACAACATGAAGCAAAACAATTGAACTATAAATCAAACAACAAACATAGCAGTGTATAACGTTTTAAAACAAGTGACGATGTCGACAGCTAATCAATCAAACAACACCTACGCCCAAATATTGTGGTTTTATAATCACTTTAGTAGTTGAAGGTTAGGGGTTTTAGCACTTGTATTGAAACTTGTCCTATCTGATACAATGTCTTTTATAAAACTTGACTTGCTAAAGTTTTTGGAGTGCTATTATTGAATTTGGCATGACGTGATTGCGTTAATCACAGTCAGGATACGGTTAATTTTGAAGTAATAATTTGAATAAACTAAAACCATTACAAACTTAAATTTTGAAGTTGCAATAAGTAGAATAAGACCCTTTTAAGCATAAAATTTTAACTGGAAATTTGAAATATGTAATTTTCCACCTGTAAAATTCTTAAATGCCCGCCAAACGACCTAGCACAAAGTCACTGATGGATAGGTACTTAGCTAATTCTAATTTGCCAACGGACGGTCGTAAGTAACACGTACCGGCTGGTAGAGGCTACAATTACTAGACACGTAGTAGCTGCATTCTTAGAAAATACACTCGTATTTGCGTGCTGTGAAAATGAACGCGTAATAATCTAACGTTTGCTGCCGATCGATTATGAGCTAGAAAATATATTAGAAATACTAACTCTCACTTGCATCAGGGTTTTATGTTTGCACTTGTTGTATTTGAAAAACTAATCATTACTTCTGCGGATGCAATTTAATAAATTGTTGACGTATAAATAATTAAATATGCAAAGCTTTGACTGAAGGTCAATGTGAGATATGTCGTTTCATTTGGTGAAATAAATCGATTGCAATTATCTAAGGTCCAAAGTGCAAGTTTTCAAGCGACTGTAATAATAAAAATGGAAATTATAACTTCAAACAAGTGAGTGTACGAAGCAGGTAACGTAAACCAAAAACACAAACCTCACAAGACAAATTAAAATAATCAAAGGACAGAAAAAAAAAACTAACAAACACGGAACTGTATCAAATACAATATCAACAATTATAGCAATCTTCCTGAAATGGGCAGAAACATTTACGACTGCGTGCGGCAAAAATATGAAGGTAGATGTAACAAAAATGACGTAGTCATTCTCCAAGGCGTATGGTGTTCACGATCTAGGAACACAGACCGTTGTGTAAGACAAATATGGAATTAATTATCTGCACAAGCTGGGAACGATAGCGTTTTGTGGAAATCAATGAATTAGTTCATTAAACGACCAAGGTATATACGATGAGAATTTTGATGCCATTTCATTGATTCTTACATCTTTATAAATAATTATGATTTTCTGTGTAAATAATTTTAAGGATATTATGTTCGTTATAAAAATGAAATGAGTTGGCACTGTATACTGTTTATGGCTTGGCCATTACTTCAGAAATATCGATATTTTGATTACATATTCTATTATTATTTAAGATTTATTAAATATTACGACGGTTTTTGATTTGACGGATGCATTTGATCAATTGTGCTTTTTCATCGTTTAAATCGTTAAAAACAAGATTTATCAAGAAACTAGCAGGTTATTAATATCTTGAAAATTCTGTACACTCGTGCAGAATAAAGGGTTTCAGAACTCGCTCTTTCCGAACTCTTAGACCATATAACCCCTTCCAAATATGGCATCCCCGCGTTCGAATAAGGAGTACTATCATAACACCGTGCTAGCCAGGGTCTGCAATGCCTTGGTTTATGAGGGGATCGCACGTAAGAACTGGCTGTGTAACGTTCAGGACATTCCCGTGTTTTGCTCCGAACGTGGGATGCCAGAGAAATGGATAACTTAGAAATGTATTGGATGGTTTGTTTTGTTCCCTGTTGGTTTGGCTTACGAATCTGTAGTTAGTATTGGAATTAAATTTTGTAAAGTTAAAAATACAATTCACAGAACGGTAGTTTTGTTGCTACTGAACTATCAATGCATAAAATATGCGATTCTTTCGGTGACTATTTCTAACAAAGTCGCCAATTCTGTCATTACTGCTGTTGTGTCTTCTTTATCAAATTAAGTTTTTCTTCTTGTGAGAAATCTATGATCATTGGTTAGAATTAAACCTATAAAATCGTCATGTGCCTTGAGTATTTCAAACCGATATCTTACAAAATTATCATGTCCCATATTTAGAATCTCGTGATTCCAGTTTAAACAATAATCTATCTCAGCTTGAAACCTAGTAACCACGGCAACAGGGGTATTGCTCTTGTGAAAGTGGTGGGTTTTACTATCAGCCATCACAATTACAGTGCCTACACCCCCCGAGCTAGGCGTAACGATAGTGTTTGCTTAGAAAGTGATCTAAGAAGGAATAGATAACATTTTTGCATAAAATTATTCTGTTTGAGCGAAAATTGCTTGTACTAATTTTGTCTATTTATTATATATATATTTTTTTGGTTTTACGTGTTGGTGTGATAATAATTTTCTAGGATAAAGGGATGTAATTATTTGTTTATTAAAATATAATCAAAAAATATTTCTGCAACAATTATTCAGTATTGCACTTATCTTTGTAAGTTAATGTTTGCCTTTTTTACCAGAATTTATTACAAATACTTTTGACACTTACTGTTGTTTGTTATTCTTTATCTGTTTTTGTGATGTTTGTGAAGAACAAATTTATTGTACGAGCAAACGTTTGTACAAAACGTGGTGCAATATTATTACTATTTTGGTGTACAATAAAGATTATTCTAAATAACTGTCTATCTATCTTTATATTACACGATTCGACAGCTTGAAGATCACACTATGGCTGAGAATTTTTGATTACTTTTATATACTGTGTGTGTATTAAAGTTCCGAATTCTGGTAATCGGAATCACATTGTAATACGAAGAAGCATCAGAGATGATTAATATAAAATTCTTTGTCTCAAAAGCCAAGACCAAAGATTCACGAGTATATTTCACTCACAACAAAAAGCCCTTTTTAACTAAATCAGTTCAATTCAAGTCTAAAAGCGCCTACGTCAGTCAGGCAGTCAGTATAGCCATTTAGCCGGTCGATCGTGGTCGTGCATCGTCTAACTTTCTAACAAACAATTAGCTATTTACTTGTTCCCCATTTGTAAGACCTTTAGGTTTCCGTGGGATTGTATAAACTGTAATTATGTTGGAATAGGAAAATAGAAATGGTGGATAAAGTATCTGCTTCGCAGTTTATAGCCTAGAATATACTTGTGTGCTTATCGTATAGTCAACCTCGCAATTGATTGGTTACAGCAAGGAATAATTGTACTATGCGTTCCAAATTAAAATAGGATCGATTGACAGGATGTAACGTCATGCCATACTGTCAAATCGAAGATATTTTTGCAAAATTGAAGAACTTGGAGATGAGTAAAATTGAAAAACTGAATTCTGATTGAACTTTTTTCGTTAACAGTAAATAAATTCTTTTTTTCTTAAATAAGCTGAATTTTAATAATATGTTGTGCCGATTTGACGGTAAATCGTGACGCCACAACATGGAATCCATTCTACTCTCATTTGGAACGCATTGTAAGTCACTTGATAAACGTAACCGCGCGAAAAATATAAAGATAAAATTGCGGAGGTGAAGAATCAGACGTTGAATATTTGCAACTTAGGGCTCTAACACTGTAAATAGATGGAAAATTGCATTGCACAAGCATAGTTACTTGATCAATCTAATTTAGACATTTTACCTGCCTTCATTATTACCTGAGCATACCGCTCACAGCACTTCAATATAGATCATATAATTTCAACTGCAGACAAGCATGAAAATTGACGTAAATTCAGATTGGCAACTAAAATAAACGCTCATTACAAACTATCGCATAATCTAAACTGTTGCAATACTAATTTAGTTAAACCAATTATTATGAACTGCATTTCAAAACCGACTTTATCTCCACAACTCAAAGACAATAATCGTTTGTCGTTCAGCTGTCAATCTTTATGAAGCATGATTACCGTTTTGTCATGATCTTTCATGTGATGTAATTTGTATCGGGAGTGAGATCTGATGATGTTGGGCATGCAAGTGATAGCAGAGTCTGATAGCGTAATCCGTGTCATCGAGAGATGAATTTCACAATTTTCTCAGATATTCGTGTTGGCGAAAAACGTGGTATTAGTGATAGGGAGATTGATGTTGTTAGCGAAGTAATCGCGATTTTAAAACGCAATTGTGCCAATGACTCGCTTGAAAGTAAAAGTTACTGATTATTATTGGTTTTACTTGTGTTAGTAATTAACTTTTAAATGAAAATAGTCACGAATTACGTGCAGCAAGTCCATTTCTTTAAATATTGGTTTGTGTTTCATTCTCATTCTGTGCTTAGTCATAATTTTACCCGAAGTTGAGTGATGACGTCTCCAATGATACAGGGTGTGTGCTATCACGGATTCTCTCTAGCTATGTAATCAGGAATTTTTAGTTAAATTAGGTATAAAGATTTTTTTTTAATCTAAGAAAAATGTCCAACCCTTATTGTTTATAATGCAGTGAAGAGGATCTGAAAAGCCCCTGGACCCTGCTCCCGATATCAGCGGACTATTATGCTACTTTAATGTTTTTGCTTAAAACCCTTTTACAATCTAATCAACATGATTACCGAAATTATAAACGAAATTGTATAGCATTAGAATATTCCCATGGTTGGGACTCTGGCTTCCTCTCCATAAGTGGGAATGGGCCATAATGCACCATGCGGGCCCAGAGCGGATTGCTGGCTGTCACATGCAAAAAGTATGATGACCAGTCTCTACAAAAGAAATATGGTTTTTCAAACGTTTCCCTTAACCATATAAAAACCATAATTAGAGACATAATAGAAAGACAATAGGTGTGTGAACGCATGCTTGGAGCTCAAGAGACAAATACTTTTACTTCTTTAAGGACCAAGCGAACGCCGGCGTTCGCACATATATTGTTCTTTAATTATTTTATTTTATTTTATTTTCTTCGGAAAACTTACAGCTAGGATACAGATAGTTGAAAAATAGTGAAAGAAGGCCAATTACAAGTTTCCACAGACAGTATTAAAGTAGAACAAGAAACAGTAGACAGATATGAAAGAAGAAAGAAGTAAAGGCGCTCAGAGCAAATACCTTACAGTAGCATAAAACATATTAATTATTTTCAAAAAATCTAGCACACATCATGGTTTTAAGTTTAGAGTTTTTAGAGTTTATCTGTTATTTAGTAATTACCAAAGTCGAAAGGTTAATTTCTAACTCCATAATTAAACATGGTCTTTCTCACCTCGTCACACAGAATAAGTATTAGATGTCATTGTGTTAAGCTCGTGTAACCGATATCTCGGTGGGTTCCACGACCCCATTGTGGTGACGAGGGTGACCACTCTAGCGCGACGGACGCTCCTGATTTTGTACAAGTTTATGAGGATTTTGATGCATTTATTGTTTCAGTTTGTGTGTCCAAAAATATTGAGCAAAGGTATTTTGCCGGATGAACATTTTTTACCATACCTCTGTCATATTTTTCTAAGTAATGTCTTTGATCAAACAAGCTTGTTGAACTATTTAGTCTGAAGATTATTTCTATTTAATTAAAAGTTTTGTTTTTTTAATTTTGTGCCTCTTCTGAAAACTCGAGGGTAGAGTGGGGATGGGGGGTTTATTTAACTACTACTGTACACACACATCATATGTGCATATAAAATTTGAAGTCATAATTCACTCACTGATTCATCAACGCCAATGGTTTAGACTCTTGGACCGAGAACATTTAAAGTTTTGCGTAAAGGTTCCTGTTATAATGTAGCTACATAAAGAATAAGATAGGATTTTTCATAATTTACCCCTAAGGGGCCTAAAGTTGGTATGTAAATGTACTTAAACACGGGCATAGCTGCTGTCACAATCACAAATAAAAAAAGACAAGACGGAATAGGGGTTCTTGTTTCTATTTCAAAAACAAAACTAAGCATTTGTTAAATAAAGTCGTATTCTTTTAATTACTTTTAAGCCCCTTCTAAAAAAAATTATATCCAGTAAAAAATAACATGAACCCATTCCAAATTACACGCGGATCTCTATAAGCGGCTAGGATGAGGAGGATGCGGTTATGGTGTCAATAAAAAGGGAAAAGTTAAGATCATGTTACGTGAAGCTGCGGTCTCTTTGCCATTACGCGTTTGAACCGAGATTTAAACTAACACACGTCTTTTAATCGCGTGCGCAGTTATTTTAGTTTGAGGTTTTTATTAGATCTTTGCCGCTCAATACGGTGATGACGTAAAATGACTGACTGAACTAACAAATTTCACTGAACTTTTTTAACTGAATGTTTTTTTTTTATTATTGATAGGCTCAAGTTTGACTACTATCTCACAGCTGAAAGTGATGTGTGTTCGACGATGGAGCTTGTCTAGAAGTAACCTATTCAGTTTTGCAGGAACCTATTCAGTCTTCAACCCCTAGATTGTAGCTATCAAGAAAACAGACTCTAGCAGGGAATGCCATTCTTTAGCTGTATGTACAACTAGCCTTCAGCCAGCGGCTCGGCCGGCGTGAAAGTAGGGTTTTACATAACTTTAGACCCCCAATACATCCCTTTAGAAGCTGAATTTTGAAAAACCCTTTCTTAGTGGTCGCCTACGTCATAAAAGGAAGCCTTGTGCAAAATTTCACGCTCCTAGTCCCAGTAGTTTCGGTTGTGCGTTGATATGTCAGTCAGTCAGTTTATTCTTTTATATATATAGATGAATGGGTTTCCAAAATCTTATTAGACCATGCACAGTAAATGTTTGTTGATTTGTGTCAGAAATCTTTTTATTTCCTGGACTAGGAGAAGCGAGAGGAAGTCTTTTGCTGGTTAAAACCGATATGTGTCCTTTCATTTGCTCTTTGCGTGCGATTATAATTTAGGTGTCTTCGAGGCTAGAGTGAATAGGCTCTTAATAAACTTGCTTGTATTAGAACTAAAGCAGTTTTCTGAGTAAACAGTAAATATTTGATATTATTAAATTACTCAACATCGAATGACATCATGTTGATCTATCGCTCGTATTTATCTAGTTAGGTCATCTTTTAATTATCATATTTACTAACGTCTAAAGAGCATTGATTACGTATTAAAATAATCAACTCCTTTGGTAAATGAATATTCTGCTAAAAATGTCCACTAAGGATATTTTGTTAAGATTGCCATATTGGATTGACACCCAGGCAAACAGTATGTCTTATTATGTCTGTGGGACTATATGAAAAAGCCCACCTGATGGTAAGTAGTGATGCAATCATTGGCAGGCGGTCGCCTCCTTCTACGAAGCAGTAACGCTAGCAAAGGAGGAGGCTGACCGCATAAGGCAATGCGCTTACGCCCCAGACGCCACTGGGGTTCTGATCCCGATTTCCGGCCATCATAGGCGCGAGCTTGCGGACGGCGAGCAATGGGTAGAACTCAGTCCGGTCGTCTGGTAACAGTCCATACCAAGCCAAGTCGTCGACGGCGCGCTTTGTTCCCGCGCGCCTTAAGGAGTTGTCAGTAAATGTAGGGGCCCAACTGCCTACTGGGGCTATACCTGTTTCTGAAAGGAAAGTCCGACCCCGGTATGAAGGCTAAGAAGGAATGGGGTGGGTTGTTTAGTCAGTAAGAGTCTGACACTGTTTCTCACTGCGCTCAACGGCAGGATTGGTCATTACATGATTTTTTCTACCACAAAAAAGTAGTTATGCAATCATTGGTACTGAGCCTATTAATTCAACATTATACTTAAATCTTGCTAGGTATATTTTACAATTAAGGATTGGTCACACTACTCGTACATTGGAACACAGTACACTGGTGTTACGTGTAATTACAAATGGCGCTCGTACTCCGAACAGCTGATGTAACCTGAACACAAGTTGGCCATCGTTGAAGACTACACTGTAGTGACAAGTTTTCTGAATTAAACATTTAGATAACTACAAAATTCAATTTAAATCTCAATGTTAAGTGAATCTCTCATCTTGTTGGGTGAAGACCGCCGAAACACCTTAGTAATTTTAAGGTCCTAATGTAACAAATTCGAATACTGGAAGGAATGGAGGGAGGCCTTTGCCCAGTAGTGGGACAGTAAGGGCTAGAAATAATAATAAAAATAATGTAAAAGAAAGAAATAACATTTATTGGGACAGTCACAGGGTATAGCACAATAAGTTGAATTACTTAAACTATTTAGTACAATAATTGTTGTTAATGTACCAAATTGTATTTATGGTGTACCTACGAGGTCTGTCTCTCCCAGCCGTAGTGAGGGCTATGCCGGCAGAAAAACTGTAGGGAACTTGCTTCATTCTGTAAGACCGTGATTGTTTAGAATCTAGAAAAAGGCCGCCGAGCGAGGTCGGGAAAGGGCCGAAACTATTCGAAGAAGGCGTCGGAGAGGCAACCGCCTCGATGCCTACTCGATTTACAGTGATCACGTGGTACCGTGCTGAGTGAGGCATGGGGAAGACCATTATACAGTTTCCTCAGGGATGTGGCGTTGCACGGACGGGGTCCCGGAATAGTCTTTTGAGCGGTAACGGAGCCTCTTCTAAGTGTTAATGGTGATCACCGGGGTGATTTTAGTGAAGCAAAAATCGTACACTTCCCGGACATAACGCCCAAGGCCCGGGCGCCTTTTGAAGGATTCCCCTCGACAAAAAACAGGCTTAGTTCTCAGAATGACCTAATTTTAAACAAGTATGTGTTTGTTTCCGAGTGTGTAATGAATGAGGTACAATGTAGCTGTGAATGTTCTCCGACGTTGGCAAACATCCTCTAGTTTTGAAAACTATCGCCAATTATGCGTAACTCGCTAAACGGTACACAATGCACTTGGTGTTGTTAGGAAAACGGTACATATTCTGCTATTTTAGATTGGTATTTCTGTCTGCATAGTATGGCGGTTAGTACCCCGACTTACAAGTTGTACGTCGCGGGTTCAAACCTAGGCAAACACTTTGTGTAATATACTTCGATACTGGGGGGAGGCATATTTCCAGCAGTAAACGTACGGCAAATATACACCCTGACGCCGTTGAGACATCTACGGTTCAGACTAAGCGTTTTGCCTCGTCGTTTATATCGCGTACATCAAGGGACTGGAACAGTTTCTGTTTCAGTCTTTCCGTCAGCTTATAATTTAGGTGTCTTCAAGGCTAGAGTGAGTAGGCTCTTAATAAACTAGTGCGCCTCACCATCAACGATTGCATCACCGCTTACCATCAGATGGGATCGCAGTCAAGCACTAGTTTATAGCAATTAAAAAAATAACGTCTTAAACTTATGATGTAAGGTGTATATACTAAAACAATTGAAGAAATTCAATATTTCAAGGAACAAAAAACAATTTGCTATTTATAAATGGCTCTATTAATGTAACAATTGTTTTATAAATACGTAACAAAGGCTCGGTATAATATTTTGGGAATAATAGAACAACAAACTTCTTTGTATTTTACGGTAGGTCTGTGGCGATAACCTACTCGATGAATGTTTTATTTTACTCACATTTAGAATGTTTGAATGTTCGTCAAATGGCTTCAACATTATTGTGATTATACAAAGTGCAGGATTTCTCAGTAGGTACTCCTACAAAATTTCTTCAAATTATATCTTGCTCTAAGTGACAAACCCATCTTTTTTTTGAGGTGGAAAATTATCGATTGACTGGTCCCACTCTATGATGGTGCGAGAGGTTTGAAGTACTAGCTTTTTCCTGCGGCTTCGCACCCAGCAACAGATACACTACAGAGTCCACTCTACCTTATTTTATCTTAAGAATCTTCTCCAGACAATAACAAACACAACAAAAAAAGAATTAGCAAGTTCAGCTATTCTCGAGTTTTGCTCTTACAAACAGATTTTGCGATCCATTTTTATATATATAAAAAGATTATGTAAATTGCTCCCACAGTTACGAAACATAATTGTTTAAAAATACTCATTATGCTTCAAAAAACAAAATACAATTCGAAATACTTCAATGAGTCGCTTTAGCTTCCCAAATTGTTCAGTAAAACGGAAATCCGGATATTAGAGCATCGTAATTACAAAGAAAGTCGATCAGCTGATCAATGATAAATTAATCGATTTTGTTATTACACGAATTACATAACAGCAAATTGATTGGTTTATTTAAACTGAATCACAATTCGATCGCAATTCCGATGAGTTTGATGTAAGATTAACGATTGAAGGCTTTGCTCGATTGCTTGCTAAATTAGTCAGAAAAAAAATTGGTATGGCTGGCAGAATGTCGTAAAAACATTCTTGGAGGGTAATTGCCTATGGTAATGTAACGATCTAATCACGTTTGGGAGGAAAAATTTGGTCAGAGATCTCTCAAAACAGTTTGAAAGGAGATTCAGCAGTGAGACTGTATTCTTTACTTAAATTAATTCAAAACAGCTGAAGATATATCTATAAGGGAGGGATATACTGTAAGGCAGATACATTACGCGCTAACATTGCATTTAGAAAACTTGGACTCAAAACTCACACGTCTACACTACCTGTTGTCACTGATAGACAAGGGCAGAGATAAGTGCCTGCGCTGTCGTGCGAGCGAAATAGCTTTTGCTGGCGAATGTGTGTGATCGTCGCGACCAATGTGATATCGTAACAATTATGGTCACAATTTCAGTGATCCACGCTCAAGAAGAGAGCCACCTATCTTTAGCTGTATTGATAAGTTTCTTACTTTAAAAAAAAACCACCGACTGTGAAAACATTAATTCATGTAATTGTGTCTAAATAGCCTTTGTCTAGCCTTCTAGAGAGTCAAAGAACTTGGAATTTTCTCTGGTCTATCCTTTGTACAGAGAAGTTACTGAATAGTTTCCTGTGGGCTCTAGCTTTCTCTGTAAGACACAAAATATCATAAATACTCATATAACTGTAATATTAAAATTAATATTAAATTAAATTAAATTAAAATTCGTTTATTTCGGATAACAAAGATCCATAAAATTACAAATAAATATTAGCATTACCATCAAACCGTAAAATATTATATTTATTAACTTTACATAACTAGAAAAACTAGCCTAAATATTAAAACTCCTAACTAAACGCAAACACGCCACACCTTGTTGCGCCCGCGCATGTACTCGTATGTACTCGTAACCTGATCAGTCGCGCCTTGCTCGCCGACCGAGACGGACGTGTAACTTACACCCGCACACACACACGAAAGTCGATTTCCTTTGGGGGAAATTCGAGTTTCGATTAGATTTATAATTATTTAAGGTGTTGAATTACTGATGGGATTGTTGTAAGGATTCTTTTTGTGTTGCTATGAGAAATTGGAAAGAGATAGTTGTCAACCGTTTTGAATAATAGAGAATATGTAAAGGAAACAAGCTTTACGCACTGCTGAGCCGTCTTGATTCTAGCCTTTTGAAGTGTGTATGAACTGTGTTTGTTTAAAAACGTATAATACATACTATTTTTGGACCTATTTGAGTTATCTTAGGAACTCTGCAGAAGGGTCGAAGCCTACTAGGGACAAGGGTTTGTGTCTGAAGGAAAGGTGGTATAAAGGCGGTAAAAAGGTGGTATAAAGACAACGTAGGAACGGGGTGGTAACCCACCCCGTCAGTAAGAGTCTGACACTATTTCTCTCAGGATTTGTCATTGGATGATTTTTACCCACCATAAAAAAAACCTATATGATATTTATACTATACTGTAGGTTATTCGTGTTCGAAATTTCGTCCTAATCTGCTCAGTCAAAAACAAACATACATATTAACTTTCGCTTTTATAATGTAGGTAAGTATGAGAGTTGAATGAAAACTGTGAAGGTCTGATTGACGAAATTATTCTTATTATAGCTAGCCTGTGCTGTCCCACTGCTGGGCAAAGGCCTCTCTCCATTCTTTCCAGTTATCTCGGTTACTCGCTTTATCGTTCAAATTCTTAAGGAAGTCCAGGTCGTACCGCTATCTCCTTCGTGGTCTGCCGCGAAAAACATACCATAATTACTAAATGTTTTATGTTTATGTGTAATGTTTTTTATGTTGTCTAATCATTTTTCTGGCCAAACAATGTAAATCGACTTCCACTGACCCCAGACATCGCGTGTTACTAACACATCGGGCAACAGTTCCCATGTTAGCAATAACCAATAATAAACGTAACATTCTCATAGTTAAAATAACTTTATTTTCTAAACTCAAGACCGCTCCCAATTGATTTGGTATAACTGCCGAAACAATCAATTTGCACTGACCTGAATTTAGAGTTTTATATTCTTACAAGCTCCTACCAACGGGTATGCCCGCGTAAAAATAGGTAACATTTTTATTTACATTCTCCCAAGTATTATTTCAGTTCTCGGATTTTTTTATTTTTTTATTTTAAGGGATTTTTGTGCACTATTGCGACGATGTCAATCCCATCGCCATATCACATTACCAACAATCAAAATCCTAAAATTAATTTCTAAAATCGAGAAAGGAATATAAAAGAAGCTCTCGGGATGAAACATGGGGCATGGTCTACTCGTTGGCCCATCCAAATTCGTTCAGCTGTTTGAGATTTTAAACAACGTGAAGAAGTGACAAGAATTGCTTTAGATGTTTCTTGCAACTTTATGCTTTTTCTGGGTGCCGATTACTGGTTTGTTAAGAAGCGCTTTGCCTCACAATCGCAAGGTCGCCTTCTGAAAGAGTTACCTGTGGTCCTGCAACTTAAAGGGGCAATAGAAGGACACAGATTTAATCAGTAAAAGTCTGACACCGACCTAAATCGTAAAGAGGGGAGTTATTAAATGATTCCCAGCCTTAAAAATGGGTTACTTCAAAATCAAAGTCAGTACATACTCGATTTAAAACAAACCCGAGCAATACAACACCGTATATCGAGTCAATGACATCGATATTGCATTACAAGCGTTGCGAATCGATAACCTTACTGCTCTACCACAACTCTAGTATGTAGACAACCTACACATATACACGTATCAAGAAACAAACGAAAACCTACCTTAAATTGGAGACACTAAAGTTGAAAATTATTTGAAGTGAAATGAAATTGGAACTAGAAAAATTTACTACTGGAATTTCAAACTTGTCTCACTAAAGATAAGGTTCAATTTGTTTTGTAAGTTATATTTTACCAAATATGTAGTTTTTTTTTTATAGAGCAAGTGGCCAGTATTTTAACGACATTACATGGTCTAAATGGTCTTGTTTGAGAAAAAAAAAATATGTATTAAAACAACGTTGTTTCCTTGTCAGCAAACTTTGTCGGTTTTACAACTTTTTACATTGTGTAAAATGTCAGATTTTTATTACTAGGCCTTTACGATGGACGAAAAAAAAGAAAACTGATATATGAGCAGATAAAAAAGTACCTAAAGAACTCACACGATGATTTTTTTTTTGTGATATTGCTATTTTATTTTCTTTGATATCATACAATATTACAATTTTATTATTTTTTTTATATAATTACTTATGTTATGCTGTGTTTTAGCAAAACATATTACACAGTGTACTTTTACCCAAGACTGTCAGTAGTAATTTTGTTTTGAAAACAAATAACTGCTTTGATTTGGGAAGGGGAGATGTGAGCCCCTCTCACATGAGACATGATATTCTGTTTCCGCGCGCCTCAAGGAGTGGTCAGCAAACCATACGGACCCTGCAGAAGGGTGGAAACCTATTGAAGCGAAGGGTTCGCTTCTGAAAGGAAGGCTCTGGCCCTGGTATGTATGGCGATGTAGGAACGGGGTTTATTAGTCAATACGAGTCTGACACTATCTCCTGCTACACCGGGAGCAGGACGGGAGATGTCATTGGATGACTGTGAAACTGTCTCCTGCTTTACCCAAGGGCGACAGTTGTCGTTAGATGAGTTTTAAGTTTTACTCACCGATAAAAAATCACACGACATTTCTACTACGAAATAATTCATAAATTAAATAATAATCTACTACATAATAACTGTAATAATCACATTCGTCACACTTTTGTAACAAAACGCAATAACAAATTAAATAATAACATAATTTAGTATCTGTTGTGCAAGTAATAGGAAAAAATAATAAGCCATAAGCCAATATGTTAAGAAATAATAGATTAGACTATTAATGTTGGTAATTTTATTAGTTGTGGTGTAATAAGATCGTCTGTGGGAACTTTTGTGAAGGATGCTGAGTATAACTTGCAGATATTGAAAGTATTACAAGACCATAATAAATTGTGGTACAAAGATATTGATGATTAATTATAAGGTAGCTAAAGAATCAAGGTTGCCAGGCTGAAAGGGACAATGATTTCTCTCGCTCTAGAGAAGACCAAGAAAGAGGATGTGTCTTACTTTTACCGACTGAAACTATGTTCCTTCAGTTGACTTTTGCGTTCTAGGACCACAGGCCTTTTTAAACAGAGATGGGATAATGGGACGATTCATTTTCATATAAATGAATCCATAGATTAAATTAATCCATCCATATATAACAATTTCTAAACATTTTTAAAAATAATTGACATAAAAATTTGTCCTTGACTGCGATTCCATCGTAAGCAGTGATGTAATAATATGAAATTATTTACTTAATAATCGAAAACCACTCTCTATAGGAACAAACATAGATGCTACAGGATTAACCCCTAAAACGTAAAGGGCAAGTTACAATAATACAAGTGGTTTTATGCCTGTAAAAGTCTGACACTCCTTCTAACACTACGCTGAGCAGCAGAAGTTACTTGATGATTATCCTATCCAACATGCGAAGATGCCAAACAAAAATGTAGGATGGATAAAATCAAAGGAACGTATGAACTATGAGTGAAATGAGAGCCAGAAAAGGAGGGGTATGAAAGAAATAGAACAGAAGAGCCGAACTTTTAACGTGAGTAAGTAACAGAAGGACAGAGTAAAAACATCCACTTAGTAAGTGAGAAAAGGAAGGGTATGAGAGAGACAAAATAGATGGCGACTTTTCAAAGTGACAGAAGGAAAATCAAAATAACAATAAAAAAATTGTAAAGAAGTAAGCAACATAAACATCAAGTTACGCAGCTTCATCAATTTCATATTCCACACGAACGCAATCCCTCAAACACTTCCAAAATATGCTGACAGACCCAGTCAGGAAGCATTTTACGACATAATGGAAATCAATGAAGATAGAATAGAAACGGAACTAAATTCAGCAACAGTTACACACCGGGCTTGCGAAGCAGTTACTATTGTGTTTGGTCGTCCAAATTTTTTGCTTACTGCAATATTCCATGACAGATTCACGGAATACCTAAGTAATCTAGTCCTGACAATAGATTTGAATAAGACTTTTTATACCCATCATCATTTGCCTATCTTTTTTAGTATTGATAGGCTCGTGCTTGACTCTCTCATCTCATAGTAAGCGATGGTCGATGATGGAGCAAGCTTGTCTAGAAATAACTTATTCACTCTCGACTCAAAGACCAAAGGTATTAAGAGCTATTAAGCTATTAAGAGCTATTAAGAGTCCGGCAAACTTTTCGTATGTTGGGACTGGTCTATCTTCCTTCATGTATTAAATATGAACCTTATGTCAGCTCTGTGTGCAAATTAGTATCCTCTCTAGAGACTCTTATTTTGTGGGTATTATTTATTTATTTAATACTTCATGCACAAATGTACAGAGGCGGACTTAATGCCTTAGGCTATTAACGAGCACTAAACTAACTTTTCCAGACCACGATATTGTTACATTATAATGTAGGCTTTGGTTAATTACTTTACAATGAGCCGTGAGACAGCCCCTAGACTAGTTGTCTACACGGTTATCGACAGGGAAAAAAAGGATCATGTCCCTGAGATCAGAACTTTTATTTGTTTTGGTCGCGTGAACACTAGCTCAAATTCAAAGTGGTGTAATGTCACTACTTTCGACCCGTTCACTTGTTCTCAAGCGTCCTTACTATTGACTTCCCGACATATATTAGGTTCAGAATGTACACCTTATTTCAATTCCTACGCACCATAGTAATCCCTCAGTCTTCCAAGACAAGACTAGAATCTAATCCATACATTATGTTTCTCTTTCGTTTCACGCGAAGCCAAACATACATACGCAGTATATGTACATATTTATCTGGTAGTTGAACTTAGCTGCCAGTCAAGTGATGCTAATGTATAGTGCTGACACTCACGGCTTTGTTTACTACGCAACTTGGGAGTACTATAAATAAGACTGCTGTGTCTTTAAACCTTGATGGTGTTGCATTTAAACATCTTGCTACTGATTTCTTACGAAGGTCTCTTTCTAAGACGGTTTACAGTTTTAGAGGGTACATTATCTTATCCTTAAGCTAAATTCCTCGGTCCGTAAGCATACAGATGTGGCTATTAAACTTCATACGTCGTTGTAACTATAAATCTAAAATTAGCCGCATCAGTAGCGACAGTGTTCGCATCGTTATGTTCAGACATCGTTGATGTTAGACGGACATCCGTTGCGTAGATCACAGAGTTATGCCCGACGTATAACCAATTATGCATGAACACAATCCAAAAACTAACAATCGCTATCTAAACATTTTATCAAACGCTGGGAACTCCCATGAATCGATCAGCTGTTTCAAAGTTCGCTTGATGATTTCTACCAATGCTAAGAGCAAATTTTCTTTTGTAATCGTTTGATACATAAGCAACGATGCTTAGCGGTCACTGCACCACATCTTCTGGACATATACCATACCAGAATTATCTCAAAATGCCTTAAATAATATTAAAAAATTTAAATTTTATCAACAGCGATATGGTTCGGTGGCAGTTCGTCGACTTACAACGAAAACTCATCAACTAACAAATACAAAAGATTTAATAAAGCCAATAAGCAACTAAAAGTTTTCAAAACTTTTAAAAATGTCACTTTTAGTCAATAAAAGTGTTCAAAACTTATAAAAATGCCACATTTAGTCATTAAAAGTGTTCAAAGTTTTGTATTTGTCAGTTGATGAGTTCTTGCCATAAGCCGACAAGATATAGAATATATTAAGCTGGTGTTCAATGATTGATGGCGTGTGTGATCATAGTAAGTTCTGTTTTTGTAACTTGACAGTGTTCAAAATTATGTATTTGTCAATTGATAAGTTCTTGCAGTGAACCGCCAAGATATAAATCGAATATATTAAGCTGGTGTTCAATGATTGATGGTGTCCAATGATGGGTGATCATAGTAAGTTCTGTGGGTGTACTACCTATGTACTGACCGTTCCTCCAGCATCTCGTTGAAGGTCTTGGACTTGGCGCGCGGCTGGCTGGGCTCGTGTTCCATTCGCCGCACCTCCACGCACCGCTCTATTATGTGCTCCACTCTCTTCCGCCTCGACGACTTCCAGTTGTCCAGGTTCTGTAACAATGGGAGGAGGATCATGAGTTTTAGTATTAACACCATCTTTTGTTTTTTACACTCAACTAGCTCCAACTGATTGCTCTGTTCTATAGTTCGGTTTTTTTAATTCTAGACTACGATTTGACACCTCAGAATGTCACACTCTAGAAATATGTTCCTAATTTTCAGGATTTTGACATTTTAAGTTGTCAAATCGTAGTCTAAGATTAAAAAACGAACTATACTCCACCCTTCTCAACCAAATACGACAAAAAAAGAATTAGCGAAATCGGTTCAGCTGTTCTCGAGATTTACGCTTAGCAACACATTCAGCGATTCATTTTTATATTACAGATTCACTTTTTTTCATTCGCTATGTTACTTTTACCGCAGTTAAGTGATTATCATTTATTGCGCATAAAGATTAGCCTATTTATACTGTTCATTCACTTCAAGTATATATGTGTATTGTTTTGCTAGGTTAGGTTGATTTAGTTTTTAATTATATATAAGTTAATAATTAGTAACTGCACTGTCGCATTAGACGGAAGCCTGTAAGGGCAGTTGTATGTGGATAAATAAATAAATTAACAGACGCATTTTAGGCACGTATGGTATATCACAAATTAATATATGCTACATAACACCCTACACCCACGTGGTAAACCTCTAAAAATGATAGCGATTTCTGTTCTTTAAACTAGAAATATCCTTTATTCTAAAGAACTATATTTTGAATGGATCGATACAAAATTGATTATAAGTGGAGGCAGACAAGAAATTGACATATCTATTCTTGTATTCACTTTTCCTTTCTCTTTTATTGCACCTACCACTGTTTGTCTCTCCATCACCCTAAGGTTGACTGGTAGAAAATGCCTTTGTACTTTTTTTGTGTATAAAGTGTTTAATAAATAAATTGGCAATAACATGTATAGTTCGTTTTTTAATTCTAGACTACGATTTGACAACTTAAAATGTCAAGCTCCAGAAAATAAGGAAGATATTTCTAGAGTGTGACATTCGGAGTTGTCAAATCGTAGTCTAGAATTAAAAAACGAACTATAAAACCCACACAATTTGAGAAAACACAGTTATATAAAGTTATCATAAGTACTTAAAATTATTGCCACATAACGACGTCCACAAATTTAGCAAGAAAAACTCACATTACGAAGTCTGTCACGTAATTTTATAATCTTATCCTCCATTTTAATTAAAACTAAAGATTTTAATAAACCGTCAGTTAACACAGGAGCTAAGGTTCAACTAAAACTAACTCTGTTACGACAAACTCATGGTTATTTAACTTTTGACCCGCAAGATGACTTATAGAGCTACTCAAATATGTTTATATATTCTAGGCTACCCAGTTTAGATAGTTAATTAGTAAGAACTAGACTAATGGCTATAAGTATCTAAATTATCTTACAAGCGGATCTAGGTGGAGACCTTGACAGGAGAATTCCGCATGACTGATTGGTTTGTTTGTCGCTGTATGTTGTGTGATTCATGTTTTATTTGAGAGCAGTGGTGGCTTATTGGTAAAGATTCCGAGTTACGAGTTGTTGGTCGCGGATTCAAACCCAGCTAGGCGCAATTACTTTGTGCAATTTATTTTTTCAGCATTGCTCTCAAAACGGTATAGGAAAATATCGTGTGGAACCGGAGAAATAAAATTTGAAGACATGTGACATCCACCAACCCGCAGTGTGCTCGTATGGATTACAGCCCATGCCCTCTCCTAGAGAGGAGGCCTGATTCTCAGAAGTGGGAAATATATTTGTTGTGTGTATTTGTTTGTATTATTTTTTTTATTATTTTTATATAGCCTCTTTCAATAATGTGAAAACATTGTAGACGCAAATCTTAGATTACTTCCTACCATTTTTACGGTACGAGTTCAATATTGACTGGTCTGCACTGTCCTTACATAATTTATGTGTTAATACTGTAATATGGAAATACTGTAACAAACCATTTTTTTAAAAAGAGTAACCATGGAGTTTCTTGCTGGTTCTTCTCCATAGGAAACGACCAATTTGGAACCGTGCACTAGCTTCTGACGTTTTACAAATGCCCATGTAGGCCTATGTGAAATAAAAAGATTTTGACTTTGACTTTTTTTATTGATTATAGGTTTGCGCTTGACCGCTATATCACCTGATGGAAAGCGACCGACGATGCGGTCGACGATGGAGCGCACTTACCTAGAAGTAACCTATTCACTCTTGACTTAAAAATTCCATGTAACCATCAGGAAACATAGACTCCGGCAAGGAATTCCACTCCTTGGCTGTACGCACAATGATTATATTTCTGGATTTAAAAAAGTTAAAATTAGTAGAACCTGGACTTAATACGTCATGGTACCAAAGACTGTATAGTGTATAGTTTTATCGCAATATGACTTAATCAATTACACTGCAGACTCGGAAGTCTCCAAGGAACATTCGCTTCCTTTCTAATGACTCCATTACAAACATCTTTCACTAACACGATCTAGAGTAAATATTAATTATCAAATAATATATTCCAGCATCGTAAATCTATAAACTAATGGTTTCTCTACACTTAATATACATATTACGTTGAGTCACGCTCTCTTCATTTATGGGCGAGGGAAAACACCGATATCACTTGTCTTAATTACAATCAAGATCATCTTGTTCACGCTTTAGTCTTATGTGGACTGAGCACAAGTGTAAGGTCTTTTACAGTAACATACATTTTAATGTCTATAGGTTCGCGCTTAGCTTGGCGAGCAACGAGTAGCTCGTCGTCCAATCGTCTGGTAACCGTCCAGACCAAGCCCAGTCGTCGACGGCGCACACTGTTCCCGCGCGCCTCAAGGAGTTGTCAGCAAACCGCAGGGACCCTGCAGAAGGGTCGAAGCCAACTGAGGCCAAGGGTTCGCGGCTAAGAAAGGCTATGGCCCCGGTATATATGGCTACGTAGGAATGGGGTAGGTTGTTTAGTCAGTAAGAGTCTGACACTGTTTCCCGCTCCGCCCAAGGGCGGGATTCGTCATTGGATGATGGGGTGATTATTGTGGTCCAATTATTCTTCAGTTTTTTTTGCATTCACGCATAATATTTTGCAAGAATCCATCTGTTAATAAGTATATTTTTAAAGTCGCTTATCTTTGAAACTGGTCTTAGTTTGGTAAACTTTGGATGAATTTTACCTACCATAGAAAAAAAAACACTTGACTTTACTTTTGACAGATTGAAAAATCAGAATTATCTAAAGCTCCAGTTTCATTTTCCGTCTTCTATCAACAAGTACCATTCCAGATCTCTTCAATCATCCCAGTCTATTTATTTGTACAGTGTAGTTATTGAAAATGGTCTGAGTGCAGGTTGTCGATACATCGAGAGAGTGGATCGCAGTTGGCATGCCGAGCATCGCGTGCGCCGGTAGCAGGTCTTTTTTATACAATTTCGCTTGCTAGAGTTAAACGTTGCTATTTTGTGTGGCACAAAGTGTAAGGACAAGCGAAGGTGACTGAGCTGCGAAAAATCATTCAAAAGATAGCTATTCGCAATAACCATATTGTCACTCTTATTTAATTTTGCCTTCTTGTATTTTTTCTGTAACTTACCATCGATGTATAATGTACTACGCACTAGATTAGGCGTACTGTAAAGTCGCTTTACTTGACTTAGGTGATCTCCCGGTCATACACCTATACATTGATGACATTAGTGCAATTTTAACGTTCACGCAGTGTGAGAACGCTATAGGTTTTAAAAGTTTTGACTAACGACATAATACCATGAAGCGCTGCGGCGGACTTTTGTATTAACTTTTCAGTATTTTGTCAAATAGTTTCTAAATATGTGCTTGTCTATCATTAGGGTATAAGTCGAAGGTAATTTATATTTTGTTGCTGATTAGCTGTTGTCTGCAGCTACTAAAACACAAAATTTTATCCCACGGGATAAAAGTATCCTTTCTAGGGGAAAGTCGAGATAGATGCCCCAGTGGGATAGGTGCCCCGAATTCGATTACTCTAGATTTGCGAATGAATCGTATACTACATCAATTATTAATCAAAAGACTTTCCAGTTACTACTATGTTGACCGTGTCTTACGTCTCTATGTGATTGCATGAGAAGACAAAATGCGATCAAAGTTTTTCAGGGATAGTTGCCTGTTTTGTGCGGAGGGCATCTATCCTATAAGGCATTTATATGGATCAGGCAACTATCCCACACGTGGGATAGGTGTCACAGAATATAGAGGTCCGCTAAAATCGCGACCACTCGAAAAATATAAAAGAAAATGTTTTTAAATTATTATAAATTTGTCAACGAAAAACCAAAGTGCCTGCTAGTCTTACAAATAACGCATTTCACTTTTTCTACTCAGAGATATGGAGTGATTTCAAAAAGTGGGGCAACTATCCCGGTTTTACCTTATGCAAATCATCCAATAGATGTGGTTTTACTCAGTAAGTCTGAGCCTCCCCTTTTAGGAGTCATTAAATGATTTCCCATTTAAAACAAAAATAGAAGCTTATACCCATGTGCCTGATTTCATCTCAATCCGTTCACAAGAAAACAAAGCACTATAGAGGTAGACAGACGATGGTGAAAACAAAGAGGTAAATAAAAATATACTGCAATGAAAAACCAATTCAATTAAAAACAACATAAGCAAGCTTTTTATTTGGCGTCAACTCTACACATTTGTTAAAAAAAAACAGCTACATTACTTCGTAAGTTACAATCTAAACTCCAATCGTTCTACATAAGTTTACATTTTAAACCAATCAAAACAGTCGACTAGAACTTAACAGACCTATTATTGAGTGGCGACTAGGAAATACGGATATTTTTAAATCGCACACCGGTTGCACAACGGTCGTCTTGGCACTTTAACCGCGGCTAATCTCGGCTAATCTTGGCTAATCTATGTAATCACCGCAATAATGGCCGAAGTGAAAAAACCGTAAAATGTAAGTTTTTCTTAGGAATGTTTAGATGAGTTTTATTGGTATTTGGTATGTCAAGTGGTTTGGAATTTTCTATTTTTAAGTCCTTGCTTAGAAATATTCGAAGCATCGGGATGGGTGAAGATTTTTTATTTAACTTGATGAAGTAAAAAAAGGGAACACGTAGAAAATTCTTATTATTTTTTTATTAATTATCCTATCCAGGAGGACAGACACATTTAATCCTCTTGCAGCAGCAAGAGGGTTATAATAGCCTACTACAGAAAAACACAAAAAGTTTCACAGAAATCGGTCAAGCTGTTTCGGGGGATTCGATAACAAATTTTATGCCAATAAAGATTATTATTAAATACCTACTAAGACACGAGGTTTACATATTTCTTGACATTTACAGTTACAAGTAACTTTCGTACGCAGTGCGTAGATCTACGCAAGACACAATAGCTTTATAATTGTGTCTCTAATTACGGCATACGAAAGGTTAACCCTACTTAAAAAAAGTATTATCTGCATCACCTTACTATTAAAAATAACGTCATCTCTCTCTCATCTCATCTCACAAGAAACCAGCCAACAATTAATTAGACCCAACCAGTGCTATCTCACAAAAACAATAACAAACTTAATACACACGCCACAAAGGGCGGCTCGTTACTCCTGCGCCGGAAGTCGTTGCCGCCATGCGTATGCGCACAACTTCCGTCCTACACTCGTTGTATAGGGTTGCCAGTTACAGACCAGCCGGGAGTTTGGGAGAAAAGGCTAAAAGGATAAACTAAGTTAAAGAAGAATCAGTGTCATCATTATTGTGGAATAGGGTAGTGATGGAGTGGCCCCATGGTATAGTACAGCTGTTCTAACTTGGCAAGCCTAAAGTAAGGTAAAAAAGACTTTTCAATACACTTACTCGAAAACTGCCTCTTATCGCACTCCTATTAGGTTCAATATAGCATGTATATCACCCAAGTGCTTTTTTGAGTTTATCACAACAAGGGCTTTTTTATTCCTTCCTTATCGTCACGGTTAACGGTGATTTTCTTTTTTTTACTTAGTTTATCGAATCAGGCGCGAGGCGTCCCCCACGGGTGCTGGACGACCCCCACAAAATTAGAAACTGTTCAGAGCAGATTTGAATGCTATTACTACTGTATATATTTCTACTGTATGTTTGAGATATGATTAAACGTTTTTTTCTTTCTTTCTTCAAGTCGTAAGTGTATTGAAAAACGTCGTTTGACACACGTGCAGATTTGTCTTTGCATCCCTTGGCTTCATAACACACTCGCCTACGGCTCGTGCGCATTTCGCCTCGGTCGCAATGACAAACTTCCTGCACTTGTATCAAAATGTACTATTGCGAACTTTAACGCTTGAGATTGAGGAGAAAAAAATAATAATTAAAAAAAATAATAGTTTAGCTTTTGTTATTGCTGTCTACAACTGTTATTGGGGTTTTTTAAAGCTTTATTTTTGTACAAGTGCACAAGCGCTTGAATTCGCAGAGCCTAACTTTAGGCTCGCCAACTTAGAACTGTCATACTATAATTAATTAAACATTAGTAAGTAAGGGTTGAAAGAAGTTTTGATTGGACAAAGATAAACAGAAGATATTTTTATCAAAGCGAAAACCTAGTTCTTTTTTCTTCAATTACTTCTACCGCTTACTTACAGATTAACATCCACCCGTGTTTTTCAATTGGACTTTGAAAAGAAAAAACCAGAAAGAAATAAAAAATATTTTAGTTAGCACATTCTGTAGCTGCGCCAAGTAGGTCTAGTTCAGCAAAAATTCTGAGTTTTCCACTGTACCTTTTTGAGAGTATATGGATGCAAATCAGTTTCAACGGCTATGATGTAAGGTTGTTCGGTCTATCTATGCAAAGGTAAAAAAAGCAAAAAAAAAGAAGAACGAAATTGAGCTCTTAGTGATAATGATATCTTTTTTCAACCTCATACCGTCCTCCACCAACCCTACCAGTGCCGGGGGCTAACTGAGCTTTGTTATTGTTTTGTTACGATCGAAGTAATTGGCCCAAGATGGCGTCGGCACTCCTGTCATTATCAGATGTTTCGCATACTGCCCGAGGAATCTGTCATCGGAGTAATTGGAGGGAAACGTGAGGCAGAATGGACATGGAGAAAAAATTGGCGTATTTATTTAAACTTCATGTACAGTATTGGTACAGAGGCGGACTTAATGCAACAAGGCATTCTCTACCAGTCAACCTTTGGGTTAAAAAAAGACAACACTGTGGTAGGTGTGCACAATAAATAAATTACATATATTTTAAATAGATTGTAATATAAATTAAGTGACTTATAATAATAAAATACGTATATATGCTAATATTATATTTGGGTATGTGGTGTGACGTTTTTGTAACTGTTTCTTAATTGTTGATTGTTTGTTTGTGCGTTGATTTGGAAGAGTTATCATTCGTCATACGAAAGTGAGTCTGATGAGCAATTTGTTATGGTTAAATAACACATTAATACACGTGTATTTAGAAACACACAAACTATTTTTAGAACAAAATTGGTTGGCTTGGAAAAAGTTGTCAAAAGAGTCATAAAAGGTCAACTTAAAGAGGACTACACGACTTAAAACATAATCACTCTCATACTGCATACAAAAAAACAAATGCGCAAAGAATATGAAGCTTTTTAGAGATTCACCAAAAGTCTACATTAATGATTAAAATACCATAAAGTTAAAACGCTAGTTTTTGCGTTTATCTGAAAAAACAATCAGAATGACTGCATTTATAAGTATGTGTAAGTACTTTAATTTTTAATTTTGTCTTTACAAATCAATAGTGGTTCATGTACCGAATCGCCTCTCCACGGGATTAAAACGATCAAAATTTAACTTTGTATTAGCCTGTGTTTTAATCAATAAATGCAGCATTTTTTTTCTATCGTACTAAACTAGCTATATTTTAACAAAATCTATAGCATCATTTCTTAAAAAATAACATACTTTTTTTGATTCTGTTTACTGCTGGGAATCATACACTTTTGCGCGTTATTAAATTCGCAGCTAGTTCCCGATCTTGTAAGAACTCAAGGATAAAATCCACATATATTCTGAAGCAATCTTCATAAATGAATCATGTTCATGTCAGTACATATAAAGACGTACTCCCACCAGCTAATGCATCTGAACATTTTGCAACCTAACCATAATAATATCTGCGGATCATAAAGTGAACCAAAATAAGACCAGTTTCAAAGATAAGTGGGTTGAAAATATACTTAATACCAGGTGGATTCTTGCAAAATATGAAATGCGTGAATGCAAGAAGACGGAAGAATAATTGGACCACAATATTCACATCATCATTTAGGTACATATCTCTGTTTATATCTGTCAAAAATGTCCCTGCAAGCATTAAAAATAATTGTGTTTTTTTTTTTTACACAAATTACTTTCGTTCTCTTTAAGAGCGGCTAACCCGACGTACATTTTCATACAACTGCTCTTACGTGATTATGATGTTATTACACATCTTTCTTTAGATATTTTGGATACACAGATATCTCGTGTATATTATCTAGGCTTCTATAGAAATCAAGACATTTGTGTAAGAGTAATCCAGGAAAAACCTCTGAATATCTGCTATTTTACGTGAACTTTGACTCTCCATAATGTACTCCTATATTAAAAATATAAAAAAATAAGTTGACGATAGGCATGTGAGGAAGGCCCACCTTAAAGAAAGGCCCGCCTCTTTTCTAGTATAGAGAATATGTAGTAATCAACCATAATACGAGACTTTGAATTTTTTTTTGTTCTATGGTAAATCGGTCCCTCATGACGTCCTCCTTTACCATTTCAACAACAGCAGTAATGACATTAATTTCACAAAGCAATGCTCGACAACTTGGTTTGAACGACCAACTACTGGACCACCTTATCTACTTATTAAATTAGTGGCATTCATTCAAGGCAATTAAACCACAACTTGCCCATAGAGTCCAAACAACCTACATCCACTTCTATCCAATACTTAAAAGTAATGGCATTATGATAACTGACAGAAAATACATAAAATATATCGAGTATTAACGTCACAAAGACATAACAAACAAAAACAAGGCAGTTCGGAGGATTTACGAGGTATAAATCAATACCCACTCAGGGCTATTAACTAAGGATTTTGAAACCGCTACGCGTACAACGGAACTGCTTTTTCAAACAGCTGCGCAGGCGCATGGGTCTGAATTTTGACGATTGTTGGTAGGGGAAAGGGAAGTTTTTTTATTTATTTATTTTTAAAAACATACACTCTATCCTTACAGGCTTGACCTAATGCGACGGTGGTTGTTGACAAGTTGATATGTTTAGAAGGAAAAAGGGTTATATGACTTGAAACATGTTAATATTAGTAACTTCAATAGCCGATCAACCAACAATATTAAAGATAATATATAATAATAATATAATATACCTCACAACAGTCATACAACATCGTCTAGCCCCAAGCTAAGCAGAGCTTGTGTTATGGGTACTAGACAACTGATAAACATACTTGTATATTTCTAAATACATACTTATTATAGGTAAATTACACCCAGACACAGAATAAATGATTGAGCTTATCACACAAACATTTGTCCTGGGTGGGATTCGAACCCACGACCTACAGCATAGCAGTCAGGGCCTCTAACCACTAGACCAACAGGCCAGTCAATGATGATGATTTTGTTGCCATTTATTTCAACTTTGTGAGTTTTAACTCACTTGAAATTCACATGTTCTCAAGGCTTTGAAGATAGGACTTAACCAACGCCTTTCCACCGAAAACAAATAAATAAATTAAGTACATCTTCTCCTAGAGAGAGGAGGCCTGTGTCCCTGCAGTGGGAACATTAAAAAGGCTGATGATGATGAAGTACATCTAGAACCAACACTTTCTAATCCCAGAACCTCCACTAAAGGGTACAAACTAGCTAAAGACATACAAACCTCGACTAACTACGTACAAGGGAATTATTTTTGCAGAAAACTTCACATAAAAAATCTCTAGCCATTAACCTGGTTTTGGCGCGCTTTCCAGTCTCATCGGAAGCTCAGTAATTAACGGCCATTAGGAAAAAAGTGAAAAACTTCAGTTGACGGGAACACTGAATTATTTTAACTGCCTTCTCTGGCTGTTAGGGTTGGCGGGATATTATTATTTAATCATTCAGACAAAAAAATGCTAATTCTCTTTTGTTTTTTGAATGGTTAACTAGATTTTTGCTAATTGATCAAACCTGTGATATAAATTGATTTTGTGTTTGTTGATTTAATCTAAGTATATCATTACATAGTATAAAACAAAGTTGTGCGTCCCTATGTATGCTTATATCTTTAAACGTACGCAACGGATTTTGATGCGGTTTGTTTTAATAGATAGAGTAATTCAAGAGGAAGGTTTATGTGCATAATACAATATAATATATTTAATATCAGCAGTGCCCCGTGCGACGCTGGGACGGGTCGCGAGTAAACATTATAGAGAGTAATGATTTGTATTTTTATTAGCAATGAATAAATTCAAAAACTCCATGACCCATTTTAAAATAATTCTTGCTTTAATTTTTTTTTTGAACGCTAGCTAATTGCTTACAGAAAAGAAAGAAGGAAAGACTCGACGTCTGGTAACAGCCCGGACCGAGCCCAAGTCGTCGACGGCGCGCTCTGTTCCCGCGCGCCTCAAGGAGTTGTCAGCAAACTATAGGGCTACAGGGTCGAAGCCTCCCGGAGCCGAGGGTTGATACGAAAGCGTTACACCGGGGCTCTGGGACTAAGGCAAGGAACGAACAGGGTAGGTTGTTTAGTCAGTAAGAGTCTGACACTGTTTCCCGCTCCGCCTAATCGGATTCGTCATTCGATGATTTTTACCTACCATAAAAAAACTAGTTTATTACACAACACATCTATTGTATCTAATGCAAGGTACTCGTATCTTATTAATATTATAAATGCGAAAGTTATGATGCGATGTTTGGATGTTTATTACTCAATCACGCCAATACGGCTCGACGGATCTGGATGAAATTTGGCACAGGCATAGGATACACTCCGAAATAGGACATAGGCTACTTTTATCCCGGAAACCCCAATCCCAACCAAAATACCACGCGGGCGAAGCCGCGGGCAAAAGCTAGTAAGCTATAACCACCATGGGTATGGGTACTAGGAACACTCCTCAGCAAGTAATGCCCGTGACGGAACGACGCTATGACGCAGATGAGAGCTGGACCACTCGCTAACTGATACTTAACCTACTGCTCACCGCCGTTGATAATTACTGATAAGTGTAGACTTAGTAAAGTATAGGTATTTTTTATGATAGGTAAAAATCATCCAATAACGAATCCCGCCCTTGGACGGGGCGGGAAACAGTGTCCGACTCTTACTGACTAAACAACCTACCCCGTTCCTATCTAGCCTTGATCCCAGGGCCCCGGTAATCGCTTTCGCATCTACCCACTAGATCAGGTATTTATTCTATATCATGCGCTTTTAAAAAAATATACACGAAAATTTCCAAATACCCACTTATTATAGATAACTTGCATCCAGACACAGAACAAATGATTAAGCTCATCACACAAACAGTCCTGGGTGGGGAATCGAACCCACAACCTCCCGCATAGCAGTCAAGACCATTAACCACTAGACCAGCAACCCAGTCAAATATAGGTATATAACTTCGCTGTTACGACTATCGAGTAATCTAGCCAACAAAACAACTGATATAAAGATAGATAGAGTCACTTAATTTATATTGCAATATATTTGAAATATCTGTAATTTATTTTTTGTGCACACCTACCACAGTGTTTTCTTTTTTAACCCAAAGGTTGACTGGTAGAGAACGCCTTGTAGCATTAAGGGTCGGTTCATATCTGACGGAACATGCGTCGCGTATTATCGGTCGCGTAACGCCAGAACAGACAAATGTATAGAAAAATTCTTGATCGTTCACACTCAACCGATGATACGTAAGTGCGTCGAGCGTCCGAATAGACGCGACTGATGATACGCTCGGCGTATTTTACGTCAGATATGAACCGACCCTTAGTCCGCCTATGTACCACTACTGTACATGAAGTCTAAATAAATAAATCATTATCAGCCTTTTAATGTTCCCACTGCAGGGACACAGGCCTCTTCTCTCTAGGAGAAGGAATGGGCCATAATCCACCACGCGGGCCCAGTGCGGGTTGGTGGATGTAACATGTCTTCGAATTTTTGGTTCTAGGACATGCCGGTTTCCTCACGATGTTTTCCTTCACCGTTTTGAGAGCAGTGGTGATGAAATAAATTACATGTGATGATATAATTAAAGTAATGCGCCTGGCTGGGTTTGAACCCGCGACCTACGACTCGTAAGTCGGGGCCGTTACCACTCGGCCACCACTGCTTCTATATATAAATAAATAAATATAATGAAATACTCGATTCAGTTAGTCAATCATCGATAAACCAAACAGTAATAAAATTGGACAACCCTACAGCTGTGTTGAGAAACTAGTTCCTTATTGTGCCACTAAAAGTGTCTGCAGAAATAAAACTGTACATGTTTATGATGATTCGTTAGTGTTCCACGTCCACTTAGAGGAGTGGACTGAGTATAAGTCAGAAGACTGTGGGAGAGGCAAAGCGTTCGTGCAAAAAGAAATCGTGTTAACATTGATAGAAAAGTAAATATAAAATAAAAACATGAAAAAAAAATTAAGTTCTCAAAAAGGTTTTTTTTTTATAGAAATTCCTTTCAAGAAATCCCGTAAAGCATGACAGATTTGTATGAGGTTTTTCTGTTAGCTTAAGTGTAGCTCTGTTTGGGCTAGGAGATGTCAATAAGTGGTGTCATAGTTACGTATAAAGCATTTTAATAAAATAAAAAATATATTATATCCTTATTTCACCTTACAGGAAAAAGACAGGTTTTGCTCGCACAGTCGCTCGATCTTTTTCTACAGAGTAGTCAATTTCGTGGCAGTAGGTATAATTCAGTTCATTCCTCTAAGTCTATATGTTCCAGATGAAACATGCATGTACGCAGGCTGCATAGCCAATACGTTCCCATGCTTTGAATATAATGGATTTGTCACCTAGTTAGTCATAGCTCTTGATTTTCCTTTGTGGGCTAAACGGTGTGGTAATGAACAAGTGTTTCTTGGTAAATAGTAAAATTGTATTTTACAAGGTAAGCCCGTGTGAATCCCGAGACCTACTGAATCTTTCTACAACGTCATTCACTTGGGGATAATTGCAATCCATTAGGGTAAGGAAATTCCTTGACATGATAATGATGACAACCTGGGGTTTTCTTTTTCGGTGGGAAAAAATAATCGAATGGAACTGGAGTCAGACTCTTACTGACTAAAAAAAAACACCCTAATCCTACGTTGTTTTTTATACCAGGACCGAGCCGTCCTTTCATACGCGAACCCTTGGCCCCAGTAAGTTTTGACCTTTATGTAAAACTGGGTTCATATTCTAAAGCTAAAGGAATTTTTACAGTGAATTCTTCGATGCATAGCTATTCACTAGCAGTAACCCGTTATGCCAAATCGATGATGAATTACGACAAAAAAATGTATTACGACATTCACGAAAATAAGTGCTTTTACATAAGCTTTTTTCACTTTGATTGTCGTTGAAATGATTTTGAACGTTTATAAATGCTGTGATTTGACCTTCAGGCAATCGAAAAAGTATCATTCTCGACAACAGCTTAGCGAATGCCAATTTTAGTCTACACTACATTAATTTCAAGTTCACTCGCGACACTCACCGACTGCCAATCCTCCTGCCTCTCAATGCGCGCAGGGTCTGTCCTCTTGGCTAGCTCTGCCCGCCGGAGCTGCTCGCGTGCCCGGCTGCCGAGGTCCGCGGGCCCGACGCGTACAAACTGCAGCGGATTGCCCGCAGGCTTGCCCGGGATGACAGCCGCCGTGTGCGGTCGTGTCGCCAGGAAGTCTGCACTGTCTGTTGTCTGCAAAAGAGAAGAAAATATTGGTTAGTACTTTTTTTATGGTAACTTAAACATTGTGAAAGACGTTTGTAGTGTATGTAGGCATACATTTAATCGTCTCGAGTGCAATCGTCACTGCGTCTACGAGATGATTTTATGGTATAGTCTATGGTCAAACGGCAGAGATACGTTAGTTAACCGGGAGAATGGACTGATCGTGACGACGTCAGAGTTCAGTAAATTACAGTGTTATGAAGTGAGTAAAAATTATTCACAAAACACTTGCACAAAATCACTATTTTGAAAAACAGGGATAGTATTATCCTTATTACTCAAATGACACAGTTTTGGAAGTCTGAAACAAGTCACAGGACAGTAACATTGAGTAGCAAATGATACATTTACCCGTACGCTATCCTCGTTTCGACTAAGAAGTTCGAATACTGTTCATTCTGCTTATATCTAGCAAAACACAATATTCAGAAGCCTAAGACACTTATAAGGTTTCTTGGGGTGAAGTTCAAACCCCATAAGCCATCAGAAATCATACAAATGCTGCACAAATACGTGTAAAATCGACTTCCTAAGTACTTTTGTTCAACTTCCTTCCTAGGTACCCTCACTCATACAATTTGAATAAGAGAAATGTATATATATACATATTATATTCTAGTGTTTGAGGATGCTGTAGACAAGTTTTACATACATGACAATTGAGAGAAAAGGGAAGCACAAGTAATACCTGAGACCAATACTAACAATTTACCGTTTGAAATTCTCCTCGTACATTAAGAAAACGAAAGTAGTTTTGCGTAATTTTGCTACGTTTGAAATATGTAAGTGTTTTTAAATATTTCTTGACTAACACTTCCCTGTGGTTTCATTTGCTAAAATCTTTTTGTATAGGTAATCGTTAACACCCTTAATCTTTTGAAAACCGTAGTTAGAGACATACGAGACGCCAAAACGGCTGGACGGATCTGGATGAAATTTGACACAGGCATAGGATACACTCCAGAATAGGACATAGGGTACTTTTTATCCCGGAAACCCCAACCCCAATACCACGCGGGCGAAGCCGCGGGCAAAAGCTAGTAAAAAATACGTACCTACAAACACAATCACCTCGTAATAGAAAAACAATAGAAGTGCGAACTCTGGCATTCGCATGGGGCTCAAGAGTTTATATTATTATTTTATTATTATTTATATAAACCTTTGTTCTTAAAGCCCCAAGAGGACACCGGTGTCCGCACACCTATTGTATTTTAATTGTGTCTGTAATTACGGTACTCGAAAGGTTAATTTTGAAATCGTATTGATAAAAAATTATTTTCTACCTTTTCAAATTTTTACAAATGATATAAACTAGTGCTTGACTGCGATCCCATCTGATGGTTTAGCAGTGAGGTAATCATTGATGTTAAATCACACTAGTTTATTAAGAGATTTATTTAGGTTTCTATTTGAGTTAGGTAACAAACATACGTACATTAAAATTTTATATAAATAGACTAGCTTTTGCCAGCGGCTCGCCCGCATCAAGTCGATTTCTACATACTGACCCTAAAAACGGGGGTTGAAAATTTACCCCCGTTTTTAGGGTCAGTTCTTAGCGGATATCTAACTACCCGCCAAATTTTATTTTTGTACGTATCACAGTTTCTGAGATTTCGTGATTCATCAGTGAATGGCATTTCGCTTTTTCATATACATGTAGATAGAAGATAAGATTTACTAGAATCGTTAACTGATATAACATACAATTATATCGGTTTCCTCGCCTAAAGATATAAATGTTAATCACCACTATACCTATGTTTAGTTTGAAGATATGTCAGTCATTTCCGACAGAACAGCTGCTGTTAAATCATTAGGTTTTCGTAAATGTCTCGGCATTTTAATGACGGTCTACCATCATCGTGTTGATGATGACATTATTTCTAAACTAAAGGTTAGATGTAGAATGTTAATATTGTTGTAAATTGATTTTCTTTATGTATCTAGTTTCGCTATAATTTGATATGTAGAACATAGATATTAATTATCATCATTACATAGTATAAAACAAAGTCGTCGTCTGTCCCTATGTGTGCTTAGATCTTTAAAACTACGCAACGGATTTTGATGCGGGTTTTTTAATAGATAGAGTGATTGAAGAGGAAGGTGTATGTGTATAATACATGCATAATATATTTAATATCACCACTGCACCCGAAGTCGGGGCGGGTCGTGTGAAATAAATAGCTGTTCGTTAGTCTCGTTAACCTTTCAAATATCGTAATTAAAGATATCATAGAAAGACAATGGGTGTGCGAACGCCGGCGTCGCTTGGCGCTCAAAGAGTTTAAAGTTCAGTTTCTTTTAATGTCCATTGAGTAAGTAAGTAGTAAGTATTTTTTCCTGTTACTGACCAATAAGCTCATATTCACATGTAATGAATATTTTTACGCAATTTACATAATTTTACGGTAAACCACGGATTTAAATACGTATGTAGATAACAGGGTTCCTTTATAATTATTTTCAACGTTATCTGAGGATCAGGTTACCAGTGCTTTTTGGTAATTTTCTCAATTTGCAGTGACTGGACCGTGGTTAATGAATGCAACTCTGATTTAATAACGGTTGAATAAAAATTATGATGTATAGCGTAAAATTGGAATTCTCGAACAAAGATTAACATAGCAGCCTTATAATGTTTCCAAGTCGTCAACGGCGCGCACCGTTCCCGCGCGCCTCAAGGAGTTGTCAGCAAACTGCAGGGGCCCTTCAGGGTCGAAGTCTTCTGGAGCCTAGGGTGGTGCAAACTGTTACCTCGACTCTAGGAATAAGGCAAGGCAGGTACGGGGTAGGTTTTTTAGTCAGTAAGTCTGACACTGGTCTCCCGCTCCACCCAAGAGCGGGTTTCGTCATTCGATGATTTTCACCTACCATAAAAAAAAGCCTTATAATGTTCCCACTGCTGGGACTTAGGCCTCCTCTCTATGAGAGGGAAGAGCCATAATCATGGATATCTATGGCCATAATCCACCACGCTGGCCTAGTACGTACTAGGCCAGCGTGGTGGATTATGACATTCAGCAACACGTGTTGCTGAATGTCACATGTCATCGAATTTTTGTTACAGGACATGCCGGATTCCTCACGATGTTTTCCTTCACCGTCTTGAGAGCAGTGGTGATGAAATAAATTACACAAAGTAACCTGAAGTAAAGTGCTTTACTATGATCTTTCCAAATATTTCTAGCGATACGAGATAAGCAAAAGGGTCGAAGCCTACTGGGGCCCAGAGTCTCTTTCTGAAAGGAAGGGTTGGCACCAGTGCGAAGGGCAAAAAAGGAACGAGGTGGGGTGTTTAGTCAGTAAGAGTCTGACACTGTTACCCGCTCCGCCCAAGAACGGGATTCGTCATTGGATGATTTTTTGCCCACCATAAAAAAAACCTTCCACGGGATTACAACGATCAAAAGTGTCCATGGAGTTTCTTGCACATTCTTCTCCATAGAGATCTACTCTTTAAAATGTGGAATTAGCTTCATTTGTTTCAGACCGACTTCTTGACTTTTGAAAAGTGCCAGTAAAGGTTTATCTTACTAATATTATAAATGCGAATGTTACGATGTTCGGATGTTTGTTACTCAATCACGCCAAAACGGCTGGACGGATCTGGATGTAATTTGGCACAGGCATAGGATACACTCCGGAATAGGACATAGGCTACTTTTTATCCCGGAAACCCCAACCCCAACCCCAATACCACGCGGGCGAAGCCGCGGGCAAAAGCTAGTTTGAAATAAATGCTTTGAATTGAATGAATCAATGTAATTCCTACTATAAATGTACCATAACGTTACGTTTACATCGCGTAACACCATAACGCAACACAAAACTGTCATGGCGTCGCAACGCAATAAAATACGAGCTTCCTCGCATTACCGAGCGTCACCGAACATTACCGAGCGTTACAGCACTTCCTATGTTTACTTGTAACGTCAGCTAATGACAGGAACTAAACCTGGTTCTGTAATATAATCTGTATTATTAGTAGCTTATGGAGAAGAAGGAATGCCACGAGCCGTTTTTTTCAACAAAGAAACCTTATAGTTTCGCCAAGTCTGTCTGTCTGTCTGTCCATCCGAGGATAATCTCAGCGACCGATAGCACTAGAAAGCTTAAATTTGGTATCAATATGTTATAAACTACGCCGACAAAGTGCAAAAACAAAAACCGGAGAAAAATGATCGTTCGTTGATCTTTATCAAATAACATTTGCCACCCTGGGTGGAGCGAGAGAGTTTCAGACTTATTCTGACAAAAACCCAGCAATTTTTTTCAGTTGCTCTTTATGTATCCAACAAACTTGAATGAACATTAAACATATATTTTTCTACCGTATTTAGAGGAGAGATATTTTTATATGTTTTATGTAATAATGTACTAGGTTCTCATAAGAATCACGAATGCAAGCGATAATTCGATTTCATTCCAAGTCACGTCCACAAAAATAACGTGATAGGTGAATAGGTCTTTAGGAAAAGCGACTATTGAAGCAGTTCTCGCTCAGCGCACCCACAAACAGACGTTAAGGGGGGCCTTCCCGACTCGACTATCGTCTACGTCGAGCATGGTTTAAAAGCCTGTTCCTTCATCTAAAGAAATCCAATCTTCTTCTTTTCGAGTCGATGATAAACTCTTTAGATTGTTTGGGCCCAGTAGGTGGCCACGTTAACAGCAGCTGCGGTGGCACTCATTAGGTCTTCCATAGTGCAGGTGTATGGGCACTTAGGGCACTCCAGCAAGTGGCTCATGTTTTGAACGAGGGCACGCACTCGCAATGAATAAAAGAAATCCAATGTGATGTTCGATGCCAAAGTAATGCCAAAAAAAAAGAGAACCTGAAAAATCTGTTGGCATTCAGTAATTCTACGATTTACTCGTATGTTTTACAAAATTTGTTCCAGGAAATACGTGTTTTTTTTAAACCCTCAAGGATTTTTGAAAAAAAAAATAAACAACATTTAAAATCTCGATTAAATGCGCTAGGCTTCTATAGAAGTACTATTTTAGATGTTTAATATAGGAGTAGGTACACTATGGAGAGTCAAAGTTAACGTAAAATAGCAGATTTTCAGAGAAATTTACTGAATTACTCTTACACAAATTTATGTTTTGATTTCTATAGAAGCCTAGATAATATCCACAAGATATCTGTGTATCCAAAATATCTGAAGAAAGTTGTGCAATATCATCATAATCAACGAGCCGTTGTATGAAAGTATACGTCGGGTTGGCCGCTCTTAAACCTTCTACAGAAGTCGTCATAATCAGACAAGTTACTAGTCGTGAAGGTCATATAGTCAGGCATTTCAGGGAAAACACTGGGCGGTCTTCCACCACATCCGGATTTATTAGTGGATTTTTTAGGCCCCTCGCACACAGCGATTTATTATAGCGAAGCTATTCGCGGGTACGTCGACTACGCTATTGTAAAATTACGTCATTCATTCATCAAATAATTGACACATCTCAGTCAACTTTGACAACGACTAAACTAAGATGCTGTTAATTACCCCGCCCTCAGGATACCCAGCAATCAGACCTTGTCTTTCCTACATGTTACAGACACATTCTATCTATACATTACTTAAGCACATAAATTGTTGAAACATCAACGGTCCGGACTAAGCGTTTCACCTCGTCAAAGGACTAGAACAATTTTCCTGCTACGATCTTCCCGTCCGATTATACTGTATTTATGTATTAGGCTCTTAATAAGCACTAGCTCCCCACCATCTACGATTGCATCAATGCTTACCATCAGGTGGAGATCGCAGTCAAGCAATAGTTGTTATCTATTTAAAAAGACTCAGCAGTGGGAATATTATAAGCCTGATGCTATAATATGCTAAACAAAATATCCTATACTAGCTTTTGACAGCGGCTTCGCCCGCGTACATAAAATATAGTCTATGTCACTCAGTGGTAAAGCAGCTTTCTATTGTTGCTAAAATTTTTCCAATCGGACCAGTAGTTCCAGAGATTACCCCCTACAAACAAAAAAACAAAAAAATAAACTTTACCTCTTTATTATATTAGTGTAGATAACTCCGCAAAAGTAACAGTAACACTCGGAAGTTACGATCTTTTGGAGCCGTAACACAGAATACCAAACAGACTCAAACTACAGCCAGTTCATCTCTATTCCAACCACACGCCACTTCCTACACCGGATGAATTCTACTTATTGCATTTTAAGTACAATGTCGTAACAGCTCACCCCGCGAGCGAACAGCGTAATAATAGCATTAAGGCAGATTTACACGAGGACTAGATTTAACTCGTCAAAAATGTCTATGCTAGATTTGTGGGCGAGCCTTGTCACGTCATTCTTTTTTTAAATTTAGTCCCGTAGTAGGGAATGATTCCTGTATAGACATGGACATGTAATCTGCAATAAACAAGACACCCAGACCCGACACAACCATCTGTAATCTGTATCGAATCCAAGACCCACGTCGCAGCAGCCCATCTTTCAACCACTGCATCAAACGTGCTGTCATATATGCACAGATTCGGTAATTAAATATCTTTCACTTATAGTAAATTATACTACAACTGTGCTTTTTCCTTTTTTATTTTTGATTAAGCTCGCATTGATATTCTCACCTGATGGTAAGCGATGATGCGGTGGACTATAAGTCTCGTTTACCTAGAAGTAACCTATTCACTCGCTGACTTCAAAACAAGGTTCTACCTAGTACTTAGGAAACACAACCTCCGACTGTATGCAATAATTACACAAAATTGTTATTCCCTAAAAATACCCGTTTTTGCAAAACAGAACATGAAAGGTACTTTAATTTTAATCATAATTAAAATCATGACCGCATAAACCAAACCGTTCCGTTTACACGAGTCAACTTTTCGCTTTATTTTATCGAAAATCGTAAACACGAAGCTAGAAATCCTCTCCGTGTAAAAGAGCCTTTACAAGGTGTTATGTAAAAACTGGCAGAAAGGAGGTGTATCTACAACTCGCTGTTCTACAAAGGAGGTCGATCACACTTTACAACGATTTTGACTTTATTTGATGTTGTTAATAAATATTTATTGACTGCTTCTAGATTAATTGGTTTTGTCATGAACTTTTAACCTCTGTTAAATTGATTATTTTGGTATTGAAATTTTTAGTTATGTTGAGTTATGTAAGAAGATGTTCTCTTGAATAAAGATGTTTATTGTAAGTGTAGGAAATTGAGGAAACGGATGATATGAGTAAGTATTTTCGATGAAGTGTTCTTTCTGGAAAAATTGCGAGAAATTAAATGATTTAGTGAGTGATCATTAACGGCTGAATTCTTTGAGGGATTGCGAGAAAACTACTGCATATTTAAATATGAGTGGAATACCCTGACGGAGTCTGTGTTTCAAGATAGCTACAATATAGAAATCTTAAAGAGAAAAGTGAATAGATGACTTCTAAGCAAACGTGCTCCATCGTCGGCCACATCATTGCTTACCACCAGATGATATAGTAGTAAAATGAAAGCCTATGAACAATAAAGGAATGCAGAACGCCTGCATTCTCTGAAGGATTGGGAGAAAAGAACTATTTTTGTGTATATCACTACATAATATAAATCAAAGTCGTTTCCCGCTGTCTGTCTCTATGTATGCTTAGTTATATCTTTAGAACTACGCAACGGATTTTGATGGGTTTTTTTTAAATAGATACAGTGATTCAGAAGAAGGAGGAACTTTATATGTATAATATCACCACTGCACCCGTGCGAAGCTGGGGCGGGTCGCTAGTTTACAAATAAATAAATAAAAAATCAGTATGAATGTATATTGCTAACATCAAAGGATACAATGGTAATGGTAACATCACCATGACGAGTCACCGAGACAATAAACTAATCCGTCTACAAAAGCTATTGACTGCCATGCTTGGATTCCCACATTCATGTTATTCTTCTACGGGCCATTTAACTTGCAGATCGATGCGTGATCTACAACTATAGATCAGTGATTTGCTTGTCTGAAGACAATAATTAATATGTCATCGTCAAGTGATGTCATTAAGAAGAGATTTCTTAAAGGTCATCATAATCATAATCATCAGATGTTCCCACTGCTGGGACACAGGTCTCCTCTGTAGGAGATGGAATGGGTTGTAATCTACCATTGCGAGCCCAGTGCGGATTGGTGGATGTCACAGGAGGTTTCGAATTTAAAGTTGTAACCCAAAGGGCATTTAAAATAAAGTTCAAATTAATTTAAAGTTCTAGGCCCAAGTCTTAACGGCGCGCACTGCGCCTTAGAGAGTTGTCAGCAACTGTAGGGGCTCAACAGGGTCGAAATCTTATGGGACCAAGGGTTGATGCGAAAGCAGAACACTAGTGCCCTGGAACTAAGGCAAGAAGGAACGGTGAGTCGTTTAGCCAGTAGAAGTCTGACAATGTCTCCTGCTGATGATTTTCCCACCATAAAAAAACCCAAAGGTCATTGTTGTCAAAATATCATTAATATTGGTCGTTCTGGTCATGAGTCCATCGCGCAATTTGTGGTACAAGACACTGATGGGTAGAACAACCACAGATAATAAATACCCGCGGCGCACGCTATCGTTGCGTAACGAAACTATTTCTTTGAAACAAACTGTTTGAATACTACCGCAGTACTACGGACAGTGAAAGTACCCATAAATGTTAGAAAATATTTACCAACAATCTGACGACGGCCGTCAAACATGACACTTTCACTATCAATGGCAATTACAGAACAATCGAGCGACTAAATCACGCCCCTTCATCACGATCGATCGAATCGTTTCAAACTTCGATCGAAACTCTAAAACTAAACTTACTTTTTAAAAGAAAGCGGAATCCCTTGACAGTTCACACTGGCAGCTGCATTCGGTGTTTTAAATTTAGAACATGCAATCCGTTGGGCGTTCTATATTTCCGTTCGGTATGCGTATTTAAATTTAGAACCAGACTTAGTTCACTGTTCGACACTGTCGTTTGTCACTCGCTTGTACTATTTTTAAAATATCGATCGAATTTTTTTAATCGATATTGTAGTATCGTTTTGTTTCATGTATCGGGTGCGATGGTTGAGCGTAAACTGCGTTGAGAACTAACTTTCGCGGTTTTCCAAGTTGCTGAGAGAGGGGAAAGTAACGTGTTGTGATAATTAATGCATTATTTTAAATGTGGAAACAAGCGTGGTTTAATTGATACGTTGATTCGATCTTGCGTGTATTGGAACTATAATTTGTAACGTTTTGTTAATTTTGACTGAGTTACTTACTGTAAGTTGAAAAATTTTAACATTAAAAATGGTTTATGGGCTATTTTGATTTAATGGTTAATGCTGAGGGTTAACAAAAATATGGTTGTCATCGGTCGTACATTTTTGTTTATGGGGTAATTTTTAACATTGCGTGCTACTGACAAGGTGTATTTTGGCAATTTGATTGCCAAGTTAAGTTTAATCAATTAATTGAAATACGGCTATCGGAAAAGCCGTCGTATGGCGAGTGTCCTACCATTATTAATGCCTCTACGGTCTGAACCAAGCGTTTCGCTTCGTCGTTTATACTGCGTCTTCCCGTCCGATTTAAAAGTCTTCAACGCTCTTAATAAACTAGTGCAATTGACAATCAACAATTTTAACGGTCAAGCACTGGTTAATATATATAAAAAAAAAACAATCGTGTCTACTGCTGGACATACTCGTACGTTCTAAATATGGTTATACTTATTTGCTTCAAAAAATAACTAATAGAAACTAATTAATTTAAGTTAGTAGTTCAATTTTAAATTCCTATTGTAATTTTATTTTGGGTGAGCAATAAAGAATATAATAATATCTATCTACTCGTATCTTCACCTGCGTACTATAATATAAAATGCGTCTGAAACCTTAAAAGGCTAGCGTAGCGCAAGTAGTGAGTACTCTAAGCACGCTCACACTCAGTTAGCCAATGACATTAATAGCTTGTGTTAAAGGGCGAAGCCAAGCTATTTTTACATTCTAATTATAATTTTCGAACACATTGGTGCAAATGTTTGCATGAACAGCTGATGGCTGGGATAACTTGGGGGTGTTTTTTAATGTGATGTTTAATTTTATTGGGGAAAGATGGAAGGGGGTTTGTAAACAATAAATATATGGTAGTTTAAAAAAATATCTTTTGTTTGTTGGGAGTGGTAGTTCCAAAAAAATACTATAAAAAAGTGAACTGCACAGTAAGCGGTTCTAACTTAATTATGTGCATGGAGTTAGGCTCTGCGCATTTTAGCGCTTGTCCACTCGTAAAAAAAGGGTTTAAACTGCTAATGGCATTTATTTTTTAAACTTTTTTTTTTTTTTTTTAGGATTGCACAAGCGCTAAAGTTTGTAGAGGCTAACTCTAGCCCCGCTAGCCAAATTAGTATCGTTTCGTTAAGGTCGAACACTTGGAATAGACCACACCTCCAATTGCTTTGTTCTGACCACTAGACTAAGCCTTGAGATGACATCAGTACAAAGGATTTTGGGGCGTGGCCAACTCGACGCGTTCGACTTTGACGAAATGATTGTAACTTGGCTATGGGTGAAGGCACGAAAAGTTAGAAAGGCTGTACTGTAAATCCGGTATTTAAGATTTTTTTGTTTAACATTTCTCGAAAGAAAACATACCTACATACGGTGGAATTGACAAACCTCCTTTTTTTGAAGTCGGTTAAAAAACAAACTAATTTAATGTAACAAATAGCCACTTATACAAACGGGTACCTACTAACAAGATTATAATTACTTGTAGAAAACAATAGAATTCTTGCTTAACTTCAGCCCCACTAGCCAAGTTACTATCGTTTCGTTAAGGTCGAACGCTTGGAATAGACCACGCCTCTAATTCCTATGTTCTGACCACTAATCATAGCGTTGAGATGACGTCAGAACAAAGGATTTGGGGCGTGGCAAACTCAAAGCGTTCGACATTGACGAACCGATCGTAACTTTGCTACGGATGAAGGCACGCTAAGTTAGAACAGTTGTACTGTAAATCCGCATTTAAGATTTTTTTTTTTAATTTCTCGAAAGAAAACCTCCTCCTTTTTTGAAGTTGGTTAAAAACAAACTATTTTAATGTAACAAATAGCCACTTACACAAACGGGTATGTACTAACAAGATTATAATTACTTGAAGAAAACAATAGAATTCTTGTGTGACATGAAAACCTCATTGTTCCCAGTCAGACCAGTTTCTTATGATATTCTAGTCGGAGTAGTCTTATTGTTCAGCGGGACATATTGACAGATTTATACTGCAGGTATACCTGTTCGGTTGTAGTCGGTAATAAATATTTTATATGAACTGTTATAGTGTCTGGGTTTAAGGTTTTTAGTACAACTTAATGGTAACAGGAAGTACATAATAATTTAATAGTTATTTATGGAATTATCCGTTAGTGATAAAGCTGGGAATGTATAGCCTTTTTAGGAATAGACAAGCTTGTTTCAACGTTAACCACACCGTCGTTTTTCCATTAGCCTTTCTAGACAACTATCGTTTCGTTAACGTCGAACGCTTGGATTTGACCACGCCTACAATTCCTTTGTTCTAACCACGTGACCGAGCGTTGAGATGACGTCAGAAAAATATGATTGGGACGTGACGAACTCAAAGCGTTCGACGTTAACCAAACGATCGTAATTTGGCTAGGAAAGCTAGTGAGACAGTGGTTAAGTGCGAGCTTATCAACAATACGAATGGGAGAACATATTAAGCGCAATTTTACGTTTTTTGAAGAAATATGTTTTCCATTCTATAATTATAAGGTTTGTCTGAATGTGGGGGGAGCGCGCTAACTGAAAAATTAAAAGAAAATTATTTTGTCTTGGTGTACTCATGTGAAAAAGAGGGATGAAATACATGTTAGTAAAAGAGTTATGAGTATGGATGCATAGGGAGGCCAAAGATAAGAGACACATTGTGAGAGGAGTGAAATAAAAGAATATAGAAATAGCGTGATGGGAGGCAAGATAGAATAGAACAAAAAAGCCTCATAAAAAAAAATGTTATAGAAAACAAACTTGCATTACTTACCTAATATCAAAAGAAACCAATAAAGCGAATTTAAAAAAAAATCGTTCTATTTTCAAATCTACAATGCGAATTAATTTTCGTTCTATTTTCAAACTATTGAATCTGTCAACTGTTCCATTCAACTATGGTTCTAAATTCAAACTATTTAATCCTTTTATTTCCAAAAAGGTCCGTCCTAAGCCTAGTGCACACTCAGACTGCCCGTGTAACCGCTACACACGGCGTGCACTTTCACCAAAATCGTGAGCGTTTTGTAAAAGTCCGCACGTAATCGCCATGTATGCGGTATTCTCATACCTACCGTGTGGACGTGGCCTTACTTACTAATGGCCAGTTATGTATTGACACTTGGATTATGGTTGGACTGAATTTCAAAGTGGCGTTAATGCATAATGGCGGATTTGAATTTTAAATTTGGAACGATTATAACAGCTGGCGCTTCTTTCGTTTTTTTTTTTTTTTTGAATAATTATATTCAACCACAAATACAATATGCGATTTATTTAAATAGTTTTTTAGTATTTATGATTTCTTAGGTAAGTCTTCAGATTAAGCAGTTTTATTATTTATTTAGTTTGGGAATTTTCGCACTGTGCCAGAAATAATATTAAGTAATATAACAAGTATAGGTATATAAACAAACATTTTTTTAGCATACAAGAAAGCCGGTTACGTATGCCATGCAATTGCACATTTCTTTAATATTTTTTTTTTCAATATTCTTCAAAAATAAAATAAAAATATAAAAATTTTAAAGGTGCTGATAAACTTGAGCATTCACTTGTAATGAGCATTCTTGCGAATGTTACATCAAAAAAAATACGAGAACATTTTAGCGAGCATTCTATCGAGCGTTCTGGCGAGCATTGCTTCGACCTATTTGGCAAGCCAAGCTTCGGCCCGTTCGGCGTACACTAGAATGCTCATGAAAACGTTCATAGCAATGTTTGGCTCTATGCTTGTCTCGGCTCGTTGTTCAGTTCGACAAATAAGTACAAAAACGGCGAATGCTCGATGTTCTGTTACAACCTTACTTTGGGATTAATCGTCAAATCGTTGAGCTCCTTAGTTGTCCTAAGTTGAGCTATACGAATACTGACAAATGCTTTCACTGACTGGAACCGTTCAAATCTGTATGGTCCACTCAAATCTGTATGGTTCTTTCCTCAAAAGACCACCTCAGACACTAATCTGCATTCTTCTCATATGATTCGACTATTGCTGTATGGACTTTAAAAGAGACTGACCAATAAGTTTGTGTCGGTGTTTCTTCTCAGGGTAGTCAGCTAGGAAACTAACACTGAAAACAAAATGACATGTTAAAGTGTTGTGAAAACCCTATTTACAAAAATAAATATCATTTGTCATAACATACTAATTCATAAACATAAATTCTACGAGTATTACATACATCTCGATTGCACACACACCTGCGCCAACTCTCACCAAGTAATTCTTATAATGAGACAAACATATTGATTACATTGATTATCTTGTATATTGATTACAGAGTTTATTGTATATTAGCTGATTAAACAGTAATTGTGTGGAGAGATTAGTCCATAGGAGAAATTATTTGTGGGGAGAATCTTACTAATATTATAAAGGCGAAAGTTACGATGTCTGGATATTTGGATGTTTGTTACTCAATCATGGGACATAGGCTACTTTTAATCCCGGAAAAACGAAAGGTTCCCGTGGTATATACAACTTCTTATTTTGGTTTCGTTACTCAATCACGCCAAAACGGCCTGATGAATCTGTATGAAATTAGGCCCAGGGATAGAGTATACTAAAAATAGCACATATGTTACTTTTTATCCTGGAAAACATAAGGTTCCCGTGGGATATACAACTTCTTATTAGACACCCCAATACCACGCGGGCGAAGCCGCGGGCAAAAGCTAGTATTAATTAATTTGATGATGGTCGATGGAAAGTATCTTCTGATACCTGGCCTATAAAATAATACCGGACTGTAAAAAAACCATATTAGTCGTAATGGCTCAGTGAGAGTGTACATCGCTAAATTCTTGACGATTGTTTTAATCCCGTGGAGAGTCAAACTGGTCCGTACAACACTATCGATTTCTAAACAGAAATTGTTTTTTAAAGTCGAATTAATTAAGTACGAAATTGATATATTTAAGTAAACGGCAGCTGAGCGAGTGCAATGACCTGCAGGTAGTACGCAACGACCGTTAACTACTGTTATTGGCATTGCTCCTACAGTTATTGCTCAGCTGACGTTTTACGTAAAAAAATATTTTATACGTGCGTAAATTAATTCGATTTTAGAAAGATGGTACTTATACAAAACTTAAATCTATAGGTACAATGGCGATCTTGTCGCTGACAGCGATATCTACCAGACAACCTTAGGATGGATCGTAAGAATTAAAAATAATACAGGGGGTAGTCTGCGGTGTACTACTAGCGAATAGTTGATATGCCAGTCAGTCAGTTTCCCCTTTTATATATATATATATAGAGATTACAGAACGTCTTTCTTCTACTGAAGAACTTCTAACAACTTTAGCGTATCTTGAAACTCTACTCCCCCCATAAATTACGAGCAGCTTGAAGATGCAACATGTCAGGGTCAGTCACTCCGACATATGACCTCACTACATTACGCAACGCAACGCAACGCGTCTCGGTGACCGGTGTCACAGCGCAGCGCGTAGGTGTATGCGCGGGCGCATACCGGTGCTCAATGAGTTCTGATCATCGGATTGATGTATTGAGATAGTGGGGGTTATCATTTGCTTTCATTGAAGATTGATATGCTGTTTTACTGGTAACTCATTTTCTGGGAAGAGAACTGCGCCCTGAAATACAGGCTCGGCCTAACTCAGGCGCAGTTGCACACTTATATTTTTTTATTCATGTGTAATAAGTCACTTTATTCTACAAAATTTGTTAAATATTATAATTTGTTTGTAAAATATTAGATATAATATTTATTGTAAGTATACCATAAAAAATACAGTAGGATTTTAAAATTAATACGGTGTAAAAGTGATTTTTTACTGTTGATCTTTGGGTGGATTTAACATTGAGGGAGAATAGGTACGATACTTAGGAAAAAGGAAGATATTTTAATATTATTTTGATTTTTGGATTCATAAAAGACTTGGATGTCTTCCTTAGGAAATGGCAAGAAATAGTTCAAAGCCGAGAAAACCTGAAGAAATAGAGGGAGGACTTTGACTAGCAATTATTAGACAGCTTTACTCGAATGTACAAGTATGTATAGTCAAGTATAATACCTTACCAAAAAGTATTGAAGTATCACTAGGTTGAGGTAACGACTTAGACTAGGTAAAAAAATATCCCAAAGGAACATACCCTCGGGATAAACCACCCATACCTACCCATAGATACCACCCATACCCATACCCATAGACTTAAGTTTTATACAAGTTCTGTTACTTTTTGGTGTACAATAAAGTTTAATCTATTCATCTATCTAAAAAGTATCCTATGTCCAATTCCAGGACACTGCCTACCCAAGTTTCATCCAAATCTGTCCAGATTTTTTTACGTAAAGGAGTGACAAACTTACACAAGCCTTTACAACATTACAAAAAAAAAAGAGAAAAACAAATTGCTTTGTTTGAAGGCCGTTTAGGTTGAATTAAGTTTCTTTATATTGTAAACTTTTTAGTGATGAGAAATAAAATAAACTATTATAATTATTATATTCATGTGTTAACCTCACCGAACTTTAGGTGTCAGAGTTCGACCTGAGAAAGTGCAGCACCTTGTGGAAACTATGACACTTAATACTTGGTGTTAAATTCGATACTTATTGATAATATAGATGCATGGTGCTGATATTGTGGAAGGTTTGAGGATACCGGAAGGATAGGAGCTCCTATGAAAAGGAGACAGTAGTTTCCGGGATAGAATGTGCGATGCTTTCAAGTAATAACTTAGATTATATGATAAAAGTTATATGTGAGGATGCAATGTTGTCTATTATCTACTGGCATATGGTAGTATCTGTATAAGACATTATTCTGATCCTTACCAGATCATCGTAGACTCTGCAAAAATCATGTTTATACCTACATTACAGCACTAGTGCGTAATGGTAATCAAAAAGTCACATTTTGGTAACAGATGCTAAAAAAATAAAGTTTAAAAGTAACTTTACCTTTAGCTATAAAATACGACGAAATTAATATCTCCGCGTGTGTTATTCTTCAATATCGCGCGACATTTAATTCAGTTTCGACATTCAATTCCACTAACACCCAAGTGCGAAAACATTTTTTTATTGATTAAACGTTCGCGCTTGACCGCTATCTCACCTGATGGAAAGCGACGATGCTATCGACAATGGAGCGCGCTTACCTATACGTAACCTATTCACCCTTAACTTAAAGATGCCCGGATTGTATCCATCAGGAAACACAGAACATTGTTAGCGACGTAAAAATAATTCAAAATGAAACAGTACCATTTATCTAAGTGTAGTGCAATAAGCCACTTTCTGAGCAAGTGTATTGAAAAAGTAGTAATTCACGAAAGACATGTAACCGCTCGTGACCTTTTGTTCCGTAAGTCATCGAGAGCGATCAAGCGGTCACATTTTGCTCTGCAGCTTTATTACAATATAACAGTGTTGTACGTAGTGCGGAGTTAGCAGTAGATCAAGTGGACGACAAAAAAAACGAGTTAGAGCAATGATAGATAACTCGATTTGTGTCTATTAAGAAATAAGACTGTCTTAATTCTCAATAGACACACAAATCAAGTTATTTATCATTGCTTTAATTCGATTTTTTTTTGTCGTCCACTTTTACTACTACTACTGCAAGCTATTACTAGTTTGCAGTAGTAGACTATCATGTCTCACGGCTGGACAAATGAATCGTTCCTCCTTTTCCAGAAATCGATACTTTTGTCGTGATTTACTTTTTCTTTTCTTCACAAATGTAACCCAGATTATATGTTAGAGGAAATTGCGAGAAATGAATAGCAATAAAAACAGGTCCTTAGACTATAACTCCTCTCTTTTTACCCTTGTTAAATAAATATCGTTTTAGAAAACATTTACGTTTTTTTTTTCAATAAAAAAAATAATCTCTCTTATTACAAAATACTACCGACAATATCTCGATGGCCGGCCCAACTTCACCCACTGATCTACGCAGCTTCACTACACCAGAGCTATTCACCTCACGCACGTCGTCAGACAGTGTACCGGCCAGGTCATCGACCCCACACACTTCTACTGTTTGATAACAAGTTCAAGTTATTGATAATAGTTACGTGATTGTATCAATCAATTCTATTCTATTATTGGAGGTATCTACAAAGTTAGGATACTGTCTTGCTTTGACATTACACGTCAACTCGTATAAAAAAAAAACAGTAAATCCTTAATCTTTTCTCATAATCATTCTTTTATTTTTAAAATATTGTTTCTATTTTTGTGTTTTTTTTTTTTTATAAGTTCGTGCTTGACCAATATCTCGCTAGATGGAAAGCACAATGTAATCGACGATGAAGCGCGCTTGCTTAGATGTAATTTATATTATTTTCTTGAATTTAACCCCCAGGTTGTAGCTGTATTAGGAAGGCTCCATCAATGAATTCCACTCCTTAGCTGCACGCACAATGTTTTGGGAACACATTCATTGTGCGTACAGCCAAGAAGTGGAATTCCTTGTCAGAGCCTGTGTTTCATGATGGCTACAATCCGGGAATCTTTAAGTCAAGAGTGAATAGGTAACTACTAGTAAGCGCGCTCCATCGTCGACCGCATCGACGATTTCTAACAGGTGAGATAGCGGTCAAGCGCGCACCTATAATCAATTAAAAAACAACTTCTTATGCAACTTTAAGTTTAATATGTTGTTATTATAACTATCCAGTAAAATTTTAAAAGAAACACTTTTTCTACCGTCAACATCTCAAGGACCTACCTCACTAACCCTACTGCTACTGCCCACACAGTGGCCTCGGGTCACCGACCTCACTATCGGTCAGACAGTATTTACTCCGACGCGATTGCCACAACAACACTGCTTGTAGCATTGTGTACGTGCACTAGTGCAATGTTTAGTACATTCATGTCGTGGAGAAAGTTATCAGTGTCTGATTGAACGAATGAACGAACTTCACTGTTACTGGAAAGAGTGGCCCACAATATTGTAGAGATATAAAATACGAGAGCAGTGGTGGCCGAGTGGTAAAGGCCCCGACTTACGAGTTTTTGGCCTGTCAGCCTAGTAGTTAGTGACCCTAACTGCTATGCCGGAGGTGGTGGGTTCGATTCCCACCCAGAACAAATGTTTGTGTGATGAGCACGATCATATGTTCTGTGTTTGGGTGTAATTTATATTTATGTATGTATTTAGAAATATATAAGTATGTTTATCAGTTGTCTAGTACTCATAACACAAGCTCTGCTTAACTTGAGACTAGACGGCGTTGTGTGATGGTTGTTGAATATTATTATATTATTAGTTGTAGTTCCCACTGTTGTCCCAGCAGTGGGAACATTAAAAAGGCTGATGATGATGATGATTAGTTTTAGGTCGCAGGTTCAAACCTAGCCAGGCGCATTACTTTGTGTAATTGATTTCATCACCACTGCTCTAAAAACGGTGACGGAAAACATCGTGAGGAAACCGGCATGTCCTAGAACCAAAAATTCGAAGTCATGTGACATCCACATCGTCATTGGATGATTTTTGCCTACCATAAAAAAAAACTATGAAATAAAAAAATAAAAAGTTTTAAAACCGCCCCGGGCCTCGTTTCTGATTTTACCTTTCGACTTTAGTAATTACAGACACAGAGAACAATAGATGTGCGACCGCCGGCGTTCGCGTGAGGTTCTATAGTTTAATGAAACCCGGGGCGGTTATAATGCTCGCGCCCCCCCTAGGCCACGACTGCTAATCGCAGATTGTCATGTCAAGGGGGCGGCTGAAATCCGCCTGGCTTTCAATACGTCATCAGCATTAATGGTGAGCTAACAAGCTGCTAGATGACACGCAATTGACACAATGTTTTTTCTCCAATTCCCAGAAGTAGAAACCTGAGTACAATTGAGTGTGGGAAACACAGTGATTAGCGTAGTCACGGTATTATGTATGTATGTGGGAGACAATAAAATGAGTGTTTGCAGCTTAATGATGAATTCATACAATGCGATTGTAGCCTTAAAGTGGCCAGTGGCCTGTGGTTGGTAGATATAAAAATAATGGTCTAGCTGATGCCAACGGCTTCATTCGCGATATGTAAATAATAGTCCCAAGGGAATATAAGTACTCCTGGAATAAAAAGTATCCTATTTACTACTGCAGGGCATGATCTACCCGTATGTCAAATTTCATCCGAATCAGTCGAGACGTTTAAGTATGATGAAGCAACCAACAAACACACACAAACTCCCATATTTTTGCCCTTATAATGTTAGTCTGATTTGCTACTAGCTGTCCCCTGCGGTTGCACTCACATTTACAATCGTTACAATCATTTCGTTTAGAGTTAGCTCTTGTATATAGCCACGCCCCCGATTCCTTTGTTGAGATGACTTCCAAACAAGGAAATTGGGGGCGTAGCCAACTACAAGCGCTAACTCTAAACGATACGATTGTAACTTGCTAGATCTCTCAAAGCAAAAAAAATAAATTTGAACTAGTAGTTCGAAAAGCCCTCAAATCTCGGCAGAGGCTTCCCTTTGTCCAATTTATAGAATTTCATCACAACTATTCTCAAAACGTAGAAGGAAAACATAGTGAGGAAACAGACAATCATAGAACCACATACTCGAAAACATGGGACATCCGGGAACTTTCAAAAAGCTACAAACATATCTCTCTCCTACAAGTTTACCTTCCACCTTAGTACCGAACCTTATCATCCACATATTTACCAAAACATTCCCAAACTCTTTGAACCTAAGTTCTAACAGACCGACCGTTATCTGCTACAAACATCTGGTAACGCTTATCAGGGCTTATCACGCGGTTATGAACGAGAACATACACTGATGGATATCTTTCAAGTTAGTGGTTTAGTGAGGAATCAAAGGCAGGTCTGTTTTGAAATGTATTGCTTTATGTTAAGAGAGATTCTTCAAGCAATCGATGCCTGTCTAAGTTGTGTTAGGAAACTCCTTGATTTGAGGTCGTGGTTAAAAGAATTATCTTACTAATATTATAAATGCGAAAGTTACGATGTTTGGATGTTTGTTACTCAATTACGCCAAAACGGCTGGACGGATCTGGATAAAATTTGGCACAGGCATAGGATACACTCCGGAATAGGACATAGGCTATTTATCTATATATAGACTTTTTATCCCGGAAACCCCAACCCCAATACCACACGGGCGAAGCCGCGAGCAAAAGCTAGTTTATTAATATTCTTCATGCAACAGATGGCGGATTTACTGCCTTAAGCATTCTCTACCAGTCAACCTAGGTTATTTCTAAGGCATACGTATACTCTATCGTTCACCAAAATCATCGCTTGCCAACGGATAAGATGGTGGTCAAACGCGACCTAATCAAAAGTAAAAAAAAATCTGTACACAGAGAGAGGGTTATACTAAGAGCTGCTATGCAGTGTAAGGGTATAAGGAACTGAGAGTAAAGGGAGAATCCTCTTACCAGAAGGGTGTTGTGTTTAGTTTGGGCGACTGCTTCGATCGAAGGATCTTCCCATTTCAATGGATATCTCAGAGATTAAACCCTTAAGTTAGTTGGGGTGACTCCCTTTAACAGTTATCTCTTGCTAAAGTTTTCTGGCCAAATACGTATCTCATTAGCAAATAAGGTTTAGCTTTAGAGAGAGGAACTGAAGACTTTCAAGCCCCTATACAATTTACATAATCAGAAAGGACCGATTAGTCTGGCAGACTTCCGAAATCAGAGCGGAAATTGCGGTGAGCTCATTTAACTGATCCTGTTACGTGCTTCCGAAAATTGGGTCGGAAATCTTGGCCTGGGGCGCAAAGTTATTTAGGCTTTTAACTACTATAAATATTGATGTATCTGTTTTGGTTATAAATTACTGACCCGGAAAGTATTATTTTGCTGTATAAATAAAATCAAGGAATTTATGGCGGGCAGGGTTAGGTGGCAATCGTAGGAGCGGGTTTGTCAGTAAAAATCTGACAAGTTCTCACCTGTCCCTTTTGCTTTAGAGAAGCAGTCAATTGAAGAAGAGTCTTTGTATGATTTTCACATCTTAAAGACTTACTGTAGGCTACTTGTTTTTAAATGTATTTTTAAAAATTTTCTCAATTAATTGAATTGAAATTCTTATGGGAAACAAAAATATCACAAACCCCAAAGATACATAGGCACCAATCACATAAAAAATAAATAATTAAATCGTTCAAGCTATTTCGGAAGAAATTGATAACAAACACTGTGAAACAAAATTTTTATATATTAGATGGTAAAAAAACTTAAGATCTTTTTTATTTATTTGCTTTTAAGAGCTACTTATATACTACTAATACTTTACAAACCTCGTGTTTCATATCTACATACATACATAAACAAGTCATACATCACACTAGCTCTATTTTCGCTCATTGTCGGAGCGAAAACGCGTGCATACAGCAACTCCACATAAAAAATGATAGAGATCAATTACGATACACTGCGCGTTGACAAAATGACAAGTACTAAGTACATTGTAAGGTATTTGTGTACAAGTTTCGGCGCACACGCATGCCCTACTTGTACACACTTTTACTGACAGCTGACATGGATCTTGGGCAGAAGGTTTGTTCCTTATGCGTCATGAAGATGTGTACATAAATAATATTGCTGGATTAACTTGTGCTCGAGACTGCTTTCGCGAAAACTTTATAACATATCCATGAGAAAATATGGATGGATTGTGTGAGAAGTGATATGAAAGAAAAAGGAGAGGTTGTCTTAGCTTTTATCATCATTAGATAGATAGATAGATTAAAACTTTATTGTACACTAAAAAGTAACATAACTTAAAACTATGGGTACAATGGCGGTCTTATCGCTGACAGCGATATCTACCAGACGACCTTAGGATGGATCGAAAGAACTAAAAATAATACAGAGGGTAGTGGGCGGTGTACTTTATTATGTTATCCGAAGAACGTCCACATAGGCCTTCCCCAAGTGTCACCACAACGAACGGTCCTGTGCGGCTCGCATCTACAGCATTCTTAAAACTGTAGGGGCCCTACAGTGTCGAAGCCTCCCGGAGCTGAGGGTTCGTGCGAAAGCGTTATACCGGGGCTCTGGGATTAAGGCAAGGAAAGCTAGTAGGTTCTTTAGTCAGTAAGAGTGTCACTGTTACCCGCTTCGAACACGAGCGGGATTCGTCATTGGATGATTTTTACCTACCATAAAAAAAAATCTACAGCATTCTTGCTACTCTCATTAGGTCTCCAAACACTGCGTTTTCTGGTAAGCGATAGAACCTTTCGGCTCTATTGACTATCGACTTGGCCTTATTGTGACCAGATACTCATGGATTTGGACTGGTGGCCGGAGAGCAGTGGTGGCCAAGTGGTAACGGCCCCGACTTACGAGTCGTAGGTTCCTGGTTCTAACCCAGCCAGGCACATTACTTTGTGTAATTTATTTCATCACCACTGCTCTCAAGACGGTGAACGAAAACATCGTGAGGAAATCGGCATGTCCTAGAACCAAAAATTCGTAGACATGTGACATCCACCAATCCGCACTGGGCCCGCATGGTGGATTACGGCCCATTCCCTTTCCTAGAGAAGAAGCCTGTGTCCCTGCAGTGGGAACATTAAAAAGGCTGATGATGATGACCCCTGGATTTCCATAAAAAAAAATTTGACGGTTCTCGTCCAGACTTCGCCTGCTGAGCCTTACCCGCCTCGTGGAAAAGGTATAACTGTCAGTCTCTCACTTGTCAAGCGACCGTCCACTTTCGCTCAGGGATTTAGAGGATTGAGAGCTCGACTCTAATCCCTGGACGATTTATAACTGTATCAAGTCCAATAGTCGTGAGGTTGGAACTTTCTAGTCGGTGACAGGATTAAAATAGTTTGAGGATAGAGCTTTATTATGGCCTTTGAGATCTGGGGCCTTACATTTGTAAGGTCTATCTCGCTCACACGTTAGACAAATTTCTAACGTGTGAGCGAGATAAAATGGCGTGGTCGTAAAATGGTTCGTTTTTAAGTTATTTTATTAATAAATACAGGCAGACATATATTAATCTCACAAAATTTCGTACATTCTAATTATGTAATATTAAGAAAACTATTTACTTTTGTAATATAAGAAATTTTGTTTAAAACTAGAGGTTTGTTTTGTCTGTTATAAATGTATTTATGATTTGAAAAAACATGGTTTGATACATGTGGAAATTTGTAACTGTAGCCTTCGATTCCGTAACACCCTCCCGCTATGGCTCAAGGAAATGCCACTTCGGTCGCACTAAAAAACTGTCAAAATTTCTCCACTTGCATCAAATCCCCAATCCGACAGTTAGTTCTAAAGATAAACACATTTAAACAAACAAAAACAATCTTCCGCTTCATTAGATAAAACTGACAAGTACAGACAAACAAAACACACATTAATAACACCATATCAAATCTAACAGCACCGGTTTCCCAACCCCATTAGATCACTGATGACCTTCCATCTCTTATCCAAACGAAACCATCAGTTCTTCATAAACAGACAATTCTTCACGTCAGTTACCTGGCTAGAGCCATGAGCCACGACCCAACTTCCCATAGGAACAATAGACAATGCACAATGGTGACACACGCTCGACCTTGGAGAGAGAAAGTCTATGTTTGTGATATAGACGAGTATGCGTGTTTAGTTTATTGTAGTGTGAGGTTTTTTTTTGTATGGGTTATCTGAAGATTGATGGTATGGTTGTGATAGCCTAGGGGTTAAAGCACCTGCCTCTCTTGTGTGAGGTTGTGGGTTCGAGACTGGCTTATAAAGTCCGGACTAAGCGTTTTGCCTTGTCGTTTATACCGAGCACAACGCCAAGAGCAGTTTGCCTGCTGCAGTCTATCCATCCGATTATAATTTAGATGTCTTTATTAAGGCTAGAGTGAATAGGCTCTTAATTAATTAGGGCGCTTCACCATCAACGATTGCATCACTACTTACCATCAGGTGGGATCGCAGGTAAGCACTAGTTTATATTATTAAAAAAAGCAGTTTTTAAGCTTGTCTAGGTCATTACTGTCCGTCTGTTCCATCCATTCTTTAACTGTTTCTTTTTTATATTTATTACAGATTAAACATAGATTCTCAAAAAATATATATAATTGTGTTACCATATAACCAAACGCCATTACGGTCCCATGACCCCATGAACCAATTTAGTTACCACCTGGATATTTGAACAGCTGGGTTCCGTCATGTCCATACAATATATCTCTTTCGTATCGGCAACACAAATGTTTTGGCAAAGTATTTAGAACATAGGTTGTGGGGCATCGTGCTAGATGTGAATATTGTTTTTAGAGTAGTGTGTGGCTGGCTTTATCTGAGTGACTTAAACAGACATATTTATAATATAACATTCATCATCAACTTTATTAATGTATCCACTGCTGGGACGCAGGCCTTTTTATTTTATTTTTTTAAAACCTTAATTTTTGTACGAGTTTTCAAGCGCTAAAATTCACAGACCCTAACTTTAGACACAGCTTCAGACTCACTAAGATCCGACAGCCGTATTATACCTATTGACACTCGTGCTCGCCATAATTATGTGAGATAGAAGCAGGGTATCAAATATTTACTGACTAACTTATTTAAAACTTTGCGTAAAAGCCAACCCTTGGTCACGCGAAGTGTCCAAGCATTCGAATCGATTCGGTAGAAAATGACGATTACGGCATAAAGACGATGCCGATGGAATAATTAAAACAAAAACAACAAATCTACATCTACTCTAATATAATAAAGAGGTAAAGTTTGTTTTTTTGTTAGTTTGTTTTTTTGTTTGTAGGGGGTAATCTCTGGAACTACTGGTCCGATTGGAAAAAATTTAGCAACAATAGAAAGCTGCTTTACTCCTGAGTGACATAGGCTATATTTTATGTACGCGGGTGAAGCCGCTGACAAAAGCTAGTAATATATATATTTATTATGGAAATAACAGTGGTGTGACAGACAATTGTCACACCACTGTAACTCGTAATAACTGACAGATCACAAACGGACTTCAAATAAATCGCTATTAAACTGTTACCATGAAACTCTAATCTCAAGTTAAGCAGGTCAATCGCACCGTGATCGAGACGACCTTACTACAGTCCATTCTTTACCTCCCATAGTAAATCGAAACTATTACTAAATGTAAGATTTAGTAACGTTAGTTAGTTACGAACGATCGATCGATTTATAGATTCCGATTTTAAAAGTTCGGAATTTCCGAATGATATTGCAAATTTCAAGTTTTGATCGAAGTTGTGAAACTATGTGTTGTCGCGTGAGGAATCTTTCTTCCTATGCCTTTTGATGATAAGTTATTTTTTTTACGTATTCGGTTTTTTTTATTCCACGTATCTGGATCTATCATATTATATACTAGCTTTTGTCAGCGGCTTCGCCCGCGTACATAAAATATAGCCTATGTCACTCAGGAGTAAAGAAGCTTTCTATTGTTACTAAATTTTTTCCAATCAGACCAGTAGTTCCAGAGATTACCCCCTACAAACAAAAAAACAAACTTTACCTCTTTATTATATTAGTGTAGATTTGTGCTATGACTACTTAATAAGTGATAAATCATTACATAGTATAAAACAAAGTTGCTTCGTCCCTATGTATGCTTTGACCTTTAAAAAAGTACGCAACGAGTTTGATGCGGTTTATTTTAAAAGATAGAGTGATTCAAGAGGAAGGTTTATGTGTATAATACATGCATAACATATTCAATATCAGTACCCGTGCGAAGCTGGGGCGGGTCACTAGTTAAAAATAAAATACTTGTACATTTCTAAATACATCCAACATTACAGATAGATTACGCTCAGTCATAAAATAAAATCGTGCTTATCACATAAACATTTGTCTTAGCTAGAAAACGAACCCACGACCTCCGACACAATAGTCAAGGCCACTAACCACTAGACCAATAGGCCAGTTATTTTTAATCTGCATTAAGATTATATCGAGAATTTAATTTAATTTTAAATGTCCGCATACTTTTGAATGACTATTTTTTTGGTTCCGCTCTACATACAGGATGTGTTTTTATTGATATCCAATCTAATCAATTTCGTGTTCGAATGTCCTTGAACTTTGCGAGTGTCGCTTGTTTTTTTTTTTTGCAACTGTATCTAGGATCACATAGTGTTAAGCTATATCTATCTATGTGTTGTGTGTATAATGTGTTGCTAAGCGCGAATCTCGAGAATAGCTGAACTGGCTTTGCTATTTCTTTTTTTTTGTTATTAGGAAAAGTTACTTGAAAATGAAAGAAAAAAATAGGTGGAGTAGAATAATCAGTTGATGGTAGCGAAGAAGCGGGCAAAAGCTAGTTTTATTTTGATATCAAAATGTGGCTGTAATAAAATATATTGTGGGTGGACAGTTCTACTTACTCCTGGTGACCTGAACTTATTACTTAACCCTATTCAAATAAGCAAATAAGGCGTTAGCCCTCGGACGCAGATAGTAAGGTGACCTGTTCTTATTTTGTAAAGATATAGTCGTCATTAATATTAATATAAACATTAAAGGGGGCCTTATTTAAAATGATTTTGTAATAAATACTGATTAATTGTAGTGAGTGTTGCTTTGCCTTTTTTTCCATGTTATTTTACGATTGTTAAACAATATTCTTCTTCATTTAGCTTACCTAAATAACTTACCGGAATTTACGCAGTAAGGGATTAAAAAATCAAGGTAAAATTAACAAACACTTTATAATCTAAATATGGAAAAACATGACGTTCTTTAAAAACCGAATATTACCTTTAAAAAATCAATAATGCAGATCTGCTCTTAAAGCAAATTGCCACACGGTAGCAAAATAACAAGTTGGCGACCTAATTTGTAATTTTTGTTTTACAAAAACTGGTTTCATTAAAATCTGTTATGTTACAAAGCGAGTGTTCTGTATTTTTAATTGTACAAACATTTTATGTAACTCGTTAAAGAAATTACTAAATTTAGGTTAGTGAGATGATTATGACGACTTTTAGTTTATAAATGGCTCTGATTTAATTAGTTCCATGACAAAAATAAAAAATAAATAATGTGATTAAAATGCAAATGTACAGTACCTACATTTTTTATTGCATATCAAGTACTCATGATTACTGTCACTTAAATTTAACATTGTAATATTGGTTGGGTTGGTATACAAAAAAAAAGGTACAGAAATACCCACACTTTTCAAGTCCAAAATGGACAGAGAACTAAAAATAAGATACCGTCCCAGATTCTTCTTCGAAACCTAATTTTAAGTCACTTATGTTCCATTTACTTATTATACAAATGTATACTTCTCGTATAAAAGCATCCTGTGTGCTCTTTCAGGAGATGGTCTACACATGTATCAAGATTCATCGAAATTTATTCAGCCGTTTGAACGTGAAGACGTAACAAACACACTTTAAAATTAGTGTACTAAAAAAAACCAAACATCCTATACATTACCTAATTGTCAAATTAAAACTGACAGTTTTAAAATCTTTAACAAAGGAACCCTAAAAAAACGGCGTGCTGGTAAAAGTGGTATGCGACCAGTCCCGGCGGCCTAGGACTCGATAAGGTCCGCAATTGGGCCGCCCCGTACTCCGGCCAAACGGGATCCGGCTCGAATGACCGTTTCACTCTCGGTTACTGTTACTTTTAACTCACACTTTTTGTGCAAAGGAATTCTGTGCAGCATGAAAGTTCGGCAGTTTATAATTGGACGGATTTCGGTAATGTCATGTTGTGGCTGGTCGTTAAAATTAACGATTGTCTTTTCAGGTGCGATGGGTGACTGTTTTGAGTACAATATCTTTCTCTTTTTGATTGTGTATTGTCTTAATAACTACTCGTTAACCCTTTTTATTTAATTCTCATCAAACGCCATAACCCAAAAATTCCGGGTTACCGAGTTCCGAAAAATGTATATATTAACTGCGTATTTATTTGTCTTCTCTAAAATACTGTGGCGGCGTGTCCACAAAATTTATTTGTCACTTATGTCAGACTGTAGCGTTGGAAGGCTTAACTATTCGACCATCTTTATCAACCATCGTGGGCACAGGCTTGCGGAAGGCGAGCAATGGGTAGCTCACCGTCTGCTCGACTGGTAACCGTACGGACCAAGCCCCGTCGTCGACAGCGTGTACCGTGCCCGCGTGCCTCAAGGAGATGTCAGCAAAACTATAGAGACCCTGCCGAAGGGTCGAAGCCAGCTGGGGCCAAGGGTTCGTATCTTAAAGGAAGGCTGTGGCCCTGGTATTAGGCAACGTAGAATCGGGGTGGGTGGTGTAGTCAGTAAAAATCTGACACTATTTCCCGCTCTGCCTCAGGGCAAGATTTGTCACTGGATGATTTTTACCTACAATAGAAAAAAAAAACACCTTTATCACTAAAACTAATCAACTTCACCAACAATTGCATGACCTTAACAAACTTAATAATAACGAGACATGATCGTTATAAGTACAAAAAGAAAGTCAATTGACTTGTACGTTAGAAGATGGCCGCGATGTCAATTGCTTGAATTGAGCGCTTCCGTCGGGGCGCGGGGATCGCACAGCTGTTGTTAGAACAATGAGCTGATCATATTGATCGGGAGTCGGGAGGAAGGATGTATTGGTGTTATGTTCCGTAAATAAATGAGTTCCTCTCCTGGAGAGGAGGCTTGTGTCCCAGCAGTGGGAACATTAAAAAAGGCTGATGATGATGAAAAAATGAGTTAATTGAATTAATTGGTCCTACAACCAAAAATTCGAAGACATGTGACATCCACCAATCCGCACTGGGCTCGTGTGGTGGATTATGGACCATTCCCTCTCCTGGAGAGGAGGCCTGTGCCCTGCAGTGGGAACATTAATAAGGCTGATAATGATGATGAATTAATTGGTAACCAATATTATAGTTTAATTTGTACAATGTATTGTATCTATGGGCCATAGTTGCCTGGTAATAGAGGATTATTATTATTATATGATGTTTTAGGATTTAAACAAAAAACTGCACATTGTGTGGTTATTATCTATGCCAATGTTTTACCGCACAAAAATTGCATAGCAGGTTTTTGAACGAAATAATAAAAATATTTTATTTATCACGCACTAAATTTAGAAAAAATTAAGACAAAGAAAACATGAACACAACACAAAACTAAATTTAGAAAAAATTAAGACAAAGAAAACATGAACACATTTCCTGACTGTGGTTATCAACTGAACCTTATTGAGAGTGAACGGCAGTTATTTGCTAAGTTTTTGATTAGTATTAGGACAAAAAATACCTAATCAATTTAGCAGTTAGCATATTTTGGTCTTTTCATACTTTGGCTACTTTCAGCATACGTGTACATTTATTAATTACGTGACAAGTTGTATTATGTTTCTTTTGACCATCTTACATTGTATGTAAAATAAATAATGTCAGGATCAAAATACTATAAGTAAATGAATTTCACAACCGTTAGTACGTCTTACATTGCAACTGCAAAATTGTAAAATAATGTCAGGGTCAAAAATAAGATAAGTAGGCGAACTTCACAGCCGTGATACACATCTGAACCCAGAAACAAAACCTCATATCTGCAGTTATCATGACACTGTAGTTCGCAAAAGCTAACTCATCATTTTCCTGCTCTTTTCTCATGTTATTTAGAGTCGGCACAATACGTTTTCTACATGTTTGCAAAAGCTAACTACCGAATGCAAAGCAATGCTGCAATTGCAAAGCAATTTATTCAAGTTTCTTTGAATAATTAAAGTCCCCCAACAAAAAATAGAAACACAGCAAAAAATCACAGCCGCCAGACAGGTACCATGTAAACGGTCCAAATTTAACTACAACACAATACAATAAGTTACTACAATTGACGCCAAATCCCATCCTACCCAGAATGGCGCAAAAAGCGAAGTGTGCGGCAAAAAGGCCATTACGCGCGACCTCCGGACGAACGTCACGACTGTATTGTTTGTAAATACCTGCGCCAATCACACTGTCACTGAATACAGGTATAGCTGTAGGCTTTTTATTGAAGATTCATTAACTAATAGTTGAATGAGACGACCATTCTATGCAAATGTGGAGTTTTCGTTGTTGAGTAAAAGATCTTAGCAGGTTTTATTGTTTTTAAGATTGTTGGGGAAGAATTTGTCGATTCTAAGTGGCTTTTGGAGTCAAAAAGCAAAGATTAGAATACAAAGATAAAAATAAAAGTTTTGGGACTGTGCTGTTTTATTAAAATATTGATTTGTTTAAGAAATGCTAATTCTTGCCTTAAACAATATCTTTCAATCTGTTTGTGTATACGAGTACAGAAGCTCTTAAGACGGACGTCAGTGTCCATCCGACTTTTGCTGACTAAAATCCACTTATGTTTCTTTCTATAGGGGCCATGGGTAAAAGTGAAAGAGTATACCAGGGCCCTGGAAATAAAGCAACGAAGGAACGGAGTGGGTTTTTTAATCAGTAAAATTCTAACACTATCTCACGCTCCACTCAAAAACGGGAGATATCATTAGATGATTTTTGCCTAACGAAAACAAAAACACATATATTATGTTTCTTTATTTGCCCTTTGCATTTTAGTCAAGCATTGTCCTCTACATTCTAGTAGATTTTAAATACCTTTACAAAGAAAACTGTCATTAATTGCATGCAAAGACTCAGTCTCAAAGGGCAGCCATATCTAACCGTATTAAATTTTATCTTCAACTAATTAATTGCAGAGTATTGTGCAATCGATATTATTACTTAGCGAATGAGGTTTGAGTTTTCAATTATAAACCAATCAAGAAACATTGCATAATTAATTTGTGTAACTAACTAATTGACACTAACGACTTATTGTTTTAGCTCTTTGGCTAATTTACTGTTAAGACCTACTTCTCATTTGCATACGGTTATATACACTCAAATTCCTGCCTATATTTTTGAATACCAGAAGAAGAGGGTGTTAGAAATTATTTTAAAGGAAAAGAAACAGTGTAGATGTCGTGGCTAGATCATAAAAATTTATCAATTATTTAATTGGCCAATTAAAATTGGCCAGATCGTTGAAACGATAACATTTGACGATATTTCAATCCTTAATGTAGATAGAATTTTTATGGTATTAGAAGACCTAAAGAAAATAGGCAAAACGGGGATTAAAATATCATCAAACTTTAACGTTTAAAACCATCTGGCCAGTTTTACTTGGACAAATTTTGAAGTGATCAAGTTTTTTGACATGTCAAGAAATTCTTCCATTTTGGAAGGACAGTACTTTTTGTCCTAAAATATAGTCTGCAGGTATTATAACCTGCAGACTATATTTTAAAACTAAAAGTACTTATAGTTTTTGTAATTTTCTCGTTTTTTTTATTTCAATTTCGGGTTAAGGCAACATCACCAATTTCCACAAGTAATTTAACAAAGAGCAGTTATAGTGTTGTGCAATAAAGCAGCTTGTGTTGCGACTACACAAACAGAATATAAAATTATTTAAATTACAATATTGATTTAACTAAATACAACTCAATCGATCTCAAATAACCTTCGGAACAAGTTCAGTAGGTACCAGCCTCCACGCATCATAAAAAACTGTCTCTATCAGACAATAGAGTTGAGGTCCGAGTGGGCGAACATAGCCAAACTAAGTACATAACTAATATTATTCCACTAGCTTTGCCCCACGGTTTTATCCACACGTATTACTTGATTTCGATTATCGATCTTCTGATAAATCTTTCGTTTTGCATGAGTCCATTAACCCTTGAATAATATCAAATATCTTTTCAAGAAGCAGGTTATCAATACAATTTTTTGAAAATCCACCTCTTAAATCTCTTGCCTGGTATTGATATACCATGACCGAGGGTCATTGTCATTATTCTTTTGTGAACAACATCCGGGCATGTCAAGCCCAAGTACCTCATGGTAGTAGAAGTACGGTGGGATAAGGTCTGAACAAACACTGAAGATCGGAACCATTCGAGAACTCCCTACATATGGAGGTTCTTTGCTGAAGTTGATCTGACTGTGAAGTCTGCTGAAATTTTTCCAGGTTGACCATGGCTACAGGTGCCCAAGCGAGACGCCTAAGCGGGAGGTTTAAGAGTCCCTCATCAAGGAACCTCTCTGAAGTGGTGTTATTTCAAGAAGGACTCAAACTTCTAATAATATTTGATCGATTTGAAGTCTCTGGGGCACCGAGCTGTAATTAGAAATTGATCTTTTCTATATGGAAAGTTATAGTTCTGCGAATGTCTAGGGGTGCGAGGCCAAATACTGGATAGGTATAGTATTCGTACCAGATTTGGTTTAAGACAATCAGAGAAAATCGCATTAAGAGAACAGAGAGAGAAACGTGGGTCGGAGAGTTGAAGTAGACGAAACCACTCCTAATGCGGGCTACGATTGAAACGGTCAAACAAACAAATCAGCTATATAATATTAGTAGGTATAAATAAAATTATTCCATTTTGTTCAATGTTCGCTCACGACCTTGCATCAATGTCGTCACGATACGAATCTTAAGATTTATCTCCACAATACTTAGTTAAAACCTTTGGGAATTCACTCAGTTATAAATGAGTTATGGTCAGTATAATTAAAAGTACTTATACGTGGTTCCATTGTTTGCTTTTCTTGGGATTTGGGGCCCTTTTGTAAGGTGAACTCGAGGTCGATTGTGTACATTTGGATCAGTAACATTGAGTAATCTGTTTGATGGGTTATAAATAACTTGCTGTGTGGTTTCGCCACAGCTTGGTACTTATATTTTCGGGGTGAAAGTATGTTTTATTTTGTTAGTAAAGACAGATAGGTATATACCTAATACTCATCATGTTCCTGTCCTTCTCCCATTTTATTTGGAGCCTGCGCAACGCGTTTTTTTCTTCCATTCTGTTCTGTCAATCGTTGCACTATTACTACCACCTACCGCTACCTACTTATTCCTAACCCTATCTTGCGTTACATGGCTTGTTACAATACGTTTTCATATCTATTATGTTTTCTTTAGTATTGTCACTACTTCTTATTTTGCTCGATCACAAGGTTTATCACGAGTCTAAAGTTTCCAAATCTAATTTAAATATCAACGACAATTTTTTGCTGTCAAATTTTTAACAACATCTCAAATTCCTACATATGACCTTTAATTAATATTACATGTTCAAATCCACTGTTTAAAAGATAAAATTACAGACAAAAACACATGAATGACAACTTGACGTCCTAAATTTTGTACCTTGACCCAAGAGGCAGAAACACACAAACAGAATTACAGACATAATGAACAAGTCTTTGACAAGAATCATTAATCATTTTGAGAAACATACGACCTGCAAAGTCACAATACACAAAGGCTAAAATGCATACTTGAGATTAAAAACTTCATACATCAAATCTAGAACAGCACTTTACAATCATTCAGACACAAGTTGGACAGACGACTGTAAAGATGATGAAGTTTTAAACGGAAAATGTCGCAGAACCCAGTAATGTGTGAAAGTCTATTGTGTGACATTTTGTTGCAAAGTTATGCTAGTCATTAGTCTGAGAAAGGAAGTGACAACATTGGAGGAATGATCGAAAGACGGCCATTAGACGTAAAGCGTTGCAACAGCGGTACATGGTGGATATCCCACCCATACATACGTGCAAAACGTTTTGCGGACACATTTTGTACGTACAGCTAAAGAAAGGAATTCCTTGCTAGAGTCTGTGTTTCGTGATGGCTACATCCTAGAGGTTTTTAAGTCAAGAGTGAATAGGTTAGTTCTAGACATGCGTACTCTATCGTCGGCCACATCACAGCTTACCATCAGGTGAGATATTGGTCAAAATCGAGCCTATTTACTAAGACCTAAACTGGCACCTACAGGAGATGACATCGTTGACAGAACAGAATAGAAGAAACAAACTTATTACGTCGAACAAGATTAAAATGGGATAAAGACAGAAATATGATGGCTTTAGCATCAACAATTTGAAGTAGACAGACTGGAGAATGGACCTCTTGATCACAGAACTGGTACAGCTATTAGATTGGCTAAACGTGGCAACCTACTGGGCCCAAAAACTTTGAGTGAAGAGGAATCCATCGATTCGAGAAGAAGAAGGAGCCAGTAGAATCATTCCAATTTTAATTACAAAGCAAACGGAGGCTGATTTATAACTCAAAGAAAATAATCCCTTTGTATTATGCAAAACAAAGCAAAGGTTGTCAAACGATTACGAAAATCATAAATTCATAATGATAAGTTTATGTGTGACGATGACGACATACGACTCACGACAAATCGTGTCTACCGTACGCCCAGGGGCTACGTGTGCGTTGATCTTAAGCAAATCAAGTATGAATAAACCGTTCAAGTTCGAGAAGGATTCGTATACGCACGGTTCTGTACTATCGTACAAGGGATTGTTAAGAAAGAGCAATGAAAACGCTTTTTGCTGTATAGCAGCAACATTCATAGAAAACATTGTTAGGAAACCTGTGTCCTAGAAACAAAGATTCAAAGACATGTGACATCAACCAATTAGCACTGGGTCTGCGTGGTGGATTATGGCCCATTCCCTCTCCTACACAGGAGGCCTGTGTCCCAGCAGTGGGAACATTAATAAGGCTGATACTGATGATGATAGAAAACAAAAAGAAAGAAAAACAATTTTTATTCGGCCCAAACTAGACGCACATACATACACACATAAAACAACCACACAAAATACAACAATAGCAGCAACATTCATAGAAAACTTTGTAAGGAAACCTGTGTTTTAGTATAAAAAATTCAAAGATGTGTGACTTGATATGATAATCACCAATATTCACAATGGGTCCATTGAAGGGTGAAGTGAATTATGACCCAATCCCTTTCCTAGAGAGAAGGCCTGATTGAGAGATGTGATGAGAAGGAATATCATAAGGCTGGTTGAGGATTATGGTTATAATAATATGCTCTGTAAAAATTGTATAACGGTTTATAAGCTATAGATGACCGGAAAAGCGAAAGCTGTGAAGTACGCTGACAACTTGGGTGAAGTACCTATGGAACCCTAAGACGCTTCAAAAAGTCTTACAAAATCTAACAATTAGCTTGTTTCATATTAATCACATATATGACACACAAAAGGTTACAATGAAGTCTTAATTACGTGTATAAATAGCCATGGCGAGTGATGTGCAGATAGCCATAGCCTTGGTATTTAACTTTGTAATAACTCCAGTAATGGCGAATGTCTGACATTAAGAGAATTCTATACGTAAACAGACACGCCTTTGTACTGTTTGTAGTTGATTAGTTTTAGATAACCAAGTTATTTCTTTTGAATAACTCAGTGACAACTAAATGAAAAATAGACAATACAAAAAAATAACTGGACAAAGGAAGTAATTATTTACATTGATCTATGTTGGCAGGAATTCTAACTAAGATAAATATTTCCACATTGCTATGACAAATTACTTACCTAATATGATTAAAAAGTTAATAACTATAAAATAACTATAAACAAATAACTATGGACGTTATAGACTTCTGGAAGTCTAGCGTTCTCTCGAATGGTAATAATTTCAACAATGTTGAAAACCCTACGTTTCCGTCCCTACCCACGTCCCTAAGAGTCACCACAACGAATGGTCCCGTTGGTCTTCCATCTTGCGATCCTCATCAGGTCATCGGTTTATCTTGTGGAAGACCAACCAACGCTTCGTCTTCCGCTACGTGGTCAGCAATTCAGAGAGTTTTGAGCCTACTTGCCTACTTCGGTTCGGGCACGCTCAGCGTACACTTTATGTTTGTTATTTTTAATGTTTGTTGTGTTTTTTGTAACTGTTGTGTTGTGTCTGTGCTGAATAAATTTATTTCTATTCTATTCTATTCTACTTGGCTATAAGTCTTGGCTAAGTTAGCAAAAATGAAATTTTCCTGTTTCCGCATTATCGAAGAACTAATATGCATACTAAGTATAAACTTTCACTTAGTACTCTCATCATAACTAACTATAAACTAACAAGCATTCTCATTTCCCATACAACACGTAAATGCGAAGAACTTCCTAAAACAGAATCCACTGCAGCGTAACGAATGGGTAGTCTAAAAAACAAACAACCACTAATTGTAGGCAAACACGCAATTTGCGTACAAACCTGTTCCTATTGTAACCAAATAAGATAGTAATTAGCTTAATTAGAAGTTAGAATCACGCTTTTGACCGTCGGCAGGTTCAGTGGTCACCGAAGCATTACTTGAGAACAAGCCTCGCAAGGTGAATAGATGGGATTCCTTAAATGGTACTACTACACCGTGTATTGTATTGTAATTGCAGACAAATTTTGTGGAGATAAGAAGAAGGAAGAGCCAACAAAGATGGTATAGGAACTACCATCATTGTAAATTCTTAAACAATTCAAAACTTCATGAGTGAACATTCTTTGCAAGGCAGTGGTGGACTTCCAGAGTTGGGGGATGGTTCAAAAGAGTTACAGCGGCCCTGGATCATAAAAGGCTACTAAAGGAACAGATTAGTCTTACTTAGTAAAGTTTGACTGAAAAGAGCAATAGCAGTGTCAGAAGAGGACATCAGCTAAAGCTGATAAGGGACTAAGACTGAAACAAATACTAGGTAAACACAACGTTCTAGAAACCACTTCGGATAAAAACATCGATTCTTAAACACAACAACAAGAAAAATCAACAACAAAAGACAAAGAAAAAACCCTTAACCAAGATACTAATAAAGCCAATTACACGTCAACGATCAACTAAGACGACATCCAAGAGTAATCGTCGCTTGTGAATCATTGAGACATGTTCAATGGACAAGTTACGACATGTCCTAACGACAGGTCACGTTCAGGCAGTGCAGCAGAAATGTCACGTATAGAAGATGACAGGGGTGATGTTGGCAAAGTTATCATGTTAGCTAATAGATAAATATGGTATTACATAGACGTAGACAAAGACTCTAGTCGCAATACTCGCAATATGATAGTAAAAGAATTTGAAATATTAGATGTGTTAATTTATTATTGTGTGGGAGTTGGGTCAAATGCCTAATATGGGAGTCAAAATTAGCTAAGAAATGTCAAATGCATTGCCATCGAGAAGGTTGACATTAATTAAAAAAAAAATCAACAATATCTGGAAAATTCTGTGACTGTTTCCTCGTTGGAGCTAATTGATAAATAGTGAGATAAGTTGATTTGAATAATTATGATCTAACTGATGGCCCAATGACCTGGCGAGGATTGGGTGAATGTGACGAATGTGAGACGCTTAGGTCCGGCCATTGTAGTTACATTTGAAGGAACCGTATGTCCAGCAGGGGATGACTTTCAGGTGAAATTGTAATGTGTAGAATGTGTATGTGGAAGGGTTGAAATGAAGGATTGAAAAAAGAAGACGTCTTTAGGAAAACATAACAAACATACATTACGTAATCCATACATGTATTCTATGAATGATGTAATCTAAAGTACGTTCTATTGTTAAATAGATAAAGGAAAATAACTGAATGCTTCAGCAAATTTCCCTTGCGTGTTCGAGACGTGATTGTAACTTCATTTTATTTTATCCTTCTTATACTAGAACCACCTTCAATTGAAAATGTTAGATATTAATCAAGCGATTAATAATTCTTTAGGTAATAGTAGTAATAAATCATATTAATTGCTTTAAATATGTAGAGGTTTCAAAGATGAAGGAACAAAGTTAAAAACTGTTCTAATATAGGTACCCAGCATGCATGATGACACAGAATTGACCTTAAAGAGTTATGTGACAACAACGATGGACTACAACTTAGAAGGCCAACAAATACATTAATAATTCTATTAAATAAACAAGAATGCCTATTCAAAGGTTTATGATGAGGCCCTTGGGATGGGTTGGCAGTATATCGACTTTAAACCAATCACAAATAAGATGGTGGATAATACCAATATATCAAGATACATGGCAAAGATACAGAAAATTCTTAAACGACAGTTAAAACAAAAGTAATTGATGACTGTAGCCAAATAATAATTAAGGTAAGAATAGAATAGAATGGTTGCGAGAATGGGCGTTTTTCCACTCACCGGCCCGGCACCGGCACCGGCACCGGCACGGTGCCGGTGCCGGTGCCGGGGAAGCAAAAATGTACAGAAAAGTATGGCTCGTTTTTTCACTTGCCGGCGCCGGCGCCGATCCGGCGTTGGTTCCCGCCGGCGTCGACGCCGTCGCCGGAGTAGCAAGCTTCCCACCCGATCCCGGCCCGGCAAACTGCATGTGTATTGCGTATGAATTGTAACCGTGTGCATGTATGAGTGTGCGGGGCGGGTAGAAGTGCGTGGGGTGGATAGGAGGGCGCGGAGCGGAGGCAGAGAGACGCGTATTTGGTTTGTAGTTTGTTTTCAGTGCGTACGCGTCGTCATTTTCAATTTTTCAATTCGACGTCTCTGCGTCGGTATTTGCGTCGTAGATGTAAAAGATATAACAAATACAGTCGACGACTTGACGATAACATTGTTAGGTATCTACGCGTTGTACTATACGTGTAGTCGTGTTGAAGTCCGTGTCAGTTACTGTACCAGTCACCGGGCGTAAACCGGCATCGACACCGGCGCAGTGGAAAAACGAAGCCCCGGCGCTCGTGCCAGTGCACGGCCAAGCCGGTGCCGTGCCGGTGCCGGGCCGGTGAGTGGAAAAACGCCCAATTTTGGAAGAGTTATTGCGGTCCTGGAATGCAAAGGGCATCAAAAAAACATGGATGCGTTCTAATTAGTTAATGTCTGACAGGACAGAGCAGGAGTTATTTAATCATTTCCACCGTAAAATGACAAAAAATAGAATAACACTTTATTACACAAACAAAATAATAGCGGTGTTATGTTTGACATCGAGATCTACATAGAATCTTTGAATGGGAAGAAATATCTTTAAGTAAAAACAAGACCTGTGGTGTAGTGCAATTATTGCTTGCAATTTAATTAAAATAACCATTACAGAAGATTTACATAACTCTCTAACTATCAATACTAGTATTAATGGTAAGACAGTTGCACAAACAATTCTCGTGACCGTTATAAAGTGAGCTAATCTGTTTCTTGCCGATCTTGCTTTGTCTCATAATTAACATCATTTGTCTCACTTACGCAAGTCTGGCTAGAAATTAGTTTCATTTTATTATTATGATTCACTTTTGTTTTTGTTTTGTGCTAAACTTGTGTAGGTAGTAGTTGGAGATGGTGGTTAGTAGGATCTTGTGTTGATCTTAATTCAGAGATAAGATTAAGGAATTTTAATTCAAGTCTCAAGAATTTTTGTACTGTCAAATGTTTTGAGTTATGACGATGTTTTGTGTCTTTGTGAATCAGTAGTATAATACCAGTACCTATCCTGAGTATTTATCTGTATTGTAAGTATGTGCGATATGCGATTTGAGATAATGATCTTAAATAGGAAACAGTGGACTGCAAAGGTCAACTGAAGGATCACACAGCTGCAGGAGATTTTTGATGATATCTCTCAAAAACAGGTATGAGTATGTGCAATCATCTCTTCATGTCAAAATGCATCTGTATCATCATAACAAAAGGTATGATCAGGAATTACAAACTAAGTTCGTCGAACTTATTCTGGAGAATATTTTGGCATCGGACCAAAATCACAAATGCGTGTATGTGGTTTTACCCCTTTAAGTATATAATAAAACCACATTTGGCACACATTTCTTATTTAACACAATGCAGTAAAGCAAATCAATACGAATGCTGTTACGTGAGTAAGCCACAATGAGCTCACGATTGCACAACATAATACCAGTTCTTTTGTCTTAGTGGCAATTATCTCAGAAAATTACGCCTTTCAGAGTTTGAGAGTGGATATGCCACTTATGAACACTAGTCCATTTATCTGTGAATAGAAATAAGTATACTTTAGTAGCTAAGATGTAAAAAGAAAGTTTATTAGACATTCTAAACTAGGTTTACTAATATCCGAGTTTCATTATTATGTCAAAGGTAAGGAAGAACAGGCGGCAGAGTACATTTCTCGCATGATGGGCGATGCGGCCGAAAGTTTTAAAGGATTGTTAAGACACAACCTCCCACAAGGTGGACCAAGATGGCCTGGAGAGAGTCGTTGCCTGAAATGGATGCGAGACGAGTCATAGTGGCGACACTCGGGGAAGACCTATGTCATATGTGCTCATATTTTTAAAATCTTGAGCCAAATAAGTGGTTACAAATTAGTCAGTTGAAACATTTTAGAAATAATTAATTTATTCAATTTTGTTAATACAAGCTAGACTTCTGTAAAAAAATCTTATGATTTTTCTTAGTTTCATAAATTACATCAACACCAACATAACTTCCAAGAGGTTGAATATCTAGAGCGCTCAATGTCTTTAGTCATAGACGTGACTGCACATTCTACCGTCAGGTGTCTGCACAAGGTCACTGACAACCTATTACGATGCTGATCCTATACAAACAATGAATCATCTGAGAAACTAACACACACATCTAAAGCCTCGGCCAAAGTGAACGTGGTAGCGGACATAATTATAATAGAAGAATGTAGTGCATAAATTCTTCTAAAAGTATGAGGGTGAGACATGTAAGGCATGGTGTTCTATACACACGAAGCTGCTTGCATATTAAGAAAAAAAAAAATAGAAAATGTTCTACTGATCGATATGAAGTTTTAGGTGTTTTTTATGGTGTGCAAAAATCATCCAATGACGGATCCAGCCCTTGGGCGAAGCGGGAAACAGTGTCAGACTCTTACTGTCTAAACACCCCACCCCGTTCTTTCTTTGGCCTTCGCACTGGGGCCAAGCCTTTCTTTCAGGAAGACCCTGGGCCCAGCAAGCTTCAGCCCTTTTGCAGAGTCCCTACGGAAGTTTTCAGTGTTCTAATACAGACAATCAGACCATGCTGTTACAACTATATACGTTATTTGAAGCTTGAAGATAAAACTGACCATGGACAGATTCACAGATTGTTAATGCATATGTAAAGTCAAAGTCAAAATCTTTTTAAAACGTCAGAAGCTATTGCACGGTTCCAAATTGGTCGTTTCCTATGGACAAGAACCGGCAAGAAACTCCATGTTGTATGTAACCGCGCAAGCTCCCATTGAGAACGAAGCCTTAGCTACATATGCCACGTAAATTATCTGGTCTCAAGATGCATTATAATTAGTTGAACGCAATTGATATTTATCGGGACATGATTAAATTTTATGACCCTGTTGACAACGCCGACATAAATTAAATACATTATTTAGTTGAATCGATTAAAATTTATTATGAAGACACAGCTGTTAGGTAATTAAATATGCTGTGTTAACGGAAATCAATGTAGAGTAATAACACAAGGAGTAGAGTAATAGTAAAGGCTTAGTAGTGAGAACATTATAAGGTTGATTATGTTGTAGAGATGAGAAACGAAGCAACTAAGGATATTTATATACCTGTTACACGAAATGTCAGAAAATGCAGTCAATGATGATAGTATTACTGTTAACAGGACGGAAAGGGAAAAAGAAGACGTTGTAGCGTGTTTAAGTAACTTGAGATAAGGGCAGGAAGGTAATAATGGTCCTCTAGTCCATAATGGTGATATTGAACAAATAAAGGAAGTTAGATTCACACGAGTTGTAAAACGTGATTTACCCACTTGTCCACTTCAGCTTGAAAAATTATCAAAGTGTGCACTCTAAATACATTACTAAGGGATACTGATACAAACACTACTTATAAGTAACGCGTAGTTTTACATTTCCTTTCAATATATTGTGTAATTACTTCATGCCTTAGATGTGTGTGCCACATCGTCGCTTAACGTCAGATGAGATAACGATCGTCAAACGTGAGCCTGTGAATAACAAAACAACTTAATTTTATTTTAAGACATGCTTATAACCAAGTGCTAATTCCTATTTATGACTTTCTTGTACTCGTACATGTGTTTAATTAACGACCTGATGCTACTACAATTTCCTAAGCAGTAGAAGTGAAAGAAAATCATAGTGTGTTAGAGCCTGCAATAAAATATTATTTCACAGTAGTTGTAAAGGAAACTGCATGTTTACTTCCAATGCTTGTTAGAAAATTACCATGATTAAAGAGTACTCGTTGGTGCTGTAAATATAACAGTGAACTTACGGGATACTGATAATTAAGTATTGGATTTAAACGTGTTTGTAATAATGATTAATTTCAGCTGTAAATCTAACAGCGAGGAAAAGAGAGAGAAAACTGTAATAAACTTACAAGTAACTCAAATAAATAATTTGCAAATAACTGGGGTACAGACCGACGAATGCATGATAATGTGAAGTTTGACAAGAGAGAGTATAAAAGAATCAAACAAGAACATGAAGATGATGACAGTGATAATAATCGTTAAAACGACCAGCCATAACAAATTCTTAGGTAAAGAAACACACATGGAAATTGCATTGATCATTCATAAGAACATAAGCAAATAAATCAACATGTTCATGACAGAATGCGTCAAGGATGTTATTGTACACAAAATCAACATGCATAAACATCCACGGTTAAAGTGCAGATGTAAAGATCAAACTAATATTTGGCTTATCGTGGGAAGCAGGACCAAAGACAGAAACTGCGTCATCGCTAAGAAGTCGATTGCTATAAACTTCATAGTAACGTTGATGATGCAAAAGATGGAAGGCCCGAAAAGAAAAAAGGCACTGCTACTGATTTAGATAACATTATTATACAATATCAGAATAGAAGAAACAAAACTGCTGCAGGATCTCACAACGAATATAATATAATATAATATAATATATAAAACAAAAGGAAAAAGAAATTGGCTCAGGTAGCCGACACCAATCTACTTAAAACAGCTTCGAAAGATTCGGCTGAGACTGGCTATCCTTTCCTTAACCACAAGGCCAAAACAAAAAATAAAATGATCGAAATTGGACCACAATGGTTAGAATTGGAGATAATCTTTGACAAGGTCACGTTATTAAAGAAATAAGTAAAATGCGTGACTCTGGTTTGATTGTAGTTGTCTAGTTGGTAGTGATACAGATTTCAATTTCATTTTGCGGTTATCAACGATAACTGGATAGTTTTAGTATAATTTTTGAATGGGGTTACAATATTTTTGTTTCAATGTTCTTTGACTGGGATCTGATTATTTAGACGCAATGTTACATCGTTACTTGCTAAGTGCTATTTCGATCATGTGATATTCACCCTATACTTTTTCTAAGTTATTTTGTGTTACCTCAAAATGTAGGTTCTTCTCAAGGATATTTGATTGAAATTAGGACTTTCATCTTTCACGTATCCCATCTCGTATTTATTTGTTGAAGCAATGGTGTCATCGACTATCATTACTCTGGTTCTATATTCATTTAAATTTTGCAGAGATTGTGCCTCTATAGAACATTCATCAACATCAGTCGTCATTTGTACTTCTGCATCTTTCACGTTAGTACTTTGTTTATTATTTCTAGGTTCAGCCTCTTTTACAGCCAGTACATTCACACTTCAAGCCTTTGCTAACATTCTTGCCAGCGCCCACAGTGATTAAATGTTCAAAGTAGCCTCCTAGCGTGGTCGTAAAACTCGGCATTACTTACATAGTCACATTCTACAAACAGAAGCCTTACACAGGGTACAGTGGCCGGTATTTAGCGCGTCCGCACAAAGGCGCAAGTGGGGCACGCCCCAAAGCCGCTGTTAGATGAGGCCGACTATGAGCTCCGTGACTAAGAATACGGTTGGCATGAAACTTTGGAGAGAATTGCAGGGGTTGAGAACTGTTGGTGGCTCTTATAATATACTTTTGAAGGATAAGGACGGTTTATATATCATTTATTCCTCTAAGATTAATTATTCATTATCACTTGATGAGAAACACTGTTTTAACTTTATAATAATAGAAAGTGCCGAGAGCATACGCTTAGTTATCTAACTACTGTTCAATTTGCGGGTACATTGAAAAAATAATTCGATCGCGCTGTCATTGTATACACATTGAGCCCAAAGTTCATATCAGGCAGGTATAAAACACACTACAGCTTTATTCCTTTTCTTACAATGCCCACTATTAGATTTCTTGATTAAATTTTATATCTATTTGTACCTTATTTATTTATTGAGTACCTACCTAATATTTATTTAATATCTTATTAATTTAGATTTGTATTAACTTATTCATTAATACTTATTGTGTACATTTTATATTAATTAACATTTTATTTCATTAATGATCTTTAATTTGCAAGTAGGTTTTATTGTTTATTTATTATTATTAATTAATATTATAGTTTATTTTATAGATGTTTATTTGTTTATGTAAGAGCTGTCGTAAATGTGTTTCTTTAATAATGTTTTAAATTGTAAGTTGTTTTTAGCTTCTTATATGTTTTTTTGGATTTATATTGTTGTTTTTTTTTAGTTAGGTTGACTGGTATTAAGCCCGCCTGTCTACCTTTGTATTGCATTAAGTTTTTATGAATGAATACCTCTTACTATTTAAAGACTTAACAAATACTTTTTTCGTGGCGACTTTCTGGTGGTTCAAAGTGTAATTAGTACATTCATTCCATGTTTACATGTCATAACCTAAGATTAAGTATCATCATCAACAGAGAAAGTGTTAGTTTTTTTGTAAATTGATTATATAAGAAAAAACCTAGGCACGATTTTGCAGTCGTTCAGACCGTTGGTATTTTCCTTGTTAGATTTCTGTAGCTATCAGAGAAAAAAACTAGCCGTCTGCTCTCCTGGGACCAAGGGTCGATGCGAAAGCGTATTACCGGGGCGCTGCGATCAAAGCGAGGTAGGAACGGGATTGGTCGAGGTTGTTTAGTCAGTAAGAGTCTGACACTGTTTCCCGCTTCGCTTAAGGGCAGGATTCGTCATTAGATGATTTTTAACTACCTATTTTTACTATCTTTATATAAAAAGGCCGTCTGCTATCGTAACACTACACAATGGTATTGCTTGTGTTTAGAACTTTAGACTAACACAAGGTTAATGAACTTTTGACGTCTATCACAGATATCTCAAAAGAAGAATCATGTTATTTAGGATAAGCTCAGATAGATTTATGTCTATGCTAAATTTACGAAGAGCTTGTACGATGTTATAAATTAGTTACCAAGATGAATAACCGCCAGACGTAAAGCGATGCGTCACAGGTATGAACATTCCATCCGTACTCATAAAACGATTTGAGAACATGATCATAGTACGTATAGCTAAGGACTGCCGGAATTTGTGTTTCCTGATAGCTACCATCAGTGACGTAACCATAGGGTCGCAAGGCTGGCAAAATGTCACGGGCCCCCGGTATGACGGGGCCTCCAGTCTAAGAAGCTATGGTCTCAGAACAAGTAACCCAAAATCTACAAAATTTATTAGGTAAAATTCAAACACAATGAGAGAGAGAGAGAGAGAGAGAGACTTTTTTTTTCGAGGCCTCATACAATTAATTTACCACGGGCCTCAGGTGATATAGTTACGCCACTGGCTACAATCTAGGGAACTTTAACTCAATACTGAATAAATTACATCTAGACAAACGTGCTCCACCGTCTCTATCCATTAATAATAGATAATAAGTAGTATTCAGTACTTAATAAAAATCTAAAAAAAATAAAAAATAAATCAAATTAATCTATTTAGGTATCCATCTATGTATTTATTATTAATCTATCTTCTTCTCTTATATTATATCTATCTATTAATCCATCTATTTATCTACCAGGAAAAAAAACTTTATAAGGTTTCGAAAATGTCCTGAAGAATGTTGACGATCCCTGCCTAGCACATGTTAATATGGGGCGCGTCTTTTTATCCAAACTAGTGCATGTTTGTTTTATTACTTTTCGTACGTAATAAAACATTCTGAACGCCTTACGTATCTTCACATTTTGGTGAGTCAGGAATATGGAAAGAGCATTATAACATGGAAATTTAGACTAATTAATAAAAACTAGGACAGTCAGTCATCATTATCATCAGCTTTTTTTAAAGTTCTCACTGCTGAGACACAGCCTCCTCTCTAGGAGAGAGATTGGGCAACAATCCACCACGCGAGCCCAATGCGGATTGGTGTATGTCACAATGTCTTTGAATTTTTGGTTCTAGGACTTACCGGTTTCCTCATGATGTTTTCCTTCACCGTTTTGAGAGCAGTGGTGATGACATAAATTACACAAAGTAATGCACCTGGCTGGGTTTGAACACGCGACCTACAACTCGTAAGTCAAGCTTTACCTCTCGGCCACCACTGCTCTTCGGATCAGTCAGTAGGATTCGTCATGTTCCTGCCCTTTTTGTTTTATTTGGGGTTGGTGCAACACATATTTTTTTAAATCGATAAAATTCCGTCAAAACCCTTCCATTGCAAGTTCCTGGTATCTCACACTATGCCTGACCGCTGTCGAGACGTCAATCGACACCATCTCTTCATCGATTGCTCAGAAACATTCAACAGCTCCTCGTCGGTCACTTTGTTCGGCGAATGTTGAATCATGCAGACAGATTGCGATTACATTGATCGACATAGAAAGACGTGTTGAGAGACGTAATAAGAAATCAAGAATGAAATTGGTTTCAATAATTGTATTATGTAATTTCTTTTTGTTTTATTGTGTACCGTTGTTAAAACCTCTATGGTTCGGACTAAGCGTTTCGCTTCATCTTTCATTCCGAACACACACATCGAAGGACTTGAACAAATTGCCTGTTCCGGTGTTACCATCCGATTATAACTTGGGTGTCTTCAAGGCTAGAGTGAATAGGCTTTTAATAAACTAATGCGCCTCACCATCAACGATTGTATCACTGCTTACCATCAGGTGACCAAAAAGGCAGAATAAAATTGTTTTTAATATTATAGTGATAGCGTGACGTGTGACAGGACATGACGGAAGAAAAAAACATATTGCGCCGATCCCAAATAAAACGGGACAAGGGCAGGAAGATGATGAATTTCCTTCATTTTCAAGTCGCATCTCATTTTATTCCAGGCCTGTTGGCCATTAGGCCATTTAGGCGATTTTGTTTTAAGCTTAAATCCACTTTCGAACCTTTTTTTTTAAACTGATTCAAGAAAGTATTTTGTTTTTTAAAACGAAGGGTGACAGTGAATCTTTCACCGACTAAAAAAGGAAAGTGGACGATAAATAACATAGCAAATAGCGTGAAAGAAAACAGTCAAATTGGATAGACACGAATTGTCCGCAAATATTTTTTTGTTAGTGTACAACTGTTCGTACTCAATATTCGTAATGGCCTCATTTCGGCGATCATTCCATTCACTTGTAACTCATTCATAAAAATAATTACTTAATTAGCCAATGGGCAATTTAAAACAGTAATAAAATCGTAATAATTAAAGTACGAGTACTTAAAGTAAATTCTTGAATTTATAGCCAGTATATTTTGATAATGCAACTGCATAATTTATTAATAATATATTCCACAAATATCACACAACGCCATCTAGTCCCAAGCTAAGCAGAGCTTGTATTATGAGTACTAGACAACTGATAAACATACATATATATTTCTAAATACATATATATTATAGATAAATTACACCCAGACACAGAACAAATGATTGTGCTCATCACACAAACATTTGTCCTGGGTGGGAATCGAACCCACGACCTCCGGTGTAACAGTCAGGGCTACTAACTAGACTAACAGGCCAGTCAATACTGCATGCATGCAATATACAAACATTATATTTCAATCACAAAAAAAAAATACAATTAAGTATATAATTACTACAACGTATTTTCAAACTTGTTGCTTTTAAAATAAGGTTTCAATTTGCATACCTCAATCAACAATAAGCGCTTTATGAACGCAAATCTACATTGTATAATAATAGAGGTGCTCTAAGGACCATTTTCGTACGTAGAGTGGTTCCAATACCGGTTCGTTTTAAGGTCAAGTGCGACATTTCATTGTTACTTCCTGATCGATTCGGTATCGGTATCTGCCGGTCACCCGGTCTCGGTATCTCGGAGAGTGGCACGGAAATGATTGTTGTTTGTTATCTATTTAGCTTGTAAGGCTTTCACAATGTGTAATTAAAATGGTGGGTCCAGTTTGTGATGGATTTATTAAAATCTATGCTCGCTAATGTAGTAAATTAAGTATCCTAAGGGAACATTACAACATTACTACATTTAATTTAAAGTGATGATACTCCATGTCATCATAATATTGCATTGTCATGCGATTTACACCTGCATGCAAAATTGGAGCTCAATCGGTTGAAGATATCTGCTTCAAAATTGAGTTGTAAGATTTGAGCCGAACATACATAGTTACATTGCAAGTTAATAAAAAGCTTGTAAGAAGATTTGTTTAAATGTGTAATCTGAACGCGATTAGAGTATAATATGCAATAATTCGTCACGGTAACACCGACAGGTAATGCCTGCAAAAGGTTAGTCTGGACGAGGTCGAGTGTCTTGTTAGATTTGATCTGATATTAGAAAAATAATAGGTTAGAGACTAATTCGGTTCTGTCTGAGAATTTATAGGTCACGTTGAAAAATAATTAAAATATTTATCACAAGTAAGAACTATGATAAATATTTATTAAAAAAATATATCTACACTAATAAAATAAAGAGGTAGTTTGTTTTTTTTTGTTTATAGGAGATCTCTGGAATTACTGGTCCAATTGGAAAAAAAATTGCAACAATAATAGAAAGATGCTTTACTCCTGAGTGACATAGGCTATATTTTATGCACGCGGACGAAGCCGCTGACAAAAGCAAGTAATATAATAAAGACGTAAAGTTTGTTTCTTTGTTTTATTTGATTCTAGGAGGTAAACTCTCGAACTACTGCTCCGATTGGAAAAAATTTAGCAACAATAGAAAGCTGCTTTACTTCTGAGTGACATAGGCTATATTTTATGTACGCGGGCGAAGCCGCTGACAAAAGCTAGTATATGTAATAAAATGGCCGTCGTTGCTTTGGTCGATTGAGACCTGAAAAACTGTTAAGTACTGCTGATTCAAGAAGAAAGTCTATAATCAGTGTGTGTTGCCAGTGATGACATATGGCTCAGAAACGTGATCGCTTACAATGGGCCTCTTAAGAAGACTCAGGGTCACTCAAAGGGCAACGGAAAGGGCTATGCTCGGAGTATCCTTGCGTGATCGAATCAAAAATGAGGATAGAGCAAGAGAACCAAGGTTGCCGACATAGCGAAAAGAATCACCAAACTTAAGTGGCAATGGGCAGGACACATTGCACGCAGAACCGATAGCCGCTGGGGCCGAAAGGTTCTGGAGTGGCGACCGCGTACCGGAAGACGCAGCGGTGGACCGATGGCCTGGTCAGGGTTGCTGGAATCCGATGGATGCAAGACGCACTGGACCGGTCTTTGTGGCGGCGCTTGGGGGAGGCCTAAAGAGTGTCCATGGAGTTTCTTGCACATTCTTTTACATAGAGATCTCCTTTTTGGACTGTTCGCAATTAGCTTCATTTTTCTGACTGACTGACGTCTTAACAATACAAAACCGCCTGTAAATCATTTATTTGATTGACGGCTTTCTTTCAATCATTCCTCATAAATCACACTCATCAGTTTATTATGAAACTGGTAATATCCAGTTAAATCACGTCAAACAGCGCATATTCTCACGATTACGATAAAACTCACTAAAAAGACATAAAACTCGATAGACAGGTGATTCTTTTCACTCTCAAACGAAAAATTAGCATTGCAAATGTGTCCCAAAATGATATATGCCTAACAGAAATGCACACCTTACATCTGACATGAGATGACACAACGCCACTTTCTTTCCGACAAGGTAAAAACCAGTTAGGGCACGGTTGTATTAGATAGCTACATAATATATTAGAGTTGTTATATGACTTTGAAAGTGTCTGTCAAGGGCATTATGTTGTCTCCGGCGAGAACAAGTCGCACCCATCTCTGACAAAGCTATTCACGGCAGATTCCGAAGGAGATGGCGGGATGTCCTGGATATTATCTTTATTCATCGACTTATATCCTATTTGTCAAAATACAAAAAAGTTAATATATAAAAGTCCGCTGCAGATCACTTAAGTGAAGCAAAGTGACTGTACGGTACTCCTAATCTAGTGCGTAGTACATATATATGGATGCCTTCATTTGTTTATTAAATCTTCATGTAAAAAGGTACACAGGCGTACTGAAGAAGGAAGGTGAAGAGAAAATTCTTGAAGAATGGAATGAGGAAGCGAGGAATAGTCATTGTTGGAAAGAATGGGTCTATGCCCAGCAGAGGGAACCGTACGGCCTAGCTATAATAAAAATAACAAATAGTAATTGTAATATGGATTTAACGAAACTTCAAAAAATTGGGGCGAAGTCGCAGGCAGAAGCTAGTAATCAATAAGTTTATGTCAATTGTATGTATAAATCATTCTTACAATGCAATACTTATCACCTTAAGTTTTGCGTGTGGGTGATGATACACAATTAGTTTGAAAGACCTATAATTAACTCGAACAAGGATGATTGCCAATATTAATTTTATTGTCACGGAAGGTATTGTTTTTAATGTCGTGATGAACTGAAACGGGAAAACAAATGACAGTCGCATCATGCTTCAAAAACAGAAATGTCGGCTTCCAGTTCAGTTTCAGATCATGAAGAACTAGACTACTATTGAACATGGCTATATTCAACTGTGCTCTTAGCAAGAAACACTATTCTAAGACCAAACTATTTCTCGAGTGTGTGTGATGTTATGTCGCGATAGACGAATAATGTCGTAATGAGCTGTCCTTGTACGAGTTGTAGGAGTTAATTATACATGTATCAAGCTGAAGAAGGTGGATAATTACGGTTCTAACTCATACCACGTACACTTGTCATCTTATCGCTATTGGAATGTAGGAAGAACGGTTGTTACGTTACTGAAACCCCTTTTTTTGGGGTGTTTACAAAGAGCCACGCCCTCCTCTTGAAAAATAAAGTTCATTAGTTCTCTATTAGTTCTTATAATTTTAAAATATAAATGGTGCGGATTTCATAACTCATGCGGGTTCAACATATGTTCTTTTCATACAAGAATTCTTTTATTCAAGAACGAATAGGTTACCTCTAGGCAAGCGTGCTCCATCGTCGACCACATCATCGTTTACCGTCAAGTGAGATTGTTGTCAAAGGTGAGCCCGTCAAAAAAAAAATTGTAAAGCTCGGAATATGCACGGAGACGGGAGGCGTGATCCCAAGCAGTAACCTCGCATGTGGCGAAAACCCGCATGCTTGATGAAATTCGCAAGGTATTAAAAACACCCAGTGGGACATAATGGGCTAAATTTTATTAAATTAAGTACAAGTATCTGTTACTAAGTAAGAAGGCAGGCAGGAAGGTCGTCACTGCCCATCCCATAAGATCAGAATCGTGATAGGAGCGTTAAGGCATTCCATAGTTTCGGTAGATAGCAATAAGCCCCGAAGGTATACCAGATGGTTCCCGAGTCATGACCCTTAGCATTTCCGAACCGAACGAACGATACGTTTCGAAGGCCGACCGGTGCGCGCTGCTAAATGTCAGACGAGATAGGGCTGACCCGTCACAAACTGAGATATAGAAATGATTGGTTGAATTCTAATCACATAAATATTATGAAGGCGAAAAGAAAAAGATGGATTGTCTGTATGAGGGTATATGAAGGATAAGGTAGTTAGTGATAGCAGGATAGATGACAGAGCAGAATGGAAGAAGAAAACGTGCTGCGCCGACCCCAAACAATATTGGAAAAGGTCAGTAACATGATGATGATTATGAAGGCGAAAATTCGATGATATAAACTAGACCGACTGCTGAGTGTGAGTTGTTTTTACGTTAACGCGATCGAGACGTTTATCGCATTCAGCTTTCTGATTGGTTAGAGAGGTTGGAGCGAACCAATCGGAGCGCCGAACGTCAGAAACGCGTCGATCGCGTTAGCGTAAAACAACTCACACTAGGCACTCTGATCTGTTTTTTTACACATATCCTATCAATGGTAAAATGTTACTTGGGTCTGTTTAGGATGAATTTAGGTACTGTTCTTGTGAAATTAGCCACACAAGTGAAACCGCACGGAAAAAGCTAGTCATGAATATAATTATTAAGGTTTTAAGGTAGATTAAGGCAGATAACGCTTGACAAGTAATACATAATTCATTAATTAAGGCAAAAACTTTCCACTTTAACCCCGATTATTAAATTATTAAAATAATAAATTAATTAGCTGCTTAATGTAAGTTTATGAGTAATTAAAACACCTTCACAATATATCCTTATCTCGAACGTTCTCTCGGGTCAGAGATTACAGAAATTAATTAGTAAACATTAATCTACGTCACTCTATGGAAATGTCAATATTGTGAATTAATTAAAGTACTTGGAAATTAACTGCGGCTGAAATTAATTCAGTCACGATGGAATATTTCTTGGCACATAACTTACGTTTAATTTATTATTGAGTGTCAATTACTAGACTAAGTTACTTCATGATCTTGTACGAAGAAACATTACAGAGAGCCCAGTTGTTTTTTTTTTTTTTTTTGTTGAATAAAAACTAGTTCTAGCTCTAGAACATGAAAGGCAACTGAAATAGCGCAGATGTGTTTTAATCTGACACAGTCTGACACAATTACTCAAAAAATTGTGCACTATTTCTACATACATTTTCTAGAAACTGCAGTCCGTACGAAGCTGTTCTCTGCTATTAACGCTCTAGCCAAGTTACAATCGTTTCGTAAACGCCGAACGCTTTGAGTTGGCAACGCCTACAATTCCTTTTCGTTCTGACGTCATCTCAACGCTTAGTACCGTGGTCAGAATTTATAAAGGTAATAAAAGCGTGGAAAAATTCCAAACCTTCGACGTTAACGAAACGATCGTTATTTGGTTAGCGGGGCTGGTACCGTTTACTTTAAGTCTAAATACATTTACTATTTATCAGAACGTTGTAGGTAGAACCTAGATCTTTTAACTAATCCCTTCCAAAAAAAGGAGACACAAAAAGACCAAATTAAAAAAAACACTGTCCTTGCCAACCCTATTCCAGTCCGGGCGACTTCGACAGGTGCACAAAAATAACAGATGCGCCAGCGCATTGTGCCGAGATTGGCCGTGAGGGGCCTTAACTATACCGCACTGCAGCCAGGAATCTACCTGCTTCCTCCCATGAATGGGATTGGGATGGCATAAGGAAAAATGCAACATGTTAAGCGCTTAAGTTTTGCGAGGAGAATATTTTTTGGTCCTTTGTGGAACTTGGATTCGAACTGTGTTGTAGTGTTTTGTAAACTTTGTGAACTGTTCATTTAGTTGTAGAGTAAGAGCTTAATGTATTTTGTAAATATTGTAGGGATTGGGGACAATAAAAAATGGTTATTCGCGAATTGGTGTACAATTTCTTCCTTACGAAATTATTGCTTATCATTTCATATTGAGTCTATATAAAAGCAAATCTATTTAGCAAGTCGTTTTGTTTGTATGTGTTTTTTTTTTTAAATACACCTACTTAAATACATATTTTATGATAGAAAAAACCTATGCTGCGCCAATTTTCGAGTAAATTAAAATAATAACGTCGTTATGTTGATGATTTTTCAACATGATCAAAAACGGACCAAAGGAACAATTTTCAAAGAAAGTTCTGATGATAGCACTCAATGACTGTATGAGAACTATGTGGTCATACATTCCAAATACAAACATTTTTTTTTTTAATTGCATTAAACTAGTGCTTGACTGCGATCCCACCTGACGGTAAGCAGTGATGCAATCGTTGATGGTGAGGCGCACTAGTTTATTAAGAGCCTATTCATTCTAGCCTTGAAGACACCTAAATTATAATTGGACGCAAACTGACAAAATTTCAGTCAAAAGAACCAATTTTTCAAAAGTAATTTCTGGTGTTAGCAAAGACTGTTCTAAAATTACATGCTCACGCATTTCCAGAACCAATTCCCAAATTGACTCAAGCCTATGACCAAGGTTTCTATGATAATTAATTGATTTATTATTTTCCCACGGATCAGTATAGAACAGGTGTGGCTCTAAATGTTGCTTAGCAATCGACAGAATAGAAATCTGTCACGATTTTACGTCTAGGTCTTGTAGTGACTAAGAACTGAATGTATATGTCACTTAATATACACAGAGGCTTGCTTGACTACGATCCCACCTGAAGGTAAGCAATGATGCAGTTGTTGATGAAGAAGCGCTCTAGAACTTATTTACTCTAACCTTGACACCTAGATTGTAATCGGACAGGAAGACCACTGCAAGCAAATCGTTCCAGTCTTTCGATGTACGCGGTATAAACGAGGCGAAACGCTTAGTCCGGCCGGATAAACTGTAACTATCATTAGGTACACAGATGATAACAATTTGAACACAACGATTTTAAATAGAGAAAACTCTAACACCCCATAAACCGAATTGCAACGATAGTTTTATAAAAACTAATAATGCTTAATGCCTACATATGCCTAAGCATATGTATTTATCTGTGTATCTATTATGAAATGTATATTTAGAATATTAGTATTGCCACACGAATGACAGCCCCATATCTTGTCCAGGCATTTACTGTCCATTCCAGGTTGCCCGGAAAAGATCGCAGAATTCGATAAGGCCGCCCATGGTATATAGGTATGTGTTTTAGTTTATTTTGTGTATGTATTTTGGAGTACAATAAAGTATATAAAAATAAATAAAAAATGCCACTTTGTTTAGAATTTATACCAAGTTACAATGTCTGACTAAAACCACTTAATCTTTAACATCACATGCACAACCTTCGCCCTTGCTCACATAATATCACTTGCCTTGATACGGTATCAGTGTAATCAGTGATAATAGGACCAGTAGGTGCCATTGCAGAGAGAAAGGACAGAACTGTGTCGCGGTGACCTCTTCAAAAGATTTTGTCCTATTTTGGAGTGTAGTTTAGTTTTGGTAGAGACGCACGTGATTATGAATTTAGGTCGCAGAACCAAATAGGAAACATAAATTAATTTATAGTGTAGTGTATGTTCAATTTATTTATTTGGCATATCTAAATAAATAAATTAAATTAAATTCGTTTGTATATTCGTCGACATAAGGACTCTGCGAAAGGGTCGAAGGAAGGCTTGGCTCCAATGCGGGTGTTTATTCAGTAAGACCACGGTAATATTATATTTTAGCACCCAGCTAGCAGCTAGTTATATAAAAAACTTCCACAGTAAACTAACTGAATCCACGATTCAGGTAGAATTTCAATAAATTTAATAATAATATAATAATATGTTCACAACTATCACACAACGCCATCTAGTCCCAAGCTAAGCAGAGCTTGTGTTATGAGTACTAGACAACTGATAAACATACTTATCTATTTCTAAATACATACATATTATAGATAAATTACACCCAGACACAGAACAAATGATCGTGCTCATCACACAAACATTTGTCCTGGGTGGGAATCGAACCCACGACCTCCCGCATAGCAGTCAGGGTCACTAACTACTAGACTGACAGGCCAGTCAAAAAGTTTACTGTAGCTTAGTAAATTTTTATTCTTTATTTATACATTTAATCTTCAGTATAATAGTGAAGATCTCTATCAACAAAGTTAATAGACTCTAAATACATAACACATATCAACAGTAAACATCGAGTATTTTTACCGGGTATTTAATTAATAGATTTTGCATAATCAATTTCTTGATGCTCATTTCCTTTTCAACTCTATACGTTAACAAATTAGCATACAGTTACTATAAATATAGCAATAAATTTATACTTTTCATTTGCAGACGACAATAATGACTCCTATATATTATATTTGCATCAGTCTTAACTTGATGACTAACTTATAAAAGAATAAATGATCTTTATTTTGTAAGTAGGTTTAAAAAACACTTTTACACGTCATTTTTTTTTTAATGCTAGATGAGTCCGGTGTTTCCTAGCTGACTACCCTGAGAAGAATTGTCAAATCACATAAGAACCATGCAGATTTGTCTGAGATGGTCTTTTGAAATCCTGAAAGAATCCATACAAATTTGAGTAGACCTGTCCAGTCAGTGCAAGCATTTGTCAGTATTCGCAAAGCTCAACTCAGGACTACTAAGGAGCTCAACACGATTCACGAATTCCTTATATATATCAATCTTATAAATTATAACAGTTACACCTAATCTATATAAACTCTATATAAACTCTATAAAACACTCTGCCATTCAAATCCAAACCTAATTAAAACGTACATAAGATTAATAATCATTTACACAGACAAACCGTGGGAATTATAAGGGAGAGTGGAGGCTAATAGTGATTGATCGAAGACATCCTCGATATTATATCGATGTCGATATAATTCGATGCGATGATACCGCGATTATGAGCGATTATCGATGTCACTCGATTCCTGTCGTGAAACCGGATAGGTATTTCTGCAAGGTAATTTAAGTTAGTTACAAGTCGTGCGACACAGTGGCGCGATTTTGATGGGTTTGTCGCGTGTATACCTAGTTTATGAAGAAGCCTGTATATGTTTATTTTATCTTCTTCATTACATAGTATAAAACAAAGTTGCCCGTCCCTATGTATGCTTATATCTTTAAAAGTAGGTAAGCGACGTATTTTGATGCTGTTTTTTTTAATAGATAGTGTGATTCAAAAGGAAGTTTTACATAAACCACACACATTTATAATTCATGCATAATATCTTCAATATCAGTACCCGTGCGGAGCTGGGGTGGGTCGCTAGTTATATATATAAAAGGTGAAACTGACTGACTGACATATCAATGCACAGCCAAAACTAGTAGTACTAGGAGCGTGAAATTTTGCACAAGGCTTCCTTTTATGACGTAGGCAAACACTAAGAAAGGATTTTCCAAAATACACCCCATAAAGGGATAAAACGTCCAAAGTTTGGTGAAAATGCGGTTTTTCACGCGAGCAAAGCCACTGGCAGAAAGCTATTTTTATATATTTATTTATAGGTTCTCGTTTGACCACTGTGTCACCTGATAGTAAGCGATAAAGTGGTCGACGATGGAGCCATGCTTGCTTAGAAATAACTTATTCAACTATTGATTTAAACTCTTCAGCCCCAAACCGCAATGCCAACGTTCCACATCTATTGTCTTTCTATTATGTGTCTAATTACGGTACTCGAAAGGTTAAATAAACCGTAGGGGTCCTATTGAAGGGCCAAAACCAACTGGGGCCAAGGATTCACATCTGAAAGGGAGGTTCTGGCCCTGGTATACAGGCAGGGTGGGAACGGGGTGGGTTTTTTAGTCACTAAAAGTCTGACACTCCACGAAAGGAGTTGTTATTGGATGATTTTGATAAAAAGCTAATTTTTAACAATTAAGAGAGAGAGAGAGAGAGAGAGAGTGCAGTGCCAGTGTGGAGCCCCTTCACAGGATATGCGTCATCTCCTTTCTTGCTCAGTTTGCACTACCACCTGCACATTTAATGACTTGTACGAGGCCAACGGGAGAGCTGTCCAGGTGGCTAAATATTGGTCGAACAAAATTTGAGTCAAATCGACACGAAAAGAAGAAGAAGACAATTAAGTTGGCACCGAGTGGTCGTGTCTGACATACCGCTGTTAAACTCGCGATGGTTTATGCTGGTATGTATATCTTATATTAACATGATTGTATCAATATTGTTGTTTAATAAACGTTAAAAAAAAAGATAAAAATTTGTCAGTTTTTATATAGTAAAAGACATAGGAAGATAGTTTACATTTAGTTAACTTAAACACATGATAAATAATGTTTGTTAGTAAATCTAGTTCTAACACAAAAGATTACTTATACATACGTATTTACAAAAAAATGTGAATAGACGGATATCACAATAAAACGGAAAACAATAGCTGTAGGCAGAAACACTCACGCAGCAGTCAAAACAAATCAAAAATATAATTAAATTATTTATAATTAAACTCTATTCATACATTCTCATCACATTTTCCGTGTCATCATCGTCGTACGAGTGACAACTTATTTATTTATTATTTTAAAAGAATAGACAGTACACTTATAATAGGATGAGTTTTAATTAGTGACTGATACTTTAACACAAGATTGTAGTCATGATAACAAACAACTTTTACTATGGGACCAAATTTGAAATTGCAATTAAAATCAGCAAGTTCAGTACACTTTGATCAGTTAGGCGAACATAAATGTCTGATAATGAACTGACCAGTAGATTTTTATTGTATGTTCCATGCATTACAATAGATATTTGTATAAAAAGAACATTTTCCATGTAGCAAGTCCCCAAGCTTTAAATACCCTGAAAATAGGTCGTGAACTATTTTTTACTCTACTATCCTCACCCTTCATTTTCTTTCTTAGATAAGTTATATGGTACAACAAAAAAAAATGTTCTAAGATCGGAAGACCTTCTCTAAAGCCAGTCTGGAAAAACGAATTGATCAGGCTGTCATATTTCCACACAAAAATAAATGTAATAAAATTGTAACCGGGTCGATAACGCATTCTTTTCCGCACAATTGCGAAAAAGTGTCAATTGCACGCAGAGCGGATTTTTAGGTGTATAGAAAAGTCATTTTTCTAAGCCTGCTGGTCGGCTTTTAAGTCGAACCGGATGCATTTAAACGCCAATTTTTATTTACATAGGCAATCAGGCCTTAAGATTTCTTCAATAATCTCGAATTGCTTTTAAATACAGTTCTCGAAAGACATGGTGCAATGACCTTTCTCCAACTGTCAAAATCTTATGAGTATTGCGATTATGTATACTATCTTACGCAATTTAAATGCAAGTCATTCGCTTTCTATTTAAGACGTCTCTTTCCCTTTAAAAAATATCAAAAATCTCATTTCTTTTAATAAAATAAAAAGGATGGCCATGATTTTTTTAAAAGCAGGACTGTCTCGTAAATCGGTGTAAATTTATGGCATTGCGAAATATTCCATTGACACCTGACGACCGTTCGAATACAATTTCGTAATCGGAATTTCACTTGCTCATTCGTTTTTCAAGGCTATTACAAACTTTAGTACGTCTTTAACATTTTAGGTATTTTTGTAAATAAATTACAATCACTCGCAAATCATATTAGTCAGTAATTTGATATACACTACAATTATTGCTGTCGTAAATCGAAGATATTATTGCAAAGTTGAAGAACTCTTAGATGAGTGAAATTGAAAAACTGGATTCTGATTAAACTTTTTTTTTGTTCACAGTTCGTGAATATTTTAAATTTTTCGTAAATAAACTGAATTTTAAAAATATCTTGCCTCAATTTGACAGTAAATCGTGACGTCACAACATGGCAATCGATGCTATTCTCATTTGAAACGCATTGTAATTTAAATTTATCAGCTCCAGAAAGCGAATAAAAACCGGTAAAAAGTTACGGGCAATAACCTTTCATAAAAAAAATTGAAAATAAAAATACAAAAAAAAAATCAGCACAGCAAAATACTATTGTATTATCCCACTGAATAGTGCGTAACAAGAGAGCGGATAACGGATTATTTTAAATAAAATAAAATAGAAAAAATAACTAGCTATCCACGGCGAATAACGACAGTGAAAGTTATTCGCAACGCATCGCTGCTTGCTATTTACCTTCATCTAAACGTTATTTTAAAATTAAATATTGGTTTACTTGGTCTACCGTTGCTAATCAATTGGCGATTGACAAAAAAAAAACTAGTTGGCGTAAGGCGCTGTTTACCAAGAGTGTGATAATATGAATTTGTGAAAATAAGTTTTTTGTAAAGATTTTTTCTCGTGGTTCGAAAAGTTTAAAAGTGTGTGCAAAGTAAACACTTTGGGCATGAATTAATTGAGTGAAACCGGTCTCTTAGGCAATCGTTTTTTTTTTAATAGATTGCGATTTACTAATTTTCTGACGTAAATTAATTTAAAATACTTTCAAGTTTGTGGCGTTGCTTAAATTACGAGAATGAACTATTCGGACATAATGCTGTATTTTGACAGTGATGGTTTCAAAATCTTTACTGAGTAAAAACAAAAATTGCCTTCGAATTATTAGTAGTTTGAATTAGAAGTTTGTGGTACCGGGTGATGATGAGTATTGCACATGCCTAGGTAATAATTATGTGGTTAACTAATTCAAAGGAAAAATAAGTGAATCAACAGTCATTACTTAATAGGCGACTAATTATGTGGCCTTGTGTGGGTTTATCCGTTAGAAAAGGACACGGTACCGACGAAAAACTGTAGGTATTTTTAGTTTTTCTATTAAAAATGTCATCGAATGTTTGATTACACCGCTGTTTACGAGGTTTATCAGTAATTACAAGCGCGCTTATCAGACAAAACAACTTCTGGGTAACACAGTAGGTGCTCAATACATAAATTAAAGAGCTCAGTAGAAAACTAAAACTCTTTTAATTTATGAGTACTAAGTTCTTGGAATTTTAATTACCGGGTTTTTGAAATTAACATGTACATTTGATTAAACTTTCCTCAGACGTAGGAAGTCACGGTAAGAAAATCAATAAGTGTCTGTTTGCATTACACCTATCTCCTAAATTGACATTTCCGTTTCCTGTATCTATAATTTGTGTTTAACTAACTTGTGAAACAGACCACTCGTTATAATGTTGTACATAATTAAATCTTGCTTAAATAAAACGTTTCTTAATGTGGAGTAGCTGAGTGAATTAAGCAAACGGGCAAAAATATCGTGACAGCTAATCTTTCAGATCTAAAAACACAGTTTCTCGGATTATGCATTACCATTTTGACCAGACGCAAAGCGACCTCGCGTTTTATAACACATCCGAGATTACGAGTACGAGAGTAGACTATTAAATGCATGTAACACAAAAGTATTGCACAAACGAGACTTTTGAAAGCCATTACAAAAGAACACGTGAGGCTATCCAAACATTTGGGCTATAAAAAAACTTACAGCTTTAGAATATCCGCTCCCGGCGCTTCCATCTGAGGAGTTGCTCAACCTTCTCTCACTGTTGGACGCTGGCGGCGACCAGGCCGAACCACTGTCTGACGGCATCTTGACAAGCACAACTGTCTCACATCATAGCTATCAACCACTATTAACTCGTTATTAACCGTTATTCACAACACTAGCACATCACTATCGGTGTTCCGCGGTCCATTTTACTTGTCCCGTTTACCTGCAGAAGAAAAAAAAAACTGTTAAGATTTTTTTTATGACACAACTATGTTTTGTAATTCACTATCTATTGTAGAATATGCTAGGCGAAACATAAAATTGGACAAGCGATAACAAAAACATGTGTTAGATCTTTCTATAGATAAGTTGCACATAAAAATAACACGGAACCTTGTTAGAATTACATGAGAAAAACTCACACAATAACTGGAAGTATAGCACAAAAATTTCGTATAACTTTAACAGTGGTAAGTTTACAATCGCTCGGTTATTTCGGAAATAGCCGTTGTTGGAAACTGACGTCCGTACGGTCGCGCGCGCGGCGGAGCACTGCCGACGCGTGCCCAGTTACACGGCGGCGGCGACGCAGATAAATTATATTATTTCTTAACCTATAACCAGTTATTATTATAAAACTATTTTATTTTGCACAACGTTTTAAGTTTTTGTTGGATTATTAGTTTTAATGCGTAAATGCATTAGTGTAATTAAAATAATAGTGTCCATTGTATTGCTGTATTGTATTTTTTACATAACAATGCGGGTATTACTAAATCGCTATTGCCATTGACCAATATTTTGCTTGTTTCTGAATTCGGATTTTAATGTTATACTCAGATTTTAAAAGCATATTGTGTGGACCAGTTGAGGCCTAAAAGAAACAACGATTTGTTTTTTTTCTACGTTTCTATTGAAATATCAACACCTTTTACAATACCGTTTAAGCGGCTGTCACGAGATACTTTCTCAGTACAAAAAAATAATTTGACACGAACTGCCGAAGAAACTTGAACTACATTTGAATATGTCTGTACAATATGGCCTGAATACTTTATATATCTGATCGGTACCCATTTGTTGACACGCGATCAATTACCCATTCAAATGACACGGTGTTCACATGACGCGATCTATCGCTGCGCGGGCTCAGCGAAATGGTAGGCATTGTGCTTTGTGGGACGCCATGGCTTGCGTTGTTAGTGGAGACTGTCCTTTCTTTTGGTAAGGGGCGTTATGTTTATTTGGAGGTTATACGTCATTTTTGACAGCTGTCAATCTTGATTTTTTTTATATTACTTATTAAATATTTGTCTGTATCTGTAGAATCTTAGTGTCCATTTGTTGCAAAATAAGAAAAGACTGAATTAATCTAGCATTCATCTAGTACCTAGCAAGAAGAAGTCTCGGCAGACCAAGTTGGAGATGGCGGGACTTGGATGCCTTCTTTGAGAATTGGCAAGAAGTGTCTCAAGACCGTGAACAGTGGAAGGAATGGAGGGAAGCCTTTGCCCAGCTGTGGGACAGTGTGAGTTAGAAATAATAATAATAATCTAGCATTCCTTATTAACTGAGGTCAGCCTTTAAGACATCTAGTATTTACAATCTTGCTTCTATTTGGAAATAAAAATTGGAATGCAGATTTTAAGCCATTTGAATAATTAGAGATGATACGAAACCGAATAATTTAATAATAATTCCGACAAGCATTTAGTGTTGCAAAGTTACATATTTTATCACTCGACATTTTAAATGTTAAGGATACATTTTATTGTCCAAATGCCAAGGCATTTAGTGCAAAAACTACGACGATCATATAAAATACAAGATTATCGATTAAAAAGCGAAGAAAAAAGAACATCGATGCATAATAATACACCCGCGGGCAGAACCAAAAGCTTCTATCTGCGTTTATTATCGAATAAGGAAAACCGCATCAAAATTGGTCCAGGAATTTACGAGGTTATCCTGCCAGACAGGCTATTGTATTCTTTTTTGTGTTTATTACACAGATTTAGCAATTAGTCGTAAATGTATGCTTCCTGTTGTCTATAAAAAGTAGTAGGTACTTACTTGTTAGGAAGCTGTACAAAATTAGTATCAGTACGGAACAATAGTCAAGATGTTTGTGTTTCAGAATTAATTATGTGCATTTTTATATCATTAACGTATATGTTTGTGGTTCTCTGATTAATGATCTATCTCCGTTAAGTAATTATAATTGCATTAATATATTAACATAATTATCCTGTGTATTATTGTCACGATTTTGGTTTGAATGCCGTAATTAGATACATCATCTAATCATCATCATTTAAAAAGGCTGATGATGAATTAGATACATAAAGACAATATGTGTGCAAACGCCGGCGTAAGAGTTTAATAATAGATAAACTTCTAAACTATTTTGTGCTTTTTATTTTCAAACCTACAAGTCTAAAAGAAAAGTTGTAGGTACCTCCTGTACAGATGAAGCCAAATTTTTATGAATAAAAACCAAATAAATATTTTTACAACGGTACCGTTTTTTTGTCAACGTCGCGTCGCTAAAAGTTACAACAATTATCATCAGATTCCTAAAATGGCGCTAGCTGACAAACTGGTTATTATAAAAAGGACATTTTTGCACCGTTGCGTCACTTGCGTGGCATCTCTGTTGAGTGGCTGATTCACTCTAGGTACTGTTTGAACTATGGATAGTTTAATTGTCAACCTTGACCTTTTGAGATAATACGACGTGTATTCAAGAGAACTAGAAATATTGACACGCCTTTATTGGTCACTTTTGTATTGATTTTTTGCAATCTGTACACACTGTAGCTTATTAAAAGATTACTGCCAATATTAGAGTTAGCGCTTGTAGTTGAACTCCTTCGGCACTAAATTTTCTCCAATTGAAGAAACGTTTCATTCATAACCATTCTTCATCATATTCAGACTTCTTCACTGTCCCACTCACCATGCTGATTTCGATCGCCTTTTTTTACATTTTTTTATTGGACAACTAGCACACAACGCCGTCTACTCTTAAAGTAAGCAGAGCTTGTGTTACAGTACTAAACGACTGATAAACATACTTATATATTGTAATAGATAAATTACAACTATACACAGAACGAATGATCGTGCTCATCACACAAACATTTCTTCCTGGGTGGGAACCGAATCCACGACCTCCGGCATTGCAGTCAGGGTTACTAGCTACTAGACTGTCAGGTCAGTCAAAATTTTCATTATTTCTAGGTTCAGTAATTTCTCTTTATGATGCACTCCACCAGGAAATCAGAACGGCAAGAAACCGATTAACCTCCAAAGTTAAAGTTCGCAAGTACTTCTACAAGAAGTTTGCAGTACATCGTCAAAGAGCTAATTTGTTTTTGCCTATTGTCTGTTCGTACCTACTGGTTCGTTATATTAGTATTTTTAGTTTTTTTTTATCGTTTGTATGTACTATCGAGCTCTACTTGATCATTTAAAAAAAATCTCCGTCTCTGCTTCATCCAATCCACCTTTTTTATGGTAGGTAAAACACGCGGGAAATAGAGTCAGACTTACTGACTAAGTAATCTATCCAATTCTTACCTTGCCATGTATACCATGGCAAGAGCCTTCCTTTACGACGCCAATCCTTGGCACCAGATGGCTTCTGCAGGGTCCCTACGGTTTGCTGACAACTCCTTGAGGAGAGTGGGAACAGTGCGCGTCGTTGACGACTGTGCTGGGTCTATCAAGTCCACCTTTGAAATATATTATTTTATTGTTTACGTACACACATATAGTTCAATAGGTTTACAGAATACATTTTTCACTCAAAACCAAATTCCTAAACCATACACAACGCATGGTCACTCTACAAATGGGACACTTTCTACGCTTACACACCGTGCGGAGATAACGGCGAAATTGTCTCGCTGAATACAATACATGGACATAACCTTATTCTCACTACCATAAGGTTCAAGTTCGCAACGAAAGGGCAACTTGGGTCATAGTCAGTATAGACAAAGGGCTAACGAGAGAAATCGGCCGGTTTGGCCTTATTCGTAGATTTATGTAATAGTGTATTAGCAGGGAGTTATGGGACCGGGTTGTCTTATGAAATATTCTATTAATGCTGGCTCTTGAAGCTAGCCTGTTCTGGCTTGTTCTAAGGTCTTATGGCGATGGCAATATTTTGGACGTAATTATTATTATTTTCTATGTGTATAGTACGGTTGTCGGATCTTGGCTAGTTTGAAGTTAGGCTCTGAGAATGGGTTTGAAAACTCATACAAAAATAAAGGTTAATAAATAAATAAATGCCAAAAACAGTTTTATCAGCAGTAACAATTGCAAATTGTATTTATTTGTATAAACCATTTATTTTTGTACGGAAACTCTCACAAATCATGGAGTTGTCAGCACATTGTAGGGGCCCAGTAGGTTCGAAGCCTCCTGGGGCCAAGGGTTGATGCGAAAGTGGAGCACCAGGGACCTGGAACTAAGGCAAGAAGAAACGGGTCGTTTAGTCAGTAAGAGTCTGACACTGTTTTCCGCTCCGTCCAAGGTCGGGATTCTTTTTTTTACTGATTATAGGTTCGCGCTTGACTGCTATCTCACCTGATGACCTTTAAATAACCTATTCACACTTGACTTAAAGATTCCCGGATTATAGCCATCATTCCACTCCTTGGCTGTACTCACAATGAATGTATTCCCAAAACGTTTTGTACGTATATGAGAGATGTCCACCATGTACCGGTGGCGCAATGCCGTTCGTCTGGTGGTCCGATGATGGAACGAGTTAGGCTGAATTCGTCATTAGATGATTTTTCCCACCATAAAAAAACCTACTACGTCGTTGCCAATAGCCTCGAAACATGTCTGACCTATAGCGTTTTGGTGATCCCAATATTCAGACTGATATCAATATGCTCCAATACTTTTAACAAAACATTCTGTTATCACTCAATGCAGTGCAGTGTTATCAGTGTGTCTCTTATCGATTCTCTCAGGACGATAGCGTCTGGTCTAATCTGTATTGATAACAATGAAAGGTGATAAACAGGTGATATCGTCTCTTGTTTTATCCTATGAGGAAATCAGTGACAGGAGAGATGAAGTCTAGAAGAATCGATTGTGTGATGTTATTTTGGAGTGTTGATGAAACATAAATAACCGGGTGGTTTATGTTTTCAGATATAATTACAAAGGTCTTCTTTAGGGTTGCGTAGCCAAATGGGCAAAAACGGAATCCGTATAGGGTAAATACGCCATATGTCGGCCCCTCCCCAAACTTCGGCCGTCTGCACATTTTCAGCTTGCGTTCCTTTAAAACGTAATAAAGTGGCAAGAATGCCACCCTAATTGCAACCTTAGTTCATACTATATATGTACAAACCGTTACTATACCATTACGTCGCTCACTCTTCGCGTACTGAGCGTCAGCAGCGATTGCGCCGTCGAAGCGTCATGTCCATATTAAAAGTACCTTACTTGCTGTGAATACCCACATTTCGTGGATTGATATTAGAACGGTAAGACATTCCTTTTTTTTTGTTTTAAGCTTTCTTATTAGTAATAAGTGATTTTTACTATATTTTGAGATAGTTTTTCCAATGTTTTACGTATTGTTTTAAAGGAAAAATAGGAGGCCGCCAATAGAATACCAATTTTGAGTTAAAACCGAATTCTCGGCCGTGGCCGACTTAATGTAAATGCAGTCTGTTTTAAAAATTCCAATTGTAGTAATTCCATTGGCTCCATAAGAGAATTTGCAACGCACATAGACCAATAAATCTATTTTACGTTTAATCGCCAAATGGCGGCCGGGGTGATATTAGTTAAATCTCGAGAAATAATGGACACGAAAAAGGGGCCGGCTTTAGAAATATTAAAGATCGTAATGTCGACCAGCCTCAAATTCGAGCGCCACTATACAGGCTGATTACTTTTTTACTTTCTCAAAGTTAAATATTAAATTTATTAATATTATAAAGACGAAGAAGAAATAGTAGGAGTTGATAATATTATCAATAACCTCTCTATAATTCAAAGTTATCACGAGTTCCCTACAAAATCTCTTTATATTTCGAACTAAATCAATACATTTGTTTTTTTGTTTGTGGGAGGTAATCCCATAAGACTGAAGAGATTACGAGTTTTTTAATTCATAACAAACACATTAGCATAATAATGTTTAAGTAACCTTTATTTTATTATTTACCGACAAAACAATCACTTTTGAATTATTTCAGTTTTTTTTTTAGTTATTTGATGATTTTATTTAATTTTTTATAATTAAGTATAATATATAACTTTGTTTAAGGCAAATATAAAAATACTTTACCTGGTAAGTATTAAACAAATACGATTAATAATGTAGGCATACTTAGTGAGACTCCTGCCAAAATAAATCATATTAATAATATTTGTCAGTTTTAATTTAAAACACCCTATACCCGGCCGACATTTGGGAAAAACGCGACCGACTATGGGCCATGAATGGCCGACTTTAGGAATTTTTCGTTTTCGACGCATTTAAACCTTAGTACTTTTTCCTTGTAGTAGAAATGTTAACCTTATGCCCATAAACATGAAATACATATAACAAACTATCAAAAACCGCATCAGAAGCATCTTTATGTTGCAAATTGATAGTACCAGAGCCATCCCAATACAGAAAAACCGTGAGGGGGCCGACATTTAGCGTATTTACCCTAGATTCGTCCTGTCTGTGTGTTTGTCCATTCGTATGTCACAGCCACTTACTTCATTCTGAATACTGAAAAACTACATTGTTGTTTGGTACGTACGTTTGGAGAGGGAGACCAAAGAAGATACGGATGGAATGTGTGAGAAGTGATATGGAAGACAGAGGAGTTAGTGATAGCGTGACGGGTGACAGGACAGAATGGAAGAAAAAAACATATTGCGCCGACCCCAAATAAAACGGGACAAGGGCAGGAAGATGATGATGTTGTTTGGTACGTAGATGTTCTTCTCCATAGATATCCACGCATTGGAATGTGCAATCCTCTTGGGGCTTAATGAATTTAGATATTTCTGAGTTCAATATGCAGTACCTACCTACTTATATCTACTGCATTATTTATATATCGATATATTCAATTTTAATCAATAATGTCAATGATAACCATTTTGTTTTGTAAGATCAATTTGTCATATATTATTGATTTATGCGTTGTGTTTCAATTACAATTGAATGATGGATTTTGAAAGATCGAAGACTAGTATTTTGTGACTTGTAAATGTCATTTTTACCAATTTTTAGAGACCAAAAATATTTGGCAGGTAGTTTCCTGACAGAGGGTATAAACATTGACTCCAACCCTAAGGGAGAAAAACAGGGGTTGGAAGTTTGTATGGAGATACCGACTTACACGAATGCCGCCCTTAGGCGGAGCGGGAAACAGTGTCAGACGTTACTGACTAAACAATCTATTCCGTTCCTTCCTTGCCTTAATACCAGAGCCCTGGTGTTACGCTTTCGCATCAACCCTTGACCTCAGGAGGCTTCGACCCTGCCGGGCCCTTTCAGGCGAAGCCGCTGGCAGATGCTGGTGTCAACATAAAAGATGAACTAAACTCCATCTCAGTTGGTCAATCTTTTAACTTCTACGTTTAATCGTTACACCATAGTATAAAGAGAAGGGAAGTAGGTTATCTTCATACAAACGCACCGTGCGCGGTTTGTATGTGTGCGCCATAGTATCTACGCGTCGGCGCACGCACACTGTAACAAAATCTCGCCCCGTTTCTCAGTGCGCCAGTCGGGGCTAACACTAAACGAGTTTCGCGCGTCACTGCTTTTCGGCACCGCTAAATCAAAACAAAATGTCTGATAATCGCAGGAGAACGTATTGCTGTGTGTTTGGATGTCTTAACAATTCATCGATTCTAGAATTGTCTCTGTTCAGATTACCTATTGAACAAAAAAGGTAAGCTAGTCACTCATTCTAGCATGAAACTGAAACGATTTACCAACAGTCGATTGGCCCATGAACCATTGGTCAACATTATTTTTGACCCATTATCTTTTCGTCCAAAGGACTGTTCATCCACGAACGTTTCGCCCACATAATTCTTCGTCAGTGAATGCTTAACCAACAGAATGTTTTGACCAATAACTTTTCACCCAAAGAACAATTGGCCCATGGACTGTTCCCCAAGAGAACTGTACGTCAGTGAGTCTTTAAATAACCTCTAGAAGCAATAATAGCCTAGGCATACGACCGTTGGACTATCAAGTCACCGGTCGTAGGTTCCAACCAACCTACCTACAAAACAACACCAACAATCCAACCAACGACTTGCCTAAAAAATTAACAAATATTTAAATAATTAATTAATTATCTATTACTTTTTTAGTCTGTGGCTTTATGTAAGACGTTCCTTTATATTTTTTTTTTACCCACAATGCTGTTGACTGTTGGTAAATCGTTTCAGTTTCTTTACCAGAAACTATTATATTTATATTTTTTATTTGTATTTATTCTATTATATTTATATTTTTTTATATTTCCTCAGAACACGACTATATTGTCAGGCTTACAAATCATCATCATCAGCCTTTTAAATGTTCCCACTGCAGGGATACAGGCCTCCTCTCTTACAAATATCAATTGAAATCAATTCCCCCTTCACTACATTCAAACATTTTCTTTTTTTATTTTGAAATCACCAATTCTGATTTAATCCTATAACTTCTATTAATAAAGGCAGTATGCCTATGTGATCTTTTTGGACATCACGATTCGTACACCTCATCAACCTATTCTAAATCTTTTTATTGACATGGCATTACAAACTTTAGAAAAATCTCTCAGGTGTGCTGGTTTCCTCAAGGTGTTTTTTTTACCGGTTTCAGCAATCATGATTCATTTTTAATACGCACTTGAATTCAAGATATTGGCGCGTGTCGGAATTGGAACCTACGACCGGTGACTTGATAGTCCAACGGTCGTGTCCCTAGGCTATTATTGCTTCTAGAGGTTATTTAAAGACTCACTGACGTACAGTTCTCTTGGGGAACAGTCCATGGGCCAATTGTTCTTTGGGTGAAAAGTTATTGGTCAAAACATTCTGTTGGTTAAGCATTCACTGACGAAGAATTATGTGGGCGAAACGTTCGTGGATGAACAGTCCTTTGGACGAAAAGATAATGGGTCAAAAATAATGTTGACCAATGGTTCATGGGCCAATCGACTGTTGGTAAATCGTTTCAGTTTCTTCTAGCATATTATTTTTACTTGATTTTAAGATACCTGCTTACTTTTTTTTTATTTAGTTTTCTATCACACAGAGGAAGTAGGCTTAATTTCTACTTTTGATCTGTCAATTGATTTGCTGCTATTGCTTTGTTTACGTTTGGTTATGCCGATTTCTCAGTTACTTTAGTTTCTTACCTACTTACAGTTAGAAAATCGTAATTCATAATAAATAATTGACTAATTGTAAATCAGATATACATATAAAGCCAATGATGTATAAAACTATAGATACGTTGTCCGCGCTCTAAAATGACAACATGAAATGAAGGCAATTGACAACATCGCGCTTAGTTACGCACCAACCTGCCGCGCGACGCCACGTTTGTTTTTAATTTATATCGTATGTGTAAACCTGTGCGAAACATAAAGAAAGCATGCCGTCGTGTATGTTCAGACGATGTACAAATTATACCCCAAAAGTTAAAGACAAAAATGTGTCATTTCATGCGTAAGTTCACCAAACAACCTATTTTTATTTTATTTTTCTTGACGCCGCCGCCCGCCATCTTATGGCGGCCGGCGCATGAAGGTATAGCTACGTCACTCATGCGCTCGACCAATGAAAATGTAGTTTTACTATTACTTATCCTGTGATGTAACTGAAGATGTATATTTATCTCTCTCTAGCAAAGGCGTTCCACCATACGATGTCATATTTTCTTTCCCTTTCTTTACGCGTATAAGTAGTTATCTAGTATTTTCGCCGTTTTTAAGCGCCGCGATGTTAGTTCATGACGTGTCTATATATAATACGTCATTGTATAAAGCAAAGTTCGAATCATAACAACAAATTCGATTATAGTCTAAGAAATAGGCGTTAGTTTTTAATGTTGTTTTAGTGTTTCTTTATTCATTTTTAGGGTTCCGTACCTCAAAAGGAAAAAAACGGAACCCTTATTTATTTATTTTATTTATTTATTCAGATAGGATCAGTTCGTTGTCCCTTCGTCTATCTGTATGTCTGTCTGTTAAGACCCTTTATCTCGAGAATGCGTGATGTATCTAGTTGAAATTAAAACCATAGTCCCTTCAAGCTGTGAAAAAACGAAACTTTTAAGTTAACGAATAAAACAGATACGGCTGTTTATATCGCAAAAAAAACCGTATTTTTTTTATACCAGTTTTTTATTTTTATTATATAAGTAAAAAATACAACTTCCCGACCCTTGCCAATTTATAGGCACTGAATTAAAATTTTGCTAAAAGTGACAACCTTAAGACAGTAGGCAATTATAACGCGGATTGGGCCGGAGATAGCCTACTGCCCTTCTCTTTATACTATGGTTACACAGAACGTTTGTCGGCATTGTCTCTGAAGAGTGTAAAAACAAATGACCAACGTCGCAATCGAAAATTCCAGTGCAAATTAACAATAAATACAATACTTGATGTAATGTCACCTCGCGACATTTACAATACGGTTCTACAATGCTTGACTATATAGTAAACAATGTATATTTGTTTGTTGTACGTCACAGATTTGGATAGGGCTGTGTCTGAAGAGTTGGTTGCGGAAAACGGACGGTAGCGGTGGCTTTGCTGGCTATTATTACAGACTAGCTTTTGCCTGCGGCTTCGCCCGCGTGATGTTAGCAATATATAGGCTACCAGCGGCTTCATCCGCGTCTATGGTTACTGCTTCGCCCCCATAGGTCATAGCATGACCTCAGTGGCGTGCCTAGGGTTTCAATATAAGGCAAGCCCAAAAATTTTAACCGATTTCAAAAAAAGAAAGTTCAGTTTTGGACTGAGTATGTAAGTACTCTCTCATAAACTACTGGTTAGATACAATAAATTAAAAGTGAATTCATCCATGTTCTTTCCTCTTTTTTCTTCAATTTCTCTCAATGAAGGCATGCTAGTACTAGATTGAATATAATAATTATATCAGCAATTGCATTGAAAAAAGCCATTTAGTTTGCTTTATTGCTTGAGGGAACAAAGTTATGGTAAGTAGTTGCTTGCTTCCTAACAGGACTAACAGGTCACAGACAAAAAAAAACAAAACAGAGAGTTTCAAAACAAAAGTAAAAAAATAGCTACATAGAATATAATAAGGAATTTAAATAAATTATTTATATTCTAATTGGAATCGTCTATCTTTCTTAAGAAATGATTAAATTACATCAGAGTAGAATGTTGGTGATTGTTTTAATTCTACCAACAAATGTTTTTCAATAGCTATCATTGATAATTCAGAAATACGCTCTTGACCTGGTGTATTTCTCAGATAGGACGTTTAAGAGACAAAAAAGCACGTTTCGCGGAAGAACTTGTACTTAGCCGGAATAGTTAAAACAAGATACAACTTTAACAACTCGCGAAAAAGATCTTCGAGGTTATTTTCATGAATGAAATCAATTAAATCCGAATTCCAATTACTTAATGCCAACAATCTAACAGTTTTACTGTATCTTTTAAATTTTCGTTTATGCGATTTACTAGAGTGAGAAATACACAGATTAGGCGTCGGTTTTAATGAAAAAATTAACTGTTTTTTCTGAGAAAAATTTAAAGATTTTACCTTATCTTCGAAAAACAAAACTTGAACGCATTTTAAATCCTCACAAGGTACAATTAGCTCCATTGTTGTAGGTAAGTCACCAAAACAGTTACATATAACACTGGGAAAACTAAGAAAACACATAAAAAACAAAACTCAAGCAAATAAAGCTGAAGTTAGTTGCACTCAAGTGTCAAAAACGATTTACGCAAAGTTGTAGTGTTTTCATTTAGGCAAAAAAAGTCGCCAGTATATGAAAAATCTAGCTAAATGTCGCATTTTTTTTACTTTTAAGTTAATGCTTGAATATTTAATTTCGTTATTTTAAAAAGTCGCTAGTTTTTACTGTTGCTAAATCTTAAAAAAAGTCTCCAAACTCGTTAAAAATCTCCAAGATCTCACAACGTTGCTAAAACGGCAACACTCTTTAGTGGCAAGCTGACAAGGTCACGCATTCGCGTGCAACTTCATGCGCAAGCCAGGCTTAAATCTTCTATACTGATCGATTGGTAGACGCAAAACGTCCTAAGTACTTATACGGCACATCGCTATGAGTGCGAAAGAGACATTGAAAGCCCGGTAAAAGCCGGTAAGTGTAAGCGAGATAGCTATATGTATGCGAAGCGCGCGAACAATCGCGATGTGTAATGCAGCGGGCGGGCCTAAGTACGAGTAGATACTTTGTGTTATTTTGATAAGAATTAAGCGCGCGAACTTTTAAATAGTTCGGGTTTGATATTGATTCTTATCGAGCATTTTAGTAAGGCATGCCGGGCTTTTGGGCTTGTATGAAGGGACCGCCACTGCATGACCTTCCTCGAAAAACGGACTATCCAACACATAAAGAATTTTTCAATTCGAAACTGAAGTTTCAGAGATTACTCCCTACATGTATGTAACATGTAACTTACAATTTTACCTCTTTATAATATTAGTATAGATATAGCTATACTGGTAATTAGTGTCCGATATTTAAACACGTGATTGTAGTCATAATAACAAAAAACTTTTACTATGGGATCAAACCTGAAATCGCGAAAAAAATCCGTAACCTCAGTCCTCAGATCTTGACTAATTAGGTAAGCATAAATATGCAGATGCTCCATTTTACAAACTATTTCTAGTGGGAAATAATGAAATACAGTAGATAGAGTGTTAGTCTTTAACTGACTAAAACCCACCAGTGTTTCTTTATTTGCATCCAGAGCCGGCAACTGTCTTTTGAAAAATCATACTGAACAATTTTGCCAACCCTACCACCAGTCATTACAGAACATAGCAGATAAATTAATAACGGTTGGCATTTAAAAGAATCTCGTACTGCAGGAAGGTCTGAAGGTCAACCAGTTACATTCAATAATCTATCCCTTACACAAGGATATATAAGTTGAAACTCACGCTCTCTCCCTAAAAGGGAGGGCAGATCCCTCACTGAAGGTTGGTAGATAGTTGATTCGAGAGGAGGTTATGAATTAAGTACGTAATGCTTGGTATTTATTTATTATCATTTTATTGTACACCAAGACTAAAAAAAACAAAAACTTATAATAAAAACATACAATCGGCGGCCTTATCGCACTCGGCGATTTCTTCCAGGCAACCCTGTATAGACAGAAATGGCCAGGACACAAAATGGGGTTGTATGACCATTTAGTGAGAAGTGTTTAAGTAAAGATGACCAACTAAAATGGTGTTGGAAATATTAGTTCATTAAGCGCCAAGAGGACACCGGTGTCCGTACACCTATTGTTTTTTAATTGTCTCTGTCGTTACGTTAGTCGAAAGGTAAGTTACTGAAATCTTATTCTCTGTCAAAGTCTGTGATTCCTATTTCCTTGCCGATACACTTGAAAACCTCTGTCTTTAAGTTAAGAGTGAATAGGTTAATTCTAGGCAATCGTGCTCTGTTTTCGGCTACATCATCGCTTACCAACAGGTGAGATACTTGACGTTTCAAAAGCGCCTGTAAATGGTTTATTTGGAATAAATTATTTTTACTTTGACTTTGATAGTGGTCAAACTCGAGCCTAATCAAAATAAACGATCTGCAGGCCATACACCCTTATATTGATGACATTAGTTCAGTTTTGATGTTCACGCAGTGAGAGCGCTGAGTTTTGTCATACGCCGTAATGACAATGTGCAATGAAGCGAAATTTTTTAGTATCTTGACAAATAGTTTTTATGAACGTGCTTGTCTACTGCTAGGATATAAGTATATGCATTAGGATATTATGTCTATGTATGGGTCGAAGCTAACTGGGGCCAAGGGTTGATGCGAAAGCGGAATACCAGGGCCCTGGAACTAAGGCAAGAAGGAACGGTGGGTCGTTTAGTTCGTAGATGTCCGCCCAAGGGCAGGATTCATCATTCGATGATTTTTCCTACTACAAAAAAAATATCCTCTTACGGTGTAACAAAGTTCCAAGTAGACGTAAGATTACGTGATTTCATTATCGTTGGACTCAAGTAAAAAACGGTGGTAACTGGCCTCTGCCTCCACGATTCCTAAAACTCTGAGTAAAAAACTTGAAGGCCTACATATTGGCACTGACCACTGTGAACATTCACAATCAGCCGCTCGGATGCGCCGGCGCACCGTTACTACCGTTTTTGCGATCACACGTATAGCTATGTCGCTGTCTCGCTCTGGCTTACCATAATGTTCGGCGATTGATGGGTGCTGGGCAGTTTTAGATTTGGAATGAAAAGAAAATCGCATAAGGAAATCGTTTCCTAAGCCCATTGCATAGTTAAGATCGCCTTTGTACATCAATTGTCAAAAATTGATTTACTGTAAGTTTGTTTTGGTACACACCAATAATAATAATAAACGAATAAAGAATATACCAATATAGAATTAGGAAAATCTTGATGACTTTTGAACGTAAATTGCTACCGTATAGCGGTGAAAGAAAGAAAAGTGTTTGTGTTGGTTTGGTGTTGGGGTGCCGGCATAGTTCAAAAGACTTAACTTTACCCTAGATTGCAAAGGGCACACACATGGGGAAAGAACACGGGCAGAAATTAGTCAGTAGAAGTGTCAGACTCCCTTTCATTACTCAGAGACAGAAGAGTTAAGCTAGAACTACACTGCGTAGGCATCCGCTACACACAGGGAAACAGTGTCAGACTCTTACTGACTAAACACCCCTTTCCTTCTTGGCCTTCATAACGGGGTCAGACCTTCCTTTCAGAAACCGGACCGGGGCCTCAGTAGGCTGGACGGCGAGCTACCCATTGCTTGCACATCCGAATGGTTACGTAAATGTGTGACGAAAACTTACCATATTTTACTAGCTTGCTATCACAAGAAATTCCACTAAAAATAAAACATACCTTTAGCCATGACTGCAAAGCCGTGATTGCGTTGTTAATTAGCGAAATGACTAACGATAATCTTAGAGAACTAAGCTTCTACGGAAAGGGAAATCAGGAGAAAATGTAATTAACTTAATAACATATAATGAAAATGATATTAAGTTCCTTAATTAGGATTAGTGTGATGAGGACTACCGGTTACTTTTATTATCTTTTAGATATTTTATAAGCTTTTATTTTTATTTATTTAACCTGTCCCGATGTTTGTGAGCAGTGCAGAGAGCAGTGGTGGCCGAAGGGTAAAGGCCCCGACTTACGAGTTGTAGGTCGCGGGTTCGAACCCAGCCAGGCGCATTACTTTGTGTAATTTATTTCATCACCACTGCTCTCAAAACGGTGAAGGAAAACATCGTGAGGAAACCGACTTGTCCTAGAACCAAAAATTCCAAGACATGTGACATCCTCCGACCCGCACTGGGCCAGGGCGGTGGATTCTAGCCCATTCTCTCTCCTAGAGAGTAGGCCTGTGTCCCAGCAGTGGGAACATTAATAAGGCTGATGATGATGTTTGTGACCAAATCTTGTAAATTAAATTTAATCTACTTCCCGGTTACTGATTGAGCTGCAATTTTGTAAAATTATTGTGTCGTGGAGTCGATCTGATAATGGAACAGGAAGGTGGCCACAGGAACTCTGTAATTAAAGGACATAATCCCATCGAGTTGGGATACTAAGTCCTTTCAGACATGTCTTCGTTATTATCACAATTCATGTTTTTGTAGTATTTGGCTGCAAATGGAATATATTAATCTTCTTGGCAAACTTCACTGAGGTAGTCGACACTGCAATAACATTCTCAGCTCCATTTTACTGAGATCGCTTTTTACAAGCTTTTATTTAGTTTCACCTGTCCCGTTGTCTGTCGTTCTGTAATCAAATCTTGCAACTTAAATTTGATCCACTTCCCGGTTTCCGATTGAGCTGAAATTTTGCATGCCGGTGTAAATCGCATGACAATGCAATATTATGATGACATGGAGCTGATCTGATGATGGAATCACGAGGTAGCCATAGGAACTCTGTAATTAAACGGCACAACCACGTCGAGTTTGGACTCGTGTGAATCGTCTTGACGAGTTTTAATTATATAATTATAGACCGCTGCTATAAAAGCTTGTTATGAAAAAAAAAAAATATTTTCATTAAAAACTTGTTTTATAATGATTCCACATCATAATAACCACTGAAGTTTACTCGAAAAACTGAAAGTGACAGTTTCATAAACGTTCTGTTTTTAAATATGATCGTTCTTTTTTTGAATGTTTTTTTTTTATTTATTTCTCAGATAAAATATGAATATTTTTGCCATGCAGTGTACACGGAAATGTTTCACCAATTTATGTGATCGTAACATGTTAATATCCAAAATGTTTTCGGGGCAGTATTAAAATGCGTGGCTGCGTACATTTTAAAGTTTATCGTATGCGTACGACGCCATATTGTGCAAGGATAATATACGTCTTGTTTTGCATACATAGGTCAAGAGAGACGTAACTCAAAATGCGACATCTTTATTGTTTGCGGAAGAATGAAGAAATTATTCTTCATCTTATGAGTAAAATTGATGAGACCATGATTTGTCTACGTTTGCTAAGAGTAATAGGGTCCAGATACCCTAAAACAAAGTATTGTTTTAGGGTATCCGGATCCTATTACTCTTAGCAAACGTGTACGTGTCGTATAAGAGGTACATTTTGATACAAATGCAGAAAGTTTGTCATTGTGACCGAGGCGGAATTCACACGATCTGTTAGCGAAATTGCTGCAGTTACTTTGCACGCGTATCAAATGACGTTTTTTAATACATTTATAACTCGTAGGGGTTGACTCGCGACTCGCCTGATATGATATATATATATATATATATATTACAATAAATTTATAGTGGGGCACTAGTGCGTAAAACAGTCCATTGCGTGCCTGGAAGCAGTATTTCCGAGTACCTAAGTGCTTACTATCTTATATTATAATTATATGGCAAGGAAGTAGGCACCAGAAAATAAATATTTCTCCATTGTTAGTGTTTCAGTTACGACTTAGTTATTTCAAGTATTCACGTCCGATTTCGTTTGTAAATTCACGCACGTAACATGTAGGTAAGTGGGTAAGTTTATTAATTAATTGTTAAATAATACGGAGAGAGTGATACGCATGGTAAATTCGCTGACTTGCATAAGATATTTCTTTTCTGCACGTGTATTGTAAAGTTTTGGAGATTTATTTTTAGTTTGTAGTGCGTACGTTTGTTGAGTTTTGATTTTTTTTTGTAGGATTTTCATGTGTTTTCGCTGAGCAGTAGTTGGTGGTAATGGTCCCAGCTTGGTGTATTACTTTGTGTAATATTCATCATCACTGCTCTCAAAGCGGTGGATGACAATAGTGTGAGGAAACCAAGAATTCAAAATGGAAAAAGGAAGACAAAATCATCCAATGACATCTTCGCGCCCTTGGGTAAGACGGGAGACAGTGTTAGACTTTTACTGATTAAAAAACCCTCTCCTGTTCTTTCTTTTCCGTCGTTCCAGGCTACTGAGTCACGTTTTCACATCGCCCCATGACCCTAGTAGGCTTCGACCCAGCTTTGCTGACGCCCCTACGGTTTGCTGGCAACTCCTTGAGGCGCGTATGGAAAGATGCGCGCCGTCGACAACTTGTAATTACGAGATGGTAGGACTTTTCTTTGTCTAATATAGAAAAGCTTACCGGTATTGTACAACATAACAATCAAAGCATCACCGGCCGACAAACGCTTAGTCCACAAACGATTATTTATTATTATGCAAGACAAATTCTTCAGGAAATGAGGTACAATCTCACAATGTTGCCATGCAATGGAATCTCAATATAATGTTATGACATACTCTTATCATAAATGTTGTTACTTTGTGGTGACGCTTGGGAAACTGTATCGAGATTCTTTTTTAATGAAATAGTGTAAATGAAATTATTCTTGAAGAATTTCAGATAGCTTCGCTGCTGTTGTGTCATACTGGCTGTTGGGTAATAGCATAGTATCAGCCTTAAAATGTTCCCACTTATTGGACTCAGGCCTCCTCTCTAGGAGACGGTCCACCACTGGGAATCACATCAAGTTCTTATACTCCATCCTAAGGTTGTCTGGTAGATATCGCTGTCAGCGATAAGACCGCCTTTGTACCCATTCATATAAGTTTCTGTAAAATTGTTGTTTTTTTTGGTGTACAATAAAGTATTATTCTATTCTATTCTATTCTATACACAGTTAAATTTTGGTCGTTTTAATCCCGAGGAGAGTCGATCCAGTACATGAAAAACTATCGATTTGTAAAGATAAAATTAAAATATAATGTACATGTTTTTCAAAAAAATTTGATTAATTTACCTACGCGTATACAAAATACATTCTTTAAGCTAAGAAAAGCTGAGCCGGTTCAAAGACCGTAGGTAGCGTGTTAGCACGCCACGGCCGACAACTACCTACGGTCATCGAACCCGGTCAGCTGTAGATTACTTAAAGATATTACCTTTATTTTTTTCTGGACTTATGACATGTTCTGCTATATATCATTAATTAATTTCTAAATATAGCATACAGATGATGTTTATAATTAGAATAATAATCTAATTTATCTAAAAATGTCTCGTAAACGTAACCCATGCACTCATTTCACATTGAAATACTTAATAAAACAAAGTATTTCTTAATTAATATGGTCACAACACGGTAACTGGGGAACTAATTAGGCAATTGTTTTTATAGGCAGTAAAAATTATATTACTAATAACTTTTTACTATAGGTTGGGATTGCATTTTTATGGGAGTGAGAGAGACAGAGTTAGGGTATGGATAGCGCAGTCCCTTTCTAAGATCTTAATCTGTACATGGATCGTCAGATAGCCTGTATTATGAGCTGTTAGAAAAGTTATTTCTATGATTGTATCAATCACTAGCTGTGGCCCATGGTGTTTAGAGCTACTGCTTTGCTCCTATTGGTTTTACCGTGATGTTATGTATATTGCCTATAGCCTTCCTTGATAAATGGGCTATCCAACACTCAAACAGTTTTTGAATCTGAAGCAGTAGTTAGATTATATGCATTGCATTGCATCAGCCTTATAAAGTTCCCTCTGCTGGGGCACAGGTTTCCTCTCTAGAAGACGAAATGGGCCGTAATCCACCACGCCAGGCCTAGTGCGGAATGGTGGAGCTTATAATCCTATAAAATATTAGTATCTTTAGTATTTTATTTTTGTGGTCCCACCACAAAAAAAAAAATCAAATATTTGGGGGGCATTTTCAAAGCTTAGTTTGTTATATTGAAATTTTATATTTATGTACACACATATAATTCAAAAATACAGAACATTATAAAAAAAAGAATGTACAAAGGTACTGCTTATTTCAAAAAGAAATTTCTTCCAGTAGACCTACCAAAGAGGTTTTTTAAGAAGGCGTATGCCCAGCAAGATGACGATAATATGAAAATATTCAACACTATATGCGCGTGGACAGACTTGGTCTTTATCGGACGGTGAGTTCGCCATCGCTCATCGTCTACAAGCACCAACAATGCTCAGAAACTTCGTAACCAGCATAGTAACAGAACAAACCAAAGCACTTAGGCAATGTAAAGTTACGCAGCATTCTACAAATGATTGGCATTTGTTTGACAGACAGTAATCTTGAAGCAACCGCCTGACATCACTCAATACAGGAAAAATACTGAAATTAGTTCAACGAAAAAACTGTCACATTTTACCTAGTTCTTCAGCTGCAATTCGTCACAGTTTTTCATTTAAAGTTTTACTCTAAATTCTAGAAAAGTCACGGCTTGACTACAAGACGTTTGTAGCATAAGAGATACTTGGTTGTGGCTTCAAAACCGTTGATTGAGACTGTTCAGTAACTAAGGAGGAGCTGTCTGTCTAATCTTGTATATATCTATGTATATAAAAGGAGAAGCTGACTGACTGACATATTAACACACAACCAAAACTACTGGGACTAGAATCGTGAAATTTTGCACTTGGCTTCCTTTTATGACGACGGCGAACATTAAGAAAGGATTTTCCAAAATTCACCTCCTAAAGGGATGAAATGGATGTCCAAAGTTTGTGCGAAAACCTATTTTCATGCGGACGAAGCCGCTGGCAGTAAGCTAGTGTTTCATAAGTGGACAGATGTTATACAAGCAGTGGTGGCGTGTAGTAACTGCCTCGACTTACGAGTGGTAAGGTCATGGATTTCAAACCCTGACGTACCACCGTAACCCTGGAGTACAAAAGGAACAACTGAAGAAACTTGAATGGGTAACTCAATAAAATTCTAACACTCCTTGCTTGTCGTCTCTTGCACCCTGCCCTGCGTTCAAATTTGAGATAGGAGTTAACTCTAATGACGTCACAGGGTAGATCCCCTACACTCGCATTTTTGAACGCAAACGTCAAGTTCTATTGTCAATGGCTTACTCCAACCGACCCTGGTCGAAGTTGGAGCCACTTGGGTTATTTGATTCATAAAAGAACGACTCTGGGCTACAACTCTACACTACTCTGGTAATTTTTTTACACAGCCCAGAATGGGAGAATGAGAACCCCTTGGCCCCAGAGTAAACCTAGCTATAAAATGATTTACTTCAACAAAAATTAAACAGCTTTAATTACACAGAAAGCTAGCAACATACAGCATCCATCTCATTAGCATTGCATCTAAAAACACTAGCCGAGCCTACATTCCGAGGGGCTTACAAAACAAACAAGTTGTGGTGTGTACCTTAAATGGCGTTGGCACATGTCCCCTCGTCCGGTGCTGGGCTGCTTGCAGAATTGCTCGATTTAGTTCTACTATTTTGGTTATTGTCGCTTAATTAGTTCTGGTTCTTTTTTCGTGTACTTCCAAGACTATTCCATTTTTTTTTGGGTGGAGCACGAGAGGCGTGTCAACTTTTACTGACTAAAATCCGCTCCTATGTTCTTTCTTTGCTTTGTGTTCCAGGAACCGAGGCTTTTTTCAGATGGTTTGGTGGGCCCCTATGGTTGTGCTGACATCTTCTTGAGGAGCGCGTGTGTTTGGGTTATAAACAACTACAGTCAATTATATTTACACTAAAGAATTTTGATTAGATAGACCAGAGGACAGTGTCCTGCTGTCGATAAGTCATTAAACTATTGTCATAGCTGTCACTTTAAAAAAAAATAATTACTCATCGTTATCTTCTTGACAAAAATCACGGTACAGCCGTTAGCAGCTTAGATAATATAAAATTATCCCAAAGAAACTATTCTGGGGATAAAAAGATCCCATGTGTGTGTATGTGCCATGTGTGATATAAACTCGAACACACACAAACTTTCGTCTGTAGATACAGCTTTACTATTATAGGACTATCATCAAGATCTAAATTTCAATACACATTGAAGCCTACAAACATTACCTTTCTAGAGAAGCGTGCGGCCAAATCTGTCGTAGTCTGTGACGTGAGAGTCCAGCTCATTAACTTGTACAACTATACTTGTTCAACAAAATGGAGCGAATCTGCAGGCTGTACAAGACATATGTCCGAAACTAGAACCTCAACAGATGGCTGATTGTATAACAAGTTGGCGAGATTGTAAAATTGTAACTTTATGCGAACAAGCCGAGCGTGGAGGAATGAGGAAAGACTGCGGAGGCTTTGGTGTAGAGTTTCTTTTGTGATAGTTGCTGTTTACTTCCAGGGCGGGATTCCCGAACAATGGTTAGTGATGTGTGTCGGTATGCGCAGGGAGATTTAGCGTAAGACGTGCGTGTAAACAGAAACTAGACGGTTAGTGCAAGTTCTTTTGAAAAGAATAGGGATGTTTGAAATACTACACAAGCATATATGAACAGAATCATACTACCACATCACATAATTATAGCTAAAGTTTCTGAATATGCAAAAACATGCGCTTCACACTCAATAGTTTTAACGGATTATGATGATATTTGGCACATAGATAGATCATGTCTTGTAATAACACCTAAGTTTATGTTCCTTTTGGAAAAATTTCCTACTTACACTTGGGTGAAGCCACAGGCAGAAGACAATTGAATATAAATAAAAATGTTGAAAGCTTCCTGAACCTAGGTAATAAAAGCAAGCAGGAATGTGAGCAGGAAGGCGCGGCCATCGAACAACACCAAGATCATGGCCATGACGGTGATTTTACGAGGTCGGTAGACCGCTAAGAACGCAGTTAAATCACTTGAGCAACCTCCAACCATAGGAACTATAGCGGATACACAACCATCATCTACAGCGTCTATAGAAACCAATCTCCTTAAAATATTCAAAGTTTTGCATGTAGGTATTAGTCTAATTCGTTCCAGTCTAGAAACTAAGAAAGATTCATCGGAAGAAATTACTCGATTCGTCTCAATGACGAAACTAACGGACATTACCCAAACTTGGCAGACTTAACAAAAAGATTTCTAATAATTATGAAAGCATTACAGACTGACAAGAATCAAAAGGAAAATAACAGAATAGTGTTATAAAAACTAATACAGATACGATCACAGAGATAGCTATCGAAACAAACTTAAAGACAGACGAATTGTTGGGTTCAGACACCACAAGCTATCATTTAGAGGTCCAAACGAAAAAACCTTTGCAAAAACGAACACAACACATGGCCTGAACGACCTTTGAAATTCCATTAAAGAAAATCTATCAATTGAAACGTAACCTTAAACAGTTCAAAGTAAAGCTGAATTTAGAGTGGATGATGATTGGTTTTTACGATGTTATGGTTTAGTAAGGAAGAAAGGTAGTACAAAAAGACGTAGAAGATTGTGAAGCGGTACCCTAACGACCTTGGGTTACTGTAGGCCGCGTATCGGCTGTTGCTCCGACGGGTTCAGAGCCGGTTGGTTGCCTTTTTGTAGAACCACTTTTGGGTCGAGTTTGATGGATAGCTTTTTGGGGTACTCGGTTTGAAGTGGTATTCAGTTCGTGTTTGGGATAGGGATTGTCTATAGCGAATGTGGTATTTCTTTTGCAGGTTTTATTAGCTTTTTTGGCTATATTTACAATAGATTGAATTGTTTTTGTTGTCTAAACCATCAGTTCTTTATCGTTGGTGAGGTTTTTATTGTAAGACTTCTCTGATTCAAATAGTCAAAGTCAAAACAACTGTTCTCTGGTAATTCGGTACTTTTATAATTGCCAGTAACACCATATTCATATTGCTTCGAAGCTCGATTTAACTTACGGTGTATATTCAAACCGTTGCACAATTTACGTTAGTACAACTCATGGTAGTACCGTTTGGAGGTCTACTTACCCCCTTTGAGATGAAGCATTAAACTGCATACATCTACTTTCTTTCAAATTATGTCTTATAACCATAAGAACCTGTAAATGTCCATGGTTGAACATTACTTATTAATCAAAAGGCTATTAGGTTGAATCTTTCTATAGATACTTAGCTAGTTTTCCAGTAATGTTAATGCGGTAAGTTTTAATGTTATGCCTCATTTTATCTTTAAGTTCTATGTCATTTATGCCATTTTATTTTGAGGTCAGATGGGCTGCTGGTGTGCTGGTATTCAGTTCCAGTGACGTAGACTTAGTTGGCAAACGATTGTGTTGCTAGAATTATTCAACTAAATATGTATATCCGATTATAATTTAGGTGTCTTCAAGGCTAGAGTGAATAGGCTCTTAATAAACTAGTGCGCCTCACCATCAACGATTGTATCACTGCTTACCACTAGATGGGATCGCAGTCACGCACTAGTTTATAGCAATAAAAAAAAATGTTTATTTAAATAATTTGTTTCTCCAACAGTCATAACGTCAAAAATATTCTTTTGATCATCAGTTTTACTCAAAAACTTTCGTTTTTCACCAGTATCGAACTCGGCACACTTGCTGCTGTCCCTGTACCACGCCTCGTTTGTCCACTGCGGCGCATCTATGCAATTATTAACTTTTACTTTCTTCGGTCATTTTTTTCTCAAGTTTTGATGCAAATGCGGATAGAAAGTTCCGGGAAGGTAGGCGGAGAAATTTGATGTTTTTGATATTGATTAGTATCTAATGATAATGATATATTATGTTTTGGGTGGTGATATGGCCCTTTCTATCGATAAAACGACCTTGAGGTGCGGTATTGCCCACCTGGGAAGAGATATCAGTTTTAACATCTGTAGTAAAAGCTTTACGAATCATTTCTATGAGCAAGACAATTTTATTAAAGAAAAGAAACATCTCTGAATTAAAAGTGGTCAACCTTGAGTATAAAGCGATGGTAATGGCCACATAAAACAGTAAATTTAATACATTAACCGACGCATTAGAAGTCAAGTTCATCACGAATAAGATGCATCGTGCATTTAAACTTTTATAACTTGAAGGTCTAACAAATGCAGATGATGACATTTCACGCCACATATAGTTGTACAGTTTCCAATAAGGCAACTTTATTATTACAATACGAATTAAATTTGGGAAAGTATAAATTCGAATATCCTATTTGACAATTTAATTTTTTTTATATGTTCTGGTTATTATTGCTTGTTATTAGTGATGGCAAATGCTCTGTTACATGGTCACTCACAATATACCACTTTAGAAGGCTTTTAGTCGCATGACATGTGTTAGTTGCATGATCGAATCAGGAATAAAGATATATGTAAGAGAACTAAGGTGAAAAGAGCAACATCGCCATCAATGAAGCCGAAAAGTTCTGGAGTAGCAATATCGTACCGGAAGAGTTGGAAGGCCTCCTACAAGGAGAACGGATAACCAGGTATGGTTTTTTTTTTGGTATGAAAGATCATCTAATGACGAATCCCGCCCTTGGGCCAGGTATGGGTTGTGGGAATCTGATCGACGGTGCTTGTGGAAGGCCTATGTCCAGTGGATGTCATTCGGTTGACAAAATGATGATGACAATTGTTTTATATTTATAGTTTGATTAAATGCCTAGTAGTATACCGCAGACTACCCCCTGTATTATTTTTAGTTCTTACGAGCCGTTCTAAGGTTATTTGGTAGATATCACTGTCAGCAAAAAGACCGTTATTGTACCAATAGATTTAAGTTTTGTTTAAGTTCTGTTACTTTTTGTATATCTATGACTTTCATTCGATCCTAAGTTTATGACTGGTCCTTTTATTTTCTTATCCTTGGATTCCTAAACCTTCATCTTTATGATGTACAATAGCGTCTCTGCTTATACCTGACTGTTCGCTTTTTACATTTCATAACTTTCCATTTGTAATACACATACAATTCTTGTCTAAACCACCATCAACACAAGAAACAGCTATATCTTGTCGGGTCAGTATCTATAACCGTGAATCGCCACGTTCATCAAATTGTATAATTACACAATTAGAGCGTAAACGTTACCGGTATATGCATGTAACTGAATTGTAATTTTGATAATCATTACCTTTGTGGAAGGAAAATGTAATATTATAGCTTTAATGTGTGTGATAAGCTGTCCGAGGTTAATGACTCCGTGTTGTATATTGTAGATTTTGCATTAATTTATTGGGTTATCTGTTTAGAGGTTTATCAATAACGTTTTAAAAATCTGCTTTACAACTACATCTTCCTCGGTTGTTATACGTTCAGTAGCCCTCTGGTGTGTACAATTTAATTCGTTTGTTTCGATTTTATCTTTTACATCTTACAATGAAACACCAGTGCTTTTAGATTACTAGGATGCTGTGCCATTTTCATCACCAAAAAATCTCACCAATCATTAACATTTTCTATTACATGCACTTTTTAAGACAGCCAACTAGAAACCTACCGCTCCAGTTCAAAACCTTATAAAAAACTGTAAACATCGTTGATGTAACATGGAAAGGGCGGGCAGTTACCGACAGAATGAAGTAGTTGAAGTGATAAAGAAATAACAAGTGTAACCATGTGTTTAGTTTTTACTAGCACTTGGAACATTTATATCATCGTAGAAGCAAATGTTTTGAATAACTTAGATATGGTGTAATGTTTTAGATATTTTATTTAAAACCAAATCTAGTGTATATGTTGCAGCTATCAGGTTAAATTAGCTATCCAATTGGACGTCTAGGGCGTTCGTTAAACGCCGGCATCCACTTGTGGTTAGAACTAAAATCATTAAACGTTTAACAGTTTGGCGTAATGAAAGTTAACCCTTTCGACTAATCATGATTCAGCTAAGTGATTCCAATTTTCCCATTAGCCTTTAGCCATTTCATTGGATGCTGGAATTTAACAAACGCCTCAAATGTATTAGGTATTTGATTGCTAATTTATCCAGATGGCTTCGACATATATATTTGTATCTAAATTATTTACAGTTTCTTCTCTAAGCCAATGTATTGGGTCGATAAAAGATTTAACAACACAAGTTATCAATCTGTACAATGAGAAAGTCTAAACTCAACACAAGTAACACTTGATATTTGCCCCTTTGAAATATTAAATAGAAATCTATGAAACCTATACAATGATTTTTACTGCAAACGATAGATAGACATGATAAGCAAGACCTTTAACACTATAAAAGGACACCACTGAGAAAGACACAGAAGTTTAAAAAATGACCAAATTGGTGACTGAAACAAAATTAAGTTTGAAACACATTTAAATTTGTGAACACTTTACAACAGTATAGAGGTATCAAACCAATCTAAATCAACAAAAGTATGAACTGCTATAACAGCTGATGACAGCAAAATTTCTGAATATACTAACGATATAGGAACTGGGATTTCTGTTCTTCCGTTTTATGCAACCCAGGTCCCAATTTAGCTCCAGCTGGTAGCAGTATCTCACACAATAAAGGCAGTAAATACCAATAAACAATGCTCTTTAATGAAGTGAAATGTCTTAAACATGCCACATTAGCCGTATTGATGCTTTGAGCGAAACCTTATGGTTTTATATAAATCGTTTAAGAAAGTGGCCCAGACTGTGGCAATGTTGCTGAAGGCACGAAAAAGATTTATTTGTTAGAGTTTACGATTATTCTTCCTTGAACTAACAATGGGTTATTTGATACGGGTGAAACTTATATTGGTTCTGGTAAAGTGTTGGATGGTGTATTTTATTGAGCTTCTGTTTAAAAGAGAAATATAAGAAATTTTAACTAATAAAACTAAAACTTCCATAAGTAATGAGCGAAATTATAAATGAAACTACTAAGTTCTTTTCAACTTTCTTAAAAGCAAAAACAACACTTCATATTCATAAGTCTTTTAAAATAAACAGAAATGATTAAACGTAGGTGTCAATTATTCACGCTTAATACCTTTTAAAGCAAGTAAAGCCTCATAAGGTAGTGACGCATTTATGCAAATAAGTTCTAGTCAAAAATTGAAACGCTACAATATTCTTTAATATTCAGGAACTACTAATAATGACAAACTTGGGTATATTTTAAGAGGTCCAGATATTAAAGTGTATCTTGAAGATAAAGAAATCGAAATACAGTTAGTTGACTAACTCATTTTTCTAATTGTAAGACTAGAAATATAATCTACTCTAAAATCGGAAACATATAACAACAACACATAAAACATCGGTGTAAGGAATCCAAAGATTGCAAAAGCTTAAGACGATAACATGCTAGGTTATCGTGCACAAACATCAGAATAATACATTTCCTTCAATCCACAAACATGTTCAGAATGCTAAGTAATTGACTGCAGCTGACAGACAACCTCCTTTACAACATGTCTCGTTACATTTTAAATAGACAAAACATGACGATTTCAAAAAAAAACAAGTTTCTATTTCATGACTAAGATAAAATCATCGCGATACAAAGGGTTTAAGACAATTTTGTAAGTGCTTGTCCCCCGGTATCTCGTGTTGCGTCAGTTGATACAGAAACGTAGCCTGAATACTAAGCGAAGCCTCCGCCATTGTTGAATATTTCATACAGAGCTTTTGTAAGTGATGCGAGAGCCTCTTACGCAACATTACTGAGATCATTCAGCGCAGTCAAAATAATTGGTTCGAAACATATCGATGTAATTATACCTATAGCTAAATGACTCAAGTTTCTCAATGCTCAATTCTAGTGGCAATTAAAGCTGATTCATAAAAACAAATATTGCTTCAAGCTGTGCTAAATGGCAATCAAAAATAGATTGAATAATTAACTATTTTATTTAATTGAATCCGTGAGCCATAAGGTTATCGGAGCAATAAAATACAAATTAGGTGTATCAGATAGAATAAAATATTTACGTATGTTTTTTATCAAGTTTGTACTGACTCAATGTCTATTATTTATTGTTTCAAAGATATAGCCAGAAGCTGACGTGAAAAAGATTATTTACAATCATATTCATACTAAAAATAATGGAGTGTAACGTAGAGACAAAATTATTCAAGATTGCAATAGTCAATTAAGTATGAATTAACAAAGTAGAAATATCAGATGAAGGCTGGACAGCGAAAGGGAGCGATGGTGTGAAATAATCATAATGTCTACACAACCATAGAATAGCAACTGGCACAGTTCAGCCATTACGGTAGCATTTTGTAACGGTCCGCCAGTTTTTTGTCAGATTAGAACTGCCCGTACAATGCATCGTGATTATGGTATGTCAGCCACTAAATTATACCAGATACCAAGAACTGGTTCCACGAAACATAGCTCTGTGTTGCACAGAAGCTGATGAAAAGTTACAACCGCTATAAGTCATTCGTATCAAATGATATAATGTATTAGAATGCAACTGCATTACGTAAATGCAATCGATGGACAATACATCAAATGAAATTAATTCAATGGACCGAATATTTGACAAACGAATCTATCAATAGAAAGGGTAGACAAATGAATATAGCAGACCATAGGAATGTAGACGGTATAAAGAATACAATAGGAGATCAGTAACTGAATGCCAAACAACGAAGCTTAAAAGTTCAAAAGTGACTTTCAATAAAGAAAACGCTCGGTTATTTGAAACTCATATTTGATTTACGCTAATGATGTTAAAATAACTATAGTGAATGTTAATTTTCGCCGTGTACGGTTGTACGAGTTCGTTGCCCTTCGTCCGCCATATTTGACCATAGACTATGGAGTAGTGTTGTCGGTTAACAGAGCATGACCATAAATTACAAAAGCCTCCTATTTGCTTGTTAGTCAGTTTTGTGACGCATCACCGAGTTTTTATTTTGCATTCACTGATTTTGTTTTAGAGTTAGAAATTGGTTTGGCGTGTTTGGTTGTAGTCTTCATACTTTTACCTTATGTAATGTGACGGTTGCCTTTTTTGACGTTAGCTGGAAAGTAACTAACGGGCAAAGGCAGCTAACGGGCAAGAACTTTGCCTATTAACACTGCATTATATTGTGTCAAAAAAACTTCCACTAACATACAAAACCTTTACAGATTCGACACAGTTTACTGAAACTACAAACAATAGAGCAAGGTTAAATATAATAATACCGTTCTCATAATTATGAAGTCTGCAAATTATTATGATAAAGTCGAAGTGATTGTTACTTAAAACTTATTTCAAGCCACACACCATAGCATTGCAATATTTATTGCGAAATAGATTTTTAGCAAAGAAACAAACGAGAGTTGTAACCGCAATATATCTCCTTTTTTTTATATGATTTACAAGAACTTCATAAGAAATAACACGTTTTGAAATGAGATCGTATCGGGGAATTGCAATCATGAGATATCAATCGGTTGATCGACAACCAGATACACCATAGTCAATATTAGAATTGTGAAATTTTGTAACTAAAAGAATTAGTAAAACAGATATTCATAATTATATTGAGGTGTTAAACCCAATCAATCTAATCGCGCTGTCAATAAAAAATTCTTAATGAAATATTAAATAATTGATTCGATTTTATCTCTCAATTTTAATCAATAACTTTGATTTTAATTTCTTCTTCGTCTTTTAGCATCAATCTTGTAATTTGAAAAAAAACCCTAAGTAAATATTAATTAAGAACGTAGTTATAATCAAGGTTATAAAACTAGAATTCTGACATTTGACCTCAAGATACCCCGGGAAGATAATGTCAAAGCAATTTCTCTGGAATTGTAACTGTAGTGTATGATAAGAACCGGTCCTAAGTTGGAGCCTTGGAGAACGCCTGAGGCCAATTTTATCATATCCAATTGAATTTTTATGCAGCTTTGATGGACAGTTTTGTAATATTGTTTGAAGTTAAATAAGCGACCATGTTCAATGAACTGCATATCGTTTTAGACTTTTTTGAATACCTTATTTAATGTTTTCTTTATCTTAAGCTTCATAACAAGGTCTTTGTATGTCAATTGATTGATTTTTAAAGCTCGGAGTCATGATAAAATGCTTAAATTAGTATCTTATAAACGACAAATGTTGGTTTGGCCTTTTTTAAAAAAACCTGGTGAAATGCGTTTGAATTTTGATGAATGATTTTCAACAGAAATATATTTTAGTGTTTTACATCATTGGTACATTGCCCGTTTCTGAATGAAATCGGTGTACTGGTAAGGATAATTCCTACAAAGCTACACAATCATGACTAAAAGTGACGTAGTTTTATAGCTTGCGACAGAGCGAATATTGACGTAGTAGAAGGCGTGTCAGTAATTTAAAGCTTCTAAGATCGACATGTTTTCATCTAAACCTCGTTCGTTGTCCTTTACGACGCGAGAAGCTGTGCCAACAATAATTGCGTTAACATGACCGCACGCTATATTTAGCATCGATTAGGAACACGATCACGAGATTAGGCACACGATCTAAACAGTTAATAGATTCTGAAGACGAGATTTGTTGAGGAGTCTATTTCTAACTCCGAAAGCAACCCACGAACCTAGCAAGGTTTATTTCAAGGGATGAGATCCGTTAATATATTAAGACTTGTCGATACAATCTCCATTATTGGATGTAGATCATGATAAATATCGATGGTTCGTTCGTGGTTTACTATCTCCACAATAATTCCTCCATCTACCTTACCAAGTTATACGGGATTAGAAGCATTACCAATTACCATATCAAATGATTTCACTAGGTCACCGTCAGTACTGGCAACTATAAATCAAATTTAAGACGTCATTGCGCTACGGTCCACTTCTCTTTCATGCCATTACTATGTTATTTCCATGAATATTAATTTGAGCTTACCAATAGAGATGTGAAGGCAGTAGGTAATGCTTTATTGGTTCTTTTGTCCGTATATAAGCTTTAATAGAAATGTTCATGCCACGAATTGTACATTCCTTGCAAGAGCATTTAATCTTGACTTCAATTGCACGTCTTTGTGTTTAGAGATATTGAATTCTCCTTTATAGATCAAAGAAACTTGATTGCTAGTTTTTGCTATTGAACTATTAGAATCGACGTCTAGAGTAAGGCCTCTAATTACCACAGATTTAGTCTGAATACTGCAAGAACACGCTTTCATGGTATTTTTTGCTACAAGTCACGCAACATGTGCTTGTACATATCCTTTATAGTCCTCAATTTGCATACTATCAGGTTGATCTAAGATAGTGCAATTATGTAGAAATGTAGCCATATTCGTAATAGATACGAGATCGCTACACAACTTACTAGCTATTACTGGCAACATTATAAGGCATCGTATGGATTCTATTGATCTAAATTAGATTACTACTTCGAAATATCATTAGATGGATCCATAATTAATCACAAGATGATTTCACAGAATATTTCGAAATGAGGCAAGCAATAAACAACCATTCTAAATCTATGATATTTGCGTTCTAACACGTAAATATTATGTGCAAATGGATTTAGATTTTATCTGTTATGTATTTATTTTCAAACCGTAAACATAGTATAATATATAATTTACATGCAGACAACAAAATCCAAAGGTCGCATTCATACAACAGATGGTAATGGCTTCATATATTATAATCCTGCATGTATGATGAAGTAAAGACTGTATGACATATTGTAAAGGATGAGAGCTCTTGGTTCTCAACATTTGATCAAATATTTTAAGTTGCTTTATTTTTTGCTAGAAACCATTAGTTTTGGTGGTGAAAGAAATTAAAAGATAACATTTACGTATATAAAAACCCATGTTACTAAGAGTTATGACTATATATGTGGTTGATGGAGAAAGAATCCAAAGAAAGCCAGAATAGCATAACGGGTAACAGCAGAATGGAAGAAGAAATCGTGTTGAGCCCGACCCAAATAACATGGGAAAAGGGCTGGAAGATGATGATGATAAGTATAGAAGAAAGTATAATATCATAGGAATAAGTAGTCAGTGTTACAATTGGGAAACAAGTGATGGTAACGTAAATTAGCAGTGTCCGGAAGCTACATTTTTGTAACGCTTGGGCCACTTTGCAACAACCAACCACAAGGAAACATTTAATATTCCAAGTGTGATCTTCCTCATGATGCAAACAGATACAAATCAAACCCACCTCCAGGCTTAACCGATACAATCTACCAAATACATTGAGATTGAGAACCACTCGCATCATAATTAATCGCCAACGAAATCATAAGTGCGTTCCATTACTCGCCATGCTCTAAGGCTTATTACTGAGGATGTATTATGAAAGGCAGTGGGCGTTGCATTTGCTTATCTGTCCGTACACGGAGCTAATACAAACACCCACGGGTTTGCATGAAATATTGCTGTAGGTGTTCCATAGGTCAATGTGAGTTCGAGTGTTTTTGTTCGATTTGTATTGATAGTTGAGCAATTAGAGGGATTCATTTTTTGGGGTTGGTTTTTGGTGTAACAATCAACCGACTCAATTATTGTGTACTCAATGATTTTTCTTGTAAAGATTTGTGTTGGGAAAGGAAAGAAGTCATTCCAGCGATTTTCTTAAACAACAGAGAGAGAGACAGAGAGAAAGAACTAGTATACATAGTATAATGCAAATTATCTTAAAATGAATTAGTAGTATCATATGCATTCTCAATCTCAACTAAGTTGAAGACAACTTTCAAACCACGACGTTACTAGATATCAGATTTAGTGTTAACGACTAGGCTTCCTAAAATTGACAATGTAGGCAGACTATAAAATACTAATTTTATCTTACCTATCCTTCCACACATGAACTGACTCACACAGTTGCCAATCTGAAACACTAGGCCAGACCGTTATTCAGATACAAAAACAAAGATGAAGTCTACGCCGTAGGATGAAACTTATCTAATATGGAGATAAGTGTGAGATAAATAATCGTAAAAACTTGATATGGCTGCTAAAATATACGGAAGTGTCTTTTTGTAGCTAACAATAAAAAGATTAAATTAAATAGGATGGGTTACTTTAATGCTCTCAGATATTAAATAAAAGAGAATCAGGGAAAAGAAATAATTAAATATTGCAATATGTAAATGAAACATATATTGCAAATGATACTAAAAATACGCAAGTTGCGGTAGCTACATATGGTCAGTAGCAATACCATGCCCAAAGGAGGAATATTTGTAAAGTTTCCTGTCACAAATAGTTTATTTGTAACAGGTAACAACACCGATACTAAGAAAACAGAAATAAATGCTATAATTCCAAAGAATTCAATAAACGAATTTACATAAGCAGTGAGTATTAATGCAAAAGCGATATCAAGTACAACAATAACATTACGCGTAATATCGAGGTCAGCGCATAAACAGGTTCATGCGCCTTCACCTCGTAATGTAAGCGTTTTAATAGATAACGTAAAAAAAATATTCTTATCTTATTCAGACAATGTCTGTAACGCGTCAAGGGAAACAGTGGTTTTTTTACATTTGTAGGACCATTTAGTGATAATTAGACGAAATAAGCCGAATCAGGCACGAAGTTAAATAAAGAATAGAATACTCAATTAACACACAACGACAACTTTACAGAAAAGAGTAGAGTTACTTTCACTTCTAATATAGCCTTATCACTTAAACTGGCTCTTTATGACCGCAAGAATCTTGCCAATAGCGATAAGGTTAATGGGGATATAAAACTTCTATTTTGCGGACAAAACACTTCACTTTCGACCAATATCTAGCAAATAACTTACTAATAGTTTAAGGATATAATAACTAACGTGTACACTGTACATCAAAGTGTACAGTGTGACATCAAATTGAAATACTATTAAAACATAAAAAAACGGTAGTCAAATATGATCTTCTGCCCTTAACCTAATTCATTTGAGGACGGTAGCAATAGTATTGGTCCTCTTTCATGCACCAACTCACCAGTCATTTCTTTTCTGGTTATATCATCTTACACATCATCTATCTGAATTATTTTTTGTTATTTTTTAAAACCACGAAAATGATGATTAAAATTGTAGACTCAATTGTAATAAAATACTCGCATATCAATGTATCAACCAAGATTAAATATATCGCAATAATAACCGTATTAATTGCGGAACAGATAGCAATGCCATAAATCTGGAAACGACCTTATAAAATATAAATAATGAGGGAATGTATTATTGTAGGAATGTGAAGATAATGGTTTTGAACCGTTAATTAAAATGCCATTTGTTGATTATGTATTGGTTAAGGATTTTAGTAATGGGCAGAAAGAAAATGGCAATGGTAAAATTACAGTTATTAGAAGATTTAAAACTACTGAAGGTATTTTAATGATCATTATGAATCTGATGACACTAAAATTATAAAGGCAAATGTTGTAGTTATGTAGTTGACCGGATTTGAATAAAATTTGGCATAAGGTAGACCATGTCTTTGTATACTTGGAATAATTTCTACATTCGTTGGCGACGCTACTAGTAAAAGCTAGTAGATTAATAAATGGTGAGTGATCTTAATATGCCAATGATTTCGAATAAGGCAACATTAACTAGCACTATCCAAATTTTTTTATCTCTAAGATTAACTTCTTTCTCAAAATTTCGTATAAATAAATGCGAAGACAATGTATCAGTATGTTACTAGCTTTCTGCCAGCGGTTTCATCCGCGTGGAAGTAGACTTTTCCATACAAATTTTTCATCCCAGTTTCAATCCCTTAGAGGTCGAATTATAGGAAATCCTTTATTAGTTCTCGCTTATGCCATAGGAAGTCTTGTACAAAATTTCACGATCGTAGTCCCAGTAGTTTCAGCTGTAATGTTTATCAGTCAGTTTCTCCGTTTATACATATAGATATTGAAGAAGATTTTTGACTATGAAATTTTACTAGTTTGTCTTTAAATTAATCTAAAACCAAGTGGCACTCAAGCTGAGTGCTCGCGTAAAACTAGATGTTGCAGACATCTAGATATTACGACATTCGAGTTCCTGCATATGTTATGTGATTGAGTAACTTTATTACTTTTATGGTTCTATTAGCGTTTGCAAAGGATTAAAGGTTGAATACATTAACTTTGATTTAGTGATTCGATTAGACGCCTCTACTTTGTTTAAATTTTATCGACGTTTGAAAAATTTAGGTTGTCTTCGATCCGAGAATTGATTTCGATTTTAGTTTGAATCGTTTGTTATTAATCCGTTTTTAATAATAAAAATTTTATCGTCTATCGTACAGTCTCGCATCCTCATATTTTTTTTGGTCATGTATGCCGCCGAGGGGTGGCTATTGAGCGACTTGTGGTACAAGGAAGAGTTGAGGGTACCACGCGACGAGGAAGATCGCTTATGGGGTGGACTGACCAAATAAAGGCTTCAGTATGTGGCTCATCGTCGCTGCATGAATGCACAAGTAAAGGTCGCGACGCTGAGCAGTTGTAATGTACTAGATAGTACGGACGACGCCACACAGAGCCGTCCCGCTCGACGCGACGGTAACCTCGGATCTGTATGGCGTCGTCGCGGTGCCGCCCGGTCCCGCCGCGCCGCGCCCGTTGTGTGCAGACACCTTAAGGCGGCCATCAGAGAGGAGTGGCGGTGTGTTGTAAAGCTTGCCACCAAGACCTGAAGTGATGACCACGACCACTCTGTCAAGAGTAATACCGACAAGAATCCTCAGAATAATTTAAAAGGAATTTGGGATCGTTTAGCTCAACCCTGAATAAAAAATCTTCGAATTATGCTTATAACCTGCGAACTTTAGTATGAGAGGTCTCAAGAACATATGTTTAAACTGTTAATTCTTACACAATCAATTTCACAAAGTAACATCTCCAACATACATTGGATTATGTTGCGCTTGCGACACTGTCGCAAATCATTGCGACAGTCATGCGATTAATTATGTTTATTCATAAAAAGCGAAATATTCTTTTGTCTGCTATAAGTTGTACTTATAATGTGTTTCGTTGGGTTTTTGTAGTTGATTCCAGTTTAAAGAGCTGTGTTTTGTGGTTTTTTGTAAGTAAAGATTCTTTTATTCTTTATTAGTGATGCGCCCCAGATTTTACTGGATACCATGCTTCCTCGTTTATTTTATTACTGTTTCTATTAGTAGCGTCGTTTAGGAATTAGCGGATTTAAACAGCGACACGGAGTGCAACTTTGTTTTTACCGACATCTCAAAAAGGAGGAGGTACTATGTTTGGATGTTTGTATGTTTTTTTATACTGTGTAAAAATTATATGAGTTTTTTTGAATTCTGTCGTGATTTATTAATCAATGTTAAATTGTAACCTACTTTTACTTGCTTACGATTTACTTTAACAGTATTGTTGGCTTCTTCACATGATCATAATACGACATATTTGTTTACTATGTATTGTAAATATCACCGTAAGCATTGATATAGATTATAAACATACAATTAAAATAAAAATTTTAAAACCGATGTCAATAAAGAAACATCCATATATCAGAATTGAGCTACTAAACCAAACCCATAGCGATAATCTTATCTGAACCATTATTAAAATAAATTTAAATATAATTTATGACACAATATGCATTATATTAGAATATCGATGACATTTTTATGCATTCTAATGTCAATTTCTTTAATAAATTATGACATTTCGGTTTACTGACAGACCGTGCATGGTGTCATGTAAAATATATATAAAATTAATGCTTTACGATTAACTTTTTTCTGTGTCCTTGTTTATATAAGAGGTCGGTGAACTTTTGTGATTATCTTTTTCTTTTGATCGGGGTGAGGATGTTGATTAAGAGTGTTTAAACCTCATGAATGTCCTGATAAGGCATGGCTTAGTTCGATTCTATAGAACTCGAGAAAACTAGATAAATAATGTCAAACTGTCAATGTGAATTGAAATGTCGTGAATTGAAAATAACTTGTAGGTACCTACATGAACAGTTTATAGAAGTTTTATATACGTTATTCAGTGGTTTTGTTTAGCCACACAAAATAATTAGTTCTGATTTTTGTCAATAGATGGCATTGTTAGTTCACCTCCGATTCCTAAATCGCGGTGTTAAGATTCTCCGCCAATACTATAAGGTGTTGAAGTAAGATTTTTTTTAAAACCATTCACACCGTGTGTATTCCGTGGTGTAAGCAGGTTTGGACCTTACGTACAGATCAACCAGGTTATTGAGTTTAGAACCCCATAATACCCCCATGACGAGGGTTATTCGGATCTCAAGATTTGATCGTAAGCAGTGAAATTTTTGCTGACATTTACCTACTTTGACCTGACTGGAAATGACATATAAATTATATGGGGTTCGAAGATAAATTCGTATTAGTTAACTATGAAAAAGAGAAGAAAAGATCATACCTTACACCTTAGCTTGACTAACTCATCTGATGAAGTACTGATTTAATCAATGTTGGAGCATGCTTGCCCAACAGTTATTTTTTTTGCTGTTGCTTTAAAGAACCTTAGGTTTTAGCTATCAGGACTCTTGGGTTCGAAAAATGTTTTGTGCTTGGGTAATAGTATGTTCATCATGTACGGTCTACCTTTTGGTATATCGCTGTAAGTCTAGTGCACGAGTTTGGTAGAATTAAATACATACTCCCCGAAATGTGATCCGTAGAAGATCGACAGGCTAGAATCTCAGCGTCGATGTTCTCTTGAGCAAGACCATACCTAGACCATGACATTAAAAGTAAGATTGTTTTATTCCTGTTCCAGAGTGTGCAAGTGACAGCGTTAGACACGTTGTCTAGCGCCGTCTCTTTCCCACTGAAAGTAATATCGAAGTAATACTGCTATAAGGGCTTGTGGTAGGCCCGCAAGACCTTATGCCGATGCTCAAGACCTCTTGCTCAGAGCTTCGACTCGACCAGTGCACCATTAATAGGAACCTTCAGATACCTACACTCAATTGTTTTTATTTCCCTTCTACCTCGTTAAACCTCAAGACTTTCGCATCTACCTATTTGTCACGACTCCGTCGCTCATCAAGCAGAATGTCGTAACCTGACATTTTGTAGAATTATCAATTTACACTGTGACAAGTAAATGCATATTTAATGACCGGTTCCATTGCTAATTTTCAATGTACAACTTATATCCGCATCTGAATGGCTAAGACCAAAATGTGGGTGTTGCGTATGTAGCTATATTATTGTTTTTATAATAATTTTACTAATGCTTCGTAATAAATGGGATATGTTTCGCGTTTTTATTGTGTGTGGTTTATTTGAGATGGGTTTGTAGATGTTTGTAGGTGATTTTGTTGTTGCATAATGGTTTGGTTTGGCGTTGTGGATTACAGCCCATTCCATCTTTAAGAGAGGATGCTTGACTCCCAGCAGTGAAAACATTTTAAGGCTGATGCTATGCTGTAATTGTTTGTCCAACGGATTATGTATTTATGGGTTAATGTAAGATGATCTAGTCCGATCTGTTTTTATTTTAAGGTGGAGTCTGAGCGGAATGGAAGTGCTTTAGTTGCTTTTTAAATTCTAAAACTACGGGTTTTTCAGAAAATCCCTGTGGTCCAAGCGGGCATCAGCGCTGTTCCTTTACTGTTTGCTTCCATCTCTTTGAGGAATGCGTGGATCACTATGCGCTGTCGAGGACTGAATATGGAAAGTAAGTAGGTACTTACTGCATGAATATACAATGTATTTGTTTTACTTACTATTTTATTAATTTATGTTCAGTGTTATTAAGTAAGTACGTACTTTTAGAGGGACTGCCCCAGACGTACCTACTTAAGTATGGTCACCACTGGTGGATGCACTTTTATTGCTATTTTTAAAATGTTCTTCCCCTAACGATCTGTTTAATAAGCCCTTGTTTTATCAACACAGACGTACACGTGTTAATAAACATCTTGTGATAAAGAGTTATCTTAAAATAAAACTCTCTAGTTCTTACTGTAGATACTCTTGACATTCATTCATTCATTCAAGACATAGCTAACTTTTATTGATGATATAGAGTGGGTAATTATTTTATATGTGTAGGTTTTTATATGTCAAAGACAATCATTCTGTTATTTTTCCATGACATGGAAAAATAACAGCGTGCGAGCGAGAAAGGACAAACTATTGCAGCTATTATCGTACTTATATAAATTGTTAATAACTTAATAGATTGGTTTAGGTCGGTCTTGGTGCAATGGCTGGCCATCGCTTTTCAGCGAGGTAATGCGGCGAGTGTTATTATGGACACTTTTGCACCGGGAACTATTAGGGGCGGTATTTAATGACATTGCCATTTAATTATGGACAATTTATATAAGGTCCCATTAAAATAGATGAACAAACTTTGACACAGCGTTCGATACGTCTAACCAAAGGCATCCAAGAAAAAAAAAACACCGAATAAAGTGTTTTTATTTTGACCTAACATAATAAAATTGATGCATGGGAATTTTGCACTCAAGAATTTTGAAAGTATATAAAGATTTTTTTTCTTATTTTATTTTTTACCATTGTCTTTATTTTGGTGGTCTGAATGATTTGTGAAATTTTGTCCATCTATTTTAATGGGACCTTATATATTTGTCTTATTAATTAATAAAGATATTATTATTATTTAAAGGGAGATGAAGATGATAAAGATACCCTATATAGCTTAGCACCTCTACTGTTCAGTTTACGTCGTAAAATTGATCGCATTAATATCTCATAGTAGAACAACAGTTAATTTATCGTTCACAACAATGTCTACCGCAGTATCCGAATGACGTAAGGATCGTGAGTTCTATAAGAACACTCTCGTTACTGCGAGTGACATAATACGAGTTCGGTGTTTGACCCGGACCATGAGCGAGTAGCGGTATTCCGTGTACCTACTGTTGAAGGAGTAGACGTGTGAAAAGTGACTAATGAGGTAATCTATCAGGTGATTTGTAAGGATTCCAAGGAGCTAATAAAGAACGTGTTTTGTTTTTTAATTTATTGATTAGTGTGTGAAGTGTGTTCGGTGTGAGGATGTGGATCAGGATTTGGGTCTTGTAGTCTTTTTACTGTTATGATACTGTGACCCTGAAAGCTTATGAGCTACCAACCCGTGACGTCATGTCGTGTTTTTCTAAATATTTTGGAAATGCTGATATTCTGTGGATACTAACTAAGTACTTATTGAAACATTTTCCTAAAACTAATCCAATAAAGAACCGTGACACTTTGCTATATCCACAAAATATTCATCATGTGCATATAAGTAAAAAAAAGCTTCTGAACGACGAAATGTTTTTCAAAATGATTTTATAAAAACATATGTGCTATTTAAAAAAATTGCTTCTGATCGATGAAATTGATTTTCAAAAACGTATGATCTTGTGATTTTCAAAAAAAGGTTTGGTGAAATACAAGTTCGTTGCCTCGGAAGTTATCGTATAGCAACCGATTGTTCAGGTCCTGTCTCTCTTGCATCGATAGCCTCTCAAATTTTAGGCTATACTTACGTTGAAAATAGATAGATCGAGAAAGGTCTTCTTTAAAAAAATGAAAAAAATGCTCGATCCAGTACGGTCTGATATCTGCGAACACCTACAAGTAAATAAGGGATTGTACCATTAGTATCGATATAAGATACTCGCTGAATTTGCTAACTTGGACCAAAATCCCATTGCAATACTAATATGTGAGCGAAACTTGTTAACTTTTGTATGTTGGTACCACATGCAAAGTCACCGTGTGTGTACACAAATAGGTATCAATGTGTGAGTGTGTCAATTATAGTGACGAAATGCAATAGAAATAATTGAGATATCGAGAATGTAGATGGAATCGATTCTGAAAATGTCGATTTCATTGTGTAATCGATTTTGTAAAGGTTGTCTAACACTACGAAGCTGAAGGTACAAATCTGACTAGCGATTTTGTGAAACCGGTATGTCTTAGAACAAAAAAAACATCGGTGGCTTGTGACGTACTCCGCACTGAGTGAATTAGAATCCATTCCCTTTCTCAGACAGGAGGCTGAGTTTTAATATTAGGAATATTAGAAGGCTTATGCCTTTTTATGTAAGAGTCAATCAAAACGTTATCTCTTAGATTATTTTTTAGTAAAAAACCTTAGGGACTCTGCAAAAGGGCCGAAGCCTACTAGGGCCCAGGGTCTCTTTCTGAAAGAAAAACTTAGCCTCAGTGCGAAAGACAAAGAAGGAAACGGTGGGGTGTTTTTTCAATGTCTGACACTGTTTCCCGCTTCACCCAAGAGCAGGATTCGTCATTAGATGATTTTTGCCCATAATAAAAAAATTGTATGTAGAAAATTGGTCATGAAATTTGAAAAAAGCGTCCATTGAAACAGTCGTTGTAGTAGTTTCAACCGTAATAATATCATATGATAAAGTAACATTCAACAAGAGAACGATTTTTTTTTATTTGTTACTGTAGTATCCATGTTTACTCAGTTTTAACAAAAATACAATTCTGTCCTTAGAATATAAAGAAAACCAATACCTGCTTAGTATACATAATAATCAAAAAGACTTAACAGTCGCAAGTATTTATCGATAATTTCGTTCATAATATCTGATCGCAGTTTTTTGTATGACAGTAAACTCAATTACAAAACATTATGTAGGACAATCGAAATGGTTGATAATGAAAATATTTTTAGCTTTTGATGCAATCGGTGATGTTATCACTGTATTATCTTATCAATCAAACGAGACTATGTCGTTTGACGTATTCGATCACTTGTCATATGATTGTCAGATATACTATTGAGGATATTGTAAGGTTGTTCTGAAATTAACCGAATACACTGAAAACAAGAATAACTGTAAACAAACTTGATAATAATATGTAATTTTATTTAAAAAAAAAACTAGGCATGGGTTTTTTGGTGACGTAATCATCATCATCAGCCTTTTTAATGTTCCCACTGCAGGGACACAGGCCTCCTCTCTAAGAGAGGGAATGGGCCGTAATCCACCACGCGGGCCCAGTGCGGGTTGGTGAATGTCACATGTCTTCGAATTTTTGGTTCTAGTACATGCCGGTTTCCTCACGATGTTTTCCTTCACCGTTTTGAGAGCAGTGGTGATGAAATAAATTACACAAAGTAATGCGCCTGGCTGGGTTTGAACCCGCGACCTACTGCACGCAAGTCGGGGCCGTTACCACTCGGCCACCACTGCTCTCAAATTTTCAATTTTCAGATATATTCCTATGATATAGTACTATGTATAACGCCTTGCTTCATGGTTAATTTTCAGGGTTCTAGGTCAATGGGAAGTACCCGTGAATTTTGATTCCTTAGTGTCAAAATGTTTTTGTGACATAAACGGCCGTATCTATTTTTCCCTTTATTTTTTTTTTTAAAGTTTGATTTTTTCACAGCTTCAAGGGACCGCAGATTTGAGTATATACGAGTATATGTTTTTTTTTTCTTTTAATTTCAATTCGATAGCTCCACGCTTTCCCGGGATAAAGGGTCTTGACAAACAAACATACAGATGGAGAACAAAGTGATCTTAAAAGGGTACCGCTTTTTGTCTTTTCAGGTATATCTTACAAAGATTATTAGACATACAAACATTTTTTAGATTTAATTAATTACCAAACATAGGTTTAGGTAAATAGCTAATTGTATCTAAACCTTTTTAAATAGAGGACTTAAGAAGACTGTTTATACACCGTGAAATTTAAATGGTTGTTTTCCCTCAGCGAAATGGTTGTATCTTGGTAATACAAACGTATGATAAAGAAATAAAATATTAAAAACAAAAAATGGACCTGTAGAGTGCAAGCTAATTATGACGTATCACAACGTGCGACTCTAGTAGTACCTACAAATTACGTCTAATGTTACTATTGTGTTCTCTTTTTTGAGTTGATAAATATTTTTAATAATTATTATTTATAAAAAAAAAATCAATTTTTTTTATTTTTTCTGTATGCTTCAAAAGTACTCCTTATGGCAAGTCATTCTGCCGCGGGAAAACAACCATTTAAATTTCACGGTGTATTTTGTTAACTACCTAAACCAATGAAGAAAGGTATACAAATCAAAAATCGTCTACTTGCGAGACTCTCGCAACTGGACAGCAATTGGCACGCCTCAGTAACGTGTTTCAGATCTAAATCATAGCTGTTTATTAAAACTGACAAGTTGCCGCAACCTATGTTCCAACTGACCCATGCACCGACTGACCCATTTCTCTCAATTGATTCTAGCGTTATTGTGTGAAATGTGCCTACAGAGTATCAGAGTGTTGGCATTCTGATTTCATAATGTAGATGCACACATTGTTGTTCATTTGTTTTTAGATTGCCAACACAATCGCTCTTATATACGCACTTTGTACCTAACGCATTTAAGGCCACGTTTCACTCATTTTGTACATTTATAAACCTCTGGAAATCCACAAATATAAAAGAGAACAACCATGAATAATTATTTTATTAAAATTATTCGACTAAGCTCCAGGCAGGCTCAAAATCATTATTATTACCTACTTAGTATAAAACAAAGTTGCTTAGCCCTATGTATGCTTAGATCTTTAAAAGTACTTTGATGCGGTTTTTTTAATAGATAGAGTGATTCAAGAGGAAGGTTTAGGTGTATAATACATGCACAGTGTATTCAATATCAGTACCCGTGCGAAGCTGGGGCGGGTCATTAGTATGGTATAAATTAGTTGGTTCGATAAAAGAAATCGCGAATCTGATACAACTTACGATTTCAAACGAGTATGTCACAAAAATATTCGAAAGTTACACAAATATAATGAAGTTTTTTTATTGTCTCGCAAAAACATTTTTTTATTTTAGTACATGAAGGAAGGTTCTGAATGCCAACGAGAGTTCAAGCCTTATCTCTCTTTTTTCGCGTTACCGCTTTATCAAATATTTTAACAGCATCGGATGATAAAACATGGCTTTAAGACATGCTTACATTGCCGATAGAGGACCAGAGATCCCAAACCGTAGAAGTTTTTTTTTGGTTTGACGTGACATTAAAGATTTAAGTGATTTTGGTAAGATAACTATTACTAACTCCCTGTCGTGATGATCTGGACTCGTTTCTGTAAGATCAGCTGAAGAGTCGTTTTTTCTGTCTTCGATCCACTGAAACATTTTCCATCCGATTACAATTTAGGTATCTTCAAGGCTAGAGTGAATAAGCCCTTAATAAACTAGTACAATTCACCATCAACGATTGCATCACGGCTTACCGTCAGGGATCGCAGTCAAGCACTGCAAAAAGTAGAGCATATTCACGCAATATTCTTTCATATTCAGGCCCGTATCTATTGTTCAATTATCGATATTAACAAAGATGATTAATGACTTTTATATTAGAACTTATGCAGCAATCTTCATCTCTTTTAAATTGGTAGCTACGACATGTTGAAACTACCAACAAAGCGCTAATGACCGATCTTTTTTTTTATTGCAATAAACTAGTGCTTGACTGCGATCCCACCTGATGGTAAGCATTGATGCAATCGTTGATGGTAAGGCGCACTAGTTTATTAAGAGCCTATTCACTCTAGCCTTGAAGACACCTAAATTATAATCGGACGGAAAGACTGCAGCCGGCCTGTTTCATGTACGCTCGATGTACGCGGTATAAACGACGAGGCAAAACGCTTAGTCCGGGCCGCAGGGCCGACCCACATAATGAAGAATATATTATACTTATTATACATCTATGGTTATAAAATTATCTGTTATCTTGAACAAAACAAACAGTGTAATTAAATATACATAGTTAATCTAGATCTTGTGATGTTCCTAATTAGTTTAGTGATAATTTTCCTTTGTTTTGTGCTTGTGCTAGGTTCTAGAACGCGACAGCTTCTGGAATACCTAACTACAGATAGACGTTTTAGATTTGAGATATTAAACTAGTCTCAAAAACCTTTTTTGACACATAATTAGGTACAGACAGATCTAGAAAAAAAGCAAAAATTTGATTCGCGGATAAAGTACCTATAAAAATTTTTAAAACAGATGACAAAGACCATTTACTAGCTCATAGTTGGAGCTTTATATAATGGTAAGGTTATAAGAATATAGACGTAAAAAAAAAATTTTTTTCTTGCAGCTTAATTAAACGCAACACAACAAAAAAAAGTAATAACGAAATTGGGTCAATATATATTATCACGCGTAAACTAGAAAGACCGAGGGAAATTGGGATTCATTTTTATACATACACTACCTTTTGCTCGCGGCTTCGCTCCCGGCAACAGAAAAATGCGATAAAAGAAGAACCGCTCGACCGATTTTGTGCAAACTTTACATACTTAAACCATCTACTAAATAGTCCGAAAAAAGCCTAAACACCCTACTCACCTAGGTGAGCCCGTTCTTGAGTTATAAAATAACAACGAAAAGTGGCATTGATTTTTATACATTTAGATGAGTATAGAGAACATGCAGCGGAGATGAGAATGTTGAGATGGATGTGTGGTGTGACGAGAATGGATAAAGTAAGAAATGAGTATATTAGAGGAAGTCTGAAAGTGGCGCCAGTGACTGAAAAGTTGAAAGGTAATCGTTTGTCTTGGTATGGTCATGTAAAGAGGAGAGATGAAACGCATGTTACGAAAAGAGTTTTGAATTTAGACGTAGATGGATGGAGAGGAAGAGGGAGGCCGAAGAAGAGATGGATGGATTGTGTGAGAAGTGATATGAAAGAAAAGGGAGTTAGTGATAGTGTGACGGGTGACAGGACAGAGTGGAAGAAAAAAACATGTTGCGCCGACCCCAAGTAATATGGGATAAGGGTAGGATGATGATGAGTATACAGAACCTTCTAACAATATCGAAACAAATGTTAGACAATAATTCGATGTTCATAGATACTGTACGAGTATCTACTCAGATAAACAACAAATTGCAGCTAGCCTAAGTACCTAGGTACAAAACAAATACAAATTAAGTTATTGTTTGATCAATTGATTGTAGCTCTTAGAAATCGAACTTAAAACCTTAACCACAACCGCATTATCGACCACTGAACCAACTTTCTTCTCTTCCCTTAGATACGGAGCATACCTATCTACACTTAATATAATAAAGAGGTTAAGGTTGTTTTTTTGTTTGTAGGAGATAATCTCTGGAACTAATGATTCGATTGGAAAAATTGAAGCTATAATAGAAAGCTGCTTTACTCCTGAGTGACATAGGCTATAAATTATTTATATTTAAACATGGATATTGACCGAGCTATCACAACTTTTGTCTCACAAATTTTCCGCGGACGAAGTCGCGGAAAGAAGCTAGTACTTGATATGCATACTAGTTTGTGCCAGCGGTTTTGCCCGCGTGAAAGCAGAAAATTGTCCAATATGAACATTCTTCCGGGACAAAAAAGCATTTTATAGGGGGACTAGCTTTCTGCCAGAGGCTTCGCCCGCGTGAAAATAGGTTTGCGCACAAACTTTGGACACGCGTTTCAACCCTTTAGGAGGTGAATTTTGGAAAATCCTACGTCATAAAAGGAAGCCAAATTTCACTTTTCTAATTCCAGTAGTTTTGGCTGTGCGTTGATATGTCAGCCAGTCAGTTTCTCCTTTTATATTTTTCAGCCTTTGTTGCCTGGCCAGCAACCCCAACAACCCCAGCATTTGTTGCCTGGAAAAAATCGCCGAGTGCGATAAGGCCGTCGATTGTATGTTTTTTTTATTATAAGTTTTCTTTTCAATGTATTTTAGTCTTGGTGTACAAAAGTGTATAATAAACAAATATAAAGATTGGTAATTATGACAGATACTTAAACACTTGATTGTAGTCGTGATAACAAACAACTTTTACTATGGAACCAAAACTTAAATTGTGTTTAAAAGTATCGGTCACTAAACCAGTCACCCTATAAAAAATCCCATGATTATGGGACACCATCCCAATAAAAAAAATACACGAAAACCATTGACCATTTACCACAACCAGAATAAAAGGTAGCACTTTGTCCATTGGATAATTCCGACCTTATCACGGACAAAGCCGCTGGCAAAAGCTTGTAGCAAATAATAATCAATGTACGAAATGAATTACGACGCAATTACTATGTGCAAGCCAATTTGTTCAAACATTTGTCTTGTTTCTCTGTCTCAACTAGTGTTAAAGCTATTCGTATTGTGTAATAACATAATTAATATTGTATATCATCATCATATCAGCCGAAGAAGTCCACTATGGCCTGTACTTGAGCGGCATAAGCAAAGCCTGCGTGTCACGGAAATGAATATGCTGCGCTGGATGTCTGGAGTCTCGCGGAAAGACCGCATTAAGAACTCCCGCATCCGGGGCAGCCTTCAGGTCCAGGACATAGCGGATAAACTGCAGAAGGGTCGCTTACGTTGGTATGGCCACGTTTTACGAAAACCGGCAGACTACGTGGGTAACAGATGCCTCGCCATGCCGCCTCCGCCGGGACCCGGAAAACGAGGAAGGCCTAAGAGGCGTTGGATCGACGTCGTAAGGGACGATATGCGTGCCAATGGGCTTACGGCAAAGGACGCGAAAGACCGAGCGAAGTGGAGGCGTCTTAGTAAGAAAGCGGACCCCGGGCACCGAGGTGAAAGCCAAGGTTGGCATCCGGGACTAATACCGCTAGGATGATGATGATCATCATATCAGCCGAAGAAGTCCACTGTTGGACATAAACCTTCCCTAAGAGTCGCCATAAAGATCTGTCCTTGCGTCTCCTGTCCATCGCATTGCCGCGACCCTTTCTAACTTTTTTTTTTATGGCAGGTAAAAATCATCCAATGACGAATCCCGCCCTTGGGCCGAGCGGGAAACAGTGTCAGACTCTTGTTGACTAAACACAGTAAACAACATAGTCCGTTCCTTCCTAGCCTTAATCCCAGAGCCCTGGTGTTATGCTTTCAGGAGGCTTCGACCCTTCTGCAGGGTCCCTACGGTTTGCTCTCTACCATTTAGCTGTGTTTAATACATGTAAACGCAGTATTATATTACATACATTTAATACGATTTCGGGCTTACAGATGGGCAGCAATGGGTAGCTCGTCATCCGACCGAGTCCAAGTTGTCGATGGAGTCGCGCGTCAAGGAGTTGTCAGCAAATGAAAGGGCCCTACTGGGGCCAAAGCCTGTTAGGGCCATGGACCGAATTCTAAAGAAAGAAACAAAGAAAGAAAACATGTTTATTTGGCTCCAGCTCCACCCAAGAGTGGAAGATGTCATTGGATGATTTTTACCAACAAAAAAAAATACTGCGACTGCTTCCGTAAGAGTAGCAAGCAAGTCATCTATGAATGACAGCCAACGAACTCTAAAACATGCCAATGTCCTCACCGATTACATAAACACTGGCCACCAACAAACCATTTCGCGAAAAAGAAGTAAAAAGTTCAAAAAAAGAACTCGGACTAAAAAACCAAAATGTCCGTCCACTAGTTTTGTAATGGTTGCGCAAGATGGCAGCCTGACCTACGACATTTCCCGCCATCATGCTACCGGCTACCGTGGCGTAACTTGACTTTGCTGACTTTTGGGGCTCAAAACCTTTTGTTAGCCAAATTCTTTTATTTTAGCCACAGAGCGAAGAAACAGTAGAGTAGTAACTTTTCATCAAAACCAAATGTGTGAATGAGTACCTCTTTTTACTCCTAAGGCTTATGAGCATTCTGACTATGTCCATTGAGCCAATGCAAATATATTACAAACAATTGAGCCAGTCCAATGCAAATTTATTACAAAACAAATTTATGACTGTCATCTCACAACCTCAATTGTAGATGAAGAACTAGGTTACTATCAGGTGGAATCGCAGTCAAGCATAAGATTAAATCTTTAAATAAAAAAAGAGAAGACCTGCGTGAGGCAACTAGATATCATACGGGCTGAATTGAACCTATTTTGTCGAATCGTGAGAGGAATACCTTAGTTTGTTAATTATTTGTTTTATTACCATTGTTTTATATAAATAATACATAAAAAACATAGTGATTTGATAATTTTTTAGGAGTTTTCAAGCGGTAAAATTCGCAGAGTCTAACTACAGACTCTCAAAAAGCAATTTAACCAATGCCGCCTCTAGTCTCTTCAGTAGTCTATGTACGTTAGCTAAACTCGTTAGCTCTTTGTTCTGCGATTATGTCACATAGCTGCCGAAATGGTGGCACAGATCTTTATCAGGATAAATACGTAGGAACTGTCGAACAACATTTAATCTTGTTTCGTTTAGATCGACGGCGTTTAGTTGTTAAGCCGGGAGGGTATGCAACTGTTATCTATAATTAAGTCGAAAGTATTTAACACAGCTTCTTAGGCAATGGATAATTTGATACGGAAGTAAATAATTGAGTTTTGGGCTTCTAATTTCATCACAATGCTCTGCGTTTTGGTTTCCATCGTATGCGACCTTATGACCTTACCAATCCAGCTCGTTTGGTTCATCTTTTAGGATACCTTCCAATGCTGTGTTTTTTTATGGTGGGGAAAATCATATAATGACGAATCTCGCCCTCGAACGGAGCGTGAAACAGTGTCAGACTCTGACTAAACGACCCACCCCATTCCTTCTTAGCCTTCATACCTGGGTCCGACCTTCCTTTCAGGAGGAGCCGGGCCCCAGTAAGCTTCGGCCCTGCAGTTGGGCCTCTACCTTTGCTTCCAATGCTGTGCCTTCCAGGACCCTTTTGCTACCATCTGTTCGGTGCGCAATATTATTTCCATTACCACTTACGAGGTACGTATACCAATTTTTTTTTTAATTTTATACTACTTTTATCGCCGATTTATAAAAACTTTTTGTATAATAAGTATCAAAATAAATAGGTATATGCCGAATAACTTTCCAAAGAGTCCTGACAACATATCAAAATTGTTTTTTTTTGGAAATGATGATCTTTAATATCGTCATAATTATAATTAAAGAGGACTCTTAATCAATGAAAAGTATGAAAACAAATTATGTAGGTATCTATTTATTAGTGGTACATTATATTTCAATTAGTATAACATTGTTTTAGTACCAAACGCTTTGTTAACATAACTGCCACGGTGATTTAACAGTTTTCGAGTACGTTGACCTTTAGCAACATAATTGTGTCTTATGTATTCTCAGACAATTTATAATGCAACTAATTTTACGCGTCATTTTGAATAATATTCAATGTGTTCTCTAATTTTTACAAGAACTTTGTTGTATGCTAAAACAGTAACAATTTTTTTTAAATCTATGAGATAACTAGCTATTGACGGCAGCTTCGCTTACGTCAACTGATTATTCTATTCTACTACCCTATTCTCTTCTCTTCACAATAACAAACACAGCAAAAAATAATTGGTAAAATTGGTCCAGGCGTTGTTGAGTTATACGCTTACCAAAACATTTTTTAGGAGTATGTTCCATTGGTAAATTTTCCTATTTTTATACCTATGAGTAAAGTCGCCGAATAATGCTAGTTTAATGTTATGTAATTTATCTGCACATTTCCATAGCCTAGAAATAGGTACTCCATGAAGCAATCAAGTTTCAATAAAAGTGTGTACTAACTACTATCTCATTATCCCGTTAAATCCATCTACAGATCAACGACCAGAGACAATTTATTATTATTACAACCTCCCTACAGGTACAAAGGTCATGTTAGTTTATGGTAACACAGAAAAAGCCGCGGGCGTGGAAAATGTCGGCGATTGCAAAACTACAATTTGTAACGCCCTGCAAATTATTAATACGGCTGGGATTCTTAATATCTGCTTGATATTATCGAGACATGAAGTGAAATTGATTTACTTCACGTTTACCCGGTTCTTATACCCATAACCAAAAAGGGCTACAACCATAGAGCAAAGAAGCGTATTCTGAAAGACCTTAGTAGAGTTTGACGTGCACACAGCGTGAAAGCGCTTAAGTTTTAAAAGTTTTGTTAGACGACATAATGCCCATGAAGTTTTCAGTATTTTGACAGTATTTTGGTAAGGCTTTAAGTATAAATAAGACTTTAAGTTATACCAAAATATAGCGTAAGTTGCACGCAAAAATATTAATAATAGGTACACTTAAAGTTGCTGCCTCTAAGCGTTTCCATGTTCTATAGCAAAAGTATTTAAAAAATGTTCTTGCATAAACTCGTAAAGTAAATACAATCTATGATAGCTGAAGACAGTTATTACGTGTAATAACCAATAAAGGACCTCAAGTTGTAATCACAATATTATCTCTATTACGCACAATTTAATTATCAATTTGATTACACAAGCCCTTATGTACTTGACTTTCATATCAAAATAATTATCTTTTCTAAGCACACCGTTTATTTTTATGCCTGTTACAACTTTTCTTATCTAAATAATTGCTACTAAAGAGCCATAACCAATTAATTAAGGATCAAACGAAGTTAGTTCTAATTATGAATAAAATTATAGGAAAACCCGCCTTTTTAAGTGTTATCACAACCATCTGTGAAGTAAAGGATATAGAAGTTAATTAACATAAAACTAACTTACCTGAAGTACGGTGAACAGTTATAATTAGTGTTAAATTGAAGTTTATTTCCTGACTTATGGTTTGATACAGGACGTGGCAAATAAGATGAACCCGTTGCTACAGTTACACTCAGCACCCGAAAACTTGAAGTGACGAGAATTATAACCGATTTTTGGGTCTCTATAACCCATAAAACGGTTATAATCTACTTTATTGTACACCAAAATAGTTTCATAGAAACTTATACGTATAAATGTACCATATATTATATATTCAAATATATATAATAATATATATATAATAATATATATATAATAATATATATATAATATACAAATTGAATGGGTACAGAGGCGGTCTTATCGCTGCCAGCGATATCTAGTAGACAAACTTAGGATGGAGTATGAGAGCTTGATCTCCATGGTTCCAGTAGGCTTCGACCCTTACGGTTTTGCTGAAGTCGCTTTCGAATACACTACATGAAGACTAAAGGCCAGTAATTTTGAATTTTATACCTAAACAATTGTACAACACTATGAGAAGACAAGAAAAATGTTACGAAACTAAGAAAAAAAAATGTAAACCGAACACAACCGGTTACATAGCCAAAAAAAACCGAATCCGTCAACAAAAACCCGAGATACAGTTTAATTATAATATTTTGTGACCGACATGAGACAGGGGACAAAAACTGTGACCTCCAGAAGTAACAATGGCATATCAAATTCTTGTCACAGTTGCTAGTTAGCGCGGGCAGCGTGACGCCTGACACAGTGACAATGGTTGGCCACCTCTGACCGCTGACGTACAGTACAGCCGTCCAATCTTGGCGAGTCTGAAGATAGGCTCTGCGAATTTAAGCGCTTGAAAAATCGTACAAAAATAAAACTTTAAAAATTAAATTAAATGCCAATAACAGTTTTTAACAGCAATAACAATTGCTAATTGCATTTATTTGTTTAAACTATATATCGCTCACTATGGGTCTCATAAGAAGGCTCAAGGTCACCCAACGAGCAATGGAGAGAGCGATGCTTGGTATTTCCCTACTTGATCGAATCAGGAATGATGAGATCCGTAGGAGAACCAAAACAACCGACACCGCTCGAAGGATTGCATTGGTGAAGTGGCAGTGGGCAGGACACATAGCGCGGAGAATTGATGGCCGTTGGGGTGGAAAGGTTCTCGAATGGCGACCGCGTACCTACCGGACGACGCTCCGTGGGCAGGCCCCCTAAAAGGTGGACCGACGATTTGGTGAAGGTCGCGGGAAGCCGCTGGATGCGGACAGCACAGGACCGATCGTCGTGGAGATCCTTGGGGGATGCCTATGCCCAGCAGTGGGCGTCGTTCGTCAGCCGAACGACGCCCGCGTCGAAGCTATCATCATCAGATGATGATGATGATAGCTTCGACGCGATAGGTTGATGCGAAAGCGTAATACCAGTGCCCTGGGCTCAAGGCAAGGAAGGAACGGGGTGAGTAGTTAATAGTAGTAGTCAATTAGTCAGTAAGAGTCTGAAAGTTTCCCGCTCAGTTCAAGGACGGGATTCGTCATTAGATGAATTTTCCCACCATAAAAAAACAAACGTCCAGGGTCATGTTAACACTTTCGTTCGAGCAATCAAACCCCGCCATAGGTTTAAAGATTCTTAAATTATTTACTCTAGTGTGTGATTTCTCTTAAATTAATTAGCTAACATAATATTAGAAGAATTATGTAAACTTCATGCAAATAAGTTTTCTATTAATATGTGTATTCATAACTACATAATTATTGATCTTTACGGCTGAGATGAGACAGCTTCTGTTACTATCAAATAGATTAACATATTTAATGAGAAAAATATCCATTTAATTAATATTGGTGAAGTATTATTTCAAAAATAATGTGCGGAATTCGTAACCAAAAACTAATGGGATCGTGTGACAAACATTATACTACCGGAAGCCTTATAATAAATTTTAAACCTTGGCACATAGAATTGGTGTCGCAAAATGCAAATTTTATAAAGCGGAATTTCTTAACTGTATTTCGTTTAAAAGGATGTGGAGGTATAAATAAAAATTATAAGGCTCGAGCTAGATAAATCGACGTTTTATTAGCTACAATGATTTTATTGTAGAAACTGGGTTGTGGTCTGATAGAGCCGCAAGCTTTTAGATTGAATGGAAATATGGGACCAGTCTTCATCATCAGCCTTTTTAATGGTCCCACTGCTGGGACACAGGCCTCCTCTCTAGGAGAGGGAATGGGCCATAATCCACCACGCGGGCCCAGTGCGGATTGGTGCATGTCACATGTTTTCAAATTTTTGGTTCTAGGACATGCCGGTTTCCTCACGATGTTTTCCTTCACCAATTTAAGAGCAGTGGTGAAGAAATAAATTACACAAAGTAATGCGCCTGGCTGGGTTTGAACCCGCGACCTACAACTCATAAGTCGGGGCCTTTACCACTCGACCACCACTGCTCTCTTGCACCAGTCTTACCCGTCAGATAAAATATTAGTATCCAGTTTTATCTGGTGTGCGGGCTGGGATCAAACATGAAATTATGGAAAAAAACTACCAAGTTCGGTAAATTTTGACCACTTAGGCGAGCATAAATGTACTGATCAGCAGATTTTTTTTTTTACTAAAATCATGTGTTAAAATATCGATCACTAATTACTGGGCAGGACATGTTTGCCGCTTGTCTAGCGAGCTGTGGGCCCGTAAAACACAGGATTTGGTGCCCGGACACAGCGACGCGGGGCCGCGGCAGGCCACGAAGGAGATGGCGGCACGACCTGAATGTCTTCCTTGGGAATTGGAACGATCATGCGAGCAACCGAGAAAACTGGAAGGAATGGAGGGAGGCCTTTGCCCAGCAGTGGGACAGCACAGGCTAGCTACAATAATAATATAATAATTATCAGTCACCCGCCAAGCCAGAACCCAATTCCTCAACTGTATCAAGTATGTACGTGCGACATATTTTTTTAAATTTGTTTAACAAGCCTATTTCATAGACTACTGATCTGATATAAAGATAAGTTGTCGGTTAAACACGATAAGTTAATTAATAGCTGTTGTGTAACCCATAACTTTATCGAAGTTTCTAGGAATTTATTTATTTATTTATTTTATTGCAGTCATGTTGTAAGTACATAGCTGATGTGACAGTGATACATTGTTCCAAACATGGGCCCTGGTAGGGCACAGCAACATTCATATTTTCAATATTACATGCGTTATACACTCAATGAATACAACCATTACACAATTTCACATTTGCATTAATATGAGTTATTAATTGTACAGAGTCATTCAATTATTATTGTTACATTTATTATTACATTAAGTTATTGTTAGTTATATATTAGTTTATTTATTTCAAAAGTTTATTCTCCATAAATTTTTTAACCCCGTAATAGCATTTTTCTAGAATAAAAAGTAAACACTTCAATCTATGTTTGAAAATACTCAATTTATGGCGTGTTGGTTCTAGTTAAGTAATATGGAAGGTATATTATATGAAACGTGGTCGCTCAAAATGCCTCATCAGAAGGCTTAGGCCCATGACGCAAGTTCTCACCGGACATGGTAAGTTCAGGAGGTTCCTGCACCGGATTCGTGCGGAAGCAACGTCCGGGTGTCGCCACTGTGTGGCCAGCCCGGAGGATACGGTGAAGCACACGGTCGAAGTGTGCCCCGCTTGGGAAGAGCAACGCCGTGTCCTCGTGAGTGACATAGGCGGTAAAAAAAAAAGTTACATAGCTTTGACCTTAACGAAGGAAAGAGGAAATTTAGAAAGAAATTAATGGGAAGGATATTAGTGTGATTGAATATTTTTAAATAGAGAGTCCAACAGGAAACTTCAAGTACTGTGGTGTGGTTATGGTATGGTATAGTATGGCTATGAAAATAGTGTTCATAAATCTTTAACCGAGTTCCTGAAGGCTATAACATAGAGAATTACAGTTCAAACGACCATTATTAAATAAGGAAGCTACACATAAGTGGCTATAATGTGTCGTTTCTGATTCACCTGCATGATTTATCTTTCTATTTAATCTACGCACATTCTTAAGAATTAATTTTAATTTCCTATAACGGGATCCAGTACTTGAGGTTGGAAGTTATTTCCTCAGTAATTATCTGAAGCATTAATGTATATTTAAATGGTATGGTATTACTGTTTACTGATACCCCATTAGAAGTAATACGAATAAAATAATTATGTTAATAATTGTAGTAAGTGCTTTAATCTCTCGTTGATAGGTAAAAGGCGACGAATAATAGTCTGGCTTAAGTTTTTTTTTTATGGTTGGTAAAAATCATCCTTATCCAAAGGAGTGCCCGAGACCTATGTTGACATCATCCGAGACATGTACCGAGACTCCGGTTCTGTGGTTCGGACCGCTGTTGGCGATACGAATCCCTTCCCCATCACCGTTGGAGTTCATCAGGGCTCTGTCCTTAGTCCGTTTCTGTTCAGCGTGGTGCTGGACGTGCTGGCCTCTAACATCAGGGACTTACATGAGCAGCCGCCATGGCTGCTCATGTAAGTCCACGAGTCCGGGGACGTCGATTGCGACGTCGAGTCTCGTATCTCGGCGGCCTGGGCGAAATGGCGTGAGGTGGCGGGGGTTATCTGTGACCCCAAAATGCCGGTTAGGCTCAAAGGACAGGTCTATAAGACCATCATTAGGCCTGTCCTTTTGTATGGCAGTGAAGCGTGGCCTGTACTTGAGCGGCATAAGCAAAGCCTGCGTGTCACGGAAATGAATATGCTGCGCTGGATGTCTGGAGTCTCGCGGAAAGACCGCATTAAAAACTCCCGCATCCGGGGCAGCCTTCAGGTCCGTGACATAGCGGATAAACTGCAGGAGGGTCGCTTACGTTGGTATGGCCACGTTTTACGAAAACCGGCAGACTACGTGGGTAACAGATGCCTTGCCATGCCGCCTCCGCCGGGACCCGGGAGACGAGGAAGGCCTAAGAGGCGATGGATCGACGTCGTAAGGGACGATATGCGTGCCAATGGGCTTACGGCAAAGGACGCGAAAGACCGAGGGAAGTGGAGGCGTCTTAGCAAGAAAGCGGACCCCGGGCACCGAGGCGAAAGCCAAGGTTGGCAACCGGGACTAATACCGCTAGGATGATGATGATGATGAAAAATCACCCAATGACGTCTCAGAAGAAATCGAAATAGTTTCAGACTCTGACTAAACAACCTACCCTTTTCTATCCTTACCTTAATCACAAAGTTTCCAGGGTTTAAAGACTTTTTTAAAGTCCATATAGTAAACGCATAATGGTAAAATCATATGAGTACCATGCAGATTAGTATTTCTGATGGTTTTGAAGAAAGAACCACACAGATTTGAGTGGACCTAACTAATCAGGTAGGTTTCGTAGGTAGGTTCGTGTAGCTCGAAATTAAGACTACTACTATTAATCCCAAGTGGCAATGCTGCCAGTCTTCTGGGCACGTTTCCAGATGACAGCGATGTGGAGGAATACGCTTGAGTATTGTGTTTTTGTATTATATGTACATAGTTAGGTTTGGTGTAAATATTTATTTTAGTTAAATCTGACAATGAATAAGGATTTATTTTTTATTGTTATTGTTAGACCTTTTTTTTTTGTTTCTGCCTTAAACTGTGGGTATATTTATTCATAAACTAGGTTAATTTAGAAATCACAAAATTTCAAGACAGTACTTACTTAAAAAAGAAACAAAGTTAAAAAAAAAAGACTACTAAGGAGCTCAAGACATTTGGGTAGGCCGCAATATTAAAATTAAAAAAAAAAGAAATGTAATCCACATAGTATCCTCACATTCAAAATAAAACTAATAATTTACAAAAATGTAATGCTTTACAAAGTAAATCATTGCCAGTCAAAAAATAAACAAATAAAATAAAGTAATCACAATGATGACCACGACCATTCTAGCAAAATTCTACCGACTGGAAATGCTGCTTATGCTCTATGAAAATGGTTATAAAATATTTCAAAGACCTTACCTGCCATTAAGAAGTACCCAATCCAATTTAATGATTACATATTACCAAAACACATTCCAGTTAGCGTCCTTGCCAACATTCCTCCACATCACCGTACAGGCGTGTCTCACTATAAAATACGATAATTTTATGTAAGACTTGCAATTAAAGAAATCGTGAGTTCTACAGCTGGCTTGTAATAGTATCGTGGACAGATAAGACATCTCATTGACTTGGTTAATTGATTTCATTATGTTGAGATACAGGTGGAATTTTTATGATAGTTATGATTTTAATAGCTTGTTTCGGTGTTTGAGAGGACTTATGGAGGAAACGGATGCAACATCCGCAGTTAGTCTTCGGAATTTTCATAAAGTGTGATTTACTTTTCTTCTAAGTGTTGCCACAAAGACTGGTCTTGTGCGTTTCACATCCAAAGGATTGCCGCGAAATAACCAGATTATCGGTCCACTTTGGTGGAGGTCTTCCTACTCCAGAGCTTTGAGGACCCATTGTCAACGTTTAAGAGCAATAAGACATCATTGGCAACACGCACTGGTCACTGTCTCGTCTTGAGACACTGGTATATCGGATGGCTCAGCTTCTCGGACACCGCCCGTCCAGTCATGTCAGATTCGATGATCGACCTCTTTGTTGATGTTAGAGGCCAACAAAATAAAAATAATAAATAAACCTTTGTGTGTAAGACCTGGTGAAACTAAGAATATATCAAATTGTCAACTAAGTATATTTATTTTATATATTTATTCACTTTCTTTTTATTTTGTATATTTATTCACGTTTGTAAAGAAATTATAATTAGATTTTAAATTAAATTATTTAGCATTAAAGTTTGAAATGTAAAATCAAAATGTTTATTGTAATTTGAAAAATTGTATTTTAATACTAATCTCATCCCATTCATCCCGAAGATATTCATACCTAACTCAGGACTCTGGGCTTCATATGTTTGTATGGATTTTTATGAATTTAATGAAGATTGTGTCCCGATCCCGATTAAATGAAGGACACATTGCATGCAGAACAGAGCTGCTAGGACTGAAAGGTTCTGGAGTAGCGACCGCGTACCGGAAGACGCAGCGTTTGAAGGCCTCCTACAAGGTGGACCGATGACCTGGTCAAGGTTGCTGGAATCCGATGGATGCAAGACGCACAGGACCGGCCTTTGTAGCGGCGCTTGGGGGATGCCTAGTCCAGCCGTGGACGTCTTTCGGCTGAAATGAATCTTAACTCGTACTGAATGTACTGAAGAAGTATTCGGTTCTGCAAAAAAAGAGTTACTTATCGCATCGTATTTGTCAGTGGCCTTGAATCTTGAAACCTTCCAGGTTTACTTTTTTTTGTTATTACGTAGTAAAACCGTTTGAAATTCGTATAATCGGATTAATGCCAATTTAACCCTTTTCTGTGTCAATTTGAAGGTAATTCGGATATAATTCGATTCGATTTAGACCGCCATTATGCGAGTAGATTAAAACGTTTAGGTTACAATAGGTTTATTTAATTTTAGGTGTGTTACTAGGAATTTAGACTGTAACAGATTATTTTTATATTTATCTTCGTGTGTAGAACGCGGCAAATAAGTTGAACTTGTTGCTATGGTTACTTACAAACCCCCGTTTTGATTGAGACCCGGATATCTGTTACAGCGCATTGAAGATCGATCGCCATTTCGGTTCAACTTATTTGCAGCGTAACAACTTAACAGTCCATTATTACATTTCTCAGTTTACTAAAAAAAAAGATATGGGCGTTATCGCAAAAAAACGCTTATTTAAATACTCTCAAGGAATAAAAATTCAAGATAAATAGATAATTTTAATTTACGGCTAGGCTGGCGCAGTGGTTGAGTGATTGAATGTTGCGGGTTCGATTCCCGGACGGAACAAATATTTGTATGGCCTGACCATGACCTATATGTAATAGGTGTTCCGGGTAGGTAGGCTAGGTATCTTGTGTATGTGACTTTATATGTTTGTGAACGCACTCACGACTCAGGAGTAATTCCTAGTGTGGGCCAAAGTTTTTTTTTTTCCGACGTCTGAGTCCGGCTCGCACTTGCCTAGTTTTTTTTCTGAATAAGACCTAGTTTTTGGGCTAAACCACGTTTTCCGGGACTTTATAGTCTAAGAACCAATATAATAATCTCACAAGATATCACATCTTCATTTCTCTGACATATTATCACGAGACTGACTCAGTGATCTCTTACGCATCGCATAGTAAACACTTACTGTGAGATAAACAATGTTATCTTAACCCAATTGTAGAGGTCAACGTACCTGCAACAGAAGAAAATAAACGTAAATAGAGATAACATTATAAATATGTAGTTTATATACTAAACTAAATATTAACACTTAACCTAACTATATACAAAATAATACAAAAACACAAAATACACTCAGGCGTGGAAGTAGTTGCCTAAAAGAAAAGACAGAAAGAAAAATATTTTTATTTGACATATAGACTCACACAATGCAGAACCCATATGCAGATATATATGATAAAAAAGGTCATCATCATCATTTTAATGTTCCCACTGCTGGGACACAGGCCTCCTCTCTAGGAGAGGGAATGGGCCATAATCCACCACGCGGGCCCAGTGCAGATTGGTGGATGTCATATGTATTCGAATTTTTGGTTCTAGGACATGCCGGTTTCCTCACGATGTTTTCATTCACCGTTTTGAGAGCAGTGATGATGAAATAAAATATACAAAGTAATGCGCTGGGCTGGGTTTGAACCCGCGACCTACAAACTCGTAAGTCAAATAAAAATAAAATTTTGTGTTTCACAAGCTGCACCAAATAGATCCAGTTCAGCAAAAATGCCAGACAACCACGAAAAAGTAGTATAGTTAAGTTATAGTTAGTATAGTTCTAAGAGTGAAGTTTCCATATAAATTGTATGGAGAAAGACGCGCCAATGACGGATGCGCCCAGAACAGCGCGTTTGGCGTTTATCCGCGCAGTGTAGTTCTACCTTTATTCTTAAACAACTACAAATATTTCCTCCCTGACGACATTACCTATTCTTCTCAACAATAGACACAGAACTCTGCTCTCTGACCAAGCCGCTAGTTATTTTGCTTTCACAACAACACAGACAGACACCACTATTTATAAATAACAACAATTGAGTTATCAATATTTGTTTGACCACAATCGTGTCAGTACACAAATGTGGGAATGTAATAACAAGAACATGGAAACTATGCCGAGTACACATAATGGGCCATTATGTACATACACTTCTCATCAAAAAAATCGAAACACCTTGCAAGTTTACGTTTTGTCAGGATTATCAGAAAAATGTGTACATTTAGGAATAAATGTTAAATGTCGTTTAATAGTGAGTAATATGAGCTTATCAAATCTTAATGTTAATGTTCTAAATTTAAATGAATTTTTCATAGGTTTCGTATTTTGTTAAATGAGTCATTTTTATTCCGTATGGAGTATAAAGGAAATGGATAAAACAACACACGTAAATGAAAAAAAAAGCTAAAAAACGTTTATTTAATAACTTGTATTCCCTCCCCGAGCTCTAATTACTGCTTCCATACGGTTCTTCATCGATCGGATGAGAGTCACGATCACATGCTGTGGTATATTGTCCCATTCCTCTTGGATTGCATCTTGCAGCTGGCTAAGTGTTTCTGGGGCAGGATCTCTTGCTCGAATTCGTCTCTTTAATTCATCCCATAGATGTTCAATGGGATTCATGTCCGGGCTTCTTGCTGGCCATTCCATAATAGAGATATCGACTTCGTTAAGATAATCTCGTACGACGCCCGCGGTGTGAGCCCTAGCATTGTCGTGCATGAATATGAAGCCGTTGCCAATAAAATGTGCATAGGGCATCACATGAGGCTCGAGACACTCTTCGACGTACCGATGACAGTTTAGTGCAGGCAGACGTGGCCCAGACACGAAAGCAAGCTCTGTCTTACCGTCGGCGCTGATTCCTCCCCAAACCGTCCACGAACCGCCACCATAGCTGACCTTTTCTTCAATGCAGCATTGTGCATAGCGTTCTCCGTCTCTTCTGTAGACCTTGTTCCTTCCGTCGTTACCATACAGCATAATTTTACACTCATCAGAAAAGAGAACTTTGCTCCACTGTAGGTATGACCAATTTAGGTGCTCACGTGCAAAGTTAAGGCGCGCTCTTCGATGGTCTGCAGTTAATTTCGGCCCATTTGCTGGCTTATGCGGTACCAGTCCACGATCCTTCAACCTTCTTCTAATTGTAGAGTCACTTACAGCCACCCTTCGTACAACACGAAGCCGCTGCTGCAGTTGAAAAGCGTTAAGGCGTCGATTTCTTAAAGAAGTTGTTACAATAAATCGATCATCTCGCTCAGAAGTGACCCGATTCCTGCCAGATCCTGAACGGCGCGTGAACAAACCAGTCTCCCGATAACGTTTATAGACTCTATGAACAGATGACAGGCTTAGATGCAGTCTTGCAGCCACAACACGCTGACTAAGGCCAGAATCCAGCAATGCCACAACTTGGGCGGCTTCTGTGGGCGAAGTATCCATACGTTTTAGAAAAAAAACCTTTTTTCAGACGTCCCAAAGTCACAGTATTGAAATAAAAAACAAAAAGTTTAAGGATAGGCGCCAATTTTTAGTTTTTAAACGCTAAATGTACTCCAACCCTAAACACACATTTGTCTCAAAACAGTGATTCATTTCGTTTATAAGATAAACAAATGAAATTCTAATTTTGAATTTAGAATTTTCGCTTATTACTGTAATGGCCAAACTGCCAGCTATAATATATGTATTTTTTTTCATCGTATGAATTCTTTTTTGTGTTAAATTCGGACAGAAACAATGAAAACGGAAGTGTTTCGATTTTTTTGATGAGAAGTGTATATACATTATATTTTTCCTTCACTCCTTTATACGCTTGTGTTTGACTATTTTCTCATTTGATGGTTAGCAACGATGGGGTGAGAGCAATGGAGGCCGAGTGGTAGCGGCCCCAACTTACGAGTAATTTATTTCATCACCACTGCTCTCAAAATGGCAAAGAAAAACATCCTGAGGAAACGAACCGAATTTTGCGAAGACATGTGACATCTATCAACCTGCACTACACTGCCTGTGTGGGGGATTACGGCCCATGCCCTCTCCTAAAGAGGAGGCCTGAATCCCAGTAGTGGAAATATTAAAAGGCTGATGATGATAAATGATGCGGTAGACAATGGTGGACGTTGGGACTTAGGCCAGACTTCCTTTCTATGAGAGAGAATAGACCGTAATCTGTCACGAATAAAAACAAATTTGAGATCACAGTTGTGGACAGCGCATGGTGTTCCAGGCGCACCTCAAAGATGGCTAACCGTAGGGGTCCAGCAGAATTCTTCTAGGGCCATGGAAATATGTAAGAAAAGGACCCGCGGTCCTAGAACACAAAAGGTGTGTTTTTAAACAGTAAAACTCTGACATGCTTCACTCTACGCTAAAGCAAGAGAAGTTATTCGATGATTTCTAACCTTAAAAAAAATCTGTGTCCTTTTAGATAGATTAAACTTTATTGTACACCAAAAACCCCCACCCACACCTTTACCTTTATATTTCGTTTTTTAATCTTAGACTACGAATTGACAACTTAAAATGTCAAACTCCAGAAAATTGGGAATATATTTCTAGAATGTGACATTCTGAGTTGTCAAATCGTAGCCTAGAATTAAAATACGAACTATACCTTGCACCTTTTAGTACGTCCTTAGGTTCCAGGGTTTTTGTTATGGTAGTTAAAAATCAAGACGAGTCCCGCTCTTGGGCGGAGCGGAAAACAAGTGTCAAGACTCTTACTGACTAAACAACCTACCCCTTTCTTACATCGCCATACATACCAGGGCCAGAGCCTTCCTTTCAGACACAAACCCTTGGCCCTAATGAGGGTGTTAAGGAATTTTCACACCACCAGTTAGCGCTACTTAGCCGTCAGGTCTTTTCCTTTGAAAACTTATACATGACGCTGACGTCTAACGTTTGACGTTAACGTTGATGTCTAGCTAATGTCAGTAACAGAAGTGTTTTGACAGGTGCCAGGACCTGACGCCTCAGTGTCGCCACCTGGTGAACGACATTTTAGACACTTTACACCCTCATTGGCTTCGACCCTTCCTGCAGGGTTCCTACGTAGGTTCCAGGGTCTCGTTGACCCTTTGAACAAACCCATAGCTGTAGTCAAACCCGTGTGAACAGCACCTTTCCCCATAAATCTCATAATTACGGCAGTTGTACTGTTAACCGACGGAAAGGTAATGATATTACTACACTTAATGACACGGAGTTAGCATAATGGCTCACTTTTAATGAGTGAGATGTGATGTTACTTAAATTGCTTGTTTTATAGGGTTTTAGGGTACCGTAAGTACCTCAAAAGGAGAATATAGAACCACTCTTTATAGGATCACTTTGTCTGTCTGTCTGTCTAGACATAGGAACGCGTACAGGTATTGAGTTTTATTTTGCGGTGGGCAAGAATCATCTAATGACGAATTTCGCTCTTGGGCAGAGCGGAAAATAGTGTCAGACTCTTAATGACTAAACACCCCACCCAATTCTTTCTTTGCCCTTTGAACTGGGGTCAAGCCTTCCTTTAAGAAAGAGACCCTGGGCCCCAGTAGGCTTCGACCTTTTTGTCGAGGTATTGAGTTCACATTATATCTGAGGTTCCTTGAAGCTGTGAAAAGTTAAGACCGTCTAAGTTAACAAAAATAAAAAATACACGTTTATGTGGCAAAAAAAGTATATTTCGACCCAAACAAGACAAAAATATGCATATTTATGATGAATTGAACGGGAAGGTAGCAACAGGCAAATTGACGCTAGCGAAGTCACGGGCAAAAGCTAGTACGTATATTTCCTAATGTAAACAAGAACAAGGACTTGAAGATTCATAATCATCATCGTCAACCTTTTAAATGTTCCCACTGCTGGGACACAGGCCTCCTCTCTAGGTGAGGGAATGTACCATAAACCACCACGTGGGCCCAGTGCGGTTTGGTGCATGTAGCATGGCTTCGTTTTTTTGATTATTGCCGGTTTCCTCACGATGTTTTTCTTCACCGTTTTAAGAGCAGTGGTGATGAAATAAACTACACAAAGTAGCGCATCTGGCTGGGTTTGAGCCTACAACTCGTATGTCTGGGCCGTTGCAACTCGGCCACCACTGCTCTCAAACTTGAAGATTGTGTAGATAAATAAACTCAAAAACACTTGTGTTTTTTATTCCAACTTACATAATCAACATTCAAGAAAAAGGCAGAGTAAAGCAAAGATTATACGTTAATATATTGTCATATAGCTCGATAGTGATCTCTATATCATTTCTGTTATATCTGATATCATGTGTCAACTTTCCTCTCTAGAACTTTCCATCTGTCTGACGGCCTAAGGTTGAAATACGATGCGGGAAAATGGATCCCTTATCACAAAAGTGGAGGGGTTGTATTGCAAATATTTTATATATGGTTTTCATGAGGAGGATAGTGGATATTAAGGTTTAAAATTTAAATTACATGGAAAATTTACAGCTAAAAAAAACATCATCGCTTACTATCAGCCCCCTAGTCAACTTACAATCGTTTCGTGACGACTCTCTTTCCACAGTCGCCTCAACGTAAATATTAAGACAAAAAACAAAACAAACAGACAAAAAATCTTTTAAGATTAAGATTTTTTCTACTCGACTATTTTATATTTTTTTACTGTTTTCTTTTTTTGTAATTTTGTATTTTTCTTTTTGTCTGTTTCATTTTATTTATCATAAGTATAATATTGTACACCGTATGATTGAAGTGATTTATTTGTTTATATTACAAAAATATTAAGTTTACCGTGCATAGGGTTGCCATCCGTCCGGGTTTCCCCGGATTTGTCCTAGTTTAGAGGGCATCCGGGGAGCGTCCGGGGAAGGTTTCATTTGTAGACCGAGTTTAAAAAGATAAATAAAAAAAATTTGGGCCGCCCGCGAGACATGCACTATGCTCGCACAACACGATCAACCGACGAACCAAGTATATTCACCGTTGTTGTTGATCAAAACTTTAAGTTGATGAAAATGAGTATAGGATTGATTGTTTTGTTTTAAAATTGAAAAAAACCCGACACGCTCTTAGCCGATTTATTTATTTAATTGAATATGTTTAAAAGATCTTGTTGAAATGTCCGGCTTTTGGACTTTCACGGGTTTTCACGCGTCTTGTCCTGTTTTCCAAATTTTAGAGATGGCAACCCTAACCGTGCAGCATCTACCGTCGTATTCGGCAGGTACTGAAAATCAGCGCTGTGGCTCTGTTTCGTGGTTTCACACATGAGCCCCAGCTTTTTGCTGAGGACCGGCCGTTTTGTGCGGGTGTCTCGCAAATTTTTAGTAGTTAGTTGTTTTTGTACAAATAAACTTTTTTTCTTTCTTTTCTTTCTTTCTTTTTCTTCTATTAATTATATCATTAAACTGCAGGATGTAGCGATGATCATTGTAGAAATGATTACATTTCATTCTGTCATTTTGAATGATGTGAACTTGGCTACTAATTTGGTTGAAATGAAGCCATTCCCATACATTTGATCAGTTGTTCACTGAAACTGAAAAAAATACCTTCTTGCTACAAAAGCTTACACAATGTCATCCCCATTCGCTTCAGGGCTTGACAATCCCTCACAACCAGCCAGACAGACGGCAGACAGTTGAGGAGGGGTGGCACAGATCAATACTTGCCTCCTACGCATCCCTCGCTCATTTTTTATCACTTCAATTCAGGGACAGGGAGGCCTTTTCCCCCTCAAATCCTCTCTAAATGGTTATATGATAACATCCCCCTACCATTCATGTGGAGTTTGTTGGGGGAAGTTGGGGTAGGTTTCTTTTAATTTTCTTGAGGGTTTTGCATAATTCTAACTTTACGTTTGATGGAGTGTGTTGGAGCAGCGTTTTTTAGAATCCTGTGCCGTTTTCCAAAAATAGATGAATCAGGACCAATAGTGGCTCAGAGGTAACAGTGCCGACTATCGAGTCGTAGTTCGCAGGTTCAAACCCAGCTAGGTGCATTTAATCTAATTTAATTCAGCCCAAAGACGTCTACTTTTGGACATAGGCTACCTCCAAGCGTCGCCACAACGAAAGGAATGATGACGAATGGAACGAATTCAATGGATGCGAGACGCACTCCCGTGCGTCTCGCATCCATTGAATTCCAGTAAACACCTTGTGAGAGGCCTTGGCCTTCCAAAGCTAAGTCTTCCGGTACGCGGTCGCCACTCCAGAACTTTTCGGCCGAAGCGGCCATCTGTTCTGCGTGCAATGTGCCCTGCCTATGCCACTGCCACTTAAGTTTGGAGATTCTTTTTTGGAAAGAAATACTGTAAAACATCGAATCTAAAAGTAAAGTTTATTTAAGATGTCACCATTTTTTGTTTGTCTCAGAGATTCAGTTCCGGTTTGAAAGTCAGTATTCTATTTTATTTGTTTCGCGCCGATTGCAGAAACTATTAAAATCGTACAACTCTTTTGTTTGTGATGACAATGAGCTTACTGAATTTCTACTTTATTAATATTAAAACTAGTAAAAAATATATTAAAATTAACAAAAATACACAGGTCAACAAAAAATAAGTAGTTTGTTTCTTTGCAGGGGGTAATCACGATTTATGTAAAGCTTTTTACTAGTAGAAAGTTACTTTATCTTTGTCACTGGGAATTTTAAAAAGGAAAGCCACTATCCTAGAAAACAGAGCAACTGAAGAAACTAGACCTGTAGTAGGGGTGATTTCAGTCAGTAATAGTCTGACAGCTCCACTCGCTACAGTAACGAGTGGGTAAAGATATTGGGTGATTCCTTAATAAAAAAAAAAAAAAAAAAAAACAAAAAACGTGTGTGCCCATAACACTATGAGCTATACCCATATATACCCATACTACCAAGGCAGACTTAATGGCTTAGGCATTTTCTAGTACTCCAAAAATAATAATATATTCCCAAGTATAAATGCTTTGAACATTTTAAAGATTTATTAAACCCAAGTAGGTCCTGCTTTGTTCAAAACCCACAAATATGAGATAAAACAGAAAACAATGCATAATCAGAAGCTAAATAAAATTGAAAAGGAATGAGCAGGAAACTTCTACGCGAGCCATATGCCATTTCCTCTAACAAATCGGTACTTACTCACCTGCTGACGCTAATTTTACAAACCAGGTGTTCAAGAAATAATAGTTTACTTCAGAAAGACAGACAATACGATATTCCAAGCTAACCTAGCTATAGAAACGGTAGTTATCTTAAATATTCGCCTACTTCACAGTATTCAGTAAGTTTTAAGCGATGCAGTGCGCCGTTGGGTTTAGAACAGATGCAAAACTAAACGAGAACGCATAGGGGATGAATTGGTGATGAAAAATGATGACGGTCTTCTCATCCGATTATAATTTGGGAATCTTCAAGGCTAGAGTAAATAAGCTTTATAATAATACAATAGTTCAGTCAATGGTCGGCAGTGTCCCGGGACGCTTTCTGGTGCTGCGAAAAAAGAAAGTAAGAAGAATTATTTCCAGAATACCACCTAGTATCAGGCGCAACAGGCATCGAGGAAGGACGGACCAACCCCCACAGCACCTGACACAAATGTCTGAAGGAACACCGGGATTGTTTTAGGCAGTGAGATCCTGACAGACTCCACCCAACCCAAGGCGGAGGACATCCATGAGGATTTTCACTCAAGGTAAATACAACACGGTATTATACTAGATGCATATAACGTATTTTCCAGCCAACCCTGTCAACGCACTAAAAGCCAGAAGCCAAACAACCCAAGGCCACAATATAATGCTTTTACGTAAACTAAATCCGCTTAAGTAATTCTTATTAACGCTTCTGGAAACTGGGGCGCGTTTGTGCGTCTCCTAATGTATGTGTAGCAATGGCGGTTACAACTGTTTGGAAATTATGGCGTATAGAGAGCGGAAACCGCATCTTGCGGTTGGGGATAGGAAATCTTATGACATTTCCTTAGTTGTGTGCTGGGTTCTGTTGATCGTTTTTGTAGATTACGTGATGGTTGGTTGGTTTCTGTATTTTTTTAGTCGGAAAATCGATGTCTTTTTCCCATTATAGTTTAGACGGTATATAGGGTGACTGGTAATTAATGACCTATAGTTAAACACGTGATTGTAAAATCAAAAATGTTTATTTGTCAGAATATGGTAGGTACAAAGATGTTACAGTTTTAATTCTAGGATATCCTGCCATACTATGGCGTACAAATGTTTCTTTATAAGTGAAGGTCTATTCATTAACAAATACCATACAAATACGAATTAATAAAATGTCAATATTATTAATAGAATAAAAAGTTTCTATATAAAGATTATTTTTTTACATATTATGTTACTAGAGACTTATCCTCTAAATATTCACGGTAAACTGTTTAATTAACACTGTAATAATTTTTTTCTAATAATATTTTAGTCATAATAACTTTTACTATGGGTTTCCTGTTTTTTTCCAGGAAAAACAAAGATAATATACCTGAAATTGTCGGTCCAATGAATTTCGTACAACCTCGTGTGTATAGTACGAAAATTAACGTTTATTCAGTAATTCAAGTTGTACAAACGTATGTAGTACCTACTATCGGCTTTTGAGGAGTTGCTTCTAGGTAAGCGTGTTCAATCACCGACGATATCACCGCTTACCATCAGGTACGATGGGGCGAAGATCCGCTGCCCGAACATGTCGAGGCGTGGCGGAAGGAGCTCCGGCGAGATCTCATGGTGAAGTGGAAACAGCGACTGTCGCAACCCAGCGCTGGGCACACCGTAATCTCAGCGGTAGTGCCCCTCTTTGAGGCGTGGCTGGATAGACCTCACGGCGTCCTCACTTTCCGCATGACGCAGGTTCTCACCGGACATGGGAAGTTCGGGAGATTCCTGCACCGGATTCGTGCGGAAGAGACGTCCGGGTGTCGCCACTGTGAGGCGAGCCCGGAGGACACGGTGGAGCACACGGTGGAGGTGTGCCCTGCTTGGGAAGAGCATCGCCGTGTCCTCGTGGGGGTGATCGGCGGCGGCGACCTCTCGCGTCGGGCCCTGGTTCAGGCCATGGTCCGCAGCGAAGAGGAATGGCAGGCGGTCGCCTCCTTCTGCGAAGCAGTAATGCTCGTAAAGGAGGAGGCCGACCGCATAAGGCAAAGGCAACGGCGTACTCGCCGTAGCCGTCGCCGCCGCGATCCTGCCGATATCCGGCCACCGTAGACACTGGCTCGCGGACGGTGAGCAATGGGTAGCTCGCCGTCCGATCGTCTGGTAAGACCGAGTCCAAGTCGTCAACGGCGCGCACCGTTCCCGCGCGCCTCAAGGAGTTGTCAGCAAACTGCAGGGGCCCTTCAGGGTCGAAGCCTCCTGGAGCCTAGAGGGTATGTGAAAATTGTAACCTCGACTCCAGAAATAAGGCAAGGAAGGTACGGGGTAGGTTTTTTAGTCAGTAAGAGTCTGACACTGGTCTCCCGCTCCGCCCAAGAGCGGGTTTCGTCATTGGATGATTTTCACCTACCATAAAAAAAAAAAAAAAAAAAAAAAAAAAAAAAAAAAAAAAACCATCAGGTACGATAGTGATCATCTGCACTTATTGTGACATGGTTCTTTTGAAATCATGCGTAGGCCTAAAAATCTCTCTCCTACCTACCTACATTATATTTGGCACAAGATAATCTCTTCCTAAACATAATCCATGAGTGGGTTGAAATGAGGATAATCTTAACTGTCATCTGACTATATGAATAGGCAAGCAGTTAAATGACTACTAACTTAGGGTATAAGTATAACTAATTGGAATATTAGTAATGACATGTAGGAAGTTGTCGGTCTTTGTGTATTAATTACCTATAGGTCATTGACTCGCTCAACTGACGTTTATTTATGGAAATTAATTTCGTAAATTTTTTCGAGTTAAAAAAAGGATTTTCGTAAATGCGCAAATTAATTCGAGTTAAAAAAATACTGTATTTTTTAATTGTCTCTTTACAAATCGATAGTGTTTCATGTTCCGGATCGACCATCCACGGTATTAAAACGTTTATTAAAATTTAGCCAAGTATAAAAGAAGAAACTGACTGACTGATATGCCGGCTTCAGTCTCCACTGCTGGTGGTACCGCGGGCTAAATTAAATCTACTCAAAGAGTCACCTCTGACGCGCACATTTCGCACTCTTAATCTCATACACGACCAGTCAGACCTATTAATTTGTACTTTAAGTGAATTTAATAGAGTGGCACTATCGGTTATATGCTATGATCATTAAATTAAAAATAAATTATATTAATATTGGTTGTACTGTCTCAGGCTTTGCTGTAAAGATAGTATATGTTTAAATTAACAAATAAATAAATATATCAACGCACAGCGGAAACTATTGGATGAGAAATTTTACACTCGGCTTCCTTTTATGACGTAAGCAACTACTAATAAAGGAATTTACAAAATTCAGTCCCTAACGAGATAGTAATTAGGGTCCGAATTTTATACAAGGAAAGAAGGGAAGGAAGAGAGGAAATGGGCCATGATCCACCACGCGGGCCCAGTGCGGATTGGTGGATGTCGCATGTCTTCGAAATTTTGGTTCTAGGACATGCCAGTTTCCTCACGATGTTTTACACGACACGACAGCAGTACACGAGAGCAGTAGTGATGAAATAAATTACACAAAGTAATGTGCCTGGCTGGGTTTGAACCCGTGACCTACAGCTCGTAAGTCGGGGCCTTTACCACTCGGCCACCACTGCTCCTTACGAGATTCTTCATTGGGTGGTTATTAACTATCATAAAAAAAAAAACATACACGAAACGACGACGTACAGAAAATGTCACACATACAAGCAAGTATGTTTTAACCTTCCATCGTTAATTAAAAGATGAAATTATTGATAACACAGTTTCCTTATTAACAGTATTTAATTTGTGAAAGCTTGCAAAAACTGATTTTTAATCTGTGAGAAAGTGAACATAATGTCGATTCATTTCGGTGCACTTCTCATAATTTTGAATTGGATTTTGTACAATTTCGATTTTACGCTACATTAGGGTAATTTTCAGAGTTTAAACGTTATTAAAGAGATCGTTCGTTATGGTTTCGATTGCTAACCAGTAGTATTGAAATAAAAACCAGTATCATGAAATCTGCAATGGTGTTACGTGATCAAATCTCATCATCACCATCAGGACATAGACCTAAGTGTCGCCACAAAGACCGGCCTAGAGGCCACCAGAGTCTTCGGTCCACCTTGTGCGCGATCTTCCATAGCTGCGTCTTCCGGTACGCGGTCGATACTCCAGAACCTTTCGCCCCCCATCGACTATTTGTTCTGTCAGTAATGTGTACTTGTCACTGTCGCTTAAGACTGATGATTCTTCGAGTCTGGTTTCGATCACATCTCACCTGAATATGGTTCAAGTGAGAAGTGATCGAAACCTAACCTACCTACCCTAGTCTCTCCTAATGTGTTAGGAGAGACTGAGACTGGTCTGTTGGTCTTTGTTTAGGTGACAAAATCATTCAATGATATCCCCCGCTTTTGGGCAACACAAAAATCCTCTCATGTTCCTTTATTGCGTTCGTTCCAGGACCCCGGGGTTCACATGGCCCCAGTAGGTTTCGACCCTGCTGGGCTACTCTTTGCTGATCACTCGTTCGTGGTGCGCGTAGAACGTGGTCAAGTGTTTATTGACCCCATAATTATCCCTGTCGTAAGTTGGGTTCCCACCCTAGACAAATATTTGTGTGATGAGCATTTTATGTGTTTGCCTATCAGTCCCTGCATCATGCATCAAAGGACTCAAATCTGTAAAACCTTTTCACATTTCCATCTCAAATGTACCTCCTATTCTCATGTACTTTCTCAAACAAACATTCCCAAACTAACCTTCCAACATTAACCTTCCATCCCGAAAATATCTTCACCAAAACAATACGTTCAGCCATTAAAGTATCAAGTTTATCGTTCAGCGAACTGTACAATACTGTACATTTAGCAGACGAAATAACTCAAGGGCAACGCACCGGGTCCGCTCGCTATATTTAATACCACCAGCAATGGTTCGTGGACTCAGTAATAACAACAACACTGGATGTTGGGAAGCTGTTTATAGAAATTGAGAACGGAAATGTACCTGGGTTTGATGCTCGCTAAGTAATTTTGATACTTTTACACGGCTAACGCTAACGTTTTTTTTTAAATATTGATTATAGGTTCGCGCTTTACCGCTATCTCACCTGATGGAAAGCGACAATGCGGTCGACGTCGGAGCGCGCTTACCTAGTAGTAACCTATTCACTCTTGACTTAAAGATCCCCGGATTGTAGCTATCAGGAAACACAGATTCCAGCTAAGAATTCCACTTCTTGGCTGTACGCACAATGAAGGTGTTCCCAAAACGTTTTGGACGTATATGTGGGATGTCCACCACGTACCGGTAGCGCAACGCCGTATTTCGAGCCATTCGGTTGAAAAACAAAGCGTTCGTATAGATTAAAATATTGTGCGTTTTTTTTTAACGGTATTTTGGTATTTATCCAAGAAAGTAAATAAAGTTTTTATAGACAAATAAATTTTTATATGGAAAATTAGCAAACATAGAGCACGCTTGCCTAAAAGTAACCTATTCGCTCTTAACTTAAGACCCCTAAGTTGTAGCTATCAGGTAACAGACTCCGATTCCGATTAGACAAATACAGATGTATCAAGAGATAAATCTCAATACCTACATACAAGTGACAAAGTAAGAGTATGGGAAATCAGTGAAAAACCCGTGATTAGTACACGCGATGTACAAGAACACATACATTTTACATGTATTCGCTGGCGCATGTCTGGCGTTTAGTTTCTCTGTCATTAAGTGATGTACCCAGCTATTACCACCACCTACAAATGTAGCTAGTACGAATTGCGAGAAGAAAAAGGTATGTTTTTATTATAATTATCATAAAAAGCCGTCTAGTCTCAAGCTAAGCAGAGCTTGTGTTATGAGTACTAGACAACTGATAAACATACTTATATATTTATAAATACATAAATTACACCCAGGCACAGAACAAATGATCGTGCTCATCACACAAACATGGGTGGGAATCGAAACCACGATCTCCGGTATACCAGTCAAATCTTGTATAATTGTAAAAAAAAATATCATTGTACCTATTGTACCCATCGGTACAGGGACACATTAACTACGCGTTACGATTCAGTACAATCGTAACGCGTAATAGATTCTATTCCTTAGCTAGACACAGGTAATGAGTACCTCACCTGTGTCTAGCTAAGGAATAGAATCTCTCTAGAAATCATTAAAAATAAACAGCTAGATATAAACATAGAAAATATTAGTACATTTAACTAGAAAACAATTGACAAAGACTATGAAACGGAGAGAGCAACTGTTCCTCTCACAAATAACACCAAACTCCGAAATAACAACACACTAAACGCAAGTATTTTTCCACTTTCGACTCACCTTTAATCAATAAACAAAACCTCTTAAACACAGACCTGTTATGACTCAACACTTCATTGATCTAGATATAAAAAGCCAGGAAGCAGAAACTGCCCAATTCACCTTAATTTAAAAAAAAAAGTGTACCAACAAAGTTCACTAAACTTTAAGTGTGAAACATTAACACCACCCACTTGTGTTAATTCTAGCAAAGAGGTTTGTTTCTTTAACCGCTAAATGCTATGTTTACGCGAAGCACCGATATCGACTCATTGGCCCAGTCGTTAATGGTCTTAGGTGTTAAACGCCTTGGTCAGTTCTAAAGTTTGGGGCTAGAAAGTCATCTATATATTTGAATCATAACGAAATTTTAAGACTAAAAAGCTTTATGTTTCAGGCACCAACCCTAGAACGAAAAGGGAGATGAAGCAAGGAAACACGGGTTTTTTTATGGTGGGCAAAAATCATCCAATGAAGAAACCCGCCTTTGGACAGACCGGGAACAACAAACAGTGTCCGACTCTTACTGATTGAGCACCCCACCCCGTTTTAGTCAGAAAAAGTCTAACATATTCTGTAGAGCGAGGGAAGTACTTGATGAAATCCTACGCACCAAAGAAAAGCATGAGGCTCAGGCAGGATTGAATGTGAGACAGGAGGAATGACATGAAACAAAAGCCATTTAGAGTTGATTCACCTGACGAGATTGCAAAGAAAAAGTGTAGCTTTGATCTCAAGAAACAGAAGGACTAAAAGACGATGACACAATAGAAGGTACAGATAGAGAACTTCTTCCAGCAGAGACTACAGGTGGAAGAGGTGGTTTCTTTCTCTTCCTTAAGCAGCTTGATGAGTGTGTATAAAATTGATACCAGCTCTTAGAGAATAATTTATGTGAACAGTTTGTTCCGAAATCAGTTAAACACGTCCTGTATTGAACAATTTTGGAAAGTGAAAGGAGCAATTTGGTGTATCGAAAGAAATAACACTTAAAATTTGTAACAAGAGCAGAGAAAAAACGAAGGCAAAAATTATTTGAACGTGTAATAATTTTGGTGGTTAAGACAGGTTTTTTGTGTTAGTTACTGTTAGGATAACTGAGGCGCTCTAAACACCATTCCACCACAAATTTCCCAAGTTTAAAGTGTTTAATTTTATTTGACCTTGTGATGATGTGATCCATTTTATTATCTATTTAAGAAATGCAAATGTTGAAAAGGCACAACGGCATGCTTAGTTTTCACCTGCACTTCGCCGGAGATGGCGAGTTCGGTATGTTCCCGTTTCAGATACAAGTTTCTTCCGTTTTTCCCTAGTGTCATCTTGGACGTCGGTAGTTTTCATGGAGCGAATATCTATCAAGGAACCCAGTTATTGGATAACACGATACCCCTTTGCAAGACATGTCACATTTCCTGGTCAATCCGTAACAAAACTCAAAAATCTACAAATGATAGGCAGAACCATTGGGTTTTCCAAATCACAAAGGAACTTCGACATGTTAAGTCCCATCTACAACCTTGGCAGCTGCTACTTAACCTTCAATATTAACCCATACTTAGTCACGAGTTCCTCTGCTAATTGGTATAGTATTATTTAGCTAAATTATTCAGCTAAAGCTCTAAAGCTACATTTAATACGCTGAATTGATCAACTGCAATTGATAGACCTAATGACAAATTGCATAACGTATTCAAAGAGCAGTTCTTAGAGAAGTTTCAGTAACGAGTATTGTGGTAAGATTGGCAAATGATCTCATAGTTTCATATTCATAAATCATGAATTAAGCAGCTCTGTAATTAATGTCAGATTAGAAATGGATTAAATTTTTAATGTACTGTAATGACCTTTTTATTGAGGTGAGGAATCTGATGGTGGGTACTGCTCTCGTACTACGGTGCAACTAGTGGACCAAAATCCACCTTGAGCTTTTTATAGTAGGTAAAAATTATCTAATGACATCTCCCTCCCTTGGGTGCAGCGGGAGATAGTGTCAGACTTCTACTGACTAAAGAACCCGCCCTAGACCACACTCCTTGTTAGCCCTTCATACCGAGCCCGGACATTCATGGCCCCAGTAGGCTTAGGTCCTACTGCGCCCCTACGGTTTACTGACAACTTCTTGAGGCGTACTGTTATATTGTTAGCGAACCACCACACCTTGTGCTTCAACTCTCCTTTGTGTTTTAGAGCCACTCTTTTAAACGTTCCTAGCAGCCTTAGTAGGATAAGGCCGATCCTTACTGACCCCTTTCAGTTTTGCTGACATCTTTTTAAGCTTTGTCCGTAATGGTCGGCAACTACCAATTGCTCGTCATCCGCAAGGTGGCTGGAAATCACAAAATGACTCTTCGGTTCTTTTAAACAAAATAAAACCAACATATTTAGTTTAAATTTCAGCCACATTTTTAGACCAGATTTGTGTTAGTGTACAAACCCACCAAATAACTGTTTTAGGAGCCCCAATACCTGAAATTCCATAAGATTTTTTGCTATCCGTCAATCTGTGCTTTACCAGACTATCTCATTACTCACAGTCGTACAAACGTAGTAAAACTCACATTAAGACCAAACAAACTAATCTCAATTCCTAGCAGACAGTTAAACTCTCAATCAATCTTAGCCAACATCAGAGTAATCAATCACGAATGTACCATTGATTAAGTTGGCAACACTGCTAATGCATTTGAAAGGTTAAGTCTTATGTTTAGGGTTATCTTTTTGCTGAATCAATCATTTGTAACAACTAGCTGAGGGTAATGAGCGTTTGAAAGATAGGAGGTGATTAGAAATGGGAAAATAGTCTGAGACGAAGTGTAGGAAGAAAATCTACTAAGAGTCGGTTTTGCTATTATTGTAATGATGGAAATCAATGTAGTCAACGATCTGTACGCTTGACTAGAAGTAACTTTTCACTTTTTACTGAAAGAGCAGACTCTGGCAGAGAATTTCACTCCTAGGCAGTAGACACAATAAATTTGTACAATTATCTAGTCCTAATTCGGAAGTGACCAATGAGCTTTATAAATTTTGTATGCAATAGATCCATAAGTACCTAATTGTAGTATCAAGTGTAAGACACAAGTGTTAGTTGTAAAGAGGCTGTCATAGTCAAATAGCGACTGAAGCGTCGCAAAAAAAAGGAAAAAAAATGTGTTAAATAATTTAGTACGACATATAAATACAATTAAATCGGTGAAGTCATGAAGAATGGTTTGTTATAAACGACCACAAAAACGACGTTCCGGATTCTCGCAGCAAAAACATATGCTTTTCGACCTAAAGTAATATTTAAAGAAGTACTAAACTATGTCGAGGAGACAGCTGGCAGAGCTTTTACCTATCAAAAAACCAGATGACAAAAAAACAACGCATTTAGTGAAATACCGAATGTAGTCCCTTCAAGTTCTATTAACAAATCAAAAGCCATCCATTAATTTCACAAATTGAATAAAGTCACAAGTGAAGGTATTATCACGTCACATAATGAACTTGAACAGGCACAATCAGAGCCGTGGGCCTAATGATAAAAGTCACCAATAAATCTTCATTAATCAGGACTAGTTTAACCCAGATTGTGGAAACTGTTATCTTGTAGGAGCTCATTTATCAATGACGCGGGGCCAAGAAATGAGAGGAATAATTTTGTTAAAGCAAATACGATTTATTTATGTCCAGTGATATTTGTTTGCAGTCTATATTGTTATAGGTCAGTTTGCGATTGTTGTTCTGTTGTACGGTTATTGTGAATCTGAAAACAGGAATTTTTGACTGTATCAATAGTATTCCGACTATAGACTATGCTATTGTTTTGGGCAACAATCCCAGAAACATCTTGTATCCTAGCGATAGACAAGCAAGTTTATAAAAACTATTTGTCAAAATACTGAAAAGTTAATACAATACAAAAGTCTGCTGCAACGTTTCATTGGCATTATGTAGTCTACCAAAACTTTTAAAACTTAAGCGCTCTCACACTGTGTGAACGTCATTACTGCACTAATATCATCAATGTAAAGGTCTACGTCTTGCAGATCACTTAAGACAAGTAAGGTGACTGTACTGGACGCATTATCTTATGCGTAGTACTTATATATCGATGACCCAAAATTACGCTCGTGATCTTTCGTAATCAGGAGGTCAAAACTCATATTTGAAAACCTACAATTTCCATAATCAAAATCTAGTCAAGTTCAGGAAAATTAGAGGTATTATGGACAGATGAAGATTGAGGTTAGAAAACGTTCAAATACCTGTATAAAAAGGCTTAAGAAATGTCGCAAAAAAAAATCAGGACTATAAATGATTTCGATTGACCTTCTTAAACAAATAAAATAGACATAAGATAAAATAGGACAGAACACACTAAAACTAGCTCATGCAACCAATAAATCCGCGGTTTCCATAGCTCCAAGCGTAACCGCGGTTGCATTACACAAATCATTGGATCTATGCAGATGAATGAGCAACAAAACCGACAGGACAGTTTTAAGACGGCCATTAGATTGCCTGGGGGTAGACGAGGCGTAAGACGCATGCGCTGTGCGTGCTGCGGTAGACATGGTATTGGATTAACTCTGGAAGTATGGTTATGTTTAAGGTGTCAAAGAAACAGCTTTAAGAATATGAATTGCCAACTGAGGATAAAATATGTGGATAGATAAGACTGATGAAGATATCCTTTAGTATATAGAACTTTAGTTTTTAAGATATCAAACGTGCTGCAGATTGTTAAGAAGAGTTATCGTGGCCCTTATAAAGAGCAATTATTGAAATACTGTGTTTTGGTCAGTACAAGTCTGATTATTCGACTTAAAGCAGGAAAAATTATTTGATAATTTTCCATATTACAAAAGGAATATATACAAGTCAAGAAGAAAAACAAATTTCAAACCTACCAAATTGATAAAAACACGACATTTAACAGCAGAAAAGATAGACCAAAACATAACTCTACAACTATTAAGATAAACACAGCAAAACAAGTTAATGTTATAAAAGGGTCCATGAATCTTTAAGCACAAATCGTGCTTAACGTCATCTATATCAGCGAACCTAACTAGAATAGATGTAAAAGATACCAGAATACAAGAAAACCTTCAGCGAAGGCCGTTAAGATAAAGATAAGACGACCAATGGTATCAGTGCAATGTGTATGCAAATCTGAGCAGTAAAGATTTCCATGGTAATACAAATGTTACAGCTCTCGTTAACACCTACGGAGTTAATAATGTAGAAACAGTTTACTATTGAAATGTCTAGTAAGCTTGGCTTAAATAAATGTACCTTCTTACTGTTATTGGAGTAAGAAAAGTTATAGAGGAATTTGAAAAACAGACTAGAGTTATGCAAGATATGCAGCATTTCTTCCGCAGTGTGCTGTTTGGGATTGCAATATTTTTTTTATGATATAAAACAGTTCTTGACTGCGATACCACCTGATGATACCCTACTGCAGGGCCGAAGCCTACTAGACCCCGGTCTGGTTTCTGAAAGGGAGGTCCGATCCCGGTATGAGGGCTAAGAAGGAATGGGGTGCGTCATTTAGTCAGTAAGAGTCTCGGGCGGAATTCGTCATTAGATGATTTTTCCCACCACAAAAAAAAAATCCCACCTGATGATAAACAGTCATCATCATCATCAACCTAGCGCCCGTCCCGGTTGCTACCTTGGCTTTCACCTCGGTGCCCGGGGTCCGCTTTCCTTCCTAGACGCCTCCACTTCGCTCGGTCTTTCGAGAAAGATAAGCAGTGACGATTGCATATCTTTGATGGTGATTCCACAGTTTATTAAGACCCTATTCACTGTAGCCTTGAAGATATCCAAATTATAATCCGACGAGAAGACCGTAGCAAGAAAATTGTCCCAATTCTACCAAGCAAAATACTTATATACATATCTTATAGACAAGCTTTGTACTAATATAGATAATTCATCTTTTTTACTCAAGCGCCTGTTTCAGTGCCCAAACATTACTTTCAGAATGAATTAAAAAATAGAACAGAATTTATATGAAATTATCTATCGAGTAAAATAACGGAGACTTAATGATAGATAGTGAAATGAAACAGGCCCTTATGGATGGACATCAAGACTAATCATGTCAATATTGACACTGAAGACTGAAGATCTATATTTACCAAAAAAAAGTGTCAGTCACAAAACAAAAACTATCTCCCTTCTGACAGCTATCAACAGACTTGAATCGGTGACGATCAGACAGAAGTAGAACCAGAACACGATAGAACTACGTCCACATAACATTAACACCATTAGCTATGGCAAACAAAAGTGTTTTTCAATATATCCCCAACGAGATATTAATTCTCTCGGCCATAAGGCTATAACTCAGGGCTCAATTAGGGCCACCAGAGACAGTTATTGAGGAAGTAGCCCTGGTGGACATGGACGCATCTGGGACATTGTTTGAAGATGAAGATCTATAAAATGATGTCTTTGTTGCGTTGAACGGTGAAGTGCAGCTTGGATTAGATTGAAATGGTTTTAGAGTTGTTAAAAAGAACAAATTTAAACAAGAAGATAATAAAACAAACAAATTTATAATACAAAAAGTAAAATCATAACAATAACAGTTACTAATCCATTTATATTTCAACCGTAGGGACCCTGCAGAAGAGTCGAAGCCAATTAGGGCCAATAGTTTGTGTCTGTAAGGAAGGCTCTAGGCCTGGTATGCATAGCAATGTAGGAACGGGGTAGGTTGTTCAGTCAGTAAGAATCTGACACTGTTTTCCGCCCCACCTAAGGGCGGGATTCGTCATTGGATGATTTTTACCTACCATAAAAATCTATTTATATTCTAGTAATGATTTTATGGTTAGAATATTACAGGAGTAGTGAGGTTCTTAAATGCAATGGATAACTAAACACTGGTGGGTATCAGTTCGAAAAAGTCTGACATATCTCTTGATCCTCTCAGAGCAGGAGGAATCATTTTCGATAATTTCTCATTAAAAAAATATAGTTCATATGCGCCATAAAAACAGAAAAAGGTATCGCAAGCACGCTGATCTAAGCTATACGTGTTTCCTCTCAAGATGAGAAAAAGGTTTTACCCAGCATTTGGCCAATTACTGTCCCATTCCACGTATTTTAGAAAATAATTACCCACTTACAATGCCATAGAGTGCGGAATGCAGCTGTCACCATGACTGACCCCACATAGCAAAGTATAACGGTAATATATGTTACATATATGTGTTGTATTTCACCCGCAAGGTCGCAGCGAGCGTTCGTCACGCGTTCCTTACTTTTTGCTGTGGTATAAGGTATGAAAGGTGATTTATTTTCTTTATAGTACATACTGTAGTTCAGAGATATGTTCTTCTTTGACCTCTACTCGTATGTCAATTGATGGTAAAAAATTGTTCAGTCAACGATGTTGCAGTTTTCCCTACAAGTATCCTCGTTCATATGATTTTTTAATTACTTCGCAGCAGGACCAAAGTCTACGAGGTTCATGGATCGCGGACAGAAAACTACGCAACGGATTTTAATGCGGTTTTCGTGAATGGATAGAGTGATTCAAGAGGAAAGTTTGTATGTATAATACACATATTTAATATCAGCATTGCACCTGTGCGAAGCTGGGGCAGGTCACTAGTATTCTATAAATAAGGGCACTTCTAAAATGGCAGAAGCTAGAGCAGAGTTCCACGTGGACGTTTTTAATTGAGCAGAATCCACCAAAAACTACAAATTAACTTTTTTAATAAAAAAAATACTGTGTTATGCACGTCCTTCATTTCTTAGTTATTTTTCTAATCGCTTTCGCTTATAACTCAGCCCACCCCGTTCCACAACATTATAACCGTGATAAACAGAAAAGAATAATGAATCGCAAATACGTTTAGTGTATTTGTGAGCAGAGAATGCTTGACCGATGATTGGTCCAGATGTGGCTGTCATCCGGCGGCGGCTTTTTATGGCTTTTTCAACACTAAACGAGTTTGATAAGAATAAAATTGTTTTTCAATTTAAGGTCGACTTTAGAATTGACTTCTGTCTTTGCTGTTATCTTGGTAGTTAAGTAAAGATAAATAAGGATTGATAAATAAGGAGTAAAGAATTTATTATAGAGAAGAGTCAGTTCTTGCTAGAACAAGGGATTGGTAGAGTTACTTTAGCCCTGGAAGTTATGGTTTCTCCGTGTTGGTCTTCAGCTTCACAATTTTTTTTTCTTCAGGTTTTTTTTTGGTGAGCAAAAATCATCCAAAGATATTGCTCGCCCTTGGTCGGAGCGGGAGATTGTCAGACTTTTACTGACTAAGAAACTTACCCCGTTCCTTCTTAGCCCTTCATACCAGGGGCGGACCTACCTTTCAGAAGCCGGTCCATGGGCCCAGTAGGCTTCGGTCCTGCTGGGCCCCTACGGTTTACTGACAGCTACTTGAGGCGATAGTCCAGTGTTTCGCGGATCACAGTTTAGGAACCACTATATTCATCATCATCATCCTTTTTACTGTTTCCACTGCTGGGACACAAGCTAAGAGATCGAATGGGCCATAATCCACCACGCGGGCCGAGTATAGGTTGGTGGATGTCACATGTCTTCGAATTTTTGGTTCTTAGACATGTTGGTTGTTTCCTCACGTTGTTTTTCTTCACTGTTTTGAGAGAAAACCTACTTACTACAATGTTAGAACGTCTTATAATACAATAATATTACAAGCCGATAGTATAACATATGGCTTCTAGAAATGTTTGAAGTGCTTCTTATTACGTTATGCACTGTATTGTGTTTAATACAGCGCATAACATTATTATATGCTTCTTATTAGAAGCACTTGTGTTTGTTGTCAGTGCGTTCTTCAATAGCAAATATTTTAGTTACGCTACTATTGTCGATAATCCCTTCCTTCACGCAGTAATGGAGCGTGAAAAAGAATTTGACTTGACACAAGACATGGGCCTACCACAAGCCCTTATAGCAGTATTACTTCGATATTACTTTCAATGGGAAATAGACGGCGCTAGACAACGTGTCTAACGCTGTCACTTGCACACTCTGGAACAGGAATGAAATAATTTTACTTTAAACATCACGGTCAAGGTCCTGGTCGTTGGAAGATCCTCTCTTTTCAATGGAAGTTGTGTCTCCTAACTATACAATAGCTGAGAGTCTGGTTAAGCTGAAACTGAATCGGACTCTCATGGCCACCCATCCACATAATTCCAGCATATAACTGGGCCACCATGAACCGCTGAGCTAATTCCACAAAATTATCGAGTAGTTCTATAGTGTCATCATTTATCTGAAGCAGTAGTCGAAATTATACCACATAATACATAAGAGCTGAAAGAAAAAATCCTACATGGCGGTACCAGTTAAAAAAAAACAGTATCTGGCAGTCGCCCGGACTTGACACAAGAGTCCTGCTGGAAGATCCTCTCTTTCCAATGGAAGTTGTGCCTCCTAACTTTCAGCTTAACCAGACTCTCAGCTATTGCCACCCACCTACACAACTGGGCCACCATGAGCCGCTGAGCTAATTCCACAAAATTATCGAGTAACTCTCTAATTACTCACACTTGGCCGATCGCTGACCGTTATGGCGGAGCGGTGAGCCAAGTTCATTGTCACAGTTTAAACAGCTATTGTGTATGCTTGGCTGGTTTGGCTATTGGATATTGTGCTAGTGACTTGTTTGTTGATACTTTGTGGCTGTTCTGAAGGAATGGTAAAAAACAAAGCATATTAGACGTAGATGGATAGAGAGGAACAGTGAGGTCGAAGAAGAGATGGATGGATTGTGTGAGGAGTGATATGAAAGAAAAGAGAGTTAGTGATAGTGTGACGGGTGACAGGACAGAGTGGAAAAAAAACATGTTGTACCAACCCCAAGTAACATGGGATAAGGGTAGGATGATGGTGATGATGTATTAGACGTAATTCCTTGCCTCCATCGACGAGCCATCATTTCTAATTCTAGCTTTAAGAGCGGCAAACCCGACGTACATTTTCATACAACTGCTCTTACGTGATTATGATGTCATTACACATTTGTTTTCAGATATTATGGATATTGTGGATATTATCTAGACTTCTACAGAAATCAAAACGTAAAGTTGTGCAAGAAGAAGTTGTAAACACAGATATCTTGTGGATATTATCTAAACTTCTATAGAAATCAAAACGTAAATTTGTGCAAGATTAATCCAGTAAAGACCTCTGAAAATCTGCAATTTTACGTAAACTTTGACTCTCCATAATGTACTCATATATCGAAAATATAAAAAAGTACTTCTATAGAAGCTTAGCGAATTTAATCAAGGTTTTAAATGTTGCAATTTAAAAAAAAATCATTAAGGGTTTAATAAAAACACGTATTTCCTGGAACATCTTTTGTGCAACGTTCGAGTAAATCGTAGAATTACCGAAAGCCAACACAGTTTTCAGGTGTTATCCCTCTTTTTTCGCATTACTTTGCATTAAACATCACATTGAAATGCGTTGGTCATGATGAGTTCGAGTGCGATATGCCTCTCTCGCGATACGACGCCATGCAGCTGTATTGCTGGTAATTATGGCTTATCTAATAGGTTCCAAGCTTAGTTGGAAAAAACGTCAGATTCGAGACGCCACGAGAAAAGAAGTTTTGGAAGGACTTGAGGGAGGCCTTTGCCCAGCAATGGGACAGTAAAGGCTAATTCATAAAAAAAATGATAATTCTTATACTAAAACACCCCAACTTGTAACTAACTGGTATTTTTAAATGTAAACTTTCTCCACAATATTAGGACAAAATAACACTCCAAAACAGGTCAAAACAATCCATTTACATTCAAACAGAATGGCGGAACTCCTAAACATTTCGATGAGTTTCTAGAAATTTACATACAATTATTGAAATTATTTGCTCCAAAGTAATCGAAGCGACCTTAGTCATTGGATTGAAATTAGTTCATTTCGTTTATGGTAATCTAAAATGTTTCTCGAAAGCGTGAAAGGCATTTTCGAAATTGGCAAATACCAGAAATGGCGAACCTTTATTGATGATGGTTCCATTACCCTAGTCAATTAGGCATATGTAGGCATCCAAGTCAATAATGTACCTCACTTCTAAACTAAAACAAGCATTTCTAATCACATAAAGTACCTATACAACGTTGATTAGCATCGCCGACATACCTATAAAATTAGATTCAGTTCTAATAAGCACCTTTTAAAGCGTCTTAGTTTTGCAAATGAGGCAAATTACTAATTGGGGTACGTATGCCGAGCTTACAATTATTATAATAACAAATGTATCCATTTTGGTATAAATACCAGTAAATATATTCTAAGGAAGACACTTAAGACGGGCCTTCCTCATTCGCCTACCGTCAACGTAGTCCATGGTTTAAAAGCTTGTTGCTTTATGTAACGCAATCCAAAGTGATGTTTGGTGCAAAAGTAATGCAAAAAAAGAAAGATGACACCTGAAAACTCTGTTGGCATTCGGTAATTCTACGATTTACTCGAATGATTCACAAAACTTGTTCCATGAAATATGTATTTTTATTAAATACTTAAGAATTTTTGAAAAAAAAAAAACTTAGAATTTCGATTAAATGCGCAAGGCTTCTATAGAAGTATTTTTTTTATAGTTTTAATATAGGAGTACATTATGGAGAATCAAAGTTCACGTAAAAATGCTGATTTTCAGAGGTCTTCTGGATTATTCTTACACAAATTTATGTTTCGATTTCTGTAGAAGCCTAGATGATATTCACAGGATATCCGTGTATCCAAAATATTTGAAAAAAGATGTGGAATCACGTAAGTGCGTTTGTATGAAAATGTACGTCGGGTTGGCCGCTCTTAAGGCTGTTTACTCACAGAATGGGGGGCCTGGGCACTAATTTTGCAAACAAATGCAATTTGCAGTTTTTATTGCTGTTAAAAACTGTTATTGGCATTTATTTATTTTATACTTTTATTTTTCCCTTCTTTCACACTAATCCTTTACCTTTTCTTCTACAAATTAAGACGTATTCTCATGTTATTGTCCTCTAAAAACAAAAGCCACGTGAACATTCCACGTCTGCGTCACTCCAAGACAACATCACCACGTGAGTGAGTTCAAGCTAATTTGATTAACTATGGGCAACTCGACGCGCTCGCCATTCATTAATGTTTTACTTCTTAGCGATTAAGCACGGTTCACTTGTTTGTTCATTTAGTTGATTAAGAATCTAATCATCGACTTATATCCTACAGATAGACAAGCACTCTCATGGAAACCATTTGTCAAAAGTACTGAAAGTTAATATAAAAGTCCGCTTCAGAAAAATTGCACAAAGTAATGCGCCTGGCTGGATTTGAACCCGCGACCTACAACTCGTAGAAGGACTTCACCACTCGGCCACCACTGCCCACACCACTGCTGCTACAATAGACATTTTTTTTGTGGGAGACATGCGTATTGTGGGATACTGGTACCTAAACTGGGGCCTGTATTTTAGGACACCAGGACTCCACTTTTAAGTTTAATTAACATTATGCATTGTTAAATTTACGTAATGCTCTAACTAAAGCCACCTTTATTGACATTGCGTGATCGTATCAGAAAAGAAGATATCAGCAGGATAACCAAGGATTTGGACATAGCCCAAAGAATCGCCAAACTTAAGTGGCGATGGGCAGGGCACATTGCTCGCAGAACAGATAGCCGTTGGGGTCGAAAGGTTCAGGAGTGGCGACTGCTTACCGGAAAACGCAGTGTTGGAAGACCTCCTACAAGGCAGACCGATGACCTGGCAAGGGTTGCGGGTATCCGATGGATGCGAGATGCACAGGACTGTTCAATATAGCGACAATTGGGGGAGACCTATGTCCAGCAGAGGACATCTATCGGTTGAAATGATGATGTCATAAATTTTATAAACTAATAAATAGTAAAAGAAAGCTGTGGTGGCCGAATGGTATCAGCCCCGACTTACGAGTCGTAGGTCGCGGGTTCAAACCCAGCCAGGCGCATTATTTTGTGTAATTTATTTCATCACCACTGCTCTTAAAACGGTGAAGGAAAACATCGTGAGCAAACCGGCATGTCTTAGAACAAAAAATTCAAAGACTTGTGACATCCACCAATCCGCATTGGGTTCATTCCACAGGCCTGTGTCCCAGTAGTGGGAACATTAATAAGGCTGATAATTATGAATAAATAATTACCTAAATATAGTTGACTGAACTGATCCATCTTCTTCGGTTTTCGTGACGAAATTAAGGGCTATGGGTTTTCGGCATTGAGCAGATCTGTTCGGGTGTTTCCGTGTCCCCTCGTGCCCGTGACGCTTTCGCCAGATATTCGCATGACAGTCTGGCCGTAGATCCGCACTATAAAGGTCGCCGCGCACCGCACGCACCGTTAGAGGCGGGTATTTAGGTCGACGCACGCGCCCGCTACAGTATGCCACGCTGGGTGCCGGGGGAAGGGATAGGCGGTAGCGATTATTATTAAAAAAAATGACCCATAAGTAATCGCAATAAAATAAAAAAAAAACTTAAATTATGGCTTGCTGTGACAATACTATTTAGAAATATAAATCGATATTTACGTAATTTTATGTTTCGTCGTTATTTCTTATGAGTGAGTGGTATTATCGTTCTCATCATCGCTTGCCATCGGATAAGATAGCGGTGTTTAAGTTTTAAATAAACTTTATTTTAGAATGTATTTTTTTTATGGTGGGAAAAATCGTGTACCTAATGACGAATTCCGCCCTTGGGCGGTTCGGGAAATAGTGTCAGACTCTTACTGACTAAACGACCCACCCCGTTCCTTCCTTGGCTTGGTGCCAGGGCCCTGGTGTTACGCTTTCACATCAACCCTTGGCCCCAGGAGTATTTTAGAATGTATTGAATATGCAACTTAATGGTTATAAATGTCATGGTTTATTTAAATCCAGACACAATAAGTCTCTAAATCTTTATAATAACGGTGATGTTGACATTTGCAGCAACAATTTACCAGAATATAAATGAATTTACAAAAAAGAATCGTGCAAAAGTAATACAAGTTAATGGAACTACCCGAAAAAAATAAACTATTTAATAAAAGCGCACAATTTGTCATAATAAATTATAAAACGAATATAAATTCCGATTTAATGGAGTAAGGCAATTTTTCATAGAAGTCAAGGTAGACAAGATCTAGAAAAATAAAATATATGCAATCATGCGCAGCCATAAATAAATTAACAGCTGGTAATTTTAGTTTAACAACACCGTTTAAAAACATATTAGCATAAAAATTACTTTAATAGGCATTCATTATATGAATAAGTATAAAGTAATTTTGATTAATTATTAATTTAAAACTAATTGCAGATTTAAATTGTTCAGTCTAGTGTAATAGTTTACCCTGTTGACTTACATTCAGTCATTCAGAAGCAATAACATAATCTAAAAATAAATAAATATTCTTTTCTCTTTAATGCACCCTTGGTTGACTGGTAGAGATTGCCAAAGGCATCAGGTCCGCTTTTATACCTTTGTGTTGCGTAAGATGACTGGCCTGTCAGTTGGTCTAGTAGTTAGTGACCCTGACTGCTGTAACGGAGGTCATGGGTTCGATTCCCACCCAGGACAATTGTTTGTGTGATGGGCACGATCATTTGTTCTGTGTCTGGGTGTAATTTTATCTATAATATGTATGTATTTAGGAATATATAAGTATGTTTATCAGTTGTTTAGTACCCACAACACAAGCTTTGCTTAGCTTGGGACTAGACAACGTGGTGTAATCGATGTTATAAAAAAAAAATGTTATAAAATAGAAAATATTTTGTATCATTTTTTATGTGTCCAATATTCATAAATAATTAATTCGAGTCACCACAGAAAGTCTGCGCAAAAAAAGATGGTGTCCAGTTCAAAAATCGCTGTAATCTTATAACTTGGGCCATACCAGCAGAAACAGTAATCTAGGATGTTATTGTTATACGTGACATGTCAACGTTTGTGACGGAATGTTACCAATTTTATTCCATGTCCAGTAACTATACTGGGTAGGCAACCAATGCACAGTGTGTTAAGAACCCCATTTTTGTCTCATCATGTTTTTATTCAAGAAATCGATAATTTGTATCATTTTTAGTGCTAGAGTTCAACTCCGGCTTTGATACGATTTATAGTTTATTTTAAAAAAAATGTCAAAGTCTCGTAATATCCGCATCATGGAAAACGAAAAAAAAATTCTAAAAAATCAACTGAACTATTTATTCTAGTTTTTGTTATTTCCATTAATTGTTCATACAATACCCTGTCTTTTCTCTCATTTCGGTTGATCTAACATGAACTGGACGCGACATATGATTTTTTTTCTCATTTTTCGTTTTTATTTTTTTATTCAACCGTAACAACGTATTAGCAGATTATTTCTACTTTATAATATTGTTTACACTTAGTATTATATACAGTATTAAAACCATAAGCTAATTCCTTGTTATCTAGAAGTTGTTGATAATTTTGTATTTCCTTCAGGGCTGTCACTTGTTAATATCCGAAAAAACAATTATTTGACTCAATAAAAAAATCAATCAATCAATTTTTTGGTTTGTGCCCATAGTAAAAGTTGTTGGTTATCATGAGTACAATCACGTGTTTAAGTATCATACACTAATTACCAGTCACCCTATATAAACACAGTTATTACATAATTATTTGATTAATATAAAATAAAGAATACCAATGACAACAGGGTATGGTGTAAGTGGAAGGCATTACATTATGTACGTATGTACATTAGAACTTGAAAATAGTTTAGACTAGAGCTCTGACAAAGATTAAAAAATAAACCGAATACTTGGTTACAATTAACTTTCCCTAACATTGTAACCTTCAGTAGATAAATAAATAAATGAATTGAATCGATCCAGGAGACCAGAATATAATTTACATTAATTACACCATCGGCTATTGCTGTAAATAAAATAAAATATTATAGCGTTGAAAACAATTTTCAAAATTGTTTGAAGTGACAACCCTAACTGCGGATATTTCGGATATTACAAAAAATATCTATAACTTCTAGATAACAAGGAATTAGCTTATGGTTTTAATACTGTATATAATACTAAGTGTAAACAATATTATAAAGTAGAAATAATCTGCTAATACGTTGTTACGGTTGAATAAAAAAATAAAAACGAAAAATGAGAAAAAAAATCATATGTCGCGTCCAGTTCATGTTAGATCAACCGAAATGAGAGAAAAGACAGGGTATTGTATGAACAATTAATGGAAATAACAAAAACTAGAATAAATAGTTCAGTTGATTTTTTAGAATTTTTTTTTCGTTTTCCATGATGCGGATATTACGAGACTTTGACATTTTTTTAAAAATAAACTATAAATCGTATCAAACCCGGAGTTGAACTCTAGCACTAAAAATGATGCAAATTATCGATTTCTTGAATAAAAACATGATGAGACAAAAATGGGGTTCTTAACACACTGTGCAATGTGAGTATGTGACACCCAACATTTCGTACTGGGCACGCGTGGTGGAGAGTAGTGATGGCCGAGTGGTAACAGTCCCGACTTACGAGACGTAAGTTGCAGGTTCAAACCCAGTCAGGCGTATTACTTTGTGTAATTTATTTCATCACCACTGCTCTCAAAACGATGAAGGAAAACTTCTTTAGAAAACGTCTAGAACTAAAATTACGAAGACATGTGACATCCGCACAGGACCCGCGTTGCGGCCTCTCACAGAGAGGAAGTTTGAGTCCCAGCAGTAGGAATTTTATAAGGCTGATTTTCATCGAATTAAAATCTACATAACAAAGAAGCAGGACCCGCTTTATTGTTACGTTAATTTGATGCTTTCTGCTTTCTACACTTGGTACCCACCCGTGTACTTTATACTTGAAATTTTGTCTAGCCTGTTGATCTAGTGTCCTCCGACGCACACGTGTCACACGCCTGATTTGTACTTAGAACGACGTCACGTGGCGTGGATCAAGTGTAGCTCTACAAATCTAGTTTCCTTAAAAAAACTATGGAGACTGATGCACCCAGGTCTGCGTTTGTGGCACACGTGTGCGCAGTGTAGTTCTACCATTATACTAAGTAATGTACGTTCCTATTTTTGTACCAACAACGTTCCCAATCTCGTCTCCATAAAACTAAGTACCTATAGAGGGAACCAGGTCTTCAGTCCACACCTCTCGGGATGAACGCAAATAGTGACAGTGCTATAAAGATCAGCTTGTTTACATTGTTCGCAGAATCATCTGGCGCACTGTATATTCCTGTTTTTTTAGGATTAACCTCCCTCCCCCCTCCGGTAATAATATGTGCGTAGTGTGGAAGCGATACGATATACTGCTTACCTCTTTAAGAGGACGCGTGGAGTTGGTCGATTTCAATTAAATTTTGCGAGGTATTTCACAAAATAATCTAAACTTCCATGGGTGGAGCGAGGCTAAAACCGAGTTTACTCTCGCATGATTAATATTGTAATTTTTTTCTCCTTGCATGCACTTGGACCACAGTAGGAAAATGAAAAACGCATGAACGACACAGCCGCTTATCCGTGCATATCACTCCTCACACAATCCATCCATCTCTTCTTCGATCAAACCTAGTAAGCAAATTTTTATTAACCTCACTACTCTAAATATAGTTACAGTCTAGCCACAACAAGGAAGAATTATAGCATAAACACAGAAACAAGTTGATGACCTACCACATAAATATCGTCCTTTGCCCCCCACCTAACTAGGTCATCGGGGAGACCCCCCACTGTGCCTACCACACATCAATAAAACCCGCCACATTACGCTTATATCACTCATAGACTAGTAATGACTAGTTCACTCATTACTCGGTAATTAATGAGGTATATACTCGCTTATGTAACATGTATTAGCCTGCACAGTATGTTGGCCGTGAAAATAAATGTGTACGGGTGTGTTAGTAATTAACTCGATTAGCATTTAATTTTCCGAGGTCTACGTGTGTGAAAAGCTCACAAATGAGTCTGTATACTTGTTACTTTTTCTTTCTTAAATAGTTAAATGGATTTGAAAGCATGAACACGTGTTGACTATGTCCTGGAATGCAAGTACGATACTTTTCATCCAAAAATTATGATAATCCCCTGGGATTATATAATTTTCTTCTAACCGCGAACCCGCAACCTAGGAGCAGATATAGTTGACATATGAATGCTAGTTGAGATAGATTTTATAAGTAGATACGTATATATATTGATTATATACTGGACACGATAACAAACGAACTGCCAAGATTAGAAAAAAAAAACATATAGAAGATGGCCAAAATAGCACAGAACTACTGCCCCGACAGTGAGACTGTATCGCAGCAGACGAAGGAGATGGCAGGACGAATAAGACCAATCATGCGGGAAGAATAGCGAATTGTGGAAGAAGTGAATTAATTCAGGAGTAAGAAAGAAGAGGCTAACAAAAAATACATAAGTATAAATCGTAAATGCCAAGAATAATTCAAATCCGTACTCCAGTGTCTTTCGCAGTGGTGACACAGAAGACTTTTTATAAATAATATTTAAAAAAAAAAACAGTTCAATATGACTTACCGCTAAAAAATCTCCTCTGCACCTCAAAGAAGGGGCTGACACATCTGCAAAAGAAAAAAAACAAATGTCAAGAGAAAACGCATAACAAAACAGAAATAGATAGACACGTCAAAGAAAACGGATTAGATCATTGAGCTTGTTGCGAAAATTATACCTGCGCCATTGAAAACACAAATAGAGCAAGGCCGAATGAGAAATGTCTGCGGAAATATGTTGTTAATCGAAGATCGTTAATAAATAATAATGAGTAAACTCTAGCTATGGGCACTCACGATTTATGCATCCATAATTTGTAAGCTTTATGGAAGAAAATCCAATTAGAAAGCACGGTTTGAGATGCTAAAGGTCGAGTTTAGGACAGTCACTATTTGGAATTATTTAGATATCAATGTTAATGGAAATGAATTGATGATGATATTCTTAAAACAAATGAATTTATGTAAGCTCCTACTAATCACGGTTGATAGTATGAAGACTTTTATTAACATAACTAACACTATACCGAAGACATCCCGGACGTAAGCCTGTACGAGATTAGGATGGCTCTGAAGCAGCTGTAAACCACAAGGCGTCAGGTGAGGATGGAATTACGGCCGAACTCCTGAAGGCGGGTGGAAAACCTATACTTAAGGCCCTTCAAAAAATTGAGGGATTAACATAAGGTAGAATAGAATTGTGACTGTGATGATTTTAAAAGAAAGGGAGATATTAAGCAACGTAGAGACAGAAAGAAATGAGATAATTACATATCTTGACCAACAAAAGTACTTTAACAAAGGTATTCCGTCACGACTAGGTCTTAAAGGTCATAAGAAAAAAACGTCAGGCCAATTACTTAACTAGGAGACAAACAAATATGTAAATGACAAACAATCAAAAAAGTCAGAATCCGGTATCCATGTCACCACCGTAGAAAAGATGGCCATGGGTCATAGTAAATATGAAAATAATGGGAAAATAATGATAGTCACATAATTATCCAACAATTTCAGAAAACAGAAAGTTAAACTTGAATTTAGCGATGATGGACGGAAGGTATTTCAAACGATGGTTTTAGAAACAAGTGAAGTATTTACGACGATGATGTAGAAAGTATCAGATAAACGTAAATAGAAAACTATGAATCAAACGCTTGTAATGATAATACTTAAGAGTACTTGATAATTCAAGTGTTTACCAATGTAAATATAATGACTAAATTATCAACATAATCTATATATATAAAAGGGGAAACTGACTGACTGACATATCAACGCACAGCTAAAAATACTGGGTCTAAGAGCGTGAAATTTTGCACAAGCATTCCTTGTATTGTGGAAGCGAGCACTACAAAAGGATTTCTCAAAATTCACCACCTAAGAGGATGAAAAGTTTCAGGTGTCAAAAGTTTGTATGGAGAAGCCTACTTACGCGAGTGAAACCGCTGGCAGAAAGCTAGTTTTAAATATATGACTAAATATTAGGTAAAAGAATCAATATTGAATGCAAATTAGAATAACCGTGAGTGTGTTTGTATGCCAGAAAACGTGTTGCACCGACCTCAAGTGCCATACGAAAAGAGGACAAACATGAGCATCATCAAGTACGGGCTTGTGGATGGCGAGCAATGGGTAGCTCGACGTCCAATCGTCTGGTAACCGTCCGGACCAAGGCCAGTCGTCGACGGCGCGCACTGTTCCTGCGCGCCTCAAGAAATTGTCAGTAAACCGTAGAGACCCTGCAGAAGGGTCGAAGCCAACTGGGGTCAAGGATTCGCGTCTGAAAGAAAAGCTCTGGCCCTGGTATCTAAGGCAACGTAGGAATAGGGTAGGGTGTTTAGTTGATAATTAGAGTCTGACACTGTTTCCCGCTAAGCCCAAGGACTCATTGGATGATTTTTACCTACCATAAAAAAAAAAAAACATCATCAAGTAAAATATTGAATAGAAATGAAACGAGACTTGGCAAAATTAACTAACGGTGCTAAAGAAATAAACCTACTGTCCTTACTTGATCCTGTCTCAATCAATAGCGACAATAAACAAATCAATTAAGGAAACATAAAATCTGATTCCAGTGATGATTTTAGTCCCAAAGAATTTAGTCCGATGAATTGGTTATAAGATACTGGTACAATTGTTAAACGTGAACAATGCTCCTCCAGGGGCGATGGTCTAGTGATTGAGCTACTGTCATTGAAATCGTTCGTTTTGCCGACATCATTGTCGTAGAAGCTTCAATCATAATTAAAATCTGTCAGCTGTGTATTGGAGTACATGTGAATACGGGCTCCGTAGTCATTTCTTATATATATAAAAGGAGAAACTAGCTGACTGACATATCAACGCACAGCCAAAACTACTAGGCCTAGGTGCGTGAAATTTTGCATAAGGTTTCCTTTTATGACGTAGGCGAACACTAAGAAAGGGATTTTCAAAATTCAAACCCTATAGAGAAACGCGGGTCCAAACTTTGTGCGAAAACCTATGTTCAAGCAGGCAAAGCCGCTGGCAGAAAGCTAGTTTCTAATATTTAACTAAATAATAAACACATTAGTACTAGCAAAAACTTCGTGAGTTTAAATATTTTCATCTTTAGCTGCAGGAAAACTATTAATATTTTTGAGTTGACCAGCCCTCCTAGCCAAATTGATAATCTACAGTTGTTATCGCTAATAGAAAACTAATCAAATGTATGGAAATGTATCATCTCAACATTATGTGTGCGTGTGGTGTGAGGGCCCGTTTGTTAAAATTCTTTCAAAATATGCTTAATATTTATTGAACATTCCCAAACAATTGTGGAACTTGAAATCAGAATTTGTGAAAGTCAAATAACGGAGATATGGGCTGTTAAATTGGGCCCTCAGTTCTCACATAGAGGATTGAGGGCCCGGCTGTACCGGGTAAACTATAGACTCCACAAAAAAACTATTTATGCTAAAATCTAAGGTGATACCAAACAAAATTTGTGAAATCAATATATTATCGCAAAACACTCTCCTACTTTAGATATCCTTGTTCAAAATGGGCCCTCAAATCTCACTGACGTAAATGTTTACTACGCAAATAAACTGAAACCATTAACTTACAGCTGCTGTTTGAAGTCCTATAAGCTACTAGATAAATTGTGAAAATTTGTGAAAGCAAGACCAGGTCACATCTTCTTGTTGTTTAAAAGTTATGACCTTGACAAAATCCGGGCCCTCAGTTCTCCACTTTTTCATGTTTTCGATAAATTACGCTAAATGTATGAGAGATAAGATAAAGACGAAATTGTCGTTTCATGTGAAACATATTGTGCAACAAATTCTGTACAAAAAAGAACTAAAAAGACCATTTATTGTAAAAAAAAAACGAGTTTTACTATAATTCCTTTGAATTGGGAAATAGGGTGTCCACAATTTTCCATATATAAAGTTTTTATTTTCAGTTATTATATATTTACACATTTCAAAAGCCAGCCAGCCTCAGCCGCGGTGGTGAGCTTTGAAACCATTTGCGACGATAAGCTCGCGTGTGGCCGCCCAAACCCTGCAGCGCCGGAGCCGTGACAGAAACGATGCTTGCTGCATGCTGTATGCCTGCTTGCATGCTGCATGCCTGCTTGCATGCCGCATGCCTGCTTGCATGCTGCATGTCTGCTTGCATGCTGCATGTCTGCTTGCATGCTGCATGCTCGCTTGCGTGCTGCATGCCTGTATGCATGCTGCACAGCTTGCTTAATTTGCATATTTTATTCTTGTTTGCATGTGTAAATGCTTCTTATAGGGAATTAAAAACCAGTTACGTTCACAACTGTTTTATCGGGAAAATACATGCAGGATCTACTGTTTTAAAATAAAATGGTTCGACTACTACTAATAACTACCTCCCACAAAAAAAAATTTCATTAGCACCTGATCACAAAAATGTAGCAATTAATGTTTTTTCTGTGATATGATTGTTCTGCTTTTCAATTATTATGGACATAAAATTTATGCCTCAAGATGATTCGGACTAACAAAATTATGATTTTCGAATTTATGATAAGTGAGTGTATGCCAAACAACTTTCTGCGAAATGAAGATTATGCTATGCGTTGTTATGCAAAATAAAATTATGACGAAAAAAATTCTGCTTTAAAAGGAAGACCCATTTAGAACAGATGCACATATTGGTCTAACTTTATTTTTTGTTGTATTCGCAATTGTCGGAAAAAAGAGTTTGAAAAATCCACACGAGCGAAACTGGGGAGAACAGTTTGTGTAATGATAGTTAGTGAGGTATTGTTTTGAAATGTGTAAATATATAATAACTTGAAAATAAAAACTTTATATATGGAAAATTGTGGACACCCTATTTCCCAATTCAAAGGAATTACAGTAAAACTCGATTTTTTTTACAATAAATGGTCTTTTCAGCTCTTTTTTCTTACAGAATTTGTTGCACAATATGTTTCACATGAAACGACAATTTCGTCTTTGTCTTATCTCTCATACATTTAGCGTAATTTATCGAAAACATGAAAAAGTGGAGAACTGAGGGCCCGGATTTTGTCAAGGTCATAACTTTTAAACAACAAGAAGATGTGACCTGGTCTTGCTTTCACAAATTTTCACAATTTATCTAGTAGCTTATAGGACTTCAAACAGCAGCTGTAAGTTAATGGTTTCAGTTTATTTGCGTAGTAAACATTTACGTCAGTGAGATTTGAGGGCCCATTTTGAACAAGGATATCTAAAGTAGGAGAGTGTTTTGCGATAATATATTGATTTCACAAATTTTGTTTGGTATCACCTTAGATTTTAGCATAAATAGTTTTTTTGTGGAGTCTATAGTTTACCCGGTACAGCCGGGCCCTCAATCCTCTATGTGAGAACTGAGGGCCCAATTTAACAGCCCATATCTCCGTTATTTGACTTTCACAAATTCTGATTTCAAGTTCCACAATTGTTTGGGAATGTTCAATAAATATTAAGCATATTTTGAAAGAATTTTATCAAACGGGCCCTCACACCACACGCACACAACATTATTTGTAGCTAACATCGTTCAAAATTACAGAATGAAATGTAATCGTTTCTACAATGATCATCGCTACATCTTGTAGTTTTTTGATAAATAAATAGATATACTCTTTATTAGTACACCATAAACAAAACTTGGTAAATTAGGACACTTAAAATTACTACGGTGTTACATTGGACGGTCTTATCGCTAAAAGCGATTTTTTAAAGACAACCTTTGAGAAAGATACACGGGTAGTTCGTGGCGCACTATTTACATATATACAATACATAACTTATGAAATATTGTGATATTTAATGATATCTAGGCTGAGGCGTTTCGATAGTAGAAAGAGAGTCGACACGAAAGGTTCATAACTTAGCTAGGGGTCTAGGAACGCAGAATCTTCGGTGACGAAATAGTAAGGCTTCTCTAACATTTTGTGGGACTCTAAAAATCAGCACGCTGGACTTCATCAAATATTTTTTTGCACACAATTTTAATTTGGTTCAATGCCAGAACATTAAAAGTGATTTCGTTAATATCTCTCATTCATCAACTGTTTAAAATGATGACATTTGATTTATTCATAGTAAAAAAAAACTATCAAGTGTGGTTTGATGGTGATGCATACATGTTGATGTTGAAACATATAATTTATTGGTTTGAAACATTAGTATTAAACTAATGATTTGTAAATTGTATGTCTGGACAGTGAAATTTGAATTTATTGCAAAATTTATTCTGGTTACAATTTGAGATTCTAATAATGTGTAGATATATTCTAGCTATACGACAGTAATTAAGAATATTTATGTGTGTTTCATTTGTTTAACGGTGTGAGTCAATTAGGTCGTTTATTCAAGTCACGGAGTAAGTGTAAAATCTAGTAGTTAGTGACCCTGACTGCTATGCCTTAGGTCGTGGATTCGATTTCCACCTAGGACAAATGTTTGTGTGATGAGCACGATCATTTGTTCTGGGTCTGGGTGTAATTTATCTGTAATATGTATGTATTCAGAAATATATAAGCATGTTTATCAATTGTCTAGTGTCTAGCTATAAATGTGGCAACCTACTGGGCCCAAAAACTTTGAGGGAAACGGAATCCATCGATTCGAAAAGAAGAAGAATTGTCTAGTACTCATAACACAAGCTCTGCTTAGCTTAGGACTAGATGACGTTGTGTGATAATGGTTGAAAAAAATTAAAATTTTTCAATAGTACCGGTCACACTAATTTCTAGTATGTAGTGAAAAGACAGCACCTCACCCTTCAATCCTTTCATAACAACCTTTGTTTTAACACAAAAAAGATTAAGCCTTCATTTCTCCAACCAAAGCTTTCTCATTCAAATCATCATCATCATCTCAATTCATTTGGTTTCGGCATCTAGTCTTCTTCGGACATACTTCTCTATTAGGGCGAGTTATTTCAGCCATACTTAACTCGCGAGTAACAGTTAAAAATGGCACTAACCCAAAAATTGGGTTGTTTCACAAAATGGCGGCCGTTACGTACGTTAAAAAGTTACTGTTACCATAACTAATGCTTCGCCCACTAGTTAACGTTATTTGATGCCATATTTGTTTTTTTTTATTTGGCTTTTTAAAACAAATAAAATCAAATTATGACATAGACGCGTGTGTTGCAATACTAAAAAAAATCTCCCCACTACTTTTATTGGGAAAAAGTGTTGCTTTCTACTGGCAACACGAATAACTTTGACTATTGGTTTTTTTATGTGATGAAACAACGCTTTGAATTTAAGAAACGTCAAACGTCTCATAATAGTAACTTTTAACAGTTCGTATGTAACGTTAACTGACCGTATGAAACCAAAGTCGACGGTCTACCTTTGCGCGCAGCCGTCATCACTTGACACTGGCAGAATAGTCGACACCGGCTCAGTTGCCATTGAACCAAAAAAAAAAAACCCGCCCTTAGTCGTCAAGTCAGCAATTACTCCCAACCAAGTCACATTACCTTCAAACAGTTCATCCATTTAAACCATGATCAACAAACCAGCAACCAAGATCCGGGAGTCCCACAAACAGGCGACACGTTCCAAATCCGAGCGATTGCGACTATTAAACTAATTACGCGACAAACGCAGTAAAAACGCGACAGTCGCACGATATGACCCACTGGGTTGAAGGTGAGAGTGAAGGAAAAAATCTAGTGATGGATGGTTCGTGGAAGCTTGCAGTCGTTAATGCGGTGTAAGTGGTGACGTGCGCATGGGCTATGGGAGTTTATAAAGACAGTTTGTGAATGCTTTGAATTTTGCAGTGATGTTTTATGAGCAGATAAAAAAGGTCATACAATGGTCTAAAATTAGTATTTATTGTATACTAGCTTTTGCTCGCGGCTTCGCCCGCGTGGTATTGAGCTTGGGGTTTCCGGGATAAAAAGTAGCCTATGTCCTATTCTGGAGTGTATCCTATGTCTGTGACAAATTTCATCCAGATCCGTCCAGCCGTTTTGCCGTGATTGAGTAACAAACATCGTAACTTTCGCATTTATAATGTAAGATAAAAAAAGGTCATACAAAGGTCTAAAATTTGTTATGTATTGTATATAAGTAAATAGTACGCCACTAACTACCCGTGTATCTTTCTCCTCTGTCAAATCCTTCCCAAGGTTGTCTTTAAAAAATAGTTTTTAGCGATAAGACCGTCCATTGTTACACCTTAGTAATTTTAAGCTCCTCATCATCATCCTACCCTTATCCCATTTTACTTGGGGTCGGTGCAACATGTTTTTTTCTTCCACTCTGTCCTGTCACCCGTCACACTATCTGTAACTCCCTTTTCTTTCATATCACTCCTCACACAATCCATCTATCTTTTCTTTGGTAATTTTAAGCTTTTAATGTACCAAATTGTATTTATGATGTACCTACAATAAAGAGTAAATCTATCTATCTTAAATATAAAGTGACTGGTTTGCCAGCGAGTTAGTAAAAAAATGTACTAAAAGAGCATACTGATCGAACAATCATCAAAATTCATTTACACGTCGCATGAAAGAGTCACAAAAACTTACACACACACTTGCATACAAACTTTCGCCTTCTTAACATTGGTAAGCTTCTCTATGAATTTTTATAAGGGCCATTAGATTTATGGCTTTTCGTTAAAGTGATATTAAATAACCTTTTTATACTAAAACCTATTAAAACTTCATACGACTCGATACAACTTTTACAAGCATCCAAAATTGAATTGCATATTGTAGTACCTACAATTCAGCTTTAAATTTTCTCAAAAACTTCAACAAGGTTTAAGGTCTCTGCACGGCGCGGGCGCGGCGCGGCGGGACTGGACGGCGACGCGACGACGCCATACAGATCCGAAGTTACCGTCGCGTCGAGCGGGACGGCTCTGCGTGGCGTCGTCCGTAATATCTAGTACATTACAACTACTCAGCGTCGCGTCGCCGTCACGTCCCGCCGCGCCGCGCCCGCTGTGTGCAGACCTTTACAAGTTAACAAGCATCTATAAAAAGCCTCAACTAGTCGTTAGAATAGAATATTGTTCAATATAACAATAACTATAAAAAGTAAAGTGTTTAAGCGCACGCGCCGCCGACTGGGTCAATCCGCATGACGAATTGAGTGACACGAGTGCCCCACAGGCCCGATTACCAAAACATGGAGTCTGGTCGTGATGTGGGAGCTGAGCGAGGAAGTAAAGCTGAAACGAGGAAAAAAAGACTCAGAAACTAATGAATTAGTTGTAATTGTTACCAAATCTTGTTTGTTTCTAGAAAATACTACTAGCTTTTGTCAGCGGCTTCGCCCGCGTACATAAAATATAGCCTATGTCACTCAGGAGTAAAGCAGCTTTCTATTGTTGCTAAAAAAATTCTAATCGGACTAGTAGTTCCAGAGATTACCTCCTACAAACAAAAAAACAAACTTTACCTCTTTACTTTAATCTTTATTATATTAGTGTAGATATACCTGAACAGACTGACAATATCAATAACAAAGTCTACCTATCCGCACAGACTGACGACATCAAAGACAGACAAACAAAAATACACAAGCAATCTACTGTATAATTGTCAAAAGTATTCGGATACTCAGGAAATTGACAAAAACATGAAGTAAAGAAGTAGGAGCGTAGAATAGATTAGACAAGGGATTGTGTAGCGATTGATGGTGATTTCAACTTAAGCTGTTGTTTAGTCTATATTTTCGCAATGGTGGCAAAATCTTTTTGCAAATACGGTCATGTATTCCTTTCTTTTACCACTTCAACCAGCCCTTCATATAGGCGTGTAGGTAGGTCCCAGCCACAACCCGAAAGACGAACTTTTGCGACTCAATGAGCGACCAGGGGGCCTATTACAACCTCTTAATTCCAGTCAATTTACGGCTTAAAATGAACTGCCTTGCTTATCCGTATTATGACATCTTATTGCCAGCCAGTCAGCAGTCACGTGACACTTGACCGACATCTGCCTGGATATGGGCTGGGAATTCCGTATCAGGTCTAAGAGCCGTAAGTAGGACGAACAGGATACACGTTTAGTTCCCCGTCTTACTACTATTAGTCCATGTTGTCTGACATTTAGGCAAAGGCCTCCCTCCACTCTTTCCAATGACCACGAATCCTCACTTTTTTCATTACAATTTAAAAAAATCCGCCATTTCCTTCATGATCTACCGCGGCCCCGTGTCACTGTGCGTGTGCAATGTGCATCCTGTGTTGTATTCACTGTATCCATCGTAGACCCACCCGTAGCTCGTAAGACATGCAGTAGACGTCCTGCCCAATTTCATCTAAGTTGGAAAGTTTTTTGCACCACATCAACGATGTTTTGAACATGATCTGTTCACATAGAATGCTCTCCGTAGCTTGTTAGCAAAAAGTATGGAATTTTAGATGTTAGTCAAAGGCCAAGTCTATCAGACCTAAATTCTTAACGAGATAAAATTCCAAGTCAGAGTTTTTTTTTTTTTCTAAAATCGCTGCCCGCTTTACCGCAAACTTTAGACTCCAAGCAACGTTCAAATCATTCAAATTCCATTAAGTATAACTGCGTATGACTGATGCAGAACTGTTATGCAGTGGGGGGTTATGTCCGTTCGTCACGACACGCAAAACTGTTCTATTCGATTCTAACGTAACTGTTTTATGATAGAATTTTGTTGGAAAAATCTTGAGTTAAAGATGTCTTCGTCTGTTGGCGAAAATAGAAAAAAAATTGACTTGTAGACCCGGTGTCACAAAAGAATGGGATTTTCCGTGACCGTAGCAATTTACTTCAAAGCTTTAGTTATGAATGGAAATGAGACACCAAGACCAAACGAATTTCTAAAGGACTTAACAATGTCATTGATCTTGTTAAGAAGCTAATTTGATAAGCTAAAAAAAGCAATGAATTATTGACGATGGACATACGCCTAACTAGAAAGAACCTGGTACACTCTTGGCTGATAGACCCCAGTCTGTAGCTAACATGAAAAAAAAAAAGATTCTGACAAAGAACTCCAGTTCTTAGCTGTAGGGACAATGACTGTGTTCCATCTATTTTAGACAACATTTGAAAGGGCGTATTTCTGGGAAAGTAAATCAAAGGGCATATCCTAATCCACGTAGGGACTCTGCAAAAGCGTCGATGCCTACTGGGGCACAGGGTCTCTTTTGTGCGAAAGGCAAAGAAAGAACGGGGTAAGGTGTTTAGTCAGAGTCTGACACTGTTTCGTCATTGGATGATTTTTGCCCACCATAACAAAAATAGGTGTCTTTTCAAAAGTAGGTATTTGTGTTGGAAACAAATATACTCAAAAAATACTGAAACGATTTAAAAAAAAAAAAAATACCAGTACAATGCTACATTATTACCGAGTAACATAAGCAGATATTTTCTCCTTTACTGCAGGCGAAGCTGCTGGTAGAAGATAAAAAAGATTCTTACATTATTCTACCAGGAAAAGTTTGAAGAATGGCTGACCCAATCAACACCAAAGACCACACAGCCATAAGGCAAACTAGTTCAAATACACCTGATACCATTGGAAATGAAGAATCAGTTTAATTCCAGGTTATCTACAAGTAAATTGCGATATATTGGAGACGGAAGCTGGTAACTATGTTTGGAGGCGATGTTATTGGAAACTAGAAGTTAACTTATCACAAGTTATGAACGATTACTGCCTTGTAGCGGTAATGGTATCGATATGTTAGAGGTGGGAACTAAGGATGTTTACTATCGATACTTTCCAATTGCATTGTTTGGTATTGAGGCTGTATTTAATATTGATTTAGAGGATTAGAGATTACTGACAGTTGGCAGATTTGATTTGTCAGGAAAGTTCGAAGATGAATGTGGTTTTGACAAGGTAAATATAATTTTAAACGATGACAGGGTTGGCGCAGTGTCATTGGCTGGGCAGGTAAAAATATTTTTGTATGGCCTAGAGATAGTTTTTGTTCCGGGTCTGGATGTCTTGTGTAGGTGAGTTTATTTGTTAGTCAACGTAACCACGATACAGAAAGAATTGCTAGAAAAAAAAAATCAGTTCATTTTAGACACAGCTATGATTGTCTACAGTGATAAGAAAAAGAATATTTTTTAGGAAACGTTCCTAACCTGGAACCTGCAAAACGCAATGAATATCTATAAAAAAACCAATGAATCGTTGAATGTGTTGCTAAGTAAAAATATTGAGAACAGTTGAACTGAATTTTCTAATTCTTTTTTTATTGTGTTTGTTATTGTCAGGAGGTTTGTAGGAACACCATAAATACAATTTGGTACATTAGGAGCTTAAAATTAATAAAGTGTTCCAATGGGCGGGTCTTATCGCTAAAAGCAGAGATAGAGCGAGAAAGCAGAGGTAGAGTAGAATAGACGAGTCTGTTAACGGGAGTGCAGCCGCGGGCAAAAGTTAGTGCATATCTCTGTATCATCCTTTTACTGAGCTAGCTAATGGTATTAAGTGCCACCTATGTATCTAAACTCTGATCACTTAATTGACATCTACGGACAAGATACGATTCTGAACCGGTGTCGGTGACCCAAACATACCGTAAAAAACATACCAACAACCTAAGTAGTCGCCTATTAGGATGCATTACATTACAGTTTAAACTAATCTAAGGATGTTAAGCTCTGTAACCGCTACCGAATTTATCCGTATAAAAAATCGGATAGCTTCAAAAGAGGTCAGATATTGAATGACAGGTTACGAAAGGCGTTTGTTTGTTTTGCCTGACCAAACAAATGACAAGCTAGACTAGAAATAGGTAAATCTTGCTGTATGTTACTTATATCCGAACTATCTTAATGAATGACAATGATGTAATAATAGTATAAATCAATAACATTCGATTTTAGGTGTAAGTGATAATTGTGATAAGTGATAATAACAATATTGAATTGATTAAAAATTATTATGTAAGTTGACAGATAAATATTGATGTTATTGTTTAGCTAGGATAGGTTAATTTAGTTTTTAATTAGATATAAGTTAATAATTAGTAACTACACTGTCGCATTGGGTGGAAGCCTGTAAAGACAGTTGTATGAGGATAAATAAATAAGTAATTTTTTAAACCGTTTTAGGGTTTCGTAGTGAACAAGGAACCCTTACAGTTTCGTCAAGTCTGTCAGTCCACGGATAGTTTGTGACTTTTAGCACTACAAAGCTGAATTTGGTACCAATATGTTTATCAATCACGCCGACAAAGTGGTAAAATAATGTCTCCTCAAAAAAACCGTATTCAGTCCAGATCCGAAATTGTAGGTATATATATAGGTCCCTATGACATCCCTAGCAGGTCCCATATATCAGTCATCAGATTTTTAGCCATCCTTATCCAACTCAGTCACGACTTTTAATTAATAAGAAAACAGTATTTTTTACCACCATGACATCAAAGTTAGTCGTGACTCGTTAGACTTTACCGACTGCGGAAAGTAAGGTAATGCGTTTGACATTTCAGTATCACGGATGATCACGAAGTTTGATGTTCTCTTGAAGGTTAAGTTGGAGTGGTGCGAATCAGGGTTTATTACTCAAAGGTTCCACAATATTTTTCCGCGAAATGTATGTTTTTTCGATTCTTGAACCTTTAGCAGGTATACACCGTTAAATTTTAGTCGTTTTAATCCCGAAGAGGGTCGATCCAGTACATGAAACACTATCGAATTGTGTAAATAAAAAAAAAATAACGTACTTTTTTTCTTAATCTCTTATTGATATACGCAATTACGAAATTAATTTCTTTAAGTAAACGAGTCATTGACCTTGTAGGTAGTTGTCGGTCGTTGCGTACTACTACCTACAGGTCATTGAACTTGCCCAGCTGACGTTTACTTAAAGAAATCAATTTAGAACATGCCTAAATTAATTCGAGTTTTTAAAAAAAGTACTTTGTTTTTTTATTCTAACTTTACCAATCGATAGTGTTTCATGTACTGAATCGATCCTCCAAGGGATTAAAACGATCAAGATTTGACGGTGTATATGGTCACTGGTAATTAGTAAATGATACTTAAACACGTGATTGTGGTTATGATAACAAACAACTTTTACTATGGGACCAAAGCTGGCAAGTTTGGCAAGTTCAGTACATTTTGACCAGTTAGACAAAGATAAATTGTAAATAGGTACCTACAATTAGTTATTTTATTTAATCACTAGCTTTTGCCCGCGGCTTCGCCCGCGTACATAAAATATATACTTATAGCCTATGTCACTCAGGAGTAAAGCAGCTTCCTATTGTTGCTAAAATTTTCCCAATCGGACCAGTAGTTCCAGAGATTACCTCCTACAAACAAAAAAATAAAAAAATAAACTTTATCTACCTCTTTATTATATTAGTGTAGATAGTGTAGATGATTTAATATGGATAGTAAATAAAAGTTTAAAAAAAAAGATATTATTTTGAATGGCATAAACTTGACAACAATACCACTTGATGGTAAGCAGTGACGCAATCTTGATGGTGAATCGCACTAGATTCATTTTAGCCTTGGGTTTTTTCAGTTGCCCTTTGAGCTAGAACTCAAAGTGCAACTGAAAAAACCCAAGGCATCTCATGACTACGGTATCTCTTTGGAACAATTCCATAGCTCATGTCTCCAGCTCAGTTCGCTCCGCTTGTCAATTCAATTTGACCCTGAATAATGGCACTTTCATCACAACGTCATTTACCGCTCTAAATCAACAGCTTCCTAGTATTGAAACGTAAAATAACATTCACTTAACAATATGCAAATCGAACTAACAAAGCTTCAATACCGGACCGTGGGAGGATCTATCATCAAACTATCACCATAGACCTACGAATCTATAGAGGAGTGTAATTCACTTTCCTATGCAAGCATCGATAGTTTAAGTCACCGGGAATTTTGGAAAAGGAAGCCTGTGGTTCTAGAAGGCCGGGCTTACATTGACACTGAATGGATTTGAATCGGTAAGTCTGACTAGCAAGTTAATAAATAATTTAGAAACCTAAAAAAAAGCAGCGATAGTTGCAAAAACTATGTAGATCTAATTACCCACTAGTCGCACTTTTAACTTCTAGATACACGTGTTCCATCGCTTACCATCAAGTGAAATGTCGTCGAGCATGAGAAAAAGAACGTTTTTGAATCATCGAGAAATAGGATAATTAAATAGTGTTTCTATTCTTGACTATCTATGACAGACACACTGATTATAGGGATTATATACCTATCTCAAACCAAAAGCAAATGGTAATAATTGAAGAAACAGGGTTTATTTTTATGGTAGTTAAAAACCATCTAATGACGAATCCCGCCCTTGGGCGGAGAGGGAAACAGTCTCAGACTCATACTGACTAAACGACCCGTCCCATTGCTTCTTAACCTTCGGTGCTTCTTAACCACCTTCCTTTCAGAAACCGAGCCAAAGCCCCAGTAGGCTTCAGCTCTGCAGTTGGGCCTCTACATTTAATGCCCTGTCTAAACATTCTAATTCTATGGACACCACAAGAAAAACGACAAGCGTGCATCATAAGATTAGAGTGTACGTGCTAAATAATGTAAATACACACAATGTCGGCCACGTCTTCAATCAGAGCGAGAATAATCGAGATGTGTCACAGTTTCTCTTGTGAGCTGATGAAAAGATTAGTGCTGTGTGGATAGACAGGAGCCAATGACATGGAAACTTAGCTAGGTTTTAGTTACAGATGACAACTTTTATTGGTAAGGCTTACGGCGTCTTTTTGCTGTAGCGATGCGATGCTGTAGCGCGTTCTCATCGATACAGTCCCGATGATCAGGATCTCACATTCCCTGAGAGATGGTGCTGTACCCAATGGTAATTTTGAACCGATATATTTTTTTTTTTTTATTTGAAAGAAGATAGGTTCAGGATAATAAAATATTTTTACTAAGTTATAGAAATGGTTTAATATACGGTTCAATTACAAACATAGTTCAGAAATTATTTTTTAAAAATTTCAAAAACTTTTCATCCTATCAAATTCAAAATAATTTTTCTAGAAAGGCTAAGGTTCAATTTTTTTTTTCATATTTTCTAAACATATGGTCCAAAGTTAGAGGGGAGGGTCGCATTGTTTTTTACTTTTGGAGCGATTATTTCCGAAAATATTAAAATTATCAAAAAAAGTTGCTGAGATTAACCGAGGACGGACAGACAGAATGAGTTGGCGAAAATATAAGTGTTTCTTGTTGACTACAGAACTCTAAAAATTGGATCCTTATTCAGACTGATTCTAGGACAAAAATTCGAAGACATGTGACATCCAACCCGCACTGGGCCCCTGGGTGGGAGGAGAAATAAGAATAAACACAGGAAAAATAATTTTATGACTTCCCACTTATAAAAAAAAACCCAAAGAGTTTGGAAAGAAACTGGAGGCTTTTATATCTATTCAATATACCAAATTGCATACACAACTTTACGATGAAACAAGAAATCGTTGTTCATACCCAAGACTAGGAACAAAAACTAACAATACACAGTAAATGATCTAGCTGTCAAGCTAACGGTTCCTGGAAGTGCTATTTAAACAACGACTGACTTTGGACAACGCTCCGAATTGAATAGTGAGAGTGGTCAATGGACAAGCGATCACTGCTTAAGGCCAGGTTATACTTTGGAAAATTATTTGATTAAAATTGACAATATGACCAACCTCCGGACAAAAAACAAAACAACTTCAAACTCGCCAAGATGTCGCATCTTGGCGAGTCAAGTAAAGTAGTCTGCTCTGCGAATTTTTGCGCTTGAAAACTCGTAAAAAAACAAACAAATAAATGCAATTAGCAGTTGTTATTGCTGCTTTTGAGAGCAGTGGTGACCGAGTGGTAACGGTCCCGACTTACGATTCGTAGGTCGCGGGTTCAAACCAGCCAGGCTTTACTTTGTATTATATTATTTCATAACCACTGCTCTCAAAACGGTGAAGTAAAACATCGTGAGGAAACCGGCATGTCTTAGAACCAAAAATTCGAAGATACGTGACATTCACTAATCCGCACTGGGCCCGCGTGGTGAATTATGGCCCTTTCTCTCTCCTAGAGAGAGGAGGCCTGTGTCCCTGCAGTGGGAACATTAAAAGGCTGATGATGATGACTGCTGTTAAAAACTGTTATAAACTTTATTGTTGTTTTCAAGCACTAAAATTCGCAGAGCCTAACTTCAGACCAGTGGCGTTGCTAGTCCCACAGGGGCCCCGTATCAAAAGAACTTCGGGGGCCCCGTATAAAAAAAACGTATTTTTATTACAGATGCTTAGCCGCTCTATAAGACGGTTGTGGATAACATGTTAAGAATGTTTGCCTAGGTCGGGGCCCCTGTACCGCGGGGGCCCAGTATAATTGATACGGCAGATACGGCGATAGCTACGCCCCTGCTTCAGACTCGCCAAGGTCCGACGGCCTTACTATAACTGACCCTAACTTACGATTTAAAACGTATATGTCTACAAGATTACGTCACGGAAATATTTGAATGATACAAACAATAATAAAGCTGGTTTTTCAAAAGGTCTTTGCAAAAATAAACATCTTTAAGTACTAAGTACTTAATTGTTTTTTTTTTTTTTTAAGAATAAAATCGCAGTTTCACACCCACGATTTCGACATAGACCCAGGCGAAATTCATACAAAACACCCAGTGAATTCAACCGCCTCTTAAGAATGCCATAACTTAGACAAAATTAATAAAAAAGGAGTAACTATAATGTCCATAACAGATTGCTGTTGAACTGGATACAAAAGAGGTGGCAATCTGCATGGTTCTACAATTTGCTCCTTTGGTCAGCGAAATTGGATAGTTGATTCAATTTAGTTTATTATTTGTATCAAAGAGGTCAGTAACACTGAATGGACGTATGGCCAATACCTGAATCGATTTTGCTAAAGAGAGTAGCAATGGGTAGCTCGCCGTCCAATCGTCTGGTAACCAGTCCGGCAAGTACAAGCCCAGTCGTTGACGGCGTGCACTGTTCCCGCGCCCTTCAATGTGTTGTCAGCAAAGGGTAGGGACCCTGCAGAAGGGTCGAAGCCATGGGCCAAGGGTTTGAGTCTGAAAGGAAGGCTTTGTGTCGTCGTACTATGTGTGACGGCTTTATGCTGAGTGCGCACTATTCTAATTCCTTTGTTATCAAACTAGCTTTTGTCAGCGGCTTCGCCCGCGTACATAAAATATAGCCTATGTCACTCAGGAGTAAAGCAGCTTTCTATTGTTGCTAAATTTTTTCCAATCCGACCAGTAGTTCCAGAGATTACCTCCTACAAACAAAAAAACAAACTTTACCTCTTTATTATATTAGTGTAGATTATGAATTACTTGTAAACTAGTGTGCGTCCCTCAAATAAAAAGTTTTTCTTTCTTTCTATGTTCAATACCTAATACTAAAATACTTGAAAAAATACTATTTACTGCAGTTTTATATGCACAATATACAAACAGAAATAAGTATTCCTAATAAGGCTACCGTAATATCTAGATAGGTATGTCCAGTGACTAATATTAGCAGTCAGCTTGAAACTAATCCTGGCCAGATTAGATCTAGACATTTTGAGTTCAGTCTAGCCATGGATATTTATAGAAAACTAGTTTTACTATAGGAACTATTTGAAGTAGGAAATATTTTATTAATTCTCAAATGTTGCCCCACATTAGTAAACCTTAATAAAAAACTAGTGCGCCTTACCATCAACGATTGCATCACTGCTTACCATCAGGTGGGATCGCAGTCAAGCACTAGTTTATGGCATGTGAAAAAAAAAACCTACCATGAAAAATCCTGACTGAGATTTTTTTATCGTTGGTAAAAATCATCCAACGACGAATCCCGACCTTGGGCTGAACGGGAAACAGTGTCAGACTCTTACTGACTAAACAACCTACCCCATTCCTACGTTGCCATATATACCAGGGCCAGAACCTTCCTTTCAGACGCGAACCCTTTCCTTCCTGTTTAAGGTGGGAAATCGTCCAATGACATTTTTCACTCCAGGGTGGAGCAACAAGGCATAAGAGTTACTAACTACTTAAAACTCACTCTAATATTCCAACGTTACTTTGCATTCCAGAGCTTAGCAGAGGTTTTGATTTCAAAAGCGTACCCTTGGCCTCAGAGACTTCGACCCTGATGGGAACTATAGTATTGCTAACAACTCCTTAAAACTTCCAAACCTAGTACAATAGGAACTCAAATTAAAAGAAAATCTCAAAGAACGAAGGAAGCAACACGTGTATATATATGTATGTGAAATAAAAAGATTTTGACTTTGATTTTAAAAAACAGATTCCTCCCCCCTAGCCGAGTTTCCATCGTTCCATCGTTTCATCAACGTCGAATGCTTTGAGTAGGCCACGCAGCAAACGATCGCAACTAGGGGAACTCCCCTAGCCAAGTTGCTTTCTTTTTCGATCAGTCAAACTTTAAGTTAAGCAGAGATATAAGCCTATGCGAAATCTCGGTCCAGTTCCCCGACTTCCGATCCGGTCCTCATGATCTTGAAATTGACGTCCGTTATCAAGTCACAATGTTTGCCTCCTCAATAACTCGCTGACAGTGCGTGTCGGGTGACCAGACATATTGACAGATTGCTACTCACATTATTTATGCATGGAGATCGTGATTTGGCGCAGTGAAAGTCGGTTGGACTAATTAAAGTGACATTACTGAGTGTGGTCTAAAGATTTAGACTTTAAGAATGCGAGAGATGTTTATTTATTATTTACTAGCTTTTATCAGCGGCTTCGCCCACGTACATAAAATATAGCCTATGTCACTCAGGAGTAAAGCAGCTTTCGATTGTTGCTAATTTTTTTCCAATCGGACCAGTAGTTCCAGAGATTACCTCGTACGAACAAAAAAACAAACTTTACCTCTTTATTATATTAGTGTAGATAAAGCGCACTAGACTATTGGAGCCTATTCACTCTGCCTTGAAGACTAATTATAATCGGACGGAAATTCCGCAGCAGGCAAATTGTTCCAATCCTCCGATGTACGCAGTATTAAAACGACGATCTCATTCGTAATATTTAAGATCTTTGTTTCAAATCAAATGTTGTTCTGTTTACACTAATAAATTAATTATCTATGTCACCCAAGATGAATAATATTAAATAAGTAATAAATTATACTAGCCCAATTGTTGCGACAAGTCGCTAGAACCGATATCATTTTATAGTCTAGTTTGAGATCTAGTCAAAACATCGGACTGCTTCGGGTGTCTTCGTGAGTTATCGTGTCACTTCGTGTAATGTGACATTTCATCCATGATGCGGTGAAAGAAACTAAGATTAGCTATTTAAGTTTCCGCATTAAGTTTTTTTTTTTGTATTTAATTGTTTATTTTTAGAGTTCTGTACTCCAAAAGCCATAGCGGAACTCTATTTCTGAGCCTCCGTCGTCCTTCTGTCAGTTTGTCTGTCAAAGTACTGTATCTCATAAACCGCCAGAGATAAAGAGTTGAACTTTTCACTGAATATGTATTTTTATTGCCGCTACAACTACAAATAATAAAATTAAAATAAGATTAAAAATTAAAAAATAAAACATGCACAAAAAAGTTTATTTTGACGATGTTTTTTTTCTATATTTTGTAATTCGCAACCCCACTTGGCTAGTTTTTGTAAATGGTAGGGAAAATTAAATAGTAACTAAGCATTTAGTTTATATTTGTTTATTATGTAATTACAACCTTAGTCATTATTTTTATTAGAAAATTTATCTGGAATTTAACAGCAAGAGCCAATTAATTCTAATTGCTAAGTCTAGTTTATTACTTACCTATTACCTTTAAGATGAACTGGTAAAATAAATCTTATACGACCTAAGCTAACATAGCATTTTAGATTCGTTCTGGAGTCGTAAATGCATCCATACTAATATTATAAATGCGAAAGTAACTCTGTCTGTCTGTCTGTTACGCTTTCCCGCTTAAACCTCTCAAACGATTTTGACGAAATTTGGCACAGACAATCTTTAGACCCTGAGAAAGGACATAGGCTACCCTTTATTACGAAAAAAAGACGCAGACGAAGTCGCTGGTACCAGCAAGTTACTTACATTTGTATAATATCGCATCCCTAGGAACCGATGACCTGATGAGGTTCGCGGGAATCCGATGGATGTGAGACGCACAGGACGGGTGGTGACCCTTAACGGAGGATACTTACATATGATACGTCTTACATATTATTATGTAAGTATCCAATGCCACTTTTCGTTGTAATGTTATAACTCAAGAACGGGCTCACCTATCCAAACCAAATGTTCAGGCTTCGTTTGGACTATTTAGTAGATAGTTTATATGAAGTTTGCACAAAATCGGTCGAGCGGTTCTTCATTTATCACATTTTTCTTTGCCGGGAGAAAAGTCGCGAGCAAAAGCTAGTCTTATATATAAAAATGAATCGCAAAATGTGTTGGTAAGCGCAAAACTCGAGAATGGCTGAACCGATTTCGCTAATTCTTTTTTTGTTGTGTTTGTTACGTTCAGGAGAAGGTTCTTATGAAAAAAAAATAGGTTATAGTTGGGTAGAGTAGGGTAGAGTAGGGTAGAGTAGGGTAGAGTAGGGTGGAGTAGGGTAGAGTAGGGTAGAGTAGGGTAGAGTAGGGTAGAGTAGGGTAGAGTAGGATGGAGTAGGGTAGAGTAGGGTAGAGTAGGGTAGAGTAGGGTAGAGTAGGGTAGAGTAGGGTAGAGTAGGGTAGAGTAGGGTAGAGTAGGGTAGAGTAGGGTAGAGTAGGGTAGAGTAGGGTAGAGTAGGGTAGAGTAGGGTGGAGTAGGGTAGAATAATCTGTTGCCGGGAGCGAAGCCGCGGGCAAAAGCTAGTTACATATAAAAGCGAAATCTATATTTATAAAAGCAAAGATTTACTCACGAAATCTCAGAAACTATAACACCTAGAAACTTAAAAATTGGCAGGCAGGTCCCTTATAGGGTGTAGATATGCTAAGAACGGATTAAACGAAACTCTACCCCTAAGGGGATAAAACGGGGGTTGAATTTTGTACGGAGAAACCGACTTTCAAGCGGGCGGAGCCGCTGGCAGGAGCTAGTAAGATCATATATCTCAGAGCCAATAACTGTTTGCTTCACCACACACAAAATGCCTATAAAATTTAACATCTTACATCCATAAATTTACACTATTAATAAATTAATTAATGACATTAGGAAATGTATATACCAGCAAAAAAATGTCGCGAAATCCGTTCTTAAAAAACAGTTACGGGATCATTTATTTTTTTATGGTCCTGTGTTGCCAGTATATGTCATAGTGTTCCGTAATGTCTATGGATGTTTGGGAGTTTTTTTTTATTTTTTTATTATGGCAACTTGTTTTTAACATTATGTTTGGAGTTATGCTACATTCTTGCATAATTAAGGTTTTATAGTCTGTGGGTGCGTTAATTTTCTTACTTGTTTAAGGATGTCGCTAATTAAAGATTGGCAGATAGCTGCCAATGTTGCCACAAGCGTGTTATTAAGTTGGTTGTGGTAATTTTTTGCGAGTAAATTATAGTTGACTAGCCTTCTGCCAGCGGTTTCGCCCGCGTGAAAGTAGGGTTCTCCACACAAACTTTAGACCCCCATTACATTCCTTTAGGAGCTGAATTTTGAAAAACCCTTCCTTAGTGTTTCCCTACGTCATAAAAGAAAGCCTTGTACAAAATTTCACGCTCCTAGTCAAAGGAGAAACTGACTGACTGACATATCAACTCACAGCCAAAACTGCTGGGACTAGGAGCGTGAAATTTGGCACAGGTTTTCCTTTTATGGCGTAAGCGAACACTAAGAAAAGATTTCCCAAAATTTACACCCTAAGGGAATCACACGTGTGTCAAAAGTTTTTATGGAAAAATCTACATGCACGCGGGTGAAGCCATTGGCAGAAAGCTAGTTCAATCATAAAAAATCACAAACCCGTTCAATTTCAAGGCTCAGCAGCCTTGCTGGTTGCCCTACAAACAGCATCAGCTCAATATGACTTAATCCAACAGAATATTTTAAATTAATTCATTTGTACAAGTTTGTAGTTAAAGCCACTGAATGTAACGCGATGTGGTCCCTTTGTGTCCTCCATTGATAAACATCTCAAAGTGCTTGTCGAAGCGTGACGGCCGCCATTTTGAATTAACTGTCAAATCAAGCCCATGCGTGTGTACGTTTATTTTTAGGTGCGTGGGCGATGTTTAATTTGTAGAGAATGTCACAAATTGAATGAAATGCTTTAAATGGTCAGATTGGTGCCAAATTAACGCCGGTATCGGCTAATTTTGATTGTAGTGTAGTTTAATTTTTAGGTTATAAAATATGTGGGTTGTTTGCATTGCAATTCGATTAGTTGAAGCTGGCAAAAGGCTGCGTCCCGTCAATGATCATTGTAATACTATTGTACTTTATTTTTTGTTCCTTCTACTTTTCGTACACCTTTAGGACATCTATTCCAACTCTCTTTTTGCAGGTATACTGGAAGAGATTTCTGTGAAAAACATCACTTTTATACACATATATACTAATTTCCTTCTGTTTACTTATATAAAAAAAATAATTTATATTAGACCTTCGGGAAAATAACATTGTTATATTATAGGGTAATTGGTATGATTACTGACCGAAACTTTAAAACGTTATTCTAGTCTGACTAAGGGGCCAAACCTGAAACCGCGAAAAAAATTAACCAGATAGGCAAACATAAATTTCCAATGACCTGCAGATTCAGCAGGGTCGCGATTTCAGGTATTTTTCCCATAATAAAAGTAGTTTGTTATCAAGATTACAATTAAGTTTTTATGCATGGGTTCCTAATTACCAGTCACCCTATAAAAACAAATTATTTCAACGTTCCCTTATCTATTTTTGAGTTCGATTCGTGTTATAACCAAAATAACCATTCAAGGCGAGCCTAAATCTGTGACAAACCACAATGAAAATAACCAGCAAAAACTTCCGATAAATTCCTGCAAGCTCAAATTGCGGAGGACCAAAAATAAAAACATGTTAACATGTCAATGTCCCACATTACCGTCGCGGGCGCATGCCAAAACGACGGCCTTGGACCGGCATTGAACCTGATTACCTGCTCACACAGTTTATTCACAGTCGTAATAATAAGTCATTGGGGACAAATGTTCGGAGTTTCTTCGTAGGAGCGGCCAAACCGACGTACATTTTCATACAACCGCTCTTACGTGATTGTAATGTTATTACACATCTTTCTTCAGATATTTTGGATACACAGATATCTTGTGGATATTATCTAGGTTTCTATGGACATCGAAACATACATTTGTGTAGAATTATCCAGTAAAGACCTCTGAAAATCAACTATTTGACTCTCGATAATGTACTCTTATATTAAAAACTAGCTTTTGTCAGCGGCTTCGCCCGCGTACATAAAATATAGCCTATGTCACTCAGGAGTGAAGCAGCTTTCTATTATTGCTAAAATTTCTCCAATCGGACCAGTAGTTCCAGAGATTACCTCCTACAAACAAAAAAATAAAAAAAAACTACCTCTTTATTATATTAGTGTAGATTATATTAGTGTAGATAGTGTAGATGTAGATATAAAAAAGTACTTCTGTAGAAGCTTTGCGCATTTAATCGACATTCTACATATGTAATGTCAGTTTGTTTAAAAAATCCAGGGTTTAATAAAAAAACGTATTTCCTGGAACAAGTTTTGTGTTTACTGAATTCCAACAGAGTTTTCATGTGTTATCTCTCTTTTTTCAAATTACTTTTGCATCAAACATTACTGGATTTATTTAGTTTTTAACGTGAGGAAGGCCCACCTTAAATCGGTATTGAGGACTGGGGCAGAACTGTTAGCTTTTTAGGTCATCTGAAAGTTAAATGGGTGACTCGGTCTTTTTGCATGATCGGAAATTGGGGGATATTTTTGGAAAGATTTATAAAATTGATTGAATAGTTTGCCAGACAGTGTTTAGTTTTGATTTTAAGAAGGATGAATTTACAGTTTTTTTTTCCATACTTGTGCTATGACCTCAGAATGAGTACATGGTTTTAATTCCAACTAGATCTTTTTTTAAAATTTGCTATAAACTTAATGCTTTACTGCGATCCCACCTGATGTTAAGCAGTGATGCAATAGTTGACGGTAAGGCGCATTAGTTTATTAAAAGCCTTTTCACTCTAGCTTTGAGGACACCTAAATTATATTCGGATGGGAAGACAAACAGACGCATTCCCGAGATAAACAAACGGACAAGACAGACAGATGAACAAGGTGATTCTATAAGGGTTCCGCTTTTTCCTTTTGAGGTACGGTATCCTCCGTCGGATTATAATTTACGTGTCTTCAAGGCCAGAGTGAATAGGCTCTTAATAAACTAGTGCGCCTCACCATCAACGATTGCATCACTGCTTACCATCAGGTGGGATCGCAGTCAAGCACTAGAGTATTGCAATAAAAAAAGAGTTCGAAAATTGCTTTGAAACATTTACCTTAATTCACATTATAGGCATGAAAGATTATTTCGAAATACCGTGCCATTTAGACAATCCATTTTCTCACATAACAAGTTTTATATTTCAATGAAAAGTACCTCCACATGTTGACTTACCCAACAATCCAGACATTACCAGTACGTGTGAAGTGGAATTGTGTAAACGTATCGAATTGCGAGCCGGTATTACTTGACACTCGGCTCGTCTGACCGGTACGATTTAGTACCTACAGGAATATTAGTGATGCTTATTAGTGATTCTTTGAAAACTGTGCGTAACTGTGATTTTAGGTTTAGGTCAAAGGGTTTATTGTTTAGAAGAAGAGAAGGTTTGTAGTTACATCTACACCTACACTTCTACACTAATACAATAAAGAGGTAAAGTTTGTTTTTTTGTTTGTAGGAAGTAATCTCTGGAACTACTGGTCCGATTGGAAAAAAATCAGCAACAATAGAAAGCTGCTTTACTCTTGAGTGACGTAGGCTATATTTTATGTACGCGGGCGAAGCCGCTGACAAAAGCCAGTATGAGTGTATGATGCCACTAAGAAATCATGCATCGCGTAATTAGGTCTTTGCGACGATTTAATTTTATACAATAGCCCGAAATCATCTCTCAAGACACCAGACTATAACAATCATAACACCCGTCTGGTCGGAAGATAATTCCCTTTTTTTACGGGTGAAGCGGAAAACAGTGTCAGACTCTTACTGACTAAACACCCCACCCCGTTCGTTCTTAGCCCTTCGCACTGGGGCCAATCCTTCCTTTCAGAGAGAGCCTGGGCACCAGTAGGCGTCGACCCTTTTGCAGAGTCCCTACACTGTGTTCCCTCAACCGCGTTTTGTACTACCACGGTCATTTCTGTCTGATTACTTTAAAAAAAATTGCTGGGGCGCGGCGATAAACCATACCTTTAAAGTTTCCGTTTCTAGTGCAAGCAAAACTAAACTTAACGGTGGTTAGCCGAAAGTGTCTTCGATAGTATATACTGATGGGATGAATATTGCTTCAAAAACTAAACGTTACCTTATCTCAGTATTAGTCTCTATAATCCTAAAATGTCGATTCATTAAAACTCCTAATTAATAATTATAAACTTTTCGCACTTTCTCCGCGTAAAAAAGTTTTTTTTTTGTATAAATATCTCAACGGAAACATCTACGACAGTCGATGTGCCATAAAATTTGTTACTATCTTTATAGTTTCCTGTGAGGAATCCTTAATGACCTATGTTAATATTAATTGCGAAATAATTGCTTCAGCTTGTTCGAATGCTGCATTAATTGGCAAGCGTATCTTCGATTTATTAGTAGGTAATATGCTTGTTTTACCACTTGAGAGCTAGACAGTCAAGACGGTCTTTAGATACGAATTTCAATTCTGAAGTTAAAAAAAGTATTGAATGAAATATTTAACTAGTGCGCCTCACCACCAACGATTGCATCACTGCTTACCATAAGGTTTTCGCAGTCAAGCACTAGTTTATAGCAATTTAAAAAAAAAGATCCTCAAAAGTATCCCACGAAATTCAAAAGTCATAAAATTGCAGATAGAAATAAAAATGTTATATTTGGTAGAAAGAAACGCCATGTAGAAACAACATTCGAAACGTAAGATTAAAAAATAATGACATTATAATTCATCAAAAATAACAAAACAATGTAGTAGTTGCCTGACACTGGTTTTTTTACGTTGAATTTTCCCCGTTCTATAAGTACATTTCTGTTGCAAAAATCTAGGCCGGAAAACACAATTCACCGATTAACAGGTCAGCCCGTCTATTGACCGGCGATCCGGCGACAATTGACATGTCCAATCGACTATACCCATTGTCTACAACTGTGCCAAACAGTTACAAAACCATTTAATTCAATAAAGGAATTCGATATGCTGCAAAATGAGGTGTAATATGCCTTAGAAATATTAATGTAGCTTCTAAGAATGGTCCTTTAGCGCTTACATTATGTTTTTGGCACGAATTTGCATTTACCCAAAGGGTCGTCTATGCTGCGGAATGCGTTCCGAACTTGTTTGTTAGCAATGCCGTTTGAAATCTGGTCCTTTCATACAAAACACGATTTTGTGTAAAAGGACCACGTACGGATATTGCGTCACCTGAGTCATCTGGATAGTTTGTAGTTGAGTCAGAATTTGCTGTAGTTATAAGAGCAGGTACCACTATTTTGTCATCATCAGCAAGTGTGTTTGTAACAACTTTATTGGTAGGTTTTTTAGCATAATGTATAAGATACGTTCTAGGAAGATGGAAAAACACTGACTGGTCACCACAAACATTTAAAGTCAAGCCTTGAAGTGGCAGCTGTCTCTTGCAAACGACCTTTATAAGCCTTCAGAGAACTATTTGCATATCTCACTAAATTGGTATTCAATGAGAAACACTATGAATCAGACTTCCACAAATACTAAGTTTCGATCACATTTCTCAACCATTGCGCCATTTCTTCGCTACTATTGACACATCTCGTCAGAAACCCCGCAGTGGAACATTCCGCAGCATTAGAATTCTCCGCACATTGAAGGAATTATTGCAGTTAACTTTGTGGAACGGGTTTTATTTGAAAATCTGCCAAAACGGTGCGTGTGACCGAATGACAGTTGAAGGTTGTGGGAACTATTAAGTAATCGTTCGATATCTGAACATTTGTGTGAAAACGCCGTTTTTACCGACGACCTTGCTCGGGATTTGCAACACATTCGCCAGATTGATGAATGAAAGCGTTTACGTGTGCGTTCCAAATAAAACGTGTGAGTTCATCGAGGTTTTTGTTCAATTTATTTATTGGCAATCGTGATGTTTATGTGGGCTTTACGTTTTTTTTCATAATGTCAAAAAATACTGTGCCAGAATTAAGGTTGACGACTAAATGGAGTCATACGATGTAAATATGTTGTATTGAAACTGCTAAAATAAATATCATTCGGCATTAGGCATCTGATGAAGATAAATAAAGTGTTAATAATGATAGCACTCATAAACTGTAATACATTATTATCAATGTGTCACTAAAACGGACTGGTGGTAATTAATATACACTCTACAGGCTTTACAAAATGAGTACTCGAAAGATTATGGCTGAATATTATCTCTAGTACAATTTCACTGAAGACTAACCAACTTTGGCTAATAACGTATAAAAAAGTCCTCTATAAGCAAAATCAATATGAAATAAGAAAAAAAATCAAAAGCAAGTAATACACGTATAATAAACACGATAGAAAATGGCGAACGAGAAAAAGACGACACTAAAAATAAAATCAATTAAGTATTCAATGCTAATGTTACTCTAATAGAAGCAGCACATGTACGCATGAGTAGACTAATTAACGCAAGCAAAGTAGGAATATATACCACGATGTAAACTAATACTATCGGTGAAACAACGGGTAATAAAAATGTGTATCCACATACTTCAGATCGAGGTGATAATATCGAGATTAAAAAAGAAAATGCTTTAAAGACAATTTCATGAATAGAATTCCAAGACGGTAAAGTTTATGGCTAGTTTATACAGATATGTTTTGCTCCGGACTTCGGTTATGAACTGGAGATGTAGAATAGCACAGCTAGTGATTAAATACTTATACTTTAAAACAAAGACCAGCACAACGAGACAGATACTAAAGAACACAATAAAAACAGAATTGGCAATATTTCTAACCTAAAGCGTGACAGTAAGCATTTTGAACTGTAAGAATTGGGTAATCAGATTCATGAAAAAGACGTTAAACTGGCCAGTTTCAGTTATAGTAAAGGTCTAACGTGATAAAATTAAAGATTTCTACAATGCTGCCAGTTAATTTCGTAATATGTATGTAGTTTTACAACTAGAACAACACAGCCTTGCTATTATCTAGATAACCGGCTAATATTCTGCGTCCGTCCGACATTTTATTTTACAGGGTTTGTAAACATACTATGAATACTTAAAAGATACAAATTCACCTGTCTGATCTACTGATACATACATATTTTGTTTCATCGTTCCCGCAATCACTATCGTAATCTCAACCAAATCTAATCTAACTATGTTAGATTTGATTTTCTAGTGATTATGTAGCGTGTAAACGAAAAATGGCAGATTAGGCTGCTAACACCTACATATATTTTAAATTAACAGTACTATTTTTGAAATAATATAAGAAAGAGTTATGAATTTTAATATATGGCTGAAGAACCGATTGGCATAGACACACCTATAGAAGAAAACAATAGTTTACAGTTCCACATAGAAAAGTTGAAGCTAAAACATAGCGAATTGAATTTCCAAGTCTCACACTGACAGCCAACCATTTCGCAAGTTTACTACACAAAATAAAACCCACAGACAGCCCGTTCAATATTCATAACGTCATCTGTGGCAAACACAAAAGGTATATGATAAGACGCATTCAGCACTACATTACCGATGCAGCACGCAGATCCATCATTATGCATTCCTCACGTTGCATGCTTTGAAAATGTCCTTGCGTGCACCAACCTAAAATTACTCCCCGAAAGGACTTATGCAAGAGTACATAAGGACCAATTTCAAGATACATCTGGTCCTTCTAAATTTGCAGAATCTTTCTCGTCTCATGGTTCTGCATGACAAGGTGGAAATAATAACGGGGTAATTTTATCACAGAATGTTTAGCACTTGTATTCATATAGTTGACAATTCTGAGTGATTTAACACCGATTGTCGTTGTTAAACGTTCTGGTAAGTCTAAGTCGTCTTGTCTTGATTATGGTCCGTTAGGACTCAGTAGAATGTTTTGATGCACAAGATAAAACAACAGACGCAAATGTTCGTTGTGATTTACTGCTTTACTTTGTCACGGAGAAAAGTAACTACCGACGACCTTTCTAGACTTGCGGTTATGATAGAACACAATCTAGATTCTGGACACGGCTACTATTTTATGACTTTAGGTTTTCTAAGTTTAGACGCCATGAAACTGTTTATTAGTGTGTTTACACGTCCTGTTTTCGTTATTATCGTCGTACTTGCAATAACCATAACACGAGTGACGAACCCGTCTGCCTGTCTGCACAATTGTCATTTTAATTCGAAACCCAGACACCTATCCTTTCCGGAAGGGTGCTTCAATTACTCATTGCAGCGCAAAATCAACCTTGACTTGGAAAGCTAAAGTTCACAATCCATTGCCTGAACACGACAGCAGCATTGTTTTTGGTAAATGAAGTCTTATGGTGGTTAAGGTAGAGTTGAAAATTGGTTGGATTTGTCTAAACGAGAGGTGATACGTGCCTAACAGCTGTTTTGTGTGACTAGGCCCTTTGTTTTACAATTTTCGACGACGCCAAGGACGAACAAAGAACCTTTTGTGGGCTTTGTGAACAATGAGATGGGCTGGAGACTGGAGTACTCTAAACAAGAAAAAACTATTGCGGTGTTAGTTTGTCGTCTAATGATAGCAGGGGTAAAAGCGTTATGGAGATGAATGTATCATTGGATGTTAGTTTATGAGGTCCTGAGTTGAGCCACACGAATACTAACGAATGCTTGCATTGACTGGACAGGTCCACTCAAAACGTGTGTGGTTGTTTATATGAAAGATCATCTCAAACATTAATCTGAATGGTGCTTATATGATTTATTAGAATAGAATAGAAATGTACTACACATGTAGATATAATATAATAACTAAATAAAAAACTATTGAAGATATAAATAAATAAATCATTGAAGCTAGAATAACAAAAATATATCTTCTATAGAAAAGTTGTTAATTTGAACATTGACCCTTATGCATAGGACACATCGATTTCGACAGTAATTGGCGTAAATGTAAATAAATAACTGATAGAGTCCAAAAAATGGAATTCAAAACAGTTTTAGATTATTATTTGTTCAACAAATTTGAATTCCATTTTAGATTTGCAAATATCTGAGCTGCCAACGGCAAAACTCAAAAGACGTTGACAGCAAATTCTCACGAAGTGTTTTATGCGACATTTATAAATGACTGAATTTCCCTTTCAAAGAAATAAAACACACCAGACACTTACGCAACATAGCATGCACGGAGCTATCAAGGGGTTTAATCTCGAATCATTAATGTGAGAACTCAAAGACAATACGAGTAAAATCAGGAAGGCATGGCTCATCGGTCTAATGACCAGTGTTTCTCCCATACCAACCTACCAAGACCTCTAAAACATTTACAGACTACACTTAAAACATCTATAGTTGAAGGACCAAAGAAGGGAAGGGAAGCTCTTGAAATTCTGGTCCTTCGGTACCACGCGAGTCAGCCATTTCTCGCGGGTGATTACTTTTTAACCTGTGGGAACACTATAAATAGGATATGGTGTAATTTGTGATGGGATATATGTATGGGTGTTTGTAGCCATGGATTTGTTAAAGAGATTCATGTGGTTTGAGTTTTAGAATATTGAATGTTTTACAAGAATATCTCTCTTTTTTGTTTAAATTTTCATTCTATTGTAAAGTACAGTAGTCGTGTCAGTCAATTACAAAAAAAAAGTGATTATCCAGGCTCGAGGACGCTATTGGGGAATTGCGAATGGCAGAAATAGAACTTCTCCGAAAGGTGAACGAGAGATTCCGGGCAAATTAGGCCGTACTCCTAGAAGCCAGCCTCCAGTTGAGACCAAAAGGACGACGTAACCAGCCTCGCACCAAAAACATTACTGAAATACCTCATCTATGATAGTGAGTACATAGGTGATGAGCTATTTTTAGAGCAGTGGTGGCCGAGTGGTACCGGCTCGACTTACGAGTAGTACTTATTGAAACATTACTTTTTGTAATTTATTTCATCACCACTGCCATGAAAACGGTGAAGGAGAACATCGTGAGGAAACTGACATGTCTTAAAACAAAAATTTTATCGACCAACCCGCACTGGAACTGCAGGGCCGAAGCCGACTGGACCCCGGTCCAATTTCTGAATGAAGGTCCGACTCCGGTATGAAGGCTAAGAAGGAATGGGGTGGCTTGTTTAGACAGTAAGAGTCTGACACTGTTTCCCGCTTCGTCCAAAGACGGGATTCTTATTCCTAACCATAAAAATATGAAAAAGAACCCGCACTGGAATACCATTCCTTCTCATATAGAGGAGACCTGACTCTCAGAAGTGGGAACATTAAAATGGCTGACGGTGATGATGATGAAGGTATTTAAATCTTTTCCGGTACCTTTTAGAGAAATCCCTATTTTAAAAAGCAACAAAAACCACCAAATACTGTACAATATTTTTTATTTATTTATTAACTTTCATATTTCGAATGTTTACGGGAAAGTTACTTATTTCCCGTAAAAACTCACGATATGAAAGTCAAAGTCAATTAAAAAACGAAATTCAGCCGATATTCAACAAAAAATTGACTGTATACTTGAACTATTATCGATAAAATCTCGAACACTTGTTGTCAAATAACTCTATGTACCTACTATTGTAATAATTAATTGAATGGGCACGAATCGATATCATAGTTGACAATCAAATTCCATTCTTGATTGCGAGGTAGTTATGACAATACCTACCTACGCATTGTTGAAAAATATTGCCAGTTTTTCGTAGTATATTGTAAAAAATTATCGGTCTACAAAGAGGCAATGACATGTCAATCATAACCGTGGAAATTGTAGAAAATTGTTATGAAAGAAACTATTTTTTCTGTTGCGTGTAAAGAAATTTATTGTTATAGAAAAGTACAGTCACTAGCGACAGTGGGGCGGCCTATAGGCCCAGTGTGGGTTGGTGGATGTCACGTGTCTTTCAATGTTTGGTTCTAGGACATGCCGGTTTCGTCACGATGTTTTCTTTCACTGTTTTGAGAACAGTGGTGATGAATTACATTATACAGAGATCACACAGAGATGTCGCGGGTTCAAACCCAGTCAGGCGCATTACTCTGTGTAATTTATTTCTTCATCACTGCTCTAAACGACGCGAGGAAACCGCCGTACCCTAGAACCAAAAATTTCAAGACTTGTGACATCCCATTACGGCCCATTCCTTCTTCTATAGAGAAGGCCTGAGCCCTAGCAGTGAAGAACATAATAAGGCTGACTCTAAGCTATGCTAAATCAAATATTCTCACAACAAAACCTTAGCAAGAACTTGAACTATGCTCCCATTTCGAAATACCATTAACACTACATAACCCAAAACGTTCTACACACGTACCGAAACCCAATTGCTCCAAGCAATCAAATCTCACATTAGAGCAATTACAAATAATTACTTGCATTACGGCAAGGCAAACCGTAGGGCGCGACAGGTTAGATAACTTACTGATGACGTAACAAAACTTACCTAATAACTTAAAAGTACTTAGGGCTAGTTTCATCGACTCTAGGCTTCGATGTAGCTCCTAATATAGTCTACTAGCTTTTGCCTGCGGCTTCGCCCGCGTGGTATTGGGGTTGGGGTTGGGGTTTCCAGGATAAAAAGTAGCCTTTGTCCTATTCCAGAGTGTATCCTATGCCTGTGCTAAATTTAATCCAGATCCGTCCAGCCGTTTTGGCGTGATTGAGTAACAAACATCCAAACATCGTAACTTTCGCATTTATAATATTAGTAAGAAGACGTTCAGCCTTTTTAATGTTCCCACTGCTGGGACACAGGCCTCCTTTGTAAGAAAGGGAACGGGCCATAATCCACCACGCGGATTCAAATTTTTGGTCTAGGACATGCCGGTTTCCTCACGATGTTTTTGTTCACCGTTTTGAGAGCAGTGGTGATGAAATGAACTACACAAAGTAATCCGCCTTGCTGGGTTTGAACCCGCGATCTATAACTCGTAAGTCGGGGCCGTTACCATCATTTGGCCACCACAGTACTAAAAGTCATAAATAAAATCTAAGACGCCTAACAAAATATTTATAGCAATTTCTTGAAGTGTAAATTAGTTTTGTTTGATGCAGGCAATTAAATAACTACTTGTAGAGTTCTTCTTCTTTTCGAATCGATGATAAACTCGTTAAACTGTTGGAACCCAGTAGGTGGCTACTTTAACTGCAGCAATGGTGGCATTACTTAAATCCGCCATAGTGCAGGTGTATGGGCACCTGGGGTACTCCAGCAAGTGGCTCATGTTTTGAACAGACGTAATTCCTTAGGGTTTTTCAACCAATCGACTTTAGGGTATTTTTTTCGGTAGGTAAAAATCATCCAGTAACATCTCCCACCATTGGACGGAGCAAGAAAGAGTGTCAGATTTTATTGACTAAAAATCTCAACCTGTTTCTTCGTTGCCTTTCATACCAGGGCCGAGCCTTCTTTCAGAAGCGAAGCTTAGGCCCCAGTCAATAACATATAGCTAGGTAGGTGGTAGGTATATACCTACTTATTTACTTAAGTAATATTTTTTCCCATTATGTATGGGGCAAGTGAAAGATAAGACATATATAAGATATCTACTTTCCTTGGTGATGGTAAAATATTCCAACAATCCCTCCAGTCAACACCACCTGCTTGATATAAGCCATCTATCACCCCAAATCTCCTAAACGACTAAACCTTTTGTAACGATCTTGAACTTCCATAACCGGCCACATTTAGACTATAATCCGTAGTGACGAAAATAAACCGGAAACTCGAATTAAAACTAGTTTCCATCATGTAGTCTAAGCTTTACACTTGAAGTACCAGGGCGGCCTTGCGGTGTACCTCTCACTACTACAGTACAGGTTAAGGGGTGTAGTCCCTTGAACATCTGGCCGGAGTTAAATTCATACCGGGCAAAAATCAATCAATACCGTAAAAAAAAATAGCGGGTAAAAATGGGGTGAATAAAAACTCAGGGAGTGAATAGCCACCATTTTTTTTTACTTTCATTTCATATATCTAAATCGAGTTATAAAAATATTTAAACGCTGTACAAACCATTTTTAAATAACGTGAAAAAGCAACAAAAGGTTATTTCCATTCAACCCCGATTTGTTTCTATTCATTATAAATACAAAGTTTAACCAGCATTTCTTTTTATAAAATATTTCTAACTTTGGCATCTTGGCTTCGACAGTGTTACACATAAAATATATAGCCTATGTCACTTCAGAACAAACTTTCTATCCGTGAAAAAAATCCACCAAATAAAAAAATCATTTCACCACTGTGTTAAATTAGTGAAGATGAAAGTCGTTTGAAAAGAGAAAAGAAAATTATCGAAAAAATATCAAGCAATTTTTTTTTTATACAAGTAAGTATTAGTAATACGCAAAAAAAAAACAGATGTTAACAGTGTTATTATGTATGTGTAATATATTTTTTAAATCCCATAATTAACCCAGTTACTGAAGAGTACGCTTCTAAAAGATTTTGTAATATACTTTTTATGATACTAAACGGGAGCAAGGGCCTTAAAATGGCTACGGTATGTGATAAATAGTTGGAACTGGTGCTGTTGCCACTTATATATATAAATGTTATACTTGTACGATTGCAGGTTTTGTAAATGTTACTAGTTTTGTAGCTTTGCATTGGACAACGCCTTTTAAATTGTGGGCTCGGACAAGAAACGATGTGGTGAAATACACGTGGAAACTATTTGGAGGATATGAACAGAAATTACATGACTTGATACCATCTCCTTTTTACCATCGGGTAAATGGATGTATATAATATAATATGTCCACAACTATCACACATCGCCATCTAGTTCCAAGCTAAGCAGAGCTTGTGTTATGGGTACTAGACAACTGATAAACATACTTATATATTTCTAAATACATACATATTATAGATAAATTACACCCAGACAGTGGAGATTGGAGACAGATTGGAGCAGTGGTGGCCGAGTGGTAACGGCCCCGACTTACAAGTCGTAGGTCGCGGGTTCAAACCCAGCCAGGCGCATTACTTTGTGTAATTTACATCATCACCACTGCTCTCAAAACGGTTAAGGAAAACATTGTGAGGAAACCGGCATGTCCTAGAACCGAAAATTCGAAGACATGTGACATCCACCAACTGGGCTCGCGTGGTGAATTACGGCACACTCCCTCTCCTAGAGAGGAGGCCTGTGCCCCAGCAGTAGGGACATTAATAAGGCTGATAATGATGAACAGAAATTACATGATTTGATACCATCTACTTTTTACCATCGGGTAAACCGATATACGGCGAGTTCACTCTGACACTTCTTCTTCTTCTTCTACACTTCTTTACCTGTTGATCCCCAAGCGAACGCCGGCGATCGAGCGTAATGACAGATGTCTGTTGCCCACTACTAAATTCCAGTGCCTGGCAATCTGGCTTGCGGACGGCAATGGGTAGCTCACCGTCCAGTCGTCTGGTAGCAGTCCAGACCGAGCCCAGGTCGTCGACGGCGCGCTCCGTTCCCGCGCGCCTCAAGGAGCTGTCAGCAAACCGTAGGGTACAGGGTCGAAGCCTCCCAGAGCTGAGGGTTGGTACGAAAGCGTTACACCGGGGCTCTGGGAATAAGGCAAGGAAGGCACGGGGTAGGTTGTTAAGTCAGTAAGAGTCTGACACTGTTTCCCGCTCCGCCAAAGAGTGGGATTCGTCATTCGATGATTTTTACCTACCATAAAAAAACACACATATGTCACATAGTTCTAAAGAGTACTTTCTCCAATCTCCTAGCACTAGTTATTAGGTATCTAAGCGTAGAAAGTGCACACATGTTGCTCTGTCATTTGCAAACTAATTGTGATCGTAAATCTGTCTCCAGGTATACCTTAGCTAATTATATGCGTGGCAATCATAGCCCTTTGTTGTACAAAGATAAGAACTACATTATAATATATGCTATTAAAATTGACAAGCAAATGAAAGTTTTGAGCATGTGATGATGAAACGAATTATGCTTTAAAGAAAATCAGAAGAAAGACAGATTTTTTAATTGATATAAACTAGTTCTTGACTGCGATCCGGTGGTAAGCAGTGTTGCAATAGTTGATGGCAAGGCGCACTAGTTTATTATGAGGCTCTTCACTTTTGCTTTGTGGACAGTTAAATTACAATTGGTTGGGAAGACCGCGGCAGGCAAATCGTCTCATTCCTTCCGCGCGTAGATAAAAACAAATGATATATAAATGATATTTATTTTGCACGTTGGTTAAAAAAGTACTTTGAAACGTAAATTTTTTCTTTCGTCAGTTTAATCCACGCGGGGCCGGTGTTTCCTAGCTGACCACCCTGAGAAAACTCCGAAACTAAATCAGGGTTCAAAACCTCTTTTAAAGTTCATACAATAAAGACGAGGCGAAAGGCTTAAATCTCTCAGAAGGAAATGGCCTAATGTTGAAAAATAGAAAAGAAAAATGGATTAGATTAACAACACAGTGATGCCCAAGAGATAGGAAAATGAACAAAGGGCATCAGATGATACGGTAGGAAAACTCGGGTGCACTGCAGACTACGAAGGAGATGAAGGAGATGGTGGGACAACCTTGATGTCTTCCTTCGGTCTCGGAAGGGGAGCGAGAAATCGTGATCGTTAGAAAGAATGGAGAAAACGGGAGAGGCCAATGTTTCATTTCTGAGGTGGGAAATCATAGAGTAATTCTTGCCCTGAGCGAAGCGAGAGATCGACCAACTTCTGCCATCTTTTCCTGTCCAGAGTTGTGGTGACTCCTCCAACCAATGGATGTCTAGCATTAAAGCATTAAGCAAAACAGAACTAGGACTTAGGGACTGGAACAGTTTGCCGGCTGCAGTGTTTCCGTCCGATTATAATATAGGTGTCTTCAAGGCTAGAGTGAATAGTCTCTTAATAAACTAGTGCACCTCACCATCAACGATTGCATCACTGCTTACCATCAGGCGGGATCGCAGTCAAGCACTATTAAAAAAAACCATTGCAAACAGAAGCAGAAGTAAGCAAGAAAAACATTTCGACTCTAATGTCAAAATCATTGCGGCTATAAGGACCAAAAAACGGTACAGCCATTGCTCTTAATGTTGTGGTCATCAAAATATAATTTCGCAATGTATCGATCTTGGAATGCCGAAAACAGCGGTTATTACTGCAATGCGGTTGTCGTTTAAAGTATAATACTTATTTATTTATTAGGGGAAAAACAAACAGTGACACATTACAATTTGTAAAAGTATGCGTCTTACTTTGCTATAATATAGTCCTTGTTACCACTATCATTCGAAAATTACATACGACTATGGCGCACACATGTAAAATATTAAAAAGTTGCGTGTGTTTGTGCGAGTGTATGTTAACGGGTAAACAGATTGCAATGAAACTAAGTATACAGGTAGACCATGGCTACTTTTTATCCCTAAAGTATATCTCCTTGGAATAAATGTAATAATAGAGACGAAGTCTCTGGTATCCAGCTAGTGCTACAAACATCATTATCGAAGTCTACGATAGTCGAAGCTTCCCCCAAGTGTCGGAATTTAACTTCACTTTCTTTTTTTTTTTGAGTGACTGACATTTTGACAATTTTGACAATTCAAAAGTGCCTGTAATTGTTCTATCTAACAGATAATCCTGTGCGTCACGCATCCACCGCAAGTCATCGGTTTATCTTGTGGGAGGCCTTCCAACACTGCGTATCCCGGTACGCTTTCGCCACTCTAGAACCTTTCGGCTCCATCGACCATCCGTTCTACGAGCAATGTGCGCTGCCCACTGCCACTGCCAATAATTGATGCCAGAACTACAATGATTTCTTATATTTATTATCCAAACAAACCCAACAGGATTTTCATAAAACTGCCCTTACATCACATAGGACAACAAACAAGTAATGACCATTTTAAAACGACAAAAACCAAAATCAAAGCATCGTCACACGATCAAACATAAACTAAATAAAATCTAAACGTGCGCATGCGCAGGATGTTCACTGTAACGCGTGTTTATGCGCGTGCGCACTGATCTAAATCCGGCTACACCTGGTTTGGGTGTAAACACAGCGGTGAATGGACGAAATATTTTTGTAAATGGTGGATTTTTTGGACGGGATTATGAGGGATCTTTCCGGTTATTATTATTGTTGTTTTAGTAGAAAGACATCTGATGTACGGTTAGCGATCTGCGAACGAGATAATACACAAAGCCTCTACTCTACAAAAAGCCTAGACATGTCTGACATCCTAATTATCATATGATAGTTTTGGCTAAAATGCGATTATAGATTACGCCGACGCCTGCTACTTGGATGCTACTGAGGAGCTATTAAATAAGCTTGAGCGACTGCAAAACTTGTGCATTCGGTTTGTTTTTGGTCTACGTAAGTATGATCACGTCTCTCATCTTCGCAAAGAACTCAAGTGGCTCCCTATCCGCCTTCGCGGGAACACTCGCATATTATGTCTCCTTTTCAATATCCTTCACAACCCATCCTATCCCTCCTACATTCGCGATCGTTTTTCCTACTTTCGTCCTAGCGACGCTCCATGTAGGTCACACCTTAAATCCCTTCTTAAAACTCCTCATAAATCCAGCTATTACTCCTACTCTTTCTCTGTCCACGCAGTAAGGTTGTGGAACTCTCTTCCGCCTAGCATTCGTGATCTGAAAGCTATTTCACTTTTTAAGGCTAAAGTAAAAGAGCACTACCTTTCCTCTGTAGTATGATACATTTTCTTGTTTTTATATATTATATATGTATTTATTTTTAGTTTAAGGTATATATAGTTATATAAGTATATATTATTTTAATTTTAAGTTTTCACCACCTCTTCTTTTCTCATTTCTGCACACTATTGTCTACATTTCTACCAATTTCTCCTTTCGCAGGTCGGCTGGAAGAAATGTCTTTATGAAATAAGCAGTACCTTTGTACATTGTTTTCTTTTGTGATGTTCATTATCTATTAATTATATGTGTGTACATAAATAGTTAAATAAATAAATAAAATGCGACGTGATATGATATTAATTACTTATTTGCTAGATGTGTAGTTAAGTCAGAGAAGGATCCAATACATTCTACCATGAAGCATGCAATTTTTTTTTATATTAGACTTTATTAACAAAGAAAGTACTTTTAACCATTTAACTAATGTCAAATCATGAAAGTTAAAATCAAAACTTTATTAAAGTTTATTATAATTGATATGTTTAATGGATTTCTTTATTTATTAGGTACTATACCGTCTATCTTTGTGTTCTGTATGTCCGTGATGGCAATATCAGTTCCGCGGCATTTTTTTTTTCAATTAACGTTGCATAATGCTGAGATAGGAGGCTTTTGGCCTCACGCAGGTCTCTTTTCTATTACTGGTTTTTCTTTTTAATGTTGTTTTTTTCCTATGCGAGTTCCAAATGTTTTCTTTCTTTCTTAACTTTTTTTTTTATTTTGTTAAAAGTTGTTGTTGCAAAACGTATAATGAGCAATCGTCCCTTTCGCCTCAGTCCATCACATCGTTTGTTTGTCGGTTCCAATAAACATACGACATTAAAAAGCAGTAATAAAATTAATTATTTCCACTAAGAAGGACATATTTCCCTCATAATTAATACTAACACGACGTCCACATCCTGGTTGCGTTGAGTCAGCATTCGCCTTTTTACTTAAGAGGTAGATACACGCCAGGAACTTTGAATATCATTTTTCATTATCAGCCTTTTAATGTTCCCACTGCTGAGACACAGGCCTCCTCTCTAGGAGAGAGAATGGGCCATAATTCACCACGCGGGCCCAGTGCGGATTGGTGGAAGTCACATGTTTTGTTTTCCTTCCTCCTCCTAATTATTATTACAAATTATACATTACATAATTAATTATTTATTAAATTTTAAAATTATCAACGTAACATTCAAGTTCAATTTAGCGTCACTGCCTACGAATCAAGATTATTCAAATAATAATTGGTCCTTCATTTACACACAATATGAATCAATATGAAAAACCGTATATCAAAAGATTGGTAATAAAATAATCTTATAAGTAGTTTGAGAAAGTTACATAATAATACACCCAATGGTTTTTACCTGATCTTCGCATTTTTTGTCTGTGTTAAACATAACTTTGAAAATAAATTACACCAAGTTCAATAAAAATAAATGTAAATATTCATATGTCAAATTATTAGGAAAGTAGTCTAATTTAATATATTTTTTTTTTCAAAACGTACCGACTTAAAGTTTAGACGTGATGTTACATTTTTTTTATTGCTATAAACTAGGACTTGACGATCGCACCTGATGGTAAGCAGTGATGCAATCGTTGATGGTGAGGCGCACTAGTTTATTAAGACTGAGAAGGTTTCACTCTATAGTTCGTTTTTTAATCCTAGACTACGATTTGATAACTTAAAATGTCAAACTCCAGAAAATTGGGAACGTATTTGTAGAGTGTGACATTCTGAGTTGTCAAATGGTAGTCTAGAATTAAAAATCGAACTATAGCTTTAAAATAGCTTTCTTTCTTTTATTTTCTTTTCCCACTCCCCCTTAACATACTCATAAGGGATCTTGGGCCCTTTTGCAAATATTCATTACAGTCGTACCAGGATATCATGTATGTTGAACAAGTATTACTTACCATATCTTACAATGTAGTACACATAAAAAATAAAGTTGAAGTGTCCGTTTGTAATATCGAAAAGTTTTTTTTTTCTAAATTCATTGTAAAAGTAAGTTTATTCGATATTTGTAACAAAAACACCATTAAAAAAAAAAAACAAAATGATCCTGTCTTTTTGTTCCGGCTGATATACGAAACGGCTGGGCAGTGTTTGAGAGGACTCTTACGGGTAGATTGCTGATGTTTTTTTTCTTTAATCTTAATTAAGGAGCTTTGTTAGAACATTGACTATGTTGCTCCATCGTAGCCAAGTTTGAATTTCAATTTATATGAAATGGTTGTAATTTTTGTATAGAATTCTTGCTTATATCTGATGTTATTAAGAGTAACTTAGACTAATTAAATGCACATATTTTAAACATAATAATCCACACACAACATACAATAAGACATTGCTTTAAAATTTTCTTAAGTTTCTATGTACTTGTTTCTTCATTATGTGTGTCTAGGTGCTAAATAAAAATGTTTTCTTTATTTCTTTCTTTCCTCTAAGTACAGATCTGCGCAAAAAATTCTTCTTGAAATTCGGACGCAATGACATTGTGTTCTTTTATGAATTTGACGCGAACAAAGTCGCGGGTAACGGGTAGTTGAATATAAACATAACATCGTCTCCATACTTTGCTTGAGTTTTTGCGTCAACATCCGGGTTTTCTCGTTTATTAATATCTGAGGGATATACCGTTGATCGAACGAGCGATTAAAGGATAATGTGAGGCCGCGAGGAATGATTACAGGTACTGGTTTTGTATTCATGTTCTGTCAACAAAATGTCATGTTATTTTGATCGATTTTAGTCCTTATTTCAAACTTATTACATATTAAACCATTTCTTTATCAGGCTCCTGAGATACAGTTTTACTACCTAGTTCAGGAGGCAGAGTATTTAATGTAATTGACACTTGTTCGCAAAATAAATCATTATTATTATTTTGTTTTTTTTTTCGCTTGTCACTGTGGTTAAGACCCACTTTCGAAGTTTTTCAATTCATATTATACGTTTAACCTAGGAATTTACTGACAGTCCATGCCTTAGGAAACAGGTAAGTAAAGCCTGGTATCATACGTAAAGCAAAAAATCTGGCTTATTTCCAATCTTCAGACCTTACCAGAATACCATTGCTGCTTTATTTTTTTTTATAATATCGCAGCATCGATTGAGATTGAGAGAGATATACAGAGCCTTTTTAGACTCGAAGAGTGAGAGGTTTTTATTTTATTCCTTAAGTTACTCTATGTGAGTCTCAAATATACGTTTTTTCCTCTCTTCTAATCGCCCCTGTGAACTAACTAGTTTCCTGGGTCCAAGGGTTGATGCCAAAGCGTATTACCTGGGCCCTGGAATCAAGGCAAGGAAGGAACGGGGTAGGTTGTAGTGGGAGTCTGACACTTTTTCCCGTTCCACTCAAGGGATTCGGATTAAATACCGACCATAAAGAAAAAAAACTGTGAACTAACTACTAGGCAACCATAAAACCAAGGAGATCATTTCTCAAGGCAAAAAAACTCACTAACGACTATTTACATTCAAAAATTAGACCTCATCCCACAGATCACAGTACCAGGGTCACAGGTTTGCGAGGAACAAACAGAAGGACAAACAAAGCGCCCACCCCTTCCGGCTTTGTGTATGCGTGTGTGCAGGCCACGCATTGTGCCTGATTGTCGACTGATAACATTGCTGGAGTGACATGAGGCGGTTACTATTATCAAGGGTAATTAATGGGTTTTGTTTGTGTGTATATCGGAAATAGCTGTTTTGGGTTTGATTTCTATTATAATAATACTAGTTGCTGCCAGCGACTTTGCTAGCATGATAGTAGAAAATTATCCAATTGATCTTAGCGAGTTTGAAATTCAGCTTTGCGAATTTTAGCGCTTGTACGCTCGTAAATAAACAAATAAATGCAATAAGCAGCTGTTATTGCTGTTAAAAATGTTATTAATAATAATAATCCTTTATTAACAACAATTGCATTTATGGGCAACTAAGGCCTTTAAATGCAATACACAAATAAGTAAACTTACAAAATAATAAACTTAAACCTTTATTTTTGAAGTACACAAGCGCTTTCACGAGTACACAAGCGCTGTTCGTAAAGCCTAACTTTAAAGTCGCCAAGATCCGACAGCCGTACTGTACCTGGCATTGTTTAAGAAATACAGTGTAGTATATTAAAGTTAGTAAAAAAAATGGCACTTCATAAAAAGTAAACTTCAGATTAAATACAAACCAACCTTACTCAAAAATAAATTGACTGTAGTGACTAAAGCAGTTAGTTCATCGCTTAATCCTGTTTCTCAGCCCCTGACTCATACTTTTTCCCGCGACTCTGTCCGCGTAGGTGGCGCTTAACACAAAAAAGGCTTCAAAACGTCTCAAATAAACATTTTCGGCATTATGTTGAGTCATATAACATTTTATTGATCTTAAAAAAATCTACGGTTTTATTTACCATTTTATTGGATAATATAAATGCCTGGAACGCCATATATTATAAGAAAAGCGTGATTACTTTCAGATCTTGACAAATTAACTGCATTTATACTTAAGAGACACATTAAATAATAATAATTGGTCCTTTGGCGCTTAATGTTGTGCGGTCATTAGCCTTAGGTATGATAATGGGTAGCTCACCGTCCAGTAACCGGACCGAGCTCAAGTCGTCGACGGCGTGCACTGTTCCCGCCCGCCTCAAGTAGTTGTCAGCACACTGAGAGGTCCCTGTAGGGTCGAAGCCTACTGGAGTCAAGGGTTGATGCGAAAGCGTAACACCAGGGCTCTGGGCTTAAGGCAAAAAAGGGACGGGGTAGGTTGTTTAGTCAGTAAGAGTGACACTGTTTCCCGCTTCGCCTTAGGGCGGGATTCGTCATTGGATGATTTTTACCTATCATAAAAAAAGCCCTGTACTGAGTCCCTACCGTGAGCTCTTTCTATTCTATCTACCTGGATCTATTTGACGACCTAAACTGAATTGTTAAACGGATAGAGCTGCCTAAGGTGTTTAGATTAATCCCTTTTTCTCACTCGCACGCCTGACATTTTAGTTTATTAAGCCCAAAGAGTTGAGAGCACTGGTGACGGAGTGGTAACGGCCCCGACTTATGAGTTGAAGATCGCGAGTTCAAACCGGGTTAGTTTTACCGACTGTATGGACGCACAGCCAATTTCAAACACCTTACAAGTCTTGTACAACACAATTTTTAATACAAAAATTATTATGGGAATAATAAAAAGTAATTTCAAGTGATAAAATACCGGTAGCCATAAACTAAAAGGGACAGACTCCACTTTTATGATAGCACCTTTAAAATTAATCCGGACATGAGCCGATCGTAAATGTTGGACTAATAAAGAATTATATTAATTTCAGACAATCAAAGCACTAATAATTCTGGTGAAGTTTACTTTTACGGGTTTTTAAGAAGGATATATTTCTTTATTATTACATATTTCCTGGTCATTTAATTTGAAAACCGCAAACCAATGGTAAAATTTTTACACCTTTTTTGCCGTGGGAAAACATTACAAAATAGCCAAAGAGCGTGTCTGATTTTTCTGAATAGAAGCCACCTGTGATCCAATATACATTTAATTATTATACTAAAAATAACCTACATAAACTAAAAATACACTAATATTTACAAATGGGCATCAAAAAATTCATCCATATCGATATCAATGGGAAAAGTACCCAGAACTTTGTTCCTAAAGTTACATACCAGGGCCATGGTAACTCTTTCGGCCATTTTCGCAGCCAAAAATGTTGAGCATCAAGATGTAAGTCGTTTAACCACAATAAAATTCGAAGAAACCTTCAAAAAAAGAAAAACAAAAGAACGGCAGACACAAGTGAAAAGGGGAATCAAAATATGAAATCATTTGTCAACCAATTCACAAGTTCTGAATTACAAACACTAACCCAATCCTTTGCCCAATCCGCATAGTCCGACAGAGCTTACAAAACTAACATAATACCCCACAATTATGGCAGTATGGCGAAACAGATAACACCACAGTTCCCACAACGTAACAGACATACTTGTTCAAACAATGCTGATACACTTACGTCATTGTTCAACCGAGGCTGTAAAATTACACTAATGTACTGTGAAGATACTTTAAAGAACGGTTAATGGGAGATACAAGGCAGGATTGGTAATCGAGAAAATGTATTAGATGAAGGTCTTGAATTTGATGATGCTGAAGAAGTTAATGAGTCTAGTGAAAAAGAAATAATCTGTATTGTAAACGCACACAATTTGCAATAAGTTGCTGATACAGAACAAGGACATCTTAAAGAGAAGAGGTAAAGACAGAATATAAAGAAGAAAAGAATAACATTTATTTAGACTCGCAATAAAAATACAAGAAAACCATATTAAAAGATGAGAGGCCAAAAAGGCACATGTAGACATAATTATGCTGTAAATCTGTGATAATCCGGCAAGATTGCTTATGCGGACAAGACAAAAATAAAAAGGTTTCTTTTTCTCTTCATGCAATAAAAAAAATTACATAGGCGGAAAAAAACGTTCATAAAAATAAAATTACAATTACAATTGTTGATGTGCCTATAATCAACCACTTAGCAGAGAAAATTACAAAGAGCTAATTAAAAACATAACAGTGAAATTTCCTTTAACTGACAAATGTTTTACGAGGATTTAAAGCTGAGCAGTGATTTCCAGGAAATATCTGAAGACACCGTTGCTCACGAATCAATACAACATAAATACAACCTTGTTAAGAATAAAATATTCTTTTTAAGTGGAATCGTCGTTAACACAGAAACTGAAGTTATTGGTAAAATATTGATGCTCTTTTATTGGCTGGGTAAATCTGTAATAGTTGTTACTGGCAGTGATTGTATGCTGAAGATGTACAACGGAATTAATTTCGTTTAGCTCAGCTGTATCACGAAAATAGTAAAATTCAGATTCTGTAAAAACATCGCTTTTAGATAAGACCGACCATTGTGGCACCCTATTAATTTTAAGTTCCTCCTATAATTTGATTTAGGTATGGTGTACAAATATAAGAGCGAAAGAAATCTGTCCATTTGGACATCAGCACTGTTTATAAGCAGCTTTTAAGACACATCTCAAAACATAATTTTATTTGATGTCCTGGCAAAGGCAATTTCTGTAGTATAATCTGGGTTTAAAGTAGCTTAGTAACTTCACCAAACAAATCAATGTCAACCACGCTACCGAATTAGAAGGCAGAGAAAAATTTGACTCCATAAAAGTATTTCACATCATTATAGCAGATACCTAATAAGCACGTATATTCAGACCTCCCATTAGTCCTTGTCCAGATATTCTCGAAGCCTCGCCTCTGATGCATCAGCCTATAATCATGACTAAGAGAACCGTATAAGACAATATGCTTCGAAATTGGACCAAGTCGATATTTTACACCGATTGGCATCGTGGGCGGAACCTTGACACGGGTTAAGCTCAAAAGAGGTCGACGAAAGGAGGTGTACCTTCCAAATTTATTTCTGATTATATAGAACAGCTGACTGAAAATGGTATCAGGGTAATTGGAAAAGAATCTGGCGCATTCCATTGTAAATTAGGTCGCAACATCAAATGTAGATTGTAGGATGCTCTAATACTTTGCATTTTGTGACTGATAAACGAATGCTCGATCAAAATGTGATATATGTGCGTCCACTTTTTCTTTCCTATCCTGGCTGTAATTTGAAAGAATGTTTTCATGCTGATGAAGTTACAATCCGTGGAGCAACTTGTGAAACAATGTAAGAATATGACTTGCATTAAAAGTTTACAAAATTCCTCATACGTAAATGGTAATTTCTCTACAAGCGGTTCTCGAACACGTCTTTAGTATTGTTTCCAATATGAAGAATTAGTATTCTTTCTCCGTCTTCATACGGACGTCAATAAAAAGCAGTTACTGATGACAGAATAGCAATTACTTTGAAATGTTCAAACAACAACCGATAGCGTTTATACGATGAACATAGTGAATTTTGTTGTTCCATCGAATATTCACAATGCAAAAGAACGATGGTTGTTAATTAAAATTTCTTAGAATGCAGGAGATGCGTTCAAAAAAGAATATGCTTAATGATCAAGACAATAGACATTACTTTCGTTTGAAACTCACAGAGCATGATATTGACATAGTTCCATAAATGATGTATCGTGCTACCGTAGGCATTTTGTCTCCGTACGATAATCTAGAACCAGTATCCGTTTATAAAGAAAGTGTTAAAAATATCATGGGTAATGATTAATGACCAAGTGAAAGCCGAAAGATATTGTATGCAAAAATAGTCAACGATATGTAGGACTGGAGATTAAAGATTAATTCGTGTATGTTAAATAGCTTATGATCGCGTATGGATTCTGAATAAATCCATGCAATTTTAAACATTGTTACTTAGTAATAAAGACTATAATTTCTCGTGTTTTAGTGCTCTGCACTTATCAGAACCGTCAACCCCTTTCTCTTGGAATTGCATCAAAGAAAAAGTAAGTCCATTTGAAATGATTGACCCAAATACTCGGACAGGTTTAGTAACAGTATCGTATGAGCTTGTAATCTGTGGATAATTGAAATTCAGTCGATATCGAGAGGAATTAAGGACAGGCGAAACCTGTAGCCAGATTGATTTAGATGACTCCGAAATTAGATCATTTTTTTATGTCGTAGTTATAATAATATCTTGCACTCAGTATTAGAATACATTTTGCTACACCGGCTGGTATTCACAATGCACACACGAACACATTAATAATATAATGATAAAACGCAAAGCGGAGACGCCATACCCCCAAAACAAAACTACTGTTTCTGACCCAGCACCAACAAATTCCAAAAGCACAAACAATTAAGCAATCAACACAGCTAACAATTAAGTGGAAACAAAAGACGAACGACAAGTTTATCCACCATTGACATTGTAAAAATGGCCGCACCCAATATAGGTAATATTTTTGCTTTTAAACATCGGGTGTGGCCGCAACTACTCGTTACGGAAAGAAACATCGAGGTGGATTTGCATTTAATCGCCGTCGTGGCATTTGTCGGTGAAAGCATTGTAATTTCATAGGAAATGTTTCATATGAATGGTGATATATAAATATGAGTGATACATTCTGGTGGTGTAATGTATGGTTGAAAGTTGCTGAATGCTGAGCTATTTTTGAGAGCGCATAGCTTGCAAGAGTCTTACTATACGGATCAACGGTTTCACGTATTTTGTATTACCCAATCTGCAATTCTGCATGTCTAATAACTTACAAATTCATTAAGTCTATTCTCCTAGGAAATGCTAAGTATTTTTTATGAAGAAATACCCGTCGGTTTTCTTACAACAAATTCCATAAAAGTTATGGAATCTCATAATAATATCCGATATCAATTTACAAGGCCAGGAAATGCCAAGAAAACTAAATACAGCTTAGAAATCTTTTGAAGGAAGCCAGTCCAGTTGTAACAGATTTTATGATTAAACAAAAAGTAGGTTCTTATTATTGCATTATCTGGAATACCGTATGACCTAAAGATTAGAATTAGCCTTACTTCCTTTTGATATCTTGTAATGTAAAAGCTGACCAAGAAGGGATCAGCAGAATTAAAAGAAATGCTCTAGGAAATAGGAATGTGAAGGTAATGTACAAAGATGTAGATTTACAGAACATATTAGACAATGACAAGCAAATCTTGAGGAGTAAGGCCCAAATAGACCAAAATACATTATTTATTGCAGTCTTAATAATATCGTTCAATTATATTCTCGAAGTGCTTAGGGAGGTCTAAGCATTTTTGACAAATAAGACAGTATTTATAAACAAGACTTAATTTCTAACGAGAAAAACTGATCATACCAAAGTATAAACATTAATCCATGACATAGACAGATAATCTACAAAAACAACACGAGTTTGATAAGTGCTGATATAATACAAGTCAAGAACAGGCAAGGTCACAGTCAAAACTGTAGGATACAATATAGCAAAAAAAATAAGGTTGAACAAGATCGAGAGATAGGGGTACATGGTAATACTATCAAAGTATACGAGTTTGAATATGTAATTCTGTACGTGAATGTTTTTTTTATATATTTGTGAGAAAAACTTGGGAGATATGAGTAAGTTGTTGGTATGTGTTACATTGTTTGGAATAGTCTGGAAATGTTCCAATGATAATACTGTATCCTACAGTGGTAAAGGAGCTTTGAACATACATGACATTTTTATAATCAAAGAGAAGCCTCTCTTTGATTATAAAAATGTCAGCAGTGAGTAATTTAGGATTGAGTGTGGATCATGTTAAGCCACTTGTAATAGTATCACACAATGGCTCAAGAAACAAGATACCGGTACAACAGAGGACAGAATCTGTAGTAGATGAAGGCAGTTTTAATATGAAAGATGAAAGATGAAATGTAAAAGTATACCTTTCAAATACTAAAACAGTGAAATCTCAAAATAAGAGAACATTTCGAAAGACTAATACAGAACATCGTAACACAAAAGTTAAGGAGCAACAGATAAGGAGCCAAATATAACGAGATTATATACTCTGATTGGCAAACGAGCAATAAAATAATGATTGTCAAGTTAATATCTTTGCCAATAAAAATTATAACGAAGTTAATTATAAAATAAAATATCGACCTTAACCTGACGAAATGGGCATTAAAGTATTTAGCACAAACCTCGAAGCCAAAAGAAACGCATTCTTTACTTATACATATTAAACTGCTTGTTTTTACGGAGTTATAATTAAAAACATTTTCCTTATTAACAACAAAAATACACGTATATTTATTTTTGGGCATGTGTAAAATTTCAAGCGGTTTTATTTCTTTGGCTTCAATTTATTTGATTTAGAAGAATCTATCCTGGTTACGTTGTGTTAAATCAACTATTAGCATCACTCGTATTTCAAATTGCTAAGGTGATTCTAAAAACTTGTTATTTTTTCAGTTTACGCTTCACATTACTCAGCAAGCCGAGTGTGATATTTAATTTTTCTTTAGCAAAACTCATTATCTCCGTGACCGTATCCCATGTTATTAAGATCATTACATGTAGTATCTGTCCTTTATGTCATTAAACTATTAATATAATCATTATTACCAGTATCAAGACATGATATACCAACTATATCAACTCCTACAGCAATAATTATATCAGTAGCCACAATACAAATCACCGTATTTACCTTGAATAAATCACTTGGACCGTTTACTTGGACATTGTCTTACGGCTGTGTCACTGATCACTTTCAAGCCGTAAGTCATTATTCTTTAGTATCCGGATCATGAACTAGCTTGTCGATCTGACCATATTGGTTACTGCGAGAGACGGTAGCTACATCTTCGTGATTAGCAGTTTCCTGTCTCATATCCTTAACTAAAATTTGTTATGCTTTATTCATGGATTGGATTGAGAGCAGTGGTGGCCGAGTGGTGCAGTGGTGGCCGAGTGGTGCAGTGGTGGTGGGTGCTGCCCCGACTTACGAATCGAGGGTTCAAACCCAGGCTGGCGCATTACGTTGTGCAACTTATTTCATCATCACTACTCTCAAAACGGTGAAGGAAAACATTGTTAGGTAACCGGCATGTCCTAGAACCAAAAATTCGAAGACATGTGACATCCACCAATCCGCACTGGGCCCGCGTGGTGGATTATGGCGTACTCCCTCCTCGCCTCAGGCCTAGAGAGGAGACCTGTGTCCCAGCAGTGGGAACATTAAAAATGTTAATGATGATGATTCATGGATTGGACTACATCTCTATTTATTATTTGTCGATACTCTTTTTCAGAATTAGGTCATTAAATTGCCTAGTAACCTCCAGTGGAATGACTGCTGTTTTAGTAATTCCCATTGTATACTTGCTTTTGATGCAGTAAATGCCATAACTGATTTACTGCGCAATAACATAATTCTTCAAACGGCTTATCTTATTGCGTTAGTATTTTACTTTGATTTATTTCAATTTTAATTACGGTATCAGAGTAGAAGTAGCGATTTATGATTTCATTGTTTTGTTATAGAGGAGGTGATATTGAAAAATTTATTACAGTACGGCCATCGGTTCTTCGCAAGTCTGAAATTAGACTCTGCGAATTTTAGCGCTTGAAAACTCGTACAATAATAAATGTATAAAAAAAAATGGCCAATAATGTTAACAGCAATTGCATCTGCAAATTGTATAAAATTTATTAGTTTAAACCTTTTTTTTCGAGTTTTCAAGCGCTAAAATTCGCCGTCTACCTTCAGTCCCACCAAAATCCGACGACGACGCCTAAACATTTGACAGCCGAAATCTGACTATTAATACTATAGATGCACTTCTGACAAGGATCAAAGATCAGCAAGGATTTAATTGCCTAAAAGATTACTAAGTATGTGTTTTATTAAAAATCTACAAGTGATAAGTAGTCAGGCATAAACAATTGGCTCAAGGGCTCGTTTAGTTACATACAATCAGGTTAGTCACGATCTACCCTCGATTAAAGTTTAATTACAGAGCACTGCCAAGTGTTGCCGCGTGTTTAGCATGTTATTATGCTCATTTCGTCATTAAAGACGCAATTATTCAACTTGGAATTACCGAAACTGTGACTAAAATATAGGACTGTAGAGAGACATTAAACAACAGAGATCTACAGAGAATACTTGATCACATGAGTCAAAAGCTTACTTTTGGCACATCTTGGTGTTTGTGTAAAGAATAAGAGTAAGTCTGATTAGGTTATTGTAACCATTGTTAAAATCAAAACAAATATATCAATGACTAGATTTATTAAAGCATAATTAATTAAAGCATTGGCATTACTCAATGCTTTAGCGAGATCAGCTTTAACATTCGGTTAAGACTATTATTAACCATTAGGTTAAGAATGTTAAAGAACAGCAGAAATATTTTACACTTTATTGGTAGATTTACATCTACCAGTAAAATTTAATCTTTTCTTATTGGTAGATTTACATCTACCAATAGAGTATAAATATTAGTGTCAGAACATATTTGCAAGTAATTTTCAAATTAAAACCGCTGAGACAGCAAATAAAATAAAACCTTAATTTTATAATGAGGAACACTTTAATCAATAAATAATACAACATTATTTTCAGCATAATAAATTACAATCATGATTCTTTATTTCTTGGTCTTGATATTGATAAATAAAATAATAAATTCGAGAGAAAGGAAGCCTTGAATACAGTTGCAGTTATTAAATCACACGAAATCGATATTTTCTGACAGCCAATACATTAGTTTGGCGGTCGTGAAGATAGTAAAAAGACGGATAAGGTAACAGAGGTAATAATTTAAAATGTTTAAGACAGAAAACAATAAAATTATGCTAAGTGGTAGATAGAAGATTCATTTCGTAAAAAAGCAATACTAACTTCTTAGCAACACCGAAGCCATACACAGACAATTTTAACACTATTGCATATGAAAATAGTCTAAAAAGTAAAGTGTTAAGTTGAGGTGAAGGTTCGATGACATCAGAAATGCGAAGTGGCGAAAAAAAGTAACATTACACAATCGGCGTTGCATTTTTTGTTTAGGTCGTTAAAACATATTACGTTTTATAAAACCATACAACTTGTCATTGCAATAGTTTGTGTACCATTTTGCATAGCCTTCAGTAATCTAGATTAATCGTCAAATTTGCATGTGATCTCCTATCCTATAGGGGTTTGGGTTTAGGAAAAACGAAACCATAATTAGGTATATTGTCAGCAAACCGTAAGGACCCTGCAAAAGGGTCGAAGCCAACTGGGGACAAAGGTTTGAGTCTGAAAGAAAGGCTTTGGTTCTGGTATATAATATAAGGCAACGTGGTAACGGGGTGAGTTGTTTACAGTAAGAGTCTGACACTATTTCCCGTTCAGCCCAAGAGTGTGATTCTTCATTGGTTGATTTTTACCCACCATTTGTTAGTTTTGTCACCCTTTTTATCATATTATGTCTGTGGTTTCTGCATTGTGTATGTGTCAAATAAAATATTTTTCCTTCTTCTTTCTCTTTCACCTTATAAAATCATATATGGCTTTTCAAATTTCTCCCTTTGGTTATAATATAATTACAATTCTATATCAGTACGCAAAGCGCCAGGTTCCAATCTCCCGACCATGTGGCACCGTTTATTTTTGTACCCGATGCTTCTGACTCTCTGTTTACCCCTGGCTATTTTAGGAAATGCATCCTACACGTGTATTTACCTTACGAAAGACGCAGTTTAAACTTGGGAATGCTTCGTTTGTACGTTTTTAACAAAGGGAGGAAATTCTTGACGTTTTGTGTTGGTAGGAATATCGTCAACATCATTATCGCTTTCGAAATGGAGAGTAAACATATTACTGGTGATTTAAATCATGCATCTTTAATCATCGAGCCCTTTACGCCCTTCTATTGTTTTTTCTTTAATGTTAACATAAACAACATAATGTTTTCGAAGACGGATGTTGTGTTTGACAGCCGCAGAAAAACAAAAACAATGATTCAAATGACGGAGAAATTGAACATGAGAAAAAATGTTATTATTAGAAAACAAAATCTGTTTGATTATGCGAATAATTACCGTACATAATCAACAGATGACATCTTACATCAGAGTTTAGCTTGCGTCATGAAACGGTGAAACAAAATTATTTACAGACAATTTTAATCCTAAAATGGTAGCAGTAATTAACATTGCAAATGATTGCAAAATGGTTGCTACCAATTTAGGCGAGTCAGCCCCATGTCAAGGCGATTTTACTATAGTTTTTGCACTATGCAAGAATTTCGTTAATTGTCGTCGGTAAAAAGATTCTATTAACTTTAACGACGGTGTTTTGTGATTTCTATTCGGATAATGGCAATGCCTAGAAAACGACAGTTTTGAAAGTTGGGTACTCATTCAACATCTAAAAAGTATAAAGTAATTACGAGTATTTTCTTATTGTTTTATTGCGACTTTCTTCATAGTCTCTCTTCTATTAATATAGATAGAGGAAACAGGATTTTAAAATGAATCCTACAGTCAACTATAGGCATCATCTTCTAGCACAATCGAACGTGATGTTTGATGAAAAGGCAACGCGAAAAAAGAGATAGTCTGAAAACTGTTGGCATTTGGTAATTTCCGTGATTTACTCGAACTGTTTATCTCCACAAAACTGGTTCCAAGAAATACATGATGTTTTTTTAATCCTTAATTTTTTTTAGAAAATTGTCTTCTTAATATCATAATCACGTAAGAGCGGTTGTATGAAAATGTACCTCAGGATGGCCGCTCTTACTAGAAGCGAATATTAATTTCATTTTGACTACTCAAATTATTTTTGCTACAGTAATATAATATGACGAGATGGTATAACATACAAATAAATCTAGTAGTTAGTTAAACATAGTACCTATCAGTTGATAGGTAAGTACTATATGTTATTTTTATTATGAATTAGGTACACATATTTTGGTATACTTCGCTCTCGGATTACCTATAAAACTATAGCAGGAAAACATACAAATGGTCCAAATTTGGGACACTCAAGCTTCTATTGTTAATACCTACTTATTTGAGCGGCAATCATTATCATTACATAGTATAAAACAAAGTTGCTTAGCTCCTATGTATGCTTATATCTTTAAAAGTAAGCAACGGATTTTGATGCGGTTTTTTTAATAGATAGAGTGATTCAAGAGGAAGGTTTATAGATATAATATATTACCTTTGCTCTCGTGCGAAGCTGGGGCGGGTCGCTAGTATAGTAATATAGGTAAATTTTAGCGAAATTTTATTAAAATAATTCTGGCCAGATTTTAGAATGAGTAACCAGAGTTGCCAGTTGACAAAATTAGTGGGATTTCCTAAGCAATGAAAGTGAACGAATAGGCATTGAGTTTATACCTAGTTCAATGACCTCTTGGCTTGAGATTGCGATGTTAGCTACCTAGCTAGCCTTGCGATTTGTTTTTCAAGTTGTCGCTAGAATGGAAGATGATTTTTATTATTAGTTTAGTTGCAAAATATCTACATAAGAAATGTGAGTTTTGACCGGTTTCGTGTGGCCAGAAATGCCAGTTTCAAAGAGTTCATTGATGTTCGTATTCCTCGGCCATTCTAGACTACCTGACTACTTCTCTACCTAATGTTAATTAGTAGTTTTTATTTTCACTTTAGTGAGACTAGTAGTAGAGAATAGTATTATTTATCACTAGGTAGGGACTTGACTAAATAAACGTAGTGTGATGAAAGGGATGCGATTAAGTTTAAAAGTAAGCTTTTCCTGACTAAAACCTAAATCTCATTCAGTTGCCCTTAACGATCCAAACACGCAGCAACTCATTCTATTAATCCAGCCCTGCGTTCAAATTTGAGGTTGGAGTTAACTCTAATGACGTCATAGGGTAGATACCCTACACTCGCATTTCTGAACGCCAACGTCAAGTTCTATTGTCAATGGCTTACTCCAACCGACCCTGCTCGAAGTTGGAGTCGCTTGGGTTAACTCTAGGGTAGCTACTCAAGTCATAAAAGAAACACTCTGGGTTACTACTCTACCCTGCTCCGGTTATTTTTGAACCCAGCCTAGGTTGCCCTGGCAGGTACCTAGTTAGTCACGCGTTCCAATGAGGGTGTTTAGGAATTTTCACACCACCAGTTAGCGCCACTTAGCCGTCAGGTCTTTTCCTTTGAAAACTTATACATGACGTTGACGTCTAACGTTTGACGTTGATGTCTAGCTAATGTCAGTAACATAAGCGTTTTGACAGGTGTCTGGACCTGACGCCTCAGTGCTGCCACCTGGTGAATGACATCTCAGAAAACCCTCATTGCGACAAAAATGATTATATCGCGAATCTGACCATATTGAATAGTCACAAACTATAAGGGCTATTGAGTAATAATTGTGACAAAGCGTATTGGTTGAATTCGCGATAAAATCACTTTTGACGTAGTTCCGAACGAGGGATAAGTTTTTTTATGGTACCCGGCCTTGGTCGGAGCGAGAGACAGTGTCAGATTACTAATGACTAAACGACCCACCGTTACCTTCTTGCCTTAGTTCTGGGGCCCCGGTGTTCCGCTTTCGCATCAACCCTTGGCACCAGAGGGTAACGAGGGATAGGAACCTACCAACCTGGTAGGGGCCCTACATGGTCGAAGCCTCCTGGGGCCGAGGGTTGATGCGAAAGCGTTACACAAAGGCTCTGGGACTAAGGCAAAGAAGAAACGAGGTAGGTTGTTTAGTCAGTAAGAGTCTGACACTGTTTCCCGCTCCACCCAAGGACGGGCTTCGTCATTCGATGATTTTTACATTTTTTACCTACCATAAAAATATTCTACCAACCTGCTGTTGATCTCTCATTACAAATTCTGTCATGACAATGAGGATAAGCAAGTCTAGGTAAGTGGATAGGTATCCAAATAATGCCAGTTAAGAGACTATCCCCTAGAATTTTTCTAATAATACGAACTGTGATTTCGCACATCCAAATACACGCATGTTTTGTATGGGCAATGTACATATAAGTACAGCACAATAGGATGCGAATTTCGGCATGCTGCGTATTGTCTGATTGTTGAAATGCAGTACAATAATACAGAGGATAGGACCCCTGGGTCGGAATGTGTGACAACACTATTGTTACCATACAGATCGCGGTTCGTACACCGTAGAGTAGGTACACTCTCAACATTAAACGAGGTAAAAAGCTCAACACTATCATCAAATTCATAGTCTGATTTTTTTTCTATCGCATGTGTTTGAAATAATAATAATACTTAATCCTTTATTTTTCTTCCACAAATAACGATAACAGACAGAGATGCATAACATATTTTCGATGTGATATAATTATGTTAATTTGTGGGAGACTGGTGCCTAAACTAAGCCGTAGCTTGTATTTCAAGACACCAGGGACTAGACTAGGGGAAAAGCAGCAAACAAAACACTATATCATCTGTATACATGCTGAAATTTTACAGTCTCCACAAGTTATAATGTGGCGGCAATAGGATACTGTAATCCATCACTTTTTACCTGCCAGCTAAACCAATGGCAGCAAAGACGATTAGACGAACGCTCACTCAGCCTTAAAATTTCACAAAACTCGTAAAACAGGGGACAAAAACCTCCAAATATCTATAATTAGCAAAAAATCTGACGCCTTTGACCACTAAAATGCTAATTCCACAACCAACCGGTTTAAAACGTAATGTTTTTTTTTAAGAACCAATGTTTAGAACAGCCGTCGTCGTCTAAATCCAGCCAGGTATCGGCATACGACCTACTTCGACTTCTAGATACAGATTATACAATAGCCAACCAGTGATACGAACGAGATATTTTTTTCCGCGAATGGCTGTATCTGAGCGTGCCTCAGCAAAGCATGGAAAGTACAGTTAAAATAACTAAAATACTCACGAGACTCCGGACAGCACACGACGAGATGCTTAGAAAGATTACGTTTTTTCAAACGTTGTCGACACTGTTTATGACACACAGATAGCTCAGTTCACTGTTTTGGTGCACTAAATGTTTTTATTTGTATGTTTAACGTGTTATTTGTGTTTATTCACAGCTGAGTTCTATATGCGGTTCACGGTTTGGGTCGGCGAGGAGCGGCAATCGGCCTCCTTGCGTGGATACGACGCGGCGCGGCGCGGCGGACTGACGGGGAGTGAAACGAAACGTCATCATTGCGCGCAATCTCCCACTCTCCAGTGCGTTCCGAATTGTGGTCAGAAGTCAGATGGTTTGTGGTACATTAAACATTATTTTTGTTTCAAAGTACATGTTTATAAAATAATGAATGGAAAAAGAAAATTATGTTTAGTTTACTGTAACATTTACAACGTTTTCGGTAAGAAACAGTCAAACAGATGAATCTAATTAGCAGATATTTGACAGACGCGAAATGAGACTTTGTTTTGTGATTTGAGAGATGAAGAGAAGACGGGTATCCACCCTTAAGTTGTTGTGGGCTTGCTGACGGCAAGCAATGGGTAGCTCGCTGTGCGACCGTCCGGTAATCGTCAGTACCGAGCATTAGTCGACGACGGCACGTCCTGTTCCCCGCACCTCAAGGAGTTGTCAGCAAACTGGGGCCCAGCAGAGTCAAAGCCTCCTGGCGCCATGAATGAGTAAATGTGAAAGTATACACCGAACTTAGGCAAAAAAGGAACAGGATGGTCAGTAAAACACTGACACTATCTCCCGCTCCGCCCAAGGGCAGGAGATGTCATTAGATGATTTTTGCCCACCGAAAAAAAAGTCCTTACGTTGTTGAAACTTCTACGGTCCGGAACAAGCGTTTCGCTTCTTCGTTTATACCGTGTACCTACCTACATCAAGGGACTGGAGCAGTTTGCATGTATAATTTAAATATCTTCAAGGCTAAATTGATTTGGCTTTTAATAAACTAGTGTGCCTCAACATCAATTATTGCATCATTACATAATATCAGGTGGGATTGCAGTCCTGCCCCTCTAGCAAAGTACAACCGTTTCGTTTAGAGTTAGCGCTTGTAGTTGGCCACGCCCGGCCAATTCCCTTATTCGGACGTCATCTCAACAAAAGAATTGGGAGCGTAGAAAACCAGAAGCGCTAACTGTAACCAAAACGATTGTAAGTCGGCTAGGTAAGGGGGCAGCAGTGCTAATCACTCGGAAAACAGCGACTCCCACTGCGGCCGCAGGGACGATCTCCAAATAGGTACATTGGATTAACAAGAAATTTGAGACAATTGAGAAAACCCTCTCCAGCAAGGTAGCCAACATAGCGAAAAGAATCGCCAAACTTAAGCGGCAATGGGCAAGACATATTGCACGCAGAACAGATGGCCGCTGGGGCTGAAAGGTTCTGGAGTGTCGACCGCGTACCGGAATACGTAGCATTGGAAGGCTTCCTACAAGGTGGACCGATGACCTGGCTAGAGTTGCAGGAATTCGATGGATGCGAGAAGCACGGGACCGATAGTTGTGACGCTTGGGGGAGGCCTATGTCCAACAGTGGACGTTCTTCGGCTGAAATGATGATGCTGAATTGCCAAAAAAGACGTATTATTTGCCTTGTGCGATAAGACCGCCCATTGTACCCTTATTTTTTCTAATAATGTTTGTCCTATATATTTGTAATGCGGTGTACAATCTACACTAATATAATAAAGAGGTTAAGTTTGTTTTTTTGTTTGTAGGAGGTAATCTCTGGAACTACTGGTCCGTTTGGAAAAAATTTAGCAATAATAGAAAGCTGCTTTACTCCTGAGTGACATAGGCTATATTTTATGTACGCGGCCGAAGCTGCTGACAAAAGCTAGTAAAATATAAATAAATAAATATTAAGGATTGAGGACCCCTAGAGGATATATCTAAATCTTACTGTACGTGGGTCGCCATAGCCTGTATGTAAAACGATTCTTTGACGACATAATTTGGGTCATATCTCACTATCAAATCAATGCTACCCACTAGACTGCCTTGCACCAGTTACACTTCAGATATTCAGATCTTAGTGTGACTAGTATGTTAAAGAGCTTGGTTTATTTGGAGGAATGTGTGAAATCATTCAGTAGATTTTAGCATACCTAATGTTAATAAGTGTTCTTATTTGAATAAATATAAATAGACAGAAAAGTAATCGAAACTGTGCATAAAGTCAAAGTCAAAATATTTTATTTTACACTTGTAAAACGTCAGAAGCTAGTGCACAGTTCCAAATTGGTTGTTTCCTATGGAGAAGAACCGGCAAAAACTCCATGATTACTCTTTCAAAAAAAAATGTTTTATTACAATATCTCCATATTACAGTATTGTATTAACAGATAAAAAAGGACAGTGTAGACCAGTCAATACCGTATTCGAGAAAAGGATTGTACGGCCGTGCCCGCTTTGCTCGAGACTTGGCGGGGCACTGCCGTGCCCCCAGATTCAAGAACACAGCAAAAATAATCGTAAAAATAGGTAAGAAACATTCTAAGATTTGCGTCTACAATGTTCTTATTGAAAGAGCTATATAGCTATAAAAGCAAGAAAAACAATCACAACTCTCAGTAAAATCATAAGATGTAAGATGAATCTATAAAAAAAAAAACAAGAAAAGAATCGGCCAATCCACTAACATAGATAATCGCTACACTGAAATCCCCTACCAGCAGCGCCCCTAGCGGCCGATCCACAAACTAAACGTACCACGCATTACCTCCAAATAGGGTTGCCATCTCTAAAATTTGGGAAACAGGACAAGACGCGTGAAAACCCCGGATTTTAGAGCCTGAAAGCCGGACATATCAACAAGATCTTTTAAACATATTCAATGTATTAAAAAACAGTTGAAAATGTCATAAATCTCCTTTTTCTTTTTCACCAATTTATTCATTCGTTATTTTAACAAAACTATTTTTTTTAATTAATTTATTTTCTAAACTTGGTGTACAAATGAAACCTTCCCCGGACGCTCCCCGGATGCCCTCTAAACTAGGACAAATCCGGGGAAACCCGGACGGATGGCAACCCTACCTCCAAACAATCCGTTTTGCCTTTAAGACGAGATTTTGACGTAAAATAATACCGACTAGGTACTCGTATGTTAAAACGTTGATCACCTTGTACTCCAGGGAATGGAATAAAATACCTACGCCACAGATACCAGTGGGTATATTCAGATATTCCGCATAACAATTAGGTATTAGTTATGCAACTTGGCGCTTAAGTTATGTAACTAAATGTTTAATTAGTTATGTAAGCACTAACCCCTTTATTATTTAAGTGTAAATGAAGGTTAGATAGTCGCAAAGGACTACTAGTTTTGAGTCAAACGCTAGCTAAAATTTGAATTTGATTAGATTTGACTCTTAGAGACAGTACGCAATGTTCATGCAATTTTTAGGGTTCTGTTATGTAGTCAACAAGGAATACTTATAGTTTCGCCAAGTCTGTCTGTCTGTCCGTGTATAATCTCAGCGACCGTTAGTACCAGAAAGCTGAAATTTCTAGGAATATTGTTTTAAACTTGATAGGTTTAAGAGTTTTTGAAAATATATTTTAAATCTAATTTCTGAACGATGTTTGTAATTTAACCGTATACGCAAGCATCTTAAAACTTTTTTACATATTTATTTTCTTGTGCGTATCTTCTTTCAAATAAAAATACAAAACAATTTAAATCTGTTCACGCCATCTAAAATTACCACCGGGTACAGCGCCATCTCTCGGGAAATTGTTAATAGGCTAATTACGGTACGGCTAATTTATTAATTATAGGTCCTGTTACGTTGTGAGAAATTTGTGACGAACGGGAAATTACGGAACCCTACACTGAGCTTGGCCCGACACACTCTTAACCGGTTTTTGTATTTGGCTTTACGATAAAAAAGTCAACAACGAATATAAAAAATATCAAAGCTTCTAATAAGAAAAAAAAGTTGCCGCTATGGAGAACGGTGCAGAGGCATTGCCGAGAGAGACAGATATTTTGTTATTTATTAAAAATTGTCATAGGTACAATTGTACAAATATTTTTTCATACACATTGTCTAATATCACTCTAACTGACCATTGGAATTCTCTTCTTTAAAGGGTTTTTTTAAGGTGGGAAAAATAATTTAATGACGAATCCCGCCCTTGGGCGGGGCGGGAAACAGTGTCAGACTCTTACTGACTTTTTGGTTGGAAACTCTTGCGAAATATTCCAGTCTAAATAAATACTTTAAGAGTTTAAATGCCTCGCTCAGCTGAAGTTTGCTTAAATAAATTAATTTCATACATACATATACACCGTCTTTAAATTTTGGTCGTTTTAATCCCGAAGAGGGTCGATCCAGTACATGAAACACTATCGATTTGTGTAGATAAAATAAAAAAATAACGTACTTTTTTTCTTAATCTCTTATTGATATAGGTACGCATTTACGAAATTAATTTCTTTAAGTAAACGAGTCATTGACCTTGTAGGTAGTTGTCGGTCGTTGCGTACTAACTACCTACAGGTCATTGAACTCGCCCAGCTGACGTTTACTTAAAGAAATCAATTTAGAACATGACTAATTTAATTCGAGTTTTAAAAAAAAGTACTTTGTGTTTTCATTCTAACTTTACCAATCGATAGTGTTTCATGTACTGAATCGATCCTCCAAGGGATTAAAACGATCAAGATTTAACGGTGTATACACCGTCTTTAAATTTTGGTCGTTTTAATCCCGTGGAGAACCAATTCGTTACATGAAACACTATAGATTTTTAAAGATAAGATTTTAAAAAAGTGCTTCTTTTTTTAAATCTGAAATTAATTTACGCTTATACGAAATTCATTACTGCGGGTTCAATGACCGTAGGTATTTATCGGACGTTGCGTACTTAACTACCTAATGTCATTGATCCCGCTCAGTTGTTATTTATTCAAAGAAAGGAATTTTTTATGTAACACGTATGAATTTCAATTTTAGAAAAAAAAAAAATATCTTTCATTTACTTATATTAATTCTTCTATTTACCCAGCAGGGTTGAAGCATTCTGGAGCCAAGGGCTGATGCGAAAGCGGAACACCAGGGGCCTGGGGCTAAGGCAAAAAGAAACAGTGGGTCGGTTAGTCAGTAAAAGTCCTACATTGTCTTCCGCACCGGCCAATGGTAGGATTCGTCATTCATGATTTTTCCACCATAAAAAAAAAAAACTATTAGACTGGCAGGATGTTTGATGGTAAGATAGTATCTTACTAATATTATAAATGCCAAAGTTACGATGTTTGGATGTTTGTTACTCAATCACGCCAAAACGGCTGGACGGATCTGGATGAAATTTGGCACAGGCATAGGATACACTCCGGAATAGGACATAGGCTACTTTTTATCCCGGAAACCCCAACCCCAATACCACGCGGGCGAAGCCGCGGGCAAAAGCTAGTTCCTTATATTTATATAGGGTTGCCATCCGTCCGGGTTTCCCCGGATTTGTCCTAGTTTAGAGGGCATCCGGGGAGCGTCCGGGGAAGGTTTCATTTGTAGACCGAGTTAAAAAAAAAAAATTAATTAAAAAATAGTTTTGTCAATAAAGAGTATATCTATCTATCTATGAATGAATAAAAAAGGTGATTTATGACATTTTCAACTGTTTTTTATTACATTGAATATGTTTAAAAGATCTTGTTATGATATTTATGTCCGGCTTTCGGGCTCTAAAATCCGGGGTTTTCACGCGTCTTGTCCTGTTTCCCCAATTTTAGAGATGGCAACCCTATATTTATATAACATGTCAACGTTCGGAAATACATAGTTGTCTTTTACACTCCCGCCCCGATCACAAGGAAGCGACGGATGTAAAGTCTATGCAATGTTTTACGAGGCAATATTAAAAACACATTAATATGATTTATGGTTCTGTTTACGCCGGGACCCGCATTTAATACTATTGGAACTATAGATTATAACTTTTTATTATAGATACGTAGGCTATTTTTAGGGTTTCGTGCCTCAAGGGGAAAATAAGGATCCCTTATGGGATCACTTTGTTGTCAGTCTGTCTGTCTGACAAGGCTCTTGATCTCGGGAACGCGTAGAGGCACCATACGCTTAGGTCTTTTTTATGGTAGGTGAAAATCATCGAATGACGAAACCCGTTCTTAGACGGAGCGGAAAACAGTGTCAGACTTTTACTGACTAAACAACCTACCCCGTTCCTTCCTTGCCTTAGTCCCAGAGCCCCGATGTTACGCTTTTGGATCAACCCTCGGCCCCATGAGGCATACGCTTAGGTCTGCGGTTACTTAAACCTGTGAAAAAAATAAATTTCTATATGACAATGTTGTAGCAAAAAAAAAGTGTATTTTATCACTATCAAGAGAATCCAAATTCAAATATGCCGCGAACTCCACATGAAAACCGTCCACATTCACGTTCACGCCTGTTTATGGCGCTTGCATGGCACTTCTGGAGCTGCCATTACGAGTTTGGCAATTATGCGCAAACACGATACATCAATGTATATACTACGCACTGGATCATCGCCGTGTTCTCGTGGGGGCGATCGGAAGCGGCGAGCAACGGGTAGCTCGCTATCCGCCCATTCGGTAAACGTCCGGATCGAGCCCAAGTCGTCGACGGCGCGCAACTGTTCCCGCGCGCCTCAAGGAGTGGTCAGCAACTGTAGGCGTCGAGCAGGGTCGAAGCCTTCTGGGGCCAATCATTCATGCAAAAGCGGAACACCAAAACCCTGCAACTAAGGCAAGAAGTAACGGTGGGTAATTTACTCAATAGATTTTGTCATTCGATGATTTTAACCACAATAAAAAAAACTACGCCTAGTGCTTAGTTTTTTTTTTCAGGCGTACCGTACAATCACTTTGTTTCACATAGGTGATCTGCATGCCATACACCTTTACATTGATAACATTAATGCGGTTTTGACGTTCATACAGTATTATTAGACGACATTTAACTTTTCTGTATTTTGACAAATAGTTTCTATGGACATGCTTGTCAATCGTTAGGATATATGTAAGTCGATTGTATATAGCTAGGATCCTTGGCACTACCACGTAATAAAATAAAACCGTCCTTCCTGTACAAGCAGCACAAATCCAGTTACATCCAGTAGCACAGTTACAGGACAAGTAAATAATCGCTGTAATGGAGTGGACATGCCATTTCCTTTATATTCGTTTAAGCTCAGATTCCTCGGATGGCCCAACAAGATGGCCGTGTTTTCCACTACTTACGACTTCAGTATTGAGACTATAAAATAACTATTACTGACTATCATTACATAGTATAAAACAAAGTCGCTTCCCGCTATGTAGGTATGCTTAAGTCTTTAAAACTACGCAACGGATTTTGATGCGGTTTTTTTTAATAGATAGAGTGATTCTCTTGAATCACTCTATCTATAACCTTCCTCTTGGAAGGTTTACCGGTATAATACAAGCATAATATATTTGATATTACCATTTCACCCGTGCGAAGCTGGGGCGGGTCGCTAGTCTGTTACTAATAATATTAAATGACAGTAAACTGCTATACGTATCGACTATTACTTTTATTTATTAATAAGAGCTTAGAATATTTATTTCAAGCTCAAATATCGTATTGATGACTAGCTTTATGCCAGCGGCTTCGCCCGCGTGAAAATAGGTTTTCGCACAAAATTTAAACACGCGTTTCACCCCTTTAAGGGCTGAATTTTGGAAAATCCTTTCTCAGTGTTCGCCTACGTTATAAAAGGAAGGCTTGTGCAAAATTTCACGCTTCTAGGCCCAGTAGTTTCGGCTGTGTGTTGATATGTCAGTCAGTCAGTTTCTCTATGTATAGATAATAGATGTAACAATAAGTTGCCACTTTACAGTCGATATGTCGAATTGTCGATGGTAGGATATATAAAGTCCTTGGCACTACCACGTAATAAAATAAAACCGTCGTTCCTGTACAAGCAGCACAAATCCAGTTACATCCAGTAGCACAGTTACAGGACAAGTAAATAATCGCTGTAATGGAGTGGACATGCCATTTCCTTTATATTCGTTTAAGCTCAGATTCCTCGGATGGCCCAACAAGATGGCCGTGTTTTCCGCTACTTACGACTTCAGTATTGAGACTATAAAATAACTATTACTGACTATCATTACATAGTATAAAACAAAGTCGCTTCCCGCTATGTATGCTTAAATCTTTAAAACTACGCAACGGATTTTGATGCGGTTTTTTTTAATAGATAGAGTGATTCTCTTGAATCACTCTATCTATAACCTTCCTCTCGGAAGGGTTACCGGTATAATACAAGCATAATATATTTGATATCACTATTGCACCCGTGCGAAGCTGGGGCGGGTCGCTAGTCTGTTACTAATAATATGAAATGACAGTAAACTGCTATACGTATCGACTATTACTTTTATTTATTAATAAGAGCTTAGAATATTTATTTCAAGCTCAAATATCGTATTGATGACTAGCTTTATGCCAGCGGCTTCGCCCGCGTGAAAATAGGTTTTCGCACAAAATTTAAACACGCGTTTCACCCCTTTAAGGGCTGAATTTTGGAAAATCGTTTCTTGCTGTTCGCCTACGTCATAAAAAGAAGCCTTGTGCAAAATTACAACGGCTAGGAGGTCAATCGGTTTACTTCTTTATACATTTCGGTACAGTACACTGTTATTAGGTAGGTAACAAACAACAAAATCAAACAGTTTCAGGACGTCTTGACTCTGCGATGGCCTTGCTGAGAGTCCGCAGTCCGGGCGGGTTCTCCTTCAAGAGCGCCATCTTTGTTTAGTTCTTCTAGTTGCCACTAGATGGCGTGCCTTGTCTTGTTGACAAATTAACGCCAAATCCGACATATAATATATATATTACTAGCGACCCGCCCAAGCTTTGCTCGGAGGCAATGCTGATATTAAATATATTATGCATGTATTATATACGACTTACGAGTTGTAGGTCGCGGGTTCAAACCCAGCCAGGCGCATTACTTTGTGTAATTTATCTCATCACCACTGCTCTCAAAACGGTGAAGGAAAACATCGTGAGGAAACCGGCATGTCATAGAACCAAAAATTCGAAGACATGTGACATCTACCAATCCGCACTGGGCCCGCGTGGTAGATTATGGCCCATTCCCTCTCCTAGAGAGGAGGCCTGTGTCCCAGCAGTGGGAACATTGAAAGGCTGATGATGATACTATGATTATACATATAAACCTTCCTCTTGAATCACTCTATCTATTAAAAAAAGCCGCATCAAAATCCGTTGCGTAGTTTTAAAAATTTAAGCATACGTAGGGAGGAAGCGACTTTGTTTTATACTATGTAATGATTGAGACAAAAAATGAATATGTTTCATGGAGAGCTTATTTCAGTAAAGTGCGACATTCATCCGATGGATAATGAGGATCCTCTGACCAGACAGGTGGTACGTGTGGTAGGCTACTGCCCGATAGATAATTTCGGGCGGTTCTATATATTCAAATCTCGCGGAGAACTTTGATTGTGCGTTACTGGATTAGTTCTTATATGACGTCATAGATGGCGCTAAAACTTAAATATTTAAATAACGATTTAATTGCATTTTACCACTTTTTCACCTGGTGGTAAGCAAAGGTATGATCGACAATGCTGGGCATTTAAACTTAAAACCTAAACTTAATCGTCAAACCGTAGGGACTCTGCAGGAGGGTCAAAGCCAACTGGGGCCAAGGGTTCGTGTCTGACAGGAAGGCTCTAGCCTTGGTATATATGGCGGCGTAGGAATGAGGTAGGTTGTTTAGTTAGTAAGAGTCTGATACTGTTTCCCACACAGACGACAGACGGAGCGGGAAACAGTGTTCTGTTTCCCGCTCCGTCTGTCATCTGTGATCCAAGTCTGACAAGACTCTTATTAGCTAAACGACCTACTCCGTTCCTTATTAGCCTTCATACCGCGGGGTCGAACCTTCCTTTCAGAAACCGTCAGTAGTTATACCTCTAAAGACCTCCTTTTTAACCATATATCCATCATAACTAACCATGATTTTATCTCCATCAATGATGTCTTATACCATCTTTCATCTTTCACCCAACATCCGTAACCATTGGACAACTACTCAAGAATTTCTCAGTCTACATCTGATCAAGTGGCGCCACCCAGAGAGTCGTATCTATATTAATGGCTAGAAGAAACATGGCTTCCGATGTGGACTTAACGGAAAACATATAATTGAGACTATGAGGCACAATGTTGTCAATATTGGATGACTTAATGTATGAATATCATTTATGTCAATATTTCATTCATTTATGTATGACTGTAACTGTGGTTGAATACCTAATTAAGTAGCTGGTGTAGGTTATAGTTTTGCCGATTTTTAGGGTTCCGTAGTTGGGATGTTACGGAAAGAAAATGTACAGCACAAATTCCTCAAAGCTGTACGTTACCGATGCCGTCATAGTTTGAATTGTAACGACACCTGTAAGGATTTTAAGTTGATGGACTTGAAGTCTAGACGCCTTTTCTTGGAGATGATATTTCTGTATAACATTTGTGGCGGCAGAGATGACTGTTCAGATTTAGTAAATAAGTTATGTTATGTTGTACCTAGAACTATTGTAAGACGCGAGGTGCGCGCACGACCTTTATTTGCCATTCCATCTTGCCGCACCAATGCGAGTCGCGCATCTCTTCGTCGTATAGCAGATAATTATAACACAGTTTTCTTTGATATAGACCTATTTGCATTATCATCCAACCAATTTCGTAAAACTGTAATAAAAAAATTATCAAACTTTCCATAATTACAACTGTACTTATATCCTGGATAAATTTAAATCTTTTATTATTAATCTTATAAAATTATATAGTAATGTAAATTCTCTCGCATGCCTAGTTTTTTTTTATGGTAGGTAAAAATTATCGAATGACGAATCCCACTCTTGGGCGGAGCGGGAAACAGTGTCAGACTCTTACTGACTAAAGAACCTACCCTGTGCCTTCCTTGCCTTATTCCCAGAGCACCGGTGTAACGCTTTCGCACCAACCCTCAGTTCCGGTAGGCTTCGACCCTGTAGGGCCCCTACGGTGTGCTGACAACTCCTTGAGGCGCGTGGGAACGGAGCGCGCCGTCGACGACTTGGGCTCGGTCTGGACTGCCACCAGACGACCGGACGGCGAGCTACCCAATGCTCACCGTCCGCAAGCCAGTGTCTACGGTGGCCGGATATCGGCAGGATCGCGGCGGCGACGGCTATGGCGAGTGCGCCGTTGCCTTTGCCTTATGCGGTCAGCCTCCTCCTTTACGAGCATTACTGCCTCGCAGAAGGAGGCGACCGCCTGCCACTCCTCCTCGCTGCGGACCATGGCCTGAACCAAGGCCCGGCGCGAGAGGTCGCCGCCGCCGATCACCCCCACGAGGGCACGGCGTTGCTCTTCCCAAGCGGGGCACACTTCTACCGTGTGCTCCACCGTGTCCTCCGGGCTGGCCACACAGTGGCGACACCCGGGCGTCTCTTCTGCACGGATCCGGTGCAGAAACCTCCCGAACTTGCCATGTCCGGTGAGGACCTGCGTCATGCGGAAGGTGAGGACGCCGTGAGGTCTATCCAGCCACGCCTCAAAGAGGGGCACTACTGCCGAAATTATGGCGTGCCCAGCGCTAGGTTGCGACAGTCGCTGTTTCCATTTCACCATGAGATCCCGCCGGAGCTCTTTCCGCCATGCCTTAACATGTTCAGGCAGCGGAGTTTCGCCCCGGCGTTGCATCTCCACGCGCAGATCGTGCATGTGTGCAAGGACTGTTGCCTCCAAATCCCATGGTGGTAGGCCAGCAAGGAGGCTCGCCGCTTCGCGGGACACCGTGCGGTATCCCCGCACCATCTGGATGGCCATGACCTTCTGGCAGGCGTTCAGCCGGGCGTTTACGCAGCGACGGCGCCCACACTGGTGCCCCATAAGGGGCCATGGATCGAACGATGCCGGCGTAGAGCCTCCGGCAGGAGGCGTCTGGACACCCCAGGTTCGGCAGGAGCCGCTTCAGGGCAGCTTCTGTCCGATTGAGTTAGTAGTTAGTTTCTGTATAACAAAAAAATATATATATTTTGAGGTAACATTTGGATAACGCTGTGGGTTACACATACACTACTAACTTTAGATATTAAGGATTTTATTACTAACAAATTTGTGTAATTGTTTCTTTTCCCAAAGAAATAAATAAATAAATTAACAAAATAATAAAATCTGTTACTACATTTTTTACCTCAATTACCCTCATCTGTTATTTGAAAAAATCAAGCATTAGCTGAAAGAATGTGCCCCAAGGAACTAAAAAATACTGGTTGCCTTCGCAAAAATGGTGCGCAATAGTTAGTTGCCCTGATTTAAGATGTAAAATTTACTTATTCCCTCACTGTCGTTAAGTAAAAATAAGGGCAATTAGAGTTTTTTATTACTTTAAGCTATTAGCAACTACCTCGACTCTAGGAATAAGGCAAGGAAGGTACGGGGTAGGTTTTTTAGTCAGTAAGAGTCTGACACTGGTCTCCCGCTCCGCCCAAGAGCGGGTTTCGTCATTAGATGATTTTCACCTACCATAAAAAAGCTTTTAGCAACAATACAATTGGATATGGAAATGTTGAAATATCAGAAATATTCGCAAACATTAATTTATGAAAAAGTTTAACTAGTTTATCATCGATTCTTCTTAGATTACAGATCAAACTGTAACGAAAAAAATAAGGTCTCCAACATCACCAAAGTCATACCACACAAATACAACACAATGATCCCATAACTTTAATTAATTAATGTAATAATTACCAAAGAATCACATATGCGCCTTGCTGACACATTAAATGACTCAAGTTAGACTTCCCACGATGAAATCATGACACGATTGTAATCATAAGATGGCTGAATGAAGAATTTCGAAGATCTCGGTATTGATAACTATTTGATAACGTTCATTAATAATTATGTTGTATTTGTAGATTTATTTATTATGTTTAGGAGAGGCGAGGGAATGGCATGGGATGATGAAATAGTTTTGTATGGTCACTTACATTTTTGGGATTCATTTTCCATTAAATACTTCGAATTACTCGGTCCATTAATAAAGTTAATAATTAGGCAAATGTGAACCGAACTCGCGCACTGTGGGTTCCGTGCAAACTTACCTATGAAAACAGTTCGATTCCCGAATGTTCATTCAAAGATTTTACCGAAATGCAATATATTTTTTTATGACGTAACTACTTAACAATTTTCAGATTTTTTCCTGTATTTATGCAATGAGACCTTGCTTCAAACCAGATTTTAGGATTCTAGGTCAACGGTTCTTCCCGTTGGCCCTATGAATTTTAAGAGTGTCAAAACGTACGTTTTTCAATAAAAATGTGTAGACATTATTAATCAACCCGACCCGTCCGACTTCAGGACCAGACCTCGAAACCTATCCTCTTGCAGCGAGGTGTGAGGCAGGGAGACGTCATTTCTCCGAAACTGTTCACGGCTGCAATGGATGATGTCTTCAAGGTTCTGGACTGGAGTGGTCTAGGCATTAATGTCAATGGCGAGTACATCACTCACCTTCGGTTTGCCGACGACATCGTGGTCATGGCTGAGATTACGGAGAAGCTCAGTACAATGCTCGATGAAGTCAGTAGAGCCTCCGAAAGAGTGGGTCTTAAAATGAACATGGACAAAACCAAAGTCATGGTTAACATCCATGTAGCGCCCACTCCTATCAAGATCGGAGACTCTACACTCGAAGTAGTAGACGACTACGTCTACCTTGGACAGACAATCCAGTTAGGTAGGTCTAACTTTGAGAAAGAGGTCAATCGTCGAATCCGACTCGGCTGGTCAGCGTTTGGGAAGCTACGCGGTGTCTTCTCGTCTAATATCCCACAATGCCTCAAGACGAAAGTCTATAATCAGTGCGTGTTGCCAGTGATGACATATGGCTCTGAAACGTGGTCGCTTACAATGGGCCTTATAAAAAGACTCAAGGTCACTCAAAGGGCAATGGAAAGGGAGAGTATCCTTGCGTGATAGAATCAGAAATGAGGATATCCGCAAGAGAACCAAGGTTGCCGACATAGCGAAAAGAATCGCCAAACTTAAGTGGCATTGGGCAGGGCACATTGCACGCAGAACGGATGGCCGCTGGGGTCGAAAGGTTCTGGAGTGGCGACCGCGTACCGGAAGACGTAGCGTTGGAAGGCCTCCCACAAGGTGGACCGATGACCTGGTCAGGGTTGCTGGAAGCCGATGGATGCAAGACGCACAGGACCGGTCTTTGTGGCGGCGCTTGGGGGAGGCCTATGTCCAGCAGTGGACGTCTTTCGGCTGAAATGATGATGATGATGATTATTAATCAATATTTTATTATCTAATTGGATTAGTAAGTATGCATCATGTTTGATGTTTATTTTTTCAGAATCAATCAAATTAAAAAAAAAAAACATAGTTGAAAATAGAAAACATCGATTATGAGATATTGCAAATATATTTATACACACATGATATCACACTCTGAGTTTGTTAATGAAAACAACGTTCTAAAAATCATCAAGTTGATGCTACCCAGAACTTTTAATAATAAACAAAACGATTTGTGATTAAAAACAAGGAAAGGAAGTACGTTTATTCTATTTATTTTACCTCAAAGCATGCCAATCAGATGATGCATAGTATTACAAATAATTCGTGAAAACTATATTAGCTAAAATGGGACGAAAAATTATAAAAATACAAAAAAGTCTGTACTTTTTACCAGACTATTCTTGACATAATACAAGATAGAAAAGAGAAGATCAACAGAAAAAAAAAATGTTCAAGGTCGATTTGAACTCACGCATCGAAGTTTCCGTACCACACTTACATAAAAGTATAGTTTCAGAATCAGAATAATTAATTCGTAAACATAGGTGTTAATAATAAAGGGTGTCCCAAAATTAACGCAAGATTTGAATTTGCCGCCATTTATGCAGTACAGTGTTGCCAACCCTAAAAACAAAATAAATCGGCAGTTGACAGTTTAGGGTTAGTAAAAATGTAGCGTTACGCAATAGAACAACGTGTCTTCATTGTTGAGCAATATTTCAAAAATAATGAATGCTTGGCGGCCGTAGTTCGCCGAATTGAGGTTCCTGGATTGTCACCGACACTCGCACGCACTGCCTCTATATTGACATTTGAACGGCTTGTTTTTGGACGACCAGTGTGTTTGGCGTCTCCCACGGATCCTGTCTCTCGGAATTTTTCAATTAATGGCTTCACAGTTGACGAAGTTAAAACACTATTCCGACCATATTTTGTATGAAATTTTCGAACTAGGCCGTAGTTAAACAAGCCGTTTTTAATATTTTGTATGCTAATCATACAAAATATTAAAAAGCTATTAAATTAAAATACAAATTTATCATAACAATATTATTAAGCAAGCATGCAAATTAAATTTTATCATTCACAATCAATTAGCATCAATTGTAAGTTATGATTTTCTTGCAAGTGTCAAAATATGCGCCTAATTAGAGTATTTACAGCCTACTGGGGCCCCAAACCGGCTTGTGAAAGGAAGGTCCGATCCTGGTATGAAGGCTAAGAAGGAAAGAAGAAAGAAAGAAAGAAGGGGTGGGTCGTTTAGTTAGTAAGAGTCTGACACGGTTTCTCGCTCCGCCCAAGGGCGGGATTCGTCATTAGATGATTTTTCTCACCATAAAAAAATTGAGAGTATTCACGGCCTTATCTTTAGATTGTGTTCACGTAGTTTAGTTTGCGCCTTCAAGTTATATATATAGCGATAGCAATACCGCTGAATAGCGCTGGTGCTGTAGGCGCCCTTAGAAGTTTTATTGTTTTTCACTGCTCGTGTATTTAGGAGACTTTAGTAGTTATTTGATACTACCGACCCGCCCCAGCTTCGCACAGGTGCTGATATTGAATATATTATGCATGTATTATACACATAAACCTTCCTCTTGAATCACTCTATTTATTAAAAAAAGCCGCATTAAAGATATAAGCATACATAGGGCATAAGCAACTTTGTTTTATACTATGTAATGATTAACTTATTTCAGTTTAATACCTTTATTTATTTCTGAAAATTTACTGCTCGTAAGTTGCCCTAAAAATAACATAAATATAAAATTTGAAGATACCAATGAGCTTAATATAAAACACAAGAACGTTTCTCTTATCTACACATACATTAATGAGTAAGTATCGGAAGGCCACAGCGCAGTTGACAAATCAAAGCACCTGCATATATGCGCACACGCACGACAGAAGTGAATGTGCGACAATGCGACAATGACCTTGCGCTGTTGATGTGGGCGGCACGATCACTTATCTTAACGCTCTATTTGTTATGGGGTAGGTAGAAGTAAACTTATTAACACGTTTTCGCAATCAATCGTTGAAGTTATATGGAAACCTTAAAAAAGGAAAAATTGGATTCGTTAAAAAAAAAAAACTCCAAAGTAATAATAGAGTTATCGTGGTCTTGGAATGTAGGTAAAAGTCTGACACTCCCTCGCGGCTTTTTCCGCGAAGTTTCGTGGGTTAATTTAATTTGACCGTGTAAAAACCGTTAAAATTCCCAATATTTGGGTTTTGGCCTTTTTGGAGGGTAAGGACTTAGTGTAGATTAGCGAACGGCCGGACGGCGAGCTACTCGTTGGTCGTCGTACGCATGCCCGTGTGTACCGTGGCTAAGAAACTATTGGCTTTTTAGGTTTCTTTTATATTGTTGAAGAGGTTTCCGTTTGAATTCTTCTACACTATTATGGAGGTAGAGATAGATACATGCATATATTTGTGTTATTTACATTTGTTGGAGTTGGGTTATTTTATTTGGGCTTTATACCTTTTTTTGTAACAATTTTAAGACCAAATTTAGCCTTGGCTGCAACGTGCCGCGCTACAACCGCGCTTCTGTCGCCAAACTAATTTGAAGGCTCTGTAAAACTTATCTTTGCGTAACATAAATGAAAAAAAGACGTCTGTCTGACTGTCAATAAGTCTGTCTGTCAAGACCCTTTATCTCAAACCCTGTAATATGTATTAAACTGCTCAAAACATATACTGATCAAAATATACGCTATTTTAATAATGCCATCTTATAAGCATGATTAATTCTATGTCCTTGGCATTGAGAATTGGATCTACAATTTAAACGACATAGGTACAAGCTTTATGTCTTATTCGATGAGTTTCATTTAATTTACGTAATAATTCCGTTCATAACATCATCAATTGCTTGACGATTGTTAATTGAATCGCTCTCTTATTCTGTTTTCTAATTGATCTAAATAGTTTGATTAATAAAACCTCTACAGTTAACCCCACAGAGCTTTGTTACTTCTGTGTGGTCTCTGTTAGAGTAGCATTATTAAAAACTAAGCTGCAGTCTTTGCGTCCGATTATAATTTAGGTGTCCTCAAGGCTAGAGCCTGTGAATAGGCTCTTAATGAACTAGTGCGCCTCACCATCAACGATTGCATCACTGCTTACCATCAGGTGGGATCGCAGTCAAGCACTAGTTTATATAAATTAAATAAAAAATAAACTTCCCCAGCTCTCAGTCCATACAGAGCACAACATTTCTTTATTTTACATAGGCCAACATGAACATTCGCACTGAAGACATCTATTTTAAAATCGGACGGGAGACCACAGCAGGTAAACTGTTCCATCGATGTACGTGGTATAAAGGATGAGGCAAAACTGTAGACTGAAAAATAAACGATCATTATATTATAAACGATTATTATTATAGAAGTTCACCTAAAAAAGAGAAACGAAAAAAAGAAAGAAAATCTTTTGTCTTGGTATAGTCATGTGAAGAGGAGAGATGAAACGCACGCTATAAAAAGAGTTCTGCGTTTACACGTAGATGGATGGAGAGGAAAAAGGTGGCCGAAGAAGAGATCCGGATGGATGGTGTGAGGAGTGATATGAAAGAAAAAGGATTTAGTAATAGTGTGACGGATGACAGGACAGAGTGGAAGAAAATAACATGACACCAAACCCACCGACCCCAAGTAATCTACACTAATATAATAAAGAGGTAAAATTTGTTTTTTTATTTTTTTGTTTGTAGGAGGTAATCTCTGGAACTACTGGTCCGATTGGAGAAATTTTAGCAATAATAGAAAACTGCTTTACTCCTGAGTGACATAGGCCATATTTTATGTACGCGGGCGAAGCCGCTAACAAAAGCTAGCATGGGATAAAGGTAGGATGATGATGATGACGAAGGCCTAAAAAAAATGTGTTTTTAGACGCACTGTCGTGTTAGTTATTCCGATCTCTACGTCCAATCCACACTGCTACTATAAGACTATTAAGTCGACATTTGCCACGGGCGATGTAATTGCAAAATAGTTAAATAACGATTAGTATGTCAGTCTAGTATATAGCTGTTCTCAGTATAATATTCGCATTGACATTCTAATTGTCCGACATTATCGTAGAATTAGTATAATCACGACCATGTTGGTCTGACAACTAGTAGGAAACGAATTATGTGGTTAGGATATTTTGCAGTAGCTTTGGGTAGTAAATTGTAATGGTATGAAGAAAGGGCATATGAGTTATGCTGATGAAGGTAGACCGCCTTTTTTAAAAGAGTAACCATGGAGTTTCTTGCACGTTCTTCTCCATAGGAAACCACCAATTTGGAACCGTGCACTAGCTTCTGACGTTTTGTAAGTGCCCGTGAAAAAAAAATTCGACTTTCACTTTGAACCCCCTTAGTTAAGTTACAATCGTATCGTTTATAGTTAGCGCCTGTAGTTGGCCACGCCCCCAATACTCCGGTTCGGACTTCATCTCAACAATGGAATCGCGTGGCTGTCTACAAGTGCTAACTCTAAACGAAACGATTGTAACTTGGCTTTTTTTTTAAGACGTAACAATACGTTTTCATATCTATTCCTATATCTGTAAGAACTTGTTTCAAGCCCAATTTCATGGTTTTTTTTTTGTTTCGTGGTGGGAAAAATCATTTAATTAGTAAGAGCGGGAAACAGTGTCAGACTCTTCCTGACTAAACGACCCACCCCATTCCTTGTTAGCCTTCATATCAGGGTCGGACCTTCCTTTCAGAAATAGGTCAACGGGCAGTAAGTACAGTATGAATTTTGATTTCCTTCATCATCATCATTTCAGCCATAAGACGCCTACTGCTGGGCATAGGCCTCCCCCAACAAACGCCACAAAGACCGGTCCTGTGCGTCTTGCATCCCTCGGATTCCAGCAACCTTGATTCCCTTGAGAGTGTTGAGACATGCGTTTTTTTGCTACATAAGCGGCTATTTTTTTTTCGTTAAATTTGAGTATTTCTTTCCACAGCTTTAAAGGATCGTAGATTTGAGTACCTATACACTATTTTTTTTTATTTCATCTCGATACCTTCACACGTTCTCGACATAAAGGGTCTAGATAGATAGACAAACGGGTCCAATAAGGGTTTCCTTTTTATTCTTTTGAGTTACGGAACCTTAAAAATACCTTGAATATAAATGAATACATAAGCGACTTTAATCCTTAATAAGACTAAAAAAAGCACCCAACTAATAACCATATATATACGATAAAATACCATCACATCTTCATCAATAATCAAATGTTGAATCAATTACTCGTTCTTTTTATTAAAGGTAGCAATTAATTTAGCCTTCAAAAGCCGGGCGGTATGATTACGCACGAGTGCGAAACGAATCAGCGATCATACGGTAGCCGGCGCGTATTTGCATGTTAATTTTTAACGAGAACTGCAAACAAAAAAGTAAAAGTTCTTTTTTAAACGAATTAAGGTTGTGATGGAGAGGGATGATGTTGAAACGATATTATTGTAGAATATTTGTTACAGATTAAATTATAAATTCTTTCAGTAAATTAAAGTATGGCAGCAATTCCTACTAATCATGGTTGACGCTAGATAGAATACCCAGTGACTTAATTTTGACTTTTAGTCAAAATTAATCTTATATACCTTTAACAGGACCCAGATCCAAAAGAATTAGAAGATTTAGGCGAGGAATATACAAAAAATAAAAAATCTATAAAATATTAATAAGATGAAAGATTGTGAGTGTTTATGTGTGTGTGTGTGTATGTTTGTTATTTCTTTTGCTTGAACGGTTATTCGGATTTCGATAATAGTAGGTACACGGGTAGACAATGTCCTAAAACAATAAATAGGATACTTTTTAACCTTTGGAAACCGTAATTAGAGACATCATAGAAAGACAATAGGTGTGCCCTCAAGAGTTTAACCCAAGAGTATGTTCTCTTAGGATATCTTTAGTTTTCTTCAGTTTTGGGGAGTAAAAACGTAGGATTTAACAGCTAAGGAATAATAATAATAAATTTGTTTATTGACAAAAAATTACACAGGTAACAAACATTTGAGGCCCTGGCTCCTGAGCTAGGTAGCAACCTGTGTTACAGGAGCCAGTGTCTTCACCCAGTTGCTAGTATTACAATTTTGTTAACGCACTTATACATATATATATTTGCTAAAAGAATTAAAAAAAGGTAGGTAATAAATGTTAAGAAACAACATTGCAAAATAAAATAAAGTGCACGCATGCTTCTTGAGTGTTAGTGAGTAATAATTGTTTATGTGATTAGTAGATATGTGTGTATTTCTGTGGATCTGGAATTATCTGCCAGAATCGGTGTGTCCGGATAGCTTATCTAGGGCTCTTCTAGTCAAGAGTGAAAAGGTTACTTCTAGGTAAGTGTGCTATATTCGACCATATCATTGCTTACCTTCAGGTGAGATTGTGGCCAAATACAAACATATGTATGATAAAAAAAAACCAAAAAAATCTTTCTGTTCCTTTATCGTTCCTCAAAATATTCACATTATTAATTAAGCAGGCTCAGCCCGAGGCGACGGGCCGTGATTTTTAACTTAATACCCGTTCCTCTGCTGATACGCTGTGACGCTTCTACTTATATGTCTGCTGCAGCCTTATGTATAAGACTTTGGTTATGGATTTTTTCTTTATTTAAATTTCGGTAGAAACTGACTAGACTATCTACTACCTACCTGCATGTGAAAAGTACTGGAGTTTTGTGACCACATTGCCAGGATAAACGGCCACAAAATTTAATAGCTACCTCATCGTAACTAGCATGGTTGATGGCAAACGACCAGGGGTTCAAGGACCAGGTTCGCTCCATACTGGACATCCAATAACACGTATCACTTCAGCAGCCCAAAAAGTTGGCAGATCAGATCCGATCCACACTGGAAACCTAAGTACACGTCGCACTTCATGACGCCAAGAATCGTCACAGATGGCGAGACACCATTAATACGATAATCCAGCAGGAACTTCACGATCTTCAGTAATGAGGAATACGAATTGAGGAGGAGGAGAAACCAATCCAAGGGAGCTTTAAAGCAGCTGAAATACGGCATGATGGAAAGCCGCATGCGATGGTATCATCGTGTAATGCGCAAATAAGGACTACATGACACGACGTATTAGCCATAGAAGAGGACAAAAGAAGTACGTAGAATAGAGGATAAAAGAGGTAGGTTCGCAACCGATTCAGTGCTTTCCATACTGACTACTGCAATTCACGTCACCATGAAATCCATACCACCATATATATGGATTTCAGTAAATGTTAATTTCTTAAATTGGAATAACTAATATAGTGCATCGCTCTTTGGTTACGGGCGCAGTCGTTAGTTCAGCCCAGGTTGGAAAGATCTTTGCCCAGTCGTGGGAAAGATTACCCTAATTAAAAAAGATTCTCTCTCACGGGGGTGGTCTAATTTGTTCCAGTTCGTGGGGCAAACTTGGTCGGAGGTTTAGAAGGAAAAAGAGGAGGCCTTTGCCCAGTAGTGGGACACACAATAGCCTATTTAATTAATTTATTATTTGCCTAATATTATTACATACTATAAAACAAAGTCGCTTCCCGCTGTCTGTCCCGTCCCTATGCTTGCTTAGATCTTTGAAACTACGTGACGGATTTTGTGGCAATTTTTTTTAATAGATAAAATGATTCAAGAGGAAGGTTTGTATGTTTAATGCATGCATAATATATTTAATATTACCATTAAATCCGTGCGAAGCTGGGACTGGTTACTAGTTATTTATATAATACTTTTTCTTACAATCAGACGTATAATAATCTCAATCAAAAGATGAGTTAAGTATAGAGAACTTAAGTAGGTGCTAAAGAACTTTAAAATACACTACAAGCCTGTAATCACAAATGTACTAAAATACCTTATTTTATAAGCCAGATTATTATTTCCAGCAGATTAGCAGGAGTAGACTCCGTGTCGTATTAACGTGGTTTTATAGTGTGTGTAACTGATTTCATATTTTATTTTTGTTTGACTCAAGATGTAAGCGGAAGCGGTTTACCAGTAGATATTAGTAGTAGTAGATATTAAATTGCATTTCGTGACTTGGGTATAGTACGCGGCAAATAAGTTGACCCATTTGCTATATTTCGGTGTAGACCCGATAATCACACACAGTCACACAAGTTGAATCATGATGGCGGTCGGCTTGAATGCACAGAAACCGATTTAGACAGGAAGGTTAATAAGGAGCAGTGAGAATCTCTTGCCCAGTTTTCACGCAAATCGAAATAAAGTACAATAACTTTATGATTGCCGACTTACGAGTTATAGGTCGCTGGTTAAAACCCAGCCAGGCGCAGTACTTTGTGTAATTTGCGGAGTTTCACCCCGGCGTTGCATCTCCACGCGCAGATAGTGCATGTTTGCAAGGACTTGGGCCTGCGTTGTGGATTACAGCCTATTCGCTGTCCTAGAGAAGAGGCCTGAGTCCCAGCATTAGGAACATTATAAGTCTGATGCTCATGATGATAATGCTGCTGAATTTTATGCTGGGTCATTATAACAAATAACTAAATCTAGTCGGTAGACACAACACTAATCTTATAACTTAGACTCTCGTAACATCGCATCATTTATACCACACACTTACGCTTGGCGCCCCATCAGTCTGTCAGCGCTGTACTTTTTCACTCCTTATAGCTCTTCATTCTTGAAGGAATGTGTATTTGCGCAGTTCAACAACTTAGGAAGCTATTTAAACGAGTAATTCATCATCCTAAATTCTAAAAACGAATTTGGTAGGCAGGCCTTAAATTAGGTAAGTCTCTGATTCGTACTGGGCCCTGATCGAGGACCTACGAACCCACTAGCGTTGCTACATATTATGTAGACGGACAAAAATTTAAGATGCATTCTTTTCAACTTTTTTTTTCACAGGCACACGCTCACCGACACCTTTTTTATGGTGTGAAAAAACATCTAATGGCAAATTCCGTCCTTGGCTGGAGGGGGAAACACTGTCAGACTTTTACTGACTCTATGACCCACCCCGTTCTTAGCCTTCACTAATGTTGTACTTTCTTTTCAGGAACTTGAGAGCTTGTGCAAATATCTGTCTCCAAATGGGGATGCCTATTAAAATATAGTATTACTCGTATGATCAAATTCAACCAGTTTTAATACTAAGTCAATAAATACTACTAGCATCATACCTGCAGCTCCTTGAACTGACCTGGAGGTTCTTTGAACCGGATAAGCTGATAATGAAACACAAAAAAACCGTTCTTAATTATTATTAATGCCTCTTATAACTTGTACCACACATGATATAAGCTTGCGACTTGAACACCTGTCACAGAGGATGTAGATACGTCAGGAATGTCCAGATAGATGCACAGGAACAGGATCACAGCGGATACCTGATAAGACTTGCCCACAGAACACTGATGCGCTTCGAAGGCCTTTTATGTCTTTGGTGGCTGGCGCAGAACAAATGTTTGTATGGCCTACGGATATTCCTTTCGGATCTAGCTGTCTTTTGTATTTGAGTTTACATGTCTGTGAACAAACACGCCATACAGGATGATCTCCTAATGTGGAGCAATGTTGTAATAATTAATAATATAATAATGTGTATAAATAATAATTATTATTATATAATGTAATGAATTTGAAAATTATGGACTAACATAGAAATAAAATGATTTTATTTTATTTATAAAAGCTTCGGAGAAACTTTATGATTTACTTAGTTTTTTTTTTCAGGGTTAATATTTCAACCGAAATAATTTGAAATTCTCCCCTTTCAAGCCTTTATAGATTGTTTTCTTTTTAATATTTTCTTTGGTCTTCGTTTTATAATATAGGCGAGCACCCTACATTATAAAACGAAGTCCGGACGGAGCCCAAGCCATCAGCGGTGCAGATTGTTCCAGGCTCGCCCCAAGGAGTTCTTAGCAAACGGTAGGGGCCTAACGGGGTCGAAACCCATTGGAACCAAATATCGTTTTCGGAAAGAAAGGTCCGACGGTCCAATATGAAAGCCAATGAAAGAACAGGAGTGGGTTTTTAGTCAGTAAAAGTCTGATAGGTACTATCTCCCGCCCGTCCAAGGGCGTGGAGATGTCATTTGATGATTTTCCGTCCTGAAAAATTAAATATATCTAGTTCCGGAAGTTTTAGCTATGTGTTTATATGTCAGTCAGTTACATTCTCCTTATATTATGTAGAAAAATTCGAAACATCGTCGCGAAAAAAGCAGGTACGATGTCATGTAAAGGCGGGCCTTCCCGACTAGGCTTGCCAGATGTCCGGCTTTAGCCGGAGGACATGTTTGGCTTTTTGCAGTCGCGTCCGGCCAAATACGTTCGTGTTCGGCCTGTCCGGCTTTTGTCAGGCTTTTTGTCTGAGTGGCGATTCGTATGACGATGGGCGGACGAGCGCATCGCACACTCCATCTTCGATCTCATTCTCACTTTACATCACGTATAAATATTTTTTTCAACAGCCCGGCTGTGAAAACATTATGTTTGGCAATAAAAAAAAAACATGTCCGGCTTTCAGGGCAAAATGTCCGGCCTTATATAGTGCGCAGTCCGGCCTTTGCTTTTTATGGCCTGGCAACCCTATTCCCGACTCGCCGATCATCTTCGTCGAGCATGGTTTAAAAGCTTGATGCTTCTTCTAAAGCATTCTAAAGTGATGTTTGATGCAAAAGTAATGCCAAATAAGAACGATAACACCTGAAAAATCTGTTGGCATTCAGTAATTCTACCATTTACTCGAATGTTTCACAAAGGGTTCAAACCCTTAGCGATTTTTGAAAAAAAAATACACCATTTAGAATCTCGATGAAATGCGCTAGGCTTCTATGTTTTTGTATTCTACATTATGGAGAGTCAAAGTTCACGTAAAATAGCAGGGCCTCAAGTCTGCTATTACAATAGTGTCAGGATAGTCGATCATTGATTTCAAAATTGTTGAATTTGACAAATTTGGTAATCTACTAATGTAATGGCGTCATTAAGACTTTTCAATGATCAACCAGTGACACTACATTGAAAGAATTATTTTAGAATGGTAATGTCGTACATAATGACAAATGAATATTTGACATATGCGGTAAATTAATAAAATGTTAACAGTTCCTTTAATCAGTGACTTACGATTAGAATGTTATTGTTTTAAATTCGTTACAAAACAGCTCGTACCACAATTTTATTACGACACCAGTGACCGCCCAATGATCAACCATTATGAATTAACAGATTACGAACTTTTAGCAAAACGACAATGGAATCGTGTTGGAATGACAATATTTCGAAAATAGCAGACTTGGCCCCCAGATCTGTGTATCCAAAATATCTGAAGAAAGATGTGTAATAACTTTATAATCACGTAAGAGCGGCTGTATGAAAATGTACGTCGGGTTGGCCGCTCTTAAGTATTAATGTTATCTAATTCATATTTTTTTTTCTTTTTTTAGTTAGGGTATTTAATTTAATTGTTTAAATAATATACATTTAATTATTATTCTGTAATAACCTACGTTTATAAACTAAAAATACATTTACATATTTTTACAAAAAAACAATAAAAAACCATTATTATTATTAAGTCATCGTCACGACTATTCCGTGCTCGACGGGACTATCTTAAGTCTATAGCCTATGGGCTGGCGCTAGATCATACCAGATGGCGGTAGTGTGATGGCGCTAGTGAGCCTTTTGATTCACGACTGGTTTTACAGGATGATAGCAAAGATCTATTTAATAAATCTTAAGTTCTCATGTTTAAGAGATTAATGTTTGGATTTAACAAGTTTGGAGATTGTTAATTTGATTTGGAAAGGTAGGAAATATTCTCTATATTAGATTTTGTATCAGGGTTGTCAACGCCAATTAAAGAAACTAACTACATTATTTTTAAAGGTAGAACTTTTAACTAAAAGCCTTGACTAACATTTAAGGAGATTAAAAGTTTGAGAAAGAGCAGAAAACAGTACTTCTTTCTTCTTCTTTTTCTCTCAAGAGCCCTGACCTGACGTAGCTTGGATCCTATCCTCGATACTTATTGGTTACTATTTATAAATGTATAAATAAATAATATAATATTTATAAATGTGGATACCAGCCCGATATACTATACTATATTTTTACACGTTAATATTTAAAATTTAGAATGATATGTATAATATAAATCACATATATAAAAATAGGGTGTAAGGCCTGTCCCCTTCGGAAACTTTATAAACTTGTTCAGTAGACGAAACTGATCGAACCGAGGAAGGCTGATCGGTCTTTCCATAAACATTATAAACTTGATTAAATGGGCTAGGGTATTTAGTCAGTAAGAGTCTGACATTTTTTCCCGTTCCACCCAAGAGCGGGACTCGTCATTGGATGATTTTTGCCCACCATAAAAAAAGAAACATTTTGCGTGGAGAAGACTTTTTTTCAAAGTTTTTCAGTTTTGTCTACTGAGCAAGTCTAATAAAGCAAGCAAGCATAATAATACAGGATTTCTAGTCCAGATTTATAATTAAGACTAATAAAATGAAATGTATTAACCCTTACTCCAGACTGTACGAACCAAAGAAGCTCATCTCTCATGGTTTTGGTGCTGACACCAAAGCCATGAGAGATGAGCTCATCTCTTACACGGATTTATACTGATTTTACCTTTCTCAAGAAGCTTCTTGAGAAAGGTAAAATCCGTAACATCTGTGTACGCACAGTCCTTTTGAGTGTCTTCCATAAACCATCACATGACATGACATCACTTGCATTGAAAAGGTAAAGAAAGGCTCCTCTTAAAATGAAGATTTCGTTCGTAATAACATTATTTTGCAATCAAAGATTAAATTGAGACCAACTTGAGAGACACTCTATAATAAAAACTGAAGACATTTAGTTTATATTTCTATTTTTTTTTTTTAATATTAAAACATAATATATTTTTATAAAATTATTTTTACTCAATAAAAAATTCATTTAAAATCAAAATTGTTATTATGTCAATCAAAATTAAAATACACAAATTATTACATTAAATAAAATTATCATTAAATAAAAAGTCAAATAAATAAAAAAATTATCGTCAAATAACCCACCTTTGATCGTTCCCGGTGCAAAAGTGCCCATTACACACACTCGCCGCATTACCTCGCTGAATAGCAATGGCCAGCCTTTGCATCAAGAACGACCTAGACCGGGAGTCACCCGTTGCCTCTCCGAGCCTAAGGCCCAAAACACAGCCCACAAAACACTATTTTTTGATTTCTATTTATCTATTTTACGTCTCATAAAGGTAATCTCTAAGTTATTACTTAGAGATTCTTAGCTGTGAACCATTTCGAAGTCAGACTTTGTTCACTAGCAAGATTGTATTTTGTTTTTATAATTAAATAATAGATGAATAAAATTGGTTTAATTTTCAAACAAAACAGAATCACATTACTTATAAAAAAACTTAAATATAAAATAAACTAAAATAATAACTAATATGTACAAGGTATGTAAATCTAAGTATGTATATACTAGCCCGAAATACAATTTAATATTTCGGGCTGGTATTCTCAACTCCACGACTAAAGCGCGTATTTTGAATCAAGAAAGATATCCGTATCTTTTTGTAACTTTATTAAAAAACCATAGCAGTGTTATCGGCGAGCAACATATAATATCAGATAAATTAGCCATTATATAAGTATGGTTATAAATGTGAATTAGAAATAGAGAGGGGCCAAGAATTTAACCCTGAGGCACACCCATCCTAACTAAGAATCCCAAAGATTCCACTTCATTAATGGTTACTTCACGTTGCTTTTAAGTTAAATAGTCAAATATAAGTCAGCGGCTTCTCCACGAATTTAGTAGTAGTTATATAATTTACAGGTCAGGGTATTTATAATGCTCAACCCTGTCAAATACTTTTGAAAAGTCACAGAATATGCGATTTGCATCGTGGGAATTCTCCCAAGTTTTCCAAATGTGACTGGCAAATTTCGATGCTCTTTACATATATTTTTTACTATTTTACGTCTCATAAAGTTAAACTGATGACTAAATAAAATCATATTTGTATTAGTAGTTTAAGATTTACGAAGTTAAATGAATATTTGTTACAATATTCCTGGATTTTTTCTGTTTATCAGTGGATAAACAACAGGCAGTGGCCTGTCAGCTTTTTTACTGTTAGAAATTCCAATTTTTTGCATTAAAGAAGTTATTATTTGAAAAATTAAAGCATATCAAATAATTTGTGCCCTAAATATACATTAGAAATATTATAGTAAAAGTTTTGTAGAAATCAAAGAATAAAAAATATTGTAAAATCATTTGTTTACTCATTTACATTAGTATGCTTAACCTAATTAAAACTTATACATCATGTTAAAATAAAACAAAAATGAACCACCGTAATTACAGACACAATTAAAAGACCGGTCCGGTGTCTGGACACCGGTGCCCTCGTGGGGCTTAATGAACTAATTTACATTAGTATTCTTAACCTATGATTTAACCTAATTAAAACTTATACATCATGTTATAATAACACAAAGAACGATTCACTTGAACTTGCCCTAATATGACGTGAAGGCCGTATTACGAACTCACCATACAACGACCACGTAGCATATATAAGATATAATATATTGTCAGTTGGATTTTCCTGATCAAGAAAATGGCTCATTAAATTATAAAATATGTTGTCGTCACTTTCATTAGCTTTGAGGTAGTCGACAAGGTCTCGGACGCGCTTCAGATCCATTGACTGAGAGAAGTAGTTTTCATCATCAGAAAACACCCACAACCGTCTTGTTATATCTAAGTTCTTTAAGATCTTCTTGTGTTTCACTCTTTCTTTTTTCACTTGCTTTTCGAATGTTTTCCAGCTAATTTTTGAAACGATGTCCCGGTATCTTCGGTACATCATCTTCCAATAAATTGTTGTTTGCGTGAGTTCCCGTATATATTCTGGTACATGACGTAGTCGGATCTTCTTTAAATCAGCTCTTGATGCTCTACGGGTAAACACTTGCGTTACAACAGCTTCGCACTCCTCGTCTGTAATTTTTCCTCCCAAACCGTCCATCAAACACTCCATAACTGCCATCACTAAGATCGTATGTTTTAATCGTGCGAAAGCTACTTTAACTTTGCAGAGCGTCAAAGCAACGTGAACACTTTACAGGTTTACGAGTAACTGCATAAACTACCGAAAAAATCATGTATTTATATGGTAATAGCAACTGAATGGAGGGAGGGATAGCGCTAAACCACCTAAACACAATTTCATCCCTTTCTCGTAACAGAACAATGACTTTGGCAGCTAATGCGGGCCGCAGGTAGAAGAACTAGCTCCTACAATAGATTTATTGTCTGAGTGAAGGAGTTTATTAGGGTTTTGAAGATACATTGTTTTCTAATGAGCATTAGGTAGCCGAATACCTAGAAAAATAATAGGCCAATTTGTAAAATTTTAGGAATTACTAACCCATAATTTATTAAACAATAGCAGTAGTAGTATTCTTTTCGGAAGGAATCTTTTCGGAACGAGTCTACATTATATTATTTTAAAATACAAATGATACTGTTTTAAACAAGCAGGGTGGTCTGTGTACCTACAAATCGAAAAAAAATCATAAGGTTATAAAGTGACTCATAAATAAACAAAATTGATATAACTGAAAAGAACGACGGATACATCAAATTTTATGTGATAAAATTGCAAATAAATAGGATTCATATTTTTTAATTACAAGATTATTTTTAAGTTGAGGCCTAACGAAATATTACAATTTCGAAGACCCAGTGTTTTCAAACAATTATAATTTCTGGTCAAATGTAATAAGATTTATACCTAATATAATACAATAAATATTAAAGAAATATGAAAGGCAGTAAACGAACATACCAAGAAGAAGTAAAACAAGCGATGTAAAAATATTATCTTGAATAATAAAACAATAAAATAATTACAGATCCTCTTGATGTTGCTAATATATTAACCGACAGTTTTGAATAAAAATCACAAATGGCAAATAAGGATAAAGACAGAGAGCAATGTCTTTTTTTAACGAAAACAACGAAAAGAGTAGAATATGATACAACTTTCAAACCGACCACACGATACAAAATAGCAAATTTAGTTCATAAAATGACTAAAAATAGTCTTGCGGCTTTGACGATGTACCTATTTCTGTTAAATAAAGGAGAAAATGTGACATACTTCACTTTTTTCGGAGTTTTTTAACCATTTCGTCATAAAAAAGCTCCACAATAGATTTGCTATCTGAGTAAAGCAGGTTATTATGGTATCTTACTAATATTATAAATGCGAAAGTTACGATGTTACGATGTTTCGATGTTTGTTACTCAATCACGCCAAAACGGCTGGACGGATCTAGATGAAATTTGGTACAGGCATAGGATACACTCCGGAATAGGACATAGGCTACTTTTTATCCCGGAAAAACATAAGGTTCCTGTGGGATTTCACAATTCGTTTGATCAAGTGTAAAATTATCATATTGTATAGGGCAACCACAATACCACTCGGGCGAAGCCGAGGGCAAAAGATAGTTGAATATACAGGGTGTTTGGTGCATCGTTTGCCAAATTGATTTGGCCGACAGAATAGACCTTTGGCTATATCTTCAGCCCCAATAAATCATTCCTTGCCACACCGGTTTTTTTTTAACACGTTTTTAAGTTTTATTCTGAAAAACACCGGATTTCAGCATTTAAGCTTACATAAATAAAAAAGTTATTAGTCTATCCAACAAAATTTATTTTTATATTTAAGTGTACTGTTGTATGGTTCTATGAAATCCAAAATTACTTTCTAGTAACGTGTAGTTTTTCTATAAAAAACCTACAAAGTGTATGGGATATGACAAAATAATTTTAAAACTTAACTTTAAATATCTATTAAAAAAAAACTAAAAGCGTTGGAGATCTTCGAATTTTATAAAAAGTTCTCTAGTTAATGCCCTTTCCAATGGTGTGCAATATGCTAAAAAAACCTTTTATTGACTTCACTAATTGGCTAAATGTAAAAAGACAGAGGTCATTTCAGAGACGATTCATGTGAACGTTTGGGCAGGAAAATCAAAACAAATTCAATCAAATCATGTTGTTGGACCGCACTATTTACCTGATAACCTTAACGGGGATAATTATCTTGAATTTCTTCAAACAGAGCTGCCCTTATTGTTATCTGAGCTGCCAATTTTCAATGAAGACAGGTCTTTTGTCTTTCAACATGACGGTTGCCCCGCTCACTGGCGATGAACCGTAAGGCAGGCCCTAATCCGTGACCTCCACGTTCACCAGACCTAACTCAGCTGGATTTTTACGTCGGGAGTTGGGCCAAAGAACTGGTTTATGCGACGGAAGTTGAGACGAGAGATGATTAAGTGTAACGTATTGAGGCGGCATTTGTGACCGTTAAACGGAGCAGTGGTGGCCGAGTGGTAACGGCCCTGACTTACGAGTTTGTAGGTCGCGGGTTCAAACTCAGCCAGGCGCATTACTTTGTGTAATTTATTTCATCACCACTGCTCTCAAAATGGTGAAGGAAAACATCGTGAGGAAACCGGCATGTTCTAAAACTAAAAATTCAAAGACATGTGACATCCACCAATCCGCACTGGGCCCGCGTGGTGGATCTTGGCCCATTCCCTCTCCTAGAGAGGAGGCCTGTGTCCCTGCAGTGGGAACATTAAAAGGCTGATGATGATGTGACCATTAAAGCAGAAATTCGTCTTCGAACTACAACTCGACATAAGAGAAAGATGTCGCGCGTGTATACGAAACAATGGCACCCAATTTGAGCAAGATTTGTGATTTTAGTACCTGCTTGTGAAATAAATGTTTAATTTTTTATTTCAAGTTTGAGGAAAGTTAATACCCTTTGTAAAAATATAAATAAATGTGCGTAAAAATGAGATATCAATATCTACCTACTTAGAGCAAGTTATTTATTTTTTTACTTTAACTTCTTAGTGCATTTACCGTAATATCAAATATCAGCCTTTAGTGATTTGAGTGCACATTTAGCCAGTTAGTGAAGTTAATAAAAGGTTTTTTTTTAGCATATTGCACACCATTGGAAAGGGCATTAACTAGAGAACTTTTTATAAAATTCGAAGATCTCCAACGCTTTTAGTTTTTTTTTAATAGATATTTAAAGTTGAGTTTTAAAATTATTTTGTCATATCCCATACACTTTGTAGGTTTTTTATAGAAAAACTACACGTTAGTAGCAAGTAATTTTGGATTTCATAGAACCATACAACAGTACACTTAAATATAAAAATAAATTTTGTTGGATAGACTAATAACTTTTTTATTTATGTAAGCTTAAATGCTGAAATCCGGTGTTTTTCAGAATAAAACTTAAAAACGTGTTTAAAAAAAACCGGTGTGGCAAGGAATGATTTATTGGGGCTGAAGATATAGCCAATGGTCTATTCTGTCGGCCAAATCAATTTGGCAAACGATGCACCAAACACCCTGTATATTGTCTTCTTATAAGCGTTAGGTAGTCGAATAGCTATAAAATAATAGTCCATAAGCAGTTTGTTGAATTTTTAGAATTACCAACCTAAATAAATAAATAAAAAAAAACAGTAGTAGTATTCATTTCGGAAGAAATCAAAGGCCTCGACTGCATTATATTATTTAAAAAAAAAGCAGCAAGCCATTCATACTACGTTATCTTATTACACATACCACCTTGTGGTATGTGTAATAAAATAATGTAGTACTGCTATTTTAAGAACTATATTCCAAATATTTATGATATATTAGCTTTTAAGGCTTAACTCAAAGTATTTCTTTTAGATAAAAGTTCAATAGACAGATATCTTTAAAAAAAAAATATTATTGTTTACTTTGTTACTTTTCAAATTAATATTATGTAGAACAACACAAATTAAGACATAATCATATTGTTAACAAAAAACTCAACAAAACGTGCAATTTTGAATCAATTGAAACTTATTTATCATTCGCATCTGCTAAGTGTCAGAAACACTGAAGCTGTCAATTTGAAAGGGGCCTAAACCATAAAAAAAAAACACGTTCAGTGGTGTATGTAAAAATATTAATTCAATTGATATTTGACTTCCATATAATTTGTAATACCTTAATTTTGTGTGCGAAACTTAAGGTAACTAACAAATAAGACTGTTGAAGTATCATCGAAACATTATCCATAACTGTTACATCACAGGGTTGATCTTTAATTTATCTTAAGCCTTTGATCTAGTCTCTCATGAGCTACTATTACTATAAAAATATAAGGCTTTATATTTCAATGTATATTTTTATATCCAAATAGCAGACAGCTAGGCGCCATTACATGAATGGCATATGACATTGCACCATTCTGAACTGTAATCTTACAACAATGGGGTCCTGCAAGAAAATGTTCTAGGTCCTACTTTATTTCTAACGTATATTATATTCTATATCTAATATAACCAATTGCAAAGGTAAGTTATTTACTAATGGCATCTCGTTTATTATGACTGTTTAAATGAAATTAAATTCATATCTTCATGTTAAGAACCGCTGAGCGGGTTCAATGGCCGTAGGTAGTTGTCGGTCGATGCGTACTAGCTATCTACGGCCAATGAACACTCAACTGTTCTTTACTTAAAGGTATGAATTTCGTATATGCCTAATCGAAGATAAATTTTGTTTATTTTTTTATTTTATCTTTACAAATCAATAGTGTTTTATGTACCGGATCGACCCATACAATTTTACGGTGTCTATGTATGTTTCTTAGTTATCTAGTACTCATAATACGAGTCCTGCTTAGCCTGGGACTAGACGATGTTGTGTGATAGTTGTGTTCCTCAAGTATCATTACTTGAGGAAAAAAAATGTCTGTCTAGTAACAAAATTTCTGTACTGATCGGCTGCATGATAAAAACTATTGTTTTCTGTGTACCTAATTTGGAGAAACAAATGGTGGCATACACCCTTCATGGCGACAGACCTTTTCGCAACAGAACTTGCTTGCCGCTGTTAAAAAAACTGGCTTAGTAAGAAAATATTTGTATTCCTAGTTGATTAATATTTTAGTTAGGTATAAAATTTAAGCTCTTAAATTCTGGCCGAATTACATAAGAGAATGCTGGTTTCATTTTCAGCAGCTAAAGTTTCTAATATTACTCTATTTATATATACTTGTGTTGTCAATTATTTTAAATTTATATATTTAAAATTATTGAAGGAATATCCTGGGAAACATTCGTAAAAGTCCACTTCAAAAGTATTTTTTTAGATAAAAGACAAACTGTGATTGAATAATAATTTTACAAGTGTCTGTTTACTTGTTATTTAATATTATTGTTTTTAGTTCTTATTCATTTTTTTAATAATACTGGCTGTTACTTTTCAAATTATTATTATATAATATGATTAATGCATTTAAATAGTTCCTGACGAATAAATAAAATCACTTTTTAAAATATAATATTTTAGCTTGAAACTTTTTTGAAAGAATAAATAACAACCTTTGATATAACTTTGATAGTAAATTATAAGAATAATTAATAATATATTTAAACATATACCAAAAATATTACATTCATGCAATGCATGCAAAGGTTTTTATACTATCAATATATTAAAAACAAAAATGTAAAAAATAAAACTAATTATATGAGAAATGTGTTTACAATTAACAAAGAAAGGAATCACCACAAATATAAACAAGAGTGAATAAAAGCGTAACGCTGTATTGACAATACCTTATTTGTTGCCCGTTAAGGAAAAAATTATAAAAATTAATGACATGACAAATTCATATCCTGTAGAATTAGCGATTTCTTTCAGCAAATTTATCTGTAACGAATGTTCATTGTCCATATCTATTGGATGTTCCTTAAGCCCAATACCCTTAAATGAAGATACAGAGAATTGAGAAAATTATGACAAGATTAAGATGAAACTCTCCAATACGTGCACTTTTGAATTATATTAATTTCTCATTTGCATCTGCTAAATTTTGCTTTTTCCGAAACACTGAAGCTGTCAATTGTTAATCCCCTTTAAAATACAGATTCAAAATCATGTTGAAAACATTCGAGTGATGTATGTAACTAAAAATATTAATTCAATTGATATTTGACTTCTTTATAATTTGTAATATCTTAGTTATGTGTACGTAACTAAGGTAACTAACAATTAAGACTATGGCCTTATCAAAAAGTGTCATCGAAACATTATCCATAACTTTTATGTCACAGGGTTGATCTTTAATTTATCTAAAGCCTTTAGTCCGGTCCCACCCTCGGTTTGGACTGAGGACATATCGACGTAGTTAAGGCGTCCCCAATTGGAATGAAGATGAAATTTTCTAACGTTCTAGTCACACATATTATGACTTATCTAAGATGATTTTAGTATCAACAATCTATCTCCTGACTTTAGTTTTTACTGCTTTGATTCCGTGGGTCTTAGTGTGAAGTTACAAAATATATTATGTACCATTTGCCATGAATCTGGCAATGACTCACCCACAGTTTTTTAAAAATTCCAACTGGCAGTCCCAGAGATTTGGGAATCTAAACGAACAGAAAAACTTTTCCTCCTTGTTATAATGTACCTGGTTTTTTTTGTTTCTCCCCTTCCTCTCATCATTTATTTTATAGTTAGAAATTCTTTTTTTCTAATATTAAAAAAATGTTCTTGGAAATGAAAATTTTAGATTTCTGTCAATATGCACATTAAAAATGTTACGGAAAAAGTGTTGTCTAAATGAAAGAATAAAAAATATCGTTACATCATTTATTTATTAACCTTTTAAATTACCGAAATTACACGATTAGAAGACAACAGGTGTGTGGACACCGGTGTTCTCTTGGGGCTTAATGAACTAGGTAAATGTAAATTATTACATTAGTATTCTTAACCTATGACTTAACTTAATTAAAACTTATACATCATATTACAATAACACAAAAGGAAATTAAATTTATATTTCAGAACCATTTATAACATTTAAATCCTTCAGTTGCACTTGCCCTATTATAGCGTGACGGCCGTATTCTAAACTCTCCGTACGATTCTCCGTACGAGTGAAGATTATTGTCATTAAAACATTTATTATTTTAATTACATTACTATGCTCAACCTAAGACTTAATCTAATTAAAACTTATACATAATATTGAACTAGCACAAAAGAAATGACAATCTTTTTCAGAACAATGTGTAACATTTAAAAGCTTCACTTGCACTTGCCCTATTATGACGTGAAGGCCGTATTACGAACTCACCATACAACGACCATGTAGCATATATAAGATATAATATATTGTCCACTTCATTTTCCTGACCGAGAAATTGTCTCATTAATTTATAAAATATGTCGTCGTCACTTTCATTAGCTTTTAGATAGTCGACAAGGTCTCGGACGCGCTGTCGATCCATCGACTGCGAGAAGTAGTTTACATCATCAGGAACCACCAACTTCTGTCTTGCTAAGTCTAAATTTTTTAAGATTTTCTTGTGTTTCGCTTTTTCGTCTTTAATTTGTTTTTGAAATGTTTTCCAGCTCACTTTGGAAATGAAGTCCCTGTATTTTCCATGCACCATCTTCCAATAAATTGCTGTTTTCGAGAGTTCCCGTAAATATTCCGGGACGTACCGGAGTCGGATTTTTATTAAATCAGCTCTTGATATATGGCGTGTACACTGTTGTGTGACAACAGCTTCGCACTCCTCTTCTGTAATTTTTCCTCCCAAACAGTCCATCAAACTCTCGATAACTGCCATCACTAAGATCGTATGTTTTAATCGCGTGAAAGCTACTTTAACTTTGCAGAGCGTCAAAGCAACGTGAACACTTTACAGGTTTACGAGTAACTGCATAAACTACCGAAAAATTTCATGTATTTATATGGTAATAGCAACTAAATGGAGGGAGGGATAGCGCTAAACCACCTAAACACAATTTCATCCCTTTCTCGTAACAGAACAATGACTCTGGCAGCTAATGCGGGCCGCAGGTAGAAGAACTAGCTCCTAGAAAAGATTTGTTGTTTAAGTAAAGAAGTTTATTAGAGTATTGAATATACATTGTTATCTAATGAGCATTAGGTAGTCGAATACCTAGAAAAATAATAGTCCGTAAGCAGTTTGTTAAATTTTAGAAATCACCAATTTATAATTAAACAATAGCGGTAGTAGTATTCATTTCGGAAGGAAAGGCCTCGACTGCATTATGTTATTTTAAAATACAAATGATACTGTTTTAAACAAGCAGGGTGGTCTCTGTACCTATAAATCAAAGAAAACGAGGTTACGATGGATACATGAAATTTTAATTGAAAAAATAGTAAATAAATAGGATTAATATTTTTAATTAGATTATTTTTAAGTTCTTAAATTCTGACCGAATTTGCCAAAAGGAACGCTTGTGTAATTTTCAGTACCTAAAGTTTCTAATATTGCCTTATTTATACATACTTGTGTTGTCGATAAGTTTAACAATATATATTTATATATATATATATCTATGAATACGAGCTAATATATGCCTGGGAGACACTCGAAAACTTTTAACATTATCAAGTATAAACAAATTTCCAAGCTGTACAAATATTTTATTACCTGCCGATATATTCGAAATATTTTTGAAACATTAGCTCTTTAAGACTAAGCTCAAAATGTTTCTTTTAGATGTGTGTCTGTGATTTAATAATAATTTAACAAGTATCTTAAAAACAAAATATTGAGATACTTTATATTAAAATATGAATAGATTATAGTACCTATTCATATTTTAATATTACTTCTTGTCACTTTTCAAATTTATATTTTGTGTATCACACTCATTTCAAATTGTTTTTGATAAACAAATAAAATCCCCTTTTAAATTATAAAATTTTAAGTTACAATTAAATAATGAATTATGATTTTTTTCTTCATAAATTTCTTTCAGCAAATTTAACTGTAACCAATGTTCATTGTCCATATCCATTCGATGTTCCTCAAGCCCAATATCCTTAAATGAAGATACAGAGAATTGAGAGAATTATGACATGATTAACAAGAACCTCACTAAAATGTGCACTTTTGAATCAATTGCAATTAATTTATCATTCGCATCTGCTAACTATTGCTTTTTCTGAAACACTGAAGCTGTCAATTGTTAATCCCCTTTAAAATACAGAGTCAAAATCATGTTGAAAACATTCGAGTTATGTATGTAACTAAATATATTAATTTAATTTATATTTGACTTCCATATAATTTCTAAAACCTCAGTTATGTGGGTGTAACTTAAGGTAACTAACAATTAAGAGTCTGGTCTTATTAAAATAGTGTCATCGAAACATTATCCATAACTGTTACATCACAGGGTTGATCTTTGATTTATCTAAAGCCTTTGGTCTGGTCCCACTTCTCAAAGCAAGGACATACGGACATGGCTATGGCGTGCCCAATTGGAATGAAGATGAAGTTTTCTAACGTTCCAGCCACATATGACTTATTTAACCGTTTAACCTCTTCCTGTCAACTTTTATTTGATAATGAGAAATTATTATATATAATTATAATTATATATTTTTTTCTAATATTAAAAATGTCCCATGAAATGAAAATTATTTTTTATCAATATGTACATCAAAAATAAAAGTGTTGTATGAATGAAAGAATAAAAAATATCGTTATATCATTTATTTATTATTAACCAGGTCCAGCCACATATGACTTATCTTAGATGATTTTAGTATCAACAAGTTGACTCTTGTGTCTTTAGTTTTTACTACTTTGATTCCGTGGGTCGTAGTGAAGTTAAATTATATATTATTTACCATTTACCATCAATATGACAATGGGCCACCAACAGCTTTTTTAAAAAATACCAACTGGCAATCCCAGAGATTTGGAAATCTAAACGAACAGAAAAACTTTCCCTTTTTGTTGTAATGTACCTGGTTTTTTTGTTTATCTCCTTCCTGTCAACTTTTGTTTTATAGTTAGTCAATTAAATCCTTTTTTTTATGTAAAAAAAATGTTAATTGAAATGAAAATGATTTCTGTCACAAATCGTAAATTGAAAATGTTACAGAAAAAGTGTTGTATAAATGAAAGAATAAAAAATAGCGTACAATCATATTTTTATTATTTTTTTAAACTACCGTAATTATACAATTAGAAGACAACAGGTGTGTGGGCACTGGTGTTCTCTGGGGGCTTAATGAACTAGGTAAATGTAAATTTTTACATTTGTATTCTTAACCTATGACTTAACTTAATTAAAACTTATACATCATATTACAATAACACAAAAGGAAATCAAATTTATATTTCAGAACAATTTATAACATTTAAATCCTTCAGTTGCACTTGCCCTATTATAACGAGACGGCCGCACTCTGACCTCTTCGTACGAAAGAAGATTATTGTCGTTAAAACATTATTTTATTTACATTGCTTTGCTTAACCTAAGACTTATTCCAATTACAACTTATACTTAATGTTGAAATAGCACAAAAGAAATGACAGTCTTTTTCAGAACAATGTATAACATTTAAATCCTTGATTTACACTTGCACTACTATGACGTGATGGCCGCATTAAAAACTTTCCATTTAACGACCACGTGGCATATATAAGATATAATATATTGTCAACTACATTTTCCTGATCGAGAAATTGTTTCATTAATTTATAAAATATGTCGTCGTCACTCTCATTAGCTTTGAGGTAGTCGACAAGGTCTCGGATGCGCTTCCGATCTATCGACTGCGAGAAGTAGTTTTCATCATCAGAAACCACCAACTTCTGTCTTGCTAAGTCTAAATTTTTTAAGATCTTCTTGTGTTTCTCTCTTTCCTCTTTCACTTGCTTTTCAAATGTTTTCCAGCCCATTTTTGAAATCACGTCCCGGTATTTCCGATACACCATCTTCCAATAAATTGTTGTTTTTGTGAGTTCCCGTATATAATCGGGTACGTAACGGAGTCGAATTTTCTTCAAATCAGCTCTTGATAAATTTCGTGTAAACTCTTGTGTGAGAACAGCTTCGCATTCCTCTTCTGTAATGTTTCCTACCAAACAGTCCATCAAACACACCATAACTGCCATCACTGAGATCGTAATGTTTCAATCGCGTGAAAGCTACTTTAACTTTGCAGAGCGTCAAAGCAACGTGAACTCTTTACAGGTTTGCAAAAAACTGCATAAACTATCAAAAAATTTCATGTATTTATATGGTAATAGCCACTGAATGGAGGGAGGGATAGCGCTAAACCACCTAAACACAATTTCATCCCTTTCTCGTAACAGAACAATGACTTTGGCAGCTAATGCGGGCCGCAGGTAGAAGAACTAGCTCCTACAAAAGATTTGTTACCTGAGTAAAGAAGTTTCTTACGGTATTGAATATACATTGTTTTCTAATGAGCATTAGGTAGTCGAATACCTAGAAAAATAATAGCGCATAAGTATTTTGTTAAATTTTTGGAATTACCAATCTATAATTAAATAATAGCAGTAGTAGTATTCATTTCGGAAGGAAACAAAGGGCTTGACTGTATTATATTATTTAAAAAAAATACAAATGATACTGATTTATGATCATAAGTAACTTGTTTAAATGATACTACACTATATTTAAAATATATCTATTATCTGATCTTTATTTATTGTGCACACCTACCGCAATGTTTTCTAATTTTAACCATAAGGTTGACTGGAAGAGAATGCCTTGTTGCATTAAGTCCGCCTATTATTTACTATTATTGAATTTACTATTTATGTACACACATGCAATTCAAAGAAAAAAAACAATGTACAAAGGTACTGCCTATGAACCACTACTGTACATGATCATTAAATAAATTATTTATAAGTTCTTAAATTCTGGTACGTAACTAAAAATTATTCTATTAATATTTGACTTCCAAATAATTTGTTATACCTTAACTGTGTGTGGGTAACTAAGGTAACTAACAAATAAAACTGTGGTCTTATAAAAATAGTGTCATCGAAAAGATTATGCGTAGCTGTTGATCTTTAATTTATCTTAAGCCTTTGATCTAGTCTCTCATCAGCTATTATTTGTATAAAAATATAATTCTTTAAATTTTAATGTATATTTTTATATCAAAATAGCAAATAGCAAGGCGCCATTACATGAATATTTAGAAATAACGATATGACGTTCCACCTTCCGAACTGTATTTTTACAACAATGGGTTCGTACAAGGAAATGTTCTAGGCCCTATTTTATTTCTAACGTATATTATATTCTATATCTAATATTACCAATCGCAAAGGTAAGTTATTTACTAATCGCATCTTGTTTATTATGACATCTGTTCGAACGAAATTTAATTGGATAGTATTTTTTTTCACAACTATTATTTAACGTCTTCTAGTCCCAAGCTAAGAAGAGCTTATGTCATGGGTACTAGACAACTGATAAACATACTTATATATTTATAAATACGTACATGATATCATTACGTGGTATAAAACTAAGTTGCTTACCGCTGCGCTGTCCCTATGTATGCTTAAATCTTTAAAACTACGCAAAGGATTTCGATGCGGTTTTTTTTAATATATAGAGTGATTTAATAAGAAGGTTTATGTGTATAATACATGCATAACATATTCAATATCAGTACCCGTGTGAAGCTGGGGTGGGTCGCTAGTTATAGATGAATTACACCTAGACTCAGAACAAAATAATATTCGTGCTCATTACTTAAACAAAAATATTCCCAAAAATATTCTATCACTTACCCATAAACGAGAATCCATTTTTACTACCTAGTGGAGATTTACGTTGACCTTTTACAAAATTTCTGTACTGATCGGCTGCATGATAAAACTATTGTTTTCTGTCAACCTAATTTGAAGAGAAACAAAGAGTGGTATGCCCCCTTTATACCCACAGACCTTTTTCGCAACGGAACATGCGGGCCGCAGGTAAAACTGGCTTATATAGAAAAGATTTATATTCCGAGTAAAGATTAAATTTAGGGTGCCAAATATCTATTGTTAGTTAACTTGGTGTTATCTTATTTTGCTGTCGAATACCTAGAAAAGTAATAGTGGTATGTGTTGTAAATTTTTTGAAATAGGTTATGATCTTTGTAAGGTAAACAATAGGAACGTGATAAGTAAATGCTATTTATTTTAAAAAACAATTGAATGTCTTATATCTATTTTTCATGAACAGGGCTATCCCGTAATACAGGTGGTATTTCTAGAGATTAGCATGTTTAAACAAATGAAAAAATCTTTGTTACGTTTAGATGGAATACTTTTGTACGCTTTTGCTTTCTAGATAAGACAGAGAGATGACAGAGATTTTCTGTAGAAATTCATTTACATAAAAATGGTAGGGAATGCCTATAAGACCACCTTTGTACCGATGACCTTATAATTCATTATTATATTCCAGTTTATTAATTACATAACATATAAATAACATTTTTAAATATTTAAATATAAAAATAAAAAACATTTAAAAATATAAAAAATAATGTTATATATTTCTTTATTATTTAGCTTGAAACATTTATTTTTAACATTAAAATTTGATTCATCTTCACTAATATAATAAAGAGGTGAAGTTTGTTTTTTTTGTTTTTTTATTTTTTTGTTTGTAGGAGGTAATCTCTGGAACTAATGGTTCGATTAGAAAAATTGAAGCTGCAATAGAAAGCTGCTTTACTCCTGAGTGACATAGGCTATAAATTATTTATATAACATAGATATTAACCGAGCTATCACAACTTTTGTCTCACAAATTTTCCGCGGACGAAGTCGCGGGCAGAAGCTAGTTTGTAATAATTTGTTGACATTATTGTAACAGTTTGTACTTTGTATATGACTTGTAAGAATCTCTTTCCAATAAATAACTATGACTACGTCATGATTAACAAGAAACTTATTAAAACTCTGAATTTGAATCAATAGAAATTAATTTATCATCCGCATCTGCTAACTTTTGCTGTTTACGAAACACTGAAGCTGTCAATTGTCAATCCCCTTTAAAATATAAAGTAAAAGTCATGTGGAAACACTCGAGTGATATATGTTACTAATATACACTATACTTTTCCTACTTGTTATAACAAGGAGGAAAAGTTTTTAGGTACATTATAATGTACCTGTTTTTTTTTGTTTATCCCTTTCTGTCAATATTTATTTTATAGATAGATTTTTTTTAATATTAAAAAAAAGTTCTTAGAAATGAAAATGATTTCTGTTAATATGTACATTGAAAATGTTCCAGAAAAAGTGTTGTATAAATGAAAAATAAAAAAATATCGTTAAATCATTTATTTATTAACCTTTTAAACAACCGTAATTACACAATTAAAAGACAACAGGTGTGTGGACACCGGTGTTCTCTTGGGGCTTAATGAACTAGGTAAATGTAAATTATTACATTAGTTTTCTTAACCTATGACTTAACTTAATTAAAACTTATACATCATATTACAATAACACAAAAGGAAATTCAATTTATATTTTAGAACAATTTATAACATTAAAATCCTTCAGTTGCACTTGCCCTATTATAATGTGACAACCGTACTCTAAACTCATCGTACGAATGAAGATTATTGTCATTAAAACAATTATTATTTTATTTACATTGCTTAACCTAAGACTTAATCGAATTACAACTTATACATAATGTTGAGATAGTACAAAAGAAATGACAGTCTGTTTAGAACAATGTATAACATTTAAATCCTTGATTTACACTTGCACTACTATGACGTGATGGCCGCATCACGAACTCTCCATTTAACGACCACGTGGCATATATAAGATATAATATATTGTCAACTACATTTTCCTGATCGAGAAATTGTTTCATTAATTTATAAAATATGTCGTCGTCACTCTCATTAGCTTTGAGGTAGTCGACAAGGTCTTGGACGCGCTTCCGATGTATCGCCTGCGAGAAGTAGTTTTCATCATCAGAAACCACCAACTTCTGTCTTGCTAAGTCTAAATTTTTTAAGATCTTCTTGTGTTTCTCTCTTTCCTCTTTCACTTGCTTTTCAAATGTTTTCCAGCCCATTTTTGAAATCATGTCCCGGTATTTCCGATACACCATCTTCCAATAAATTGTTGTTTTTGTGAGTTCCCGTATATAATCGGGTACGTAACGCAGTCGAATTTTCTTCAAATCAGCTCTTGATAAATTTCGTGTAAACTCTTGTGTGAGAACAGCTTCGCATTCCTCTTCTGTAATGTTTCCTACCAAACAGTCCATCAAACACTTGATAAATGCCATCACTAAGATCGTAATGTTTCAATCGCGTGAAAGCTACTTTAACTTTGCAGAGCGTCAAAGCAACGTGAACTCTTTACAGGTTTGCAAAAAACTGCATAAACTAACAAAAAATTTCGTGTATTTATATGGTAACAGCAACTGAATGGAGGGAGGGATAGCGCTAAACCACCTAAACACAATTTCATCCCTTTCTCGTAACAGAACAATGACTTTGGCAGCTAATGCGGGCCGCAGGTAGAAGAACTAGCTCCTACAAAAGATTTGTTACCTGAGTAAAGAAGTTTCTTAGGGTATGGAATATAAATTGTTTTCTAATGAGCATGAGGTAGTCGAATACCTAGAAAAATAATAGCGCATAAGTATTTTGTTAAATTTTTGAAATTACCAATCTATAATTAAATAATAGCAGTAGTAGTATTCATTTCGGAAGGAAACAAAGGGCTTGACTGTATTATATTATTTAAAAAAAATACAAATGATACTGATTTATGATCATAAGTAACTTGTTTAAATGATACTACACTATATTGAAAATATATCTATTATCTGATATTTATTTATTGTGCACACCTACCGCAATGTTTTCTAATTTTAACCATAAGGTTGACTGGAAGAGAATGCCTTGTTGCGTTAAGCCCGCCAATTATTTACTATTATTGAATTTACTATTTATGTACACACATGCAATTCAAAGAAACAGAACAATTACAATAAAAAAAAAACAATGTACAAAGGTACTGCCTATGAACCACTACTGTACATGATCATTAAATAAATTATTTATAAGTTCTTAAATTCTGGCACGTAACTAAAAATTATTCTATTAATATTTGACTTCCAAATAATTTGTTATACCTTAACTGTGTGTGGGTAACTAAGGTAACTAACAAATAAAACTGTGGTCTTATAAAAATTAGTGTCATCGAAAAGATTATGCGTAGCTGTTGATCTTTAATTTATCTTAAGCCTTTGATCTAGTCTCTCATCAGCTATTATTTGTATAAAAATATAATTCTTTAAATTTTAATGTATATTTTTATATCAAAATAGCAAATAGCAAGGCGCCATTACATGAATATTTAGAAATAACGATATGACGTTGCACCTTCTGAACTGTATTTTTACAACAATGGGTTCCTACAAGGAAATGTTCTAGGCCCTATTTTATTTCTAACGTATATTATATTCTATATCTAATATTATCAATCGCAAAGGTAAGTTATTTACTAATCGCATCTTGTTTATTATGACATCTGTTCGAACGAAATTTAATTGGACAGTATTTTTTTTCACAACTATTATTTAACGTCTTCTAGTCCCAAGCTAAGAAGAGCTTATGTCATGGGTACTAGACAACTGATAAACATACTATTATATTTATAAATACGAACATGATATCATTACGTGGTATAAAACTAAGTTGCTTACCGCTGCGCTGTCCCTGTGTATGCTTAGATCTTTAAAACTACGCAAAGGATTTTGATGCGGTTTTTTTTAATATATAGAGTGATTTAATAAGAAGGTTTATGTGTATAATACATGCATAACATATTCAATATCAGTACCCGTGTGAAGCTGGGGTGGGTCGCTAGTTATAGATGAATTACACCTAGACTCAGAACAAAATAATGTTCGTGCTCATTACTTAAACAAAAATATTCCCAAAAATATTCTATCACTTACCCATAAACGAGAATCCATTTTTACTACCTAGTGGAGATTTACGTTGACCTTTTACAAAATTTCTGTACTGATCGGCTGCCTGATAAAGCTATTGTTTTCTGTCAACCTAATTTGAAGAGAAACAAAGAGTGATATGCCCCCTTTATACCCACAGACCTTTTTCGCAACAGAACATGCGGGCCGCAGGTAAAAAAACTGGCTTATATAGAAAAGATTTATATTCCGAGTAAAGATTAAATTTAGGGTGCCAAATATCTATTGTTAGTTAACTTGGTGTTATCTTATTTTGCTGTCGAATACCTAGAAAAGTAATAGTGGTATGTGTTGTAAATTTTTTGAAATAGGTTATGATCTTTGTAAGGTAAACAGTAGGAACGTGATAAGTAAATGCTATTTATTTTAAAAAACAATTGAATGTCTTATATCTATTTTTCATGAACAGGGCTATCCCGTAATACAGGTGGTATTTCTAGAGATTAGCATGTTTAAACAAATGAAAAAATCTTTGTTACGTTTAGATGGGATACTTTTGTACGCTTTTGCTTTCTAGATAAGATAGAGAGATGACAGAGATTTTCTGTAGAATTTCATTTACATAAAAATGGTAGGGAATGCCTATAAGACCACCTTTGTACCGATGACCTTATAATTCATTATTATATTCCAGTTTATTAATTACATAACATATAAATAACATTTTTAAATATTTAAATATAAAAATAAAAAAACATTTAAAAATATAAAAAATAATATTATATATTTTTTTATTATTTAGCTTGAAACATTTATTTTTAACATTAAAATTTGATTCATCTACACTAATATAATAAAGAGGTAAAGTTTGTTTTTTTTGTTTTTTAATTTTTTTGTTTGTAGGAGGAAATTCTATTCATTCGAAAATCTCTGGAACTAATGGTTCGATTGGAAAAATTGAAGCTACAATAGAAAGCTGCTTTACTCCTGAGTGACATAGGCTATAAATTATTTATATAACATAGATATTAACCGAGCTATCACAACTTTTGTCTCACAAATTTTCCGCGGACGAAGTCGCGGGCAGAAGCTAGTTTGTAATAATTTTTTGACATTATTGTAACAGTTTGTACTTTGTATATGACTTGTAAGAATCTCTTTCCAATAAATAACTATGACGATGTCATGATTAACAAGAAACTTATTAAAACTTTGAATTTGAATCAATAGGAATTAATTTATCATCCGCATCTGCTAACTTTTGCTGTTTACGAAACACTGAAGCTGTCAATTGTCAATCCCCTTTAAAATACAAAGTAAAAGTCATGTTGAAAATACTCGAGTGATATATGTTACTAATATACACCTTACTTTTCCTACTTGTTATAACAAGGAGGAAAAGTTTTTAGGTACATTATAATGTACCTGTTTTTTTTTTGTTTATCCCTTTCTGTCAATATTTATTTTATAGATAGATTTTTTTTAATATAAAAAAAAAGTTCTTAGAAATGAAAATGATTTCTGTTAATATGTACATTGAAAATGTTCCAGAAAAAGTGTTGTATAAATGAAAGAATAAAAAATATCGTTAAATCATTTATTTATTAACCTTTTAAACAACCGTAATTACACAATTAGAAGACAACAGGTGTGTGGACACCGGTGTTCTCTTGGGGCTTAATGAACTAGGTAAATGTAAATTTTTACATTAGTATTCTTAACCTATGACTTAATTTAAATAAAACTTATACATCATATTACAATAACACAAAAGGAAATTAAATTTATATTTCAGATTCATTTATAGCATTTAAATCCTTCAGTTGCACTTGCCCTATTATAACGTGACAGCCGTACTCTAAACTCTTCGTACGAATGAAGATTATTGTCATTAAAACATTATTTTATTTACATTGCTTAACCTAAGACTTAATCGAATTACAACTTATACACCGTGAAATCTTGATCGTTTTAATCCCTTGGAGGATCGATTCAGTACATGAAACACTATCCATTGGTAAAGTTATAATAAAAAAACAAAGTACTTTTTTTTAACTCGAATTAATTTACGCATGTTCTAAATTGATTTCTTTAAGTAAACGTCAGCTGAGCGAGTTGAATGACCTGTAGGTAGTTAGTACGCAACGACCGACATCTACCTACAAGGTCAATGACTCGTTTACTTAAAGAAATTAATTTCGTAAATGCGTAAATCAATAAGAGATTTAGAAAAAAAGTACTTAATTTTTTTATTTTATCTACACAAATCGATAGTGTTTCATGTACTGGATCAATCCTCTTCGGGATTAAAACGACTAAAATTTAACGGTGTATATAATGTTGAGATAGCACAAAAGAAATGACAGTCTTTTTAGAACAATGTATAACATTTAAATCCTTGATTTACACTTGCACTACTATGACGTGATGGCCGCATTACGAACTCTCCATGCAACGACCACGTAGCATATATAAGATATAATATATTGTCAACTACATTTTCCTGATCGAGAAATTGTTTCATTAATTTATAAAATATGTCGTCGTCACTTTCATTAGCTTTTAGATAGTCGACAAGGTCTCGGACGCGCTGTCGATCCATCGACTGCGAGAAGTAGTTTACATCATCAGAAACCACCAACTTCTGTCTTGCTAAGTCTAAATTTTTTAAAATTTTCTTGTGTTTCGCTTTTTCGTCTTTAATTTGTTTTTGAAATGTTTTCCAGCTCACTTTGGAAATGAAGTCCCTGTATTTTCCATGCACCATCTTCCAATAAATTGCTGTTTTTGAGAGTTCCCGTAAATATTCCGGAACGTACCGGAGTCGGATTTTTATTAAATCAGCTCTTGATATATGGAGTGTACACTGTTGTGTGACAACAGCTTCGCACTCCTCTTCTGTAATTTTTCCTCCCAAACAGTCCATCAAACACTCGATAACTGCCATCACTAAGATCGTATGTTTTTCGCGTGAAAGCTACTTTAACTTTGCAGAGCGTCAAAGCAACGTGAACACTTTACAGGTTTACGAGTAACTGCATAAACTACCGAAAAATTTCATGTATTTAAATGGTAATAGCAACTGAATGGAGGGAGGGATAGCGCTAAACCACCTAAACACAATTTCATCCCTTTTTCGTAACAGAACAATGACTTTGGCAGCTAATGCGGGCCGCAGGTAGAAGAACTAGCTCCAACAATAGATTTGTTTAAGTAAAGGAGTTTATTAGGATATTGAATATACATTGTTATCTAATGAGCATTAGGTAGTCGAATACCAAAAAAAATAATAGTCCGTAAGTGTTAAATTTTAGAAATTACCAATTTATAATTAAACAATAGCGGTAGTAGTATTCACTTCGGAAGGAAAGGCCTCGACTGCATTATGTTATAAAATACAAATGATACTGTTTTAAACAAGCAGGGTGGTCTCTGTACCTATAAATCAAAGAAAATGAGGTTACGATGGATACATGAAATTTTAATTGAAAAAATAGTAAATAAATAGGATTAATATTTTTAATTATATATTTTCTGGCAATATATAGGATTAATATTTTCTGGCTTCGGCCGTACTGTTTAATAATAAATAAATAAATTAATTAGATTATTTTTAAGTTCTTAAATTCTGACCGAATTTGCCAAAAGGAACACTTGTGTAATTTTCAGTACCTAAAGTTTCTAATATTGCCCTATTTATACATACTTGTGTTGTCGATAAGTTTCAAAATATATATATATATATATGTCTATAAATACGAGCTAATATATACCTGGGAGACACTCGTAAACTTTTAACATTATCAAGTATAAACAAATTTCCAAGCTGTACAAATATTTTATTAACTGCCGATATATTCGAAATATTTTTGAAACATTAGCTCTTTAAGACTAAGCTCAAAATGTTTCTTTTAGATGTGTGTCTGTGATTTAATAATAATTTAACAAGTATCTTAAAAACAAAATATTGAGATACTTCATGTTAAAATATGAATAGATTATTAGTACCTATTCATATTTTAATATTACTGCTTGTTACTTTTCAAATTAATATTTTGTGTATCACACTCATTTTAAATTTGTTTTTGATAAACAAATAAAATCCCCTTTAAAATTATAAAATTTAAGTTACAATTAAAAAATAAATTATAATTTTTTTCTTCATAAATTTCTTTCAGCAAATTCAACTGTACCCAATGTTCATTGTCCATATCCATTCGATGTTCCTCAAGCCCAATATCCTTAAATGAAGATACAGAGAATTGAGAGAATTATGACATGATTAACAAGAACCTCACTAAGACGTGCACTTTTGAATCAATTGAAATTAATTTATCATTCGCATCTGCTAACTATCGCTTTTTCTGAAACACTGAAGCTGTGAATTGTTAATCCCCTTTAAGATACAGAGTCAAAATCATGTTGAAAACATTCGAGTTATGTATGTAACTAAAAATATTAATTCAATTGATACTTGACTTCCATTTAATTTGTAATACCTTAGTTACGTGTGCGTAACTTAAGGTAACTAACAATTAAGACTCTGGTCTTATTAAAATAGTGTCATCGAAACATTATCCATAACTGTTTCATCACATGGTTGATCTTTAATTTATCTAAAGCCTTTGGTCTGTTTCCACTTCTCAAAGCGAGGACATACGGACATGGCTATGGCGTGCCCTATTGGAATGAAGATGCAAGTTTTCTAACGTACCAGCCACATATGACTTTTGTAAGATGATTTTAGTATCAACAAGCTGTCTTCTGTGTCTTTAGTTTTAACTATATTTGGTTTATTTGATTTTGTGGGTCGTAGTGTGAGGTTACATAATAATATATTATGCCATGAATCTGGCAATGTCTCTCCCACAGTTTAAAAAAAATTCCAACTGGCAGTCCCATCAACGCCGGGGCGAAACTCCGCTGCCTGAACATGTCAAGGCGTGGCGGAAAGAGCTCCGGCGGGATCTCGTGATGGTGAAATGGCGTCAGCGGCTATCGCAACCGAGTGCTGGGCACGCCATAATTATGGCGGTAATGCCCCTCCTTGAGGCGTGGCTGGAAAGAACTCACGGCGTTCTTACTTTCCGCATGACGCAGGTCCTTACCGGACATGGTAAGTTCGGGAGGTACCTGCATCGGATTCGTGTCCGGGTGTCGCCACTGTGTGGACCGCCCGGAGGACACGGTAGAGCACACGGTCGAGGTGTGCCCTGCTTGAGCAAAGCATCGCCATGTCCTCGTGGGGGCGATCGGTGGCGGCGATCTCTCGCCCCGGGCCTTGGTCGAGGCCATGGTCCGGAGCGAGGAGGAGTGGCAGGCGGTCGCCTCCTTTTGCGAAGCAGTAATGCTAGCAAAGGAGGAAGCCGACCGCTTAAGGCAACGGCGCTCACGCCCGAGACGCCGCCGAGATTCCGATCCCGATTTCCGGCCACCGTAGGCGCGGGCTTGTGGATGGCGAGCAATAGGTAGCTCGCCGTCCAATCGTCTGGTAACCGTCCGGACCAAGCCCAGTCGTCGACGGCGCGCACTGTTCCCGCGCGCCTCAAGGAGTTGTCAGCAAACCGTAGGGAACCTGCAGAAGGGTCGAAGCCAACTGGGGCCATGGGTTCGCGTCTGAAAGGAAGGCTCTGGCCCTGGTGTATATGGCAACGTTGGAATGGGGTAGGTTGTTTAGTCAGTAAGAGTCTGACACTTGTTTCCCGCTCCGCCCAAGGGCGGGACTCATCATTGGATGATTTTTACCTACCTAAAAAAAAAAAAACTGGCAGTCCCAGAGATTTGAGAATCTAAACGAACAGAAAAGCTTTTCCTCCTTGTTATGATCTACTGGTTTTTTTTTTGTTTCTTCCCTTCATGTCAACTTGTATTTTATAGTTAGAAATTATTTTATTTTAATATAAAAAAAATGTTCTCAAAAATGAAAATGATTTCTGTTAATATGTACTTACATTGAAAATGTTGCAGAAAAAGTGTTGTATAAATGAAAGAATAAAAAATATCGTTAAATCATTTATTTATTAACCTTTCAACTAACTTAATTACACAATTAAAAGATTACAGGTGTGTGGACACCGGTGTTCTCTTGGGGCTTAATGAACTAGGTAAATGTAAATTAGTACATTAGTATTCTTAACCTATGACTTAACTTAATTAAAACTTATACATCATATCACAATAACACAAAAGGAAATTAAATTTATATTTCAGAACCATTTATAACATTTAAATCCTTCAGTTGCACTTGCCCTATTATAACGAGACGGCCGCACTCTGAACTCTTCGTACGAAAGAAGATTATTGTCATTAAAACATAATTTTATTTACATTGCTTTGCTTAACCTAAGACTTATTCCAATTACAACTTATACTTAATGTTGAAATAGCACAAAAGAAATGACAGTCTTTTTCAGAACAATGTATAACATTTAAATCCTTGATTTACACTTGCACTACTATGACGTGATGGCCGCATCACGAACTCTCCATTTAACGACCACGTGGCATATATAAGATATAATATATTGTCAACTACATTTTCCTGATCGAGAAATTGTTTCATTAATTTATAAAATATGTCGTCGTCACTCTCATTAGCTTTGAGGTAGTCGACAAGGTCTTGGACGCGCTTCCGATGTATCGCCTGCGAGAAGTAGTTTTCATCATCAGAAACCACCAACTTCTGTCTTGCTAAGTCTAAATTTTTTAAGATCTTCTTGTGTTTCTCTCTTTCCTCTTTCACTCGCTTTTCAAATGTTTTCCAGCCCATTTTTGAAATCATGTCCCGGTATTTCCGATACACCATCTTCCAATAAGTTGTTGTTTTTGTGAGTTCCCGTATATAATCGGGTACGTAACGGAGTCGAATTTTCTTCAAATCAGCTCTTGATAAATTTCGTGTAAACTCTTGTGTGAGAACAGCTTCGCATTCCTCTTCTGTAATGTTTCCTACCAAACAGTCCATCAAACACTTGATAAATGCCATCACTAAGATCGTAATGTTTCAATTGCGTGAAAGTTACTTTAACTTTGCAGAGCGTCAAAGCAACGTGAACTCTTTACAGGTTTGCAAAAAACTGCATAAACTAACAAAAAATTTCGTGTATTTATATGGTAACAGCAACTGAATGGAGGGAGGGATAGCGCTAAACCACCTAAACACAATTTCATCCCTTTCTCGTAACAGAACAATGACTTTGGCAGCTAATGCGGGCCGCAGGTAGAAGAACTAGCTCCTACAAAAGATTTGTTACCTGAGTAAAGAAGTTTCTTAGGGTATGGAATATACATTGTTTTCTAATGAGCATGAGGTAGTCGAATACCTAGAAAAATAATAGCGCATAAGTATTTTGTTAAATTTTTGGAATTACCAATCTATAATTAAATAATAGCAGTAGTAGTATTCATTTCGGAAGGAAACAAAGGGCTTGACTGCATTACATTATTTTAAAAAAATACAAATGATACTGATTTATGATCATAGGTAACTTGTTTAAATGATACTACACTATATTTAAAATATATCTATTATCTGATATTTATTTACTGTGCACACCTACCGCAATGTTTTCTTATTTTAACCATAAGGTTGGCTGGAAGAGAAAGCCTTGTTGCGTTAAGTCCGCCTATTATTTACTATTATTGATTTTACTGTTTATGTACACACATGCAATTCAAAGAAACAGAACAATTACAATAAAAAAAAACAATGTACAAAGGTACTGCCTATGTACCACTACTGTACATGATAATTAAATCAATTATTTATAAGTTCTTAAATTCTGGCACGTAACTAATGATCTTTAATTTATCTTAAGCCTTTGATCTAGTCTCTCATCAGCTATTATTACTATAAAAATATAATTCTTTATATTTAAATGTATATTTTATATCAAAATAGCAAATAGTAAGGCGCCATTATATGAATATTGAGAAATAACGATATGACGTTGCACCTTCCGAACTGTATTCTTACAACAATGGGCTCCTACAAGGAAATGTTCTAGGCCCTATTTTATTTCTAACGTATATTATATTCTATGTCTAATATTACCAATCGCAAAGGTAAGTTATTTACTAATCGCATCTTGTTTATTATGACATCTGTTCGAACGAAATTAAATTGGATGGTATTTTTTTACACAACTATTGTTTAACGTCTTCTAGTCCCAAGCTAAGAAGAGCTTATGTTATGGGTACTAGACAACTGATAAACATACTATTATATTTATAAATACGTACATGATATCATTACGTGGTATAAAACTAAGTTGCTTACCGCTGCGCTGACCCTATGTATGCTTAGATCTTTAAAACTACGCAAAGGATTTTGATGCGGTTTTTTTTAATATATAGAGTGATTTAAGAGGAAGGTTTATGTGTATAATACATGCATAACATATTCAATATCAGTACCCGTGTGAAGCTGGGGTGGGTCGCTAGTTATAGATGAATTACACCTAGACTCAGAACAAAATAATGTTCGTGCTCATTACTTAAACAAAAATATTACCAAAAATATTCTATCACTTACCCATAAACGAGAATCCATTTTTACTACCTAGTGGAGATTTACGTTGACCTTTTACAAAATTTCTGTACTGATCGGCTGCATGATAAAACTATTGTTTTCTGTCAACCTAATTTGAAGAGAAACAAAGAGTGGTATGCCCCCTTTATACCCACAGACCTTTTTCGCAACGGAACATGCGGGCCGCAGGTAAAAAAACTGGCTTATATAGAAAATATTTATATTCCGAGTAACTTACGGTGCCAATTATCTATTGTTAGTTAACTTGGTGTTATCTTACTTTGCTGTTGAATACTTAAAAAATTAATAGTTGTACGTTTTGTAAAATTTTTGAAATGGGTAATTTATGATTTTCCATAGTAAACAATAGTAATTGTGATAAGTAAATGCTATTTATTTTAAAAACAATTGAAATTCTTGTATCTATTTGTCATGAACCGGGCTATCCCGTAACGCAGGTGGTATTTCTAGAGATTAGCATGTTTAATCAAATAAAACAATCTTTGTTACGTTTAGATGGAATACTTTTGTACGCTTTTGTTTTCTAAATAATATTTTCTGTAGAAATGAATCTGCATGAAAAATTGTAGAGAATGCTAAGGCAATAAGTTTACCTTTGTACCGATGATCTTATTATTCATTATTATATTCCGTTTATTAATTAAATGACATACAAATTACATTTTTAAAAATTGCAATGAAAAATAAACATTTTAAAATATAAAAAATAGTGTTCCACCGATATTGGGAACAGGGTCCAGCTAGGGTTAGGGCTCCAGAGTTAGGAACCTCCTGACTATACGAGCCGTGTCCAGGAGTACCGCTTTTTGAATCAAGCCCTCATTATTATCTATTTTATTGTAGGTACACCATTACACGTACACAAAAGAAACTAAAACACATTTAAACAATGGGCGGCCTTATCGCAGTCTGTGATCTCTTCCAGGCAACCTGGAATGGCTAGTAAATGCCTGGACAAGACATGGGCTGTGTTTATTATCAACATTTCAGAAGAGATAATGACCGGTCCTGTGCCATCCTATCAATCTGATGAATGACTGACCTGTCAGCCTAGTAGTTAGTGACCCTGACTGCTGAGTCGGAGGTCGTGGGTTCGATTCCCACTCAGGACAAATGTTTGTATGATGAGCAGGATGATTTGTTCTGTGTCTGGGAGTAACTTATCTATAATATGTATTTATTTAGAAATATATAAGTATGTTTATCAGTTGTCTAGTACACATAACACAAGCTCTGCTTAGCTTGACACTAGACAGCGTTGTGTGATGGTTGTCGAATATTATATTAATCGGATTGTCATGATGTTCACCGGGTCACCGGGCAACTTGTGGGAGGCATTCAAACACTGCATCTCTGTAAGATGCAGCTGAAGAGTTTGTTTGTTTGGTAGAACGCTATAATCTCAAGAACTACAGGTCCGATTTGTTAGAAAATTACGTCTTTGTGAGATAGCCCATTTATTTAAGAAGGCTATATGCTACTATGCTACAACTTACGAGCGCAAGCCAGTAACTAGAGATGCAAGTGAAACCGCGGGGAACAGATAGGTTTAACTTTATTTTCCAGACTCATCATCATCAAAGACATCCACTATTGGACATAGGCCTCCACGAAACGTCTGTCTCCTGATCGTCTGAATCCTGAAATCTGATTCCTGCAACCTTTACCAGGTTATCGATCAACATTACAGACTTAAAAATACTTAAATAGTTTGTGAAATAAGGATGGTATAGGTAGACACACCTCTATTTTATCAAGAAACTAGCGACCCGCCCCAGCTTCACACGGGTACTAATATTGAACAATATGTTCAATATTAGTACATGCATGTATTATACACATAAACCTTTCTCTTGAATCACTCCATCTATTAAAAAAAACCGCATCAAAATCCTCTTAACTTTTAAAAATCTAAGCATACATGTAGGGAAAGCAAACTTTGTATTATACTATGTAATGATAAAAGCGAGATATGTTTAGCCATCGACTTGTATCCTAGCAATAAACAAGCACGTTCATAGATACCTACTATTTATTGAAGCCCAATATCCTTAAATGAAGATACAGAGAATTCAGAGAATTATGATATGATTAACAAGAACCTCACTAAAACGTGCACTTTTGAATCAATTGCAATTAATTTATCATTCGCATTTGCTAACTATTGCTTTTTCTGAAACACTGAAGCTGTCAATTGTTAATCCCCTTTAAAATACAGAGTCAAAATCATGTTGAAAACATTCGAGTTATGTATGTAACTAAATATATTAATTCAATTGATACTTGACTTCCATATAATTTGTAATACCTTAGTTATGTGTGCGTAACTTAAGGTAACTAACAATTAAGACTCTGGTCTTATTAAAATAGTGTCATCGAAACATTATCCATAACTGTTACATCACAGGGTTGATCTTTGATTTATCTAAAGCGTTTGGTCTGGTTCCACTTCTCAAAGCAAGGACATACCGACATGAATATGGCGTGCCCAATTGGAATGAAGACCAAGTTTTCTAACGGTCCAGCCAGATATGACTTATCTTAGATGATTTTAGTATCAACAAGTTGTCTCTTGTGTCTTTAGTTTTTACTACTTTGATTCCGTGGGTCGTAGTGAAGTTAAATTATATATTATTTACCATTTACCATCAATCTGACAATGGGCCACCAACAGCTTTTTTTAAAAATTCCAACTGGCAATCCCAGAGATTTGGAAATCTAAACGAACAGAAAAACTTTCCCTTCTTGTTGTAATGTACCTGGTTTTTTTGTTTATCTCCTTCCTGTCAACTTTTGTTTTATAGTTAGTCAATTAAATCCTTTTTTTTATGTAAAAATAATGTTAATTGAAATGAAAATGATTTCTGTCACAAATCGTAAATTGAAAATGTTACAGAAAAAGTGTTGTATAAATGAAAGAATAAAAAATATCGTAAAATCATATTTTTATTATTTTTTTAAACTACCGTAATTATACAATTAGAAGACAACAGGTGTGTGGGCACTGATGTTCTCTGGGGGCTTAATGAACTAGGTAAATGTAAATTTTTACATTAGTATTCTTAACCTATGACTTAACTTAATTAAAACTTATACATCATATTACAATAACACAAAAGGAAATCAAATTTATATTTCAGAACAATTTATAACATTTAAATCCTTCAGTTGCACTTGCCCTATTATAACGAGACGGCCGCACTCTGAACTCTTCGTACGAAAGAAGATTATTGTCGTTAAAACATTATTTTATTTACATTGCTTTGCTTAACCTAAGACTTATTCCAATTACAACTTATACTTAATGTTGAAATAGCACAAAAGAAATGACAGTCTTTTTCAGAACAATGTATAACATTTAAATCCTTGATTTACACTTGCACTATTATGACGTGATGGCCGCATTAAAAACTTTCCATTTAACGACCACGTGGCATATATAAGATATAATATATTGTCAACTACATTTTCCTGATCGAGAAATTGTTTCATTAATTTATAAAATATGTCGTCGTCACTCTCATTAGCTTTGAGGTAGTCGACAAGGTCTCGGATGCGCTTCCGATCTATCGACTGCGAGAAGTAGTTTTCATCATCAGAAACCACCAACTTCTGTCTTGCTAAGTCTAAATTTTTTAAGATCTTCTTGTGTTTCTCTCTGTCCTCTTTCACTCGCTTTTCAAATGTTTTCCAGCCCATTTTTGAAATCATGTCCCGGTATTTCCGATACACCATCTTCCAATAAATTGTTGTTTTTGTTAGTTCCCGTATATAATCGGGTACGTAACGGAGTCGAATTTTCTTCAAATCAGCTCTTGATAAATTTCGTGTAAACTCTTGTGTGAGAACAGCTTCGCATTCCTCTTCTGTAATCTTTCCTACCAAACAGTCCATCAAACACACCATAACTGCCATCACTAAGATCGTAATGTTTCAATCGCGTGAAAACTACTTTAACTTTGCAGAGCGTCAAAGCAACGTGAACTCTTTACAGGTTTGCAAAAAACTGCATAAACTAACAAAAAATTTAATGTATTTATATGGTAACAGCAACTGAATGGAGGGAGGGATAGCGCTAAACCACCTAAACACAATTTCATCCCTTTCTCGTAACAGAACAATGACTTTGGCAGCTAATGCGGGCCGCAGGTAGAAGAACTAGCTCCTACAAAAGATTTGTTACCTGAGTAAAGAAGTTTCTTAGGGTATGGAATATACATTGTTTTCTAATGAGCATGAGGTAGTCGAATACCTAGAAAAATAATAGCGCATAAGTATTTTGTTAAATTTTTGAAATTACCAATCTATAATTAAATAATAGCAGTAGTAGTATTCATTTCGGAAGGAAACAATGATACTGATTTATGATCATAAGTAACTTGTTTAAATGATACTACACTATATTTAAAATATATCTATTATCTGATATTTATTTACTGTGCACACCTACCGCAATGTTTTCTAATTTTAACCATAAGGTTGGCTGGAAGAGAATGCCTTGTTGCGTTAAGTCCGCCTATTATTTACTATTATTGATTTTACTATTTATGTACACACATGCAATTCAAAGAAACAGAATAATTACAATAAAAAAAAACAATGTACATAGGTACTGCCTATGTAACACTACTGTACATGATAATTAAATCAATTATTTATAAGTTCTTAAATTCTGGCACGTAACTAAAAATTATTCTATTAATATTTGACTTCCAAATAATATGTAGTACCTTAGTTGTCTGTGGGTAACTAAGGTAACTAACAAATAAGACTGTGGTCTTATAAAAATAGTGTCATCGAAAGATTATGCGTAGCTGTTGATCTTTAATTTATCTTAAGCCTTTGATCTAGTCTCTCATCAGCTATTATTACTATAAACATATAATTCTTTATATTTAAATGTATATTTTATATCAAAATAGCAAATAGTAAGGCGCCATTATATGAATATTGAGAAATAACGATATGACGTTGCACCTTCCGAACTGTATTCTTACAACAATGGGCTCCTACAAGGAAATGTTCTAGGCCCTATTTTATTTCTAACGTATATTATATTCTATGTCTAATATTACCAATCGCAAAGGTAAGTTATTTACTAATCGCATCTTGTTTATTATGACATCTGTTCGAACGAAATTAAATTGGATGGTATTTTTTTACACAACTATTATTTAACGTCTTCTAGTCCCAAGCTAAGAAGAGCTTATGTTATGGGTACTAGACAACTGATAAACATACTATTATATTTATAAATACGTACATGATATCATTACGTGGTAAAAAACTAAGTTGCTTACCGCTGCGCTGACCCTATGTATGCTTAGATCTTTAAAACTACGCAAAGGATTTTGATGCGGTTTTTTTTATATATAGAGTGATTTAAGAGGAAGGTTTATGTGTATAATACATGCATAACATATTCAATATCAGTACCCGTGTGAAGCTGGGGTGGGTCGCTAGTTATAGATGAATTACACCTAGACTCAGAACAAAATAATGTTCGTGCTCATTACTTAAACAAAAATATTACCAAAAATATTCTATCACTTACCCATAAACGAGAATCCATTTTTACTACCTAGTGGAGATTTACGTTGACCTTTTATAAAATTTCTGTACTGATCGGCTGCATGATAAAACTATTGTTTTCTGTCAACCTAATTTGAAGAGAAACAAAGAGTGGTATGCCCCCTTTATACCCACAGACCTTTTTCGCAACGGAACATGCGGGCCGCAGGTAAAAAAACTGGCTTATATAGAAAATATTTATATTCCGAGTAACTTACGGTGCCAATTATCTATTGTTAGTTAACTTGGTGTTATCTTACTTTGCTGTTGAATACTTAAAAAATTAATAGTTGTACTTTTTGTAAAATTTTTGAAATGGGTAATTTATGATTTTCCATAGTAAACAATAGTAATTGTGATAAGTAAATGCTATTTATTTTAAAAACAATTGAAATTCTTGTATCTATTTGTCATGAACCGGGCTATCCCGTAACGCAGGCGGTATTTCTAGAGATTAGCATGTTTAAACAAATAAAAAAATCTTTATTACGTTTAGATGGAATACTTTTGTACGCTTTTGTTTTCTAAATAATATTTTCTGTAGAAATGTATCTGCATAAAAAAATGTAGAGAATGCTAAGGCAATAAGTTTACCTTTGTACCGATGATCTTATTATTCATTATTATATTCCGTTTATTAATTAAATGACATACAAATTACATTTTTAAAAATTGCAATGAAAAATAAACATTTTAAAATATAAAAATTGTGTTCCACCAATATTGGGAACAGGGTCCAGCTAGGGTTAGGGCTCCAGAGTTAGGAACCTCCTGACTATACGAGCCGTGTCCAGGAGTACTGCTTTCTGAATCAAGCCCTCATTATTATTAATTATATACTTTATTGTACACCATTACACATACACAAAAGAAATTAAAACTAAAACACATTTAGACAATGGGCGGCCTTATCGCAGTCTGTGATCTCTTCCAGGCAACCTGGAATAGCTAGTAAATGCCTGGACAAGACATGGGCGGTGATTATTATCAACATTTCAGAAGAGATAATGACCGGTCCTGTGGCATCCTATCAATCTGATGAATGACTGACCTGTCAGCCTAGTAGTTAGTGACCCTGACTGCTGAGTCGGAGGTCGTGGGTTCGATTCCCACCCAGGACAAATGTTTGTGTGATGAGCACGATCATTTGTTCTGTGTCTGGGAGTAATTTATCTATAATATGTATTTATTTAGAAATATATAAGTATGTTTATCAGTTGTCTAGTACACATAACACAAGCTCTGCTTAGCTTGAGACTAGACAGCGTTGTGTGATGGTTGTCGAATATTATATTAATCGGATTCTCATGATCTTCACCGGGTCACCGGGCAACTTGTAGGAGGCATTCAAACACTGCATCTCTGTAAGATGCAGCTGAAGAGTTTGTTTGTTTAGTAGAACGCTATAATCTCAAGAACTACAGGTTCGATTTGTTAGAAAATTATGTCTTTGTGAGATAGCCCATTTATTTAAGAAGGCTATATGCTACTATGCTACAACTTACGAGCGCAAGCCAGTAACTAGAGAAGAGAGGTGTACTTTTATTTTAATTACAGACTCATCAACAAAGACATCCACTGTTGGACATAGGCCTCCACGAAACGTCTGTCTCCTGATCGTCTGAATCCTGAAATTTGATTTCTGCAACCTTTACCAGGTCATCGGTCCACATTATATACTTTAAAATAACTTACATATAGTTTGTGAAATAAGGATGGTATAGGCAAATACGAGTACACCTCTATTTTATCAAGAAATAAAAACGAGATATTATGTTCAACCAACGACTTATATGATTATATCCTAGCGATACACAATCACATTCTTAAAAACTATTTGTCAAAATACTGAAAAATTAATACAATAATCCGCTGCAGCGCTCCAGTGACATTATAGTGTCTAACAAAACTTTTAAAACTTACAGCGCTCTCACACTGCTCGAACGTCGAAACAGCACTAATGTCATCAATGTAAAGGTGTAGCTACAGATCACCTAAGTCAAGTAATTATAGTATAATAATAATATAGCTTTATTTAATTCCATAACAATTACAATGATAAGTTACAATTTTAGTTTTAGTAGATAATTAATTAATTTGATTAAACATTCATAATTTATATTGTACTAGCTTTTGCCCGCAGCTTCGCCCGCGTACATAAAATATAGCCTATGTCACTCAGGAGTAAAGCAGCTTTCTATTGTTGCTAAAATTTTTCCAATCGGACCAGTAGTTCCAGAGATTACCCCCTACAAACAAAAAAAACGAAAAAACAAACTTTACCTCTTTATTATATTAGTGTAGATTAATTGAGTTCATGCATTTAAATATATTATTTAAATTATTATTTGTTTTTATGGATCCCTTTCGGGTAAAAGCCTAGTAATTATAGTACGGTACGCTTAATCCAGCGTGTAGTACATAATATATGTTCAACACATACCCGCAAATATCACCACACAGTGTTGAACGCTACATCCAATCTAAAAGCAAATAATTTACATTGACTAATAATAATTGGCGCTAATTCAGTCCGTCAGATATGGCAATACTGCAGTGTACAATGGTAAGGCGTAACCTTAGCGTCACTGGCGCAATGGGCAGGCGCCCTTACTGTTGCAACACACCAGGGCTGCTAGGAGAAAGTAGTTTGTAATTGTGTGAAATGTACAAAAAGTAAATTGAAAAAATTATATAGAAATACCTTTTATATTAGACCACTAGCTTTTATCAGCGGCTTCGCCCGCGTACATAAAGTATAGCCTATTTTACTCAAGAGTAAAGCAGCTTTCTATTGTTGCGAATTTTTTTCCAATTGGACCAGTAGTTCCAGAGAGTACCTCCTACAAATAAAAAAACAAACTTTACTTCTTTATTATATTAATGTAGAAGTGTAGATTAAATTTTTAGCCAAGCCAAGCTGGAAATCTCTTAACCATCTAAGGAACCAATTTTATAACAGCGGCCAATCGCCGCTGTTATAAAAACAACGTGGCCAAATTGGGCTTTTATGGTAGGTAAAAATCATTTAATGACGAATCCCGCCCTTGGGCAGCACGGGAAACAGTGTCAGACTTTTACTGACTAAACAACCTATCCCGTTCCGTTACCAATATATACCAGGGCCAGAGTCTTCCTTAAGATGTGTCAGATGTGAACCCTTTGACTAAACAACCTATCCCGTTCCTACGTTGCCAATATTTACTAGGGCCTTTCAGGTGTGAACCTTTGGCCCCAGTTGGCTTCGACCCTTCTACAAGGTCCCTACAGTTTGCTGACAACTCCTTTTGTCGCGCGGAAACAGTGCGCGCCGTCGACGACTGAGCTTGGTCCGGGCGGTTACCAGAAGATCGGGCGGCGAGCCCTACTTTTTACCGATTTCACAAAAAGGAGGAGGTACTATGTTCAGATGTTTGTATTTTTATTTTTTTGTATGTTTTTTCATCGAATACTCCGCCAACCATCGACGTATTTTAAAAATTATTTTTTGCCACATGCATTTTTCAGTCCGATGAAAAACAGACGGACAATTAAATCTTAGTAATAGAATACTGTTTTTACTCTTCAGTTAGAAACATTAGAAACACGTTTTAATTTAACGCCAGCCCTGAAAATTACCTAAGGTGCATTACTAACTATTCGCACAGCTGTCTACATCTAACCGCGAATGATTTACAGTGTGTTTTAAGCCCTAGGCCGATATCTAACGGAACTAGAATTAATGACTGCGTGCTATCTCAAGTTTTGTTCTAGTTAGTTTGCTACTTTTTAATATATATGTATATATACTAGCAACCTACCCCAGCTTCGCACGGATGTAATAGTGATATCATATATATTATGCGCTAGCTTCTGCCCGCGACTCGTCCGCGGAAAATTTTGTGAGACTAAAGTTGTGATAGCTCAGATAATATCCATATATAATATTAACCGAGCTATCACGTTATATAAATAATTTATAGCCTATGTCACTCAGAAGTAAAGCAGCTTTCTATTATATCTTCATTTTTTCCAATCGAACTATTAGTTCCAGAGATTACCTCCTACAAACAAAAAAACAAAAAAATAAAAAAACAAACTTTACCTCTTTATTATATTAGTGTAGATGTATTATACTTGAAAACCTTCCTCATGAATCACTCTATCCATTAAAAAAACCGCATCAAAATCCGTACTTAACGGATTTTGATGCGGTTTTAAAGATCTAAGCGTACTTAGGGACAGGAAGCGACTTTGTTTTATACTATGTAATGATATATTCCACAACTGTCACACAATGTCATCTAATCCCAAGCTAAGCAGAGCTTGTGTTATGGGTACTAGACAACTGATAAACATACTTATATATTTCTAAATGCATACTCGTAAATATTATAGATAAATTACACCCAGACACATAACAAATGATTGAGCTCATCATATAAACATTTGTCCTGGGTGGGATTCGAACCCAACACTAGACCAACAGGCCAGTCAAATATGTCTCGTGAACCGTATCGATAAATCATGGGGAAGATCTTTACTTTTGATGATTTTAAATCCAAAATCTATTATTAAACAAAAATATATTTTAAACTAGACAATTTTCCTAATAATTTGTTATACGAATATTTGATTTTTTATTAATCTTGTAATTTATTTTCAAAGTTTAGATATAAATTTGAAAGTAAATTACAAGTTTGATATAAGTATGTAAGGGAACATCGGAGATGTTTTAGTCGGTACTATATGTCAGACCACCTACTCTAGGGCCACGCTGGTCTTAGCGCAGGGAGAGTCGCACCAGGCGGCGGTCGAACTAGCGACACGCGGGGTTGCGATAGCCGTTGGTAGGATCCAGCAGCTGGGACTCAGGGTGGCGCTGCCCAAGTCCGGGGCCATGTGTTTTTATGGCCCTCGGAGCGCGCCGCCAACTGATTCCCAGCTAACGGTAGGGGGGGTTCACATCGGCGTCGGGTCGACGATGAAGTACCTGGGACTCGTCCTCGACAGCCGATGGAATTTCAAGGAGCATTTCCGACGTCTGGCTCCCAAGCTGAATCGGACGGGTGCTGCCCTTAAGCGGCTCCTGCCAAACCTTGGGGGACCAGACGCCCCCTGCCGGAGGCTCTACGCAGGAATCGTTCGGTCCATGGCCCTTTACGGGGCGCCGGTGTGGGCGCCGACGCTGCAGCAGCAGCCGAGGGCCCAACTGAATGCGTGCCAGAGGGTCATGGCCATACGGGTGATCCGGGGGTACCGTACGATTTCCCGTGAAGCGGCGAGCCTCCTTGCTGGCCTGCCACCATGGGATCTGGAGGCAACAGTCCTTGCACGCATGCACGATCTGCGCATGGAAGTGCAACGCCGGGGCGAAAGTCCGCTGCCTGAACATGTCAAGGCGTGGCGGAAAGAGCTCCGGCGGGATCTCGTGATGGCGAAATGGCGTCAGCGGCTATCGCAACCCAGTGCTGGGCACGCCATAATTATGGCGGTAATGCCCCTCCTTGAGGCGTGGCTGGAAAGAACTCACGGCGTTCTCACTTTCCGCATGACGCAGGTCCTCACCGGACATGGTAAGTTCGGGAGGTACCTGCATCGGATTCGTGCGGAAGAGACGCCCGGGTGTCGCCACTGTGTGGACCGCCCGGAGGACACGGTGGAGCACACGGTTGAGGTGTGCCCCGCTTGGGCAGAGCACCGCTGTGTCCTCGTGGGAGCGATCGGTGGCGGCGATCTCTCGCGCCGGGCCTTGGTAGAAGCCATGGTTCGGAGTGAGGAGGAGTGGCAGGCGGTCGCCTCCTTCTGCGAAGCAGTAATGCTAGCAAAGGAGGAGGCGGACCGCATAAGGCAACGGCGTTTGCGCCCCAGACGCCGCCGGGATTCCGATCCTGACTTCCGGCCACCGTAGGCGTGGGCTTGCGGACGGTGAGCATTGGGTAGCTCGCCGTCCGGTCGTCTGGTAATCGTCCGGACCAAGCCCAGTCGTCGACGGCGCGCACTGTTCCCGCGCGCCTCAAGGAGTTGTCAGCAACCGTAGGGACCCTGCAGAAGGGTCGAAGCCAATCAGGGCCACGGGTTTGTGTCTGAAAAGGAAGGCTCTGGCCCTGGTATGTATGGCGATGTAGGAACGGGGTAGGTTTTTTAGTCAGTAAGAGTCTGACACTTGTTTTCCGCTCCGCCCAAGAGCGGAACTCGTCATTGGATGATTTTTACCTACCATAAAAAAAAAAAAAAAAAAAAAAAAAAAAACCTACTCTAGGGCGGAGGAGATCCGTGGGGATTACGAGAAAAAAAAAGAAGAAAACATTGGGATTGGTAGGTATAAGAAATGTTCAGCAGTGGGCTTTGAGTGATCTTAGTCTTCTTGCACGGTTTTTTTCCAGATGGGAAATCATCCCATAAGAAATAATATGTCCAGAACTATCACACAACGCCTTCTAGTCCAAAGCTAAGCAGAGTTTGTGTTATGGGTACGAGACAACTGATAAACATACTTATATATTTCTAAATACATACGTATTAAAGATAAATTACACCCAGACACAGAACTAATGATCATGTTCACTACATAAACATTTGTCCTGGGTGGGAATCGAACCCACGGCCTTCGGCATAGCAGTCAGTTTCACTAACTACTAGACTGACAGGCCAGTCAAATCATTAGATGATTAAGGGATGATTCTCATTAGAACGTGCTGTGCCCGGGGCGGGGCCCGGACAAGGCACGGTTTTAATCTGTTTCATATATTTTGTATGAATCAATTTATATTACACAGTGCATTATCCGTGTCCCGTCCGGGCCCGCTCGACGCACTTCAATACCACGTTTGTTGCACGGTCCCGCCCCGCTCCCTCCACGTCCCATCGTAATCCGAACATTTTTCGTGCTGCGTCCGAAAATAAATTGCGTAGCACGGACGGGGCCCGGCTCGTCCACGCCCCGGCCCTGGCACGGCCCGCTCTAATGAGAATCATCCCTTAGAGTGCATCGAGTCAGTATCAGAATTCATCTAACTATATGCGTCCTTCAGTTGCTCTTTGCATTCAAACAAAACCATGATATCGTATCACGATTTATGTAATACACGTTAATAGTCTTATGATCATAACATTAAAAATTTTACGATTTAGTGCCAAGTTTAACATGCTCATAAAAATTTAAGTAACCATTCTTCTGATATCTTTTTCATATTCATAAAATTGTTATTTCGCGTTTCATTGCAGTGGTTTTCATGCAAGAGAACGGGCGGAAAAAATCGTCATGATAATATTCAGTTTATTTGTTTTGCACGGTAAGCTTATACAGGGTGTCATTGACATGTTAACGCAAACGAAAACCATAAATCCAGTACATGATTCTAGACCCCCCAGTGGTGGAATTTTTTGTCGGTCTTTTCTTATTTTTTTTTTATAATTTTTTTACGTTTTTTAAATTAAACTGTATAAAAACGTCATTTTAACATTTTTTGCGAAAAAAATTAGTGAATTACATTCTAAATTAATAACGTCGTCGGGTTTGACAAGAATAACGACTTTATTTGCCTCGGTGATTTTTTTATTAATTTTTTTTTTGAAAAAAAAAATTTTTTTTCTTTTTTTTTCTGAAAATATCATTGGGATTGGTTAGAATAACGATTTTATACAGGTAAAAAATAAAATAACAAAACTTTTTTTTCAAAATTTTGAAACAAAACCGACGAAAAATTCCACCACTAGGGTGTCCAGAATCATGTACTGGATCAATGGTATTCGTTTGCGTTAACATGTCAATGACACCCTGTATTATATTTAGCTACAGAGAAATATAAGGGCTTGTACTAAAACTAATAAATGCAAGTGAAAAAGACAGCCACAAGCGCCGTGACAGTGATCTCAACTATTGGCTACGGTAGGCGCGGGCTTGCAGACGAGCATTCGTTAGCTTGCCATCCTGGCGTCCGATAACCGTCCCGACAAAACCCGAGTCCTTGATTGTTGTATTGTCAGCAAACCGTACGGGCCCAACAAGGCTGATGTCCGCTAGGGCTGCGGTTAATTTCTGAAAAGAATATTCGTGAACCCAGAAAGTAAGGCCAATTAAATGACACAGGTGAGGCTTTAGTTAGTGAAATAATTCAATGACTACTCGTGCTACAACGTAGAGTGAGAAAAGTCATTGGACCTCAACTCAAAATAAGCAAAACAAATAAATAAATTATTAAACTTGTTCTAATAATATTTGTTTCAGTACTACCTGCTGCTTTCTGCTATGACATAGAGTTGCAAGGCAAGGTGAAATTAGCAAACCAGTACCTGGCAGCGTTGAGGCAACCACCAGAATTTGTTAATCTTTTACTTAGATTTTTACCTGAAAAATTAGTGGGTAAAGGCAAATTGCCAAAACTCTTGAGAAGTCTTGAAACCGCAGCAAACCCTTACATGAGAGTACGAGTAAGCAATGAAACACAAGAAACAATAGCACAGATGAGAAATCAAATAACAGATTCACCAAAGCAGACACAGAAACCAAAGTTACAAATGAGCCATTTCTTAAATTACCTCCAGGATATGGGATCACGGGTCATCCGCGAAATAAGTACAGAAATAATAAAAGATCTGAACATAAAAAATAACATCACTTCGATAATTGCTATTACGACCAATGATTACAAAAATATGCTTCAAAATTATTACGATTACGTAAAGAAAACCGAGAGCGATGCTAACAGAGATTCACTATTTCTAGACATGGTCGAAACATCGACTCGATTGTTGTTTGAGGAAGAAAAAAAATTGTTAAACGACATTGTTATGCAAGAAAGTCAGAACGATCATAAAAATTTTAAAAAGATTACAAATGAACTTGTAAAAAGAAGCTATTTATACAGAAGGCAAGTAATGAATTATTTATGCGAAGAATACAAAGTTTGTAAAGAATATCCTGTTATAAGTGATTATGGTGCGGAAATAATAAGCGAAATTTTAATGCTTGACGATATACGATTTGTCACTGTTCTTGAAATTTTGTCCAAAATATTCAAACAAAATGAAAAAATCATTGAAAGGTTCACCGAAAACGAGGACAGACGGCTAATTATGGAAAAACTTCAAGATTCTACCAAAGATTTATTTACCACCAGAGAATATTTTGCTATGGTTAGGGCAATGATAACTCAAAGATTTAAACCTATCACGACCGGTAGTACAGAATTTAAAACTAAGATTGAAGCTACAAGAATTCTTCTGGATATTTTGGACAAAGCACTTAATGTTGAGGACGATGTTATAATAATTGATATTGAAAATTCACTTCAAGCTATTAGGAGTTGGGCAGCTCATGAAAGAGATGACATTGAGAAGATTCTAGACGAATTTTTAAAAAATTTGATAATGAGGTTGGAACATAATATGACGAAAAATGCAAGGAAAGAAGTCAAATATTTGATTACTGGTTTATTGAGGAAACAAACGGAAGCTTTTTACCATTTGATGAAGGTTGGCTCGAAATATCTTAAAGGCAAAGATTTTCATCCGGATATAGATATTATGCTCAGTGACAATGATAGTGAATAGTTGTTATAATTATAATTAAAAAAAAAATATGTGATTTTTTTTGTCACTGTTATACTGATTCTAACGCGTAAAAGAGATAATACAAACGATCCTGTATAGGTGTGTCCCTCTCTTGATGAAAAATTTTTTATAAAAAAAATACAACCAACTTCAATAAAAAAAAAAACAAAAAACGTGCAAATTAACTTCAATTTCGGAAGTCAGTTACTAAGAAATAATAAGTCAGTTACTAAGAAATAAAACTATTATAGAACTCCCGGCTTGCGAAATTAGACTTTTTATTACCACAGAAATCCTATATCAATAAAGATGGCTGAACGAGGATTGACATAACAAATGATGACAGATTGTTTTATTTGTTTCATTTAAATTGATTTTGTCATAAAACAAAGCAATTTTGCATAGAACTTCATCATAAACCAGTTCAGGTTTTTGATAAAAAATCTGGACTGTAATAGGTTTATGATGAAACTGAGTTTAAAATTTGTCATCTTCCGGTTTTTCATCAAAAACCTATTTTTGTGAAAAACCTGCGACATATATATTTTATGTAAGATTATTTATGTACAAACGTAAATAAATAAATTTGATTGATTTATTGATTGATTGATTTATATATTTGGGCACCTATTACAATTTCTAAAGTGCACTTTTATTGTGAAAATACTCAGTATATCAATTTTATAAATTGCCTGGATTGCAATTTTATAAATTGGATGTATTGCGATTTGAAAATTAATTCTACATCAGCTACAGAGCAATGTGCCAGAAACTATAATTCTGTGAAAATAAGCATAATAAACTAGCCTAGCTGTGGCTATAATACCTATCTGCCATTTCCCTTATTCTTTATATATTTTCCTTTTATTAATTTTTTGTTGAAATTTCATTTCATGTAGAAAATTTAACTATTATAATATTTTGCTACATAATAATTGGGTTAAGTCGGGGGTTTTGATTTATTTTATTCTTTTTCGATTAGATTTTTATCGTCAAGGGTTTTTTCAAAATTATTAATTTTGCCTTTTACCTTTAGTTCTCAGTAGCGTCTCATCTGCTTTGAAAACCTGTGTGCTAGTGGTCCCCCTTGGATCCTGGGCAAGTACCAGGTGAGAAAGGGAACTAAAACAATAGTTCCTTAAATTTTTATGACAGATTTTTTATATATTTTATAGAATATTATTCTAAAGTAGGATTGTAAGTCGTGTCAGACACTTTCCTTGGACCAAAAATTCTGTCAGACGCTTTAAAGTTTCACAAAACAATAAATTATATGTTTTTCAGGTATCTATTAATATTATCATTACATAGTATAAAACAAAGTCGCCTGTTCCTATGTATGCTTAAATCTTTAAAACTACGCAACGGATTTTGATGCGGTTTTTTAAATAGATAGAGTGATTCAAGTAATATATGCATAATATATTCAATATCAGTACCCGTGCGAAGCTGGGGCGGGTCGCTAGTTTTTTATAAGTCTAACAAATTCTGGTGACCAAACAGTGCCTAGTTAGTGCATGAAATTGTCTTACGCGCTCTGAAACTCTATGTGCTCTAGCGCCCACACGCTCGGCTGAATAAATTTCTATGTTTAGGGGATGTCTTCGAATTTTTTGTTCTATGACATGCCGGTTTCCTCACCGTTTTGAGAGCAGTGGTGATGAAATAAATTACACATAATAATGCACTTGTATGGGTTTGAACCCACGATCTACAACTCGTAAATCGGAGCCGTTACCACTCGGCCACCACTGCTCTGCAAAAACAGCTGTTCTGTAATGCCGTATAAACAAACATTTTCTACTACTTCGTTTATGTGATAAATAACTGCTGACAAGGTCATGAACTTGTGTAGAACAAATTTTCAATGAAAACATTTTGTCATAGCAAGCTTTTATAGCTCGGTATACCTTTATTATTAATACTCATTAAGATATTTCCGAAAACTACAAACACGTTAGGGTTATCTAATTGTATTACGGAGTTCCTATAGCCACCTTCCGACACCACCATCAGACCCTGACTACCACATAGGGTCAAAGTACTCGTCAATACAAATCCAATGATCCCAAACAAGATAAGGTTGAGTTGTTTTATTGCTGAGCTCTTATGGCTACCTTCCAGCTCCATCATCAGATCAGCTCCATGTTATCATAATATTTGCATTGTCATCCGATCCATGTACAAGCAAAATAGCATCTCAGTCGGGTGAAGAAATCTGCTTCAAAATCGAATTGCAAGATTTGAGCTGAACATACACAGTTACAATGCAAGCTAATAAAAAGCTTGTTAAAATAAATAGATATGCGCCAAGCATGTGGCCAGCGGCGGTACACCGGCAATGGCAAGAGATTAGCGAGAATGTTCTACTCATTTGTAGTGTCGGGTCATCAATTCATGCAGAATTACAACGATAAGAAATCAATTATGCAAATATTACTTAGTTATTATCATAATCCATGGCGCCATCCCATTTTCTGAGTACGGCAAATTTGTGCTGGGGCGGCTGCTGCTAGTGCAGAAAACCTCAAACGGTGTAAATATTGGACCCCATGGCCCTAGTGTTTCAACCCCAAACGGCTCAAACATATAACTTCCGATAAGGTTATATTTCAACCCCAAACGGCTTTTTTTTTTTAGGTAGGTAAATATCGTCCAATGACGAGTCCCGCCCTTGGGCGGAGCGGGAAAGAACTGTCAGACTCTTACAGACTTCAGACGCGAACCCATGGCCCCAGTTGGCTTCGACCCTTCTGCAGGGTCCCTACCTTTTGCTGACAACTCCTTGAGGCGCGCGGGAACAGTGCGCGCCGTCGACGACTGGGCTTGATCCGGACGGTTACCAGACGATTGGACGGCAAGCTACCCATTGCTCGCCATCCACAAGCCCGCGCCTACGGTAGCCGGAAATCGGGATCGGAATCTCGGCGGCGTCTCGGGCGTGAGCGGAGTTGCCTTAAGCGGTCGGCTTCTTTCTTTGCTAGCATTGCTGCTTGGCAAAAGGAGGCGACCGCCCTCCACTCCTCCTCGCTCCGGACCATGGCCTCGACCAAGGCCCGGCGCGAGATATCGCCGCCGCCGATCGACACGGCGATGCTCTGCCCAAGCGGGGCACACCTCGACCGTGTGCTCCACCGTGTCCTCCGGGCGTTCCACACAGTGGTGACACCCGGGCGTCTCTTCCGCACGAATCCGATGCAGAACCCCAAACGGCTCAAACATATAACTTCCGATAAGGTTATATTTCAACCCCAAACGGCTCAAACATATAACTTCCGATAAGGTTATATTTCAACCCCAAACGGCTCAAACATATAACTTCCGATAAGGTTATATTTCAACCCCAAACGGCTCAAACATATAACTTTCGATAAGGTTATTATAACCTTCTCAGCTGGTCGCCTCTTCGCGAGACCAGAGGGCTGTGCTTTATTTGGCTTGTCAGCCAATCAGCATTGCCATCCAGCGTGGCAATGCTGCCAATGTTCTGGGCACTTTTCCCATTGATATCGATGTGGATGAATTTTTTGATGCTCAATGAATCATTTGTAAAAATTAGTGTATTTTTATTTGACTAACCTTAGGTTATTATTAGTATAATGATTAAACGTATACTATCATAATTGATTCGATTAATTACTTGGTTTACTTGTGCTTAGTTTTGTAAAAAAAAAGCAACTTACCGATGGTCTTGGTTTGTATTGGTGACAATGTCGCTCGAACACATTGTTTGTTCCTTGCGATCAACAAAATAATCTTTTACACTTCACGATACACAATAACATTCCAGATACACCTGAATCACTTTTAGTCAGATATACAAATATAAAATAACTGGTAATCCGTCAAACGACTCTCTCTCTATGTACCCACATGTTTACCAAAACAACTTTTGACAGCCGATTCGTAAGATCACGTTCCCTCATTTGTCTATGATAAAGACAAACGATGTACGGTAAGCAACACATCAGGCTACAACAAACTGTCAAAATTCTGCAATCGATTTTCAACTCTTAACTATAATACAACAAGGTTCAAAATGTATTGGAGGAATCTGATAGATTTGTACAGTCTAATGTGCAGCTGACCGTACCTATGTTGGAGCGTCAGGCGGCGGTCGACGGCGGTTACAAATTTCGTACTTTTTCATTGTTGTATCTTTAGTTTATACGATTGTGTGACGCATAAATAAACGATTTTTTTTCTATATTTATTTCTTAATTTGAATATTTTCACAAATAATTTGCTTTATTACGTATATGTCGTACATATACAGATTCTTAAAACGAAGGTAAAAAATACGAACAACGGTTTTTGTTCAATATTGTATTGAAAAGAAAATATGTGATAAGACGAAATGTGCTAAGTAATGTTCCTTCACAACCATTTTCCAAGACAACTGTTAAATAAAGACTGATGTTAACTACTATGGCTTTTTTATGGTGGGCAAAAATCATCCAATGACGATTCCCTACCTTGGGCGAAGCGGGAAACAGTGTCAGACTCTTACTGACTAAACACGCCACCCCGTTCCTCCTTTGCCCTTCGCATTGGGACCAAGTCTTCCTTTCAGAAAGAGACCTTGGGCCTCAGCAGGCTATTTTATTTTATTTATTTATTTTACTTGCAATAAACTAGTGCTTGACTGCGATCCCACCTGATGGTAAGCAGTGATGCAATCGTTGATGGTAAGGCGCACTAGTTTATTAAGAGCCTATTCACTCTAGCCTTGAAGACACCCAAATTATATTCGGACGGAAAGACTGCAGTCGGCAAACTGTTCCAATCCCTCGATGTACGCGGTATAAATGACGAGGCAAAACGCTTAGTCCGGGCCGCAGGTGTCTCAACAACGTAAGGGTGGATACTTGCCGTACGCCGGGATGTCCGAAGGTGAAATTGGGATGGCGGAATCAAATCATGCAATTCCTGCGCACACTCTCCAAAATGCATCCTGTAGAAAACCGCAAGGCTGGCTACTCTGCGCCTGTGCTCGAGACTTTGAAGACTGGATCCAACCAAATCTGGATCACCAATCAGCCCCTTTGCACGCCTTTCCACTGAATCCAAAGCCGCTAGGTGGCATTTTGCAGCACCAGCCCATATGTGGCTGCAGTACTCCACACACGATCGGACCTGTGCTTTGTACAACATTAGAAGCTGACTCGGTGTGAAGTACCGTCGGACTTTTGCAAGAACGCCGAGTTTTCTAGCAGCTACCCTGGCTTTGGACTCAATGAACCGCCCAAAGTTGAGGTCTGAAGCAATGTCCATTCCCAAGAGCTGAAGGCGGTCGGTGCACTCCAGGGATACATCCCGAAAAGCAGGAGCCAAGGTGAACGGGCTCCTTTTGGCGGTGAATAGACACGCCTGTGTTTTGGTGGCGTTGAATGTTACCAGATTAGCTTCGCCCCACTTGGAAACTGCCTGAAGTGAGACATTCGTACGCTCTACCATAGCCTCCCTTTCAGACTGGATTAGCTCCTTACTAGCCCGAGCACTGGGCAGGTATCTCTCTACAACTGTGCTATCATCTGCATACCCAAAGATACCAGGCACTAGCAGATCGTTAATGTGGAGCAGGAATAGAGTTGCAGAGAGAACAGACCCCTGAGGAACACCGGCATTAGTCGTCATAGGCTCTGATGAGCATCCATCGACAACAAGTAGGAGTGACCGTTCACTCAGGAAGTCTTTTACCCAGTTTATCAGACCAGGAGAAATGCCGTAAGCTGGAAGCTTAGACAAAAGGCCATCGTGCCATACCCTATCGAAGGCCTTCGAGACGTCTAAGGAAACGGCAATAGCTTCCCCATTCCTTTCGAGGGTCTCGCCCCACAAGTGAGTGGCATAAACTAGTAGGTCCCCAGTAGACCGATTGCGGCGAAATCCGTACTGTCGGTCGCTGAGGAGATTGTTACCTTCTAGATATGCCATGAGGCGCGAATTCAACACGCGCTCCATAATCTTGCAGAGTATGGAGGTTATCGAGATCGGCCGATAGTTGGCAGGATCGGCACGACTGCCCTTTTTGGGCACGGGTTGCACGTTGGCGAGCTTCCACGACTTTGGCACAATACCAGTCCTAAATGAGAGGCGATACAGGCGCGTCAATACAGGAGACAACTCGGGCGCACAAGCCTTGAGAACTATCGCTGGTATACCATCCGGCCCACTAGCTTTATTCACGTTTAGACGACACAGTGCTCTCAGAACTTCTTTGTTCCTTAAGCGAACCTCGACCCTTTTGCAGAGTCCTTACGCCTTTGTACATCACCTGTTATGTTATTTATTATTATGCAATTTATGTACGGTCAGCAGCACATCAGACTACAACAAACTGTCAAAATACTGCAAACGATTTTCAACTCTTAATCAAAATATAACAAGGTTCAAAATATATTGGAGAAATCTGACAGATTTGTATAGTCTGATGTGCTGGTGACTGTACAATAACGAATATAAGACGTTTAAATCTGTCAAAACAGACATTTTATACATCAGTCTCAGTAATGAGGCAATTATCTCTTTCCTTTGACTTGCTTCTTCTTGAAAAAGAGAACTTGCTGCTTAGATTTTTTTTAATTATTGATAAGCTAGTAACAAAACAACTATAAATAATTCGCTTCACAAAATTCAATAACTGTCAAAAAGTCTGACTCGTGAAGGATTTGAACCTCCGCCCTCCGATGGTCAAGTGAATTTATATATCGGTGCTCTAACCTACTGAGCTAACGAGTCTTGTGCTGTACGATCCAAGTCTAGATGCACTATCGAGATCATTACGTATTGTTTTGGCTTCATCCCAACTGTTACGTCACTTTAGCACCAACGTTTGAAGTCGTCACATAGCTAGTCTGAAGTAAAAAAATAAGAGAATAGGAATAGAATAAATAAAAACCTAAGTATACATATAACTCAATCTCCAAGTGAACGCGTCGTCTTTCGCACACCTTATTACCTTCCTATTGTTTTGTATTCAAAAAATTATATTGAAATGGTATTCAGAGAATCTCCAAACTTAAGTGGCAATTGGCAGGGCATATAGCACGCAGAACAAATGGCCGCTGGGATCGAAAGTTTCTTGAGTGGCGACCGTGTACCAGAAGACGCAGCGTTTGAAGGCCTCCTACAAGGTGGACCAATTACCTGGCAAGGACTGCGGGTATCCGATGGATGCGAGATGCACAGGACTGTTCATTACGGCGACAATTGGTGGAGGCCTATGTCCAGCAGTGGACGTCTTTCGGTTGAAATGATGATTATTAAAAAAAATAATTTTGTACTCATTTGTTTTTTTTTGGTAATGAATATCGTGTTACATGATCAAAATAGATCCCTGCATACCTAATTATCATAAAAAACTACCCACTTATTTAAGGAATAATGGCTCATGTTGACAGGAAATGTTCCCTAATTCTTCCCCTGAAAACCTCCAACGAAGGGTTAGCCCTTAAGTATGTGAAATAGGATTCCAAAGGCGCACAGCCCGAACCGAACCGAAAAAGATTTACTGTAGCAACTTGAAAAGAGGAGGAAGAGAAGAGAGGACGAGTGACAAGGCTTTCCTCTCGGAACAAGATATTCAAAGCCTTCCCGAAGATACATTGGGATTATGAAGAACTTTTAGTGACTGAAACGAGTAAAACACTCTCCTGCTTACTTTTACAACGTAGACAGGTTAATAGTACATTGTTAACCTAAGGGTGAAAGTAAGTTATTTAGTCCCGAGAAGTAGGTTTCTAATAGTTCGAGGGACTAAACAAGTCTTACGGTCGACACCCAAGCGAGCAACGGCGCTCGCGGTATGATTTCACGCCGCGCGCCGTTGTTAAATTAAAAAAAAATAGAATGTACAATATTTGAGCATTTTTTTTTTTATGGGGTATTTTGTTATTTATCCAAGAACGTAAATTAAAAGTTTTATAGATAAATAACTTTCAGTTAATACCCGCGAACGCCGGCGTTCGCTGTTAGTACCCGCGAACGCCGGCGTTCGCATTGGGGGTCAAAAGGTTAACCCGAGGTAAACACCATGGTTTTCATTACGAATAAGAGGAAAATAAAAATAGTACATATAAACCTGAGTCGTCGTTATAGGTCTTCATATGTTTTTAGGCAAGTATATTTCTTTTGATTTAGGCGGTAAAAGCTAGCACTATCTATTAAAAATTACCGCGTCAAAATCCGTTGCGTACTTTTAAAGATTTTTTACCATGTAATGATAAGGATATTTATTAAGTTATATTGACCATAAAAAAACCATAATTATTAATTTCAAAATCATAATCATGACGAATTCCGCTCTTGGGCGGAGTGGATTAAACAACCTACTCTGTTCCTTCCTTGCCTTGAACCCTGGGCCTTCGCTTTCGCATCAACTTTTGGTGTCAGGAGGCTTCGAGCCAGCTGGGCCCCTACAGTTTGCTGACAAGACCTTGAGACGCGCGGGAACATTGCGCGCGCTCGACGGCTTTTTTTCCCGGTACACCAATATACTTACTAATGTTCAAGTGGATTCCGTTAACTTTGTAGCCAACCTCAATATGCTACATGCGCCTTTCTTAGACGTATAGGGAAATTGACAGAAAACACCTTAATCTCCCCTGCAGAACGAGGTCAGCGGACAGGGAGTCAGCATTATTCTAAGGCTTCGGTAGTCACACGCACATCTGAAGTCCCCGATGCAAGAGTACGATGTGATGCAAGTGTGTGAACATCTTGCACGATAAACAGTATGGTTTCAACAAAGGACGTTGCACGAGGGACGCTGGTGTCTTCTTAATAAAACACATATTTGATGCATAGGAGGAAGTACGCATGTTCTGCGACCTGTCTCAAGCATTTGATTGCGTAGTTCATGAAACCTTTCTCCTGAAACTCGAACATTACGGACTAGGCAAAAGAGCGTTAAGACATATTAAAATCTTATTTAAGTGATAGACAGCGATTAGTTCAGAATAAGGGTGTCAATTTGTTGGGAATAAATATTAAAATGGGAGTACCCCAAGGTTCAATTTTGGGTTCTTTTTTGTTTTAGTTTATATTAATGATTTATTCCATTTATTGCAAAATAAATAGAAAGACTAATGATCTCTACGACGAAAATTAGGCCCTACAGCAAGTTAAAAACTGGTTCACTGCTAATAATCTAGTTCTACGGTATCTTACTGTGGGGACGGGCTGCAGATATACACTCAATTTGTATACTGCAGAAAAGAGCAATCAAAGCCATTCACAATCTCTGCCGGTGTGATTTTCTAAGGGAATTGTTTAAGGATATTAACATCATGATGGTGCCTTGTCAATATATCTATGAAAACATCATTTATGTTAGAAAAAAATCTTCATTTTTAAAGCAAAAGAGGCGATAGACATAATTATGTTACAAATAGAGATCAATTGGTTTAACCAGGTTTCCAACGAGCTCTTCTTTCATGGAGTATCTACTATTTTAAATGTTATATTAAAATAAAATTTTAAACAGTAGAAGTCTAAATATTATAGAAAACTCAATGAAACGAAATGTAAGTCTTGTGTTAATTGCACTCTATGTAGACAAGCATATTATACTCCTATGTTGGAGGATTATATTCAAGATAAAAATGTTTGGCTTAATGCTGATCCAGCTCCATTACTACTAGTGGGTGCGATTTTTTTTTATTTTTTGACATTATTGTAGTGTTGTATAATGTAGAAGCATTTTTTTTTCAATGTTTGTAAACCACGGAGTAATTTATAGTTTAAGGTTACTATTGGAGTTGTTAAGTAAATGAGCAAGGCAGTTGAGAGTTTATCACGCTCACTCAAATGTCTCCGTGACGCGTGTATTCGGTCATTCGGTTCCCTTCATAATGGGCAGAGCTGAGTGATGCTGATATACGCGTCATGTCCGTGAACGGGCGCTGTCAGTTGGTATTGGTCATCTCTTAGCTGCAGTGGTTTATTTTAATATCTATTTATGAACATTCTGCAGTACCAGTTTCCCTGTCTTCCCTCCAAACATGCGTTAAAGAGCCCCCCTAAACGAGATTTGAGAGCTTTCATAGCCAGGACCCAGGCTTTCCCAAGCCAGCTGTCGGGTCTTGGGGCGGTATTTTTGGCAACCATCCTTCGAACTGCCACTCCCATCTCTGCCTCGGTCACCTCCAGAGCATTATCACCGTCGTCGCCATCGTGGTCCGCGTCGGATACCGCTGGTGGCGAAGCCATGGGCGGGGGAGAGTGTTCCCCTCGTGCAGCGAATAGGGAACTCACCACACTCTTTACAAACTGTGGCCGGAGACTCTGCGTCAGCGGGGGAGCCCATGGGCGCAGTTTTTCCCACACCATCTTGTATTTGCGTCTCCATGGATCAACGTTAAAAGACCCAGGCCAACTTTGCAGGCTTTCTGTTTGGTACATTTTATCTCCAATCGGAGGGTGCGCTTTGCCACGCTTTGTCCCTTTTACAACTTCGCCTCTATGACCTCCGCATCCAGCAGACGGGTGCGATGCCTACGGTGTCTGGTGTACTGACGTCGCGCAGATTTTGTTGACGCGTTGATGTGTCGCGCAGTGCTGCAAGCTCCGGCAATCTTTAGTTAGCTGAGGGCAAAGCTGGGCTGTGAATGATGTTAGTCTTCTTATACAGTTTTTTTGGAAATCATCCAATGAAAAGTCATAAGATGATTTAGAATGCGGCGGGGGGGTGTGTTAGACTAAAACTCATCTGTACCCTTCATTTTCCCTTTGCGTTCCAAAACCATGATGTCGTATCACGGTTTGTAATACGCATTAATAGCTAATCTTATGACAATAATAATGAAATTTTTACGATGTAGTACTAAGTTTAACATGCTCATAAAAATTTAAGTAACCATTCTTTTGATATCTTTTCCATATTTATAAAATTGCTATTTCGTGTTTCATTGCAGTAGTTTTCATGCAAGAGAACAGGTGGAAAAAAAATCATGATAATATTTAGTTTATTTGTTTTGCAAGGTAAGCTTATATTATATTTAGCTGCAGATAAATATAAGGCCTTGTACTTACTTCTCCAGCTGCAGACGCATTACAGCAACAACGACCACCAGCTACAGCACGCGGGTTCTTGCAGACCACGAGCTATCGGTAGCTCGCCATCCTGCCTTCTCATAGCCGTCCCGACAAAACCCGAGTCCTTGACAGTGCGTAATGTTGCACGCCCGACTCAAAGAGAAGTCAGCAAACCGTAGGGGCCCAAGAAGGCTGATGTCCGCTGGAGCTGCGGTTAATTTCTGAAAAGGAAACTCGCGGTATCAAAACGTAAGATCAAGGACACGGACGTGTGGTTTTAGTTAGTTTATGATTGACAATCCCTCTCGTCCCAACGAGGAGTGATAGAAGTCATTGGGTAATTTTCCACCTCAACACAATAATTAAATACGTTCTAATTCAAACATTTACTTTCAGTACTACCCGCTGCTTTCTGCTATGATATAGAGTTGAATAATGAAGCCAAGGTGGAATTAACAAACCTGGCAGCATTGAGGCAACCATCAGAATTAATTAATGTAATATTTAGTTATTTACCTAAAAAATATTTGGATAATGGCAAATTGCCAAACGCTTTAGAGACCATAGCAATCCATTTCTTGAGAACAAGAAATAAAACAAAAGAAACAAAAAAACAGATTAGAAATCCCAAAAAACATTCACCGAAGCAGACAGAGAAACCAATTTCACATCTGAACTTTTTCTTAAATTACCTCCAGGTTAAGGGAACAGAAACCATAAACCAAATAAGTACACAAATATTAGAAGATCTCAAGATGGACGAGGACATCACTCCGATTATTGAAATTACGGGTGATAATTACATAAATAACTTACAAAATTATTATGATTACGTAAAAAAAAACGAGCACGATGGTGACAGAGCTTTACTATTTCTCGATATGGTCGGAACATCGACCCGATTGTTGTTTGAGGGAGAAAAAAAATTGTTCCACGACATTCTTAAATTAGAAAATCACGAAAATATTTCAAAAGAACTCATGAAGAGTAGCTATTTATACAAAAGGCATGTAATGAAATATTTATGCAATACATTTAAAGTTTGTAAAGAATATCCTATTAGTGATTATGGTGCAGAAATAATAAGTGAAATTTTAAAGCTTAATGATGAACAATTTTTCACTTTTCTTAAAACACTGTACAAAATCTACAAAGAAAATGCCAAAATAGTTTCCAAGTTCACTGAAGATGAAGACAGACAACTGATTATGGAAAAACTACAACGTTCTACCCACGACTTAATTTCCACCAGAATATTTTTCGCTTTGTTTAGGGCAATGATAACTCAAAGATTTAAACCTGTTACGAGCGATCATGAAGAATTTAAATTAAAGATAAAAGCTATAAGACTTCTTCTGGATATTTTTGACAAAGCACTTAATGTTGAGGACGATGTGATAATAATAGATATTGAATATTCAGTCCAAGCTATAAGGGGTTGGGTAGCTGATAAAAGAGATGACATTGAGAAGATTTTAGAAGAATTCGTAAAAAATTTGATAATAAGGTTGGAACATAATATGACTAAAACTGCAAGGAAAGAAATTAAAACTTTGGTTACTGCTTTAGTAAGGAAAAATACGAAAGCTTTTTACCATTTGATGAAGTTTGGCTCGAAGTATCTGAAAGGCAAAGACTTTCATCCGAATAAAGATATTATGCTTCACTGAGAAATAACAACTATTCACTCTCACTGTCACTACAGTGAGAGTGAATAGTTGTTATATTTGTAATGTAAAAAATTGAAGTGTGTTTTTTTTTTGTCTCTGTCATAGTGATTCTACCGCGTGATGCTACCAACGGTCCTGTATAGGTGTGTCCCTCTCTTACATTTAATAAAAAAAATGTGCAAAAAAAATACAACCGATTTCAAAGTATAAAAAAAAAACGAAAAAGAACATAAAAACTTTAATTTCGGAAGTCAGTGTTAAATACACAGAACTGAAACTATTATAGAACCACCGACTTCCGAAATTATACCATACCATACCATGGAAATCCTATATCAGTAAGGAAGACCAAACGAGGATTGACATATTATTCAATTTTCAATTCAATTCTTTATTGCTATAAACACATGTGTTACATAAGATCTTACAAATAGTTTTATAAGTGCACTTGGACCCTGTCGAGCACAGCAATTTTATAAAATAAGGTAGGTAGTAGCACAAATTAGAAAAAAATAAAAATAAAATAACGTTGGATATTACAAATTGAATTAAATAAAATACAAAATACAATCCGTTCCAAATGAGAATAGGATCGATGGCAATGTTGTGACGTCACGTCGAACTGTCAAATCAAAGAAATTAGGTAGAGTGAACAAAAAAAGATGTTTAAAAAAATAATTTACGTATGAATCGTGAATGAAAAAAGTTTAATTAGAATACAGTTTATCAATTTTGTTTATCTCTGTTTCACTGTGTGATGTGTCTGAGTAGTGGTAAATAGAAAAATAGGCGAATTGTTTCTAACAATGAAAATAAGAAAGAAAATAGTTTTTCTTGTAAACTATTTATGACTTATAACAATATATTTGGCAAATTTATATTCGACCCTAACGTTTTTACTTCAACTAGAATTAACTTAAATTTTGTAATAAAAAGCAAAAAAAAAACTTTTTATTGATACGCAAATAAGATTTTTTTGCAAACCGTACTTTTCACTCAAAATTTGACAGAGCGAGGTTATTGACTTTCCTGTTCTTATTTGGAACGCATAATATGACTAACACAGGCAATGTCCTTAAGCGTCCCGGATTACACGGTGGAGTACACGGTCGAGGTGTGCCCCGCTTGGGCAGAGCATCGCCTTGTCCTCCTGGGGGTGATCGGCGGCGGCGATCCCTCGCGACAGGCCTAGGTTGAGGCCATGGTCCGGAGCGAATTGGAGTGGCGGTCGGTCGCCTCCTTTTGCGAAGCAGTAATGCTAGCAAAAGGATTCCTCCTTTGCTAGCATTACTGCCAACCGCATAAGGCAACGGAGACGCCGTCGAGATTCCGATCCCGATTTCCAGTCACCATAGGATGGCGAGCAATAGGTAGCTCGCCGCTCAATCGTCTGGTAACCGTCCAGACCAAGCTCAGTCGTTGACGGCGCGCACTATTCAGGCGCCCCTCAAGGAGTTGTCAGCAAACCGTAGGGACCCTGCAGAAGGGTCGAAGCCAACTGGGGCCAAGGGTTCGCGTCTGAAAGGAAGGCTCTGGCCCTGGTATATATGGCAACGTAGGAATGGAGTAGGTTGTTTAGTCAGAAAGAGTCTGACTCTGTATCCCGCTCCGCCCAAGAGTGGGATTCGTCATTGGATGATTTTTACATAGGTACCATAAAAAACCCTTGAGTGCCAAGTTACGTTTTCGTGTCGATTCTCTTTCTACTACGCGTCAGCGTAGTTATCATTAAATATAATAAAACTACAGGATGTAGCGACGATCATTGAAATGACAACATTTCATTCTGTAATTTTGAACGATGTGAATTTGGCTACGAATTTTGTGGAGATGATGTCATTTCCATTCATTTGATTAGTTTTCTACTAGCGTTTACAATTGTAGATTATTAACATGGATATTATGGGGCTTGGCTTATTTTAGGTGGTCATTTCAATTCAATTCGATTCTTTATTGCTTAATGACATGTGTTTTATAGGATCTTAAAAATAGTAGTACAGTACACATGGACCCTGTTGGGCACAAACATTTTATACAGGTTAAAATCTATACTAATATTATAAAGCTGAAGAGTTTGTTTGTTTGTTTGTTTGTTTGTTTGAACGCGCTAATCTCAGGAACTACTGGTTCGAATTGAAAAATTCTTTTTGTGTTGAATAGATCATTTATTGAGGAAGGCTTTAGGCTATATAACATCACGCTGCGACTAATAGAAGCGAAGAAACAACGGAAAATGTGGAAAAAACGGGGAAAATTATTCATCTTTGAGGGCTTCCGTTGCGTGCGCTGCAAAAACGGTTTAAGATACCAAAAAAATATGTATGAAAGAATTATTCCTCTTAAAATGATCTAAAAAAATGTCCGCAACAGTATATATCTATCTTTTAAGATTAACTTACTAGAACCGTTTTTATGCGAATCAAATTTAGCCAATTTTTACCGATTATTTGTTAGAGTTGTATCATCATAATAATATAATCTTTATCCAAATAAATGTGTTGTTGATTAAGAGTATGTAATTGTTAACAAAATTGTCTTTGACATCATTTAATTTCAATGAACATCTTAGAAGATATTACAATTTTAAAATAACTCCGATACAAAATTCACACGCGATGCATGATGTGCAAAACTTGACGCTGCGCCTGGCCGCTGGAGAGGGGTTGCTTGCGGGCGGCGCGGATGGGTTTTTTTATGGTAGGTAAAAATCATCCAATGACGAATCCCGCTCTTGGGCGGAGCGGGAAACAGTGTCAGACTCTTACTGACTAAACAACCTACCCCGTTCCTCCCTTGCCTTATTCTCAGAGCCCCGGTATAACGCTTTCGCACCAACCCTCAGTTGCAGGAGGCTTCGCCCCTGAAGGGCCCCACAGTTTGCTAACAACACCTTGAGGCGCGCGAGAGCAGTGCACGCAGTCGACGACTTGGTCTCGGTCTGGACTGTTACCAGACAACCGGACGGCGAGCTACCCATTGCTCACCGTCCACAAGCCAGCGTCTACGGAGACCGGATATCGGCGAGATCGCGGCGGTGACGGCTACGGCGAGGGCGCTGTTGCCTTTGCCTTATGCGGTCTGCCTCCTCCTTTACGAGCATTACTGCTTTGCAGAAGGAGGCGACCGCTTGCCATTCTTCTTCGCTGCGAACCTTGGCCTGAACCAAGGCCCGGCGCGAGAGGTCGCCGCCGCTGATCACCCCCACGAGGACACGGCGATGCTCTTCTCAAGCGGGGCACACCTCCACCGTGTGCTCCACCGTATCCTCCGGGCTGACCATACAGTAGCGACACCCGGGCGTCTCTTCCTTCTTCCCATGTCCGGTGAGAACCTGCGTCATGCGGAATGTGGGGATGCCGTGATAGACATCACGCTTCAAAGAGGGGACTTACCGCCGAGATTATGGCGTGCCCAAGTTGGGGTGCAGCTCTATGAAGTACTTTTAGATAATTATGTTCTTTTAAAAACTAAATTGTCTAAAATAATAACAGAAATTGACACGGGCAAAGTCGTGGGTAACAGCTATAATTTATAAAGCTGAGGAGGTTGTTTGCAAAAATAAATATGATGCCCAAAATAACTATTCCACGCGGACGAAGTCGCGGGCACAGCTAGTTACTAATATAAACTAAGGAAAATGTATGCTACGAAAAAATAAGTAACACTGTATAAATATATAAAACAAATGAAACTAAAATACAAATTCCAATAAAATTACTTGATAAAAATAATAATTTTCGAGCAAAATTCATAAAATGTCAAAATACATTCGTAAAGTATCAAAAATAAATTAGTTACAAATGTCAATAACAAAAAAATCGTAACAAACGTCAAAATAAAACTTAAGTTTTCTTTAACTTAAGTTTTCAATATAAACAAAAAAAAACTCGGACTATAAATTGTGTAGCTTGGGACTTTTAGTTTATTCGAATAATTGAAAATCGGAATGTCGTTTTTCAGAACCTTCAAAGGCATTTGATTCTTCGGTAATTTTTTTTGTGATTTTTAACAATAGACATTACAATTCTTAGGTATTATGAAATTCGGACTTTTGCAAATCGGGGTATCGAAATTCGGAATAAAATATTTCAAAGCTTTTGGATGTTCCCCAAATCAGGTAAATGTCAAACTCATGTCTAAAAAACAATCCATTTGTCGACCATGTTACCCATCCACAACTACGATAACAAATGAATTTATGATATTTTTTTTTTTACCTACGCTCATTTTGATATTTAAAATATTCTTCTGTTCTTACGCAATGAATTGATAAATATGTCTTAGTATCTTAAAGACTGTAACATGTTAAGTTTCAAATTAATAAAAAATTACATTCATTGAAACAAGAAGATGAGTTTGACAATGACAAGTATATTTTTCTTCCATAACCATAAATATAGATAATAATTATCTATACAACACTGTGCGCCTCTGGAATTCTATCTCACATATTTATTTATTTACGTTCATTTATTTATTTATTATACACTTTTGTACACCAAGACTAAAAAAACATGAAAAGGAAAACTTATAATAAAAAAAACATACAATCGGCGGCCTTATCGCACTAGGCGATTTCTTCCAGGCAACCCTGTATAGAAAGAAATTTACCGGATACAAAATGGTTCATTCACAGCACATATATAAACATACATTAAGTAGGATCTTAGATATTGTTCTGATACATATGCCAATTACGGGTAAAATCAACATTTACAAAACAGATGCCTAGTTACCGCTTGGTGGCTAACTTAACATTATACAATTGTGACAATAAATAGGTATAGCAGTTTGGTTATAATGAGAAAAAAAAAATTACAAATAAAACAAAATACACAGCATTTTCTACCAGCCGACCTTTTTTGATTTACTATTCTAGATTACAATGTTTATAATGGAAACCTTACAATAAAAAAGAATAGAATAAAATAGAATAATACTTTATTGTACATCAAAAAAGTAACAATTAAACAAAAGTAAAAAGATAACTTATGACGAATGTAAAGACATTGCCTGGACACAAAATAGGGTCGCACTTGGTACACATTTTAATATAAAAGCATTCCATGCAATTGTATAGGTACCTCATAATAAAATAGATCAGGGTAGGCGAACCTTTTTGAATCAACGTGCCATTTTTTCCAAAAAAAAGTTTAATGGGGTCATTGAGGTGCCATCAAATAATTTTGACTTACTGATTATTTGGAAAATAATAATAATGAAAACTATCAAAACTCTCTATGAAAGAAAATAAACAAAAGAGATACATTATATATTGTTTTCGATTTTGGTTTTTGTTGCTGCAAATGTTTTATGATCGACGACGTGCCCAAAATATTAAGTCGCGTGCCGTCAATGGCACGCGTGCCATTGGTTCGCCAACCTTGAAATAGATACATATATAAACACTGTATCAGTATACATATACATGTGCCTATGTATTTATTGGAAAGACCCTAAGTGGTAAGACGAAAACAATGTAGACTGGCCTGTCAGTCTAGTAGTTAGTGACTCTGACTGTTATGCGGGAGATCGTGGGTTCTATTCCCACCCAGGACAAATGTTTGTGTGATGAACACGATCATTTGTTCCGTGTCTGGGTGTAATTTATCTATAATATGTATGTATTTAGAAATATATAAGAATGTTTATCAATTGTCTAGTACCTATAACACAATTCTGCTTAGCTGGAGACTAGATGGCGTTGTGTGATAGATGTGAAAAAAATAATATCACAGTGTCAAATAATGTTCCTTCAAAAAATTCCAAGTTGTTTAATAATAACTGACGATCTAATCTGAAGTAACAGCCCTTTTGTCCAACATCAGTCCAAATAATGAGGCAATCATTTCTTTCCCTTGACTGTAGATGATGGTTTCAATAAACATAAAGAACTTTCTGTGCGGAAGCAAAGTTTAAATATTGGTAAAAATTGATAACAACCATAAATAATTCGCTTTACAAAATTGTTTTTATTGATTATAGGATCTCTCCTGATGAAAAGCGACGATGCGGTCGACTATAAAGCGCGCTTACCTAAAAGTAACCTATTCACTTTTGACTTAAAGATTCCAGGATTGTAGCCATCAGTTTACACAGACGACGGCAAGGAAGGCAAGGAATTACACTCTTTGGCTGTACGCACAATGAAAGTGTTCCCAAAACGTTGAAAGTATGTGAAAAAGTCTGACTCGTGAAGGATTTGAACCTCCGCCCTCCGATGGTCAAGTGAATTTATATATCGGTGCTCTAACCTACTGAGCTAACGAGTCTTGTGCTGTACGATCCAAGTCTAGATGCACTATCGAGATCATTACGTATTGTTTTGGCTTCATCCCAACTATTACGTCACTTTAGCACAAACGTTTGAAGTCGTCACACAGCTAGTCTGAAGAAATAGAATGTAAAAAAAATATGAGAATGGGAATAGAATAAATAAATACTTGGACATACATAATAATGTTTTTTTTACGGGAGAAAAAATTATATAATGAAGAGTCCCGCTCTTGGGCGGAGCGAGAAACAGTGTCACACTTTTACTAATCTTTGATCCTTCTTTGCCCTTCGCACTGGGGCTAAGCCAAAGAGACCCTGGGCTCCAGTAGGCTTCGATCCTTTTGCAGAGTCCTTACGTACATAATAATTGATCATGTGACATGGAATAATTCCTAATTCTATCCCTGAAAACTTGACGTGAACGTGAGATAGAATTCCAGTGGCGCACAGTGTTGTATCTCTCCTAGAGAGGAGGCCTGTGTCCCAGCAGTGGGAACATTAAAAGGCTGATGATGATGACAATGTTGTATGGATAGGTATTATTTATGGTCATGGAATAAAAATAAAGTTGTCATTGTCAAACTCATTTTCTTGTTTCAATGAATGTGATTTTTATTATTAATGTCGTTAAGATACTAAGAATTAACTGTCAGTTCATTGCGCAAATACATGGTCGACAAACCGAATTTTTTTAGACAAAAGTTTGATATTTATTTGATTAAGAAACATCCAAAAACTGCGAAGTAATTTATTCCGAATTTTGATACTCCAATTTTTTTTAATCCGAAATTCATAATACTTAAGAATTATATTATCTACTAGCTGTGCCCGCGACTTCGTCCGCGTGGAATAGTTATTTTGGGCATCATATTTATTTTTGCAAACAACCTCCTCAGCTTTATAAATTATAGCTGTTACCCACGACTTTGCCCGTGTCAATTTCTGTCATTATTTTAGACAATTTAGTTTTTAAAAGACATAATATAATTATCTAAAAGTACTTCATAAAGCTACACACCCCCATGGGCACGTCATAATCTCGGCGGTAAGTCCCCTCTTTGAGGCGTTGGGTTGGATAGACCTCACGGCGTCCTCACCTTCCGTATGACGCAGGTTCTCACCGGACATGGGAAGTTCAGGAGATTCCTGCACTGGATTCGTGTGGAAGAGACGCCCGGGTGTCGCCACTGTGTGTCCCGGAGGACACGGTGGAGCACACGGTGGAGGTGTGCCCCGCTTGAGAAGAGCATCGCCCTGTCCGCCGCATCGGCCGTGATCGGCGGCGGCGACCTCTCGCGCCGGGCCTTGGTTCAGGCCATGGTCCGCAGCTAAGAAGAATAGCAAGCGGTCGCCTCCTTCTGCGAAGCAGTAATGCTCATAAAGGAGGAGGCCGACTGCATAAGGCAAGGGCAATAGCGCGTTCGCCGTAGCCGTCGCTATCGCGATCCCGCCGATATCCGGCCACCGTAGACGCTGGCTTGCGGACGGTGAGCAATGGGTAGCTTGCCGTCCGGTTGTCTGGTAACAGTCCAGACCGAGACCAAGTCGTCGACGTCGTGCACTGCTCCCGCGCGTCTCAAGGTGTTGTCCGCAAACTATGGGGCCCTTCAGGGTCGAAGCCTCCTGCCGAGGATTGATGCGAAAGCGTTATACCGGGGCACTGGGAATAAGGCAAGGGAGGAACGGGGTAGGTTGCTTAGTCAGTAAGAGTCTGACACTGTTTCCCGCTCCACCCAAGAGCGGGCATCGTCAATGGATGATTTTCACCTACCATAAAAAAACCCCTCTCCTCGCCCGCCGGCCAGGCGTAGCATCATATTTTTCACACCATGCGGCGCGTGTGAATTTTATATCAGAGTTATTTTAAAATTGTAATATCTTCTAAGATGTTTATTGAAAATAAGTGATGTCAAAGACAATTTTGTTCACAATTAAATACTCTTAATCAACAACATATTCATTTAGATAAAGATTAATATTATTATGTTGATACAACTCTAACAAATATTTGGTAATAATTGCGTTAATTTCGGCAAAATTTGATTCCCATAAAAACGGTTCTAGTGAGTTAATCTTAAAAGATAGACATATACTGTCGCGGACATTTTTTTAGATCATTTTAAGAGGAATAATTCTTTCATACATATTTTTTTGGTATCTTGAACCGTTTTCGCAGCGCACGCAACGGAAGCCCTCAAAGATGAATAATTTTCCCCGTTTTTACCACATTTACCTTTGTTTCTTCGCTTCTAATAGTCGCAGCGTGATGTTATATAGCCTAAAGCCTTCCTCAATAAATGATCTATCTAACACAAAAAGAATTTTTCAATTTGAACCAGTAGTTCCTGAGATTAGCGCGTTCAAACAAACAAACAAACAAACAAACAAACAAACAAACTCTTCAGCTTTATAATATTAGTATAGATTATTAAAAACCACGCAATTTATTTAACCGAATAATTTTGGTTAATCTAAAATATAAATTAATAGAAATAGAACAGAGTCTAAAACACTATTACTTAAGTGACTACTAATTAAATTTTTAGGCGAATATTTATCGGACAATTTAATACCAATGTATATGTTACGGGTAATGCTAGAAGTTGGAGTAAACCTAGGTTTACTCGGGTTGACTTAGTATTACCCAAGATTCTTGGGTAAAGTCCGAATAATAAGTAACATTAATTGTATTTTTTTTAATTGCAATAAACTAGTGCTTGACTGCGATGCAACCTGAATACCTGATGGTAAGCAGTGATGCAATCGTTGATGGTAAAGCACACTAGTTTATTAAGAGCCTATTCACTCCAGCCTTGAAGACACCTAAATTATATTCGGACGGAAAGACTGCAGCCGGCAAACTGTTCCAGTCCCTCGATGTACGCGGTATAAATGACGAGGCAAAATTCGAGGGTTACCCATACTCACCTAGATCTACCCATCTCTGGCTGGGTAATGTTAGGTGTTGCGTAATTTTCGAGCCCGAAGCGTAAATCTGGGGAACCCGCGATACTTAGTGACAAAATGGCGACCGAGCAAAGTGCACGCATTTTTCGAGAGCGTTTTGATACAATATTTCAAGATTTATTTTCAGCGAAAGGTTAAATTCTTTTTACTTCAGAAACGAACATAAAATATAAAAGAACATAGATTATCAGCTTAGAAAATCAAGCTTATAAAAATGAAAGCCTAATCTACTTTACAATTGCCTCCATGTCCTGTTGGAGATACGGTAAGAGTCCAAATACCAGATGTCGATAGAGGAAAAGGTGAGTTCCGGAACGTGCTTATGGCAGTTATAGAAAAAGCTGATGATCTGTATAGGCTAGGAAATGAACGTGGTAGGTACTATTCAAGAAATATTTTCAAGAAATAAGTTTTCTGTGTGTCATGATGAACTGATTGATATCGAAAATATATCACCAGAAAAAAAGCTTAAGAGAGCTTGCAAATGAACAATCGCTTTCAGGAAGCCAGGGTTATAAAAAGTGTAATTGCAAAACGAAATATGCTATAAAGAAGTGTTCATGCAAAACTGCAGGACAATTTTGCAATTCAAAATGTCACAGCTGTTTATCTTGCTCAAATAAATAATTTAATAAATAAAATAAAAACCACTACTAGTTTAGATTTTCATTTCACTAATTAATTGGACAAATTTTTAACATTACCCAGCCAAAGTTGGGTAGACCTAGGTGAGCTTGGGTTAACCACGTATTAAAACTTATTTTACTTATTATTAAGTCAACCCGAGTAAACCTAGGTTTATTCCAATTTCTAGCATTACCCGTAACATATATAAGTACCTCTTTTCCATATTCGTTTTTTAAATTTGTGTCGTTTCTTATTGACATTCTTTATGAATTTGTTTTGAAATTTGTTATGATTTCTTTTTATTGAAATTTTAAATGAATTTTATCCTGACGATTGTTACGATTTTTTTATTACTGACATTTGTAACTAATTTATTTTTGACACTTGACGAATGTATTTTGACATTTAATGAATTTTGCTCGGAAATTATTATTTTTATCAAGTAATTTCATTGACATTTATATTTTAGTCATATTTGTTTTTTTTTTAATTATACAGTAATACTTATTTTTTCCTAGCAAACATATTCCTTAGTTTATATTGGTAATTTTAACCTGTATAAAATGTTTGTGCCCGACAGGGTCCATGTGTACTGTACTACTATTTTTAAGATCCTATAAAACACATGTCATTAAGCAATAAAGAATCGAATTGAATTGAAATGATCACCTAAAATAGACCAGCCCCCGTAGCCATGTTGATAATCTACAATTGTTAACGCTAGTAGAAAACTAATCAAATGAACGGAAATGACATCATCTCAACAAAATTCGTAGCCGTTCCAAATTCATCATCATCCTACCCTTATCCCATTTTACTTGGGGTCGGTGCAACATGTTTTTTTCTTCCACTCTGTCCTGTCACCCGTCACACTATCACTAACTCCCTTTTCTTTCATATCACTCTTCACACAATCCATCCAAAATAGTAGCCGTTCAAAATTACAAAAGGAAATTTTAATCGTTTCTACAATGATCATCGCTACATCCTATAGTTTTATTATATTTAATCATAACTACGCTGAGGCGTTTCGATAGTAGAAAGAGAATCCAAGGGAAGAAAGGGGATTGATATTTTAAACAATTAGTTCTCAAGGAGTTAACATTTGATGATATCTCCTCGTTTGACCTTCCTTATCGATATAGGATTTCTATGGTAATAATATATGGTCTAATTTCAGAAGTCGGTGGTTCTACAATAGTTTCAGTACTTCTTATTTAACACTGACTTCCGAAATTAAAGTTATTATGCTCTTTTTGACGTGACAACGTCTTATAATTCGATGGAGCCGGCTGCACGCATGAAAAAACATGACTCGTGCGGCGTTACCTCGCTCTGAGGCGTTCCATTTAAGGTTTGAAGTCAAAGTCAAAATCTAGTGAAGAAGAAGAAGAAGAAGAAGAAGCTAGTGCACGGTTCGAAATTGGTCGTTTCCTATGGAGAAGAACCGGCAAGAAACTCCATGGTTGAAGTGCAAGTGAGAGCACGCACCAAGTGACAAAGACGCACAATCGGCCTCGTTCAGCAGTGTTCGACATCTGTTTCTCTCCTACTTGAGTGAGCGATGCGTCCGCGTGGACAGCTGCTATACAATAAAATAAAATAATACATTTACATGTTTTCGTCAAGTATGAAGTGAAAATCACACATTTTTAAAAGTTGTAAATAAAAGTTGTAAAACAATTGCTCAAAGCACATTCATACTTGTAAAAAAAACTATGTACATTGTAAAAAAAAATGACTTAATTGTATTTATGCGTAAAAATAAATGTAACTTGATCAAATATCAATTCGATTGTGATTTCCATTTACCTCCTTTTCTATATCCATACAAAATATCTATCAAACAAATAAAATTAAAATTTTCTTTTGAAAAATGAAACCATTCCATCAGTATTTTCTTATGACGTTGTCTCGTTCAACTATCGTCAGTAAACCGACTTTACAGACAACCAATTTTTTATTTTTTTTTTTTACTTTGAAATCGGTTGTATTTTTTTTGCACATTTTTTTTTATCTAAGAGATGGACACACCTAAGTACAGGACCGTTGGTAGCATCACTATGACAGAGACAAAAAAAAACGCACTTCAATTGTTTTAATTACAATTATAACAACTATTCACTCTCACTGTCACTGAGCATAATATCTTTATTTGCCTTTAAGATATTTCGAGCCACACTTCATCAAATGGTAAAAAGCTTTCGTATTTTCCCTTACGAAAGCAGTAACCAATGTTTTGATTTCTTTCCTTGCAATTTTAGTCAAATTATGTTCAAACCTTATTATCAAACTTTTTACAAATTCTTCTAGAGTCTTTTCAATGTCATCTCTTTTATCAGCTACCCAATCCCTTATAGCTTGAAGTGAATTTTCAATATCTGTTATTATCACATCGTCCTCAACATTAAGTGCTTTGTCAAAAATATCCAGGAGAACTCTTACAGCTTTTGTCTTTAATTTAAATTCTTCATGATCGCTCGTAATAGGTTTAAATCTTTGAGTTATCATTGCCCTAAAGAAAGCGAAAAATACTCTGGAGGAAATTAATTTGTGGGTAGAACGTTGTAGTATTTCCATAAACAACTGTCTGTCCTCGTCTTCAGTGAACTTGGAAAATATTTTGGCATTTTCTTTGTAGATTTTGTACAGTGTTTTAAGAAAAGTGATAAATTTTACGTCATCAAGCTTTATAACTTCATTTAGTATTTCTGCACCATAATAACTAACAGGATATTCTTTACAAACTTCAAATGTATTGCATAAATATTTCATTACATGCCTTTTGTATAAAAAGCTACTCTTCATGAGTTCTTTTGAAATGTTTTCATGATTGTTTTGATATTCTTGTTTAAGAATGTCGTTTAACAATTTTTTTTCTCCCTCAAACAACAATCGGGTCGATGTTCCGACCATATCTAGAAATAGTAAAGCTCTGTCACCATCGTGCTCGTTTTTTTTTACGTAATCATAATAATTTTGTAAATTATTTCTGTAATTATCAGCCGTAATTTCAACAATCGAAGTGATGTCCATTTCCATGTTGAGATCTTTTAATATTTGTGTACTTATTTTTTTGATGGTTTCTGTTCCCTTAACCTGGAGATAATTTAAGAAAACGTTCGTATGTGAGATTGGTTTCTCTGTCTGCTTCGGTGAATGTGTTTTGTTATTTCTAATCTGTGTTTTTGTTTCTTTTGTATTATTTCTTGTTCTCAAGAAATGGATTGCTATGGTCTCTAAGGCGTTTGGCAATTTGCCTTTTTCCAAATATTTTTCAGGTAAATAATTAAGTATTAGATTAATTAATTCTGATGGTTGCCTCAATGCTGCCAGGTTTGCTAATTCCACCTTGGCTTCATTATTTAACTCTATATCATAGCAGAAAGCAGCGGGTAGTACTGAAATGTAAATGTATATTATTAGAACATATTTAATTATTGTGTTGAGGTGGAAAATTACCCAATGACTTCTATCGCTCCTCGTTGGGACGAGAGGGATTGTCAATCTTTAACTAACTAAAACCGTACGTCCGTGTCTTTTAGTTGGTCTAACGTTTTGAGACCGCGAGTTTCCTTTTCAGAAATTAACCGCAGCCCCAGCGGACATCAGCCCTGTTGGGCCTCTATGGTTTGCTGACTTCTCTTTGAGTCGGGCGTGCAATAAAACGCACGACTAGGGTTTTGTCGGGACGGCTATGAGACGGCAGGATGGCGAACTACCGATTGCTCATCGTCTGCAAGAACCCGTGTACTGTAGCTGGTGGTCGTTGTCGCTGTAAGGCGTCTGCAGCTGGAGCTCGAAGATTTCCAATCCCTCATACGTGTCTTCTTCAATAACATTAATTTGTTTTAGTACAAGGCCTTACATTTCTCTGCAGCTAAACATAATATAAGCTTACCTTGCAAAACAAATAAACTGAATATTATCATGATTATTTTTCCGCCCGTTCTCTTGCATGGAAACCACTGCAATGAAACACGAAATAGCAATTTTATGAATATGAAAAAGATATCAGAAGAATGGTTATTTAATTTTTTATGAGCATGTTAAACTTGCATTAAACCTTTAAATTTTCAATGTTATGGTCATAAGATTAGCTATTAACGAATACTATATACCGTGATACGATATCATGGTTTTTGAACACAAAGGGCAACTGAAAATTAGGTATTTTTTGACAATTTCGGTGGTGAATTTTGTTTACTTTTCGTGAAAATTACGCACCTAGTTTAAGAATGGAAAGTTCAAGTTAGAAGAATCTTCATGAGATCTGATAATATTTCGGTAACTTTGTGAGGTATTTTAAAGTCTAGTGTGGCCACCAAAATCGAAAGTCCGAAGAAAACCAGCCCTGAAGGCCCTTCAGGAATTGTTTCAGAACTTGATAAAAAGACGTCACGCCACATACATGGAGCAGAAGTGTGATGGTACTTTCCTTTAAGAATCTTCTTCTACTTCTTCAGGAGAAATACAAGCTATCACGCTTCTGACATAAACTGTATTCCAAAGTCACGAATAGTCTGACGCGCAAGTTCGACGATTTCCAGCCTTCCGAACAAGCTGGATTCAGAAAAGGGTTCAGCGCTGTAGACCTATATACGCTTCGGCAGGTAATACAGAAGACTGAGGAGTATAACCAGTCTCTCTGCTTAACGTCTGTGGGCAAGAGCGGCCAACCCGACGTACATTTTCATACAACCGCTCGTACGTGATTATGATGTTATTAAAAATCTTTCTTCAGATATTTTGGATACACAGATATCTTGTGGATATTGTCTAGGCTTCTATAGAAATCAAAACGTAAATTTCTGTAAGAGTAATCCAGTAAAGACCTTTGAAAACTTATGGTAACCCTTAAGGGAGGCCTATGTCCAACTGTGGACGTTTATCGGCTGATATGATGATGATAATTATGAAAACACAAAGTTGATTTCTCTTCGTTTTCATGTCTGTACTGTATATATACAATGTGCTAGTGTGACGATTTCTAATAATTTACGAAAAGTGACGTATTCGTTTGGCTTATTGTCAAATTAATACGTAGTTTTGTCGATAGTGCATGTAGACTTGGATCGTACAGCACAAGACTCGTTAGCTCAGTAGGTTAGAGCACCGATATATAAATTCACTTGACCATCGGAGGGCGGGGGTTCAAATCCTTCACGAGTCAGACTTTTTGACATATTTTCATGAACTTTTTAAAATAATTTTAGTGAGCTGGGTAAAAACCCTTTAATGGAAGCTTTATTGACAATTGCTTTTCCTAATGTAGAAATAGTGTAATCACAACTTGGAGCAATTCTCTTTTATAATTAACTAGCTTTTACCCGCGACTTCGCTACCGGCAACAGAAAAATTAGATAAATTAAGAACTGGTCGACCAATTTTGTGCAAACTTCACACAAACCATCGTTTGGTTTGGATAGATGAGCTCGTTCTTGAGTTATAAAATAACAACGAAAATAATAATAATAATATAATAAATGATCAGTCGTTTTCAGGAGGCCACAAAGAAGTGTTCATGCAAAGCTGCACAAATTTTTTATAATTCAAAATGTTACAGCAGTTTATCTTGCAAATAAATAATTTAAATTTTAATAAAAACGACTGCTATTAGTTTTTGCTCTTCTAGCGATTACGAACGCCTAATAATGCCCTTGGATTTTCATTTCACTAATTATTTATGTAAATTTTTAACATTACCCAGCCAGAGTTGGGTAGACCTAGGTGAGCATGGGTAAACCCCGAATTAAAATTTATTTTACTTATTATTCGGACTTTACCCAAGAAGCTTGGGTAATATTAAGTTAACCCGGGTAAACCTAGGTTTACTCCACCTTCTAGCTTTACCCGTAACATACTCGTATATAGAAATAGAATTCTTTCAAGTTGTGATGTTTAAAAAAAAAACACTTTCCCTGTGACTAGGAATTACTCCTGTATTGTCTGTGACAAACTCAAATCACTTATTTCAAATAGATCATTCACAGCACTTTAATCTACGATCATATATCTATCTCCTTTCATTTAGTCCATTCTAAGGTTGTCTGTCAGAAATTGCCCTGTGCGATAAGACCGCCCATTGTACACTTAGTTTTTATATTTGTATATCCTGTCCACATTGAGTTGTACAATAAAGTTTATAATAAATAAATAATATAAAGATATCTTTGATAGCCTTCATACAACAGTACGTCTTATAAAAGTAATTTAAAAGCAACTGAATTGCTTATTTGTCGTAAATTCGCGTTTTTTCTTCAAGTAGACGGCATGAAACAGTCCCTGAAGGGCCTTCAGGGCTATAATATTCGTTAATAGTTAATCTTATGACCATAACATTGAAAATTTTACGATTTAGTGCAAGTTTAACATGCTCATAAAAATTTAAGTAACCATTCTTCTGATATCTTTTTCATATTCATAAAATTGCTATTTCGTGTTTCATTGCAGTGGTTTTATGCAAGAGAACGGGCGGAAAAAATAATCATGATAATATTTAGTTTATTTGTTTTGCAAGGTAAGCTTATATTTTATTTAGCTGCAGAGAAATCTAAGGTCTTGTATTAAAACAAATTAATGTTAGCTAAGAAGACGACACGCATGAGAGAATGGACATCCTCGAGCCTTAGCCGAAGACGCTGTGACAGCAACCTCGACTACTGGCTACGATAGGCGCCGGTTGCCATCCGATAACCGGACCAAACCTTACTCCACGGTCGACCCAAAGAGATGTCAGCAATACATCGGGTCTCAACAAAGCCAGTGTACGCTGGCTTTCTGAAAAGGAAACTCACGGTCACAGAACGTTAGGGAAACTGAAGGATACAAATTGTAGTTTTTGTAAGCTATAGTTTGATTTGTCCTTGCGCTCTAATCTGGAGCGAAAGAAGTCTTTGGATGATTTTCCACACAAAAAGAGCAAAATAAATTAACAGGTAATTAAACTGTTCTAACAATTTACATTTCAGTACTACCCGCTGCTTTTAGCTATGACATAGAGGTTGAAGGAAAGCTGAAAATTGCAGACAAGGACGTGATAGCGTTGAGCCAACCATCACAATGGGTTAGTCTAATACTTAGTTATTTACCTAAAAAAACCGTGGATAAAGGCAAATTGCCAAGAAGCTTAGAGGAAAACCCATACTTAAGACCAAGCAATAATAAAAGAGAAACAATACATTAAAAAGCAGATCACAAATACACCGAAGCGGCCATGTAAACCAACCTCATACCTGAAATTTTTCAAGATTATATCTCCAGAACATCGGAACATCGATCATCTATAAAACAACTAAAAAAATATTGGAAGATCTAGACTTCAAAAGGATATGACTCCGAGAGTCGTAAAGAAGACTGGTGATTATAGAAATAAATTTCCAAATTATTACGATTACATAGTTGAAAAAAAACAGAGCGATACTCACAGAGATATACTATTTCTGAATATGGTCGAAACATCGACCAGATTGATACTTGCAGGAGAGAAAGAAATAATAAACGACATTATGCATGAAAATCTAACCCATCTTAGACATTTACAAAAGAACTTATGAAAAGTAGCTATGTATTTAAAACGTAATCAATGAGAATACTATATGATAGATATGCTGTTTGAAGAGAATATCCTGCTGTAAGTGCTTATGGTGGAGAAAGAATAAGCGAAATTTTAATGCTTAAAAACCTACAAATTTCTATCTTTTCTTAAATTACTGTCCGATTTGTTCAAACAAAATGACATATTCATTACCAGTGTACAAATCCCTAAAAACGATGAGGAGCCTGTAACGCAGCAGTGTGAATCAAACGCCAAGCTCAGAACGAATAATTTTATTGAATATATGCAAGCGAGGTCATGTAACCGCGGAAAATCTTAACAATGCGATTCAGCGGACGGACAAAATATACAACACCATCTATCGAGTTGATGTATACTAAAAATGCATAAAACAGAAATAATGTCAGTTCGACTTTTGAATCTTAACAACCAGGTTCACTAAAAACGAGGACAGATAACTAATTATGGCAAAACTGCAAAACTTTACCAACGACTTATTTGTTCCCAGAGAATTTTTTGCTTTGTTTAGAGCAGTAAAAACTCACAAGATTTAAATCTGTTATGAAAATTAAAGCTACAAGACTTCTTCTGGATATCTTAGACAAAGAATTTAATATTGAGGACGATATCATAAACATAGATGCTGAAAATTCAATACGAGCTTTTAGAAATTGGGTAGCTCATAATAGAGACGATATTGTGGAGATTCTAAAAGAATTTACGAAAAATTTCATAGTGAGGTTGGAGCAAAATATGACGAAAAATGCAAGGAAAGAAATCAAATCTTTGATTACTGCTATAATAATGAAAAAGACGGAAGTTTTTGACCGCTTGATAAAGTTTGGCTCGAATTATCTTAAAGACAAAGATGTTCATTCGGACAAAGATAGTACGATCAGTGACTAAAGCAGAACAGTTGTTATAATTATAATAAAAAAATGAAGTGTGGTTTTTTATAGTGTTTAGCATTAACTAAAACAATTGTTAAGATTTTCTAATTGTGTCGTATTACTATCATTTCATCCCGTAAAAAAAAAAACTTTATGAACATACTGGTAAGTGCAACTTAAAAGAAAAATAGACAAACAAAAAAATAAGCGAATACAATAATAAAAGATACATACATAAAAAAATGCAATGTTATTGTGAAAAGAGAAACAAATCCAACCAATTAGTGCTGTGATGATTCTGCTAACTAACGTCAACAACAACTAACATTTAATTTTGATTAAACTACACACTCCTATATGTAATAACTGAAACTCGGTTGGATAGAGCACCGATATATAAATTCACTTGACCATCGGAGGACGGAGGTTCATATCCTTCGCAAATTTATAATTTTTAAGGTTTTTGTTTGCAAACTTTTTTGCATCCGGCTTTACCAATGAAAATTTAAACTTATAAAACTCGACTTGCGACTTGTTAAACTTTTGCATAATGTTTTGTATTAGTGTTATTAGTGTGGAAAATGTGCGTTTTTTTAGGAGGGAAAATCATTCTAAGAACATAGGAAGGACAGCTGGACTTAGCGTCAACGGGTCATGCGTCATTAAGATTGTTTATTGACAATTTTGTAGATACTACCGGCGTCGCAATCAATAAAGGATGTTTTAATTAGCTTAGGAAACCATTTCAGCGATTTAGTCACATTAGTGGTTTGACTGTGAGATTCCTTTCCTAAACAACATGTACACAAAAGCTTTAGGACTAACAGGAAACTAGTATATTTTTACCCTAATTCGAGAATATATATATTTTTTTAATTAAACTAGTGTGCTTGACTGCGATCCCACTTGATGGTAAGAAGTGATACAACCGTTGATGTAAGGCGCATTAGTTTATGAAGAGCCTATTCACTGTAGCCTAATAAACGGAGAAACGAACGAATAATCGGAGATTGACTCCCGACTCGTGAATATCGTTTAACCCAGGCAGAAAAAATTGCCAACTTACGGATGGCAAGCAATACGAACCTAATGCTGTACAAGTGTTACGTAGTCCACTTTAATCAGCTTAGCTAAACGATCAAGCTTTTTATTCCTATAGACTTCAATCTGGAACAAATTTTAGTTAGGTCTAAGACCCAAGCAGACATTCTTGATGACTATAATGGCTTATTTACCACCGTGTCTTCGCCTGGAGACAGAGATATTACCCATTTTTTACCGACTTCATTGTACAGGTGACAAATCGTCTCTATTAACTTATTATTTACAAATTATGGGTGCAATAGTTAGGCTACAATCTAGCTATTGTCACATGAAATGATTGTAGACTTTTTGTCCTCAAAACAAGCACTAATTTGCATGATTATACCTATAATTTGGATTCTTATATCTTATACAGTTGGTTAAGGGGAGATATACGACTTCTGATTATTTTAAATCCAAAATCACGTCTAAACGGCTAGTTCGTCATCATCATTTCAGCCGAAAGACATCCACTGCTGGACATAGGCCTCCCCCAAGCGCCGCCACAAAGACCGGTCCTGTGCGCCTTGCATCCATCGGCTTCCAGCAACCCTGAACAGGTCATCGGTCCACCTTGTGGTAGGCCTTCCAACACTACGTCTTCTGGTACGCGGTCGCCACTCCAGAACCTTTCGGCCCCAGCGGCCATCTGTTCTGCGCGCAATGTGCCCTGCCCATTGCCACTTAAGTTTGGCGATTCTTTTCGCTATGTCGGCAACCTTGGTTCTCTTGCGGATATCCTCAGATCTTATGTTTTGAAAAAAAAAAGTGTTAAACTAAAAAATAGTCTAGGTTCTCTTGCGGACGGCGAGCTACCTATTGCTCGCCGTCCGCAAGCCCAATCCTATAAGAGTTGGTTTTTATATTTGAGGAACGGAACCTTAAAAAGTGTCATCAGCTCTTTTCATAGACTTAATAATACATTATAATTATATTTAAATCAAGAGCAGGTCTTTCAAATGTCGCTTGTTGAGATAAAATGTCAGGCAGCAAGTTTTACGAGTGACTCACGGATACAAATATGTTTTTTCAATACTTTTTGCATTCCAACCTTGGACGAGCGAATGCAAACGACTTTTTTTGCTAAAGTAAATACAAAACGTCATTAGTTGAAAGGGAAATCGGAAATTTCCATTAATATTTTTTTTATGGTAGGTAAAAATCATCGAATGACGAATCCCGCTCTTGGGAGAAGCGGGCGACAGTGTCAGACTCTTACTGACTAAACACTCCAGCCCGTTCCTTCTTTGCCATTCGCACTGGAGCCTTGGCTCCAGTGCGAATGGCTTGCCTTACTTTCAGAAAAAAACCCTGGGCCCCAGTAGGCTTCAGCAAGCAGACTTGAGTATTTGCTATTAATTTCAGCTGCATACCTTCAAACCTTCCTGAGGAAAAAAAGGAGACACTTATAGACTGACGGATTGATTAATAAAAAAGGCTCAGTTTTTAACCGTTTTCAAAAAAGGAGGATGTTTGTATACCATACTGCATAAAAAAGCGAAGGTATATACCGTATATACCTTTGCTATTTTATGTTTGATCGTGGATAATTTCGTCGTTTATGAACCAATTTATTTATTTTTTTCTTGAAAGGATATTTAAAAAACTGGGACTAATCTGGAATGATCCAATTAAAAAAAAAAAAAACAGTTCTGATGAGGAATCTAGGGAACTCTTCAAATATCATAGGCAACTATATGATGATTTTGGTATGTTCTCTTGGTTAATTTCGAAAGGCGGTGATAAATAAATAAGAAATAAATAATACCGAGAAACACCGACTTCCGAAATTAATTTTTTGAGGGAACACTGGCGTTCGCACACCTAATGTTTCTATTGTGATTCTATTTACAGTGTTCGAAAGGTTAAAGTTATTTTAATATTTTTGTTGTCGTTTTTAGTAAAGACGGTTTTTTTTTTGTAAAATGTTTTTTTTTTGCTGACTAAAGAAAACAATAAAACTCCGCCAACTGTCTTGCTTTCAACGTCAAATTTTAAGAATGTAAAGAATTATTTTTATCTTCTAAACTTCCATGACATAACCAAGCATATCTTCCATAAGATGACAAAATGCTGTAACGATAAAAATATCCATAACATGTACCTAATACGAATACCAGTCGCCCACACTGGACTGGAGTGACCTCTCATGAATCATGCGACAAACGCACGGCTATCTCTTGTTTTTAACGAGAAATTCATTAATAGTGCTGTCACATCTTACTAATATTATAAATGCGAAAGTTACGATGTTTGGATGTTTGGATGTTTGTTACTCAATCACGCCAAAACGGCTGGACGGATCTGGATGAAATTTGGCACATTCATAGGATACACTCCGGAATAGGACATAGGCTACTTTTTATCCCGGAAACCCCAACACCAACCCCAGTACCACGCGGGCAAAGCCGCGGGCAAAAGATATTTTTTTATAATACAATGTTTATTTATTTATTCTCCATGCAACACAGGGTACAAAGGCGGACTTAATGCCTTAGGCATTCTCTACCAGTCAACCTAGGGTGGTGAAGAGACAATATGGTAGGTGCATAAAAAGAAAACGTTATGTTAACAATACCAAAGTACAAATATTTCATATTCAAATAAAAATAAATATATACTTAATACATAATATCCATATACATACATATATATATATATATATATATATAAATACATATATATAAAGTAGGGAAAGAAGTTATTGACAAGATTCTGCTATTCGTGGAGAAAATAATTCCGTAACTTCCGCTTAAATGCATAGCGACTTTTAGCCGCTCTGATATCGAGAGGAAGCGCATTCCACAGAAGGATGGATTGGATATAGAAAGAAGAATGAACAAAATCAGAAGTATGAGAAGGACAGAGCAGAAGGAGATTGTTAGAGGAACGCAAATTCCTTGCGTGTGAAGCACATAGATACTGAAAGTGTGATATGAGATAGGATGGAGGGGTGGGAGAGTTGAGTAGAGAGAAAAGAGTGGTTAAGGCACGCAAACTTCTTCTCTGGCGAATAGGCAACCATTTGAGCTCCAATCTAAAGTTCGACACATGGTCATACTTCCTCAGGTTAAAAATGAAACGGATGCAGTTGTTGAGGAGTCTATCCAGCTTATCCAGCAAGACCGCGTTCAGGTCAAAGTAACATACGTCACCATAGTCTACAACAGGGAAAATTAAAGTCTGCACAAGCATTGTCTTCGTCTTTGCGGGTAAAAAGTTCCTCAGACGATACAGACACCGCAAAGTCCCATTGACTTTTTGACAGACCCCAGAAACTTGACTTTGCCAGCCAAGTGTTGAGTCAAGATGCAAACCGAGATCCTTTACGCTAGGGCTGATGGGGATGACGGTACCATTGAAAACAATAGGAGGTAGAGAGCTAACCGCCACTCTGCTCATCATGCGTGAGCTACCAATAACAATGGCCTGACATTTTGAGGGGTTTACAGACACCCCAAACCTATCAGACCAGCTACTGACAGCCTCCAGATCCCGGTTTACATACTCTATAGCGTCCGATAAACCTTCCACCCGCACAGCTGTATACAACTGAAGATCATCGGCATAAAGATGATACGAACACCGAAGGCAGTGAGTTATAAAATTTATGAAAATGGAAAATAATAATGGAGATAGAATACCGCCCTGTGGAACTCCAGCATCCAGGTCACGCCAACTCGACGAGCTCTCATCAACGCGAACCGACTGCCGGCGTCCCCGAAGATAAGATGAGAACCATTCCAGCGCCTCGGGTGAAACCATAAGATGGGAAAGGATAGATAGGAGTATATCGTGACTGACGGCATTAAAGGCATTGGAGAAATCGATCAATACCAACACAGTGACCTTCGTATCCTCCATTGCTTCTCTAATGTCACCAGTCACTTTACGGAGAGCGGAAGTAGTACTGTGCCCAGGTTTAAAACCAGATTGGAATGAGCTTACGAGGTTATTTCGGTGAACAAACCCCGAAAACTGCTTATGTACGCAGGCCTCAAGTACTTTGAACAGGAAAGGAAGAATAGAAATTGGTCGAAAATGATTAGGAAGGGATGGATTTGAGATTTTGGGAAGTGGACGAACATAGGCCATACGCCACAGGGATGGGAATTGTCCAGAATCGAGAGAAAAGTTGACTAATGTTAATGCACATAATACTTTATAGTCGACGGCTAATAAGTTGAACCAAAATGGCCATCATTACCATGGTTGCGCATTCAAGGTCGATCGCCATTTTCGGTTAAATTATATGCCGTTTATTGCACTTTGTTTTTCTTTCTTCAATTTCGTTGCAATTCTTTTACGAAAAATAACACCTTTGAGCTGCAGGATTGTAAAGAAACACCATATCAAATATTAGTATAAAGAGTGGGGGTGTGGTATTTTATGGTAGGAAAAAATCATCCAATGACGAAAATAAATCATCCGTTCTTGGGAGGATCGAGAATTTGCGTCAGACTCTTACTAACTAAACACCTTACCCCGTCCCTTCTTTGCCCTTGGCAATGGGACCAAGCCTTCCTTTCAGAAAGAGACCCTGGGCCCCAGTAGGCTTCGACCCTTTTGCAGTCTTTACGGTTTTGCTGACAACTCCTTGAGGCGCGCGGGAACAGAGCGGGGTGTTGTTAAAACGTCACCCGGGGCCCTAGAATGAAGGCAAAGAAAGAACTGGACTGGGTTTTTAGTCAGTAGAAGTCTGACACTATTTCCCGCTCAGACCAAGGGAGGGATTTGTCATTGGATGATTTTGCCCACCGTATAAAAAAATCAAGGGTGCGGAGGTATAATTGCATCATTTTCCCACCTAAAAAAAAAGCTTTGGAAGCACATTTATTATGCATACAGCATAATAAATGTGCTTCCAAAGCTTTTTTTTTATGGTGGGAAAATCATCGATTGACGAATCCGGCCCTTGGGCGGAGCGGGAGACAGTGTCGGAGTTCTAACTGACTAAACGACCCACCGTTCTTTATTGCCTTAGTTCTAGGGCCCCGGTGTTCCGCATTCGCATCAACCCTTGGCCCCAAAAGACTTCGATCCGTCGTGGTTCCAAAGCGTAAGTTTCTTTCTACTTTCTGAATTCTTATGTATACATATTAATATGTGTTATTCTTATTTACTCTTAACAAGGCTATATTAACAAATGATAGGTACTATTAGAATTAGAGTTGCTTTTAGAGAATGTCATTTTGTCTGGAGCTGAGGTCATTTAAATTTAAATTACAAACCTACGCAAATACCTATGTTTTGTATTTATTATAGTATAGGCTCGCACTTGACTCCTATCACATGTAACGGTAAGCGATGATGAGGCCGACGATGGAGCACGCTTGCCTAGAAGTTACCTATTCACCTATAGCAAAAGGGTCGAAGTCAACTGGAGCCGAGGGTTTGGGTCTGAAAGGAAGGCTCTGGCCCTGATATACCTATATAGCAACGTAGGAACGGGTTTTTTTTATGGTAGGTAAAAATCATCGAATGACGAATCCCACTCTTGGGCGGAGCGGGAAACAGTGTCAGACTCTTACTGACTAAAGAACCTACCCCGTGGCTTCCTTGCCTTATTCCCAGAGCCCCGGTGTAACGCTTTCGCATCAACCCTCAGCTCCGGGAGGCTTCGACCCTGTAGGGCCCCTACGGTTTGCTGACAACTCCTTGAGGCGCGCGGGAACAGTGCGCGCCGTTGACGACTTGGGCTCGGTCTGGACTGCTGCCAGACGACCGGACGACGACCTACCCATTGCTCACCGTCCGTGGAACGGGGTGGATTGTTTAGTCAGTAAAAATCTCACACTGTTTCCCGCTCCGCGTAACAGTGGGATTTGTAATTGGATGATTTTTGCCCATAAAAAAAAAAATATAACACGGTCTACTTCTCTCTATTTATTTTATTTTATAATTTTTGCACAGACTTTTTTTTGTATATTTTGATCAACGATTGCATCACTGCTTACCACCAGGTGGGATCGCAGTCATGCACTAGTTTATTGCAATTAAAAAAAACCTATAGATTAAACCTATTATTAAATGGAGATGCAATACTTTATGGGTGCTAATTAAACAGGCTTCTTTTTAATATCATAATTGGCCCCCAAAAATGTATGTTGCCTTCTAAATTACTAAGTCAGCCACAATTAACGAGCATCTAAATAATACTATCATGACCACTAGTTATCTTCTATGTGAACCACTCTAAATACAACTCAGCACGATAGTTATTTTTGAGCATCTAAATTTGTAACATGCATTCTAACAGTAAACTTCTAAAATAGTGTTAAATGACTTCAAAAAATATGTTTATTTAGCTTCTAATTTTTTAACTCAGTATGTCTAAAATGTAACTCATCCTATATTAATTGACCGTCAAAAGTTTGCTAAAAATGTCATCAAATATATACTATTGGCCACTAATATTACCAGACGCTATTAAGGAGAGACAAATTAAATGACTTTATTTTGGAAAAATCAATTTGTTTATTGAATTAGCGTCATTTTACGAATGGTAAATAATACAAACGTAAAAAGAATGTAGGTACCTACCTAGACAAAAAAGAAAATAAAACAACTATTGGATAATTAACGCAGCTCGCGCTTTAGTTGACCTTCCACGCTTTCTTTTTAATCCCAGTTGTTGTGACTTCGCCTCTAATGGTGGCGCCACGTATTTCGGTCTGATGGCAAGGCCTATCAAATGCTTGCAGCTTTACTTGTGATAAAAGTCTGAACAATCACAGCAACCAGTAAACCACTTGGTCTGATTGTTCGATAGTATTACGTTCCAAGCTGAAAAAAACACTTTTTTGTTTTCTTCAAAACTCCTGAATTTGCTCTCAGCTTAATTAATTTTGAATGAGCTGTTGCCTGGAATTAAATACGTGGTGCTGGCTGGTGTTGAATGCACAACTCTAATTTTGGTATCAGTTTTAGCGATAAAAGGATATAATGTATTATAATACATGCTAAGTTATAATAAATGATGCTTTCTGTCGAAGCTTAAATTATATTTTTTTGAGGACAGTGCATTGAAGCTGTAAAACGTAAAATGGTGACGAGATGTAAAATCCGTGGCCGAGTTAGTAAATTAGGTGGCAATGTATAAATGAGAAGGACAAGTCACAATAATTGATAATCTTTACTTGATGCTTTTTATAGAATATTTAGTTGGCGTTGTAAAAAGGTCGAATTAGTTTATTAGAGGCTATGTTATTTTCCCGTTGCTTAATTATAAAATTAGAAGCTAACTCCCGTGTCCAATAAATAATTTTGTGGCTAAACTTATAATTTCCCATACTTTATTGAGCAGTCGACATTTTTTATTTCAGTTTGTAATTTTTCCAAGTTCTACGGCATACCAGGTCTTACCAACCCAGGGTGTTGAAGTCGCCATGAAAGCTGAAGCGGTCATAAACATGACGAGTGTTATTGAGTGGCACGTGCGGGTAACAATGGCGCTTTACGACCCACAGTCTTTGCTTTATACGTAAATAACTAAATGGGTAGTTGTCACAGTGCTGGGAATACAGAAGGACAAATAAGACGAGGAGTTGTCAGCAGGCAGGGTCGAACACTTACTGGAGGTCAAGGGTCTACTTCTGAAACGAATGCTCAGCCCTAGTATGAAAGGCAGAGAAAGAAAGGGGTGACTTTTTTGTCAGTAAAAGTCTGACACTATTTCCCGCGCGGCCTAAGGGCAGCAATTCTAATTGGATGAGTTTTACCATCCGGACAAAAAGGGCAAATTAGGAAAAACATATCTGTCGTCCACAGAGAATAAAAATAGGCTAGACATCTTCAATGAAATAGTAACAAAAAAACCTTGGATACTATTCACTTTAAAGGAAATGAACCAGGCCAGTCCGCTCGCCCTCTTCTGTGATGAAGTAATAAGGAGGCGGCCGCACAAGTGAGGGAATTGACATACTTACGTCCTAACCACTGAGATCCCAACCCCAATATCCAACCACCATAGGCGTAGCCTTGCAGACGACGAGCAATGGGTAGCTAGCAGTGCGGCCGCGATAACTTTTTATAACATCTCAAAATCCTCGATAGAATGAAGATACCTACAGTCAATATTTTTTTAAAGTTAACCAAGAACATAACACTATTTTGTCTTTTTAACCAAACAGGTTGACTGATAAAGAATACCTTGTTTCATTAAGTCCGCCTATGTACCACTACTGTACATGAAGATTAAATATAAATAACTAATGACCATAACAAAAAAAAAATAATATGCAGCCTAACATACTTATAACCTCTTCCTTTTTGAAGTCGGTTCGCAACGAAAACTCCCTGAAACTCATTTCGAAAACCTCACAGACTTGAACTTCTGTTCCAACTGCACTGCGTACAGTTTATTTCGAGTGTAACACACGGAATGTAAGGATTTGATTGCACGTCGGTTTACAGTCAATTGTTTGTTTTCGACATCGTTTCGGTCAAATGCAGTTGGTATTTGTGTTTTTGCTCTTTATATGGATAAAGTAGGTTTGAGTACAGGCGAGCCGTTTTTAGCGTTCTGTTCCTCTAAAGGAAAAAACGGACGATATTATCTCCTGCTGCGCTCAAGGGCGGAAGATGACATTGGATGATTTTTCTCTATTGAAAAAACAAACTCTTGTAGGATTTTTTTTTTTTTAATTAGGTAACAATCATCCAATGACGAGTCCCGCCCTTGGGCGGAGCGGGAAACAAGTGTCAGACTCTTACTGACTAAACAACCTACCCCATTCCAACGTTGCCATATACACCAGGGCCAGAGCCTTCCTTTCAGACGCGAACCCATGGCCCCAGTTGGCTTCGACCCTTCTGCAGGGTCCCTACGGTTTGCTGACAACTCCTTGAGGCGCGCGGGAACAGTGCGCGCCGTTGACGACTGGGCTTGGTCCGGACGGTTACCAGACGATTGGACGGCGAGCTACCCATTGCTCGCCATCCACAAGCCCGCGCCTACGGTGGCCGGAAATCGGGATCGGGATCTCGGCGGCGTCTCGGGCGTGAGCGCCTTTGTCTTAAGCGGTCGGCTTCCTCCTTTGCTAGCATTACTGCTTCGCAAAAGGAGGCGACCGCCTGCCACTCCTCCTCGCTCCGGACCATGGCCTCGACCAAGGCCCGGCGCGAGAGATCGCCGCCGCCGATCGCCCCCACGAGGACACGGCGATGCTCTGCCCAAGGGGGGCAACTCTTGTAGGATCACTTTGGTGATCGTTTGTTTCCAAATATACGTATAGTACATAGATTTTTTTTTTATATCAATGTCCTTCTTTTTTTACCATCACAAGATTTTTACAATATATAGAATTTTCTTTAACTCTTTAATGTACAGAAAAACATATACAATGATATGACAATTCATGTACAAAGGTGAGCTTAAGGCGCTACCTATACCGGGCACCGTAAAAACGTCCTCTTTTTCGTTGCGAAGTTAGCCGTAATGCTACACAGTACAAACACCAAAAAAATGCAGTGCATTGTCTAATATATAAGTAAAAGATTTATGCAAAAACATTTTCTAAAAATAATTCAGACTTGTGAGAAAAAAAATCGCAAGAAAGTACACGAAAACAATTTTTCGTCTCAAAATACGAAATTTTGAGTGATAACTATTATTTTATTTGTAACTACCAAAATGGAAATTTAACCAACTAAAGAGAAATGTAAAAATATTTTAACAAATCGTTGCACTTTTTTTTTTTAATAATAAAAAACTGCGAAAAATCCTTCATATTAGCAGACACGAGATTCAACTAAAATCAAACGCATAGCCATTTTCAACCTTATTTGTTCGCAGCGATGCACCACCCGGAAATACCTAAAGATTTGCTGCTTACAGAGCCTTAACAATGAGTTTTTTCCCTTTAAGAGACAGAGACCAGAGAGAGATTACATACGAGTTTCATTGCAAGTCATCTATATCTAAAAGGAGAAACTGAGTGACTGACATATCAACGCACAGCCGAAACTACCGGGACTAGGAGCGTGAAATTTTGTACTGGGCATCCTTTTATGACGTAGGCGAACACTAAGAAAGTATTATCCAAAATTCTTCACCTAAAGGGAGGAAATAAGGGCCCCAGCTTTTGCTGAGCACCAGCCGTTTTGTGCGGGTGTGTTGCATTATTATTATTTTTTTTTTGTATTATTACCTATTTAGTTGTTTTTGTTTTTTATTGTATGCTATACTCTCGCACAAATAAACGTTTTTTCTTTCTTTCTTTCTTTCTTCCCTAAAGGGTTCAAAATTTTTATAAAGAAACCTATTTTCACGCGGGCGAAGCCTCTGGTGGAAGCTAGTCAAATATAAAATGTCAGCTTAGTAGAAGTCACAGTTATTTTTAAAATTTTTACAGCCCATAGAATAATAAATTTAAATGTCAAAATTTTAAATAATTAAATGTCAAATACCTAATTCTCTCCTATAAATTCATATTTTGTCCTCTAAATATTCAATGACACTATACCGTAGGTACTTTTAACCCATTGAGTGCCGATTGTGCATAGGTACGCATGTACAAATTGAATGACCTTGAAAATTCTTTCTTTTTTCACACATTCACACACAAGCCCAAAAACTTTGGGGGAAGCGGAGTCCATCGATATGAGAAGAAGAAGAAGATATGGTTTTTATATACTAGGTACTAGCGACCCGCCCCAGCTTCGCACGGGTACTGATATTGAATATATTATGCATATATTATACACACAAACCTTCCTCTTGAATCACTCTATCTATTAAAATAAACCGCATCAAAATCTGTGGCGTACTTTTAAAGATCTAAGCATACATAGGGACGAAGCAACTTTGTTTTATACTTTGTATGTAATGTCTGTCAGTCCTGTTGTCATCCTACTCATGTTTTGCAAAAAAGACCATAACCAGTTTATCAATTAACGTAACACCTTGCTTTACAAAGATTTCTCTTAAGGATACAAGTTTTTTTTTTAATAGAAAAATTCCAATTACATTTTTGCTCGACTTTTAAATCTAGATCAATGTATCGATAGACATACACAGAGCTACAAAAGTCTTTAGCGGTCACTACAATTTATTACAAGCTTTTTATTAGCTTGCAATTGAACTATGTATGTTCGGCTCAAATCTTGCAACTCAATTTTGAAGCAGATATCTTCAACCGATTGAGCTGTAATTTTGCATGCAGGTGTAAATCGCATGACAATGCAATATTATGATGACTGATCTGATGATAGAATCGCGAGGTAGCCATGGGAACTCTGTAATAAAACGGCACAACCACGTCGAGTTTGGGCTCGTGTTAATCATCTTGGCAAGTTTTAATTATATAAATATATACCACCGCTACAAAAGCTTGTTATGAAAAAAATATTTTCATTTGAAATTTGTTTTATTTTGACTTATTAACTTATTAATTAATGTCAGATTTTTACTGACTAAAACCCACGTCAATAAAACGTACATCAAGAGGCATTTAAAAACATCAAAGATACGCAGGGTATTTTTTTTTTTTTGGTATTCAATGACCATACACAAAATAAAAAGAAAAAAGTAAAAGGAAAGAAGTTCCTATTGTTATTTTATTTTTGGTTTGCAATAAAGAATATATCTATCTATCTATACACGTATTCACTTACTTGATCAGTGGTGGCCGAGTGGTAAAGGCTAAGTAAGGTAAAACTTCAAAATCCAGCCAGGCTCATTACTTTATGTAATTTATTTCATCACCACTGCTCTCAAAACGGTGAAGGAAAGTATCGTGAGGAAACCGGCATGTTCTAGAACCACAAATTTTAAAACATGTGACATCCACCAATCCGCACTGGGCTCGCGTGGTGGATTATGTCTCATTCTCTCTCCTAGAGAGGAGGCCTGTGTCTCAGCAGTGGGAACTTTATAAGGCTTAATGCCAGGCAACACGTATTTGTATTGTACATACTTTATTTGATATTTTTATTGTTTTTAATTTATTTATTTGTATGATTAATTATAGAAAAATATGAAATTAGTGATATGTTGTTGCCATAATTTCAAATTAATTAATAAATGAAGAGAAATCCACCCCCTCCTCCCCCAGAAAAAAGCGAGGCAGCTTTTTTTTTTAATTGCTATAAACTAGTGCTTGACTGCGACCTGATGTTAAGCAGTGATGCTATCATTGATGGTGAGGCACACTAGTTTACTAAGAGCCTATTATATTCACAGTAGCCTTGAAGAAACCTAAATTATAATCGGACGGAAAGACTGCAGTCGGTAAACTGTTCCAGTCCCTCGATGTAAAACGCTTAGTCTGGACCGTAGATGTGTTAACAACGTAAGGGTGTATTTGTCTCGAATCGCTGTCGGCGGTGGTATTCCTCGCTCTGTGGTCATCTAAACCGAATAAAAATTACAAGTCTTGGTAATCTGCAAAGAGTGGTGTACTACGTATTAATAGTTTTTCATTGAGATTTGAATTATGATACCATACATCTGAACGTAAGCTCATAATAAATGCAAAAACTACATCCTGTGTTAGAGGATTGTGGGGCAGTGAGAGCTACGCTAATCTTTGCTATAAACACCAACTGTATGCGGTTTGGGCACGTCATAATCTCGGCGTTCTCTTTGAGGCGTGGCGGGATAGACCTCACGGCGTCTTCACTTTCCGCATGACGCAGGTTCTCACCAGACATTGGAAGTTCGGGAGATTCCTGCACCGGATTCGTGCGAAGAGACGCCCGGGTGTCGCCACTGTGTGGCCAGCCCGGAGGACACGGTGGAGCACACGGTGGAAGTGTGCCCTGCTTGGGAAGAGCATCGCCGTGTCCTCGTGGGGGTGATCGGCGACGGCAACCTCTCACGCCGGCGTGAGAGGTTGCCGCCGCCGATCACCCCCCATGACCATGGCCTAAACCAAGGCCCGGGCCTTGGTTTAGGCCATGGTCCGCAGCGAAGAGGAATGGCAGGCGGTCGCCTCCTTCTGCGAAGCAGTAATGCTCGTAAAGGAGGAGGCCGACCGTATAAGGCAAAGGCAGCAGCGCCCTCGCCACCGCGGACACTGGCTGGACAGCGTGAAGTTACATTCGAAAGCATGAAGAACGAGACCGCACGCGTAAAGAAACGAACTACCTCACGCCCCAGCCGCCGAGATCTCGAATATCAGCCACGGTTCCACCGTAGGCGCTTAGTGCTCGCGGACGGTGACGGCAATGTGTAGCTCACCGTCCGGCAGTATGGTACCAGTCCGGACCAAGAACAGGGGCCCAGGGTCTCTTTCTGAAAGGAAGGCTTGGCCCCTCTTGCTTCTTGACTCCCAAACATTTGTTGTAGCAATCGAACCCACGACCTCCAGCAAAGCAGTCAGGATCACTAACTACTAGACTGACCAGCCTGTCACTGAAATCGATTTATTTCGTACGGGAATTGAACCTGCAATACGCAGCGTAACAGCCAATCGCTCAACCAATGACGTTTCCTTGGTTTGTACTAATGAAATAAAAAATATGAACTGTACTTATGCTCGTACTAGCTTTCGGGATAAAAAGTAGCCCTTGTCCTATACCGGCGTGTATCCTATGCCTGCGCCAAATTTCATCCAGATCCGTCCAGCCGTTTTGGCGTGATTGAGTAACAAACATCCAAACATCCAAACATCGTAACTTTCGCATTTATAATATTAGTAAGATTAGTAAGATATTCATTTATGCGCCTGTAGATATTTTAACATTACATTACTCTCACTCGCATTTCTGTGCCTGTAACTTTTGCCGAAAGGCTGCATACTAAAGTTGTCTGGTAAATATCACCATTGTACCCATAGATTAAGTTTCGTGGGGGTGATCGGCGGCGGCGACCTCTCGCGCCGGGCCCTGGTTCAGGCCATGGTCCGCAGCGAAGAAGAATGGCAGGCGGTCGCCTCCTTCTGCGAAGCAGTAATGCTCGTAAAGGAGGAGGCCGACCGCATAAGGCAAAGGCAACAGCGTACTCGCCGTAGCCGTCGCCGCCGCGACGCCGGCCACCGTAGACACTGGCTCGCGGACGGTGAGCAATGGGTAGCTCGCCGTCCGGTCGTCTGGTAAGACCGAGTCCAAGTCGTCAACGGCGCGCACCGTTCCCACGCGCCTCAAGGAGTTGTCAGCAAACTGCAGGGGCCCTTCAGGGTCGAAGCCTCCTGGAGCCTAGAGGGTGGTGAAAACTGTTACCTCGACTCCAGGAATAAGGCAAGGAAGGTACGGGGTAGGTTTTTTAGTCAGTAAGAGTCTGACACTGGTCTCCCGCTCCGCCCAAGAGCAGGTTTCGTCATTGGATGATTTTCACTTACCATAAAAAAAAACCCATAGATTAAGTTTAAGGTGGGCCTTCCCGACTCGTCTAGAGCATAGTTTAAAAGCTTGTTGCGTCATCTAAAGCAATCCAATGTAAAAGTAATGCGAAGAAAGAGAGAAAACACCTGAAAACTCTGTTGGCATTCAGTAATTCCACGATTTACTTGTATGTTTCAAAAAATTTGTTCTAGGAAATACGTGTTTTTATTAAACCGTTAAGAAGTTTTGAAATTACAGCATTTAGAATCTCAATTAAATGCACTAAGGCTTCGACGAGGCCTTTACTGGATTGCTTTTAAACAAATTTATGTTTTGATTTCTATAAATGATATTTATTTTGTAAATAGGTTTTAAAATAACACTTTTACACGTCAATATTTTTTTCTTTTCGTCAGTTTAAGCTAGATGACTCCGGTAATATCCGGTATAGAAGCCTAGATAATATCCACAAGATATCTGTGTATCTAAAATATTTGAAGAAAGATGTATAATAACGTCATAATCACGTAAGAGCGGTTGTATGAAAATGTACGTCGGGTTGGCCGCTCTTAACCACTCGGCCACCACTGCTCAAGTGAATACGTGTATGGTCATTGAATACCCAAAAAAGGAGTCTTAAGGTGGCTTAAGGCTCCAACTTATGAGTTGTAGGTCGCGGGTTCAAAACCCAGCCAGGCGTATTAAAAAAAAATATCTTACAATGGAACACACGTATAATCCGTCTAAAACCAGTCACTTATCGATCTAGTTTAATTAAAATCTGCAGCAGATGGTCCAGTTCGGCCATTCATCAATGAGATAGGGACTGATTGGCTTACTGTGGTGTTGCTATGTGTACTATTCTGCGCAACGGTTGATATATTACAAGGGCAGAACCACAAATTATATAGGTACAGATGTCAATCTACGTACAAAGCGCGCTCGAACAACGCACACATAGACACCGTTCACCGACGCGAAAACCGGGCTCAACGAGGATCATTACGACCGCGAGGGTGTCACGTTTGAGACGCGCGTCTGTGAAATTTTGCAACTACCACGATAATTTGTTGTGCATAATCCAGTTGACATCTCATGAAAAGTGAAGTACATACATGAGATTGACTTCTGTACCTTTTTATTTTGTGGCAGAACCGTTGCTCGCTAAAATCGCAATCAGAAACCCTGGACTCGAAACTCACACAGCTATGATCAGTGTCATCACAGTCGCAAACATACAGTCATTGATAGACAAGGACAGAGATAAGAGCCGGCCGAACTATCGGGCGTTAACGCGCGTTAACCATTAAATGTTTACGAATGAACTAATGAGGTCGCTTCGCAAAATTATGACCGAAACTATAAGTGAAATTAGAAATATCTTACTAATATTATAAATGCGAAAGTTACGATGTTTGGATGTTTGTTACTCAATCACGCAAAAACGGCTGGACGGATCTGGATGAAATTTGGCACAGGCATAGGATAAACTCCGGAATAGGACATAGCCTACTTTTTATCCCGGAAACCCCAACCCTAATATCACGCGGGCGAAGCCGCGGGCTAAAGCTAGTACGAAATAAGTTTTTATGTACTTACTTACGAGTGAAGTGGTAGTGAGAAAAATGGCGGTTAAAAAAAGTAACTTTGTTTTTTAATTTTATCTTTACAAATCGATAGTGTTTTATGTACCGGATTGACCCTCCACGGGATTAAAACGGCCATTTAATGGTATAATTCTCGTAAGTCTGGTACTACTGTCCCCCTAGCCAACTTACAATCGTTTCATTGACGTTGAACGCTCAAAATTGGCCATGCCTTCTATTTTTTTGTTCGAACCTTGTAACTAAGTGTTGAGATGACGTCCGAACAATGGAATTGGGGCGTGGGCAACTCAAAACTTTCGACGTTAACGAAATGATCGTAACTTGGCTACTTGGTAGGACCATCACTGCTCTAGTCGGAGCTGTTAGCACTAGGGCATCACTACTCTGAGGTATTTAAAAAAAACATTTGAGATGATCAATTTTCTTTAACAGCCAAGGAGTGAAATTCCTTGCCGGAGTCAGTGTTTCCTGATAGCTACAATCCGGGAATCTTTAAGTCAAGAATGAATAGATTACTTCTAAGTAAGCACGCTCCATCGTCGACTGCATCGTCGCTTCCCATCAGGTGAAATAGCGGTCAAGCGGGAACCTATAATCAATAAAAAAAAAAAAAAACAGCCCAAACCGCAGAATTTACAATCTTCACACAAAGTAAAGCAAACGTACTACATATAACTTCTTAGGTAGGTAGGTCTGCTTCCAGAATTATTAATAAGCCCAGTTTATTTCTGATCGACTCCTAAGCGGTCAGTATCCCAACCTTAGATCATTGAACTTAACCGACTGCGGGAAGTGGAGTGCTGGGCTTGTTTACACGAGGCAGGAAAATTAAATAAGACTACTGAGAGGCGAGCCAGGAGGATATGGAGGGCGAGTCGAGTCTTGAGCATCGACGCCAAGTTGCTAGCCTGTCGGTTTTATACCGGTTGCATTTCGGGGAGTGTGCGTCGGAATTGAATAGCCTAATTCCGCCTAGTACATTCATAGTCATAGTTTTTTATTGGTAAGGGATTCTTACAAGTCATTAAGGTACAAACTGAAACAATAATGTCAAAAAATTACAAATTAATCAAATTTGAATGTCCAATAAAAAATAATTTAAGACAAATAATAATAATTAAATACACGGGTCAAACAAATAAAATCTACACTAATATAATAAAGAGGTAAAGTTTGTTTTTTTGTTTTTATGTTTTTTTGTTTGTAGGAGGTAATCTCTGGAACTACTGGTCCGATTGGAAAAATTTTAGCAACAATAGAAAGCTGCTTTACTCCTGAGTGACATAGGCTATATTTTATGTACGCGGGCGAAGCCGCTGACAAAAGCTAGTAATTTATATAAGAATACAAATAAATCAAAGTCAAATCACAAATTAAAATTAAATATAAGAAAAGTCACAATATTAAATTAAATCTTAAATTCGTCAAATGAATAAAAAGCTTGCTCGATAAGCCATTTTTTCAAACTAGCTTTAAAGCTGCTTGTAGTCGGGGCACCAGAAATAGCTGCCATTCCTGGAGCCTAGAGGGTGGTGGAAAACTGTTACCTCGACTCCAGGAATAAGGCAAGGAAGGTACGGGGTAGGTTTTTTAGTCAGTAAGAGTCTGACACTGGTCTCCCGCTCCGCCCAAGAGCGGGTTTCGTCATTGGATGATTTTCACCTACCATAAAAAAAAAAAAAAATCATCGGACCACCAGAAGTACGACTTTGCGCCACCGGGACATTGCGTTTAGGAACACATTAATTGTGCGTACAGCTAAGGAGTGGAATTCCCTGCCGGAGTCTGTGTTTCCTGATGGCTGCCGGACCTGGGAATCTTTAAGTCCAGAGTGAATACGTTGCTCCTAGATAAGCGCACTCCATCGTCGACCGCATCGCCGCTTTCAATCAGGTTTTTTTTTAGTTTTTAGTTTTGTAGGTAAAAATCATCCAATGACGAATCCCACTCTTGGGCGGAGCGGGAAACAGTGTCAGACTCTTACTGACTAAAAAACCTACCCCATTCCTTTCTTGCCTTATTCCCAGGCCCTGGTGTTACGCTTTCGTATCAACCCTTGGCCCAGGAGGCTTCGACCTTGTAGGGCTCCTACAGTTGGAGATAGCGATCAAGTGCGAACCTATTAGCAATAAAAACACACCTGCTTGTGTGAGCCTCTTTTGTCTAATGTAGTTCAAGTGAATTGATTTTGGATTACGAATTTGTCTTTTTTATTGATTATTATAGGTTCGCGTTTTGCGCGGTTGCTCGCGGTTGCCCGCTATCTCATCTGATGAAAAGCGACGATGTGGTCGACGATGGAGCGCGCTTACCTAGATACTTGTGTTTCTTCTGTTGACTTTTGCGTTCTAGTATCCCTTTCTTTCACACTTTTTTCATTGGCATTTGCCCTGCTGGACCCCTGCGGTTTGCTTACATCTTTTTGAGTTGCAGCAACACGACTTGCCATCGACGACTCAGGGTCGGTCCTTATAGGAAGAGTGGAGGGCGAGTTACCCTTTGCTCGTTGTCCGCAAGCCTGCGCTTATGGTGGCCGGAGATAGCTCTGCGATGGAGTATTTAAGGCGTATATTGCTAAAAGTATTTGTACTACTTACCATTATTTTGACAATGTTCAAGGTATTAAGTTCGCTTCTGTATTAAAACAATATTCACCGACTCAGTTGCCATAAAGAAAGAAAGTAAAAAAAATGTACTTGTTTATTTATGTAGACACAAATACCTACTTTAAAAAGAAAAGAACAAAAACATATACAAGACTACAAAGGTAATACTTAGTTCTAACGCTTTTTTTTCCTGCGACAGGAGATTGTTATTTATTTAAGTATTTAACTAAATAAATACCACGGGATTTTGATGCGGTTTTTAGGGTTCAAATAAAAATACAAAAATAATAAAATCGATCTACGCCCCTAAACTTCAACATGTTTATTATGCAACTAGCGACTCGCCCCAGCTTCGCACGGGTGCTATGTGATATTAAATATATTATGCATGTATTAAACATATAAACTTTCCTCTTGAAACACTCTATCTATTAAAAAATAAATCAGTCAAGAGCGCGTCGGGCCACGCTCAGTGTAGGGTTCCGTAGTTTCCCGTCCGTCACAAAATTCTCACAATGTAACAGAACCCAGTAGCCCATGTAAAAATTAGTAACCTAATTTCCCAAGAGATGGCGCTGTACTCGGTGGTAATTTTAATTTGCGTGAATCGATTTTATTCTTTTTGTATTTTTATTTAAAGAAAAAAGCGAGAAGAAAGCGTCGAGACCGACATAGAAAGAGGTGGCGGGATGACCTAGACGCGTACCGAGAGGACTGGTCCGAGATGGCACAAGAAAAGAGGACTTGGAAGGACTTAGGGGAGGCCTTTGCCCAGCAGTGGGACAGTAATGGCTAATTAACCGCATCAAAATCCGTTGCGTACTTTTAAAGATCTAAGCATACATAGGGACAGCGGTAAGCTACTTTGTTTTATACTGTTTAATGATTATGCATGTATTAAACAAATAAATGATTTATTAATAAGTTCTCTGACGCTGTGGGCTTGGTCTAAATGTCATAGCTAGCAGACAAGGCCAAACTGCATTTCTATTATAATTCCACATTATGCTGTAAATCTGGGTCTAGATTCTAGACTAGTTTCAATTGTGACCTAACGAGTGGTTTGCTAAAGGTCTCTGCACGGCGCGGGCGCGGCGCGGCGGGACGTGACGGCGACGCGACGCTGAGCAGTTGTAATGTACTAGATATTACGGACTACGCCATACAGAGCCGTCCCGCCCGTCGCGACGGTAACCTCTGATCTGTATGGCGTCGTCGCGTCGCCGTCACGTCCCTCCGCGACGCGCCCGCTGTGTGCAGAGACCTTAATGTTACTTACTTATATCTAAACTAGCTTTCTGCCAGCGGCTTTGCTCGCTTGAAAATAGGTTTTCGTACAAACTTTGGTCGCGCGTTTCATCCCTTTAGGGGTTGAATATTGAAAAATCCTTTCTTAGTGTTTGCGTTCGCTGTAAAAGGAAGTAGTTTCGGCTGTGCGTTAATATGTCAGTCAGTCAGTTTCTCCTTTTATATATATATCATTACATAGTATAAACAAAGTTGTCTGTCCCTATGTATGCTTAGATCTTTAAAACTACGCAACGGATTTTGATGCGATTTTTGTTAATAGATAGAGCGGGACAAGAGGAAGGTTTATATGTATAATACACATATTTAATATCAGCATTGTATCCGTGCGAAGCAGGGGCCGGTTACTAGTAGATTATAAAATGTACACAAATGCTGTTCAACGTGTTTAGAATATTTGTTTTCTTTTTAGGGTTCCGTACGTCAAAAGAAAAAAAATGGAACCCTAAAACCTTCAAATTAGCCGCAACGTACCGCGTAACAACAGTGTGGCTGACGCGCGACATTTATTTCAGGCAAAAAAAAGTACACTGACAAAATTGTTTAACCTTCAGGGTCGAAGCCTCCTGGAGTCGAGGGTTGGTGCGAAAATGTTACCGGGGCTCTGGGAATAAGGCAAGGGAGGAACGGGGTAGGTTTTTTAGTCAGTAAGAGTCTGACACTGTTTCCCGCTCCGCCCAATGGCGGGATTCGTCATTGGATGATTTTTACCTACCATAAAAAAAGTAGTACTGTATCAAACGTTTGTGTTACGAATATTATACACCGTTAAATGTCGGTCGTCGGAGATCGAGATCGGAGAAGGATAAATGGAACTCCGACAGTAAAAAAGAATGGTTTAACCAATCCTTTCGTGACCTTCAGAATCACGAATTCTGAAGGTCATTGGTTTCAATCCAATGTTTACAATATTAATCTAATTTTAAGTTTCGGAAGAACCAATTTAGATAAGTAAACAAATAAATAATGGAAATAAAGAGAGCAGATACGAATGCTTACGGATCAGATACAACATGTGCTCTGTGTAATAATATTTATGTTATTGGAAAAATATATATGGTAGGTCAGGCTCCTTTCTGGCGTCACGTCAGTTAAAGAATCGTAATAAAAACAAATATTATAGAGGAAAGTTTTGTATTTCTGTTTGTATGTAATTTCGACGGCTCGACTGGCGCAGTGGTTGAGCGATTGACTGCTGTGCCGAGGGTCGCGAGTTAGATTCCCGGACGGAATAAATATTTGTATGACCTGCAGATAGGTGTTCCGGGTCTGGGTGTCTTGTGTATGTGACTTTATATATTTGTGTGAACGCACCCACGATACAGGAGTAATTCCTAGTGTGGGACAACGCTTTTTTTTAAATAAAAAAATAAATTAAAAAGAAATATGTTAACTCAAAAATAACTACACCGTTTTTAAAAAAAAACCTTTTTAAGGTTCCGTAGTCTGCCTGTATGTCTGTCCGCAGATAATCTCAGCGACCGTTAGCACTAGAAAGATGAAATTTGGTATCAATATGTATTTCAATCACGCCGACAAAGTGCAAAAAAAAAACAAATTAAAAGTCTTTACAAAGAAAATTTATTAAAAGTCTCATCTTATACTTATAAAAGGAGAAATTGACTGACTGACATATCAACGCACAGCCAAAACTACTGCAACTAGGAGCGTGAAATGACAATGCCAGATCCTGACCCAGTCATTTACAGAAAAAGTAAAGTTATGAAAATAATTGTGACAAATAAGGAAACTTTTCACCATAAATTGTTTTCCTTTAAAACTAGCAGTTGACAATTTAATAAAAAAAGGAATTAAGTAAATCCCGGAAACTACTTTAGCCATTCGCATTCTTATTTGCGTTACATGTAATGCATCGCATGTAAAAGATTATAAAAAAGTAGGTAATTGTTAAAAATATATCAGTCTACTTAAAATATTATATCACGATTATGCGTAACGTTTATTCTTTATTTAAATCATTAAAGATGAAATTGCAAATATTTATGAAGATAAACAAAAACTATTAAAATCATTTATTCTGATTTATTTGTGTAACGAAACGTTTTGAGGCGCTCAAGTCAGCTGTCAGTGTCAAACATCTTTCATTCGCTCTATGCGTTCCCGTTGTATTTTCTCATATATTCAGATTTTTTGTTTTTAGTCGGTAGTAAAAACTTTTGCTTTTGACCACGGATAACGATTCTCGCTTACTCGCTGACTTGGTGCTACTTTTCACGGATTCAGTTTATTGTTTGTGTGTTGATAAACGATGTTGCGGTGCATAAGTAAATTGTTTTAAAATCATTTATTTTAACAATAATATAGATACACTAACCTAACCTATAAAATAACAATGTAATTATTGTTTTTGGTTTTAATCGAAAACGACAAGGTTTGCAGGTTTCAGGACAAATGTTTAGTTATCAGTAATAAATATACAATAAGATGCTGCATACGGCATGCTTGTAAACGACTTTTACTGAGTGGGGCAAAAGTCTATAGAGCATCTGGCATTATCCTTTTGCACAAGGCTTCCTTTTATGGCGTAGGCGAACACAAGGAAAGGGTTTTTCAAAGTTCAGCTTCTAAGGGGATATAATGGGGGTTTGAAGTTTGTATGGAGAACCCTACAATCACGCGGACGAAGCCGCTGGCAGGAGGCTAGTTACTTCATATTACACGAGGGCGAGCGAAACCACTGGCACTAACTAGTCTTACATGAAAGACAGTTACAAATCACGTTTTCATTCAAATTTACACGATATTGTAAACAAATGTGTGTATGTCTTCGTTCATAGCATTTTGTGAATCAATGTGGAAGCAAATGGAATTCTTCAATTCCGACAGTAAATAACATTGTATTGGGGGCGATTCAACAGATGTTTGGAGTGTTTTTCATCAGGACAGAGGTCAGTAGGACTTGGGAGTGGATCGTTGTACTCAATTCAATATTAATGTTGATTTCCTCTAGTTTATATTGTAACTACACGTCGAATATCCACCCTGCTTTCTTATGGTAGGTAAAAATCATCCAATGACGAATCGAAATCTATTTGACTGGCCTGTCAGTATAGTAGTTAGTGACCCTGACTGCTATGTGGAAGGTCGTGGGTTCGATTCCCACCCAGGACAAATGTTTGTGTGATGAGCACGATCATTTGTTCTGTGTCTGGGTGTTATTTATCTATAATATATATGTATTTAGAAATATATAAGTATGTTTATCAGTTGTCTAGTACCCATAACACAAGCTCTGCTTAGCTTGGGACTAGATGGCGTTGTGTGATAGTTGTGGACATAAAAAAAATATCCCGCTCTTGGGGGGAGCAGGAAACAGTGTCGGACTCTTACTGACTAAAAAACCTACCCCATTCCTTCCTTGCCTTATTCCCAGGCCCCGGTGTAACGCTTTCCCATCTACCCTTGGCCCAGGAGGCATCCACCCTGCTTAAGGCAACGGCGGCCGCCGCAATTCCGATCCCGATTTCCAGCCACCGTAGGCGCAAGGTAGCGGATGGCGAGCAATGGTTTACTGTCCTGTCATCTGGTAACAGTCCAGATTGAGCCCAAGTCGTCGACGGCGCGCACTGTTCCCGTTTGAAAGTTTAATTTAATTTTAAAATTTTTATGGAACCCTACTTTAACGCGGGCAAAGCCGCTGGCAGAAGACTAGTTATCTCATAAAATAGGAATGTCTTTAAGACAGTCGCGAGACAACCTGCAGGCTAGAATGTAAATATATTATCAGAAACAGATAATTTGTTTAAATTCTAATGTGCATTTTAAGATAAAATGAATGCAGTAATATTAAACCACGATTATCGCCATTTTGTTTATCTATACTAATATTATAAAGCTGAAGAGTTTGTTTGTTTGTTTGTTTGTTTGAACGCGCTAATCTCAGGAACTACTGGTTCGAATTGAAAAATTCTTTTTGTGTTGAATAGATCATTTATTGAGGAAGGCTTTAGGCTATATAACATCACGCTACGACTAATAGAAGCGAAGAAACAACGGAAAATGTGGAAAAAACGGGGAAAATTATTCATCTTTGAGGGCTTCCGTTGCGTGCGCTGCCAAAACGGTTTAAGATACCAAAAAAATATGTATCAAAGAATTATTCCTCTTAAAATGATCTAAAAAAATGTCCGCGACAGTATATGTCTATCTTTTAAGTTCAACTTACTAGAACCGTTTTTATGCGAATCAAATTTAGCCAATTTTTACCGATTATTTGTTACAATTGTATCAACATAATAATATAATCTTTATCCAAATAAATGTGTTGTTGATTAAGAGTATGTAATTGTAAACAAAATGGTCTTTGACATCATTTAATTTCAATGAACATCTTAGAAGATATTACAATTTTAAAATAACTCCGATATAAAATTCACACGCGATGCATGATGTGCAAAACTTGACGCTGCGCCTGGCCGGCGGGCGAGAAGAGGGGTTGCTTGCGGGCGGTGCGGATGGGTTTTTTTTATGGTAGGTAAAAATCATCCAATGACGAATCCCGCTCTTGGGCGGAGCGGGAAACAGTGTCAGACTGTTACTGACTAAACAACCTACCCCGTTCCTCCCTTGCCTTATTCCCAGAGCTCCGGTATAACGCTTTCGCACCAACCCTCAGTTGCAGGAGGCTTCGCCCCTGAAGGGCCCCACAGTTTGCTGACAACACCTTGAGGCGCGCGGGAGCAGTGCACGCCGTCGACGACTTGGTCTCGGTCTGGACTGTTACCAGATAACCGGACGGCGAGCTACCCATTGCTCACCGTCCACAAGTCAACGTCTAAGGAGACCGGATATCGGCGGGATCGCGGCGGTGACGGCTACGGCGAGGGCGCTGTTGCCTTTGCCTTCTGCGGTCGGCCTCCTCCTTTACGAGCATTACTACTTTGCAGAAGGAGGCGACCGCTTGCCAATCTTCTTCGCTGCGAACTATGGCCTGAACCAAGGCCCGGTGCGAGAGGTCGCCGCCGCTGATCACCCCCACGAGGACACGGCGATGCTCTTCTCAGGCGGGGCACACCTCCACCGTGTGCTCCACCGTATCCTCCGGGCTGATCATACAGTGGCGACATCCGGGCGTCTCTTCCGCACGAATCCGGCGCGCAGGAATCTCCTGATCTTCCCATGTCCGGTGAGAACCTGCGTCATGCGGAAGGTGAGGATGCCGTGATAGACATCACGCCTCAAAGAGGGGACTTACCGCCGAGATTATGGCGTGCCCAAGTTGGGGTGTAGCTCTAAGAAGTACTTTTAGATAATTATGTTCTTATAAAAACTAAATTGTCTAAAATAATAACAGAAATTGACACGGGCAAAGTCGTGGGTAACAGCTATAATTTATAAAGCTGAGGAGGTTGTTTGCAAAAATAAAATGATGCCCAAAATAACTATTCTACGCGGACGAAGTCGCGGGCACAGCTAGTTATTGATATTATTAAACGAGTTTATAGACACGTTGGTATAAAATACTTCTTATTATCAGTGGTATAGAATGTTTAGTGTCGTGGTGTCTTGTTGGTTAAGACTCTTGCCTATCATGTTTGAGGTTGTGGGTTTGATGCCGGGCAAGTACGAATGAGAATTTTTATTTTTTTGGGTTATGTACCCAAAGAGTTTAGAGAACAGCGGTGGCCGAGTGGTAAAGGCCCCGACTTACGAGTTGTAGGTCGCGGGTTCAAACCCAGCCAGGCGCATTACTTTGGGTAATTTATTTCATCACCACTGCTCTCAAAACGGTGAAGGAAAACATCGTGAGGAAACCGGCATGTCCTAGAATAAAAAAATCGAAAACATGTGACATCCACCAATCCGCACTGGGCCCGCGTGGTAGATTATGGCCCATTCCCTCTTGTAGAGAGGAGGCCTGTTTCCCAGCAGTGGGAACATTAAAAAGGCTGATGATGATACTGATGACCCAAAGAGTAAAATGGGACCCTATTATTAAGACTCAGCTGACCGTCCGTCTGTCTGTCGGTCGGTCTGTCACCAAGCTATATCTCATAAACCGTGATGATTATTTGGAAATTTCTCAAATAATGTGTATTTGTTGCCACTACATAATCAATCAATATCAAAATACACAAATTATTACATTAAATAAAATTATCATTAAATAAAAAGTCAAATAAAATAAAAAAAAATTAATCGTCAAATAACCCACCTCTGATCGTTCCCGGTGCAAAAGTGCCCATAACACTCGCCGCATTACCTCGCTGAATAGCAATGGCCAGCCTTTGCATCAAGAACGACCTAGATCGGGAGTCACCCGTTGCCTCTCCGAGCCTACGGCCCAAATCTCCCACAAAACACTTTGCCTCCGTACTCCAACTGCCCAGAGTCTCCAAAGCTACCGGCACAAAATGGTAAAGCCGCTCCAAGGAAGCATACTTGAGCCTCTTCTTAGAGCAGGCGTCTTCAGCAGCGGCAGAGGCAGTGTGCATGGTGCGACTCAGACGCAGTGCGCAGTGCGACGGTGACTGGCGGCAAAAGTGCTGACACAGGTTGCGTCCCAGATCAGACACTTCCCGTTTTTCCATGGCACAAGAGTCAGCCCATCCGGCCTCTTACCATCAGATCTGCTAAGACCTGGAGGCTCAAGCACGCAGGGGATGTTTGCCGACACAAGAGCTCTACGGATTATGTCGTTCAGGGCATGGTGACGAGGAAACCTTCCTGTGCAGCGCCGACAGCTCAGCGCGTGATGACCATCAGCTTCCACCATGGAACCGCAGGTGCATATATGAGGTTCGCACACCTTGCAGCCCAGGCGAAGTGCCACCGCCACACGCAATGAGTCATCGTCGAGCAGAGTGCCTAAGTGAGGCGAAGGAATTGCCTGTAACCACGCCCCAGACTCAGGTTGCGACACTGCCCGTAGTCTGGCCTTATCGACTCCCACCGCACCTCCTAATAAATGCTCTTGAAGCAGCTTTACCCCGATGTCATCCCACGCCCGTTGAACATGTTTTGATTCCGGGATTGCGGCATCCGAGCTGAGGGACAACCAAGCTGACACAGCATCCGACACAAAGGGCATGCTTCCCCCGTCACCATTAGTACCGAGTAATACAGTGACTAAGTTGGCTACCCCATGCGCAGACGCCAAGAAAGCCGGCAGACCCACATCCCGTGCACACCGCACCCCAAGACCACCACATCGGATAGGCAGAGCTGCCTGTCTCCACTGGGGCCCATCTAGGGAGACATTAAGGACAGACTGCACCACCAATTTCAAGGCGTTGTCGAACGAAGAAACTTCCTCTGGACAGAGCCAAGTGGGGGTGGTCCGCATCAGATATGTGATTTTCGGAAGAGCGAAGCACATGCGTAACAGGATAATCGCAACGTGCGCGGAAAGATCCTTAAGGCGCTCTTGAGCAGAAAGGAGGAGCTGAGTTCGAGAAGTAATGGCCTCAGGCACTGCACTGAGAAAAATAGGGGATCCTAAAAGATTGAAGTTGGAAGATGAAAGTTCTCTGAGGCCAGGAAGAAAGGAGTTGAAGCGAGAAAAGTGTGTACGAGCCTCCGAGCTACAGGGGAAGAATTCGCACTTCGAGGGATTCACCTCCAGACCCAGGTCTCTAAGTCGAGGGACGAGAGCCTCTAAGTCCTGAAAAACATCTTCAGGTCTGCCCCCAATAGCGCCATCGTCAAGGTACCACACGTTAAGGCCAGATTTTAGCTCAACAATCGCCTTATGAATGGCCAAACTGAAAACGAGTGGCCCGAGCGGGTCCCCTTGCTGGGCTCCCACTTTTGAAAGAATAAGACTTTTGTTAGAGAAAAGATTAGAAGGCAGCCTATAAACCTGATGAAGGAAGGGATATATAGACGGGATTTTCTCCTTCACCTCGCTCAACAGAACGTCTCTTTCCAGAGTATTGAATGCGTTGCGAATATCGAGCTTTAGCACAATCGAGTCTTCGTTCTCCGGGTTCATCACAAATGATCGCGTGGCGTGGATGGCAGCCTCACATCCCAGACGAGTGCCAAAACCCAACTGATGAGGCTGCAAGTAACGGGCCATATCCTCTTTGACTGCACGACAAGCCAATTTCGCAGTAAGACGGCGAAATACACTACCGACTGCTATTGGTCTTACTCCGCCGTCTTTTTTTTTTCCAGAGCAAAGAGTGACGCACCGTACAGAAACGGACAAACGCACGGGTTCAACTGACCGCTCAGCAAGAAATTTGCCAGCCTAGTGAGGCACCCCACGAGGCGCCTTCCATTTTCCCCTGCCGACACAGAAACCAACTCCTTCAGGTGCCCCGGTCGGATCCCGTCCAACCCCGCTGCAGATCCCGAGTAAAAAGAAGCAAGCGCCGATAGCACGTCCTCTACAGTGACCGACAATACCGTAATAGAAGGGTCAGGCTCAGGTGGAAAACTGAGAGGACGCGAAGGATCAGGATGCTTAAGTTTCAATGAAGCAAGGGTGTCGGCATCCCCCGGAGCAAACGAGTCGTCGGACATCAAAAGCCTTACAGCCCCTCTAAAATCTCCTTCGAAAACCTTCGTTTCAATAATCTTTTTAATAGATCGGGAACCCGACCTCCTACTTACGTACAATTCATCGTCGTGACTATTCACAGATGACATTATATTACTTTTGACCTTAGATGTCATATTACCGGGCAACTCTTTTGCTGGGACTCTTAAAGCCGTGTATGCAAATGAAAGAAGAGCACTCCACTCATCTACTCCGTTATTTGTAACACACGAGTCAATAATGTCGCATAGTTTCCCTGCCGCCTGATTCCGAGCCCCCTTAGGTATATGTCTTAGGACCGGAATATTTGCTACATAATAAATACTGAAAATAAAATAAATATTTAAGGGTTTTCATACAGCAAATGTGATTTTTTCGCTATGGACGGCACGGAAGCTTTTTGCGTCGTTTAAAGCAATCCGATGGTTGCAATTTTTGGTGCAGAGGTAATGGTAGGTTTACAGGCTTGCCAAGCGTTGGCAAGCCTCGGCCAATTGCCATTGTGTAGCCATTGTATAAATGGGGAAACACAATGGCGGTTGGCCAACGCTTGGCAAGCGTGTAAACCTACCATAACGCGAAAAAGAAAGATAAAGCCTGAAAACTCTGTTGATATTCGGTAATTCTGAGATTTAAGTACTTGATTTTGAGATAAAGTCACCATTTAGAATGTCGATTAAACGCGCAAGGCTTTTATAGAAGTACTTTTTATTCTTTTAACAACAAAAATGCCTCTTAATAATCCTCCTTCATTGCGTAATGTTATTTATCTAAATCTCTACCAAGAGTACCTAAATAAAGAAACAAATGCTTTTTGACGGCAAATACAAGTCGACATCACTCTCTTATCACTACAAGATCACCTAATCAGCGATCTATTAACCGATACATGGTATCAAGTAACACCATAGCGGCAACATTAACGGTGCGCCGGCGCTGCGTCACTTCGGGTACCTTCGGGGCACTTCGGGACCGCTCGGGTGACCCGTCCGATTAATTGTCACTGATCAGCTGATAAGTAGTGCGAAACTAATTATGTGAACTTGAATTAAATGTGTAGCATAGAGTAGGTTAAAATAACAGAAGTTCTAAATGCTCTTTCAAGTAATAGCAATAAATCTCTTCTCTTCCTAGTCGTCCACTCTTGACAGAGTGGTCGTGGTCCAATGATAAAATAGAATGTATTTTATACTTCTTCTTCTTTAAAATAATAATTATATTTTGACGATCCTAGTAAGCCCGCGATAATCATTATCGTGGGCTATATACTATTACAAAAAACAGTGTAGCCCATACTATTCATATTGAAGGACCGACGGCGGACCGGATTAAATACTTTTGCCGGTGACCCGCGGGCCGTAGTTTGTCCATCCCTGAGCTAGACTGTTTTTTGTAATAAAAAATTGTCTCTTCTTAGTCGCGCACTCTTGTCAGAGTGGTCGTGGTCATGTGTCGGTCCAGACCTGCGCCACCGCCTCTCTCTGTGTTTGGCGGCTTGGGAGTTTTCATTGACGCTGTAATGCGTCACCGATTTGAAGACGTCCGTCTACCGTGTTGGAGAGCGTCCACGTGATCTTTTGCCCTCAACTTTTCCTTGCACTACCAATCGCTCCATTCAGTCCTCGTTACGGATAATAAATATAAAATTAACCAGATAAACGCCATCTTGCGAACTTGATTATTGCCCTGTGGAATAAGACCGCAATAATTATATAATAACTAATACTTAGTTACGGCAAATAAGTTTGACTACAATCTGACCATTGCAAAAAACAGTCTAGCACAACACAAAGATGGGCAAAGAACGGCTCGCGGGTCACCCGTAAAAGTATTTAATCCGGTGCGCCGTCGGTCCTTCGATATGAATAGTATATAGCCTACAATAATAGTTTTCGTGGGCTAATAAAGATCGTCAAGATATACGAAAAAGTATAGAATAGATTCTATTTAATAATTTCAATTTGTGACATTTGTTTTTTTAAATTTATATGGTTAAAAGTTTGGACGCAAAATGCACTTTTTGTATAATTATAGCCCTCCTTTGAAATTTTTGAAATTTTTGAGTCCCCTACTAAGAAAGTCGTCCCACCCCTGATATTTCCAAATGGGGCTTCGTTAACCCATCTCAAACTCAAAACAAAGCTGAAAATCTAAAATGGAAGGACAATCTATCCTAAACCGGTTTAACCAATCCAAATGCACAACAATTGACCAACAAACTCAAGCTTTCACCTCAGACCTAGAACATGGCCTATATTATGTCAAGAGTACAATCAAATTACACTAAATACTACGCCAAAGTACATAAAACCCAATGTCCTGTAATAATCATCGTTGGTATTAGTTTATCTACATTATTTTAATCTATATTATTTCACTTCATTGCTACGTAGAAAGTTGAGAAGTCGTTTATATTCTACGGCTGTTTTAATGAAAAAGTCGGCATTGTGTGCGATATTATTATTTTATTTGTCAAAATATGGAACACTAGCTTTTGTCAGCGGCTTCGCATGCGTACATAAAATATAGCTTATGTCACTCAGGAGTAAAGCAGCTTTCTATTGTTGCTATTTTTTTCCAATCGGACCAGTAGTTCCAGAGATTACCTCCTACAAACAAACTTTACTTCTTTTTATTAAATTATATTAAATATTATATGGAACACTATTATACCTTTCAATAAAATCAATGGTCTCATCACATCGTGCCTCGTGGGGCGTTTTTTTATGCTAGGTAAAAAAAATCCAATGACGAATCCCGGCATTTGGCAGAGCGGGAAACAGCGTCAGACTCTTACTGACTTTAGTCTGCCAAATTGTTTACAACCTAGCCCATTCCTGCATTGCCTGGGCCAGAGCCTTCCTTTGACGCGAACCCTTGATGCCAGTTGCCTCGTGGGGCGTGCAAATACTTCGTACGTAATTAATTAGAGAAATAGAAAAGGTTAGTACTTGGTTAGATTTAAGAAATGACAATTTGTAACAGCTAAAAATATAATGTGGATTCAATTAAAATTATTCTTCGCGGTCAAATTATTATATAGGGATCTTAAAGTTTATAAGATTACTAGCTTTTGTCAGCGGCTTCGCCCGCGTGTATAAAATATAGCCAATGTCACTCAGGAGTAAAGCAGCTTTCTATTGTTGCTAAAATTTTTCTAATCGGACCAGTAGTTCCAGAGATTACCTCCTACAAACAAAAAAACAAACTTTACCTCTTTATTATATTAGTGTAGATTTATATTTCAATTACGATAAACTAATCGCGATTTGACACAACATGAGCGTCCAATCGAGATTACAGTTTGATTTTGCGTTCAAAAATTATCCGGTTTAGTTTTATTGGTGAATTTGGCCCCAAGTATTCAAATAGTCGAACACTAACACGTTACGCCGCTCCAAAACTGAGCAAGAAATCATTACATAGTATAAAACAAAGTTGCTTAGTTCCTATGTATGCTTAGATCTTTAAAAGTACGCATCGGATTTTGATGAGGTTTTTTTAATAAATAGAGTGATGCAAGAGGAAGGTTTATGTGTATAATACATGCAAAATATATTTAATATCAGTACCCGTGCGAAGCTGGGGCGGGTCGCTAGTATAATATAAACCACAACTTCAATTTCGATAGCCACACGAACACGATCCGATCACGACAAATCGTAACCACTAAACAGCACCCAAACAGTCCTAAACTAGTTTAAACTCACTGGTCCGTTCGCTAAACAAGCTACGACTATTGACGTGGTTTAATATAGTAAAATAAACTAGGATTAAGTATAGATAATGATGCTGTAAATACCTTTACGGTAAGCCTCATCGGTGGGTAGGCAGACGTATTGAGGCGACCTGCGAAATGTGGAATATCCAAGAGATTAGGTGCTTAGTAACTGATATGGTGATGTGATGTCGCAGCTTTCTCTGTCCTTGTCTGGTGGCGGCTTATTATGTCCATTTATGTGCGGTTGGGTGGATAAGGATTAGAGAAACAATACTAGGGAACGTCACTTAATTATGTGATGTTTTTTCTTCTATGATGCGCTTTTTTAAATTTAATTGAAATTCTTGTACTTATAGTAATCTGAATCATAATTTTTTTAATTGACTGGCTTTTGCCAGTGACTTCGCCCACGTGATAGTCAGTTTACCCCTTTAAGAATTCTAGTTTTTGGCCTGGTTTAGAAGGGGATGACGGTCGATCAAGAAATGATATTTCAAGATATTGGTCCTTCTCGCTGCCGATAGTTCGACTTTATAGTTTTCGAGATTTTGATGCATCGAGATAGCGAACTGTCGCGCTCATAATTCATCGATTTATGTATTGTCGAGTTAAAATTTTCGAGTCAATATTATTCGAGCCTTCGAGTTCAAGTAATGGTTAATTTCCAACCGAGGATGTCTTTCAACTGAAATGATGATGATGAACTGTAATGGACAACTATAAAAGTGGTTTCGTTTACACTGTCATAGCAAGAATAAGAGAATATCTATCAGTTTCTGGGCCTTCAGTCTCTGGGTTGCGAGAATTCGGATTGGGAATTCTGTCCGTTCACCAAGTGACACCAAGAAAAGTGGTGACACAGTGATGTGTGTTGGTCTCGTCACTCATCATCCCGGCTAATGGTGATTACCGGAGTAATATCAGTGAGATAAGAATCCGAGGGAGAGGCCCAGCAGGGTTGAAGCCTACTGGAGCCATGGGTTGTGTGAAAGAGAAACCAAAGGCACTGAATAGAAGGGACAGGAGTGGGATTATAGTCAATAATAGTGTGACATGCTCTTCTGTTGAGTTATTGATTGAGTTTCCGCCTGAAGAAAAAAAAGAGTGACGAGATTTTAAAGGCAACTGTCGACAAAAAGTACCTGATTATGTTCATCGTCATCATCAGCCTTATTATTGTTCCCACTGCTAGAACACAGGCCTCCTCTCTAGGAGAGGGAATGGACCATAAAGTGAATGGTTCTAGGTCATGCCGGTTTAATCACGAAGTTTTCCTTCACCATTTTGAGAGCAGTGGTGATGAAATAAATTACACAAAGTAATGCACCTGGCTAGGCTTGAACTCGCGACCTACAACTCGTAAGTCGAGGCCGTTATTTATTTATTTATTTAATACTTCCCGCACAAAATGAGGCGGACTTAATGCCTTAGGCATTTTCTACCAGTCAACCTTATGGTGATGGAGAGACAAACAGTGGTACGTGCAATAAAAGAGCAAGGAAAAGCCACCATAAACCACCAACACACCACTCAGCCACCATTGCTCTCCTTAAAAATGTTAATTACGCAAAATCCTTGACTGACATTATATAGGTAGATATTATAACTTCACGCATATACTTCAATCAGCATAGAAAGTGATATGAAACAGTAAACAGATATAATTGACACTCCGCCATGATTCTGTCGCGTGATAACACGACGTTAAGGACACTTCACATGTGACGAATGTGACGTATGTTAACGCACGACTGAACGTGCGATTGACAGCTTGTTGTAGTTCTGTCAAATTATAAATGAATATATGTCATACACTGGGTGCAACAACGTCATAAGTAACAAATGACGTTTTTGTCAGCTTAAGGTGGGCCCTCCCGACTCGCCTACCGTACGGTTTAAAAGCTTGTTGCTTCATCTAAAGCATTCCAATGTGATGTTTGATGCAAAAGTAATGTCAAAAACGAAAGATCACACCTGAAAACTCTGTTGGCATTTAGTAATTCAACGACTTACTCGAATGTTTCTCAAAACTTGTTCCAAGAAATAAGTGTTTTTATTAAACCCTTCATGATTTTTGAAAAAAAAAAATATATTTACAATCTCTATTAAATGCGCTAGGCTTCAATATATTCTTCTTTATATTTTTAATATAGGAGTATATTATGAAGAGTCAAAGTTCACGTAAAATAGCATATTTTCAGAGGCCTTTACTGGATTACTCTTACACAAATTTACGTTTTTATTTCTATAGAAGCCTAGATAATATCCAAATGTACCTGTGCATTATAGTCAATCCTCGAAGCTCCGGCGCTCCTAGTTATTTTATTTACATAATACAATTCTGTTAGGAAATGACATTAGTATGGTTCTGCTAATTTGTGTCACCATTTTACGAAATTAGTAGAATTGCTAAAAGATAATTTGTATGAAAGGAATTCACGAGATGAATTGTGTTTTCTAAATGTGACCAATTTAGACCCCCAGATCTAATTTATAGTGGACGTTTGCTTTAAAAAGAATAAAAAAATACCTAATAGAAATAGAAAGAGTTTTTTAATAATAATAATATAGCTTCTTTTATTTCGGTATAAAGGTATGTTTACATTCCAAAGTGTTAGTAAATTACTTAAACTAGGTTAGTTTATAATTATGTTTGTTACTGAATATATTTCTAAATATTAAATATATTCCGAAAGACCGAGCGAAGTGGAGGCGTTTGAGTTGGAAAGCGGACCCCGGGCACAGAGGTGGTAGCAAGTGTAGCAACCGGGACTGGCGCTGAGACGATGATGATGTTTTGCCAAATTGTATCTGATTAAATCTTTTATGTTATTATATTATATTTTATAGTCTGTTATTTTAGTTAGTGGTTAGTTTATTAAATTTAATTTTGGTTAAGGAAATTCTAATTGTTATTTTTTATAGTTTTATTGTGGGTGCATATGGGGCCCCACCGCGGTCTTCGGGGCCCAAGTCAACCTCCCCTGCAAGTGGGGGCACCTGCCGAACAACGGACGAGGCTCTGGCGCTGGCTTTCCCTTTTAGGGTTGGGAGGTCAGACGGCAGTCGCTCCCGTAAAGGCCACAAAAGTCAAATTATCATGGATAGGTCGGAAAAGATAATTGCCACGGATAGGGCGCCGCCGCAAAACGGCGCGCAGGAGATTCGCCCGACTCCTGTGGCAAGTGGGCGAGGGCTACCGTGTATGGGGCGAGCACGGTTAAAGACGCGAGCCCCAGCCCGTAAACTCCGCTTCGCCAGCCTGAACATTGGCACGCTGACCGGACGCGCGAGAGAGTTGGCCGATGTACTGCTTAGGCGAAGGGTGGCCGTGGCATTCCTGCAGGAGACTCGGTGGAAAGGCCGCAGGTCCCGACTCATCGGGAATGGCTACAAACTGATCTATACGGGTGCAGCCGGTGGGGAGAACGGGGTGGCCGTTGTACTCTCCGAGGAGTTTCACGACGCAGTCCTGGAGGTGAAACGCTACAGTGATCGGCTTATGGTCGTAGGTGTGCTTATTGATGGGGTTATAACCCACTTGATAAGTGCCTACGCGCCTCAGGTCGGTTGCAGCGACGCTGAAAAGGCTGCGTTCTGGGATCAACTCGGTGGGGTGCTTCGTGGCATCCCGTTGTCGCAGGGAATCGTTTTGGGTGGTGATCTGAACGGTCATGTGGGTGACAGGTGCAAGGACTTTGAGCATGTTCACGGTGGCTTTGGATACGGTAGCCGTAACGCTGAAGGGGAGACTATCCTCCAAACGTGTGCGGCTGCCGGCCTTGCCATCGTGAACACGTATTTCAAAAAGAAATCCGAACACCTGATTACCTACAAGAGCGGGAGGTACGCTACCCAAATCGATTTCTTACTCACACGGAGGCACCATATCAGTAGGGTGGCCAACTGCAAGGTCATACCCGGTGAGAGTCTCACTGCACAACACCGTCTCCTTGTCATGGACTTGCGCGTCAAGCCTAGGGTCAAGGTTGTTGAGCGCCAACAACGCCGTATACGGTGGTGGCGACTGAATGAAGCCATGTCCCAGTCGTTCGCGTCGGCCATCGGCGATAAGTGCGATGGTACCGATGGCGAACCTGTGCAAAGCCACTGGGACAGGATTCAGGTTGCCATCACTGAGGCGGCAAAGTCGGTGCTCGGCTTGTCCAGGGGCGGCCGCAGGTGTGACAAGGAGACTTGGTGGTGGGATGACACAGTCCAGAGGGAGATCAGAGAGAAGAAAGCCCTCTTCAAAACGTGGCAAGCTTCCAAATCTCCCGAAGACCGCGACGCATACAGAACCGCAAAACGTGCCGCCAAGAGGGCCGTAGCCAGAGCCAGACGAGACCACTTACAGCCACTCTATGATAAGTTGGAATCGTCTGAGGGGCAAAAGCTCATTTATAAGTTGGCACGTTCCAGGGTCAAAGCGGCACTGGATATCTCTAAGTGCCGCTGTGTAAGAGACCCTGACGGCAATCTGTTATGCGAGGACCTCGCGGTGAAGGAGAGATGGCGCTCGTATTTCCACGAGCTGCTGAACAAGCAGCACAAAGAGGTGTTGTCTCCGGTTCTCCCTCCAAATCAGGGACTTGTGCCCCCGGTTACGCCTGAAGAAGTGCATGTGGCCCTTCGCCGCATGAAGAACCGGAAAGCTGTCGGTGCCGATGGAGTCCCCATTGAAGCCTGGAAGGCGATGGGTCCTCGTGGTGTGGGCATCTTAACCCACCTATTTAACCGCATGCTCCTCACCGGAAAGATCCCGAGTCAATGGAGACTGAGTATTATCACTCCAGTCTTCAAAGGCAAGGGATCGGTGCAGGAGTGTGGCGACTACCGTGGGATTAAGGTTATGTCCCACACCATGAAGCTCTTCGAGCGGGTGATTGACTCTCGGATCCGACAGGAGTGCACCGTCTCGGGATGTCAATATGGGTTTCGACCAGGCCATGGCGCCATGGATCCCATCTTTGCCCTAAGGGTTACCATGGAGGGATACAGATCGAAGAATACGCCTCTGCACCTCTTGTTCCTAGACATGCAGAAGGCCTTCGACTGTGTCCCCCGTGATGTGATCTGGTGGGCGCTGAGATCTAAAGGAGTGCCCGAGACCTATGTTGACATCATCCGAGATATGTACCGAGACTCCGGTTCTGTGGTTCGGACCGCTGTTGGCGATACGAAACCCTTCCCCATCACCGTCGGAGTTCACCAGGGCTCTGTCCTTAGTCCGTTTCTGTTCAGCGTGGTGCTGGACGTGCTGTCCTCCACCATCAGGGACTTACATGAGCAGCCGCCATGGCTGCTCATGTATGCAGACGACATCGCGCTGGCGGATTCGGACAGTGGGCGCTTGGTTCGACGTGTGGCAGCGTGGAAGGAATCGCTGGAAAACGGCGGTCTGAAGATTAATGCGGCGAAGACCGAGTACTTGGCCTGTAACACAACTAACGCTGCTCCTGTTCGCATTGGCGAAGACACAGTTGAGCGCACGGAACAGGTCAGGTACTTGGGATCGGTGCTCCACGAGTCCGGGGACGTCGATTGCGACGTCGAGTCGCGTATCTCGGCGGCCTGGGCGAAATGGCGTGAGGTGGCGGGTGTTATCTGTGACCCGAAAATGCCGGTTAGGCTCAAAGGACAGGTCTATAAGACCATCATTAGGCCTGTCCTTTTGTATGGCAGTGAAGCGTGGCCTGTACTTGAACGACATAAGCAAAGCCTGCGTGTCACGGAAATGAATATGCTGCGCTGGATGTCTGGAGTTTCGCGGAAAGACCGCATTAAGAACTCCCGCATCCGGGGCAGCCTTCAGGTCCGTGACATAGCGGATAAACTGCAGGAGGGTCGTTTACGCTGGTATGGCCACGTTTTACGAAAACCGGCAGACTACGTGGGTAACAGATGCCTCGCCATGCCGCCTCCGCCGGGACCCGGAAAACGAGGTAGGCCTAAGAGGCGATGGATCGACGTCGTAAGGGACGATATGCGTGCTAATGGGCTTAAGGCAGAGGACGCAAAAGACCGAGCGAAGTGGAGACGACTAGGCAGGAAAGCGGACCCCGGGCACCGAGGTGAAAGCCAAGGTAGCAACCGGGACTAACGCTAGGCTGATGATGATGATGATTTCGGGTATGTAAGTGACGATAATTGTCTTAAGATATAATATTGAATGGTCCTAAGTTCAGAAGGTTTTTATATATTTTTCGTACCATGAAGTGATAATTTTCGTTTTGTTGAGTTTTTCTTTCCAAGCATCTCATATTTTAATATTTGTATGCCAGATAATGGCGAAATGTGTCTTTGCGCTTATAACATAAATGTTACCATCTTCTGTACCACATTTTATACAAATAAATGCTTTGACTTTGACTTGACTTTGACTTTGATGACTGAATATATTTCTAACTGTTCCTTTTACACGAACCCCTTTCGGGTAAAAGCCTCCTCAAATTCCTTCCATTTGTCCCTATTTTAGGAAAATGTCAACCAGTCTTTACCAACTACTTCTTTTATATCGTCAGCCCAACGTTTAGGTGGTCTGCCTTGCTCCTTTTTCCAGTTTTTTAATACGGACGGTAATATTTAGTAAGTTAAACACTGTCAAATTAGAAAAGGAAATTGTCAAGTAACATAAAAAGGAAGCACACACTGATATTTATGTAATTATGACATTATCACTTACTATCATTATTAGGGTACGTCGTACAAATTAGATTTCTTAATGAGAGAAATCCACTATGGACTTCTCCCATTCATTTTTTTTAAGTTATTTTAAGTACTTTTTTATTTTGTTTTCATTCTACTTTTTGTTTTGATTCTTTATTTGTTGCTTTATAACTGTGATTTTCGTGTGCTCTCCTCTGTGGCAGAATAAATTTATTTTCTTTCTTCTTCTTTCTTTCTTTCTTTCATTCTAGGGTTTTTTTATGGTGGGAAAAATCATCTAATGATGAATCCCGCCCTTGGGCTGAGCGGGAAACAGTGTCAGACTCTTACTGACTAAACGACCCACTCCATTTCTTCTTAACCTTCGTACTAGGGTCGGACCTTCCTTTCAAAAACCGGACCGGGGCCCCAATAGGCTTCGAACCTTCAGGCGCGCGACAATGTTGCCAGATAAACGGACGGCGAGCTACCCATTGGTCTTCGTCCGCAAGCCTGCGCCAACAGTGGCCGGAAATTACGTGTGCTCCACCGTGTCCTCCGGGAGTTCCACGCATTGGTGACGCCTGGGCGTTTATTCCGCTCGAATTCGGTGCAAGAACCTTCCGAACACGACCTGCGTTATGCGGAAGGTGAGGATGCCGTGTTATCGCTCCAACCACTTCTCAAAGAGGGAACTTGTCGCCATAATTATGGCGTGCTCAGAACAATATAGGGCTGGACACTAACCCACGTCTGTCACACGTCTAATCTATAATATTCGACAACCATCACACAACGCCGTCTCATCATCATCATCATCAGCCTTTCAATGTTCCCACTGCTGGGACACAGGCCTCCTCTCTAGGAGAGGAAATGGGCCATAATCCACCACGCGGGCAAAGTGCGGATTGGTGGATGTCACATGTCTTCGAATTTTTTGGTTCTAGGACATGCCGGTTTCCTCACGATGTTTTTTTTCAATTTTTGAGAGCAGTGGTGATGAAATAAATTACACAAAGTAATGCGTCTGGCTGGGTTTGAACCCGCGACCTACAACTCGTAAGTCGGAACCTTTACCACTCGGCCACCACTGCTCACCACTCAACGCCGTCTAGTCAAGTCAAGTCAAGTCAAGTCAAAATCTTTTTATTTCACATAGGCCTACATGGGCACTTGTAAAACGACGCTCAAGCTAATCAGAGCTTGTGTTATGAGTACTAGACAACTGATAAACATACGTATATATTTCTAAATACATACATATTACATATAAATTACACCCAGACACAGAACAAATGAAATCGTGCTCATCACACAAACATTTGTCCTGGGTGGGAATCGAACCCACGACCTCCGGCGTAGCAGTCAGGGTCACAAACTGATCATCACATACATTGTTACTTGTCAATGTAAAGCATCCCTAAGCACCGAGATAAAACAAAGGTAACATCACCGTCCGTGTCACAAATATTTGCGCGCGCTCAGTATTGCAACACGAGGTTGATGTACTGTCAACTGTCACAATTCTTGGTAGTGGAGGAAATGACAATTATTGTGTACTAGCTTTTGTCAGCGGCTTCGCCCGCGTACATAAAATATAGCCTATGTCACTCAGGAGTAAAGCAGCTTTCTATTGTTGCTAATTTTTTTCCAATCGGACCAGTAGTTCCAGAGATTACCTCCTACAAACAAAAAAACAAACTTTACCTCTTTATTATTTTAGTGTAGATTACAATTACCCATTTCCCCTACTTTCCCCCAGACTTTCCACACTTGAGACAAGGAAAATTATGAAGACAGATGGATAGATGATGATGTTTTTTTACACACTGTTGTTTACATTTCTTCTTGTCTCTCCTTTCGGAGGTCTGCTGGAAGAAATTTCTTTTAGAAATAAGCAGTAACTTTGTACCATTTTTCTGTGATTCTGTATATCCTTCGTATGTACAAGAATTGTAAAATAAATAAATAAATATATAGATAGATTTAGAGATAGATAGATTAAACTTTATTGTACACTAAAAAGTAACAGAACTTATACTAACAAACACTTAACAAGTCAAAAGGCATTCATCATTTTCATCTTCATCGTCATCATCATCAATTTAGCCAAAAAAACGTCTACAGTTGTTGGGTTGGCCTTACCCAAAAACGTCAACCGATCATGTGCGTCTAAAGAAAAGAAAGAAAAACGTTTACGTCTCGCATACGTCCATTGAAGACTTTGCAACGATTTAGATAAGCCCGCGACAAAATTTTGTATTAAATTAATTACCAGGTAAAATAGGGTAATAGAAACAAAATTTATCAGGATTATTACCTACTTCGATTACATATTTTTAGTTTTAATAAAGCATTCTTGTTTCCAATATTGAATATAAAAATATTTAAATGCTGCAAACATTTTTTTTTTAAATAACGTGAAAAGGCACACAAAATGTTGTGTCTATTCACCCCCGATTTGTTTCTATTCACCCCGTTTTATAGTAGTTTAAGTTTCCGTATTTATATATTCTTAATTTTAAAACCCAGGCAACGAGTGTAAGACTGCTATCAGTCAGTAAAAGTCAGACACTATAGTAATATAATATAATATATAATATGTCCACAACTATCACACAACGCCATCTAGTCCCAAGCTAAGCAGAGTTTGTGTTATGGGTACTAGACAACTGATAAACATACTTATATATTTCTAAATATATACATATTATAGATAAATTACACCCAGACACAGAACAAATGATCGTGCTGATCACACAACCATTTGTTCTGGGTGGGAATCGAACCCACGACCCCTGGCATAGCAGTCAGGGCTACTAACCACTAGTTCAACAGGCCTGTCTAAATAGGACCTTAGTCCTTAGGAAGATCCTAATTAGGACCTTAGTCTTCAGTATTGGGCACTCAAAATTTATCAATTTCTGTTTAGTCTTTCGACTACCGTAATTACAGACACAACTAAAAGACAATAGTTGTGCGGACACCAGTTTCCTCTATGTAATATCATTTTTTACCGCCAAATAAAACGAGCAACGAATAATAATCTAAGGTTAGGGAAAATCCTGTCTATAAATTAGATACTTAGTAACTAATATTACAAACTGCTACTGATACCAATGATTAGATAACTAGTGTAACGTTAGCTTATACCTATTTAACAAACTAGATCAATAAACTAACCCGAAATAAAATGGCGCGTGCAACGTACAGACACGTGACTGTAGTAAAACTCCATTATCAGTGGCGTAGCTGGGGTGCAAGAAAGGAGCATCCACTCGTCGATGGTGCGCACTGTTCCCGCGCGCCTCAAGGATTTGTCAGCAACTATACAGGGGTTTATGTGAAAGCGAAACACCGGGGCCCTGGAACTAAGGCAAGAAGGAACAGTGGTTCGTTTAGGCAGTAGAAGTCTGACACTGTCTCCCGATCCACCCAAGGACTTCGATGATTTACCCACCATAAAAATCAGCCAGTCCTTCAGGGGCCCCGTATAAAAAAATGGTCCTTTTATTTTTCAAATACTTGGACCCTGTGGATATCATGTTGCGAATTTTTGACTACGTAAGGGCTCCTGTAGCGCAGGGGCCCTAAATGGTACGGCAGATGTGGCGGTAGGTAGGTACGGCCCTGTTCCGATATGGGGCCAAGGGAAGCAAGAAAGAAAAAAATTCTCTCTCTCTCTCTCTAAGAACAAGGTTGCTCCCTGGTTTCATCCGATGCTCTAAGTATGCCCTGGCTGGTCGTCATCAGGTCGAATATAGCGAATTTTTGTATAAGTGCAGAAGCGGAATCGCACGAGCCAAAGGTGAGTGTGTTATGGAGCCAAGGGCTGCAGTGACAGATTTCGACGACTCGTGGGGGTTGGCCCGCGCCTCGTTGGGGTCTACACGCAGTTATAATGTGCTACTAAGCATGTAATATTTATTACAATAATATAGTGGCAGGGGAGATCATGTGCATTTTTCGGCACTAGTGCGGAAAACCGTTTATTGCGTGCCCGGAAGTGGCGCGATAAGAGCAGGTTATTGAAAATTATTTTCCGTTTCATAAGCACGTTTTTATAACACTGGAAAATTATGTAAAAGCGATGACGTAACCACTAGCTGTACGAGTATTAACGGAACAAATGATTCTAAGTCGAAAAGCCTAAAAAAATAAGATAGTTTTCATATTCACGTGTTTTTGTTTGTTTACAGATAAAATTATTTAAGACGAATGTTAAACAAAGGCGAGATTTTTCATCTGTTAGCGAATTCTTCACATACTTTAATTGCTTCTGGCTTTTCCTCTGATAAGGGAGTATATTTTTGTGATAATCTAATTCAAGTATCTCAGATACTTTTTTTTTTATTTAAAGAACTCACCTATAGCAAGACTCAAAATTTCCTTAGATGATATCATAAGTCACCTCATGTAGTTTGAGTCCAAGGCAGTTAGCTATTTAATGTCAGAGATGACTCTATACGAAAAAAGCAAAAAAGGAGCAAAAAGTGATTATACGTTTGACGAGATAGCATTATTGTATTCTTTTTTACTTCTACGTACACAAAAACAAATAATGCTACACAATCAAAAATAGAGTAATAAAGTTACCTTTCCACTACCAGTAAAGATAGTATCTAAAAATAAAACGTCGCATAATCTCTACCAACAGAAAAAAACAATTATCTTTTTCAGTAAGAAAGAAGCTAATATAGCTCTTGCAGTTCTCCTGAAACCGTTCTCACAAAACCACGCAAGGAAAATAATCTCATTATTTAATTGCGCGTTGTAATAAAAATAGCTTCATAAATCAAAATGTCAGCACATCTCAGTGAGTCTGAGCTCTGAAACAACATGGGCGATAAGATAAGACCCGCGTCGGTAGTCAGTCGCTTTGAGGCTATGGACAACTTCGGGTACCGCGAGATGGGGTGGCCTTCTCCTCTCCAGACACCCTCCCCCACCACGCCCACAAGGAACCGCTACCGAGCTAGCAGCATCAGATCCAGAGCTCCAAGAGAACCAGAAGAGTTTCCACTAAACTCAAGCTACATCAAAAATGTCAGAAACATCGATCTTTTGGAATCGGCCCGAGAGCCTGGCAAAGCCAAAGAATACCTTTTTGTGGGCCCATCACCTCCAGCTGAAGATGCTCCTAATATGTACCACAGTTTTGACGTCCTCGCTCCAGACCCTGAAGCCAGATTGACTGAAGAAGCCGCCAGAAGAAGTCTGTGTGAAAAAGCGTTGACGCTAGGTGCTGCAAGATTCTTTGATGATGTTGAGTGTGGTTTGATAACTACGGATAATATTGGAGAACATATCAGTTCTGCACCTGAAGTTGTTGTGGATTTGACATTATTGTGGGTTGCTTTCCTCGCTAGAGATGAATTGCTGCCAGCTATTTTAGAAGCAGGTGCCGACATTCACTATTCTGAACCAGCTGGACTGACTGCCTTGCATCTGGCAGCATTCAGTGGTGCAGGAAGAGCAGCTGTCTTCTTACTTTCCCGTGGTGCCGACGTTGACTTCGCTCCAAAATACTTCGCACCTCTCCATTGTGCTGCATTCGGTAATTCTCTAGAAGTTGCTGAAATTCTGATAGCTAATGGTGCTTCGTTACATGCTGTTGTGCAAAGAGCTGGATGTGAAGACAATCTAGTGCATTGTTCAGTGAGAGCCGATGCAGTGGAATGTATGGAACTGTTCATAGAAAGAGGTGTGGACCCTGCATACGTTACCTCAGGAGGATTAAACGCCTTACATCTAGCCGCTGAACTTGGTGCTCAAAGATGTCTATCATTCCTACTCAAAGAGACAAAGATAAGTGTAAACGGTGTGACCAAACAAAGAGATAAGGAATGTACAGCAATACACTTGGCTGCAGCTAGAGGATACGCTGAATGTATAGAGTTGCTGTTATCAGAGGGCGCTAAAGCAAACACGAAGAATTACAGAGGATTTACAGCCTTACATCTTGCTGCGAGGTGTTCGAGTATTGAATGTGTAGAAGTGCTTCTAAGAGATGGAAATGCAGACCCAAATGTTGAAGACTACGACAAAAGGACACCATTGCATGCCGCTATTGGTAGATCGGAACGTGCCTGTGACATCATTGACATGCTTGTAAGCTGGGGAGCGCAAGTCAACAAGAAAGACGAATATGGATATTCACCACTTCACTTAGCTGCGATGGATAACTTGACTCAATGTGTGGAGACTCTTATTTTTCTTGGTGCTGACGTGACTTCGAAATCGAAGAAAGGACATACAGCTTTAAGTGTTATTGCTAGGAAAACTCCAAAATCACTAGCTATTCTGAGACATAATCTAGATTGTGGCATATCCCTTAACCAACCAAGTGAAGCTAATGAAGAAGTTCAAATCGAGTTTGATTTTGGCAGAATGTTGAAATTTTCTTATCCCCGTGAGATTACATATTTAAACAGTTTGATAGATGAAGGTCAAAAAGACATATTACTACATCCGCTATGCTCGGCGTTTTTGTTTATGAAATGGAGGAAGATAAGGAAATTTTATTTGGCTAGACTCATGTTCTGTTTTCTTTTCGTTTCGTTTTTATCTATTTACGTATTGACTGGTGTCGTCAAAACCTGTAAAGGAAAATACGCTGAGAAATATGGCGTCTTAAATGAACTGTGTCAGAAGCAATCGATACTTGGTTTTATTCTCACAAACAACCCAATAGAATTTGAAAGATGGATTCTAATGGCCATCACAGCATTTGAAATACTTCGGAAACTTGCAGGCATAACTGGGTATTCAAGTTTTTATCAATATTTTACAACTTTTGAGAATTTGATGGAATGGTTTGTCTTGCTGTCTGTGTTTTCTCTTTACAAAATACATAATGATTACAGTTGGCAGAACCATGTTGGAGGGTATGCGGTTTTGGGTGCTTGGACCAATTTGATGTTGATGATGGGCCAACTTCCAATGTTTGGTGATTACGTGGCCATGTATCAAAAAGTGTTAACAGAATTTTTGAAGTTATTGTTGGCTTATATATGTCTTCTTCTGGGCTTTACTATTTGTTTCTGCGTTGTGTTCCCAAATGAGGAGATGTTTTCAAATCCTTTGATGGGTTTTATAAGTACATTGTCAATGATGGTCGGAGAGTTGAATTTGAACATCTTGATTAACGATCCGGCGAAAGATGATCCGCCTTTGATATTCGAATTGTCATCTCAAATTATCTTTATTCTTTTCCTTATGTTTGTCACTATTATTCTCATGAACTTACTGGTCGGTATTGCTGTCCATGACATCCAAGGTCTGCGCAAAACTGCCGGTCTATCAAAATTAGTGAGGCAAACGAAACTGATTTTGTTCGTAGAAATGGGTATGTTCAGTGCCTGGCTTCCAAAATGTCTTCACAAATATGTATACAGAACCGCATTGGTATCTCCCGAAGCTGGTAAAGTTATTCTGAGTGTAAAACCTCTAAATCCTAGAGAAAAAAGATTGCCCACTGACATTATGATGGCAGCATATGAGTTGGCGCAACTGAATAAAGTAAAATCTGGTAGATCTATCAAAGAGATTCTGTACAAAAACAAATATACATCGAAGTTGAAAAATGAGGGCCAGTTCGCTCAAGATCATAACTTCAGTTTAGAAATCAGAGGAATGCAGGAGAAAATAGACCAAGCAACGTTTAATATGAAGAAGATTGACCAAGAGATAAGGCATTTGAACACACTGCTGATGGACCAACAGACTCTTCTTCATAACTTCTTCAAATATACTGATTTGATACCGTACAAAGCTCCTCATGTTGCTACTCCAGCTTATTCACCAGAATCGCCAATATTCTTCTCTAGTAGCGCAAGTCAGAGTCAGTATTCGGAAAGTACAACTAAGTGACCGTTAGATGCTTTGGAGTGAATAAAGGAAAAAAGAAAGGAAAATAATGCCTAAGTCTACGGCATTGATGCAGGATGATGAAAAAAAGGGTTCGGTTGTTAATGTGCAATTAAGAGTGTATAATGTTAACCATCTAAAAATATACAATCAACATAATATTCCGAACTTATAGTTTGAATTTGCGGTAAACTAAAATCCAAGATTGTTGATCTTAGGTACATTTTTTATGTAAATGTAAATGATTAAGCCAGGGTATTATTGTGATAGATTAAGTTTATGATATCTCTTTTGAATATAATCTCAGTATTCAACTTTTTGTTTAAGAAGTTGTTTAAGTCATTGGAGGTAACTCCGACTCCGCTTTCAGTAACTGTCTTTAATCCCTCAACTCTTAAGTATCACCACATCAATATATATGTATTTATTACCTACTATGTATATTTAAAATTTATAAAAAGAAGATACAATCATACACAACATATTATATACACAAAATAATATATATATATATATTTTTTTTTTAACTTGCAATAAACTAGTGCTTGACTGCGATCCCACCTGATGGTAAGCAGTGATGCAATCGTTGATGGTAAGGCGCACTAGTTTATTAAGAGCCTATTCACTCTAGCCTTGAAGACACCCAAATTATATTCGGACGGAAAGACTGCAGTCGGCAAATATTAATAAATTCTAAAGTTTTCCCAAAAATAGTGAGGCCTTGACTCCTTCACTAGGCTTAGTACAAGAGTCAAACAATAAATACTTATACCTATATCTTTAATGTAAGTATTTCAGTGCTATTTCAATAAATTTCAAAACAATCATTTTCAGCAATTTAATGGCACGAGAGAGAAAGATTAAATTAGGGAGACTTCTCTGGTCCGAAAGGTTACTCTAGACCTGTGGTTCTCAACCTTTGGTCCGCGGACGACTGGTGGTCCGTTACAGCTAATATATAATCCAGGAGGGAAATAATCAAATAATTTATAAATTATTATTTTTTTAACTTACTATTACTATTATTAACTTACTTCTACTATTATTGTTGCGTTTTCTAAGACAATATTTTGTTACTCTTGATTTTAAAGAATCTCCCTACCCCCCGTTTAAAAAAATGTTTGGGAACCACTGCTCTAGACACATCTTGGGTCACCTTCAAGTGGTCAAGAAGCGCTCCAACAGCTGAAACTGAGATATACGCTCTCTGCCCACCTGGGCCTCAAGTTTGCTATTACCGTAGTGTCTGAATAGTCAAAATGGTTGATTTTGACAAGTTTGGTAATCTACTAGAATGATGACGTCATTATGACTTTCCAATGATCAACCAGTGACACTTCATTGAAAGAATGTTTTTAAAATGGTAATCTCGTACATAATGACATATGAATATTTGACATGGGCGGTTGAATTGTATTCTATTACGACACCACTGACCGCCATCTACACTAATACATATAATAAAGAGGTAAAATTTGTTTTTTGTTTGTAGGAGGTAATCTCTGGAACTACTGGTCCGATTGGAAAAATTTTAGCAACAATAGTAAGCTGCTTTGCCTGAGTGACATAGTCTATATTTTATATACGCGGGCGAAGCCGCTAAAAAAAGCTAGTTATGAATAAACAGATTACGAACTTTTAGCAAAATGACAATGGTATCGTGTTGGAATGACAATATTTTGAAAATAGCAGACTTGGGTCCCTGCTTATTTGTTTGAGAGGAAGTGACCAGCGTTTCATGTCACCCCACTAGGTGGGCACGTTAACACGTGTGGCGACAACACGTGTCTTGAAACTACACAAGCACTCCCGTCAAACTATAATCTTTTCAAGGTAAAAATAATTGTTAACACTAAGTATATAACATTCTTAAAAAATTAAGTAATTTATTTGATTAGTTATGTGTTTCATGTGATAAGAGGATGTTTTACAGTAAAATAAATAGTGTTGTATGTACTAGCCGTCATTGAGTGATGTCTGATAATGGTAGCGTACTGTTTTGTTATCATGGTGGTATTTGAATACATTTTACTTTTACATTTTTATTTTTTTAGCTTGTTTGTACTGTTCCACTGTTGGGCAAAGGCTTCTCTCCATTATTTCCAATTATCTAATTTAAATGATATTCATTTTACAAATCTTTTATTTGCAAAAATTAAGTCTATCTCTAACCTTAAAACTACAAAAGCATACACATAAATTAAAAAAAAAGACTTAATGAACTTAACTAAAAAAATACCTAATTTATTAAAGCGTTAAAAAAACTCTTCCGCGTCGATGTCGACTGGTAGTGTCCAAAGGCACATTTGCGTCAGCATTTTGCAAATGGGTTTAAAATAGTACATTTTGATACAAGTGCAGGAAGTTTGTCATTGCGACCGAGGCGCAATTCGCACGAGCCGTAGGCGAGTGTGTTATGGAGCCGAGGGCTGCAATGACAAATCTGCACGTGTGTCAAACGACGTTTTTCAATACACTTACGACTTGTGAAATAAAGAAAGAAAGAAAAAAAATTTAATCGTATCTCAAACATACAGTAGAAATTTAAGAAATATATAAGTATAGCATTCAAATCTGCTCTGGTCAATTTCTAATTTCGTGGGGTCGTCCAGCGATTCTGGGGGACGCCTCGCGCCTGATTCGATAAACAAAGTAAAACAAAATAATCACCCGTGACCGTGACGATAAGGAAGGAATAAAAAAGCCCTTGTTGTGATAAACTCAAAAAAGCACTTGGGTGATATACATGCTATATTGAACCTAATAGGAGTGCGATAAGAGGCAGTTTTCAAGTAAGTGTATTGAAAAATACTTTTACACGTCAATTTTTTTTTTCGTCAGTTTAACCTAGATGAGGTTGGTGTTTCCAAGCTGTCTACCCTAAGTAGAAACAAGGAAACAAACTCAAGGGTCAGTGTCTTTTAAAGTTCATACAGTAAGTATGTATAGGTCAAATCACAAAAGGACCATGAAGTCCTGAAATGGTTACCCGCTTTTTCGTTCCCACTTCTTAAGGAAGACATCCAGGTCCATTTTTATGCTTATTTTTAATTATCATCATTGACTTTCAGTCCTTGTCCCGTATTTTTCTCTATTCCCTATTCCCTATTTTGTCCTATCATCTGTTTTTTTGTTTTGTTTTGGGTGAAAATCATATAGTAACCTCTCCTGCCCTTGGGCGAAGCGGAAGATAATGTTAGACTTTTACTTTCCGTCCCTTCTTAGCCCTTATTGGGGCCGGACCTTCCTTTCAGAAGCTGTTCCATGGCCACAGTAGGCTCAAGCCCTGCTGGGCCTCTACGGTTGCTCAGCTCCTTGAGGTGCGCGGGAACATTACGCTCCGTCGACGAGAGGGCTCGGTCCGGACTGTTACTGGAGGGTCGAACGACGTGCTACCCTTTGCTCACCGTCCGCAAGCCCGCGCCACGGTTCCATTACCCGTCACGTTATCATCAAGTTTTTCTTTCATATCATACTCATAAAATATAGGTATCATTACATAGTACAAAACAAAGTCGCTGTTTCCCTATGTATGCTTAGATCTTTAAAAATAAGCAACGGATTTCGATGCGGTTTTTTTTTAATTAAACAAAGTAATGGCTGGGTTTAAACTTGCGACCTAAACTCGTAAGTCGGGACCTTTACCACTCAGCCACCACTGTTCTTAATAATATTGCTCTCAATAGGTATTATAAAGTACTTATGGTTTTTCCGGGTCTTTAAGGGGGAGATATACGTCATTCGATGATTTTAAATCCAATATTACGTCGAAATAACTAGTTTTAAGTTTTGAAAATATTTGCCTGATAAATTAGTAAGTATACGAATATTTAATTATTTTTTTTTTTTCATTGAACTTGGTGTAATAATTTTCAAAGTTATGTCTAACACAGACAAAAAAGCAAAATATTGTTTTTAATAAATGAAAGACACTTATTGTATCCTGTGCGGGAAGTAATGCTAGTTCTTCTTTTTTTCTATCAAAGCGTCAAAGCGTTTTGGTAACACATTCATTATGCGTACAGCTAAGAAATGGCATTCCCTGCCGGGTTGTGTGTTTCCTGATATCTACAACCTAGGGATCTTTAAGTCAAGAACGAATGGCTTACTTCTAGGCAAGCGTGCTCTATCGTCGACCACATCATCGCTTACCATCAGGTGAGATTGTGTGGTCAAACGCGAGCCTATTTAGAATTAAAAAAAGTCGCTTGCGTAGGTATATCTGCCCTTTTATGCACTTGTTAATATTTTCTTTTTTTGTAACATCTTCCTAGTTAGCTCCTTCATAGATTTAAGGTCTTATTCATGATCAGACTTTTTTCGTTCAAGCTCCTATAATCTATCCTAAGGTTGTCTGGTAGATATCGTTGTTAGCGATAAGACCGCCTTTGTACCCATTCATATATGTTTCTGTGAAATTGTTACTTTTTTGGTGTACAATAAAGTATTCTATTCTATCAGACATGACAGGATTTAGTCCTGCAAAAAAGTAAGTAAGAGATTTCCTTATGTTTTAAATAAGTGGTTCTGTACGAAGCTATCAATTAAAAGCTAAGTCTTCCGTATATACGTGACTTTATACATAGTATCGAAGGAATCTCAGCAATATTGAGCACTGCCGGTTAAGTAAACCGGACTGTAAGTACTAAGGGTATACTTATATGGGCGATTCTTGAAACTTGCGATTGGGCAATCAGCACATATACCACAGTCGGCATTTAAAGAAACTTGACTTTGACTGGCCTGTTGGTCTAGTGTTTAATTAATGGCCCTGACTGCTATGCCAGCAGGTGCAGGTGAGTTCGATTCCCACCCAGGACAAATGTTTGTGTGATGAGCACGATCATTTGTTCTGTGTCTGGGTGTAATTTATTTATAATATGTATGTATTTAGGAATATATAGGTAAGTATGTTTATCAGTTGTCTAGTACCCATAACACAAGCTCTGCTTAGCTTGAGACTAGAAGGCGATGTGTGATAGTTGTGGAATATATTATTACATTATATTATAGAAAGGTCGAAGACAACTGGGGCCAAGGGTTTGTGTCTGAAAGGAAGGCTCTGGCTCTGGTATATATAATTGCAATGTAGGTACGGGATGGGTCGTTTAGTCAGTTAGAGTCTGACACTGTTTACCACTCCGCTTAAGGGAGGGATTCGTCATTTTATGATTAGGTATATGACTGCTCTTTTTCTGCAGGCCCTAAGGTTTTGCTGACAACTCCTTAAGGCGCGCGGGAACAAATCAACGCCGACACTGTTACGTAAACTCTGGAGCCCGTTCGCACACCTATTGTCTTTCTATTATGTATCTAATTCCGGTATTCAAAAGGTTAAAAATAAGTCTTGGAGCCCTAAAAATCGCAAGTGTCATCATCATCAACCTAGCGTAAGTCCCGGTTGCTACCTTGGCTTTCACCTCGGTGCCCGGGGTCCGCTTTCCTGCCTAGTCGCCTCCACTTCGCTCGGTCTTTTGCGTCCTCTGCCTTAAGCCCATTAGCAAGCATATCGTCCCTTACGACGTCGATCCAACGCCTCTTAGGCCTACCTCGTTTTCCGGGTCCAGGCGGAGGCGGCATGGCGAGGCATCTGTTACCCACGTAGTCTGCCGGTTTTCGTAAAACGTGGCCATACCAACGTAAGCGACCCTCCTGCAGTTTATCCGCTATGTCACGGACCTGAAGGCTGCCCTGGATGCGGGAGTTCTTAATGCGGTCTTTCCGCGAAACTCCAGACATCCATCGCAGCATACCTATTCATTTCCGTGACACGCAGTGGCGGTCCCTTCATACAAGCCCAAAAGCCCGGCTTGCCTTACTAAAATGCCCAATAAGAATTAATATCAAACCCGAACTATTTAAAAGTTCGCGCGCTTAATTCTTATCAAAATAACACAAAGAATCTACTTATGCTGCACTAAACTAACATCGTGATTGGTCGCGCGCAGAGGTTCGCAAACACTCGCGTAGATGTAGTCGATGTAGATGATGATATAGCTATCTCGCTTACACTTACCGGCTTTTACCGGGCTTTCAAATACTATTGTAATGTCTGTACTGTCACTTTCGCACTCATAGCGATGCGCCGTATAAGTACTTAGGACGTTTTGCGTCTAGTATAGAAGATTTAAGCCCGGCTTGCGCATGAAGTTGTACGCGTATGCGTGACCTTGTCAACTTGCCACATCTATAATGTTGCCATTTTAGCAACGTTGTGAGATCTTGGAGACTTTTAACGAGTTTGGAGACTTTTTTAAAGATTTAGCAACAGTAAAAACTAGCGGCTTTTTAAAATAACGAAATTAAATATTCAAGCGTTAATTTAAAAATAAAAAAATGCGACATCTAGCTAAATAAACTTTTTGTTTTTATTAAATTTTTTGCATAAATGACAATACTGGAACTTTGCGTAAATAGTTTTTGACACTCGAGTGCAACTAACTTCAGTTTTATTTTGAGTGGTAAAACTTTTGTTGTTTTTCGTGTGTTTTCTTAGATTTTCCCAGTGTTATATGTAACTGTTTTGGTGACTTACCTACAACAATGGAGGTAATTGTACCTTGTGATGATTTAAAATGCGTTCAAGTTTTGATTGGCGAAGATAAGGTAAAATTTTTAAACTTTGCTCAGAAAAAACAGTTAATTTCTTCATTAAAACCGATTCCTAATCTGTGTATTTCACAGTCTAGTAAATCGCATAGACGAAAATTTAATAGATCAGTGTATATATAAATTAATCACATTTTCCTACAGAGGGATTAGATTCATTATTTGACATTTAATCAAACTATTTCGACAAAAAAACAATAAAAAGTTAATTGATTTGCCTGTATTCTAGTCCTGATCTAAAAGATCGTAATGTTTTGGAATTAAATTGATTTTATTCATGAGAATAACCTCAAAGATGCCTTTCCCGACTTGTTAAAGTTAGTGTATCTTGTTTTAACTATTCCGGCTATAATGTAATTTAATCATTTCAGAAAGATAGACGATTCCAATTAGAATATAAATAATTTATTTAAATTCCTTTTTATATTCTATGTACTTAGCTATTTTTTTTCTTTTGTTTTGAAACTTTCTGTTTTGTTTTTTTTTTGTCTGTAACCTGTTAGTCCTGTTAGGAAGCAAGCATTTACTTACCATAACTTTGTTTCCTCAAGCAATGAACCAAACCAAATGGCTTTTTTCAAAGCCACCGGAGGTATGCAATTGCTGATATGTTTATTATATTCAATCTAGTACTAGCATGCCTTCAGTGAGTGAAATTGAAGAAAAAATAGGAAAGAAGATGGATGAATTCACTTTTAATTTATTGTATCTAACCAGTAGTTTATGAGAAAATTGCGATGATCCATACGTAGGTACTTACATACTCAGTCCAAAACTGAACTTTCTTTTTTTGAAATTGGTTTAAATGTTTTGGGCTTGCCTTATATTGAAACCCTAGGCACGCCACTGGTGACACGCAGGCTTTGCTTATGTCGCTCAAGTACAGGCCAGGTAAAAATCGCAAGTGTAACAAAACTAAACAAGACTAGATGTCTTACGTGTGTATAGAACCTAAGCCGATAACAATTAAAACGCAATGCAGTCTCCGCCGCGCCGCGCGCTGCCGACCTTGCGCGTGCGTCGTACACTCGTGCACACAAGTGATGCGTTTTGGTTTTTAGATAAATTAAGCATTATTTAGTAAAAGAGATTGATAGAGATTTAAGGCGGCCAAATAAAATAACACTAAATAACTACTAAATTTTATTTAAAAATATTAATTATTTACGTAATACATAGAAGCGACAAGACATGTACAACTGGGGCCAAGGGTTCGTGTCCGAAAGGAAGGCTCTGGCCCTGATATATATGGCAACGTTGGAATGGGGTAGGTTGTTTAGTCAGTAAGAGTCTGACACTGTTTCCTACTCCGCCCAAGGGCGGGACTCGTCATTGGATGATTTTTACCTACCATAAAAAGACACATATGTAAGTAAGTTATTATGTAACTCATGAAATAATTTAAAAGAATGTCCATGGAGTTTCTTGCATGTTTTTCTCCATAGAGATCTACGCCTTGGAACGTGGAATTTAGGTTCATTTTCTTTTTTTTGTCTGACACACATTTTGACAATTCAAAAGTGCCTGCAATTGGTCTATTTGAAACAAACGATTTAGATTTTGTTAAACTGGAATATGAGCAGTGGTGGCCGAGTGGTAACGGCCCCGACTTACGAGTCGTAGGTCGCGGGTTCAAACCCAGCCAGGCGCATTACTTTGTGTAATTTATTTCATCACCACTGCTCTCAAAACGGTGAAGGAAAACATCGTGAGGAAACCGGCATGTCTTAGAACCAAAAAATTCGAAGACATGTGACATCCACCAATCCGCACTGGGCCCGCGTGGTGGATTTTGGCCCATTCCCTCTCCTACAGAGTGGAGGCCTGTGTCCCTGCAGTGGGAACATTAAAAGGCTGATAATGATGAAACTGGAATAATTAAACAAAACTGTAAAAAAAAAACGAACAAGGTTCAGAAAATTCGGTATTGCGTTATTGCTTTCGGTTGATATTTCTACACTAATATAATAAAGAGGTAAAGTTTGTTTTTTTATTTTTTTGTTTGTAGGAGGTAATCTCTGGAACTACTGGTCCGATTGGAGAAATTTTAACAATAATAGAAAGCTGCTTTACTCCTGAGTGACATAGGCTATATTTTATGTACGCGGGCTAAGCCGCTGACAAAAGCTAGTCTATAATAAAGAGGTAAAGTTTGTTTTTTTGTTTGTAGGAGGTAATCTCTGGAACTACTGGTCCGATTGGAAAAATTTTAGCAACAATAGAAAGCTGATTTACTCCTGAGTGACATAGGCTATATTTTATGTACGCGGGCCAAGCCGCTGACAAAAGCTAGTTATTTATATGACATGGATATTAACCGAGCTATCACAACTTTTGTCTCACAAATTTTCCGCGGACGAAGTCGCGGGCAGAAGCTAGTTTTATATAAAAGGAGAAGCTGACTGACGTATCAACGCACAGTTATTGGTTATTGTGTAAACGTCAATATCACAAATTGTATAGGTACAGATGTCAATCTACGTACAAAGCACGCTCGAGCAACGCACACATAGACACCGTTCACCGACGCGAAAACCGGGCTCAACGAGGATCATTACGACCGCGAGGGTGTCACGTTTGAGACGCGCGTCTGTGAAATTTTGCAACTACCACGATAATTTGTTGTGCATAATCCAGTTGACAACCCTAGCGCGCGACCGCCGTGCGTAGGTATGAAAAGTGAAGTAAATACATGAGATTGACTTCTGTGCCTATTTATTTTGTGTCAATATCCCCCGCCCACCACATGATTTTTAACCTTAGGTGGTTAGCTAAAAAAATGTATACGAAATTACTAGTAGGTAGGATAGGTAGTATTATTAGTTTAATCTATCTATCTATACATCTATCTGGAACTAGTTCTTTTTACAAGGTTTTAATTAGCTAGCAATGTAACTATGTATGTTCGGCTCAAGTCTTGCAACTCAATTTTGAAGCAGATTTCTTAACCCGATTGAGCTGCAATTTTGCATACAGGTGTAAATTGCATGACTATGCAATATTGTGATATCATGGAGCTGATCTGATGATGGAGCTGGAAGGTCGTGAAGCCGTAAGAACTCAGAAATAAAACAACTTAACCTTATCGTGTTTGGGCTCATTGGATTTGTATTGACAAGTACTTTGGTCCTATATGGTAGTCAGAGGCAGAGATGGTGGTGTTGGAAGGTGGCCATAGGAACTTCGTAATACAATTAGATAACCCTAACGTGTTTGTAGTTTTCGGAAAGGTCTTAATGAGTATTAATAACAAAGTTATATACCGAGCTATAAAAGCTTGTTATGAAAAAATATTTTCATCGAAAACTTGTTTGTTGTTTATATTGTACTTTTTTGCTCATAAAACAATAAGCCAGCACATCCCGCCCCGACTGTACCGTTTACAACTGCCGCTACAAACACGGCCGGCTTCCATTTTAAATGTTTTTATTAGCCACATCAAAGACGCCGCCATAACCTATAGCTACCACGGCTTGAACTAAATAATAACTGTTTGGACTAAACTACTGCGCTTAGTAATTAACTAACTATCTAAGTGAACTGGTAATACAGTTAAGGAGATGCTTCATCAGATGGTTTTATACAAAGTAATTTTATTCTTTACTGCAACTGGTGTTAACAGGTACTTACTAAAAGACTTTGAAAATAAGGCGAATAACTTGAACCAAAATGGCCATCGTTGCTATAGACGCTGTGCACTTTGGTTTTTTTTTATGGCTGGTTAAAATCATCTTGGATCATTGGACTCTTACTGACTAAACATCCCACCCCGTTCCTTTTTGCCCATCGCACTGGGGCGAAGCCTTCTTTTCAGAAAGAGTCCCTGGGCCTCAGTAGGCTTCGACCCTTTTGCAGAGGGACTCTGCAAAAGGGTCGAAGCCTACTGCTTTGCTGACAACTCCAAGAGGCGCACGGGAACTGTGCGGCGTCGACGACGATGTTTTCCTTCACCTTTTTAAGAGCAGTGATGATGAAATAAATTACACAAAATGCGCATGGCTGGGTTTAACCCGCGCCCTACAACTCGTAAGTCGGGCCTGTTATCACTTGGCCACCACTGCTCCCTGAGTAAGTACTAAAACAGTAAAAGTGTAGACTGAATAAAAAAAATGTTTGTCTTTATCTATATTTAAAGGAGAAACTGACTGACATATCAACGCATAGCCAAAACTACTGGGCCTAGGAGCGTGAAATTTTGCACAAGGCTTCCTTTTATGACGTAGGCGAACACTAAGAGAGGGTTTTTCAAAGTTCAGCTCCTAAAGGGATGTTATGGGGGTCTAAAGTTCGTACGGAAAACCCTACTTTCACGCGAGTGAAGCCGCTGGCAGAAGGCTAGTGCATAAATAAATAAAGAAGTAGAGAAGTTTACCCCCTTAAATAATTACTTACGATAATCTCAGAATCTTTGAACTAATATGTGGTCCCGATGTTGAGTGGGAATGAGTCTCTATTGCCATTTTAGTATCTTGTTAATTGATTCTGTGAAATTAAGCGAGTTCGGGGATTAAAGTCTTAACTTTAGTAACTGTGTTTTTTTTTAAGGTTACCTAGCCCCACACTAGGAATTACTTGTGGGTGCGTTCACAAACATGGAAAGTCACATACACAAGATACCCAGACCCGAAACACCTATCTGCAGGCCACACAAATACTTGTTCTGTGCGGGAATCGAACCCGCGACCCTTAGCATAGCAGTCAATCGCTCAACCACTGCGCCAACCGAGCCGCCCAATTACATCGAATTGCTCGTAAAGCATAGCAAAGAAAAATGTCGTCTGGTAGGAAATAAATCTGCCTTTGTAAAGTGTTTAATTGTGCTTAAAATTTTAATAAATAAAAAATACCAACCTGTTTAATATCGGGTCCCCATCTGGTATAGGGTTTGTTTATGATAGTTAAAAATCATCCAATGATGTCCGTAATCCCGCTCTTAGGCGGAACGGGCAAAAGTGTCAGACTCTTATTGACTAAACAATCTACCTCATTCCTACATTGCCATACATACTAGGGTCAGAGTTTTCCTTTTCCAAAATTCTCCTCCTAAGAGGATGTAACGGAGACCCAAATTTTGAATGTAGAAATCTGCTTTCAACTGGCAGCGTCAGTAGATAGCATTGCCGTGGCCAGATCAGCCAAGGAAGCCAGGCAAGGAATTTGAATGGTTTTGCCATCGAGACGCTAAGAACAAGAAGAAGGAGAAGAAGAACAGGCAAAACCGCTGTCAGAAACTAGTCCACCGGTCCACCACACAGTAGAGTACCAATCAGGCTAGACCATTTAGACCAAGTGCAAATAGCTTTGAAAATGGTAAAAAGTGGAACAAAATAGTAGTAGAATGAAACCCGTTGGAAACAAAAATTAAAGGAAAAATAAATTACGGTCGATCTGAAATCGGGAAGTGGATAGGTGTGCGGTTTAAGGGTAAAAAATGGTTTATCTCGATTTCTAAAAAGCTTCTGGTTTCAGGGAAAAAAGTCCAATAGCAAACTTGTTTGTCATTTTTGTTATATTCTCTCCCTTTTGCGGTTTCATTCCACTGCTATTTTTTTCCCTTTCAAAAAATATCGCACTTCCCTAATTGACCATTCTAAAATACGAAACTAATTAAACGAAAATAAACAAACCGATAATTGAATGTCCTCATACCTCTCCACGTCACGATATAGTTTATGAAGTCGCTTCGTGGATTAAATTGAGCATTCGTTTGATTATATCGCGTGCCAAAGTGCACCGCAAATAGATTGGCGCCGACTCCAATACTGGAGATATGCCGGTTATAATAACAATATATCTTATGGATATTTTGTTAAGAATGAGTTTTTGTGTGTGGATGTGTTTCTGTTCTGAACAATTGAGTAGATCATCGGCGTAGGGGGAATACCGAGTGGACAGGTTAATCAATATGCATGCATCAAGCCTTTACTGCGACTCACACCACCATGCGGGAACATCGCGTGTTGGATGTCACATGCCTTCAAATTGTTGGTTCTAGGACAAGCCTGTTTCCTGACCATGATTTCTTTCATGGTTTTGAGAGGTAATGAAATAAATTAGACAAAGTACTCGTCATTACGAGCCAGGTGCATTCACTTGACTAGGTTAGAACCCGTGACCTACAACTCATAAGTCGGAGCCATTACCACTCGGCCACCACTGTATTGTCTATCGTATTAGTATTTCCGACTGGACGAAAGCGCGTATTTTGTGTACGGCCTAGCATGATCTAGCATTCACTCTGGGTTCTTGTGCTACCGGTCTCCAATACTATGATGGACGCCCAAAAACAGACAACTTCATTGCAATAATTGAATTTCCCTGCCGCGGTCTTCCCGTCTCATAATAATTTATGTGTCTTGAAGGCTAGAGTGCATAGGCTCTTGATAAACTGGTGCACTTCACCATCAACGATTGCATTACTGCTTACTATCAGGTATGATGTGATCGTAGCCAAGCACTACTTTACGAGTATCGGTCATTATGGTTTTTTTTTTAGGTAGGTAAAAATCATCCAATGACGAGTCCCGCCCTTGGGCGAAGCGGGAAACAAGTGTCAGACTCTTACTGACTAAACAACCTACCCCATTCCAACGTTGCCATATACACCAGGGCCATAGCCTTCCTTTCAGACGCGAACCCATGGCCCCAGTTGGCTTCGACCCTTCTGCAGGGTCCCTACGGTTTGCTGACAACTCCTTGAGGCGCGCGGGAACAGTGCGCGCCGACGACGACTGGGCTTGGTCCGGACGGTTACCAGACGATTGGACGGCGAGCTACCCATTGCTCGCCATCCACAAGCCCGCGTCTACGGTGGCCGGAAATCGGGATCGGAATCTCGGCGGCGTCTCGGGCGTGAGCGCCGTTGCCTTAAGCGGTCGGCTTCCTCCTTTGCTAGCATTACTGCTTCGCAAAAGGAGGCAACCGCCTGCTCGGTCATTATGGTTGCGGTTGGAGGAGCCTTTGTCCAGGGTACGACTTTCGGCTGAAATGATGATGATGAAGCTTTTGATCTTGGCTTACTTGGTGGTTTAAAAGAAGGCCATAAATAACAATTTCACGCACTTCTCATTCTGCACCATTCCTCTCTGAAGATATAATCAAAAATCCCGCTAGCACATGACTAATTACTGTCATATTTCTGTCTGACCGTCAATAACACATTCCGGCTGAGTCCCGGCTATTTATGTACTAACTAATGGGACAGGTAACACATAGCTGCTTCTAATATACCATGCATCACAGCGGAATGTTTTTTGAAGATATTACTGGACATTCCAAACATTTCTAAGAGGTTATAAGGTCGTTGAGGAAATATGTGTGGCGGGAAATAGCAACACTGAATTGTTTTTTTTTTTGCTGTTGCAACACTGAACTGTCAAGTTGTTGTTTAGAATGTCAGTTTGATTCGAGGTGCTGAAAAGGTCGGTTTGACACGGGAATTTTTTATTGAATTTGCTATAAAAAAATATATATTTCATAGATTTATGACAGAGAGAGATTGTTACGGTATGGGTTGTTCTAATTTGACGTGCCTGAAGTTAGGCTTTGTGAACTTTAGTGCTTGTGCACTCGTAAAAAATTAATGCCATTTGCAGTTGTTACTGCTGTTAACAACTTGATTTTTTAATTCATTAATTGAAAATATAAAGCACAGGATTTCCTAAATACTAAAAACTCGCCAAACTTTGACGTTTACAAGCGTGAAGTGCTCTTTCACATAATAGTACAACACTTTTGTAAACACTTACTACTGTATTACATTTTTAGAGTTACTGACATTGGCATTTACTTTTTTAAACTAAAGTTCGCAGACATTAACTTCAGACACGCAAAATTAGCATGGTCTTACAGGGCCGTACTGTCTGTGAATTGTTGATCTCTCTCTGAAAAATAAATAAAAAATCGATCTTTTCAGCAGCTCAAATAAAACTGACGTTCTAAACAACAACTTGACACCTGTTTGAAATTATGAGTTAAAAGTTACATTTTTTTTATGATATCATCCAATACTTCTTTTTCTCTAAGGCAAAGTGCGGTGTTGTGTCAGATTTATACTGACTGAATTCTTACCTATGTTCCTTTTTGGGTCAGTGGGCCGACTTAGGGCTTTCCCTTCAAGACTCCGGGATGCTTTTTCGGACGACCCATACTTCATAGTACCTCTATGTCACCTCACATAACTTTTGAGGAGTTTTGGTAATTTAATTTATTCTAATCAACCTATTTTATATTACTGCTGAAATGGACGGTTAGTATCACCACTATTGACTTAAACTCTTGAGCCCTGAGCGAGATAAATGATAAATGATATTTATTTTGTAAATAGGTTTTAAAATAACACTTTTACACGTCATTTTTTTTTCGTCAGTTTAAGCTAGATGAGTGTGTTTCCTAGCTGACTACCCTGAAAAAAACACCGAAACAAACTCAGGGGTCAAAGTCTCTTTAAAAGTCCATACTGTAACCATGTATTGGTTCACCCGAGAGCCGAGAGCCGGCGTTTGCACAACTATTATCTCTCTATTATATCTCTAATTACGGTAATCTGCTGATCTAAAACTTCTGAGAGAAATTTCGAATTCAACTTCAAAATCAGTTCCGTCTCACATCAAGACACAAATTACAATGTCGTCTTGACGAGTAAAATAGCACTTATATTAACGGTAGTTAAGTAGTAATTTGTTGTGATCATAAATCGGCCGGTACATATGCGGTGCGTCTAATTATAAAGCGCGATGTACACTGATTCAGTGCGCGCAAATAGATGCGCGTACGCATCCGAGTCACGCGCCAATTTTAGTGTCCCTAACCGATTGATGATACGTTTATAAATTGAATGCACTTGGTTCAATATGGTGTGGAATGACAAAAAAAAATAGTAAAGAAAAAGAAAGAAAACAGTGTTTATTTTGCCCAAAATAGACGCACATAACACAACAATCTGTTAGTCAGTCAATCTATGTAACAATCTGTTAGTCTTTAATTTTTTTACTTGAAAATCAATGCAATGCTTAGGTAACAGGTGTCCGACAATACACTTTCCTCCGGGGCCGCTGTCGGCCGTCTAGAAGCTTTTGTAGTGATCGAAATCATGCAGATACGGGGTATCCACCGCGGCCCCCTGGATTTGACATAATATCATCGTTGCAACTTTAAGACCGACTTATCTATATATATATAAAAGGAGAAACTGACTGACTGACATATCAACGGACAGTCGAAACTACGGGGGCTAGAAAAGTGAAATTTTACAAATTTTTTATGACATAGGTGAACACTAAAAAAGGATTTCCCAAAATTCACCCCCTAAAGGGATGAAACAAATTTTGTGCAAAAACCTATTTTCACGTGGGCGAAGCCGCTGGCAGAAAGCTAGTGCATAATAACCGTCTACTGAAAAAAATATTTAATGAAACCCACTACAACCAAAAATATAGTATTCGCTATATAAGTTTTTGCTCTTAATTTTTTTATTGTTAGAGAAACCTGTCTTCTGGCCTAAACCCTACGCCTTTTCTGTGCTAAATTGCAAATTAACGATTAGATTGAAATTAATATTATCTATAAGATAAAGCGTATTTGGGTTTTTCTTTACGTAGTTTTTTAACGGCCTTGAAGGGTTTGCTGTTTTCTTTTCCTTCTCTTATCATACAATCAAGGGCTCTAGAAAACAGTGATGGTTTTTTTTCTTTTTTTTGGTTTGAATGTTCTCATGGATGTCGATGGTTGCTGTTTTTGAAGAATTTTAAAAAACCCAGATATAGGTATAAGAATCATCAAAGAGTAAGAGATCTGTGCTTCTCACTATAAGTAATTAATCAGTAATAAAACAACATTAATGTCTAAGAAAAAAATTATTTCTATATATAAGTTTAAGCTATAATATTCCAATAATACTTTCGGCTTTCGGCCCGTTCTATTTGTTTGCATTCAATCTACTTAAGTTTATTTTACACTTCAATATTCAAATAAAACATTTTTAAATATAACTATAGTCAAAAATTTATCGAAAATAAAGTCTTACAATATCTTCATTAATAGCTTACTTATCTTTTCATTTGGTTAAATTTGTGCAAGTCGTAATTATTTTGGTCGATAAAGTAATTTCGATTTTCATAAGCAAAACTTACGAGAATAGATGATGCTTGTCGCTTAAGGAGGCTCATCGCTACAGTGCACGCCGGTGACGACTTGGGTCTGGACGGTTACCGGATTGGCTGACAGCAAGCTACCCATTGCTTGTTGTCCGCAAGTCCGCGCCTACGGAGGCCTGAAATCGAGATCAGAGACACGGTGGCGACGGTTGCGGCGTGAGCGCTGTTGCCTTTGCCTGATGCGTTTAGCCTCCTCTTTTGCCAGCATGCAGAAGGAGGTGACCGTCTGCCATTCCTCGCTCCGGACCATGGCATAGAAACTGATGGTATGGTACTATTCTTTACGTCCGATACCGAGGCACTTTATCTACATACAGTCTATTGACATAATACGGGGAACAATTTTGCCCTATCTTACGGATATACTATTGAGGTACAATTATTACCTACTAGACTACGAAAAATCTTATCGTTAATCTATAACTTCAAAGAGCGGTAGTTATGCGTGGATCTAGGTAATCTTAATCGTTTTTACGACGGATTGGTTTGGATAATTATAAATATGTGTCAGGTCTAGGATTATAGCAGTCGGTTGAAGCACAGACATGGCAGCGCAGCTTATATTCTTGATCCTTGCCCTGGGTGCAGGTAATATTTTTCCTTAATAAACTATTTGGCTTATCAATCATGGATAAATTCTAGGACTTAAACTCTGATGCTTTAAACTTCTTTCGTGCCTTACATTCGTTTTAATATTTAGTTATAAGCGACGAAGATATTGTTGATTAAGCCGTTAAGGCTTATGGTAATCCTGAGTCGAATTATACGTTTACTAACAAATGCTTGCACTGATTGGGCCTGGCTGGTTCATGGAAATAAATAAAAGACCGCCTCAGATACTAATCTGTATAGTTCTCATATGATTTCATTATTACATGTTTTCTATGTGGACTTTAAGAAAGCTTTTTATGTACCTATCTTTAATTTGCCATCGACAGTTTTATTCTATCTTTCATCAAATATTGGAGTAAAAACCAATCAAAACTCGTATTAGTTCATTAAACCCCAGGAGGAGACCGGTGTCCGCACACCTATTGTCTTTTGATTGTGTCTGTAAAACAACAAACAAAAATTACACTTGTTTATTACAAACTTAAGGTCAAAAACGAAAATTATCTTACTGCTTTGTACAAGGAGTCTATTTTAAACTGTTTCCTGACAGAATCGTGGCATAGTATAGTTTGCGTGTTTGATATTGTGAGTTCAACCTAAAATATATTTTTGTAATTGTGTTCTTTAATTTTAATTTATTTATTGCTTGCTCATTTTGTTTTCTTATTATTTTGGATAAAGTATAATATAAAAGGAATAATAATTTACCTAAGTCAAATTAGTAGTACAGGTTTATTTTTATAAAATGATAGCTAAAGATAAGGATATTGAAACATGATTACAAAAATGAGTTGTAGCATTTCTTTAACAAAAATTTGATATACACCGTTAAATTATGATCGTTTTAATCCCGATGCTGGCCGATTCGGTACTTGTCGGTCGTTGCGTACTATCTACCTACAGGTCATTGGACTCGATCATTGAATTCGAGTTTTAGAAAAAAAGTACTCTAATTTTTATCTTTTTTCAAATTTATTTTTATTTCGGATTTTATTATTCCTTGTAGGACATGTCAAACCCATTGTACTAAACATTATCTACATCATTCTCCTACTTTAACTTAATGATGATCTCTGATGGCTATTGAGGGAATAGGTGTTGAGGCTGTGGCAGTAACATGTAAAACATTTTCGCCATTTCCGATATTAGATCAGCTAAAGCGCGCTGAATGACTCCTACATCCATCGTATTAATGTAAACTCTATCATCACGGACCCTCTCTCAACCTCGTTTCGAGCATACTCGGAAATAATTTAGCACGTCCCCTATTAAATCACACGTTTTGCAATTTGGTGAGTCTTTCTTCATTCACTAGCTGTCCAAACTTTGCTGACGGGTAGTAGCCAGACTGAATTCTGAATGCTATCTTTAATAAATACTATTTGAGAACCAAGGCACTCGAGGAGGTTTTATACCATATTCCCTTAATCTTACTGCGTTCACCAAAAGACACTTTCCAAAGATCTCAAGAGATCTATTTATATTTTGGTAAAATCTCAAGCTTACGACAAATAGACTATCGGCGCACATTATCCTCGTTTTTGAATTGCGCAAAGTTATATTTACAGGTTGTAAACCGATACCTACAAAACAAAACATAATTATCTGATGTTTAGGCTGTTTAATAATACATTTTCCGAATAAATAGCGAATACAATATTATATTTTGTAAAACTTTACGAGTTTGAAGCGGACGAAGTCGCCGGTAATAAATAGTCCTTAAGAGCGGCCAACCCGACGTACATTTTCATACAACAGCTCTTACGTGATTGTGATGTTATTACACATCTTTCTTCAGATATTTTGGATACACAGATACCTTGTCAATATTATCTAGGCTTCTATAGAAATCAAAATATAAATTATTGTAAGAGTAATCCAGTAAAGACCTCCGAAAATCTGCTATTTTACGTGAACCATAATGTTCTTCTATATTAAAAATATAAAAAAAATACTTCTATAGAAGCTTTGCGAATTCAATCGAAATTCTAAATGGTGTCAGTTTTTTTAAAAAAACCTTAAGGGTTTAAAAAAAACACGTATTTCTTGGAACAAGTTTTGTGAAACATTCGAGTTAATCGTAGAATTAGCGAATGCCTACAGAGTTTTCAGGTTTTATCTCTCTTTTTTCGCATTACTTTTGCATCAAACATCACTTAGAATTGCTTTATGCGATGTTGACGACAGGTGAGTTACGAAGGTCTACCTTAATATCTAGCGTTGTGATTGAAATATCTACTTACTTCTATTTTTTTCTCTCTAGGCTCTGCCTACACCTTGCCGACCAGGATCGTGGGAGGCGAATTGACCACCATAGACAAGTATCCCTCCATTGTTGCTCTAGAGTTCCAGAGCATCTGGTCTGGAAGCTGGAGTCAGTCTTGCGCTGCCAATATTCTGACTTCCCGCTATGTCTTGTCTGCTGCACACTGCTTTGGAGCAAAGTGAGTATTTTGTTTAAGTTTGTATTAGGAAAACTTATAGCTAATGGACATGCTTAATTGTTTACTTATTCTAATACAATTAATTACAATACCTAATTATATTCTTTTACTAACAGTGAGTATTTTAAAAGTAAACATTTTAGTCTTTAAAAATATTAAAACATTTTATTCCATATTGGGCTATATAGGCTTTTATAAAACTTCAAATCTAGTGTTAATACAGTTTCAATCTATTCCTATATTAATATATATTACCAGTCATATATTTATAACAAAAAGTCTATGTGTCTCTAGAGCCCATAGTTCTCTGTCTCATATTTGACAGTTCCCTTATTAGGGTGACAAATATTAAATCAACAAATGAAAATTTACTTGTACGTAAGATTAAAGTGTACAAAAGAACAAAATAAATTCATGATGATCATGAATTTATAATCCATCATCCACTTTACCGATGCATTTTTGACCCGATCTTGGTTGACTGTTGAACCAAATTTATGTTTTATTAAATTCGTTCCAGCGTCAACAGTAACTTGCGTCGTATCAGAGCGGGTTCTTCTTACCGCAATACCGGAGGTATCATCGCCTACGTAGAGCTCTACTACAACCATCCCACATATGGCTTAAACGGCTATGACGGTGACATCTCTGTGGTCCGCCTCATTACTGGGTTGGAGTACAGCCCTGTTGTACAGCCAGGCATCATCACCGGCCCTGATGTCGCCCTCCCTGATGGTCTACCCGTTGTCCATGCCGGATGGGGAACCACTTCGGTAAGTAAGACATTTATTGTAGGTACTTTTCTTTTAGTCATCAGAAGCCGAATGAATTAATGAAATAATTTAAAACAAAATATTCTGCAAGATACATTTTTTTAAATTGATATTAATGAGAGCTTGTATGCGATCCCACCTTATAGTAAACAGTGATGCAATCGTTGATAACGAGGCACAGCAGGTTTTTAGTCATTAGGGATACGATATGATTTCATACAATCTCTATACTGGCAGACTTGAGTTATTTAGACTTTACCAAGGATGCTCTTACAACTTTAAGTGAAACATTAGGACTCATTTATAATTTTTAAAGTAAAATCAATTAAATTTTCAGCAAGGAGGGTCGCTATCATCACAGCTCCGTGACGTGCAAATCTACACCATCAACAATGAACTCTGTGCTGCGCGTTACCTGACCTTACCTTGGCCTCAAACCGTTACTAAGAACATGATCTGCGCTGGTATCTTGGACGTCGGTGGTAAAGACGCCTGCCAGGGAGACTCCGGTGGTCCTCTCTACTATAGTGACATCCTTGTCGGCGTTGTATCTTGGGGTCACGGCTGTGCCAATGCAACCTTCCCCGGCGTCAGCACCGCTGTCTCACCCTACACTAACTGGATCATCTCTATGGTCGTTTAAACGCTTAGAGTAAGACCTATTGCCATATAATGTTAATTCATCGGAAAAAAAATGTAAAAACAATAAATTATTTACACATTTTTTAACTGTTTTTTTTCTTCTCTTTTTTTAAACTTAACATAGCATTACATAGCATACCCATTCTTTTAATGTTTTCAAGGCCGGGACTCAGATCTCCTCTCTAGAAGAGAAAATGGGATACAATCCGGAAACATTGGTCTTGGGAATCCTAAATATTTTAAATATTCAGCATCAAATTTTGTAATGATTTCAATTAAACGTAGCAGCAATTTCAAATTGATAGCATTAATGTAATGGAACATAACAGAAGTATAATGGTACCACAAGGATCCATATTTGGTCCTATTCTATTTTTTGCTTCTTTGTTTTTTGCAAGTGTATAAATTTACATTTTAATATTAAAATAAAATGTTTTTAAAATAACTGAAATAATATGACTGAATCACAAATCACCCGAAAACTTATCAGAAATAAAGTCTCAGTATCTTCATTAATAAAATCATATCTTTTTTTCACTTGATTAGGTTTATGCACGTCACAATTACTTTAGTCAATAAAATAAATCCTCCAATTTTGATAAAAATAACGTATCAATGACGTCTGTTACTCAAGGCGCCCCCACTCATCAACCATCAAAGCGAGCATGGCTTCAAAGCTTGTTGTTTCATTCAACGTAATTTTTGATGAATTGGCAACTGGTAGACAGGCTACTGGGCGTTAGGGACCATTATTTGCTGAGTAATGCATTGGGGAGATTTACGGTACCTAATCGTATTGCCCGGACACAGCGACGCGAGGCCGCGGCAGACCACGAAGGAGATGGCGGGACGACCTGGATGTCTTCCTTGGGAATTGGAACGATATGGCGAGCGACCGAGATAAATGGAAGGAATGGAGGGAGGCCTTTGCCCAGCAGTAGGATAGCACAGGCTAGTAATAATAATAATAATAATCGTATTGCATGGCAACCGGATTGGTCATCTTTACATCCAACACCGAGATACTTTCTTTACATATGGTCTATTAAACTCTTGAGCCCTAAGCGCCAGCATTCGCACACCTATAGTTTTTCAATTATGTCTCTACTTACGGTATTCGAAAGGTAAATGTAATATGTGGACTAATATATATCCTTTACTTACCAAAATTATATCATAAGACACAATTATTATAATCAGGCAATTAAACAATCTTATCGTTAATCTAGAACTTCAAAGTGCAGTAGTTACGCGCGGATCTAAGTTATCTAAATCATTTTTACAACGGATTTGATCGGCTAACTATAAATATGTGTGAGGATTAGGAAGACAGCAGTCGATTGGAACACAGACATGGCAGCGCAGCTTATGTTGTTGACCCTCGCCCTGGTTGCAGGTAATAGTTTTTCCTTATATCATCATAATCATCAGCTTTTTTAATGTTCCCACTGCTGGGACACAGGCCTCTTCTCTAGGAGAGGGAATGGGCCATAATCCATCACGCAGGCCCAATGCGGATTGATGGGTGTCACATGTCTTCGAATTTTTGGTTCTAAGACATGCCGGTTTTCTCACGATGTTTTCCTTCATCGATTTGAGAGCAGTGGTGATGAAATAAATTACACAAAGTAATGCGGCTGGCTGGGTTTGAACCCGTAATCTACAACTCGTAAGTCGGGGCTTTTACCACTCGGCCACCACTGGGGCTCTTTCCTTATATTATTATATATTTTGGTCTCATTTAACGATGGATAAAGTTTATAAAATGACGAAAAACAATTTTTTTTGTGAACTTATTTGCAAATTAAATATCATTTACCATTTATAACTATCAACTAATGCTGAAAGACAGGTAAAGGTATTTTCGGCAACACACAGTTTTTCTATGCAGTTACAAGTTTGGTGATGACTAGCAAAGCCTAGGTAATGAAAAAGATCAACCGAATATCTTTTAGTGAGCAAGCTCCATCATTACTCCATCTTTCCCTTAAAATCAAACAATGTGATTGAACCATGTACTTACATTTAATTCTTCTTTGTAGGCTCTGCCTACACCTTACCATCCAGGATCGTGGGAGGCGAATTGACCACCATAGACAAGTATCCCTCCATCGTTGCTGTAGAGTTCCAGAGCATCTGGGCTGGAAGTTGGAGTCAGTCTTGCGCTGCCAATATCCTGACTTCTCGCTATGTTTTGTCCGCTGCACATTGCTTTGCATCAAAGTGAGTATTTTGTTTCAATTTATGTTGGGAAAACTTACCAATCCATTTAAATAATAATATTAATTTATGCTATATGAAATAGCGTATGAAATGCCTGTGAAAATATTGTACCAAAATATGTAAATACTACATAGGTTATTTTCTATTCTAGAAAATTAGATTCCATTTTACAAAAGAGCAAAATAAATTGATGGTCACATCCATCTTGCATAATAAAATTTTACAGAAGACAGATTTTTACCCGATCTTTGATAGGCCTTTGAACTAAATTAAATTTGTTTCAGTGTCGGAAGTCACTTACGCCGTGTCAGGGCCGGTAGTTCTTACCGCAACACTGGAGGCATTATAGGCTATGTAGACGCCTACTTCAACCATCCCACCTATGGCTCTAACGGCTATGACGGTGACATCTCTGTGATCCGCCTTATTGGTGGGTTGGAGTACAGCCCTGTTGTCAAGCCAGGCACCATCGTCGCCCAAGGTGTCAGCATACCTGATGGTCTGCCCGTTGTCCATGCCGGATGGGGAACGACTTCGGTAAATAAAACACTTATTTGTACATTTATTTTAGTTGTCAGTAGCAGGATGAATTTAAATAATTGAAATCAAAATTTTCTGTAAATAATTTTCTGTTTGATGAAAATATGTTTTGGTTGAACTCTTAGTATGATATAATCTTATAATGACGCTATACTGACAGATTTTGCGCAACTTTTGTGGTATCAGTTACAAGTTCACTGACTGTAAGTTGATTAGGCTTCACTTACTGCGCTGTAAGTGAAGCATGGGCACTCATCAACATGTTTTTTAAAGTGAAATAAATTTACAGCAAGGAGGTTCGCTATCATCTCAGCTCCGTGACGTGACAATCTACACCATCAACAATGAACTCTGCGCTGCGCGTTACCTGACCTTACCTTGGCCTCTTGTGGTAACTGAGAACATGATCTGCGCTGGTATCTTGGACGTCGGTGGTAAAGACGCCTGCCAGGGAGACTCCGGTGGTCCTCTTTACTACGGTGAAATTCTTGTTGGCGTTGTATCTTGGGGTCACGGCTGTGCCAATGCGACCTTCCCCGGCGTCAGCACCGCTGTCTCACCCTACAATGACTGGATCGTCTCTTTAGTAATTTAATCGCCTAGAGTACGGGTTTATGCAATAAATTACGAATTCATCGGAAAAAATATTAAACAATAAATTATTAATACATCTTTCTAATTTTTATATTTATATAGAATGTCTATATAAGTTTGGTTTTGATTGATAAGCCTTATTTAGCTATAGTTTGGATCATATGAACATTTATGTTTCTGTTCAAACTGATCTGGTTTTATAGGTATACTTACAGGCGTTTTATATAAGGTGTAGAATTAAACTGATTAAATTTCTAATGATTTTTTTTATCTTTATCCAATAGCATAACCAGCCTTCTAATGTTTCTAAGGTTGGGACTCGGATTTCTTTCCTATAAGAGAGAATAGGATACAATCCAGGCTCATTGGTTAATGTCACAGGTCTTAAATTTTTATTTATTTTCTATTGATGTTTTCTTTCACCGTTGTGGTGGTGTTGTAGGTTGATCCTTACTTCTGCGTAGATAACGACTGATAACGACGCTCTCAGTATTATATCAGCAATGTACACAGTTTTTGAACATTGAAACTACTAAATATGTAAAATAGATAATTTATCAATATATAATAATTATTATTATTTATGACTCAAGTCAGCAGGGTTAAGAATTTTTTTTTGACTGGCCTGTCAGCATAGTCGTTAGTGACCATGACTGTTATGCCGAAGGTCGTGGGTTTGATTCCCACCCAGGACAAATGTTTGTGTGATAAGCACGATCACTTGTCCTGTGTCTGGGTGTAATTTATCTATAATGTGTATGTATTTAGAAATATATAAGTATGTCTATCAGTTGTCTAGTACTCATAACACAAGCTCTGCTTAGCTTGAGACTAGACGGCGTTGTGTGATGGTCGTCGAATATTATTATTATATTTTAGGGTTAGTTGATTCAGATCTTTCCAGTAATCTGTGTAAGACATTTGATTGCTGGAACCACAAAACATTTAGTTTATAATATCGTTTTTGGCATTTTAAAATATTTCATATATTCAGCATTCAGTTTTGTAAAAGGCATTTTAATGAAATACAGCAGCAATTTTAATTTTCTCAATATTGTGGTACTTAACACAAATTGAAGTTGCAACACGGTTTGATATTCGGTTCTGTTTTATTTTCTGCTTGTTTGTTTTGAATTTATAATTCTTAATATCTAAATAAAACCCTTTTGTCGCGGGTTGCAAAAACAGGGTTGACCTAGTTACCGAATTTGAGAGTTATCGTGTCCTCCCTATCTGTTCAGACTTTAGGTAATCCGACAACCTGATCGATTTTCCTTCAAGTTCTGTGGTACACTCACGTAAAGTGATGGGATGTGATGATACTACTCTTTACTTCCAGAACTGATGTACTCTCTATACATACGGTCTATTCATATAACACGTGGAACAATATTTCATTTACTTTTAAATTTCTACCTAACCTAACCTTTAGATAGAATGATTGAAAGAAAAATATTTAGGGTTGTCAATGTAAAACAATATAAATAATGGAAATATATATATCCCTTAAACCAAACACGTTGCCGGCGACCAAACAGGTAACTTTTAAACCGGTTAATTACAAAAGAGCAAAGAATGCCATGTAAAATGTCAAAGTTTTAGAAGCATTGCTAAAATCAAGCAGAACAAGGACTGTCAACTTCCCCATCTCCATGCCTGACCTGATATCATCTGTGATATGTACCAGTGTTGAAGTAGTGCTGTGTTCACCTGATTGGAAAGGATTAAGTAAGTTGTGCTTGGAAAGGAACATGCTAAATTATTGGTGGATAAGCTTCTAAAGGACTTTGGACAAGAAATTAAGAATACAAAATAGGACAATAGTGAGTAAAAAAAGCAGGATGAGATTGTTTAGGCACAGGTATAAGTTGAGCGTCTTTCCAAACTTTTGGAAAGACACTACTAGAAATAGATAGGTTCAGAATGTAAAGGATGACAGGTAGAATAATGTGTTATCAAGAATAGAAGATCAGACATCAGATGGTAGAGAATCATCTTTCGGCTGATACGGTCACTACCAACAGCGTTAGAAGTAATCGATAAAATAGTCTTTTTAACATCACAAGCAGTGAATCGACTTATGACAAAAGGAGAATGATCTAGTATTGGAAGCTTTGAAAGATTACTTAGTGTAGTTGCTTTAGTGGTCGTCTACATCTACACTAATATAATAAAGAGGTAGTTTGTTTTTTTTGTTTTTTTGTTTGTAGGAGGTAATCTCTGGAACTACTTGTCCGATTGGAAAAATTTTAGCAACAATAGAAAGCTGCTTTACTCCTGAGTGACATAGGCTTTATTTTATGTATGCGGGCGAAGCCGCTGACAAAAGCTAGTATCTAATAAGGGTGAAGTAGAAAAATGACTGAAGTAAGTTGAAGTATAAGGCTTTAGCAATTGTGTCATGAGACTTTTTCCCGATACCCAATGATTTAAGAACCTCCAGACCTTAGCTGGATCACTATTTTGAATTGAAGTATATGTATCATTCATTCTTCTCCTAGAGAGAGGAGGCCTGTGTCCCTGCAGTGGGAACATTAAAAGGCTGATGATGATGATATGTATCATATACTACTATAAACTAAATCAGGGAAGAACTCAAGATTTCAACTTGTTCTTCAACGGACTAGGACGAAACCAAAGGCGTCAAGACAATGCTGCTATTATCGTCACAAAGACATGCATGCATCCTATGAAAATCACAAAGCAGAAGAGTTTTGGATTTATGCTTAGGTAGACGGATATTATAGGAAGTCAAAAATTAAGGTCATAGGAAAAAGCGTCAGCTGAACATTGACCATGTTAAGCGACGTGATCGAGAGAAGGAACAAAGATAAGATCAAGAAGTGATGGAACAGAGTTAGGAAAATGGTGGGTAGCACCAAGATCGAGAGTAGAAAAATTGGTAGATTCAATAATGTGACGATGAGCAGAAGAACGGGAGTATTTTTAAGGAGCCATGTATTAAAGTCGCCTAATAATACTTTGACTGTAAGAAGGTACTAAAATGCTTTCAAAAGAGTAGAAAAAGTTATCCTAAGAGAAGAGCAGTAATAGAATCCCAAGGAGAAGCTTGGTATGGTTAAGTTCATCTTCCAGGAAAAGATGTTCACCGGCATTTGGTAGGGGCGACTCTGTGGACATGCTAACAATAATAAATGGTATATAATTACGAATATAAATAACCATCCTACCACTATCACCGCCAACATAATCATTCCTGATGAGCTGAAAACTAGGAAGAAAGTAGGCTGAAGGAGGAAGACAAGGTTTTAGTCAAGACTCAGAGAAACAAGATTGCGTGAATCCACTTACAGTCAAAACTGTCCAGCTATCGGGGCAATGACCAGGAATACGTTGGGCATATATGCATATGGACAACATCAAAATTCCCAGAGACAGGGAAATCAGGCAATGAAACAATCTTATCGTTAATCTAGAACTTCAAAGTGCAGTAGTTACACACGGATCTAGGTAATCGTAATCATTTTTACAACGGATTTGTTCACCAAAATATAAATATGTGTGAGGATTAGTATTACAGCAGTCGATTGGAACGCAGACATGGCAGCGCAGCTTGTGTTGTTAACCCTCGCCCTAGTTGCAGGTATTTTTTATTTTCGGTTACCCAGACGGTTTTTGTATTTTGTTACCTACAAGTTTGGTAATGACTAGCAAAGCCTAGGTAATGAAAAAGACCAAACGAATATCTTCTTGTAAGCCTGTGAGCAAGCGCAATCATTACTCCATCTTTCGCTTAATATCTAGCATTGTGATTGAAACATGTTCTTACATTTGATTCTTCTCTGCAGGCTCTGCCTACACCTTGCCATCCAGGATCGTAGGAGGCCAATTGACCACCATAGACAAGTATCCCTCCATCGTTGCTGTAGAGTTCCAAAGCGTCTGGTCTGGAAGTTGGAGTCAGTCTTGCGCTGCCAATATTCTGACTTCTCGCTATGTCTTGTCAGCTGCACATTGCTTTGCATCAAAGTGAGTATTTTTTCTAATTTATATCAGTAAAACTTATAGCTAATGGACATGCTTATTTATTTTTATAAAATTAAATACAATAGCTACTTACTAACAGTGAGTATTTTCAATATAATCATTCCTAATCCATAACATATATAGTCTTCAAAAATATCAAAATATTTTATTTAAAAATTTATTTAACAATCAACATATACCAAATAATCTATGTGTCTGTAGTGTCTACAGCTTTCTCCCATTCACATTTTGTGCCAAATTTACAAAAATTAAAATATTCATTTACCGATGAAAATTGGCTTTCAGAAGTCAAAGTAAAATTGCAGTTTACAAAAGAGCAAAATAAACTCATGGTCACATCTATCTTACCGAAGATAGATTTTTCACTCGATCTTTGGTTGACTTGAATTTATTTCATGTTTTATTCATTACAGTGTCAACAGTAACTTGCGTCGTATCAGGGCCGGTACTTCTTTCCGCAATACCGGAGGCGTTGTAGTCTACGTAGAGGTCTACCACAACCATCCCTCCTATGGTTTGAGGGGCTATGACGGTGACATCACAGTGATCCGCCTCACAACTCTGTTGCAATTCAACCCAGCTATCCAGGCAGGTGCCATCATAGCCTCAAATCAATGGATCCCTGATAATTTACCCGTTGTCCATGCCGGATGGGGAACGACTTCGGTAAGACAATTATTTTTATATTTATTTTAGTCGTCAGTAGTCGAATAAATTAAAGTAATTCAAATCAAATATTCTGTGCAAGTGATTTTATGATTGATACGAGTGTAATATGTGCTGTTTGAACATTTAGATATCATAATATCGCCATATTGGCAGATTTTGCGTAGACTTTTTGTCATCAGTCACAAGGTGTATTAAGTGGTTTCGGTTTCATCTACTATTTTTAATGTTAAATCAATAAAATTTTCAGCAAGGAGGTTCGCTATCGTCCCAGCTCCGTGACGTGACAATCTACACCATCAACAATGCGCTCTGTGCTGCACGTTACCAGACCTTACCTTGGCCTCAGATCGTTACCGAGAACATGATCTGCGCTGGTATCTTGGACGTCGGTGGTAAGGACGCCTGCCAGGGAGACTCCGGTGGTCCTCTTTACTACACTAACATCCTTGTCGGCGTTGTATCTTGGGGTCATGGCTGTGCCAACGCGACCTTCCCTGGTGTCAGCACCGCTGTCTCACCCTACACTAACTGGATCGTCTCTGTTGCGGTTTAGACATTAAACGCCTATAGTAAAAACTGATGCAATAAATTTCTAGTTCAACGTAAAATTTGTAAAAACAATAAATTATTTACGCATTCTTCTTTTTCATTTTTATATCTGTAGCCGATATTTATAAGGAATATCTACATAATTTTGATGACATTGATACGTACGGATATGACGTACGACGATATATCTAGCTGCATGAAATTATGCACTTTATTCCAACTGTGTGAAATTTGGTGTGTGAAATTGTTAAACATAAATACCTATTTATTTACATGAGTCATCAATATCTTCCTTCCTTGGTCCTATGTTACCTGGCATCTGCACAACTCGTTTTGTTATTTGTTAAGTATTCATAAACACGCTATCATCACTGTCTCTCTTTTTATTCATTTCAATACTTTCAAAAACATTTGAGAATTTATGAAATGCTTTGAATATTATTTGCAAGTAAACTATCAATAGATAACCTCTTAAATAAAATACTTCATATCTTATAAAAACTGTAATAAAATGCACAGTTGTATAAATTTATAATCAGATAACGAAGAATCTTAGCGTTAATCTACAATTTTAAAGTGCAGTAGTTACGCACGATTGGGGGCTGAGTCACCCACGTCCGTACCCCAAAGCGACTTTTGACAAGTTATCCCTCTTCTTCTGGGTCGTATTACTCTTGGCAGAGTGGTCTTGGTTAACATGGAGGTAGCTCTCCGGAAACCATCAGGATACTCCGCACGACTTCTCGCCACTTTTGTCTGCTTGTAGTCATTCGGGCGTCCCTGGGTGGTGCTAAAAATGTGACACTTAATGGTCGTAGGTTTCGACCGTAAGCTTGTACTCGTACCTACAGGGCAAGACGCATCGCCAAGCGGCTTAGTCGTATTCCAGTATCCTCTATACTGTTTCTTAAGTTGAATTTTTTGACCATGATAATATTTATTTTTATAAGCACAAATGAAGCCTTTTCGAAGATATCAAACACAGTGTCTTAAAAACGTTTTTTAATACACGACTAAAATTAATCAATTTTAAAATATTTTGGGAATATACAAGTGAAGCTCTGGAATGATAACAAACACGGCGTATTTATTTCATCTATATTTTTTTACACAATACTTTTGGTCCACTAGATGCCGCCTTATCGATTTATGTGATACACAATGTAGCCTATGTTCAGCAGACAAATAAGACGGTTCTAACGATGATTATGTCGATTTCTGATAAGTTGTTTAGGAGCTATGATGGAACAGATGAACATACTAACATACATATATAACCTGTCAAAATCATAACCATATTTTGGCATTGCCGTAGTCGGGTAAAAAAAGGATTTAATTAATCTATATCGTTATTAAAATGGATTTATTCGGCTGAATATAAATACGCTCGAGGATTAGTATTAATGCAGTAGTTCTGAACGCAAACATGGCAGCGCATCTTATATTCCTGACCCTCGCCCTGCTTGCAGGTAATATTATTCCTTATTTGATCTAATGATGGACGCCTCTACGAGATGGTGCGGGATATACTCCGCACCTGGGCTACCCTGCTGACTAGAGAGAGTCTTCGGCCTCAGCTTGTGGAGGGTGTGGTGAGCTCTCTGTTCTTTGCTCGAGGTTAACACTCTCCACTGCCCATGGTTTTACTACTAGTGGTGTTCGACGAAGACCACGATGGTGATGACGACGACAATGCTCCAGAAATAACTGAAGTAGAGATGACAGTGCAGGTACGAAGGTTGAGTGCCAAAAATACCGACCCAGGATCCGACGGCTTGCCTGGGAAAGTCTGGGTCGTGGCCATAGAGGCTCTCGGGCTCTTCAGTGCATACCTGGAGAGGAGCCAGTTCCCACTACTCTGGAAGACGGGAAAACTGGTCCTCATCGCGAAGCCGACGCTCTGCGGACTCTCTGTCCACGGAGTAGGATTTCGGCCTACAGTGTTGCTTAACGAGGTGGGCAAGCTCTTTAAAAGAGTAAGTGCAGACCGCCTCGTTGTGCAACATACTCGGAAGGGGCCGGATCTAGCGGTCGGCCAGTTCAGCTTTCACAGGAGGCGCTCCACAGTGGACGCCATCATGCGCGTGCGAGCTCTCACGACGAGGGATGCGTTCTCCCAGGGTAGGTGTGTCTTAGCAGTGTCTTTGGACATCTCCAAAGCTGTTAAATCCCTGCTCTAGAGTAGCATTGGGAGGGTACCCCGGTACCACCGGGTGTACGACTACGGATTGGCACATCATCTACCCCGGTGTTCACCTCCTTCTGCAAAGCAGTAATGCTAGCAAAGGAACAAATGTGTGTAGGCAGGTCTTAAAATTGGATTCCTCAGATTTCTTAGATCCCTCAGCTTTCTCATACTGCTTACAAGAAAACATCAATTATTGTTAAAATAAAAGTAGGTACATGCATTTTAAACAATTTAAACAATTTTTCTATCCCTTAAGAGCTGTTTGCCGACTGTTTACCAGTCGGCAAACAAGATAGAAGCCCAAGTAAGATAGAAGCAAAACTAATTCGTGCTCCATTCGTAATAGGCAGCTTTTCGATCAAAACATTTACGTTTGTCATTTGTTTCTTGTCTCAAAGAAAAGAAACAAATGAATTTGAATTAGATTAGTCAGTAAAAGCCTTACACTCTGTTATGTTTCACCCAGAACCAGACTAGGCATTTGATGATTTTCACGGTTGCTTTCAATAGTTTATTTATTTCTTTGTAGGCTTCACGTATTCCTTGCCGAACAGAATCGTGGGTGGTAGTGAGACCACTATCGACAAGTACCCTTCCATTGTTGCTGTTGAGTCATACAGTTCCTGGTCTGGGTCCTGGAGTCAGAATTGCGGTGGCAGTATTCTGACGTCCCGCTACTTCTTGTCTGCTGCGCATTGCTTCATGGGAAGGTGCGTATTTTACTGTGTTCCTTCATCTTTATCTCGGCGATTTTGGAGATGCAGTCATTGCCATGGTTTATTTTTATGATCCTTCCTAAAGCTCAGAGTAATGGAGAAAGGTCTTTTATCCTTTGGGTGCAAAAAAGATATTAAGCTTGATTGAAACGTTCCAGAAAATTTATATTGGTAGAATATTAGGTAAACCAACATTTAATAACAGGATACTACTAAATACTACTATTTTATTACGCACTACAACTACTACTATTACTATATAATCTGGTAAAGTCAAGGCCAATTTTCAATATTAGTGATTATCATTATCATCATCATCAGCCTTTTTTATTGTTCCCACTGCTGGGACACAGGCCTTCTCTCTAGGAGAAGGAATGGGCCGTAATCCGCCTCGCGGGCCCAGTGCAGGTTGGTTTTTTTTTATGGTAGGTAAAAATCATCGGATGACAAATCCCACTCTTGGGCGGAGCGGGAAACAGTGTCAGACTCTTCAGACTGAGTAATGATCCTACCCCGTGCCTTCCTTGCCTTGTTCCCAGAGCTCCGGTGTAACGCTTTCACACCAACCCTCAGCTCCGGGAAGATTCAGATTTTATACCATCTTTTTCGCTTCTATGCAATTAATTCATTCATCCAACATTCTATACCATCCATCCTGCATGCATACATTTTTGCATCTTTTTCCTCTGTAGTAAAAAAATACAAATATTACTGTTAATCAAAATAATATTACAGTTTGCAAAAGAACAGAATAAATGGAAGGTCAACATTAGTCTTCAAAGTCAAAGTCAAAATGTTTTTTATTTCACATGGGCCTACATGGGCACTTGTAAAACATCAAAAGCTAGTGCACGGTTCGAAATTGATCGTTTCCTATGGAGAAGAACCGGCAAAATCTCTTTTATATAGTGAAATATTACCAAAGACAAGTTTTTAATTCGATCTTTAGTCGACCACTAAACCTAATTCATTTCTTAACACATTTGTTGCAGCTTCTTCGATATTACACAGCGCCGGATCAGGGCTGGTTCTTCTTACCGCAACACTGGAGGCATTATAGGCTACGCAGAGGCCAACTTCAACCATCCCACCTATGGTACGAGGGGCTTCGACGGTGACATCTCTGTGATCCGCCTCACTGCCCCGTTGGTATTCAGTCCTGTTGTCAAACCAGGCATCATCATTGCCCAAGGTATCGCCATTCCTGACAACCTGCCCGTTGTCCATGCCGGATGGGGATCGACTGTGGTAAGTTAGATGTTTGACATATTATTATATTTGTACATTTTTTATTAGACATCAGTAGATAGATGGAGAGGAAGAGGGAGGCCGAAGAAGAGATGGATGGATTGTCTGAGGAGTGATATGAAAGTAAAGGGAGTTAGTGATAGTGTGACGGGTGACAGGACAGAGTGGAAGAAAAAACATGTTGCATCGACCCCAAGTAATATGGGATAAGGGTAGGATGATGATGATGATGATTAGTGTCATCCGATGAACTAAATTAGTGACTTCAAAATAAGCATAATCAGCCTTATTATGCTTCTATGGCTTGATCTCAAGCCTCCCTTCTGTGAAAGGGAAAGGGTTATTATCAACCACGTCTCCTCAGTACGGACAGGTGAATGCTACTTTTTTTTTACTTCTTCTAGAGGACGTGTGCAACTTTTACCGACTAAACTGCACCTGTTTCGTTCAGTTTTTTTTTTTTGTTTTATGTACCACGGCACTTTATGATTTAGACATAAAAGTTTGTGTATGGTAATATTGTATGCCTAGTGGAACAATTAGCACGTTATGATTTTAGAAGATCACAGACACATATACAGATTGAGTGTCCATGGTTTCTCTATCAATTCGTTTGTAACGTAAAATCAATTACGTTTGCAGGAAGGAGGACAATTTTCACCGGTTCTCCGTGACGTGACCATCTACACCATCAATAATGAACTTTGTGCGGCGCGATACCTGACCCTACCGATACCTGGCTTCGTTACTGAGAACATGATCTGTGCTGGTTTCCTGGACATCGGTGGTAGAGACGCCTGTCAGGGAGACTCCGGTGGTCCCCTTTATTATGGTGACATCCTCATCGGCGTGGTGTCCTGGGGTGAAGGCTGTGCCAACGCGACTTACCCTGGCGTCAGTATCGCTGTCTCATCCTACACTGACTGGATCGTCTCTGTTGCAATCTAAATTTAAGAACCTAGTATAAGAACCAACTCAATAAAATTATTAAAAAAAGATAATACAATAAATTATTTACACATCTTTGTAATTTTTATTTAATTTGTCAATATTTATGAGGGATTTCTATTAATATGATGAGTTATAAAAAAAACATATTAATAGTCCGTCCGAAGCAAGCTCGATTCTTTGACGGAGCGTAGTACTTCGCAACAATCAGTAGGTTTGCTATGGATAAAATGAAAAAGATCTGGCGTAATAGGAACATTACCAAGTCCACGAAAGGGGTGCCATGACAGAAAACCTCCTCGAGCGCCCGCAGGCTGGAGTTCCCTTGCGGACACGTCCGGAGTGAAGACCAGTCTGCGGGACGGTGCACCCCGGGAGGCCGCCATCGACCCACCCTTGGGCAATCCCTGCCTAAGGGTGCTCGATGGCGGCTTGCGAATATTCTGTTGGGAGTATCGCCTCAACGCGTGTCCCTCTGATTTAGCAGAGGGCACAGTGACGAGGTAAGAGCGGGCTCGGTGTGCACTCACCCTGCCATCGGGCAGGCAGGAGGAAGAGTTCCTCCTCCTTCTGCCACCGCTAGACTCGTAGCCCCAAAGATTGTCCAAGGTCATGTTTCTGACTTTCGATGGGGGTCGAGGGCCTTGGCTTGACCGCCCGGGCCGCGAGGAAGACAACCTCTATAAAAAATCACCCCAAACCTCCAAGCGGCGGCGCACCGTGAGGGAGGTTGTTAGCTTGACTAATGGGTAGCTAAATTAGTCTCTAGTGCGGACCACTAAATTTGAGCCAGTATAGATTGAAAATACTCGTGGGAACAAAATGTCATCAAAATTTTTCACCCAAAAACTTTCGGAGAGTGACGAGCGGTCGGAGTCCGACGCTGCGTCCAGAAGGAGCTCAGGCTCGGAGATGGAGGAGGAGTTTTCGCAGAGTTTCCGGCCACAGATCGTGGAGGGTGTGGTGAGCGCTCTGTTCCCTGCACGGGGGGGCCACTCCCCCCGCCCATGGCTCCGCCACCAGCGGTGTCTGACGCGGACCACGTCAGCGACGACGGTACCAATGCTCCGGAAGTGACCGAGGTAGATATGAGAGTGGCGGTACGCAGGATAGGTGCGAAGAATACCGCCCCAGGACCCGACGGCTTGCCTGGAAAGGCTTGGGTCCTGGCCATGGAGGCTCTCGGGTCTCGATTGGGGGGGTCGACGATGAAGTACTTGGGACTTGTCCTCGACAGCCGATGGAATTTCGAGGAGCACTTCCGACGTCTGGCCCCCAAACTCAATCGGACGGGCGCTGCTCTCAAGCGGCTCCTGCCGAACCTTGGGAGTCCAGATGCCTTCTGCCGGAGGCTCTACGCCGGCATCGTCCGGTCCATGGCCCTTTATGGGGCACCAGTGTGGGCGCCGACGCTGCGTAAACGCCCGGCGGCCCAGCTGAACGCCTGCCAGAGTGTCATGGCCATCAGGATGGTGCGGGGATACCGCACGGTGTCCCGCGAGGCGGCGAGCCTCCTTGCTGGCCTACCACCATGGGATCTGGAGGCAACAGTCCTTGCACGCATGCACGACCAGCGCGTGGAGATGCAACGCCGGGGCGAAGATCCGCTGCCCGAACATGTCGAGGCGTGGCGGAAGGAGCTCCGGCGAGATCTCATGGTGAAGTGGAAACAGCGACCGTCGCAACCCAGCGCTGGGCACACCGTAATCTCAGCGGTAGTGCCCCTCTTTGAGGCGTGGCTGGATAGACCTCACGGTGTCCTCACTTTCCGCATGACGCAGGTTCTCACCGGACATGGGAAGTTCGGGAGATTCCTGCACCGGATTCGTGCGGAAGAGACGTCCGGGTGTCGCCACTGTGAGGCGAGCCCGGAGGACACGGTGGAGCACACGGTGGAGGTGTGCCCTGCTTGGGAAGAGCATCGCCGTGTCCTCGTGGGGGTGATCGGCGGCGGCGACCTCTCGCGCCGGGCCCTGGTTCAGGCCATGGTCCGCAGCGAAGAGGAATGGCAGGCGGTCGCCTCCTTCTGCGAAGCAGTAATGCTCGTAAAGGAGGAGGCCGACCGCATAAGGCAAAGGCAACGGCGTACTCGCCGTAGCCGTCGCCGCCGCGATCCTGCCGATATCCGGCCACCGTAGACACTGGCTCGTGGACGGTGAGCAGTGGGTAGCGCGCCGTCCGGTCGTCTGGTAAGACCGAGTCCAAGTCGTCAACGGCGCGCACCGTTCCCGCGCGCCTCAAGGAGTTGTCAGCAAACTGCAGGGGCCCTTCAGGGTCGAAGCCTCCTGGAGCCTAGAGGGTGGTGGAAAACTGTTACCTCGACTCCAGGAATAAGGCAAGGAAGGTACGGGTGAGGTTTTTTAGTCAGTAAGAGTCTGACACTGGTCTCCCGCTCCGCCCAAGAGCGGGTTTCGTCATTGGATGATTTTCACCTACCATAAAAAAAATTAAAAAAAACCAAGTCCACGAAAACCAGGGAGACCGTCGTGAATCCGAGAAGAAGAAATTTGAAGCGTTGGAGATGTGGTGCTAGAGACGAATGCTAGGAGTTTCTTTTACAAAGTTTCGTACGAATGATTCCATATTAAAATAACTCTTCATCAGACAGTGTCTTTTTTGGCCATGTATCATGGCGTGGTAATGACTCCATAGAAACGTCTCATAGTGCAGGGCAAAGTTGAGGGCACCAGGCCACGTGGTAGATCACCAATGAGACGGACGGACCAGACCAAGGCCGCAATTAAGTGTTCGGTCTATGAATGCACCCGGAAAGCTGCAACCCGCGATGAAGGGAGCCGTATGACTAAGATGATCACTCATCGTGATCCACAGTGATGACCACGACCACTCTAACAAGAGTGTACCGACTGAGAAGAGTTTCACTCGCGCCTCAAAGAGATATCGGCCAAACCGTACATTAGTCTATTTTGACGATAATTATTTATTTACTGCTTCAGAAAATAGCACATCACCTGACAATTTTGATTATCTTGAATTGTATTTTATATTGGTATTAATATGACACGTAATTTTATCTCTTTTATTATATTTATTATACCCACATGTGCCTATTATTATTGACTTATCATGTGAAAGTTTACATAATCAAAACGAAGATTGGAATATTTCATCCAAATTTTACGTTTAAGACGATCTGGCCAGTTTTCGTTGGCTAAATCATGAAGAGTTCAATCCTAAAATCTGGCCATGACATATGTTAGACCAGTACCTCAGATATTGTTTATGTATGTGTGGTCAGTGAACCTAAATAAATATATATATATATATATATATATATATATATATATATATTATTATTAAATACGTAAATTAAAACCTGACTCTCCCTAAATGGTTGTAGCAACACCGACAGTTTCATCAAGGGTTGCATCACTGCTTACCATCAGTGAAACACTAGTTTATATGAATAAAAAAAAACCATAGGAACCAATCCCGTATCGCCATCGAGCAATAATAATTCTCCACGCGTTTTGAACAATAGAAGAACCCGAAGTCATTTATCGGGCAGTAGCCTATAGCAGTAGTGTATTCTTAAAAACAAAGTTTACGGAACTTTACTTTCTGTTCTGCATATCTCTAAACTGGTGACCCTCGACAAAGAACGTCAGCGCAAACTTCGTGCAGAAAGTAATTTTTGACGTCATCATCACTTCCTCAAGCTTTCGAAAAGCGAGCCATCCAGCCAGTACCCGCGGCTTTAAAGGGTCCTCCTGACTATCAGCATACCTACCTGGTCATACCTAGTCGTCACCCTCAGCCTGCCCAACGACTTCGAAGAGAAAGACACATGAAGAGTTTTGAAGGACCTCTCCTGGTCGACGCCAGCAGTCAAGCCCTACGTCGCACAGCACTGCTCTGACTCACCGGAGCCAGCAGCGTTACTCCGACTCACTGGAGCCTGCAGCATCATCCCGACTCACTGGGATAGTTGGAGGTATCCCCAAACAGAGAGAAAATCCCACATATCTCTTTTGAAAAGGAAGACTCCTCCGACCAGACAGGTGCTGTCGTCTGGTGGGCTATTACCCGATAGATGATTTCGGGCTGTTCTACATGTTCAAATCGCGCGGAGAACTTTGCTTGCGCGATGCACGATTATTTCTTATATGACGCCATAGATGGCGCTACTGGATAGAACTGCAGAAATCATTGAATGATTTTCTCACCTCATAAAAATAGGCCTCACTATTTTAATTCCTATTTTTGATAGTTTTGCGGCGGAAGTCTGTGTTATTTATGTAAGTATTGTAAATTATGATTAGTTACTTGATAAAAATAGTCACTTTTATCGTTAATCAGTAGTTTTAAAGGTACCGTAACAGCAGCTTTGTTTTAATCTTTATAGTTTTACAACGTTATGTTTATTTGTGTGTGGTATTAAAGCCGCGTGGTGGCTGGTGATGTCCCAGTTGATTTGAAAATGGCAACGCAGACCCTTCTTGCTCTGGCCCTCCTAGCAGGTATTTGTTAATATTATCATAAGCCTTTTATTACATAGAATACATAGTTACATAAATAGTTTTCAAGATTAGCAAAGTTAGGAACGCGATTTTTCGGAAAAGGGGAATTATAGGTTATTTTTTTTTAACGCGGGAAATCATTCAATATTTTCACCCACCCTGGGTGGAATGAAAGGGCGTGTCAGACTTTTACTGACTAAAACTACACGTGTGAATTGCAGTCACTTCACAAAGAGGGGACTTACCCGCCGCGATTATGGCGTGCCCAGCTCTGGGTTACGACAGCCGTTGTCGTCATTTCGTCATGATACAATCAAAATCAAAATGGTTTTTATTTCACATAGGCCTACATGGGCACTTATAAAACGTCAGAAGCTAGTGCACGGTCCCAAATTGGTCGTTTCCTATGGAGCAGAACCGGCAAAAACCTCCATACGTCACGGAACTCTGCTCGCCATGGCGTGACTTGTCCCATGCATATATGAAGGATTCAAAGGTTGCAGGCTAGCATGGAGACACACCGCTTGACGGGCGACTGGGCCAGGCCCTTCTAGCAAGCGCTTAGTTTGGCCACTGGCGGCTTTTGCAGCGACGGCGTCCCGTGAAGGTTCATGGCCCGAACGATCCCCGCTTAAATGCCATATGCGTTCTAAGAGTACAGGTTTCCTTTTTAAAAGGCGACCCATGACTCCAGTAGGCTTTAGCCCTACTGGGCTTCTTCGGTTTAGCTGACATCTCATGAGGCGCGCGTGAAACACTACGCACCGTCAAAGAATAGGGCTTGATTCGGACAGAGGGCTACTCTTTGCTAGGTGGTTTTAACAGTGCGGTCAAAATATATTGGCTATTTTGAAATTGACCTTTCGAACCCATAGTCGACCAAATATGAAATACGCATTCGCCATTATGATTCTTAAAAAAAAAATTGGTTGCCTGTAAAGTCGGTATACGGGCGAAAGTTTTACGTGACAACGACTTTGAGTGGTAAAATAATTTTAATGTGAATATTCATTCGTATAGTAGGAAGAACTACACAATCGTTTTACAATTAACTGGCAACGTGTAAACTTGTATGCAGGCGCCTAAGCGAAATAGAAGCGCAAGACATGAACCGGTGTGTAGGTATGCCTATCTCTCTCACTCTGTCTCTCTCGCTCTTAGGCGGGCTAACTGTGCTCGAGTGGAAGGGACGCGTGCCTTTCACTTTTTATGTCTGTCTCTCTCGCTCTTAGGCGGGCTAACCATGCCCGAGTGGAAGGGACGCGTGCCTCTCACTCGCTCTCATTGTGAGCGCATAACGTGAGCGGAGCGTAACGCAGTTTCTTGAAGTGTCACCCGGCAAACCAATTTATAAGACGTTGTCACGTCAAAAAGAATTACCACGAAGTGAATCTTTCGAAGTTTGCAGCGCTCCAAAAATTATGTCGGCTGTATCTGTAATTTTGAGAAGGAATAAGGGAAAAATTTGCAAGATTTGAGAACAATTAATATCGGCAAGATGGTCGATTATACGTGGAAAGTGCTGCCCTTGGCTTCATGATGCACTCGCCTAGAACTCTAGCTAATTTCACGTCGAAGACAATTTTTCGGACATTGCTTTTTTATTAAAAAATCTGATAGTTTGAGTAGTTTACAATATTTCGCAAACAATTATAATTTGAGAGCAGTGGTGACCGAGTGGTAAAGGACCTTACTTACGAGTTGTAGGTCGCGGGTTCAAACCCAGCTAGGCGCATTGCTTTGTGTAATTTATTTCATCACCACTGGTCTCAAAACGGTGTAGGAAAAACATCGTGAGGAAACCGACATGTCCTAGAACCAAAAATTCGAAGACATGTGACATCCATCGCATCCATCCACACAGGGCCCGCGTGGTGGATTATGGCCCATTTCCCCTCCTAGAGAGGAGGCCTGTGTCCCAGCAGTGGGAACATTAAAAAGGCCGATGATAATGAATTACGATGTGTTATTTTTATGGTAAATAGTTGAAATAAAGGGCATATTTTCAGTATAAATAACTTTTCCAAATACACCGGAATCACCTAGAAAAAAAAAAAACACCAAAATCTCGTATAAATCTGAATCTAATGAAATTACAAGGATTATATTTTGTATTCTGAAATATGCAGCATAAAAAACGCCTTCGATGTTTCTAAGACCATAATTGCGTACCATATTTAGTTTCAGAGATATGATTTTTTTTTAAATACCCGCTTGAAAAAGACATTAAAAAAAAATCTGTTTCGAAAACTAAACATGCTAGTTTAAATGGGGATACGAAATATTGCATTCATATAACTTAAGGTCTCTGCACACAGCGGGCGCGGCGCGGCGGGACATGACGGCGACACGACGCTGAGCAGTTGTAATGTACTAGATATTACGGACGACGCCACACAGAGCCATCCCGCTCGACGCGACGGTAACCTCGGATCTGTATGGCGTCGTCGCGTCGCCGTCCGGTCCCGCCGCGCCGCGCCCGCTGTGTGCAGAGATCTTTGGACTTATCAGTTTTTTAAATAAAAAAGCAATGTCTGAAAAATGGTCTTCATAAAGCACTATGTCAAAGACGAACCTTTCTGCCCTTTTATCATATCATCATTATCATCATCAATTCAGCCGAAAGACGTCCACTGTTGGACATAGGCCTCCCCCAAACGTCACCACAACGACCGGTCCCATGCGTCTTGCATCCATCGAATTCCAGCAACCCTGACCAGGTCGTTGGTCCACCTTGTGGGAGGCCTTCCAACGCTAAGTCTTCCGGTACGCGGTTGCCATTCCAGAACTTTTCGGCCCCAGCATAGCATTTATCGTGTACCTAATTTTTTTTTTAATATTTATAATTTATCTTTTTTTTTTACCATTAGTAGACCAATCAATAACTTCTAATTATATCTTTCCCAGGCATTGCCTGCGCCAGCCCCGCCTCTCGCATCTTGGGCGGAGATGAGACCTCGGTCGCGCAGTACCCCTCCATTGTCCAGGTGGAATCTGCTGGAGTATCCTCTGGAATCTGGTCACAATCCTGTGGAGGCAATATCTTGACTATGAGATATGTTCTGTCTGCTGCACACTGCTTCCATGGAGTGTAAGTGCTAAAAAATTACTTGGGGTGGTTTTTTTTTATGGTAGGTAAAAATCATCGAACGACGGATCCCGCTCTTGGACGCAACGGAAAACATTGTCAGACTCTCACTGACTACACAATCTACCCCGTTCCTTCCTTGCCTTAGTCCCAGAGCCCCGGTGTAACGCTTTCGCATCAACCCTCGGCCCCACGAGGCTTCGACCCTGTAAGGCCCTACAGTTTGCTGACAACTCCTTGAGGCGCGCGGGTGGTATGGTGGCAGTACAGCCCCCCTTAACCAAGTTACGATCTTTTCTTTAACGTCGAACGCTTTGAGTTAGCTACGCCCGCAATTCTTGTGTTCTGATCACGTGACTAAACGTTGACTTGAAGTAAGAACTAAGGAGTTGGGAGCGTGACCAATTCAAATCCGATCGTAACTTGGCTAGGGGGGCAAAGCCGGGTAAAAGTTCTTCGGACTCCTTCAGGCGCAAAAAGAGCGGTTCTTTGAAACCGAGGGAACGTCTCATTCATGTGGCCTAGCTTTTGTTGGTCTTTCTATTTTGCTTCGTAAGCAGCTGGGCTCAAATGAGTGCCTTTGATATATTATATTATATATTTCTTCTTTTCAAATAGATGATAAACTCTTTAAACTGTTGGGGCCCAGTAGGTGGCTACGTTAACTGCAGCATCGGTGGCACTCATTAAATCCTCCATAGTGCAGGTGTATGGACACTTAGGGCACTCCAACAAGTGGCTCTTGTTTTGAACAAGGGCACCTCACATTAAGTATCTGACGGATCTATAAAAACCCATTTCGCCAAGTTGTAATCAGTGAATATTAAGCTGCAAATAAAAATATCAAGAAAAATCTAAGTATCTCTATGATTGGTTTTCTATTTCCAGCTATTACGACCCCAAGAACCGCCGTATCAGGGCTGGATCCTCAATCCGTGGCTACGGAGGTCAGGTCGCATATGTTGACGTGGAGATCAACCACCCAACCTACGGAGCCAATGACATGGATGGTGATATTACTGTAGTGAAGCTAAAGGATTCTCTGGTTTATGGTCCATATGTCCAGCAGGGTGCCATCATTGTACAAGACTTCGAGATGCCTGAAGGCATTCCTGTTGATCTAGTTGGTTGGGGTGCTACTGAGGTAAGTTTTGTTACTATTAGTCATCTATCTATATATATAAAAGGAGAAACTGACTGACTGACATATCAACGCACAGCCGAAACTACTGGGTCTAGAAGAGTGAAATTTTGAACAACATTTCCTTTTATGATTTAGGCGAACACTAAGAAACGATTTTCCAAAATTCATCCTCTAAAAGGGTGAATCGTGCGTCCAAAGTTTGTGCGAAAATCTATTTTCAAGCGGGCAAAGCCGCTGGCAGAAAGCTAGTCATATATAAAAGGAGGTACTAATTAACATACTAATTTACACTGGAGCACTGAACACACTGGTACAGCCAAAAAAACAGATTTGGAGAGCGAAATTGCTCGAATGTTTATTTTCATATGCCATATAATGTAGAAAAGAATCCTCTACTGAAGAGCTGCAACGAAGGGTTCTTTGTGGGAGAGCTTTCAGAGATGCACGAACAGTAAAGGATTCACCGTATTGACTTGAGGAGTGGGAGGGAAACGAAGGAGAAAACCATAACAATAGCATAATCAGCTTTATAATAAGGCTTGTTATAAGACTCGTTTCCTGTCTGAAAGGGGAGGCCTCAGTCCCGTGAAGTCTCCTGTTCAAGACAGAAAACGCGCCACACGGTCCAGTGCCAAGTAGCTGACGTCACACGTTTTCGATTTTTTTTTTTTTTAAGGCAAGGGTATTTTCTCATGAGTTTCGATGTTTTCCTTTACTGTTTTACTTAAAAATAGTGAAGGAAAACATCGTGCATTAATCCTCTCAATGAACATCAATCGAATTCACCTAAATTTGCTATTTTTCATTAACTTAACTATACCTCCTACAGCTCGGCGGTTTGCCCTCGAACGAACTGCGTGAAGCTACCGTCTTCATCATCAAAAGAGAAATCTGCGCCGAACGTTACAATAGTCTCACCGTACCCCGATCTGTTACTGAGAATATGATCTGCGCTAGTCTCATTGATGTTGGTGGCAAGGATGCCTGCCAAGGCGACTTCGGAGGACCCCTATACTACGGCCAGATCCTCGTCGGCATCCTGTCCTGGGGTGAGGGATGTGCCAACAAGACGTTGCCTGGAGTCAGCACCGCTGTGTCTTCATATTCTCAATGGATTACTCAAACTGCTATTTAAGAGTCTTTATTAGTTTGTGACACTTTTATTAATTGATGAATGTCCACGCAAAACTGCTAACTAACAGTTCAGATGACCATGGAATGAGTGAAACGAATCGATGTGATGTACTACGCGTGCTCGCAAATTTTCACAATACGGCGTTGCATCGTAGTTTTCATTTGGACTCTTAAAAAGAATGACCTAATAATTTACGGCACTGAAAAATCGAGCCATATCATGTTGTAGTTGGGTTCTCGCCTAACCAAACAAGATGACTTCCAACCTGTATTTGCTGTGTAAAACAAGTTTTAGTCGTAAATATGGGTCGATTCTTTTTTCAACACATCATAACAATATCTCCAATAATATTCATAAGTAGATGTATAAAATGTTTAAAGTGTCATAAATGAATAAATTATTTATTAAGGATGATTGCGTTTTTATTTACTTGTGTTTATTGCCTTCTATCTCTGATAACATACAATATAAATTAGGTAATATAGTTGTATTAATATCGACAATTGACAGTCATAAAATGATGTTGTTTTTGATAATATTTATGCTTTAGTAGTCACTAGTTTCTGAAGTTTTCCCCAACATGCCTGAAGAAAAATGTGTTTGCTAACTAGTTTATCTTGTACAATAATAGAATACTAATTGTGAAATCAATATCAGAATACTTAATATATTTACAATCCTTGTAAATAAATGTACATACATACATTTAAAAAAACCTTTAGAACTATTAAAAGTAATCTGGTGTAACGCTTTCGCATCAACTCTTGGCCCAGGAGGCTTCAATCTGTAAGGACTATATGTGGCACCTATGTAAAATGATGATCAACCTTCAATGCGGATTTTCGGTTCTCAACAGAACTACGGGACAGCGGATACCGTTACCATTGCAACGCCGGCCGTTTTGGTTCAATTTATAGTTCTACATTCAATTTGACTCGGTTGAAGAACCACATTATTGTTAGAAGCGACATCTAGTTCTTATAAAACGAACTAATATTCAGCGAAGCTACCAACGGCTCTGTGGTTTAACATTGGCCTAAAAGTTACACTTATTTTGTACAGATGGCGCTAAACTAAAAAGTTCAATAACTTAATTGAGATGATTCTTGCTTGTTTTTTTTTAATGCAAGGCTATGAAATAAATAAAAAATACACTGTTAGACAAAACCCTCCCTGCTCTTGTCCACCCTTGGCACAGTAGTAGCTAGGCAAAAAATAACAGCATTATGATTTCTTTTTGGTTTTGTTTACCTACTTATTTGTTTTTTGATACGTAGCTCTGATAACGTTTTACATTATTTTATGATTCTTTTAAGTAGATTTCAGGGTTTCCTCAGGGTACTTTGTGGTCCGTTTGTCTGTCAAAGCCATTTATTTCGGGACCGCGTGGTGTTGTAGTCAAGTCCGATGCCCCTTTGAAGCTGTGAAAAAATGAAACTTTTAAGTTAACGGAAAATGATACGACCGTTTATACGGCTAAAAAACGTAATTATAAGTATTTCGACACTCTCAAAGGAATAAAAATCCACGGATAGGTAGGTACTTACCGTTAACCTAGAACCCTAAAATTTGGCATAAAACGAGGCCTTATGGCACAATTACAAGAAATACAAGACATACCGTCCAGTCTCTAACCATCAACGCAAAAGACCAGATAGCATGTTTTTACTTCCATGGAAGATGGGTAGGCTTTTAGTATGGGACGCCACTTGTGTCTATACTCTTGCGCTATCTCATTTTCCGGTGCTGCCGAGCCGTTGCGGCAACGGAGAGCCTCAAGCGGCGAAAATATACTAACCTTGCTGATACTTACCTACTTACATTTTCAAGCAGTTGAGGGTTAAAACTCTCGGCACGTGGGGTTCGCCGTTAAATTTTGGTTGTTTTAATCCCGTGGAGGGTCGATCCGGGACACGAAACACTATATATATTTAGTAGTAGTAGATTTGTAAGAATAAAATTGAAAATAAAGTAGGTACTTTTTTTAACTGAAATTAATTTACGCGTATACGAAATTCGTTTCTTTAAGTAAAGAAGAGCTGAGTTAATGATCGTAGTTAGCTGTCGCTCGTTGCGTACTAGCTTTTTTAATAAGTTTAACGGTGTTTAATCAGATATTAAGATTAAAATGAACTATAAATACTTTTATCTCATTTATCATTTAGAGGACATTGTTCGCGAATAGATGAGCAGTTTATAGCATTATATATTTTACACATTCCTTGTGTGAATGCATGAACCACATCCACACAACCACACACACAACGTACACGATCCATTCGAGACCAGTGCATGAACATCGCAAGGAAAGCGAGTGAGCAACGAGTGATCACCGAGTGGTCTACTCCCCGTCCACGCGTGGTCAGCCAGCAGGCTGCTCGAGGCGAGGTGGTGATATATTATGGAGAAGGAACACATTGTGAGCAAAGCAGCATATCCTAGTACCAAAAATTTTAAGACATGTGATATCCACCAACACGCACCGGGCCTGTCGTCTGGTAACAGCCCGGACCGAGCCCAAGTCGTCGACGGTGCGCACTGTTTCCGCGCGCCTCAAGGAGTTGTCAGCAAACTGAAGGGGCCCTGCAGGGTCGAAGCCTCCTAGGGTCAAGGGTTGATGCGATAGCGTAATACCAGGGCTCTGGGATTAAGACAAGGAAGGAACAGGGTAGGTTGTTTAGTCAGTTATAGTCAGACATTGTTTCCCGCACCGCCTAAGGACGGGATTCGTCATTGGATGATTTTTACCTACTCTAAAAAACAAACCGGGCTCCCGAGGTGGCTCATCTCTTAGAAAGGAGGCTTGATTCCCAGCAGTGGGAACATGATAAGGCTGACTTTGGCTATGATAATTTGTTTTTCAGTTAAAATCTACACTAATATAATAAATTGGTAAAGTTTGTTTTTTTGTTAGTTTGTTTTTTTGTTTGTAGGGGGTAATCTCTGGAACTACTGGTCCGATTGGAAAAATTTTAGTAACAGCAGAAAGCTGCTTTACTCCTGAGTGACATAGGCTATATTTTGACAAAAGCTAGTATTAAATAAGACTAAACAGCGGAAAATATTCAATAAATGATCAATGCAAGGCAAATGCATGATAGTCATCAATAACAAAAGTGGGCAATTTAGTAGGCTGTTATCAAAGACAAAAAAAAAATTAGGGATCCGTTGGTGTAACCAACAATAATTTTAGTAAGAATTCGTCAACTCTCCTTTTTTGGAGCAGTGGTGAGCGAGTGGTAAAAGGCCTGGCCTTTATCACTCGGTCTTCAACTCGCAAGTCGGGACTTACGTTTTGTAGATTGCGGGTTCAAACCCAGCCAGGCGCATTACTTTGTATAATTTATTTCATCACCAATGCTTCCAAAAATCATCATGAAGGAAAACATCTTGAAGAAACTGTCGTAGAACCAAAAATTCGAAGACATGTGACATCCAGCAATCCGCACTGGGTCTGCGTGGTGGATTACGACCCAGTCTCTCTCTCCTTGAGACAAGGCCTGAGTCCCAGCAATAGGAACATTATAAGATTGATGCTATGCTATGCAATGTTTAACTCCAAGGGAGATTTTATAGTGCACAAGTGTGCAATTACTGCGTGCACACTTTCTTCATTTACTCTTATAATCCCACAGAACGGTAAATCAACATAGCAGGGAATGATAGGGATCAACGGCTTTACGAAAGTACTATCGTGGATTCTTTTTCTAATCACTTGAATCCGCGGAAGAATGGCGAAATGTCAAACCAAACCTTTGAAGTTTTCGTTTCGAGTGCCAACAAAAATTAACTTAGCGTTGGACAGGCGGAAGAGCCCAATTTTTACAGAGAAAAATAATAATTGGTAGTTACTTAAAAATACCATAGATAGTATATAATATAGAAACACAAATATAAAAAAAAGAAAAAAAAAACGCTTTGAGTATCTTGTTCCGAGAGGAAAGCCTTGTCGCTCTTCATCCTCTCTTCTGCTTCGTTTTCCTGCCCATTCCTCTAGTCGTTACGGTGGATCTTTCACAGTTCGTGCTGTGCGCATGTGGAACTCTCTTCCTCACATACTACGTGCTAGCCCCTCGTTGGATGTTTTTAGGGGAAGAATTAGGGAACATTTTGACTGGCCTGTCAGTCTAGTAGTTAGTGACCCTGTCTGCTATGCGGGAGGTCGTGGGTTCGATTCCCACCCAGGACAGATGTTTGTGTGATGAGCACGATCATTTGTTTGTGGGTGTAATTTATCTATAATATGTATATATTTAGAAATATAAAAGTCAGTCAGTATCAGTTGTCTAGTACCCATAACACAAGCTCTGCTTAGCTTGGGACTAGATGGCGTTGTGTGATAGATGTGGACATATATTATTTCCTGTCTATATGACTCATTAATATGTATGTATAGGTTTTATTTATTGTATAAATTGTATTTTGTACTTGCACTTATTTGTGTAGTTTATTTTTAGTTTTAAGTAGGTAATTATAATGTTTTTTATTAAGTTCCTATAGTTTTTAAAAAAATCTTCAATTATAGTTCAACGGTTTGCTGTAAGAAAAGCCAATTGTGAGTTAAGCTCGCCTATGTACATCACCAGTTCTGTAGGTATATTTGTAATTTTGACAATATCTGTGTACAATAAAGAATACCTATATAAGATAATGAGTACAAAATTAGTCCTACAACTGTCCAATCATAAGGTTAATTGGTAGCTAATTAACAGTGTTCATAATTCTCTATAAACATTTCAACACAATTGGAGCTAGTTGAGCGTTGTGGTTGCGAGAAAATTGAATGTGAATAGTTAATGTAGGGTACATGGAATTATTCACCAAACTAGTTCAGTAGGAAGCCAGTGAGATTTATTCACCTATTTTATTCGTTTATTTTTTTTTACGAAACGGCAAATCCAACCCAAAGCGAGTATACATCCTTACGTTGTTGAAACCTCTACGGTTCGGCCTAAGCGTTTCGCATCATCTTTTAATTTCCCGTTTTATTAGAGTCGGCGCAACGTATTTTTTTCTTCCATTCTGTCCTGTCATTATCAGTGAACGATACCTGTCACCCGTCACGCTATCACTAACTCCTCTTTCTTTCATGTCACCTTTCACACAATCCATCCATTCTTTCTTTGGCCTCGCTTTTCCTCTTCATAGCTCTTTTAGTACATTATTTTGTTCTATGATAAAAATAAACAGAACCCAAAAAAAAAATGACCAAAGCGATATCAAACTAAAAGTAATTAATCATAATAATTTACGACGGAGATAAAACGAATGCTTCAGATTATTTGTGATAAGTTAATCATTCATATAAAGTGAAATAACTGAAGATTATGTTACATTCGTGGTGTTAAGCAAAATGGCGGTATTGTGCTGGGCTGTTGTTCTGCTTGCAAGTAAGTTATTTAAATTTCATCTTAGAACACTTATTCCTTAGTCTAGGTTTTTGTAACCTAGATCAGGTTTCCGATATGTGAATCTGCGCAAGGAGCGATCACTAGATTCCTGTATTCTCTATTTTAATTTCCTATTGTTTTGTTTGATAAAATATCGGTAAGTATAGTATATTGTTTTTATAATATAAAGGTACATATTTGTGTAAAATATATTATAGTAAAAATACTTAATATTGCACCTATACAACTTGTCTCTGCGTTACCCAAAGATTGACTGGTAGAAAATGCCTTAAGGCATTAAGTCCGCCTCTGTACACTTGTGTGCATGAAGAATTAGATAAATAAAATCTGTTTCATCTAAATTCTCATGCTAACAGTTTTTTTATCATCATCATCATCATCAATTCAGCCGAAAGACGTCCACTGCTGGACATAGGCCTCCCCCAAACGTCGCCACAACGACCGGTCCCGTGCGTCTCGCATCCATCGAATTCCAGCAACCTTGACCAGGTCGTCGGTCCACCTTGTGGGAGGCCACGGTTTTTTATGGTAGGTGAAAATCATCGAATGACGAAACCCGCTCTTGGGCGGAGCGGGAGACCAGTGTCAGACTCTCACTGGCTAAATAACCTACCCCGTACCTTCCTTGCCTTATTCCTAGAGCCGCGGTAACAGTTTCACTCAAACCGGGAGCTCCAGGAGGCTCATGCTAACGGTAGTGATCAGTTGTAGTCATTTGTTTTAAAATTGGAAATCATCTAATGTGGGAGAGGTCCTCCACTCTAGGGCAGAGCGGTAGAGTGTGTTATTTTGACTCTTCTTTGATAAGAAAAATTTCTATGTTTTGACTGAACCTATATCTATGTTTTTTACTCTTGGGTTCCAGAACCACAAGTTTCTTTTTTGAAAGTCAACTCATGACCCTTGTTAGCAATCCCTGCCATTACAATTACGTATTTGTACATCGCAACCCGTTTAGAAGCAAACATTTTAATATGAACTGATCTTCATTTAATATACGTCAATACGGTGTTAGAAACTTTAACACACTCACTACTGTTTGACATATCTCTGCTCACTATGCTATTAACTTTTCTGTATTTCAATTTGTAACATCATAATTTCCAGGTGTCACCTGCTCATCCGCTCTGGGCAGCCAAACCTCAGTAGAGGAGTACCCCAGCATTGCGCAGGTGGAAAACAGAGCTGGACTGCTGTGGCTGCAATACTGCGTGGCCAGCGTTCTGACCTCCTACCACGTCTTGTCAACAGCAAAGTGCTTCTCTGGACCGTAAGTATCAATCCTAGATATAACGTACTCCATTATCATCATTATTATTTTAGCCGAAAGACGTATACTGCTCGACATAGGCCTTAAATGTTGCCATAACAACTGGTCCTGTACATCTCGTGTCCATCAGATTCCCTCAACCAGGTCATCGATTCACCCAGGGAATTTTTCTCTAGACGTAGTGAAAGTTTGAGCCTAAAACTCAGCTGTATTTTATTAGTTGCCCTTTCAATTCCGTGACCACGGTATCTCTTTTGAACAATCCTGCAGTTCTGGCAATATAATTGGCACCCGCGCCATGATAATAATGTACTTATCTTAAATTTAAGCAAACATAATGAATATTTTCACAACCAAGATCATTTCAGCTACTACGCAGACAACTACCGTCGCATCAGAGCTGGCGCATCCTACCGTGGCACTGGAGGTCTCGTCCGTGGAGTGGAACGAGTCTACATCCACCCCGACTTCGGTCTACTGGCTAACGACGCTGACATCGCCGTGGTCCGAATGCAGGAGGCCTTGACTCTGGGAGACACTATCAAGCAAGCGCAGATTCTTGGCCAGGGCATCTACTTACCTACTGGTTTAGCGTTAACGCTTGTTAGTTGGGGTACCACCACTGTGAGTATTGTAGATAATCTTTGATCCTATCCCATCGTCATCATTTCAGCCGAAAGACGTCCACATAGGCTTACCAGAAGCTTACAGTGACGGGTGACAGGCTAATCATCATAATGAACGGTCCTGTGCAACTCACATCCATCGGATACCCGCAACCCTTGCCCCGTCATCAGTCTACCTTGTAGAAAGCCTTCCAACACTGCGTCGTCAGATATGTAATCACCACTCCAGAACCTTTCGACCTCAATGGCCACCTGTTCTGCAAGCAATGTGCCCTTCTCATTGCCGTTTAAGTTTGGCGATTCTTTGGACTATGTCGGCAACCTTGGTTTTCCTACGGATAATTTCATTTCTGATAGTATCAGACAAGGAAACTCCGAGCATAGCCCTTTCCATTGCTCTTTGGGTGACTTTAAGACTTCTGATGATCTAGTCCATATGCTTGCAATTAATATCACCATCTGCATCCCTCTGGCCTTTCCCCAACTTACTTGAGGTCAGCTTTCAGTCAAACCGAATGGGGTTGAATACCCATGTTTTACATGGAGTGACTGCCTATCAGTGCCCCACCACCCCAGTTATCCTTAATTTAGTATCTAGTGTGAGACATAAATGTAAGTTACAATAAAAGCTGACATAGTATAATTACGACTACAGCCTCTAAAAACAAAAAAAAGCTAATTATATCTTGGATAGACTGATGGACAGACTAACGGTGAGACACTCAGATTTTACGTTTTTGACACGGGGTCAGGTTGCCTCATTTTAAGAGTTCCGTAATCGGTCCAGTCCAGTGTTTGTGGCGGCGCTTGGGGGTGGCCTATTTCGAGCAGTGGTCATCTTTCGGCTGAAATGATGATGATGATGAACTAAAGGTTAAAACGGGTTTCCTATTACTAAGATTGTGCCGTTCCTCCACCTGTCTATCTCCGTTTTTTACCAGGCTATATCTCATTAACCATGCTAGCTTGACAGTTGACAGTTTCATAGATGATATATTTCTATTGCCGCTATAACAACGTATAGTAAAAACTGAAAAAAATAAGCTGGGCTCCCATACAACAACGTGACTTTTTCCTTTTTTTTCTACCGATGTGAAGTGCGGATGGTGCGCGGGTCCCACTCGCAATGGACCGGAATGATTTGTAAATATTCATTTGAAAGTCTTTAATTGGTACGAGCCAAGACAACTGAAATTTGAACCATCTTTCTTCGTACTTAATGCACCTCCACAATTTTTCCTCTGTTACAATGGGTCGCTTACAATGGGCCTAATAAGAAGACTCAAAGTCACTCAAAGGACCACTCACACTCAGGATTGCTGGAATCCGATAGATGCAAGACGCACAAGACTGGTCTTTGTGGCGGGCCACTTGGGGGAGGCCTATGTCCAGCAGTAGACGTCTTTCGGCTGAAATGATGATGATAATTTGTTCTCCAAAACTGCCGGGACTTTCATCGTCATCATCATCAGCCTTTTTGATGTTCCCACTTCTGGGACACAGGCCTCCTCTCAGGAGAGGGAATGGGCCATAATCCACCACGCGGGCCCAGTGTGGATTGGTGGATGTCTCATGTCTTCGAATTTTTGTCGGGATTTTGCAATCAGTTTTCTTTGTGTTCTACATTAACCCCTATTTTTTATTTCAGGAGGGCGGAAACACTGGCAACTACAATCTTTATGAGTTGGACCTCTACACCATAAGAGATTATGACTGCATAAACACTTACTACTATCTCCAAAACTTCCCCAACAACACCATTACAGAAAATATGTTCTGTGCTGGTCTCCGAGGCTCCCAGGGTCGGGACCTGGACTCCAGGGATGTTGGAGCTCCTCTGTTCTACTCAGGAGTTACTATGGGCATCCTCTCCTTTGGTGTGTCTGATGGAGAAGACAGCGTTCCTGTTGTGAGCACCGGTCTTGCTTCGTATTCGAACTGGGTTGTGGAAACCGCGACATACTAGAATTTTCAGTGATGAATTGCTTTAAGATTTAGTATAAGAACTTATTTTTAGTGACTTAATATATAAACTTTTCTTTAAATCAATAATTATTTTTTTCTTTTATGACATTAACCTAAACACACTAATAACAACTTAGGGGCTGCGCAAACTTGGACGCTTTTGTATCTCGCATCGGATTTTATAAAAATTCGAAGACATGTGACATTCACCAATTCGCACTGGGGTGGATTATGGCCTATTATACTATAAATTCGTGATAATTTTTGTTAAACTTTTGTGGGTCTACCTGAAACAAATGAATTTATTATTTTTACTAGCTGCTGCCCGCGACGTTGTCTGCGTGAAGGCCCTACAGCACCAAACAAATCTAAAATGGCAGTGTATGATCAGTGTACATCAGATGGCATAGCATTATAAGTAAACAACTTTTAAAATAGCATTGCATCAGCCTTATAAAGTTCCCGCTGCTGGGACACAGACCTCATTTCTAGGAGAGGGAATGGGCCATAATCCACCACGCGAGTCCAATACGGTTTTGTGGATGACACTTGATGAATTTTTGGTTCTAAAACATTCACAGTCACAGTTTCCTCATTATGTTTTCCTTCACCGTTGAGCAGTGGTTATGAAATAAAATACACAAAGTAATGCGCCTGGCTGGGTTTGAACGACAGACCTACAACTTGTAAGTCGGAGCCTTTACTACTTCGCCACCACTGAGTCGGAGCCTTTACCACTACGCCACCACACTACGATGGTAGTTATGCTGCCAAGAGCCAAAATGTAAAGAGAGTCAGGACTGGTGACGCGGGAGCAAGCGACATACAGTTGCCCGTGTAAGAGACAACTCGTCCTGAAGTTGACATCCGCTGCACTCAGTGTCTGCCCCTTCGACTTATTGATGGTCATCGCGATGCAAACACTCACGGGGAATTGTACGCGCTTGAACTGGAACGGGAAGTTATGAGGTATAAATACTGCCTCGACTTCGCCATAAACCGTAAGAATTTTTGCTTCAATGATTTGTCTGTGCAGCGAGATGACTTTAAGACGGGTCTCATTACACCACTTTGGAGGAGATAGGTAATTCCGAAAATGCATAATCGGGACTCCGACTTTCAGCTTTATGGTATGCGCTTGAAGTCCATTTGCTGGCTGGGAGTTCAAAAATTCCACGGGATAATGTGTGGCGTCATCTTGCTCAACGACAGTGTTTATTGAGGTATAGATCACTGCATTTCCCTCAATTTCCTAGAGAATGTATTCGTTAATTGCTGCAGCCTGATCTGATTTTTGGACGTCAAAATGGCCCGCTCACACACAAGAAATTCTGCTGGTGCGGTAAATGACTGTTGTCCCCGTACACACAGCAAATGAATTCTTCTAAGCTGGCTAACGCTCTATCGAGAGACTTTGGAAGCACCTCCTGTCCACCTCTCTCGCAGTGGGCTTTGACTTGCAGCAGACTCTGGCAGAGGCCATGATCCGGAGCAAAGAAGAGTGGCAGGCGGTCGCCTCCTTCTGCGAAGCAGTAATGCTAGCGGCTAAAAAAGGGGGTCGATTGCATCAGGCAAAAGCAAAGGCGCTCAAGCCGCAGCTACCGCCGCCGTGTCTCCAATCCCGATTTACGGCCACAGTAGGCGCGGGCTTGTGACCGCCGAGCAATGGGTAGCTCTTTGTCCACCCATTCGATAGTCGACGACGGCGCGCACTATTCCCTGCGCCTCCAGCAGTCGGCAGCAACTGTAGGAGCCCAACAGGATCGAAGCCAAGGTTTCAACGTAGCAAACGGGAAGCGTTTGCCCGAAATCGCCACTGAACAAACTGTGACACCACCCATCAAATGTTCGTTCCCGCGGATGTCCTGCAGGGTTCTGTCCTCGGCCTCAACTGCCTTCCTATTGGCCATAATACGCTCATCCCATATGATCAAAGAGCTATCCTTAAGCACGTGTCCCTTATCGCTGTTACGTGACACACCGCAAACAGGCGTTTTGATGCTCTCTAAATCGATGGGAATTTGAAGATGGCATGTGCTGTCTTGCCACTCGGAAGCAGTGTGGCAGCTATTCCCAACGACGCGACAGCAATAGCAATATTGCCTTGCCTCCTGACCTTTGCAAGTATGTCATGTTTTTCCTGCTCCAACAGGAGCAACACAAGAAAAACATTTTGCCCTGGTTTTGCACAACGCTTTCAAGGACGGTGTTATAAATCTGTTTTTGCTCTGAAGAGAACTCTGTCTCAGCGTTATACTCTCGATTTCCATAGTCTTGATGCGGTGACGATTGGGGAGCTAGTAATCCATATCAGATCAGTGGATTGCCGCCGGTAGAAATGTCCACATCTTGAAGTGAACTGAGACAGGTGTTCAGCACACGATCATCAGTTACATCGACTTCGTCTCCAGTAGCACGCCTCAAAGCTCGCAGAAAATCTTCAGACAAATGATGGCGATATTTTAATGAACATAACTTATTTGTAATACTTAACGCCGCATTTTTTTTAATAGTCTTGCTCAACTCTGCTCAAGATTTTGAGGGTTTTTTGGAACTTGAATTTTTCAAAACGAACTATACCCTGCCCTATATATCGCCCTGTGCGATTTTGTATTTGTATATCCTGTCCACATTATGAGGTGTACAATAAAGCTTATAGTAAAAAATAAATAATATACGATACCACGTTTAGGAAGAATTTGTTTTTTATGAAATCAAATAGATGGCGCTGTTTTAAAATTTTCTAGTGCTACTACATTCAACTATGTTTCTCTGCCCAAGTTACTTAAATGTCGTACTATTTATAGTGTAAAGCCAGATAATAGCATGGCTTACTCAAAAACAACATTTAAATATGCGTCGTTAAATTAAACACTGTCACAGAATGCGTAAGAACAATAAGTATTCATAACTCCTCCCCCGTAAGTGATAGCGTGATAACATGTAGCCTATATGTTGGCCCATCCTTTATTCAAGCAAAATTTGAAGATAATCCATGCAGTATGTATAAATACACTTCTCATCAAAAAAATCGAAACACCTTGCAAGTTTACGTTTTGTCAGGATTATCAGAAAAATGTGTACATTTAGGAATAAATGTTAAATGTCGTTTAATAGTGAGTAATATGAGCTTATCAAATCTTAATGTTAATGTTCTAAATTTAAATGAATTTTTCATAGGTTTCGTATTTTGTTAAATGAGTCATTTTTATTCCGTATGGAGTATAAAGGAAATGGATAAAACAACACACGTAAATGAAAAAAAAAGCTAAAAAACGTTTATTTAATAACTTGTATTCCCTCCCCGAGCACTAATTACTGCTTCCATACGGTTCTTCATCGATCGGATGAGAGTCACGATCACATGCTGTGGTATATTGTCCCATTCCTCTTGGATTGCATCTTGCAGCTGGCTAAGTGTTTCTGGGGCAGGATCTCTTGCTCGAATTCGTCTCTTTAATTCATCCCATAGATGTTCAATGGGATTCATGTCCGGGCTTCTTGCTGGCCATTCCATAATAGAGATATCGACTTCGTTAAGATAATCTCGTACGACGCCCGCGGTGTGAGCCCTAGCATTGTCGTGCATGAATATGAAGCCGTTGCCAATAAAATGTGCATAGGGCATCACATGAGGCTCGAGACACTCTTCGACGTACCGATGACAGTTTAGTGCAGGCAGACGTGGCCCAGACACGAAAACCAGCTCTGTCTTACCGTCGGCGCTGATTCCTCCCCAAACCGTCCACGAACCGCCACCATAGCTGACCTTTTCTTCAATGCAGCATTGTGCATAGCGTTCTCCGTCTCTTCTGTAGACCTTGTTCCTTCCGTCGTTACCATACAGCATAATTTTACACTCATCAGAAAAGAGAACTTTGCTCCACTGTAGGTATGACCAATTTAGGTGCTCACGTGCAAAGTTAAGGCGCGCTCGTCGATGGTCTGCAGTTAATTTCGGCCCATTTGCTGGCTTATGCGGTACCAGTCCACGATCCTTCAACCTTCTTCTAATTGTAGAGTCACTTACAGCCACCCTTCGTACAACACGAAGCCGCTGCTGCAGTTGAAAAGCGTTAAGGCGTCGATTTCTTAAAGAAGTTGTTACAATAAATCGATCATCTCGCTCAGGAGTTACCCGATTCCTGCCAGATCCTGAACGGCGCGTGAACAAACCAGTCTCCCGATAACGTTTATAGACTCTATGAACAGATGACAGGCTTAGATGCAGTCTTGCAGCCACAACACGCTGACTAAGGCCAGAATCCAGCAATGCCACAACTTGGGCGGCTTCTGTGGGCGAAGTATCCATACGTTTTAGAAAAAAACCTTTTTTCAGACGTCCCAAAGTCACAGTATTGAAATAAAAAACAAAAAGTTTAAGGATATGCGCCAATTTTTAGTTTTTAAACGCTAAATGTACTCCAACCCTAAACACACATTTGTCTCAAAACAGTGATTCATTTCGTTTATAAGATAAACAAATGAAATTCTAATTTTGAATTTAGAATTTTCGCTTATTACTGTAATGGCCAAACTGCCAGCTATAATATATGTATTTTTTTTCATCGTATGAATTCTTTTTTGTGTTAAATTCGGACAGAAACAATGAAAACGGAAGTGTTTCGATTTTTTTGATGAGAAGTTTATATATCCAAGTAAGTTTTTGAGTTTAGCCTGGACATACATACAGACAAATAGACAAAAATTCTCAAAACTATATTTTTGGCTTCGATATCGATTGTAGATCACTTCCCAAGTATTCTTTTAAAAAAATATTTAATGAACAGTTTTGACTTTCCTACGATTTTATTATAATTACCTAAACTCTTTAGTTAAGTCCCAAGAGGACACAAATTTCCGTACAACTGTTGTCGTTTAATTGTGTCTGTAATTACGGTAGTCGAAAGGTAAAAATAATATTATTTTGTTAATGTAATATTTTCGTTTGTACTAATTTGAGTCAGTAGATGTCGTTGTACGTATATAAATAACATTGAAAGATTAGGTTGCGTTGCAAAATAAATCCGTTAGACCGTTGGAATAAGAATAAGACATTTCATATAAACATGAAGAACGCCGTTAAAGAGATAAACTATTTTTTTTAATTATGTAAGTATTAAATAGTAACCCACATTTTTTCGTAAAACGAACCAACCACTACCTAAGATATTTCCCTAAAAATAAATAAGTAACATTTGCTCTGTTTGGGCTTGTTTTTTTTTTCATTTTTTATTCCCTGTTGTGAGTAAATTCAACCGCGCAGTAAGAGACTATGAAATCTTGAACACGACCTATGTCGTGAGATTTTGAGGGTTTTTTGAAACTTAAATTTGTCAAAACCAATTATACGACTTTTATGAAGAAAATGCGCACTACCATCTATGAATTTTAAGAATAACTAACTGCTAATCTTGCCAACATGGTCAAAAAATTATTAATTTCCAAAAAGTGTCAAAATATAACTTGATTTGATTTTTGTGTAATCTCATAGATGGCGCTTTTCAAAATATGTCTTTATACTACTAATATTCATTAAACTATGTTTCTTTGCCTAAATTACGTAGTTTTGAAAAATTAATACTGGGAATCTTTATTATTTACCTAAATAAATTTACGTGCCAAGTTTCAAGATAATTAACCCAAGCAATAAGATTCTCCCGTACAAACTTTAACATCCCCTAAATCTTGCACTGGGGGTACTACTGAAAAAATAAATATGGCATCCTGGATAACTAAAATTTAGGGTAATGTTTATGCTAAGTTTTGAGTCGATCGGCCCACGGAAAAAAAAGTTACACCCTTGCATCCATTGCACCATTTAAATTCAATATTCCTTAGCTCCCATAACTTCCGGCGTGATAATATGTAGCCTAAAGCCTTCCTTGGTTTACAAGGAACATTTTTGCTGAATTTCAAATCAATCTATCCAGTAGTTTTGGCGCCAACCCGTACCATAGGCACAGACAAACAGACAAACAGACAAAAATTCTAAAAAGTCACTTTTTGTCATCAGTTACGTTTTTCTAACAAAAGCCACTTATTTTTCCCAGAAAATTCTCAATGTACAGTTTTTCTTTCGTTACTGTTTTATTATATGTATAGATTAACCCGGGACCACTATGTGAGATGACATCAGCCTTTTTAATGTTCCCACTGATGGGACACAGGCCTCCTCTCTAGGAGAGAGAATGGGTCATAATACACCACGTGGTCCCAGTGTGCATTGGTGGATGTAACATGTCTTCGAATTTTTGGTTCTAGGACATGCCGGTTTCCTCACGATGTTTTCCTTCAACGTTTTGAGAGCAATGGTGATGAGAGTTACACAAAGTAATGCGCCTGGTAAGGTTTGCTTCCTTTTGAATAAACCAAACAAACCAACCAAAACCGTACCAAAGAACATGTTCTATGCGGGTCTATATCGTGGCGACCAGGGCCTGAATCTGGACTTGTCTTTTTAGGAGTGTGCTAACTTAGTTTATACAACCGCCTTCATAATATAGACAAGCAATTACGTATGTGTGTGAATGACGTGAACAACGCCCTAACCTAATCACTTGTGTAGTGTGTAGGCGATGCTTGGCCGACATCTAGGCCATGCACGGCATGGCACATCTAGGCAAGGCATAGATGTAGGAATGAGTAGGATTATAATGCTTTCATGGAACTCTTACAAGGAGGTTCGGCTTCATTTTGTGAGATAGCGTGCACTTAGAAAATCAGAGTTAAGCCTTATTTGGTAGATCGTTAGAGAGTAGAAAAATATAAAAAAAAAAACTTAAATCACTAAACATTAACGCTGTGATGTAATGCCAACCAACGAAAAAACTCACGAACTTTGGTTTTAAATTTACATAGGGTTGTTGCCATCCTAATTTCCTGAAAAAAAAAGTGATGCACGATTTTTTTGTCATTCACAAATAGTCCGCATACCAATTTTTAGCTTTCTAGCTTGAAAATTGAAAAATGCTCCACACAAACTTCTGCTCTACATTGTCGGGAAGTCGGTGGTTAAAGAGAGGCAAAAAGCAGCCTATGTCAGTCCCCATCCCTTCAACTATCTCCACTAAAAAATCACAACAATAGGTCGCTCGGTTTTGCCGTGAAAGACGGACAAACAAACAGACTGAGTTACTTTCCCATTTATTTATTTTTATCATAGGTAAAATCATCCAATGACGAATCCTGCCCTTAGGTGGAGCGGAAAACAGTGTCAGACTGTTACTGACTAAACAACCTACCCCATTCCGACGTTGCCATACATACCAGGGCCAGAGCCTTCCTTTCAGACGCGAACCCTTAGCTCCAGTTAGCTTAGACCTTTCTACAGGATCCCTACGGTTTGCTGACCACTTCCCTCATACTTTAGAAAGCATATCTATGCTCTCTGTGAGGAAAAGAACAGAGAATAAACCTGTGTTTGCGCAAACCTCTGTCGAGATTAGCCATTGAAAATGATCTGTAGGATTGGGTATTAATATTATAAGTATGTTGATTAAAAATATCAGGTGTTATACTTATTTATTTACGGAATTAAAATCGTCACTCTTTACGTCCGTGATATCATTTTGGATGACATTTTTGAATGGTTATTTACTCATTCAATAGTGTTATAATTGGGTAGGTACGTAAATAAATCCATATTACTCCCGTTAATATTTTTTTTATTGATATTCAACTTGACTCTGGCCTGTAAAATGCAAAAAAAAGAAAATCCATATTGGAAAAAAAAAACGACAAAAATGTACCTGAAAAAGCGCCCGAGTTGTCTCCTCTATTGCCGCGCCTGTATCGCCTCTCATTTATGACTGGTATTGGGCCAAAGTCCTGGAAGCTTGCCAACGTGCAACACATTATCATTGACCAGCCTCCAGTGTTCTTTTTTAGAATTTGTAGATGACTTTTTGTATCTCCAAGTAAACGCACTCATCATCATTATCAGCCTTTTTTAATGTTCCCACTGCTGGGACACAGGCTTCCTCTCTAGGAGAGGAAATGGGCCGTAATCGACCACGCGAGCCCAGTACGGGTTAGTGGATGTCACATGTCATGTCTTTAAATTTTTTGTTTTAGGACTTACCGGTTTGCTCACGATATTTTCCTTACACCGTATTGAGAGCAGGGGTGATGAAATAAATTACACAAAGTTTTTTTTTTTATATTGATTATAGGCTCGCGCTTGACCGCTATCTTACCTGATGGAAAGCGACGATAAAGTAATGCGCCTGGCGGGGTTTGAACCCCCAACCTATAACTCGTAAGTCGGGGCCGTTACCACTCGGCCACCACTTCTCTAAATGAACTGGTATGCTGTAAATCCGCGACAGTTTTTTTTTTAAAGTGAGAAATCATGCAAATGACTGACTTATCAGACCTTTACTAACTAAAATTAGACTGTTATCTTTCATTTTCCTTTGCGTACGGATTTCCCCTTCAGGAAACGAAAAGGGTCAACATCCTACGCACTGACTACACTGACTACGTACTGTTGACGACTTGGGCTCGATTCGCATGATTACCGGACGGCCGGACAACGAGCTAGCCCACCGTGACTACCAGCCGCTTGTACCGTGGCTGGTAGTCAGGGGCGGGGTTGGGGCTGCTAGGGCTTGGGCCATCATTCTCCTTCGTTAACATTACTGCTTTGAAGAATGAGGTGACCGCCCGCTGTTCTTGCTCATTCTGGACCATGGCCTGAAACCAGGGCTCATCGCGAGAGGTTACTGTTGCCTATCACCACACACGCGTCTTCAAAGCCTAGACCACAGGCATAGAGTAGCCAGCATTTCAGTTTTATACAGGATGAATTTTGGAGAGTAGGCGCGAGAATTGCACGATTTGATTCCGCAATCTCAATTTTACCATCGGACGTCCCGGCGCGTACGGCAAATATCCACTATTACGTTGTTGACACATCTACGGTCCAAACTAAGCGTTTTGCCTCATTGTTTATACCGCATACATCTAGGGAATGTAACAGTTTGCCGGCAAAATCAAAATCAAAAAGGTTTTTATTTCATATAGGCCTACAAGGGCACTTATAAAACGTCAGAAGCTAGTGCACGGTTCCAAATTGGTCGTTTCCTATGGAGAAGAACCGGCAAGAAACTCCATGGTTACTCTTTTAAAAAAATGATTTCTTACAATAATTCGTTGTTACAGTACTTATATCATTATGTAAGAACAGTGTAGACCAGTCAATATTGTATTAAAACCACAATAAAAAAAATCATAATAATAAAAAATAAAAGGTGAATCGTAATAGGATTTACTAAGTCTACAGTGCTCTTACTTTACAACGTGAATTGTAAAAAAATATTGTATATAAAAAAAAATTAAAAAAGTATGAGAAAAAAAAAATACATCAATCACTACAACAGTTACACTGCGGGGTGTTAACAAAATTAATTATAATTGAATTAAAATTTTTTTTTGGTCTTAATAATATAAATATTGCAGAAGCAATGAGTCAAGAAAAAAAAAATGTGTATATGGAAACAAAGATGGAGCAGTTAATAGACACAATATGAATAAGTTACCAGGGAGCCACATGTGCAGGAGCAGTCATTGCCAAATAAGCTTGTCTTCTACATAATCCTTAACCTTATAATATGCTTTTTTGGTTAGGACCCGCTTAATGTGATTTTTGAACTTTCCCTCACCAAGTTCGGTTACCGCTTCTGGCAGCTTGTTATAAAAACGTATGCTGTTTACTATAAATGACTTGCTGGTCTTGGCTAACCTCCATTTGGGTAAAACAATTTCGTGTTTACTGCGCGTATTCTTGTTGTGAATATCGCTTCTAATTTTAAAAAGTCCTAAATTTTTACGAACATACAGGATACTTTCTAAGATATAAAGAGAAGGCAGAGTCAGTATATCGATTTCTTTAAATTTATCTCTAAGGGACTCGCGAGGACCCATTTTATAAATAGCCCGGATTGCTCTTTTTTGTAATATAAAAATTGAGTCTACATCAGCTGCAGATCCCCACAATAAAATGCCATAAGACATAATACTGTGGAAATAAGCATAGTAAACTAATCTAGCTGTGGCTACATCAGTCAATTGCCTTATTTTTCTTACTGCATATGCAGCTGAGCTTAGTCTACCAGAGAGAGTTCTAATATGAGCGCCCCATTGCAATTTAGAATCGATAGTTATACCTAAGAAAACAGTTTCCATAATAACATCAAGCTTTTTGCCGTCAAGAATTAAACTGATGCCAACTTGAGGGATATTGGGCATTGAAAATTTTATACATTTCGTTTTATTCGCATTTAATAAGAGGTTATTAGCAGCGAACCATTTAGAAAGAACAGCCAGACTTTCATTAACATGCAAGACATCCGCATCTTTTCTATTTACTTTAAAAATAAGGGAAGTATCATCAGCAAATAAAACTATATCAGCTAAATTTGCCATCATGTAAGGAAGGTCATTGATATAAACCAGAAAAAGGAAAGGGCCAAGGATCGAACCCTGAGGCACGCCCATCTTTACAAAAGAGCCTGAGGACGTCGCCCCATTAATGGTTACTTTTTGCTGCCTGTAAGATAAATAGGAAAAAACAAGATCAGCAGCTTGTCCACGAATTCCGTAATGATGTAATTTACAGATCAGAGTTTTATGGTCAACACAGTCAAATGCTTTTGAGAGGTCACAGAATATGCCAATGGCATCCTGGGATTTCTCCCAGGATTCCAAAATGTGACTGATGAGTTTCACTCCTGCATCCGTCGTCGACCTTCCTTTCATGAAGCCAAACTGATGACTATGCAAAATCCCATTCACATTAAAATGACACAGCATCTGGTCCAGCATGATTTTTTCGTAGATTTTACTCAATGCTGGAAGCACAGATATAGGTCGGCCGTAGTCTTTCCGTCTGATTATAATTTAGGTGTCTTCAAGGCTAGAGTGAATAGGCTATTAATAAACTAGTGCCCCTCACCATCAACGATTGCATCACTGCTTACCATCTGGTGTCACAGTTTAGCACTAGTTTATTGCAATTAAAAAAAGGATCTCCAAGTTTGTCATCAGGACAAACCCTGTCCCAAGATAATAACAAAACAAGTATTCAATGAAAATATATTTTTCATAACAAGCTTTAATAGCGCGTTAAATACCTGCTATATCATTAATACTCATCAAATCCATTCCTTATTATCAAGTATTTATGGTGATCTTCCTGCTCCAGATCAGATCTGTTTACCATTTACCATCAAAGTGGTCGTCAATATCAATCGAATGAGCCCAAATACCATAAGGTTGACTTGTATTTGCTTAAATTGCAGCTCAATCGGTTGAAGATCTGCTTCAAAATTGAGTTGCAAGATTTGAGCCGAACATACATAGTTACATTGCAAGCTAATAAAAAGCTTGTAAAAACAACGTTTCTGCGGTTGCTAGGTGGACATCCAGGTGTATGGCTTTAATCTTGTTACAGCTTAGACATTCGTTATCAACATCATGCCATATAATTGATAAAAGTAGGTATTAGGGGAAGCCTCCGTTCAAGAAATAATTAAAGAAATGACATAATAAAAGTATTTAGATAAATATGTTGTTTTGAAACTGGCAGCTGTAGACTTAATGACAGAACGAAATAATCGCTGCCCAGGTGGTAAATATACGATAGGGCTATATTTGATTATCTCTATATTCTTCATTTTGATCGATTATACATTATTACGTATGCAGTAATTTTTATTTGTTTTCCAGATTGTGTTATCTTGGATGTAAACGTGTTTTTATGTGGGGCAAACACGGTAATAAATTATTTCAAAGTCAAGGAGAGGTCACGCCAGACAGTCATAGCTACACGTGTGAAAGAGTTACCATAGCCCTGGAACTAAGCGAAGGAACATGTGTGAGTTCTGTATAAGCCAGAAACGGAGGAAATATGGATGAGTTCTTTATTAAATAGATTCATTCTTGCCAAATTCAACTTCTGGCTAGCTGGTAAATTATAAATGATTTTATTTTGTAAGTAGGTTTTTACAAACTCTTTTACACGTCAATTATTTTTTTTCGTCCCTTGATACTAGATGAGGCTGGTGTTTCCTAGCTGACTACCCTGAGAAGAAACACCGAAACAAACTCAGGGGTCAAAGTCTCTTTCAAAGTCCATACACAAACATGTACCTAATGGTCAAATCATATGAGAACCATGCAGATTGGAGTCGGAGATGGTCTTTTGAAGAAAGAACCACACAGTTCTGAGTAGACTTGTCCAGTCAGTGCAAGCATTTGTCAGTACTTGTGTAGCTCAACTCAGGACTACTAAGGAGCTCAACGATTTGACGAACAATACCAAAGAAAGGACATGGTCGTTGCTAGCTTACCGCCCGGTCGTTCGACAATCGTCCAGGGCGAGCCCAAGTTATTGTAGGAGCGTAGTATTCCACTCCTCAAAGAGATATAATACCGTAAGGGTCGAAGCCAACTGGGGCCAAGGGTTCGCATCTGAAAGAAAGTCTCTGGCCCTGGTATATTATGGCAACTTAGGAATGGTGTAGGTTATTTAGTCAGTAAGAGTCTGACACTACACAAGGGCGGGATTCGTCATTGGATGATTTTTACTTACCTCAAAAAAATACCGTAAGGACCCAGCAGGGCCGATCCCCGCTAGGACCTCGAGTAATTTCTGGAAAGAAAACCCGTGGTCCTAGAATGCAAAGGGCAACTGAAAGGTACAGTTGTGGTTTACGTCAGGGCGGGAGAAGTTTTTCGTCATTGGATGAGTTTTTACCTCCTCATCATCATTATCCTTTTTAATGTCCCACTGCTCGGACATAGGTCTCCTCTATATGAGAATGCGCCATAATCCGCCACGCGGGTCCAGTGCGGTTTGGTGGATGTCACATGTCTTCGAATTTTCGGTTTTAAGGTCACGCCGGTTTCCTCACGATGTTTTCCTTCACCGTTTTGAGAGCAGTGGTGATGAAAGAAATTACGCATAGTAATGGGCCTGGCTGGGCTTGAACCCGTGATCTACAACTTGTAAGTCAGGGACTTACCACTCGGCAATCACTGCACTCTTGATTTTTACCTACCATAAAAAAACTGTATTATAGAATTTTCAGAGTTTGCTATGTTATCTTCGCTTTATAAATACATTAAAAGAGTAATAATACAGAAATATGTAGCCATAGTTTCAAGCTTCTTATCCTAGCATAGTAATGGAAGGTAACTCTTGCGTTTATTGTGGCTTAACAGTAACCGTAAGTAAGGTTCCATTAGGGTAAACTTATTTTCTAACGCTTGCCACATTTTCTTTTACAATTTTTACAATAATATTAAAAACAATGAAAGTAGTGGTTACGGTCCCGACTTAGGGTGTTTATAATATCATGAAGACTTCATCCCGCATGCGGATTAGCTCCGCATGCAGAAAATTTCAAAGGCCAAAGAAACCCACGTGCGTACCATTACGCACGCATTATATAGATAGGTACAGCGGAACAGATCCGCGTGCGTAATCTAAAAATGAAAAATGTTTTGTTTTGTAACGAAATTCAAATAAATAAAAAATTGAATCCAAAAACTTTCAGGAGTGACGAAATGTAGTTACACATAATCGGCCAAATATTTTTATTTTGTTAAGTCTTTACTAGCTTCATGAAACATTGTGTTCATTTGACACCTAAACGCGGTCCCGAGATACAAGGTTCTGACTGACAGACAGACAACAAGGCATTCTTATAAAGGTTAAGTTTTTCGTTATTCGGTACGGAACCCTGCAAAGAACCTAATGTTGTGTTACATTTAACAACATTTATTTGAAACAAAACCCACAAGGTCACAAAAATTGTAATAAATAAAATACAAAGGTACATACGATACTTTTTTATAAAGAAACTAGCTTTTGCCCGCGGCTTCGCTCCCGGCAACAGACCTACTCTACCCTTCTCTACCCCACTCTACCCTACTCTACTCTACTCTACCCTACTCTACCCTACTCTACCCTACTCTACCCTACTCTACCCTACTCTACCCTACTCTACCCTACTCTACCCTACTCTACCCTACTTTACCCTACTCTACCCTACTCTACCCTACTCTACCCTACTCTACCCTACTCTACCCTACTCTACCCTACTCTACCCTACTCTACCCTACTCTACCCTACTCTACCCTACTCTACCCTACTCTACCCTACTCTACCCTACTCTACCCTACTCTACCCTACTCTACCCTACTCTACCCTACTCTACCCTACTCTACCCTACTCTACCCTACTCTACCCTACTCTACCCTACTCTACCCTACTCTACCCTACTCTACCCTACTCGATATTAGGTCCTCCAACGCGCACGCGAATTTGAACTTTATGCAGCGGTAATAAATTACAAATTGACTCTCCATTTTATTTAGAAAACGTTTGTATGGGAAATAGAAAAATGCTGTTTTGAGGATTTTCCCGGCAATTATTCGAATTTTTCTCACCTTTTAAACCTTCCCTAGACCTCCACGAATAATTCAAGACCAAGATAAGATAAATCCGTTCAGCCGTTCTCGAGTTTTAGCGAGACTAACGAACAGCAATTGATTTTTATATATATAGATTGTAATATTGTTTTGGTAGGTAATATTTAAAACATGCATGAAACCTCAGCTGGTATTTACCACCTGAGGTTTGTACAAAATGAGGTCATAAATAAAATGCCGGTACATTCCCACCACAATCTGAAAATAGATGAAAAGAAATGTTATATAAAATTCATATGTCTGGTTAAACGTAGAGATGAGCTAACTCGCAGTTTTGACAACTGGAGTTAATCGAATTGGAATAGTGCCTCGAAGAGTCTGCCGAGTTAACTCTGAACGCCGAATCAATGATTTCTTAAAAACGAAAAATCCTAAGACCAATTCCTCGTTGGACTGTTCGTCAACAAAACGATTCCCCAGCAAAATTTTTCCTACCAGATTATATAGGTACCTACCAGAGCCTTCCTTTCCACTACAAGAACCCAAAAATTGCTTCTTATTAACTGTCCATCTTCGACAGGTCACCTTGGCACTTTCATTAAAAAACCACATTATCTTTGACCAGCCTCCAGCACTTAGTATTCTTTCTTAGAATTTGTAGATGACTTTTGGTTTCTCCAAGTAAACGCACTCATCGTCATCATCAGCCTTTCTATTGTTCCCACTGCTGGGAAACAGGCCTCCTCTCTGGTAGAGGCACTGGGCCATAATCCACCACGCGGGCCCAGTGCGGATTGGTAGATGTCACATGTCTTCAAATTTTTGGTTCTATGACATGCCGGTTTTCTCACGATGTTTTCCATCACCGTTTTGAGAGCAGTGGTGATGAAATAAATTACACAAAGTAATGCGCCTGGCTGGGTTTGAACCCGCGACCTACAACTCGCAAGTCGGGGCCTTTACCATTCGGCCACCACCACTCTAATACTCACTGCGCGACTGCATAGGTGAAAGCAGAATCTTTCACCTATGGACATTTTCATCTACGACACATTCGGCGACGGGCTTTTTCAGCTATCAAATGTTTGACTGACACGACGATCTATAACTCTTTAAACTACAGACTTTTTTAATTAGGTACGGATAATTGACCGTCAATCTTAAGATAAATGATATTGCAAAAATACACAATACACGTTTAATATAATAATATATTTTAAATTAAATTAAATTAAATTTAATATAATATACTGAAATGGACTCGGACCAAACCAGAGATTCTGAAAAGGCGGGTCCGTTTATTGAAAACATTAAAAAGTTCTGTGCAGAAACCAATTAAAAGTAAAATGCTACCATTCTAAATTAGAAAATAGGTCAAAAAAAGTATCTATATATGCCCATTTAAAACAAATAAATTAAATTGAGATAACATTGAAAAACCAAAAATTGTGTAAACAAAAAATAACAGGAGTACAACTTATAAATAAAATAAAATATAACAAAAAAGACAAATGTGTAAAATAAGTGTAAATATTTATAACAAGAATAAAAATCTAAATACTAATTACTATGTATCGGCAAATAGTTGACAAAAATAATAAAAAAATATTTTCAATTGATGACACGTTAGCTCGAACATCTTCAAAGCTAATTAATAATTTGAAAGCCGTGTAAGTTGCTGACTTATGCCGAGTAAAAAGCTATTGAGAGCATTTTCTTCCCTCCTCACTTCCATGTCTACGAGTCCATGGCAGCTTATCGTATAAGTAAGAAGGGGAGTGAGACTTGATAACTCCTAAAAGCAAAGTCTCCAAGTGCAGTTTACGTCTAGCTTTCATTTTATTATTTTGTACCTACTCATTTAAAAATGGTGTAACTTGTCCTCTAAAAGGAACGTTCAAACAGAAGCTGTTATCGTACACTATATCCAAAAATTACAAACTAGACAAGTAATTCCTCGCTAAGGTAAAAATAAAAAAGGTTCCGCCCCAACCACCTCTTCGGAAAAACTGAAGGTTTTGTCTGTGCAATATACCGCCACTGGCCTTACTGACAAAAGCTTCGACGACCATCTGTCGAAGCTGTCGTTACGCGTTTGGATCAAGAGTATAAAAATCCAAGCAAAATAGAAGGCAGTATTCTTTAATACGGCTCACATTGTGAGGGGGTTCCTGTCTCTGAAACCCTAACCACCGGTAGCTTGGACCCTGTTCCCTACACCGGTGGACTATACTGTTATTTTTTGCATTTTTTAATGTTTTTTTTTTTTTGTAAAAAATATGTAAATAACCGAAATAAACGGCATAATAATATTTGTCAACTATCACACAACGCCGTTTAATCCCAAACTAAGCAGAGCTTGTATTATAAGTACTAAACGACTATTAAATATTTCGAAATACAGCTATATTATAGATTAATTACACCCAGACACAGAAAGAATGATCGTGCTCATCACACAAACATATGTTCTGGGTGGGAATCGAACCCACGACCTCCGGCATAGCAGTCAGGGTCACTAACTACTACACCAACAGTGAAAATGGAAAAAGTGACTCAAATTGACTCGTTTATTGTTTGACTCGATTTTTCTCGATTAATATAACTCGACTCGCCCATCTCTAGTTATAGTATACCGAAAAAAAGGTGCTATGGGTGAAATTAGATTATAATTTATTAAAATAATAAATCATGTAGGTATGATTTATTATTTTATAAGGTGTAAAATAAAATGTTATTGGTAAAAATAAGTGATATAGACTGAAAAGAAAAACCAACCAGCAAGTACCTATAAAACAGTTCAATTCCTGAATAAACTCATTCGGCAATTGAACGGTTTTTCATGGACGATTTTTCCGATATAAATAGTTTCTTTTATCATCATCATCAGCCTTTTTAATGTTCCCACTGCTGGCACACAGGCTTCCTCTCTAGGAGAGGGAATGGGCACCACACGGGCTCAGTGTGGGTTGGTGGATGTCACATGTTTTCGAATTTTTGGTTCTAGGACATGCCGGTTTCCTCACAATGTTTTCCTTCACCGTTTTGAGAGCAGTGATGATGAAATAAATTACACAGAGTAATGCGCCTGGCTGGGTTTAAACCCACGACCTACAACTTGTAAGTCGGGGCGGTTACCGCTCGGTCACCACTGCTCCTTGTGTCGTAACTGAAAGTTAAGTAACTACGAGTATATGGCTTTATTTCATGCCAAACAGAATTCTAGGGAAACAGGAATTATCAATATTATTTATTACTAGCTTTTGCCCGCGGCTTCGCTTCCGGCAACAGATTATTTTACTCTACTCCACTCTACCCTACTCTACCCTATTTTTTTTTTCATAAGAACCTTCTCCTGACAATAACAAACACAACAAAAAAAGAATCAGCAAAATTGGTCTTGGCGTTGTTGAGTTATTTGCTTACCAACACATTTTGCGATTCATTTTTATATATAAGATTATTAAACTCTTGAGCCCCAAGCCAACGCCGGCATTCGTACACCTGGAGTGAGGGGTTACTAAATGAAAAAATTAAAAGTCGGAGAATAGGACTGATGTCCAATGTAATATCCGGAGAATATTTACAGGTTAGGAATTTTGTCTCAAACGTACTTGAAATATTTAAAAGTCTTAATATTATCGTTATTATACACTGCGAATCTCACTTTGCATTGCACTCTTTCTCAAAGGGGAAGGTTCATAATATGATTGAACGATTATTATTATTATTACTAAGGAGAGATAATGTTTCTTCTAAAAGATATCTTTAATGCAAAAGATATTGAAAAGGTCTTTAAAATTTAAGCCTGTAATTTATTGAAAATTCAAAAAATCCTGAGACTTTAGGGACAAGCCGTAATCCTGAGAAGGGTCCAAAAATTCTGAAATCCCAGAACAAATCCAGGAGATATGGTAACCCTACTTGAGAATGTCGATATAAATGTCGAGATAGTTCTTTGCGACAAAATGGCAGTATGTGCCACTTTTTTTCTTTTGTAACGTAGAAGTTTTATTTTTTTCAAGGGTCCGCAGACTTGACTACATACTTATATTATTTTATTTCAACTCGATATACGAATGCACCCGGACAGATGGGCGAAGATTGTCACTCACTGAACACCTGAAGGAGGTCGACACCATCGAGGTCGACCGCAGCGAAGGTGGTGTGACGATCTCATCATGTTCGCGGGGCAAACTTTGCCGGAGATCGCCCTAGACCGAAAATGCTCAAATCTACACTAATATAATAAAGAGGTAAAGTTTGTTTTTTTGTTTCTTTGTTTGTAGGAAGTAATCTCTGGAACTACTGGTCCGATTGGAAACATTTTAACAACAATTGAAAGCTGCTTTACCACTGAGTGATATAGGCTTTATTTTATGCACGCGGGCTAAGCCGCTGACAAAAGCTAGTGTTTTGTATTCTATTTTTTAAAATTTTACAACCGGATGGCGCGAAATCATGCGCGAACGCTTGCTTGGGTGTTTACGAATTAACAAGAAATAGTCGTATACAGATAACAGAAAAACCTGGTTTAAGCAAGTATACAGGGTGTCATTGACATGTTAACGCAAACGAATACTATAGATCCAGTACATGATTCTGGACAGCCCAGTGGTGGAATTTTTTGACTGTTTTTTTTTCAAATTCTGGAAAAAGTCTTTTGTTTTTTTATTTCTTACCTGTATAAAATCATTATTTTAACCAATCCCAATGATATCTTTAGATTTTTTTTACAAAAAAAAAAATATAAAAAAATCATCGAAGCAAACAAAGCCGTTATTCTAATCAAACCCGATGACATTTTTAATTTGGAGTGTAATTCACAATTTTTTTTTTCGCAAAAAATGTTAAAATGACGTTTTTAGTTAACAGTTTAATTAAAAAAAACGTAAAAAGATCATTAAAAAAAATGTAAGAAAAAACCGACAAAAATTCCATCACTGGGGGTCTAGAATCATGTATTGGATCTATGGTATTCGTTTGCGTTAACATGTCAATGACACCCTGTATACTTGCTCAAACCAGGTTTTTCTGTTATCTGAATTGGTATATTTTCATTTGTTAAATGGTTAATTAATTTTTCTTATCTGCAGTCAACAACAACTTAAAACCACCAAACTGGAAAAAAATCCATAGAGATCTATTTTAAATTACCCCTGCATCAATCATAAAATCTATCCTTAAATCCCTTTGATAAAACTGACAATAATCATCAAAAAATACATAAAGATGTGGGTTATAATGTAAAAGATAAAGATGATAGCAAATGCATCGCTGTTGGTATAAATAACCGCACTGAAAATGCTTCGGCACAGTTCATTCGAGGTCTTGATTGGAAGTCAGAAACAACCATGGTTTCCCTCAGCTTCACTCTCCTCTTGGTGGCAGGTAAAGTATCCATAAAAACTTATAACTATATATATAACATGAATAATTAACCTACTTCAATGTGAAAGAAAAACAAAGTAACTTTCAAATTTATGTTAGAGTAATTTAAAAAAAAATCATCATCATCATCATCAGCCTTTTTAATGTTCCCACTACACGGACACAGGCCTCCTCTCTCTAGGAGAGGGTATGGGCCATAATCCACCACACGGGCCCAGTGTGGATTGGTGGATGTCACATGTCTTCGAATTTTTGGTTCTAGGACATGCCGGTTTCCTCACGATGTTTTCCTTCACCGTTTTGAGAGCAGTGGTGATGAAATAAATTACACAAAGTAATGCGCCTGGCTGGGTTTGAACCCGCGACCTACGACTCGTAAGTCGGGGCCGTTACCACTCGGCCACCACTGCTCCCTATTAAAAAAAAATAAAAAATAATAATAGTTAAAAATAATAATAGAAAAAGAATTATAATTTCTGTAGCAAATTATAAAGCATGCTATGCCACGTATGGTCTTGGATCCACAAAGTTTTAAAAATTACAAATTTATAAACAAAGGTATTGTCTGATCTTTTTTCAATAGGAGAACATTTCTGCTTTCTCTCGAGAAAAAATTCAGTTTTTGGTTTCTAAATTCAATTAAAGACCCATTCCGTAATATACTCTACTTCTTCTTTGGCTAACTCTAGATCGCAATTTTTCTCAAAAATTGATTGTATATATCTACTTCTATCTCTAGAGATGACCTAAACTTAAGCATTGAATTGCAAATTCATTATTTAAGTCATGCAGCATCTTTTTTTTAATTGTAATCTTTCGACGGGTTTTCTTTTCTGTGGCTTTCTTTAGCCTATATATCTTCTGATGTGTTCTATTTACCTAACATTTGACTTGGTAATTTTGTTCATATTTCATTTCTGTCTCGAATAGCTTTATATTTTCCTTCATTATAATCCTCCTTCCTCCCTTTATTTCAGTCGATTCGAGACTATGTGCCGTCATCTGGTATTTGTATCATCTCTTTTCTCATCATCTACAAATTTTCTTAAACTAGTGTGTATGCTCTCACTCTTTCGTTGTTGAAACTTTTACGGTTCGGACCTAGCCTTGCTTTTTTTTTTCTTTAAAGAACAGGAACATCCATCCTGTTAGATTATATTTTAGGTATCTTTAAAGCTAAGAGAATAGGTTCTTAATAACCCAGTGTGCCTCACAACGATTGCATTACTACTTATTATCAAGTGGGATCGCAGTCAAACACTTGTTTATCATTGAAAAAAAAGAAAGGAAGAAAGAAAAACATTTATTATTAGACAAATAAAAATAAAAAATAACTACTTAATCTATATCTAACTTACATTTTAACTTAAAACAAAACAAAAACAGAAAACTAAAATTAAAATAGGAAAAAAAAAACAACTATGCTCTGTGCGAGGCCAAAAAGGCTCCTATCTCAGCATATGCTGCGATATTAAATAATGTAAAATAACGCAGCGCTGGTATAGTTATAGTTAGGTTTATCGTATCGTATCTTTACTTTCCAGGTTGCGCTGCCGTGTTCGCTTCTCCAGCGAAGATCGAGGACTTTCCTAGTATAGTGCAAGTGGAGACTGGCTATGGCCGCGTTTGGTTGCAGACTTGTGTCGGTACCATCCTGACCTCTCGTCATGTCCTGACCGCTGCTCACTGCCTAGTTGGAACGTAAGTTCATATGTAATATCACATTAGTTCATGGAATCTTAATAGAGAGGCAAACTGCAATAGAATAGAATGAACTTTGTTGTAAACCAAAATAGTACCTAACAATTTCACAGAAACTTATATCAATGTGGTAATTGCACCCATAGATAAAAAAATATGTGAAATTGTTACTAAAATGAGAATAAGCAATATTAATTAATAGTTTAACAACCAAAATTTAAATTTACTACTCTGCCTAATTCACATTTTTGTCCAACGCTACTGTTAAAAAAGATGTAGAAAGGTTTTTGGTGGATCTAACAGAAATGACAAAGACGAATGAGTGCTGCAAAGTAATGCTGTAATAGTAATTTTGGGATTATTATTGTAACAAAAGAAGAAGTACAGAAATGTAATTATAGTACTATTCATTTAAAAAAAATTGAAAGAATCCCTCAGAAAACACAATGATGTTCATGAGAATCTCGTAAAAATTGTAATCGTCTTATATTAGCTTCAAATATACACCTAAAATGCGCATCGCCCAAAATCGCTAAAATACCCAGCCAGGCGCATTACTTTGTGTAATTTATTTCATCACCACTCCTCTCAAAACGGTGAAGGAAAACATCGTGAGGAAACCGGCATGTCCTAGAACCAAAAATTCTAAGACATGTGACATCCACCAATCCGCACTGGGCCCGCGTGGTGGATTATGGCCTATTCCCTCTCCTAGAGAGGAGGCCTGTGTCCCAGCAGTGGGAACATTGAAAGGCTGATGATGATACATCTAAAATGCACTTGAAAACGTAACCCGATTGAAAACTAAAATACACAAAATAATAAACAAGTTAGTTGTGATAACAAAATTTAACATGGTGCTAAATATGGCATGACATTGCATAGTATACGGTGCTATGATGCATGGTGGTGTTTCTTCATTCTACAATTTTTCATACATTTACAGAAAGAAGATCATAAATTTTATTTTATAATAAATTATCAATTGAGCTTACGCAATTGAATGAATCCAAATTTAAAACATGCATTAAACGCACGCAGTAGACAAGCATATTATAAACTAGAAGATTATATTCTTGGTAATAATGCTTGGCTTAATGCCGTTCCTGCTCCATAGCCACAGTCTACTTTTGCCTTCTAATTTGTTTTTTTTTTTTTGTTAATATATATTTTTTTTTATTTATATTGGCGTGTTCGTAATAGTTTTTATATTTTATGTTTAATTGAAGCTCATGACCATCAACTATTGTTTTTTTATGTGGATACAATAGCATTGTATAATGTAGAAGCACTTTTCAAATTTTGTAAATGTGAAGTACCATGAGTTTGTCATGCTCACTTAAATGTCTCGCTGATGGTGGCGCGTGTGTTGGGTCATTCTGTTCCCTTTAAAACGGTTGAGCAGAGTGGGGCTGATACACGCGTCATGCTCATGAACGGGTGCCGTCAGTTGAGACCGGTCAGCTCTTAGCTGCTAGTTGCTTATTTCAAATTTCTTTTTTTTTATTTTACTTTTTGTTAAGTATTGCTACATCGTGCTCGCATAATAGAAGCAACATGAAATTTGTAACCAAATAATATGTATCTTTTTTTCTTGCAATAAACTAGTGCTTGACTGTGATCCCACCTGATGGTAAGGCGCACTAGTTTATTAAGAGCCTATTCACTCTAGCCTTGAAGAGCCGTAAATATAAAGATTCAAAAGAGTGTCCATTGAGTTTCTTGCACGTTCATCTCCATAGAGATCTACGCTTTAGAACGTGCAAATTAGTTCCAATTTTGACATTTCAAAAGTGCCTGTAAATGGTCTATTTGAAATAAATGATTTTGAGTTTGAGTTTGAAGAAAGAAACAACACTAATTAAATTCGTCCCGTCTAAAGCGACGATATAACTACAAGTTCTTCATCTATACGTACATTACTGGATTTACTTTTACCTTTACCAGTATAATATGTCGTCTTAGTAATTCAACACTTCATGATATGGCTAATTTTTGACTGGCCTGTCAGTCTAGTAGTTAGTGACCCTGACTGCTATGCGGGAGGTCGTGGGTTCGATTCCCACCCAGGACAAATGTTTGTGTGATGAGCACGATCATTTGTTCTGTTTAGAAATATATAAGTATGTTTATCAGTTGTCTAGTACCCATAACACAAGCTCTGCTTAGCTTGGGACTAGATGGCGTTGTGTGATAGTTGTGGACATATTATTATTATATTATATAACTAAAATTGATCAAATGTTAACGTCTAATTTTTCCAGTGCGGTCACCCCTCGTGTCAGTCGGGTCAGGGCAGGAGCATCCGAGCGTGGTCGCGACGGTCAGATCGTTGCTGTCGACAGCGCCATCAGGCATCCTGACTACACCTTCAAGAAGTTCGACAGCAACGTGGGCATCCTCCGCCTTTATTCTTACTTCACCTTCAGTGACAAAGTTGCCCGCGCCAGCATCGCTGCTAAAGGAGTGGTCTTCCCTGCTAACGTTGCCGTTACTATTGCCGGTTGGGGCCGTACTGCTGTAAGTTGAATATTCTTCCAGTACCTTCTAAACTGAGAAAGACTCTACAGAGAATTGAGAGCAGTGGTGGCCGAGTGGTAAATGCCCCGACCTACGAGTTGTAGGTCGCGGGTTCAAACCCAGCCAGGCGTATTACTTTGTGTAATTTATTTAACCACCACTGCTCTGATGCTTGATGCTGCATGTCCTAGAACCAAAAATTCAAAGACATGTGACATCCACCAATCCGCACTGGGCCCGCGTGGTGGATTATGGCCCATTCCCTCTCCTAGAGAGGTCTGTGTCCCAGCAGTGGATTAAAAAGGCTGATGATGATGATGATCCTCTAAACTCACATTCGATCACATTGTTATTTTTGACATTTATTTCTACACAACTATTTATATACCGTTTAGAATAGTAAAGAATCTGGTTGATTAGAAATTTCAATCTAAAGCTCGCTATAACACTATTGGCATATTACACTATCTTCAACTATCACTTTCGAAACAGCTAAGTTCTCTGGTTTTCTATCTATATTATCTTCTTATTTCTGACTTTCATTTGTTTTTTTTTCCTTCATGCTACTTTTACTGATCAGTAATTCTTCTTCCAACAGCAAGACGTGATCTGGGCCGACCGTGACCTGTCCAGCTCTCGTCTCTACACCACTGACCACAACGCCTGCGTCACAAGATACGGTGACCTGCCCATTCCTATCACGATTACCAGCAATATGATCTGCACTGCCATCCCCGGTACCACTGGCACCCACTGGGGCATCAGAGATGGTGGTTCCCCCGTCTTCTACGACAACATCCTTGTTGGTTTCCTGTCCTTCGGCAGTCCCTACGGTAGCAAATTCCCCTTGGTTGCTACTGCTGTCTCTCCATTCTCCGACTGGATCGTCAAAGAAGCATCTTACTAAATTGTGAATATAACTGTCTAATTTTATAATATATTTATTTGGTTATTTTCTTAAATTTTTGTTGTCATTTTATTATTATCCTCTTTGTTCTTCATTCTTTAACTTTGAGAAGTGATAAAGATTACGTTTTTAAATATATTAACTATTTCACCACACACATGAACGAAGTTTATTTTTAGATAAATGAAAATTATTAATTACTTTCTTCTGTCAACGGCTTCACCTGTATGAAATAAGACAATATGTGCTAACAGTACTTGTGATAAAACAGTACTTTACAGAAGAAAAACCAATAACATCGGTCCTTCCGGTCGGTTGAGTTTATTTATTACAAATAAAAATACATCAATGCAATTCTTTGCTCTTATTAAATAAAACATTTTTTTTTTATAGTTAACTGTCTGGCACACTATATTGGCGAAAATGTATTGATTGCATGGGGAATTACTTTGATTGCTTACTTTGATTAATAATAATACAAAATATAGAGAAAAAGAACGTTCACGTATTTCATAAAAAACGACAATTTATTGGTAAACTTAAAATTTATGTACATTTTCGGTCGCTGGGTGCACGATGACAGCGCCAACTAGCGGTTGCAAATACGGTGGCCTCCGAAATGTCAAATGCCCGGCTGTCATAACGACGAGTTATTTACAAACGAACAATTTTAATTAGATATTGTAATTTACATTTATTCCAATAAATATTCTAAATCTATATAAGGTAAGACTTCTTTATTTTTCGTCTAAAATGACACAATCAATAGATTTCGCTTAGTCATCATCATCTTCCTGCCCTTGTCCCGTTTTATTTGGGGTCGGCGCAATATGTCTTCTTCTTCCACTCTGTCCTGTCACCCGTCTCGCTATCACTAACTCCTCTTTCTCTCATATCACTTCTCACACAATCCATCCATATTTTCTTTGGTCTCCCTCTCCCTCTCCATCCATCCACATTTATACTCATGGCTTTTTTTGTAACATGCGTTTCATCCCGCCTTTTTACATGGCCATACCAAGACAGACGGTTCCCTTTCAACTTTTCAGTCACTGGCGCCACTTTCAGACTTCCTCTAATATACTCATTTCTCACTTTATCCATTCTCGTCACACCACACATCCATCTCAACATTCTCATCTCTGCTACATGCAATCTCTTTTCATCCGTCTTTTTCATAGCCCAACATTCTGACCCATAAAGTAGGACAGGCCTTATCACGGACTTGTAGATTTTACCCTTCAATTTGAGGGGCATCCGTGGGTCGCAAGTTGTTCCAGTGACCTGACGCCATTTCATCCATCCTGAGTTGATCCGATGTGCCACGTCTCGGTCTACCTCACCATTCCCTTGGATAAGCGACCCAAGGTACCTACCTAAAGTCGGAACAGATTGGTATGGGCGTTCCAGCGAGAGTTATGGGCACAGGACTAGAGAGACCGCCAAAATCGCAGAACAGGTACTCGGTTTTAGTTCTGCTCAATTTTAGGCCAACACTCTCCAGTCTTTGCCACCACACCTCCAATCTGCTCTGGACCTCTGGGGCACTCTCGGCAACCAGCACAATATCATCGGCAAACAGCATACACCAGGGAGCCTCTTCCTGAATGTCCGACGTCAGAGCGTCCATTATTATTAGGAAGAGGTAAGGGCTAAGAGCCGACCCTTGGTGTAAACCGACAGCCACATTGAAGTTGTTAGTGGTGCCCGCTGCAGACCGGACTTGTGTAGTGCAGCGACTATACATCGCTCGGATCAACTGCACATACTTCCCAGGCACACCTTTCTCCTTAAGGGCCCACCACAGAACCTCACGAGGTACCCGGTCGTATGCCTTTTCGAGGTCAACGAATACCATGTGCAAGTTTGTATGTGCACCTCTGTATTTTTCGCACAACTGGCGTATAGCAAATATGGCATCCGTTGTGCCACGACCAGGCATAAAACCGAATTGGTTCTGTGAAATTTCACTCTCTTCTCTCAGCCGCCGTTCAATAACTTTCTCCCATACTTTCATGGTATGCGACATTAGCTTTATTCCTCTATAATTGTTGCACTCAAGCACATCACCTTTGTTTTTAAAGATGGGCACCAAGGAACTGTTGCACCATTCATCAGGTATGGCTTCTTCCTGCAACAGCTTATTAATAAAGCTAACCATACCCATCCATCCACTCTCAATAACTTCCACACCTCAACTGGTATTCCGTCCGGGCCAATGGCTTTACCATTTTTCATTCCATTCACTGCTTCCCTGACTTCCTCCATACTAACCATTCTCACTAACCCCACATTCACTGGTTTATTCTCTAAAACCCCACTCCAATTATTTTCTTCATTCATAAGTCTTTCAAAATATTCCTTCCACCTTTCTTTGATTTTTTCATCATCAGATAGAACCATTCCCCTTTCATCTCTTACACATCTTACCTGGCAAACATCCCTCGCCTTTCTTTCTCTCATTCTAGAGAGCCGGTACAGCTCTTTCTGGCCTGCAGGACTATCTAATGTATCATACAGTTTATCCTGGGCTTTTGCTTTTGCTATTGCCACGGCTCTCTTGGCTTTTTTCTTTAAAGCATCATACTCACTCTTTCTTTCAGCTTTCAAACTAACATTATCTGTTTGTACACACTGCCATTCCTTGAATTTTTTCTTCTTTTCTTTCAATACATTCTGAACTTCTGTCGACCACCACCATGTATCTCTGTCTATTGTGCCCTTTCCTCTCGTCTCTCCCAAAATATCTTTCGCTGCTTGCATTATACACCCAGCCATCTCATTCCAGCTTTCATTTATACTTCGATCATTCATGTCTCCCATCTCTATCATTCTGTCCATCACTCGCTCTCTGAACTTCTTCGCGCAGTCATTCCTCTCTAGCCTGTGCCATTTTATTCTAGGGGGCGGGCGCTCTTTGTTTTTCCTATAATGAATTTGAACCACTGATGTCATAACCAGGAGTCTGTGTTGCGACACTAGGTCTTCTCCTGGCAGCACTTTGCAATCCATTACGTACTTTAAGTTGTTGCGCCGAACTAGAAAGTAATCTATTTGTGTCTTATGATTACCACTTTTATACGTGGCCAGGTGTTCATCTTTTTTCTGAAACCACGTATTGGCTACTGCTAGATCAAATGCAGTAGCGGATTGCAACAGTGACTCTCCTTCATTATTTGGATTTCCGAAACCCCATCCGCCATGTACTCTTTCATACATACCTCTCATTCTTCCCACATGTCCATTAAAATCACCTCCCACTATCAACTCCTCATGTACAGGGATGTTCATCAAGGCCGTATCAAAATCCTCCCAAAACTTCTCTTTCACCGTTTCATTACATCCTACTTGTGGTGCATACACACTAACTACATTCAACATAACATTCTCTAACATAACTTTCACAACTATAATTCTATCATTCATCCTATGTACTTCCATCACGCTTTCTTTCAATTTGCTGTCTAATACTACTCCTACACCATTTCTTTTGCCATCACTTCCACAGTAGTAGAACTTGTATCCTTCACCAATTTCTCTCGCTTTTGTTCCTCTCCATTTAGTCTCTTGTAAGCACGCTACGTTTATTCGTCTTCTTTTTAATACGTCCGCTAACTCTCTGGCCCTTCCAGTCATAGTCCCGACATTCCAACTTGCATACCTCAATCTCATTTCCCGGGCTAACTTCTTACGTTGCCCCCGCCCGGGATGGTGCAACAACCCTGGTCCATTTCCCACAGGAGCCGGGTGCTGCCCCTGCGCGTCGCCTGCGGGGTACGCCCTAACACTATCACGCATTCCATACATACTTGTCATATTGCTAGGTGGTTTGGCTACTATTTTACAGCCGGCCGCCTGCCTGACGCTAACCCTCCTTGGGAATGCTATTGTTGGTAGTTTAACCGACCCCACGCGGTGACCTAAAGTGCTTATCAGTACGCACGGCCTTAAAAATGTCCCTTAGTCGCCTCTTACGACACCCACGGGAAGAAATGGGATGGTGGTATTCTTAACGTCCGGCACCATACGGAACCTTATAGATTATAATAATAGATTTCGCTTAGTACATTACGGATTTTTCATGGCTGTCGTCATGAGAAGTAAGTAAAGAAATAAGCAAATTTCATCGAATAACGCATTTCATGTAAATAGCAGACGATTATTTATGAGTGCTTGTGCTCTCAATAATCCATCCTTTTATGTATTTTCAGTTAAACATGGCCAAATTAATCATAAAAACTGGATTCCGACCAATCACACACGACATCATTTTCCAACCACAAACAACATTGAAAGAAAAACAATTAGTTTGTAGAATTTTTTATCACTATTTCTGCCATTGTTTTTGCAATTAACTACGCAGCAAGCTTCGTGACTCATGTTTATTTACTAAAAACGTAAAACTCACTGGTAAAAAGTGACAGCGTTCGCCACCGAAAGTTCCTTTTTTGGCCACGACGCGCGCTGCGATCGTTTTGTGGTTCCCCCACCTTATACTTCGCACCCAGCGAATAAGAACTCTTTCGGAAATTCAGAATACCTACCAATATTTCGTTACAAGCAGGTTTTGAACACAATATAAAAACACAAACAATGTTTTTTTTATAGATATAAAGACCATGTAAACGACATGAGTGCTAGAAACAAATAAATACAGTTTACAGTAATATACCTTAAATATCAGAATATATTTAAGCTTTACTGTAAAATGTATATATCAATAACATATGAGCTATAATTTATAAGGGAGGAAATATTTAAACCCCGCAGTTCACGCCGCTGTCAAAATAGGTTGATTAATATTTCATTCAAAACCAACTAATAAATATAAGATACAAGAAAGTGCCAGGTGCTATTTAAAAACTTTATTGAGCCATTCAACATGATATAGATAAATCAAACTAAGGCTAGTAGGTATAATACCTTATTACTCATTGACGTCAACGGAAATAACAAATAAAATGTCGATAAATGTAATTATGGCATATGACTGTATGAAATTTAGCTGGTATTGGGAAAATAAAATTAAAAAAAAACGGTATACAACGCCATCTCTTAATAAAATGTAGGTAATTCTAAAATCAAATTAATCATGCTTGTTGTGGTAATGCCCGTAGATGGCGTTATTCTTATTAGGTGGTAAGCAGTTTGCCAGGTCAGCTAGTTATTTAATAAAAAAATATAAGCTATGTACAAAAAATTATCATTCACTTAACCTTTCGAGTATCGTAATTAGAGACACAGAGACACAATTAAAAAGCTATTGTGTCTCGCGTAGATCTGATATCGATACGATACGTTCGAACATACGAAATGTTAAAAATATCAACGTATATTTTTACATTAAAAAAAAAATGATTTGATTAAAAAAAATATAGCATGGCATAGCGTAGTATCAACCTTTTTTTTTAGTCAGTAAGAGTCTGATACTGTCTCCCGCTCCGCCCAAGAGCGGGTTTCGTCATTGGATGATTTTCACCTACCATAAAAAAAAGAAAAAGCCACGCGGGGCCAAGGGCGGGTTGATGAAGATGTTACATGTCTTTGAATTTTTAGTTCCAGTTTGAAACACATGCCGGTTTCTTCACGATGTTTTTCTTCCTGCTTTTCTTCGTTTTGAGAACAGTGGCGATTATACGAAGAAATGCGCCTGGCTACAATTCGAAAGTTGGGGCCTTTATCATTCGGCCACCACTGCTCGCTGGAAAAAAAATATAGGCACCAAAAAATACTAATTGCTTCGTTTCTTTTTATTTTTTCCGTAGGCGCCGGAATTACAAATTGCGTGTAGAAGATCCCACTCTATTTTATAGTCAATATACTTATCTAGAAAAAAAAAACATAACTATAAATAATATCTTTAGTGCCTTTAACAGAGATGAAATGTGATCTCAGTTAGGACTTGGAAGATAAACAGCCTATTATTATAATAGCAGCAATGTGTGAACTAGCAAAATAATGCTGAATTAATCATAGCAAAATCTTACATGTTTGCTCATTGCGTTTATACAAAAAAAAAAACCGCCTTCAAAAAAAGCCAAACGACAAAAGTTCCTACACTAAAAAGTTAAAAATAAAAATTTGAATTGCTGTAAAGAAACTTAATTTATAGGTAAACTTATTTCACATTAATATTTTGCAAGTATTCAAAATTTATTACTTCTTTTTGGAGTCGGTGCCAGCATTTTTATTGTTGTAACTTAATGTTAGGTAGCTTTGCTTGTGCTTGCAATGCTTAAACATTTTCAATGTACTTAAAATGTTGCAGAAGGTTTTTGTAAGTATATATTTTTTATTTAAAAAAAATGTGCAAATCGGATGATTTTTTTAGAGAAGTCTAATATGTATTTATGTCTTAGTTAAGTATTATATATTTGAGTATGCAAATAGGTACTAAGTAGTTTTATAGTTAAGTTAGAGGTAGTTTTTCAAGGGATTGTTGCCCATTCGTAATTCCTTGCCTTGGCTGGCACCGACTCCAAAAAGAAGTAATAAATTTTGAATATTTGCAAAATATTAATGTGAAATAAGTTTACCTATAAATTAAGTTTCTTTACAGCAATTCAAATTTTTATTTTTAACTGTTTAGTGTAGGAACTTTTGTCGTTTGGCTTTTTTTGAAGGCGGTTTTTTTTTGTAAAAAGTTTTTTTTATTTGTAGCCGTTTACTGTTTTTTATTATAATGTGTTATGGCAACGAAGTCAATATCGTTCCTACATTTCTTTTGAAAAAGTTACCAATGTCATATCAGTAGGAATACATATATTGTTACAGTGTAATCGTTTTGATCTCGTGGAGAGATGATATGATGCATGAAATACTTATGATTCATCTCATGAGTACATCTTATGACAGCTCTCATAATCATCATCATTTCAGCCAGAAAACGTCCACTGTTGGACATAGACCTCCCCCAAGCGTCACTACAACGACCATTTCTGTGCGACTCGCATCCATCGCGTTCCCGTGATTCTCACCAGGTCATCGGTCCACCTTGTGGGAGGCCTTCCAAAGCTGCGTCTGTTGGTGCGCGGTCGCCACTCTAGAACCTTTCGGCCCCAACAGCCATCTGTTCTACGAGCAATGTGCCCTGCCCACTGCCACTTAAGTTTGGCAATTCTTCGGGCTATGTCGGTGACCTTGGTTCTCCTGCGCATTTCTTCATTTCTGATTCGAACACGCAAGAAAATTCCGAGCATAGCCCTTTCCATTGACCTTGACAGCATTGCCCATGACAGCTCTAATAAGCTCAAACAATGCTAGGATACATTATTTTACTTTGAAGTTCCCATGCCGACCTTCCACCTTCCAGCTTCATCATCACATCAGTTCAATAGTATCTTACAGCCAAAGTGCATCTTATGACAATTCTAACAAGCCCAAACACGGCTAGGATATATTAATTAGTTACGCAGTTCCAGTGCCTACCTTCCAGCTCCATCATCATCATCAGATCAGTTCGATGATAACATTTTCAACATAATTATTTAAGATCATTGGTTTATAGTGCATTTTCAAAGTTGCTTAACTACCTTAATTGTGATATCTATGCGAGTGTCAAGTTTCGTTAGCCATTTTCTGATCTTCTTCTCCAGTTCCACCTCATCAAATGTTACTTTTTGACTGTAAATGCTTGAGTTCTCGATGAAAATATAAAAAAAACTATATAGTTGCCTATAATATTTGAGGAGTTCCCTCGATTTCTCATGGATCCCATCATCAAAACTCAATTTTGAAAAAAATTGGGACCAATCTGGAAGCATATCCTTTCAAATACAAAAAAAAATTTGCAAATCCATCCATAAACAACGGAGTTCTGAGGTAACAAACATAAAAAAAAAAAAATACAATCGAATTGAGAACCTCCTCCTTTTTTTGAAGTCGGTTAAAAAATGATTCTGTAGTGCCTCACGCATCGCCTTATATCCTAGCAAAATAATGAAAAGTTAATACAAAAGTCCGCTGCAGCGATTCGTTGGCATTATGTCGTGTAACAAAACTTTTAAAACTTACAGCGCTGATATATCTGTGGTCTTAAGTAAAGAACAAAAAAATTGAATTCTATAATTAAGAAAATTTTAAGTTTTTATTTAAGACTAGCTTTCTGCCAATCGGCGCCTAAATAGGTTTTCGCACAGACTTTGGACACGCGTTTCATCCCTTTAGTAGGTCAATTTTGGAAAATCCTTTTCAATACACTTACTCGAAAACTGCCACTTATCGCACTATAATTAGGTTCGACATGACATGTATATCACCCGCGTGCTTTTGTTTCATTTATCATACCAAGGGCTTTTTTTTTCCTCCTTATCGTCACGGTCAGCGTAATTTTTTTTATTTTTTAAAGCAATGAGGTGCAGATTTTTGAGGTTTTAATATTTAATTAAAATTTAAATCGTGTTTTTAACAGAATGTAATAAATAAACATGATTATTTATGCAATAATTTGTTATTAACAACAAAGTAACATTTATCTGTGTTCTAAATTCAAAAATATTTGAATTTCTTTTCTTAATATTAAGTAGGATGTATAGCGGTTTGATGCCTTTGCTTCTTTTTCATCCTGCAAAGGATAAGCGCGGGAAAAAGTCTACAAATAATAGTCATAATAAGTAACTTATTTATTGGTAGTTGTGAAAAATATGTTGAATGTAAGGATATAAGAATTTTTTTTAGACAATAAGCCGCTGCCTTCAGATATTTTGCTTTACTATAGTTTGCTGCAATCTAAATCTAAAATGCACGGCAACTTTGGAAATTTTTCTTCAGTAAGAAATTAACAAAAATGTGTCGTAATTTTCAAAGGAAGTAAGTGTATTATAAGTGTTATATGTTCGTAAGTGTATTGAAAAACGTCGTTTGACACACGTGCAGATTTGTCATTGCAGCCCTCGGCTCCATAACACACTCGCCTACGGCTCGTGCGAATTTCGCCTCGGTCGCAATGACAAACTTCCTGCACTTGTATCAAAATGTACTATTCTTAGTGTTCGCTTACGTTATAAAAGGAAGCCCTGTGCAAAATTTCACTCTCGTAGTCCCAGTTGTTTCAACTGTGCGTTGAAACTCAAACTCGTTTATTTCAAATAGACCATTTACAGGCACTTTTGTTGATATGTCAGTCAATCAGTTTCTCCTTATATATATAGGTATATATATATATATATATATATAGATTTCTAACCTCAAGTATTGACTTAATAAGATATTACTTAGCATTAAGTAATTACTTATTTTTAGATACGTGCATGTTGGGGTTAACAAAGTCAGTCATAAATATCGTTTTATCTCAGTTATGATACTATATCATTAAAAAAACAAATATGAATTCGGTAAACAAAAACTATATATTTTTCCATTTCATACGAACAGCTGCAAATGTAATCGGAAATACAATTTATGTTAGATCCGTTCACTTCTGGACCGGGAAAATACAGCCTTCTGGGATTTGGATACGCACTTTGTAGCGTAGGGTTGTAGAAAACTTACGGCCTTTACTTGTAAAACAAAAGAATGTCTTAATAGATTAAGACATTAAGTCCGCCTGTGTACCTTTGTGTTGCATGAAGTTCTAATAAATAAATAAATAGATCGATTTTAGTGTGGTATAGTCATCGACTTTTATCCTAGCGGTAAACGAGCACGTTTATATTAAATACTAGCTTTTGCCCGCGGCTACGCTCCCGCCAACAGAAAAAGGCGATAAATGAAGAACCGCTCGACCGATTTTGTGTAAACCTCACAAACTATCTACTAAATAATCCGCACAATGCCTAAACATTTAGTTTGGCTAGGTCAGCCCGTACTTGAGTGATAAAATTACTCGTATATTGATAAATCAAAATACCGATAGATTAGTACAAAAGTCCGCTGCAGCGCTTTATTGGCACTATGTTGTCTAAAAAAACTTTTAAAACTTGTAGTGCTGATACGTCAAAATCGCACTAATATCATCAATGTAAAGGTGTGTGGCCTGCAGATTACTTGAGTCAAGCAAAGTTACTGTACGATACACTTATATCGACGAGTATAAGACGTATTGTATAATATTTCAGCCGAAATGCACCTACTGTGTAATTTATCTATAATATGTTTATTAGTTGGCTAATACTCATAATACAAGCTCTGCTCACCTTGAGACTAGACGGCATTGTGTGATATTGTCAAAAAAAAAAAAAACTGTTAGACTCTACCAAGTTTCGCCACAACCAACGATCCTCTGCGTCTCGTATCCATTGCATTCCCGCGACTCTCACCAAGTCATCGGTTCACCTTGTGGGAGTTATGTTATGCTTACATACCTATATCTACTATTCACTTCATTAGCTTTTTTACAACCAGAAAATGACTTCATTCTGATGAATAACAAATGGATAATCCATAGTTATAAATGAATTAACTAAAACTAGTAGTAAGCCATTAATCCACGTAGTAAATTTTCTGACATTGATAGGTTTAAAGATTATAAAATATGGCATCACGTGTTTCATAATACACACACATGGTTCCGCAGAATACTAAATCACAAAAGCAAACATCGGATCAATATTCGAAATTCAAATTTTCGGTAGCGGAACAACTTGCCTGCTGCAGTCTTCCTGTCCGTATACAATTTAAGTGTCTTCAAGGCTAAATAAAGTAAATAGGCTGTTAATAAACTAGTGCTCCTCACCATCAACGATTACATCACTGCTTACCATCAGGTGGGATTGCAATCAAGCACTAATGTAAATAAAAAAATCAGTGACGTCACAATCCTTGTATTAAGGATACATGGGATTAGAAGTAGATCTTTTTTTTATTCTAGATAGGCTCGCGTTTGACTACAATCTCACCTGATGGCAAGTGATGACGTGGTCGACGATGGAGCACGCTCACCTAGAAGTAACCTATTCACTCTTGACTTAAAGACCCCTAGGTTGTAGCTGTCAGGAAACACAGATATGGAGGGGAGGGCAGGGAATTCCACTCCTTAGCTGTACGCATAATGAATGATCATCTGTAATAAGGCGAAATTAATCTACCTAGCCTCTGAAGCTAAATAGCAATGTGTGTTCTTGTTTGACATTCCACAGTATCTCAAAATGAAAATCTATAATCAGTGTTGCCATCACTGGCACGGAAACATGGTCGATTTCAATGGCAGGAGCTATTCTTCATCAAGCGTCACGTGAGTGACGATCTTCGCACATCTTCCTAACGAATTTTTTAACTTTATTTAAATATTGGCTTTACTATTTAGCTGTCTTCAGGGCTAGAGTGAATAGGCTATTAATTCATTAAGCCCCAAGAGGATACCGGTGTCCGCACACATATTGTCTTTCAATTGTGTCTGTAATTAAGGTATTTGAAAGATTATTGAACTAGTGTGCTTCACTATGAACCATTGCGTCACTGCTTACCATCATGTGAGATCGCAATCTGGCACTACTTCATAATCTTAAAAAAATTGGCTCTACAATTAAGGTGTCTTCAAGGCTAGAGTGATTAGGCTTTTAATGAACTAGTATGCTTTTCTATCAACGATCGCATCACTGCTTACCATCAGGTGAGATTGCAATCTACCTAGCACTAATTAATAAACTTAAAAAAAAAACAAAATATTTTTTTTCATATTTGGAAATGGTTTTATATTTAGGAGTTTAAGCGGAACCCTAATATCGGTATAAAGTACTATAAAAATGAATTCACGTGAATCATTCTACTGCGTTTGTGAAAAAAATGGCGAAACTGGCTTGTGTTCTTCTGTTGGTGGCAGGTTAGTATATAATTAATTATATCCTCTCCATGTTAAGATTACACATTTAAAGAAACCTTTTTACTGTCTCTTCAAGCGATTTTAACTTCTATTCACTAGGCATAAAGATGGCACTAAAAGCAAAAAAGTCGTTAAAAAACCAAATATTTACTGCAGCCGACATTTGTCATTCTACCAATGTAATAAAACTCAAAATCGTTTGAATGGGCTGTAAAAAAGGTTTTTTTAATGTCTAATGTCATTTTGAACGGAGTATAGTTAACATAATAACTTAAAGTTACACCATATGTAATAGAGACACATTTAAATGTCATCGTAAATTTAAACACTATAAGAGGGAAACACTACCGGGTACATTGTCATACACTTCATTCTTGTATTCGCATATTTACACACTTAATTACATGTACAAATCACGCACACATAAATAATAACGTACACTTACTACACTCACATGAACATGTTTCGTTAAGAATCTAAACAATAATAATTATGATTGTTTGAGACCAATAAGAGCGAGTGTCCTAGAACCCTTAGAACAAGTTGATTCTTATTTTGGTTCACAGAATTGAAGTAAATTTGCACTTCAAATGTTTAAAAAACTCTTCAGTCTGTGTATGGGTATATGTGTATTCGCCCATGCTATCAAGATTCCTGACCTATTGTCACTAAAAGTTATTATAGACGTGATGCAGTAGCGACAGTTGCATGTTGCCATTGCAACAGATAAAACAGCAATACAGAGACGCTTTTATCAAATGCATTACCAAATCTATTCACTCTGACCTACTAGCTTTAGAAATACCTAAATTCTGATCGAAAGGCAAAAACGCAGCTGGCAAATTGTTCCAGCCCCCCTAACTAATTTACGACAATGTTTCGATTTATGCGGTACCTATAAACTAGGTGAACGCTCAGCCTGTACCGTAGAGGTGTCAACAAAGTAAGGATGGACACTCACGAATCAAGTCATGTATTTCCCGTATACACTCTCCAATAAGTATAATTAAGAATATCGAAATCCTTCCTTAACATAGGTTCAATTATCATAATTTCAGCTGCAGCCTGCGCCGACGCAAGCCGTATCGTGGGTGGAAATCCCACCGACATTGAATCATACCCCAGCATCGTCCAGGTAGAGTTCCGTACTGGAATCCTATGGGGACAGTCATGCGCAGCTAATATCCTCACCTCCAGATATCTCCTGTCTGCTGCACATTGCTTCGATGGATTGTGAGTACCTATCAGTATCATCATCTGCTATTTTTTCACTAGTAGGTTCTAGGCAGTCTCTATTCTACATGAACAATTGCATTTCAGACTTCTGATACTGATCCAATTTGGTCTAGCGTATTACTAACAAAATGAAGGACTACGTTGAAGACACGCTGGTTTGGTAATGACTACTTTTACACATTTGACTTCCCTGTTAGCTTATTACTGCATTTTCATGTAGATTTCTTCTTCCTGGTCTTGGATCCCGTTTAGTCTGTTTACAAAAGATGGACGTAAGTCTAGCCCAATTTAATCTCATGTAGTTGAGTACTAGTGCTAACCTATTTAGGCAGTCGCTAATCTAGGTTAACAATAGGATTTTAAATTCATGGAAAAACCGTCTATAACGTAACAAGCAATCTTTTAATGGTTTTATGATTAGGATTACCATGCGCGTATATAATCTAATCTGTTATCGATGAGACATTATATGTAGATCTATTTATTACTGGCACGAGTAGCTTGTTGTAATCCCTTGAAGATAAACTTTATCATTCACTTGAATTTTTCAATAGTCTTGCTTCAGTGGACACATCTACAGAAAACATGATTGTTTACGGGATAACATTTTAAATATTGGATGGCATTAAGCGATATTACGAATTTATAATTTTATAACCACTTAGATTTCTTGGAACAAAAATAAATTCAAAGACATCGACCGACCCGTAACTTCTAGCACGTTGAGGAAACTTGGTATTTAGCTATAAATAACAAGTAAAGCAAATATTTGTTTATTTTCGATATTTACAGACTAATATATGAAAACCTTTTTATTTACGTTCTATAAAAACACTAAATATTTTACAATCTGTGCGAAAGCTGGCGTTCGCTTAGATAGCTTTAGAGAGCTGCGATTATAGCCCTTATGAAGATTATTCTGCTATTATGGAGATTGCTCAGTTTACTGGCTATCTCATCATCATCATCGGCCTTTTTAATGTTCCCACTGCTGGGACACAGGCGTCCTCTTTAAGAGAGGAAATGGGCCATACTCCACCACGCGAATGTCTTCGATTCTTTTTTTAGTTCTAGAGTCAAAGTCAAAGTCAAAGCATTTATTTGTATAAAATGTGGTACAGAAGATGGTAACATTTATGTTATAAGCGCAATGACACATTTAGCCATTATCTGGCATACAAATATTAAAATATGATATGCTTGGAAAGCAAAACTCAACTAGAACTTGCCGGTTTCCTCACGATTTTTTCCTTTACAGTTTTGAGAGCAGTGGTGATGAAATACACTACACAAAGTAATGTGCCTGGCTGGATTTAAACCAGCGACCTACACAACTCGCGGCCACCACTGGTCTTGATCATCTATCAATAGTAATCTCTTTCATAGTCATCACATTTCACACTTTTGCTTAGATTTTCATCTACTCTTACACCACCCATTTTAATATTAAACCAAGTCAACTTTCTTACATTATATTATTATGTACTCCTCAATCATAATCACTTTTGTTTTCAGATTCTTCAACATCCGCAACCGTCGTATCCGTGCCGGGACTGACAGACGTGGTACCGGAGGTGTTATCATCGAAATCACCAGACGTGTGAACCACCCAACCTACGGTCGTTCAGGAATGGACGGGGATGTTAGCGTGATCCAGCTGACCACACCCCTGGTCTACAGTGACCAGATTCAACCAGTCTTCATTCCTCCCCAAGACTTTGCTTTGCCTAATGGTCTGCCAGTAGTTCATGCTGGTTGGGGTACTACTTCAGTAAGTGGTTTTTGATAGAGTATTTCATTATATATGGCAACAGCATTAGATTTCGGAGAGAGGTGGGCTGGTTGAAATAAGCCCACCAAAGATTATGGCAGCCATGGCTCACGTATGATGGTCCACATAGAATTGAGTGCGGAAACCATAACATAGACATAACATAACATGGTAATTGCTACTAGTTCTGAAGTAGAATGTATGTATTTGCATATTTCAATAGGCCCTGATGCATAAAAGCCAATGTGCAAATTGACAAATTTCAATAGAAACCTGTACTGAAAAGTGGTTATGACACATGATTATTTTGGTTATTCTAGTTACGTTGGTTAAGAAATCAATCAATATATAATCAATACATTAATTAAGTAACTATTAGCGATACAAATATGTATCGCTAATAGTTACTTGAATAAAATCTAATAGTTTTTTATAACTATTTAAAAGTCATCAATCTGCTCATTGGTCCATCGGATTTCTAAACGCACCCATAATACTGCAATACAACTTATCTTTTAAGCTTTCTCCAAGACTTCCAGACAATCTTCTTCTAAAGTACCACCACTATTTATTCTATTGTTTACACCTCTTTACATTTCAAATAAATAACCAGTTTCTTTTCTGCCAACAGTCAGGAGGCTTATCTTCGTCAATTCTCCGTGACGTCACGATCTACACCATCGACAATGCCCTCTGCACCTCCCGGTATGCCAGTCTGCTCATTCCTCAAAGAGTTACCGAGAACATGATCTGCGCTGGTATCCTCGATGTAGGTGGCAAGGATGCCTGCCAGGGTGACTCCGGTGGCCCCTTGTACTACGATGATATCCTCGTTGGAGTAGTGTCCTGGGGAAGAGGTTGTGCTGATCCCTTCTACCCAGGAGTGAGCGCCAGAGTGGCTTCCTACACTGACTGGATCGTGGCTACTGCTGTCTGAATCTGATTGTGTTTTGTTGTTATTTATTTGGAAGTAATTATAAGTGTTTCGTTTTATCTGTGGTTTCATTCAAATGGCTCTTGTCAAGTTATTCAATGTCCAAAATCAAGGCCCAACAAAAGAGGTCGCTAATATATCTACACTAATATAATAAAGAGGTAAAGTTTGTTTTTTTGTTTGTAGGAGGTAATCTTTGGAACTATTCGTTCGATTGGAAAAAAATTAGCAACAATAGAAAGCTGCTTTACTCCTGAGTGACATAGGCTATAAATTATATACACTAACTAGCTTTTGTCAGCGGCTTCGCCCGCGTACATAAAATATAGCCTATGTCACTCAGGAGTAAAGCAGCTTTCTATTGCTGCTAAAATTTTTCCAATCGGACCAGTAGTTCCAGAGATTACCTCCTACAAACAAAAAAACAAACTTAACCTCTTTATTATATTAGTATAGATATAATAAAGAGGTAAAGTTTGTTTGTGGGAGGTAACCTCTGGAACTACTAGTTAAAAATATCTGATGCCGCTATAATCTAACTTTTAGCGAGAAACAGCATGGAGTAGAAATTAATTATTGTTCTTGCGAAAAGACCCTACTTTTTAAACTATAAACTCGGTAATCAGAGTATCAACTTTGAATAACACTTAAAAACAACTTAAAGTTAAACTTAGCTACTTAAACAACAAAGACGATAGTCTTCTCTCCTTTTAAGAGCGTCCAACCCAAGGTACATTTTCGTAAGACTGCTCTTACGTTATTATGATGTTCTTATATCAACAGTTTTCTCCAGATATTTTGATAACACAGATATCGATGCCTCCCACGTAAGTTGTTGTAACCCCAAAAATGCAATTTTACAGGAGAGCGTTTTAAAGATACTTTTTGCGATACAAGCCACATTTTTCAAAGAATCTTTTTGAAATTCGGTATGAGCGTATAGTTTTTAATATGTTATTGTTTACTACATGTCATTACTTTATAATTTTAACGGTTTCCTGAATATTGTTGTTACAACTGTTTACCGCGACATGAGGTCCTCACAAAATGTTGTAACTATCACTTACATTATTATACACGGGAGTTCAAGAGCCGATTTGGATCATATCTGATACTTACATGAATTTACGTCGGTTACAAATAAAAAAAAGGTGTGGTATGTGTATTATTACTTGATATAATAAAATAAATACAGTGTTTTTTCAGCCTAATTTCGTTTAGGACGATACCTTTTCGTTGATACGTTACCGAAATACAAAAAAAGCAGAATATTTTCAATTTTGATAAACTTGTTATCAAAATTTTAAATTTTAGGGTTTAGAGTTTAGAATAAGAAACGATATTTTAAAGATTAGGAAAACATTAAGGATTAAGATTAAAAATCATTTTAAAAAATCTAAAATAAAAATTTAAGCTTTTTCTAAATTTAAATTATACTTTCAATTAATTACATCGTCCTTTAACCAAATTTTTACTACAGTTTAAATAATCAAAACTCAAAAAAGTATCGTAACCAAAATGATTAAGAAAATTCTATTAACCAATAAGATTTAAAAATAGAAAAACCATCATCATGTTCCTATCTTAGTCCAATGTGATTTGGAGTCGGTGGAACAAGCTTATTCTTCTATTTTGTCGTATCACCCGTCTCACTATCACTTTGTAATCTTTTCCTCTCTCCATTTTTTCAAGTGACTATACTTGTAGCTGTAATATGCTTTATTCTTCTTCTTTTCGTAACCATATCCAAGACAAACGATAGGTAAATAAGTAATGTTTAATAACTTACACTGAATCTAGAAAAGCCTGCAAATATTAAGTTTTGCTCGTAATATAAGTACAATAAAGGGATTATTTCCCGACCCTAAAAAGCTGGTTTCATGCACCTAACTGGTGTATTCATATCATCAGCATTTCGGCATCATAAGGTATTGTTGCCGAAAGAAGTGGTCATCACCTTACAGTCTGATAAAACATAATATTGAATCTTCAGAACAAACTGGTACCTCTTTTATTTTTACGATATTATGATCTTTCAGATCTTGTTTTCTCTGTGTACCCTTTAGGCAAAAGCTATACGTTATTAATATATAGACTAAGAGTTTAAACCTCTCTCTTAATATAACATTAGTGAATTTAGTCAAACATAGTGTGTCTCAACTTGCAAGCAGTTGAAAAGACTTGAAATGGTAACAAACGATGGTTTTGACAGACCCAGACTTTTTCACAGGCTGTTAAATATCTCTTTGATCTGGGATTAATACTGCTGTTGGTATATCAAATTTAACTAACACCTTATTAAGAACTTAATCACTTATAGAAATGGGGAAACTGTTGTTTATACACGTCTGAAGTTTGAAGTTTCAGTAACGGCAACAGACAATTTATTCTTATTTACTTATGTCTCACAATAGTATCAGCATAAATTCTAAGCTTGGCTCTCCTATAACTAAATTAGCCATAGTTATACGTCGTTTTCTCTGTCACTTTTTTAGTTAAATTCATTGAAATAGTGCTTACAGCAGACTTAATAGACCAGTTTTCCTACTGGCTGTTTTTGATATTTTACTAGAAAGTTTTTTCTTTGACGATTGGCCTTTTTGAAAAGTCTCTAGTCTTTAAATGTGTATTTTTTTCATTACCTTTTTCAAACGATACTTTATTCAATCAAATTACTGATAGTAGACTTAGCTTGAAGAGTTCAACAGTGCAGAAACATGCAGGTGGTGACTAAGGTAAAAGTTACGAACAATGTTTTTTGATTTGGGAAACTAGCAATAAACACGAGCAAGAAAGAAAGTCCTGGTGTAATCTTTCGGTACCTTTTGTGCTCCAGGCCCACATTTCCTCGACACGACCTGGATGCCTTCCTTGATACTTGGTACGATAAAGCGAGTAACTAAGATAACTGGAAAGAATGGAGGGAGGCCTTTGCCCAGCAGTAGGACAGCACAGGCTTGCTATAATAATAATGATATAATATAAAAAAAATGGCTATAACAGTCGTAATCCAAATGGTTATTATACTACACAGCTATGAAATACGAGTAAGTGAGCAGTTTCAAGGTCCAAAGTTCCAAATATGCCATCATCTGTTAATTTAAAACTTCTCAGATTCATTGAAAATGGTTACCTAGAATGACTCTGACTTCAGTAATATTCATAAAACACTCCCTAAAAAATACATACAACGTACTTATTTCAAACGAATAGCGACGTAAATCGTTGTATGTGATGTTACAACTTACTTTTACATATCTAGCATCGAAGTAAAATATTTTACGTATCACTTAACATAAAATAATTTTAAAATTAGCGACGTAAATTGTTGTATGGGATCAATACCATATTTTAAATGGTTATCATGTTAGTTAAAGATAAAATTAAGCGGAATAGTAATTACTAGAATATTAAATTAATGACGTTAAAATTGCGTGAGAGGTGCAACTGGCACCGAATTCCAGCGTAATCTGTGATATGTGTTACATACAACGGACGCACGTGCGCTTTTCCCCGTTGTAAACCATTGCAAGTAATAAATACTACAGTCTACGCCGGAATCGTTCGAAATATACAACATTATACGTTTCAAAAGTACCTTAAATAATAGGTTTTTTGGACTTTTTGTTTTTTTGTAGGATAGTTTACATAAAATTAGACACTTTTACATAAAAAACCCAAAATCGCCATTTTGTGGGTTACAACAACTTACGTGGGAGGCATCGATATCTTACGGATATTATCTAGGCTTCTATAGAAACTAAAATATAAATTTGTTTAAAACTAATTCAGTCCATCCTTAAAATCTGATACTGTACGAGAAGTTTAGCCCTCCATAATGTACCGATATACTCGTATTATAATGTAAAAATATATATCTACAGAAACATAACACATTTTCGACAATTTTTCACGAAACTAATGGGAGTTAAAAAAAAAACACGTATTTTCTGCAACTGGTTTTGTGCAATATTTGAGTAGGTAAATCCCGGAATTGCCGAATTCCAACAGAGTTTTCAGGCATTGTCTCTCTTTTTTGCGTTACTTCTTAATTAAACATCATTCTGGATTGCGTTAGTTACAGCACTAAGATTTTGAAACCATGCTTGATTTTTTTTACGGTGGGACAAATCATCGAATGTCGAATCCTGCCCTAGGATGGAGCGGTGTTTGTTCCACTTTCACAACAACCCATGGCTCCAGAAGGCACAATGCTTAATGTTGACGATAGGCGAGTCGGGAAGGGCCCTTTTTAATTGTATGCTCCTACTTAAAAATAAACTAAACAAGTAAATGTACAGCACACATCATTAAAAACAAATCAATTTTCTTCTCCTGTCTCTTTTCGAAAGAAACTAACTGGTCCAAATAGATAAAGGTATTAATCTAGGTAACTTATATCCTGCCCATCTAGGTACGTTGATCCTACGTTTAGTACTGTTGTTCGTACTCTGAAAACATAAAAAAAAATCTTACAAAGAAAAAACTCAGTTCTAATTTATTCGTAGCCCAGACTTCCTACTATATATTTTTTATTTCACAGGACTGTTTCTTTTTTGTTTCGGTCCAACCTCTTGCGGTCTAATTCGCACATACCCCTTCTAATTAAAAAAAAATCAATACATGGCACCCTTTTTGACCTACAAAAACAACAACAAAAATGTATTCTCTTCAAAAAATCATGACAATAGAAAAAAAAACATGATGTTAATTAAAAATCGGTATTATACCTGAAATTGAATACAAGTAATTTGAAACAAAGGCCTCTCGAATCTAGACTCTAATTCCAGGTAACTGTCCCAGGGCCGCGATCAATAGCTCCCGTTTATCCCATACCGTTCTGCGCATGCGCGGCGGCCATCTTAGTTCCCTAAGCAACTCGGAAAAACGGGAGCGATTGCAACACTCAAAACAAAACATTGAGTCAGTGCGTGCAAAATATCAAATAAAATGGCCAAAGGTAACTCAGAAAGGGATCCTGAAGGTAAGAAATTAATCCTTTAACGTTAATATCTGTAGATTTATGAGTATTTGTGATGAAAACGGGATTTTTGTGTGAATTTAAGTGATTTTGCGGGGGAAGAGTGTATTTTGCGTGCGAAAGAGACCTTTCATCTTTATACACCTCAATTTAAGCTAAAATTCTGTCTTATGAATTTATTTCTTATTCCATTTGACAGTTTAATTCATAGATTAGTCCTGATTAGTAATGAATTCTAAATGTTTATTTGCTAGAGGTCAATAACCTGTAACTTGCGACAAGAAGTGAGTTTAGTTGGCCTGACGTGGACCAATGTGTGGATGAATTTGGTCTAATGTGGACCAATGTATGAAAGAATTGGGTGAATTTGTTAAGTCTTTTTAGCTTTTCAATGGTTTGTTTATTTTCTTTGTTTGTCGAGAGCTGAGAGTATCTATGTATGATGTGAAAATTAAGTATAGGGTGACTATGGTAATTAGGGACCGATACTTAAACATGCGATTGTAGTTTTGTCAACAAACAAATTAAATTAAATTAAATTACAATGAGACCAAAACTGAAATCGCAATAAAAAAGTAAATTCAGTACAGTTTGAACAGTTAGGTGAACATAAATGTTTTTTTCATTTTTTTTGTCACGGTTTCAGGTTTGGTCTCATAGTAAAAGTGGTTTGTTGTTATGACTGCAGTCACCTGTTAAGATATCGATTACTAATTACCATAGTCACCTTGTATTATGCTATTTAGTATCGGAAAAACATTTTCGACTTTCATTACTAGAGCGGCAAACTCGAGATACATATACAACCGCTCTTACGTGATTTTGACGTTAATACACATTTTCTCCAGATATTTAAGAAATATAGATATTTTGCTGAAATCATCCAGCTTTCTAATAATCCAGGAAATACCTCTAAAAGTTCACTATATGTATTGCTTGAGCAAAGGAACAAAAGTGTTTTTTAGTCAACAAAGGTCTGACACTTTCTCTTGCTCTCTTGCTCCACCTAGAGTTTTTGTCTGGCCTGTTGGTGTAGTGGTTAGTAGCCCTGACTGCCATGCCGGAGGTCGTGGGTTCGATTCCCACCCTGGACAAATATTTGTGTGATGACCATGATCATTTGTGCTGTGTCTGTATGTTCATCAGTTTTCTAGTATTACAAGCTCTGATTAGCTTGAAACTAGACGGAGTTTTGTGATAGTTGTGGAATATTTAATATACTAGCTTTTGCCCGCGGCTTCGCCCGTAAGTAACAAACATCCAAACATCGTAACTTTCGCTTTTATAATATTAGTAAGTTTATTTATATATATAAAAGGAGAATCCGACTGACTAAACTACTGGGTCTAGAAGCGTGAAATTGTTTCTTTTTATGACGTGGGTGAACACTAAGAAAGGATTATCCAAAATTCATCCCTGAAAGGAAGGAAAGGGGGTTTCAAAAATTGTTTGGAGAAAACTATTTTCACGCGGGCGAAGACGCTAACAGAAGCTAGTATTATAATAAAATTTCACACTTTAAAAATAGGGACTGAAATACGAACATTAATATAGGTCCTAATTGTGTAGCTCTCTCATATGCAAACCACACTCGTGTAGCCCCAACTTTGGAACTAATCTTGACTTCAATAAATCAGAAAGTCAAGCCAAACTTAGTACACATTGGTTTAGCAAAATCTGAAGTTTAGGCAGACTAACTCTGTTAATATTACTGTGGTGTAACTTTAGATTTGGTGGCTTGGTAAGCGGTGAATAAGTTGAACCTACAGTTGAAATATCTATAAAGGTTTTTTTTTTACTGGCCTGAGTTGGTCTAGAGGTTAGTGGCCCTGACTGCTTTGCCGGAGGTCGTGGGTTCGATTCCCAATCAGGACAAATGTAAGTTTGGGTGATGAGCTCAATCAGTTGTTCTGTGTCTGGGCGTAATTTATTTATAACATGTATTATTTAGAAATATATAAGTAAGTTTATCAGTTGTCTAGTACCTACACAAGATTCCCAGATCCGGAAAACCTTTCTGTAGGCCATACAAATATTTGTTTCGTGCGGGAATCGAACGCGCGACCCCCAGCGCAGCAGTCCATAGCTCAACCACTGCACCAGCAGAGCCATCTAATCTAACCATCTGAATCCTAACAGTAGAAACATTGTAAGGCTGAGTCTAAATTCCTTTCTTTCCAGTTTCAGAAGACATGGTGGAATCGATAGACGAGCTGAAAGAAAGGCTCTCAGTCATGAAGAAGATGATGGAAGAAAGGAAGGCAGCTGGCTCCCACACCAAGGAGCTGTTCCAGGGCCAGGCTTCCAGTCTCCAGGGAACCACCATGATCGATGGAAACTTCCTAAGCTTCGTCTTCGGAGGATCCTTATTCGTGATCATCAGTGTATCAGTATATGCCTTCTACAACCTTTATCATGCAGTCCTCAAGAAATTCCCCTCAACCCACACGGAGTTGTAAATTGAACTCTATCGAAACGCAACAAGGTTTATTTGTGATTGGTATTAATGTGTGAAAACGGACAATATTGTTTTCTTAGTTCGGAATGATTAAAAGTATGATTAACTTTTTGTGGTTGTGTATTATTGTCATATACTAGCAACTCACCCCTGCTTCGTCCGGGCGCAATAGTGATATTAAATATATTATGCATGTATTATACATAAAAAACCTTCCTCTTAAGTCACTCTATCTATAAAAAACAGGCAAGTGCGAGTCGAATTACACTCGATACCTTTACGCGTTCCCGAGATAAAGGATGCTTGAGAGACAAACAATTTCCTTTACAAAGTTTTTTTGTGACGAAACAACAAATTTATTGTTTTCAAATTCATTCCTATACCTTGCTTTGTGCTAAATTTCCCTATAGATTTTGATTAATTGAGAGTATAGAAAACGTATTTTTTTTTGCAACATAAACAGTCATACCTTTTTTTCGTTAGTTTAATTATTATTTTTTTTTTTATTTGAAGGGACTGCAGACCTGAAAATATGTTTTAAATTTCAACTCGATACCTCCTCAAGTTCTCGATATAAAGGGTTTTGACAGACAGACGGGCAACGAAGTCATCCTAGAAAGGATATACTATTTTAACCCTAAAAACCGCATCAATCCCCCGTTGCGTAGTTTTAAAGATTGCTAACATAGGGACAGACAGCGGAAAGCGTCTTTATTTTATACTACGTAGTATGTGAAGATATTTTGGACGATTTTATCAGAACTAAGTAAGTATCTAATTTTCAGCTGTGTGTTCAAAGTCGTTTGTCGTCATCGTCGTTTCTGAAAGTAAGTTACGGCTCCGATATGAAAGGCAACGAAGGAAAAGGAGTGATTTTTTAGTCAGTAAAAATCTGACACTATTTTTCGAGAGCAGTGGAGGTTGAGTGGGAAAGACCCAGCCTTACGATTTGTAGGTAGGTTCAAGTCCAGCCAGGCGCAATACTTTGTGTAATTTATTTCATCGCCACTTCTCTCAAAATGCTGAAAGGAAAACATCGTGAGTAAACCGGCATGTCCTTGAACCAAAAATTCGAAGATTTCATCAACGCATACTAGACCCGCGTGGTGGATTACAGCCCATTCCCTCTCCGAGACAGGAGGTCTGAGTCCCAGCTTTGGAAACCCTTATAAGGCTGGTACTATGTACTATCTTTCGCCCCGCCCTGGGTCGCAGGGATAGATAGGCAGATATACTTTTTATTCTAAGTACACCATAAATACAATTTGGTATATTAGGAGCTTAAAACTACTAACGTTTTACAATGGGCGGAAAATGGTAATGAATTATAGTGATGGTGGTGATGAATGGTGGTGGGAGAATGGCAATGGGTAGTGATGGTGGGTTTTTTTTTGGTGGGAAAAATCATCGAATGACGCTCTTGGGCGGAGCAGGAGACAGTGTCAGACTCCTACTGACTAAACGACCCACCTTTCCTTCCTGCCTTAGTTCCAGGGCCCCGGTGTTCCGCTTTCGCATCAAACCATGGCTTCAATGGTGGGATGAGTGTGATGAGATGTCATTGGATGACTTTACCAACCTAAAAAAAATCAGTTGTCAAAAAATCAGTCACTTGGTTTATTTTTATTTCATTGCTTTAAACCAGTAGTTCCCAAACTTATTTTTCTCGTGGACCACTTTTAAAATTTTACTGGTTTCGGTGGACCCTCTGCTGCACATTTCTACTACATTCTTGTAGTCGCCAAAAAACAAAAATTGTGTCACTTCTGAGTTCTGTCCCTACACAGGGTGTATCTGTGAACATTTACATCCCTACGCCTACTAATATCAAATACGCAAGTTTGGACAAGTAACAAGTCACTTGCCTTATTAAAATATTATTTGCTTAGTAAGGTACTTATAACAATGTAGGTAGGCCCTTATAAAAACTATGCTTACAATTTTCGTGGACCCCCATTAACGTCTTATGGACCCCCATATTTTATTCACGCCTACGTAGACCCCCAGCAAGTCCCCCGTGGACCCCTGGGGGTCCACCTGGACCACTTTGGGAATCACTGCTTTAAACTAAACAAACAAACCACAGCCTGTTTCGATACACTTCAATTAAAACAGCATAAATTAGAGGCTACACTAAGCGCACAATTACTTTTCCACATTCATTTGCAATTTTGTAATAACAGAGCAACGAATAAAACCTCATTCAGAATCCGCTGTCAAATATGCTTTCAACCCTAAACTAAAGACAAGCTAAATTCAACTCTATCCATTTGTAGTAAGGTTGAAAGTTGAGTGAGTGTAAGTGGGGTTGAAAAGGGGTGGTTAAATGCATTATGCATTTTGCAAATTTGTCTAATTTCAGAAGTGATGTGAATACTGTGAGTGTTTTGTTTCATTCTGAATTTGCCTTTCATTTTGATAATAGGGGGTGAAACTTTTGAAAGGGTTGTTGCTGTGATTTAAGTGGTTTTAGTAATCACGTTAGTAGAAGCTTTGAAACTTTGATATGTATTCTTAATTATGTAGATTAAATACAATGGTTGCCAAAGTTTTTTTTAATTGATATAAACTAGTGCTTGATTGCGATCCCACCTGATGGTTTCAACTGAAGGATGTCCACTGTTGAACAGAGCCATCCCCCAAATATCGTCATATTGAAAGGTCTCCTGTGCCTCTCGCATCCATCAGATTCCCGCAACTCTCACCAGGTCAAAGATCTACCTTGCAGGAGGCCTTCCAACGCTGCATCAGACAAGATAGAACCATTCGATCTCAATGGCCACCTGTTTTGTTGTTCTGTGAGCAATTTGGCAATTTTTTTTTATTGGACAACTGTCACACAACGCCGTTCAGTCTCAAACTAAGCAGAGCTCGTGTTATGAATACTAGACAACTGATAAACACACTTATATATTTCTAAATACATACATATTACACTGTCAACCAGACACAGAACAAATAGTCATGATCATCACACAAACAATTGACCTGGGTGATAATCGAACCCACGACCTCCAGCATAGCAGTCAAGCCACAAACCACTAAACCAACAGGCCCGTCAAAAATTCTTCAGGCTATGTCGATAACCTTGCATGATTTGTCGTAGGCTATTTATAGAAAGACAGTGCCTTAAAAGATATAGGATAAGAAGAACAAGCCAACCTTATCTTTGCTAAAATCTCAAATAACCTAGTCAGCATATAACCAAGGAACACACACAAATACATACATAGGTATATATAGTTATTAACAGTTGAGAAAGCTTCTAAACCAAAAAGGGATGTTATGGATATTTGAAAATTCTAAAACGGATACAGGAATAGTATAACGGTTTCGGATACAGTTTTTTTACAAGCTTTTATTTAGTTTCACCTGTCCCGTTGTCTGTCGTTCTGTAATCAAATCTTGCAACTTAAATTTGATCCACTTCCCGGTTTCCGATTGAGCTGAAATTTGGTATACACGTTTAGTTCGGATGACAATGCAATATTATGATGACATGGAGCTGATCTGATGATGGAATCGCGAGGTAGCCATAGGAACTCTGTAATTAAACGGCACAACCACGTCGAGTTTGGGCTCGTGTGAATCGTCTTGACGAGTTTTATTTATATAAGTATAGACCACCGCTATAAAAGCTTGTTATGAAAAAAAAATTTTTCATTGAAAACTTGTTTTCATCTAATGACGAATCCCGCCCTTAGGCTGAGCCAGAAACAGTGTCAGACTCTTACTGACTAAACAACCCACCTCATTTCTTTTTAGCCGTCATACCGGGGTCGTACCTTCCTTTCAGAAACCGGACCGGGGCCCCAGTAGGCTTCGGCCCAGCAGTTAGGCCTCTACATTTGAAGACAACTCCTTGAGACGCGCGGGAATAGAGCACGCCGTTGATGACTTGGCTTGGTCCGGACTGTTACCAGACGACCGGACGGCGAGCTACCTATTACTCGCCGTCCATTTCGGGTTATGTGCTAGGTTTAAATTATTTGAAATCGGAACTGTTACCCTGTCCGTATGTCTGTCTATCAAGACCCTTTATCCAGAGAACGCGTGGAAGTATCTAGTTGAAATTTAAACGTTATACTGAAGTCTGCAGTCCCTTGAAACTCAAAAAAAAATAAACATCTAAATTGGCGGAATATTTCGAGACTCTCAAAGATATCAAAATTCATGCATGCATTAATTTTCCGAATCGAAAAAAGGTTCCTCGGGAAACCCTGAAATTTGGCATGAAACAAGAACTTGTACATATGTAGTACAAGTTCTTGTTTCATGCCAAATTTCAGGGTTTCCCGAGGAACCTTTTTATATAGGAATGAACTGCAAACTGAAAATTTGTGATTTAAATGTCACAAAAAAAATCTTTTTTTCGATTCGGAAAACTCTACGAGACCCAATTCGAAAATTGAATTATTTTAATAAGTTGATTGTTACGAAACCCTCAGTTTGCGAGTCCGACTCGCCCTTCGGTATTTTTATTTAATTTAACCGATATATTCATTTCGGTTACTTCGCTTCACAGCATCCCTATCCTAAACTATCCCTGTTCTGTTATAGAGTTTCAAACGCGGCTTGTTCCAAACCACTTAGTACGAAACTTCAGTGTACTACGCCTTCTAAGATACTCGTCTGATTAACTTTCTCTAAGTTAACTTTATAATAAGTTAGCTTGAACCGTGATCCTTGGTAAGCGGAGCTTGAAGGATAAGTAATGAAAATTAATAGAATATAGTTCAACTTTTTAGTCCCATGGTACCTGTTGTATGAGATGGATGACTAAGTTGAAATAATCCGTGTCAGGCAATCTGTATTATACACCTAAAAGGCAAAGTTCTGACTCACTTAATTGCTCATCAATGCCTAGTCATTAGACCTAGAACGTTTATTTATTTAATCGAAGGAGAACCAACAAGTACCTATAACAAAAGGATAATAATATTTTTTTTAAAATAAAGCCAATTACAGGTTCTCACGGGTAGAAACTGAAAAAGTAGCAGAAAACTTAGGATCACTAACAAGAATAATCATTAGTCCAGGGGCTAGCAAAACGAGCTTAGAATTTTAGGGCACCCTGACTCGGACCGATTACTTTATAAAGGGAATTTCCTTCGTGTTAGGTTGGGTTTTATGTTATAGAAAGCACAGTTCCGATCATGTATGGAGTACTATAACCAAAAGTGGATTGGTGCTGCAAAATAAGACTGTAACAATTACTTGCTGCAGTCTTCCCGACCGCTTAGTATTTAGATTTGAAGACACCTAAATAACGGCTAGAGTGAATTGACTCTAAATAAACTGGCGAATTGTTGTAGCCAACGACGAGGCGTAGCTCTTAGTCTGGACCGTAAAGATGTCAACAATGTAATGGGACGATTCACCACACGTCGGATTGTCTGATGGTAAAAGGTGACGGCGTAATCAAGTCATGTAATTCCCGCAGGCACTCTCTAAAATGCATCCTACGGTGGGTTCGCGAGCTTGAGGATGGTAAGTATACGTAGCTCGCTGTCCGCCTACCGTCTGGAGCGAGCCATAGTCGTCGACGGCACGCACTGTTCCCGCGCGCCTCAAAATATTGTCAGCAACTGTAGGAAGTCTTCTGGAGCCAAGGGTTGATGCGAAAGCGTAACACTAGGGCTCTGAAACTAAGGCAAGAAGAAACGGTGGGTCGTTTAGTTAGTAGAAGTCTGACACTGTTTTCGCTCTGCACAAGGGCTAGAATCGTCATTGGATTACTTTTACCTAACATAAAAAAACTCTACGTCAGTGCTCCAAGCTTTTTAGATTGCTCTTAACTAACATTAAAAGCTATCCCAGTATGAAAACAACTTTAACAATTACTTAAATGCCTCTAATATGAAAATCATGTAAGTATACTTGTACAACCTAACCCAAGTTTGAACACCAGTTAAACTAATATAACTGCTCTAAAATTACCAAAGCATGACCATATTAGAAATTTCTATCATAGTTGCTAACTTGTAGAAGCTAACTGGTTTAGTACCAATTGGGAGACTGTCTAGAAAGTTCGTAATTCTGGTTCGTGTACCCTGGGCATTTGGTAAACCAAAACGTGCTAACTGAGGTGGAGAGTAAAGTTAGATACTGTTCAGGAATCGTTTGAAAGAGTCGAATGTCTGTATGTAGCTGGCCTGTTTGTTTAGTGGTTTGTAGTCTTGACTGCTATGCTGGATAGCACATGTATTTAGGTAAAAAGAAGTAATTGCTTGTTGCTAAGTAATTTCTTATTAAGTCATTACTCGAAGTTAGAAATCTTCATTCAAAATTTCATTTTTTTAAACTATAGAATACGAATTGTTACTTAGGTAGGTACTTACTTGTGTATAACTACGGGGGTCAGAGAGCTACCGGTTAATCCGAACCAACTATTTGACATAACGCTAGAACTTTGTAAAATAGTGTTTTAATATTGTTTTTTTTTTTTATGTAAGTATCGTTTCGGACAAGCATCCCGCGGGTGCGTCATTCCAATTTTTTTGTAAATGTTACTATAAAATAGAAAAAAAAAACTAAGAATTTAAGTTTATGTAAGTACTATACTATCAAATTTGATACTGCCAAAAAATATAGATTTATATTTCCTAATCTATATTTTATCTATATTTTTTGGCAGGTTGCTAAACTTACATATGTTTAAATGTAAAAACAAATAGTTTCGATTTTGACAGTTGCAAGTACGTGCCAACCCATAGTTAAGTTTTTATGAGGTCAAGGATAAATTTCTGATAGATTGGTTCGTTCCTGATATGAAAGTGAACGAAGGAACAGGAGTGGGTTGGTTTAGTGAGTCAGTAAAAGTCTGACATAATCTTACGCCAACAACCAGCGAACATAAAAAAAACTCATAATTTTATGATTTTTCATAACACAGTTACGAAATTTTTAACATAAAAATACTTCTTTTCTACTACTTTTCTTTATTACTTCTTTTTCGTGTTTCGCATTATAAACTAAAACTTACATGGTATATAGAAAAGATTTGAATTTTATACAAAAATAAATTGTATTGTTTTAAGACAGTTGGGATAGACGATGTAACAGGAGTGCTGTGAATATACACAGTATTGAAATATTGAGCCTTAAGCTTCTCTCGATAACTCACGTATCCCAGGAGTCTACCTCGAGCCAGAACAACAGCCTATAAGATGCCGAATTTATTGAAACCCGAAGTATACGTACTAAAAACAGTTTCAGAATAGTACGTGAAAATAAGTCATCATCCTACCCTTATCCCATATTACTTGGGGTCGACGCAACATGTTTTTTTCTTCCACTCTGTCCTGTCACCCGTCATACTATCACTAACTCCCTTTTCTTTCATATCACTTCTCACACAATCCATCCATCTCTTCTTCGGCCTCCCTCTTCCTCTCCATCCATCTACGTGTAAACTCAAAACTCTTTTCGTAACATGCGTTTCATCTCTCCTCTTTACATGGCCATACCAAGACAAACGTATGTAAAAATAAGTAAATCCGCTAAATATCAGCTTAATGCTTTGGAATCAATTGAGAAGCGAGCCAAGAGTTTTTTTGACTGGCCTGTTGGTCTAGTGACTCTGACTGCTATGCCGGAGGTCGTGGTTTCGATTCCCACCTAGGACAAATGTTTGTGTGATGAGCCTGATCATTTGTTCTGTATCTGGGAGTTATTTATCTATAACATGTATGATAAACTTATTTATATTTAGAAATATATAAGTAGGTTTATCAGTTATCTAGAACCCATAACACAAGCTCTGCTTAGCTTGGGACTAGACAATAATGTGTGACAGTTGTGGAATATATATATGTCGTCTGGTGTCCAGGATGGTATTCGAGCTCTGGTCTATCAGATCTATCATGTGGGTCTATGTGGGTATCGTGCAATGAATAACAACGGGTAGGAGTTGAATCAGTTTACTTCTCAATACATTTCGATACAGTGCACTGTTATCACTTTACAAATTACAACAAAACGGACAGTTTCAGAACGTCTTGACTCTGCGACGGGCTGGCTGAGTGTGTGTCCGCTCCCAGGGCGGGTTCCCTCCTCCGCAAGCCCGCAGCAAAGCGGAAACGTCACTGAGTCTGTCAAGCGCGCCATCTTTATTTAGTTCTTCTAGTTGCCACTAGATGGCGTGCCTTGTCTTGTTGTCAACAAATCGAAGCCGTTTCCGACATACTCGTATAAATATTTTTTTTTATGGTGGTAAAAGTCATCTTATACGAATCTTGGGCGGGGCAGAAAACTGTGTCTCTTACTGACTAAAGGACCCACCCCATTCCTTCTTAGTCCTCATGCCGGGGTCGTACCTTCCTTTCAGAAACTGGACCAAGGCCCCAGTAGGCTTCGGCCCTGCAGTTGGGCCTCTACATTTACTGACAACTTCTTGAGGCGCGCGGGCATAGAGCGCTTACTAGTCAAGAGTGAATAGAGATATTAGAAGTCAAGCGTGCTCTATCATCGCATCACACATTATCGCTTACCATTAGGTGAGATAGTGGTCAAATGCGAGCCTATTAATAACTAGCTTTTGTCAGCGGCTTCGCCCGCTTACATAAAATATAGCCTATGTCACTCAAGAGTAAAACAGCTTTCTATTATTGCTAAAATTTCTCCAATCGAACCAGTAATTCCAGAGATTACCTCCTACAAACAAGAATCGAAAAAATAAAAAAACAAACTTCACCTCTTTATTATATTAGTGTAGATAAAAAAACCATTAGCTATGGTAAACACGTAGACCCTCACTTTGATTGAAACCCGAAAATCGGTTATTATCCTCGCCACAGACTTTGAACCATCATTGAATGCACAATAATCGATTTTCAATTATCAGTAAGCAGCTATTAATCACAGTTTACATATAAGCAAGTAACATATAAATACGTAAGCACTCCAGTTTTCAGCTAGCATGATTATTTCCGGCTTTGCCCAACTTCATCAGCCCGTTTAATATCCTCTATCCGGGTTTCAAAATGCACGATATGTCTATAACTACTTATGAGAGACAGCAAAAAATCTTTGCTGCACTTGTATAAAATACTAGCTTTTGCTTTCGGCTTCGCCCGCGTTATAGGCTACCAGCGGCTTCACCCGCGTCTGTAGTTACTGCTCCGCCCCCATAGAGCATAGCGTGATGTATATAGCCTATGCTCTATGACCTTTGCTTTGTAACCTTCCTCGAAAAATGGACTATCCAACACAAAAAGATTTTTTCAATTCGAAACCGTAGTTCCAGAGATTACCCCCTACATACAAACTTACAAATTATATCTCTTAATAATATTAGTATAGACAAATCGCTTTTGACATGTGATTTTTGTAAGTTATTAATCTTTTTTTATATGGTGGGAAATATCATCAAATGATGAATCCCGCCCATGGGCGGAGCCGGATACAGTGTCAGGCTTTTATTGACTAAACAACCTACCCCGTTCCTTCCTTGCCTTAATCCCAGAGCCCCGGTGTAACGCTTTCGTATCAATTTTTTTTTTTCATAAAATTTATACATTAGAAACTACTCCTGTTTCTTAGTTTTTTTTCGGTGGGCTAAAATCATCCTATGCCCTTAGGCGGAGCGCAAGATAGTGTCCAGACAGCGCAACATAGTAATCTACATCTACACTATAATCTACACTAATATAATAAAGAGGTAAAGTTTGTTTTTTTGTTTGTAGGAGGTAATCTCTGGTACTACTGGTTCGATTGGAAAAATTTTAGCAACAATAGAAAGCTGCTTTACTCCTGAGTGACATAGGCTATATTTTATGTACGCGGGCGAAGCCGCGGACAAAACCTAGTGAGGTTTATAATTCCTTACAAGACCTCCATTGATTTGACCTCCCCTGATTCTGTACTTGGGTACTTCCTTAGTCATTCACTCTTGACAGAGTCGTGGTTGATCATGTTGCAATTTCGTTGGCTAGTGGGGCTCCAGCGATTTATCTCTACGACTCTCTCTCTCTCTTGACACTTTCGACTTGACATGGTTTACGGCGTCTCGGGAACTAAATTTTGAAAAAAAAAAGTTTGAGATGCAGTTCTAATGAGGTTTAGGTGTGAGTACTTGGGTACGCCCAGGTTTAATTTCCTACTCCTACGCAAGCAAAGTCGCTGGCAGATGCTAGAGAAAAAAATATACCTATTGAATTAAATTTCTCGAACAATATAGATAATATCCTCATTGTCAGTACATGGGTACGATACCAACGTACTTCGAAACAGAGATTATTATCTTTATTACCTGTGAAATGTTATTTTGAGGCATTAAGATACCACATTGTAACAAAGATGTTAGTTACTATATTTAGGAGAGTATTGTGTTTGCCTAACTTTTTGAAGGTGAGAAGTCTCCAGGGTGGAATAGGAGGGCTTATCAGACTTTTAGTATCTGAAACCACACCTGTGTCCTTCTGTAACCGTTAGGACTCTGCAGAAGGGACGAAGCCAACTGGAGCCAAGGGTACTTGTCGGAAAGAAAGGCTCAGGCCCTGGTATATAAGGCAACGTAGGAACAGGATAGGTTGTTTAGTCAGTAAGAGTCTGACACTGTATTCCGCTCCGCCCAAGGGCAGGATTTATCATTGGATGATTTTTACCTACCATAAATATCTTTTTTTTCGTTAACTTAAATGTCTGATTTTTCGACAGTTTCAAGGGCCCGCATATATCTGAATTCAGGTAGGGGAGGTTTCAATTTCAATTGAATACCTCTACTTTTTCTTGACATATCTCTTGAAGTCTTGACAGACAGACGGACAATAAAGTTATCCTATAAGGGTCCCATTTTTAGGGTACCGTACCTCAAAAGGAAAAACGGAACCCTTATAGAATTATTTTGTTGTGTAAGTGGCGCCAGTGACTGAAAAGTTGAAAGGAAATCGTTTGTCTTGGTATGGTCATGTGAAGAGGAGAGATGAAACGCATGTCACAAAAAGGGTTTTGAGTTTACACGTAGATGGTTGGAGAGGAAGGGGGAGACCAAAGAAGAGATGGATGGATTGTGTGAGGAGTGATATGAAAGAAAAGGGAGTTACTGATAGTGTGACGGGTGACAGGACAGAGTGGAAGAAAAAAACATGTTACACCGACCCCAAATAAAATGGGATAAGGGTAGGATGATGATGATGATGATAGAATTATTTTGTTGTCCGTTTGTCTGTCAGTCAAGACCTTTTATCTAGGGCACGAATGGAGATATCGAGTTAAAATTCAAACCATATACACAGGGCTACCGTTCCATGAAGTAAATTAACTTAAAAAAAGATAAGACCGTTTCTGTCGCAAAAACGTACATTTTGACCGCTCAAAGGAATCAAAATCTATAGGGTATCTTCCATTGACCTAGAATCCGGAAATTTGTAAAAAGCACGGCATGAGTCGAGATAAACGGTGAAGGAAAACATCGTAAGGAAACTGGCATGTCATAGAACCAAACATTCGAAGACATGTGACATCCACCAATCCGCACTGGGCCTGCGTGCTGGATTATGGCCCATTCCCTATCCTATAGAGTAAGCCTGTGTCCCAGCAGTGGGAACATTAAAAAGGCAGATTATGATGATGATGAGCAGCATGAGTTTATAGCACAAAAATAGAAAATAAAAATAAAAACAACAATTTTATAGTTACGTCACAAAAAAAATACGATTGGAAAATTCTTCGAAACTAGATTCGGTAACATCTGCATAGAAAAGTCAGCACGAAACCCTCAGTGCGTGAGTCCGACTCGCACTTGACCTTTTTATTTTTTATGGTACGAAATCCTAAAGAGCGAATAGTTCATTGCGTAGGTGTTTCAATAAAACATCGATCTATTCGTACAGTCACGCATCATTACTCGTAGAATTTGCTAAAATAAATTGCTACTTGTTTTTTCTAAGAACACGTGGGAGACGTGCGTGGGAGCGCGTGGGGCGCGTGGGGGCGCGTGGGAAGAAAGGAATCTGAATGGAATTCGTAATCCTTCTGCGGTTTTTCTATTAATGGCAGTATTTTATTGCAAAAGCTATTTGAGGCAGTTTTTCTTTGATTTGAAGTTAATAGAAATACCTACTAAAATTACAGTGTGTTCAAATAACTTTTTATGTTTTAAAATATAAAAAATAACTACTAACTATAATAATAATAAAAAAACGTTGCCCCATACTAGGAATTACTCCCGTGTCGTGGATGCGAAAAACATGTAAAGTCACTTACACAAGATACCCAGACCCGGAACACCTATCTGTTGGTCATACAAATATTTTTTCCGTGCGGGAATCGAACCTGCGACCCGCAGCGCAGCAGTCAATCGCTCAACCACTGCGCCCGCCGAGCCGTAAATATATCGTACGAAGATCTATACTGACTGTAATAATGTAGGGTGCGTTTTTTATGGTTTGTAAAAATCATACAATGACGAATCCCGCCCTTGGGTGGAGCGAGTCATTGTGTCAGACTCTTACTGAGTAAAGAACCCACTTTGTTCCTACGTTGCCTTATACACCAGGTCCAGAGCCTTCCTTTCAGACTCAAACACTTGGCCCTAGTTAGCTAATTAGTGACCAATACTTAAACACGTGATTGTCAAAAAAAAATCAGCTGGTCAATACATTTATATTCACCTAAATGGTCAAAATGTATAGATCTTGGCTGACTTTTTTCGTGTAGTGAGCAGTGGTGGCCGAGTGGTAACGGCTCCGACTTGAGTGTAGTAGGTCGCGGGTTCAAACCCAGTCAGGCGCATTACTTTGTGTAATTTATTTCATCACCACTGCTCTCAAAACGGTGAAGGGAAACATCGTGAGGAAACCGGCATGTCCTAGAACCAAAAATTCGAAGACATGTGACATCCACCAACCCGCACTGGGCCCGCGTGGTGGATTATGGCCCATTCCCTCTCTTAGAGAGGAGGCCTGTGTCCCTGCAGTGGGAACATTAAAAAGGCTGATGATGATGATGACTTTTTTCGTGATTTCAGGTTTAGTCCCACAGCAAAAGTTGTTTGTTGTTACTCTACAATCACATGTCAATTTATATTTTACTATCTACTAATTACCAGTCACCCCATATAATATACAAGCAACCTACCCCAGCTTCACACGGAAACAGTGGCGATATTAAATATATTATACATATAAACCTTCGTCTTGAATCACTATCTATTTAAAAAAAAAAACTGTATCAAAATCCGTTGCCTAGTTTTAAAGATCTAAGCATACATAGAGAACAGCGGCAAGCGACTTTGTTTTATATTATGTAGTGAAGTAATATTAATAGTCACTTTGTTTCCCTTACAGTTTCCTAATGTAATGAGTTATACAATAGTTCAATAGTCGTAAAGTTCTCAGCACAATTTTCCCGAGATCGCACCTGTTCCAATCGTTTCACATTATTGTCCATTCATACTGAAATACAGAAATAGAAAACTTCAACAATAATCATTTTATTTCATATCATAACTAGTCTTCTGCCAGCGGCTTCACCCGCGCGAAACCAGGTTCTCCATACAAACTTTAGACCCCCATTACATCCTTTTAAGAGCTGAATTTTGAAAAACCCTTTTTCAGTGTTCGCCTACGTCATAAAAGGAAGTTCTGTTCAAAATTTCACTCTCTTAATCCCAGTAGTTTCGGCTGTGCGTTGATAAATGTTAGTCAGTATGTCCTTTTATATATTATATATAGATGAGTATAATAATCACTAGGATTGAGTGGAACTGAAATGGGTCTGGGCAGGACATGTTTGCCGCATGCCCGACAAACTGTGAGCTAAAGTAACATAAAGTTGTTTCCCTGAGACAGTGCGACGGGGTCGCGGCAGACCGTGAAGAAGATGGCGCGATGACCTAGACAGATTCCTCACGAACTGGCAAAAGGAAGCGCGGGCCCGCGATGGATGGAAGGAGTGGAGGGAAGCTTTGTCCAGGAGAAGACAGAACAGCTAACAAAAAAAAATCACTAGGAATTATTATATCTTTATTTCCTTGGAAGATGGATAGGCCTTTAGTGTGGGACGCTACCTGTCTCGACACTCCTGCGCCATCCTATCTTCCTAGCTCAGCGTGCTGTCCCGGTGCTGCCGCGGCGGCTGCGGAGAATCTCAAGCGGTGTAAATATAACAACCTCGTCAGCAGTTATACGAGTATTTTTGAGCCGTTTGGTGTTGAAACTCTTTCGGGTCCGAGTGTATATACTTCTTAAAGAGTTATCCAAATACTTAGATGACTCTTCACGTGACCCAAGGGCTGACCCTTACCGGTCGTCTGGTAAGGGTCCAGACCACGCCAGGTCGTCGACAAAAACCAACAGCAAAGTAATTAACCACCTAAAAATACAAACAAACCATTATCCGACAATTACATCAATATTAACCAAAAACAGTCGACAAATTAACATTTATACACGTTAATATAACAATAAAAATTATAGGTCATAAAATCCCGGTCACCATCAAAAGTTGCGTTGTTTCTGTGACAGCATTATAATTAGTAATAATTAACTAATCTTGCTTAATTATTCAGGACTAATCATTAATGCAAATAAAACTTCAAAAATTCATTAAGTTTTAGGGTCCCGTGCCTCAAAAGAAAATGAAATAAATATTTATTTACTTATATCGCCCCAGATCGCCCCGGCGTTAAAAAAGTCAAAAAAGTCAAAAGTCAAATCATTTTTATTCCAAATAAACCATTTACAGGCACTTTTGAAACGTCAAGTCTGTCTGTCCTAAATAATGATGCTAATTGCACATTCCAAAGCGTAGATCTCTATGGAGAAGAATGTGCAAGAAACTCCATGGACACTCTTTTCAATTATGGTAAGTATTATAAATAATTCGGTTACATGTTTCTTGTCGATACTAGTACCTATGTGAGAACAATGTAAATAATAACTAAAAAGAAACAATTCTAAATATAGATATTATATTAAAATAAACTACTGACAGCTAAGAGATGACCAATCTCAACTGACAGCGCCCGTTCACGGACATGACGCATACATCAGCACTACTCAGCTCAACCATTTTATAGGGAACCGAATAATCCAATACACGCGCCACCGTCAGTGAGACATTTGAGTGAGCATGACAAACTCTCAGCTGCCGAGCTCATTTACGTCAAATCAAACAAGTCCTATAGTAACCTAAAACCATAAATTGTTCCATGGTACTCACATTTACAAACTTTGAAAAAAAAAATGAATTTACATTATACAATACTATTATAAAATAAATGACCAACTTTAAAACACAAGAAAAAAGTTATTTTAATGCCAATCCATTTGTACGAACTACGGGTAGTGGAGCTGGACCAGCATTAAGCCAAGCATTTTTATCTTGAATGTAATCCTCCAACTTATAATATGCCTGCCTGCATAGTGTGCGTTTAATGCAAGATTTAAATTTCGTTTCATTAAGTTCCAATATGTGGGAAGGTATTTTATTATAAAAGAAGAACTATCAAACAAATTAAAAAGAATACATATATGTCAAAACAGAATAGAGAGAAGTATTATAGGCGTAAAAAGAAAAGACCGAATAACACTAAAAGACATAGAGAGCAAGACAAACTTTAAGAACGCATACACAACTTACAAACAACTAAAATGGCGATGGTCTGGACATATGATCGACCCCAAATAAAATGGGATAAGGATAGGATGATGATGATGATGATGATGGTCTGGACATATGATCAGAGAGAAAAAGGAGAAATGGACCAGTTTAATACCTGAGTGGTATCCACGAGATGGCAAAAGGAATAGAGGTAGACAGACTAAAAGATGGGAGGACGACATTATAAAAATAGCTGGTACTACATGGACGCGCACAGCAAAGGACAGGACACAGTGGAAATCTTTAGAGGAGGCCTTTGTCGAAGGACAAGCTGCGATACCACAACCACCGTTTGCCGATATTTAATTTAATTCCATAAGGAACTTAGTTTTGGAACTTAGTATTTAAGTTTTGGCATGTTTAAGTAATTAGATATAGTTGTAAAACTAAGAACAGCAATAAAGGCTTTTTTTTTATTTTATCACCCCACCTTCTATTGGGTAATGATATTAGACTATTTACCCCCTATAAAAAAAAATTAAGGCGAACTTAACCCAGCAATTGGGGTTTTCCTACAGGAAACCTCAGGACTATGATACATTTTTGGGTACACCATTATTACGACAGTAAATCCCCTCTTTGAGGAGTGGCTGGGGCGGCCACACGGCGCCCTTACCTTTCGCATGACCAAACATGACAAATTTGAGATGTCCATGCATCGGATTCAGGCGGAATAAACACATGCCCGATAGCTAGGACCGCGAAGACTAGTTGAAAAATAAACCTGTAGCCCTAGTAAGCTAAGGGTAATTGAAAGAAACAGGTGTGGTTTTAGTCAGTAAAATTCTGTCATACTATCCAGAAGAAATCAAGGGCTAAGATATATTTTTACATTAAACAGCAGGCAACAGTTACTGTATTTAATTGTTTTTTCCACTATTTCGCCAATTTTCCATTAAATTTAAATCTAACAGACTACAAAAAACACAGTGGTCTCATTAGCAACGTTTCCTAGAAAAAAATAAAAACAACAAAACTTCCCAACCTTAATATTTTTTCCTACACTTACATCAATTAACAAAAACAGTCGAAAAATTACCGTCCATACACGCTTAACATAAAATCTCGGTTACGATCACACGCTACGTTGTTTCCGCTACCGAAGGCGCTATAGTTTGTTGTAACATTGGCATAATTAACTAATCTGACGTTCATAAAGAGAACACTGTTATCCCCGCCCTACAGGATCGACATGTGCCTGAAGACACCTAGGGCTGAAACTTTCAGTAAACTAAACGAGAAAACGGGGACAGCGGAACACGTCAGCCCAAACTTCCTGGAAATACCCAAACCCCAAAGGAAAAACAGGTAAAAGCATTATATTTAATTCAATCCACGACAGGTACTTACAAACTTCAATATAATTTCGAAACCAGACTAGACGAGGCGACGGAAAGCCAACACGTATCAGCCCTAACAAGACCTGACTCACGCTCCCGGCTGTTACCGACAACATTAATGAACTATACCCGTCTCTTTTCCTCCCATTAAAGCTTCTTTCTGCGGCACTATGTGAGAGAAAGACAGCAATAGTCTAAAATATATTATAGGGTGGGAAAATGTGACGTGAACGGAATAAAAATATGGCCAGGGCAGCATACGGCGTACAATGATGGAATCGAAGAATTCATAAAAACGTTACATTGTTTCCTATGTTACTTTGTAACTGTTATTTTCTCACTTGGAAATATTATACTTCACTGTGAAAATATTATCATAACAGATCGGTTGCGAGAACGATTTCGTAACGAATGATATTTTTTATATTGAAAATTATTTCACAATAGCATTCTTTTGAATTGAACTCTCTACTTAGAAATATTAGATAGATTTAATTGGAGACAAAATATTTAAAGTACATTTTTTAATCCAAGATTACAAAAAAAGTAACAATTTTAATTAAAATTTTAAATTTTATTGCGATGTTCTTTCTTTAAGAAAGAACATCGCAATACAGTTCAACTGCACGAGCATTTTCAAACCATTTTAACTACTAGAAAATACTTTCCCATACTACAACTATAATATCAGTTCCTAAAAAATAACAGCAACGTTCCTCCCAGTTTCCCACCCCTAGGCCGCCCCTAGCATGTAACAGGTAAAGCAACTGTAGTCAGTCTGTCTTCGCAGTTTCGCTCCGACGGCCCAGAGGCACGGACGCGCGACCGGGAGGAAAATATTACACAAATATTTTTTTTGTCTTTAAACGTTTTAAAAAATACCACTGTGTACGAAAGCGGTCCGTGCAAGTTTTGTTGCAAGAATTTTTAAGGTAAGTTTTAGAATTATTTTTGATATTATTTTATTTTATTACGTGATTTATTACCGGCGATTTTACGTGAAAAAAACTTGCGGTTTTTACAAAATGTACTTTTTCATATTTCGTATTTAGGTGCAAGCTTATTCACAGCCAGAAATTTTATATACAACCCATTATTTCACAATGTCTTTATAATTCGTTTTAATGAAAAAAAAAACAAAAGAAAATCTTAAAGGAAAATACTGAAATATTCTCAAATGTATCGCAAGAAACATGAAGAACAAAAAGACTTTATTCCACCAGATAACAAAGGATTTTGCTACCTAATAAAACTGTTGCGCGGTAATCAACAAGTAGAGGAATTTTGTCCAGAAAACACGTATTTTGTAACACTGTGCAGAAAAGACTCTTTATCTTAATATAGTGATTATTTTTTATGTAGTTTCGGTGTTGAAACAAAAGGCTTTTGGGGGTTTTGAAGAAGAATGGTTCGCGACGGCGTTGCCTCCCTGAAAGGGTTGTAAGAACGAATGGTAGCTGTTTGAAAAATAATCGGAAAGAAATAGGTTTAGTATTTTTTTTCCTTAAAAATTATTTGAATTTTTGTAACGACACAGTATATTTAACAGAAAGGGGAGAATATTGCCATCAATTGAAATTAATGGAGTAACTCTAACACCTTTACTACTCTAGCATATTCTTTAGATAATTATATGCTAATAGATACAGAATAATTGATTATGACGGCTCGATTGGCGCAGTGCTTGAACGATTGACTGCTGCGCTGAGGGTCGCGGGTTCGTTTCCCGCATGGAACAAATATTTGTTACACCTACAAATAGGTGTTCAGGTCTGGGTATCTTGTGTATGTGACTTTACAGTTTTGACACGACACGACACAGGAGTAATTCCTAGTATAGGACAACGTAGTCATGAACGAAACATAGTCATGAGATTCCTATCAAATCATCATCATTACATAGTATAAAACAAAGTTTGCTTTCCCTATGTATGCTCATAAATATGCGTATAAAAGTACGCAACGGATTTTGATGCGGTTTTTTTTTTAATAGATAGAGTGATTCAAGAGGAAGGTTTATATGTATAATGCATGTATCACCATTGCTCCCGTGCGAAGCTGGGGTGGGTCACTAGTAATTTATAAAAAACGGCACTGAAATAATAAACTCAATAATTTACCCTCTAGAATTCCGACCAGGATAGGGGTCTATTATATCACCTTTGAGACTAATGAATCGTTATTAAATATTTAAGGGTTGGTTTGACACAGTTCTCAATAGCTACTAATTTCATTAACTAAATACTTGTACTTCATTTAGAATTGGGAATGGCATGAATTATGAATATCCTCTGATTTCTGAATTGAAAAGTACAGTACGGCCGTCGAATCCTAGCGAGTTTGAAGTTACGCTCTGCGAATTTTAGCGCTTGTAAACTCGTACAAAAATCAAGGTTTTAAAAAACTAGATGCCAATAACAGTTTTTTACAGCAATAGCAGCTGCAAATTGCATTTATTCATTTTCTTACGAGTTATCAAGCGCTATGTTAGGCAAGCGCCTAACATTGCCTAACATATTACCTTGCCCAACATACGGCTGTCAAACATGGTCAGTAAGAAAGGAGGACGAAGAGAAAATTGCTGTGTGTCAACGAAAGATGGAGAGAAGTATGCTCGGAATCAAACTATCAGACAAAATACGCAACAGTGACATCAGAAGGAAAACAAAAATAATAGACGCAATAAAAAGAATTCGACTGCTCAAATGGCACTGGGCAGGACATGTTTGTAGGATGGACAACAGATGGACCAAACGCTTAACAGAGTGGGTACCAAGAGACAGAAAACGGAGAAAAGGAAGACCAGGAAAAAGATGGAGAGACCTTTTCAGCTACAAATGCGGTAATCACTGGATGCAAATGGCCAGAGAGAGAAACATCTGGAAAGGTTTAAGAGAGGCCTACGCCGCAGAGGCGACTACTACCAGTACAGAGTGAACATATAAACAGTATTTATTTATTTATTTAAAGTGTTCAAAAGTATATTTTTTTTTTGGTAAACGTAGAAAGTTGTAATGTAGTAAGTAAATAAAGGCTATTTTTATTTTATTTTATTTTTTATTTTTATTTATCAAGCGCTAAAATTGCGTAGAGCCTAACTATTAACTCGCCAAGATCCGACAGCCATACTGTAGTTAAGTATTTGTCAATTTGTACTGAAGCCTGAAACAACACAAACTTTGGCATTAAAACAGAACTTTTGCATATTAAACTGACTTCGATTAAACTGACTTTATAGGTTTCTTTACGATGTCTTCCGTCACCATCCAGCCCAATTTGCCACTGCAGAAGGGTAGAAGCCAATTAGAGCCAAGGGTTTGTGAATTGTGTCTGAAAGGAAGGTTCTGGCCCTGGTATGCATGGCAATGTAGGAACGGGGTAGTTTGTTTAGTCAGTAAGAGTCTGACACTGTTTCCCGCTCCACCCAAGAGCGGGATTCGTCATTGGATAATTTTTACCTACCAAAAAAAAACAAATTTACCAAAATCTAGTTCGAACCGGTTGTCTCTCATCGTCCCCAATATTATGAAGAACAGCTTTCATCATCATCTTCATTTCAGCCTAAGTTTTCTGTAGGACGTAGGCCTCCCTTAGTGTCACCACCATTAACGGTCCTGTGCATCTCGCATCCATCGGATTCCTGCAACCCTTGCCATCCCAACAGTCAGTCTTTCAGCTAAAATGATGATGATAAAAACTGCAGTAAAAATATTTAAATAAGGCATTGCAATACATGATTGAGCCGTTACAAGTCGGGGCCGTTACAACTCGGTCACCACTGTGACCGAGTTGTAACGGCCCCGACTTACGAGTTGTAGGTCGCGCGTTCAAACCGCAGGCGCATTACTTTGTGTAATTTATTTCATCACCACTGCTCTCAAAACGGTGAAGGAAAACATCGTAAGGAAAACGGGCATTTCCTAGAACCAAAAAATCGAAGACATGTGACATCCACCAATTCGTAATGGGCCCGCGTGGTGGACTATGGCCTGTCCCAGCAGTGGGAACATTAAAAAGGCTGATGATGATAACTATACATTTTCGCACATAAGTGAAAAGATCCGCGAAACATATTTCATAACACTGTTATACAGTTAATCTTTCAGGTTTATCTTCAAAGGTAATAAAAACACCTTACAAGCGAAAATAAGGCAATAATAATAAGATATTTTTTCTTCGTAAATGGTTCTCAGCCACCCAAATCACTTTATCACTCGGTGAAGCTGTCTGAAAATGCGATTAAGGAAATTTATTAAGACGATAGGTCGGAGTGCCCACTTGGGCACCTCATTTTCTTTTTTACGGAGAAATTTGAAATACTAAAAGCTCATTTACTTAATCACGGGTTTACCAATTTAAAAAGGATGCCATGAGTTTCTGAGAAGTTACCAATAAATTAGATAATGTTCTAAAATTGAACCAGTCCGCTTAGGGACTCTGCAAAAGGGTTGAAGCCTATTGGGGCCCAGGGTCTCTTTCTGAAAGGAAGGCTTGGCCCCAGTGCGAAGGGCAAGAAAGGAACGGGGTGGGGTAACACTGACTAAACAGTCAGTAAGAGTCTTACACTGTTTCCCGCTCCACCTAAGAGCGGGCTTCGTCATTGGATGATTTTTGCCCACCATAAAAAAAAACCAATACAACCCGTCGACGTGGATGGATTTTATTGGTGCTCTGAGTTTCTTTTCTACCCGTTATGCCAGTCAAAGTCAAAGTCAAAGTCAAAGTCAAAGTCAAAGTCAAAGTCAAAGTCAAAGTCAAAATATTTTTATTTCACATAGGCCAATATGGGAACTTGTAAAACGATAGAAGCTAGTGCACAGTTCCAAATTGGTCGATTCCTGTGAAGAAGAACCGGCAAGAAACTCCATGGTTTAAAAAAAATGGTTTGTTCACACACACACGCACGCACATTCACATTATTGAAAGAGGCTTTAAATAAGCATTGACATACAACCATAGTGTCAATATTACATCTCTATATACACAATATGTCATGACAATTTTAAGACGTCATTATAAAACCTTTTTTTGATTCTGATGCAATCAACCTGTGACTCTGATGCGGGTAGAAGAGAACGGGATATTTTAGAAACAACTGCTAGTTGAAACAGGCCTCAGTTTACAATAGATTGCGATAGCCAGCCAACTGTATACTTTTCAATTCTGATTACAATTTGATTGTTTGGGCGTTGCTTGCCTCTCGTATAGAATTTGCACTGTAACTAACGATTCACTATTCGAATAACCAATCTTCCTATACTAAAAAATTCGCAGCTTGGTCGTAGACTTACTGAAAATAGTCCAATTTATAATCCTTATTACATAGTATAAAACAAAGTTGCTTATGCCGTATGTATGCTTATATATCTTTAAAAGTACGCAGCGGATTTTGATGCGGTTTTGTTAATAGGAAGAGTGGTTTAAAAGGAAGGTTTATAGGTATAATACATGCATAATATATTTAATAACACTATTGCACCCGAGCGAAGCTGGGGCGGGTCGCTAGTAATACCTATTTATTTATTTTTTAGAGTTTGTAGATGGTTTATGTGAAGTTTGCATAAGATCGGTCGAGTCATTCTTCCTTTATTTTTCTGTTTCCGGGAGCGAAGCCACAGGCAACAGCTAGTCTTCTATAAAATAAAAGCGGAATACCACTCGCAGAATAATCACGAAATCTCAGAAACTATAACACCTACAAACTTAAAATTAGGCAGAAAGGTTCCATATAGACGTAGACGAATGCTAAGAACGGATTTTTACGATACTCCACCTCTAAGGGGATTCTCAAAGAGTTGCCAGCAACTATAGGGGCCCAGCAGGGTCGTAGCCTTCTGGGGCCAAGGTTTGATGTGAAAGCGAAACACCGGGGCCATTGAACTAAGGCAAGAAGGAACGGTGGGTCGTTTAGTCAGTAGAAATCTAACAACGTCTTCCCCTACGCCCAAAGGCGGGATTCATGATTCGATGAAAAAAAAAACCTCTAAGGGGTTTTTTTTACCTGACTTCCATTTCCACTTTACCTGACTTCCACGCGGACAAAGCCGTTGGCAAAAGCTAGAAAGTATGTATCTATGAATGATTACGTAGGAGGAAGTCTGAAAATGGCACTGTTGCATGAAAAGTAGAATAAAAATGAGTTGTCATATTGAATAAGGAAAATGTCGAGGAAAAAAGTGTTGAGTGTAAATGAGTGTAGTATATTAACAGTATGCGAAGACAAATAAAAAGATGATGAGATGGATCGTCTGTCTGAAAGTTGATGAGAACAGAAAGAGGATGACTACTTACAAACAAAAGGGATAACTATAGAGAAATAAGGGCGACTACAGAGAAAGAGGGTCACTATAAAAAAGGGGGGCCAGTACAGAGAAAGGGATAAATAAAGAGAAAAGGGTTCTTACAGAGAAATAGGGCTATCACGGAGAAATAGGGTAACTGCAGGGTAAGAGTGTGACTGCAGAGAAAGGGGGTGACTACATACTGGGCAGTTTCGACGCCTGAGTGTATTTTGTATTTTTGTATTACATATACATATTAGGTTTAGTGTAAATATTAAGTTTAGTTTATATTTAAGTTTTTAATATTGCTTTATAATCGTAATTAACATTTCGACTACCGTAATTACAAACACAATTAAAGAACAAAAGAATACATAAAGAAATTGTTTGAACGTCGACGCTCGCTTGTGGCTCAAATGTTTTTTAGTTAGGGAAAGTTTCACAAAAATACACACAATATTTTTTTTTATGAATTGAAATAAATTATGAAAATAACTTAAAGCTTATGTTTATGCGATATTCAGCTGGAATCTTACTCATTCCACTAATAACAGCTATATTTCTTCACGTGAAAAACACCATGTTGTGCCCATATTTCATGGTTGTCAGCATAAAATATTTAGCGTCGTAATATAAATTGTATGGCTGGTCGTTATGGGGCCTGACCCGGCACGCTAGGCCTGAATAATTATAAGCCTGATGGGGCTGTGTTAAGGCGTATGATCCCTTGAACATCGTAGGGACCGTACAGAATTGACGAAGCCTTTTTTTATTGTAGATAAAAATCATCCAATGACGAATCTCAACAGTGTCAGACTCTTACTGACTAAACAACCTACCTCGTTCCTCCTTTGCCTTATTCCCAGAGTCCCAATGTAATGCTTTCGCACCAACCCTCGGTTCCAGGAGGCTTCGTCTCTGTAGGCTGACAACTTCTTGAGGCGCGCGGGTCATTGGATGATTTTTTACCTACCATAAAAAAACACAGAGACCTTTAAAACTAGATTGATTGATGTACATATTTTGTATATTCAGAAAAACACTTCAGCAGCATTTTTTTTGTAAACTTAAACATCATCTTCCTGCCCTTGTCCCGTTTTATTTGGGGTCGGCGCAATATGTCTTCTTCTTCCACTCTGTCCTGTCACCCGTCTCGCTATCACTAACTCCTCTTTCTCTCATATCACTTCTCACACAATCCATCCATATTTTCTTTGGTCTCCCTCTCCCTCTCCATCCATCCACATTTATACTCATGGCTTTTTTTGTAACATGCGTTTCATCCCGCCTTTTTACATGGCCATACCAAGACAGACGGTTCCCTTTCAACTTTTCAGTCACTGGCGCCACTTTCAGACTACCTCTAATATACTCATTTCTCACTTTATCCATTCTCGTCACACCACACATCCATCTCAACATTCTCATCTCTGCTACATGCAATCTCTTTTCATCCGTCTTTTTCATAGCCCAACATTCTGACCCATAAAGTAGGACAGGCCTTATCACGGACTTGTAGATTTTACCCTTCAATTTGAGGGGCATCCGTGGGTCGCAAGTTGTTCCAGTGACCTGTCGCCATTTCATCCATCCTGAGTTGATCCGATGTGCCACGTCTCGGTCTACCTCACCATTCCCTTGGATAAGCGACCCAAGGTACCTAAAGTCGGAACAGATTGGTATGGGCGTTCCAGCGAGAGTTATGGGCACAGGACTAGAGAGACCGCCAAAATCGCAGAACAGGTACTCGGTTTTAGTTCTGCTCAATTTTAGGCCAACACTCTCCAGTCTTTGCCACCACACCTCCAATCTGCTCTGGACCTCTGGGGCACTCTCGGCAACCAGCACAATATCATCGGCAAACAGCATACACCAGGGAGCCTCTTCCTGAATGTCCGACGTCAGAGCGTCCATTATTATTAGGAAGAGGTAAGGGCTAAGAGCCGACCCTTGGTGTAAACCGACAGCCACATTGAAGTTGTTAGTGGTGCCCGCTGCAGACCGGACTTGTGTAGTGCAGCGACTATACATCGCTCGGATCAACTGCACATACTTCCCAGGCACACCTTTCTCCTTAAGGGCCCACCACAGAACCTCACGAGGTACCAGGTCGTATGCCTTTTCGAGGTCAACGAATACCATGTGCAAGTTTTTATGTACACCTCTGTATTTTTCGCACAACTGGCGTATAGCAAATATGGCATCCGTTGTGCCACGACCAGGCATAAAACCGAATTGGTTCTGTGAAATTTCACTCTCTTCTCTCAGCCGCCGTTCAATAACTTTCTCCCATACTTTCATGGTATGCGACATTAGCTTTATTCCTCTATAATTGTTGCACTCAAGCACATCACCTTTGTTTTTAAAGATGGGCACCAAGGAACTGTTGCACCATTCATCAGGTATGGCTTCTTCCTGCAACAGCTTATTGAAGAATAAAGCTAACCACACCCATCCATCCACTCTCAATAACTTCCACACCTCAACTGGTATTCCGTCCGGGCCAATGGCTTTACCATTTTTCATTCCATTCACTGCTTCCCTGACTTCCTCCATACTAACCATTCTCACTAACCCCACATTCACTGGTTTATTCTCTAAAACCCCACTCCAATTATTTTCTTCATTCATAAGTCTTTCAAAATATTCCTTCCACCTTTCTTTGATTTTTTCATCATCAGATAGAACCATTCCCCTTTCATCTCTTACACATCTTACCTGGCAAACATCCCTCGCCTTTCTTTCTCTCATTCTAGAGAGCCGGTACAGCTCTTTCTGGCCTGCAGGACTATCTAATGTATCATACAGTTTATCCTGGGCTTTTGCTTTTGCTATTGCCACGGCTCTCTTGGCTTTTTTCTTTAAAGCATCATACTCACTCTTTCTTTCAGCTTTCAAACTAACATTATCTGTTTGTACACACTGCCATTCCTTGAATTTTTTTTGTAAACTTAAACATTATTTCTAAATATCATAACCGTTTGGAAAGAGTAGGGAAACAAGCGAAAGCCTAAAAAAAGTTGTTATTATTTTGAAAAAAAAAATTGTTAATAACATATTTTTGAAATTGGTTAACCCAGCCGTTACCGAGTAATAGGCTTCAGAAAGTCACAGCTTTATGACATTAAATAGGAGCAGGTGCCTTAAGTGTACTACAGTGGGGTAAGCAGTAGTTTAGCCTAGTTATGAAAGTGTCCGTAAAACTGCAGTTTGTCAGAGTAATTTGATGATAAGTGTCTTGCAGTTTTAATTACTTTTGTTCTTCATTTCCCCATGGTTTTGGAGGTAATCAGAGAATTAGGTCACACCATAAACGTTAATTTTTGACAATGGGGTTTCATGTAAACATTGTGGATTTTAAACAAAGGGATCCATGGTATTGTGTTCTTTAGAAATTTTGTAATATGTGTTTTAGGATTTATTTAGGGAGCTGCAAAGATTTTTAACCGACTTCAAAAAAGGAGGAGGTTTCTCAATTCGACCGTATATAAATATGTTTTTTTTTATCATAAGATTTTTTTTACTATAAGATCCTGGAATGCAAAAGACTACGTAAAAACACAAACGATTTGTCAAATAACTTCTCCCTCTCCAAATGCAGTGAGTTTAGTAAAATACTTTTACTAAACAAAGGAGAACTGAACTAACGGTGGTATTCGTACGTTTCTTCAACCATGGTTTTTTTTTTTGGATGGGAAAAATATCAGTGTCACTGCTGGGATTCAGGCCTTCTCCCTGGAAGTTGGGGCCTTTTGGAACTTTTGGTTCTAGGACACGATTTCCTAACGAGTTGTAGGCCACTGGTTCAAGCCCAGGCAGGTGTATAGCTTTGTCTAATTTATTTCATCACCACTGCTCTCAAAACGATAACGCATCCCTTACACAAATTATTAATTATGTATATGACAAGATTGAAAATCTAATCAAATCTATAGGTAATTAGTTATGTACCTAAGTACCTTTATATGTATGTTCATAGAAAGACATCTTTGTGATGTAATGGATTGCCCAAGAGGAGGTTTTCAATAGATTAAATTGTGCGCTAAGTTGAGGCACCTAGACTGACGTACAATTCAATCTTGTGATTAGTATATAATGGAGATATGAGTATATCTACGTATATACAAAATTGATACAACTGATGGATTTTTCTTAAAAAGGATCACTGTACACACCAATATGAGATCAATCCAAAAATCACGAAAAAGAACCCGCTGCTAAATAGATTTATTTATGGGTTTTACATAACTTGACAAAATGTATGGAGCAGCTGGTCTTTTTCTTCGTGGGTTTTGTGTTGATCTCATAGTAAAAGTTTATTGGTGTGCACAATGATCCTTTTTAAGGAAAGCCTATCTGCCGTTTCAACAGAACCCTAAAAATTGAGCCAATTCTGGTTGATTACGTAAAACTGAAATCAACTTCAAAAGCTCTGAAAACCATTAATAAATGACCTTTTAGAAATTTATTTCCAGTCTCGAACTAGGTCTAAAGTTTAAATCTAGGTCTAGATTTTACTAGCCGCAGACTAGACTTACAGAATAGAAATGTCTATTGATCGGTCTAAAAACGGTCTGCCTTGAATATGGAAGCGAAGTTTCGGTCTAGTATATACGGTAGTTTAATTGATTAATTTATTATCTATTTATTTATTTAACACTTCATGCACATAAGAGTACAAAGGCGGACTTAATGCCTAAGGCATTATCATTACAGATGAAACTTTTTTCTGGCCATGGTATTAAATACGTCAACCAGTTACATTGTGGAAAATAAAATATTAGATAACTAGCTTCTGCCAGCGGCTTCGCCCGTGTGAAAATAGGTTTCTTCATACAAACTTTGAGCCCCCGTTTCCTTCCTTTGCGGGGTCAATGTTGTATCCCCTCTTAGTGGTCGGTGACCACTAAGAGAGGATACAAAATTGACCCCGTTTCCTTTAATGATGTGCCGACATCATTAAAGGAAACGATGTGCAAAATTTCACGCTCCTATAGGTCCAGTAGTTTCGGCTGTGCGTTGATATGTCAATCAGTTAGTTTCTCCTTTTATGTACATATATGTATATCCATCTCGGATAAAGTGCTTATATTCTGTTGTCTGTTAGTAACATCGTAAAAAATACATAGCTCAAAAAACACAGCTTTATTCTATTCAAAATTTCGTGTTTAAGACTTGAACTACATTTATTGCAGCTGAGAATATGTAGAAGATTTTGTACCAATTGACTGTATGTTGAAATTGTCTAATTTAATTTCGCCATAGCCGTTTTATCATGGGACCACTCGTACCGTCATGTGCTACCGGTTCTATGGAGGAGCCTACCTATCCATACGCACAAAAAAATGGGAACACACTCATAGTGTACAGTTAAAGAACTTTAACTCCGTGTATCTTCGCATAATTAATGTATTAGGCGGCGTCTGAATTATCAAGAAACACAGAGTTACAATTCTTTATAAATAGCTTTCGTATTAATTTTAGTTTAGTTTAAGTATTCATATTAAATAGTTAATTCATGAGATTTATAACATTAATATTGTAAACGCTACAAATAAATTTAGTTAGTTAGGGTACGATAGAGACATACGCTGATAAAAGCCCCTAAATAAAACAGATTAAAAAAAAAGAAACATAGAGTCTGAGAGCGTGTTTTTCCTGATATATACAACGTGTACATTACTTGTTCTTTTATTTGTAATTGTTTATAATGTGTACAATAAAGAATATATATATATAAGAATATCTAAGACTCATCAGAAGGTTTAAAGTCATCCAAAAGGCAATGGAAATGGGTATGCTCGGAGTTTGTTTACGTGATGGTATCATCGACGGACAGACAGACAGACTTTTTTTTATGGTAGTTAAAAATCATCGAATGACGAAACCTGCTCTTGGGCGGAGCGGGAGACCAGTGTCAGACTCTTACTGACTAAAAAACCTACCCCGTACCTTCCTTGCCTTATTCCTAGAGTCGAGGTAACAGTTTGCACCACCCTAGGCTCCAGGAGAGACAGACAGACTTGGCGAAACTATAAAGGTTCCAAGTTAACTGCGGAACCCTAAAAAAAACAGTTCATTCACTCGAATAAAATATTAAGAGGACCGCCAAATGTTACGTAGCGCCTCTGTGGTGTAATGAAAATATAATTCAGGCAGAGGGACCCAATTCAAGCGGCCCAGGGGCCCAGGGGCCGAGCCAGTGGGCCACAAATACAAAAATAACACGTAGAAATTGAAAGTGGCGACCCTTTTCGGTTAGCAGTTTGGATATTTTATGAAAAAACTATGATTTTTTTACCAATAAAATCGGCGTTTGTTCAAGAATTTCGTTTGGTTATTTTGGGAGGGTTTGGTAGAATGTTGGTATAGAAATGCTTTAAGGATTTTATTTTATAGAATGCTGATACAGAGGTAAAAGATTTTCAAATGTTTTTTTTTTGTAAGGTATACTAGGGTATTTTAAATGAAGAGAGATTAGTTTACTTCTACATAGCTTACCATCAGGTAGATAGTGGTCAAAAGCTAGCTCAGGTATCATCATCATTACATAGTATAAAACAAAGTTGCTTAGTACCTATGTATGCTTAGATCTTTAAAATTACGCAACGGATTTTGATGCGGTTTTTTTTAATAGAGTGATTCAAGAGGAAGATTTATGTGTATAATACATGCATAATTTGAACACATGCGAAGCTGTGGCGGGTCGCTAGTAGATAATAATTATCATACTTCTATGTGGAAAAATGTCACAATGTTAAGATAACTTATATAGACTACCGGTCATGCTTTCCCTTCGTTTGCCTTCAATACTCGTACAGGTCCCTAAATAACGTGGGGCGATAATATTGGGGGGAATATTAATGTCTCGATGAAGGTGGGCTACTATCTACACTAATATAATAAAGAGGTAAAGTTTGTTTTTTTGTTTGTAGGGGGTAATCTCTGGAACTACTGGTCCGATTGGAAAAATTTAAGCAACAATAGAAAGCTGCTTTACTCCTGAGTGACATAGGCTATATTTTATGTACGCGGGCGAAGCTGCGGGCAAAAGCTAGTTTTTTTATATTTTTAGACATGTGACATCCACGAATCCGCACTGGGCCTGCGTGGTGAATATGGTCTATTCCCTCTCTTACAGGTAGAGGAGGCCTGTGTCCCAGCAGTGAGAACATTAAAAAGGCTGATGATGATGATGAATGAATTGTTATTCTAAAAAGTTGATGCTTTGTTAGAAGCCAATATATTATGGCGTCAAAGTGAAAAACTAGACCAAAGTTTTATCTCTATTCACCCCATTTTACGGTATTAAACGATCATATTCTGAACTGAATCAATGAACACTTTTTTTCTCCAAAAAGATTGCGAGTTGTAAGCCTGAAAGTATTTTAGCTCCTACTTACACACATAAACATGGCTACAATTCATAAAATATGCGGAGAAGCCGTCTGACATTCCGACACATTACATACCTGTATATTCTATATATACGTATGAAAGGTAACACTTGTGAGTCCATATTTTATGAACACGACAAGGCAATCAATATATAAGTTATTTCTATTTGTATGTCACGAGCTGAAATATATTTTCGGTATTACATGAGTGATTGCTACGTAGATATGATTGCCTTTTAGTTTTACTATGAAGGCTAGATATGTAGCTTACTGCCAGAGGCTTCGCCCACGTGAAAGTAGGGTTCTCCATACAAACTTTAAACCCCCATCAATTTCCTTTAGGAGCTGAATTTTGAAAAACCCTTTCTTAGTGTTCGTCTACGTCATAAAAGGAAGCCGTGAGCAAGATTTCACGTTCCTAGTCCCAGTAGTTTTGGCTGTGCGTTGATATGTCAGTCAGTCAGTTTCTCCTTTTATATATATAGATAAATGTAAGATTGGTACTGGTAATGATTTTGTGATTGAAAGATTTGATTAAATATTATCATTGTCTAGATTAGTATTATTAAGAGGAAAAATTTTGATTTATAATAATTATAAATAAATATAATAATAGTAATATATTTTTTATGAGTAATATAATAAATGTTTATAATAATAGACTTAGTAATTACTAAGTCTCCGATGTCCCTCCGTCTGTCTGTCACCAGGCTGGGTTTCAAGAACTACGATAGCTTGCTAGACAGTTGAAATTTTCATAAATTCTGTATTTTTGTTGCCGCTATACAACAAATACTAAAAACAAAATAAAGAAATATTTAAGGGGGGCTCCCATACAAAAAGTAAGACTTTCAAAATTCTTTCACCATTTGAAAATTACATCTATACTGAGTATCAGATGATAAAAAGTTAGATGTTCTATACTCACAATCATTTGTTGTGTCTAGGTGTAATTATCCATAATATGTATGTATTTAGAAATATATAAGTATGTTTATCAATTTCTAGTTCTCATAACACAATCTCAGCTTAGCTTGAGACTAGACGGCGCTGTGTGATAGTTATGGAATAGATTGTTTATTATTATGTACAAATCATCTTTATAATATACTAGCCCGAAACTTCGCTCCCGGCAACAGATTTTATTTTTGCAAATGTCACATAAACCATCTACTAAATAGTCCGAACAAACCCTGAAAATTTGGTTTAATAAGCCCGTTCTTGAGTTATAAAGTGACAACGAAAAATGCCACATATTTTTACATACGAGGGGTGATCCAAAAGTAATGATAAACGGATATTTCTAATAAAGATAAAAATCCAAAAAAAAATTTTTTAGCTTCCCCGTTTCTTCACTACGTCCCACCTAAAAAATTGTATGAATAGGACGACATTTGAAGAAGCTACATTCATTTGAATACCAGCAGTCAGAGCGACAACACGAAAATGGAGAAACAAAAAGTGAGATGCGTCATCAAGTACCTGTGTTTGACAAAAATGTCTACCAAAGAGATACACGCTGATTTGGTGGAGACACTGGGGGACTCTTCTCCTCCATATTCTACGGTAGCACGGTGGTGCAAAGACTTTAAGCTGGGTAGAACATCCACAGAAGATGAACATCGCGAGGGACGCCCAACCTCGTCCCTCACTGAAGAAAACGTGAAAAAAATCGAAGATATCGTATTAGCAGACCGAAGAGTAACCGTCAAACATTTAGCTGAGGTCACAGGGATCTCATATGGCAGCATCCAAAACATTTTGACCAGCAAATTGAATATCAAGAAGGTCTCCGCGCGTTGGGTACCGAGAATGTTAACGGAAGAACAAAAGAAAAAGCGAGTTGACATTTCAAGAGCCAATCTTGCAAAGTTCCAGAGTGATAAAGAAAATTTTTTGTCTCGATTTGTGACCATGGACACAACATGGATCCATCATTTTGATCCTGAGACCAAACAACAATCGATGACTTGGAAAAAGCTATCCTCATCGACGCCGAAGAAGTTCAAAGTTTCGAGCTCGGCGGGCAAGGTTATGGCGTCCGTTTTCTGGGATGCTGAGGGAATCATAATGGTTGATTACCTGGAAAAGGGAGTTACTATAACGGGCTCCTACTACGCTGAATAAATAAGATGACTGCGAGAAGCCATAAACGAAAAAAGACGGGGCAAACTCCGAGCGAAAGTCCTGTTTCATCACGACAACGCTCCTGCACACAAAGCCGAAGTTGCGATGGCTGCCATTCGAGAAGCAGGCTTCGAACTGGTCGACCACCCGCCCTATTCTCTAGATTTAGCCCCCAGTGACTTCTATCTCTTTCCACGACTCAAGGAACACCTCCGAGGCAAGAAATTTGACGATGATAGCGACGTGATGGCCGCGGTTGAGGACTTTTTAGAGAGTCAAGATAAAGATTTTTTTTCTAAGGGAATTTTAGGTTTAGAAAAGAGATGGACTAAATGTATAGACTTGCTAGGAGACTATGTTGAGAAATAAATTTATTTTTTTATTTTATTCATTGTGTTTATTATTGATTATCATTACTTTTGAATCACCCCTCGTATTAAGATTTTTTGGGTGGGAAATCATTCAATGACTTCTTCCGCTCCAGAGTGGAGCAAGAAGGCGTGTTCTGACACGCCCTCTTGCTCCACTTCTTGCTCTTGCTCAATAGTCTAATACTACTAACTAAAGACACACCTACGTATGTTCTTCAGCGGTCTTTTGCCTTTTAGAGTCACGAGTTTCTTCATAAAAAAAGTAGATGTTTCCGCTCTATTTTAATATAGGTGTCTTCAAGGCCGAAGCCTACTGGGGCCCCGGTCCAGCTTCTGAAAGGAAGGTCCGACCCTGGTATTGAGGCTAAGAAGGAAAGGGGTAGGTTGTTTAGTCAGTAAGAGTCTGACACTGTTTCCCGCTCCACCCAAGGGCGGGATTCGTCATTGGATGATTTTTACCTACCATAAAAAATGGGGCGTTTCAGCAAGACACACATTTCCTTAAATAGCGTGCAGGATACTCTTTCGTCCTTACAGTATTTGTTCTCTTAAAAGCGGCTAACCCGACGTACATTTTCATACAACCGCTCCTACGTGATTAAATTGTTATTACACATCTTTCTTCAAATATTTTGGATAGGTACACAGATATCTTGTGGATATTATCTAGGCTTCTACAGAAATCAAAACATAAATTTTGTAAGAGTTATCCAGTAAAGGCCTCTGAAAATCTGCTATTTTACGTGAATTTGACTCTGCATAATGTACTCCTTTAATAAAAATACCTATAAAATATATACATTTCATCGAAATTTTAAATGTTGTAATTTTTTTTCAAAAATCCTTAAGGGTAATAAGAACACGTTTTTCCTGGACCAAATTTTGTGAAACATTCGAGTAAATCGTAGAATTACTGAATGCCAACAGAGTTTTCAGGGTGTTATCTATCTTTTTTCGCATTACTTTTTCATCAAACATCACATTAGATGGCTTTAAATGAAGCAACAAGCTTTTAAAACATGCTTCAGACGAGTCGGGAAGGCCACCTTAAGAAAATTTTCAGCAGGTGAAACCACCAGCAAAAAACTAGTATTCAATAAAACGACCATTTATTTCCCTATTCAAAACCCGACATTTTATATTCATAGCTAGTACAGTTTCATGCAAATACTAAAATATTCAGCCTGGGGGCTCTTGTAGTAACTACTATACCGCTATGGCTCTCACGAACACTTTACGACGAGAGCTCTTTGAGAATCTTTTGTTTAAACACTTACTGAAAAAACTAACCTTATTTCAAACGGCCTATAGGTTATTTGAGGTCATTGGTAGAAGGGTTAAGTGCGTGTTGGTCGATACACAGGGTTCTGTAGTCGTAATCACGCATGCATTGTGTTACTGATTGCAATAATTAAGGAGCATGTATACAATGCGTTCCAAATGAGCCATTCTCATTTCATTCTATGCTATTCTCATTCACAACATGGCAATCGAAATTATTGCCATACAATATACAATATATTCCACAACTATCACATAACGGCGTCTAGCCCAAGCTAAGCAGAGCTTGTATTATGAGTACCTACTAGACGACTGATAAACAGACTTATATATATTTTTTTTATGTATGTGTTTAACATATCATAAATACGTGCCATGTTGTGACGTCACGATTTACTGTCAAATCGAGGCAAGATATTTTTTTATTTCAGTTTATTTACAAAAAAAATATTTACGAACTGTGAACGAAATAAGTTTAATCAGAATCCAGTTTTTCAATTTTACTCATTTCTGAGTTCTTAAATTTTATCAAAATATCTTTGATTTGACAGTACGGCGTGACGTCACATCCTGTTAATCGATCCTATTCATATTTGGAACGCATAGTACGATTTCTGATGATTTTAAATCAACGTTCACGTCTAAACGGCTTGTTCGTATATTTTGAACAAAATATATGAAACTAGCTTTTGTCAGCGGCTTCGCCCGCGTACATAAAATATAGCCTATGTCACTCAGGAGTAAAGCAGCTTTCTATTGTTGCTAAATTTTTCCAATTGGACCAGTAGTTTCAGAGATTACCTCCTACAAACAAAAAAACAAACGTTACCTCTTTATTATATTAGTGTAGATGAAATAAATTAGATTTTTTGCCTAATAATTTGGTATACGAATATTTTCATGTTTTTCATAGAACTTGGTGTGATTTATTTTCAAAGTTATGTCTAACACAGGCAAAAAGCGAAGATCAGGCTAAAACCATTAGATGTATTTTTATGAAACTAAAAGGTAACTTAATTGGCGATGTTTTGATGTTCGGTTTTTACTCATATTGTGTTAAATGAATGAAGGACAAATTATTTTCAAATAATCTTAATTCAAATGAAGAGACGCGAACACGTTTTCTACTCATTGGTAAAAACTTTATTAGCAAAAGATCTAGTAGATATACAATCGACGTGGGGACCCCTGTGACACACAGTGGGAGTGTTTCTGACCAAATAATGGCCCACCTATTAGAGTGCCCAAAATGTCCCTACAAATGCATGCTGGAGGACCTTAAAAATGCCACTGAAGCTACTATTAACGTGGCAACCTTCTGGGCCTAAAAACTTTTAGGAAAGCGGAATCCATCGATTCGAGAAGAAGAAGAATGGAGGTAAAACTGCCGTGTCATACAGAAAGGTCCCGTTTTTGTCATTTAGCTACGAAACCCTAAAAACTGTAGTCGATAATTATATTTCAAACTAGCTTTTTTCAGTGGCTTCGCCCGCGTACCTACATAAAATATAGCCTATGTCACTCAGGAGTACAGCAGCTTTCTATTGTTGCTAAAATTTTTCCAATCAGACCAGTAGTTCCAGAGATTACCTCCTAAAACAAAAAAATAAACTTTACCTCTTTAATAAAGATATATTATAGTGTAGATAGTAGTAACCGCTTCGGTAATGTGAATAGGTACTTACTATGCATGAACGTCTTAACAGATTGCACGGCGCCTTATTTAATTATTAATGTTCCATAGTGAAAATAACAACATGCATTATTACTAGTAAGAAAAATACCCGTTCACATGCACACGAAGAAATAAGCATCAGATTTTTTTAAACATTGCCCTACAATACGATGCATGAGTCATTATTCCTGTGTCGTGGGTTTTTTATGGTAGATAGAAATCATCGAATGACGAATCCCACTCTTGGGCGGAGCGGGAGACCAGTGTCAGACTCTTACTGACTAAAAAACCTACCCCGTACCTTCCTTGCCTTATTCCCAGAGCCCCGGTGTAACGCTTTCGTGCCAACCCTCAGCTCCGGGAGGCTTCGACCCTGTAGGGCCCCTACGGTTTGCTGACAACTCCTTGAGGCGCGCGGGAACGGAGTGCGCCGTCGACGACTTGGGCTCGATCTGGACTGCTACCAGACGACCGGACGGCGAGCTACCCATTGCTCACCATCCCCAAGCCATTGTCTACGGTGGCCGGATATCGGCAGGATTGCAGCGGCGATGGCTACGGCGAGTGCGCCGTTGCCTGTATCGTGGGTGCGTTCTCAAATATGCGCACTTATGCCCAAAACGTCCATATAAACGCACCTATAAACCGAGAATGCACTCACGCAAAGCCAAAAATGGACTTAATCCATCACGTAAGAAGCGGCATTGTTATTTACAATGAGTGTGTTTAGAAATATTCACACCACCAGCTAGCGCCACTTAGCCGTCAGGTCTTTTTAACCGACTTCAAAAAAAGGAGGAGGTTCTCAATTCGATTGTATTTTTTTTTTTTTTTTTTTATGTTTGTTACCTCAGAACTCCGTTGTTTATGGATGGATTTGCAAAATTTTTTTTGTACTTGAAAGGATATGCTTCCAGATTGGTCCCATTTTTTTCAAAATTGAGTTTTGATGATGGGATCCATGAGAAATCGAGGGAACTCCTCAAATATTATAGGCAACTATATAGTTTTTTTTATATTTTCATCGAGAACTCAAGCATTTACAGTCAAAAAGTAACATTTGATGAGGTGGAACTGGTGAAGAAGATCAGAAAATGGCTAACGAAACTTGACACTCGCATAGATATCACAATTAAGGTAGTTAAGCAACTTTGAAAATGCACTATAAACCAATGATCTTAAATAATTATGTTGAAAATGTTATCATCGAACTGATCTGATGATGATGATGGCGCTGGAAGGTAGGCACTGGAACTGCGTAACTAATTAATATATCCTAGCCGTGTTTGGGCTTGTTAGAATTGTCATAAGATGCACTTTGGCTGTAAGATACTATTGAACTGATGTGATGATGAAGCTGGAAGGTGGAAGGTCGGCATGGGAACTTCAAAGTAAAATAATGTATCCTAGCATTGTTTGAGCTTATTAGAGCTGTCATGGGCAATGCTGTCAAGGGCAATGGAAAGGGCTATGCTCGGAATTTCCTTGCGTGTTCGAATCAGAAATGAAGAAATGCGCAGGAGAACCAAGGTCACCGACATAGCCCGAAGAATTGCCAAACTTAAGTGGCAGTGGGCAGGGCACATTGCTCGTAGAACAGATGGCTGATGGGGCCGAAAGGTTCTAAAGTGGCGACCGCGCACCAACAGACGCAGCTTTGGAAGGCCTCCCACAAGGTGGACCGATGACCTGGTGAGAATCACGGGAACGCGATGGATGCGAATCGCACAGAAATGGTCGTTGTAGCGACGCTTGGGGGAGGTCTATGTCCAACAGTGGACGTTTTCTGGCTGAAATGATGATGATTATGAGAGCTGTCATAAGATGTACTCATGAGATGAATCATAAGTATTTCATGCATCATATCATCTCTCCACGAGATCAAAACGATTACACTGTAACAATATATGTATTCCTACTGATATGACATTGGTAACATTTTCAAAAGAAATGTAGGAACGATATTGACTTCGTTGCCATAACACATTATAAAAAAAACACTAAACGGCTACAAATAAAAAAAACTTTTTACAAAAAAAAAAAACCGCCTTCAAAAAAAGCCAAACGACAAAAGTTCCTACACTAAAAAGTTAAAAATAAAAATTTGAATTGCTGTAAAGAAACTTAATTTATAGGTAAACTTATTTGACATTAATATTTTGCAAATATTCAAAATTTATTACTTCTTTTTGGAGTCGGTGCCAGCCAAGGCAAGGAATTACGAATGGGCAACAATCCCTTGAAAAACTACCTCTAACTTAACTATAAAACTACTTAGTACCTATTTGCATACTCAAATATACACTTCTCATCAAAAAAATCGAAACACCTTGCAAGTTTACGTTTTGTCAGGATTATCAGAAAAATGTGTACATTTAGGAATAAATGTTAAATGTCGTTTAATAGTGAGTAATATGAGCTTATCAAATCTTAATGTTAATGTTCTAAATTTAAATGAATTTTTCATAGGTTTCGTATTTTGTTAAATGAGTCATTTTTATTCCGTATGGAGTATAAAGGAAATGGATAAAACAACACACGTAAATGAAAAAAAAAGCTAAAAAACGTTTATTTAATAACTTGTATTCCCTCCCCGAGCTCTAATTACTGCTTCCATACGGTTCTTCATCGATCGGATGAGAGTCACGATCACATGCTGTGGTATATTGTCCCATTCCTCTTGGATTGCATCTTGCAGCTGGCTAAGTGTTTCTGGGGCAGGATCTCTTGCTCGAATTCGTCTCTTTAATTCATCCCATAGATGTTCAATGGGATTCATGTCCGGGCTTCTTGCTGGCCATTCCATAATAGAGATATCGACTTCGTTAAGATAATCTCGTACGACGCCGCGGTGTGAGCCCTAGCATTGTCGTGCATGAATATGAAGCCGTTGCCAATAAAATGTGCATAGGGCATCACATGAGGCTCGAGACACTCTTCGACGTACCGATGACAGTTTAGTGCAGGCAGACGTGGCCCAGACACGAAAGCAAGCTCTGTCTTACCGTCGGCGCTGATTCCTCCCCAAACCGTCCACGAACCGCCACCATAGCTGACCTTTTCTTCAATGCAGCATTGTGCATAGCGTTCTCCGTCTCTTCTGTAGACCTTGTTCCTTCCGTCGTTACCATACAGCATAATTTTACACTCATCAGAAAAGAGAACTTTGCTCCACTGTAGGTATGACCAATTTAGGTGCTCACGTGCAAAGTTAAGGCGCGCTCTTCGATGGTCTGCAATTAATTTCGGCCCATTTGCTGGCTTATGCGGTACCAGTCCACGATCCTTCAACCTTCTTCTAATTGTAGAGTCACTTACAGCCACCCTTCGTACAACACGAAGCCGCTGCTGCAGTTGAAAAGCGTTAAGGCGTCGATTTCTTAAAGAAGTTGTTACAATAAATCGATCATCTCGCTCAGAAGTGACCCGATTCCTGCCAGATCCTGAACGGCGCGTGAACAAACCAGTCTCCCGATAACGTTTATAGACTCTATGAACAGATGACAGGCTTAGATGCAGTCTTGCAGCCACAACACGCTGACTAAGGCCAGAATCCAGCAATGCCACAACTTGGGCGGCTTCTGTGGGCGAAGTATCCATACGTTTTAGAAAAAAAACCTTTTTTCAGACGTCCCAAAGTCACAGTATTGAAATAAAAAACAAAAAGTTTAAGGATAGGCGCCAATTTTTAGTTTTTAAACGCTAAATGTACTCCAACCCTAAACACACATTTGTCTCAAAACAGTGATTCATTTCGTTTATAAGATAAACAAATGAAATTCTAATTTTGAATTTAGAATTTTCGCTTATTACTGTAATGGCCAAACTGCCAGCTATAATATATGTATTTTTTTTCATCGTATGAATTCTTTTTTGTGTTAAATTCGGACAGAAACAATGAAAACGGAAGTGTTTCGATTTTTTTGATGAGAAGTTTATAATACTTAACTAAGACATAAATACATATTAGACTTCTCTAAAAAAATCATCCGATTTGCACATTTTTTTTTAAATAAAAAATATATACTTACAAAAACCTTCTGCAACATTTTAAGTACATTGAAAATGTTTAAGCATTGCAAGCACAAGCAAAGCTACCTAACATTAAGTTACAACAATAAAAATGCTGGCACCGACTCCAAAAAGAAGTAATAAATTTTGAATATTTGCAAAATATTAATGTCAAATAAGTTTACCTATAAATTAAGTTTCTTTACAGCAATTCAAATTTTTATTTTTAACTTTTTAGTGTAGGAACTTTTGTCGTTTGGCTTTTTTTGAAGGCGGTTTTTTTTTTTGTAAAAAGTTTTACTTTGAAAACTTATATATGACGTTGACGTCTAACGTTTGACGTTGACGTTGATGTCTAGCTAATGTCAGTAACATAAGCGTTTTGACAGGTGCCTGGACCTGTCGCCTCAGTTCTGCCACCTGGTGAATGACATCTTAGAACACCCTCATTCATTTATTTTGCATTACACATCTCATCCATTATTTAACTTATTATGAAAAATCTGACGGTGTAAAATACCTATTCAATTGTTAAAAGTTACTTGAAATCACATATTATGCTGTGCGGCTTTATTTTATACTATGTAATGATGCTACCTTTTGTAGAATAATTACATAGTATTAAATAAAGCCGCTTCATGCTTTCTGTCCTTATGTATGATTAGATTTTAAAACTACGCAACGGATTATGATGCAGTTTCTTTTAATAGATAGAGTGATTCAAGAGGAAGGTTTATATTTATAATACATCACTTTCGCACTCGTGCAAAGCTGGGGCGGGTCGCCAGTAAATCTAACCTAACCCCAATCTGTACGCCCATAATCGTGGATTCCGCTCTACCAGCATGTTTGACTGTCCATGCATCTTTAAAACGCGCGACATTAAATATCTCGGGGTTATAATTGATGAAACGCTCTCTTTTAGACAACATATTGAAAGTCTAGTAAAAAGAGTCCGCAAATTAATCTATGTTTTCAAGAAATTGCGAGCTATTGCAGATTCAAAATTGGTGACCCAGATTTATTTAGCACTAGGCCAATCTGTAATCCAGTACTGTATCACTTCCTGGGGTGGAGCACATAAAACTAACCTGCTGCCTCTTGAAAGAGCTCAGAGAGCAGTTTACATGTCCCATTTTTATAAATATACGATTAAACAATTGAGTACCACCATAACACTACCATTAGAACCTTAATAAAAATCTACTAACTCAATGTTAACCTTTTTTTATGTGGGCAAAAATCATCCAATGACGAATCTCGCTCTTGGGCGAAGCAGGAAACAGTGTCAGACTCTTACTGACTAAATACCCCATCCCGTTCCTTCTTTGCCCTTCGCACTGAGGCCAAGCGTTCCTTTCAGAAAGAGATCCTGGGCCCCGGTAGGCTTCGACCATTTTGAAGAGTCCCTACGGTTTTGATGATAACTCAGCGCGCAGATGAGCGCGCCATCGACGACTTGGGCTTGTACCGGACTGTTATCAGACGACCAGACGGCGAGCTATCCATTGCTCACCGTAATAGTACACTTAAGCCAATCAACCCTATTTTAACCCGTTTTTTAATCCCGACTTCTCTTTTTATAAATTTTTTTACCACTTGCACATCATTCAGCCTACTCTATTTTAATCTTCACCCAATTCACTCTATTTTACACTTCACCTAATCAACCCTATTTTAACCCTTTTTTTAATCCCAACTTCTCTTTTTATACAAATTTTTACCACACATCATTTAGCCCACTTGACTCTATTTTACTCTACACCTAATTCACTCTATTTTACACTTCACCTAATCAACCCTATTTTAAACTTAACCTCAACTACCATTTTTACACTCATTTTTACTAACCCTATAATAACATCATCATCAGCCTTTTTTTAATGTTCCCACAACTGGGACACAGGCCTCCTCTCTAGGAGAGGGAATGGGCCATAATCCACCACGCGGGCCCAGTGCGGATTGGTGGATGTCACATGTCTTCGAATGTTTGGTTCTAGGACATGCCGGTTTCCTCACGATGTTTTCCTTCACCGATTTGAGAGCAGTGGAGATGAAATAAATTACACAAAGTAATGGCTGGGTTTGAACCCACGACCTACAATTCGTAAGTCGGGACCGTTACCACTCGGCCACCACTGCTCTCATACTATAATAACATAGTTAACAATGCATACTGAATTACAAAATAACTGTGCTAAGTGAAAACAATGCTTTTAATCAGCGTCCATCTCATTAAATTAATGCAAACTTTTCAGTACCGTGTAGTGGGCCAGTGGGTCAAGATTGTGGGCTATTGGCGAAATCTACAATCAATAGGCATTTCGAGGGTTGAGTTTAATGTGAGGGGACAGTGTGTCTGGAGTGAGTGTCGAGTTTGTCTTTTTTATACATCGATATACACCGTTAAATTTTGGTCGTTTTAATTCGGTGGATGGGTGGATCGATCAGGTACATGAAACACTCATCATCATCAGCCTTTTTAATGTTCCCACTACTGGGATACAGGCCTTTTCTCTAAGAGAGGGGAATGGGCCGTAATCTCGCGGGCCCAATGCGTGTTGGTGGATGTCATATGTCTTCGAATTTTTGGTTCTAGGACATGCCGGTTTCCTCACGATGTTTTCCTTCACCGTTTTGAGAGCAGTGGTGATGAAATAAATTACACAAAGTAATACGCCTGGCTGGATTAGAACCCGCGACCTACAACTCGTAAGTCGGGGCCGTTACTACTCGGCCACCACTGCTCTCACATGAAACACTATCGACTTGTAAAGATAAAATTTGCGGGTTCAATAGCCGTAGGTAGTTGTCGGTCGATGCGTACTAACTACCTACGGCCGTTGAACCCTGTATATTGGCCACTGTTTGGTCAAGACCACCGCACTTGCACTGGGTATGGCAGGGGTCTATAATCCCCCATCTTGCCAGGCAGTGTTTGCAACGGCCTACTTGGGTGCGCAGTCCATTGATTGCCGGTTAATGTATGAAGTTTCTGATGAGAAAACGCAATACTTATTCTCATCAGAAAGTGGCATCAGGTAATCTAACAAAGAGCTAGATTGTGGGTAATATCAAGAAATCTTTGTATTCATACTGTGAGAAACTTACAAAGGTGTTATAAACTTAGGCAATAAAACAAGACTAACAAAACTCATAACATAAAACACAGGTATTCTATGGCTGCTTTCTTAGGGCAATATCACACTAGCGGTTTGCCAACGGGTGCTAGTCGGGTCGGGCACGCAGCGAATACGTCGCGAACACGCCGCGGCTGCTCAGCGAAGACGTCGCGGATGCGTGGCAAATATACAACGTTTTCTTCGCGTGTTTGTGGTAAATTAACGTACAATACACATAGTAAAAAAATGTATCTTTATTATTAAAAAAAAAAGTTTTTGTCCACCTTCAGCAACACCGTGTAGCGTTTGTACGAGACAGTACTTTTTATGGTAGGTAAAAATCATCCAATGACGAATCCGCTCTTGGGCGGACCGGGAGACAGTGTCAAAATCCTACTGACTAAAAAATCTACTCCATTCCTTCCTTACCTTATTCCCAGGCCCTGGTGTTACGCTTTCGCATCAACCCTTGGCCCAGGAAGCTTCGACCCTGTAGGACCCCTACGAGGTAGTACTAAATGGCGTCCGAGCTGTTATTTGCGGCGTTTTCGTTGCGCGTCCGCAACAAATTCGCTACGCTTACGTGGCGTGTTCGTTGCGCATCGAATCTGCTCCGCGTTGAGGACGCTCGCAAACCGCTAGTGTGATATTACCCTTAGTGTAGGCAATTCTCTTTGGTGTAAGGTTATCATACAATTGTCTACATTCACGCCAGTTTCCAGGGTTGTCACTTTTACTACCACAACGTAAAATAACAATAAAGAACACAGAAGAAAAAGTAAGGTGAGCAGCGTTTATGATTCATAAAAAAAATGTTTATCTCTGAAAGTAAACTAAAGTTTGTTTTATTATTAATCTGCAGCGCTTCACCACTATATCTTCTAATGGTTAGCAATGATGTGATTGGCGATGGAGCACGCTTGCCTAAAAGTAACTTATTCAGTTTTGATTTTGAGATCTCTAACTTTTAGGTTTAGGAAAACAAAGAGTTCGCCAGTGCATTCAAACAGCGCACAGTTAAGGAATGGAATTCCCTGCCATAGTCTGTGTTTCTTGATGGCTACAACCCAGGAATCTTCCGGGAGTCAAGAGTGAATGGGTTACTTCTAGGTAAGCGTGCTCCATCGTCGACCGCATTGTCGCTTTCCATCAGGTGAGATAGCAATCAAGCGCAAACCTATCAATAAATAAGAAAAAAGATTAAAAGCTCAAACGAAACTTTACTCATCAAAGAACAAAACAAAAAAAAATCTGTCCTAAGACGTAAGAGATAACCCTACAAGTATTTCATTTAGGCATTCGCCAAGATTGTATGCCATTATTACAGAAAGAAAGCCTTTTGCTAAAGTACCCACCTCAGATTCCCGCTAGGGGTGGCACGTTTGTCTTATACAAACGAAATGATTCAATTTATATTCTGAATTGATTGAACGGACCAAAAGACGCATTTACAGATCTGTGTTTTTTTGTTAGAGGTTTTTTTTTCATTTTGCGCGCCATCTTGATAGCTAGAAAGCAATTTTACTGTGCCAATGGAAATTTCTCTACCTAAACTGATCGAATACAGATTCTTTTTTTTTGGTGGAAGCCATTAAGAGCGGTCAACCTGACGTACATTGTCGTACGACAGCTCTTACGTGATTATGCTGTTATTACACATCTTTCTTCAGATATTTTGGATATACAGATATCTTGTGGGTATTGTCTAGGTTTCTATTGAAATCAAAACATGAATTTGTGTAAGAGTAATCCAGTAAAGACCTCTGAAAATCTGCTATTTTACGTGAACGTTCACACTCCATAATGTACTCCTATATTTAAAATATAAAAAATATTTATATAAAAGCCTTGCGCATTTAATAGAGATTCTGAATAATGACAGTTTAAAAAAAAAAAAACACCTTAATGGTTTAATAAAAACTAGTATTTCCTGGAACAAGTTTTGTGAAATATTCAAGTAAATCGTAGAATTACTGAATGCCAACAGAGTTTTCAGGTGTTATCTCTCTTTTTTCGCATTACTTTTGCATCAAACATCACTTTGGATTGCGATATGAAGCAACAGGCTTTTAAACCATGCGTGACGTTGACGATAGGCGAGTGGGAAAGGCCCACTTTAATAGTAGGATACCTATAAAGCTACTAAGTTACCTACAATTTGGCAACTAGCCGAGATAACACAAGACGTATTGTAACAAACTGTAGCTTGAGGCAATAAATATTTCTTATCGGACGTTTTGTTGTGGTCTAATAGCTCGGACTAAGAGCTATGTAGCAGTAAACAAAGCGACTGGATAGAGTAGGCTGAACTAAGGCTATATATTACTAAAATTTGACTTCATCTCAATTAAATGCGCAAAGCTTCTACGAGTATAGAAGTATGTTTTTTTATAATTTTAATATAGGAGTCATCATCAGCCTAGCGTAAGTCCCGGTTGCTACCTTGGCTTTCACCTCGGTGCCCGGGGTCCGCTTTCCTGCCTAATCTTCTCCACTTCGCTCGGTCTTTTGCGTCCTCTGCCTTAAGCCCATTAGCACACATATCGTCCCTTACGACGTCGATCCAACGCCTCTTAGGCCTACCTCGTTTTCCGGGTCCCGGCGGAGGCGGCATGGCGAGGCATCTGTTACCCACGTAGTCTGCCGGTTTTCGTAAAACGTGGCCATACCAGCGTAAGCGACCCTCCTGCAGTTTATCCGCTATGTCACGGACCTGAAGGCTGCCCCGGATGCGGGAGTTCTTAATGCGGTCTTTCCGCGAAACTCCAGACATCCAGCGCAGCATATTCATTTCCGTGACACGCAGGCCTTGCTTATGTCGCTCAAGTACAGGCCACGCTTCACTGCCATACAGAAGGACAGGCCTAATGATGGTCTTATAGACCTGTCCTTTGAGCCTAACCGGCATTTTGGGGTCACAGATAACCCCCGCCACCTCACGCCATTTCGCCCAGGCCGCCGAGATGCGTGAGTCGACGTCGCAATCGACGTCCCCGGACTCGTGGAGCACCGATCCCAAGTACCTGACCTGTTCCGTGCGCTCAACTGTGTCTTCGCCAATGCGAACAGGAGCAGCGTTAGTTGTGTTACAGGCCAAGTACTCGGTCTTCGCCGCATTAATCTTCAGACCGCCGTTTTCCAGCGATTCCTTCCACGCTGCCACACGTCGAACCAAGCGCCCACTGTCCGAGTCCGCCAGCGCGATGTCGTCTGCATACATGAGCAGCCACGGCGGCTGCTCATGTAAGTCCCTGATGGTGGAGGACAACACGTCCAGCACCACGCTGAACAGAAACGGACTAAGGACAGAGCCCTGGTGAACTCCGACGGTGATGGGGAAGGGTTTCGTATCGCCAACAGCGGTCCGAACCACAGAACCGGAGTCTCGGTACATGTCTCGGATGATGTCAACATAGGTCTCGGGCACTCCTTTGGATCTCAGCGCCCACCAGATCACATCACGGGGGACACAGTCGAAAGCCTTCTGCATGTCTAGGAACAAGAGGTGCAGAGGCGTATTCTTCGATCTGTATCCTTCCATGGTAACCCTTAGGGCAAAGATGGGGTCCATGGCGCCATGGCCTGGTCGAAACCCATATTGACATCCCGAGACGGTGCACTCCTGCCGGATCCGAATTTTAATATAGGAGTACATTATGGAAAGTCAAAGTTCACGTAAAATAGCAGACTTTCAAAGGTGTAAACTGGATTACTACAGAGATTAAAACATAAAATTTATGTTTTTTTTATTCACAAGATACCTTTTTACTTTCATTTCATATTTCATTTTTTTTTTTAAAGAGTACCATTTTTTTAAGTGTTTCTTTCCGGTTCTTCTCTAAAGGAAACGACCAAGGAACCGTGCACTAGCTTCTGACGTTTTATTAGTGGCCATGTAGGTCTATTTGAAATTAAAACTATTTTCATTTTCATTTTTCACCTCTTCATAAATTCCTTATTTTGGTTTATATTTATGTGATACTACATGATCAAAAGCTAGCCTATCAATAATAAAAAAGTTAACATTACGAAATTACACTTCCAAAAGCAACACTTGCTCATTACTATATAAATATTTCTTACGTATCTAACTCCAATATTATACGCAATACCAAGGTTCTCTCTCCAGAAAACCAGGCCTAATGTGAGTCTATGAACCATTTGTTTCCCTTCTCCAGGCCCTGGGGACTCCGCGCTGTATTTGCTCGTATTTTCATCTTCATTCCGGAGGGAACCTGAGGGAAGTGTGTTGGCACAGAACACATTTTTTTCGTGTATTTATGCTTTTGTATTTCTGTTTGATAAAAATGGGTAGGAAAGCTTATTATGTTTTAGGTTTTAATTGATATTAAATTTTGTTGACATTCCCATCTATATGAAAAATCGTTTTAGGAACACATTCATAGTGCGTACAGCTAAGGAATGGAATTCCCTGCCGGACTCTGTGTTTCCTTATGGCTACAATCCGGGAATCTTTAAGTCAAGAGTGAATAGGTTACTTCTAGGTAAGTGCACTCCATCGTCGCTTTCTATCAAATGAGACGAGGTCAAGCGCGAACCTATAAAAATAAATCTTTTCTCAAAGAATTCTGGTAGAATTTTTGCAAAACATTTATTGTACGTGGCTAAGTAAATAAATAGATAAATGATAAATAAAAGATCTTTATTTTGTAAGTAGGTTTAAAAACACTTTTACACTTCATTTTTGGAAGGAATGAAATTCCCCCGGAGTCTGTGTTTTCTGTTAGCCACAGCCTAGGGGTCTATAAGTCAAAAGTAAATAGGTTACTACTAGACAAACAGGCAACATCGTCGCCCATATCTGCTTACCAGCACGCCTAGTCCAGTTATAACCGATTCGTTTCTCTTTCGTCAACCGCCTCGGGTTGGCAACGCCTCCAATTCTTTGTACGGAGTTTCTGACCACACGACTGAGCGTTGATAATGACGTCATTCACATACATTTAACATTTTCCACTAGCGACGAATTAAAGTAAACGATTGTAGATTATCAACTTGGCTAAGCCCTCTTACTAGCCGAGTTACTATCGTTTCGGTAACGTCTAATGTTTGAAATTGGCTATTCTTTTGTTTTGACCATGTGAATAAACGTTGAGATCAGATATGACGTATGATAATGTCAGAACACAGAAATTGGGGAGTCATGGGCAATTCCAAACATTCGCCGTCAACGAAACGATAATAACTTGCCTAGGTTGGGTTGTTAAGATAGCAATCTAACCCAAGACTATCTACTAAAAGAAACAAAACTTGAAGATTCCCAACAGGCCAAACAAAACTCATTACAATCCTATTTAAATCCTTTAATTCTTTTTTATCTAACTCCGAACGATAGACGTTAATAAAAATGTCTGTCACGTAACTAATGAATACTAATTAGCTCACCTTTTGTTTAATTCAATTGAAGGGAGTTTTACCTTTCATTTTATTGCGAAACTGATTAAAGGTAGCTTTGCAGATTAGCATTCTGTTTTAAGCTCTTTTGTAGATGGTATTAGAGAGTTAAATGATCATTCATTTAACTTAATCTACAAAACGTTTTAGGAATGCAGTCATTGTGTGTACACGAGTGGTAAAGACCCCGACTTACGAGTTGCAGGTCGAGGGTTCAAAACCAGCCAAGTGCATTACTTTGTGTAATTTATTTCATCACCACTGCTCTCAAAACGGTGAAGGAAAGCATCGTGAGAAAACCGGCATGTCCTAGAACCAAAAATTTGAAGACATGTGACATCTACCAATCCGCACTGAGCCCGCTTGATGGATTATGGTCCATTCCCTCTCTTAGAGAGGAGGCCTGTGTCCCTGTAGTGTACATTAAAAGGCTGATGATGATGAGAAATGGGTAGCTCGCCGTCTAGTCCCTACATTTGGAAACACCGAACCAGAGTATAAATAAAGCACAAAACCGTAGGGTCGGCCTACTAGGACCATGGATTGACTTCTTAATAGGTTACCCACGATCCTAGAGTATTAAAGCACGGTGTGGTTTTTGTTCCTAAAATCTGACACGTCCTCTGGCTGAGCCTTTAAATGATTTCCCATCTCTAAAAAAGTTATGAGGTATGAGAATATCCGCACGAAAACCAACGTTGCAAACATCGCATAAAGAATCGCCAAACTTTAGTGGCAATGGGCATTGTGGTGACATTTGAGGGAGGCCTATGTCCAACAGTGGACGTCTTTGGGCTGAAATGATGATGATGATGATGATGATGATGATGATAATAGAGGTATTTTTGAACTGTTAATAACCTGTTAACCCTGCCCCTATGTCACCCTTATGTCACAAAAGATCTCATATGCCTACAGTACATTTAATGTAAACAAACCGGTTTTATGAGATTTGCAAGTCCCTTGGCACGGATTCCACGTTGCTTCCTGTAGATTTTCCGAGAAGATTGCTATTTTTTGTTGTATATGCGACGTTTTTGTTTTGTTTTTATCTAAACATGAAAATAATTTAGTTATGAGGGCGAGAAAATTATTGTGTTGAAAAAGAGTCTTTTAATGACATCACACCGTAATTTTTTTTTTTCAGAACTCGTATTAACTGCCTACAGGTTATTGAACTCACACAGCTGACGTTTCCTTATAGAAACTAATTTAGTTGAGGTTGAGTAAATATGATTTTGTAGTACAATACGTTCTAATGAGTCTCTTAAGGTTCATTAAAAATACGCGTAATATAATACAATAAATAGCGAAGTATTTTTATAGATTAAAAATACTTCGTTAAGACATCCGTTCTCAATCAGTAAATTGTCTCATTTATGCCATGAATAATTTCACAAATGTTAAAATCACTTTTGTGCCCCCTTACCAGGAAAATGATACACATTGTTATACAAAAAAGGCACAACCGTAATGCCTCTATTGAATGAAAATTTTATATACATAAGTCCTTTATGGGGTATAGAAGACCCGAATGGGGAATTTCACCATTGTGATGTCAAAGTGGGTGTTGAATGAATGGTGCGAACTTCTTTTGTTTGCTACAGGAAAATTGTAATGAAATACTTGAAGATTCTGTTTTTAAATGCATATTTTGTAGGTTTCTTTGTTTTAAAATGTGTTTTTTTTTTTTAATATTAAAAAATGTGAGCAGCTTCTTGGTCTCGGCTTTGTCTTGGAAACTGTTTAAACTCTTGAGTTCCAAGCGAATGCCGGCGTTTGTATACATTTTGTCTTTCTATTGTGTCTCTAATTACGGTTTTCGAAAGGTTAAAAAGATTCCTATAGTCTTGGAGATGATTTCAACGCGACTAAATGGACATTGGTAAATTAGCTTTGAAGATTTTTTACGTAGGAAATCTTCAAATTACTTTTCACAACCAGAAAGTTTGGTTATTTTCACGATTTATGCCTTAGGTTGTTCTTAATATATAAAAGAATCAATGGAACTCTAAGAGTAACTGAATAGTCAGCGGTGGGTTTTAGTCAGTAGAAGTCTGACAGTCTCTCTCTCACCGCCCAGTTTTTTTTTTTATGGTGGGAAAAGTCATCGAATGACGAATCCCACCCTTGGGCGGGAGACAGTGTCAGACATCTACTGACTAAACGACCATTCCTTCTTGCCTAACACCGGGGCTCTGGAACCAAGGCAAATAAAGAACTGTATGGGACGTTTAGTTAGTAAAAGTCTGACACTATTTCCCACTCCGCCCAAGAGCAGAATTTCTTTTTAGATGATTTTACCCACCATAAAAAAAAAAACCTATCTATCTGAATTCATCTCTTGCGCCTTGCATTTCTAGGGGCAAGGTAGTTCTTTCAAATTATCCACTACTCTTGACTACTGTAGGGGTCCTACAGGGTTGAAGCCTCCTGGGGCCATAAGTTAATGCGAAAGCGTAACACTGGGGCTCTGGAACCAAGGCAAAGAAGGAACGGGGTGGGTCGTTTAGTCAGTAAGAGTCCAACACTGTTTCCTCCTCCGGCCCAGGGCGACATTCGATCATTTTTCTCACCATAAAAAACTCTTGCCACAATATTTTACACAGTCTCCTTTTTCTAGCTCGACCTTTCTAAAAACGCAGGCCAGACATAAAGAACTTCCACATACATTATTAGTAAAGTCTAAACGCACCGCGCATTTAATCCGACGCGTGTTAAACTGCTTTAGAGTCGCTTTTCTATGAATATTTTACGAAGTTGGCTGTAGGCAGCAAGTCTTTTATATAACATTTATAGCTATTATAAAATATCATCTGTGAGGTGCAAAAAGAATTTCTGCTTTTTTAAATATTTTTATCACTGTTTAAGCTTTTTACTTTATCTAGAATATAATAGAAACTAACAAACCGCCCCAGCTTCGCACGGGTACTGATATTTAATATAGGTATTATGCATGTATTATACACATAAACCTTCCTCTTTAATCACTCCATCTATTAAAAAAAACGTACCAAAATCCGTTGTGTACTTTGACAGCGGTGAGCAACTTTGTTTTATACTATGTAATGATACTTTTATTCCTGAATTTGTGAACAAAGGTTTTTTTTAATTGTAGGTAAACAGTGTCAGACTCTTACTGACTAAAACGACCTACCCCGTCCCTTCCTTGCCTTAGTCCCAGAGCCCCGGTGTAACGCTTTCGCATCAACTCTCGGCCCCAGGAGGCTTCGACCCTGTAGGGCCCCTACAGTTTGCGAGCAAAAGTGGAACAGTGATAACTGCCCCGACTTATAATCTGTAAATCGTGAATTTAAATCTAGCCAGGCGCATTACTTTGTGTAATTTATGTCATCGCCTCTGCTTTCAAGACGATACGACTTGCGATGTGTTCCTTCAAGGAAAACATCGCAAGGGAAATCGGCATGTCCTAGAGCCGAAAATTCGAAGACATGTGACATCCACCAATCCGCTTTTGGGTTCACGTGGTAAATTTCGGTCCATTCTGTCTCCTACAGCGGAGGCCAGAGTCCCAGCAGTGAGAACGTAGACTTCTAGACACTAAAAAAAAAGAACCGATATTTTTGAACCATCGCTACAAGGCTTGTCCGGATTGTCTCATCAGTATTCCAAAGCAATTCAGTTGAAATTGAGGTCCGAAATACGATTTGACCCTCACGTCACAAACGTATGTAGATTCCTTGCTCACACCTGGTTCCCGTTTTTTCATACTTTCTCTTCAAACGTACTGAATATAAATTCGGAGAAATAAAGTAGTCAAAGGTGTCTTTTTGGTGGTTGAATAAATGTTTCAGTATTGGAACGGGATCGTTCAAAAGAGTGTCAGACTCTCTCTAGCTTCACATAGAAAGGTAGAAGTTATACGACGATTTTCATCTAAAAAACGCTACTATTGTAATAACTGATGCATCTTTTTTGATTACACGAAATAGAATGGTATAGAATAATTATTTTTGTACATCAAAAAAAACTCGATTTTGAAAAAAATGGGACCAATCTGGAAGCATATCCTTTCAAGTACAAAAAAAATTTTGCAAATCCATCCATAAACAACGGAGTTCTGAGGTAACAAACATAAAAAAAAGAAATACAATTGAATTGAGAACCTCCTCCTTTTTTTTGAAGTCGGTTAAAAAGTAACAATTTCACAGAAACTTATATGAATGGGTACAAAGGCTGTCTTATCACTGAGAGCGATATCTACCAGACAACCTTAGGATGGAGTATAAGAGCTTGAACTAAAAAAATATTTTACTATACGTTTCTTAAGAGAGAAAATAGCTCGATAGTCCGGCCATTTACTCGCCAAACCTTAAATTGTAAATTAGTTTTTTTTTAATTCGATGAAAACTAACGCATGGTTGCGATCCGATTGATGGAGAGACGCACTAATTTATTAAGAGCCTATTCACTCTAGCCTTGAAGACACCCAAATTATAATCGTATGGGAAGATCACAACACGCAAATTGTTCCAGTCTTACGATGTACGCGGTATAAACGACGAAGCGAGACACTTAGTCCGGACCGTAGAGGTTCTATTATTATCTAGTATTCTGGCTGTATGTCTGATTGCCCAATGAATCAAGTCATACTATTATCGCGCATATTGTAATTGCGTGTTAGCGTTAAAATTGCATCATTTTTGACTGGCCTGTTTGTCTAGTAGTTAGTAGCCCTGACTGCTACGCCGGAGGTCGTGGGTTCGATTCCCATCCAGAACAAATGTAAATGTTTGTGTGATGAGCACAATCATTAGTTCTGTGTCTGGGTGTAAGTTTATCTATAATATGTATGTATTTAGAAATATATATGTATGTTTAACAGTTGTCTATTACTCATAACACAAGCTCTGCTTAGCTTAGGACTAGATGGCGTTGTGTGATAGTTGTGGAATATATATAGATATATTTCCCAAAAATATATTACTTTTTTCTATTTCTTATATAATTTGTGACAGTTTAAAACATAAGCTAATTGGTAACTATAAGAGTACTAGTAAAACATTGTACACAGAAGCTATTTCAAATCACCCTAGCCTCCAAGTAATCCCTCGCGTAAACTAGAAAATTGCTTCAAAGATTTTCCCATCCAAGACTTTATACGACATTTCTGCTGACATTTCAGTCCTGTAGTATTCTCAGAGCGCCTCACAGTACCTGCTTCCGATTGCCTCGTTACGTCATGTCCGGTCCAATCGGCTTTGAGCACTGACCGGAAACCGTTGTACCACGACCATAGTAACCTAATCTGCTTCGGTTGGCAGGAACCAGCTTTTGTGTTGGCAATCAATATTGTAGTGATTTTAGAGTGGGGGCTTAGAGGTAAGGACCAAGTGGTCTTAGAAATAAGGATCTTGATACTTTTTCCATTACGTTTGATAGAGCTTGACTTTCAAGCTCTATCAAAGTTATGTTAAGTAAAGTTAAGTTTCTTAAACAAGTACACTAATAAAATTATAAAGGCGAGATCTTTGCTTAGATTTTTGAGCTCACTTCACATGTTCAATTATCTTTAATTACTCGATTTTTAGTATAATTTGAGATTTTTCTATTTGATGTGAAAGTTTAACATATTAAAAGCTTCGTGCTAAAATATGTGAGCTCACTCGCTCTTTTAATACATTTTTATTGTTATATTGATTTTGTAACTGGTTTTTCTGAAAAAATCTTCAAAAAATCTTAAAAATCATCCAATGACGAATCCCGCCGTTGGGCGAAGTGGGAAACAGTGTCAGACTCTTACTGATTAAACAACCTACCCCGTTCCTTCGTTGCCTTGATCCCAAGGCCCATGGTAGTTCTCATTGAATCTAGTTTGTAAAAAGTAGATCATAGATTTTTTTATGGTAGGCAAAAATTATCCAATGACGAGTCACGGCCCCCCGCAACAGCTCACTCCGTTCCATATTTGCCCACACCTTCCTTTCAGAAAAAGACTCTGGTCCTAGTTGGCTTCGACCCTCCTGCAGAGTCCCTACGGTAGATCATGGATTTAACTAAGTTGGCCACCCCTGCCCTTCGAAATACCCTTCTTAACTTCTTACCCTTCCACGGCCCTACCTTACCAACTATAATAATTAATGATCTGTGTGTATGTGTGTGAATGTGGTACAAAGCCTTCACCACAATGCGACAATTACAAGTTGTGTAATTACTGACCAAGTTCTTGTTCGATAATTACTGTGTTATTATGTACCTACTGTTTAATGAAATTTGAGAGCAGTAGTGATCGAGTGGTAAACGCCCTGACTTACGAGTTGTCGGTCGTGGGTTCAAACCTAGCCAGTCGCATTATTTTCTGTAATATATTCCATTACCTCTGCACTACAAATCCAGCCAGGCACGAATTCGAAGATATATGACATCGACCAACGTGCACTGGGCCCGCGTCTTTTTTTTTTCTTTTTTCATGGTAGGTAAAAATCATCCAATGACGAGTCCCGCTCGTGGGCGGAGCGAGAAACAGTGTCAGACTCTTATTGACTAAACAATCTACCCCATTCCTGCCCGCGTGGTGGATTAAGGCCTATTCTCTCTTCTAAAGAGGACGCTATCCCTATCTATATTCGTGAAAACGAGGGACCTGGCTGTCTAATTTTCACGAAAACTGAAAAAAAACGTTTCCCTATGGTACAAAAACAAAGCTTTCTATCTATATATACTCCCATTTATCTTTGCTAAGCAAACTGCCAAAATCAAGGATTACAACTAAATCTCTTGTCCTTTCCACACACATCAGTTTTCAAGCCCAAAAACTCACTGTGTCAAAACATGTCAACTCACAAAACACACAATTCTGTACACCAGTTGACTACGGAACCACAGCAGGGTAAAAAGTAGGGTACCGTTTATTATTCCGACCACAACGGTTCGCAACTTTTAACGAGATGGGGAAGTTGCCATGAAATGTTATTCTTTGCACGGAAACTGGATTCGTATGTGGTTATAATGTGAGCTTTTGAAATGAGGGGATACGTTATAGATGGTTTATTTATATACTAGCTTGTTCCAGCGGGTTCGCACGCTATATAAATAAATTTATCGTTATAAATTTTGATTTTTTTATTCACAAGAACATTATACACCAACACAAACACATAGGTACACATAACAACCTACATACATACATACATACTTCATTCATTCATACTTCTACATTACTGGCCTTCATATTGAACATTATGAAGACTTGAAGACCCAACAAAGTTCACGCAAAATAGCAGATTTATTTTATTGATTATAGTTTGCGCTTGACCGCTATCTCACCTGATGGAAAGCCACGATGCGGTAGACGATGGAGCGCGCTTACCTAGAAGTAGCCTATTAACTCTTGACTTAAAGATTCCAGGATTGTAGCGGATTGTATCCTCAGAGGTCTTTACTACAAAAGATTTGATCTGTATAAAACCTCGATAATATCCACAAAATATCTGTATTTCCAAAATATTTAAGTATAAGATTATGTAGTAACATCGTAATCACTTAAGATCGGTTGTATGTATATGTATCACACAACGTCGTCTAGTCCCAAGCTAAGCAGAGCTTGTATTATGGGTAATAGACCACTGATAAACATACTTATATATTTCTAAATATAAACACTTTATAGATAAATTACACCCAGACATAGGATAACTGCTTGTGTTCATTACACAAACATTAGTCCTGGGTGGGAATCGAACCCACAACCTACAGCATAGCAGTCACTAGGATCACTAACTACCAGGGCCTCAAGTCTGCTATTACAATAGTGTCAGAATAGTCGATCATTGATTTCAAAATGGTTGATTTTGTCAAGTTTAGTAATCTACTAACATAATGGCGTCACTATGACTTTCCGATGATCAACCAGTGACATTTCATTGAAAGAATTTTATTAGAACGGTAATCTGGTATAAATGAAATATGAATATTTGACATATGCGGTAAATTAATAAAATTTTGACAGTTCCTTTAATCAGTGACTTACGATTAGAATGTTATTGTGCAGTTATTGTTCTTAATTCGTTACAAAACAGCTCTTGCTATAATTCTATTACGACACCACTGACCGTCCAATGATCAGCCATTATGAACTAACAGATTACAAACTTTTAGCAAAATGACAATGGAATCGTGTTGGAATGACAATGTTTTGAAAATAGCAGACTTGGGCTCCTGACCAACAGTCCACTGTTGGTCTGGTAGCTAGTGGTAGTACTGGAGTCAAGTATGGAAATATTCCTCAGGAAGAACGCTCTTAAGGATTTTTTATATTGTTTCAGTTAAGGAACCCCATAACATCCATGGTATAACTACATTAAGACAAAAAAATAACGACCAACACAAATAGTAACTTTTCTTTTCTAAAGATAAAACTTGTATAAACTACGCAAAGTTGCCAGTAGTTCTTATCGTGAACTTTGACGTAACAAGCAGTGTTGCCATCATTTGTGTTTTACTTACAACTTTGCAAGTTTTCTTAAGATTTGACAGAGCGAGTTTGAAAGAGTTTTGAATAATCATCTCTTGTCTCAACTTCAGAGCCAATTAGTGAAGTCAATAAAAGGTTTTTTTAGCATATTGCACACCGTTGGAAAGGGCATAAACTAGAGAACTTTATAAAAGAATTCGAAGATCTCTAACGCTTTTAGTTTTTTTTTAATATAAATTTAAAGTTGAGTTTTAAAATTATTTTGTCATATCCCATACACTTTGTAGGTTTTTTATAGAAAAACTACACGTTACTAACAAGTAATTTTGAATTTCATAGAACCATACAACAGTACAGTTAAATATTAAAATAAAATTTGTTAGATAGACTAATAACTTTTTTATTTATGTAAGCTTAAATGCTGAAATCCGGTGTTTTTTCAGAATAAAAATTAAAAACATGTTTAAAAAAAACCAGTGTGGCAAGGAATGATTTATTGGGGCTGAAGATATAGCAAATGATCTATCCTGTCGGCCAAATCAATTTGGCAAACGATGCACCAAACACCCTGTATAAGAATAGGATAAAGGTTGATATACTAACTTAATACATTTCCTAAGTGATGAATGAGGACAGAACTAAGTAAGCTAAGACTATTGTACCCTAATCAGACTCCATCGAGAACGTGGAACGCAAAATTTGATTAATTAGGGTCCAAAATAACGGAATCCATCCCTATTCCGGCCCAATTAAGTTGTACACGAGAATTAAGTTAGTTAAGAAGATTTATTAATGGTTTTAGTAAAGATTTGTAACTGTTATGATTTGTAACTTCTAACTTAGGTACTAAGATTATATAAGACCGAAACTTAAATACGTGATTGTAGTCATGATAACAAAAAACTTCTACTATGGGAAACCTGAAAGAAAAAACTTTGAAATCTGCAAACAATCGACAAAGACCACTATCATTCATATTATTTTTATGTTTTTTGTAGTTTATTCACTTAAGCTGATTCCAGTTTTTAGAAAATAAATATTTTGGTCATGTAGGTACTGTGAACATCATCATCATCAATTCAGCCGAAAGACGTCCTCTGCTGGACATAGGCCTCCCCCAAACGTCGCCACAACGACTGTGAATATATTATTAAATAAATAAATAAAAAAACGATTTTTAAACAAATATTACAACTTTTACTCGCAAATAAATCCTACTCAATAGGTACTTACTTTATTCATAAATTCAAATTAGAAGCAGTGTCAATAATTTTTCAAAAAATATTTGCAAACCCATTACTGTAATACAGCAAACATAAACATTTACTGTACAAATATAAACGTATTTGCTGATTACTGGGCACTTGTCGTAGGTACAATCAGCAAATTGTATTATTCAGATTCTGTTTGGAGTTGTGTATGTGTTTGTTTGGAGAAATTCATGTAGGGGCTACAGTTGACTGATGAAGTTTACTTCTTTTCAGTATTTTAGAGACATAGGATAAAACTTACACTTTGAAACCTATCGACATATACATGTGGTCTAGTAGTTAGTGACCCTGTCTGCTATGCCGGAGGTCGTGGGTTCGATTCCCACCCAGGACAGAATTTTGTGTGATGAGAATGACCATTTGTCCTTACCTGGGTGTAATTTGTCTATAATATGTAAATATTTAGAAATATATAAGTATGTTTCTCAGTTGCCTAGTACTCATAACACAAGCTCTGCTTAGCTTGGGACTAGACGGCATTGTGTGATAGTTGTGCAAAAAAATTGTGGATAAAGCCAAAAGTGGCCCTGGAACACAAAGGACAACTAAAGGAATATTGATGGCTTTTAGTCACTATTTGACACTATTTTTCGCTCCACCTTCCTATCGAATAATTGTAGCTACAATTATTTGAATTACCTTTTAAAATACTCACGCTATCACTTGTTAGATGGCTTCAACCCTGTAATTGAAATGTGCGTGACTCAAACTTCCAGCCAACGTCGTGCTCTTGGTCGTTGTGCAAGCCCGCGGGAAGCGGTTTGTAAACGAAGAGTGACTGACGCATAGCTTATCGTCTAGCCATCCCGTAACTGAAGGAATATAGGTGGGGTTTAAGTCAGTCATTGCCTGACACTCCTTTACGTCTCATCCATAGGTGGGAGAAGTTAATTGATGACTTTTGACTCGACAAAAAAAAAACTTTTACTGTGATACCAAACCTGACAACGCGAAAAAAAGTCGAGCAATAAATATATTATTATTATCAATGCCACTTTGAACTTAACTAAAAATACCTAAGGTTATTAGGGTTTTTTCTTTTTTATGTGTGTATTTATTTAGTTTAAAAAATGCCACTTTTTATTGTAATTATATGTATAACTCAAGAACGGGCTCACCTATCCAAATCAAATCACACAGCACAGTACAAAATCGATGGAGCGGTTCTTTATTCATAACATTTTTCTGTTGCCGGAAGCGAGGCTGCGGGCAAAAGCTAGTTCTGTATATTTATGTTCGCCTAACTGGTAAAAATGTACTGAAATTAGCTGATTTTTATCGCGATTTGACACCCATCATGTGTTTAAGTATGGGTCACTAATTAGTAGTCATCTTAGGTATATAAATCACTATTCTATTAAGCGTTGTCACAGCAAATCGCAGAAACGTATACTTTAGGTGTACCTATATAATAGTGTAAGCCCAATCGTCCCACTGTACCGCTCATAAATCAAACAAGTCGATCGCATAGATTGGAGCACAGTTCCAGTATAATGACAGACTTTGATTGACGACTGTACGTACAGTCAATGATTAAAGTGTAATACCGAATCAGTACAAAAAAATAGTAAACTGTGTCCTCCGGTATAATTCGGACAACGATATTTCTTTTTTCTTTCCAACAAAGGAGACGGTGATCCTAACACAGTTAATCGATTTTTTCGAAATGATAATCGAATTAAAAACTAATTAAACAATATTATTGTTTATAAAATAGAATAAATAATCTGATTACGTATCAAAATCTATCACATCTTTACAAACTACACTGAAAAAATATATTTTTAATCATTTTTCTTTGTCTACCACTCGCAGGATACGTGACTATTAAGACATTAGCTGTTCCCTGCGGTTTCACCCGCATCGCTATTTACTGTCCTACTCCCGTAGGTGGTAGCGAAATGTTATATAGACTTATAGCCTTCCTCGATTATTCAAATCGGACTAGTACTTCCTGAGATCAGTGTGTTCAACCAAACAAACTCATCTCAACTCAAACAGTTTTATATTATTAAGTATAGATATTATACAGTAGGAATATATCTATATACACAGCCACGCATCATAACTCCAATATTTGTACAGAAGCATATAATATGTCAGTAAACACACACAGTCAAATATACACAGACAGACACAAAATTATTCTGAGATACAATCATAATATATTATTTCAAATAGGAATACAATATTTTTGCCGACTTGAAATTCAAGTAGTTCTTTGAAAAATAAATATACATAATATATGTTCCAGTGAGTACACAAACAATTGCTATATATTTAAGGCATGTAGTCTCTTGAACATCTGGCTGGAATTAAATGCATGCATACATTGCTTATACATTGTCAAGCTATATCATATCTGTACAATTTAATTCCGTCCAGCGCCCGTGTACAAGTTTTCAAGCGCTAAAATTCGCAGAGCCAAACATCAGCTCGCCTTTTATTTTTTAACGAGTTCAATATAATTTAAAAAATGCGTTATGTGGAAATAGTATGAATAATAGAACAAAACTGAATCTTACAAGAACTGGTGAAAAAATCTTTGAAACGAGTTAGGATTAAAATGGTTATGAGACGAAACATGAATTTATACACAAAAGCCAATCCGCCTTGTCGAGATAAAATAACTATTCTCACGTTATCAAGTAGGTAATTTCAAACGTGAAATGTCACGTAAACATGTGTTTTGCATCTACGTGACAATTGTGTCTCGATTTTATTGTGGGCGGAGAGATAATAATATTTTTATTGGTAGTGTGTGTAGGATTTTCTAAAGGTAATGTCTGGTATTGTACAATCGATAAAAGAGAATATTATTGCTTGACAATATTGTTCCTTTCGTAGGTACTTTTTTATACTGTGAAAAAATCATCCAATGGCAAATCTCGCCCTTGGGCGGTACGGGAAATAGTGCTAGACTCTTACTGACTAAACAACGTACCCCATTCCTACGTTGCCATATATGTCAAGGCCAGAACCTTCGTTTCAAACACGAACCCTTATTTTATGGAGGGCAAAAATCATCCAATGACGAATCCCACTCTTGGGCGGAGCGGGAAACAGTGTTAGACTCTTACTGACTAAACAACCTACCCCGTTCCTACATCGCCATCTATACCAGGGCAAGAGCCTTCCTTTCAGACACGAACTCTTATTGACTAAACACTCCACCCCGTTCCTACTTTGCCTTTCGCACTGAGGCCAAGCCTTTCTTACAGAAAGAGACAATGTGCCCCAGTAGGATTCGACCCTTTTGCAGAGTAGACACGAACCCTTGGCCCGTAGGCTCTATTTTGAGATTACAAATAATACAAAAAAAGAACTAAACAAAATACCCAACCATCCAAATATGAAGCAAATATGTTGAAAGACATGAAATAAATTGTATTACGTACCACTTACACTAATGGCGGGAACATTTTTCATTAAACGGAGTGTGTCATCGAATAAGGGTCGGGTCCCACTGCGCGCGGAGCGATCGAGATAACGTCGTCACTGAGCCTTTTCCGCTAATTTATTGGCCTGCTTTTTTGATATGTTGTGGGTTTGGCGATCAAAGAGTTGAGGATAAGCCTACTCCACGATAACGACTAACTCATATAACTAAGTACAAAACGTTTTGGGAACACATTCATTGTGCGCACACCCAAGGAGTGGAATTCCTTGCCGGAGTCAATGTTTCCTGATGGCTACAATCTGGGAATGTTTAAGTCAAGAGTGAATAGGCTACTTCTAGGTAAGCGCGCTCCATCGTGGACCGCATCGTCGCTTTCCATCACGTGAGATAACGGTCAAGCGCGAAGCTAAGAGAATCAATAAAAAAAGTTAATAGGTTAAAAAAATGTACAGATTCATGTACACTATTATCAACATAATTAGGATTTTTTGTAAGACTTATTTTTTGTAAGACTCTTAGATAGGAAGACTTTTTCCAAAAAAAAATAATAACATTATATTTTTCGCTGGTTTTCCCTAGGTACTTTCAGACGACTTTGATTTTAAAAAATATGTTTGCGCAAAAATGTATTTTAATAAATTTATAATATTATTAATAATATTAATACCATAATATTAATTAATATTAACTAATATCAATTCATAAAAATATACATTTATTATTTTTATTTATTTTTTTGACTCATTTCTCAAGTAGGTACATCGAGCTGATATAATTAATTCTAATTCTTTTGCCCGCAGGTAAGCAGAACAGTCGGTGAGAAATTAAGACATAATTAAAAAATATTAATCTCTACGAAGTAGCTGGTAACTGGTAAGTCTTGATTAAAATTAAATATGAAAACATATTTCTTTGTAAAAAAGAGGTAAAAATTATCAAAAATGATTGCTAAGTCAATCTAATTTTTTGCATTATACCTACACCGTGAAATTTTAATGGTTGTTTTCCCTCAGTGAAATGGTTGTGTCTTGATAATACAAACGTTTGATAAAAAAAATAAAATATTAAAAACAAAAAATGGACCTGTAGAGTGCAAGCTAATTATGACGTATCACAACGTGCGAGAGCTTATTTTGGTTTAAATATTTAATGAATCGGTTTCCTTTGACGGCGTGCTGCTCATGCGACTCTAGTAGTAGGCTTCGCCCGCGTGGTATTGGGGTTGGGGTTGGGGTTTCAGGGATAAAAAGTAGCCTATGTCCTATTCCGGAGTTTATCCTATGCCTGTGCCAAATTTTATCCAGATCCGTCCAGCCGTTTTGGCGTGAAACATCCTGTTATTATAAATTCGAAAGTTTGTGATTGAATAACAAACTTTCGAATTTATAATATTAGTAAGATATATTTCCTATCTTCACGTAGAAAAACCCGCTGAAAAAAGGTAGACTATAATATAATATATAACACAACTATTACCCCACCTCGTCTAGTCCCAAGCTAAGCAGAACTTGTGTTATGGGTACTAGCCAACTGATAAATATACTCATATATTCCTAAACATATACATATTATAGAAAACTTACACTCAGACACAGAACAAAATCATGCTCATCACACAAACATTTGTACTGAGTGGGAATCGAATCCACGACCTCCGGTATAACAGTCAGGGTCACTAACCAGTAGACCTATAGGCCAGTCAAATATGGCACATGGTCACAGCTTTTCAACTTACACGTCCAAATCGAAACTAAGTGAACTTTGTTAACCAAACTAACAAATTATATTTTGACTGACAAAGCGTACTCTCAAAACACAGTTACAACAGCGAAACTGTAGCCAACAAAACTCCTGACATATCAATTAAAACATCAAATAAATTCACAAAAAGTTTTTTTTACAGTTTTTCAATTATTTCTGCCAATTAACTCGGATTCCCGCTGACAATCTGACCGGGAGTTGTGTTACCTATTTTTAGGGTTCCGGAACCGTAACGTGAAAGCCGAAACCATTTTACGAAGCCTCTCTGTATACGCGTTTATCATCATCATCAGCATCATCATTTCATCTGAACGTTCACTGTTAGACATAAACCTCCCACAATCTTCGCCAAAATTAATGGTTCTGCTCATCTCGCATCCATCGGATTCCCACAACCCTTGCCAGGTCATTTGGTTTCTGAATTGTGTGTATTTATATGTGACAAATAAAATATTTTTCTTTCTTGCTTTCTTAGGATGAGGTCAGGCCAGAGGAATTGGGGCGAAGTCAACTCAAAGCGTTTGACGTTTACGAAAATCAAGAATGCTTACGTTTCTTTTTGCCTTAAAACGTCAAAACTATCATACAATAGTGTTGCCATACTGACTCTTGACTCGATACAATTAATAATTGATTTAATATTCGACTAGAAATATAACACCTAGTTTTCTTGATTCATCATTTCAGCCGAAAGACGTCCACTGCTGGACATAGGACTCCCCCAATTGTCGCCATAATTAATGGTCCTGTGCATCTCGCATCCATCGGATACCTGCAACCCTTGCCTGGTCATCGGTCCATCTTGTTGGAAGCCTTTGAACAAAGCTATTCTTGATTACATATAGAGTATTATCAATGTACCTACTCACATTTTGGCTAATTAACCTTACAATTGGTTTCACAGGTTTCACACCTTAAAAAACCGTAGAATAATGATACCTATGTAAAAAAACATTGTACAGGACCCTTTGTAGAGCTCGACGAGTACTTGACCAGTCACTTTCAATTTTCGTTACAAATACCTTGTTTGGCTGTCATAGCCCTGCCGAAAACTTTTACAATTTTATTTGTAGGTAATGCAGGAAAATTGGCGTTTTGCGACGAAGCGTGGGTACTACGACAGTTTTTAATAAATATCAAGGGGATTTCTCTCGGGGATTTTTGACTTGTTTTTTTGGGCGGACGGTGAAAATTTTGTTGTTTTTCTGTTATTTCTTTAGGCGTTGTTAGGTTTTTTTTGTTATTGCATTGGTAGTTATTTAAACATATTTTGTATGAATAAAGTTTACGATTATTTTTAGTCTTCTTTATTGTAATAACACTAATATTTTAAAGACAGAATTGGGCAAACGGGTAGATCATGATAGGTGGGCGTTAATTTTAAGTGTCACTGAGCTGGGTACATGTCGATTAGGTCCGATACAACCCTCTATTTTTCCCATTTTAGGTAGTTCATCAAGCTATCGGTAGAAAAATCCTGTTGAAATTATCATCCACACATCTACACTTCTACACTAATATAATAAAGAGGTAAAGTTTGTTTTTATGTTTTTTTGTTTGTATGAGGTAATCTCTGGAACTACTGGTCCGATTGGAAAAATTTTAGCAACAATAGAAAGCTGCTTTACTCCTGAGTGACATAGGCTATATTTTATGCACGCGGGCGAATCCGCTGACAAAAGCTAGTATTTTATAATCATTTCATGGTCATAGCTAAGCGTAAAACCCAGAAACTGAGCACCATTCATGCTTTAGCAGATACGTCATGGATATACTGATGATGTTATCCAGCACCACCTGTAATTACATATAGACTTTAATAATAAAAAAGACCTCGCAAAGGACACTAAATATTTTAAACCTAACGACCGAAACAAACAACCTATCACACAAGTCTGGCCGTGAACTTAACGACCGCTCCTCAAATTATTCATATTTCACCAAAAGTCTAAAGGGCAAACCTATTAAGTTTATTGTACAGGTATCATTTGTGTCAAACTACATCTATTTGTGATGATAGTCAATAAAAATGATAGGGTATTTGGTGTTGAAACTCATACCCATTGTACATTCATTGATTGCTTTGTTTTACATTTTTCCTTTCTTTTTTTTTTGTTGTTACCTTTTATCAGATTTTTTTTTAATAATAATAATAATCGACAATTATCACACAACGTCGTCTAGTCTCAAGCTAAGTAGAACTTGTGTTATGTTATGCTTGTGCATATTATATTTTACAGCACGCACGGCTTTTTTTTTTAGGTAGGTAAAAATCATCCAATGACGAGTCCCGCCCTTGGGCGGAGCAGGAAACAAGTGTCAGACTCTTACTGACTAAACAACCTACCCCATTCCATCGTTGCCATATACACCAGGGCCAGAGCCTTCCTTTCAGACGCGAAGCAGTTGGCTTCGACCCTTCTGCAGGGTCCCTACGTTATGCTGACAACTCCTTGAGGCGCGTGGGAACAGTACGCGCTGTCGACGACTGGGCTTGGTCCGGACGGTTACCAGACGATTGGACGGCGAGCTACCCATTGCTCGCTATCCACAAGCCCGCGCCTACGGTGGTCAGAAATCGGGATCGGAATCTCGGCGGCATCTCGGGCGTGAGCGCCGTTGCCTTAAGCGGTCGGCTTCCTCCTTTGCTAGTATTACTGCTTCGCAAAAGGAGGCACGCACAGCTGTTGTTAGAAATTTATTCGGGCTGTTTTTAAAAAACTTATGTGTGAAAACACAATTTTTTCTATGCGTTGATTAAGATAGTTACTTTCTTTTTTGTCTTTTTTATGGTTTAATGACGAATCTCGCTCATGGATGGAGCGGGAAACAGTGTCAGACTCTTACTGACTAAACACTCCACCCCGTTCCATCTTTGCCTTTCGCACTGGAGCCAAGCCTTCCTTTCAGATAGAGACACTGGGCCCAGTAGGCTTCGACCCTTTTGCCAACGTAGGACCGGGGGTTGTTCAGTCAGTAATGGTTTGACATTAATATCCACTCCGCCCAACGACGAGATTTCTTTGGGTGATTTTTATCCACCATAAAAAAAAACTTATCAAAAGCCTCATCATCACCATCTTTAGCCTTTTTTATGTTTACACTACTGACTAGGAGATGGAATGGCAAAAAACCCACCACGCGGACCCAGTGCGGATTGGTGGATGTCACATGTCTTCGAATTTTTGGTCCTAGGACATGCCGGTTTCGTCAAGATGTTTTCCTTCACCGTTTTGAGAGCAGTGGTGATGAAACAAATTACACAAAGTAATGCGCCTGGCTGGGTTTGAACCTGCGAGCTACAACTCGTAAGTCGGAGGAGTTACCACTCGGCCACCATTGCTCTCCAAAGTCATCAAATGTCTACTTCAATAAAACACAAAAATATTATTCTAGATCAACGATCGTAAACTCAAAATAATTGGACAATAGCGATTTGAATTTCAAATTCTACACGATTGTGAATATTTTTGAAGTTAATTGCTTGGTGACAATTTTACGATAGCAATTGGAATAACGGGATCAATGTTGGTTTTAATGTTTAAATCAAAGCTTTATGATTTTTTTAGTGTCAAAATATTGAGAGCGGATTTATTTGGTTTGTTGTTTATTATTTTTTCTTCATATTTGATTGCTTTAATACGAATGATGTATTGAAGTTTCGATATAAATCCATATATACAAAACATAAAAATTGTTTTTACTTTGAAACCATCCAACCGAAGTGCCCCAAAAAAGTCTCTTAAAAAAAGCAGTATTGTGAAGATGATTTTAGATCGTAAACACAATGCGTAACAAAAACAAAAACTTCTCTTTTTTGACAACAAAAAAACAATATCTATCTACTTACACAAAAAAAAAATATAAATCAAAATTTCTCTCTCAAACCTATGTTAACAAAGACCTGTGTAGGTCTTCAATATTATAAATATCAAACAAGGGCACGGACGAAATGTCTGTGGATTAAATCTAAAGCAGGAGTGCGGTTTTAGTCAGTAGGAGTCTGACACTGCCCAGACTGGCTCGTTTGTGAGGCAGCCTGGGCGTCCATGAAGAATTTCCAATTCCTGCCGAAAAAAAAGCCAGCCAAATGCATAGAATTTTTACAATCCGACTATAATACCTTAAAAAACACAAAACTACGGACCTTACATAATTCATCCCCACAAACTCCCCGCCGTATAATTCTACGGAATATTTAAATACACAGCTTTTGTTCTAGCTTTAAGAAAAAGGTCAGGTCAAAACAAAAGGACACAAATGAGACCTTTGAATATACAAGGAGGTTACACAATTGTTTAGAAAATTATGGTCCATCTATCTGAGAAATCGTTTGTCTTGGTATGGTCATGTAGAGGAGAGATGAAACGTATGTCACAAAAAGAGTTTAGAGTTTACACGTACATGGATGGAGAGGAAGGGGGAGGCCAAAGAAGAGATGGATGGATTGTGTGAGGAGTGATATGAAAGAAAAGGGAGTTACTGATAGCGTGACGGGTGACAGGACAGAGTGGAAGAAAAGAACATGTTGCACCGACCCCAAGTAACATGGGATAAGGGTAGGATGATGATGATGATGATGATGGGCCATCTATCTGAGAATATTGTAGACGATAGATTTTCAACATCACATACACCACTGATTTTCTTGGTGCTACTGGAACAGGAAGTTTCTATACTTTATTGTAAATTAAGACAAAAAAAATATATACAATTTTGAACCTTAAATATAAAAACAATGGGCGCCCTTATCGCTTTCTACGATCTCTTTCAGGCAACCTGAAATGGAAAGAGATTGCCTGATCGTAAAGTGAGGTTGCACTTGGTACATAACACAAACAAGTTAAACTAATTGGTGAAAAATCGAAGTACATACTACTAGATAGATACATAAATTAAAATATAGGCAAAAAAACAAGTGAAAACTACAATTAATACAGAATGTGCTATTCTAGAACATGGTCCCCCAAATTTTATCCAAATCTCTTCAGTAGTTTCGGCGTAAAGGAGTAACAAACATACACACGCGTTAATACGATTTTCGCTTTCACAATATTTTGATATGATTAATTGACTACGTTCTTGCTACGAACCCTCTGCTACGAACCACAGTGCTACGAAAGAGCCTACGCGCTACGTTCGTATCCGTAGCTCGTGTCGTTTGTGACAAAAAAAAAAAACAGATAAAAATATCTGCCCCAACGGACAATAGGACATGTGCCCGGTGGAATTCGAGACACGTGTAACCTCTGCTTCACACATTTCGAACAATAGTTTTGTCTATAATCCGGTAGAGAAGTGTGTGTGTGTGGAAAGCTTTGACACGTGCAGGTATTATTTATTCGGCTTGGCCGTACATAATTCGTTGACGTAGGCGGTTTCTTTTTTTATTTGAATATAGATTTGCGCTTGACCGCTATCTCACCTGATGGAAAGCGACGATGCGGTCGATGATGATTTAAACGAATGTGAGAAATTATGTAAGGACGGAAGGATGGTTTTTCTTAACTAGTTATTTGTAAATGGGTCAGGACCAAATTTTTGACGTGACGAAATGTGTCACACTGGAAAAGAAATGTGTCACACTGGATAATAAATGTAGCACAATATAATTGTTGCGTTACATTTATTTTCCAGTGTGACACATTTTGTTGTGATTTCCGTTATGCGATTACGTCAAAAATTTGGTCCTGACCCAAATCTGTCAACATTCACTTTTCTTTTAGATTGCAAATTAACTAAATTAATATTACTAGTAGGTATTAGAAAGTCATTTATGAGTGTGTGACTTTTCTTTTTGAGCTTTCTTTCATTTTACTAACCACCATGAACGCAAATAGTTCACTATACTTTTATCTACACACGTTTTCGGTCCATGGAGCCGGATTCTTAGCAGTTTCGTGTTTGAAAACTATCGCGCCTAATGGTAAGCAATAATCATGTCAATGATGGAGTACCTACGTTTGTCTAGAAACAACCAATTGTTTAACATCAGCACAGTATCAGTTCGACTCTGAGTGGAGCATGAAAAAGTGACAGACTTTTACTGAATGAAATCCTCTACCGTTCTTTCAGATGCCTTTTGCTTTTCAGAGCTCCGTGGACTCTTTTAAAAGACTCTAGTAGAATGTCATATGCCTCGAAATAATAAAGGTTTGTTCTCGTCCTCCCGGGAGTCGCGTAGTAGTCTCATTAGTATAAAACTTGACACTGGTGTTCATTACTGCGGTTAACGACCTCTATTAGGTTCTTTACCTTTGAAATTGAAGTTTCTTTAAATGAAAAAATAATATTTGAACGGCGATCTTTGAATTTCATAGCATATCAGCCTTATAATATTCCACTGCTGTTACCCAGTCCTCCTTTCTTCATCTTTTCTAATCGATGGTACACTTGTTAAATTGTTTGGATCCAGTAGATGGCTTCGTACTGTAGCATCGATGGCATTCATTAAATCCTCCAAAGTGTTGGTGTAAGGGCAAAGTCAAAGTCAAAATATTTTATTTCACATAGGTCTACATGGGCACTTATAAAATGTCAGAATCTAGTGCACGGTTCCAAATTGGTCGTTTCCTATGGAGATCAACTGTCAAGAAACCCATGGATACTCTTTAAAAAAAATGGTTTGTTACAATATTTTCATATCACAGTATTAACAGATAAATTACGAACGGACAGTGTAGACCAAAATAAAAGTCAAAGACTGGAACCATTTCGCTGCTATTGTCTTCCCATCCGATTAAAATTTGGCTCTTAAAAAACGCCTCACCATCAACGATTGCATCACTGCTTAATATCAGATGGGATCGCAGTCAATCATTAGTTCATACAAAAGAAAAACTAATGTCATCTACACTAATATAATATCTACATCTACATCTACACTAATATAATAAAGAGGTTTTTTTTTTTTTTTTTTTTTTTTTATGGTAGGTGAAAATCATCCAATGACGAAACCCGCTCTTGGGCGGAGCGGGAGACCAGTGTCAGACTCTTACTGACTAAAAAACCTACCCCGTACCTTCCTTGCCTTATTTCTGGAGTCGAGGTTACAATTTTCATTTACCCTCTAGGCTCCAGGAGGCTTCGACCCTGAAGGGCCCCTGCAGTTTGCTGACAACTCCTTGAGGCGCGCGGGAACGGTGCGCGCCGTTGACGACTTGGACTCGGTCTTTCCAGACGATCGGACGGCGAGCTACCCATTGCTCACCGTCCGCGAGCCAGTGTCTACGGTGGCCGGATATCGGCAGGATCGCGGCGGCGACGGCTACGGCGAGTACGCCGTTGCCTTTGCCTTATGCGGTCGGCCTCCTCCTTTACGAGCATTACTGCTTCGCAGAAGGAGGCGACCGCCTGCCATTCCTCTTCGCTGCGGACCATGGCCTGAACCAGGGCCCGGCGCGAGAGGTCGCCGCCGCCGATCACCCCCACGAGGACACGGCGATGCTCTTCCCAAGCAGGGCACACCTCCACCGTGTGCTCCACCGTGTCCTCCGGGCTCGCCTCACAGTGGCGACACCCGGACGTCTCTTCCGCACGAATCCGGTGCAGGAATCTCCCGAACTTCCCATGTCCGGTGAGAACCTGCGTCATGCGGAAAGTGAGGACGCCGTGAGGTCTATCCAGCCACGCCTCAAAGAGGGGCACTACCGCTGAGATTACGGTGTGCCCAGCGCTGGGTTGCGACAGTCGCTGTTTCCACTTCACCATGAGATCTCGCCGGAGCTCCTTCCGCCACGCCTCGACATGTTCGGGCAGCGGATCTTCGCCCCGGCGTTGCATCTCCACGCGCTGGTCGTGCATGTGTGCAAGGACTGTTGCCTCCAAATCCCATGGTGGTAGGCCAGCAAGGAGGCTCGCCGCCTCGCGGGACACCGTGCGGTATCCCCGCACCATCCGGATGGCCATGACCCTCTGGCAGGCGTTCAGCTGGGCCGCCGGGCGTTTACGCAGCGTCGGCGCCCACACTGGTGCCCCATAAAGGGCCATGGACCGGACGATGCCGGCGTAGAGCCTCCGGCAGAAGGCGTCTGGACCCCCAAGGTTCGGCAGGAGCCGCTTGAGAGCAGCCCCCGTCCGATTGAGTTTGGGGGCCAGACGTCGGAAGTGCTCCTCGAAATTCCATCGGCTGTCGAGGACAAGTCCTAGGTACTTCATCGTCGACCCGACGCCGATGTGAACTCCTTCTACCGTTAGTTGGGAACCCGTTGGTGGCGCGTTCCGAGGGCCGTGAAAGCACATGGCCTCGGACTTGTGCAGTGCCACCTTGAGTTCCAACTGCTGAATCCTCTCAACGACTGTCGCAACCCCGCGTGTCGCTAGTTCGACCGCCGCCTGGTACGACCTTCCCTGCGCTAGGACCAGCGTGTCGTCTGCGTAGCAGACCACGCTGACCCCTACGGGGAGGTCGGCGCGCAGCACGTAGTCGTACCCGATGTTCCACAAGGGCGGTCCTAGTACCGATCCCTGTGGGACACCGCACGACATCTCTCGCCGTTTCCAATCTCCTTGGTGACCGGGGTAGATTATATACCTGTCCGACAGGTAGGCCTCGATTGTACGACAGAGGTAGTCGGGCACCCGGTGATACCGGAGTGCCGTCCTAATGCAACTCCAGGGCAGGGAATTAAAGGCGTTGGCAATGTCCAACGACACCGCCAAGACACACCTGCCCCGGGACACCGCATCCCCCGTCGTGAGGGCTCGCACGCGCATGATGGCGTCCACCGTGGAGCGCCTCCTGCGAAACCCGAACTGGTCGTCCGCGAGATCGGGCCCCTTCAGTGTTAGGTGCTTGACGAGGCGGTCTGCAATGACTCTTTCAAAGAGCTTGCCCGCCTCGTCAAGCAGCACAATGGGCCGATACGCGGACGGAGAGTCCGCAGGGCGCCCCGGTTTCGCGACGAGGACCAGTTTTCCCGTCTTCCAGGGAAGTGGGAACTGGCCCCTCTCCAAACATGCGCTAAAGAGCCCCCCCAATCGAGACCCGAGAGCCTCCATGGCCAGGACCCAAGCCTTTCCAGGCAAGCCGTCGGGTCCTGGGGCGGTATTCTTCGCACTCATCCTGCGTACCGCCACTCTCATCTCCCCCTCGGTCACTTCCGGAGTATTGGTACCGTCGTCGCTGACGTGGTCCGCGTCAGACACCGCTGGTGGCGGAGCCATGGGCGGGGGGGAGTGGTCCCCCCGCGCAGGGAACAGAGCGCTCACCACACCCTCCACGATCTGTGGCCGGAGACTCTGCGTCAACGGGGGAGCCCATGGGCGGAGTTTCTCTCGCACCAACTTGTATGGGCGTCCCCACGGATCAGCGTTGAGCGTCCCCAGCCACGCAATATAATAAAGAGGTAAAGTTTGTTTTTTTGTTTTTATGTTTTTTTGTTTGTAGGGGGTAATCTCTGGAACTACTGGTCCGATTGGAAAAATTTTAGCAACAATAGAAAGCTGCTTTACTCCTGAGTGACATAGGTTATATTTTATGTACGCGGGCGAAGCCGCTGGAAAAAGCTAGTATAGTAATACAAACAATATCATGCCAACGTGAAACTTACACAATTAAAACTCGTTAGGCATCAAATAATCGATAATTATTACATCAAAATTAATGAGCCCATGTGTTCAGACCGAGGGAAACACGCACCACTTTGATGAATTATTAATTAATTCATTTGATAATGAATATGATATATACGTATGTACGTGAACATATGGTAGGTTACTGTGGGAAGGTGTTCAATGTCACCCTTTTGTAATAAAGTGTTTAAGTACTTGAGGATAAAATGGACTGATCTACGCTTTAACGTTTCTTTAATAAAAAGCTCTTTTTTATGCTGAAGAAATCATCCAATGACAATTCTCGCCCTTGGACGGAGCGGTAGATAGAGTCAGACTCTTACTGACTAAACAGCCCGCCTCTTTCCACCTTAGCCTTCATACCGGGTTTCTGACCTTCCTTTCAGAAGCAAAGCTGCTGAAGCCTACGGAGCCCATAGACCACTATGGCCCCCGTAGGTTTCGGCCGTTTTGTCGATCTCATGTGGTACACTCCTGCCAGACAACCTTAGGACATGTCGTAAGAACTTAAAATAAAACAGGCGGTAGTCTGCGGTACACAATCAATTAATCAAAATTAATATAAAATAAAAATCAATGCAATCAAGCAATGTATTTTTTGTTTTAATTCTAGATAGGCTCGCGTTTGACCACAATCTCACCTGATGGTAAGCGATGATGTAGTCGAGGGAGCATTGCCTAGAAGTAACCTATTCACTCTTGACCTAAATACCCTTAGGTTGTAGCTATCAGGAAACACAGACTTCGGTAGGGAATTTCACTCCTTCATCATCATCATCAGCCTTTTTAATGTTCCCACTGCAGGGACACAGGCCTCCTCTCTCTAGGAGACCACTCCTTAGCTGTACGCAAAATGTATTAGATAAACTCAAAAGAGTAGGTCCTGTACTCCCAAGAATTGAATAATTTTCTTGTAGTAGTTAACGTTTAATAGCTTAATCTACCCACTCCCCAACGGAATAGTCGAGAGTTTGTATCGGCGTAATAAATAAAGCCAAGTTCTAAACTCAATACCACAACATAGTGTAAAACAATAAACGTGAAAATTAAGCTCTAAGCCTTTGTAAACCGGCCATTAAAACTTTAGTAGCAAGTGATAAAGTTTATAGCGTCCATTACAAATTATTAGCTCTTGTGTACGAGGTTTTATTGGGTATTGGGTTACTAGTATCTATAACTTCAAGTTATACAGGTTTATACATCTCTAGTGACTCGCTCCAGCTTCGTACAGGTGTAATGCTGATATTAAATATATTATGAATGTATTATACATATAAACCTTCCTCTTGTTACACTCTATCTATTCGCCTAGCCCGTTCCGCCATCGGACGACCAGACGTACGCCATTGCGCCATCGGTACAAGGTGGATATCCCACATTTACGTACAAAACGTTTTAGGAACACATTCATTATGCGTACAGCCAAGGAGTGGAATTCCTTGCCAGAGTCTGTGCTTCCTGATGGCTACAATCTGGGAATCTTTAAGTCAAGAGTGAATAGGTTACTTCTAGGTAAGCGCGCACTACCGTCGCTTTCCATCAGGTGAGATAGCGGTTAAACGCGAACCTAAAGTCAATATAAAAAACCCTATCAAAATCCGTTGCGTAGTTTTAAAGATCAGCCTACAAAGTCGTTTCTCTCTGTCTGTCCCTACAGACAAAGGGAAACGCCTTTGTTTTATACTACGTAGTGATATACGCAGCGTTGGTAGGTGTCTCACTAGGTGATCGAATGACCCGTTCACTGGTGAGAAACGTGTTAAGTTCAAGGTCATAGTTACTGTATGGACTTTAAAAGAGACTTTGATTCCTAAGTTTGTTCCGGTGTTTCTTCTCAGGGTAGTCAGCTAGGAAACACCGGACTCATCTAGTTTAAACTGACGAAAAGAATAAAATATTGACGTGGAAAAACATAAAGGGGTTGCTCTCTATTCTGTAATCTTTCAGAATAATTTAGCCTTTGTTTCAAATTATTTGGCATTAAGAGCTGTTCGTAGTCACAGACTATTTTGACTTCGCGGTCCCGTAACAGCGCTTTTATTCTTCAATTTTTGTTAAACCTGTTTAAAAAATAAGCTTTATATTTTTTTATGACTTGTAAATAAATATAACCGTGACGACCTCTTAGATATAAACGTTTTAAATCCTAAGTTAGGTTCAGATTTGCGATTTTTTTTATCAAGCTAAGCTATCTCATATTTTGATATTTGCCCAGCGCGTGGTCATATGGTCAATTTTAAATAATTCTTCATTGGGCTCTCTTTAATTATATTTGTGGATTTTCAAAGGCTCTAAAAAGGCCATAATTAGTAAAAACTGGCCTTAGTTGTTTTATCAGTACTTAACTAAATACTTAGACAAAGATCAGACAATTTGCCTTCGTACCTTTGAGACCGGTATGGTCACTTCATATAAGTATTTATATTCTATTCCATTTTCTTATTCTATTCACAAAAAAAAACTCGCGCGTACATAGTTTTACCGAATCGCAAAAATTTGTAAGTTTGTATGTAAGGGCTAATCTCTAGAACTAAAGTTTCGAATTGATAAATTCTTTTTGTGTTGGATAGTCCATTTTTTGAGGAAGGTTATAGGCTATATAACATCACGCTATGACCTATGGCGGCAGAGCAGTAATCACAGACGCGGGTGAAGCCGCTGGTAGCATATTTTGCTAACATCACGCGGCCGAAGTCGCAGGCAAAAGCTAGTAAACTATAAAACAGTCATCAGATATTATCACAGTATAAAATAAAAGAAAAAAGGATTTTCGCACTTTGCAGGTAACAAACAAATTAAACTTCCAACGAAAAGAGCCCTAAAATAAACCCTGTAAAGGTACGGTTTATAGGTTAATTGTCAGTATTTCCTGATAAAGTTCATTGCCCTATTCATAGCCCGGGACAATGGGGCAATATAGCCCATAAAATCCTTCGACATCAATTACCTACTTACTCCGTAGAAAAGAGCAGAAACCTAATAAAAATCACGAGTTCTTTATTTTAAATCACATAGTAAAATGAAATTTTATGAATACACACACTGCAACGGACTTTAGAAACGTTCACACGTTTATAAAGTTAAAAGGAATGTTTTCATCATCATCATCATCAGCCTTTTTAATGTTCCCACTGCAGGGACACAGGCCTTCTCTCTCTAGGAGAGGGAATGGGCCATAATCCACCACGCGGGCCCAGTACGGATTGGTGGATGTCACATGTCTTCGAATTTTTGGTTCTAGGACATGCCGGTTTCCTCACGATGTTTTCCTTCACCGTTTTGAGAGCAGTGGTGATGAAATAAATTACACAAAGTAATGCGCCTGGCTGGGTTTGAACCCGCGACCTACGACTCGTAAGTCGGGGCCGTTACCACTTGGCCACCACTGCTCTCAAAGAAATGTTTTGATATTATGGATTCTTTTGTTTTTCTTTTGTCATCTTTATAATTAGTAGAATAAAGGCCGTGCGTCATTGGACCGCTAACTTAATATGGATTTTCTGCGTGACCAAGAGTTGCCAGACTTTTTTTAATTCAACCAAAAGTCTCAAACTGAACGCAGCCAGATTTTTCTGACTAAAACCCTGCTTGCTCGTTAAAAGACAATTCCCGCCCTTGGGTGGAGCGGGTGATAGTGTCAGTCTTTTACTGACTAAAATCCCACCCTGTTCCTTTAGGGCCCTGGTGTTTCCAGGAGGCTTTGACTCTGTTGGGCCCCTACAGTAGTAGGTACCGTGTGAGGGACTTGAATTATAAACATTGTATAATCGAAGGTGTTGAACTAACTCAGCTCTTGATTTGAATTTACCATCATCTTGAATTACTATTGGACAACCCGATATACGAAGAGTGTCCGAACTAAACGTTTCACCTCGTCGATTACACCGCGTACATCGAAGGACTAGAACAATTTTCCCGCTGCGAATTTCCCATCTGTTTATAATTAAGGTGTCTCCAAGGCTGAAGTGAATAGGCTCTTAATAAACTAGTGCGTCTTACCATCAACGATTGCATCACTGCTTACTATCATGTGGGATCGCTCTCAAGCCCTAGTTTATTGCAATTTAAAAAAATAGTAGAATTTTAGCCAAATAAAAGATGAATCGTGGAAGGGATATCTTATCATTACATATCGTAGTATAAAACAAATTTGCTTATTCCCTATGTATGCTTATTTATATCTTTTAAAAAAAGTGGTCATTCCTGATTACTTCACGATCAATATTTGTATCACTGCTTACCATCATGAATCGCAGTCCAGCACTGGTTTATACCAGTAAAAAAAAATTGTGTTCAATGACACCTCATCATCATCATTTCAGTAAAAGGACGTTCAGTATTAGACATAGGCGTACCCAAAAGTGTCGCCACAATATACGTTCCTGTGCATCTCGCAGTCACTACATAAATAACAATGACACACAGAAAAAAAACACTGGTTGGTTTTATTCAAAAAAAGAAAAACAAATTTTAAAATGTGGAATTTAGAACGACACGGTTTTGAACTGTCACAATTATCGTTATAAGTTTGACAGTTCTAATTTGTCAGCTTTTCAGCCAGTTTTAGACAGTTTTGTAAGTTATCATTAAAACTTTTGTTAATGCTTCAGTTCTTGTAAGTCCAATTATTTTATAATACATTTTTGTTTTGCTTAGATATCTCATGTAATGGATTTTTTTTTCGGTTCTCGTGCGTTTCAAGGAGTTGTCAGCAAACGGAGAGGCCCGACTGCAGGGCTGAAGACTACTGGGACCCCGGTCCGGTTTCTGAAAGGAAGGTCCGACCCTGGTATGAAGGCTAAGAAGGAATGGGGTGGATCGTTTAGTAATTAAGAGTCTGACACTGTTTCCCGCCCCGCCCAAGGGCGGGATTCGAAATTAGATCATTTTTCCCACCATAAAAAAAAAACTAAAAAACGTAACTATCTTAATCAAAGCATAGAAAAAGAAAACTATCTACTTTAAGTAAAAAAGTTTAAAGGAATACTTAAAAGAAACTATAATAGCTGCCTTCAGGCTATTACAACCAACCTACACACTAAAAGTACTTCTTAAAAAATCACCCGAGCTTGAATTTTTCTCTTAGCCCATTTTTGCTGTAAAAAAAGGTTTCTTTAAATATTCAAAGTTGATCAAGCCCCTCGATTACGATCCATCGATACAGTATAACAGCTCTCTTAGGAGTTTAAAGGAAATAAGATAATGTCAAATTTAAATATTCAATTTGTTTTTGTAAGCTGGCAATTTTAGCTCAAACAGCCGTACCGTATCGCTAGAGACATTTTTTTTCTGCTTAGAACTTTAATAGGTACGTAGGCGTTTGGAACTGTTTTGTTTATTTTAATTATTCCAAGTTAAAATAAGTTTACTTATTTATATTCTTTACTTTTTATTTGTTCCGTAATAATTAGATTTAGACGCACGAAGTTCATCATCATCATCAGTCTTTTTTAATGTTCCCACTACTGGGACAAAGGCCTCCTGTCTGGGAGAGGGAATGGGCCGTAATCCACCACGCGGGCCCAGTGCGGGTTTGTGGATGTCACATGACTTTGAATTTTTGGTTCTAGGACATGCCGGTTTCCTCACGATATTTTCCTTCACCGTTTTGAGAGCAGTGGTGATAAAATAGCGCCTGGCTGGGTTTGACCCCGCGACCTACAATTCGTAAGTCAGTGCCGTTACCATTCGGCCACCACTGCTCCACGCATGAAGTTATTCTTATTGAATTAATTTGACTTTACAACGTATGCAGTACTACAAATCCTAGGCACAGAAAATTTCTGCAAGCATTTCATTTTCTGCAAGCATTCAGCCACATAATTGCTTAGCAAGCCGGAGGAATTCACATCACTTCCCACTCTCCTAGTTGTATGGACTGCATTGACCATGACGGTCGACTGACCAGTGCTAACAAGCCGCAATTAGTGATTGGGACGACCAATCAAAAGTATCGATAACTTGCTTATTAGATTAATAGAATCATGCAAGGGATATTTTATGAATAGCGCTGTTGGCTAGTTGCTGTAGGCACGTCAAGGCTAGAGTGAATAGGCTCTTAATAAACTAGTGCGACTCACCATCAACGATTGCATCACTGCTTACCATCAGGTGGGATCGTAGTCAAGCACTAGTTTATTGCAATTAAAAAAAATACAAATTTTGTCATTGCTCTTCATTATATAGTACTAGCTTTTGTCAGCGGCTTCGCCCGCGTACATTAAATATAGCCTATGTCACTCAGGAGTAAAGCAGCTTTCTATTGTTGCTAAATTTTTACAATCGGCCCAGTAGTTCCAGAGATTACCTCCTGCAAATAAATAACAAACTTTACCTCTTTATTATATTAGTGTAGATAAAACAAAGTTGCTTATTCCCTATGTATGCTTATTTATAGATGAAGGAAAAATCGTTAGGAAACCGGCATGTCCCAAAAGACTTGTGACTCTTACCAACCTGCACTGGGCCCGCTTGTTGGTTTAGAACCCAATGTCTTTCTTACAGAGGAGGCATGAGTCCCAGCAGTGGGAACATTAAGCTGATTAGTCTATTATTCTGCAAATACCAGTTTTATCAACTTTTCCTTGCTTCATTTTTTAGCACCAGAAAATTCAAAAATTATCCCAAGGAAAAGTATTCCCAGGATTAAAGTATTATCATCATCATCAATTCAGCCGAAAGACGTCCAATGCTGGACATAAGCCTCCCCCAAACGTCGCCACAACGACCGGTCCATCGAATTCCAGCAACCTTGACCAGGCCTTCGGTCCACTTTATGGGAGGCCTACCAACACTACGTCTTCCGGTACGCGGTCGCCACTCCAGAACCTTAAACTAGATTAAAGTATACTTTGACCTAATATGAAGAAAAATTTAAACAAGCAATCTTGGGACATTTTTTACCTAACCATATATCTCATACTACAAAGTCCACATAAAGCTTTTAATCCGGATACGTTCCTAGCACGGTCATGGATGGTGAAGCAAGCCGTAAAATGAACAAAAAAACCGCTACTACTCGACTATCGACACAGGTTTCGGCACGGATGAAGCGTTTTAAAAATTGCACTTTGGCTCCAAATCTGTTCTTGTGTATTACAAACACATGCAGCAGAACTCTGCTATCTCTATCTCTTAAAATCTATATGCTATGCCGTTTTTTTTTTTTAATCACCCTATTTCTTTTTTTTTCACAAAAATATTTAACGTTGATTGGCGCAAAAATGACAAAAGACAATGAATATTCGTGAGTATAAAAGTGACAGATCATTCCAAATTTAAATAGAAAAAAAATGTATGTATGTAATATTATTTATTACCTCACATCTTCCTGACCGCTGTACCTATTTATATAATTAAGACATCACTAGCTTTTGCCCGCGGCTTCAACCGCGTGGTATTGGGGTTGGGGTTGGGGTTTCCGGGATAAAAAGTAGCCTATGTCCTATTCTGGAGTGTATCCTATGCCTGTGCCAAATTTCATCCAGATCTGTCCAGCCGTTTTGGCGTGATTGAGTAACAAACATCCAAACATTGTAACTTTCGCATTTATAATATTAGTAAGATTAGATTTGTCTTGATAATCCAAATAAAAAAACTGGAATATCGACTATCGATAGAATTTCCGGCGCCCCTCACTCTGTAATTAAACCAGTGACCAGCCACAGACTTCACTAGCCCCATGTATTGATTTTAGTTAACTGTATTCTGACGTTGTAGGATCGCCAGCTTGTTTAGCTTTGTGAGCACAGAATAATTAATTAGAAGGTTGATTAGTTCAAGGTTTGTGGGGAGTTTTTGTTGATGTTTACCAGGCTGACTGGTGACTAAATGTATCTGACAGAGAAGGGGTCAATGCGTGGGCTTGCAGCAGCTCGCCGTTCAGTTGCTAGACAACTGGACGGCGAGCTACTGCAAGCCGACTTGGGCTCGGTCTGGACTGTTACTAGATAACAGTCCAGACCGAGCCCAAGTCGTCAACGACGCGCCGTTCTCACGCACCTCAAGGAGTTATCAGCAAAATCGCAGGGACTCTGCTTTAGGGTCGAAGCGTATTGAGGCCCAGGGTCTCTTTCTAAAAGGAAAACTTGACCCCAGTGCGAAAGGCAAAGAAGAAATGGGGAGAGGTGTTTAGTAAGTAAGAGTCTGACACCCGTATTCACAAACGTTACTATGCGGTCTCACAGTGCTCGCGAGCGCACAGGGCAGGGTTTGTGAACTACGCAACACAAACGAACCAATCACAGAGCTCTATTTCAACGCTGTGCGTTTGCTTAGTCAAGGGTCGTTTGAGTATTGTTTGTGAATACGGGTGTTAGACTGTTTCTCGCTCAGCTCAAGAGCGGGATTTGTTGTTGTATGAATTTTACCCACCATTAAAAAGAGGTCGATGCGCATGGTTCTTTTTGAAGTCCTATTTTGTTTGAGTGACCGATATTTTGATTGACAATTATAATATCTCGATTGTCGTGTAGCATATTATTATTTTACGAACAATAAATGGAAAATTCTGTGAGTAAACACTCGGGCAGAGAATTTTTGGAAGGAATGAACGGAGGCCTTTGCGGAGCACTGGGACAGCACAAGCTATAACCCAGCTAGAACCTAACTACAGTGACATAAAATTATCGAATTCGAACTTAAAAATAGAACCTCAATTTCTCCGAAAAATCCAATATGAACTCTCAAAGAACTTTTGAATTTCCTCTCCGCGGCGGTACTTTTAAAACTACTCAACAATTTATACCTTTCAACCTCGTTCGGAACTTTGATCTCAGAGCAAGAAGTACTGTAATGGAATAAGTTTGTGTCCTGGGGCGGACACTTTAACTAAGGTTTAGACCTAAGATTGCCTGATTTGATCGTTATATTAATGTAAAGTTAAGCAAGGATTACGTACTTAAAAAAGTAGACAAGTGGATTTAATTTAGCAAGTATTCAATGAAAATATATTTTTCGTAACAAGCTTTAATAGTGCGGTATTATCTACACTAATATAATAAAGAGGGAAAGTTTGTTTTTTTGTTTGTAGGAGGTAATCTCTGGAACTACTGGTCCGATTGGAAAAATTTTAGCAACAATAGAAAGCTGCTTTACTCCTGAGTGACATAGGCTATATTTTATGTACGCGGGCGAAGCCGCGGGCAAAAGCTAGTACCTAATATACAGGGTGTCATTGACATGTTAACGCAAACGAATACCATAGACCCAGTACATGATTCTAGACCCCCCAGTGGTGGAATTTTTGTCGGTTTTTTCTTATTTTGTTTTAATGAATTTTTAACGTTTTTTTAATTAAACTGTATAAAAACGTCAATTTAACATTTTTTGCGAAAAAAATGAGTGCATTACATTCCAAATTAAAAATGTCATCGGGTTTGATTAGAATAACGACTTTATTTGCCTCGATGATTTTTTTATAAATTTTTTTTTCGTAAAAAAATTTTTTTTTTCTTTTTTTTTCTAAAAATATCATTTTGATTGGTTAGAATAACGATTTTATAGAGGTAAAAAATAAAAAATCAAAACTTTTTTTTCAAAAATTTGAAAAAAAACGACGAAAAATTCCACCACTGGGGGGTCTAGAATCATGTACTGGATCCATGGTATTCGTTTGCGTTAACATGTCAATGACACCTTGTATAATTAATACTCATCAAATCCATTCCTTATCCGACTTTCTATGGCGATCTTCCAGCTCCAGATCAGATATGTTTACTATTTAGCATCAAAGTATTTGTTAAGACGAATCATACGAGCCCAAATTCGATGGAGCTGTCGTTTAATTACTGAGTTCCTATGGCCATCAAGGTACATCGAGGGAACAGTTTGCCGGCTGCAGTCTTTCCGTCCGATTATAATTTAGGTGTCTTCAAGGCTAGAGTGAATAGGCTCTTAATAAACTAGTGCGCCTCACCATCAACGATTACATCACTGCTTACCATCAGGTGGGATCGCAGTCTAGCCTTGGTTTATATCAATAAAAAAAAAATATTCGTCGTTTAATTTTTCGGAATTTATTCCATAGGTATTTTAAAATATGGTTTTTTAACATTTCAGTATTATCTACACTCTACACTAATATAATAAAGACGTAAAGTTTGATTTTTTATTTATTTTTTATTTTTTTTGTAGGGGGTAATCTCTGGAACTACTAGTCCGATTGGAAAAAAATTAGGAACAATAGAAAGCTGCTTTATTCCTGAGTGACATAGGCTATATTTTATGTACGCGGGCGAAGTCGCTGACAAAAGCTAGTATATTATAAATCTATGATTGTAATACGCACCCTTCGTGGTAGGGAGAAAATCAGTCGTCAGTAATGAAGTGTCAGTCATACATTCAATATTCATAGCGTTTCTGAATGACATCTGTCATTTTGATTGAGTAATTGTTCTTTGATTCTGATTACTTTGTCATTAATCAAGTTAATTCAAGCAGGAAGTTTCAAATCAAAGTTATCTTTAGAGTGAAAACGTTATAAATGTGAAAGAGGGTTTTTTATGGTGGGCAAAATCATCTAATAACGAATCCCGCCCTTGGGCAAAACGGAAAACAGTGTCAGACTCCTAGTGAGTAAACGACCACACCCCATTCCTTCTTAGCCCTCCTACCGGGGTTGGACCTTCCTTCCAAAAACCGGACCGGGGCCCCAGCAGGCTTCGGCCCTGCAGTTGGGCCTCTACATTTGCTGTCAACGCCTAGCGGCGCGCGGGAACAGTACGCGTCATCGACGACTGGGCCTGGAACGGAATACGAGCTACCCATTGCTCGCCGTCCGCAAGCCTGCTAATTTGAAAGGGGTTACCTAATTTGCAAGACGAACTACGCCTTATAATTGTATTACACAGCTTATGAAGAAAGTGACTAACTGAGATCAACGCAATGTCAAAACTACATGGAAAAAAACTAATTTCGCTGAGAGAAACTAGCTATATATGTAAATAAATGTATAAATGTTTAAAAAAAAATAAATGTATATATTTTTATAACAAATTATTAAGAAAATAGTCTAGTTTAACATAATTTTTTTCAAAACATACCGACTAGCCGTTTAAACGTGACGCTGGATTTAAAATAATCAAAAATCGTATATCTCCCCCCTTTTTATGGTGGTCAAAAATCATCCAATGACGAATCACACTCTTGGGCGAAGCGAGAAACAGTGTCAGACTCTTACTGACTAAACATCCCTCCCCGTTTCATCTTTGTCTTTCACACTGGGGCGTATCTCCCCCTTAAGACCCATGTCTTCAGCTCGGGTTTAAACCCCGCCTCAGCGGTAATCACCAACATTACACTTGTATTACTATATACATACAAAATATAAGTAAACGGTGTCAGTTTTGTCCTAAGTACTTGTAATATCTCATAACATTACCTACATTATAAGCCACCGTATTAACAGAGCAGAAAGTTCGAGAAATATTTCACATAAACGCGTCCCTTTCATATTTAAATCCATACATATACCTTTCAGGCCTTACAAAAGATGATGATCTAATCCTAGACGTATTGTAGATGGTCTATTGTTATTATTATATTGTAGGTTGTCGCATTGTTATTTTGAGATACGTTATAATATTGTAAAAGCTTGGGTAAAGGGTCCGGGGAGACGCTCTCATATCTTTTGTAGTGTGAATTTGTTAGGGATCATTTAGGGGGCGTTCAAGTATTACGTAACGCGATTTGGGGGGGAGGGGGTGTCTCGTAAAACGTTACGATGCGTTACAGGGACGGGGGGGGGTCTTTCTTACTACACGTTACGTAACATTGTTTTTTTTTTTAATAAAAAATTAGGAAATCAAAACTCCCAAAATGGCAACCTTTTTTATATAAGTGGTACTTTTCATTTAGGAATCCCTCGATTGTATTAGTCTGGTCTTAGACAACGGCTAAAAAAAGCTGAAAAATAAAGAAAAGTTTAGGTAAAAATGCTCACTTTCAATGTTACGTAACGTTTAGAGAGGGGGAGGGGGGGTACAGAAAAAAGTTACGGTGCGTTACGAGGGGGGAGGGGGGGGTCAAAAATCTTCAAAAATTGCGTTACGTAATACTTGAACGCTCCCTTACATGTTTTCATTGATATTGTCTGAATAGAGATCGGTGTAATAATGTTCAGATAGGTACTAATACTGGATTGAACTGGATTTCCTTTAGGTACACATTATAAATGAAACTTACATTTAAAATCTTATCTGTATATATAAAAGGAGATACTGACTGACTGACATATCAACACACAGGCAAAACTACTGGGCATACGATCATGAAATTTTGCACAAGGTTTCCTTTATTGACGTAAGCGAGCATTAAGAAAGGATTTTTCAAAATTCACCCCGTAAGAGGATGAAAGAGGAATCCAAAGCTGTATGGAAAAAAGCTATTTTCGCTCAGGCGAAGCCGCTGGCAGAAGCTAGTAATAAATAACACAGATTTTTAGACGTCTTTAGAAAATTAATCTTTAAAAGAATTTGGTTTCAATAGAAACCTAAGTAATAAGGACAAGTCATCTGTGTTTCTAAAGAAAATTTTGTATTAACGTCATCATCGCGTAAAAGCAGTATGAGAAGTAAAACGAATTGGGTGCTCTTAACTGTTACTGGGTGTTCTTATCGTTCCAAATTATACACCGTTAAATTTTGATCGTTTTAATCCCTTGGACCGGTGGTTTAACTAACAAAATACTACTCATTACAAGCTTGTACTGCGACGTAACATAAAAATAAAGAAATTAGCAAATGATAAGATTATACTCGCAAAATGTATCAAACCAAAAGTTGCGCCACGAGATAGTTACCTACGTCGTCGTCGGTCGTTGCGTATCGGGCAGCGTAGGTACCTACACGGCCCGATCAAGCATAAGGTTATTGACTCGACAGCTGATGTTTGCGTAGGTAAACAAATAAATTGATTCCAAATTTTCCTTCATACTTTTACGGGCTTAGGACCGTCATAACTGTTTTGTGCATAAGACGTCATGCCTAATAAAATAATTATGCTAAAAGCGGTAGGTAAGTACCTACATGTACAAATAAATCTCTACAGGCCTGCTAGTTATGGTGTATTTAAAAATGTGGAATCAAATTATGTACAATGATTTAAAAATAATCAAAATTATTTACAACGATTTAGAAAGAGCTATGCTAATAACGGTTGGTAGTTAAATTTCACGATAACGTAATAATTGTTCAAAATACAAACCATTCCTTTCGATACACAGTCTTGCACTTTTAATGAGATTGTCTTTTAATTTTACTAATGTGTCCCTGTCACTTTTTATCACATCGAAGGCGTCCACTATCGCACTTTTCATTTGTTCACGAATTTGATGCTCGTTTTTGTACACCAAACGTTTTACTTCACTCCACAAATAAAAATCCAGCGGGGTAAGGTCCGGACTCCTTGCTGGCCAAGCAACTGGACAACCCCGCTCAATCCAATTATCGTCAAACACTGAATTGGCGACCGAGGCCCTGAGCGTGTGTAGGTGTACGGAATTGTCCGTAGTCTAACAAACTCTGCGTAGCCGCTACAATCGTTTGTCCAGATGGAATTTGCGGGTTGGGTATACCATGCAGTCGCAATGATTGCAAATGGTTTGGTTCACTGTAAAGTCGTCGAGCCTCCTGCGCATCTAAACCCGCGATTGCGTAAAACTGCACCATAGCAACGAACTCAAGGTTGGAATACGCGTAATTCCGAGACGCCATTATTCGCGAGATAACACAGTGCACTCCGCTAACGTCATTAGAGAAACTGACCCGGGGAAACTCCCATGACGTGTCACTATCCCTGCAGTTAGCGCGCGGAGTGCGCGGGGTGAGAGGTGCGCGCGCGCCCTGTTTGATTGGCAAGGTATACGGCGCGCGCGCCCGGGGGCGGGACTTGGTCTAGGATTGGCTATTTTTTGCGAGTCCACGTTGACCAGCGACCGCGTCAATGTTGTTACTCATAAGAATGCTGCCTACTAACGGTTCGCATTATTTATTCACTCATGCGAGAATTGATTCGAGTTATTAAAAAAAAAGTACTTTATTTTTTAATTTTATGTATGTATTTAATGTTTCATGGACCAGTTCGACCCTCCAAGGGATTAAAACGATCAAAATTTAACGGTGTAGAACGAAATGTACCTAATTGTTTCTACTATGTTCATTGCTAGATAAATAATAATAATAATATGTCCACAACTATCACACAACGCCATCTAGTCCCAAGCTAAGCAGAGCTTGTGTTATGGGTACTAGACAACTGATAAACATACTTACATATTTCTAAATACATACATATTATAGATAAATTACACTCAGACACAGAACAAATGATCGTAGATATTCTAGTTTTTTTAATAAGTAAATTTTTTGTAGAACGAGTGGTTAACTCAGGCACGCCAACATGACAATTACTTTTATCCTCTTCTAAAAACGCTTTTGTAATTTGGCTAAGCCTGCTGATCTCATAAGAGAAGAGGCGTAGAGGAAAATCTTTTACCGCCGAAATCAAAAGAAAGATATCGTAAGACGATTCATGTTTTTATTTTTACTTTCCTTGTATTTGTAATGAAAAGCAGTGTTCATTTCGGATTAAAGACTTATTTAAATCCTTCGAAATGTTGGTTCCTTGGTAACCTAACATAGGTAATCTGTGCTTGTAAAATTTAACTCAAAGGGTTTCTCTAGAAATACCGTGGCCCTGGAATATAATTAGCACCACTGTAAGACACAGGTGGGTTTGGATAAGTAAGTCTGACACTCAAATTCAAAATTTTTATTTCAAACTAGCTTTTGTCAGCGGCTTCGCCCGCGTACATAAAATATAGCCTATGTCACTCAGGAGTAAAGTAGCTTTCTATTGTTGCTAAAATTTTTCCAATCGGACCAGTAGTTCCAGAGATTACCCCCTACAAACAAAAAAACAAACTTTACCTCTTTATTATATTAGTGTAGATAGACAGGCACTTTTAAATTGACAAAATGGCGTTCAATCAAAAATTTATGGAGCTAATTTCACACGCTCTTTCGTTTCACCTTTTTTTTATTTCCTACGTCAAATGAAAAAAGGTTTTCACTAGAACAATTTTACTGCTGAAATACCGAAAAGATTTTTATGCATGAAAATGGCTGCGAAGTGAAGAATACACGGCACTTTTCATTTTCATTTCTGAAAATTGGAAATTTTACAGGAGAGTGCAGCAAAGGTCGGTGTGAATCTGAAAAATGTTGGTAGCAACGAAATATGGAGCTTGAAATAGAATTGCAAAAATTCGTTCGGTTCGAATAACCAACGTACTCTCATATGAACTAGAAATATAAGAGATGGATAGACCCAACTGAGTACAGTCAGCACCAAAAGTCGATGAACAGAATCAACATAACAAAACACCTGTTCACAATAAAATGCCATAAGTTATAGTCGCAACGAGGAAACAAAATAGCCTGTACTCCAGAAATTCATTAAACACGAGTATTTCAAAAGTATCTGTGCACTAGCATGACTAAAGTCACTTCGTACAGTCGATTCTGTTCATCGACTTTTGGTGCTGACTGTACCTTATTCTATTCACTGAACTTTTTTTTGATTTGACACCATGATGTAGACATCGATATGACCTTTTGAATAAAAAGTGGTACAAGGGTACAGACATAATAGAAAGACCAGAGAGTCCAGAGAGATTTCTTCCATAGATATTTTAAAATACGCACCCTTCGTAGTAGGGATAAAATCACCTGTAATGAAGTGTCAGTCATGCATGCAATATTCATAACATTTCTGAATGACATCTGTCATGTTGATTGAGTAATTGTTCTTTGATTCTGATTACTTTGTGATTACTTAACATTTTTTTTTTGACACTAGATATAGACATTGATCTGACCTTTTGAATACCTTGTACAGACATAATAGAAAGACCAGAGAGTCTAGAGAGAGGAGTTTGTACCTATATGACTTATAAGAAGCCCTTACTATATAAAAACGATGACTATGGCTATGACAATAGGTGTGTGGACGCTGGCTTTCGGCGGCTTTCCGGCCGGCTTTCGGCTCAAAAGTTTAAACTAGTATTTGACAGTGATCGCGTGCCAGTGTGGAGCCCCTTCACAGGATATGCGTCACCTCCTTTCCTGCCTAGCGTAAACTACCACCTGCACCTTTAATGACTTTTTTATGGTAGGTATAAATCATCTAATGACGAATCTCGCCCTTAGGCGGAGCGGGAAACAGTGTCAGACTCTTACCGACTAAACAACCCACTCCATTCGTACTTAGCCCTCATACTGGAGTCGGACTTTCAATTTAGAAACTGGACTGGGGTCCCGCTCCAGTAAAGAAAGAAAGTTAAAACTGTTCATGTGGTTACCCACTTTTCATTCAATTCAATATTAGATATTGGTCGGATGAATTTTGAGTCAGATCAACACGAAAGTAGAATAATTCCCCTGATGGTAATGATACAAAAAATACTTTTCTTCAAACTTAACACGTTAAAACTAATTACAATTCCGCTTGTTTCCAGCAAAACGAAAGAGAAAATTAAGATTTTATGTAACAAAATTAACTAAGAGAAACTCTCCGAGATATTGGCAAAATAAAACTAGGGTAAACTTCTTAAAATATACCAAACATAAAAAAACTTCTACATATTAGTTTGTGGAAGTGCCATTTTGGTAGATATTTAGTTGGTTTGAGAAGCAACTGCAAGGCCTTCAAATGTCAAATACTCTTATGTCGTAAGGGTAATTATAAATTTAATCATCATTATCATAATTCTTTTTTATGTACCTACTGCCGAGACTCAGGCCTCCTCTCTAGGAGAGGGAAGGGGCCGTAATACACCACGCGGGCCCAGTGCGGGTTTTTGGATGTCACATGTCTTCGAATGTTTGGTTCAAGGACATGCCGGTTTCCTCACAATATTTTCCTTCTCCGTTTTGAGAGCAGTGGATAATCTACTTTCTTACGTTCTTTCTTACGCAGGGGTGGCCGATTAGTAAAAGATCCGACTTACGAATTGTAGATCGCATTTCAAACCCAGCCAGGCGCATTACTTAGTGTAATTTTTTTCATCACCACTACTCTCAAAACGATGAAGGAAAACGTCGTGAGGAAACCGGCATGTCCTAGAACCAAAAATTCGAAGACATGTGACATCCACCAACCCACGCTGAGTCCGTGTGGTAGATTACGGTCCATTCCTTTTTCTAGATAGAAGGCCAGCGTCCCAAAAGTAGGAATATTACTGCTGATGCTATGCTATGCTATAATATACTTCCACATGTGTGAAGCCAATTTGTTTAATTTTTATTTTATTACTATGATACAAAACGCCGTCTAGTCCCAAGCTAAGCAGAGCTTGTGTTATGGGTACTAGACAACTGATAAACATACTTATATATTTCTAAATACATACATATTATAGACAAAAACACCCAGACACATAACAAATGATCGTGCTCATCACACAAACATTTATCCTGGGTGGGAATCGAACCTACAACCTCCCGTATAGCAGTCAGGGTGTCTAACTACTAGACTGACAGGCCTGTCAAAATTCACAAATAAACTTCTAGAACAAAATTGTGACTAAGACAACCAAAGTTATAAAACTTAGCGATCGCCTGGCATTCGCACGTAGAAAACTATTAAGTTCTAAGTTATGCTATAACTTTGTCCATTCTTGTATCTGCAATGCGGCTAGACTGTTACAAAGCGACTTAGGCACTAAGACAAAGAACTAGGTACTCGTACTAGGTATAACAAGTTTCCTTGTTAAATGGACTTAGTCAAAATATAAATTTACATATCTAGAAGGCTTTCCGTAACAGAACAATTTGTTTTAATCAGGCTACTTAAGAAAATAGTCAGATTTTTAGATACAAAATATTTAGCTACTTACAGAATATTTAGATAAAATCAGGAGTGTTATTTTTTTACACAACGCCATCTAGTTTCAAACTGAGCACAAGCTCTGCTGCTCTCTGTTATGAGTACTTTGACAATTAATAAAAAAATACTAATATATCTCTAAATAAATCCACATATTATAGATGATGATAAATGGTCGTATGAGTACGACCATTTATTACGTCTCACACAAACATTTATCTCGGGTAGATCAAACCCACGACCTCCGGCATAGCAGTCAGGGCCACTAGACCAACAGGTCAGTCGTTGCTGAATCAGTTTCGTTATCGGTTAATGTCGCGGTGGGAATCTTCTTCACGAATCTACACTAATATAATAAAGAGGGAAAGTTTGTTTTTTTGTTTTTTTATTTTTTTGTTTGTAGGAGGTAATCTCTGGAACTACTGGTCCGATTGGAAAAATTTTAGCAACAATAGAAAGCTGCTTTACTCCTGTGTGACATAGGCTATATTTTATGTACGCGGGCGAAGCCGCGGGCAAAAGCTAGTAAGTAATAAACAAATTATTCCAGGCCAAGCAACTGATTTAGTATAGTACAGCATCAGGCTTATAATAATCCCACTGGTGGGACTCACGCCTCCTCTCTAGGAAAGAAAATGGTCCGTAATCCACACACTGGCCTGTTGGTCTAGTGGTTAGTGGCCCTGACTGCTATGCCGGAGGTCGTGGGTTCGATTCCCACCCAGGACAAATGTTTGTTTGATGAGCACGATAATTTGTTCTGTGTCTGGGTGTAATTTATCTATAATATGTATGTATTTATAATTATATAAGTATGTTTATCAGTTGTCTAGTACCCATAACACAAGCTCTGCTTAGCTTGGGACTAGACGACGTTGTGTGATAGTTGTGAAATATATATATATATACACATAAATCCCAGTGCAGGCTTTGAATTTTCGAACTGACTTCGCCGACATAATATAGTTAAAATACAACCCACAGCAAAACGCTGTTACCAGTTACTGTTAACCCCTTGTCATAAACCGGTTTAAAACCACGTTCCATAACGAATTGCTGCACAAAGTAAATGAGAGTTATCAACTCAAAGGAATGAACTTTAAACTTTGTGCACGTGCCGTTTTCTAGGTCAAAGGCACGTGCCTGCTTCAGGAAGGAAAATTTCAAATCATATTTCGTGGAATGAACTCTGTTGACTGGATTTAGACCATGAAAAGGTTATTTGATATCAGACTTTTAATGACCTGTGTCTGTGACTTTTTTTTTAGTTGCATTTTGCGTTGGAGGGAGGAGGAGGATTTTTATAGTTCTGTAATCAACTAGGAATTTAACTAATAGGCTTAAGGAAAAGGACGCTAAAGACCGAGCGAAGTGGAGGCGTCTAAGCAGGAAAGCGGTCCCCGGGCACCGAGGTGAAAACCACGGTTAGCAACCGGGACTGGCGCTTGGATGATGATGATGAATCAACTAGGAATTACAAAGTCTTGCACACAGACGTAGGGTAGCCAGCCTATCAGTGTTTTACAGATTTCTTCTTGAAGAGCGTGCGCAGGAATTGCATGAATTGATTCCTCTAACTATTTTCTATCATTGGACAACCCGACGCACGGCGAGTATCTATCCTTACGTTGTTAAAACCACTACAGTTCAGATTAAGCGTTTTGTTTCATCTTCCATTCCGCGCACATAGAAGGACTGGAACAAATTGCCTGCTACGGTCTTTCCATCCGATAATAATTTGGGCGTCTTCAAGGCTAGAGTGAATAGGGTTTTAATAAACTAATGCGCCTCACTATCAACGATTGCATCACTGCTTACCATCAGGTAGGAAAGTCAAGCATTAATTTAGAGCAAATAAAAAAAATCCTTATAGTTTCGCCAAATCTGTCTTTCTGTCTGTCTGTCAGATAACCTCACACACTGGAAAGTTAAATTTTAGTAAAATTATGTATATCAATCAAACCGACAAAGAGGTAAAATAAAAAGTTCCGATGCCTTCTCTCGGTCAACGGCGGGGTGGGATTTTTCATGATACAGATATGAAATTTATTACATAGATTCCTTTATCATCATCATTATCTTCCTGCCCTTGTCGCGTTTTATTTGTGATCGACGCAATATGTTTTTTTCTTCCACCCTGTCCTGTCACCCGTCATGCTATCACTAACTCCTTTTTCTTTCATATCACTTCTCAAACAATCCATCCATAATTTTCTTTGGTCTCCCTCTCCCTCTCCATCCATCTACATTTATACTCACACAGCTAAAATTTGGTAAAAATATATCTATCAAATAAACCGACAAAGTAGTAAAATAGAAAAAATCCGATGCCTTCTCTCGCTCTCGGATTCAGTGCGATTTTTTCTTGATACAGATATGTTTAGTACATAGATTCCTTCTTACTAATATTATAAAAGCGAAAGTTACGATGTTTGGATGTTTGTTACACAATCACGCCAAAACGGCTGGACGGATCTGGATGAAATTTGGCACAGGCATAGGATACACTCCAGAATAGGACATAGGCTACTTTTTATCCCGAAAATCCCAATCCCAACCCCAATACCACGCGGGCGAAGACGCGGACAAAAGCTAGTATGAAATAAAAATAAGGCTGTATAATTTACCACATATCTTTTTAAATTATTCAGCGTTCTAGGATTTTCTTGTATCAAAACAGATTATTGAGATCCCTTTGAAATTCGCTCGCTTCATTAATATTCTAGCTGGAATTAGCGCTTGGTTCCGTATGTTGTCTCGGTTAAGACGCACGGGTTTTACGAGTTAGTTTCAAGGTTTTCCTCAGGAAAATCCTTCGGCTTTTGGCCTTATGTTAAGTTAGGTTAATAAAAGATGGGTGCTGTCTCTGTGAAAATGTTTGATGATAATTAAATGTGGGTTCGTTGGTGGGAAAGACTTGTTTTATTTATTAGAATTTACTTTCTGTGTTAACAGTTTAAATTAATACATGCAGAGACTTATGAAAATTGTTAAGTATATATTTATACTAGCGACCCGCCCCAGTTTCGTACGGGTGCAACGAAGATATTAAATATATTATGCATGTATTATACATATAAGTCTTCCTTTTGAATCACTCTATCTATTAAAAAAACCGCATCAAAATCCATTGCGTAGTTTTAAAAATCTAAGCATACATAGGGACAGACAGCGACTTTATTTTATACTTTGTAATGATAAGCGAAGTAACTGTAACATCGACTAACTTAGGCAGGTAGATTCCTTACAGGGAGTAGATATCTGCTAAGAACGAATTTTACGAAACTCCACCCCTAAAAGAAACCGATAATAGTAGCAAATTATTATGTTCTTCTCACTGCTTGGACTAAGGCTTTCTTTCTTGGTGAAGGAATGGATCCGCCACGCAGTGTCAGTATGGGTTCATGGATGTCACTTATTTTCGTTTTTTTTTTAATTCTAGGACATTTAAGTTTCGTCACATTATTTTCCTTTACCGTTTTGGGTGCAGTGGTGATGTTATAAATTACACAAATGCATATTATCTTTATACTCCATTTTGCCAGATTGCTTCTACAGCAGCCTACCTGAGCCGCCAATCTATTCAAAGATTTCTAGATAGCCAACAATACTCCCAAAATACACACACATATTCATAAAAAACTTCTTCAGTATTCGAATTTGTATTTTAATAAAGGGTTAAAGTCTATTTTTGGAATAGATAAAGGAGATCAATTTATTAAAATGAAATATATTTTTATTAAGGCTTGAATTATTTATCAGAAGGGACGAAACGCTACCGGTGGAAAGGTAAAATATAATTTCTGAGTAATTCTATATTACTGGGACTCTAAAAGGATCAATTAGGAATCCCTTTGTGTTTATATGATAAAATATTTGGTTAATTTATTGCTTTTTGTTGCTAAAATGTTTGTAAGGTAAATAATAGTATTGTTGAGTAATATTGTATCAGTTATTTTTTAAATCATAAATCACAATAATACACAAAAGACTAAAGCTAGTTTTTTTTTAGGCATATCTCACCCATACGTACAAAGCGTTCGGGAATACAATCATTGTGCGTACAGCTAAGGAGTTCTCGCCTTTGTTTTCCGATTACCTAGGGGTTTTTGATAAAGAGAAAATAGGTTTTTTTTTGTAGTGGGAAAAATCATCTAATGACGAATCCCGCCTTTGGGCGGAGCGGGAAACAGTGTCAGACTCTTACTGACTAAACGACTCACCCCATTCCTTCTTAGCCTTCATACCGGGGTCGGATCTTCCTTTCAGAAGCCGGACCGGGGCCCCAGTAGGCTTCGGCCCTGCAGTTCGGCCTCTACATTTGCTGGCAACTCCTTGAGGCACACGGGAACAGTGCGCGCCATTGAAGACTGGGTTTGTTCCGAACGGTTACCAGACGATTGGAAGGTGAGCTACCCATTGCTCGCCATCCACAAACCAGCACTTTTGGCTTCATAGTTTAAGAATAAAAATTATCGATATTCCAATTACAGAGTCTGCTGATGCGCCAAATTTAATTAAAATCCACTCACCCATTTACGCGTGACGGTGTAACGAACACACAAACTTTCACCTTTATCAGTAAGCATAGTTATCATAAAACTTACTCGTAGGTCGTTAAAATACAGCCTTCACAAATTAGTCCAAACCAACATAATACTAACGACTCCTCGAGTTATTACTCACCAACCCTCCAAGCTTTTAGTCTTAATTAGTGAAACTTCCACACACGAGAACACTTAGCAACTACTTTGTACACCGTATGTAATTAGAACGCGGCACTAAATACAACACAGTCATTAAATTTAATACAATACACCCGTTAACTTAAATACAATACAATACGCTCGTTAACTATGAGAGTTTTGTTGTTGAATTAGTTATTTGAAATGTTTATTGCGATTTTGAATTGAGTTTATTATGAATTTAAGTTTAGGATTCATAGTATTAGTTTTTGGGGTTTGCTAAAGCTTGAGTGTTTGAATTGAAAGGTAAAAAAGCTAAATTCCTGAAACGCAAAGGAGTGGGAACATTATGAAGTTGATGTAATGCTATGCTGATCGCTAAAGTCGAACGCTTGGAAGTTGCCAGGTCTTTAATTCCTTTGTTCTGATCACGTAACTTAACGTTGAGATGACGTCAGAACAAAGAAATCATGAACGTGGCTAACTCGAAGCGTTCCACGTTAATAAAACGATCGTAGCTAGACTAAGAGGCTGACCGATTATGGAGATTATTTCACTAATAGAACAAAGGTTGACTGGTAGAGAATGCCTTGTTGCATTAAGTCCGCATATGTACCACTACTTTCCATGAAGATTAAATAAATAAATAGAAAGCTACTTTATCACTGAGTAACAAAGCTTATAAGTATATTTTCTATTTTCAGGTGAGCGCAGCCCCTGGCATATGTAAGTGTTATTATATAAAACCTAGTTTAATACAAATATTCAAATAAAAATACGTTTTCTTGAACAAACCGACACTCATTTTCCTGCAATTTCTGCTGATGCTATTACTGGTTTCTCAGAAAATGCCCGGTACATTTCCCGGGAAACTACGTGCTTGTATCTCCGCAGGATTATGTGCGAACATTTTCCCCGGGAATTATAATCCAGTGCTGAAATATAGGTATATACAGTATATTCCACAACTACAACACAACGTCGTCTAGTCCCAAGCTAAGCAGAGCTTGTGTTATGGGTACTAGACAACTGTAAGAGTCGCGACCGAAGTGGTATGGATTGCTATGCTGATAAATTAAATACTTTAATAACTTTAAAGATTTATTGCTAAAACGGTAATTATTTTTTTATTTTATTTATTTATTGGTTCACCAACAATTGTTTACACTGGTATTATGCTAAAGTTAACATGCAATCAAAATACAGTACAATTGTGTAACAATCACTTACAGGTAAACTCCGCATGCATTAAAGATAAGTTGAAAAAGAAAAGCAAACTTAACTAAACTAATCTAAAATTATTCTATTACTGAAAACACGTTACTGCATGTATGCCTAATCCAAATTAAGGTGATATTTGTAGATATTTCTTTTTGCTATGTTACACTAAACAATATGCTAATGAGTACGAACGCACCCGGTTTGCTGTCCGAATGTGTACTGATCCGCGCCGCACTTAGCGTGGCGTGATTGGGTAGCTAGATCAGCAAAACGTGTTCGATCGTGATTAATGTATCGAACAACAACTGATAAACATACTTGTATATTTCTAAACTTATAAATATTATAGACAAATTACACCCAGACACAGAACAAATGATTGTACTCATCACACAAACATTTGTCCGAGGTGGGAATCGAACCCACAACCTCCAGCATAGCAGTCAGGGTCACTAACTACTAGACCAACAGGCAACCAAATATGTTTTAGATATAATGTGTTTAAGAAGATCGAGACGTTTTTGAAATGAAAATAATTTTGGAGAGAATCTACCACATGTCTAAGAACAAGACAATTCATCAAAGGTAACCCACCTCGAATAAAAAAACAGCGTTCCGGGTACAGTACTGCTGTCGGTTCTTAACGAGTCTGAATTAGGCTCTGCGAATTTTAGCGTTTGAAAACTCGTACAATTTTTTTTTGTTAGCCTATTCTGTCCCACTCCTGGGCAAAGGCCTCCCTCCACTCCTTCCATCCATCGCGGTCCCGCGCTTCCTCTTGCCAGTTCGGAAGGAATCTGTCTAGCTCATCGCGCCATCTCCTTCGTGGTCTACAAAAATAAACATTAAAAAAAAAATGCCAATAACTGTTTTTAACAGCAATCATCATCATCATCAACCTTTTTAATGTTCCCACTGCAGGGACACAGGCCTCCTCTCTAAGAGAGGGAATGGGCCGTAATCCACCACGCGGGCCCAGTACGGGTTGGTGGATGTCACATGTCTTCGAATTTTCGGTTCTAGGACATGCCGGTTTCCTTACGATGTTTTCCTTCACCGTTTTGAGAGCTGTGGTGATGAAGTAAATTACACAAAGTAATGCGCCTGGCTGGGTTTGAACCCGCGACCTACTACACGCAAGTCGGGACCGTTACCACTTGGCCACCACTGCTCTCTAAAAAAAAAAACTGTTTTTAACAGCAATAACAACTGCAAATCGCATTTATTAGTTTAAACCATATTTTTTTTACGAATCTTTAAACGCTAAAATTCACGGTGCCTAACATCAGACTCTCCAAGATCCGACTGTACTGTACAAACCTAACGCTGAAGTAACATTAAATTTAGCAATCACGTTTCTACCATCGGACAACCCGACGTACGGTGAGTTTCTACCCTAACATTGTTGACACCTCTACAATCAGGACTAAGCGTTTCACCCGTCATTTTCGGTTTATATATCATTTATTTCTCTAAGATTAAAATACATAATCGCTTGATGAGAAACAATGTTTTTACTTTATAATTAGAAAGTGCCGAGAGCATACGCTTAAAATCTAATTACTATTGAATTTGTGGGTACATTGCAAAAAATAATCCGACGCACTGTGTTGTTGTGTATCATATTGAGCTCAAAGTTCATATCGGGCAAGTACAGTTCTTAAGAACCGTGCACACTATAAAACACAGTATCGTTTTTTACTTTCTACAATGCCCACCAAATTTCTTAATTACATTTATTTTATATTTATTTATCGATTTATACCATGTACGTGTACAACTAAGTACACGTACACGGCATGCGGTTTTTTTTATGATAGGTAAAAATCATCGAATGACGAATCCCACTCTTGGGCGGAATGGGAAACAGTGTCAGACTTTTACTGACTAAAGAACCTACCCCGTACCTTCCTAGCCTTATTCCCAGAGCCCCGGTGTAACGCTTTCGCACCAACCCTCAGCTCCGGGAGGCTTCGACCCTGTAGGGCCCATACGGTTCGCTGACAACTGCTTGAGGCGCGCGGGAACGGAGCGCGCCGTCGACGACCTGACACAGCATGCGGTGCGTTCCCATGACCGTGGAAACACATGGCCCTTGACTTGGGCAGCGCCACCTCGAGTCCCAGCTGCTAGATCCTGACACGACTATCGCAACCCCATGTGTCGCTAGTTCGACCGCCGCCTATGAGTGAATAGGTTACTTTTAGGCAACCGTATTCCATCATCCACCACATCTTCGATTACCATCAGGTGAGCAGAGATAGTGGTCTAATATAATTATATCGATGGACTGGAACAATTTACCTATAGCCGTCTTCCTGTCCGATTATAATTTAGATGCTTGAAAGGCTAGAGTCCGGCAATGTGGTGAAGAAAAATATGCGAGGACACCGGCATGTCCTAGACCCAAAAATTCGAAATCATGTGACATCCACCAACCCACATTAGGCCTGTGTGGTGGATTACGGCCTGTTCCCTCTCCTTAAAAGGAGGCGTGAGTCCCAGCAGCGGAAACATTGTAAGGCTGATGTTATGATATGTATGTGTGTAGTGCGTTTCACCATCAATGACTATATCTGTGTTTACCATCAGTTGACATCGCAGTCAAGCACTAGTTAACCTGTCGGCTATCAAGCGAACGCCGGCGTTCGCGGGTACTACAGCGAACGCCGGCGTTCGCGGGTATTAACGGAAAGTTATTTGTCTATAAAAACTTTTTTTTTACGTTCTTGGATAAATATCAAAATACCCTACAAAAAAAAATGCTCAAATATTGCATTCTATTTTTGAAAATTTGACAACGGCGCGTAGCGCGAAATCATGAGCGCGAGCGCCGGCGCTCGCTTGAGTTTCAAGGGGAATCAACAAAAAAACACGGTCTACACAGAAAAATCTGTGGTTAAGCTTGTGGGTGTGGAAGACCCCTTAGATTCTTTTGTAACTTTAATATGAAAAATGTTTTATCTTGTCGAATGAAGAACAAAGAATCTTTTCATTATGTTTTCTCGAACTAAATATCTTTTCAATTAATATAAGCTCAGAAAAAAACACAAGTTTTAATGAGAAATTATTTTCAGTCTCAATGAATTATTCATTATAATAAAATGTATTTGCAAAACAATTTTCTTTGACCTTAGAAATAAATTACTATGTAGCAACTAGTGCGGGAATATTGCCACTTGAGATATTATTTATCTTTCATTTATTAAAATGGAGATAATTTTCTAAGACTATCTACGGCTCTAGTAAATTCAATTGTCATTATTACTAAGAAAAATTGTAATTAATAATCTTATGAAAATAATTTGAATGAAAATATTTTTCTTTTACAAAAACTCAAATTATCTTTTGAGAAACTAGGGGAACGGTTTGAATTAGTTTGTTTATATGTTTGCGCTTGACCGCTATCTCACCTGATGGAAAGCGACAATGTGGTCGACGATGGAGCGCGCTTACCTAGAAGTAACTTATTCACTCTTGACTTAAAGATTCCCGGGTTGTAGCTATCAGTTATTTTTAATTAACAAATAATAGGCAACAAACACCATGACAAGTTTTTCCATCATATCACCCGTAACGTGGACTCAATGGAGCGATTGGTAGTGCAAGGGAAAGTTAAGGGCAAAAGATCACTTGGACGCTCTCCAACACGGTGGACAAACTTCATCAAATCGGTGACGCATTGCAGCATCAATGAAAACTCCCAAGCTGCCAAACACAGAACTTCATGGCGTCGCATCACGAGAGAGGCGGTGGCGCAGGACTCGACCGACACATGACCACGACCACTCTGTCAAGAGTGCACGACTAAGAACAAAGAATGATGACAACTTAAAAAAAAATCATTTTATTTTTAAGGTGAAGGGAGTGAGTAGGTACATTATGTCTTTCCATCATTCAATTAAAACCGTTTTGGGAACACATTCACTAAGCGTACAGCTAAGTAGTGGAATGCCCTGCTGGCGCGTTTTTTCTAATAGCTACAACCGGGGGGTTTTTAAGTCCAAAGCGAATAGGTTACTTCTAGCAAGCAGATTCTAACGTCGACCATATTATCAGGTAGAATAGTAGCCAAACACGAAACTACCAAAAATTATACAAAAAGAAAAAACTGAGACCAAAGCGTTCATAATTTAAAGTAAACTCAGTATATCCTAGAGAAAATTCATTCTCGTAGCCTTGTAGCAGCGTAGCGCTGTTTGTGTATCTCTCGTAGCAAAGTGCTACGCCGTAGCACTTGTTTATTTTTATTTAGTGCTCGAGAATGGATGGCGTATCAGATTATGGATGTTTTACGGTTATACCGGTAAAGTACGGTTGTTAATCGAAAAGTTATGTTCTGTTTAGTTGGACCGTATTTTATGCTGTTGCTGCGTAAGTAGGAGTGAAATTCAATATTGTTTTTATTATCTGTAGTAATATTAATTTCATCTTATTTTTTCTAGAACTTGTCCCATTTCATTAGGGGTTGGTGCATAATATAAGTAAATATAAGGTGACTAAATCGAAACTGAATCAAACTAATATAATAAGGGTCATATATATACATATATCATACACAGGTAACATACGTTACCTGTTTAGATTCGAATGAAAATTTACAAACTGGAAGACCATAATCCTAATCCTTTTTTCTTGGTAGTAGTTTCACTTAGGTTAATTTTATATATTTTTTTCGCTGGCGAATTTTCTTAGAAAAAACTAGTCTTGAAAAATAAGCTCATCGTTAATTTCTGATTATCTTCATCATCATCATTTTAGCCGAAAGACGTCCTATATAGGACATATGCCTCCCCCAAGTATCGCCACAACAACCAGTCCTCGCATCCATTGGATTCTTGCGCCCCTCAGTAGGTCATCGGTCCAACTTATGAGACGCCTTACAACGCTGCGTCTTTCACCTTTCGACTCAATCGATCATCTGTTCTGAGAGAGAATTGGCTGTACTCTACCCAGAGCCCAGTACCAGGTTACAGGGTTGGTGGATATCACATATCTTCGAATTTTTGGTTCTAAGACATACCGGTTTCCTCACGATGTTTTTCTTCACCGTTTCGATAGCAGCAAGCAATGTGTGCTGACAATTTCCGACCAAAACTAAATTAAAACCAAACAACTTCGGCACTCAATATTCAATTAGTCTCATCACATAAACAGAACGTTGGAACATGCACCACTATTTCAATTAATTGTGACACACGGAATATTTACTCAATAAATCAGAATACACGAAAACCGTTCGCTTGTGTTTGAAAAACAATTAGTATGCAAATGTAGGCGTGGCTGTCATTCGAGCCGGATCAATTGGGAGCTCTGGGATGTGTATTGTGTTTTATAGTTGATTGTGTATTCTGTGTTGTGTATCATTCTTAGTTGTGTACAGAATGAAGCGTACAAAATTTTTCCTCACAGATTTAAAACGAGTTTTACGAGATTTCTAACTATTATATTGATGATCATTATTATATGAATGACTATTTATTAGTATTATCTACATTCTCAGAATCACTCATTATTTTCCTGTCCTTGTCTCTTATTACTTAGGGGTGATTTTTTTTTATGGTGGGAAAAATCATCGAATGAAAAATCCCACCCTTGTGCGGAGTGGGAGACAGTGTCAGACTTAGCTCGGTCCGGACGGTTACCGGATGGGCGGACAGTGAGCTACCCATTGCTCGCCGTCCGCAAGCCCGCGCCAACGGTAGCCGGAAATCGGGATCGGAATCACAGCGGTTTCGGCTGCAATCTTCCTAAGATAAATATGATCTTCGTTGTCATTTGATGAATATATATGTGAAACGTCTTATGCAATGCTGTTCCTACTTGAATGCGAGGTCACTTTGACCTCGCTGAGGCTAAGAAGGAACGGTTGTTTAGTCAGTAAGAGTCTGACACTGTCTCCCACTCCGCTTAAGGACGAGATTCGTCGTTGGATATTTTTTACCTACCATAAAAAAAATCCTAGGTAAATACATGGCACATTAGACCTTGTTCCACAGCAAACCTGTTAAAATAAAATAACTTTACAACTCAAAATAGCAAGCAAAAATTCAACATTTCCAGTCAAGTCGTAAATATTGATTACACACAAAAAGCCGGCTCAACATGGCATATCGTCGCTTAAGTTCTAACACCGCGTATGTCAATAATAGCAACTTTTCAGTAGAGGAAAAAAACTGTTTCGTTATTTAATTAATTATTTCTCAAAAAATATATTTTAATGAGAAATAATTAAAATAGAGTCTATTTTAATGATTTCTCATTAAAATAATTTTTTATTATACTCGCTATAAATGAAACGAAACAGTTTTTTTCCTCTACTGAAAAGTTGCTATTATTGACATACGCGGTGTTAGAACTTAAGCGACGATATATTGTGCATGCATGTAAGCCGAGCTTTGCTTTCAAATCGTGTGTGGGTGCCGAAACTTGTGTTCATAATGAAATTGGAATACTGTGTGCTGTTTGTGTATTCTGTGATGTGGGTAGTGTGTTTGATTGAGTGTTAACATTCGCTCTAATTTGGTTCGTTGGTTTTGGTACGTCGTACCGAGGTCGTGGTCCGTCTGTTCAAAGGTTGAGCTTGAGAGCGTAATTTGTAGATTTTAACACACGCTCGAATTTAGAACCTAGTAGGCCATTATTAAAAGCTTTTTCTAGCTTTGAGTGGAGCTAAAAAGTCTGTCAGACTTTTATTTATTCATAAAAACATTATGCACATAGTACAAAGGCGGGCTTAATGCCATAGGCATTTCTTACCAGTCGACCTTGGCACCACCCCAAGGTGATGCTGAAGCGTAACCTGGTAGGTGCAAGTGAAAAAGAAAAATAGAGAAACAAAAAAAACATTAAACAAATACACACTTAGACTGACTTTTGCTGACTAAACCTAATATATCCTAGACCTGTGTTGTAACCTGTGTTATTTTAGTCACATTTTGCAAGAGCTATAGTAAAGTAAGAATAACTTATATGCTAGTCTTACAATTCTTCATTGTATGCAAATTAAACAAAGAACAATACTTGAACAAAACCAAGCTTATTTAAAAAAAAGAGCTTTTATTCCAATCACAAAAAAGCTTACCTTTTAATTCGCCATGAAAATCCAAGAAAAGCAACAACTAAGTATTACACACCTAAATCCAATATCACAAGATAAACAATAACAGAACTCCAACTAACAGCCCCTACTAAAATCCAAATAAGAGCTCAAATAAAAACGCAATAAAACACAAAGCTTCGTACGAGTGGAATCGTATCGCCAATTAGTGTAGCAGAACTAGAAAAAGTAATAACAAGCCCTGCTAGGAACAGAAGGAACTAGACAATGTTCTGTAGTAGCGTTTGAGTATCATTAACATTAGGCAGGTTGTACACACCGACCGATTTATCGGACCGATTAATCGTCCAATCGCAAACAACGTAACAGAAAAACGAGTTGTCTATCAACTCGTTTTTCTGTTGTGATGTATGATTATTTTCTGCGATACGACCCTTGATTGGACCAACAACTTTTACAAATGATTATTAAAGATAATGAAGAAGAATAATGTATTAATTAGTAAAAAAAATCGAAATACTTTTTTGTTATTTCAATTTTATTAATAAAATACATATTAAAGAGCTTTTATTTTTATAAAAACATTTTTTTTTATTTTGTGTCATAATGTCAAAATGCTGTCGGAAAGTATAAAAAAGTTAAAGATTTTACTCATTACTAGCTGAGCCGGCAAACCTTGTAGCTTTTGTCCACATTCCACAAGGTTGGTGACAATCCTTGGAGTTTTACGAATACTTCAAGGCCAAAATTGGCCAATCGTACCGCCTTAGAGTTGTAGTCGAACATTTTTTTCGTATTTTTTTTCCATTTTTACTGACGTTTTAAACCTACTCTGAACTGTTACGAATATTTTAAGACCAAAATTATTCAAATCGGTCCATGTGTTCTCGAGTTTTAACGAGACTAATTAACAGTGAGGAATTATGATTACCAAAAACTGCATGGTTACCATTGATTAATTATAAAGTTCGGTTAAACTACCACAATCAATATACTAAAAACCCAACTACATCATCGGTCAGAAATCGGTGACCGATAAAAATCGGCCACCTGCGTCTAACCTTATCCAATACTGCGTACATAACCTACTAGGTACTCAAATAATTTGTTTCCGAGTACCCAGCAATATTGTGTGGGTAGTGAGCACACAGTAAAAAAAGGGTCTATGCTAGAGGAGCGAGTCATAAACCGAAATTCGTGTAGTGTGTTTGGACTCTAGACTCTAGACTAGATGAGGCGAACAAAATACTACACGAATTTTGTTCGGCTCTTCTAATCTACAACTTTTAGCGAATATAAACCGTTTGTCATAAGATTGCCTTTAGTTTGTGAAATTTTCATAAAAAAATACACCCAATGGTTGGTGCGTGATCTTCGTTTTTAGGGTTTCGTAATTAACTAGGAGCCCTTATAGTTTGTCTGTCCGTCCGCGAATAATCTCAGCGATCGTTAGCACTAGATAGCTGAAATTTGGTATCAATATGTTTATCAATCATGCCGACAAAGAACTAAAATAAAAAGTAGAAAATATAGTTTATTAGGGTGCCTCCCCTACACGTAAAGTGGGGAGTGCTTTTTTTTAATTTCTACCATAACGTGTGATACATTGTTGGATTGGTATTTAAAAATGTATATAATTTTTTGATAGTGTTAATATTTTCGAGAATAATCGCTCCAAAATCGAGAATATACCCCTTCTAACTTTTGAGCTTGAGAAAATGTGAAAAATAATCAAAAGTAGAACTTTATAAAGTTTTTGTACCTATATCAAATTATTAAACAAATTCTCTAGTTTCACATTTTTTTTTCTAAACATACGAACTAGCCGTTTAGGTGAGATGTTGAAATTAAAATCATCAAAAAAACTTATATATCCTAGCTCCTTAAAATCTTGAGCCCCGAACGAAAGCTAGCGTAGCTCTTGACTATCTTTTTACTATGTCTCTAATTACGGTAGCTATTCGAAAGGTTAATATTTGTTGTAGTTTGTCGTTACATTTCCTAGTACACAATAATATCATTAGTTCACAATCGGCTTCATTATGACGTTATCACAATTCCCAGAGGAATGGTTTTGTACAATTTCCATTCGTAATTGGACAATATTTGGCGTTTAGTTGCGTGGGTGTATGACATTGGATGTGTTTGGTAATTTCCGGGTCCGTTTGTAGCACAAATTGGAAATGAACGAGATAAACGTTCTCATTATAGATTAGTATTTTACCTATATGAAGTTACTGTATAGATCCTTTTAGTGTGAGAAATAAAATTAAATTCACTCGTTCATTACTGGTGAAGTGAACAGAAAGTAGTTAGTAGGCAGCGACCGACAACTACCTATGAGGTCATTAACTAATTTAGTTAAAGAAATGAATTTTGTAAATGTAATCAATACGAGATTTTTTAAAAGCACTTTATTTTTTATTCTATCTATACGAATCGATAGCGTTTCGTGTACCGGATCAACCCTTTTTGGGTTTAAAACGACCAAAATTTAACGGTGTATTTAATATCAGCAATATACCCGGGCAAAGTCGGGGCGGAACGCTAGTTTTTGACAACACAATTACATGGCCAAACAATGTTTTCAGAATCAGAAAGTATAAACCTACATCTGAAAAATAATGGCTCTGAATTACATCAAGAATCTTACTATGTAATATATTTTTAAAAAGGAATCTCGAACATATGCTATACTCAACACTAATTAGCACGTGACTATACAACTTCATTAATTAAAGAAGAAATTGATTTTCCTTTTTAGTTCACCGTAACTACAAGCATTGACATCTACTAATTAAATTGTATCTTCCAGAGGCGTAGCGTGGATTAGTTAAGACGTGGGCAAGACGTACCTAGGAGGCCCTAGGCGGTCGCCTCCTTCTGCAAAACTGTAGATAATATTAGCAAAAGCCGCCCGCGTGAAGCAACGGCCCTCTCACCCCAGCCATCGCAGCGATTCTGACCTCAATTTCTAGCCATCGTAAGAACGGACGGATATGGAACTAACCATTGCATTCGATATACCCATACGACGACGGTGCGTATTTTTCCACGCTCGGCTTAAGGAGATATTAACCAATGGTAGGGGACCAGCTAGGTTGAAGCCTACTAGCCTTGAAGAGTAGGGTTTAGTCAGTAAAAATCTGACACTATCTCTTGCTCCGACCAAGAACGGGAAATGTCATTAATAATAATAATAATAATAATAAATCTTTATTTATACAAAAACATACAGAGTTTGACTTACAGTTTGAAAAGTACATACATTTAAAGTTGTGAGTTCTGTACAAGAGTAATACTCTACCTCTTAAGCTAGGGTATACCTGTATTTTAAGAGGTAGTTTGCGGTCTAGGGTTACAGTAATGAAACAAAAACTTATCACGAGTGGACTGTGTCATTCTACTGTATGGTACACAAAGGGTAAAAAATTATGTATGTGCTAGTGTGTTGAGTTAGTATGGTGTGTGCGTATGTATGTGTGTATGGGTGTGAGTCAGTGTGGTGGGTGTGGGTGTATTACACAAGATAGGTAAGTAAAGACTCCGTATAAGAGTAGTCCTTAAGCAACAGCCATTCTGTTAGTTTGGATTTCAGTTCATATGAATTAAGATTTAAAATATTGAGGTGTTTGTTTATTATTTTATAAATATGCGTACTTAGTATATAATATTGACGTTTAGCGAATGAAGTCTTGTGTTGGATACTTGGCGGAAGGAACGTGCGTTTATTGGGAGTAGGAGGTGGAAGTTCCGCGTGCTTTCTAAGGGTGGATTTAAGCACATAAAGCTGACGTACCGTAAGTACCTTACAGTCAGAGTACAGTTCCTTCGTTGGAAACCTATAAGGTTTTTTGGTCATGACTTTAAGGATAGCTCTCTGTGCTCTTTCCACCCTCAGGAAGCTGGTCTTAGTTGCACCGCCCCATGCAACTATGCAATAACCAATTACTGATTGGCATAGAGCACGGTACACCATCTTAAGTGTTTTCCGGTCTGCGGATTGTCTAAGAGACTTGAAGACATGTATTAGACGTAATGTTCTGGAGGTGATGGCGTTAATTTGTTGGTCCCATCTCAGTCCGTCGTCTATTTGTACTCCCAAGTATTTGACTGTTTCGGATCTTGCGAGTGGGGGACAGTTGCAGTTGGTGGGCGGGTTTGTGCACGAATGGGCAGTTATATTAAAAGAAGGAGATGGTTTAGCGTTACGTCTTAGAGCAAAAGGAATGTAAGTCGTTTTTTGTAGGTTCAGTGTTAGAAGATTCGAATTTAACCAGTGCATAACTTTAGCCATAGCCATCTCTGCATTTGCTTTAACATTGTCCCAAGTGGTTCCATCAACAAGGATTGCGGTGTCGTCTGCGTAAGCATAAATTTTGGCGTTTGGAAGACTCAGTTTGCAGAGGTCATTGACGTAGATCTGAAATAATGTCGGGGAAAGGATTCCTCCTTGGGGAACACCATATGCCACGAGAAACAACAAACAATCATTGGATGATATTTACCCATAAAAAAAATCATCGTGTGAAAAAGTGGTCAAAAGAGGCCCGTTTAGGTGCAAGGGTGTGGGCAAGAGCCATGAAGCAAACAGCTATGGCAAGGGCCCACATCGCTGACGCCTAGCTACACTACTTGTATCTTCAATACACAATTAGTGGCTGAGAATAGGTATAGATACTAATTGATCTTATTCTATGATACGACAGACTGTAATGAAATTATCGAGCAATGCTTAAATTGTGTACCTACTATCTGAGTGAAGTCTCATTTTCTGTTTGATTATTAACTTATTGATGTAACATTACTTTTTTTTATTTCATTTTTTTTTTAATGTGATTGATTGATTGATTGAAATCATTTTATTTATTGTGTACCTGCGACACCTACCAGTGTTGTCTTTTTTAACAAGCACTGTTTCCGCACGCCTGAAGGACTAGTCAGTACTGTAGGGGCCCAACAGGGTCGGAGCCTCCTGGGACCAAGGGTTGATGCGAAAGCAGATCACTGAGGCCCTGGAACAAAGACAAGAAGAAACGGTGGGTTGTTTAGTCCGTAGAAGTTTGACATTGTCTCCTGCTCCACCCGAGGGCGGGATTCGTCATTCGGTGATTTTTCCCACAGTAAAAAATAATCTACGACACCTACCACAGTGTTGTCTTTTTTTCGTCGACTGCATCGTCGCTTTCCATCAGGTGAGATAGCGGTCAAGCGTGAATCTATAATCAATAAAAATAAATAACCCAAATGTTGACTGATAGAGAATACCTTGTAGCATAAACTTTAAATGGCAAATGAGTACACATTGACATAGTAACGTCAACGTAAGGTAGGTAATGAGTAAAATGTAGGCAAAAACAGGACCATTTAATTTAATAAGTATACGAAATAACATGTTGTCAAACCTATTCACCGTAAAGCCACAGAATAAAGAAGCTCAGAAGTCTATCTCATTTATTTATTAATTTAACACTTCATGCACGTATTGGTACAGAGGCGGACTTAATGCCACGCACTTTTTTTTTAATTGACGCTATCTCACCCAATGGAAAGCAAAGATGCGGTCGACGATGGAGCGCGCTCACCTAGAAGTAACCTACCTAACTGTTGAAGGTTGAAGGAAACAGTGTCAGACTCTTACATACTAAACGACCTACTCCGTTCCTTTCATGCCTTAGTTCCAGCGGCCTGGTGTATCGCTCTCGCATCGACCCTTAGCCCCAGGAAGCTTCAGCCCTGCTGGGCCTACAGTTTGCTGAGCGGAAGCAGTGCGCGCCGTCGTCCTCTTTTGCTAGCATTACTGCTTTGCAGAAGGAGGCGACCGTCCGCCACTCCTCCTCGCTGCGAATCACGGCCTCTACCAAAGCCCGCGAGAAATCGCCGTCTCCGATCCCACGAAAACGCGTTTTGTACGTAAATTTTCTTCTGTAACATCTCTCTTTAGTGATAACACTAATAAGTTCAGAGAAACGCCCACATGTGTGACGAATACCGAGGTATTCACACAAAGGGTAACTCACAAAGGTACGGTAACATGTATAAAGTAATGTTCCGCCATTATGTTGTAAGTATCACCATTTATTACCAAGACACGTGATTTGTTTGTCTTAATGAAGGGTTGTTGGAAAGGCGGCTTGGTTAATGACAATTACCCTTTTAAATAGCGGTTGTTCACTGAAATATTTCTGTGAAATACATGTTTGTGTATCGCGACAGTGTAGGTTAGGTTAGATATAATTATAAAAAACAAACAACATCCCTTGGGCTTGTCGATTTCTTTTTTACAGTTTTTGTACTTTTTTGCGATTTTTTTTTTACCTAAACACAAAAAAAACTGTAAAAAAACAACATATTATTATGGAAGTATATCCATGTATGTCGTTATTTTAACTCCTAATGAGACATCGTATACAGCACCACGTACAGGCATTTGAAAATAAAAGGAGGTTGGAATTAGTCCAAAAAACGCGACGACCTCCAGGCCAGACCACCTACAGCTATGATTAATGGTCCTTAGTGACACTAGAAACCAACTGATGCCAAGGGTTTCCGCCTGAAAGGAAGACTCTGGCCCTGGTATAAAGACAAAATAGGAACGGGGTGAGTTGTTTAGTCAGTCTTTTTTTTATGGTGAGCACCAATCATCCAATGCCGTATCCCGCTCTTCTGGCTTACGAGATTTAAATCGCGGGTTTAAATCCAACGCTGGAGTTATTTCATCAACATTGCTCTTAAAATTCTCAATCCATAAGGAAACCAGCAAGTCTTAGAACCAAAAATTCAAAGACATGTGACATCTATCAATCCGTACTGACTGCGTACTCGAGTTCTGGCCCATTCCATCTCCTAGATTCTTGATTCCCAGCAGTGGGAACTATTATAAGTCTAATTATGCTTATGCTAAAAGGACTTTAATCAATTGACTACAAAACATTAAAACATTGTGCAAGAAATGTTCGTTTTAAAGATTTATAAAATTTTAAAAGCACCATTTTAGACCGTTCACGCGTTCGTTTCTGAGCAAAAATAAATTCTAAAACGGTATTTTCACAGTCAGCGTTCACTGGTTTTTAGGAGCTAAATAAAAGTGCATTAAAACTTTGTAAATAATAGCTATTCCCAGAGCTACAAAAGAGTTATTTCAGGGAAAATCGTGTCCAGAAAAGTTTTTTGGCAAAACGCCTTTCGGGTAAATTATAATTTCCGTTTATTAGGCTGTAAATCTTTGCCTTGAACTTCTAAAATGTAACAAGATGTAAAACAAGAAACATGCTTTGACTTTCATCTCCTTTTTATAGTAAAAGAACATTTCAAGCCTGTGTCTTTATTTATTAAATACGATGTTTCACTGTGTAAATATTAGAATGAGTGACGGAAAGAAAAGCCTAAGGTAAAGGCTTGGCCTAGTATAGGTGTTAGTGGTCATTCGAATTGTGTTCAATTGCAGAATTGTACCAACTGTTCATCAAAATCAACTTGTGTACAAATATTTTAGTGTCAATAAAGCCTTTTTTTTTCAAAAAAAAAAGAAAGAAAGAAATTGTTAAATTAAACAAATAAAGTAAAAAGACCTCTGTGAGGCCAAAAAGCTTAAATTACCTATTGTTATTTATTCACACACTGTAATGTGGACATTTTTTTAGGTGAGAACATTGTCCAATGACATCTCCGCGCCCTTGAGTGAGACGGGAGATACTGTCAGACTTTTGACGACTGAAAACCCACTCCGTTTCCTTGTTTGGCTGCGTTCCACGGCCCCATGTGACATTTTCACAATACCCCATTTTCAGCTAACCAACCAGCTTTTTCACCCGCTTGGCAGTACAAAATTAACCTACAAGAACACCATCTCTGAATAAAAAGTAACCTATGTGCTATTCCAGGACATGGCCTACCCGTAAGTTTATCTAAATTCGTTAAATTGTGAAAACTTAACAAACACACACACAGACTCACAAATTTTCGCCTTCCTTAAAGAGATCATGAAAAAAGTTTTACAGCAGAATTCCGTAAAGGGTATAAAAAAAAACAAACTTCCGCAGTTATAATATTACTCGTTTCTACTAGCTGCTTCGCCCGCGTGAAAGTCGGTTTACCACCTGAGGGGGAAGTTTCGTAAAATCCTTTCTTAACGGACGTCCAAAACAACAAATGTAGCTGCCAAATTTTAAGATTGTATGTGACAGTTTCTGAGATTTCGTGATTAAGAGCTTTGCTTTGCTTTGCTATTATATATACCTACAGGGAGACTGAAAATTTTGTGGTCGAAACTTAAACACGTGGTTGTAGTCATGGATAATAAACCACGTTTACTATGAGACCAACCTGAAATTGAAAAAAAAATTAGCAAGTTCAGTACATTTTGACCAGTTTTAGGCAAACAAATAGTCAACAGATTTTTTTCGCATATTTGATTTACTTTTCTTTTTATATTGTGACATAGAAACAAAGTAGCTGATATACCTAGATCATCTACAATCTTTCCTTGATTTCCATTCACACTTCCAAAACCGTCACCCCTTAAGAGTCACGTACCAATAGAAGTTTAGAGAACTTTATGTGATTCTCGTCACGTCTCCAAACATTGAGTATCAACGCAAAATAAATAGAATTCTCGTCACGATGGTGACGAGTTCATACAGACGGTGACGAATATATTATTTACAAGCGACCCGTCCCAGCTTCGCACGGGTGCAATGGTGACATTAAATATATTGTATTATACATATAAACCTTATTTTGGTTTACAAACCTGCCTTATGGCTTCCTTACTTCATAGATCGTGTTTTGTTTTTGGACGTAGGCAGAACAGAGAGTAAAGTCCTGCAAAGCTCCATTGAAAAGGGAGGATCCTTCGACCTGACTTTTTTTTATGGTAGGTAAAAATCATCCAATGACGAATCTCGCCCTTGAGCGGAGCGGGATACAGTGTCAGACTCTTACTGATTAAATGACCTAGCCCATTCCTTCCCTGCCTTGATCCCAGGGCCCCGAAAATACGCTTTTGTATCGACCGTTGGTCCCAGGAGGCTTCTACCCTGCCTTTAAAAATACTATACATGTGTCTCTTGTATAGTAAAACTAATAATGTACAGTACAGTCAGTAATTGTACATACAGTACAGTAATTGTACAGGACATGTCAGTAACGTTACGACCGACGCCTCTCTGTTATTTACACATAAACTTGGACGTTGACGTGCCTTTAATTATGGAAAGTGGGTACGTCCGCTTACATAAACTTGATATACAACTATAGCTGGTACAAGAAAAACATGAGATGGAAACTTTCTTAGGCGTCACGACAGCGACTTTGAGCGAACAAAAGTGCTGCTAGCGTCACTTTGCACCCATCAAGATTATTGAAATAGTATCTTGTCCTTCATCTATTAAATATAATTTGAATGAAAACCGTATATCAAATGATTGAAAATTTATCTTTTAGTATGTAAAAAATTTACAAAAATACACCCTCGCGAAAATACATCTTCGCTTTTTTGTATGTGTTAGACATAACGTTAAAAGTAAATAACATCAAATTCTTTAAGCAAAAAATAAATATTCATATATATCAAATTAGACAAATAAGACTATTTGTTATTTTTTCAAAATATAAGGACTAGCCGTTTAAAAGTGAGGTTCGATTTAATAAAATCATCAAATATCGTATAACTGCTCCTTAAATGAGATCTATCATTTAACTTTAAACGCAATATTTTCTTCTACTATTTTGTGCTGGGGCCACATTAACGTCGTTATAAACCTTTTGTGCCGAACAATCGTGACCTGATCACGCATTGATACGCATGAAATAGTGCATTGGTTGCTTTAGCAGCTATAGCTAGGATAACAGCTATTTTAGGAAACAGGTCCCTTCTATCTGAACGCTGAAATCGATATAAAAAGACGCTTATCGAGCACGCAGCAAGATGTAGTGTACTAAAACCTACACCCGCAAACAAACGCCACACAATCAACGATTGCATTACTGCGTACCATCACGTAGGATTACAGTCAAGAACTAGATTATGACAATTAAAAAAAAAAAAACAGCACGAACATTCACCGATAATGGCTAGTTACATGTGCGTGCATCGCGTCAAGGCGCGCCATCGCATCAAAGCGCACACATGACACGTAACTCGCTTACGTGGCCCCAACATAAACAACGAACTTTCCAATTTATCTACTAGAGAAAAATTCCGCAAAATTACTAGTATCAGTTTACCGGCTTTTATTTCCTCAGTTCACGGCACGGAGAAATTAATCAGGAATATTCTAATTTCCTCACTGATTAATTTTGATGTGCCGTGCTTAACTGAGGCTGTAAATGCCTGGAAAGTCGCTTGCCCGAACTCTAAAATACCCGGCAACCCCTCTTCCCAAAGGCAGTGGAATGAGCCGCTCTGCAAAATAGTTCAGCAAAACCTGTTTTCTACATCTTCCTCTACTGCAGAGCGTGCACGCCTGCTGGCTGTGGAGAAGTGGGAGTCAGGTCTCTGGCTTCACGCACTACCGTCGTCGAGCATAGGCACCTTGTTCGACGATACTACTTTCCGCCTCGCTGCTTCTCTACGTCTAGGCGCTCCTTGTTGTTCTCCTCATCGCTGCCACTGTGGCGAAGTTGTCAACAGCCTCGGGCACCACGGTCTGTCATGCAGCCGAAGTGCGGGTCGCATAGCTCGGCATGCGAATATCAACGACATCATCCGACGTGCTCTTGTTTCCGTCGGCGTTCCGGCTGTATTGGAACCTCATGGCCTGGCACGCGACGATGGCAAGAGACCGGACGGTATGTCTTTATTTCCATGGAAGATGGGTAGGTCTTTAGTGTGGGACGCAACTTGTGTCGATACTCTTGCGCCATCTCATCTTCCTAGCTCATCATGCTGTGCCGGTGCTGCCGCTGCGGCTGCGGAGAACCTCAAGCGGCGGAAATATACTAATCTTGTTGGTAGTTATATTTTCGAGCCGTTTGGGGTTGAAACTCTCGGATCGTGGGGTCCGAGTGCCCACAAGTTGTTGAATGAACTTTCTAAACGACTTGTTGATACTTCGCGTGACCCAAGGGCTGGCTTTTACCTTGGGCAAAGAATAAGCATTGCCATACAGCGTGGCAATGCGGCCAGCCTTTTGGGCACTTTACCGGTCGACAGCGATGCGGAAGAGTTTTTTGACGCTTTATTAGATTAGGTATTTTTAGTTAAGTTAATTAGGGTTATGTAGTTTTAAGGTTAGATATCTAATTATTTGTACAGTTTACTAGAGAATAAAGTTTACAACAGTTGTACCTAGAAAAAGATACATTACTCAAACGACAACTTAGTGTAGTCTCTAAACTTTATACCTGTCTCTACTCAGCCTCATCCTTTTCCCGTTAGCTGAACTTTTACAGCTTTTCTGATCGAACGGCGATTCGTATTGATGAGGCAATCATCGTTTCAGTCTCAGGTGGAGTAATCTAGCAGATAGTGCTAGATTTTTCACATAAAATTGGTACTAAAAAACGTTAAAATAGATAGACCCGTTAGTGTGGCTTCGTGGTAATAGCCCCGACTTACCTTTCCTTAGCTCAAACTGAGGCAGGCGATTTAGTTTTTGTAGGTAATTTATTTCTTCATCGCTGCTAACGAAAATATCGTGAGAAAATGGGCATGTACTAGAACCAGAAATTCAAACATACATTACTCTCAAAACAGTGAATGGAAACATCGTAAAGAAATTGGCATGGTCTAGAACCACGTATGTATATAGATAGTCATTTATTTTATCACCACTGCTCTCAAAACGGTGAAGGAAAACATTATGAGGAATGTCCTAGAACCAACAATTCGAAGACTTGTGACATCCACCAATCCGCAATGGGCCCGCGTGGTGGATTACGGCCAATTCCTTCTCTTAGATAGAAGGCCCGAGTCCCAGCAGTGGGAGTATCATAATGCCGATTATATTTTTTATTATTATTTGTTATTATTTTATGTTAGATATGACTTTTAGTGCTCTCTTTAACGATCATGAATACCAGCGCTGCTCTGTGTTACCTATCACCGCTTGAAATATCGCAGCATATGCTGAAGTAAGGAAAGAAAGAAAAAGGCGACTAACTAATAGTCGCCTTTTTCTTTCTTTCCTTACTTCTTTTTTTTCATACTGTCTTTCTTTATTTCTAACTAGCGACCCGCCCCAACTTCGCACGTGTACTGATATTGAATATATTATGCGTGTATTATTCACATAAACCTTCCTCTTGAATCACTCTATTTATTAAAAAAACCGCAACAAAATCAGTTGCGTACTATTAAAGACATACATAGAGACAGCGGTAAGCAACTTTGTTTTATCTATGTAATGATTCCCACACACTCTTTTCATTTTACGTGTTTAAAGTAAAGTATATTTTACTTCAAACATAATTATTTTACGCCGATTTAACATGCAACTAATGTATTTTACCTCAAATCCTGTATAACACGTCTTTCCCCATTTTCCTTCAAACGTTTAATTTCGTCGACGTCGGGTAAAAGCGCTTAAGAAACTCTTAATGAAGCGTTCGCTAAACGCGTTCAGAGTAGCGATGCAAATTGAAAGTAACGAAAAGTGACGAGAACACAGCGCATAATTTAAATTAATTCTAGTGTACGAGTTGGTGATTAGTTTTAGTCTAGTTTAGTTTGAAAGGCGACTGCGGTATAATACATTTAGTTTATAGTGTTTGAAGTGACGGTGATTTTACTGTCTGAATTAAAATAAATTACAGTGAATTTACTTAATTTCTAATATTTTTTACAATATAGTCTAGGGATTATATTGTAAACCCTTACGTTGTTGAGACACCTACGGCCTGGACTAAGTGTTTTGCCTCGTCATTTATACCGCGTATATCGAGGGATTGGAACAGTTTGCCGGCTGCAGTCTTTCCGTCCGAATATAATTTAGGTGTCTTCAAGGCTAGAGTGAATAGGCTCTTAATAAACTAGTGCGCCTTACCATCAACGATTGCATCACTGCTTACCATCAGGTGGGATCGCAGTCAAGCACTAGTTTATTGCAAGTAAAAAAAAAAAATATTATTATTATTGTCTAGGTACAGAGAGGTTTGGAAGGAAAAAGGGGAGGCCCCGTGGGACATACAATAGGCTATCAAAAAAATGTATATATATAGTCCGATTTTCTTTTACTGTTTTGGTGCTAAAATTGTTTCAGACTGTGGTTTCCCACACGTAGTAGGTAGTAATAAACTGGTTAGTGCCTAAAAGTCTCATGTCTTCATGATTTAATTTAGTCATAAATAATGACGAATCTAACACGCGCATAGAACCTAATGCACCGTCGACGACTTGGTGTCGGTCTGTATAGCTACAGGACGGCCGGACAGCGAGCTACCCGTTACTCGTGGTGATTGCAATAAAAAAAAACTTTTATATATTCAAAATAAATATTTCTTAGCATTTAAAAGAAAAATAACAACACGGGTACAAAAGAAAACTAAATCTTTTCATTCATTTGTATGAATACCTAATCCGTCTTTTTACTACAGACATCTCGACATCCAATCAATGTTTTCACGAAATCCAATCAGACCTCATCATGAACATCCCTACACCAAATGAGGATCACGTAATACCGACTCTAACGCCTCATTACGACTTATGTAGACTTGATGAGTAGGGATGGGAAAAGTGTCTATCGATATTTCTGTTACAATATATTTTTTTGTGTTTGTTATATTTATATTGATATTCAATTCTGAATGCCTTATTAAGTTGCTTGATTTGACTGACTATTTATCTGAAGCAAGAACCTTCTAATTTTAGGGTTCCATACGTGAAAAAGAAAAAATGGAACTCTTATATCAAACCCTTAGATCACTTTGTTGTCCGTTTGGCTGTTTTTGTGTATGTCAGTCTATTGACTACCCTTACCTTGGGAACGCGTGGAGATTATTTTTTTTTCCACAACTGTCACACAACGTCGTCTAGTCCCTAGGGACTAGTTAAGCAGAGCTTGTGTTATGGGCACTAGACAACTGATACACATACTTATACATCGAAATACATACAAATTATAGATAAATAAAAATTACACCCAAACACAGAACAAATGATTAAACTCAACACCACAACAACAGTTCTATTTGTCCTGACTGGGAATCGATCCCTCGACCGCTGGCATAGCAGTTAAGGCCACTAACCGCTAGACCAACAGGCCAGTCGAAATTAAAATTGAATCTACCGAAGAGGAGACGGCTCGCGGACGGTGAGCAATGGGTAGCTCGCCGTCCGGTCGTCTGGTAAGACCGAGTCTAAGTCGTCAACGGCGCGCACCGTTCCCGCGCGCCTCAAGGAGTTGTCAGCAAACTGCAGGGGCCCTTCAGGGTCGAAGCCTCCTGGAGTCTAGAGGGTGGTGGAAAACTGTTACCTCGACTCCAGGAATAAGGCAAGGAAGGTACGGGGTAGGTTTTTTTAGTCAGTAAGAGTCTGACACTGGTCTCCCGCTCCGCCCAAGAGCGGGTTTCGTCATTGGATGATTTTCACCTACCATAAAAAAAAAAAAAAAAAAACCGAAGAGGAGACACGACATAGGCCTAAGGACATTTGAAATACCACAAACATGGAAAGCTGCGTTCGATGTAAGATAATCGAAACAAAACGTCGTAACTTGGCTAGGGTGGTAGGTGCTTAGCTTACCGTTTTTGATGAAGACTTTGTTCAATAAATAATGAATATTCTATTATTCAATTTATTTTCATTTAATACATACATTTTTAAATATTTTATTAAAAAACCGTATTTAAAAAAACCTCAATTATTAATGAAATACAATAATGTTATTAATTTTATTGCTACACAGTTCACATTTCACTCTTCCAGTATCGATACTTTTAAAATAGCTAACATACAACCCTTTATAAGTACGAAAAGAAAGCGGTAGACATATATGGAACTATTGCCGCCTTCGTCTTCTAATCAGATCATTTAAATGCATCAAATGAAGATCGGAAAATGTTTTAAGCTGGGACTTGTATTAACTTTAAGTGGGTGTAAGTGGTGATCACGCAAATAAAAAGTTACTATTATCTTGTTACAAGTTCTGTATTGTTCTTTTCGTTTTCAAAGCCTTTATTACGTAATGAAAAAAATCGTGTTTATATTTAGCATGTTTTGTATTATTTTTTATTATAAAGATATCTTGTTCGTCTCAGTGTTTCGTAAGTATGTCTGTGGCATGGTGATGCCGCGGATACACTTATGAAACATTCAGAGACTCTATCAGACAGTCAGTAAACCAGCGCTGCGTTAGCGCTGCATTTTGCTTATTTGCTAAAAATATAGCATAATTATTTATTTATTTAAACTTCATGTACAGTAGTGGTACATAGGCGGACTTAATGCTACAAGGCATTCTCTACCAGTCAACCTTTGGGAATTATACTGAGATGGGAGTATTTTTGGTCACACACCTTTTTTTTAAATCTTTTAATATTGTTTTTCTTCTTATATTTTTAGTGCGAATCTAAATAAATGTTTTTTTCTTTCTCTCTTTATGTAATGTGAAATATATACACAGCCGAATCGAGCCGAAATTATTTGGAATAGGGCAATGGAATTTTATTTCAAACTCAAAATAATTTATTTCAAATAGGCCATTTACAGGCACTTTTGAAATGTCAAAATTGAAGCTAATTTGCACGTTCCAAGGCGTAGACCTCTATGGAGAAGAACTTGCAAGAAACTCCATGGGCACTCTTTTAAATCAAATTTATATATTTACATTTACTTTACAACTTATGTACTTACACAGGAATTACACATAGAAATAACAATTTTAAAAAATATGTTAATTTAGTTTAAAAACTTAATAGTTTCCTTATATGAAATAGGTTGGTAGTAAGGTAGAACTTTCCAAAATTCATCCCCTAAGGGGGTGGGGTCAAAATATTGCATGGAGAAACCTACTTTAGCGCAGATGATCCTGCTGGCAAAAGATAGTCAATAATAAAACCAGCTAAGTGCGAGTCGGACTTGCACGATACCATATCATACTCAGCATAAAAGCAGCATTTTTGTATAGAAATGCCACTAAATTTTTAATTTTATTCTGTTTTTAGTAGTTTATAACTGAAAATGTCAACTGTCTAGCTATCACGAATTATAAGATAAAGTATTTTTCCCCAATTTTTTCGTTATATTCTGTTTATAATAGTTGTTATATCTGTCAAATTTTCAACTAAGTAGCTATCACGGATTATAAGATACAGCCTGGCGACAGAGAGATGAACAGTGAAATCATAAATAAGCAATAGAGTCCCGTTTTTACACACTAGGTATGGAACCCTAAAAAACCTATTAGTTTATTACTTTGACGCGTAAATATATTTACGCATGAAACAACAGAATATATAGGTGTAAGGCCCTTCATGTAATTGTTTTGGACGTGACCGATTTTCGTTCTCAACGAGAACAGACAGCTGTCTAAACATTGTTGATAATGTTATTATTTTGCTTTTGTATTTACACGAATAGGTAAAGTAAATAGGTGAGCCGATCCGTTGACATTAAATCCTATTAATGTTATGGTATGGTACAATTCCATGCTGAATTTTAATTGTTTTTATTTAATTCAATTAGGTTCAACATAATTTCGTTTAATTTTAACCTTTCGTATGCCGTAATTAGAGACACAATTAAATAGTTATTGTGTCTCGCGTAGATCTGTGCTCCGGCGGCATACGAAAGGTTAAATTAATTTATACCAACTTCATTCGATTAAAAGTCGGTCCTGTTTTTGAAAGGAAGGTCTGACCCCGGTATGAGGGCTAAGAAGGAATGGCGTTGGTTGTTTAGTCAGTAAGAGTCTGACACTGTTTTCCGCCCTGCCCAAAGGCGGGATTCGTCATTAGATGATTTTTCCCACCATAAAAAAGGACACAAGTGCGGTTATAGTCAGTAAAATAGTACATTTTGATACAAGTGCAGGAAGTTTGTCATTGCGACCGAGGCAGAATTCGCATGAGCCGTAGGCGAGTGTGTTATGAAGCCGAGGGTTCTTGTCTGTTTTTGATTTCGTGGGGTTCACCCCGCGCCTCGCGGGACAACCTTGCGCCCAGCCTGATTCGATACACTGTGATATTACAATAACATTGTGGTGGGGAACAACCTGCGCTTTTTCCCGCACTAGTGCGGAAAATGGCGCATTGCATGCATGTAAACGGTGGGATAAGAGCGGGTTTCCTAGTAAGTGTATTGAAAAATCTTTAGCAGTCGTTGGATGATTTTACACCAGCAAAAAAACCAATTGTGTGGTGACGAAGAAAAAGGACAAAAATGCTCAAACATTACTGTGAAATACAAAGTTTGTTGATTAATTCAGACAATAACACTTAAAGCAGTAATAACATTTACATAAAACAACTACAGATAAAATGCTAACTTTGATTAAAATAATTCAAAGTTTTGGCACTTATGATAAATTGCTGTGCCAAGATAAAATAAAATTGTTACATTAATTACAAAGTTTTCGTGTATAATTTAATCATTTAGAGCATAGTTTTAAGGTGACACAGATTGTTACTAGCAGTAGAAACAACAAATATATTGCTATATCTAAATAAGAGCTTGATTTTGTCAAGATATAGTAGGCTTGCCGATGGTGAGCAATGTGTAACTCGTCGTCCGGTAGTGACCAAAACCGCGTCACCTACTAGAGCTGCGCAAATGTGCGAATTGGTTTCCAAAGGCAACTTAAAGAACACATGTGAGTTTTACAACAACAATTTTTCTCGCTCTACCCGTAACGGGGCAGTTTATTTGCTGATTTAGCTAGAAGCTAGTGCACGGTTCCAAATTGGTCGTTTCCTATGGAGAAGAACCGGCAAGAAACTATATGGTTACTCTTTAAAAAAAAATATTTATTTTTATTCAGGTTAACCAACAACTGTTTACACCAGTACACTAACAACTAACATTTACAGTTAAATACAATTGCAGATGCAACAATTAATTATGGGTTAACACCGCTAGCACAGAAAACAGTGGTAAAATCATTAAATTATTAAAATTATAAAATATTTTTAACGCATTATGTGACTATGAAAATTAAATTAATATTAAATTAAATTACTTCATAAATTATTAAACAATGTATACATTAAATAATAAATGAAATGGAAATAGCTTGCAAATTACATTTAAAATAAAATAACCATTTATACAGAAACTAATAACAACAGCAATATAAAACATCTACATTTTTTTTTAAATATAAAATACAACAATAATACTGAACTGTGGCAATTAATAAAATACCTATTATCTTTATATATATAAAGTAAATACATCAAACAATGTTATAATAATGTCAAAAGATACTCATAAAATGACAATATTTATATCTAATACAATGTTAATATTTACAACTAATACAATGTCAATTTTTATTACAAAAGCAATGTCAATATTTTCGGTTTAAAAATTCATTAACTGAATACAAACAGTTATCCAAAAGCCCAACTATAAATTATTTTCTTGTTTTTCACATCATTATTTTTTTTTTTTTTCAGTTTAAACTAGATCAGTTTCCTAGCTGACTTAAGGAGAAACACCGAAACCAACTCAGGGGTTAAAGTTTCTTATAAGTCCCTACAGCAAACATGTAATGGTCAAATCATGGGATATATGATATTCTGTAACGTCAGCGGTTAGAAGCAGTCGCTCGCTAACCGCCCTATCTATCAGTCGGATAATATAGTCATTATATTATATTACATGGTCAGCCACAACGGTCATCATCTTCCTGCTCTAGTCCCGTTTTATTCGTGGCCGGCGCAACAAATTTTTCCTTCCATTCTGTCTTGTCACCTATCACACTATCACTAAATCTCTTTTCTTTCATATCACTTTTCACAAAATCCATGCATCTTTTCTTTGACCTCTCTCTTCCTCTCCATTCCATCCACATGTAAACTCAGAACTCATTTGTAACAAGCGATTCATCCCTCGTGTTCACATGGCCACACCAAGACAAACAATTCCCTTTCAGCTTATCTGTCACTAACGCCACTTTCAAACTTTCCCTAATATACTCATTTCTATCTCTATCCATTCTCGTCACACCACACATCCATCCAGAGAACCTAAAAGGGAAAAAAGGCGAAAATTATACGATAAGAACTAATTTTAACGAGAGCTCCCTTTTATCATCACTACGTCAAACGTAACAATTTACTTGACTAACGTAAACTTGGGAGCTACAAACAGGTCATGGAGGGTAAATGAATTTGGTGGTGTTATGCCACAGAATAGATAATGAATGGAGTACTAACAAGCATCAGTTTTCTAAGACAGTTTCTATAGACCCGCAATTTCGCCATGATGAATTAATTTTTACCTTGTTCCCTCAACGGTTTCTTGGAAATCAATTATATAAGTATAACAGTAACAGTAAGTAAGTAACAGTAGTACAGTATTTTGCGAACTACAACTTAGTTAATTACTGTACGAGGCCTATGATCATTCTAATTCATTTAAATTAATTAATTAATGATTTCCAGCACTTGAATACCAACTACTGAAAGTCTAGTCATGATTCCTGGTTTTACTGTCAACTTCGAAAGGCCATACTTCGATGGAACGTCTCATACACTGGCATCATTATCATTTCAGTCAAAAGACGTCCATTGCTGACTTTAAGCTTCCCATCAAGTGCCGGTACAATGACCGATTCTTTACGTCTCTCTTAACTAGCCAGAGTTCATTTGATTTACTAAATCGATTATAATATTTTTTTAAGTAAATTTCTAAAACTTACACTAGAAATCAACACTAAAATAGTTACAGCTAGCTTACATCGAGTATTCTATTTTCTATCATACTCTATGGCCTTTCATTTCTCAATTAATGTTATTCTGCCTAAAGTTCGGCCTGAAAGACCGTGAAATGACAGAAAATTGAATATTCAGGCTACTAGCGTTTAAAAGTGAGCACCTTTCTTCATGTCAGAAGAAAATAGTTTCAGGACTTCATTTTTGTACGCCTAAATTATCGCAGCAAATGATATTCGGGTTCCGGAACGCATTTTATATTATTACAAAATTGCAGTCGTCATGTGCGTAAGCTGCAGTACCTTAATTATTGAATGTTTTTTTTTATGAATCAATAGCATTATAATACGTGACAAATAAGTTTAACCCAAAGCTATGGTAACGCATAGCCCTCTATTTTGAAAGAGACCCGAAAATGGGTTACTATGTATTCAAGGTCGACCACCATGATGGTTCATATTGTGTGTTTTTGCGTTAACTTTCGCTTAAAATCTTCCATAACATCATCGTTTACTATCGATAGTATAATATTCGTTAGTGAACTTATTCTCAAAATGTCATTCTTAACTAGATAACTCTACTATGGTCTACAATCTTCTGGGGCCAAACGATTATTCGAAAGCGTATTACCGGGGCCCTGGGATCAAGGCAAAGAAGGAACGGGTTTTTTTGTTTAGTCAGTAAGAGTCTGACACTATTTCCCGCGACGTCCAAGGGCGGGATTCGTCATTGGATGATTTTTACCTACCATGAAAAAAACTATGGTCTACAATAAGACTCGTCAACTTTGGGCACTCCATGTATAGCATACTCCCTGGTCATTAAGTGTCTCTCGTGACGACGCAGTCTTGTGCTCACCGTCTTGATTAATTAATGTTATTTTACTGAGAGAGCAGCCTGCGAGAGCGTAAAGCGACAGTAAATTGAATGTTCAAGCTGCTAGCGTTTTAGGGTAAGCAGAATTCTTTATAGCTAAAGACTACGCTATGGCTTTAGGGACTAATTAAAATATGGTTGGTTAGGAACCAAAAAGTGCTGTAATTTATTGTGTTTCCTGATAGCTACAACCTGGGGTTTTTAAATCATGAGTAAGTTACTTCTTGGCAAGCGAGCTCCATTGTCGACCGTATCATCGCTTGCTATCAGGTGAGATAGTAGTCAAGAGCGAACCAGAAAGAAACTGACTGACATATCAATGCACATCCGTAACTACTGGGACTAGGAACGTGAAATTTTGTGTAGTCGAAAGAGATCGCGAAATGGCCCCGTTGAGTGTATTTTTTTTAAAGATGGGAAATCATCTATTGAATTCTCCTGCTCTAGGGCAGGCCCCCTATTCTCTAGGAAAATAGCCTTGAGCGCGAGGGGTACATAAGATTATTACTGGCTAAAACTTCACCAATATATATCTGTTACCCTTTACGTTCAAGGACTACGGGCTTTCCTTTCAAAATTCAAACGGTTGCCCAATAGGATATGGTGCTGCTGAGCCTCACCATTTTCATACATCAGACATCTCTTTGAGGCGAAATTACAAAACAAGCGCGTAGAATGTTAAAATAGCTTGTATAAAAAGTCGGCTACACAATTTCATTCCCCTCATCACACGATATGCCTTTGTGAATAAATAATAAGTGCAAATTAATCTTTTGTGAAACGTCGCTATCAATTTCACAATTTTTATCGCTCGTCGTTAAATGGAATGAAATGAATTTTTCTTTTTTGACTTTTATTAAAACAACATTTTTTTTTAAGGATTACTTTTTTTGTAATCCTGCTAGTATTATAAATAGAGATTGAGATAATATAATACAATATATTCATCAAAGGGCAATGGAGCGTAGCATAATAGGTGTTAAGCGAACAGATCGCGTTAGAAACACCACGCTGCGCTCCATAATAACAAATGTTGGAATAAAAACTGCCAGGCTGAAGTGGGAGTGGGCTGGCCACGTCGCACGAATGCACCCGGACAGATGGGCGAAGGTTATCACTCACTGGACGCCTGAGGGAGGTCAACGATGTCGAGGTCGCCCACGGCGAAGGTGGTGTGATGATCTAATCACGTTCGCGGGGCAAACTTGGTCAGAGATCGCCCAAGACAAAGAAGTTTGGAAGGAGAAAGGGGAGGCCTTTGCCCAGCAGTGGGACATTGTGTAGGCTTTATAAAAAAAAAAAATATTCATCAAAAGTTAGTGGACGTATCGGTACCTACTTACTTAGACTAGATAATTATATTATTTATCTAGAGATAGACTAGGTAAATATATTGACTGGCCTGTCAGTCTAGTAGTTAGTGTTCGATTCCCACCCAGGACAAATGTTTGTGTGATGAGCACGATCATTTGTTCTATGTTTAGGCGTAATTTATCTATAATTTGTATGTATTTTTTTTTTATTTATGTGGTAGTTGTGGACATATTATATTATTATATATTTTTTTTTAATGCTATAAACCAGTGCTTCGTAAAAGTCTTAAAAAACTTTTTTAACACCTTTTTACGAAACTCTTTAATGTGATTCGTCAGCTTAATAATTAATTCAAATGTATTCAAGGCGTAATAAGCAATTTGCCATTTCTCCGGGATTTATTCGACATGTTTATGATTCTCAGATTTTAGGAGGGCTATTATAAACTCTGTGTAACTTATAGTGCGGCTGTCGGATTGATCAGTCTGAAATCAGACTCTTCGAATTTTAGCGCTTGAAAACTCGTAAAAAAATAAATGGTTTGAACAAATAAATGCAATGTGCAGTTGGCATTGCTGTTAAAAACTGTTACTGGCATTTTTTTTAAATAAATGCCAATAACGCTAAAATATGACCAACCCAAAAATCATGTAAAAAAAACACCCGCACACGCGCTCTATATATTTATATTCACATAACTCTGCTAAATGTATGGAGCAGCGGGTTATTTTTTCGTGATTTTTGGGTTGGTCTCCTTGAAAGCCCATCTATCGTATCAACTCTGTATTTTTTTATGCAGTGTACAATTAAGAATATAATAAACTAGCTTTTGCCAGCGGCTTCGCCCGCGTACATAAAATATAGCCTATGTCACTCAGGAGTAAAGCAGCTTTCTATTGTTGCTAATTTTATTCCAATCGGATCAGTAGTTCCAGAGATTACCTCCTACAAACAAAAAAATAAAAAAACAAAAAAACAAACTTTACCTCTTTATTATATTAGTGTAGATGTAGATAAATAATAATAATGATAAAAAAACATCCAGTTTAAAAGCACCAGTGAGATAACTTTTAACCTACAAACGAGCAAAGCAAGCAGAAGCTATCTATTTAATAAATGAAGTCTATTTATCTACAATATTAAGTTAATTAAAAAGGCTAACACTATAATGGGTTTTTATTAAATTAATTACAAGATGACGTCATAAAAGTACGCAATGTAATTAAGTGTATGTATTAATTTCATAAATGGGCTAGACGTTTTAAAATAATGGCGGGTAATTGTCAGGACTTTGAACCCGGGGGTTATTGACCGTTGTTTTTTTTTGTTTTTGTTAGACTCACGCTTGACCGCTTTCTTACGTGATGGTAAGCGATGGTGGGTGATGGAGGTTTTTTTTGGGAGGTAAAAATCATCCAATGACGAATGCCGCCCTTGGGCGTAGCGGGTAACAGTGTAAGACTTCTTTGACTAAACGACCCACTGCACCTTCAGGCCTTAGTGCCAGGGCCCCGGTGTTTTGCTTTCGCATCAATCCCCCAGAAGGCTTTGACCCTGCTAGGCCCCTACAGTTGCTGACAACTACTTGAAACGCGTGTGAACAGTGATCCATAGAGATCTGGACAGATCTTCGGCCAACACGGTTGCCACTCCATATCCTTTCAGCCCAATGGCCATCCGTTTTGCGTGCAATGTGCCCTGCCTATTGGCACTTAAGTTTGGCGAATCTTTGTACTAAGTCGGCTTACCTATACCTTGGTTTTCTTACGGATATCCTCATTTTTTCCACTCCTCATCATCAGCTTTTTTAATGTTCCCACTGCTAGGGGAGTTCATTGGCCGTAATCCATCACGCGAGCCCAGTGCGGGTTGTTGGATGTCACATGACTTCGAATTTTTGGTTCTAGGACATGCCGGTTTCCTCACGATGTTTTTCTTCACTGTTTTGAGAGCACTACTTCTCTATAAGTATTCCTATTATTATACAACATATAAAAAATACTATATCCGTACGCAAAGAAAAAATTGGTTCTATTTTTTCTTCTGTACCCTCACACAAATATTTGACAAAGACAAAAGGATCATGTTTGTAATGTCACAGCAACCAAAAATAATGTTTTATGTACAAGAAATGGAAATAAATCTAACACATAAGGTGACGAGAATAACTCGGTGAGCGACGGCATAATGAACTCCACTCAAATTGAGTTGGTTTGCGTAGCGTTAAAATATTCTCACATAATAATAGCGACAAGAAACATGTAACCGAGATAATTGCGGCGCGCTCCGTTCCCGCGCGCCTCAAGGAGTTGTCAGCAAACCGTAGGGACGCTGCAGGGTCGAAGCCTCCCGGAGCTGAGGGTTGATGCGAAAGCGTTACACCGGGGCTCTGGGAATAAGGCAAGGAAGGTACGGACTAGGTTCTTTAGTCAGTAAGAGTCTGACACTGTTTCCCGCTCCGCCCAAGAGTGGGATTCGTCATTCGATGATTTTTAACTACCATAAAAAAAAACCGAGATAATTGTGATACATAACGTAATTGAAAAGAGTCTCCATGGAGTTTTTTGCACATTGTTCTGCATAATGATCTACGCTTTTTTGACATCAGCTTTATAATGTTTGCATCTGCTGAGACTCAGGCCTCCACTCCAGGAGAATGAGGGAAGTCGCAGTAATCCACCGCGCGGGTCCCGTTGCGGTTTGGTGTATGTCACATGTTTTAGAAACTTTTGCTTCTAGGACATGCCGGTTTCCTCACGAAGTTTTCCTTCACCATTCACCAGTGGTGATGAAATAAATTACAGAAAATAATGCGCCTGGTTGAGTTTGAACCCGTGGTCTACAACTCATATTATGGGCCGTTACCACTCGGCCATCACTGCTTTAAATGGATTTGAATATTATACTAATATAGTTTTAAGATTCAGTGACCTACATAACATTGAAATTAGTCTGACATACGCGCTTTAGAGCAGCTTTGAGCTTTGAGAGCAGTGGTGGCCAAGTAGTAACGGCCCCGACAAACGAGTTGTAGGTCGCGGGTTCAAACCCAGTCAGGTGCATTACTTTGTGTAATTTATTTCATTTCCACTGCTCTCAAAAACGGTGAAGGAAAACATCGTGAGGAAACCGGCACGTCCTAGAACCAAAAATTCGAAGACTTGTGACATCCACCAATCCGCATTGGGCCCGCGTGGTGGATAATGGCCCATTCCCTCTCCTAGAGAGGAGGCCAGTGTCCCAGCAGTGGGAACATTAAAAGGCTGATGATGATGATGATGACGCGCTTTAGAAGGTGCAATTAGTATCATTTTTGACTGACTACTCCTGCTGCTAGGCCCGTAAGGTTTTTGGCTGACATCTCTTTAAGATATACATGGAACCACACTACACTGCGTCGACAACTCAGGGTCGGTTCAGGCGGTTACCAAATGGCTGGACGGCGAGCTACCCATCGCTCGTCGTCCACCATGACTATACTTACTTATCTATACTAACTTATATATAGATACTTTTTCTCCCTGAAACATGTTCTCTTGAAATAATTCGCTGATACCAGACGAGAAGTTTTTGCTAGAGGCGAATCCGCTGGCAAAAAATAGTTACAAATAAAAATGTTCCAGACCTCGACATCACTCCTTATTTCCGCAGGTCTTATTTCAGGCTAAAACTACCTACACAAGTAGAAAAGCCTTCAAATACCTCTCAAAGTTATTTAGTTCGAAGTCCCGAAACACTACGTCGGAGCTTTTGGGACTGAAATATCTTATGCTCAGAGTTAGATTGCAGTGACGTCTGTTACTTCCAAATAGTTTAAGTTAGGACACGAAATATATTGAGTTTCAAGGACTAACGTAAATTTGAAAGCATTAGTTGATGTCTTTTTGTTTTTTAAATTAATATTAACTAGTTCTTGACTGCGATCCAACCTAATGGTAAATAGTGGTGCAATCGTTGATGATGAGGCGCGCTACAAGGTATCCTAGTGCAGGAACTAGTGTCCACATAAATAATGTAAACTATAATTATATTTATTTAGAACAATAAAAGTAAAGTATTATATCTTTGTTCACTGTACTATTTTATTTGTTACAATTTTTAAAAATAAAAGAAACATATAAATATGTAAAGAATAGTATCCCACCGGTATCGGGAACAGGGCCCAACGTATTGGCGGTCAGAGCTCCAGAAAAAGGAACCTCCTAACTCCTAACAATAAGAGCCGTGTCCAGAAGTACCACTTTTGATACTATTTCGTTTCTTTGTTAAAGTACATATAAATTATATTTTTAAATATTTCAATAAAAAAATAAAACACATGAAAAAATATAAAAAATAGTGTCGCGCTGGTATCAGGAACAAGGTCCAAGCTACCGGCGGTCAGGGTTCCAGAGAAAGGAACCTCCGGACAAAACAAGCCGTGTCTAGGAGCACTCTTTTTGAACCAAGCCCTTGATCCAGTCGCCCAACGCGAGCCTCCTTAGTTGTTGGTCAAGGCTCTTGGCTATTAAGCCATTGGCAGACACGACTATCGGTACAATGATCGCCGAGTCCACATCCAACATGTCGACAACCTCGCGAGCCAAGTCAATTTATTTGATTAGTTTCCGATACTGTTATTATTGAGTAGTTGCAAAAATCCATACTTATTAATATTATAAATGCGAAAGTAACTCTGTTTGTCTGTCTGTTACGCTTTCCCGCATAAACTTCTCAAACGATTTTGATGAAATTTGGCACAGACAATCTTTAGACCCTGAGAAAGGACATAGGCAACCTTTTATTGCGAAAAAAGGGATAAAGAGGAAAAAAAGGACGCAGACGAAGTCGCGGGTACCAGCTAGCATTACATAAAAATAAAAATTATATATTCTAGTGCGTAATACATATATGTATATCGATGCTGGACAGTGAATAAAGTCTACGTGACATTAAACAGTCATGAATTCTGTCTGAATATGATCGACATTGCGTCTACGGTTTCAAAGACAACCTCTAAAAACCTTTTGATGTACCTATCAAGTATCAAACAGTAATGGAAACTAGAATATTCAACCATCTTTTTCGGTTTTATTTTTATTCGTAACATTATTTTTGACGAGGGTTTTATTAATCATAGTATTGTATTTCTAAAAGTATTTTTATTTTGAGCAAAATTTTTGCTATTATTTTTTTTATATTGGATTTGATTCTAAGGCTTCATGACTTAAATTACTTTGACAATGTAATGACCATTTCTTACACAGCAGTTTTTTTTTTTATTACATTGCTTTTACAACATGTTTTTTTTTATTTAGACTTTTATTTAACCTCTTCAACTTTAATAGTAACTAGCCTTTGTCAGCGGCTTCGCCCGCGTAGGTACATAAAATATAGCCTATGTCACTCAGGAGTTTTAGAGCTTTCTATTGTTGCTAATTTTTTTTCAATCGGACCGCTGGAACTACTTTCCAGAGATTACGTCCTACAAACAAAAAAAAAAAACAAACTTTACCTCTTTATTATTATATACAGGGTCAAGTTTTGATGCAAAAGCGTAACACCAGGGCTCTGGGACTATGGCAAGGAAGGAACGGGGTAGGTTGTTTAGTCACTAAGAGTCTAACACTGTTTCCCGCTTTACAAGGGCAGAATTCGTCATTGGATGATTTTTTTCTACCATAACAAAAAAACCCACTTTAAATTATTATTTGTATTGTATTTTCGAGTACAATAATTACTTTTTTACACTGTCTTCATGTACTTAAATATTGTAATATGAAAGTATTGTCAAAACTTAGATATTTTTAAGAGTAGGTAATTATGGAGTTTCTTGCCGGTCTTTCTCTATAGGAAACGACCAACTGGAACCATGCACTAGTTCCTGACGTTTTTTAAGAGCCCATGTAAGCTTATGTGGAATAAAAAGTTTTTATTTTAATTTTAAATTAAATTTTGGCCTTGTAAGCACGTTAAACCATTACCGTCGGACCCTGCCATATTTTCAAACAACATTTAAATATTCTTTTAGAACAAGGGACATGAATGAATGTAGTCAAAAATAACTCAGGTCCTAAATTAACATAATTATGTATTATTTTAAGCTAGGGAGTCCACCTGAAATAATTCCCTGAGGAAGAAAGTCCTACTGAATAATTCACTCATTTTAATTAACCCGGCCTGGGCTTCTTTTGACGTGGGTACATTTAAAACAAACAGACGCTACCTCTCCTGAAAGGTCATCACGCACATTGTGCGTACAGGTAAGGCGCGGAATTCCTTTCTGCAGTTTATTACCTGAATTCCTGATAGGTTGTCAGGAATTCAGGAAATAGAGACTTGGTTATCCTGTACGAGAACCAAGGTTACCGATATAACCCAAAGAATCACAGCTTCAGTGGGCACACATTACTCTTGCTCGCACTTGTAAGATACGATGGTCGATGGAGACGAAAGGTTCTGGAATTTCGACGAGAAGTCGCGTTGTTAGAAGAACCCCCACAAGGTGAGCCGATGACCTGGTTTTTTTATTATGGTGGGAAAAATCATCTTATGACGAATCCCGCCCTTGAGTGGAGCGGGAAACAGTGTCAGATTTTTACTGACGAAACGACCCACCCCATTTCTTCTTAACCCTCATACCGGGATCACTTCGGCCCTGCAGTTGGGCCTCTACTTTTGCTGAAAAATCCTTGAGGTGCGCAGGAACAGAGCGCAACGTCGATCTTATGAGGGTCATAGACAGGGCCAACAGCAGACGTCTTTTGGCTGAAATAATGATGATGATAATGATCAGACCTCGCATTATGCGTTCCGGCCGCGCCTCTTCCTGATGCAATGAAATGCCACAGGGTATGTTTTATTCTGTTTAATTATCTCATTCAAATTTACCTACATTTCTGTTTCACACTAAAATAAAGTTCTAATTATGTATGAGGATAGAGTGAAGGCAAAGAAAAGATAGATTTTGTGAGAAGTGACATGAAAGAAAATGGAGTGACGGTTAGAACTTTAGAAAAACAGAATCAAAGAATAAAAACATGTTACACTAACCCCAAGTAAGATAAGAAAAGGTGATGATGAAAAACACTGTCCAATTTTTAAGATAGCAAAGCAGTCACTATCTTAATAATTGCAAAGTGTCAGTGTCACCTCTCGGCGTTGTCAGTGTAACCTGCCCCTAAGTTATAAGCCACATTTATTTCGCCCACGTACACACTACCGCAACCCACGCGAACGCGAAGTGCAAACGCCGCCTTTTGTGTAGTTCGGATTATTTTCAAGCTAGCGATGACAATGTACAATGTGTGAGCTTTCAACTGGAGTCTGCTGTAAATATTAATGGCGGACTTGCAATGCAATTTCTACAATGTTTAGAAATAAGTATTTTGAAACGGAAAGCCAGAAGAATTGTCATGAAAATATAAAGTTTTTGGGGGAACACATTCATTTTGTGTACAGTTCTTTTCAGGTGGGGAAAATCATGTAATGACATCTCCGCATCCTTAGGTGGGGCAGGAGACATTGTCAGACTTTTACTGACAAAAACCTACTCCTTTTCCTTTTATGGTTTCCTTTCTGGGCCTCGGGAGGGACGGGTTATGTTTTCGTATTGCCCTATGGCCCCAATAGGCTTCTACCCAACTGGGCCTTTACGGTTTGCTGCCTCGTGCCGCCGCCGATTTTGCGTACAGCTAAGGAGTGGAGTACCCTGCCGGAGTCTGTGTTACCTTATAGCCTGGAGATTTTTAAACCAAGAGTTAAATAGGTTACTTCTAGGCAAGTATGTTCCATCGTCGACCACATCGTCGCTATCCATCAGAAGAGATTACTATCTCTTCTGATGGAAAGCGACGATGTGGTCAAGCGAGTATATCAAATATAAAAAAATGTAGTTCATGTAGGTACCCGAATTAAAGGTTGGTGATCAATTACCGACATTCAATTAATTTACTATGGAGGCTTTAGGAATATGATTCGGAATTTGCTGAAGAAGTCGCAAAATATACATGCGTAACGTCATGCGACGGATGCGCGGGCTCCCGCTTAACGCATAGCTGACCCTTACTGCCAAATAAGTTGTTTTTATTGATTATAGATTCACGCTTGACCGCTATCTCACCTGATGGAAAGCGACGATGTGGTCGACGATGAAAGTGCTTACCTACAAGTAACCTATTCACTGTTGACTTAAAGATTCCCGGGTTGTAGGCATCAGGAAACACAGACTCTGGCAAGGAATTCCACTCTTTGGCTGTACGTTTCTCTATATTTCAAAAGCATTAGAATCCCTCTTCTTATAGAAACAAAAATGACAATATTATGTTTATACCTAAACTTTCTTTTTCTTAAGACTGTTTGAATCGGATAATATGGTTTTACGAAGTCGTATCTATTAAAAAGAAAAATATTTATTTTTTAGTTTCTATACTTAGCCGTAATAAGAAGGTACTATAATATAATAAGTCTGTTATTGTCGCTAAAAGATAATACAGTTTATTTTTCATAAAAAAACTTTTGCTTTGAGTAAACATCTCTTATAAGCGTAAAAATATTTCTACAAAACTTCTACAGAATATAATATTTTGTTATACTAAAAAGACATTCATTTTTAATTTATAAAAGGTCGAGGTAATATTACAGATTACAATTTAATTAAAATCGTGACCCAAAGTACTGCGTAATATAAAAATAAACCGATCGAATTTAATCCTGTGAAAATTATAGGTAATCCTATTCGACCTTCCATTGACGGTCATAAATTTGGGCAGCTTTCCAATACCAAAAAAAAATAGGAATTATAATGCCTACCGGAGTCATGTGTTTCCTGATAGCTATAACCTAGGTCTTTAAGTGAATAGGTTACTTCTAGGCAAGCGTTACCGCCTAAATCAAAAGAAATAAAGGTAATAACTAAAAACATACGAAGATCATTAACGACGACTCAGGTTTTTATTATTTTTATTTTCCTCGTATTCGTAATGAAAAGCATAGTGTTTACCTCGGGTTCAAGAGTTATTTAGTCCCTCGAACTATTAGCGACCTCGCTTTCGCTCGGTCGCCAAGAAATTTCTCGGGACTAAATAACTAACTTTCATCCCTCGTATAACAATGTACTATTTTAGCCTGGTAACACACGCCGACTCTCCGATCATTGCTAAATAAATCCATTTTTACAGGCCCCAATAGGTCAAAGGTTGTTTTTAGTAGCAAAATGATTGGTTTCATACCCTTTCATGTTGCGGAACCCGTGCAACGTGTAGCGTGGTCATGTCAAACGTCAAATTCAGTTGCATGCGGTAAACTCAGCCGCTGACTGAACTTTGAAAAGCGGTTTTGTGAGAATGTGACGCATATATTACCAATATATTATAGTATAGTATTATATGCAATATATTATAGTACTAGCTTCCAGAGGGTTTGCCCGCATTAAAATAGATTTCCCCATACAAACTTTGAACACCCGTTTCCTACCTTTGGGGGGTGAATTATGGAAAATCCTTGCTCATCTACGTCATAAAAGGAAATCTTGTGCAAAATTTCATGTTCCTAGCCCCAGTAGTTTTGGCTTTGCGTTGATATGTCAGTCAGTCAGATTCTCCTTTTATATATATAAGTAGATTATTATCGTCGTCAAAGGACCGTTTAGCTACTGCGGTCTTCCCATCCGATTATAATTTAGGTGTCTTCAAAGCTAGAATTAAGGGGCTCTTAATAAACTAATGCGCCTCACCATCAACGATTGCATCACTGCTTACCGTCAGGTGGGATTGCAGTCAAGCACTACTTTATATCAAATAAAAATATATTGTTTAGTAATTCTTTATGGTGACGCCATGTTTGAAGCAAATATGTAATATATATATATATATATATATATATTTGCTTTTGTTTTTTTTTCTTTTTTTTCTGTTCTATGAATATCTAATAGTATGATTATGTTATTACTTTTTATATTACATAATAAAAGCGTATGCAGAAAATAGAATATTCAGTATCGGTTGAATCGCTCACGCCACGCTCAGTGTAGGGTTCCGTAGTTTCTCGTCCGTCACAAATTTCTCAAAATGTAACAGAACCCATAAACTAGGACTAAATAGCGCGAAGTAGCTACTAATTTGTGCAAGCTCGAAGGGCTATGTATGTTGGGTTTTCGGTGATAATTTCGGATTGCGTGAACCAATTTTAATCATTCTTTTTACCCGACTACGGCGAAGCAAAAGGAGGGTTATGATTTTGACCTGTATGTATGTATGTATGTATGTATGTGGGTATGGATGTTCATCTGTTCCCTCGTAACTTCTAAACTACTTATCAGAATTCGACAAATGACATATCATTAGAAGCGTCTTAATTGTCCGCTGGTTATAGGCTATATGGGATTTCACAAAATCTAATGTGGCGCCCTCTAGCGGACAAAACATACGAAGTAAAAAAATAAAGTTAAGATAAATATGCCGTGTTTGGTATCATTTGAAAGCGCTTTACTTGTACATTTTGAATATATATATATTACTAGCATTTGCTTGTGACTTTACCTGTATTCATGGGCTGAGAAATCAATGAACCCAAGATTAACCTATTTAGAACTCCAAAATATGTTAAATAAAAATAAAGTTTAAAAACTAACACCCGACTACTTAAAAACACGCTCTAAAAAGTACGAAACAAGAAAACAAGAAAGCCGTGGTCGTATGCCATAAGAATAATAAATTAAAAAAAGTGGCATACGACCACGGCTTTCTTGTTTTCTTGTTTCGTACTTTTTAGAGCGTGTTTTTAAGTAGTCGGGTGTTAGTTTTTAAACTTTATTTTTTCCCATCATAAAAAACAAATAGGTATTTCTTGGTGCTAAAAAAAAAATCTACCTTTTGCTCGGCTACCAAAAACTACAAAAACTCTTGTCTGATAACGTGTCATTTTAGCATTAAAACAGGATTTGAGACGCCCTTAACTCAAAATACTCAATAAAAACCCGCAAACTCACGAAATATTTCTCAAACCTTTTACAATAAGTATAAATGAACTCAAGAGGTCACCATATGACTGCTGGTTATATGCGTGAGGAAATGGTAAGGAAAAACAAAAGAAAAACAACACACTGTATTTTTCCCCAACAAAGTTATGTTTTTCTAAGAAATATGGAGTTGTTACTGTATACCATTAGACGCTAGAAATATTGAGTGCAAAAGAAAAATAACTCGAGGTTAGCTTTCTTGCTTTTTTTTATGCTAAAATGGACCGTAGGAGCATTTTTTTATGAGAGTTTGACTTCTGTGTTTGAATAATTTTTCTGTATATAAATACAACATCTAATACATGTTATTATATTGCCAAACTATTTTCATAAATTCATCATTCGTTTTTAGAATCATCATCATCAGCCTTTTTTAATGTTCCCACTGCTGGGACACAGGCCTCCTCTCTCTAAGAGAGGGAATGGGCCATAATCCACCACGCGGGCCCAGTGCGGATTGGTGGACGTCACATGTCTTCAAATTTTTGGTTCTAGGACATGCCGGGTTCCTCACGATGTTTTCCTTCACCGTTTTGAGAGCAGTGGCGATGAAATAAATTACACAAAGTAATGCGCCTGGCTGGGTTTGAACCCGCGACCTACGACTCGTAAGTCGGGGCCGTTACCACTCGGCCACCACTGCTCCTAGAACACTGTTTTTAGAATAATAAATCTTAAATATCGAGTAGTATCTTATCTTACTTAAACTTTTTTGTTTATTTTATTAATTAAAGTTTTTGGTTTGGCTCATGTTTTTGTTTTCCACTTGGATACGGATAAGTAAGGCTTTTAGAGTATTCAGTTTTTGACAGCTTTCAGTAAGCCACACACCAAGCTGAAGTGATTAATACTGCAATAAAATTCTCCGCTGTGTTGCACGCGTGTACTGTTTTAATAATTCCGTTTATTGAAAGGAAGAAAGAAAACAATGTTTAATTTGCCTAAAATAGACGCACATAATACACTAATTAGTCAGTCCAATTATGAAATTGAGATATAAAACTACATCAATTTCACGTCACAATTTTCACTAGAAATCGATTTACGAATAATTAAAACAACTTTACTGAACTTTTCTCGAGAAAGTCAAGAGACAATTTAGTCTAAATTTTTCAATAATCACGATAACAAAAAGTATTATACTTGGAACCAAAGACACATGCTGAAATAAACAATCAATCTCTCACGTGAGCACAAAAAAAAAAAACAAATAAATAAATCCTTCTTTCGTAAATACGAAAATTTAATGTCGTCCAGGGACAAGCTTGACACACAAGAACAAGTCCGCCTTAAAATATTACAGGAATCAAACTAAGCCTCGAGCCAGGGCCTTAGGCTCCCCAAGGCCCCAGGGCCCCAAGTGCCCCAAATTTGGGGGTCACTGGTCCACTCAAATAAATTGTATGTCAGTCGGAATTGTTAAAAACGTGTTCCCCGAAAAATGTTCCTTGCGAGTCACTTAATATTTCAAATGAGTGTGCCTTTTCTGTCCTAGCAAGTTTAAGCAAAAATATTAAGAAGGAAAAAATATGTAGGTACCATTTGTTAAAGACAGCTGGGCCGCAGATGTATGCTAATTTATTATTTTCCGTCGACAAAAAATGGTTCACGGCCCCTGTATAAAATATTTAAGAAGGTACCATTGAAAGGCGAAGAATTGAAATGTGTTTTGATCGTCCAGAAATCTTAAAAGGTCTATTAATTTTTATTCCTTCAACTTAGTATGAAAATCTGGGTATTTTACTGCTGAAGTTAAAAGATGTTTTAAGATTGGTAGATCTTTAAAATAGTTATTTAATGAGCACACTGTAATGGTGGGCGGTAATTCCCCTCTTTGAGGGTTTTTTTATGGTGGGCAAAAATCTTCCAATGACGAATCGCGCTCTTGAGCGGAGCGGGAAACAGCGTCAGACTCTTACTGACCAAACACCCCACCCCGTTTCTTCTCTGCCTTTCACACTGGGGCCAAGCCTTCCTTTCAGAAAGAGACCCTGGGACCCCTTAGGCTTCGACTCAAATACTCTGCAAAAGGCAGAGTATTTGAGGGTTGGGAAGAGAGGCGCCACGGCGTCCTCACCTTCCACCAGACGCAAGCGCTCATGGCAAGTTCAGGAGGTTCCTATTTCGAATGAAAACAGAAGAAACACTTGGGTTTCACGATTGTGCTGACCCCGTGAGCACTGTGAAGTGTACGGTGGAAGACTGCCCCGCTTAGGCAAAGTACCACAGCGACCTAGCCTCGGCAGAAGGCAGCAGTTAAAATAACATGCTAGCTGCTTCTTTAACATTATTTTATAAATATCGTAGAATTATTATGTACCAAAAGAAACAGGTTGTGTGTATAGTTTAGTCGTTGATTGCGTTTTATTAATTACTAGCGACCCGCCCCAGCTTCGCACGGGTACTGATATTGAATATATTATGCACTAGCTTTTGTCAGCGGCTTCGCCCGCGTACATAAAATAGAGCCTATGTCACTCAGGAGTAAAGCAGCTTTCTATTGTTGCTAAAATTTTTCCAATCGGACCAGTAGTTCCAGAGATTACCTACTACAAACAAAAAAACAAACTTTACCTCTTTATTATATTAGTGTAGATGTATTATACACATAAACCTTCCTCTTGAATCACTCTATCTATTAAAAACAAACCGCATCAAAATCCGTTGCGTACTTTTTAAGATCTAAGCATACATAGGGACAGCGTTAAGCAACTTTGTTTTATACTATGTAATGATGATAACATTTAAAGATTATTTATCGTACATTCGTACATTAAAGAAAGGCCACGTTACTTTCTCACATACTTTTTTTCATCCGCAGTAATATATTTAACATTTCTCTTGACATTCGAATTTATGTTTCTACATAAAGAAAATAATAATAAGTTGGTTCACGTAATGTTTTACAAAACACACTTGTCTACCAAGATAAATAGGCTAGTTTAATTTTTCTAGTTTATTTTTTTGATTCTGAAGTTTATAAAACTTACAAAATTAAATGTAACACACATTGCATGTTTGTATTATTATTTAATGTATACACAGTTTTGCTATTTGCTTGACAGGCCTGTTAGTCTAGTTGCCAGCGGCTACGACTGCTATGCCGGAGGTCGTGGGTTCGATTTCCACCCAGGACAAATATTTGTGTGATGAGCACGATCATTTGTTCTGTGTCTGAGTATAATTTATCTTTAATATCTATGTATTTAGAAATGTATGATAATCTAGGGCGGCTTGCACGACTTGCTCTTAAAACTAGATTTTGTTAAAGTCGCATTAGTCATTAAGCTCGACTTAGCTTAAACTGTATTAGTAGCGTCTTGCTAGTGCTGAAATCTACTCGACTTAACAAAACCTAGCTTAACACGTTTCATTCTTTTCGTTCATTCATTTGCGTTCCATGTTTCATAATTGTGCTGGATATTTTACAACTTTTTTGGAGGTATGGAACGTTTCAAATATAAAAAACCAAGGATTTTATAAAGGAGTGACTGGAAAGCTTACGACTACCTCAAAAAAGTTCTGAAGAGTAAAGTTAAAAAATGGGTTTTTTATCTCATTCATCTAGTATGACCATACACTAACTACGTATTACAGGACAATTTTGCTCTAAACAAGTTCGAGATGTTTTTGATATAGATATTATAAATAGGTATATATCAATATAGATAGATATCCACTTAATAACGCAATGGTATTCGCGCCATGGTGCATGCTGTAAAATTCTGAGCTCTGTCCTAAAGAAGTTCAATATGCTATTAGTACAATAGTTACATAGACGACGTTCAGCCTTCTTAATGTTCCACTGCCGGGATACAGGATTCCTCTCTAAGAGAAGGAATGGGCTATAATCCACCACTCTGGTCCAGTGCGGATTTGTGATTGTTTTTCCTTCACCATTTTGAGAGCAGTAGTGATGAAAAAATTAAAAGTAGTGAGAAAACAATAATTTAAAGGAAGATGGGTTAAGAAATGTGGTAGCGAGGTAAGACGGGGACCGGGTGACATTTAGCAGAAGTTTTTAGTGTCGCAAAAAGTTTGGTCAATAGTGCGCATGTTGTAACTTTAGAAGTATTGGCAAAAATTGGCCTAAAAATGGAAAGGAGAGTTCTTGAGTGTGACAAACTTTTACAAACTGTTACCTTTTCGACTTTGTTAACTGACCTTGACTACACTCCATGTTAGCATGCTGTTTGCTGATAAAGAGTTTGCAATATTGCTTCGTCATCAATCCAGACTATCCGTAGGATAAAGATATAAGATCCTTGATGCAACTGATTGTTTATGTCACAAAATCTAGATTTAGCAATTTAAACCGCCTTCCATGCCGGTTTAAATTTGACATTTCTTTAAGTCTAGCTTTACGCTAAACCGATGTCGTGCAATGCGTTAAGTTCGATTTATGCTTAAGTCGAGTTTAAATCACACTAAATCTAGAATTAACTGAGATGTGCAAGCCGCCCCTAGTCCCAAAGCTTGTGCTATGAGTACTTCACAACTGATAAACATCATTATCAGTTGTAAAGTAATCATAGCACAAGCTTTGGGACTAGATAGTACTCTGTGCAAGTTGTGTCAAAAAAAAAATTAAGGGACGATTTTAATTATATTTGTTTTCAGAGTAATATTTTCTTTTTTAGGGTTCCGTAGCCAAAATGGCAAAAACGGAACCCTTATAGTTTCGTCATGTCCGTCTGTCCGTCTGTCCGTCTGTCCGTCTGTCACAGCCGATTTACTCGGAAACTATAAGTACTACAGTGATGAAATTTGATGGGAATATGTGTTGTATGAACCGCTACAAAATTATGACACTAAATAGTAAAAAAAAGAATTGGGGGTGGGGCCCCCCATACATGTAACTGAGGGATGAAATTTTTTTTTTCGATGTACATACCCGTGTAGGGTATCAATGGAAAGGTCTTTTAAAATGATATAAAGTTTTCTAAAAAACATTTTTCTTAAAGTGAACGGTTTTTGAGATATCAGCTCTCAAAGTCGTAAAAAGTATGTCCCCCCCCCTCTATTTTTATAACTACGGGGTATAAAATTCTAAAAAAAATAGAGGTGATGCATGCTAATTAACTCTTTCAACGATTTTTGGTTTGATCAAAGTATCTCTTATAGTTTTTGAGATAGGTTGATTTAACTGTAATTTTGGTTAAGTTATTGTGCTTACACTGAAAACGATGGCTGAACCTATAAGTACAAGGCAAAATATCGGGAGAGTTTAGGCTCCATTCACCAGGTGTATAAATTGACATAATAAGTTTATTATATTTGCTGCTACGGAACCCTTTGTGCGCGAGCCCGACTCGCACTTGGCCGGTTTTTTTAATTACTTCCTGACCAGAATAAATTAGAATGTACAAGTATCAGTCTACATACGTTTTAAAAACATATTTTTTTAATTTGACGTGAATACGGTCTTTGAAATTGCTTTCATAGTAGGTTTTTTTTAATTGACATATCATCATCAACATCAGCCTCCTCTCTAGGAGATGGAATGGGCCATAATCCACAACGCGAGCCCAGTGATTTTAGTATAACTACGCCGTAGCTTTTGTAGTTAATTTTTTTTAAACCAAAATAGTTCATTTTTATTAAGCAGGAATTAAATTATATTATTAAGTCAGGATTTAATTATTTAGTATAGCGCGAATTTTAGATCTTCGTCCATGTCATACCGGGATCATGAGGATTACGATTTCATAGTAAGCCCCTGGGGGCATAGGGTGTGCCTTATGCGCCCAAATATGTAGTGATTTACTCCCTGAATGTGCACAATTACTGCAATAACCTTTTAAACCTCAAATCTCTTCAGTAAGCTTAACGAATTCTCTTTTCGACAGTAACAAATCGTCACAAACAGTTACCTCGGGGACCTCCCAAACCTAGCAACCACCGATCGATTGAAAGTGCGCCACAGCACTGCATTAGTTTCCGACTGAATGGAAATTAGATTCGAGAACAAACTGTGAATTTGAACTTGGTGAGATTGAGTTTCTTGTGAGTGATGTGTGTTGAAGGCAGGCAAGGCAAGGTTTGGTAAGGAAATGTAAGTTAATAGTAAAATTGGTTGGGCACATGTACAGTGGTTTACTTGTGAAAGTTTATGAAACTAAATGTACGAATTTAATCATTTGATGTAAACCCAGCAATCGCCGTTTCCAACATCTTTTTCTTCGGCCACATCATCGCTTACTATCAAGTGAGACGGTGTCAAATGCGAGCCTTTCCAAAATAAACAAAAAAGAAATACGTTCTTGAATTAAAAAAAAACGCTCAATCTACACTAATATAATAAAGAGGGAAAGTTTGTTTTTTTTATTTTTTTGTTTTTTTGTTTGTAGGAGGTAATCTCTGGAACTACTGGTCCGATTGGAAAAAATTTAGCAACAATAGAAAGCTGCTTTACTCCTGAGTGATATAGGCTATATTTTATGTACGCGGGCGAAGCCGCGGGCAAAAGCTAGTATTTTATAAACTACTAGCTTTTGCCAGCGGCTTCGCCCGCGTATATAAAATATCTATCAGCCTATGTCACTCAGGAGTAAAGCAGCTTTCTAATGATGCTAATTTTTTTCCAATCGGAACAGTAGTTCCAGAGATTACCTCCTATAAACAAAAAAACAAACTTTACCTCTTTATTATATTAGTGTAGATGTGAACACCGACATTCGCTTGACACTACTACACTGATCCTTACAAAAGAAGAATATTAATATATTTTTATATTCAATGTTTTTTTAAGTTAATCCAAAAAAAGTATTGGACATGAAAATAATCCAAACCAATCACCAACGCACTTGCCTGGTAGAATTTTGGTCATCTACACTAATATAATAAAGAGGTAAAGTTTGTTTTTATGTTTTTTTGTTTGTAGGGAGTAATCTCTGGAACTACTGGTCCGATTGGAAAAAAATTAGCAACAATAGAAAGCTGCTTCACTCCTGAGTGACATAGGTTATATTTTATGTACGCGGGCGAAGCCGCTGGAAAAACCTAGTAAGTTATCAGATTAAAGTTCAACTTAATCATTAAGCCTCAAAAGAACACCGGTGTTCGCACACGTATTATCTTTTAATTGTGTCTGTAATTACGAAAGTCGAAAAGTTAAACAGGCGCAATACCATATCCAGACAGGTTATCCATTAATTGATATCGAGTCCATAACCATAGTGCAAAATTTCCAAGTGTATCAAACGATGAAAAACGTCGTTTACATATACGAAGAAATAAATAAATTAAATTTGATGCGGGACTCCTGAGGATCGCTTAGCACTCAGCTTTATACGATACACGGAATAAATTGTGTCTAGGGCAAGCCGGCACATTTTTCTGCACTAGTGCGAAAAACAACTAATTACGTGTCTAAAAGCAGTAGCGATAGGGGCGAGTTTTCTAGTGTGTTAAAAATATTTATTTTTAGAGCACATTGCGCTAATTTGTCTGAACGTTTCTAACAATACAAGACTGCCGTAATCCTTAGTTATATTTAAATAAGCTTACGGGACTTAGGATAAGCAGACAGCCAGCTAATGGCATGCAAATGTTCACAAGAAATCTCAAATTACATGAATACTTGATTGTATATTTTACAAGACGAATTTTCTCGAGATAATACGTTATTAAAAGTGACACAGACAGAGATGGCTGTCAAAATCTGCCATAATTATGTATTTTCTTATCGTATATTGAGGATTATTCTGTTACCCAAAATAAAGTAATAGCTTTCAAGTTAAAAGGAATATACATAGCTTATTTAGTTAAGATGTCAATCTGTCAAACGGTGATGCCGGAAATGCCTATAATACGTTTACAAGACTATTAACGTAAGTATTTCAAAGTATTCTTTAATAAATACGTATGAAATAAAAATATAATGTAGGTAGATTAAAATTTATTGTACACCAAAAAGTAACAGAACTTATACAAAACTTAAATCTATGGCTACAATGGCGGTCAGACAACCTTAGGATGGATCGTAAGAACTAAAAATAATACAGGGAGTAGTCTGCAGTATACTACTAGCAAATTAATCAAACTATAAATATAAAAGTATAAATCATCATCAGCCTTTCAATGTTCCCACTGCTGGGACACAGGCCTCCTCTCTAGGAGAGGGAATGGGCCATAATCCACCACGCGGGCCCAGTGCGGATTGGTGGATGCCACATGTCTTCGAATTTTTGGTTCTAGGACATGCCGGTTTCCTCACGATGTTTTCCTTCACCGTTTTGAGAGCAGTGGTGATGAAATAAATTACACAAAGTAATGCGCCTGGCTGGGTTCGAACCCGCGACCTACAACTCGTAAGTCGGGGCCATTATCACTCGGCCACCACTGCTCTAGTCGGGGCCGTTATCATAAAAGTATAAATATAAAACCAAAATAAATACAAGTCACTTTTCAAGTAATTGATGCAGAAGTAATGATATTATATTAAATAGATATGTTATGAGGGCGCAATCGTGTAGTCTAGGTCCTTTTAGGTGATTGATGATTAGAATAATGTTTGATTACATTCACGCGTAATTGAAAACAATAGCTATTTCTTTTATTCTTGTTGGATATATTATACTATCCATTTTCAATCATTTTTACTTGTAGCAAAATGTAGAATGAATAAAAAGTGTATGTGTTCTGCCGCTGCTGCGCAAAACACATTTTTCGGTTATTTTATGAGTGTATTACATATATATCTGTTTACTAGAATATCATTGTTCACAACCTTAAATTAATTACTTTTTTTATAGTAGGCAAAAATCATACAATGACGAGTCCGGCCCTTAGGCGGAGCGGGAAACAGTATCATCTCTTACTGATTAAACACCCCGTTCCTATACACCAAAGCCAGAGCCTTCCTTTCAGACACGAACACTTGACCCCAGTTGGCTTCGACCCTGCTGCAGGGTCACTACGGTTTGCTGACAACTCCTTAAGGCACGGGAGAACAGTGCGCGACGACAAGGCTTGGTCTGCACGATTACCAGACGACCGGACGGCGAGCTACAATTAATATACTTTACTCTCAATAATTTAATTTCTTAAGTTGTGACAGTATTTGAGCAGAGGTGCGATAGATATATTGCCTTTTCTCAAATAACATTAAACAACCTCTATCTAGGGCAGACGTCTAAAACAAAAGAACGGCTAATAAAGACAGGCAACTAACAGACTCATTAATATTAAATGAACACCTTTCATTTAAGACTTAATCCTAAACATGATTAAGCTTTTATCTTACGAAATCTTTCGTGAGACTGCGTAATAGCGACGCCATGTTTCTTACACTATCTGAACATAATCTAAGCATTGTTAATCATGTATAGCAAGTTTCCGTTAGAACCTTGAGTTTCTATGGCCTTCAAGGGCTAAGCTTTTTTTTCAACTACTATCACATAACGCTATCTATTCTCTAGCTTTTTTTTTATGTTAGGTGAAAATCATCCAATGACGAAACCCGCTCTTGGGCGGAGCGGGAGACCAGTGTCAGACTTTTACTGACTAAAAAACCTACCCTGTACCTTCCTTGCCTTATTCCTGGAGTCTTGGTAACAGTTTGCACCACCCTAGGCTCCAGGAGGCTTCGACCCTGAAGGGCCCCTGCAGGTCTATTCTCTAGCTAAGCAGAGCTTGTGTAAGGAGTACTAGACAACTGATAAACATATTTATTTCTACACCATCATTACATAGTATATTGAACAAAGTTGCTTACCGGTATGTATGCTTAGATCTTTAAAACTACGCAACGGATTTTGATGCGACTTTTTTTAATAGTGTTTGAATTCAAGAGGAAGGTTTATGTGTATAATATATGCATAATATATTTAATATCAGTATTGCACGCGTGCGAAGCTGGAGCGGGTCGCTAGTAATGTATAAATTATACCCAGACACAGATCAAATGATCGTGCTGTCACTCAAATATTTGTCCTAGGTGGGAATCGAACACACGACCTCCCGCATAGCAGTCAGGGTCGCTAACTGCTAGAATGACATGCCAGTCCATCGACAGGTCAGTTTACGTGAGTTTATGGCGAGATTTTTTCAAGTACATTTGAGTGGTTGTTTTAGTTTTAGTAACTTGACACAAGCTAAATGCGCAAATAGAGTGAGGCCAAAAAAAAAACCTAAAAAAAATCGACTTAATTCTTAGTGTTGGAAATCTTGGAAAATTTCAGCTAACTACTGCAATACGATAGTGATACGTGAGGAAAGTTTTAACCGCATCTTAAACCTTCCTCACATATCACTCTGTCTATGAATGGTATGAAAATTCGTTCAATTATTTTAGAGTTTATCGTGAACAGACTGACAGACGCTGTACGGAACTTTGTTCATATGACGTGTATGTTTCACCCTTGATTAAGCTGAATTTCGTTTCGTGATAAAAATCGTGTTACAGGCGAGACATGAAAATCGCTTATAAATGCATGGAATATGTCACACAACGCGTATTAGCTTACAAAGTCAATATTTATGGTTTTGGTCAAGAGACGAATGCATTTGATATGCATTTCATGTTTGTTTGACGTTGGTTACTAGAACAACTTTTGACGAATGGGTCTAGACGTCAACCATGTGAAAACAAAAAAAGCTGGTAAGGAATGTGAAGAATTCAAGACGCACAGGACCGGTCGTTGCCACGAGACTTGGGGGATTCTATGGCCAACAGTGGACGTCTTTGGCTAAAATGACAAATGATGTTTATTTTGCAAATAGGTTTTCCATAACATTTTTACACTTCAATTTATTTTCGTCAGTTTAAACTAGGTGAGTTCTGTGTTACCTAGCTGACTACCCTGGGAAGAAACACCGAAACAAACTCAGGGCTCAAAGTCTTTTTTAAAATTAACACAGCAAACATGTAATGGTCAAACCCTATGGGAACAATGCAGATTAGTGTTTGAGATGGTCTTTCGAGGAAAGAACCATATACCGCCGCTTGAGGTTTTCCGCAGCCGCACCGGCACCGCATGACGAACTAGGAAGATGAGTTTTTTTTATTGCTATAAACTAGTGCTTGACTGCGATCCAACCTGAGGGTAAGCAGTGATTCCATCGTGGATGGTGAGGCGCACTAGTTTATTAAGAGCCTATTCACTCTAGCCTTGAAGACACCTAAATTATAATCGGACGGAAACACTGCAGCCGACAAACAGTTCCAGTCCCTCGATGTACGCGGTATAAACGACGACGCAAAACGCTAAGTCCGGACCATAGATGTCTCAACAACGTAAGGGTGGATATTTGATGAAGATGGCGCAACGATACTCTTGATGATGACGCAAGATGATGATGAAGATGGCGCAAGAGTATCGACACAAATTGCGTCCCACCCTAAAAGCGTACACATCTTCCAGGGAAATATAGACATACCGTCCCAGAGCGTGACAGGCCATGAGGTACCAATACAGACAAGAGCACGTCGGATAATGTCGTTGATATTCACTAACTTACTTACTCGTTAACTTATTTATCAATATGTTCAGTCCAACGTCAATATACTCGTACGTCAGAAGCTACAATTGACGCTTAACCTTCTACCAAATCGTTGCTTGCCACGCCAACACGGCTTGTCATTTACGTCATAGTAATTTTGCCACGCAGTAGTATAATGCATTTTGTATTATTATGATTTGATTGTAATACTGTTATTCATTTGCTGTAATACAGTTTATAGAATAATTTTGGCAATATTATTGCTCATTTATTTGTGCCTACAATAAAAAGTATATTTATCTCTTGACAACATGACATGTGTGAGAGCAGTTGTGGCCGAGTGGTGACGGCCCCGACTTCGCGGGTTCAAACCCAACCAAGCGCATTACTTTGTGTAATTTATTAAAAAAACAACAACACACTTATGTAGGTACATCTACCGCTCTGCACTGGGCCCGCGTGGTGAGTTACGGCCTATTCCCGGTGTTCGTGTCAGTCTTCAGTTAGGACCTAAGTCAGGCGGAAGGTGAGGACGCCGCCTCTCTATCGACTCAACCTCCACGAGTTTTAGTGTATTGAAAAAAACGACGTTTATACACAAATGTGCAAATGAATCACTAAAGCCGTCGGCTCGTGCGAATTTCGCCTGAATCGCAATCACGAACTTTCTGCACTTGTACCAAAATATGTACTATTTAAGAATGATGAGCATAATCATCATAACTGATGAGCATCTTAAACGTATTCTAATACTAATTCTGATTCTGACAGATTTAATTTCGATTGTCACAGGATGTCGTCGTGCCGTGTCGCGGCGTGCGTGGCCGCGCTGGCGGCGGTGAGCTGTGCGCTGCCGCATACAGTGCTCGCCTTAGACCTCAACAGGCTGTATGGACACCACACTAAACGCTCCGGTGAGTAGCTCTGACATTATAGCTGTAAGGGCCGACACTGCATTCAGCGGGCGACTGCGACGGACAGCCGCGCGTATGTTCACACCAAATCGGATTATTACTTGCACAGTGTCACTAGTACAAATTATAGTGGTGTGCATGCAGTCGTATCGATGGAGAACTTAATGTATTATTACGTAGCAAAACGGGGGCGGGACCCGACTTCCGTGACTGGCCACGGCGGGCCGCGTTGCAACAATCTGGCTACTACAAACCAAGGATTGCAAACTGGAAGAGCAAAACCACTAACGCAAGCATATCGTTGCCTAAAAGGTGCTTCCACACACATATTATATATATATAATATAATTCCACAACTATCACACAACGCCATCTAGCCCCAAGCTAAGCAGAGCTTGTAAAATAATAATAATATTATGTAAAATGTACAAGTTGATGAAATAAACATTTTATTTTATGAAGCTCCGTATTCGCATGTAACCTCACCGGCGTTTTAAAACAAAGTTCGCTATAAAAACAAGTGCTCTTTGAAAGTAATAAAAAAAATGGGAAAGAACCGAAAAGTAGTAAAAAAAATTGGAAGTAAAGGCATATAAGCCGGTTATTCGGTTTTCCGTGAAACCGATTTGCATTCACTATTGAACATATCATGAAAACAGCTCGATAAGCTGCCGCTAGCTTAATAGCCAATAACATTATAAAACTAAGAACAATAGACATCACACAGAATTATTACGGAAGTCGATTAATCTGTCGAAAAATAAAATTGAATTTCTCTTCAACACCTTCCTGAAAGGTTTCAGCGCCATGTACCCTATTAAATTGTAATTGAACACGCCGAACATTTGAAAAGTCCGTTTTATTGCGAATTAATACAAAAGAGGACAGGAGAAATGATTTTGTTAGACTTTCTATCGATTTTGCTGTTGTTCTCTTGGTTCATTTGATAATTGGGCAGTTTTCTGTGTTTATTAATAGTAATAATATATACTACGACTTTTATAATATATGGAGTTAAACAACAAAGAACATTAAAAATGAATTTTCATCGGAAAACCGCAACAAAATTGATTGCAAAATTGAAGCAGCAGCAATGAAGAATTTTTGAGCCTACCTTCCAAAAACCGTAGGGACCCTGCAGAAGGGTTGAAGCCAATTAGGGCCAAGGGTTTGCGTCTGAAAGGAAGGCTCTGGCCCTGGTATGTATGGCGATGTAGGAACGGGGTAGGTTGTTTAGTCAATAAGAGTCTGACACTTGTTTTCCGCTCCGCCCAAGAGCGGGACTCGTCATTGGATGATTTTTACCTACCATAAAAAAAAAAAAAAAAGCCTACCTTCCAAAAGCTATGTATGTTATTTCGTTACTTAAGTATTTTGAGTTTCCCAGGTAAACCATTTACACATGTGTCAAATTTCATCCGAATCTGTTCAGCAGTTTGAGCGTAAACAATTAACAAACATACACACATTCACAAAATTTTATTTCACTTCACAAAAGGACTTACCTATTTAGATAAAAATAAAAACCCCAAAAACAAATGAAGAGCAGAAAAAAACAACAAAACCATGCATCGTGCGGGCTTTGTCGATTCCGATATATTCATAAAAATGTATCGAATATTCGTTAAAAAATGTACACAATTTCAAAAAAGAAACACAAAGGAGTAGTATCAAATGAATAACAAAACACAGCAAAAAAGAAACAAACACAATTTTTAATAAAAATCGTCAGCACTCGACGAACAAAATAAATTCTAAACATATTCTATTTCATCGCTCTTTTCCACCTCTCCAATTATTTTCGAAGCGTTCGAATTTAAAAAAAAAAAACTAGGCAAGTGCGAGCCGGACTTACGCACTGAAGGTTCCGTACAAATTAGGTATTCAATTCCCGAATTTATTCTTGAAGATTTTTATAATTGCATTTTTTGTGTACTAGCAACTTTATTTAAAAACACTTTTATCAAAAAGACCGCCCATTGCGACATCTTATTAATTTTAAGCGATTTATTAAAGACAACCTTTGGATCAATTTGACAGAGGATAGAGATACACAGGTAGTTCGTGGCATACTATTTTTATCACCTACTTTAGCTTTCGCCCGCGGCTTCGCTTCCGGCAACAGAAAAATGTGATAAATGAAGAACCGCTCCACCAATTTTGTGCAAACTTCACATACAAAGCCTAAACAATTGTTTCGGATAGGTGAGGCCGTTCTTGAGTTATAAAATTACAACGAAAAGCGGCATTGATTTTTATATATATTGGCTACCGACCCGCCCCAGCTTCGCACGGGTACTGATATTGAATATATTATGCAATGTATTATACACATAAACCTTCCTCTTGAATTTCTCTATCTATTAAAAAAAAATCCGCTACAAAATCCATCCAATCGTATCTAAGCATACTCGTACATAGGGATAGCGGTAATCAATTTTGTTTTATACTATGTAATGATATACAATATACATAACTAAAGAAATTCATACACCACAAATAATAGACAACAACAAAGTGATCCTACAAGGGTTTCTTTTTTCCTTTTTGAAGTACGGTTCCCTAAAACAGCGGCCATGTTGTTTCCCGATTGCCGCGAAGTGCACTCGCTCATGTTTCTATGACGGGATTGGTTATCACAGCGATCGATTGTTAAAAGCCCGTATTTTGTTTACCAATCACTTGGCGGCCAATCAAATGGAAATAGTCGTCAGATTTCCTTTTGAACCCAGGCTTCATCATGTTTCAAGTTGAAAATCAACGGTCCTAAACCTCTCTCAGAAAGGTGTGTATCCTATTATTTACCCCTGAGTTTGTTTCAGGGTTTCTTCTCAGCTAGGAAACACCGGCCTCATCTAGTTTCTATGGACGAAAAAAAAAATTGACGTATAAAAGAGTTTGTAAAAACCTATTTGCAAAATAAAAATCATTTATCATTAATGAGAATATTTTAAGCTGGTTCGGATATTTGCGGTTTTTTTTATGTGCTATTCTATTGCTTGACTCCGATCCTACCTGATGGTAAGCAATGATGCGATCGTTGATGATGAGGTGCATTATTCACTCTAGCCTTGAAGACACCCAAATTGACTGCAGCAGGCAAACTGTTCCAGTCTCTCGATGTACGCGGCATAAACGACGAGGCAAAACGCTTAGTCCGGATACGCATCTATCAGACTCGCAAAGGTTCAGATCATACTCTTTGACTTACAAATAAATTATCCTTATCATAGTACCTATATACATAGTATAAAACAAAGTTGCTTATCCCTATGTATGCTAAGTTCTTTTTTAATAGATAGAGTGATTCAAGAGGACGATTTATGTGTATAATACATGCATAATATATTCAATATCAGTACCCATGCGAAGCTGGGGCGGGTCGCTAGTTAATAAATAAAATACAGTCTATATTTCGTCTCTAGAAAATCAAGAAACCGAACCACAATGTAAATAATGAAACGAAAATATTACTTAAACATTTGGAGCTCGGAAAACAAAGAATATACTCAGCCATTTAATCTGTAAAGCTTTCAACATATACTGAAACACAGTGTTAATTTGTGAATCAGACGACTCAGACCGTGATAACGTAATGTATTCAGGAATACTGAATAGACTACGGCTTCATTTAGAAGATTACAACTACGTTTTGAGAAAATGAATTGAGATATTCTGAAGATTAAATTTATTAAATATTAAATATTTATATAATTAAATTTGCACTTATTATTACTTCTAGGCAAGCGTTCTCCATCGTCGACGACATCATCGCTTACCATAGTGACATTGTGGTCAAACGCGAGCCTATCTAGAATAAAAAAAAAAACAGGAACGGCCCCGACTTACGAGTTGTAAGTTGCGAGTTCAAACCCAGCCAAGCGCATAACTTTGTGTAATGTATTTCATCACAACTGCTCTCAAAACGGTGAAGGAAAACATCGTGAGGAAACCGGCATGTCCTAGAACCAAATATTTGAAGACATGTGACATCCACCATCCCGCACTGGGCCCGTGAGGTGGATTACGGCTCATTCCCTCTCTTAGAGACGAGGCCTGCGTCCCAGCCATAGGTTCCAGCAGTGGGAACATTAAAAAGTCTGATGATGATGACGACAGTGAGATGTATATTTTTATAACAATAAAAGTAAGAGTCATCCAAAAAAATAAAAGTTTAAAATCCTTTTTCTGAGCATAAAGAAGGAATAAATGTGATTAACGAGTTAGGCAGCTCAGACTCATTTCTCACAATTTAATCTAACAATCTGCGCGGGAAACAAACCAGATGGGATTGAAAGAGAAACGATCACAAAAAGTTTCATTGTTTTATTTAATACTAGTACCTGCCGGCGGCTTCATTCGTTGAATTAGGTTTGTCATTTATCCTTTTATGGCAATCATATTCAACCTTTTATTTTTCTCGGATGACATAGAATGTACACGAATTAATCCTCTCTTAGTGCTCACGGGAAGCAGTGGTAGCCGAGTGGTAGCGGCCCCGAAATACGAGTTGTAGGTCGCGTGTTCAAACCCAGCCAGGAGCATTACTTTGTGTAATTTATTTCATCACCACTGCTCTCAAAACGGTGAAGGAAAACATCGTGAGGAAGCCGGCATGTCCTAGAACCAAAAATTCGAAGACATGTGACATCCACCAATGCGCACTGGTCTCAAGGAGTTGTCAGCAAACTGTAGGGGCCCTTCAGGGTCGAAGCCTCCTGGAGCTGCCGGCTTGAGTGAAACTTTTACCGCGGCTCTAGGAATAAGGCAAGGAAGGTACGGGGTAGGTTTTTTAGTCAGTAAGAGTCTAACACTGGTCTCCCACTCCGCCCAAGAACGGGTTTCGTCATTCGATGATTTTCACGTACCATAAAAAAAACCAATGCGGACTGGGCCATAATCCACCACGCGGGCCCGCGTGGTGGATTATGGCCCAGTCCCTTTTCTAGAGTGAAGGCTTGTATCCCAGTAGTGGGAACTTTATAAGGTTGATGCAATGCAATGCAATAATGTTCACTTACACTTTGTGCAACATTTTACTCTACTAGTCCCAGTAGTTTCGGCTGCGCGTTGATATGTCAGTCAGTCAGTTTCTCCTTTTATATACATAAAAGATAAAAACAGCGATTCTTTAATGTTTTTTCTTAAAAACAAAAGATCATTAATTACCATCCTTTAGAAGTAACATTTTTCGTTAGTATATTATTTTATAAAAGTTTAACAAAAAAATTACTTTTCTTCCGGAATCAAGATGAATGAGATTAATTTCTAAGAAACATGAAACGGATGAAGGGTTAATAGGAAAATGATAAATGGCAGGTGAAAAGTACAAATACCCACGTTTATTTTTGCTTTTTATATACCAACCAGTACTAGCGACTCGCTCCAATTTCGCACGGGTGTTAGAAAGGTCCGGAGCAAGGAGGGGTGGGAGGCGGTAGCCTTCTTCTGAGAAGCAGTAATGCTAGCTTAGGAAGAGGCCGACCGTAAAAGGCAACGGCGCACATGCCCCAGGCACCACCGGGACTCCGATCCCATTTTCCGGCCACCGTAGGCGCGGGCTTGAGGACAGCGATAAATGGGTAGCTCGCCGTCCGGTCGTCTGATAACAGTCCGGACCAAGCCAAGTCGTCAACGGCGCGCTCTGTTCCCGCGCGCCTTAAGAATTGTCAGCAAAACCGTAGGGATTCTGCAAAAGGGTTGAAGCCTACTGGGGCCCAGGGTCTCTTTCTGAAATGCTTGGCCCCAGTGCGAAAGGAAAGGAAAGGCGGTGTTTAGTTAGTAAGAGTCTGACACTGTTTTCTGCTCCGCCCAAGAGCGGGATTCGTCATTGGATGACTTTTGCCCACCATAAAAAAAGTGTTAGAAATATTTGAAATTCTTCGCTTAAAAAGCAACGGAACTTAATTAGCGTCATTTTTTTTTCTGACTGACCGACTTTTTTCTTTTTTTTGCGTTGTCTTTTTTAACACAACGGTTGGCTGGTAGATAATGCCTTGTTGTATTAAGTCCGCCTATGTACCACAAGTGTACTTGAAGAATAAATAAATAAAATGTGAAAACAATGTAAATAAAATAAAAAAAGAACATGTTCTATACAAATTAAAATAAACCACTGGCAGCTAAGAGATGAGCTAGTCCCATCTGAGAGCGCCCGTTCACGGACATGACGCGTATATCAGCACCACTCCATTCAGCGACTTCTCCTGCTAATGGGTGGAGCGAGAGGGCGTGTCAGACTTTTAATTTACAGATAGTAGAAAAGTCTAAAAAGGATGAAATTGACAGGTGTGATTGAGGCTTTGCAACATTTTGTATAACATTCCAGTCTGCCTGGAACCTACACATCATCATCAGCCTTTTAATGTTCCCACTACAGGGACACAGGCCTCCTCTCTCTAGGAGAGGGAATGGGCCATAATCCACCACGCGGGCCCAATGCGGATTGGTGGATGTCACAAGTCTTCGAATTTTTGGTTCTAGGACATTCCTCACGATGTTTTCCTTCACCGTTTTGAGAGCAGTGGTGATGAAATAAATTACACAAAGTAATGCGCCTGGCTGGGTTTGAACCCGCGACCTACGACTCGTAAGTCGGGGCCGTTACCACTCGGCCACCACTGCTCTCACTCTCACTGAACCTACACATAATGGAATATAATTCTATACCATTTGCCAATTGGTGTCCTAGAAGATGTACAGTCTACGTAGTCAGCTTAGTCACAAACTAATAACGACCATCATTTTCTCCCAGTAAAGGGACGGTCCTATAAACAAGACATGGAAATCCACCATCTGTTTCCCTTAGCCAAGACCCTTTGAACTTTGAAAATAAACCCCACGGGTCTTGTAACTTGTCTCGACCTTATGGGCCACTTTGTGGCATAGTTTCTTTGAAATTCTACTCCTACTAAAATTCTAAACTACCAATAGCCAAGGGCTTTGCCCGTGTAAACAGTAGATTTCTCCATACATACTTATAACTCCTACTTTATTCCTTTCAGATCCCCTAAAAACACCCCTGTTTGACAAATCCTTTCACTAAGAAAGAATTTGTCAAACAGGGGTGTTTTAGACCGATTTTCTTGATATTTTTTTGTGTATCATTACATAGTATAAAACAAAGTTGTAAGACCCTATGTATGCTTAGATCTTTAAAAGTACGCAACGGATTTTGATGCGGTTTTTTTTCAATAGATAGAGTAATTCAAGAGGAAGGTTTATGTGTATAATACATGCATAATATATTCAATATTAGTACCCATGCGAAGCTGGGGCGGGTCGCTAGTAAAGAATAAATCATAGACTTTTTTATACCTCTAGGTGATGACTTCATTACCACACAGCCAAAGCCATTGGCAGTAGCCAGTAATATTATAATATCTACTTCTCATATTACCTAATAAAAGATTTTTCCTTTAGACACGGCCAAAGAAAAACGCCCGCCCCCAGCACTCATTGAATAACTCCTGTTTATTAAACGGTAACTCTTAAGGTAAAACGTAAAGTAAATTATTCTGCTTAACTTTAGGCAAAAGATCTTCAATTCAAATAAAGTTACAAAAATTATAATGACACCGGGAGCAGCAAACCTAAATACCAGATCCAACGAACAATTATACAGAGGAAATTCTAAGTTACATTTCTCGCAAAAAAATCAAGAACAAATTTATTTCTGTACAGAACTCTGTACCAACTTCCCTATCATCCGTATCTCGAGGGAACAGAGTCTAAAATCGTTATAAAAAGTTAAAGAAACTCGGTCTCTCATTACTGTCATCTCGAGGGGCTGGCCCCATTATCTTGCGAACTGTTTCTGCTGTAATCTGTGTTTGTGGCTTGAGGGAGAAGCTGTAGCGATTTAATTCAAAAGTAATATAGTATATTCCACAACTGTCACACAACGTCGTCTAATCCCAAGCTAAGCAGAGCTTGTGTTATGAGTACTAAACAACTGATAAACATACTTATTTCTAAAGACATACATATTTTAGATGAAAATATTTAGTGTTTTGACTTTTGAACTAAAATTTAAATTCCTCTATCATCGTGGAAACAAAGTTCACCACACGATAATAGACATACTACACTCACACACGAAATCTTTCAGGCTAGTTACATGTACCAGAAGAAAACACATCTGGTCGAAGATACTCCATGACCATTATTGTATGTTCGATAAAAACCTCGTCACAAATTGACCGTCGACCTTGTATGCACAGTAGCTTATTTTCTAGTCTCAATTGAAGTGGGGAGTTTCGCATAACCTCAGAAAATGGTCAAACTTATTTGCTACGTGCTTACTATACAGTGTTACACACGCACCTCAAAGGGATGTCATAGCATTATATAGTTAACAGTGTCCTCAAAGGCCTACCAGGGATGCGTGATGTTTCGAAGGAATCTCCGCATAAGTTTAACTCTATCACTTGACCCAGAGACTACCTATGACATAATCAACCTAAACACCATAATCTATAATATAAAAATGAATCGCAAAATGTGTTGGTAAGCGCAAAACTCGAGAATGGCTGAACAGCTTTCGCTATTTCTTTTTTTGTTGTGTTTGTTACTGTCAGGAGAAGGTTCTTATGAAAAAAAAAGGGTGTAGTTGGCTAGAGTAGGGTAGAGTGGAGTAGAGTAGAATAATCTATTGCCGGGAGCGAAGCCGCGGGCAAAAGCTAGTTTACAATAAAATCATATTTGCATGAAATAAAAATTCATTAATTTACACGTATTATATCACTGCCCACTCGCCTTAATCACAGCCCACGCGCTTTTAATACATAACCGCTTATAACGTTTATGTCTTTAAAGCGCATGATAATAAAAACACCTAAATACTTTCAACTAAATTAAGTTTTAGCACCTCTAATATAATTGCTTCATTTGTGAAAAATTTTCAGGACACTGATAATGTAGGCTTCATCTTGGCACTTAAAATTCCTCTCACAACCACCGCTTTTCATTTTGCAAAGTTCAACCTAGAACAAGAACTGTCCAAGTGCGAGTCTAATACACCGAGGGTTCCGTGGCCAAGGGTTGATGCAAAAGCAGAACACCAGGGCCCTAGAACTAAGGCAAGAAGAAGCGGTGGTTCGTTTAGTCAGTAAAAGTCTGACACTGTCTCTCGCTCCACCCAAGGGCGGGATTCGTCATTCGATGATTTTTCCCACCATAAAAAAAAACAGAGAGTTCCGTACAAACTAACTTACCAAATAAGAACAACAAGAACAGCCGAGCGGGTTCAATGTACGTAGGTTAGTTACCACGTATAGACCGACAACTACCTAAGGCCACCAGCTCATCTGTTCGTCACTTTAAGATATGAATAAAAAATCTTGTCGCAAGAAAATTTTAATGTAAGAGACGAAGTAATATAATTAAAATACCTTATCCTTTTGTATGGAGACAATAAAAAAAAGTACTACACACTTTTTTTTATTGTCTTAATTTCAACTCGATACCTCCACGCTTTCCCGAGATAAAAGGTCTTGACAGACAACAAAGTGATTTTAAGAGGGTTCCGTTTTCTTTCGTTTTGAGCTGCGAACCCTAAAAATACTTATTACAAAAATATACCCTAATTAGCAATAAGTAAAAAAAGTTCCTTGTAGAAACAAACTCAGGCCATCAAATGAAATTAGTCCCCCTACTTAATTAAATGAAGGTAACTAGATTAAATTATGTTTTCAGTAAAATATTTAGGTGATGTTGAGGGGCAGCCATTTTGTTTTCAATAGGACGTTTTAATAACGGTAGCTCAGAATCTAGATGAAAGAGGACCCTTGTCTAATGAAATGTGAAGTTTATTTTTGTTTTAATTATTTTTGTATGTCCAATTTATACAAAGTAATACGAGTAATATAGTAACATAACCTTATCAGTAGTATTTTTTTATGGTGGGCAAAAAATCATCCAATGACGAATCCCGCTCTTACTGACTAAACACCCCACCTCATTCATTCTTTACCCTTCGCACCGGGGCCAAGTCTTCCTTTCAGAAAGAGACCCTGGGCCCCAGTAGGCTTCAACCCTTTTGTAGAGTCCCTACGGATCTTATCGGTAGTTATATGTTTGAGTCATTTGGGGTTGCTAATGCTAAGTCCAAGGATCTGAGTGCTCATCGAGTTGTTCGAGACATCAGCAAAGGGCTGATTGCCATCCAGCATGACAATGCTGCCTGTGCGTTCGTTCGGGAACGGTCGTGCATGTCTAACATTGGTTAAATAGTGTAATAAGCTACAATATGATAAATATTTACCTGAACAGTAGTACTTACATGTGGTAATTATTTAAGTTCCCTAAGGGGTCTATAGTTAGAATCCTGATCCGTAAAATCTTCAAAAGAAATGAGCTGTATGAATTTTATTTAAGTATGCGCTTGAGACTTGAGATATACTCAAGTCTCAAGCGCATACTTAAATAAAGTGCCTACGTAAATAGTACCTACTTTTTGTCATAGTCAAATATATTTAAATGACCTATAAATTATATCGAAACAACAATTGTGTTATCATCTGTACCAATTCAATACCGGTATTATACTGTAAATTTTGGGATGTTACCTAAATATATTGCACGGCCGCTTTTTTATAGCTATCCGAACTTGGTCGGGTTAAGTAGATTTTTCATGCTTTGTCAATATTATAATTGTTTTTCTTTAATTACTGAATTTAATGACATGAAATTTTGCATGTGAATAGTTGAATGAATACACTAACTATTGGCATACATTTTACCATGCAATTCCTTTAGAACGTCGTGACATTTGACTGCTTTGTAAACAGTGATCTATTCATGGTAAATTAAACTGTAACTATCTAATTACAAACGGAACGTCATTGATACTTGTCCAACATGTTGCAGACACTTACAAGGTTTGTATAAACGTGAAAATCTAGACCCCAAAGTGCTTACTTTAAGAACTAAGACCTAATAAGCGTATTTTACGTTTATATTTTTATCTTCTAAGACATACGATTTTTTCTAAATCTGTTTTTTAAACAAATTCAAAACAACGTATGTAAAAATTTACAGCTCTCTATGTAAGCGCTTTATATGAAAACTAGCTAATGGCCAAACGTTCGCGCAGCGGAAACTTGAATTTCTCCGAAGTTTATGCATGCACTAATTTTATTCATACATACACAATTACACACAAATACACACTAATTATTGGATATATCTCTTTTCTTCTAAAGTCTATGGATTGAAAAAAGTTCCGCCAGGACAACGTTCGCCCAGCGGAATCAGTTTTTGGTGAATTTCTCCACAATGGCTGCGTGCACAATTTTTTTTTTACCATACACAATTATACGACGTCATACACTAATTAACTGCATTATTAAAATCTTTAAATTCAACAACATTCCGCTGCGCGAACGCACACGCCAGCGTTCTGGGCAGTTTTCCCGTTAGCGTCGAAGTGGATGCTTCTTTAGATGCCTTATGACTTTCATTTTTTCAACCCGTTTGTACATGTTATTATTTTTAGTCTGTAGAAGTTTCAAAGATTTAAGCATACAAAGGAACATAGGGACAGAGAAAGCGACTTTGTTTTATACTATGTAGTGATAAATGCCAATTACAGTTTCTAATAGCAATGACAACTGCAAATTGCATTTATTTCTTTAAACCATTTGTTTTTTTACAAGTTTTTAAACGCTAAAATTCGCAGGGCCTAACTTCAAACTCGCCAAGATCCGACGACCGTACTGTACTTCACCCTGTAACGTTTCCATCAGTAAAATAATTACAGTACACTTCGTTTTTTAATCTTGGACTACGATTTGACAACTTAAAATGTCAAACTCCAGAAAATTGGGAACATATTTCTAGAGTATTACATTCTGAGTTGAAAAAACATCCAAGGAAGTGGAGGACATTTCATCATCATGTCTGGGCTTTAGGACAGACATTTTGTTTTCATGATTTTTTAGTTTGATTTAATTTCTTTCATATTATTACTTGACATTGGCAAAATCATCGACGTCCGTCGATGGAGCCATATTATGTTTAAAAAAGAAGAAGAAGAATTTTGAGTTGTCAAATCGTAGTCTAGAATTAAAAAACGAACTATAGCAACCTCCTTTACTTGCGCCACACTCTCTATCTTGCAACGCAATTGCTAGCCTCAACGTTCGCTAACGGGAATTACTAAATCAGTTTAACGTTGGTAATAACTATCCTAGCTTCTAGGAATGATGAAACCCAACCTGAGCTCTGGAAATTCTACCAATCTTAAAGGTTAAGACTTGTTTTCATAGATAGTGTAGATATCGGAGATAATTCCTGTCCAGAGAACAGGCTGATACAAATATCATCATCATCAGCCTGTTCAATGTTCCCACTGCTGGGACAGGCCTCTTCTCTAGGAGATGGGCCATAATCCACCACGCGGGCCCAGTGCGGATTGGTGGATGTCACATGTCTTCGAATTTTTGGTTCTAGGACATGACGGTTTCCTCACGATGTTTTCCTTCACCGTTTTGAGAGCAGTGGTGATGTAATAAATTATACAAAGTAATTCGCCTGGATGGGTTTGAACCCTACAACTCGTAAGTCGGGGCTGTTAACACTCGGCCACCACTGCTCTTTATACCATATTTTGGTTAAGTTTTAATTATTTTATGGTTTTCATCACCATTATTATTTTTACTGTAATTATAGTGAATGTAAATACGAATTTAAAATACTATGTCAGTTTTCAGTCAGACCTTCAAGCATCAAAGAGTTTATCAAACCAGTGATCGCAACTAAAGGAAACCAAAATTAAGGGTAGGAGAATTCCTAGAAAAGTACACAGTACTTTGAAAGGTCAGCTGGGCTGGCAACTACGAGTAGTGAAGTTTTGTTAGCTTTTCGTTTCCTGAATTAGTGGAAATCAATGGTCACTTGTGTTGGTATTGCTAACTACTGTGATTGAGTTTCTGTTCACGTTAGTTTTAATGTTATTGGAGACTGTTGCCTGTGAGGTCGTCTGCGTCACACTACATTTACGTCATGTACTCACACTCGACTACGTCATTACATAGTATAAAACAAAGTTGCTTACCACTGTCCCTATGTATGCTTAGATCTTTAAAAGTACGCAAAGGATTTTGATACGGTTTTTTTATAATAGATAGAGTGATTCAAGAGGAAGGTTTATATAATAATCATAATAATAATCATTTATTTTGTTTGTAATATGTATAATACATGAATAATATTACATACATTGCACCCGTGCGAAGCTGGGGCGGGTCGCTAGTTGTCTACATTTCGCCGTTACTTATACGTCATTTGGTCATAATTTCAAAAAGATTTTCTTGAGCGGAACTCAAATTCTTTTTTTTTTTTAATTAAAACTAGCCTAAGTTACTAGTTATTTAATCAGTTATCTACCCGTGAAAGTGCTGTTAAAGTCAGTGCAATATAAAAATAAAAAAAAATAAAAACCAATAAAAAATATACTTTCATAAAAATGTTTTTTTTTTTTTGTAAGCTTATTCAGTCCCACTCCTGGGCAAAGGCCTCCCTCCACTCCTTCCATCCATTACCATAAAAATGTACAAAAAAAAATATTTCCTTAAATAAACACTTCAATTTTATATGTATGTAGGTATGTTTTAATGTTATGCGACTAAAATGGAGGATAAAAACATTTTTTTAAATCGATGTAAAGTTTATATAATTATCGGATAGACCTTAAAATGACATAAATAAAAGATTGTTTTGCAATAGTTAGGTTATACTCGAATAATACAGGCCCCGTCTAAATCCTTCGGAAATTCGCCGCAGGATATTATAAGTATATTATATATGAATACCAAAAGGACGACTGTAATTTTAACCTATGGGTCAATCGTTATTACACGACATTACCATAAAATGTTTTACCCTTAACCTATAACTGATGTCGATTGGAGAACCCCATTACCCAGCTATGAGGTTCTCCATACAACCCAGTAATAGGGGTCCTTGGTAATACCTGTAAGTACCGTGAACCTTAATAAAGGTAAATGTATAGTATCTCGTACACATGAATGATCGCTATGTGGTTTCTGCATTGTGTGTGTCTATATGTGTCAAATAAAACAATTTTATTTCTTTCTTTCTTTATTACAACCGTAAATTATTGGTGACGGTTTATTACTGCACGAGTTTTGCACGTTCACATATAGAGCTGTAAGCTTTTTAACTCTAGTTATGTAGGATATATAACAAGTTAGCAATAATTAATGTAGTAAAAAACATATGTTCTAACATATTGATAGGATAGATTTTTACTTTTTTTATGGTTGGCAAAAATCATCCAATGATGATCCCACTCTTGGGAGGAGCGGGAAACAGTGTCAGACTCTTATTGACTAAACACCCCGCACTGTTCCTTCTTTGCCTTTCGCACTAGGGCCAAGCCTTCCTTTCAGAAAGAGACCCAGCGCCCTAGTAGGCTTCAGATGGATTTTGACTTCAATTTATGACATAAAAAGAGCTCATAAAAACATTCAAAAAGCAAAGATATAACGTTACACAAGATGAAGCTACCATATTACACATAGTTACCGTAGCACAGGTTAGCTACGTCAAATTACAGGGCTACTTACGGCATAGCTAAATTTATGCTATGACGTACTTCAAGATATAGGGTCGCCTACGCCGTAGCACACAGCTACTCTATGCACATAATTACCGTAAGACAGGTTAGCTACATTGAATTACAGGGCTACTTACAGCGTAGCTAAATTTATGCTATGACGTACTTCAAAGTACAGGGTCGCCTACGCCGTAGCACACAGTTACCTACTCTACGCACATAGTTACCGTTGCATAAGTTAGCTACATCGAATTACAGGGCTATTTACGGCATAGCTAAATTTATGCTATGACGTACTTCAAGATATAGGGTCGCCTACGCCGTAGCACACAGCTACTCTATGCACATAATTACCGTAAGACAGGTTAGCTACATTGAATTACAGGGCTACTTACAGCGTAGCTAAATTTATGCTATGACGTACTTCAAAGTACAGGGTCGCCTACGCCGTAGCACACAGTTACCTACTCTACGCACATAGTTACCGTAGCACAGGTTAGCTACATCGAATTACAGGGCTATTTACGGCGTAGCTTATGCCATGACGTACTACAGTACAGGGTCGCCTACGCCGTAGCACACAGCTACTCTATGCACATAGTTACCGTAGCACAGGTTAGCTACATCGAACCACAGGGCTATTTACGGCGTAGCTTATGCCATGACGTACTACAGTACAGGGTCGCCTACGCCGTAGCACACAGCTACTCTATGCACATAGTTACCGTAGCACAGGTTATCTACATCCAATTACAGGGTTACTACGTCGTAGCACAGTTAGCTGCACTGTAGCACACGACTACCCAATTGCGCACAGTTACCGTAGCAAAGGTTTGGTACTTTGAAGTTCAGGGTTACCTACGTCGTAGAACAAAGTTAGCTACGCCGTAGCACATCATTTACTACGCCTTACAGTAAATGACAAATGATCTTTATTTTGCAAGTAGGTTTAAAAAACCCTTTCACACGTAATTTTTTTTAGCAACTAGATGCGCCCGATGTTTCCTAGCTGACTATCCTGAGAAGAAACACCGAAATAAACTCAGGGAAAGACTTGTATAAATTAATGACACCCAAAAACAAGAATAAATACGGCGTAGCACAGAGAAAGATTGGGTTTGAACTAAACTACATTGCATTAAAACTAGCTACGCAGTTACTACTGCGTGCCAAAACTTGAGCACAACACGGTCTATCAAATCTTGAGTAATATTAAACTAAACTAAACTAACTGAATACTGAAATCTTATGTGTACTATATTCTGTAAAACAGAACCTGTCTGCTCACGTACACGTACCTATACACACAGAATATCTGGAATATCTCGAAACACGAAACTAAAGCGTGGACAAAATAGTTGGAGTGTAAAATTCGACACGATATGCAATATATTCTGCATTTCTGCGGTAACAGAACATTTCCTCTCAGGAATATATTCATGGATACCAGTTTCTACCGCAGCTTCGCCCGCAATTATTTAGTTAATCAAGGAAGGATAGATAGGAGATGAATGTAATGGGTTTTATTGTACCTACAGTTCCTTTAATACAATTTATATAGGTACGGTTTTAGTTTATCACTGTCAGCGATAGCTATTACTACCACACGAGTCACACGATCTCTCTGGAAGGCAAAAAGGTATTTTTTTCTTGTTTTTAATTGTAGAACTTATAGAACTTACAGTAAGATAACTATAGATATTTTTTTTTGGTGCGCATGGCGACAAACCGGCAATCTTCAAGTCTAAAGTGAATCGGTAAGCGCGCTCCATCGTCGATCGCATCGGCAGTTTCCATCAGATAAAATAGCGGTCAAGCGCAAACCAATCAACAATAAAATAAAAATTAAAAAGTTACAAAATAAAGACTCAACCTACATATTGGTACTGTTTCTGAAATGAACCTTATTTCAGCGTGGCAATGCTGCCAGTGATTTTTGATGACCAATAAGTTTGTTCATTTTTTAATCATTTGTAAGGTAGGCAGTAATGCAATCGTTGATGGTAAGGCGCACTAGTTTATTAAGAGCCTATTCACTCTAGCCTTGAAGACACATAAATTACAATCGGACGGAAAGAAGGCAGCTGGCAATCTGTTCCAGTCCCTCGATGTATGTGGTATAAACGACGAGGCGAAACGCTTAGTCCGGACCGTAGATGTCTCATGACCGATGGTAAAATTGAGATGGCAAAATTAAATCACGCAATTCCGCTACAAAATTTCGGACATTTATAATATTAGTAAAATAATCGTGCACAGAAACTTTTCCTTTCAGGAATATACTCGTATTTACAGTACGTATATAGTGCTGAAAGATTTGCTTAGCGAATATGTTCGTGTGGTTTTCAGTTACAAAGGCAAAGGAAATAAAAGGAATAATTTGTGTTTGCTCCGGCTTGCTTTAATATTTCAGACGTTTGTAGCGAAATTATGATGGTACACGGTATAAAATGTATCCGCTTGTACATTTTTGTCATTCTACTTTGTAACTAATATGTAATTAATATGTAAATTTATTTTTTTATGGTGGGAAAAATCGCGCCGAATCCCGCCCTTGGGCGAAACGAGAAACAGTGTCAGACTACTACTGACTAAACGACCCACCTCATTCCTTCTTACCTTATTTTGTTCTTTCTATTATGTCTCTATACTCGAAAAGTTATACCAATTACTTCTACCACTATTGTAGATCAACAAGTAATCTTAATACCAGCAGACCTAGCCAAGGTTTTCAGCAGACATAGCCATTTCCTTTCGATTCTCTTTCGTCGATCACCTCGATTCGGTAACACATTCGATTCATTATTCAGTTGCACATGAATGCAGATAATATCATTCCCATTCATTTGAAGTTTTCTCTTAGCGTTAATTACGATTATCAACTAGACAAAGCCCTCTGGTATAAAGAGTTTAGGTCCTTCTTTTGCAAGAAACTAATACCCATTAATATTAGTAAACTAGCTTTAAGAGCTGTAAGAGTGCACGACTAAGAAGAGAGAGAGCTTTTACCCGCGGCTTCGCTCCCGGCAACAGTTTATTCTACTTTACTCCACTCTACCCTACTCTACCCTGCTGAACCCTAGTCTACCCTTCTATACCCTATTTTTTTTCATAAGAACCTACTCCTGACAAATTAAACACAACAAAAAAAGAATTATCGAAATCGGTTAAGCCATTCTCGAGTTTTGCGCTTACCAACACATTTTGCGATTCATTTTTATATTATAGAAGATGTCATTGTCCTTGCTAACAGTACGGTGTCATATAAGATCCCATGTGTCATGGTATCATATCCCGCGTAATTCTTATGAACAGTTATCAATTGTAGTGACACAGCACTCTGTGTCTCCAAGGTGTCGCTTCAGCGTTACGACTCATTCCAGTTTGTTATGGGCATTAATAGCATGTACCAGTGGTGGCCGAGTGGTAACCGCCCCGACTTACGAATAAGTAGGTCGCGGGTTCCAACCCAGTCAGGCACATTACTTTGTGTAATTTATTTCATCACCACTACTCTCAAAACGGTGCAAAGGAAATCATCGTGAGAAAAACGGTATGTCCTAGAGCCAGCAATTCAAAGACGTGTGACATTTACCAACCCGCATTGGGCCCGTTCCCTCTCCTAGAGAGGAGGCCTGTGTCCCAGCAGTGGGAACATTAAAAAATCTGATGATGATGATGTACGTAAATCTATAAAGTAATCTTTTAAACAAGAAGCGAGACTGTATAGATATTTCTCGGCATACACTCGGAGCATGCGAAATTCATACTGGTATCCATTAATATGCATGAATGTACGTTTGTATGTTATTCCAAGATTTACGAGGTTCATTCACTTATTATATTACTCGGCGGTAGCAGGTACATTTCATACATAATTTAGCCTCGCTACACGATCATAAAGTTGCTAAGATGTGTGAACTTTTCTCAAGATTGTTATAACTGAAAGTTTCCAAAATTAAATGGAGTTTTTGGCGGATTATTTGCCTCCTGGGTGTAGTTATAGGCAACATTATAGCCGATAAGGAGTTATATCGCGAGGTTAGTGGGAAATAAATATCTCGTTGTCGATTCAAGTCGGGGCCTTTACCATTCGGCCATCACAGCTCACTGAGATTTACGTTACTCTTTTATTTATTGTACCTGTAACTGCCTTACAGAATGCTAAAGCCATCATTTTAAGCTGATTTTACCATCAGCTCTGGCAGAGATTGGTCACAGATATATTGTTAGTAGTATGCCCGCCTGCTCCGCCCAATGGCAGGAGAAGTCACTGAGCGAGCTTCCACCTTAAAAAAATGAGGGTGGAAAGAGCGAAACCAGATAAGTAATTTCTGAATAAAATCACAGGTGATGTTCAAGAGTCGCAGAAAAAATCTCTTTTGCCATCAAGCGAAGGCGAGCAATGTGTAATTCGCCGTCCGCCAAAAATCTGCTTGGGTGGTGGTGGTGCTTGGGTCTTGTCGGACGATGTTGATGGCGCATTATATACTCTCACCTCAAAAAGGTGTCAACATGATTTTCAGGGCTGATACCTGTGAGGCCCCTGGGCGGAGCGCGAGATAGTTTCAGACTTTTACTGACTAAATATCCAACCCATTCCTTCCTTGTCTTAGTTGCAGGGCCGTAGTGTACTCTCTTACATTTACTCACGACCCCTGTAAGCTTCGGCCCCGCTAGGCTTCTACAGTTTGCCTACAACTCCTTGAGGCGCGCAGGAACAGCACGCATTGTCAACGACTTGGGGGCCTATCACAAGCCCTTATAGCAGTATTACTTCGATATTACTTTCAGTGAGAAAGAGACGGCTGTCACTTGCACACTCTGGAACAGGAATAAAACAATTTTACTTTAAATATCATGGTCTTGGACTCGGTCTAGACAGCGAACTATCCATATCTGTCTAGAATGAAACTCTTCTTTACAGATTGATTCTATCCTCCCACTGTTTTCGTTAAATCAGTTAACAAGCCTATTCGAGAAATTCCTTAAACTACTCTAACACTTTATCATGTCAGGAAAATTTGACAAAGCATATTAGTTTCAAGCTTACAGTATTACTTCAGGACCTTTACCCCCGACGTGGGCGTCTCACATTACTCACACCTGACCTTTCAAAGATCACAGGTGTGAATGGGACCTTTAGGGTCTCAGCACACATATGGGATCGGAAAGGGATCGTCACCGTATCGCCTCGAGCCGTTCAGAATGGTTTGTATTAAACTCCCTACTGCAACGCACACTAATCGGAATAATAACGTAATCGCCTCGCCTCGGAACAGGCTCCGAACTTGAATTCCCGCGCTTACGGCTCATCGTCCCCGCGCTTACGTTTCTCCGTCCCCGCGCTTACGTCTCTCCTTACCCGAGCTCACATCTCTTCGTCCACCCTTTCCCCTTTCCCCTCCCGCTATGGCTATGATAGCCAACTCACGTATTGTAAACCAAGACATAACCGTGCGCTACACTTAACGTTTGGATTCAAACTGATCTGGTGCCAACCAGGTCAGCCAGGGGGCGGCGAGGCGTAAGCGCGGTGTCGCCTAGCCGTAGCCGAGTTGACGTACAGGCGCTGCTGATACGCTTTCGTTACGTGCATACGGTAGGTTGACGCCTGGTTGACAGCGAGGCGAAAGGCGTTACGGTTACGATCCCTTTCCGATCCCATATGTGTGCTGAGACCTTTAGGGTCGTAGCACACATATCAAAACGGAAAGGGATCGTCACCGTATCAACTCGAGCCGTTCAGTATTATTCGTACGAAACTCCTTACTGCAACGCACACTAAACGGAATCGTAACGTAATGGCATCGCCTCGGACAAGCTCACGAACCGCGTTGCAGTGCGCGATCGACTTGTGGTCGGCTTTCCGTCCCCTCGCTTACGGCTCTCCATACGCTAGCTTACGTATCTTCGTCCACTCTCCGCCCGCGGTCTGTGTTGCCGCTCGTGCTGTACGATTCACGATAAAGACGACCGTAAAGTAAGCCTTTGCGAACGTTCCCGCATGTAGACTCGTAAAAAAAAGTGTTTTTCATTTTATTTTAAACCAAAATACGATTAAAAACTAACAACGTCTAGCCGTCAACCAGCGGTCGGCGAGCCGTAAGCGTGACGTCGCCTAGCTGTAGCCGAATTGCCGGGGTGGAGCTTCCGATCCGCTTACGTTACGTGGTTACGTAAAGTGGACGACTGTTTGACGGCGAGGAGAAAGGCGAGAAGGTGACGATCCCTTTCCGTTTTGATATGTGTGCTAAGACCCTTAGGTTCGAGTTAAACTGCTGACATGGTATAACTCAGTTAGTAAGGTCTTTCATCTAAATCATATCCTAATTTAATCAAGTTTGTACGTTAATGTGTCTCGCTCTCGGGTTGTACTTAATGATATAATTAAGTTTCAACTACATTAGTCTACCTGAGTAATTAAGACTTTTGTAGACGGATAATTAAGTGAGACCATCCCGAGTCATCTATTGTAAACGTGGCCTTGGTTACTTGCTAAAGAAGCAACGCGAAAAAAAGAGATAACGCCTGAATGCTGTTTTTTTTAATGTAAAAATCATCCAATGAATCCCGGGAGCGGAGCAGGAAACCGTGTCAGACTCTTACTGACTAAACAACCTACCTGTTCCTTCCTTGCCTTAGTCCCAGAGCCCTGGTGTTACGCTTTCGCATCAACCCTTGGGCCCAGGAGCCTGAATGCTCTGTTGAAATTCGGTAATTTCGTCACTCTCTCGAATATTTCACAAAAGTTGTTTTAAGAAATACGGTTTTTTATAAACTTTAAATGTTTTGGAAAAACATTTTTTTCTATCAGAATCTCGATAAATGTATAAAGTAATAGCAGATTTTCAGTTCAGTCTTTGTTGTATTAGTTATACGCAAAATGATTTCATTTTAATAGGAACCTAGATATTATCCACAAGATATCTAAGACGTTATTACACATCTTTCTCTAGATATGTGCCTCCAACATATCTAGAAAAAGATGTGTAGATAATCACGTAAGAGCGATATGGAAATGTCAATCAGGTTGGTCGCTCTTAAGTAGACATCATCTGTAGTTTAATTGCTTTAATTGTCAAATTAGATTGACCTATAAAAGTCTTACGTTACCCAATTTGCATGCCTTATTGAATAAACTGAACATAATTTAATACTTTATTGATTTCTCAAATAACAACCCTACCTGCTATATTCCCAGAAAATAACCTAACCTACTGACATAAAATATTTTATAACCAACGCCCTTCAAACTTCATAAAACGGAAATTTTAAAATATAACCCGTAAAATATCGTCGTATTTTAAGGTGACATTTACGAAATTTTTCGCTCGCTTTCCCCGGCCGTTTCGCAAAGTGTTCGTCTGGCTGGAGTGTGTAATCGCGTTAAGTCCCCAGCAACCTTTTAGGGCCTTATCACACTAGCGGTTTGCGAGCGTCTACACGTCTCGCGGAGCGGATGCGTAAGGAACACGTTACGGGTGCGCAACGAACACGGCGAGCATGCGCAGCGAATTCGTTGTGGACGCGCAACGAGATCGCCGCAAACAGCAGCATGAATGCTACTTAGTACTGTCTCGTACAAATGCCACACGCTATTGCTGAAGGTGGGTATAAACCAATTTTTTAATATTAATGGTAGATTTTGTTACTAAATGTATTTATTGTACGTTAACTTGCCACAAACACGCGAAGAAAACGTTGCGAATTCGCCACGCATCCGCGACGTCTTCGCTGTGCAGCAGCGGCTTGTTCGCGACGCATTCGCTGCGTGCCCGCCCCGCCCGGCAACCGTTCGCAAATCGCTAGTGTGATATTGCCCTTAAAGTATCGTTTTAATAAGGCATAGTGTTTGGGAACATTTGTGAAAGGAGTTCCTTCGTGTCTTCATTATGCTAAGCTTTTTTACGAATTTACCTTTTTAGGTTGCTTTCTTTTTTTCTTGTTAGATCTCTCACTTCAATTTGGTGATTGTTGAGTTTTGTCAGCGTGTCTCCTTTTGAGAATATTACTAAGTATTCGTCTAGCTGAAAAGGGTTCTTCGAGAATAGAAAAAAATAGTGACAAAAGTTTTACACAGACCTTTCATCTTTGGGTACAATGACGGTCTTATCGCTGACAGCGATATCTACCAGACAACCTTAGGATGGACTGAAAGTATAAAAAAGAAAAATGAGGCAGTGTGTTTTGTACTGCTAGTGAATCAATTAAATATTAATTTGCATTTTGCATTAGTTTATTAAGCCTTAAGAGAACACCGGTGTCCATACACTTATTGTCTATTACTCGTAATTGTTTTTTTTTAATTTATTTTAAAGAAGGCTTACAGACTAATTATAATGTGAGTAAACAAAAATTATTTTGAATATTGCTAACAACAAGCCCCACATATAGTATAATATTATAAACATTATTGTCGTAGGACTTATTGCATTTCTGAACTATGTTTACGTATGTATTTTTTTATAATATCACTACAGTTGGGACAATACTAATAGTTAATATGAAACGAAAATTAAATAAATCGAAAATTATATTGTGTCTGTAATTACGGTTGTCGAAAGGTTAAAACTATATGCCAGACTGTATATGGTTTTTTTTTGGAAAATCACCCTATTCAAATTACACCCATTATTATAACGAAATTGTAATTAGGTACCTACATGGTATTAAGTTAATACATATAATAATAACATAAATAAATGACAGTTGTGATTATACGATTATATATTTGAGTAATATTTTTTTTATCCCACTTACTGTGACAGGAAACAGAACACAGACACTCATACTTTTGTAACATTAAAGTGTTAAGAAAATGTGCCCCAATATAAATATACCTAATTGATTGTATGTTCTTTGCCTGTTGCCTATTATAATATTATAGGTACAATAATAAAAATCTCTTACTATTCAGATAGTAACTAAGCAAGATACATTGCCATCATGAACAGAAATAAATAAGCATTAAATCTTTTTACATTCAACAAGAGCTTACAAAACTATTACTTCAACAAGTTCTAAGTACATGAAACTTAATCAACTATCAAAAACATTGCCCAAAATCTTCCATCAGTGACCCTCTGCCCACTTTCCACTTGGCCCAACAAACGGGCACTTCACGTAATCACCAAGACTTCAAATTAACTTTGAGCACACCCCGTTGAAGCTTAACGAGAGAGATGCGACGACTTTTATGACTTTGTCAGTGAATTGTATCGTCATAAATGAGGATACGATCTCTTGTGTTCAGAGAGCTAAATGACAGAGTACGGAACGTCTACAAAAGGCGGTATTAGGTTAGGTATCAAATTTAACTGAATTATGTGTTTTTAATATCCAAAATTGAGCAGTGGTGGCCGAGTGGTAAAGGCCCCGACTTACAAACTGTAGATCATGAGTTCAAAGCCAGCCAGGCGCATTACTTTATGTAATTTATTTCATCACTACTTCTCAAAACAGTGAAGGAAAACATCGTGAGGAAACAGGTATGTCCTAGAACCTATACAAAGTTAAACCACTCGGCCACCACTGCTCAAAAATCATTATTGTAGGTGATTTTGCAACAAAATAATGTTTTTTTCTAAGACATCATGTACATATTGTTATTTTATTATAGTAGTATCGTTTTACTAAAATTGTTTTTAAAAGAAGTTTTTTCAAATAATAAATATACTGTCAGTTAGATTACGTACGCGCGTACATGTACAACTAAACAACCATATAAAAAATACAGAAAGAATTTACCTGTCAGGCAAAAAAACTACCAACATATTTATACATTTTGGTGGCTCAGAAACAACTATATTTAAGCGAATACCCACGCAATAATATAAGACAGATATTACGAGAATTTTTTACTATATTAATGTAACCAATATCTCATTCCGCCATCGTCTGGTATCTGTAACATCTGTCCCACGAATCATGGCACTAAATGGATTAGTAGCATTTATATCTTTTATTCTTTCTTAGTAGACAACTTGCCAAATACTTATTGTTGTTTCTTTTGGTATCTTTCTTTTTGTGAATTGAAGCGTGACTGGGTAAAATTCTGTTTATAAGAAAGATAATTCTTTATCTTTTGGATAGGTAATCTTTTAACACTTAGTGGGGTAAACACGAAGCTCGTTTTCTTTATTTTAAAGTGTACGCAGACTTTTCTTTTTGATATTTATTTGAACTATAATAATATTATTATTAATTTATTTATAAAGTAATTCTTACAACTAGTGATTGGGGCCTTTTAATCAAAGTAAAGCCTATTTTAGGAGACTCCGCACTTCCGTATCTTAATTTAATAACTTGTTAAATGTCTTTTTTGTCTTTACTAAAATGCATACCTAATAATAATAAAAAACAACTACCTAATCCTAAACTTAAACTAAAATATAAAAGCTAAAGCATGTCCTAGAACCGAAAATTCGAAGACATGTGATATCCACCAATCCGCACTGGGCCAGTGTGGTGTATTACAGCCCATTCCCTCTCCTAGAGAGGAGGCCTGTGTCCCAGTAATGGGAACATTAACAAGGCTGATGATGATGCAGCATGAAGCATTTATTATTTTATATAATTCATTGCTGTAAACTTTATCAAAAAAATATATGTTAATCTTCAGGATAAATGCTAAATAGTAAGCATCTTCAAAATTAAACAAAGTTATGTAATACGGTAGAAAAATCATGAAAATGCCTTTAGACATTTTTGGAAATTTAAATTATTTTTCATTTCAATTGTTAACTTTTTTTGTGATTAACGAAATAGAAAAAAGATTCAATTTCATCTAGACAAGCCTGAAAGACTGAAATTCAAATTAACTCAAAATACTTTCTATTATTTTAGTACCTATACGGCAGACTACCCTCTGTATTATTTTTAGTTCTTACGATCCATCCTAAGGTTGTCTGTTAGATATCGCTGTCAGCGATAAGACCGCCATTGTAACCATAGATTTAAGTTTTGTATAAGTTCTGTTACTTTTGGTGTACAATAAAGTTTAATCTATCTATCTACCTAGTATCTGCGTTTTCTGACCCTAGTATTTCTACAATCTCGTACTTGGAGGATTCCGGCGACTGGGACCGCAATTAACTCGGACCGCGGTCCCGGTCGCCGGATTCATTCAATTTTAACATTTCTCTTCCGGCGACTCGGAGCACCCTTAAAAATGTTAAAATTAAATGAATCCAGCAACCGGGAGCGTGGTTCGAGTTAATAGCGGTCCCAGTCGCTGGAATCATCCTTACAAGGCCTAGTATTGACATTAGCAAGTATATCTCATTCCTATAAAACATTCATGCGAATCCTGCATCAGTAGGATCATAAAATTCGACTGGCCTGTCAGTCTAGTAGTTAGTGACCCTGACTGCTATGCGGGAGGTCGTGGGTTCGATTCCCACCCAGGACAAATGTTTGTGTGATGAGCACGATCATTTGTTCTGTGTCTGGGTGTAATTTATCTATAATATGTATGTATTTAGAAATATATAAGTATGTTTATCAGTTGTCTAGTACCCATAACACAAGCTCTGCTTAGCTTGGGACTAGATGGCGTTGTGTGATAGTTGTGGACATATTATATTATATATAAAGTAAGGGCTTATGATAAATTTTAATGAGATACCCACTCTCTAATTCACCAACTTGTAATATATTCAAGCACTTACGATAACATTGTAATATCAAGAATAAAAAACAATTTAAACAGGATTAAAGCTTTGGGTCGAGAAAAAGATTATGAATTCATCCCGTAAAACGCGTTACTCGTGAAAATTGTGGTTAATCTTTTAAATGGGTACCTAAACAGTAAAAATAATAAAGGGTAGTCACCCTTTAGTTATTCAGTAACAGTAGAATTGAAATAATTTTATTATACAGAAACTTAAATGTATGAGTACAATAGAGGTCATATCGCAGACAGTGATATCTATCGGACAACCTTAGTATGAACTATGAATATTTATAATAAATTTTCAGTACACTGCAGACGCAGTTTACTTAAAATTAATGAAAATTTGAAAAAAGTGTAATCGCATCGTTATTAATGTTTCAACTGCTGGGACACCTCTCTAGAAGGAATGGGCCATAATCCACCATGCGGGCCCAGTGCGTATTGTTGGATGTTACAGGTCTTCGAATTTTTGGTTCTAGGACATGCCGGTTTCCTCACAAGTTTTTCCTTCACCGTTTTGAGAGCAGTGGTGATGAAATAAATTACAACAAGTAATGCGCCTGGCTGAGTTTGAACTCGTAAGTCGGGCCTCGAAGGTGGATTGTCGATGTAGCTCATGAGACAAAATATTAATATTAGGTACATATTATAAAACAAAGTCCCCAATCACGTCTGCTTGTCTGTATGACCGATAATAATCACAAAAATTATTGAAGGGATTGTTGTATTAAATAAACAGAGTGATTCTTGAAAAAAGTTTAAGTGCGTAAACCTGTAAGTTGCATTTGGTGTTAATTTATTAGTTTTTTATTTAAGCTCTCTCTAGCCTGAAATACAGGGTCACCCTAGTTCAGGCAAATAAGAAACTGTGTTCTTTTTAATATTATATTGTACTTTACTGTATTCATGTCCCATTTTTATAAATAAACGATTATTATTACCTGATCTACTTCTAAACTTTTATTTTTACAATAATTCATTAAGTCCTATTGTCTTTTAATTATGACACTAATTACGGTAGCCGAAAGGTTGTCCCTTAGAACAAAAATAAAAAGCATAGGTACGTAGTCACTAATAGCTTCCTCAAATAAGAACATCCACAATTATAACAATTACCGACCAAAGAGTCTTCCAAAAGAGGAAATGTTGCGGAAAAACTTTCTTAAAGAGAACGAACGAAGTTCTAACTTAATAATGAAACTACGAACAAAGATAGTTACGAGACGCAGTTGTGTTCCGACAACAATTAAGACGAATAAACAACACATAATAATATAGGTAGCACCTTCATCATCTTTGGAGCACAAGGTAAAGGTGTGCCCCGCTTGTAAAGAGTAACGCCGTGCCCTCGTGAGGGTGATAGGTAGCAACCAGAAGAGCAATGGGTAGCTCGCCGTCCGGTCGTCAGGTAACAGTCCTGACCGAGCCCAAGTCGTCGACGGCACACACTGTTCCCGTGCGCCTTAAGGAGTTATCAGCAAACTGAAGTGCCCCTGCTGGGCCCAAGAGTTGATGCGAAAGCGTTACTCCAGAGCCTATTAAGCCAAAGAAACGGGCTAGGTTGTTTAGTCAGTAAGAGTCTGACACTGTCTCCCACTCCGCCCAAGGGCGGGATCGTCATTGGATGATTTTTATCTATAATAAAATAGCTGTCCTTATCTGTATTATCTAAGGGTGGACCAGATGGTGGTGGTGGTAAAATACACAAAGCTAAACTTTATACTCCAGTTTTTGTCGCTGGATGTACCTAATTTCGAATTACAAATCCAGGTACACATACTGTATGATTTTCATTAAACAGTTATGTATTTAAACCTGCCCTGAAACGAAACCACAAAGCAGTTCACACCCACCATTTCCGAAAATATAAAACTGCCCTAAAAAGGCCCAATAATAATAACCGATTAAATCTTCAGTGTTGCCATTAGAAATAATACTCGTCCTAACGGAGGAACCTTTATTTCGAAAATGTGGATCTGCGAACATTTCAGATATCTCTCTAATAGCTGTTCTCGCTAATTGAATTTGCTTTTTACTGAAATCTGTAGGCCATTAGGATTTAGCGGGGTAATCGGCAAGTTTATTTAGGGGCCATCAATAAAGATTAGCTGCCGAAGACTTAAATTAGTCGTAATTGTTCTTAAGACTTGCCAAATGCGATACTTTCTATTTAAGAGCTTTCTTTTATAAGATTAAGACGATATCTAGGTTATTATTTTGTTTATAGTTTTTTCTTGTTTTGGAAAAACGAGGGGCGTTATTTTTTTCACTATGTCAAAATAGGTCAGTTGAAAACCAATGTCAGGTATTAGTTATTTGGCATTAATCCAAATAACTAATACCTGACATTGGTTTTCAACTGGATTTGAAATTGCGTGGTGACGAACGTATTGTAAATCAGTTTTGCAGTGTTAAAAGTAATGTCAATCGTACAGCTTCAGGCCTTTTTTAATGGTCAAACCTAGTCAATACACCCTACATGGACAGAAAAGAGGATTGTATGATAGACCAAAACCACAAACTTTCTACCAATATCTATGAATTGGGGACTAGAATACATGAAGACTCTCGCGTCTTCCTTTTTAACCGACTTCAAAAAAAGGAGGAGGTTCTCAATTCGATTGTATTTTTTTTTTTTTTTTTTTTTATGTTTGTTACCTCAGAACTCCGTTGTTTATGGATGGATTTGCAAAATTTTTTTTGTACTTGAAAGGATATGCTTCCAGATTGGTCCCATTTTTTTCAAAATCGAGTTTTGATGATGGGATCCATGACAAATCGAGGGAACTCCTCAAATATTATAGGCAACTATATAGTTTTTTTTTTATATTTTCATCGAGAACTCAAGCATTTACAGTTAAAAAGTAACATTTGATGAGGTGGAACTGGTGAAGAAGATCAGAAAATGGCTAACGAAACTTGATACTCGCATAGATATCACAATCAAGGTAGTTAAGCAACTATGAAAATGCACTATAAACCAATGATCTTAAAAAATGATGTTGAAAAAGTTATCATCGAACTGATCTGATGATGATGAGCTGGAAGGTAGGCACTGGAACTGCGTAACTAATTAATATATCCTAGCCGTGTTTGGGCTTGTTAGAATTGTCATAAGATGCACTTTGGCTGTAAGGTACTATTGAACTGATGTGATGATGAAGCTGGAAGGTGGAAGGTCGGCTTGGGAACTTCAAAATAAAATAATGTATCCTACCATTGTTTGAGCTTATTAGAGCTGTCATGGGCAATGCTGTCAAGAGCAATGGAAAGGGCTATGCTCGAGTTTCCTTGCGTGTTCGAAACAGAAATGAAGAAATGCGCAGGAGAACCAGGGTCACCGACATAGCCCGAAGAATTGCCAAACTTAAGTGGCAGTGGGCAGGGCACATTGCTCGTAGAACAGATGGCCGATGGGGCCGAAAGGTTCTAGAGTGGCGACCGCGCACCAAAAGACGCAGCTTTGGAAGGCCTCCCACAAGGTGGACCGACGGCCTGGTGAGAATCACGGGAACGCGATGGATGCGAGTCGCACAGAATCGGTCGTTATGGCGACGCTTGGGGGAGGTCCAAGTCCAACAGTGGACGTTTTCTGGCTGAAATGATGATAATTTAGAGAGCTGTCATAAGATGTACTCATGAGATGAATCATAAGTATTTCATGCATCATATCATCTCTCCACGAGATCAAAACGATTACACTGTAACAATGTACCTTTAATATGTATTCCTACTTTTATGACATTGGTAACTTTTTCAAAAGAAATGTAGGAACGATATTGACTTCGTTGCCATAACACATTATAATGAAAAACACTAAACGGCTACAAATAAAAAAAAAATTTACAAAAAAAAAACCGCCTTCAAAAAAAGACAAACGATAAAAGTTCCTACACTAAAAAGTTGAAAATAAAAAATTGAATTACTGTAAAGAAACTTAATTTATAGGTAAAGTTATTTGACATTAATACTTTGCAAATATTCAAAATTTATTACTTCTTTTTGGAGTCGGTGCCAGTGAAGGCAAGGAATTACGAATGGGCAACAATCCCTTGAAAAACTACCTCTAACTTAACTATAAAACTACTTAGTACCTATTTGCATACTCAAATATTATAATACTTAATTAAGACGTAAATACATATTAGACTTCTCTAAAAAAATCATCCGATTTGCACATTTTTTTTAAATAAAAAATATATACTTACAAAAACCTTCTGCCACATTTTAAGTACATTGAAAATGTTTAAGCATTATGTACGAAAAATGGCACCGAATATTAAAAAGCTACCTAACATTAAGTTTCAACAATAAAAATGATGGCACCGACTCCAAAAAGAAGTAATAAATTTTGAATATTTGCAAAGTATTAATGTCAAATAACTTTACCTATAAATTAAGTTTCTTTACAGTAATTCAATTTTTTATTTTCAACTTTTTAGTGTAGGAACTTTTATCGTTTGTCTTTTTTTGAAGGCGGTTTTTTTTTTGTAAAAATTTTTTTTTATCACTAGAATACAATAAACTATTTAATTTACGGCAAAGAAATCACAACCATTTATGGTTGTGATTTCTTTGCCGTAAATTAAACATTAAATTAATAAATAAAATTAATATAGACTACATTAAAATTAAAACCCAAAAATCATAAACTAACCATGTTCTTCTCCATATGTTTCCAGAATACTGTCACCCGTACGAGCCGTTTAAGTGTCCTGTGGACGGCAACTGCATCTCCATCCAGTATCTCTGCGATGGAGCCCCTGACTGCATTGATGGCTACGACGAGGACTCCAAGCTCTGCACTGCTGGTAAGACACAACATATTTTTTACAATTTTGAATTATTTATTTATTTACACACAAACACAAAAAGAAAATAACATACAGATAGAAAAGTACAAAGGTACTGCTTATTTCTAACGAAAAAAATTTCTTCCAGAAGACCTGCGACAGGAGAGTTGGATGAGAAATGTAGACACAGTGTGTATAAATAATTTATAAAAGTTACACTAAAATCAAAGTCATGTAATACTTACAAATAAATATATCAATAACCATAAATAAAATGTACACATATATAGATGCAATACATACATAATAATAATACATAATAATAAATAAATTTGGGTATGTCGGAAGCCCTAGGCATCAATATCACAGACATGAAGCAATCGTTGAAAGAACGTTTCTTTGGACGCCTGAGGAAAGTTTTTAATAGCCTTCTCTCAGGCGGGAACAAGGTGCGCGCCTTCAACGGTTGGGTCATGCCGGTATTGATGTACTCTTTCGGCGTACTCAAATGGACTCAAACGGAACTTGACGCCCTGGATAGGCGGGTCCGTACACTGCTGACTGCATACCGAATGCACCACCCACGTTCGTCGGTGATGAGACTGTATATCCCACGGAAGTGTGGGGGTCGCGGTTTTTTAAATGCTAAGACCCTACACAACCGTGAGGTATGCAGTCTCAGGGAATATTTCCTAGCTGTCGACGTGGGTATGCATCGAGATGTAGTGGCGGTGGACAAGGGACTCACCCCGCTCTCCCTGGCTAACGAGAACTGGCGCAAACCTAGCGTAGTGCTTGACACTAACGATCGCAGGGTTGTGTGGCAGAGCAAGGAACTTCACGGACGCTTTTTCCGGGCCCTTAACGGGCCTGATGTAGATCAATTGGCGTCCGTATCCTGGCTGCGTTCTGGTGACCTCTTTGGGGAAACCGAAGGTTTTGTCTGTGCAATTATGGACGAAGTTATCATACTACCGGAGATTTATTGTGAAGGACGGCACGGTTGACATTTGTCGGGCTTGTCACCGTCCGGGAGAATCAATTCGTCACATAATCTCTGGTTGTTCTCGTCTAGCTAACGGCGAGTACTTGCACAGGCACAACCTCGTAGCCAGGATTATCCATCAGCAACTTGCTCTGAAATACTCTCTTGTGGAATCGGAAGTGCCGTACTACAGGTATGAGCCCGATCCAGTTCTTTATAATGGTCATATCACCCTGTACTGGGATCGGTCTATCATCACTGACAGGACTATTTTAGCCAATAAGCCTGATATAGTGATGGTAGACCGAAGCGAGAGGCGTGCAATGATTGTTGACATATCCGTCCCTCATGACGAGAACCTCGTGAAAGCCGAGAAAGATAAACAAGTCAAGTATATTGATTGTAGGTTGTCGACATGTGGGATGTGGATTCGGCAATCATTGTACCGATAGTCGTGTCAGCCAATGGCTTAATAGCCAAGAGCCTCGAACAACACCTTAGGAGGCTCTCGTTAGGCGGCTGGATCAAGGGCTTGATTCAGAAAGCGGTACTCCTGGACACGGCTCGTATTGTTAGGAGGTTCCTATCTCTGGAGCCCTGACCGCCGGTAGCTTGGACCCTGTTCCCGATACCGGTGGGACACTATTTTTTATATTTTTAAATGTTTTTTTTTTATAGAAATATTTAAAAATATGAAATATTCCGTTTATTCATTTAAAACTACATATAAATATTTATTTATATGTAGTTTTAAATGAATAAACGGAATAATACATAACTATAATATATACCTAACTTTATGAGATAGAAGAGAGATAATAATAAATAATTATGTGAATTACAAGATCCGCAATCACTGACCTCTATTATTTATTACACTGGACTGGCTGCCGTCAAAGTGCTTTTGTCCCCGTTTGATATTCGCCATATTGGCGCTGTCGGTCACGGTGAGTGTAGCGAGTGTCTACGGTACTAAAACTGGTAATGGCGCGCCGCATACAATGTTAGTCAAATTAGTTCTCTGGACGCTCGCGAGTGGCGCTTCAAATGGGTACAAAAAATGAGCTGTCAAACATACGAAACACCATTAGTGATAGGCAACATAGTTATTAGTGATAGGGTTCTATTTGTATACTCTGAAAAATAATTCAATTCAGTAAAATAACAGACTCTTTCATACATTTTTTAAATTATTGTATGCAGAGTTCTGTCATTTTGAGTTTTTATACGCCACTTTACACTGGTTTTTTCCGCTCCACTCAGCTTCTCAATGCCTCACTAACTCAAAGGTACTTTAATACACGTCAATTAAGATGAACTAAAATGGTAATTGCCATAGTTACACGTAGCTGCACTTCAATTAAAACCCGAAAGTCTGTAATTGCGCATTGAAGGCCAATCGCTATTTTGGTTCAACTTATAGGCCGCGTACTGTAACAATCTATTAAAAAATATGGCTTCATATTATTTAACTCGTAGGTGCCTAACAAGCTATAAAAAATATTGTTTCATATGTGACCTACAAACAGAAGCCGGGTGCGAGACAAGACATCAAGCTGATTAATCTCCATCTACCCTCTCGACGTAATAAGTTTCGTGTCTGGGTTTTCGCACGCATTCATGCCGTTTCTTGATAAGATAATTGTGTTTTTGGGACAATATATAACGGAATAAGCGAAAAAGCCTTTTTGGGAAATATAAAGGAAATTCTAACTTTTTTTTTATGGCTGGTAAAAATTATTCAATGACAATTATTAAATAGTATCAGACTCTTACTGACTAAACATCCTACCCTGTTCCTACATCGCCATCTATACCAGGGCTAGAGCGTTCCTGTCAGACACGAACCTTTGGCCCCAGTTGGCTTCGACCCTTCTGCAGGGTCCCTACGATTTGCTGACAACTCTTTGAGAAGTTGTAACCTTCAGTTAATGCTTTTGGCTTCTGAAGGAGGAAGGCACTCTGTAGATAGGCAACCATCTGGCTTACCGCGTTTCCTTCTTTCACAGTCGCTGCGGATAGAAAGGAAATCTGACACCCGTCTAAAGAGTATAGACTTTTTTTTTATAAAAAAGGCTGGGATTGATGGCACCCATTATCTTCATATTGAGACTCCATTGAGCCGTTGATTGCAGCTGATGTATGTAAATATTTGAGAACTCAGGTTCTCATTGTGAACAGTTATTATGAAAGCTGTACTTTTTTAAGTGTTACATAGAAAATCAACAAATAAATTCTCGCCATCGATATATATGTACTAAGTACGCAGGCAGATGAGGCGTGCCGTACAGTGACTTTACTCCACTTAAGTGATCAGCTTGCTATACACTTTTACATTGATGGCATTAATGCAGTTTTGACGTGTCAGCGCTGCAAGTTTTAAGTTTTGATATACAACAATGTATTTAACTTTTTAGTATTTTGACCAATAGTTTCTATGAACGTGCTTGTTTATCGCTAGTATATAAGTCGATGCTTCTCCTCCTCAGGTTAGAGCGCAGTGTCAAACTTTTATTGACAACTAGCTTCTGCCAGCAGCTTCGCACGTGAAAGTCGGTCAAGCCTTTAAGGATAAAATTTCGAAAAATTCGTTATTAGCAAACTTATACACCGAATAAGAAACCTAGCTGCCCAAGTTTGTAGGTATTATAGTTTCTGAGACTTCGTGATTAATTAGTGAGTGGTATTTAGCTTTTATATGTAAGTATAGATTACTGACAATATTCCTTCAGTTGAGGTTTTTTTGCAAGGGCTACGGTAACTTTTTGGATCAATTCGTATCTCTGCAAGCGTTGCCTCTAATTGGCCAGTTGGTCATGTCCATTTGCTGACAGCTCTTAGAGGCGCGCTTGCAACATAACGCGCTGTCGACCTAGGCTTGGCTTTTACCGAAAGGCAGGCCAACAGAAAGTTTTACTGGATTTTCTGAGGCCTACCACCATTGCCTCTTTCCAAATGTCCAGGAAATGTGCCAATTCTTGCCATTAATTTGATTTCACACTTTAAAAAAATTACGTTTAAAAATAATTGTGAAGATAATTTTCCACATCATCACTACCTAGTATAAAACAAAGTCGCTTACCGCTGTCCCTATGTATGCTTAGATCTTTAAAAGTACGCAACGGATTTTGATGCGGTTTTTTTAATAGATAGAGTGATTCAAGAGGAAGGTTTATGTGTATAATACATGCATAATATATTCAATATCAGTACCCGTGCGAAGTTGTGGCGGGTCGCTAGTAGGTAAATTATGATTTATGCAAGTCGATGAATAAAGTCATTAAAATATGGTATTTTCCTCTTTAATGTGTAATGAATTAATTGATGAATGATTCATGAACATTTCATATGCGAAGGTTTATACTGATTTCTTTTTCACCACAAGAGCTTCAAAATGAGTTTTTGATGAGTATTTTATTCAATATTTCATTTTGATAAAGCAAAGGTTCTTATTATTTCTGTTCATCTGTTGCATGTACGTACTACCGAAAGTGGTGTGCTACCTACTCGCACGACAACTTCGGCTCTTGTCTCTGTCCTTGTCTATCAGAACACGACTAGTATACGACTGTGATGATACTGATCATAGATATAAGTTTCTAGTCCAAGTTTCTGATTGCGATGTTAGCGCATAACGTATTATTAGTACATTACGATACAATTAGTGTAGTGTAAGGGATGATTCTCATTAGAGCGGGCCGTGCCAGGGCCGGGGCGTGGACGAGCCGGGGCCCGTCCGTGCTATGCAATTTATTTTCGGACGCAGCACGAAAAATGTTCTGATTACGATGTGACGTGGAGGGAACGGGGCGGGACCGTGCAACAAACGTGGTATTGAAGTGCGTCGAGCGGGCCCGGACGGGACACGGATAATGCACTGTGTAATATAAATTGATTCATACAAAATATATGAAACAGATTAAAACCGTGCCCCGTCCGGGCCCCGTCCGGGCTCCGCCCCGGGCACAGCACGTTCTAATGAGAATCATCCCTAAGAGAACCGAGAACGGTAACCTCTCATTACTCACGTGTATCATACGACGTTTTTCAATACACTTGCTTAGAAAGTGGCTTTTATTGCACTACACTTACTTAGGTATATAAAAGCATCCGTTACCAAACTGTGACATTTTGATTACCATTACGCACTAGTGCAGAATATAGCATGTAACCTTTTTGTTCAAATATATTTTTATACTTACCTTATAAATATCAATGATTATAGTATCTATTACATTTTCCTTAACATATACAAAGGTTTTTAACTGTTTGATATATCTATGGTTTTTAAGTAAGTATCTAATATGCATTTTCGATCATATATCCACATGTTTAAATATCTGACTACTATGTGACTACTTTTCTAAGTTTATATCTGTAAAAACAAACAAATAAATAAAACTCAACATTTTAATATTTACAACCACAAAACAGCTTCATTACTGTGTGAAAAATGAAACATTCATGTCTCTGAATAAGTGTTTATTTAGTTCCTACCTGGACACTAAAATTAGGTTTAGAATTATACACTATTACACAATAGAAATGCTATTTTAGTTTGCCAGTTTTCATTCATAACCTACCTTGTAAATGAGCCCACATTCGCTTCAAACAAACACTACCCAGCTATTCAGGTTTAAAATGAAATATCGTACAAAAACCTTTATTAAATATGTATAAAATCTTATGTGTTTATTTAGAAAATTAGCCTAACATAACATAAATAAGCAGAATTCAGGTTGTGACCAAAGTATTTATTTATTAAAACTGTATGCACATAACACTGTACATAGGCGGACTTAATGCCGTAGGCATTTTCTACCAGAAAAGAAGTAAAAGAAGAAGAAGAGAGAACAAGAAAAAAAGAGAGAAAGAAAGAGAGAGAGTAGAAGTATTTGAAAGTTTTTGCCGGGATTTTTTAAATGTACTTCAATGTCAGTCTCAATTACACGCAAATTGATTCCTGTTGGATAGTATGATATTAAATTAAATTGGCTACGTATATATGCAGCAATTGTTCACTGACAACCCTAAATCTATCTCCTCTCGCTCAGTCCATCCAAAGGTTGTCTGTAGACTTGTACGATAAGACCGCCCATTGTTCCCTTATTTAAAAAATGTTTATCCTATTTTAGTAGTAAAGGCGGTGTACAATAAAGTATTAAATAAATGAATATGCGGCCAACCAGTTAACAAAACAAGCTTTTATTTTTGTGATTTGTTTGACCTACTTATTAAAAGTCAAAATAAAATAATGTAAAATATTGAGTCGATTCATACCTAATGTCAATTTAATGTCAGATATAGGTAAAATCAAATGATAATAATTGTCCAAAGTCAAAGCAATTTAACGTGTATAAATTGATATGTTATGTATTTTTTTATATAAAACAATGGTACAAAAATAAATAATTATTATTTTTTATTCTGACAAGAATGAAACAATATTTTACGCGTACGGCATTTTGATTTATTCAACAAATTGTGATTTTAATTGTTACTATTTTAATTATTATTGTATACTAGCGACCCGCCCTGGCTTCGCACGGATGCAATAGCGATATTAAATATATTATGCATGTAATATACACATAAACCTTCCTCTTTAATCACTCTATCTATTAAAAAAAAACCGCATCAAAATCCGTTGTGTAGTTTTAAAGTTCTAAGCATACATAGGGTCAGACAGCGACTTTGTTTATGTTACTTTGTGTTTGTCTATGTTACTTACAATTATCTTTTTTAAAAGTTTTTGACACTTCGAAGACTTTTCTTAACGTTTGAAAATTCAAATTAATTCTGCTAATTTTCCAATTTTCTAACTACTTCTACATTGTTTTCATTTTTTATACTTTAGTACCTACGACGTTAAAACAGAAACGAAAAAAATATTAAAGTTTCATAAGTTTCCTAGAAAATAAAATGGCTGCGCACATCTGTGGCCGACATTTTCTCTTTGAGCTTTGCTTCCAACTTCAAATCAGCGAAACGAGAATTGCTTTCAAAAGGTTTCATTTGAAAACATCTAAAAAATTCCAGCCTTTAAAAAAAGGCTAGTTTTCCCGACCTTCATAAAAGTATAACGTTTAGTGAAGGTATAGACTACTACTATAGGTTTATATGTTACTTATATATTTTATCTAGTTAAAGGTTTTTTTTATTTATTTATTTAATCTTCATGTACAGTAGTGGAACATATTTTATGGTAGGTAAAATCATCTAATGACCAATCCCGCCTTTGGGCGGAGCTGGAAACAGTGTCAGATCCTTACTAACTAAACAGCCTACCCCGTTCCTACGTTGCCTTATGTACCTCAAAGGAAGGCTCTGGCCCTAGGGCCACTGAGGCTAGAGCAGAGCAGGGCTCTAGAGGCTCTGGCTACCAGAGCCTTCCTTTCGGCCCCAAACCCTTGGCCTCAGTTGACTTCGACCCTTCTGCAGATTCCCTGCGATCTCCCAGTTAAAGGTCTAAAACTGAAAAAAAAACCAAAATCGGATTTAAAAAAATAGATTAGAAAATATAAAATTTATTCATGGTAGACAGATATCTTAGCAAATAACAGATATTGTAGCCATTTTTCAACACAACTTTTGCATTCGACATAAAATTACGGACGCGAGAAAGCTTCCAAGAGAGCAACGAAAAAATAATTAAAAAGTTGTGCCTATTCTTAAAACAGAGACTATAGTATATAATTTAAAGTAGGCGTTTTTTTTTCACTTCCTTACCGTTTAAACTTTGTTCAATAAATGTTTTACCTTTTTATGAAATTTCTTTTTTTTAGTAGATACTTAGATATTGAGACAGACATCTCGAAAATGCAAAGTATCGTACAAAACGTACATTTTTTTTTGGCTAGGTACCTAAAAGTAGGTACCTGTGGTTGGTACTTATTTTATTTTAGCTCTTCATAAAGTAAAAAGCCAGTGGAGGTTTACTTGAAATAATCACAAAAAAAAACATAGTTAATAACAAGACCAGGTACCTTATACGGACCCTGCAGAAGGGTCGAAACCAAATGGGGCCAAGGGTTCGCGTCTGAAAGGAAGGCTCTGGCCCTGGTATATATGGCAACGAAGAAACACAGTGGGTTGTTTAAACAGTAAAGAGCCTGACACTGTTTCCCGCTCCGCTTAAGTGCGGGATTCGTCATTGCGTGATATGATTTAAAAGTGTCCATAGAGTTTCTTGCACATTCTTCTCCATATAAAAAAACCTTAAAACGTGCAATTTAGCTTCACTTTCTTTTTTTTTTGTCTGACGGACATTTTGACAATTCAAAAGTGCCTGCAGTTGGTCTTTTTAAAATATATTTTTTTTTTTGATGATTTTTACCCCCTATAAAAAAAGACTAGGTACCTACATAATGTAGGTATCGAAGCGGATACTTACCTACATAGCTTAACGACGGTTCAACCAGTTAAACATTCTATAAATAACCATTTGGTCAGACAAGCTAAAGTAATGAAACAATATCGATTGCTACACCGTGTAAGCTTCAATGACGTAATTTAGTCGCTTCACTCTGCTAATGTCCATTAAACATGACATTGTACATGTAGACGCAAAAGAAACAAAAAAAATATCGTTCTACCGCCCCATACATAAATAAAAACAATTTATTGATCAACATATGGCACCTACAAACACCCAAGAGTTAACATCACATAAAACAGATTACGCATCACATTATGTGATCAAAGTCTATATCGTATCAATAAAATATATTCCACTTCTTTTACAGCAAAGAGGCCACCTGTTGAGGAGACGGCATCCTTTCTCCAATCATTACTGGCATCCCACGGGCCCAACTATCTGGAGAAGTTGTTTGGCAGTAAGGCGCGGGACGCGCTCGAACCGTTGGGCGGCGTCGAAAAGGTCGCCATTGCTCTCTCAGGTAATATATCTTCGTTTTACGACCGCCAGAAGGGCTCTTCAAAAAAATTTTATCATCCAAAGAAATTTATGTTTTACGCTTCTTATCCTAAAAGGATGAAATGTTTTTGGGACAATTTCTTCTTAGTTGAAATATTGATCGTAAATTGAAATTGAATTGGCGCCCAGCTGGGACTCTGTAGCCTGTGTTGGGTGCCAATTAACAATGACGATTAATTCAGCATTTTTATTTAAAGAAATAATAAGAACATCCAAAAAAATTTTCTAATACTATTTATTTTGTTATTTTCAGAATCCCAAACGATCGAAGACTTCGGTGCCGCATTACATCTGATGAGGTCAGACCTCGAACACCTGCGCTCGGTATTCATGGCAGTAGAGAACGGTGACCTCGGAATGCTTAAATCTCTCGGCATCAAGGACTCGGAACTAGGCGATGTCAAGTTCTTCCTGGAGAAGCTGGTCAACACAGGATTCCTGGACTGAATAGGACCGGAGTCTGCCTCTGATTACTATCACGTCGTCCAATTTGCCCCGATAAGCTCATCCTTCTACAGCTACCTTCCTTACGACTCCATTAAATATAGGAGAAAGTAAACCTTTAAATTCTATCCCGTGAGATTGTTGAATGTATGAAAATTATAAAAATCAAAATCCTTTCGAGAAATGATTTTGGAACTCAGAATTGACTTCTACAACCGGCCACGTAGACTTTTCTGACTCCATAAATCATTTCTTTTTCGGCTAGCACTAGCTTAGATACCGTGAAACTTTAGGTAGAGAAAGAGGGTATTAATTTTCGAATAGGATAGGTATATTTTTTATATACATATGCTTCACTAGGTTATAAACCAACATCCTTTTTAGGTTAATATTCAAAGAGATTATCAGGGCCCAACACTCGCGTCTATCATTAAGTGCGAAATGAAAAGAGGCTAAGACTGTGACTTTAGTGTAATACTAGTCAAAGTTAAGCTAATTATCGCATTCCACTTCATGATGACCCTGATAACCGTTACAGAATGCATGTGAAATTTGAATGTCGCCCCCCAAAATTTTTCCTCCCTAACTTGGACTTAAATCAGAGGCGACTCCATTGAAACGTCAAGCGTCCATTCTAAGCGAGATATAAAGCTAAAAGTCGGTTGATATGAAGATGTGTGTCCTTAGATTAATAAAAAAATATAAGAATCGTTGAAAGAATGCATACGCTTTATATCTGGCTTTTGGAAAAATCCAGAATAGGACCATGGAAACATATCATTGTAAACTTAGACGTAGGTAAAAAATACATATCATAGATTATATAATCTGTAGCGAATAAAGTACAATTATTTTAATATGATCGGTATTGTAGTGTACGACATTTTATAGACCCTTTTAGTATGTACTTTTTCGTCATTGAAAAGAAAACTATATAACAAAATAATATGCATATCTAGATATAACGGTGCTGCACTTGAATCCAGATACATATCAAAATTAATGTGATTATTAAATAAATGTTAGATTTATTGTATGTTACTTATTCTAGAGTAAGAAGTAGAAATGAATTAAAATCGTAGATATTAAAATTGAACCCATTAGAGTCCAAATTCTATTGTCACTCATTTATAACATTTTAAATCTACATATTGGTGTTGTAATAATAGAACTTTTGTCAAATGCGGGCTAATAAGACAACGAATTATTGATAATGTCTCATTTTTAATGAGAAGAGAAAGGTACACGATGTAATATTGGAAGTATATTGGTATGCCATAGCAATAACGCTATGAGAATTTAATTACAATTTCGTAACGCTTACTTTACTTTCACAAGTCACATCAAAACCAGTGTAATCACAGAATTCTTTTGTAATTGCAAAGCTTAAATTTTCAAGTCATAAAAATGGCGGGAAAAGAAAAAAACATGGTGGTTAGTAATTCGCAATGTTGCCAGAATAAATATTTGAAAATATTATGCAGCCTGTATTTGCCAGAAGTTTATATAAAATACAATAGATCTTCTAGTATTTTCAATCGCCAAATCTTAGTCTCAATCACAATGTTTCAGTGTGTACCTATCAGTAGTCAATATATTCTCTCTCCGTTAGATCTAAAATTCATATTACTATTTTAACTACGTGTAGTTAGCATAAGAGAATTTTTATTAATATCAATGGTTTTAGTAATAATAGGTTATTAATTTTAACTTGCGTCGGATTCTCTTAAATATTCAACAAAATGGCGATCTTTGAACTCTGTTAGATGATATTATGTGTTTTGAAGTAAGTATAAATGGCTTATTGTTCTTAAATAACAAACCAATAAATGAATCATCTTGAATTTGGGTTTCATTTCAAACAATTTCCCCTAAATGATTCTTACCCGAGTTTCCTAGTTAAGTATTAAGTAGCCAAGTTTCTCTATTACATTATAATGGAGCTGCGAAGTAATATAAAACGTAGGAGATGGAATAAGATGCATGCCTTTGCTTGGTACAGTTATTATAACGGCTACTTTCTTAGAGGTTTGGTCTTTAAAATTGTAATTTATGTAGGTATACGTAATACATTTAATTGTTATTTAGGAACTTAGTTCAAAAGGTTCTGGCCTCATAAACTGTGCCAATTTAAAAACCAAACCTTTAAAACACACCTTTAGGTACATGCACTATTTTATATTTAGGAAAAGGTAAACGAATACGATTTGGTAAAACTTCACTAACACTTTACACTTAATAGAAGTGCATTTGGAAACAAAGTAAATATGTAGGTGCTTACCTTTTTTTTCCTGTCTAAAAGAAAAATTAAGCTCGCCAAGAATACTGGGCACACTGTAGATATGTTAAGTTTACATCCTGTGCGAAAATTATATTCTCTGAAGAAAAATTGTAAAAAAGTGTGATCAACATAGGTCATTTATTGCCAATTAAGCTGTACCTACAGGACGAGCATCGGGCCATCGGCGATGAAAAAACGAGGAATGCGACCGGATGCGAGGAATGCGACCGGATGCGTAGGTATTAAGACTACTTCAAACTTCCAGACATAGCGTGTCTTTTGCTTCTTCTTAAAATATACAAATCACAAATGAAAAATGTTCTGATTCAAAGTCATTCTAAGGTATGTTATGTTAATCAAGACTGATAACCACTCTTTTCGTATAAACCAGTAATTATAATAAAACGATAGTAGGTTAACTAATTCCTGGAAATATGCTGATTTTATGACCTTTAGGATGCAATGAAGTGATACCGATACCTATTCATTTTGCTGATTATGAGTACCGCAATAATTTGTTTACAACAGGCCAGTTTATAGATACAGGCAGAAAATAGTACATTTTGATACACGTGCAGGAAGTTTGTCATTACGACCGAGGCGAAATTCGCACGAGCCATAGGCGAGTGTGTTATGGAGCCGAGGGCTGCAATGACAAATCTGCACGTGTGTCAAACGACGTTTTTCAATACACTTACGACTTGTGAAATAAAGAAAGAAACAAAAAAAATACTTAATCGTATCTCAAACATACAGTAGAAATTTAAGAAATATATAAGTACCTATAGTATTCAAATCTGCTCTGGTCAATTTCTAATTTCGTAGGATCGTCCAGCGATTCAGGGGAACGCCTCGCGCCTGATTCGATAAACTAAGTAAAACAAAATAATCACCCGTGACCGTGAAGATAAGGAAGGAATAAAAAAGCCCTTGTTGTGATAAACTCAAAAAAGCACTTGGGTGATATACTTGCTCTATTGAACCTAATAGGAGTGCGATAAGAGGCAGTTTTCGAGTAAGTGTATTGAAAATATATCTCGCAGCACAAGCGAAACTTGCACCAATACTAGAACAGCGGTTATATGAACTAATTACCACTGGTAAGGTGGACAGGGGTTAGTATTATTTAAAATATAATAAAAAATTACAGGCAGACGAAACAAATCTAGTTAATTTTTCGTAATTTTATGCAAGGATAATTACCGCTACGTTACGTACAAGATTTCAAAGTTTATAAAGTAGAAAAAGTTGATATTAACTAACTACGCTTTATTTTATTTATAGGCGAATTTCCGTTGAAATTCGGCTGAATTACTGCGGCTGTAACGTCGCCACAGGTATCGCCGCATCGTCTAATAAACGCCATCTGCCGGCTAATCAAAACATCAGATGTAACAATACTTTGATCCCTTATTGCAATCTTTACAACCTTACAGTTACGCCATCTATCAATACATTGAGACACTAATCCTAGATTCATATTAGTTATGCTTTCACATTTCTCTTTCTCGAGAGGGTTTTACATGGGTCGAGCGACGCTAGTAGAGGCTGATATGTCTAAATAGGTACCGCAAAGAAACTCGGATGATGACACTTCGTTTTATTTCCCACATGAACTCATATCACAATTAGGGTTGCCAACCGTACTCTAAAATAGAGTATTGTACTCTATTTCATGTAAGCGTACTCTGGAATCTATAACACTAATAGAGTACGCTAAAATACTCTTTTTTACAAAATGTTTAGTGCACGTCTTTAATAATACGCAAAAACCTTTTTGTTAAAACTAACACTAATTTTTCATTGTGTATAAACAAATGTTTGACTTATTTACAGAAGTGGTTTGATTTTAGTAATGATAACTGGCTGTATTCACTAAATACAATGTCTTTAAAGACTACTGTTGAATTTAATAATTTAGAACAAATTATAGAAGGAAAACTTAATTTAAAAAGACTAAACATAGACATGGATACTTTATATTCAGAAGTGACAATTTTAAAATTGCTCCAAGCCGAATTGTTTAATAACACAGACTTTATACAAAAATGCACCGCTGAAAAATGGCAATATATTTTTAAAAAATGTCCTCAAGAATTTGATTGTTTAAAAAAAATTATTAGCTATATACTCTCTGTTCCCGCGACTTCTGCATTTACAGAAAGAGTCTTTTCGATCATGAATGTGAAGTGGCAGGACGAGAGAAACAGAGCTTCATTGAATTTAATCAAAAATGAGCTCTTGATATATATAAATTTAGAGTTAGAATGTTTAGACTCATTCAATGACTTTAAAAATAATGAAAATTTGTTATGTGCTGCAAGAAGTACTAAAAAATTCCTTTTTAAAAGATAAAAATAAAAGATACTCTTTTTTATAAGTGCATACTCTTTATTTACCTGCTTCAAAATCAAATATACTTTATGTCTGCTAAAAAAAGTTGGCAACCCTAATCACAATCCAAGCTCAGTCTTGTTGGCAACTCTAAAAAATGTAGCAACAAACCATATTATGCTTTCCAAATAAGAATAGGAAAGTCAATAAATTCGATCTGTCAAATTTTGAGTGAAAAGTACGGTTTGCAAAAAAATCTTATTTGCGTATCAATAAATAGTCTTTTTTTTTTGCTTTTTGTTACAAAATCTAGTCTTAATCTAATTCTAGGTGAAATAAAAACGTTATGATTTAACATAAATTAGCTAAATACATTGTTTTAAGTCATAGTTTACAAAAAACTATTTTCTCTCTTAGGTTCATTATTAGAAGCAATTAGAATTTTTCCTCCATTTACCACTACTCAGTCACATCACACAGTAACAGATTAAAAAACTGGATTCTAATTTTTTCGTTCACGATCCGTAAGTAAATTAACAAGGGCAATTTTGAAAACCGAATAGCAAAAAGATGATAACAGAAGAGTTATAAGTCGACTTTTTTATATATAATAAATAACTAATATGTGTGTACACCTTCAGGGTAGATTTTTTGAGGAACTGATGTATATTTATTAAGATCTCATTGTAAAAATGTACCAAAAATCACACTAATAAATGAATTTTGAATTTTGACTACTATCAATTAACAGCGTTCTAAACGACTTGTTGACACTTCACGTGACCCAAGGGCTGGCTTTTACCTTGGGCAGAGAATAAGCATTGACATACAACATTGCCAATAATGCTGTCAGCCTTTTGGGTACTTTACCAGTCGACAGCGATGCGGAAGAGTTTTTTGACGCCTTATTAGGTACTTTTAGTTAAGATCAAAGTCAGTCTTTTTCACTTTACCTAATTTCTTCTATTTGAAAGTACGACATGACGTCACATGGCAATCGATCCTATTCTCATTTGAAACGGAACTTGGAACTTTATTTTTCTGACTTCGCACGATTTAACCATGTGTCTAGTTTATATTTTTTTAATCAGAATCGACATTGTCTTTAAAGCGCGGACGTTACGTTTTAGCTATATTTGAACGTAAATCTATGAGTCCGCCATCTTGGGGAATTTAAATTCTTCTTTCTTCTATATTAGCTTCAGACAGAGAATTTCCAGATGGCTAGATACTTCAGACTTTCTACATCAATAGACGAAATAAGAAATCAATACAACTTACTTAATACTTATATATTTGAAAGTACTTACATAATATTTACAAAGGTTATAAAATAAAACTAGTCACTATATAAGTAACAAAATTGTACCTATAATTTCAATATGGAATTATATTATTTCGGCAGCACACGTTTTATAATTACTAAGTATCAATAAAAATATGTCATTAACTCGATTACACCTTAACAAAAAAAATCATACACTATCCGGAATCGGAAACTAAACAGGGTTGACTCTCAATACTTTATTTCTTTAAAAATTTATACTCCAATCGTGCTATGATGAGCCATTTCAACAAACCTTTTTTGGTATCCATTCAAGCAATTTTGACTTTTATTGCGTAACTGGTCTGATAGATGGCGGCTGCAGTAAATAGTTGGTTTAGAAACCACTTTTATGCTTTTAATGCCATTCTTATACCTACGGAATAAAATTCAAAATCGGTTGAACAGTAAAAAAAAGAATTTTTGTCTAATCATAACGCGAGTGGAGTATAGGTTGCCCATTATAAGTTACCCAATTATGAATTATACGACGTCACGCTACTACGAAACTTTCTCCAATCTCAACTATGATACAAATTATGGATCAATTAGGTTTCGATTAAACGAATGACAAAATTAGCACCAAATTCTACCTGGTATTAAAAACCGTCAAGTGATTAGGAATAGCAATTTTACGACTTAGCTACAGACTGTCTACTGATGCATAGCTTCATACGCGCGTATTTATCATTATACGCTAGGTGTATGCCAGCCTAAGGCTTGCGAAAGATGAAGCAGCAACGACACTACAGACACTTCTAGTTTTGTATGCAAACCTGTGAGCAGGCGTACACGAAGCGTATCGTACCATTAAAACAGATTGACAAAATTATACAAATCATTCAGACCACCAAAATAAAGACAATGGTAGAAAAAAGCATGTTAATTTTTTGAGTGCCCCATTCCCAAGCACATTTATTGTTTTAGGTCAAAATAAGAACACTTTAATCGGTGTTTGTTTTTGCTTGGATACCTTTGGTTAGACGTACTGAACGCTGTGTCAAAATTTGTCCATCTATTAAATGGGACCTTATAGTGACAAAAACGCGTATATGAAGCTACGCGTTCGTATAAGGCCTTAAAATTTTTCATATCTTGCTCCTAATTATTATAATTTGCCAAAATACTCCTGTGTTTAATTTTATTTATCAAATTATAATCGTACAATGTCTTATTCTCAAATAGAGTCCATAAATAAAACAAAAAGTGATACTGTTAATAAGTAAACCTTGTGTCCATCACAAGTTTTCAATTATATTTCACTTAGTCATAACAATCATACAAAAAAAAATAGAAATTAAAGCTCATAAAGAAAAACAAATAATATAGTTACATTTTTTTAAAATAGTTGAACAAAATCAAACAATTAATATTATTTTGACAGACATTTAAACCTGTACAAGGATAAAAACTTGTTTTCAGTATGGAATGATACAACAGTATCTCAAATCTATGATAAGAAATTATACATCTTTAACGCCTACTGTCCACGGACGCGTAGATTCGTAGACGCGTTTCTCCCTTACACGCTTATAGCAAGCGTGACACTGACGTGAAGAAGTTACATACTATGCGTTCCAAATAAGAATAGAATCGATTTACAGGCTGTGACGTCACGCCGTACTGTCAAATCAAAGGTATTTTTGCAATTAAAGAACTTGAGAGATGAGTAAAAATAAAAAAACTGGATTCTGATTGAACTTTTTTCGTTCACAGTTCGTGTATAAATTACATTTTTCGTAATTAAACTGAATTTTAAAAATATCTTGTCTCGATTTGACAGTAAATCGTGACGTCACAACATGGCAATGGATCCTATTCTCATTTGGAACGCATTGTACATCCTATAAAAATCCGTCGACGGATCGGCAACTTTGTACCATCGCGTCGTCATGTCCTTTCGCTATGACGCTACGCTTCCGTGGACGAAAGGCCTTGGCTCCCAATCTATCTTAATCTTAGAAGTATTATGGATGTCCTACGCCAACAAATTGCTTTATAATGCTTAAATAGTATTTTTTAAAACACGTAAAACCACTTTAGACAATATTTAGAGTGGTTAAGGAGAGAAACACTGAAAGCTTGATCATCAGATGGCAACACTGTTGAATGTTTTTTAAATGCCATTATCATTACAAATTATATTATACTCCAATAAATTCAGATATAAGAACAGTATTTATTATATTTTAATTTATATAACAACAAAAGGTAGTGTGCATAGCATTTTGCGAAATCACTTGGGGATGAAAAAGGGATCCGCGCACTACGGATGCGCAAAAACAAACACGACTCAAGATTTCGAAGAGCTCTTTAGAGTTGTTACAACAAGATCCTGATCGTTTTTTTTGGGCACGATTCGTAAACAATGACCGAAACGTGGTTTCATCACTATGATCCAAAAACGAAACAATTTCGTCGTCAACAACGTCTTAGAAAAGACCGTCATATACTCATATCCCACATCAAAGATGTTCAAGACTTCACCTTCTGCAGTTCAGTTTTTTGGGATAGCCAAGTTTGATAATGGTTAAACATATTGACCATGGTGCCACTATCAATGCAAAACAAATAAAGAAATTACGTCTAGAAGTAGCAATGGTAGCAATCCAAAAATTAAGAGCCTCTATCGTCCAACATATCGGCGAGGACCTCTAGCAGACCATTAGCTGACAAATTCAGAACACTCAACAGTAAGGACATCTGCAGTAAGCAAGTAACAGTTTTTCCCCATTCTAACCAATGCTACATTCAGTTTTTATTTAACAAAAAAAAACCTTTGATTTTAAATCTGGCAACACTGGACAAACCCAAACAATTAACTATGTTTAACTAATTCAACAATTAATGACGCGATCATTTACGCAGTTAAGACACAAAAACCTAATATTCCCTAACAATCTTAAAAATAATATTTACACTGTAGTATATCACTGTAGTAATATGCATCAAAAATTTTTAACCAAAATCTTGGTTGGTTTTTCCTTTAGCATTCTAGCTAATATGTGATGTCGGTAAAGTTTTCTCAAATGCTTCTTCATTTGATCATTGAACAAGTTCAACTCAATTTTTATGTATTTGCAAGTCCAAGTTAGAGAACGAATAAATTGGACTGCAGGCATTTCTGGCCAATGTTTAGGACTTCCGTCCATTATTCTGTGTATCGTCTACAACATCAGTTCTAAACTTACATAAATTAATAATCCCACTTTTATTTTCTTCCTTTTTTCTTTGTAGATTTTTCAGCTCTCTGCTGATCTTCTTCATCCATCTTTGTATAATGCGACTGTATGTGAGACAGCAGCTTTTTCTCCCGCGAAAAAGTATCTCCACACATATTACATGAGTACTTGTCTCTTGTATCTTTACTTTCTTTGATGCCCTCTGGGGTACTGTTAATAGTCGCCGTAGATGTCGAAATTTGCGATTCTTGGATGATATTATCAGTAGGCAAAACATACGAAGGTTGTAACAGAGGGTCTACATTGATAAACGTAAAGAAACCCGAATCCTGCGGAGGGGCAACATCCTCTAAGGTGACTCGGAAGGGCTCTTTGGCGTCCAAATCCTCTCTTACTTCAGGTTTAGTTTTTCTTTGGCGTTTTTTAGGCACTTCGGCAGGAGGAGCTATTGCTTTCGTTGATATTAGTAATTTGCTAGGATTTCCAGTTGGAACTATTGTGTATGACTGTTTTTTCATGGCAGGCGTTGTGAATGGGGTAGAAGGTGCAGTAACCGGTGTGTCGTATATTCTTGCGGAATGAGCAACGGTTTGAAATAATCCAACCGGGTATGGCTTAGATTGATTCTCAGTGTCCATCACTTCCGAACCTGGAGATTTTTCATGAGAATCTCTCTTCCGATCTTTTGGTTTTTCAACTTCTGGCTCTAATTTGCGCTTTTTAGGTGTTTTTTGGTTATCAGTAACAGCTGCTGCTGTATCTTCAACCAAAGTGAATATATTATTTGGGCCTGGTACTAATTTGAAACGACCATTCAAGTTTGGCGCGGAAGGAATATGCACAGATGGAGACTGAGAATTTAATGGCTGTGATTGTTGGGAATCTGAAGAATTTTGTGACGATCCTTGATCTATATTACTTTCTGTGCGTCTTGTTTTGCTGGCCGGACCAGCTTTTGGTTTAGGTTTTACTGGTGGAGCAGATTGAATGCTATGTTCTTGCTTTGGAACTTCTATTATAAGACTGTCAATTTTGTTTTTAGTACTGTCTGTGTTTACTTTGTCACTTTTATTTTCATTAGTAGAATTATCATTATAAAATTTCCACGAATGCGGTTTTTTCGTATTACCTTCAATTGTAATATACTTAACCGTGGAAACCTTGGGGGGTTCTGGCGCAGGTTCTGACTTAGGAACCGTTACCTTAGGTATGCCGTTTTTTGCACAATTATGAGATTCAACTACTTCTTTTTTGAGGAAGTTTCTATTACACAGTTTACATTGAAATAGAACACCCACTCCATTCACTTTTATCATGCTGATGTAATCCATTATATTAAATGGTTTTGCCTCAACTGTTTCTTTTATTTCTACTTTGTTGTCAACTGTTGGTTTTTCTTCCTTATAATCAAAACTTAAGCTATTTATCAGAGAATTATTCTTTACTTTACTTTCACTAGGGTTTTTCTCATCTTGATTAGTTTTATTAATACTAGACTGCGGTAGTTCAACATCGTTACTCTTGTTTGTAGTTTTATTATTATCGGAAGTATTACTAGACCTAGTTTTTTTAGTTGAAGACACTTGCGCATCATTCTTTTGTTGGTTCAGTTTAACTTCTTTAAGGTTAAGTTCATCATCGTCATTTGGTTCTTTTTTTATTTGTTTTGGATCAGTTCTTCTAGTAACTCGTTTATTAGCCGATGCGGGTGTTTCATCATTTTTCGGCAATGCCTTAAGAGGGATATCTTTAATACCTTCCATTGCTTTTTTTATCAGAGCATCACAGATATCATCATTACTCATATTTGTTTTATTTAACTTATCTTCCCAAGCTTTTCTAGTTTTCGTTTTAGTGATAAATGGGCCAGTCTTACCTACCGCTGTCCGTAAATTTTCTTGTGTTTTAATACATTTCAAAACAAATTCGTAAAGTTCTTCTAACTTTGCTGAGCACCGAAAGCAAATTTTGTGGGGAAGGTCGTCATTTTCCGCGATCTGTAATGAAAAAAGCGTATTTTAAATACAACAATTTCAAAGCACACATCCAACGTATTCAAAATTTGACAGTTTCAGATACAACATATCCGAAGGCATTTAGTACTAAGTACAGAATTATTTACTTGAAGTCCTAATAAATTTTGATTCTCACATAAAATAGGATCGATATATATTTTTTTTGTTGCCTTTTTTTTGCATTTTTTTTACAATCTGAGAATGAAGTTCAAACTATTTTAAAAGTCGTATGCGAACGTTTTCCTGTAGCTATAACGATTAAGATATCTGCCCTTGAAGACCTGTTTCAAAAATGCAGCCCAAATTCTTTAAAAAACCTATTGTTCAGCCGGTATTAGCTGGATGAACAATAGGTCTTACAATCTGTCTCGTATTTAACTTTTTTATTTAAATGGCTTGAAAAAGTGCTATTAAACTGTATTTTTATCATGACACAAATAGAAAATGGCGGATACAACATTTTCAATACGCTATCAAGCTCCTCAAAACTTTTGTAATTTAAAGTAGTGCGTTCCATCATCACGATAAAGATGTTATGAGACTTCACACTTTATTTCGTAATATTATTCAGTAATTCGGCGCAGTAGCAAGCAATAAACTCTGAACAAAAACTAAATGTTATGGTTATACCCTTAGATATATCAAACAGTAGAGATATGGCTAGGAGGCGTGGTTCTTAGGAACACAACTAGGCCGGCATACTTTTTCCCGGTACTAAAAAACGCAATTATGTGTCAAGTCAATTCTTTGTATAGAGAACAACAATGATATTTGCTTAGTTAGTACAGATCGACCAATTATTCAGCTGGCCTAAATGCACAATGGATGTGATGTGTATTTAACGGAAGATCATACGTTAGTCTTTTGTTTGTTATGGATGTGAAGTAATATTATTTTGTGGTTATCGATGTTTTTCATGATCCCCACGCGTTTCTATGTAGATGTCTATTCGCGAGAAACTCAAAAAAAAAAAAACTAAACGGAATTTCATGTTGTTGAGATTTATTTTTATTAGGACGAAAAATTATTTATAAAAAATATCTAAAATTATTATGTTTGTATATTTCGTGCTTTACATTACCCCTTTTATTAGCAAAAATAAAATACCTCTAGTATTTTATTTTGGTAAATATTTCAAATAATCCACATCCTGGGCTTTCTATAATATCTTTCCAAAAGTCTTTAGGCTGAAAATAATAACTTTTAGCAACAAAAGGTTGTAAACTAATTGGTAATTAAATACACTTTTGGGAACTGACGGAACCCTGTACGTACGAAACAAGAAAACAAGAAAGCCGTGGTCGTATGCCATAAGAATAATAAATTAAAAAAAGTGGTATACGACCACGGCTTTCTTGTTTTCTTGTTTCGTACTTTTTAGAGCGTGTTTTTAAGTAGTCGGGTGTTAGTTTTTAAACTTTAATATATATATAATATATTCCACAACTGACACACAACGTCGTCTAGTCCCAAGCTAAGCCGAGCTTGTGTTATGGGAACTAGACAACTGATATACATACTTATATATTTCTAAATACATACATATTATAGATAAATTACACTTTATTTTTTAATTTATTTATTTTTTTGAATAAAATCGCTATTTTGTGGGTTACAACTTACGAGGACTGGGAGGCATCGATAAAGAAAGTAAGGAAATAATTTGAACATTTATTAAGTAAATAAAAACACAAATAACTTTGAAAAAAAATCTGAGATTTTTCGTGTTTTTTTTTAGATTTCCATGAAAGAAAATAGTTTTGAAGTATACGAATGAAGTATATGAATACTTTGTAGATAGTGTTAACAAAATTTAATTTTGTATTGCAATTTATGAACATGAGAGGGAGAGAGAGACCAAAGAAAATATGGATGGATTGTGTGAGAAGTGATATGAAAGAAAGAGGAGTTAGTGATAGCGTGACGGGTGACAGGACAGAGTGGAAGAATAAGACATATTGCGCCGACCCCAAATAAAACGGGACAAGGGCAGGAAGATGATGATTGCAATTTATGATCATAAATTAAGATCTTTCGCGCGAATAGAATTACGTTCCTATTAAACATCTCGTAACTCGAATTTTTTAGCTTTTTTTAAGTAAAGATATTTTTTAATTAAATAGAAGACAATAGGTGTAGGGAGGTCTTATCCCACGAAAGTGTTGACAATCCTGGATGTGTGTGTAGACTCATTACACATTGTTCCTGTGTAAGCATCAGCTATATTTTGTATGCCACCGTTTTCCGTTTCATAAAAAATATAGCTGCAAACGGAATAAAAAGTCATTAACGTATAATTCATCAAAGATTGCCTTGATGAAATAAAACAAATTTTGAAACTCTGAATTTCATCGATATTTTTTTCTCGGCTACTTGACATCACTAATTATATAATTTGCATATGTGTGTTTATACTGAGCCCGTAGTTACAAGAGGATGCTCCACCTCTTTTTTGAGTGTTTCATGTTAAGTCAAGTTCATATGTGATGATATCTGTATCTCTGTGTCCGTGAGACATGTGAGCACGTGTGGCGTACGTATAGATTTTGATTTTGTGTTAGTGAAGAAATGGGCGTAGTTTGGAGACATCTGAACTCGAACAAATTTGTGTTGATAACATATCTCTACTGTTTGATATATCTATGGTTATACCACTTTTAATGTCCTGTTTTATTTTTAAATTAATAATATATTTTATTTTTAAATAGTTTGTGAATAAAATATTCACAAACTTAAAAAAAAAATCCTATGAAAATCCTGACCTCCGAGCTAGGTAAAAACCTGTTTTAAGTCGAAATTGAAATTGTACTTTGAATTGAAGTTATGTCACTTGTTATTATGGTATTAAGATTTTATTTTAGAATCGTTACTTAGAGATAAGGGGTCGCCGTTAAAAGTAATTTGTTCCAGTCAGGTTGACGTATATGTAGCCAATAAAAATGATATCCGCTTGATTCGTTACTGCTAAATAAAAAACAATTTCATATTGTAATAAAGGTGGAAACAAACTGCGAGGCATGCGCTACGAACGGCGCACAACGAATGACTCTGCTTGAGGCGTGCATGTTTAAAAATGATACCAACAAATGATCTGGACCTTGACCATGACGTTTAAGATGACGTAAGATTGTTTTATTCCTGTTCCAGAGTGTGCAAGTGACAGCGTTAGACACGTTGTCTAGCGCCGTCTCTTTGCCACTGAAAGTAATTTCGAAGTAATACTGCTATAAAGGCTTCTGGTAGGCTCCCAGGTCGAGCAATCGCATGCGAAGCAAATGCCTTGTTTGTCTGACTTCATGTTTGTCCTGACTTCATGTATGTTGCAAGGCAAGTGCTATGAACAGATGCGCGTGCGAGACGCGCGTGAGCGGCGAGCGTGTGTCAGCCGGCTCATTGCGAGCAGTGCGCTGCGTTTGGACGGTTGTGTCCTCGTCGTTGTGATTTTACGACGAAAGATTTTTTTATTCATCATCATCATCATTTCAGCCGAAAGACGTCCACTGCTGGACATAGGCCTCCCCCAAGCGCCGCCACAAAGACCGGTCCTGTGCGTCTTGCATCCATCGGCTTCCAGCAACCCTGACCAGGTCATCGGTCCACCTTGTGGGAGGCCTTCCAACGCTACGTCTTCCGGTACGCGGTCGCCACTCCAGAACCTTTCGGCCCCAGCGGCCATCCGTTCTGCGTGCAATATGCCCTGCCCATTGCCACTTAAGTTTGGCGATTCTTTTCGCTATGTCGGCAACCTTGGTTCTCTTGCGGATATCCTCATTTCTGATTCTATCACGCAAGGATACTCCGAGCATAGCCCTTTCCATTGCCCTTTGAGTGACCTTGAGTCTTTTTATAAGGCCCATTGTAAGCGACCACGTTTCAGAGCCATACGTCATCACTGGCAACACGCACTGATTATAGACTTTCGTCTTGAGGCATTGTGGGATATTAGACGAGAAGACACCGCGTAGCTTCCCGAACGCTGCCCAGCCGAGTCGGATTCGACGATTGACCTCTTTCTCAAAGTTAGACCTACCTAACTGGATTGTCTGTCCAAGGTAGACGTAGTCGTCTACTACTTCGAGTGTAGAGTCTCCGATCTTGATAGGAGTGGGCGCTACATGGATGTTAACCATGACTTTGGTTTTGTCCATGTTCATTTTAAGACCCACTCTTTCGGAGGCTCTACTGAGGTCACCGAGCATTGTACTGAGCTTCTCCGTAGTCTCAGCCATGACCACGATGTCGTCGGCAAACCGAAGGTGAGTGATGTACTCGCCATTGACATTAATGCCTAGACCACTCCAGTCCAGAACCTTGAAGACATCCTCCATTGCAGCCGTGAACAGTTTCGGAGAAATGACGTCTCCCTGCCTCACACCTCGCTGCAAGAGGATAGGTTTCGAGGTCTGGTCCTGAAGTCGGACTGACATGGTGGCGTTGCTGTACAAACACTTCAACACCTCGATGTACCGATAATCGATCTGGCACCGCTGGAGAGACTGCAGTACAGCCCAGGTCTCGATCGAATCGAAGGCTTTTTTTTTTTTTTTTTATTCGTTTTCTCAATAATAATAAAAGCAGCAGTGGATACGCGCACATGATGCAAAGGTGCTATCTTGACTGCTGTTTGGTCCGAGTAAATGCTACGCTAAATGTGGTCAGATTCTGACAAGTGCTGACACGGTGTCGAACCATGTACAAGAACCAAAAAATATTTCACCATCAAGCAAGCAACGGGAACGTGCGAGAAGGGGTGTGAGTTGTAGTTGAGCAGTTCCTATTCCTACGTCGATAGAATTTAGACATTTTAGAGATATGGATCTCGCCTAAACGATTTGGATTTTGAGCTGAAAATAATACTCTTAACTTGAGATCATTTTACTTTAATTTTGCCGAGCCCGATCCATCATCGGACCACTAAACGAAGAACAAGACGCCACTGGTATATGGTGCATAGGTAGGATATAACAACGTCCATCAAATAGATAAAATAAGTTCACAGAATGGTGGACCAGCTTCAGTTTTAACATAGAATTGGTCGTCATTACGTATGACAGATGTCTATGGACATGAACATCCTTCTCCATCATGCGTAATAGCCTTTTCATTACATTTACTATGTCACAACTTGATACAGCTCTGGATACAGAGTCCATAAAAAGTTCCCATTGTCCTTAAATCTTCTACTTCTTTCTGGAGTTGATCAATGTTTTATTTAAGCTCTGAGCACTTAGTCCATGATATATAGGCAGTGGTCTTCATTTGAATCAATCACCTCTTCCCTGAAGTAGATCAGATCCATCCAGTTTATTCAGGGTGGAATTCAGTGATCCTAAGGTTCATACAACCATCGGTGCCACTGGAGGACTCAAAGTGCACTTGGGTGACCTCCATCTCCATGCATGGCCTGCAAAGGGGACTCTCAACTACAGCTCGGTGGCTCTGTATTCATGCAACACTCCAATGGCTGAGCCGAGCCAGGACTGAATTGTTTTCATGTGATTTGCATTGCTTTGCAGTCATTCCGTTGCTGCTTTACCAAGTGGCAACCAAATGGCGCAGATGTGTTGAAACAATATAATATCTAAAATTTGCTGGCTCTAACTCAGAACAGAGTTTAATTGTCAATGCCTTACATCAACCTACATTGGAGTTAGCTGGGTTAACTCTAGTTAAAAAAATAACATAACCAACACCAAATAAAAAGTAGCTTATGCCTTTTCTTGGGGTTTGAGCTAACTCTGTACCCAATATCATCAAAATTGGTTGTGATTTAACAATGAAAGTGTAAAACAGAGAGTCAGAGTTACATTTATAGTATTAAAGTATGGCTTCAATTAACAAAATACCAATCGAATAGTACAAGTTAAAAACAGCTGCCAACATTACAGCTGTCTATTGTTGGCTGTTCTTAAATTTTGTCTAAACAACTTACACCTTGACAAGTTTAAATATTAGTATCAAGTAATATAAACAGTGCAACCTGATTATCTAGAGGCGTATCATTAGTACACACCTAAATATTATAATAATCCATGGTTCCTGGTAGGAGGCCCTCTTTGGAAGCACAATCAAATAAAATTATGACAGTGTTGCATCCTAATGTTCTATATATGATCTTTTTACCATCTTTAATACCAAGGTCTGACGCAAACACATGCTATTTTGTTAAGTGTGTGTCTTAAAATGTTACCAAAGTCATAATCATCGTTCTGCCCTTGCGGTTAGCACAACACAATTTTTTCTTCCATTATGTCATCATTTGTAATCATTTGTTGATATTATTGTAACATTCTGTACATGTTTTGTAAGAATCCTTTACCAATAAATTACTGACTATGACTATCACTTGTGACACTGTTACCAAAGTATGAGCTCAAAAAGACTATGAGAACCCAAGTTCTTACATTACACTTTCAAGTTCTTACATTAGCAAAAACCATCAAGCAAGATTTTGCAGTAACAAATTACCAGCCAATAATAGCTGGTAATTTACCCGGAAAAAGGCTGGCCTGATTATTAAACTGAATGCTATGAGTGGATATATGAATAGATATGAGTATTTTGAATAAAGAATCCAGCTATTGGTAACAATCCCCCTGGACATGATCTGTGTTAGATATCCTGGCTTATATATATCCCTAAAAACTATCCAAGGTCTACAGATAGCCAGCTCTTATTTGAGGCACCATATATTCCGAGAGTCACCCATCCACAAACTGACCTTGGTGAGCATTGCGTAATCTTGGATAGCAACCAGTGTAGCTGTGATTATTCTAAACATCAGCTCCTCCCAAAAAGTGTTAGGACATTGAAGTACTTTCAAGTCAATATAACTACTCCAGAAACAAAACAATTATCTTCTGGTCGTGTTTTAAGGTTAGAAACATAAAGTTGGATTATCCAGAGTTCATAACTTCGATAAACAGCTGACTATCAACAAGCATTCGTTGCAGGTACTCAAAGGTAGGATATAAGGTTATGATCGTCTACTTACGAAGAGTTATACACCTTATAACTAATATATCTTACCCCAAAAGGCATCAACTCGTCGATCTTCTTCGCAGTCACTTTATCGGCATCAAAAATGTTGAGAAACGGTCCATCTTTACTTTCGCACAATCGGCAGACTTTCATGAAAACCGGCGGAGGCACCGAACTGCAGGCTTCAGCAATTACTTCTGAACTTATAGACTTGGGAATAAAAGGTTTAACAGGCTGCTTCGCCTTAGATTTCATTTTTTTCTTGGCCATTTTGATTCTTTGCTTACAAGTTTTTCTCCTAATCGACTCTTAAGTCGTGACGTTCAAAGGTAAGACCCTCAATTGCACTTTTATGATTTCCTTACAGCACAGTTTATGATATTCATTCGATCTTTAATTAATTTGATGCAAACGCTTTAGAAACAGCAAAAATTACAAGATTTAGAGCAACATGGCTGAATGGAAGAAATGTCGTCAAGTCAAAATAGGACCATAGAGTAAGTATAAACAAAACGTGTTTTTATGACTTTATGACATTTTGGCTTGCCAAAGGATGGCTCTAAGTGTCCCTTTGACATGGGGTCACGTCAATTTTTAATGACCTTTGACCAATTTTCCACCAAATAGTGCTAACATTCACAAAATTATATATTTTTGATTATATTTTTGTTGTTCTTACGTATAACAGTAGTAATGTTAAGATAGTACCTAAATCCAGACTAAAGTATAAAATTAATTAATAGATTTGAAATATTGAATGCTAATCGTGCCAGGATTTTTTACAAACGCGATTACAACAACAAAGTATACATCAGAATTAAAATTGTTCAAAAACTACCTTTTGCCATAGACAAAATAGAATAGACGGCGTTTACGTTTGCCATTGCCTGGTTGTAGGCCACGTCAATTTTTAATGACCTTTGACTATTTTTGACGTGACAACGTCTTAAATTAGGTTGCGGCTGGGAGTCACTTATGAAAAAGTGTAACGCTCGGTAACGTTACGATGAGTCACCGAACGAGAGAGAGGCCCGCCGAATGCCTTGCGTCTCTCTCCCACTCAACTATGATCGGTCTGCCGCGCGCGCAGCACTAGAGAATTAGGACGTTGTCACGTAAAATCTTCGCCCGTAAAACCGACTTTACAGGCAACCATTTTTTTTAGAATAAAAAATGACCTTGGGAATTCGGATAACATTATTTAGTTTTATTGTATTGACATGTTTGCTGACCACTCAGATCATTACTTACATATTATTAAAATATGTTTGCTGTGACTTGTGAGGCCGAAATTTATATTTTCTTTCTTCTCAACCTATATTGTTCTAGGTTTGGCCAAAGATCACCCATATTTATCTCCTCGTTTTGGTACTTATTTCGTCAACTCCGGGCATTCTAGACAAGCGAGCTCCATCGTTGACCACATTATCGCTTACCATCAGATGAGATTGTGGTCAAACGCGAGCCTATCTAGAATTAAATTAAATAATAATAATTCTCCTGCAACCGCCTCAAAGCCAGTCGGTTGAAGGTGAAAGCAAGTTATTCTGGCTGACTTATGTTCTTACATTGATAAAGATAAATAAAACGTAGATCATGAGTTACAGAAAGTTACTCTAGCATTTAATATCTTCTTTTTAGTTCATTAAATATTTAAATGGTTGAAGCTGGTTAAGCTTCAAGCAGGTAGGTATCTCACTTTTTATTGCTTGGGGGCCAATATGAATTGAGTGTTTAAGAACTTATCAAATTCTATTATTATTAGGTAAAATGTTTAAGAAATACTCAATTAATCCCCCAAACATTTTACTGCGATTTCTGATTTAAGCATTTTAAGATGAAATTAGCGGCTGCCACGGAAATTGGCAGATAGTATTTCAGCGGAATCTCGTTGTCATGAGCGATAGTGAATGTCCCTGACAGGACCTCCTAGTGACCCTCTTTGAGGACTGGATAGAGAGACGCCATGGCATTTCCAATTCCTGCAGGACGTAAGTTTTCATAGGACATGGCAAGTAGACCTCTCCGTTTCAGATTCAGGCCGAAGAAGCGCCTGGTTATCACCATTGTGTGGACTGCCTGAAGCACATGCTTTGGAGGCTGGTCCACTTGTGCGGAACAACGCTGTGTCCTGGAGTCCTCGTGGAGGCGATTAGCAGCGGCAACTTTTCACGCTGAGCCCTAGTTCGAGTCATGATCCGTAGCGAAAGGAAATGGACTGATCACTTCCTTTTGCGAAGCAGTAATTAATGCAGTGAAGGAGATGACCATTGCCATCAGGGCATGTACATCCTCATACCGCCGTAGCCGCTTCGATTAGAAACGCTCCGTACGTCAGGAATAACCGGGTAATCCTCGGCCAACGTAGCCGCAACCTTGCGGACGACGAGCAAAGAATAGCTCGTTGAAGACCGAACTCGAGTCGTCAATGGCACCTAATGCTTCACCACAATGATATGTCAGTAAACTAGAGTAGGTACTACAGAGAATTTCTGAAAGGGAAACTGTAGTCCCAGAATACAAATGGCAACTAAAGGATACATTTGTGTTGTTTTAGTACTTAAAAGTCTGATACACCCTCACTCTAGAGTGGAACAAGCTATTGAATGACTTATCTTTAGTAAGCATTTTGAATCATTAATAAATCGACTTGTTCATTGAGACATTGTTTTCTTTTACCGGATAGTTTCGATGGTTTCGGAGAAGTAAGAGGGATTGTCGTTTTTCGAAAAATCCTTCAGCCTTGGTATGTATCGGTCCTGTCCTGGCAGGTCCTAAATAACTTTTGGTTACATGATTTACCAAGCTCAGGCTTCAGGTCTTCAGGTAATGAATATGTGAGCAGATAACCGTGATGACCGCGTGTCAAACTATATGATTTTATGATTGAAGCAAGTAAATTGATATTATATCTATAATGGCTAGTAACAAGAACAATAAATATTATAAATATATTTAAAAATATTTTAATGCATAGATAAATTAATAAATTCTACATTAAATACTTTACTATTATAAAAGCTACTTTGAGGCTTCTTTTAAATATGCTATGACGTCCGCGCGTTCTCCTGCTTTCTTCACTCCAGCAAATACCATTTTCGTGCCAGGAATGAATTTCTTCGGATTCTCTAGATATTCATAGAGCGTTTCCTCATTCCAGGTGACACCTTTGTTTTTATTGGCGTCTGAATACGAAAACCCGCTTGCTTGACCAGCCTTCCGCCCGAATAAGCCATGCAGGTTGGGACCAACTTTGTTTCTGCCCCCAGCTTCAATAGTGTGGCATTGGGCACATCGCTGTACGAAAATTTTCTTTCCTGCTTCAGCATTGCCAGCAGGTGGCATTTTCCATGTTATTTATATTCAGGAAATTAAAATGCAATGTGACGTTTGTTCACCCACTCATCAACACACGTCAGATGTTTCGTTTTTCTTCAATGACATTTCTTAGCAAACTTTTGATAGTCCAGATGTGATAAGAGTTTTTAGTTCCTAAGTATCGAGCAGCTAGACTACATAGCTCACTAGGAAAAACTCTAAGATGAAGTTTAACTTTGTGCTTTAACTAAAACTTTAAAATATTTTAAATCTTCATTAGGTACTGTTGAAGCACCTTCGGGCGCCTTTTTAAGGTTTCCCTTCGATAACAAAAAAAAGGTACTGTTGTAGCATGAAATTAGGAATTATATTTAAAATAATACAATTCGTGTCTCGTAAGCCTAGTTTGCAGTTCTGAAATGCAATTTTTCATTTGCACACTAGATCTAGCATGCTGCTCTAGTGAAACAATATCGACACAGTTGTTTGTAGCCTATGTAGATATTTGTAGTTTCGGAGAAGTAAGATTAGCCTCCTTTTTAATCTAGGAATGTTTTTTTACATGTAGCAACATTCTGTAATACAACATACTGACTCTGTGGCAACTCACGTCCGCCATCTTGAATTTAGTATTGTGCCAGTCGGGGGGGCGGTGACATATTTTTACCCGTCATCGTCGTAATTTTGTGAATTTGTTGGAAAAACGCGAAAATAAGTGTCGTTATATCGTGTAAATAGTTTATGTCAGGACTGAACGTGAGGATGGCGGGTCAGACTATAAACGATAGGCTTTTGGCCGCCCGCCACAGCATCGCCGGGCAGGGTTTAGCTAAATCCGTTTGCAAAGCTACCACCGAAGAAATGATAGCACCCAAAAAGAAACATTTAGATTGTAAGTACCTACTGTTACGGCAAAACGTATTTATTCGAGCGTAATTCTCGATGCACAGAACTATTTTCGGTTAATAATCGAAGACGTCGTCGCCACAGTGACTCTGGCAATGGTCGATAACATTTCTATGATATTGAATGTAATCCGTGACGACCGCATTCAAGTTCATAGAACGCGTATTTTGTGTCATTAGAACAATAATAAATACTAATTGAATTCGCATATAAAATGTCGAAATATTTTTACATAATGTAGCTTCTCATGATTGTGTAGCTTGACACACATTACCTAAGTTATGTCATGTTACACTGGATATAACGTGTTGGTTAACGAATAAAAAAAAATTGTCTACCTGCTTATTGATTTTATGTAAGAACCTATCTAACTTGTGAGGATCTGTTACTTGGCGAGTTAGTAGCACTTTGTTACCATCGCAAGCAATACGCGCTCGCTTTTTTGTCTTTCGAGGCAGTTTAAAATTTAAAAAAAAAAGGATGGTAATACTTCTTTCGGCGTATTCAGTTTTTGTACTATCCAAACAATACATGAACTCCACTTTCTTAGTCTAAAAACTGGGTATGAAACATGTTTATTTGTGTTCCAAATTAATGAACAAAAGTTATATTCAACTCCTCTACATGACAACTAAAATTCCTAACTACCCTATCAATAAAAAAAAAAAACTTTTTTCCTAACCTACAGCCAAGCTACCTTCCACATGTTGCTATCAAACCTAAAATCATTTGGATAATATTGTCATAGTCAGTCTCATTAACTTAAAAGTAGGTTATAAATAAAAAGTATGACTGTTAAATTTATCAGTAAAAAAACTTTGTCATTATCTAGTGTTTGTACGAAAGGATGTAACAATTTATTTTTAAAGATACCTAATCTTTTTAGTGCACTCCTTTATTCCATTATTGTCATCAGAATTTAATTGGACTATTTTTTCTGAAGACCTGCTTATATGTATATATAATCTTCCAAGATGTATAAAAATAAAAATAATTAAATATTCCCTGTTCACCCAGTTTTCTTAAAACAAGTTCCTATCAGATTCCTACAGGAATCAAAACCTACTCAGAAAGGTTGCTCATGATATTAAAAAATCTACCTTATATTGTCCAACTATTGGACAGAAAACAATCAAATAACTCTCCCAAACAAGATCTCATTCTGCTCATAAAACAAGATCTCATAAAATATTCTAGCATTTGCATTTTATTGTCAACCAGTGATGTATGACTCATCTCTTACTTGATGTCTGGGTGATTGTCTAACACCCTACACTCTTGCTTTGCCAGAGATTAATTAGACAATTGACTGCAACACATTCATTAATACTTTGTTTTATTAAACATTGCATGTCAACAACTTCAATAAAAAAGTGTAGTTGAACATTTAATTTATGCTTTGTAGTTCAATAATCTTTTTCACTGTCAGTAAATCTATTTTATTGTTGGGTAATATTTTGCAGAGATTTAGTTGATAGTGAGGATGGTTTGTGTGAGAAGTTATATGAAAGAAAATGGGGTTATTGATAGTGAGACGAGTGACAGGATAGAATCAAAGAAAAAAAATGTGTTGCATTGACCCCAAATAACACGGGACAACGGGAAAATGATGATGACAGTCAATAGTGTCTTTTAAATAGTTCTTCTAGCAATTAACTGTCCTCTAGTTATTATATGGCGAATACAACCAATATGCAACTTCACAATTTTTACTTAATAACCCTTATATTTTGTGATTATTAAATCTGATTGAATTCACAATATAATCGCTTTTGACACAATTCGGATCACAGCCTGTTTAAATTTATATTGATAGATTGGGAAAGGGAGGCACAAGACTGGTACAGTTTTGTAAAGAATGTTATTTGTGAAAAAGAAGTCTGAGGTACTGTGAGGGTTAGGAGAATGTAATGGGGAACCATAAGGAACATAAATTAAGGACAGAAACTTCAATTAACTTATGGAAGAAAATCCCTATAAACTCTCAAGCCGCAAGCAAATGTGTTCGCACACCTATTGTCTTTCTATTTTTACTCTAATGGTGGTATTCAATGAATTAAAATACAGGACATTATTATTTCAATCAATAATATATAATCATTTTCGCAACTTTACCCAGAGTATTATCTTATCAGAACTTCAGAAACACACTTCAAGAAATGTGGATTGTAAAGTAACAGTAACAATCGAAAAGGGTTATTGCTAATGAAATTAGAACAAAATTTATGGGCAAGGAAAATGTCAAATTATGTAAGTTCATTGTATTATTTATCACACTAAATCTAAATACACTGTAAAATATAAAAGTAATTAGGCATTATTATTTTGAAGTGTTTGTGTACACCTATTTTATTTTCACATTCAAAAGGTAAATGGATTTGAATGAAATTTGGCACACATAGGATATGTTTTACCCCAGTCATAGATTTATCACTGGCGTAAAACATATCAAAAAGTGTCCTTTTAAGTGTACTTTTTTTTTGTTTTCACACAAGTGAAGTTACTGCCGGAAGTTAGCTTATAAATTGTTAATCGAATTCTAGATTCTATCTACCCACAAATCTTAAAATGATTGAGCTTTTCCCTTACCCATGTTCATATATCTGTTCATTCTCAAATCAAAGCACACACAGTAGGTATAACATTTATGAATTGAGGTATTACTTGACACAGTAATAAAAGTATTGACAATAATTTAATAATACAGCTAACTAATCTGAACATTTTAAATATTCTTAAACAATATATATATACAAAAGGAGAAACTGACTGACATATCAGCGCACAGCCAAAACTACTGGACCTACGAGCGCGAATATTGCACAAGGCTTCCTTTTGTGACGTAGGCGAATACTAAGAAAGGGTTTTTCAAAATTTTAGCTTCTAAATGGATATAATAAGGGTCTAAAATTTTTATGTAGAACCCTACTTTCACGAGGGCAAAGCCCCTGGTAGACGGCCAGTATATGTATAAAACTGAAATACAACTAATTAATCACAAAATTTTAAAAACTAACATAAAATTTGGCAGGTAGGATTCTTATAGGGTGTACATATTCATTAAGAACGGATTTTACGTCATATAAGGTAAACGGAAAACTCAGATTGCTAATAATATTTTAGGAAAACATGGATTGATCTATTTATGTAAACAGGATATTAACATACCATTATAAAGACCTGTTATGACTAATGACAATAAGCAGGTTGGTGAAAGGATCACAATGTTATGTCTGTCATATAAATGGTTATATGGATCACTGCATCTATTGTTTCACTATGAGTATAGGAGATGGCTAGACCAACTACTTGTGTCACATTGTTTGTACTGGGTATAAATAGATAGTGTTTTTATGTGTGCAAGTGACTTGTGGGATATGACAGGTCCGTCATGCACCATTCCTATTTCTCTGATCCCGATTTCCGGCCTCCGTAGGCTTGCGGACGGCGAGCAATGGGTAGCGACCAGCGACCATCCGACTCGGTCAAAATCGTCGACGGTGCGCACGCTTCTCCCGCGCCTCAAGTCATTGTCAGCAACTGTAGGGGCCCAGCAAGGTCGAAGCCTTCTGGGGCAACGGTTCCACCATAAACAAAAACATCACATTGTTGGAAATCCACGTCGCTTCACATCTTTGATGGTAGATTACAGCACGTACCTGAGTCTGCTCAGCTATGCTTGTCTCAGTCTCAATAGAAGCACACCCTTACTGACAGTTACTTACCAAGGTCGTGTTTTTGGCAATAATATCGAATATTTAATTAATAGGCAGGACATAACGTTTGAGCTTTCATTTACCCATCGAAGTTTTAACTAAGTAGGTTTGAATTGTTCCATCATTTTCCTAGCCTTTTTCCAAGTATTGGGGACGGCTTCCCGTTCAACCGCATGTGGTTCAATACCAGTATTCTCCATGGCCCGATTGCCTATCTGATCTCCACGACTCGGTAACAGCTGTTCAATACGATACTACTTGGATAGATTGATGTTTAAACTTTCAAGAATCTGATTACTTGCAACAACTGTCAAAAATCTGCGAATTAAAACTGGGGGTACATGAATGGTGGAGAATAGAATTTTATTTCTTTTTATTTTTCTTTCTATTTTTTTTTTAATGTTAACATAAGATTGTAATTATTTATTTTATTGGTAATGCTCATGAAGTGCCAAATAAACATGTTTTCTTTCTTTCTTTCTTAATAGTGGTGGCCGAGTGGTATCGGACCTTACTTACGAGTTGTTGGTCGCAGATTCAAACCCAGCCAAGCGCATTACTTTGTGTAATTTATTTTATCACCACTGCTCTTAAAACGGTGAAAAAAAACATCGTGAAGAAACCGGCATGTCCCAGAACCAATAATTCAATGACATGTGACATCCACCAACCCGAATTGGGCCCGCGTGGTCAAGGCCCATTCCCTCTTCTTAAGAGGAGACCTGTGTCCCAGCAGTGGAAACATTAAAAAAGACTGATGAACATCATCCTCCTGCCCTTGTCCCGTTTTATTTGGGGTCGGCGCAATATGTTTTTTTCTTCCATTCTACCCTGTCACCCGTCACGCTAACACTAACTCCTCTGTCTTTCATATCACTTCTCACACAATCCATCCAAAAAAGGCTGATGATGATGACATGAAATTGCCGTAATAGGTACAAAATAAATACCTTTTGTCCATTCAACATAACACATTGGGCTTAGCTTCAACACAACACATATTTCCATATTTCTTTTTAAGGAAATATGTTCAATCATTTTCAATCCCATGACTCAACAGGGATTTGTTACAAAAACAAATTCTTTTTTGCCCGACCCAACAACTCTAATCCAGCCTAAAAGATCAGTGAGCCATTTTTATGTCGAAATAGGTTTGTAAAATAACAGTTTACTGTAGTTGTGTTTCTTTACATTTGACTTATTGGAAAGAAAAGAAAGAAAAATATTTTCTTTGGCATAAATCATGAGTAGAAACTTAAGAATATAAAAATATATAACAGTAAGAAAACTAACAATGAGTGTCTCATGGCTGCTGTGCCAAATGGGTTCAGTTCAGCAAGAATACCAGACACCTGTCTGGCGTACCTACGAGGTAGTTGTCTGACGCTGGTTTTCAACTGAACCTTGGTAAACAAAAATAGCTATCTGAGTGCTGAGTGTGAGTGGTTTTTACGTTACCGTGATCAAGACGTTTAGCGCGTTCGGCTCTCTGATTGGTTAAAGAGCTTAGAGCGGGCCAATAGGAGCGCCGAACGTCATAAACGCGTCGATCACGTTAGCGTAAAACAACTCACACTAGGCACTCTGAATATTTGATTTTGAGTGAGTTCCGTTGAGGGTCTCCCCGACTAAAGCGCGTATTTTCGTACGGACAAACGTGTTATTCCATCCACCCCAACTCTTCATGAAAGGCCAGCAGAGCCTTGGTGTCCATTTCGCAGAGGATACCTGGATTTTTGAAATATTTTGCCCTGTATCTATTGACAACCAGGCTGTTACGTTTGTCATCAAAGACCAGTATCTTCGCCCGCATGAAAGTCGGTTCCTTCAGAAAAACTTTCAACCCCCATTTTACCTGTTTGGGGGTGTAGTTTCGTAATATCCTTTCTTAGCGAATGTCTACAGCCTATGATAAACCTACCTGCCAAATACTTAATCAGCGAGTGGTATTTCGCTTTTATACCGTGTATAAATGTAGGTTTAAGAAGACCATCATAAGACGGTGATTGATACGAAAACTCGTGATCATTATTGTTTGCTTTCAAAATAAGATATTCAACGAAAAATAAACTTTAATATTTGTGTTAGTAATAATCTTTGAATCACAATTGGATGCTGCAACACTGTATACATTCTATCTGTTCGGGACGATAGTTGGTGTGATTGGAGTGAAATATGATAAACAGGACAGGCCCGTTTCCTGTCCAGCTATCATATCAAATTGTCGTCGAACTGTAGGCACTCTAGATGCTTCGGAATTGGACAATATTTGTTTTCAATATACAATTTGATATTTACCCCTTTACCTCTTGCATCGGTTTTTTTTTTGGTAGGTAAAAATCATCCAATGACGAATCAAGCCCTTGGGCGGAGAAGGAAACAGAGTCAGACTCTTACTGACTAAACAACCTACCCTTTTCCTTACTGGCCTCTGTCCCAAAGCCCCGGTATAACATTGCTCAGAAAACATCGTGAGGAAACCGGCATGTCCTAGAACCAAAAATTCAAAATATGTGACATCCACCAATCCACACTGGGCTCGCGATTTGTATTGCGGCCCATTCCCTCTAGAGAGGAGATCTGACTCCCGCAGTGGGAACATTATAAGGCTGATTCCTTGCTATGCAACCGCAAAATTGTTATCTCCAATCCGGAATAAATCATAAAAAAAAAACAAATACACAGACTGGTTTTAGATCATAAACAAGATGACGCAAAGCTTACTAAATGCATTTTCATATTAGATAATCGAAGTTCTATTTTCAATACCTAGCAACAGTGTTGTTGCAATTTCTACAATAGTGCCGCGGAATAAAAAACATTGCCACAGGATTTTTTTAAAGGCATGCGTATTATCGTAGTCCTGGAACGCGATAATGCTAAGGCTAGCTGAAGGACATATTATGTGGGTTTTAATCGGAAAAAAGCTGATATGCTCTCTCACTCCAAAACAGCCCTCCAGCTCCAAACAGCAGAAGTCATTGGAGAATTTTACATCTCAAAAAAAGAATAAAGAACAGGCAAATTCTATAGTCGACAATCAGAATTCAGATGTTGAAAGAAAGGGTTGATGCGAAAGCGGACCACCAGGGCCCTGGGCCCTTCTTGCCTAAAGCAAGAAAGAACGGTGGATCGTTAAGTCAGTAGAAGTCTGACACTGTCTCCCGTTCCGCTCAAGGCCGGAATCGGTCATTAGGTGATTTTTCCCACCACAAAAAAAAAGATGTTGAAAGAAATCATTTGAGCCAAAAAAGCTTCAGTAAAACTCCAATTACGAATCTACCTTTTCTTTTTATTATGCCAATGTTTTGCTAATGGATTTCTTTTCTCTAGGGATTAAACGCTTCACCTGCTATTTTACAAGCTTTACCGAGGTGATGTTCACTCAAATATTGTTATCGTGTTTTTGTTTTACTTTATAACAAAGCGTTTAACTTTATTTTATTGTCGGCCGAAACCTGTTGCTAGCAGAATCTGTCACGAGGTGATAAACTCACGTAATAACTCCGCAAAATGACGCTGCATCATGCTTTCCGGCGAAATACCAGTCCATTGCCGACAGGGGCCTTTCCCAAAGATTAACACAACGAACGAAGTGATTGAATGAAGACACGTTTCTTATCTCAATATGAAATTTAGATGCCATAATCACAACCACCATCATACCTTGGCTTCTTTCTCTGAAGGATTAGTTAGAAAATAGCCTATTGCTATCAACAGAGCGTAATGTCTGGGCTGCTTCTGCGAAACTTAGGATAACTCGGTAACAATGTAAGACCCCGCATGTGTTGAAGTTGCAGGTTCGAATAGCACCAGAAGGCACGCACTGGGATTAAAGCATAAAAAGTTATTACTCATTATAGTCCCATTCAAAGCGACAGAAGTTATTGATTTCCCATTTAAAAAAAATACATGCTCAAATGTTACGTCTGCGAGCTCTTAGACTAATAAAGTGCCATTCCATAACCAACTGTGAATTATAACTATCTCGTAATAACCGAAGCCAGGATTGTATACTCTACAATTTATTATGCAACTCGGCCGATGATATTAGAATGTAAATCGTGAGAACTTCTGCATCGGAATATTAGATGTGCTTTATAATTTGGAATGCCTGTTTTTCTATGTCATTCGCCATGTTAGAGGTCGAATATGATGGCAAAAAAGTTGCAGAACAACAATATGATTTTTTTATCAGCAGCATTAAAAATGCTCATCGCAAATGTCCATTTCATCTAACCAGTTGGAGGAGGAATCATTTTGGTACACTGAAATCTTAGTCACAGTTTCACAAATTAAGCGTGACCCATGCTTCCGAATTCTCTGCAATCTTAACACATTACTCCAATTAAACAGAGTAATTGAAGCATTTATAGATATGATCCAATTCTATAGATGTCACTGAACCAACGAAAAGACTAACAAAAGGGTAAAGAGACAAACAGTATCATATTTCTCTAGTAGTAACAGAATCTATTGAGAACTCGTTAAGTACTCCTCGTTCAGCTATCTCGGCTTCGTGCTATTTTTATTCCAATAAAGGCCAATTAGTTTGTTGTCTAGAATAGTCATTTTCGCACTGTACCCGACGAGAGTTACTGGGTCATCTGATCGAATGAAATCGTTCTGTCTATTAGCATACCGTGTACTGATTTGCAGGAATTTCTAGAAAATTCTATTGTAAACTTGTGCCTCAAACGATTCCGGAATCATGTACCTACTACGTTTGAAGGTCACACGCAGAGGTGAAGCGTTATTATTGTGGAAAGGTCCAGAGAGAGTTATTGATTTTCTTAGCGGTAAATAAACTGGTAATCTCTGCCCAGAAAGGTCATTAAGCGGTCCATAATGGTCTGTATATCTTAGAGATTAGCTCTGCGTCTGTTCTGTTGTAACGTTTTGACAAATGAGGTGTCTTGATCGATCCGTCTGCGTCCGGACTAGGTCGCCAGAAAGCCAGACTAACAGCTTTAGCCAATTGGGAGGAAAATTCAGGATAGATAATGTAATAACTCGAATTCGCCGTAAACACGTTCCTGTTTTTGGAATTAACCCATCTCGAAGGGTTCCCTCAGACTGAATTGCTTCTGTTGGCTCTCGGAGTGCATTTGGCCAAACTGTGACATCATTCCTACTTCTTAAACACACGATTACTACATAAAAAGCATTTGTGTTCTTGTTAAAATGGTTTTAGCCGGTCGTTTGTCATTTTTATGAGAGCTTCTTCCGTTTCATTTTAATTATTTATTCTTTCCCAGGCAGACATAGCCGTCGAGGCCTAAGAAAACTATTGTCTGTTATGTATTACTTCGTAATACAGTTCTCATTAAGTGTAGTTGGTTTCTATCTGCGTCAGAAGTGGAGTGTTACCGCATTTAATTGAAGAGAATAAATGTTATGAAACTAAACATGTCTACATAATTAATTAGATACGTTCTTATCGTTATCGAATACTCATTATGCATAGGTATCGACAGGTGTCGACGTATTTGACGACTATAGCATGGTTCACATGAATCACTAATCGAGCGTCAGCCAAAACGAGGATAAGACGATCAGTTTTATCACGTCATCTGACGCTACAACCTGAACTGAATTTAATGACGTCACAACTCACGTAATATTTCATGACAACGTATAGTTAACTCACAGCACTTGACATATTCGATTAGAGATTTTGTTACAAAACTAATGGTTTATTACTAGGTCAAGTGCGTTAAATAATTTTGTTACGCTGCCTGACCTGACCTTCATTGCGAATGGTGTGATTGTCTGTTTTTCTATAGCTGCTGTTTGTTGCTGTAATGCGAAAGTTTTTTTTAATGTGTGTCATCTCGCACGAGGTGACTAAATGGAATGACAATGGCATGGTCAGGAAATGACCTTTAGATGGTAGAAACAATGCTATTTCTTCTCATATCCTACAGGCAAATTTCTGCTAAGGACTGCAAAGGGAAGTCAAAACCGATTTATTTCCTACCCCTCCTGAGTTCACTTCCGATTCATTTCGTTGCGACTCTCCAAGACCGTCTTAAAGTTCCTTGGCATGCTCAAAACGTTTTTATGTTATTGATCCTAGCTTTCAGAAGTTCTGGTTGTGAACTGCGAACTGTGTCTTTTTAGTCTATATCGGCGAGGCTTCCCCTTTGGGAATAGTTCAGTCCAGGGATCTTATTGAAATCGGATTAACGTTATTACGGGAGTACTAATTGACATGAACTCCCTGGAGACCTCGGGAAAGTATGTCTTTCATTCTTAAGCTCCAACTTACCTTTAGATTGAATGCCAGAAGTATTTGATTCCATTACACGCCACGATAATATCGGCAAGTTGATGTTCCTCCATTTAACGATCGCATCAATTTCTCGTGTCGTTTACGCCCGGGAAATTGTAGTCTAATGAATTGTAGATTTCCAATATAACAGGGACGGCCAACCGGTTGACAATCCAGAAAGTAGATATTGGCAAGCGTGTTTAATTAGGCTAAATAAACGATGTCGTGATGCAGCAGATAGCTATTATCCGATGCTATATTACGATTACGTGATAGTCCTGTTGTAACTTCTAATTTGTAAAAAAAAAAATCGCACTTATTCGTAGCAACTCGCGCAAATTTCTGAACTCGCTCTCTCTTTTTATTCTTAATGTTAAATTGATTTTGTATTTGGTAAATCTCACAGAACCGAGCCAGTATACAGTAAATCGTGGGTCCAGTCAAGTTGGCCACCCCTGCAATATATAGTATCAGAGTTGATCATTACGATCAGAATTGAACTCGTTTTTACGATGCGTCCATATCGCTTGATGGTCTGATTTCACCTTTTGAATGAAAGCAGATAGCGACCATTACTTGAATGGAAACATCGTGGATGGCAATCTAACTCGCTACATAGAATAATGTTTGTACCCAAACAATTTTATTATCGTGACAGTTTTCGCGGAGGACGAAATAAATAGAGGTGAAACTCGAACTGAGTTGCCACATGAAAAGTAGGTGGAGACAGGTGTTTTCGCTGAAGTTAATTATTTAAATGGTCCCGAGAATTTCATCCCTATTTTCGGCACGACATTTACGTATTTAATATTCATTGAAAATGTTTTGTTTTTACGTTAAAACCACTATTGAATTAGAGTTGTCAGTGAAGTCTGAAAACTACCCTCGACTCCTAAATTTGTTGAAGCATATGTGCCGCAATATGCTTGAACAATTTCTAGGATTCTCTTAATGTTGCCAAAGGTTCGGGGATCCGGGCCAACGGCCTTAACCGCGGATCAAATTATGTCAGTCGTGATCTTACTTAAGATCGGATTATTTCGATTATTTGTAAACTCCACAATATAATGAACTCCAGCCACGTCAAAGGTCGCCACAAAAGCAGAGATCTTGGTAATTGTTGGAGCTTCGAAACCACTTTTTTTTTCGCTAAAACTTGTTATTCGATTGATGTTGTCTCTAAGGTGATGGTGATGCAATGGTGTAAATTTTGAATGATTTTTAAATGTTATTTTTCAAGCCGTTATGTTCTTTTTTGTTTCGTTTGTGAGGTGTGGTGCTAATCTGCATCTTCGCGTTGTTATAGATTACGTACATTCGATTTTAGATGCTTTGAAACATGTAGGATTTATCACTTCTTAGTAGGTAATTATATCAATGAATGAGCAGACCTTTAGAATCAGAAAATAATCTTGATTCTCTGATATTTTATGATTAAAATTACTATCTGCCAGCATTTTCCTCCATATTAAAGTAAGTTTCATCCTCTTTGGGGGTGAATTTTGGAAATCCTCCTTTGCTCCCCTGTCAATGAAGGAAACCTTGTGCACAATTACACGCCCCTAATCCCAGTAGCTACGGCTGTGCATTGATATGCCAGTCAGCCTATTATGGGGCGGTTTCAGAATTAAGTAATTTTATTTAAAAGTGTCAAGCCTTATTTAAATGCTTGATGGTCTTCGCGCGGCACTATGCGACCAATTTGAAGACGGTGGCATTTATTTATTTAAGTATATATTCTTCATGCAACACAAGGTACAAAGGCGGACTTAATGCCTTAGGCATTCTCTACCAGTCAACCTAGGGTGGTGAAGAGACAATAAAAAAAGACGCATTCTTTCTTAGATTCAAGATTATTTTTATCAAGTTTCAATTTGCTGAATATTATTCTTATCTATTAATTGAAGGAAAAGAAAGACCAATCGATAAATATATTGTTCTGTGATGATTATCTAAAGCTATAAAGGTTGCAAGAGACATCACAGTGTTGTGTTGTGTCTGTATCGAATAAATGTATTTTTGTTCTATTCTACATCGATAAAATGTTCATATATGCTTTAGAAATGATAACCACACAACCGTACAAATGGCAGTGTTAATGGACATCAATTAAGGCTTTTACTACATACAAGTTTGCTTTTCCCGCAACTGTAAAGGGACGTAATTAATTTATTCAGCTCTGTAAATGTTATTTTGTTAACTTGAGCTTTAGACGGACTGGAACTTTGAGGAAAATCGGTAAAGAAATGTTGGCGAAATAATAAATGATTACTTATTTTGCCTAAAGGTTTTATAAAACCGTTTTTGCACGTACATTTTTGTGTTAGTGTAGATGAAATTTGCTACATCTAGAATTTTTTTTTTGAGGTTGGATGTCATGTAATGACTACTCTTGTAGTGCGTAGCGTGGAGCGAGAGGGTGTGTCAGACTTTTACAGAATAAAACTCATGTATGTTCCTTTAATATCTTTTTGCGCTCTCGGACCAAGCATTTCGACCCTGCTACAGTTTTACTAACATGTCTTTGGGGCGCGTACTACGCCTGTCGATCCATACTGGATGACCGGACGACAAACTGCCTATTGCTCGTCGTCTTCTGACACCCGGAGCGTCTCCTGCCGTGGTGGCTGGAGCGTGAGGTTGTCTGTTCCATCACTTGTGCGGTCTCCTTCGCACTACGCCTTGATGTAGTATTGATTATATCGAAGTGTAATACTATTAGTTCCCAGGTGTTGTTAGGCCCACATACTCAAAATAATCTGTTAGAAAGCTCTTACATTATATTAGGAAGTTTGAAGTGCTGGTCTCATAAGGATTTGGTATAGTTTACAATATTCGAAGCCGTTACCGTGTGGCTGTATATCGACTAGCTTTTGCCTACAGCTTCGCTTCCGTTCACTGATTACTTTACTCCACTCTATTCTAATATTTTCTTTCATAAGAATAATTTGACAATAACACAAAAAAGAATTAGCCAAATCGGATCAGCTGTTCTCGAGATTTGCGCTTAGTAACACATTCAGCCATTTATTTTTATAATATAACTTTATAAGTAGACTAGCGACCAGTCCCAGCTTCGCACGGGTACTGATATTGAATATATTATGCATGTTTTATGCACATAAACCTTCCTCTTCAATCACTCTATCTATTAAAAATAAACCGCATCGAAATCTGTTGCTTAGTTTTATAGATCTAAGCATACATAAGGACAGACAACTTTGTTTTATACCTACTATGTAATGATATAGATTCTGACAATAGCAAACAAAAAAAAAAAGAATTAGCCAAATCGGTTCAGATGTTCTCGAGATATGCGCTTAGTAACACATTCAGCCATTTATAAGTCAATGAATAACCTCAATGGACAGTCGGCAATGCGTCCGTAATATTAATCGTAAAAGTAGGTTAAATATTTTATGATACGAGTGGAAAATTAATCCGCAATTAAATTAATTATGTGACATGATCAAAAAAGTGTCTGGAATTGCTATTCTACTCGTATTTCATTAATAACATCTGTTTATTTATCTCAGACCGATAGGTGCGGATATTAAGTTTAATAGGTCTTTTACTGATATTGTGATTAGTGACCTTGTTGGCGCCTAAAACAATGTATGGTGTGATAATAAAAACAATGACTGATAACGCGCCATCACCGAAATTATCACGCGGACTGAAGATTTTTTTTTTTTTAAAACTAGCGACACTACACTACTCATATTGAATATATTATGCATGTAATATACACATAAACCTTGATCTTGAATCACTCTATCTGTTTAAAAAAACCGCATCAAAATCCGTTGCGTACTTTTAAAGATCTAAGATACATAGGGACAGCGGTAAGCAACTTTATTTTATACTATGTAATGATTATGTCATATCACCTTTACCTACGCATCTATTCGTCTAATGCGACGTTATAATTAACACTTTAAATATTTAAATCCAGCTAGCAAAGTTATAATCGTTTTGATAACGTCGAACGCTTTGAGTAGCCCCAATTCCTTTCTGACGTCATCTCATCGATCAGTCACATGGTCAGAAAAAAGGAATTGGAGGTGTGGCCTATTCCAAGGGGTCGACGTTACCGAAACGATAGTAACTTGGCTTGGTTTTTTAAAAGTGGCGCCAGGAACTGAACAGTTGAAAGGGAATCGTTTGTCTTGGTATGGTCAAAGAGGAGAGAGAAAACGCTTTTTACTAAAAGAGATATGAGTTTACATGTTGACGGATGGAGAGGCAGAGGGAGATTAAAGAAAAGATGGAAGGGTTGTGTGTGAAGTGATATGAAAGGAAAGGGAGTTAGTGATATCGAGAAGAGTTAGAGGATAGACCTTGCGGTTTACGCTGAACAATACGCGTCATCGACGAATCGGGTTTGGTCAGGATGGTTACCGGACAATCAGACAGCGAGCTCAGTTTCCCTATAGTATTCACATCTTTGCTTTGCTGGCCTTCCTCGAGGAGCTGGGGTGGATCGAATGACGCATTTGTCACACCCGTACGCAAAATACGCGCTTTATACGTGGAGATGCGGACACCAGCTCCCAGTCGTTCGCGTCGGCCATCGGCGATAAGTGCGATGGAACCGATGGCGAACCGGTGCAAAGCCACTGGGACAGGATTCAGGTCGCCATCACTAAAGCGGCAAAGTCGGTGCTCGGCTTGTCCAGGGGCGGCCGCAAGTGTGACAAGGAAACTTGGTGGTGGGATGACACAGTCCAGAGGGAGATCAGAGAGAAGAAGGCTCTCTTCAAAACGTGGCAAGCTTCCAAATCTCCCGAAGACCGCGACGCATAAAGAGCTGCAAAACGTGCCGCCAAGAGGGCCGTAGCCAGAGCCAGACGAGACCACTTACAGCCACTTTATGATAAGTTGGAATCGTCTGAGGGGGAAAAGCTCATTTATAAGTTGGCACGTTCCAGGGTCAAAGCGGCACTGGATATCACTAAGTGCCGCTGTGTAAGAGACTCTGACGGCAATCTGTTATGCGAGGACCTCGCGGTGAAGGAGAGATGGCGCTCGTACTTCCACGAGCTGCTGAACAAGCAGCACAAAGAGGTGCTGTCTCCGGTTCTCCCTCCAAATCAGGGACTTGTGCCCCCGGTTACGCCTGAAGAAGTGCATGTGGCTCTTCGCCGCATGAAGAACCGGAAAGCTGTCGGTGCCGATGGAGTCCCTATTGAAGCCTGGAAGGCGATGGGTCCTCGTGGTGTGGGCATCTTAACCCACCTATTTAACCGCATGCTCCTCACCGGAAAGATCCCGAGTCAATGGAGACTGAGTATTATCACTCCAGTCTTCAAAGGCAAGGGATCGGTGCAAGAGTGTGGCGACTACCGTGGGATTAAGGTTATGTCCCACACCATGAAGCTCTTCGAGCGGGTGATTGACTCTCGGATCCGACAGGAGTGCACCGTCTCGGGATGTCAATATGGGTTTCGACCAGGTCATGGCGCCATGGACCCCATCTTTGCCCTAAGGGTTACCATGGAGGGATACAGATCGAAGAATACGCCTCTGCACCTCTTGTTCCTAGACATGCAGAAGGCCTTCGACTGTGTCCCCCGTGATGTGATCTGGTGGGCGCTGAGATCCAAAGGAGTGTCCGAGACCTATGTTGACATCATCCGAGACATGTACCGAGATTCCGGTTCTGTGGTTCGGACCGCTGTTGGCGATACGAATCCCTTCCTCATCACCGTTGGAGTTCATCAGGGCTCTGTCCTTAGTCCGTTTCTGTTCAGCGTGGTGCTGGACGTGCTGTCCTCTAACATCAGGGACTTACATGAGCAGCCGCCATGGCTGCTCATGTATGCAGACGACATCGCGCTGGCGGACTCGGACAGTGGGCGCTTGGTTCGACGTGTGACAGCGTGGAAGGAATCGCTGGAAAACGGCGGTCTGAAGATTAATGCGGCGAAGACCGAGTACTTGGCCTGTAACACAACAAACGCTGCTCCTGTTCGCATTGGCGAAGACACAGTCGAGCGCACGGAACGGGTCAGGTACTTGGGATCGGTGCTCCACGAGTCCGGGGACGTCGATTGCGACGTTGAGTCTCGTATCTCGGCGGCCTGGGCGAAATGGCGTGAGGTGGCGGGGGTTATCTGTGACCTCAAAATGCCGGTTAGGCTCAAAGGACAGGTCTATAAGACCATCATTAGGCCTGTCCTTTTGTATGGCAGTGAAGCGTGGCCTGTACTTGAGCGGCATAAGCAAAGCCTGCGTGTCACGGAAATGAATATGCTGCGCTGGATGTCGGGAGTGTCGCGGAAAGACCGCATTAAAAACTCCCGCATCCGGGGCAGCCTTCAGGTCCGTGACATAGCGGATAAACTGCAGGAGGGTCGCTTACGTTGGTATGGCCACGTTTTACGAAAACCGGCAGACTACGTGGGTAACAGATGCCTCGACATGCCGCCTCCGCCGGGACCCGGTAAACGAGGAAGGCCTAAGAGGCGTTGGATCGACGTCGTAAGGGACGATATGCGTGCCAATGGGCTTACGGCAAAGGACGCAAAAGACCGAGCGAAGTGGAGGCGTGCTTGCAGGAAAGCGGACCCCGGGCACCGAGGCGAAAGCCAAGGTTGGCAACCGGGACTAATACCGCTAGGATGATGATGATGATGCGGACACCAGCTCAATATACTATTCTATACTATACTATTCACCTCAAGTTCTTTTACGTAAGCAGTAATTTAATCCATTCTGTTCTGTTTGTTTCCAGATCTAGTCCACTGCACAAACGAGCCCAACGTGTCGATACCACAGCTCGCCAACTTGCTGGTCGAGCGCACACAGAACACCAATTGGGTGGTGGTCTATAAAGCTCTAATAACTGTACATCATCTACTAGCATATGGGAATGAGGTAAGCAGTTCTTCATTAATTAACATAGATATTTTGAGAAGATACGTTACGCACTATCATCGCAATCAGAAAACCCTGGACTTAAAATTCACACATCTACGATTAGTGTCATCACAGTCACAACGAACAGTTACTGAGAGACAGATAAGGGTAAAAGACGCGCGGCCGCAGCCCTGCTGTAGCGCGATAGCCGCACGTATTTATTTTAAACTAGCGACCCGCCCCAGCTTCGCACGGGTGCAGTGGTGATATTAAATATATTATGTACGTATTATACATATAAACCTTCCTCTTGAATCACTCTATCTATTAAAAAAAAAACCGCATCAAAATCCGTTGCGTAGTTTCAAAGATTTAAGCATACAAAGGGACATAGGGACAGAGAAAGCGACTTAGTTTTATACTATGTAGTGATGTGGAATAACAAAGCAGCACGATAGCAGCGTTGCTGTCGCGCAGCACGTTGCGGCTAATTTGTAGGAGCTCTTAGAACCAGCGCTGTCTTGCGAGCGAAAAAGAAAAATAATATGTTTGTGTAATACCCTCGTTTGTCATGATTGCGACTGAGTGAAATCATGCCCTACAGTCCTAATTTCAGCAATTCACGTGCTAGAGGCGAGTCACCTATCTCCCGCAGTTTTGATTCAATTTAAGTTCATAATATTGCTTTTTTGAGGTGGGAAAAACAAAAATAAGTTCAGACGCTCTAGGGTTCCACTTTTTGAGTGGCAGAACTTATTTGATGATTTTTAGTTAATAAAACTCTGACAAGGCACTTTTTACTCCATCCCGAGCGAAGGGAACTGTTAAATGATTTTTTACCTCACAAAAAGAGAAGTCGTTAGAAAATTATATTGACTAATACGAATTAGTCAATATAATTTTCTAACGACTATTTTGTCAATTTAAATCCTAAATTGGATTCAACTAATCCTGCAACTAGCTGTCCTGTTCCGCCATTTGTGTCCCGTCAGAGCTACTTCAACTATATGTGCACTAGTTCAAACGTTACTCCAATGGAATTGTTCAGTGGAGTTACGCCGAATTTACGTCAGAGTGCACATCAAAGTACTTGTGTATAGAGCTGTAGCCACTACATGACTACACCAACTGTTAGGAGGTAAATGGAGATTAGATAGATAGATATACTGTTTATTGTAGGTACACCATAAACAGAACTTGGTACATAAGGACACTTAAAAATTACTACGGTGTTACAATGGGCGGTCTTATCGCTAAAAGCGGTTTTTTAAAGACAACCTTTGGATGGATTGAAATAACTTTTTTATGGTAGGTAAAAATCATCCAAGGAATTCGTCCCTGGATGATGTTTCTACCCGCCCTTGGGAGGCGCACGAAACAGAGTCAGACTCTTACTAAACAACTCATTCTGCATACTTCCTACGTTGCCTTTATTCCAGGGCCTAAGCTTTTCAGACACAAACCCTTGGCTCCAGTTGGTTTCGACCCTTCTGCAAGGTTAAGATTGAAATGACTCAAGTTTTTTTACTGGCTTTTATTTAGGATTACCTGTCGCGATGTTTGTCTGTAAACAAATCTTGTAAATTTTCGATCCACTTCCCCGTTAACGATTGGACAATTTTTGCATGCATGTGTAAATCAGATGACAATGCAAAATTATTATGACGTAGAGTTAATCTCATCAAGTTTGGGCTCGTGTGGTTCATCCGGTTTTTAATCGATAATATTTTTAAATTAATTTTTAGACGTAGTCGGATGATTTTCAGATAAAACGGCACTTTAAGATCACTTTGTTGTCTGTATGTTTGTCAAGACCCTTTATCTCGGAAACGTGTTGAGGTATTGAGTTAAAATTAAACTATATCATCAGGTCTGCGGTCCCTTAAACATCGATATATGTACTACAAACTAGACCCGGCGTACCGTACAGTCACTTCACTTACGTCAGGCCATACACCTTTACATTGATGACATTAGTGCAGTTTAGTTTGACGTTTCCGCAGTGTAAGAGCGCTGTAAGTTTTAAAAGCTTTGTTAGACTTCATAATGCCAATGCCGCGCTGCAGCGGACTTTTGTATTAACTTTTCAGTATTTTAATACATATTTTCTATGAACGTGCTTGTATTTATAGCCTTCACGACTTATGTCGATGCTACAAGCTGTGAAAAAATTAAACTTATAAGTCGTATATTTCATAACACTCAAGGGAATCAAAATTCAGAGTACTTCCCATTGACCTAGAATCCTGAAATTTGGCATAAAGCAAAGTCTCATAGCATAAGTGTAGGAAAAGTCTAAAAACCGTCTATCTTGAAATCAAGAGTGAATAGGTTACTTCTAGGTAATCTCGCTCCGTCTTCGACCGCATCGTCCCTTTCCATCAGGTGAGATAGCGGTCTAGCGCGAACCTATAAACAATAAAAAAAAACTGTCAATTTGTGCCGTCACAGAAAAAAAAATATAATGCGATTCGAAAGTATAGTAATTATTGTCATATCCTGGGGTTGGAGTGCAGACTACCTATAGTCCTACCCCACATTTCCGATGGCTATATCAAGTCCTAAACAAGCTGGGGTGTCTCACCCTTTGTGAGTCATAGCCACAGGCGATACTGGGAATTTGGTAATGAAAAAAACCCAATTGCATTTTGCATTTTACATAGCTTTTTAGAAATATTCATATTTTTCACTATGTTATGACAAGTAAATAGAATGAAGTTTATTAACTATTTATCGGTTTTTTTTATGGTAGATAAAATCATCCAATGACGAATCCCGCTCTTGGTCGGAGCGGGAGACAGTGTCAGACTCTTACTGACTAAAAAACCCAGGCCCTGGTGTTACGCTTTCACATCTACCCTTGGCCCAGGAGGCTTTGACCCTGTAAGGCCCCTAAACTGTTTATCGGTTCGTTCATCAATACTACTTAATAATATAGAGAGAAAAGATTTTTTATATCTTTACTGTTGCCAGTGGCTTCGCCCGCGCGATGGTAGAATATTACCCAAGGGAACATAATCTCGGAACAAAAGTATCCTATGTGTAATTAGCGTCATTTTTTTCTGACAGACCGACTTCTTGACTTTTCAAAAGCGCCTATAAAGGTTTATTTGAAATAAATGCTTAATAATCTACAGGTGTGCCAGATTTTACCCAAATCCGTTCTGCCGTACATAAATAACATACCGACGCAAACTTCGTCTCTATAATGTTAGTTTTATCTACACTAATATAATAAAGAGGTAAAGTTTGTTTTTTTGTTTGTAGGGGGTAATCTCTGAAACTACTGGTCCGATTGGAAAAAACTTAGCATCAATAGAAAGCTGCTTTACTCCTTAGTGACATAGGCTATATTTTATGTACGCGGGCGAAGCCGCTGACAAAAGCTAGTTTGTAATAAACTAACTCCAAAACTAGGGGACCGGTTTTAAATATTCTTTCACCAGTAGATTGCATTGCATCGGCCTTATAACGTTTCCTCTGGTCAGGCCTTCGCTCTAGGAGACAGAATGGGTCGTAATCCACCACACGGGTCCAGCGTGGTTTGGTGGATGTCCCATGTCTTTGAATTTTTAGTTCTAGGACATGCCGGTTTCCTTACGATATTTGCCGTCACCGTTTTGAGAGCAGTGATTATAATAAATAAATAAAATAAAATAAAAAAGCCTTTTATTTCTTACAGAAAATTCACGATTACAAAGTTAATAATTTTTTTTTTAATATTTTTTTTTTTTAATATTTTTTAGACTTATATGTTTATATTATTCTGTAGGAACCCCTCTGCAGGTAAAGGCCTCCTCCAAATTGAGCCAGTTTTCTCTGGATTGCGCTTTTTGCATCCGCTATGCGCTGTTTGGACCCGCTATGCGTTTAGTTTCATCCTCCCATCTGTTGCAAGGTCTGCCCTTCTTTCTTTTGCCCACTGGCCCCCTCCATTCTGACACTCTTCTTCAGCAGTGATTATACTACTTATTAATTATTACTGATTGACATAAGCTATAATTATTTTCTGCTTACAAGTGGGCGAAGTTACTGGCAAAAGTTAGTATATTACAAAAACGCGTTTTCTCTAAAGAATTTGAGAGGCAGTATTTTGGACCATTTACATGGAAACTGTAAATTTTTATGGGTACATAATTATTGGGTGTTATGCACTGTTAAATACGTAGAACTGAGTTAATTGATATAGAGTTGTTTGACAAGCTGTTTATGATGAGAAATTGGAGTATATTGTTGATGGTATTCAGCCATTAGATAGAATTCCTTCTGTAGTACCACCCAAAAAAAAACAAAAACTCTTAAAGCGATTCATTTTACAAGTTAATTTGAACTTTTAAAATGAGGAACTATAGAACAGAATAATACTTTATTGTACACCAAAAAAGTAACAATTTCACAGAAACTTATATGAACTATGTAGGATGTATAACCCCATCCCTCTTTCTCGCCCGCATGACGGACATTTTAACATGTCGGGCAAGTCCCCAGAGTCTTCAATTAAATTCCTGAACGGAGCAGAGCTTTAGAATATCTGAATTTTTGTTTTTAATACTAGAGTGTCAGAGGGTTTTCGAGTACATAATATATGTATATTATGTACTCGAAAACCCTCTGACATTCCTACTTACCACTTTTAAGCCCACCATTAACTGTTTTTCGCACTAGGGCAGAAAACTGTGCAGGCACGCCATCGCCACAATTTGATTAGGTACATTTTTCATATCAGGCTGCCTAACCGATGAGTAGCGCGTCAACCACCGTTTTATATCTTCGTAAGTGTATTAAAGACGCTGTTCGATACACATGGAAAATGTCACTGCAGTGATGAGCTCCATAACACCCTCACCTAGGGCTCGGGCGAATACCAAGGTCGCAAAAAAAATTTTTTTTGTCATCTTTTACTATTATTCCCTGTTTCAATAAAAGATAAAGTAAACTTTAGATATTTTATCAAGGATATAGTATAATTTGAAGGCTATAATTTACTGAAAACATGGATTATTATTCTCATAGACGTAAACGCAGGTATTGTTTGATTGTTTGTCACTTAATTTATGTATATATGCGTGTTTATTCCCACGTTGAACAGCTGTGTGTTATGTACTTTGTGAATAGTAGCTATTTCTCAATGACTCACAATTTTACCATAGCTGGTATGTTTTAGACTTAAGGGGAGAAGTAGCACTTGTTTAAATAAGAGAAGTATGTTTGAAAACACACATATGTCCAACAGTGGACGTCTTAAGGCAGTTTGAAATCATACTTGATTCTGCCATCCCAGTTTCTACTATCGAACAACCCCGACGTACGGTGAATATCCACACTTACGTTGTTCAAACCTCTAGCGTTGCGTCTCTCATTTATACTGCGTATGATGGACTGGAACAATTTGCCTACTGCAGTCTTCCCGTCCGATTATAATTTAGGTGTCTTCACCCGGAGCTGAGGGTTGGTGCGAAAGCGTTACACCGGGGCTCTGGGAATAAGGCAAGGAAGGTACGGGGTAGGTTCTTTAGTCAGTAAGAGTCTGACACTGTTTCCCGCTCCGCCCAAGAGTGGGATTCGTCATTCGATGATTTTTACCTACCATAAAAAAGGTGTCTTCTAGGCTAGAGGGAATAAACTAGTGTGCTTTACCTTCAACGGTTACCGTCTACTTACCATCAGGTGGGATCGCAGTCAAGAATTAGTTGATAGCAAATAAAAAAAAACACCAGAGATATTTCTCCGCAAATGTTCAGCGCGTCGTCCCTTGAGTGCCGTAAAAGGGAAGATGGAATGAAATTACGTTTGAATTAGATAAGCAGACGGGAATATGTGTTGCGTACGAATATAATGTAATGTGCGCTACATTCAAGTGAATTGTGGTCGTGGAAGGAAGAATCAAATCAGTAAAGGAAGCCATATTGAATGAAGACGACACTCAGACAAGATTCGAATGGTATTGAACTATTATTACGTTTGTTTTTGTTTGAGATAAGTGTTAACCGCGCGCTGAAGTGCTCTGCCTGCCCCCACAATTATTTCAGACTAGCTTTTTTGCCTGCGGCTTTGCCCACTTGATAATAGGTTTACGCACAAACTTTGGATAGGCGTTTCGTCCCTTAAAGGGGTGAATTTTGGAAAATCCTTTCTTAGTGTTCACCTACGTCATAAAAGAAAGCCCTGTGCAAAATTTCACTCTCCTAGTCCCTGTAGTTTCGGCTGAGCTTTGATAAGTCAGTCAGTTAGTTTCTCCTTTTATGTATATAGATGAGAAGACCGCAGCAGGCAAACTGTTCCAGTCCTTCGATGTGCGCGGAATAAAAGACGACACTAAACGCTTAGTCTGAACCGTGCGTCGGGTTGTCCGATGATAAAAATGAGTAATAATTATAATTATGAAAAAAAAAAGAGTAAGCAGTCAGCCCTTGCACTTGGCCTCAATAGTTTAATGAGAACCAATACCTCGTATAGAAGGATCACAGCACAGGCCTTGAACCCGTTATTGATTAATGTGAACCATTCAATTTCTCGCCTCTCAAATCACAGATGGAGGTCAGCACTATTTATCAGCACTTCGGGAATCATAGTGTTGTTTGTAAGTCATGTAACGAGGACTTTTTTAATGGATTTTCATAGAAGCGAAATATATGTTGAACCAAAATGGTGATTTTAAATGGTAGGTAAAAATCATCCAATGACGAATGCCAATGAGTATATTTTTTATGGCAATTGAATTGGATTTATTGAGTGCCACCGATGCTGCTGTTAACGTAGCCACCTACTGGGCCCCAACGGCTTAAAGAGTTTATCCACGACTCGAAAAGAAGAAGAAGAAGATGGCAATTGAGCCGGCTGCGACTATTCTGCCACTATCGCGTCAAGACGGTGACTTAGTGGAGCCCGCCGTCGAACTTTTACCTTCGTGGTAGATATTATGTTAACATCTAAAAGCTTAACCAAAAACACAAAACAGAGAACAGTCTCGATCAAGTTTCACTCAGTTAAAAGTTCACTAAAATCGAAAGAAATCACAGCACTTTTTTTTTGGTAGGTAAAAATCATCCAATGACGAATGCCCTTGGGCGGAACAGGAAACAATGTCAGACTCTTACTGACTAAACAACCTACCCCCGTTGCTATATACATATACCAGGGCCAGAGCCTTCCATTCAGACGCGAACCCTTGCCCCCAGTTGGCTTCGACCCTTCTGCAGGGTCTCTATGGTTTGCTGACAACTCCTTAAGGCGCGCCGTCGACCACTGGGCTTGGTCCGGACGGTTACCAGAAGATTGGGCGGCGAGCTACCTTTGCTCACCATCCACAAGCCCATGTGAATGCACAGTATCACATTTTCGGCTTTCCAATGAGGTGACTGCGCGTAACTATAGAAACGGTTTCAACTTATTTGCTGCATACTTATACAATGTTTTCCTCTCTTATCTCCAATGTCACGAAACAGCTGGCAACGACAGCTGAAAACCTTCATAAAGTCGGCGTCTACGCATTCCATGAATCAAAACTGCTTATCTGAATCCGGATATCGTAAAATTTTAATCGTTTCTATGGAATGACGGTTTTCATTCATTAATTTCGTTGCCAAGGGAAATACATTCTATTCATGAAACCGGTGGACCGAGAAACCCCGTTATTAGTTCTTTCATTGAAAAGTAAAACGGATGGAATCGATTCAGCTTACACTCATGATGCCCTATTTTTGTGTGGGGAAAAGGGAGGTAATATTGCCTGCTAGGAGTCCTACATATTTAACGAGCTTACTTAACCGTTTCTAACTTTTTTTTAATCCAAGCTAGACTTCGATAAGTTTTAATACATAACTACGAACACAACATTAAGTCCTTGAGAAAAAGTTGACACAGTTATAAAAGAGAACGTCTTTAATGATGCAGTATCTTCTCGATATCAATCAGATGGCTCTCATGACCCCTGCCATACAAGGTAGTTAATCAGCCAGACCGCAGACGAGTATTTCGTAATATAATGACAGGCGAGAGGCGGGGCTCTACGTAATATGCACCTCGACAACTCTACACGAAAAAAAAAAACAAACGTCAGAAGCACTGACAGCTAGTTGTAGTGTTGCCAAGTGCGAAAAAAAGTTAACGTGTCTCTGAAAGGATGAATGTGTCACGCGCGGATGCTTCTTTTTTTGAATTGTCAGAGATATGAAAAGCGGTGTTCTATTTTAAATGTTTTTTTTTTTTGCGATAACGATGCGATATTACTCGCAGAACTTGTTTACGTGATAAAATATACGTAGCTTGTTTATTGGCAGTGTCTGTACTATGTACTGGCCGAAACTTTGTTTACTACACTTAAATTCCCGCCATACACCATCTTACCTGTTGTCCAATTCGGTATGACGCTACAAGTTTGAATAGATTTGATTTTTGGTAAGATGTCAACCAATCCATTGCTGCACACGGTCCAATCTTTTAGGATCAAACTTGTAGCGTCATACATTTATACGCCAGCGACCTAGAGCGAACAAAAGAGGACCTAGCGTCACTTCCCGCGCATCAAGCTTATTCAAATAATAATTTGTCCTTCATTTATTAAACTCAATATGAATAAAAGCCATTTTAGTTTATGGGAGCCTCAAAAAAAAATTTTTTTTTTGCCTGATCTTCGCTTTATTGTCTATGTTAGACATACATTTGAAAATAAATTACTTACACTAAGTTCATTGCAAAAAAAGATATTTAAATTTGTACATCCAACTATTAGGCAAATAGTCTAGTTTAACACATTTTTTTTTTCAAAACATACCTACTAGATATAAAATCATTAAAAAGTCGTATATCTCCCCCCTCACCTTCTTAATTTAAAAAGTCATAGTTTTCCAACGTTCTTTCAAGATCAATCAATATGTACGCCGGTAAACGCACTAGTACTTTCATGGTTACACGAGCCGAACCGAAACAAGTTGATAGAAATTATTTTCGCTGTTGTTACACAATTTTTTGTTACTCGTGCCTTATCAAATATTAATTTACCGCGTCACGCTATGGCTATTAATTTTCCGTACAAATAGCGGCGCAGGCGCAACGATTATGTAATTTAATGTGAATTATGTTTTGGCAACTATGTGGACTTTCTTTCTTTTTCCGCCCTATATTTTAACGTCTTAAACGAAAGTTGTCCCAAGTCATCGACGGTGCGCACTGTTCATGCGCGCCTCGAGGAGTTGTCAGCAACTGTAGAGGCCCAGCTGGGTCGAAGCCTTCTGGGGCCAAGGGTTGATGCGAAAGCGGAACACAGGGGCCCTGGAACTAAGGCAGGAAGGAACGGTGGGTCGTTTAGTCAGTAGAAGTCTGACACTGTCTCCTGCTCCGCCCAAGGGCAGGATTCGTCATTCGATGATTTTTCTCACCATAAAAAAAAACTAAAGTTGTTATACACCGTTAAATTTTAGTCGTTTTAATCCCTTGGAGGATCGATTCAGTACATGAAACACTATCGATTGGTAAAGTTAGAATGAAAAAACAAAGTACTTTTTTTTTAAACTCGAATTAATTTACGCATGTTCTAAATTGATTTCTTTAAGTAAACGTCAGCTGGGTGAGTTCAATGACCTGTAGGTAGTTAGTACGCAACGACCGACAACTACCTACAAGGTCAATGACTCGTTTACTTAAAGAAATTAATTTCGTAAATGCGTATTTCAATAATAGATTTAGAAAAAAAGTACTTCATTTTTTTATTTTATCTACACAAATCGATAGTGTTTCATGTACTGGATCGACCCTCTTCGGGATTAAAACGACTAAAATTTAACGGTGTATATAATAATATTACATTTAGGTTTCTCTATACAAATTTTAAACATCCGTTTCATCTCCGTTGACTTTATTTACGAGTTATCAAGCGCAAAAATTCGTAGAGCCTAACTTCAAACTCGCAAAGATCCGACCGCCGTACTGTACTGTCTAAAGTGTCATAGTCTAAACGTACCATTCGTGTTAATAATTATAAGGAGACCTTATGAAATAAATTAAAAAAAAAACGTCGCTTACCATATAGCGGGGGCGTATTGTATTGTGTGAGGAGTGATATGAAAGAAAAGGGAGTTACTGATAGTGTGACGGGTGACAGGACAGAGTGGAAGAAAAAAACATGTTGCACCGACCCCAAATAAAATGGGATAAGGGTAGGATGATGATGATGATTGTATATTTGATATGTATTGTATATTTATATATTTGATAATTGTCAATCCCAAAAAAAAGTCGTTGCTAATAAATTTCAATTTCTCGCACGTGTTTTTAATTAAACATTTATACTCGCAGTCTCTCGTTCATCTTTTACGGCATCCAATCACCTTTGTTCCTTAAAATAATATCAGTCTAATTTCTCCAGTACAATGACTTCCCAGTCAGTACTTGTGGTGTGACAATGACTCTAATTAAAGAGGTTATCATCAGGCTTCATCTGAAACTCCCACCTTAGCTTCGTTCTCAGTTATTAAAACATGCACTTAAGACGAGAGTTACTATCGTGATCAATAAAAAAAAACCGCTTGAATCCTGCGGCGCAATTCCAAACCAAATCTTTAAAGGTTTTGTTTCGAGAGCAAGCAAAAATTAGCTTAGTGTTAGTCAAGCGAACGTGTCTTCGATGATCTACACTAATCTACATCTACACTAATATAATAAAGAGGTAAAGTTTGTTTTTTTGTTTTTTTATTTTTTTGTTTGTAGGAGGTAATCTCTGGAACTACTGGTCCGATTGGAAAAATTTTAGCAACAATAGAAAGCTGCTTTACTCCTGAGTGACATAGGCTATAAAATTATTTATATAACATGGATTTTAACCGAGCTATCACTACAAGAAATTTTCCGCGGACGAAGTCGCGGGCAGAAGCTAGTTAATATAATAAAGAGGTAAAGTTTGTTTTTTTAATTTTTTTGTTTGTAGGAGGTAATCTCTGGAACTACTGGTCCGATTGGAAAAATTTTAGCAACAATAGAAAGCTGCTTCACTCCTGAGTGACATAGGCTATATTTTATGTACGCGGGCGAAGCCGCTGACAAAAGCTAGTACAACATAAAAGGGAAAACTGATGATCAATGTATTGAGAGAAATTTAATTAAAAGGTTCCCATATAGTTAGTTTTAACCGGGTTATTAATACAAAGGTAACCGACAAGCTCGTGTGTGATCTTGATATTAATATCAAGATCTATAAGAATAGAATAGAAATACATTTATTCGATACAAACACAGCATAGTTACAAAACATACGTTAAAATATAACAAAAATAAAGTGTACGCTGAGCGTGCCCGCACCGAAAGGGTGACCACCACAGCATTTGCTAGGCGTCAGACACCCAGCGCTGGTTTTCAGTTGGCACCCCGCAGTGACGCACGGACGAGGGATCATTCCTTACATTTTAAAACGTTTTGTGTAATTTATTACATCACTGAGTGATTCTCTGAAACCGAGAGAATGTCTCATTCGTCTGGCCTAGTTTTTTCTTTACAATTTGTTATTTTTATTTGTATATTAGTTTTCCGCGATCACTAAATGTATCAAAAACACTCTTTTCGCCCAGCGGCTTCCGACACAAAAAAAGGTACGAAGCATAAGAATGAGATATCACTTCGGTTTCTAAGAATCACTTCTCGCAAAACTGTAATGGAAAAAGTTGGAAGGATATTGCCATGTCCTTGAACCAAATAAAAAACGTCGAATTTAGAAATATCTGCAACTTGCATGGAGTCTGCGTGTTAGATAACGGCCCCTTCTCTTTACTAGGAGAGGAAGAGAGGACACCTGATTCCTAACAGTTGAATGTGTTATGTTATTGACTGCTGGAGTGTTGGTCTAGTGGTTTTGTGGCACTAACTGATATTCCAAAATAATATTTTTGTGTGATGAGCACAATGGTTAAGTCTTCCTTGCCTCGGATAAAAGTTAAGCTGTCGATCCTGGCGTCATTTCAAAATTTTTTGCACTGGTTACTTGTAGTCAGAAAATCTGAGACTAACTTACCTAGCAATGCTGCTTACTCGCAATTTGATTGATAAATAAATAAAATTATAATAAAGGAATTCTGTTACCCAGTATGAAGTTCACTGGATTGTAGAAATCAGAACGGAAGTCGCACCATGTAATTACACTGAATCTTTTCAATGCATCTGTCCAACATTTCCAAAATAATTGGGAAAAGGCTAAACAACAGAGATAGATAGATTAAACTTTATTGTATACAACAGACACACACAAAAACTAACAGAACTTATACAAAACTTAAATCTATGGGTACAATGGCGGTCTTATCGCTGACAGCGATATCTAACAGACAACCTTAGGATGGATCGAAAGAACTAAAAATAATACAGGGGGTAGACTGCGGTGTACTACTAGCGCATTAATTAAATCTATACATATAAAAGTATATTAATATAATACAATTAAATACAATGTAAAGTCAAGTATAACAAGGAAAGCATAGTTGCACGAATGATAGGTGATAGTTTCTCATATAGTTTGATATTTAGGCTAAATATAGCTATGATGAAAGTGGTTTCAAATGTCCAGCCGTGGACTGCACTAGGCCGCGTTAATTGATTAATTAATTATGGTGTCAATTGCAGCTTTGGCACTACTGGTTGCTCTTTTATTAAATAGGCTAGTGATCAAAAGTGTTATTCTTTATCGGTGTGTTATTTCAGTATTTTTTATCTTAAATAACAATGTGCAGAAAGCTTTTTTCTGCTTAGCCATACGGCTAAGATTCATTTGCAGGTATAGGTTGAAAAGACAGCTAGAAAACAACATTCACACATAATAGTTTACATTCAGTTCAAAATGTCCCTACAAATGCACCCTGGAGGACCTAAAAAACGCCACTGACGCGGCGTCAGTTATACGTGGCAACCTCGGTAGGTTGCCACGTATATCTAGAATTAAAAAAAAATAATGCCTTAGTATCCTTAAGTCACACATCTTTCTTTAGATAATTTGGATATATCTTTATCTTCTGGATATTATATAGGTTTCTATTCAAATCAAGGGCCCAGCGGCCCTAAAACTTTGAAGGAAACGGAATCCATCGATTCGAAAAGAAGGAGATATTCAGTCTTTGATCTGAATGTATGATGACCGCATCTTAGTTCTACTTGAGATTTTCACTGTAGGTACCTATATCTTTAACAATCTTTAAACTTTTTTTGTCCTTTCGGAAATTTCCGTAATGTTTAGTTTTTGTTAATGAACCTGCACGATACTGAGTTTTTTTAACTATATACTCTTTTTATCGCTATGAACTAGGTTTTTTTAATGCTAGTGCTTGACTGCAATCCCACGTGATGGTAAGCAGTGATGCAATAAAAAAAAAACATTCAAAAATACCCACTGTCCTTTATTAAAGACGAAGATATTTAGACCCAAAAGGAGTTCACAAATACGCAAAATATGTCTTGGTTTCCGATTAAAAGAAATTAAGAAAAATTTTCGATACAAGTACTTTCATGAAATAGAAAATGGTTGCAGCGGCCTGTTTCCTTATTAAAAAACGAATTATTTTTCGTTACAAGTAATTTCATGAAATGGAAAATGGTTCATCTGACAGATTGTAAATAGAAGCATTGAAATTGACGAAATTGATTTGACTGACACCGACATGTTTATAACTCAATGTAGGCGGCACAAATTATTGCTAGTACATATATGTTACTATGAAACTTGGGGGCGTTTTACGATAAAAGTAGGTGCTGATTGTATTGGCGTTCTAATTGTTGTTACGGCGGAAATGTATATAAAACGAAAGAATATTAAATGAAATTATGTCATCAAAAAACCCTGTATCGCTGTCGATTTTTAATATACTGATAGCAAAAGACTGATAGCATTACCATGGAGTGTCTTGCCGGTTCTTCTCCATAGGAAACGACCTTTTTGGAACCGTGCACTAGCTTCTGAAGGCCTTGAAAGAAAAATATTTTGACTTTAACTCTGTGCGGTAAATCCTTCTCCTTTGACCGAGTTAAAATCCAGTATGGGAAGTGTCAACAAAGAGTTTAGATAGTTCCGATTGTTGCTTTTTCCCCGATACGATCCGGTTGAAAGGAAAAATGTGTATCTTTGGTCGATAAACGTATGTGGTAATGAGTCTATTGGAACAATTTGCCTGCTGCGGTTGCCTTGTACGATTATAATTTAGATGTCTTCAAAGCTAGACATCAACGATTGGCATCACTGCTTACCATCACGTAGGATAGCAGTCGATCACTGGTTTATATTGTTTAAAAAAAGAGGTCATTCATTTCGTTGGCCGGATTAAAAATATCTTCTTAAAAATGAAGGCTTTTCAGAAAAGGCCCTAGAATATAAGAGCCTTAATGCTCTACTTAATTATACAACTCTTGTTGCTAACGTATTTCCAATTTAATCTTATCATAAGGAAAAGATCGATTAACACATTCGTAACACTTAACGTTATAATATTACAAAAAATATTTTAGTTAGCGAGTTGTAGCCTGAAGGATTTGCAGTAACAATTACCTTCTGTAAATAAAATGTCTACAATGTAGCCACTTGTGTCAATAAACGATAGACATCAATGTAGTACGCGTTACATACGGAATACGGCGGAACTATGATTTATCGAAGACAAGGACATAACAATTTAGTTTACGTTTACGTTCTGGGAACACATTCATTATGCGTACGGCTAAGGAGTGTTGTTACCCTGTTGGATTCTGTGTTTCCTGATAGCTACAACACCTACAAGTTAGGGGTCTCTAAGTCTGGAGTGAATAGGTTACGTCTAGGCAAGCGTGCTCCATCGTCGATCATATCATCGCCTATCTTGAATTAAAAGAAACAACAATTAATGCCTTAGTATTTCCCAGAAATACTGAGAAATTATGCCATTTTTAATGGACGAAGTGATTTATACGAACGAGATGATACTTTTTTGTCTGGAGTTTTGTAAGCTCTGAGTGTTGAGCTAAGTCACATCTTGTTTTAGATATTTTGGTTATATCTTTATCTTCTGGATATTATATAGGTTTCTATTAAAATCATTACATAAAGTTGTGTAAAACTAATCCTCTAATGACCTCTGATACATCTGCTATTTTGCGTGAACTTTGGCCCTTTACAATGTACGAAAAAAAAAACTTAAGAAAATATATTTGTAGAAACACGCACACCTCGAGATTCTGAATGAAAAAAAAATCCTAAAACATTAAAGATTTTACAAAAAACACGTATTTCCTGGAACAATGTGTACGTAACACTCAGGTTGAGTGAAGGGATTACCGAATACCAATAGAGCGTTCAGGCATAATCTCTATTATTTCGCGTTGCCTCTTTAACAAGTATTGCGTTGGATAAAACAAGCTTTTAAACCATACTCACGTTTATGATAGATGGATCGGGAAGAACCTCCTCGGGCCTGCTTAAAGGAAATACATAAACAAATGGTTTTATACGAATATTCGGGCTATGACAAGGGTCAATCTGATCCACGTAGATGAGTTAAGACGATTTCTGGTTGCCAGGCAACCGATCTTGATGACTTTGGAGTATGAGGGAACGTTACAGCAACTGCCAAGAGGAATTTCACTTTCTTTGTGACATAAATAGACGATTGAATCGATTTGAATCTTAAAATAGATTGGTATGAAGCATGGCAATCGATATGCCAAACAGAGTTCCGAATTTCCATAGGAGCTGTTGAATGAATATCATCAAGTGAATAAGATATCATCACGCCTGTAAAACCTGAAGGGGAAAGCAAAGGTGTGTAGCTCCACGTACCTAACAAGGGACGTAGCTCACAACCTAACCTAACGGGGCTATATCTTTTTTGGATGTGCTTGCGGTTGACCATCATCTCACTTGATGGTAAGCTATGATGTGGCCGACGATAGAGCCTGTAGTCTAGCGCACACAGATTCAGTCTAGCGTTCGAATTTGTGGCACTGTTTCGCCATATTCACTTATAAGAAACTCTTCCGTCTGTTTCTGTCTCTGGCGGTGTAAAGGGTTATTGTATACGGAGAGTCAATTGCTATACGAATCTGATCCTTTTGGGCTGTGCGAAATATTATTGTTACTTTTATAATTCTTGCGTCGTGTTCCTCTAAAAAGGAGGTCTTACCCTCCCTGCTTCGTCACTTGTATGATATTCCTCCATCTACTTGTGTCTCTGACAGTGTGAACGACTGTGTACCGTAGAGTCAAGAGTGGTGAGGACCCGGTCGGATCAAGGTTGCCACCGTCTTTCCTTGTAAAGAGACTAAAGTATTGCAGAATTTTTCAAATTCGCCCATCCATCGACTTTTTAGTTGAATACTAGTTAAAGTAGTTCCACTGCAAACCAATAACAATGAGAACACATGTTGTATAAAGTGTCACTCTTCGTTATAAAAATATCGCAGCGGCAACTACTCCAATTATTTTGTCCCTGTATTCCGTACCTTTTGTTGATGAATTAGTAATTGATCTATATTATTGACGCAGATTGGAAAATTGCTGAGGCCCTTTAAGGGACAGGCTTGACGGAGGTTAATCATTTTATTTTGGTACAAAAATATATCTGATTTATTCCGTTTCTCGGAATAGACGACCCAATCTCTTTCCGAGTTGTAGGAGGGATGATTATTTTAGGGTAGGTAGTGCCCGCCCACGTGAAATACGATTAGATACAATAGGCAATATTTGCGTGGGTTTTCGAGTATTAATTTGACTTATAGAAATATTAGTTCATTACTCGCAGTATTTTTTGAAAATACATTCGTTATGCGTACAGCTAATGAAGATCGCGGGAAGCCGTTGGATGCGGACAGCACAGGACCGATCGTTGTGGAGATCCTTGGGGGAAGCCTATGTCTAGCAGTGGGCGTCGTTCGACTGACATGATGATGATGACAGCTAATGAGTGTAATTACCTGCTAAATTCTGTGTTTCCTGACAGCTACTATCTAGGGATCTTTAAGTCATGTCTGAGTAAATAGGTTACTTCTAGGCAAGCGTGCTCCATCGTCGGCTACATCATCGCTTACCATCAGGTGATATTGTGATCAAACGATTGGTGCTCTACTGTCGTTTACCGTAGGTGAAATTAGTTAAGTGAAGTAAAAAAAAAATGCAAACGGAAAACAAGAAGACAAAGAAATGACTCCCAACATTCAAATATTCACAATTACATTAGCATCTTATTTATCTTTTATCTCAAGAGTAACGAAATAAATAACAAACGCATTTCCCTAAACGAAAAAGTGGAAGAAATGACAAAAAGAATTTGACTCCATTGATTAAATATTCACAACTAAGGAATTGAAACCCTTACCGTAGTCTGTGTTTCCTGATAGCTATGACCTAGGAGTTTTTAAGTTAAGAGTTCATAGGTTACTTTTAGGCAACCGTATCCCATCATCCGCCACATCATCGATTACCATCAGGTGAGCAGAGATAGTGGTCAAACATATTTCGAAGGACTGGAACAATTTGCCTGCGGTCTTCCCGTCCGATAATAATAAAGGTGTCTTCAAGCCTAGAGTGAATAGTCTCGTAAACTAGTTGCGCCTCACCATTAACGATTGTGTCACTGCTTACCATCAGGTGGGAACGCAGTCAATCTCTAGTTTAAAGGAATTTAAAAAAAAACGCGATATCGACAATCATTGCAGCCAAAAGACGTACACTATTGTTCATAGGCCTCCCTAAACTGTTGCCACAAGGAGCCTAGCATTATCATTACATACTATAAAACAAAGTTCCTTACCGCTGTCCCTATGTATGCTTAGATCTTTAAAACTACACAACGGATTTTGATGCGGTTTTTTAATAGTTATAGTTATTTATTGGTAAGGGATTCTTACAAGTCATAAAGGTACAAACTGATACAATAATGTCAACAAATTACAAATTAATCAAAATTGATTGATTGATTGTGAGTGATTGAATAGGAAGGTTTATGTGTATAATACATGCATAATATATTCAATATCAGTATCCGTGCGAAGCTAGGGCTGGTCGCTAGTCCATAATAAAACAAAAATAATAAAATATAATCCTATTAGATCGTCTTATGTATCTAAAAGATTACGCCTACAAACATTTACACACGTAATATCCAAAAGTAGCCAGAGCATTTTAAAGAGATGTTGCATTTGACCTAAAAATTTTACCGGAAAATAGGGCTGTTCGTCCGAGCACCTAGTCTAAATATATCGTCGTTACGAACGTTGTATGAACGTGTCGTGTTTTTGTTTATCTCTGGATCAGTTGTTTATGATGACGGACAGTTTATGATGTTTTTTGGAGCCGTTTGTAGCATGTATGTTGTGTATATGAAGTTTCGGATCTTGATTACGGATATAGCAATTAATTCTACTTCTACTACTTCGATTTTTTTTTTATGGTACGTAAAAATCTTCGAATGACGAATCCCACTCTCGGGCGAAGCGCGAAACAGTGTCAGACTCTTACTGACTGAAGAACCCACCCCGTAACTTCCCTGCCTTATTTCCAGAGCCCCGGTATAACGCTTTCGCACCAACTCTACTACTTCGCTTAAATTCGGCAGTGGTGACCAAATTTCCCGCTCCGCCCAAGAGTGGGATTCGTCATTCGATGATTTTTACCTACCCTAAAAAAAACCCCACTTTATGTCCAGGCAATCTCTTTCCATCCCAGGATGCCTGGAAGAGATCGCAGAATGCCATAAGGTCGCCCATTGTATGGAGAAAAATTTGTAAAAGTATCTTGGTGTAAATAAAGTATTAGGTATAAATAAATAAGGAAAACATCGTGAGGATACACCGGCATGTCCTAAAACCAAAATTTCCAAGACATGTGACATCCACCAACCTATACTAGGTTCGCGTGGTCAATTACGGCCCATTCTCTCTCCTAGAGACGAGGCCAGAATCCCAGCAGTGGGAACATCAAAAGGCTATGGATTATCCTCTACTTTCAGATACACTCTACTATCAACATTATGCTTCTGATTATTTAAAACAATAAAGTATTGGATTGTTCTCGCAACTTAAACCTTCGATCATCCAAAAACATACCTCTTCATAATCCTTGTCACCGTACCGGATTTATGGCTAATTCTTACGATGTTTCTACCATAAAAATCCGGAATTTTTCCCCTTGACATTAAAAAAGCTGAAAGTAAATCCTTCAAGCGTAAAATTCCCTTATTTTCCCAGAGTAGTATAAAATACGGAACTAATACTTGAAGTCCTCTCAACCTTAGTTTGGTCGCCTCAAGAAGCTGTCAGCAACTGGAGAGGCCCAACTGCAGGGCCGAAGCTTTTGGGGCCCCCGGTCCGGTTTCTCAAAGGAAAGTCTGTCCCCGGTATGAGGGCTAAGAAGGAATGGGGTGGGTCGTTTAGTCAGTAAGAGTCTGACACTGGCCCCCGACTTTTCCTGCCATAAAAAAACCAATATAGCTCCAACCCTTCTTTAACAGTCAAATTTCGTCAAATGGATTGCGTTCAAAGCTCATATTAGGGCGGACATCTGTTCATACATAAGTCACTAATGTTTCCCTTGGGAGCAGACAATGTTTTGTAGTTTAATGACGTTTATTTTACTATTTCATTATTATGATTGTAGTATGTTATGTAAACATGTAACTAATACGTGTTTTTCTCCATTTTCCAGAGGTTCACACAATATCTAGCATCGAGTAATTCAACATTTCAACTTAGCAATTTTCTAGACAAAAGCGGAGTACAAGGTATGTTCTCAACTTGTTTATTGTTCTGTTTTTAGTTATAAGAAAATTTTCAATACTGCAAATGAAATGTTACGTTATAATACAGCAAAAATAAGACAAAAATTCAATTATTTATTGTTTACCAACCCTCTTTGTTGTGTTTCGGTGTCTATCCATATTTTTAACAATGCGTCCATATTTATAATCCAAATGAAAATAGGATCGATTGCCATGGTGTGACGTCACGTCGTACCGTCAAATCGAAGAATTTTTTGCAAAATTGAGTGCAGACCTGGATTCTGATTAAACTTTTTTCGTTCACAGTTCGTAAATAAATTAAAATTTTCCTTCCTCGATTTGACAGTAAATTGTAACGTCAAAACATAGCTATCGACTATTCTCATTTGGAACGCATTGTACGTTTATACATCGCCCGCGTTAATATCGGTTACATGAAATCGAAATCAGATAAAAAATAGCCTATATTGTCCCTCAAACTTACTGCGGTCCTTTCATCAAAAGCAGTTTAGTAGTGCAAGCACGAAAGTGTAAAAAATAAACAAACATGCGTATAATTTTTCCTCTTTATTATAAGTTACGATAACGATTTCATTATCATATTTCAGTTTCCGACCTTTTAAGGAAAGTTTATTCAGTATTAATAATATTATATTTTTGCCGGTTTATTTATCATTACCAGGAAAAATCGGTAAAACAATTGTTTTGGTTATTGTAATTCGCTGTAAAAGTAATGTTATTTCCCACTTCCTACGCAATTCGTGTATTTCCAATAATAGCTGTATTTGTATTCAACAGGCCAATCTTTTTGAAACAACAGCTGTTACTCTCAAGGTCTTATTAAGGTCTTGTTATAATATACCGATTACCTACGTCTCGCTTCTTATACCCTGGTACCTAACATTTTTTGTTGGGCACCAATTTTTTTTTTTTTTACAAAAATCCTGTCATTATGTAATTTGGCAAAAAGCTCGTTATAAAAATACTTAGATATTTCTACGAAAACATAACCCGTATTTCACGTGGCGCAACTGCCTATCAAACCAGTCACAGATGGCTACGACCCAGTCAATGGGAAAAAGATACTCCTTGGATACTGTCAAATTTTCTGGGAGTCTCTTTCAGTCCAGAAAATCTGTAAAGACTGTCAAAGATCTACGAATAACAACCGGAGCTAATAAACTTTATGTGCTTTCTGAGGCACGGGGTTTCAGTAATGTTCTAAGTAAACATAAAGTCTTTACTCCCATTTTTCCCACCTACAAAAAACCCTTCAAAATCATTTTGTGTTAGTAACGTAAGCATCGCTCTATATCACCAGTCTAACCCCTTGTGAGAAAAGGCGTCAGATTTTCACATCTAAAAATGCAAGTTCTTGTAAACACACAACCGGAAAGCAATAACCCTTCACGGAAAAGCTCTCCAAGATGTAATATCCAAAGTAAACTTCATTCGATATTTACGAAAATGATACCTCAGAATATGTCGGCAATATTGGGCAAGGATATGGATATCAGTAGCCCCTACCATCAGACACGGACTGGGAAACACCACAACCGTATTTTATGGTCGGTTAAAATATCTCCCAGTTACACATCCCGCTCTTGAGCTGAGCAGAAAACAGTGTCAGACTCTTACTGACTAAACAGCCCACTCGTTCCTAATTTGCGTTTCGCACAGGCTAGCCTTCTTTCAGAAAAAAGACCCTAGGTCCCATTTGGCTTTGACGCTTCCGCAGGGTCCCTACGATTTTGTGACAAATCCTTGAGCCGCACGGGTATATAGAGCATTCTGTCGATGATTTGGGATTGGTCCGGACTTTTACCAGACGACAGGACGGCAAGCTACCCGCAAATCCGCGTCTACGGTGACCAGAAATCCGGATTGGAATCTCGGCGGCGTCTGGGGCTTGAACGCCGTTGCTTTATGCGGTCGGCCTCCTCCTTTGCTAGCATTACTGCTTCGCAGAAGGAGGCGGCCGACTGTCTGCCACTCCTCCACGCTCCGGACCATGGCCTCTATCAAAGCCCAGCGCGAGAGATTGCCACCACCGATTCACACCCCAAAATTATCAGGGACATAAACACGCGAACAGGCGATGCGTTTACCGGATCGTTGCGTGTTGATAAAAATAAATACAACACAATAGTGGCGTGTTTCAGAATACTAAAGTTATTACTCTAATGTAAACGTCTATTATTCAAGTTGGACTTTTGAATGAAATTGTTGAAACGTACGATGGCGATATACATATTTATTACACATTAGTAATATGTAATACTAGTAATAGTCACCCGATCGAGGACTACGGACAAGAATAATAATGGCGGCTCCACATCAATTCACGTCACGAATAAACAACACAAGTCGTACGCCGCGAAAACCGTCCACATCTCAAATCTTTATTGCAATCCATAATGTACATGTCAGGTGATATGTAATAAAAAATAGGAACAATTATGGACCCTGTCGGGCACAGCAACATTATAAAATGGTAGAAGAGAGGAGGAACGAACATTCATGTTCACGCCTGTTTACAGAGCTTCACGCCACCAATCTGGAGCCACCATATAGTTCCACCAATGTTTCCATCAAAATTGTTACAGAAAGTCGATTGTAATTGCGATAGTACGTAATCGGAACTACTGATTGATTTTGTACCTTTGATTCCGGTAAATTTTGAGGTACTCGTATTATAAACAAGTTTATAGGTAGCTACTTGTCGCGTGAGGGACCTCCCTCCCACGTGTTTTCTGTCGATTACTCACTTTGTAGTATTTGGAATGCTGTGAATTTACTCTTTATTTATACTTATTCGAGTTCTTGATAAGTTTTTAGTACTTAATGTTTCATTTGACGCTTCAGCCTACGAATTCGGCACGAATTCCGGTACCAATAATCCAAATTTAAAAACAATAACTCTAGGATAATGCAGTTACCAATCAATCTATTTCATGTTTGCTTACGTTTTTTTGCTATGGCAAATAACTTACTCTTGGATGTCTAAAATGTAATTTGTTGAGATAAATAAATTTGTTTTTGATTTTGATTTGATTTGTCAGACATGGATAGCTACCATCTCAAAATAAAATACAACAGCTAATTTGCAAGCGCAGATTCACACTCGAGAAACCATAGTAGAGTAACATCGTCGTGGATAACATTATGCAACGAACCCACAACTCGAGAGGACTGTAGTATTTCCACGTCATTATGCTCGCTTGCTGCCAACTCGTATTGGCGCCCTAGTGGCGTATAAGGCGTAAAACTAGAATAAAACGTTCGTTGCTCTATATTAGGAAGTTTTCTGTCTGGCGTATGACTCGGCGGAATTCTTTTGGACTGTCTGTGGAGATAATTAGTTTTGTGTCTCGATGTTGTTGGGTTTTGACCACTGTTATATTGTTCTTCAACCTTACATATTAAAATGAAATGTCCCACTGTGTCTGTCTGTTTGTTTTAACACTTTTAACGCAAATATCTCACGCAGTTTTCATCGATGTACTTACAGTAAAAGACACATCCGTTTGACCACGTCTAAGTTCATTTTTGCTTGCACTCGAAAAGAAAACTTCAAGGGTTTAGTATGGCCCCTCGGCGCAGGATTCAAGCGACTTTTTTAAAGTGACAAGCAGATATTACTGTTATGGTACAGAGTGGTTCATGAGGAATCTTTAAATGTCTACTAAATTAAGAATATAGTAAAGTCGAGAAATTCAAAGACCTGTACGTAGCTGGTTGCGGGTTGCTAGTTTTATTTAAGAGATCATCATCCTCTTCGTGGTGTCGCGTGAACAATTTCCTTATGGAACAAATACTTATTTGTATGATCTACAAACATGTTCCGGGTCTAGGTGTCAATTAAGTTTTAGAGTCAGGAATAAATCAGACGTATATTAAGTACTAGCGACGTATATTAAGTACCCGCCCCAACTTCGTACGGGTACTAATATTGAATATATTATGCACGTATTACGTACATAAACCTTCCTCTTGAATCACTCTATCTATTAAAAAAAAAGCCGCATAAAATCCGTTGAAAAGTTTTAAAGATCTAGCGATCTAGCATACATAGGGACAGTGGTAAGCAACTTTGTTTTATACTTTGTAATGATTATATTGGTATTCTCTAAAAGTATAAGCAATATGTTGCCTGAACCAGATTATGAACAAATATTTGAGAATGATTGAGGTATCAACATCACGTGATCGAGTGTGAGAAAAAAATTAATGCGATCAACCGCAATTGTATCGTATCGTTAACAGGATAATCCATTTGATTCGATTCATCGTATTCAGTGATTGAGGATTACATCGATGATCGTGTCGGGTCCCGCATTGTTATTACGGACCTATAGAGCTAAAACAATCTAAAAAAATATATTGGGGGTCCCATACTAATTTTTATCAGCTGATGACCAACTTTTGTACGAAAAGTGGGCCTACAATATTTTTGTTTGCTTTTTCGTCTACATCGTAATCACCCACAGTTGAATTTGGTCCAGTGCAGGGCAAAGACCTCTCTAGTACCAAACCCCACGCTGTTAAGCCGCGAAAACAAAACTATCATGTACCAATCTCGACGTCTTAAAAACAAGACGAACCTTACACATCTCTTGAACTAGCTCATCTTTTTAGGGATCCCTATATTCCACATTCCACACAGATGCATATCGGCCGTAACTCCGGAACGTTAGTAGAATCATAACCACACTACGCCATATCAGTTTCGTTCCGCCAACGTGTAAACTATGTGGGTACTACACTGTGACCGGTGACCTTATAGGTCAATGACACCGCGGCCTCGGTCAGCTGTATATTTCATTTTTCCCTCGCAAATGTTTTTTGAAATAAGAACGGGTAGCCATTTTGATTTTACGCTGTTTTTTTTTTATTGGACTTTTTTTTTAGTTGTAAGAGAGCAGTGTGTTTATAGAATGTTTTCTTCATAGATCTAAAAAAGTAGTTTTTTTTTTATATTATTACTAGCTTTTGCCCGCGGCTTCGCCCGCGTGGTATTATTGGGGTTGGGGTTGTGGTTTTCGGGATAAAAAGTAGCCTATGTCCTATTCCGGAGTGTATCCTATGCCTGTGCCCAATTTCATCCAGATCCGTCCAGCCGTTTTGGCGTGATTGAGTAACAAACATCCAAACATCGTAACTTTCGCATTTATAATATTAGTAAGATGGTTTTCTTATATTGTTAGTATTCTAGAATAATACAAGTGCATTAGTCTGTTTATGAAACAAGTAATGTTTTGATAAAAAATAATTTGCACAGTTGATAGGTTTTATTGCTTGGAGTGTAAACAAATCTATTAATTTTTATTGTGGTATGTTATCGTTTTGATACAAATTATTGGGTTTGATAATTGGCACTTTTTTTTAGCCTATTGTATATCCCACTGCTGGGTAAAGGCCTCCCCTTTTTCCTTCCGAACCTCTTTGACTAGGGCGACCTCCGGCCATGTTTGACCCGCTTATATCTATAAAACTAATATTCGTATAATAATTATTTTTTTACAACTTTTAGACAACATGTCGAGTCAACTACTCATTATTTAAGTGTAGTAGACAACTGCTAAATACATAGATATTATTGATAAGTTACACCCAGACACAGAACAACGTGATCATTATTGTTTGTCCTGGGTGAAAATCGAACCCACGACCTCCGGCACACAAGTCAGCTACTTGCTACTGAACCCAAAGGTCAAAGGTATAATTATTATTATTTGGGGTCGGCTCTCCTCGTCATTTTTCGCAAGACGTTTCGATTCTGGATTGGGCTTTCTTTCTTGGGCTATCTTTAGGTCACTGTTAACCCCCCCCTCCCCCGTCTACTTCTCCATAACATTATATTAAAACAACCTTTGGTCTTCCTCTCCACATAACCAAACGATAGAATTATTCAGACGATGTTAATTTTATTTGCTAATGCATTTTTTGCTACCAATACTTATGGTTCAACAGTCTAATTCATGAGTCATCAGGAGCCAAGCCTGTTAGCAACATGAATCTCAGATTCATGACATAACTTAAGAAAATAAGAACTAAAAAAGTTTAAGGCCAAAGCTCAGATTCCTAAGAGATTTTGACTGGCCTGTCAGTCTAGTAGTTAGTGACCCTGACTGCTATGCGGGAGGTCGTGGGTTCGATTCCCACCCTTAACAAATGTTTGTGCGATGAGCACGATCATTTGTTCTGTGTCTGGGTGTAATTTATCTATAATATGTATGTATTTAGAAATATATAAGTATGTTTATCAGTTGTCTAGTACCCATAACACAAGCTCTGCTTAGCTTGGGACTAGGTGGCGTTGTGTGATAGTTGTGGACATATTATATTGTTATTATATTTTGTTTTAAACTATTGAGCCCCGGGCGAACGTACACCTTCTCACGTCTTTCTATTATGTCTCTAATTACGGTATTCGAAAGGTTAATATTGGTTAAACATTGTCCCTGAGGGTATTTTGTGTCCACGTTAAGGATCTACCAGAGCTACGGGAGTGATGGTGAAGCTTAGAGCCTGTGCACATCATGTTTTTAAAAACGCCGTTGCCGCGCGTATGTAGCTTTACAGACGCGATACGCACGTGAGTCAGACAAAGTCTGTAGAACTTGTATAGGGTAGAAAAGCGTGCCGTTGACGCACGTTTCTAAATCGCGTGTCAAAGGAGCGTTTGTGCCCCAGGTCCTTACTGGGGCCATAGGTTGTGCAAAAGAAAACCGCGGAGTCCTCGAACAGAGGCAAACAAGGTACGGAGAGTGGATTTTAGTCAGTAAAAGTCTGATACGCCCTCCCACTCCGCCCTAAAGCGAAAGAAATCATTGGATGAAAGAAAGAAAAAAAAACAATTTTTATTCGGCCCAAACTAGACGCACACACATACACACATAAAACAACCACACAAAATACAACAATTAGTCAGTCAAGTGTGAATAAGGTATTATTAAACGACACCATAGACACTAGGCAAAAAGCCTTGGTCTCAGTGAAAATTACATGCGTTGCCTATGGTATGAATGATTTCTTACCCAAAAACAAAAAAGGGGCAGTGGTTGAAATGTTGATTTTGCATCGCAAAGGGCAACTGTACAAATTCTGGTGGGTTTTAGTCAGTAAAATCTGCCACTCCCACGCCCCACCAATAGCGGTAGAAGTATTTGATGGTTTCCCATCAAAAAACAATAAAATGGTTACTTTAATACTCGAATACGAATGTTCTTCAGACTTTTAATAGGTCATTAACGCAGATACATTTTAAAGTTTGAGGTTATGAGACGATTTTATCTTTATATATAAAAGGAGAAACTGCCGAAACTACTGAGATTAGCAGAGTGAAATTTTGCACAAGGCTTCCTTTAAAGACGTAGGCGAACACTAAGAAAGGATTTTCCAAAATTCGCCTCATAAAGCGATGAAACACGTGTCCAAAGTTTGTGTGAAAACCTATTTTCACGCGAGCGAAGCTGCGTGCAGAAAGCTAGTTTTGAATAAATGTTGTATAATATGATATCTTCAAATGTGCTCAAAGGCCAAGTGTCGAAACGTAAAAACTTCAAGATTTGCTGGACTATGAAGTGTTTTTTTTATGAATTAAATGTTAGCTGTTTCCCATAGTTTCGCTTGCGTGGCCTGTCTCTTAAGACCGAACTTTTTTTCTGGATTAATAGTAAGCCTATGTGGATGGATGCGAATGGATAGGGATGTCAAAGAAAAGATGGATGGATGAAATGAAGAGTTATATGAAAGAAAACGACGTCCGTGATAAATTGCGGTATTGTATTATTTATAGTCACCGTGGCCTTCAAACGCAAAGGGCAACTGAAACAGGCGGAACTCAAAGCAGAAAGAGTTATTTGAAGTTTTGACAGCCTGATAATGTTCCTACTGCTAGGATGCAGGCCTCCTCTCTAAGAGAGGGAATGGACTATAAACCACTACGCGGGCCCAGTGCGGATTGGTGAATGTCCAGTCTTGAAATAAATTATTTAAAATAATGCGTCTTAGCTGGCTTTGAACCCACGAGTCACGACCCACTTTTCGTAAGTCGGGGCTGTTTTTATTATTATTATTGCTGTTACCTCTGAATAGAAGATAAAAATGTATTGTAACAACTTTTAAGTATGTAGGAGAAAGTGTTGTCCTCTTATGTATTCGAGGCTTTGAACAACTCAATAAAATGCATCTCTTCATAATACAAGTTCAGAAAACCATCGATATTTCTCAGCATTTAAATTATTTTAAAATATTTTTATTGCCCTATTGTTACTCTGCTTCGCCATGCTCCTTTAATGATGCATAAAACAGCTCAGCTTAAAGCTACTGAGTGCACAAACAGCTCAAATTACTACTGGTACAAACAGAAGTACTTGACCTCCGCAACCCTAATAGTTAGGTTGTAGATTTTCACACTAAAGGTCTCTGCACGGCGGGGGCGCGGCGCGGCGGGACCGGACGGCGACGCGACGACGCCATACAGATCCGAGGTTACCGTCGCGTCGAGCGGGACGGCTCTGTGTGGCGTCGTCCGTACTATCTAGTACATTACAACTGCTCAGCGTCGCGTCGCCGTCACGTCCCGCCGCGCCGCGCCCGCTGTGTGCAGAGACCTTCAAACAGCTCAGCTTAAAGCTACTGAGTGCACAAACAGCTCAAATTACTACTGGTACAAACAGAAGTACTTGACCTCTGCAACCCTAATAGTTAGCTTGTGTAGATTTTCACACTAAGATTATAATTTACTGGTGGTTTCTGGTACTCATTGACCTTAGCCACTTTATGGGTGGGTACAGACAAACAGCATTGTTGCATTAATAAGCGAATATAATTTGTAAGGTACACTAAACAGAGCGATTGACTGAGCTCTGATTCATGATTATCATCATTACAAATGATGCCACAATGAGCGGTCATGTTCGTCTCGGATCCATCGGATTTTCACAACCCTTACGAGCTCTTCGATCTACCTTGTAAAGACAAGGTGGATCGAAGAGCTTCTTCCGGCACGCGGTCGACCCTAACGGCCATCAATGTGCCCTGTCCATTGCCAGTTTAGTTTGGCGATTCTTCCTTCATGTCGGCATTCTTGGTTCTTCCGAGGATATCTTCATTCTTGATTCGATTACGCAAGGAAACTCCGAGCTCACAACAAATACATGGAATTTGCAGTTGTTATTGCTGTTAAGAACTGTTATTGGCATTTATTTTTTTATAACCTTTACTTTTGTACGAGTTTTCAAGCGCTAAAATTCGCAGAGCCTAACTTGAGACTCGCCAAGATCCGATGGCCTTACTGTACACATAAACAGTTAACATGTCTATTCTCATAGACTTTAAACAAGACTAACACCCGTATTCACAAACGTTACTATGCGGTCTCACAGTGCTCGCGAGCGCACAGGGCAGGGTTTGTGAACTACGCGACACAAACGCACCAATCACAGAGCTCTATTTCAACGCTGTGCGTTTGCTTAGTCAAGGGTCGTTTGAGTATTGTTTGTGAATACGGGTGTAACAATAACAATAGGCACTTTCAAAATATGACATACTAGCTTTTGTCAGCGGCTTCGCCCGAGTACATAAAGAAATAGCCATGTCACTCAGGAGTAAAGCAGCTTTCTATTGTTGCTGAAATTTTTCCATTCGGAGTAGTAGTTCCAGAGATTACCTCCTACAAACCAAAAAACCAAACGTCAGGAGGTAATTTTCAATACAGGCTAAATCCACATAACGTAAAAGGTTTTTGACCACTTTGTAAATTACCTCCTAACTTTACCTCTTTATTATATTAGTGTAGATAAGGAAGTCAGTACCCTTCAAATATACCGTCTGCCTCTCTAACGTCCTTCGAGGCGACAATATGCCCCAGAACTACTTTATGTAATAGTTTTATGATCTTTGCTCCCGTTGCCATGTTTGTACTATCAACTACACATACATGTTTACAATTTTGCTCTAACATCAGCTTCTTTCATAGCCGTAAAGCTGGTTTTCGTAACTCAAATGTGACTATGACGTGTTCGTTGACTGTACAGCGATGATATAAGGAGGAATAATTTATTATGTAGGTTTCGTAGCTTGGTTTCATTTGTTTTTGGGTTAATGATTGTCTGGGATATTGTAAGATAGATAGAGATGTCTCATGCTTAGTCATAATGGTGTCCCCATATTGTATGTACCGTGAATTCTCCCCATGAATTTACAAAACAAGTCGTACTCCGCGAAAGCTCTGCGAAAATCGTCCACATTCACGTTCACGACTGTTTACGGAGCTTCACGGCTGTTTACGGAGCTTCAGGGCACTTCTGGAGTCGGCATTAAGAGATATAACTGTAAAGATTCAAATACCCTCTGGTATTTGAATCTGAAAACATCTCTTTTTCTTTGACCAACCCACTTCCCAATTTGGCTCAAGTCTGGTCGCCAGAGAGCTCTGTTCTGGCTTGTCTATACACTCAGATTCGCCAGCTGACTTTATTTAATACTAGCTTTTGCCCGCGACTTTGCTCCTGGCAACAGATTTTTTACTCTACCCTATTGTATCCTACTGTACCTTACTATATTCTATTTTTTTCATAAGAACCTTCTCCTGATAATAAAAAACAAAACAAGAAAAGAATTAGCGAAATTGGTTCAGCTGTTCTCGAGTTTTGCGCTTACCAACACATTTTGCGATTCATTTTTATACTATAGATTTCGTCTCCTAGAGAGGTGGCCTAAGTCTCAGCAGTGGGAACGTTATAAAGCTGATGCTATGTTATTTGACATTTTCAAATGCTTTTTTTTTTATTTACCCCCTTTTAATTACACATGTGATGTATCATCATCGTAATAATTTCACCAGACGTCTTCTGTTGGACATAGGCCCTCCCCAAGCGCCGCCATAACGACCAGTACTGTGCGTCTTGCATCCATCATGCGATGTACGTAATGAGAGAATTTTGTGATATGTATCGAAATAATTCATATCGTTGGGATGTAATTTTCCGCTCCAATTTAGTATCATCCCACAAGCTGCTAGAGCCGTTTTAATGGGAAATTGGACGTTAATATCCGAGTTTGGCAACAAATTGGAGAGTGAATTGTGCTGGTTTTGGCATTAGTAGGATACTGCTGATATACTGTTATGGTTAAAAACTAATTTTAAAATCGGTCGGTAAATATATAGGGTGCCATTAAAATAGATGGAAAAATTTTTACAAATCATTCAGACCACCAAAATGAAGACAAAGGTAAAAACAAAATAAGAAAAAAGCGCTTTATGCCCTTTATCTCTTTATCCCATGCATGCATTTATTATTTTAGGTCAAAATAATAATACTTTAATCGGTGTTTTTTTGCTTGAATACTTCTGGTTAAACGTACTGAACGCGGTGTCAAAATTTGTCCATCTATTTTAATGGGACCTTATAATTATAGGTAATTTCTAAATTGGTGGTAATTTTTTTTTCATCATAAAAAGTTTGTGTATATGTAACATTCATTTGCAGTATTTTTATATATAATTAAGAATATTCTATGCTTGGTATAGAAACCAGCATGTTACGAGTATTATACATGTATAATTCAATAAAATATGCTGTTCTGTGAGTTTGTTTTACGTTAATCTTGATCGACCCGTTTTTAACGTTCGGTGCTCTGATTGGTCCGCTTGAAACTTTCAATCAATCAGAGTGCAGAACGCTGTAAACGTTTCGATCGTGTTAACGTATTGTATGCGGCAGATAAGTAAAACTATTTGTTATAGTTACGCGCAACCGTGCACCTCGATTGAGTCCCAAAAAATTGGTTATAATCCTCGTCAAAAATAAATGCCGCTGCATACGTGACGGGTTTTTCACGGACGGGACGGGACGGGAAGTTTTGGAAATATCGTTTCATACAAAATGTATATGGAAGCGCATATGTCATGGGGACACGGACGGGACGGGAACGTAGCACTGACGGGGCGGTCTTGAACGAGGCAGTCACGTCCCGTTCACGTCCCGTCCGAGGTATTATCCCGTCACGTATGCAGCGGCCTTTAGATGGAAGTCTTCCGAAGTAGGGGGCTAAGCGTAACCATATCAAATGTTTTGATAGGTATTATTTGCCTACTCACTACAGCCTCTAGTGTATGATATGACACACAACTAAAACTAAACAGGTCTCGGATAAACCACAATTATCCTTATCTGAATAATTGTTATTACAGCGAATAATTAATTAATGTTAAGCTTCCATTAAATAAAATATGCTGTTTACTATGTATAGTAATAATTATGAATGTGTTAGGAAACCAGGTAATGTTATTCCTTTGATAATTTTATCCTGTATTAAGTAAAGGATAATGCATGCTTTATAAATATGGTGACCATAATTCGACTATGAACAAAAATGAGGAGGCTAAATAATATTGGAAATTTTCGCCCCTTTCACACTTTCACAAAGGAGGCTTCATATTGGATTTTTCTCCCATTTCACACACAAAAATAAAACTTATAGCTGAACATGGGACCTCGTCCTTTTTGAAGTCGATTAATAATAAAAGTTTGTGTTTCCGACTATTTATGAAAAAATAAAGCATCTTAATAGGGTGAAAGTAAAAAAACGAGTAAAATATGTTTTACAATTTATTTATTAAATACACAGGTAGTTTATACATAGTTTTTTATACAAATATGTGGACTACAATATTATTCGCTCGGGGTGTCTTGTACCCAAAAAACTTAATCAATAAAGGTATTATAGAATGACATGTCTTATACCCATTATCCAGGCAAATTCAAATATTTATGAATTATTGCATCTTAGATCACGTAATTATGGGTATGTTTCTAGCACATTGTTATCTATCGCATTGAGCATAGCACTTACTGCAATTTGCACTTGGAATATTCACAACAGCAATCCTTCGATTATATTGAGTACTTTAAAGGGGGGTTACTTTGATCCTGGGGAAGTGGGGTTATTTTGCCACTAACTTATTGACATGATGACATAGGGACATGATAAACTGTCTTTATTGTGTTTCTATCGGTTAATAAGCTTGTGCCAAAGTTTTTACCCAGGGCAAAATTTACCCCAATTTACGCAGTACATTTAAACCTTACCTTATTCTTGTAACTTGGTTTTCGTACACAAAAGATCTTTAGTAGTCCTAAATTGTGTTAATGTATTTTTATTTTCGTAAAATTCTACTGTTTTAACTGAATTTAATTTTTCCCTAATGCTTACAAAGGCGCGGCCGGTGCCCGGATTGGTGAGTTTATAAAAAAATAAAATGGCGGCTTCTTGTAAATGTCTGTCCGTCTGTTCACGTGTAGCTGGTACACGCTTGGATGGGGTGCAATTTTTCGTTTTTTTTTTGTTTTTTTTTTGTATGTTCTGCTGCTTGAGTTGAAGAGCACTGTTTTACGAAAATCAATTAGTAGTCGACTAAATCAAGTCCTGTTTTTGAAATCGAAAACAAAAATACAGTTTCAAAGACTTAAAAATGACATTGAAAATAGTTAGTTTTTTTTTTTGTTCATAGGCATGTATGTGCTTGCCATTTCATTTCTCGGCTACGGTATCACAAGAAAACATGATACCGATGAATTGGGTTAGACAAACTTAATGTGTTTTTATTATTTAGTCGGTCGTTTCTTTTATTTTAGAATTATTTTTGAATAAATAGATATTAGCTTAACTAATTATAAATTAGTTACAATTCACGCTTCTTTAAATGTTTTTGCACAACGTATTGTCTTCACAAAAATCATTAATCTAAACTTATTCCATTATACAGATAAATTAGGAATTTATCTGTGTTTATTGTCCAATATTTTCTGAAATTAATAAATATTGGACAATAAAAACTGGCAATTAGCGACACTAAATCACTATAGTACCAATTAATTCACAGCCGATTGCAGTTTTATAGACACAATTAATAGTTGAATCAACTCATTCATGTATAGGTCATAGAACACAGATAATTTTGTAGTGATTGCACCTAAGTACATTCAATACACGTTGGGGTGACATTCTCGGTATCTGTACTGACTATTGAGGATTAATGTAATCCTGCTATAAGTTAATAGTGTTTAGACAATGGGTCAATGAATTTAGACCTACAATCAACCCTTATGAGTATAACAAATTGTAGTCGGACAAGAAATTTATCGCACCTTTGGTAGAGTAAAGGCATATGCGTCAAAAAATGCATAAATATATGTGAAAATGCTTTTTAACATGCCTCAAATAATCTATCGTGGAAAGGAAAATATCTCTAGAGCAATATAAAAAATAAAATGCTCTCCTGTACAGTACTACATTGAATTTGAAGTTCCGAACTATGTACATACTCTAAAAAATATGCATTCGCCTTTGATATTTAAAAAGGAATACTGCGCAGTCAATTGTTCGAGGTTCAGGGCGGTTAAGACTGCTCTGTTCAATTGTAATTGTTCCCTTGTTTTACTGAAAGTGTGATATGTCCCAATTTTTCGTGTCAGCTCCTCATACAATGACATATGTCACAATAGCAGATACTAAGAATGTCGCCCTAAAGAATTGCACATGCACTGTAAATCTTTGCATGGTTTTGATTGACTTTTGAAATGCTTAAACGTTGCATTTGCAGCCATTTGATGTTGAGGCCTTAAAAGCCTAATTGCCATGTTAGCTTTGTTTATTTGTTTTAAAAGTTTTCACACACGATTGAAAAAAGCATATGCTTTTAATAAATCCATGATGCATTCCATGCTCCATGGATCTAAATAACACTGGCATTCAGTTTCTGGATACCTGGTAATCAAATCTTGTTAAATCCAAGCCATATTTGACAGGAGATTGAGTATTGAAAGGTTTTTAGTAACTGAGAGCAAGCCCTGACTTGAATAGTACAGATCCGTTTTTTAAGCCAAAAACGGATAGTACAGATCCGTTTTTATGCCAAAAACGGATAGTACAGATCCGTTTATTAAGCCAGAAACGGATTTTTATTATCCAAGCCTGGTTTCGCTGTGCTTGCCTGTGAATTTACCTGCTATATTGAATCATGTCACTAAACACCATTCATGACAAACATAAGCCTCATTGACAAAAACTCATGTGTTAGGGGTTACAGTGAGTCAAACTTTTATATATAGGTATTGGAGCCATTTTAGAAACTAGCGTACAGTTTTGGAAATCTTTAGTTTCTGAAAATGGCTGTTCTATGTGTTTTAGTCCTGATCAACATCCATCATATTGTCATATAAAGTAATATCTTGATTACTTGATCGGGTTTGAAAAAAAAAAAAACTTGATTAACAAATGGATCTCTCAGTAATCATTTGAAATCGATTTTATATCATATTTCACACAAGTTTGTGGTAGTAGTAAATGACATAGAGTTTATATAAATACTTCCTGGATTCCTGAAATTATAAACATGATGATTAAATCTTAGGATTAGTAAATTCAGCTTTGAACATTTTAACTACTATCTTGTTATGTTTTTAGCACAAACGAAAAAAAAGATTAAAACAAACTTCTTTAATTCAACAATTTTAGTACGGAACCGTACTAAAATTTTTGAATCAAAGAAGTTGGTTTCAATCTGATAGTTGTAGTATGCAATTCTAAAACACAATATAATTTTTAAATCTAGTAATTTAACCGTTATCTTAAAGCTTCCAGGATTTAGAGGACGTATTATTAACTCAATGTAATTTACTTCCACAAACTTAAATTAAACATACTCTACCTATTTAGATCTTAGAAACTACCATCTAATCATACCACCACCAACGTTGACTCATTGTAACCCAGTCCACATGTGCCACAATCATGCATGACGCAATCACACTTACCACCTTCCAGTTCAGAACATGTTACATTCTGCCTCTATGTGTCCAGGATATGACATGTCCCCGTTCATCCGGCGTTACGCCAAGTACCTCAATGAGAAGGCGCTGTCTTACAGGACTGTGGCCTTTGATTTCTGCAAGGTTAAGAGGGGGTGAGTACAATTTTTATGGTATTTTTTTGTAGTATATGACATTAGTTTTAGTATTAGTGAATCAGGAAATGGGTGTCTAGAAAAAAAAGAATAAAGTGTAAAGAATCTATGTACAAAAAACTGTTATGTTACATGGTGGTCCGCACAAATACATGGTCATCGGGTCATCTAGGTGATAGAGGCGTTGTTTTGCTCCGCACCCAGCTGTGCGTTGGCCCTTAATGCCTGCTATGACCTACCGTGGCCTTTGTATTACTTAGTGTCGACGATCTCCTACTTGTGATCTTTTTGGGAAAAAATGTGACATGTTGTAAAAGTTATTGGAATCAAACCGAGTTTGTTTCGACGTTTCTTTTCACAGTAGTCAGATAGGAGACACCGGACTCATCTAGTTTAAAATGACGAAAAGAAAAAAAATACATGTTAAAAAGTGTATTTTAAAACCTATTTACAAAATAAATATCATTTTTCAATTCAGTTACTGATTATGAACAAACTATGCGTAGAACGCTGGTCTGTGACAATAGAGCATCCTGAAAACAGTGGTGAGTCCACCTTAGAGGTACTACGTGGAGAGAATGGTCAGGTAGTTTATCGTTCTCAACACGTCTTGACTCAGAGACCCACTTTACTGTATGTTTTTATCCTTGTTTGTGTACTACTAACAATAGTTATTAAGGTATTGTATATAATAGCTCATAAATCAATTAAATTACTTGTGTATGTAGAAGCCTATACACAAGCTCTAGAAAAATGAATAAAATTTAACAATATATTTATAACAAGCGAAAACACAGTAAGGCAATAGGAAAATACGGGCTTACACAATCATAATTTTTAATAAATAAAATATTTAAAAATAACTCGAATTTACGGACTGATTACATCCTTAGAATTGTAGAGATAATCAGACAAATGCGAACCTTGTCTTAAAAGCTCTAGAAAAGCGATAAATTTAACAATATTATTACAAGCGAAAAGATATTGCTCTCTTTTCTTTACTCTCTTTCAATAAATAAAATATATAAAAAAAGAAACAAAAATTATATTATTCTAACGTAAAATATTTGATTTCCACAGTAAGGAAGAAGGCTCCCTCCGGATGATGAACGCAGAGAAACTGCTGAAAACATTACCAGTACTGCAGGCACAGTTGGACGGCCTGCTCGAGTTCGACTGCACAGCCAACGACCTCACCAACGGCGTCATCAACATGTGCTTCATGCTGCTGTTCAGAGACCTCATCAGGTGAGACACTCCTCGTGGAGATGCTTAAAACATTACCAGTACTGCAAGCACAGTTGGACGGCCTGCTCGAGTTCGACTGCACAGCCAACGACCTCACCAACGGCGTCATCAACATGTGCTTCATGCTGCTGTTCAGAGACCTCATCAGGTGAGACACTCCTCGTGGAGATGCTGAAAACATTACCAGTACTGCAGGCACAGTTGGACGGCCTGCTCGAGGGCCTCTTGTAGATGCTGAACACCGATGAGATCGAAGCCCATCGAAGCCCTACTTACTACTACTAGCTTTTAATCTATTTAACAACCTAAACTGAACTATCAGAAGGTTGGTGCTATACAGGGTAAATAGCTCGGTCCCTTTTTCTCGCTCGCACACTTGACATTTTAACATGCCTCATAATAATCTACAGTCTATTTATTCGCTTTAAGAAAATAGTGACTCATCAATACAAATGCAATGTAAAGGTATATGTGTATATTTGGGTAAAAAATTAAACTTTTTATTACACAGTATTTTTTAAAATAATTATTTTAAAATTTAATGCATAAATGAGGTATACGTTTATAAAATTAATAAAGGCGTGCTCTATTTGGTTAAGGAGCGTAACTTAACTGGGTGACAATGACAACAATAAGACTTCACTTAGGTGATCTGCAGGACTGACTGCCAAACTGGCCAAACTGCAGTAACGTCATTTATGTACTATATGACTTTTGTATTAACTTTTCAGTATTCTGACAAATAGTTTCTATAAACGTGGTAGGATATACGTCGATGATTAACACAATGTATTCTTATTCCAGATTATTCGCGTGCTACAACGACGGAATAATCAATCTTCTGGAGAAGTACTTCGACATGAACAAGAAGAACTGCCGCGAGGCTCTCGACCTCTATAAGAAATTCCTCATCAGGATGGATAGGGTCGGAGAGTTCTTGAAGGTAAATATTACACTGGCTAAACAATTTAGTCTTCTTCAAATCAAGAGTGGCAAGGCCGATAGTAAACTAGTGCAACTTGCAATCAACTTTTTTTGTTTTTAACTGGGAAATCATTATGTGAGTGGGGTGGGAGCAGTGGTGGCCGAGTGGTAAAGACCGACTTACGAGTTGTAGGTCGTGGCCGTCGTGGGTTCAAAACCCAGCCAGGCGCATTACTTAGTGTAATTTATTTCATCACCACTGTTCTCAAAACGGTGAAGGAAAACATCGTGAGGAAACCGGCATGTCCTAGAACCAAAAATTCGAAGATATGTGACATCCACCAATCCGCGTGGTGGGTTATGGCCCATTCCCAAGGCCTGTATCCCAGCAGTGGGAACTTTCAAAGGCTGATGATGAAGAACTGGGATATCATTATGTGATTCTGACTAGGGCGAGAGGATTTTTTTTTTAAATTTAACATGTATGATCAGATTATATTGTCACTACGTTATTACCAAGCTAATTAATATTTCATATTTTTAATTGGCAAGTTTTTTTTTATTTAAAGAAAATAAACTTATATTTATTTTACGTTGGTTGTTATTAAAATAACGTGAAAACCTTAGAATTTTAAAAATAAATTCTTTTTCGTTTAAAAATTGTTTCATAATACGAAATCCTACCGTAGATATTATATTTCGCAACCCAATTATTGTGATATAATTGGGTTCACAGGTCAGATGATATTCGCTCCGAGAAAAATCGGCGGGAATTAACCTGTTCCACCTTATTTAGTGGATCTGAAAACAATCCAAACCGTCATCATCATTTCAGCCGAAAGACGTCCACTGTTGGACATAGGCTTATCCCAAGTCATCACCACAACGAGCGGTCTTATGTGTCTTGCAACTATCGGCTTCCCGCGACCCTCACCAGGTCATTGGTCCGCCTTTCGGGAGGCCTTCCAACACTGCGTTTTATGTTACTCAGTCAATAAAAATAAAAAACGGCCATCTGTTCCGTGAGCAATGTGCCCTGCCCAGTAAGTTTGGCGATTCTTCGGGCTAAAAATTCAAATCATAAATAAATACATTGCATCACTGCTTACCATCAGTTGGGATTGCAGTCAAGCAATAGTTTATAGCAATTTGGGGCCACGGGTTTGGGTCTGAAAGGCCTCTCTTTCAGACCCTGGTATATCAGGCAATGTAGGAACGAGGTGGGTTGTTTAGTCAGTAAGAGTCTGACACTGTTTCCCGCTCCGCCCAAGGGCGGCATTCGTCATTGGATGTTTTTTGTCCACCATAAAAAAAACCATAAGTAAATTATTTGTAGGCTCATTAATAATTTAATAAACAATGATTATACTAGTCCATGGCCTTTAAAATAATATTTTTGGCAATGACGAAAAAATAATACAGTAGGTATGCTTCACAAAAAAACTTGGACAAAAATACTAATTTGTTGAATGGGATGAGGTGTTGCTTTACGTAGTTCTTATTCGAAATTTTAGTACAGTATAAATAACGTTAAGAAATGACGTCAGAGTACAAAAATGTTGCCAAGTAGTGTGAAAAAATGTTTACATACACTTCTTAAAAAAATAAGTCAAGGTTACGGAAACTATTCTGTGAAATGTGTAGCCGTAAAACGTATGCAGTAATTAGTTAAGTGGATTTGTTTTTTCGTTCATACCGTAACCGGTAGAAAATTGGCAAGTCATGGTGACATCGCTTTTCAGCATACATGCAGTACGTACGTCGGATCTTGGCGAGTCTGAAGTCTCTTGAAAACTCATAAAAACATAAATGGTTTAAACAAACAACTGTTATTTGCATTTTCTTTTAAACCTTAATTCTTGTAAGAGATTTCAAACGCTAAAGTTCGCAAAGCCTAACTTCGCACTCGCTAAGATCCGATGGCCGTACTGTACACACGCCTAGTTTTTCCCATCTTTTCTCGTCTTTGAAAAACCTTCCGAAAGGTAAACCCGGGGACCTAAAACATAAAGCAAAGAAGAAACAGGAGTTGGTTTTAGTCAGTTGCCTTAAAGGGGGACATGTCATTGGATGATTTCTCACCTAAAAATAAAAATGTATAAGATTCACATGTTGTTTCGTCCGGGATGGTTTCGAGTTCTAATACCTAATTATACCAGGTGGTCCTACGTGAATATCGTGCAATGAATAAAAATGGTTAGGAACTGAATCAGTTTGCTTCTCGATAAATTTCGGTACAAAACGGACAGTTTTAAAACGTCTTGTTGACTATGCGACGACCTGGTTGAGAATATCCGCTGTTCGAGCGAGTTCTCCCTCCACAAGCTCGTAGCAAAAGCGATAACGTCACTGACTCTGTGAAGCGCGCCATCTTTAGTTCTTCTAGTTACCACTAGATAGCGTGCCGTTTTATTGTCAAGAAATCAACGCCGGATCCGACGTACATATGTAATGCTCTTAATGGGACAAGTTAAATCATCAACCATATAAAATATTTCGATAGATCAGTGTTCCGCAAGTCAACCTTAACAATCATGAAATTATTGTTTCTCAGGTGGCAGAGAACGTGGGTATCGACAAGGGCGACATCCCCGACCTCACTAAAGCCCCCAGCAGTCTGCTGGACGCCCTGGAAGGACACTTGGCCAGCCTGGAAGGCAAGAAGGGCTCTGCTGCTAACACTCCCACACAGACTGCTAGGTAAGCAGGTTTCTTACAGAGATATGTTAAGTGATTACGCACGATACCCATTTTTATAGTGGGTATAGTCTATAGTTCGTTTTTTAATCGTAGACTACGATTTGACAACTTAAAATGTCAAACTCCAGAAAATTGCGAATATATTTCTAGAGTGTGACATTCTGAGTTGCCAAATCGTAGTCTAGAATTAAAAAACACCAAAAAAAGTGTTATTTAGCAAATCTCTACAAGGTCACATCTCTAAGAAAGGAAATTTAGTTTATTATTTAGTTATTTTGATAGACGCATGATGCTGAGAGAGTTATCTACGCAGACCGGACTGTTATGTAAAGGGATTTTGCCGTCACGCGTCTGTCAGCGCACACTCGAAAGTCAAAGTCAAAATCATTTTTATTGCACATAGCAATAGCAATAGCATACATGGGCAATAGCCGCTTAGATACAGCGGCATTCCAGCACCTTGCCATGCCATGCCGCGCCACGACAGAGCATCTCTTGGCAGCTCCTGCTGCCCAATGTACTTTTAGTTTTCTTTCTACCCCGCCTCACCACGGTGTTTGTCACAACGAACGCCGGAGTCCTTGGCATACCTTTGCCTACTACAGTAAGCCAGTAATTAAATCTCTTTCTATGCCACAACATCATTTTTAAGCATAGCAATTTGTGTCGTGAGTTTCCATTAGTAAAAAATTAAATCCCTTGCCATGCCGTCCCGGTCTGTGAAGGCATTTATGAGTATACTTTTGGATTGATAGAAGAACAGGGAGATCAAAGAACAGATGAATGAATAGATAGATATATTCCTTATTGCACACTAAAAATAAAATAACAATAGGAACTTAAAATTAATAGGGGCGGTTTTATCGCCAAATTGTATTATTATAGGTACACCATAAATACAATTTAGTTCATTAGAAGCTTGAAATTACTAAGGTATTACAATGGGCGGTCTTATAGCTAAAAGCGATTTTTTAAAGACAACCTTTGGATGGATTTGACAGAGGAGAAAGATAGGTATTACTATTTATTCACGGTAGCTGAAATACTCAAGATAATCTCCCTTCAATGACCATAATACAAAAAAAAATAAAAATAATAATAATATATTTTTAAACCCCAGGGTAACCACACACATCTTTTTTAAAATTTCCAAGTGTGTGATGCAAATGAAATGTCTTGCAGAACACGAATGTGTCTGTGATGCGCATTAACCAACTTGCAGGGTGTCATGCACACAGCAAAAGAGTGAAGTTTGCAGACAAACGGCTAATGGCAGGCATGTTCTTAATTGATTTCACTTTCATGGGGATCAAAGAACAGACGGATGGATTGTGTGAGGAGTGATATGAGAGAGATAGTATGGAGAAAAACGTATTGTACAGACTACAAGAAACATGGGACACAGGCAGAAAGATTAAAATGGAATGGACACAAGTAGATATTTACTATTTAGCACCATTAAGTATTATTTTATTACTATTTAGTCACAGTAGCTAAAATACTTAAGATAATCTCCCTGTATTTTTAAACGCCACACACATCTTTGTTTAATTTCCAAGTGTGTGATGCAACTCAAATGTCTTGCAGAACACGAATGTGTCTGTGATGCGCATTAACAACTTGCAGGGTGTCATGTACACAGCTAAAGAGTGAAGTTTGCAGACAAACGGCAAATGGCAGGCATGTTCTTAATTGTTATCGTTTTCATGGCACACACTCAAGGTCTTAAACCTGCTGTGGCATGCCGGACACTTAGAGATAAGGCTGAATAGTTTTCATGTGCCTTTGCTGCTTTATACTCTATTCGCAGTAAGATTAGACATTTAAACTAAAAAAAATAGGGTTTCTTAACTCAAAAGGAGAAATTGGAATATTTATTGGATTATTTTGTTGCCCGTCTTTACCTCGGGAACACGTGGAGGTAAAATTGAAATTATGTATCTTCAGGTTTGCAATCCCTTGAAGCTGTAAAAAAAAAAATGACAAACAAGTTACCACTGTTTTAGTTGCAAAAACGAAAAAAAAACATACATTTCGACACTCTCAAGAAAATTAAAATTCATAGGGTGCTTCCCTTTGACCTAGAACCCTAAGATTTGGCATGCAAGATCTAGGAATATGAATCTGAAAACTCTAAATTTATAGTTACATCAAAAAAAAGAAATATTATTTTCGATTCGGAAACATCTTCAATATTCGATTCTTGAATTGAACTATTTACATAAGTTATTTTGCATGTACGAGTCCGACTCGCACTTGCCCAGATTTTACCGTTCCATTAACCGTTCTTGACTTCTATTGCTTAGATATAAGAATGGCATTAAAAACAAATTTTTGTTAAATCGTCTGAGCTTATTGCGACCGGAGTACAAAAAGCTGTGTATCTCAATCATTTTTAAAGAATTGTTTTTTTTTTTTTTTTTCATTCACACAGACACATCAAATATCAAAAGAGCTACTTGAAAAATATATTAGACCATTAAATTAAAAAGAAGCCCTTTATACATGCTGGAACTAGCGGTTCCTCCGGTGTCAATCCCATTTTGGTTACTTCCGTTTCTAAAGACAAAGCTTTTCTATCTCCAAAGCCAAGATTGCCCTCACACGGATGCAATCCAGCGTCCTAATGGAAGACATCTTATTGCCCATCAAAGCTCGGTTTGCCTCCACGAGTCTAATCCACGCGCCAACACGTTCGTAAATCAGTCACTGCGGTTGGTATAACGCGCCCGCCTTCCAAGGACATTGAAGGTCATATGATTTGGTTTACATCTGCTGTATACACGGATTGGATCGGACGCTAGATTGCATCCGTGTGTTCCATACTTAATTTTCAACTTGTTCATGTGTGTGACGGCCATTTTGTGTAGCTGTATTATTCAAAATAAAATTAGACATTTAAGAAAACCTTTTTTTACTGTCTTTTCAACCGATTTTGAATTTTATTACGTTGGTGGAATTAAAACGGCGGCTGCAGTAAATAGTTAGATTTTTAACGACTTTATTTGCTTCTAATGTCATCCCTATGCCAACGGAATTGAAGTTAAAATCGGTTGAACGACAGAAAAAAGGTTTGTTTAAATGTTTAATCTTAATGCGAATAGAGAATAAAAAGTTAAGTGATGCAAACGAAGGAATTTATAATTGTTTTCTTTTTGTGGCACCAAACGCACAGCACCTAAAGCAATACCCACTTTACACATAATAAGCTGGTCAATTTCAGTTCAAAAACACTCGCAAACATAAATACAATCACGCATTTTCTTATAGGAAAACCGCGGAAACTACAGACTGGTACCACCTCCTTTCTTTCTTTCTCCAATGATTTGTTTTGCTTTGTCCATGTTTGTTCACCCATCTAGCGGTGGTCGCAAATACAGTCAGCGACAATACAGAAGAACTATGAAAATTATGTGTCTCGAAATTACACCGGAAATAATGAATGATAATGTCGTTGTTATGACAAAAATCATACGATCGATATCTGATTTAAAAGTTGAGTAAAGTTTAAAAAATATAAAACAATAAATTTGATGGAATTTTGTTAAATTTTGACATCAAAACTCTCAATAATTCTAACTCACTTTTAATTTTACACCTCGGAAACTGACCATAACTTCCTTATTTCTTGCTTTCCGAACAGTTCTACGATATGTTTGCCACTGACTGTAACACAAACCTTATCTCCTTCCATTTTTAATATCAATTGCATCATCTTCCAGCGCCCAAAAGAACGTAGCGAGCGTGATGGGAGCCCTGTCGTCGACTTCGTCATCATTCGGCAACGCGGCCGCCTCCACTCGCCTCGACAACCAACCCAACGGCGCCTCGCCGCTGTTCATTGATGACACACTCAAGCAGCAAGCTCTGGCCGAAGAAGAAGCTGCTATGAATCAGTATAAGGTAAGAGGGACCTATGAAATGATAGAAGTCATTTAGCCTTCTTATCGACTTAAATCTGCATTATTTCTGTTGAGAGGGGTAGTGCAACACAATGAATGGGAACTTCTTTATTTACCAACACAAAAGTTGTGTGTTAAAGTAAAAGATGAAGATGAATATAATCCCCAAATACAGACCTCTCAAATATCTAAAGCGTCAGACACATTAAGGGACAAAATGTCCCCCAACATGACGGATAACATTGACAAATTGTGCATCAAGAATGCCTTGTTGCATTAAGTCCGCCTATGTACCACTACTGTACGTGAAGATTAAATAAATAAATAAACAAGAAGTCGCGTGTCGAGGTGAGATTGAGGTGCAAGTTGTGGGACACAGGGACATCCAACATGATACGTAATACATGCGCATGTGTGTTATTCTGTAAATGCCCAGTGTCCCGCAACTTACCGCATGTTGACATGATGCTGGACAATTTGACAACGTTGCACGATGTGTTGGGGACATTATGTCCCCTAATGACCTTTATTCAATCAATTTTCCTTTGAAAAATCCATTCAATAGTTAGACTATTTAAGACGGTTGTATTGAGGAGTTAAATGGTTATTATTCCGTAAATAAATAAGTGTAAAATAATGAGTTAATTTACCAAAACTAGCCAAAAGCTATTGAAATAAATTGTGTCAACATTATTATAAATCAACTGACCAAATAACACACATCCTAAAAAAAAAAAAATATTTTATTCAGAGCTAAATGGTTGCCTCACCATTTAAAGAGAATGCATATACCTCGTACCATATTGTGTCACAAGCATATTAATAACAATGTTTAATTTATGTGTATACCTATTTTTTAACCATATTAAAAAATATAAAAATGTTAATAAATGGTTAACAATTCCTACTTCCACAAAAAGTAACATTGCTATTTCCGAAACCATTTATTTTATTTTGACACAAGTTGGTACCACATTCTTTGGGCAATCTCTTTTGAGATAAATAATTCATAAAAACAAGATTTCTGTCAGCATGCTATAACAGCCTTTTCAACAAAACAAAGTAACACTAACAATCTAAGCTAAATTCTAATTGTGCTTACCTAACGGTAATTTATAGGGCATACGAGCTTGGACAACTAAAGGAATATTATCTAGGTGTAACATCCAACCGTCTAAAGTGAGTCTTTTGTCTCTCCGTGATTAACATTAGGGTTGGTTTACTCAACATTTATTAACAAGAATATTGTCAACATTGTAGCATGTGATCAACGTCATTCAACCCTTAAATAACTGGTAGCGCCATCTATGGCGTCACATAAGAACTAATCCTGCACTGGGCAATAAAAGTTCCTAACATTTAGTACAGCCCGAAATCATGTATTGGACAGTGGCCCACCAGACAACACCTGTCTGGTCAGAGGATCCCCCTTTTCAATGGAGGTATGTGGGTCTTTATTATGTTCCGCATATCTCCAAAAACTTCACAACTTCGTTCTTAGCGTATCCATGGCAAAATTAGTTAAATTCCTTGCCTGGCCCAGTATTCGGCCATAGCATGCTGTCATTAGGTCCCTACTTAACAAATAATAGTGCACATGATACAGGAGGAAGGTGGTTCTTTATCTGCGGAAAGACGCCGCACAAACACTGAAGATCAGAACCGTCCGAGAACCCCATCTGTTGTTGTTGCACATGTTTAAACTACCCCACATGTTTAAACTATATCATTTAGCAAATAAAATAATTGAAAGAAAGAAACATAATTTGCATACCTATTAAATCATTAATATTGAATGAACCAAAGAACTAAACAATGATTTATTTGGGAGCTAGTTCACCGTACCTAGTTCATTCGTGAACTACACAACGATAATATCCATTCATCACTTACCGTTAAGACACCTACCAACTTGAAACAAAAAGACATAACCATACCACACATTTCAGGTTCGATTATACCAAGGTGAAGAATGGACAGGCGACGAAGACATTAGTCAAATTACAGAGATAGTCGTAAGATATATGTACCAGGGTAATATGTGTTGCTTTGGGAGCGAGGGACCGTTGTTGTCAAATCATGGTGGTTATGAATATTTTGCTGTGTATAAGCAATATTCAGGGGTACTTGTCTGTGTTTATTTTTGTATTATATTATATTTAAGAAATCTATTTATGAAATCGAACACTCTCACTGATTATCACTGAAATCTGTAAGACGATAAAACCTACAAAGTAGATTCCTTAGAGAGTGTAGATATCCGCTAAAACGGAATTTATGAAACTCCTCCCCAAAGGGGGTAAAACAGGAGTTGGGGGAACAGGCTTTATTTTTATAAAAAAAAACAGCATCAACATTGGTTAGATCAACATTAGTTTAAATGAAACATCAAGGTGCACGCAGAGTGCAGGCATGGTGGGAATAGCTCGCTATCTCTTTTGTACACACGTAACCTAATGCCGGTGACGTCACATTTCAGTATGTGCATCCTTATTCTGTTGTGACAGTTTCCTTTTCCACCAGTTTTGATAGGATAAGTTACTTTTTGATACAAATAAAAAAGTTAGTCAGTTACCTAGTTGTATACTTACTGTATTTTTATTATTATGTATTGTCATATAGTCGATATTTATGTCCGTCCTTCGAAGGGAATATTATATGCTATTTTTATATTTATTTATAAATGTTCTTGAGAAAAATATCACCATTTCAGGCTACGCAATTGCAAAGGGGTTTTTACTTGTTTTATACGCGAATAAGGTAGATTTTCATCACATTTGTGTTTTAGACAAGTTCCATATCACATCATGGGAAGATTTTCATTTCATTTTGTGTTTGGAAGAAGTCACATCACATTCATAAATTGCACTGATTTTACTATAATATCTACCTACTTCATCATCAGTACACATGACATGGTAATTTATACATTATACCACATAGATATAAGGTTCAATGTTTTCAAAACAGGGTTTTTGAAACCATCTCAGAAAAAAAATTAAACACTATGTTAGACCGACGCACACATGGGTGACGCCTGAGTTGTACGTATACCCGCATTACGTCGCGTGGGTCTAATGTAGTTCTACCATTGACATCAACTGTTTATCACATTGGACTGGAGGTTGTAAAAGATGTTCCCGTTTGATATTCGCCATATTGGCGCTGTCGGCTGTAGCGAGTGTCTACGGTACTAAAACTAGCCGCATACAATACACATGACCAAATTCTTTTATTAAAAGTATGGTTTTTTATATAATTCCTGAAACAGGAATAACTCTGAATTCGAATTAATTTCATTATTTTTTTATTAATTGCATTATACGTCAAAATTAGTTCTCTGGACGCTCGCCAGTGGCGCTTCATATGCACAAAAAATTATCTGTCTAATATATGGAACAGCCTGTCCACTGGTAAATAGTAGATGTCAGTGAGCTCTACTAATCTAGCTGTCTGATAAAATGTATAGAGACCGACGACTGATCAAATAGGCTTACTAGTGGTTCAAGTGGGCCTAACATAGTTCCTACTTTATCCGTCTTTCATTCTAATCACACAGTACCGTCCTCATATCTCATCACAGCGCTTCGGTGGCGGCCATACATCACCAAATCAATCATTACAAAAACCGCCCTTATCACCCACAGAACAAAGTGCAATCTCCAACGAACGCGGCCAACAACCCGTTCCTGTCGTCGGCGCCCAGCAACCAGAACCAGTCCATCGTGGACCTGTTCGGTCCGGCGCCCGCCGACACGTCCAGCACCACGAGCAAGGCGTCCGATGATCTGCTGTCGCTTGGCAACCCCTTTGCTGATAATATGTTTGGAGGTAAGTGGACATTTAGGTGTTTAATTTAACCTTTCGAATCCCGTAATTGCAGACACAATTAAAGAACAATAGGTGTTAATTGAATAGCGCCGGCGTTTAATTGGGGCAAAGAAGTAAAAATAAATGGCCTTTTGTAAAAATGGAAGATGTGAAATAGGAGAAAAAAATAATTCACTGATTTAAAAAAAGCTAGATTAAACTTAATACTGTGTCACTTACCGTATTCCTCTTTGAGGTCTTCTGTCCAGCCTAGGCAAATATCTGGAAAATATATGAGAAAGACGTCAAATAAATATTTTTCGAATATAGTATCTTACCTCAGTCTGTACTTGGTTTGTTTGTTATCAAAAAATAACGTATTTGATGGAAGAGTACCAAATTTCTGACAGAATTTCATACATAAAAAGTTACTAAGTATTTTATTTATAAATATAACTAAAACAAGAGATTTATCTAGCAATATATTATGTAAAACTAATAAATAAGTACCTAATTAATAAGTAATAAATCTTTGGAAATCTAACCTGACTAAAATTATGACTTACAAGTACTAAATAAAATGTAATTATTAATATTGTAAATTAATTATTAATTTTCCACTTACTTAATAATTTTATTTGGACACACAAATTTTCAAGATCAAGATAATTAAAATAACTTTCCAATAAATGAAATATAGAGTAACTCGAAACAGGAACATTATTTTCATGAAATTTAAATACGTGTTTAGACTACACAGAACTATGTTACAAGCCAGAAGAAAAGTATAAAAATTGGAGTAAAGCCTGAAAAGTGTATGAAGCAAATTTATATATAAAAAAAAACTGTATAAAATCAAACACTTCTGTAAATAATCCGGTGCTAGTAGAAAACGTAAGAAAAAATGGGAAAGCACTACACAATATACCCTTCACACTGTATTATAAAAGCACATCCCTTTAGCTTAATGGGGATGGTTGAAGCACTCTAAACTATATTTACACACACACAAAGTTCAAAGTGGTAAGTCGCCACAAAAAACTGAATACCGATGCAGTACACATTACAATGAAAGAATTACTCTTACAGTTAATTGAGACTTGAGATATTGGTTACTGGTAAAGGACAATTAAAAATACTTAAATCAATATTTATTTACCAGTTACCACAAAATGCTCATTTAATAAAACCACATCCAATCAAAAAACTACCATTTTAGTAGTACTGCATTGTTATTAAGTGCGGCAACACTTTTAGCGGCGCCAGCGACGGGCGCGTCGATGTGGCCACAGCAACAACAACAACAACAGCCGAGCAACGGCTTCGCGGCCTTCCCGCCTCAGCAACAGAACAACTCCTTTGTGTCCGAGGCTAACTTCTCTAATGTTTTCGATAACACTGATTCGGCAGGTGAGCTTTCACTAGTAGTCATTGTGCTGGGGTTGCCATGTTGCTTGGAAACTACTATTTTGGTAAAAAATGTACTTGATATTGCAAAAATTGGGTACAAATTAATAATTGTCAGGCAATACAATATTTACTATTGGATTGAAGTTATAAGTTGTGCTAAATCAATATGAAAAAAATCATAAGACAGTGTATAAAAGTACATAAATATCAAACAACATGACAACCCAAATCTTGCTTTAAATAAAATATCTATTTCTGGTGATGGGAATACAACGTAAATTCTGTACATTCTTTGTAAAATTAAATGTAAAAAATTTCTTGTGCAAGCTGCCGCGGCTAATCCGTTCATGGGTATGGGAGACCTCACTCAGCCAATCTCCGCGTCACCGGCGCGCCCCCCTCCCCCCTCCATCCCCCCACAGCCGAAGTCAGCGTTCGACGACCTCGAAGACGTCATGCGCATGTCGTTGGGAGGCTCACCGGCCAAAGCCCCGCAGCCAATCACGCAACAGCCTCAGCCAATGGCAGCGCAGCCTTTCAGTGACGTCATGTCCATGCCGATGTCCCAGCCGATGATGTTCGGGTCTCCCGCGCGACAACCTATGATGCCGATGGGAGCCACCGGTTCGATATGCAAACTTTAAATGGACCGTTTTCATTGTTGTTTTTTTTTTTAATAGCTTGCAGAGTTGCCAGTAATCAACGTCGTGTGTGCTTTTTAATTATTTAATTCACAGGACTTTTAGTTTTTAGTTGTTATCCCTTGCACAGGTTTTGTGTCGCATTAATTTGTAAATAAGTCAGTGTTTCTGTTTAGTTCCTTTTTGTTGTTTATAATTTTGTTTTATGTATTTGCTGTAACACGCGCATTGTCGTAATCCCTAATCGAATCTTGATGATAGCATGAACACGTCACGCCATCTGTGTTTTACAAATCAAACCACATCCATGGTCATTGCATAATTACGTATGCTATGTTAATTTAAACCGAAAACTATTAAAATCTACATTTCGCTTTCTGATTTATTCGTATTATTTTATTAATCATAATTTATTTTTCATGCAGTATAAGTTTTGCTAGTAATCACTGCTGCGATCAAATTTGGACCTTACAACAACTGACTAAGATGCATTACAGGTCAGCAACCACAGCAGCAGCCAGGCAAAGTGTTGACAGGTGATCTGGACTCTTCGCTTGCCCAACTGGCCAACAATCTTACCATTAATAAGACAGCCACAGCTCAGAAGTAAGTGGAAAAACATTTTCGTTTAAAAAAAGTTTTTATTTTTTTATTCCTACACTCATTGTCATGTGCTAAAAGTAGTTTGGTTAAGTTTCAGTCAGAAGTTCTACATTTAAATAAAAAATTCTCTACGCAAGCGATATTTTTTTAATTGCTTGTCACTAATAGCTCACACACTGAAACGCCTATGCGATAACACTTCACATTTCAATATACTTTTGCTACATTGCCTAAGAAAAATCTACTAAGTACACATATCACATCGACAACAGATTTCTATAACATCGTATAAAAAACGTTTTGACTGAAACTTAACGCGTTAAATCCGAGTGGCGTCAAGTGATTATTATAGCTAGTTCAATGTCATGATATCTCTTTGGAAATATCATGACAACAGCACCCTGTTTATTTTCTTTTCAAATTATGATATATCATGAGACAAGCTGTCTTTTCATATTTAATTGTAATATTTAAAGATTTAATGTTGGTAAAATTATAGAAAGGCAACTTGTAGTGAAAGCATTACTGTCAAACTTCCCGCCACGATTAACAAGTGACAGCAAAAAAAATGTTGCCATATCCAAAATAAAAACATATTTTACCAAAAAGTCGCGTTCAGAATTTGATTTTTTTGTGAAAATGACATAATGCTTTCACATCGTCCATGGTACGCATGACCGTACTTACACCATTGTGGTGTCGACTAGACCGATGCAGTGGAATTCGCCGAAGAACGCGTCGAAACCTGGCCAGACGTGGACACCACAGCCCATGCAAGCGACCACGGGAGCAGGATACAGACCTATGGTAAGGAACACCGCTATACGAAAGTAGTTTTTATAGTTGGCAGAATTGTACACGCCATATTTTCGCTTTTAATAGAGTATACATTTAGTGAATTTCGTACTTAAATTATATTTTATTATAGGCAAAATTGATGTAAGTTAAAGACTTTGGTGATGAATCTCAAGAGGGACAAAATGTGGGTATGGGCTCGATAGGCAAGTTTCGGTAAAATTCCAACTCAAATATAAGCTCTGAAATTGCCAAAATTGTCGAAGTTTTTGTATTTAATGTTTTTGGTTAATTTTTGCTTCAATAGTTATTTTGGCATCGCAAGCTCTGTTAGATACACTCCCACACATAGCAAGCGTAATGGAGTGCACGATTCTGACAATATTACATCTAACCTCCATGGTTTCTCAATATCAAAAATATTTAAAAAAAGAATTAGTCCATATCAATATAGATCCTATATTTTATTTTATTCTGGCAACACCGAGCTGCAGTTGAATAAAAAATAAAGCGGCCTATTGAATCCTTTGAGAGCCATGGAACCGCAACAATATGTCTACGTAAAAGCAGCATTAGAGGAACCGCTACGCGATTCTGTTGCTTTAAATGTTGCATCGTTTATGCTAAAACCTTGTTTGCTTTTAAAGCTCGCTCTTTTATGTTCTTTCTTCCCGTAGCATGCCTTCCTTTTTTTGCGTTGCAGGGCCCAGGCATGACACTCCCAACAATGCCTCATACTATGCCCCATGCATATCACCCCCCGCATTATATTATGGTAAGTTTGCTAATTTTTGTTTCGATTTTTTTGCTTCGCGTAGTTTACACGCGTAGTTTAGTATTTTTTCTCCCTTTTTTTTGGTTTTTCGCAAGAATTTAAGTTGGTTTTGATGATGCAGACTGCTTATCCTGGAAGTGAAAATGTTAGCTGTACCTACAAAAATATTCTTAAGTAAGAAATTCTCTTTCAGTATTCCAATTTCTCTTCTGAATTAAGGTTTAGGTTCACTGAGTTGTTACAGAATGAGCAAAATGTAAATTGAGTTGACATTTAAAAACTTTAGAAATCTGCTTTCAACTCAATGAGCCAAAGTCATAAAATGAATCAGGTCTGAAATAAGGTAAATAGTTTCTTCAGTTTGAAAGAACTCCTGCATGTATGATTGAACTTTCGTATGACTGTATGAAATGTTTGCATGTATAGTGTCCTCATGTCACCTCATACTTTTTCTGAGAATGTTTTGTGTTGTCATTCAGTGTGATTAATTTTGTATGAGCGCATTCTCTTAGCTGATCTTCTGAACTTGTGAAAATTACAATATCTTCTGGTCTACTCAACTCAAATACAATAATTAAAGTCTTGCAAGGTAAACTCTTCTAGGAAACTTCTACTACCTACTCTACACTATTTTAAAATGTATGGCTGCAGTTTTGACTTCCGACAGATTGAAATATTTATAGTATGTAAGAAAATATAATGTTCTAGTTATAGTTACCTTTACAAAGTGATGAATTCCTGCCCACAGCAACAGCCAGGCATGGTAATGGGCATGCAAGGCACCCCAATGATGCCCATGGGTATGCCTCAGCCCATGCGACCCGCCGTGCCCCCACAACCTACCACCAACCAATTCAGTTAAGCACCACCTTTATATTTTTGAGGTTTGCGTTCTTTAGGCGACCCGACTGCTTAGTATAACTGCTGTGTATCAGGCTGATTAATGGCGATCCTAGCTAAGGAAATAAGACAAGAAAGACTATCAAGTCTAATGTAAGATTATTTGATGTAATAGCAAAAAGTATTCTATTTAGTAAATTTTTTGAAAGTATGGTTATATAATAGGTTTTATTGGAATTGAAATTGTGTAAGTTTTGTTTTTGAGCTCAATTTTATTGAATTTATTTAATGACGAAATTACTAAACGTTAGTTTTAAGACTCTGGTCACTACTCAACTAATATTATATTAACTTTATTTACGTAAATCAAATCTTTAAATTAATGTATTTTCTGTCTTATAATCTATTAGCATCTTATACAAAATACTTGATTTTTTCAAGTATGTAATTATATTTGTTTGTGATCGAAAGCAGTCGGGTCATCAAATGTCATCAGATCTGACATGTGATTGGTAGGTCACTTATGTTTTAAGTGCACCGTTTTGTTGCGATTTGAATACGGAACATAATAATGTCAATAAAGATGCGTTCAGTACGAAGTTAAGGTTGCAAGTCGAAAAAAAACTAGTTATTTTTTCAAGTTACCTGTATTTAATAGTTTTTTGATTGGAAAACGATTGAATGAATTTTTCAGCTTCTGATTATTTTTTTTTACCATCCCATGAAAGTAAGCGCTTTGTTAGAAACAGTAATGTTATTTAGTTTTCTTGTTTCTTGAATATTGGGACAAATAAAATTTCAATTTTTATATGAATATATTTGCCAATTCTTATGATTATGATTGTATCAATATGAATATTATTATTACCTAGTTTTGATTTGAAACTTTAAAAATATGTTTTCATATTAAATAATAATTTTAAATTAAATATTCTTATATCGATGATTTCATTTTTCAATAAAAAATTTCTTTAAGTTACTTGACTTATGATATTAATTATGAAATTTTCTTATGAAAAAGGTGCGCAAGTTTTTTTTGCTGTCAAAATTATACACATCACATTCCATACTTGTACAAAGAGAAAAATAGTAATTTATTATAAAATGCTTGTTAACTTAGCTAATTTCCTACCTTTGGCATAGTCAGTATTTGTGAATTGGAATTGAAGTGAGTTCTAGTTTATTTTTAGTTTTTTTTTTTCATGTAATCATTGTGCTGAAAACGTAAGATTTATTTTCAGCATCAGATGCATAAATAAAGATAAAAAAATCATATAGTTATATCGGGTAGATGTCACATAGATACCCTTAATAATACTATTCTATAACTTGAACTATATACTAATTATATTATATTATGTGTATAAAAATACTTGCATATTTAGTCATAAACTAAGCCTACGTGTTTTAGAGACGAATGTAATTTTTGCGCTAAAAGTATATCTAGCTTTTGGGTAATAAATACAATCGATAAAAAAATACTTATTTCCATATCCTCCAGTTATCTTATGTAAAAACTGTTTTTGTCATATAGAATATTATGTATAGAGGGTTATGCATTAGATTGTTATAAAATTAGATGTTACGGGTGTATATTATAAATGTATGGCTGTTGTGAATATATGAACTAGGTGCTTGCTGTATTAAAAGTCCCATTTCACAATAATGCTATCAAATATAAAATCAGTAAATAAAATTATACGCAATATTAAAATTCTACCTATCTAAAGATCATGTGGGTGGGACACAAAATTTGCTCGCTCTAAAACGACGCTCGATTTGGTGCGCTAAAAATTAAAAGTTCCATGGTAATGTAAAAGCATGGACTTGACGTAAAATACAGTTGGATATTGCCAAATATATTGGAACATAAGTCTACGCCCTTACTTATAATCTTAACAGTTAGTACCAATACTTTGTACAAATGTAATAGTCGAAGAAAATAATACCGTTCGCTTCTTGTGATATTTAATTTTTAAAGACTGCAATCAATATCTTGAAGTATTAAAAATATGCTTTATTTTTTATGAAGGTTTCTTTATCTTATCGTTTGAACAAAGTATTGTGTAATTGTTGCCATCGTTGACGCGTTCATATTAAAATTGCGACATATTTAAATCACCCGTGATTTTCGTATGGCAACACTGTCAATGTTGCTGCACTATAAATCAGTGTTACTTATGGATTATATATTCACAGGTACAGGTAGAGGTGTATACATGATTATTACTGTAGAATAGACGCAAGAGATTGTTTGAACAGCTCAGTCTCGAGTGGTTTGATAATGTATGTAAATATAGATGTTGCATAGTACACAGTGCTACTTTAACTTCTTCAGCTTAATTCACATTAAATAAGCCAGTGACAATTTCGTTATTATACCGACTCTTTTGCTGTTGGGTCGTATTGCTAAAGTCAGATACACTATATCGATTGTCAGAACATCTTAAAATTATTGACTGTTCCCTAAGCAGCTGATTTTAGCAGTATTACACAGTTCTTAAACTGGCTTCGTAGGCGTTTTAGTGAGCTAAATGTTAGGCTAATTTGATAATCCAAATTAATGATATAAGATATCATTTGCAATATATGTTTGAGATCTGTTGATTTTTTCTTCATTTGAAATGATTGCTAGTATTTTTGTGCAATATTTTTTTTTTGTAAATTTTATTTTTGGCAACACTCATGTTAATATAATCTGTTATCGTTAATGTGTGCTTGATTGAACTATTTGGCAGATGACCTGTTTTTGGCACATTAACGACGGCGTATCCATGTAGCTTTTGAAGTATTATAGTTTGAATATAATCGACAGGCAAAGACCAGTGAGTTAGTAGATGTTTTCAGTTGGCCATACTGTACTTCTTAGGATTGCTGTGATGTCAGATAAATTCGACTGACTAATTTGAGATAGGTGGGATTCGCTTTTAGTTAACACTATAAGTTTCTTTTTATAAGAGAATACTAGTTAAACCCGAACTTTTGAATTAGTTTTTAGTACTCATAATGGCCTTTAAAATTTTTAAGTTGTAAATTTTATTCATTTATTTTTATCAATGTACCTACTGAGTTACGTTTTATGTAAATATCCCTTCTATGTTATTTACTAGCTCTGTCTTTAGATATTCAATTTAGTTTATTTATGAAAAGTAATAAATAAATCAATTAATATTATTTTTTCGTTTTTTATTTTGTTTACCCCTTTGTTGCTTTAACCCATGGGTCCACATCGAGCCTATCCAAGAATTTGGAGATATAAGTTCAAAAAGCATTAGAATTTTGTTTTAAAATTTAGAATAGTTCAAATCAATAGATCAAAGAATATATTTGTCTATAACTAGAATATTGCGTGTCTGTTTACCTCTTATTCCTATGACAATACAATAAAATTATGTAACGGCCTGTAGGTATGAGTATAAGAGGATTGTTGGTATGTCCTAGAGAACTAGCTTTGCCACAGTTCGCGTATTTACACGTTCATTCCTAGGACAGTGCGGAGTGATGGTGAACCTAGTCGTATATTCAAGGTCACAGTATTAAAGTAGCACTTCATAGGTGTCTATCTGAAGTTATTGTACTTTTAGCTGTTAAAAGCAATTAGTTCGATAAATACTTTCAGGTCGCTTTTTAATTACTGGATTGTTAAGAATCTCGCTAAGTATCATATTAAAGTTAATTTATTGAAAAATCAAGAGTATATCCAGCTTAATATTAACAACATTGAATACAACTGTAAAACTATTGTTTTTGGAAATTGTGACTTACTTCTTTGAAATAAAGTTTTAAATCCAATGCAATCATAAAATGCAGCTACTGTTTCTATTTAGTAATTAAAAGGTGGCCCATCGAAAATATATTTTTGTTAGGAGTGAACTGTTCTCTCTACTTGAACAATAATTTATTGTAACAATGTTTCTTCATTGAAACTACTTATAAAAGCTTTTGAAAGTTGTGTACTTATCTTGTTGAATCTCAAATAGTGGGGCGATTGATCTATCTATAAACACAATAAATTAATAAAGTTATCTGATGTTGTTTTATTTCTCCAACCCCGAGTCCTGTGCCTCTCAAGGATGCCATGGCTGCCAGTTTGCAGTCAAAAACATACATGTATTAGACACATCAAAGTGGTGAGTGCCTTATCTGGCCATTTTTGAACACGCAGTCAATTATACGTTTTTTGACATGACTTGGTTACACAGCCATTGGGCGTCCCATGAGACAGGTTCATTAGACTGCCTACCCCCAGAAACTGAATACTTTGTTTCATAGAAGCTCGTGGTACCGTTTATTAAGTCGCTAGAGCCAACAGCCAACGATTACCATAACCTGGGTTGCTAAGCACGGTTAAGTTTTGATTGTTTTAATCCTGTCGAGGGTTGATCCGAATTAATGACCTGTAGTTAGTGCGCAAAGACCGACAACTAGGTACCTATAGGTCATTGATTCGCTCATCTGATGAATATACGCATGTTCGAAATTAAAGAAATTAATTTTGATCATGCGTACCTATATTGATTAATTTAAGTTTCAGAAAAAAAGATTTTTTTTTTTTCTTTATTAATCGATAGTTTTATGTACCAAATCGACCCTCCACGGGATAAAAACGATGATTTACCGTATAGGCATATTAATTTTCTTTATGATCTATCCTCGGTGATCCCAATCGCATTCTTCACTGTAAATGAGAAGTTTGCTACCCTGCAGTTCATGTTGTAGCATCAGGCTCATAGAGACCATTCTAATTCTAGACAGTACCTTGGTTGTAAGCGAGGGGTTGGGCATTCTGCAGTTTCCAGTTTATACTGGAAGCTGTAACATCAGGTCAAGATTACCATCTTCTTGCAATTTTATTGAAGAAAAAGAAAAGCAAATTTTCATCTGTCTTATAGATGGCAATTCTTCCTAAAGAAGATCTAGGCTAAGTAGGAGTCTTTCGAGGCAAAAACGAGTTAGTGCAGGAGTGCTTCATCGTTGACCACATCATAGTTTACATAAGGTGAGATAGTGGTCAAACGCGACTGAAATAATTAAAAAAATAAGTACCCGGGTCCGATGCAGAAACCTCTTGAATTTTTCATGTACCTATGCGAAAAATAAGGATGCCATGTTGCCGCTCGCTTCAACCACTCCTCAAAGAGAGGACTGACCGACGACGTGATTATGGTGTGGCCCAACCCCTCTAGCAGTGAAGATTAATGGTATCGTTGACGATGATACAGGAATTCAATAATAAATCGGTCAGGTACCGAGCCTGAAAAGGTTCATCTTTAATCGAATTCTTATAGAAAGTTGCTGGTTAACTGGAAAATGACTGATGATGAAAAACAGCCAAACCTTTCTTGAATCGCAATTTAGAACATGCACACAGCTCACTTTTCAAAAGGAAACTACGTACCTACTTAGAATTTTTTGGTTTTATAAAATTAGAGAAACAAAAAAATATATTTATAGAAATTGGGTCCACAATATAAGACTATTCAATCGGGTCGCCGACCACAGCAACTGGGATTCAGCGACAGGAATTTATTTATAACACTCGTATATTTTGTTTAGACGTGTAGACGGTGGCGGTCACTCACTATAGCAGTGTCCACGACTTACCACTTTTGGTGAGAATCCATTTTAAAACTGTGCAGCAGAAAGCGGGTTATAAAAGAAATAACTTCCGAACACCAGTGGCTGTCAATCGCTTTCAACATTATATTTACGAATGATACTGTAGCGCGCGACAGTCACCCTACAGTGGCCAGCGACAGCGACTTATTTTTTATATTGATGCACCGCACACGTTTGGCAGTGACGGTCTTTCGCTATAGCAGTGTGTAAAAATTATGGACTACTTAGAAGAGTACTTAGAATAAAATTAACGGTAGATATACTAATTCCATGGTAAAAATCTCGTGTCGTGAAACAGGGATTTTTTTATGAACGCAGCGTAATTTTGATGTTATTTGAGCTTGCAACACAAAATCAATCGATGACAGCGACGGATTTTACCCTATCGTCGCTGACGACATTTTGTCAATAAATTGTAAAATTGGAGAGAATTTAGTAAACTTTTCGTAGTGTTTAGTGTTAAATAAGCCACGAAGATGGCAGACAATGAACAGAAAGCTATGCAGTTAATGGCCGAGGCGGAGAAGAAGCTGAGTTCTTCGAAATCTTTCTTTGGATCACTTTTCGGGTGAGGACAATGAGTTGATCATTATTTTGTTGATATTTCCCAAATTACGACTTAATTGATTTCATTACAAGCTTTTTTATGACTTCGGAAACAGTGAATATGTAATTCGTGCATGCATTAAACTTAATTGCCTAAAACGTAAGAACTCAACATGTAATTTCATTGTTGTAACACTTTGGCTGAGTATTCTAATTGAAAGTGCTGTGGTGCTGTGAATTATGTTCGCAATTAAGCACGGTGATATTGTAGGAACTTCGCGTCTGTATGTCGAGTTCTATCCATGAGTAATAGTGTTAACAAGTCTAGAATCTAATTAGATAATGATTCATTTACAAGGCATGAAGTGCTATTTGGAAAAACACTAGTTTTGTGTGATTTTAAAGTAATGCTAATCTGATTGGGCTTTTTGTTGTTTTGAAACACATGTTGAGACCATTCATCCATTCTTTTATTAATTATGTCTAACCACAAAGTCAGCTGTTGTGCATTTAAATAGACTCACACCTATTTTCCCATTTATGTAGCCGTCTACTACCAGACCCCAGCTGTTATCGTTACATACTTCTACCTACACTACATGTTCTATTTCTTACTACATGCTCATACATCTGGTCAAAGTAAAGCCAGTCCTGAGTACTGTGTATGTGACCTGCCTACAAGCGGATGTCAAAGCTGTAAATAAAAAAACGTTTTTAAATCTATTTTAATAGATTTAACCAATTCCATTGTGTATTGTCAACAACACCATTTTAATTAAAGCACAGGTGTATGATGTATCTATGTAATGAAAAGCGAAAAACCTCTCTGATTAAACATGAAATCTCATAAACTGTAAGACCTACATACTTGAAATTTGGCAGATAGGTGTCTTATAGGGTGTAAATGTCTACTAAGAATGGATTTTATGAAACTATACCCCTAAGGTTTAAACCAACTTTTAAGCAGCCGAAGCCGCTGGTAGACGCCAGTAATGCATTAAGTATCTATAAATTGTTGTGTTGTCAAGAATCTTGCAAAATTTTTTGGTAACTACACCACTGCCAACTAGTAATTATGTAGTAAAATTATTAAATGATATTCTTAAACTTAGCAAATATGCTAAGTTCACAAGAGTTTTGTGAAACATTATAATTGTATCAATTAAATAAAAAACAGCTAAATTAAATTAACTTACACATTTAAAGGACCCCATATTATTAATTAACTATTCATTTCTTACATTCCTTTGTACATGTTTATATATTGGTCATTCTCATGCTAGTCATGACATCTGAGTACTAATAAACCTGCCTGCAAACTGATCTAGTACCTGTAAAACTTACATTACTATACACTTTATTATACATGCAATTTGCAGTTGTAAACTGTTACTGGCATTTATTGTTTTAAAACCTTTATTTTTCTACAAGTTAGTAGTATAGTATATCGGGTTGATGTCCGCAACTCCACATCTAAAGCGTGTATTTTGCGTATTTTGTACGAGTTTTCAAGCACTAAAATTCACGCCTAACTTCAGACTCGCCAATACGCCATACTGTACTAATATATAACTTGCCTACAAACTAAACCTGTAAAATTTAACAGTTTACAAGCACAATGAGTTTCTTACTCACTATGAACTCATAAGCCATTATTAGTACAATTACAAGCCCATTGTGTCCCATTCCAGGGCAAGAGCCTCCCTTCCAATCTTCTACTCTTCTCTTTTCTTAGCTATTTCTAGTTGTCTTTCATCAGGTCTACAAAATCAAAGTAGACCTTTTTTATAGCTGGGAAATCATTTAATAACTTATTACCGTCAGGGTGGAGCAACAAGAATTGTCAAACTTTTATGGACTACAACATGCTTGCGTTCCTTTAGTATACCACTTATTGTATCCTCATGTAGGTAATTCTTTGAAGTATTTTTTTTTTATATAATGGATGATTCTTTGAATTGGAGAGAGTGTCTCATTCGTCTGGCCTAGTTCTTTCTTTACAATTTAATATTTTTATTTGCACATTGATTTTCCTCAATTAGGTATTTGCGCGCAGTGGCTTACGACACATAATATAATAGGTACAAAAGTTTAACTGAATGCGAGATGTTTTCTCGGTTTGACAAGAATTGTCAAACTTTTACGGACTACAACATGCTTGTGTTCCTTTAGTATAACACTTATTGTATCCTCATGTAGGTAATTCTTTGAAGTAGTTTTTTTTTATATAATGGATGATTCTTTGAATTGGAGAAGTGTCTCATTCGTCTGGCCTAGTTCTTTCTTTACAATTTAATATTTTTATTTGCACATTGATTTTCCTCAATTAGGTATTTGCGCGCAGTGGCTTACGACACATAATATAATAGGTACAAAAGTTTAACTGAATGCGAGATGTTTTTTCGGTTTGAAACGTCAACATTTCTCTAGCAGTAGACATCAATAAAAATGTTGTCAAGCCCAAAGAAGTTCCCTTACATTTTCATCCTCCTGGTCTTTACAGGGTTGCAATTGCATCACTGCTTACTATCAGGTGGGATCAGTCAATAATAATTAGTTTATAGCTAATAAAAAAAACTCTAAAAGGTTTCACCTGATTGATGCTGTGATCGAGCAATTGATGGCACTATTTGTATTATTTTTTTTTGTTTCAATTCCTGCGTAGAACAAATTGTATGGCCTACATGTAGTTATTCGGACGCTGTTTGTCGTGTTGACCTACAATACATGAGTAATTTTCAGTGTAATGTTTTTTTAAAAGTGTAAAATAAATTAAATAATAAAACAGTTTAAGTGGACATGTACTGGAGGTCTTTGCATAATAATTGATTTCACAAAAACACTTCTTTTTATGTCAAATAATTAATATGTAGTTATATTATTATTCAGTAGGTACTTTGTGAACAAATAAACCTTGAGACCGAATTCAGTATGCAAATTACCTCTTTGTTAGCATCATTAAGGAGTTTAATATAAGGTCTCCTGAGAATTCTAACATATGGAAATTGTGATTTATTAAGAACTAGAACACCTCACCAGCTTAGTTTTCGATTTTACTGAAATTATTACGTCTAGAGGTGGGCGTTTCAATAACGGACAACTTCCAAAGTCCGAAACAGAAAATGTTCTGCAACAGAACAACCGTTTCTGCGACCAAATAGTCTTCGTTGCACTAACCAAACTTTGTTTTACAAAACAGTCTTCGAATTATTGTTGTTATCTTATTATTACGTGAATAAGGTTGAGAATCCATTGATTCAATGATCACACTTGCCGCGTCGTTTTAAAACCTGTCTTTCACGACAGACCAAATCGAATATATATATACTATAGTTATATTAATCTACTCGATTTTTTTCTACGAAGAAGAAGAAATTAAGCTTATTTTTGAGTAAATCTTGTACACCTGATTTCTCACCAATCATGAAACACATGATCAACGTAGGACAGGATTACATAGAATATGCCTTTTAGGACTCAGTCCCTGTACAACAGGTCAATCTAAATAATATAGGACACTAATTTTTTTATATATCCGATTTATTACTAAATCGATTCACATAACGTTAGTTCGGCCTGATCAATCCGTACGTAGTGATTTGACGCACTACTCCATTCATGGACTAATTTGGTTCGGAAGCGTACCAAATCTGAGATCCGATAATCGTATAAAATGCGAGCGTGTGAATGATTTTCCACAAAAGATCGCTATACTAACAGATACTTAGTTTACATAACTGAAACTACGAGTAGTGTGGTGTCAGTCGCAGTAAATGTCACAAAAGCCGATTATAATATTATAATCTAAGAATTAGTTCCGCGTCTTGGAATATAGGGCATGCAATATAGGAAGGTTCTCAATTCCGGAACTGAGATCCGATACTGGAGAGCTAATTAAAATATCAGGGTATTCCAGAAGTGGTTCCGGAATTCCCTGATAATTTTTCTTTCTTTTTTTTTCTAATGGGTTTTACTGTCCCTTCTCTATCATGTAAGAAAATAAAAAAAAGACGTTCCAAATCAAACAAAAATGTAATAAATCACAATAAATCAGTCATCCGGGTTAGCCACACATTGGCGACACCCGGAGGTTTCTTCCGCATGAAGCCAATGCAGGTACCTCCCGAACTTACCATGTCCGGTGAGGACCTGCGTCAAGCGGACGCCAAAGTTCTTTCCAGCCACGCCTAAAAGAGGGGACTTACGGAAGAAACATAGGTGTGGTTTTAGTCAGAGATTGCTCCAGAAGTTATTAGATGGCTCATTTATTGACATCTTAATCCAATAAATAATTTTGTTTTTCTGAAAAAAAAAACAACTTAAATTAATAGGTAATAGAAACTTGTTTCTACATTAGTAACGAGGTTTAAAGAATTGTATTACAAAGCTAGGGAAAAACACTACAGAATACAAAAAAATATAAATAAATTTATTATTATTATTATACCTAGCCTGTACTGTCCCACTGCTGGGCAAAGGCCTCCCTCCATTCTTTCCAATCATCTCGGTCACATGCTTTGCCGCTCCAATTCTCAAGGAAGACATCCAGGTCGTCCCGCCATCTCCTTCGTGGTCTGCCGCGGCCCCGCGTCGCTGTGTCCGGGCACCAATCCTGTGTTTTACGGGCCCACAGCTCGCTAGACTGTATGCGGCAGACATGCACTGCCCAGTTCCATTTAAGTTGGGCAGCCTTTTGAGCCAAATAAATTTAAAGTAAAAAAATGCTAGTGTCAAAAATGAAGAAAATAAAACTCCCTGCTTTTCAGAAACTCCATATTTCGCAGCTACAGTTTTTAAATAACCTTACTTCCTTACAGTGGATCATCGAAAGTCGAAGAAGCAGTTGACTGCTACCTCCGGGCAGCGAACCTATTCAAAATGGCGAAGAAGTGGGCGCAAGCCGGGGCTGCTTTCTGCGCGGCCGCCAACTTGCACCTGAAGGCCGGAGTCCGCCACGACGCCGCCACCAACTTCGTCGACGCTTCTAATTGTTACAAGAAGTGCGATCCTAATGGTAAGTGAATGATTTATCTTTATTAAAAGGAGAAATTCGACTGGCTGACATATCAACGCACAGCCAAAACTACTGGGACAAGGCTTCCTTTTATGACGTAGGCGAACTCTAAGAAAGGGTTTTTCAAAATTCAGCTTCTAAAGGGATGTAATGGGGGTCTAAAGTTTGTATGGAGAATCCTACTTTCATGCGGACGAAGCCGTTGGCAGAAGGCATAAAAAAATAGATCTTTATTTCATACTAGCTTTTGTCAGCGGCTTCGCCCGCATACATAAAATAGCCTATGTCACTCAGGAGTAAAGCAGCTTTCTATTGTTGCTAAAATTATTCCAATCCGACCAGTACTTCCAGAGATTACCCCCTACAAACAAAAAAACATAAAAACAAAAAAAACAAACTTTACCTCTTTATTATATTAGTGTAGATATTAGCGTAGAAAAATCCTTAAAAACCCTGACTTCAGAGCTAGGTATGAATTCCTGTATTTCAGGAGTCAGTTTCTTCTCTCTTAAACATGGTGCATGAAAACAGCAAAATGAACAAAATAAATTGTCAATTTAATGAATGATTTAATCATAAATATGTCAGTCAGGTTTCTCCTTTTTATATACTAGCGACCCGCCCCAGCTTCGCACGGGTACTGATATTAAATACCTTATACATGTATTATACACATAAACCTTCCTCTTGAATCACTCTATCTATTAACCGAATCAAAATCCGTTGCGTAGTTTTAAAGATCTAAGCATACATAGGGACAGACTTTGTTTTATGCTATGTAATGATGATACACCATACAATTCTGATCATTTTAATCCCGTGCAGGGTAGATCCGGTGCATGATTAGTGTTACTTGTTGTTTTTCACGTACTGAATCTACACTCTTCAGGATTAAAACGATGAAAATTTAACGGTGTACAGATGGTGTCCGCAGGGTGGTTGATAGTATAGCGATGGTACAATAAGGACTAAACCAAAAAGGGGATTTTCACCAGTCAGTCAGTGATGTTAGTTAAATTGAAAATTTAAAAAGTTTACCTAAAAATGGCTATTTCAAAAACGCTGTGCAATATATTAAAGATCTGTACAGATCATTAGTCAATTGGTTTTAAAAACGTAATTAAAAAGGATCCACACAGGTGTCTCAAGGTTAGACGAGAAGTGACATAATTACAGGTGACGAATACTTCTACCAAATAACGTGCTGATGTCATTCAAATTAGGGTTGGCATTTTTCATTCATAATTTCGCGGTAACACGGTTGTCCTTTCCTGTTTAAAACACGGAAGAGAACTCGAAACAGAATATTATATCATAGTCTCACACTAATTTCTATCCCCTATTTTAGGGGTTAGAGGAAGACTTCCAAAAAAAAATAAGGCAGGTATTTTTCGTCGGTAACAAAGAGTCTGTGTACCGATTTTTAGCTTCCTACCTAGAAAACTACGAAAAGTCCCACATATAAAATTCATTCATCATTCATTCCCTCTTTTAAGAGGATGGGGCAGATTAAAAAAAAAAAATGGTGGGTTGGTATGCTATTTGTGACTAACAAAAAAATCGTGTTTGTGTTAGTCACAAATAGCATACCAATTTTTAGTTTTCTACCTCGAAAATTGCGAAATGTTCAATACAAACTTCCAGACAAAAGAGACAAAATGTAGCCTATGTCACTTTCCATCCCTTCCACTATCTTCACTTAAAAAAACAAGTCAATTCGTCGCTCCGTTTTGCCGTGAAAGACGGTCAAACAAACAGACATAGTTACTTTCCCATTTATAATATTAGCATGGATAAATAATTCTTACATTATTATTAGGTAGGTAGGCAAGCGTGCTCCATCGTCGGCCACATCTGTCATCGCTTACCATCAGGTGATATCTAAAATAAATAAATTTTCACTCAAGCAAAAACCACGTTATCGTTTATGCATTTAAAGTGAAGCAGGCAATGACCCAGAAAACCATAATGCGTGTCAACGATAAAATTAACTTTCACGCTATTGTTAAAGTAATCTTTATTTGCATACGTTCCAAACTGAGTGAAGTACTAAATAGTAAGCTTATCACCTTGTTATCAGTGCGTGGTAACAGTAACGGTGCTAGAAATAATATACTTAATAATACTTGGCCAGTGACTTCTGTTCACGAGGATGTTTTCATAAAACCTTTTAAAGCGTATAGTTCCTTGAAAATCTGGCTGGAATTAAGTCTTAGTCATCCTTGTATGTTCTGCGTGGTCTGCCACAACGTCTTCTGTTTGTGTGAAGCGTTCACATGTTATGTACTGGTTACTGACTTTAAATATTTGCGTGGCAGTTCTCCTGATAACAAACGATGTTATGGTCGATGATGCAGTTAAAAACAATTATGGTATATGTGCGAAACGTAAACTTTCTCCTTAGTAGTTGGTTAGTAAAAAAATATGCTATTTTGAAGCTATTTTTTTTATTGATAGTGATAAAACCATCCAGTTATATGCTAGCGGTAAACAAGCACCTTCATAGAACCATTTTTTCAAAGTACTGAAAAGTTAATACAAAAGTTCGCTGGAGCACTTCATTGGCATTATGTCGTCTAACAAAACTTTTAAAACTTACAGCGCTATCACACTGAGTTAACGTCAAAACTGCACTAATGTCATCAATGTAAAGGTGCATGGCCTGCAGATCACTTACGTAAAGTGACTGTACGGTACGCCTAATCTAGTGCGTAGTACATATATGTATGAATGGTGATAAAGCTATAGAACTGACCTAACGATGATCGAATAGTTTTTCGCACCGTTATAACTACAACAAGCAACACACAGTAATAGCTCTTTGACAGAAACCTAACGAAGTCTTATAATAGAGATTGAACGGAAAAGTTTGAACGAAATTCCCGAGATTGATCGAGTGAACGAGTGCTTTGGTCTGATTCTTCCGCACAATTTATAAATGCAGTAAATTGCATGTGAAAGGTATTGTCGATAAACGTAATAAAGCGTTTAAATATTGTGCGGCAGAATTGGCATCACTGTAGTACCTAGGGTTACCACTGGGGAAACCGCTTGGTCCCACGTTGTTTTGCTGATCAATGTGTGCCTGTTGCTTTATTGAATACTGTGAACGAACTAAGCAGGCGCTGATGTGAATCAGATGACTTAGATTATTATCATCATTATTATATTTTAGCCGTTAATGGTTTGTTCACTGTTGCTAATTGGTAGGGAGGTAGCTAAGAACCAGGAGTAGAGATATAAGATCCTTTTTATCCCTCACAATTCATATTATTTTTTTTCTTTTTATTGCCTCTAAGGCGAAACAAAGTTCGCCACGTCAGCTAGTATATTTATATATTTGGCCAGCTAACAATTGCTTACACAGTTCATTTCGACGTCCCCCGCGAATAATCCGGTAATGACCTATTACGGGGTTTTTCATGTTATGCGTTTTTCGGCATCTAGAAGTTAAAATACACCATGTAATTTTTTTTCAGAATTTTTCTATCTTTATTTATGAAGATATGAAAAACTACGCGTATATTCCATAAAACATCATTAAAATGTATTTAAAACGAATAATATGGTTTCAGATCTTTACGAAAAAAAATATCAATATGATTTGACAGTAAACATTGTTACGATATTGTTCGGGTAAATACTTCTCTACCTTATTTATGTAAGTGCTAGTATAGGCAGCATGCAAGGTATATTTTAAACACCCTTTCTATTAAGTACTTATCATCATCATCACTATTTCAGCCGAGAGACGTTCTCTGTTGGACATAGGTCTCCCCCAAACGCCGCTACAAAGACAGGTCTTGTGCGTCTTGCATCCATTGGATTCCAGCAACCCTGACCAGGTCATCGATGGGAGGCCTTCCAACGCTGCGTCTTCCGGTACGCGGTCGCCACTACAGAACCTTTTGGCTCCAGCGGCCATCTGTTCTGCGTGCAAAGTGTCCTGCCCATTGCCACTTAAGTTTGGCGATTCTTTTCGCTATGTCGGCAACCTTGGTTCTCTTGCAGATATCTTCATTTCTGATTCGATCACACAGAGATACTCCGAACATAGCCCTTTCCATTGCTCTTTGAGTGACTTTGAGTTTTCTTATGAGGCCCATTGTAATTTTCGGAGCCATAATTATGTCATCACTGGTAAGACGCCCTGATTAAAAAAAAATGGGCGCGACACTTCAAGCGGTTATAGACTTTCGTCTTGAGACATTGTGATATATTAGACGAGAAGACACCGCATAGCTTCGCGAACGCTGCCCAGCCGAGTCGCATTCGACTATTGCCCTCTTCCTCGAAATTAGACCTATCCAACTGGATTGTCTGCCCAAGGTAAACGTAGTCGTCTACTACTTCGAGTGTAGAGTCTCCGATCTTAATAGGGGTAGACGCTACATGGATGTTAACCATGGCTTTGATTTTGTCCATGTTCATTTTAAGACCCACTCTTTCGGAAGCTCTACTGTGGTCACCGAAGATTGTACTGGGCTTCCCCGTAGTCTCAACCATGACTACGATGTCGTCGGCAAACCGGAGGTGAGTGATGATGACTCGCCATTGACATTAATGCCTAGACCACTCCACTCAAGAACCTTGAAGACATCCTCCATTGCGGCCGTGAACAGTTTCGGAGAAATGACGTCTCTCTGCCTCACACCTCGCTGCAAGAGAATAGGTTTCAAGGTCTGGTCCTGAAGTTGGACTGACATGGTGGCGTTTTGGACAAACATTTCAACACCTCGATATACCGATAGTCAATTTGGCACTGTTAGAGAGACAGTACAGCCCAGGTCTCGTTCGAATCAAAGGCTTTCTTGTAGTCCACAATTCTCACGATTAAATTAAATTGGATTACGATGCAGGCAGAAGTATACAGCGTTGGCAGAAACAGGTGTCCAAAACAATTGAAAGTATTGAATTAAAGCCAGCATGCGACAAGCCACTCCTTATTAAAAAAAAATTATATAATGATCTCCTGAGCCTGTCTAACTCCCAAGCAATAAATTCCCCACCATTATCAACTATTTTATAGGAACTTAAGCTTTTGTCATACTGAATCAGGTCACGATGAGGATTCGGATTAAGACTTTTAACTATAAGAGGACCTTATTATAATTTTTACGGTTGTATAATCATGTGTAATAATAGTTGTGTCTTCAGTGCAGTGTCTATTTTTTATGATAATAATAAAGATGTTTCATTAACTAGAATGTCCTATATTTCATAAAAACATACTATTATCATCAGCCTTTTTTAAAGTTCCCACTGCTGGGACACAGGCCCCTTCTCCAGGAGAGGGAATGGGCCATAATCCACCATGCGGGCCCAGTGAAAATATACTATAATTATCATCAAATAATACTTAAGTGAACTATTCAAATAAACAGTAATTTGTTAAGTATAACAATAAAATGTACGTTACTGTTAAACAATCGAATAACCTAATAATTGATTTTTACAAATGTTCAGTATACAAAACAAATTACACGAATAATAGCGCAACACGATTTTACCGTTGCCATCGAAAATATAAATTTACACGAATAACATCGCAACAGGATCTTACTGTTGCCGTTGAAAATATAAATTTACACGAACAATATCGTAAGTGACATTAGTGACGAGAGCTCGACCTACACTAATATAGTAAAATGCATCCAGCTAAATTATAACGAAGCCCTTAGGACTACTTAAGTTTTGTTGAAATAACCAGATAGCTGAAAAAATTAGCTTCCAAATGCGATATAAAAAGTCTCTGATACTTGTTGTTTAATGGAGTTATTAAGGAAAAATGGTTTTTTATTTTTCCTGAACATTTACACTTTTACGATTACCGGATTATTCGCGGGGGGCGTTGATTTATATTAACACATCAACTTATATCCTATCAATAGACTAGCACGTTCATAGAAACTATTTGTTTGTCAAAATCTGAAAAGTTAATACAAAAGTTCGCAGCAGCGCTTCATTAACATTATGTCGTCTAATAAAACAATAATTAAAACCCCTAATTACACTATTCATACCGATCTATAAAGAACGATAATATTCCATCAGACAGACGTTGCTATTAGCGTAAAAATTTATCGCACTCCTGTGTACCTAATAAATGTTGATTCAGACGAATTCGTAATGGCGTAAGTGTAATAGAAAACCGATACACAAATTATCATTTACGCTGTCCGTATGTCACCTGACGGAATTTAATATTCTTTCATTTCTGTTTTAAAGAAGTGAGATAGGTCACATTTCCCTTTTTTGGTATTTTGTTCAATGATCCATGGAGGCTTGCGGACAATGTTTGTAACTTTGTATTTTGTTCTTAAGTATGAATGACGCCGTATTTTGAAGAAATGTTTAGATTAATTCCGGATGTACAACATAAGTAATTATATAGCATTAGCTTTTGCTTTTGTCTTTGGCAACAGAAAAACGTGAACGTGATAAATGAAGAACTACTCGAACGATTTATAGTCCGAACAAAGCCTAAACATTTGGTTTGGATAGGTGAGCCCATTCTTGAGTTATAAAATAACAATGAAAAGTGGCATTTATTTTTATATAAATATTGATAACCATATAAATTAAATTAAACGTAGAATATTTTTGGTTAAAGTCGATAAAGACGTTAAAATCAATAAAAAAATAAGAGCATTTTCATCAGTGTGGATCAACATTGGCTCAAAGTCTTCGACAAGAAAGTTTCGAATCGAACTGTAAATATTCAAGTTAGATCCTTGAAAAACTCGCCCAAGTCACAAACAAAACAAAGATACTTTCATTCTCGATAAATCAAATAGTTCCCCAAGGATATACAAACAATATATATTCTTATTCAACAAAAGACGAGAAAAAGCCATTTCGTAATATCAGCGAGAAAGTTCAAGTGGCCGTTGATAACAATATTATAAATGTTGCCGTACGAAATCGATAATAACTGGGCGTTTGAGTCTAGACTGAAATTATAGACATTACTAATGGCCCTAGGTACAAAGCATTCATATTATTTTTAAGGTACTTTTAGACTACGACACTTTATACGGTATACTGAGTGTACCGTATAAAATGCTGTATTCCACCTAGCCCGTTCCATCATCGGACCACCAGGCGTACGGCAATGCACCACCGGTACATGATGGACATCCCTCATATACGTACAAAATGTTTTTGCAACACTTTCATTGTGCGTACAGCCAAGGAGTGGAATTCCTTGCCGGAGTCTGTGTTTCCTGATGGCTACAACCCGGGAATCTTTAAGGGATGATTCTCATTAGAGCGGGCCGTGCCAGGGCCGGGGCGTGGACGAGCCGGGGCCCGTCCGTGCTACGCAATTTATTTTCGGACGCAGCAAGAAAAATGTTCTGATTACGATGGGACGTGGAGGAACCAGGCCGGGACCGTGTAACAAACGTGGTATTGAAGTGCGTCGAGCGGGCCCGGACGGGACACGGATAATGCATTGTGTAATATAAATTGATTCATACAAAATATATGAAACAGATTAAAACCGTGCCCCGTCCGGGCCCCGTCCGGGCCCCGCCCCGGGCACAGCACGTTCTAATGAGAATCATCCCTAAGTCAAGAGTGAATAGGTTCTAGGTAAGCGCGCTCCATCGTCGATCGCATCGTTGCTTTCCATCAGGTGAGATAGAGGTCAAGCGCAAACGTACAATAAATAAAAAAAAAGTGGATCTTGTGAGTAGGATCTTGGCGAGTCTGAAGTAGTATACAAGCGAATTTTTGCGCTTGTATACTACATACAGAGCCTAACTACCGACTTGCCAAGATCCGACGTACTATATCTGTTTGTAACTGTGTCTTTAGTACTAGCGGTCCAATGTCAGCAAAACCGTAAGAAGCCAACAGGGCTAAAGTCTACTGAGGCCTATGGGTAGTCCGAAAGGAAAGTAAAGTTTTCTTTAAAAAAATATTTTCGTACATACTTAACGTACGGTACGTACGTTTTCTTACGTTTTGAGTTTATACGTAGATGGATGGAGAGGAAGAGGGAGGCCGAAGAAGAGATGGATGGATTGTGTGAGGAGTGATATGAAAGAAAAGGGAGTTAGTGATAGTGTGACGGGTGACAGGACAGAGTGGAAGAAAAAAACATGTTGCACCGACCCCAAGTAATATGGGATAAGGGTAGGATGATGATGACGTAAATTAATTCCCGTCTTAAAAAAGTACTCTATATTTTTAAATAATTGATACTGTTTCATGTACCGTATCGACTCTCCACTGGATTAATATTATCAAAATGTAACGGTGTATAGAAGATTTCTATACAATCGCAAAATTGTTAGGTACTTTTATTATAAACTGTTGAAAAATCTCACAAATTCATTGACGAACAGTTTTTACACTCAATTCTCTCTTAGACACACTTCAATCTATCAAATCAGACTAAAATACGATATTTCTTCTTAGGCCATTCACACTAAACTGCGTATACCTACTCAATATATCCGATTGATTGTGCGGTTATTATTGCGCAAAAACGTATTTAGTTCCCCGAGTAATAATATCAGTTTAATAACAATGTGTGTTATGAATCTACACAGGGTGACTGGTAATTAGTTTTTTTTTTTTTATGGTAGGTGAAAATCATCCAATGACGAAACCCGCTCTTGGGCGGAGCGGGAGACCAGTGTCAGACTCTTACTGACTAAAAAACCTACCCCGTACCTTCCTTGCCTTATTTCTGGAGTCGAGGTTACAGTTTGCACATACCCTCTAGGCTCCAGGAGGCTTCGACCCTGAAGGGCCCCTGCAGTTTGCTGACAACTCCTTGAGGCGCGCGGGAACGGTGCGCGCCGTTGACGACTTGGACTCGGTCTTACCAGACGATCGGACGGCGAGCTACCCATTGCTCACCGTCCGGACTGGTAATTAGTGACCCATACTTAATCACGTGATTGTAGTCATGATAACAAACAAATTTTACTATGGGAACAACCCCGAAATCGCGAAAATAATAAAACTTACTAGCTTTTGCCCGCGACTTCGCTCCCGGCAACAGAAAAATGTGTTAAATGAAGAACCGCTCGACAGGTTTTGTGAAAACTTAACATCCACTATTACAACATCCATTATCCACTAAATAGAACGAACAAAGCTTAATAAAGCTATTTGGTTTGGACAGGTGAGCCCGTTCTTGAGTTATAAAATTACAACGAAAAGTGGCATTGATTTTTATATACATTGATTAGGAACATAAATGTAAGTACTGACCAGTAGATAATATAATTTTTCGTGGTTTCACGTTGGTCCCATAGTAAAAGTGGTTTGTTGTCATGATTATAATCACATGTTTAACTATAGCTCATTAATTACAAGCTTTTATTTACTTTCACCTGTCCCGTTGTCTGTCGTTCTGTAATCAAATCTTGCAACTTAAATTTGATCCACTTCCCGGTTTCCGATTGAGCTGAAATTTGGTATACACGTTTAGTTCGGATGACAATGCAATATTATGATGACATGGAGCTGATCTGATGATGGAATCGCGAGGTAGCCATAGGAACTCTGTAATTAAACGGCACAACCACGTCGAGTTTGGGCTCGTGTGAATCGTCTTGACGAGTTTTATTTATATAAGCATAGACCACCGCTATAAAAGCTTGTTATGAAAAAAAATTTTTTCATTGAAAACTTGTTTTACCAGTCACCCTATACAATGTGTCCAGGTTCGGACTGTACAAACTTTAGGGGGTGATACTTTGCTCTATTTTATCACTAAAACTATTCTATATGCGAGGTCTAAACCCAACCCCCTCTGAATGGCAGCCATTTTTGTATTTTGGTTCAGTTTTAGGTACCGTCCATACTAAAACTTATGTAAAATTGGAATTTAATGCCCGATTATCGTATAAAAAAAACTTCCCGTAACGGCAAAGTATTAACAATCAGATAAATAACTCAAATTATTTTAATTATTGCTGTATCATACTGAAATAAATGCTGAAACATCAACTTCATGTCAAAATGTGTTATTACACGATAATCGGCCGACATGAAACACTATCGATTTATAAAAATTAAATTAACAGCTAAGCGGATTCAATGACCGTAGGTAGTTGTCGGTCGATACGTACTAACGCGTAGATTAATTACAGATTTAGAAAAAAAAGTATTTTATTTTTAAATTTATCTTCACAAATCAGTTTTCATGTAAGCCGTATACGCCGTTAAATTTTGTTCGTGTATACGGCGTTTTATGAACTTCACTATTCTTATTACTTCACATATGGGACGTCTCATTCCAGACGAAGCCTAGATATCGTCCAGCCTACGGATTTCCGTTGAACGGGCCAAGTATATATATCCGAGCCTACAATATTAGTTCGTACTACAGGCCTTGTCGACTTGGACGCTCGCCAAATTGTCGTTTACTTGTAGATTTAACTCTTTTTTACAAGTTGGGTATAGGCTGATACTTCCTTAAATCTATCGTATGTTTTCTAGGTTGGGATTCGTCGTTAATCAATGTTGTTTGGCTGCTTTTAGTTAGAAGTAATCTTTTTCTTCGTCTTGTTTGTACGATATTTTTTCAAATTTTGTTAATCAAAAGTTTTGCTACATTGAACGACATAGTTAGAGGCAATGTAAATATCAAGTCTTAGACTTCATAATTTGGGGCATACAAAGTAGAACATAGTTTACCACAATTTAGTCTTTAAATTATTTATATACTCGCGTTTAATCCCTATGTCACCTGATGGTAAGCGATGATGAGACCGACAATGAAACACCCTTGTTTAGAAATAACCTATTCACTCTTGACTAAGACTCCTTGGTTGTTACAAACATTCGAATCTATACTCTGCTACGATACACGTGGAAGGTTAACGACCTCACAAATAAAAAAAAATACTTTGAAGAAAGCTTTTACTGATGATTTGAGTATTGGATATAATAACTGAAAGAAACATCGTGAGAAATATCAATAAAGATTTTCATGTATAGCGAGTGATCATACAGGATAAGCCTGGTTGTGAAACAGTAAAAGGTCATACAAGTTTAATAGCCAGAGTGAACTAAAATGTTGAAACGGTAGAAGGATTGCCAATTCTGGTAATACAATTAGGTCTAGCATAGGACTTTGTGCCAAATGGTGGTTTAAATGATTGTAGTGACATTAATACAAAACATATAAAAAGCCTAAAATTTAATAAGGGAAGCTTTTTATTTATTTACTTAAATTTCGTAATACAACAAGGCATTTTATACCATTCAATCTTTAAATCAAAAAGACAACGCCGTAGTAGGTGTGCACAATAAATAAATACTAGGTATATAAAAGTATAATTAAGTATCATTGAAATTAGAATAGAATAGTATAATACTTTATTGTACACCAAAAAAGTAATAATTTCACATACACTTTTATGAATGGGTACAAAGGCGGAAAATAGTTTCCCAACAATGGGAAAGAAGGCACTACGAAATTAGTTATTATAATACGTTCGTACCGTACAGCCGTTTTAACTTGACGAGGTGGAAGTTAGGCTCTGCGAACTTTAGCGCTTGTGGTTTAAAAAATAAAGGCCATTAACAGTTGTTAGCACTATTTTTTTAAACTCTGTATTTTTTACGAGGGCACAAGCGCTAAGATCTGAGTGCAGCTATTTTATGACTACATTTATTGCCTTGGATGTACCTTTCAAAACAATTGTTGTGATAATAATAATAAATAAATAAAAAATCGCAAAGCTTAACTTCACACGCGCCAAATTAGAACGGCCATACTGTAACAGCTAGTATTCCCGAAGTCCAACAATATACATAATCTCTTTAAATTATTCCAACATTTGTACAGAAATAACCAAGAGTAAGTTAAGATTTTCTCCAAATAAATCTCAAAGCGATTACTGCCGTCTTATTTTTCCGGTGCGTTTCTCAGCGGGGGCTGCTTGCCCCCTGGGTGGTGTTCCAATTATTTTTCTCCATCCAGCTGCTGTGCAGTTTCTTGTTCTCCATTACCATTATTTATTGATAATGTTGTTTTCTTAACGTTAAAATCAAGGATTTACATACTGAATTTTTCGTTCTGCTTCTTCATTTAACGAAAGATAAGTTTTCGTTTAACCGTTAATATCTTAGACATTAATGTTAAATGATTCCGTCCTAGAAATATAGTGTCTGAAATTGTTTTTCTTTTCGAATGTGAAATTCAATGATATTCTAATAAACAGATATGTTATACACTCATAAAACAACCGAAAACCAAAAACAATTGTTCCGCACATCAGCGGCAGCACATACACACAACTTTTATTCATTGTACATTTCACTACAAGTAAAAAATAATAGAACATGGATAGCGTAACAGATTCAACAAGAAAAAAAAAACTATTTTTGTAAATTACGGGTGAATGTAAACAAATATTATTCTGGCCATCAATCACCTAAAAAGGTCGTAATTAGGACCTTTTCGAGTCTTTTGCGCGCTCATAACATTCATCATCATCATCAGCCTTCAATGTTCCCACTGCTGGTACACAGGCTTCCTCTCTAGGAGAGGAAATGGGCCATAATCCAACACGCGAGCGCAGTGCGGATTGGTGGATGTCACATGTCTTTGAATTTTTGGTCCTAGGACATGGCGGTTTCCTCACGATGTTTTCCTTCACCGTTTTGAGAGCAGTGGTGATGAAATAAATTACACAAAGTAATGCGCCTGGCTGGGTTCGAACCCACGACCTACAACTTGTAAGTCGGGGCCGTTACCACTCGGCCATCACTGCTCTCAGCCACCACTGCTCATAACATATCTATTGGTTATTGGTAATGTGTGTGAAATTCAATAAACATTTAAAATATGGTCTTTAAAATTCTTTTTGGAACAGTAAGAAAAACAACATTTGACTGTCTTGGCATTACTGTTATTCGAACTAGAATTTAGAAGAGGCGACCTTGATTTAAAAAAAAATCCTTTCACTGATGATGACACATCATCTCAGCAGATTTCTAGCTAAACGGTGCAATAAAAATCGAATGAACCATTTTGATGTACGATCTAAGCCTATTACATCACTCTTTGTAGTCTTATCAGTGCGATTGTCACTGATAACGGATGCTCAAGGATCAAGGTCAGGGATATCGGGTAGCTTATCCGTAATCTGTGTTTACTCGATTTATACTAAACAAATTGGGACTCATTGGATATTAGAAGGCATGAAAATTTCAAGTTTAAAATAAGAACTGAAAATTATTTTACTTACTAATTTCAATAGAGGCAGTTTTCTGATTAACGCCCGTTTTCAATAAGCTGTAATTGTTGCTGTTAAATATAAACAAATCTATCCTTTTATCCTTACTTGCTTTCCAATAACCTACCGACGGATAGCATTTCCTACCGAAGTTGGCAATCTATCGTCGGGAGGTCGGATAGACTACTAGAGATAGGACCGCTCATATAAATGGTCCTTACTTGCATGCCATTTTCGTAATCTATGCACCTTGTGAATTGTATGTCACTCCAGAAAAAAATAACGCACATAGTATAAAACAAAGTTGCTTACCGCTGTGTGCCCTGTATCTTTAAAAGTACGCAACGGATTTTGATGTGGTTTTTTTAATAGACAGAGTGATTCAAGAGGAAGTTTTATGCGTATAATACATGCATAATATATTCAATGTCAGTACCTGTGCGAAGCTGGGGCGGGTCGCTAGTTTGATATAAAACCCTTTCAGTTACGACTTGGAGTTTAATACTTATTTGAAACTCACACAATCTTTTTTCCTGTAAAATCGTGATTTTTCCATCGCGGTTTTATTTCCGGGACTCATCGAATTGATTATTTGTTTCTTAGTAAAATTACTAAGTGAGAATGGCATCGAGATAAATGGGTTTTTCTTGGTACGTGATAGTAGAGGACGACCATCAATATAAAATATATTCTGTGGAACTCATAATATAATTTATTTACCATATTCTATTTACATATTCAGTGTTCCAGTAAGTGTGATAAGTATGAATGTAGGGCGAAGGCTGTCTAGTCCCAAATGGAGTAAACCGAATAATGATGTTAATAGATTTCCCTAAAGCATTTGATGCGGTCAACATGACGTTATTGTTTGTTAATAGCCCGATATAAATGTCAAAAACTGTTTTCATTACAATTTATTAATGAGTGTGTATTTAATTAAATATCACGTTTACGTATGGTACGTAATTCTAGCTTCTTACTTGGTTACCCTTAACACAATATATGGGTTTCACAGGCAGTTATGATAGGTCCCGATCTGTTTTGTTACAAAATTTACGTTCTCAATTGAATTTAAATAAGAGTATATACAGTTCTTCTGCTCATCTATGCTCTATAAAAAAAATCTACATGACAGATTTGAGGATGATTCTAATTTAAGCCGTTTTTATTTTTTTGTGTTAGTTCTTTTCTGAGAAAATTTGATTGCAGGCGTTACCTGTCTAGACTTTGCATACCTGTGCATAGCGCTCATATCGTTCTATTAAGTTTTAACTTCACACTCTAAACTTCATTAACTTCATTTCACGTATACAATATTCATTACAAAACTATATGATGTCTAATTAGTTAAGTTTTGTTGCAGAGGCTGTCTCGTGTCTGCTGAAAGCGATCGAGATCTACACCGATATGGGACGATTCACTGTAGCTGCTAAACAGCATCAGGTAAATTATTAATTATATTTTAATTATATTTATAATTTAGCTGTCCCGCCTGCCACAGTATTTACAGGACAGGACGTGTCATTACGGCGACATTTGAAGTATGGAGGCCTATGTCCTACAGTAGACGTCTTTCGGCTGAAATGATGATGAATAGCGTTTACAATTTAGCTGCCACACTTGCCACAATATTTACTAGATAGGGCGAACCTAGGTAGGACTTTTTTTTCTTTTGACTACTGTAATTACAAACACAATTAAAAGACAGTAGGTGTGCAGACACCTGTCCGCTTGGGGCTCATCATCATCATCAGCCTTTTAATGTTACCACTACTGGGACACAGACCTCCTCTTAAGGAGAGGGAATATGACATTATCCATTGCGCAGGCCCAGTGCGGATTGGTGGACGCCACATGTCATCGAATTTTGCTCTTAGGGCTAAATGAATTAATTGATATAAACTAGTGCTTAACTGCAATCCCTCCTGATAGTAATCGGTCAACATAATGTCGAGACTTGGAGAGAGAGACCTGTGTCTGACAGTGGACGTTTTTGAACGAAGAGACTTGAATGATGAAAACTACCCGTGTATCTTTCTCCTCTGTCAAATCCATCCAAAGGTTGTCTTTAAAAAATCGCTTTTAGCGATAAGACTGCGCACTGTAACACCTTCGTAATTTTAAGTGTCCTAATTTACCAAGTTGTGTTTATGTGTTTTTGGTGTACCTACTATAAAGAGTATATCTATCTATCTATTCCATGAAACAAAATAAAATTCCCCCATTCATTCATCCAATTCCATGTTTCCAGAACATAGCAGAGCTGTACGAGACAGAATGCGTGGACCTGTCGCGCGCGATGCAGCACTACGAGCAGGCGGCCGACTACTTCCGAGGCGAGGAGTCCACCTCCTCCGCCAACAAGTGCATGCTGAAGCTGGCGCAATACGCCGCGCAGCTGGAGCACTACGACAAGGCCATTCAGATCTATGAGCAGGTTGGTAACCATGTTTTCTTTAGGCGGAGCGGGAAACAGTGTCAGATTCTAACTGACTAAACAGCCCACCCTGTTCTTTATTTGCCTTTCACACTGGGGTCGAGCTCTCCTTTCAGAAAAAGATCCTGAGCCCCAGTTGGCTTCGACCATACTGCAGGGTAAATTGGTGGCCATGTCCAATCCCTACATAGAACAAAAAGCTTAATTGGACAGTTAAATTTCATCGAGCCCGCTTCGAAACCTCCTGGGGCCGTGAGTAAAACTGAAAATGTAACATTAAGGCCCTGGAACTAGGGCAAAGAAGTAATGGGGTTACTTTTTAGTCAGTAAAAGTCTGACACTATCTACCGCTCTGCCCAAGTCATTGGATGATTTTTGCCCACCATAAAAAAAACTGAGCCTGTTCCATTATTGAACTACCATACCACTAGGCTTATATTGGACACATACCGACTATGGGTGGTTTCAATTTATGCGTTTGTTGACGGCTTGCTGCGGTGCCGATGCGGTGCGTTATAGTCTTATATTTTTCATATAAATCGCGTGGTACGGCAACCATACCGCAAACGATCGACAACAGGACGGCAATGTCACAGGCTCCACGTGTTTAAGTATCGGTCACTAATTACCAGTCTCTGAATATATTTGACATTTAATGGGTTATAAGAGTTCGTATTTACCTTTTCACCCACCATTAACCTAACTTAAAGCCATTACCAGTAACTACAATCAGTGTAAACATAATATGTCTTCTTACAGATCGCCAAATCGTCCCTAGACAACAGCCTCCTGAAATACAGCGCCAAGGAGTACATGTTCCGTGCAGCGCTGTGCCACCTGTGTGTGGACATACTGAACGCTCAGCACGCCGTGGAGAAGTACTGCGGCCTGTACCCCGCCTTCGCTGACACAAGGGAGTGCAAGCTCATCAAAGTGAGTGTATTTGTAGTTAATTGAAATACAGCGCCAAGGAGTCCATGTTCCGCGCAGCGCTGTGCCACCTGTGTGTGGACATACTGAACGCTCAGCACGCCGTGGAGAAGTACTGCGGCCTGTACCCCGCCTTCGCTGACACAAGGGAGTGCAAGCTCATCAAAGTGAGTCCAATTTGTAGTTAATTTGAAAACAGAGTTTGCTCAGAGATTTTAGAGGTCATGGTTTGGAGCGTGTGACAGGCAGTCGCCTTCTGCAAAGCAGTAATGCTAGCAAAAGAGGAGGCCGATTGCATCAGGCAAAGGCAACGGCGTTAAGGAATGGTAGGACGCTCCGCCCAAGGGCGGGATTCGTCATTCGATGATTTTCCCACCATAAAAATTTGTTCCAAATATGTTCATATGTATTTTTTTTGTTATAAACGAATGCTTGACTGCGATTCCAGCTGATGGTAAGCAGTGTTGATAATCGTTGTTGGTGAGGCGTACCAGATTATTAAGAGTCTATTCACTCTAGCCTTGAAGATACCAAATTATAATCAGATGGTAAGACCGCAATTGTCCCAGTCCTTTGTTGTATGCGGAATAAAAGACGACGTGGTGGCCTAAAATGGATTGTTAAAGGAATGGAGCTGTACAGGCGTTTTTTTTTTTGTATTGTGGAGATATTTTATAATCTATACTAATATTATAAAGCTGAAGAGTTTGTTTGTTTGTTTGTTTGAACGCGCTAATCTCAGGAACCACTGGTTCGAATTGAAAAATTCTTTTTGTGTTGAATAGATCATTTATTGAGGAAGGCTTTAGGCTATATAACATCACGCTGCAACTAATAGAAGCGAAGAAACAACGGAAAATGTGGAAAAAACGGGGAAAATTATTCATCTTTGAGGGCTTCCGTTGCGTGCGCTGCCAAAACGGTTTAAGATACCAAAATAATATGTATGAAAGAATTATTCCTCTTAAAATGATCTAAAAAAATGTCCGCAACAGTATATGTCTATCTTTTAAGATTAACTTACTAGAACCGTTTTTAAATAATAACAGAAATTGACACGGGCAAAGTCGTGGGTAACAGCTATAATTTATAAAGCTGAGGAGGTTGTTTGCAAAAATAAATATGATGCCCAAAATAACTATTCCACGCAGACGAAGTCGCGGGCACAGCTAGTAATGTAATAAGGCCAGAGGAATAAAAGCTCTAGTACCGGTCGAAGCGACTTTGTTTTGTCGTAACCCCAAAAACTAAGATCTTGAACACTTCATTAAATTATTTCATCATCATTTTCCAGGAACTGATTGAACATTTGGAAGAGCAGAACGTTGACGCCTTCACTGAAGCCGTTAAAAACTATGACAGCATATCTCGACTGGATCAGTGGTATACAACGATGTTGGTGCGTATCAAGAAACAGATCAACGACAACCCCGACCTGCGTTGAGTGCGTCGCGCGTGCGTGGCCGCCGCAACCGTGTGCGTAGCGTGAGTGGCAAGCCTTATGTTCCCTTTATTATTACCATATTTAAATATCGAAACTTACTTTTTTTTATTGGCAATTCCTTTTTGACAGTTCGTTTTCTTATTTTAAAATCAGAATCTTCCAGTTTTTGACAGTTGAGCTTAGTATACATTAAGGTTTGAACCGCTCGATAGTTACGTTGCAGCAATAATATTAAACTAAATAAGGATGCATGCTCAGCTGTTAATTTAGCTATCCTATTAAAATTACTCGTTTTAAGTTCAATTTAATGCAATTTTCGGTCAACTTTTAACTATGTTGAATAATAATAAAAAACAACAAAAAATGCTGAAAAAAAGAATTAAAGTGTTATTATCAAAATGCGATTTGACATAAATCATGAAACGACATTCGTAACGTTCCAGTCATGACATCTGCTGTCACTTTGACGTTTGTCATGACAAAATTGTCTATGGACTATTGTAGAGTATAAATGGACGAAGCAATTGATGCTCAATGGATGCTTGCATAACGGTGAGCGGCGACAGGCGATATAAAATGTTTCCTTTTTTATCATAAACTCTGTAGAATATTTCATTATGCCTATTTAATTGTAACAAATTAGGCAAACCAGTGTCTGTGACATTATTTGATGGTTATAAAGTTGTTTTTTTCTTTGGTAGTGTAAATTGATGTAAAGGTTGACTGATAGCGGTAAAAAGGAGGGTTTAGTAAGCTCTCGTGGTGGATAAGGGCTTTAGCAGGATTTATTGAGAATATAAGCTTAATTTTTGATTTAGTATCAGCTATCAACGATTATGAACTTAGTATAGCAAGTATAACATACAAGACAAACATATGGATCTCAGTTCCAGCGATTTGTGAGGTTTGACAGAGCCAAAACAAGCAGAAAGCGATCAATTTACTATTGCTATTGATATTAGTTACCTAAAGGAGAAATTGACAATTTCGTTGGCCAGAGGTTCAGCAATTGACCGCTAGGCTGCGTGTCGCTGGTCCTATATCTGAGCGGTACACATATTTGTCAAAGAAAGTCGTATGTTCAGTAAGTTGTATGGTCTAGGTACAAATAAGTGTTCCGGGCTTTGGTGTCTTGTGTATTTGAATTTACATGTTTGGGTACAAGAGTTATTCCTAGTCAAGAGCAAAGTTAAAAAAAAAAACAAGTTACAAAAACGCCAATAGTTAAAATAGCATACCTGCTAAAGCCCTAAATTTAGTAATAATTACCAGAAACTTGATAGATGAGTGCTGATTTCAGAATGAGATTGGTAAGCTAAACTTGAAATGGCGATCTACCCTTCCATTATTTTTTAAGTAATAGTAAATGTTACCAGCTTTCCTAATAATAAAGGCATTTCGCGTTTGATTCGCGACCTTGTCCCAATATCAGATCTAGTTATTAAAACGATCTACCTATTAAAAAAACGGTAAAATATCATAACTGTATTTTTATTTCTTATTGTTGTATTATAATAACTAATTTGCATTTAGTTTCTAAACTAATTAAAATATTTACCTTGTCATTTTTGACATTTCTAACTGTCAACCTCATGGTTTTTTTTTGACATTTCTAACTGTCAACTTCATGATGTTTGACGTTACTAACTGTCAAATAATGTCTCACAGACACATTATTTAGTATTCAAAATTTAGTCGGTATAACTAGAATATAAGTCGGGAGTAAAATCAATATCGAAAAATGATTTTTTATCTGTACGTTAAAACTGAAACGTTCCAATTTACGCAGTAAACTTATTTGAGTATATACTCTTTATTTGTATTTTTTTTCTTGTATGTGAAGCCGGGTGGTGTTTATTGTATATATTATAATTTTTAAATAGAGTTAGAAGGAAGTCCCTGTACAATTTTCGTTTGATTAAGTGGTATTGCCAATTTGAAATACATTTTCTTTTTGGTAATTAATTATAAAATGATTCAGTTTTTCTTGAAATCGAGTACACAGAAAGGGTCATAGAAAGCAATGCGTATATATTAAATCTAATTGAATTGCGTTGTACTAAATTTGTGACTGTTTTAAGGTGAGGCCAAACGAGCGTAATTTGGCGAGACGTGAGCCGCAGAATTTCTGCTGCATTAAATTTCATAGATAAGTCCCTAATTAATTCACACGGTGACGCAAAATGTGTTGTCTGCGTACCTACTGAGATATTTCTGCAACCGAAATTCTGGGACTCACGACTCACAAAATTACGCTCATTTGGCCTCACCCTTAGTCTACTTAATTTTTCTTAATTTACTTAATATTATCTCATATTTCGTGAAAAATATACACATTAGTGGCAATACCACTTGTCAGTTTTGTTTCCCGTGAACGTTATATGTAATGGGGCCTATTCTCATTTAGATTTAATAATAATATTTATAACATTTATTTTGTTGTTGTAAATAATGTCTTGTTTCGTTAATAAATTTTATATTTTTAATTTCGATTTTATTTTTTTTATTACCCTTGAGTTTTTTTTTTGGTCATAGACATAGTTATATTGGAAATTATTTGTGACACATGACAGATGATGAGATGTTAGACTTTTTGTGTATATGGTTCATTAAAACATTCATAATCTGTGGAAGTTTTGGTCTTTTTTTTTCATTGCAATCTCTAAAAATATTTTCATCTGTTTGGGGTCCTTCAATAAATACGTCATAAGATTTAAAATACCTACTGGTTAGGGGTTTTTAAAAGCATCGGAGCAAGTATCTTCTAATATAACTATGTCTTTGAAATTGACTGCGTGCACACTACGATTAAAATTAACAATACATGGAGAGGAATAGCGGTATTATCATGAATTAACCAGCGATTCGAGATTTGTATTCCACAATTTAGCTTTTGTCATTGCAATTTAAACCTTCTTTCGATTAAGTAAGAGTTAGAATCGATGTGCAGTTGTGACTTGCAGCAACAATTTTGGAAATCTCAAAGCTGATTTTGTCAAATTTTGACGCAATACAGGGTCAAATAAAACGGACATAACGAAACTCCGAATGTGAGATTGGTATCAATGTAAAAAGGGGTTGTATAAAAATCCGGCTTAGTACATGATAGAAATGAATATTTTATCAAGGAGAGGTTAACAATGTGAGCACTCGTAAAAAATAAATGTTTAAACAAATAAATGCAATTTGCAGTTGTTATTGCTGTTAACAACTGTTATTGGCATTTATTTTTGTACGAATGCACAAGCGCTGAGAGCAACGGCGAGAGCAGTTGTTGTCGAGGCCCCGACTTACGAGTTGTAGGTCACTCAGCCAGGCGCATTACTTTATGTAATTTATTCCATGGCCACTCCTCTCAAAACGGAAAGGAAGGAAAGGGAGTTAGTGATAGCAAGACGGTTGAAAGGACGGAGTGGAAGAAAAAATGTAACATAGAACAAAGGCACGAAGATGATGAAATATCTTAAAATGTGAAAGGTACTTACGTCCTACAATTTAATTTTCCAATAATTTACCATGGGAATTTCCTTTTGCGGTTGGGGTCACTGGGGTCTTGAAGCCGAGAGCAAATATTCTATTATTAGGCAGACGTGCTTCATCGTCAACCACACGATCGCAAAGCGATGCGGCGCGAACCGTACGTGGCTGTGGAAGGTGACGAGCAAAGCTATCACTAGTGGTTCGCTTGATATGTTCGCGCGTAATCTTGCGGAGCGATTACTGGTTTAATATAATGGCAGCTAAAACCGAGTACCAACTATGTTCATGAACAATACTCTGCGCACCTGAAAGCGCTCTAATGGAGACGGTACAGGCAACTCTATAAGAAACACGTATGCTCCACAGTACCCTTGCGAACATTTTTCATCGTGGTGAACGTTCACGAACAGATTGTGCTTCACTATGTGTTTGCCCAAAAACCGCCGCCGATTGGATCGCTGGACGGTTGCACGATTGAGGAGCTTGCCCGGTTTTAAACTCCAGGAGCGCGAACATATACACTATGTGATTATCGTGGCTTTGAGCGGTGTCTACGCACACACGTAGGTCTCAGCGACCGCGTTCGCAGTATACTAAGCAGTAGTTGCGAGTTGTTTTTACGTTAACGTGATCGGAAACATTTAGCGTGTTTGGCTCTCTGATTGGTTAAAGAGCTAGCAGCAAACGAATCGGAGGGCCGAACGTCATATACGTGTCAATCGCTTAAAAGTAAAATAAACTCACACTAGGCACTCCATGTGAACCGCATCGCATCCCTCGAAACCGCATCGCATCACTCGAAACCGCATCGGATCGCTCGAAACCGCAATTGGCCCACTTAGGTAGAACACTGCGCTATAATCGTAAGAACATCAACTAAAAAAAACGCGTCGGAGTTTCTCTATTACTATTATGTGAATTTGATCCTATGTAATCGTTCGTTTATCTATTATTATTATTATTATGTGAATTTGATCTTATGTAATCGTAGTGTGTGCGCAGCTCCTTATGAGGTGGCTTCCTAATATCTTAGCTAAGGTAACGTACGCACTCAAAGTTTTGTCGCGAGAGCGTTTTTTAGATAAAGTCGTATGGTATTATACAGTCGGGTTTTTAATTACATTTATTGTAAGAGGTTCACTGAATATGTCTAAAATTCGCCTTAATGGTAGGCTTACAGTTTTGGTAATTACTATACAGTGTGCCACATATAATAATAAAATGTTTTTAGTAGTAAAATATTCATTAAATTCAGATAAAAACAAGTTATTCCAAGCTGAAGATAATGTAGAAATCCAATTTCTAGGTAAGGCTTTCATATCGATATTTTAACCTGTACTCAAATTCACAGACCAGAGAAAAAAATAATGAAATCAGTTTTTAATTAAATTAAAATATTAGATGTGGCATACTGAAATACAGTCTAGTGTTAACGTTTCGCAATTATCCGTAACCATAGCAACGCCAGTTATGTATCGCATTGTATGGCACACTGATATTCGTTTAATGTAAAAATAAAGTGTTAATACAATTGTTGCTTTTGTATTTCTGAAATCCTTTTCCTAAGGGCCGACCCACAGATATAGATATACCTAGATAACGCAAGAGCAACTATTTCGCGTGCCTAGCTTACATACAAAAATCGTAAGTGGTCTCTTTCGCGGTCAGTCTGCATCGGTGTACAGCGCTAGTCGGACATCAGTTAAACATATATATATATATATAAGGCGGGGTTGGGGCGAGGGGAACGCCGTGCGCGACGGCGTCTTTGAATACATTTGATTTTCCCATCACAAATAGTGCTTGTGACGCCATAATACGTAGTCAAAAATGGCAAGCTTGGTTTCCATACAGATTGTGATGCTGGCGTTATCTAGGTATATCTATTGTGGACCTAACACACCGGAATGGCAGCGGCCGGCAGCGCCGTCATCACTTTCGTCGTGAAATAATTTTAATTCAAATTTAAACTTTAGACTTAAAATACCAGAAGGGCACACGGTTGGGAAGAGTATCGCCGTGTTCTTGTGGGGGCGATCGAAGGCGGCGAGTCTTGGTAGAGGTCATGGTCCGGAGCGAGGAAGAGTGTCAGGGGGTCGCCTTCTTCTGCGAAAGAGGAGGACGCACCAGGCACAGGCAGCGGCGCTCACGCGGCAGCCGACGCCGCCGTGTCTCCGTTCCCGATTTCCAACCACCGAAGGCGCGGGCTTGCAGACGGTGAGAAATGGGTAGCCCACCATCCGGTCGTCTGGTAAAAGTCCGAACCGAACCCAAGTCGTCGATGGCGCGCACTGTTCTCGCGCGCCTCAAGGATTTGTCAGCAGACTGTAGGAGCCCAGCATTGTCGAATCCTCCTGGGACCAAGGGTAGTTGCAACGAGATAAAACGCAAATAATTTTTTGTTTTATTCTCTTCCTTTTCAAAGTACTCTTTTTTTATCCCCTTTCAAAAATTAATGGCACTGATCTAGTATTGTAGAATAGGTATTTAAAAAAGTATAGGGGTTGACTCAATTTTTTTTTATCATGTTTCGGAAATAATCGCTCCAAAAGTAAAAGCCAATGAGTCCCCGCCTCCCTCTAACTTATAAGTTTACAAAATATGAAAAAAATCTTAAAAGTAGAACTTTATAAAACTTGATGGAATAACAATGTTTGAAAAATTTTACAAATTATTTTCTGAACTAAGTTTGTAATTTAACCGTATATACAGGCATTTTTTAACTAAGTTTTCATATTTTATTATCCTTTTTTTTATTTCTTTCAAATAAAAAAAGAATGATCAAAATCGGTTCACTTAATCCAAAATTATCACCGAAAACCCAACATAAATAACCCGTCTAGTTTGTTTAAATTAGTAACCCAATTCCCACAGAGATGGCGCTGTACTTTGGGGTACTCTGCGCTACTAAATCGTAGTTCTGTTCTTCTGTTACATTGTGAGAAATTTGTGACGGACAGGGAACTACGGAACTCTCTCTCTCTCTAAAGTTATGTATTTTGTTTTATATTTATAGTTCGATTAATTCGCTTGTAATAAGTACACTGCCCACTACCCCCTGTATTATTTTTAGTTCTTACGATCCATCCTTAGGTTATCTGGTAGATATCGCTGTGAGCGATAAGACCGCCATTGTATCCATAGTTTTAAGTTTTGTATAAGCTATGTTACTTTTTGGTGTACAATAAAGTTTTAATCTATCTATCTATCCCTACACTGAGTGTGACCCGACACGCTCGTTTCCGGTTTTTTTTTATTAGTGTCCGATTGCTTTCACAATAATAAATCAGAAGCGTCAACAAGACTTTATTTCTCTAAATTAATCATAGATGGATATTATTCAAAGGGCCCTTGTCTTTGTCTAACTTATGGTTTCCATACAGATGTAGATTCTTCTGGTCATTTTGCACCATCTCATCCAACACTGATACATGGGTTGCTTCCTGAGAGTTGCATTGCGGGTCATTCTTCTTATGTTTATGGGTTGTTGGTCTTTTCCCGCTGTCAGCAGGGTCCTCCGGTAGTCCGATGTCATGGGAAATCTTCTTTTCTTCATTTGGATCATTGGCCATGCCCCCAAGTCCATAGTACGCTTCTCTGAAGAGCTTTGAAAGTTGCTTTCCTAACTCGACTTGACCGGTGACTTTGATGTTGTAACCTTCGCTTAGTGATACGCCTGTAAATTAACAATTACTGTTAACATAACATAATCGATATCTATATATATAAAAGAAAGTCGGGTTTGTTACAATACTTATAAGTCGAGATCGGCTGAACCGATTTAGCTGAAAATTGGCAGGGAGGTAAAATGACATAGGCTACTTTTTGTCCCGGAAAACCCAACCCCAACCCCAATACCACACGGGCGAAGCCGCGGGCGATAGCTAGTATATTATACTAGCGACACGCCCCACCTTCGCACGGGTGCAATGCTGACATTAAATAAATTATTTATACACATAAATTTTCCGCTTGAATCACTCTATTAAAAAAACTGCATCGAAATCCGATGCTTAGTTTAAAAGATCTAAGCGTGCATAGGGACAGACAGCGACTTTGTTTTATGCTATGTAATGATATTCCTCAACTGTCACACAACGTCGTCTAGTCCCAAGCTAAGCAGAGCTTGTGTTATGGGTACTAGACAACTGATAAACATACTTATAATATTTCTAAATACATACATGTCATTACATTGTATAAAACAAAGTCGCTTTCTGTCCTTATGTATGCTTAGATCTTTAAAACTACGCAACGGATTTTGATGCGGTTTTTTTAATAGATAGAGTGATTGCAGAGTAAGATTTATATGTATAATACGTACATAATATATATAATATCACCACTGCACCCGTGTGAAGCCGGGGCGGGTCGCTAGTTATATATAAATTACACCCAGACATGGAACAAATGATTGAGCTCATCATACAAACATTTGTACTGTGGGAATCGAACCCACGACCTCTGTTATAGCAGTTAATTGCTATGTGCGAGGTCTATAGGGTGGACTTGGCCTAAAATATAATATCATAAAGAGTGAAGTGTGGTCTACAGGCAGTGTGACTTACACAAGTATTTCTGATGTCACACTGTGCGGAAGAGCGAGCAATGGCTAGCTCGCCGTCCAATCGCAGTAACTAGGTTTTTTTTATGGTAGGTAAAAATCATCCAATGACGAATCCCGCCCTTGGGTGGAACGCGAAACTGTCAGACTCTTACTGACTAAACAACCTACCCCGTTCCTTCCTTGCCATAGTCCCAGAGCCCTGGTGTTACGCTTTCGCATCAACCTTTGGCCCCAGGAGGCTCTGACACTGTAGGGTTCCCACAGTTTGCTGACAACTCCTTAAGGCGTGCGGGAACAGTGCGCGCCGTCGACTACATGGGCTCGGTCCGGACTGTTACCAGACGACTGGACGGCGGGCTACCCATTGCTCACCATCCGCAAGCTCACGCCTACGGTGGCCGGATATCGGCGGGATCGCGAGGTAAGTTCTGGAGGTTCCTAGACCGGATTCAGGCGGAAGAAATGCCAAGGTGATACCAATGAGGGGACCATTTGGAAGTTACTCTAGATGGTCCGCACACCTACATGTGCTGCGCTTGGGCGGAACAGTACTGTGTTCATTGTATATCAACATCATCACATAGTATAAAACAAAGTTGCTTCGTCCCTATGTATGCTTAGATGTTTAAAAGTACTCCACGGATTTGATGCGGTTTGTTTTAATAGATAGAGTGATTCAAGAGGAGGGTTTATGTGTATAATACTCGTACATGCATAAATATATTCAATATCATTACCCGTGCGAATCTGGGGCGGGTCGCTAGTTTTTAATAAATAATGAAACTATGAATTCTTACCGTAAAGTACGACGAAAAAATAAATCATTTTTCTTTGTGAAATTCACATAATGAGGAGAACTTGCAGTAGCCTTATACTTATCTTAATTACTTCCTTCAGATTAACGAAGTAGTACTTAACGATTTTGCAGTAATTGCACATTATTTTGGTAATAAAAATGCAATAATTTCGATTTAATTTCGCCTTGGTTTTTTCAGCAATGCGCACTGCTTCTTACTACCGTGAAGGCGATCGGCGGAGGCGATCTCTCGCGCCGAGCATTGGTAGAGACCATGGTCCGGAGCGAGGAGGAGTGGCAGGCGATCGCCTCTTTCTACGAAGTAGTAATGCTAGCAAAGACCGACCAAATAAGGCAACGGAGCTCACGCCCCAGACGCCGCCGCGATTCCAATCCCGATTTCCAGCCCTGTAGGCGCGGGCTTGCGGACGGTGAGCAATGGGTAGCTCGCCAAATAGAGAGACCCAACTGCAGGGCCGAAGCCTACTGGGGCCCCGGTCCGGTTTCAGAAAGAAAGGTCCGACCCTGGTATGAAGGTTAAGAAGAAATGGGGTGGGTCGTTTAGTGAGTAAGAGTCTATCTCTTAGAACCAAGGCTTGATTCAAAAGTGTACCAAAAAAAAAATTCTAAGATTTTTCCGATTTTGGTTACAGTACCCGGCAATAAATATTGCACATCGACCTTTGGAAAGAGACAATCGGTGAACAACGACTGACAAACGTCACATGTTCACCAATCACCTTGAACAACGACTGACAATCATCACATAGGTAGTGTGCGACAGAGATAACGCTCTACGAAGCCGAAATTAGCCGATTGTCTCTTTCCAAAGGTCGATGTGCAATATTTATTGCCGGGTACTGTAACTTTTAACTAAGTGAAACTTGATTGATACTGTTCTCTTTGCTTGTCTTTTTGATTAAGCTTACTAACATCTACCGCGAAGGTAAAAGTTCGTCGGCGGTTTCCACCAAGTCACCGTCTCAACGCGACACTGGCAGAATAGTCGTAACCGGCTCAATTTCCATAAAAAAATATTCGTACTATGACGTACTATGTGTTTACATTTAAATAAATTATATTAATCACCGAAGTGTTTGCAACAATTTATAATTAGAAATAAAATTTCCTGTATGTTCTAGATTATTTTATGATATAAAAAAATCTCAAAAGTAGAACTTTAAATAGTCTATCTAGGAAAATTATTTTGAACTGGATAGGATGAACAGATTTTGAAATATTAAAAAAAAAACGTTCCGAATTAATTTTGTAATTTAACCGTACCTACATGCAAGCATTTTTTTATTTTTTATATATTTCATGATCCTGAGCGTATCTTCTTTCAAATAAAAATACAAAGAGTAAAATCGGTTCACGCAATCCAAAATTACCACTTACCACCGGATACAGCGCCATCTCTTTACTATGACGTACTATGTGTTCATTTGAATAAATCCAAAGTGTTTGCAACAATCTATATTTAGAAATGAAAGTTCCTGTAAGTTCTAGATTATTTTACAGTTGTGTGTGAAATGTTTAGTGAAAGCATTCCAAATAAGGTTAGGATAGATTGCCATGTTGTGACGTACCGTCATACTGTTAGATCGTAGAAATTGGGTAGGGTGAACAAAATAATCAAAGTCACTCAAAGGGCAATGGAAAGGGCTATGCTCGGAGTATCCTTGCGTGATCGAATTCGAATCAGAAATGAAGATATCCGCAAGAGAACCAAGGTTGCCGACAGAGAAAAGAATCGCCAAACTTAAGTGGCAATGGGCAGGACCGCAGGACACATTGCACGCAGAACAGATGGCCGCTGGGGCCGAAAGGTTCTGGAGAGGCGACCGCGTACCGGAAGACGCAGCGTTGGAAAGCTTCCCACAAGGTGGACCGATGACCTGGTCAGGGTAGTTGGAATCCGATGGATGCAAGATGCACAGGATGACAGGACCAGTCTTTCTGGCGGCGCTTGGAGTGACATATGTCCAGCAGTGTACATCTTTCGGCTGAATTGATGATGATGATGATGAAATAAGACATTTTTATGGTAGCTCCATATTAGTGCGGTAAATTCACGCGTGAATTCACGCTTTGAATAAACTACACAAGTCGTACTCCGCGAAAACTGTCCACATTCGCGTTCACGCCTGTTTACTGAGCTTCACGACACTTTTTTTATTTTTTATTATAGATAGGCTCGCGTTTGACCACAATCTCACGTCATCATCATCAGCCTAGCGTAAGTCCCGGTTGCTACCTTGGCTTTCACCTCGGTGCCCGGGGTCCGCTTTCCTGCCTAGTCGTCTCCACTTCGCACGGTCTTTTGCGTCCTCTGCCTTAAGCCCATTAGCACGCATATCGTCCCTTACGACGTCGATCCAACGCCTCTTAGGCCTACCTCGTTTTCCGGGTCCCGGCGGAGGCGGCATGGCGAGGCATCTGTTACCCACGTAGTCTGCCGGTTTTCGTAAAACGTGGCCATACCAGCGTAAACGACCCTCCTGCAGTTTATCCGCTATGTCACGGACCTGAAGGCTGCCCCGGATGCGGGAGTTCTTAATGCGGTCTTTCCGCGAAACTCCAGACATCCAGCGCAGCATATTCATTTCCGTGACACGCAGGCTTTCCTTATGTCGTTCAAGTACAGGCCACGCTTCACTGCCATACAAAAGGACAGGCCTAATGATGGTCTTATAGACCTGTCCTTTGAGCCTAACCGGCATTTTGGGGTCACAGATAACACCCGCCACCTCACGCCATTTCGCCCAGGCCGCCGAGATACGCGACTCGACGTCGCAATCGACGTCCCCGGACTCGTGGAGCACCGATCCCAAGTACCTGACCTGTCCCGTGCGCTCAACTGTGTCTTCGCCAATGCGAACAGGAGCAGCGTTAGTTGTGTTACAGGCCAAGTACTCGGTCTTCGCCGCATTAATCTTCAGACCGCCGTTTTCCAGCGATTCCTTCCACGCTGCCACACGTCGAACCAAGCGCCCACCGTCCGAATCCGCCAGCGCGATGTCGTCTGCATACATGAGCAGCCATGGCGGCTGCTCATGTAAGTCCCTGATGGTGGAGGACAGCACGTCCAGCACCACGCTGAACAGAAACGGACTAAGGACAGAGCCCTGGTGAACTCCGACGGTGATGGGGAAGGGTTTCGTATCGCCAACAGCGGTCCGAACCACAGAACCGGAGTCTCGGTACATGTCTCGGATGATGTCAACATAGGTCTCGGGCACTCCTTTGGATCTCAGCGCCCACCAGATCACATCACGGGGGACACAGTCGAAGGCCTTCTGCATGTCTAGGAACAAGAGGTGCAGAGGCGTATTCTTCGATCTGTATCCCTCCATGGTAACCCTTAGGGCAAAGATGGGATCCATGGCGCCATGGCCTGGTCGAAACCCATATTGACATCCCGAGACGGTGCACTCCTGTCGGATCCGAGAGTCAATCACCCGCTCGAAGAGCTTCATGGTGTGGGACATAACCTTAATCCCACGGTAGTCGCCACACTCCTGCACCGATCCCTTGCCTTTGAAGACTGGAGTTATAATACTCAGTCTCCATTGACTCGGGATCTTTCCGGTGAGGAGCATGCGGTTAAATAGGTGGGTTAAGATGCCCACACCATGAGGACCCATCGCCTTCCAGGCTTCAATGGGGACTCCATCGGCACCGACAGCTTTCCGGTTCTTCATGCGGCGAAGGGCCACATGCACTTCTTCTGGCGTAACCGGGGGCACAAGTCCTTGATTTGGAGGGAGAACCGGAGACAGCACCTCTTTGTGCTGCTTGTTCAGCAGCTCGTGGAAATACGAGCGCCATCTCTCCTTCACCGCGAGGTCCTCGCATAACAGATTGCCGTCAGGGTCTCTTACACAGCGGCACTTAGAGATATCCAGTGCCGCTTTGACCCTGGAACGTGCCAACTTATAAATGAGCTTTTGCCCCTCAGACGATTCCAACTTATCATAAAGTGGCTGTAAGTGGTCTCGTCTGGCTCTGGCTACGGCCCTCTTGGCGGCACGTTTTGCGGTTCTGTATGCGTCGCGGTCTTCGGGAGATTTGGAAGCTTGCCACGTTTTGAAGAGGGCTTTCTTCTCTCTGATCTCCCTCTGGACTGTGTCATCCCACCACCAAGTCTCCTTGTCACACCTGCGGCCGAGCACCGACTTTGCCGCTTCAGTGATGGCAACCTGAATCCTGTCCCAGTGGCTTTGCACAGGTTCGCCATCGGTACCATCGCACTTATCGCCGACGGCCGACGCGAACGACTGGGACGTGGCTTCATTCAGTCGCCACCACCGTATACGGCGTTGTTGGCGCTCAACAACCTTGACCCTAGGCTTGACGCGCAAGTCCATGACAAGGAGACGGTGTTGTGCAGTGAGACTCTCACCGGGTATGACCTTGCAGTTGGCCACCCTACTGATATGGTGCCTCCGTGTGAGTAAGAAATCGATTTGGGTAGCGTACCTCCCGCTCCTGTAGGTAATCAGGTGTTCGGATTTCTTTTTGAAATACGTGTTCACGATGGCAAGGCCGGCAGCCGCACACGTTTGGAGGATAGTCTCCCCTTCAGCGTTACGGCTACCGTATCCAAAGCCACCGTGAACATGCTCAAAGTCCTTGCACCTGTCACCCACATGACCGTTCAGATCACCACCCAAAACGATTCCCTGCGACAACGGGATGCCACGAAGCACCCCACCGAGTTGATCCCAGAACGCAGCCTTTTCAGCGTCGCTGCAACCGACCTGAGGCGCGTAGGCACTTATCAAGTGGGTTATAACCCCATCAATAAGCACACCTACGACCATAAGCCGATCACTGTAGCGTTTCACCTCCAGGACTGCGTCGTGAAACTCCTCGGAGAGTACAACGGCCACCCCGTTCTCCCCACCGGCTGCACCCGTGTAGATCAGCTTGTAGCCATTCCCGATGAGTCGGGACCTGCGGCCTTTCCACCGAGTCTCCTGCAGGAATGCCACGGCCACCCTTCGCCTAAGCAGTACATCGGCCAACTCTCTCGCGCGTCCGGTCAGCGTGCCAATGTTCAGGCTGGCGAAGCGGAGTTTACGGGCTGGGGCTCGCGTCTTTAACCGTGTTCGCCCCATACACGGTAGCCCTCGCCCACTTGCCACAGGAGTCGGGCGAATCTCCTGCGCGCCGTTTTGCGGCGGCGCCCTATCCGTGGCAATTTTCTTTTCCGACCTATCCATGAGAATTTGACTTTTGTGGCCTTTACGGGAGCGACTGCCGTCTGACCTCCCAACCCTAAAAGGGAAAGCCAGCGCCAGAGCCTCGTCCGTTGTTCGGCAGGTGCCCCAACTTGCAGGGGAGGTTGACTTGGGCCCCGAAGATCGTGGTGGGGCCCCATATGCACCCATGACCACAATCTCACGTGATGGTACCTAAGCGATGATGTGGTCGACGATGGAGCACGTTTGCCTAGAAGTAACCTATTCACTCTTGACTTAAAGACCCCTAGGTTGTAGTTATCAGGAAACACAGACTCCGACAGGGAATTTAACTCCTTAGCTGTACGCATAATGGATGTGTTCTCAAAACGCTTTGTACTTATGGGTTTTTTTTATGGTAGGTGAAAATCATCGAATTACGAAACCCGCTCTTGGGCGGAGCGGGAGACCAGTGTCAGACTTTTACTGACTAAAAAGCCTACCCCGTACCTTCCTTGCCTTATTCCTGGAGTTGAGGTAACAGTTTGCACCACCCTAGGCTCCAGGAGGCATCGACCCTGAAGGGCCCCTGCAGTTTGCTGACAACTCCTTGAGGCGCGCGGGAACGGTGCGCGCCGTTGACGACTTGTTGTACTTATGGGTGGGATCTCCACCATGTACCGGTGGCGTAACGCTGTACGTCTGGTCATCCGATGATGGAAGGGAAATTAATTTGGAGATAATAAACTAGTGTTTGAACGCGATCCCACCTCATGGTAAGCAGTGATGCAATCGTTGATGATGAGGCACACTAGTTAATTAAGAGCCTATTCACTCTAGCCTTGAAGACACCTAAAACCCACCCAAAGCTAAATTTAATTTATTTACGAATCGTGAACAAAACAAAACAGTATCCAGTTAATTAATTTGCTCATCTGTGCGTCACTGTGTGTAGTTTTTAAGTAGTGGAAAATGGATTAAGGAGAATTAATTATTCCTAACAATGAAAATAAAGAAAATGGTTTTATTTTTTAACTAATTATAATTTGAAACAATATATTTTGCTACATGAAAATTACTTAGATTTAACCAAGACTTAGTAATACGAATAAAAAAACTTTGTTGTTACGCAAATGTGTTTTTTTTGGAAACAGTACTTTTTTTCAACATTTGACTGATTCAGGTTATTGACTTTCCTATTCTTATTTGGAGCACGTTGTACTGTTTTTTAGGGTCGCGTACCTTAAAAGGAAAAAGGAACCCTTATAGGATTGCTTTGTCGTCCGTCTGTCAAGCTCCTTTATCTCGATAATGCGTGGGGGAATTTAAATTTGAACATTGTACTCACCTGAGTACAAGGTGCGTAACGCAGCCTCTCTCAAAGGAATACTTAGGTACCCTTGACTAAGGGCGTGGACCCATGTCTACGGTGCGGCTCCGTTTGCCGTGCAACGATTCGGCACCGCCGCCGGCGGATGGCGCGGCGCCGTGCCGCGCTACGGCGTCGTGTATTTGATTTTGTTTGGTTTTGGTATCGCGATTTTGTTTTTTCTTCATTCGTCGTCGTCTTAACAGCAACAGGAGCAGGTTATGTCTTTCGCGGTCCATAACAAGCCAAAACTAATTTTGGTATACGTGCTGAGCGTGTACGTGCCGGTACACCACGACGCCGTAGCGCGGCACGGTGTCGCGCCATCCGCCGGCGGCGGTGCCGTACCGTTGCACGGCAAACGGCGCCGCACCGTAGACATGGGTCCACGCCCTTAGAGCCTTGCAATTAGTTATGACGCAAGGCCATAAAGCCCAAGTAGATATATAAGAATAAATTCGAAAACTGAAAATTTGTGAGATTAGGTAGGTACGTCAGAAAAAAAAATTCAATTCGAAAAAATCTTCCAAGACTCGATCTGGGAATTGAATTATTTACATAAGTTGATTAGTACGGAACCCTCAGTTTGCGCGTCCGACTCGAACTTGGCCAGTTTTTTTTTTGTAGCGTGATTGCCAGTCCAGTGGATCTATGTCACGTGCTATGAGAGCGTGTGAGTTCAGGAGTCAAACGTGTTTGAATATGCAATGTGAACTGCTTCATGTCGGACTTTTGCCCACTATGAGTAATTTTTGTACTAAATGATGCCTGTGGATGCGCAAAAAACGTGAAAAAAGCTTTTTCAATACACTTACTCGATAAATTTTTTTTTACAACAAAAAAATGCCTTCAAAAAAGTCAAACGATAAAAGTTCCTACACTAAAAAGTTAAAAATTTGAATTGCTGTAAAGAAACTTAATTTATAGGTAAACTTATTTGTCATTAATATTTTGCAAATGTTCAAAATTTATTACTTCTTTTTGGAGTCGAAAAATTTTGCAAATCCATCCATAAACAACGGAGTTCTGAGATAACAAACATAAAAAAAAATACAATCGAATTGAGAACCTCCTCCTTTTTTTGAAGTCTCTGTTTTTTTAAAAACTGCCTCTTATCGCACTCCTATTAGGTTAAATATAACATGTATATCACCCAAATTCTTTTTTGAGTTTATCACAAGGGCTTTTTTATTCCTTCCTTATCGTCACGGTCACGGGTGCTTTTTTTTATTTTCTTAGTTTATCGAATCAGGCGCGAGGCGTCCCCCACGAGGCGCTGGGCGACCCCACGAAGTTAGAAACTGATCAGAGCAGATTTGAATGCTATTATTATTATATATTTCTACTGTATGTTTGAAATACGATTAAACGTTTTTTTCTTTCTTTATTTATTTCACAAGTCGTAAGTGTATTGAAAAACGTCTAACGAATTTCGCCTTCCTGCACTTGTATCAAAATGTACTATTTTCCTTTTTCTTTTTTTTTCGATGTTTTAGTCGCAATTCGACTATGACAGCCTCATTACAACTAACACTTGTGTCTTACACTAGATCAGTAGTTCCCAAAATTATTTTTCTTGTGGACCACTTTCAAAATTTTACTGGTTTCGGTGGACCCCCTGCAGCTACATATCTACCACATTCTTAAAGTCGCCAAAAAATAAAAATTGTGTCGCTTCTGAGTTCTGTCCCTATACAGGGTGTATCTGTGAACATTTACATCCCTTCAACCATATGTTCTACCAACGATTTTGAACAACATTTGTCGTATGGCTTTTCGAAATTCGCAAAAAAAAAATTTCAATTTTCATACAAAGTCGGTCACGTAACTTGGTCATTTTGTATGGAGAGTCGAAAAAGCATCAAGTATTTATAGTGGTGATCAAGTTCATGTCTGAACAAGCACTAAGCATTTTCGGGCGGATAGCGCTTTGCAAGTTTGTAGGTACATGAAATTGTACGTAATATCGAATACGCAAGTTTCGACAAGTAACAAACACTTGCCTTATTAAAATATTATCTGCTTAGTTGGGTGCTTATATTTTTGCTCTTTACTATAAAAAGCAGATACATTTTCGTGGACCCCCATTAACATCTTATGCACCCCCATTTTTTATTCACGCCTACGTAGACCCCCAGCAAGTCTCCCGTGGACCCCTGGGGGTCCACCTGGACCACTTTAGGAATCACTGCACTAAATACTAAAATAAGGCTCCTATGGATCTATTGCATGCAAAATGTATAAAGCTCATGTTATTATCATTGGCCACTTCCGAAGTAGGACTAGATAAAATACTCTGAAATACTCCAATGTCACTTCTGTTTAGTGTGTGCTTCCTAATCGTGCCGCTTCATTTTTTAAACATGTGTACAGTACCTAAGTGGTAAATATCTTCTACTAAACAATTCGGAGATTCCGTCTTCTTAATTAAAAAATTAAATTTGTTAACCGTATGTGACCAGACCGCAGCCTGAGAGCCATCATAACAAGTTTTGTTGCAAAAATTTTTTGCTGGAAGCAAGCAGCTCATCGCCGGTGCAGCAATATTAGCGTAGATATAGGTACGATTTCCCTCGCCTAGAGAGGAGGCCTGTGTCCCAGCAGTGGGAATATTCTATAGGGGCTCTACAGGGTCGAAGCCTCCTTGGGCTGAGAGTTCATGCGAAAGCATTACACCGGGGCTCTGGGACTAAGGCAAGGAAGGAACGGGGTAGGTTGTTTAGTCAGTAAGTGTATGACACTGTTTCACGCTGTTTACCTACCATAAAAAAGGAGTGAAAATATTAAAAAAAATAGGTAAAAAAACTTTTTAAGTTAAACATTTGCAATGTTTAAGATAAATGTACTAAAAACCAAAAAATAATAAAATAGATACAGTCGTGGGAATTATAAACATATGCATAGACTAGACTAAAATAAAACCGTGGGGCACGTCACTTTGGTAACAGCTAGATACGAACTAGTTTTGAGAAAACTTATATGTTAAACTTGATTATTTGCGCGTTCGCACACCTATTGTTCTTTAATTGTGTCTGTAATTACGGTATTCGAAAGGTTAAAAATATTTACTTTGTCTTTTATAGAACACTAGCTTTTGTCAGCGGCTTCGCCCGCGCACATAAAATATAGCCTATGTCACTCAGGAGTAAAGCAGCTTTCTATTGTTGCTAAAATTTTTCCAATCGGACCAGTAGTTCCAGAGATTACCCCCTACAAACAAAAAAAACATAAAAACAAAAAAACAAACTTTACCTCTTTATTATATTAGTGTAGAAATGTAGATGGTTTTTATGTGGTGGGAAAAATCATCCAATGACGAAGCCCACCGAGCAGAGAAAAAAAAATTGTTTTTCTTTCTTTCTTCAAAGCGGGAGACAATGTCAGACTTCTGCTGACTAAACGACCAACTCTGCTTCAGCTTGCCTTAGTTCCAGGGTCCTGGTATTCCGCTTTCGCATCAACCCTTGGCCCCAGAAGTCTTCGACCCTGCTGGGCCCCTACAGTTGCTGACACTCCTTGAGGTGCGCGGGGATAGAGCGCGCCGTCGACGACTTGGGCTCGGTCGGTCTGGACCCATTCCTTCTCCTAGAGAGGACGCCCTGAGTTTAAGGAGTGGAAAATTATATAGCTGGTACAATGCTAGGCTAATAATAGGCAGCTAACATTGTAAAAATGTAAGTTAGTATTGAATATAAAGAAATTTAAATACTAAAATGAAAACGTGATGCTAATTAGTTATTTATACTTTTTATACTCATAGTTCAGTCATTCTCTGAACAAAGTAATTTTATATCGCTGGTTCACAATCTCAGTTGGTACTAAATTTGATTTATTATAGTTTTTTTTTTAATTTTTACGTAAGATCCACGTTTTTGTAAGTCTAGTATCCAAGATATTTTAGAACTTATAAACATAATCGCATCTTTTTTTTAGGGTTTCTTAACTGAAAAGGAAAAAAACCAGAAACCCTTTAAGCTTATAGGATAACTTTATTGTCCATATGTCAGTCTGTTTGTCAAGGTCCTTTATCTAAAGAACGCGTAGAGGTATTGAGTTGAAAAAAAAAAACAAGTAGGTACTTAAGTTTGCGGTCCCTTGAAAGTTTGAAACTGAAAAAATCCAATTTCTAAGTTAATAGAAAAAAAAACCAGCCAACGCATTTAGAGTGTCGAATTGAAGGTTGTTAGTTGCGAAAAACGTATATGATGACACTCTCAGAAGAATCAAAATTCACTAAGTACTAGCGCAGTGGAAGCGACCTGGGCCCATAACCTACATTTAAAACAGAGGATTTCAGTGAGAAAGATCGAATTAATTATTTTTTTCTAATATAATCAGTGTATCAGTACCAGCCAGCTTTAATTTGATAGAAAACTAACACCGTTGACCTAAAACCCTGAAATTTTGTGTAAAGGAAGGCCTACTTAGTGTAAAAAAGCGAAAAAGTGTGATTACGTAATAAACAAATCTATCTGCACACCGTCCGTTTCCATTGTCTTAATGTCGACAGCGGCAAATGCCGAAAACCAGTACTGCGAGCTCATCGCATTATCATGGGACCACAGCATTATGCTGAGCGTTTGGACGTTTTTGTGCGAATATGACGCATTGCTTTTTTCATTGCTTTAAGGTTGCGTCATTGCGCATGAAGTAGACTGTTTTTGTTTCTTTCTGTTTTCTTTCGAAAAAAAAAATCTTCGAGACTCGATTCGAAAATTGAGTTATTTGAAGTTAATTGATACGGAACCCTTCGTTTGAGACTGCGACTCGCGCTTGCCTAGTTTTTTTAACAACACTTTTGTGAAAATAATTATTAATGATTAATTAATCTGTGTATAAATATGAACATTTGCGCAAATTAGACGTCATATTAGAGGTGCTAGTATAATTTGTTTTCATTAAATTTGAGATCGTTAGTCCAAATATATTGTAGTGAGCTGCGAGTCCTCTCGATTGTCATGCCGTCGACTATTTTCTATAAAAGCTTCGTGATTGAAACGGACTGGTTTGAAGGTAAGTTCCTATATTTTTAACAGACTTCTAAAAGGAGGAGATTCTATGTTAGTCTGTATGTAAATTTTTAATGTTCCTATACCGATTTTGAAAGTTCTTATTTCCTTAAAATATGATACTCCCATGTTGATCTCATAGAGATATTGCTTTGATCTGGGGTACTCTATATTTTTAACAGACTTCTAAAAGGAGGAGATTGTATGTTAGGATGTATGTCTGAAATATTGCTTTGATCTGGGGTGCTATTCCCTAAGAAACCCGCCTTGAGCGCAGCAGCCTGGACGCAGCGACGAAATCGAAACAGGTACCTACCTATATTAGATTGTTAACCCAATGTACTTAGTTGGATTTCGTCAAGTTGTGAGAAATTTGTTACGGGAATGGGATACCTCAGCCTTACCAAATTAGTCAAAATTAGCACAAACATTTGTCCTGGGTGGGAATCGAATCCACGACCTCCGGTATAGCAATCAGGCCCATGGGCCGTGTCGGGTCGGATCTACTAGGCTGACAGGCCTGTCATAGCAAACTATAGATTCTTTATTAGGTATGTATTCGTAAACGCGGATAAATAGGAGTAGGTACATATGCAGTGATGTTTTAAGAACTGCATATTATTCATTTATCTTACAAGTACATCTATGACCCCTGTGTTAACCCTTTCAGTTAATTCTATTGTACAAAATGATAACAATCAATAACCATTTAAATTAACTCTTTTGGTGTACCTATTCTGTATAGGTACATTTGTGTTCACCCTGCATTGCATCACTGCTTACCAAGTTTTTTTTCTTTTATGGTAGGTAAAAAATTAAAAATCATCCAATGACGAATCCCGCCCTTGGGTAGAGCGGGAAACAGTGTCAGACTCTTACTGACTAAACAATCTACCCCGTTCCTTCTTTGCCTTGATCCCAGGGCCTAGGTAATACGCTTTCGCATATACACTTGGTCCCAAGAGGGTTTGACCCTACTGGGACCCTACAGTTTTCTGACAATTCGTTGAGGCGCGCGGGAACAGTGCGCGCCGTTGAAAAAAAAGACCGAAAAGCTTTATTCTAAACGATACAAGCTATTAGGTAAGATTGTGGTCAAATGCAAGCCTATACACAATAAAATAAAAAACGGCCAAGGCGTTTCTGGCCACGCTCAGTGTTGTAGGGTTCCGTAGTTTCTTGTCCGTCACAAATTTCTCACAATGTGTCAGAACCCAATAGTCCATGTAAAAATTAGTTACCCAATTTCCCGAGAGATGGCGCTGTACCCGGTGGTAATTTGGATTGCGTGAACAGATTTTAATCTTTTTTTATTTTTATTTGAAAGAAGACACGTTCAGGATATAAAAACTTTTTCTAGAACTGATTCTAGATTTTCATCACGGAAGTATGTTCCCTTGAGATAAATTTTTATTTTCATCCGAGAGAAGCCACTAACGGTAGCCAATGTGCAATTCCAGGACTACCTGTGTGCCCAATTTCATTCCAATACGTTCAGCCGTTTGAGAGTAAAAGTGTAATAAACTTGCGTATAAACTTACACTTTTGTAATCATCACCATCAGCCTTTTTAATGTTCCCACTGCAGGGACACAGGCCTTCTCTCTAAGAGGGGGAAAGGGCCCTAATCCACCACGCGGGCAAAGTGCGGGTTGGTGGAAGTCACATGTCTTCGAATGTTTGGTTCAAGGACATGCCGGTTTCCTCACGATATTTTCCTTCACCGTTTTGAGAGCAGTGGTGATGAAATAAATTACACAAAGTAATGCGCCTGGCTGGGTTTGAACCCGCGACCTACAACACGTAAGTCGGGGGCCGTTACCACTCGGCCACCATTGCTTAACTTTTTAATATTAGTATGAATTACGAATTTATTAGTGATCAACAGAAATATCGAACAGAATGCAGAGTTTATATCGCAAGGTAATGCGTAAAAGTCAAGGTACATTGTATAACTACAATTGTTTGTAATTTGTTTTGTTATTATCGATAACTGATTTAATTTTACCTTTTATGCAAAAGAGCAGTGTTGGCTCAGCGGTAACGGTCCCGATTTTCATGTTGTAGGTCACGGGTTTATACCCTGCCAGGTTTTTTTATGGTGGGCAAAAATCATCCAATGACGAATCCCGCTCTTGGGCGGAGCGGGACACAATGTCACACTCTTACTGACTGAACACCCCACCCTGTTCCTTCTCTGCCCTTCGCACTGGAGCCAAACCGTCTTAGGTGCATCACTTTTTGTAAGTAATGTATTTATTAACCACTGCTCTTAAAATGGTGAAAGAAAACATCGTGAGGGAACTACCATGTTTTCTTTCACCATTTTAAGAGCAGTGGTCCTGGTGAACCAGCATGTCCTAAAACCAAAACTTCGAGGACTTGCGTCATCCACCAACCTTCACTGGGCGGGCCCGCGTTCTGGATTACGTCCCAAGCTCTCTCCTTGGGATAAAGTCTGAGTCCCAGCTGTGGGAACAACATTATAAGGCTGATTATGTTATAATACCTATAGGTAATATATTTCACAACTGTCACACAACGTCGTCTAGTCCCAAGCTAAGCAGGGCTTGTGTTATGAGTACTAGACAACTGATAAACATACTTATATTTTTCTAAATACATACATATTATAGATAAATTACACCCAAATGAAGAGCCGTTGGACTACTTTTGTTCTAACTTCACATAAATCATCTACTAAATAGTCCGAACAAAGCCTAAACATTTTTGTTACAACGAATAGTGGTATTGATTTTTATATATGTATACCTACTAGCAACAACGCACGGGTGCAAAGGTGATATATTATATCTGTAAACCTTCCTCTTGAATCACTCTATATATTAAAAAAAATCGCATCAAAATCCGTTGCTTACTTTTAAAGATCTAAGCATACATAGAACCTAAGCAACTTTGTTTTATACTATGTAATGATTAGATCTAGTGACTAGACCAACAGGCCAGTCAAGCTATGCTGTGCTATTTACGTAAATAAAATTATCAAACAGAAGAACAAGACTATACCTACAGCATATTCTAGATATTTAATATAGAAGCATTTGGAACGTCCATTATCCAAGACTCTGTGACAGTGATGGGCAAACTATGGCGGGCGGGCCAGTTCCGGGCCGCGAAAGTTTTTGATCCAGTTCGTCGACGGTGCTTCGACTTGAACAGTATATGGCCCGCGATAATTATATTTTGACGGTCCAAAATTACAAAGTGTACTTAGTAGAATATAATAGAGCAAGAGCCAGCGGCCCGCAGGCCTACGTTAAAGTATAAAAGCTGTAAAAATTACAGCTTTTATACTATACCGTAAGTATAGTAACAATTAAATATACTTTAAGGGTGTCTGGCAGAGGGTTGGAACCGTACGAAGTGTCTGGCTCTCGGCGAGGTGATTTTTGGGATTATTATAAATAAAATATGTAAAAACTGAGTTTTATACTTTAACGAATTTTACACCCCTTTATTACCTGATATCTGCGAAAGCCACCGCGACCCAAGTTACATAGACGAGATTCGTTCTTACCTGTGTTGGGGACATACATTGAGAAACTTACAGCTTTTATACTTTAACGTAGGCCTGCGGGCCGCTGGCTCTTAGTCTATAATAGATATAATAGACGAGAAAATTAGCCAACTAGACTAACTGTTTACGTAGGTAGTTCATGATTACAGTACAGCTGTCGGATTTTAGCGAGTCTAAAGTTAGGCTCTGCTCTAGTTAGCCTGCCTGCCACCTGGTTGGGTTTGGTTTTCAAACCCAGCCACTTACTACGACTTACGAGTTGTAACTCGTAAGTCGGGGCCTTTACCACTCGGCCACCACTGCTCTACTCCTCAACTTGTTGCGCTATGTTTCTAAGAAACAGCGATCCCGACCTTATAACGCAAAGGATATTGAAGAACCACAGGTTAGCTTTAGTTAGTAAAAGTCTGACATGCCGTCTCGCTCCACTCTGGAGCGTTAGAAGTAATTTGATGATTACCCACTTCAACAAAAAAAAATCTGGTATCAGACCACCTTGCTAACGGACCTCATGATCTAGTGTAATTGATTCAACGTCTACACACAAGGGCCTGTTTGGTCCAGCGATGACTCAGTCACAGCTTTATATTCTGACGATGTTTACTTGCGATTACTCTCTTCCTCTCTTCTGCCTCATTTCTCGCTTCTGACTTGGACTGAACCATGGATTGGATCACTCATACAATCTCATCTTCTGTAGTCAGTTCTGTGGTTTCCTCTGAAAGTAGAATTGTTTACCTAGTCTGTTTGTTTTTAGTTTTCTGTTCTGTAGCCAGCCTCTCTATCTTTCCCTTCTTGGGAGACGTTATCAATATCTATTAATTCGTTGTGCTAAATATTTCTCATCTCAATGGTTCTACATCTACCGTTTCCAGAACCCTAACCATTTCCTATTCAACTTTTCTCAATGCGATTTATTTTTACTTCATATTTAGAACGGGACTACTACGTCACATTCTTATCAGCACACCTCTATTTAACAATTCAATAAGTTCAGAGGTCCTACATTGAAATGCAAAGACATACAAACCAGTTGGTTTTCGAACCGCTACAGTCAACGGCATTCGCCAGTATATTCCCGTAACTTTCAAGGGATAGACGAAATCTGAATTTACCGTTGTTCTTTTTTAAATTCTTCTAAAATGTTCCAAGAAAACGAAGTTGGGGGTTCTAAGCCGGAGAAGAATAAGTTCCAGTCTTCTATTAGTGAATTGAAGAAGAAGACATTTGTTTCTTATACTGATATTGAAAGTTATGGTGAGTTTGAGTTTTTCAACCGGATTATTTGTAAGTTCTATAGCTATATATACTGAGATACAGTGACGAGGCTTGCCTTCTTTTTCAAAGTAAAGAAGGAAACGATTGCGACAGTCAATATCATTTTCCATAATTATATCAGATTTTTTTTTTGGAGAGTCATTGTGAATAACGGAATTGCTTCAATTTAGGACACACTCCGTATAGTTTTGTTCTTATTTGCATATTGTTCATCGGTGGACTATGGATTAAAACGATGCTATTGAATGACCGTTAATTTGGTGTTTAGGAATTAATTGACAAATAACAATATGATGAAGTCTGAAAGTAACGCCGTTGTCGGTAGCCGTGAGGAAATCGAAGGGATGAGACGGATCAGGGGATATGTAGTAAGAAAAATTTTAAAAGTGAGTAGGGATGACTTCAATATTAAAGGAAAATACAAGATTGTGTGAATGATAGTTTAGTTAGAATACGGTTTAGATACTAAAATGAATGCTAGACGTTTTCTATCAATGAAAATAACGCCGATCCTAAATAGATTTGGATAAGGTTAGGATGATGATTATTTTATAATTGAGGCTAGCTCAGATATTTGAATGCTTCTAAGTTTAAAACTTAACGAAAACCCTCCAGCAGGTAATCGTTATTACAAAATTGCTTCTTCTTCCTTCCCTGGCTCATTCTATCTTCATTATTTGGGAATTGATCTCCTTCCTTTTCTTACGCTAAGTGGCTGCACCTTGGGTTGTCAATTTTGGCAACTGGGCTTTCTTGAAATCCTCTCTACATATATTTGACCATTTTAAATTCCGGTAGACGTAGCACTGTCTGAACTATGTGGGCTTTACTACGTCTCTAGATATGTCTTTATCAACGAGAGTTATTTTCACTCATCATATTGGAGATTGGTACGACTTTGGAGCGTCCTAGAATGTATTCATTTCGCACTCTGTCAAGCCTAATCACACACCCCACCCAACTTAGCATCTTCATTTTGTTATTAGAGAATCCCTAATCTCCATACATATTAAAGAACAAACTGACTGACTGATATATTAACGCACAACCGAAACTACTAAGACTAGGTGCGTGATTTGCACAAAGCATCCTTTTAGAACATAGACAAGCACTAAGAGAGGATTTTACTTTTAATATTCACCCTCTAAGGACATAAAAAGGGGTTCTTAAATTTGAAATGTTGAAATCAACTTTCAGGCAGGCGAAGCCGATTGCAAGAGCCAAGTAGTACATTATAAAAAAAAACTCTTTCCTCACAGTTAACTGAAATGAAAATGTTAAACAAATGCGTAACAATAAGTTGGGTCAAAGGTATAAAACAAATTGAATTGTTAAAAAGCCGTACATTTCCCTGTACATAAAGTTATTTAAATGAGCTGTTTTGCACGTGAATGGATATCAGTCTTGACGTAATAGCTTTGTGTATGAGTTGTTAACTCTGTGTGTATTATGATTAATTTCTGTAATTGATATACAAAATACCTCTCCTATACTGGAAAGGAGGCCTGTGTCCCAGCAGTGGGAACATTAATAAGGCTGATAATGATGAATGCTGATATACAAGATGATGATAAAAGACAGCCCCAGTGCAAAAGGCAAATAAAGAACGGGGTGGGGTGTTTAGTCAGTGAGAGTCTGACACTGTTTCCTGCTCCGCCCAAAAGCGGGATTCGACAATGGACAATTTTTGCCCACCATAAAAAAAAATCATGTAGTTGCTTGATATCAACATATAGACCACTATAATACTAATAAAATTAGGAAAGTGTTGTCATTTCTTTAAAATAATATCATCGCATCACAAATCATTCAAATACACAAAAGTTTTCAATTATTTCGTTAGTTCTCTTGCCGTTCCGTATCTTATTTTTGATCTTAACACAAAGACAAAGATAAAAGATCGTTTGACATCACTTACTGAAGACGCGTCAAAGGAAACTATTGTTGCGAGAATGAAACACAATATTTGCAAGCGCAACCTTGAAGTTTCTTTGCTGCAGTTTGATTTGTTGGGATATGTTAATAACTTTAGTAATATTTTACTTACATTGTTAATTCAGATGTTATTGTTATGAAGACTGGAAAGAATATTTTAATAATAAATCGAAAGATAAAGGAATATGGTATAAAACAATACAATATGAGCCTCCTCGAGCCCCATGGTTTAGTAGTTTTAAAGTCAGTGGGAAAATATTGGTAACTTCTTTCAGAATACGTTCCGGACACATGCCATTAAGATCCTTTGCATTTTTAATGAAAATAGTGAACTCTCCGAATTAAAAGTAGAAGATGTCTATCACCTTTTACTGGAGTGTGTCAGGAATGAGTCTGAAAGAAGGACGTTAATTAGTGAATTAAATATAAATACGCTAGATTTAGGTATATTTAATACTATTTTAAGCAAACCATTGTCGCCAGAAGCAATGTTAGTTTACTCACTTGTAGTTTTGTAATTGTGATGCGTTTGTAAGGTTACGATGGAACTGGTACATTACATTTTGTTAAAAGTTCCTTAAATAAATAAATTAAAAAAAAAATCTTATATTGTTCATAATTTCGAAACTTATCTATTCTTTGGGATGAAACTAGAAAAGTTAAAACGAAGAGTCCGTAAAAGGTTGAAGTAGCAACGTTGTCAGTTGCTTCGCTCCGAAGTCTTTTATGATTGGTGCGGTTGCAGAAGCATGTAACATAGTTATTACTTATACTAACACATCAGATATAATTGACACCACTATTAGCATTTGATGCTAAATACTTATTGCTACATAAAGGATTTTGCCGCAGTCGGATTTAAATGTTTTAGGTACAAACGTTCATATTTCATAATTATGGGTCTTGATCTTAGAAAAAGTGTATTGTGTGATTATGCAAATTTAATTACAATACTTAATATTTACAAAAAATACGCATCCGTCTGCAGTAGAAATAGGAGTTAAAAGAGTGTCTGACCGAGCTTAGATATTCAGTTTTGATTTCTCTTTATATTCTGCATAATATCTCTTATAATTTCCCTATAGCTTCTGTGGTCGTAAATGTTTTATGGCGGCTACACTTTAGTGCTATGAATTCACGCGCGAATTTACGCCATGAAATTTACAACACGAGTCGTACTCCGCGAACAGCCCGTGAAAACCGTCCATATTTATGTTCACGCCTGTTTAAAGACCTTCACGGCTCTTATGTGGAGCCGTCATTGGCCTTAAAGGGATATAGCACTTACGATGACCACGACTTCAAGCAAACCTTTAATAATATAATAGCCGAGATTTTTTCATGTGAGTATGGTATATTTGCATCTAAATCTGATTAAACTGTTGCAAGTTCGTCTGTTTAAATTGGCCTTTCCATATCTACTTATTCTATCTTCTCATGTTAGTTTATATTTCGCTCCTTTTTCGTTTTTAACGTTTCGAATTCTCTCTTCTTCTTCTTCATTCCTCCATTCATCTATAACGTCTACATTATTTTTCAATCTTGCCTACGTTGTCATAACTAATACCTATACGTCTATCCAACATTTCTATTGGATTGCCTCGGTTATAACTCCAGGCGAGCTTCATGCTAGTCTAGAGTAGCCATCAGCTCTATGTAGCCTGCAAGACGTCCCGTGGCACTATTGACGCGCCTTACCTACTCGATGTGCTGGCACGTTTCTTTGTCACGTTAAAAAGCACAAGAAGTTTGCTGTGCCTCAGTGCTGCACTGTTACCCGTGCTCAGTCTCCAATACCTCGCATTTTGGCCAGCACGAGCACACAGCAGCAATGATCCCTTGGATTCTAAACGAACAAACGATCTGTTTGCGGATGAATGGAAGATGATTTTATTGGCATGTCAGAAGTACTGAGAAAGGGGTTGGTTTAGTTAGGCACATGTTGTATACAGATTACTGTAATTGGTTATCTGACCGTTATAATAAGTTCAAGTAAATAAAATGAAACATTGTCAATCACTATTTCCTCATCCAGGTGAGAGCAGTGTGACGCCAGAGTATCAAGAAGCCTACAACCGATCCATCAATGACCCTGACGGCTTCTGGGGCGAGGTGGCCCAGGAGTTGGAGTGGACTAAACCCTGGGAACGAGTGCTGGACAACAGCAATCCGCCGTTTACAAAATGGTTAGTAATGAGTATCTTAACTTCATTATTTCGTTGAAAAGGGAGACCCCAAAGATGGTGTGTTTCCAACTCTGATCCATTTATTTTTTTGTTCTCTAAACCATTTTTTTTCTTGTCTCCCTAATTTATCGAAAAAAAAAAAATCCATGTCACTTAGTCCTAATGGGCACGTATGAATACTAATTGATTGTTTCTTGAAACTTCCATATATCATTGTACAGTACGGCCGTAATCTAACTTGGCGAGTCTGAAGTTAGTTAATTTAGCGCTTCTGTACTCGTAAAAAAATAAATGGTTTGAGAAAATGAATGCCATTACTAAACAACCTACCCCGTTTCTTCCATGCCTTGATCTCAGGGCCCCGGTAATACGGTTTCGCATCAACCCTTTGGCCTAGGAGGTTTCGACCTCGCTGACAGTTTGCTGACAACTCCTTGATACGCGCAGGTACCGTGCGCGCCGTCGACGACTTATGCTTGGCCCGGACGGTTAACAGACGACCGGACGGCAAGCTACCCAATGCCTGATGCAAAGGTCTTGAAGTTGGCTAATCTTCCTTTCTGCCCCAGGTGGGTCGGTGGAGAGATGTCAGTATGTCACAACGCAGTGGACCGCCACGTAGCCAGTGGCAAGGGCGACCAGGTGGCGCTCGTGCACGACTCACCCTTGACCGATACCGTTCGGAAGATTACGTACAGCGAGCTTAAAGACCAGGTTAGTGTGTTTTTGCTGCTTTTGCTATCATCTACGCAGTTTCTTGTTTCTCATCAACAAACAATCATGCCCGTTTGTTCTCCAGAAGTATGCAGTAAACTAGGTACTAAACTATCTTAAGGTGGACCTTCCTCACTCGCCTATCGTCAACGTCGCGCATGGTTTAAAGCTTGTTGCTTCACTTAAAGCAATCGAAAGTGATCTTTGATGCAAAAGTAATGCGAAAAAAGAGAGATAACACCTGAAAACTCTGTTGGATTTCGGTAATTCTACGATTTACTCGAATGTTTCACAAAACTTGTCCATGAAATACGTGTTTTTATTCAATCTTTACTGGATTATATTTACATAAAGTTATGTTTTGATTTCTATAGAAGCCTAGATAATATCCACAAGATATCTGTGTATCCAAAATATCTGAAGAAAAATGTGTAATAACATTACAATCAAGTAAGAGCGGTTGTATGATAATGTACCTCGGATTGGCCGTTCTTTAGGGGCAAATATACGCTCGCGATCTTGAGGGAACAAAAAAGGACCATAGCGTCACTTCCCACACGTCAAGATTATTCGAATATAATTTGTCCTTCATTTATTAAACACATCATCATCATCCTAGCGGTATTAGTCCCGGTGGCCAACCTTGGCTTTCGCCTCGGTGCCCGGGGTCCGCTTTCCTGCAAGCACGCCTCCACTTCGCTCGGTCTTTTGCGTCCTTTGCCGTAAGCCCATTGGCACGCATATCGTCCCTTACGACGTCGATCCAACGCCTCTTAGGCCTTCCTCGTTTACCGGGTCCCGGCGGAGGCGGCATGTCGAGGCATCTGTTACCCACGTAGTCTGCCGGTTTTCGTAAAACGTGGCCATACCAACGTAAGCGACCCTCCTGCAGTTTATCCGCTATGTCACGGACCTGAAGGCTGCCCCAGATGCGGGAGTTCTTCATTCTTCTTCATTTATTAAACACAATATGAATAAAGCCGTATAATCAAATGATTGGTAATTAAATATCTTTTGGTTTGTGAAAATTCTAAAAAAATACACCTAATACCTAGTTTTTGTCTGATCTTCGCTTTTTTGTCGGTGTTAGACATTACTTTGTAAGTAAATTACACCAAGTCCAGTGTAAAATAATGTCAATATTTGTATATAAAATTATTAGGAAAACAGTTCCGTTTAAGTTTTTTTTTTTCAAAACAAACCGTTTAGCCGTTTAGAGGTCATGTTGGATATAAAGTCATATAACTAATTATCTCGTTCTTAAATAGTTAGTATGGTTAGAATATTACTTTGAAATATTATAAAGGAATCCAGTAATAATTAAATAACTTTTGAACCCGAGGGTTTTCTATGACATTTTTTTTCTCTACTCTATAATAAATTCCAATTTCTATGAGGACGACGCTCATCTTTTTTTTTATTTACTATAAACTATTGCTTGACTGCGATCTCACCTGATGATAAGCAGTGACGCAATCGTTGACGCATTTATTAACCTTATTTTTTTCCCTTGCCATCATATTCATCTTTCGTTAATTTTAATTTAACATACCTACTCAAAACTTCTATTCAATCGTAGGTGTCCCGACTGGCCGGTAAACTAGCCTCCCTGGGAGTGACGCGAGGCTCTCGGGTGCTGATCTACATGCCCCTCATCCCTGAGGCCATCATCGCCATGCTGGCTACCAACAGGATTGGAGCCATCCACTCCGTAGTATTTGGAGGTAAGACTTTACCCCCAGTTTTATTCGAAAACATGGTTTTTAATACCCTACCCGTGACCCCGATCTTTCCTTTACCGGGGACAAAATGTACTGTTTTTCGTGTAACTACACTAGTGCGAAAAAGTGCGCGAGCTCGCCTCCACTGCAATTTTTTACATGTACCTATCGTAAGAGTATTAAAAAATGTCCGTCTTAATTAGGTTCAAATGTATTCAAAGCGTAGATTTAAATTTAGTTATTCATACATATTTTCACATTACCTACTTCCACATAATTCCCGGGATTTTAAAAGGGATAATCAACAGAAAAAGGAGTTATTTTTTCGGCTATCGGCTATACAAAAAAAAAGTGTTAAATGGGTCAGGACCAAACTTTTGACGCTACGAAATGTGTCACACTGGAAAATAAATGTGTCACACTGGAAAATTATTGTAGCACAATTGTATTGTTGCAATACATTTATTTTCCAGTGTGACACATTTTGTTGTGATTTCCGTTGTGCGATTACGTCAAAAATTTGGTCCTGACCCAAATAAGAGAATGTAAGATATAGATGACAGGTGGAACAAATGCCTGCAGTTACAAATATCCTCGTAGGTACATATCTAAAGGTGCTAGACCTGAGCATTCACTTGTAACAGGACATTAATTTGTTTGTAATAATTATAACATTCGCAAGAATGCTCATTAAAAGTGAATGAAAGAAAGAAAAGCTTTTTATTTTTGGGACGCAAATAATACTTAAATAATAATTTACATCTATTTACATAAACAGAAGGAAAAACAAAACTTAAAAACCGAAAACAAAAACTTAAAAACTAGTACGCATGTACGCGCAAAACGGGCCACCATTCAGCATAAAGCCAAGAACACACACATTGTGCGACGAGTCCACGGCGCTGGTTTTCAGGGTGGACCGAATGCTCAAGTTTATCAGCACCTTAACTTTGTTTTATTTTATTTTATTTTAATTAATCAAATCTTAAAAGATTGTTTGAATGAAATTAAATTATACCAAATTCTTCAATTAAATTAAGTTATTTTATTATATTTTTTTAAAATTTTGAATTGTTTTAATTAAATTATATAAATTGAATTATATTACATTAAATCATATTATATTTATTGAAATGTGAAATAAAAAGTAATTTTGACTGTTAAATTTTAATTTTATTGTGTATTTTATATTTTTTTATATTATTAAGAGCTGTAAAATTGTAAATGCCATGTACGCTCTTATTGTCACGTACATCAGACCACAATATTACAAATTTTTGCAATAATGTTAAATGTATGTGATGTGGCAGTACTTTAAATAAATAAACGAGTTACTGCTGGCGAAGTGTACTGAAAAGTTTATTTTAGAACCACTTTATTTCTTACTCAGGTTTTGCAGCAAGAGAGTTGAGGACAAGGATCGAGCATGCTGAACCAACTGTGATCATAGCGGCCAGCTGCGGGGTTGAGCCTAACAAAATTGTCAGGTAAATAAAAAAAAGCAATAATGCTAGCAAAGGAGGAAGCCGACCGCATAAGGTAACGACGCTCACTCTTCAGACGCCGCAGGGATTTCGATCTCGATTTCCGGCCACCGTAGGCTCGAGCTTGTGGATGGCGAGTAATGGGTATCTTGCCGTCCAATTGTCTGGTAACCGTCCGGACCAAGCCCAGTCATCAAAGGTGCACACTGTTTCCGCGCCTCAAGGAGTTGTCAGCCAGTCAGCAAACCGTAGGGACCCTGCAGAACGGTCGAAGCTACCCCCGTTTTTACCCCGTTTCTTCTTTGCTTTTCGCACCGGGGCCAAGGCTTCCTTTCAGAAAGAGGCCTTGGGCCCCAGTTGGCTTCGAGCCTTGTGCTGAGTCCCTACGATCTTTTAAGGGTTCCGTTTTTGCCGACTAAGATGGTTCCGCTGGCAAAAAACGTAACCCCTAACTAATGTAAAGTTAACAACACTAGGTAAAATCATCATAGTCTCTGTCTATTCCTAGACACATGTTTCCCTCTACACTTAAGGGGTTATCCCCTACCTTAATTCCCTTTTAACTGTAGGAGCCCAGCAGGGTCGAAGCTTCCTGGGACCAAGGGTTGATGCGAAAGCGTATTACCGGGGCCCTGGGATCAAGGCAGGAACGGGGTAGATTGTTTAGTCAGTAAGAGTCTGACACTGTTTCCCGCTCTGCCAATGGATGGGATTCGTCATTCGATGATTTTTACCTACCATAAAAAAACCCTTCTTCCTTTTACTTCTGCTCAGAATAAAGAATGAGCTGCTATTTATTCTCACTATTAATATTCACCATCTTTCTAGATACAAAGACATCCTGGACGAAGCGCTCTGCCAGTCTGACTTCCAGCCGAATAGCTGCATCATCTACCAGCGCCGCAGAGTGCTGGAGTGTACTCTGGAACCTGGTAGAGACATCAACTGGGAGGAGGCGCTGGAAGCCGAACCTGTTCCCTGTGTGCCTGTGGAGGCGAATGAACCGCTGTACATTTTGTATACGTCAGGTAAGAAGAAAATGTGTCGTAGTCATAGTAATTAGGGTTCTGTAATCAACTAGAAACCTTTATAGTTTCGCCATGTCTGTCTGCCTCTGTATCTGCAGGAATTTTAGCGCTGGAAAACTCGTATAAAAATTTAAGGTTTGCAAAATAAACATCATCAACGACTTTAAAAGAAATCAGACACAATAAATACGACCTCTACCTATTATAATATCTAACTTACACGTCCGACTGACATCTATAGCGTTCAGGTGACTGTGACTTAATTGGGACTCAAACCTTTGTTCTTATAGTCATTATAATTGATAATCACTTTACTACTACTAGCACCCTATTGTATTGAGTCTTTTTACCATATTATGTGAGACGCGTGATGAAAACGTGACTAAAGTAAGCACCTATTGTTTATATACGTAAAATATGTATAAAGTAACTGTAGAAAACATTCAAGATTTCACAAAAGAGATCTTCATATTATACACCGTAAAATTTTGATCGTTTTAATCCCGTGCAGGGTCGTTTTGGTACATCCCAATCGATTTGTAAAGATAAAATAAAATAAAATCGGCCAAGAGCATGCCGGGCCACGCTCAGAGTAGGGTTCCATATTAATTACACAAATTTCTCACAATGTAACAGAACCCAAACTACGATTTAACAGCGCGAAGTAGCCTATGTATTAATTAGTAACCCAATTTCCCGAGAGATGGCACTGTACCTGGTGGTAATTTTAACCGATTTTAATCTTTTTGTATTTTTATTTGAAAGAAGATACGCTCAGGATAATAATTATGTAAACTAAATTAAAAAAGTGCTTGCATTGTAATTACAAAATTAGTTCAGAACGTTTCTTTTTTAATTTTTCAAAAACTGTTCATCCTTTCAAGTTCGGAATACTTTTCCTATTATAGAAAGGCTTTATAAAGTTCTACTTTCGAGATTTTTTTCATATTCTCTAAACTTATGGTTCAAAAGTTAGAGGAGCGACGGCATTGGTTTTTACTTTTGCAGCGATTATTTCCGAAAATTAAAATACCTATCCAACAATATAAGGTGCTTTTAAAATATATGCCAGGATTTTTATGAAGTATAGTATTATGTTTATATATTACAATAGTAAAGATAAAATGTTGATAATTTGTGTTTTTTTTTTATACAAAAAATTATTCACGTAAAATTTTAATTCTTTTTTCGCATAAAACCATCCTCCGGTGTTACGATACGCTGTTGCCGCTCCGCGCCGCAAAATACCGGCGCCATTCATACTACTATTGTCATTCATTTCAAACGAATGCCGCCTTCGCGCCGGCCACTCGGTCGACACTGCGCAGCCACCCCCCCGCCCCGCGCGCACTACCCCGTTCGCCGCACACGCTAGCCGCGCCGCGCTTGCCTGTCGCCCCCTGACCGCCACGGGATTTAGTTTTATTATTATCGCGCGGGTTTTTATTAAAAACACTTAGACAAGTGAACAGTAACACGGACACATTGAACAAAGTGAAAACCCATTTGTGTGCAACGCAGAGGTGGACTTGTGCAACAGTTTCAAAGTCGGTAGGGAGTGTGGTATTTAAACACGGTGCAATTGGTGTAGGTAAATAACTTTTAAATACGCCAAGTTCCTGTAATTTATCGTTATTTGATATTACACTTTTGAGCCCTAAGCGAACGCCGGCGTTTTGTTCTTTAATTGTGTCTGTAATTACAAAAGTCGAAAGGTTAATTTAAGTACCTATTGTTTACACTAACTTGAACTGAACTGTTTTAAGTGTGATGTGAAGTTTATCATCGTAACTGGTAACTACTGGTAAGTAATTGCACTTTAAAACACTTGTTTGCCTACGTATTATTGCGTACCTAGTGAATTAGGTAGGGACAAGCTAGTCAGCTGATTTTAGTTTTCATTCGTAGAACGAATGGAAAGAGATAGCAGCTGTTTCATTGACAAAGAGAAACATCGCGCGTAATTTGTGAACCACGTTGTGCAGAATAGAGTCAACATTTATTTAACTACTTTATTTTCTCAGACTGGATTAACTGTTCCGGGGTACGAAAGCTCTTCACTATTGTAATCTATAAACACAACAGTACACCTCCCAAAAAGCGTGGCATATATTTTAAAAGCACCTTATATATCACACGTTATGGAAGAAATTAAAAAAAAAATCACTTCACCCTTTACGTGCAGGGCAGGTAACCTAATATTTTTTTTTTTACTAGTTTTTGTTTTTGCACTTTGTCGACGTGATTGATATGCATATTGATACCAAATTTCAGCTTTCTACTGCTAACAGTCACTGAAATTATCCGCGGACAGATATTATTTTGCTAAAAAATCGTAATCTGTTAATTCATAATAGTAGATCATTGGCCGGCAGTGGTCTCGTAATAGAATTGTGGTACGAACTGTCTTGTAATGAATTAAAATCGACGACTGCACAATAACGTTCTAATGGTACCTAACATACCCTAGCTTCCTACAGATTTTGGAAATCTATAAAATGGTCAGCCTTTGTCTATTATAAAATGCACAATATTAAATATAAAAATAAACCATCCTCAAGAATCACTTTGTCTATTGCTAAAACGGCATGAAAATCCGTTCAGAAATATTCAAAATCGGAGATTTTTTCATAACTTTTTATATTACCTATTATTTATTTCTGCCCTAGGCACGACCAGTGCACCAAAAGGTGTCCAGCGTCCATGTGGCCACGCAGTTACACTCTGCTGGACCTTGCGAACAGTCTACGGCCTGAAGAAGGGCGTGTGGTGGGCTGCATCCGACTTGGGATGGGTGGTCGGACACTCCTACATCTGTTATGGTCCCCTTCTAGCTGGAGTTACCTCAGTGCTTTATGAGGGCAAGCCAGATAGGACTCCCGACCCCGGACAGTATTTCAGGTAAGATTTCTTGAATATGATTATTTTAAGACTTCGTATCGAATTCGACTTTATTTGCTTGATTGTAAATATGGAGCCAAGGAGTGGAATTCCTTGCCGGAGTCTGTGTTTCTTGATGGCTACAACCCGGGAATCTTTAAATCAAGAGTGAATAGGTTACTTCTAGGTATGCGCGCTCCATTGTCGACCGCAGTCAATAAAAAAAAAGTTGGCTCATTAAAAAATATCCCGGATTCATACTCAATACTTGATTGCATTCCATATGTACATATAGTTGGTATAAATAGTGTCAAGATCAAAATGGACCTTATCAGGCACAACAAACTTAAGAGAGAGGACGAAAATTAAGTAGCAATTCGTAGAATTAATTAATTATTATTATAGGTAATTAGCTTTACATGTATACTATTACGTGGTCTATTATGTTACATATTTTAATTTATTTTTGTCATCGTTATATTTAAATTATTACTATGTGCATTTAAATTAAATTGTGAATGCATGTAATTATATTATTATGTCTATGTGTTTGTAAATTATGTCAGATGATTCATTTATTTATTTTTCGATACGACGATTGAAGCTCGCAATTAAATAATTTTTACAGTTTTAATATAGAATTCAAAAATAAATTGTCTTCATTAAAATAATTTAAATGTATGCAAAGCGCAATAAGTCATTTGCAATCTCTAAGTCGCGTGCGATTTAATCGTCATATTTATGATTCCGGAATTTTAAAAGAGGTATTCTCAATTCTATGCTACCTTCTACAAACTTTAGGTAAATATGCCCTACCTATTCCATTTTCTGCCTATCATACAACCGCAACTCATTGAACTCGATTCTTACCGCTTCTTCTTTCTTCTTCTTTATTCGAACTATCGCATTGCCTGCTACAAGTTACTCTGCGAAGATCGTCAACCCCTTTAGATTACTGCGACTACCACTACTTCCATTTCTTCATCTCCTTCCTTCCTTGTTCCTGTTATTTAGGGTCGGATCTCTTCACTCTTCTGCGCCTAGTGACTTTATCTTAGGTTATCAATTCCGGCGATTGGATTAATCCTACTGCTTCCTTTTTTTATCAGACTGAAAAATTAAATGTCATACCTTATGTTTTTACCAACACATTTGAAGGCGTCACCGTGGCCCAAGAACCCAAAGGGGAATATAAAGTTTGGTTTTAGTTAAAGTCTGACACTCCATTTTACTCCAGCATAAAGCGAGAAGAAAGTTTTAGCGGATTACACCCGAAAAAAAAACATGTGAGGCTTTTAAGTTTCAACTCAATATTTTCGCTATTTACTACGGGTTCACAATTATCGTTAGATAGGTCTTCAAGACATTCTCACATTATTCCTTAATTTTGTTTTTAAACCGTCATATTGTTAACTCTTTCAGAATCATAGAACAGCACCGAGTCAACGCCCTCTTTACGATCCCCACCGCATTCAGGGTACTAAAGCGAGCTGACCCCAACGCGAAGTACGCTAGGAGATACTGCAGCAAGTCCCTGAAGACCGTGTTCATTGCGGGAGAGCACTGTGATCAGGATACCAGGGTGAGTTTTTAACTGTCTTCTTATTTCGTCAAGTCTGTAGTTATGGTTAGTTTCTTTAATAATCCTAATTCTTTATATATACAAAAGGAGAAACTGAGTGACTGACATATTAACACACAGCCAAAACTACTGAGACTAGGAGCGTGAAATTTTACTCAAGGTTTCCTCTTATGACGTAGGCAAACACTAAGACTCCGAAAAATTACCGAACTTGACTAGCAGTGGGAAGGGCACATTGCTCGCAAAACTGATCGTCAATGGGCCTGAAAACTTCTTGATGAGCGACCATATACCGGACGATACATTGTTATAGCCTGTAGGCTATAACACTGTCACAGATTGACCGACGACCTGATGAGGGTCACGGGAAGGTGATATATGCATGACTTGCTTAGGATCGTTGTGGTGTCACTTCATTGTAGTGATGGGTCTCATGGTCACAGGGGACACCTTTGGACTGAAATGCTTATGATGAATTTAATTCTGAAGCTACCTCTAGGCTTGAGAAGTCTTCCTGATCTTTGTAGTAACTATTTAGTATCTGTGTCTTTGTCTCGCTGCTGTTTAATTATGAGATAGCTTATCTACGTAGTTATTTGTAGCTTACTTCAGATTCGCAATGCTACCTTTCTATTAATGCTTACCATGTTCAGCCAAAAATTTAAGACATTCAATTGGTCGTTTTGATCGCGAATTGCAAAACAACATAATCCAATTATTATTTTTCCGGCAAAACCTATGACGACTATGATACTAAAAGGTCAGTAGGTTGATAAATTAACATAGAGAAGTAACTAGACTCTCTATATTTCTCCTTGAACGATCGTCAATGAATATCATTAATTTCTAACGGAATTAAGTAAATTAATGCATCCATTGTCATGGAACGATATTGACCTACGACTTTGAGAACGACGCGTAGCTACGTGTGACGAGTTTGTTCTGCAACGAAACAGGGAAAAAAAAAGAAATTTGTGCTACTTTTTTTTAGTAGGTACTGTATTGTCATTAAGTACGACGACACTAACTGTATGCGGTTCAGTCAATTGAAAAACGTACACGATGATTTGTAATTATGCATTTGTTGAGTCAAAGCTTCAGCCTTGAGCATCGACGACGAGTTGCTAGCCTGTTGTTTTTCTACCAACCAAGCCTTGCACTTTGAGGAATGTGCGTCAGATTTACATAACTTAATTCCGCCAAGCCCGTTCCATTGTCAGACTATCAGACGCACTGTGATGCAGTAACGGTGCTTGAAGGATACCCCACCCTTACGTACAAAGGGTTTGGAAACATATTCATTGTGTGTATAGGTAAGGAGTGGAATTTCTTGCTGGAGTCTGTGTTTCCAGATAGCAACAACCTAAGGGTCTTGTGAATAGGTTACTTCTAGGCAAGCGTGTTCTATCGTAGCCCACATTATAGCTCACCATCAAGAGAGATAATATTTAAACGCTACCCAATTAGTATTTTTTTTTAATCATTGGTATGGCGTTGGACTTTAGTTTCTTCTTTGAGTGCATCCTCTAATCTAAATTTCTCCTTATTCTTTTCATACAGCAATGGGCAGAGCGTATCTTCGGCGTGCCGGTCCTGAATCACTGGTGGCAGACAGAGTCAGGATCACCAATCACTGCCCCATGCATCGGTTATGGCGTGAAGGCCATCCCACCACACTCGGCTGGATACCCTGTCCCTGGGTATGATAGTGAGTACTCCTTAAATTTTTTTTTTCACCGTTACAAGAAGGGCCAAGGAGCCAGATCTTCTTCTTTTCGTGTCAATTTGATTCAAATTTGGTCCGACCAATATTTAGCCACCTGGACAGCTCTTTCGTTGGCGTTTCGGTGGTAGTGCACGCTGAGCAGTAAAGGAGGGGACGCATATCCTGTGAAGGTGCTCCACACTAGCACTGTAAGGAGACAGATAACCTCGTAGCAGTTGACATGGATGGGAAAAATGTTTCATTTCCTGTTCTAGCAACAAACTATCTTAAACCTTTACTAGACTGTTATGTAGAAAAACTTCTAAAGTGATAAACATTGATCTTATATGACCGAATACTGATGGTTCATTGCTTAAACATTTTCAAGTTTTGTACAATAACCGTTCTAATTTTTCCCAGTTCGCACCATGAAAGAAGATGGTACAGAATGTCAACCAGGCGAAGTGGGCAGGCTGGTGGCCAAGCTGCCTTTACCTCCAGGTTTTGCTTCCACTTTGTGGCAAGCTGACAAGAGATTCAAGGAAACGTACTTCGAAACATACCCGGTAAGTTTTTTATTATGGCTGCTAGACTAGTTGCAAGAGATTTTTTATTAGAATTACGTGTTTATATATTTTAAATAGTATTTGTTATTTCTTTGACCGATCCATTAACCCTGCACTTGAAACTGCCAATATAAATACGATCAGGCAAAAAAAAGCGTACCCATTAGAAATAGCCAATTGTTTTAACAATTTCTATGTTGATCAAGTTGAAACTAAAATTAAGGCATTGCACGTTCCTATGATCTCAAAAGTCTCTAATTATTTATTTATGGAACCACTATAAAACAAGACATCTCACTTAGAGATATAAAGAGTGTTGGCTTTGACGGAATGCACACTAAAATTAAAAAAGAAATGGCTCAATACATAACTTCACATCTCAGTCACATCATTGACACTAGTATATTTCATGGAATCTTTCTCGAAGGACGACAGGATAGGCAATTTATGGAAAACTACAGACCTATTGCCTTGATACCGGTCTTCTCAAAAATATTCGAGAAAGTTATCTAATAAGGCAAGACATTTTTGTAATATTAGATTGGTATTTGTTTTAGCACAGTATTATTTTAAATTTGTTTTGTCACATAAATATCTAACATTTAAAAAAGCCTTTTTTATATTTATATTCGTTTATGATTTTTAAACAGTGTAAGATAACTAACTAAATAAATATTAATCTTTGTACAACTATTTTCAAAGTATAGAGGACCATCTAAAATTTTCTCACACTCATGTGTATCTGAAACCTATATTTATAATAGTTATGTATTATTTATATAATATTCTTTATATTATATATTGTGCAAGTCATACGTCACAAAACAATTTGCGTGTATAATTTTTTTACATACCTACAGTAACGCTTACAAAAGGTTAATTGATTGGTGGAAATTAATTCAGGGCCAATTTCCGTACTTTGGATGTTGAACATCCGTATTTATTATTATTAGTAGGTACGATTAAACAAACGTACTTTATTTTTCGTAGTACCTATGATCTTTATTTTATAATTTTTAGGGCTACTATGATACTCAAGACGCTGGTTGGATAAGCGCTGAAGGAGCCGTATGGGTGGTTGCAAGAGCTGACGACGTCATCAATGTAGCAGGACATCGTCTGTCGACTGCAGCTCTTGAAGATGTGGTCCTGAGACATGCCAGGGTTGCTGATGCTGTAGTTGTTGGAGCTCCAGATGCAACTAAGGGAGATGTTCCACTCTGCCTATATGTCATGAGGCCTCCTCAAGACGGTAGGTGATATAGGGATTTGATGATAACCTTAATTAAAGTCTTTCTTTGTAAACTAAACTGCAGTCAGTTTTAAAAAGCCGAGGAAGCCGGGATAAAAAAAATACAAGCGCTTGCTTTTTTTAAAATCCCGGCTCGATATGAGGGGTGTCTATGTGTGTGTGATCAAAATTGGTTTTACCGTGTATAACAACTGATTATGCGTATAAAACCTAGTAGGGTACCTATTTAATAAATTTTTTTTTAATCATTTAAGACTTTCGTTGGCCTCGCACAAGTATGGATTTTTACAAACTTTTAATTTAAGTTTTATGGTTACTGGACTTTCATGGATTTATTATTTATTAAAAAACTGGTAGTTTCACAAATAATGTTAAAAATAATGTTAAATTTTATTTACAGATGAAGAAATCGTAGCCGAGAGCACAGTGTCTCAAGAGTTAATAGCATTAGTTCGACATTTGATCGGCCCGATCGCAGCTTTTAGAAAGGCAGTAGCTGTACCTGCGTTACCTAGAACAAGATCTGGAAAGGCACTCCGTGGAGCCATCGCAAAGTTGGCTAGGTCTCAATTAGTAAAATTACCTTCCACAATAGAAGACCCAACTGTATTCGGCGAAATTAAGATCGCTTTACAGAAATTCGGTTACGCTATTGATGCTCCTGATCCAGAAATGTAATAAATATAATGTAGAAAAATAATAGGTGATATCTTCATACAGTTTGGTGAAAAAGTTTGAATAAGAGAGGTTTTTTCTTTACTGGCAATATTTCTAAGGCTGTGTTTCAACCAGAGATGTGTCCTCGCACATCTCTGGTTAAAATAACCCTCGCTATGCATCCTCATGCCTAGCGAGGGTTGAGTTATTAAAGAACCAACTTATCCTCCTACATTTCTGGTGGAAACGCAGCCTCACTGTCAGTGTCTTCCAGCTGTGGATTGTGTTAAAAATTCTATGCTCTACGCCAAGCTGTAATTTTAATTACTTACTATTTATTTTTATTCTTGAATTTTACTGTGATAGAAAGTTAAAGTTCTTGCTTTTTATGTTTCTTTAATAAAGTTTTTGTAGTACTTTATACGACCTATGTACCAATGTCAGTGTTAATGTTATGAATATGTAATGTTTAGGAATAGATACTTACTGAATATTTTTTAGCGAAGCATATTGTTGTGGCTACTTCTATACTATGTAGGTAATTATTTTTAATATCATTGGAAAACTTTTTTAATTTAACTTATTTACTAGCTAAATTTATAAGATTATCATCTAGTCTAGGGAAACAGAAATGTTAGAAACACATTTATGAATATCAGTCCTATGTGGGGTAACTTGTTAGAAGCAAGCATAATAAGCACATTAGCACATTCATAATTAGATTACCTAAACACATTTTTTAGATATACTTATTTTAATAAAATAAAAATGTATAAAAAAAGTAATGCACGTCAGCTCTGATGTGTGATTGGAGTTTGCTCTTTAAAACGATTATGTTATTTGTAACTTTACAACATGAGAGAGGTACAGGAGTGCTATGCGCCAGTACTTGGTACATAGAAAGGTATAATGTCTCCTCTTTTTATTAACGCTTAATTTTAATAGGTACCTATAATTTTTCATATATTTGTAGATGACCCAGATTCGTAATATTACGAGGGGCCAACTCAACGTACATTTTCATACAACTGCTCTTTCGTGGTTGTAGTTTTATTACACATCTTACTCCAGAATTCCAGATATTTTGGATACACAGATCTTATTATCTTGTAGATATTATCTGTGTTTCTTTACAAATTTAAACATAATTTTTTGTAACTTTGCCCTCCATAATGTGCATATAGGTATATTAAAAATTAAAAAAACGACATCTTTAGAAATCTTGCATGATGAAAATATACCCCATATTTTCTAGAAAAAGTGTTGTTAAATATTCCAGTAAATGACGGAATTACCGAATGCCAACACAGTTTTCAGGTGTTCTCTCTTTTTTCGCGTTGCCTCATCATCAAACAACATATTGGATTGTGATGGATAAATAATAAGCTAAACCATGCTTGAAGTTGACGCTAACCGACTGAGGAAGAGCCCTCTAAGGAGTAAACTCCAATAACCTATCAAAAATTTAGTTCTTAATGGCGGCTTCATATTAATGGCGTGAAGTTTCGAAAATAGGCGTGAACCTGAATTTGGAAGGTCTTTGCAGGGTACGACTGGGTTGTAATGGTGGCTCCAATTTAGTGCCGTGAAGCTCCGTAAACAAGCAGAAAAGTGAATGCGGACGGTTTTCGCGGGGTACAACTTGTGTAGTTTATTTTATTTATTGCCAATTTACACTAACAGTTTACACCACATATATAAATTTTAGGCACATATTAATGGACAGCGATTAGGACATAAAACATTTTAAGAACGTAAATTTTATATTTAACATGATAAAGATAATTTTATATTTAATATAATAATGAAAAATAATAATCATTAAAATAATGTCATTATGAAATGTAAAAAAAAAATAAAAGATAAAATAAAAAATAATGTCAAAGAAAAGAAAATTAACAATGTCAAACAAAAACAGAAAAATTTAGTCTCACTGGATATAGTGCTGCTGTAAGTTTATTCATGGTGTGAATTCATGGCATTAATGTGGAGCCGTCATTATATGTATATAATTTATATTTGTCTACGCTATTGTTTTAACCACAAATACAGTTTTAAATCGGTCGGTGTTTGGTGGCACGTTTTTGTGCTAGCGGGGCTCAAGCGGAATAATACATTCTAGATAAGTACATACTTAACTGTAAGGTTGAGAATGATTACGAAGAATGGTAAATGGATAGGGTACCTATAATACTATTCGTTATATGTCTGTTTCACGGAACAAAAAATAAACAGAACACAAATACTGAACAAGAACACTTTTTATTTATTATTATTATAAATTTATTTTTTCTTCATGGTCTATGCTTGCTGTGGAAGTAATATAGGTGTGCACCATTTTGTGATCCCTTAGATAAAACTAAACTGATATGATGGCTATTTTGGTTGTCCTATAAATATATTATAAAGTAGGTACATAATTGTTTCTGGTTAATATTAAGTTAGGCCAACGTATAGTTTAATGAATATTTATACTGTGACGTTATTTGTAAAAGTGAATATTTGAAAATAAATGTGTGTAATGCTGTAAAATGTCTATTATTTAATAATTTACTTTTGCCTTCGTATCGTCGTCGCATGCTATTCTATAGCTGTCTACGCATCTAAGGCATCTGACTCAAATCTTACGGGCAGCGGGTCAGTGGTGCAGGATCTTATACGTAAAATTAAATGTACCGGCTCTCGAATAGGTATAGCGGTACGGGGATGGATCCCAAGTGGTGCAATCCATTCAAGCTCGCCCGCTCTCACACCGCAGCCGCTGCTTAGCCACCGGCTCGCCCACAAACGGCGGGTTAGGTAAAATTAGATAAAATCGTTAAAATCAAGCCACTACTGACTTCGTTGCCAGGTTAGGCTTAGGTGTGTAGACAGCTTTATGCTCTAAGTTTAGAGTACATATAATAACAATATGACTGCTGTTGGTCATTTTATTACTTGGTAACTTTTACAACTGTCAAAGTCAAAGTTGGTGACAGTTGCTGTCAACGTCAAAAACGATTTACGAGTGACGCATCGCGGGGTATCGCCCTACTTGTTTCGGAAAATAAATCGAAATAATACCATCTGTTGGGTTATAATTAATGCTAGAATCATATTGAAGCTCTCCCTAATATATATCGGGTAATATCCTTGTAGTTGGAATGTCCACGTCGTGCCAGTAAAGAGAGAAACTGTGTGTTTACGTGTAATTGAAAAAACCGGCTTAAGAAGGTAAGAAAGCGCTTTCTATTTTATGCATTTTCTCTTATTAATTGCTACACTAGATAGTGCTCAAATTACTCCGAGTCTATTGTTCAAGTTTATGTTCAATAGAGATCTGTAAAAAGTATTTTTGTCGAGTGAAATTTATTATGTACACAACATTGATTGTCATATGTAAAGGTAGTGTTACACCTTTTCGTTACGTCAAGATAATAATAGATAATGCGATAACTTCAGTTCTCTAAAAGATAGCCAAGTAGTATTCGTGATATAATCGAGTTAATCAATATTTTCAACATGGTAAGTGAGTCATTGCAGTTAAATGTTTTTTTGGATAAAAAGCCATTGAATTCTTATTAGCTAAATCTAAACAAGTCCCTTGTTGATTAATTTCCATGTTTTGATAATCAGAAATCAAATGAATGGGGAGTTAACACAGATTATTGTTTACCATCAGATTATAAAGCAACCATTGAAACTTCACCCTTTTGTTATCATGAATGAATCTGTTTTTACTATAGAAATAATTGTCTGAGTAATCATTCACCCATTCACCTAGCTTTTCAAGTAAACTAGTTATTTTAGTATAGTATTTTGCTGGAAATGGACATTAATTTAGTTAAATAAATACATTATTTTGACTTATGGGAAATACTTTTAGGATGTCTTCACACCCTAATATGTCAAGATATAAAATGAACAAGTTTTCTGACAAATCCCATCATTGCCCATAGCTGTCCGTAATTTATCTTTCCATGGTAGCGTTTCATTTGTTTGTTCAATCTGATATTCGTTTTATTGAGTAGTTTTGGCTTTTGGAAAAGAGAAAATAAATCTATTTAATATTTAACCTTTCAACCCAATATATAACCTTATTCCGTAATTAGAGACATAATAGAAAGACAATAGGTACGACGTTGGCGTTCGCTTGAGGCTCAAGAGTTTAAAAGTGTTGGGTTAATTTGGTATGTAATTTTTAAAAGTCCTAATTAACAATTAATATTCCAGATGTGGAAAGCATCCACTGACCGGGCACCGCCAGCGTTGGCCGAGGCAGACGACTGGGAGACAGATCCTGACTTTGTGAACGATGTCACGGAACACGAACAGAGATGGGGACCTGGGGGCAGGAATGTTGAAGCTATTGAGTGAGTAATAATGTTTTAATATGTATTAGAACTGGGCCATTTGCATATTTAGGTGATAAAATTAATACTTAATTAATGGTTCGGGCTGATTAGTAGAATGTTATTGTTTGTTACCGTTACCATGACCCAGGTTGTCAGTAAAAGTCCAACACACCCTTGTCTGTCTCCCCTAAGGAGTTAGGGGAGACAGACAAGGGTACTAAAGATAAGAGTACTATCTAGTGATGGAGATCACTAGATAGTATAAAACAAAGTCGCTTTCTCTGTCCCTATGTCCCTTTGTATGCTTAAATCTTTGAAACTACGCAACGGATTTTGATGCGGTTTTTTTTAATAGATAGAGTGATTCAAGAGGATGGTTTATATGTATAATACAATATATTTAATACCACCATTGCACCCGTGCAAAGCTGGGACGGGTCGCTAGTATTGTACATTTAGATTGTTTGATCTATTATAAAGTGAATTACATGAGCTACCATGTACATTAATAGTGAAAGTGTATGATATATTGATAAAAAAAGGAAAGTAAAAATTAAATTAAAAAAAGTAAAAATTTATTTAAACTACTTTTTTATGATTTTTTCATATTTTCTAAACTTATGGTTCAAAAGTTAGACAAGGGGAACGCCTTGCTTTTTACTTTTGGAGCAATTATTTCCGAATATATTTAATTATAGAAGATTCTAACAAAAAGTATCTAATACATGTTACAAAATAAAATATTGATTGCAGGAAACGAAACCGGTGGCATTACAAATATGTCATAATTATGTTTTCCTCTATTACAATTAATTGACTTTACACAGGGAAAACTATTATTAGATTTCATGTTATTGGTAAAAACATTTAATAAACAGGTCTTAAATTTTGGTGTTATTTTTGGTGTTTTATCAATTAATTGTATTTATTATCTTACTAGCGACCCGCCCCAGCTTCGCACGGGTGTAATGCTGATATTAAATATTTATACATTTATTATAGATATAAACTTTCCTCTTGAATCACTTTAACTATTTAAAAAAGCCGCATCAAAATTCGTTGCGTAGTTTTAAAGATCTAAGCATACATAGACAGATAGCGACTTTGTTTTATACTATGTAATGATATAATATGATATATAAAAATGAATCGCAAAATGTGTTGGTAAGCGCAAAACTCGAGAATGGCTGAACCGATTTCGCTAATTCTTTTTTTGTTGTTTTTATTATTGTCAGGAGAAGGTTCTTATGAAAAAAAATTGGAGGGTATAACAGGGTAAAACAAGATAGAGTAGGGAAGAGTGGAATAGAGTAGAATATTCTGTTGCCGGGAGCGAAGCCGCGGGCAAAAGCTAGTTATCATTAAAGATGAGGTTCAATGTTTAAAATAATATTGATATGATTTGTAATAGTGTTCTATCGATACTTTGCGATGTATCATTCAAATGTATCGATTTTTCAAAATATCCTAAGTAATTTGTCCGTATTTATCTACACTAATATAATAAAGAGGTAAAGTTTGTTTTTTTGTTTGTAAGGGGTAATCTCTGGAACTAATGGTTCGATTGGAAAAATTTAAGATATAATAGAAAGCTGCTGTACTCCTGAGTGACATAGTCTATATTTTTTTTATTTAACATGGATAATAACCGAGCTATCACAACTTTTGTCTCACAAATTTTCCGCGGACGAAGTCGCGGGCAGAAGCTAGTAGTCTATAATATTAAATATTGATTACTTTAATATGAGTAAAAACAGGTTGTAGAAACAAATCAACCAATGAATCGACGCGTCTGAAGTGAGGCTCTGCGAATTTTAGCGCTTGATAACTCGTAAAAAATAAATGTTTTTAACAAATAAATGCAATTCGCAGTTGTTATTGCTGTTAAAATCTGTTATTGGCATTTATTTTTTTAAAGCTTAATGTTTGTACGACTTTTCAGAGCTATAATTCGCAGAGCCTATCTTCAGATTCCCCAGATCTGACGGCCGTACTTTATAAAGCAGGCGTTTAATGTAGTTCTAGCTCAACTCTTTTGGGCCTCTCCTGGAGCCTAGAGGCTCCTGGAGCCTAGAGGGTATGTGCAAACTGTTACTTCGACTCCAGGAATAAGGCAAGGAAGGTACGGGGTAGGTTTTTTAGTCAGTAAGAGTCTGACACTGGTCTCCCGCTTCGCCCAAGAGCGGGATTCGTCATTGGATGATTTTCACCTACAATAAAAAAAAAAAAAACTCTTTTGGGCCTTTTATTGCCTAGCTAGATTTCTGCCAGCGGCTTCACCCGCCAGTAAGCAGGTTTTGTACCCCCAAAGGGGGTGAATTTTGGAAAATCCTTTCTTAGTCTTCGCCTACGTCACAAAAGGAAGCCTTGTGCAAAATTTCACTCTCCTAGTCCTAGTAGTTTCGGCTGTGCGTTGATATGTCAGTCAGCCAGTTTCTTCTTTTTTATATAAGGTCCCATTAAAATAGATGGACAAATTTTGACACAGCATTCAAGAAAAAAAAAACCCCGATTAAAGTATTTTTATTTTGACCTTAGGGCCCTCGCCCACGGGCGACTTTTTGTAGCGATGCAGTCGCGATGCTCTCGCGCGTAGCATCGATACAGACGCGAAGCAGTCGCTAGCTGTGTGCCCGCGCCCACGGGACCAGATTCAGTCGCGATGCAAACGCGATTCAGTCGCGATGCAAACGCGATTCGGTCGCGATGCAAACGCCATTCAGTCGCGATGCAAACGCGATTCGGTTGCGATGCAAACGCGATTCGGTCGCGATGTAGTTACGATACAAAAATACCTTGGATCAGTACAGTTGCAAGATGGACTCCGTTGAGGCAACATTAGTCACGTTGTCTTTGGTGCTGCTTTTACGTAAGTAGCCGAAGCGTAGACAACGGAAGCAGCGTCAATATTGGATGCATCCATTTAATACCCAGAGATTACTTTGTGGACATCATGTAACAACATTCAAACAACTCAAAAATTATGATCTTAAATTCAAAAGTTGTTATAGAATGTCATATTCGACGTTTTGTGAATTGCTTTCCATTGTAAAACCAGAGTTGGCACGCAGAAATACAATGATGAGACAATGTATATCAGATCGCGCGTTTGTATCGATACAATCGCGATGCAGTAGCGCGTTAGTAGCGCGACGCGGTCGCGCGTTTGTATCGATACAAACGCGATGCAGTAGCGCGTTGCAAATGCGACTAACACGCGTTAGAAGTGATGCAGTCGCGCGTTTGCTAAACGCGCGACTGCATCGCTACAAAAAGTCGCCGTGGGCGAGGGCCCTTAAATAATAAATTGATGCATGGGAAATGAGCACTCGAGAATTTTTGTAAGTACATAAAGGGCTTTTTTCTTATTATTTTTTTACCAGTGCCTTTATTTTGGTGTTCCGAATAATTTGTAAAATTTTGTCCATCTATTTTAATGGGACCCTATATATATAGATAATGATAATATAATAATAATAATAATATGTCCACAACTATCACACAACGCCATCTAATCCCAAGCTAAGCAGAGCTTGTGTTATGGGTACTAGACAACTGATAAACATAGTATAGTATAGTATAGTATAACGTAAATACATACATATTACCTATAGATAAATTACACCCAGACACAACAAATGATCGTTCTCATCACACAAACATTTGTTCTGGGTGGGAATCGAACCCAGGACCTCTCGCATAGCAGTCAGTCAGTCAGTCGATAAAGTAACCCCTGACAACAGTGTCATCCGTTCCGAAACGATCTCGAAATAGGGCTAAGTATACGAAGGAAGCATCCCAGCCATCAATATCTGGAGGCAATGCCCTGCGGTATCGCCCAGACGAGGCTAATTATAATAAATTGATACTGCAGTGAAAGGGAAGTGTGTGGGCGACATTTTCTTTTATACGGTGAATCACGATGTTGGGTAAAAGTGCATGTTTGAATTTTTCATTCGGTCCATCCCAGCTCCTTGAACCGTATTAAAAATATCATCAAATTGATGTTAAATGATTAACGACATATGTCGAGGTTGCCGACATAGCCCAAAGGATCGTCACACTCAAGTGGCAATGGACAGGGCACGTTGCTCGAAGAACAGATGACCGTTGGGGTCGAAAGGTTCTGGCGACCGCGTACCGGAAGACGCAGTGTTGGAAGACCTCCAATAATATGGACCGATAACCTGACAAGGGTTGCGGGTGGCCGGTGGATGCGAGTTGCACAGGACCGTTCATTATGGCGACAATGTTCAGCAGTAGACGTCTTAAACGCTAGATTTTAAAGGCGGTCTGAAAGTCGGCGGCAAACATAAGCCGGCGGCATGTGTTTTTTTTTTATGGTAGGTGAAAATCATCGAATGACGAAACCCGCTCTTGGGCGGAGGGGGAGACCAGTGTCAGACTCTTACTGACTAAAAAACCTACCCCGTGCCTTCCTTGCCTTATTCCCAGAGCCCCGGTATAACGCTTTCGCATCACTTCGACCCGGAAGGGCCCCTACAAGCCGGCGGCATGTGTGGATGGACCATTAGAATAACATTGAAATGTCTGTTTCTTTCCAGTATGGCGAAGCTGAGAGAGGAAGTACTTGAAGCGGATTCACAGTTAAAAAAGAAGCAATATGAGGCTGGACCGAAGCCTTCATTTGGGTACGTATTATTTCTATCTTCGTATTTGTTACTAGTGGGATCCCTTTTTTGCTTAAAATAGTTTTTGTCCTAATTTAAATTGTCTTAATTTTTCGGAATATTGTTTTTTTTTTAATATGTCCACAACTATCACACAACGCCATCTAGTCCCAAGCTAAGCAGAGCTTGTGTTATGGGTACTGGACAACTGATAAATATACTTAAATATTTCAAAATACATACATATTATAGATATTTTTTTTTAATTTGAGAGCAGTGGTGGCCGAGTGGTAACGGCCCCGACTTGCGTGTAGTGTGTAGTGTCGCGGGTTCAAACCCAGCCAGGCGCATTACTTTGTGTAATTTATTTTATCACCACTGCTCTCAAAACGGTGAAGGAAAACATCGTGAGGAAACCGGCATGTCCTAGAACCAAAAATTCGAAGACATGTGACATCCACCAATCCGCACTGGGCCTGCGTGGTGGATTATGGCCCATTCCCTCTCCTAGAGAGAGGAGGCCTGTATCCCTGCAGTGGGAAAATTAAAAGGCTGATGATGATGATGATGATAGATAAATTACACCCAGACACAGAACAAATGATCGTGCTCATCACACAAACATCACTCACGACCTGTGCACGTACAGCAGTCAGGGTTACTATCCACTAGACCAACAGGCCAGTCTCTAGTACTCGTACTAAATTAAATCTGATTAGTGACCCGCCCTGGTTTCGCATGATTTAATGTAATATTTATAAATCTATCGCTTTTTTTGTTTGTGAAAACTGCTTCAAAATACTTAGGAGTTAACGGATTAACAGACTTTATACTATAGTAAATATTAGTGACCCACCGAGATACGATTTGCAGCCGAAATCATAACCGATTGGTTTGGTGACATAAAAACTGACTTAAAATAAATTTAATATTTCGATTTGGTTGTTCCTGACTATATTTTGATTTGATTGTGATTAATAACACCGTGAAATTTTAATGGTTGTTTTCCCTCAGCGAAATGGTTGTGTCTTGGTAAGGTAATACAAACATTTAATAAAAAAATAAAATATTAAAAACAAAAAATGGACCTGTACAGTGCAAGCTAATTATGACGTATCACAACGTGCGAGAGCTTATTTTGGTTTAAATATTTAATGAATCTGTTTCCTTTGACGGCGCGGCGTGCTGCGCATGCGACTCTAGTAGTACCTACAAATTACGTCTAATGTTACTATTGTTTTCGCTTTTTTGAGTTGATGAATATTTTTAATAATTATTTATGAAAAAAAAACTTTTTATTTTTTTATTTTTACTGTATGCTTCAAAAGTACTCCTTATGGCAAGTCATTCTGCCGCGGGAAAACAACCATTTAAATTTCACGGTGTATAATTACTAGTCTTCTGCCAGCGGTTTCGCGCGCCTGAAAGTAGCGTTCTCCATAAAAACTTTAGATACCCATTATATCCCTGTAGGAGCTGAATTTTGAAAAACCCTTTCTTAGTGTTCCCCTACGTCATTAAAGGATGCCTTGTGCAAAATTTCACTCTCCTAGGCCCAGTAGTTTCGGCTGTGCGTTGATATGTCAGTCAGTCAGTTTCTCTTCTTATATAATTATATAGGTAACTTTCATAGCATGCTAAATACTCCAATAGAACGACCATTACATAAAAAACGAATCAGTTAATATTTCTAAATAGCTACCACAACGGTCGAAACCGCAACTTCGGTCGGTCTCCAGAAACTTATAGGACTATTAGGACTCCATCTTATCTTCTAAAACTTTAATAAAAATTGATTCTCGAATTAATGAATCAATATTGAAATCAGATATATTAAATTGGAACCAGTTATTTTATGACGAATCCGCATTTAAAACTTTGAGCCCCGTGCGAACGCTGGCGTTCGGACAACTATTGTTCTTTAATTGTGTCTGTAATTACCACGGAGTAAATATAAAGAGGAGATGGCCTAAACGGCTGTGCACTGTGATTCTCAGCACGGTCCTGACGTCATCATGGTGGGCGTGGCTTAAGTCAGTGTATTGTTGGCGTTCGTCCTGTGCACAACTTCGTAAACGTTAACAGGCCGCCATCTATCGTCAACAAAAAGAAACAGAACAAAAAGATAGGTCCGTAAATTAGATTCCAATTATTTTACGTATGTCCCGTGGTTGTCTCATCTAAAACAATAAATACGCTGGATATCAAAATCTGTAAATAAAATATGGTATATTAAAATAAATCTGTAGAAAAGTCACTTTTGTACATCGAAAATACAACGGTAACCCTGTACTTAGCGACATCTAGTGATGGATAGTTACGTAACATCAAGACAAAATCGACAGAACGAGCCAGTAGTTTGGCTATTGACCGACAGATGGAAGTTAAAGAAATGGGCGGAGTGTAACACCCCCTCACCCCGCAAAATGTCACGCGCTGTTTCTTAGAACAATCTTGATACAACAACTCCTCTTTATATTTACTCCGTGGTAATTACCAAAGTCAAAAGGTTAATTTACATAATTTTCTAAATCTACACTAATATAATAAAGAGGTAAAGTTTGTTTTTTTGTTTGTAGGGGGTAATCTCTGGAACTACTGGTCCGATTGGAAAAATTTTAGCAACAACAGAAAGCTGCTTTACTCCTGAGTGACATAGGCTATATTTTATGTACGCGGGCGAAGCCGCTGACAAAAGCTAGTATATTTATAAAGTATTAATAGTAGTAGCAGTAAGTACAGTAATGCTGATCTTATAGCATTTTTTTTAGTATAATTCATTAAGACCCAAGAGGACACCGGTGTCCGCGTACCTTGTCTCTGTAATTAGGTACGGTACTCGAAACGTAAAAAGTTTTTGTTAGTATTTTGGCGTATCAATAATGTTTATTTTATTATATTCTATTCAACAGTTACGGTGGCAAGTTCGGAGTGCAACAGGATCGCATGGACAAGTCGGCAGTTGGACACGACTACGTCGGCAAAACTGAGAAACACGTCTCACAGAAAGATTATGCACAAGGTAACGCAGCACCTTAATTTATAATTAGCATCATTTCAGTCGAAAGGACATAGGTCTCCACCAAATGCCGCCACGACGTGCGTCTCGCGTCCATCGTTTTGCGCGAACGGAGCGCACTAGAATTATATAATTATATAGTTTTCCTCTCCTAGAGAGGAGGCCTGTGTCCCAGCAGTGGGAACATTTAAAATAAAACTTGTAAATTAGTGTTTAAGATTGTGTTATTTCCCGCAAATGAAAAGATTTTCTTCATTTCTCTTTTAAACATTTCCGTTACTGTATATGAGTAGAATCATAATTCATTCTTCTCCATCCAGGTTTTGGAGGTAAATACGGCGTGCAAGCGGACCGTATGGACAAGTCAGCCGTGGGTCACGACTACGTCGCCAAAGTGGAGAAGCACGTGTCACAGACCGACTACGCGCAAGGCTTCGGCGGCAAGTACGGCGTGCAGACTGACAGGGTGGACAAGGTGAGTTGTGGGATTGGCTCCCCTCTTCGATGAACAATGTACTAGATTATGGATTAAGATCAAAATCGTATCGCATATGTGACCCAGAAACCCTGTACGAAAAATCTAGATATATATATATATATAAAAGGAGAAAAGTGACATATCAACGCACAGCCTAAACTAAAGCGCTATAGGAGCGTTATATTTTGCACAAGGCTTCCTTTTATGACGTAGGCGAACTCTAAGAAACGGTTTTTCAAAATTAAACTCCTAAAAGGATGTAATGGGGGTCTAAAGTGGATGGAAAACCCTACATTCACACGGGCGAAACTGCTGGCAGAAGGCTAGTATTTTATATTTCTTCGAGAAAAAGTTATAACAATAACATTGCATTTGTAGGGCCATAGTCAACATAATCATTGACTACTCGGTTAGTCTAGTTGGCTCCTTTTCCTATGCATTTATTATTCTACTAAGTAGACTTTATTCTTCTGGACCGTCAAATTTATTTACTGCGCGCCATATACTATTCATGTAGAAGGACTGTCGGCGGTTTGGATTAAATGCTTTCGCGGGCCGAAGCTGGCCCAGGGCCGTAGTTAGCCCATCACTGGTCTAATTCAATGTTAATTATGTTTACAATAGAATGTCTGTAATTATACTAAAATTGTCCTAATTTACTCGTGTCCCTCAGAGTGCCGCGGGCTGGGAACACAAAGAGCAGGTAGAGAAGCACTCCTCACAGAAGGACTACTCGCACGGCTTCGGAGGCAAATTCGGAGTGCAAGCGGACAGGAAAGACGCCTCCGCAGTGGGCTGGGACCACAGGGAAGATGCTCAGCATCATCAGTCACAGAAAGGTATGTACCGTTTTTTAGAACTAAGAAGTATAATTAGCAAGTTTGTACATTTTGACCGGTTAGGTAAACATGTATATTTATGTTCGCCTAACTTGCGTTTGAACTAAAACAACCGACATCGATCGAAGGATTGCATCGCTGAAGTGGCAGTGGGCGGGACACATAGCGCGGAGAACCGATGGTCGTTAGGGTGGAAAGGTTCTCGAATGGCGACCGCGTACCGGACGACGCTCCGTGGGCCCCCTACAAGGTGGAGCGACGAGCTGGTGAGGGTCGCGGGAAGGCGCTGGGTGCGGACAGCGCAGGACCGATCTTGTGGAGATCCGCGGGGGAGGCCTATGCCCAGCAGTGGGCGTCGCTCGGCTGACATGATGATGATGATGATGAACTTGCGTTTAGTCCCATAGTAAAAGTTGTTTGTAATTAAGACTACAATAACGTGCAATTATGTAGTAGTATAATTAGTGTGTCTTCAATATAGTCTTTAATCTTTTTATACATTTTCTTAGTAAACGCCCATATGAAACTTTGATTCTTCCCTCAGTGCTGTTCTAACTACCTATAACAACCTTTTCCTAACTGTAGCTGCCTTTCAGACTAACCGAAAGCCAACCCAGAAACCCAGTAACCGACTCCTCTAGCTCTGAAATGAGGGTTTCATTATTTTTTAAGGATGTTTATGAAATATAATAAGTAATCGGTTAAGTAACACATTGCTTTGGCAAGGCAGCTTTTTGATTTCCTAGTTCCTGATTATCCATAATCATCGCTTAAGTAGTTTATAATTATCCATAATCATCGCTTAAGTAGTTTATAATGTTTCTCAGACTACGCGATTGGATTCGGTGGTAAATTCGGTGTGCAGACGGACAGACAGGATGCTTCTGCGGTGGGCTGGGATCACCAGGAGAAGACAGAGGCTCACGCTAGTCAAGTGGATCATAAGAAGGTAATAAAATAAAAATACTTGATCAAGACGCATTATTTTCTAACTTGTGAACCACAAGTTAGAAAATAAAAAATCTCAAAAGTAGAACTTTTTAAAGACTTTCTAGGAAAATTATTTTGAACTTTATAGGATGAACAGTTTGGAAAAATTTTACGAAATAATTTTAGAACTAAATTGGCGATGTAACCATTTTTTTCAACTTATTACATATTTTATTATCCTGAACGTATCTTCTTTCGAATAAAAAAAAAAAATGAATCGGTTCACGCAATCCAAAACGCTTTGACTATTTTGTGAGACGTCCATGTAGCAACTTAAAATATTCAATTCAGAAACCCGCTGTTATTCTAAAACAGTATTTAGTACACAAATAATTATGAAATATAACATCTTCACCATAATAACCATGACCACCCCATCTCCAGGGTTTCGGCGGCAAGTTCGGCGTGGAGACAGACCGGGTGGACAAGTCGGCGCATCGCTTCGACGAGGTGGGCAAGGTGGGCACCGCCTACACCAAGCAGAAGCCTGACATCGGCGGCGCCAAGCCCTCCTCCTTGCGGGCCAAGTTTGAGAACATGGCTAAGGAGAAGGAACAGGTTAGTTTCAAATAACTTTATTTCTTAGCACGTTAAGCTGACGTATACACCGATAAATGAGATGTTTCAGAAATGTATAGAGTGCACAAAAAATCCCTTAAAAAAAAGATAAAATTGAGTACACTATGGAGAGTCAAAGTTCACGTAAAATAGCAGATTTTCAGAGGTCTTTACTCTTACACAAATTTATGTTTTGATTTCAATAGAAGCCTAGATAATATCCATAAGATATCTGTGTATCCAAAATATCTGAATAGATATGAATTTGATGAATACAATTAGAATTTGATGAATTGTTTGTATATAATTAAATTTATTTTAATGTTGGGTATGATTAGTCATTATTTATTTACTATTTTTTATATGAATTGGATTCATTTATTTCGATTATAATTTGATATTATTTATTATATATGAATTTCATTATTTTGATGTAGATGAATCGGATTTTAATGTTTTGTTTTTATTATTCTACTCTGATGTTGATGTTTTATTTGATTAGTTTCTAATATTTTGTTTGATTACTTTAATTTGATTTTGATGAATTGTTTGATTGTTTCAAATTAATTTTAATGTTCATTACTATTTAACTATATTGCTGTGCCCTTACCATAATTGTACTGTGTAGCTTTAAGCCTTTCATAACATCTGTATTCACATTATGGTATGCAAATAAATGAATTGAATTGAATCTGAAGAAAGATGTGTAATAACACCACAATCTCGTAAGAGCGGTTGTATGAAAATGTACGTTGGGTTGGACGCTCTTAAAGGTAACTTTAGCTGATGCGTAGTCAGTGATCGCCATTGTGCCCATATTCCAACAAGCTATGCTTTCAATTTCATTGAAGAATTTTTTGTTTTATTTCCCAGGAAGCGCTACAGTCGGTCCAAAAGATCAGACAACAAAGAGAGGCTATGGATAAAGATTTATCACAAAAGGTGCGTCAAAATTAGTATAATTTTTTTTTTACTGTGCCTTTAGAAACATCAAATCTTGGTTTAGCTGTGTGACCAGGCGTTGAAATTTTTTGGGAGCAGGGGCAGTAGCCCACCAGACATAACAACTGTCTGGTCGGAGGATCCTCCCTTTTCAACAGAGTTTTGTGGGACTTTATTTAGTGTTCCGTATACCTCCAAAATAAGTGAAAATCCCTTGTTAACATTAGGTACAGCAAACTTATTATTCTCAAGCACATTAAAATGAAAAGTTATAATCTTACTAATATTATAAATGCGAAAGTTACGATGTTTAGATGTTTGTTACTCAATCACGCCAAAACGGTTGGACGGATCTGGATGAAATTTGGCACAGGCATAGGATACAATTTGGAATAGGACATAGGCTACTTTTTATCCCGGAAACCCCAACCCCAATACCACGCGGGTGAAGCCGCGGGTAAAAGCTAGTTTACCAATAAAAACCAAACAAAAAAATTACCTTCCTCTTCTATTCCACAGGAGAAAGTTCGCGTCGACAAAGAGCAAGCCGACCAGCCCGAACCGGACACTGAACCCGAGGCGCCCGCCAAGCTGCCCGGCCGCCTCGCCAACAGACAGCCGGTGCTACCAACTGCCGCCGCTGAGCCGGCCGCTGAACCATTAACTTCGCCTATCATGCAGAAGGTAACTTATCATTACAAATGACCATGGCAGTTGAGAGTTTGTCATGCTCACTCAAATGTCTCGCTGATGGTGGCGCGTGTATGGATCATTCGGTTCCCTTCAATTATGAAGGTACTTAGCTCAACCTAATGGTTGAGCCGAGTGGTGCTGATATACGCGTCATGTCCGTGAACGGGCGCTGTCAATTGGGACTGGTCATCTCTTAGCTGCCAGTGGTTTATTTTAATTTGTTTTGTTTAGAACATGTACTTTTTTATTATTTTAGTTACATGGTTCTCACATCATAGCAGCGACAAAAATATGTAACCTATATATTTGTAAAACACAACATGATTAAAAAGAGTGTCCATGGAGTTTCTTGTACATTCTTATCCATTGAGACCTACTTTTTGGAATGTGCAATTAGCGTCATTTTTTTCCTGACAGACCGACTTTATGACATTTCAAAAGTGCCTGTAAAGGTTTATTTGCTTACCGCTGTCCCTATGTATGCTTAGATCTTTAAAAATACGTAACGGATTTTGATGCGGTTTTTTTTAAATAGGTAGAGTGATTAAATAGAAACGTTTATGTGTATAATACATGCTTAATATATTATATATCAGTACCCGTGCGAATCTGGGGCGGGTCGCTAGTAGAATAATAATTAAAGGTGTAGCGACATCTATGGCGCCACTTAAGAACTACAAATAATCCTGCATCGCGCAATCAAAGTTGAACGTGCATGACAGCCCGAAATCAATATCGGACAGTTGCCCACCAGACATAACACCCGTCTGGTCGAAGGTTTGCGGGACTTGGCTCTCTGTTCCGCATACTTCTAAAGATATACCTACACGAACAACATAGTATACGAACAGTTTCGGTCGGGGAAATTATTCCAATAATAGTTTAACCTGCTACGCCGGATATGCCTCCTGGGGCCGAGGGTTGATGCGAAAGCGTTACACCGGGGCTCTGGGACTAAGGCTAGGTAAGAACGGGGTAGGTTGTTTTTCAGTAAGAGTCAGACACTGTTTCTTCCCGCTCAAGAGCGGGATTCGTCATTCAATGATTTTTCCCAAAAAAAAACGTCGTATATCCGACTATCTGTCAGTCGAATACTGTAAGTATTTGGACGTAGATGACAGAAGGGTGATTCATTTTGTCAGCACTTCTATCATCTACGGGGATTGAAGAGTACCCATATAATAGGAGCTATCGTAAAAGCTATCATAAATGTTTAAATTTTTATTTATTTATTTCTTACTAGCTTTTACGCGTACATAAAATATAGCCTATGTCACTCAGGAGTGAAGCAGCTTTCTATTGTTGCTAAAATTTTTCCAATCGGACCAGTAGTTCCCGAGATTACCAAAACCATTACAAACAAAAAAACAAAAAAATAAGAAAACAAACTTTACCTCTTTATTATATTAGTGTAGATTTTTTAGGTTATTTAATTATTTATCTCTGTATTTGTTTTTAAATGTCCAATAGTTTATTTAATTTTACATTTGTCATCCTAGAGATATTACTTAAATGTTCCACAGCTAATTAAATTTGTGAATAGCGCTGTGGGCTACAATATTGTTTATATGTGTTGTGTATTTATGTTACCTATGTTTTTGGTTGCAGCTGTTTGCTGTTTCTATTTATAAAAATAAAAACAATCATCGGACAAATTCGACGCAAGCAGTTTTATTTTAAGAAATCACACTAAAAACATGCATATTTTCCAGGTAATGCCTGATATGCCTTCGCCTGCCGAAGTAGTGAAATCAACTCCTGCGCCGGCGGCGGCGGTGGCCACGCCTCCGGAAGTGACGTCAGCGGCCGACGCACACAACCTGCCCGACGTCACGCGCGTCGGAGAGCCCAAGGAGGACAAGGAGGAGGTTCGTGCTTATCATTATTATCATCATCATCATTTCAGCCGAAAGACGTCCACTGTCAGACATAGGCCTCCCCCAAGCGTAAGCATCAAGTGGATACTTATGAGATAGGTGAATACTTATAAGACAGGTCGATACTTGTAATCTAGGTGGATGCTTGTTAGCTGTTGGTATACCTGACAGCTAGGTGGATACTATGTGCTAAGTAGATACTTGTGGGCTCAGTGAATACTTCTGAGCTTAGTGGATTATAACGAGCTACCTGGATACTTGTCAACTGGATGTTTGCGAGCTAAGTGGATACTTGTGAAAGAGGTGGATACTTGTGCGTTTGGTAGATACTTGTGAGCTAGGTGGATACTTGAGCACCGATGACCGCCAACTTGATGACCTTGGAAAATTCTTAATTGCCCTTTTTTACACACATTTTTGGTTGTAAATTTTGGTTTTTAAATTTTATTTTTTTCCTAGAAAAATTCAGTGACAGTTTTTTTCTTAATTTTTTTTTCTGATTTATTTGTTTATTTTAAGAAAGGGGGTCAATGCCCTCGTCATTCGAGATGTTAAGAAAGAAAGACAGAAAAACTTAAGCTCATTGTATACTTGAATAGTTGTAATCTCATGGATACTTCTTAGCTAAATGGATACTTCTGAGCGAGGTGGATGCTTGTGCGCTAGGTGAATGTTAATAATTCTTAACAATTTGTATGTTTTCCCACAGCTAACTCGTCAACCCACAATAGTGGTATCCCCCGTGGGCTGGGAGAGTGAAATGGCTGGAGAGGGAGAAATAGAGGGAGATGACGAAGATGGGTACACCGCCAGGGCACTCTACGACTACCAGGCCGCCGCGCCTGATGAGATCTCCTTCGACCCGGACGATATCATCACCAATATCGTGATGGTAAGTTATGATCATTATCCCAACTCATCATGTCACCCGAGCGACGCCCACTGCTGGGCATAGGCCTCCCCTGCGGATCTCCACAACGATCGGTCCTGTGCTGTCCGCATCCAGCGGCTTCCCGCGACTTTTCACAAATATGTTGACATTATTTATTTATGTAACTATTAATAATAGAAAAGAAGAAAACAAGGAAACAAAAACATAGGTACAGAGGTGATGCTTATTTCTAAAGAAATCTCTTCCAGCGTACCTGCGAAAGGAGAGTTAGAAAAATAGAGATGTAGAGACCGTGTGTACATTTTTTCCCTTTTACTGTACTGTACTGAGTCGCAAATAGTCGGCCTTGGCGAATAGGACGCGTAAAGACTCGTCAAAGCAGACAGCTTTTTTTTTTATTGCAATAAATTAGTGCTTGACTGCGATCCCACCTGATGGTAAGCAGTGATGCAATCGTTGATAGTAAGGCGCACTAGTTTATTAGAAGCCTATTCATTCTAGCCTTGAAGACATCTAAATTATATTCGGACGGAAAGACTGCAGCCGGCAAACTGTTCCTGTTCCTCGATGTACGCGGTATAAATGACGAGGCAAAACGCTTAGTCCGGGACGCAGGTGTCTCAACAACGTAAGGATGATATACAGCTCGTCAAAAGGTTTAAAAAAATAATTAAAAAGATGTTTTTTCTCCTCAGATTGACGAAGGTTGGTGGCAAGGGCTCTGCAAGGGCGCCTACGGCCTGTTCCCAGCCAACTACGTTCAACTGCAAGATAAGTAAAACATTCCTCACGTAGACCGCTAGATAACACTAATATTATACACTTTGATTTGTCTGTACAATCGATTTCGTTCAAATGTGCGATAGTATAACATATTTCTAGGTAGACACGGTTCAATTTTGATTGTTTTAATCTTGTGGAGGGCCGATACAAGAAACACTATCGATTTGTAAATATAAAATTAAAAAATAAAGTAATAATTTACGAAATTAATTGGTAAACATCAGCTAAGCGAGTCATTAACCTGTAAGTACAACTACCCATAGGTTATTGACTTGTTCAGCTAATTTTGTACATTCGTAAATAAAAAGTAAACTTGATTTTTTAATTTTATATGTAAAGATCGATAGTAGTCGATCTAATACATGAAAATGTGTTAGATTGACCCTCTACGGGATTAAAACGATCAATAATTAGCGGTGTACATGTACTACAAAAACAAAAACGCATCGACCAGACATAATGTTGTGTTGCTGTTTTATTTTTATAACTTGACATTATAATTTCGTATCAATACAGAAAATGGTATAATACAAAATATACGCTTCAGATTATCTTTATCGACTATATTTTAAAATTAATACTATGCATTATTCTTTTAGCATTATATTCTTCATGTCTTTTAGTACCTTAAGCAAACGCTATTTGAAAAAAAAATAGATGTATAAAATTAAAAAGTATGTTTTAAATTAAGCTAGTTATTATTGTTATGAAAGACTTTAATTTTGATAAATGAGTAATTTTGACTTTGACGTTATGATTATTGTAATTTTGACTGATAATATTGACAGTTTGATAAAAATATGCGAAAATAGTACTGTGAAAATTGGGGTAAATTTGCCCCGGGGTTTAACTTTGGCACTAGCATATTAACCAATGGAAACATAATAGGCATAGTTTTTTATGTTCCTATAGGTTAATAAGTTTTTACCAAAGTATTAACCTCAGTGCCAAAGTTACCCTTCATAAATACGTATTACGGCTCCTAATTTTATTTTTATCAACATACGACTGGACACTACTGCAAAATGCAATAAAAACTTAAGAATATTTGTTCTCAAACTACCCTCTCATTTTCACTTTAAACATTAATAAAAAAAAATGTAAAAACTGTCAATATTATCATGATTGGCGCATAAAGTTTTGGCCACTCGATTTAGCGCAAAGTGAGGTCGAGATTATTTCTATCACGCTCTCACAACTGTCAAACTACAAGTGCAAGATAGAGACGGAAATATGTTTTAGACCGAACATGATAATAAGTTAGTAAGACATTATAACCTTGTTCGTTTTTTAATTCTAGACTACGATTTGACAACTCAGAATGTCACACTCTAGAAATATGTTCCCAATTTTCTGGAGTTTGACATTTTAAGTTGTCAAATCGTAGTCTGGGATTAAAACGAACTATATGTTTTTATAGTGGCCAAGGCGTTTTGTGCATAATTTAGAAATAGTAAGTGTACCACATTTGTGAGTGTTTTCATAATTGTGTAGTTTTTTAGTACTGATAGGTTTGCTCTTGAGCACTATGCGATGATGTGGTCGACGAAGGAACACGTTTGCCTAGTAATTTCCTGATAGCGACAACGTGGGTTGTCGGGGAATGGGTTAGTTCTAGGCAAGCTTTCTCCATCGTCTACTACGTCGATCGCTTACCATCAGGTGAGATAGTGGCCAAGCGTGAACCCATCATTAATAAAAAATCTATGGCTTGACAAAACTCCCAAATGTGCTCACTCAATAGAAAGTAAGCGACATAACTTTGATAACGTACTTATGACAAGAGTAACGCGAGAAACCTCAATACATTGACATAAGGTGGATTTTTATTATTTTGTAGCGATCGCCTAAAATATAGGGATTTTGCGAAGGTTGGACTTAAGGGGCGGTTCCACTGAAACGAGCTGGGTGGAGTAAAATGCTGAACATAAAACACTCTGTGGACGTCCTATTGGATATATGCTATATGCTCTGTATGGATGGTGTTATTCGTGAATCACTGCGAAACCCAAAAATAACTTTTCGCCACTTAACAATCAAGCTAGAACTGTCGATCATGGCTCGGACACCGGTGTCCTCGCGGGGTTTTAACGGAAAGGTTTGCTTACTATTGATGTTTACATGGTGTCTATTAAAAACTTATTATTTTCGTTCTTGGATAAATATCCTATAAAAAAAACACGCTCAATATTTTATAATTTAGGTGTCTTCAAGGCTAGAATGAATAGACTCTAAATAAACTAGTGCGCCTCACCATCAACGATTGCATCACTGCTTACCATCAGTGGGATCGCAGTCAAGCACTAGTTTATAACAATTTAAAAAAAAAAGAACACCGACTTTCGCTTGGAGTTTAACAGAATGTCGCGAAATCAGGACACCGGTGTCCTCTCACGCATCGATTTAAAGTATGTTCATGTTCGAATATGCCGTCTATACGAACGAACCAAATATTCTAGTTTAATATTTATTTTGATGTTCGTAAGTACACGGTCCACTCCCAGCTCCGCGTCAGTGGAAAAGCATCCTATTAAAGTAACATAACTGCTCACTACGATGCATTTTATAACTATGTAACTAATGACCAGGGACTCGAGTCTGCTATTTTCAAAATATTGTCATTTTGCTAAAAGTTCGTAATCTGTTAATTCATAATGGCTGATCATTGGTCTGTCAGCGGTCTCGTGATAGAATTGTGGTACGAGCTGTCTTGTAATTAATTAAAAACTATACTGCACAATAACATTCTAAACGTAACTCACTGATTAAAGGAACTGTCAACATTTTAGTAATTTACCATATTCGTTTATCATTATGTACGAGATTAACATTCTAGAAAAATATCTCTTTGGAATATCAGTGGTTGTTCATTGGAAAGTCACAATGACGCCATCATGTTAGTAGATTACCAAAGTTTTCAAAATCAGCCATTATGAAATCAGTAATCGGCTATTCTGACAATGTTGCAATAGCAGACTTGAGGCCCTGGACATAAGGTCTAATTTGCTCTGTTAATGTAATAACGATTTACAAAGGTGCATTGTATGACTTATGACGTTGACATTAGGTCGAAATTAGAGTATTATCGTTGAAAGTAATAATGGAGCGTGATTTACGAAATGTGTATCGATTTTCGACCTTATTGACAGCTAGCTTTTCATCGGCAGGTTTGCCCGCGTATACGAGAATATTCTACAGGAATTTAAAGTATCCTACAACATGGACATGACATTATTAGTAGAATAATGACATTGGTTCTAACCCGTGTGCCAAATTTTATCTAAATCCGTTTAGCCCTTTGATGATTAGCAACCTCAAAAACATGCTTTTTTTGAGGTGGTTAATAATCAAGTGACTACTCTCGCTCTTGGGTTGAACAAGAAGCCATGTTTTTTTTTATGGAGCAAAAATCATCCAAATCCTTTCAGAAAAAGACCCTGGGCCCCAGTAGGCTTCGACACTTTTGCAGAGTCCCCTACGGTTTTGCTCGCCGTCCGGACGGGTGGGTGGCGAGCTACCCATTGCTCTTCGTTCACTTGATGATAACTAAAGCCCGGGGCATCTTCTGTTCATGAACAGGAATACCGACGATTGCTAGCTTACACACCGTAAATTACGCAAAATATTACTTTCAGTAAAAAAATATCAATAGATAGCTAGGCAAGTAGAGCGCACATTCATTATACAATATAATAAGATATGTATTGTCTTCCAAAACCTACCTCTACACAATCGCATTTCGTTTAAAATGCACCATTTTGCACCTTCTTCATATAAAATAGAAATAAGACTTCGATAAGACATGAAACTCATCAAACTCCTCGATATCTCAGCTCAGCCCTTTCCAACTATGATATAATCCTCGTCAGACTAGTTACACCAATATGGCGGTCGACCTATTCTAGGAAGCCGCCGGAATCGATTAAGACCCAAAAATTGGTTATTGTGTATTCTACACATCGATTAACACCCGAAAATCGGTTATTGTGTATTTTACACATCGATTAACACCCGAAAATCGGTTATTGTGTATTCTACACATCGATTAACACCCGAAAATCGGTTATTGTGTATTCTACACATCGATTAAGACCCAAAAATCGGTTATTGTGTATTCTAAACATCGATTAAGACCCGAAAATCGATTCCGTCGGCTTCGCGTAACCATAGCAACGGTTTCAACTTATCTACCGCGTACCGAGTCCTTTTATTTAGTTTCACTTGTCCCGATGTTTGTGGTGGAATCTTGTAAATTGAATTTGATCCACTTCCCGGTTACAGATTGAGCTGAAATTTTGCATGCATGTGTCAATCAGATGACAATGTTAAATTATTATGTTATGGAGTTGATCTGATGATGGCACTGGAAGGTGGCCGTAAGAACTCTGTAATCGAGTTTGGGCTCGTGTAATTCATCTTGACGAGTTTTAAATATATAGGTTTATACCGCCTAATAAAAGCTTGCTATGAGAAAAATATTTTCATGAAAAACTTTTTTCATACCGAAGGTATGGTTGGTGCAGTGGCTGAGTGATTGTCTGCTGAGTTGTTTGTCGCACGTTCAATTCACATCCGGAACAAATAGTTGTATGGTCTACAGATAGGTGTTCCGGGTCTGAGTGTCTCGTGTATGTGAGTTTACATGTTTTTGAACATACCGACGATACAGGAGTAATAATTGTGTAATGTGAGGTAAAATTTAGTTAAAAAAAAAACAAGAACAATTTGAAATGATTTAATCTTACTGTTTCACCGACGTATTAATCTTACCTAACGCCTTTGAGCGTAAGATACGACTACCTTCACTTCTAGACGAAGTGTTGTTTTTATTTTCTTATTGTATAAAATGCATTCAAAGAAATTATGCATTTTAAAATGAAATTAAATAATAATAATGCTTTTAATAAGTTGACATTTAATTATAATAATTATTTTTTAAGGCAAAAAAAATGTATTATGGTGATTGAAATTTCATTTTTGACTGTGCATTCTTAGATATTATTTTTTAATCTGCCGTGCAGAGACTAAAACGCAGTAAAAGTATTGTAAAATACGCTTCTTTACTGCGTTTTAGTGTCTGCACGGCAATAATGGACTATTTGCCGATATGTTTAATTGTATTATGTGAATAATTATATTTATCCCCTTTTCAATATATTCAGTTTCATTTGTCATAAATTTCATATCCTAATGTAGTAATCTGGCTTTAGATTTTAGATTAGATATTAATATTAAAGATAGTCTCAAAATTATGAATGGCTAAATTATTTTTTTCTTTTGTATGTATTTGTATGAGTAAAACATCCAGTCACTGAAAGGCTAAATAGCTGAAAATATTGTCTATTTTTGAATTAAACTAAACAAACGCAACTTTGTGCTGTTAGTGTATATTTTCATTAAGAGCGTCCAACCAGAGTTACGAAAGATCTTTCTCTAGATATTTTGCAAATACATTATTTTTTTAATATTATCTAGGTGAACGTGGCCCTTCATAATTTACTTAAACATTTAAAAAAAACTAAAAGAAATGTGGTTAAAGAAATCTCGCACATATAATTATGCTTCTGAATTACGAAAATCATTTCCAAAAATTTTTAAAGTTTAATAAAAAAATCAAGTATTTCCGGAAAAAGAATTGATTCAGATGTGTTATGTCTTCTTTTTACTGCTATGTATGAACTGATAAGCTTTTCAACCATGCTCAGGCTGATGAAAGAAAGTTGGGGAGGGGCCCTCTTACGGTTACTTGATACAAGACTCGAGACTAATTAATTGATAAAACAGCAATATAGATTTATTAGCCTATCAGAAACCGGATGTTATTACATGAACAAATAAAGTCAATACGAATTAAATTATAAGTTTTACTTATCGAGTATTTTTAAGATAAATCTGTCTTGAATTATTTTTCATTCCAAAAATTATTTTATTCTAAATAATTTCTGTTTATAGAAATCATACACCAATTAAAATTATAGGCGTCATTTTGCGAATGATTTTTACAAATGTTGACAGAGTTTGGCCACATGTACACAAAAATAGAATATTTGTTTTGTCCTAATGTGTACCTAAATCGATTTTATTATTGTCTTAGATAATTATGAAATCGATTTTGGTCAGTTTTTGGAAAGGCATTATTAAAATTAATGTGACTTATCATGACACGCTTGTTAGGTAGCGTCCTTTTAATATGTGAGGGGATTTTGGCGATTCTTTCAGCCGGGTTGTCCCTAAAAAAATTTTGTGAGATCGACCCTACTCTCGTAACCTGAAACGAAATTGTTAATATACATATTATTGGTGTAAGTATACCTGGAACTAATCTACACTAATATAATAAAGAGGTAAACTTTGTTTTTTTGTTTGTAGGGGGTAATCTCTGGAACTACTGGTCCGATTGAAAAAAAAATATTAACAATAGAAAGCTGCTTTACTCCTGAGTGACAGGCTATATTTTATGTACGCGGGCGAAGCCGCTGACAAAAGCTAGTGGTAAATAAATAAACAAATTAGGGTGTTTTTAATGTCATGAGGTTTATATCACCCATGTTAATTTGCTCCGCTTGCAAAAATTTTCAAAAACAAAAAAAAACGCGGCCCGCGTCCGTATTGCTTGCATTACAATATATAAATGCAGAGTAAATCCGCATGCGTGATGAAATTCGCACGATATTAAAACATCCTAGTTTGTTTATTTATTGACTATTAAATAGGTTACTTTAACTCGGTTTTCGGGTGTTTAAATACTTATTCGAGTCCTCTCTTTCACCCGTAAGAGTGAGATTCGACTCCAGCCATCCTCAAGACCCCTCCCATAATTATTGGACGGCTTAACTGCTGTGAACGATCAATTAAATTAATAGACAGCCAATTTGTAACAATTTATTTTCAAAGCCTCTGTTGTCAAGTCAAGAAATAAAAACAAAATAAACCAAAAAAAATGGTTGCCTGTAAAGTCGGTTTTACGGGCGAAGATTTTACGTGACAACGTCCTAATTCTCTAGTGCTGCGCGCGCGGCAGACCGATCATAGTTGAGTGGGAGAGAGACGCAAGGCATTCGGCGGGCCTCTCTCTCGTTCGGTGACTCATCGTAACGTTACCGAGCGTTACACTTTTTCATAAGTGACTCCCAGCCGCAACCTAATTTAAGACGTTGTCACGTCAAAATAAAATTGAGCCAAAAGCTCCGTGTTTGAATTTGTATCGTATTGTTTTGTGACATGTGGTGTCGAGTCGTCTAGTAAATAAGTAGTATGTATAGGTATTTAATGCCGAACTATGTTTTATATAAAACAATTTATTGTTTAAAGATAAATAAATATTTTATAGCTATTTTCTGGTTTTATTTTTCGTCCAGTTCTCTCCTTAAATACCAAGCCCGGTCGTTGACGGCGCGCACTGTTCCCGGACGCCTCAAGGAGTTGTCAGAAAACTGTAGGGACCAAGTAGGGTCGAAGCCTTCTGGGGCCATTGGTTGATGCGAAAGCGTAACACCAGGGTCCTGTGATCAAAGATCAACGGGGAAGTAACAGGGTGGGTAGTTTAATCAATAAAAGTCAGATTTGTCTTTGAATGATTTTTCCCACCTTAAAAAAAGCCTCGAATACCAAGTTTAATGAGTAAGTAAGAATATCATTACGCCAAGTACCTCAATGAGAAGGCGCTGTCTTACAGGACTGTGGCCTTTGATTTCTACAAGGTTAAGAGGGGGTGAGTAGTACAATTACCTACAGCAGTATTTTAGTATATACCGGGTAAAAAGGGGTGAATAGAAACAACATTTTTTATTTAGAACTATTTACTTTGCATTTTATATTTTAATTTTAATAAAGCGTTTTTGTTTTCAATATTGATTTTTTAACGCCTGGTCCCTGAGCGAACGCCGCCTTCGCGCGGGTATTGACGGAAAGTTGCTTATTTTCCAAATTTAAATTTATTTGTGTATAAATAAGTAAATGCTGCAATCATTTTTTAAATAACGAGACAAAACAACGAAAAGTTGTTTTTATTCACCTCGTTTTACGGTACGAAACCCGAAGCACGTATCTAGTGTTTTTATGTAAGTAAACAATCTATTACAACATTTTCATACCTATCCTAAATAGTCACAAAGTTATAGACTTGGGTTGGTTTAGTTGGTAGGTCGGGATGGGTTTGTAAAAATGAATGCCTATAACTGATTTTAACAGCAATAACAACTGCAAAATGAATTTATTTGTTTACACCATTAATTTTTTTACGAGTTATCAAGTGCAAAATTCGTAGAGTCTAATTTCAGACTCGCCGGATCCTGTACTTTTCTATATATTAAAATGTACTCTTTTTTACCCGACTACGGCGAAGCAAAAGGAGGGTTATGATTTTGACCTGTATGTATGCATGTATGTATGTGGGTATGGATGTTCATCTGTTCCCTCGTAACTTCTAAACTACTTATCAGAATTCGACAAATGACATATCATTAGAAGCGTCTTAATTGTCCGCTGGTTATAGGCTATATGGGATTTCACAAAATCTAATGTGGCGCCCTCTAGCGGACAAAACATACGAAGTAAAAAAATAAAGTTAAGATAAATATGCCGTGTTTGGTATCATTTGAAAGCGCTTTACTTGTACATTTTGAATATATAAATATTACTAGCCTATTTAGAACTCCAAAATATGTTAAATAAAAATAAAGTTTAATAACACCCGACTACTTAAAAACACGCTCTAAAAAGTACGAAACAAGAAAACAAGAAAGCCGTGGTCGTATACCACTTTTTTTAATTTATTATTCTTATGGCATACGACCACGGCTTTCTTGTTTTCTTGTTTCGTACTTTTTAGAGCGTGTTTTTAAGTAGTCGGGTGTTAGTTTTTTATGATATTCCGCCCTTGGGCGGATACAGTGTCAAACTTTTACGTATTAAAAAACCTATCCATTTCCTTCCTTGCCTTTGTCCCAGAGCTCTGGTGTTACGCTTTCGCATCAACCCATGGCCCCAGGAGGCAAAATGTAGGAAGGGAAATGTGGCCGTACACTATACCACAAAAGACTGGGCGAACCTACCCCTATATAATATACTAGCTTTTCCCAGCGGCTTCGCCCGCGTGCATAAAATATAGCCTATGACACTCAGGAGTTAAGCAGCTTTCTATTGCTGCTAAATTTTTTCCAATCGGACCAGTAGTTCCAGAGATTACCCCCTACAAACAAAAAAACAAACATTACCTCTTTATTATAGTAGTATATGACCGCACTGCCAGTGTGGCCGAGCACTAACGCTATCAGAGTTGCATAACTACGTTGAGTGAATATAGATGGCATTACTAGTAGTCGTAGTATATCTACTTACAAGTATAGATGTCGCTAGTTGCTCTAGTTGGCTTCAAACGAAAAAAATAATATTCATGTGGACCTATATGAATCAAAATGTTACGTAGGCAGAATCTCTTAAGAGCGGCCAACCCGACCTACATTTTCATACAAACTATACTTATACTTCTATCTACTTCTATATTAAAAATATTAGAAAGTACTTCTATAGAAGCCTAGTGCATTTAATCGAGATTCTAAATGTTGTAATTTTTTTTCAAAAATCTTTAAGGGTTTAATAAAAACACGTATTTCCTGGAACAAGTTTTGTGAAACACTTGAGTAAATCCTAGAATTACTGAATGCCAACAGAGTTTCAGGTGTTATCTCTTTTTGACGTGACAACGTCTTAAATTAGGTTGCGGCTGGGAGTCACTTATGAAAAAGTGTAACGCTCGGTAACGTTACGATGAGTCACCGAACGAGAGAGAGGCCCGCCGAATGCCTTGCGTCTCTCTCCCACTCAACTATGATCGGTCTGCCGCGCGCGCAGCACTAGAGAATTAGGACGTTGTCACGTAAAATCTTCGCCCGTAAAACCGACTTTACAGGCAACCATTTTTTTTTCGCATTATTTTTGTATCAAACATCACATTGGATTGCTTCAGATGAAGCAACAAGCTTTTGAACCATGCTCGACGTAAACGATAGGCGAGTCGGCAAGGCCCACCATAAGATACCATTTTCCCGTAGTATATCTAAGCAAGATAAACAAAAATAAAGCCTTATTTGTTTGTTTTTTAACCATGGTAGACACACTCTAAGACAAACGTATTTATCTAGAGCTTCCAGGCAGAACTGCTTCACGCTGACGCAAAAATGGACGTTTTAAAAGAAAGGAAGCGAAAGCATTTTTCTGCAGAAAACAATCCCACCTATCTTCTTCTTCTTTTCAGTTAGTACACTCTTGTCAGAGTGGTCGTATCGCCTTTTTATCACCATGAAACAAGATGAGTGATCTACATCATCCATATTTCCTAGCAAAACAGGAGGCCGATCGCATCAGGCAAAGGCAAAGGCGTTCACCCCGCAGCCACCGGTGCCATGTCTCCGATCCCGATTTCCGGTCACCGCAGGCGCGGGCTTGCCGCGAGGTAGCCCGCGCTGTCTGGTCTTCTGGTAATAGTCTGGACAGAGACCAAGTCGTCGACGGGCGCACTGTTGCCGTGCTTCTCAAGGAGTTGTCAGCAACTGTAGGGTCCCAGCAGGGTCAAAGCTTTCTGGGGCCAAGGGTTGATGCGAAAGCAGAATACCGGGGTCCTGGAACTAAGGCACGAAGGAACGGTTGGTCGTTTAGTTAGTAGAAGTCTGACACTGTTTTCCGCTCCGCCCAAGGGCGGGATTCGTCATTTGATAATTTTTCCCACCATAAAAAAAACTCCACAACGAGTTTTCTCTCAGAAAATCTTTGAGTAACAGAGAGAGACAATCAAGGGTAGGATCAAGCGTAAGTACAATATAAACATATATATATAGATATACCTATATAAACCTACATAAATAAGTCTATATTTTTTGTTATGTCTGTGATAATTTCTTAATATGAATCAAGAATGATTATCATAATTTCTTAATGAGATAGGTATAGTCTGGTGTCAGACTGACATTGAAGTCTTGGCTACTTAATTAAACAGGATCCTCTTGGTACCGTTTTTACCCTTTTATTCGGAACCCTTAAAAATACTTATTACCGAGACTTCGTTAGTATCTCTCAATCTTTAATCACAGTAATTATAATTATAGTATCTTAAGTAATAGTGTAATTATGTAGGATTAGTTTTATGAAACTATAAGATTGACTTCCAATCCCTCAATTTTCTTTACTAATTAGGTTATTGAGTTTTTTCTTAACGAGAAAAAACTAAATAACAAGAAAATAAGCCAGCAATATCGTTGACAAAATTGAGACTATAAATTAACCAATAATTGCTGCCTCTTGTTAATAATAGGGTGTCGAGAGGAGTTCTTTGATTACGTCAATCTTCTACAATCATTTGTCAGCATTAGTGGACTAGGATGTACTATGACGAGCCAATCTATTTATTATAATTTAGTCATTTTAATCTTTAGTTACAACTAGCGACCCGCCCCAGCTTCGCACGGGTGCAATGGTGATATTAAATATACTGCATTATACATAGATATAAAACTTCCTGTTGAATTACTCTATCTATTAAAAAAAACCGCATTATAATCCGTTGCGTAGTTTTAAAGATCTAAGCATACTTAGGGAAGAAGCGACTTTGTTTTATACTATGTTACTAACGACCCGCCCTAGCTTCGCACGGGTACAATGTTGATATTATGCATGTATTATACATATAAACCTTCCTCTCGAATTCTATCTAAAAAAAAACCGCATCGAAATCCGTTGCTTAGTTTTATAGATCTAAGCATACATAGGGACAGGGCGACTTTGTTTTATACTGTGTAATGATGATGATGACTGTAATAAAAAATAGCTACCAAAAATTTAGGATTTTAAACTTTTTCGCCATAAAGAAAAACACTCTTGTTATCTATCCTAGAATACATAACATGACAAAATCTGTCAGATCCTGACCATTACTCAAACGTCATTCCATTCAGGTCAACAAAAATAACACCGTTACAATTTCGGAAATGAATAAAATTACTAATGAACGTCTTCACAATTATTATTATCCAAATTACTATGATTGTCAATCAAACAGTATTGTGTACAAATGATAAGCGCGTTATAACCACTCTCAAATACTCCAAGTACTCGTTAACACCAGCAGTTGTAAATGGAAAACCTGCTAAGGAAGGCCAGTTCCCATTCCTAGTGTCTATCAAGGAACCTGTGCGAGTTTTAGAACCAAATAAAGTGGTGTGGCAAAACTTGTGTGGTGGCAGCATCATTGCTCACACAAAGGTGCTAACCGCAGCGCATTGCTTTGAACCAGATAACTTCAACTTCGCGAAGAAGCCAGGACTCTTGCGGGTCGTAGCGGGGAGCTTGAAGACAGATATCATACACGATGGAAAGACTGAGACCACACCAAAAGGGCAGTGGAGAACAATAATAAAAGCGATTCTGCATCAGCATTTTAATTTCCCAGCGAACGATATTGCTATAGCGGTAGTGGATAAGCCATGGGTGTACAACAAGAATGTAAGTGCCGTGAGAATGGCGATCATTCCGATGGACTACCAGCAGCGATGCATGTCAGCAGGGTTCGGCATGCTCGGCTATCAGGCAGAAGCCAAAAGGTCGATGATATTGCTGTCGGCTAGTATCGACATCGTGCCCAGATTTCGTTGCTCCACATTATGGGAAATGAATATGGATAAGTTTATTTGCACGTCGTCTTCGGTCACAGATGTCGCCAGGGGTGATTCTGGGGGGCCTCTGATTTGCAGGCGTACTGGGGACCCCGAAGAGGTGAAAGACGACGGGGTTTTAGTGGGGGTGGTGAGTGGCAAGAATGTTGATGCGACCACATTGTATACCCGCGTGTCTGAGTTCCGGACCTGGATAAAGACCGATGGGAAGAACAGTGGCCCCTGGAGTGGCCCTAAAATCTCCAAGCGCAATGCTGCTGATATATTGCACATGTCTTTAAACGTCTTTTGGTCTATAATACTGTCCGTTTTAATAAATCATTATGCAAAATACTTTTTTGTTGGCTTAAGCAACAATGACTTGGTCAGTCCTTGTATCTATGCATGTATAGTGCTATCTATGGCGTCACAATATAACTAATCCTGCATCGCACAATCAAAGTTCTCCGTGCGATTTGAACAGGTACGCCTACCCGAAATCTGTCCTGCTTTTCAAAGGAGGTATGTAGGGCTTTACTCTCTGATCCACGTTCGTCCAAACATGCAATCCAATACCTCGCTGTACCTTAACAAGCGCGTTACTCCATTGGTCCCAGATATAATTTGTTTGAAAGTCGTAACAGTTAGACACAAGCCTTGAAGTTTGAAACTGAAACGATTTACCAACAGTCGATTGGCCCATGAACCATTGGTCAACAGTATTTTTGACCCCTTATCTTTTCGTCCAAAGGACTTTTCATCAACGAAAGTTTCGCCCACATAATTCTTCGTCAGTGAATGCTTAACCAACATAATGTTTTGTCCAATAACTTTTCACCCAAAGAACAATTGGCCCATGGACTGTTCCCCAAGAGAACTGTACGTCAGTGAGTGTTTAAATAACCTCTAGAAGCAATAATAGCCTAGGGATACGACCGTTGGACTACTAAGTCACTGGTCGTAGGTTCCAATTCCGACGACCGTTCTTTGGGTGAAAAGTTATTGGTCAAAACATTCTGTTGGTTAAGCATTCACTGACGAAGAATTATGTTGGCGAAACGTTCGTGGATGAAAAGTCCTTTGGACGAAAAGATAAGGGGTCAAAAATACTGTTTACCAATGGTTCATGGGCCAATCGACTGTTGGTAAATCGTTTCAGTTTCTTGAAGTTTAACAATAAGTAATGCACGAGGCATTAGTTACTGGGTGTTTTTTGTATACAACTGTGTATATTTCAGTTCTGATTAGACAAGACACCGTCCTAACATAGTTGAGAAAAAACTAGACAGAAAAGAGAGTATTGCATGTCCAGCTCAATTTCACTTAAGACTAACAGCCTTTTGGGGTAACATCTTTTTATTATAGTTTTGGTTACTGCTAGAGGAGTTTTTGGCTAACAGAGTCAATCTACACTAATATAATAAAGAGGGAAAGTTTGTTTTTTTGTTTGTAGGAGGTAATCTCTGGAACTACTGGTCCGATTGGAAAAAATTTAGCAACAATAGAAAGCTGCTTTACTCCTGAGTGACATAGGCTATATTTTATGAACGCGGGCGAAGCCGCTGACAACAGCTAGTATTAAATAGAATAGAATAGAAATACCTTTACTCGCGACAGACACAGCACAATGGTTACAAAACACACGGTAAAAAATAACAAAAATAAACCCGAATCGAAAGCGAGCCCGAATCGAAAGGGGTACCATCTCAGCGTTTGCTGGGCGTCAGGCACCCAGTGCTGGTTTTCAGTTGGCACTCCGCATATATTGGGTCCTATTAAACGCAAGGCAATATCGTGGCAGACCAAAGTGAAGGTGAAAAGATGAACTTGACTCTTATCGAGGGACTGGTCTGTGATAGCCAAGGATATGTCCCAAGGATAGACATGTGTGGACAAGAAAGAGGGAGGCCTTTGTCCAGCTGTAGGACATAATAGACTAACTGTAGCTAGAAAGATTCTGGAGTGGCGATCGCGTCGCAACATGCTGTGTTTTAAGGCCTTAAGGCCAGATATACCGATGACCTGGTGAGAGTTCTGGGCAAGCATTGAATCTGAGACGCATAACATCGTTCGTGGTCGGGACATTTGCGAAGGCCTATAACCATCAGTGGACGTCTTTCGCCTGGAATTCGTCAGTCCGGTTGGTTACCAAACGATCGGACGGCCAGCTAAACACAACAAGACTGACTCGAGGGACTGGAACAGTTTGCCGGCTGCAGTCTTTCCGTCCTTATAATTTAAGTGTCATCGAGGCTAGAGTGAATAGGCTCTTAATAAACTAGTGTGCCTTACCATCAACGATTGCATCACTGCTTACCATCAGGTAGGATCGCAGTCAAGCACTAGTTTATTGCAATTTAAAAAAAAAAACATTGCTTGCTGTCTGCAAGCCGGCGACTACGGTGGCCGGGAATCAGGATCGGGATTTGCAGAGTGTCAAACCATTCTGTAAAGCGAGATTTCATAGCTGATTTTTCAGAGCTGCTCACCACAACCCCGCTGGTGCCGGCTGTATAAACACAACTCAACTGGCTTCCTTCACAGACCATAATTAAAAAATTAATAGCTTAGTTTTGCATAACAATGAGACTTTGCCATTTCTATGCAAAGGACGATTCCGCATTCTACTTGATCAGATAATTTTTCATTGTGAAGTGTCGTCAGCTTAAAAAAATATTGTAAAATGGCATTTTAATTAAACGGTTTTGGAATTAAAAGAAAACAGGGTGAGATTGGTTTGCGTTCTCCCGTAGCTGGGAAAGGAGGGAGTTTTTTTTTTTGTGATTTTGGAGTCCTCCTCCTCGATTCGTATTCCTTAAGACTGAGGGTCGTGAATTTCCCGATGGATTACCTTCTTATTGATGATGTCTCGCCATCTGTGACGGTTCTTCGCGTCATGAAAATGTGACGTGTTATTGGGTGTCTAGTGTGGAGCGGATCTGCCCATCTTTTTGGGCTCCGACCTCGTTTTCGATTAAACATGCCAGTTACGATGAGCTGTTCAAGGTTGTTTGAATATTATTGAGGTAGTATATAAATTAATCTAATTAATTATTATTATTTAATTATTGTAAAAAACAATGCAAACGTTTTAACGCAAAAGCAAAAAGAAGGGCATCAGGTATCCCTACGACAATATCAAATGCAGAATACTTTATTGTAGAAGGTATTGTTTGACAACTCTTAAGGTGCTGATAAACTGGAGCATTCACGGGTAATGAGCATTCTTGCGTATGTTACATCATAGAAAAATACGAGAACATTTTAGCGAGCATTCTATCGAGCGTTCTGGCGAGCATTCTAGCGAGCATTGCATTGCATTGCGCAGTGCGGTCGTCAAGTCTGACATCTTCGATAAGAATCGCGCATCGAATAGAGCGTTCACTAGAATGCTCTTGAAAACGTCCATAGCATTGTTTGGCTCTATGCATAGCTATACATGAAAAGAAAACAGAATAAGACAAGGTTTTTTTTTTATGGTAGGTGAAAATCATCCATTGACGAATCCCGCTCCTGGGCAAAGCGGGAGACCAGTGTCAGACTCTTACTGACTAAAAAACCTACCCCGTACCTTCCTTGCCTTATTCCTGGAGTCGAGGTAACAGTTTGCACATACCCTCTAGGCTCCAGGAGGTTTCGACCCTGAAGGGCCCCTGCAGTTGCTGACAACTCCTTGAGAGAATAAGACAAGGTAGGTTGTGATAGAAGTTCAAGATAGTTAGTGAAAAGAAAATAAACTTTAGAAAGTTAAGGTCTGTCACCAACAACGAACCGAGCTCGGTTCGTTGTTCAGTTCGACAAATATAAAAACGGCGAATGCTCGATGTTTTGTTACAAGTGAATGCTCAGTCTATCAGCACCTTTAGCTGATGCGATTGTGATCGTTTCCGGTATTCCCTGTCATTTGACATAAGGACGCAGCTGCATGCTCTTGAGGTAATTCCCGTTATTCCTTAAAAGACTCACGATACAACACGTAAGTAACACGTTCTATTCGCATTCGTAGTTTTTTTTTTTTTTAGGTAGGTAAAAATCATTCAATGACGAGTCCCACCCTTGGGCGGAGCGGGAAACAAGACTCTTACTGACTAAACAACCTACCCCATTCCAACGTTGCCATATACACCAGGACCAGAGTCTTCCTTTCAGACGCGAACCCATGGCTCCAGTTGGCTTCGACCCTTTTGCAGGGTCCCTACGGTTTGCTGACAACTCCTTGAGGCGCGCGGGAACAGTGCGCGCCGTTGACGACTGGGCTTGGTCCGGATGGTTACCAGACGATTGGACGGCGAGCCACCCATTGCTCGCCATCCTGAAATCGGGATTCGTAGTTCGTATTTTTCCATTCAGTAAAATACTAAACTTTTGATTCTAATACTCGGACTACAGGGTTGTCAGACTTTCACTGAATAAAGCTCACACGAGTTCTTTAGTGTCATTTGCGTTTTAGGGCTACGGCCAAAGCAGGCATCGGCCCTACTGGGACTCTTCAGCTATTCGTCGGAATCGACCTTTTTGATGCGCGCTTGATTTACACCTCGTCGATTTAGGCTCGGTCTTTACCAGACAGGCTGATGACAAGCTACCCTCGCTTGTAATCCGCAAGCCGCACATATGGTGACTGAAAATCGCCTAGCGGCTCTTTATGCCCGGGGTTTTTTCTTACTAGAACGCGAGGATGTTCATTCGTTTGCGGCCACCTTCTTCAATAGCTTTATTACTGCTTTGCTGAAGCGAATATGACTTCAACAAGGGCATGGCTCGAGAGATCACTGTTGATGAATGACCTCCACGAGAACACGGCGGTGCTTTGCCCAAGCGAGGCACACTACCGGGTCCTCCAGACAGGCCCGGTTTAACAATAACTGATAGATAAAGTCAAGTTTTTTTTCAAAAAATCAAAATCAAAAAGGTTTTTATTTCATATAGGCCTACAAGGGCACTTATAAAACGTCAGAAGCTAGTGCACGGTTCCAAATTGGTCGTTTCCTATGGAGAAGAACCGGCAAGAAACTCCATGGTTACTCTTTTAATGAATTATGCAATTAAATTAAATAGGAGTAATTAACTTCTGCCAGTGGTTTCGCTCGTTAAAACAGTATTTTATTTTTTCACATGATGGAAAGCGATAGCATCGTCACTTTCCATCAGGTGAGACAGTGGTCAAGCGCGAATCTATAATCAATAAAAAAAACCAGTACGCCAAGTTTTATCAAAATCCATTCCGCTGTTTTAGTGTAAACGAATAGAGGTTTCAACAACGTAAGGATGGATACTCGCCGTGCGTCGTGTTGTCCGATGGTAGAAATGTCTTCGATTGTTTGGTTCTAGGACATGCCGGTTTCCTCATAATGTTTTCCTTCACCGTTTTGAGAGCAGTGGTGATAAAAATATTACACAAAGTAATGCGCCTGGCTGGGACTCTTTAAACTTTGGGGCCTCAAGCGAACGCCGGCGTTCATACACCATTTGTTCTTTAATTGTGTCTGTAATTACCAAAGTCGAAAGGATATTGTACTGCAAACCCGAGGGGTCCATGGTTCGGAGTGAGGATGATTGGCAGGCGGTCGCCTCCTTCTGCGAAGCAGTAATGCTAGCAAAGGAGGAGGCGGACCGCATAAGGCAACGGCGTTTGCGCCCCAGACGCCGCCGCGATTCCGATCCTGACTTCCGGCCACCGTAAGCGCGAGCTTGCGGACGGTGAGCATTGGGTAGCTCGCCGTCCGGTGGTCTGGTAATCGTCCGGACCAAGCCCAGTAGTCGACGGCGCGCACTGTTCCCGCGCGCCTCAAGGAGTTGTCAGCAACCGTAGGGACCCTGCAGAATGGTCGAAGCCAATTAGGGCCACGGGTTTGCGTCTGAAAAGGAAGGCTCTGGCCCTAGTATGTATGGCGATGTAAGAACGGGGTAGGCTGTTTAGTCAGTAAGAGTCTGATACTTGTTTTCCGCTCCGCCCAAGAGCATTGGATCGTCATTGGATGATTTTTACCTACCATAAAAAAAGGGGTGCAAGTGCCCCCCCTGCCAGACCTCTTGGTCCAGTCTGTGTCCATCGTACAGATGTGAATGCACAATACGGAGTGATGTGCCGATTGTAATAAATCAAGTCTTACACTTATTACTCAATAAGGAGCTGAGGTTCTCAAACTTTTTTGAAAGACGTACACGTAAATTGGGGAGGATTTTTTTTTCATTTCTACTCTAACGTGTGATATATTGTTGGATAGGTATTCAAAAATGTTTAGGGATACCGTAAAATATTTTTTTGATAATGTTAATATTCATCACCTCTGTACCTATTTTTCTGTTTTCTTTTATTATTTCGTGTGTACAAAAATTGTTAAATAAAAAAAAATATTTTTTGGAAATAATCGAAAAAAGTAAAAACAATGCGTCCCCGCCCTTTAACTTTTCAACCATAAGTTTATAGACTTTCTAGAAAAAAATATTTTGAACAAATTCTAAACTAAGTTTGTAAATGAACCATACATGCAAGCAATTTTCAAACTTAGTTTACATATTTTATTATCCTGAATGTATCTTCTATCAAATAAAAATAATATTAAAATCGGTTGACGCAATTCAAAATGACCACCGGGTACAGTGACGTCTCTCGGGAAATTGGATTACAAAATTGTGCATTGTGTGAAACTATGGAACCCTACACTGAGCGTGGGCCAACACGCTCTTGGCTGGCTTTTATTTGTTACTTAAATATTATTGGTGCATAGTGTAACAATAATCGTTGCCAACGTCTGTTAGTTGACACCGTCATCGGCCCACGCTGAAAACCAGCGCTTTGGACTCGTCGTTCGGCCGCTTTGCGCGGACGTGGCGCATTACTTTTTTTATCATACTGTTTTTTAATCTTTTATATGTTAGTTTTAAGTACTTTACTTTTCCTGGCACATATGTTATGTATAAAATGTTTTTCTCTTTCTCTCCCACTCCACCTAGAACAAAAAAGGTTAATTTATCTATTAGGCTACCAACAATTGTTAACACTTAAAATTATTACAATACCTCACTTAAATGAAGTTAATTGATTTATTTATTAGGCTCACCAACAATTTTTAACCTCACTTAAATCTAAGTATAGCCTAGTGTTACAATTTTTTACAGGTAAGCACCAAATATGCTAAAAAGTACAAAATTATTATTATTATATTATATGGCCAACTAGACACTAAAAAAAAAACACTGTAAATGTGATATATAATGTCTATGCTTAAATTAATTGATGATTTTCCACAAAAACAATAAAGGCCCCAGGGCCATTGGTCATCAGGCTACGCCACTGCTCTTGTAAGCATGAAATATATACACCGTGAAATTTAAATGGTTGTTTTCCCGCGGCAGAATGACTTGCCATAAGGAGTACTTTTGAAGCATACAGTAAAAATAAAAAAATAAAAAGTTTTTTTTTATAAAAAAATATTAAAAATATTCATCAACTCAAAAAAGCGAAAACAATAGTAACATTAGACGTAATTTGTAGGTACTACTGGAGTCGCATGAGCAGCCCGCCGTCAAAGGAAACCGATTCATTAAATATTTAAACCAAAATAAGCTCTCGCACGTTGTGATACGTCATAATTAGCTTGCACTCTACAGGTCCATTTTTGTTTTTAATATTTTATTTTTTTATCAAACGTTTGTATTACAAAGACACAACCATTTCGCTGAGGGAAAACAACCATTTAAATTTCACGGTGTATAAAATAAATAAATATTTCCAACAAAACTTTGAGAACCTTATCGCGTAAAAGGCGGCTCTAATGAAACCATATGAGAGGATATTTTTCCTTCGGCCCCCATACATCGTTTGCATGGAGTAATTGTATGGGTATGTATGAAGTCAGGCGTTTACATTTATATTGCGCCATGAATACTTTCTTAGAGATAATCGAACTGTAGGGGTTCTTGTAAATGGTTTATTTAGCATATAGGGGACTTTTAAACGGTGTTTGAGTTTGTATTAATAAGTGAATTATTTCCATAATTTTTTACACTTATAAATTATACTAGCGACCCGCCCCGACTTCGCTCTGGTGCAGTGGTGATATTAAATATGTTATGAACATATAAATATCCTCTTTAATCTATTAAAAAAAACCGCATCAAAATCCGTTGAGTAGTTTTAAAGATCTAAGCATACATAGGGACAGACAGCGGCGATTAAAAGAGGAAAAAATAAAAATACTTTTTAATGTTAGGTAAAAATTATCCAATGAGGAACCCGGCCTTGGGTGGGGCGGGAAACAGTGTTAGACTCTTACTGACTAAACAACCTACCCCATTCCAACGTTGCAACGTTGTCTCTAACTAAATAATGCCGGTATTTTCTAGCTGTCCTTAAGAAGAAACACCAAAACAAACTCATTAAGACTGAGGTGTGCGGGAACAGCGCATGCCATCGACGACTGGGCTTGGTCCGGACGGTTACCAGACGATTTGACGACGAGCTACCCATTGCTCGCCATCCACAAGCCAGTGCCTATTGTGGCCAGAAATCGGGGTCGTAATTCCTTCGGCGTCTGGGATATGAGCGCCATTGCATTATAGTATTAATTATTGTACAGATTTCCCTACATAAGCCGTAAAATTTTCTTGAAACCCCAAACTGTATGGTTTTTGGTATATAAAGATACATTATTATTAAAAAAATAGTAAGTAGACTGAATATGACGAACTCGCTCTGGCCGCTGAAAATGAAAATGCGACTTTGCTCTCTGTTTCACGCAGTAAAACTTATTTATGACGGTAGTTTAGTATCTACATACTATGTGTGTACAACACAGAAATGCAATATCATTCCTAAGGTAAACGGCCCAGTAACCGTGAAGTTATGAACTTCACTCACTTTGCATGCGCGCTAGGCTAAAACTAGTAGACTTATAAAAAAACGTTTAATATGACTAGTTAGATAATTTAATATACTTTTAGTATATTATACTTCTATTAAATTAGTGTGAATGTTAATTAACCATAAAACAAAAAAACTACAAAAAGGGCCAATTGTACCAGTACCCGGTAGCATTGTACTAGATAACGTTAAATTGTCCCGGAATCCGGTAATTTTAACCGCGAATTTGAACTCTATTACTTTACGTTAAAGTTCACAGAAATAAAATATTTTGAAATAAAAAGAGTAGTAAAAATAATTAGGGTCTGTATTCAACAAAAAAAATATGATTCGTTTTATTTTTTTAATGTATGTTATACAAATTATAGTCTCAAGATGAAACCAGAATAATTAGGTGTTGACTCCTAATTATTCTGGTTTCATCTTGAGTAACCTTTAGTAAAAAAAATCTCTAACTTAAATTTTTACATCTTTGAAATAGAAAAAAACAAACATAAGTTTTCATTTTAGCCTCAATATTAAAAACCTCACCGGAAAGATCCCGAGTCAATGGAGACTGAGTATTATCACTCCAGTCTTCAAAGGCAAGGGATCAGTGCAGGAGTGTGGCGACTACCGGGGGATTAAGGTTATGTCCCACACCATGAAGCTCTTCGAGCGGGTGATTGACTCTTGGATCCGACAGGAGTGCACCATCTCGGGATGTCAATATGGGTTTCGACCAGGCCATGGCGCCATGGATCCCATTTTTGCCCTAAGGGTTACCATGAAGAGATACAGATCGAAGAAAATGCCTCTGCACCTCTTGTTCCTAGACATGCAGAAGGCCTTCGACTGTGTCCCCCGAGATGTGATCTGGTGGGCGCTGAGATCCAAAGGATTGCCCGAGACCTATGTTGGCATCATCCGAGATATGTACCGAGACTCCGGTTCTGTGGTTCGGACCGCTGTTGGCGATACGAAACCCTTCCCCATCACCGTCGGAGTTCACGAGGGCTCTGTTCTTAGTCCGTTTCTGTTCAGCGTGGTGCTGGATGTGCTGTCCTCCAACATCAGGGACTTACATGAGCAGCCGCCATGGCTGCTCATGTATGCAGACGACATCGCGCTGGCGGACTCGGACAGTGGGCGCTTGGTTCGACGTGTGGCAGCGTGGAAGGAATCGCTGGAAAACGGCGGTCTGAAGATGAATGTAGGAGGGCCTCTTACGCTGGTTTGGCCACGTTTTACGAAAACCGGCAGACTACGTGGGCAATAGATGCCTCGCCATGCCGCCTCCGCCGGGACCCGGAAAACGAGGAAGGCCTAAGAGGCGTTGGATCGACGTCGTAAGGGACGACATGCGTGCTAATGGGCTTAAGACAAAGGACGCAAAAGACCAAGCCAAGTGGAGGCGTCCTTGCAGGAAAGCGGACCCCGGGCACCGAGGCGAAAGCCAAGGTTGCTACCGGGACGAACGCTAGGATGATGATGATGATTAAAAATAGAACTAGGTAACTACTTAGTCAATCAGTCATTATAAGTAGGTAAAATCAGGAACCTAAGAGATCACAAATAAGGTTATATTTTCTACTTTAATTATCACGATTTACAATGTTTGCTCTAAATGCTTAATAAACCCTTTTGGATATGCTTACCTGCCCAGGTAAATACAAGCAAATATTTATAAAAACTCTTAAAAGTAATACTACAAATCAGCTTACTTTTTAATTACGTAATAGCATATAAAATGTTTACAATATATTAAAATTGCACAATGAGAAAAACAACTTAATAAATAACATTTGAAAGATTTCCTCCTCTTCGTCTTCTTCTTTTGACAAAACTGTAGCAGGTCCTTTGGAACATTCAATAGAATAGCGGCCGCGTATTTTGTCGTCCAACGTTGACCATGGAATATTGAGGCTCCTTTTCTACTTCTATGCCCTTTAATATTGAATTCTGTTTGTCAGTCATGGCTAGCTGAAAGAAAATTATCACGTTATTTGCTAATTTCGAATCAATAGGTATAAGAAAGTAAAAATACAAACTTTCAAAACATCTTTAGTAAAAACTTTGTAGTAATTCAATTATTTAAAAACAAACAGCATCAAGCTTTTCTCCCTTTTCTCAATTTTAGCTGATGTCAAGAAGTAGTCATATTCTAAGTAAAGCGCAAATGTTGTTGAAAATAGAGCAATAAAACCCATATATAAATGACAGTCCAGGTTTTCACTGGTTTGAAGTAATCATAAAGCAACACCAAGAAGTAGGCCAAAGATTGGCCCAAAATTAAGCACAACACGTTAAGTAGTTTAAGAAAGCAGGGGTACTTTATTATGGCACAACTCAAGTAAACAAGCAGTTCGAAGCTTTTTACGCTACCAGAAGTCCAACTTGGAGAAGTAGGTATAGATCTCTCGAAAAATTATTCAAAGTTTAGAGGCAGATAAATACGCAAAATAACCTATTTACCTTTAAACAAATTTAATCATGGCTCTACGAATTTGACATCATTTTTAGTACCTATCATCGATTTTTTATCATCTGGGTAACTTCACAAGCCTGACTGACATCTTGCACCTAAATCTGAACTCACGTGAGTAAGGTGACTTAATAAATGAAAATGAAAGCCGTGCAAGAAACATGGGAAAGTTCAGGCGTATGAAAATGTCGATGGGAGTTCCAACTAATGAAAGGAGTCAAAACTTGTAGGTACTGAAAATGACACAAAAAAAAACACCAGGTCAAGTGTCAAGACTCGAACTGCAACGCAGATATTATTTAAGTAAATGAAATAGCCAAGAGCTTTTTCACCGTTGCCTCAATTTCAGCTACTGTCAAGCAGTACGGTATACCACGGTGAACGTTACATGACAATATACGCGGCTCTATTCTGTAGAACCCTATGTTTAAATAATTGAATTACCATTGACTTCAGAAACTAATTTTCCACGTTTTAGTCGCATTTGGTTCCTGAAGGTCACCTGAAGAAAAACTTACATGATAGTGAAACAGACAGGCCAGGATGGTGGTAAGAACATGTGTATCTAGTACAAATATCTAAGTGACTAAAACAAATATTTAACACACAGTTCTCATCCTGTATGTTAGTCGCTCTGAAGTAGGTACGTTATAAAACGGTAGTTATGAATATTGACTACTGGGCAATAATGCCCAGTACTCAATATTCATATCTCAGCTATGGGGCGCAGTTTTAATGCGTCCTTATAGTAAACGAAAAAAAAACTGATTTTAGAGCACCAGAACTTAGAACTAGGATGCAAACTGTATAAAAATTCGGGAATTGTACAGAAAAACGCAAAACCAACCTGATTGCACGTGGTAACAAAACAAATAAAGATGTTTTTTTGTGTTAACGGAAAATAATACTTATCACTAGGCAATAAGAACCATGACGGATTTAAATGCAACTCTTAATGCATGTCCCAGTATCCGGCAGAAAATATTGAACGTAAACTACAGTTCCAAAGGAAAATGAGACCTATTTCAAAGCAATAAGGATACAATAACGGGTTTTGGTGCAGCGTATGTTACCGGGTTGATAATGTACCAATACCCGGTAAAAAAGATTCGAATTTACCGGGTACTAGGTCAAGTAGGGGTTTGTGAGTACCAATAAATGTAACATGCAAAAACATTTACTTTTCTATGAGATTTACCATAATTTATAGGTTAAATCGTTAAATAATACACACAATTTTTTATAAAAATTAACACTCTTACCTTAATTTGATCCGTCGAAGTATGGCTAGATGATCTCTGCGACGGGGTGGTCTCGTAGTTCACTGACAGAACTTCGAACTTACAGATAATTTGATTACAACGTATTTTTAAGTTTGCACAGTTTTGACGCCTTTAAACTTTTTGGTGAGTGTTGCCATTAAAATTGTATAAAATAGTACCAAGAATAAATTGCCATTTACAAACTTTAATTTGATTTTGGTAGAAAGACGAAAAAAAATAAAAACTGACTAGTTAACGGGTACTGGGACACTAACGGGAATACGTACTTCTACCTTACCTGGTCCCGTTTTGTTTGGTTACTAGCGACCCGTCCCAGCTTCGCATGGGTATTGACATTAAAGATATTATGCATGTATTATACACATAAACCTTCCTCTTGAATCACTCTATCTATGAAAAAAAAACTGTATCAAAATCCGTTGCGTACTTTTAAATATATTAAGCATACCTACATAGGGACGCGCAATTTCGTTTTATACTATGTAATGATGATTCGCAAAACTTGGTTACCGTAAAATGGCGTGAATAGAAACAACATTTTGTGGTTTTTTCAGGTTATAGGTATCTTATTTAAAAATTAATTGCAGCTTTTAATTTTACCACTCGGCACTCTCTACTCTTACTTTTAAAAGCCAGCAGATTTCCTATTGAAGAAGTTTCTATTATATTCTGTAGATGAATTATTATTATTGTGGAATTTGTTTTAATATTATTTTTTGTTATTCCATTGAAAATGTTTAACTTATAAATTAATTAAGTTCCGGGACGCGAACAGTCGTGGCCAATCTGGAAATCTCTGTACCGACTGCGGGTTCAAGTTGGTCGCTGCAGAGATAATCAGGCCAAATGGGGATTCCTTGACCCATCGCAAGTGCAGTGCCAGTGTGGAGCCCCTTCACAGGATATGCGTCACCTCCTTTCCTGCTCAGCGTGCACTATCACCTGCACCTTTAATGACTTGTACGAGGCCAACGAAAGAGCTGTCCAGGTGGCTAAATATTGGTTGGACAAAATTTGAGTCAAATCGACATGAAAAGAAGAAGAAGAATTAATTAAGTAATTTAGATACAATTTACTTTTTATGCCATTAACAAGGAAGCTCTAACAGACCCCTGAAAATGTTCTTATTGTATTGTATTGTATTGTATTATATTTCGGGTTGGTATCCGCAACTCCAGACGCGTATTTTGCGGATTTTATGCGTATGTTTTACTCCTTCAAACTTTTACTAGAATATTTGACAAGAATCTCTACCTCAGTGTATCAAATATGAAATTTTTCAACTGCAAATAGACCCGCGTACATCACAGGTAGATGAAAATTCAAAGAATTCTTAATAAAGTATCAAATGTAGATATTGGCGTGATATTAGAATCGTATTGGGTGATATAAATCTGAATCGCATGTGGAAAATATATTTTTCTAATAAGTCAAATAACTTTGAAGGAGTCAGAGGTATTTTTAATGTAATGATTTTGTACCTTGTATCTAGTTATTGGCACATATTTGATCAGAAAGGTGGAATGGCATATCTTTAGGATCTCATATAATCTTGATATGTGAATTTGACGACATCAAAGTACGTAGGTCTTACATATTATTTGTGACTAACGTTTGCTGGTGGTTTCACCTGCGTGAAGTTAAAATAAAATATCCCAAATGGGCTTGCGGAAGGAGAACATTGGGTAGGTCACCGTCCATCGTCGGGTCACCGTACAGCACGCACTGTTCCCGCGCATCTCAAGGAGATATCAGCAAACCGTAGGGACCCAACAGGGTCAAAACCAAGGCCAAGGGTTTGTTTCTAAAAGGAAGACTCGGTCCTGATATGAAAGACAACGTAGGAAATTGGTGAGTTCCTTAGTCAGTTGAAGTTTGACACTGTTTCCTGCTCCACTAAAGGGTTTTTTTTGCGGTGGAAAAAAACATCAAATGACGAGTCCCGCCAATGGGCGAAACCGGAGACATCTGACTTCTAACTAAACGACCCACCGTTCCTTCTTGCCTTAGTTCCAGGGCCCTGGTGTTCCGCTTTTGCTCCACCCAAGGATGAGAGTTTCAAGAGATCAAACACACGTACACAAAAACTTTCGTCTTTATATTAGTCTTGTCTATGATAAGTAAAAATTCGTAAAAAGATATAATGTATTTCTTAGCTAGGTCAAAATCAAAAGAAGACTAATTTACAGAGGTAATTTAGTTTCCTTTTGCTTTTTGTATTATTTGATCCTAGGTAGGCAGTTTTATCTTGGTACCGGTCACTTTTTCTTAGTTTGGCGATCCTTCAAGCTATGTCGGTAACCTTGGTTCGCCTGCGGATATTATCATTTCTGACGTGAGCATATAAATATCACTGTTGATGAAAATAATAGCATAACATCAGCCTTTTTACATAATAACAACAACAGTGGGAACATTTCCACTACTGAAAGTAAGAAAGAAAGAAAGAAAGAAAATAAATTTATTTTCCAGTATAGGGCACACGAAAATCACAATCATGAAGCAAAAAATAAAAGAATAATTGTAAAAAATAAATAGTAAAATAGTAGAATAACAACCGCACCGAACCAATATATCGATCCTCAAAGAACTCAATATCAGAGAGAGATTATCGTCGTCTGTGCAAATACGAATTCTCAAGTTCTTCGGGCATATCACCCGTAACGAGGACTCAATGGAGCGACTGGTAGTGCAAGGGAAAGTTGAGGGCAAAAGGTCACGTGGACGCTCTCCAACACGGTGGACAGACCTCATCAAATCGGTGACGCATTGCAGCGTCAATGAAAACTCCCAAGCCGCCAAACATAGAACTTCATGGCGTCGCATCGCGAGAGATGCAGTGGCGCAGGACTCGACCGACACATGACCACGACCACTCTGTCAAGAGTGCACGACTAAGAAGAGAGAATAACAACAAAATAAAAAGTACTTAAAATAACTTAAAAAAAAAAAATTAAATACTGGGACTCAGGCATCCTCTTTAAAAGAGGGGATGTGCAGATTGGTGGATGTCACATCTGAAAGACATCCATCGAGAGATCTAAAACTCAATACTCGATAATTCAGGAATTTAAATGTTTCATCATAAGTCTTATTTATATGTTCCCACTGCTGGGACACATGTCTCCTCTCAAGGAAAGGAAATGGGCCATAATCCACCACGCGGGTCCAGTGCGGATTGGTGGAAGTCACATGTCTTCGAATTTTTGGTTCTACGACTTAGTTTCCTCACGATGTTTCCCTTCACCGTTTTGAAAGCATTGTACGAAGTAATGCACCTGGCTGAGTTTGAACCCGTGATCTACAACTCGTAAGTCGAGACTGTTACCACTCGGCCACGACTGCTTTCATGAGAATAATGCAAAAATACCTACTGTTGAACGTTTTGTTATATATGCTCCGAAGTTCCGGGAGATGTTTCTTTAGGTATTATATATTATAAGGGCAAACAAGCAGGAAAGTAGTTTGCATGAAAAAACAAGACTAGGAAACTTAAAGCTTACACATTTCCAGGTGCGTCTTTTGTGTTTACCCATTTTTTTTACTTTTTCTTTGGTAAAAAACCATCCAATGACAACTACCGCCCACCCATGGGCTTTATCTCCTGTTCCACCCATGAAGCAGGACATAGTGTCAGACTATTGCTGACTTAAAAACGCCAGCCCATTCTTAGGATCCGTTTCATGACGAGCCTTCTTTTCAGAAGCGAAACCTTGGCCCCAGTAGGCTAGAATGTTATTATTATTCATTTATTTATATGTTATTTATATCAATTAAAAAATATAAAAGAAAGAAAGATATATAAGAAACTAGCTTTTGCCCGCGGCTTCGCCCGCGTAGTACTGGGGTTGGGGTTTCGGTTTCCGGGATAAGAAGTAGCCTATGTCCTATTCCGGAGTGTATCCTATGCCTGCGCCAAATTTCATCTAGATCCATCCAGCCGTTTTGGCGTGATTGAGTAACAATCATCCAAACATGGTAACTTTTGCATTTATAATATTAGTAAGAAGTAAGATAGTAGCTCACTGGCATCGGGAACAGGGTCCATGCTGCAGGTAGTTAGGGCTCCTGAGAGAGGAATCTCCGAACAATACGTGCCGTGTCCAGGGGTACTGCCTTCAAGATCAAGCCCTTGATCCAACTGCCTAATAAACGTAGGGACTCTGCAAAAGTGTTAAAGTATAATGGAGTCTCTTCCTGAAGGAAGGGTCTCTTTCTGAAAGGAAGGCTTGGCCCCAGTGCGAAAGGCAATGAAGCAACGGGGTGGGGTTTAGTCAGTAAGAGTTTGACACTGTTTCCTGCTCCATCCAAGAGCGGGATTTATCATTGGATGATTTTTGCCCACCATGCAAAAAAAACCGCCGAACGCGAAAAAAACCATTGTCAACGATGAGGTAGCTTATATTATCTACTCTTTACACGCATTACATCATGTAAGCCCTCAGTAATCATGTCCCTCTTATCATCCTCTATTGACACACTCCTCAGTGGAGGGCAGTCAATTAAAAACCCCGATAAAACAATTAGCTCTAATGGAAATCTGACGTGCATTGATAAAGGACTACTGTCAGATTATGAAGCCGCGTTTCCGACGTGTGCAAGTATTTTTAGATTGTATGGTAATACCTGGAACTTACTAACTGTAATCTACACTAATATAATTAAGAGGTAAAGTTTGTTTTTTTGTTTGTGCGAGGTAATCTCTGGAACTTTTTTTTTATGGTAGGTAAAAATCATCGAATGACGAATCCCACTCTTGGGCGGAGTGGGAAACAGTGTCAGACTCTTACTGACTAAATAACCTACCCCGTGCCTTCCTTGCCTTATTCCCAGAGCCCCGGTGTAACGCTTTCACATCAACCCTCAGCTCCGGGAATCTCCGGGAAACTACTGGTCCGATTGGAAAATTTTTAGCAACAATAGAAAGCTGCTTTAATCCTGAGTACTATAGAAGTACTTGTTTATAATTTTAATTGAGGAGTACAGGATAGTTGAAGTTCAAGTAACACCAACCCGCACTGGGCCCGTGTAGTGGACTCAAGCCTCCTCTCTAGCAGAGGGAATGGGCCGTACCATTCCTTCTCCTAGACAGGAGGCCTGAGTCAGCAGTGGGAACAGCATAAGGCTGATATTATGATGCTACGTTATCTATAATGAGGTGAATAGGTGATTTGGTATAGGACTGTAGGAACACAATGTACTTAAATGTTTAACCAGCGATACTATTATGTATTTTATGACGCATTTTATTCCTTCCTTGCCTTGATCCCAGGACCTTGGTAACAAGCTTTTGCAACAACCTTTAGTCCCAGGAGGATTCGACCCTGCTGAGCTCTTACAGTTTGCTGACTCGTTCCCGAGATAGAGGGTCTTGACAGTCAGACAACAAAGTGATCCAATAAGGGTTCTGTATTATTTCCTTTTGAGTTCCGGAACCCTTACAAAAAAATCTTCTTTTGTTTATAGCCTTTTCATAAAACTTTATTTGTGACATACATCACCAGGTCCAATTTAACACTAGCAGTATTCACGTAGCTAGTTGTTGCATTTATATGCAAGAGGACTTGTTCATTAAACTTGTTTCAATGAATATTCATAACACTAGGTATTCACTAGCGGCTAGGGCTGAGTTTAGTCTAAATTTATACGAAAATTTCAACCGAATTCGGACGAAATATCATTAGCACACCGTATTTACGGACACAGGTCGTCCTAATTTAAGGACGGTTTGACGTGAGAACCTAAAAATAGCCTTTTCGAATGGAAAGCGACGAACGATTTGTGAGAATGAAGGAATGGTTTCGTTATTTGTTAGAATATAGGGTATTAGGTTTTTTTTTATGGTGGGAATCATCGAATGACGAATCCCACCATTGGGCGGAGCGGGAGACAGTGTCAAACTTCTACTACCTAACCGACCCACTATTTCTCCCTGCCCTAGTTCCACGGCCCTGGTGTTCCGTTTTCGCATCAACCTCTGGCCCCAGGAGGCTTCGACCCTGTAGGGCCCCTACAGCTTGCTGACAATTCCTTGAGGCACGCTGTCGCTTCTTGATGGGTGGACAGCGAGCTGCCTTGTATTACCATAGAGTATAAGGTACAACTTGGTTAGTCAGCCCCATAACTTTCTACTGAATATCAGACCCATTCATGATACAAGCTTTTATTTACTTAAATGTTATGTACCTGATTTTTTTATGGTAGGTAAAAGTCATCCATTGACTAATTCCGCCCTTTGGTGGAGCGGGAAACAGTGTCTAAATAAACCTTTACAGGCACTTTGAAAAGTCAAGAAGTCGGTCAGTAAAAAAAATGACGGTAGTTGCACATTCCAAAGAGAAGATTTATTTAGATTTCATTTAGAATAGATACTCTGTATGGAGAAGAATTTGCAAGAAAGTCCATGGACACTCTTTTTAATCATGTTATGTATTACAAATATCTTGGTTAAATTATTTTGTCGTTGTGGTTGTATTTGAGGTGATGGATGTCACATGTCTTCGAATTTTTGGTTCCATGATAATTTTTTTTAAGGTGGGCAAAAATCATCAAATGACGAATCCCGCTCTTGGGCGGAGTGGGAAACAATGTCAGACTCTTATTGACTAAACACCCCACCCCGTTCCTTGTATGCCCTTTGCACTGGGGCCAAGCCTTCCTATCAGAAAGAGACCCTGGGCCTCAGTAGGCTTCGACCCTTTTGCAGAGTCCCTACTGGTTCCATGATATTAAAATTTAAGAAAAGTTTTTACTTTACTACGTTACTGTGCTACAGAAGGTTTTTTGAATGATGTTTTTTAATCCTTTATCTGCAATAAATATATTTTTTGTTTAAATGAATAATATATTTTAGAGACTGATTTGCCTGAATTTAATTTAGTGTAAAATAATTGTTTTTTTTTTGTACGAGTTTAATTTTGTTTTTTATTTATGTTAAGTAGTTTATTTAGTAAGTAATGATTTTATTTTAATTTTGATATTTGTACGCCTTCACGGCGAAACATAGCGCCCATGTAAGTAAGTTAAGACCGTCATGTCAATAATACCCATATAATACCTATGTTTTACAAATAAAATTCTGATTCTGATATGCTATTTCTCACGATGGTTGTAAATAACACTTGTACACAACCCTAAAACAAACGGACATATTCTAAGATCAAACAAAAGTTTTAACTTAGCGAATTAGTTGTAAACTTTAATTATTATGAACTGTTTAAATATTAAAGTGGTTCTGCTTCGTGTACATAGACTCATACAAACAGTTATGAAATGTAAATATGTAGCTACTCGTCGTTGTACTCGACTAAATTTTGATCATTGTAATTCCACGGTACATGAAACACTATCGATTTGTATATATAAAAATTTAAAGTTATAAAGTAGGTACTTTTTAAACTTGAATTAATTTACACGAAATCTACGATATTAAACTTAACGTCAGCTCGAGTTAATGACCTGTAGGTGGTTGGAAATGACCTACAAATCATTGACTCGCTCAAATGACGTTTAATAAAAGAAATTAATTTCATACATGCGTAAATCTTTATTGGCACCAATTATAAATATACATAGCATAATATATAAAATGAAATGTCATGGGGTCCGAGTGCGCGTCACCTTTTTTAAGAAATTTCACGCCGTCTAATCGATACTTTGCGTGACCAGAGGGCTGGCTCTTTCTTTGCCCAAAGAATTAGAATTGCCATCCAACGTGGCAAGGCTGCCAGTCTTCTGGACACGTTTCCAGATGACGGCGATGTGGAGGAATATTTCGACGCTTGAGTATTGTGTTTTTGTGTTATATGTACATAGTTAGGTTTGGTGTAAATATTTATTTAAGTTAAGTTTATATATAAGATTTTATCTACACTAATATAATAAAGAGGTAAAGTTTGTTTTTTTGTTTTTATGTTTTTTTGTTTGTAGGGGGTAATCTCTGGAACTACTGGTCCGATTGGAAAAAAATTAGCAACAATAGAAAGCTGCTTTACTCCTGAGTGACATAGGCTATATTTTATGTACGCGGGCGAAGCCGCTGACAAAAGCTAGTTTTATATATTATGCGTAAATTAATTCGAGTTTAATAAAAGTACTTTATTTTTTTATTTTTTCTTTACAAATTGATAGTGATTCATGTATCGGATCGACCTCCACGGGATTTAGCCTTGTTCCATGTTGTACTGACCCCAAGTAAGGGTCAACACGAAAAGAGTTTTTTTATGCCCTCCTCCTCTTGTCATCATATCGCCATTTCGGTTCAACTAATTTCTCTTTTTTTTTTATCCCCAAAGTATGTTCTTTTATGACAATTATTAACTTTCACCCAACCGAAGCCAATGCCAATACCTAGTATCACATAAAGCATTTGTACAAACTACCAAGATATTAGTAAATTAGTAATAAACATTATTTTAGTGGAACAGCACCTTTTGATAGCGTCCCGCTGGGCAGAGAGTGCTTTGGAAATGTTCGGGAGCTATTACACCAATCTGCTAATCTGTTGGGAACATAACCTGTTAACTAATGGGTTGACAATGTTTTTTACTGAATATTATACTAGTAGCTTGCCCTAACTTCGCTTGGGTGTTTTTTGTGGGTAAAAAATCAACCAATGTCAACTCCTGCCCTAGGGCGGAGTCGAGATAGTGTTAGACTCTTACTGACTAAAAAGGTTACCATTTTCCTTCTTAGCTCTTCATTCCGTGTGGTTTTTAGCTCTTTTTTTAATGTGTTCAACGAAAAATTCCACCACTAGGGTGTCCAGAATCATGTACTGGATCTATGGTATTCGTTTGCGTTAACATGTCAATGACACCTTGTATATGTAAATAAATAAACTCTCCTTCTTCACCGGTTGGCATGAGGGAAGGTCCTCCAACCAGATGTTGACAAGATATTTGCAGTACTTAACACCCTGCTCAGTACACCTCTAATACGTATTAAAAACGAACTGCTAAAAATTACTCCTACGTTGTGAGTACGTTCACAAACGCGCTTAAAAAGGTATTCTTAGTCAAAAGAAATTCTTTCCAGTAGACCAGGAAAGTGGGGCATTAGACAATCTAAGAAAAGACAATAGAAAACAAATGAATAAGAGTACTTGAAATTTTAAATTAAAGTATTAAAATGATGATAGTAAAAAAAAAATTGTGTATTCATAGTTTTTTTTATAAAAATTTAATAAATTAAATGATCTAAAATTACATTCTCAAGCTACTTATTAAAGCGTCATATGTGCCTACGTCATCTCTCGGTACAGAGTTCTATTCTATAATTGCCTACAGAGCTAAGTTATGAGTAAGGATTATTAGATATGTACTAGCTTATTCCAGCGACTTTGTCCGCGTGAATGTCGGTTATTGCGGACGCGAAGTCGAAGTTTTACTTAGATAAAAAGTAGCCTACACCTGTCCTTGGGGTTAAAACTAACTCCGTGTTAAACATGAAAGTCGTAGTATATATATAAAACAACACTGGATGGAGTATAATAGTACATTGTTATACGAGGGATGAAAGTTAGTTATTTAGTCCCGAGAAATTTCTTGGCGACCGAGCGAATGCGAGGTCGCTAATAGTTCGAGGGACTAAATAACTCTTGAACCCGAGGTAAACACTGTGCTTTTCATTACGAATACGAGGAAAATAAAAATAATAAAAACCTGAGTCGTCAAAGGTCTTCGTATGCTTTTAGGTAGGTATATTTCTTTTGATTTATGGTTAAAAACCATGGAACCATGACGAAGCATTCAAATAGATTTCAGCAAAACTACAGGGGCCTAGAAAGGCCGAAGTTTATTCTGGGGCCATGGATTCACTTCCGAAAGAAAAACACGGAACCCCAGGACGTAAGGTAAAGAAGAAATATAAGAGAGTTTTAACATGCCTTCCCACGTTAAAATGAACTGAACGTGTAACCCACACTAATTTCCGCGAAATAATAGTATCGAACTAATATATTAAATTCTTGAGCCCCTACCGAACGCCGGCGTTTATATACCTATTGTATTTCTATTATGTCTCTAATTATGGTATTTAAAAGGTTAACAGCCTTTTCCCTTTATAATATACTAGCGGTCTGTCCCAGCTTCGCACGTATTAAATCACTCTATCTATTAAATAAAAACCGCATCAAAATCCGTTGCGAAGTTTTAAAGATTTAAGCATACATAGAGACAGACATCAGACTTTGGTTTATACTATGTAAAGACTATAAATATCCTTTATTTATTTACCAGCTCTGCCAGCGGCTTCGCTCATATATATGTAGTTACTTATACTAAGAGAACGTACGGTTAAAAAAATATACGGTGGTCTATCTGTGTCAAATTCGTTCAGCCGTTCGAGAGTAAAGAATTAGCAAACACATCTACACACACTTGCAAACTTTTGCCTCTATAATATTAGTGACTAGCTTTTGCCCGCGGCAACAGAAAAATATGATAAATAAAGAACCACTCGACCGATTTTGTGCAAACTTCACAAAAACTATCTACTAAATAATCCGAATAAATCCTAAACATTTGGTTTGGATAGGTGAGCCCGTTCTTGAGTTATAAAATTACAACGAAAAATGGCATTATACACCGTGAAATTTAAATGGTTGTTTTCCCTCAGCGAAATGGTTGTATCTTGGGAATACAAACGTTTGATAAAGAAATAAAATATTAAAAACAAAAAATGGACCTGTAGAGTGCAAGCTAATTATGACGTATCACAACGTGCGAGAGCTTATTTTGGTTTAAATATTTAATGAATCGGTTTCCTTTGACGGCGGGCTGCTCATGCGACTCTAGTAGTACCTACAAATTACGTCTAATGTTACTATTGTTTTAACTTTTTTGAGTTGATAAATATTTTTAATAATTATTTATAAAAAAAAACTTTTTGATTTTTTTATTTTTTCTGTTTGCTTCAAAAGTACTCCTTATGGCAAGTCATTCTGCCGCGGGAAAACAACCATTTAAATTTCACGGTGTATATATAGATTACTAGCGACCCGCCCCAGCTTCGCACGGTTGTAATGGTGATATATTACATACATATTATGCATGTACCTATTGTATCTATTACCGAAACCGCATCAAAATCCGTTGCGTAGTTTAAAAGACCTTAGCATTCATAGGGAGCGGAGGCGATCTCTCGCGCCGAGCCTTGGTAGAGACCATGGTCTGGAGCGAGAGAGTTGCAGGCGGTCACCTCTTTCTGCGAAGCAGTAATGCTAACAAAACCGCAAAAGGCCGCGGAGCTCACACCCCTAACGCCGCCGATTCGGTGCGCAATGGGTAGCTCGCCGTCCGGTTGTCTGGTAATAGTCCGGACCAAGCCAGTCGTAGATGGTACGCTCTATTCCTGCGCGCCTCAATGAGTTATCAGCGAACGGAGAGGCCCAAGTGCAGGGCCGAAGCCTACTGGGGCCTCGGTCCGGTTTCTGAAAGAAAGGTCCGACCCTGATATAAAGGCTAAGACGGAATGGGGTGGGTCGTTTAGTCTTAGATTCTAACACTGTTTCCCGCTCCGCCCAAGGGCGGGATTTGTCATTAGATGATTTTCCCACCATAAAAAAAACATACATAGGGACAGACAGCGGGAAGTGACTTTGTTTTTTACTATGTAGTGATAGTGATTTTCTTTTTTTCCATATTACAAAACTTTCCTACGAGACTTTAAATCTCTTTTTAGTTGTCGTAAGGGTCTCAATTCCACCCAATACCTGTCGCTGCGGTATATACAACATCTGTCTTCTTTTACACCACCCACATCGGAAAAGTGACCTTTTAACTGGAAACAAGTCAAATAATTGCTATATTTTTAGATGTCGTATTTTTTCTTTCCTTTACGTTTAACTACAAAGATATTAAAAATAATCTTGTCAATTTAGTATTTTTATTAACTATTGTACATTATATTATATACTAGCGACCCGCCCCAGCTTCGCACGGGTACTATATAGTATATATTGAATATATTATGCATTTATTATTATAAAGATAAGATATTATAAAGATTTAAGCATACATAGGGAACGGTAACTTTGTTTTATACTATCTAATGAATATACTAATTTTTTTACATTAATTGTACGTATAGCTAAGGAGTGGAATTCCTTGCCGGAGTCTGTGTTTCCTGATGGCTACAATATGGGAATCTTTAAGTCAAAAGAGTGAATAGGTTACTTCTAGGTAAGCGCGCTCCATCGTCGACTGCATCGTCGCTTTCCATCATGTGAGATAGCGGTCAAGTGCAAACCTATAAAAAAAAAATCTGAAATAGTTTTCTTTCCCGTGAATTTGTTCCTCCCCCCTGCGTCGTTTTTCCTCAATGCTGAGGGTCATGACCTCGACGAATAACTTCCTGATGGACCATATTTCGCTATGTTGACCTATCTTCGGCGATATGAAGGGCGTCGCAGACTGTAGTCTCCAGTGTAGCACGGATTTGATGTCACCAACGTATCGGACTCCTGTACCTAGGTTTTTCCACAACTACTTTTTCTGAAAGCAGTAACTTTTCCAGATTATCACTTCTCTGCTATAAATTTAAAAGTACTGATTTTTATGACAAAAAAAATAGTCTACCAAACTAGTTCATTCATCATCATATTCCTACCCTTATTCCTTTTATTTAGGGTCGGCGCAATACGTTTTTTTTCCACTCGGTCCTGTCACCCGTCACGCTACTAACTCCCTTTTTTTCATATCACTTGTCACACAATCCTTCCATCTCACTCATCTTCCAAACCACACACAATTAATTAATTAAATAATATTCATTACGACAATTTAATCACAAAGATTTGTACGATGTATTAAGGTGCGAACAAAAATTTTGCCATTAAAAAATACGGTACAAAAACCACGCAAGAAAATCTTAAGTTTTCATTAATTTCCCACGTGTAACTCACCAAAACCCACATAAACTTCCAAAAACACTAACTTTCCTATATACTCCCTAAAACCAGAAGCAAACGTTAACAATTATTTGCTCAGTTCACACAAAAATAACAATTAATTTCAATGTATTGTGTGGATGCAGTGGGCGGGGCTTGCGGGGCGGCTACGCGGCTACGGCGGATATAAAGCTCCGCTCCGTGCTACGAACATCAGAAGCGTAGCAGCGCAGGCCCGTAGACTCGTAGCAACCTCGTAGCAAACTATTCACCAACAATGGCTCTGGGGTAAGTGCTTGAATTTTTCCTAACTTTTTTTTTTCACTATTTCGTATTATTTTTTTTTTACTTTTTGCGGATTTTGGATATATTTTTTTTTTATCCAAGGGGGTTAATTTTTACGGTTTGTTGTTAGATTTATTGGAAGGGAATTCGTTTTTTTTGTGGTATTTTAAATATTTTTTTTATGTGACACGGTTTAAAATAAAATATTGGTCTTTGCAAAAACAAAAGTTACTTGTACTTACAAAAATATAGATTACAGTGTTAAAAATGTTACATAGAAAATATATTTATGATTCTTCGTTACGTAAAAATATTTAAAAAAATATTCTTAAAAAAGTTTCAAACTTTATAGTAGGAATTACAAGTAAAATAATTAAAATGATTAAAAAAAAACTAAATTCAGAAACATATTCTTTTACTTCATTCATAAAAGCTGCTTAAATAAATTTTATTTATTCCATTTATAATACTTTTATAAACAATTTTAATCGTTGACTGAACTTGAGGAAATTTCATAATCTCAAAGTTCCAAATGAATTTTATATGGCTGTACAACTTTTGCCGAGTCGACGAGGATATTTTTTTTAGATTGATATTATCATAAGTACTTTTTAATTATGAAAGGTAGGTTGCAAAAAAGCTATTTCTGCAAAAAAAACGAGATGTTTTTTCTAAAAATTGTCAATATTTAAACAAAATTATAAATTGTCGCTTCAGATAAAATATTTATTTTTATCAAATTTCCAGTACAAAAAGACGCAACGTATGCTTTTTAAGTCAAGTTAAATGGAAAATATTACTCAATATAAACGTTACCTCTAAATTTTTCCGACGCTTAACTGGCAGCAATATTTTACGTGTTCGTAACTTTGTTTAAGTTTCTTGCAAAGGCCGTCTTGGTTTCTTCAGGATGCATTTATAGGCCAAATACGCTCATCATTATCTTGCCACCATTTTAATTTATTTTATAAAACACCTAAAGCCTATAAAAAAGTACCTATGTTATCTACAGGAACGTTGAAACCATGCAATCGTTGAACGATGAACCCCAAACCGTTTTTTTAGTAAGACAATAATGCGAAGATATTTAAATACTTTTGTTAAATTATTTAAATATATTTTTTACCCATTAGTTAAATTTAAAAAACACGCGTTGAGAAAGCATAGGCCAAATAAAAAACGTGACTATCTATTACGTTTTTCTTTACTTAGCCTATATTTTTCCACGGCTGGGCAAAGGCAAACCCAACTTCTTACTTATTTATTTAAACTTCATGTACAGTAGTACATAGGCGAACTTAATGCTAGGCATTCTCTATCAGTCTTATCATCATTTAGTACTTAAGTGTTTTTTTATAATAAAGTCCTCCAAATCTTTCCATCACATTAGCATGCCAATATTTAAATTTTTCCAAAAGCCATTCTTTTCTCACCTCGAACCAGTCCTTATGGTATTTTTTTATAATTTCTCAAAACAAACTTAATATTTGTGAGTACCGTACGTAATTTGAGACATCATAGAAAGAAATACAATCGGAATGCGGACGCCGGAGTTCGCTCGGGGCTCAAGATTCATTCATTCATTCATTTATTTATTCAAGAACAATTTTTGTATGCGAATATTTTTCTTAAAAACTAGGATCAAAAACATATTACAAAAAAAGTAGGACAGTATTTTATCAAATAATAATTAAATGTCAAAAAATGTTACAAAGATAATGTCAATAATAATAACTTCAATGACAATTTAATAATAATAAGAGTTTGAAACACAAACCTTTTGAGCACCGTAATTAGAGACATGATAGAAAGACAATAGTTATTGCTCGCAGCTCAAGAGTTTAATAGTAAACCTATATCAAAGTCAAAGTCAAATCATTTTTATTCCAAATAAACCATTTACAGGCACTTTTGAAACGTCAAGTCTGTCTGTCCTAAAAAATGATGCTAATTGCACATTCCAAAACGTAGATCTCTATGGAGAAGAATGTGCAAGAAACTCCATGGACACTCTTTTCAATTATGGTAAGTATTACAAATAATTCGGTACATGTTTCTTGTCGATACTAGTATGTGAATATATAATCCGAACTAGAAAAAAACGACATAATACAATCAATACTCGTTTGTCTAGTAAACCATCTTAACATATTCCGATCCACTGAAAAGATAAACTGGTTAGAACAAAATCTTGTTCTAGTTACACAAACTTGGGCGAACTCTTCAACAAGGATAATCTCTTGTAAAGATGATTTGACAAGTTACTTTTTCTTAAGTTTTCCTTTTATTTTTCAAATAGATAAAATATTGTATAAAGCGATCGTATTTAATCTAAAGACTTTTGAGGTAAAATTTATGTAGGAAATTTTCTCATAATATTATTACAATTGGTATAGGTACCAATTGCAATAATATTATGAAACGGTAGGCCGTTCGTAGCATTTTATTTATTTATTTAAACTTCATGTACAGTAGTGGTACATAGGCGGACTTAATGCAACAAGGCATTCTCTACCAGTCAACCTTTAGGTTAAAAAAGACAACATTGTGGTAGGTGTGCACTCTAAATAAATAACAGATAATAATATGATTAAAATATAGTGTAGTACTTATAATTTAAACAAGTAACTTATAATAATAAAATACGTATATAAACAAATATTATAAACTAATACATACTATGATAAATATCAAATCAGTACAATTAAGAGAATTTAAAATATGACAATTATGACGAAGACCGACTAAGGTTGAGAGGGCTTCAAATAGAAGTTCCGAATTTTACGCTTAAAGGATAGTTTACTTTCAGCTTTTTTAATGTCAAGGGGAAGCATAGCATTTTACTTTCGAATAGTAATTAGATACATAATAGAAAGACGATAGGTGTGCGAACGCCGGTGTTCGCTCGGGGAGAGTTTGACAATAGTATTGAGTGTACAAGCTGTCTTTTATACGAGGGATATGTTCTTTAGGGTGTTTTGGAATCTGCATAATATTATAGGCTGCTTCAAGATATTACCCCGCATCCCGCATTGAAATAAATACTTGTACAACAGAGCATTTGCGGGAACTAAGCGTGCGGAGCAATCCCGCATGCGTGATGAAATCAACACAATATTAAAAACACCTTTATTAAAGCGGGAAGGTGTGTCAGAATTTTACTGACTAAAACCTCCAGTATTCCGTAAGTTATCTTTTATTGTGTAGGCTACAATAACTCCTTCCAACGGTAATTCATTTCTTTTTCCATCTCTTGGCTTTCCAATAAGATTTTATTTTTTAATTTCACGTCTCCCAATGTTTGTCTGTAAATAAATAAAATAAAAAATCCTTATATTTCCAGTACCAAAATTAACTTACATAATTATGTTGTTTCTTACGTATCTAAAATTAAATTATCCTAATACTATAATTTATTTATTCTAATATAAAAAATTACTGTACTGGAACCCCCCTCAGGTAAAGGCCTCCTCCAAAGCTTTCCATTTCTCTCGGTCTTGGGCTATTTGTTGCCATTCTTTACCCGCAATTTTTTTATATCGTCGTCCCATCTACTGAACGGTCTTCCTCTATATCGTTTGCCCGGTGGGCCTTTCCATGACGTAACTACTTTGGTCCATCTACGATCTTTAAGGCGTGCTATATGACCGGCCCATTTCCACTTTAGGCTTAGGCTGTCGAACCTTAATAATCAAATTTTGATTCACTTTACCCAGTTACCGATTGAGCTAAAATTTTGCTTCCGTGTGTAAAATCAGATGACGATGCAAAATTATTATGAACTCGGTAATTGAACGACACAACGCCATCGAATTCGGGCTCATGCGATTCGTTTAGATGAGTATTTTGGTGTTAGGTAGTAACTAGGTTCTGATGATGGAATTAGAAGATGGCTATAAAAAGCACAATAAGATAACCTTATAGTTTTTGAACTTTAAGAAATGGTTTTGATGTCATTTCATTAGGTATATACCGCGCTATAGTCGGGGACGCAATCTTTATTACAAGAATAAATTGTACAGCAAATCTAAATACAAATAAATTACATAAGTAGAGAGTAGTGGTGACCGAGTGATAACGTCCCCGACTTACGAGTTGTAGGTCCAAACCATCACTTATTTTTATCACCACTGCTTTCAAAACGGTGAAGGAAAACATCGTGAGGAAACCGGCATGTCCTAGAACCAAAAATTCGAAAACATGTGACATCCACCATTCCGCACTGGGTCCGCGTGGTGGATTATGGCCCATCCCGTCTCCTAGAGAGTAGGCCTGTGTCCCAGCAGTGGGAGCAAAAAAGCTGATGATGATGATGATGACATAAGTAAATAATCATGCATTTAAGGTTTCAGACAAGCCTTCGTACTAGGATTACCCTGTATTCTAATTGTCACCTTCCATTCGGGTCGCTAGGTTAAATTACTTTACTTCACACCTTTAAAAAGGGATTTCCATTTAAAATTACCAATTCTCGACTAATTTTCCTACCTTAGATACGTTTATATTAGACCACACTCGTATTTGAGCGAGCCAAACAAAAAAAAATATCTAAATTTTAATCGGTAAAGCCATTTTTCGGCTTTAGCCAGACAGCAATTGTTTTTTACGTTTATTATTTTAGCATATCGCACGTTTAGTCATAAAGAAACGACACAACTAAGGTTGTCTGGTAGATATCGCTGTCAGCGATAAGACCGCCATTGTACACGTAGAATTAAGTTTGTGTATCAGTTGCGTTAAGTTTTTGGTGTTATAGTACACCAAAAATTAACGAAATTTATTCTATTGTTAATTCACAAATAATTAAATATTTGTTTATTGTTTCAATTTTCAAATCAATTTTAAAGACAAAAAATATTTATAGGCATAACAATTGAACCAAAATGGCGGGACGCTGCACGTAACTATAGCAACGGTTCTTATTTACCGCTCACTATAAGTATATTTATTTAAAAAATCCAATGTCATCTATATTATAAAAAGAGAAACTGACTGACTTACATATCAACGTACAGTCGAAACTACTGGGACTAGGAGCGTGAAATTTTGCACAGGACTTCCTTTTATGACGTAGGCGAACATTAAGACAGGGTTTTTTTTTAAATTCACCTTCTAAAGGAATGTAATGGAGATCTAAAGTTTGTATGGAGAACCCTACTTTCACGCGGGCTAGTTAGATTATATAATAGACGGTCAGAATGTTCAAAAGAGAATCTGAATTTTGAATTTGCCGAACAAAAACCGTTAATTGGTTATACCAAACAAGAAAGATAATACACCCATAATCAGTATTTGTAAGCCAAACCAATATGAGTTCCTTACGGGAATAGAACCCGCAACACAATGTGCAGTAGCCAATTTCTTTACCTCTGCGCCATGTCATCGAAATGAAATAAAACAAGAAATTACATACGGCCACAACGTCGCTTACCATCAGGTGAGATTGATGACCTAGGGGTTTTTAAATCAAGAATGAATAGGTTACTTTTAGGCAAGCGTGCCCCATTGTCGGTCACATCATTGCATACCATCAGGTGAGATTATGGTCAATCGCGAGCCTATCTAATATAAAAATAATAATAATAATGCTTATAACTCTTTAATTTACACATAAGGCAAAGTTGACTGTCTGAACCAAAAATCAAACTTTGCCGATACAACAAGTATAATTTACACATAAGGCAAAGTTGACTGTCTGAACCAAAAAATCAAACTTTGCCGATACAATCAGTATGATTTACAAAATGATAGTTATTACTTACTTTCCTTAGCCTTCCTGTATCCCGAACTCAAACAACAGGCAAACAGGAAAAAAAGCCTCTTTGGTTTTTTCCCCGGAAAAAAGTAAATAATATTTAAATTCGATCTTGTAATGAAGGAAGAATGTGACAATCTTCCCTCATAAAATAACTTAAGGGATTGTAATTTATATGTTAATCTAGTTGGGGTGGGAAAAAAAAGGTTAATTGGTATAGTTTGCTGTCGACGCGCGTAAGTTGAGCTAGCTATTGCCTAAGTAAGGCGTCACATTGCTTTTTAATTTAACATCTTTTGTGAGACAACTTATGTTGGCTCGCTGACTCACCCGTGTTTGAAGAAACTGCAAAATATATTGATATACTAGCTTTTGCCTTCGGTTCAACTTATGTCAACTGATTATTCTACTCTACTGCACTCTGCCCTACAAGGGTTTTTTTATGATGGGTAAATATGGTCCAATGACGAATCCCGCTATTGGGTGGACCGGGAAACAGTGTCAGACTCTTTTTGACTAAACGCCCCACCCCGTCCATTCTTTGCCCTTCGCTCCACGTAATTGGAAAATGACTGTCATTTTTTTCTACCAAATAATAATAATAGTCCCTGTTTTTATCATCATCATCATCCTACCCTTATCCCATTTTACTTGGGGTCGGTGCAACATGTTTTTTTCTTCCACTCTGTCCTGTCACCCGTCACACTATCACTAACTCCCTTTTCTTTCATATCACTCTTCACACAATCCATCCATCTCTTCTTCGGCCTCCCTCTTCCTCTCCATCCATCCACGTGTAAACTCAGAACTCTTTTTGTGACATGCGTTTCATCTCTCCTCTTCACATAGTCCCTGTTTTTATGGTGGGCAAAAATCATCCAGTGACGAGTCCCGTTCTTGGGCGGAGCGGGAAACATTGTCAGACTCCTACTGACTAAACACCCCACCCCGTTCCTTCTCTGCCCTTCGCACTGGGCACAAGCCTTCCTTTCAGAAAGAGACCCTGGGCTCCAGTGAGCTTCGACCCTTTTGCAGAGTCCCGACAGCTTGCCTTACAAGGGTATGCGTCTGAAAAGATGGCTCTGATCCTGGTAAATGGCAATGTAGGAACAGGGTAGGTTAGCTAGTCAGGAAGAGTCCAAATTAACACGCAAGCAAAGCCAGGGCCGATTACAAGTTAAGGAACAAAAAAATCCTTTTCTTATTTTGCTGGACTTATGCGTAGAACGTGACCTCGTATAAACAGAAGGTTCACCGAAATCAAAATAATAATTTTCGGGCAAAACGTGAGTTGTGGTAGTGAGTGAGTTGGAGAAGACAGAGGAAATTGATTAAATTACATTTTGTGCCACTCTGGCCCAAATTACAAGTCAGATTGGACCTCCTTGGCTTAGTCGTCATGACAGCGGAAAAAAACCTTTAGCCAGTAGTGTTGCTAATATTACAAGGGCCCGTACAAAAAAAGGTGCATTTTTACGTTAAGAGACTGTTGTAGATGATATGTTGTGAATTTTTGCCTACGTCGGGGCCCCTGTAGCGCGAGGACCCAGTATCATTGATACGGCAGTTATGGCGGTAGTTACGCCTCTGTTTCCAATTACTGTCAAAAAATAGCAAACTGTAGGTTTGAGTATTCGAGGTAGAGTTGTCTGGACTTGGAAACCTTAGGTATCTAAGGTTTTAAAGAGTATTCTTTAAATAGAATATATTTTTTGATGTGAGAAATCTTGAAATAATTTCTCTAACTTATGTTGGTGCGAGAGGGGTTAGCAGTCTTTTACTGACTAAAATCTACCAAAGTTTAATTATTTATTGTATTTTTGTACCCTTGACATTATACCTGTATTTTTTTTTACCTTCTTTATCGAATGTGTGCTAACGTAACGGTCATTACTGTTCCTGAAGTCCCAAAGCTATTCTATATAACTATAGCAGAATAAACACTGAAGTAAGCAACAATAACAAATATAAATGATTGAATCAACCATCGAAGCGTACACCCGTCCACACAAGTTCGTAATTTTTCTCTTCACTCGCGGTACAAACACCTGTTGCCCAGTCGCCTTGTTGCTCGCCGTACGCCCAAGGAACTTTTACTTATTATTTCTGACTCCCAAGCGACGTTAGGAAATAAAGAAAATGTGAAGGAAATGTTTCGATTAAAATGTTACTGTTATTTGAGGTTTGTGTTGCTTCGGTTTTGATGGCAAAGTTGAGATAAATGTGTGTGTTTGGACGTTGAATACTTTTTGGAGATATTTTTTAAATTCTTTTTTTTGGGACGAATTGTTAAGTAAATCTTTTAGGTAAATTATTGACCTGCATTTTTAGCTTAGACATATGTTAACTGAAATTTTTGGTACTTACCTAAAGTGACCAGAATAATGGTAAATAATATTCATTTTGCAGATTGGTTGGGACTTTGGGCTAGATGAGGTTGTGTTTCCTAGCTAACAAATTCAAAGGTCAAATCATATAAGATGTTTAACATCAGAAAAGGTCTTTTGAGAAAGGAATCAAACCTGAGTTGAGTTGTCTAGCTAGGTGGTAGTAATTGTCAGTATTCGTGTAGCTCAAAAAATGACGTTTTAAACGTTTGACATAAAGACAGTTTTTCTTTTTTCGCTATAGTCCAATAGCAACTAAAAAATGTTAATAGAAAGACTTTCGTCCGGCCATCTCAGTAACAATCATAAAAATAAGCATTAAAAAAATTATGTCGTCAAAAACATAGAAAAAATTCCTCAGGCAAAGTTGTCACTCATAATATATTTCTTTAAAGTAATTACTTAATTAAAAAAAAAAAACACTTAAGTATCATTACATTAATACCTAACATATCTATAAAACAAAATTAAAAGACCACAGGCAAAGTTGATGAAAAACTTCATTAAAAACGAAGATAACAAAACTATCTCCTTAAAAACATTTTAAACGCAGAATTAACTCTGGCCACTTAAAAAACAAAATTGAAAAAGAAAAACTATGAAAACGTACAATAATAAGAAAAAGTTATTCAAAAAAGATATTACTTTTTTAAGATTAGAACTTTCAAGATCGCTTTTCGGCTCTAACAAGGTGGAAATTGCGATTAGGGCGGCAAAGTTTACCCTCAGATATACAGGGTGTAGAAATTTAAGCTGCTCTCCTTTGTGCGTAAAGTGGTCGTTACCGGTTACTTTAGGACCATCCTGTATTATATTTTGAAATGTATTTTGATATCAAATTATTGTGAGCTTCCGAAATGAGATTTTGTGTAGTTGTCTTTAGAAAGTTTGGTAACTTTAAACCGGTTTAGAGTCAAAAGATCCTATGTCTTGGAGGTCGTAAAAAGAACTTTATGTATTTGTTTTAAAGGTGCTTTTTCACCAAAGATGTGCTATGGTTCGATTTAATATCATAAAGCCTAGCACTTGTGGAAATGGATTTATCTAAGTTATGCATTTTATATGGATGGACGCGTGTTCTATGTTTTTTATTACAGATTTTTGTTTTGCATATCAAGGCTTTTAAACCATGCTTTTGAATGGATAAAAAATCTTGTCTTACTACTGATACGGGTGTTAAAATATCAGACATATTATATAGCTCAATCCCTTTCACAATTCAGTTTTTTTTTTTATGGTGGGAAAAATCATATAATGACGAAGCCCGCCCTAGGACGGAGTGTGAACCAGTATCAATGTTTTTCTATTCTATTCTATTCTATTCTATCAAACTCTTACTAACTAAATAACCCAACCCATTCCTTCTTAGACGTCATACCGGGGTCGGACCTTCCTTTCAGAAATCGGATCGGACTTAGCTTGGTTCGCACTGTTACCAGACGACCGGACGGTGAGCTGCCCATTGCTCGCCGTCCGCGAGTCCGCGTTCACAATTCAGTTTAGGTTGTAAAATTGATTGTGACAAGCCCCTGTGCATTCAGAACTAACAGAAACGTTGCTAACACTTACAAACAATAACTACTGCTTGTTAACGTAATAAGTATCTACTAAAATAACGTAGCGACTACGTTTCTTCGTAACGAGAGCCTTTTAAAAAGACAGAAAACACTTTGTTTCTTTCAAAAAAGCGTACAGCTTAACTAGAAGTGGTGTAGACAAATCCCTGAAAAGAAAAGATGCAGAAAAGGAGAGACGTTTTATTCTTTGCTAACTGCAATTTAAATGTCTGACTGATATTAAAAAGTCAAGACTTGACATTTGGCAACGTGGTAAGGTCTTATAGAGCTTTTGCCAGCGGCTTCGCCCGCGTGAATGTGGATTTTTCCATAAAAACTTCCAACCCCCTTTTATCCTCGTTCAATCGTCTGGTAACCGTCTGCACCAAGACCAGTCGTCAAACGCGCGCACTGTCCCCGCGCGCCTCAAAAATGAAGTGGTTGCAATGATGGTATTAAATATATAATGCACTAGCTTAAGTCAGCGGCTTCGCCCGCGTACATAAAATATAGCATAAGTCACTCAGGAGTAAAGTAGCTTTCTATTGCTGCTAAAATTTTTCCAATCGGACCAGTAGTTCCAGAGATTACCCCCTACAAACAAAAAAACATAAAAACAAAAAAACAAACTTTACCTCTTTATTATATTAGTGTAGAAGTGTAGATGTATAAAATAAATTATATATTATTATGCATGTACTTTCCCTTTGAATCACTCTATCAAGTAAAAAAAACGCATTAAAATCCATATTTTTCCTTACGGGCATCGAACTCCCAACACGCAGTGGAAAAGACAATCTTTTAATCACTTAGCCACTTGGGCCTCACAATATAGAGAAAACTGATTTATTTCAAAATGGATTTTAGTTAGTAAAATTCTGTTACTTACACTTTCTTTACCTAGAGAGGGAGAAATTTCATTACCTAAATAAAACAAAAAATATAAATAAAACCAACAATAAACATTTTGCCTCACCCGAGAATCGAACTCAACATCTCACGTTTAGTAGTCGCACAGAAATGGTTAACCGAACCTAGCTCCTCGATGCAGATAGCAATGCGATAGCTAAATATATTACCCATTAAAAGTTAATCTCCTTGAAACCACCTATAACCACTTCCACTAATGCTATGCCGCGCTATTCTCTGCTATAAATGCAAGGGATATTACCTGTTTAACTGTCCACATATGCTTACTATATGTATAAGACAACAATACACTTATTTATTTCGTAAATAATTTTTACAAGTATTTTAGATCACATTAAAGTCACAATATAATAATCATTTAAGAGCCTCGACCAACATCTGGATCTCGTTAGGCAGTTGGATCAAGGGCTTGATTCAGAAGGCAGTACTCCTGGACACGGCGCGTATTGCCCGGAGGTTCCTCTCTCAGGAGCCGTGACCACCGGTAGCTTGGACCCTGTTCCCGATACCGGTGGGTACTATTCCCGAACGCCTCAAGAAGTTGTCAGTAACCGTAGAGGCCCAGCAGGGCTGGAGCCCACTGGGGCTATGGCCCACCTTCTGAAAGGAAGGTCTGGCCCCTGTATGACGGGGTGGGTTTTTAGTCAGCAAACCTCTGACCCTACAGTCTCCCGTTCCGCTAAAGGACGGGAGAGGTCATTAGATGATTTTCACCCACAAAAAAAAAAACTATATTCCCTTCACAGATCTCGCGAGTGAAGCCAAAACAACAGCTAGTCATAAACAAATAACGCAGTTCTATGTCCTTTCTCTATTAACTACATCTATGATAGCAGAACCGTTTCCCACCGGGCTCTTGTCAACAAACTAAGCCGTTCAACAAAGACCCGTCAGATTATATCAAAATTTCTTTCTTTATTTCCGAGGGCTTTATGCTATTTCTGTCAGACAACATTAGAAGATTATCAAGGTTTTAATATTACGGTCTCAATCGTCTTTTACCAAAGTACCGATCATTTCCACCTCATACCTTGACATTGGCAAAATCATCGGCGGTTCGCCGTACATACTTAAAAAAAATAATTCGTCTTTTAATTTTCTAAAGGTAAGCGATTGACGATGCGTCCATAAATCCAAATGGAGAGTGCGCCTTCCAAAATCGTTGTGTGAATGTGTTAAACGTATGCCAATCAAATGGACATCTTTTAGTTTTGGATTTCCAATTTTGAATTCCATGCTCTCAATCCAAATGGTCATCTTCCAGTCAATGTTTAAAACATGCTCCATGTCGTTTAGAAGCCGTTCGACCATGTTTCAGAGTATTAGTATTAATAGTAGTAGTATTAGACAACTATCACACAACGCCGTCTAGTCTCAAGCTAAGCAGAGCTTGTGATATAAGTACTAGACAACTGATAAACATACTTATATTTATAAATACATACGTTAATACATATGTTATAGAAAAATTACACCCAGACAAATGATCGTGCTCATCACACAAACATTTGTCCTGTGTGTGAATCGAACCCACGACCTCTGGTATAGCAGTCAGAGTGACTAACTACTAGGTTGACAGGCTTGTCAGAGTCATATAACATTACTGTGCAACACACACTGGTCATACACAGACTTTCGTCTTGAGACAGTAGAAATACGATCATTTGTCCTGTGTATGTAGTTCGAAATATATAAGTATGTTTATCAGTTGTCTAGTACTCATAACACAAGCCCTGCTTAGCTTGGGACTAGACGACGTTGTATGATATTTGTGGAATATATCATTACATAGTATAAAACAAAGTTGCTTTTCCTATGTATGCTTAGATCTTTAAACGTACGCAACGGATTTTGATGCGGTTTTTTTTTAATAGATAGTGATTCAAGAGGAAGGTTTATATGTAAAATACATGCAAGATATCAACATTGCACCCGTGTGAAGCTGGGGCGGGTCGCTAGTTATATTATATATTATTATATTATGCTATTCGAACCGAAATGTAGAAACTTTTACAGGAAAATCGTCCCCAATTATTTTAAAACATGACATACAATTCACCAATATCCTTGGCAAGTCTGTAGGTAGTCGGATGTATGTGTCTGATGTAAGTGTTGTATCATTATGCCCATGTTTTTTGCAAATGACATGCGCTGTCATCACAGCACAACGGTGGCTTGTTATTAATTAAAATTGTTATGAGGACTGAAAGAATTGGCTATATTAAGTGTATAATGTAGGATCAATTCGGTTATGTAGGGTTTTTGTATGATCGATACAAATCATCCAAGGACGAATCGTGCCTTTGGGCAGAACGGAAACCTGTGTCAGTCTTACTGACTAAATAAATAAATAAACAACCCACCCCGTTCCTACGTTGTCTGATATACCAGAGCCCGAGCATTCCTTTCAGACCCAAACCCTTGGCCCCAGTTGGTTTCGACCCTTCTACAGGGTGTCTACGGTTTGCTGACAACTCCTTGAGGCGCGCGGGAACAGTGCGCGCCGTCGACGACTGGGGGTTATATGTAGGGTTAAATATTTGACTCGGGAGTGGTTTTGTCTTAACAACACAAAAGCCGTCTTTTTCATGTGATCTATTTTTTTTCACCATTTGATACTTTTAATTCAGTTTTTCCCGGTCACTAAATAAAACATACCACATTATCAAAGGCACAAATTTGAACACAATAGCTTAAGGCACAAAATAGGTACGAAAAATAATGGCTAGATAAATGAGTCGTTTCAAACCATCGATATAATCATCATCATCATCAGCCTTTTTAATGTTCTCTCTAAGAGAGGGGAATGGGCCGTAATCCACCACGCGGGCCCAGTGCGGTTTGGTGGATGTCACATGTCTTCGAATTTTTGGTTCTAGGACATGCCGGTTTCCTCACGATGTTTTCCTTCACCGTTTTGAGAGCAGTGGTGATGAAATAAATTACACAAAGTAATGCGTCTGGCTGGGTTTGAACCCGCGACTTACAACACGTAAGTCAGGGCCGTTACCACTCGGCCACCACTGCTCCACAACTCGGCCACCACTGCTCCACAACTCGGCCACCACTGCTCCACAACTCGGCCACCACTGCTCCACAACTCGGCCACCACTGCTCCACAACTCGGCCACCACTGCTCCACAACTCGGACACCACTGCTCCACCGATATAATATGTACTACTTATTAGGCGTACCGTACAGTCACTTTCCTTGATTTAGGTGATCTGCAAACCGAACACCTTTACATTGATGACATTGTTAATCATTTTATTTAATAGTGCGGAACATAATGTGAGAAACTATTAATATAGTATAATGTGACCAGTAAAATGTAACATTAGTCCAGTTTTGACGTTCACGCAGTGTGAGAGCGCTGTAACATTCAAAAGTTAGTCTTAACTTTTAAGTATTTTGACAAATAGTTAGGAGAGCAGTGGTGGCCGAGTGGTAACGGCCCCGACTTACGAGTCGTAGGTCGCGGGTTCAAACCCAGCCAGGCGCATTACTTTGTGTAATTTATTTCATCACCACTGCTCTCAAAACAGTGAAGGAAAACATCGTGAGGAAACCGGCATGTCCTAGAACCAAAAATTCCAAGACATGTGACATCCACCAATCCGCACTGGGACCGCGTGGTGTGGATTAGGGCCCATTCCCTCTCCTAGAGAGAGGAGGCCTGTGTCCCTGCAGTGGGAACATTAAAAGGCTGATGATGATGATGATGACAAATAGTTTCTATGAACGTGCTTGTCTATCGCTAGGATATACATAAGTCTATGATTCAATGGATTACCCTCAAAATGTTACAATATTGTTGCGAAAAAAATTATGACAATTATTCTTAAACATTATTGTAACGAAAACCTTTCGTAGTTTATCTATGTGATGGCGAGCCATTCATTTACTTATGAAACAGTGATGTTATAAATGCAATAGTAATTAAAGGATATTTATAAAGTTTTATTTTGATTTGTTCTTATAACTTTTCAAACTAGTTTTATATACCTATTGTTTGTAATATTTCCCATACGACCGCTCTTATATTTTGAAAACATAGAGATCTTGTGGTTATTATCTAGATTTCTATTGAAAACAAAACATGTTGTGTTAAACTATTTTTTTAATTGCTATAAACAAGTGCTGGACTGCAATCCCACCTGATGGTAAGCAATGATGTAACCATTGATAGTGAGGCGCATTAAGGACCAAGGGTTGATGCGAAAGCGTATTACCGGGACCCTGGGATCAAAGCAAGGAAGGAACAGGGTAGGTTTTTCAGCTAGTAAGAGTCTGAGAGCGTTTCCTGCTCCGCTAACTCGATTATTTTTACCTACTATAAAAAAAGACAAAGTTATCTCATAATATCTCAACAATTTCTTTGATAAAAACCCACTAAAATCGACCTATTACTCTGCCCACTTATACAAAAATATTATCCCGACCTTAATTCAAGTGGAAATGTAAAAATCTCCCGGGATCTTTCCGCCATTGCCTTGAAGTAACTTAAGACCTAATGTTTAATAATAATATACGAATCTAAAAGTAATTTAAAGGTATTTGAACTGTGACCACAATCAGTCCCAATATCCCCGAGGAAATCCTGCTGTATTGAGTCCAATATTGTTTCTTGAACCATATTTCTGTGTTGGGATTTAATGAGTTGCTTTCAGTATGTGGTTTTTTTATTATTTTATTCGCTGTGCAGCTGTTTATAAAGAGAAAAGGTAATTGAAGAAGTCTTTGTTCTATGTAATATGTATAATCATTACATAGTATAAAACAAAGTCGCTTCCCGCTGGCTTAGATCTTTAGAACTATACAAAGATTTTGATGCATTTTTTTTTAAGGATAGAGTGATTCAAAAGGAAGGTTTATCTTGTAAAATACATGCATAATAAATTAAATATCATCATTGCACCCGTACTAGGGCGGGTGGCTAATAGAAATCATATTGGAAAACTAGGGCCAGTGTGAGTAGGAAATATTAAACGCTATATGTATTTAGATTGGCAAAACAAAAAATGCGTTTGTTGTAGAGAAGCCGGAGTTATTTTATTGTAATGTATTTATTTTTATTATATCTTATTTATTTTTAATGTATGTATTTTTAAAGTAATTAGGTATAGGTACTGCCTTTGTCGTTATTAATATAAAGCTAAAAAACGGCAATAACTCACGTTTGCTGATTATCATTTAGAGCCCAACTTAAATACTTATTTTAAATACTTAGCGGAAATAGTAATATGTCATCTGTAAATACTTCAACTATCTAGCTATCACGGTTCGTGAGATACAGTCTAGTGACAGACAGACACAGATCTTTGTAATACTCTTTTTTACCCCATGGGTACAGAACCCAAGAACGAAAAAATGTATAGAAAATTATCAAAGACTCTTTTCCTCCATTTTACTCTAAAACAAGCAGATACAAAGCAAAATTAATTAACCTAAAAACTTAGTTATTTTTTTAACAAGTTCCGTCTCATAGTCTCGGAAAATACAAACGGGTCTGTGACCATCATTTATATTGTAAAAGTAATTAGCGAAGATGTAATTAACAAGGCTGAACGCGCTCGTGCCGTTGCATAATATGGCGGCCATCATGGCGGCCATAATGGCGGTATGTCATCTGTCACTTTTTGGAAAGCGCGCGTTGACTCCTAATCAGATTTCCGAACGCAGTAATTAACCAACTGAATTCTAGTTTCGGGTTGAATCGCCAATCAAGCTGTATAGTTCGTTTTTTAATTCTAGACTACGATTTGACAACTCAGAATGTCACACTCTAGAAATATGTTCCCAATTTTCTTGAGTTTGACATTTTAAGTTCATCACAATCAGTCACAATCTGTGGTCATAGGATTGTCACTTGTCACTACACTGTCAGTCTACATCTGCGAAGAAATATTTTTATTATTTTATAATTTTTATTAAAAAAAAAGATATATTTATTTTACTTTTTTCACGCTAAATACTCTCCAGCGTTTGATAGTCTAGATCGCAACTGTTATTGGTAAAATTGTGGTGTCTTTTCCACAAAGGCCATTTAAGAGTTGAAGTTGACATTCTAAGTTGTCAAATCGTAGTCTAGGATTAAAAAACGGACTATAGTGGGCATTCTATTCATGTTGCTGCTAATGTTACTCGGTGGAAAGGCATGCGAAGAGGCTAATTGGTTCGTTTGTCTGGTAATAGCCCGGACCAAGCCAGTCGTCAACAGCGCGCTCTGTTCCCGCGCGCCTCAAGGAGTTGTTAGCGAATGAAGATGTCCAAATGCAAGGCCGAAGCCTACTGGGGCTCAGATCCGGCTTCTGAAAGGAAGGTCCGACCCTGGTATGAAGGCTAAGAAGGAAAGGGGTGGGTCGTTTAGTCAGTAAGAGTCTGATACTGTTTCCCGCTTCGCCCAAGGGTGGGATTCGTCATTAGATGATTTTTCCCATCATAAAAAAGAGGCTAATTGGTGATCCAGATTTGGCTAAGTCCAATCTTCAAAGCCTTGAGCACAGGCGTAGGGTAGTCATCCTTTCGGTGTTAAACAAGTTGCTTTTTGGAGAATGTGCGCAGGAATTGCATGAAATGATTCCTTCAACTCTTTTCTATCATCAGATAAACCGACACACGGCGGAAAAAAAGTCTCCATCCTTACGTTATTGAAACCTCTACGGTTCGGACTAAGCGTTTCAATTCATCTTTCATTCCGCGCACATCGAAGGACTGGAACAAACTGCCCGGTGCGGTCTTTCCATCGGATTATAATTTGGGTGTCTTCGAGGCTAGAGTGAATAGGCTTCTGATAAACTAATGCGCCTTACCATCAACGATCGCATCACTGCTTACCATCAGGTGGGATCGCAGTTCAGCATTAGTATACCTGTAGCAAATAAAAAAAGATATCACGTTCAATGACATTTGACATATAAACCTAAAATTGATTTTGTCCGACATTTTGATTTTGTTCTACCTTCAGTTGTTATTAGAATTGACAAGGGCAAAGCTTCAGGGCAACCCTCATACGTTCTCGATGTACATTTTTCTTGTTCACATACCCAACTTGTTACTTGAAAATCCCTTTTAGAATTGCAAATACGAGTATATCTTTTAAAAAGAAAAAAAGTTTCTAAGCTTCCAATTAAAAATCAAATTACGGGTTCCTCATTTGGTGGCACCCGAAAAAAAAAATGATAATTCAATTCTGCAGAGGTTGTGAAAAAAAAAGGTTGTATGTATGTTAATCACCGTGTATCTAGTTAGCAGTGGCCACTAATTGCCCGCCATACTTAGGGCGCTTTCCCATTTACATTTCAAAGGCACGTGACAACACATGTTTCATTTATATATTACCATGATTTGACATTCATGACTCCTCCATTTTTCGTAAAAAATGTGCTTATTTATTTTGGTATGTTGCTTAAAGGAATATCTCAAAAGAACTCTCTTTTGCTTTGAAAGCCTGAAAAGTCTACAAAGCTTTAAGAGCCTTCTTCGAAGTGAGACATTTCAGGTATGCGTGGGTAGACGCTCTTAGTATGACTTAAGGCGGGGGCTACACATACTTGTAACTGACACAGAAGTATGTACCTAAATTATATAGGGTCCCATTAAAGTAGATGGACAAAATTTTACAAATCATCCAGACCGCCAAAATAAAGACAATGTTAAAAAAAATAATAAGAAAAAAGCGCTTTATGTATTAACAAAAAATCTTGAGTGCCCCATTCTCGTGCATCCATTTATTATTTTAGGTCAAAATAAAAATACTTTAATCGGTGTTTTTTTGCTTGAATACCTTTGGTTACACGAACTGAACGCTGTGTTAAAATTTGTCCATCTATTTAAAAGGGACCTTATATAGATAAGTATTTATGCTTTAATTAATTCTGATTGGTGGACGTCAACATAGCATGCAATTAAGCATAATCAGTGTAATAGTGTTTCCGCAGCTGAAATTCAGGCCTCTGTCCTCTCTAAGAAAAAGAATAGGTCAAATGCGATCACATTTCTTCGATTTTTTTGTTTTTAAGTGATGATATACTTATGTTACACTTGGTAAAGTAATGCGCCTGACAGGGTTTGAACCCGATACGCATAAATCGGGCCCGTTACCAATGGTCAATATGATAGGAATGTATATTGCGATATTAATTTTCACATAATTGGAAAATGACTGACAATTTTTCCACCAAATAATAATAATGGTTCTTACGATTATTGAAAACTATGCCCTCAATACATTTAGAGTGTCGAGCACCACGCAAACTCCGACTTTCGTACACATATTTTTCTTAATTTGTGTCTGTAATTACGGTAGTCGAAAGGTTAAACGACAAAACCATGATTCAACTATTCCACTCTTTGACAATTACTACACTGACCGCTCAAACATCTTGACATACTCTCCATTAGTCGGTCTAGCGCAAGTCCTCGAGTACAGTTCGCAAATGAGATAAGTGTGCACTTGTGCATTTAGCGTCCTGTCAAGTGATACCGGTAAGGTGCTCTACAGTAATGTGGCTGTAATGCATGGTTGAGCCTTTGTTTGAGCAGGTTTTAAACTTGTAAGCCAGTAAATAATGTTATTTGGCAACAGGAAAGTCAAATTAATATCTCTTGCGTACAAAAGTACCAATAAACCAGCAAAAGGCGTCAATTGACCGCGTTGAGCGAAGGTCAATTGACAAAAGTCACTTGTATACTAGGTGTTTTTGTTAATTGTACTTATTGACAGATTTGTTAATTCACAAATGTTGTGTTAATCAGATTTTTCCGGATTTTTTATGTATAGTTTATTGTAATAATGACTACTTCAGCAAAAATTGCAATACTTAGTAAAGTTGTAGTTGCATTTTGATACAAGTGGAAAAAGTTTGTCTATTCGTTGAGCACCTCAACCCTCGTGTCACTTAGATGTTAAACCAAGTGAAAATGCTCTCAATACGAGTATATGCAAGCATACTGACAGCTGTGCTCAAACGGGAACAGGTCTCAAATGGGGACAAGTCTCATACGGGTACAAGTCAGGTGAATAATGTGGGTTTATTCTATTAAAAGGAAGGGACACTTTGTTGGGGATATATGTTTAGAAATGTGGATCGAAGAATTGTGAATGTTGGTAATGAATACGGTTTGGTGTGAGTGACAATAATAGTACTTATACTACATTATTTTTAATATATGCGGAACCCGAAACACATATTTTTCAAATGTGCTGATTGTACTAAGTGATATTTTATTGTATACTAGCTTTTGTCAGCGGCTTGACGCGCGTACATAAAATATAGCCTATGTCACTCAAGAGTAAAGCAGCTTTCTATTGTTGCTAAATTTTTTCCAATCGGACCAGTAGTTTCAGAGATTACCTCCTACAAACAAAAAAACAAACTTTACCTCTTTATTATATTAGTGTAGATATTGGTTTTTTATTCTGCTTGTTAGTGATCGTAAGTTTTCTGCTACGTTTTCAGTTTCTAGCCGTGAGAACCTGTAATTGGCTTAATGGTTCTTAGACACTTTTTACCCTTTTTTATAGCTGTTGGTTCTCTTTCGATTAAATCTTACTAATCTTACTAATATTATAAATGCGTAAGTTACGATGTTTGGATGTTTGTTACTCAATCACGCCAAAACGGCTGGATGGATCTGGATGAAGGCACATGCATAGGATACACTCCGGAATAGGACATAGGCTACTTTTTATCCCCGAAAACCCCAACCCCAACCCCAATACCTCGCGGGCGAAGCCGCAGGCAGGCTAGTAAACAAATAATTGTGGTCGGTTGCAAGAGTTGTCGCCCAGCGGGTAGTACGGGACCTATTTGATCAGACATAATACTTGTAAAGTGAATGTCACAGATCAATCACCTGGCTACCCTTTACTCCCACACACACACAGCACACATACAGCCGAATCTGTCTGTTCGTATTCACATCTTGAAGAATATCATGTTATGTAATATGTTTGTAGTACAGTTCAGCATTATAAAACAAACAAAATCATCATCACCATCAGCCTTTCAATGTTCCCACTGCTGGGACACAGGCCTCCTCTCTAGGAGAGGGAATGGGCCATAATCCACCACGCGGGCCCAGTGCGGATTGGTGGATGTCACATGTCTTCGAATTTTTGGTTCTAGGACATGCCGGTTTCCTCACGATGTTTTCCTTCACCGTTTTGAGAGCAGTGGTGATGAAATAAATTACACAAAGTAATGCGCCTGGCTGGGTTCGAACCTGCGACCTCGTAAGTCGGGGCCGTTACCACTCAGCCACCACTGCTCTACAAAACAAACATATATTTTTTATATTGGGCTATTCTTACGATGCTTTCCGCAGTTGATAGAAGCATAATCCGGAAAATAAACGTGCTTGTCTATCGCTAGGATTTCAATCGATGGGTCCGCTTAATCTAGTGCTTAGTTAGTTATATATGTACAATGCATTCCAAATGAGAATAGGGTAGATTGCCATGTTGTGATGTCACAATTTACTGTCAAATCAAGGCAAGATATTTTTAAAATTCAGTTTAAAAAATTAAGAAAATTTCAATTTATTTACGAACTGTGAACGAAAAAAGGTTGATTAGAATTCAGTTTTTTTAATTTACTCATTTCCGAATTCTTCAATTTAAAAAAAAATATATCTTCGACTTTACAGAACAGCGTGACGTCACATCCTGTCAATCGATCCTATATTTTTTTTCTCTTCAATGGCAACTGAGCCGGGATCCTATTCTTATTTAGAACGCATAGTATATCGATGTACCGCCGCGTATCCAAAAGTCACAAACTCAATAATGTCAAAACGTACCTACAAGGTGACGTATCTCCATCGGAAATTACGGCAGGCCAGACAAATGGCTACCTGTCCTGCTTTATTTAGTTTATTCAGCTAAACTAATCTGTGTGCGACGCCTCGATTTGTTACAATTATGGCGACGGGGGACTATTTAGTTTTCAATTTACTCCGGCCCCAGATTATTGGGTTTTCCTATGGAAAGCGATCAGTATTGCTTTGTAGACGTGTGGTGTTAGAAGACTTGGGTTTCTTGCGTCATCTATCTCACTTTTTGTTTTAGTCTTGGCGTTTGAATGGATTGAGTGTTCTTATTATGGTGTGAAGAGAATACGGATAGGTTTAAATATAAAATGATAGATAGATAGATTAAACTTTATTGTACACCAAAAAGTAAAAGAACTTATACAAAACTTAAATTTATGGGTACAATGGCGGTCTTATCGCTGACAGCGATATCTACCAGACCACCTTAGGATAGATCGTAAGAACTATAATAAAGGGGGTAGTCTGTGGTGTACTACTAGTGAATTATATTTCATCGTAGGATTGCATAACGGTTGAAGTCAATTGGGACCCAGAGTCTGAAAGTAAGGCTTGGCTTCAGTACGGTCTGTGCCCTAAAGTTACTAAATCACCCCTTTACTAGCTTTGACTTTAACTAATAAAGCCTACATGAACACTTATAAAACGTCAGCCCTCTAGCCAAGGTGCGAAATTTTCGTGACGAATCTCTTTCTACTTTCAAATCGCCTCAGCGTAGTTATCATTAGATATCGTAAAACTACAGGATGTAGCGATGATCATTGTAGAAACGATAACATTTCATTCTGTAATTTTGAACGATGTGAACTTGGCTACGAATTTTGTTGAGATATCTTTTCCATACATTTGAATAGTTTTCTACTAGCGTTAACAATTGTAGATTACCAACATAGCTCCCTGCCATGTTGGTAATCTAAAATCTCTTGGACTGAAGCCAGTGCACGATTGCAATTATATTTACACTTTTTCGGACAGCCATTTAAAACGAGAGCAACAATAATCATATTCTATTTAAAACTCACATTTTGTACATTAGCGGAAGCTCTCATTAGGCCTCTGTTGAGATTACTGTTATAACCCGAACCGTATTTACCTACTTGGGTTGTAAAGGTGAGATATATGTTAATTTTCCACCCCAGTAATTTATCTACATTGTTCTCTCATAGCAGGAGCGACAAGAAATATGTAACCGAGATATTTGTAATACATTACATGATTGAAAAGAGTTTTCACGGAGTTTCTTGTACATTCTTCTCCTTAAAGGTTTACGCTTTTTTTAAAACTGACTGACTTTTTACGCTTCAAAAGTGCCTGTTTTATTTGAACTAAATTAGGATGACTCTTGAACCTCGAGTAGTCGTTTGTTCCTTATTTAAAACTAATAATTTCTATATAAATATAATATATTTTATAGGTCTGACTTGTTTTATTTTTGATTGAGAAATAAATAATAGATGAATAAGGTAATTTGTTATTACCTTAATTAATAAGACATCCTTATGACTCTATCTATTTAAATAACCACATCAAAACCTAAATTTAAAAATCTAAGAATACATCCCTATGTAAGTCTCTATGAATGTTCTTACAGACAGCGACTTTATTTTATGCTATGTAATGATATTATATTTTGTTTATATATCTTATTACTAGTATTTTGTGGACTACATACAATCAGAAAGCATAATCTAAATAATGTTGCCACAGCTGAGACTCAGCCCTCCTCTTTCGAAGAGGACCGTAATCCACCACGCGGGCCACCATGAATTTTCTGTTCTAAGTCTGCACGTATATTTTCATGTGTAAACTAAGGTTTATACTATTTAAAATATGGATTACCTGAGATACCTACTCAGAATTATTTTTTTCGCTCTGTTGACAAGCGGCTTACAAAAAGCCATATTAACAAAAAAAATCTTGCTAAACGTTTTAATTTAAAAGATTGTTAACAAAAAGTACATACTTAATTTATGTAACAAAGAACAAAGGTACATAAACCTTGATGTCTCCAAACATAATCCCTGTTTATTTAGTTTTTTTTTTTCAAGACTTGTTAAAAATGTAAACTTTTACAAAATTGCTTCAATCAAGTCACCCAAATAAAGTTATACGTCGCATATTACATATAGAAATAACTTAGAATGGCTTAAGACTTTAATAAAACTTAAACCTCATTTTCAGACAAGCGTAGATAATATAAAACTGAAATAAGAAATTCGTTTGACTTAAGAGTAAAATTAAGAAAACATAGAACAATGTGTGTGTGTGCGTGCTACATACAGAAGACACCAAGACCGGAAAAAATTGTTTATACGCCATACAAATATTCCTGTTGTTCAGGAATGCAAAAGGGTCGAGCCTACTAGGGCCCATGGTGTCTTTCTAAAAGGAAGGCTTGGGTTGTTTAATCAGTAAGTATCTGACACTGTTTCCCGCTCCGCCTAAGAGCGGGATTCGTCATTGGATGATTAATGCCAATCACAAAAAAAGCTGTCGACTTTGGTAATTACAGACACAATTAGAAAACAGTACAGTTTGCGGCTCAAGACTTTAATTTCAACTCGATATTTTCACGCGTACTGAAGGGTCTTAACACTGGATATCTCCTCGCGTTCCCGAGATAAAGGGTCTTGACAGACAGATAGACAACAATGTGATTCAATAAGGGTTCCGTTTTTTCCTTTTAGGGTATGGAACCCAAAAATGAAAATAAAAATAATAATTCCCTTTCCATACCATAGGCATTCTTCAAGCGACCTTCAAACTACTCAAGTCACAACTCACATGCCCCAAACTTCAGTTCGTCTCATATCTTGTTTAACATTTGCTTTTGTGAACTAACTTAGTCCTTAGAATGTAATCACACGGAAACTTTCAGCAGTTTCAATTAAAACAAGCCTTAATATTTCAAGATAATTACTTTTATTTCTACATGTTTAATGAAAATTATTTTTTTCTCATTACTTAAGATAATTACGTCAAAATTAAAAAAGAAGCTTCGTTAACACTCAGAAAAACATTTCAATTGGTTAGATTATTATTTGCATAAAGTGGATTTAAAAAAATATCTGTATTTTTTTGCGCAAAAAACGACTGGACCAATTTTGGAAATTCTTTCCCCTACTTTATACAGAAATAAGTGCATCCTGGGGACATGGGTAAATGTGAAAGTGTAACACCTAGAACTAGAAAGAAGGAACGGGGTGGGTTTTGAGTGAGTAAAAGTCTGACAAAATCTCCCGCTCCGCCGAAGGGCGGGAGTTATCATTGTATGATTTTGACCACCATAAAAAAATTAAATATATGTCTTGTGAATATTAACACTTTTTTCATTGAACTTGGTGTAATTTAAATTCAAAGCTACGAGTATATCTAACACAGACAAAAAGCAAAGATCAGGTAAAAACTAATTGGTGTATTTTTATGGAACTTTCACAAACTAAAAGATATTTAACTACCAATCATTTGATATACGGCTTTTATTCATATTGTGTCTAATAAATGAACGACAAACTGTTATTCAAACAATCTTGATGCTCGGGAAGTGACGCTAACTCCTATTTTGTTCGCTCAAGGACCCTGCCCCTTAAAAGATTTCAGCACACGTGCAAAGACAAGTTCGAGTCGCTACTTAAATAATAAAAATCTAGACTCGACTCCATTACCTAAACTAACTAAAAATATGCCACAAACATTTTTTTACATAAAGTATAAAGACGTACCTTACGAAAGGAACGTGTGTCAATGTACTACATATTATATTTAATATCTATTATCATAACACGATGTCGGAAAATAAGTATATTTTTGAATGGCATAATTCGTTAAAATGTTTGCCAAATGTGTCTTGGCTAAACGTGTTACCGATATAGTGTATGAATAATTTATAAACCCAAGTATATGTAGCTTTCGTTGTGAATTTTTAAAAAGATAATCGAGGTGGTTTTTTTATAGCATTCTCACGTCCAAGCTACGCGCTATAGAAGACAACGCAGGCATGGGGTAGGAGCGACTTGCGGACAACGAGCTATAGGTAGATAGCCGTTCTCCTGCCAAGTTTTCCGATCCCAGGTAGTCGACAAAGCGTATTTTTCTATACTGTAATGAGCTTTTAGGGACCCATGCTCTCTAGGATCGTGGGGGATTTACCACACCCAATACCCACTTGACGGTACCGTTGACGCAGTGGTTAGGCGATAGACTGTTGCGCTGCGTGTCACGGGTTCGATTCCCGCACGGAAAAAATATTTGTATGATCTACAGACAGGTGTTTCGGGTCTAGGGATCATGTGTATGTACCCATGACACAGGATTAATAGTGAGGAGTATTTATCGTTTTTAGTCAATTTGAAATGTATTTTCATTTTTTTATTTACATACTCGTACATTGAATGTACTATCAATACAAATATGTATATCTAAACTAATCAATATTATACATATATACTAAAATCCAACTATCATACTTTTCAGCCTAAGCTTAATGCTTACTAGCAAACTATGAATTCACGAAAAAAAAACATTGCATCAACCTTTAGAGAGCAACTTCAATATTATTTTTACAGTTTTTTATGACGTTAGGTAAATGTGTTACGCCGACCCTAAATAACACGCGAGTGAAAAAGATGGATGACACGTTTTATGATGCCATATAATAAAGAAAACTTTATCTTTTAATCATTGGACACGTTTACTACCGGATTCTGTAACACCGGAAGATTACTTGAACCAAGTTATTACAATATCAATGTTAACACTTTTACAGTGGTCATTGCTCATTCAGGAATTATTTTAGTATTATTTCCATTTCTGTGATACGGGGCGTTTAAGACCTCGTTTGAAAACTATTATTATGGTTGTAAGGGGCTTTTTAGACCCCGTAATGTTTAAGAAACATTTCTTTTTAATATAAATTTCTTCAGTGCGGTGCGAGGAAATAGTGACTCCTTTTTAGACCCACTTTAGAAAACTAAGTTTGTTTTGGCTAAATAAAAAAAAAACACGAAACTAATTTATTTCTTCAGTTCAGTGCGAGAATTTAGTGCTTGATTCCATATTAAAATACACTAAGTATAGATACATCATTGTATTCATAACTCGATTTCGCCATCATGTTTCTACTATCAGACGCCCCGATGTATATATTTATGATTACTTACTTTGTTGAAACCTCTACGGTCCGGACTAAGCGTTCTGTTTCATCGTTTATACCGCATTGTACCGTCGTTAATTTTATTGCATCACTGCTTACTATCAAGAACAAGTTCATATCAATTAAAATAATAACAATATTATTATTCTATCTTTCCTAAACTAAACTAAATTAGAAGTTACTATATCGGCATGGTAGAGAAAACAATTTTTGTCTTAGCCGCACCGACAGAAAGACGATATACGAGGCGTATTAGACCTCGTACCGCACTGAACGTGTTAACTTACAAGGTCCATACCGATATCATTAAGTACTTGTTTATTAATACTGCACGCGTCAATAATATCAATATTTACTTTAGAGGCAGGATATGTATTTAGTTCAAAGTAATTAGAGATCAGATGATCAAATTATTTATCTTACTAATATTATAAGCTAGCTTTTGCCCGCGGCTTCGCCCGTGTGGTATTGGGGTTGGGGTTGGGGTTTCCGGGATAAAAAGTAGCCTATGTCCTATTCCGGAGTGTATCCTCTGCCTGTGCCAAATTTCATCCAGATCCGTCGAGCCGTTTTGGCGTGATTGAGTAACAAACATCCAAACTTCCAAACATCCAAACATCGTAACTTTATAACTTTAACTTTCGCATTTATAATATTAGTAAGATGCGAAAGTTACGATGTTTGGATGTTTGGAAGTTTGGATGTTACCGCGTGGGCGAAGCCGCGGGCAAAAGCTATTTTGTTTATATTGTAAATATTTCCAAAGATGGTGACTTTAGTAAAAATCAATATTTGATTTCTGTGACTCTAAGATTTATTCATTGGACACGGGTAATTAGTATTTCCCAATATGTTTGATAAAGAAACCATATTATTATATGGAAGTCAATAAATATATACGTAATGTGTGGTACAGTGGGGGCTGCGTGGTAACGGCCCCGACTTAGCAGTTGTAGGTCGCAGGTTCAAACCCAGTCAGGGGCATTACTTTGTGTAATTACGGCAAAACTATAACATAGGATCAGCCTTATAGAGTTCCCACTGCTGGGACATAGGCCTTCTCTCTAGGAGACAGAATGGGCCGTAATCCACCACTCCGGCCCAGTCATTGGTTTTTTTTTTTTTTTTTTTTTTTTTTTTTTTTTTTTTTTATGGTAGGTGAAAATCATCCAATGACGAAACCCGCTCTTGGGTGGAGCGGGAGACTAGTGTCAGACTCTTACTGACTAAAAAACCTACCCCGTACCTTCCTTGCCCTATTCCTGGAGTCGAGGTAACAGTTTCCCACTTCCCTCTAGACTCCGGGAGGCTTCGACCCTGAAGGGCCCCTGCAGTTTGCTGACAACTCCTTGAGGCGCGCGGGAACGGTGCGCGCCGTTGACGACTAGGACTCGGTCTTACAGACGACCGGACGGCGAGCTACCCATTGCTCACCGTCCGCGAGCCAGTGTCTACGGTGGCCGGATATCGGCAGGATCGCGGCGGCGACGGCTACGGCGAGTACGCCGTTGCCTTTGCCTTATGCGGTCGGCCTCCTCCTTTACGAGCATTACTGCTTCGCAGAAGGAGGCGACCGCCTGCCATTCCTCTTCGCTGTGGACCATGGCCTGAACCAGGGCCCGGCGCGAGAGGTCGCCGCCGCCGATCACCCCCACGAGGACACGGCGATGCTCTTCCCAAGCAGGGCACACCTCCACCGTGTGCTCCACCGTGTCCTCCGGGCTCGCCTCACAGTGGCGACACCCGGACGTCTCCTCCGCACGAATCCGGTGCAGGAATCTCCCGAACTTCCCATGTCCGGTGAGAACCTGCGTCATGCGGAAGGTGAGGACGCCGTGAGGTCTATCCAGCCACGCCTCAAAGAGGGGCACTACCGCTGAGATTACGGTGTGCCCAGCGCTGGGTTGCGACAGTCGCTGTTTCCACTTCACCATGAGATCTCGCCGGAGCTCCTTCCGCCACGCCTCGACATGTTCGGGCAGCGGATCTTCGCCCCGGCGTTGCACCTCCACGCGCTGGTCGTGCATGCGTGCAAGGACTGTTGCCTCCAGATCCCATGGTGGTAGGCCAGCAAGGAGGCTCGCCGCCTCTCGGGACACCGTGCGGTATCCTCGCACCATCCGGATGGCCATGACCCTCTGGCAGGCGTTCAGCTGGGCCGCCGGGCGTTTACGCAGCGTCGGCGCCCACACTGGTGCCCCATAAAGGGCCATGGACCGGACGATGCCGGCGTAGAGCCTCCGGCAGAAGGCGTCTGGACCCCCAAGGTTCGGCAGGAGCCGCTTGAGAGCAGCCCCCGTCCGATTGAGTTTGGGGGCCAGACGTCGGAAGTGCTCCTCGAAATTCCACCGGCTGTCGAGGACAAGTCCTAGGTACTTCATCGTCGACCCGACGCCGATGTGAACTCCTTCTACCGTTAGTTGGGAACCCGTTGGTGGCGCGTTCCGAGGGCCGTGAAAGCACATGGCCTCGGACTTGTGCAGTGCCACCCTGAGTCCCAACTGCTGGATCCTCTCAACGACTGTCGCAACCCCACGTGTCGCTAGTTCGACCGCCGCCTGGTACGACCTTCCCTGCGCTAGGACCAGCGTGTCGTCTGCGTAGCAGACCACGCTGACCCCTACGGGGAGGTCGGCGCGCAGCACGTAGTCGTACCCGATGTTCCACAAGGGCGGTCCTAGTACCGATCCCTGTGGGACACCGCACGACATCTCTCGCCGTTTCCAATCTCCTTGGTGACCGGGGTAGACTATGTACCTGTCGGACAGGTAGGCCTCGATTGTACGACAGAGGTAGTCGGGCACCCGGTGATACCGGAGTGCCGTCCTAATGCAACTCCAGGGCAGGGAATTAAAGGCGTTGGCGATGTCCAATGACACCGCCAAGACACACCTGCCCCGGGACACCGCATCCCCCGTCGTGAGGGCTCGCACGCGCATGATGGCGTCCACCGTGGAGCGCCTCCTGCGAAACCCGAACTGGTCGTCCGCGAGATCGGGCCCCTTCAGTGTTAGGTGCCTGACGAGGCGGTCTGCAATGACTCTTTCAAAGAGCTTGCCCACCTCGTCAAGCAGCACAATGGGCCGATACGCGGACGGAGAGTCCGCAGGGCGCCCCGGCTTCGCGACGAGGACCAGTTTTCCCGTCTTCCAGGGAAGTGGGAACTGGCCCCTCTCCAAGCATGCGCTAAAGAGCCCCCCCAATCGAGACCCGAGAGCCTCCATGGCCAGGACCCAAGCCTTTCCTGGCAAGCCGTCGGGTCCTGGGGCGGTATTCTTCGCACCCATCCTGCGTACCGCCACTCTCATCTCTACCTCGGTCACTTCCGGAGCATTGGTACCGTCGTCGCTGACGTGGTCCGCGTCAGACACCGCTGGTGGCGGAGCCATGGGCGGGGGGGAGTGGTCCCCCCGCGCAGGGAACAGAGCGCTCACCACACCCTCCACGATCTGTGGCCGGAGACTCTGCGTCAACGGGGGAGCCCATGGGCGGAGTTTCTCTCGCACCAACTTGTATGGGCGTCCCCACGGATCAGCGTTGAGCGTCCCCAGCCACGCTTTGCAGGCCTCCTCTTTGGCCCGCTTTATCTCCGATCGGAGGGTGCGCTTTGCTACCCTGTATCCCTCATACAGCTCCGCCTCTACGGCCTCCGCATCCGGCGGGCGGAAGCGGCGCCTGCGGTGTCTGGTATACCGGTGTCGCGCGGCATTGCATGCGGCGCGCAGCGTCGCAAGCTCCGGCGACCACCAGTACACCTGGCGTCGGGCGCGTCCTGGGCGGAGACGGGGCATTGCCGCGTCGCAAATTTGCGACAGGGCCTCCCGGAACCACTCCGCCTCGACGTCGATGTCGGCAGGCCTGACCGGTGCTTGCACCCAGGCCTGCACCGCCGCGGCTTCCAGGAAGAGCTCCTTTTCCAGCTGCCTCAGCGCCCAACGCGGACCACATGGGGTCTGTCGGACCGGCGCGGTCGAGGTCTGGGCGGAGACGTCAAACCGGATATACCGGTGGTCCGAGTATGTCTCCACCCCCTCCATGACGCGCCAGTCAACTACACGCGGTGTCAGAGCGGGGCTGGCGAACGAAATGTCCACCACGGACTCACCCTGCACCCGCACACACGTGGGGACAGAACCCCGGTTTAGGACGACCAGGCCTGTTTCCAGAGCCCAGTCCTCCACCAACCGACCCCGCTGGTTCGTGAGCCGGGAACCCCAAGCCATGTTCCAGGCGTTGAAGTCCCCGCAGACGACCACGGGGAGGGTACCATACCCAGCGACGACGGTCTTCAGCTCCCTGAGGGAGTCGTGAAGATCGGCGAGAGTTCTGTTCGGGGACAGGTAGACTCCTACCACTGCAATGTCCCCGAACCGTGCTGCCACGCAACCCCGACCCTTCGTGACGGCCTCGAGGGTCGGGGTACCAGCGGCGGCCGACGAGATAAGGGTCACCGAGCCGCTCAGGTCCTGAACCCAGTCAGCTCTGGGCAAGACAAAGTGCGGCTCGGAGACCACGGCGACGTTTATCGACCACTGCGCCATGCTCTGGAGCAACAGATCCTGAGCTGGGGCGCAGTGGTTGACATTCGCCTGGAGGAGACGAAATGGGGCCGTTATTGGCAGTCCATTGTCTCCTCCCTAGCCCTCTGAGAGGGCACCGCCACGGCGGTAGCGGCGGCGACGGAAACCGCGCCGGCGGCCGAAGAAGCGGCTGCGGCGGCGGCGGTGGTGGTCGGGGGCCGACGAAGTTTGGCCTTCACGTTGGCCGGGGGGTCGCAGGACCTGCTCCCAGCCCGGTGGTCGGCCTGCTTGCCTGCCGCCGCACATGCGTAACAGTGCGGCGCATTCCGGCACTCAGCAGACCTGTGACCGGGCTTACCGCATTGGTAGCAGTGGTCACTGCGATCCACCTCCGCGGCACAGAAGGCCCCCACGTGGTGCCCCACGTGGCAGCGGAAGCACCGCAGAGGTCTGGGCTCCAGCAGTTTAACCTGGGCGGAGACCCAGCCCACAAGAAGCCGTCGGCCCTCGCCAGTGATGGCCTTGGCCGCCGGCACGGGGCAGCTTACCGTTACGGCTCGCATGTCCGTGCTGTCAGCGCGGATGGTACCCGCCCGAACCTGTTCGGTCGTGCAACCACCCACCCTGACGATGGCGGCCACCACCTCGTCCACCTTGACTGAATCGTCCAGGCCCATAATGCGCATGTCAATGCACTTGGTGGGCCTGGACACTCGGGCCTCCTCCGCACTGAGGGCCACCCTAATCTTGTCGGCCAGGATGTCAGCGACACTGGCCGAGCTGGGGACCTCAAGAATCCGGGCCCCCGTTAGGGTCTGCCTTATGCAGAAGCCCCCAGGCACTCCGAGCTCGTCAAGGTGGGGCTCCACCGCCCGCCTTGCCTTCGCCATGACGGAGTCGTAATTCGCGCCCTTCTTACCCGCTTCAGGCTGCAGTGTGATCACTACAGCCTCGGATTTCGGGGCGCGAAGTCTCGCCGCCATGGCACGCTTCTTGCGCTCTTGGCGCTTAGCGCGCTTCTTTGCCGCCCTGCGCGCCTTACCCGCACTTTTCTTGGCGCCGACGACCGTCCAGTCGGCGCCAGACGATGATGGATTTTGAGGTGGGGGAGGCGGCAGGCGCGACTGAGTCGCCGCCACCGCGATAGGAGCGCCGGCTGGCCTGGCAGAAGCAGGCACCACAGCACCCCTCGCGGGAGGAGCAGCCCGCACGCGACGCTGGCTAGCCACCGGGGCCGGCCTTGCAGGCTCCGGCGCTGAGGCCCTGCGCCCGGCTTGCCCCAACGGGCCCGCCCTCGGCGCAGCAGGCGTGGTCGCAGCGGCAGCAGCATATGATGCCGCTTGGCGCTGGCCGGAGGTCGCCAATGGGGGGCGCAGAACAATTCCCTCCAGCAGGGACAGCTGCCGCTGGATCTGCAGCTGGAACTGCTGTTGCTGCTGCTGCAGCTGCTGCCGGACGGCAGCCAGCTCCGACTGCACCAGCGTTAGCAGCTGGCTCCCTGCCTCAGGCTGGGGCTGGGGCCGACTTTGCCCCTGCCCCTGCCCGGAACCCCCTCCGACGGCCTCCCGCCGAACGGCTCCAGGGCCCGCGGGCCCGGCCCGAAGCTCATCGCGAAGCTCGGCCCGGAGCTCGGCCCGCAGCTTCGCCACACTCTTGTCCAAGGCCTTATCGAAGGCCTCGGACAAAGAGGTGGCGTGCCTCAGAACGGTCTTCTCCTTAGAGGCCCGCTTTGCGACCCTCTTGCGGCCCATGTCGCGCAGTGCCGCGACCATTAGCTCGCCGAAGGACCTGCGGGCCTCTTCGGCGGAGTCCGCCCCAGCGTCAGGCGCGCCACCGGACTGACGCGGCGTGCGCTCCCCAGCGCAGCCCAGTCATTGGTGGATCACCGTTTTGAGAGTGGTGATGACACAAATTATACTAAGTAATGTGCCTGGCTGGGTTTGAACCCGTGAACTACAACTCGTAAGTCGGAGCCTTTACCACTCGGCCACCACCGTTCCAAGCAGGATTCTAAATATACGAGTAGATCGTAGGGACTCTGCAGAAGGGACGAAGCCAAATAGGGCCAAGGGTTTGTGGCTGAAAGGAAGGCTCTGGCGCTGGTATGTATGGCGATGTAGGAACAGGGTAGGTTGTTTAGTCAGTAAGAGTCTGACACTGCTTTCCACCCAAGGGCGGGATTCGTCATTGGATGATTTTTACCTACTATAAAAAAATATATACGAGTAGATAAATTTTATGTTAGTCCTTACTTCTCACACCCACTACCTACGCTACTAGAATAGTACGTAATGACAGTCCTCGGTCGGGGACAGTAATACCAGGTTCATCTATCAATTAGGAATGGTCTCTGGAAAGCACTAGTGCCATTAAAGGGTTGTTTTACACACTGTAGGTAACGGGGTGTTGAGATTTGTGGTTGGGGTGGCAACGTTTTTAAAAAAAAGTGGGTAAGTACAAGTCGGACTTGTGTACTGAGGATTCCGTATAAACTTACTTAAGAAAATAATAGTCTGAAAGATTTTCCCGAATTGCAAAAAAGTGCTGTTTTTTGGTGAAGTAACTACAAATCTACAGATATCAGATTTTTCCCTATTTGTGCAATGAGTCCTTGCTTCATGCCAAATTTCAGGATTCTAGGTTAACGGAAAGTACCCTATTAATTTTGATTCCATAACAATATAGAAAACAATTTTTTTGCTACAAAAACAGCCATATCTTGTTTTTTTCGTAAACTTACAAGTTTGATTTTTCACTGCTTTAACGGACTGCAAACCTAAAAATATGGTTCAAATTTCAACTCGATACCTCCACGCGTTCTCGAAATAAAAGGACAGACAGACCGACAAAAATCCTAAAAGAATTCCGTTTTTTTCCTGTGGAACTCTCCGTTCTTGGCATAACAGTGTTTGTTAACAAAGGTATATAATTACGAGCATCCTTTATCAATTAAGTACGGTTAAGTTGCACCTGGTGCAACCCACAACCCTTTAATCTGTAATTTACAAGGTTTCTAGTTGTGAAAAGATGTGGACTGCAATTTTTCTGTGGAACATTGTGTGGTCGGTGAATTCTATAGTTGGACTTTGAAAAAATACGGGTTTTGTTAATGACGTTTGAAAAGCTACGCCATTTTCTTTCGATTACTTAGATTTAAGAATCTAACACAATGAATTTAACATTTTGAATACCATAATTAGAGACATAATACAAAAACAATAGATTGTGAACGCCGGCGTTCACTTAGGGATCAAAAGTTTACACAATAAGTTTTTTAAATTCAAAGTGTAGCTTATTTTACGTAGGGACTCTGCAAAAGGGTCGAAGCCTATTGGGACCCAGGGTCTCTTTCTGAAAGGAAGGCTTGGTCCCAGTGCGAAGGGCAAAGAAGGAATGGGGCTGGGCGTTTAGTCAGTAAGTCTGTCACTGTCTCCCGCTCCACCCAAGGGCGGGATTGGTTATTCGATGATTTTTCCCACCATGAAAACCACGTGAACATTTTCTATCAGTAAACCTTTGGGCGATACAAAACCAAGAACTACATAAAGCACAACTAAAGTGGATATTAGGTTTTTATTAACCTAGTGCGCGTAACCATCAACGATTGCATCACTGCTTACCATCAAGTGAGATCGCAGTCAATCACTACATAGTCATGTCATTTAAAAAATACTATCGTAGCTTCGTTTATATTCTTAATCATAGTCCATTTTAATACAAAATCTTCCTTTACCTACGCAACTCTGAAGTTTTTATTTTTCATTCATCATTCCGGGTTTCCTCACAGCGCTGATTCCTCTCACAATATTACAGCTGGGATATACCAGAATCATGTATGCGTGTAACGGTGAATCTTAAGGCTATGGGAAGTTTATAGCGTTAATCTTTAAGCTTATGAACCCTTATAAATGTTTTAGATAATCATACTAATATATCTACACCGTAAAATCTTGGTCGTTTTGAACCCGTGGAAACACTATCGATTTGTAAAAGTAAAATTAAAAAACAATCCTTTTTTTTCTAAAACTAAAATAAATTTACGCCTATATGAAATTCATAATTATCTTTAAGTAAACGACAGCTGAGTGGGCTCAATGGCCGTAGGTAGTTGTCAGTCGATGCGTACTAACTACCTACGGCCATTGAACCCGTTCAGCTGTTCTTCCGTACCTCAAGAGAAAAAAAAATGTAACCTTTATAAGGTCACTTGTCTTTGTTGTCCATTAGTATCGGAAACGTGTGACATGAAGGTATAGAGTTGAAATTAAAACCATTTATTTACTTTGGTCTGCGGTCCCTTGACGCTTTGAAATTCGAATTGAAATTTACATAAAGTACGAAACCCTTGTAACTACAACCGCACCTTTGTTTCTTCATTTGCCCTTTGCGTCCCAAGACTACGCGAAACCCTTTCAGGAATTGACCCTTGACATTACATCTTCACATTCGATCGATAGAACGGATTCGGATGAAATTTGGCGCAACGGTAATACAGACGTCTTTGAGACCGTCGCGCGTCGCACAAACGAATAATACCATGGATCCAATACCGACATGATTCTAGAACCCCCAGTGGTGGAATTTTTTGTCGGTATTTTCATTTTTTGTCGGTATTTTCTTAATTTTTTAACTCCTTTCCCCTCAAGCGAACGCCGGCGTTCGCGGGTACTACAGCGAACGCCGGCGTTAATACCCGCGAACGCCGGCGTTCGCTATAGTACCCGCGAGCGCCGGCGCTCGCTTGGGTGTCAAGGGGTAATGAAATTTTTACGGTTTTTTAAATTAAACTTTATAAAAAAATGTTAAAATAAATTTTCTAATTTATTTTCTGATTTTTTTATAGTAAAAAAATAAATAAATTCCAAATTAAAAATAAAATGTCATCGGGTTTGATTAGAATAACGACTCTAGTAATATTTGTCTCAAAGTTTTTTTTTTTTAATTTTACAAAAACAGATTTTTAGAGTTATGTTTTGTAAGATTAAGCTAAAACTTAGCTCGCATAATCTACACTAATATAATAAAGAGGTAAAGTTTGTTTTTTTATTTTTTTGTTTGTAGGAGGTAATCTCTGGAACTAATGGTTCGATTGGAAAAATTGAAGCTATAATAGAAAGCTGCTTTACTCCTGAGTGACATAGGCTATAAATTATTTATATAACATGGATATTAACCGAGCTATCAAAATTTTTGTCTCACAAATTTTCCGTGGACGAAGTCGCGGGCAGAAGCTAGTATCTAATATTTTTTTTACTTATGAGCAGATTACAGATTTTTTCAACTATGACGCATTCATTGAAAACGATGTTCATCCAACAAAATGACGTATTAATAGATCGGCTATTGTCAATTTAGTTTATTGTTTAAATCAAAACCAAAATAAGCACACGCCCGTCCGTTTGTTTTGCAGTACCTGAGAATAACTAGATGAGAATGTCTTCTGGGAAACCGTCACACACGCACGCCAATCAAAATATTATCGTTTTGAACGAACACGTGGCTCCGTAATCAAATAATTTAGTACAACATCGCTTAATGATTCACAGAAAATTATATTTCATAGGACAATACACCATGCTAATACAACTTAAGGGGCAGATACTCCCGGGGTCGATAGTTGATGCGAAAGCATTACACCGGGGCTCTGGGAATAAGGCAAGGAAGGTACGGGGTAGGTTGTTTAGTCAGCAAGAGTCTGACACTGTTTCCCGCTCCGCCCAAGAGCGGGATTCATCATTCGATGATTTTTAACTACCATAAAAAAGGGGCAGATATATCTACGCTAGTGATCTTGAGCAAACAAAAGAGGAGCTAGCGTCACTTACCGTGCATTTTTTTTATTGTAGGCAAAAATCATCGAATGACGAATCCCGCTCTTGGGCGAAGCGGGAAACAGTGTCAGACTCTTACTTATATTTTAGTTTGTGAAAGTTCCACAAAAATATACGCAATGGTTTTTGCCTTATCGACGCTTTTTGTCTGTGTTAGACATAACTGTTCGTGTTAGACATAAAAGTTCAATGAAAAAACAATTTTAATAATCGTAAGTATATCAAATTATTCACTTAGGAAATAGTCTAGTTTAACATATATTTTTATCAAATTATACCGACTAGTCCTTTTATTATTATTATTATTATATACTTTATTGTACACCAAGACATAACATTGAAAGAAAAACTTATAACAAAACATACAATCGGCGGCCTTATCGCACTCGGCGATTTCTTCCAGGCAACCCTGTAGTCCTTTGGGTGTGATCTTGGATTTAAAATTATCAAAAGTAGTTGATCCCCCCTATTATATTAAAAGTAGTAAATCCTAAACAGTTCCAGAGTAGAATGAAAATCAAATGATCAGAAAATCATCTTTTATTTTTCAATGAATGAAAGCGACGCAACCTAAAATTAAATTTCAATTTTACATTCAACAAAATACAGTTTAAATTCAGATGAGACACCAAAATAGAATCGTTTAACATCGAATGCATTGCCAAGATAAATACTGAACTAATTGCATTCAATTAAAACCGTATCACAAAGTAATAAAGCTTAAATTTGCTTGGCATTAATCTGACCAAAATTTCGAGTGCATACAGATAGCGAGGGAATAGTTTTGTGCGTTAATAGAACATTTTGCGTGCGAATTCGCACGTACGCAAGCAATAGTGATGCGCTGATTTTCGGAATTGCACGCATATATCGATAAAAATCGTGTAAGTACCTGTCAGCTGTGGGAACCCCGTGTGCAATGAAATTACATTGCACACGGGGTTCCCACCACTGAAGTTGGGTTTTTCCAAACGGGATGAGTTACTGTGACCTCATACGGTACCTAATCATTTGTTTGGTGCGGTTGTGCTTCTTATATGAGAGTTCTAGATTGTTTAATATCCCACAACTTTCCACATAACGCCATCTAGTCCCAAACTAAGCAGAGCTTGTGCTGTGATAACAGATAAACATATATATTACACAGAAAAATCATCGTGTTCATCATACAAATATTTGTCTTGGGTTCTATATTTAACTTACGGACGTCTTGCAACATATCACTGCAGTCTGAGCCACTAACCAAAAACATACTCGTATGTGAATAATATGTGAAACAATACTTGTTTTCAACATCTAATATATGGCTCCAACACCGCTTTGTCGAAGAAACCCAATAATGCAGTCTTTTGTTTTGACCTGAGAATCAAATTATTGCAAAAGCTTTGAGACACGATCTTACACAGCGCAGGTCTTCACAAAATGGCCGTTAAATATTCAGTCTTTCCCGAAAATGAAACTGAAACTTGAAATTAAGTAACGGATCTTTAGTATGATGAAACCTTTCGGCTTTATCAACCATCTATAGTACAGGCCTAGGCTTAGTTTAGACTCCAGAATTCCAGATCTCCTACAAATTACATTTACGTAACTGTCAACTTGTACTTTTAACTCTAAGATTGTCCTCATACATAATGTGTAATTTGTGGAGATGAATAAACATTTTTATTATTATTATTATCTGTTCAACAAGACAAAAATAGAAACAGAAAAATACCTTCACTATATTCATATCTTTCTTACAATAATAATAACTTCTTGTACCCAATTATTAAATACATTATTATGACAAGGAAATTATCTCTGAGGCGTAAGTGACAGCACATTGAAATGAGATGCCTATACAAAGTACTTCTCTTTATTGTATGACTTGAATGATAACATATTGCTATAAAATTATGCCATTATTGGTGATAATAATGACACCAGTTTTGTTCGATGCTCCTTGGCTCTCTTTATCGTGTTTGCTAATTAAGTAAGAAGATACAGAGAGCTTTCATTTGTAACAAATAAGTTATTTATGGGTGATTTATTGGTAGGATAACATTGAGGTGATAGTTACAAGGTTAAGTAGCAGAATTATCAGGTTTATAGATAACATTCCTACCGCTAAGACTTAGGCCTCCTCTCAAAGAAATTAAATAATTGGAATTGTAATTTATTGGACTACAACATTTTGTACAAGCATAAAGAATAAAAATAGTATGTCAGTGGTATTTATAATAAACTAGCTTTTGCCCGCAGTTTTTATCCTGACAACAGAAAAATGTGATAAATGAAGAACCGCTCGGCCGATTTTGTGCAAACTTCACATGAACCATCTAGGTACTAAATAGTCCGAACAAAGCCTTAACATTTCGTTTGGATAGTTGAGCCCGTATTTTGGATGTAGGACATACCGCTTTCCACACGATGTTTTCATCTGTTCTGTGGGGCCACCAATGCTCTTAAGGTTAAATACGCTGATGGAAATATGGTTACACGTTTTACAATTTCTATAATAGGATACCTATTAGAGAAATTGTTCTGTGATTAATTGATAGATAGATAGTAACCTTGTCAAAACCCTCTCATGACGACGTAGTGTTTGATGATGAAGCTAAAAAAACCCTCGGTTGTAAGCATCGTAACATCGGAATGCAACAAAAAGACCGTTCATATTTACTATCTTACTAATCGAGACATCTCTCAAAAACCCAATTTCGCAACGGTTGTGCGAAATTGCGAGTGACGTCGAACTCCAAAGTCAATGGTCGTGAGGCCGCGTTCACATTATGTCGCAACGGTTATTTTATCGTCAGATCACTATAGAAAGAATTCTCTTTCTGTTCTCATTATTAAAACTGTTTGTCGTAGCCACGATAGAAAGTCGCGTTAACGACACATGATTTACCACCAGGGTGTACCATTGTAATTTTTTTATTGCTTTCTGTCATAGTTTACTATATTAATTATTATTTTTTTAAATTTTACAATTGTCGTGCGGCTCGTGCAATCCGTTGCCACTATCATGAAAATCAGTTATCACCGCAAAAAACGTCGTTGACGACATTTAATCGCGTCGTGAATACTAATAAAAAAGCCAAATACCACTCATTGATTACTTACGAAATCTCGGAAACTATAATACATACTAACTTAAAATTGGGTAAGTAGGTTTTTTAGAGGGTGTAGACTTTCACGCCGGCGAAGCTGCTGTCAGGAACCAGTTTAAATATATAAGTCACGACACTTAGTTCATTAAGCCACAAGAGGAGGCCGGTATCCGCAGACCTATTGTCTTTTAATTGTGACAGTAATTACAATAGTTAAAAAGTTAAAACTTACACGATTATTATTTGTCGTCACGACAAAGTGTGAATGCAGCCTTACGCGATCTGTAGCTTTACCATGACGTGTTAAAATTTCACCATAATTATTTTTGGCAGTCCACTTTAGGTTGTCAGAGCTCGTAGTACGAGTCGAAAACTCTGAGTCAAGATCCTGGCAGGTCAAGGTTTTTAAGTTATTACCGCATCTTACTCAACCAATACAGTTTTTTCCGTAAGACAAGGACAGGATAATGAACTTGATTTCTTATAACTTATTAATAAACATGGTTATCGGAAGCGTTTCGTCTTTCGATAACCATTGTAAAGAAAAGTAAACATAGAATTTCGCATCATCATGGGGTTTAGTGACCAAGTCAACCTCCCCTGCAAGTTGGGGCACCTGCCGAACAGCAGATGAGGCTCTGGCGCTGGCTTTCCCTTTTAGGGTTGGGAGGTCAGACGGCAGTCGCTCCTGTAAAGGCCACAAATAGCCACTAAAAATGGTCAAGATTAGAAAGAATGTTGCCACGGATAGGGCGCCGCCGCAAAACGGCGCGCAGGAGATTCGCCCGACTCCTGTGGCAAGTGGGCAAGGGCTACCGTGTATGGGGCGAACACGGCCAAAGACGCGAGCCCCAACCCGGAAAATCCGCTTCGCCAGCCTCAATATTGGCACGCTTACCGGACGCGCGAGAGAGTTAGCCGATGTACTTCTCAGGCGAAAGGTGGCCGTGGCATTCCTGCAGGAGACTCGGTGGAAAGGCCGCAGGTCCCGGCTCATCGGGAATGGCTACAAGCTGATCTACACGGGTGCAGCCGGTGGGGAGAACGGGGTGGCCGTTGTACTCTCCGAGGAGTTTCAAGACGCAGTCCTGGAGGTGAAACGCTACAGTGATCGGCTTATGGTCGTAGGTGTGCTTATTGACGGGGTTGTAACCCACTTGATAAGTGCCTACGCACCTCAGGTCGGTTGCAGCGACACTGAAAAGGCTGCGTTCTGGGATCAACTCGGTGGGGTGCTTCGTGGCATCCCGTTGTCACAGGGAATCGTCTTGGGTGGTGATCTGAACGGTCATGTGGGTGACAGGTGCAAGGAGTTTGAGCATGTTCACGGTGGCTTTGGATACGGTAGCCGTAACGCGGAGGGGGAGAATATCCTCCAAACGTGTGCGGCTGCCGGCCTTGCCATCGTGAACACGTTCTTCAAAAAGAAGCCCGAACACCTGATTACCTACAAGAGCGGGAGGTACGCTACCCAAATTGATTTCTTACTCACACGGAGGCACCACATCAGTAAGGTGGCCAACTGCAAGGTCATACCCGGCGAGAGTCTCACTGCTCAACACCGTCTCCTTGTCATGGACTTGCGCGTCAAGCCTAAGGTCAAGTTTGTTGAGCGCCAACAACGCCGAATACGGTGGTGGCGACTGGATGAAGCCACGTCCCAGTCGTTCGCGTCGGCCATCGGCGATAAGTGCGACGGAACCGATGGCGAACCGGTGCAAAGCCACTGGGACAGGATTCAGGTTGCCATCACTAAAGCGGCAAAGTCGGTGCTCGGCTTGTCCAGGGGCGGCCGCAAGTGTGACAAGGAGACTTGGTGGTGGGATGACACAGTCCAGAGGGAGATCAGAGAGAAGAAAGCTCTCTTCAAAACGTGGCAAGCTTCCAAATCTCCCGAAGACCGCGACGCATACAGAGCTGCAAAACGTGCCGCCAAGAGGGCCGTAGCCAGAGCCAGACGAGACCACTTACAGCCACTTTATGATAAGTTGGAATCGTCTGAGGGGCAAAAGCTCATTTATAAGTTGGCACGTTCCAGGGTCAAAGCGGCACTGGATATCACTAAGTGCCGCTGTGTAAGAGACCCTGACGGCAATCTGTTATGCGAGGACCTCGCGGTGAAGGAGAGATGGCGCTCGTATTTCCACGAGCTGCTGAACAAGCAGCACAAAGAGGTGCTGTCTCCGGTTCTCCCTCCAAATCAGGGACTTGTGCCCCCGGTTACGCCTGAAGAAGTGCATGTGGCTCTTCGCCGCATGAAGAACCGGAAAGCTGTCGGTGCCGATGGAGTCCCCATTGAAGCCTGGAAGGCGATGGGACCTCGTGGTGTGGGCATCTTAACCCACCTATTTAACCGCATGCTCCTCACCGGAAAGATCCCGAGTCAATGGAGACTGAGTATTATCACTCCAGTCTTCAAAGGCAAGGGATCGGTGCAGGAGTGTGGTGACTACCGTGGGATTAAGGTTATGTCCCACACCATGAAGCTCTTCGAGCGGGTGATTGACTCTCGAATCCGGCAGGAGTGCACCGTCTCGGGATGTCAATATGGGTTTCGACCAGGCCATGGCGCCATGGACCCCATCTTTGCCCTAAGGGTTACCATGGAAGGATACAGATCGAAGAATACGCCTCTGCACCTCTTGTTCCTAGACATGCAGAAGGCCTTCGACTGTGTCCCCCGTGATGTGATCTGGTGGGCGCTGAGATCCAAAGGAGTGCCCGAGACCTATGTTGACATCATCCGAGATATGTACCGAGACTCCGGTTCTGTGGTTCGGACCGCTGTTGGCGATACGAAACCCTTCCCCATCACCGTCGGAGTTCACCGGGGCTCTGTCCTTAGTCCGTTTCTGTTCAGCGTGGTGCTGGACGTGCTGTCCTCCACCATCAGGGACTTACATGAGCAGCCGCCGTGGCTGCTCATGTATGCAGACGACATCGCGCTGGCGGACTCGGACAGTGGGCGCTTGGTTCGACGTGTGGCAGCGTGGAAGGAATCGCTGGAAAACGGCGGTCTGAAGATTAATGCGGCGAAGACCGAGTACTTGGCCTGTAACACAACTAACGCTGCTCCTGTTCGCATTGGCGAAGACACAGTTGAGCGCACGGAACAGGTCAGGTACTTGGGATCGGTGCTCCACGAGTCCGGGGACGTCGATTGCGATGTCGACTCACGTATCTCGGCGGCCTGGGCGAAATGGCGTGAGGTGGCGGGGGTTATCTGTGACCCCAAAATGCCGGTTAGGCTCAAAGGACAGGTCTATAAGACCATCATTAGGCCTGTCCTTTTGTATGGCAGTGAAGCGTGGCCTGTACTTGAGCGACATAAGCAAAGCCTGCGTGTCACGGAAATGAATATGCTGCGCTGGATGTCTGGAGTTTCGCGGAAAGACCGCATTAAGAACTCCCGCATCCGGGGCAGCCTTCAGGTTCGTGACATAGCGGATAAACTGCAGGAGGGTCGCTTACGCTGGTATGGCCACGTTTTACGAAAACCGGCAGACTACGTGGGTAACAGATGCCTCGCCATGCCGCCTCCGCCGGGACCCGGAAAACGAGGTAGGCCTAAGAGGCGTTGGATCGACGTCGTAAGGGATGATATGCGTGCTAATGGGCTTAAGGCAGAGGACGCAAAAGACCGAGCGAAGTGGAGAAGACTAGGCAGGAAAGCGGACCCCGGGCACCGAGGTGAAAGCCAAGGTAGCAACCGGGACTTACGCTAGGCTGATGATGATGATTTTAGTAAACGTTTATTTTTCACTGAGTCGATAAGCTCGCGCTTGGCCACTATCTTGGCCTTCTAGCCAAGCTTTGATCGTTTCGGTAACTTCGAAAGCTTTCTGTTACTGCGCCCCCAATCCCTTTGTTCTAAAGTCGTCATGTCAGAATTGAAGGGGTAGCCAATTCCAAGCGTTTTATGTTAACGAAATGATAGTAATTTGGCTAAAGAGACTGATGTAGGGCGACAATCAGGTTGACGATAAAGCACGCTTGACTAGAAGTAACCTATTCACTCTTGACTTAAAGACCCCTAGGTTGTAGCTATCAGGAAACACTATTTTATCTGGGCTATAAAGCCATGCGTTGTTAAATTACTTTTGCCTAATTATTCGTCTTTTTTTCCTGATAGAAACGTTACTAATTCTCTAAGCATATTTTCTAATCTTTAATCCTCTTGAATATCTGCGTCATAGTCCAAAAGTCAATAGAACATAGCTTGACATGACGTCAACTGTCAAAAAACGGATATAAAAAATAAAACATGCTCCATCTCTCTCTTTCCTCAACATCCTTAAACGAACAAAAGAGACGGACAATAACACAGAAACTCACATTCATCATTTCACATCCGATCTACCAAAAAATCTTTCGGAATTTCTATCGACCACAGAGTGAATCCCTAAGCGGTGCGTCAGATGCTGCGAGAGATAAAATAATGCGTACTCCGGCGCAGCCTCCAGTGACCAACGGTCATGCGAGCACGCAACATTAATGACATGTCGTTCAACCGTCGATAAGTTTAAATATAGAGTACGCGCATCACTATTTTTATTTTTAAAACTATTATCGGTACAGTCGAGTGCATGAAGTGTTGTAGTACTAATAATTTTGTGGAGTTTGCGGAAAAATGTGAAACGGTGTTACGTTTTTGTGGATGACTGTATTTTTTTAAAGGATTATTAATGAAGAATTTTTTGTAAGTATTTTGTTTTTAAAACTTTTTCTCGTAATTCTTTATTTATCTCTATATATGTTTATTTATTAAAACGAGTGTAAAAAAAATTAACCTAGTAGGTAATTTGTATAATACGCGGCAAATATATTGAACCATTAGCTATGGTTACCCGCAGCCTCCATTTAGATTGAGACCCGAAAATTGGGCAAGGTCAACTTGTGTGACGGGGATTACACCTGACTTACTTACTCTAATGCACATCAGACTAAATCATAGGCAACACTATTCTAAACAATTAATGAGAAATCTTAAAATAACTAGCATGCTATATGATTTATAGAAACAAAAAATTAAACAACATTGAAGGCAAAGATTAATAAAAATTATTTCAAAATTGACAGTAATCAAAAGTATGTATGTTAACATTAAAAACAAATTATAATAGAATTGGAAAATGAATCGATTTAATTTACCGTAATTACAGACACAATTAAAAAAGAATAGGTGTGCGGACACCGGTGTCCTCTTGGGGCTTAACTTTTCGAGTACCGTAATTAGAGACATAATAGAAAGACAATAGGTATAAAGACACCTATGGCTCAAGACTTTAATGAATTATAATGTCAAGTGTTTGTTTAGCCGTGGCTGGAAAGAACTCACGGCGTTCTTACTTTCCGCATGACGCAGGTCCTCACCGGACATGGTAAGTTCGGGAGGTACCTGCATCGCATTCGTGCGGAAGAGACGCCCGGGTGTCGCCACTGTGTGGACCGCCCGGAGGACACGGTGGAGCACACGGTTGAGGTGTGCCCCGCTTGGGCAGAGCATCGCTGTGTCCTCGTGGGAGCGATCGGTGGCGGCGATCTCTCGCGCCGGGCCTTGGTAGAAGCCATGGTTCGGAGTGAGGAGGAGTGGCAAGCGGTCGCCTCCTTCTGCGAAGCAGTAATGCTAGCAAAGGAGGAGGCGGACCGCATAAGGCAACGGCGTTTGCGATCCTGACTTCCGGCCACCGTAGGCGCGGGCTTGCGGACGGTGAGCATTGGGTAGCTCGCCGTCCGGTCGTCTGGTAATCGTCCGGACCAAGCCCAGTCGTCGACGGCGCGCACTGTTCCCGCGCGCCTCAAGGAGTTGTCAGCAACCGTAGGGACTCTGCAGAAGGGTCGAAGCCAATCAGGGCCATGGGTTTGTGTCTGAAAAGGAAGGCTCTGGCCCTGGTATGTATGGCGATGTAGGAACGGGGTAGGTTTTTTAGTCAGTAAGAGTCTGACACTTGTTTTCCGCTCCGCCCAAGAGCGGGACTCGTCATTGGATGATTTTTACCTACCATAAAAAAAAAAAAAGTGTTTGTTTAGCCAAGAATTTTCTTTCTCAATAACTAATAAAAAGTCCTCTGAAAATAGGTTTTTCTTCAAAAAGGGAGCGCGCTTTTGGCCCTTTTATAAAAAAATCGGACACAAAAATGCAATAAGTCACAACGAAACCAATGTTTGTTTCAATTCGGTAACTGCTTGGATCGCGACTTTTTCCGCATTGCCATTGTTTCACCAATATTTTATTGTTTCCCACAACTCGTCAGTAATTTGAATAATTTTCCCAGCGTCGCGATTCTTGTCTCTGCTGATTCGTTGAAGATTTTCGTAAGACTTGGTGAGATTGGTAATGAAAATTGATATTTTCATGCTTCGTTATATGTTTCCAATTTTATATTTAGGGTTCCGTACCGAAAAAAGGAAAAAAGCGGATCCCTTATAGGATTACTTTATTCTCCATCTGTCTATCAAGACTTAAGATCCTTAATCTAAAAAACGCGTAGAGGAATCGAGATGAAATTTAAACTATATTTACTACGTGTTTATGTTCGTTGGAATCAGTATCTTCCAAAATGTGAATCGGAACTGGCAAGCGTCGTCGTCGAGCAGGAAAGCGCAGACTTGCAAGCATTCACTTTATTAAATGAAGCATCTATATCGCATACAATCAAACTTCTAAGTTAACGGAAAAAAAAACACTCTAAAAGTATCAAATTACCTAAACTGAAATCGCGAAAAAAAATTCAATTTTGACTAGTAGTAGATTTTTGACTAGTAGTAGATTTTTGACTAGTAGTAGATTTTTGACTAGTTACTAACATCAATGTAACGAGCACATTACATTGATGTTAGCCTAACTAGTCAAAATATACCTTGCTGATTTTTATCACGTGTTTAAGTATCAGTCACTAATTACAAAACACCTGATATACAAATTAGGCAAGAGCCCTCATGAGCGTCGGTCTAATGTAGTTTCTGCTTAATGCACTTACGCAGAGAAAGCAGTGGTGGCCGAGTGGTAAAGGCCTCGACTTACGAGTTCTAGGTTGTGGGTTCAAACCCAGCCAGTCGCATTATTTCGTGTAATTTATTCCTTCACCATTGCTCTCGAAACGGTGAAGGAAAACATCGTGAGGAAACCAGCACGTCCTAGAACCAAAAATTGGAAGACATGTGACATCCATCAATTCGCACTGAGCGTGGTGGATTATGGCTCATTTCCTCTCCAAAAGAGGAGGCCTGTGTCCCACCAGTGGGACCTTTAATAAGGCTGATGACGATGCACTTACACACTGCCAAACAACAAACAAAGCAAGTACTCCACAAATCTTCCCTTCATTCATAAATTGAAATTATTTAATATTTAATGTTCCTATGAATTTCAATCGTACCCACATACTTATAATGTCAATACACTAAATGCTAAAACAAATACTGCTTACTAACACCAGTAATGGCTTCATAATTATTCACAAACTAATGTCTCTGAATATCTTACAAAGATATACATATATGCTTAGATCTTTAAAAGTACGCAACGGATTTTGATGCGGTTTTATTTAATAGATAGAGTGATTTAAGAGGAAGGTTTAAGTGTATAATATATCCAATAACAGTACCCGTGCGAAGCTGGGGCGGGTCGCTAGTACGTGATAATATCATGAACAGGGGCACCGACTCCGTGGGTGCGCAGGGGCTCGGGTACTAATGAGAAATAAGCCGTGGGTGCTGAGCACCCACGAGAATCCACTCAAGTGTTCGCTGTGTTGTTCGTGAGGACTGACAGTACCTAATTACCACCAAAACAGTCCGGGGCCTTGAGTCCCCGGCCAACATCCGTTGATTGTTGTTTGATCATTGTACATTTCTCTCCTTCACTTCGCCACTTTTTCGAGTCATAAAATGAGCATAGCACCCACGAGATTTTCTAAAAGCCGACGCCCCTGATCATGAATCATTATATCCTTAGGGTTTTTCCCCAAATAGTTTGGAGTGGTTGGACGTAGGCCTCCTCTAAGTGTCGCCGGTAAACCGGTAGTTCGCGTCTCGTATCCATTGCATTCATTCAATACCAGGCTCACATTACAATAAATACTTGTATGAAAAGGACATTAGCAGGGGTAACGTATACGGGGCAAATGGCATGATGTTTAAAACACTACGTGCTTTCTGCACGGAGTGTCATTCCTGACACTCCGTGCAGTTTATCTAAGATATTCCTATCTTAGATAAACTTAGGAAAGTGCATATGTATTGTAAAATTCACATTAGTAACTACTTGCCCCATTTCGAACCCATCATACAAACACGACGATTTCTAGGACATGCCGATTTGCTCACGATGTTTTCCTTCACTGTTTTGAGAGTAGAGGTGATGAAACAAATTACACAAAGTAATGCTACCTGGCTGGGTTTAAACCCTTGACCTACAACTCGAAAATCCGGACAGTTACGGCTCTGCTTTTGAACGGGTATACCCAAATTGTAAACTATAAGATGTTACCAGCTATTCTGAAAGTAGGAATTTGAATAGTCCCAAAGGAACATTCTTTTTTTTTATTTGCTATAAACTAATGCTTGACTGCGATTCCACTTGATGTTAAGCAGTGATGCAATCGTTGATGGTGAGGCGTATTAGTTTATTAAAAGCCTATTCACCGTAGCCTTGAAGGCACCCAAATTAACCTTTTTTTTATTTTTATTATTTGCTATATACTTATGCTTGACTGCGATCCCACCTGATGTAAAGCAGTGATGCAATCGTTGATGGTGAGGCTCACTAGTTTATTAAAAGCCTCTAGCCTTGACGACACCCAAATTATAATCAGATGAATCCTAATCCTAATTAAAAAAAAAATAGGTGGTAATTGGGACCGCGGTCCCAGTTCAAAGACCCCACGACCCGCCCAATTAACCGCTCGTAGATCAGACAGCGATCTAATCTTAATAAGACGCAATAAACATCGCCAGATTGTAAATTAACGGGAATGCATCGCCAATTAGTGCAGAGATATGCGCCGGCGCCGCTATCAGTTTATATTAGGAACGGTTAATTGATCTAAGCTAGGAGTTAACTTATCAGAGATAGGTGGTTAAAGAGACTGGAGTTACGAATTTGATTGGGTCGGTCATCTTTGGGAATCATCTATTTTTATTTTTTGTAAAACCATCCAACGCTGCCCACTGCCCAGAGGCAGCGTGAAGCGTGGGTAACGTGGGCCACCGCCTACGGCCTCGCGGTCCAAGGGGCCTCGCACCTCAAAGGTCCGCAAATGCAAAAATGTTGATTGTTTTCTTTATCTTTAGTTGAGTATACTTAATAATGTAAAATAATTACAAGGAAGAAAAAAAAAGTCCTATCCAAAAATATCATAACAAAATTCGTCCTCTTGCGTCATCCATCAGGGCGTCTCGCAAAATATATCTTGCCCACATTAAATTTAGGACTTGCCCCGCCACTGCCACTGCCTTATGTGGCCTAAGTTTGGTCTTAGTTTGGCGATACTAATACTATGTTGACGATCTTGATTCTTGAGGAGATAAAACATCTGAAGGTCACATAAATGTTCCGTTTCACTTTCCAATCGATAACAATTCTATTAATACCTACTTATTAAGGAAAAATACATATATTATCTAACAGTGGCTATTATTGATAAATATATAACTTATATCATAGTATAGTGATATGTTTTTATGCTTGTTTGATAACAAACGTAAAGCAGAGACAATAGACCATTTGTGAGAACTGTCTGATGTCTGGCATGTAATCACTTCGCTCGGGACTACAATTGGCCTGTTTATGATTTGAAAACAATATTAAGTCATAATTACGAGCTAGTTCTTCTTTGGGTCTTGATAGAAAGTTGACGGCGAGCAATAGGCAGCTCAAAGTCAAAAAGTCAAAGTCAAAATATTTTATTTCATACTAGCTTTTGCCCACGGCTCCGCTCCCGGCAACAGATTATTCTACTCTACTCTACCCGACTACATCCTTTTTTTTTTTCATAAGAACCTTCTCCTGTCATTAACAAAGACAACAAAAAAAGATTAGCGAAATCGGTTTAGCCATTCTCGAGTTTTGCGCTTACCAACATATTTTGCGATTCATTTTTATATATAAGATAGGCCTACATGGGCACTTATAAAACGTCAGAAGCTAGTGCACGGTGCCAACATGGTCGTTTCTTATGGAGAAGAACCGGCAAGAAACTTCATGGTTACTGTTTAAAAAAAAATTGTTTGATACAAATAGTTCCATATTACAGTATTAACATACAAATTATGTAACTCAATGTCTGTCTTGTATTACATGCATTATATTCGCTTCAAAAAGATGTCAGCATAGCTTATGGGACATGCCAGGACTGCGTGGTAACTTAAAAGAGTCACCGTTAACCTGGAACGCTAAGGAACACGGGTGGCTTTTAGTCAGTAAAAGTCTGGCACTCTCTCTCGCCTCCACCTAGAGCAGGAGAAGTTACTTAAATATTTGTATGGCCTAATGGATGCCGTCTACAGGGACCGAATGCTTTAGGAGAGGGGTGTATGTGTAACTAGGGTGCCTCAAAGAAGGCAGTGTCTCAAAGGTGCTGGTGGCATGTTGATTCCCGACCGCAGTGAGGTGTTTATATAATTAACTCCTGAGTGCGGGGAGGGACCTGAGTGAAGTGAGGAATTCGAGCCGCCTAAAATCAAGGCAACTTTATTCCTGAGCTCGATACTTCACTTTTTACACCGTCTGTGAGATAATTAAAAGATAAGGAAGTAGGCATCAGCTCTAGCGGGTCCAATCAATCATGGAAAAATAAAATGTATCGCGTGAAACATGACGTTCTGTCGAACAAGGCCTGGGTCTAATAGGACGGCAAGCTACTGACTGCTCGGTGTCCACAAACCTAGCAGGCACTAAAGTGGCTACATTTTTTTTTGTAGTTCAAAAATACAATATTTTTAAAAATTTCATCACTTTTGTACCATTAAACCATATAATTGGTTTGTATTGGTAGAGCATCATACATAGAACATCATATTTATTTCAAATATCATTTAATCGCAGGGTTTTCTAACGATGACTCTAAACAAACTATGATATCATTTACACTATACCTGCACCATTTCTCACAATAATACCTATAGGTAATAAAATAAAAGTTATGAGTAACTGCATATTTGATCAAGTGTTTCACACTTGAGAGAAGCTATTGACTCATGGGGATGTCCCTCTCGACCATCTGATGAGCAACCTTGTCAGAATTCGACCTTACCTGAACTTGGGAAAGAATTCGCTCCCATTTATTTTAAACTAGCCTTTTTGTGGATTTTACCAGTCATTACTAATAGCTAGAAACTAAAAAAAACTGCCTCAAGTTTAAGAGGTAAACGTCCCTCACGTTTATCCCAGATATCCTCACGTACATGTCAGATGAGCAATGGATAGTTCGCCGTCCGCCCGTCCGGTAACGTCAGATATCGAGTAGTCGAAGATGTGTAGTGGTCCACAAGCGCCTCAATATCATATCATATACTAGCTTTTGCCCGCGGCTTCGCCCGCGTGGTATTGGGGTTGGGGTTGGGTTTCCGGTATAAAAAGTAGCCTATATCCTATTCCGGAGTGTATCCTATGCCTGTGCCAAATTTCATCCAGATCCGTCCAGTCATTTTGGCGTGATTGAGTAACAAACATCCAAACATCATAACTTTCGCATTTATAATATTAGTAAGATTCATTTTAAAAGTCGGACACTATCTCCCGCTCCGCCCAAGGACAGGAGTTGACATTGGATCATTTTTGCCTACCATAAAAAACATAGCAAAAACTGTTCTATGTAAAATACTGGTAATTTTTTTACCGATAGGCTTTCTTGACCACTATCTCACCTGATTCAACTGCATTTAAGTTTTACTGATATACAACTGTATGTTACATTGTGGGGAAAGGGACTTTACACCAACAAAAAATGTGGTTTTCCTCGTGTGACGTTTCGAAGATGATACTTTCTAGTTTAACTTACTTTGTGTTGTCGATTTCACTTTACCGGTAATCAATAAACCCATACTTCCAACGTACAAAGGCAACATATTTTTGAGGAAATTGTATTTTAAAAATGTAAATACATACTGTTGTTTCTTACTCGCTGACCCAGCAAACTTCGTACCGCCTAATAGTCCATGAATATTGTAATAATGGATTTTTTGCCGTGAATTTTTCCATAATTTCTCACATAATACATACCACATTTCCTCATCTGGGCTGGAAGTTATTAGATTATTTCCACAACGTTCACACAACGCCACGTAGACCCAAACTAGACAAGAGATAAACATACTAAATATATTTCTAACTATATACATAATATATCTATACTAATACTATAAAGAGGTATTGTAAGTCTGTATGTAATCTCTGGAACTACAGTTTCGAATTGAAAAAATATTTTTGTGTTGGATAGTCCATTTTTCGAGGAACATCGCGCTATGACCTATGAGAGCAGTAACTGGTGAAGCCGTTGATATCCTATATATTGCTAATATCACGCGGGCAAAGCCGCAGGCAAAAACTAGTAATAGATAATTTACAACCAGACACAAAAAGAGGTATGTATCTAAGTATGTATTTATTATTATTATTATTTTTTCTTTTCTTTTTGTCTATCTTTTTAAGTTGCACCTACCATGTTACGTTTCTGCACCACCCTAAGGTCGACTGGTAGAAAATGCCTAAGGCATTAAGTCCGCCTTTGTACATTGTTATGTGCATAAAGTTTTAATAAATAAATTTAAAGAATAATAATAATATAGTCAAAAAAAAAGGTCTACAACTAAACCTACTACTGAGAATTTCCAAAAACCATGTACCCAGGTATCGAACCCAAGACTTGAAGTTTCATGACCTTACCACTTAGTTAACATTCTTTGAGCGACAAAACAGTAAAGTTAACGACGCAGTTCAGTCACAAACCTCACCAAAGACATTATTCAGAACCTAGGAACTTTAACAAAGCGAAAACTTTAGAATTCCTAAACTGTTGTGTGTTATCACTTTCTGAATTAGTAGGTACATACGTTAATATTAAACCTGAGGGAAATCAACGCTGTATAGTCCGGTTTAATGATTCCTTACAGAAGTTGTTAAGTTTTGTGTTTTGGTAGTCAGTGGCGTAGCCACAGGAGCACCGTATCAAACGTCCCAAAGCCCCCTATAAAAAGCGGTGCTTTTTACAAATGCTTGGTTTACCCTATAAGATGGTTATGTGAGATCGAAACACCAGGGCCCTATAACAACCGTAGGGACTCTGCAGAAGGATCGAAGCCAACTAGGGTCAGGATTCGTGTCTGAAAGGAAGGCCATGGCCCTAGTATATATTGCAAAGAAGAAACGGGGTGGGTTGTTTAGTCAGTAAGAGTCTAACACTGTTTCCCGCTCCGTCCAAGAGGGATTCGTCATTGGATGATTTTTTACATCTTAAAAAAACCTTACGAGACGATTGTGGTTAACATGTTGCGAATTTTTGCCTACGTTGGGGCCCCTGTTGCGCTGGAGGCCTATATAATTGTTACGGCAGTTGTGGCCTTAACTACGCCTCTAGGTGTAGTAGGAAGTTTCATAATCAAATGGGCTATATAAACAGCTAACCACACAACCAAAAACCATTAAACGCTTCTTACGTGAAGTTAGAAGGATATGCGAGCGACCTTAAGCGAACAAAAAAGAGCTAGCGTCACTTTTCGCGCATCAAGATTATTCGAATAAAAATTTGTCCTTCATATTAAACACAATATGAGTAAAACCTGTATATCAAAAGATTGGTAGTTGAATCTTTTAGTTTGTGAAAGTTTCATAATAATACACCCAATAGTTTTTGCCTGATCTTTGCTTTTTGTCTGTTGGACATAAAGGCAGATTTATATTGAGTAAGTAACTGACGTCAGTCCACTGACGAGTCAGTGCTGACCTGGCACTGCTATAGTGTAAATTAATTTCAAGTCAGTACAGTACTGTCACGTCAGTACTGACTTCAATATTCGCGCTGCAATATTTTCGGCGTCAGTCCACTCCCCCGCCACCCGCGCCAGCGCTACTGACAACGTGTAAATTGCCCAAGTCAGTTACTGCCGCTCTGTTGTACGGTAACCACGATTCGTCGTACCGGATCACAAAATGACACGAAAATTGAGCGACACGGAAAACTTAAAACTTGTACAACTATACCGTGATAATTAATGCCTATGGGATTTTAAATCACAAAATTATAGAAATAAAGAAATGTGTGCAACAGCATTGCAGAATATTGCACAAAATTCTTTGATTCTTTGCTGTTTTTGGGTACCTAATCATTTTTCCGCACTGACTTTACAAACGTGTGTACACCAAAAGAAATATCCTCGACTACTGACTGCTTGTAAATAGTACGCGTCAGTTTTCGGCGCCAGCACTGACGACAGCTACTGACTCAATGTAAATCTGCCATAACTTTGAAAATAAATTATACCAAGTTCAATGAATAAAAGTGTAGATATTCGTATGTCAAATTATTAGGCAAATAGTCTAGTTTAACATTTTTTTTTTCAAAACATACCGACTAGTCATTTAGACGTGATGTTGGATTTAAAATCATCAAAAATCGTACAGTACGGCTGTCGGATCTTGGCGAGTCTGAAGTAGGCTCGCGAATTTTTGCGCTTGATAACTCGTACAACACTGTTTTCTTTACAAAAAACGTTAAAAAACTAAACTTTACAAAAATAAATAAATGCCAATTTTTACCAGCAATAACAACTGCAAATCGCATTTATTTGTTCAAACCATTTATTGTTTTATGTGTTTTCAAGCACTAAACTATGCAGAAATGGTGGCTAAAAAAAATGTGTGCGGGCACGCTCAGCGCGCCCTGTAATTTTGTTTTCTTTTTTCTATTTGTAACGGCTGTTTGGTCTGTCCCGAATAAAAATATTTCCATTCTATTTAGACACCTTAGTGACGTATAAGATATTTTTTCATATTTGTAATTATCTTTGTAGTGTGTGTGTGTCACTACACATGAAGTTGCTCAATTGTGGCGTTGTGTGTCGAGAGTTCGATTCCCACATTGAGCAATTATTTGTATGGCTTAAAGATAGTTGTTTGTTCTAGGTATCTTATGTATATGAGTTTATACGTTTGTCAACAAACGATACAAGAGTAATTCCTAGTCTTCAGCCTCGCCAATATCCGACGGCCGTACTGTATATCTCCCCTTGTGTGATGGTAGTACAGAGTTTCATAATCAAATGGGCTATACAAACAGCTAACATAATTCCACAAGAAACCACAGAACAGCCTAAACTGACATTAACTTAATCATTTAGGAACCCTCCCTCATTCCGCCTACACATCCCAAGTTTCAAAAGAAAGATATAATAAAAATCTTGTCATGGAAAAATATAAGTCGCTTTCTTTGTCACAGCCAGCCACAGGTGTGACAATAAAGGAACATTTTGTACATTGTCCTACTAAGCCAAAAATTGGTAACTGAATGAATTTGAGTTTCGAGAAAATAGGGATACCTACTGTGATTTTTATTTCGTTTGTTATAAACTAATGAGTGACTGCGAACCCACCTGATGGTACCTAAGCAGTGATGCAATCGTTGATGGTAAGGTGCACTTATTTATTAAGATCACTCTAGCCTTGACGACACCCAAATTATAATCGGATGGGAAGACCGCAAAAGGCAATTTGTTTCAGTACTTTGATGTGCACGGAATGAAAATTGAAGCGCAACGCTTTTTCTGAATCGCAGGGGTGCACCCTCTTTTGTCCTTTCAGTTGTCTTTGCTTTCCAGGAGTTATAGTTAACTCATTCCTGAATATTCCCGCAGCTTTTCACCTCTGAGACTCCTTGACGAGACCCATATTATAATTGGATGTGAAGACCGCAGCAGGCAAATTGTTACAGTCCTTCGATTGTAGCCTAGATTTAAGTAACTCATAATATGATTTGAAAGAGTGTCCATGGAGTTTCTTGCACGTCCTCCCCCATAGATATCTACGGTTTGGAACGTGCAATTTAGCTTCATTTTCTTTTTTTGACTGAACGACTTTTTGACAATTCAAAAGTGCCTGTAATTGGTCTATTTGAAATAAACGGTTTTTTTTTGCCACCCTTTCGGTGCGGGCACGCTCAGCGCGCCCTGTATTTTTTTTTCTTTTTTTTTGTGTTTTTGTGACAGTTGTGTTTTATCTGTCCTGAATAAAAGTATTTCTTTTCTATATTATTCAGGCACCTTAATGACGTATGTACGAAATTTCATGTTTTTTTTTTTATATTTGTAGTTATCTTTGCAGGGTGCGTGTGATTTACTATTGTAAAGAACTACTGCTGCACAGTGGTTGCTCGATTGTGGCGTTGTGTGTCGAGAGTTCGATTCCCATGTTAACCTTTATATTACTGGCCTAAAAATAGTGCTTTGTTCTAGGTATCTTATGTGTATGAATTTACACATTTGTCAACGCGTTCACGATACAGGAGTAATTCCTAGTCTGGGAAAAGGAATTACTCCTGTGCCTGTAATAAACAAATTTTGGGCCTGCCGATTGGGTCGATACCTACGGGGGCCAAGGGTCTATCTCTGAAAGAAAGGTTTGGCCCCGGTATCCCCCCAGATCCCCCATTCCAGAAGCAGCTGCTATTTAAACGTAGGCAAGCGTCTTAAAAAGAAACCTCGTGCAAAATTTCACTCTCCTAGTCCCATTATTTTCGACGATGTGTTGATTATGAAGGCCAAATTCACGCAATTCTATGAATTTCCAGCATTGGCCATTATTCTCAACAGGACCTTGTTTAAGCCGTAATTTTCACAGACACCTTCTATTAATACCGCAGACCCAATCTCTAAATCTATTTCAGAATGGAGATATTTATTTGAAAGCAATCAGACTCTTTGATCATCGTATTGGTTAGACAGAACATGTCTCCGAATGTTGGCAATATGCCAGCAGCCGCGGGGATCTCCTGGAATTTAACCTCAAGCTATGAACCGTTTAAGAACCTCTAAACCAAGATGTAGACTATTCTAGATTGCCTCGAAGAAATTGCGGAAAGTGATAACGCCACCAATTATATCCATAACTTTTTATAATGAGGTTTTTTTTCGCAAATATTATCTTGGTATACAATTAATACATTGGGGTTTAAACTCGGTTTAGGACAGTGGCAATCCTGTGAAATATATCTTTAAAATTTTGACAAAATTCTTAACGAATAACCAATTAAGAAGTACTAAGTAAAGTAGCTTTACAGTAGAAGACATCCACTACTTAGTGTACATATGTTTAAAAAATGAAGCGGCACGATTAGAGTTCATTAAGAAGCATAAATTAAACAGAAGTGACATTGGAGTATTTCAGAGTATTTTATCTAGTCCTAATTCGGAAGTAGCCAATGAGCTTTATAAATTTTGTAGGTATGCAATCTTACTAATATTATAAATGCGAAAGTTATGATGTTTGGATGTTTGTTACTCAATCACGCCAAAACGGTTGTACGGATCTGGATGAAATTTGGCACAGCCATAGGATACACTCCGGAATAGGACATAGGCAACTTTTTATCCCGGAAACCCCAACCCCAACCCTAATACCACGCAGGCGAAGCCGCGGGCAAAAGCTAGTAGATCCATAAGAGCCTTATTTTGGTATCTAATGTAAACACATTTGTTAGTTGTAATGAGGCTGTCATAGCCGAATTATGACTAAAGCCTCGAAAAAAAAACGAAAGTACCTCTTAAACTACTTCCCAAGAAAACCACAAACTTGTAGCACATAATTGAAACAGTAATTTAGAGTGAACTGCTCCTCAAATTAAAGGTGAGCAACAGGTTGATCTTGAACTTGTTCGAACCAGTCTTGGATGCCTGTGGTCCTTTCTTATGACATGTTTCATTTAAAATGTGGACGTGATTTGGGTTTAACCATGTGTGCAACTTTCTTTTTTAATGTTCATCTTTTTTACAATCTTGACTAAATACATTGAAATACTTTTTTTTCATTTGGTATAACCTAATGTTTGACTGCGAATCATAACCATAGTTAGAAATTAATAGTCATGTGATAAAAACTATTATGGAGAGATTTTTAAACTACTCGACTGAAAAAAGCCAAAAGTTATTTCGTGGATAATTTCTTCTCGGGTACCATAAACGATACCTATATTTATTTAATCTTCATGTACAGTAATGGTACATAGGCGGACTTAATGCTACAAGGCATATCAAGGGATTTCTTGTAGGACATGTATGGCTGGCTGTAGATGACGTCTAATTAATCTACACTAATATAATAAAGAGGTAAAGTTTGTTTCTTTGTTTTTTTGTTTGTAGGGGGTAATCTCTGGAACTACTGGTCCGATTGGAAAAATTTTAGCAACAATAGAAAGCTGCTTTACTCCTGAGTGACTATATTTTATGTAGGCGGGCGAAGCCGCTGACAAAAGCTAGTGTTTTAATATTATTGATGGTTAAGCACGAGATATCTCATAAGTAGGAATGTATACTTCGTCTGTATATAAGTCTCGTAGCTCGTCCACGTTTAATTTAATTTGAGACCTTGAAATTTTTCTTCTCTCTCTCTCCCCTTGTCTTTGTCGAGTTCATGTCTCCACTTTCACCTTGGTAAACCATGATGTCGCCTCCCATTTAAAGGGACCCATTTAGCTATTTCATGTTTTACAAAAAAAAATTAATACTTTTTTATGGTGTGAAAAAATATCCAATGACGAATCTCGCCCTTGGGCGGGACGGGAAACAGTATCAGACTCTTACTGACTAAACAACCCACCTCATTCCTTCTTAGCCCTCATACCGGGTACTTCACGTCATGTCCAATAAAATATTAATTAACTGACCACAAACGCTTCAAAGTTACGTACGATAGCTTTATATTAAAAGTCCCTTTATTGGATAACAGCCTCCTAGCTGTAAGCTGTATACAAACACCCACAATCCCCGTAATCTCTGCCAAACTTTGTCACAAAACGCTATTTTTATCTTATTAAGGCTTTGTCGTTTAACTTCGAGTGTTGGCGTAATCTGAAATATTTTTCAAGTTGTTTATACTTAAATCTACTTAACTAGTAGTGTTTTTAAACTACTTAGAAAGTTGAAAGCGTATGCGCCTTAAAATTGGGATTTATGTGTTCGAACAGATCGCCAGACAATTGGATTATATCGAAGCTGTCTGCCTGGAATAGACTCCCATTAAAATTCTAGTTATAATCGATTTAAGCCTAGAAATGGACTTGCTTAGTTAATAGCAAATATTTGTTGTAATCTTATTGTGTTAATTCAATTGGATTGGATTTGAAATCTTGGATTGGCTCTAGGGTAAAGGAGAAAAAATGTACTTAATGTGTTGAATAAGTAACTAACTTGGTAAGCTTTCGAACTGCATTAATATTGAACAAATTTGAACATCTCTTTTTATTTAAGATTTTGGATAAAGCAAACATAACATGCAGATACCAGTGGTAGCCGAGTGGTAAAATCCACGACTTACGAGTTGTAGGTCGCCTGTTTAAAACCACGTATGACTTTGCGTAATTTATTTCATCACCTCAAAACGTTGAAAGAAGACATCGTGAGGAAACCGGAACGCCTAAGAACGAAAAATTCGAAGACATGTGACATCCATCAATCCGCACTGCGGCCACGTGGTGGATTACGGCTCTTTCCCTCTTTAAAGCATTTAGCTTATCCTAAACATATTATAAACTATTTAAATTGCTCTTTGCAAAGGCCACGGCAATTCTTCAAACGGTACCACAGCCTTAACAAGACTTGAGTATATATCCTACCTGCGTATCAAGTAACAAAGGGAACAAATGCAATGAAAACCAAGAAAAAACCCCTGAGGATGAAATAAATCCAATAAATGTTTTATTATGTGATCGAGAGGCCGCACATTCCTACGCCAGGCCATGGGGTGACCCGTTACAAATGCCAACTATTTTTGTTCAAATACCAAATATATTACAATTCTCAGCTTTGTATTGAATTTTTGGTTCGTCGAAATCCTTTTTCAGTGATTAGATTTTTATGTAAAAAAAATTGCTGATTCAGCAAACGTTCCGAGTAAAATCAAAGGGGCCAGGCCCCCTTTTCAGCAAAATGAAGGGGCCCAGCAGGGTCGAAGCCTCCTGAGGTCAGGGCGAAAGCGGAACGCCAGGGTCGTATAGTCAGAAAGAGTCTGACACTGTGTGTTAAAATAGCCTACGACATATTCCCAGATATTCTAGATGTGAACAAGGTAGCAACCGGGACTGGCGCTGAGATGATGATGATGATGATTCTAGATGTGAACAAAAATTTTTTTGAATATTCCGTCGGTTACTTAGTAGGAATACTTTGTAGGGTTCCGTTGGTTACATTACTGTTTGGATCGGGACCGCGAAAATTGCATGAATATACATTCAATAATTTTCGAGTTTATCGTGTTCATACGAACAGATAGACAGGTTGGAGGAATTTGTTTTATAATTTCTATACGTAGAGCAGTAGTGGCCGACAACGGCCCCGACTTACGAGTTGTAGATCGTGAATTCCCAGCCTGGCGCATTACTTTGTGTAATTTATCACCACTGCTCTCAAAACGGTGAAGGAAAACATTCTGAGAAAACTGTCCCAGAACGAAAAATTCGAAGACATGTGACATCCACCAATCCGCTCTGGGCCCGCGTGGTTGATTATGGCCCATTCCCTCTCCTAGAGAGGAGGCCTGTGTCCCAGCAGTGGGAACATTAAAAGGTTAGTGATGATGATACGTACTACCAAAACAATACAAACTTATAGATAAATTACCAATGAATTCCTTAAACTCCCTAAGCTCATAAAATCACAAATGAGTATCATTCCTTCTACATTGTACACGTGTGCAATAAACTGCATATAAAATGTTTGTTTTTACTAAGAGAACAAGCTATGTCCCACTGTTTACAGTATTAAAGTTGTAAACAACACTGTTTATTAGTTTGTTTCAATTAATACAATAAAACAGTGCTAATATATCGTAAGTATCTAAATTTAAATTAACTTGCAAAGAATTTCTCCTTATTTTCTTTGAATTTCTCTCTATAGTAGGTGAATTACATAATTTTATTTATCTATTAATACTCTAAATATAAATATTTTATTATAAACCACATTTTAAAAAGAGTAACCACGAAGTTTCTTGCCGGTTATTCTTAATAGGAAATGTAATTATTAAAGTCAAAAGGCTAAAATATTAGTGGAACACGAACGGCGCCGCAAGCTAAGCTAGTGTAGTTTTGGCATCACACCAAATTGTTTTACTAATGAGGTTGAACATCGTATTCAGAACTATGTAGATTTTAGAACAAGCTTTCATATAAGTGGAAATGTGTTTTATTTTGGACATGATTTACGCCACATTCTTACGTTTAAGTTATTTTAGCAGAAGTCGTAAAATGAGAATAGATGGAGAGCTACCGCATTGCAATGGTAGTGTCCTTGTCCTTTTTTTACTCTCATGATTTTATTACTGTACAAGTTATTAGTTATTGTTGTTGTGTTGTTAGTTAGCTAATATCGAATCTAAGATAATTATGAGAGCAGAAAATAGATATTTCATTACTCATACTCTGAAAGTAGGTGTAAAGATGCCTGCGGACAGGGTTGGAAGAAGTACTTTTACTCCCTAGGGAGTTTTACTTTACAACTGACACTTGTTTTTTTAATATTTAGACAGCAAATATTAAAAAAAAAACTAGTTCTATTTTGACATTTCTATTGAACCGTGACCCGAATTTATATACTGCCAGTACAATTGAAATAACATAAAAATAGAAATAATTTAAGAATACTTTTTTTTAATGACTTTATTTTAATTTACTTTCAACTATTTCATTAAAACTAATATATATTTGAGAAAAATGTTGACCTGACCCATTTTTACAATGACAAAATGAAAAATATTGACTGAAAAGCCAGGGAGCCGATCACTAAAAAAAAAAATTGGCGGGTAAATGGTAGTCTCTCTATAATCTGTGGCCGATTTGATCTTCCTTGTTTTTTTTTCGAGGTCTAAAGTTTTGTTTACATTTTGCTAAATCTCTGTTACAAGAAATTTTTATTAACACGATAAGTTCATCAGCTTCAGTTATAAATTTAACGCAAGATTCTTTGAGGAAAAAACCGCTTACCGCCTAAATCAAAAGAAATATATCTACCTAAAAACATACGAAGACCTTTGACGAGGACTCAGGTTTTTATTATTTTTATTTTCCTCGTATTCGTAATGAAAAGCACAGTGTTTACCTCGGGTTCAAGAGTTATTTAGTCCCTCGAACTATTAGCGACCTCGCTGTCGCTCGGTCGCCAAGAAATTTCTCGGGACTAAATAACTTTCTTTCATCCCTCGTATAACAATGTACTATTAATCACTCGAACGCCAACGGTACAATACGTTTGTATTTAATTTTTCCTGGAAAAAAAGAAAAAGCTTTTTATGTTAGTTTTTTTAGGTGATTTTCTAAAAAGCACGCAATTACGCAATAATAATACACTCGTATGCCAATCGTATCGTTCTTTTGAAATAACATTTATTTATTTTTTAAGTCAAAACAAATTATATTACCTAAATTTTTTCTCAAGCCATTAGGGGGCGGGTTATGTGTGTTGAGACTTTGAGAACCGTTTAAGCTCACATTTCAATTTCGGACTTGACATTATACGTGAGAACTAGTAATTGCCTCCCTGTCGTCTGTTTGTTTTTCTTTTTTCTTAAGCTATGTTCTCCAAGCTACCATAATTTTGTGTTGTGAGCAGTTTAAACTCACATTTCAATTTCGAACCTGACACTATACGTGATAACGTGACAATTTGTAATTGCCTTGATGCCCTTTATAATGTTTTTTTTTCATAATCAGTCATAATCTGTCGTCATAGGATTGTCAGTCTACGTCTGCGAAGAAATACTTTTTATTATATTATAATTTTGATTTAAAAAGAAAGAATGATATATTTATTTTACTGTTAATTCACGCCAAATACTCTCCAGCGTTTGATAGTCTAGTTCACACGTGTTATTGGCAAAATTGTGGTGTCTCTTCCACAAAGGCCATTCTTTAAGAAGTTGATTTTTTTTAAACTATAAGCCCTCCAAAACTGTAATCAACAAATAAATCAATGAAGTCTTAAAAATACACCGAATCATCCACTTTTATGTCTACCAACCAACCCAACTTCACTCATAAGTTTTTCTCCGAACTCACATCAAACAACTACCTATACCATGTCAGAACTACCCAGAAAAAACGTCAAAAAGCCTTCCTAGCCTAATGTAATTCCTAACCACTGCTACGCCCCTTTATCCCAATTACTTTTCCCCGGTCAACTTACACCGTGTCTTTGAGAGGACAAAAGATCTTGCAAGTCTTCGTTAGGATAACAACGAAAAGGACATAACGCCATTTTGTCCTTTATAGGGAACATTTTTTGAAATTCGATATTGTTAAGGCGACTGTCAGTTGTGTTGTTAGAGTCTTGAATTTCCTTTCGCAGAAGTTATATTTGTTTATTTTATTGTCTGTAGTTTGTGTTATCTATTTGTTGGTTACTTTTTTTTTTTACTTTAAATATAAAATATAAATATAATATTCGACAACCATCACACAACGCCGTCTAGTCTCAAGCTAAGCATAGCTTGTGTTATATACTAGACAACTGATAAACATACTTATATATTTCTAAATACACACATATTATAGATAAATTACACCCAGACACAGAACAAATGATCGTGCTCATCACACAAACATTTGTCCTGGGTGGGAATCGAACCCACGACCTCCGGCATAGTAGTCAGGGTTACTAACTACTGGGCTGACAGGCCAGTCACTTTGTTTAACTCAGTCACTGCTGGGACTCAGGCCTCCTGTTTAAGAGACACATGGTTAAGTATGTCATGGTGGAGCCGAATCCCTCCATTTCGTTAGATAATACATCATGCTGGCCCAGGACATGTTGGTGGGTGTCACATGACAAACTTAGATCTAGGACATACCAGTATCCTCCCGATGTATACGTAATCCTTAACCTTTTTGAGAGTAATAGTGAAGAAATAAATTACACTAAGTAATGCCGTAATAAAAGTAAGAGCCTTTACTACTGGATTACCACTGCTGAGTAAAAAGGATTTTAAAAGAATTGCATCACATCTTCAAGTTTTAAAATTACTGTAGGAAATTGCTGTATGAAGTTGCCTACGGTACCAGTTTTGCGGGAATATTCAAAAGAGTTACCGTGACTTTTACAAAGGGCAATTGAAGTAACCCAAGGTTTTTAGTCATTCATATCTATCACGCCCTCTTCTCTTGCTCCACACAGAGCAGAAGTTATTCTAACCTCAAGCCAAAATAAAGGTACGGTATACCGTATAGTGCGCGACAAATAAGTTGAAACCGCTGCTTATTACAAGCGGAAATAATTTTGATAATGCTCATTTAAACTCTTGAGCCTAGGGTTGCCATCTCTAAAATTTGGAAAACAGGACAAGACGAGTGAAAACCCCGGATTTTAGAGTCCGAAAGCCGGACATATCAACGAGATCTTTTAAAACTTTTTAATCGTGCATAGTGCATGTCTCGCAGGCGGCCCAATTTTTTTAATTTTTTTTTTTTTAAACTCGGCCTACAAATGAAACCTTCCCCGGACGCTCCCCGGACGTCCTCTAAACTAGGACAAATCCGGGGAAACCCGGACGGATGGCAACCCTACTTGAGCCCCAAGCGAACACGGAGTTCGCAGTTCGCACACTTATAGTCTTTCTATTATGTCTCTAATTATGGTATTCAAAAGGTAATGTGCTTCGAAACCACGAATAGCCATGATGGGCCATTTTACCGTTAAGCTATAAGTAGGTAAACTGGCAAAGAATGTACGATATGAAAAAATAACTGGCCTAAAAAAGTGTTAAGTACCGTCCATAAAAAATCAAACCTGATGATTCAAGACGAGATTATAATTGTAATGACGTTAGGTACTGAGATTTGCGGTGACGTATTTTCCTTTAACTGTATTGTATTCGCCTTAAGTTTGGAGTAGGGTTGCCAGTTTTGAAATATGTAATAGCAAATCAGGACAGGAAAATAAAAACCTCAGACCTTAGAGCTCAGAACTCGAACATATTTTTTAATATAAAAAATAGTTCAAATAGTTTTAAATATTTTTTTATTTTTATCCGAACAAATACAAAATACAGCTAGGTACTTTCACCATCTGCGTCACAAAGCAAAACTATTCTTCTCATAATTATTTATTTTCCAATTCCCTAATTATTGAAATAAAACATAAGTTACTATATTTATTATAGATATTCTATATACATGCTACACCTTACATAATAGACAGACATACATTCAAATCATACAGGACATACCTAATTAATATTGCTTTTACACTCAACTCTTTTTAACCTTTCGAATAGCGTAATAGAAAAATAATAGAAATACAATAGGCGTGCGAACGTCAGCGCTCAAAAGTTTAGCCCATGACTAGTCTGGGGAAACCCGGACTGATGGCAACTCTAAACTTGTGGCACATACCGACATAAAAGTCTATATTTATCAACTATATATGGCATTCTGTCATAAATCATAAACTTATTTCAATCAAAGACAGATGAATGGTTAAAAAACCCTGGTTGGTTATAAATCAATCATTTTGGTTATAACTAGGTATAGAGTTAAGCGGATGCAGTCACTCTCACTGAGTTTTTTTGTAGGCATAGATTCCGGTCTATATCGACTTAGCGGCCTCTTAAAAGGGATTTTATTTTTATAAAGAAATATATTTTACTTATTCAAGATTTTTGTTTTGTACCAGAACCTTTTAAAAAAAAACAAGCTTTATCTATTTATTTACACAAAAGAACAAACTAAAAAACATTTTACATAAAAGGCGAAAAAAGGCTGGTAAAAAAATCAGCAAGTTCAGCACATTAACACCAATTTTTCGCGATTTTCGGTGTCGTCCCGCAGTAAATTTTGTTTGTTATCATAACTACGATCACGTATTTAAGTATCCGTCACTAATTACCAGTCACCCTGTATAAATACATAAAAAAAGAATCTCAGTTTTTTTTTTAACAACTGTTAAAAACAGCTGTTGCTTTGTTTTGTACCTTTGAAAATGAAAAATGGCATTTACACATCTACCTTTGTTATAAAGCCCTCTATATATAACAAGAAACTGTAGCTAACTTAAATCAATATTGTTTGGCACCTCTGTCCCACCGATCACCTCTAACTCTCAAATGGACCTCGCACTTCGAATACTCGATCCTGCTTATCGATGCAAACGATTTAACTCGATTCTCAAGTAGAAGGCGCCTCAGTCGAAACACGTTTGTAACTAGTTAGCGAACTAACTTGCGATACTTTGGAGCACGTGTGTTTGTGAGAAATACTATTTTTAGAAGGTAATGCAGTTTTACAGATAATCTGTTGTCATAAGAGAACGCTTTGGATTGATTTAGTAGTTTATATTAATTATCATAATTATATGCATAGGTATGGGTAAGCTTGTGAAAGAGAAAAACTATTCATCATCATCATCATCATCAGCCTTATTAACGTTCCCACTGCTAGTATACAGGCCTCCTCTCTAGGAGAGGGAATGGCCCACCACATGGGCCCAGTGCGAATTGGTGGATGTCTGCAAATTTTTTATTCTAGGACATGCCGGTTTCCTCACGATGTTTTCCTTCAACGTATTATGACTTTCTAATTTATATCTACTCTCTTTTTTGCCATTTCGGGACCTACATAGAACTTGGAGATATTTTTTTTTTTGAGGTGGAAAACAATCAAATGACGTCTCTCACGGAGCCTAAAGCAAGCCTAAGGTAGAGCAAGATGGCTTGTTACACTTTTACTAACTAAAACCCACCTGTGTTTTTCGGGTGCCCTTTGCGTCCCAAGGCAGCAGTCAAAAAATATTGGAAATAAAATATAGTATAGGTTATTGCCGGTTATTGCCATAAGATGTTCAACGAACAGACAATCTACACACAAAGACAGCTCTCTCCCTTACAGAGTCCCCTCTCTACTCTATAAATCCATATCATTTTCTATTCTACGCAAGGAATTCAGCAATTTCATAGAGAACTTCATACATAATCCTATGATTATTTAGGACAATCCTCTTTCTTCATAACATTTCCTTGGCTATACGTTATATCTACCGAATAATACATATCATAACATAGTATAAAACAAAGTTGCTTATGCCCTATTATGCTTATATCTTTAAAAGTACGCAACGGATTTTCATGCGTCTTTTTTTAATAGATAGAGTGATTCACGAGGAAGGTTTAAGTGCATAATACTCGTATATTCAATATCTGTACACGTGCGAAGCTGGGGCGGGTCGCTAGTATGTTTTAAGACAATACATTGAATCTTGAAATACAAAACGTAGGATATTTTAGTCAGTTGTTGTAGGTGTTACATGGTTTGTAACTTATCGCAAAAGCAGCTTTGTTTTAGCTTTTATCTTTGACGTCTAGAATAACATTGGTCAAGCTTCCACGGCTTTCGAAGATGAAAATATACTTGGATTTGTGATGTTACGTAGATATATCTACGGTACGAGGACGTATACATATATCTACGTAGACCATTTGCATTTCATGCAGAGTAGTGCAGAGGCGGCGCAAGGCGTGGGCGACGTGGGCGACCGCCCACGGCCTCGCGGTCCAAGGGGCCTCGCGCCTCGAAGGCCCGCAAACGGAAATGTAGATTTAATTACTTTTTTTTATTTGCAATAAACTAGTGCTTGACTGCGATCCCACCTGATTGGACCCAACCAAATTTGGATCACCAATCAGCCTCTTTGCACGCCTTTCCACTGAATCCAAAGCCGCTAGGTGGCATTTTGCAGCACCAGCCCATATGTGGCTGCAGTACTTCACACACGATCGGACCTGTGCTTTGTACAACATTTGAAGCTGACTCGGTGTGAAGTACCGTCGGACTTTTGCAAGAACGCCGAGTTTCCTAGCAGCTACCTTGGCTTTGGACTCAATGAACCGCCCAAAGTTGAGGTCTGAAGAAATGTCCATTCCCAAGAGCTGAAGGCGGTCGGTGCACCCCAGGAATACATCCCGAAAAGCAGGAGCCAAGGTGAACGGGCTCCTTTTGGCGGTGAATAGACACGTTGAATGTTACCAGATTAGCTTCGCCCCACTTGGATACTGCCTGAAGTGAGACATTCGTACGCTCTACCATAGCCTCCCTTTCAGACTGGATTAGCTCTTTACTAGCCCGAGCACTAGGCAGGTATCTCTCTACAACTGTGCTATCATCTGCATACTCAAAGATACCAGGCATTAGCAGATCGTTAATGTGGAGCAGGAAAAGAGTTGCAGAGAGAACAGACCCCTGAGGAACACCGGCATTAGTCGTTATAGGCTCTGATGAGCATCCATCGACAACAACTCGGAGTGACCGTTCACTCAGGAAGTCTTTTACCCAGTTTATCAGACCAGGAGAAATGCCGTACGATGGAAGCTTAGACAAAAGGCCATCGTGCCATACCCTGTCGAAGGCCTTCGAGACGACTAAGGAAACGGCAATAGCTTCCCCATTCCTCTCGAGGGCCTCGCCCCACAAGTGAGTGGCATAAACTAGTAGGTCCCCAGTAGACCGATTGCGGCGAAATCCATACTGTCGGTCGCTGAGGAGATCATTACCTTCTAGATATGCCATGAGGCGCGAATTCAACACTCGCTCCATAATCTTGCAGAGTATGGAGGTTATCGAAATCGGCCGATAGTTGGCAGGATCGGCACGACTGCCCTTTTTGGGCACGGGTTGCACGTTGGCGAGCTTCCAGGACTTTGGCACAATACCAGTCCTAAATGAGAGGCGATACAGGCGCGTCAATACAGGAGACAACTCGGTATACCCTGGTATACCACCCGGCCCACTAGCTTAATTCACGACTAGACGACACAGTGCTCTCAGAACTTCTTTGTTCCATAAGCGAACCTCGGGCATCGAGGTGTCGCAGATAGGCAGAGTCGGTGGGTTTTACTCATCTAGCATTAAATAATACAGGGTGTCAATGACATGTTAACGCAAACGAATACCATAGATCCAGTACCTGATTCTGCACACCCCAGTAGTAGAATTTTTTGTCGTTTTTTTCTTATTTTTTTACGTTTTTTAAATTAAACTGTATAAAAACGTCATTTTAACTTTTTTGCAAAAAAAAATGAGTGAAATGTAATTCAAATTATAAATGTAATCGGGTTTAATTAGAATAACGATTTTATTTGCCTCGATGATTTTTTTATTAATTTTTTTTTGTAAAAAAATTTGAAAAATTTATTATTACGATATTTATTTACAAGTTTTTAAACATATTTTATACATTTTTAAATATTTTATACAAAAATCGGCTAGCAAGTATCTGGCAATACCACCGGATGCCCGACCACCTCTGTCGTGTGATTTGAGGCCTACCTGTCGGTCAAATATATCTTCTCCCCCGATCACTAGGGACAGTGGAAACGTCGAGAGAATGTTCTGTTCCGCAGGGATCGGTACTACGACCACCCTTGTGGAGCATTGGGTACGAACGTGCTGCGCTGCTATTTTCGAGACGTTGTCGGCCCTAGCACAGGGAGAATCGTACCAGGCGGTGGTCGAACTTGTGACACGTGGGGTTGCGAGAGTCGTTGGCAGGATTCAGCAGTTGGGATTAGAGGTGGCGCTGTACAAGTTTGAGGCCATGTGTTTCTACGGTCCTCGGAACCCGCCGCCAACGGGTTCCTAGTTAATGGTGCAGTTCACATCGGCGTCGGGTCTACGATGAAATACCTGAGACTCATCCTCGACAACCGGTGGAATTTTGACGAGCATTTTCGACGTCTGGCTCCCAAACTGAATCTGACTGGGGCTACTCTCAAGCGGCTTCAGCTGATCTTTGGGGGTCCAGAAGCCACCTGCCGGAGGCTCTACGCTAGATTCGTTCGATCCTTGGCCATATATGGAGCTCCAATGTAGGCGCCGTCGCTGCAAAAGCAAACGAGGGCGCCGCATAACGCATAAAAGAGGGTCATGGCAATACGGATGGTGCGGGGATACCGCCGATTTCCCGTGAAGCGGCAAGTCTCCTTGGGAACTTCAGTCCTTGCACACATGCACGATATGTGCGTGGAGATACAACACCAGGACGAAACTTTACAGCCGCGTCAAGTCGCAGGATGGTGGATTGAGTTCCGGTGGGATGTCATGGTGTTATTGCGACAGCAACTGTCGCTACCCAGTTCTGGGCACGCCATAATTATGGCGGTAAGTCCCCCTCTTTCAGGCCTGGCTGGAAAGACCTCACGGCGTCCTCACTTTCCGAATGACGCAGGTTCTTACCGGACATGGTAAGTACGGGAGGTATCGGCACTAGATTCGTAAGGAAGACAAGTCGGGGTTTCGCCACTGTATGGATCACCCGGAGGACACTATTGAGCACACGGTAGAGGTACGCTCCGCTTGGGCGGGGTACACTTGGCATCACCGTGTCCTTGTGGTGGCGATCGGCGGCGACGATATCTCGCGCCGGGCCTTGGTACGGGCCATGGCCCCGAGCGAGTAGGAGTGGCAAGCGGATGCCTCCTTCTGCGAAGCAGTAATGCTTACAAAGGAGGAGGCCAAACGCATAAGGCAACAGCACTCACGCTCCAGACGCCGCCGGGATTCCGATACCCATTTCCCAATTCTAGTATAAAAAAAAAATTCAACAAAATCGGTCCATTTGTGTCGTCCTCAGGGGGCCTCGCAAAATATATTTCGCCCACATCAAATTTAGGTCTTGCCCCGCCACTGGAGTAGTGGTAGGTACGGACTTAATGCAACAACGCTTTCTCTACCTACCTAACTCAACCTAGTCAAAGTCAAGTCAAGTTGTACACAATATAAAAAAAGATACTTAAAAAGGGAAAAGCCAGCCGGACACATTATTTTGTGTTCTTGATTTCATCACCACTGCTCTAAAAATAACAAAGATTTCTAACAATGTTTTATTGTGAGGAAACCCAACATGTCCTAGAACCAAAAAAAAATGAAATATGCGACATCCAACTAATCTACACTGGGTCCGATCAAAAGTAGACTGAAACTAAATATAGGTACTTACTTATGCAACTGTTATCATATTGTTAGTAATTTTCTGAAAATCTTGAACCATTTTTGGGCTTTATAAAAACTTGATTTTAAAAAACAGTCCCAAAATACTACATTTTGGGACCACAAATAAAATAAATACCTACTGTTTTTTTTTGGTAACTGTTCTTTAGCCTTTCGATCTTGTTATTACAGACACAATTAAAGAACATAGGTGTGCGATGAGATGCATCGTGGCCCCAAAATACTACAAAAAATATCCGTGGAAGTCGCGACCGCGGTCCCAGCCCATAGACCCCGTAAAGAAAATTATTATCGACCAGTACTTCGATAACATTGTCAATTAATCGACTAATTACTTATACGTAGTTACGATAACTATCAGAAAAATTAATCTAACTCCAATTATCTTACTTTATGTCATGTTTAACATGCACTAGTGCATTGTGAGGCTTAAAAGCCAAAGGGCTTCTACCCATGTTTGAAATGGAAAAGATGTGAGATTATTCCTCTGCTGAACATTTGAAATGCAGACGTCTGTCGAGTATTTTTATTAAGAATGCAGCTTCGGGTCATATTGCTTCAGAAAAGCTTTTGTTAGTTCGAATAATATGTGTTTTATACAAGAAGGAAGATGCTACTTTCGATTGCGAATTGATCAGTGTAGATAAAATAAATGCTTATTTATCTATTACGTACCATAATTGAAAAAAAAAATAAAAAAAATATCGCAGGACTCTGTAGTCCTAGGCATTAACACAAGTCAACAATATTTTCATTATTATTAATGTATAGCAAGTTAAGAAAGATTTAAGTATTAAGTAAGCCACTTCGTACCATAAATAGAAAGACAATATGTATGCGAACGGCTTTCGCTCGCTAGAAAAAATATTCAAAAGCATGCAACGTTCTACGTTAGCGATACATTACGATAGCGGTTAAGAAGCGATCCGGTGCTGTTTACGTGAATTATTGCGATGCGACTCGCTACTTTAGCCGACATTTATATAAAAAACCACAATATTTTGCGCTAAAACTTAGTCTACATACATTTCACGTAGGACACCGCGTTAGAAACTTTTTTATAGTTTATAGCAATAAACAAGTTTTCAATTATTTTTTTTCATAACAAGCTTTTATAGCGGTGGTCTATACTTATATAATTAAAACTCGTCAAGACTATTCACATGAGCCCAAACTCGACGTGGTTGAGCCGTTTAATTACAGAGTTCCTATGGCTACCTCGCGATGCCATCATCAGATCAGCTCCATGTCATCATAATGTTGCATTGTCATGCGATTTACACCTGCATGCAAAATTGCAGCCCGATCGGTTGAAGATATCTATTTCAAAATGGAGTTGCAAGATTTGAGCCGAACATACATAGTTACATTGCAAGCTAATAAAAAGCTTGTAAAAAAACCCACTTTTATTAACAGAAGTTTTTCTTTTGTCTCCAGCGGCAATGGTTACCACGTGGCGGTAGTGTGCCTGGTGCTGGCGTGCGCGAGCGTGGCGCTGTGCGCGCCCGCGCAGCTCTGCGCCAGCGGCGCTGACGATGACCCCAGGGCTGCGCGCTTCTGCCAGGCGCTCAACACCTTCCTTGAACTGTATGCTGAGGCGGCTGGCGAGCAGGTGCCCGAGTATCAAGGTATGTGGGTCTTTCACGACGGCTAGGTGAACTTTGATAAAGTCTGGTTTAGGCTGGACTCACACATCCGGAATTGGCTTTCTGAAATCAGATTCTGATCTCAGATTCTTAATTCCGGCGCTTGTCCTCACACTGTTCTTAATAATTCAGATTCTGAAATTAAGAACGCTCGTCAGTACCATTTTGTAAGATCGATCTGAGAAATTAAGAATCATTCGGAATCTGAATAAATCAGAATGTGTGTGGAGCATAGTGATTTTGTATGCCATTTCGGACGTTCTTAATTAAGATTCTGAATTCCGGATCTGAATTCAGCAAGCCATTCCGGCTGTATGAGTCCAGCCTTATAGAGATTAATTTCTGGGGCCAAGGGATGTGCGTAAGTGTAACCAGGACCCTGGAACGAAGGAATAGGAGTGGGTTTTAGTCAGTAAAAGATGATTTCTCACCTTGAAAAAGAGGTTTATGTGCAGCCATGGAAGCTTATGGGCAAATACCGAATAATGCTTTACTTTTATTGGGAACTGACACTAGTTGCTGATGTCTCGGACACCGCATCCAAATCATCAATGCATATTATTGTCAATATTTTTTCACTGACCATTCGGACACCACCTAACTTATTGGAGCTGTTTACAGACAGATCAAAAAGTTTTTAAATAATAATATAATAAAGATTTTCTGTGTACATTAATGAATGTAAATACTTAAATAAGATTTACACCTAAAATAGTTTGGATAAAAAGTTTTGTTAAAATAACTGTCTCTGTCCCCTAGCCCTGGTCCGTGACTACCCTCAGCTGCTGGACACCGGCATGAAGAGACAAGACGTCGTCCACTCCTTCCTGCGCTTCGGCCGCCGGCGCTGACGTGTCGCGTTCCCGCAGCGGCCCCGTCGCGTCCACGCCCAACACCCGCAACCCACACGCAGCGACCAGGCTTAGATTATTTGCTAATATAAACTACATTTAGTTCTTTACGTTATTTCGTCCAAAATATTTAAAAAGTTCCTTTATAATGTAAGGCCGTAACCAAATGCTAGGTATCCGAACTGCGAAATTTAAAAAAAAAGTCACCCACTCAACGACGAGATGTCAACAACAACTGACGTCTAAACCTCTCTCTCCAAATTTAATAGACTAGAATTAGAACTTATTATAATGAAATGTACTTATTGCTAAAAGTATTAATAGTATTTAAGATGTAATTAAACAGTCTTGTTGTCAACATTTTTGTGGCATTTCATTTGATAAGTGTAAGAATATTTAAATAATTATTATGATGTTTTAAATAAATAAAGTACGTATTTATGACAAGCTTTTTGATATTTTTCTCTGAGTCCTTTATCCCGTATTTCCTTTTTTAAAATTCTAAATTACATCGAATCTAATTCTAATACAGATAAAAAAAAAAAAAAAAAAATCTCATACATGATACAAAGATAAATCGTGATTTCTCAGACGAGCACACTTGTGCTGAAAACTCAACTTTGATCTCAGCTTTTTTTTATTCGATATGACACCTGATGATAAGCAGTGATGCAATCGTTGATGGTGAGGCGCACTAGTTTATTAAGAGCCTATTCACTCTAGCCTTGAAGACACCCAAATTACAATCGGATGGAAACACCGCAGCAGGCAAATTGTTCCAGTCCTTCGATGTTCGCGTAATAAACGACGAAGTGAAACATTTAGTCGGAACCATAGAGGTTTCAACAACGTAAGAAGATGAAAGAGATGGGATAGTGGAATTAAGTCATGTCATTAAGTCATCCTCCGCACACTCTTCAAAATGCAACCAGTTAAATGCCGAAAGACTGTTTACCTTACGCAGTTGCTCAAGGGTTTGAAGATAGGACTCAACTAAATATGGATCACCAATTAGCCTCTTCGCACGCTTTTCCACTGTGTGCACTGTGTGTAGGTGACATTTTGCAGCACCAGACTATATGTGGCTGCAGTACATCACACACGATCAAGTTAAAAGCTCTCGCTTTGAGTTCAGGCACGGAGCTTTACGGTCTCGAGCGTTAACTCAGACGAGAAACGCCGAATGAACTCTTCAGTTCGAACGCAATAAGCGTTGAACCATGGGTTAGCCGAGACACCGATGGCAAAGGCAACGGCGCCGTCACCGTAGCCGTCGCCGCCGCGATTCATCCGATATCCGGCCATCATAGGCTTGCGGACGGCGAGCAATGGGTAACCCGCTGTCCGGTAATCGGGTAACAGTCTGGACCGAGCCCAAGTCATCGACGGCGCACGCATCGACGCTCAAGGAGTTGTCAGCAAACTGTAGGGACGAAGCCTCCTGGGGCCAAGGGTTGATGCGAAAGCGTAACACCAGGGCTCTGGGACTAAGGCAAGGAAAAAACGGGGTAAGTTGTATAGTCAGTAAGAGTCTAACACTGTTTCCCGCTCCGCCTAAGGGTGGAATTCGTCATTGGATGATTTTTACCTACCATAAAAAAAAAAACAGCTGAGACACCGATGGGTACGTCGCTATTGGATTTCGTAATTTTATATTTCCAAATGGAGGGTAAAAATAAGTAACTAGCAAACGCATTCCCTGTCTATATTCCCGTCCCTTTCTCACACGCGCGCTGACTGATGCTCTTGCTTCGTCATCGGTCGCGAACATTCAATGAGGACACACCTCCTCCCACTCTTGAAAGAATCACCGCGCGAGGTGTCACGAAATCAGTTGTGCCTAGTTTCTCCTATATATTTTTCTATTTTTTTCGAACTATTACGAGTGATATAGCCTGGCTGGTGTTAAAGAACATTGATTGGAGTGCGTGTCCTTGGTTCCAGCTGAACGAGCTTCACCTCGACGGACATAGCAAGATTAGTGCTCGTATTTCTTATCTGATTACCTTAATCACACTAATTTTCGTCGTCCTAAAGTTGCGTTCGCAAGGTCACGTACTCTCCTGCCTCCCACCCAGCGCCAGGGTAGCCACAATTGCATTATATACTCATATTTCCTGCCTAAGTAACTGGTGTACGGCGCCACCAGTCGCTATGAAATGAAATACTCCATAGTTTAACGTATCACATCGGACACAGACTCAGCATCCACACGGCTCGACAGATTTTCAAAAGAGAAGCAAATCCGCTGCCAAGGATAAGATGCAAAGAAGTGTCACATCTCATCTCACTCTGCTGACTTGTAACATCATATCCGCAGTTCACCGCGTGGGTCGCAGTCAGGTGGGGAGAGAGACGGTACAGACTTCACCAGACAGTGATCTGAAGCTCCAAGTGGTGAAGAAACTGTTACGGTACATCTGTCTGGAACTGGCCTACCACCGCATTTACTGCTTAGCTCTACCGGGGTCACGTGTAGAGTGGTAAAAACGAATTAAATCCTACGGACGCAAGCAGCTCACCCAACTTGCCTATTTATTACCACTATTTATATATTGTTATGGTGTAAATTATACAAATAAACGACACACGTCAATAGACTTGTGATCAAATGATAATTAGATCAACACTAGCATTAACCTTTCCAATAGGAAGACAATAGGTGTGCGAACGCCGGCGTTTGCTTAGGGTAAACCTAGCCAAACTTAGAGTTTAAGTACTTGCTCCTCGTTGAATTCATCTCTACGTTACTACATTGTAATTAATATGGATACTTTCACAGAATGAATATTTGTTCCCGATTAATGGTTCTATAAAATAAGTTTAAATGACTTTGGAAATTGGTAGGTGTCTATCATAAATTTTGTAAGGTTTTAATTAAAAACTATTAATTTAAAATTGCTATTAAAGCATTAATTAGTATGTAGGTGAAAGCTTACATTAAAACGACACTAAATTGCTGTGAAGGTCCATTCTTGAGTGACTTCCTTTTCGTATTGAAGAGATGATCCATATCATCATTTCAGCCGAAAGACGTACCTACCTACACTGTTGGACATAGGCTTCCCCCAAGCGTCACCACGACGACCGGTCTCGTGCGTCTCGTATCCTTCGGATTCCAGCAACCCTGACCAGGTCATCGGTCCATGTTGTGAGAGGCCTTCCAACGCTACGTCTTCCGGTACGCGGTCGCCACTCCAGAACTTTTCGGCCTCAGCGGCCATATGTTCTGCGTGACTGTGCCCTGCCCATTGCCACTTAAGTTTGTTGATTCTTTTCGCTATGTCGGCAACCTTGGTTCTCCTGCGGATATCTTCATTTTTTATTCAATCACGCAAGGAAATTTCGATCATAGCTATTCTATATAATGTATGTACGTTCATTATTTTTGAACAACTAAAAGTTCAATTTAATTCAGTTTATTCAATAACATTTTACAGAGTGTTTGATATTACATAACTAAGTACTTAATATTCAGTATGCGATGGTGTAGCTTTAGCCATTCAGGCAGTCGCTCCATGTTAAAAACAGGTAATCAGCAATAATTTTACGAAAGAGGTCTTAGGGCAATAACACACTAGCAGTTTGCGAACGGATGCATGCAGCGAATGCGTCGCGAAAACACCGCAGCTGCATAGCGAAGACGTCGCGGATGCGTGGTAAATTCGCAACAAAAATTTCTTCGCGTTTTTGTGGCAAGTTAACGAACACTTAATAACAAAATTTACCTTTAATATTGAAAATTCAGTTTTTGTCCTCCTTCAGCAACACTGTATGGCGTTTGTACGAGACAGTACTAAATGGCGTCCAAGTTGCTATTTGCGGCGTTCTTAATTTGGTAACGTGTTCGTTGCGCATCCTCTCCGAGTTGAGGACGCTCACAAACCGCTACCCTCACCTAGATTTGGAAAATTCAGCCGCAATCCTGAAAAGTAAAAACATCTCAGGATCCTAACCCACGATGGTTGGGAAAAGACTGCGGAGGTTATGTCGAATTTAGAGGCTAGCGATAAAAAGTCACGTTCACTCATAACTTTCACCATTTGGACCTACCTAGGTAGGTACGATTGGGTAAGAGTACGGTAGAATTAGGTCATTCTTAAAATTTGACAACTTCGTCGTCATGTCAGTCCTCAGTTGAAAGACTTTCCTTGCTGGACATAGGCGGCCTTCAATTATATATCCCATCATGCTACCCAACAACCCCATATAATATTCGAATAAATTTTACCTAGACACTTATTAGGTAAACACGTGGTTAATAAAAATTTTAATCTTATTTATACCACTGGATTTGCTTGCTTTGGCTACTTAAAACGTTTATAGTGCCTTAGAATAAAAATAGCAAAGTGCATTGCAAATGTATGTAGGTACATTGTGTACAATTGTTATACGAATTCAGAAACAGCAAAATAGGTGATGGGGTTGCTGGGGAGCATGACGTCAAGTATCGTCACAACAAACGGTATTCTGCTTCTCGCAGCCGTAGCACTCCCGGGACTCTCACCAGGTCATCGGTCCCCTCCCGGAGCTGAGGGTTGATGCGAAAGCGTTACACCGGGGCTCTGGGAATAAGGCAAGGAAGGTACGGGGTAGGTTCTTTAGTCAGTAAGAGTCTGACACTGTTTCCCGCTCCGCCCAAGAGTGGGATTCGTCATTCGATGATTTTTACTTACCATAAAAAAAACCAGGTCATCGGTCCATCGATCATCTACTCGTAGAAACAAGTATTGTGTCCTGCGCAAGTTAAACGTATTCGATTCTTCGAGCAGTGAACTGAAACGTTACCAACACTCGATTGGATATTAAGGTCTTGAGCCCCAAGCGAAGGACGGCTTTCGCACACTTGTTGTCTCTAATGACGTTATTCAAAAGGTTAATTAACAATACGCACATGAATTCCAAAAGACATAGGTGCGTGCCGGGGTTCAAACCTACCTGTGACTTGGTAGTCCAACGGGCACATCCCTAGGCGAAATGTCAGTGGATGAAAAGATCATCATCATCATCATCATCCTACCCTTATCCCATATTACTTGGGGTCGGCGCAACATGTTTTTTTCTTCCACTCTGTCCTGTCACCCCTCACACTATCACTAACTCCCTTTTCTTTCATATCACTTCTCACACAATCCATCCATCTCTTCTTCGGCCTCCCTCTTCCTCTCCATCCATCTACGTGTAAATTCAAAACTCTTTTCGTAACATGAGTTTCATCTCTCCTCTTTACATGGCCATACCAAGACAAACGATTACCTTTCAACTTTTCAGTCACTGGCGCCACTTTCAGACTTCCTCTAATATACTCATTTCTTACTTTATCCATTCGCGTCACACCACACATCCATCTCAACATTCTCATCTCCGCTACATGCAGTCTTTTTTCATCCATCTTCTTAACAGCCCAACATTCTGATCCATACAGAATGACAGGTCTTATCACGGACTTGTAAATTTTACCCTTCAACTTCAGGGGCATCCGTGGGTCACAAGTTGTTCCCGTGACCTGTCGCCATTTCATCCATCCTGCGTTGATCCGATGCGTTACGTCTCGGTCTACCTCACCATCGCCTTGGACGAGCGACCCGAAATACCGAAAGTCGGAACAGATTGGTATGGGCGTTCCGGCGAGAGCTAAAGCTACAGGACCGGAGAGACCGCCGAAGTCGCAGAACAAGTACTCCGTTTTAGTTCTACTTACTTTCAGGCCAACACTCTCCAGACTGTGCCACCACACCTCCAATCTATTCTGGACCTCTAGGCCACTCTCGGCAACCAGCACAATGTCATCGGCAAACAACATACACCAGGGAGCCTCTTCCTGAATGTCCGACGTAAGAGCGTGGATGAAAAGATCTTTGGACGAAAAGTTAATGGTTTAAGATAATGTTTATGGACCAATCGACATTTCTTCATGGTGAGCAAAAATCAACCTATGACGAATCCCACTCTTGGGCGTGAAACAGTTTAAGACTTTTACTGACTAAACACCCCATCCCGTTCCTTCTTTGCCTTTCGCACTGGGGCCAAGCCTTCCTTTCAGAAAGAGACCCTGGGCCCCAGTAGGCTTCAACCCTTTTGCAGAGCCTACGGTTTTGCTGACAACTCCTTGAGGCGTGCGGGAACAGAGCGCCGTTGACGACTTTGCTTGGTCCAGACGACCTGACGGCGAGCTACCCATTGCTCGCTGTCAACCAATCGACTGTTAAAAAAACGTTTCAGTTTTTATATCAGTGGCCTTGTTTTTCCTGCAGATATCTTCCTTCCTGATGCAATCACACAAGGAAATTCCGAGGACAGCCCTTTCCATTACCCTTTTGATTACTTTAAACCTTCTGACAAAGCCCAGGATCAGGGGTTTAGTAAATAAATAAAAAACTAGAATTTAAAATAAGATTAAAATGAAAGTCAAAATTAAATAATTGTCATATATTTTGCCCTACAACACACATTGTAAACACAGGCACCGGGAGAAAGGGGGGGTGCTCTTTCACCCCTCTGGCATTAAATGTATTATACAAAAAATATCAGAAAGTCCCTAAGGCGATGTTCTACGAGATACGTATATAAAGACTAAATTTTCGCGCGAAACTTAGCAGTTTTTAATAGCGGGTCACATCGCATTAATTCACGTAAACCGCACCAGATCGCTTCGTAATCGCTATCGCAATGAATCGCCAACGTAGAACGCCGCATTCAAATATTATTTCTAACATATCCGAGATGAGGTGATAAAATTATCAAGCTTGTTTCGGTCGCTCTTTCATCCTAATTCTTTAGTATTTATTTACAGAGACGCGGTACGTCGGGTTTTTTTCGTACATATGTTTGTGTTTGCGCGTGTGATGACGCGATCCGCTGCTGCAATGTACGGCCCAGCGCACATCGTTGGAGGCGCGGCGGAGCGCAATTGTACAATTTAATATAGACCTTAACAACCTTAACATACGGTCTACAAAAGAATAAATTCGCATGAGGCGCTTGGAGCACTTTCAAGCTACTACAAGAGCATGCCTGCGAGTGTTTGTAGACCGTATGTCAATGTAGTTAAGGTTTATATTATATTTTGTCTTCAATTGCGCTCCGCCGCGCCTCCAGCGATGTGCGCTGGGCCTACGACGAGGGGCCAACAAGTCTCCGTCTCCTTAACAAGCACTTAGGTTGTCATTTCAGTCGTATCTCTTTAAGAGACGATGTATTAAAGATGCATCCCCTCAAATAATTCTACCGGTGCCCATGATTATAAACATACTGAGACAAAATACATAAAACACATCCAAATAACGTCTAGATACTGTATTTTACAATCGATACGAAAATACTTAAGAGGCGAAAAACATGAATATTGTGAATATAGTAAGTACCTATAGAACGATTCATTGATTTAAAGTATAAAATTAGAAAGAAAGATAGAACTTAATATTATATTTAGGCCGATTATGAAACGAATAAAACTTACATTAATGTTTTATAGGTACTAAGGATCTACAAGTCAATGCTCTCTCACAATAAGTCGGTAAATGCCAAATTTTGTTTTTTGATTACCAACTCTATTGCCCTTACAAAAAATCGGTAAACGAAAAACAAATAGCAATTACCGACTTGTTGGTCGGGGGCAACGAAGTACTTTTTTTCACACATGATTATTACAATGAGAACATAGAAAATTCGATTAAAATCGAGTAAAAAGTATGACAAAGATATTTCAATATTTTTTTATTGATGACACATATAGTACGAGCAAACTATCTTATATTTTATATACAAAAAAAAAACAGTGGCAACACTGTGGTATTGTGACAAAATGTTACCAGACTAAAATATGAACAAAAGAAGTTGGAAGTTTAACATGGCAGCGGTACTTTGCTTTTTAAAAACTCCATTCGAAAAAACAAAACGTTTTTACTGTCCGTTGAACCGATTGTGACCTTTCTTGCGTTACTAGCATGACATATGGCAACTGCACTAAATAGTTGGTATGTATTGTAACTATATTTTTTGCTTTTGATACTATCCTTATGTCTGCAGAAAATGTAATCATTATATAGTATAAAACAAAGTCGCTGTGTCCCTATGTATGCTTAAATCTTCAAAACTACGCAATGGATTTTGATGCGGTTTTTTTTAATACATGAGTGATTCAAGAGGAAGGTTTATATGTATAATACATTTAATATCACCATTGCACCCGTGTGAAGCTGGGGCGGGTCGCTAGTCTACAATATAACAACTGTCACATAACGCCGTCTAGTCCCAAGCTAAGCAGAGCTTGTGTTATGGGTACTAGACAACTGATAAATATACTTATATATTTCTAAATACATATACATTATAGATAAATTACACCCAGATACAGAACAAATGATCGTGGTCATCACACAAACATTTGTCCTGGGTGGGAATCGAACCCACGACCTCCGGCATAGCAGTCAGGGTCACTAACTACTAGACCAACAGGTCAATCGTATAAAAGTCACAATCAGTTGATCGGAGAGTAAAAAATGTTTGTATTAATGTGTAATCTTTTTTCAAACAGTGTTAAAAGCGCTCTCACTTTTCCTACTTTCCTAGTAAAATGGTAGAAAATAAGATGTCACAAATACCAGGACGTCTACTCTCTTTCTTCGAAATTTCGTTGTCATGAAATTTCGGAAATTAAGCCTCGGCGCAAACGGACCACCGACTACTCATCATTCATCATTCTCTGCTGCAAAATCTTATGATAGACTGTTACGAAAAGTTTGCTGGCGCATGGTGGTTTGGACTGGTGACGCGAGCGATACGTAGAACGTCTAGTCGTTATAGTACGTTGGGTGTTGCAGCGTGACAGTGGCGGTGTTGGCGTTTTGTGTGGCCCGTAGCGACTGAAAGTGGCAAGCCACGGACTCTGGTGTAGCGAGTGGCGGTCACCGGCAACACATGTGGTGCGTCGTATACAACATTCTTATAAAAGTGTGTTAAGTCGCTATCGATAGCTACTAGTGGCTGTGGTTGGTTGCCACCTTTGCGCTGAGTCTAAATAAACTGACACGTGGTAGGAAACAATTGAATTTTCGATCGAAACTTCGTTTTTCGGAGAAAGAGAGTAGCCCCCCAGCAATTAAAATGACAAGAAAGTTAAACGTAGCACCATACATTTCCACTAACCGTAGAGTGATATTTACAATAAATGAATGAAAAAACACACAATATGAAATGGTATACAAGATTTTTCCTTTAGTATTTTAGAGGTAACTGCATTTTACGGTATGAGGTATACTTTTCAATACTGTTTAAAGTTTGTTTAAATACTGCATGTAGGGATTAATACAGAGTTGAATAAATACTATAATTTGGCTCAAGCCTCCAAATACGAACTCGGTAAACTCAGTGGCCAGTGTTCCTATTGGTTAATAAGCTTGGATCAGTTTTACCCCAGGGCAAAATAACCCTTTACTGTATAAGAAAGAGACTAATAAGTAACTACTAAGTAATAAGTGATAGTAAGATGTGTGTAGTTGTCCTCTATACACCGTGAAATTTAAATGGTTGTTTTCCCGCGGCAGAATGACTTGCCATAAGGAGTGCTTTTGAAGCATACAGTAAAAAAAAAAAAAATTTTTATAAATAATTATTAAAAATATTCATCAACTCAAAAAAGCGAAAACAATAGTAACATAAGACGTAATTTGTAGGTACTACTAGAGTCGCATGAGCAGCACGCCGTCAAAGGAAACCGATTCATTAAATATTTAAACCAAAATAAGCTCTCGCACGTTGTGATACGTCATAATTAGCTTGCACTCTACAGGTCCATTTTTTGTTTTTAATATTTTATTTTTTTATCAAACGTTTGTATTACCAAGACACAACAATTTCGCTAAGGGAAAACAACCATTAAATTTCACGGTGTATAATTAGTACCGGTTCTCCAAGGCTTGGCTTGCAACAGAACAAATATGAATCAGTGTTACAATATAGCCTGATGCTGCGAGAGCGAACGCACTACTACTTTGAAGACTACCACTCCCCTGCGCACATGATGTGATTCTGAACTAATTGTGCTCCATTGGTGTAATTGCTGCAAGACGTTCCAATGTGAGGATAAGCAAATAAATAAATCAGCCTTATGATGTTCCCACCGCGGGGACTCACGGCTCCTTTCTAGAAGAGGAAAATGGGCAGTAATTCACATTAAGGGTTAAGTGCGAAACAGCACACTGTTCTTAGCTATGGATATATTTTTATTTATTTGATATCATTAATACCATAAGGAGCAGATACCTCTAAATCACTTAAAACCATGTATTTTAGTAGAGAGTACGTTTGTGGCAAGTTTTACGTATAAAAATAATTATCATTTTGTTGACTTTTTATTTTAAACTTACAAATTATGTGGCAAGAATATGGATGTTTAATATAATTTTACTTTTAAGTACTTTTCTACCAAACTTAGGCTGTCATCAGACGGGCTTTATTGTCGCGCAGTCGACATATTCAACTGCGTGCAGAACTGCAGTCCTTACTTTGCACAGAAGACGCCACGCATTTACCCCCGGAGCTCAGTGTAAGACTTGCAACTTTAAGGACATCAAAATAAAGACGACATTGAATTGTCCCTTTGCGTTCAACGCGACTTACGCGCTTTATGTCCCTTTACTAACAGTATGCCGTTAGCGATGGACACCGTGCGTCGACATTACACGACTGTAGCCGCCTGTGTTATGTTGGAGTCATGCCGCTACGGGTTTAATATTGACTTCACACGATTGTAGCTGACCATTTGAAGTTGATATGATATCATGACTGTACGAAGTCAAACGTACAAATGTATACAATAGAATATATCGAAAGCACGAGGTTACTTTCACACAGTCCGTCTGTTGGCAGCCTTAGAATTACATATATCCGATTTAGTTTTTCATACAAAATAATTAAATTTAAGCACTCATCCAGAAGAGTGCTAATTTTAAATAGGACTTCTTTTTTTACGTAAAATTGAAGACAATTTCAAAAAATAAACTTAATCAAAAACATTTCACAAGCCTCTTTTGATTTATAAAAATCTGACCCAAAGTCGTTTTCTTAAAAATACTACAATATACAATGGATAAAAATAATTTTGTACGATATACATAAAAGACTTTGATTTTACACATCTCTCAACTTTCTTCAATTCATAAATTACAATTATCTAATACTTAATTTTTTAATTATTTATTCTTGAAATTAAGAAAAACAAAACGGAAAATATCTTGCATGGTTGGATAAAATTGATGTAGATGGTACCTAATATTATTTTGTGACAATCTTCGAGACATCAAGCGTACCTTAACACCTTCGATATAAAAAGATCGTAACCATTCGAGCATTCATCAACATAGTCTTGCATCAACATAGTCTTTTGCATTACGTCAAATTGACATCTTAAACGTCATAATTTATGTTTTCGCAAAAGCGTAAAAAGTCAATCAATACAGTGCCAAGTTTAAAGAGTACAGAATTTTTGAATACAGAATAACCAATTAATGATTTTTTTATTTCAGTTCTAGCCAGCCTTTTCGATAACCTCCTTTGACGAAGTAGTCAATACTACGGTACATTTTTCAGTTCCATTTTATCAAGATCGCACCTGTTTCAATAACTACAAATATTTGCCAGTTGTGTAGACACTTGAAAGTATCCATAAGGAATCATTTTCAACGATACACTTAACTTCAGTCGACAAAAACGTTCGTCATTTGTTCTTAATGACATTAAACATAAGTTTATTGATAGAATATTATTTCAAAGTAGTCAATTTATCCCTGCCATGCACAATATTCTCTAAAACACTAAAGTAATTACGAAATTCATCGCATAATTTAACTTCACAGTAAGAAACTTACGTTTAGAAAAAACATTCGACATAACATCCAACGTATAACGGCAGAAAGGAAAGACTAAGCAGTTATCAAATATATATTTCAAATGTCACTTTTTTAAACTGTCATTTGCATTTTAAATGTTGGCACTACGTATAAGTAAAATTGATTTACACTACATTTGATATAGAATGGTGCGGATGACAGCTGTCAAAATCAAACAGTGCAGATACCTATCCTTTTTTTCATCTTAGAGACGTATATTTTCGTCCTGTTGTCTTATGCTATGTAAAAATGACCTTAAAAGCGATTAATCTTTTAAATTCGTTGACTGTACATATTTAACAAAACAAGCTAAAGTTAGGTGACAAAACAAAAACTTATAATCAAAAATCACATTGTTGGAACACAAAATAATTAGGATTAAATTCGCAAATTAACTACTTAGGTATACTTAGTCGTACTAATACAATTACGTTGTGTTATATACTCTTTTATGTTATAGATATGTCATGTTTAGTTGAATTGTATTCAGTATGTTATGTGGACTATGTCACCGCCGACTGAAAGGAGGCATTGACCCTGAAAAAGAAAACAAAAGGTTTTGAGTATTGGAATGTTGACTGATAATAAAAATAGGTTTTTTTTTCGGGTGACTTAACTTATGACAGACATAATTATATAATTATGCAAAATAAAATCATTTAACAAAAAAATGTTTTTCAATCGTTTTCACCAGTTGTGATGAACCATCGTGAGGTTATCTCAAGTTCAGAATAGTTATGAGGTAGGCATTCAACGTCATAGATGCAGCTACAAGTATTGAAAAATTTTGCAAAATAATTTGCGTGATACGAGATTGAGCGTTACGAACTTTTTTTTGGTTCTTCTCTATAGGAAACGACCGATTTGGATCCGTGCGCTAGCTTTTGACGTTTTATAAATGCCCATGTAGGCCAATGTGAAATAAAAATATTTTAATTTGATTTGGACTTTTCTTTCCATAAATATAATAAAATAAAATTAGCTAAAATTGCATACCCGACGTTTTCACTATAAGCCATAGCCGTCGAAAAAGAACCAAAACAAAAACATATAAGATGTAAAGATTACAATATGTACCTGATTTTTGTGTGCATTATCCTGAAGCATGAGTTGCGTGATGTAGAATGAAGTGAGCGCATTACCGCCCAGAGCGGCCGTGTATGCGCGCACTATCGCCATCACCTGGTGACAATAAAAAACTGCTATCAACGGGTACCTACTGAACTGAACTTAAACAATAAATCGACTCTTGAAAAGAAAATCTATACGCATAACTGCTATATTTATACAAAGTTGATACGACAGACACGCTTTCCTTAAAAAGGATCATTGTACACACCAATATGAACAACTTTTTTCGTGATTTTTGGTTGGTCATAGTAAAAGTTTTTAATATCGGTGTGTACAATGAGCCTTTTTAAGGAAAGCGCGTCTGTCGTATCAACTTTGTATATTACACTCCAAAACTGTTTTACGTCCGTCGCTTCGCAACCACAGGTTCAGTTGAAAAATAGCGTCAGACACTAGTTGTCTTGCTTTCATGCTGAACTGGACCTATTTTGGTGCAGCCGTGACACAACTGTATTTTTTTCTTCTTACCTATATTGCATTTGTGTCTTTTGCAGTGTAGCGCCATGTTTGGCGCCATATAACAAATAATCTTGCATCGTGCAATCAAAGTTCTCCGCACGATTTGAACATATACGACAGCCCGAAATCTTGTAATAAATCATGAGAAAAATGTCAATAGGCAGTAACCCCCCAAACGTAATATCTGTCTGTCGCATACCTTCCAAATACCGTATAAAATCTTGTTATTTCTTTCTTTAAAAAAAAAGGATTAATATATTTTGATTAATTCAAAATAACTTAAAATTTTGATTAATCCAACAGAGAACGTCTTTCAGCTGGAATGATAATGTCGATACCAGAAGTATGAATTAACGTACGGGACATTTTTATGTTTTGCGAAAAATACCCTTACATCAAGCATCATAAGGAACATTTTTACATTTTAAATAAATGTCCCTTACGTTAATCCATACTTCTGATATCGATGTTACTGTGACTTCTTTGGGTTCGTCTAAACTTACTTCGCAAGTAAACGTATGTAGAAAACCGCTGAGTCCCCCCAGTTCCCTGACGGCGGTGGTTTCACGGAGGAACAGCAGTCGCAGCGCGCACAGGCGGCGCGACACTCGGCTGCCGCTGATGTGGCTGAGTGTTGTGAGGGACACCGTTGTGGGGACCTGCGGCGAAAAGTAAAATAAAATAATATGAAAGAACCAGTAAAAACATCGCAACAAAAAAGTTATGGAACTTCAAAGTTCTGCGGCGTTAAATGCTGCGTGATTACCTCACTAGTTTTGATAAGCAAGATCCTACTAAAAGTAACCTAAGGCTCGGCGCAAATGGGCCACCGACGACAGCCACCTGTGGTCAGCAACGGCGACTTAACCTTTTGTATGCCGTGATTAGAGACACAATTAAAAAGCGATTGTGTCTCGCGTAGATCTGCGCATCGGCATACGAGAGGTTAACACACTTTTTAATATATTTTGCAGAGGTAGCGAGTGACCGCCACCGGATACATGTGTGCGGCGCGTCTATACAAAATATATTAAAAAGTGTGTTAAGTCGCCGTCGCTGGCCACCGGTGGCTGTGGTCGATGGCTTATTTGCGCCGACCCTTACCTGTTCATTAGTAAAACCCTTTTCCTGAACTACCTCAAGGCGTACTGTTCACCAGCTACTCCCCTTCCAAAGCGAAGACAACAATATCAGCACCCTCTTTGACGAGTTGTCAGTTGACTGTTGGAATTTTTTTCTCACTCATCATCATCATCAGCCTTTTTAATGTTCCCAGCTGGGGTTCAGGCCTCCTTTCTAGGAGACGGAACGGGCCGTAATTTATCACGCTCGTGGGTGGCGTGATAAATTACGGCCCGTTCCGTTTCCGTTTATCGTTGGTAGATGTCACATGTCTTCGAATTTTTGATTCTAGGACGAGCAGCTTTCCTCACGATGTTTTCCATCACCGTTTTGAGATCAATCGGGATGAAATAAATTACACAAAGTAATGCGCCTGGCTGGTTTTGAACCCGCGACCTATTACTTGTAAGTCGGGGCCGTTACCACTCGGCCACCACTGCCCTATTTCCCTCACTATCTTAAACTAGCCTTCTGCCAGAGGTTTTGTCCGCGTCAAAGTAGATTTCTCCTTATAAACTTTAGATCGCCCTTTCATTCCCTAAAGGGGTGAATTTTGATATATATTTTCTTAGTGCTCACTTACGTGATAAAAGAAACCCTTGTGAAAAATTTCACGCTCCTAGTCCCAGTAGTTTCGGCTGCACGTTGATATGTCTGTCAGTCAGTTTCTCCTTTTATATATATAGATAAGTAATGCACACATACCTGTCCACTAACAAAGCCCTTATCCTCCACGACTTCAGGCGTACTCTTGACCAGCTGTTCCTCATCCAAAGTGAAGATGTCATCATCAGCATCACCATTGCCCTGAGAGCCTTGACTACTGCCGGCGTTGCTGGTCTGACTGCTGTGTTGGCTGCTGGAGTGGGTTCCGTTCTCGACGCCGTTTGATTCGGGTGTGTTCGGGTCTTGTAAGGGGATGGCAGAACCGGATACTATGAGTTGGATTTCGTCCTGTGGATGTTCGTAAGTTATGTTAGTTGGAAGTTTGTATTTGTTAATGAGTTTTCGGCTGAAAAATTGATTTAAATAGCAGTCACTAAATTAAAGTTAAAACTTTTATTATAAAAATGGAAAAAACAATTTTTTGTTTGTTTCGATTTAACCTGTCAGCCATACAGCGAACGCCGGCGTTCGCGGGTATTAACGGAAAGTTATTTATCTATAAAAACTTTTTTTTTACGTTCTTGCATAAATATCAAAATACCCTACAAAAAAAAAATCAAATATTGTACATTATATTTTTGAAAATTTGACAACGGCGCGTTTCGCGAAATCATGAGCGCGAGCGCCGGCGCTCGCTTGGGTGTCAAGGGGCTTAAAATTACTTGATTGATTTTCTATTTTATATTAATAAATAATAGGTTCATTTCGGCATTTGAGAAAGACCTTAGAATGTAACTTGGGACGAAACTGAAAGAAACAATAAAATAATAATTAATTACGTGTTTTAAAAAATACTTAATTCACCCTAGGTGGACTGGTAGAGAATGCCAGGAAAACTATTACAAAATACAACCAACCTAGGGTAAAATACATAATTCACCCTAGGTTGATTGCTTGAATTAAGTACTTTGTGTTGCATTTTTTTTGGTGCGTTAGGTAATGATATATGGCGATTACAACTTCAATGCTGTATAGTCACATGAGGAACTGATTTAGGGAATCGAGTATATTTAAATGTAAAGATTAAATACTTAAACTGTCTAAGGCTTCGTTCCTATATCCAATAAAACCTAGCGAGTACAACAATAGTGAATAATGTATAAGGCTCTAGACAGACGGACCGCATTTCGACTGCAATCTAACCGCAAATTGCAGTTCGGATGCAGTTTGAATGCAGTTGACACAAGTGCAATAGAACTGCAAACTAAACGTGCAGTTTGCGGTTGGATTGCAGTTGAAATGCGGCCCGTTTGTCTAGAGCCTAATGTGAACCTAGCTTTTAAAGTTTGTTCCCTTTACCCATTTCTATCATGTATGTTTCATTTACGTTATGATGTTACCTCCGGCAGCTCCAGCTGGAACCGTGGCGCGACGAGCGCGCAGGGCTGCAGGCGGCGCAGCTTGTAGGCCACGCCGTCCAGCGCGCGCCGCACGTGCCGCTCCACCGCGCTGCTGCCCGCGCCGCCCGACAGCACTAGCCGGCCTCGCCACACCTGCACCACACAAAATACCTTATACATTTGTCTTAAAGCAAGGACCACAGACGTAGACCTAAATACCCACAGACTTAGGCCTAAATACCCACAGACCTAGACCTAAATACCCACAGACCTAGGCCTAAATACCCACAGACCTAGGCCTAAATACCCACAGACCTAGACCTAAATACCCACCGACCTAGGCCTAAATACCCACAGACCTAGGCCTAAATACCCACAGACCTAGTCCTAAATACCCACAGACCTAGGCCTAAATACCCACAGACCTAGACCTAAATACCCACAGACCTAGACCTAAATACCCACCGACCTAGACCTACATACCCACAGACCTAGATAACACAAGCATCACGATCTGTATGGAAACCAAGCGTGCCATTTTTTGACTATCTATTATGGCGTCACAAACACTATTTGTGATGGGAAAATGAAATCCATTCAGAGACGCCCCGCATACGGCGTCCCCCTCGCTCCAACCCCGCCTTGCACACAATTACCCATTTCTATATTTTTAACTGATGTCCGACTAGCGCTGTACACCAATGCAGACTGACCGCGAAAGTGACCACTTGCGATTTTTATACGTAAGCTAGGCACGCGAAGTAGTTCCTGTCGCGTTATCTAGGTGTATCTATATCCGTGGCAAGGACAAATGACAGGCAGTCGCCTCCGAAACAGTAATGCTAGCGAAGAAGGCGGCCGCATGCGTCAGGGAACGAACCTCTTCACGCCCCAGCCACCACGACCTTGACTGGGAATCAAAGTCCAGGCTGCTATTAACAAACAGGCTGGAATTCGTACACGTACTATCGTGCAAAATAAGTTGAACCATTTGCTATGGTGACAAGTGGCTCTCTACTTCGACTGAAACCCGTAAATCGTTCCAGCTAGTCGGTAACTTTGGTTCTTATGCAGATGTCTTCATTTCACAGGTAAACACGCAAGGAATCTTCTAGCATAACCCTTTTCATTGATCTTTGGGTGATTTTAAGTTTTCTGATGGTGCCCATAGTACGCGTCAAGCGAAACGTGGTATTTTCCTTTCTCGAAGTTACACCTTCTATGAAGTGGAGTTGCTTTGGCCCTAGGATATAATTATGGCACAAGCTAAATAACCACACAGGCCTCCTCACTAGGAGGGGGCCCGTAATTCACCACGCGGGCCCAATGCGGGTTGGTGGATGTCACATATCTTCGAATTTTTGGGTCTAGGTCATGCCGGTTTCCTCACAATGTTTTCCTTCACCGTTTTGAGAGCAGTGGTTGTGGCGACGCACACTAAATAATCGCATGAAGAAGGTGCGCCCTGTCACAGCGCGTTGGCTGTATACCTCGCCACCCTGCGCCTGCGCATGCCTCGCAGCGGCCTGAAGCGGTGGATCCGCTATCGCTCGGTCACGGCCGGCAGTGCCTCACCTGCTACGACGGCGAATGCACGCGCAAAATTATCTCGCGCCTAACCGCTCATGCACGTTTCACACCTTATTCGAGTCCCTTTATTACGGTTGTAGTGCTTTCGCATATTGCCATAAATGTTTTATGTCTTTCACTAACTGTGCGCTGTGGAATAAACTGTATATCTGTACATCAAGGCTACGAATAAACTTTTGTAAAGTCTCGCCAGTGTTCGTGTTTTTCTTAGCAACACACTATTTCCTACATGGTGATGAAATAAATTACACAAAGTAATGTTCCTGGCTAGGTTTGAACCCGCGACCTACAACTTATAAGCCGTTACCACTCAACCACCACCGGTCTTAGACTGACTTAAAAACTGCATAATCTATATAATTATATAAAAGGAGAAACTGACTGACTGATATATCAACTCACAGCCGAAACTACTGGGACTAGGAGAGTAAAATTTTGCACAAGGCTTCGTTTTATGACGTAGGCGAACGCTAAGAAAGGATTTTTCAAAATTCACCCCCTAAAAGGATGAAACGCGTGTCCAAAGTTTGTGCGAAGCTTCACGCGGGCGAAGCCGCTGGCAGAAAGCTAGTCAGTAATAACTGCTACAAAAAATTATACGGGTAGCAGAAAGTACAAAGGTAATAATCACAGGGTCGAGTTTGGTACGTGATACAATACGTACCTGCGCGAAGGCCTGCGGCGGCGCGCCCAGCACAGGTTTGAGCGCGTGCGTGTACACCTGCATGTTCACGTGACGCTTGGCTAGCGCACGGGCTGTCTCCACCTGGGGAATTTAAACATTTTTTTGTTTTTATTTTTTATTTGTACTACCTGTATTTCCTGATAATTACAACCTAAATTTTTAGTTAAATAAGACCCAAGCGAACGCCGGCATTCGCACACATATTGTTCTTTAATTGTGTCTGTAATTACTACTAGGCAAGGCTCCACAGACGACATCATTATTTACCATCAGGTGCGAAATCCGACAAGTGCGAGGCAAATTAATAAAAGAAAATACTGTTATGTTTAATACGCAAATATGTAGGTAGTCGGATTTTTATTGACTGTTGCGATTGTTTGTTCAAACTTATAAAGTTATTTATATTACACTACAATTTTTATAGAATGGTGCGGATGACAGCTGGCAAATCCATACAATTTAGCTACCTATCCTTTTCTCTCATCTTAAAGATACATATTTTTATCTTATCTGACTCTCATCCTACCCACGCTATTTTTTTATTGTGGATAGGTTTGCACTTGACCGCTATCTCATTGATGGAAAAAGACGATGCGGTCGTCGATGGAGTGCGCTTACCTAGAAGTAACCTATTTACTATTGACTTAAAGATTCTCAGGTTGTAGCCATCAGGAAACACACGATTCCAGCAGGGAGGTCCACTCCTTAGCTGCATACAGAATGAATGTGTTCCCAAAACGTTTTGTGCGTATATGTGCGATATTCACCACGTACCGGCTGGGCATCGCTGTACGCCTGGAGGTCCGATGATGGAATGAGCTAGGCGGAATCAGGTTATGCAATTGACGCACACTCCCCCACGCTATGTAAACAAGTTTTCAATAAAAAGAAAAAAAAAATCATAGCAAGCTACACTTTACAGCGCAATCTATACTAATATTATAAAGCTGAAGAGTTTGTTTGTTTGTTTGTTTGTTTGTTTGAACGCGCTAATCTCAGGAACTACTGGTTCGATTTGAAAAATTCTTTTTGTGTTGAATAGACCATTTATCGAGGAAGGCTTTAGGCTATATAACATCACGCTGTGACTTATAGGACCGAAGAAACAATGGAAAATGTGGAAAAAACGGGGGAAAATATTCATCTTTGAGGGCTTCCGTTGCGTGCGCTGCGAAAACGGTAGAAGATACCAAAAAAATATATAGGAAAGAATTATTCCTCTTAAAATGATCTAAAAAAATGTCCGCGACAGTATATGTCTATCATTTAAGGTTAACTCACTAGAACCGTTTTTATGGGTATAAAATTTGGCCGAAATTAATGCATTATTTCCAATTATTTGTTAGAGTTGTATCAACATAGTAATATTAAACTTTATCCAAATAAATGTGTTGTTGATTAAGAGTATGTAATTGTGAACAAAATTGTCTTTGACATCACTTATTTTCAATAAACATCTTAGAAGAAATTACAATTTTAAAATAACTCCGATATAAAATTCACACGCGTCGCATGATGTGCAAAATATGACGCTGCGTCTGGCCGGCGGGCGAGGAGAAGGGTTGCTAGCGGGCGGCGCGGAGGGTTTTTTTATGGTAGGTAAAAATCATCCAATGACGAATCCCGCTCTTGGGCGGAGCGGGAAACGGCGTCAGACTCTTACTGACAAAACAACCTACCCCGTTCCTCCCTTGCCTTATTTTCAGAGCCCCGGTATAACGCTTTCGCACCAACCCTCGGCTGCAGGAGGTTTCGACCCTGAGGAGCCCCACAGTTTGCTGACAACACCTTGAGGCGCGCGGGAGCAGTGCACGCCGTCGACGACTTGGTCTCGATTTGGACTGTTACCAGACAACCGGACGGCGAGCTACCCATTGCTCACCTTCCGCAAGCCAGCGTCTACGGTGGCCGGATATCGGCAGGATCGCGGCGGCGACGGCTACGGCGAGGGCGCTTTTGCCCTTGCCTTATGCGGTCAGCCTCCTCCTTTACGAGCATTACTGCTTCGCAGAAGGAGGCTACCGCTTGCCATTCTTCTTCGCTGCGGACCATGGCCTGAACCAAGGCCCGGCGCGAGAGGTCGCCGCCGCCGATCACCCCCACGAGGACACGGCGATGCTCTTCCCAAGCAGTGCATACCTCCACCGTGTGCTCCACCGTGTCCTCCGTGCCGGCCACCCAGTGGCGACACCCGGGCGTCTCTTCCGCACGAATCCGGCGCAGGAATCTCCTGAACTTCCCATGTCCGGTGAGAACCTGCGTCATGTCCTGCGTGATGTCTATCCACCACGCCTCAAAGAGGGGACTTACCGCCGAGATTATGGCATGCCCAAGTGTAGCTCTATGAAGTTTTTAGATAATTATGTTCTTTTAAAAACTAAATTGTTTAAATTAATAACAGAAATTGACACGGGCAAAGTCGTGGGTAACAGCTATAATTTATAAAGCTGAGGTTGTTTGCAAAAATAAATATGATGCCCAAAGTAACTATTCCACGCGGACGAAGTCGCGGGCACAGCTAGTCTATATTTAAAACTCGTCAAAATGAATCACACGAGCCTAAACTTGATGGGATTTTGCCGTTTAATTAGAGTTTCTATGACCATCTTCATATTCCATCATCAGATCAACTCCACGACATAATAATTTTGGTTTGTCATCTGATTGACACAAGCAAGCAAAATTTCAGTTCAATCGGTAACAGGGAAGTAGATCAAATTTAATTTACATGATTTGATCACAAACACTGGGACAGGTGAAACTAAATAAAACTTGGTAAAATGATCATAATTTGAACCTGTATTCAGAAAGCAGTTCAGTAATAAGCAGTACTTACGTCTTCAGTCTCGTCCAGCTCCAGCACACACGCATCTTTGTCAGCGCACAAGTCTAGCGCGGGCAGCTCTTCTCCCTCCACCTCGGGCAGCGCGCCGTTGGTAGCGTGCTCTGTTCCTCCTGGTAACAACACAAAGACGAGTTAGAGTGAAGTCTATGTCTCACTAAGTCACCAGTACCAGTAGCAGGAGCAACTAGTTGCGTATCCACCAAAATAGGTAGGTTAGGCTCTTTGGAGAACACACCATCTGAAATCTGCTTAGTTGTGAATAATTTAATCTATTTTTACCAATTATTATGCGAATTACCAGTGATGACATACGGCTTGGAAACGTGGTCGTTCACAATGGGATTCATTAGAAGACTTTAAAGTCACTCAAAAGACAATGGAGAGGGCTACACTTGCAGATTCATTTCGTGATCGAATTAAAATTGAAGATATCAGAGAGGATCAAATTTACGGACTTAGCCTGAAGAACAGATAGTCGATGAGGTTGAGGTCTAGAGTGGTGACCGCGTACCGAAACTTTGGAAAGTAAGTTGGACCGACGACATAAGGTTAAGATCGCGCGAATCTGATGAATACGAGATGCGTAAAATAGGTTATTGCGGCGAGACTTGGGAGAGGCATATGTCCAGCTGTGGACGCCTTTTGGTTGACATTCCAATGAAATCGGATGGACGGACAGGAAATAAGGATTTTTTTTATATATCCAATGCAATTGGAGTATATATAAAATACATACCAACGAAGACACTTCCACTTGTCCACCGCTAAGTTCATTTTTGCTTGCAGTCGAAACGAAAACTCCAAAGGTTTGGTTTAACGCTTCGCCGCAGCATTCAAGCGATTTTTTTTTAATGTTCAGGCGTAAGTGACTGCAGTAGTACAATTTTATTTCTATGACCCCCAAAATTTTATAACTAACTAGTTTTTGCCCACGGCTTCGCTCACGTCAACTGATAACTCTATTCTACTCTACTCCGCTCTACCCTACTCTCCCCTGCTCTACCTTACTTTAACCTATTTTTTTTTTATCAATAAAAACACAACAAAAATGAATTGGTAAAATTGGTCCAGGCGTTGTTGAGTTATGCGCTTACCAAAACATTTTGCAATTTATTTTTATGTATAAATATGTACAATACTCAGTATAATAGTTATTAGTCTAGTGGTAAATAATATACTTACCTATATCGAATCCGTTGGCCGCTCTGTTTGCTGAAAACGAGTCCCATAACGCTTTTTGAATTTCTAATGCGTCTTTGTCGTTTTCTGACGCCTGAAAAAATATCGTATATTAAAACAATAAACTATAGAAAAGTTCTTGAAGTTTGTGAATAAGCAGGTACGCGGGACCATCTGCAAGGCTAGAAGCAGCGCCGAGGCCAACTTTTGGATGGGTGACCATAATGATAAATAATAATAAAAAATATTTCGCAACTTTCACACAATATCGTCCCAGCAGAGCTTGTTTTTTGAGTACTAGACAACTGATAAACATACTGATATATTTCAAAACACAAACATAATACAGATAAATTACACCCATACACAGAATAAATGATCGTGTTCATCACACAAATATTTGCCCTGGGTCGGAGTCGAGCCCACGACTTCCGGCATAGCAGTCAGGGCCACTAACCACTCGACCAATAGGCTAGTCTAAATATATAAGGTCCCATTATGGCGAGCAATGGGTAGCTCGCCGTCCAATCGTCTGGTAACCGTCCGGACCAAGCCCAGTCGTCAACGGCGCGCACTGTTCCCGCGCGCCTCAAGGAGTTGTCAGCAAACCGTAGGGACCCTGCAGAAGGGTCGAAGCCAACTGGGGCCATGGGTTCGCGTCTGAAAGGAAGGCTCTGGCCCTGGTGTATATGGCAACGTTGGAATGGGGTAGGTTGTTTAGTCAGTAAGAGTCTGACACTTGTTTCCCGCTCCGCCCAAGGGCGGGACTCGTCATTGGATGATTTTTACCTACCTAAAAAAAAAAAGGTCCCATTAAAATAGATGTACAAATTTTAACACAGCGTTCAGTACGGCTAACCAAAGGTATCCAAGCAAAAACACACTGATTAAAGTGTTTTTATTTTGACCTAAAATAATGTGGAAGCATGGGAATGCGTTTCTCATAAAGCGCTTTATCTTATTATTTTTTTACTATTGTCTTTATTTTGGTGGTCTGAATGATTTGTAAAATTATGTCCATTTATTTTAATGGACGACGACGCTCCGTGGGCAGGCTCCCTACAAGGTGGAGCGACGATCTGGTGAAGGTCGCGGGAAGCCGCTGGGTGCGGACAGCACAGGACCGATCTTGTGGAGATCCGCGGGGGAGGCCTATGCCCAGCAGTGGGCGTCGCTCGGCTGACATGATTTTAATGGGACCCTATATAGAGATGTCATAGAACGAAGCTGGTTACCTTGATCCTAGGCGGCGCGGGCGGCGGCAGTGCAGCGAGGCGACACGCAGTGCCGCTGGCGAGCGCCATCACACAACGCTCGCCGATCGAGATCTGAGTCTGTAGGGAGAACAGTGCGTTCGCGCCCTGGCGACAAAGAGAGGACATTTTATAAACAAGCTTGAAGGCTTTAGAGACACATCATCAATCTTACTAATATTATTAATGCGAAAGTTACGATGTTTGGATGTTTGTTATTCAATCACGCCAAAACGGCTGGACGGATCTGGATGATATTTGGCACAGGCATAGGATACACTCCGGAATAGGACGTAGGCTACTTTTTATCCCGGAAACCCCAACCCCAATATCACGCGGGCGAAGCCGCGGGCAAAATTAAATAGATCTACAAGTCAAATCAAAATATGATTTATAATAAGGCTTGGTTTGTTGGTCGACGGGAATAGATACTTGCTACAAATCAAATTACTTAATTATTATTACGGAAATATACTAATCTTGTTGGTAATTATAATTATTTTCGAGCCATATGGGGTTGAAACTCTCGGATCGTGGGGTCCGACTGCCCATAAGTTGTTTAAAGAGCTTTCTAAACGACTTGTTGACACTTCGCGTGACCCAAGGGTAGGCTTTTACCGTGGGCAAAGAATAAGCATTGCCATAAAACGTGGCAATGCTGCCAGCCTTTTGGGCACTTTACCAGTCGACAGCGATGCGGAAGAGTTTTTTGACGCTTTAGTAGATTAGGTTAGGTACTTTTATTAAGTTTAAATTTTAAGGGTTTAATTTTTTTTATTTATGTCTATATATGTAGTTTTAAGGTTACTTTATAATTTAATTTTAATTTATTGACCTTCATTTATTTAACAGAATATGAATAAAAACGTAAATAAATTATTACTCTTTAGTTTATTAGTTTTAGCACTTCTCTGTAGTCTTTCTTTTAGTTCTTACAATCACACTAGATAAATCACCACGCATTAATTATTGTCAAAGTACCTATGTTAAATTTTTGTATACTACAATAAATTAAAGAATTTAATAACAAAATAAACAACAGGATTCAAACTCTTGAGCCTCAAGTGAAGTCCGTTTATACTCTAGGTTAGGTCTTTAGGCTAGAGTGAATAACTAATATGCTAGTGCGCTATCAACGAGTGCATCACTGCTTACCATCAGCAAGGATCGCTAATTATATTTTGCACTCTACTATGTAATTTTTATTTTTATATATATATTATGCACAGTATTTTTTGCGTAAATAAACTCTCTTTCTTTTAAAAATTAGACTTACTTGCATCCTAAGCTTGGCCAGTAACAGTTTGTGCAGCTCGTATTCTAAGAACGGCAGCTGATCGGATATGTCCCGCGCACCCGGCTCTGATGTAGGCGGAGCTCTCCTCACTCGTGCCGCTAAAATAAAAATCAAAACTATATAGTATACGCGGCATATAATTTGAATCATTTGCTAAGCTTACACGAAGATAGCTATGATTGAAACCCGAGAATCGGTTACTACGCGTTCAGTGTTGACCGTCATAATTGATCTTGTTTAAGGAGGATTATAATCGATTTGCAAAACTTACGAAGACCTTTCACGACGACTCAATTTTTTATTATTTTTATTTTCTTTGTATTCGTAATGAAAAGCACAGTGTTTACCTTAGGTTAAAGAGTTATTTAGTCCCTCGAACTATTAGCGCTCGCTACTCGCTACGCTCGGACGCCAAACCTACTTTTTGGGACTAGATAACTTACTTTCACCTCTAGGGTAACAAAGTACTATTTTATTATAGTCTATAAAGTAAGAAGGATAACTTACCAACAGCGGTCAGCGTAACGGCCTTGGCATATGAAGTCAATTTGTTTGGTTTAGCACAAGTGGCCAATAATACTGCTGGGACACGGGATCTCCTGCGAAACAAAGATGGCACTGTAACAATACTCTACTTTTTCTAACATTATCTTATCTATATGTGATATACTTTCTGGATTAATAAGAAGTTGGGGTATGGTGGATAATGTAGTATAGTTCGTTTTTTAATCCTAGACTACGATTTGACAACTTAAAATGTCAAACTCTAGAAAATTGGGAACATATTGCCAGAGTGTGACATTCTGAGTTGTCAAATCGTAGTCTAGAATTAAAAAACGAACTATAGTGAAATAGGACACCTCTTACTGCACTACATTTACGATTTCAGTTCGTATATCCCGCACTGGGCCAGGGATGGAATACGGCCAATTCCCTCTCCAAGAGAGGAGGCCTGAGTCCCAGCTAAGCTTAGCATAAGCCTTATAATGTTCCTAAGGTGGTTGATGGATGTCACATAACTTTGAATTTTTAAAATGCAAAAAAAAAGTGAAATAAATTATACAAATTGCGCTTGGCTGGGGTTGAATCCACGACCTGCAACTCTTAAGTCGGGGCCTTTGCCACTGGGCTACCACTGCTCCTGTCCATTCCTTGTCCTTCGCTTCGAGGAGGCCAAACTCAAAATCATTTATTTCAAATAGACCATTTACAGGCACTTTTGAAATGTCAAAATTGAAGCTAATTTGCACGTTCCAAGGCGTAGATCCCTATGGAGAAGAACGTGCAAGAAACTCCATGGACACTCTTTTGAATCAAATTTATATTTACATATTACAGTGCAGTGGACGTCTTTCGGCTGAAATGATGATGATGATGATATCAACACTTACCTACATCCCCCACAGGTCGACAGTTCAGCTCTGTAAGGCCCTGAGCCAGGTGAGTAAGGTACATGCGCCATATTACACGAATCGGTTTCCACGTCGTCTATTGCGTTTTTAGAGCCGGTGGTTGCTGAAATAAATTGTACATAAGATGTTATACTTATGTAGTAGATAGATAAAAAGTTACGTTAAAAATACCCTTAGATTAATGCCTTTTTGATAGCTAGAACTGCTTTAATTCAAGAGTGAATAGGTTTTTTTATATTTTATTGTTTTAAGATGCGCAAAAATCATCCAATGGCAAATACCGCTTTTGGGCGGAACGTTCCTTCTTTGCCCTTCGCAGTGGGGCCAAGCCTTCCTTTCAGAAAGAGACCCTGGGACCCAGTAGCTTCGACCCTTTTGCAGTCCTTACGAAAGTGTGGTTAGTTCTAGGCAAGCATACTCTATCGTCGACCACAATATCGCTTTCCACGTACACCACGTCAAATATTGGTGGTCAAACACCAGCTTATCAACAGTTAATAAATCATAATGATAATATTTCTACCTGTACTAGGTTCCAGGTCGGCATTAAAGTCACAATCCAAGTTGATGACGGCTGCGGTCCCCGACGCGGAGAGCACGCACACATCCTCACTGGAAATAAAAATTACCTTAATGCAGTTCCCTTTTCAACAGATTTCAGTTTCTTTAACAATACCTGTCCAGTTGCTTCTAGTTAAACTTACGCGTCCGCAGGTCATTAGACTCGCTCAGCTGTCATTTACTTAAAGAAATTAATTTCGTACATGCGTATATTAACTACAGTTTTGACAAAAGTACTTTATTCTCTAATTTTATCTTTACAAATAATTTTACCTACTAAATTATTTAATTTTTTCTCTAATTTTATCTTTTTCTCGTCGTTTATACCGCGTACATCGAGGGACTGGAACGGTTTGCCGGCTGCAGTCTTTCCGTCCGATTATAATTTAGGTGTCTTCAAGGCTAGAGTGAATAGGCTCTTAATAAACTAGTGCGCTTTACCATCAACGATTGCATCACTGCTTACCATCAGGTGGGATCGCAGTCAAGCACTAGTTTATAGCAATTTAAAAGAAAAAACCGATAGTGTTTCATTCACGTATCGGATTGACCCTCCGCGGGATTAAAACGATCGCAATTTTGCAGTGTTTTATAGGGAACATGCATACATGTTAAGCCAAAATTGGCTTTCCTTCGCCGTTTTGAGAGCAGTAGTGACAAAATTACACAAAGTAATGCACCCGGCTGGGGTTGAACCCGCGACCTACGACTCTTAAGTCGAGGCCGTTACCACTCGGCTACCACTGCTCCAACATACTGCAACATCCTCGTATGCTAAGTCAGGCATTGATTATAACTTTTTTCTCAATGTGTACTTTTTGGTTTAGTTTCCAGAGTCGCGAAACCTTCTCAATGCGTTATTCTCAAATTTTTTGTGCTAACTTGTCAGTACCTGGACTCTCTCTCTCTGTGTCTCTTGGACTTTCTAGCGTCTGACTACCTTTAACGACTGTCAAAGATCTACGACTGGCAAACCTGTAACCAACGGTTTGACGTGCTTTCTAAGTTAAGGGCACTAATACTCACCAAATAGCCGTATTTTCAGTGTAAGCGATGACGGCATTGCACCGCAGCGCCCTGGCGTGTGCCCGCAGCTCAGTGCGCAGCTCGGCCCACCAGGCGGCGCGCGCGGCGCCCTCGCCGCCGTCCGCCAACTTCACCGAGCGAGCGCATACTGTGCCTCCTGAACACATCGAACGAACAGGTTTATTTATAAAACTATTCATGTACACGGTGTAGTCAAGAACTATCAAAGATGGCGAGACACTATCAATAAGAATAAAATTATACACTGTTAACTTTTGATCATTTAATACGGTACATGACACAATATCAAATCGATAAAATAAAAAATAAAATACTTTTTTCTAACACTCGTATTAATATACGCATTTACGGAATTAAATTCTTTTAGTTAACAAACCTTGTAGATAGTTGTCGATCGTTGCGTACTAACCTACAAGTTATTGAACTCGCCCAGCTGACGTTAATTAAATAAATTAATTTCATAAAAGCATAAATTGATACGACTTTTAAAAAGTTACTTTTTTATTAATTATATTTTTATATTTATAAATCGTTAAGAGTTTCATGTACCGAATCAACCCTTCAAGGGATTAAAACGATCACAATTTAACGGTGTGCGTTATACCCTCTAATTGTGTTTAAATATAAAACACTTACCGATATGTACAATAAACCCGTGCGGGTACTCAGTCATGGTAAGGAAGGGATACTCCAGCATGTCCAAGTTGTTGCTATTCATTGAGGGCCGCAAGATGGCGCCTCCGCCGCTACCTACGTTACCCGCTGAAGTGTTCAAAGACCCACCTACAATTTATTAGAGGTTTAAATTTGGTTTTTCTTGTGTAGAACAGTAATGGTTTATGCAGAGAGCGAAACAAATAAAATATGGCAGTAGCAAATATAAAACTAATATAAATAATATATAAAACTAATATAAATAATATATACAAAACAAAAATATATAAAGAATATCTATCTGCCTATATACAAGTTGATACGACAGATGGGTTCCTTAAAAAGGATAATTGTACCCAAAACTCACGAAAAAAAACCCGCTACTCCATAGATTTTGTCGAGTTATTTGAATATAAAACTATGGAGCAGCTGTTGTTTATATTGGTGTACAATGATCCTTTTTAAGGTAAGCCCATCTATCGTATCAGTTTTGTATAATAAATAAAAATTCACGTATTTTATCTATTTCTTCATTATTTATAGTTTTATTATTTATTTATACTTCATTTCAACAAGGCTCTGTGAATTTTAGCGCTTGATAAATCTTAAAAAAAAATAGGTTTAAACAAATAAATGCAATTTGCAGTTGTTATTGCTGTTAAAAACTGTTATTGGCATTTAAAAACCTTTATTTTTGTTTGAGTTTTCAAGCGCTAATATTCGCTGAGACTAACTTCAGACTCCAAGATCCGACGGCCGTACTGTATATATATAATACTAGCTTTTGTCAGCGGCTTCGCCCGCGTACATAAAATATAGCCTATGGCACTCAGGAGTAAAGCAGCTTTCTATTGTTACTAATTTTTTTCCAATCGGACCAGTAGTTCCAGAGATTACCCCCTACAAACAAAAAAACAAACTAACAAAAAAACAAACTTTACCTCTTTATTATATTAGTGTAGATTTCTTTTCATACGTCTTTTCATAATATTCATTTATCATTATTATTTATGAAGATGATAAGCGGGAACTCAATATAAACCGAAAACTCTCAGATAGAAATGAAAGACGTCAAGATAAAATGCGTGACTTAAAACTATCTAGGTGTAATACGAAGCACACATACACATGATAAAAGCACGGACAAAAACACCTAAAGACATACATTTATGGGAATTTCACAAAGTTACCATACCCAACACTGGGAAGATGGATAGCAGCAAAACAAAATAAGTAGCAAGTTAGATGTGAAATTCAGAAAACCAGTTACATTTGCGACATATTTAATTTAAGGGACCAAATCTTATCCAACATGATGCGTAAGGCCCAACGCACACTGCTAGTGGTGCGGTGGAGCGCAATTGAAGACAGCAATTTAATATAAACCTTAACTACCTTAACATACGGTCTACAAAAGAATAAATTCGCATGCGGATCTCGGAGAGCCTTCAAGCTACTACAAGAGCATGCGCGCGAGTGTTGGTAGACCGTATGTCACGGTAGTTAAGGTTTATAATAAATTATTGTCTTCAATTGCGCTCCGCCGCGCCACCAACGACGTGCGCTGGGCCTAACGCTATCAAATTCTCCAAACTGTCCAGCGTCACGTCGTAAAATATTGGAGGGCAAGCACTGACTCTTTAACACAATGGACTGGCTGCCGTCAAAGGGCTTTTGTTCCCATTTGATTTCCGCCATTTTGGCGCTATCGGTAGTAGCGAGTGTCTACGGTACTAAAACTAATAATATCGCGCTGCTTACAATAAACACATGGTTTTATATTCAATAGGTTTTATATAAATCCTGAAGCAGGGATAACATGGAATTCGAACGAAATTAATTTGATATACCAAAATACTTCAGAGTACTGTACACTTCTCTGCTGCCATTTGCATTATACGTCAAAATTAGTTCCCTGGACACTCGCGAGTGGCGCTTCTAGTACGTTAAAAAAAAAATGTTGTCAAGCATAAGGCACAGCCTGTCCAGTGATAAATAATAGAGGTCAGCGATCTAAGGTTTTATTAGGAAGCAATGTTGGGCAACATTGTTTCAGTAACATGTTGCAAGCAAAAGAAACGTAGCAGTGTTGCTAGCAACATGCTAAAGTTGACAACAGTGTTCTGTATTTAAAATAAACAAAAAAGAAACCGTTACCAATATGCTCAACATTAATTCCAATGTATATGCAATAATTAAGCAAAAAAAAAACACAACTACACTGACCTTTAGGAGTCACACTAAGATCAGAATCCGAAGACCTCCGATGAATACCGAGCGGAGTCGAAGTCGCATTCAACGATGAGTTCTGAGCATGTGTAGTCTGTACCGGTTCTCTCCCGCCATACGATTCATGGCGTGCATGTCTCGAAGGCGATCCTCTGTCTTTGTCGTACTTGTCTTCCCTCCTATCTCTATCTCGTTCACTCCTGTTAACACCACACACGGCATGCGAGTTATCACACACACTGTTGTTAGTTTCGTCTACGTCATCTAAGGTCTCGGGCAGTGATGGTATGGTCTCTAGTGCACCGTGTATGATTACGACTGGAGGAGTGACGTCACTAGATGATGTGTTAGCTTTTTTGGACATTTTAGGCGTGTCGTTGTCTGTTATTGAGTCTACGCTATCTTGGCGAATTAGTTTTTTATTTGATTTTGGTTTCTCATCAGTTGCTTTTGGTTTTTCATCAATTGCTTTTGGTTTTTCATCAATTGATTTTAGTTTCTCATCAATTGCTTTTGGTTTTTCATCAATTGGTTTTGGTTTTTCATCAATTACTTTTGCATCCTCTGTCCTAACTACGTCTGCGTCTTCTATAATGGCAGCTGTAGGTAACAAAGATTGAATTTTATCAATCACAGTACTAATGATTCCAGTTGGTTCATCTTCTTTTGTTTTGTCTTCAATCGTTTCAGCTTCTGCTGGTATCAAAGTTTGTACTTTATCTAAAAGTACAGTTTGAAAAGCAGTATCAATCAATCCAGAGGGTTTTAGATTTTCAGTCGAATGAGGTTTATTAAATATGTCCTTTAGTTTCTCAACAGCTATTTCCTTTTCTTCGGCTAAAGTATGTACTTTATCTAGCAATATATTCTCTACGTTTTTGACTAGTCCAGGAGATTTTAAGTCATTATTAAGATGTTCAGCTTTCTCCAATTCATGTTCAGAAAAGATTTTAGGTTCAACGAAGGTCATTCCTGGCTGTCCAACTAAAGATTGAACTTTATCCATCAATATAGTTTTCACAGCTGTTTGTGTTAAACCACCAATTTCTTCCTTTTCAGGCGACTTTGGATGATGGTCGTCTTCAGTTGGAACTACGGCATCTGGTACAGGAGTTCCTAATGAAGAAGCTTGAACTTTATCCAGGAGTATAGTTTCAACAGCTGTATGTATTAGACCAGTAGGTTTAAGATCATCTTTAATAGATTTGCTATCATGTTTCTCTGACTCTTCTTGGTTATGATGTGGGTCTACGTGAGGCACATCAGCTTGGCCAACTAAAGCAGTGATCTTATCCATTAGTATGGTTTCCATTGCTGAGTGCGTCATACCCGTTGAACTGTCAGTTTTATGCATCTCATGGTATCTTTCTTCATCAGTAGAAACTACTGGGTCGGGAACAGATCCGCCTAGAGCAGATGCCTGGACTTTCTCCAGAAGCATAGTTTCAACCGCAGTTTGAAACAAACTATGAGGCTTATCGTCTTTCTTATGATGATGGGCATATTTCTCAGGTCTATCATAGTAGTCGAACACAGAATGATCCGGTTCAGGTGTTTCGGGGCCAAGAACTGATTGAACCTTTTCCATCAACATAGTTTCCATAGCAGTATGAACAAGTCCAGTTGACATGGACTCTTTTTTCTTTTTGCTATCAAAAAACTTTTCAGTTGGCGAATGGTAGTCTGGAGACTTCGGGCCGAGCAAAGATTGAATATAAGAAATAGATTTTTTAGCCACATTTTTGTGGTGCTCGGGGGGTTCCTGGTGTTCAGTATCATCATATCTAAATTCCGGTTGAGGAGTCTGGGGAGTAGACATGAGCACAGATTGGACTTGGTCCATCAGCATGGTTTCCATAGCAGTCTGCACTAAGCTTGGTGGTTTGTTTTTATGTTCATGGCCTTTATCCTTTCTAATACCACTAACAACAACTGGTTTGCTGCTAACTGGTGGAGATTGACTTTGTGGTCTCTGAGAAGCCATTGAACTCATACTACTCCCTACGGACGCATTAATATTGTTCCTATACTTCTCAACTTCACCCAATTTTTCGTTAACGTCATCGAAAAACTGTTTGTTCTTAGCAGAATCAGGATCAGGAGAAGCAGGCATAAGTAAAGATTGTACTTTGTCTAATAGAATAGTTTCCATAGCAGTATGGACCAATCCGGAAGACTTGAGAGAATGTTTTTTCTCATGATGATGGTGTGGTTCTTCTCGATGGTACAGAGAAGAAACACCACTAAGAGAAGCTCTGGAAACAGGCTCCGATCCGATATACATAGACACCTTCACACGATCAAATTCATCGCTCTTATGGAAGAACTTATTAGTATCAATACTTTCTTTGTCCAGACTCATGAGATCGTTATAGGACAAAAATGGAGAACCCAGCACAGTTTCGCTTGGAGCTTTCGATTGAACATCGGAAGACGACCCAGGTTGACTCAAAGGAGTTTTAGTTTCCTTCTTTTTCGGATGCAACGAGTAATGAGAGATACTTTTGATCATGTTGCTTTTAGATAGTTTTGAAAATTGACGTCTAATACGTCTAGACGAGCGATGGACGAAGCTACCTTTGTCAGTGGGTGAAGAAGGCTCACTAATGCTTTTTTGTTTTTTGTGAGAAAAGGGGTTGTGGAACTTAAGATGGTGAACACTAGGTTTAGCTACACACGTGTCGTCTTTGACTGATGATGTCAATGCTTCGTTTGAATGCACTGGCTTCTCTACTACTATTTCAGTCTCCGTTTCTCGCGGCACACATTCCAGTGATTTACTTTTGTCAATGAGTACTTGTGTATCAAATACTTGCTGTTCTACTACAGCTTTCTTATCAATCTCCTTTTTGATTTCCATTGGCTTAATCTCTTTGTTGGAGTCTTCATGTTTGGCTTCTTTTAGATCTGGCTGACTTCCACTTCCAAGCATATTTAACTTTTTGTCCATGCTAGCTATGAGTTGTGGATTAAGTTCATGGCTTAGTACTGATTGTACTACGGAGCTGGTTGTTTCAATAGATCTTTCATTGTCAGTTTTCAAATCAGAACTATCGTCATCATCCTCTTCTTCGCTACTGGATTCTAATTCAGAACTCTCTGCTGATAGTGCAGACGAAACTGATCCAAAATAGCCAGCCTCTCCAGGCAAAGTGAGAAGATTTTCGCTTCTATCCGGCATTGGCGTTGCTGGACAAGACTCCGATATCTTCCTTTCTCTTTGTGGCATAGTTTTTACTTCTTCAGTATTGATATTGTTAAGGGAAGTATAATGTATGTCTTGCATCGTTTTAGCGTCTTCAGTTTCTGGTTCTTTATTCGCTTTAGCGTCATCATCTTCACATATAATAATGGGTTCTGACTCGCTAGCTCGTCTTATAGTTGAGCAGGGAGAAGCTTCAGAGTCCTGAGTCTCGGCAATACAAGCCAAGCCTGTTTGAACATGAATTATAGATCTAGCAAGAATAGAGGCCATGCCTTCACCTTCTTCTTCTTTATTTACAAATGGCTTACGGAATTTTGGCTTCCTCAAACCCTTGAACTTCTTTAGCTCGTTCTTTATATCGACGAGGGAAATTCTCGAAGTATCAGAGGTATTTGATCTCAAAGATATAGTATCTTCTTGCTTATCAACCGATGATCGTTTGCTACGAGGTCGTTTAGTAAATCTCTTAGTAAAAAAGTTAGTTTTGATCTTTTTAAGTTTCTCTATAGGTCCCGAAGAGTCTGAATCGTCGCTATCTCTGTTTAGTAGTCTGTTTAGATCTGTTTGGTCTTCGGATAGGTGTCTAAGACTTCTCCTGTGTGGTAGGTCATCTTGGTATATGGAAACACTTCCAGCATAACTTGTGATACTAGATTGCCGCGTCATATCCATGCTTTTTTCGTCTTCTTCAAGAGCATCTGTCTCATCCAGTAAAGAAGATGCATTAGGGTTCAAAATCAGAAGTAACTTTTGTAATTCTTCTTGATGACTTTGGTAGTAAGAAGACATTTCCGATATACTTTCGTTATCTGTCGCCAAAATGTCCAAATACTTTTTTAATTGTCTGTTTTTAGGTTAGCGGACACGACAAACCATGCAAAAAATATACTATAAGTAATTTGTTTATAAAAACTCGGTTTTAAACTAAGTTACTGTTTTGACAACATCTATTACGGACATTTAAAGCAAGTAAAAATAACTTTACTGTTTCATGACTTCACCAAATATTTGAAAAAGTATAAAAAATTTAAATCGATTTGAAACTTTCATAAAGTAACCAATTGGGCCTAAAATATCAAAACCCTGAATAAAGACCTTGTTACATATTAGAAAATTAATCTTTGCCCTTTAATTTTGCATTGGGGGGTATTCTTAACTTTAGATTTTCAACTTAATAGCAAAAGAAATAAGGTTGAATATCGCGTGTACTCACTGTTGCGTGCAAGGCGGCATGTTCATGGTTTGACTCGGCATCGGTAAAGGAGTTATGCTGACGGCAGTGCCTGAAATCGATAAAAGAATATTTAAGTAAGACATGAGAATTCAGTTTGGATAAACAATATTTGTTTTTGTACTTAAAAGTTCAAATTCAAGTTTTTTTTTTTGTAAGATTGCGACCGAGACACCAGGCGAATAAAAAAATACCCTTTTTTTTAAATTAAATTTAACTTCTTTCAATTAGGGTGTATACTTTCGAAAAACCAGCTTAATTCCTTCAGTAACCCTTTGGGGGACTAAACTTCAAACTTTTCTGCAGTTCCTTAGTGAGTCTCGTGTATTTTATTGGCATCCCTAATAAATATAATCATAACGTGCTCAGGCTTGGCATTTACTGGACGCAAGCTAGGCATTGCTCACCGACAGCAACTACCCTCCTCACGTTAGAACGTAAGCGAAGCAACATGAAAAAATAATGTTAAAACCGTTACGGCTGGTATTTGTTCGGTTTCTTTCAAAACTTTTATTACTTCTGAAAGTTACCTACATTAAGTTGGCTTCAATCCCACCCCTTATTCAGATTCCATAATAATTCCTTTTGAAACTTTCTTTTTGAAAAGGTGACAAAAGAAAAACGCCCTTTAGCAAAAAGCTACCCTACTGTCGTGACGGTCGTTAACAAAAAGAATAGGTACATTTCGCAAGAGTAAAACTTTTTCCTCTGAAAGAGTAACGTGCCTTAAGTCACGTTGTACAGTACGGCCGTCGAATCTTGGTGAGTCCGAAGTTAGGCGTAAAACTCGTACAAAACGTCTTATAATAATGGTTAGGTCTGTATGTTTTTCCATTTATGGCGTACAAAAACTACATAATTATTTGATTTAAAATAACCACAAAAGATTTTAGTCTAAACAACAACACAATTTTTTCTATCGTGAGACTTATATAAAAAAAGAAGTGTACATTACATATAATTTAATAGATTTAAGATTCTATTTGTCAAAAAAAAATGACAAATGACGAGTGTCAGATTTTTACTGACTAGGACGACCTGCCCCGTTCTTTCTAAGCTTCCATACCAGGGCCCGGTATGGAAGCTAAGAGAGAACTTCCTTTCAGAAACTAGTCCAAGGCCCCAATAGGCTTCGGCCCAGCACCTGGGCCTCTACATTATTTACTTTCTTAAAAGCGATAAAGTTTTAGACTAGTTTCGATAAAGTACATCTTGATAATACATACCAATAGCTCTAGCCACAACTCCTGCTTCTCCTTCCAAGTCGAAATCCTGCTGGTATCCAACCACGGCGTTCGCTCCCAGTTCAGCAGCCTTCAGTCCTACCAGACGTTGAACCTGGGTCAAAAGAACGCTCATTAAATACAAGACTAAGAATAATCAGCCTACTGGCCAAAAAAATCATCCAATGACGAATCCCTCCCTTTGTCATGCTCACTCAAATGTCTCGCTGATGGTGGCGCGTGTGTTGGATCATTCGGTTCCCTTCATAATGGTTGAGCTGAGTGGTGCTGATATACGCGTCATGTCCGTGAACGGGCGCTGTCAGTTGGGACTGGTCATCTCTTAGCTGCCAGTGGTTTATTTTAATTGGTTTAGAACATACTTTACGTACTCATTTATTATTTTAGTTACATTGTTCTCGCATTATAGCAGCGACAAAAATATGTAACCTATATATTTTATTTGTAAAACACAACATAATTAAAAAGAGTGTCCATGGAGTTTCTTGCGCATTCTTCTCCATTGAGACCTACTTTTTGGAATGTGCAATTAGCGTCATTTTTTTCCTGACAGACCGACTTTATGACTTTTCAAAAGTGCCTGTAAAGGTTTATTTGAAATAAACGCTTTGAATTTGAATTTGGAGCGGGAAACCGTGTCAGACTCTTACTAACTAAACAACCTACCCCATTCCTACGTTGCCATATATACCAGGGCCAGAGCCTTCCTTTCAGACGCGAACCCTTGGCCCCAGTTGGCTTCGACCCTTCTGCTGTTTGCCTACGGTTTGCTGGCAACTCCTCGAGGCGAGCGGGAACAGTGCGCGCCGCCGACGACTAGGCTTGGTCTGAATCGGAATCCCGGCGGCGTCAGGGGCGTGAGCGCCGTTGCCTTATGCGGTCGGTCTCCTCCTTTGCTAGCATTACTGCTTCGCAAAAGGAGGCGACCGCCTGCCACTCCTCCTCGCTCCGGACCATGGCTTGTACCAAGGCACGGCGTGAGAGATTGCCGCCGCCGATTGCCTCCACGAGGACAACCCTATGAGTGACTTTGAGTGTTATTATGAGGCTCATTGTAAGCGACCACGTTTCGAACAATAAATAAATAATTATACTGATCAAGCTATTTAGAGCGCGTTAATAGAAACACCTAACGATGACACACTAATGGGCTTGGCACTTGTACTCTGAAGAAAGTTTTGGCAGCGGCACGTGTATTATGTTTTAATGTCTTCTGTTAAATGGTCAGAAAATGAGATCGTTTCACTGTAGTATTTAACTTTTTCTTGTCACATTTTGTTTATAGTTTCGGCAACAGTGTTAACAAGTTTTTAATTAAAATATTTTTTTCATAGCATTTTTTAGCTTTTGTAACGCGGTATAAACCTATGTTTCCCTCTCCTAGATTGGAGGCCTGTGTCCCAGCAGTAGGAACATTAAAAAAGCTGATGACGATGATGATATACCTAAACAATATGTCCGGGTTCGGACTTTACAAACTTTAGGGGGTGATAGTTGGCTCTATTTTATCACTAAAACTGTTCTACATGTGAGGTCTAAACCCAACCCCCTCTGAATGGTCCAGTGCAAGAGATCATCAAATGAACACAAAAAATGACACATATTATGTGTGCTTAGTCAGTGAAAGCCACCTACTCCGTCCTAAAGGAGAAGAATTCATTTGATGATCTCTTCTTTATTTGATGATCTCACAAACGAACACATTATGTTCGTTTGTTCAGTTAGTAGTCGAACTAGAGATTCCTTTTCCTATGTCAACGACCAGTTCGGACGGTATTTTTTATGCTAGTTAAAAATCGTCCAATGACGAATCCCGTACTTGCCTTCCTTGCCTTAGTCTCAGAGCCTTGGTGTTACGCTTTCGCATTAACCCTTGGCCCCAGGAGGCTTAGACCCTGTAAGGCTCCTACAGACGGTTACCGGCCGGTACAATATCAGTATGTGTGTGTCTTTGGAAACTATTTAACGGACTATTTTGTAAAGAGGCCCGAGAAGAAAGCAGATTACCAACTGACTTGCATTGTTTTATTTTGATTTGAGTATCAGTGCCGATGATATAAGAGGCACGTGGCAAATTAATATTTTGTTTCTTCAGTTGGCTACTTGGCAACGCATCGGGTGATGTAAATATGGATAAGCGAAATGTTAAAAACTTTCTACAGCTGTTTATGAAATACTAGCTTTTGCCCGCGGCTTCGCCCGCATGGTATTGGGGTTGGGGTTTCCGGGATAAAAAAGTAGCCTATGTCCTATTCCGGAGTGTATACTATGCCTGTGCCAAATTTCATCCAGATCCGTCCAGCCGTTTTGGAGTGATTGAGTAACAAAGATCCAAACACCGTAACTTTCGCATTTATAATATTAGTAAGATTTACGTATGGGCACGGAGGGTTCCTGTCATGTTTGCTGTATGGGAGGACTCCCATACACACACTTAAATATTTAGTTTTTTTAAGCCCTAACTGTCCCACTGCTGGGCAAAAGCCTCCCCCAAGTCCTTCCAAACCTTCTTCTCCCACGCTGTCTCGAATCAGTCATCTCGATACGCGTCTAAATCCTTCCTAAATCAGTACGATTTAGAAGCATACCGATTTAGTTTATTCTGTTTTTAGTATTTATTGTTATAGCCGCAACAGGAATACATCATCTGTGAAAATTCCAACTGTCTATTCTAGACCCTATTTACGTTAAGACTAGACGTATTTAAAAAAAATCCTTTCCTACCGCCTATTTAACCGATTTTAACTTCTATTTCATCGGCATTAGGATGGCATTAAAGGCAAAAAAGTCATATACTGCAACCACTATTTACTGCAGCTGCCATTTGTCATCCCACCTTCGTAATAAAACTCATAATCGGTTGAACGGACAGTACCTAAATTTTTTTTTATGTCATTTTATTTTGAACGGAGTATAAATATCATGGTTCATGACATACAACCTAGTAACAGACGGACGGACAGCGAAGTCTTAGTTACAGGGTTCCGGTTTATTACACAACTGCCCCAAAAAAGGAGTGTTATGTTTTCAAGGTTCATGTGTTGTGTTTCCAAGTCCTTTTATAGAGGTTAAGCCTTTTTTGTTACTTCTTCATAACTCAAATAAATTTCAAAATCATACCTGATTACTAAGCTTGATAAACGCGACCTGCCTCGCTTCATTGGAAGCTCGCGGCGTCCTGATCTTGTCAATCCATTGGTATTCAGGGTCATCGTTTACCACCAGCTCCTCGACGAACCCGTGGATGGAAGTCGCTCTGTAGCCAGGAGGGATCATTGGACCTGAGGGTTAAGAGGGTATGAAGTTAAAGAATTTCTATTTCATATTTGAAGACTCTTCGGGGAAAACAATTCAAATGATATATTATAAAAAAACTAATAGTTTTATTTTAATATATCATTACATAGTATAAAAATAAAGTTTAAAAACTAACACCCGACTACTTAAAAACACGCTCTAAAAAGTACGAAACAAGTAAACAAGAAAGCCGTGGTCGTAATACCACTTTTTTTAATTTATTATTCTTATGGCATACGACCACGGCTTTCTTGTTTTCTTGTTTCGTACTTTTTAGAGCGTGTTTTTAAGTAGTCGGGTGTTAGTTTTTAAACTTTATTTTTATTTAACATATTTTGGAGTTCTAAATAGGTTAATCTTGGGTTCATTGATTTCTCAGCCCATGAATACAGGTAAAGTCACAAGCAAATGCTAGTAATATATATATATTCAAAATGTACAAGTAAAGCGCTTTCAAATGATACCAAACACGGCATATTTATCTTAACTTTATTTTTTTACTTCGTATGTTTTGTCCGCTAGAGGGCGCCACATTAGATTTTGTGAAATCCCATATAGCCTATAACCAGCGGACAATTAAGACGCTTCTAATGATATGTCATTTGTCGAATTCTGATAAGTAGTTTAGAAGTTACGAGGGAACAGATGAACATCCATACCCACATACATACATACATACAGGTCAAAATCATAACCCTCCTTTTGCTTCGCCGTAGTCGGGTAAAAACAAAGTCGCTTCCTGTCCCTATGTATGCCTAAATCTTTAAAATTACACAACAGATTTCGATACGGTTTTTTTAATAGAAAGAGTGATTCAAGAGGAATTGTATGTATAATACGTGCATAATATATTTAATATTAGCATTGCACCCGTGCGAAACTGGGGCGGGTCACTAGTATATGACAATCCTGGTTTTTACACTTGCACATGTCAATTCAAATTGACAACGCGGATTCATGTGTCAGTCATGAATTAATACAACTTAACTATACTATAACAACTGACCATCATCATCATTGATTCCAGCCGAAAGTCCGCTGTTGGAAGGAGGCCTCCCCCTAGTGACATTATAATGACCAGTGCGTCTCGCATCCGTCCGATTTTAGCAACCCCTAAGTATTCGGTCCACCTAGTGTGAAGCCTACCAACGTTTCGTATTCTGGTACGTGGCCACCACTCCAGAATCATTTATCCCCATCGCATTTGTCTACGAACATTGTGCACGCTGCGACTTAAGTTTGATAATTCCTCAAAGACAACCCCTAATAGTAGCTTCCCCTATGCCATGTTTATACTGAATTAAAAACCTATTAAGATGTGAAATATGGTATAATTGTGGTATAAATTGGAACAGAGCCAAGAAACGAAGTTTTGCAAGATGTGTAATTGCTTTATGATTAATTATGACGTTTGCACAGGATTCTATTAACTATCAACGCAAGAAAATTTCAGGTTTGGTCTCACAAATAAAAGTTTTTGTCATCATGACTACAATTACGTTTTTGTTCGAGTTTAAGTATCGGTCACTAATTACTTACTTACAGTAAAATGACCAGTCACTCTATATAAACTTACAATGAAAGAACTGCACCCCACAACTGGAAGTCTTGTACTTGTTGAAGTCGGAGAACAGCTCCACCTTGACGATCACGTTCAGCTCGCCTCGGATGCCGTGCATCGTGTCAAAGACCGGAATCCAGCCTGACATTACTGCTCCTGTGAGTCCAAATATGAAGGTCTAAGTTAGAAAATTTAGGTCGTAACAGGGCTGATACTGCATAAAACGAACACTCGCACAATCACATACTAAATTGCACTGTTGCTACTTAATAAATATTAATTTGTCTATCGACACGACTATATGCACACCGTCAAAATTGAACTAGTGACACTGCGCAGGTACAGTACGGCCGCCGGATCTTGGCGAGACTGAAGTTAGGCTGTGCGAATTTTAGCGCTCGTGCTCAATATCCAATACCTCGCATTTTTGCCGCACTAAAAATCATCTCTTGGATCCCAACGATCGATCTGATTGCGGACGAATGAAGATAATTTTATTGGCATGTAACAAGTACCTAAAGTAAGAGGGATTGATGTACATTTTACTTTAATCAACGCGTTGTCATTAATTAAAATAAATAAGTAATACATACCACCATGGGGCGTAGCAGTACTCTTTGCATTGTTAGCTTCCCTGGCCAGCAAAGGCGCGAGACTGATGACCACCTTGCCGATGGCATCGTTGGCAGAATAAGTGTCATGATCCATCAGACGGAGCTGCAGGGGCTCATCTTGAAGCTCTGATTCGTCCACCTGTGGAGAAATGCATGGATTTAGAAGTATCCCAAAAGAGAATAAAGCTACATTAGACCGGCATACGAAATTAAAACCTATAGGGTACTTCCTGTTGATCTAGAATCCTAAAATTTGACTTGAAGTAAAATATTATAGCACAACCTTTTATTAGCTACTAGCGACCCGCCCCAGCTTCGCATGGGTACTAATATTGAATATATTATGCATGTATTATACACATAAACCTTCCTCTTGACTCACAATGTATTTAAAAAAAAAAACGCTTCAAAATCCGTTGCGTACTTTTAAAGATATTAGCATACATAGCAACTTTGTTTTATACTATACAATGTAATGATGATAAGGATAAAGAAAAAATGTTGCTTTTGTTTATTTTGTCATTTTTAATTTGACACTTTTTTTTCTTTTTCTGTAAGACCAACTGTTAATAGGTACATCACAATTGTAATTTTAAGTTTCCGAAGAGCGAAGTGCCCTAACACAAGCAAATTTTGTCTAAAAGGTCAGTTCAATCACTAGATGTAGTACTATTTTGTGAAATTAAATAAATTATTTGCATTTGTAAGAAAAGGAGTTTCTTTTTTGCGATTCGGATAATTTTCGAGACTCAATTATTTACACAGGAAAGTTCGTAAAGAAAGGACCTCGGTGAGTGAGACCGATTCGCCCTCGACTACTTAGTTTTTTTTTATTTTTATATTTCGACTTATGTAGTTTTCTTTTGGAAGAAATCTGCCATAATCTGTAGTCTCAACCTTTTCCCTAGTCAGTTTTTTTTTTTTATGGTGGGCAAAAATCATCCAACCCCGCTCTTGGGCGGAACGGGAAACAATGTCAGACTCTCTACACCTACCCTGTTCCTTCTTTGCCCTTCACACTGGGGCCAAGCATTCCTTTCAGAAAGAGACCCTGGGCTCCAGCAGGTTTCGACCCTTTACCCTAGTTTGGTCATAATGGCTTCAATCTTACAGACAGTTACTATTGAAATGTATTCTAGTCCATGCCTAAATCACTTATTAACGATCCACGTGTTTATTTTATCTCTGATACTAATTTTACTGCCAAGTTTGTTAAAAGGAAACCATAATTTCTTATTGGCCATCATTTCTGTATTGTTAGACATCGCACTAACAGATAAATGTTATTTATTAGTACAAGCTGAATTGAGAGACACGTGCGTGTCTTACGAGATTATCTATTGTGAGAAACTGTGTGAAAATGTAAAATTTTGCTCATTGCTCTTTTTTATTATGTAGGCAAGCATAAAAACAAGAAATTTCCATTAAAAAAAATCGTTTTACAAAACAAAATTACCGACTTCTATGTAAAAGAAACAAATAATTTTCTAAATCAGTCGATGCCTACTCCTTACTGTTAAGGAGTTGTACCTTCCATCATCAGCTCAGGTACATGAGATGATGATTACCATATGCAAGTAGTTAAATTACTTCATAAAATTTGCGAAAAACGATGTGTGGGCCCATAAAATTTGAGGATTGCCCTAATTTTTCCAGGATCCAATCATCAGATCCTTACTTGGTGACTATATGACCACTTCAGAAGTACCTCCTTTCGTACAAAATTTTGAAAATCGGTCCACAATTGGCGGAGTAATCGCGTAACAAACACACAAAAAAGAAACATGCCGTCGAATCGAGGACCGCCTCCTTTTTTGAAGTCGGTTTAAATAGCACAAAGCTGATGAACAGGGGTCAAAAGTTTGTGTGGAGAAATCTCTGTATGCTGTACTTAAATATGGAAAAATCAGTGCGATAAAAAGTAGGAATTTAGTTTGGATGAAAAACCTTACTCCTAATGCCAGTATACTTGAGCACATGCGTTTATAGTACCTATGCATGTGCTCAAATGGGAAAAAGCCGTGAACTAAAATTGCATTTTCAAACAAGTGGAGAAAGTTTGTTATTGCGACCGAGGCAGAATTGTTATAGAGCCAAGTGCTGTTGACACTTTCCGCTATGTAACATATTATCAAATCTTTTTTAAATATATTTACGAAGAAATAAGTTAAACGGGGCTTGACCGGCTACTCGGTGTATTGCTTACCGCCCAGCATACGATAAATTGTGTCAAGAGCTCGCCCACTTTTCTGCACTAGTACGGAAAACAGTAAATTACGTGCTTTAAAGCGTCAAGGATAAGCGCGGTTTTTCGAGTATTGAAAAAAAAAAGTTAAAAGCTGCGAAGCTGGCTGGGCGCTAGTACTATTGATTTATTAATTGTGTTAAGCGTATCTTGAAGGTCATTTAGAAGTTAATGAGCTTTCTATATTTAATGACTATTATTTATTTTAATTCGTAGCGGAATGCTGTTGTGACAACGGCACGTGCATTATTTGTACTCACGAGTAGGCAACACTAAAAATAAATTAGTAAGAATGTTTAAAAAAAAAACTGGGTAAGCGCGAATCGGAATTACACAGAGAGAGTTCCGTAAAAATTAATTATCTAAATAGTTCAATTCCTGAATCGAGTCTCGAAGATTTTCTTGAATCGTAAAAAAAAAATTATGTGATTACTACAAATTTTCAGTTTTCAGATTTATTCTTATATCTGTGCTATAAGACCTTTCGTCATGCCAAATTTCGATTATCTTGAGATTTTCGAAATATACTTTTTTTTGCGTAAACCGCCGTATCTTTTTTTTTCATTAACATAAAAAAAATGATTTTAAAACCAAGCTTCAAGGGACCGCGGGCCTAAGTACGCATATGGCGCGGTCCCGAGATAAAGGGCCGTGACAGTCAGACAGACAGACAACAAAGTGATCGTATAAGAGTTCCGCAGCATTTATTTAAAAACTAGCTTTTGCCCACGCCTCCGCTCCCGTCAACTGATTACTCCACTCTACCCTATTTTTTCTTTCATAAAAACCTTCTTTTGAAAATAACAAACACAACAATTTTTTTATTACTAGTAACATCATATCTTAAGATGATAATAATACCTGTAGTGTTTACTTGTTAATTTTTAATGTAACACTATGCATGCGAGCTTGCTATCTGTCACATATACCATTAAAGTTTTCAAACAAGACTTGCTTGTATAATGTAAATGTATTGAAAAAAAAAAGATTTTGCGAAATCGGTTCAGCTGTTCTCGAGATTTGCGCTTAGCAACTCATTCAGTGATTCGTTTTAATATTATATTATAGACAATATAAATAAAAGGTTGTCGCAAGATTGTTATTGTCGAGACTGTGTTGTGAACATACTGTAAAATCTTGTAACAGACTTTTATATTATTATAAATGATATAATAGTATAGTATTCTACGAGCTAATTTAATATAAATTTTCTTTTTTCAATTTTCGCTGGACGTGCTTCATAGAAATATTATCTAGTCCGACATTTTTAGGGAGTGCCCATATTGAATTTTCTGGGACCAAGGGTTGATGCGAAAGAAGATTACCAGGACCCTGGGACAGAGGCAAGAAGGAACGGTGAGTCGTTTAGTCAGTAGAAGTTTGACACTGTCTCCAGCTTCGCCCAAGAGCGGGATTCATCATTCGATGATTTTTCCCACCATAAAAAAAACCATATTGAATTTAGAATGAAGTCGTGAAAACGCGAGGGTAGCTCTGGTGTATGGAGTAGGAACTGCTCTCACATTTGGGACGGTTCTGCCAGATAACTAGCCTGAAGCGCTTGAGTCAATAGATAACATAGATAGATGAGCTATAGTTTATACCGCGTACATTGAGGGACTGGAACAGTTTGCCAGCTGCGGTATTTCCGTCCGATTATAATTTACGTGTCTTCAAGGCTACAGTGAATAGGCTCTCAATAAACTAGTGCGCCTCACTATCAACAATTGCATCACTGCTTGCCATCAGGTGCGATCGCAGTCACGCACTACTTTAAACAGCTATTTAAAAAAAGCAAGTCAAGAGGATCATTGGTAGGTAATGATGCATTCGTCGAGTCACAGCTTCAAAGTCTGGAGCATCGACGCCGAGTTGCTAGCCTGTCGGTTTTCTACTGGTTGCATTTCGGGAACTATGCGTCGTCGTAATTGCATAAATTAATTCCGCTCGCACCCGAAAACGTGTTGCTCCGATCCCAAGTAATACATATAGGGCAGGAAGATCCATCATCTGACCACCAAACGTACGCCGGTGCGCCACTTGTAGAGGCCATTGTCCTGGAGGACATACCACATACCACATTCATCTCAACTTTTCTTTCTCCTAGAGAAGAGGCATAAATTCCAGAGAAGTGGAAAAATATAATGCTGATGCTATGCTAACTCATCATCGTACAGCTCAAACTCTTGAACATGGATGTATGGTGATGACAAAGAACAAGAAAGAATTTTTCAAAGTTAATCCGCTATGGAAATGAAATGCGAGTCCGAAGTTTGTATGGAAAAACCTACTTTCACGCGGGCGAAACCGCAGAAGAAAGTATAATATAATGTTTTATTAATTTCAGTAGTTTTTGCATGAAAAAGAAACAAACAAACTTTCACCTTGATTTTATTAGAGTAGGTAATTTAAATTTCGCCAACAAAAACATTTATTTTAACAGTCGCAGCTTCCTGAAAATATTATTCGTGCTTCAGACAGTCACGTGAGTGAAACATCAAGCGAATTTGCAAAACAAACGACGCGATGTTTAGAATACCTAGAGGAATACTATCTATAAATACTCGGTGCTTTCGCATTTTGTCGTAGAAGGCAAATAATGAAGAAAGAAAATAGAAGAAGGTAAATAGTAAACTAGTCAGCTGATAACGCTAAGAAGTCATCCAAACGGTAATGGAGTTTCCATACGTCATCGCATCAGGAATGAAGCTAACCGCAGAACTACGTTCAAATTTGAGGTTGGAGTTAACTCTAATGACGTCACAAGGTAGATACTAGGGTGCCTTAACCTACCTTGTGCCGTCATTAGACTTGACGTTTAAACGCAAAAGTCAAGTTCTAATATCAATGGCTTACTCCAACCTACCCTGCTCGAAGTTACAGTTACTTGGGTTAACTCTGGGGTAGCTACCCGAGTCATAAAAGAATGACTTTGGGTTGCAACTCTACACTACTCTGGTTATTTTTGAACCCACTCCAGGAGAACCAAGTTTACTGAGATAGCCCGAAGAAACGCCAAACCTAAGTGGCAGTGAATAGATGGACGACAATGCCAAAGGTTCAGGTATCGGTAGCGGTTGGAAGGCTTCTCATTAAGTGGACCGACGACCTGGTGACGACCGTGGTTATCTGATGGATGTCAAACGCACACGGTCAGTCGTATAGGCAACACTTGAAGAAGCCGTACTAAGAAGGACTTTTTTTCGGCTGAAATGGTGATGAGATGACGGCTAGAAACGTATTCGATGAAACTTTATATGGTTAGGACTAGGTTTCTTCCTTTATGGTTAGGACACAGGATTATTCTCTAGGAGACGGAATAACCGTAGTTCATCCAAAAGCCTTAGTGTTGGGAGTCGCAGGGTACCTTTATCGGCTTGAGAGGAGTGACTTGAAAACCTGTCACGGTCAAATCCATGAGTTGGTGGATATCACACATATTCGACTTTTTAATTCTTTATCGTTTTGCTGAAAGAAAACGCCATCAGATCCGAAAGAAAATTCCATCAGAGTAGTGATGAGCGCTTGGCTGTAATCGAATCTATGGTCTATAACTCAAGACCTATAATAGAGCAGTCAGAGCCCAGTGGTAACCAGCCCGACTTCCAAATTATTCTGCATTAATTCCACATTAATTGAGATTACTTTAGGAGGAAAACATAGAAACAACAATTTAAGACCAGCTCAGCGTGTAAAGCTTCAGCTCGCAAAGTAATAACAAGATAATCTGATTTGGCAAGAGGGAGTTCATAAATTTAATTTTATACTATCTAGCTAGCCAAATCGCAGTAAGGGTATCGAATGGGTTTTGCTTCGATCTTGCTGAAGACAGAGATAGTTTTAGCTGATCATATATCCCAACTAGATAACTTCTTAGACGAATTTCTATCTCAATTAAGCCTTAATTACTTCAAAACGCAAAGAGATAAAACCATCATAATCATTAATCATAAATCCTAAACACAAAACTGCGCAAAAAACGGGCATATAATAAAACCCCATTTGGCATTCATCCAAATCAATATTGAATCATTGGATACACACATTGTGGAAATGCACAAACAAATATCTCGTAGACGAGCGCCAGACGTTACTGGCAACCAATGGCAGATGGCAAATGACGATGTGACGTCATTGTCAACGACGCCAAATATTCTGGCACGTTTTGATACGATTATATGAAAACTGTGAGCAAGTATTCTGAGCATGTTGGATCTTCTTTATCTGCGAAAACTTTTGAACGCAAGTTCTACCATTTTGATGACGGAATTTTTTACTTCTTTGTCATCTTCTGTTGGGTCAACAGTGTAAATACAGGTACAATTCTACAAGAGCAGTAATACAGTATTTAATTAGGAATACTAGCAACCAGTCTGGAAAAGTACAAGAAGTGCTAACTTCGGTACTGGAATCTTTAGTAGTGGCGGTCTGGACAAAAAAGTTACATCGATTGTAGAGCAGTCACCGATGTTTATTGCCATATAATTTTATCGAATTTAAACTTTTGAGCACATAGCGAACGCCGGCGTTTGCACACCAAAGGACATGCGATAGACTGTGTGTGTAAAGGCCGCTATTATCTTCTACAAGATCCTAGATTGATTGATGGCTATCAGGAAGCAACGACCTGATAAAACCAAACGATTTATCACTCTGTCGAATTTTACTACCTTCTTTGTGTGGGCAGTACCTACCAGACCTGAACATTCTCTCTCGGCCAGTTACAGTCACGTGTGACGTGGGTTTAATATATCAGCTGTTTAGACTAGGCATTAAACATTCCAAGTCAAAACAGCAATAAGCACACTGTTCGTAGATTTTTACTGGTCGTAAAACTTGTTAGAAGTCCGCCATTGACAGCATTGGGCAATTAATTTGAATGTTTCTTTGTTAGCGAGCTCGTTAGCTTTGTTGTCGTTTTTCTTTTGTTATTGTTTACAGTTTAGCTGTGTTTTATTGCGACATCTAGAGCGGTATCGAATTATGGTGTAAGAAATTATCACCAACGGGAGAAGTTGATGATAATTTCGTTTTTAGTGAAAGAGGATGTGTCAAACTACGCCTAGGATACAGGTGTGTGCTTTTTTTATGGTAGGTAAAAATCATCCAATGATGAGTCCCACTCTTGGGCGGAGCGGGAAACAGTGTCAGACTCTTACTGACTAAACAATCTATCCCGTGCCTTCCTTGCCTTATTCCCAGAGCCCCGGTGTAACGCTTTCGCACCAACCCTCAGCTCCCAGGAGGCAGTTTTAGCTAGTTTTTTACAGTTGACCTATGCATTTCAGTATCACGACTTTTCTTTCAAAAAGTCCCTATGGCCGGACCTCTCGGCTCGTAAAGAGACGTAAGACTAGGACGAGTCGCAGACAGGGCGAGCAGGGAAAGCGTTGGGCCCGCGCCACATCTCTTCTATAGATATGTTTAGCGTCGCGACGCTTCTATACATTTTGTATGCAAGGGATACGATAGAGACAAGTGTCTGGGCCTCGTCTTCGTCTTACGTCTTTTCTGTGTGTCCAGCGCCTTAGCTGGCATCGGTCCGTATTGTTTAGCCGACATCTCTTTGAGGTTGGAATACTACGCGTGTTGACGACTCCGGTTCATTCCTTACCGGGGTTAGTGGGCATCTTAGGACGGAAACTGGAAAGTGAGCTACCCATTGCTCGTCACCTGCTAGCCCACACCTGCGGTGACCGCCCTATGACTCCTGAAGCCCGAAGGACCCATCCTTGACAAGATATTTTATTCATTCTCAATTTCATTAAGTAAGTCTAACAAACAACTTTACAAACCCAGTTAATGGGTTGTTCGTGACGAATCGTGGTAACAGTTATGCTAATAATTGAGTTACAACTTCAGTGTTACCGAGCGATGTCTCTGAGGTCACTGCATGGTTCCTGAGATTGCTTAGTTGAAAGGTTTTGAGATATTCCAAATACATATAACCCAAAGACGACCAGATATTCTCATCGGACCGAGCCCGAGTTATCGCCGGCATGTAGTCCACGTGCCTCAAAGGGATGAGCAAACGTAGTCGTGGGTCGCTAGGACCGCAGTGAATGGCTTATTTTTCTGAATAATTATCACAAACTAAGTATGAATATAGAGCAGTGGTGGCCGAGTGGTAACGGCCCCGACTTGCGTGTAGTAGGTCGCGGATTCAAACCCAGCCAGGCGCATTACTTTGTGTAATTTATTTCATCACCACTGCTCTCAAAACGGTGAAGGAAAACATCGTGAGGAAACCGGCATGTCCTAGAACCAAAAATTCGAAGACATGTGACATCCACCAACCCGCACTGGGCCTGCGTGGTGGATTACGGCCCAATCCCTCTCTTAGAGAGGAGGCCTGTGTCCCTGCAGTGGGAACATTAAAAAGGCTGATGATGAAGTATGGATATGATAAACTTTGTTATACCTACAGTACGGTTGTTCTAACTTGGCCAGTTTGAAGTTAGGCTCTGCACACTTTAGGGCTTTTACAATGTCAAGAAAATAAATGCCATTAGCTGTTGTTATTGCTGTTAACAACTTTACTATTAGTGGCATTTTTTTAACCGTTATTTTTGTACAAGAGTTAATTCTTAAGTTTGCAGAACCTAACTTCAGGCTTACCATGACAAAACGGCGATACTGTACCATAATTTAATATTATGCATGTTTTGCATACTTTTCATTGAAAAAGAGTGTTATCATGTACTTACAAGTCATTCTAGACATTAACCTTTTAATCTAAAGTAAAAACACGTTTAATTTAAATATATAATTAACAGATATTTGTCACTAATTCACAACATTGTGAGCATTTTGTAAGATAGATGTAACTGATAAAAGCTTTATGGCACGTTTATATGAAATGGAAATAGATAGGGTGGCCAGGGTACCGCTCTGGTTTTCGCATCGTCTAACTGAGCCATACAATATTTCAATAATAAAATAATTTTGTACATGCGGTACCTATACTCAATACTTTATTGTATTCCATATTATGTACACAGATGGTATAAAATTTCACAAGATCAATATGGACCCTGTCGGGCACAGCAAAATGCGGTACCTATACCATTGATAATAGCAATAACAATTGCTAATAGCATTTATTTTTTAACAGGTGCACAAGAGCAGAGTCTAACTTGAGACTTGCAAGTTAAAACAGGTGTTATATGTTATGTGTGAGTATGGTTTCTGCACTTAGTCTATGTAGACCATTGTATGTGATTGAAACGGTACGTTATGTGGACACATTTCATTCAGAGTGAATTTTTCATGTGGGAGAGAAACTATGACAAATAGCCAAGAAAATTAAATGTAAATCTCGATCTCCATAATTATATTAAAAATATTGAATTTTTAATCAATATTCCCAATCTGATATCAAAATAGTTGATGAGAAAAATAAATTGTGAGACTACCCACATAAAAAATGTAACCTGTTTATTACACTTTTTTTTTTATGGTAGGTAAAAATCATCCAATGACGAGTCCCGCTCTTGGGCGGAGCGGAAAACAAGTGTCAGACTGTTACTGACTAAACAACCTACCCCGTTCCTACATCGCCATACATACCAGGGCCAGAGCCTTCCTTTTCAGACACAAACCCGTGGCCCTGATTGGCTTCGTGTTTATTACACTTGACAATTAACCTTTTGAGTACTGTAATTAGAGACAAAATGGATAGACAATAGGTGTGCGAATAACGGTGTTTGCTTGGGGCTCAAGAATTTGATTAATTTAATTTAATTAGCACCTAATAAAAATCTAGTAATAATATGTTTCCATACAACATGTACTAAGAAACAATGGTATTTTAGCTTGAAGAAGCATTCATCTTTTGAACCCCAAGTGAATTTGCATTAATTAGGTCTGTCATTACAGTAGTCGAAAGGTTAAAGATTTACAATACAGTGCATTGTAGACCCATGGACAAATTTATAAGTGAACTATGTTGGTTAAACTCTTGAGCCGCAAGCGATTGTCAGTGTTCCCATAGAGTCAGAGTCAGAGTGATTTATTTGTAAAACATAGGTGTATAAGGTGTTACAGTTCGGTAGATCTTCCATGTTTTGCCCAGAGGCGTACAAATATTTATATAATTAACATTGTCCATTTTCATTGATCTTTTGAAATTAAGTAAACTTACAAAGCATTAATAAATTCAAAATTAATAGATACATAATTACAAATTAAATTAGTTACATACATTGAGTTACATGTCAATAAAAAAAATAAAAAACTAATAAATACGAATAAAAAATAAAATTTTGGATCATTAGAATAGGTCAAAAGACAAGTGATTTTACTATGAAGCTTTTATAGCACAAAGAAAAAGTCAATATTTATAGGCACAAGCATATCACTGTAAATTAAATCAATTAAGCTTCAATAAATGTTAAAAAGATTAAGCTGCATGTCATGTTAATGCTGATGTCAAATAAACATGGTCATCAAATAAATGTCAAGTGATGTGGAACTATTACAATATACACGAACCAATTAACATGAAATTTTATTACGTCAACTTTTATATAATAATGAATGAAGTTAATGTTAATAGGCATATGTATATTACATATACCTATTGTCTTTCTATTATGTCTCTAATTGTGGTACTCAAAAATTTAATAGTTTTATTTTTGAGATCTTTTTACCACCTTTTTTTTTATTTAATGTAAACTAGTCATCATCATCATGATCAGCCTTTTTAATGTTCCCACTGCAGGGACACAGGCCTCCTCTCTAGGAGAGAATGAGCCGTAATCCACCACGCGGGCTCAGTGCGGATGTAAACTTGTGTGTGACTGTAACTGTTAAAAATTATTAAAATTCTGTTAAGCCCTAAGCAGACCCAATAATCAAGACCACAAAACACATGGTAATAAAATATGAAACTACCCTCAATTTGAAAAAAAAAGCACTACGTTATTTTTATGCCCATTAGGTACATTCTATGCTATTCTAGCCAGCCATTCTAATAATAATCAAAAAAATAATATTTTTAACCAGAATAGCTAAAAGTTATTGTTACACAAAGATTACAAGAGTCATGAATAAAAACCACCTGTTTGTGTCCGTAAAACATGTTATTATAAACACTGGCTATATCTGTTTGTTATTCAGAGTGAAAGATGTGAGACAACTATATCAACAAGCAGAAAACTGGCAGGTAGTAAAAAGATGCTGAAAACTAAACTACCTACTGAAAAGAAAGAATTTCTTACCTCAAATCTGTACCATTCAGTATTGTTCCAGTGAGGGTTCAGGGACTTGCGGCACACATCAGTCTTGTGCGTGATACTCCCAAACTTGATCTCCACAAAAGCGTCAGTTGTATCACTCGCCCTGTCCATCACCGGCAGGTTCCGCCCCGCTAGCACCTTCACTTTTATCTTCCCTGGCATTTTTACTTATGTACCTACACACTTAACACTTAAACAACAATTTATTCACCCAATACACCCACTACGACAACATTATACAGTCTATTATCACCGTATTCACACCAGATTAACACTTCCGAAACTTCCTAATCAATCCAAAAACACAACTTTATATCTTATCAGTACATTGATTTGTATAGATCACTGATACGTGATACGGTTATTTCAAGCCTGCAGACACTAGCCAAACTTTGTACAGACCACATTATATCACGAAAAATTAGTTATTCCAAATGAAAACATCGTTACACTACGATTTTATACACGAAATATTCGCGCACCGAAAAACATTTAATTACGCGTTTGTGTTATAAACACTGCACCTTGGAGCGCCCCTGCTGTATCTAAATGTTGTTCTAAAAGTATTCTGTTGGTTTATTAATAGACAAAATGAGATATTTTATAAATAAAATCGGCGAGACGAACGACACGCACAATCAGAAACTGTCAAACCTAATGTCAACAATGGCCGCGTTTAGTTTTACGTTCGTATCAACACTTTGACCACACGTGTGAATTTTTAAACGCGGATTTTTTGTTTTTAAACCTTTTGGAAAAGATTTTTTAAATCTTAAAGAGAAGAACGGAATAACATTATTTTAGTGTAATAAAATAAATTTACTGTTAATTTAAAGCTTTATTAAATGTAAGAGCAAAGTATCATCATCGTTCCATCGTATTTTCGCATTCGGTAGGTGCCCCTTTTTGTAGCTCACTATTGCTTTCTGTGTCTTCTTTCATCACCATATGCAGCTGCAAACGTTATTTAACTATTCTCAATTGTATTTACATCCCAACTCTGGTCTACTCAGGTGATTATAGCGACTGTTGGATCACGGGTCAGCTCACACATAAGACTCACAGAGATTTCGGGTACACACACTACACCAATCAATGAAAGTCTAATTCTATCTTTGAAATGTAAACGACTATGTTTAGTAAACCAAGCTTCATCTAGTCATCTAAAGGTGGGATTCACCAATGAAACTAATCGCGTTTCGGTCAAACAAAACTCAGTTACAAAATCGACTTTATTGGTTAGTTTAGCTTTAGAAAATGCGCGCAGCGCACAAACCTTTGTCTGGGATTAATTATTTCGATTTTATCGTCAATTTAGAGGTAACTAACGCAATAATTGAGACAGCGCACAATTACAACAGCATTATTTTTTTTACTTTGTAGACGACTGTAACTCGGATAACATCAATTTACCTCCTCCTTATTTTATTTAATAAGCGCACCTCTATAACTAAGATAACCTCTATTCTTACCTCTAATAATGAAACCCTATAGAGGGTTATGAATAGTAATGAGACAGCCATTAATTCACACCTGCATATATGAGAGGGAGTTCTAGTTATCCAGGATTCACTGTATAATTAATCTATCTAAGGGTATGTAACAGCACAAGGACAACACACACAATAAAACCACAAACAATTTTCCATCGATTCATTTTATTACATGATATTTGCAGTCTTATTTTCATAAACTATACACATAACTTATCAACATTTACATTTCTAGTATTATGTTTTTAAACACCGAGGTTCACAGAACTAAATGGTATCCATAGTGATTACTTTATACATACAGTAATATGGGCTATTTAAAATATAGGGCTTTTATGTATTTTAAAACCTGTTCCACAAACTGCTCGAAAATCTTCTTTTTTTGAGCTGGTAACACAAAACCTGTCAATGTTGGCAACACTTGATATTTGCGTTTGTTTTAATGTCAAACACGTCAATAACCCTTCATTTCGAATAACGTCAAAAGTATTTGAAGAATCCAACCAAACGCGCAACGTCACGATTATTACTCAATATCCCTTATATTTGAAGAAGAAGCAGGTTTGGAAGGACTTGGGGTAGGCCTTAGCCCAGCAGTGGGACAGTTAGGGCTTAAAAAAACTTTACATACTATTGAATTTGGTCGGATCCGCGTTCGACGAGGCAATTCAGAAAGCGGGGTAAAACTGCACCATACATTCCATTTAGGTATTCTAACTTAACCCTATAGATTTTAAAAAGCCACATATTACTGTAGACATACTACTTACAATAAAGTGATAATAAATATGAGCTTATTTACTAGTTGAGCCTTGTTTAGGCGTGGATGACGTGGCAGAGATGCATTAGTTACAAGAAAATGTACAGATTTGACGTCGCAGACGCTTTATAATCAAAATATAACACCAAATACATAGTTTCGCTTAAAAACAGAAATATACAAAAGCTACAAATAAACTATTTATTGGTGAAACAACTACACAATACATTTTTTTTTATAAAATAATCATAAACTAGTGCGCCTCACCATCAATGAATGCATCATTGCTTACCACCAGGTGAGAGTCAAGCACTAGTATATATCAATAAAAAAAAAATACAAAGATATATTAGGCGCCCTGTATCAAAATGACTTTTATAATAACGACAATAAATTAAGCCACGCCATTTTAAAATGCAACGAATTCTTATAAAAATGACAACTAAAATAATTATCACTCTTTTTCTTCAGCCTAGCTTATCATAGCCGTACTTCATATAAGACTGAACACATTTCAAATGGCCCTCAACCTTCCATCCAATACATACAAACCGCTTTTAGATTCCCGTATCAAAAATATACATACCAAAATAACTATCTCCCTTATAAAGAAGACTTCACAGGTGTGTACTATCCAGTGCCGTAATTGGCCTTATGCAACGCTAAATATTGATCGTTTTAATCCCTCAACTATCGATTTAAAAATAAAGTAATTTTTTCTAATATTTGATTTTGTTTTTTATCAGCTGAGCGTGTCCAATGACCTGTAGGTAGTTATTACGCAACAACCGACCACTACCTCTAGGTCTTTGACTCACTCAACGCGTGCGTGTATATGTATGTACCGGATCGACACTATACGGGATTAATACGATCAAAACTGCTGTGTATATAGCCAGTGCGATATAATTGCACCCCTAGAAAAAAGTACAATACATAAAAAGGACTAGATATTTAATGTTTGCCTCTAGGGATCTAATTACGGCACCGGTATTACCATATCAAATATCATTCAGTCATCAAGCTACTCTCAATCTCAAACTCTTACCATATACAAGCCAAGCTTCTGAAAACCTCATCAAGTGTCTGCTGTAATATCCTCGATTAACATAACATAAATAAGAAGAACACATAACAAGAACAACATATAAGATAAACAGAACATAACTGACAGTTACTGATTACACAATGGAGTTTTGGAACAGGAAAAATAAAAAACTGTTCTGCCTAAAGGATAATCAGCCTATATGGCTCTACTGCTGGGTTTCAGATCTCCTCTACACGACTGAGCTGAGCAAAAAAAAACCAGAGTAGTGTAGAGTTGTAGCCCAGAGTCGTTCTTTTATGACTCGCGTATCTCTATATATATATTCCTAGAGTTAACTCAAGTATCTCTAAGTTCGAGCAGGGTCGGTTGGAGTAAGCTATTGACAAATAGAACTTGACGTTTGCATTAAAAAATACGATTGTAGGGTATCTATCCAATGACGTCATTACAGTTAATTCCAACCTCAAATTTGAACGCAGCCTGGAGGGTTCCTCTCAAGTTCTTTAGAAGATAGGATAGCAAAATAATAAACAACTCGCGTACTGACGCGAAGATCAGAGAGACCAGTACAGGATCTCCTCTTTGTATGAATGAACGGAGTCCTTATCAAGTTCTTTTGGTATTTTTATTATATTTAACCAATATGAGCTAAAAGAGACACTTAGGTTGTCAAATGGAACTACGGTAACAAAAGTCAAGTTAGAAATAAATATCTAAATAATATAACAATCAAATAATCAACAGAAACTTTGAGGAAGCTTTCAGAAAGCCAGGAAAACATGCTGAGCCGTCTTACTCTTTCCATTTTAGTCCTTATCCATAACCACTAATACATTAAAAAAAGAACGTTAATGATCCCGACAAAAAACCTGAGAAAAATTTAAAAGACAAGAAATCAACTAATTTGTTACAGCAATCTTCCGTTTAGGGTGTTTTTAATATTGCGCGGATTTTATCACGGATGCGGAATTACTCCGCCCCGAAAATATCCTATTCATACAAGTATAGTAAGCGTGGAATACACACGCAGGAGGTGGAACATGATGTAAGGCCGCAGCTCCATATGCGGAGCGAATTCCGCCTGATATTAAAAGCACCCTTATACTCTTTATCCCGATATTTGCGTAACAGGGCTGCGTAGAAATCGGCTACGCAACTCTATCACGAAAAAGGTAATTGAAAGAACACAGCAGGGTTTTAGTCAGTAGAGTTCTGCCACTTCCTATCGCTCTAACGGAGCGGGGTATTTGATGTTTTAACACCCAAATAATAGACTGTACTTTTGACAAAATTAGCTACAAATTAGCTTCAATTTTGACAGTTCAAAAGTGCCTGTAAATGGTCTATTTGAAATAAATAATTTTGAGTTTGACAGTTACAAGTATTTGTAAATTTGATACTTTTAAGAATTTTATTAGATCTGTAATTTGAATAAGAAATATAAACTTCCTACTGCAGTCGGCTAAAATCTAAATTATAGAAAAGTCGTTATCAATCCTGAGATTCTAATCTAATCTAATAAATAGACACTGAAATACAATTAATATTCTAATATTAAATGCAAATTGTGCAATGTTAATTATCGAATACACATATAAATGCTTTTCTACAATAAAAAAACTTGCGTTAATCTGAAATGTAGGGGTGTTTTTAATATTATGCGAACTTCTAAAGGCAAAAAACGCGTCCCGAGTGCGTATTGCACGCATTAAAATAAATACTTGTATGAAAAGCACAAGTGGGGAGGAAATCCGCACGATATTAAAAACACCCTGACTTTAATATTATAATATCATTGGCACATCTATTAGTTTACAATATTATTATGCTTACAAAAAATTATGTGATGCAATTTCTTTGTAGAATTATATCAGTTTTAGAGTTCTGTAGTCTCCCAGGAGCAACTCTCTCGAAAGAAGTAATTAAAACACTACATCACTCGACATCTCACTAAGACTATTAAATTACTAATATCGGTGGGTAACTAGAATAAAATGGTAGTTTTCATTCATACATGCATTATACCATACTCTTAAAGTAAAGAAGCTGATTGGCAATTCCGATGCCTGCGGTATTTGCCCTAATGTAGTTAAATGGGAAGAGTAGAAACACAGGGGTGATTAGGAACAAAAATTTCCCAGCTTACTATGTTTAATCCATTAATAAGTAATCATTGCTTTAGTAAAAATCTGAATATACTTCTGCAAGTGATTTCGCATCGAAATAGATTTCGGCATACAAACTTTGGCTCCCCATTTCTTTCCCTTAGGGCTGTATTTTACCGGGAAACTACGTGGTATCTGTAAGCTCCTGAACTAGACACCAGAGTCACCACACTACAATGAGACAAGTAACAAAATGGACCTCACTGGCAGCTGAGTGAGTGAGACACCATAAACTGCTACACAGCTCTTTAGCGCAATACTCCGCATTAGTGGAAACAGAAGTGGAACGAAGTGGAGTTGAGCAGACTTGCAAATTAAATAAATGAAGATGCAGCCCCGAGCTGTTTGAGAGGCTGTGGAGAAGCGAAGGTTAGCTCAACTACTCTTTACCTCATCATTTCAGCCGAAAGACGTCCACTGCTGCACATAGGCTTCTTCCAAGCGCCTCCACCAAGACCGGTCCTGTGCGTCTTGCATCCATCGGATTCTAGAAACCCTGACCAGGTCATCGGTCCAACTTGTGGGAGGCCTTCCTACACTGCGTCTTCTGGTACGCGGTTGCCACTCCAGAACCTTTCGGCCCCAGCAACCATCTGTTCTGCCCATTGCCACTTCTCTCACTTCACTCTCCACCTCACTCAGAATCAATTCATTCCCCGTCTCTACTCCACTCTACCCAACTTCGTTTTAATGGAAACGCACCCAAACATTCCAATATACGGGGTTCATGAATTACACCTAACAATTTAGCATATATAAGGCCAAAACTAAAATTAACAATAAGCTTATAGCTTTAATACTACTTCACATTTTTAATTTAATTTTAAATACATTTAGATGGTGGATTTATAAGTAAAAATACGATTAATATAATGTTATGTTGACCCCTTATTAGTAGACGTACTATTAGTGTTACAACTATACCACTAAATATATTGACATGTTATAGAGAAAGGTTAATGATGGATATATTTTTTTATTATCAAAGAAAATACCTAGTGATGAATATTTTAAGTAGGCCCTGGGCAAACGTGCTCCATCGTCGACCACATCGTCGCTTTCCATTAAGTAAGATGATCATTCATCATTCTGATCAAACAATGGCCCACCTATTAGAGTGCCCAAAATGTCCCTCAAGTGCACGCTGTAGGACCTTAAGAATGCCACTAAAGCTGCTATAAATGAGACAACTTACTGGGCCCAAAAACTTTGAGGGAAGCAGAATCCGTCGATTCGAGAAGAAGAAGATTAAGTAAGAAAGAGGTCAAGCACGAGCAATAACTAGATTCTGCCAGTGTCTTCGCCGCATGAAAGTCGGTTTACCCCCTTCGTTAGTGGTTTAGTAGTCATTGGAACACTTGAGGGAGCCAATGTTCAACAGTAGACGTTGTTCGGTTGTATTTTTTCTAGGCGCGGCACCAAAACCGTAACCTTTCCTGATCTATTACAAATATTTGAATACCAAAATTGACCAAAACCGTCCAGCAGTTCTCGAGTTTTAGCGAGCCGCACAGCTAAACTTTTTTATATATAAGAAGATAATGTATGCATTAAAGGCGCCTCGCACAAACCTAACCTTTCTCTAGAAACATGTATAGCCTAACTACCATCACAATTCCTTCACAAGAAAAAGTCGACAGTCAAAATTCGATACATGATATAAACTGTTACGAATAAGGGGCATGTACTTACAGAGTCTTCAAAACGCTAACTTTCTTAATTATTCTTGACTTTTTTAAGCATTTTTTCGATGTCCTGACTGCCATTCGGGCTGGGACGTTTGAGTTTATGCTTCGCTGATACTTTAGGGATGCGAGTTTGGACCGAGTTCTTGTTGGGTACTGGGAACACATCCGGCTTTGAGTGACCTCCTAATCCGTCATACGAGATGTCGGCAGCTCTAGGAGTGGTTTCGTTAAGGGACTCCATTTTCATCAACTCCTTTTTGTTGAAGATGCTATGTTTTGTGGGAACAGCTTTCGACAGTGCTGCCATACGCTTCTGTGCGTTTAAGTAGCCGTGTTCTGATTTCTGGAAACAACAATGAAGATTGTTTTATTGTAGAAAGGTAAATAAAAAAACACGTATGTAAATCGTATTGAGAATCGTATTAAGAGCGCACGTGCAACGAAACTTTACGAACTACTCACGCGGCGCGCCCCGACAATTAAAAGTGAAAGGCAACAAGTTTATAAAAGTCGTGCGCGGCGCGTGAGCGGTCATTAGTTCGTCGACATCGGAGCTGATCGGACATTCTTGAAGTTTATTTTATTATGTTATTTTTGAAATTATTGCGATTACTTCATTTTTCTTTTTTTTTAATAGCCTATTGTATGTCCCACTGCTGGGCAAAGGCCTAGCCTTTTTCCTGCCAAACCTCTCTGGTCTGGGCGACCTCCGGCCATGTTTGCCCCGGGAACAAGATATGATCATCACTCCACCTTCGCCGCGGTCGACCTCAATGGCGTCGACCTCCCTCAGGTGTCCAGTGTGTGACAATCTTCGCCCATCTGTCCGGGTGCATTCGCGCGATGTGGCCAGCATTCTTCTTAAATGATGTTATTGATGTATTTCATAAGATTACCTGTGCGTTCTCAGGCAGCTTCAGAGGCTTACGTTGCAGAGCTGTTAAGGATAGCATGCTGCCCTGTTGCAGGCTCAAGTAAGGGGAATCCGACTGCTCTATTCTGTTCACCAAACCATTCTGAAAAAGATAAAAAATATACAATAAATTTGTGAAGTTCAGTAGTTGTAATTACTCACAAATTGATTCGTAGTATACAAAGTTGATATGACAGATGGGCTTTCCTTAAAAAGAATAATTTTACGTACCGATATGAACCACTTTTACTATGAAACCAAACTAAAAATCACGAAAAAAAAACCCGCTGCTCCATACATTTTGTCGAGTTAGAATATAAATCTATGGACAGCGGGTTTTATGTTTCGTGATTTTTATTATCAACTTTGTATTATGATTTAAAATTAATGTAGTTTTATAATTATTTCAAATGTGGATACTAAAGGTACAATGTCGGTTCAGTCAGCATTGACTATTTAAGCGAAGCTTAGCTAGAACTCTGACTACAAACGTTTTGTGCAAAACACCGCAAAAAAAAGAAATTCATGTGGTTTAGAAGAAAGAAGGAAAACTTTTTATTTGCGGGAAATGAGGCAATCTTAAACACTAATTTACAAGTTTTAACCGCATTTCAATGTCAACGTCATTGTAAATAACAATAGTATCAAAACAAAAAAACTTTCTAAACTCCACACTGTCTGAATGTATAAAGCCAAAAGAAACAAAAAATAATTTCAAAGACTATCTCATGCCTAAGAGGCACTAATTAATGGCGAGAATTTCCTTAAAAATAAAGGAGGCGGACTCTGACCTCAACTGTTCATCACACTGGACTGGCGGCTGTCAAAGTGCTTTTGTCCCCGTTTGATATTCGCCATATTGGCGCTGTCTATCGGTCGTAGTGTCTCCGGTACTATAACTATATCGCACCGCTTACAATTTCTTCCCTCCACCAAGTTTTTTTTAAGTGAAAGAATAACACGGAATTTGAAAGAAAATTATTCTAAATACAAAAATATTTTTATACGTCAAAATTAGTTCTCTGGACGCTCGCCGGTGGCGCTTAAAATGGCTACAAAATATTAGCTGAGAAACATATGGAAAAGCCTGTCTAGTGCTAAATAGTAGAGGCCAGTCAATGGAAGCGGATGATAGTAAAGTTGCCATGTTCCATAATAACTATACTTCATTCATACTTGACAGAGGCGTAGCATGGATTAATTTAGACATGGGCGAAGGCATATCAGCGAGGCCTCTTTCTTTCATAAATAAGACAGATGCTATGTCAACGCAGTGTTTGACTATATCGTCGCTTACTATCCAGTGAAGTAGTGTTCAAACGCAAGCCTATAAATGATTAAACGTTACCCTCGTTATTAAGTTTACACTAGTACACTAGCCGACATTTTTTTCCATACTAATTCCGGGGGGTTTTACTCCACTGTTTGACATTGTAAATCCAAAATTTAAAAATGGTATCGTTTATTTTGGTGGTTATTGCGAATATTGTCTGTGAGGAAGCAGAAATAAGAAAAAGTTTTATCTTATTACTAATATTGTCTGTGTGGAAGCAGAAATAAGAAAAAGTTTTATCTTATTACTAATATTGTCTGTGTGGAAGCAGAAATAAGAAAAAGTTTTATCTTATTACTAATATTGTCTGTGTGGAAGCAGAAATAAGAAAAAGTTTTATCTTATTACTAATATTGTCTGTGTGGAAGCAGAAATAAGAAAAAGTTTTATCTTATTACTAATATTGTCTGTGTGGAAGCAGAAATAAGAAAAAGTTTTATCTTATTACTAATATTGTCTGTGAGGAAGCAGAAATAAGAAAAAGTTTTATCTTATTACTAATATTGTCTGTGTGGAAGCAGAAATAAGAAAAAGTTTTATCTTATTACTAATATTGTCTGTGTGGAAGCAGAAATAAGAAAAAGTTTTATCTTATTACTAATATTGTCTGTGTGGAAGCAGAAAACAAAAAACAAAATGCCATTATAAAATAACGAGCCAACAAAATTTTGTTTTTCTTGATGATTTCAATACAATTTTTGTGTGTAATAAAGTAACAAAAATAATATAAAATCTCCAAAACGAAGTCGGTAGCGACAAAGCTTAATTACCGAATAGTTCTATAAAACTTATTTGTAATCGATTTATGCAGTATTTTGTTCATAAAACACAATCTTCTAAAACACTAATCGTATTTTTTTGTGCAAACGAACAACACGTGGTGCAATTAGATGCAAACTGCTTATCAGTAATACTATATCTATCAGGAACATTGCAAGATGAGTACCCGCGTCTAAATCAGCCTTCATAAGGCCGTTTGGATGCCAGGCCAAACATTCAAGAGCCCACCTCGCCCACGCCTATTTACGCCACTGATACTGGATGTTCCTGACACTACAAGCCAGTCTTACCTCTTCTAAGAGGGCGTCATCCATGTCTATATCTGCATCACCCTTCTTCTCATAAGCCTCAAGTTTCTTCTTTGCTTTCTCCAATTGATGTTCATGTTTCATTCTTATGATAGCTTTTATTTTTCTTTTCAACTCATGGAACTTTGCCTGCTCCACAGATTCCTCTGACCTTGGCTGATTGGTCTTCGTTACTTTGGGGGACAGAACGTTGAGCCAAGCTGCCTTTTTGTTTCGTTCCTGATTTATATCTACGCATGAATCATCCGTTCCATTGTCCGTCTGCGCCAATGAAAAATATATTATCATACTACAGCGACTTTTATCTAATACTAGCGACCCGCCCCAGCTTCGCACGGGTACTGATATTGAATATATTATGCATGTATTATTCCTCTTGAATCACTCTATCTATTAAAAAAACCGCATCATAACCCGTTGCGTACTTTTAAAGATCTAAGTATACATAGGGACAGCGGTAAGCAACTTTGATTTATACTACGTAATTATATAAAAAATCTCGTCTTGCAGTGTTTGTAATCGAACTCTCCGAAACGGCTTGATCGATTTTTATGAAATTTTTTGTGTGTATTGGTAGGTCATAGCTGGCTGTTTTTACTCTCCTACCTCACCCCCCATATTTTTCTCTGGTAATTTATATGGCGAAACATGTTTGAGTCATCTCGTTTCGCTCGCATCACGGAAAATGTTTCAAAGGCAACATACTTTTGGGATACAAGTATCTCAAGACCTACTCTCTACCCGATAATTTTATTGAAATCCGTCCTACTTATAAGACATAATGAAGAAAGAGACCGAAGTTATTTTCCTATTTAATATATTAATTACTTTGTTTTTTTAGATGGGTAAAATTTATCCAAAGACATCTCCACGTCCCTGAGAGGAGCAGTGGATAGTGTCAGACTTTTACTGACTAAAAACCCACACCTGTTCCTTCTTTGCTTTCGTTCCAGAGCCCCGGGTGTAATTTTTTTCCATTCCCCTATGGCCCAAGTCACATTGCCCCATAGCCCCAGTCACTTTGCCCCATAGCCCCAGTCACTTTGCCCCATAGCCCCTGTCACATTGCCCCATAGCCCCAGTCACATTGCCCCATGCCCCAGTCACAATGCCATGGCTCCAGTCACATTGCCTCATGGCTCTAGATGTTAGTATGTAATAACAATGATACTTACGAAGCTGGAATTGTCATCGTCCTCGCTCTCTCGAGGCGGCGGCGTCGAAGACACTAGCCTCTTCAATTCGGCGTACTGTGCATCCTTTAGATTTAAACATTTTTCTTGTGCCGCTCGTAGCTCTAGTTCTAGTTGGCTGGAAGGGAATAAAGTGTTATTTTCTTAATTTATTTTGACGTGACAACGTCTTAAATTAGGTTGCGGCTGGGAGTCACTTATGAAAAAGTGTAACGCTCGGTAACGTTACGATGAGTCACCGAACGAGAGAGAGGCCCGCCGAATGCCTTGCGTCTCTCTCCCACTCAACTATGATCGGTCTGCCGCGCGCGCAGCACTAGAGAATTAGGACGTTGTCACGTAAAATCTTCGCCCGTAAAACCGACTTTACAGGCAACCATTTTTTTTTTCTGGCTATTCCTATCTTGTTGGGCAAAGGACACCCAGCCCAGGTCCTTCTACACATTCTTACCATTTTTTGGTTTGTACATTGTGCCTACTACTAGGGATGGCGATATAAGATCGATTAATCAAACAATTGGTTTAAAATGTCTAGACAGATGCGCTGGCTTTTTGAAAACCTCGTGGGTGCTCATGCTCTTTTGATGATACGAACAGTGGCAAAGTGTGAGTAAGAAGTGAGTAAGATGTTGGCCGGGGACTTAATGCCCCGGGACTGTTTCAAAATTCAAAATCAAAAATCATTTATTTGCTAATATGGGTAATCATACAAAGTTATTAAGAATATAGCACAGTCCAACCAATATTTTTTTTTTTTTTTTATTTACGCAATAATTTTGTCGGCAAATAGATATTATCAGTCCCCACGAACAACAAACACCGCGAAAATTTGAGTGGATTCTCAGCACCCAAGTTTTATTTCTCACCCGTGCCCGGACCCCCGAGCACCCAGTGAGTCGACGCCCCTGTGCCTAGATATCGATCGTAAACAATACATCGACTTCATAATCGATTCTTAAATTCGTGAATCGGTTGTTTTGCTGAATACAAGTATAATATTATTTAAAAATGTTCAAAACACCAAGTTTCCTCAAGCTTATTTTTATGTAAATTCACACACTCGATTACTTACTAAACAATACGTACATGCATTGTAGATTACCTATTATTTATACTATACCATGATTTTTAGGACTCAATCAACGTATCAATCTTTTAGAACTCGATTTATTACTAAATCGATTGTCTAGACTTTGAATCGAATCGAGGAGGTGAATTACGTTTGGCTGTGTACATTTCTGTGCGCAAAATCAAAATGGTTTTTATTTCACATAGGCCTACATGGGCACTTGTAAAACGACAGAAGCTAGTGCACGGTTCCAAAGAAGAACCGGCAAGAAACTCCAAAGCGTGGAATATACAAATACTCACTGCATCTTTTCCTGCACAATTTCGGCATTCTTCTTCTCTAAGGCCAGCTGTTGTTTGGCAGCGTGCAATCTGTCACGAGACTCGTTCTTCTTGGACTCAGAGTCGCATAGAGCCCTGAAAATAAGATAGATAATTGATATTATCTAACTCGCTGTTCCGGCAAACTTCGTAACACCGATTTTCTTTCAATCTCACCGTTTAAGGGATGATTCTCATTAGAACGTGCTGTGCCTGGGGCGGGGCCCGGACGGGGCACGGTTTTAATCTGTTTCATATATTTTGTATGAATCAATTTATATTACACAGTGCATTATCCGTGTCCCGTCCGGGCCCGCTCGACGCACTTCAATACCACGTTTTTTGCACGGTCCCGCCCCGTTCCCTCCACGTCCCATCATAATCAGAACATTTTTCGTGCTGCGTCCGAAAATAAATTGCGTAGCACGGACGGGCCCCGGCTCGTCCACGCCCCGGCCCTGGCACGGCCCGCTCTAATGAGAATCATCCCTAAACCTTTCGTGAGCTATTACGAATCTTTTAAGACCAAAATCAGTCAAATCGGTCCATCCGTTCTCGAGTTTTAGAGAGACTTACAAACAGGTAATCATTTTTAGGGTTCCATTGTCAAATAGAGCAAAAAACGGAACCCTTTTAGATACGTCATGTCTGTCTGTCCGTACGTAATGTCAAAGCCAGTTTTTTCCAATACTATAAGAACTATATTACTAATATTATAAATGCGAAAGTTACGATGTTTGGATGTTTGTTACTCAGTCACGCCAAAACGGCTGGACAGATCTCGATGAAATTTGGCACAGGCGTAGGATACACTCCGGAATAGGACATAGGCTACTTTTTATCCCGGAAACCCCAACCTCAAACCCAATACCACGCGGGCGAAGCCGCGGGCAAAAGCTTGTAGTTTGTACTGTTATAATTTGTTAAGTAGGTGTTTTCTGTGAACCGCATTAAGATTTTCACACCAAAATAGAAAAAAAGCAATAAATTTTGGGGATCCTCATATATGGAACTGAAACTCACAATTTTTATTTGAAAAAAGTTCAAGTTTTTCAGAGCTATAAATTCAGAGATTAAATTCGCAGAGCCTAACTTTAGACTCTCCAAGATCCGACAGCCTTACTGTATGAATAGCATAATGTGTTTTGTTTTCTTAACATAAATGTGTTTACCTCTTGAGCGCAGTGGCGAACGTAGCGATGGTTCGTACATCAGTGTAGCTGTGCAGCATTTGTTCCACATCATCACTGGTAGCATTCAGTACCTTTTGCAGACTGAAACAAAAAATCATTACATAGTATAGAACAAAGTCGCTGTCTGTCCCTATGTATGCTTAGATCTTTAAAACTAAGCATCGGATTTCGATGCGATTATCTACACTAATATAATAAAGAGGTAAAGTTTGTTTTTTTGTTTTTTTATTTTTTTGTTTGTAGGAGGTAATCTCTGGAACTACTGGTCCGATTGGAGAAATTTTAGCAATAATAGAAAGCTGCTTTACTCCTGAGTGACATAGGCTATATTTTATGTACGCGGGCGAAGCCGCTGACAAAAGCTAGTTTTTAATAGATAGTGATTCAAGAGGAAGGTTTATGTGTATAATACATGCATAATATATTCAATATCAGTACCCGTGCGAAGCTGGGGCGGGGCGCTAGTAGATTATAATTTAGGTGTCATCAACGCTAGAGTGAATCAACTCTTAAGGTGCCTTCCTCACTCGCCTATCGTCGACGTCGCGCAGGGTTTAAAAGCATGTTGCTTGATTTAACGCAATCCAAAGTGATGTTTGATGCAAAAATAAAGAGATAACACCTGATGATTCCCAGGTCTTAGCTATCGGCAAACACAGAAACACCTTAAGATACTTACCCGTTCAAAGTCTGTAGATTCTTCTTCAGAGCTTCATTCTCATCCTTAATTTTTTGTACATCTTTATTCTGTGCATTCGCGAACTCCAGCTGTTCCCGCAGCGCCAACACCTTGGAGTCAAAGCTCACCAGCCGTCTCTCATAGGATTTTAGAAGATCACTGCAAATATTCGGTGTTAAGGTTAAATAACATCAATGATGGAGTACTTATATTGTTTCAGTTAGTTTATTTTACGGTTGACTTTATAGAAAGAGGCAACAATGCAGTGGATGAACTTGCCCGGTGGGGATCAAGCACGGATGTGATAGGGCCCGAGCCTATTGTGCCGCTCCCCTTTGGTTATCTACGCAATCTGGTAAGAAAAAGAACCAGAAACTTACATCACCAACAGGGGGAAAGGTGACAAGTCTGGCTGAACATACTGCCAATCGCTCTACGTGATTATAAAAAAAATAGGAGTGACGTATCAACGTGCGCACCTTTACATTGATGAAATTAGTGCAGTTTTGACGTTCACACAGTGAGTGAGCGCTGTGAATGGTAATAATAAATGCCAATGAAGTGCTGCAGCAGACTTTTTTTTTAATTGATTATAGGTTCGCGCTTACCTAGAACGCCTTTTGTATTAAGTTTTCAGTATTTTGATAAATAGAAATACCATCTTTGGATGTCACCGTCTAAATCGTAAGGAAAATTCGTACTAAGCCCACGAGGTGGATTGCGGTCCATCCATCTCCTAGAGAGGAGGCCTGAGTCCCAGCAGTGGGAAAATTATTATGCTAAGTCTTTTTATCCCAAGAGTATATTCCCTTACGATAATTTTCTACTATCACATGGGCGAAGGATGCAGATTTGATGACATACAAACATTGCAAAAATGGCTAGTACAAATTTATACTTACTCCTGCCTCTTCAAATCAGCAATAGCGGCAGCCAACTTATCCTCCTTCTCTTTATACTTTAACCTTTGCTGCCTCAACTGCAACTGAGCATCGTCCAGCCTCGACTGCAACGTGGCAGCATCTTCACTGTTGTTCTCATTAGAAACCGTTGGGAAGAGACGGAACATACACTTGTCCGTCACTTTGTTCCTGCATTGTGGACAGGTTTTGGATCTGGAAGAGTTTTGTAATTAGGAAAAATGTATGAGTGTAATTTTTGCACTTGCAGTTATTAAATATACAGGGTTATTGGTAAAACACTAACAACCTCTTAAGAGGTCATTGTACTCATCATTATGAACAACTTTTACTATAGGACCAAACCTGAAATCAAAAAAAAATAAAATCTGCTGTTCCCTACATTTTGACAAGATAAATGAACATAAATGTAGGGAACATCAGATTTTAAGGTGGCCCTTGTTGTATTATTTATGGTGACTTACACTGCTCTTAGTTTGAGCATGTTTGAGATTTAGCCACTTAGGGTCGAGACCCTAAGTGGCTGTGCAGATAATTAGAACCATGATTTTGTGAATAGGTCCCTCTATGTCGATAAAAGCAGCTAATGCTAATGCTTTGAAGTTGTGAACACCAGCCCATGACGCACAGTTATGCAGGGGGACTGACTGGTAATTACTGAACAATACTTAAACGCATGATTGTCATGATAACAAACAACTGTTTAAAATGGGGCTGAAACCACAAAAAAAATCTGCTGGTCAGCACATTTGTGTTTGTCTAACTGTATGTGTAATGTCTAAATGTACTGAGCTTTGTGATTTTTATAAGATTAATATAGACCCATTGTAAAATTTGTTTGTTATCATGATTACAACCAGACACCTTATAGAAAAATGCCTTGCAAAATATTTGTTAGATTTGATTTAGTAATTCTACCTCCTTGATGCCTAATTTAACGAATAACTTGCATAATATTAAATGTTCATTTTAAAAACAACAATTACAAAATTTTAAACATTCGCAACTAAAAGTAAAGTATTACTGCCACCCGTTATAATATTAGGTTTTATAACTGCTTCAGTAAGGAAAATGAAACCAAGATAAATTTTTAAAAACTTAAATCAGGCTTACTTTTAAGGTTATTTAGCCTTCCGACTACCATAATTACAGACACAATTAAGGCTTGGGGCTTAATGAATTAAGCTGGCTTAATACTTTTATATGGGAGTCTAAGATGGGAAGGGAGGGTTGAAATGTATTACAAGACTTATGAATACATTTGTGGATGAAAACAAAGAGAATAGGGAGTCAGTGATGGAACAAAAGTAAAATGGGACAAGGATAACAATTGACATAGGCTGACGATGATTCTAGTATAAGGTTGTAGTGAGACTTCTGACAAGTTCTGCAGTTTACAGGTAAATGAAAATATAGTTGCTAGCAACCAGCTAGTAGCTGCTACTATCTGCTTGTTTCTATTAGCTGTTCAAATAATATTTTCATTATTAAAAAAAGAGATTAAATTAAAAAATCAGATAAAATTTCTGAGGTTCTTTTTCAGTCAGAAAATCATCTTAGGGGTGCGCCAGCGGACAACAACAACAAATAAATTTCAATAATTAATTCAATTATATTTTTCTAAACAATAGATTTAGTAATACCTTTCGATCCATTGTGCGAGGCACTGGTGGTGGAATATGTGACCACATTTTGTTACATATATGTTCTCAGCTTGGTTTACGAGATCACTGCATATAGTGCAGAGAATATTCATCTGAAATACGTTTTTTTTATTATTTATCGTTCAGGTTATGTTTTGGTTCAATAATTATGAGCGCAAAGCGTAGTTGTACACTTCTTATTAATAAAATTATTTGTCTGAATTAATTGATAAAAATAAGAATGAATTGATGTTGTTCTTACCTTGTATTTGTACAATTATAGCTGATTCTTCCGTACTATCCTTACAAATATGTCGGAGACATTCTACCTACATTTTAAAACGACCACACTTACTTAACTGACGATATTAATCAACGATTATGTTATTTAAGCACGACACATAAATTTAATGATCAACTATCAATAATTACAATGATTTCAATAGAAAACAATAATAATAGAAAACAAATACATTATACGCAAATCATGAAAAATGTCAGACAAACAAATCTGAAGGATCGAATCCTATCTGTGGTATGGATAGTGTTGCTAGAGAATATTTTTCAATCAATCGATTAACCTAGGACCTGCGACCTCTTTGGTCTATTCTAGTAGCATAGAGTAAACCAATTCCATCTTGGATTAAAGAAAAAAAAAAGTTTTTTGGCTCATATTATCACTAAAAACCTTAGCTAACAACCAAAGTGTTTATGATAATAAATGCTAACTATTTTTTAAATTAACGGATCGAAACGCTATACTGTATACTGCGCAACAAAACCAGGGTAGCTGATGTTGCTCAAGGGACTGCGTACCTTAAGTGGGATTCAGTATGCCAGGAGGACATGCCCTTATTCGTGAAAACCAATGAATTTATTAAACTTAATGTTATTGAAATTTCAGATTAAAGAACAGTTTTTATTTGCGACAAAGTCAAATGTTTAGCCCGGACCCAGCCCCGGATCTAGGGGGGGGCAAGCCGGGGCCTATGCCCCGGGCGGCAAATCCAGGGGGCGGCAAAATCAGAGGGCGACCAAATTCATACTTCACAGACCAATGGACAACTCATCATTTATTTAACTTTGACCACGGAATAAATAATAGCACAAGTACAGCAATTTCATGGCCATATCAACTTGACCCTGAGCGCGGAGTGAGATATGCTGCACGACTGCACGAACATTTATTATTCGCGAGGCGCGTAGGCATAGTTCAAAATACGCGCCCGGCTCCCGCTCTCCTGTAGAAATCAAAGATTGGGGCAGCAGGCGTCTGGTCACCGTGAGTGCGAAAGAGATAAAGCTATATTCGAAAACTTCCTTGTCGATCTCTCTCCACGACAGCTGACTCCGTCGGCCCCCCACCACCACCGCCACCGCCGCAGCCGCTTCTAATGCCGCTGCCGCTGTCGCCGCCGCCGCAACCACTGCGGCAGTGCCCTCAAATAGGGCTCGCGAGGAGACAATGGACTGCCAATAACGGCGCCATTTCGTCTCTTCCAGGCGAATGTCAACCACTGCGCCCCTGCTCAGGATCTGTTACTCCAGAGCTTGGCGCGGTGGTCGATAAACGTCATCGTGGTCTCCAAGCCGTACTTTGTCCTGCCCAGAGCTGACTGGGTGCAGGACCTGAGCGGCTCGGTGACCCTTATCTCGTCGGCCGCCGCCGGTACCCCAACCTTCGATGGTCATGGCCATCCGGATGGTGCGGGGATACCGCACGGTATCCTGCGAGGCGGATAGCGGCTCACGGCGTCCTCACCTTCCGCATGACGTAGGTTCTCACCGGACATGGGAAGTCCGGGAGATTCCTGCACCGGATTTATGCGGAAGAGACGCCCGGGTGTCGCCAGTGTGTGGCAAGCCGTGTGGAGCACACGGTGGAGGTGTGCCCTGCTTGGGAAGAGCATCGCCGTGTCCTCGTGGGGGTGATCGGCGGCGGCGACCTCTCGCGCCGGGCCTTGGTTCAGGCCATGGTCTGCAGCGAAGAGGAATGGCAGGCGGTCACCTCCTTCTGCGAAGCAATAATGCTTGTAAAGGAGGAGGCCGACCGCATAAGGCAAAGGCAACAGTGGCCTCGCCGTAGCCGTCGCCGCCGCGATCCCGCCGATATCCGGCCACCATAGACACTGGCTCGCGGACGTTGAGCAATGGCTAGCTCGCCGTCCGGTCGTCTGGTAACTGTCCAGACCGAGTCCAAGTCGTCAACCCGCGTGCCTCAAGGAGCTGTCAGCAAACTGTAGGGGCCCTTTAGGGTCGAAGCCTTCTGGAGTCGAGGGTTGGTGCGAAAGTGTTACCGCGGCTCTGGGAAGAGGGCAAGGAAGGAATGGGGTAGGTTTTTTAGTCAGTAAGAGTCTGACACTGTCTCCCGCTCCGCCCAAGAGCGGGATTCGTCATTGGGTGATATTCACCTACCATAAAAATAAACATATTGATAGCTGAAATTATATGGATGATCAAGGTGAAAATAAACATAAGTAGGTAGGCTGGGCGGCATTTTTCAGTTTTTGCCCCGCCTAAAAAAAATTGAAGATCCGGGGCTGCCCGGACCTTAGAGATTTCAACAATATGTAAAGGGACTCGCCGTGCGTCCAGTCAAGTAGGTAGTCTCGCGCTCTCCAAAAAGCTACCTGTAAAATACCAAAAGGCTGGCTACCCTAATTGATGTAATTTTTAGTTTTTAAATCAATACCTATATAATAAAATAATATAATAATATGATTAAAAATGTATGTGAAAATAATTAATTACTTACTATAGTCGAAGGTCTTATAATCTATAGGTAGTCGCGAATACTATACCTACGACTTTTTCAACACACTTTTGAAGAAAAGTAATATTTGATTTGTTACTTCAACAGTAAAATTATAAGAACTAAATTTTTAGACATAGGCTGATGCCTAGGACGAAATAAAGTTTTCTCAGGATAAACCAAGCTGTTAGTTTTGTAATTTTTTTTTGGTGGGGAAATCATCCAATGACATCTCCCACTCTTGAACGGAGTGGAACTGACAGAAACAGACTTTTACTGGCTAAAAACCAATTCCACTCCTTTCGTTCCTATTCATACCAAGGCCGAGCTTTCCTTTCAGAATCAGACCCTTGGCCCCAGTAGGCTTCAATAGGGTTTTGTAGATAAATAAAAGATAACGCAGGAAGAAGTTTTATTAAGTTTTATATTAATAATATCATAAATGAAGGATACAAACTAGAAAGATTTATACAATAGTCGGAATGTTTAATAATGGCAAGATTAGAAATCTTCAAGGTTTGATCATACACAGTGGCGTAGCTAGTGCTAAAGGCCCGTATCAAATATTTTGCGGGTATTAATACAAAATAGGTAAACAGAACTAATATCTACCTGGAATCAGCGTGATTTACCTGATTAGCCACTATTGGACGTGATTTATTGGACATCTGTAAATGTATAAGTTAAGGTTTTATTGTCGTCTCACTTAGAAAATATTAGAACGAGCGAAGCGATATAATCAGATATGACACTCTAGCATTTAGAATTGTTAATTCACTACTGGCCTCAAGGTTGTGGATAACATAAATTAAGAATTTTGGCACATGTCGAGGTCCCAGTAAGCCGCGGACCCCATATATGTAATTGAAACAGCTGATGCGGCAGTAGCTACGCCCCTAATCTCATAAGAACCTCTATAATTTCATCAAGAAATCCTTATAAATATATTATTTTATTTTCAGCTAAAAACGTTTACTTACGGTATTTTCATACAAAATTTCAAGTTTAGATACGAATGAAATAATTTTAATACACACATACATGGTTTGATTCCAACACGGAACAAATATTAGTTTGTTCTGTTGTGTTTGAGAGTTTACATCTTGTGCAATACCACAGAACAGGTTTTTTTTCCACAACTATCACACAACGCCGCGCCGTCTAGTCCCAAGCTAAGCAAAGCTTGTGTTATGGGTACTAGGTAACTGATAAACATACTTATATATTTCTAAATACACGTATATTATAATAATTTAAACCATACACAGAACAAATTGTTGACCTCATCACATCATCATCATATTGTAGGAACCTAATGGTATAAAATGTATTATTAAAAAAAAGAAATATTGTATAAACAATACCTACTATATTTCTTTTCTTCATCTCATCATTATGACTAATGAGTCATATTACTTTCTTATTAGTCACTAGCTTCTGTCCGCGGCTTCGCCCGCGTTCGTAAAATATAGCCTATGTCACTCAGGAGTAAAGCAGCTTTCTATTGTTGCTAAAATTTTTCCAATCGGACCAGTACTTCCAGAGATTACCTCTTACAAACAAAAAAATAAAAAAACAAAAAAACAAACTTTACCTCTTTATTATATTAGTGTAGATGATTGAGAAATTTAATCATCAAACTCAATTTTGCCCAACACGCATAGGTACATCAAAAAAAAAAACCACAAAACGCCAACTTCAATATTATGGCTACAATTCTATGTCGACTTCTCCGACAAAACAATTAATATCGAAATGGAGTAGACAAAAATTTAATTTATCAAAAAACTTAAATCCAAAAACCATCCTCCAGATCCTACTCCTCCATTTCCTCCATCTTCTTATACGCTTTCTTGAGTTCTTCTAGAAGAGTCATAGCCTGGCTCTTCTCGATAAGCAGTTCCTTCTTCTTCTGTTCTCCCGTGAATACGTCGTCGCTGTGCATCGTGAGGGTGTAGGTGTCCACCGTGCCTTCAGGTCCCGGTGTCACTGTCACGTCTGTCAGCTTGTTCACTGGAACAGAAGAAAAGGCTATGACTAAAAGGCGACGTATAGTTAGTAGCCTTGGGGCCGTACCATGAGTGATACATTGTCAGTAGCGCGAGCAACAAAGAGAGATGGAGCTACGAGTATACACCCTTGCCGGGCCTTGGTAGAAGCCATGGTCCGGAGCAAGGAGTGGCAGGCGGTCGCCTCCTTCTGCGAAGTTGTAATGCTAGCAATGGAGGAGGCTGACCGGTCGGCCGACCGAGGCGGTCGTCTGGTAACAATCTAGCCCAAGCCAGGTCGTCGACGGCGCGCTCTGTTCCCGCACGCTTCAAGGAGTTCTCAACAAATGTAGAAGCCCAACTGCAGGCCGAAGCCTACCGGGGCCCCGGTCCAGTTTCTGAAAGGAAGATCCGACCCTGGTATGGGGGCTAAGAAGGAATAGGGTGGGTCGTTTAGTCAGTAAAAGTTTAACACTGTTTCCCGATTCGCCCAAGGGCGGGATTCGTTATTAGATGATTTTCCCCACCATAAAAAAAAGCTATGCACCCTTATAGCTCTAGCTGGCCTGCTGGCCTGGTCAGGGTTGCTGGAATCCGATGAATGCAAAATGTACAGGAAAGCTTGTTGTGGCGGCGCTTGGGGGAAGCCTATGTCCAACAGTGGACACCTTTCGGCTGAAATGATGATGATTAAGGATACGGAGCATTCTTAAACCACAATACTTACACATGAACCCATTAGCCTGCACATGCGCTACATGTTCAGGCCTGTAGTTGTCCACAGCATCAGCTAGCGCGCTGGCGTGGGTGCGAGGCACCCCCAGCACTAGCAGGTCTCTCATCAGCTGCGCGCCGGTGCAGGCGCAGGCACAAGACTGTTGTACTACCCAGCGGATCACGGCCGCTGCACGGGCGCATTCTTCGCGGGATGCTGGGAAAACGTAATAAGTGATTATGAAGTATATATGTATTAGGTCCCAATAAAATAGATGGACAAATTTCAACACAGCATTCAGTATGTCTAACTAAAGGTGTGTTTTTATTTTGACCTGAAATAATAAATATAAATAATAATATTATTATTAATAGTATTTTGGTGGTCTATTTTCATCATCAGCCTTTTAATGCTGGGACACAGGCCTCCTCGCGGGGCAGGCTCCCAGTGCGGATTGGTGGACGTCACATATCTTCGAATTTTTGGTTCTAGGAAATGCCGGTTTCCTCACGATGTTTTCCTTCACCGTTTTGAGAGCAGTGGTGATTAAATAAATTGCATAAAGTAATGCGCCTGGCTGGGTTTGAACCGCGACAATTCATAAGTCGGGGCCGTTACCACTTGGCCACCACTGCTCCACTTCTACTCATCGTCACTTATAATCAGGTGAAAAAGAGGTCAAAAGAGAGCCGATGTATATAAAAAAGCCTCGTTTTTAAAGAATCGAGTAATTGAGCGAGGTTCCTTTGGATGCGAGGCCGTGAGCAAGGCCCCATGAGGACCAACACTACGTAACACGAGGCGCCCGTTCGGGCACCTGTCGCACGCTTGGCCACCAGCGGGCTCGAGGCCGGCAGGAGGATGTGTCGCCTCATCACACCCGTGTTCTTCAGTAACCTTTTTTGCTCCAGAACCACGAGTTTACTTTTCAGAAATTACACGTGGTTATTTTTTTAGAGGTATTAGATTGAAAATATAAACTTACATAAACTCGTCTCTTTCAGGATTTCCATGATGCCATCATCCTGAGAAAAAAATAATATTCAATTATAAATTAATTAGTTTATAGAAAAGACTAGCTTCTGCCAGCTGCCTCGTCTGCGTGAATCTTGGTTATCGCAGACGCGAAGTCGAAGATTGATAAAAAGTAGTTTACGACCATTCTTAGAGTTTAAGCTTTCTCCATAGAAAATTTCATCAAAATCGGTTCGGCAGTTTATCAGTGAAAGCTTGACAGACATACAGACAGAACTTGATAGGATGAACAGTTTTTGAAAAATTAAAAAAAAACGTTCTGAACTAATTTTGTAATTTAAACGCAAGCATTTTTTTTAATTTTTTTTTTATATATTTCATTATCTTGAGCCAAACTTCTTTCAAATAAAAATACAAAAAGATTAAAATCGGTTCACACAAATTAAAATTACCACCGGGTACAGCGCCATCTCTCGGGAAATTTGGTTACTAATATTTTCATGGGCTACTGGGTTCTGTTACATTGTGAGAAATTTGTGGCGGACGGGAAACTACGGTACCCTACACTGAGCGTGGCCCAACACGCTCTTGGCCGATTTATATATTAGTATGATATGAAAAATTACACTAAGACCTCTGCTCTGTACCTCCTCCGCATACATCATGCAACCTACCTAAATGAAACGAACCTCCATTTCCAAAAATGATTCTTAACTAATGCAAATAACTTACATTACCGCTGAAAAGGTCAAATAATACATTAAGTACTACACACAAGAGAAGACCAGCTACTCAATTATCCGCCCAGCGTCAAAGGAGCGGGGGGCGGAACGGGGCGAAACCATCAGTCTGTGTAACACAGTAAATTGACAAAGGAACTACTGCCTAATGTTATTTTTCGAAGAAAACATTAGAAAGTAGTGTGAGGTTTTTGTTAGTTTAGCTGTTGTATATTATGGATTGAGAGCAGTGGTGGCCGAGTGGTAAAGGTTCCGATTTACGAGTTGTAGGTCATGGGTTCGAACCCAGCCTGGCGCATTACTTTGTGTAATTTATTTCATCACCATTGCTCTCAAAACGGTGAAGGAAAACATCGTGAGGAAACAGGCATGTCCTAGAACCAAAAACTTCGAAGACATGTGACATCCACCAATCCGCACAGGGCCCGCGTGTTAGATTATGGCCCATTCCCTCTCCTAGAGAGGAGGCCTGTGTCCCAGCAGTGGGAACATTAAAGAGTCTGATGATGATGATATTATGGACACCTACTTTCATTGGACACTGTAAAGACTTCATCGTCATCATCAACAGCCTTTTTTTTTCTGGTGTTCCCGAAAGATATCTCTGGCCCAGATATATAATGGCAACGTAGGAATGGTATAGGTTGTTCAGTCAGTAAGAGTCTGACACTGTTTCCCGCTCCTCCCAATGGCGGGATTCATCATTGGATGATGGACTTGTCATTGTATGATTTTTACCTACCATAAAAAAGGGAACACCAGGGCACTGGAACTAAGGCAACGAAGGAAAGGGGTGGGTTTTTAGTCAGTAAATATCTGACACTATCTCCCATCTCTATTTTTCCGTACTAAAATTTGCAATCTGTTTGACCGGGAAAATCCGTAGGTTCTTTGGTTAACCCAACTGTTAAATTTCCTTTTAACTTGTACATAGACTACATATAGGTAACTAAAGTGCAGTGTAGAATACGAACGTATTCGCTAGCAACTTGTCTAAGTTTCAAAACTCGTAAATCAACGTTGAAGTTATTTTCCTGCTTAAAAAGTTATGTTTTCAAGCACCTTTCAGGCGGTGCATTCATTAGGAGCTGTACAACACTGTTTTCCTACTTTTAACTGTCAACATGGTTGAGGTACCAGACGGGTAATAAGAACAAACCTTAACTAATTAAGCCTTAAGAGGTGTTCGCAAACCTATTGCCTTTTAATTGTTTCTGTAATTAGGTACGGTAGTCTTAAGGTTAAGGCCAGCTAACCTGAGTCACAATATCATACAACAACCGCTCTTACGTGATTATGTTGTTATTGCACATCCTTCTTCAGATATTTTGGTTATATATCTTGTGGATATAACCTAGGCTTCTATAGAATTCAAAACAAAAGTTTGTGTAAGAGTATTCCAGTAAAGGCCTCTGAAAATCTGCTATTTTACGTGAACATTGACTCTCCATAATGCACTCCTATATTAAGAATATAAAAAGTACCTACTTCTATAGAAGGCTTCCGCATTTATCGAGATTCTAAATGATGTCATTTTTTTATTAATTTAAATTAAATCCTTAACATTTATTAACATGTATTTCCTGGAACTATTTTTATGAAACATTCTAGTAAATCGTAGAATTACCGAGTGTCAACCGAGTTTTAAGGTGTTATCTCTCTTTTTTTTTCACATTACCTACTTTCTCACTTTGGATTTCTGTTAAATGAAGCAACAAGCTTTAAACGAAGCGCGACGTTGACGATAGGCGAGTGAGGAAAAACCACCTTAAGCATTTAGAAGGAACACGAACAAAATAAAGTCGGTTTCAAAATCCTGACTTTTCCTCTCGCTTCACTCAGAATCAGGGGAGTTATTTGTATAGATCGGTTTATCTGGAAAATATCTTCAAAATTCTTTAAGAGGTGATACCTTTAAAAGAAGCGTAACAAGCACATAATGTACACTTCATTTAATACAAATCTTAAAAGTACTCAAAATATTCTTGTAAAACTATAAACTAAAGATAAAAGATCTTTTGGTAGTTCATACGTAAAACTCAAGAGCACCCTTCAGTTTTCCAGGAATAGCAATGTACCAATAATTCACAAAATAAAATGCAGTTCTATGAATATAATAAGATCATGCTAATAATATTCAGACGTACCTATGTTCGAACATTTTTTATTAATAGTTGATCACACCATCTTACTTGACGGTGCAAGTTCGGCCGTCGGATTTTGGCAAGTCTGAATTTTAGCGCTTGAAAAAACTAAAGGTTTTTAGATAATAAAGGTTTTACCCCCCCCGACTTACGAGTTGTAGGTCGCGGGTTCAAACCCAGCCAGGCGCAATACTTTGTGTAATTTATTTCATCACCACTGTTCTCAAAACGGTGAAGGAAAACATCGTGAGGAAACCGGCATGTCCTAGAACCAAAAATTCGAAGACATGTGACATCCACCAATCCGCACTGGGCCCGCGTGGTGGATTATGGCCCATTCCCTCTCCTAGAGAGAGGAGGCCTGTGTCCCTGCAGTGGGAACATTAAAAAGGCTGATGATGATGAAAGGTTTTAAAAAAAAGTGCCAATTACAGTTTATGACAGAAAAGACAGCCGCAAATTGCATTTATTTTTTTAAAACCATTTATTTTTGTACGAGTTTTCAAGTGCTAAATTTCGCAGAGAGACTTCAGATTCGCCAAGATCCGACGACCGTACCGTAAACGAAGATATTGTTGACGATGGAGCACTTGTCTCTAAGTTTATGTTTAGGTTTGTGAAAGTCTTATAAAATTGCACCCAATGGTTTTATCCTGATTAAAATGGTCTAGTTTAACATTTTTCTTTTTCAAAACATACGGACGAGCCGTTGAATGTGATTTAGGGTTTAAAATCACCTTTACAATAAACTAGCTTTTGCCCGCGTCATCGCTCCCGGCAACAGAAAAATGTGATAAATGAAGAATCGCTCGACCGATTTTGTGAAACTTCACATAAACCAACTACTAAATAGTCTGTTCTAAGCCTTAATATTTGGTTTGGGTAGGTGAGACGGTTCTTGAGTTGTTAATTGAAAAAATTAATGCCACTTTTAGTTGTAATTTTATAAATTACTAGCTTTTGTCAGCGGCTTCGCCCGCGTACATGAAATATAGCCTATGTCACTCAGGAGTAAAGCAGCTTTCTATTGTTGCTATAATCTTTTCAATCGGATCAGTAGTTCCAGAGATTACCTCCTACAAACAAAAAAACAAACTTTACCTCTTTATTATATTAGTGTAGACAACGAAAAGTGGCATTGATCTTCAGGGGCGTAGCTACCGCCGTATCTGCTGTATCAATTATACTGGGCCCCCGCTGTACAGGGGCCCCGACCTAGGCAAAAATTCGCAACGTGTTATCTAATAACTATCAACTAATCATCTGTAATAAAAAAGTTTTTTTTTTATGCGGGGCCCGTGGAGGACTTTTGATACGGGGCCCCTGTGGGATTAGCTACGCCACTGTTGATCTTTATATACAAGGTGTCTTTCGACATCGACGTACAAACGAATACCACTGATCCAGCACTTGATTCTGGACCCCCAGTGGTGAAATTTATCGTCGATGTTTTTCAAATTTTGAAAATAATATCTTTTTTTAAATTTTTATCTGTATAAAATCTAACCAACCCCAATGACATAGATATGATAAGCAAATAAAGTCGTTATTCTAATCAAACCCGATGACATTTTTAATTTGGAATGTAATTTATTTCGCAAAAAATTTTAAAATAACGTTTTCATATAGTTCAATTTAAAATAAAGTAAAAAAAAATCATAAAAAAAAAATTAAGAAAAAAACCGACAATAAATTCCACCACTGGGGGTCTTTCAATCATATACAGGATCCATAGTAGGATTCGTTTGTGTGACGATTTCAAACACACCCTGTAGATATTGATTGGTATGATGCGCCATGAGCCACACCTGAAGAGGTTCTGATGAAATAGTCTGTACCTACAAGTATCTCTTTGAAATAAAATGTTACGTTATGATAAAATGATACAATTGAGTTTAGCAGACGTGACGGAGAGACGTGGGCACGTGCTCTTAGTACAGTGCAGCTGTCTCTGTTTACAGATAGACAATATTCGATTATTATATTTTTAACCGACTTCAATAAAAGGAGTAGGTTTTTTTTCAATTCTATAATGTCGCAGCCATCTGGTTAAATTAGCCGGCTATTCAATGGGACACCCAGGCCCAGGCCTATAGTTAATTAAACTAGAATCACTCAACGTTTAAGCAGGCGGAATTCACAGGAGCCGAAGGCGAGTGTGTTATGAAGCCGAGGGCGGCAGTGAAAAATTTGCAGGTGTATCAAACACTTTTTTTCAATACACTTACGACACGCTTGTCTCATAGAGGTCGCGTGCGTCCAGCCTGATGCGATAAACTTTATTACAATAAAATAGTGATAAAGGCGAACACGCGCATTTTTCTGAACTAGTGCGGAAAACCATAAATTGCGTGCCTTTAACGGAGAGTTGAGATCGGGTTTTCGAATAACTGTATTGAAAAACAATTATGAACCTTTTTGTATCTTGTTCGTCCATCCGTAATATAGGACCTTCTCTTACGGATCCCTTCGTTTACTAATTTGTGTTATACTGTTGTACTTACAGGTTGTTCCTCCATAACATGCTGCAGCAGAGTCCTGAACAGAGTTGCTGGGAGGCTGGACAATGCATGGAGAGCTGCCAACGCCCAGAGTGGGCAGTCGCCGTCAGAGCAGAACTTGAATTTCTGTTAAAAAAATGTAGCTGTTAACATAAATGATTATATAAAAAAATCACCCTTAGGTATATTGTCCTCACAGCTGGGACTCTAGGCCTCCTCTTTAGAAGAGTGAATGGGTCATGTCAAAGGTCACTTCGCTTTAAATATATGCTTCAGTGAACTTATGTTTTAGTATAAAAATTTGTGTGGTATTTTCCACTCTGATCAATTAAACGGATCAACTGATTGATCGGCATGGAACTCGATCGGATCACCTTCTGTTCTTTTATTCCGACAACTAATTGAATCGATCAACTAGTTGTGCGGAATGGAATTTAATCGGATTTTTATTACTAGTACCATTAACAGTTCTATGATGGAACTTCTATTTTTTTTAAATCAATGGTTATTATTTTAAAATAATCTGAGAGCGGAATTCGTCAATGGATTAGGTAATACAACCATTACTGCTCCACAGAAAACAAAGAATATAATTAAAATAAAATACTAACGTCAAGACAAGGATGTTGTTTAAATTAGGTTTAAAATACCATTTTATCCTCATATAACACTAAGACCTTTGCCCAGCAGTGGGAAACAATATAGCCTAATTTATCGTCTCAAACTCCCACCTTATACATTCAAACTATGAGCCAACCACTGACATTGAAATACCAAATCAAAATCACTCACCATGGCTTCAAATCGCGCGTCCCTGTAACAAACACTTCAGTTATAACATTACCATAGGAATTACATCCCCATGACGTTCTCTATCATAAGGCCCTCTGTATATGGGACTATATGGGGTGTTAGCACGGACGATTTAGTTTAACATGCCTTGAATGGGGTGGCAAATGTATGGAGTACTGTCATAGAGCACAGAATGTGGTTAGAGAAGTCATCACAGTAATATCGTAAAAGTAAAAGTGTGTATGTGTGTGGACGTTCGCTTATGTATGTGAGTAACAATAATACACACACGTGTGTGTATATTTGTTACTTCTTCACACTTGAGCGTATTTATGTCATTTGTATTTATTAAAAATAATTCTAAACAGCCCACATTCAAACAGATTATGCTTGACACAACAATAAGAATAATATTTATTTACTCTCTCGCATAATAGAGAAGAAATATTTGTAATTTATATTATGATCTAAAGAAGAGCCGTTTGAATGGGTTTAAAAGAAAATTGTTACAAGGACAGGCCATATCTTAGAATAGCATACAGAATGTAGGGAATACTAGAAGTATATTCCTTTAGAATATTTTTTTCCTTTTATACTGGCAGAGGCACCCACGCAATGTGTCAAGTACAAGTTAAGCTGACACAGGCCAGCCACAGCTAAAACAGAATTTTTTACAAATTTCAAAAATCTACATGAACGAATATTTGTTTGAAAAATGTTATCCACTAGAATTACCAAGATTTGTAAAGAAAATAACAATTACACTTCACGATCACTTTTATTTCACTTTATTTATAATTAGGTCATTACAAATTTAGGTGTACTGTAAGATGAGAGAACTAGTTTTCCCGTTTGGAGCGTCCGAACTACTTGACAAATCGCCCCAGACTGACGATTTCGCTTACGTTACTGGTCAACAACGTCAATACGCTTGACGTTGTTGAATAAGAAATCAATAGCAGGCTTTACTAAGCCCGTCTTTTACTCATGAAACAGTGATTGTACGCAAAAGAGGGCGCTTGTGAAGATGTTAAAAGAGTTGCCCTCTCATCAGTCATTCGCACAATTGTGTACGCTCCTGAGAACGCGTGATAGAATTTTTGTGTAAAGATAGCCCACTTACACTTAACACACATTAACACTGTTTTTAAGTGTGTTATTTATATATAATAATATATTTTTATTTACATATTTCACAATTATGTGTGATAATTAATGTTGTCTAGTCCCAAGGTACACAGAGCTTTTGTTACGGGTACTAGACAATTAATAAACATGCTTATATATTTCTAAATACATACATATTATAGATAAATTAGAAATTTATAAAGATATTAGATAAAGAGAGCAGTGGTGGCCGAATGGTAACGGTCCTGACTTATGAGGTATAGGTCACGGGTTCAAACCCGTGTTTAAATTTCGTAATTGCAATCACACTTACTGACACGCTACGTTTGTATAGGAAAGTTTTATCAATTATGTATTTAGCGTGGCCACTAAGGCGCTTCCGTGGTCTGTGGGCACAGTTCACGTTAGTTTTAGTGTCCAGTTATGTTTCAGACGTAATTTAGATACGTCATTAGGTCGGAGTTGATTTTGTGTGGGACTAAATGGGAGTTACAATTATTCGTGTATTTGAATTGTTGGCAATAGAGGTCTCTGTCATCGTGCGCGTTAACATTACATCTGTAGTTCAAGAAGGGGTAGATAGAAACACCTAGTACAAATCATTATATTAAGGAAGCATATCCCGGGAGTAAAAAGTTCCCTATACTTGAATCCAGGATATGGGCTATCTGTAGTGTGTGCCCAATATCATCTGAATTCGAACTGATTTAGACTAATAGATAAGAATTTTATTTTGCAAATATGTGCACAAGTAATGGTGATAGAGATTATAATACAAAAACAGACATTTTTTTTTTAAATAATAAGACGAATTTTTACCACACAACTATAAACGCAAAAAAAAATCTACGACAATTTAATTACAAAAAAAAGATTGTGTCTGAAGGAGTTATCAACGTACAAATATCTGGACTGGCTTTTTAAAGGTGACGATTGACGGACTGACCGATCATTACATTTTTCAGTTATACTGTGTAGCCCAAAGAATGATCAATTAGGTATCTTGTACAGCAACCAATAACTGGATCCCAAATAACAGGAACCGGCGACGAGATAGGCTCAGAAGGAGATCGCGTGACGATTTAGACTCCTTCCCAAAAGATTGCCCGGAAGTGTTACCGTTTCAACGATCTGGCCAACTTTGCCATATCACAAAATGATCAATTTCTGTGATCTGGCCACGAGATATATATATAAAAACATAAAATAGTAATCTCTAACAAGCTACAATTACAATATCCCCCACCTGGATACCTCCCACATAGAACAAGCATTAGGAACTAGAAAAAACAAAACAAACTCTGGACAGCTCGGAAGCGAACAGAGCAGTATGAAAGAAAGTTGCCAGCTATATTGGAGCTAAGCCTTCATTTCAATGGCGGACAATGAAGCCATATTGACAAGCTGTACAATACGTTTATATTAAACTTGCTGTGACGACCACGACCTACGCTGGTGAGCGGCTTTGTATAACAATATTTTTAAGTAATATGTGAAATCTGAATATACCATAGGAATATACCTTGTTTGTAAGTGAAACGATTCTAATAATTTTTACATCGTGTTATTTTTTTTTTCTCAAAATAAAAAGGTCACAATGGAACCTTAGGCTCTAGACAGACGGACTGCATTTCAACTGCAATCCAACTGCAAATTTGCAGTTGGATTGCAGTTTGAATGCAGTTGACACGACTGCAATAGAACTGCAAACCAACCGAGCAGTCCGATTGCAGTTCAATTGCAGTCGGCGTGCAGTCGTGTGAACTGTACACCGACGGTTGGTTTGTAGTTCTATTGCAGTCGTGTCAACTGCATTCAAACTGCATCCGAACTGCAAATTTGCAGTTGGATTGCAGTTGAAATGCAGTCCGTCTGTCTAGAGCCTTAGGTTTTAGACGCCGGCGCTCTACTTTTCTTTATGGTAGGTAAAAATCATCTAATGACGAATCCCGCTCTTGGGCGGAGCGGGAAACAGTGTTAGACTCTTACTGACAAAAGAACCTACCCCGTACCTTCCTTGCCTTATTCCCAGGCTTTGGTGTTACGCTTTCGCATCAACCCTTGACCCAGGAGGCTTCGACCCTGTAGGGCCCTACAGTTTGCTGACAACTCCTTGAGGGACCACGGGATTAAAACGATCAAAATTTAACGGTGTATTTCAGCTAACTTGGTTTTTTGGGAGGTGTGTAATTGTCTAAAGTAGCCTCCATTAAGTGTTTTAAAATTTTTTAATGGAAGGAAAGAAAGTTTAAGAGAGCGCAGAATAATAATAAAACAAAATCCAATTTATTATTTATGGCAAGGTAGGCATGAACTACGCGGCTTGTCTAGTTGTCTCCTTTTCCTATTCGTCTATTATTCCAGTAAGTAAAATCTACTTTATATTCCGGACCTTCAAAATATAATTATCGTGGGCCATATACTATTCATGTCGAAGGACCGTCAGCGGGCCGGATTAAATGCTTTTACGGGTTGGGGCTGGCCGACTGATGGTACCTTGCCGGTAGCTTGCTGTCCGCCCTTCCGGTAACCGTCAGTTTTGAGCCCAAGACGTCGAAAACGCGCACTGTTGCCGCGCGCTTCAAGGAGTTGTCAGTAAACTGTAGGGGCCCAGTACGGTCGAAACCTTCTGGGGCCAAGGATTAATGCGAAAGCGGAACACTGGGGCTCTGGAACTAAGGCAAGATTTTTGTTTGCCCCTACAGTGTCCACAATTGTTCCTTGTGTGTATTCCTACTTTGCACTTGTATTGTGGAATGCAATAAAGCTGATCAGTATATTTATTTTCGCTTAACTGTTAAAAATGTTCTGAACTTACTGGTTTTTTCGCGATTACAACTTTGGTTCCACAGTAAAATTGGTTTGTTATCATCACTACAATCACGGGTATCGGTCACTAATTACCTGTCACCCACACACGCTAAATTACAAAATCAAAAACTGAAGCCATAAGAAAATTACGTTAGAAAATAACGTTGTACAAAAATGTCGTCCTCCGTCGTTCCGGCACTCCTCAAAGCGATTTCTTTCATGAAAACGCGCTTCAGAATTCGAGTAGGAATGTTGTTGATTTCTTGTCTACAAGGGAAGGGGTGAAGGGGTGAAGCTTACGGACGTAAAAGTAATAATTCCTGTTCCTCTTTCGCTAAACATGACTGATGGTTGCTCGCGTCAATACAATTATTTGCCCGCTTCCTAATTCATCGGAAGAAGCCATTTATTTGGCTAAACATAATCCCCCTTATTAGTAAGGGGAGGGTAAATTGTAATCTACAGATTTACCATCCATTTTTTGGGGTTCTAGGGGAATATAAAAAAAAAAATTATCTTCATAAATCTTTACAGATAATTATATTTTTTTTTTAATTTCCTATTTGTTTTCAGTTGTCTCAAAAAATAATAATTTATGGGAGATTTTAATTTAGCCTTGGCTTTTATTTCAGAGGTTTAAGCACACCATTACTACACATTAATTAACATTATTAATTTATTTTTTAAACTTCTGTTGTTAATTTGCAACAGGCGCAAATAAGTGAGCGATGGCTTGTTTAATTGTATATCTTTATGTGTTTTATACATATATTAATATTATTAAAGTCATAGTCAAGGTCAAAATATCTTTGTAGGTAATGTTTTTATAATATAAAACATTTTGTTAAGAGATCAACCTTGAAAAAAAAAAAACTCCAAAGTTTATCTCTAAAAAAAATGCTTTATATTACAATATTTCCATATTACAAAGAAACCGATAGTTGGAAAAATACTCGTAATAAGTTAAAATTATTCGTTTCGACTTAAATAGTTTGTCATTATTCTAAAAGCCCGAGCGTTAGGAAAATTCATTAATTTATTGCTTGCTACTCGCTTCAAAAGATACCTCTATATTAGATTAGGTATATACGTATCTACATGGTATCTACATATTCTTCATAATATGGCGTGAAGGAAAGAGGCATTACGGCTCTGTAAAGCAAAGGGCGTTGACGCAGTAGTCAGCTCATCATCATCAATTCAGCCGAAAGACGTCCACTGCTAGACATAGGTCCCCCCAAACGTCGCCACAACGACCGGTCCCGTCAGCTAGCCAACAAGTCAGCTAGTTCGTAATATTACCTGCCCAAGCCACGGCGCCCTACAGGGTCGAAGCCTCCTGGAGCTGAGGGTTGGTGCGAAAGCGTTACACTGAGGCTCTGGGAATAAGGCAAGGAAGGTACGGGGTAGGTTCTTTAGTCAGTAAGAGTCTGACACTGTTTCCCGCTCCGCCCAAGAGTGGGATTCGTCATTCGATGATTTTTACCTACCATAAAAAAAACCTGCCTAAGCCAATGTACTGTGACAATGAATCAAGATGATACTGAAAACTTAATACCGCCTTTTCATATAATGAATGGCCATTTACTTCTCAACATATCTTCTGAAATAATATTTATTTAGGGCTAATTAAGTATATTTGTGGAGCTCTTGTAACCCATTACTGATTACAATGCGAACGTGTTACTTATGTACAGTAAATATAGTACATAAGGAGCCATTGCTTAGGGAGACGAAGGATTCTGAGCATGGTTGAAAAGGATTTGAGTGGACAATGATTTCATTATAATTTAAATACCTTCAAGGCTTTTTTTATGGTAGGTAAAAATCATCCAAGGACGAAACTGTGTCAGACTCTTACTGACTAAACAACCTACCCCGTTCCTACATCGCCATACATACCAGGGCCAGAGTCTTCCTTAATACCTTCAAGGCTGCGAAAAGAATCGTCAAACTGGAGTGGCAATGGACAGGGAACATTGCACGCAGAACAGATGGATGGGGTCGAAAGGTTCTGGAGGGCGATCGCGTACCTGAAGACGCAGTGTTGGAAAGCCTCCAACAAGGTGGACCGATGATCTGTCAAGGGTTGCGGTTATCCGATGGATGCGAGATGCAAAGGACCATTCGTTATGGCGACAATTGGGGTGGCCTATGTCCAGCAGTGGACGTCTATCGGCTGAAATGATGATGCCCTGCCCATTGCCATTTAAGTTTGGCGATTCTTTGGGGTAGATTTGATACCAATGACACGCGATCTAAATGTATTTCGAGGATATTAGTTTGAGGACTATTACTAGGTTAAATGCTGTTTAATTCGTGTTCCTACATTTGTTTTCTAGTACCAAAAGTAAATAAACAAAACACAATACGAAGCGACCTTTCACAGATCCCACGTAAATGCAAAATTATTATCTATCAGCAAAATTCTAATAGATTAAATGATAGGTCTAGTTGTACGTAACCTTTAAGGCTGCCCACCCCACTAAACGAATAGTGTGAAGGGCGAAGACGTAGAATTTGAAACGTATGTGGGTCGTCGAAGGGAATGAATTAAAAAGAAAGTATCCTAGTAGGGGCAGATCACACTATGAATTTTGCAAGCAGTTTTTTTGCAAGTTTTTATTTAGTTTTTTTTTTATGGTGAGAAAAATCATGACGAATCCCGCCCTTGACCGGAGCAGGAAATAGGGTCAGACTCTTACGGACTAAAAACCTATCCCGTTCCTTCCTTGCCTTAGTACCAGAGCCTTCTGGGAGGTTCTTAGAGTAACGCTTTCGCATCAACCCTCGGCCTTCAGCATTACTGTTTAGAAGACTAATTACTATATGTTATGTTCATTATTATTTTGGTACATTTTTTTGTTTATTTAAGTTTCATAAATAATGAATCATATTTTTTTTCCAATTCATATCCCGTAAAATTTATATTATCAGCCTTCCTATAATTTTGAGAAATTCATGATTCTGAGATATCTACGCAAGAAATACATGACAGTGAGCATAAAAATAACCGGATACAATATAGTCAGCTGTATATTTGGACAGAAACCTCTAAAAACATTACTTGATACATAACCGTTGAGTTTTCTTTCAAAATAACAAATATCGTACCGAATATTTTCAATAAAGGAAAACACTGGGCCCAAAAATAAAAGATCGCATAGGACTACTGAGAAATCTCCCAAAGATATGTACGTTCACTCATATTGATAAATAATCTACATATATAAGCGAAAGATCACTCTGATTAATTTCGAAATCTGTGAAACTATAATATTTGCCAACTCAAAATTTGGCAGCTACTAGTGAACGGATATCTACCAATAAAGAACATTTGATAGACACCCGTTCCCTCTACAAGACAGAAGGCCTGTGTTCTAGCAATGAGAACATTAAGTACCTCCTCCTTTTTATGAAGTCGGTAAAAAGAATGATGTTGTTGCATTATACAGGGTGTTTGGTGCATCGTTTGCCAAATTGATTTTGCCGACAGGATAGATCATTTGCTATTTCTTCAGCCCCAATAATTCAATTCTTGCCACACCGGGTTTTTTTAAACAGGTTTTTAATTTTTATTCTGAAAAACACCGGAATTCAGCATTTAAGCTTACACAAATAAAAAAGTTATTAGTTTATTAATTAAATTTTATTTTTATATTTAACTGTACTGTTGTATGGTTCTATGAAATTCAAAATTACTTGCTAGTAACGTGTAGTTTTTTATAAAAACCTACAAAATGTATGGGATATGACAAAATAATTTTATAACTCAACTTTAAATTTCTATAAAAGAATAAAAATTAAAAACATGTTTAAAAAAAAACCGGTGTGGCAAGGAATGAATTATTGGGGCTGAAGATATAGCAAATGATCTATCCTGTCGGCCAAATCAATTTGGCAAACGATGCACCAAACACCCTGTATATACTACTACTGACACTAACCCAAAAATTACGAAAAAAAAACTAAAAGTTGTTCATATTGGTGTGTATAACGATCCATTTTAGGGAAATCCCATCTGTCGTATCAACTCTGTATATAAACTAAAACTAAGTCAGGACCGATTTCTTTTTTTTTTAACCATCACACAACGCCGTCTAGTCTCAATTTCAAAAACTTCTTCACCAGTCAAATGTTTCTTTATCTTACTTCCTGATAGAAGCTGTTAATCCTGAGTACTCACCTTCAACTCCTTAAAGAATGATAAGTAAATTAAAAACCCTCTTGTGCTAATAAATTCTTCGCGACCAACTGTAACCGTACCCTTAGAAGGGTCGAATGTTGTCCTACGCTCCTTCTTAATACATTTCATTTGTTTTCATTCAATCAACTACCAACCCAGGTGTGATCTGCTCCACTTTGTGAAGTTGATATGTAACTACTAATCAATGTTATTTTAAGACTATTTCTCTTGTGTTTGTGGAATAGAATTCTTTGAAAGAATTAAGGCCTAGTGGTCTGGAGATTACTGTATTAGGTTCCTAAGTTTCTGTAGGCATGATTCGTGGATTGAAGAGGTAGCTACCTAAACTAATATTGGGTCTTTACTTGGAAATGGCCGTTTTATGGAACGGCATACTTTGTACTGCGAGTACTTGATTGTATCTTAAGAATGACTAAGTACAAATTAATTTTATATTTAAGAGCTTAGAGCGGTTTTTATGCATAAAAACCGCTCTCACGTGATTATGACGTTATTACATAACCTTTTCCACATATTTTGGAAACACAGATATCTTGTGGATATTATCTAAGTTTGTGTTGATATAAAAACTTTTTATTTTTTTGTAAAGCTATTTTGCATAGTCTTTGTTAATTACTCCAAAAAGTGACATTCTACATTTTCATAAACTTGTATTTTTTTTTTTTCAAAGCATACGGATTAGCCGTTCAGACGTGATGTTTTTAAGATTTCTGGCTTTTTTATTATGATTAATACATAATATAATAAAGTTGCCTTATACATGTAACTACTTGTATATACTACATTTATCTATGTAAACTTACAAGAAAAAGTACTGTAAGTACGATTGATAATGCAGAAAAATCTTAAAGCCATATTTTTTATTGGTTTATCAACCGGCAAAATGTAGAGGTCGGTAAGTGCGGTACAATTTGAAAAAACCCACTGGAGATAAATGTATAAATCATCTACAACCAAAAAAAGGACAAGTCTTATTCATAAAATCAATGAAATTCAAACCGTCACTCAATAATTCGACATGTCGTAAAATATATTCACCTCTCATAAAGATGTCTCGTAAAACCCGGAAACTTGATGCGGGTATTATGTGTGAAGGTATTTGTTTTATCCCCGAATAAATGTTATTATTGAATATATAAAAATAGCCAGGGTGAAGAGGATGGGCTGGCTATGTACACGTGTATGCATCTGGACTGGTAATAATATAATAATAATAATTTATTTCACCATAAGCCAATTAAATAACAAAAATGTTCAGACATTAAATAAACATAAGCATGCACCTGGACTGGAGAAGATCGTCATTCACAGGACGCCTGGTTATTTTTTTATGGTGGGAAAAATCATCAAATGACGAATCCCGCCCTTGGGCGGAGCGGGAAACAGTGTCAGACTTCTGACTAAACGACCCACCGTTCCTTCCTGCCTTGATCCCAGGGCCCCGGTGTTCCGCTTTCGCATCAACCCTTGGCCCCAGAAGGCTTCGACCCTGTTGGGCCCCTACAGTTGCTAACTACTCCCACTATTTTTTTATGTTGGGTAAAAATCATTCGCGCTGCTGCTGCGCTGCTTTGTTATCTATCTTTATATATAAAAGGAAAAAACTGACTAACTGACATATCAACGCACAGCAGAAACTACTAGGATTAGGAGAGTAAAAATTTTGTCGTGTCCAATTTTGTGCGAAAACCTATTTTCACGAGGCCGAAGCGGCTGGCAGAAAGCTAGTTCCATATAAATAAAAACGTGCGACTTTAATTTGAAGGCGTGCGAGTAGTTAATTTGAAGGCACAAATTTTATAAACCGAACCATTTAATTACCTAAACTGTATTGTTAAAGGGATGGAGCTGTATAAGGTGTATAGCTCCATTCCGCTTTCGCGCTCGTACACTGCTAACATTTTTTTTACGTCATGGTAAGACCGTAAGCCGTGAGCAGACCACTAGCAAATGAGGAGGCCGACCGCATCAGGCGAAGGCAACGGCGTTCACGCAGCCGTTGTCGCCGCTGTTACCGATTCTGATTTCCGGGCACCGTAGGCGCGGGCTTGCGGACGGTAAGCAATGGATAGGTCGTCGTCCGACCGAGCCCAAATCATCGTCGGCTCGCACTATTCCTGCGTGCCTTAAGGAGTTATCAGCAAACTGTAGGGGCCCAGCAGGGTCGAAGACTCCTAGGGTTATGGGTTGATGCAAAAGCATAAAACCAGGTCCCTTGGATCAAGGCAAGGAAAGAACAGGGTGGATCGTTTAGTCAGTAAAAGTCTGGCACTATTTCCCGCTCCGTCCAAGGGCTATGTTGTCATTAGATGATTTTTCCCAACTTAAAAAAAAACTAATTCTAAAAATCTAGAACCGATTAACAAATGAGAGGGAGCTATGTTACAATGGCGTCGGATGTGGTTACTATGCCAGTAATGTCGGGCTCGTGAGAAAAGTAAACATTACGTATCTGTAAACAATGTTAGAAGATGTTGTATTTGAGCAGTGATAGAGAATGTGTTGACTGGCCTGTTGGTCTAGTGGTTAGTGGCCCTGACTGCTAAGCCGGAGGTCGTGGGTTCGATTCCCTCCCAGGACAAATGTTTGTGTGATGAGCACGATCATTTGTTCTGTGTCTGGGTGTTATTTATCTATAATATGTATTTAGAAATATATAAGTATGTTTATCAGTTGTCTAGTACCCATAACACAAGCACTGCTTAGCTTGGGACTAGACGACGTTGTGTTATGTATATATACTCGTATATATACATAATGTAAGCAGCAGCAGGGGGACATAACAAGGTTGATTATGCTTCATTATCATCATCATCATTTTAGCCGAAAGACGTCTACTGCTGGACATAAGGGGAGGCTTATGTCAAGCGCCGCCACAAAGACCGCTCTTGTACGTCTTACATCCATCGGATTCCAGCAACCGTGACCAGGTCATCGGTCCACCTTGTGGAAGGCCTTCTAACGCTGCGTGTTTCGGTACGCGGTCGCCACTCCAGAACCCTTCAGCGATTATGCTTATTCAATTCAATTAATTTGTTTCAGGGCGCCGCCACGAAGACTGGTCTTGTGCCTCTTGCATCCATCGGATTCCAGCAACCAGGTCATTGGTCTACCTTGTGGGAGGCTTTCTAACGCTGCGTCTTCCGGTAAGCGGCCGCCACTCTAGAACATTTTGGCGATTATGCTTATTCAATTCAATTAATTTATTTCAGGTGATTATAAGCCCAAATAAGTTCGTAGGGACCCTACAGAAGGGTCGCAGCCAACTGGAGCCAAGGGTTCCTTTCAGAAAGGAAGGCTCTGGCCCTGGTATATATGGCAATATCGGAACGGGGTAGGTTGTTTAGTCAGTAAGAGTCTGACACTGTTTCCCACTACGCCCAAGGGTGAAATACATTCTTTTTTTTGCGATATTAACGGCCGTATTTGTTTTGTTCTTAACTTTGAAGTTTGATTTTTCAGAACTTTAAGGGACTTTTAAATCTCAACTCGATACCTCCACGCTTTCTTTCTTACAATAAAGTGGTATATATCATGATAGGCTCATAGGTAAAGAATGGCAACAAATAGCCCAAGACCGAGAGAAATGGAAAGCTTTGGAGGAGGCCTTTACTTGAGGGGGGTTCCAATACCGTAATTTTTTATATTAGAATAAATAAAATATAGTATTAGGATAATTTAATTTTAGATACGTAAGAAACAACATAATTATGTAAGTTAATTTTGGTACTGGAAATATAAGGCTTTTTTATTTTTATTTATTTATTTATATCATGATAGACAGACAGATGGACAACAAACTGATCCTATGAAGGTTCCGTTTTATCTTTTTGCGGTACGGAACTCTAAAAATAGCTAATTAGATAAGGATAAAATTTCAGTAAACAACAAAAATCTTTGTTAGAAGGACGCTACCAATCAAGCACTCCTCCTTCGGTAAACTTTTCCAATGAAAACCATATCCTATTTGGCAAAGAAAAGCTAACTTCATAAAATGTGTATTGCTTTTCGCACAAAATTAAAACAAACATGAAATTATAATAGCTTCAGCCAGCGGCTTCGCTTGCATGAAAGTTAGTTTTTTTTTGTTTAGCATACATCTACTTCCTATAAGGAACTACCTGCCAAATTTTAAGTTTGTAGGTGTCATATTTTCTGAGATTTCGTGAGTAATCAGTGTGTGGTATTTAACTTTTATGAAACGGGAGCTATTATGCAGAAACCGGCAATGCATTTGTGTTGTAGCCATAGCAGCTTGACAAATAGTTTCTATGAATGTAATTGTCTATCGCTAGGATATAAACTGATGGGAGAAACCTACACGAGAGCGAAGCCGCTGGAAGAATGTAGTATCATACATCTATACTAATATTATAAGGAGACTCTGGAACTACAGTTTCGAATTGAAAAATTCTTTTTGTGTTAGATAGTCTATGGTTCGAGGAAAGTTATAGGCTATATATCATCACGCTATGACTTACGGGGGCGGAGCAGTAACTACAGACGCGGGTGAAGCCGCTGGCAGCCTATATACTGCTAACATCACGCGGGCGAAGCCGTAGGCAAAAGCTAGTATAGAATATAGATAGATGTAGATGAATAATTAATTAATAACATAAAGCCTCTTGTCTACACAAAAGAAGAAGCAAACATGTTATATTCCATGAATTTTACACAGTTTTGTTAAAACACGGAAGATTATATTAATTTTATTGGTAAACATAATGTACAAGAAAGTTTAACCACGAGTCTTAACTTTATCTACGCATTATGTTGCTTTATTCTATTTTAGTAATATACATATTAAGATTTTTACGTTTAAGAGGGGTTTTCCCCACTCGCATGTCGTCAACATCGAGCAAAGTTTAAGAACTTGTCCAGAAGGAGCGTTTTTGCCACGTTTCTCTCGCGCGTATCACGCTCGACCGTTTCGCCCAGAAAGAACGTACCTGTTTAAGGAAACTAACGAAGTTTAAGCCATGAATAAACTACACAAGTCGTACCCCGCGAAAACCGTTCACATTCACGTTCGGCCCTGTTTACGGAACTTCACGGTACTAATCTGGAGACGCAAATCAACTTCATGTTTGATGAAGTCGCAACGCGAAAAAAGAGAGATAACGCCTGAAAACTCTGTTGGCATTCGCTAATTCTATGGAAATATGTTTTTTTTTTACATTTTGAAGTTACGTATAAATTATGGTGATTCGGAATCTCGATTAAATGTGCTAGAGACGTAATGTTTATATTTTTAATATAGGAGTACATAATGGAAGGCCAAAGTCCACGTAAAATAGCATATTTTCAGAGCTCTATGCTTTTTTTTTTTTTTTTTTTTATGGTGGGAAAAATCATCAAATGACGAATCCCGCTCTTGGGCGGAGCGGGAGACTGTGTCAGACTTCTACTGACTAAACGACCCACCTTTCCTTCCTGCCTTAGTTCCAGGGCCCCGGTGTTCCGCTTTCGCATCAATCCAAGGCCCCAGAAGGCTTCAACCCTGCCGGGCCCCTACAGTTGCTGACAACTCCTTGAGGCGCGCGGGAACAGTGCGCGCCGTCGACGACTTGGGCTCGGTCCGGACACTTACCGGATAGGCGGACAGCGAGTTACCCATGGCTCGCCGTCCGCAAGCCCTCGTCTACGGTGGCCGAAAATCGGGATCGGAGTCACGGCGGCGACGGCTGTGGCGTGAGCGACGTTGCCTTTGCCTGATACGGTCGGCCTCCTCTTTTGCTAACATTACTGCTTCGCAGAAGGACGCGACCGCCTGCCACTCTTCCTCGCTCCGGACCATGGCCTCTACCAAGGCCCGTCGCGAGAGATCGCCGCCTCCGATCGCCTCCACGAGAACAAGGCGATGCTCTTCCCACGCGGGGCACACCTCTACCGTGTGCTCTACCGTGTCCTCCGGGCGAGAGCTCTATGCTGGATTAGTTTTACACAAAATTAAGTTTCGATTTTTATAGAATCCTAGATAGTGTCCGCAAGATATCTGTGTGTCCAAAATATCTGAAGAAAGATGTGTTATAACATCATAATTATGTAAGAGCGGTTCTATGAATATACTAGAATCTCTAAAAAGTATTCCCATTGGAAAAATGCTCACGATTTGTATTTTTATAATTATGTCACCCGCTAGTAATCGCAAATACCGTAAGTTCATGGAAATTCGCGTAGACTCCTTATTTATGACATAGCACAAAGAATCAAACTAAAGCGGCAATGGGCAGGGCACATTGCTCGGAAAACGTATGGGTGATGGGACCTAAAGGTTCTAGAGTGGCGACCGCGCACCGGAAAACGTAGCATTGGAAGGCCTCCCACAAGGTGGACTGATGACCTGAGAGTCGCGTCGCGGGGATGCGATGGATCCGAGACGCACAGGACCGTCCGTTATAGAGACACTTGGGTTAGGCCTATGTCCAACAGTGGACGTCCTTCGGCTGAAATGATGAGCTTGTTTAGAGTGATGAGAGTCACACAGCTTTACTTCATATCAGTCAACTATACTCCGTGCAAAATAAATTAAAAAACCGCTCAACCGATTTTGAGTTTTATTAAGTTGAAGGAAAGACTAAAAAGGCGTCTGCAATAAATAGTTGGTTTCCTGCGGAATAGAAGTTAAAATCGGTTGAACACACAGTTAAAAAGGTTTTTTTTTAAAGTCTAATCTTAATGAGAAAAGAGTATAAAATGTCACAATATGTTCAAGAACACTTGAGTCATGTCATGTCATGTCAAAGGGTACATAGGGAAAAGGTATGATCTCGTAAAACAATCGGCGGAAGGTCGTACGGTTATAGGGGTAACTCAATGACCGACACAAAATTCTACCCTTAACACAAAACCAATGAAATCTACAGTAACAAAGGGGCTTCTAACTTTAGGATATGACACAACAGAAATTAGCTTAAGTGGTAAACATACGGAACACATTCTTAGATCACACATTCATGTATTATACACGATGTCACCGACATCGACACACAAACGAATACCATAGATACAGTATACCTACATATTTTGTGAAAATTAATTTTAAAATTAAAATTGTCATCAGGGTTGACCAAGGAGTTGTCAGCAAATAGGGAGGCCCCACTGCAGGGCCGATGCCTACTGGGGCCCTGGTCCGGTTTCTGAAAGGAAGGTCCGCTTAGTCAGAGTGTGGCACTGTTTTCCGCTCCGCCCAATGGCGGGATTCATCATTACATGATTATTCCGCCCATAAACAAAATCAGGGTCAATGATTAGAATAACAATTTTATAAGTACTAGCTTCTACCAGCGGCTTCGCTCGCCCCCTTTAGGGATGGAGTTTAATAAAATCCGTTCTTATCAGATGTCTACATCTTATAAGGATCTGTCAAATTTTAAGTTTGTAGGTGTTATAGTTTCTGAAATTTCGTGATTACTCAGTGAGTGGTGTTTTATTTCGTTTTTATACATAAGTATCTATTATAAAGATTAAAAAATAGAGTTTTTATTTTAAATTAGGAAAATGTCGACAAAAAATTCATGAAAAACCTCCGTCTCAAAGGCATATGAAAACCCTCCATCTCATAGGGACATTAAAAACCTCTGGATTCAAAGCGACATGAAAAACCTGGGTCTCATAGGAACATGATAAAACCTGCGTCTCAAAGGCACATGAAAAGTTCTCAAAGTTGTGGACACGAACATAATACCACGTGGCGCCGCAAATAAGGACCCAGTCTAACGTAATAAGGCAAGGATAAAGAAGAAAGAAAGAAAGAAAGTAAAAGAACAACTAAAAAAACCTTTTGTGTTCTTCGTTAATAACTAACTAGATTTTCTTCATTTTTGTCATTTTACGGAAGTCTTTGTGAAATGAAATTAAAAAGGTTTGTTTCAATATTTGATGCAATGCTTTTTGTAGTATAAATTATATGATAGACAGAGAAATATGTTTGTATTATTACATTTTTATATAATAACTAGCTTCTGCCCGCGACTTCGTCCGCGGAAAATTTGTGAGACAAAAGTTGTGATAGCTCGGTTAATATCCCCGTTATATAAATAATTTATAGCCTATGTCACTCAGGAGTAAAGCAGCTTTCTATTATAGCTTCAATTTTTCCAATCGAACCATTTGTTCCAGAGATTACCTCCTACAAACAAAAAAACAAAAAAAAAATAAAAAAACAAAAAAACAAACTTTATCTCTTTATTATATTAAGTGTAGATGTAGATAACAAGGTGGACCGATGACCTGGCAAGGGTTGCGGGAATCCGCGAGATACAAAGGACCGTTCATTGTGGCGACACAGTTAGGGGAGGCCTATGTCCAACAGTGGACGACTTTCGGCTGAAATACTGATAGTGATGATAATAATACAAACACAATAATATATTAGTAATTGGTATAATTACATTTACAAGTAAATAATATTTTTAATTAAATAAAGTGTTGAGTTGTGTATATTATTTCGTCAAATAAATACAATAATTTTATCAATCACTTAAAATTGGTTTATACAAATTCATTATTTCATTGAAATTTATTAAATCATAGTAAAACAAAGTAATAATAAATTGATGCGAAAAAAAAATGAAATTATCATTGATAATAAAAATATTGATATTTTTACTTTTTTACTGGGCATAATTAAGCCCAGTGGTGGGCGAAGTCGGACTCCAAGGATGAAATTTCCTACTTCTTCTTAAAGCATAAACACTCAAAATTATGACGCAACTCATCAAAACAGTTGGATAAAAATAATATTATTTAAATGAACTACAAAACATTGAACAATAAAATCCCAACTTTAAAGCTAAAGCAATGCGAAAATACCATCTTCCAATGAAAACAACAAATTGGCGGGAATCGTGGACGCAGAGAGCTTTCAATTTGTTACAAATAAAGTTGTCCGATACCAATAACAACAGCATTTAATTTCATAAAACAACAAATAAACAAATGCATAATAAAACAAAACCATTGCACTTTAAGAGAAACAAAAGTATATCACAATATTACTATAGTTCAGAAAAACAAAAAGGGCGATCTTTAGAAAAAATTGGGCAAGTGCGCGGAACACTAGCACTGAGGGTTCAGTACAAACTTAGTTACGAAGATTTTTCCGGATCGCAAAAACTTTTTTTTTTTCTGATTATAGGTTCGCGCTTGACCGCTATCTCACCTGATGGAAAGCGACGATGCGATCGACGATAGATCGTCGATAGAAGAGTCAATAGGTTACCTATTGACTCTTGACTTAAAGATTCCCGGATTGTAGCCATCAGGAAACACAGACTCCGGCAAGGATTTTTTTTGGTGACGTAACCACTTTACATTTTTCATATTTATTCCAATACATGTGCTATAAGAACTTGGTTAATACAGAATTTTGAGATTCTGGGTCAAGGGAATCAAAATACAAAGAGCACTTCTATGTAAATTTTGATTCCCTTGGTAGTATTTTCTCTAACTAAGAAGTTTAATTTTTTCACAACTTCAAGGGACCGCAACAACTCAATACCTCCACACATGTACTACACCATAACTCCACGCATTTGTTCCGGTCTTGACTGACAGACAGACGGACATAATGACACAAGTGGCCCTACAAGGTTTCCGTTTTTTCTTTAGACATATGGAATCCTAAAAATAACAACATGGCGGCAAATGTCACTGTGGAAAGGTTTAAACTTGTTAAAAATACAGGTTTCCGATACCAATGGGGTATAACTGGCCATAATTTTGTGGAACAAACTAATGAATATGAAATAGTTGAGAAAAGAGACATTTCGTCCGACGATCGGGCTTAGAATGTCCTAATGCAATTCAACAGTTGGTCGCACTGGTCAAGTAGCGTCCACATAACAATCAATCTTCCTTCTATTATATATATACAAAGTTAATACGACAGCTGGGCTTTCCTTAAAAAGGATTATTACACACCAATATGAACAACTTTTACGATGAAACCCAACCTAAAAATCCCCGAAGAAAACTAAAAAAACCCCGCTGCTCCATTACTCACATAACTCGACAAAATGCATGAAGCAGTGGGTTTTTTACTTTTCTACACACCAATATGAACTACTTTTACTATGAGACCCAACCTAAAAATCCCCGAAGAAAACTAAAAAAACCCCGCTGCTCCATTATTCACATAACTCGACAAAATGTATGGTGCAGTGGGTTTTTTACTTTTCTACACACCAATATGGACTACTTTTACTATGAGACCCAACCTAAAAATCCCCGAAGAAAAGTAAAAAAACCCCGCTGCTCCATAGATTTTTATTCACAGAACTCGACAAAATGTATGAAGCAGTGGGTTTTTTTACTTTTCTACACACCAATATGAACTACTTTTACTATGAGACCCAACCTAAAAATCCCCGAAGAAAAGTAAAAAAACCCCGCTGCTCCATAGATTTTTATTCACATAACTCAACTAAATGTATGAAGCAGTGGGTTTTTTTACTTTTCTACACACCAATATGAAATACTTTTACTATGAGACCCAACCTAAAATTCCCCGAAGAAAAGTAAAAAAAACCCGCTGCTCCATAGATTTTTATTCACATAACTCGATAAAATGTATGGAGCAGTGGGTTTTTTTACTTTTCTACACACCAATATGACCAACTTTTACTATGAGACCAACCCAAAAATTATGAAAAAAAACCCGCTGCTCCATACGTTTTATCGAGTTAAGTGAATATAAATCTATGGAGTAACGGGTTTTTTTTCGTGATTTTTGTGTTGGTTTCATAGTAAAAGTTGTTCATATTGGTGTGTACAATGATCCTTTTGATGACGTAACGTAAACGTGCTCCGGTGTAAAAGGCTAAGAACGAACGGTGTGGGGTTTTTTTGTCAGTAAGAGTCTGACACTATTTCCCGCTCCACCCAAGGGCAGGATTTGTCATTGGATGATTTTTACCTACCATAAAAAAACCTTTGAGGCGAAAGCTTTCGAATGCTATTCTGTTTTAAATGTTTTCATAAGACTTGTACAATTCCTACAATTTTAGAATTAATTACCAACTAAAAACTTCAAAAATTTTGAGAAAAATGCAGGAAAAACGGTCTATATTTGTGTAACATTTCCAAATGCAACCCAAATAAACATAAAAGCAAGTTTAGCTTGCATTCACCGGATCCCGTCGTCGGATATTCAAATATAGGAAGTGAGTATTATTGTAATAACGTGTACCTTACTCTATATATGTTAATTATGTTAAACGATTCACTATTTTGATCGCTTGGTTAGACACGTTTATTGAAAACTAGCTTGTCCCAGCGACTTTGCCTGCGATAAAGTAAAACAAGGATCAGTCCTGTGCGTTTTCGCGCATGCATCGGATTCCAGCAACCTTGACCAGGTCATCGGTCCACCTTGTGGGAGGCCTTCGAACCCTGCCTCTTCTGGTAAGCGGTCGCTACTCCAGAATCTATCGGCCTCAGCAGCCAACTGTTCTGCGTGCAATGTATCCTGCCCAATGCCAGTTAAGTTTGGCGATTCGTTTTGCTCCTTTCGATTGGGCAACCTTGGTTCTCTTGCGGATATCTTCATTTCTGATTCGATCACGCAAGGATACTCCGAGCATAGCCCTTTTCTTGACCCATGCCCTTTCGAGCATATCTATTTACACTTTTTTTTATACTGATGGAAAAGTTGAGAAATTGATACATGTCATTCCAATCAGTTTACCTTATTTTGTTTTCAATTTTCGTACTAGGCACGCGTAATCTCAAATTGACAGAGAATTAGAAAAATTAAGTATATTATAAATAATATATAAGTAACGTAATTTTTGTTGAAAATATAATTTTAGAAATCACTCAAAAGGAGAGATAAAGATTATAATTAAAATCGTAAATATTGAAAGACGTCAATCTAAATTAAGGTCGATATCAGAGTATACAGTGCATAACATTGATATTTATTTTTAGTAACTTGGTCAATTATGTTCTAGCAACTAGAAATAGAACACATCTTATCTTATTTATTACTATTGCAGCGATCCTGGGGGTAATAATAGACCTAAGATAATAATATAGAGCGAAAATCTAGCATTTCTATTAAGTTTTAAGGTCTATTTATATAGGTCATCAATCTGTGTCCCCAATGTTCCCCCTGTTGGGACTCAGACCTCTCTAGGAGAGAGAATAGGCCGTAATCCACATGTCTTCGAATTTGTTGGTTTTTTGGGTTTGCCAGTTTCCTCACGATGTTTTCCTTCACCGTTTTGAGAGCAGTGGTCATGAAATAAATTACACAAAGTAATGGCTCCTGGCTGAGTTTGAATCCGCGACCTGCAACTCGTAAGTCGGGGCCCTTACCACTCATCCGCATAAAAAAAAGCCCAGCAGGGTCTAAGCCTGCCGGTGCTGTGAAACGAAGGCAAGGAAGGATCAGGAGTGGGTTTTAGTCAGCAAAAGTCTGACACGCCCTGTCACTCAACTTGATGGCAAAAAAAAACCGATATGGAACCCGGGAGTCCTGGAACGCAAGTCAAAGAAGGAACATAGTTGTGTAGTTTTAGTCAGCAAAATTCTGGTAGGCTCTCCTGCTCCACCCTAGAGCGAGAGAAGTCATTGGATAACTTCCCACCTTAAAAAAGCCCGTTCACGTAAACCAAATTTATTTTTCAATCCCCAGGGAAATGTTGAGAAAATAAATGCGTAAGTAAATTGAGTATTACAATAAAGAGTCCCAACTTTAAATTAGTATTAATACGCGGAGAAACATTTTCCTTTCCTTGTAAAAATCTTCATCTATTCGTATATATATATATATATATATATATATATATATATATATATATATATATAAAAGGAGAAACTGACGGACTGACTGACATATCAACGCACAGCCGAAACTACTGGGACTAAGAGAGTGAAATTTTGCACAAGGCTTCCTTTTATGACGTAGGTGAACACTAAAAAAGGGTTTTTCAAAATTTAGCTCCTAAAGGGTTGTAATGGGGGTCTAAAGTTTGCATGGGGAACCCTACTTTCACGCGGGTAAAGCCGCTGGCAGAAGGCTAGTCTCTACATATAAAAGGATAAATGACTGACTGACATATCAACGCACAGCCAAAAGTATTGGGACTAGGAGAGTGAAATTTTGCACAAGGCTTCCTTTTATGACGAAGGCGAGAACTATGAAAGCATATTCTAACATTCGCCCCCTAAAGAGGTGAAACGGGAGTCCAAAGTTTGTACGAAGGACCTACTTTCACGCGGGCGACTCCGCTGGCAGAAGCTAGTATCTAATATATTTAACCGGATTCGAACCTCCTGAATCTGAATTTTGGTTGACGTCCGTATCTTGTCTTGGTCGTCATAACATTTCTCACAAATGAGCTTTTATCCAGAATATTTCAAGCTCACATAGCGTAAAAAATGTCTTTCTTTATTATAAGAACCCACAAACGGAAACACTTTTAGTTAAATTGGCTACAGAGAAAATATGCGCTTAAAAACGACGTCGGGAATCATAGACGTAGGAAAAGACGCTGCCACACTATGATGGAACAGGTCACCTCCGCCGCATATAAACTGACCGTTGGGCACGTCTTCCTAAAGTAAGTGACTAATGGACCACGTCGCCAAGTCCGACTTGGGAGTAGGTTTTTTGTTATGGTGGTAAAAATCGTCGAATGACGAATCCCGCCCTTGGGCAGAGCAGGAGACAGAGTCAGATTTCTACTGTCTAAACGACCCACTGTTCCTTCTTGCCTTAGTTCCAGGGCCCTGGTGTTTCGCTTTCGCATCAACCCTTGGCCTCAAAAGGCTTCGACCCTGCTGGGCCCCTACAGTTGCTGACAACTCCTTGAGGCGCGCGGGAACAGTGCGCGCTGTCGGACAGCGAGCTTCCCACTGCTCGCCGTCCGGGGAAAAGGTGGCGAGATGATATATTCGTATAGGGTGACTGGTAATTAGTGATTGATACTTAACACGTAATTGTAGTCATGATAACAAATAACTTTTAATATGGGACCAAACGTGAAATCACGAATAAAATTCTGCTGGTCAGTACATTTAAGTTTGTCTACTGGTCAAATATAATGAACTTTCTGATGTTTTCGCAATGGTTGTTTCGAGGTAAACCGAAAATAGAATACTTGGAAGAAGTTGGGCTTTTGCCCAACCGTGGGCAAAATATAGAACAATTTATTTGTTTAACACAACACATTTTACGTCTGATTATTGAAAACGACTTTTTACTTGACTAGCCCAGAAGCAAAATCCTTTCTAGGCAGCTTTTAATTTTTTATTTTATAAATTGATAGGCTCACGTTTGACCAATATCTCACCAGACGGTAAGCGATGATGTGGCCGACGATGGAGCATGCTTGTCTAGAAGTAGCGTATTCAGTTATTAAATTGATCATCTTTAGATTTTTTTTAGTTATACAAATTTTTTACCACTAAATTTTTTTGGAAAAAAATATTGTTTGACACACTTTTTAGTTTGGTTGGACACAATGTCTAAAAATAACATAATTTACTCATTAAATTGATCATCTTTAGATTTTTTTAGTTAAACAAATTTTTTACCACTTCGATTTTTTGGGGAAAAAAATTGTTTGACACACTTTTAAGTTTGGTTTGTGTTACACAGTGTCTAAAATAACTTAACACTTAAAACTTATATCTGTCGTTTATTTCCAATTAATTCCATAATAATTTTCCTCCAATCTTTACGAAAGAAAAACTCCAACTTGTTTTCCTAACGCTACAGCGAGCGCGTCAGCTGCCACAGTGTATAAAAGGCTCGCACGCACAGTGGGACCATCACAACTACACCAAGTGTCATCCGCTATACAACTTCGAATGCCATACATGTTTGTGTGATTGTTACAGTGATCCGTTTTCCCTTTTATTTTTCAATTTTGTTATGCTGTGATCGATTTGATAAAGGTGAGTTTGACAATTATTTTTCTTTTTTTGATAAGGTGAAAATTTTGGATGGGTGACCGTTTTGTAATTTAGATGGAGGATAGATATTTAAGTCATTTTTTTTTATTTTTTTGAAAAATTTTAAACATTGTGGATAAAGAGTATTCTAAAATAATTTTAAAATAACGCACAGATGTTTTCCTGTTCAAATGTTTTTATTTTTTTATTATCTATATTGTAAAGCAGAATTTTCCATTTAAAAATATTATATTTCTTTAAAATTCTTCCTTAAAATAACAGGCGGTATTTCAATTCCCTTTAATTGTACGCAGATAAGTTTCTTTTTACTATTTATTTGTTTCGGGGTTTTTATCCACGCGTTTCGGATTGTACATTTTAGTTATTTTAGTATCGTAGTTAATCCTTAACGAGTTTAATTGTCTTTTGTGAATAATTACACCATTCATACTTGTTGATCTGACAATCCGTGAAAAACATAAATTGAATCAACTTTACTGAAAAATCCAAATAAGGGAATCGTTTCATTGAATCTTAACAACCGTTGGACGATAGTAAGCTGTTGTATTTATAATATTATAAAAGAGGAAAAATTAGTATTTGTTTCAGTAGAATTCAGCTTTACCCCTACGTGCTATGGCTATAATATATTTATTATTTTCACGCGGTTGAAACTATTATCTAATAATATTATTTGAGTGTGAGTAAATTGATTTAGCAGCAAGGAATTAGATAAACAAATATGACTTTATTCTCAAATATATATTTGTCCTTGCTACCAAAATTATGAACCTTATGAATATGAATATTATATGTTATACTAGAGTAGCTCCAGAAAACAGCAAAAGACATAGAATTGTAAAATATCGCGAGCAAACGTAAAATATTTTTTTCTAAATCATCATCATCATCCTACCCTTATCCCATTTTATTTGGGGTCGGTGCAACATGTTCTTTTCTTCCACTCTGTCCTGTCACCCGTCACACTATCAGTAACTCCCTTTTCTTTCATATCACTCCTCACACAATCCATCCATCTCTTCTTTGGCCTCCCCCTTCCTCTCCATCCATCTACGTGTAAACTCAAAACTCTTTTTGTGACATGCGTTTCATCTCTCCTCTTCACATGACCATACCAAGACAAACGATTTCCTTTCAACTTTTCAGTCACTGGCGCCACTATATTTTTTTCTAAATAAGTCACGGTTATGTTAGAAACTAATTTTGGATGTAATTTATGATATACAAAACGTATTCAAAAAAATAAATCTAGAAATTATAATCTAATAAAGATTTATTATAATCACACGGAGTCTGCCATTTTCCAAAGTCATATACAATACGCTCTAAAACCAGATAATGTGCGCGTCTTAAGTATGTTCAAGAGCAAAAAAGAATCGATAGTAACTCAAATATTAAATAGGAAATAATGGTCTATCAGACCATTTATTTACAACATTTAAGTAACAGTTTTACATCTCACATTCTGTCAACTTAAAATCGTTCAATTATTATTTATCGGATACTAGATTTCGATCGCAACTAGACGAAATTGCGATCGAGTTAATTTCTGTAATAGTAGATGCAAAGTCGAAGCTAGATAAAAAAAAATACCATCACTGCTTACCATCAGATTTTTTTTTGAAAAGTCATCAAATGACGAATCCCTTGGGCGGAACGGGAGACAGTGTCAGACTTCTACAGATTAAACGACCCACCATTCCTTTTTGTCTTAGTTCAAGGGCCCTGGTGTTCCCTTAAAAGGGCTTACCATCAGGTGGGATTGCAGTAAAGCATTAGTTTATAGCAAATAAAAAAATATATAGCTCACTCTTCTTCTTTTCTTAGCCTATTCTTAGCTTTTTCTTGCTCACGTTGTTCCTTGGGATTAAAACTTAATTCGGACAAAAATTTTAAAGACATTTTGTCTTTAAAAATGGTTCAGTAGTTTGTCAAAGAGTGTGATGTTTCACAATTATAATACTTTTATGAATTCATTATCTTTCTGCCATTTTCTCATATTTTTGGGGTCGGCGCAACACGTTTTCTTTTTCCTTGCCCTGTCACCCGTCATACTACCATAAACTATCTTTTCCTTCATATCACTCCTCACACAATCCATCCATCCATCCATCTTTTCTTCAGCCTCCCTCTCCCTTTCCATCCATCTACATGTAAACACATAACTCTTTTAGTAACATGCTTCATCTCTCCTCATCACACGACGATACCAAGACAGAAGGTTTCCTTTCAACTTTTCAGTCATTGGCACCACTTTCGAACTTCCTCTAATATACTCATTTCTCACTTTATCCATTCTCGTTACACCACACATCCATCTTAACATTCTCATCTCCGCTATGTGCAATCTTTTTTCGTCCGACTTTTCACAGTCCAACATTCTGAACATCATCCTTGTATGAATTACCTAAGACTCATTCATCATCATCGGCCTTTTAATGTTCCCACTTCTGGGACTCAGGCCTCCTCTCTAGGAGAGGGAATTGGCCATAATCCACCACGCGGGCCAGTGCCTATTGGTAGATGTCACACGTCTTTGAATTTTTTGGTTCTAGGACATGCCGGTTTCCTCACGATGTTTTCCTTCACCGTTTTGAGAGCAGTGGTGATGTAATAAATTACACAAAGTAATGTGCCTGGCTGGGTTTGAACCCACGACCTACAACTCGTATGTCGGGGCCGTTACCACTCGGCCACCACTGCTCAAGACTAATTAAATATGAGTAACACATACACAGTCCAGATACCAACTCTGTCGGAGGATAATTGTGGTAGATGTATTAGGCCTGTACGCCTCTACGCCCGTCACTCAGGATGCAAGTAGCTAGATTGCTTGGAACTAGGCTTAAGCAATGTTTGCATCTCGAACATTGAATTCTGTATAAATAAAGGACATTTTTGAGAGAAAACCCACTAATGTCATATACTAAAGTGTAATTTGTATGAATTTCGGTACAAAAGTAGACCATGTTTTATCCTAGAAAGGAATGGGGTAGGTTGTAAAGTCAGTAAGAGTCTGACACTGTTTCCTCGCTCCGCTTAAGGGCGGGATTTGTCATTGGATGTGTTTATATCTACCATAAAAAAATCCCAGAAGTATGTATCCTTGGGACCATTAACATCTCTCATGCGGGTAAAGTCGCTTGTAGTAGCTGGTCATCAAATACTTCTTCCATTCTGGGGAATTGGCGCAATACGTTTTTTGGGAATGCCTGCCAGAAAGTTACTTTCGCGATTAACCAATACTTAAACATTATTTTACAAAGTTCTAGCTTTTTTTTTTTTATGGTAGGTAAAAATCATCCAATGACGAGTCCCGCTCTTGGGCGGAGCGGAAAACAAGTGTCAGACTCTTACTGACTAAAAAACCTACCCCGTTCCTACATCGCCATACATACCAGGGCCAGAGCCTTCCTTTTCAGACACAAACCCGTGGCCCTGATTGGCTTCGACCCTTCTGCAGGGTCCCTACGGTTGCTGACAACTCCTTGAGGCACAAAGTTCTAGCTTTGTGTCATTTGTTCAGATTTACCGGTAACTCTTACAATACGGCCGTCAGATCTTGGTGAGTCAGAAGTTAGGCTCTACGAATTTTAGCGCTGGAAAACTCGTACAGAAATAAATGCCAATAACAGTTTTTAACAGCAATAACCACTGCAAATTGCATTAATTGGTTTAAATCATTATTTTTTAGAAGTTTTCAAGCTCTAAAATTCGCAGACTCTAACTACAGACTTGCTAAGAACCGAAGGCCGTACTGTATTATACACGAAAATACTAACATAACTTGTACATAAATCTGGAATAAGGCAAGGGAGGAACGGGGCAGGTTCTCTAGGCAGTAAGAGTCTGACACTATTTCCCGCTCCGCCCAAGAACGGGATTCGTCAATGGATGATTATAACTAAAAAAAAAACTTGTACAAAAATTTATGGGTACAATCGCGGTAATATTCACTAGCTGTGTTTAAAAAACATTATTATCAAACTATTTATATTAAAGCCTCGATCTTTGTCAAGTTATAAAATTCGTGCGCAACAGCAGTGAGTAACAGCTAACTAATGATGTTAGGAAACCCTTTCCGTCCACGCCACTTTTATGGCGGCTTTACGTTACTGCCGTGAATTCACGCGCGCATTCACGCCGCGACTAAACTACATAAATCAAACCGTCTACATTAATGTTCACGCCTGTTTACGGCGATTCACGGTACTAATCTGGAGCCGGCATTAGACTTTTGAATACCGTAATTAGAAACATAATAGAAAGACAATAGGTGTGCGAACGCTGGCACTCGGGGCTCAAAAGTTCAATTCTCGCGCCTCAAGGAGTTGTCAGCAAACCGTAGGGGTCGGGTACAGGGGTACAGGGTCGAAGCCTCCCGGAGCCGAGGGTTGATGCGAAAGCGTTACACCGGGGCTCTGGGAATAAGGCAAGGAAGGCACGGGGTAGGTTCTTTAGTCAGTAAGAGTCTGACACTGTTTCCCGCTCCGCCCAAGAGTGGGATTCGTCATTCGATGATTTTTACCTACCATAAAAAAAACCTTTCAAGAGAGGAGTGAAAGAACTCTTCTATCTTTCTATTTCATCGTAGTTGCTTATAAGTATGTATTATTAAAGTCAAAGACAATGGATTTATGATAAATTAGCAAATTGCCAGGGTCTCGTAATTTTGAAATTCAGTTTTGAAAACAGAGTTATTTTTAAGGAAATCCTATTTTCAATAAAGAAAAATATTTCTATATTATACTGGTATATTACGGAAATTTCTCCAAATATTTAGTAAGTAGTGGATTTTTTCCTAATAGATTTTTATATAGTGTACGGTTTTTGTAAATAATCGCTTTTAGCGATAAGACCGCCCATTGTGACACCTAATTAATTTTAAGTTCTCATTATAATTTTATTTTTCATGTGCAATAAGGAAAACATCTTTCTATCTATATATCTATGGTTGCCTCTATTTTCCCTTCCACTATATTTAACTATTTATGTACACACATATAATTCATAGATAATGAACATTATAAACAAAAGAATGTACAAAGGTACTGCTTATTTCAAAAAGAAATTTCTTCCAGCAGACCTGCGAAAGGAAAAATTGGTAGAAATGTAGACAATAGTGTGCAGAAAATATAAGAAAAGAAGTGATTGTGAAAACTTAAAATTAAAATAATAAATACTTATACTTACTTACTATATCTTCATGATAGCCTGGGAATTAAGTAATCATAACATAATATATTACTTATAAATAACTATTTTCTATTTATACTAGTGCTTGAAAAAAAACGTTCTTGTTCAATGTATCGAAATCTAACGGAAATTAATTTATTTCGAATAGTCCTCCAAAGACATCAATTTGGTAAAAAATTGAGATCAACGATATCAAATATCTTATTTCTCTCTGGATTATTTATCAATGATATTCTAGCACTAATCGACTGCGTTAGTATCTTTGTAGACGTTATACTGTCTGACTAAACAATCATTTATCATCATCATCATCAGCCTTTTCAATGTTCCCACTGCAGGGACACAGGCCTCCTCTCTAAGAGAGGGAATGGGCCGTAATCCACCACGCGGGCCCAGTGCGGGTTGGTGGTTGTCGCATGTCTTCGAATTTTTGGTTCTAGGACATGCCGGTTTCCTCACGATGTTTTCCTTCACCGTTTTGAGAGCAGTAGTGATGAAATAAATTACACAAAGTAATGCGCTTGGCTGGGTTTGAACCCGCGACCTACTACACGCAAGTCGGGGCCGTTACCACTCGGCCACCACTGCTCTCTGTCTATTAAAATAATACTTGATTATTTTAGGATAAAATACATCTAAGTACTTGTTAAGACGAATCATACAAGCCCGAACTCGATGGGGTAATGTTGTTTAATTACTGAGTTCCTATGGTCATCTACCAACATTTACAATAAGCAGTACTTTTGTACTACACATATTATGGGATTTTTTCACTGTTCAAAAAAAAAAAAATTAATCATTACATAGTATAAAACAAAGTCGCTTCTCCCTATGTATGCTTAGATCTTTAAAACTAAGCAACGGAATTCGATGCTGTTTTTTTTATTTGAGTGATTTAAGAGGAAGGTTTATATGTATAATACATGTATAATATCAACATTGCACCCGTGCGAAGCTGGGGCGGGTCGCTAGTTAAAGATAATTTATGTATAACCCTACTAAATAATTCGACATAACTCGATAAATACCTTCTAACGAGCAGGTAACACCATTAATATCTAATAATTAAATCCTTAATAACTTCTGACAGCGATATTAGCGACATCTCCAGGAACTACTTTGAGAGAATCTTAATTATAAAGACTGATCACAGAATTAATTTGAAATATAATTCAATATTTAATATAGGTAAAGTAAAGAAATAGAAAGAAAGAAATAACATTTATTGGCACAGTCACAGGGCATAACACAACAAACAACAAGTTAAATTAGTAGTGTTAGTAGTATTGTAGTTATTATTAATTTGTAGGTAATTTGTAGGTAAGTACATTTTAATACAAGTGAAAAAAGTTTGCCAGTCCGATTGAGACGGAATTCGCCCGAGCCGCAGGTGAGGGTGATATGCAGCCGAGTGCTGCAGTAACTTTACGATGTTTAAGTGACGTTTTTCAATACATTTACGAAGAAATAAATAAACGGGGCCTGACACAATCAATTGTAGCGAGGTTGGACTTGCATACTTTTCAGCACAAGCGCGGAAAACACTAAATTACTTTCCCAAAAGCAATAAATATAGGAGCGGGTTTTCCAATAAGTGCATTGAAAAATATAGACCCAATAAAAAAAAATTCGTAGAGCCTACAAACTGAGTTCTGCCATTTTGACTTCGCAGAAATGGACAATACGCTTTTTCCGAATGCACAATACACCGGCCCATCAAAGATCGGTATTCCTTTATCCCAGAACAATGCTTTGGGGTTAGCCAAACTACTATTTGGGAGTATTGGAACAAAACATGACTGAATGATTCCACTGAAAACTCAAAATAAAATTGAAAGGAATTGAAAAACTATGAATGGAGTCAATTGAACAGAGGTTCTGTTTTACTGCCCACTCCCACTCTTGGGTGGCCGGGAGGGTATGTCAGACTTTTTAATGACTATAACCATTCCCCAAAGCCCAAGTAGCTCCAACTTTAGGCCTCTATGGTCTTGCTGACATCTTAAGCAGCGCGTGAAACACTATGCGCCGTTGATGTCTTGGGCTCGGTCCAGATGGCTACCGAACGGTCGAACGGCGAGCTACCCATTGCTCGCTGTCCGCAAGCCCGAGATCAGAGGTCCTACCGAGTTCTTGACGAACTAAACTGAATTGTTAAAGAGATGAAGCTATACAGGGTGATTAGTAATTAGTGACCGATACTTAAACACTTTGGTAATTGTAGTCATTACTAGCTTTTGTCAGCGGCTTCGCCCGCGTACATAAAATATAGCCTATGTCACTCAGGAGTAAAGCAGCTTTCTGTTGTTGCTAAAATTTTTCCAATCGGACCAGTAGTTCCAGAGATTACCCCCTACAAACAAAAAAACAAACTAACAAAAAAACAAACTTTACCTCTTTATTATATTAGTGTAATGTAACAAACAACTTTAAATGTGGAACCAAACCTGAAAGTGTGAAAAAAGTCCGCAAGTTTGACACATTGCACAGTTAGGCGAACATAAATGTACTGGCCAGCTAAATTTCTTTTTCGCGATTTCAGGTTTGGTCTCATATTGAAAATTGTTTGTTATCATGACTACAATCACTTGTTTAAGTATCGGTCACTAATTACCCGTCACCCTATATTCTTATATAAGACTAGCTTTTGTCAGCGGCTTCGCCCGCGTACATAAAATATAGCCTATGTCACTCAGTGGTAAAGCAGCTTTCTATTGTTGCTAAAATTTTTCCAATCGGACCAGTAGTTCCAGATATTACCTCCTACAAACAAAAAAACAAAGAAACAAAAAAACAAACTTTACCTCTTTATTATATTAGTGTAGATATATAGCTCTGTCCCTAGATATATAGCACCATCATAGCAAAATTGGGGATTATAAACCCCTCGGACACCCAATGCAAGTGCGGTGCTTCTAACCAAACAATGGCCCACATATTAGAGTGCCCAATCCATGCATGTGTATGAACTATGGCCACTCTGGAGGACCTAAAAACGCCACTGACGTCGCTATAAAAATGACAACCTGATGGCTCAAAAACTTTGAGGGAAACATCCCTCCATCCCTCTTTCTCGCCACTGCTATGGAGAAAAAGGGAAAGGGAAACAGAATCCAACGATTTGAGAAGAAGAAGAAGCTCCATTCCTTTTTCTCATACGCAAGCTTGCCTTTTTAAGACGTCATGGTAAAGGCCCAGAACTTTCGAATCCGGAATTCATAAAGCACATTCAGATATATTATAATATTATTCTTAACTTTTTTAACCTTTGAAAGAAAAATATTGAATTAAGATATCAGTTTAGCTAACTTTGCGTATTCTACTATAGTCTTAAAACCCACGCTTTGATATGTTTATTTAATTAGTGTTTTATTCTAGTACATAATTTAAAGATTTTGATGACTCGGTTGGCGCAAAAAAAAGTACTTGAGTGTTTTGTTTCTGCGGTGCAGGTCGCAAGTTTGATTCACGTACGGAACCAATATTTGTATGGTCTTCAAATAGGTTTTTTTATGGTGAGCATACATTATCCAATGACAAATCCCGCTCTTGGGCGGAGCGGGTTACAGTGTCAGACTCTTACTGATTAAAAAACCGACCGCATTCCTCTCTCTGTTTCTACGTTGACTCTTGTGTGTGAGTTTAGATTTTTGTAAACATACTCACGATATAGGAGTAATTCCTGTTGGGCCAATTTTGTAAAATAAAATGGAAAAGTGTAAGAGTCTTTTGGGCTTTACCTAGATATTAGAATGTCGTAATTATTTAATTGCGAAAAGAAAAGATATTTTGGTGCAAAACATGCCCAAACGCAACATTCCTTTTAAGTAAACGAACATGAAGTTATTTTTAAGATATTTCTAAACGCGTCATCAGTATATTCTATAGTGTCCCATTTGGGCGCCAATTATAATAACCATAATAATCCTCATTTATTTCCAAACAAGTATAACTATAATAGCTCACCATATTATTATCTCAAAATCAAAGGTATTTTATTTAAAATAAACTATTTACAGGCACTTTTGAAAGGTCAAGGAGTCTGTCTGAAAATAGACACTCTTTTCAATCACGTTACGTCTTACAAATATGTCGGTTACATATTTGTTGTCGATACTATTATTTGCGAACAATATAAATAAATGCAAGTAAAAAAAAAACAATTCTAAATACAAGTCAACATAGCCTAAGATACCAAAAAAGGCTCGCACAACACACAAATGAGTTGGCACTAGCACTTAGAGGAACAGGAGGACAACTGCACAGGAGGTTGAGGAGATGTGACATCCCTAGTCTCAGCGCTAGATTTGCATAGGGAAATGAGAGCTACCCTGAAACCGCTCTCATTATAATATATAATACAAACAGACTAAAAGTCGATCAACTCAGTGGCTTATTGTTCTAGGACAGATTGCCATGGTGCAGAAAAGAACAAAAACAAATTCTAAATACACATATTATTAAAATAAACCACTGACAGCTAAGAGATGATCTGTTCAATTCAAATAAACTTCGAGCCACTAACTTCCATAAAGAGATCAAGTTAAAAAGTAAAGTTACAATTAACATTGATAAAAAATTACTACACAACTTTTGCAAACTACCCACATCGACAAGAAATTCCAAATATTTTTCAAGTCCTTTCTAAATATAGATATTAATAATATATTCCACAACTATCACACAACGCCGTTTAGTCCCTAGTAAGGCTGAGCTTTGTTATGAGTACTAGACAACTGATAAACATACTTATATATTTCTAAATACATACATATTATAGATAAATTACACCCAGACACAGAACAAATGGTCGTGCTCATCACACAAACATTTTTCCTGGGTGGGAATCGAACCCACGACCTCCGGCATAGCAGTCAGGGTCATTATTAAAATACACCACTGACAGCTAAGAAATGATCTGCTCAATTCAATTAAACTTTGAGCCACTAACTCTCATAAAGTGATCAGAATTGTCAAAAAAAATTATTAACGATCTAAGAACAATCTTCACAACTTTTGCAAACTACCCACATCGACAAGAAATTTCAAACATTTTTCAAATCGTGTTTTCAGTTTTCCTCTTTGTATTTTAGCATTTCTTCAAATACAGAAGAGCTTCTAAAATACAATGAGAATATAAACAACTTGTTTTCTTTTCATAAATGCGAGTCAACTGGCAAAATATAAATAAAGATCTTGATAACATTGAAAAAAAAATCTCTGCCTACCTCACTTCTGAACAAAACCTGGCGTAATGCTTGTGTAATGCACATACCTTGTCTAGGGAGTAACCATTGAAGGTTTTTAATCAAAACGGTCTTTGTAATGAGTTGTTATGAACCAATGTTATGATGCAAACGTTGAACGCGCGGATTATTTTGCCGGAGAACTGCGTTAAGAAATTCCAACCAGTTTGAAAGTCTGTAAATATTTGTCATACTGTTGATTCGAGCGACATTTCTTTATTTCGTCACAGCCTCGTGGATGAAAACTTAAGTCAAACATTATGACGCTCAGCTGAAATGCTCAATGTTCTTAGTATTAATGTCAATCATTATATAGTAGTTGTAGGGACTGCAAAATGGTTGACGTAGGGACTCTGCAAAAGGGTTGGAGCCTACTGGGGCCCAGGGTCTCTTTCTGAAAGGAAGGCTTGGCCCAAGTGCGAAGGTTTAGTCAGTAAGTCTGACACTGTTTCCCGCTCCGCCCATGAGCAGGATTTTTTTTAGATGATTTTTGCCCACCATAAAAAAAGACCCCACCCCGTTCCTTCTTTGCCTTTCGCACTAGGGCCAAGCCTTCCTTTCAGAAAGAGACCCTGGGCCCCCGGGCAAAAACCCCTTAGTTTATTATTCTGTTTAGTACAATATTGATGAATCCATAATCAATTTAGGAATCTTGTTTGATTGTTATACGTGAGGAATAAATGCTCCGTTGTGTATTCTGTTGATACTATGTAGGTAATGATGATGTATTATACACATAAACCTTCCACTTGAATCACTCTATCTATAAAACAAAACGGCATCAAAATCCGTTGCGTACTTTTAAAGATTTAAGCATACATAAGGACAGCGGTAAGCAACTTTGTTTTATACTATGTAATTGTTATGTCCGTACTCAGGTAGGTAAATGAAAGCGTCGTTCTTTAGCAAGCGTATAATGCAAACTGAACTGATATATACTGTGACATCTTATGAATAGTAGGTGATAATTTATAAATGTAGGTACTAATACATTACAGTAATAATGAAAATCAACCCTGTTGGTGTTGCTAAGGTAATTCTTATTAAGTCTTATCCACTTCAGGGAGTTCTCATCTAACTACTAGACTCTAGTGCTTGCTCAGTGGTCATACTGTTGGCTCTCACAACAGCCCGCCAATGGTTTCATAATATCAACCGTTTACTGGGGTACTGTAATTATAAGGTTAGACGAATATTGTGGATAATATTTTAAGGGAACAGTTTTCATTTTTAAATTATATGAGACTGCGATCCCAGCTGATGGTGAGCAGTGATGCAATCGTTCTCTAGACTTAAAGACCTAAATTTTATATAATAGTATAACGATTTCTTTATATACTACTATGCAAAAGACACTTACTTTAAAAATGTTATCAAAAATACAATTTTGTCTGTTACAATTTAAGTCTGACAATGTTTCCCGCTCCAAGAGTGGGATTCGTCATTTGATGATTTTTACCTACCATAAAAAACCGGGCAATGGTTTTAGTATTTATTTCTTTCTCATTTGTGCATTTTAGGACGTTTTTAATTTGCCGACTATCGCAAAAAAAACTTTTTTTTTATTAAAAAAATATATAGTGTTACAAATAAAACATTCTAAAACGTTTAGCAAACATAATAATGGTGTGTACAGCTGAGTAGTGAAATTACCTAACGGGGCCTGTCTCCTGATAGCTACAATCTCCCCATCTTAAGGATTATGTCAAAAGTGAACATGTTACTTCGAGACAAGCGTGCTCTGTTGTGGACCGCATCATGACTTATCATCAAGCGAGATTGTTGTCTGCATCTTCAGAGGTGACTAATCTCCATTTAGATAGGTTACCAACATACCGTAATTAGAAACATAATAGAAATACAATAGGTGTTCTTGCTTACTCTTGATCTTCAAGCGAACGATACTTTTTTTAATTCGGAAAAATCTTTGATACTCGATTTGGGAATTGAATTATTTTCATACGTTCATTGGTGCGCACTTGCCTAGATTGTATTATATATTGACGACTTTCTACAAATCAATAAAGGTATCGATTTCCAAGGGACGGAAACCAAAGAAAAAATCCTGACTAATTTCAGTTCCTCAAAATCTCCTTAGAGAATTCCCTAAACACGGGTCCTGCGAATACCTACGATATTCAATACAGGTGCAAATGAAGCCCACAGGTTCTTGATAACTGATCTTATTTTCGTGATCGACCACTAGTTTGGTGGTAAAGGTCAGGCGGCAAATGATTCCATAGAAATAGTAACATTATAGTCTCCACTGGCTTTTGCGTAATAATAGAAGGAACATTTTCCCGGCATTAAAATTGTCTGCTAATCCGGTCTATGGTCTACCCGTGAGCTAAAGTTAATTCAAAGTCGTTCGGTCGTTTGAGCGCGAAGAAGTAACAAACATGCAAACTGATAAACTTTTACTTTTGTTTTTGCTTTTATAGTGATTAGTATGGTCTAATATATCAATCTTTTTCATGAAGTTCTTCCTTGTAAGTGTCGATAGGTCACTATTTTTCGGGAAGGTGTTTTTATTTCCTAATTTTAAAAAGTATGCATGTCTCGACGGCGGCGGCGAGCAATGCGTAGTTCATCTTACGTAAGGTCAAAATGACTCCTGGGGCCCTAGACAAGTGGCAATCGCTCCGTGTCGAATCCATTTCTAAGTTAGATTTCGCCTTAACGATGTCGACCACAAAATGGTAGACAAAGTGACATCGACTAACATATCGATAAGTCGAAGTGTTGGTTCGATAAAATAACAACTTCTTGGCTATGGTTATCGAATTAAAACGTCCCATTTGACGTATAAACAACTAATAACAATTAGCGCATCGAAAACGTTTGACCACGTGACTTTTCGAAGGCATATGTCAGTTCCATACATTTCGGAGTTTCGAATTTCGTTATCGTTAGTGAGATGTGACTTTGTCTAAGCCCCCTGCACTATGAACTGAAATGACTAATGATTTAATTTTTACTTAAAAAAATATTATCACAGTACCTGTGCCGAGATACTTTTAAAAATATTTTCGTCAACAACAGGTTTTATTATTGTTGAGAAAATAATAGGTACGTACTTAAATATTTGATTATCAATTGTCAGGTCAATAAGGAAACGTCGCCAATAAATTCACGAGTGCTTTTAAACGTCAATCGTAACGGGAAAAGCCTTAGACAATTTTTTTTTCACTTGTATCAATTTTCCCACGCTTTTATAATGTCAACTGTCAAAATATGTTTTCTTTTTAATGTATTTATTGGCGTTTGACGAAGAACCTATACACTCTAGCCTTGCAGACACCAAAATTATAAATAGACGAGACAAAAAATCATGCATATTTTTTTTTAATCCGCCAAAAGCGTTAAAAAAGGGCATGAAATTATATATGGGAATTTTCGCAGTTTTCAAGGTAGGAAACTAAAAATAGATACAAAGACTCTTTGTTACCAACGAAAAATACCTGCCTTATTTTCTGTTTTGGAAATCTTTCCCCAACCCCTAAAATAGGGGATAGAAATTTGTGTGTAAGATTGAGATAATATTCTGTTCCGAATTTCCTTCCGTGTTCTAAATCAGGAAAGGAGACAAAAGCTTGTTGTATAAATGATAATGATAAATTATACTTATTTATTTTTTAAATAGCAAATAACACTTTTACACGTCAATTTATTTTTTCTTTTCGTGAGTTTAAACTAGATGAGTCTTGTGTATCCAAGCTCACTGACTGAGCGACCTAGTGATGAAACACCGAAACAAACTAAAGATATAGTATATTATATAGTATGTAATTGCCCTGTGCAATAAGACCGCCTATTGCACACTTATTTTTATTAATGTTTATCCTGTGTTAAGCTAAGGTGTGCAATAAAGTTATAAATAAATAAATACATACTTTTGTCATCGTCATTCGCAAACCCACGCCTACGGTGGCTAGTATTTGGGGGTCAGAGTTTTTTTTTTAATGGGGGTCGAGGTCTCGAGGACTGGGGTGGGAGAAGGTCCTTTCTCCCACGCGTACCACCGCCTTATTACTGCTTCGAAGAAGGAGGTGGCTGGCACCTATTCCTCCTCGCTTTGGATCATGACCTTAACCAAGGCTCAGCGACCCCCAAATCTTTTTTTATTGAACTTTGATATTATTAGAATTGATACTTCATTTATAACTTCTAAGAATAATAGTCGAGATAAGGTCAAGTGCGAGTCGGACTCGCGCACTGAGGGTTTCGTACATAAATTATATGCAAAAAGTTCTATTCCCGAATTGACTTGGCCGACTTTCCCGATTTTTTTTTTTGTTACGTTCTACAAAACCTGGAAGAAGTTAGGGGAGGACCCCAGCAGTGGGACAGTATAGACTAGATAAAAAAAAACGGTATTCATATTTTTCCCTATAAGTGCTTGTGATATTTCACAGGATTCTAGGACAACGGGAAGTACCCTATGAATTAAGATTTCCTTGAGATCGTCAACCGTATCTGGACCGTATCCGGGATCCGTATTCGAGATCGGAATCCCGATTTCCGGCCACCGTAGGCACGGGATGGCGGACTGCGAGCAATGGGTAGCTCGTCGTCCGGTCGTCTGGTAATCGTCCGGAACAAGCCTAATCGCCGACAGCGCGCACTGTTCTCGCACGCCTCAAGTGACACAGCAAACCGCAAACCAAACAGTTGTCAGCAAACCGTAGGGATCCTGCAGAAGAGTCGAGCCAACCGGGACCAAGGGTTCGTGACTGAAAAGAAGGCTCTGGCCCTGGTATATGTGGCGACGTAGGAACGGGGTAGTTTGTTTAGTCAGTAAGAGTCTGACACTGTTTCCCACTCCACCGAAAGGAGGGATTCGTCATTGGATTATTTTTACCAACCATAAAAAAATTACCTATGATTTTAGTTTAAACTCGATACCATGAGATAAAGGGTCCCGACAGCTAAGCGATCCTATAAGTAGGGTTGCCATCTCTAAAATTTAGAAAACAGGAAAAGACGTGTGAAAACCCCGGATTTTAGAGTCCAAAAGCCGGACATATCAACGAGATCTCGTTGATATGTTTTAAATCTTTTTAATCGTGCTGTGCGAGCATAGTGCGTGTATCGCGCAGCACGATTTTTTTCATGGCGGCCCAAATTTTTTTAATTAATTTATTTTTTTAAACTCGGTTTACAAATGAAACCTTCCCCGGACGCTCCCCGGATGACCTCTAAACTAGGGGAAATCCGGGGAAATCCGGACGGTTGGCAACTCTACCTATAAGGGTTTCGTTTCTCTCTATTGATTATGGAACCCTAAAAATAAATCGTAACTCCATTTTCTATTTTATTACCAAAAAAATATCATGTACCAATTTGATTTATAATTGAATACGTATTATCTTCGCAACCAGATACGTACTAAATCTGTAGTTTCTAATAAATCTAAATTTACAATTCTCATTATTTTCATAATGTTCATAAAGTTTTTATTGCAGTTGTAAATATGAATATTGCTTTCTTGAAAGTTTTATATCGCGAAACCGGAACATGTAGGTATTTAGAAATAGATAATTATTAGATGCAGGGTCGAAGCCTCCTGGAGGCATGGGTTGATGCGAAAGCGCCAGGGTTTTGGAACTAAGGTAAAGAAGGAACGAGGTGGATCGTTTAGTCAGTAAAAGTTTGACACTATTTCCCGCTTCACCCAAGGGCGGGACGCGTCATTGGATAATTTATATATAAGAACAGCTGAGAGAGTTCAATGACCAAGGTTTCCATTTATGATGTAGACGAGCACTAAGACAGAATTTCCCAAAATTCATCCTCTAAGATGATGAGTTTGACACTGGAGTCCAAAGTTCGTATTGACAAACAAACATACACGCGAGCGAAGCCGCTGAAAGAACCTAGTTTCAAATAATCAGTTTTAAACTTCAAAATCAATTTAAATTCCTTTGCGGTGGGACAGTAGAAGTTTCAGTTTCAAAATTGAATCCAAAAATGGTGAGGTTTGTAGATATTGGTGGTTTAATCCCGGGCTTCCGGGAAAGTCAGGTTTAATTCAATTAAAGAGTCGAATATTCATTGAACTGATGATTAATGGGTAGTGTTGCATGCTACTACGATTTATTTACATACCTTTTTAGCAATAGTAAAACTATTATGAGAGAAACTGAGTAGGAAATTGCGATAGCTAAACAAAATGTCATAAAATTAGAATTAATATAATCAGTGATGAGACTTAGCTATTTTATTTATAAGCTAGATCTAGCTATTTTTCGGTAGCGGACTGCTACAATTAATGAAAATTATAGCTAAACTGTTTATCTACTCTATCTAGCAACTTTTCATGTCATTATGAGACATGACTACATGAGGTAATCGAGATTCGTATAGAAGTAGGATCATAGTAGGATAGACGGCCAATGCCACACAACTGTCACGCCGTCTAGTCCCAAGTTAAGCAGAGCTTGTGTTTGAGTACTAGACAACTGATAAACATATTTATAAATTTCTAAATACACACATGTTATAGATTACACCCAGACACAGAACAAATAATCGTGCTCATCACACTAACATTTGTCCTGAACCCATGACGTCCGGCAAAGCAGTCAGAGCATCTAACCACTAGACCAACAAGCCAGTCAAATTGATACCTATTTTTCAATATTTTTGTGAGTGCATGATTCTAGGCAAAGCGGGAGATATGAAAACGATCATACACTAAGGTCTGTTTTTAAAGATAAAGATAATTTTATTTGTAAAAACATGTGTATACATACATTTTTTTTTTAAGCATGCAAGATGTTATAAAATTAATTGTTGTCCGTACATATTTTGCCTTTGTGGCGTACAAATATATAAAAGTTTACAAAAAAAAAGAATCTAAATTATTTGAAATGGATTTAGTTTGAGCTGTAAATCAGTTAAATAATTTAAATAAAAAAAAATGTATTTTGTACCTTTTGTATTGTGTACCTAAGTATCTAAACATCTGTATCGCGGCAAAAACTACTCGTAGACCATTTAAATATCTGCTCTGGAAGGTAATCGAACCTGCGTTTTTATTTTTTAATTATTTCAATTCTACTCTCAATTTCCGCCATTTGGCTTCTACAGAAAGGAAAAGAAAATTTTCAGTTATGATTTGGAAAGGCGATAAAAAAGAAACAGATGTATCTTTCATAAATAAAATGTTAGCTTTTGATTTATATTCATTTCAAAATCATCGTAACCCACTTCCTTCCATGTTGCCATGTATACCAGGGCCAAAGCCTTCCTTTCAGAGGCGAACCCCTGGCCCCAGTAGGGATGAAATGGAGATCTAAATGTACGTAGAAATCAACTTTCACTTGGGCGAAGCCGCTAACAGAAACTAGACTTTTCATCATCATCATCGGCCTTTTTAATGTTCCCACTGCAGGGACACAGGCCTGCTCTCTAAGAGAGGGAATGGGCCGTAATCCACCACGCGGGCCCAGTGCGGGTTGGTGGATGTCACATGTCTTCGATTTTTTGGTTCTAGGACATGCCGGTTTCCTCACGGTGTTTTCCTTCACCATTTTGAGAGCAGTGGTGATGAAATGAATTACACAAAGTAATGCGCCTGGCTGGGTTTGAACCCGCGACCTACTTACTACACGCAATTCGGGGCCGTTACCACTCGGCCACTACTGCTCTCATTCAGATCAGACATCAGACTTTTCATAAAACCTTAGAAATATGGCGCCTATTGACTTAGGGCCTTCACAAACAAAATGGTGGACAATAATCTAATTCGGACGTTTTCATTTCTCAGTCCGATATCGAGAAAATATTGGAACAGTGGCCTCGACTATTGAATTTAAAGTAAAGTAGACTACTGTTGAGGTCTCCAAGAATATTTTTAGTTCAAATATCTTTGACCACATTTCAAGGAGAATCAAAGTTGGGACGAAATTTTACAGTAAGGAAATATGAGACTGGAAGATTTTAAAGCTATCTATTTCAAACGTTAAATCTTCAATGAGGGATTGTTGGAAATAGGTCAAGTTAAAGGGTACAGGTGGGTTAATCAGTATAAATCTCGTTTTATCTAAATCGGGAAAAGTTATTTGTTGATTCCCCAAGCCACTGAAATTTCACAATTGGGTATTTTTAAAGAAGGGATGGATTGTGTGAGGAGTGATATAAAAGAAAAGGGAGTTAGTTAAAGTGTGACGGGTGACAGCAGGACAGAGTGGAAGAAAAAAACATGTTGCGCCAATCCCAAGTAATATGGGATGGTAGGATGATGATGGGTACTTTTAACCCCTCGAGTACGGGATTGGGGGTATTATTTTATTATTACGTAAATAAGCACATTTTTTAAAAATTGCATATATAATATTTAAAAAAAAAACTAATGTTACCAAAATTACCAGCGAAATGAATTTCGTACACACTTTGTAAAGTATGACAATTAGCGTTTTTTTCAAGGTCAAGTTGTTCAAACGTATGTGCAACCGGCATTCGAGGGTGTAACTATTCAGAATCATAAATAGAAAGAAAATAATAATAACAATAGCTATGTTAAGACCAATATTAAAAATAATAAGGTTTATTTTCTCGCAGCAATACACAATAATTACAGTTTGTAGGATAAAAGTAGTTAGCAACAATAACCATAAAATGGGAGACTGTACAAACACATATTAATCAAGTTAGAAACCTTTCAAATATGTTGGAAGGGGAACTGTCAAATAACAGTATAAGGATGCACAGACCTATTTAAGGGCAGAAACACGTACGCACGCAAAATGCGCGCTTTAGACGTGGAGTTGCGGATACCAGCCCGATATGCTATACTATACTATACTATACTATACTATACTATACTATACTATACTATACTATACTATACTATACTATACTATACTATACTATACTATACTATACTATACTATACTATACTATACTATACTAACACGTAACCGCGTTGCGACACCGCGCCGCTTAAACTGACAGTGCTCCCCGCTGCAACGCAGAGTTCTGCGGTGCGTACCGCAGTGCGAACACCATGGCTTTATTAAATGGATATAACCAATATCTATTTAAAATAGATTAATATCTTCTTAATAACAAGTAAGCATAAGTTTATAGAGAAACGTCTATCCGCACTAAAAATGTCGAGAAATCAGTTATCTCATATCATAAGTATTACGTTTTTGCCAGACCCTTTCAAAAATTAAATAACTTTCAAATATTGCCTTGGCATAATCTCGCAGATATTTACGTATGAAATCCGCATCAGTTAGGGTCAGATTCGCACTTTTTTTTTAATTTATAGCATGTTTTGATTTTTACCCAGCGTTTGGACATTTTTTTTATGGTAAAAATCATCCAATGACGAATCCCGCTCGTGGGCGGAGCGGGAAACAGTGTCAGACTCTTACTGACTAAAGAACCTACCCCGTTCCTCCCTTGCCTTATTCCTAGAGCCCCGGTTTAACGCTTTCTCACCAACCCTCGGCTCCAGGAGTCTTCGACCCTTCAGGGACGAAGCCTCCTGTACGGTTGGACATATAATAAAATATTTTTTGTGTGTCATGTGTATATAGAAAATATGTTTGGGTACTCAATTCATTATCACGCATGATGTATTCACCAAATATTTTAGCATCTAGACAGTTTGCTGGCAGAGGGGACACATGTTGTGCTGGTCTGCACTGTCCTTACATAATCAATGTGATAATACTGTAATATGGAAATATTGTAAAAGAAACAATTATTTTAAAAGAGTAACCATGGAGTTTCTTGCCGGTTCTTCTCCATAGGAAACGACCAATTTGGAACCGTGCACTAGCTTCTGACGTTTTACAAGTGCCCATGTAGGCCTATGTGAAATAAAAAGATTTTGACTTTGACTTTGACTTTGACTTTAAGTTCATACATTTTTAATAACTGTGGGTAAAATTTCAGTATGTAAAGGCTTTTAATGGCTTTGAAACTAATATATTATGAGGCCTAAGAAAGCTGGGAGATTCTATTGTGAAAGTCGTTGGAAACCAGTTCATAATCCAGAATCAGGCAACTGCTACGTAGTTGTCTGACATTATGATGAACTGGACCTGTTTGGCACAGCTATGAGACATTGTTATTGTTAATTTTATTTCTTTATTTTTCTTTCTACATTTTTTATTATGTTTCAATTCTCAATATTTTTTTTGCATTCCATAAATCAAAAAAATAAAAATAAATAATGAGGAAAAAATAATGATAATAATGTTTAATTTATGTTTCATGTTTCATTTCTTTATAATAATTAAATTTTAAAAACAAAAAAGGAGATACGATAAATGACTTAACGGAGGGTCTGGAATGAGAGAGTGTTTGCTGTTTAACCGTAAACAAAGTTTTACAATGTGTGTAGAAAAATAAATCTTTTGCACCAGGCCTTTTCCCAGCGAGGAAGAAGGTGGCACTAAGTCTTAATAATCTTGATAAGTTAGCTAAAATAAAAAGACTAAATTTTGCAAAACCGAACTGAACCGAGAAGAAAAAATCATGAAAAAAACTAAAAACCACTGCGAAAATCTTAACAGCAACATATAAATTCACGCGATGGCGCCATTTAACCTTTCGAACATCGTAATTAGAGACATAATAGTAAAACAACAGGTGTGCGAACGAGTTTAAGTAGCGACAGTAGTAGGGCGGGTCATTGAAAAAAGTTTTGTTGCTAAACGTATTTAGTTTGTTTTTTAATAAATGGCTCGCATTTGTCCACTATCAGGAAATAGAGACAGAGTGGATTCCACTACTTAGATGTACACTCTTAATGTGAACTGAATAGAATTTAAATTTCTCAACTATGCTGAGGTACCAACAAGTACATACAAATTGTGAAAGGCCTATGACCTTCCTTAGTACTTAAGTATTTCAATAAAGTTAATAATAACGATGTATGTTTATTACTCAATGAAACTCTCCTCCACCACTGAATTCATTTGAATGTATTATGAATGTTACCAAGCGAAGTTTCCTGTTTATCTTCTCATATTGAGAAAGATTCGCTATTGTTAAAAATAACAATGTAATAGGTATGTGTAATGTTTTTATTTTCTTTAACGAAAGTCAATTAGGTACAACAAAGTGTGACGGAGGTGTATTTCATCCACTCCGTCACGCAAAAAAAAACTTAGGAGTCTTTAAGATTTTTTTAATTGTTGACTACCTTCTGCCAGCGGCTTCGCCACGTGAAAGTAGGTTTTTCCATACAAACTTTGGACCCCTTTTTCATCCTCTTACGGGGTGAATTTTGGAAATTTCTGTTAGTGTTCGCCTAGGTACGTCATAAAAGAAACCTTGTGCAAAATTTCACTCTCCTAGTCCTAGTAGTAGCCAGTCGAATTTCTCCTTTTATATATACAGATATGTTATGATGTTATGGTGTATATGTTGTGATGTTATGGTGGAATAAATCATCTAATAAATAGAAAAAAAATATATTTTATTAATTAAAAAAAAACAGCTTATGATGTAAAAGAAAGTATTTTTTTCATATTCTAAAATTTTATTCATGTAATTGTTTAATCAAGTGCGATTGTAAACTAGATTTCAAATGTATGTAGGTTACTTCCTAAATAAAAATTACGGCGAGCAATAGGTAGCTCGCCGTCTGCCTACCCGATAAGAACCGTGTCCAAACCGTCGACGGAGTGTAGTCGATGCCCGCTAGGGCTACAGAGAAATACTTGATACCAGTGGTTCTAAGGCAACTGAAGGAATACACGTGGGTTTCAGTCTGTAAAAGTCTGGCACGCCCTCCTGTCCACCTTAGAGCAGGAGAAGGCAATAGATTTCCCACTTAAAAAAAACTTCAGCCAGGATTAATCCTCGTACTTTTTGACTATGAAGAGAGCCTTGTGCCTACAGTAGGAAATTAACACAAGTTTATATTATTGAGGTCAAAGGCCTACACAAATTTCGCGTAGCACATTCGTAGCACTCGCGTAGCACCTACACACGTGCTACGCAAAAATAGACGACCGCCACAATTATTATTACTGATGAACGATAACAACAAGTCAATGGATGACAAAAAGGATTTTCTGAATAACAACAACATTCGTCATGCTACGTAGGCGTTCGTAGAAACAGCGTAGCCGAGTGCTACGAGCTACGACGTAGCTATATTTAGATTTTGTTGGTGCTACGGATTAGCAAAAATAAGCTGTCTAATTTAGGAATCCTGCTTGGTTTAATCATCATTACATTGTACAAAAAAAGTTTCGCGTCCCTATGTATGCTTAAATCATTAAAACTACGCAACGGATTTTGATGTGGCTTTTTTTAAGAGATAGAGTAATTGAAGAGGAAGGTTTATGTGCATAGTACATGCATAGTATATTTACAATATCAGTACCCGTGCGAAGCTGAGCCGGGTCGCTAGTAATTTATAATCTACTAGCCTTCTGCCAGCGGCTTTGCCCGCGTGAAAAAAGGTTTTCAGTTTTCAGTAGTTTTAGCTGTGGATTGATATGTCAGTCAGTCAGTTTCTCCTTTTATATATATAGATTTATATATATTATATAGAAAAATGAAATTTTGCACAGGGCTTCCTTTTATGATGTAGGCGAACACTAAGACAGGATTTTTAAAATTCATCTTCTAAACCCTACTTTTACGCGGGCGAAGCAACTTCTGGTACACAATATTTCTTAGTAGTTCTTCACTACATAGTATAAAACTCAGTCGCTTCCCGCTGTCTGTCGATATATATGCTTAGATTTTTAAAACTGCTTAAATTTTTAGTAAAAGTTGTTTGTTATTGTAACTAAAATCACGTGTGTAAAGTTCATTTTTTAATTCTAGACTACGATATGATAACTTAAAATGTCAAACTCCAGAAAATTGGGAACATAAATTTCTGGAGTATTTTTTTTTTTTTATGGTAGGTAAAAATCATCCAATGACGAGTTCCGCTCTTGGGTGAAGCGGAAAACAAGTGTCAGACTCTTACTGACTAAACAACCTACCCCGTTCCTACATCGCCATACATACCAGGGCCAGAGCCTTCCTTTTCAGACACAAACCCGTGGCTCTGATTGGCTTCGACCCTTCTGCAGGGTCCCTACGGTTGCTGACAACTCCTTGAGGCGCGCGGGAACAGTGCGCGCCGTCGACGACTGGGTTTGGTCCGGACGATTACCAGACGACCGGACGGCGAGCTACCCAATGCTCACCGTCCGCAAGCCCGCGCCTACGGTGGCCGGAAGTCAGGATCGGAATATAAATTTCTGGAGTATGACATTCTGAGTTGTCAAATCGTAGTCTAGAATTACAAAAAGGAACTATAAGTATCTGTCACCAATTACCATATAACAGGGAAGTAAGGATGACCAAAACATAAATACAATAATATTTTCCATAATAACATCATCATCAACATCAGCCTTTTAATGTTCCCACTGCAGGGACACAGGCCTCCTCTCTCTAGGAGAGGGAATGGGCCATAATTCACCACGCGGGCCCAGTGCGGATTGGTGGATGTCACATGTCTTCGAATGTTTGGTTCTAGGACATGCCGGTTTCCTCACGATGTTTTCCTTCACCATAATAACAATATGTTAATATTCGCCATGATCATCGCTATGACAAGTAACAAGTAAATACCGAAATAGATATCTTAAGATAATTATTTATGAGGCGTCGATATATAATAATCAGTGGGTGGATCTCTTAATGGCATTAACGCTACATGTTTTGTGACAGGACAGAATAATTCTTAGTATTCGTAAAGGTTGAAAATTACTTTGTGCGTAGGGATAAGAATACACGAGTAATAAAAATATATATCATCATTACATAGTATAAAACAAAGTCGCTTCCCGCTGTCCTTATGTATGCTTAGATCTTTAAGAGTACGCAACGGATTTTGATGCTGTTTTTAATAGATAGAGTGATTCAAGAGGAAGGTTTATGTGTGTAATACATGTGCAATATATTCAATATCAGTACCCGTGCGAAGCTGGGGCGGTTCGCTAGTTTATATATATGTATAAAAAGTTGTGTTAGTTACACTATTTATAACTCAAGAACGGCTGAACTGATTAAGCTGAAAATTAGTAGGGAGGTAGCTAAGAACCAGGAGAAAGACATAGGATACTAAAAATCTAAAAAAATCTGCTCATTTATTGCCTCTAAGGCGAAACAAAGTTCGCAAGTGATATTTTCGTGAAAAACCAATGAAGGTTTTAACTAGTTTAAAATTCAAGTCAATGGCAAACAGTTTTCATAACACTTACTCGAAGATTATTTCTAATAATACCGTTTTACAGAACTACATAGTATGGAAAACTGCAGCAGTTCGGTCCCACTACAGTTTGTTGCATAAATCGTATCAGGCTAGACGGTAAGCGTATCCCACAAAAATAACTCCTATCTTAGATAAACAGCGGATAGTTCTCAAAAGACTTTGTTTCCTTTAAATCTTGAATTAGAGAAAAATAAATGCTGCTCCGTCGTCGTTTCTATTTCGTTCAATCAACACAGACTAACTATCTAATGTACTTAAGTGTTTTATCTACTGATAGCTTCCCGATCTGTATCTTTTTGAAGGATCTTCCCACAATTATAAAGGTCTTATAGCTTTAACTTTTCCTATCTTGAATGCCCATGTACTCAAACACTGTTGATTGCCCTGCAGAAGGGTCGAAGCTAACTGCGGCCCAGGGTCTTTTTCTGAAAGGAAGGCTAGGCCCCAGTGCGAAAGACAAATAAGGAACGAGGTGGGCTGTAGTGTTTAGTCAGTAAGAGTCTGACACTGTTTCCGCTCCGCCCACGGGCGGGGTTCGTCATTCGATGGTTTTTACCCACCACAAAAAAATACAGTTTTGATTAAATATCAAAGGCAGTGTGATGTCAGCCAGAAAATACGATGGAAGTGTGCCCAACTTGGGTGGAGCACCAATGAGTCCTCGTGGAGGCAAAGGACTGGTTCAGGCTCTGGTATGGATATTTCTCTCTCCGGAAATGTAAAACTAGCGAAATATCCGTTTCCTTGTGGGTCTCTCCTTCGAAGAATTTTTAAAAGTCCAGTAGTTTTTGAGTTTATTCAGCACAATAAAACGAATCTTTATAAAATTGTTAGATATAGAAATAGTATAAGGCTCGATTTCGCCTCTACATATTTTATAATTAATAAATAATAATAATATAATAATACAATAATTAGAAATTTTATTTAGGTGGTTAATCATCCAATGCCGTCTCCAGCCCTGGTCGAAGCTGGAAGGCTTGTCAGACTTTTACTGACTAAAACCCACTCCTGTTCCCTCTTTGCCTTCGTTCTATAGTACGAAAATTACGCCACTAAAGGCCTCCAAAAATGTCTAACTTTATTTCTAAATCGCGAGTAATTCTACAGAGGGATTACGCTGCTTCCGGTAAGGCGAAATGCTTTGAATAATTAAACAAATAATGGAATAACATCATAATAAATGAATTCCATTTCAGACGGCTTTTTTAAATGAATAAAGGACTTTTTAATCCCACTAGTGAATTCTATAGTATTGTTATAGTTGTCGAAATATGCTGAAGAAACTTTTCCCTTTTTTTCTCCATTTTTCTCTATAAAATCTTGGCGATTTTTCGGACTATAAATATTTTAAACTGAAATATTTGATGTCAAGCTCTTCAAAAAGCTCTTGATCTTCTGGTAAAAGAGAATTTAAAATTAGGTTGAAAATTGTAGATTAAATGTAGTTTTTTTTTTAATCGAGTTGTTTTTCGACTGACCTGTCAGTCTAGTAGTTAGTGACCCTGACTGCTATGCGGGAGGTCGTGGGTTCGATTCCCACCCAGGACAAATGTTTGTGTGATGAGCACGATCATTTGTTCTGTGTCTGGGTGTAATTTATCTATAATATGTATGTATTTAGAAATATATAAGTATGTTTATCAGTTGTCTAGTACCCATAACACAAGCTCTGCTTAGCTTGGGACTAGATGGCGTTGTGTGATAGTTGTGGACATATTATTATTATTTTAGGGTTCCGTAGTCAATAAGGAACCCTTATATTCGCCAAATCTGTCCGTCCGCGTCAAATCTCGACCATAAGCTGAAATTGAAAGCTGAAATTTTGTACCAATATATTTATCAATTATGCCGGCAAATTTCTAAGATAAAAAGTGGATAAGATGTTATTAGAGTAACTCCTCCCCTACATGTAGTGTTTTTTTTTCATTTCTACCCTAACGTGTGATATATTGTTGGATAGGTATTTAAAAATGATTAGGAGTCCCCTAAAATATATATATTTTTTAAGTTAATATTTCCGGAAATAATCGCTCCAAAAGTAAAAGTCTATGCGTCTCCCCTCTCTAACTTTTAAACCATAAGTTTAAAAAATATCTCTAAATTAGAAATTTATAAAGCCTTTCTAGGAAAATAATTTGAAACTTGATAGGATTAACAGTTTTTGAAAAATTAAAAAACAATCATTTTTGAACTAAAATTGTAATCTATTAAGCATATTAAGCATTCTTTTATTTTTTTTTTACATTTTTTATTATCCTGAACGTGTCTTCTTTCAAATAAAAACAAAGATATTAAAATCGGTTCACGCAATTCAAAATTATCACCGGGTACAGCGCCATCTCTCGGGAAATTGGGTTACTTGTACGTGTTTTTTTTATGGTAGGTGAAAATCATCGAATGACGAAACCCGCTCTTGGGCGGAGCGGGAGACCAGTGTCAGACTCTTACTGACTAAAAAACCTACCCCGTACCTGGGCTACTAATTTATACATGGGCTACTACGCGCTGTTAAATCATAATTTAAGGGTTGTGTTAAATTGTGAGAAATTTGTGTGTAATACTGAACCCTACACTGAGCGTGGCCCGACATGCTCTTGGCCGGTTTTTATTATTTCTATGAAAAAACACACTGGCAGTGGCGTAACTATATCACCTAAGGCCCGTGGCAAATTTATTGGATGAAAAATCATCTCAATACGTTTGAATTTTACCTAGTAAATTTTGTAATATTCTGTTGCTTGTTACTGAACCCATGGCTTCTAGACTGGGGGCCCGTGGCATTTTGCCAGTCTTGCCACCCTATAACTACGCCACTGGCTGCTATCGCGCGGCTTTAAAAAAAAATTGGTGCTTACTTATCTATACTTATCAACGCACAGCCAAAATTACTGGGTCTAGGAGCGAGAAATTTTGCACAAGGCTTTTATGACGTAGGAGAACACTAAGAAAGGGTTTTTCAAAATTCATCTTAAGGGATGTAATGGGGGTCTAAAATTTTTATATAGAGGACCCTACTTTCACGCGAGCAAAGCCGCTGGTAGAAGGCTAGTCTACTAATATCAGTTCTAGCCTTATGTGTCTATCTAGGTAGCAATATCTATGTAGGTACAGAGAGGTTTGCGCGGGTCTTGTTTGTTGAAGTAGAAAGCTAAGCAAACAAATTTTACCTGCATATTCTTTGTATTAACTGCACTCAAAGACTACTCTTCTTTTGAAATAGCTTTTAGATAGGTACCCTATCCTGGATGGCGACTGCAAACTGAACTAGAATTTAATGGAACCACCTTCTATACTACTTTTGTTTGTTATAGTCATCATATTCCAAACTAATCTACACTTAATATAATAAAGAGGTAAAGTTTATTTTTAGTTTCTTTGTTTTTTTGTTTGTGCGAGGTAATCTCTGGAACTACTGGTCCGAATGGAAAAAAATAAGCAACAATAGAAAGCTGCTTTACTCCTGAGTGACATAGGTTATATTTTATGTACGCGGGCGAAGCCGCTGACAAAAGCTACTAGTTTATAATGTACTTTCTCTATATTTATTGAAGGTCATCCCATCCAAAATATTCACAAAAATTTTAGTATAAGTCTTTATATGTATAAATGAGACCCTAATGATTGGTGAGCAATGAACATCATTGGTTAGCAATACCACGGACGGTTCTGATCTTTAGTGTTTCGGCGGCGTCACTCTGCCGACCATGTCCAATCTTCCATCCTGCACCATGTGCCCTATTACCTGTTTACGTGGACCTAATGACAGCGTCAGTGGACAGCATTGCCGTGAGGACTTTCGACACATTAGGAAGAAGCAATACCACACTTTGTATTTATCAAACTGAACAGTTAACTTTCTCCATTCCAGAATCATGTTGCACCACTGGCTACTCATCACGTTCTCCTGGCTTGGCACCGTCCGGCCCCAGTACATCAACAGCGGGGGCCCCAGCAGCGACTACCTCCTCGACACACTCGACACCAACCTGCAGTTCCCTCTCCCCTACTACTTCAATGTACCCGCCGCAAGAACTGACTATGAAACCACACAGAACAACCAACAAAACACTCTCGAAGATCCTGACTTACAAAAGAATCGGCGGACAACCCAAGAACAAGAACCCCGCGAGAAAAGATGGTTGCCCAACCAACTAGACATAGATCGTAACGTGTATCTACAAAACCAGGAACAAATCGGAAGTCCTTTCGTAAACAATTTCGAAGGGACAGTCGACGAAAACGCCACAGACTTTCTAGACCCTAAAGAGAAGAAGTATTTCAGCCCTTGGGGCGGAAAGAGAGACAAAAACAGCATCGAAAATATGTGGACATGGAAACGGGCCAGTAACATCCGAGAACCCAGCATGCCGAAACGAGTGCGCTTCAGTCCATGGGGCGGCAAGCGCAGCGGGCAGATGATCTACAAGCCAGGAACTAAGAACTCCAAGGTCATCTTCTCCACAACCATACCAGAGCTAACCAAAATCGTCTCCAGTTACTCACCAGGAAATGGACTTGAACGATTCAACTTCGCGGGGTTTCAGTTCATCCCGACATTAGACAAGCGGCACCCGATCAAGATCCTGGCTTTGAGTACGAACACCAATGAGAGGACGTTGAGGGAATCCTTACCATTCAAGAGCTTTCTAGAATCTTTGCCAAAAATCTTTAAACCAGGACATCCGTACTTGGATGTCAATTTGAAGAAGGATGGGAAGAGGAAGGTAAAGTTTAGCGCGTGGGGGGGCAAACGCTCGCCGCCCATCATCGGGCCTATCTGGACTCCAGCACCCCAGGATCTCAAAGAAACCACTTTAGACACAATACTCCTAATAAGAAACAGTCAAAATAAGGATGAACCAACGTCAAAGGCTTCGTAATCTGGATCTGATCTTACTCCCGAACTTATATTTGTTACGGTCTAATATAAAATAAGTTTAGTTATGTTAGTGCCATATTTGTAACTGATATTAGAAAAATGTAAAAAAAAATCAGAAGTTCGGGGGTCCCGCGTCTTTGACGATTGGCTGGGATCGTCAGCGGCGCAGTACTGATGTCATTAATATTAAGATTTTGTTATTCTTATTTACTGTGCGTCTTGTTAGTGAATATATAAAATATTAAGTTACATGCTTGAACTCATTTCTCCCCAAATCTATGGTGAACAAATAATAAATAGTCTATGAATCAGAAAACATATTTATTTTTGTCCTTTTTATCCTTAGGCACATGTCAGGTAGAGAATACGGAATCTTTTATACATTTTAGTTAATAAACATTGTCTTTCACAAAATTCTGTTGTTATTTGGAGTTAAATGCAAATGGAAAACTATATAAAACTTCATGCAGATATATTAAATTAAATTTCAGTCATGACTCACATTTCGAATTAGTATTAAAACAAGTTATTAAGCTTAAATACATCATGATCTAATCCATACAATTGATCTGAGATAGTAACTACAGATAAAGCTGTTTATGAGTACATAATTAAACAGCCAAACACATATTAAGGTAGAACTACATTCGGCACACATATGCCATGTATGCCAATCTCATGTATTTTATATGGCAACTTCACTTGCGAAGCCACATTAGGTCTCTGCCACGTGACATACAAATCAGGCATGGCCCATGTGTGCATCGGCAATTTAGTTCTTGCTTTATGCTTATATATGAAATTTGAGCAGTATGATAAATAATTTTAGCTAACATATTTTAATACAGTGAATTAGGAACTTTGTCCAATACCAAAGTAGTTCTCTGGGGTTTATAAAACTCTCTTAATTCTCAGTAATTCAGAAAATACTATTGAATCTAGCATTCTAATACGGTCTCCACTAAATATTGCTTTAAACATTTTTGCAAACTGAGAATAGTTTGAAGGAAGTATAATTATAAAGAACATAACAATTATAATCTAAGCTGTCCTCAAGATGATGTGGACTCCGGAGTCAGTCTCAACAGGCCTGCTGAGCTGTCCCACCTTCAGCTTGAAAGCCTCTTCTTCAAACGGTGCCTGCATCTGTCCACGTCCAAACATTCCCAAGTCACCACCACGCTTAGCTGATGAGCAGTCCGAGTACTTTGATGCTAACTCGGCGAAAGTTGCGTCATTCGCTACAATCTGCTTACGGTACCCCTTGAGAAGTTCCATTGCTTCATCCTTACTGCGCGTGATGTTTTCTTCTCTCCAAGATGAAGGACGCCTGCTCTCAGCATGTTTGACAAGGAGATGGCTGCAGCGGATCTCACCAGGGTCAGCAGGAGCCTCCGGTCTCTCCCACTGAGACTTCTTCGTGTACATATTGAGGAAGTATGTCATACCAGTAGAGCGGCTGGTTCTCATCTCCCATCCTTCTGGCAACGGGGCTTCATTCTCCTGACTTGACATTCTGGAATAATTTTCGCAATGTTTTTGGTTGATGTACAAAATAATCTTAAGACAATGTTTATTGTAAAAGTGAATCTTCAAGTAACTTTTCTTCATGATTGAATTACACAAATTAAGTATATTAAAATGATATATACCGTATTCAGAGTTAATTAGTTTTGTTTAAAATAAGAAATGAGTCCAATGTTCACCATAAAATTAGGAAAATATGCAAGAAACTATGCCAACTTCATACAAGATATTTGCAACATAACCTATGAATTTTAGTTTGTGCTACTGATCGATTCTAACGTTACAATTGCAATAGACTTACCTGAAATATCTGCCGCTGGACAAGTGAGATAAAGGAACAGGTCAACCCCGGTTTTATAATCGCAAAATGGGTATAACAATAACAAATTAACAATTAACAGTTCGCGAAAGCCGAAGCGCTTCTTTGACACTTTGATGATTTGACAGGACGCCGATTTTGACAGCTATAGGGGCGTGACAGTGACACTGACAATGCAAGTAGAGAAGTGCTTATGAGTATGTGTATGCCTATGTTTATCGAGTAACTGTAACAGATAAACAGTTGAGGTGGCTGGAATATTGTTACACATTTGGTAACAGCCTGTTCCTATCTCACTCAACTGCTGGGAACGAGCCTCCCTAGACTCTTTTTATAGTAGGTACCTGCTTCTGAGCGACTTCTTGTCAATTCCCAATGAAGATATGCGCCTACCATATTTACTAAAATCATCTCGGAAAGCTAGTACCTACCTATAGATAACGAAACCTTTTTTTTCGTAAATTCATTTTCTTTATTCCTCTATATTTGTGTAAGTATTACTGACACATTCAAACATTATTTTTATTACTTGGATCAGTAATGAAAAGTTGAATCAACCCTTTCTATTTCAAAGACGTATCATCCTGAATCAGATAAATCTAATGCTCTGTTTTTTTTAAAGAAACTAAAACCTCTGGCTTGTTGAGCATTGCTTGATTCTTGTGAGTTGTTCATGTTATAGTTGCAAAGCAGTCCCGAACAGCGGAACTGTTCCTGTGCCACATCTCTATTATAGAATTTTTTAATTACTTCATTTGCTGGATACCGAGTCTTTTCAGCTACATATGACGTGGAAAATTATACAATCGCAAAAAAAGAAGCTACTTTTGAAAAAGCAAACTAATTAGTTTTATATTTTTTATTGAACATTCGATTGGAAGTTTTATTGAGTGTCGCAATAACGAAAAAATAACGTAAATATGAACATAGCGACATCTATGGTCGGTACTATAAACTACTGGTACCTAGCCAAGCATGTCTCGTGAAAGTTTTTCATTGAGTTCGGATGAAAGAAAAGTAAAAAGCAAACGTATCGACCCGTGCGCTTTTCATTACTACATTAATAATTTACAGATGGCGCATGGCGGTCCTTTGTATAAAGGTCAGGAACAAAGCTTTGGTAAATAGAAAATTCAATCGGAACTAAGTTTTGACTTTGAATAAAATTTATAGGCAGGCATTGAATTTAAATCTTTTAAGTAATCTGCCAGTTTGCCTAAAAGAGAAATGTGCTACATAATAAAGTAGGATATTCTGAAGAGAATGTTATACCGTTCTAACTTGGAGATCTTTAAGTCAGGCTCTGCGAAGTTTAGCACTTGTGCAGTCGTACAAAAATAAATGTTAAAAAAATGCCAATAACAGTTTTTAACAGCTAACTACAACTGTAAGTTTTATTTATTTGTTTGAACCATTTATTTTTGTCAGCGGTAGCTAAGTTTCTTTTTATTAAAAAAAAGATCCGACGGGCGCGCTGTATCTTTTTATTAAAAAAAAAATCAAACAGTTCTATAAGTTGCCCCAAAATAATCAGAACCTACTTAAAAATACCTTAAATAATTTTACCAAATTGAATTTACAAAGCCATTATTTTCACAAATCATAAAAACAGCCTGCAGACGTACCTAATATCCAATGAGGCGATATTCCCTTTTGTACGTAATGTTGCATACAATGACGGTTCGCCAAGCAATCAGGCTAGCTGGCAACATTAATTGGACATTCATTAGTAGAATTCAGTGTTTGTTTCATTTCATTCACTGATGTCTGCTGGGATGAATGCTACATTACCTGTGCTATTCATGCAATTCTCTGGAAATTGGATTTATCAATTTCAATTCGTGTTCCGAATTCTGTTTTTGGTTCTTTATTTTGGGTTCTGTACCCTGAAAGGAAAGAACCGGATTTCATTTTTGATTTTGTTGTAAATCTGTCTGTTGGGCTGTCTGTCAACCTTAATCTGTCGAATTTAACCTTGTACCTACTCAGATCTCCGGCCCTTAATGCTGTGAAAAAAATCAAGTTAAAAAAAAATATAAATCGCCGCGATAAAGTTTTAATCTATCTATCTATATGGCCGTTTATGTCGAAAAAAAAAACGTATATATTGTCCCTTGAAATGAATCAAAATACATAGGATACTTCCCATTGACCAGAACCAATGTGGTAATAAATCTGAAACACCCATACGAGGAAGGAACGTTTTACGAACGGTAGACGCGGACTTGCGGACGTCGAGCAATGGGTATCTCGTCGTCTGGCCCTGCCGTAACTAGCCGGTCCGAACCCAGACGTCAGTAGCGCATAGTAATCCATGCGCTCTTGAAGATACCCGCTTGCAAGGACCGCAGGGAATGTTTGAAAAAGAAAGTCGTAGTACTAGCACGCACTGACACTGTCTCCCGCTCCACCCGAGGGCGGGATTCGTCAGTCGATGATTTTTTCCACCTTTAAAAAGATACTAGCACGCAAGGGGCAACTGAAGGACACAGGTGTGGTTATAGTCAGTCTGACACGCACTCTCACCCAGAGCGGGAGAAGTCGTTGGATGATAAAATGTGGGATTTGGGGGTTGGAAATGACACAGTTTTATATTATTTTTAGCACTCTCTTACTGTGTCCATGCCGTCGTTGTACCACCATACGTCATTCTCCCTCTCTTTTGTCACACTTACGGTCTCATTTATTTAGATGCGTTCAAAATCCCACATTCGGCCATTCCCACCATAAAAGAAAATGCAAACACGATTTGTGAACCAAAAGCCATTGATCCGTTTATCTAAAAATAAAAGTTAATCCGTCTAAAGTGATATTATTTTTCGGGGATTTTTTTGAGTGAAGGTCAGTGGCTGTTTTCACAAATTGATTGACTTCTATATTTGTAGTGGATATTGTCATGTTTAATAGATATTTTGCTTTGTATTTCAACTTAACTGCCTACACAACTGGACCATAATAAACTTTTGACTGGCCTGTCAGTCTAGTAGTTAGTGAACCTGACTGCTATGCGGGAGGTTGTGGGTTCGATTCCCACCCAGGACAAATGTTTGTGTGATAAGCACCGTCCCAACTTCGCACGGGTGCAATGGTGATATTAAATATATTATACATGTAAACCTTTTGAATCACTTTATCTATTAAAAAAACCGTATCAAAATCCGTTGCGTAGTTTTAAAAATATAAGCATACATAGGGACAGACAGCGACTTTATTTTATATCTACTAAGAAATGATATATGTATATATTTTGAAATATATAAGTATGTGTCTACTGAAAAACTTGGGAATAGAATTCCCCATAGTTGTCAAATATAAATAAAAAAAAAGAATAATTAAAACAGGTGCGATCACGGTAAAATGAAGAATGAGAACATTTGCTGCCAAATAGTACCTACTAGAGTAATAGTTTTTTTTTTTATTGATTATAGGTTCGCGCTTGACCGCTATCTCACCTGATGGAAAGCGACGATGCGGTCGACGATGGAGCGCGCTTACCTAGAAGTAACATATTCACTCTTGACTTAAAGATACCCGGATTGTAGCTATCAGGAAACATCGACTCCGGCAAAGAATAAAGCAACTGAAAGTGATTGTAAAAATTTAATAGTTACGTAGATTCTTAACTTGACAACGAGTAGTCTAGAGTCAAGTATGTAATCGTAAGATGAGTATGAATTAAATGATCATTATTATTATTATATACCAACCGTGCATATAAATAAAAAAATCCTAAATAAGTAGCTGTGGTTTGTTTGACAATGTTCTATATCAAAACCCATGTAGGTTGATTAGAGATATCCATGGAGGTTGATTAGCAATTAAAACCTCTTTGATTCCTACCCTGTATGAGTAAAAATTAGGCAACTGCCTAGGCTAATTATTACTCACACTATACACTAAAAATAAGACCATAAGGTGACCTACTGATTTCGATTAAACTTTTTTTTTAATAGCAGCCAGTCTTCGCCCGCGTGATAGGTAGTAGAAAATTGTTCCAAGGGAATGTTCCTATGACCTGGAACAGCTCCTTGCATGCATGGTCTATCCGTGTACCAAACTTCACCCAAATTCGTTCAGTCTTTCGAGACAAAAAAAAACCTACTCACAAACTTTCTCATTTAATAACATTAGTGTGATTATCGTTTTCTATGCGCAATATTTTAGACTTGATCCGGAATTCATTCGGTATCATTTCAATAAGTAGCTAGCTGTTCCTTGAAGTCGGATGCCGGATTTAGAATCCGGAGGCCCATTGGTAAGCCATATTTTAGTATGTGGTGAAGGCTGAAATCGTTTTCATTAAGGTCAAAATAAAGAAGACAGCAATTACATGTATATCTAAGTTGGCTAATATAAAATTATTCAAAATTAAATCAGAGGGTATTTATTTATTTTGAAACATATAGTTACATTTTTAAATATTTTCTAAAAAAACATATTGAAAAAAAAAACTTTAAAAAATAGTCGCCCACCGGCATCGGGAACAAGGTCCAAGCTACCGGTGGTCGGGGTTCCTGAGAGAGGAATCTCCGAACAATACGTGCCTTGTCCAGGAGTACTGCTTTCTGGATTTATTTATTTATTATTATTATTTAGTACAGCAAAAAAAGCTATTAACACTAAATGAAATTATGGATCAATTCCTTGATTCAACTGCCTAACAACGAATTATAATTTTTTTGTTTTAGTATACATAGGCAACTGCCTATGTGACTATGCTTAAATCCGGCCCTGCTTCTAGTTACGATCGCTTTACGTTCATTGCCTCTGTAATTTTCAACGGTCCCATTTAACGTCGGATTGCTCACCTGCTCGAAAATCTTCGAAGTAATATTTTTATAAGAAATATTTAATGTTCTAGTAGTTTTGTGTACCTATAATCGTCAGCACATAAGTTTAACCATCAAAGCGGTCGACCATAATTGCGCAGTATCCGATTTTCGAGTCATTAAGACCTGAAATTTATTTATTTACTAGCTGTGCCCGCGACTTCGTCCGCGTGGAATAGTTATTTTGGGCATCATATTTATTTTTGCAAACAACCTCCTCAGCTTTATAAATTATAGCTGTTACCCACGACTTTGCCCATAGAGCTACACCCCCCCTTGGGCACGCCATAATCTCGGCGGTAATTCCCCTGTTTGAGGCGTCCTCATCTTCCGCATGACGCAGGTTCTCACTGGAGATGGGAAATTCAGGAGATTCCTGCACCGGATTTGTGCGGAAGAGACGCTCGGGTGTCGCCATTGTGTGGACCGCTCGGAAGACACGGTGGAGCACACGGTGGAGGTGTGCCCCACTTGGGAAGAGCATCGCCGTGTCCTCGTGGGAGTGATTGGCGGCGGTGACCTCTTGCACCGGGCCTTAGTTCAGGCCATGGTCCGCAGCGAAGAAGAATGGCAAGCGGTCGCTTCCTTCTGCGAAGCAGTAATGCTCGTAAAGGACCGACCAGGCCGACCGCATAAGACAAGGGCAACAGCACCCTCGCCGTAGCCGTCGCCGCCGCAATCCTGCCGATATCCGGCCACGTAGACGCTGGCTTGCGGACGGTGAGCAATGGGTAGCTCGCCGACCGGTTGTCTGGTAACAGTCCAGACCGAGACCAAGTCGTCGACGGCGTGCACTGCTCCCGCGTGCCTGAAGGTGTTGCCAGCAAACTGTGGGGCCCTTCAGGGTCAAAGCCTCCTGCAGCCGAGGGTTGGTGCGAAAGCGTTATACCTGGGCTCTGGGAATAAGGCAAGGGAGGAACGGGGTAGGTTGTTTAGTCAGTAAAAGTCTGACACTGTTTCCCACTCCACCCAAGAGCGGGATTCGTCATTGGATGACTTTTACCTACCATAAAAAAAAACCTCCACGCCGCCCGCAAGCAATCCCTTTCCTTGCCCGCCGGCCAGGCGCAGCGTCATATTTTGCACATCATGCGGCGCGTGTGAATTTTATATTGGAGTTACTTTAAATTGTAATATCTTCTAAGATGTTCATTGAAAATAAGTGATGTCAACGACAATTTTGTTCACAATTACATACTCTTAATCAACAACACATTTATTTGGATATAGTTTAATATGTTGATACAACTCTAACAAATAATGCATTAATTTCGGCCAAATTTGATTCCCATAAAAACGGTTCTAGTAAGTTAATCTTAAAAGATAGACATATACTGTCGCGGACATTTTTTTAGATCATTTTAAGAGGAATAATTCTTTCATACATATTTTTTTGTTATCTTGAACCATTTTTGCAGCGCACGCGACGGAGGCCCTCAAAGATGAATAATTTTTCCCGTTTTTTCCACATTTTTCATTGTTACTTCGCTTCTATTAGTCGCAGCGTGATGTTATATAGCCTAAAGCCTTCCTCGATAAATGATCTATTCAACACAAAAAGAATTTTTAAATTCGGACTAGTAGTTCCTGAGATTAGCGCGTTCAAACAAACAAACAAACTCTTCAGCTTTATAATATTAGTATAGATAAGAACTTCATGCAATACAAAGGTACACAGGCGGACTGCCTTAGGCATTCTCTACCAGTCAACCAAGGGTGGTGAAGAGAAATCATGGCAGGTGCATAAAAATAGTACATTTTGATACAAGTGCAGGAAGTTTGTCATTGCGACCGAGGCGAAATTCGCACGAGCCGTAGACTCGCCTACGGCTCGTGCGAATTTTGTGTTATGGAGCCGAGAGCTGCAATGACAAATCTGCACGTGTGTCAAACGACGTTTTTCAATACACTTACGACTTGTGAAATAAAGAATAAAAATAAAAAATAATCGTATCTGAAACATACAGTAGAAATATAAGAAATATATAAGTAGGTATAGCATTCAAATCTGCTCTGGTCAGTTTCTAATTTCGTGGGGGTCGTCCAGCGACTCTGGGGGACGCCTCGCGCCTGATTCGATAAACTAAGTAAAACAAAATAGCGTGACGATAAGGAAGGAATAAAAAAGCCCTTGTTGTGATAAACTCAAAAAAGCATTTGGGTGATATACATGCTATATTGAACCTAATAGGAGTGCGATAAGAGGCAGTTTTCGAGTAAGTGTATTGAAAAAAAAATAAAATTATAATATATTGAAGTGACATGTAACCATACCAAGTGGTCCAACTTATTTGCCGCGTACCTTATAAAGATCTGTATTGCGATAGGTCATTTATGTTGTGGATAGCAAGGCATTGAGAAATAATGAAGTTTCCTTAACTTTTTTTTATTAGTTCTTCCAATTATTCTATTACCTACCTCCTTTAATATAAGGTTTATCTTATCAGTTGTCTAGTGCCCATAACACAAGCTTTGCTTAGCTTGGGACTAGTCGACGTTATGTGATAATTGTAGAATATTTATTACAAGTATTATTATTATCTACCTACCAGCCCTGGTAGATTATAGGCCATTCCTTCTTCTAGAGAGGAGGCCTGACTCCCGGCAATGGGAATATTATACGGCTGCTTATGTTTATTATGCTGAGAGGTCCCAAATAACATGTTTTGGTACTTTTTGTTTATAGATATGTAAATCCTCATGTTTGAACCCTTCACCTTGGAGTAGCTGGAAGGGTCAGGCTTGTACTGACTAACTAAAAGAATCCCAGTATTCACTTATAAACTTGTGTCAGGGTTTGCGGGTGCAATGGGTCTATAGCCATTGCACCCGCAAACCCTGACAGACTTTAGTGTGCTAGACTTTAGTGTGGCCCTATGGCCACACTAAAGTCTAGCGTCAATGCCCATTAACGCGATATTTACTGCGATAATTATTGCTACAATTTTAACGAGCTGTCAAGCGGGTGGCTACACTTGAAATTGGTTTGAGTTATCGCTTAATGCAAAATGGCAATGTTAATGACATTGTCGAAATTAAACGTAACGTTTAGATTATCTCAATAATTCTTGGCATTTCTCATTGTGTGCCCTGGACATCACTGATTCGGTGACTTCTTTCGGTGAAAGAAGGATGTGGGTATCCACAGAGTACTATCACACACCTCACTTCATGGTAAGGCCTCACTGAAGTACTCGTGAATACTACACTACAATATTAAATTGATGTGCATAGTGTCTTTGCCAGGAAAACCTCAAGACATACAGTTAACACGATTCTATTGGATTCTAGTGGACCTTTGCAGCCTATCCGAGACTCTGTTAGATTTCATGCAATAAATACCTAACCGGTCGATATTGAGTATGTTATTTAGGTTTTGATATACTTACTCGTATGTCAGCCACATCGTGAAAAACATCGTGAGAAAACCGGCATGTCTTAGAACCAAAAATTCGAAGACATGTGACATCCACCAATCCGCACTGGGCCCGCGTGGTGGATTATGACCCATTCCCTCTCCTAGAGAGAGGAGGCCTGTGTCCCTGCAGTGGGAACATTAAAAAGGCTGATGATGATGATAGAAAAGCTATTATTTTTGTTTGTTTTTTGTTTTTTTATTATTATTTTTTTAAGCTATGGCCGTTTTGTCTCAAAAACGTGTAGGTACTTCGACACTCTCAAAGGAATCAAAATTCAGGGGTACTTCCCGTTGACCTAGGACCCCGAGATTTGGATTTTTGGCTTTTAAGGTTTATTTGAAATAAATGCTTTGAATCTTGAATACTGAGTTACTAAGGACATATAGCTATACCTAGTAATTTATTGGTTTAGGATTCTCCCATATCATCAATAAACGTATAACCTACCTATAAAAATCAATGCCACTTTTTGTTTTAATTTTATTACTCAAGACCGGGCTCACTTATCTAAACCAAATATTTAGGCTTTGTTGGAACTAATTAGTAGATGGTTTATGTTAAGTTTGCACAAAATCGGTCAAGCGGTTCTTCATTTATCTCATTTTTCTGTTGCAAAAGGCAAAAGCTAGTTTTTCCATAATTTCCGAAAAAAAATTCTTTTTATTCTTTCTTTCCATAGTTCATTTAATAATGAAAGTTGTATGTCCCAGTAATTACAGTGGCCATTTACAAAGTCCAATTAATAGTCGACTCATCGCAAATAGTCCGGGAGTCTGTTTAAACTAGCCCGAGATTGTAACGCACTAGCTCTTGGTCTCTTGGACTAGAGGATCAATATAAGCGTTTTTTTGTTCCGACTGACCATTGGGACCTAGCTCTGGGACTTTTCTGTGTGATTACAACAAAAAGTAAAAAAAAACTAAAGCCCGACTACGAAGAAAAGAAACTGAAAAAGTATGAAACAAGATTTTCAGGATGCTGAAATATACAACGTTACTGCGACTACTATAGTCGAACAAAATTTTACCCTTCTTTGGCTTTGCCGTTATCGGGTGAAAATACAAAATCCAAAGAAACAAATGAAGGTTGTCTTTAAAAAATCGTTTTTAGCGATAAGACTGCCTATTGTGACACCCTATTAATTTTAAGTTCCTATTGTTATTTTTATTTTTGGTGTGCAATAAAGAATAATAATATCTATCTATGAATCACCAATTAAAAAAAAAACTTGCTTAAAAGTACGCAGGCTTGCGGACGATGAGCAATGGCTAGCTCGCCGTCCATCTGCATCGTCTCCGTAGAGTAATCGTCCAGACCGAGTCTGACTCGTCAATAGTGCGTATTGTTGCCCACGCCTCAAATAAACTTCAGCAAAACCGTAGGAGCCTAGCAGGGCCGTAGCCGACTAACTGGGTTCATGGGTTGTCCGAAAGGAAAACCCCGGGCTCCAGGGAACAAGACAAAGACGGTACATAGAAGTTTAAATAACCATTTTGTACCATTTTTTCTTTGTTTCTATATCTCCTTTGTATGTTTGTGTGTACAAAAATTGTAAAATAAATAAGTTTCAAAACTAAAAAAAGGCCTTAAAGTAACTTAAGAGCCCAAGCAAAGAAAGAAGGACGCAACAGTTTGTAAAAGGGGTGCCATGACAGAAAACCTCCTCGAGCGCCCGCAGGCTGGAGTTCCCTTGCGGACACGTCCGGAGTGAAGACCAGTCTGCGGGACGGTGCACCCCGGGAGGCCGCCATCGACCCACCCTTGGGCAATCCCTGCCTAAGGGTGCTCGATGGCGGCTTGCGAATATTCTGTTGGGAGTAACGCCTCAACGCGTGTCCCTCTGATTTAGCAGAGGGCACAGCGACGAGGTAAGAGCGGGCTCGGTGTGCACTCACCCTGCCATCGGGCAGGCAGGAGGAAGAGTTCCTCCTCCTTCTGCCACCGCTAGACTCGTAGCCCCAAAGATTGTCCAAGGTCATGTTTCTGACTTTCGATGGGGGTCGAGGGCCTTGGCTTAACCGCCCGGGCCGCGAGGAAGACAACCTCTATAAAAAATCACCCCAAACCTCCAAGCGGCGGCGCACCGTGAGGGAGGTTGTTAGCTTGACTAATGGGTAGCTAAATTAGTCTCTAGTGCGGACCACTGAATTTGAGCCAGTGCAGAATGTATGTACTCGTGGGAACAATATGGAAACATCAAAATTTTTCAAAACCCAAATTTCGGAGAGTGACGAGCGGTCGGAGTCCGACGCTGCGTCCAGAAGGAGCTCAGGCTCGGAGATGGAGGAGGAGTTGGTGGGCAACTCCGGAAGGGACTCGCGTTCCTTCCGGAAGCGCACCAAATCGGAGGACGGGCAATCGTCCTCCGACAATGAGAAGGGTTCGGCCCCAAAGATCCCCACCGGCAGTCGCGGTGGGGTCCAAAGCCGAGGTAGAGGCAGGGGGCTCACTGCGCAGGAGTCCGCTCAGCGAGCTGAAAAGCTGGCTGCGGAGGGGCGCCACCCTGGTGCGGTCGGCGCTGGAGAGCGCCCGCCGCGTCAGGCCGGTGGCGCGCCAGACGCTGGGGCGGACTCCGCCGAAGAGGCCCGCAGGTCCTTCGGCGAGCTGATGGTCGCGGCGCTGCGCGACATGGGCCGCAAGAGGCTCGCAAAGCCGTCTTCCAAGGCGAAGACGGTTTTGAAGCACGCCACCTCTTTGTCCGAGGCCTTCGATAAGGCCTTGGACAAGAGTGTGGCGAAGCTGCGGGCCGAGCTCCGGGCCGAGCTTCGGGCCGGGCCCGCGGGCCCTGGAGCCGTTCGGCGGGAGGCCGTCGGAGGGGGTCCCGGGCAGGGGCAGGGGCAAAGTCAGCCCCAGCCCCAGCCTGAGGCAGGGAGCCAGCTGCTGACGCTGGTGCAGTCGGAGCTGGCTGCCTTCCGGCAGCAGCTGCAGCAGCAGCAGCAACAGTTCCAGCTGCAGATCCAGCGGCAGCTGTCCCTGCTGGAGGGCATAGTCCTACGCCCTCCACTGGCGACCTCCGGCCAGCGCCAAGCGGCAACTTATGCCGCTGCCGCTGCGGCCACGGCTGCTGCGCCCAGGGCGGGCCCGTTGGGGCAAGCCGGGCGTAGGGCCTCAGCGCCGGAGCCTGCGAGGCCGGCCCCGGTGGCTGGGCAGCGTCGGGCGCGGGCCGCTCCTCCCGCGAGGGGTGCCGTGGCGCCTGCTGCCAGACCAGCGGGAGCTCCTATTGCGGGGGCGGCGACTCAGCCGCGCCTGCCGCCTCCCCCGCCTCAAGAGCCATCGTCTGGCGCCGACTGGACGGTCGTCGGCGCCAAGAAAAGCGCGGGCAAGGCGCGCAGGGCGGCCAAAAAGCGCGCAAAGCGCCAAGAGCGCCGAAAGCGGGCCATGGCGGCGAGACTTCGCGCCCCGAAATCCGAGGCTGTAGTGATCACACTACAGCCTGAAGCGGGAAAGAAGGGCGCGAACTATGACGCCGTCATGGAGAAGGCAAGGCGGGCGGTGTTGCCCCACCTTGAAGAGCTCGGAGTGCCTGGGGGCTTCTGCATTAGGCAGACCCTAACGGGGGCCCGAATTCTGGAGGTCCCCGGCTCGGCCAGTGTCGCTGACACCCTGGCCGAGAAGATTAGGGTGGCCCTCAGTGCGGAGGAGGCCCGAGTGTCCAGGCCCACCAAGTGCATCGACATGCGCATCATGGGCCTGGACGACTCAGTCAAGGTGGACGAGGTGGTGGCCGCCATCGTCAGGGTGGGCGGTTGCACGCCCGAACAGGTTCGGGCGGGCACCATCCGCGCTGACAGCACGGGCATGCGAGCCGTCACGGTAAGCTGCCCCGTGCCGGCGGCCAAGGCCATCACCAGTGGGGGCCGACGGCTTCTTGTGGGCTGGGTCTCCGCCCAGGTAAAATTGCTGGAGCCCAGACCTCTGCGGTGCTTCCGCTGCCACGTGGGGCACCACGTGGGGGCCTTCTGTGCCGCGGAGGTGGATCGCAGTGACCACTGCTACCAATGCGGTAAGCCCGGTCATAGGTCTGCCGAGTGCCGGAATGCGCCGCACTGTTACGCATGTGCGGCGGCAGGCAAGCAGGCCGACCACCGGGCTGGGAGCAGGTCCTGCGACCCCCCGGCCAAAGTGAAGGCCAAATTGAGTCGCCCCCCCAACACCACCGCCGCCGCCGCAGCCGCTTCTTCGGCCGCCGGCGCGGTTTCTGTAGCCGCCGCTACCGCTGTGGCGGCGCCCTCTCAGAGGGCTAGGGAGGAGACAATGGACTGCCAATAACGGCCCCATTACGTCTCCTCCAGGCGAATATCAACCACTGCGCCCCAGCTCAGGATCTGTTGCTCCAGAGCATGGCGCAGTGGTCGATAAACGTCGCCGTGGTCTCCGAGCCGCACTTTGTCTTGCCCAGAGCTGACTGGGTTCAGGACCTGAGCGGCTCGGTGACCCTTATCTCGTCGGCCGCCGCTGGTACCCCGACCCTCGAGGCCGTCACGAAGGGTCGGGGTTGCGTGGCAGCACGGTTCGGGGACATTGCAGTGGTAGGCGTCTACCTGTCCCCGAACAGAACTCTCGCCGATCTTCACGACTCCCTCAGGGAGCTGAAGACCGTCGTCGCTGGGTATGGTACCCTCCCCGTGGTCGTTTGCGGGGACTTCAACGCCTGGAACATGGCTTGGGGTTCCCGGCTCACGAACCAGCGGGGTCGGTTGGTGGAGGACTGGGCTCTGGAAACAGGCCTGGTCGTCCTAAACCGGGGTTCTGTCCCCACGTGTGTGCGGGTGCAGGGTGAGTCCGTGGTGGACATTTCGTTCGCCAGCCCCGCTCTGACACCGCGTGTAGTTGACTGGCGCGTCATGGAGGGGGTGGAGACATACTCGGACCACCGGTATATCCGGTTTGACGTCTCCGCCCAGACCTCGACCGCGCCGGTCCGACAGACCCCATGTGGTCCGCGTTGGGCGCTGAGGCAGCTGGAACGGGAGCTCTTCCTGGAAGCCGCGGCGGTGCAGGCCTGGGTGCAAGCACCGGTCAGGCCTGCCGACATCGACGTCGAGGCGGAGTGGTTCCGGGAGACCTTGTCGCAAATTTGCGACGCGGCAATGCCCCGTCTCCGCCCAGGACGCGCCCGACGCCAGGTGTACTGGTGGTCGCCAGAGCTTGCGACGCTGCGCGCCGCATGCAATGCTGCGCGGCACCGGTATACCAGACACCGCAGGCGCCGCTTCCGCCCGTCGGGTGCGGAGGCCGTAGAGGCGGAGCTGTATGAGGGATACAGGGTGGCAAGGCGCACCCTCCGATCGGAGATAAAGCGGGCCAAAGATGAGGCCTGCAAAGCGTGGCTGGGGACGCTCAACGCTGATCCGTGGGGACGCCCATACAAGTTGGTGCGAGAGAAACTCCGCCCATGGGCTCCCCCGTTGACGCAGAGTCTCCGGCCACAGATCGTGGAGGGTGTGGTGAGCGCTCTGTTCCCTGCGCGGGGGGACCACTCCCCCCCGCCCATGGCTCCGCCACCAGCGGTGTCTGACGCGGACCACGTCAGCGACGACGGTACCAATACTCCGGAAGTGACCGAGGGGGAGATGAGAGTGGCGGTACGCAGGATGGGTGCGAAGAATACCGCCCCAGGACCCGACGGCTTGCCTGGAAAGGCTTGGGTCCTGGCCATGGAGGCTCTCGGGTCTCGATTGGGGGGGCTCTTTAGCGCATGTTTGGAGAGGGGCCAGTTCCCACTTCCCTGGAAGACGGGAAAACTGGTCCTCGTCGCGAAACCGGGGCGCCCTGCGGACTCTCCGTCCGCGTATCGGCCCATTGTGCTGCTTGACGAGGTGGGCAAGCTCTTTGAAAGAGTCATTGCAGACCGCCTCGTCAAGCACCTAACACTGAAGGGGCCCGATCTCGCGGACGACCAGTTCGGGTTTCGCAGGAGGCGCTCCACGGTGGACGCCATCATGCGCGTGCGAGCCCTCACGACGGGGGATGCGGTGTCCCGGGGCAGGTGTGTCTTGGCGGTGTCATTGGACATCGCCAACGCCTTTAATTCCCTGCCCTGGAGTTGCATTAGGACGGCACTCCGGTATCACCGGGTGCCCGACTACCTCTGTCGTACAATCGAGGCCTACCTGTCGGACAGGTATATAATCTACCCCGGTCACCAAGGAGATTGGAAACGGCGAGAGATGTCGTGCGGTGTCCCACAGGGATCGGTACTAGGACCGCCCTTGTGGAACATCGGGTACGACTACGTGCTGCGCGCCGACCTCCCCGTAGGGGTCAGCGTGGTCTGCTACGCAGACGACACGCTGGTCCTAGCGCAGGGAAGGTCGTACCAGGCGGCGGTCGAACTAGCGACACGCGGGGTTGCGACAGTCGTTGAGAGGATCCAGCAGTTGGGACTCAAGGTGGCACTGCACAAGTCCGAGGCCATGTGCTTTCACGGCCCTCGGAACGCGCCACCAACGGGTTCCCAACTAACGGTAGAAGGAGTTCACATCGGCGTCGGGTCGACGATGAAGTACCTAGGACTTGTCCTCGACAGCCGATGGAATTTCGAGGAGCACTTCCGACGTCTGGCCCCCAAACTCAATCGGACGGGGGCTGCTCTAAAGCGGCTCCTGCCGAACCTTGGGGGTCCAGACGCCTTCTGCCGGAGGCTCTACGCCGGCATCGTCCGGTCCATGGCCCTTTATGGGGCACCAGTGTGGGCGCCGACGCTGCGTAAACGCCCGGCGGCCCAGCTGAACGCCTGCCAGAGGGTCATGGCCATCCGGATGGTGCGGGGATACCGCACGGTGTCCCGCGAGGCGGCGAGCCTCCTTGCTGGCCTACCACCATGGGATTTGGAGGCAACAGTCCTTGCACACATGCACGACCAGCGCGTGGAGATGCAACGCCGGGGCGAAGATCCGCTGCCCGAACATGTCGAGGCGTGGCGGAAGGAGCTCCGGCGAGATCTCATGGTGAAGTGGAAACAGCGACTGTCGCAACCCAGCGTTGGGCACACCGTAATCTCAGCGGTAGTGCCCCTCTTTGAGGCGTGGCTGGATAGACCTCACGGCGTCCTCACCTTCCGCATGACGCAGGTTCTCACCGGACATGGGAAGTTCGGGAGATTCCTGCACCGGATTCGTGCGGAAGAGACGTCCGGGTGTCGCCACTGTGAGGCGAGCCCGGAGGACACGGTGGAGCACACGGTGGAGGTGTGCCCTGCTTGGGAAGAGCATCGCCGTGTCCTCGTGGGGGTGATCGGCGGCGGCGACCTCTCGCGCCGGGCCCTGGTTCAGGCCATGGTCCGCAGCGAAGAGGAATGGCAGGCGGTCGCCTCCTTCTGCGAAGCAGTAATGCTCGTAAAGGAGGAGGCCGACCGCATAAGGCAAAGGCAACGGCGTACTCGCCGTAGCCGTCGCCGCCGCGATCCTGCCGATATCCGGCCACCGTAGACACTGGCTCGCGGACGGTGAGCAATGGGTAGCTCGCCGTCCGATCGTCTGGTAAGACCGAGTCCAAGTCGTCAACGGCGCGCACCGTTCCCGCGCGCCTCAAGGAGTTGTCAGCAAACTGCAGGGGCCCTTCAGGGTCGAAGCCTCCTGGAGCCTAGAGGGTAAGTGAAAATTGTAACCTCGACTCCAGAAATAAGGCAAGGAAGGTACGGGGTAGGTTTTTTAGTCAGTAAGAGTCTGACACTGGTCTCCCGCTCCGCCCAAGAGCGGGTTTCGTCATTGGATGATTTTCACCTACCATAAAAAAAAAAAAAAAAAAAAAAAAAAAAAAAAAAAAAAAAAAAAAAACAGTTTGTAAAAAATACTCTTTCTGTTGAATTTCGGCAATGCCGGCAATGCTTTTCTTACGTCTATCTGGACTTTGATGTACCCTTCTCGTTCCATATATTAGCTAGCTACTTTTGCATTTTTATGATTAAACCATTTTTTTTACGAGTTTTCAAGCGCAATTCGTAAAGCCTAACTTCAGACTCACCAAGACCCGTCGGCTGTAAGTACCTACTGTAAATATATTTATCAGTTGTCTAATTCCCATAACACAAGCTTTGCTTAGCTTGGGACTAGTCGACGTTGTGTAATAATTGTAAAATATTTATCTACACTAATATTATAAAGAGGAAAACTTTGTTTGTTTGGTTGTAATGAATAGGCTCAAAAACTACTGGACCGTTTTTTAAAATTCTTTCACCATTCGAAAGCTACATTATCCACGAGTAACATAGGCTAAATTTTTATTTGGAAAAAATAGGTTTCCGTAAAATATTAGGGTTTTTGTGTAAAAAATCAACCAGAAAAGTTACTTATTTTGCGTACGCCACCTAAACTATAAAAGATAGAACCATAAAATGTGTTAATTAATTGTAGATCTTATAAATACCTACAAAAAAGTCCGCGACGCACTATACCTATCTATGTCGAGTGAGGCACAACAACCATTTTTTTATTTAAAAATCTTGATTTTTTTTGGACTACATTTAAACGCATTTATTTTACTCATGCTATTAATCCTTATCAAAAAAATATTTTTCATCACTAAGTACAGTTTATGTAGATAATATTTAGTCTTTGAATGATTAAAATTGGACGTTTGACGGCTCAGACGCTAGGTAGACTCCCTACGCAGAGGTCGTGCGCGAAGTCTAATAATTTTTCTGCGATTTGTTTTAGATTTCGTTCTTAAAAATACACCGCAAAAGTTCTTCTCAGAGCTAAACAACAGTTCTTCTCAGAGCTAATCAACAGTTCTTTTCGGGGCTAAACAACAGTTCTTTTCGGGGCTAAACAACAGTTCTTCTCAGAGCTAGAATATAACACGCTACTAACATTTTTTTAAACGTTTGAAAATGCCTAAGAGAGCCAGGTCTCAACTTTCTAAACATAGTTCTCAAGCACAGCAGCAAAAATACGTCATGTGGGAGAATCTCCACCTGAACGTTCACAACGATTTGCCGAAGTTAAAGTCAGAGACACTCTCAGGTACGCGTACGAGAGTCGAGTGTCGAACCTTCGCAAAATCTGAGAACCTCTGAGTTACGTGCACGAGAGTCAAGGCTGGAGCGTTCCCAACGTCTTCATAAACAAAATGTAAGGACCTCTGACTTACGCGAACGAGAGTCAAATGTCGAGCGTTCGCAACGCCTTGCCGAACAAAATCTGAGACCTTCTGAGTTAAGCGCTCAAGAGTCGAGCCTGGAGCGTTCCCAACGTCTTCATGAAGCCTCCTGGAGCCGAGGGTTGGTGCGAAAGCATTATACCGGGGCACTGGGAATAAGGCAAGGGAGGAACGGGCTAGGTTGTTTAGTCAGTAAGAGGCTGACACTGTTTCCCGCTCCGCCCAAGAGCGGGATTCGTCATTGGATGATTTTTACCTACCATAAAAAAAATGTCTTCATGAACAAAATATAAGGACCTCTCAGTTGCGCGAAAGAGAGTCGTATGTCGCAATAAAAACAATAAAATAATAAAATTAATAATAATAATACACATCACGAAATCTCAGAAACTACAAGTGATATATGTCACAAGTGAGTTCTCATGGGGGTTCCTTTTAGAACGTAGGTGCTCACTAAGACGGAATTTTGCAAAAATCAACCCCTAAGATAGTCTAAAAGGGGTTAGAAGTTTGTATGAAAGTCCTCTGTTTTTAAAGTAGGACATTTGAAATTTAAAATGTTTGTATACTCTCTAGATGTTGTGGTAGTGTACTAATAATGTAACTATCCTTAGAAATCAATTAGGGGGCTAAGGGGATAAAGGGGGGGTTGAAAGTTTGTATGAAATTCCTATGTGTTTGAAGTAAGAGAGTTGAAATTTAAAATGTATGCTCCTAAGGGGGTAAAACGAGGTCCACGCGTACGAAGTCGCGGGCGGCCGCTAGTATGTATATAAAAATCAATGCCACTTTTTGTTTTAATTTTATAACTTAAGAACGGGATCACCTATCCAAACCAAATGTTTAGGCTTTGTTCGGACTATTTAGTAGATGGTTTAAGTGAAGTTTACACAAAATCGGTCGAGCGGTTCTTCCTTTATCATATTTTTCTTTTGCCGGGAGCGAAGCCACGGGCAAAAGATAGTTTTTCCATAATTTCTATACATTTTTTCTTTTTATTCTTTTTTTAAAAAGTTCATTTAATAACTAAAGTCTTATGTCCCAGTAATTACAGTGGCCATTTACAAAGTCCAATTAATAGTCGACTCATCGCAAATAGTCCGGGAGTCTGTTTAAACTAGCCCGAGATTGTAACGCACTAGCTCTTGGTCTCTTGGACTAGAGGATCAATATAAGCGTTTTTTTGTTCCAACTGACCATTGGGACCTAGCTCTGGGACTTTTCTGTGTGATTACAACAAGAAGTAAAAAAACTGAAGCCCGACTACGAAAAAAAGAAACTGAAAAACGTATGAAACAAGATTTTCAGGATGCGGAAACATACAACGTTACTGCGACTACTATAGTCGGTCAAAATCATAACTCTTCTTTGGCTTTGCCGTTATCGGGCGAAAATACAAAAACCGACGAAACAAATGAAGGTTGTTTTTAAAAAAGACCGCCCACTGTGACACCCTATTAATTTTAAGTTCCTATTGTTATTTTTATTTTTGGTGTGCAACAAAGAATATATCTATCTATCTATGAATCACCAATTAAAAAAAAAAAATTTGCTCAAAAGTACGCAGGCTTGCGGACGATGAGCAATGGCTAGCTCGCCGTCCACGTGCGGCCGTTAAGTAATCAAATAATTGCGGTCGATGAGCCTGAGTTGTCGATAGTGCGTATTGTTATTCGCGCCTCAAATAAATTTCAGCAAAACCGTAGGGCCAGCAGGGCCGAAGCCGACTAACTGGGACCATGGGTTGTCTGAAAGGAAAACCCCGGGATACAGGGAATAAAACAAAGACGGTACATAGAAGTGGGTTTTAGTTAGTAAAAGTCTGACAATCCCTCCCTGTCCGCCTTATGCCTTGATCGTACGCACTGGGTAAACGGGAAAAAAGAAAAAACTATTGTACATGAAGTTTAAAACTTAAAATAAATAATCCAACAAATTTCAAAACTAAAAAAAGGCTTTAAAGTAACTTAAGAGCACCCAACCAAAGACAGTTTTTAGACTGGCCTGTCAGCCTAGTAGTTAGTGACCCTGACTGCTATGCCAGACGTCGTGGGTTCGATTCCCACCCAGGACAAATGTTTGTGTGATGAGCACGATAATTTATTCTGTGTCTGGGTGTAATTTATCTATAGTATGTATAATATAATATAATATAGCCACAACTATCACACAACGTCGTCTAGTCCCAAGCTAAGCAGAGCTTGTGTTATGGGTACTAGACAACTGATAAACATACTTAAATATTTCTAAATATATACATATTATAGATAAATAACACCAGACACAGAACAAGTGACCGTGCTCATCACACAAACATTTGTCCTGGGTGGGAATCGAACCCACGATCTCCGGCTTAGTAGTCAGGGCCACTAACCACTACACCAACAGGGTAGTCAAATCGTCGTACATATTTAGGAATATATAAATATGTTTATCAGTTGTCTAGTAGGTACTCAAAACACAAGCTCTGCTTGATTTGAGACTACACGGCGTTGTGTGATAGTTGTCGAATAATCCATACTAATATTATAAATGCGAAAGTAACTCTGTCTGTCTGTCTGTTACGCTTTCCCGCTTAAACCTTTCAAACGATTTTGATGAAATTTGGCACAGACCATTTTTAGGCCCTGAGAAAGGACATAGGTTATCTTTTAATGCGAGAAAAAGACGCAGACGAAGTCGCGGGTACCAACAAGTATTATATGTTATACAAAGTACGACAGACGCAACAGTTTGTGAAAAATACTTTTTTCTGTTGAATTTCGGCCATGTTTTTCTTATGTCTATCTGGACTTTGATATATTCTTCTCGTGCCATATATTAGCTACCTACTTTACAGTCACCTTGTATTCTGCCACAAAGTGTAAAGTTCGGCTCACCTCACGGCGTTGCTGCCACTACTGACATGATGCAGGCGCTGAAAAAATAATTGACGAACACAACGAAAACTTTGGAGTTTCTACATAATAATGTCTTCTTGTTTGTACACTGAAGAAGAAAAAAAAGAAAGAAGTAAAGAACACAAAATTATTTGGTGGAAAAGATGCAAGCAAACTTAGGACTAACTTATATTAACTATTCTTTTAAAAAAATATGCATCACGCCCGCGAAAAACGCCCGTACGCTCAGCGATACCGTAACCAGATGCAAAATGCGACGAGTTCACAGCGCTGGTTTTCAGTGTGAGCCGATTACGATGCCGACATAAAGACGTCAAATATAAATAAAAATTAAAGTTTAGGTAAAAATTAAATGAGTAATAAATGATTAAAAAGGAAATACGATATCATATTATATTTCAAGAAGTAGCAATATTACATCGCGTTTGAGTTAAGAACGCGATGGGATAAAGCGCAGTGTATGGTTTGGTTTTTTTTCTCGTGGTAAGTAATATCATCTAATGACGAATCCCGGGCGACAGTATCAGACTCTTACTGACTAAGCAACCCACCCCATCAGAAAATACGATATCATATATTATTATATTACAAGAAGTAGCAATTTTACATCGCGTTTGAGTTAAGAACGCGATGGGATAAAGCGTAGTGTATGGTTTGTTTTTTTTTTCATAGTGGGTAAAATCATCGAATGACGAATCTATCCCTTGGCATTGTCGGAAAACAGTTTCAGACTCTTACTGTCTAAACAACCCACCCCATTCCTTCTTGGCCCTCATACCGGGGTCGATGGTTTAGTTTGGCGCCTCGCCACAGAATTCGACCCAAAAAAAGTGTTTATGTGACCAGGTGAAAATGAAGTCACCGCAACAGAACCTACCTATATACATGAATGTATTTATAATACGGATACCTATTGACATTTACCTCTTTATGAAAATTCATGTTAATTGACAACTAATTATGATTCGACCGTTGGCGATGGTTGGTAACGCATCATCAGTTGCGGTCGCCGACACACAACACAGGTAGAACGCATCGACGACTGGACTCTTTCGGGTCGGTGCGTGACAAACGAATTTATTTCTGTTTTCATTTATGATAATTAATTTTAAATATTGTTTTTGTTATTTTAATAGCACTTATTTTTGCATAATATATGAAGTACTAGGTTTACGTGCAGTTTTGTCGAATTCTGTAATATCGAATATTATGCTAACGGAAGCGTAGACAGTGCTATATGAAATAGTTAAAATTGGTGCGAATTCGATAAAAAAGTTGCAGAAAACTTTATATTGTAATTTTAACTAGCCGGCGAACTGACATGAAATATTTGCTGCCAAAACTATGAAAGTTACATATATCTACATCATCATCATTGCAGGGGCCCTTCAGGGTCGAAGTCTCCTGGAGCCTAGAGGGTGGTGAAAACTGTTACCTCGACTCCAGGAATAAGGCAAGGAAGGTACGGGGTAGGTTTTTTAGTCAGTAAGAGTCTGACACTGGTCTCCCGCTCCGCCCAAGAGCGGGTTTCGTCATTGGATGATTTTCACCTACCATAAAAAAAAAACATCATCATCATCATTAGCCTTTGTTTCCACTGCTGGGACTTCGACCTCATTTCTAGGAGAGAAAAAGGGCAGTAATATCACCACGCAGGCAAAGTGCGGATTGGTGAATATCACATGTCTACAACCAACACACACACCAATATGCTAAATCGGCATGGTCATTGCCATGCCGATTTAGCATATTGGTGTTGTCATTACAAAGAATATTGTGATTATAATATAAACGAAAATATAGCCTTATAATATTTTAATGTATATTCGCTTATATCGCTTTTAGCGATAAGAACGCCCACTGTGACACCCCATTAATTTTAAGTTCCTATTGTTACAGCTTAAAGGACTTAGTATCCAAGCTAAAAAAATTGTTTAAAAAAGTCAACCTAATAGTTCTGCTCAAAACTTTTACTTGCCAGCACAACAAAAGCATATTGAAGGTCGTGCTTACAAAATCACATGTACCAGGTAACAGGTAAAATAAAAATCTGTAAACTTTGTTGCACGTTGTCAAGCGAAACATTTTTATCTAAAAGTTTGGACGGCAACAACAACGCACCGCTCTGTGACTGATGAATAGTTTGTGGTAAAATGGGCACTAACACGAACAAACTATGCTCTCATAAACTTTAATATTTATGTCCGCTTCCGCGGGAAATTTTGTTATCGTTTCGCGAATCGTTTTTATTCATTTATCTGTTGATAATCATTAATTTTAAACTATGCACAAGATAAATTTAAAGTTAAAGGTATGGTTGACCTCGTAATTCCTTTTTTTTACTGACTTCAAAAAGATTTTTTTTTTACTATCTACTATAAATTTAGGGGCTTTTGGTCACAATACGACCACGTCAGACCCATCATAACCTAATACAAGATTTGTAATGCTATTCTGACTTAAAAACCTTATATACTATTTTGTAAAGTAAAATAGCTGCATTCGAAACAGGCTCTGATACGAGTAATATACTTTGAACAAAAACCACATCTATCAAATTAATTTTAAAGGTATTCATCAGCACCTCTCTAGCAGCTCGGGTCCTGACGCATTCCACCAACAAGTGATGGACATCCTCCATCACATCACATTGTTGTTGTGTTGGGACTGTCACTTTTCCCATTAAGTGCCGAAACTTGTTGAGTGGAACGTGTGCCGACCGTAGTCTATGTGCTATTATTACAAACTTCAAAAAGATGAGGTTTTCAATTCGGCTGCAGTTTTTGTCTGTTAATATCTTTAGAATGTAATTATTTATGAAGCGTTTAAAATTTCTTTTGGATTGTAAAAATATTTTTTATCACCCTTGAAGACTTTTTTTATTGTTGGGGGTCTCACGCAGATAGACTTCTGAGATTGATGATTGATTGATTGAGGCAGCCTTAAAATTTAAAGCCTCCAGCCAGGGTTTACAAAAAAATTAAGACGAAGTGACTAAGTAAGTAGGTACTAAATAGAAAAATCCTAAACGAAACTCGTCGTTGAAAATTAAAAAGTGATAGTTAACCATAAATATAAGCTTATACCTTTTTTATAGTGGGAAAAATCATCGAATGACGAATCCCGCCCTTGGGCGGATCGGGAGACAGTGTTAGTATTCCACTGACTAAACAACCCACCCCATTCCCTCTTGCCTTAGTTTCAAGGCCCTGATGTTCCGCTTCCGCATCAACCGATGGCCCCAGGAGGCTCCGACTCTACTAGGCCCCTACAGTTTGCTGATCCTTGAGGCGCGCGGGAACAGCGCGCGCCGTCAACGACTTGGGCTTGGTCCGTACTGTTACTAGACGGTCGCCTTATCGTCACTTATACGCCTTATACACTACGCCTTCTTATGCGACGATGAGTATACCTATATTTTTTAATAATATAACGCGAGCTTTTGCATGAGGTAAAGACAAATATTGTGGTAGATGCAAAATTAGCATTACATATTATTTACACACAAGAAAATATTTTTTAAGCCCTAACTGTCTCACTGCTGGGTAAAAGGCCTACCCGAAATCCTTCCAAACATTCTCCCGGGAGAAGAAAATAAATTACAAAAAGTAATTCACTTGTCTGAGTTTGAACCCGCGACCCATAACTTTCAAGTCGTCACTGTTACCACTAGGCCAGCACTGCTCTACGACAGAAGGAAGGCGACTGATAAAATGTTAGCATATTATTACCGCATTTTACAAGCTTTCATTTAACTTTTCTCAAAGGATATTAGTTTTTTCGAGTTGACTTTGCAACTTGTGAACGAGAAGCGAACATTCCTGTTTTTCTTTCGGTATGAAAATAACACAAGTTTTTGAGTGGCGTCAGATTTAAGTAGGTGTGGATGAGTGACAAAAAGTTAATGTACAGTTACGTGAGAAATTATTATTAATCTATATAATGCTAGCTTTTGGCCGCGGCTTCGCTCCTAGCAACAGAAAAATATGATAAATGAAGAAAGGCTCGAGCGATTTTGTGCAAACTTCACATAAACAATCTACTAAATAGTCCGAACAAAGCTAACTTAACATTTGGTTTGGATAGGTGAGCCCGTTCTTGAGTTATAAAATTACAACGAAAACTGGAATTGATATATTATATATATATATATTGATATATATTGATTGGTCTATATTTGGGAAGTCTGGAAATAGGTCATAGGTTATTTTAACCGTCTTTTTCTCACACTATTTTTTTTTCTTTTGTAACAAACCATTACACAACGCCATTTAATAGCAAACTAAGCAGAGCTTGTGCTTTAAATACTTGATACTGATAAACTTAACTAACTTTTTTAATGGCGGGGTGGGAAACAGTGTCAAAACAACAATAATAATTATAAATCGTTTATTGCAGAGACTTGCTCCTTAATTTGTTAGTAACACAACTTACGTGACTATGTTAGTACATACTATTTAATTCATAAAAGCCTATAAACTAAACAAAACATATCATTCAAGTATTTTCCTGCAGTATCAGACCCGTAGGTATGCATACGGGTCCAATACTCCAGGAAAACGCCATCCAACCTATCCCCAATCACCATCAGGATGCCATTGGCACTGCCACGAATCCTGCGTAACAATAATGCAATATTTCCGCTCCGACATAAAAAAAAAATACCCCATGGTCCCAGAAGGTTTCGATCCTGCTGACAACTCTTTGAGGCGCGTGTGGAACGATATGCGCCGTCAAATCAATTTTAAGGGTAGTAATGACTGTGACGTAGGTAAAATTTGCGGGGTCCTAAAGATACGACGTCATATAATTATTCAGGTCCCGTAGTGGCCTCAGGTAGTCCGTAGTAGGTACATTTATTTTTGGCAGACTCAGACCGGTCGACTGTGTCGGATTAAGCAATCCAAGCAACAACATGTAAACAATGTTTATTCATTCAGGTAATGTTCGATAAATATATATATATATAAATATAATAATCTATGAACTAAATAATACTACAACAATATTACCGACTTCTAAAAAAAACATAGCATAGCATCAGCCTTATAATATTCCCACTGCCACATTTCTAGGAGAAGGGAATGGGTCATAATCCTCCACGCGGGCCTTTGCGGGTTGGTGGATGTCACATGTCTCTGATTTTTTTTTTTGGTTCTAGGATATACAGATTTTCTCACGATGTTCTTCACGTTTTCCTTCACCATTTGGAAAGCAGTTGTGATGAAATAAATAAATTTCAATTTATTTATTGCAAATCACATTTATTGTTTTTAAGGTCTTCAGTATTTAAATACTCGTAGTTCGCATGAACTCTGGTCCGGTACAGCAATTAATATAAATGTTTTTAGGTTCTATAATAATAATAATTAACAAGATGTCTAATAAATTAACAAATCCATGGAATAAAAAATACATAAAGTGATAAACAAAAGCGTCTAGCTCAGAACTCGCGTCCTTCGAACTCGTAAGTCGGGCCCGTAACTATTCCACCACCACTAATCTCTGTCTAAAAAAGGAGGCGTGCTCAAATCATTAAATTATTTTTTTCCCTTTTTAGCTGTCGCATTCTACAACTAAAACTAAATAGTCAGTAAGTTAGAAAACTTGCTTGCTGATTAGTATGTTTTTTTTTTAATTTATTTATCTTTTCAGATGGTAAGGTGCCTTTTGGCAAAACGAATACAAATCTAGAAATATTGATTTCTTAAAATAATTTTTTTTTTAATATTTTTTTTTACAATTTTTTTTAAATAATAGATTCAACACACATCTCTAAATATAGTATTACGATTTTTTTTTTTATGTATAAATCCAACCACAGAGGTGAAAATTACTTTAATGCACGCCATAAAGAATCAGTAAAATAAATGAGATAAGAAAAAATGCTCAATAGAATATCTCAATATATTGTTGACGCCGACTGTACTCACCTCAAATGATTGACAATGAAATTAGGTGACGCACAATTATGTCACAAGAAATACCATGAGTAGGCATTTGTGATTTCCCCCAAAAAGCCTAATAAATAGTCGGGCCTTTCATCACCTTATCAAAACATAGCCAAATCCATTATTTAGCGTAAAAGCATTACGTGAAAAGCTATACTCATGCAGTTATCTGACGATAATGATAATTTTTCCAATAATTTGAAAGCATTTCAAAAGTGTCAACATGAAAAACCTATTAAAGTTTTTAAGTGTTTCCCCTTTAACGTGATTGGTCGGCGAGGTTTCGCGGAGGCGTACGGGCGTTGTGATTGGCTGGTCGTGTGCGTAAGTAGAGGAGTTTTCGCGCGCTTTCCATCAGTTGAGGGCAAATTCCCGCGCGTTGCAGCATCGTGCTAAAAGTTGCGTTCCGAAGTTATGAGTGTGTAACGACAGTTGCTCTACGTGTTCCTTCTACTGCGATTCAAGGTAGGTGACGTGGATTTGTTCTTTTTTCAAATTGTACGAGACTTTTTGACGTGTTTTATTTTTGTTTTTCGATTTTTCCGTCGGAACGTGATACATTTTTTTTTAAATCGAATTTTAAATTAAGAATTTAAAACGTCATTAATGTGTAACTTTCGTGACTTTTTTTTTAAATAGGTATATCTAGGTCGCATGAATTCCAATTTTGAATTTATGAACCAAATAAAAAAAAAAGAAAATGTCATTAAATCCCACTTAGCGTACGTTTAAAAAAAATACGTTTCGTTTTTCCTATATTTAGGACCGAAGAACATTGACCGTCGCATATATTTTTAGAAGGACCGTAATTTGACTTTCATAATAGAACCCTTGGTTTTAAAATACTAAAAATATGGTGCTAAATAATGAAAATATAATTTACTATAATATTACCTTACTGATTATTATTTTATGTGGAGAAGGAAGTAGCACATTTACTTTCTAGAATTAATTCCTTAAAAAATATTAAAATATCGTATTAAGACTTAATTTTTAAAGACACTCAATTTTTATTTTAAATTTATAAGTAAAATACATACCATTATTTAAGGGCTTTAAATTAAATAATATTATACCTATTATACTTTCGTAAAATTAGCTTGACAAAGTGTACAGAAAACGCTTCCGTCATACTTTATTATATCATCGCTTGCCGATACAAATGAGGAACATCTCAAACACACAATAGCACTGACGATTAATATCTAAACATTCACAATTATACAAGACGCAATAATACAAGACCCTTACGTTGTTGTGACACCTGCGGCCCGGACAAAGCGTTTTGCCTCGTCGTTTATACCGCGTACATCGAGGGATTGGAACAGTTTGCCGGCCGCGGTCTTTCCGTCCGATTATAATTTAGGTGTCTTCAAGGCTAGAGTGAATAGGCTCTTAATAAACTAGTGCGCCTTACCATCAACGATTGCAGCACTGCTTACCATCAGGTGGAATCGCAGTCAAACACTAATTTATTGCAATTATAAAAAAAACGGCCTTAGAAATCTTTTGATTACTTATCCTATGCATTAGCAATGCTGAAATATCTTTATTCAATGTGTTAATTAAAAAACTATACGACATCAGCATTAAAAGATTTATTTCAAGTAAAAACCTGAATACTCAAAGAATACAAAAATGTTTATTGCATTCCACAATGTAAAAATAAAAATTAAAAATAATGTACATGCATAGATGTTAAAAAAAATATTTGTCACAATTGTGGACCCTGTTGGGCACAGCAAAAGACAATATTATAAAGGATAAATACCTACTTATAGACTAAACTTATTCTAGGTACAATGTCAATTAAAATATTGAATTTTATATCCAAATCGAAGAATAATTTACTTATTAGATTTTACATAACAACAATTTTAATACTTAACAACTTCTCGTAATAGTTACACTTCTGTTTCTTGCATTAATCCCTTCGGTACAGGCACGTTCGACGCAATTTGTATTTTTCCTCTTTTTAGACTCAGTATGTTCATTCAATTGAATTAGTAGTTCATTAATTCAATTAACTTTTTGAATACTGTAATTAGAGACATGGTATAAAGACAATATGTGTGCGGACGCCGGTGTTCGCTTCGGGATCAAGATTTTAAGGTAGTTTTAAGTTGAATATTTCTCAAACCAATTCCTAGCCTGTAAAACGGTCTAACTTTAGGATTTAAGTAGGGTTTGTCGCGTCCTAAACTCCAAAGTCTTAATTCAGGAACTCGATAAAAGCAATGAATATGTCTTCAAGAATGCCATGGGTATATAATATTAGAAAGAGTTTATTCCCAAAAAAACTTATTGTTTAAAATATAATATCATTGTCGACAAGATACCCGGTGGTCAACGAAAAGGAAGTCGAACGGGTAGTCAGCTAGGAAACACCGGACTCACCTAGTTTAAACTGACAAAAAAAAATTGATGTGTAAAAGTGTTATGGAAAACTTATTTGCAAAAATAAATATCGTTTATCATTATCATTTAGAGTACCAAACAATATAACATTTCGTTTGGAAATATTTTTATAAATTAACAAATTAATCGAACATCTGTTGCCGAGAAAAGCGTAGCATACTGCCGCACAATTCACAAACGCAGTAAATTATATGTGAAAGGCCTTTCATCATCAGCCTTTTTAATGTTCCCACTGCTGGGACACAGATCTCCTCTCTAGGAGAGGGAACTATATAGTATATATTGCCTTTACTGCATTTATAAATTGTGTAAGCACATATTTCAACGAAAAGGAGATAACTGAAATACAGATTTCAGTTATCAGCGACAAATCTCGTCATTTTCCAAGAGCTAAAAGTATAAGAGTGGAGTAAATGTACTTATAATTTATACAGAGATTTTTTTTATTGATATAAACTTGTTCTTAACTCCGATTCCACTTGATGGTAAGCAGCGATACAATCTATAATCGATCAAAAAGTATTATAGAAAATGTTAGTAAAGAAATGTACCTATATAATGTTCAGAAAAAGTTAGCTTTAAAACCCTTGTGCTCATAAAAAGATCATTACAACAGAAACAAGTCTTTAGAGACAAGTATACATACTTTCAAGTTCAGTAGGTATCGTTTTTATAAGCAATTGGCCAGTTAAAATATTCATTAAAATCTACCGAAAGTTAAATTTCCCGCTTTGCATAATCCGTTTAGTGGTAACAGGTAGATTTGTGGTGAACTAGCTGTTGCCGGCGGTCCCGCCTGCGTGATTGTCGAAAATAATCCTAAGGGACTATATTATACTATATACTACTATATAATACTAGTATTATTCTATTCTTGGGGTAAAAATTGGTACGCCTTAAAAGCTATGATCTTCTCGTTAAATCCCAGTCCATCCAACCATTTAGGCAGATTAAAATCAAACATTCTTACCACCTAATGGGACACCACCAAATATCTACACTATCTACACTAATATAATAAAGAGGTAAAGTTTGTTTTTTTGTTTGTAGGGGGTAATCTCTGGAACTACTGGTCCGATTGGAAAAATTTTAGCAACAATAGAAAGCTGCTTTACTCCTGAGTGACATAGGCTATATTTTATGTACGCGGGCGAAGCCGCTGGAAAAAGCTAGTTAATAATATTACAGGTATACGTCCATACGTAACGCTGTATATTAAAAAAAAAACCAGAGCTAAATCAGTTTGTGTGCTCATTAGTAAACGTTCAACTTTCTTATATCATTACTCATTTCAGAAGATGTTCTAGTTTATCATTAAAACAACTTAACAGGCGTGTAGAGCGGCCAACCCGACGAACATTTTCATACAACCGCTCTTACGCAATTATGATGTTATTACACATCTTTCTTCAGATATTTTGGATACATAGATATCTTGTGGATATTATCTAGGCTTCTATAGAAACCAAAACGTAAATTTGTGTAAGAGTAATTCAATAAAGACCTCTTAAAATCTGCTATTTTACGTGAACTTTGACTCTCCATAATGTACTTCTATATTAAAAATATAAAAAAGTACTTCTATAGAAGCCTAGCGCATTTAATCAAGATTCTTAATGTATTCTTTTTTTTTCAAAAATTCTTAAAGGTTTAATAAAAACACGTATATCCTGGAACAAGTGAAATATTAAAGTAAATCATAGAATTACTGAATGCCAACAGACTTTTCAGGTGTTATCTATATTTTTTCGCATTACTTTTTCATCAAACATCATATCAGATTGCTTTAGATGAAGCAACAAGCTTTTAAACCATGCTCCATACGAGTCGGGAGGGTCCACCTTAAGATAGAAGTAAGACATCATTTAAAATATGGTATGCTGAATTAGAACGTAGAGAGCTTGTAGGGCATAAAAAATCCACGTCGTTGGCAATGGGAATGCCCAAAAGTTTGTAAAACAGTATGTATTCTGTTATTTGACATAGTGGTGGAGCGTTTGGCTACTATGCTGCGGGTTGCGGGTTCGATTCCCGCACGGAACAGATATTTGTATGTCCTACAGATATATAGGTGTCGGATACGGGTCTGACTGTCTGGTGTATGTGATAACAATAACTTGTCTAGGGGAGGCTGGATCATCAGTTTTTCCACGACGTATTTGCCACATTGTTTATATGTGATTGTTTTTTCTTCTAACTTCTAGTGAGATATAGATAGATACTAGCTTTTGCCCGACGCTTCGCCCGCGTGGTATTGGGGTTAGGGTTGGGGTTTCCTGGATAAAAAGTAGCCTATGTCCTATTCCAGAGTGTATCCTATGCCTGTGCCAAATTTCATCCAGATCCGTCCAGCCGTTTTAGCGTGATTGAGTAACAAACATCCGAACATCCAAACATCGTAAATTTCGCATTTATAATATTAGTAAGATAAAATTTAGTAAAATAGTTAGAAGTTTTCCTACCTAGCAACAGACATAGCTTCGTCATAATAATATTAAATGAAAAATGGCTGTTAAAAACTCAAGACATCTCGGAATAAAGTACCCATATAAAAGTAACTGAACGGAAGCTTGGTAGGAAATTATATTAAATCATGTTTTAAAATGTTTTCGTTACGTTCGTCAAAGTTCTGCTAAATACTTGTTTTCATCAGTCTCTATATTGTATTTAAAATTCAATGTATTATGATCCCTAGTTTGAGCTAGCTGCTTTGCCCGCGTGAAATTTGGAAAATATCGTATACGGAAAAAATAGAAAACCTCTAACTTAATAAACGCACATCCTTAACGTAGCAGTGTACAAAAAGAAACATATGTTTAGTTTTAATTAGTAAAATCTGACACACCTTCCCGCTTCGCCCCAGAGTGGAAGAAGGCATTAAATAATTTCCCACCTTAAAAAATATTAATTCAGGTCATGGTCTACACGTGTGCTAAGTTTCATCAGTATCTGTTTAGTCGTTGAGGCGTAATCAACAAAAATACGGGCTTTCACATTTATTAATGAGTAAGAACTAAATCTCGTAGATCCCCGCTACGAAGTTTGCTACGGCGGTGCTACGCGACTACGCGGCTACGCTGCTACGCCGCTACGCTAGTTTGAAGCGACGAACAAAATACACTTTGACAAAATTTTAACGTAATTAAGTATTTGCGATTATGCTTAACATAGTTTCGAACAAACTTTGAGTTCCTAAAGTCTACTTTACATAGTAAACTATAGATTTACTAACTATTCGATACATGAATAAAGAGGAAATAAACTTATACTGTGTTATATAATAAAATTGTAGAATACTAGTTATTAGGCAACTATTTGTTATTTTCTCAGTACTAATGGATACTAGCCATTGAATTTAGTATTACTAACTCTATAACTGAGGATATTTATAACTGAGGAATTGTTACTGCCTATCAGTCCAACTTAAGTGGAAGCCTACTGGGGACAAGGGTTCGCTCTGAAAAGAAGACTCTGGCCCTGGTATATATGGCAACGTAGGAATGGGGTAGGTTGTTTAAAAAATCTCTCTTACTGACTCTTACTGACAGAGTGACACTACTTTTTTTTTTCTCTTGACACATTGCTTCTGCAATATTTATATTATTAAGACCAAAAAAAAAATTAATTCAATTATAATTTATTGTGTTAGCATCCCGCAGTGTAAATGTTGTAGTGATTGATGTATTTTTTTTTTCTCATACATTTTTTACTTTTTGAGGTTCTTGCCGGTTCTTCTCCATAGGAAACGACCAATTTGGAACCGTGCACTAGCTTCTGACGTTTTATAAGTGCCCTTGTAGGCCTATACGAAATAAAAACCTTTTTGATTTTTTTTTTGTTTCCCGCTCCGCCCATGGATTCTTCATTGGATGATTTTTACCTACCATAAAAAAACCAGTGCCTTGAGTAGTTGTTCGTGGTTATTGTTTGCGATCCCATCTGATGGTATGCAGTGATGCAGCGGTTGAGGGTGAATCGCCTAGAAGGCACCTTAATTAAGGGAAGACCACAGCAGGCAAATTATTTAAATTTTTCGTTGAACGCGATTTTTCCTTAACTCTTTTCAGCCATCCGTGACCGGTAATAAAGTTAAAATTAAAATAGCTACTTTCTTCAGATATTTAATAAATAATAAATTTTCAATAATTATATTAACAGTAGCTTTGATGTCGTTAAAACATTTTATTTACTCTAAATAACACAATTCGCTGTAGTGGTTATATTTTGATATCGACAAATGTTACTACAAAAAATAATTAGCGACAAATGGAACCAAAAGATGGCTGACTTCCGCGGTCGTGTCCTTCTGAAAATGATTCATCAATCAATCCAGCCGAAAGACGTCCACTGCTGGACATAGGCCTCCCACAAACGTCGTCACAACGACCGGTCCCGTGCGTCTCGCATACATCGAATTCCAGCAACCCTGACCAGGTCGTCGGTCCACATTGTGGGGGAGATGACCCTTGAAAATATTTACGAGACATAAATAGTTAGATATGATCGCAACCATTGATATATCTATGGTCGCAACCATAAGGGAATTTACATCCTCATGCCTGAGTTGGCATCACAGTAGGTCCCCAGGCCATCAGTCGTAGAGAGCCCTTTTTATGTTACGTCAAAAATCATCCAATGACGAATCCTACCCTTGGGTGGAGCGGGAAACAGTGTCAGGGTCTTTCTGACTAAACAACCTATCCCGATCCTTCCTTGCCTTGATCTCAAAGCCCTGGTAATATGCTTTCGTATCAACCCTTGGTCCTAGGAGGCTTCGAACCTGCTGGGCCACTACGGTTTGCTGACAACTCCTTGAGGCGCGCGGGAACAGTGCGCGCCGTCGACGACTGGGCTTGGTCCGGACGATTACCAGACGACCGGACGGCGAGCTACCCAATGCTCACCGTCCGCAAGCCCGCGCCTACGGTGGCCGGAAGTCAGGATCGGAATCCCGGCGGCGTCTAGGGCGCAAACGCCGTTGCCTTATGCGGTCAGCCTCCTCCTTTGCTAGTATTACTGCTTCGCAGAAGGAGGTGACCGCCTGCCACTCATCCTCACTCCGAACCATGGCTTCTACCAATAACGCAAGGGTCTAACCCTTGCATTAAATTTCTGGAACACTATTAAAAGAGAATAACTTTTTATCCCGGTATTTTTTATGGTCGGTAAAAAACATCCATAGCATGTCATGTCTTTCTGACTTCATCACGCCTGCAGGATTGCTACGCATTCGAGGCTGCTGCCCGGTATCACGCCCCGCGTCCTGCATGCGTATGCCACGCATTACAATAAATCTCTTTAGTCGTTCACTCTTGACAGAGTGGTCGTGGTTGACAATGTTGCATTTTCGTTGGCTAGTGACGCTCCCGCGATGCGTCTCCACTTGACACGGTTTACGGCGTCTCCGGAACTCTGGACCATGGAGGTTTGTGCTGCAGCTCTATTGAGGTCTGTCCAACGCGTAGGTGCGAGAGTGCTTCCTCTCCACTTGTCGCTGGACAACGAGTCGCTCCATGGAGTGTTCGATGCGAAATTATAATAAATACTTGTATGAAAAGGACATTTGTCGGGTTACGCGTGCGGAGAAATCCCGCATGCGTGATTTTCGCACGATATTAAAAACACCCTTATTTCTGATCCTTAAAACTGCCCGATAGATGATTTCGAGCTGTTGCATCTGTTCAAATCACCCGGAGAACTTTAATTGCGCGGTGCAGGATTCCGTAGTTCCTTTGCTACACCAAAGATGTCGCTACACGTATGTTCATTATAGGCAACTTATTAAATTTATTTTAAACTAGCGCCCCGCCCCAGCTTCGCACGGGTGCAAAGGTAATATATTATATCTATAAACCTTCATCTTGAATCACTCTATCTATTAAAAAAAGCGCATCAAAATCCGTTGCGTACTTTTAAAGATATAAGCATACGTAGGATCTAAGCAACTTTGTTTTATACTATGTAATGACTAGTACTTGGCTGCGATGCTACCTAGTGGTAAACAGTGATGCAATCGTTGATTGAAGTGTACTCGTTTATTAAGTAACTATGTAGTCAAACCAATGCCTACTCAGAACTCAATCATGCGAGTTCCATCTCCGCAATGCATTTTCGAACAGGAAGTTTAACATCATGAGGCGGGGAACCAGCGTAGCATACAATAAGAACATATATCTAGGTGTTCCATTGAAAGAAAGAAAGATAAGTTTATTTGTGACTAGCCTTCTCGCAGCGGCTTCGCCCGCTTGGAAGTAGGGTTCTTCATACAAACTTTAGACCCCCATTACATCCCTTTAGGAGCTGAATTTGGAAAAACATTTTCTTAGTGTTCGCCTACGTCATAAAAGGAAGCCTTGTGCAAAATTTCACGCTTCTCGGTCTAGTAGTTTCGGCTGTGCGTTGAGATGTCAGTCATTCAGTTTCCCCTTTTAAATATATAGATTCACTGTTTTTGACTGGCATGTTGGTCTAGTGGTTAGATTCCCACCCAGGACAAATTTTTGTGTGATGAGCATGATTATTGGTTCTGTGTCTGGGTGTGATTTATCTATAATATGTATGTATTTAAAAATATATAAGTATGTTTATAAGTTGTCTAGTACTCATAACACAAGTTCTGCTTAGGTTAGGACTAGACGACGTTGTGTGATAGTTGTGGAATATCTACACTAATATAATAAAGAGGTAAAGTTTGTTTTTTTGTTTGTAGGAGGTAATCTCTGCAACTACTGGTCCGATTGGAAAAATTTTGGCAACAATAGAAAGCTGCTTTATATTTTATGTACGTGGGCAAAGCCGCTGACAAAAGCTAGTATATTATATTATTGCTATTATTACTGTACAAAGAGTAAAATAAAATAACTAGTTAGCGACCCACTCCAGCTTTTGACATTCTTAGCTTTTTTCTACCGTATCTTGCATTTAATATCTACTTAAACCTTATTCATGGACCAGCCTGTTTATTGGTGAAAACCGCATGAAATTCCGTTCAGTAGGTTTTGAGTTTATCTCATTCAAACAGAGACGTGAGGCTGCCTTTGTTTTATAAAATAAAATAATAACAAAAAAGCGAGTACAAAAAGACTGCTGTCCCAACATGTACAATATTAAAAAAAATAACACTGCTCTAGCATCCTGTTTGATTTATAAATAAATAATTAAATAAATCATGAAACTTAAACTTTGGTGAAACCATGTTTTTATAAACTTACTCGACTTACTTTGAAAAAAATTAAGTCAATCTCTAACTTTAAAACTACATAAATATACACATAAACTAAAAAAGAAAAAAACTTAACTAAAAACTATAATAAATATTGTAATTTCTTATTAAGCACACCGTATGGTGCTGTGATTTTAACCTGATTATTTATTTATTTTATTAAATAATGAAAAATTATTCATTACCAATCGCAAAACTGCTGTCTTGTAAAAGTGCAGTTTTTGTTTTACGACCTTATGCAACATCCTACAAAAAAAGGCGTTCACTTGAAAATTTGTGTAAAACACCTATATCTCAAACTTACACAATGTAAAAATCTCAAGCAAACAGCTACTGGCTCGCTAAATCCAAACAATTAATTTTTATCCCCAATCGCGTCCGCGGTGTTGGAAGTAATCTTACCGGCGAATTGGCACCACTGGGACCGAGTGGGACAAAGTGTACCAAAATGGAACAAAGTGTCCCATAATGGCACAAAGTGTCCCATAATTAGGGTTGTCATATCTTCTCGGAACCAATACGGGACGTTTTCTACGGACGTTTGACTGAACCGGTTTTGATGCGTTTTCAGAAGAATATTTTATCACCTTTAGAAGAAGGTTTTGGTATTCTAACCGACATCAAAAAAGGAAGTTCTCGGTTTGATCCGGTACATACTCATTATTATTAGAAATTATGATTTGATAATGGAACCGAATGGCGGAAGGTATCTATTTAAATTTGACCGAGGGATACCTATTACAACTAAAAACTTATTTTATCATATTTTGTCGAGATACGGGACAAATACGGTACATGTAGTAATACGTGACGGATGATCAAATAGTCTAGGATATAGTCCCGTATATAAGGGACGTATGGCAACCCTACACATAATGGAACAAAGTATCAAAATGTTCAAACGTCTACGTCTAAAACTTACAGACTATTTGGGATCGTTTGTGTTGATTCGTTTTGTTAACCCTGCTAAAATAAAATAGGATTTAAAGTAATATCTGTTATAAGTGGATTTTTATGGTAGGTAAAAATCATCCAATGAAGAATCCCGCCCTTGGGCGGAACGGGAAACAGTTTCAGACTCTTACTGACTAAACAACCTATCCCATTTCTTGGCTCCAGTTGGCTTCGACCCTGTGTGTGAAGGGTTAGAACACAGAAATGGATCAAATGTTTTATTTGCAGATATCATAATATAAATGTGCGTGCTGTACTTATAGAAGAAACTATCTGATCTATTTATTTTTTCTCCATATTTTGATAGAGTAGTAAACTGTTAGGAAACTCTATTTGTTGACTTCAATCAGTAATTTAATTTATTTTGATCCAATTCAATTGTTATTTTTTAATTAATGCAATAGAATTTATTTGTGATGTAATTTATTTGTATTCTAAGTGAGTGTATGAATTTGAACTGAATAAAATCGTATTTGAAATTTAGTTAAACCTACATTATTTTAATTGAACAAAATCCAATCCACTTAATTGAAATATTGATCATAGTTGGTTTCATACTAGTATATTAAGGTCTCAAATAATGTTGGTATTAGTGTACCTAATTTTAGTTGAAAGCATCTTTGAGGCATCCCAAATCGGTCCAATGCGAATGATGCCTGTTTGGGTTGCGGAATTGCCTGAAAGAATCTGAAAGGTTACATAACGAATACAGATCTGTTCTAAATTCAAAGCAAAAGGAGATTTTTGATAATTTTTCAATGAAAAAAAAAAACATTTTACGGCATTGACAATAAAAATTTATTTTACCATAAGCATTCGATAGTATGATAAATCCAAAAAAGACAAATTCTACTTTAATTAATAATTTGGTCGACGCGCAAAATAATAAAAAAAGGATTACGGAAATACGCTACAGCTGAGTTGGGCGTGCTCGAACTGAAAGGAAAATAATAGAATAGAACGGAGTAAACTTCATTTTACAGCAAATTAGTAGCAAAATTACCTTCTAGTTTATCAGCTATATCACTAAATAGTAAATTTAAAAAAGGAAGTGAAATATACCTAACTTTAAATATTTAATATTGCAGCATGCTCTAAATGGTTTATCCTATTTATTTTTATTCCCAGCAATATCCTTAGTCCTTACAGACAAATCAATTTGAGGTTTCTTAGTACATTTTTTTTTTAAATTATAAACTAGATTTGTTAAACTAACCAATTTTAAAAAGTGCATGCAATTGGGGTCTTCATTCACTTAGGGGTGAATTTACTAAGATACCATCTCCTAAACTAGGTGACCTGTCAGTATCTCAGGGGTCAGACACTTCGTGCATACTCCGTCGTACCTATAGCACCCACATTATGGTAAACAAGGTTACGTCCCTGCTTTCCTCGCCCTATTAGAGATCATTAGACTCAAAGCGCTCTGCACACAGATTGTAACGCATGGTTAGTGTCCGAGGTAACCACTAGGCACTTGGGAATACTTAAGACGTCGATAGCATTATTGGAGATTATTGAGTCATGCCTAACGCAAATATACATGGTTTACTTGAGGTTGACTCGGTCAGCGATACTCAAGAGCCCCAAGCGAACGTATGCACACCTATTGTCTTGTCTCTAATTATGGTATTGAAAAAGTTAATCATGATTTTGTAGATTTAATATAACAAGTTGGTCATTTATTTGTTATACACCGTTAAATTTGGACGTTATAATCCTATGGAGGGTTTTTTTTTTATGGTAGTTAAAAATCATCCAATGACGAGTCCCGCTCTTGGGCGGAGCGGAAAACCAGTGTCAGACTCTTACTGACTAAAAAACCTACCCCGTTCCTACATCGCCATACATACCAGGGCCAGAGCCTTCCTTTTCAGACACAAACCCATGGCCCTGATTGGCTTCGACCCTTCTGCAGGGTCCCTACGGTTTGCTGACAACTCCTTGAGGCGCGCGGGAACAGTGCGCGCCGTCGACGACTGGGCTTGGTCCGGACGATTACCAGACGACCGGACGGCGAGCTACCCAATGCTCACCGTCCATCCTATGGAGGGTCACACAGAAACTACGAAGTTTTCATTAGATAAAATAGACACGCAGATCTATAATTAATTTTTTAATCTTTGTCTAATTAACAGTAACATGATTATAATTGTGTACGAAACTGTGGGTTCATTCTTAACTCAGTGGGCTTGGTTGATCTTTATTTGCCAATTAATTAGAAATTTTGATTTCTAATCAAGTTTTATTGATTTTTTATTGGATTCTCTGGGTTCAGCTTCCGTTTAACTGAGGTTCTATTTCAGCTGTTTCCTCTGGGTTTTGCTTTCAGCTGTTTCCTCTGGGTTTGGCTTTCGTTTAGCTGAAGTTGTATTCCAGCTAATAGCATGCTAACAACACTAGTAATAAGCATTTGACATCCTTGAGACAGATACCAAAAGAGGTCAATCCGGCACGAAGTATGCTTTTTAAACAAAAATAAATTATGATGGCAGTCACGGTCGCTCTCTATCAGATAAAATAAAATAAATAAAAACAACGTTAAAAGCCTTTTAGTGGCGAATAAACTCGTTATAACAAAAATAATGTATTTACCTGATATAAAGCTTTCCTCTTACTGTCGCATTTGTATAAGAAAAGTGAATGTTCTTTTTGCTGTTTTCTTGAAGAAAAATTAGATGTTCTTTAAGAAGTGCATTGAAAGTATCCGGAACGATTCCAAGCCCCGTTTATAAAGTACTAGCGACCCGCCCCAGCTTCGCACGGGAGCAATGGTGATATTAAATATATTCTGTTCTGTTTTTTAAAATGTAACGTTGTCCCACACTAGGAATTACTCCTGTGTCGTGGGTGCGTTCACAAACATGTAAAGTCACATACACAAGATACCCAGACCCGGAACATCTATCTGTAGGCCATACAAATATTTGTTCCGTGCGGGAATCTAACCCGCGGCCCTCAGCGCAGCAGTCAATCGCTCAACCACTGCGCCAGCCGAGCCGTTATATGTATATTGCATTATACGTATAAAACTTTCTCTTGAATCACTCTATCAGTTAAAAAACCCATCAAAATCCGTTGCGCAGTTTTGAAGATCTAAGCATATATAGGGACATAGCAACTTTGTTTTGTTCTCTGTAATGATGATGAAGTATTCTCATTTGGTTGAAGGAATCTCAATTTATAACTAAGATGGGATGTGTCATATTTTCTACAAAATTAGGATTGTTCATACATAGTAACTTTTTTATAGCAGATTGAGCCATACTCGTAACTACAACTACAATCTCTCCCGTTTGACCGATATTTTCAGATACAAGATTGGAACAACTATGTACTAGATTACCGATCACTATTTTAAAAATGGCCCGATAAATATCACCACAAATAATAAGAATAAGAAATTTTATTTGCTCAAACATGTGTATGCAGACAGAAAATAATATATGCTTGTAAGATCTTAAATAGAAGTGGCTCACGACATGTCTATTTGTGTGCCTTTAAAATTTAAAGTCAGTTGTTAAAAAATAAAATAAAAACAGATACGTACTTAAATACAGAATCATGCCGAATGTGAAAATTAACACTAGGGCCCTGTATCGAAGGCTATGAAGGAAAAGGGACGGTTTTTAGTCAGCAAAAGTCTGACACTATCTCTCTCTCCGCCCAAGGGCGGGAAATGGCATTGGACCGATTTTTTAATTTTATTTACAATCCAATCCGAAAGTCGCAGTGTTGGAAGGCCTCCTACAAGGTGGACCGATGACCTGACAAGGGTTGCGGGTGTCCGGTGGATGCGAGATGGACAGGACTGTTCATTATAGCGATAATTGGTTGTGACCTATGTCCAGCAGTGGACATTCCTAGGCTGAAATGATGATAACGATTTAAAATACTTATAATTTTTCTTTTTAAAAGATTTTAATTTATTATTTAAATTTAATTTATGTGCATGTATAAATATGATTTAAAAAAAAAAAACATTTAGAAATAACTAGTTGCCAATGGATAAGTTTTACCCACCAAAAAGAAACTTACAGTTTTCACAAAGATTCACAAAACTGCAAAAATTTCACAGTTCATTTCCCGAGACAAGATCACGCAGAACACCCAAAAAAATATCATAACCGTCTTAATAATTTAATGTGATGACCGCAAACTTGGTAAAATGGCAGCTTTTGAAGCACGTAGCACCCTTTTATCCCTTAAGTTAGGATAAGTAGCCACTTTACTCTCGCTTCGTGAAAGAAATCGTTACGGGATGTCATAGTCCTGTTCGAGATACAGAAATTCGGGAGAATATAGTTTTGATATAGGTAGGACAAGATACTTTTTTTTAAGAACTAGCATGTACTAGAAGCAAAAATTCGAGGACATGTGACTCCCACAGACCAGCACTGAGCCCGCGTAGTGTATATAGCCTATTCTATCTCCTAGATCTGTAAAATCAATTACTAAACTAGAAATAAGTACCTTCAGTTGCTTTTTTCATTCTAGGACTAGTATTTTATTGTTTTCTTTTTTACTTCTGTTTATATAGTGTAATTGACTTTGGCATACTGTTTAAATAAAATAAAATAAATAAATCTCTTTTATACTTTCCCCATGGCCCTAGAACGGATCGGTCCTTTCCTGACTTCCTGGAAAAATGTGATTTTTTAATTAGGGGTTGTAAAAAATAACCTTTCAGCCTGTCAAAAATCCAAGCTATTCTGGTTAGAAGCCAAACTAAATACCAGTTTCCAATCGATATAAACTTTAAAAACTGTCGTCCACAGACGGACAGTTTCCAGCAAACTTTTCCTATATGGCACGTAGTGATCCGTCCGTCACCGGACCTCCGGACGGCCACAATTCAGCTGTCGGATTAGTGACCGGCCGGCACAGACATGCGTTTGACGCTCCATCTAGATGTGGCAAGATTGCACACAAACGAACTGACCAATGGCTATATGTCAGTTGGACGGTTTTCCCTCTGATAACGATTATAACAATTGCATATAACCATATAATCAGTCCTAATTCTTAATTCTTTATTGTACACAAAAACAAACCTACAGTAAAACAATTTTTGACAATTGATGTACAGAGCTTAACTCAACTATGAGTTTTCTGCCAGCAAACCTTTGAGTGACAGAGAGACATCACATTCATTTTCATTCAGTCTTATATTATCCTCACTGCTGGGACTTCCTCTCTAGGATAGTGAATGAGCCGTAATCCACCACGCGGGCCCAGAGCGGCTTTGTGAATGACATGCCGGTTTCCTCACGATGTTTTCCTTCACCATTTTGAAAGCAGTGGCGATAAAAATAAATGAAGTAATACGCCTGGCTGGCAACTTGTACTCGTAAATCGGAGTCGTCACCACTCGGCTACCAGAGCTCTCGAGTTTTCCAAAACATCAGATAATTAAAAAATAATTATTTCATGTTTTGGCCTATAAACAAGATCTTTTTAAATTAAATTGCAAACATTATTATTTCGTAGCTTGGCATTCGTAAAATTTTATAAGTTTGAGGCGGATGAAGTAGTAAGCTGTTGCTTCGTTCTTAGTTATTATTGTTCGGGGTATGGGTGTCACGTGAATACTCGTATATATTATGCGTTCCAAATAAGAACAGGAAAGTCAATAACCTCGATCTGTCAAATTTTGAGTCAAAAGTACGGTTTGCAAAAAAATCTTATTTGCGTATCAATAGAAAGTTTTTTTTTGCTTTTTATTACTAAATTTTAGTTAATTCTAGTTGAAGTAAAAACGTTAGGGTTTAATATAAATTTGTCAAATATATTGTTTTAAGTCATAAATAGTTAGAAACAATTCGCCTTTTTCTTCTATTTATCACTACTCAGACACATCACACAGTGAAACAGAGATAAACAAAATTGAAAAACTGTATTCTTATTAAACTTTTTTCATTCAAGATTCGTACGTAAATTTTTTTTTTTTTAACATATTTTTGTTAACTCTACCCAATTTCTTCGATTTGACAGTTCGACGTGACGTCACAACATTGCCATCGATCCTATTCTCATTTGGAACGGATTGTACACGTCTGAGAACGCACCCACAATGCAGGGGTACTTCTTAGTGTGGGGCAATTTTTTTTAAGTATTGACTTTAACATAAATGTATACTCGTATATTGGGGTCAGATCATAGGCATTGATCACTTCATGAATTATAGTCAACTAAAGCTGGTCAAAGCGTTTTAACATTAGATGACTAACAATAATTCTCGTCTAGCCATATTATTGACGTATGATTTCTATGATAAGAAAAATTGTAAAGAAAGTGGGCCAAATAAGGATTAACATTTTATTAAGGTTTAACATTCAAAATGATATCGCCAGTTTAACTTTATATCATGAATCAATCCGATCAATCGATCAACCAATCAAATCAAAGAACCAATCAATAAATTTAATCAATCAATTAAAAAATCAATCAATTATCAGTTATTTCTTTCAATCAATTCCTATGATCTAGCCACAACATATCCACCCACGTCAACGTACACGCCTAGTACGGAACCTTAAAAGGAAGCAAAAACATGTGTCCATTATATACTGAGCATTATTTTGATTTATAAATCAGAGACAACCAAAAGGTTTTCACAACGTACCGACCTATCAAAGCCAGGCCTCCCTCAAATTACACCTACGGAATTTAGAGGGACCAACCATTATTCAAGTGTCGTCTAGCCATTTTAGTGAGAGCAATATCAACTAAGATTCAAATGAAGCAATATTGCTCAAGTAATTTAAACTTTATAAGTTCTCGGCCATTGTCCATGTAACCAGTAATCTTGGGTGGATCAACTTGTGGGTATACTAGTATAGAATGTTTGTAGATATATATTTACTCATACTTCACTGACGATTTCCAAACTAAACAACAGCCCCCCTAGCCAAGTCACAATCGTTTCGCTTAGAGTTAGCGTTTGTAGATGGCCACGCTCCCAATTCCTTTCTTGAGATGACGTTCAAACAAAGGAATTGGGGGCGAGGCCAACTACAAGAGCTAACTCAAAACGATACGATTGAAATTTGGCTAGGGGGAAAGGCATCATTTCTAGACAATTTTAATACAGTTACAAACTATCTTGATGTCACTTTCACGACAAATTAAATTGTTTATTATAGTTCCTATGTTTACTATTGAGCTAATACTAAATAACAAGTCGTAATAGTGAAGTCAACTATAGTCATCGGTAGTCATCCATTGTCAAAATGTTTGTTGTACACAAGGTGTACTAAGTAAATGAACGCGTTATAAGAAAACAACCGGATTACGGTTCTTTGCTAGGTTTGCCAGTGGCATTACCGTGATATGTTGAAATGTTATGCGTTTTGTTTTAGGTAGGAAATCATTCAATGACTTCTCCCGCTCTAGAGCGGAGTGAGAGAGAGAGGTGTTTTCTTTTACTAACTAAAACCATCTACATACTCGGTACCTGTATACTCGTATCGAATCTAAATTAAAATCTAGGTACATAGGCCGTGATAACAGCTTCGAAAATGGTAAAAAGTGGAACAAAATAGTAGTAGGATGAAACTTTTTGAAAAGAATATTACCATAAAGAAAGGAAAAATAATTTGGTGAGTGACCAAAAACTCTGTTATTTGAACTTTTCACACAGATTTTTAGGTTACCTATGTGAAAAAAGTGTAAATACAAAAATTGTAGATCATTTTATTACATTATGCCATTTGATTTTTTTACCGAGAACCTGTAGTTTTACAGAAAGTCGAGATAAAACGTTTTTAAGGGTAAAAAACGGTTTATCTAGATTACCTGTAATACTTACTAAATTACCTGTAATCTACACTTCTACACTAATATAATAAAGAGGTAAAGTTTGTTTTTTTGTTTTTTTGTTTTTTTGTTTGTAGGAGGTAATCTCTGGAACTACTGGTCCGATTGGAAAGATTTTAGCAACAATAGAAAGCTGCTTTACTCCTGAGTGACATAGGCTATATTTTATGTACGCGGGCGAAGCCGCTGACAAAAGCTAGTACTTACTAAACTTAACTTTACTACTAAACTTAACTTTTTTAACTTACAAGGGTAAAAACGCTCACCCTTCCATTTCCTGACCTCAAATCTACCGTAAATTATTTTTCCTTTATTTTTTGTTATAATCTCTTTCTTTTCCAATGAGTTTAATCCTATTACTGTTTGGTTCCGTTTCAAAAATTATGGCACTGGTCTAGCAACGAAAGTCTTTCTTAAAAGTATAAATAAAATGTTTAATCCACTAAGTGGTGTCTGTCAACATTACGTCATAACATCTATCATTGTGAAAGGATTACCAAAATTCAGAGACTTCAGTGTTCTGCAGAAAGCAAGTAATTAATTAGCTCTTACTCAAGACTATGAGAGCAGTGGTGGCCGAATGGTAACGGCCCCGACTTACGAGTTATAGGTCGCGGGTTCTAACCCAGTCAAGCACTTTACTTTGTGTAATTTATTTCATCACCACTGCTGTCAAAATGGTGAAGGAAAACATCGTGAGGAAACCGGCATGTCTTAGAACCAAAAATTTGAAGACATGTGACATCCACCAAACCGCACTGGGCCCGCGTGGTGGATTACGGCCCATTCCCTCTCCCAGAGAGGAGGCCTGTGTCCCAGCAGTGGGAATATTAAAAAGGCTGATGATGATGATGACTCAAGACTATATTGTTTATATTTGGTAATTTATAGTGTTTAAAATTTGTTACCAGTACACCGCAGACTGCCCCCTGTATTATGACAAGTCCATATGATCCATCCTAAGGTTGTCTGGAAGATATCGCTATCAGTGATAAAACCGCCATGTACCCATAGATTAAGATTAATGTACCTTAAGATTGTGTAACTTTTTGGTGTACAATAAAGTTATATTCTATTCTATAATTTATAAAAATTGCGAAATAATTCAGATCCACCACAGTGGCATTTGTACTATTTTTATTATTGTTAGCTGCTAATAGTTTTATAATGCGCAAAAGTATATGATCCAATGCAGTAAACAATATCAGAAAAATATATGACAGTCTTTTTTTATGGTAGGTAAAAATCATCCAATGACGAATCTCGCCCTTGGGCGGAGTGGGAGACAGTGTCAGATTTCTGCTGACTAAATGACCCACCGTTCTTTCTTGCTTTAGTTCCAGGGCTCCGGTGTTCCGCTTTCGCATCAAACCTTGGTCCCAAGTCATTACAGTGTAAGTGAGCCCTATGTTGAGCAGAGGACGTCTTTCGGTTGAAATGATGAACGTACAATTTGTGTACACTTCTGAGTACATTATACTGTACACGAAAAGAATTTCGAATGCTCATGCATTATGCAATATGTCCATTATGGTGGCCACAAAAGTGTACAGCGGAAGAAGCAAATTTATTCTCCGTATTGTACTTTTGAGAAGCAATAAAAATGGGATATTTTTCAGTTGTAATACACGGCTTGTAAGTTGACCCAAAATAGGTAATATATTAAAAAAAATGCGTCTCTATTAAAGTGCGGCACAGCGAGGCGATGCATGTAACTAACGAAGTAGTTTAGTTCAACTTATTTGACTGTCGGGTCTCTATATTGTCTTTATATTATATTATATTAATTATGGTATTCGAAAGGTTAAACTTATTTACCGCGTACTGTACGGGCTTTTCATTTGACAGGACTATTAAAAATAACAAAAAAATATTAATTTTTTTTCAGATTTTCTAACAATAATGAAAAAACTGAAATAAAGTAACTGTTTCTAATAGATGTTATCTATAATAACAATTAGGTTATGTTTTTGCTGAAATTCAGTTGTTATACAGTACACATGATTGAATTGTGAAAAAAAGGAAAAATAATTTTGTTACGAAAAAATAGTAACCTTTTTTCTTTTACTTGGTCATATCATGTCACTACGTAACTAGCAAAAATAAATAATGTGTATGTCCAGTAGTAGGTAAACTTGTTAGAAAAATAATAGTAATTCTGTTTTTTTTTAATAAGTTGTGGCAATTTATTCTTCGAGATTTTTTGTTTTTTTTTTTTATAATTTTAACTGATTCAGCAAACGTTATTCTGCTATAAAAAAAAAATAATGAAAAAATTAGGGTTGGGGTAGGAGGGTAAAAAATCATTTATGTCCAATTCTCAAAACTATCATAGTTTAAGAATTAATAGAATATAATATAACCGTGGCCCGACGGAGTCAAATCCTACAGGGGCCAAGGAACGATTTCTGAAATGAAGATTCGGCCCCGATATGAAAGGCAGCAAAGGAAAAAGCGTGAGTTTTTAATCAATAAGAGACTGACACTATAATCTCTTCGCCTAAGGGTGTGGACATGTCATTGGATGATGTTCCCACCAAAAAAAAAGACCTACTGAATATACACGCAAAAGTTTTATACGATGCCATTGCGGAGAATATTTTTACGCTGTGTGTATGTCGAAGACACAACTGTCTGGCAATGACTGCTTCTGCTCATGTGCCCCCCTGGTAACTTATTAATATTCTGTGTAATTGTCTGTTAACTGCTCCATCTTTTTTTTTTTATATATACGACATCTCTTTATTCTTTTATTTTGACACATTCTCACAATATTCCTTATTCCACTTTATAGATCCATCATATAATGTAATTGTCTTACTGAGACTTGTGATTATTTTTCTTGCTTTTATATAGCCTCTTTCAATAATGTGAATGTGAGAACATTATAGACGCAAATTTTAGATTACTTCCTACCATTTTAACGGTAGGAGTTCAATATTGACTTGTCTGCACTGTCCTTACATAATTTATGTGCTGTAATATGGAAATATTGTAAAGATAACAATTTTTTTAAAAGAGTAACCATGGAGTTTCTTGCCGGTTCTTCTCCATAGGAAACGACCAATTTGGAACCGTGCACTAGCTTCTGACTTTTTATAAGTGCCCATGTAGGCCCATGTGAAATAAAAAAATTGACTTTGACTTTGTGAAAAATTTTCGTAAAATTTTAAGTAGGTAGTTAGATTTTATTTATAACTAGCTTTAGCCCGCGGTTTCGCTCCCAGCAACATAAATATGTGATAAATGAAGAACCGCTCGACCGATTTTGTGCAAACTTCACTTAAACCATCTCGTAAATAGTCCGAACATAGCCGAAACATTTGGTTTGGATAATCATAAGTAAATATATATATAGATATATATATAGAGGAGGCCTGAATACCAGCCATGGGAGCATTACAAGGCTGATTAATCAATACGGTATACGCACATATGTAATTGTTAGCACCAAAACCTCAGGCGGTCGCCTCCTTCTGCGAAGCAGTAATGCTCGTAAAGGAGGAGGTCGACCGCATAAGGCAAAGGCAACAGCGCCCTCGCCGTAGCCGTCGCCGCCGCGATCCTGCCGATATCCGGCCACCGTAGACACTGGCTCGCGGACGGTGAGCAATGGGTAGCTCGCCGTCCGGTCGTCTGGTAAGACCGAGTCCAAGTCGTCAACGGCGCGCACCGTTCCCGCGCGCCTCAAGGAGTTGTCAGCAAACTGCAGAGGCCCTTCAGGGTCGAAGCCTCCTGGAGCCTAGAGGGTGGTGAATACTGTTACCTCGACTCCAGGAATAAGGCAAGGAAGGTACGGGGTAGGTTTTTTAGTCAGTAAGAGTCTGACACTGGTCTCCCGCTCCGCCCAAGAGCGGGTTTCGTCATTGGATGATTTTCACCTACCATAAAAAAAAGCACCAAAACCCAGTAAATAGTTTATCATAATACATTTTTCAATTGCCGTAAACCATCAATAACTCTTTTCAAAATCAGGTATTCTTTGCAAAACAATCGTGAAACGCCCGCCTCTAGACAAAAGATATTTTCCCGATTCTAAGAAAATATAACAAAACGAGACGCAAATAAAAATAAATAAAAACCTCGTAAAAACAAGCGAATAAACGATATAACCCTAAATAGCCGTTGTTATTCAAAATATTCATGAGACATCAACCCTGTAAATGCCATATTCGGAGTTCGAACGCAAATTCTCGAAGCGGTTCTTAGTGGCCGCGGTCAAGTAGAAACCGCTTCGAACTGGTTCGATCCGGATTGCGGTGGATTTGAGCAGTCAATAATAACAGATTGATCACTCCATTTGTATTTTACAGTTTAGTGAATGATGGCTATTTTTAGTATCTATGACGCACTAAGAAGAAAGGACTAAAAATAGTCCATACACGCACACGCACGTGATTGAGTTAATTCTGTTTAGGTGAAATTAATTCATGCTGATTAAACATGCGACTCATGTATTAAGTTTCTGTGAGAACCTTTACCTACTGATTGACACATTGTTTTTGATTCTAGTAATAATAAGTCATTTTTATTTGTTATTATATTAAATACTAATAGTATCGCGGCTTAAAATAATTAATGAAATCATTTAATTTGGACTAATCTTGCAAAACAACTTAGTAAAAAGCGCAAGTCTCCAAGCACCATGAAAGCCTGCGGCCCAACATGTTGTATTGCCCAGACAGGGCTCTGCTCCCTTTCAATAGATTCCAAATAATTAAATAAAAGTCCACCGCGTACTAGGCAGATTGGCTTCACAGCCGGGAACCTAGTGTTCGGGCTCCCATACAAAATATATGTTTTACCGTCTGCCGCAATCTGGCCTAACTGGACTTTATTTAGCACTGTAATAAATTGGGATTCGTAACCAATGTGTATCTCCTGTTTTCCGACCTGAAAATCATTAGGACTTCACTTATTTTCACGTTATAATTATTTGAGCCTTTGCACCACCGCTTTGGACTTGTAAATAATTTGCCGTAAAGCACCAATAGAAGGGTTCGGCAAAACCATATCGTCTGCGTATCTGATGTTATTCACGCGTATTCCATCTACATATATGACCCCATCCATGCCGGTGCTGCTGTGCTTCTCAGGTGTTTGACATAAAAGTTGAAGATCGTAGTGCCTCACTCCACATTCCAACCTGTACTCTCCTGAGAGTAAGCCTGCCTACCTCACACAGTTCTTCTGATTGTTATACCAATGCATAAATAATAGCACAATCTCTTTAGGTATACCTAAAAGTTTCGTTCCTTTAGTTTATACCCATGGTTTAAATTAAAGGTAAAGTACGATACAAGATCGGAAGCTTTCGGTAAATTAAGTAAGGGTACATATGAGTTTTATTACTAGAACAGATTATTTTCACCGAATAGTTGGTGATAATGTGGTCAGTCAATGATTCGTAATGCTTGTCTTGAAGTTTTCAATACATTTACCTACAATAGAAATATACTCTCATCTCAGAACCGTTTTCTTCTATGAGAAAGAACGAGTGGGACCACTAATCATACTGACTTCCATTACTGTTGTTCAAGCTGGTTCATTTATCTGTGGATTTTTTTTTTAATAAAACGTTGCCCCACACTAGGAATGACTCCTGTGTCGTGGGTGCGTTCACAAACATGTAAAGTCACATATACAAGATACCCAGACCCGGAACACCTATCTGTAGGCCATACAAATATTTGTTCCGTGCGGGAATCGAACCTTCAGCGCAGCAGTCAACCACTGCGCCAGCCGAGCCGTCTCTCAAAATGCGCTCCCCCAAGAGATCAGAATGGCAACAAACCGATCAAAATTCAAGATTGAGTTTCGTGAGCATATTCGTGAGAAGTTGGCAGTAGTATAATCACAACGCTCCTCTGCACAATGTTTCTCTGTTGATCAATTTGGACTAATTTTTTTTGCCCGCGGCTTCGCCCGCGTTTGTTAGGGTTGGGGTTTCCGGGATAAAAAGTAGCCTATGTCCTATTCCGGAGTGTATCCTATGCCTGTGCCAAATTTCATCCAGATCCGTCCAGCCGTTTTGGCGTGATTGAGTAACAAACATCCAAACATCTAAACATCCAAACATTGTAACTTTCGCATTTATAATATTAGTAAGATTGTATCTACAATTTATTTATTTATTTTTAGTTGTCTATTTTTTTTTGCATCACCCAAAGGTAGAAAATGATTCATTAATTAAGTCCGCTTCTGTACCTTTATGTGCATGAAGTGTTTCATAAAAAATCTATATTCACTCATAACTTAAATTCCCTTAGTTTAATAGCGATGAAGAAACTCAGAATTCATCCGGGAATTCCACTCCCACGTTTTTCAGTATGTGGATAATTAAGGAGTGGAACTTCCTGCACAAACTCTGTCTTGTCTGGTAGCTACGAATAACCTAGGAGTTCCTAGGTCAAGAAGTAAAAGGTTCTAGGATTTTTTTGTTAGGAAAAATCATCTAATGACGAATCCCGCACTTGGGCGAAGCGAGAAACACAATCAGTCAGACAGTGTCAGACTCTTACTGACTAAACGACCTACCCCATTCCTTCTTAGTCTTCAAACTGGGGTCGGACCTTCCTTTCAGAAACCGGACCGGGGCTCAAGTTGGCTTCCACCCTACAGTTGGGCCTCTACAAGGTTACTTCTAGGTAAGTCTGATTCGTCATCGATAATCTTAAAAATAGGAGTATTATTATTATTAGTAGAGTACATTTAGTAAAACAGTTGGCGAAAATCGCAGATTCCATATTTTCTTCTGTTACATAAAATTAATTAATCATGTATGCCGAGCTTTTTAACCAATATTTTGTAATATATTTTCCCAATTAGTGTGGAGCCTCGGCATTTTAATATATTCTCTTACATACTGACCCAAATAACGCTGTATAAATAAACTTTGAGCGTCGAAAATAAATACTTACATATTTATAATATTGTTACCAATCAAAGAGGCAACATATATACATAAATTAATATGAATTTATAAGAGCGTGAGTTTGCATAAAATACAGAGAATGATAATAAAATGCGGTTTTATTAATATAATATAATTAAATACTAGAAATGCATGTAGCAGAGATGAGAATGTTGAGATGGATGTGTGGTGTGACGAGAATGGATAAAGTGAGAAATGAGTATATTAGAGGAAGTTTGAAAGTGGCGCCAGTGACTGAAAAGTTGAAAGGGAATCGTTTGTCTTGGTATGGCCATGTAAAAAGGCGGGATGAAAAAAAGCCATGAGTATAAATGTGGATGGATGGAGAGGGAGAGGGAGACCAAAGAAAATATGGATGGATTGTGTGAGAAGTGATATGAAAGAAAGAGGACTTAGTGATAGCGTGACGGGTGACAGGACAGAGTGGAAGAAAAAGACATATTGCTAAATACTAGAAATAATTTTATGTGCATGCATAAAGTGGCGTTAAATACGTTACGATTGTTGTTATAGAGGAACATATTCATTATCGAGGAATAATAATTCTACAACTTGATTCAATTGACTGGCCTGTTCGTCTAGTAGTTAGTGGCCCTGACTGCTATACCGGAGGTCGTGGATTCGAGTCCTACCTAGGACTGATGTTTGTGTGATGAGCGCAATTGATGATAATGATGCTTGATGGGTGCAATTTATCTATGCTATGTATATGTTACGGGTAAAGCTAGAAGATGGAGTAAACCTAGGTTTACCCGGGTAAACTTAGTATTACCCAAGCCTCTTGGGTAAAGTCCGAATAATAAGTAAAATAAATTTTAATTCGGGGTTTACCCATGCTCACCTAGGTCTACCCAACTCTGGCTGGGTAATGTTAGGTGTTGCGTTATTTTCGCACCCGTGGCGTAATTCTGGGGGGCCCGCGTTATCTGCTCATTACTCAGTAGCTTGCAATATTACGTTTGTCTTTGTATGTTTTTTAAATAATAAATGTTTAAATTGCACTCAGATTTTCATTTCACTAATTAATTAGACAAATTAATTTAAAATATTACCCAGCCATTATTTCAACAAGATAAACTGATGTGACATTTTGAATTGCAAAATTTTGCCGCCGTGTCCTCGTGGGGGCGATCGGCGGCGGCCATCACCCGCGCCGGGCCTTGGTCGAGGCCATGGTCCGGAGCGAGCACGAGTGGCAGGCGGACGGCTCCTTCTGCGAAGCAGTAATGCTAGCAAAGAAGGAAGCCGACTGGGCGCTCACGCCCGAGACGCTGCCGAGATTCCGATCCCGATTTCCGGCCACCGAAGGCACGGGCTTGTGGATGGGGAGCAATGGGTAGCTCGCCGTCCAATCGTCTGGTAACCGTCCGGACCAAGCCCAGTCGTCGACGGCGCGCACTGTTCCCGCACCCCTCAAGGAGTTGCCAGCAAACCGTAGGGACCCTGCAGATGGTAGAAGCCAACTGGGTCTAAGGGATCGCATCTGAAAGGAAGGCTCTGGCCTTGGTATATATGGCAACGTAGGAATGGGATAGGTTCTTTAGTCAATTTTGCATTTGCAAGTTTTGCATTTGCAAGCTCTCGTAAGCTTTCTTCTGGAGATATATTTGCACTTTGCTCGGTCGCCATTATGTCAGTAAGTAAGCGACGTGCGTGGCCGCGTCGGCAGATAACGCGGGCCCCCCAGAATTACGCATGGGTGCGAAAATAACGCAACACCTAACATTACCCAGCTAGAGTTGGGTAGACCTAGGTGAGCATGGGTAAACCCCGAATTAAAATTGATTTTACTTTTTATTCGGACTTTACCCAAGAAGCTTGGGTAATACTAAGTTTACCCGGGTAAACCTAGGTTTACTCCATCTTCTAGCTTTACCCGTAACATATATATTTGTTTTTCATAGGTCCTCGATTGGCCACTATCTTACCTGATGGTAAGCATAGATGAAATCAACGATAGAGCACGCTTGCCCAAAACTAATCTATCCCTCTTGACTTAAAGGCTGACTGGTTTTTTAGGTTCAGAATTTGAGTTAGGGTTTTTTTTTGGTGGGTAAAAACTCTTTATTAAACTCTTGAGCCCTAAGACAATAGTTGCGAAATCCGGACTTCGCACACCTATTGTCTTTTTATTATGTCTCTAATTACGGTATTCAAAACGGGCTTCAACAACACAATCATTTTACAAAAAAAAGTAAGTTTCAGTTCAACATTTGGATTAGAATTTCACAGTGTCCGTCGTCCTAGATGTCGCCACTGTCGCATGTCCTATATGTTCAACCGTGACTATAATCAGCTTTACTTTTCAAAAGACTTTAAATATACCCAATTTGACTTCGTCGTACAAACGTAGGTAGCTTTTCGTTCAATACGACCTTTTCTATTTGTGCATTTTTGGAACAGAACGGAATATTGTTTCCGTTGTTAACGAAGTTAGAAATAGAATCAGGACTTTTTCGTTTTTGAATACAGTGCACTTTTGCTCACTGGTAAATTACTTTTATTTTTGTTTAAGAACTACCAACAAGGCATATACTGTTTATACATGCTAAGGATTTAAGATAATTCTTCTGTAATCGTTTTGTATTGTAGCCATATAACTTGAGTGGCCTGTTCGTCTAGTGGTTAGTGGCCGTGACTACTACACCTGAGGTCGTGGGTTCGGTTCCCATCCAGGACAAATGTTTGTGTGATGAACACGATCATTTGTTCTGTGTTTGGATGTAATTTTTCTATAATATGTGTGTGTTTTTATCAGTTGTCTGGTACTCATAACACAAGCTCTGCTTAGCTTGAGACTAGATGGCGTTGTGTGATAATTGTGGAATATATTATTTATTTATTTGTTATTAAAGTCTGCTACTGCATGCATTTAATTGAAGGACTTTCTGCTCTAGATCAATTTGGCGACAATTTTATCTTCTCACTATAATTTTGCTGTGTACAAGATGCAGGAAAAATATCCCCTAGCTACAAGTACTTAATTTGCAAATCGTATAATTGTAACGTTATCGTAGGTCACTTGGTACGTATAAACATAGCGCCATGTGATCAAGGCATCAGGGTGGATACTCCCTGTACTTATACTTCATACTTACCTGCCGTAAGTTAGGGTTGATGCAAAAGCGAAACACCAGGGCCCTGGAACTAAGGCAAGAAGGAACGGTGGGTCGTTTAGTCAGTAGAAGTCTGACACTGTCTCCCGCTCCGCCCGAGGAAGGGATTCGTCATTCGATGATATTTTCCACCATAAAAAAACTTATCAATATACATACAATAAATAAATCAATGCCACTTTTCGTTGTAAATTTATAACACAAGAACGGGCTCACCTATCCAAATCAAATGTTTAGGCTTTGTTCGGACTATTAAGTAGATGGTTTATGTGATGTTTGCACAAAATGGGTCGAGTGGTTCTTCATTTGTCAAATTTTTCTGTTGGCGCGAGTGAAGCCGCGGGCAATTGCTAGTACTTTATAAATTACTAGATTTTTCTTTTTCATCTTCTCTTCCACAGTTGATCTGACAAGAATCCTGCATTTCCTCGTTAAGTAGCTAAGTGCCGCTCGTTCATTTCAGCTTTTGATGGTTGAGGTGGTTTTTGAAGTATTGGATCAGTAGGTATTTCCAGATTACCTCATAGAAACATTTAAATAAAAGTCAGTGATTGAGCGATTGACTACTGCGGTGAGTGCCACGGGTTCGATTTCTGCACGGAATCAATTTTAGTTTAGTCCACTGATCTGCATTCTGAGCACTCCCACGGTACAGGAGTAACTTCTAAAATAGGCACCCTCCGTAGGCCATAAAAAAAACTTTTATTGACATACAAATTTTTTTTTAATTTACAATTTTAATTATAGCGGTTGTCGAGTTATTTATTAATATAAATCTATAGAGCAGTGGTTTTTTTCGTGATATTTGGGTTGGTCTCATAGTAAAAGTTGTTCAAATTGATGCATACAATAATCCTTTTTTAGGAAAGCCCAACTGTCGTATCAACTTGGTATATAAATTATATTGAAATTAAAAAAAAATAAAGACCAAGGAAAACTTTTAATCATTTAGAATCCAGTTTCCATTTACTGTTCAATCAAAACTAAACATGTGGCGGCAAGAGGCCTAAGTTAGACGGCTAATTGGCAAGGTACAGACAGAAGTTACCGTTCATAACATTCTGAACAAACTACCAGAATAACTTAATGAAATATCCAGATTATTCTGCGAAGGGTTCGCCAAACTGTCTGAAGAATTCAGTTCAGTTGAAGAGGGAAAGAGATGCGGTTGTGTCCTTCTGCGAAGCAGTACCTTGGGGTGACCGGCAATCGATTGATTGGTTAGTCGATCGGTATCCGTCGATAAATTAAAGCTACCACACCAATCGATCATTCGACGATCGATGTTATCGATCGACATCGGTCGACATTGATCGATTGGTGTGGTAGCTTTAATTTATCGACGGATACCGGTCGACTAACCAATCAATCGATTGCCGGTCGACGGCGTCGGTCGACGTAGATCGATTGACCCCGGCTTTATTCCATTAGTTTCCACCATCGATCGACGTCGACTAATCCATTCTACTATCGATCAATGGCACCTATTGACTATCGATCGATTGGGTGGTAGAAAGTATCGATCGACGTCGACTAAACCATTCTACCATCGATCGATCGCATCGGTCGACGATCGATCGGTTGGTGTGGTAACAACCTAATGCTACCAAAGGAGATGTCTACAATCGGGATGGAAGGAACGTCTTCAGGCCTCAGCCGCCGCCACGGAAGAAGTCTTGAATTTTAGGAGTCATAGGTAAACCCCGACCAGCTTAGGACGGGCTTAAAGACGACGAGCGACAGAAGGAACCCGGGGAGTTTTAGTCTAAAAAAATCGGACGCTTTCTCTCGTGTCATTTAAACCAGGAACCGCCGCGATCCCGATATACTGCCACCGTAGGTGCGGGCTTGCGGACGGTGAGCAATGGGTAGCCCACCGTCTGGTCGTCTGGTAAGAAGACGGCGCGCGCCTCAAGGAGTTGTCAAATTGTAGGTAGTTTTCCCACTGCTAGGACCCATGCTTCCTCTCTAGGAGCCGTAATTAATTAACCACGAAGGCCTGGTACGGTTTGGTGAATGTCACATGTCTTAAAATTTTTGGTTCTTAGACATGCCGATTTCCGCACGATGTTTCCTTCAAGTTAAATCTATCAATTTATTTATAAAAACTACACAAGAGACAAAAACAAACATTTAAAACAATCATATATTATGTATATTTAAGTAAATAAAACATGTATAGTAAAGTAAAGGGCGCTTTCCTTTATTTTTTTTAAACGATTCTGCTCTGTGTGGAAAATTGCGGAAAATAATTCCGCAATTTTCGCTTAAATGAATACTGATCAGCGGCCGTCGATATCGATAATGGTTAATGGAGAAATTTAACAACTGTCGAAAAACTGATATATATACCCACTAGCTTTTGTCAGCGGCTTCGCCCGCGTATGTACATGAAATATAGCCTATATCACTCAGGAGTAAAGCAGCTTTCTATTATTGCTATTTTTTTTCCAATCGGACCAGTAGTTCCAGAGATTACCTCCTACAAACATAAAAACAAAGAAACAAACTTTACCTCTTTATTATATTATCCTTAATATTCTTAAGGTGGGCCTTCATCACTCGCCTATCGTAAACATTGCGCATGGTTAAAAAGCTTGTTGCTTCATTCGACGCAATCCAAAGTGATGTTTGATGCAAAAGTAAAGCGAAAAAAGAGAAATAACACTTGAAAACTCTGTTGAAATTCGATAATTTTATTGCTTCACAAAAGTTGTTCCAGGAAATACGTGTTTTTATTAAACTCTTAAGAATTTTTGAAAAAAAAACTGACATTATTTAGAATCTCGATTAAAGGCGCAAGGCTTCTGTAGAAGTACTTTTTATATTTTTAACTAGCTTTTGTCAGCGGCTTCGCCCGCGTACATAAAATATAGCCTATGTCACTCAGGAGTAAAGTAGCTTTCTATTGTTGCTAAATTTTTTCCAATCGGACCAGTAGTTCCAGAGATTACCCCTTACAAACAAAAAAACATAAAAACAAAAAAACAAACTTTACCTCTTTATTATATTCGTGTAGATATAGGAGTATATTCATCATCATCATCGTACAATTACTTGGGGTCGGCGCAACATGTTTTTTTCTTCCACTCTGTCCTGTCACCCGTCACACTATCACTAACTCCCTTTTCTTTCATATCACTCCTCACACAATCCATCCATCTCTTCTTCGGCCTCCCTTTTAAAATAGGAGTACATTATAGAGAGTCAAAGTTCACGTAAAATGCCATTGAACCAAAAAGTCGTGAAACCTCACTACTGTAATTTCAATCAGTTAGAATGCATTTTATCATTGCCAACGATCTCTAAGCCCTCACACTTTCTGACCTTACCAATAAGTTTCTTGCAAATCCTTTCAACGAAAGTCCCTGATAACAGATATTTGGAAGGTCGCCATTTTTTACAGATGTACTTGTGGATGAAAGTCGACGAAATAGTGGTATGTAGTGTTGTTTATTTTTATTTAACTCTTTTATTTGATTATTTAAAAAACTATAACATCTACAAACTTAAAATTTGGCAAGTAGGTTCTTTATAGGGTGTAGATATTGCTTTAGAACGCATTTTAGGAAACTCCCTCTGTAAGGGGTAAAATAGGGGTTAGAAGTTTGTAAGGTAGACGCTGGCAGAAGTTAGTAATATATATAATATTTATATATATATAATACTTAATCGTAATCAACAACGCCATCTACACCGGAACTAAGCAGATATAATGTTAGGAATATTGGACAATTAATATACATATTTCTAAATACCTAGACACAGGACAAAAGATTGTGCTCATCACACAAACATTTGTATTAGGTGGGAATCAAACCCACGACCTCCAGCATAGCAGTCAGAGCAATAACTACTAGACCAACAGGTCCGTTGTAACGCAACAGGCATTATTATCTACCAACTTCAAACAAACCCGTCCGGCCTCCATCCTCGGGGGCTGCACCCCCTTTCATTTCCAATTACCTGTTTGAAACTTTTTGTCACTGCAGTACACTAACAGAGATAAAACGCAAGAATTAGGACACTGTCCAGCTCATAATTTTCAATTCCGGGTTCACATAAGGCCGATACCATCGTTTTAACATCGAACATCTATAGGTACACCTAGCCACGAAACTAACAGTGATTACGTCACGTGGACCACGCAGAATGGAGTTGTGGAACTCCATTACAAGTACGATATTGTCACTAGGTGTCGTTCAGTAATATCAACATTGTAGTTACGAGCTGATGCACGTATTCGTTTTAAAGTTGAAGTAGTTCTGAATTTGGAAATTACAGTGTGATGGAGTTTATCTTTTTGGGTTCTATATGAGTTTTAACTGGAGTTTTATTAGCTAGCTTGCTCGTTATCAAATATGATGTGTTTTTGCGTAAGTACGGAGATACATCACCGATATAATGGACATTCCACCCATTCGAGCAAAACGGTTTTCGAACGTTCGAACGAAAAATTTTAGCAACAATAGAAAACTGCTGTACTCCTGAGTGACATAGGCTATTTTTCATGTACACGGGCGAAGCCGCTGACAAAAGCTAGTATAATATAATTGAAACTCGTCAAGACGAATCATCTCGTCGAGTCCAAACTCGATGGGGTTGTTGTGTCGTTTAATTACAGAGTTCTTATGAGCTACCTTTTCCATCATCAGGTCAACTCCACGAGATAATAATTTTACATTGTCATCTAATTGACACAATATGTAAAATTTCAGCTCAATCGGTAACCGAAAAGCGTACCTAATTTAATTTACAAGATTTGATCACAAACATCGGGATCGGTGAAACTAAACGAAAGCTTGTAATTAACAAACTATTTTTTTAAAAACAGTAACCATGGAGTTTCTTGCCGGTTCTTTTCCATAGAAAACGACCAATTTGGAACCGTGCACTAGCTTCTGACGTTTTACAAGTGCCCATGTAGGCCTATGTGAAATAAAATATTTTGATTTTTTTATCCTTTCATTTCAATGATTTAGAATTTGCAAGTCAGTATGAGGATATCAAATGTATTCGCTGTAAAATTTCTGCCATAAATTCATAAAATCAAATGTAATAAACCATTTAAATCCAAGTTCATGGCACGGTAGGGTCACATTGTCAAAGTTGGCTACTAACAATCAGATAGGCAGATAATTTATAGGCGGCCCTACCGACACGGACACCGGTACTTTGCGCCACTTGGACTTCCAGGAACTAAATACTGGAATAGATTATAATGAATGATTCGTAAAAGGATTTTTGAAAGGTTGACAGATTTGAAAATAGAGTTCAAAAGTTGCATGAAGTTCAATTTTGACTAAAAAAATGAACAAACAGAAAATTAATCGATTTAAATTTGTATAATTTTCAATTATTTTTTTAAAGGAATGGTAATTCTTCTAACAATTTTCCTAGTTTCTTGGGTAAAGTAAGCAGGAAATTCAGACTTTTACCAACTAAAAAGCAACCCTATAGTTTCTTCAGTTGCAACATTCATTTTATATATATTTTATTTCATGGCGGCTACACATTTTTATCGGGATAAGAAGAACATAGAAATTTGCCGATGCAATTGGTACTATCTCACCAGATGGTAAGCGGTAATGTGGCCGACGATGAAGCACGCTTGCTTAGAAGTAACCTATTCACTCTTCACTTAAAAAAAAAACCTAGGTTGGTAGCTATCAGGAAACGCAGGATAGGCATTTCCACTTCTTAGTATATGAAACGTATGACGTATGAAAAATAAATGTTTTCCCAAAACGGGTGGTGTTTTTTAGAAAGGCTAAACGAAAAGTATATTTATGAGGCCAAAGAGAAAATTGCTAATTATATTATCAAAGCAAGTTCTAATATCGTTCTTTTAACCAACAATTAATGAAGCAATTAGCCGCAAAGTTAAAAGATAAAATATTAAAGTAGAAGTTCATTTTAACTTTGAATTCAGTTTAGTTTTTCCTTTGATATAACTTAACTTTTTCTAATAACAACTCGTTGATCACGAAAAAGAGTAATTTTTCAATGGTGAGTAATTTATATTTAATAGTTACTAATATTTTCATTTAACAAATAAATGAAAATATTAGTAACTATAAAAGAAATATTAGCGAACGCTTCGCAGAAAATTAAAAAAATTGATTGGCTTGTCAGTCCAGTAGATAGTGACCTGACTGCTATGCGGGAGGTCGTGGGTTCGATTCCCATTCAGAACAAATGTTTGTGTGATGAGCACGATCATTTGTTCTGGGTGTAATTTATCTATGATACATAAGTATTTTATTTTATTTATTTATTTATTTATTTATTTCTCCTCACAATGTTTTGTTTATAACTAAAAACGGTACAATTACTCAGTCTTATATACATAATGTGAGGAGCTGGTGTCCGTGAAAGGCATAAGATGCCTGTTTTACGGATCACCAGTGCTCCACCCATCGGACATGTAGATGGTACATATACAAAATAGTAATAAAAGATTCAACTTAAAATTAAGTAGTATACAATTCTGGAATTATTTAACTAAAGGCAAATAAAGATTTAAATAAAGAATTTTGCAAGAAAAGAAATTTGTAACGCCTATTACCTACTATGTGTAATTGTGGAAGCGCAGTGCACACAAAGCAACATGAACAAAATATCAACCAAGTCACCCGCAATTATTATTTCCAGTATGTTTATCAGTTGTCTAGTACTCATAACACAAGCTCTGCTTAGCTTGAGACTAGACGGCGTTGTGTGATAGTTGTCGAATATTATTAATATATATTATCATAATTAAACTCTGATTAGTTTCGAAAGCAGCCCAGCGTCCGCGTCAGCGATTGAAAAAAAAAAAATTATTGCGTCTAATTCAGCACCTCATTTCTCGTTCACTGCTCTGAAATAGACGTATGTAATTTTCTCTTGTACAAATATTATTATAAATCAAATGGTTTTTATATTTGCACAGAGTATTAATTATTTTGTTGGTTCTGTATCAATTAAAATCCTATTTCTGTTCAGGGGTAGCAAAGTATCAGCTTCCATCGGTAATTATTATTTTCCGGGTCCTTTTTGGAAGCCTAAAGGTTTATGAAAGTGAGATCAAACCCAATTAACCCATTTGTTCTCAATTATAAATGTGGGTTTTAGTCCGCAAAAGTCTGATATTCCCACTCGTTCCGTTTAGAACGAGTGAAATTATTGAATATTTTATTTTTATTTATACTCCACAAACAAAACAGATTTTAAGACATTACCTGTATTATTTTTGACAGGCTTTTCACTAGTATTTTTTTTTTATTAAAAGTTTCTTCCATTACCAATAAAATAATTTAATTAAAATAAGTTAATGTCTTTTAAATATATTTTGTTTACACCAATTATATTAATGTGTGCCTATGCTTTTAATGTGTCGAGTAAACTAGAAGTTTTTTTTATTTTATTTTTTTATTTTAATATTGGACAACCATCACACAACGCCGTCTAGTCTCAAGCTAAGCAGAGCTTGTGTTATGAATATAAATTATATAAATATTTTTAAATAAATACATATTATAGATAAATTACACCCAGACACGGAACAAATAATCGTGTTCATCACACAAACATTTGTCTTGGGTGGGAATCGAACCCACGACCTCCGGCATAGCAGTCAGGGTAACTAACTACTCGGCTGACAGGCCTGTAGTGTTCACAATAAATATATAAATTCATTTTCCCAACACAACTTTTTCTCAAAGTGTGCGAAACTAATTCGAGTTGGCCGTCCAACTTGGCCGGCCAACATTAACTGGCAGTTTCACCATCGTTCAATTAACAATGGGCTACATACGTACTCCAACTTTGTAGGTACATTTGTACCCCATACAACAGAATATCACAGTGGTAATTCCCAAGGAGGGAATTATGTTACACACACTCACACATTTTGTTGATTGTGAATTAGGTTTTTTGTGATTGCGGCTAATTCTGAAATATGTCTCGAAGGCTGAGTTAAGAACTTAAGACAGAAAAAATTACCGGATTATCTCGATTTATTTGGTAATAAACATGCCTTAGCCCTATCGAACTTAGGACTCTAGTATCTTAGCTAATATCTGATAAACTAATACGATGTGTACTATAAAAGCTTTTTTCTAAATTATGCCAATGTTCCGTAGAGAAAAGATGGATAGATTGTGTGAGGAGTTACATGAAGGAAAAGGAAGTTTATGGTAGTATGTTTTTTTAGTTATTGGCATTGATACACTCGTCGCGTCGAGGTTTCAAAGTCTTGAGCATCGAAACCGAGTTGCTAGCCTGTCGATTTTCTACCGGTTGCATTTCAGGAAGGGTGCGTCGGAATTGCATAATTGATTTCCACCTAGCCCGTTCCATCATCGGACCTCCAGACGTACGGCATTACGCCACTGACACTTGGTGGGATGCCCCCCACATATAAACGTTTTGGGAACAAATTAATTATGCGTACAGCCAAGGAATGTAATTTCTTGTCGGAGTCTGTGTTTTCCAATGGCTACAAACCAGGAATCTTTAAGTCAAGAGTAAATAGGTTACTTCTAGGTAAGCGCGCTCCATCGTCAACCGCATCGTCGCTTTCCGTCAGGTGAGATAGCGGTCAAGCGCGAACTTATAAACAATAAAAAAGTATTCTTAAAACATTGCATGTATTTTTTTTAATATCGTTGTATAATGTCTTATGTTTTGAAAGGTTTTTGTAAGCTCGATATGTTCTTTAAATAAAAATCTCTAATAAAAAGTATTCCTTTGTCATTCTACCATTATTACAACATATATGGGTTTATGGTAATTTTCCTACACAATTCTAATTTTACAACAATGTGGGACATTTCAATGATTTCTTAAAAACGTCAATTGTTTAGAGATTCCTATTGTACTGTTATGTTGATTTCTGTTTTTATTTATATTTATTAACAAAGATCATTTGGATGTAGGCTGTCAACATCCCACGTATGAGATTTGGTCGAACAAATGGTATATTTATTTTTATGAAAATATTTCATCTTATGTGTTATGATATAAGATAAAATATTATATGTCTGTTCCATTTCCATGACAATCAAATAACAATAATAATAACTCATGTATTCGCCATCGACTGTTGTCTAACACGATCTCACGCTCCGCCCTAGAGCGGAAGAAGTCGTTGGATTTCGACCCACTTAAAAAAATGGGCCTCCCATATCCATCAGTATACATATATAGTATACATGTTAGAAACGAGCATCCAGAAAGTAGTAGTATTTTCAAAATCGACTTCATTTATTTTTAAAATAGGTTTAAATGTTTTTGATCGTAGAATAATCAAGAATTATTTTAAGATGTCTCAATCAAGAATTATGTAAACACACATACAACGCCTCCTGGAGCCTAGAGGGTATGTGAAAATTGTAACCTCGACTCCAGAAATAAGGCAAGGAAGGTACGGGGTAGGTTTTTTAGTCAGTAAGAGTCTGACACTGGTCTCCCGCTCCGCCCAAGAGCGGGTTTCGTCATTGGATGATTTTCACCTACCATAAAAAAAAAAAAAAAACACATACAACAACACATGGGTGCAACACTCAACCAATTAGCCATACTAACAAGTGGCCACCTAATGACTATAACAGGGTAGGCGAACCTTTTCACATCAACGTGCCATTATTTCAAAAAAAAAGTTTAATGGGGTCATTGAGGCGCCATCAAATAATTTTGACTTACTGATTATTTAGAAAATAATAATAATGAATACTATCAAAACTCTATGAAAGAAAATAAACAAAAGAGATACATTTTAGATTGTTTTCGATTTTGATTTTTGTTGCTGCAAATGTTTTATGATCGACGACGTGCCCAAAATATTAAGTCGCGTGCCGTCAATGGCACGCGTGCCATTGGTTCGCCTACCCTGGACTATAACGATGATTTACCACAGATAGACAGGATAGACTACGCGAACAGAGGGCGAAGCCCTGAAGTCGCTTACCATGACCCCAGACGGGGACGAAGCAAAAGCCCCAAGAGCTACACTTGATAAATGCCACACGACACCAGGCGACGTCGCTCTACGCACAAATCAGGCGTGTTACACGTGTATTGGTTTAATGTAGTTCTAGCTTAATACATACTAAAAGCTACATTCGTATTTTTTTTAATTCATTATAGGTTCGCGCTTTACCGCTATCTCACCTGATGGAAAGCGACGATGTGGTCGACGGTGGAGCGCGCTTACCTAGAAGTAGCCTATTCACTCTTGACTTAAATATTCCCGGATTGTAGCTATCAGGAAACAGACTCCGGCAAGGAATTCCACTCCTTGGCTGTACGCATAATGAATGTGTTTCCAAAACGTTTTGCACGTATATGTGGGATGTCCGCCATGTACCGGTGGCGCAACGCCTTACATCTGGTGGTCCGATGACAGAACGGGCTAGGCGGAATTAAATTATGCAATTCCGATGCATACTCCCCGAAATGCAACCGGTAGAAAACCGACAGGCTAGCAACTCAGCGTCGATGCTCAAGACTTTGAAGTCGAGTTGCTAGCCTGACTTTTGTGAGTGGGATGTCCATCATGTCTACCGTTGTCGTCGTTCGTTGATGGAATTAAAATACCTCAAAGTCCATAGCAACCGTCTCTACCTGCCCACGTCATTTTAATTTACAAGTATATCTTTAATACCGACGGCCGCGGCGGTCATTGTCTACCTCAAAATAAGTCTCATTTATTTTTAGCCTGATTTGGAAGCCGGTGCAAAGGGTATCCCTTATGGATCACTAGATTTGTGGGCTAATATCTATTCTTCTGGTAAAATCAGCTGCCATGAAAATTTGTTGAATTGGGTGCTCGGGAGAACAGTGGTCCTGAGTGGCAATTGCCCCGACTTACGGTTGAAACACAGCCGGGCGAATTACTTTGTGTAATTTATTTCATCACCACTACTCTCAAGACGGTGAAGAAAAATCTCGTGAGGAGGTCGGTTTTCGGTTCTAGGATGACATGTCTACGAATTTTGGTTTCTAGGACATGCTGGTTTAGTCACAATGTTTTCCTTCACCGTTTTGAGAGCAGTAGTGATGAAAAAAAATACACAAAGTAGTGCGCTTGGCTGGGTTTGAACTCGCGACCTACAATTCGTGAGTCGGGACCGTTACCGGCCACGACAGCTCTGAGAGAATGTTTGATATATATTTGTTAGTGTGTTTTTTATTTAGATAAGCAACAAGTCGTTTTGACGTCACAACAAAGTAATGTGACAAAAAAAAATGGTGTGAATGTAATATAGTTATGCAGATATGTTTATCTTAATGATATTTGTGATATTAATGTGTAATACATTGGGTACTGTTACTTGAAACAAAATGGTAAATAATAACACGTATGAATTATATATTTAAATATTAAAAAAAAAAACAGTATTCTACTAGTATCGGGCCAAGCTAGCTAAAAATGTCCAACCACTTGTTATCATTTTCATTCTGATTTATTTAAGTTATTTAAGTCGTGATTATTTTATTAATATAATTTTCATTGTCAGGAATTGTTTTTGGCATGATTCTGACTGTAACTGTATATAATATAGGTACTATGGATCTTGGTTATCTGAATTCAATTTATTTTATCTACCCTAATATAATAAAGAGGTAAAGTTTGTTTTTTTTGTTAGTTTGTTTTTTTGTTTGTAGGGGGTAATCTCTGGAACTACTGGTCCGATTGGAAAAATTTCAGCAACAACAGAAAGCTGCTTTACTCCTGAGTGACATAGGCTATATTTTATGTACGCGGGCGAAGCCGCGGACAAAAGCTAGTTTATAATATTATTAAAAGTAGTCTCAGCCGTTTAGATCCGAACTATATACCACCGACTTATTTAGACGAGAAGGGCTGCAGCTGCAGTACCATTCTCGAAAAAAAAAAACCGTAGTCCTACCGTGAGCTAACAGCTGATACAAGAGGCGTGTAAGTAATAGGTATTACGTAATAACGTATTCAGGGAAAGGATAGGACTTCCCGCTGTCTTGGGGTGGAGGTGACAGAAAGGTCTCCGGTCATGCATTTGGCGTGCCAAGTTCAGCGAATATAGCATTGCCCTTTTTGTGACTGACCTATCTTTTAATAAATGAACGGCTATGTTTCGTAGACTTTTTTATATTTTTAATTTTGTACAATCACAATGTCATTACTCATACTCTGAAAGTAGGTGTAAAGTTGCCTGCGGACAGGGTTGGAAGAAATACTTTTACTCCCTAGGGAGTTTTACTTTACAACTGACAGTTGTTTTTTTAATATTTAGACAGCAAATATTAAAAAAAAACTAGTTCTATTTTGACATTTCTATTGAACCGTGACCCGAAACTTTATACCGAATTAGAATGACATAGAAATAATTTAAGAATACTTTTTTTTTAATGACTTTATTTTAATTTACTTTCAATTATTTCATTAAAACTAATATATTTTTGAGAAAAATGTTGACCAGACCCATTTTTACAATGACAAAATGAAAAATGTTGACTGAAAAGCCTGGGAGCCGAACACTGAAAAAAAGAATTGGCGGGTAAATGGTAGACTCTCTATAATCTGTGGCCGATTTGATCTTCCTTTTTTTTTCGAGGTGTATAGTTTTGTTTACATTTTGCTAAATCTCTGTTAGTTATCTCTGTAAGTTCATCAGCTTCAGTTATAAATTTAACGCAAGATTCTTAAGAGGAGAAAACCGCTTACCGCCTAAATCAAAAGAAATATACCTACCTAAAAACATACCTTTGACGACGACTCAGGTTTTATTATTTTTATTTTCCTCGTATTCGTAATGAAAAGCACAGTGTGTACCTCGGGTTCAAAAGTTATTTAGTCCCTCGAACTATTAGCGACTTCGCTATCGCTCGGTCGCCAAGAAATTTCTCGGGACTAAATAACTTTCTTTCATCCCTCGTATAACAATGTACTATTATAACATGTTACGGTTGCTAAGCAAACAAACAATAAAATTGTTACTTAACTATATATGGGCTGTATTTTTTTTTTAATTAAAATTTGTCGTTTTATCGTTGTATTTGGTTAAAAGCCACGCGACATTTTTGAACTTTTATTTTCTTTTCTTTTTTTTAACGTTGCCCCACACTAGGAATTAATTACTCCTGTGTCGTGGGTGCATTCACAAACATGTAAACTCACATATACAAGATACTTAGACCCGGAACACCCATCTGTAGCCCATAGAAATATTTATTCCGTACGGGAATCGAGCCCACGACCCTCTGCGCAGCAGTCAATCGCCCAACCACTAGCACCAGCCGAGCCGTTTCCTCTTCTTTTTCCTTTGATATATTACACGTTTGCTGTGTCACAGTAACTTTTAAACACTAAAGCAACAGTTACAAACATAGACATCTGAACTTACAGTCTGCCTTTCGGCACACAACCCTAAAATCTCGATGAAAAGTAAGTAAAAAAATAATAATATCTGACAGGTAACATGGGGGCCGCTGTGTCCCCGGGGAAAGGGGACTAATAGATACCCCAAGCGAACCTCTACGATATAAACCGATTTGTGCACAAAATGGACCATTGGTCACTGGATTAATTCGTAAGCTTTTAGGATTAAAAGTGTGTGTTGGCAGTTTCTTATATATCGAAAGTGTGATGCGTTCAGTAGATTGGGGGTTTGGCGGACCGCGGGGAATAAGTAGCTAGGTTATGAGTTGATTCAACATTTGGTCGTTTGAAATGAAATTGATTGGAATGGAATGAAAAACCAAATAAATCAAAGTTTGACTGCTTTTTTTAGGTTGAAAAATCATCCAATAACATTTCTGTGATTTTGGGTGAGGCGGGAAATAGTGTATTCCCTTCGTTCCAGGCTTACTTTTTCACACTGCCCCATGGCCCTAAAGGTTGATTGGTAGAGAACGTCTTGTTGTATTAAGTCCACCTACATATATTTATTTTGGGCAGGAATTGAACCCGCAATACACCGCGCCGCAGACAATTGCTCGACAACTTTGCCAAATGTACCAAGCACAAAAAAAAATATTAAGAAAATATGTCTTAAGTTCCCTCATATATGAAATATTGTGAATAAACATGATTTTTATGTTGTTTGTAGCTTACATTAGGTACACATGTTTATTATGTGGCAAAACATCTAACAAGTTTCAAGCCGTGTAGGTGGCTATTATATATATTTTTAGGCGAAAAATAAGCTGTCATTTTTATAACCAACTAGCGACCCGCCCCAGCTTCGCAAGTACTGATATTCAATATATTATGTATGTATTATGCCCATAAACCTTCCTCTTGAATCATTTTATCTATTATAAAAAAACCGCATCAAAATCCGTTGCGTACTTTTAAAGATCTAAGCATACATTTACATACGGAGCAAGCAACTTTATTTTATACTATGTAATGATGTAATGTAATGTATGATGTGACGTTCTCCAACCCGCACTGGGCCCACGTGGTTATTTTTTTTTATGGTAGGTGAAAATCATCCAATGACGAAACCCGCTCTCGGGCGGAGCGAGAGACCAGTGTCAGACTCTTACTGACTAAAAAACCTAACCCGTACCTTCCTTGCCTTATTCCTGGAGTCGAGGTAACAGTTTGCACCACCCTCTAGGCTCCAGGAGGCTTCGACCCTGAAGGGCCCCTGCAGTGGGCCCACGTGGTGGATTACGGCCCATTCGCTCTCCTAGAAAGGAGGCTTTTAAGTCCCAGCAGAGGGTGCTTCTATAATGTCGTACAAAAATAAGCACAGGTAGGACATACCCTATTATGTTTCCTAATAATAATTTCAGTCAATCGATATTCTTATATTCGTGCAAGCAATGGAACGATTACAGGCCGGTATTTACTAAAATTACCACAATTATAGGTATGTCGAAAGCTCTAAAATGGAATAATCTATATATATATAAAAGGAGAAACTGACTGACATATCAACGCATAGCCAAAACTACTGGCGCTAGGAGCGTGAAATTTTTTATAAGGCTTCCTTTTATGACGTAGGAGAAGAAAGGGTTTTCCGAAATTCAGCAGTAAAGTTTGTATGGAGAACCATATTTTCACGCGGGCGAAGCCGTTGGCATAAGGGTAATCTAGCATAATTTTGGTCTGAAATACTCGTAACGTTTACAAACAAATATTAAGTTGTATTGACAGTCCAGACTAAGCCCAGTCGATGGAGCGCACTGTTCCTGCGCGCCTCAAGGAGTTGTCAGAAAACCGTACGGTCCAGCCTGCCAGCAGTCAGGGTCGAAGCCTACTGGGGTCAAAGGTCTACTTCTCTAAGGTATGCTTGGCCCTGGTAAGAAAGAAAGGCGAAGGAAGAAATCATTGAATGTCTTCCCACCTAAAAAACAATCAGCATTTTCTTTTATAAAATAGGTTACCTATTAAAACTTAATTTACTATTTAAAAATTATTCTCAAATGTCAAGTTTAATTACAGAGTTAATAACTGTATTAACTGCTCAACCCAACACAGCCAACAATGGTTTGTGAATTGAATAATTGCGCAAGAGTGGGCTACAAACTTACCCCGATTAATGAAATTGTTGCATTCCAGTTTTCTATTGTTTTTAAGTTGGTTTCAGTAGTTCTCTAGGTATTTTTTATGAAGATAAAAAAATTGAGTTACATAAAAAAATATAAACTATTATTATAATAATATATTGGACTAGCTCTTTGATTTTTTCTACTATCAAAGATCGGAATAGATAAGGTTTTTTTATGGTAGGTAAAAATCATCGAATGACGAATCCCACTCTTAGGCGGAGCGGGAAACAGTGTCAGACTCTTACTGACTAAAGAACCTACCCCGTTCACTTTGTTGAAATCTCTTTGAGGAGAAACACGACGCACCATCGACGACACGAGTTCGATCCGTACCGCTACCAGACGGTCGGACAGCGAGCTACCCATTTCTTGCCGTCCGTAAGCCTACGCATACGGTGGCAAGAAATCCGGGTCAGAATTTTAGTAGCTGGGCCGTGAAAGCCTCACCCGTGCGGCCGCTTCCTTTGCAGGCATTACTTCTTCGCAGAAGTAGGCGACCGCCTGCTATTACTCCTCAGCGAAGGTGAGGAAGCCTTTCCAGCCACTCCTCAAAGAGAGGACTTTTCGCCATAATTATGGCGTACGTATATAAGGCTCTAATATTGTTTGTCATTGACTTAACACGTTTAGCTTCATTAATAAAATCCACCCACATAATTGACGTTTATTTTTAGTGAGATATCACGACACTCTGCCATGAATAAGCAATGGCCATAATTTAAAATGTATAGCGACGCCATTCAGGGATATCACACGACCTCCGCGAATATTGGCTCAGGTAAAACGGTTTCAGTTCAGGGGTACAAAACATTGTGCCTTTTAGAGCTCAGTCAACACTCTTCGTCCCAATGTTTGCTCCTCCGATTGTCCCATTGTAATGTTCGTACCAAATCAGGGGCGCTCAACATTTTCTTAACAATTCTGAATCTTTATTTAGGACGCTAATTTAAACCGTGGGCCTGTACAAATATTATTATCTAAGAATTCTGTTAGTTCTTCATTCGGTGTAATTGAGAAATTTTGCGGTGACGAAATTGACCTGTTCTTTTTATTTAATTTGTAGATACTACCGACTTGGGTGACGAGAAAACTCAAAGTTCGAGGATGATTTATTTCTTCATTGTTTAACGTAGTTAATTGGTGATCGTGTTTCATTAAAATTATAATAATATGGTTCCATGTTTTACTTGGTTTTAGAGTTCTGTAACTCAGTCGGTAAAAACCTGTAAGGGTTCCGTGTTCCCACCTTGACGTCCGTCTGTTAAGACGAATTTAATCGCTCAACCATGGTGTTGACCGATTGGTTGCTGTGCAGCGTGTTGCAGGTTTGATTCCAACGTGGAACAAATATTTGTAAGGCCTACACCTGGTCGTTCTGATTCTGAGCAACTTGTGTATTTAAGTTTACACGCTTGTGACTCACGATAATGGAGAAATTCCAATCATAAGAACACCTTTTTCTCAGAAATGTGTGCAGGTATCAAGCCAAAATAAATATTATACATTTTTTAAATCAGCTAATTAATCTTTTGAATGCCGTAAAGAGACACTCAAAGGACAGGTCTATAAGACCATCATTAGGCCTGTCCTTTTGTATGGCAGTGAAGCGTGGCCTGTACTTGAGCGGCATAAGCAAAGCCTGCGTGTCACGAACATGAATATGCTGCGCTGGATGTCGGGAGTCTCGCGGAAAGACCGCATTAAAAACTCCCGCATCCAGGGCAGCCTTCAGGTCCGTGACATAGCGGATAAACTGCAGGAGGGTCGCTTACGTTGGTATGGCCACGTTTTACGAAAACCGGCAGACTACGTGGGTAACAGATGCCTCGCCATGCCGCCTCCGCCGGGACCCGGGAGACGAGGAAGGCCTAAGAGGCGTTGGATCGACGTCGTAAGGGACGATATGCGTGCCAATGGGCTTACGGCAAGGGACGCGAAAGACCGAGCGAAGTGGAGGCGTCTCAGCAAGAAAGCGGACCCCGGGCACCGAGGTGAAAGCCAAGGTTGGCAACCGGGACTAATACCGCTAGGATGATGATGAAAGAGACACTAGGTGTGCGAACGTCGGCGTTCGGGATTCAAGAGTTTATGGCGCATATTTTGAGGCTCGCAAGAGGGAATCAAAACCTACCTAATAAGGAACTTCTCTTTGATCCAGAATCATGAAATTTACGTCAGCTAATTGCCACTTTATCTAACTTTCTTTTTGGATAGGTTTCTAACCTGGTAGATAGAACTTTACTATCAATCTCTTTAAAGACTGAAGTAGTGATGTGAGACGTAGTAAGTTATGCCCTTTAAAGAATTAATGATCAGAACTAATTAACGGACGAATTGGGACTCTCTGTTAGCAAACTTCTGAATTTATTATCCTAGAGACTACGATTTAGTCACTTCAGTTTATGAAGAAACTAAGTTAAGGTGGCAACCTTTAACCTTTCGACTACCGTAATAACAGAAACAATTAAAAGAAAGAGAGAAAGAAAGTAAAACAATTTATTTCCGTGTAATGACGCAAACTTAAAGCTAGTTAACAAATATAACCAATTATATAAAGAAGATTTTTACCACATCCGTGCAAAACGGCCAATCGCTCAGCATAAGGCTGTGGCTTCACGCACACTGCGATGGGCCACAGCGCTGGTTTTCAGCGTGAGCCGGTGGCGATGTCGACATAAGACACCGGAACGGTGTGTGTGGTTTAGACAAAAGAAATAAGAAATAAATAAAAAGGAAATAAAAATACAGACGAATTATAAATACATAAAAATAAAGTGACTTCAATACAATTATTAAAGGTTGCAACACCGATAACGCGTCCAAACTAGAAACAGTGGAACTAATTTTTATGATCTGTGGCAAATTTTATAGACACGAATATGCGATTGGACGGAACCGCGCGATGTTATTGACACTTTGACAATAAAAAGGATATAGACAGTAGGTGTGCGGACACCGGTGTCCTCTTGTGGCTTAATGAATTAATTAACCTACACTACTCTTATAAATCAAAGTACCGGTTAAAGCGTAATTTTCTGAAAAAAAGTGGCCTGTGCTTTCTTAGCCCGTGGTCCAAGAAAGCACAGGGCTACTGAAGGACACAAGTGTCGTTTTAGTACGTAAAAGTCTGACATATTTTAGTAGTCAAGTAAAGACAAAATCAGAAGTTATCTTTCGTATTCTTTTAATCAGTCAGTGGGTTAACAAAACACTGATGAATTTGAATAAATTTTACTGGGATCCGGAAATCGCAAAATACTCGTAATGCTGCTGACTACATTAAAATTTATTTTTATCGAGTTATGCAAAAATATTACTTACCTGATTTGTTATGGAGGGAAATCATCAAATAATCTTGAGTTCCTTTCGCTTGTGTCATGTTCTTACTGAAACCAAACTCAAATTTATTTTATTTTATATAACCCGTTTTATAAGTGCCCATGTAAGCACTTATAAAACGTCAGAAGTTCCAATAGTTCGTTACTTATAGAGAAAAACTGGGAAAAATTCCAAACTTCTAAAATTAATTAACAAAACAGTTTTTTAAAAACTGGCTCAACTTGTTGAGTTTACTTACTTAGTGAGGTTAAAGATGTATTTATTTTAAATGAATTTGCACCTTCTATTTAAACTTTATATTTTTTACAGAACCATATTTATGAATTAGGGCATAAAGTTCATCGTGGGAAGGGTATAGGGGAAGAAATACGTTGTATAGCAACGTAGTACAATAAAGAAAGAACCAAAGACTTTATATATAAATAGAACCGATTTCAAGAATTTCAAAATCGGTATCAATAAACGAAAACACAATATCAAAAAGTCGACTTTATTCTTCATTCAGATTCACATCAAATGTGACTTTCCGCCTTTTTTAAAGAAAGCCTGCCTATGCTTCAGTACAGTTGCTAGGCGTGGGTGGCGTGGGCCCGCGCCTCCGGCCTCGTACTCAAAATGGCCTCGCGCATGGCTACGCTTCTGGTTTTTTTTTTATACTTAATAGAGCTTTTTTCATGGTGGGTAAAAATCATCCAATGACGAATCCCGCCCTTGGGTGAAGCGGGAAACAATGTTAGACTCTTACTGACTAATCACCCAACCCCGTTCCTTCTTTGCCCTTCGCACTGGGGCCAAGCCTTCCTTTCAGAAAGAGACCCTGGGCCCCAGTAGGTTTCGACCGTTTTGCAGAGTCCCTACAGTTTTGCTGACAACTTACTTAATAGAGCTTATGACCACCTTTTCAGGTGAAAAGGTGGTCATAGCGTTAGGCCACATCGTCGTTTGCCATCTGGTGATGGCAAACGACGATGTGGCCTAACGCTGAGTTGCAATAGTGGATGATGCGTTTTCGAATTAATAAAATACGAAAAAAGGCCTCACTGATTCGCCACGTCTAAACTAATCCCCGCTACGCCTCTGCTTTCATTTTTAACCTATTGAATACCGTAATTAGAGACAAAATAGAATGACAATATGTGGGCGAACGCCCTTCTCTTGAATCTCAAGAGTTTAATAACATTTTGGAATTGTTGCACTTAAATAAGATTGTAATTATGAAAACAAAAGTACACACTCACAATCAAAACTATTTCTACACTTAAATTGTTGTTTCCAAGAGCCACATAATTCATAGCCGTAGCCGTCGCCGCCACGATCCCGCCGGAATCCGGCCACCTAAGACACTGGCTCGCGGACGGCGAGCAATAGGTAGCTCACCGTCCGGTCGTCTGGTAACTTTAAAGACCGAGTCCGAGTCGTCAACGGCGCGCACTGTTCACGCCACTCCAGGAGGGCCCTGCAGGGTCGAAGCCTCCTGGGCTAAGGGTAGGTGCGGAAGCGTAACACCAGGGCCTGGGAATAAGGCAAGGAAGAAATACGGTTGGCTTTTTAGTCAGTAAGAGTCTGACACTGTCTCCCGCACCGCCCAAAAGCGGGATTCGTCATTGGATGATTTTTACCTACCATAAAAAAGAGCCACATAATATAACGTTTATTTTAGTCCCCACTTAACCTACACATCTACACTAATATTTTTTTTTTTTTTTTTTATGGTAGGTAAAAATCATCGAATGACGAATCCCACTCTTGGGCGGAGCGGGAAACAGTGTCAGACTCTTACTGACTAAAGAACCTACCCCGTGCCTTCCTTGCCTTATTCCCAGAGCCCCGGTGTAACGCTTTCGCATCAACCCTCAGCTCCGGGAGGCTTCGACCCTGTTGGGCCCCTACGGTGTGCTGACAACTCCTTGAGGCGCGCGGGAACGGAGCGCGCCGTCGACGACTTGGGCTCGGTCTGGACTGCTACCAGACGACCGGACGGCGAGCTACCCATTGCTCACCGTCCGCAAGCCAGTGTCTACGGTGGCCGGATATCGGTAGGATCGCGGCGGCGACAGCTACGGCGAGTACGCTGTTGCCTTTGCCTTATGCGGTCAGCCTCCTCCTTAACGAGCATTACTTCCTCGCAGAAGGAGGCGACCGCCTGCCACTCCTCCTCGCTGCGGACCATGGCCTGAACCAAGGCCCGGCGTGAGAGGTCGCCGCCGCCGATCACCCCCACAAGGGCACGGCGTTGCTCTTCCCAAGCGGGGCACACTTCTACCGTGTGCTCCACCGTGTCCTCCGGGCTGGCCACACAGTGGCGACACCCGGGCGTCTCTTCCGCACGGATCCGGTGCAGGAAATCTACACTAATATAACAAAGAGGTAAAGTTTGTTTTTTTGTTTTTAGGGGGTAATCTCTGGAACTACTGGTTCGATTGGAAAAATTTTAGCAACAATAGAAAGCTAGTTTACTCCTGAGTGACATAGGCTATATTTTATGTACGCGGGCGAAGCCGCTGACAAAAGCTAGTAATTTATATTGCAGCTTAACAACCGCAGAGTTTGTTATCTCTGACATTTTAGAAAAGTTCCTATCTGTAGCGTTTCATTTGATACAAGAATAGCATAGCATCAGCCGTATAATGTTCCCACTGCTGGGACTCAGGCCACTGCTCTATGAGAGAGCAAAGACCGTAATCAACCACGCAGGCCCGGTGCGGATTTTTTTATGGTGGGTAAAATTGCCTAATGACGAATCCATTGGGCGGAGCGGAAAACAATGTCAGATTCTTAATGTATCGAGTCTAGAAGATTTTACCGAATCGAAAAGAGTCCAGAAAATTTTTCTAAATCGATTTTTTTTTATTTATTCCTATATCTATGCTATAAAACCATTCTTTGTGCCCAATTTCAGTTTTGCGGGTCAATGAAAAGTACCTTATGATTTTTGATTCCTTGAGAGTATTTAAAACGCATTTTATTGCAACATAAACAGCCATTTTTTTAAACTTAGAAGTATAATTTTTTCACAGCTTCAAAAAACCACAATCCTGAGTTTATGGCTTAAATTTTAACTCAATACCTCGACGCGTTCCCAAGTTAAAAGGTCTTGACAGACAAACGGACAACACAGTGATCCTATAAGGGTTTTTTATGTTGGGCAAAAATCATCCAATGACGAATCCCGCTCTTTGGCGGAACGGGAAACAGTATCAGAGTCTTACTGACTAGACACCCCACCCCGTTCCTACTTGGCCTCTCGTACCAAACATTCCGTTCAGAGAGAGACCCTGGGCTCCAGTAGGCTTCGACCCTTTTGCAGAGTCCCTACGGATCCTATAAGGGTACCGTTTTTTCTTTTTGATGTACGGAACCGTAAACAAGATATTATTTAATAGATTAACCCTACCTGCTTTTGAGGTTCCAAATTGTATTACAATCGATGTCTTCACTAAGCATTATATAGTTACAAACTTTCAGTTACACAAGAAGCTGGAATAACCTATCTACTTAGAGTTAGTATAGAGCTAATCTTAAGATTTACCACCTTGTGATATAATTAGCTTACACTATATACGCAATGCATATAAATAAATATGACGGGGCTATCATTTATATATTTTATATTTATAAGTTTATTTTTTGGTATTGCATGTATGTATTCGTGTTATTATGTTTTATCAGTATTATCTCATATATATGAGATAATACATACACAACCCTAAATCTTTCTCCTCTCACGCAGGCCATCCAAAAGTTGTCTGTTAGAGATTGCCCTGTACGATAAGACGGCCCATTGTACCCTTATTTTTACCCGACTACGGCGAAGCAAAAGGAGGGTTATGATTTTGACCTGTATGTATGTATGTATGTGGGTATGGATGTTCATCTATTCCCTCGTAACTTCTAAACTACTTATCAGAATTCGACAAATGACATATCATTAGAAGCGTCTTAATTGTCCGCTGGTTATAGGCTATATGGGATTTCACAAAATCTAATGTGGCGCCCTCTAGCGGACAAAACATACGAAGTAAAAAAATAAAGTTAAGATAAATATGCCGTGTTGGGTATTATTTGAAAGCGCTTTACTTGTACATTTTGATGAATATATATATTACTAGCATTTGCTTGTGACTTTACCTGTATTCATGGGCTGAGAAATCAATGAACCCAAGATTAACCTATTTAGAACTCCAAAATATGTTAAATAAAAATAAAGTTTAAAAACTAACACCCGACTACTTAAAAACACGCTCTAAAAAGTACGAAACAAGAAAACAAGAAAGCCGTGGTCGTATGCCATAAGAATAATAAATTAAAAAAAGTGGTATACGACCACGGCTTTCTTGTTTTCTTGTTTCGTACTTTTTAGAGCGTGTTTTTAAGTAGTCGGGTGTTAGTTTTTAAACTTTATTTTTTTAATAATGTTTATCCTATATTGTTTAGTTATTGCGTTGCACAATAAGGAATAAAAGAATACACATTTACACTGACCCCTCGTATTTATATATACAGTCTGTTTCCTATGTTTGTCATCTCATTTTTTTTGTAATAATTTGAAGCGCCACTGGTGAGTGTCCCGGAAACTAATTTCATTATTATAGTCTGCACAGCGCAACACTACCAGGTTTAGTACCGTAGACACTCGCTACAATCACTGTGGCTGACAGCGCCAATATGGCGAATATCAAACGGAGACAAAAGCACTATGACAGCAGCCAGTGCAGTGTGATAAATTAATAGAGGTTACATCACATACAATATTAGTGTGATTAACAATGTGTTATATAGATAGACCATTGACTTACAACCTAGCGATTGATAAGAACGTTCATAAAAAGCAGGTATTTGTCAAGTTACTGAAAAATTTATACAAAAGTCAGCAGCGCTTCATTGGCATTATATCGTCGAACAAAAATTTAACATTTACAGCGCTCTCACACAGCGTAAACGTCAAAACTGCACTATGTCATCAATGTAAAAGTGTTTAAATCATAAATGATCTTTATTTTGCAAGTAGGTTTAAAAAAACACTTTTACACGTTGCTTAGCCCTGCTGTCCAGGTGGCTAAATATTGGTCGGACAAAATTTGAGTCAAATCGACACGAAAAGAAAAAGAAGAAGCCCTGAGAGAAAACACCGATACAAACTCAGGGGTATTGCCTGCAGATCAACTAATTCGAGTAAAGTGACTATACGGTACGCCTAAACTAATGCGTACTACAAATATATCATATATCTCTGGTCGATAGATATTATAATAAATGTCGTTTCTTCTTAACTGATTTTGAGGTTTTAAATTGCATTCCGATCCATGTCGTTGCTAAGCATAATCCAGTCAAAAACTTTCAGTATCACATGAAGTTGGAATACCCTAACTAGTATCTACTTAAAGTAAGTATTGAGCTTATCTTAAAACCAAACTTGATGTAATTAGCTCACGTTAGTTTGTAAGTAGACAAATGCTAACAGGGATGCGTTCCTAATGGCATAAGCGTTTAATTTCTGGGATAAGTTAACGTAAAATTGCTTTTTTTTTAATTATAAGAACCATACCTATCACAGTGTTGTCTTTTTTAACCCAAAGGTTGACTGGTAGAGAAAGCCTTGTTGCATTAAATCCGCTTATATACCACTACTGTATGTGAAGATTAAATCCATATATATAAAAGAAAGTCGTGTTTGTTACAACACTTATAACTCGAGAACGGCTGGACCGATTGCCATGGTTTTTGATTTGTTGGATTTGTTTCCGTCCCGAATAGCAGAATACATCTTAAAAACAATGAAAAGGGTAGAGTAGGGTAGAGTAGAATAATCTGTTGCCGGGAGCGAAGCCGCGGGAAAAAGCTAGTAAATAAATAAAGGAACATACTTTGGGTACCTAAAGGACCTAATGTCCTATTCCAAATTATGAAAAGTCCTGGAATAGCCACCAAGGATTCCTGCGCAAAGGCAGAAATCTTACGTAGGTACTTTATTAGGTCAAAAGGTATTTATATTTATTAATTTATCGTTTATATCAGGCATTACAAACCCATAACAACATCATTAAATTACATACAATAAATGGATTGAATTAAATAAATTTTAGAATATAAAAAATGATTGAATTACATTAATAAATTAAGTAAAAAAAAAACACGCGCATACGCGGCAAAATGATAAATGATTTTTTATTTTGTAAATAGGTTTTTACAAAGTCTTACTCGCAAATTAGATTAATTATTTGATATTGTTTCGCGTAGGCCCCCACTTCGATTGAGACCCAAATATCGGTTTAATTCACATAAGTTGAATCATCATAACCGTCGACCCTGAAAATGCAGTAACCGATTTTCGGGTTACAATTGAAGCGCGTAATCATAGCCAGAACAAATAGCACAGCATAGCATCAGCTTTATGAGGTTACGACTGCTTACTCATGGACTCAGGCCTCCTTTCTAGGAGAGGGAATGGGCCATAATCCACCACGCGGGCCCAGTGCGGATTGGTGGATGTCACATGTCTTCGAATTTTTGGTTCTAGGACATGCCGGTTTCCTCACGATATTTTCCTTCACCGTTTTGAGAGCAGTGGTGACGAAATAAATTACACAAAGTAATACGCCTGGCGGGGTTTGAACCCCCGACCTACAACTCGTAAGTCGGGGCCGTTACCACTCGGCTACTACTGCTCTCTTATATATTTATATTTGTCTCTAATTACGATATTCAAAAGATTAATGTGTGATTGCTAGTCGAAAATCCCTGAGACACGTTAATAATTAGAACAAATTTATTAACACAAAAACAGACTTAATTCCCGGATCCGCCAAGCCCTCTGAGCTTCGCAAGCCACCTGTCAGAGAGGCTACGCTAATCCGACATCCTCCCACTACTTACCACATGTACAAATGTATGTCGAATGTTACGGTTTGCTGAATTCTTAATCTATTGGTTTGTAGACTAAACAATTTTCCATTAAGATACAATCGCATTTTTGCAACCAGTAATAGGTATGGCGATGTAGGAACGGGGTAGGTTGTTTAGTCAGTAAGAGTCTGACACTTATTTTCCGCTCCACCCAAGAGTAGGACTCGTCATTGGATGATTTTTACCTACCATAAAAAAACCAGTAATAGGTACTTCTTTCATTCTTAGTCGTGCACTCTTTTTTTTTTTTTTTTTTTACTGGGCTTGGTCCGGACGGCTACCAAACGATTGGACGGCGAGCTACCCATTGCTCGCGTTCCACAAGCCCGCGCCTACGGTGGCCGGAAATCGGGATCGGAATCTCGGCGGCGTCTCGGGCGTGAGCGCCGTTGCCTTAAGCGGTCGGCTTCCTCCTTTGCTAGCATTACTGCTTCGCAAAAGGAGGCACCTGCCTGCCACTCCTCCTCGCTCCGGACCATGGCCTCGACCAAGGCCCGGCGCGAGAGATCGCCGCCGCCGATCGCCCCCACGAGGACACGGCGATGCTCTTAGTCGTGCACTCTTGACAAAGTAATCGTGGTCATGTGACGGTCGAGTCCTGCGCCACCGCTACTCTCGCGATACGATGCAGCAATTTTCCATGCAGTTCTTTGTTTGACGACTTGGAACTTTTCATTGACGCTGCAATGCGTCACCGATTTGATGAGGTCCGTCCACCGTGTTTGAGAGCGTCCACGTGATCTTTTGCCCTCAACTCTTCCTTGCACCACCAATCGCTCCATTGAGTCCTTGTTACGGGTGCAGGGTGCCAGAAGAACTTGAGGATTCGTAATTGCAGAGATGACGATAATCTCTCTTTGATATAGAGTAATAATACATTAATGATTTATAAAGATGTACATAGTTTCTTGCACGTCCTTATCTACAGAGATCTAGACTTTGAAACTTGAAATCTAGCTTCACTTTTTGTCTGTCCGGCATTTTCAAATTTCAAAGTGTCTGTCATTGTATACATTATTTTTCTCGTGTAAACGTACAATGTTTCAAAAATATACATTTTATTTTTCTTTCTTTTGAAAATTACAAGAAAATGTGTGTGTGTGTGTGCGAGTGTATTTTAGAAGCATTTTTGATATTTCGTGTGTAAATATGAGCACCATAGAACCATTTCGTTATTAAGTAATATTTACTTGTTTTGATTGAGAATTGAACAAGCATGACAGTTGAGAGTATGTCTGCCATAGGCTAATTTGCATTTTGATTTGTTTTTCTTATTTACACTGTTCTCATATAGAACCAGAGTTATGTAAACAATGCAAGCAACCAGAATAATGTAATCAGAAATTTTGTAATAAGAAAGAAATTTTACCTACCTAATCTAAAATTCCTTAGAATTTATTGCACGTTCTTCTCTCCATATCTGTCCATGTCTTCCAATACCTTGAAATATGGCAAAGACTTATGTTTTAGTGTTCCGGGAACTTATAATTTTACTAAGATTCCACTGTCCATTTGTTTGTCACCATGCTGTTTCTCATATACCGTGACAACCAGATAGCTGAAACTTTCACAGATCTCGCATTTCTGTTGCTGCTATAACAAGTTATATTAAAAACTAGCTTTTGTCAGCGGCTTCGCCCGCGTACATAAAATATAGCCTATGCCACTCAGGAGTAAAGCAGCTTTCTATTATTGCTAAAATTTCCCCAATCGGACCAGTAGTTCCAGAAATTACCTCCTATAAACAAAAAAACAAACTTTACCTCTTTATTATATTAGTGTAGATTGAAAAAAAAACTATTATATAGTGTCTAATTATGCGAGAGTCCGATTCAAATCTTGACTGGTCTTTTCTATTTAACCGGCTTCTTGACAAATTAAAAGTGCCTGTTAAACTCTAGTGCGTCTGACATTAGATAAGATCACAGTGACACACTAGTTTATATCAATAAAAAAAGTTGTTAATGGTTTGAAAAAAAAAAAGAATATTTTCCGTCGAAATCCACATTGAAAAATTCTCATTTTAATCGAACCGTTCTTGATTATATTGCAAATAAGAGTTCATAAATCAGTATTAACTGGGGTTCGTCACGATTCTACTGTCAATCAGATGAGTTTTCAATCATTCAATCATTTTCACAATATCAATCATCCAGGATTTATACACAAATGTGTAGGAAGCGAATACCGTGGAGGTTCGTGATAAAAAAACGTATTTTTTTGTGAAGATGAAAGACATAAATGTGAATATGTGGGTTGTACTCGTATACAGATCTAATTGGCGCGATTCGAGGTCGTTTGAATTCGGCAATTTGATAAAAATATCTGTTACAAATAGGTATGGACATATTATGAGGCGTTTGGAACTCATTAGGGTTACTACAGGGGTGAAAATAGATATTTGAATACATGAAAGTCATGCCTATTTCCTATTTTTTATTTAGAATCTGATACCTATATATTTTTTTAAATAATATAATATTCCACATCTGTCACACCATACCGTCTAGTCCCAAGCTAAGCAGAGCTGTTATAAGTACTAGACAACTGATAAACCAATTTATAATAATTCTAAATACATATATGTTACAAACAGATAAATTACACGCCGGACGGTTACCAGACGATTGGACGGCAATCTACCCATTGCTCGCCATCCACAAGCCCGCGCCTAGGGTGGCCAAGACGGGATAGGAATCCCAGCGGCGTCTGGAGCGTGAGCGCTGTTGGCTTATGTGGTCGGCCTCCTCCTTTGCTAGCATTACTGCTTCGCAAAAGGAGGTGATCGTCTGAACTCCTCTTCGCTCCGAACCATGGCTTCTACCAAGGCCCGGCGCGACCTTTAGAATATAACTTTTGCATTCTATTTTAACTGTTGTCTAGGCACGTAGGTATATTTGTATGAGAAGATTGTCCACCGTGTCACCTTCACTTGTAAGTCAATATGACGATAGAACTATAAAACATCACACGAAATCAAATCGGGAACATTTATAGATAAAGTGGGAAGTGTCTTTTGTGATACATATACCTATATTTCATTTTCTAAATCCTTCCCTCCTACACGAGTCGTATTCCTCATTACTATCTGGATCTGGAGGCAACAGTCCTTGCACGCATGCACGATTTGCGCATGAAAATACAACGCCGGGGAAACTCCAGTGCCGTGACAAGTCGCGGTTTTTTTTATGGTGGGAAAAATCATCTAATGACAACCCCGCCCTTGGGCTGGTTGGGAAGCAGTGTCAGACTCTTAAGGCTTGAGCACACCAAAAGTAGGACAGGCGCAGCACGTTAGTGGTATAAAACAAAGTTGCTTCGTCCATATGTATGCTTAGATCTTTAAAAGTACGCCACGGATTTTGATGCGGTTTTTTTAATAGATAGAGTGATTCAAGAGGAAGGTTTATATGTATAATACATGCATAATATATTCAACTAGCTTTTGCCCGCAGCTTCGCCCGCGTACATAAAATATAGCCTATGTCACTCAGGAGTAAAGCAGCTTTCTGTTGTTGCTAAAATTTTTCCAATCGGACCAGTAGTTCCAGAGATTACCCCCTACAAACAAAAAAACAAACTTTACCTCTTTATTATATTAGTGTAGATATCAGCATTGCCCCGTGCGAAGCTGGGGCGGGTCGCTAGTTATATTATAAATATTACATAATTATCTACACTAATATAATAAAGAGGTAAAGTTTGTATTTTTGTTTTTTTGTTTGTAGGGGGTAATCTCTGGAACTACTGGTCCGATTGGAAAAATTATAGTAACAATAGAAAGCTGCTTTACTCCTTAGTGACATAGGCTATATTTTATGTACGCGGGCGAAGCCGCTGACAAAAGCTAGTAATAAAATATAAAGTTAGTCCATTAAGGCCCCTAGAGGACACCGGTGTCGCACAGGTATTGTCTTTTAATTGTGTCTGTAATAACGGTAGTCGAAAGGTCTATGTCCATTTACGTTCAATTCTTCGACGTGGCTATCCAATTAGTCCACATACGCCCCAGTTAAGTAGATAATGCCAGGTATGAGCCCTTTCATCCTAAGTGAATAATGTATGAGCTGCAAGCCAAGCTTTTAGTCAAATGCAGTTTGACGTGTTGCGCAGAATACCTGGGTACCGGTGACCTTAATATTATTTTCACAGTAGAGTTGGAGAATGGTTTCATTTGAAATCGGAATTGCAAGAAGGACTGTCAAACTTTTACTCACTAATGAGACTATAGTTCGTTTTTTAATTCTAGACTACGATTTGACTCGGAAGATTTGACAACTCAGAATGTCACACTCTATTAATATGTTCCCAATTTTCTAGAGTTTGACATTTAAAGTTGTCAAATCGTAGTCTAGGATTAAAAAACGAACTATAACCTAACATTGTTAAGATCCCGTACCTCAGAAGGAAAAAAACGATCACTTTGTGGTCCGTCTGTCTGTTTGTCAAAATGGTTTATCTCCAGGACCCCTAGAGGTATCAAGTTGAAATTAAAACCATATACTCAGATCTTCAGTCTTAGAATCAAAATTCGTAAGGAACTGCCGAACCCTGAAATTGGACACGAAGCAAAGTCTCATAGCACAAGTATGTATAGTATACAAAAATAAAATATAATGAAAAAATCTTCATAACTGAATTCGGAATTGAACTATATTCAAAGGTAAGATTGTACGGAACTCTACACTGAGAGTGGTTCGACAAGCTCTTGGCCGATTTTTTATTATGTAAACTTACTTGTCATCCCCTAAAACTTACCAAAAAAAGAAACAAAACTCACCCTGTATAATCCAATCACAAATAAATCTATCTCCGACCCTCACTTGTTGCTTCTCAAACTAAAACTTGGCCAAACTCCAAAGTGACCGGTAACTTTACAAACTACCCTCTCCTCTCACATTTCACTAACTTGGGAGATCTACACATTAACTATTAAATGTTTTGAGTCAAGTTTATTCAAAGAGTTTCTTCTTATGTCTTAAAGTTAAAGGGTTACATTTATATCAGTTAATGTTGAGAGTTAGTGTAGTTGACTGTAAGTTAAGTTAAAGTTTTATTTAGGTGAGTTAATGTTATTTTACTTTGGTAGTCAGTTTTTTTTTTATGGTAGGTGAAAATCATCGAATGACGAAACCCGCTCTTGGGCGGAGCGGGAGACCAGTGTCAGACTTTTACTGACTAAAAAAACCTACCCCGTACCTTCCTTGCCTTATTTCTGGAGTCGAGGTAACAGTTTGCACCACCCTAGGCTCCAGGAGGTTTCGACCCTGAAGGGCCCCTGCAGTTTGCTGACAACTCCTTGAGGCGCGCGGGAACGGTGCGCGCCGTTGACGACTTGGACTCGGTCTTACCAGACGACCGGACGGCGAGCTACCCATTGCTCACCGTCCGCGAGCCAGTGTCTACGGTGGCCGGATATCGGCAGGATCGCGGTGGCGATGGCTACGGCTAGGGCGCTGTTGCCTTTGCCTTATGCGGTCGGCCTCCTCCTTGGTAGTCAGTTTGGATTGAACATCTTAACGTTATTCCTATCAAACGAATTTCGATCAGCCAAACAAATACAAAAAAAAACAAATACTTTTTTTTTTCAAATCATGTACAACATTTAGTTATTTAATTATTTCAAGTGACCTTTTAGATAAAAATTGCATGTGTTAGGTTAGTAATAGGTACTAGACAACTAATGATAAACATACTTAAATAAATAAGATATGTTGTTTAAGATTTCAAAGTAAACCCCAAATTATTTTTCTGAAAATACGACGTTTCATTTTATTTAACACGCCTTTACAATATTACCACAATTAAATTAAATTATTAATAATTATAATTAATTAAATTATTGAACTATGACAATTACACATTTTGCTCACCTAAAAATACAAAGAAACGATATTTAAAGTTCACTAATATCTCCTTCTCAATTACATCCCTATGTCTTCTCTGTCTACAAGTTTTTATAACAATAATATGCACAAAATAGTCTGAAAATCTTCCGCCAGTAAATAACGCGTCACCCCCGTTCAACTTTCATTGATAACTAAAAAATGAAAATTTGATTGAAATGAAGTTTGATTTAATGATTTTATTACATACTAGCTTTTGTCCGCGGCTTCGCCCGCGTAGGTACATAAAATATAGCCTATGTCACTCAGAAGTGAAGCAGCTTTCTATTGTTGCTACAATTTTTCCAATCGGACCAGTAGTTCCAGAGATTACCTCCTACAAACAAAAAAACATAAAAACAAAAAAACAAACTTTACCTCTTTATTATATTAAGTGTAGACTAGCTTTTGTCCGCGGCTTCGCCCGCTTAGGTACATAAAATATAGCCTATGTCACTCAGGAGTGAAGCAGCTTTCTATTGTTGCTACAATTTTTCCAATCGGACCAGTAGTTCCAGAGATTACCTCCTACAAACAAAAAAATAAAAAAACAAACTTTAGCTCTTTATTATATTAGTGTAGATATTTTTGAATAGATACATATTATAGATAAATTTCACCTAGACATAGAAAAAATGATCGTGCAAATCCCGTAAACATCAGTTCTAGGTGAAAATCGAACCTACAACCTCCGGCATAGCAGACAGGGTTACTAACCACTAGACCAAAAGGCCAATTAGCCAGAATAGAATAAATAAAACTTTTATTCAGGACATTATGGTAACACGGTGAGTCCACCGTGTTTATGACTCCAGTGGCTCGGTCTCATCACAGGACATGCACTTAAGGCGGGCCTTCCCCACTCGCCTATCGACTACGTCGAGCATGGTTTAAAAGCTTGTTGCTTCATCCAAAGCAATCCAATGTGATGTTTGATGCAAAAGTAATGTGAAAAAAGAGAGATAACACCTGAAAACTCTGTTGGCATTCAGTAATTCTACGATGTACTCGAGTGTTTCACAAAACTTGTCCCAGGAAGTACCTACGTGTTTTTATTAAACCATTAATATGTTTGAAAAAAAAAATGTGATCGTGATCATTTAGAATCTCGATTAAATACACAAGGCTTCTATAGAAGTACTTTTTTATATTTTTAATATAGGAGTACATTATGGAGAGTGAAACTTCACGTAAAATAGCAAATTTTCAGAGGTCTTTACTATTCTTACACAAATTGATGTTTTGGTTTCTGTAGAAGCCTAGATAATATCCACAAGATATCTGGTTATCCAAAATATTTGAAGAAATATGTGTAACTAGCTTCTGCCCGCGGCTTCGCCCGCATTGTTTTAGGGTTGGGGTTGAGGTTTCCGGGATAAAAACTATGTCCTATTCCGGAGTGTATCCTATGCCTGTGCCAAATTTCATCCAGATCCGTCCAGCCGTTTTGGCGTGATTGAGTAACAAACATCCAAACATCGTAACTTTCGCATTTATAATATTAGTAAGATAACATCACAATCACGTAAGAGCAGTTGCATGAAAATGTACGTCGGGTTGGCCGCTCTTAAGTCAGTTGGTGGCTTTCACTCGATTTATTTGGATGAGGCGGAGTGTCTTAGTATTTATGAGACTCAGGAGCAGTTTTACTGTTTCCTGGCCACAATTAGTGTAAGAAACACACTAATTGTAATAGTGTCTCATCAGGCTAGAAAACAGTAAACTGCTTAGTGCAAATTTAGTTTTGTTAATCATTGTTAATACTTACCAAAAATTAACTTTTTATTTCTTTTCTTTTTTTTACTATTTTGGTGTTTAATAAAGTTTTATTGTATTCTATTCTTTTTATACTAACCGTTGGAACATGAGGTTTTTTTTTATCTTCTTAATCTCGCACTTCGGTGGAGTAGGAGACAGAGTCAGATTCTTACTGACTAAACAACCTATCCCGCTCTTTCTTTGCCTTGATCCACCCGGTAAGACGCCTTTGTATCGATCCTTAGTCCCAGGATGCTTCGACCCTCCTAGGCCACTACGATTTGCCGAAAACTCCTTGAGGCGCAATTTGGGTTCGGTCTGGATTGTTACCAGAACACCCGACAGCGGTCTGCCCATTGCTCGCCATCCGCAAGCCCGCGCCTACGGTAACCCAACGGCCAAATGAGGTCAAAAAACAAATATTAGAATTTTATCACAAATATGTTCGACTTTTTGGTACTAAGATAGTTCGGTTTCCTAAAGAGGTTTTAATTCACCGTTTTGAGAGCAGTGATTATGAAATAAATTACACAATGTAAACCGCTTGACTATGCTTGAACCTGCGACCTGCAAATCGTCAGTCGGGGCCGTTATCACTCGAGCACCATTGCTCTCATCACTGAATTGATCTAGTGATGTTCAAGTCATTAAATCCTTGAGACCTAAGCGAACGCCGGCGTTCGCATACCTATTGTCTTTCTATTATGATTATAATTACGGTTCTCGAAAGGTTAAATCAAAATTAAACGACTTACTTCCAATTTCACTCCCCTCTTTTAACAGCCTCTGAGTGCTATGACTCCGCCCGTCTCGAGATGGGTCATAAATTCCTGACAATTGAACAACTGACAAGGTATTAGCGGTATACCTCTGGTAATCGAACACGGCGGGGCAAGTATCGGAAGATCTTTTTATGCGGCTGACTGTTTGTAGGGCTGTTTCATTTTTGGTCTACCTAATTTAGGAATTTTTGAATTGTAACATTTTGTTATGGTAGTTAAAAATCATCCAATGACGATTCCCGCCCGGGTGCAGTGGGAAACAAACAGTGTCAGACTCTTACGGACTAAACAACTTATCCTACTCCTACGTTGCCATATATTCTAGGGCCAGAGCCTTCCATTCAGAAGCATATTTTTTCTTGGTGTAACGGGCGTGTTAGACTTTTGGTGAATGTGTCTGTCAAGTTTACTTTTAAAAAAATCTCCTTGACTGTACTAGGCATCGACCCAGCTAGGTCCCTATGGTTTTGCTGAAATCTCTTGAGGAAAACTACGCGTCGACGACGAGTTAGGCTTGGTCATTAACAGAAGGGCGGGCGCTGAGTTACCCATAGCTTGCAAGCCTTCTCCTCTCCTGAGTGTACCTTGTTTTTATTTTTTATATTATACATCGTTAGGTTAGGTGAGAGCTGTGGTGGCCGAGTGGTAATGGTCCCGACTTACGAGTTGTAGGTCGCGGGTTCAATCCCAGCCACGCGCATTACTTTATGTAATTTATTTCATCACCACCGCTCTCAAAATGGTGAAGTAAAACATCGTGAGGAAAATGGCATGTCCTAGAACCAAAAATTCGAAGACATGGGACATCCACCGATTCGCATTAAGCCCGCGTGGTGGATTATGCCCCATTCCCTCTCCTAGAGAGGAGGCCGAGGAGCTGTGAGAAAATTAAAAAGGCTGATAATGATGATGATAGTTAGGTTTAATATAAAACTAATTATAGTTTAGTTAATTATTCAATTCGGTAACATTGTGTGAGAACAATTTAAATAAAACCTGATGATATAATATATTTAGTAATAAGCAAGTCGATGATTCTACCCACTTGTGGCCTATCAGCCCTGTATTAACGCCAATTAATATTTTGTGTAGTCGCGGTGCTCCCGAGGTGAGCGCAATAAACTGACGTGCCGCTTGTAAACCGACAATAAACCAGGGCCTAGTTACATCGTATTTTGTTTTATGGCCATAAGAGTTAGGTGCCATAGTAATGAGTACGAGGTTCGAGCATTTGTACTTTTATTTATTTAATCTTCATGTACAGTAGTGGTACATAGGTGGACTTAATGCAACAAGGCATTCTCTACCAGTCAACCTTTAGGTTAAAAAAGACAACACTGTGGTAGGTGTGCACAATAAATAAATATCAGATAATAGAAAATACAAAAATAAAATACGTATATAAGCTAATATTATAAACTAATAAATGTTATGATAAATATCAAATCAGTGTAATAAAGAGAACTTAAAATATGACAATTATGGCGAAGACCGAACTAAGGTTTAGGCTTCAAGTAGTACTTTTTACTTTTTTTTTCCAAACCATATCCATTCTCTCTAGGCCTGAGTCCCAGTAGGAACATTATAAGGCTGATAGCATAGCGCTATATTGTGCTAGACTTTTTTTTTAGAGCGCAGCGACAAAAATGTATACAAGTGAATAGTGTCGTTGCATCTTTTTGCAGTTGTGATTACATGCCATTAATTGCAAACGGCGTTTGTCAAAACATGCTGTTGTGATTACGTTAAAGGCAGTTTTAGCAGACAAACTTATTCGTGTTGTCGCTAGTGGTTGCATTGAGATTGCGATGTGGAAAGTTAAACTTTGCTCCGCAAACTCAAAGTTTTTATTAGTGTGCTTTTTGGTGATACAATAAGTCTTATAATTAATTTATGGTTACTCAAAAAGCTACCCATTAGGCATACACTATTTAACCCCCGCATACTTAACCCTCGCAAATGTCCTTTAAATGAACACGCACGCAAGACGCGGATTCTCGAGCAGTCGTTTCGTATGTGCAGACTCCCGCATGATACATACATACAAACTTAAGGGTGTAGTTGATATTACCCACATGGTTCAAAGACAAATTGTTATCAGTATAAATTGAACTATTTTTTTAGCGGTCAAGCGCGGACCAAACATAATAAAAAATACGTGTTTTTACTGTCATTGTGGTACGTCTGAACAGATCCTTAATAGGATTCAATAGTAAATGGAAGTGTTGTCGATGTGAGTTTGCATAAGCACGCAGCTTGTCTTCAAATAAATCTTGCCAGCTCTTTTCGTCCGCTCCGCTCTCTGTATGACCTTTCCTAAGCTCGCTGGCTGTTCATCTTATTTGATTTCATAAGGAAGCAGGTTTAAAATTGCTATGTTTTATAACATTCGCGCTCTACTGACACATACTGAACCTCTTTTTACTAAACTATATTATAGCTTGTTGGAGTTATAATAATTTTATTACAAGCTTTATATTACTTTCACCTGTCCCGATATTTATTTTTTTATTGCTATAAACTAGTGCTTGACTGCGATCCCAACTGATGGTAAGCGGTGATGCAATCGTTGATGGTAATGCGCACTAGTTTATTTCATAAAAACTTTAAGCACATAATAAGTACAAAGTAGGACTTAACGGTATTTTCTACCAGTCGACCTTGGTTGTGGTGCAGAAACAAAACACGGTAGGTGCAACTTAAAGAAACAGGTGTGCGATATTATATTTAAGCTGTTTTTACATAAGGTTTTTCAACAGGAATTTTGACCTTTCCAGTCACAAATCTTGGACAAAAAAAATCAAGATTTAAATTTAAAAAGGCTACTGGCCGCACAATACACAATATACCGTGTGGGGTATATGGATACAATATGTACAAATGTAATATGTGGGTGGATGAAAATAAACCAGTTGTCAATCGGACTCCGTAGTTTCATTCGACGCTCCCGCTAATATATTTCCTCAAATACAACTGGCGACGAGAATAATAACCGAATTCGCGTGTTTAGATCGTATACGTCTAGGACTTCAATATGCCAATTGGAAAAATTGAAGAATTTGACCTATCTTCTAAAAAGTGGTTATCGTATATCAGACGCGTGGAACAATTTATAACCTTAAATGGAATAGCGCCCGAGTTACAAGTGGCAACGTTGGTGACGCTGGTGGGAGCAGCAACGTACGACCTGATGTGTGATTTATGTGCACCAAATCATCCCGAAAGCAAAACTTTTCGTGATTTGGTTAAAATTGTGGGTGACCATCTTGAACCAAAGCGTTCCGAAATTGCGGAACGCCATGTTTTTAGACAAAGACGTCAGAATACGGGTGAATCTCTCAGTGAATACCTACAGACACTTAAGCACTTGGCCAGTACGTGTAATTTCAATGCTGCCCTGGAGGAAAATCTACGCGATCAGTTCGTGTCGGGGTTGGCTAGTGATGAAATGAGATCTCGTATTTTTGCGGAGCCATCAATTACATACAAAAAAGCCGTTGAATTGGCGTTGGCGTTGGAAGCAGCCGAGCGACACTCGCAGACCAGCGGTGCGAACGCCGCGGGCGGCGGGAACGCGGCAGCGGCTGGCGCTCGGATCTGCGAAGCAGTGCACCGAGTGGGAACGGCAAAGCGAGCGGGCCGACCGCCCGAGCGCGGAACTACGAGGAGTGACAACTCGTCTACCGAGGTAAGCGCGGGAACATCGCGCTCACCGCGTGCTTGTTGGAGGTGTGGCAGAAACCATCGTCCGGAAGTGTGTCGATTTAAAAATTATTCGTGCGATACATGTGGTCAAAAAGGTCACATTAAAATACAGTGTAAAACCAACAAAGAGCGAACTGTCGAGACAAACCAAGACATTTCAAAACAAACGCGGCGTCGTAATAATTATCTCGGAAATAGTGATAGTGAATCGGAGTGTGATTTTTATAATCTAAGTGTGTGCGGTGTAAATGACAAGCCGTATATGGTGAGGGCGCAAGTAAACGGTAGAAAGATAAGTTTTGAACTGGACACTGGCAGTAAGTTATCGGTTATAAGTTTAGATTATTATAATAAAAACTTTTGTGATTTACCAATAATTAGCAATGATATTTCTTTGTATTCATACGTCGGTTCAATAATAGAACCGATAGGTTTTATATCTGTGCATGTTGTTATTGGGGAGCATTCAGCCGGAAATCTCAAGTTGTACATTGTAAAAAATGGTGGACCCCCTCTTTTAGGTAGATCTTGGCTGACTAAGTTAAACATAAACAAAATTAGTATTGATGAATTTTTACTAAAATTAAATGAAAATAACGTAGTTGAAATGTTACAACGTGAATTTCCGACTGTATTTGCTCCTGGACTTGGAACATGTACGAAAAAAATTGCTTTAAAATTGGTGGATAGAAACCCAGTGTATATCAAAGCTAGGCCATTACCGTTGGCGTTACGTAAACCGGTTGAGAGGGAGTTAGAACGACTCGAGGCGGAAGGTACCATTCGTAAAGTGGAGTATTCCGATTATGGAACTCCGTTCGTGCCGGTTATTAAAAAGAATGGAGAAATAAGGATTTGTGGTGACTACAAAGTCACGATTAACCCGAAACTTATGCGCGAGCCTTACCCGTTGCCGCGAATTGAGGAGCTGTTCGCAGCTTTGAGTGGGGGTGAACAGTTTTCCAAAATTGACCTCACGCACGCATATCAACAATTATTTTTAGAAGAGGAGTCACAGGCATGTACCGCTATAACGACACATATTGGAACATTTGTGTACAATCGTACCCCTTTTGGACTAACGTGTATTCCGGAAAAATTTCAGAAGTTTATGGAACAAACGGTTAAAGGTCTAAAGGGGGTCGCAGTTTTCATAGATGATATAGCATGTACAGGAAAAACCCGTAGTGAACATATTAATAATTTAAAAGCATTATTCAGTCGCTTGCGTGAGGTCGGTTTAAGAATCAAGTTAGATAAGTGCGCATTTATGCAAGATAGTATCACTTATGTGGGGTTTGTTATTGATAAACACGGCTTGCATCCCGATAAAAACAAAATTAAGGCAATTGTCGATGCGCCAAGGCCACAGGATGTGACACAACTTAAGTCTTTTCTTGGCATGGTGAACTATTATGCAAAATTTATTTCGAATTTAAGTTCAATATTATACCCTCTACATAAGTTGTTACGTAAAAACGCGGAATGGATTTGGTCGTCAGATTGTGATGACAGCTTTAGCAAAGTTAAAAAGGCTATTTCAGGTAGCAAAGTGTTAGTACATTACAACCCGGAACTTCCCTTAGTTTTAGCAGTGGATAGCAGTTCATATGGCATTGGTAGTGTGTTGTCGCATAGATATCCCAATGGTGAGGAACGCCCCATATGTTTTGCGTCGCGAACGTTAAATTCAGCCGAACGCGCCTATAGTCAACTTGACAAAGAGGCATTGGCTATAATTAGTGGAGTCATAAAACACCACCAATATCTTTACGGTCGTGCTTTTATAATCAAAACAGACCATAAACCGCTGACATTTATTTTTGGTCCTAAGTTTGGTTTGCCGCAGACGGCTGCAAGCAGATTGCAAAGATACGCTACGAAGTTAGCCGCCTATGACTTCACTATAGAATTTGTGAAATCCAAAGATAATTATAACGTGGACGCCTTATCACGCCTACCACTGCCGTATGAACGTAAAATAGAAACAGAGTTGAATACGGTGTCATACATTAATTACGTTGAAGAATCTATCCCTATTAGGGCAAAAGACGTCTCTAATAGCACACAGAAGGATGAGATTCTTAAAAAGGTTTATGATTACATTATTAATGGGTGGCCCTCAGTAGTTACACATAGTGAAGAGAAACCTTATTTTTATCGTAAGGACAGCCTTACTATCGATAGAGGGTGTATATTGTACAATCACAGGGTGGTCATTCCTAAAGCACTGAGACAGCAAGTCCTCCGTGAATTGCACGAGGGACACTTAGGGGTTGTCAAAATGAAAAATATTTCTAGGAGCTATGTTTACTGGCCTCAATTGGACACTGAAATTGAGACGCTGTGTCGAGAATGCAGTGCGTGCCTACAGCAGCGCGACGCGCCGCCGCGTGCTCAGTTGCACCCGTGGGCCTTCCCTACGCGACCATGGCAACGACTAAACATTGACTTTGCGATATTTCGAGGAACATATTACTTAGTAACGGTAGACGCACACAGCAAATGGATAGAAGTTCAAAAAATGTTAGGAACCAATGCGAACACCACTATAGCTAAGTTAAGAGAACTCTTTGCTCGTTTCGGAATACCATCTCATATCATTAGTGATGGTGGCCCTCCGTTTAACTCTCTTGAATTCACAAATTATTTAAATAAAAACCTAATTAATCATACAATCACAAGTCCATATCGACCAGCCGGTAACGGAGCGGCTGAAAATGCGGTAAAATTAGTCAAACGTGCCATGAAAAAAGCAATACATGAAGGCCAGGATGTCGATACTGCTGTCGCGAAGTTTTTGTTTCAATATCGTAATTGCGAGCACGCCACTACTGGAGTGGCACCGGCGGTAGCCATGTTCGGTAGGAGATTACGAGGTCGGTTGGATATTATAAAACCGTCCACTGAGCGTACAGTGGAATCGTCTTACGAGCGAGCGGGGCGCGCGCGGCCCGGCGCCGAGCGGCACGCGGCGCCCGGCGAGCAGGTGCTGGCGCGGGACTACCGCGCTCGCGCCGACAAGTGGGCCGCAGCCACCGTGCTCGCACGAACCGACCCACTCACTTACAAGGTACGCGTGTCCGATGGACACGAGTGGAAACGTCATATAGACCAACTGTTAACTATTAAAAAACGTTACTCCCGACATTCCATCACTGGTAGCACGGAAAAACCGGTAAAAGAAATTGACGCTGCTGAGTCCAGTCAGGACAATCAATTTGATACCTCGTCATTCTCAAATGAAGTTGATACTAATCCGAGTCAAAACGTAGTAGAAACTAATCAGGACAGTCAAAAAGATGAAACTACAGAACCAACTCCGATTCCGGGCGAACAAAGTGTTAGACTTAGACGTCAATGTTTATTCCAAGGTAAATACGCGAAGTGATTAATATCATACTAATGGTAAAACGTTCATTGTAAAATAGGTAATTATATTCTTATGTAACCGGCACAAAGGTAGTATACTTAGTGGTTATTTCGTTTATTTCTAGTATTAACTACCTATTATTTAATAAAAAAATAACAAGTAAGTATAATAACATTTATAGCAAATCACCACTAGGTATACTCCTAGGGTAACAGGAAGGTAGTGTGATGACATTGTCTATAGTGTATCTTATGTTTTTATTTTTCATAAAAATGTATTGATTACATGTCCAATGACCACAATACTTTCTCCTTTCTTCTTTTTATTACAAGTCTAATGTTAAAATAGGCATAATATAGTTTTTATTTTTTATTATAAGTACTAACTATTAGTAAAACATACTACTTACTGTACCAACATGTCAAGTAGATATAAGTCAATTAGAAACCAAACATTTAGTATCTATTGTTTCAAAGGGGGAGGTGTGGGGTATATGGATACAATATGTACAAATGTAATATGTGGGTGGATGAAAATAAACCAGTTGTCAATCGGACTCCGTAGTTTCATTCGACGCTCCCGCTAATATATTTCCTCAAATACAACTATTTTTAGCCACGTAAACCCCAGACCGGTAAGCTTTCAAATCTCCTTCTTTAATTTTGAAAAGAATAAACTACAGTGGAATATTCGGACAATAACATTCCAAATCATTAAATGTACGAAATAAGACTTTTACTCATGTGTCAGTCGCGTTGACATAGGTCCTCCTTATCATTTAAATTTTTCAGCAAAATATATTCAATTATATTGTCGCTACAATTTTGTGGACAGCTTGCCTGCATATACAAGGTGTCATTGACATGTTAACGCAAACGAATACCATTGATCCAGTACATGATTCTGGACACCCTAGTGGTGGAATTTTTCGTCGATTTTGTTTCAAAATTTTGAATAAAAAGTTTTGTTTTTTTTATTTTTTACCTGTATAAAATCGTTATTCTAACCAATCCCAATGATATTTTTAGAAAAAAAAAGAAAAAATTTTTTTTTTCAAAAAAAAATTAATAAAAAAATCGCCGAGGCAAATAAAGTCGTTATTCTTGTCAAACCCGACGACATTATTAATTTAGAATGTAATTCACTCATTTTTTTTGCAAAAAATGTTAAAATGACATTTTTATACAGTTTAATTTAAAAAACGTAAAAAATTTATAAAAAAAAAAAATAAGAAAAGACCGACAAAAAATTCCACCACTGGGGGGTCTAGAATCATGTATTGGATTTATGGTTTTCGTTTGCGTTAACATGTCGATGACACCCTGTATTACTGCATTCTAAATTATATTTTTTATTAAACACGTTAGTTAATAAAGGGAATTGTTAAAATAACAATAAATGTCACATTTTTTTTTGTAATTTATTTAATAACCATTGCTCGCAAAACGGTGAAGGAAAACATCGTTAAGCATGTCTCAGAATCTAAAATTTTAAGACATGATATTGTTTTTAGTGTTGCTTGTTTTAGCTTACGGACGACGAGCTACCCATTGCTCGCAGTCCGATTGTCAGGTAACTGTCCTAAATAAGTCCATGTCGTCGATGGATGCAGAAGGGTCGAAGCCTACTGGGGCCAAGGGCTCGTGTCTGAAAAAAAGGCTCTGGCCCTGGTATAAAGGCAACGTGGGAACGAGGTGGGTCGTTTAGTTAGTAAGAGTTAGACTCTAATTCCCGCTCCACCCAAGGGCGGGATTTGTTATACGATGTTTTTTACCTACCATAAAAAAGACATAACTTTTAAATATCTCAATTCGCTGAGCTCACATAATGGATTAGGGCCCATTCCCTCTCCTAGAGGAGTGTTGGTTCTTTTTTCACTTCTGTGTCCATTTTTCTTAGCGTGTGGGTAATACTAGTTTTGATATATTAATATATCATAGTTATATTCTGTCGTAAATATTACACTGAATAAATTTTACAAACTAAAAAACTTATTACACCATGTTATATCAATTGTAAAATAAAAATTAAATTGTCGTAGACGCTCGTAGACGGTCGCCTACGCTTCGTAGCGAAGCGCTACGCTTTCGCTACGAAATAAATATACACTTTAAAATTTAAAAAAAATGTTCACCATTACGACAATTCGTAAAATAAGTACATGAAGTTAACTCGTGATATTTTGCAAACACAGATATCCTGTGTATGTCCTTTTTATTAGATGGGAAAATCATTCAATAATATCAGTGTACAGTGTCAGACTTTTACTGATTAAAAATCTACTCCTATTTGCCTACTTTCACCTTACACATGGGCCCAGTAGCCTTACGGTTTGCTGAAAACTCCTAGAGGCGCGCGTGGGAACAGTACGCGCCGTCAATATGATTCGGGCTCGGTCAAGATGATTACAGGACAGTCGGACCCGCAAAACCACACATGTTATGTTATCTAGGTTGTGAAAATCATCATCATCATCATCCTCAGCCTTATTAATGTTCCCACTGCTGGGACACAGGCCTCCTCTCTAGGAGAGGGAATGGGCCATAATCCACCACGCGGGCCTAGTGCGGATTGGTGAATGTCACATGTCTTCGTATTTTGGTTCTAGGACATGCCGGTTTCCTCACGATGTTTTCCTTCACCGTTTTGAGAGCAGTGGTGATGAAATAAATTACACAAAGAAATGCGCCTGGCTAGGTTTGAACTCGTGACCTACAATTCGTAAGTCGGGGCCTTTAACACTCGGCCACCACTGCTCAAAAATATATCTATATAAATATATCTAAATCAAACATAGTATAAGATTATTATATATTTAGTTTTAGCAAAGTGAAAAAAGTTTGAGTGAACTTTCGTCCTCAAGAAGTTACCTTAAAAAAGTAAATTATCCCAGTGTAAATACACTATTTACGTACAGCATTCTCCGAACGACCTGTTAGCCAATGTTTGTCACCAAACCCAATAAAAAGGCACTCGTACACAAGATCTCCGTCCGCCTGAAGACAGTTCCTACAATAACATCTGTCGTCTATCCAAGCCTTCAAACATTTACTCAAGCCCGCTCTCAGGACGCTCGCAAGTTTTCTCATAAGAAACCACGTTCCCATCGAGGTTGGTATTTGACTTGCCTTTTGTTTGAACCATCTTTTAAGATAAAGATTCGACTATATCTTTGAATTAACCAATTGCAAAAAAAAACATTTATTATCAGGCATTTTTGCTCATAGATAATGACGTACAGACAGAATAACATATACCTATCAAGTAAATACAAATTATATTATATTATATTATATTATAATATTGTATTCCACAACTATCACACAACAACGTCTAGTCCCAAGCTAAGCAGAGCTTGTGTTGTGTTGTTAGGCCGCAGTTAATCATCACCATCATCATCAGCCGTTTAATGTTCCCACAGCAGGGACACAGGCCTCCTCTCACTAGGAGAGGGAATGGGCCATAATCCACCACGCGGGCCCAGTGCGGATTGGTAGATGTCACATATCTTCGAATTTTTGGTTCTAAGACATGCCGGTTTCCTCACGATGTTTTCCTTCACCGTTTTCAGAGCAGTGGTGATGAAATAAATTACACAAAGTACTGCGCCTGGCTGGGTTTGAACCCGCGACCTATGACTCGTAAGTCGGGGCCGTTACCACTCGGCCACCACTGCCAGGCCAGTTAATATTGTTAGTAAACAAGACATAAAACTATGTTAGTAATATTTCACATTTCGTGATGTGCTGTGGCACTCGTCCGAGGTTTCCTATTTAATATTTCAGGACACACGACTACCCGTCAGCGAAATTTCTTACAAATATGTTCAGCCGTTTCAAGCACGATGAAGTAACAAAATATACACACACAAAATGTTTCCTTTATAATATCAGTGTGATTATAATTAATTTTTATATGTTTTTTTAAAGAAAACGTTGTGGTAACGTAGACAGACAATAATAATACAGGTACGTAGATAGACTTGACAAGTTGAAAAACATTAAATAAATTAAAATTAATTCATTGTAAAATTTTACAAACAAAAAGTTTAGCTACTGATTTTGGGTCACCTAATTACTGTTATAACTAAGGCTATTCTTATAAAATAACATTTTGTCAATTTCTCAAATATCAGTTTTCATCATAAGAAAAAGTTTTTCGCGACTCGAAAAAGCCAGCTTGGCACCGGATAAAATGGGTTAAATAGAAACTTCAGGGGGGAATAGTTCTAATAAATCTAATAAAGCATTTTATATATGCATAAATCTAATAAAGCAATAAAGTTCTAATAAAGCATTTTTTTAAATATTGGAAAGCATTGAAATGCAGCAAAAAACGTGAAAAAACAACAAAATGTAGTTTCTATTCACCCCGTTTTAAGGTATTTATAACCAATAGACTATCCAGCCAATCAATCGATTCCATGTTCGAAATCAAGAAAAAAAAATTAAACAAAAAATCGAACAGAAATACTTAAAATCACAACTTTTTCGCAATAGTGACAGCAATTATATCGTAACATTTTACAGTGAAATATTGCATCCATTTCGAGATGAAAAGTATACAACTACCCACTTGGGCAAACAACAGCTATTTCTGCTAATGAAATAATGGACAGTTTTCATTTATATTTCATTTGCTCTCTTTTATTTTGGGTGTTAAATGATGTTTATATTACAAATAGATTTAAAAAAAAACACTTATAAATACGCCTTCGTCAGTTTAAACTAGATGAGTCCGGTGTTTTCTAGGTGACTATCCTAAGGAGAAACACCGAAATAATATATATAATATGTATTGGTCAAATCACATAAGGACCATGCAGATTTGTCTGAGGTGGTCTTTTGAAGAAAGAAGCATACAGATTTGAGTAGACCTGTCCAGTGCAAGCATTTGTCAGTATTAGCAAAGTTCAACTCAGAGCTACTAAGTAGCTCAGCTGTTTGGAATGGAAGAGTTTCCATAATACTCGTAATATAGTTTAACTGTTTTTACTATTTTCGCTGTAGGTAGAACAATTGTTAATACCTTCCTACGATATTTGACCGTGTTAGATTTTTGGCTCAAATTATATATTTTTTGTTAATGATTTGTATTTAATGTACAGGCTGTCTTTCTTTTGTATTGACCTTTATTTGCTAAGTATTTAAAAACAACACTCCCTTTTTATTTTTTATAAATAAATTATCCTTTTTTATTCCTTTTCTTTCGTGTGTAGTTTTTTCCTTTCAATCTGTATCCCAAAAAACATTTACAAAACCGTCAAAAACTCTAAGTTTTTAGGCCCAGTTTTGTAGCGTGTCGCCGCAATCTCCCCTGGCCGCAATCTTCCTTCCGATTGAGTTACCCGCCGCGCCGGCCGGCGGCCCAGCTAGATTACCGTGCTAATAACTACAATTTTTACTTACCACCTCATTAGAAATGCTGAAACAATCGTCGAGAGTTTCAAGAGATGCTCACGCAATTTTATAGAAATTACGGCTAAGATGAGTTTGGTTAAATAAGCGTTCCTCCATTTGTGTTAAATAGCTTAGAGTTAGGAAAAACTACGTCTGATGTTGCGGTGTTTGTATCCATTAGCTGGAGTAAAAAGTAGTCGGTTTTGTTTTTATTTTAATTTTAAAACTAGCTTTACAAAATTTGGACCCTGTTTATCCCCCTTAGGGGTGTATTTATAAAAACCTACTATTAAATAGTAGGTAACTAAACATGTAAAACAGGTGACCAAACCAAAAATAACAAAAAAAACTCGCTCCAACGATTTATATTCACATACCTCGACAAAATGTATGGAGCAGCGGGTTCTTTTTTTGATTTTTGGGTTGGTCTTTTAGTAAAAGTTGCTCATATTGGTGTCTACAATGATCCTTTTTAAGGAAAGCCCGTCTGTCGTATTAACTTTGTATTATGTACTAAATTTCACACTAAAGCAAAAGCCAAGTATCATTTGTGATCAACGGCGCGCACCGTTCCCGCGCGCCTCAAGGAGTTGTCAGCAAACTGCAGGGGCCCTTCAGGGTCGAAGCCTCCTGGAGCCTAGAGGGTGGTGGAAAACTGTTACCTCGACTCCAGGAATAAGGCAAGGAAGGTACGGGGTAGGTTTTTTAGTCAGTAAGAGTCTGACACGCTCCGCCCAAGAGCGGGTTTCGTCATTGGATGATTTTCACCTACCATAAAAAAAAAAAAAAGTATCATTTGTGAACCAACTGTTACGTCAGGATGGTCACAGTAAAACAAGGATACTTCTCATTCAACAAGTTTATAATTATAATTCAAATTTTACAGCAGCGAGTAATTTTCTCATAATGTTATTTGCTTAGCAACCGTAACTAAGGAGACTTATGAAAGGAAAACTGTCAACACAGCAGCTTTTATAACACACACGAATACATTACTATTAATTTACTATTGAATAATCTAATGAAATGGCTCGTTAAATATTAATTATTAACAATAATATATATCAAAAAATAATGCACAATATAATAACTTTTACTAATGATTTGATGTACCGGAAGCTGACAAGCGGAAGGCGCTATAATCGTTTATTTATAATTATTGGGGTCAATAGACCAAGCAGTTACGATATCAAGTATGTACTAAAGAGTTTTCATGTCGAGCTGGTATATGACGAACACCGAAGTCTGTAACACATTATAATAAATATTCACATAAATCATTCAAATTAGTTGTTCTGAAAGTTCAGCCACTTCTCAAACTAACTGAACGTCGGTAGAACACAATAAAAATTGAAAAAACTTTCAACATTACACGGATGATTTGTTTATTCTTTACTTTCCACAGTTTCCGTCAATATTTGATTTGTAAAGTTTAACTTATGAATGTCATTAGCATATTTAGAGGCACGTGTGGAAATGATATACTTTTACAAAATAATGACGAACGCGGCAAAAGTGTGGTATGATTTTTAATATGTTTAAAGTAATTGAGTATTATTTTCCTGTTTCCAACTTGCTTTTTTTTTCGATATTTTATAGTAAACTAGGTAGCGACCCATCGCAGCTTCGCAAGGGAGCAAAGGTGATATTAAATACATTATAATGTATGAAAAGATGTTTTCTTCTTGGTTTTTCTCACAGTAGTTTGGTGTGTTGATACGTCAGTCAGTTTCTTCTATTGTCAATCAATATGTATATAAAAATCAATACCATTTTTCGCTGTGTATTTTATAACTTAAGAACAGGCTCACCTATCCGAACCAAATGTTTAGCCTTTGTTCGGACTATTTAGTAGATGGGTTTATGCGATGTTTGCACAAAATCAGTCAGGGTTTTTCGTCTCTAATTACTATTTCAAAAGGTTAATAATTATGCCTGTACAATGCCATCGTTTTCTGCTTAATTCATAAAGCCCCAAGTGAAAAAAAATAAAAGAAAGAAAAACAATTTTTTTCGGCCCAAACTAAGGTGCGTCTAGTTTGGGCCGAATAAAAATTGTTTTTCTTTCTTTTTATTCTTTATACATACACACATAAAACAACCACACAAAATACAACAATTAGTCAGTCAAGAGGACACCGGTCCATACACCTATTGTCTTTTAATTGTGTCTGTAATTACGGTAGTCGAAAGGTTAAATTTCTTCTATTCGCAATACACAGGTGAACTGTCGTGTAGTTTCTCGAAAGGAAAAGCTCCTCTATTTGAAGGTATCGTAAAGTCGGCTTAGTGTAAGTAAGCCTTTAATTAACTTCGTGTGATCAGTATTAAAGACTAGATGTTACCAACGGATTCGTCTAATTTGAAAGTGGAAAATAAACCCAGAGAAATTTACTTGCATGGTCTTCCTGTGTTCGAAATATCCGAATCTGTTTAGCAATTTAAACTTGATTGAATAAACCGCATTTTTTACTATTTGATAGTAAAAAATGCGGTTTAATAGATCATAGATGGGGATAGGAGAGCAGTGGTTTTTTTATGGTTGGTAAAAATCGTCGAATGACGAATTCCGACTTGAGCGAAGCGGGAAGCATTGTCAGACTTTTACTGACTAAAAAACCTACCCCATTCCTTCTTTGCCTTTACGTTACGCTTCCGCATGAGCCCTTGGTCCAGGAGGTTTCGAGCCTGTAGGGCCTCTAAGGGGAGCAGTGGAGGAGAGCAGTGGTGGAAGCCAGGCGCATTACTTTGTGTAATTTATTTCATAACCACTTCTCTCAAAACGGTGAAGGAAAACATCGTGAGAAAACTTGCATGTCCTAGAACCAACAATTAGAAGACATGTGACGTCCACCAATCCGCACTGGTCCCGCGTGGTGGACATTCCCTCGCCTAAAGAGGAGGATTGAAAAGGTTGATGAGGATGTGTTGAATAGATAAGGACATCGTGAAAGACCTGGCAGGATTATTAAAGCGTTACCATGGTCCTGGAACCCAAAGGGCAACTGTAGGAAAACTGGCGTGTTTTCTAATACCTTAACTTAACTTTTCTAAAAACTTAAATTAAATTAAAAAAATACATTTTCTTGCGGCCGTAAGTTCCTGTGATGAAGAAAAAAAATTGTATTTTTTTTTTGTCAAATAGTGGACCTTTTCTGAAATACCGGTGATGATATAATTCGTTAAGTAAGGTTCCGTAAGATAACTACAAAGCCATTAGACCTCGATTATAATAAGGATCTTAGACCTCACAATTTTCGGTAAGACCTGAACAAACCTTCCTTCAAAAATTATGCTCGGATACGAAACCCTGCTGTGTTTCATACACAAGGTTATTGTATTACAAGCTTTAATGAATGGACGGCGAGCCATATAAACAGCCTTGCGTTCAATTTACATGTTATTAAACATTTTGATTGGGCCATCGTGTCCGAAACAGCCGCCATATTTTTTTATTTAAGCGAGTATAAAACTTTAACTTTTTAAAACTAACTTGCAATACTGCACGGGTTGCAGTGTTGCAAGGTAAGGTATAATTCCGAAATGGACGGCAGACCGCAAACTGCAAGCAACACAACGATAACGTCGAACGCTTTGAGGGCGTGTCCAACTCAAAGCGTTCGACGTTTACGAAACGATCGCTACTTGGCTAGGGGGGCAGGTGAGATAGCGGCCAAGGGTGAACCTTTCAAGAATTAAAAAAAAGCGATCATGTGGTCCTAGAACACAAAAGGGAACTGAATGACACAGAAGTTGTGTCAGAGCTTACCTACTGACTAAAAACTATACGTTTTAGTCAATGAAAGTATGATACACCTTCTGGCTCCTCTCGAAGTTGGAGAAGTCATAAGACGGTTTCCCAACCTCCCCTTGAGCGCCGACTGTACATACGTCAAAAATTATTAGTTGTCGTTTTTTTCCACACATTTTTATGAAATTTATTTGGCCGTAAATATTGCTTTTTTTATTTATTTTTTTCCTAGAAAAATTCAGTGAGTCTTTTTTTACTTATTTCTTCTTTTTTTTTGATAAATTTCAAAAACCACCATTGATCCAATGGTCCCCATCGCTCGAGGTGTGTGTGAAAAAGTGTATGATTTAAGTCATTAAAATTTTGATACGCCTTCTCTCTCCACTTAAGAGCGGGAACAGACATTGGACAATATACCTACCACTTCAAAAAAAATCTCTTATAATTTTATTTAACTATAAAAAAGCGATCTTTAAGGATCTGTATTGTGTACAACATCTTCATTCTCTCGTGAATCGTCCTCATCCCAATTTATTTTGTGTTGACCCCACATGTCTTTCTTTCTGCAAGCTCAGCGCTTTTTTACTGTATCATGTTATTTACTATTACGCCTATACGAACAATATTTATTTTACTCTGCTTAAAAACTGTTTTTGTCATTTGTTATCTCGATTATAGCAATTATATTAGCTATTAGACCAGTGCAGATAGCTTTTGAAAGGGAACAAAATAGTAGTAGAATGAAACCCATTGGAAAAGGAAGATAATATAGCAAAAATTTAAGGAAAAATAAATTACGGTCGATCTGAGGTCGGGGAAGTGGATGGGTGTGCGGTTTTAAGGGTAAAAAATGGTTTATCTCCAATTTCGGCAAAACTACCGGTTCTATGGAAAAAAGTCTAATGGCAAACTTGTAGGTCATAACAAGATCTACCACTTTTGTATTTACACTTTTTCACATAGCCTCAAAATCTATGTGAAAAGTCCAAAAAACCGAGTTTTTGAATTAAATTTTTATCTCCTTTAAAAATTACTTTTTTTCACAAAATTTGGTGAAAAGTTTCCTTTTCATGTCCCAAACTTACTATATTTTTTTTATTTAAAATATTCACAGTTGCTCTTTATTTTGACTTAACATCGAAAAAACAGCCTATTTTTCAATCGAAAAATCTCACGTAAAAATATGTGATTTTTTTAAAAAGTTTGTTGGCTTATTCATTGAAATCTTTACTTTTTGATGGTGTAAAAAAAGTATACATTGATACAGCATTTTTTTTTCAGAAAATGCAAAAAACTAAAAAATCTCGAATCAGATATTACTTTTGTTTAATCATTATTAGCGACCTGCTCCAGCTTCGCACTGTGCAAAGGTGATATATTATACCTATAAACCTTCCTCTGGAATCACTCTATCTATTAAAAAAACCGCATCAAAATTCGTTGCGAACTTTTAAAGATCTAAGCATACAAAGTTGCTTATCCCTGTGATAAGCAACTTTGTGTTATGTTATGATGTACTGAAGTGTTTATTAATTCTTTTATAAGATTTAAAGGGGATTTCATGTTGGAAATGTGGCTTAAAAACTTAAAACCTCAAGCATCCAAATATGCAGTTTTAAATAGATAGAGTGATTCAAGAGGAAGGTTTATATGTATAATACAACAACGTATTTAATATTACCATTGCACCCGTGCGAAGCTGGGGCGTGTCGCTAGTACTTATAAACCTATATATTATAGTTACATTATTCCCAGATACAGAACAAATGATCGTGCTCATGATCTCTGGCATAGCAGTCAGGGTCACGAACTACTAGACGAACAGGCTAGTCAAAATTTGGGCCATCATAACACAAATCATACTACAATCATGATTATTTAAAGTAAAAACAGATGGTACCTCTCCTACTTAATCTGATTACCCACTTAACTTATTAAGGCGACATTACGACGTAAATATGTGTGTGATGTTAGTCGAGCGAGTCTGATTAAGGGTGCCTCCCCCAATCATTATCGCTCGAGTAACATTTCATACGTACCGACATACAACGTTTAAATTGATGGGGTTTCCTAGAAAAGAGATCATTGCACTCATCTATATAAACAAATTTTGAAATGCGAACGACTCCAAAATCATGGCATAAAATTCAGTTGCTCCATTTTTTTTTATTGTCAATAGACGACTATCTCATTTATGGAAAGCGACGATGTGGTCGACGATGCAGTGCGCTTAACTAGCAGTAACTTATTCTGGAAGAGTGAATAAGTTGCACTGCGGAACCTTTCGACCCCAACGGCCATCCGTTCTGCGAGCAATGTGCCCTGCCCATTGCCACTTAATTTTGGCGATTCTTTCTCGTGTCCGATGGATGCGAGATACACAGAACGTTCATTATGGTTACCTACAGTTGGGGTAGGTCTATGTCCAGCAGTGGACGTCTATCGGCAGCAATGATGATGATGAAAGGTTGACTGGTAGAAAATGCCTTAGGCATTAAGCCCGCCTTTGTACTGTTATGTGCATGAAGTGCTAAATAAAAAAATAAATGATGATGAATATTACAGTAAAGTTAAATATTTCAAAGATTTGTTTTGCGAGCGAAGACGGGTCAGTTCGTTAGTATATTATAAATATAAAGCCTACTTTTAATTCACAACACATTATGCAAAGGTTACAGTACATTATTAAATACGGACGGGGTTGTCAGCGAGATATAGGGATGTCACTAATTGTATTAAACTCATACGGAGATTTAATAATATCTAAACCTTCATACAAAATTTGGAAAAGGACGAAGTAATCTTTGTTTGTTTGTCCAGACACTTATTTGGGGCAAAAAGGAAAGCGTAAAATGTCGGAAAAATTAAAGCAGACTTGATCGCCTTAGGCTGTTTTTAATTGGGGGGTTGGACAGTCGTGTAAGGGGTGGTTGGGATATATATTATATTTTGAGACGAGTTTTTTATTAGGTATTTTTAGAAATTTATCTAAGAGCAAGATTTCTTGCTGTTGTTGATTGAAGGTTTGTTAGACAACAAGAGTAAATAAATATAACTATGCATTTTATTTTAAACTTTTGAGTCCCAAACGAACACCGGCGTTTTGCAAACCAAATGTATTTTTATTATGTCTTTAATTACGGTATTAAATAGTAAAAGGTTAGATATTTAAATTCCAAGAGCGGTTTATGAATACATCAGTTAGGTATAGTAATTTATAAATAAATTAACTATAATCCATTGTCATACATACTATGTTTGCTTGAACTCAGGTCTCATCTCTAGGAGAGGGAAAGGGCTGTAATCCACCACACGGGCCCAGTACGTATTAGTGACTGTCAATGTTTGTTTTTAGAACGTTGTTTCTTCGTGATATTTTCCTTCAACCTTTGAGAGCAAATAAATTACATAAAGTAAAACGCCTGCCTGGGTTTCAACCTATTGTTTGTTACCGCAAAGCCACTACGGCTTACAAATTATAATAAAGCGATAAAATCGTTATTGTACCCAGTACGGGTTTTTTTATGGTAGGTAAAAATCATCCAATGACGAGTCCCGCTCTTACCCAGTACGGGGTAGGTTTTTTAGTCAGTAAGAGTCTGACACTGGTCTCCCGCTCCGCCCAAGATCGGGTTTCGTCATTCGATGCTTTTCATCTACCATAAAAAAAAACCCATAGATTAAAGTTTCTGTAAAATTGTTACTATTTTGGTGTACAACAAATAATAATCTATTATAGTATAAATCTGGAAACCAGCCCCTAGACAGAATAAGTTATACAGTAGCATTAAATAATATATGCTAGATTAAATAAAGCCACATATGTTCACACCGAAAACTGTTTAAACCATCACGTTAACACTCAAATAAATCCAAGCAAATATCGAAGAAATATTAGTAGCAATAACATGTTTAGTATCGAACCGCAATTCAACATTTTATTACAAACATACATGAATATGAATGCATTTCTGCTACATTTGCCGCCAATAGCCGGCGGCGTTCAGTTTGCGCCGGTTATAACTGGATATTAGATCTGGATTTAACTGGATCTTTCTAGATATTTCCTTGTAAACGAGTTGTTAATTCCTAACTTGCTCTCGCTATCGTAAAGTATGTGTTTTTAGTGTTACGGGGTATCCTGAATAATTCACAAATAGAATCGTTAGGATTGCTCGTTCCAAACAGTGGGCCGCGATTGGACCGAGGTAGAGGCTGTTTCAAGTCCCGGTAACTGCACTAATCTATCTGTTAAAGTTTCACACCTGTGACTTGGGCGGTAGAAATACATCTAGCATCTCTTTGCGGTTAGATATTTTTTCTTGCACATTGGCAGAATTCGAGAGGGTGACCATAAGTGTATTGTCTATGTAACTTGTGCCATTTCTCCAAGGAGCTGCTAGAGACTGACCATCGATTATTATGTATATATATATATATATATATATATATATATATATATATATATATATATATATATATATATATATATATATATATATATATATATATATATATGTATATGTATATTACCTACAATAATAGATATCTTTGTAAGTCTGAGGGTGGCGTCTCTAAGTGCGGTTATTTTGTAACTATATTTTTTGTAGTATATTGTTAATAATAAATAAATGAACTTAGGTGCAAACATAAATATGCTGTTTCTAATGGCTTTCGGCCCACACTGTCTGAGTAGTCTAACTGATTCTCGTCTTCATTTTAAACCTGATGAAAGATTGGTCTTTGAAGGAAGACAGGATATTTTTTCCTATAAATTTTTTCCTTAACACCCCTATCGACCTGCACACTAAAGGTTCCGTACAAAAAAAAGGATTATTTTTAACCGACTTCAAAAAAAGAGGAGGTTCTCAATTCGATTGTATTTTTTTTTTATGTTTGTTACCTCAGAACTCCGTTGTATATGGATGGATTTGCAAATTTTTTTTTGTACTTGAAAGGATATGCTTCGAGATTGGTCCCATTTTCAATTTCCATTCGTAATTCCTTGCCTTGGCTGGCACCGACTCCAAAAAGAAGTAATAAATTTTGAATATTTGCAAAATATTAATGCAAAAAAATTTCAAATTAAAATAAACTTATTTAGATCGGTGGCCAACATTGCACATTTATAAAAAAAAAAAAAAAAATGTCAAATAAGTTTACCTATAAATTAAGTTTCTTTACAGCAATTTAAATTTTTATTTTCAACTTTTTAGTGTAGGAACTTTTATCGTTTGGCTTTTTTTTGAAGGCGGTTTTTTTTGTAAAAAGTTTATTTTTGAGGCATAGCTACAAATTTACAGTTTTCAGATTTACATATTCCTTTTTTTGTGCTTTGGGACTTTGATTCCATATCATTTTCGTATCTACTGTATGAATTCACTCCTATATATATATATATATATATCTTGAAACTAGACCCTTAACAGAATAAGTAGCATTTAATAATATCATCGTATGAATTTTGATTGCTTTGAAAATGTCAAAACATTCTCTCTCACATCTTATTTTTGTTATCTTAGAAATTTATTTTTTTCACTGCTTCAAGGAATCGCAGACCTAAGTTTAAGGTGTTAATTATAACTCGATATCTGTACGTGTTCCCGACAAAACGGGCCTTGACAGACAGACAGACAAAAAAGCTATTGTATAAGGGTTCCATTTATTCTTTTCGAGATACGTAACCCCAAAAACCGAATTGAATTAACTTCGTCACAACAAGCATAAATGGAATTCCAAGAATAATCGTTCAAGCTCCTAAATCACACCATTTAACCTACCTGTTACACGGCGACACTGAAAAATGGTCTCGCATACAAATTCAAAACTGTACCTATACTGTACACCGCTGAAATATGAAAGAGTATTGATAGGATCTCGTTCAATTTACATGAACGTTTGATGAATGTACTCGCTGCCTTTTGGGTAATCACGTTGTAAGAGCTGCCAACCCGACGTACATTTTCATACAACCGCTCTTACGTGATTATGATATTATTTTTAGGATATGTATCCTTCTTCAGATATTGTGGATACACAGATATCTTGCGGTTGTCTAGGCTTCTATAGAAATCAATACATGAATTTGGGTAAGATTAATTCATTAAGCCCCTGAACAACTTCTTCGACTTCTTTAATTGTGTCTGTAAATACAAGATCGAAAGGTTAATCCAGTAAAGACCTCTGAAAATCTGCTATTTTCTGTGATCTTTGACTCTGCGTAATGTACTCCTATATTTAAAAAAAAGTACTTCTATAGAAGCCTTGCGCATTTATTTAATCGAGATTCTAAATAATGTACCTAATTTTAAAAAGTCCTTATGAGTTTAATAAATACACATATTTCCTGGAACCAGTTTTGTGAAACATTCGAGTAAATCGTAGAATTACCGAATGCCAACAGAGTTTTCAGGTGTAATCTCTATTGTTTCGCATTACTTTTGCATCAAACATCGTTTTGGATTGCGTTAAATGAAGCAACAAGCTCTTAAACCATACGCTAGGTGATTGAGGACGACCTTAAGAGCGCCAACCCGAGGTACAATTTCATGCAACCGCTCTTAAACAAGACGAGAAAACTTGTCTCAGGAAATACGTGTTCTTTTAAAAAGTTTACATGTTTTACGAAAAAAAACTCACCCGTCGTTTATTTAATGTTTTCTAAATTTTCCAAGGTAAATATATTATTTTCTTTATTTTTTTATTTACGAACAGGTTCCTACATAAATAATGACATTTAAAATGAACGACATTTAATTATTTGTCTTATTTTTATTAGTATTCCGTGACATTTAAAATTTTGTTTTCATGAAATTTAATTATTAAACATTAGCTTTTGCCCGCGGCTTCGCCCGCGTAGGTACATAAAATATAGCCTATATCACTCAGGAGTGAAGCAGCTTTCTATTGTTGCTAAAATTTTTCCAATCGGACCAGTAGTTCCAGAGATTACCTCTTACAAACAAAAAAACAAAAAAATTAAAAAACAAACTTTACCTCTTTATTATATTAGTGTAGATTATTTTCAATAATATTATAATTTTTCTCTCCTTATTTGCTGTGCCCGACAGGGTCCATATTGATCTTGTGAAATTTTATACCATCAGTGTACATAATATGGAATGCAATAAAATATTGAGAATTGAGTATTATGAAGGTTCATGTAAAATTTTACACAAATTAGCATAAATTCAGAGGTTTACTTGGTTAGTTTTGCACAGATTCATGTTTTGTTTTTAATAGAAACCTAGATAACAATTGCAAGACAGGCTTTCTAAAATACGACTAGTATCTGAAAAAAAATTTGTAATGTCGTAATATAACGTAAGAGCGCTTATGTGGGACATAGGTATCATGGGATGCACGCTCTTAAGGAGGCCCTTCCCGACTCGCCTATCCTCAACGTTGACAATGATTTAACACAAAAATGTTCCCACTGCTGGAACACAGGCCTCCTCTCTAGGAGAGGGAATGGGCCGAATGCGGTTTTGTGTATGTCACATGCCGGTTTCCTCGCGATGTTTTCCTTCACCGTTTTGAAAGCAGTGGTAATGAAATAATTCACCCTAAAAAAATACAAACTTCGCTATTTTTGTGACCTTTTTAGGGTTCCGTGGTCAACAAGGTACCCTTATAGTTTCGCCAAGTCTGTCTGTCTGTCCGTCCGCGGATAATCTCAGCGACCGTTAGCACTAAAAAGCTGAAATTTTGATAGGCGTTGAAGTCGTAGTTTAAGGGTTTTGTTACATTGTGAGAAATTTGTGACGGACGGGGAACTACGGAACTCTACACTGAGCGTGACCTAACACGCTCTTAGCCGGTTTTTTCTATATTATTTCTCTACAGATATTGATGAAGGTCACGACGTCGACTGTGACAGACACAAATGCCCTGCCAAGTTATCTATCCATAGTGGTAATAACTTGTAATTGACCAATCACGGCGTCATAATTACAGGTCTTTTATAGTGTCATGGAAAAGGTTTCTTTTTATATACAGGTCAGATAGAAGACAAACGAGCAATAATAATTGGGTATTGTGGTGTCATCATTAAGTAAATTTTTGACTATACTGTTGGTCTATTTGTCTGCTGACCACCAAGCCACTCACATAAGCCAGGTAGACAGGAGCACTGCCCTGACTGCTATGCTAGAGGTCGTGGATTCGATCCCCGCTTAGGTCAAATGTTTCTGTGATAACGTGTTTATTACAGTAATATTTGTCCTAAGAGGAAATCGTTTGTTCTGTCTGGATGTAATTTATGTTTTTTTAAAGTATTGCACAGCTTTACTTTAAAAAACGTAACAAAACATTTTATGGTGGGTAAAAATCATCCAATGACGAATTCCGCTCTTGGGCGAAGTGGGAAACATTGTCAGACTCTTACCGACTAGACACCCCACCCCGTTCCTTTTTTGCCTTTTGGGATCGATTCGGTGCATGAAATATCATCGATATGTAAAGAAAAAAAAAAATTACTGCCACACGGGCAAAGCTGCTGGTTGCAGCTAGTATAAAACAGCGCCTTTTTTGTTTCTTTAGAGCTATATTTTTGACATCCAAAATGCTTAGACATGTAACTCCAAGGGTAGGGACATTTTTTAAGACAGAACAAAAACATATTTTCTTTGAAGAAGGGTTATTAGAAGATCGCTGAAAGGAATTCTTTTACATACTCAGTCTCTCTGACTATCAAATAAGCTAACCGGTGTGTAAATAAGGGTTTACTGGCTAGCGAGAAGTCGTGAGTTCGAATCTCGCTTGATGCATTAATTTTTTTATTTGATACTAGCTTTCTGCCAACGATTTTGCCCACATGAAAGTGGGATTCTCCATACAAACTTTAGACCCCCATTACATCCATTTAGGAGCTGAATTTTGAAAAACCCTTTCTTAGTGTTCGCCTACGTCATAAAAGGAAGCCTTGTGCAAAATTTCACGCTCCGCCCAGTAGTTTTGGCTGTGCGTTAATATGTCAGTCAGTCAGTTTTTCCTTTTATATATATAATTAGATTAACAATTATTATTAATTCTTAAATCTCGATGACAATAAATAGATGAATCGTGATTTATTTTGTTATCAATGTTTTTAATAAATTACCAACTTAACAATTATGGCAGGCGGTCGCCTCCTTCTGCGAAGCAGTAATGCTCGTAAAGGAGGAGGCCGACCGCATAAGGCAAAGGCAACGGCGTACTCGCCGTAGCCGTCGCCGCCGCGATCCTGCCGATATCCGCCCACCGTAGACACTGGCTCGCGGACGGTGAGCAATGGGTAGCTCGCCGTCCGATCGTCTGGTAAGACCGAGTCCAAGTCGTCAACGGCGCGCACCGTTCCCGCGCGCCTCAAGGAGTTGTCAGCAAACTGCAGGGGCCCTTCAGGGTCGAAGCCTCCTGGAGCCTAGAGGGTATGTGCAAACTGTTACCTCGACTCCAGAAATAAGGCAAGGAAGGTACGGGGTAGGTTTTTTAGTCAGTAAGAGTCTGACACTGGTCTCCCGCTCCGCCCAAGAGCGGGTTTCGTCATTGGATGATTTTCACCTACCATAAAAAAAAAAAAACCAACTTAACAATTAAACTCTTGAGCCCCGAGCAAACGCCGGTGTTGGCACACCTACTGGTATTGTCTCTCTATTATGTCTCTAGTTACGGTACCTATTCAAAAGGTTAAATGTATTAGTGCAAATGAAAAAAAAATCAGAAACTATGTAATGTAACTTAAAAAACCATTTTCTTCCAATCTAAACATTTCTTCAATTAACAGTTGAAGTTGTCGACTTGTTAGCAAGTTTACAGTACCTCAGTGGTTCTCAGAACCTCTCAGTAACTCTCAGTTCCTCTCAGTAACTCAGTTGCACCTGTGCGTTGGCATTTAACGACCACTGAAGCGACTAACAAGTATAAACAGCACTTGATTGAACGGTGCAGCGAACTTCGTGGAATACGTAGACGGTTATTTTTTAATTCTAGATTACGATTTGACTACTCAGAATGTCACACTCTAGAAATATGTTCCCAATTTTCTGGAGTTTGACATTTTAAGTTGTCAAATCGTAGTCTAGGATTAAAAAACGAACTATAGACGGTTATTTTTTTAACCTCTCGTGATTAGAGATACAATTAAAAAGTTATTGTGTCTCGCGTAGATCTGCGTTCTTTTTTCGATACGAAAGGTTAAATGACTTTCGAGATATTGTAAACTAGCCTATGCCCACGGCTTTGCTCACGTACATAAAATATAGCCTGTGTCACGAAGGAATAAAGCAGCTTTCCATTGGTGCAAACATTTTAGTTTAATAGCTAAATAATCTAGCTATTCTAATGACCAGTGCTTCCAGAGATTACGTCCTACAAACAAAAAACAAACTTTACTGTTTTATTATTTATTAGAATTTTATGAATCCTTAAATGACTGCACTTTTTTCCTGTCTAAAATCCACCTCCAACATATGCATGATTTTTTTAGGGTAGGTAAAACTTATCCAATAATGAATCCCACCCTTGCGTGGAGCGGGAAACAGTGTCAGACTCTCTCTGACGAAACAACCCACCCCTTTCCTTATTTGGAATAAAACCTGGGCCCCAGTTGGCTTCGAGCCTTTTGCTTTTTCCTTGAGGCGCGCAGGAACAGAGGGCGAACATTTGCATGGATCACATATTATGATGCTGTTTGCACTTGTAGATGGATTTTTATCTGTAAAAGTCTAGCACACCCTCCCGGTTCATCGAAAAAAAGTCAGACAAGAAGAAAATAGGATGATTGACAAACACAAAGAAAAAAAAAGATAAGTGATATCTCATTACTCAGTCATATAGTCACTCGTATGCAAATAAAACTAAAAACCTTTGTTCTTTCTTTCAGACCAGATTAAACCCGTCAAGCGTGTACCTTTAAACCTTTGAACATACCTCATGCAGCAACCATTAATTTTAAAATTACTCTCTTCTCTTCCATCAAATATTGCATCTCAGATTAAATTTCCACTATGTTTACTTAATGTTCTTGCGGTGATGTTCTATGCTAGGTAATCTTAACAGATAATAACGTAGGAAAATATTTATTGTACCGCATCAAAAGAACTGTTTCATATTTAATATGCTGTCACAGTATATTGTTGCGGGTTGCAGCTAAAAAATGTTTCCATTTTTTTATTTATGTTAAATCGCCATAAGTAACATCTCTTATACAGACAAAGATGATGAAAACAAGATGTTTTTTAAATTAAATTTACTATGAAGCATGAACGAAAAAAGTTTATTCCAATTAGTTTTTCAATACCGCTCATCTTTGCATCACTGTGTGAAGTTCTGCGGTATTTAGAGAAACATAAATTCTCTGATAGCGTTTTATTATTAATAATACGTATGGCTCGTGACTCATGTGTCCCCAAATTGTTTTTTTGCAAATCGTACGTTATATTGAACAAATACTACAGGTCATTGTCGTTCCTATTTTTATTTCAATCATTTCTACCATTAAAAAAAAAATAACTTTAAGCATTTTTTTAAGATTAATCGCACAGTATTCATTTTTTACCGACTTCATAAAAAGGAGGAGGTACTATGCTTATACTATATTTTTATGTTTGTTCATCGATGACTCCGCCAATTATCGACGGTTTTTCAAAATTCTTTTTTTGTTCGAAAGTAGATAGTTCTGAGGGGGTCCCATTGTCACCAAGTTAAGATCTGATGATGGGATCCATGAGGAATCGAGGGAACTCCTTAAATATCATAGGCAAACATATGGTGATTTTGGTATTTTCATCTAGATCTTAAGCGTTTACAGTCAAAAAGAAACATTTGATGGAGTGGAACTGATGAAGAAGACCAGAAATGGCAAATGGAATTTCATACTTACATAGCTATCACAATAAAATTATAATACAAATAAATAAATGGTTGTGTTTGGGCTCATTAAAAATGTCATGAGATGCACTTTGGCTTTAGGGTACTATCGAACTGTTCTAATGATGGAGCCGGAAAGTGGAAGGGAGACACAGGAACTTCATAATAAAACAACGTATCCTACCGGGGTTTGGGTTCATTGAAATTGTCATGAGAAATAGGCACTCTGGTTATAAGTGTATCGCAACCAAAAAGGGTGAAATAAAAAAAATTTTTACAAAAAAATATACCGACTTCACTAAAAATATAAAAATAACTTTAATTTCGGAAGTCGGTGTTTCTAGGTATTATTTGTTTCTTACTTAACACCGACTTCCGAAATTAAAGTTATTTTTATATTTTTAGTGAAGTCGGTATATTTTTTTGTAAAAAGTTTTTAAACAACAGGGTCGTACTACCAATCGTGTTTTACTACCCTCACGAGAAAAGTTATGTCTTGCCTTTTCTTCTACGAAACACGGTCATCTAAGTATTCTAAGCTACTAAACATTTAATGCAGGCTGCACTTTCACTTAATCCAGCAGTTAACTTAACTGCTAACTATCTCCACTAAATAAAGTGGACTGCATAAATTTAACTATACTTCAGTAAGTTTATTGTTTTGTTGACAACGTTTTACGGGTATTTTAACTGCCCTTTTAACTTAAACCTTTGTTAACTGATCGGGTTCTTTTATAGATGCGTATAAGATTGTATTTCTCAGTTAATTGGCGAATTGGTAAGGAAATAGGGGGCCAAAGATGTGGTTTTATTGGCCAATCAATTATATAATATACTTTCATTTGATACTGGTTTGGTTCATTTTGTTTCATATCGTCCGCAATTACAAATTATGTTGTTTACAATTTGACAGGTGCAATGGGTTACTTGTTTAACAAGTGAACTTGCTTTAGGTACTTTCTTCGAGTCTACTAACTGGTTGTCGTCAGAAGAACAAGTGAAAAAGTGGCGCCGCAAAAACGATTTCCTTTCAACTTTTCAGTCGGTGACTGAAAAGTTGAGAGGAAATCGTTTGTCTTGGTATAGTCATGTGAAGAGGAGAGATGAAACGCATGTTGCAAAAAGAGTTCTGAGTTTACAAGTAGATGGATGAAGAGGAAGAGGGAGGCCGAACAAGTGATGGATGGATTATGTGAGAAGCGTCATGAAAGGAAAGGGAGTTAGTGACAGTGTGACGGGTGACAGGACAGAGTGGAAGAAAAAAACATGTTGCACCGTTCTCAAGTAATATGGGATAAGGGTAGGAATGTAGGATGATGATGATGACTAATACTAGTTAACTAAATACATCACATACATACATACAGAATATATATAAATACTAGCTGGTACCCGCGACTTCGTGTGCGTCTTTTTTTCGCAATAAAAGGTGCCAAATTTCATGAAAATCGTTTCGACAGACAGACAGACAGAGCTACTTTCGCATTTATAATATTAGTATGGATTAGTACAATAGTCAATTAGGAAACATTAACGTTGTGATGATACTACTGCCAACTTCTTACGAATTTGCTCACGAACTTTTCAAAGTTCATATTATAATCAGTTGATAACTATTTATTCAACGAGTGTAAAGTCAATTATTAATAATATTGTGTTGCCATGTTCTGGAAGAGCAGTGTTGGTAGGCACAAAAATAATCAAAAATTATTTAAGTTAAAAGGAATAAAGTTCAAACCAAGAGAAAATTCTTGACAAATCACGATTACATCACTACAGTTTATGTGTGTGCGTGCGTTTGTCACGAACGTCATTTGGTAAGATAGATTCATAGAGGTCTGATTTTTTATCAGAATCAATGACGTATTGATTTATCTACGTTACCTACTTCATCATAACATAGAGCAGACTACTTTCCCACTGACGTCAATACACCGACGTGGAAAAAAGTTACAATGTCAAATTGCAGTAAATATAAATTGATCTTCCAAAATGCCATCACGATTGGGGTAATCCCATCCATTACTATTAAATCCTATCAGATTGTTGACTCCACTTAGCATCAGACAGAAAAGGTTGAATCCTGTGACTCATACGACTTTTTTGACCGGAACTGTCAACGATGAGTGGCACAGATAAGTGGCAATACAGCCTAGCAATCAAGTATGCATTAAAATTATCTAATAATGTTGTTAATACTGATTATACACTTTATCCGTCCATTAGCTGTTATATGATGTCTCTTGATTGTGGGATATGCGGTTTGTGTAACATCAAAGTCGGGATTTTTGGGTACGAATTCAGTTAATTGTGAGCTATAAAAACTTTGACAGCGCCAGTTTGTACTTGTTTTTATTTTTTAACAGGGCAGCAAGTGATGGCTCAATCGAGTGAAATGATTGTCTCTGTACCGCTGTGGACCGTAAAACGGCGGCCGTGGCTTTTGCTGCATATAATAAATAGATGAAAGAATTAATGCTAATCAGAAATAGCTCTTTTTTACTGTCAATTAATGGTCGTCATGTCGTATGAAAAATTTGTTTAGAACAATGCTGCTATGTCATTTAAAAATACCTAAGTAACTACAGTAATTCCTAGAATTTATTTTTGGTTTTCTTTGATAGTTACTTAATTTATTTCTTGTCATTTTGCGGTCATTGGTCGGTCAGTGGTGTCGTAATAGAATTGTGGTACGAGCTAACTTTGTTAAGTTAACTCGTAGTAGAAATTTAATATCAATGACTTGTACAATAACATTATTTTTTTATGGCAATTAAGTCGGTTTCGATTATTCTGCCAAAATCATTCTTATGGCATGTCACTGATCAAAGGAACTGTTAAAATTTTATCACATTACCGAAAAACTATCATTATTTTTCCGTTACGTACGAGATTACCATTCTATGCCATTTCTTTCAATGAAGTGTCAGTGGTTTATCATTAGTAAGTCATAATGACCCCATTAGGTATACACCGTTAAATTTTAGTCGTTTTAATCCCTTGGAGGATCGATTCAGTACATGAAACACTATCGATTGGTAAAGTTAGAATGAAAAAACAAAGTACTTTTTTTTAAAACTCGAATTAATTTACGCATGTTCTAAATTGATTTCTTTAAGTAAACATCAACTGAGCGAGTTCAATGACCTGTAGGTAGTTAGTACGCAACGACCGACAACTACCTACAAGGTCAATGACTCGTTTACTTAAAGAAATTAATTTCGTAATTGAATGCGTATATCAATAAGAGATTTAGAAAAAAAGTACTTTATTTTTTTATTTTATCTACACAAATCGATAGTGTTTCATGTACTGGATCGACCCTCTTCGGGATTAAAACGACTAAAATTTAACGGTGTATTAGTAGATTACAATATAATAGACAACAAACTTGTCAAAATAAAAAATATGAAATCAATGATAGACCATTCTCACTATTGTAATAGTAACAGACTTGACGCTCAGTCTCTAAAAGTTTGTAAAAAATACATTCGATTTGACGGAACGGCGTGACGTCACATCTTGTCAATCAATCCTATTCTTAAACTCAAACTCAAACTCAAAATCATTTATTTCAAATAGACCATTTACAGGCACTTTTAAAATGTCAAAATTGAAGCTAATTAGCACGTTCCAAGGCGTAGATTTTAAATTATGTATTATTGAAATAATTCTATTATAATAATGAAATCGATATATTATAATCTAATCTTCCACACAATTACCAATATTATGTATTATTATTTGTTATGTTTTCACAATTCTATGTTAATCAAAACTCAAACTCAAAATCATTTATTTCAAATAGACCATTTACTTTTGAAATGTCAACATTGAAACTAATTTGCACTTTCTAAGGCGTAGACCACTATGGAGAAGAACGTAAAAGTATAGGTAAAGTATAAGTACTCCTCTGATTAATGTAATTGGGCATGTACCGTTTTAATTAACTAGAAATAAATAAATTTCATACAATGCCTGCACGCCTCAGATATTCTATACACTGCATAGATAAGACATCATACAGATTACCGGTAATATATTTTTATAAATAAATCATCATCATCAGCCTTTTTAATGTTCCCACTGCTGGGACACAGTCCTCCTGGGAGAGGGAATGGGCCATATTCCACCACGCGGGCCCAGTGTGGATTAGTCACATGTCTTCGAATTTTTTCTAGGACATGCCGGTTTCCTCACGATGTTTGCCTTCACCGTTTTGAGAGCAGATAAAAAAATATATAAGTAAATAAGTCCGGAAAACTTAACATTTTGAACGCTTCCTGACGCAATATTATCTGGTAGGAAGCTCCGTGTCACATACAACCTGTGAACAAGTAATTTTAGTGTATCAAATGTATCGGTGAGCTAATCCGATATGATGGATAGAGTAATGTATCGCTATCTAGAGTCAACATGGCGGATTAGAGGTACACTCGTCGACAAGCGTGCTACGTTATATTAGGAAAATATATAGATAATAATTATTTAACTTGATGTTTTGAAAGATAGAGAGTAATAAAAAACTTATAATAAGACAACGGCTTTCGGAATGGCAGTAAAAAAACTATAAAATACTTTCCAGGATAATAACTTTGTTTTAAAAAAATATTTTCTTTATGTTTTGTAATAAAATAATGATTAGATCGAATAGTGTAGCTTTAATTACTTACTCATAAAATTACACATTTATTGTAAGGGTAGATTTTTCTGAAGTACCCTTTGACTTTCCAGATTTACAATAGATGACATAAACAATATAAATATATTAACGCCATCTCAGGAGATCATCATCATCAGCCTTTTAATGTTCCCACTGCTGGGGCACAGAACTCCTCTCTAAGAGAGGGAATGGGCCATAATCCACTACCGCGAGCCTAGACCGAATTGGTGGATGTTACATGTCTTCGAATTTTCGCTTCTTCTTTCGGTTTTCTCACCAGGTTTTCCTGCACCGTTTTGAGAGCAATGATGATGAAATCAATTACACAAAGTAATACGGCTGGATTTGAACCAAGCGACCTACAAATCGCAAGTCGAGGCCTTTACCACTCGGCCACCACTTTTCCTATATGTAATAAAATCACGGAAAAAAAAACATGCTCATTTTTTTTTCACGATTTCGTTTTTGATCGCAGAGTAAAAGTTGTTCGTTATCATGACTACAGTCAACCTGTTTAAGTATAACTCACTAATTAGCAGTCACCTTATATTTCACCAAGTTTTCATTAGAATTACGAGTATTAATAAAAAGAACATCAAGAATAGAGTGAATAGGCTTTTGATAAACTAATGCGCCTCACCAGCAACGATTGCATCACTGCTTACCATCGGGTGGGATCGCAGTCAAGCATTAGTTTATGGCAAATAAAAAAAAGTTCTTCCAAAACTGAACACTATCCTGGTATAAATAGATAGCCAGCAAATCCAGCAAGATTTAAATAATCTAGCTTAAATGGGAAATAGCATAATATCTTAGCGCACGACATTTTGCATTTATCAAAGTCACTAATGTGCTTGTATGTCTACTTAATATTACTGACATTTTGCACTGGGTCGCATCGCATCTTAGTATGTACTTTGTAAGATTGTGTCATATTAGAGCGTTTCAATTAAGAGGACTATAACACCTAAGGCACGGCCACTGCTGGTCTAAATACAAAAGACACAATGCTTGCAAATTGGAAGTGTTTAAGCAATTTACTAAAAATCAACAATCATGGCATTAAAACACTTTTTCATCACTGCTACTCTTAAAAGGGTTAAGGAAAATATCGTGAGGAGCATTCGGCACCTAAAAATTCGAAGACATGTGACATCCCGCACAGGGCCCGCGTGTTGGGCGTGTGCCTGAGTCCCAGCAGTGGGAACATTATAAGGCTGATGCTAATTAATCTATTGATTAATCTATTGTAGAGACATAATAGAAAGACAATAGGTGTGCGTTTGCCTGGAGCTGAAAAGTTTAATTATTTTTTCCAATTAAAGCACTATAACGGTAAAAAAATACTACTTTTTGCAAACACTTCCGTCCGCGACAGTACATGTAATGACGTACTATGAAGTGTCGTATATTCAAAAATAAAGCTCTGTTCAAAGCTTAGTGCTTGTGTGAGTGGATGTACTCGTAGATATTAACTGTCAAATGGTGCAGCTGTCAAAAATATACACTGATTTGTTCCTGACCTCACTGCTCTGGATCTGAGATAGTAAGATTTTGAAGTTTTAATATTATAAAGCACTAGCTTTTGCCCGCGGCTTCGCCTGCGTGGTATTGGGGTTGGGGTTGGGGCTTCCGGGAAAAAAAGTAGCCTATGTCCTATTCCGGAGTGTATCCTATGCCGGTGCCAAATTTCATCCAGATTCGTCCAGCCATTTTGGCGTGATTGAGTAACAAACATCGAAACATCGTAACTTTCACATTTATAATATTAGTAAGATAAAGGCATCCATTTCCTTTAATTCAGTCCATCCTAAAGGTTGCCCTGTGTGATAATACCGCCCATTGTACTTAGTTTTTTAATATAAATATCGCTGGTTAAATTAGCCGTCCAATTAGACACCTAGGGTGTTCGTTAAACGCCGGCATGGCAATACTGCCTCTAGGGTACTTTAACAGTAGACAGCGTTGCGGAAGAGTTTTATGACGCTTTACTTTAGATTGCTTTTAGTTATTTCTCAAGAGTCTTGTTTTTTTATTTAAGTATACATATATATATGCATTTATAAGGATTGTAAATATACCACATTACATGATTATAATTATAATATAATCCACAACTATCACACCACGTTGTCTATCCCAAGCTAAGCAGAGCTTGTGTTATGGGTACTAGACAACGGATAAACATACTTATATATTATATTCCTAAGTACATACATATTATTTATAAATTACACACAGACACTAAACAAATGATCGTTCTCATCACACAAACATTTGTCCTGGGTGGGAATCGAGCCCACGACCTCCGGTATAGCAGTCAGGGTCACTAGACCAACAGGCCAGTCAAATTGACTGACTGTTATACAAATCTATATATATAAAAGGAAAAACTGACTGACTGACATATCAACGCACAGCCGAAACTACTGGACCTAGGAGCGTGAAATTTTGCACAAGGCTTCCTTTTATGACGTAGGCGAACACTAAGAAAGGGTTTTTCAAAATTCAGCTCCTAAAGAGATGTAATGCGGGTGTAAAGTTTGTATAGAACCCTACTTCCACGCGGGCGAAGCGGCTGATAGATGGCTAGTTAAACATATTCCTTGTCGCTCCAGGTATGTGAAAACAAATGTTTAATATTCACAAGTGGATTTTCACATTTCTCACCTCATCCGTAGTATCTAAATTTGATCCTATGTTAATTCCTCGATAAGAAAGATCTTTTACGTAAAATAATATTGAGTTGAGCGTATCAAATTCTATCACATTGTTTGCAAATTGCATTTTTCAGCGAGCGTATACTTTTCACAAACATCAATTTTCTTATACCAATACAATTATGAATATTTATATCACATATAGTTGACACGTATTGTATCTTGTTTGGTGTGGAATGACATGAATTTTGCATTTTTATAAAATTAGTTATCTACACCGGTAAATTTTAAACTTGATTAAATTTACGCACGTACGAAATTAATTTCTATAAGTAAACGTCAGCTGTGCGAGTTTAATGACCCGTAGGTAGTTAATACGCAACGATTGACAACTACTTAAAAGGTCATTGACTTGTTTACTTAAAAAATGAATTTCGTATATCAATACAAAATTTAGAAATAACGTAGGTACTTTTTTTATTTTTTTTATTGCAATAAACTAGTGCTTGACTGCGATCCCACCTGATGGTAAGCAGTGATGCAATCGTTAAGCCTTGAAGACACCTGAATATTTTTTTATTTTTATTTTATCTTCACAAATCGATAGTGTTTCATGTACCGAATCGACCCTCCAAGGGATTAAAATAATCTAAATTTAACTTTGTATAAATCGATATGATTCACTCAAAACTTCAGTCATGAACATCGGTGCCAAGTTACTATAAATGTATTTATATTCTATTCTATCGGTTTTCTATTATTTACATTTCAGGATGTGTGCAACGGAACTGTATAATTTAATTCTGTTCAGCCCATTCTATTGTCGGAATACTAAAAGCATAGCGTTAAGCCGTCGGTATATGGGAGATTTTGTGCCTATACGTACCTACAAAATGAGTGGAATTCTCTCAGGTATGTTTGTTCCCTGATTGAGTACAACCTAGGGGTCCATACGTCAATATTGAATAGGATAGTTTTAGATGTTTTTGGTAATTAGTGGTCCAACGTGTTCAAGTTTGAAAAAAAAGTGAAATAAGTAAAACTTCAAATTTTTAGCGCTTTCGTAGCGTTTGGCTGCTGCTTTCAAGTTTTTCGTATCTTCTTATATATAAAATGATCGTTAGTCTCGCTAAAATTAAAGAACAGCTAGACTGATTTGGTTCCTTTTGGTCTAAAAACATTTGTAATAGCTCAGGGAAGGTTTTAATGATTATAACTAACTATAATAGTAACTAGGCAGTACAAATTTTGCCAGGTCAGCTAGTCTTTTATATATAAAAAATAATAATTGTTCGTTAGTTTCACTAAAACTTGGGAGCGACTGGATTGATTTGGTTAATTTTGGTATTGAAATATTCGTAATAGCTTAGGGAAGGTTGACGATGAGAAATATATTATTATTAAGTATCGGTACGAAGTTCTCAGAGCAGCTGGTATTAAATATTTATATAACCTACAAGTAATTTGATTTAGGTTTGGGTGGTTTATGAACGATGCAAAAGTAATCCAGCTGGGGTCAACATATTATCATTACATAGTATAAAACGAAGTCGCTTTCCGCTGTCTCTATGTATGCTTAGATCTTTGAAAGCACGCAACGAATTTTGATCCGGGTTTTTTTTATAGATAGAGTGATGCAAGGGGAAGGTTTATTTGTATAATAAATGCATAATTTACCTATCCAATATCAGTACCCGTGCGAAGCTGGGGCGGATCTCTAGTTAAAAATGTTTAAAGGAAAGTTAAGATAAGTGACTTTAGGGCATTTTTTTTGTTTACAAAAGTTATTCGAAATTCCAATGGCTTTCTTTTTTCAGTTTTTCAACACGTTTTTAATAATACAACGGACATGCTTGCTCGCTCATGGCATGGATTACGTTCTTCGATCTGAAAACAGTTGGCTCTCAATTTTCCGCATTTCGTGCAGATGATTTCGAGTAGATCCCACCCATAGTACTTTTAAGAGATTAATTCAAAATTTGCACGCAAAATTGCCTTTAGATGGTATATATTACTGCCGAAATTTCTACTTTGTCTTTCTTGCGGATCAGAGCAAATTCACCCAGAGCGAGACAAATCATTTCATTACTGGGAACCTTTAAAAAAAAATAGCTTTTTATAAAAAATGCTGCACTGATTTGCCTTTAGAATACCGTAATTACAGACACAATAAAAAGAGACACAATAAAAAGAAAGACAATAGGTGTACGAACGCCGGCGCTTCCTCGGGGTTCAAGAATTTAAAACATTACCGATACTTAATACGAATTTAATTTTTTACACAGTAAACTTTGCTCCTTTGTAAAGTAAAGCAGTGGTGGCCGAGTGTTAACAACCCCGACTTACGAGTCTAAACCCAAAGGTCGCGCGTTCTAACCCAGCCAGGCACATTACTTTGTGTAATGTATTTCTTCACAACTACTCAAAACGGGGAAGGAAAACGTGACGAACAAAGAATTCGAAGACATGTGACATCCATCAATCCGCACTGAGCCCGCATTTTTGATTACGGCTCATTCCCTCTTCTAGAGAGGAGACCTGAGTCCTAGCAATGGGAACATTATAACCTTAGTGCAATGCAAAATAAAAACAGAGTTAACAAATTGATGACAAGAAAAATAAACAACCAAGAAGTAATTAACCAAAGAGGTTTTTTAAACGGTGGCGTTGTGATACCCGTTTTTATTCTTACTTTAATATATTACGCGACCAAGAAGATTAATTATCCCATAGGAAGATATGATGTAATTAATTAAGTACGTTAAGTTATTAGCTGTTCCTTTCAAGTACCGTAATTCGAGACCATAGAACGACCATAGTGTGCGGACGCCGGCGTTCACCTCAGGCTCAAGAGTTTAATTTTGATGGTCTCTTATTTTTTGTATGTATTTATTTGTGTCTATTTTATCACTTCGTAAAAAAAACACCGGTAAGTTCAGTATAGTGACTCAGAAAGAGAGAACTAGCGACCCGTCCCAGCTTCGCACTTACAAACATACTTATAAATCTTCTTCTAGAATCACTCTATTAAAAAAAAACCGCATCATAATCTGTTGAGTGGTTTTAAAAATCTAAGCATACATAGGGACAGACAGCGACTTTATTTTATACTATGTAATGCTGTCCGATCATAGATTACACTACAAAGGTAATACAGATAAAAAATCAATAATAAAACAAACATTGAAGATATAACTTTCAACACTTTATTATAGTTGGCAAAAATCATGCAATGACGAATCCCTCTCTTGTGCGGAGCGGGAAACAGTGTCAGACTTTTACTGACTAAACACCTCACCCCGTTCCTTCTTTGCCTTTCACACTGGGGCCAAGCCTTCCATTCAGAAAAAGACCCTGGGCCCCAGCATCTTGAAACATCATTTTCCGACCAAACAAAACAAATCGATTTACAAAACAGTTTTAAGAATTATACCCATATTTCTAAATTTAAGGATCAAATTGTATAATATCAAATCTTGTTGTAGAATTAAGTACATAAAGGCAATATTTGCCGTAGACAGTAATTAAGTGATCGACTTTTTTATGGTAAGTGGTGGTGTTACGCCTCTAGGCATAACATGGCGCTCTGTGAACCAAACATAAGACCTGTCTACCTACCTGTGTTAACAAATAAAAGTGATTTTGATTTTTTTTTTTTTTGATAAAAATTGTCCAATGACGAACCCGCCCTTTGGCGACTGACTAAACAACCTACCCCATTTCTTCGTGTCCAGAGCCTTCCTTTCATGAGTGATCGATTTCAAAATTATGAGGGAAAAGTCAGTAAAATAAATTGATTTTCACCTCAAGGTAGAATGTCACTGGCACATGACATCACAAAGAATTAGCATTGCCATTCAACGTGGCAATGCTTCCAGTCTCCTGGGCACGATCGCGGCGTGCCCGGGTGACAGCCATGTGGAGGAAGGTACTTTGACGTATGTACATACTTAGTTAGGTTATAAATAGACGAAGTTAGTCGAGATTGAAGCAGGTTGTGTATTTTTTGTTTTTTTTTTGGTTCAGGCTTTAAAACTTTGATCTTTCTACTAGGGTTACCATTATTTTTATTAGATAAGATTTAGATTAATGTTTTAAATACCTATAAACAATATGTCACACGTTAGGGTTGAAATTAAAAATAAATCAATATCCCACTTTACGTCTAGGGACCCCCTAGAGGCCTAGACCCTAATAAAACATTATTTAACATTTGGTACAAAATTTCATCTTTACATCCGACATCCGACATCCGAGGTTATCCGCGGACGGACAGTCAGGCATGGCGAAACTATAAGAGTTCCTAGTTGACTACGGAACCCTAAAAAGGGATACTCTTGCGATTTATTGAAACAATTACAGTTTCAATAAAGTCATAGATTGTATTTTTGCCGCTACTTTGCAATTACTGATCGAGAAGACAATTTTGTTTGTTCTGTGAAGAACCACCCATCGAATGCTACAAAGAAAGATTGATGACTATACCTATTCATTTTATTTTTAGTTCCATTTTTTTTTTATTTGTCGTATACAAATATATGGGGTTTTTGGGCACAACTCCACCTGTTCATTTTATTTTTAGCTCATTTTTTTTATTTGTCGTATACAAATATATGGGGTTTTTGGGCACAACTCCACCTATTCATTTTATTTTTAGCTCCATTTTTTTTATTTGTCGTTTATAAATATATGGGGTTTCTGGGCACAACTCCACCTATTCATTTTATTTTTAGCTCCATTTTTTTTATTTGTCGTTTATAAATATATGGGGTTTCTGGGCACAACTCCACCTATTCATTTTATTTTTAGCTACATTTTTTTATTTATCGTTTATAAACATGGGCTTTTGGGTACTACACCTGCCCTCTAGCCAAGTTGCAAACGTTCCGTTAACGTCAAATGTTTTGAGTTGTCCATGCCTCAGATTCCTTTGTTCTGACGTGATCTGAACGCTCAGTAACGTAGTGAGATCAAAGGAATTGGAGACGTGGCCAATTCCAAGCGTTCGACGTTAACGAAACAATCGTAACTTCAGCTAAGTTAATAATCTATAATCGTCAACACTACCTAGTAGAGAAGTAATTAAATATATGGGAATTACATGTTCGGATCCCCTTTCTTTCGCTGAAAGCATTTGTACGGAAAACATTTATCCTTTTGCGAAACACGAAAGCACTTGTTCAGAAAAACTGGCATTATAAGCGTTACAAGTTTTAATACGCGTGTACCAATAGTTTTAAGTAGTCTTTACTGGGGCTTTACGCATGTCACTTTCTATTGAAAAGGGAACCAGTTTCTCTTGAACCCCAGTAAAGTAAGAAACCGCGTTTAATTGGAGCTGGTTCAAACAAGCCGTACCTCAATAGAAGATCAAGTTATACTGGCTACTACATAAATGAAGTTATTTAAGTAATTAAACCACAAATTTGTTCGACATACATTATAATATTTAGTGTCTAATGTACTAAATATATTTTCATGCGAAATCACGCTTAGGTGAGTGAAATAATGATGAATCAAATATTTATTTTATTTTATAACAATGTTCATCAACTTACATAATGTATTTCGATCTTTAAGTACATCAATTAAAAAGAATCCTAAAACAAATTGTTTATAAAAATACATACCTACTTATAAAATAAAATATTTTTTTTGTATTTGAATGTACTATCCCAGGTTCTCAGTTAGTAACGTCTCTAAGAGTTATTAGCAAATCTTAGGTGCTAGGTCAAAGCCTACTGGGCTCATGGGGCAATGTGAAAACGTTACACCTGGGGCCCTGGAACGAAAGTATAGTAGGAAAAGGAGTGGGTTCTTAGTCAGTAAAAGTCTAACACTATCTCCTGACCAAGGACGCAGAGATGTCATTGGATGATTTTTCCCACGTAAAAAAGTTTTGTAAGGAAATTTATTTCAGAACTTTCCACCTTTTGTTCGTTCATAATTACACTGTTTCCCGCTCCGCCCAAGGGCGGGATTCGTCATTGGATAATTTTTACCTACCATCATCTCATTATCATCTTCTTGCCTTTGTCCCAATTTATTTGGGGTCGGCGCAATATGTCCTTTTTCTTCCACTCTTCTTTTTTTTTCAATTTTTACCTACCATGAAACAAAAGTTAAAATAATCATGTTCACCTAATACGGAAGATTTACGTGTTACGCTAATATTAAAATTACGTTTATAAGGAAGAAAAACTTACAACCTATTTGGTTTGCTCGTAAAAACCGTGTTAAACACCCACCTTGGAAAATATTATTTAAAGGTGTGAAATTTTCATACTAAAACTATTATAAACTAAAGGGGTAATACAGACCGGGTGAGTTTGGACGAAGCCAAAATATATTAAGAATATAATCTTCATTCTTCTTTTTGAAATTCCGTAAATCAAAAGGAAAAACTGAAAACCTTATAGAATCACTTTGATGTCTGTCTGTCTGACAAGACCTTTTATCTCGGAAACGCCTGAAGTCTATACGTCTGTTTCAGCCACTTTTAACTCATCTGAGATTATTTTATCATCCATTTTTTAGTGACAATTCATTCCGATCTCGATGGTTGGTCTTTCCATTTTCCTTGTTTATGACCTTCCAGATAGCTTTTATTTTATTATTAGAATTTCCGATTTTCTTACTTATTGACATATATTTAACTTAGTTTATATATTTTATTATCCTGAATGTATCGTCTTTCAAATAAAAATATACAAAAAGATTAAAATCGGTTCACGCATTTAAAAATTACCACCGGGTACAGCGCCATCCCTCGAGAAATTGGTTTACTAATTTGTACATGGGCTACTGGGTTCTGTTACATTGTGAGAAATTTGTGACGGACGGGAAACTACGGAACTCTACACTGAGCGTGGCCCGACATGCTCTTGGCCGGTTTTGTATTAAGTATTCAAGGTGCAAATGTCAATCGTCTTGTCCATTTATGCGTAGTACTCTTTTCAATCGTTATAGTATTTTTATTTCTTCGGATCCTTGGTTAACAAAGGACGATTTTTCTGTTCGATTTCTCTTGATTTTCAAAGAGTTTTTGACAATATGTGTCACTTTTGAAAAGCGTGAATGTTTAATTGGGCTCTTTTGATGACAGCTTTCAGACAGAACTGAATAAAAAATAATGTTTTTTTTTTTCCTTAAAACATTTGTTTGTTATTTGTTGAATAGAGAATAGTCATTTTCTTTATAATTACCAAAAATGAGTTCATCGTTTTTCTAACAAACTTGCTTATTCTGAGGTTTTTTTTATGGTGGAAAAAAATATCTAAAAACAAATCCCGCCCTTGGCCAGATCGGGAAATACTGTCAGAATTTTACTGACTAAACGAGCTACCCCGTTCCTTTTATGCCTTAGTTCCAAGGCCCCAGGAGGCTCTGACCTTGGTTTTTTTTTTTTGACTCTGACCTTGGTGGGCCCCTACCTACAGTTAGCTGACAATTCCTTGAGGCTACTTGTTTTGCGGTGGGGTACCTATCATCAACCATCATCTATCAATGACTTCTACTACTTTAAGGTGGACTTTCGCTCCATCCTAAAGCAGTAGAAGTCATTATAATATTGTTTGTATTATATAAATTGCATAGTATAAAAAAGTCGCTTCCCGCTGTCTGTCCCTAAAACTACGCAACGGATTTCCAGGCGGCTTTTTTAATACATTCAAGACGAAGGTTTTATTTGTATAATACATGCATTTAATATCACCATCGCATACATGCGAAGCTGGGGCGGGTTGCTAGTATTGTATAAGTATATGTAAATAGTACGCCACGAACTACCTGTGTATCTTTTTCTCCTCAAAGACCGCCTATTGTGACATCTTATTAATTTAAGGAGAAGGCTGAACGCATAGGTATGGCAGCGGCCTCCCGGAGCTGAGGGTTGGTGCGAAAGCGTTACACCGGGGCTCTGGGAATAAGGGAAGGAAGGCACGGGGAGGTTGTTTAGTCAGTAAGAGTCTGACACTGTTTCCGGCGGGATTCGTCATTCGATGATTTTTACCTACCATAAAAAAGGCAGCGGCGGTCATGCATGATTTTCGGCCACCGTAGGCATGGGCTTGCGGATGGTGAGCAATGGGTAGTTCGCCGTCCCACAAGCCCTGCCGCCTTTTTTGTTCCTCGTCATTCGTTTTAAGACCGGCTCTAAAACCAATAGAAAATATTTTACACAAAAAACATCGTTCAATATTTAAAAAAAATCAATTCTAATTCCAGGTAACATTTATGAAAACAGATTTATCCAAACTAGTGCAATAAAAACGTAAAACGGATGTTTCAAAAACTGACCGCTTTCAAATCAATCAAACAAACTAGTCATTTCAAACGGAACGCTTTTCGTGACGAGTGTACGTGCGTAGCGTGCACAACGTGTTCGCGACCCGGGTACACTGACCTACACAAGTTTTGAATGTTTTATGTAGGACATTGATTTGTGTAACGATCTAACTTTTCATTCTTCAATAGATATTTTATTTTGATAAAAATGTTCACGGTTGTGTAGCTTCATAGATTCGTTATAACACGCCGTCGACTTATATTTTTTGAGGTTGGTGTTCACCTACCGAAGATTACTTTTTTTTTAAACTAGTGCTTGATTGCGATCTCACCTGATGGTAAACAGTGATACAATCGTTGATGGCGAGATGCACCAGTTTATCACTCTGGCCTTGAAGACACCCAAATTATAATTGAACATACAAAATTATGAATCTTATTTCAAATGAAGTAGATATAAGCATTTTCGACAACAAGTCTTGTTTAAATAAAGCATTGAGTTTTTGTTGGTGGGAAAATTATTCAATGACATTTCCTTGGGCACGGCGGGAAAAAGTCTGACACTAGACTTTTACTGACTAAAAATCCTCTCATGTTCCTTCGTTGACTTTCATACCAGGGCCAAACCTTCCTTTCGGAATACGTTCCTTGGCGGCTTCGACCCTGCTGGGTCCCTACGGTTTGCTGACAACTCCTAGAAGGACGCGTGGAAATACGCGCCAATGATGGCCGAAAATCGGGATTTGATTCGATTTGCAGCTGGGGCATGAGGGCTGTTACCTCACATGTGCGGTCTCCTCCTTTGCTGGCATTACTGCTTCACAGAAGCAGGCAACCGCCTGCCACTCCTCCTCGCAAGAGATCGTTGCCGGGTCACCCCTACGAGAGCATGGCGGTGCTTTGCCCAAGAGGGGCATACCTCTACCGTGTCCACAATATGCAGACCGCGACTTAAAAATACTGCTTTGTCCCCTACTCACATAATCTACTATTGTCTGACACTAAATTCGGATAGACAGATATAAATTACAAATCATGAATTGTAATAGAAAACAGAGCCCACGTCTGATATTTATGTATCTAACTTGTTATATTTATGGGCATTCATGTATTCGATCGTGTTTTGAATAATTTCCTTTTGAAATGATTGCCTACATATGCTAGGAGTTAGACATGAGATAGCGTTTCTAAATTAAAGACAATAATAATAAAATAGATACGGGAACTAATCTAAAAAATCTTTGAAATATATATATACACTAGCTTTTGCCCGCGGCTTCGCCCGCGTACATAAAATATAGCCTATGTCACTCAGGAGTAAAGCAGCTTTCTATTGTTGCTAAATTTTTTGCAATCGGACCAGTAGTTCCAGAGATTACCTCCTACAAACAAAAAAACAAAAAAATAAACAAAAAAACAAACTTTCCCTCTTTATTATATTAGTATAGAAGTATAGATATAGGCTCCCGGAAAGTGTTGTGAAAGCTCCTACGTTGAACAGCTTCAAAAATCAATTGGACAAACTAAATATCTCCAAACTATATGAAACACACGCATCAGCTTGTAGCTGCTAGTGTGTCTTACCAAATAAATAATAATATATGTACCCAGCAATACGTCTGTATAGTTCGTTTTTTAATTCTAGACTACGATTTGACAACTCAGATTGTCACAGTCTACAAATATGTTTCCAATTTACTGGAGTTTGACATTCTAAGATATCAAATCGTAGTCTAGGATTAAAAAACGAACTATAGGTTATTTTTGAACCGAGACTACCATAGTATCTGCAGGGGCCCTTCAGGGTCGAAGCCTCCTGGAGCCTAGAGGGTATGTGCAAACTGTTACCTCGACTCCAGAAATAAGGCAAGGAAGGTACGGGGTAGGTTTTTTAGTCAGTAAGAGTCTGACACTGGTCTCCCGCTCCGCCCAAGAGCGGGTTTCGTCATTGGATGATTTTCACCTACCATAAAAAAAAAACCATAATATAGCTCTGACCTCATCTCTAGGAGATAAAATGGGCCTGATTCACTACGCGCGCCCAGTGCAGGTTGATGGATGTCTTTGAATTTTTAATTCTAGTACATGCCGGTTTCTTCACGATGAAATAAATTACTGTTTACGCGTGTATTTTGGGACTGCAATTATTTAAGTATTACCCTAACTGCAAACTAGGTATTTTTCTTGCAATGAGCAGGGCACATTGTCCAGGGCCGAAAAGTTCTGGAACGGTGACTACGTACCAAAGACATATAGAAGGCCTTCTATAAGGTGGACCGATTACCTGGTAAAGGTTACGGGAATCTGATAGATGCGAAACGCGCTTTGTGACGACACTTGAGGAGGAGGTCTTTGTCAAACAATTGACGAGTTTCAGCTGAAATGGTTTTGATGATGATGATTATCCTAACTAATCGCATTCAGTGTCTAAGAAAGAAAGAAAATGAATGCCCATAATTCTAGAATTAAAATTATCATTTTGTTCTAATTCCAGGTCTAGCAATATGATTTTTTTTTGGTAGTTTGAGCGTAAAGAAGTAAAAAATATAGACATATACACCGTGAAATTTAAATGGTTGTTTTCCCTCAGTGAAATGGTTGTATCTTGGTAATACAAATGTTTAATAAAGAAATAAAATATTAAAAACAAAAAATGGACCTGTAGAGTGCAAGCTAATTATGACGTATCACAACGTGCGAGAGCTTATTTTGGTTTAAATATTTAATGAATCGGTTTCCTTTGACGACGGGCTGCTCATGCGACTCTAGTAGTACCTACAAATTACGTCTAATGTTACTATTGTTTTCGCTTTTTTGAGTTGATAAATGTTTTTAATAATTATTTAAAAAAAAAACTTTTTAATTTTTTTATTTTTACTGTATGCTTCAAAAGTACTCCTTATGGCAAGTCATTCTGCCGCGGGAAAACAACCATTTAAATTTCACGGTGTATAGATAGGTTCTAACACCCACACACCATCATGAGGGTTGGTGCGAAAGTATTACCGCGGTTCTGGGAATAAGGCAAGGAAGGAATGGGGTAAGTTTTTTAGTCAGTAAGAGTCTGACACTGTCTCCTGCTCCGCCCAAGAGCGGGTTTCGTCATTGGATGATGTTCACCTACCATAAAAAAATACACCATCATACCTTCTACTTTATAACATCAGTGTGATCAATTACTGGGTTAAGTCCAGTTTCTCACTAATACACTGATTAAGTATCAATTAATATGATATTAATTAGTGATAAGAAGATCCCTTACCTCAGTATACTACACCTACAACCATGCATTACTCTACTCGTTCAGCCATATTTGAGTCGGCAAAATCTTTTTCAATTTGCTTAAGTACTCGAAAACCTCTCTTATCCATAGTTACCGCTTTTAGGCACTCAATTTATTGTTATCCACACTAGTGCGGAAAAGTGCCTGCTCGCCCCGTTTAAACTTTATTACATTTATCTTATCAGGCTGTACGCTAAGTGACCGTCACGAATTGCGCGACATCGTAAGTGTATTAGTGGTGCGTTTTATACCTACCTACACGTAGATATTTTTTTCAGCAGCCTCAGTTCCAAAACACTCAGGTATGCGGCTCGGGCAAATGCCGCCTCGATCACAATGACAAACTTTTTGCACACAAGTGCAGTAAAAACTTACATTTTGATATAAATCAAAATGTAATACAATATAACATTAATAAGGCTAATAATGATGATGATGATGATACGGTCTATTTTCCGTATTATATAGTACAAGTGACAACCCTTCAGCCTGGCCTGCTGATTGCTTGCTGTACGTACATACATTTATGTACCTACAACTATGTACACAAGCATGACTACTGCAAACAGTAATTAATACTGTCCACTGTCTCAGCACACATTGAGGATTCCAGGTAAATTAGTGAGGAATACCTAATATGGTATATTGATTCCTCTCACTCAACATTTGAATTCCCATAGGGTATTCCTAGCAACCCACCCCAGTTTTGCACGGGTGCAATGAAGATATTAAATACATTATGCATATAAACACTCCTCTTGAAACACTCTGTCTATTAAAAAAACTACATCAATATCCGTTGCATAGTTTTAAAGATCTAAAAGCATACATAGGCATACAGACAGCGGGAAGCGACTTTGTTTTATACTATGTACTAGGACATCACATAGGAACTGAAAACTGCAACATCCTGCATCGCTAGAAATTTTTGGCTAGAAGGTGATTAATACAATCATTTATTCTCCTGACTATCTTCGTCATCAGCCTTTTTAATGTTCCCACTGCTGGGACACAAGCCTCCTCTCTAAGAGAGGGAATGAGCCATTTCCCACCACACGGGTCAAGTGCGGATTGGTGGATGTCACATTCCTCAGGATGTTTTTCTTCACCGTTTTGAGAGCAGTGGTGATGAAACAAATTACACCAAGTAATGCGCCTAGCTGGGTTTCAACCCGTGACCTACAGCTCGTAAGTCAGGCCGTTACCACTCGGCCACCACTGCGTTCATACATCATATCCTGACTATACTGACCCACATTTCTAATTCAATCATTAGAAATTGAGTGATTAAACCCCGTTCAAAATAACATTTAAGAAAACTGTTTTTGTTGTCCGTTCAACCTATTTTGAATTTTAATACGTTTAATAATCTTTTACTCTCCTCCTACATACTTTCCTTTGTATTTATACCAAGAGATATTTAACACAAAATATTATTTAGTTCCCAAGAGAAAAGTAACAATCACTTTCATCAAACCAATCTTTTAAAAAGCATCCGAATTGCAGCAAGCCTTCTCCCCGACCCGACACCCCTTTTCATTTACCAGTGGGTACGAAAATAAACCTGTGGCTCTCATCATCATCAGCCTAGCGTAAGTCCCGGTTGCTACCTTGGCTTTCACCTCGGTGCCCGGGGTCCGCTTTCCTGCCTAGTCGTCTCCACTTCGCACGGTCTTTTGCGTCCTCTGCCTTAAGCCCATTAGCACGCGAAAATAAACCTGTGGCTCTATGAATTGATATTGAAAGGCCAACAATCTATCTCGAAAACTCAACCTACAAAAATATTTCTTCACTTGTGCCCCAGTGGTAACGGCCCCGACTTACGAGAAGTATGTGGCGGTTTCACACCCAGCGAGGTGCATTATTAAATAATAATAATTTGTTTATTTGGACAACAAAGGTCCCATTTTTGTTAGTATCGCCTTAAACTGAAAAGCTAGGATTAAGAAGAATTAAATAAGAAAATTAACATTATTGTGTCATGTACTTACGAGGCACTTCAGGCGGACAATGATTCCTCATAAGATGCCTCAACACAGGAGCTCTCGGATCCTCAGCAATAACGTTCAGGATTTTTTTTTGACACAGAAATCCTGAAAAGGTTTTATCTGTATTTTATATTCACATAACTCGACAAAATGTATGGAGCAGCGGGTTTTTTTTTCAAGATTTTGGACTGGTCTCATAGTAAGGCGATTCTCACACTGCCCCGCATGATGCAGCGTGGCGCGTGGATGCGTGCTCTTTCGTTGCTTGTAAGTATCTCCGTTTGTATGGAAAACACACACAGTCCAACACACTGAAAATGCATCCACGCGCGTTCATGCGGATCACGCGCATAAACGCGGAGAAACATGCACCCCCGCGCGTGGGTGCGGAGCGAGACGCAAGGTATGGCACACCGAATCCCGCAGTGCCGCGCGTGATTTTGAATGGGCGTGACGTGTGTGTTTGTTTTTGTGTGTGTATTTGTGACCGTACAAAAACCAAACAGCATAATGGCAGCGTACCAAATGAGTTCCACACTATTAACCATTTCTATCAAAACGATCGTGATGCTCAATACTGCACGACCACCATAGAGAACGGCGAATAAATGAGAGCCGCCGTGCGTGAATCTACAAAACGCACCTACGCGCGTGTGTGCGTATAAAACACGCACGATGATGCAAATTTGCACTCCCGCAAGTAGGCGCGTAGACACGTTTAAACGCAACATGCAGCATGATGCGGGGCAGTGTGTGAACCGCCTAAAAGTTGTTCATATTGGTGTGTACATGTACAATGATCCTTTTTAAGGAAGGACCATCTGTGTTTCGTGGAAAGACCGCATTAAAAACTCCCGCATCCGGGGCAGCCTTCAGGTCCGTGACATAGCGGATAAACTGCAGGAGGGTCGCTTACGCTGGTATGGCCACGTTATACGAAAACCGGCAGACTCCATGGGTAACAGATGCCTCGCCATGCCGCCTCCGCCGGGACCCGGAAAACGAGGAAGGCCTAAGAGGCGTTGGATCGACGTCGTAAGGGACGATATGCGTGCTAATGGGCTTAAGGCAAGGGACGCAAAAGAACGAGCGAAGTGGAGGCGTCTAGGCAGGAAAGCGGACCCCGGGCACCGAGGTGAAAGCCATGGTAGCAACCGGGACTAGCGCTAGGTTGATGATGATGATGACCATCTGTCGTATCAACTTTATATATATTTACTCTCGTCTGTGCGTCACTGCAGGGTGCCAACTGAAAACCAGCGTTGGGTGTCTGACGCCTAGCCAACGCCAACGCTGAGGTGGTCACCCTTTCAGTGCACACTCAACGTTCTCTGTACTTTTGTTACCGTGTTTTTTTTTTCTTGTATTCGACAACTATCACACAACGTCTAGTTCCAAGCTAAGCTGAGCTTATGTAGTACTAGACAACTGATAAACATACTTACATATTTCTAAATACATAAATATCATTACATAGTATAAAACAAATTTGCTAACCGCTGTCCCTATATACTCGTATGCTTAGATTTTTAAGAGTACGCAACGGATTTTGATGCAGTTTTTTCAATAGTTTGTTCGGACTATTTAGTAATAATAATAATAATAATATCGTTTATTTGCGTAAAATGTGGTAGATACAAGATGTTACATTGGGAGAGTAGGTACAAAGACACATTCCGCCTTTTAGTGAAGGCATGCAAATATTTAGTCGATAGTGTATTAGTGACTGACAATAACTTATCACTGTCTAAAATTTTATAAACTATGCAAATGTAATTATAAACAAATATATTCTAAACTATTTAAATTAAATATTAAACACACATAAGTTGTTAAATACCAGATATTTGTGTAAATACTAAAAGTAAAATATTAAAACAATTTAACACAGACTACAAAGCATTCCTGAAGTGGTAGGATTGACATGTTTTTTTATTTAAAAATTCATCTATTGAGTAAAAGCTATGCGATATTAACCACTTTTTTAAGACTATACAGAATTTTTGGTAAGGTAATTTATTCATCCAGTTAGGTAACGAGTTAAATATAAGTGGCGCCATATATACGCAGCTGCGCCTATACATTTCTATTCTAGGCACAGGGATTTTTAGTAAGTACTGGGTAGCTTTTCGCTTGTTAAAGTTATTTTTTGCTTCAAATAGAGAGCAATTACTTTTGACAAATTTTGCAATTTCATAGATATAAATACATGGAGCGGTAAGAAGCTTGTGTGATTTAAAAACTGGTCTGCATGATTCGGTCCAGTCCATGTTAAAGATAGCGCGAATACATTTTTTTTGTGCTATCAGTATCCTAGACATCTCAGAGGAATTACCCCAAACAATAATACCATAGCGAATAATGGAACATATATAGGCGTGATACACCATCATAGCAGTTGGTTTAGATGTTTCTTCTTTTACTTTTTTTAAGGCAAACACAAATCTGTGGATTTTGGTACATATTTCGTCAATGTGATCTTTCCAGGTTAAATGTTCATCCAGCGTTATTCCAAGAAATTTTATTTTATGTACTTGTTCAACTACTTGGTTCTCATGAGATACGTTAAGTGGGAGGTACTTACTTTTTTGCGTTTTGAAATTTAATATTTTAGTTTTTCCCACATTTAGTTTTAAATTGTTGTTTTCTAACCATGAGCTAATTTTGTGCAAGGTTTTATTTATATCCGACTCGTAAGTTTTTATGTCTTTGCAGTTTAGAATCACTGTCGTGTCATCAGCGAAAAGGATACAATTTTGTTCGATTGCTTGAGGAAGATCATTAACATAAACAAGAAACAATGGTGGTCCTAAGATGCTTCCTTGTGGTACTCCGAAATGATTATGTCGAGATTGTGAATCAAAATTAATGATACTGTTAGTTTTTTCATTGAATTTGGTGACTCTTGTGATTTGACTTCTATTTGATAAGTAAGATTTGAACCATTCTAAAGCTGGGCCTCTTATTCCGATTTTATTTAATTTATCGATTAGAGTTGAATGGCGAACAAAATCGAAAGCTTTGCTTAAATCTAAGAACAGAGCTGATGTTGTAACTTTAGCGTTGATGTTATCCAGAATCGATTTGACAAGGTTAAAAGCTGCTAGCGAAGTTGACCTATTCTTCCTAAACCCGTATTGTTCCTTAGCTAGAGTATTATATCTATCAAAGAAAGAGAGAATTCTTTTGTACATAACTTTTTCAAATACCTTCGATAGAATAGGTATTAGCGCAATAGGACGGTAATTATTTTTATCTGTTTTTGAGCCTTTTTTATGAAGAGGCTTTATCACAGAAACTTTAAGTTTTGTTGGAAAACAACCTTGCTCTAATGACAAGTTGATAATATAAGACAGTGGTTCTGCTATGTATTGAGCGATATTTTTTAGAAGGCCTGTAGAAATGTTATCGTATCCGGCTGCCTTGGTGGTCCTTAGTGATTTTAATATTGAAAAAATTTCAGCAGGGTTTGTAGGACTTACAAATATACTGTTGTCGTTACTTTTCACATCACTCAAGTTATTAGTTTGGCTTTGTAAGCATGTGTTGGCTTCAACTATATTAATAAAGAAATTATTAAAAATATTCGCGATATCAGAGCCTGATGTAGCTATAATATCATTATCAACTAGCCTGTCAATGTATTCACGAGATGTTTCATTACCCGTACTACGCTTAACAATATCCCATGAAGCTTTACCTTTGTTTTTTGAACATGCAATATGTTTAAGGTTACATAAAGACTGTAAGTTATTAATACATTTTTTAAACAATTTAGAGTATAATTTAAATCGAGTTTTATTATCAAATGTCTTGTTTAAATAATATTTGTATCTTAATAGCCGTTTAGTTTTACTACTCATTTTAATCCCCTTTGTTATCCACTTTAATTTACTGTTTTTGAATTGTTTTTTTACTTTGATAAGCGGAAAACACAACTTATAGAATAGAGTAATTGTATCATGAAAGCATTCAAAAGCCTTTTCTGAGTCAGAAATTTCATAAATTTCAGAAAAAGATAAACTACTTACAGTGTCAATAAATTTGTCGACATTATCTTTACTCTGATCACTTAGGTATGTAAAATAAAATCCTGATGTAAGTATTCGATCGTATTCGAATTTTACTACCTGTGCTGTGTTATGGTCAGATAAACAGACATTATGAGTCGTGCCTACAATATTTGGGATGTTACTAATAATGTTATCGATACATGTATTTAATCTGGTGGCTTCATGAATATGGCACTGCATACCGTAATTCGAGATGAGTTCTTTGAATTTGGTACTATTTTTGTCCTTGTGTAAAAAGTTTATATTGAAATCTCCACAAATTATAATTTTACTTCTTTTATGTTGTAGTTTGGAAAGAGTTTTGTTTAGGTTTTCAAAAAATATGTTTTTTGTTTGATGAAGGTGTTCTGTATACACAAAGTATGATCACACGTATAGATTTAATTTCAAGACCACAAATTTCAAAGTGCTTTTCAATGCAAAACTCATTTATATCTTTTAACTCTGTAACTTGAAGATGATTTTTACAAAGTATGCAAGTTCCTCCTCGTCGCTTATTTGATCGTGAATAAATAGCACCAAGATGATAATTATTGAGTTTTAGGTACTTTTCTTCCCCTTTGACCACAAAATGTTCTGTTAAACATATTACGTCTATATTTAAACCGGATTCTCGCATTTCATTAATAGTTAAATCTACATCATTAAGTTTGTTTAAAGCGCCAGCGATATTTTGATGAAGAACTGAAAAATTACGTTTACTATGTTCTTTCTTATTGGGTACGAAAAAATGGTTCCTCACTTACCACTATATTTTTTGCAGTCTTGTAATTTTTCGTGAGCGGTGTTATTTTGCGAAAATAATAAGGAATAGTACCTTTTTTAGGTTGAGTTGCCGACTCCAACGTTTTAATAATGCTGTGATTGATTACCGGATCCGAAACAATTTCTGGGGTTTTCAAAACAATTTCAGAACTTCCTGGTTTCTCCTTTAAGCCTTTATTTTCATTGAACAGTAGATATTTGTCGTAGTATTGAACAACGTTTATTTTGTGTATAAGTTGTTTTATAATACTATTATAACTATTTGCTTCAATGAAGTTACAATTTTTATAATTTTGTGCAAGAAGTTTCAATTGACAATTGAGTTTACACTCGTTCAGGAATGCATTGTACTTAACGCTAACGATAAATATATTACAATTTTTTAATATCTTAATTGCAGCAGACATTTCCGCGATAAATTTAACAGGGTTCGAGTCATTACTACCAGTCATTATAATCACACTGTCATTTTTCGAAAAGTTTTTTGTTAATTTATCACAATCTAATAATACTTCTTCCGTTTTCGCCCCTGGTTTTCTAATCCCTGATATGACGTATTTCTTCATAATAAATTTATTCTCCTTCTTCAGTAGCCCCTCGACTATACCTTTCCCTTGGTTATCCGACAGAATGAGTATGTTACTAGTTTTAGGTTTGTTACTTATTCTGGTTTCGTATTTTTGTTTGTTGTCTGAGGTTAGGTCTTGTGTATTTTCTTCTGCAACAGCATTATGATTTGTTCGTCCTGAATATTTCATGTTAGTTGCTTTTGTTTCATTTCTGTCACTAAATTCATTTGTAACAGTACTGCTGGAAGTTGGTTTCGGGGTATGAAAGTCCAAATCTAAATCTAGTTTTCTAGCTGATATTTTGTTTTTGTTTGGACAATATTTTTCGGAGATTCCTATGTTTCGAGATGAGGATGTACTACTAGCATTTCTGCTCGTAATGTAAGTCTTTCTAAAGTGCTCAGTTTTCAGCTTTTCTTCAGCTAATTGTTGTTTCAAAGAAGCATTCTCTTGGCCGAGTGCTTCAATTTCAAGCTGCACGCTGCATAACTTCTCCTTAAGATGTTCTATCGTATTTTTTAAGAGTAACGATTCATCATTTTTTAGGTGTGTAGAAAGATCTATCATACTTTTGACGCTTAAGTTTGATGCCAAGCTGTCATCGGATTCGTTAGAGAAACAGGAAAGAGATCGTCGCATGCGGCTTTTTCTAAAAGTTATGTTATTGCAGGTATCCATGTTTTTCTAAGAGTATTTATCAAGTTTCTCAAATTTGCAAAACAAATCTTAAAATGCAAATAAAATGTTCAAAAAACGCACAAATAATGATAGAAACTGTTCTTTGCAGAAAAAACTTTAAAATAGTTCAAAAAGAACATCCACGTGAGTCAGATTTGAACTTAGGTCACTTAGCTACGTTCCTCATAGACGCAACGCTGGACAATTCAGCCACGCTGTACTGATAATGCAATTCGAAATAATTGACTGTATTATGCGTTTCTTTTGACGAAATCAATTTCGTTTATCTTTATTTTGATTGGTTGAAATTTAAGCGTCCCGCGTCACCACTTTTGAATGAAGTAACGGTACAGATTATTTGAAGAATCACTTGTAATTTACTTAAATGCAATTGTTTCACTGTATTTATGCTGTAAGATTGTAGGTTTGAGTATTTATCACTCGATTCAACGTTATTTTCTTATTTTAATGCACAATTTTGTTTATAAACACTTTGTTACACGCTGTTCTTTTATATCAGTTTTATTTACACATCACATTACATACTCCTTAACGAACAATAGACGATGTTCACTGTATTTAAATTAACTGGTATAACATACAACTAGACTTTAAAACTAATGTTTACTTTTAAACTAATGTTTAGTAGATGGATTATGTGAAGTTTGCACAAAATCGGTCGAGTGGTTCTTTATTTATCACATTTTTCTTTTGCCGGGAGCGAAGCTGCGGGAAAAAGCTAGTTTTTTTTATATTTTTTAATGTTTTTTTTTTGTAAGAAATATTTAAAAATATGTTAAATATACATTGTGTATTCCCTCTAGCGATGAGAGGCATTGACCTCTTTTCTTAAACTAAAGAAATGAATAAACAAAAAAAAAAACTTTCACTACAATTTTCTAGGAAAAAATAAAATATAAAAGTTAAAAAAAAAAGTTTAAAAGTTAATTGATTTCAAAATCATAATAGTTTGTATATACCGTGTACCAGGACAAAGCAATCTCCATTTGTTTTTTGTTTTTTGAAAGACTTGCCAAAATATTGGATCATATTTCTAAAAATAATAATTATAATACTGTTATAGCTGGTGACTTCAACATAGATATCATGAAATGCAATAATGTTACATTAAACTTCGAATGTTTATTGTTGAATTTTAATCTCACATTGGCACTAAACCAGCCGACAAGACTATCGAGCAAGACTTGTATTGACAACTTTGCGCATGACTTTAAAAAAAAGTGTAAGACTGAAGTGTTAGAATTGGGATTATCGGACCATACTGCCCAAATTATAAAACTACCAGTAAAGAAAATATTTAAATTAAAGTATTGGCATAAAATGAAGCGTGACTTTAGTCCAGAAAATATAAATAAATTTAAAAATTATATTAAAAACCTATCTTTCTGTGAAATTTATGAAACTAGTGATCCATCAAACGCATATCGTTACTTCATTGAAACCTTTCATTTATTTTATAATTTGTGTTTTCCGCTGACTAAAACAACTGTTCAAGTTAATATCAAGCTAAGATGGATATCACGCGGAATAAAGGTTTGTTGCAAAAATAAAAGGCAATTGCTCTGGAACTTCAGACTAAAACCCACACTAAATAACAAACAAAAATACTCGACTTACTCAAAACTTCTGAGAAGAATAATAAATCTCACTAAACGGGCTCAAAACAGTTACAAAATAAAAATGGCGGCTAATAAAAGTAAAGCGGCATGGCAAGTTATAAATAAAAATAAATTAAACATTCCAAAAGAATCAATATCCGAACTTCAAATAAATGATGTACTAACTACAGATCCTACAGAAATTGCCAATGAATTTAATAATTATTTTATAGACAAAATTAATCCTATTTCAGGTGTGGGAAAAGAATCCACAGCTTTAATAATTACACAACCAAACTCAATGTTCCTATCACCCTGTTTGCCTTGTCACATTCAGATAATCATCAAAAATCTTAAAAATACTGATTGTGTGGGGTATGACGGCATTTCGACTAAAGTTGTCAAAGCTGTAAATGAAGACATTTCCCATCACTTGTGTCATATCTTAAATCTATGTATAGAAGCTGGGACATTTCGAAAAGACCTAAAATTGACGATTATTAAACCAATATTCAAAAAGGATAATAAGCTTTTAAAGGAGAACTATAGACCTATAGCCCTTATTTCAGTATTCTCAAAAATATTTGAGAAATATATTTACGGTGAACTAAACAGCTACCTAGACCGTAATAAAATTCTGTGTGATGAGCAAAAGGGCTTTAGAAAAAACAAAAATATCAACATGGCGGTTTATGACTTTTTATATGTAGTCTCTTCACAAGTTGACAAATCATTACCTGTTTGTTCTATTTATTGTGATATGTCGCAAGCATTCGATTATGTAGATCATAATATTCTCCTACGAAAATTGGAAGCTTATGGCATACGAGGGAATGTCTTGGAATTGATAAAATCGTATCTCTCTGACCGCCAACAAATAACACAAATAACCAAATTTAACGCAAAAACTAAAAGGGAACAGATTTTCTCATCTGATAGACGTTTCATAGCATTTGGTGTTCCACAGGGAAGTGTATTGGGCCCTCCCTTGTACCTTTTATACGTCAATGATTTACCAAATGCAACAAAAGAGCACATGTCATTATTCGCTGACGATAGTACTGTAACTATAGCTCCTCAAAATACTTCAAATTACCACTCGGGGTGACCAATGAGTCATTGACCAGTATAATAAAATGGCTTAGTGCTAATAATCTAAAAATTAATCTTAGCAAAACAAATATTATGCATTTTAAACAGCGAGATAATTTACGCAATACGTTAAAATTTGATTTAATGTACAAAGATATTGTAATACAAGAAGCTGAAACGGCCAGATTTCTAGGATTAATCATTGACAAGAAATTGAACTGGAAAAATCACGTTACGGAACTTTGTAAAAAAGTTAGTGCTTCATCCTATGCTCTTTATAAATTGGCACCAACTGTCAACATCGATACTTTACTTACAGCATACTACGGACTTGCAGAATCAATATTAAGATTTGGAATAATTTTCTGGGGCAATTCCACTCTAAAAGAGACTGCGTTCAAGGCGCAAAAACGTTGTATACGGTCTATGTTTGGGTTGCGAACTACAGCTAGTTGCAAACCAATGTTTGTAAAGCACAAAATTCTAACACTTCCGTCACTGTATATACTCGAAATATCGCTATTCGTAAAATCTAATCCGCATTTGTTTCCCCTCTTAAATAATAATACAGGTAGACATAAACGTGAGAAGTACAGATTTTGGGTGCAATCAGTCCCCGCCAAAACAGCACTTCTAAGAAAAAGTGTAATATGCATGGCTCCGACAATATACAATAAAATTCCTAATTCCATTAAGATAATGAATATAAATTCGTTTAAAAATAAATTTAAAAAATTGCTACTGACTAAGGCTTATTATAATGTTGCAGAATTTTTAAACGAAAAATTTTGAATCCTGACTATTTAATATTATTTATTTTTTCTGTATTGACTGGAATTGAATTTTTACTATTTTCTATATTGACTGTAATTGAATATTGAATATTTTGTCTGTTATTGAATTTTGACTATACTCTGTATTGACTGTAATTGAAGTGTGACTGTTTTCTGTATTGACTGTAATTGAAGTGTGACTGTTTTCTGTAATGACTGTAATTGAATTTTGACTTTTGCTGTATTGACATTTGTTGAATTGAATATTTTCTTTCTTTTTTTTTTATATAAATATTACATATTTTTTTAAATAATTTTGTACGCCGGTCACGGCAAAACATGTTGAACTGTACTGACATCATCTCCATCTTAACTTACACATGTTTATACAAATAAATGATCTTATCTTATCTTATCTTAAAACCAAAGTTTTCGGCCAAATAAATTTCGTAAAAAAGTGTGAAGAAGGACCGAAACCTGTAGGGGCTATAGACCAGCTTCTGAAAAGTAGATTCGGCCCCAGTATGATGGGCTAAGAAGGAACAGGCTGCGTTATTATTTCCCGGTGTCTTATGTCGACTTAGCCACCGGCCCACGCTGAAAACCAGCGCTGTGGCCCATCGCAATGTGCGTGAAGCCACAGCCTTATGCTGAGGTTTCGGCCGATTTGCGCGGAAGTGGCGCATATCTTCCTTATGTCACTTGGTTTTGTTGTAATCTACCTTTAAGTTTTGCGTTCATTACGCGTAAATAAACTGTTTTTCTTTCTTTCTTTCTAAAAGTCTGACACTATCTCCCGCACCGCCCAAGTGCGGCAGATGTCTTTAGAATTTAGATGATTTTCACCCATCACAGTAAAAAGAAGTATTATCCCTACTTTTTCCTAAACTCACACTTTCAGCCCACCCCTACATAAATCCCTGTCCCTGTACAAATAGGTCAGTATGTATTAGTGTATATGTTGCATAACGCAATGCAATATGTTATGCTCACTATTTGTAGAGACTAATGGAAGGAAATCCAGGCTTAACAGCTACGGCTTTAGAGGTGGGAATGGCGGATAAACGCGGGCAATTTTAGAGGTGCGAAGCTGTTGACTACGGTGAATTAGGGTTCGATTGAGTTGTCATTTTAAGTTGCGTTGACATGAATCAGACAAATCTGTGAGCCGAATGGTATCGGCCTCGACTAACGAGTTATAGGTCGCGGGTTCAAACCCAGCCAGGTACATTACTTTGTGTAATTTATTTCATCACCACTGCTCTTAAAACGGTGAAGGAAAACATCATGAGGAAACCGGCATGTCCTAGAACCAAAAATTCGAAGACATGTGACATCCACCAATACGCACTGGGCCCGCGTGTTGGATTATAGCCCATTCCCTCTCCTAGAGAGGAGGCCTGTGTCCCAGCAGTGGGAACATTAAAAGGCTGATGATGATGAAGTGTCGACTGCGGTGAAGTAGGGTTCGATTTAGTTGTTATTTTAAGCGGAGTGACATGAATCAGAGAGAGCAGTGATGGCCGAGTGGCATCGGCCCCGAGTTACGAGTAGTAGGTCGCGGGTTCAAACCCAGCCAGGCGTTTTTCTTTATGTAATGTATTTCATCACCACTGCCCTTAAAACGGTTTTTTTTTTTAAATAGATAGAGTGATTCAAGAGGAAGGTTTATAGGAGAACGTGTATGACATGCATAATATATTTAATATCAGCAATGCAGCCGTGCGAAGCTGGGGCGGGTCGCTAGCATATAGATAAAAAGTCTTAAGCAAAAAAAAATTTAACCCTCAAATGTCTCGTTTTTGTACTCCATATTTTATAAATAGCTTCCTTTTCCTCAATATTTCAAAAGTAAGCCTACACACATCTTCAAACTCTTCAGCATTGTCAACGATACAGGCGCTCATTAGCCAGTCTTCCCTCTCACTCGCACCCTTCATCATGTAATATAGCCATCTCGCTCGCACCACTGGCCATAGACTCAGTTGTCGTTTGCAGTAGAGTATAATTATCTTTTTTTTTCGTTTGTATGGCGTCGGTGTAAGTCAGGGGTGCTTAGAGTTTGGTGTCAGTGATTGACTACAAAGTAATTAGGGAGTAAGGGATTGACTGCCAAGCTAATCAATAAAGAAAATAAGAATCTTTAAATCACCGAACATCATAAGAAATTGATTTAAATAAAACGGAATACCGTTGCCTCGGAATTACTCCTGTATCGTATCGGCACTTACATATATATAAGACATCCACACACGACATCATTAGATAGTATAAAACAAAGTTGCTTCGTACCTATGTATGCTTAGATCTTTAAAAGTACGTCACAGATTGTGATGCGGTTTTTTTAATAGATAGAGTGATTCAAGAGGAAGGCTTATGTGTATAATAAATGCATAATATATTCAATATCAGTAGCCGTGCGAAGCTGGGGCGGGTCGCTAGTATTGTATAATTATTTAAGGATGTAAGTAGGTCTAATACCCAATATTCTTAACTCAGTCATGAAACAAGATATGAATGGTGTTAAATTCATGACAGCCACTGTTTTCTCATTTTTATACTTTTTAGTTTCACAAGCAATTACTTGAGCACCCCTTTTCTTAGTTAGGAAATCGTCACAAATCTTCGCCCACTCTGGCGAGAGGAAGTAGCAGAAACTTATTGATTAAAACTAACCTGTGTTCCTTCTGTTGCCTTTTGCGTTCTTGGATCTCAGTAACTCTCTTGAATAATCCTGCAGCCCTATTTGAGCACCCCTGGTATAAGGGTTATGACGGGCTTTCTTTTATTTAAATTTATATGTGTATTTCTGTACGGACGTCAATGAACGATCTATTTTTTTATTGGTTGAAAACAGTTACTAGGGGGTTCTAAATAAATTATTTCATTTCATTCATTTATTCCTTAAAACTTTTAAGTGTTAAAAGTTTTATATTTCTGAATATTTTACTACAAAAAAAAAGAGTAAATTATTAATAATAATCTAAAAACACTTTGTCATTTATTTGACTTATGAGGTGCATTTAAAAAAAAAAAAAACAAAAATATATACTGTCCTGTTGGTTAAGTGGTCAGTGGCCCTGACTGTTATGGCAGAGGTCGTGGGTTCGATTCCCACCCAGGATAAAGGGCCCAGACGCCTCCTGCCGGAGGCTCTACGCCATTCGTCATTCGATGATTTTTACCTACCACAAAAAAACCACTAGACCAGAGGCTAGTCTAAAACTATTACGCTGATTCTTCTTATTATTATATTCTTAAACTGACCGCATTTACAACTGGATCATAAAAATAAACACAAATAACAATCACGAAAACCATTTTATTCAATACAAACATGACCGCGATATCTCTTCATTTATATACAACAAAAACTATATTATGGACATAAATATGTATTTATATAATAATATAAATTGAATGAATGATGCTCGCGACCCTTTGTAACCGACCCCTGTCGTGGCAAACAAATTAATGTCCTAGGTAATGTTGTAATAACGTTTATTTTAGATCGCTGGTGATATAGACTTGTGTTCTTTTGGTATATAGTTTATTAATATTTGTTAGGAATACGTGGTTAGATGACTAAATGGCTAAATTAGTTACTTTTCCTCGTGGGCTGACTGGCGAGTAGCAGAGAGTGAGAGCCAGTGATTCCCAAATTGTTATTGGAACAGAATTGTTACTTCTTTAGTTAGCCTTAGAGAAATGATAGGTAGATACTTAGTTGTAAAGTTGTTAAAACATGCATTTATTGCTACCTAGAAACTAAGACATTTAAAAAACAAGACAATTAATCTAAAAACAATATTTCATTTTGACTTGACTGGTAAGCAGTGATGCAATCGTTAATGGTGATTCGCACCAGTTTTATTAAAAGCTCTATATTCTTGAAGACACCTAAATTATAATTGGACGGGAAGATCGCAACAGGAAAATTATTTTAATTCTTCGATGTACGCGTTTTAAGTGAAACGAAACACTTAGTATGAACTATAGAAATGTTAACGATGTAAGTGAGGATATTCGCTTGTATTATGGAATGCTTAAATGATAAAGCCTTTCCTCTGGTTATTATAATTATCCTTCTGTGCTGTGCCCGACAGGGTCTATGATTGTTTCTATTTGCTAAACTATACCACCTAAGCCTAGTGTGAGTATTATGTCATGTAATTCTCACGGCTTGTCTACACTGAACCGAGTCTTCATAACTCAATTCAGGAACTGATTTCACAGGTAGTGTAAGTGCACGATTGCCACTTATACTTGGTTGGTAGGTTTTTTACACAACAAACACTGAATTGAGAAATGCCTTTAGGGTCACACTCCCAAAACGTCTACCTACTTCCCAAAATGGTAATTCCCTAAATGTCTATTTCCCATTTCGTCTACTTTCCCATAACGACCATTTCCCATATTAATCTGTTTCTCAAAAAGACTACTCCCAAAACGTCTAGTTCATAAAATTTAACACTTGTGCAATATTTTCCATCCAACACATGAAACCACTTCCTAAAATTCTCATCACAATTGATTAATGAAACTGACAAAAGAAAACTGTTTTGTAAACAATACATTCAACATTACCGGATATATAATAAAGGTTTATTGTAATGTTACGTCCAGTTAGTATTTTGTTATCAAACATACAATTGTTTATACAACAACAAATAGACTAGTACAACGAAAAAAGGCCTTTGTTTTAAAGTACACCTATTTTACTCATATGAATATTGTAACAGTTATGGCTCAAACAAGTTGCTGTACACAAGTGTGGGGTGTTCCTCCCTAGGGAACTTTGTAGGCAAGCAATGTGAAAAAATGCGTAAAGTTAAAAGTGTTTAAATATTTTATGTAAGTGCTTGACTATTATCTACTTTAGCTTTTTAATGGTGGTAGAACATATGAGACCAAGGTCAAAGAATATTGAAGGTTTTGTAGTTTCGTTAAGTTTTTTTCTTGGTGTTACATTTAAATTGCATATATTGTATACATAATTTAAAGTGGAAGATCGGAGTTACCGAACAAAAGGATCTTCTTGCCTTAAACTCTTGAGCTCCAAACGGCGTTCGCACAACTATGGTTTTTCTATTATGTCTCTAATTACGGTATTTGAAAGGTCAAGGGTTATCGCCAAATTATGTTTTTGAAAGTAATATTTAATCTTGGGTGTTAAGGGGATAAATCAAACATTATTGTTAAAATAAGTAACAAAAAAGTCAAAATCAAATAATAAAGAATAAAAAAAATTTAACATGCATGAAGATAAAATAAATAAATAAAAAATACTAACCAATACCTTCCTAAAAATAATAAAATAATAATCTTTGAACTGATTTGGTCAACTTTTTTTTTAGAGACCAATATTTAAATACCACTGCCATATTTAAATAAATTAACCGAGGAATCCAACGTCGTATAGATTATTAGAATCTACGAATAAACTTTTTTAACAATTACTTCTATTGTTACAGATCATTCAAAAATGGGTGCCCCGCGAGCCTGCCTCATCTTCATCACAATCCAGCTGGTTTCCCTGGCATACGCTCAGGAAGTCTCCAAGCGCGTCCCGCAAGGCTTCCTTGGCATGCGAGGCAAAAAGTACTTCGACGAAGACGGTATCGAACAGTTCTACAAACGAAAACCACAGTTCTTCGTCGGAGTCAAAGGAAAGAAGAGCCTTCAAGACATCCTCGAAGCCCCAGAGGAATACTATAAACGAGCCCCCATGGGCTTCATGGGAATGAGAGGAAAGAAAGACATCATCTTCCCCGAGACCCAGAGCAATGAACTGTTCCCTAAACGAGACGGATCTTTAATTGGACAAATAGACTACTCCTCGAAGGAGGAACCAGTGCCCAACGACCCTGACTTCCCGCTCCTCAACGAACTGCTTTTACATTACCTGTCACAAATGAACCCTCAGAGAATGGACTTCGTGCCTATTGGTGAATCTGTAGAGTCGTCGGTGGAACCTGATCAATCAAACGAAGTTGGAAAACGTGCGGCGAATTTCAACCAGTTTTACGGCGTGCGAGGAAAGAAATCCATAAACAATAAACGGCCTTACGATCTGTCTTTCCGCGGCAAATTCATCGGTGTGAGGGGCAAAAAGGACCTGAAAAACAGCGGCAACGGAGCGCATGAAATTAAGTTTTTGGTCGACCAGAATGGACCCCTGCCCAAGAGAAAGGCTCAGATGGGCTTCTTTGGCATGAGAGGCAAGAAGTGGACAGATGGTGAGTTTTTACGTGAATTGTATGCGAGTTTGTTATAAATATTTCATGTAAGGTCAATGTACATACACAATGATACTTCCGCGTTAATTTAGGCACGAATGTTACAGCCGGTTCCGTAAAACCGAAATCGTCTTGTTTTTAGGTACTTTTGTTAATATTTTGTACTTTTTTATCAAGGACTCATTATAAGGCAATTTTCTTTTCTTTTGAAAACAAACTTCCCAACTTAGTAACCACAAAAATGATTTATTCAATAATTAACTGAAAAATATTTTTGGCTGAAGTTTGTGTTTTTTCCAATGGAGAAGCAAATTGAAACAATATTATCATCGTTAAACAAATATACAGTAGTCTTTTTCCAAGGTTTGGTTTCCGTCATTTTTTTATGAGTAGGTAACGCAGAAACTTATATCATTAAGTACATGTATAACTAAAATCATAATATTGTTCTGTAAAAGCATAGCATCAGCCTTATAATCAGGCCTCCTCACTAGGAGAGTGTTTGTGTACTCGTACAAAAATCTGTTTAATTCGGTAACATATTTTCACCCACAGACTTCACCTATATATCAGCATGCTACGCGGTGTGTCGTAGCAAAGACGTAGCATCTCGTAGCACTGACGTAGCTAAACGTAGCACTAAGTGAAATCTAGGAACTATGACATTTTCTGTCATTACCTGCCATTGGAATTTAAGATAAGACGTAGTCACGCGTAGTCATTACATAATAAATAATTATAGTACACTCCGAAAGACAAATTTAAATATTTGGTTTTCGCCTTTCTGCACCCGAATCAAAACTATCTTGAAAATTTAACAAAAACTGCTGTAGTTTTTCTAATAATTTATTTGCAAACATAAATAAATAGTACGTGTGTTTTGCGGCGATGAAATTGGATGATTTTATTCAATTAACCCAGTTAAAAAAACACCATCAGGTGATATAGTGGTCAAGGACGAACCTATGAATAAAAAAACATAAATAATATGTAGTTTACAATTCCTATGACAGGTATTATGACAATTTAGTATTTCATGATTGCATGATTTTAACACTTGAAACTCATTCATCCTCATTTTCATTAATTTTCAGATATTTTATCATTTTTCATGATGCGAAATCGACGAGGTACTTTTGGTGTCATATCATTTTGACATTTTAATGTGGAAAATTACTGTAGGTATAATTATACTGAAAAGTTTTATTGTTGTTCTTTCTATTGTAATTAATTCCCTTAGTTTAGTTTGTTATCTAACGTATCTTTGAAAATCTTTACTAACTTTAGGGATATAACTTCTGTAGAATTAACATTTCTTTCTTTCGGTGTCATTGACAGAAAAGTCTAAACTAATTAATTTATTCATAAACTGACTTCTACTTATAGTATATTATCTTCTAATATTAGGAAGTTGTCATTCATTTTTTAACCCCCCAAGCCATGTTACAATCGTTTTCTTTAGAGTTAGCGCTTGAAGATAGCCACGCCCCCAATTCCTGTGTTGAAATAACGTCCGAACAAGAGAAATGAGGGCCTGGCCAACTACAAGCGCTAACTCTAAACGATACGATTGTAACTTGGCTAGGGGAGCAGGACCACCTTTCATCATCACATTCTTCAAAATTATTGTTTAGTACGCGGCAAATAAATTGGAACTAAAAATGTTTAGAGATTCGAAAACATGTTACTGCGCATTGAACGTCTATCGTCTTTTGGTTCAACTTATATGCCACAGATTGAACATTTATGTGTGATAAATACATTTTTTATTAATTTTTAATTGTTTTCTTTTTCTGTTACAGAACCCAGCCTCGAGATGGAAATGCCAAACTAAAGTGTCTTCTAAAATTGATTATTACAAAAAGTATTATAATAATAATAAAAAAATTAAATGCTACCTATTTCTTGACGAAGACTTACCCTTTTCAACATATCTTATAAATTAAGAACTCTTGCCAATAATAAAAATTGAGGCTTATTTTAGCGTTATTTTCACAGTTTGTTAAGAGATTCTAGTCAGTAAATTATATGTATTGTACTAATATAACAATATGCTGTTACTATTAATATTTTTTAAGTTTAAAACTTTGTAAAAACATATTTTATCAGTAGATATATTTATAATTTATTTATTATTTTTTAAATTCAAATATATGTTTTTTTATTGTTCGATATTTTTTTTTTGTTTATAAATTATAAATATGTATATTTCAATTTAGGTATAATAAGTTAAGAATTATAGCTTTTAAGCTTAAATGCCTGAAGTTCCTCCGTTTATTTTGAAAGGCTCTCTAAACTATGTTCAATAATATACTTTGGAAGTTATTCTGTTTTTTATTAGTCAGATTTTATAGGCACCCTATTTCTTAACATTTATTCCATAAAGCGGCCTAAATTATTAACTTTTAGGAATTTTATCTACCAGTCATAATCCTTTTTACTTTATTTGCTGCTCAAATGTGTCAATTTTTTTTAAATGTTAAATGCTTTTGTTTTTTTTTTGAGATATCTTATATTGCTTTCCTGTTTTACTATTGTTGAAATATGTTTTATACTAAGTTATGTTATATGTATCTTAAGTTACTAAAAACGTGTAACCCTTAATAAAATAAATTCCTAACTAAAACAAACTTATATTGTCATCGATGTCAAATCTGAATATAAATTTACTAATTGTTAAAAATATAATAAAAGTTAAATGAAAGTAGATAGCTCACGATGAGTATTTTCAATTATAAATATTAATGAATGTAGTTTATAATTGTAATTAATATCACTATAAAAATAAACTTTAGATTTATATTAACGTTTTGTTAATTTTCACTGTTACATACTTTTTGAATGTTTTATTTTTTATTATTGTGCGCAAAATTTGACGAAAAAAAAATAGAGATGTCATTTAATAAATAAAAATCGAAAGTCGTCTATTTAATATTATGAAGGGCTGATTTCGCTGTTTTTTTAGGGTTCCTTTTTTAAATAAATTAACTGCTACCTTTCTAATTGCAAAAAAGTACAATTAGACAAGATTAGTTGTAGTATGTTTTCAGGAAGACATAGTTGCTTTCCAGGATGTCGTTGTTACATTAAAATCATGTTTAACAATGAAATCAGCCCTCAGATTTTAACCTTTTATTTAATTTATCAATAAATTAAAATTATTTACCTGTTTAAAAAGCCTTTTAAATTAAAAACTGTTACAACAATACGTTACCTTAGCTTTTAACTGTTAATTTAATATTTAATCTAAATATTTGTATAAATTAGTTGTTGCCTTGGTTACTGTCTTGACATTTTGTAAGGGCTGGCAAAATGTGAAACTGTATTATAACAATAGTGAAATTAATATACGCAGTTGTCAATTTTAATGTTGTTTCATTTAAGGACGACCTTATATACTTATTTCGCCACTGTGCCCTTAGTTATAGTATCAGCTTTATAATTTTCCTACTGCTGGGACTTGGTCCTCCTTTATAGGAGAAGGAGCGGCCGTAATCCACTACGCGGGCATAGTGCGGGTTGGTGGATGTCACGTGTCTTCGAAGTTTTGGTTTTAGGACATAAATTGCGCAAAGTAATGCGCCTGGCTGGGTTTGAACCCGTGACCTACAATTTACAATTTGTCAGTCGGGGCCTTTACCATTCGGCCACCATTGCTCTACTTGGCCACCATTTTGGTTAGCTATAATCAGAGGGAAACGTGTTGAAGCGTTCCTTTGGACAAAATATTCTCAAGTGGACATCGAGACCCTTTAGGCACAAAATACCCGATGGGGAGTGATTGGCCGCCTGTCAGGGTGCATCGTTCCGCAGACTGACCGACCCCAAGATTCCGAACATATTATGATCTGCTAGGCGTAGGTAGGTATTACGAGAAATTCATCAGGTCGAGTAAGCCAAAATCACTGTAAAGAACAGCTGATTTTTTTTTTATTGTGCTCCCGGATTTGCAAATGGGACTCTGAAATGGCTTGACATTTTTTTTTGTTGTGTTATGGTGTACCTACAATAAAGAGTAGGTATATCTATCTATTTTAATCTCATTTCATTTGCATGGTTTTTTTATGTAGAATATGTCACCCCGATGATATAATATAAATGTTTAATTTAATATACCTACATATTTAGTATTCTACTCGCAATATGATAAGCATTCTAGCCTCATCTATGAGGCTAGAATGCTTTTATATTATAGAAGCCCACATTAAAACTATTGGCCAATAAAAGACCAATTCTTATGTTTTTTTTTTTGTGTTGGCTGGTCTAAGAATACCTAAGTCGTAGGCTACTTTATATCCTCCTAATTCACCACTATCTCTTTGATATTTTATTTGGCAGAAAAACGTTCACTGAGTGAGGAACCTAATTACCTAATATACCTACGCAAACCAGTAGATACGATACCTAATAAGTAACCTACGCTTAGATTGGTTTTGATATGCCCACTTTAGCTTGATAAAAAAGCGGACTTAGTGGCAGGGGCGTAACTACCGCTGTATCAATGATAAAAAATTTGCGCCATGATACCCACAACGCCAACGGTCTCGTAGGGTTTTTTTTATGGTAGGTAAAAATCATCGAATGACGAATCCCGCTCTTGGGTGGAGTGGGAAATAGTGTCAGACTCTTACTGACTACACAACCTACCCCGTGCCTTCCTTGCCTTATTCCCAGAGCCCCGGTGTAACGCTTTCGCACCAACCTTCAGCACCGGGAGGATGGTCTCGTAGGGTAAAACAAGCATTTATAGCACTATTTTTGTTTTTGATACGAGGTTCCTGTGAAGTTTCATAGGAGCCCCAGGAGCAGGAGCAGGTCTAAAGATGGCGGTGGCGTAGCAAATCAGCTACGCCACTGAAGCAGTGGCGTAGCTGACTGTTAACTTTTGCTCAAGATGTGGATGAGAAGCACTAGCTGGCCTTTTAAGAACCGTAATTAAAGACATAATAGAAATACAATAGGTGTGCGAACGGCGGTATTCGTTTGGGGCTCAAGAGTTTAAAGTTGATAAATCAACCACGTTCGGAATATTATGGATGGTATCCCACCGTGGGAGCTCTTGCGAAGTATCTGAACTAAGTAAAATAATTATGTAAAAAAAATAAGCATGGGAGTTTAGATTACTAGCGCCTCATTTTCAGCTGAGCCTTCTGAAATTTGAGAGACCCGTTTTGAAATTTGAGAGACGTTTAGGCTCAGAATGACGAATTCGCAAATTATCCATTTCGCAGGATTCCCGATTCGAAAATATCCAGTTCGCAGAACGACGAAATCGCAGAATGTTCTGTATTCATCGTAACTTAATGAGTAATCAGGTTACTAGAATATCAGTTTTATTTCTGTCACATTTGTTTAATATTAGATACGTTAACTATAGAATCATACACCTTTTGGATACCGTAATTAGAGACAATAGGTGCGAACGATTCGCACACCTATTGTATTTCTATTATGTCTCTAAGTACGAAATTCGAAAGGTTAAATCACCACTTCCCAATCAAACTAAAAGAAATGTGACTAAATAAAACTGATTTTCTAATAACCTGACTACTTACCTACTTATTGAAATATTTTTAAATCCCCCACCGATTAGTACCTACCTTGGTAGTGACCAAGTACTTTTTTTATGGTGGACATAAATCATCGAATGACAATTCCCGCTCTAGGGCGGAGTAAGAGTCTGACACTGTTTCCCGCAGTGTCAGACTCTTACTTAAACACCGCAACCCGTTCCTTGTTTGCCTTTCGCACTAAGGCCAAACCTACACCTTTCAGAAATAGACCCTGGGCACCAGTAAGCTTCGACTCATTTGCAGAGTCCCTACGGATATAATATGGTAGTGACAATGTTTAATGAACACTGGAGATTCTGCGATTTGGACATTTTGCGAATTTGAGTTTTTGCGTCTAATGGACATTTTGCGAATTGGTCATTCTGCACCTATGTTGCAGAATGACCAATGACGTGATGTCACGGAAAATGAGGTTTCAAAGCTTCGCCTGTTAAACAGTATTCAGTAATTAGGGATAGAAGATGACGAGAAAAAAAAAACACAAAAATTAACTTCTTTGTATTTATTTTCGTATTAAAATTGTTTCATTTAATAAATCCATGATGTTTATAAACGTAATACAGTAGTTATATAACGCATCGAAGCCATGTCCATCTATGTATGATATTAAATACATTATTAACCTCAACGACTAACCGCACTGATGAATGGACTGCGTTCACACGCACACATACATAACGCACACTCGCGCGGGCGCAATGTGACAGGCCGCCATATTGCATTACTAAAGCTATAGATACATACACAAAGTACTTAAAAAACCAACAATTTAGTTCAGAAAATGGAAAAAAATAATTTAATAGCACGCTTTTTTTTTCAATTATTACATAATATTTTTAGACTAGCTTATTTTGGTATTTTAGTCGCGTTTGAGGGAGGCTTGTATACGCAACTTGGGGCGCTCGTCAACACATTTAAACTTATAATATAAAACATCAGACTATGGAACATGACGATCGACTTGTATCGGGCGACCTGTCACACTGGTTTTAGTAATATTACAATTATACACAACAATACTTTGGGACAGACATTTTGACAGATCCGTCACAAAATAATCTGACAGTTTTATTTTAGTGAATTGGTTTTAAAATCTCAATTTCATTGATACCGCAATTGGCAAGAATTTATAGCTAACATCACTGACCGTCAAGTTGTACAAAAATATGTTTAATTCGGTAACATATTTTCACCCACAGACTTCACCTATATATCAGCATGCTACGCGGTGTGTCGTAGCAAAGACGTAGCATCTCGTAGCACTGACGTAGCTAAACGTAGCACTAAGTGAAATCTAGGAACTATGACATTTTCTGTCATTACCTGCCATTGGAATTTAAGATAAGACGTAGTCACGCGTAGTCATTACATAATAAATAATTATAGTACACTCCGAAAGACAAATTTAAATATTTGGTTTTCGCCTTTCTGCACCCGAATCAAAACTATCTTGAAAATTTAACAAAAACTGCTGTAGTTTTTCTAATAATTTATTTGCAAACATAAATAAATAGTACGTGTGTTTTGCGGCGATGAAATTGGATGATTTTATTCAATTAACCCAGTTAAAAAAACACCATCAGGTGATATAGTGGTCAAGGACGAACCTATGAATAAAAAAACATAAATAATATGTAGTTTACAATTCCTATGACAGGTATTATGACAATTTAGTATTTCATGATTGCATGATTTTAACACTTGAAACTCATTCATCCTCATTTTCATTAATTTTCAGATATTTTATCATTTTTCATGATGCGAAATCGACGAGGTACTTTTGGTGTCATATCATTTTGACATTTTAATGTGGAAAATTACTGTAGGTATAATTATACTGAAAAGTTTTATTGTTGTTCTTTCTATTGTAATTAATTCCCTTAGTTTAGTTTGTTATCTAACGTATCTTTGAAAATCTTTACTAACTTTAGGGATATAACTTCTGTAGAATTAACATTTCTTTCTTTCGGTGTCATTGACAGAAAAGTCTAAACTAATTAATTTATTCATAAACTGACTTCTACTTATAGTATATTATCTTCTAATATTAGGAAGTTGTCATTCATTTTTTAACCCCCCAAGCCATGTTACAATCGTTTTCTTTAGAGTTAGCGCTTGAAGATAGCCACGCCCCCAATTCCTGTGTTGAAATAACGTCCGAACAAGAGAAATGAGGGCCTGGCCAACTACAAGCGCTAACTCTAAACGATACGATTGTAACTTGGCTAGGGGAGCAGGACCACCTTTCATCATCACATTCTTCAAAATTATTGTTTAGTACGCGGCAAATAAATTGGAACTAAAAATGTTTAGAGATTCGAAAACATGTTACTGCGCATTGAACGTCTATCGTCTTTTGGTTCAACTTATATGCCACAGATTGAACATTTATGTGTGATAAATACATTTTTTATTAATTTTTAATTGTTTTCTTTTTCTGTTACAGAACCCAGCCTCGAGATGGAAATGCCAAACTAAAGTGTCTTCTAAAATTGATTATTACAAAAAGTATTATAATAATAATAAAAAAATTAAATGCTACCTATTTCTTGACGAAGACTTACCCTTTTCAACATATCTTATAAATTAAGAACTCTTGCCAATAATAAAAATTGAGGCTTATTTTAGCGTTATTTTCACAGTTTGTTAAGAGATTCTAGTCAGTAAATTATATGTATTGTACTAATATAACAATATGCTGTTACTATTAATATTTTTTAAGTTTAAAACTTTGTAAAAACATATTTTATCAGTAGATATATTTATAATTTATTTATTATTTTTTAAATTCAAATATATGTTTTTTTATTGTTCGATATTTTTTTTTTGTTTATAAATTATAAATATGTATATTTCAATTTAGGTATAATAAGTTAAGAATTATAGCTTTTAAGCTTAAATGCCTGAAGTTCCTCCGTTTATTTTGAAAGGCTCTCTAAACTATGTTCAATAATATACTTTGGAAGTTATTCTGTTTTTTATTAGTCAGATTTTATAGGCACCCTATTTCTTAACATTTATTCCATAAAGCGGCCTAAATTATTAACTTTTAGGAATTTTATCTACCAGTCATAATCCTTTTTACTTTATTTGCTGCTCAAATGTGTCAATTTTTTTTAAATGTTAAATGCTTTTGTTTTTTTTTTGAGATATCTTATATTGCTTTCCTGTTTTACTATTGTTGAAATATGTTTTATACTAAGTTATGTTATATGTATCTTAAGTTACTAAAAACGTGTAACCCTTAATAAAATAAATTCCTAACTAAAACAAACTTATATTGTCATCGATGTCAAATCTGAATATAAATTTACTAATTGTTAAAAATATAATAAAAGTTAAATGAAAGTAGATAGCTCACGATGAGTATTTTCAATTATAAATATTAATGAATGTAGTTTATAATTGTAATTAATATCACTATAAAAATAAACTTTAGATTTATATTAACGTTTTGTTAATTTTCACTGTTACATACTTTTTGAATGTTTTATTTTTTATTATTGTGCGCAAAATTTGACGAAAAAAAAATAGAGATGTCATTTAATAAATAAAAATCGAAAGTCGTCTATTTAATATTATGAAGGGCTGATTTCGCTGTTTTTTTAGGGTTCCTTTTTTAAATAAATTAACTGCTACCTTTCTAATTGCAAAAAAGTACAATTAGACAAGATTAGTTGTAGTATGTTTTCAGGAAGACATAGTTGCTTTCCAGGATGTCGTTGTTACATTAAAATCATGTTTAACAATGAAATCAGCCCTCAGATTTTAACCTTTTATTTAATTTATCAATAAATTAAAATTATTTACCTGTTTAAAAAGCCTTTTAAATTAAAAACTGTTACAACAATACGTTACCTTAGCTTTTAACTGTTAATTTAATATTTAATCTAAATATTTGTATAAATTAGTTGTTGCCTTGGTTACTGTCTTGACATTTTGTAAGGGCTGGCAAAATGTGAAACTGTATTATAACAATAGTGAAATTAATATACGCAGTTGTCAATTTTAATGTTGTTTCATTTAAGGACGACCTTATATACTTATTTCGCCACTGTGCCCTTAGTTATAGTATCAGCTTTATAATTTTCCTACTGCTGGGACTTGGTCCTCCTTTATAGGAGAAGGAGCGGCCGTAATCCACTACGCGGGCATAGTGCGGGTTGGTGGATGTCACGTGTCTTCGAAGTTTTGGTTTTAGGACATAAATTGCGCAAAGTAATGCGCCTGGCTGGGTTTGAACCCGTGACCTACAATTTACAATTTGTCAGTCGGGGCCTTTACCATTCGGCCACCATTGCTCTACTTGGCCACCATATTGGTTAGCTATAATCAGAGGGAAACGTGTTGAAGCGTTCCTTTGGACAAAATATTCTCAAGTGGACATCGAGACCCTTTAGGCACAAAATACCCGATGAAGAGTGATTGGCCGCCTGTCAGGGTGCATCGTTCCGCAGACTGACCGACCCCAAGATTCCGGACATATTATGATCTGCTAGGCGTAGGTATTACGAGAAATTCATCAGGTCGAGTAAGCCAAAATCACTGTAAAGAACAGCTGATTTTTTTTTTATTGTGCTCCCGGATTTGCAAACGGATTTGCATTTTTTTTTTGTTGTGCTATGGTGTACCTACAATAAAGAGTAGGTATATCTATCTATTTTAATCTCATTTCATTTGCATGGTTTTTTTATGTAGAATATGTCACCCCGATGATAATAATATAAATGTTTAATTTAATATACCTACATATTTAGTATTCTACTCGTAATATGATAAGCATTCTAGCCTCATCTATGAGGCTAGAATGCTTTTATATTATAGAAGCCCACATTAAAACTATTGGCCAATAAAAGACCAATTCTTATGTTTTTTTTGTGTTGGCTGGTCTAAGAATACCTAAGTCGTAGGCTACTTTATATCCTCCTAATTCACCACTATCTCTTTGATATTTTATTTGGCAGAAAAACGTTCACTGAGTGAGGAACCTAATTACCTAATATACCTACGCAAACCAGTAGATACGATACCTAATAAGTAACCTACGCTTAGATTGGTTTTGATATGCCCACTTTAGCTTGATAAAAAAGCGGGCTTAGTGGCAGGGGCGTAACTACCGCTGTATCAATGATAAAAAATTTGCGCCATGATACCCACAACGCCAACGGTCTCGTAGGGTTTTTTTGTTATGGTAGGTAAAAATCATCGAATGACGAATCCCGCTCTTGGGTGGAGTGGGAAATAGTGTCAGACTCTTACTGACTACACAACCTACCCCGTGCCTTCCTTGCCTTATTCCCAGAGCCCCGGTGTAACGCTTTCGCACCAACCTTCAGCACCGGGAGGATGGTCTCGTAGGGTAAAACAAGCATTTATAGCACTATTTTTGTTTTTGATACGAGGTTCCTGTGAAGTTTCATAGGAGCCCCAGGAGCAGGAGCAGGTCTAAAGATGGCGGTGGCGTAGCAAATCAGCTACGCCACTGAAGCAGTGGCGTAGCTGACTGTTAACTTTTGCTCAAGATGTGGATGAGAAGCACTAGCTGGCCTTTTAAGAACCGTAATTAGAGACATAATAGAAATACAATAGGTGTGCGAACGGCGGTATTCGTTTGGGGCTCAAGAGTTTAAAGTTGATAAATCAACCACGTTCGGAATATTATGGATGGTATCCCACCGTGGGAGCTCTTGCGAAGTATCTGAACTAAGTAAAATAATTATGTAAAAAAATAAGCATGGGAGTTTACTAGCGCCTCATTTTCAGCTGAGCCTTCTGAAATTTGAGAGACCCGTTTTGAAATTTGAGAGACGTTTAGGCTCAGAATGACGAATTCGCAAATTATCCATTTCGCATGATTCCTGATTCGAAAATATCCAGTTCGCAGAACGACGAAATCGCAGAATGTTCTGTATTCATCGTAACTTAATGAGTAATCAGGTTACTAGAATATCAGTTTTATTTCTGTCACATTTGTTTAATATTAGATACGTAACTATAGAATCATACACCTTTTGGATACCGTAATTAGAGACAATAGTTGCGAACGATTCGCACACCTATTGTATTTCTATTATGTCTCTAATTACGAAATTCGAAAGGTTAAATCACCACTTTCCAATCAAACTAAAAGAAATGTGGCTAAATAAAACTGATTTTCTAATAACCTGACTACTTACCTACTTATTGAAATATTTTTAAATCCTCCACCAATTAGTACCTACCTTGGTAGTGACCAAGTACTTTTTTATGGTGGACATAAATCCATCGAATGACAATTCCCGCTCTAGGGCGGAGTAAAGAGTCTGACACTGTTTCCCGCAGTATCAGACTCTTACTTAAACACCGCAACCCGTTCCTTGTTTGCCTTTCGCACTAAGGCCAAACCTACACCTTTCAGAAATAGACCCTGGGCACCAGTAAACTTCGACTCATTTGCAGAGTCCCTACGGATATAATATGGTAGTGACAATGTTTGATGAACACTGGAGATTCTGCGATTTGGACATTTTGCGAATTTGAGTTTTTGCGTCTAATGGACATTTTGCGAATTGGTCATTCTGCACCTATGTTGCAGAATGACCAATGACGTGATGTCACGGAAAATGAGGTTTCAAAGCTTCGCCTGTTAACAGTATTCAGTAATTAGGGATAGAAGATAACGAGAAAAAAAAACACACAAAATTAACTTCTTTGTATTTATTTTCGTATTAAAATTGTTTCATTTAATAAATCCATGATGTTTATAAACGTAATACAGTAGTTATATAACGCATCGAAGCCATGTCCATCTATGTATGATATTAAATACATTATTAACCTCAACGACTAACCGCACTGATGAATGGACTGCGTTCACACGCACACATACATAACGCACACTCGCGCGGGCGCAATGTGACAGGCCGCCATATTGCATTACTAAAGCTATAGATACATACACAAAGTACTTAAAAAACCAACAATTTAGTTCAGAAAATGGAAAAAAATAATTTAATAGCACGCTTTTTTTTCAATAATTACATAATATTTTTAGACTAGCTTATTTTGGTATTTTAGTCGCGTTTGAGGGAGGCTTGTATACGCAACTTGGGGCGCTCGTCAACACATTTAAACTTATAATATAAAACATCAGACTATGGAACATGACGATCGACTTGTATCGGGCGACCTGTCACACTGGTTTTAGTAATATTACAATTATACACAACAATACTTTGGGACAGACATTTTGACAGATCCGTCACAAAATAATCTGACAGTTTTATTTTAGTGAATTGGTTTTAAAATCTCAATTTCATTGATACCGCAATTGGCAAGAATTTATAGCTAACATCACTGACCGTCAAGTTATTTGTAAGCTAGCTTTACTGTCGAAATGTTAGCCCAAGTATTCTTCAGGCCAGAATAAGTGACACATCAAATTAAAAAGGTTTGACAGCTCAAACAAAACCATATCTGAATAGTACATCAGAAAACGTATTGTTTGATTGACTGTCGCCATTTTTGTAAAGGTGTGTCATTTATTCTGACCCCAATTTCATACATATTCGTATAATATTAAGGCCGTGAGACATCTACATGATTTTCATATAATTTGAACGATTAAGAGTGGATGGATAAGCAAAATAAAACACAAATCGTACAAATGTTACCTACAAGCAAAAATCGTATGATAAATTTGTTAAATGACATTCACAACAAATGTCAGATAACTGTCACTTTGAAGGAACGACGAGAAATGACATTTGTTGTGTACGTGTGTCCGTTGTGTGTCGAATACATTGACATCTTCACGCATACACAAACAATGGAGTTGATTTGCATAACGGAAGTCATTTACTCTTTAACCAACAACATCTCATAAAAACTAACGCTTTACCTAACTTTTAAAACCACACACAACAATGTATTTGACACACAACAGATATAAATTGGAAAAAACTACTATTATTATTATTTGAAAGAAAATATTATGGAATAATATACAGACAGGGAAATGTACCCCTAAATCAAACAGTTTTAGTTACATTTTCATAAAAAACCATTTACTATACAGGCAAAGTAAATTGAAACGCTAATAAGTTTAAAATCTTAACACAATAATAATAATGAAACGGTTTCGTATGAAAACGTAACCATAACTTTTGACGTAAATAATTCATTTATACAATAACTAGTAAACGGTTAGGTTAGAATTTTAGTTCAGTTGAAAATAATATTAATGCAACCCATTATAACCATGTTTTTATGAACCGAAACGGCATCAAATAACTAGTTTTTTTAACATTCTATAAAAAGAAGCTGAATAACATTGAATGCTATCTACTTATCATACAAAAAATTGTATATATAACGTTAAATAACTTAAATTACATTATTGTAACTTTATTAAGCATAACTTCATTTCAACCCCAAATGTATACTGTTCATTCAATTATTTTTCTAAGAACAACTTTAGAAAAAAAGTATATATAACGTCATTTTTTAGGTATTTACACTTATATTCGTATTCAGATATAATCCTGTGCGTTTATCCTTACTTGATAATAACATTTTCTTTTTCACAACATTTAACATCGTCTAAAGTTCGTTTTTAAATCCTAGACTACGATTTGACAACTCAAAATTTCAAACTCCAGAAAATTGGGAACATATTTCTAGAGTGTGATGATTTTGAGTTGTCAAATCGTAGTCTAGTATTAAAAAACAAACTATGTTTTAAAACTGCGATCAGTTCATACAAAATCCTATGTTTCATTATATTTGAATACAAATAAAAGTGTTGATATCACGAACTAGTGTCTGTGATATCATTTTTCACGCAGTTGTAATTGCATACGGCATTTTGTACACAGAAAAGATGCCTTGGTTATTTTTCTAGTACTTATTACTCTTATTACAAGCTTGGTTAGGTCTTGATCGGTCTTATTACGTATGCTTATAGCAATGTTTATTTCTTGGTGATATGCTAACCAATTTTAATCGAGTTACCGATTATTGGGCACAGCATTTGCTAGGATTTATCAAAGTAAGAGAAATGTTGCCCTATTTCTCGTTCTTGGTCTAGAAATAAAAATATTGTGATAGACTGAATTTTATTATTATCATACTGATAAATACTCAATTTCACAACTAGTGTCACGGCTTTTAATAATGCTGTTATTAATTAAAATCTTTACATTTCCATCCCACTTCCTATTCAATCTTTATAGTCTTAATAAAGATGTTTTCTCCTATCAACGCCAGTTCATTTTAATGTTCCTCTTGTTCACATTTAATTCTATTCACACTAATTAAACAAATTATTATACAATTACAAATAAAACTTACTTAAATTATCACACAACACCAATCTTTATGAGACGGATTTTGAATATTACAACATTTACTAAAGGGGAAGAGAAGACAAAAAAAAATACAAATTTCGAAAATGGCGCGAACTTTAGTCTTTGAAAACATGGATGCCGGATAAGTATTATGCATAATCAGTATTACAATATACAGCAATAAAAAGGCCCCTTTTTAGTAAACCGCTTGAGATCGAACTTTGTCAAAATCTTGAGAGAACGATTTGACATTTCAAAACCATGATGACAGTTCTATTTTGACAGCTTTTATGTTGTTTATTGTCAGCGGCGGTTTACGGACCAAAGAGGTTTATATAATTCTTATAAAATCATTTCTAGCGGCCTGGCAATCTATTCACACATCGTCATTGAATAAATAATGTTCATATTTATATCTTAACGCTACATATTGGTTATTGAAAACATTAAGTTAGATATTATGTAATTTTTTTAATAGCAATCAGGAAACCGACCAGACTCAATGTACTTTGAGAATTTTCGTATAAAATTGATTGCATTTAAAATTACATTTAAAGTTGAATTATCTTCAGTTGGCGATGGAAAGAACAACTGAAGAGTTTGTAGCCGAAACTTGAAGGAATAAACGAAGAAATTATATTTTTAATCTTCAGACATATTAGGGGACCAAATGTCCCCCAAAATGACGCGTAACTCTCGTCCCTTATAAGTTTACAACGCATTCACTTGGTGCGGGATATATTGTTAGACAATTAAGCAGCATTTTGTTCCCTGATATATCTGAGACTCCACAATAGAACTCGGCCTTTCATATTATTTTCCCACGTATTTCTCTATCAACGAAAGAATAATGTTGTTTCCAAGAATTTTAGATCTTTGAAATGCCAATTATATCTTCGTATCTCTACACCACTGGACTCCCATCAACAGTATACAAAATATGCTTACATTTGACCAATTTAGCAATATGTTAGTAAAACCATAGTAATCATTTGCGATAATTTACAATAAATGCATTAATTAAATATATTATAATAATTTAGTGCCTTCTCGGTAATCCGCCACTCCGTGTAATACATAACTTTGTGAATAAGTATCAGTAATTGGGAATAATTTATAGTTTTGCTTAGGATCAACTAAATAACTACGTCATTATAGTCATTACTTAAATATATATTGGCTAAGTAAACTATATTCCTGCATTTAACTCTTGATAGCTAGCCTAAGTTTGTCCCAAATTTGGGAATATGATTTTACGGGTTTTAACTACAGTAAAAATGCGACGGATTTATTTTTTACTAGCATAAGATACATGGACTGAATGCGTTGACTAAGAAGTGTTTTTTCAAGTTGATCCTAAGCAATTTTTACCTTAGAATGTAGGAAGCATTATTGCGGATAAATAGTCCAGTAAATATTGTTTCTATTATAGTTTTGTTTATATAAACACCACTGGTTCGAGTGGCAGACACAACATACCCTGTTTTCATGCATACATATTGGCTTAGTAATAGATCGCCCTTTCGACTATAGTTTGGATTCCTACCTACATTTCTTTTCTTATTTAGCTTGAAGATGTTATTCTAGATCTTTTCTTTTATGGTAGAAAGAAGATTTGCATTTGTGTTTGTTTATTTGATTGATTTACGAGTTTCAGAATTGGTTTCAAATTCAGATTGAGTACATTTTTAAGTGCGTCCGAGAGTCGAACATGTTATTTCATATGTTCGTTTATAAATACTTAATATTGTACTAAAATTACTTTATCACTACTTTTATGCTTCGTAAAAAACCCAAATGTTTCTATAGTACATACTGCTATTAAAAAGACACGATTTTTTTTATATAAAATTCAGTTTTAAATGCTAAGGCAGTTGGAAACCTATTTCAAGAAGTGCCCTAACTATGTTTTGGTCACTTTCGCCTAGTTCAATTTGTTACTATTACAAGTCTATCTAAAAAACATTTACTAGCACCAACGATGAGTAACAAAAACATTGTATTTTCAACTTTTTGAGAGATCTTTTGAGATAATGTGTGAACTAATTTAGGAAAGCACCGTGACACACATTTTATTCAAAGCATTTTCATGAAAATAGGGACAAGCATAAGTGCTGCCCTCTGTTTCGAGTCTTATCCGTGTATTTATCTTTTTGACCGCCAATTAATGTGACCAAAGATGTTTCTACGCCATTTATTATAAATATTTCGCATTTAGTGCAGTTATTTAAGCATTCGTGAAAATTATCATCTCCGGCGGTCAAAAAGCATTTTTGTCAATATAAATAACCCTATCTACCTCCAGTACTTCAATAATAGCGTGCCATATTCACAACCACACGACTACCAGCCAATATATACGCAATGAAAACCGACTGCATTCAGTTACCAACCTTATGTACACACAATTAGATCGCATTTTGCAATGTCAAGGGGTGGTTGTGAGTGGCCCCGTGACCGTTGTGCGTTGTGAAGTCGTCGTCTAGGAGCTTGGGCACGTCGGCCAACTTTGTTTGGTTCTCGTTGGACAAACGCTCGGTTTGTATGAAGTTGGCGGATATGTGGCCAATGTTGGCGGGCTGGGAGTTGCCGTTGTTGGCTTCGATTGGCGTGTTGGTTATTGGTGCGTTATCGATTGTTTGTAGTTTGGGTGTCGTCGTCTGCTCTGCTGATTTGTCCTCAGTCTGGAAGAGAGGAATAATGATGATTTATTTTATAGTGAGAATTATATACACTCAGCGCAATGATATAATTCGTATTCACGGTGTTCTGACACTAAAATAAGCACAATTCACTGGTAAAAGAGATGGTCACCTTCGTTCTTGTTGGAGCCATATTTATGGCCAGTTTATTTGGTAATTCAAGTACATTACCAGATAAACTGGCCATAAATATATATTTTTTTTTACTAAGTAGTAATGAACGTATTTGCCTTGAAAATTGTAACTGTATAACATTGATAAAAAAATATGTAAAATAAATAAATGAAGAGGTTTGGCTGGTAGGAAGTGTAACAACTTGCATTAACCTCTCGTACGCCGTAATTAGAGACACAATTAAAAAGTTATTGTGTCTCTCGTAGATCTGCGTTCGGTTAAAGGTTAAAACTTTCATGGGTTCTGAAGGGCGCAGATTTTGTAATCTTACTAATATTATAAATGCGAAAGTTACGATGTTTGGATGTTTGTTACTCAATCACGCCAAAACGGCTGGACGGATCTGGATTAAATTTGGCACAGGCATAGGATACACTCCGGAATAGGACATAGGCTACTTTTTACCCCGGAAACCCCAACCCCAACCCCAACCCCAATAATACGGGGGCGCAGCCGCGGGCAAAAGCTAGTAGTAAATAATAAATAAAATATAATAAAGAGGTAAAGTTTTTTTTTTTGTTTCTGTCTTTTTATCTTTTTGTTTGTAGGAGGTAATCTCTGGATCTACTGGTCCGATTGGCAAAATTTTAGCAATAATAGAAAGCTGCTTTACTCCTGAAGCGAAGCCGCTGACAAAAGCTAGTTGTAAATAAGGTGACTCACAGCGAGTTGTTCGGACAGCCCCAATAGGTCGGCAGTGACGTTGCCGTTGTTGGGCGTGGCGTGTGCGGCCGGAGCTTCCGCTGCGTTCGGGAGCACTTCCACGGGCTTTGACTCTTGAGCCTGGATTAGAATATAACATTCCAATTATTAGAAATACAGATGCCATAGACAACGCATGTAATTTTCACTGAGACCAAGGCTTTTTGCCTAGTGTCTATGGTGTCGTTGACTGACTAATTGTTGTATTTTGTGTGGTTGTTTTATGTGTGTATATATGTGCGTCTAGTTTGGGCCGAATAAAAATTGTTTTTTCTTTTTCTTTTAGAAATACACATACTTACAAGATGTTGTTTGTATCGGTTATTCACAGGGCAAAAAACGTTATCATCATTACACTTTTTTATGGTTCAACTGTTGGAACACAAGCCTTCTCCTTTTTTTAGGAGACCGAATGGGCCATAATAAACCACACGGCTCTAGTGCAGTTTGGTGGATGTCATAAGTCTTTAAATTTTTGTTCTAGGACATGCTGGTTTTTTTACGATGTTTTTCTTCACTGTTTTGAGAGCAGTGGTGATGAAATAAATTACACAAAATAATGTGCCTGGTTGGGTTTGAACCTGCGACCTACAACTCCTAAGTCGGGGCTGTTACTACATTGTTATAATTATCATAGTAAAAATAAGTTATAAATTATATACTTCAATGTTTTCTTTGTATAGGTATAAACTGCTAAATTTTGATGGTTTTACTCTTGTAGAGGATCGATTCGATACATCAAGTATCGATTAGTAAAGGTAATATTATTATTTTTTCTAAGTAATCATCAGCTGAGCGAGTTAATGATATGTAGTTGTAGGTCATTGCGTACTAAACGTACGTTATAATTGTAAAATGATATATTGCCATCAAATATTTCATGTAGATAAGTTACAATACCTGCGAGAAGTCCAATCCTAGTAAGTCGTGCGTGACGTGCGCGTTGCCGTTATCCGCTGGCGCCGGAGCGGGCGCCGCGGCAGGCGCCGGTGCGGCCGGCGCGGGGGCCGCGTCGGCGGGCGCGGGCGCGGGCGCTGCGGGCGCCTGCTCGCTGGCGGGCGCCGGCGCGGCCGCGGCAGCTGCAGGAGCTTGTTTGCTCTTGTCTTCTTCTGCTTGCTGTTCGTTTATTAAATATTTATTATTCATTTCTATACAGTGCATGTATTGACAAACATGAATACGTAAACTATTTATACAAAATAGCGACCTCGACAGACGTTGTTCCGCCCGAAAACTAGTATGTGTGTTCTTTATTTTTTTTTCAATGAAATATACAAAGACAAAAGCTTATATAAACAAACAAAAAATTTCAAATAAAATTTGTTCTAAGTGCCTGTAGAACTAAAATAACACGCTTGCTTATTTGTACAAAGTTGCTAGTTGCTGTTGCTATCTTTAGGAGCTATTCTCTAGGAAATTCATTCGCCGACTACAAGAAGACAAACAGAGGTTGACGCCTGGGAATCACTTAACATCCAGCCTGATAGAATACGTGTAATGAAACGTGACAAACGAACCCACAGACTTTTCCGCACTGGTGCAAATAACAGTGAAATGCATACATAAAAGATATTTTTTTTTTTATTTATTTATTTACCGTTTATACAAAGAGGATTTAGGTTAAATAGCAACCAAATAACCACTAAGGTTTAAACTTGTGCTATCATAAATCTATCTCAAAAATTTAATTTACAGTTTTATATGTGTTCGTTATGCAAGAAAAGTGTTCGTACCTTCCTGAGCCGGGTTCTAGCCATAATAGCCTCGACCCTCTGCTTCCTGGCGAGCCTCTCCTTCTCCTCTTTCTCGGCCTCCTCGCGGCGCAACTTCTCCGCTTCTTCGGCCGCCTTCCTCTTTTCCTCGTCCTCTTTGAGACGCGCCTGCTTTTCCGCCTCTTCACGGAGCTTTCGCTCTGCCTCTTCGCGTTCGAGTTGTTGTTGAGCCTAGAAATGTAATCACTAATTATAATAACTTTGCGATTTCTATTATTTATTATTGATGGGTTCCCGCTTGACCATTATTTCAGCACTATAGCATGTTTCTCTAAAATCAACCTTTTCACTTTTGACTTAAAGATCTCTAGATTGTAGCTATCAGGAAATACAGACTCTGGCAGAGAATTCCTCTCCTTAGCTGTACGCACAATAAATATCTTTTCTCTCTTTTTTTTTCTTTTTCTTTTCTTCTTTTTTTTTCTTTTTCTTCTTTTTTTTTTCTTTTCTTTTCTTTTTTTTTCTTTTTTTCTTTTCTTTTTTTTCTTTTCTTTTCTTTTTTTCTTTTGTGTGAGGCACAAATAAACGTTTTTCTTTCTTTCTTTCTTTCTTTCAAAACGTTTTGTGCGTATAGAAGGGGGGAGGGGATGTTCGTTCAAGTACCGGCGACAGAACGCTGTAGTACGTCTGTTGATTTGATGACAAATGGGTTTTGCAGACTTCGGAGCTTCCATTCAACGAGTACAGTACGGCCGTCGGATCTTAGCGAGTCTGAAGGCTCTGCAGATTTTAGGACTCGAAAACTCGTATAAAAATAAAGGTTTAAATAAAAATGCTAATTACTGTTTTTTCACTAATACCAACTGCAAATTGCATTTATTTGTTTAAAACATTTGTTTTTTAAGAGTTTTCAAGCGCTAAAATTCGCAGAACCTAACTGCAGACTCGTCAAGATCCGACCACCGTATTTGTACATCATGACCAAATTAAATTATCAATGTAATATTGAAGTGAACAAACATTAGTTCGTTATGATTTTTTTTAACGCATTTTACGTCCCACGGCTGGGCAAAGACCTTCCCTTTTTCCTTCTAAACCTCTCTGCCCTGTGCAATCTTGCACCGCAAACGTGATAAAACCGTCACAGCATTGCCACGCCACCACGATTCACTTCGACGGCAACGTATTCCCTAAGAGGTGCAGTGAAAAGAGATCTTAATTGATTTCCACAAATAAAGATCTTATTAGTGAAAAGATAAGAGTGTACTAGGTCCATAGTAGCTAACCTCGATAGCTTTCCTGAGCTTCTCCTCATTCATCTGCCGCTGCAGCTGCGCCAGCTCGCGAGCCTCCTCCTCCTCGCGACGTTGTCGCTCTTCTTCTTGGCGTTGCCTTTCAGCTTCCTCTTCGGCTTCACGTTGCAATCTGGAAAAAAAATAACAAGGGTACAATCATGGCGTCAGTCACTCACATAAAAAAACACAGTGAAAAAAAAAATCTCATTCGACTGCCAATTTTTTCCATCAAAATGATGGAAAAAATTTGCAGTCGAATGAGATATTTTTTTTTAGACAAAACACTATAGTTTATTAGCGTTAAGAAAATGTAAAGGCGTATATATACTGTGGTGAAATGAAACTTAATATTACTCAGTATTTTCAAATATTACTTGCAGAAAAGTCACGTTACAAATAATAGCGTGACAGGTAATGTAATTGCGATAAATTTTGTACTTTGCGTTTTGCGGGAACGTTAACAGAAAAGTTGTTTTTCTAAGTCTGCAGATAAAATAGTGGTCAAGCGCGAACCTATCAATTAACAAAAAAAATTGCATGCGGTACCTACAGTATCTAAAAATCGGTTACTGCACTTTTAAGGTCAACCGGTGATGCATTCTAACTGATTTTCGATCACAATCGAAGTGGGGAGGGGACGCGCAAGGTTCAAGTTATTGCCCGCGTACTATCCCGCGCTACGTTACCTCTGGCGTTCGAGCTCGGCCTGCCGCTCGAGCTCCTCGCGCGCGCGGCGGCGTCGCTCGGCGAGCGCGGCCTTGGCCTGCTCCTCCGTGGTGATTCGCCGCGCCGTCATTGACGCTGGAATAATACCATTTTTCGTAGTAATTCACACAAAAATTTTCGTAAAACAAATTATAATTACTTTAATTTTGTGCAGAATTAATTCAAAACAATAATCTTATACCAAGTTGAAAAGACAGATGGGCTCCCCTTAAAAAGGATAATTGTACACACCCATATGAACAACTTTTACTAAGAGACCAACTAGAGCACCATGCACCAGCACATATTCACATAACTCTGCAAAATGAGGTTTGATTTCCCTCTCAGGACAAATGTTTGTGTCATAAACATGATCACTTGTTCTGTGTTCGGGTTATCTACACTAATATAATAAAGAGGTAAAATTTATTTTTTTGTTTCTTGGTTTGTAGGAGGTAATCTCTAGAACTACTGATCCGATTGGAAAAAAAATTGCAACAATGGAAAGCTGCTTTACTCCTGAGTGTCATAAGCTATATTTTATGTTCGCGGGCGAAGCCGCTGACAAAATCTAGTCTATAATATGTATGTATTTAGACATGTATAAGTATGTTTATCAGTTGTCTAGAACTCATAACACAGCTCTGCTTATCTTGGGAATGCCTTGACAACGTCATGTGATAATTGTGGAATATTATTATTACTCTGGTAAGAGTGAAACGATAAAGAAGAAGAAAGAAGTCTTTGGAAGTCGATTGTCAGCCCAGTGTAATGGGACTTAATAAAAATAAAGTCACAAGAGTGTCACTCACCAGTCATCTCATTATCATCAGTCTTTTCGACGGAGGGCTCCTTCCTGATTTCCTCCTTGTCTTCCCTCTTCTCTTTTTGTTCAGACTTCTCACTAACTTTCTGTTCGGACTTCTCACTCACTCTCTGTTCGGACTTCTCACTCACTCTCTGTTCGGACTTCTCGCTTAGTCTCTCTTCGTGTTTCGCTACTTCCGTGACTTGCTCGATTTTCGTTTCCTGATTATTTACTTCTATTGTTTCTTTGATTTCGTTTACCTGGAAATTTTAAGAAATGATGCATTATTATAATTAGACAATTACTTTAATAAAGTACATGAAATTCTATCGATTTGTAACGATAAAATTTAAAAAAATCAGTACTTTTTTCTGCTGCTGAGAGTGAATTACCTGTAGGTAGTAACTACTGACTCGCCCAGCTGATTTTTACTTAAAGAAATTACTTAATTGATATAAACTAGTGCTTGATTGCGATCCCACCTGATGATAAGCAGTGATGCAATCATTGATGGTGAGGCGCACTAGTTTATTAAGAGCCTATTCACTCTAACCTTGAAGACACCTAAATGTAATCGGACGTGTAGAATGCAGCAAGCAAACTGTTCCTGTTCCAATCCTTCGATGTACGCTGCATAAACGCTTAGTCCGGACCGTAGAAGTGTCAACAACTTAAGGGTGTATACTCGCCATACGCCTTGTTGTCCGATGGTAAAATTGAGGTAGCGGAATCAGGTCATGTACCTAATTAAATACTCTTAAGGATGGCATTCCAATGGTCGTTAGTGCACCAGGTGGACCGACGACCTGGTCAGGGTTGCTGGAATTCAATGGATGCGAGACGCATGCGACCGGTCGTTGTGGCGACATTTGGGGGAGGCCTATGTCCAACAGTGGGCGTCTTTCGGCTGAATTGACGATGATGAAGAATGGCATTAACTGTTACCTTCTCAACAAAGTGGTCGGCGTCTCCGTTCTGTATCTGCAGCGCCTCCAGCTTGTGCGTGACTTCTGCGGGGTCCACCACGCTCTTGTCCGCCACCGCGCTCGCCGCCGGCGCGGCCGCCGCCGGCTGAACAACAAAATAGCATGTCTTAGTTGTTTGTGAAGGAAACCATGAGGTGAAACCTTCAGGGTGAACCAAATGGTAGTAAACCAACGTCCGAACCAAGGTGACCTTGCTGGTTTGGAGGTATGCAGAACAGACAGTAAATTCCCACACACTTCCTTTGAAAAAGAAGGACCGTCCGACCAAACAGGTGTTCAGTCTAATAAGCTACTGCCCGATAGTTATTTCGGCTGTCGTATACACCGTTAATTTTTAGTCGTTTTAATCCCTTGGAGGATCGATCCAGTACATGAAACACTATCGATTTGTGTAGATAAAATAAAAGGAAGGAGAAGAGGGTCTTCGGGATTAAAACGACTAAAATTTAACGGTGTATGTTCAAATCGCGTGGAGAACTTTGATTGCGCGATGCAGGATTCCTGTAGTTCTTATGTGACGCCATATATGGCGCTACACTAGTTTCAATCCACGTAGTATACATGGATTGAAACTAGTAAGGTCACCTTGGTTGGGGAAGGTAGACGGTGGATATAAATCATGACCTTCAACGCCCTTGGTTTAGAGGCGTTTTCCGAACCGTTATAACACATGACCATAGATCAGAAACTTGGGTGCTATTACTATCATAAATAAGCATAATTTGTGAAGCGTACCTTGACGAGCTCCTTGTCAACGCTGGAGTCTTTGGAGACGGCGGGCGACGGCGACAGCGTGCGACGCGGCGACGCCGACAGCGACTTGCCGCGCGCGCCCTGCGGACAATACCACACACCTTCTTTACTTGTTCATAGTGGGTTCATATTAAGAAAATAATGACTCAACGTCATCACTCAGCTTAGACACACCCCTTGAATAGTTGAAGTAAGACTGCCAACAGAAAGACTGCATCGCAACAACCACGTACAGTTGATAGTCCGTGTGATGGTAACTTTTCAGATAGTATGTATGTGTAATTTTTACACAAATATGAATATCTATGCTTTTATTTTGCGGTACCTCTGATGAGTCACTATTTCCTTAACTGGACTACTACGAGCGGACGTGTGTATTGGCTATGTGCGGAGTGGGTGGTGGGGAACGGCAAATCGATCGTAGTGCACAACGTGGCAGAAATGTGAATTGATTCTGGGCTGTCATGTGTCAAATTGCTTTATTTTCATAACTTCCTTTATAATTTTAAGTAAAAACGTAAAAAATTGCGATATGGGTCACAGTACATACTGTGTCGTAAATTCTAAACAATGGGAAAAACAGTTCGTGCAAGTTTTATTCGTTTCCAACATCAAAGTGGACATTACAGCAAAGACAAACATGGATAGCTGCTGTGAAGAGAAAAAAATATATATCCATATTTTTCACGAGGAAGAAAATCGCTAGGTATAATATACACACTCACTTTTTACACTATTTTTTTCAATTACGTTGAAAAACTAGTCGAAAATCAATCTCACAAAAATATCTTATCATCTAGTTGACATGATTTGACAGATGACAAGTCCTAAATAGTTGCGGCCACTAGGGGCGCTGTCATCGCGCACACAACGAATAGATTTACGAATACTTTTTGGAACAAACGCGCCTCGCGGAAGGTGATTTGGAAGAACATGTCACGGAAGATTCTTGTGTTATTTGGTAGCGGGATTATCCAAACCAATTGTTTTCTTGAAATAGAGTAATTAAATGTCTACGAAAAATTAGCTTTTTTTTCTATAATTATAAGAATTGGACGAGCACAGAATTCCAGTTATTTTATGAAAGCATATTTACCTTATCGTGATCTTTGGATGGCTTTGGCTTTCTGTGAACTGGCGGCTTGCCTTCACCAGGCGCGACCGGCGGTGCTGTGAACAACAAATATCGTATAAAAAAAGTTGTAGAAGTCATATCAAGCCGTACCACATTTCACGACGTGGTTCTTGGGAATATAGCACCTAATGGCATTAAAGCCATCATGAAAAGGGCCTAAGCGGTAGAAAAAAGATCATAAATTTCAGGAGATCGTTGTAGAAATGTCTTCTAGACGTGTAATAAGGCAGCGTGGTGTGTGTACGTCGAGGTACGTCTCCTCCCGCCACCACAGTACTGTCGCGTGACACGCTGGGTGTCTCACTACGTCGTAGGGACGTATGACTCACCAGGCTTGGTCTGTGTGTGCAGCGAGGCGGGTCTGGGTCGGCGCGGCGTGGTGTGTGCACGTCGAGGTACGTCTCCTCCCGCCATCACAGTACTGTCGCGTGACACGCTGGGTGTCGTTGCTGCGCTTTGAGCTAAAGTGTCGCCGCCGCCTGTACGGTAAAACAGTATAAATATCTCTATTCTAAAACGAAAACTAAAAGCCATACAGGTTGGTATTGAAATTACAGAAATCTTCTTAGAAGTGAAATGCTTATGACTATATTGTATTCACGTTAAGATAATAGTGACTCATCATTGTCACTCATGGGCACGCCCCATAACCAATCATCATCATCATCATCATCATGTCAGCCGAATAACCAATCAGATCGTAGTAAATTGGAAAGATGTGTTCACAATAACTAGATGAAGTAAGCCCTTCAGACATTAAGACGCTTGTGTTGTTAGTTTTAAAATGAATATCTGACAGTTCTGATTGGGATTTAAAACAATTACTTCATTGTTGAAAATACTGTCTGATAAAAAAAATAATTTAATAATATTAATGGTTTAATTTGTACCCCAGTATGAAAAGGTCTTTATTTTGTCGCTGTAGTAAATAATGAGTCACTATTATCTTAACGCGAAAATGGTTTCATGGATGAATTCATTTTAGTAATTTCAATACCAACCAGTATAATAATTTAGTTCTCTCTTTTATATAAAACATCCACACACAAGAAGAATTTAACAAGAATATAAGAGGGAGTTTCAGTTCTTTTTTCGTTTTAATTGGATAAACATGCCGTTAACAATTATATTTTCAAGTTAGCTTGAAAAAAAAAAAGATTATAGAAGTAAAAAGTAGAAAATCATTCCATTATAAACTATTGTTAATTTCTTACATAAATGTTAATATTAACATACAAAAGCACATACAATTTAAACATTGACACACTTAAACAACATCGCTTCACAGCGACACGACCAAATTAAACAAAAGAAAAACCCAAAAAGTACTTTATTTATTAGACCTTAAAGTCACATTTTAATTACCTTGAAGCGTTAACAAATCAGTTCTAATATAAAAGACTAACCCTACACACAAAAATGTACTTAAATTCCACTATATTACAGTCGAAAATCAAATTACTTATACGCATAACCACATTCCAAATTTGAAAATAAAAATCCAACACAACGCAAACAAAAAACAACTCAACGTCTCAAATAATAAAGTCCAAATTACCTCTTGGCGTGTTAACTCCCGTACCAGCAATGGACGCGGGCCGCGGCTTCCTTGGTGCAGAGGTAGGCCTTCTAACGACGCCTGTAGCGTTGGACAGCGCGCTGCCCGGCCGTGATCCAGGCGTGGTGTCGCCCGACCGCGTCTCTGAATACATCGACGCGTATGTACAGGCTTAGCTCGGGGTAAGGGGAAGGGAGACGGCGATGGATAGTGTTTTAGGCGAATGTGAAGTGAATTTGTTTTGCGGTTAGTATGGGCGGGAGATGTATAGATTGTGATGTCCCTACGTATCAACTTAAAAGCAATATGTTTGGCACAGTCAATTACCTTGTTTCGCCATTCAGTTAATAACCTAGGTATATGACTAAATGGGGCCGTTTAATTATGGGCCTGAATAATATATAGTCGTTGTGTTTAATACAACATTTTGTGAATTGCCTGGTTAATTATTGCACACAATAAAGTTACAACAAGACAAAAAAAAAATATGGCATCCCGATGGCCCGATACAGATTAGATTCGAAGACTAATTGATCTGCTCGTTTTGATCTCTCCCTTACATTACTTGCCTGAAAAGGCCAAGATTTTAACTGATTGGTGAATTAAGCTAGTTGGCTGCGACATATACCTATATATATAGAATAATGTAGCTGTCTATACAATTCAAGCTATTGAATCTCTATTTGAGTATAAGTATCTCTTCTATGTATGTACTGGGTATAATCGAGTGAACTCTCTCGCTCATTTGTGTAATCTGACCCGGAGGTATAACTTTAGCCCAAGTTTAGTAACCAAAAGAAAATGAGCTAGGGCCAAAGTTATAATTTCGGCCTAAGCATTTCTTAGAGCGAAGTATACCGACGTTATGGATGAAGAAGAAAATTAATGACTTTGTTTTGAAAGTGATAGTGTTTTGACTTGGACTTCATTCTAAAATTTAAGTTTTGTAGTGATCGATAAACGGTCTTGTGTTGATCTGGCATTAGGGCTTTTGTAATATCATGCGGATTTGGTCCGCAAGCGTAACCTCTGCAAATGTTCTTTTTATTGAAATATTTATTGTACGGTATGCGTTTTTTTGCCTTTATGCTGAGCAAAACCACAAGATGTTAAAAACGCCCTTATATAAATCCGTTGCTATCGTTCCAAATCTTGAAACGACAAAAGGCATGCAGACAAAATAAGACATGAGACTTACATAGTCAATCACAAATATAAAATTTTATTTAACTAAATATGGTAAAATCAGGATATTTTTACACTGGGACAAAGTTAGTAATAAAAGACTTTTGCTCAAGATTATTAGCCAATAGCAACACGGCACACTGTGTTAACTGCATTTCTATTGGTCAAGCTTCAGCCTAGTTATTCTCCAGGGCAAGTGTAACCTGACTTTTCGGCACCTGTTTCAACTGTGTATTAGACAATAATACTATTTTTCTTGTATTCATTAGCTTTTATGATTTTGTTCATATTGTTTTTATAATATACATTTTGTGTACTTAAATCGGACTGTTAAGCCATAACCTGTCAACCCAACTCGGAATTTGAAAAAGCGTTTTGTACGCGAATGAGAATTAGAACAGTTGAAATTTTATAACTGTTCTCCATGGTTGATCATACACATAAAGGACAAGATTTTCTCAAGGACCTACCATACTTATAGTGGATGCTTAAAGGTTGTCTGCGATTTTTTTTTTTTTTCATTTTGCATGTCCGAATTAGATTATAAGTTGATTGACCTTTCGACTGTGAAAAATGTTATAGGTGTGCGGACACCGGTGTTGTCTTGACGCTTAATGAATGAAAATGTGATTAGCAGGCGCGTGCCTTTTGCGATCGAGTTAAACCGGTTGAGGGGGTTTTATTAGTTTTAATTATATTTTTTATTCTCTCCACGTGAAATAACAAAAAAAAAACTACAAACGTTTGTTAAAACGACACGACGCACGGTAACAAAAAGCCAATACAAGAGTATTTGTGGGTTGACATGTTATTGCTTATCAACGTCAAATTGACGTTTGTGTATGTACAAGTTTTTTGGGTTTTGCGAAAATGTACCTAAAGGAACAATTAAACACTCCAATTTCTTCATCAGTTGCTTAACAGAATTATTAACAATTATTCAAATATACAATCAATTTCATCAAGACTTAAGCCCATACTTTTTACAAAATCTTTTCAAAAACCATGCAAATAATTTATTGTACAGGACAAAATAAGTTCAACTAAAATGGCAGACGTCGCTGTGGTTACGCGAAAGCTCCCGCTGTGCCACTATTCGATTAAGGGCCGATTTTTTAAACATCAGTTAACATCTATTTGAGGAATAAATATATACGGTTATATTTTCTGTACAAAAGCTAACAAAACGTCAAACATATTCTTCAAACAAAAGTTATCTGCCGACTGAGAAATCAGCCCTTAGACTTGAGCATATAGAAGTTCGATCGCCATTGTGGTTCAACTTAAATGCCGAGAAATATACAATAATGTTGAGTACATTATATGCTTCAGTGCTCGATGGAGGGAAGTGAAGAGTACACATTAGTTTGAAAGCAAAGCTGTTAGTCACTCTTACCTTTTACTAGAAGCTGGCTACACCACCGTGGGAGAGACTAGACCAAGATTGTAGTAGCTTGTGTACACTATGGCTTATGTTGGCACACTTTTTAAAAGAAATAGGAATTCGTAAATTAATAACGTTTCGTATTTTCTTTAATATTATTTAACACAGAGTATGAAATGGATGAATAAATATCTTTTTTTTAGTTTGATATAAGCTAGTGCTTGACTGCAGTCTCGATGGTGCGGTGCACTAGTTTTAGAGCACTCTAACTTTTAAAATACCCAAATTATAATCGGATGGCATGACCGTAGCAGGCAAATTGAAAAAGAAATAAAACATTTTGACGCTGTTTCTTTAATACTTTGAAAAAATACTCGCAATACTTTACATTGCGAGTATTTTTTTAAAACATTATCGATAGTTTCGCGTTTGACCACAATTTCACTTTATAGTATAAACACATTTGTCTAGAAGTAACATAAACCATTTTATACACGAGCTATAAGAGGTAGCGGTAAATACCTTTTGGCCCGTTGTTTTCAAAGTAAACCAAGCCTAAAGCTGTATGGAATAAATACCAAAATGGAACAAAGAAATTTCGATACCCGAAACCAAGCGACCCAGTGCGAAAACGATGAATTTAGAAAAGTATGAAAAGGTGATTTCGATTGAAATGACAATTTTGGAAAAACTGAAGATATAATTATAGTAAAAAAGAGTTTTATGTACAAATACAAAATAAGAAAACAGTTTTTGCGATTTAAAAAGTATGTCACCATATTTATTGCCATGAGACAAATTACTCACAATTGAACCGAATTTTTTTTTTTCAGTAAAATATAAAACTAGCAACATTCATTCTTGGCGAGAACTTTGAATGTAAAAGATGAGACATCTCAATACTGTTTCTTTTCAGGTGTACTGTATAAGGATACAGTTTGACTTTCTCACTCAAAAGAAGGCTTTTGAGTGAGAAAGTCATCAAAAAACTTCACCAGTTGTAGGTGGAGTGAGAAAGTCAGAATTTTACTGACTCACCGTGCCCCAATAACCCTGGGTCACGGTAACTCTTCGAACTTCCCGCAGCCTTGGTAGGTGTTTTATATTACTAAGGCTCTTGGAAGATAGCGCATTCCAATACTTATTAAGACTCTATTGGCATAACAGGTATTTTATCTTATTTTTAAGGTGGGAAATCTTCAAATGATTTCTCCTGCTCGAGATTGGAGCAACAAGGTCAGGCTGACTGACTAAAATCCAAGTTCCAAGGCTCAAAAATCCTGTCTGACTTTGTAAGAAAAGCAAAAGAACCAAAAAGGTTCTTTGGCATAATATAACATTAATATAATAAATTATATATTATTTAGATTACTACCATTACATTATACTTATGTTTACTAAATTGTTAGTGACAATTTACCCAACAAGTAGTAAGTACTTAAGAATTTAATTAGTGACATATTTAATTTAAAATAAAAAATACGGCATTAATGGCGTGTTTTACGACAAAACCCAGCGACAATTAAGCGACACCTTTAGCGTTTAACCAAAAGCACACCAGAATTAAAAGCACGAATAAAACAAACTATTTAGTTTGTAAGACAAATCAGTAACACCCTTAGCTTGGCAACACTCACAACTTTTTTAAAAAATTGCCAGACGTAAAAAATCAACGACCTACAAAAACTTGCTTTATATTACCCGTATTTTTTTTTTACAGCAAACTTGATCTGCTGATATATAGAAAAATTATAGGACAAGAAATTTATTTTTTTGAGAATAAATCTCTCTAGGAAGACGATCAAATCAGATTATTAACTGGCAACAAACCCACGCGTGTACTAGCATAAACTACTGCTGCTCACATCACACCACACACAATAGCTAAGCTTGTTTTTATACTCATTCTAAGCATTTCACTCTTAACTTTCAATTTTAGACGTACTGTCCACGGACGCGTAGCTTCGTATAGTTCGTTTTTTAATCCTAGACTACGATTTGACAACTCAGAATGTCACACTCGAGAAATATATTCCCAATTTTCCGGAGTTTGACATTTTAAGTTGTCAAATCGTAGTCTAGGATTAAAAAACGAACTATAGACGCTTATATACATACGCTTGGTATACGCCTACGTGAAGCTTATATACGACACTCTGTCATCGATCGTTTCTAAGTTTGTTTTTAAATTTCTGATTTTATTGCATTGCACTAAATTGGTCATCAGAAAGGTTTTTTTTGCGATCACCAACTTATTGCCCAGGAGCAACGATATGTAAGCTTCACGCAGGCGTATACCTAGCGTATAATGATGAATATACGTCTATGTAGCTGCACGACCGTGGACAGTATAGTAAGTTTTTTAATCCTAGACTACGATTTGACAACTTAAAATGGCAAACTCCAGAAAATTGGGAACATTTCTAAAGTGTGACATTCTGAGTTCTGAAATCGTAGTCTAGAATTAAAAAATGAACTATAGGCCTTAAGTTGAATTTGACGGATTACTCTGGGCCGTTTACACACACACTTCACTAAAATTACTGCTAGTGTATAACTGTCTTAATTCGTGACTAAAATAAGCAAAGCACACACTTTTGTCACTGCTTTAACTATTCCACAGCGCAGTGAATCTAAACTAGCGATGCAATTCAAATACTCCCAGAGACCCAGTTCAAACGAAATGCCTTTAATGACTCCAAAACCGGAGATAGAAGCGCTACAGGTGTTGAAATGAGTCAAGATCATAGAAGTCAAGGAGACATCACATGTATTAATCAGTTCATTTCATTCACTCATGCATACTCTCTGTTTTCGTACTATTTCAAACTACTACACAGCGCAACACACCCAAAAGAGCGAAGCATCAGAACTCCCAAATGCTCTTCAGAGCGAAGCGTAGGACCCCAAATACCTCGATGGACTACAAAACCCGATTATTTTAGTTCGAGGAACCATCAAAGCATTCCTAAACTTATTGGACAAAAGCTTCATGTGCTTAAGGGTCTTAAAGGCACTTTGAACGTGAAGTTTAGGGGATCAGTCTGACATACCACATAATTGGGGATCTAGTCATAACAGTATTCTGCAGTAGTTCTTACTTTTTCTTTAGCTATCTCAAAAAACCAGTTCGTCACATTCAGTCATACATACAACTATCGGTTTTCTTATCACACTTTTCCACTCAGTCAAACGAGCGAAGCAACACGTCCCAAACACTCTGTCAGCGAAGCGTAACACCCCAAATACACCCAAAGTGAAGCATAGCGTCCCAAATTCGACCCTAGTGTTTTAGCCCAAAAAAACGAAGCGAAGCAACCCAAGCTGGAGCGAAGCGCTGGATGTTGTCTTACGGGCCCTGTTGAGGTGATGCATGGACGGCGACGCGGAGTGCAGCGGCCGCGACGCCGGCAGCCGGTCGAGCCGCGTCATGGAGTAAGCCCTACCTGGCGCCCGCGGCGCGGGGACCGTCGGCACCAGGTCGGTGCGGCGCCGCGCTACCGACGACCACATTACTGGTTGCGGGGTGCGGTCGGGTTCGTCTGGAAACATTCGAAAGGGAATTTTAGAAAAAAATGTAACGGACATTGAAATATTTTAGACACTTATTTAATCGAAATATTTTAGACATTTAATTCTATAGGTTCATGTACAGTTTAAATAAAATTTTAACACTCTGTTAGTGTTAACATTTTATTTAAACTGTAAGTATTTCTTTTGTAAATTTCAAAACCAAGCTTAATTAAATGATGTACTTAAGTAAATAAATAGAATATTGCTTGTCCAAATTAAGCTGTCAGTTGTTGTATCAATATTTAGCCATTAACGATAAACAACTACCTAATATTTTATATTTAATAGCCTGCTTATAACCAATTTATAATTATGAATAGATTTGTGCATAATGAGGTTCCTATGCGTCTCGCAACTATCGGATTACGGCGACCCTCACTATATCCCCTTGTGGACTGCCACCAAACGCTGCGTCTTTCGCTACGCGGTCGGCAGTTGAGAACCTTTTAACGTGGTAGGGATGGTGCAACGCAGATACCTCCATTCCTAAATCGATTACACAAGGAAATTTCGAACATAATCCTCTCCTTGGCTTCTGAGCGTCTTATAAGACTTTTGGAGAGGCCCATATTATAACCAAATACAATAATTATGCACCCATACAAAGATTCATCTCAGGAAAAAGCATATAAAAAAATAAATCATAAAAATCGTGTCCTCAACATTTAGCCAACACTGTCATCATAATCTTTCACGCTAAACTGAATTACACACACATATAAATATACACATACGTGCAGATAAACAGTAACGCCTCACCAGGCGGCTTACACAGCGAATTAGCATAATCTTTTCTTAATCTTTCGCAAGGACGCGACGTACCCGATCTCAATACAATAGCGAATTATGCAGGGTGACTCAGTCGTGTTAAAGGTAATTATAATGTGGGTACAATTATTTCGGCCATTAGTGTAATGTACCATGGGTTTGTACGTTGAATTAGTCTTAAATACTTTTTGTAGTCGTATAGCTGATGTTACGTAATGTCTTGGATTTTTTATGGAATAATAGCGACCCGCCCCAGCTTCACACGGGTGCAATGCTGATAATAAATATATTATGCATGTATTACACAAATAAACCTTCCTCTTGAACCACTCTGCCTATAAAAAAATCGCATCAAAATCCGTTGCGGAGTTTTAAAGATCTAAGCATACATATCGGGACAAAGAGCGGGAAACGACTTTGTTTTATACTATGTACGAGCACGTGATCAATTTTATGATCTAAATTGAACGGATTCAATCCCTGTTTTTCGCTCACACGTCTAGCATTTTAACTCGACATGGTAAAGCCCCAAGGGTCCCACCACGAGCTAAAAGACTCATTTAGCCACCTAAACTGAACTGGGATTTAGGTATACTAGGGTGTACAGCTCTATCCCTCTTTTACCCTCGCACGCCTGATATTATAACACGTCACGGTAAGACGCCAGTTCACACATATAGTTTTAAAATTAAATATAAATATAACTTACAGAAACTCATAAACATCACAGCTCCTTCATAGCAGCACAAACAAGGAAAATAATTTTAGAAAGTACATTTTATGGGTCAAAATAACGTTCAGTTCAGATATACAAATGCTCATTTAAGCTTATGGTAATGGGTAAAAAAAAAAAAATAAAAATAATATTGCATAAAATGAATACACACGGTGACGGATAATTAGTGACCGATACTTAAACAAGTGATTGTAGTCATGATTACAAACAACTTTTGCTATGGGACAAACCCTGAAATCACAAAAAAAAAATCTGCTGGTCAAAATGTATTGAACTTGTTGATTTTTTTTTTGTTTGGTTTGATTAATAAATGATAAAATAAAATGATAAATGATCTTTATTTTGCAAGTAGGTTTAAAATCACTTTTACACTGATTGTTTGTTATCATGACTACAATCATGTGTTTATGTATCTGTCACTAATTACCAGTCACTATATACTATACTAGCTTTTGTCAGCGGTTTCGCCCGCGTGCATAAAATATAGCCTATGTCACTCAGGAGTAAAGCAGCTTTCTATTGTGGCTAATTTTTTTCCAATCGGACCAGTAGTTTCAGAGATTACCTCCTACAAACAAAAAAACAAACTTTACCTCTTTATTATATTAATGTAGATTATATTACATATTATTATATGTTATTTTCGACAGGCACACATTTGTCCACTATCTCATCTGATGGTAAGCGATGGCTATGGAGCACGTTTGAAGTAACTTATTCACTCTTAACTTAAAGACTCTTAGGTTGGACTATAATATCTTTCAAGTATCACTTAAGTTAGAATTAGTTAGTCTAGAATCGGAGAGAAAGAGAGAGAGATATATATAGAAAGAGTCAGAGAGGAGAGACAGTCTCTTTTTATACGTGTAAAGATTAAACATGATAAGTGAAGATGTACATAATTATATTACCTTTATTATCAGTGTCAGAGGAGTCCAGCTGTAACGCAGAAGCGCGTCTTGTGAGCGGCGCAGACGCGAACATCACATTTGTAGTTGATGCCGCCCTGGAAACACACAACACGAGACATTACTCACTATTCGAAGGCGACACGTCTGTAGTAAGGGTTAATTTGGCATAACAGATGCAACGAGCTGCTGTTAATATTGTCTTTTTTTTAAATTATTATTTAAATAGTGAAAATCAATTTTTTTGCATTGCATACTTTGTGAGATATTTAAAATTACATGAACTACACATAATAAATGATAAAAATATTAATAAATTTGTATGATATAATAGGTAAGTACAGAAGTATCAAAATCCTCAATTACTGAATTAGAAATTTGACCGAAAAGTGACCAGAGGGCTGGGCTTTTCTTCGGTCTAAGAAATCAGCATTGCCATCCAACGTGACAATGCTGCCAGCGTTCTGGGCACATTTCCCATTGACATCAACAAGGGTGAGTTTTTTGATGCCCTATGAGTTTTGTTTTCTATCTGTTTGTACATATTATTATTTTTAGTCTATATATACTGGAGAATTTTTTGTCGGTTTATTCTTAATTTTTTTTAATGAATTTTTTCACGTTTTTTAAATTAAACTGTATAAAAACGTTATTTTTATACAGTTCAATTCACTTTCTCCAGGTTTACAACCTGGAAAAAGTTTTTTTTTTTTTTATTTAGTCTGTTACACTTAGGGGTTTGACACGTTCTAACTCCAAATTCTCAGTTCAGAAACCGGATTCAATAGTGCATAGCATCAACAACAGTCACAAAAAACTTATTAAAATGTATTAATCATCTGCGTCAATATTTAAAGCACATTGACCTCAGATTTACACAAAAAAAGAAATGGTATCGGCAATAAACAAAGCGATTATGAGTTCTGCGTATTGCGGTTAAGACAGCGATCAGAATCGAGTTTGTATTAGCATATCATAACATAGCATAGCATCAGCCTTTTTTTTTCGGCAGAAATGGGAAATCTTTCATGTACGCCCCAGGCTGCCTCACAAACGAGCCAGTCTGGGCAGTGTCAGACTTCTACTGACTAAAACCGCACTCCTGCCTTACAATTCATCTACAGACATTACGTCCGTGCCCTTGTTTGAGATTTATAATTTTTTGCTACTGGGCAACTCCAGCATCAGCCTTATAATGTTCTCAGATCACTGTTGGGACTCACAACGTTTTTTTTTATGGTAGGTAAAAATCATCCACTGACGAATACCGCTCTTGGGCTGAGGGGGAGACAGTGTCAGACTCTTACTGACTAAAGAATCTACCCCGTTTCTCCCTTGCGTTATTCCCAGAGCCCCGGTGTAACGCTTTCGCACCAGGCCTCGGCTCCGGGACTTCCTATGGTGGAGCCGCTGGTTCTAGTAATTTTATAAATACTTAAACAATCTTTTTAGGGCATACGTCTTATCGAGATCCTTAATAGGAGCTATGGAGTAACGCCACTTGCACGTGGAGTTGCCCAGAAGCAAACAATGTATAAATATCAAACAAGTAATGTTTGTGGTTTAAATGTAAGGCAGGAGTTCGGTTTTAGTCAGTAGGAGTCTAACACTGCCTAGACTGTGAAGTCTGACACTGTTTCTCACTCCGCCCAAAGGCGGGATTCATCATTGGATGATATTTACCTAACAAAAAAAAACGCTCGTCCGATTAATTCGACGCATGTAGTAAAATAAATGAAGAATAAATATGGATGAGAAATCCCATTCCTGCAAGAAACGTAAATTGTCGCTTACGACATTCTTCCTGAAAAGGTTCGATGTTACTAATCAACATTCTGCATGGCAATTTACAATTGTTGATTTATTCTAAAATACATTGAGTACGTAAATGTGTAGTTCTAGTTATGGTTACTTCCTAATGCCTGTGTCTTAAGATTAATAGTACGCAATGTAGTTTTATCTAAAAGAAGAGCATACCTTTTAGATACCGTAATTAGAGACATAATAGAAAGACAAAGGTGTGCGAACGCCGTCAGCAGCGTCAACGAAAACTCCCAAGCCGCCAAACACAGAACTTCATGGAATCGCATCGCGAGTGAGACGGTGGCGCAAGACTCGACCGACACATGACCACGACCACTCTGTCAAGAGTGCACGATTAAGAAGAAGAAGAAGAGTGCGAACGCCGGGGCTACTGGCACTAGTACACTGCACTGCTTACCATCAAGTGGAATTGCAGTCAAGCATTAGTTTATAATTCATCAATAACAAAAATAAGTTGAATATTTATTTGCGCGCGGTCCCACACTTTGATTGGGACCCCAAAATCTGTTACAGAGCATTCAAAGTTGACTGCCATGTTGTTTCAACATGTGCGAAGAGGCCTATAGCCTATTATCGAGGGGCACGTAGCTGTGGCGGATCTTTCAACTAATTTGCCGCGTATCTACTATACAGCTAAATAAGTACTTAGTTTAAATAAATATAGGTACGAGTACTATCGCCAACTCATTTCCATCTTATTTTCTTTTACGACGTACCTTCCTCTATCAACAAATACCTGTTTTTCGATATCAGTAACAGACTGTAAGTCTTGAAGTAATAAATTCTTAATAGGTTTACAATGACCCACATTTTCTCTACGGCATAGCTGTATTCGTGTATGTATTTGTGTATCAATGAATGAAGTTAATAAATTAAAGATAGTCGTATGTTGACGTGACTAAAAAGTTGTTCCGTAGTATAAAACCTCATTTTTATCAAAGTAAAGCGAAAAAAGGGTTTCTTTTCTACTCGCCTATCGTTAAGTCGAGCATGATTTAAAAGCTTGTTGCTTCATTTAACGCAATGTTTGATGAAGAGGCAATGCGAAAAAAGAGAGATAACCCCTCTGAAAACTCTGTTGGCATTCGGTAAGGCCGTGATTCACTGAAACATTTTAAAACTTGAACTAGGAAATACTTGTCTACACTAATATAATAAAGAGGTAAAGTTTGTTTTTTTTTGTTTGTAGGAGGTAATCTCTGGAACTACTGGTCCGATTGGAAAAACTTTAGCAACAATAGAAAGCTGCTTCACTCCTCAGTGACATAGGCTATATTTTATGTACGCGGGCGACGCCGCTGACAAAAGCTAGTTTTTTATAAAAAAAAACTTCAATCAATCCCAAACAATTTATAGTTCGTTTTTTAAGACTACGATTTGACAACTTAAAACGTCAAACTCCAGAAAATTGGATATAAATCTATAGACGCTTCCGTTTCCAATCGAGTTCAATAAAACGAAAAAAAGTCTAGAACAATCTGCAAATATTACGCTGACATGATCACCGACCGAGAAATTGCATAATTAACAAAAAAGAAATATCCCCATTGACAAATTAACCGATATTAGGCCATTGTGTTGAAGACAATGGTGGTTAATGACGTCATCAGGTCAGTAAACCACGACGGAAGCCGCGGACGTGGCTTGTATGTCGCCAGGACTTGGTTTTGCAAATGAAGTATTATAATAGGAAGCTGATTATAAATGGGTGTCTAGCTAGATGATGGATTTGGCTGTTTCCGATTTGTTGTTTGGCAGGTTGGATAGATAGATTTAGAACTTTATTGTACACCAAAAAGTAACAGAACTTATGCAAAACTTAAATCTGATGATGGGTGAAATCTATGGGTACAAGGCGGTCTTATCGCTGACAGCGATATCTACCAGACAACCTTAGGATGGATCGCAAGAACTTAAAATAATACAGGGGGTAGTCTGCGGTGCACTACTAGCGAATAGGAATATAATAGGTGGCATCTACTGATGGTTTTTTTTTAATAGTGGATAAGCTCGCGTTTGTCCACTATCACACCAGATAGTAAGCGATAATGTGGACGATGATGAAGCACGCTTGCCTAGATTATCCAAAACAGCCTTTCCCTACAACTTACAACTTAGCAACTTTTTTGTTTGTTTGTATAATCTAATGCTTGATTGCGATCCCACCTGATGGTAAGCAGTGATGCAATCGTTGATTGTGAGGCGCATTAGTTTATTAAAAGCCGTTTCACTCTAGACTTGAAGACACCCAAATTACTTCTAAACAAGAGTGTTCCATCGTCTCAAACACTTCGTCGTCTTCAACTTCCTCATGACGCAAGTCCTCACCAGACATGGTAAGTTCGGAAGACGAAAGAAGTTTGGGATCTAGATGAATAATGGGTAACGGGTAATGGGTAGCTTCCTGGTTAAGTTTGAGCCCGAATCATCAGCGGTGTGGTTAAAGAGATGTCAGCAAAACCACAAGGTTACAGTAGGACCAGTGCCCGTTAGGCCCTGGGGAATTTCAGAAAAGGGATGTTGTGGTCTTGAAACGCAACAAATGAGTTTTAGCCCGTAAAAGTCTGACACACACCTGAGAACTAATAAGACATATTCCATCTCACAAAAAAAAAATACATCACGTACAGAAGGTGAGATTGTATTCCAACGTGAGTCTATAAGTAATAAAAATAAACGATTGGATGGACTGGGCTTGTATCCAACACGGACATTAAATCCGGTAGATACCTCGACTAGACGGATGTGTGCGACATAACTTATTTAAATCCAGTCAAGCAGCACATATTTCACTGAATTGGAATGTAGGTCCATTTTGAACTGAAAGAGCTTACGGTAACGACTTCAATATTCAAATATTTTCGTTTCTGTCAAAGAAAATCAACTACTTATACAGACTAGGTACTATGGAAGACATCCATCATTGTAAAGATACAGAAGCCAAGGCTTTTTTTAAACTTAGTAATATTATTACTTTTGCTAACATGCTCGAACTTGGTACGAATTTGGTCCGTCCGTACCAAGATCGAGCATGACTCACCGTAAAGATAGGTAAACACTAGAAGAGTCAAGCACAAGCAGAGACCGAATTGAGCTCAAATATGTGTGTGTGGTTTGTACCGACTCTAGCCGAACATAAGCGACACTACACGAATTTAATTTCGGCTCGCACCCCGCTAGTGCTTGGCTCCGCTAGCGTAACCTAGGACCCTTAAACTTTTGAGCCCCGAGCGAACGCCGGCGTTAGCATACCTATTGTCTTTCTATTCTTCTCTAATTACGGTATTCGAAAGGTGTTGGTCCATCATACTTAGATCGACCGTCTTTAATCATAATATTTACTTAACTAACTTTGAATCACGTTCGACCTTGGTACGGCCGTACCAAATCCGTCGCACCAACTTCGAGCGTGTTTTAACACTTTAATTCGCAGACGCCTGAATTTCCCCTCAGAAATATCTGCTCAGCGTCCTTTGATTAATGAACAAAAGATAAACAACAATTGAACGGAACCAATCAGCAGTTAGTATAAACAGACACGTTTTGATTACGTGAGCAATCAGCCAAAAATGCAGATTGCATATCTGACTATCAATTTTACTACTAGCGACCCGCCACAGCTTCACACGGGTGCAATGCTGATATTAAATATACTATGCATGTATTAAAAAAAAAGATTTAAGCGTACATAGGGACAGACAGTGGGAAGCGGCTCTTTTTTCAAACTCAAACTCAAAACGAAAACGAATTTTAGTTTGTTATTGCTGTTAAAAACTTCAAATAAGTTAAACCAATTGCTGGGGTTAAGCACAGCCACTTCGATTGAAACCCGAAAATCGGTCTTTACCTACGCACGAACGGGAACAATGGGTAGCTCGCAGTCCGACCGTCTGGTAACCGTCCGGACCGAGCCAAAACGAGTTTTAGGTTGTCCAGGGAGTTATGTAGGACCCAGCAAGGCGAAGCCTCTTAGGGACATGGGTAAATGTGAAAGCATAAACACCAAGGCCCTGAAACTATGGCAAAGAAGGAACGGGGCCGAAATATGGCATAGACGGAGCGGGGCGAGTTTTTAGTCAGTAAAAGTCTGACATTATCTCCCCTTTCGTCCAAGGGCGGAAGTTGTTATTGGATGGTTTTTGCTCACCACAAAAAAACCTGATGGTAAGCAATGATACAAACGTAGATGGAGAGACACACTAAGGAACAATCCCGCAAAGCTGTGAACCTATGACCCACATAGCACCATATACGACCATACGGTACTGCACCGCAAGAACTGAATTAGTGTTATAGTACTGTCAAACTAGTACACTGCGGTCGCGCAATATTGACCCACTTCCGTCCTTTGACTTACGACTAAACGGGAACGTTGCTCCATTAGGTGCAGTGTAGGCCATCAAAATTGTACCACAGTTTTATTAATGTATTTATGATTTGTCGTGGTTTTCCTTTTTGGTAACGTTTTTTTGTTAATTTTGCCTTGTGTATGAATCTGATTATATCTAACACAAGGCAAACTAAACGAAAAAACTTAGAGTAAACCATATTCAATTCTATATCATTATAGAATTGAATATGGTCTACTAGTATAGTATAGTATATTCGGCTGGTATCCGCAACTCCACGTCTAAAGCGCGTATTTTGCGTACGGGTGGGACAAACGCGTCATTCGATCCACCCCAGTTATGATCTACTATCTACATGTGCAGAGTACCTACTGGAGTTTTTTGGCCCATATTGTCAGGAAAAATGGCCACAACCTTTCGCAACAACAGCTCATCGTAACTGGCATGGTTGATGGCAAACGACGAAGAGGTTTCAGCCCAAAAAGATGGGCAGATCCGCTCCACACTAGACACGCAATTGCACGTCACACAATTCATGCGTTCAAGACACGAAGAGAGACTCGATCAATAAGAAGCAAATAATATTGGCTGACCAGTTGGTCTAGTAGTTAGAGGCCCTGAATGCTATGCTGTAGGTCGTAGGTCCGATTCCCACCCAATCCAAATGTTTGTGTGATGAGCTCATTCATTTGTTCTGTGTCTGAGCGTAATTTGTGTTTTAATATGTATGTATTTAGAAATATAAGCATGTTTATCAGTTGTCCAGTACACAAGCTCTGGTTAGCTTGGGACTAGACGATGTTGTGTGGAATACATTATAATACAACGGGAACTTCACGAACCTCAGTAATGAAGAATACCAATCGAAGAGGAGGTTTAGAATGGTGACTAAACAGAATTTAATTGTATGACATATATTCTATTTACAGTATAGTGACATTTCAATCTGATAGCCTTAATTCAACCATCTGACAGAACTGGGTTCGTCGCAAATAGTTAAAATCCATTACTCACATCCATTCTAAGAACCTATGATGGATTACTGTATCGCCTAGAATAACCATTCCCACTATAAAACGTACAGTCAGTAGCACATCAGACTATACAAATTTGTCAGATTTCTCCAATACATTTTGAACCTTGTTATATTACGGTTAAGAGTTGAAAATCGTTTGCAGAATTTTGACAGTAGTCTGATGTGCTTACCGTACCAACATTCGTTATAATTTATTTGCTCTTCACATGCACCTTAACACCTTGATGGAAGGTCTATTTTTGTAAACATCGCGTTATGTTTAAGGTTGTATTTCGTGTTAGTTAGTAATTAAGACTGGCGTCACATGCAGAGGGGTCGTTTTTGTTAATAATCTAGTTAACACCCTCGACAAGGCCCACGTTTGTTCGAAGGGCAATTATAATTTGGTTTTACAGTGTAAATGAGGATTATGGAAATTAATTTAAATTTGATTTACGGAAAGGTATTGTGAGGGAATGTTCATAGCCATTTGTAAGTGTAAGACCAAAGTGTCTGTGTTTTTAAACCGTACAGATCACCGAATAACCCATCAAACCTCATAAAAATAATCTCTGACAAAAAGAGGAGGCCTATGTTCCAGCAATGAGAACGATATCAACATCATCACCAGCCTTTTTTTCTGTTTAAGTTCCCACTGCTTGGACACAGGCCTCCTCTCTAGGAGAGGAAATGGGCCATAATCCACCACGTGGGCCCAGTACGAATTGGTGGATGTCACATGTCTTCGAATTTTTGGTTCTAGGACATGCCGGTTTCCTCACGATGTTTTCCTTCACCGTTTTGAGAGCAGTGGTGATGAAATAAATTACACATAGTAATGAGCCTGGCTGGGTTTGAACCCTCGACCTACAACTCGTTAGTCGGGTCCTTTGCCACTCTGTCACCACTGACTTGAGTCCCAGCAGTGGGAACATAATAAGGCTGATACTATGCTAAATTTCAGACGTTGGTAAATTGGAGTCATATTAACTTTCATCACAGCGGAACAAACTCAAGCGGACATCTAACTGAAGTAGTTAGTAGAGCTAACTTGTTCTGTAGTTGTGGAACAAGTCCGAAGTCAATAATTACGCGCAAGTTGTCTGTGTAAAGACCACACAAGGAAAACTTACTTGAGGTCAACTAAGTTACAAGTAAATGTATAGACAACCTTTAAACAACCATGTTGTATAATTAAAACCTTCTTCGGAAACAATGTAATACTTAAATACAGATGGGAACCTCTTTGCTGTCATTTCCTATTAACCTTTCGATGTTGTAATTATAGACACAATTAAATAACAATAGGTGTGCGAACACCGGCCTTCTATGGTTCTTTGCAAGCTATAATATTAGATCTAAAGCTTAGGTTAAAAATACCGTACACTTGGGCCTGCGGACGGCGAGCAATTGATAGCTCGCCGTCCGAACCGTGCCTAAGTCGTCGACAGCAGTGTTCCATGCACTCCATAGATCCAGCAGAGTCGAAGCTAACTAGGTTCATTTGTTCGCTTTCAAACGAAAGCAAGTGAATTTTAGTCAGGAGTGTAAGAGAGAAATCATTGAATGATTTCCTACAAAAAAAAAGTTTAAAATAAACAAACACATGGCAAACAGAGACGCGCTATCGAGATTCCTAAATAAAATCTGCTCCACTAAACAGAATAGGTATGTGACCTAAATACTTCCAAGTCTAGAATCTGGAATGTCAGAGTTGAAAGTCGAAATAAACTCCAAACATGCTTTTATAGTTAAACAACACGATATGTTCAGTGATTTCGTGATGTTTTAATTTTATTTTTATAGCTGGGTCTATTAATTTGGTCGGTAGTGTAAGCTGGATTTTTTTTTGTAACGGCATTATTTTGCACGTGTTATGAATTTGGTATCTTTCGGCTTGCTTATTTAATAAATGTTGATTAGTTATTATTAGCTTAAATTCTAGAACTAGTGCTTCATTAAGATCTTACTTGATGGCAAGCAATGATGCATTCGCTGAAGGTGAGGCGCACTAGTATATGATTACCCTATTCATTCTAGCCTTGAAGACACCCAAATTATAAACGGACAGGAAGACGCAGCAGGCTAATTATTCCAATCGTTCTAAGTACGCGGTATTAAACAACGACAGTTTCTAAAAAAATAATTGTGAATCCCCTTGCCTTCAATATATAATACCTACACGATTGCCTACCGAAATGGTAAAATTTATGATTCGAAATTTAATAAATCACCACACCATTAAACATGATAGATGTTTCAATTTAGAGAGATATATTTAATGAAATACAGAGAATTGTACTCAAGCGTATATATCATGTGAAGTAAAGTATAGCTCTCAAAACATGAGGGGCAGTTAATTAATAAGGGCCTTTAATTAGATACCGTACCTGCTTATCATAAAAAGATGCCTGTAAGTAATATCCGCAAGATAATTATAAACACTGTTATAATTACAATATCTTTGATCACTAATTATTCTGCCAACCGTGACTAACTATAACTACCAACATATCTTTACCTATAGGCACCCTGAATATGAGAGACTAGCTTATGCCAGCAGCTTTGGTTGCTTGAAAGTAGGTCTTTACATATAAACTTTGGACCCCGCTTCATCCCACTAGGTAGAGAAGTTTTAGAAAAATCTCTTAGTACTCGCTTTTTCATAAAAGTCAACCCAGGGCAAAATGTCACGCTCCTAGGCCTAGTATGTTTTTTTATGGTGCAAAAAACTACCCAATGTCAAATTCGGCCCTTGAGCGGAGCAGGAAATGGTCCTAGTAGGTTCGGCTGTGCCTTGATGTCAGTCAGTCAATTTCTCCTTTTCTCTATATCCTATATAGATTTCAGATCAGTAGCTTAGGTATAAATAACATCGAATGTCTATTAAAAAACCGGTTCCTCAACATAGCAGTATTATTTAATAACTTAGATTTAATGTAGATCAAACGTGATGAAGCGATATCTAATTAGCTATGTATGTCAACATACACATAACTCTCTTTTGTGATCAAAGTCATATATTAAAATAAATTTATTTTTATAATTAAACTCTAAGCTGCATATCTAATCAAAAGAGATACATATCGAGGAAAATTTATTATCAAATAGATTGGCAAAAAATCAATCGAAATCCGTTGATACACGTGCAATAAATCTTAGTGAATAGAAGAAATTAAAAAAAAACAATACACATATAGATTTTTCTTGCTTCGAAATACCTATGGGCTATAGGCCAAGACATTCTTGCAAATATAGATCCTATTGATTTTTCTGAGAAATAATACCTATAGCCCCATAAGACACAAGGTTCTTAAAGGAACGGAGTCTTTGTCAAAATAAACAACAACAAAAAGGTAACATCTGACAATAAACTTTTTAGTACCGATCGAATAACTCAACAAGTAAACAGATGTTACCTAGACTGCCAGACTGCCTTATGGAATTTAAATTAAATTAAAAAAAGAACATGGAATTACTGAACAATACCTAAAGATATCCAATAGCAAAAAGTTGAATGAATTTATTCTTTTTCTTCGTGTGTCATTTATTTTGGCGTACAGTGTACAAGTTGGAGCAGATGTCCTAATTTCACGCCCAATGTATGGAGCAGTTAATAATTCGCGCTCGAGATCCATTCTGATGTATGACGACTCCGTTTGACGAATTTATTGAGCATTGACGAAGTGTTGACGAAATGTATCAAGATGATCTATCGCGTTGGATATTTAGAGACTAATTGGTAGATATATTTTTTCTTAGGTTTTTTTATTTATTTTTTTACAACTATCACGCAACATCTAGTCCCAAGCTAAGCAGAGCTTTTATTATGGGTACTAGACTACTAATAAAAATAGAGAAATCCAGAAAAATAGATAAATTACACCCAGCACAGAAAAAATCATCGTGTTCATCATTCAAACATTTATCCTGGGCGGGAGGAACCGAACCCACGACTTCCAGCATAGCTGTTATTTTTTAAAGCCAAGAAGGAGATGGCGGGACGACTAAGATGTCTTCCTTAGGAATTGGCAAGAAGTGGCTCAAAGTCGAGAACACTGGAAGGCAGGAGGGTTATGCCCAGCAGTGAAAAAAATAAATAATTTGTATAAAAATATAATACCTACTGTTACTATTTTAACTGTAGGTGATAAATACCTACAAGCTAACCTCAATGAAATGGTCAGAAATACTAAGGCTTTGCTGGCGTTCCTCGAGGAGCTGGGGTGGATCGAATGACGTATTTGTCCCACCCGTACGCAAAATATGCGCTTTAGACGTGGGTTTTGCGTTGCGTTACGGATACCAGCGCGATATACTATGCTATACTTACTAAATACCTACAAGCGTATGAACATAAGCGCTCGAGACTTAAAGGGGAGAATATGAGACTCGAGTCCATATTCATAGCGCTCCTAGCACTTTATAGAAGCGTTTCAAGAAGTATCAAGCCGTTTTACGGTAGAAGTTACTGCGGACGGATGCAGTCAAGCAGAGACTTTAGTACGAAGTTGAGCAATAAGATTCTCGTTTTGTAGCTCAGCACACAGCACTAAGTATGGGAAACCATCAGAAGTACCCACAGTTAAGAATTTACCTAAGCGTTTTTTTGCAGTGACACAAATACTTTTTAAAATACAAAATGAATTAAAGTGTCCCTACAAAGGCACGATGGAGGACCTTAAAAATGCCACTGAAGTTACTATAAACGTGGCAACCTACTGGGCCCAAAAACTTTGAGGGAAGCGGAATCCATCGATTCGAGAAGAAGAATTAAAATCTACATTAAATCATTATTTCTTTATACCGCGTACAAGGACCAATTTGCCTGCTGCGATCTTTCGATTATTATTTTAGAGTTCTTCAAGGCTAGAGTTTAATAGGCTCCTAATAGACTAGTGCGCCTCACCATCAACGATTGTATCACTGCTTACCATCAGGTGGGATCCAAACAGGCTCCTCACAAAAAATAACCAAGTAGACTATTTTATTTAGCCATTTATTTTTAGTCACCAGATGTACGGTCATTTTATTGGCACACCTGCACCCGCTGGTTTTTGTTATCAATTAATAAACTAGTTTGTAATCATTATATCCATACTAATATTTTAAATGGGAAAGTAACAGTGTATGTTTGTTTGTCCGTCTTTAACGGCAAAACGGAATGACGAATTTACGTGATTTTTTAAGTGGAGATAGTTGAAGGGATGGAGAGTTGAGATAGGCTAATTTTTGTCTCTTTCTAACCCCCCACTACTATGGGGATGGAAGTTTTTTATAGTGCAATTATCAACTTAAAAATTGGTATGGTGAAATTGTAAATGGGGCTTTCCGCAGTTTTCAAGTTAAGAAGCTAAAAATCCACGAAAAATACCGACATTTTTTTTTAAACTACCCCCAACGCTTAAAGTAGGTGGATACAACTTTGTGTAAGACTTAGATAATATTCTGTTCTGTGTTCTAAATCAGAAAAGAGGAACCGCGCTTCCCCGAATTTAACGTGAGCGAAGTCGCGGGCACAGTCTAGTCATATAATAAATAAAAATAAATGTTCCACTTATGAGTCATCAAGGCAAGCCTTCGGCTAAAGAATTTAATATACAACTTTGGAGTTATTTTTTATCGGAATTAGAATTAGACAATCATGTTCTGTTAAAATACATAAGCAATTATGCTCTCTTTGAACTAGTGATTTGCAAGCCGAAACTATTAATTAATTTTGATGAAAAAAAAAATGACCGGGCGCGAGTGAGGCGGATTTGCAATTGTTCCGTATTATAAACCGAAGTACCGAACAAAATAGACGAACTAAGGGCACTACATTATTTTAACTAATACTAGCGACCCGCCCCAGCTTCGCAGAGGTGCAATGCTGATATTAAATATATTATGCATGTACCTACTATACACATAAACCTTCCTTTTGAAGCACTTTATCTATTAAGAAAAATCGCATCAAAATCCGTGGCGTACTTTTAAAGATCTAAGCATACATAGGGACTAAGTTAGTAAGTAACTTTGTTTTATACCATGTAATGATGTTAAGTTTGACGTTTCTTCTTAGGGCCTGAGCACACATCGTTTTTTACACGCGTCGGTGACGCGCGCTTTTATCCTATTATGTCCGGACTACACTAACGAGAAATACCGAGAATTATCGCGATAATCGACGTTAACGTTAGGTGTGACCACGACTAAAGGCGATAATTTGACAACGGCATCAACATTGCAGTTTGGAGTTAGGCGATAACTCAAGCAAATTGCAAGTGTCGCCACCAATTTTGGCGCGTTAAAATTATCGCAGTAAAAATCGCGGTATTGGGCATTGACGTTAGAAGTTAGTGTGGCCCTAGCATTAAAAGCATACTCTATAGGTTGCGTCTGACTTGCGTGCGTATCGCGTGTGTAGATCAAACGTCAAAATTTATATTGCATTGTAGTTAAAAAAAAAGTAAATTCGTAATCACCATTTAATTCAAATAAATACGATTTTATATTTTTTTCCAGGGCATAGTGTATCCATGTATCACGTTTCATCGAAACCCATTAAGCCATTCAAACGTGGAAAAGTAACAATCGTACACACACTCACAAATATTCGCCTTTTCCATATCATATATTAATATGCCTTTTAGAAAATGCAATCATCTAAAATGCAAAAATATCTCTCGTGAAAATTTCTGTAACAATTTTTCACATTTCAGTGAAGGTTTCAACGATACTAAAGCAATATAGCGTCACCCCCGGGGGCTCGGCCGTCTGCACGGTGCACCCAGACACCACAGTTTATTGACACTCACCCTTAACTTGAACTTAGATGTACTTATTGTCTGAGTAACGATTTTTAGTGAGTTTAGACCGACTGTTGCGCACGACTAGAAACTGTTTAGTTCTGCCATGCGTTCTTTAAGAAAACAGCCTTGAACACAGAGCTGGCTGCAACGTCGAACTTGAAATAGATAAATTGGATTGTCAACCAAATGCTCCTATTGTTTAAATTTGGATTGACGCTTCGATGCGTTTCGATCGATATCCGTGGCTTCGACTCTGCGTAAGTACAAGATGACCCTAAGTACGCCTATTGAAACACTCATTAATTTTAAGCTCCACTCCTTTCGAGTACCGTAATTACAGACACAATTAAAGAACAATAGGTGTGTGAACGCCAGCGTTCGATTGGGGCACAAAAGTTTAATGGTATTTACGGTGTACCTACAATAAAGTAGTATATTTAACTACTTTAGTAGTATTTATCTATTCACTCATTGACTCCGGCAGGGAATCCCACTACCTGCTATATGATTTAAGCTTCATAACCATCAATGAACATGGATAAAACAAAAACAAGTTACATAAAAATAAAACCATCAAAAACCGTACTCAGCGCAATATTTATTCTAGTTAGTTGTAGAATTATCATATAAATGTAACCGCGAAAGAAACCGGTCTGTCGTTCGTTTTCTTATGTTTTGCGCACATGTTAGGGCAATGGTGGACGAGTAGTAAAGGCTTCGACTTACGAGTTGTATATCGCGGGTTCAAACCTAGTCAGACGCATCTTGTATAATGTTCAAAAATGTATTTTTTATTTTAGAAAATAATTAAATATATGAATCAGCATCTATAGGTATGTACAACCACATAAAACAAATGTAATTATACAACAAACTGGAAACAAGTCTCGGGCAATTGTCCGGTCCAGACAACACCTGCCTGGTCTTAGGGGTCTTGCGTTTTAAATGGAGATTTACAAGGAGTCGTCAGTAAAGCCGTAGGGACTCAGCGAAAGGGTCGAAGCCTAATGGGGCATAAGGTCTCTTTCTGTAAGGAAGACTTGGCCCCAGTGCGAAGGGCAAAGAAGCAATGGGGTGGGGTGTTGAGTTAGTGAGAGTATGACACTGTTTCCTGCTCTGCCCAAGAGCGGGATTCGTCATTGGATAATTTTTGCCCACCATAAAAAACCCCCGGAAAAATAAACTGAAAAAACATAGGCGGTGGGTTAGTCAAAAAAGAGTCTGACACTCCCAGGAAAGGAGTCATATATTTACATACTAGCGACCAGCCCCAGCTTTGCACGGGTGCAATGGTGATATTAAATATATTTTACGTACATAAAACTTCCTCTTGAATCACTCTATCTATTAAAAAAAAACCGCATCAATATCCGTTGCGTAGTTTTTAAAATCTAAGTATACATAGAGACAGAAAGAGACTTTATTTTGTACTATGTAATGATATAATTAGGAGGTACCTAATTACTACCTATGCTAAAAGGGAAAAAAAATGATATCTACAATGTAACAGCGTTTATGAAACTTCCTCAAACCAGGGGAAATCGTACTAACAACACACGGAACATCAGTGAAAATTAGCTGCATTTATGATAAACACTTCGCCCTCCTTATCAAAACGTCCTTGAAACACCCTTATCACTGTTATCACCTCTGATATATTAATCTATTGACGGTTTTTATCTAATTACTGTTTACACTATCATCGGTTCCGAGAAATGTTTTAAAGTCTAAAATAAAATTTGTCGTCGTTTCGTCTACTGATTTGCAGTTGTTGGTGATTGGTAATCAATGGCAGTGCGCCACTGAAAATTTCCCTCTGCGAAACAATAATGCTAACAAAGGAGGAGGCTTAAAAACAATTCAGGGAGTTATTTGATGAAGAAGAAAAATCCGGCGAGCAGATATGTTTTGTAGCGTTAAGGCAAGTAGATTAAGGGCAGGGCCGTTTTATCCATTAGGCAATGTAGGTAACTGTCTAGGGGCCCCGCCAGGTTCAGGGGCCCCACGCTTCAGGAAAAAAATAGACTAAGTTTCCTTAACAGTAAAAAAAAAAAATTTGAAATTTTGAAGACATGACTTTTAACTAAGAATCCTAGCATTGGATTATGTGAAAAGCTGTCAAAATATGGAGTTAATGAAACAACGTTTCCTTGCCAACGTTTGAGGGCACAGCATATTCATATATATAGCTGGTAAAGTAAGGGTCATTCCGCAAAAAGTTTTGCAGACTTGGTGAAAATAATTATTCAAGTAAGTACCAGGTACATAGTGACAAATAATAAATAAAAAGATATATATACAATATACAACATAAATCATGCTTGTATCATGCACAACTACGCTACTCTGCCGTGCTGACACTAAAACGCAGTAAAATAGCGTATTTTACAATACTTTTACTGCGTTTTAGTAGCTGCACGGCAGTACTTCTAACAATCTACTTTTATATTTTAATCTAGCTTTTAGCTCTACTAAGCAAAGCTATTTACAATTTGAATACATTTATAGCATTTCTTGTAAAAAATTAAACAAAAATTAAAACAAAAATTAGTAAAAAAAAAACAACATTTCAAATTAGTAAAAATTAAAAAATACAAAAAATGATGGAAAAAAAAACTGCTTACAGTGATTCAAAAAAGTTCATCTGATCTATGGGGTTGGTACTGGAGGTGGGAAAAATAAAAAAAAAACACAATTAGTGCACAAATTAAGAAAAGAAATAACAAATTAGGACAAGTAGGTAGTTATTTACTGGGGTTCCGTCGCTCTTTGTGTAGACAATACCGACACCTTGGTGAACCCAAAAAAAAGCAAAGCGAAAAAATCTGTCAAGCTTTAATTACTCAAAATTAGATACCCAAATAAAAAATGATCATTAGCCTCTTAAATAAAATGAATTAAGATGATACTTAAATTGAATATTTGTATTCATTAATAAACATTTACCCAAATTAGATCATTAATAACGAGTCAACAAAAAAATGAGACGTCCTACGCATGGCTTCACTTTTAATTTTGTAAACAAAAACATTGTCAAATGAAGATTAAAAATTATGGAAATAATTCTGACAAATGGTTGCGGTAAACAAATCAATAGCTTATTATTAAATATTGCCAAATATTATATTAATATAATATTTGGCTATTAATAAATATTGCCAAATATTATAGAATCAACCTTCGATCAACGAAGTTTGCTCACATTATTTTAAACTTTATAAAAATTATAATTGGTACAAATTTTTAGTAGGTAAATACTTTTTCATGTAACAATGATCAATAACATACCATTTATAAGCGCAACGTTATATCATGTTCTGCAACGCGCGCTGTAACTACGCAACGTGTCCAGTAACATGTTACTATAGCTTGTTAGGAACTAACCTGCGCGCGGCCCAGAAGAATCCAGCCGAGTCTACCGGCTCTAGTAGTCGAGGTGTGGACGAGCCGAAAGCGAACGCCGGCCGGGGAGCGGAGCGAGCGGCGCGCTGTCGCTCCAACCGCTCCGTCCGATCGCGTTCTCGTTGCAGCAACGCCTCGCGGCGCGATATTGATGCTTCCCATATCGCACGCTTGCGTTCTTCAACCTGTAACAAGGGGAATGAAGGTTTTAGGATTTTACTCGCATGTTCTCCCTTTGGATCCCTGACCCAGACACACACACAGACACAAAGAACGCATTGAGTAATAAAATCAACAAACAATAGATTACATTAATCCTGTAGCAACATTGAAGAAGGCTTTAGGAGTATAAACCTCAGATATATTAGGAGACAAAATTTCCTCCAACATAACGCGCAACACTCAATCTTCATAACGCTGCAACGTTGCGCAATGTCCCTCAGTTTATCCCAACATTTTACAAAGCATTCACGTGAGGCAGGAGAATTTGACAACGTTGCACGTCATGTTACAGGACTTTTTGTCCCTTTGTCTTTAGAGACATTACCCATCCTTACCGTCCAGTTGCTTTCCCATTTCAAGGAAGAGGGCTTACCATCAACATGTATGGTCAAAGCATTATAGATAGATATTTCAGTGTTGATTGTGTGATTTCAATTCCAATCGGTTCCATTAAGTGTAACTAATATACCTACAGAAACATATCTTCTGGAAAAGTACGCGACATAATCTCGATGCCTAGAGTTAGATATTACATTCAGAAAAAGGAGTGGTCGATAAACACCCAATAAATTGCATTTGATATTTGGTTTAATCGATTTTACAACGCGAAAACGTTTCGATTACATTTATTGATTGATAATATTTGATTGGGAAAATGCAATTGCTATATCAGCTTTTTTTGGGTGCAAATCTGATTTCTTAGTAATTACTAATTATACACCGGTGCAATTATTTGTAGAAGGTAATCTCCGGCAGTTCTGATACGGTTTCGAAAATCTTTTCATAAAGCAGAAACCATTTTTCAAATATGTTTAAACAAACCTTTTAAATTTGAGAAACGGAAAACCGTCACGTACCGGATAAACGATGTACTAGCTGATATGTGACGTCATCGCTATTTGGTTTTATGTGTAGAAAAGAGATAGCGATATGTTGCCACCACAAGTCCCTCTCTTCCTCATACTAATATTGGAAATGCTGATTGCCGCTTTATTTAATACTTAACTAATTTTGATATTGATGATTTCAAAATATGATTTATTTTTAGTGTAACTTCGTACATGCAGCAGAATGCCATATTAACCGAAAGGTATTATTTATACAGAATCGTTTTCAGAAAAAAGTTCCGGTTCAAGGCATTGAAAAAACGCAAAAAACCGTTACTTCGGAATATCCCAAACTTTTGGAAAGCTTTAGTCGGGTCTAAGCCATACATATTGCAAAGATTAGCCTCTGCAAGCTTAAGACGAACCCCACTTGATAAATAATAGTTCCATTTACTAGGAACTGTTTTACCAAGGCTACAAGTAATCTTGGTAGATCCAATATGCTCCTGATAAATAGTATTAATATTACCTCTGTCTGATGTATTAGTATAGATCTAGGAACGTGTAGGACCTCAAAAAATATGTTTCTATATATAATCTTAAATGTATAACCGCACTAAGAATTGATTAGCAAAATCCAGCTTGAGATGAACATAATTTGGTACATGTTTAGAAGTATGAAGAACAGGGTATAGTCCTCTATACCTCCTTTGAAAAGGGAGGATCACCCATCTTTGGTCAACTAGGTGAATATAGTTGATTTCGGATATTGTGTGTTCTAATCGCGCGGAGAACTCTGGTACCGCGATGCAGAATTTTGTACTTTAGTTCCTATATAACGCCTTAGAAGGAGATATGTGAGGTGTCAATCCTCTTAAATCTCAAGCTAATGACTAAGGAAGAAATAACTTGACTTCTAAGAGAAGAACTGACTCACAAAGGCAGAGGACTGATGTGTAATATGAAAAGGAAGAGAGAGATCTTTTCCTACCCAATACATCATCGACACCAGAGACAGTTGATACACCTAGGAATTCAGACATAAAAGAAAGAGGAGCTTCATAAAACCATTTAATCAATATACATAAAAGGAGAAACTGACTGACATATCGACGTACAGCCAAAACTAGTATGCCTAGGAGCGTGAAATTTTGCACAAAAGCTTTGTAGTAGGCCTTTGATGACGTAGGAGAACACTAAGAAAGGTTTATTCAAAATTCAGCTCCTAAAGGGATGTAATGAGGGTCTAAAGTTTGTATGTAGAACCCTACTTTCACGCGGGTGAAGTCGCGTGCAGAAGGCTAGTCATCATAATAAATTATAATCCATAATTTAATAACAGCCATCTTAGAAAGAATTCCTTTCTTTATAACACAATGATAAAAGCTGATCCAACATTCCAGTCTATAGAATCGCAATACACAATGCATCTAGTCCAGATCCCACTCATTCTATCATGACTATCAATACGAACAACGTAGGAACGCTTGCCGATACATTTCTATGGAATGACGTATGTAGATTCTGATTAGCCCCGCTGAGGCTGCTACAGCATTTTCACCTTCGTCACGAGCGAAAACAACGTGTTTTACATTCATAGTCTTTACCCAACCCTCGTCAAAGTTGGGTAACAGGTCCCAAAGTCCCAACCCTTTACAATATTGAATAACAATACAAAAATTGGGTGGACTATGACGATAAATGTACAAATTTTGATTAAATTGCCAGTGATGAAAGCAAACTTTCTCTTCTAACGTCAATTTCTTTCTAAATTTGTGGTCAATATTTTGGCCAACACCTCTAATATACAACAATTTTGTCAAATGAACAAACTGACAAATAATTACTAGCAATATAGACGTCGTACTAGCTGCATCTATTGTCCTAGTCACATACTCGTCATTTCTTTATTATTAGAGTCGACAAGACACGTATTGTCTTGTCTTCGAGGCTCTAATTAGGAGACGACTTCCACATACAATGTGACATGAACACAGAAATCATTACAACGTAACTATTTACTATGAGCTATATAACCTTGACCACTAATGACCAACGGCGTCAAGGTTGTCCAAGGTCGAGCAATATTGAAGTTCAAGGCTCTATTGAAGATGACTCTGATTTTAAACTCGCTGTATCGATCCCCGTTGCGAACAAATACTTTTTGAAGAACGTCAAGTTATTTAAACTCAACGTTGAGAAATAATCCCTAATATAATTAGTTTCAAAGTAGCTTGTAGCCAATTACAAGCCTATTATTGAACACAGATCCTCATTAATATTCACGAGCCATCGCGTCAATTGCCTTAATGCTTAGACAATTTCCATACAGCCATTAAAGCCGCTAGAGAATTCAACAGGAGACTTTACAGACTAATAGATACCTCAACAAAAATACAGTAACATTACGGTAAATTCGCTACAAGATCTAAGCAATAACATTGAATTTTATTGGACAGAACCTATAGAACTCGATAAAAATATTAGAGCCTTTGAAAGCTAGTTTTAAACTTGCAGTTTTTCTAAGTAGACTGCCGTTTAACAGCATTCTGTCTACAATTTCTTTTAGTCAACTCACTTATATGAGAAAATAACCAATCAATAGATATAATTTCTATATCCAGACATGAAAATATAACTAAAACTCCGTAGACGTAAGTGTGTCCGACGAATTCATCGATAATTTTGCAGTAATTGCTTTTGTTTGCTCATCAAAGTACATGATCACTTGCTTAAAATAGACCACGTCATCTGGTAGACGAAACCATATGGTAACCGTCACATATCATACCATTAACAGTCTGAGAAAGCGCTAGCAACTGAACAGCCATTCTTCTCCAAATAAACCATGATCTCACAAGTAGACACAGCTTTTGATTTTAAAGCACAATATAAATTGCGTAATAAAAATCCCAACTGGTACGAATAAATCCTCAGTGAATCACTTAACAAAAACCGTCCAAGGGCCTGATAAGGAAATAGCGCGCGTAAGCCGATATCTCCGTTCGGCTTGACCGGACGCAATCGCTGATCCAGCACCGGCGGCTCCGCATACAATATAAGATTATAAACACGCCTTAGATCTATCAAGACAGCCAGAACCAGTTGACAAAATAATCTGATCAGATAAGTTACAGGATCTTAGAAGCAACAATTGAGAAAAGACTAAGATAAGAAGGACGTGTAAGTGATCCTGAGAAGAAAAGACAAAAGATACGAACTATTTTGAAATCGCAAGATCTCGCGCTATACAGGAATTAATAACGTCGGCATAATTAACATATCTAAGCCTCAGAATTCAAAATGCTCTTCCGCTAACATGTGAAGGTAATCTCCACGCATGACAGTCGACGTGGATACATGACTTTAGCTCGTTATTAACACACAGGTGAATGGCCCCCCACCTCTGCCGCATAATCCATTATGGCAAGATTAATGACTGAGGATGGGTTAGCCTTGGCCGTATTTGTTACAGGACCCGACAAATGCTGTAGCTGTATCCAAGCAGCCATGAAATACAAGTATTTCTTAAAAGGATGACTCCAAGATTCGGAACAACAGGAAGTATGCATCATCGCTTGTTCGGATGGCTTGGCACGCCACGAGCGCCGTTTAAACAACATTATTAATGCAAAATATTCACGGCATCTTTTTATCACATGTTTTGAATATACTGAATACGGGTAACGAATGTTCGTGAGAGAAATGGAACAATGCGACGAAAAATGTCGGATATAATGAGCTGACATGCAAGGTATGGGATCGTAAATGCTGTATAAATTTTTTGTCACGGTAAAGTTAAATGTTTGGTTGGTATATTTTTATGCAGGACATTTTTGTGCTAGTTTTATCTTTTATAAGCAAATATTTTTAGGTGCTATAAGCATAGCATGTACAGTAATGAATACATCGTTAAAAATGAGTACATCATCTCATCAGTGCTCTTCTAAACATCAAGGTAATTAGCATCTACCGTTTCAAGGTCATTATCAGACACATGGTAAGCTTCACGTTATTTTAGCACACCGCCCTAATTTGCAGACTATGTCAGTGTCATGTCTTCGCCACCAAATTTTCTCTAAACACGGTGCTTTTAGTGACATTTTTATTTTCTTTTTCGCTACCATAATGCTTTTAAACCTCTAAGGAGCACTTGGGGTGTTCTTGCCAAATACAGTATCAGGTTCCGTTTGTTTTAGGGGTTGAGTTGGGGGAGCTTAAAAATGTTGTGTTTGAGAATTTGCAAACTTCACGATGTTATTACTACTTATCTTGAAACGGGAGTTTGGACCTAAAGCTAACAGACGCGGCCACTAGACCAACGGATCGATTATTCTTTTTTCGGCAATCTATTTTTGGCACAGCATCGTTATATCTTTCCATGGAAGTATTTAACCACTTACTATTAAGAAGAGAAGCAGGAAGTCCGACTTCCATTTGATGTCCATTGAAAAATGCGCCGAGATTTGGTTAGGTTGCGCTTGCGCATAAGAAATTCATTAAAACTTGTACGGGTATATTTTTAGATCAAACTGTTAGTGTTGATTTAATTCGGCTTTTTATGGCTTCTGAGAGATTTACCGTGGTAGAAATAATTGTTAGCTTTAAAATATTTTCTGACATTAGATGGGTTTGTACCCGCGGATATTTAAACAAACGTAGATTTATCTTGTTTGCTTAGAATCGGTAGGCAGAGTTTATGATGACTTCACGTAGGCCGCCATAACAAACAAACTTCTTGTATTGTTTTAGTGGATTTCAATGTTAATAAATTCCACATAGTCAAGGCTTCAGACTTTGCTACAACTCTGTAAGATTTACACGTAGTCTACATGACTTTAGCAAAAAGTGTAATTGTATTTTTACCATCAACATTTCCAATAAGTATTGGAATTTAGATTGTGCCTCTCAAATCTCTTGTCTTATCGGACCGTCCCTTATCACGTGGGATGTAATACTGTCACGTACGCACTGCGGGTATGCGAAACTACACCTGTGTTATCCATACGGGATTAAGTGAACGAGAATCTCGTGTGAAAGAAAATGCTTAACACAGGTTTCCAAATAAGACAGGACCAATTAGCGGTCCCTGACTAAATCCAACAAACCTTTTCATTGTAATATATAGGGCGTCTGGTAATTAAGGACCCATACTTAAACACATGATTGTAGTCATGATAACAAACAACTTTTACTATGGTACCAAACCTGAAATCGCGAAAAAACAGTTTGGTACATTTTTACTAGTTAGGCGAACATAAACGTCGACCAGCAGAATTTTTTTGGCTTGGTATCATTCTTAAAGTTGTTTTTATCATGACTACAACCACATGTTTCAAGTATCAGTCACTATTTCACTAATTACTAGTCACCCTATATAATCCGCATTACAATACTGCCGTATGTGGGCAAAAAATAGCTTCTTAGCTGCAACCACACCGTCTAGTACACAAAAACATTAACAAAACCAACGCAAAGACAAAGTTCCACCCCTTTTTCGCCAGTTCACACACACAGGAATGCAAGCACAAAATTAAAGCGCAAGCACAATAAACACAGACAGTTATGACGACAGCAAAACATTCTAAAAACGGAAGCAAGCGCGTAATATCAACAAAACGTTGCCTATACGATGTACATAAACGTTAGACGTACAGCCACGAGCATAAATTCCTTACACTCACTGAATATTTTAAAGAGATTACACTTCTTGAAAAATTACCTAGAAGCATCGATATATATGTACTACGCACTAGATTAGGCGTACCGCACTGTCACTTTACTTGACTTAGGTGATCTGCAGGTCATACACCTTTACATTGATGACATTAGTGCAATTTTGACGTATAAGCAATGTGAGAGCGCTGTACATTTTAAAGTTTTATTAAAAGGTATAATACCAATAAAGCATTGCAGCAGACTTTTATATTAACTTTTCATTGTTTTCACCAATACTTTCTATGAACGCGCTTGTTTTAGATATGTGAAGTCGTTGCTCTAGAAGTTAGATTATATACGAACGTTGAATAGCGTCATTTTCATCAACCGCCAGAACCTCAATTTATTATGGTTCGGTGGAACATTTAGTATTTTACGCATGCAGATGTTGTATATTCAAAACCATACTACTCGTATATTAATGAGATGTTTCCCTAAAGCGTAAATCGATATTTTACGAGAACATCGCTTGTGACTGTAAAATAAGTGTAAGGTATTTTTCCTCGTGTCTGTACATCGAATCGTAGAGCGACACGTGAATATGAGCACCAGACTACGCCCACAAGGGTTGAACGACTGCGGTATAGTCGCCTGGAAGGAGTCAAGAGTACTAGGCTTCAACAATGCGGCATTTTCAAGCAGTCCTATGACGTCAATCTCTTCTGTTTTCGCCAATCTTTTTTTTAAACATAAAATGTTCGGATAACGCAAAGTTAATTTCCTTTCTCATTAAGATCTGCTGGATTTCCAACTTCAAAAGCCCAATATTTTTATAACTTCGTCAGGATAACTTTCTCCAACATGCAAACTTGACGAGTTTGGCTACTTTATTTCTTTTTGCATCAAGATTTACTGTCTCCCGCATCATAAGCTCAAATACGGACATGTTATAATAAAGGACTTCCAGTTTAGGCCTTTTCATACGGCGTAAAATTTCTCCACCAACTGTATTTTGGCGAGCGTCATAACTTGTTTCTTGAGTTGACTTTATCTGCGGGGTGTTGTGCCAACATGTGCGATGAAGCGACTGATAGCCACAATCTTTTCTACTTTTGCTCGAAGTCTACCTTATACATTATCTTTAGGCTACTGCAATATGAAAGCTACGTAGAGATAGTATACACAGTTATTTCAAAATGTACTTCATTGTTTTATTTGTGAGCCAGACGGTTTTCCGTCCTTGGACGCTCATTATTGTCTGTTTTCATTAATCAGATTCGTTTTGCATGCCACGTTATTGCAGTTCATTTATTGCTTTCCTACCTACTAGTCGTGGATGGGTTGCCTCATCATGAGAAATAAGCAATGTTAGGTAAGGCTATAGATGAATTTTTTGGTCTATTTCTTCCTCATCAAGCAAATCGATGTTTAACATAATATTAAAGTGTTTTAAAACTATATCTTACGTGGTAAACCCATAAAGAAATACAAGCATGACGCTATTCATTAAAAATTTAATACAAGCGAAAATTCAGCAAAATAAAATTCTAAAGTAAACGTTTGCGAATTTCTCCAAGCGTCCTTGAGTCACTTTCTTTATCTCGGTCTAAATTCATCTTATCTGGTTTGTGTTGAACCAATACAAATACATGTTCCTTACAAAGATGCTTGCACCGTGGCTAAGCATTTAAAGTGGGGTTTAAAACCATTTGCATCACAAACTCTGGCTCACATTTTACAATTCTATTAGTAACAAATTCCTGAACCGGATTTCTCTTGTGAAATGCATTTGAAGTTTTTATTAAACGTTTTACAGTTTATTTCGTTTTGTGCAGCACTTCATTTCTAATGGACTAGATAGGTTATAAGTTTTCTTATTTTGCTTACCAGTGGTTTGAAGTCTTCTGTTTTCTGTTTAGTCCAGTGCATCTTTAGTATTTATTGTACTTAATTTGAAACTTTCTTTTTCAATTGGGCTGTTTTCATTCACTGTGTCATTTAGGTAGCACGAAGCATGCTTCCTCACGCCACTGTCTTCTGTCTAGCGTTTATTCACTTGCTTGTTAGATTCACCCACTTTATATTCAACAGTATTAATATCGAGCTTTACACAAAAATCACTTGAAATTCACAACTCAGTGAAAAGACGTCAGTTTCACAAGACACAACCACTGCTATGCCAATAAACACAGAACCAATATCAGTACCGAACAATATCGCACTTCCTACTTCAAATTTACAACTAGAGCCGTGTTAGAGAAACTTTTCTATATATAAACCAACAATAGAAACATTGCTACAGCTTCTGCGGTGTTTTATATCGTCATTGTATCGACGTAGTCAATCGGAAAGCCGGCTTACCGGCTCAGACGAGCTACTTTAAAGCCACACTGCGACCACAGAGCAATTACAAGTCCACGAACAGAACTGAAAATATTCAAATGTACTTACTGCCGTATGATTTACCTGGAAAGAGATTGAACATAATCAAGTAAATAAAATAAAAATAAGAGGGCAAGAGCGGGAATATCATAAAAAAAAAACAAAAATAAAGAAACTTTGTATTAGGGTTTAAAGAGCTAGATTTGTAGATGCATCCATTGTACCCTTATTTTTTAAAATGTTTGTCCTATGTATATTTGTATTACTTAAATGCGGTGTACAATAAAGTACTTACAAATAAATAAATGCACAAATAGGTAATTTCCTTACCTACCTATGCAGGAAAAGGTAAATGGGGGTACAATTACAGTTGCACCTATCTTTATCTTGCTCAGAAGAAGTTTCAATGACGACTCCAGAAAAGTGACCAATTATTCTATGATGAAAATTGGAAGACCTTCGCAATTAGCCACAAACAGCAACTCTATCTGCAGTGTCCCGTCTGTCCTTAACTAATCCGTTATTCGAGAAGTCCTGAAGGAAGTGGCCCTCCTATTTTTGTCGACTCCTTGACGCTTGGCGTAGAGTTAATTTTAATTTATTTTTGTGATGCGAGTCGTGTATATTTTTGTAGGGTTGACTATGAATGTTTGACTTTAAGTAGTTCGAAGTAAATTGGATGTTGTATTTTGAGTTTAAGAGTTAAATGGGATTTGAAAGCAACGTGTGGGGTCTGACAACATAACGAATTGGAAGACAAGAGAGAATTTACAAGTAATGAACGAAAAGGCACCTATCATGTTATTGAGTAAATTATAAAGATTGCAAGTTCAAGAGGTCAAGTAGTCATGACAGGGTTACGAATTTAGAAGTCACTGGTTGAAGGTAATAACGTCCAGAAGAATGATCGATGATCGAAAAGGTAATTTAAAAAGTAGTGAAGGTATAATTTGACGTTGGGTTAATGGATTGATGTCAAATTGTCGATGCAGTTACTTTACAAGCCAGTTCACTGAGCAATATTGAAATTGATTACGATCAAATTATTTATATATTGCGTCCAGTCTAACTGTGATTAATTTAGAGAACAGTAGCCCTGTCACGCACTAGTCCGTCCTGTCTATCAGGACAATTGTCATGGAATTGACTGATTTAACGAAACGTAATATTCTATACGGTCATAATTTTTATGTACACTTATCAATATAAAGTCAGAAAGACTTGTTCCATCCTTCCATATCATACAAATGACATTCTTCTAGCTTCAAAGGTTAATTCTTATGAGAATACTCTCTCTCTTCTCTATTCTAGTCTCTTGACTAGTGGCCAAGATTCAGCAAAATGGACAGGGCTTCTAAGGCTGATGCCTGTTAAGGCTGCAGGAATGTTCGAAAGAGTTAATGAGGCCCTGGAACGCAAAGGAAAACTGGAAGACTGCAATACTGCTGCATGCAGTACCAATCCATCTAGAGCGGAAGAAGGGGAAAAGGAAAGCTTAATCAACCTTTTACACACTAGACTGCACCAACAAAATACCATTTAGGGCCTTATTGTTTAAAGATCTGTTACTCAAGTCCGAGAGCTAAGGCTTCCTCTTTGCTTTCATATAGATTGTGAAACAATTTGATTGTTTATCGCAATGAATCATTTACCAGCAATAACACGTAAGTGACAATTACTTCACAAATTACGTCACATAATGTTCCTGTTAAAACCCACTTACGTCTGTTAGTTTAAACAAATTATATTACTCAACGTAATGGATGGGAAATATAAATAAAGCTTTTAATAGTCACATTGGTAGAGAAGGTAAAAATAGGGTGTTAAGAAGTGTTTGATTTGTTATATTGCAAGTTCGTAATCTAGATCTAACAAAATTTCGGAGACATGTGACATTCACCAACCCGCATTGGGCCTGCGTGCTTTTATTTGGTAGATAAAAATCATCGAATGACGAATCCCACTCGTGGGCGGAGCAGGAAACAGTGTCAGACTCTTACTGACTAAAGAACCTACCCCGTACCTTCCTTGCCTTATTCCCAGAGCCCTGGGTCTGCGTGGTGGACTCAGGTCTCCTCTCTATGAGAAGGGATGGGTCATACCATCCCTTCTCATAGAGAGGAGACCTGAGTCCCAACAGTGGGAACATTATAAGGCTGATGCTATGCCAGTCTAGATCTTTAATTATTGTTTTTACAATGGCGTCATCATGGTGATAAAATATGTTTGCTAAGCAATTTATCACATTTTATATTACAATTGCGTCCTTTACACAATGCTTCCATAAATAAATCGTAACCTTTGCATTTTCTTTTCCCTAAAAGTCACGTTGGATGACGTTTGTTCTCGAGTACTTGAGTAACAATTGAATTTTATAAGCTGTATAACAAAGAATATAATAAATTTATTAACGGATGAATGTTAGAAAATAATAACAATGATTTATGTATTTATTGACACAAACAAGTTTATAAGGAAAATTGACAATATACAAAAAATTGAAAACACGTTAGAGGTTGCCGTGAATCCAACACTAGACATAGACAGATATTTGAAAACGAGATAAAGAAAAAAATTACAACAGGGATAAATAATACTTGGTCAATAACGCAGAAACTAGAGCAATAAAGTGACACAAGGGCCAAGTGTAAACTTGACAATCAAAAACATAGGGACGCCAAATACATTTTGCTGTTCCAACAAATTTCAAAGCACCTACTTCGTTTTCATGACCATCGTCCATCATTATTTCCATTAAAAACAATGCCAGACACATATCCTATCATCAAAACACCATCACATGCGCACACGCATAGTACGCGGCTCGTAACCCGCACGTAGTTGGCGCATGACCTCATTGACAATAGAGCACTTATGTAACGCTGACCCGGTCACCTGATGTACCATTGTGTGCTCAGATAAACGTGTTCAGATCAATACGATATGACCAATTTAGTGGGAAAAACGTGATTTTGTGGGTTAAAAGGATGTCTACTGTTGCGACCTGTAAAGTTTGTATCTTTGTTGAAAATCTGAGTGGACTAAAATCTGATGGGGTTATTTACTAGGAAGTAGATACGTACCTAAATAAAGCAACGGCACAATAAAGAGATACAAAACTGCAGGAAAGTTTAAAAAGTCAAGTAATGTGATTTTGAAACGTAAAAGGTAATTGAAGGAATAGAATAAACTTTATTGTACACCATAATAGTGCAAATCTTGTACACAACCTTAAAGCGATGGGTCACTGACGGTCCTGTTGCTAACAACGATATCTACCAGATAACATTAGGATGGACTGTAAGAACTTAAATTAGAGAAGTCAACGGTGTGTTGAAAATTAACAAACTATTACTTTTTACATTATAAACTGTATGCTAACTAGTATATACGTATACATTCATACAAAAAAGGATACAGGTGAACTAAAATCAGTAAAAGTCTGGCACGACGACCTCATATTGAGCTCTTAAAAAAAAAGATGCAAATACAAAATACGCATTTCTGATGACTAAATCTTGAACTAAGTGCTCAATTGATTCCAAAAATATATTTACAGTTTGCAGACCCACTACAGCTAAAATAACGGTTAAAAGAACAGAAATAAATACTAAAGTTTCGGATGCCGCGTTTAGCGGATTCCGCCAACCGTGGTGATCATAGCTTTGTCCCCACGGGCATCATTAACTGCAACGATTAATGGGGAAGGCCTGTGCTCAGCAGTGCATATCTTGTCGTTGCAACCATACTTTTAGAAAATAAAACAAACAGAAATATGTTTGCATTAAGTCTTACCAAGTCATAAGAACGAAGTCTTTCACCCAAAGAAATGTTGGCCAAAAACAAACAAGAAGATCTTAAAAATTCGTACGCAAATGTTGAGCATAATACTACAGATGCACTGTCGGCAGTTGCAGATACATATCAGAATAACACGGTCGATAAACATGCGATACGACTGTTTGATAAGACAACACCATACACTAACCATTACGTTTTCTAGCAATTAAATGAATGTTATGTGAAATTGTAACGAGACAGCTTTGATGGATTGAGTTATGTTGGCGGTAAGCGGATAATCTCTTGAAGAGCTTAATAGCATTAGTATTAACGCACCTTTTGACGCCTACGAGGTAAACAAAGACGAAAAACACAAGAATTCTCACTAAGACAGAATGACGTATTTATTATTTTAAATATAAAAATTGCTGTTCGTTAGTCTCGTTAAAACTCGACAACGGCTCGACCGATTTGGCTGATTTTGGTCTTGAAATATTCATAATAAGTTCAGAGAAGGTTTAAAAGGTGAGAACGAAAAAAATAAATAAGAGGTAGGTTCGAAATTTGCCGGAGCAGCTAGTATTTTATAATAATTAAAAGATCAGGACATAAATGATCTTGAAAAGAGATAGGAATGCTAAAACACTAGCTAAGTTGCAAACAATAACCCAACAGTACCTCAGTATCAGTCATACATATGACATTGATTTTCGGAAAGGTTATACAAAATGACACGGTTAAGGATTACGGGTGACATTTACCTGGTACTACAGAAAACTGAATAGTTAATGCAACAGACTGACAGAATTATACATAGTTCAAAGCATGACTTGTTCCTTTCGGAAGAACGGACTTTGGCAATAAGCCAGAAACATGTTCCGGATGCAAAAGAAACGTAGAAAGATTTAAAATTAGTAAACAAATATCTCGTTATTGAATAACTTAACATGGAATTCTTTAATAATAGACCTGACCTCACAGACAGGTTTTAAAAATATCAATAGTTCTTGCAGGTCAAACAAAACGTAACCTTGAAATTCCTCGAATAATTTACCGCAAAATATGACGGCAAAAAACATGCGCAATATTGGAAAATTTCCTCCAATCCTTTGATATAGGACAATTTACACGATCGTTAAATAAACGATAGTCATAATCTGTTATCTGTTAATAATAGTGATCAATATTCTGTTGGTCATATTAAAACAATCAGCGGCATGCGTGGGAATGTCTGACGTCACCTAAGCAAGGACGAGTTATGTAAGGATGACGTTTACGTAAGTTAAAGCGTTCAGCGTTTCTGATAGCATCTCACGAATCGAAGAGAATGTGCAACCGCAATCTTTTCATATAACTTTGACTTTTGAACCCATAGAAAATCGGTGAATAGAGTCTTGTTTTGCCTTGCTAAATTTGCTAATCCTATACGATTTACGACGATCTACCTACGCAACCGTAAGAGCAATGCTAACAACACAACCTATACCCGGGCCTCTGTGTGGTGTCTCATCAATTGTATCCTTACGATCCTTCCTTATGACGGCACTAGGGACACAAAACAGGAAGAGTTGGTCCTAAGACCTTCCGTGTTCTTGGCATACCTTTATACCCAAGCACGCGATAGGAAGATTACATCTTACCGGCAAGACTAATTCTGTTTGACCTGAATATTTGCTACGAGACATAAATATTTGTACATGACTAAAATATAATAATTACACCTTCTAGAAATCTTGTGAGAGACTTCCACGAATGCGTTTATTAAACACCGCACAAAATAAGGGCTCCAAAGTAGTTCGTAAATCAACATTCAAGCCTTAGAGGTAGGTAAAAGTCGCTAATCAAGCGGCACCGGCGGTTAGAAGTATGCTAATTGCAGTACGTAATAAAGGTCTAAGGCACCTTACTGAATAGGCGGTCAGACGCGTTCGCTAATGCCATGGTCGCATTCCGTCTGTCTCATAATCTCATTCAAAACATACGTCACTGCATTGTATGTCAAGTTGTTGCCAGTACTAAAGGTCATTTGAGGACTGATGAAAAAATCTAAAACCACGTGGCTCTCACATAAGGAAATCATCGGACATATCTATAAGTCAGTTTGTTCATACCATATCCTTTAACTTTCCGGATCGGAATCTGATAAATCCTGGTATAATCAGGTTTAATCAATTCGCCGGCGCGACGCTCGGCAGTTCCAGCCAATTGGACAAGTCAGAAGCACGGCTGTTTATTGACCGCAGCAAAACGCCCAGTCTGTTTTCAGCCTTATTGATTGCACAGACCAACCGCAATCGATATTGCAGAGCTTGTGTTAATATGTGAAGTGAAGATTGTATGAATGGCCATATTGGGTGCTAGCTAGGAGATTGATGATCTGGGAATATGCTTTACTTTCGCTAAAGAAAGCTTGGAGATTGCAGTCTCATGAGAAAACCAGCTATTAATTAACGTATTAAATGATAAATTAATTTGTTTTGGCACTTTTAAAAACATAACTCATTTATCACATCACTTTATTTCTATTTTCGAACAAAGAGTTAGAATGCAGAGCAAATATCGCTATTTCTACCTGGTAAACTCCAAAGAAAGAACAATAAAGTTCTTTTGCAGTTTTCTGTCGAATTTCTTAGCCAGTAAGACGAAAAAGTATTTTCCAAAAAATATGAACTGGTTATAAGCAAGGCAAGAGATGGAACTAAGTCTCAGACCATCTCCTGTAGTACTAGAGAGTATTTAAATAGCCCTGCTCTCATTGAGTGTTTCCTAACTGTCTTCAGACGTCACTACTATACTATAAAACGAAAATAGCCCAACAACTAGAGCTTCGATAGATTGTTCCACCCGAACTATCGAACTATTGTGGTTAACCTACTCTTTGCGGTCGTCTAGCGGAAGAGGTTAAGTGGAATTTAACTAGGTATAGGAATACATAACGCTCCGTGCCAAGAATATGCTACTGCACATTGCCAAAGGATTTAGGGTTTACCGAAAACTATTTTATGGGTAAGTCAAGCCCACATTTGGATGCAAATTCTTCATCTGAGCCAATGGTTCCAATCAATCTATGATCACTGTGTAGTTCACTAACTAGAATGCTCAGTCTAAGAGCCTAATTAAGCGATTAACATGAGTGAGAATTTGTTTATTCATGTATACAATGCTCACTGGATAACGTTACATGAAAGCTACCCAAAACCTTCATAAGGTCAAATAAAATCGATAAAGAAATCAGACTCTGCTCTGAATAGAGCCAAAGTACACATTCTGGTCTCTTTACAGTAATAACAAAAACATATCCAATATCTTTACGTTCAAAGAAAATATTCGGTAAAAAAGGAGTTACCAAAGATAGATGGCTAGATTTGTTTTGGGATTATTCCAGCCATATCTTTCAAGATATACGCATAAATTCTACATTTATGCCAGCTTAGGGACAATTTATGTCAGTCATCCGAGGTCAAACGGTATTTGCTTAGTAGAAAATCAGTAAGATGTAATATCCGTACATATACTGCTTTTGGATTGACGTCAATCCCTGTTCGAAAGGAGGATACCATATGGGAGATACGTCGTAGTATTAATCAAACAATTGCTAATTGTCATCAATATTTTATCGATTTCCGCATAGCCGATCCCAGCTCTATTGTCACGGTTATCTAGATTTTTATCTTTTTTATGTTTTCTGCGGGAGAAGAAGGTTTGGAAGGACTTGGGGGAGGCCTTTGCCCAGCAGTGGGACAGTTAGGGCTCATAAATAAAAAAAAAAAAATGTTTGCTTAGCCCCTGGTCTAGCATAAAATGAGTTTCAATACTAGAATCTTCAAAAAAGAAAATCCTTTCCGGAGCAAACGTTCAACATAACCCTTGTCTACTAAATCTCATTTATAGACGACAGGTAAAAGTAAGGAAAAAACAGAGAGCCTTAAAAGGCTTCCTCAGAAAATATATTGAGTGAGGCAGAACACAAGGTCACTGAAAATACAAAATGGCATTAAGCGTGAACAACTATAAAAACCAGATGCGATTGTTGGCAGCTAAGTTAGGTACTAACAAAACTGAGCTGAAACGTTCCAGTATTGTGAAAGTCAGACTTTTGTTTGCAATGCTTTTTATGACCGAGCATTTTGGCAAAATGTTGTTTGGTGAAATGTGAAATGGAAGAGATTAGCTGAATTTGTTTGAATAAAGGCGAAAGTTGTCATATCTTAAAAGAACCTGAAGTCAAGCTACTGCGGTCAAGTCAACAGCAAGATAGCGGGATATAAATACTCTGCAAATGTAAAACTACATCTGGTTTTCAAGTAATAAGGATGCATCTTCGAATGTATATAAACGAATCTAGATTACGCTATCAAAGTAATCTTCAACAAGATTAAGAAGGAAAACAGGCCAGAATTTAATCTGTTCAAAATTGCTGCCGCTTTTCAAGAATCCTCACAATCCTTAAAGATTTGAGTGTGAAATCGAGACATTCGTAGTCATTCCAAGAATTTTATCAGCTGCGGTCTTTCCTACATCAAATTCCTTTCAGTGAAATTGCGCCCTTGAACTGTTTTCTCGACCGAGACGAAAGAAGCTAGATCTTTTGATCCTTAGTAATTGCACACAGTTTAGAAAACCGTTCAAAGATATTAACAAAGCAATGTAGGACATAGACTAGAAACACGAACGCATAGACTTCAAACGTAATCGTCTATTACATGAACCTTGAACTCATAACGGACAAATGAGCCGTGTTTAATGCGAACAAGAATAGCACATCCGAAAACCATAATGTTAATAGTATATTTAGCACACACCTTGTTATTTTCCTTAAATCATTGCTGTCTATGTTTACCGGTAAGGTAACTTCGATCAATTTTTAATGTGTCAAAACAAGTCTGTCAAAAATTTGTAGTGAATTTTCTATAATATATCCTAAATTTTGAGATCAGCCTATGCCTATGTAGTTTTCACAAATTGGCAACTGACTAATTTTCTTTATAATCTGATTCAAATCAAACGATAGTTTGTCTAAATTTTTCTTCTAATCCGTTGAAAATTAAGTCATTCAGAAAACTTTTAAACCTGGTGGAAAGAGAAACATTCAAGTAACAGAAAAAGGATGCACTAACTACAATTTGACGTCACCACTATTATATTACGCGCATATCAAAGAGATAGCGTTATGTTCCCACCACACATTCATTCTTCTTTATACAAATATTTAAGTTGCTAATTGCTGCTTAATATTTTAACCAAATAATGCAGTTTTTGTTGTTTAGTACAAAAATTAACGTATGCAAGTACCTAGTTTGTACGCGTATTTGATTAGGTATTAGTATCATTCGTTTTCTTCAGTTTCTTCTGGAAATTACAATACGGGGTTTCTGTGTAAAGCATTGTTTGTCACTTCAACCAGGGGTTTTGGACTTTGTCATGGTGGCGACACGCAATAAGAGTCCCAATATTCACAATTCTGTTTGTGTTTTTACCGTATCATAGTAAATGCATCCGTGTTCTGCTGATCCAAAGCAAACAAGATTTAACCAACGTCTTCAAGATATTTCGTTATTTCCGCATCGCTGCCTCTGATTCTAATCCCTCATCAGCATAACAGCACATTACAAACTATAACATTTATAACGACAACAACGTTTTTGTTTTCTAAGTTAATTTCTAATTTTCACCGTCGTATGTTGCCGTAACCATTATTTTGCTCGCACAGTGAAAGTAGGAGCCCGGGTTCAATTACCGACTTGAACAAGACATGATTTGTAAAAATTGTAAAATACATGTTTTAGTGAAAATATTTCGCTTCAAGAGTTTCGCTTTACACTTCGGTTTAAGTGGCTAAGTGGTCTTGAAAGCTGATGTTATTGAGTGTTATCAAAACAGTGCTGTCATCATATCAGGCTCGTTTCTTCGGAATAGTGCTACTACTAAGATAGATGCGGGTTGTATCCTACCTACGTGTAGTAAGTTAAATATTATCATCATCTATTTTCCCTGTTACCAATTTATCAGGGGTTTGAGCACGATTTATTTCTACCTCAGTAGTTCTTACCATATTTCTTACATTCCCAAGCCTCGTTTCCTTTGTTCTTTCTCCAATTAGGACTTAAGTTCCATATCCAAGTTTATCTACAAGGAACGGTTTTCCAAGATAACCCGAATGAGTAATATATTCGACCCTTCTAAACGATGCTATTCAAAGGGCGAGCCTGTCGTCATTTATCAGGAAGATTTAAACGCCTACAATGTCTTTTGTATAAGCGTGTCCTTTAAACCGTTACAAATCCATTTACAAATTATTTATGCCTTGGCTAGTATTTACAGTACTGATTCTGCATTAATTCTACATTGAATCTGTGTATTTATAGGCCATGACAATTATAGATTGTTGATCACTTACTATATTTGTAGCATCTATTTATTTGTGTTCCTTGGCATTCCAATCAACAATATTTTGTTGGGTTGTTCGTTGTAAATATGTATTATCATCTGTTTCATAATATCAATCACAGTACGCTATTCCGTATGTTTTCTTTTAAAAAATCCGTAATATCTTTTAAAATTCCGCTAAGGAACATTCTTATGATGTACGTAGTTCGATCTTAAAATCATAACTTTTTAATTCTGGAAAACTTTTAATGGTGCGAAGAAGTATCTAATCATTGTCATACAGAAAGTAATCGATCAAAATTATTGCAATGTAGGTACATACTATTTCAGAAAAGTATAAATAAAAAAAAATCAATTAAGATGAACTTGTTTTAGATAACAGATGAGTTAAAATAATGAATTGCTTAAATGGACAGTACGAGCTGGACTCCTACTGAAAGGATAACTTTGCACTAGAAGGATTCAACAACAATAAAACACAAAAGAGAGAGAGAGAGACATAGAGTGGAACAGAATAGAGCAATCAAATTAGATATAGTGTGGTGTTCACTTGGGAATGTATTCATGAGATTAACTATTTTAAATAAATCAGATTTGTACAGGTGTTTTTCAATAATTGCATAAATACTGTGGACATTGGAAACTGGAAACTTCACCCTGCTTTAGGGACAATACAAGTTAATTTAAACATAATGATGTATGGGGATATGTATTTGTTAGTACTAATATTCCCACCCGATTATTGCGTAAAGACTAAAACCTCTTACCTGTACCCGCCTCTCATCATCTTTAGCGCGCTGCTCCGCCTGTCTTCGACGCCTGTCTTCGTCCCTCTTCTCTCGCTGCGCTTGCGCTGCGGCAGCGTGAGCGCGCAACTCGTCCAGACGTTTTCTCTGTTCTGCCTCGCGCCTCTCGCGGGCTAGTCGTGCTCGGTCTAGGGCTTCTTGCGACGCTGTTGAAAGAAATTTGGATGTTAGGTTTTGGTGTTGATAGTAGAATTATTAAAAAGAGTTAGTCCTGAAATGCGAAGGGCAAAAGTCGATAAAAGTCGGATAATACTCCGTCTAGAGCGGGATAATGACTGTGAATCGACACACACAACATTATCTCAGTGCTTTAGTAGATTCATCTTTGCCCCCGTATAGCAGAATTAAAATATCGGAAAAAATTCATCAATAAAAAAATTACAGCAACTATCAAACACATTGGTCTCAATCATTTCGTTAATAAGATTAACTACAAGGTACTACATTCATTGACTGTTAAGGCGTTACGAATTTGGTCCGCTAGTTGTCTTATAAAACAAAATACTTCCCAGGTGGTGGAGATTCGACATAGACATTCGACTCAAACACCTGAAACTGTTCATCGATACATTAATGAGTTAGCAATTCTTAAATGGTGTAAGCTAAAGTTTATACGTACTAATTTACGCGAATGATTTAACACAATATATTTCGGTACAAGAGCTTGAAAAGGCAGAACAAAACTACGTCAACTAACCATTAGCTAAAGTAATAAGTAGCATTTGACATTTAGGTCACTACGTCTTATACGACAATACCAATAGGAAACCCAATACAGCGGAACTCTTGCTGAATGTAAGTAATGGTCCTGTATTTTGTTACTACCGAATAAATAATCCTTATTGCGTTCTTCAACAGTATTTGAACCGTGAAATCCAGGTTTAGTACCTTCAAAAAGACTTTGGACCGGCAAAACTTAATCTTGCCAACTTGAGAACTTGTTATGTACGTAAATATTTTAACGAATCTCGTTAAAAACTTGGTCCTAAGCTCCTTAAAATCTCAGCCCACTCAATCTGGCTGAGAAACGCAACATAATTTATTTAGGAAACAGTCTTTATTAATTTTACCGTAGCTTCTCTTTACACAGAACTTTGCCTTTGTTTTTCAGAAGCTCTCAGACCTATTGCGGACTCTCTTAAACCTACGCAAATAGATTTTATGACTGGTTATAGAATATTCAAGTATGATAATAAACCTTCGCAGACACGATCAATACGATGTCGTAAATCTGGCACAGTTTAAGCAACCTTACGTAAACTTAGCCTTTATCTAGCTTAGAAATATCTTGGCTACTTATTAGTAGGAAAATTCCCAAGAACTGAAGGCGAAAATCAATCCCAAGAAGCCTTGTCTAGTTATTGTTGGCATTTTCAATGACAGGGCTATTTTCGAACTCGATAACAACATTTTAGAAGCATTGGATTCAACGGACAGCTCAAATTTTGTCCAGTTTTGGACAGAACTAGGTGATTGTATAACTTAAAACTTATACAAATCTTCCGAACTTTCGTTTTTATTATTCCTGCTTGAGGAACACACAAAGAAGTCCATTAGCATCATAGTCTGACTAATTTGCAGACATAACAATACATTTCCAACCGCCTAATCGTCCCTTTCTCCTTTCCAAGAAGACGTTGAAGACTCAATTCGATACAATCCACTTCTAAAGATCACATTTATAGCTCGGATACGCGTGGTCTACGTTTATTCGTGTTCAGCATCTTAGAGAAAGTTTCTTACATTTGATTATAGTTATAAACTATGAATATGAACAGCACAATTGTTTTCGGAAGGCAAGATTCAATTAAGTAACTATGGTATATCATTATGACGATTATAAGAGGAAAGAAGTTGCAAGCTTTGATGGCAATGGGTACTTGAACTAGTTAGATCAAAGGCGGATAAAGATTCTACTAAGAAACACAACCCATTAAAAGATGCTACTTGATTAAAGTCACGTCACCTTAAGCGATGGACTGCTAGTAAATACAAGCGGTCAACTGACAGCTCGGGTTATGGCAATGTTGTTCAAGTGTCAGGCGTTAAGTGGGTGATATCTCTGAACGGATTTATCGAGAGCTTTAGATACAATCGCCTAGCTATATGGGTAGTTATGCTCACAAGTATGTCTAGATAGTTGAGACGAGAAAGGTCGTTTAGGAATTGTCGACATGCTATGGAACGGTACAACACATCGTATAGGTATATGATTAAGACAAGTGTCTGCATTTATAGAGTCTTTAAGGCAAAAGTGCTGAGCAAGTATGGATAGCGCACAGTTCTCCATTTCTCTAATTCAACGATGTATATCGACCATATCATCGCTTACCATGAGTGTCACATAATTCTGATTAAACATGACATATTTATATAATTAATTCAGGTTTGAACAGAAGCTAGTAACACTATCGAAAAACATGAGGAGCCATTAAAAACTTTTAGGGGAATCAGTAAACACCCACTGCTTACAGATTTCCCTAAAAGTTTTAGAAGAAGCTCTAGAATTTGCAGGAAAGAAAAAATAATAGCCACAGATATGATACGGTGATCCACAGATGATACGATGGGACACAGAACTTATAATCTTTTTTCACTATGGCCTAAAAGTGGTCCAGTTGACCTTAATGATGAGTGTCACCTGCAAGGCCTATACTCTCGTAATGATAGTCCTAGAGACAGTCAGCTAGTCGGATAGCTCAGATCATTCAATTACCAGTTTCCTTAATTTAACTCTCATTTGCGTGGGACCTCTGAATTTAGATAAACTCTGCTTCTGTTTGCGGATTACGGAACGGTAAATCAAAGGATTATTATGTGACGTTTATAAATTTGTTCATTAACCTCTGATTTAGTGTTTAATATTTTCTATTGAAGCCTGTTTGTAGTTTTTTAAGTTGTATCCAAACCTCACTTTGCCTACGACTTGAATCTCAAGTGTTAAACCCAACCCAACTATTAAAAGTTCGTTAATAGCAAACGGCAACCTAGAATCTGTCTGGGATTTAGTTCCTTCTTGTGGCCTTCGAAATAAACTTTGAATTTAACATACACAGCAAGGAATTTAACTGGTTTGGCCAACGATACGCCAAGAAGAAGAAGAAGAAGATAATTCAAGTATCATCTCGAAGAGCATAAGCGACCATTCATATTTAACTTCAAATAAATACGAATTTAAGAAAGGTCTCTCATTGCTTCAAGTCTAGATATTGCCTTGCCTATAAATTACGCAAAGCGATAACTGAAAACAGAAATGTTGGTATCAAAGCACAGGACAAGATAGGATGGCGCCATTTGCATTAGTTATGATTCAGACCGACTGCAAAAATAGACCACAAAAAGGCTATAAGAAAGAGTCCATTTCATTAGCATTAATGCAACTAAAACTAGTAATACAGCATTTTTATCAGAGTTTCATTGATATTCTTCGAAGATGTTTTCGAATTATTACATCAAGCTATGCCGTTTAATTAAAAATACTCGGGCATTGAGATAAAGAAATGAATGAAGTGGAGCAAGAAAGAAATGACCCGCGTAAACGAAGGAATGCCGGTACCGTCTTTTGTAATGGGAAAAGACGGGATACGAATGGCGATATAATTTATAACAATAAAAAGACGATGACGGCTAATAAAGGGACTTAGGAAGTTCAAGCGACGTTTACAGACGGATTGGTCTTTAAAACAGAGGGAAAACAAATAGATAAATTCTTTGAATCTGCTTCATTCTAAAAAGAATTCAAAGAACCCATTATTAACTATTTATAACTCTTAGATAAGGAAAATCAATCGTAAAACATAATTTGCCCAGCCAAGGATGTCTGTAGTTAGGAAGTTCAGAAAAGTGGGACAAACTTGTCGAATACAGCTAAACCGGCTGACAGTATTGAGTTTAACGCAATTCATTTCGAAGTTAAGAGTTCTTAACTTTAATTGAGATATCTGGAAACGACGACGGTAAGTTTTGGCAATATTTATTCTTAAAGGAAGCTTCTAAGTAAGTTTTTAGATGATAGAAGTTACGACTAAATAAAACAAGACAGGATTTCAAAAAGGAGATGACTAACAAGCTACCTTACACAGGTTTTCTTACAATGCAACTATGAATGGAAGTTTATTCACGTATGAACTGGATGCTAACAGAGACCGTGTCAAAAGGCTTACATGAGTGCAAAGGCTCTTAGTAAGTAACCACGTGAGTGAAAGGACTGCATAGGAGGGAATCTGGAGACTTGCCCTACATTGCTACAATTACCCATTTAGATTCAAGGCTATTGTTGCATTTCTAAAGAGGGCAATACCTCAATTGTCTGTCCCAAATACAAGCCAGGTTATTGCACCGATTTATCGATTACACAAGTTAAATAATCAATGCTTTGCCCCACTGACATATCAAACGCTATACATATCGAACCCTTAACGCGTTGACTTGACCCAATTAATTCAAAATGCGTACTAGTGCGTACACGTCACGCTAGCAAATGTAGAGTGATCAATAATATAGTGAATGAGTGTTTGAATCAATTGAAAGCAGGATCAATAGAGTTAGTAAATAGTGCGACGTCATGCGAAAGGAATGCAGCGGTCTAGCACTTGCTAGCTCGGTATGTAGCCGCAATCAGAATCTGGGCAGATATTAGAACAGCTTCGGCTACTGGGAACTTGTAGCGGTTAGATAATATACTTGCTGCCGAAATAGCTAACGTTACATCGACTGAATTGTCGGTTATGAATTCGTGGAACGTGATAGATACTTCAAAGGTTTGATTTAACAAATCTATGTTTTGGATAAGTTTTAATAGTAGATAAATCAAACTATTCAAGCAATAATCAAACATAGATAATTTCTACAAGACGAAAACACTCCAAGGCACTTGTCATGCAGAAACGACTCTCACGCGAGAATAATATTGATTTCCAAAATTATAATCTTTGTCAAACATCACGAACAGCCCAATAACAGTTCCGTATGCGTGATGCCAGATCGTAATGCTATAATACAGCAACGGGTAATATTATATAAAAACACGAGAACACCAAGGTTTCTCTAAAGCACTCCATTCGATCCACTTTTACTGACTAACAATAATATAATGACTAGTTTTTGTACACAGACGGCTGTGGTAATATCTAGATTCGCAATTTTCATAAAAAAGTGCAAAGATATTGGTCTTGGCGACAAATTAGATACTCAATACCATTCTCCTAAAATGGCGATTGAATGGGCCTAATCAAATTGGTCGAGTCCAAACAAACTGAGGTCAACGTATCGTATCAACTACTTGAAACTTGAGATATTGTTCGTTAATTGACAGATATAATTGGTTTCGAATTTCTTACCAAAATACGAGTATGCGCAAACACCGAATTTGTTGTAGGCGTGACTATTTCCAATCTATATATAAAAGGAGAAACTGACTGAAAATACTGGGACTAGGAGAGTGAAATTTTGCAAAAGGCTTGCTTTTATGACGTAGGCGAACACTAAGAAAGATTTTCCAAAATTCATTCCCTAAAGGGATGAAACATGTGTCCAAAGTTTGTGCGAAAACCTATTTTCTGTGGGCGAAGACGTTCTGTCAGCACAGAAAACTAGTTCAAAACAAGGAGCAGTAGAAAAGTTTTAATTAACTAATATACATATTTTATATTATATACCTATTTAGATTAAAACCGTTTAACAAACGTGTTTAAATCTTAAATTTTATCAGATGAACTTTAAACAATAACAAATTCTTATCTAAATCCCAACAAAGACGTGACAGATGTTTTTCTAGATTACAAGATTAATATGGCGTTGAGTGGGCGTATTTATGGAATCTGTGATGGACTTAGTCATAATGAGCTGATCACTGCTGACGTCACACCTGAGGCTGACAATATTGCTAGACTGCTAGAGAATAAAGTTCAGTGCGTGATTAGAAAGGTCGTAAGACCCCTGATTCTGGAATGTCAATATGTTAGAACTGATAAATAGGCACATAAATATACTGTTACCGCAAGTTTCCTAGCTGTCAGTGTCGTCAATTTGTGTCAGACAACAATAGATAATTTATTATAATGGAAACGAACTCATTAATCCTAATTTAGAAAGGGTTTTTTACAAAGCTTTCGAGTAATAACGGAGAATATGTAAACAGATATTGATCAAGAGCCTTCATCAATTAGCCATTTACATGTCAGTAGCAATAATCCCTAAACAAACCATTCATCATTTTGTTAATGAAGGAGATTATTCAACATCCATATCTATATTTTTGGGTTTACTTAATATAAAAATGCCTATACAAAAAAAAAGTTATAGGTATTTCGCAAAAACAAATTGTTGTTGTCCTTTTTGTATATGTAACCAGGAATTGGCAAGGAGTGGCTCAAGAGAACACTGGAAGGAATGAAGGGAGGCCTTTGCCCAGCAGTGGGACAGTAAAGGCTACAAATAATAATAATAACCAACTCTGTAGGTTAAGGTGTAACTCCGGCAAGTTACAGAAGTTAAAAAAAAAACTTTTTAGTGAAGTTATTTTTGGTTAGTCCACTAAAACAGCCGGATTAGTGGACCAAAGTCCAACCTACCAACTAGAAACTAACTTAATACAGACCGAGTCAACAAGTCCCGGCTTATGGCCTTTGGGTCGAAGTCATGAATGGGCTTTTCAAGAGGGATTTTCGCCTATTCAGGATAGTTGAAAATGGGACTCACATACGGCTTAATGTTTTAACCGTATAATAAATTTCGGAATTGCTGTAGCTGGTTTAAATATCTTCAAAGTATACGTAAACAACGTGTACACACTAATAAGTTTATTACGTATAATAAAAAATAGAAAGTCTGCCTAATATATTAACAGACAAAACTGTACAACAGTAAAGCTAATTTTCTGACAGTAAAGCTGATTTCGACCAATTAACCTGATTTTGAAGATAAAGCAATTGACATTGTTTGCCTTGGGTAGCTATCAAATATAACAAGCTTAAATTTATAATGGAGAGAGAAACTGATAGCGCATTCAAAAATCAGAAACGTTTATTACAAATAGACCATTTACAGACACTTTTGGATTGCCAAAATATCGGTCAGTCAAAAAAGTGAAGCTGAATTGCACGTTCCAAAGTGTAGATCTCTATGAAGATGACCGTGCTAGAAACTCCACGAAAACTCTTTTAAATCATACTGAGTTACATAAATTTTGGTTACATTGTTCTTGTTGCTTCTGTTATGTATTAATCATTAAACTTGAGAAGTTCAAGTAAAAGGTATTTTTTATGGTAGGCGAAAATCATCCAATGACGTATCCAGCAGAGCGGGAAACAGTGTCAGACTCTCTTACTGACTAAACACCCCACCCAGTAAATTCTATGTCTTTTCTTTATTCAGAAAGAGACCCTGGGCCCCAGCAGGCTTCGACCCTTTGCAGAGTCCCTACGGTTTTGCTGTTAACGCCTCGAGGCGCGCGGGGACAGAACGCAGGTAAAAAGGTCTTGAAATAATATTCAGGCAGGAGAAAATTTGAACATTATTGTTATAAGACGCGTTTTTTTTATCTAGTTCGTGAAAATCGTGTTCATCCAGTGTTTTAACGATATTATAACCATCTAACTAGACCCAAAGGCCAAATCAATTGAAATTAGTTACAATCGGCTATAAATAATGACAATAAAACGCAATTTCTAATATTCTATACAGTGCATATAACCCTCGTACTCTCAGTTACACAGTAAAACACGATAACTGATATTTAATGGCGTGAAAGTTACTATATCATTAGATTATTATTATTATTTAAATTTAACACAAATTTTGCAAACTCATAGAACAGCACAGGGAAATGGCCCCATACATTTAGTTTCACAACGAAAAAAATAAGAGATTAATAAATATATTCATTCGGACTACACAACAAATGGACCAGCCCATTAACCGGCCCAGTCGGGATATAGATTAAAAAAAGTAGATGAATGTCCGTGAAAAATGCCGCTCGGTTTTCGCTAGGTCGGAAAAGCCGAATGATGCCTAACACTATGTTCTACATTCATTACCACACATTAGTGATGTTTCAGATATGTTGCCATCAGCCTTAAAATTGATTAAGGAGGTTTATTTTTTTTTATTTTAAAAAATATAATTTAGAAGACACTAATCTAATTCTAAGGAATCTTAAATCTAGAGAAGCCTACTGATGTACTCGTAGCTATAAACTAAGACACAAATACATATTAGGAAATACAAGATTAAAAGGAAACAAAAAGTATTTCCACAACCATTACTAGTCAAGTTGAAGGCGACATTGCTCAGAGATTACATACTCGCTGAGCGGAAGACAATTGCCAATAACGCAAGAATTTATAATGCCGGAAACGTGGATAGATCGTATGATCGTTACGATAAGTAAAAGTGATGATTTTACTAAGAAAAAAATGTGCAAACCTGATGAAACAATACATACTGAGAAATCAAATGGAAGCGATTCTGTAATATTGTCTGTTGGTTTTAATAATATAATTATTATCTCTAGAATTGCTAAAGATAACGGTAAAGAAACTCTGGTACTCGAGTTGGAATTCTGCCGAATAGATGTCAATAGACTCATCAGGATTCACCCGTGACGTAATACAGTTATTGACGAATTGTAAATGCATGCAAATCCCTGCATCACTGGTCTGGAAAATGCCAAATATTGAGCGGATATGCAAATTTGTAAAGCAGGACTGCATGACTCCGAAAAACGAAGAGCATGATTTGCAGATTTTGATACTATTTCCAAATGCAGTAGTAATGAGACATGCGTCGCTCTAATTGCGCATTTAGTAGAGTCAAATGGAGCAAATAATTATACTGCACATACAATGATGCGAATAAACGATGGAACTAACCTATCTCTATTTACGTTGCAATCTTTAAACTTGACATGCTATTGGCGCGTGGCAGTTCGAGATTTATCATTTGTTTTGCAAACTTTTCTCAGCCCTCTATAAAATTTGTTTCGTTGTCAAAGAGACTTTGCCTGCTTTTGATTTTTGCATCTAGCAAAAAAGAAACAAAATTATGTGGAAAAGGGATTGAGGTCCTTTGCCCTACAGAGACATCTAATTCATAAACAAGCTAGTTTAGTTCAGAGCAATTCAGTAATTCAAATTAACAAACAAGTTAAGAATTCTCTCTGATGAAACCGCAAGAATTCTACAGCATATTAGCATACTAGCTTTTGCCCGCGGCTTCGCCCGCGTGGATTTGGGGTTTCCGGGATAAAAAGTAGCCTATGTGCTATTCCGGAGTATATCCTATGCCTGTGCCAAATTTCATTAAAATCCATTCAGTAGTTTTTACGTGAAAGAGTAACAAACATCCATACATCCATACATCCATACATCCATACATCCATACATCCATACTTACAAACTTTCGCCTTTATAATAGTAGTAGGATTAAAACTGGGCAACTGGCTACTTCTAACAATAACAAAATCATTTACAAATATTTCTTCCCAGCATGCTTCTCATATCGCATACCAAACCAATAGGTATAACGTTACCTTGTTTATCAAACACAATCTAAATAGGACTGATAAGCAAGATGAAAGGAATGCACTTGCGTAAGTGAAATAAGTATTTTTCGATATAAATAGAGAATATATATGTAATGGTAAATATTGATTAGGTTATCTGATATGAAGATTGTGAGACTGGAAAATGTGTGGGAAGTCATGTAGGACAAACTTGTGAAGATATTGTTCTGACGTCTAGCTGTCTAGGTCTCTATGAACGTAAGGTTGGAGAAGAATTTGAAGTAGATGAGATAATAAATAAAAATAAACCGTGAAGCATCTAGGAGATGCTCTCCTAGACTAAAACATTCCAAGACATGATTATGACTTTTAACAATCCCTATTGAGATCGTATGTTAGATTGCCGCAAAATTCCTCTCAGAGATTTTTTTTTTCAAAGTTTTCGCATTTATGGACGATTTTCTGCGTCTAGCCTGCAGGATTAATTTAAGGCAGATGCTTGTAGTAGAATTTTCGTTGATACAGAAATAGGTTTGATATATTGAGGAAATCAGCATACCCGCCAAAGTACACTTACATAAAGTAAAAAAAAGTACAAAACCAACAATTTGAAAACATGGATGTTACTTCTAGTAATCTAAACTGGGCCCATATTTGATGATTTGCGGTCCACTCAGAAAAAACAGTTCTGTATCCTAGTAATGAGTAAATGGTAAGCTGATTATAGAAAATTATTTACTGTATGACGTATAGTATATATTTAATAGTCGCCGGAACGTCAGATTTTACTTCATTTTTGGTTAATATGGGACGACTGTCTGTCTAGTTTTTACATGACTAATTTGATACAGAAGGTTGGGGTTGGCACGTGGATTTTACTGATTGTAAAAATTAGGATCAATACATATTATGACAGAAGGAAATGGCCCTGTAATGATGTTATCGAAGGTCGACCTTAGATAGTCAAGTTTCCAAATGGCAGAAACCATAAATGGTTACTGGTACAATTCAAATAATAAACGACTCACCACAGCTTCGCACGGGTGTTGGAAATCTTTGAACACTCTACTTTTCGGTATAATTGGCGTTTATTATACTACTAAATCTTCCTCATTAATCACATAGTTTATTAGTGAAAACCGCATGAAAACTCTCAGCATATCGCGTTTACAGACAGACTCGACGAGCAATTTTGTATCATTGTAGATGTATATATCCATTGCTGTTACTATTTTTATAGTTAACGAAACCATCAAGATAATTGACAAACATTTAATTTATTTAGCTTTATTAGGTTTTATAAGAACTATCGTTGCCTCGACAAGTGGTCAGCAATTTGCTCGACGCATATTCTTTCATTCTTTTTATAGGAAGGTCGTTTCCTAAAAACTACCGTTTCGCTTTAGTTAAGCATAATAATCTACAACAATCACGCAATCGAATCAAGCACGCCCTTTGAATCGAGATCCATCTATCTGTTGACCTCGAGAAATTGCTTAACCGTTACTAAACTACGCCTACATGCTATCAACGATTGTTGGAATGCAGCTTTACCTCGCATTCTTTATAATTTACGGATGCTTTCATTTGTAGACATACAGGAGATTTTTCGAAGGTCTAAAGCATGGACCTGACGGTTGTAATCCAGCGTTCTAACAGAGGTCATCACCTTGGTTAGAGCTAGGTTTGTGTGTTTGGATTGTGTTGCGGCTACACGGGTGTAAACCATGCGCCATTATATGTTCGACCAAAAATGTGGTTGGGAAAACGCGTCCTCAACCAAGGCCGTTGAAGGCAAATGCTGTTCACATGGATTGAATCTAGCAAGGTCACCTCATCAAGGTCATTTGGTTTATACTTAAGTATCAATCTGTCTCATCAAGGGTGCACAGACGTGTTCTTATATCGGGGTCCGGTTTTCGCACTTAGTCCTATGTGGACGGACAAGCTTAAACCGTGGCGGCTAAACGTTTGGAGGGCTGTTCTGACCAGACCATCTCTCTTGTGAGTGCCTTACTGATTTTTCAGGGCGTCTGTGAAGGAACACAGGGATCCTAGGCTACACATGCGTGTATCTGTGACACCTGTGCAGTCTATGAACACATGCGCAATGTCAAATTATCACCTTCTCTAAACTTGCTCTGCAGAGAGGGCAGTCTGTGATGTGGAGGTACTTATTCAGTGTCCAGTTATGGTAACTGCTATCAAGCGCAGGCTGCCTCGGTTAAGTCGCATGTGGCTTCTGGTAAGGGAAGTGTAGCATGGATTCCTTGACCTGCTGCACCCATTAGTCGTGGACCACCAGACATAACCTACAGTATCTCCATTGAAGATTTGTATTGGTAGACTTTTTTGAGGTGGGAAATCATCAAATGACTTTTCCGCTGTAGAGTGGAACGACGAGGCTTGTGGAGACTTTTGCTTTAGTCAGCAAACCATTTCTTTAGTCAAAAACCTAACCTAACCCAACTATGTCAATTTGTCAAAGTTCCCGCAGAAGCAGACGATGACATAGGTGATTACAAATTAGTTTATACATCGGGCAATGAGATGGGTTTTTTTCGAAATCGTCCAATGACATCTGCTGTTGTAGAGTGGAACAAGAGGGCATGTCAGACTTTTGCTGAATAAAACCTAAGTCTTTCAGTTGCCCTTTGCGTTCTAGAGCCACGGTCACTCTTTAGAACACTCCGGTAGAGGCAAATTATGACGCGAGTTATTACATTCCACGCCATCACGAACAGGGTAGTGGGTAGATGGGCATCACGCATACCGCAAAAGGGCTAACCAATTAATTCAGGTGTTTGTGCGTTTAATTACTTGGTGTTAGAACAGAGGCTAAGGGCCAAGGTTAATTAATGTACCTTCATGAATTTTACAGCAGGACTGAAGAATTAATGAGTCTTTCTCTAACGTTAGCTAAGGGTAGGAAGATCAAAAAAGTCGGAACCCTAGCTGTAGTCAGTGGCTTCGTCTGCGTGAATGTCATAAAAATTAACCTATGTCCTTCATAGGTTATGAAGCTTACTCCGTAAGATATTCCATTAGAATCGGTTAAAAAGTTTCTATATTATTTATTAGTATGGATTGTATGACATTGGCCGACTATGAGTAATGAGCAAACATTATTTTTATTGTGGTGCATAAGATTCACATTTCAAAACATCTGGGGTATCTTTTATGGTAGGTAAAATCGTGAAAAAGACAAATTCCGCCCTTAGGCGCAACGGAAAATAGTGTCAGACTTTTACTGACTCAACCCACCCCGTTGCTACGTTGCTATTTACAGGACACATCCTTTCAGACGCGGACCCTTAGCCTCAGTAGGTTTCGACCCTTCTGCAGGGTCCGTTCGGTCGAGAAATCTGAGGATTTCCAGAGGTCAAGGTTATACTAATGAGCAGACAACTAGTCTTCACACAAAATGGACCTTGGCAATGTGCCAGAGACACAAATGACAATATTTAAGTCAATTGCTTACACAAAAAATGAAAAGTTTCTGACCTCGCCAAGTTGGTCAAATGGCCTAAAGACCGCCCACCAATGACCGCGTTCATAGAAAGTGATATAATATTTAAATTAATAATTTAAAGGAATTACCCAATAGTAGTGGGCGTTGACATCAATATTTTATGTTGCATCCGTAGGAAGACATTCTACATCCTTATCACGAGGCCATAAAGACTATTTTTGACCGTAAGTTTTCAAAACTCATGAGGGTAGACTTAACATTTTCATATTTGGAGAAAAGAGATTAAGTTATTCAAAAATATGTTCTGTTTCCGTATCATTTAAGTTTATTTTAGCCTGAACCTTGAACAGATTTGTCTGCAGTGGCATTAAGCTGTAATTCTATTGACATACCTACTTTATTTGTTTTCAGTGCAGTGTTGTGTTGATTGCTGATGTAATGCTTAATTTTAATTTAAGTTCATTTAATAAACATTGATAAGTAGTTTCAATTATAATTACTAGATTTAAATACAATGTCTTTATTGATATGAGTATGTAATGCTAGTGACTCAATCTATAGTACGACCGTCCGATCTTGGCGAGCCTGAAGATAGACTCAGCGAATTTTACGCTTAAAAACTCGCACAAAAAGAAAGGTTTTAAATAAATAAAGAGCAATAACAGTTTTTAACAGCCATAATAACTGCAAATTGCATTTATTTGTTTACAGTTGAAACCATTTTTTTTTTTTTATGAGTTCTCAAGAACTAAAATTTTAAAAAGATTGTAAAAAGATTTTTCTTTCATCTAATGACGACAATTCAATTTTATTTTATTTTTATAGATGAATAAGAACAGAGTGAGAGAGTGTCCGTTTGTGATACCTATATATTTTTTTTCAATGTCAACGTTAACATGGTTTTAAAAGATTATTAAAGCTTTAAAGTTTATGGAAGAAAAAATTATCATTCAAAATTTTGAATAAATGTGCAAGATTTCTATGGTTAGCTATATTTTTAATTTATGATAGGTAAATTATGAAAATTTACAAGTTTGCGCAAACTCAGATTGGAATCAGTTTTAAAAAAGTTTTGATTTCAATACAAACTTAGATAATATCAACAAAATATGGTATCCAAAATATGTAGACAAAAATGTGTAGGTACATAATCACATAAGAGCGGTTATATGGAAATGTATCTCGGTTTGGCCGCTCTTATTACACAAACTACAAACTTTATCACTGAAATTTAATCAACTAAATAACTACCAGTTAGTTCAAATTAACTTAATCTCAGATACAAATCTTTCGTTCCACCGAAAATAGATTATTCTAAACTCAACAACCATTACTTAGATGGCTTAACAAGATTATATTGAAACAATCACTTTCCAACTTGTTCTATGCAAATATCAGATGTTTCAGTAAATATTGCATTCCTAATTTTCGAGACAAGGTAAAATAAACTCTATATCACAGATTATAAAGTTCATTGTACTATTTAAAGGTGTGCCCACCACGCCAATGTTGAATGTCTGAGGTGATTCATGCATTAATTATGTATTTATGATGTCTATAGCTACTTATAGACATTGGTTGGATTTCTTAAGGTGTTTCCTGAATGTAAACATGTAGGAAAAATTCTTATGGTATTTTCCATGGTGTAGAATTTAATTTTTTTATACGGGATTTTTTTTTCAATGTCATATTTTTTCTAAACACCCTATTTAATTTTTTGGACAAAATATAATTTCATTTCAGAGTTGAAGATATATCTGACTACTTAATATTAAAAATAAATAAATACATTTGGCAGATAGATATAGCAGCAAATATTATTTATTCATTTGTAAGAACTGAAACTAGTCAGCTACTTCATATAATGTCCCGGGACCAGGGCTCTAGAACTAAGGCCACAAAGGAACAGAATGGGTTTTTAGTCAGTAAAAGTCTAAAACTATCTCCCACTCCACCCAAGGGTGGAAGTTGTTAGTTTAGGATATAGTTTATCGGGACAAACTCTGGGAAAAAGTAATACATAAAATGTGTTTCCTTTCCTTCTTTATAGATAATAGAGTTACTGCAACTGTGGGGTTTTTATAAGACAGCTCATCTTTCAGATCTTTACTGAAACTTTAACCTATTTTCCAACTTGGAGTCAGATTCCAGCCTAACTAAATGAGGCTGTATACCTATGTTTTACATGGAGGGACTCACTCTCAGACCTTCTTAAGCGAGTCTCTAAGCAACACAAACAAGATGTGAATTTAAAGGCACTCTAGAGAATTTGTGTAAAATGATATCAGACACCAAAAAAATTATGGTTGTCTAGAGTGTAGCATGAAATGGCTAAAGCAGGCAATGTTTGAGGTTGTCCAAGACAATTTTAAGACTTAGAAAATTTTGCAAATACTCTAAATATAAAATTCAGATTAGGAAGAATCAAATGATATACACATTACATACACAGTTGTTACAAAATAACGAAAAAACCTTCACCAGATCTTTTCAATAAACCGAATAACCGTCAGTATTCTTACTAATTTGCATTCAGACTTAACAATATGGTGTGAACGTTCCGAATATTTATTCAGCATTTCAATGATAAATCATTGAGTTAAAATACTAATTTGGATATATGGCACTTACTCCTACACTGTATTTTAATGAGAAACATCTACGGAGGCGGGTTCAGAATATTATATTAATATTAACCTTGGGACTATTGATTGTGCAAGCTGTAAAGATGTGTAAATAATATTTTAAATATCTACTGACATATTAAACACATAAGGGAAAAAATTGAAGGAAAAATCTGAATTTTGAAGTGATTTTGGTTTAACAAAATGAATTACGGTTTCCCTAAATAATCTAGGTATATAATATTTTCATGGATAAAACCTAAACATAACTAAGTAATTTAAGTATTTATTATATTCTTTGAACAGACAAATTACACAGGCAGACTTAATGCCTTATGTTTTTACTACCTTGTCATTTTTCAGAGAATACTTGTGGTCAATAAAATATTGAACTAACACTATTAACAAATAAAAAGGAGGAAGCTACATATAGTGGGAGGTAAAGCCAGGCTATTTGTCAATATATTCAGTTACCGAGAACCCCGGAATCAGATTGTAATATTCAAAAATCTTAAAATTTAAGAATACAGAGTTGAACTTTTTGGGTGCTGGTAACTATGATTAGGAAAGGGAGTTGTTAGCACTAAAACAAATTATTATAATTGATCCTGAAACTGTGTTTAAAGGTTATCAATTATAGGCTGGCAATGACGATAAAAAAATTAGATTAAAACTCATGTTAACCCCATACAAAGTCAAATGAACTGCTTCAGTTCATATATGATGCTCAAAACATCACCCAAACACTGCAGGTTTTGGTTCAAAAAAGTTTAATTGGTGGTGTGGGTTCAAAATACCTTTTATTTCTTTTTCATATAATTTATGGAGATATGAGCAAGTGGCGCTAATTAATAACTTGAAAGAACCCCCTCCAAGTCTTTCAAATTGTATTTTAATTTGATTTATGGTAGGTAAACATAAAAGTAATGCAATGACAAATCCCACCCTTGGGCGGAGCAGGAAATAGTGTCAGACTCTTACTGACTAAATAACCTACCCCGTTCCTACATTGCCATATACAACAGGGCTAGAGTCTTCATTGCAGACACAAACACTTGGCTCCAATTAGCTTCGCCCCTACTGAGTCCCTACAGCACGGGTCTAGGTTAAAATTTAATAGACATGATTAGATAAATACTTTTTCTAACCAATAACTTACAGTGAAATGCATCTAATTTGTTTATCTTTACATAGGAAAAACTCCATCAGGTCAGGTTTAGTGTCAAGGTTTTATGAATACTAACAACATAACATACATAGCCGTTTCATGTGATTTTACTAGGTATGATTATTGTATGATCTTTAAAACTGTTCTAGCATTCCATTTTGTATATAATCTACTCAATAGATAACTTTGAAATAAGTTACATGAAGACAGAATATCTACACATTATTTTTAATGAATATTCTATTTATCTCCATAAAATTACTAGTAATAAATTACCCATGTTGATTATCATGCTGTTATGGCAAGTTTTATTCTTCCCCTTATCCAATAAGTATAACATTATCAGTATTATTGCTGTATTACCAGCAAAAACTTATCTTTTATCACAGGCAGATTAGGAAACATTTCCCTGGAACTTGTTATGATGAAAATGTTCATTTCCAATGCAATTCACACTTATTACGTGCAGATACAGCTGTGATAAGGTAAACTGGTAGAAAGTTTGCCGCATTGAGTGTAAAATATATGTAATATGCAGTAAAACGTCCGTGTTACTAATCATATAATATGACTCAAATTACACATCATACAACCAACGTATCATCACATTTACGTCATTTACGAGGAATTTATCATGAACAAACCTCCTGAAAGTAAAATAAAATGACCAAATAACGGTAAAAATAAAGCTAACATAACAAAAACCGAGTTATGTACGGCACTGTGACATTACGGAGGCCTAACGTTTTTGGAGACATTCTCGGCCAACTATTACTGTCTGGCGAGCATTTTTCTAATTATAGAACATACCACGACGTGAAAAAGACGTCCAAATATAGGTAAAAAACAAAACACACGGTTGTGAGGATAGTATCACACTTCGGACATTCTCGAAAGCGGTACACGAGCCCACTACGTGGGGCCACGACACGGTTTAGGGTTAGACAATTTTTCAATCACATTTTAACACTAGAACGCCACATTTCAACTATAATTGCACATATACCTTTACTTTCAGCGGTTTCGGTAATATCTTTCACGTCATCAACCATCTTGCTGGATGACAGTCACTCACTACACACTTTTTATTCGAACATATTTCGAAAACTCATACTTTGGTTCACTATTTTCAGCCAGCCAGCCAGCGAGCGATCTATACGACGACACTTCGTTCCGTTCACTGCCAACGACGACGTAAGACGTAAGCGATGGCGAACAACCTTCACACCGTTTGTTGAATTATATCGATGGCGTCACTCGTGCCACTAGTTTACTGTAAAACAACAGATTTTTAGAATTACTATTTCTTTATAATTATAATTTTGAATATCAGCTGATTTATTATTCGAGATTCAATCAAGGCATAACGATTTTTTTACAGAGTCATTCAAGAATTTAAAAAAGTAAAACGTTGGAAGATATTCTCGTCAGGTTTACATATTTGAGATTTTTTAAAACTTAAAGAAAACCACTAATTGAAAAATCCATTATACTTTTCTGTAAAAATTAACTATTATTTTTTCGTTAATTTTTTAATATAATTATTGTAATTAATTAAACGAGATGATAATATCTGTACTTTGTCAGCGCCATCTATTTAAACAAATTAAAAACTTACTATTTATGTTACACGCCATCTATGTGTATAAAGTTGAATTACGTACTAAACTGACTTAATATAATTTTCTTTAGCAACAAGAGATGGCAGCACAAATGATAAATGATAAATGATAAATGATCTTTATTTTGCAAGTAGGTTTAAAAAACACTTTTACACGTCATTTTTTTTTTATGCTAGATGAGTCCAGTGTTTCCTAGCGGACTACCCTGAGAAGAAACACCGAAACAAACTCAGGGGTCAAAGTCTCTTTTAAAGTCCATACAGAAAATATGTATTGGTCAAATCACATAAGAACCATGCTGATTTGTCTGAGATGGTCTTTTGAAGAAAGATCCATACAAATTTAAGTAGACCTGTCCAGTCAGTGCAAGCATTTGTCAGTATTCGCAAAGCTCAACTCAGGACTACTAAGGAGCTCAACACGACCCGACGAACAATACCAAGGAAAGGACATTTGAGTAGGTCGTCAAATACTCAAATTGCCAGACATACGCTAAATTTACTAAAGAGACAGAAACAAAAAAGAAAATACATATAGCATAATCCACATAGTCCTCATGTTCACAAAAATAATATATATAGTTTACAAATGTAAAATTTTTAAAAGTAAACATTAATGTCAAATCGAGAGAAGATAATAATAATAAAAACAAAGAAAACGTTACAACAGTTAAAGTGAGTACTGGAGCAGGTCAATCCCAAGCCTTTACGTCCTCAATATAATCCTTTACACTATAAAAGGCTTTTTGGCAAAGTTTACGCTTAACAAAGGCTTTAAGTTTATTAAGGCTTAGTTGTTGGATATTACTAGGAAGTTTATTATAGAAGTGTATACATTGGCATCTAAATGAGCCCCCTATTTTTTTGAGCCTGGTAGCAGGAACTACATATTTATTTTTGTTTCTAGTATTAAAATTATGAACATCACTGTATTTTTTAAACATACATTTATTTTTATGTGCATACAAAATATTCTCGTAAATATACTGCGATGGGACAGTCATTATATTTATATCTTTAAATTTATCCCTGAGGGAGTATCTGGGACTTAATTTATAAATCGAACGAATAGCCCTTTTCTGTAAAACAAAAACTGTCTGGATGTCGGCGGCATTCCCCCACAGTAAAATACCGTACGACATGACGCTATGGAAATAGCTAAAGTAAACTAAACGGGCTGTGTCTACATCAGTTAAATTCCTGATTTGTCTAACAGCGTATGCTGCAGAGCTAAGTTTCTTACATAATTTGTCTAAATGTGGGCCCCATTGAAGCTTGGCATCTAGAGTTATGCCCAAGAACACTGTAGTATCTTCAGGACTCAACTCTTTACCTTTTATTAGTACACTAGTTTCTACTTGCCTAACATGAGGCATGGTAAACTTGATACATTTAGTTTTTTTTTCATTAAGATGTAGGTTATTTACATTAAACCAATGTACTATTTTGGAAAGAGATATATTTATGTCGTCAGTAACCGGCTGCTGACGTTTAAGTTTGAATAAAAGTGAAGTGTCGTCAGCAAACAATACAATATTATGATTATCTTCTATGAGGTAAGGTAGGTCATTTATATAAATGAGGAACAAAAATGGTCCAAGAATTGAGCCCTGGGGGACACCCATTCTTAAAACAGATCCGGGAGATCTTTTTCCGTTTACATCAACTCTCTGAATCCTTTCACTCAGATATGACGTAAGAAGATCCAGGGAGGAGTTTCGGATTCCGTAATGGTGTAGTTTCCTGATTAATGTGTCATGGAGAACGCAATCGAAGGCTTTAGACAAATCACAAAAAATGCCTAGAGCATCGCATTTGTCTTCCCATGCATCATAAATGTGTCCTAAAAGTTCAACACCGGCATCGGTTGTTGAACGACCCCTTGTAAAACCAAACTGTTTAGTATGCAATAATTTATGTCTATTAAAAAATCTTTGAAGTTGCTCTAAAATAAGTTTTTCAAATATTTTACTAAAAATGGGTAGCACTGAAATAGGTCTATAATTTGTGGGGTCAGATGTACTACCCGTTTTGAACAATGGTATTATTTTACTATTCTTCATTAAGTCAGGAAACTCACCGCGATCGATACAATTATTGAAAATAAAAGCTAAAGAAGGAGCTACAATGTGGATTATAGACTTAACAACGTCCACAGAATTATCCCATAAATCTTTAGTCTTTTTTACATTCAAGGAGTTAAACGTTTTGACAATATCCACACAAGTCACATGTTCAAAATTAAAATCAGATTCGCAAACTTTAACGTTTTCTTTAAGCAGGGATTCTGCAGCAGACGGTGATGAGTTCAGAGATTTCGTTGTTGATATGGGAATCTCTGAAAAGAAATCCTCAAAAGCCGCTGCAACCTGCGAATCTGATGTGATCTCATTGCCATCAATTACAAGTCTATAGTCACTAGATGATTTTGTAGACCTTCCGGTTTCACTATTTATAACATTCCACGTAGTTTTAATTATATTAGTACTGTTTTTAATTTTAGCACTCAAATAACGTGATTTCGCTACCGAACAAATTTTTTTAAATAATTTTGAATAATTTCGCACATACAAATTAAATTCAGCAGTATTAACAACAATCTTTTCATCATACAATTCGTAAAGCCGAGTTCTGCTTTTATGAATACCAATGGTAGCCCATTCACTGAATGACACGTTACTATTAACCGAAATAGTCTTGGGTATAAAAGTAGAATTAAATTGATTACAATACATGTTAAAGAAACTTTCATATTGATGATTGAGGTCATTTTGTGTTGACAAGTATGGTAAATTATTAATGAGTTTAGTTTTAAACGTTTCTATACGTCCAGCAGTTTTAGGATTAACAGTGATATTCTTTTTAGTAATTATTTTGTTTTGGGTTTGAAAAGTAATTAATTGCCCGCAATGATCCGAGTCTAATAAATTTATAATTTCTTTGTGGCTTGGTACAACATCTGTATAAATATTATCTATGCATGTGGCACTAGTAGGAGTTATTCTTGTGGGCTCTAAAAATAAGTTAACAAGATTGTAGGACTTAAATAAAGTTATAATTTTTGTGCATAAACCTGAGTTTTCCAACAAATTAACATTAAAATCACCACAAGTGATTATGTACTTATTTGAATTACAAATCTTGTGAAACACTTCATCCATTACCTTTTCAAAGCAGTCATACAATCCAGAAGGGGGCTTGTACACACTTAGTATAATAAACTGCTCCAATTCAATACAGGCTATTTCAATTGACCGCTCAACAGATAGACACACAATATCCTTACGTTCTTTATATTTCAGGTTGTTATTTATTAAAATCAATGAACCACCACGTAAAGCATCAATTCTGCTAAATGAGCTACCAATCTGGTGATTACTAAAATTAAACATGAGCTAGTGGCTTTTAAGCCAATGTTCAGTTAAACAAAGAATATCAATATTATTACAATTAAGGAAAAGATCTACTTCTAAGTCTTTGTTCATTAAACCTTGAATATTTTGATGCACCAGATTGATGCTATTTGCAGAACTTAAAACTTTAATGGATTGATTTTTATTCATTAATATATTATGATTGCTAGAGATTGACTCTGTTGTCTTATGTTCTAATTTAAATAAATATTTGATGCCAAGTTATTGACAAGGTCAGCAGTCATGTGATTGCGTTGCTCAATAGGAGCAATTTGTTTAGCCAAGTTCTTGGCTGTAATAAAAAAATAATATGATAGCGACACAGCTATCTGTCTCATACATGATTTTGAAAGATAGTAATTATCTACAAGATATCTATCTTTTGTCAAATAAAAATGAGTGCCAACATAATTGTTGGTGTCAATTAAGTGAAATAAGCTATTATTAATTATCAAGTTGTGCAATGTAACATTAATCTTATATCTAATTAAGTTTTCTTCCTGTGGCAAACTTTGACTATAAGGGAATGTGAACATCACAATTTTTTTTACACTCAAGTTACTCAAAGTACCATAATATTGGAATAATTCTCCTTTGCTCACATGACCCCTATTGCCAATAAAAATTAAAAGTATAGTGTCCTGTTGAAATTTACATTTTATAATTTTTTTCATTATATCAAATAATGAACAGCCAGGCATACAGACACAAGTCATTATCATCATCTCTCGTTACAAAAAAAAAGATGTAATAAGATGAAAAACTTCTACAATAATTCATACTATAATTTGATAGCTAGTTTAACCCAAACTCAGTTGTACACGCATTTGCAATTTGTACCTATTTATTTAGAATTACATAGCTGTGTAACTAATTCTGTGACCAACGGTGTTGTCCGAAAAGCTCTCAATAATGTTCACAAAACTTTTGGCTTTTTGCTACAAATAGGCACGTAAGAGATTTGGAACTACAACGGATCATAGAAAGTAAGCTCGTAAAAACTTACTGAATAAAACCCATCTGTGTTTCAATTGCCCTCGACACAGTGGCTTAGCTAGTCTCTCAGGGGCCCCGTATCAAAAAAACAAATTGTGTTTTTTTTACAAAAATTCTTGGTTTACCTATCCTACTTACGAGACGGCTGTAGATGGAATATATTACTAATTACTGCTTACGTCGGGGTCCTATATCATTGGTATGGCAGATAAGGTGGTAGTTACATCTCTGCGTCTACGTTCTAGGGCCATGGTATCTAACTCTTTCGAACATTCCAGCGGCTAGAACAGTCTTTTGAATTTTACACCGTTTAACAGTAATAGCGAGTTTCTGAAAGCCCTATCAAATCGTCATTCTACTGACACAATCACAGAGTAAATATACTCTGTGGACACAATTGTTATATTAGCAGCTGTGTCAAAATAATTTGGGTTGCTAATTCATTAATTCTGCAAAGCAGTAGGACCTAATGCTAGCAGAAGAGGCACCGAGAGGAGCCGACTTGTTTGTAGGCGCGGGCTTGAGCACGGTGAGCAATAGGGTAGCTCGCCGTACGGTCGTTCGGTAGTCGTCTGGGCCAAGCCCAGTCGTCGACGTCGCGAACTGTTCCCGCGTTCAAGGAGTTGTCAGCAAATGTGGAGGCCCAACAGCAGGGCCGAAGCCTACTTACTGGGGCCCCGGTCCGGTTTCTGAAAGGAAGTTCCGACCCCGGTATGAGGGCTAAGAAGGAATGGGGTGGGTCGTTTAGTCAGTAAGAGTCTGACACTGTATCCCGCTCCGCCCAAGGGCGGGATTCGTCAGTAATGATTTTTCCCATCATAAAAAAAGTATTTCGATTTTTTTTTTTTAAAGAAAAGTCATTTATGTACATATAAAAGAAGTAAGCATATTTATATCAATCAGTTGTTACTCCGCTAGTTATAACTGTTAGCTACTTTGGAAACAGCTACCTATCATTATAGGTAAATAAATTGGTGCAACAAGCGTAACGAAGCGTGATTACTTACACATAATAACTCATACTGTTTGGAAATTGCACTGCGAAGGTTTCTAGTTGGCATAACTTAGATAGCTCAATCAAACAAGTAAAATAAATTGATAATAATGCTATAGCGACACTCCACATCTAAGGAATTTTTGGGACTATAGAGTCTTCAGGCCGACAACGTTGCGGGCAGCAGCTAGTAAATTAATATTAAGGTAATTTTAAACATTCTCCACGTGGTTTCTCCACGGAGTTTATTGTACGTTCTTCTCCATAGAGTTTTTCATTCGTTTACGAGCAAATCATGGTATTATTAAGCCTTACAATTTTCCCAATATTCGGACTCCGGCCTCTTCTCTAGGAGAGGGAATCACCGTAATTCAAAATGCGCGGATTGATGTATGGATGTCACAATCATAAACGTTTCTAATTTCTAGTCATTAGAAGAGTGGTTGCCGAGTAGTACGCCCGGGGCATTTCCTGTCCCGACAGCTGAGCTGTGAGGATGTCCGCTAGTCCGCTCCCTGACGGCTACGGCCATCGCTTTCGTTCGTACGAAGGTTTTTATTTTTTTATTTTATGGTGGGAAAAATCATCGAATAACGAATTCCGCCTTTGTGCATAGCGGGAGACAGTGTCAGACTTCTACTGACTACACGACCCACCGTTCCTTCTTGTCTTGTTCCAGGGCCCCGGTGTTCCGCTTTCGCATCAACCCTTGGTCCCAGTTCGTATGAAGGTAGAAAGCTACACTTGTGTGGCGACCGTCCGCGAAATTTAGTTCTGGTTTTACTATTTCGCAACGGGAAGTATATCTAATCATAGGGTGATTTGACAATACCCCAAAACTTGCGTAGGTAACTTAACAAACGAGATACGATGCTTACTCATGTAACGATACAATTAAAAACATTAAATAATTTAATTAAATCCGTCGTTCAAACTAATCATTCTAACGACACTCAGGGGAGGCACATGCCCGGCTTTTTTTATGGTAGGAAAAATCATCTAATGACGGAAAACAGTGTCAGACTCTGACTGACTAAACAACCCACCTTATTCTTTCTTAGCCCTCATACCAGGGTCGGACCTTTCTTTCAAAAGCAGGACCGGCTCCTAGTAAGCCCTGCAGTGAGACCTCTATATTTGCTGGCAACTCCTTCAGGCGCGCGAGAACAGAGCGCGCCATCGACGACTTGGCTTGGTCCGGACGACCGGACAGCGAGCTACCCATTACCTGTGCTTGTGGTGGCCGGAAATCGGGATCGGAATCCCGTCGGCGTCTGGGGCGTATGCGCCGTTGTCTTATGCAGTCGGCTTCCTCCTTTGCTAGCATTACTGCTTCGCAGAAGGAAGCAACCGCCTGCCACTCCTCCTCGTTCCGGACCATGGCCTCTACCAGAACCCGGTGCGAGAGATCGCCGCTGCCGATCGCCCCCACCAGGATACGTCGATGCTCTTCCCAAGCAGGGCACACTTCTACCGTATGCTCCACTGTGTCCTCCGGGCGGTCCACACAGTAGTACCTATATATATTATGAGTTACATTCCTACATATTTCTTGTCAACCAACTAGACTAATGAAATACACGTTTCGTGACAGAATTACAAGTTCGTTAAATGTAAGTATTATGAATTAATTTCAATGACAAGTTACCGGTCACCCAGCATTGGCCACCGGCCACTGGTTCAATGTTAATACCTACGCTACCATCGATTTCCAACGAAAAATAAATTGTACATAGATTGATTCGCGAATGAAATATTAGTGCAGCTATTTGTAGACTGGGAGCTAGAGTCGTTGTAGTTACTCGTAAATTCATCTAATTTTTTTTTCAATGGGTACACTTTCTCGAATACCTGCTCTTCTCTGCCGCTTTTAAGCTAGAACTACATTAGAACGAAGCTCACGTGGACCACGTCTGATTTTAAAGTCAAAGTCAAAATCTTTTTATTTCACATGGGCCTACATGGACACTTGTAAAACGTCAGAAGCTAGTGCACGGATCCAAATTGGTCGTTTCCTATGGAGAAGAACCGGCAAGAAACTCCATGGTTACTCTTTTAAATTTGTACGTAGAACGACGTATTGGTAACTCCTTCGGACATTCCGGAACAAAAAAACTAGTGTAGCTTCATAATATAAACTAGTGTTTGACTGCGATCCCACCTGATGGCACCGTAGGGACCTTGCAGAAGGGTGGAAGCCAACTGGGGTGAAGGGTTCGCGTCTAAAAGGAAGGCTCTAGCCCTGGTATAGATGGCGACGTAGGAACGGGGTAGGTTGTTTAGTCAGTAAGAGTCTGACACTGGTTCCTGCTCCGCCCAAGGGCGGGATTCGTCATTGGATGATTTTTACCTACCATAGAAAAAAAAACCTGATGGTAAGCAGTGATGCAATTGTTAAGGTGTGTGAAGCCATGTCAGAGGCCTACGGGCGGTTTAAACTCTGACACCAGGTTGTTTATCAACCATACGATAAGAAGAATAAGAAGAAGAATTGTTAAGGTGAGGTAGACTAGTTTATTAGGAGCTAATTCTCTCTAACCTAGAAAACACCCAAATTATATTCGGATGGGAAAATGGAAAACTCTTGGGTACTTGCTGTTACCATATTATGAGCAAAGACGTATGAAATGCTTTCGTACCATTATACAAGACTAGCTTCTGCGAGAAAGTAGGAAAATGTCCTAGGGGAACTGATGATATTAGGATATTCCTGGGATATAAAAATTCGAAAACGTATGACATCCACCAATCCGCATTGGGCCCGCGTGGTGGATTATGGCTCATTCCCTCCTAGAGAGGAGGCCTTTGTCCCAGCAGTAGGTAGGAATATTAATAAGGCTGATGACGATGATGAAGATGACTCCTGGGATAAAAATAATATTATATCGTATTCCATGACTTGATCTATTTACCATCAGTCAAGTATCATTTCCATAATATCTAACGTTGCCTAAAAGACCATCTTTTAAACTTCGGAGTCAAATACCTTTTGCTCCACACCCAGTTACAGGTCACAGGTCTGGAAAGAAGAGAAATGACAGGCGGCCAATTCCTTCTACGTAGCAGTATAATGTTAGCGAAGGAACCTAACCCCAATTTCTACCAACACACAAACAGCTTGCGGAAAACGAGCAATGTGCTACAATCTAAGAGTGAATAGGTTACTTCTAGGTAAGCGCGGTCCATCGTCGACCGCTTTCCAACATACCTATAAACAATAAAAAATGAAAAAAGTGTAGCTTGCCGTTCGGCCATCCGGTAACCTTCTAGACCGAACCCAAGTCGTCAAGCAAAGGTATGCAGTGTTCCACGCACACTTTAAGGCCAGCAAAACCGTAAGGCCGATTGGCAGCAAGGCCGAAGCCCTGGGGCTTTGAGTTGGTTTCCGAAAGGGAAACCCAAGATCCTGAAAAGGAAGAAACCAAAGAAGGTGGGAATTTTAGTTAACAAAGGTCTGACACTCCCTATCGCTCCGTCCTAGAGTGAGAGAATTTATTGGACAATTTCCTCAAAAATGCCCCAAAATAACTTGGTACCTAGAGTAGGTACTTAGAGTTTTTTTTATGAAAGGAGCGGGCCTTGGGCGGAGCGGGAAATAGTGTCAGACTCTTACTGACCAAACAACCTACGTCGTTCCTTCCTTGCCTTAATCCCAGAGCCCTGGTGTAACGCATTCGCATCAACCCTTGACCCCAGGAGAACTTGGTAGAGTGGGAAATCATCCACTAGATGTGCAATGCGCATGTGCAATAGGCGATCAGCTGATAGGTCAAGTTCATTTTATTGGTAAACGTGTCTGTTGGCTTTGACACACTTACACACGCAGTTTATTAAAATCAAAGAATGTACGTAAACGTAGGTACCGTTATTGAACACTGATTGATGGTAGGTATGCGGAAAAGTAAATGTAAATTTGTTTTCAATACACTTACTCGAAAACTGCCTCTTATCGCACTCCTATTAGGTTCAATATAGCATGTATATCACCCAAGTGCTTTTTTGAGTTTATCACAACAAGGGCTTTTTTATTCCTTCCTTATCGTCACGGTCACGGGTGATTATTTTGTTTTACTTAGTTTATCGAATCAGGCGCGAGGCGTCCCCCAGAGTCGCTGGACGACCCCACGAAATTAGAAATTGACCAGAGCAGATTTGAATGCTATACTTATATATTTCTTAAATTTCAACTGTATGTTTGAGATACGATTATTTTTTTTTCTTTCTTTCTTTATTTCACAAGCCGTAAGTGTATTGAAAAACGTCGTTTGACACACGTGCAGATTTGTCATTGCAGCCCTCGGCTCCATAACACACTCGCCTACGGCTCGTGCGAATTTCGCCTCGGTCGCAATGACAAACTTCCTGCACTTGTATCAAAATGTACTATTTTAGGGTTACAAAGTTTTTCCGATAGTTGATAAAAGTATGACACGCCTTCTTGGTCCACCCAGAATTAGAAAATTCATTTGAGGGTCGAATTAAATTAAGTAAATAAGCTTTCAAGTTTAGAACAAGGGTTTTTGTTCACTTCACTTACCTATATTTTGTTATTTTAGGTAGGTAGGTACATTTATGTTGTTCCATTCCGAAAAAAGGTTTCTCTTACCTTGATGAAATTCTTTTTCAACCTGTCCCGGTCCAAAAAATGTAACTTTGTCCCAAAACTCGAGAGGTATCCTTATTACCTACTTTATTATCTTTTTAATTTAAGTATATTACTTTCTGGGCCTATTTCGAGCTGCCAAACTAATTATTCTATGGTACCTAAAAATATTTATAGAAAACTTCATCATCATCAGCCTTTTTAATGTTCCCACTGCAGGGACACAGGCCTCCTCTCTAAGAGAGGGGAATGGGCCGTAATCCACCACGCGGGCCCAGTGCGGTTTGGTGGATAGAAAACTTATATAATTATATCTTAATTTTTAGCAGAAGTATTTTTTTCTTAAACTATGTAAATAATTTATAGGTATATTATTACTATTGAACACGGTTCAGAAATAGCGTGACCGGTAATCCACTTATGTCCTGTCCATTATATTCATTGCTTAATAGATTACACTGCATTTTCCTGCAAGAAAGTTTAAATTCTTATCCGAGATAGTATGCACTCTTACTCATAATGACATCACGTTGTTACCTCACAAAGAAAGACGTGAACCTTAAACAATACCACTGTGAAGGTTTTACGTTCAAAAAATCAAAATAACGCGAACACCTTGTATGTAACTATTTGAAAATAACTATAGAAAGTGTGATAACGTTAACTATCTGCACATACGCTCTACGCCTACAAATTATAACCTGATCAAATTAGCGCGACATTCAATTAAAGACGCGGCGACTAATTTAAGTAAATTCTCGATTCGGCCGGGTTATACGGGTCGTTTACTCTACTGGTTCGCACACCTGTTTCACTGGCCGGCCATGCGCAGTTAGCGCTTGACTTTCGAACGTGATCCGACGCGCGCTTTTAAAAAGTAAAACTGTCAAAAATTGGCGGCATTTCCGTAAATCTTTACGAAAAAACTTATTCATTTAAAATTGTGCTTTAGTGGTACGTAGTGAACAAAATGGGTGTGTAATAAATTGATTTGTTCGATAAAATTACGTTTGCATTCAAGTAATGCAGTGAAATAGTGTTTTGGTGAAAGTGTAAGGATTTGAATTTTAAAAAGTTACAATGAAGTCTACGGTTTTATTTGGCGGATGCCTACTTCTCTTGGCTGTTCTTATAGGTAAGTTTTATCTAAAAATAACTCTTTTTTTTTTCGTAACTATGTAAAAAATTTCCATAACTTGCATATTAAAAATTAATAGGTATATCCTATTTATAATTCTGTGGTAATCGCAGTTTTGGTTATAAATTATGATTTAATTTGAGTAATTTACGCTACCGTAAAAAATTATATCTTGACCTACTTTAAAAGGTAATCAACTTATGTACTTTATTTATCAACACATTCTGTCAGACCATTTATTATTTCATCAACTTCCTTAAGGCAATAATAAAAAAAGAAAGATTTTTCGCTGACTATTTTTTAAAATAATCATCGGTGATATTCTTCCGATCATCCTAGAATGCATTTTTCTACTAAAAGTTCTAAATTCAAAATATTTTGAATTGCCAATACCCTCGTAAGGCCCAACCTAAATTTGGGTCGATATATATTACGGCCCAATGTACTAAAAATAGGTGCAAGTAGTTGCGGCCCAGAACGTTGATTTGGGACGATGACTTAGGACCTCAAAAAACTCTTTTATGGGGTATTTCTTATACCTAAAGTTAACTATTTCATGCAAAAAATATTTTGAAATAGTCAAAATTAGACATGCGTTCAAGATTAATAATTTGTCGACGGTAGATTTAAATTGGCAGGTTATTTAAACCAAAAAATACGTTTAAATATCATGTCATAATTTTAGGTCGCTGGGCCGTAACTCAATGTTTTTAAAAAGTGTCTTGGGCCGGAGTGTTAAAATTGTTTTTGTCATTAAATTAGGTTGTTGGGCCTTACGAGGTTAAGTAAGAAGTACAGTCGTGCACAAATGCTTTGGGACGGAAATAATTTTGACGATTGAATTTTGACGAATCGGTGTACAACAAAAAATAAATAAATAAAACGATAATAGGCAGCTGTAAGGTTCTGAGTTATGGCTACAAAACAAGTAAAATTGGATATAATATAATTATTTAAAGAGTCTGATCAGTTGGTAATAATGGGGCTAACCCATAAATTGCTATACATTTACCCCACAAAGCATCAAGCGTGAAGCTATAGGTAGGATATCATTACAATGAAATGTTTGGCCAGCTTTGGGACTTTCTTTAATTTTCTCTTTTATGGTTCAGTAAAAGTATTTACTTTCAATTACAACCAATAATAAATAACTTGAACTTGTATTCAGATCGTAAATAAGTCAATACAATAGCAATAACATCAGGTAATTTAACTTCAAATACTAATTGTGTATAGCATAGCATAAGCTTTATAATGTTTCCATAGCTGGGACTCAGGCCTCCTCTTTAGGAGAGGAAATGGGCCGTAATCCACCACGCGGATTCAGGTTCTAGGGCATGCCGTTTTCCTCTTGATGTTTTTCTGTACTGTTTTGAGAGCAGTCAAATGGTGATTTAAAAATTACATAAAGTAATGCGCTTGGACGGGTTTGAACCCGCAACCTGCTCTCATTCAAATTGAGCATAAATACCACATTAATCTTTAAGTTAGAATAAGTTTGTTTTTAAACAGTAATTCAAGGTGGGAACTGAATCTACATTCTTATGGAGTATCTACTAAAAATACGAAACTCGACTTTAGTTTTGAACTTGAAGACATAGTAATCATCTAAAGTAATGATTTTTAAAACTAAAAACAAAAAGTTAAATAAATAATTACATCTAATAGGAAGTAGTATCTAGTAGGAAGTAGTACAGAAAATTATAAAAAATTCGAAGATATATATTAGTATATAACATTAGATACTAATTAAAATTCTAGCAGCGAACTTGAAAAAATTACACGTACTAGTGCCAATTTTTGTTAATACGGTATGATTTTTTGAAATAGTAAAAGTAAAAGCACATCGAAGGACTGGAACAAATTGCCTGTTTCGGTTTTCCCATCCAATTATAATTTAAGTGTCTTCAAGGCTAAATTGAATAAGCTTTTAATAAACTAATGCGCTTCACCATTAACTATTGCATCACTGCTTATCATCAAGTGGGATCGCATTCAAGCATTAGTTTATAGCAAATAAGAAAAAGTCTATCTATTAATTTTATAAGCATAAGCAACGATATATCTTTCATCGATCATTGTGTGTTTTCTAAAACTTTAAACGTTATTAAAACGTGCCAACGTATTAAAACCTTTAGTAAGTGCTTTATGTCAGAGCTAGACTGAAAGGTAGTTTTTTTAACACTACCTGACAAACACTTTCTCAAGTAAAACGTGCATTTCGTAAATGAAAATAAAAAGATATTTTTAACGTGTAATAAATGATTCATAGCAAACACAATTACTTATTGGATTACGAACTAAATACCCATTACGAACATTATTTATCTCTTTCTTGAAACATAGGTAATTACTAATTAATAACCTGTTAATTAAGTTAACTAGGATTTCGTTAGTAGTTTCCTTTATTATTGATATCCAAGATATATCATATTTATAATAAACGAGACTTCAACATAAATACTTTTTGAGAAAAGTAACTGCTTCAAAAAAATAATAATCAAGGAATCTGTATTGCTAAAAAGTGCAAATTAAATATCTACTAAATAACTAATAATAAAATTATAATTTATTTTCTTATGATATTGTTAGCACCGATCAATTTAACGAATATACAAAAAAAAAAACAGAATACACACAACACAACTCAATGCATGCGGATGTTTGTGTAAATAGTAAATATTTTCACGCAAGAAAGATAACTTATTTAATAACTGCTAAGTAAAAAATACTGCCGTAAAACTTTTATTAACGCCATTTACTACAAATTAAAAGCAATTTATAAATTAACCAATTAATAGTATCAAGATGAAAAGCACAAATTCAGAATCAACTGTCTCGCAAAAGGATAACAAAGGTCATACCCCAAAATATATCTCAAACTTTAAAATCCTATTTATCTCCAATACATTTTTTAATGATTTCAAATGTTTAAAAGTGGATCAATAAATAAAAAAGTTGGTTGAAATGATTGAAGAGTTTAAACCAGTTTATTACAATATTCAAGTACATGATACAGCGAAATTTCTAAAGGATGTAATGCCGAAACATATTATTATATAAAAGAAAGTGCACGCTTGAAGTTTGTATCGTGAAATAATGATTAATGTTGATTACCTAAGTTATTAGATATAGTCTTAGCAAGGAGACTACCTTATCTTTAAAACATCAAGATTTCTTTTCTATATAGCTAACACAATTTTTTACTGCTTCAAAATTTCTCTTACTTGTCAAATGTAATGTTTAGAATTTAGAAGTTTTTGATGAGGAAAAAACACCAAAACATACTCAACAGTAGGTAAAAGTTTTCTTTTATAGTCGAACAACTAAGAGCAACGCCTGAATGATTAAAAAGTATACATAAAATAGTTTGCTAGAACGATAGTCAACGTCCAAAATTCATCAGAAAAGTATGTCTTTTACAATACGTCAAAATCTCTTCGAACGCCAAAGTCAGTCACCGCACACGTCCGCCCGTCGCTTCTTCCGAGTAAATTAGCTACAGAGAAAAAAAATATGGCAAAACACATCTAATAAAAAAAATACCTATAATATAATTAATACGATATCCATATCCAACCAAATACCGATCCATCGATTCATAGGTTGTCATCGTTAAAATTGTTTTAAATGCATAACTAGTTGTGACACTTTCACGCGGGAGAAAGTGGACTCGTTCAAAGTTGTTCGTAATTAACTACCTACCACGAGTGTTTGGCTCGCTTCCTTATAAAAATATCGATTTTGGGAGCAATTTATTTTGATGTGTATAATCCTGCTTTAATTAAAATAGAAGCGACTGTGTTGCAATAAGAATGTTGATCAAAACTAATTATGATTTATTGGTTGTGGGTGTTAAAATTCGCAAGTTAATAGCTGAAATGAAAATTGAAATGTTATTAAAAATTTCAATGTTAAAATATGACCTTTTAAAAATGCTTCTCTCATCGACTGTACTGTAGAAACCATAGATTAATTTGAAATTATAAGCTTCCATTTTTGAAAATAAAAAACAAAATGGCTGAACATCATCGAAGTTTGATTTCCCGCGCAAAAATAAACACTAAAATCAATAATTTCCTAATAAAGATGCTTGTTCAACACCTCATGCTTTATTCATAGTCCAATCATAGCACAAAAAGTGTACAACAGCACTTTACACTTTTGGCACGCCGATATTACGCAAAGGTAAAAAACCCAAACATTCACGGCTGACTACTGGCCACTAAACAGGCCCGCAGTGGCCGACAGTGGCGAGTCATGGTCAGTCGAACTGTAACGTTGAATGCACGCTTTAGGTCATAGATTTTATATGTTAAATGCAAGCCGAATGGACGATGATGGTCAGATAGACATTCTCATTTCAACGGGCGCTACCAGAATACCAGCGCATTACTTTGCTTTTTGCTAAAAATATTGCAGCATATGTTGAGATAGGAGCCTTTTTGGTCTTGAACAGATCTTTTTATTCTTTTTAATATTGCTTTCTAGTATTTTTAGCGTGAGTCTAAATAAATAATTTCTTTTTCTGTTCTTTATTATTCTTTTGTCATTTAATTTCTGAGAAAAATTTAACGGAATATAGAAATAAAGTGTGATTTTATAACAATGTGCATTGTGTTTAGTATTTATACAAATCCTTTTGAGTTTCTGTAGAAAATCATTTTATTACTATTTAATTACTCGTATATTATTATACTTTTGATATACAATGGAACAATTTTGTATCTAGTATGAGTTACACGCTTATGAGATGCGCTTTTTTTCGCCAAATTTAATTTGCTGTGGGCAGGACACATTGCTCGCAGAATGTGTTCGCCTGTTGGAGTCGAAATTTTCTGGAGTGGTAACCCCGTACCGCTTCCGGTACGGGGTTACCACTCCAGAAAATATCTTCATATAACGCTGGAAGGCCTCCTAAAAGGTGTACCGATGACCTGATATGGGTTGCGGGAATCCGAAGGATGCGAGACGCACAGGACCGTTCATTGTGACGGCATTTGGGAACCCAATTTCCAACAGTACACGTCTTTCGAAATGATGATGATGTAGATATAGATAATTAATAAATTAGTAATACGAGGTATTGATACCTCGAAAATTTATAGGATTATTAAATAAAAATTTTAATGCATTTTGTTTTTTTTTTTACTATACATAGGCTCGCGTTTGACCACTATCTCACCTAATGGTAAGAGAAGTAACCTATTCCTATGTTCCTCTGAATAAAAATATACCTCAGTATTAGTGAATGATCGTGTGAATGAAATAGCTAGAATAATAAAGAAATACCACGGTCAGTGCAACCGTTGTGGTATCCACGCCTCAAGCTAGAACTAATTGATATTTAATTGCTGACAGACAGACCGATGCTGTAAAATAAAACGTAAGTAGGCGAATGCAATGAGAGCTTTCAAAGATGGTAATTAAGAACAGAAGGATATAGGAAACCCAGTAACTGGGTTATGACGTTTATAAAGACAATCGATCCATATAAGGAACTAGCATAACAACACAATTTTGTAACCAAGTACATAATATGTAAATATATAAATTTGATTTAAAAGAGTGCCCATGGAGTTTCTTGCACGTTCTTCTCCATAGGAGTCTACGCCTTGGAACGTGCAAATTAGCTTCAATTTTGACATTTCAAAAGTGCCTGTAAATGGTCTATTTGAAATAAACGATTTTGAGTTTGAGTTTTGAGTTTGAGTTTAGCTTTTGTCAGCGGCTTCGCCCGCGTACATAAAATATAGCCTATGTCACTCAGGAGTAAAGCAGCTTTCTATTGTTGCTAAAATTTTTCCAATCGGACCAGTAGTTCCAGAGATTACCCCCTACAAACAAAAAAACAAACTAACAAAAAAACAAACTTTACCTCTTTATTATATTAGTGTAGATGTAGATTAATGTAGATGATTAGATTGGAAGAAGACCAAACATGGTCAAGTCTGATAAAATACTACAGTTACAGTTATAGTAAGGCTGTTTTAATTTGGCGAGCCTGAAGTTAGGCTCTGTGAAATTTATTGCTTGTGCACTCATACTACACATAAGAATTTATGCAGTTTATACTACGTACATCGAAGGACTGGAACAATTTGCCTGCTGCGGTCTTCCCATCCGATTATAATTTGTGTGTCTTGAAGGCTACTAAAGTACTGCTTACCATCCAGTGAGATCGCAGTCATGTATTAGTTTATGTCAAATAAAAATAAAAAACATTGAGTAGGTAATAAATAATATTTATAAAAGTATCGTAATTAATTTCAAACGTTAACATTAGAAGTTAATAACGACACTTACAAATAAAGCTATAGAACCGCTACCTCTACGGAATCCATTAATCTACACTAATATAATAAAGAGGTAAAGTTTGTTTCTTTGTTTGTAGGAGGTAATCTCTGGAACTACTCGGACCAGTTTTTTGGAAATTTGTAAAAATTTTAGCAACAATAGAAAGTTGCTTTACTCCTGCGTGACATAGGCTATATTTTATGTACGCGGGCGAAGCCGCTGACAAAAGCTAGTTAATGATAAAAACTTGACCTCCTTACGTCATTGAATCCAGAACAATCGACGCTGAGCCCTTCACAACGGTATACTGGACTTGTTGCCTGACACAGTTATCATCAGGCTATCTACAATCCGGTCCTCTGAGAATTGGTCCATTTGTGTTTTTATAAATATTACTAACTAGCCTTCTGCCAGCGGCTTCGCCCGCGTGAAAGTAGGGTTCTCCATACAAACTTTAGACCCGCATTACATCCCTTTAGGAGCTGAATTTTGAAAAATCCTTTATTAGTGTTCGTCTACATCATAAGAGTCCTAGTCCCTGCAGTTTCGGCTGTGTGTTGATATGTCAGTCGGTCAGTTTCTCCTTTTATATTATATACTCGTAGATAACACACTACACATCCAACTTAGAAGTCATTTTACTATTGATACAAGTCTCACCTTTCTTACTTCGTTATCCATTTCTATTCGTAAATTAGCAATTTGAAAAGTTATTTTCTGTAGAACTTTATTTGGATCTGTCATAAAGATGCACCTGCCTTGAACCACTTGGCGAACAATCGTAGGTCACTGGTTCGAGGCCGAGCCCTCCGGCTAACGGAACGATGCACCAGACGTCTGACATAGTTGCAGTGTAGTGTAATAGTAAGTAGTATTGGTTTTTGCTTTTGTATGGTCCATGACAGTCCTTATACCATCCTAGTTATCGTCCAATCGGTATGACGCTACCAAACAGAACAGAACTAGATCAAACCGTATGTGGGAATAGATAGAGACATAGAGAACAGTGGTGGCCGAGTGATCCAGCGATGACGAGATGGTGGTCAAGAGCGAGTCTATCAATCTTATATATAAAAAATCAATCGCAAAATGTGTTAGTAAGCGCAAAACTCGAGAATAACTGGACCGATTTCGCTAATTCTTTTTTTCTTATGTTTGTTATTGTCAGGAGAAGGTTCTTATGAAAAAAAAGTAAGGTAAAGCAGGGTAAAGTAGGGTAGAGTAAAATAATCTGATGCCAAGAGCGAAGCCACGGGCAAAAGTTAGTAATAACATATAAGTAATAACAACATAGTACTTTATACCTAAATTCGTGCACGAAAATAGGCTGCTTTATTGAACTGGTTCGTATCAGAACGTCCGTCGTGTGTATAGGTTTTTGAAAAGCCGTCTGCAAAAATGTCCCCGATTCTTCGATTAACGGTAACACATGTATTGCAAGTTTAAACCTTAATTCAGATTCTGGCATACATACAACCGGTACAATCGTGGTCGATGCACGAGTAATGCCTACTGTCCAATGCAAAAAGCCTGATCCGTTAGTCCGTACTCGTATTCGTTGAAAGGAAGCTTACAAAGTATTGAACACTCAAGTATATCATCATCATCAGCCTTTTTAATGTTCCCACTGCAGGGATACAGGCCTCCTCTCTAAGAGAGGGAATGGGCCGTAATCCACCACGCGGGCCCGGTGCGGGTTGGTGGATGTCACATATCTTCGAATTTTTGGTTCTAGGACATGCCAGTTTCCTCACGATGTTTTCCTTCACCGTTTTGAGAGCAGTGGTGATGAAATAAATTACACAAAGTAATTCGCCTGGCTGGGTTTGAACCCGCGACCTACTACGCGCAAGTGGCCGTTACCACTCGGCCACCACTGCTCTCATGCTCTCAAGTATGTAGTTACCGACATATTTATATTCATAAAAAAGTTGTTATAGTCTTTTAGTAGACGGTTACTTTATTTAATCATAGAATAAATCAGAATCAAATAATAAAATAACCTTAAAACTGCATAGTCCCGTTGTTATAGTTAGATCATTTATAATTTAAGAACTTCCGATTTTGATAATTGCTTAATTTTTTTTTAATTTTCCTATATTTTAGTTATCGTGTCTAGCAATCTTGTATTGAAGTTAACACATTAAAAACGTAAAACTTTTCACAACCATTTATGTAAATAGCAATTATGTTTAGAATCCATTATAAGTGTCGGTATTTTAATCGTTTTGTTTAATATGCAAAGCGTTCATACGTCCGCTGTCATTCACATTGCTAATATTAATGATATCAAGTGAGCAATTAACCTTCTAAGTACTGGCTCTAAAATCTACTCATAAATCAAAAGTCGTCGGTTTCCTTCGTGGTTTCTAGTCTTATAGAGCTACATTAGATCCATGCCACGCTATGAGACTATTGTTTTTTTTTTGGAATAACTCAAGCTCTTCCCCCACTAAAATAAAAAACCACAGACTTTCTAATCTTCATAGTCTAAAAGACCCCTGACGTCCCCTCCTAGAAGTTCTAGGTACAAATCAGGTGTGGTCCACGTGTGTGTTGGTCTAACTTAGATCTCTCTTAAGAAAGGCTACACAAAATATGAGAACCGATATTTTTTTAAGATTGCTAGGCACGCGTATGACTTCTCTCACCTGTTAGTAACTCACAATGTGGTCAACGATGAGTGAATGATGAGTGAATACGTTACATCTATGAAAGCGTGCTCCGCTTACATAGAAGTAGGTAACGTATTCACTCTTGACTTATGGTTCTCTAGGTCGTAGCTACAGCCTAACTCGTTGCAACCTAACTCTAACTGGCAGAGAATTCTACTCCTTAGCTGTACGTAGTACAATGAATGTGTTCCCAAAATGTTTTGTACGTATGGCTGCGATCTCACCCTGTGCCGGTTGTATAACTCCGTACGTTTACTGATACGATGATGGAATGAGCTTGCCAGAATTGAAGCAATTCCATTGCACACTCCCCGAAAAGTAGAGTAAAGTACGGTAGAGCATCGAGAGGCGAGCAAAGCGGCTTCGATGCTCGAGAATTTGAAATTCCAATTCGACGAGTGTATCACTGACGATGATGATCTTGACATTAAAGCAACTAAAGCGAATGAAAAGGGAGAATTTAAGATAAAAACATATTGCGCAGACCTCAAATAAGATGGCACAAGGCCAAGAAGGTGATAACGTGCTAAGGATGATGATATTAATTCTTAATGGCCTCTACTTTAAAATTAATCTCCTTGGTCTTTGGAGCTCTATGGTCTAATAAAATTAAAATGTCTCGTTTACCATCCAAGGCTACGCAACCATTAATTTAGTCTCTTTGCGGTCAGAATTCAAGTTTTTCGTAACATATCTACGTAAGTAGGTAATTCAGACAAAAAACAAATTATTTTTCATATAGACGTTTTTCGGTTTTTGTAAGACTTTACTTTCATCGGTCATGGTTGAATGATGAAACTGTAAAGATGATTTTTATTTGGTAAACGTTTCAAAATTGTTAGGCGATGCGTGTGTCTAATTCTTTTTATAAAGTTTGTTGGTATAGTGCGTTTAGTTCAGAGGTAATTGAAGAAATTATTGCCTTTTGCCATTGCTAATGCCACAGCTAACAGCAAAAGTTTAAGTCGGGAGCACTTCTTGTCGCTCAATTAAAAATGTGAGAAAAGTGAACCATTTTGACCACAAAAAAGGAATCCAAAGTATTTGGAGTTAACTACGTCATATTTCGTTAGCGCATGTCAATCATTTAGGACTTTTCGTAAAATTAATTCGCTAATTGAAGACCGCTTAGTCGAAACCTTCTTGTCGCGGTTGTCATCATCAGCCGAAATTAAATTATTTAATTTGTGTCTTATTTTTAAAGTATGACACAAAAATTTGCTTAGTAGGCACTGTTTTCAGGGGGAAACCGTCAAAATCCTGACTTTGTTGATAAGCCTACTCGGGCTTATCATCAAAGCCCGGCTTTAGAAGGTTTGTGTGAGATTTTTACAAAACATAAAATCTCCTAGTAATCTCCGCCACCGCCGTAAACTGTGTCAAGTGGAGACGCATCGCGGGAGCCTCACTAGCCAACGAAAATGCAACATGATCAACCACGACCACTCTGTCAAGAGTGAACGACTAAAGGAGTAATCTCCACAAGCACATAAAACCGGCCTCGTTACCTGTTACAAACCCACCCCAGAACCCCCAAATGCAGACTGACGCAAGTGACCACATTGAGATCCAGCGGATGTTGTTACAAATTGGCATTACCGATGATGCACATTTAATTTTATTAGGAAACGAAGCTAATGAGCTGTAAATCCGCCTTATTAGGTAATTCCAATTCGACAGTTAGATTAGGTAATTCTTTGCTAAAATTATTCAAATTGTATCCTGATTCCTGTTATTAGGTATTTTCAGTCTGAAGGTGATGCAAAGGCAATCTTTATTTCTATGGTGCAATATATATTTTTTTTAAATTTGTACATAGGTCGCAGCCATCTGGTTAAATTAGCCACCCAATTGGACGCCCGGGGCGTACTTTAAACGCCGGCATCAAATCAAATGGCTGAAGATCAACTAGCCATGTTGTTGACCGCAACGTTTAACCAGATGGCTGAACGTTGTGTATTCATTTAGTTTAGCAGGGTTAATATGAATCACTTAGCTGAGTCTTGATTAGTCATTTCACAAAGGCTAACTTTCAATACGCCAAACTGTTAAACGTTGAGTGATTTTAGTTCAAACAACTGTCTGCTTAGGCATCTTATTGGATGCTGGCGTTTAGCGAACGCCCTAGCCGGCCCATTGCATGGCTATAATTTAACCAGACGGCTGCGACATATAGGTACATCTATTAAGTCTTAATAGTACTTATTTTTTTAGCTGTAATGTAACTAATTGTACTAAATATATATAAAAACCAGTAGAATAACTAAGCCCAGGGTCGGTGGCCAGCTCATTTCTCTGTGCTCACTGACGCGTTTCGATATCAAGTCGTAACGTGACGATGGACGTTGCGTTACGGACTTGCGTGTAACTAGACAAGCGTTAGCGTTGTAATTATGTCGGCTTTTTATTGTAAGACTTTAGTTTTCTGGTGTTGTAGTATCCGAGAAGTTATAAATTTATTTAGCAGCTCTACTTAGGCGTGCAGGTTCACGTAAATGTCTGCTCAAGGAACACAGGTCGTTTTTAGTCGGTAAAATAAAAAGGCATTCTCTCTCGCTCCTCCTAAGAGCAGAAATAGTTATTTCATGATTCTCTCAACTCAAAGTAAACTAGGACAGAGTTAGATCGAAGAATCAGTCACTGAGACTAATTTTTCGAAAATATGTTTTGTTTAGCCTTTAGATTATCGTAATTGGAGACATAATAGAAACACAATAGGTGTGCGAATACCGACGTTTGCTTGGGGCTCATCATTTGCTTTGGCTAATCGAGATTTGTTATATTTGATATGTTTTATTATAATAATCGAATGATATTTGGTCCTAAGTCTTTTGGTTAAGGTTGTCTCGTAGATATCGTATAAGTTTATGTGAAATTGTTAATATTTTGGTGTAAGTACAAAAAAGTTTTATTTTATTCTATTCTAGCAGGCATTGGGCCCCTACAGGCTTACTGACATCTCTTTAAGGCTACCTTACCTACCTTGTAGGTATTAATTAACTACCTTTATTAACCAACCCATTAATATATTATTCTGTAACCTAGAAAACACCTTTTAAATTAAAAATAGAGCCAGGATGTACAATTTAAAACAATTACTTAAGTCAAGTTTACAATTTTATGTTATATATGGTAGATCTGATACGATAGTTAAATAGGAACTACACTCAAAACCCTTTGGAAAATTTATTTAACTTTTACTAACAAAGTTAACTTATATAATAACCTTGAAACTGAAGTTCATCCGAGTCCATACATATGTATGTATGATATGTATGGCGCAACTATATACTTGTTACGTATACTGGCATTACTTGAAATGCAACAGTTAGCCTCGAAACATTGGTGTCTCAGATTTAATTTATTATTTAGGAACTTTGCTTAAATAAATACATGGTTAGAATAAATAAAACTAGGTTATTCGTTAACATGGTTCTCTGGGTTAATTTTAAACATTTTATTTGATGTAAAATCAGAGTTTTTGGTCGATAAAAAAATACATCATCACGCATGCGGAATTGCTCCGAATCGGGGTCTGGTAAGTTCCTATTGTTATTTTTTTATTTTTGGTATGCAATAAAGAATATATCTATCTATCTACGCCACGCATACATCGTGCGAACTCCACCGATTCCACGCGCACCACGTGCGTATTCCACCAAATCCACGCACACCACGTGCGTACTTCACCGAATTTACGCACACCACGCGCGTACTCTACTGAATCCACGCATCACAATAAATACTAGTACTACTACGAAAAGAGGACATTTGCTTGCTACGCATGTGGAATGCCAATCCTACTATTATGTTAGTAAAATCGAAAGTTACTATCTTATAGCAAGTTTTATACTTCATTTTGAAGTCCAAAAACTGACGTATTCATAACAATTTAAATCTATTTTTAACATCTTCTAAGAATAGTTAACTATCGCGTGACGATAACTATCGGGCAAAATTATAAATAACAACGGCTCTCCAAATACCTTTCTCTGGTTTAAACATATGTGTTGGTTAATATATATAACTAGTGACTCGCCCAGCTTTGCTCGGGTGCAATAGTGATATTAAATATATATTAAGCATGTTTATACATATAAACCTTACTCTTGACTCACTCTATCTATTGAAAAAACCACAATCAAATCTGTTACGAAGTTTTATAGATTTAAACTTTTGAGGCCCAAGTGAACGCCGCAAGTGAATTCGCACACCTGTATTTCTATTATGTATCTGATAACGGTATTCGAAAGGTTAAGTATACATATGGACAGATAGCGGGAAGCTACTTTGTTTTATATTATGTAGTGATGTAAGATGCAGAATTGGTCTGTCTATTCAAAGTTTCATAATTTCTTTTACTTTTTGCTTTAGTTCATTAAACCCCGAGAGGACATCGGTGTCAGCACACCTATATTGTCTTTAAATTGTGTCTGTAATTACGGTAGCTGAAAGGTTAAGATTTCTATCAGTTTTTAGTGTTTTAGAAGTTTCTTGATACAATTTTTTTGTTAAGGGGATATTTTTCGTCTTACTGCTAAGTATAAATATCAACCAATTCATTAATTTATAATATATATATAAATTAATGAATTGGTTGCTTCCATAGGTTAACTAAAGCAGTACTCGTCTATGGTAAGGACCCCGACTTACGACTTGTAGGTCGTGGGCCTAAAACCAGTCAGGCGAATTTCTTTCTGTATTTTATTTCATCACCACTGCTCTCAAAACGGTGTAGGAAAACATCGTGAGGAAACCTGCATGTCCTAGAACCAAATATTCGAAGACATGTGACATCCTCTAACTTAACTTAACTAAAAGTGGTAATCATAAGACACAAATAGATTACTTTCTAGTTCGGCGCAACAACTTAAAGTATGTAATGGATTGCAAAGTGCTGCCAGGAGAAGACCTAGTGTCGCAACACAGACTCCTGGTTATGACATCAGTGGTTCAAATTCATTGTAGGAAAAACAAAGAGCGCCCGCCCCCTAGAATAAAATGGCACAGGTTAGAGAGGAATGACTGCGCGAAGAAGTTCAGAGAGCGAGTGGTGGACAGAATGATAGAGATGGGAGACATGAATGATCGAAGTATAAATGAAAGCTGGAATGAGATGGCTGGGTGTATAATGCAAGCAGCGAAAGATATTTTGGGAGAGACGAGAGGAAAGGGCACAATAGACAGAGATACATGGTGGTGGTCGACAGAAGTTCAGAATGTATTGAAAGAAAAGAAGAAAAAATTCAAGGAATGGCAGTGTGTACAAACAGATAATGTTAGTTTGAAAGCTGAAAGAAAGAGTGAGTATGATGCTTTAAAGAAAAAAGCCAAGAGAGCCGTGGCAATAGCAAAAGCAAAAGCCCAGGACAAACTGTATGATACATTAGACAGTCCTGCAGGCCAGAAAGAGTTGTACCGGCTCTCTAGAATGAGAGAAAGAAAGGCGAGGGATGTTTGCCAGGTAAGATGTGTAAGAGATGAAAGGGGAATGGTTCTATCTGATGATGAAAAAATCAAAGAAAGGTGGAAGGAATATTTTGAAAGACTTATGAATGAAGAAAATAATTGGAGTGGGGTTTTAGAGAATAAACCAGTGAATGTGGGGTTAGTGAGAATGGTTAGTATGGAGGAAGTCAGGGAAGCAGTGATTGGAATGAAAAATGGTAAAGCCATTGGCCCGGATGGAATACCAGTTGAGGTGTGGAAGTTATTGAGAGTGGATGGATGGGTGTGGTTAGCTTTATTCTTCAATAAGCTGTTGCAGGAAGAAGCCATACCTGATGAATGGTGCAACAGTTCCTTGGTGCCCATCTTTAAAAACAAAGGTGATGTGCTTGTGTGCAACAATTATAGAGGAATAAAGCTAATGTCGCATACCATGAAAGTATGGGAGAAAGTTATTGAACGGCGGCTGAGAGAAGAGAGTGAAATTTCACAGAACCAATTCGGTTTTATGCCTGGTCGTGGTACAACGGATGCCATATTTGCTATATGCCAGTTGTGCGAAAAATACAGAGGTGCACATAAAAACTTGCACATGGTATTCGTTGACCTCGAAAAGGCATACGACCGGGTACCTCGTGAGGTTCTGTGGTGGGCCCTTAAGGAGAAAGGTGTGCCTGGGAAGTATGTGCAGTTGATCCGAGCGATGTATAGTCGCTGCAGTACACAAGTCCGGTCTGCAGCGGGCACCACTAACAACTTCAATGTGGCTGTCGGTTTACACCAAGGGTCGGCTCTTAGCCCTTACCTCTTCCTGATAATAATGGACGCTCTGACGTCGGACATTCAGGAAGAGGCTCCCTGGTGTATGCTGTTTGCCGATGATATTGTGCTGGTTGCCGAGAGTGCCCCAGAGGTCCAGAGCAGATTGGAGGTGTGGTGGCAAAGACTGGAGAGTGTTGGCCTAAAATTGAGCAGAACTAAAACCGAGTACCTGTTCTGCGATTTTGGCGGTCTATCTAGTCCTGTGCCCATAACTCTCGCTGGAACGCCCATACCAATCTGTTCCGACTTTAGGTACCTTGGGTCGATTATCCAAGGGAATGGTGAGGTAGACCGAGACGTGGCACATCGGATCAACTCAGGATGGATGAAATGGCGACAGGTCACTGGAACAACTTGCGACCCACGGATGCCCCTCAAGTTGAAGGGTAAAATCTACAAGTCCGTGATAAGGCCTGTCCTACTTTATGGGTCAGAATGTTGGGCTATGAAAAAGACGGATGAAAAGAGATTGCATGTAGCAGAGATGAGAATGTTGAGATGGATGTGTGGTGTGACGAGAATGGATAAAGTGAGAAATGAGTATATTAGAGGAAGTTTGAAAGTGGCGCCAGTGACTGAAAAGTTGAAAGGGAACCGTCTGTCTTGGTACGGCCATGTAAAAAGGCGGGATAAAACGCATGTTACAAAAAAAGCCATGAGTATACATGTGGATGGATGGAGAGGGAGAGGGAGACCAAAGAAAATATGGATGGATTGTGTGAGAAGGGATATGAAAGAAAGAGGAGTTAGTGATAGCGAGACGGGTGACAGGACAGAATGGAAGAAAAAGACATATTGCGCCGACCCCAAATAAAACGGGACAAGGGCAGGAAGATGATGATGTGACATCCTCTAACTTCTACTGGGCATGCGTGCTGAACTACAACTCATTCTGTTTCGGTGGGAACATTATAAGACTGATTATACTTAGCAAGTTACTATCTTGCTTGTTAGTCATACGTTCTTAAGCAAAGTAAACACACATACATTTATATTTTGCGGGCGGATTGGCGACCAAAAACTAGTACTTTATAAGGAGCGAGGTCTCCCAGAATGAGATCGTAATTCCGATTGCCACCAAGCTATGTGGGCACATTATTACGTCTTCAAGCATCTATAAAAAATCAACAGGTTTAAAATGGTTTGTAATTGGTTAATTGAATTTTATCTTAATGTACAGAGACATCGAAAGTTCTAGATTACTATTTCTAAACAGTGCTTTAATACGCCGCCGAGATTCCGATCCCGATTTCTGGCCACCGTTGGCGCGGGCTTGTGGATGGCAAGCATTGGATAGATCGCCGTCCAATCATCTGGTAACCGTCTGGACCAACCCCAGTCGTCGACGGCGCGCACTGTTCCCGCGCGCCTCAAGGAGTTGTCAGCAACCGTAGGGACTCTGCAGAAGGGTCGAAGCCAATTAGGGCCACGGGTTTGCGTCTGAAAAGGATGGCTCTGGCCCTGTTATGTATGGCGAAGTAGGAACGGGGTAGGTTGTTTAGTCATTAAGAGTCTGACACTTGTTTTCCGCTCCGTCCAAGAGCGGGACTCGTCATTTGATGATTTTTACCTACCATAAAAAAAAAAAAACGTAGGAATGGAGTAGGTTGTTTAGTCAGTAAGAGTCTGATAGTTTTCCGCTCCGCCCAAGGGCGGGATTCGTCATATGATGATTTTTACCTAAAAAAATAGGCATATTAAATCACATGGTTAAGTTCATAGATATATCAAACAGTACTGTTTGATATATCTATGGTTAAGTTGCATATTGTGAAAGGTCAGTTGTACGTATTTGGTCTGTGGTCTGGTGGTGGAAATGTCATGTCTAATCAGATTAGCTGATTATTTTTTTCAACTTATCATAACAGTAACATTTTTGACAGCTGATTAGATGTTTGATCAAGCTTCTGAGATACCCAGGGTCAGGGTCCTTGAATAATTTGATTAGGTAGTCTTACTTGTCTTGCAAGGTTTTTAAATAGGTGCCTACTGCTTGTGACCGATTAGATTTACTTTTAGATTTTTTTTTGCCAGTATTTTCTTAAGACATACTCATCTTTGACAAAATACTTGTTTACCCAGGGCTGCAGTGCCAAATTTCCACGTATATTAAACTAGCTTTCTGCCCGCGTAAAAATAGGTTTTCCCACAAATTTTGGTCATGCGTTTCATTCCTTTAGGGGGCAAATTTTGGAAAATTCTTTCTTAGTGTTCACCGACCCTACGTCATAAAAGGAAGCCTTGTGCAAAATTTCGCGCTCCTAGTCCCGGTAGTTTCCCAGTATTTTTCCAGTAAATTATTTCGTTTTAATAGTTATTACAATCTTTAATACATTATTCATCTATTTAAAGAGCTTTCTATTTATAAATGTCCATACTGGACTTCTAGCTCTTACATAAAGCTTAGACACAAAGTGTTTGTACGAAAGGGTCACATAGCATTCAAGAGGTCATACGTCAAGTTGGTTCAACTTCTCAAATGCTGATTGCGCTGGCTATACAAGTAGTTTATAAAAATAGTGATTGTTTTATATATATAGCCCTGGGAGCGAATGTGACCTTGCATTAAGAGTATTCCAACATACTTGCAAATACTCTTTGGATCACGCATTTGTTTATTGATTGATGGTTTTGGCCCTTGAAGAAATAAAATAAAAATAAACTATTGTACGTCTATTTTTCTGTATTATTAGAAAAATACGAAAAATGGAAAAATACGAGTAATGGAAGGTCTTTTGTAGGATTTTTTCGGGTGAAGTTCAATGGTGGTTTTGATTTTTGACTTCTAGTAGAAGTTGTTATATGAAAATTGGTGTAGTTTGGTATCTCAAATGTCTACACAACAGAACAATATAGGGAACCATTGAAACAGTTGCGTTATGAGACACTGTCTGTTTCCTTCGCGCGTGCGGACGCCGACTTCGCTAGCATTACTGACCCAATATCCAAGTTACAATAATTTCATTTAGAGTTAGCACTGTAGACAGCTACGTCCCCAATTCCTTTATTGAGATGACATCCGAACAAGGGAATTGGAGGCGTGGCCAACTACAAAGCGCTAACTCTAAACTATACGGTTGAAACTAGGCTAGGGGGGCTTTTTCGCAGAAGGAAGCGACCACTGCGGCACTCCTCGCTGCGGGCCATGGCGAGTCCGCCGATCGCTTTCACGAGGACACGGCGTTGCTCCTCCCAAGCGGGGCACACCTCCACTGGATGCTCTATCGTGTCTTCGTGTCGTGAGGAAAATATACCGATTATAATGGACGTTAACGTACTGATATGTCGAAATGAATACATCTGGATTGCCACACAGTCTCGCAGATCGCGGACCGCACGGGCGATTAAACGACCATTATCCGCCAAACGCGACCTTGTCTTAGAATATCCGATGACTGTGGTAACGGGAAGTGATATTTCAAATGATATTCACACTAATTTGTTCTTGATTTGATTCAGAAATATGAGTTTACAATTTTTTTTTGGCATCTTAATTAATTGTATTACGAGCTGTGGGCCCGTAAAACACAGGATTGGTGCCCGGACACAGTGACGCGGGGGCCGCGGCAGGGCACGAAAGAGATGGCGGGACGACCTGGATGTCTTCCTTGAGAATTGGAGCGACAAAGCATGTGACCGAGATAACTGGAAAGAATAGAGGGAGGCCTTTGCCCAGCAGTGGGACAGCACAGGCTAGCTATAATAATAATTAATTGTAAGCCTGGTCGCAAATAGGCCACTGATCAACTTCGCCAACGGTTTTATTGCCTGTGTGTACATACATTTTACATGGAGTTGCCGTCTCTGTACATTACGCTGGTGGTCGTCTAACGGTACAAATCATCACTGCACGCTGCTCGTAATATAAAACAACACCCAGAGGTGGTGTTTGAAGGAAGAGATCCTTTCGCTTCAGTTGTTAGTAAAGGCAATACACGCGAGAGGAACTTTTTATTTTGGAATAATGCTGCTAATGTAGCTGTTGCGCGCGTGAGCTAGCTTTGCAGTTCCTTTTGCCTCGCCTTGTCCTCGGTCAGTTCGTCTTGAAATCAAAAACTATTGATCGAATTTTCATGTGGTTTTGGTTTCTTGAGCTGACTGGAGAGGTCTTTTCTGTGTAGTTTCTTTCCACGAAAGCCCGTTTCATACATTAATCTGCTTGGTTCTCATATGAATTGACCTACATGATTGTTTACATCTTCATCAGATTGTTATGGTACACACATAGTAAAGAAAAGCCAACAATTTCAAAGATTTGATTGATTTAATTTGTAAAACCTACGTAAAAGTCCAATCGCCTACCCGTTAGGTTGCACCTGGGTGTTTGGTACTAGCATTATACTAATTTACAAGATATCACCAAACAACATAACTCGAGGGCGCACGATTCCGTTTCTAGTCTTAATTACTATCTTGGAAGTTAAATAACCAATGGTTTCTATGGCACATAATTTGAACTAACTACAATAGCCGTTGGTCTAATTTAGGGCTATGTAATATACCATTGCCTAGAAGGGTTTGGTTTGTAATTTGTTATAATTTTAACTCGTTTATATCTGAAGTAAGTAGTTTTGTAGAAAATTACCAAATAATAACTTATTTTTGGTTTTTTGGAATGATAAAGCGAGTAACCGAGACAGCTGGAAGAAATGGAGGGAGGCCTTTGCCCAGCTGTGGGACAGCACAGGCTAGCTATAATAATAATAATATAATAACTTATTTATTCTTATATTATAATTATTTATTATTATTTGTATTATAATATGTAGGTACATAGTTAGGTTTACTATGAAAGTGTTAATAGTTTATTTTAATATTAATTATGAGAATTTATTCTTAATTCTCTATTGTCTACAAAAAATAAAGTAAAATTTAACATAGTAATTTCACAGTTTATGTCATTGTACAATTGGAGCTTTTTTTAATTGCAATAAACTAGTGCTTGACTCAACAATGAGACTAAGACTATTTACTTTATAGGCTTTTATAAATTATTGGCGAAACAGTTCACTGACTGACTTTCCATGATAAATGTTACGCAAATAAAATACTATAATTAACTACAAGTTATAAATCGGTACAAAGACAAAGACATGATATGAAATACTAAAGATAGAAAAAACATATGGATTACGGTTTTCGAAAAAGAAATGCATGAGTAAATAGCTGTATAAATTTGAAATTAGAATTCTTAACCAAAGAGGAGATATTTGAGATCAAAGGGGCCAGTACGATAATTTCATATTAAGGACCTAATATATAGATATATTTTATACTGTAGGTAGATTAATTTTGAGGTTTTTTTTTGAAGATTTATTTTTTTGATATCAACGTAATAAATAATGACAATTGGATGAAAGATTTTTAATATATACTTAGCCATAAAGCTAGGTACACACAAATTTGACTTACGTAAACAAGTTTATAGAAGTACTTTTCTAATTATTGCAATTAATATTATAAATTATAATATCGAAAGTAATAAAATGATCACCATTTATAATACTGGAAGATAATTGCTGAGTTAGAGATTTAAATTTTATAAGACGTTTGTATCAGAATTTCTTAGAAATTGTAAGAGTTAATTGAAGGAAATGAATCGTAATGGCACTCCGATAGGAATACACAGCATTCCATTTTCACATACGATGTCACCTCACCAAGTACGTATGTTTATAAATAGAATGTTACATCATGTTTTTCTTTATTTTAAAATCACACACAACTCTTCTTCTACCTTTTTTTGTGGTATTTTAAAATCATCCAATGACGAATCCCGCCCTTGGGTGGAGCGGAAAACAGTGTCAGACTCTTACTGACTAAACAACCGATGTAGGTTCCTTGCCTTACAGAGAGGGCCAGAGCCTTCCTTTCAGACCCGAACCCTTGACCCTAATTGGCTTCGACCCTTCTGCAAGGTCCTCACGTTACTCTAACTTCTTCTACCTTACCATCTGCCCCCTAGTCGATTTACTGTCGTTTCGTTAACGTCGAACGCTTAGACTAGAACTTGCCTAGGATGGTAGGTTAAAATAGTGTTCAAGCGTTAGCGTAGCAATAAAAAAAAACTATTTTTTTTTGACGATAGGAAGGCCTCCCACAAAGTGGACCGATGACTTATTGAGGGTAGCGTTAGTTTAATGGATACGAGAGACTGAGAACCGGTCTTTGTGGCGACGTTTGAGGGAGGCGTGGCGATGGCCTATGTCCACCAGTAGACTTTGATCATCATCATTTTTTGATGAAGTAACGATGGTGACCATCAACATCTTTCTGCACTGGCCCCGATTTATTTGGGGTCGGCGCAATACGTTTTTTCTTCCTATCACTCATTCCTCTTTCTTTTATATCACTTCTCACACAATCCATCCATCTTTTCTTTGGTCTCCCTTACCCTTTTCATCTATCCACATGATGATCCTAGTGATGTTGATGATAATAATAATATTGTGTTATTTAAGAGTTTTTATGCAATTTTCTCTACATTAAAACGGGCGAAACCGCAGGCAGACGCCAGTTTAAAGCATTAATATGGAACGTTTCCAACGAATTTTCTCCATAGGAAACGACCAATTTGGAACCGTGCAATAGCTTCTGACGTTTTATAAGTGCCCATGTAGGCCTATATGAAATAAAAACCATTTTGATTTTTTATTTTGAACTTGAACTATACAAGTATACATGACATTTTTATATGATTTATCTATGAAACACGGTTTTGTAAGCTTTAGACAATTAATTGATTAATGGACAATTAATTGATTAATTGTTATTTTATTAAATACCAAACATATAGGTAGCGATTATAGCAATTAAACGGTTGCCATTTATTATGTTATTATTATTATTATCTTCATTTGCATATTTTGATTGTGTGTTACAATATCTCTATGGCCATTATAGTATAATTTTTATAAGACAAGTGAGACCCAGTTTTTTTTATGGTAGGTAAAAATCATCCAATGTAGAATCCCGCCCTTGGGCGTAGCGGGAAACAGTGTCAGACTCTTACTGACTAAATAACCTACAATGTTTCTATATTACCATACATACTAGGGCCAGAGCCTTTCTTTCAGACACGAACCCTTGGCCCCAGAACAATGATCCATCGAAGACTAGGCTTGGTCCGGACGATTTCCAGACGACTGGACGGCTGGCTACCCATTGCTCGTCGTCCGCAAGCCCGCGCCTACGTCCCATTTCCTCTCTTAGAGACGAGGCCTAAGTCCCAGCAGTGGGTAACATTAAAATGCTGATTATGGAACAATGCAAAACATCAATAATTATAAACAAAGAATATTGACACCATCATTAATTGCACACTCGCTAGTAATTATGTAATTACTCAACAGGTGGGTTTAGGGCCAATGTCATGTGTTATTTTTATTAAGACTTACACAATATACTTACTTCTCGCAATACTTGACGATGTTTTTAATCGGTTTTTAATTTGGTTAAAGAAATCTTTGGTATTGGAGGCGTGGGTTCGCTGACTATGAGCAATGGGTAGCTGGCCGTTAGCTCGTCTGAAAAGGACCGAGCTTCAGTTGTTATCAGCAAGCCGTAGAGGCACATGTGGACCGATGCCTGTTAGGGTCTTAAAAACTCGCGGCTGTAAAGGAACATAGGTGGGTTTTAGTCAGTTTGAAACACCTTCCCGCACCGTAGAGAGGAAAAAGTCAATGGATATTTCTCAAAAAAAAAACTTGAGATCTTTGATACCGGGTGTGTAGGTTCGTTAACGGCGAGCAATGGGTAGCTTGCTGTTAACTCGTCAGCGCATAGTGTTTTCACCAAACATAGGGACCCAGGAGCGCCGATCCTCGCAAAATGAAACTGAAGGAACATAATTATGTGGATAATTAGTTAGTAAAAGTTTGACGCACCCTCTGACCGACGACCTAGTCAGGGTTGCTGGAATTCGATGGATGCAAAACGCACGGGACCGGTCGTTGTGGCGACGTTTGGAGGAGGCCTATGTCCAACAGTGAACGTCTTTCGGCTGAATTGATGATGATGATGACGCACCTTCTCGCTCCATTAAGTGGGGTTTTAAAAAGATAAAATTTGTGACCAAGAAACCACTGTTTAAAAAATTAAGTTACCGTAAGGTGAGTTGTTTTAAAATGTGGGCAGTGAGGTAAACGAGTTTTAAATTGTTCTTTTTGGACGAAAATTATACCAGTAATCGTTTGACCTGACTTTTTTCTTTTCATGTTGAACCGAAACGATGACTATTTACAATTATTGTTTAAAAAAAAACAAATATTTTATTTAAAATATTTGGAGCGTGAGAAAAACTTGTGAAACAAATTAACATTGACTAAAACTATACTATCAACGCTACGATTAACGCAGTCCAGTATTTTTCGGTGAGTAAACATCTTGTTCTGATCTTGTTTCATTGGATGTCCTTGGGTGGAGCAGAAAATACTGTGTTCATCAATAGGATCATATGAATCGTTTTAGCCAAGGATTGGAATTCCTTGCCGGAGTCTGTATTTCCTGATGGCTACAATCCGGCAATCTTTAAGTCAAGAGTGAATAGGTAACTTCTAGGTAAGCGTGCTTCATCATCGACCGAATCGTCTCTTTCCATCAGGTGAGATAGCGGTCAAGTGCAAACATGTAAACAATAAAAAAAATAGGTAGGTACTCAATTGTCCATTATATATTTAATAAAAATTATATATTTGTACTACTTATAAAAATCCACTCATTCATCTTATGCGTTTTCTATTTATTTTGACTTTTTATTTAATGATAATTTTATTTTTGTATTGTGTTGACTGATAATTAAATTCAATATTGAAAACAAAAATGCTTTATTAAAACTAATAATATGAAATTAAAGTAATCATTTTATTGTAATATTAGGTAATTTTAACTGATAAGTATGGTAAAGAAAAGTCATCTGGGTGATTGTATTTTATACGTAACTATTTAGCTTTTCAAATGTTAAGTACGCCAATTACCTCTAAATTTAGATTATTTGATGGCCAACAAGATTCGAGCCCAAATAACTCAGTGAAATGTATTTATCTCAAAATAAATCAGTGACCATAACCTTGTCCTAGTAATCGTTGACATCACAAACTTAATTGTAATACTATAAATTAATTTTCGATTGGCTACGGGAAAAAATCGGCCCCTCCATCCAAAATAACTGGGGCCAAGGTTTCGCGTCTGAAAGGAAGGTTCTGGCCCTGGTATATATGGCAACCTAGGAATGAGGAGGTTGTTTAGTCAGTAAGATTCTGACACTTTCTCCAGCTCCGCCCAAGGGCGGATGATGATTGGATGATTTTTAGCTACCATAAAAAAATCTATATATATTAATTAAAATACTTGACGTCCTCTGATTATTTCATTACTAACTTGTAAATGACAAGAAATACTTGAGACATTTATATGAGTTTACTGTGTTTTTTTTTATTCTGTAATGGTATGTTCGTACGTGTTCGGGTAGGAAATTACTTTTTTTGTATGTATAGATAATTTATTTATTTCAATTCGCACTTGACCTGGTTATGTGACTAAGGTCAAGTTTTGCAAAAGTGGTTATCATAATATTCATAATATTCATTTAGCTTAATTAAGTTGAAGTTGGGCGTTACAGATTTTCATTTCATTCATTATTTATGGGTTTTTATGGTAGGTAAAAATCATTCAATGATGAATCCCGCCCTTGGGCGGAGCGGGATACAGTGTCAGACTCTGACTGACTAAACAACCTACGTAGCCATATTATTATTATTCATTGCCAAAATACACATTTTTTTTTAATTGTGTAAACTAGTCCTTGACTGTAATCCTACCTGATGGTAAGCAGTGATGCAATCGTTGATGCTGAGGCGCACTAGTTTATCATGGGCCTAGCCTCTACTCTTGCCTTGAAGACGCCGTAGTTTTTTGTTTCTGTACTGCACACTGTTCCCTCGCGCCTCAAGGAATGGTCAGCAAACTGTAGGGTCCCTGCAAGGTCGAAGCCTCATAGGACAAAGGGTGGATGCAAAAGCGTATTACCGGGGCCTTGGGATCAAGGGAAAGAAGGCACGGAATAGGTTGGTTAAAGAGTCTGACACTTTTTTTTGTCATTCAATGATTTTTACCTAATATAAAAAACGTACCCACTACTGGTTATCCCACCGAGAAATGACATTACGAGTCCAATAATTGAATAACATAGGAACTGAACAGTTTTCCGGTCATTAGGGAAACTGGTACGCACATGGCAATGAAAGAGAAACATTATAATTTGCAAAATTGGACGCCGTACGTACACAGCTTCTAAGAGAACTCATTATTTCTGATGTAAGTGAATACGTTTAGATGGAGTATTTTTGTCGGATTACAAGATTAAAGCAACTAAGCTATTACTAAAGATCATATTTTTTATTCATCTGCATCATTAGCAATATTTCTTAGTTCTCAGTGCCACATGGGGAATTGCAGGGGTCTGATGGTATTCTCGTAAATGGTAGCAAACGAGCTCTGCTAGAGGAGTTCTGCTACTGGGACCACCACGTAAAAACCACCCTTGAAGGAAACGAATGAGAACCATGCGAAATACAACTGCCAGATAAAAAGCTGAGCTTCCAAGAAGGGTTGTATCAAAAGTTTTGTAAAAAAAAATACAGTACGGTGTAGTATTTTTCCCAGAATTCATGTGCGCCTGCATTTAGGTGTGTACAGCCCTAAAGACATGTGAATATTAATTAATTGGTGTTACCATATTAGTTACAATTCTACTAGTAAGTAATTACTCAATTCCTTTGTGGCTAAGCGTGGACAAAAACATAACATTTTCTTTTAATTATTATTAGGAGCATACCATAAGCATCATAAAGAGCGCCTACAAATTAGTCGCGCTGCTGAAAATATTATTTACTCCTGCATTGAACGTCGAAACATGTAAAGCACCTAAACATACTTGCTAAGGAATACTAGGATAGGTAGTAATTGTTCAGGTAAATCGCATCATTACATCATAAGTTGTGTCACTAACTTAAGCCTTGTAAAAACGTCAAACAAACTTTCAACTTATGCAGCTTAGTTAGATATTAGTGTCATTAATCTATGCATTTTAATGTTTCACATACCTTACATATTTCGTCAATATTTAGTCACATACAAAGCTAACCATTTAATAACAATAAGTGACAAATCATACATTTCAGCAGAAAATGTTCATAACTACTTAAGACGATATTACTTCAGAGCTACGAAACTTAGAACTAAGTTACAAAACAAACGACCTTCGCAAGTTGACACATTATGGACTGTATTGATCATTAGTATTGACCAAGCATTTGTGAAAGTTTTTTGTAACCTCTCATAGCTGTTAATTTTTACACTTACTGACGAAAATTATATTTTGAAGAGCCTATTTGCTGATTTGAAGGTTAGAATGGTAATGCAGTTAATAGATTTGTACTTAAAATGTTTGAGCAGCAGCTTAGAAAAGTACCTCTCTGGTTACGAAACTTTAAAGGTTGACTTTTGGTGTAAGCTTATTAATGAAATTACCATATAAATCTATATATATATTGGTTCAAGTTCCAAAAGTTTGTTGGGTGTGAAATAAGATTGTAAGTAACGGAGATGCGAATATTGAAACGTATGTGATACTAGCTTTTGCCCGCGGCTTCGCCCGCGTGGTATTGGGGTTGGGGTTTCCGGGATAAAAAGTAGCCTGTGTCCTATTTCGGAGTGTATTCTATGCCTGTGCTAAATTTCATCCAGATCCGTCCAGCCGTTTTGGCGTGATTGAATAACAAACCTCCAAACATCGTAACTTTCGCATTTATAATATTAGTAAGATTTGTGCCTCTAAGTATGAAATGAGTATACTAGATAAAATTTGGATATTCATGTTCGATTGTCTTGTAAAAAGTGTAATGGGTTCACTTATGGATGGTTAAGGAGATAGAAGTTAAAGAAAAGAAGGATGGATTGAATAAGACGTGGTATGAAAGAAAAAGGAGTTAGTGATAGCCAAAACAGAATTCTTAAATGGGCCTGTTTTTTTTTTAGTTTTGGTTTATCATCATCATCATTTCAGCCGAAAGACGTCTATTGCTAAACATAGGCCTCCCCCAATCGTTGCCATAATGAACGGTCCTGTACATCGCGCATCCATCGGATACCCGAAACGCTTGCCAAGTCATCGGTCCATCTAGTTAGAGGCCTTTCAACACTGCGTCTTCTGGTACGCGGTCGCAACTATAGAATCTTTCGACCCCAAACGGCCATCTGTTCTGCGAACAATGTGCCCTGCCCGCCCGTCAAACTTCCGAAGAATAGCCAAACTTAAGTGGCAATGATTCTTTGAAGTTTTGAGGTTAAATTATTATATCTATTAGATACGTGATGTTGAGTTAACGAGGCAACAGCGTTATATATAAAATCTATTATTCATTGACACGTAAGCTCGGTGACCTACAGGTTACCGCGCTAAATCACGCAACTTACCTAGACCACCTAGAGCATGGTTTCTGGTTTCTCTCATTCGACTGTTATATCTCTACTATTGTTTCTCGATCTTTTCCCTGCATTAACAACTATTACAATTTGAAGTGCAGACGCAATCAAAAGAAACAGTAATTCATATAAAAGAAGGCATAAAGAAATGTGCAGGCTCACATTATGCAAAATACCGTCATCATCATTGAGCCGAATGACGTCTACAGTCAGCTGACATTCATTATAGTTACACTTGGGGGACTAGTCCACCAATTGTCGCCATAATGACTGGTCTCTCAACCCTCACTAAGTCATCGATCCACCCTGTGGGAGATCTGCGGCCTTGCGGACGGCGAGCAATGGGTAGCTCGTTTAACAGTCCAGAACGAGCCCAAGTCATCGACAGCGCGCACTGTTCCCGCGTGCCTCAAGGAGTTGTCAGCAAACTGTAGGGGCCCTACAGGGTCGAAGCCTCCTGGGCCAAGGGTTGATGCGAAAGCGTAACACCAGGGCCTGGGAATAAGGCAAGGAAGGAATGGGGTAGATTTTTTAGTCAGTAAGAGTCTGAATCTGTTTCCTGCTCTGCCTAAGAGCGGGATTTGTCATTCGATGATTTTTACCTATCATAAAAAAAACCCTGCGAGACCTTCCGAAATTTCCAAAGCTGCGTCTTCTGGCTGTTAAACATTATTAATATGTAAAAGCAGGTTCAATGGCCGTAAGTAGTTAATACGCATCGACCGACAACTACCTACGACCATTGAACCCGCTCAACTGTTCTTTACTTAAAGATATCAATTTTGTGTACGCGTAAGTTAATTTTAGTTTTAGAAAAAGAAGCACTTTTTCGTCGGTAAGTACAATTTGCACTTCTCGGGTGTCGCACTTGCCGACGGCGAGCTACCCATTGTTCTGGTAACGGTCCAGACCAAGCCAGGTCGTCAACGGCGCGCTCCGTTCCCTCGCGCCTCAAGGAGTTGTCAGCAAATTTAGATGTCCCACTGCAGGGCCGAAGCTTACTGGGAGCCGATCCGGCTTCTGAAAGGAAGGTCCGACCCCAGTATGAGGGCTAAGAAGGAATGGGGTGGGTTGTTTAGTCAGTAAGAGTCTGACACTGTTTCCCGCCTAACCCAAGGGCAGGATGCGTCAATAGATAATTCTTCCCACCATAAAAAAAGTACGATTCTGACTTGGCCGGTTTTTTTCATATCTGTGAGACAGTCCATTTCCTTGTCCTACAGCTAGATGAACCAGTGACCTAGTTGTGCACTATTGTAATGTTTAAAATACAATGTGTTATTAGCATTGTTGTTAGTTTGTTAGTAACACTCTTACATTACGTTAATTATATCTATTATGACGAAAATAAATGGTTGACAACAAGCATCTCAGCCTTTTAATCTTTCGATTACCGTAATTACAGACACTGTTAAAAGAGAATAGGTGTGCGGACACCGGTGTCCACTTGAGTCTTTATGAACTAAGTAGTAGCTAGAAAAAAAAAAGTTTTAATATAACTAAGACAGGCCCGTTAGTCTGCTGGTTAGTGGCCCTAAGGAGAGGTCGTGGGTTCGATTTCTTCCTAGGACAAATGTTTGTGTGATGAGCATGATCATTTGTTCTGTGTCTGGGTGTTTATTTATCAATAAATGCATGTATTTTGAGGTTAGTGATGACCGAATGCTAAAGACTCCGACTTACGAGTTGTAGGTCACGGCTTCAAACCTAGCTAAGCGCTTTACTTTTTGTAATTTATTACATCACCATTATCAAAACGGTGAAGAAAACTGTTGTGTCTTAGAACCAAAAATTCGAAGACATCCAACTACCCATACTAGGCCCGCGTGGTGGATTACGGCCCATTCCCTCTCCTAGCGAGGAGGCCCAGCTGTGAGAATAACCTATTAATAAATAATCATCGTAAACCTAATAAAAGAACGAAAGAAAAAACGTATTAAAACTACCTAATTATAATTTTAATTTAGATAAAAGAGCTTTAGTTCGTAGTCCCGTAGCCTATTTAAACATCAATTGACTTGCTACGCCATTTCGTAGCACATTTTAATGTATATATGACCTATTTCTCGTAGCACATCCGTAGCAGCGTAGCGCCGTCGTGTTATATTTATTTCCTCGTAGCACTAAAACTGACTTGAATTTGACTGGAAATGGATGAACCAATGATAAATGACTTTTATTTTGTAAAAAGGTTTATACAAACTCTTTTATACGTCAATTTTTTTTACCCGACTGCCAAAGAAGGAGGGTAATGTTTTTCGAGTGTATGTAAGTATGTATGTATGTCTTTTCCTTTGTGACCTCCTGTAGCCTAAACGGCTTGATGGATTTTGATGTATGAGGTATCGTTAGATTTGCCTTGATTACGGGAGTGTCATAGGATACATTTTATCCTAAAAGTCCCACGGGATAAAGACATAATAATATTTTTTCTAAATTTCCCTTTAAAAAAATATGTATGCGGTATCATTAGATTCATTTCAATCACGGGAGTAATTAATATAGGATACGTTTTTTCTCAAAATTCCCACGGGAACATGTTAATTCTGCGTCAACGCAAAGCAACTCATGCGTTAGCAAGCAAAAAGATAGGGCGTGGCCTGGCATGCGGCGCGCGGCGCGGTGCGGAGAACTCACTAAAAAGTTATAAATAAAAAAATTATTATTAAAAAAATAAAATACCCGACTGCACACTAAAAAAAGAGTAAAACAAGCCCCACAATACAAATTTACTGAATATAATTTATAAATGTTGATGGAAAGCATCGCAGGCGGGGACCACCTTGACCGCCACCAACGAAAATTCTGCTAAATGGTGCACAACAGAAATGACTATAAATAAGCCTCTGTTGGTCCCCGCCTGCGATGCTTTCCATCAACATTTATAAATTATATTCAGTAAATTTGTATTGTGGGGCTTGTTTTACTCTTTTTTTAGTGTGCAGTCGGGTATTTTGTTTTTTTAATAATAATTTTTTTATTTCGTCCATTGAAACTAGACGAGGCCCTGTTTCCAAGCTGACTACCCTGAGAAGAAGTGTCAATAATAAAAAATATTGATTCATTTATTTCTTTTCAGTTAAAAACTGATTCTGAACAAACTATATTAAGATATATAGATAGATTATATAAAAATAAAATAAACAAAAAACGCAACACACAATGCTATCATTGCATAGTATAAAACAAAGTCGCTTCCTCCCTATGTATGCTTAAATCTTCGCAAAGGATTTCGATGCGGTTTTTTTAATAGATAGAGTGATTCAAGAGGAAGGGTTATGTGCATAATAATTCATGCATAATATATTCAATATCAGTACCCATGGGGAGCTGGAGCAGGTCGCTAGTATACTATAAATAATTTTGTATAATAGACTTTTATATACATAGCTTATATAACATCTCACTGCGCGTCATCACAAAGCGTTACTGTTACTCAAACCGCATATATTTTAATATACTTAAAATATAAATGATAATAAGAATTTCACAATATTAAAAATAGTTATTTATTATTAAATTCCTCTCAATAGGTTAATCTAGTCATTCTAGATTACAAACTAGTATTAAAAAAATTAATTAGAATTTTATGAGTTTCTTTTGCAATAGATTTTGTTTACATTCATAAAAACAAGTTCATATTCTGTATGAAAAGTGAATAAATTTATAATTAAGTCGTGGGTTCTGCAAATCATTCAATTAAGTCAATTATTTGCCATTCGTCACCATGAAAAAGATAACTAAGATTTTCGTATTGATTGCAAAAAGATTTTTGTAGTAATTGATCTAAAAAGGAAGGATTTTTTCAAGGAAAGTTGTCACAATTTTCTAAATATAAAAGCGAAATATCACTCACTAATTAATCACAAAATCTCAGAAACCTTAGGTTACTTAGAGGGTGTAGACATCCTCTAAGAACGAAGCCCCACCCATAACAAGGGATTGGAAAATTGTGTAGACACTGATGTTCACGCGGGCGAAGTCGCTGTCAGAAGCCTACTTATGTATCTTAGAAACTAATTATCATAACAATATCCGAAGCCACTTATTCAAAACCTCACAAACAAAACAATCTCATTTTCATATTTACAGAATGCCAATTTCTATTGCACATCACAAGTAACACGTACGGTCAACTTTGGAAAGTCAATGTCAAACACATTAACATAACATTTAGCTCGTATGTGTGTTTGTGTGTTTGTACAACCCAATATGCGATTGTGAAAGTCTTCGAAATGCTAAGAATTTAAGATACATGTAAATGGAATCAAGGTTGACGAAGTACGAAAACGCAATGATTTAACTGAAGCTCAAAAACTCAGAATGACTTCTTTTACATTAGCCTACATGGGAACTTATAAAACGTCAGGAGCTAGCGCACTTGGTCGCTTTCAATTTTCGGTGGAAGTTTGTATTGTAATGTACATCATATATGTATTTTATTATCAGTCTCTTATTTTAGAAGTTTCATGGGGAAGGACACATTCCACGATTTTGGAAGTATCTCTTACGCAAACTATTCCGTTTTTTACACAACAGAACCCTAAAAACGGAAACCTAATTAGTTAATTTTTTTGGCCATCTGTCTGTCTGTCTGTCATCCTTTATTTCGGAAAGGCGTGGAGCTATCGAGTTGAAATTAAAACCATAACACCGATTTATTCATAGGTTACTTCCCGTTGACCCAGAATTCTCAATTTTGGCAAAAAGCGAGGTCTTACAGCACAAGTATAGGAATAAATCTGAAAATAGTAAATTTCTTGTTTACGTCACGAAAAAAAACTTTTATTACGATTCGGGATTTGAATTATTTACATACGAGTAAGCTTGTACGGAATTTCTCAATGCACGAGTGTGACTTGTAGTTGCTACTTTATTGTTGAACGAATAGTAACACAACATTGGCCAAATAATTAGTGCCTAGTTCTATGTAAAGTGTGACAAAATTACCCAATAGTATTCTAAAAGGTTTTAAAAATCATAAGTGCGAATTGGTCAAAGGTCAACGTGCAATAACATTTTATTTTCGACACTTTTGTAACAGAGTGTACCAACTCGTTGTTTATTTTACAAGCGCAATTATTAAATAATGATGTGCTAAGAAACATGTTACTCAGTTTAATGGATTGTTGGCGCAGTAGTTGAAATTTTGGCTGCTGCGTTGTGTGCCTGCGTGTTGTGGGTTCGAGTCCCGCATACATGCGGGACTAAAATGCGAAATAAATATTTGTGATTTGTGTGGCTTACAAAATCTTTTTCCCGGGCCGTGTATGTGAGTTTACATGATTGTAAATTCTGCCACGATGCAGCTGTGTATCCTAGTGTGAGGTCTTTAAATAAAAACAAATAAAATATGCATGCCTACAAAATATATATTTTGACAAGCTTTTATTTAGTTTCACCTGACCCGATGTTTGTGATCATCATCATCATCATCCTAGCGGTAGTCCCGGTTGCCAACCTTGGCTTTGACCTCGGTGCCCGGGGTCCGCTTTCTTACTAAGACGCCTCCATTTCGCTCGGTCTTTCGCGTCCTTTGCCGTAAGCCCATTGGCACGCATATTGTCCCTTACGACGTCGATCCAACGGCTCTTAGGCCTTCCTCGTTTTCCGGGTCCCGGCGGAGGCGGCATGGCGCATCTGTCCCACGTAGTCTGCCGGTTTTCGTGTATTTTTGATCAAATCTTGTAAATTAAATTTCATACACTTCGCGTTTATCGATTGAACTGAAATTTTGCATGCATATGTCAATCAATGAAAATGCAAAATTATTTTAGTGATGTTCTTTTTTTATTCTATAAAAATTCATCTGATGATGGAACTGGAAAATGGCCATAGGAACTCTGTAAATAAACGGCACGAGTTTTAAATACAAACCGGGTAAAGCGCGGTGAAACCCAGGGGGTGAATAGGAACTCACTTTTAAATATTGAATTTATAAAAATATTTAAATGCTGTTTTATTTAAATAATGTTTCTATTCACCCGTTTTACGGTAGGTATATACTTCGCTACAAAAGCTTCATCAATATTTTAATTTAACACTTTACATTTAACACTTGATCATAATTAATATGAAATTAAATTGGGTTTTTTTCATAAACAAGATCGAAAGGCACCTAATGTATGTTAATGTTCTTAATGAATACAAAATTAAGCTAAAATGACTGTTAGTTACTGGGAGAAAGTGTGACTCAACATTATGGCATTAAAATTATACAATTTACAAATGAGTACATGTAGAAATTACGCGTAAGTAATTATCTAATTAAGGTAAATTAGATAACTACTTAACTTTGAATTACTTATTATGAGTCATACGTTTAATCTATACTTATAAAATTATAATATAGGAAAAACTGTGAAGGAAAACATCGTGAGTTGTGTACCTATTACAAAAATTTGAAGACATTGTATTGTATTGTTGTAAAAAGGTTTTATATTTTATACATTTTAGTTGAGGTGCTCCGGTGCCCCTTAGGCTCAAACGGATAAAGGAAAACATCGTGAGGAAACATGCATGTCCTAAAACTAAAAATTCGAATAAACGTGACTTTCACCAACCGCACTAGGCCCGCGTGGAGGATTACGGCAAATTGCTTCTCCTTGAGAGGAGGCTTAAGTCCCAGCCGTGGGAAGATTATAAGGCTGATGCTACACTATCTTAATAAACACGAATGATGTCTTCACGTCCGATTATAATTTAGGTGTCTTCAAGGCTAAAGTGAATAGGCTATTAATAAACTAGTGCGCTCTAACGTTTGCATCATTCCTTGTCATCTAGTGGAATCGCGGTCAACACTAGTTTGTTTCATAAAAAAACCGGTCAAGTGTGAGTCGGATTCGCGAACTGAGGGTTCCGTGCAAAGAGATCAAGTGCAAGTAACCGTCCAATTATAATTTAGGTGTCTTCAAGGCTAAAGTGACTAGGCCCTTATTAAACTAGTGCGCCTCACCATCAACGATTGCATCAATGCTTACCATCAGGTGGGATCGCAGTCAAGCACGTCGTATCCATAAAGTACCTATGAAAATAAACTGGATTCACGAATTGAGTTAAAACTTTTCTGAATCTAGAAAAAGTATATTTTGTAATGTAACAACAAATTTCCGGTTTTCTGATTTATTCCATTCCTGTGCTATAAAACCTTGTTTTATGCCTTTTAGGATTCTGGGTCAACAAGATCCTATAAATTTTAATTCCCATATTCCGACACGAAGGTGGTGTGACGAATATGATCATGTTCAAGGGGCAAACTTGGCCGGAGGTCGCCCTAGATAGGCAGGTTTGGCAGGAAAAAAAGGAGGCATTTGCCCAGCCGTGGGACATACAATATTTTAACTGACCTGTTGGTCTAGTGGTTAGTGACCCTGACTGCTACGCCGGAGGTCGTGGGTTCGATTCCCACCCAAGACAAATCTTTGTGTGATGAGCTCAATCATTTGTTCTGTGTCTGGGTGTAATTGTATCTATAATGTGTATGTATTTAGAAATATTTAAGTATGTTTATCAGTGATCTATTGCCCATAATACAAGCTTTGCTTAGCTTGGGACTAGACGATGTATGACAGTTGTGGAATATAATAAAAAAAAAATATGTTATAGAAAAATCTGCGGGTAGGTTGATGTGACAATGACCTCGATATTTTTTTTTCTTCATGATGTTTTTATTCACCGTTTTGAGAGCAGTGATGATGAAATAAATTACATAAAGTAATGCGCCTGGCTGGGTTTGAGCCCGCGACCTACAATTAGTGGTCGTTACTACTGGGTCACTCTCCATCTTCTCATCACTCTAAATAGTTTTATATAACACAGTAATAAATTGTGCATCTGTCTATAAAAGTCCTATGTTCATTAAAATCTTGAGCCCAAAGCGGAGGCCGGCGTTCGCACACCTTTTGTCTTGTTTTTATTATGGGAAAAATCATCCAATGATGAATCCCGCTTTTGGGCGAAACGGGAAACAGTGTCTGACTTTTATTAATTAAAAACCCCACCCCGTTCGTTCTTTGCCTTTCGCTCTGGGGCCTTCCTTTCAGAAAGAGACCCTAGGCCCCAGTAGGCTTCGACCCTTTTGCAGAGTCCCTACGGTTTTGCTGACAACTCCTTCCTGCGGAAGCAGTGCGCGCCACACTTATTGTCTTTCTATTATGTCTTTAATTACAGTGTACAAAAGGTTAATTATTCTTGTCACTAATTGTCTCTTACTTTGTTACAGGTATGAAGCAGTTTTTTTAAAGTCACACCACTCTTTAAGACGTGAGTTAACGAAAAAATTTAACATAATGTAAAAAATATTGGAATTGATTAACATAATGTAAAAATTATTGCAAATATCTACTAAAAGTAATGTTGTATTTTGTATTTTTTAAGGACGTCCAAAGGTTCTATAATTCTTTATTCTTTATTGTACACAAAACATTTAATAGTACACAGAAGTTAGACCATTCATGTACAAAAGCGACCTTAACTAAACAATGAGTTTTCTCCCAGCAAACCTTTGAGTGTCAGAGAGAGACAGTAATGAAGAGTAGAAACAACTGTACAATATAAACCTATATATATATCTCTATAAACGTACATAAATATATCTACACTATCTACACTAATATAATAAAGAGGTAATGTTTGTTTTTTTGTTTGTAATCTCTGGAACTACTGGTCCGATTGGAAAAAATTAAGCAACAATAGAAAGCTGCTTAACTCCTGAGTGTCATAGGCTATATTTTATGCACGCGGGCGAAGCCGCTGGGAAAAGCTAGTCTAATATATAATATAAAAATACATATACATACAAAAAACACAAACACACACATCATATTATTTGTTTGTGTTTTGTTTGTTTGTTTTGTCTATTTGTGTTTGTATATTTATACATACTAATAAATACAAATATTATGTCAGCTGTGACAGGAAATGCTATATGAGGTTGCATATATATAGAAAAAAGCCAAGGTTATAAGGACATATTTTTGTTTTTTCAGTAAAAGTAGTTTTAATTGAATAACCTTCCATTGACGAAAATATTTATAATTTTATATGTCTCGGTGTCCTCTACTATGTCGTTCATAAATCAATTTCCTGAGTATCGATGTATATTGCGTCATTAAGTAGCGAATTACAGATATGTTGAGAATATTGACCATCACTTGGCAATGCCATTGATCTAATTACGTCCTCCGCAACCTTGCGTATTGAGCTTGGGAAGAACATCGCCGTGTCCTCGTGGGGGCAATCGGCGGTGACGATCTTTCGCGCTAGGTCTACCAAGGTCATGGTCCTGAGCGAGGAGGAGTGGCAGGCGGCCGCCTGCTTCTGCTAAGCAGTAATGCTAGCAAAGGAGGAGGCTGACCACATAAAGCAACGGCACTCACGCCTCAGACGCCGCTAAGAATCCGATTCCGATTTCCAGCTGCCGTAGACGCGGTCTTGCGGACGGAACAGACCGGACCAAGCCGGGTTGGACCTTACTTTTAGGAACAGGACCCAGATCCCGGTAGCTGCAATTGGGCCTCTACATTTGCTGACAAGTCCTTGAGACGCGCCGTCGACGGTTTGGGCTTGATCCGGACGGTTACCGAACGATCGGACGTGAAATATTATGGTCAAAATAACGTCACCATTTCTAAATGTCATTGATTGTCACGTAACTGTTAACAAAGCCCACCTCAACACCAGAAGTAAAACTTCAAACGTTTTTTTCCTTGTACATAAGCCTAGTTATTACAGAGAAATGTTGCTAGTTGTCACATGGTACCAACTAGAGCGCGCGAGTGAAATTGTCTGTGAAATTACCTCTTTATCGATATCGACGCGATATTTTTATCGATCATTGCCCGTGACTATAGTCAGGGTTGTTGTTTTGTTCAGTTTTAAAGTTTTGTTTTTTTTTTTTGGTTTGGATACGAAGTCTTTTAAGTTATGTTTTCGTATGAAAGTTTGTTTGTTTACTATAAGAATATAGATGTACATATTCTAATGTCATTCTAATGTTATTGTTATTAATACCGTAATTAGAGACATTATAGAAAGACAATAGGTATGGCTCAAGAGATTAAAACAGTATCTGAACCTTATTAGGAGAAATCCCATGAAAAAGTCTACGTTTTGTCATCATCATCATTTCTGTCGAAAGACGTCCATTCTCAATCTCAATCTCAATCTCAAATCTTTATTGCAATCCATAATGTACATGTCAGGTGATATATAATAAAAGATAGAAACAATTATGGACCCTGTCGGGCACAGCAAAATTATAAAAAGTAGAAGAGAGGAGGAGCGCTAATCAATTTTCTTGTCTGTATTTACATGTTAAATCATTCAGTTCATTACAATTTGATAATCAGTATTGCTAGAGTAAATAAATAATTATTGTATTATAGTTTTATATTTAATTTAAATTAAAGTTTAATAATAATGTTTCTTTTTTAATGTCAGAAAAAAAACACAAATTTAACTTATTTTCAATAATTACAAAATAATAAAATGTCAAAAGAAAAAATAAATTCGATGTCATTAATAAGTATATAATAATATGTCCAAAAGAAAAAAATAAATAAAAATAAATGTCAACAATAAGTAGAGTATCATATGTCAAAAAATTAGATAAAGAAAGTGATGTCATAACAATTTCCAAAATAAATGTCAAAAAGAATTAAAAATAATAATAAAATAAAATAGAATTGAATTTTAAAAATAATAATAATAATTAAATATTGCTCTTGTTTTTATCCATTAAATATTCATCGATTGTGTAGTAAGCTTTGTCAATTAGAAATTGTTTTAATTTATTTAAAAATATATTGATTTTATTTTCTTGTTTTATGTTTTCTGGTAATTTGTTATACATCTTTATTGACATTGAATAAGGACCGGAAGAGTGCAATTTTAGGCGAGAGGGAGGTAGATTGATCCTATTTTTATGGCGAAGAGAATATTTCGTCTGCATTGTTGGACATGGGTATCTATTTTCCAGCAACCCTGACCAGATCATTGGTCCGTCTTCTGGGAGGTCTTTCAACGCTGTGTCTTCATCTGTCGTGTTCAAAGTGCGCTGCCAATTGTCACTCACGTTTGTCGATTCTTTGTGCTAAGTCGGCAACCTTGGTTCTCTTGCGGATATCTTCATTTCTGATTCAATCACGCAAGGTAACTAAAAACTTCTTACGTTTTGTAATACTGTGTTTACCATTGTGGGTTGCTTGAATGCCTAGATTCTTTTAGTTTTTGTGTATCCGACCTAGGCATAGTTCGACAGCCAATAGATATGTGTATTCTATTAAGACATTCTATATGATAATCGATTCTCCAATCGATACGAACTATTATGTCAATTTCACGCCGTTCCAAAATAGCCATGGAAAAAAACTAGGTAATTCAAAGTGTTTATCTTGTTTATTTATAAAAAATAATCGCCGAAATGTATGCACACTGTCTACATTTAAACGATTCTTTTGAACCAAATATAGACCACGAATTTAAAGTTTAGGAAGAATTGAATCATAAATTATGCTATTTCTCCAATCATATCCAAGGGTAAAAATGGAATAATTTATATAATAAATAATAGAATAAATAAAGAATAATAATATATAATAGAATACTCTATCACTCCATTGTCCGTCTGTCACCAGGCTATATATATTATATATATACCAATAATGGTTAAACATTTGAATTTTTCACAGATAATTAATGTATTTCTGTTGCCGGTATTACAGTAAATAGGTACTAAAAATATAATAAAATAAATATTTAAGTGGGGGCTTCCATAAAACAAACGTGTTTTTTTTTGCGATTTTGTTTTCTACGGACTGTACCTGCGGAAAATTATGTGTGAGACTTGTTAAATTGCAATTCTAAAACGATTTCTAAACTTCTATGCATTTAAATGTTTCTTTCTCAGAATCAATACATCAGGAAACCATCAAATTACTATCTAAAGAGAAACATATTTCCTCTAGCACATAAATAACACATCACGTCTATATGATAATGAATTATTCATCAAAGTATTATTATTAATGTGAGATTCTTTCATTCCGTCTACTTTCACCTATTTCACGAACAAAACATTGATAATGCTTGCAGGTTTGTTTGTATGTGTGTTTGTTCTCACGTGTCTGCTAAATGTTTGAATGAATCGCAGTTTAAAGCTGACAATCCACTGCTACGTGGGATATACACGGAGAGATACCTTAGCTTGCGTAGTTCATTGGTTTGCTCACACCCGTGCGCAGCTTGGGCATTGATGCAGTATATATTTCCATAGAAGCTGCTACCAATGGATTCACCTGCGTAGTAGTAGACAATTATACTAAGGAAAAAAAAATACTTTTTTTTGGGATATCTTTTCCCAAAAAAAGTGTTAGTCCAAAAAATCTTCTTGGCCTATCTGTATATTATACCCATAACTTTTTAAAGAAATAGTGAACATCTTCTTCATATTCCTGGCTCGTTAATTCCTAGACTACCACTAGCCACTACTTACAATTAGCTCAGATTGTAAGTTTGCCATTACAAGCTAAGATACATAGTTATTAGAAAGAGGTAGATACCGCAGTCCTAGAACGCAAAAGAGCAATTGAAAACACGATTAGGTTTCTCTCGCAACACCCAGAGCATGTAAAATTAGTTGATAAATCACATGAAAAAATACCTTATATGCATGCGTAGTTTAGCTATGGATAGCTATGGAGCAACGCCCTAACAGTCGTATCAAATCTATAGTTAACTGATGATGTTAGTTAAGGCCTATTGTTGCGGTTAACGGTTAAGTATAGAGGTAAGAGAAGCGTGGCATTAGGTTGTCATCGGCCATTTATTATTTGTTAATCATTTTTACCTCTTTCTTCGGAGTTTTATTGTTGAAGTTGTAATGTAACCGTGGTTTAGTGACGTTTTGATTTTGAATAGAAGGCAATTGTCATGATTTTGAATTCACTTTTGTTTGGAAGAATGTGTCAACATTGACTTTTAGGTTGAAAATCATTCTATAACTTCTCTCTCTCTCTCTCTAGGGTGTAGTAGAAGGGAGTGTAAAACTTTTACTTACTAAAACTCTTACTTACTGAAATTGACGCGTGCACCCGCCTTTTTCGCTAGCATTATTATACAAGGAATTCCACAATTTAGCTGAAGGTAAATGATACGAATGATAAATGTAAGAAACCTATATCCTCTAACTCCACACTAGAGTGGGTGTAGTAATTTGATGATTTCCCATTTAAACGAAAAAATATCCATTTTAAATGCAATTATACTTACACAAAAAATATGTAAAGTTGATAGTAAGAAAATATGGACAAATTGTTGCAAGTTTTCATATGGATTTCACAGATAAACTGGCATTTAACAAATTGTGGCAAGTACACATTCGCACAGTTACATAATCAAGAAACCTTTAACTATACAAGTATATGTTAAAGGTGCTCTCTCCTCAGTCACTAAGCATGGTAGGTCATTCAAAGCGAGCCTTAAAAACTTGGTTGTTTTTGTTCCCGCGCGCCTCAAGGAGCTGTCAGCAAACTGTAAGGGCCCAGCAGGGTCGAAGACTCCTTGGGCCAAGGGTTGATGCGAAAGTGTCACTGCAGGGCCATGTAACAAAGGCAAAGAATGAACGTTGTGGGTCGTTTAGTCAGTAAAAGTCTGACAATATTTCCCGTTCCGCCCGAGGGCGGGATTTGTCATTGGTTTATTTTTACACCTAAAAAAACCTTAAAGGCAGGCCCCTTTAGCCAAGTTGTAATAGTTTCCTTTAGAGTTAGCGCTTGTAGCTAGCCAAAAATACAAAAATCCTTTGTTGAGATGACGTCCGAATAAGGGAATTAAGTTTGTGGCCAACTACAAGCGCTAACTTTAAACGATACGATTGTAACTTGGCTAGGAGGGCTGGTTCACGAGATCAATAGAAAGTGAAACTCCTTTTTAACCTAACTGGTTTGATTCAACTAGAATACAAAGTTGAAAGTTCAAGAGTCAAGCTAAGATGAGACTTGTTTAGTTTAAGATGAAAGTGCCAGGGATCAAGTAACATTTTCTTAAATTTGCATTTTACAAGTCAAGGTCATTAAAATACAGAAGAAAGAAGAAGAAGAAAAAGAAGAAAAACAATTTTTAATCTGCCCAAAATAGACGCACATAATACAAACAACACAAAATACAATAATTAGTCAGTCAAGTGTGAACCAGGTAATATCGACCCGCCCCAGCTTCGCACGGGTGCAATGTTGATATTATGCATGTATTATACACATAAACCTTCCTCTCAAATCACTCTATCTAATAAAAAAAACCGCATCGAAATCCGTTGCTTAGTTTTAAAGATCTAAGCATACATAGGGGGAAATGACTTTGTTTTATACTATGTTATGATTATGATTTTAATGATACAGTTCTGTCATCGATATGTACATATATGTACTATGCACTAGATGAGGCGTGCCGTATAATGACTTTACTCCACTTAAGTGACCTGCATGCCATACACTTTAAAATTTACACATCCAACTATTTCCCATTTATCAGACGTATCAGATTTTTACTGCTTAAAACCTACCTGTGTTCCTACAGTTTCATTTTGTTGTCCAAAACCCAATGAATAAAGATTGCGACAATATTGTGTAAAAAAATAAAAATAAGTCTCATTAGTTATTTGAAATGATTACCTGGTCTTGTTAACAGGTTTTAATATTAAGTTAATTAATTCCGAATCATTTCATTCAAGAAACGATCTCGATTCGGTTCTCGATTTTCGATTCACAGTATTTCTTCACTTGCAGACCACATTTCTTATGGACGCTGTTTAACCTACGATTAACTTGCTGATGAGATAAGATGTGTATATAGATGTATGTGTGTAATGATAGTTTTAATTATAGAAGAAGAGGCTTTTTTTACATTTTTCTAAAAAAGCATTAATCTACACTAATATAATAAAGAGGTAAAGTTTGTTTTTTTGTTTGTAGGAGGTAATCTCTGGAACTACTGGTCCGATTGGAAAAAAATTAGCAACAATAGAAAGCTGCTATACTCCTGAGTGACATAGGCTATATTTTATGTATGCGGGCGAAGCCGCTGACAAAATATAGTTATGAATATTTAACATTTCTCTTTTACGAGTAATTTTATCTCTTACTCTTTATAAGGTTAAGCATGTATTGATAATTGAATTTCCAATTTAATGTACAGAGCTGATTAATATAATTGAAATCTGTTATACCAGTATGTGAAAACTCATAAAATGATATCTTCATTTGCAACCATTGTAGGCTGATTAGGTTTTAGATAATTTAGGTTAAACTACGCTTTCTGTTATTTCCTCAATTATACAACTGAGCATAACGTTTAGTTTCTCAAATAAGGCCATTCAATTTTAACCGTTCTAATCTCCTGGTCTGGCTTTTGCTATTATGATCAAGTAATGAAATCGGAGCAGTTGTAGCTGAGTGGTAAGGCCTTCAACTTACGACCCGTAGGTCGCGGTACTCAGTGACGACTTTGTGTAATTTATTTCATCATCACTGCTCTCAAAACGGTGAAGGAAAACATCGTGAGGAAACAGGGATATCCTAGAACCAAATGTTCTTTGCGTTGTGGGAGTATTTCTTTTGGACCCACGAAGGAACGGGGCTGTTATGTAAAATTTCACGCGTGCGAACCAGCTTGCTGAACCAAGTTCTTTAATAAATTAAATTTTAAGTTTTCCTTTATTATTATTAACAACGACGATTTTTACAGTATTATCGCTATGACACAGAAAAACTTATTGAAGCTGTTGAATCTTATGTTAGGAGTGAACTGCATTAGCATTATTCTAGAATACACCATCACATAGAATAGGTCAATCTCCGCTTTCTGTTGTGCCCCCAAAACATGATATTAACTTTTGATCTCAACTGGGCGCGGTAGCCATTTTGCATTGTTTATGCGATCAGCATCCTTGATACACCCACTTTAATGAGATATATTTGGGTTTAGCGTTGTAAAAGTTAAGTTTTCTTAAAATGCACCTCATTAAGCAGTCTTCGTTTGAAGCTGTTTGACCGCAAAGGACTTTGACCGAATTTTAGTTTTCTCTATCTGTTTTGAATTTTAATAGGCTAAGACTGGTGACGCACAAACTTGTTAATGTCAGAAATCCATTATCTTCTTTGTTCACGTTACTTCCAATGGTTCGGGTAATTTTTTACGTGCCTATGGCAGAAAAGTCTTCCCGTTCGTCAATTATTTCCTCATCTTCATTATGAATTACCTTTTTTAATAGCTGTCTATGTGCTGCATAACCATTATCATTTGCGATCTCATTCTACTCATTGCTAAGTACAAACCTCTTTACATTTTTGCCCCACGTCTACGCTTGGGGAACATTTACGCCTTTTTTCTCACTTGTAACACTTATAAGGAAATTACAACGTAGCAACATTTCGCCATTAAACGTGCTCAAACTCCTGCACACCCGTGAGAACCTAGCACTGGCCATGAATAAGATATATGAGGAATTAGCATAAACAGAGGGTCGTGCTCAATGAATCAAACTAATTGATATGTTGGTATTAACTGTAGAGATACTAGTACGTTTGTTTAACCTTTGGACCTTTGCTAGATTCATTTTGAAAGCTGATTTGATCAGCTATCTCTCTAAGCCAGCTGTCAAATCAAAACTCTTGTATACTGCTGATTTGACTACTCATGCAGCTCTGCTATTAAATTGAGGTCCATTGGTTCGAGTCTGATCAGTATTGGAGCGGTTTATACTGCACATCACTGTCAGTTCGAAGACGTAGTACCTTCTATTTGTAAGAGAGGTTGCTCATTAGATTGAAACTCCATTCATCTAAATTCAGTGTGATTTGAATGCGAATAGAACTTGGAATTAAATTTCAGATTTGAATTGACACGTTGCTGAATGGAATTTATAGGATGTTTAATGATGTTGTGTGTATTTGATGTTTTATAGGCTCAGAGTTATGTTTCTGATATTATGTCGATAGCTGTAGAAGTTCTTTATTTGACTGGAAGCGCTAGATGGGCCTACCAGACAGTATTTTTTTTTTTAAATTAGTTTGTTGTAATAGATATTTTTTATATTATAATCGTCATATTACTGAGAGGACTGGTCCGAGATGGCACAGAAAAAGAAGACTTGGAAGGACTTGAGGGAGGCCTTTGCCCAGCAGTGGGACAGTAAGGGCTAATAAAAATAAAAAATCGTCATATTGTATAACCTACTCAGTAGCTGATTCTGAACATGCTATAATTTTTTTAAACAAAATACATTCAACAATATTTACCATGCAGATCAGCTGTGAATCTTACTTGGCGTATAAAACATACTAAGCTTATCTACAGTTTAAATCTCTGCAGCGAATTACATACTTGGTTGGCACTCAGAATCATTTGAATATTACCAATACAACACACGTAGTATATATTGAAATGCCCAGAGCAATATTGCACGCGACCAGTAAATATTTATTTAATGTGTGGGATTTCTACTCATCATATTTCACAGTTATAGATTTTTATGGCATAAGTGTCTTTGGATATAAGCAATACGATGTTATGAAATTGAACATCATAAACCCATTAACGAAGGGATATTATACACACATAATTAATTAGTTACAAAACGTTGAAGACATGTGTTTGACTAAGTTTGCTCATCAAACAACGTCCATCTTTGTGAAATTTGGGCGAGAATAATTTCATAATAATGTAGACTTTAAAGATAGTAGTTAACTAATTGAGTTACGGTTTTTTTACAATATTCTGACTAATTTAAATTTATTTATTTTACAATTTATGAATATAAATTTAATAAAAGACGAGAAGACGGAAACAGAGAAATATAATAACACATGGTAAAGTTAGAAAAACAAGTCCTGTATTTCTGTTGAAATTTCTTCTAGCATATCTGCGAAAGCAGAGCTGTTAAAAAATAGATGTAGAGACTGTGTGAGAGTGCCTAATAATATCATTGAATTTATTAGTATATTTACGTCAACACTTTTAACTGATTCACAACAAGCCAATATCCTCTTCTACCAGAATAAAGTGCAATTAAATATAACAAATACAACAGACAAAATTCTGTATAAAACGAAGTAAACCTCTTACTACCATTACCAGGCAAACAGAAAAAAATAACAGCTACCAAAAAAACTATTACCGCAAATTCGCTAGCCATAACTACAGACTATTAAATTAAAAGATCAAGGTCACGATTGCTATATCTCATTGTAATTTATAACCCAAAGAGATGAGGATTAATTTCGGATAGTGTGACTTTCACGACCGAGTGCAGTGAAAGGTCCGTTCAAACTTTATAGGCCACTGGACTTGCCTACTGATGCAAGATAGAATGCAGTGTTTGTGCGAAATGTGGGTATAAATGTACTCGTAAATTATTCTAATCTTGGTGAAATTGTTTATGAGGGGAGGAATTATGGATTGATGATTAAAATTTTACAGTTTTATTTCTGTTTCTACACAGAGCTTCGTGAGCTACATTTCTTTTTTTTAAATTTTCTGTTACCTAATCTCTTCACCTCTAATCTTTTCCCAAATAAACTGGAATATGCTTCTAGTCGAATAGGATGCAGCTGAGTCTCAATATTTTACTGGAAGTGAACTAACTTTCATAACCCAATTACTGAGTAAATTGCTATCTTTTGTCAGAAGGTTTAAAATGTTCTCCGAGGCATGGAAGGGTCTCGGTATATATAGTGAATGGTCATTCTTAGAGCGATCTCAGCAAACGTTTTTTGATCGACTATAATGCCAATATTCAACCGACTCATCACCCTAATTATACAACGGTGCATCTTTCCATGTATTATTCTGTTTTTACGGAAATGCAGAATTCTTATTTATTACAAGCTTCTTCTTGATTGTTTCAGCTAGTCTTTATATCTTTACGGTATTCATAAAATTTTGCGGTGCATATAATAAATATCTTTTATATCTTTGAAAATGTCAACAATCTCTAATCATGATGGAAAAAGTTATAGCAAGTTAAAATACCATATTTTAACTTGCTATAACTTTTTTCCATTTGCAATCATAAGTATGATCTCAACAAAGAGTCATTAAAACATGCCTGCTTGCGTGCCTTTTCAGGCTGGTAAGTGCTATTTGTTTCCATATTAGGCATTAAAGAAGGCATATTTAAGATATACCTATAGGCATAAAGCACTATATGTAACATATTGCACGTAACCAACCATAAACGCTTTGCTTCATTGAAATTATTTTAGAGAACTACTGAAGTTTGCGCAAAAGATTTGTGTAAGGAAAGATGTGTACTGTTGCGATATTCGCATAGGTCAGTGCACATACAGTGGAACATTACATAAATACTGTTATAAAGGTAATAAAATGAAACATAGCTCTTGTTACTACCTATAATGTGTAAGATGACATAACATGTAATTATCAAGACCATCATTATCAGTTCAGCCGAACCATCTAGTGCTGGATATAGAAGATATGCCTGCTTTTCAGATTCATTACATTCCCATAGCCTTTCCTATAATTCAACTTATGACTTTATAATATCAATTAGTTCTAAAATAATTTTATCCTTCTCCATCCTAAAAATGCTAAAAGTTTGTATTGATTACATTCACTGAATTATCCAATAATGACTCATTAAGAATTGATTGATTAGGAAAACATCTACAGTTACTTGCATAAGAATAAGCAAACGCTATGCCATTGCTCTAGGAACTGCTTATTAAACAACTTCTTATGCTACTGTAATAACAATTCCACCTTTTTGCTTCTTCATGTTAGCTGAAAACGCGATCTTAACTAATATATCGTTCACTGCGACTGGTCTTTCTAATTCTTCGTGTATAGTCACGCGAGTCTTTACGCCAGTATTTTCTACCGCAATGTCCATATTGAGTTATTTCAGTTGTTCTTCTGCGTTAATAATTTAAACCTTATTATCATAAAAGTTTGAAGAATCGTCATTGTCATGGTCTTTCACTTTATTACTCTAACATTTTAGGTTAGTTATTCTGTTTATTCATGTCCTCACAAAATTAGTTATTGCTTACATCTTCCTACATCATCCAACAGTGCCAGTTGTTGATCATTTAAAAATAATCACGATGCTTTCGTCGATATATCAACGTCAACTTTATACGACTCATAGAATTTTATCACTATTTCCGTTTTTGGATGAGTAAGGTTAGAAAGTTCGCAAATGCAAGTTTGAGTCCGGTTGGATTCTTGCCAAACTCTAGTTTTTAAACCTTTCTAGATCCGCTTTTTGTGTGTTGACTGGATATTACGATAATTTTACACATTTATGAAAAGTTGATGCTAATAATTTTTAACAAGAATGAAGTTGAAAAAAAAAGATTAAATCATTACATAGTATATAACAAAGTCGTTGTGTCCCTATGTATGCTTATATCTTTAAAAGTGCGCAACGGATTTTGATGCAGTTTTTTTTAATAGATAGAGTGATTGAAGAGGAAGGTTTATTTGTATAATACATGCATAATATATTCGATTTCAGTACCCGTGCGAAGCTGGGCTGGGTCGCTAGTAATTTATAAATGTAAAAATAAAACATAATATTTAAAACCTGTAAAAAAGTGCTGATAATTATAAATAAAGAACCATCAACATAGGCGAATGATAGAACGTGTGAACGTACCATTGCTAAAAGAGATATAAGTTAGTAATTCCATTATACAAAACAAAGGTTTTATCGACTTACATTTAAAAGACTGATGACGTTTATATATATGAACCATTTAAGACTAAATACAGTACATTTTCTCACGACATATTACTTGAATACGAGATCATCATAAATTAAAAGGCTGGCACTATTACATCAATGACTAAAAGTGAGACGATAGAAGTAGAAAGTGTACGTAAGTTTTGCATACTCACGTAAAATGTTTTGTAACTGACCAACCAAGGACCGGTTGGACTCGAAAGGGGATATAAATAGACAGTTATATACCGTAATACACTTTATTTTGAGTTTTCTCGTAATATTTCGTAGTACATGCTTAAAACTGGTTGGTTACTTTTTCTTATATAAAAAGTTTCATCATGGTATTGTCTATGTAACATCTGGGAATGGTAACTCGGTAAATGTGCACCTACGAATCCTTTTAAAAGAATTCAATCCGGATTTATTATTTAACGAAAAACAATTGGAGCATATTTGAATTTGTATATTATATTCTATCCAATACAGCATTTCAATAAGCAAAAGCACATAGGTATAGGCAATAATTAAATTTAGTTAAACAACATTATACTTGTTTTGGTATTGATAGGTTCAAGTCTGCTATCTCATCGAATCGTAATCAATGATGTAGTCATAGATGAAGCGCTATTACCTAGAAGTAACCTATTTATTTTTTGTTGTAGCTATCACGGAACACAGACTCTGACCTATTTTCCATGACTATCTCCTGAATCCATATATTCTATAAGCGGATCTACTAAATGCTGTACACCATTACTGCTGTTGCAATATTGTTCACTGTTCTACCTTGTGGCTATGCGTCATGTTTGACTCTGAGACTTGGGTCTTTCCAGTAGATTGTAACCATGATAGAATTAATGTTACCAAACTATTGGCACACGCCTAACCGGAATTAGAATTGTCCTATTTGTAAATTGAACCAAGATACATCTTTGAAACAACAAATATTAAAAACGTAGGAGTGTTAATAATAATTTTACATGATAATAACTTGGATGCAATTCTAATCTACAAAATGTTTAGATATTGACGCCCTTATTAAAAAAAAAATGTTGACTATTATTGAGAGAGTATAGCAATATTTTTCATCAATCACCTTGATTTAGTAGTTCCTAGTCCCAGAAGTTCTTTTAATTCTTATATTTTTTTGTGAATGTTACAATAACATGATTGTCTGGAGTTTTTTTCCAAATAGCTGTAAGTCAAGTCTCACCCGATGGAAAGAACAAAAGTTTTTTCCATCGGGTGAGATAGTAGGCAAGCGTAAGCATTTCAACAGTAAATATAAGAATTACAATCATCATCAACAAAACAGTCACAGTAATTAATTACAACCTAATTGCTTATATCATCTTTAACTCATGCATTATCTAATTAGAAGCCAGCTATTTTTACGATCCTAACAATTGCCATTTCTCCGTCTTCAATCAAAATGAATGATTTATTACTTACTGTTGTTACATTGTTAAAGATCTAAAACGTGATGGTATGTTCAGAAAAAAGTCGCGTGCGACTTTTATCTCTTCACATTTCTCCTTCCTTTACTTTCAATGCTCTCATCGAGATAAAATTATGTAGTTTAATATAGTGTTACGATCTACATTCTTTCACTTAGCACTCCATAAATAATTGAGTATCCATTTATGTACTACATAATGTCTTTCACTGTATTTTTGCCATCTAATAGCTTAAGCTCTAGGTGGCCTTGCGCCACCGGTACATGGTAGACATCTCATACATACGTACAAAACGTTTTGGGAACATATTCATTGTGCGTACAGCCAAGGAGTGGAATTCCTTGCGGGTGTCTGTGTTTCCTGATAGCTACAATCCTCTAGGTAAGCGCGCTCCATTGTCGACTGTATCGTCGCCTTCCATCAGGTGAGATAACGGTCAAGCGCGAACCTATAAATAATTTTAAAAAAATCAACCACAATCATGATAGGTGATGATAGGTTTCCAATTCAGTTAGGATAATGGTACAAAACCGACAGATAATTGAGTCCCAATTTATAATCACCACCAATCCACAATATGACTGCGACAAACGACTTACCTTGCTCGATTATTTCACGCGGTTTAGGTATATTTAGCCACAGTCTCCTTAAAAACAATTTCATATAATATCCTTCATCCTCATAAATTGGCTCTAACGAACATAATACGAGACTAATCGCACAAAATGTGCGGTTGTGTCGTCAAATTAGATGCGTGTGCGCCGTCATTATTTATCATTAGGCGCGCGCGCCGTGTTAGACGGTTATCTTTGCCATTGTGTTGAATTTGTCTGGCGTAGGTTGGGTTATAGTTCATTTAAATGCTTTTAGATGGTTATAAGAGGGTCGTTGATTAGAAGACAAATGACGTGGTATTAATTAAAGTATTTAAACAAGAAAAATAAAAAACAATAATCGGTTTTTAGACGCCATATTTTAGCTGAATATGGCGTCATAAAATACCTTCGTATTGCTGTCGACTGGTAGTGTGCCCATAAGGCTGGCGGCATTGCCACGTGGATTTAGTTTTTTTTATTACCAAGAATGGCTTGCGTTTGACCACTTTCTCACTTGATAAGTAAGCGATGCACCGCACAGAGGCCTAGAAGTAATTTATGCACTCTTGACTTAAAGATCTTTTGGTTGTTGCATTCAGGAAAAGCCTTGTATTCCCAAAACGCTTTGTATGTATGAGTGGGATGTTCACCTTGTACCGGTGGCGCAACGCCGTACAATGATAGAACGGACTTGGTGGAACTAAATTATACAATTCTAAAGCATATTCTCCGAAATTAAGTTCAGAGAGAGAGAGGATGCCTCCATGTTTTTTTTTTATATTGAAATTGTATAGAATTTGAAATACAAAGAATTTCAGAATTTGAATTTCAAAGATTTATTAAAAAACCTGCTACAATCAGTAGATTCAATTCAGTAGATCAAGAAGAGAACCCAGCCAGGCGCATTACTTTGTATAATTTATTTCATCACCACTGCTCTCAAAACGGTGAAGGAAAACATCGTGAGGAAACCGGTCCTAGAACCAAAAATTCGAAGACATGTGACATCCACCAACCCGCACTGGGCCCGCGTGGTGGATTACGGCCCATTCCCCTCTCTTAGAGAGGAGGCCTGTGTCCCTGCAGTGGGAACATTAAAAAGGCTGTTGATGAATCAGTAGATTGTGGCAGGTTAGGTAGGTAGGTTTTTAATAAATCTTTGAAGTTTTTAATCTATAAATTTATGTTTCCAGTGTTTAACTGATGGCTTTGAAATAGTCTTTACAATTACAAATTCAAAGTATAAGCATCAAAAGATACAAGACGTCAGATATCTAACTATCTGTGTGTGTCCTCGGCTTTATGCCGAGTGGTGGGCCGTTTTGCGCGGACGCACTAGAGTTCTAATTTTAAAATTTGATTTTTTTTTCCTTATTGCCTATATTAAATCCTTTTTATCCTCCTGTCTTGTAAATTATTATAATATTACTTGTATTAATGTTAACTAGCGACCCGCCCCAGCTTCGCACGGGTACTGATATTGAATATATTATACATGTATTATACACATGAACCTTCCTTTTGAATCACTCTATCCGTTGCGTAGTTTTAAAGATTTAAGCATACATAGGGAGGAAGCGACTTTGTTTTATTATATGTAATGATGATAGTGCGTCCCGCAAATCATGTCTTTCTTTCTTCTTTCTTACCGATTACATGATAGCGAAATTTCAAACAAGAGGCACTGTTTCATATAATTAGCTGTCACCGTAATTTCTCCCATGAAATCTATTGTTTCCTAGTCGCGCGTGAATGTTCAATGTTTTCACCATTTTCACTATTAACAATAGTCAATATTTACAAGTTAGAGAGCGTGCATTGTGTGACGAACGAAAGTATTCAGTAGGATATTGCCAATTTGCTTGTGAGGTTTAAGTTAGAACAGTGGTTCCCAAACTTTTTTAACCAGAGAGTACTTTGCTTTCTTTGTTGTTTACAGATACTCCAAGGATAGAAGTTTGTTGTAGCGACCATAATAAAATTATTCTTTAAGATTAGACGTAAAGAAAATTGTCATAGAAAACACAATTTTTAATTTTGTAATAGAAACTGTGAGAGGTGTGGACACTGTTAATTTCAATTATTTATTCCCCCTCCTGGACCATATTTTAGCTCTTTCGGACCACCAGTGGTTCGCGAATCGCAGGTTGGGAACCACTGGGATAAAATTTTATTTTTTTCTAAAATAATCAAGAGTGGATGACGATAATGAATCAAGAATTATTTGAACAGTTGCCGAAATCGATTCAATATCCAATTCCGACCATACAATTTTTAGAATATTTTATGTTGTATAAGGCTGATTATGTTATAAAAAATCTTAAATGATAAACATTACATAAGTAATGTAATTACATTTTTCATAAGTTGGGATAAGGTAATCTATTCAAGAATAAATTAATCTAACCTTGTTACTAGTCTGAGATTTTTGTAGAGGCTAAGGCTTTCAGCATTGTTACAAAAGATTAATACATAAAGAATATATTTTTAAACAAATATACGCTAAACATCTGCATTCCCACGTAATTGTCTTGTAGTCACGTTTATTTTTTAATTAACAGTTGAGAACCAATATTAATGATCATAATTAATATTAATTAAATTACAATTTTATTGGATAATACTTTGCCAAATTCGAAGATTGGGCTCTGCTCGCTGGTGGATTATGGCCCATACCCTCTCTTATAGAGAAGGTCTGTGTCCCAGCATGGAAACATTAATAAGGCTGATGATGAACACTTTGCCTGCTGACCAAGGGCCAAGGGTTGATGCAAAAGCGTATTACTGGGGCCCTGGGATCAAGGCAAGGAAGGATCAGGGTAGGTTCTTTAGTCGGTAAGAGTCTGACACTGTTTCCCGACCGCCCAATGCCGGGATTCGTTGGATGATTTTTACCTACCATAAAAAAACCTTGAGTTGAATTCCCACGTCAAGGTCTCTGCTAAGATTAGCTACTTAGTCCAAAATTCGATTAAAAGGACAAAGGACCTTTTCCAAGTAGGTATTTTGTCAATTGTTTCATCATTTACTTGTGGCTGAACAATTACGTGCGCTAAAGTTCTTTCCTAACACTACCGCTTCTCTTGTAAAGTTAAATGTATGAAGCAATCAATTACATACTAATGAAGGCGCGACGCGACGGTCAGGTCAAATGGTACTCGTCGCAGAGAAAATAAATTGGTGATTAACTACTTGGCGGAGTTGCTGATGATTTGGACACTGTGTCTAAACTGTCACATTTTATTTTTAATGTTTTTCCACTAGCGCGATGGCGATTCGGACACCATCTAATTTTTATTAAAGCGGTTTAGTATAGGGATATTAAGAGTTAAAAATAAATAAAATAAAGAAAGTATTGCCCGAAGTAGCCGCCTTAAATCCAGCCTAAAATAATTTTGATAACGTTTTAAAGTTCTTTCCTAACATTACCGCTTCTCTTGTAAAGTTAAATGTATGTAGCAATCAATTACATAGGTACTAATGAAGGCGCGACGCGACCGTCAGGTCAAATGGTACTCGTCGCAGAGAAAATAAATTGATGATTAACTACTTGGCGGAGTTGGTGATGATTTGGACACTGTGTCCAAATCGACAGACACATTTTATTTTTTAATATTTTTCTACTGACGATTCTTCTGGACTCTAACTAATCTTATTAAAGCTGTTTAGCATATCTAGTTAGATAAAAAGTTAAAACATTAGAAATTTATTGCCCAAAGTTGCCGCCTTAAGTCCAGCCTAAAATAATTTTGGTAACGCTTTAAAGTTCTATCCTAACATTATCGCTTTTCTTGTAAAGTTAAATTTATATAGCAATCGATTACATACCAAAACCCCGACGGTCAGGTCAAATGGTACTCGTACGAGAGAAAATAAGTTAATGATTAACTTAGCGGAGTTGCTGATGATTCGGACACAGTGTCCGAATAAATACATTTTATTGTATATATTTTTTATACCGGCATGTCCTAGAACCAAAAATTCGAAGACATGTGACATCGACCAATCCGCACTGGGCCCGCGTGGTGGATTATGGCCCATTCCCTCTCCTAGAGAGAGGAGGTCTGTGTCCCTGCAGTGGGAACATTAAAAGGCTGATGATGATGATGATGATGATGATTTTTTATACTGATGATTTGACACATCTTGCTTTATTGAAGCTGTTTAGTAAAGTCAGCTAAAAAGATTAAAAATGAATAAAATATAGAAATTGAATATCCGAAGTTATCGCTTTAAATCCAGCCTTAAATAATTTTGGTAACGTTTTTTCCATATACATATTATATTTCAAAACTTTTTATCTGAATTACTAAACACTTATTAAAATAACGTTTTATTTTCACTGATGATTCAGACACATGCTGTCAGAAACAACAGTGAAATAAAATTTTGACAATTTGGACACTGTGTCTGAATACTCGTATAATGTGTCCGAATCATCAGTAAATCACTTAGCGAATGCAACTTCAGTTGCTCTTGCGCATACCTAAATTAATAGTTAAATATTATTGTTATTAAAATCTTGACGACATGTTTGCCGACCACACAAGACACTTATATTATACAGGGTGTCATTGACATGTTAACGCAAACGAAAACCATAAATCCAGTACATGATTCTAGACCCCCCAGTGGTGGAATTTTTTGTCGGTCTTTTCTTATTTTTTTTTAATAAATTTTTTACGTTTTTTAAATTAAACTGTATAAAAACGTCATTTTAACATTTTTTGCGAAAAAAATGAGTGAATTACATTCTAAATTAATAATGTCGTCAGGTTTGACAAGAATAACGACTTTATTTGCCTCGGTGATTTTTTTATTAATTTTTTTTTGAAAAAAAAAATTTTTTTTCTTTTTTTTCAAAAAATATCATTGGGGTTGGTTTTTTTTTTTTTTTTTTTTTTTTATGGTAGGTGAAAATCATCCAATGACGAAACCCGCTCTTGGGTGGAGCGGGAGACTAGTGTCAGACTCTTACTGACTAAAAAACCTACCCCGTACCTTCCTTGCCCTATTCCTGGAGTCGAGGTAACAGTTTCCCACTTCCCTCTAGACTCCGGGAGGCTTCGACCCTGAAGGGCCCCTGCAGTTTGCTGACAACTCCTTGAGGCGCGCGGGAACGGTGCGCGCCGTTGACGACTAGGACTCGGTCTTACAGACGACCGGACGGCGAGCTACCCATTGCTCACCGTCCGCGAGCCAGTGTCTACGGTGGCCGGATATCGGCAGGATCGCGGCGGCGACGGCTACGGCGAGTACGCCGTTGCCTTTGCCTTATGCGGTCGGCCTCCTCCTTTACGAGCATTACTGCTTCGCAGAAGGAGGCGACCGCCCGCCATTCCTCTTCGCTGTGGACCATGGCCTGAACCAGGGCCCGGCGCGAGAGGTCGCCGCCGCCGATCACCCCCACGAGGACACGGCGATGCTCTTCCCAAGCAGGGCACACCTCCACCGTGTGCTCCACCGTGTCCTCCGGGCTCGCCTCACAGTGGCGACACCCGGACGTCTCCTCCGCACGAATCCGGTGCAGGAATCTCCCGAACTTCCCATGTCCGGTGAGAACCTGCGTCATGCGGAAGGTGAGGACGCCGTGAGGTCTATCCAGCCACGCCTCAAAGAGGGGCACTACCGCTGAGATTACGGTGTGCCCAGCGCTGGGTTGCGACAGTCGCTGTTTCCACTTCACCATGAGATCTCGCCGGAGCTCCTTCCGCCACGCCTCGACATGTTCGGGCAGCGGATCTTCGCCCCGGCGTTGCACCTCCACGCGCTGGTCGTGCATGCGTGCAAGGACTGTTGCCTCCAGATCCCATGGTGGTAGGCCAGCAAGGAGGCTCGCCGCCTCTCGGGACACCGTGCGGTATCCCCGCACCATCCGGATGGCCATGACCCTCTGGCAGGCGTTCAGCTGGGCCGCCGGGCGTTTACGCAGCGTCGGCGCCCACACTGGTGCCCCATAAAGGGCCATGGACCGGACGATGCCGGCGTAGAGCCTCCGGCAGAAGGCGTCTGGACCCCCAAGGTTCGGCAGGAGCCGCTTGAGAGCAGCCCCCGTCCGATTGAGTTTGGGGGCCAGACGTCGGAAGTGCTCCTCGAAATTCCACCGGCTGTCGAGGACAAGTCCTAGGTACTTCATCGTCGACCCGACGCCGATGTGAACTCCTTCTACCGTTAGTTGGGAACCCGTTGGTGGCGCGTTCCGAGGGCCGTGAAAGCACATGGCCTCGGACTTGTGCAGTGCCACCTTGAGTCCCAACTGCTGGATCCTCTCAACGACTGTCGCAACCCCACGTGTCGCTAGTTCGACCGCCGCCTGGTACGACCTTCCCTGCGCTAGGACCAGCGTGTCGTCTGCGTAGCAGACCACGCTGACCCCTACGGGGAGGTCGGCGCGCAGCACGTAGTCGTACCCGATGTTCCACAAGGGCGGTCCTAGTACCGATCCCTGCGGGACACCGCACGACATCTCTCGCCGTTTCCAATCTCCTTGGTGACCGGGGTAGACTATGTACCTGTCGGACAGGTAGGCCTCGATTGTACGACAGAGGTAGTCGGGCACCCGGTGATACCGGAGTGCCGTCCTAATGCAACTCCAGGGCAGGGAATTAAAGGCGTTGGCGATGTCCAATGACACCGCCAAGACACACCTGCCCCGGGACACTTCATTGGGGTTGGTTAGAATAACGATTTTATACAGGTAAAAAATAAAAAAACAAAACTTTTTTTTCAAAATTTTGAAACAAAACCGACGAAAAATTTCACCACCAGGGTGTCCAGAATCATGTACTTGATCAATGGTATTCGTTTGCGTTAACATGTCAATGACACCTTGTATACTGTATATTATAATATACTGTATAGTATATACAATAAATATACTGTACTTAATACATTAATATATCTATATACACCGTTAAATTTTAGTCGTTTTAATCCTGAAGAGGGTCGATCCAGTACATGAAACACTATCGATTTGTGAAGATAAAATAAAAAAATAGAGTACTTTTTTTCTAAATCTCTTATTGATATACGCATTTACGAAATTAATTTCTTTAAGTAAACGAGTCATTGACCTAGTAGGTAGTTGTCGGTCGTTGCGTACTAACTACCTACAGGTCATTGAACTCGCCCAGCCGACGTTTACTTAAAGAAATCAATTTAGAACATGCGTAAATTAATTCGAGTTTTAAAAAAAAGTACTTTGTTTTTTCATTCTAACTTTACCAATCGATAGTGTTTCATGTACTGAATCGATCCTCCAAGGGATTAATACGAACAAGATTTAACGGTGTATATAAAAGGAGAAACTGACTGATTGACATCAACGCACAGCCAAAACTGCTGGACATAGGAGCGTGAAATTTTGCACAAGGATTTCTTTTATGACGTAGGTAAGCACTAAGAGAGGGTTTTCCAAAACACACCCCCTAAAGGGAGGAAACGAGGGTTCAAAGTTTGTTTGAAGAAACCTATTTTCATGCGGGCGAAACCGCTGGCAAAAGCTAGTAATTATATTATATGTCTATGACTGCAGGTGAATGTATGGCATTCAGAAGTTAATCTGTAAAAAATTATAGTCATATTGAAACTTGCGGTTTTTTATTTCAACTGATTCATTATTATCGTTTGCCAATAACAAGGTTACTGTGGTAAATGTTGGCTCATCTGTAAAGCCAAATCTATTGCATCGGAATTCTATATCCTACTACTATTATAAAGGCGAAAGTTTGTATGTATGGATGTATGGATGTATGGATGTATGGATGTATGGATGTTTGTTACTCTTTCACGTAAAAACTACTGAATGGATTTGAATGAAATTTGGCACAGGCATAGAATACACTCCGGAATAGCACATAGGCTACTTTTTATCCCGGAAACCCCAAACCCACGCGGGCGAAGCCGCGGGCAAAAGCTAGTATATCATAAAAATTTTTCTTCTTCGTCGTAAAGATGATTATAAAATGACGCGATTGACTAAAATTTCAATTGAGATCGATTCTTTCTTTCTTTTTTTTATTTTGACTAGCGCATGAAAATAGATAAATCTATAATATAAAAATGAATCGCAAAATGTCTTGGTAAGCGCAAAACTCAACAACACCTGGACCAATTTTACTAATTCTTTCTTTGTTAAGTTTATTATTGTCAGGAGAAGGTTCTTATGAAATAAAAATTAGGGTAGAGTGGGGTAGACTAGAGTAGAGTGGGGTAGAGTAGAGGAGAACGGAGTGAGGTAGAGTGACGTGAGCGAAGCCGCGGGCAAAAGCTAGTAATATTTATTTTTAAGTATGTTTTAGAAGTGTTCTTTTGAAACATACTTACATGTCACCTTTACATGTCAATTTTTCAATTCAATTACCGAATACCAACAGAGTTATCAGGTGTTATCGCTCTTTTTCTCGCATTACTTTTACATCAAACATCATTTTGGATTGCCTTAAATGAAGCAACAACCTTTTAAACATATAATAATAATAATAAATTTGTTTATTGACAAAAAATATTTTATGTGGGTAAAAGATATTTTGTGTGGGTAGACACAGGGTTAACACACTTTTAAAACAGCTCCCAGTTTTTATTGATTTTTAATTATTTTTAATTGTATTTTGAATGATATAATCATATTTTATTGACATTTACCACCCTTCACTCACTATTCTCTATTCTTTCTTTATAAATTACTCTCTATAAATTACTCTCTTCTTCACAAATATGGACAACAAACTGACTGCAAGTTTGGAGGATTTGGAGCAGCTTTTTAATACACGCATGATGGAGTATGAAAGCAGGCTGAAAAGTGCTTCTTCTGTGACCCAACCTGCAGCTTCACCGGACATCACCGCTCTAACAAGTGAGTTTGCAGAATTTAGAACATTTGTCTGGAAAGCGCTTTCCAAATTTAAGGCCCAAATCGAGATGCTGTCACTTGGATTTGATAGACATGAAACCCTGATGAGGAGGAAGGTTCTGCTATTCCATGGAATCGCAGAGCATCCTGGTGAGAAGTTGCTTGATGTACTTAGTGGGATATTAACCAACCAAATGGGTATGTCAGACATAAGGAAAGAGCACGTCCATGTCTGTCATAGATTAGGCACTACTCGAGGCAAAGCTCGGCCTATCTTAGTGAGATTGTACACCGCGGAGCATCGTCACTTGATCTGGGAGAACAAGAAATGTCTCAAAGGCACTGGTATCACCATCACCGAATTTCTGACGCACATTAGGCACCGCACCTTCATGGACGCACGCAAGCATTTCGGTATGAAGAGTTGCTGGTCGGTGGAGGGCAGGATAGTGATCGTCACACCTGATTCCAAACGTCACAAGATCGAAACACCGGATGAACTTCGAGCACTTGTTTCACGCTTTCCGAAGGCTTCTGGTTCGAATAACGATGATGATGTCGCTACGCAGTCTGTGGAACATACTTCTAGGATGGTGAGCCCGCCTGGGGTTGCTGCTACTCCGTCTAGAGGCAAGAGAAAGGTGCGCCGGCGCAACAATTAGTTTTATCATTGTCCTGTACTGTCGGTGTATCGCTTTTTAACTTAGCAGGAGTGTACGATTGCGTAGGTAAAAAGGTAGGCAGTCGGTAGTAATAACTTTTAATTTTGTTCTTTTTTTTATCACCTGCACTGTAATGTTTTTTATTTTATTTTTAATGTCGGTACACTTATTTTGTTTTCTATTGGAATGTCACAGTTGACAGTGTCACTACTGTCACTTGACTATTTGACGTTATTGCTGCGTTCCAGTCCCATACATGTTTTATTTCTATTCTTATGCAAAACTGTTTTCCGTTTTACGTTTTAACTGGTTTTTTGTTCCTAGTTTTATTTTTATATTTTTTTTTGTGTTTTTATAATTTCTTCCAACACACCAGTGAGGAAGGGTGGTTGTTGTGAAAGCAATCAGCCGTTTAGATTCTTTTTTTATTACGTTATTATTATTTTTTTTACTGTGTATTTATTTGAATATCGTATTTATTTATGAATATTGATTTAGACGACAGTTTTTTCTCATGTTCCTCTTCGACTTCCAGCTTTGCTAGTGCGGACAGTGGATCTCCATTTCGTACCCTGCATGACAACATCTCCTGTTTTTTTTCAAAGTATCCTAAGAATTTGAACATTGCTCATATTAATGCACAGAGTGTTCCTGGTCACTACTCCGATCTTCTGGCTTCCTTTAGCAGTGCTCATCTTGATGCACTTTTAATTTCGGAAACTTTTCTTAAGCCCTCTCTTCTTTCTTCACACTATGCACTCCCTGGCTATGTTCTGGTCAGAAATGACAGGACTGGTAAGGGTGGTGGTGGTGTCGCTATTTATATTCGAGCAGATATTCCGCACAAAATTATTAGTGTGTCTCCTTCTCAGTACTCTGGTTCGGCTGAATTTTTGTTTTTGGAAATAACTGTAAATCACTCTAAAATTCTTCTTGCTGTATTCTACTCCCCTAATCTTCACATTAACTATTTTGACTCATTGGAATCATGTTTTAATAACATGTGCCCATCGTATGAGCATGTAATTTTAATGGGTGATTTTAATACGTGTTTGCTAAAGGATGATTCACGATCTCTAAAACTCCGCTCTCTCTTATCCTCCTTTAATCTTGAAATTTTACCTCTTTCTGCGACACATCATTCTCCTAACTGCACGCCCTCTCTTCTAGACTTAATGATCGTTTCTTCTCCTCACCATGTTGCTGAGTTTGGGCAGCTCTCTGCAACCTTTTCCTACCATGACTTCATCTATTTGTCTTACCGTATTCGATCTCCTAAACGTAAGCCTCGTTTCTGTTATCTGCGAAACTATAATGGACTTGATTTGGAAGCGTTGACGCGTGATGCCGGAGATATTGATTGGTCCTCCGTCAGAGATAGTACCAGTATCGACGATAAAGTTAACAGCTTCACTTCCATACTTTTGAGTCTGTATGATAAATTTGCACCACGTCGTCGAGTCAAAATCAAGCATGATCCTGCCCCGTGGATAACTCCTGCAATCATAAGCGCTATTGCCCACAAGGAGAGGGCTAAGAGTAGATTCAGACGTAAACCTACGGAGCGGAATCTTGCTCAGTTTAAGACTCTGCGTAACCACTGCAATCGTCTGTGTCGAGATGCAAAGAGACGCTATTTCCACGATTCTCTTGTAGATCGTAAGTCCTCCGATATCTGGAAATTTCTAAAGACAATCGGTATTGGCAAATCTGATATGGATACCTGTAAAGATGTTGATTTGAATGCTCTTAATAAGCATTTTTCGATTCCTCCTATCATTTTGGATCCTAGTGTAAAAGCTTCCACTTTACTTGAGCTTTCCAAAACGCCAGTACCGAATTGTCAAATTTTTAACCTTAGTCCTGTTTCTGAAGACGATGTCAAGAAATCTCTCCTAGCTATCTCCTCTTCTGCTGTAGGTCATGACAATCTGTGTTCGAGAATGATAACCCCTATTCTTCCACATCTGCTCCCAATTCTCACTCATATTTTTAATTATTCCCTATATTCTGGCGCATTTCCTTCAGCTTGGAAGCAAGCTCATATAATACCACTTCCCAAAATAAACAATCCATTATCCTTATCTCACTTCAGACCTATCTCCATTTTGCCTTTCCTCTCTAAAGTTCTCGAACACATTGTTCATGGTCAAATCACCAGGTATTTATCCTTAAACTCCATTATTTCCCCTTACCAATCTGGCTTCCGCTCTAGTCATAGTACGGTGACCGCACTGTTGAAAGTCACGGATGATATCCGGTGGGCTATGGACAACAAATCTCTCACCGTGCTTGTCCTGCTTGACTTCAGTTGTGCGTTCAACTCTGTAGATTTCGATATTCTACTTGGAGTTCTTAAATCTATTAATTTCTCTTCCTCGGCGTTAGCCTGGATAGACTCTTATCTTCGGGGTCGCTCTCAGTGTGTCCGCCTTGATGAGTTTTTCTCTGATTGGTGTGACCTAACAGCTGGCGTTCCTCAGGGTGGCGTTCTCTCTCCTCTTCTTTTCACTATCTTCATAAACACTGTCACTAGATTTATCACTTCCAACTTCCATCTTTACGCAGACGATTTGCAGCTCTATCGAACCTTCTTGCTGGCTGATGCAGACTCAGCGATTAATGCCATGAATCGCGACCTGGAGGCCATTGATCAGTGGGCCAAATCCTTTGGCTTGCTGGTTAATCCTTCCAAGTCCCAAGCTCTGATCATAGGCAGTCGGTACTATCGCAATGCGCTTAACATTTCTACCTTGGCGCCATTATCCCTTAACGGCTCAACTATTAAGTACACCGACACTGCTAAGAATCTCGGTGTATTAATTGACAGCAATCTCTCTTGGCGAGCACAGGTAAATGAGGTTAGCCGTAAGGTGCACTTTTCCTTTCACAGTCTAAAATCGCTACAAAGGTTCTTACCATTCAAAACCAAAATTTATCTTGCCCAAACTCTAATTCAGCCTATCATTGATTATGCTGATGCCTGCTACCTGGATGCCACCGAGGAGCTATTAAACAAACTTGAGCGCTTGCAAAACTTGTGTATCCGTTTTGTCTTTGGTCTTAGAAAATACGATCATGTTTCTCAATTCCGCAAGGATCTCAAGTGGCTCCCTATCCGTCTTCGCAGGAACACTCGGGTATTATGTGTCTTGTACAACATTCTTTTTAACCCTGCTTACCCTGGCTACTTGCGTGATCGTTTTTCGTTCACACGTGCTGCCGATGCCCCTTGTAGATCCCACCTTAAATACCATCTCAATTTCCCACCCCATAATACCCATTTCTATTCTAACTCCTTCTCTTTTCATGCAGTGCGACTGTGGAATTCACTTCCAGCAAAGATCCGTGACGCTGGAAACATATCTATCTTCAAAAAGCTAGTCAAGGAACATTATCTCTCTTCTATCTCATAAAGTTATATATTATAGTTATGTATTATTATAATTATGTATGTATCTATGTATATGTGTACATTTTATTTATGGTTATTGATATATTTATTTGTAAGTATTATATGACTTTGATGTTAGGGTACTTTAACTTTTATAAATTATTTATACACACTGTGTCTACATTTCTCATCCAATTCTCCTGTCGCAGGTCTGCTGGAAGAAATTTCGTTAGAAATAAGCAGTACCTTTGTACTCTTCTATCTGTATGTGTTATTTTCTTTTTGTAAGTGTTTGTGTGTACATAAATAAATAAATAAATAAATAAATAAATAAAAATATACAGGTAACAAACATTTGAGGCCCTGGCTCCTGAGCTAGGTAGCAACCTGTGTTACAGGAGCCAGTGTCTTCACCCAGTTGCTAGTATTACAATTTTGTTAACGCACTTATACATAGATATATTGGATAAAAGAATTAAAAAAAAAAAAAAAGTTAGGTAATAAATGTAAAAAAAATAAATGTAAACCATACGCGACGTTGACGATAGGCGAGTGAGGAAGGCCCACTTACACTTATTGATGAAAATGATGACACTTTCATACTACATTAGCATAAAACCTTTCCACAACTCCGCCTCGTCGGTCAAGTGACATATGCTCTGTTGAGAATCACTTCTGACTTCTGAATCTGGGTCGTAAGCATATTTGTGTAAGTGATATTTATGAAAGTTCATCATTTTCGCATTTCATTTCATCTGTGGATGCTGGAGTTGTATGAGACATCTAGAAAGCAGTTTAGTGTGTTCTAGATACTAATGTAAATCAGATATCCAGCTACGATAATTTTAAGCGTTAGAACCCTTGGACCACTAGCGATATTTTTTTTTTAATGATAGGTAAAAAAAATCCAGTGACGAATCCCGCCCTTGGGCGGAGCGGGAAACAGTGTCAGACTCTTACTGACTAAATAACCTACCCCATTTCTACGTTGCCAGAGGGCCAAAGCCTTCTTTTTAGACGCGAACCGTTGGCCAACCGCTCCTTGAGGCGCGAGGGAACAGTGCACGCCGTCGACGACTGGGCTTGGTCCGGACGGTTCCCAGACGATTGGACGGCGAGCCTACGGACCACTAGCGATATCTGATGTTTAGAAACAGGAAATTTGGTACCTACTTTCAAATATTTGGTACCTAAAAACGCTTGAAGAAGGTGGCCAAACATTTTGACGCCAGGATGCCTTGACCATTATTTTTTCATATTTTCAATCAACAACTAGTTGATTGAAAATATGATTTATCTTTTTGTAAATCACAACAGAAAGATAGCCGTGACCTTAGAAATTATAATATTAATGTCACACCAATGATTCAGACCCACGTTTCATCCTAAAGATGGCCACATACTGTCCAACACCATAGCAGCTGATGGTCAGTTGGCCAATATTGTCATTGATTGATTGGTTGTAGCTGTAAGAAATGACAGGCCGTTAGCCAATGCATATGAAAATAGATTTGTAATCATTTTCTTTAGATGAATCGAGTGATATGCAATCGATCGGCGTACTAAATGTATAATGCATGAGTTTAAGATTTGTGACGAGTTTTTGAGTTTTGATATTAACAAGTTGGATATGTCGATGAGTATCTTCGTTCTGAGCTAACCCGTGAAATTTTTATTTGCGGGACGTACACTAATTAACAAGTAAATAATAATATACATAAAACCATACTTAAACAAAACAGGATAGTGTACACGTCCGCGCAAAACGGCACGCCACTCAGCATAAAGCCGAGGACACACACATATTGCGACGAGTCCACGGCGCTGGTTTTCAGGTAAAAAAAAACTATAAATTTAAATTATCCTCGTCTATGGGGGTCGGTTAATCTCCCTATGACTTCCATCGCCCAGTCCATCTTTGTTCGAATATTTATTAGGTACCAAAATTTTAATTACGAAATGTTACCATTCTAAATAACATTAAGACATAAAGAGGCCCTTTCCAAAGAGACCTTCGATCAGCTAAAGTCATTGGGCTTATTAAGTCTCTAATGAGTGGTTTACTTAAGCCTAAGTATAGTGACATTAAGGTCAGTGATCGGACGGTGAGCTTACCAATACTCGCCGTCCGCAAGCCCTTGCCTATGGCTCTATGACTTTCATCGCCCGGTGTATCTCTGACTAGACATTTACTACCAAAATTTTAATTACGAAATAATATCATCTTACTAATATTATAAATGCGAAAGTTACGATGTTTGGATGTTTGTTACCCAATTACGCCAAAACGGCTGGACGGATCCGGATGAAATTTGGCACAGGCATAGGATACACTCCGGAATAGAACATAGGCTACTTTTTATCTCGGAAACCCCAACACCAATACCACGTGGGTGAAGCCGCGGGCAAAAGCTAGTTCTAAATAACATTAAGACATAAATGAGACCCTTTCCAAAGAGACCTTCGATCAGCTAAAGTCATGGGGCTTATTAAGCCTCTAATGAGAGGTTTACTTATGCCTAAGTATAGCGACATAAAGGTCAGTGAACCGTGGCTAATCTTTTGAAAACTACTAAAAACAGTTTCGATCGAGTGAACGTAAACACCTACGAGTATGTTATTAGTTTGCACAACTTTAGCTAGCTAGTTTTTTTCCCGTGGATTCGGTCCTGTCCTGTTCATTTAATAGACTTTTTAGAATGACAATCGGTTATTACCGATTTGTCGGCACAGATCTTGTTTTCGTTTTCCGGTGGGATAAGTCACTAAATGCCGAACCCTGCCCTTGGGCGGAACGGGAGACAGTGTCAGACTTCTACTGACTAAACGACCCACCGTTCCTTCTTGCCTTTGTTGCTGGTGTTCCGCTTTCGCATCAACCCTTGGCCCCAGAAAGCTTCGACCCTGCTGGCGACAGTTGATGACAACTCCTTGAGGCACACGGGTACAGTGCGCGCCGTCGACGTTTTGGGCTCAGTCCGGACGGTTACCGGTCGGACGGCGACCTACTCATTGCTCGCCGTCCGCAAGCGCGTGCCTACGGTGGCCAGAGATCGTGATCGGGATCCCTAGGGCTTCTGGGGCGTGAGTGCCGATGCCTGCGTCCTCCTCCTTTGCATTACTGCTTCGCAGAAGGAGGTGACCGCCAGCCACTCCTCGTCTAAAACAGACGGACAAAAAAAGGAGGTGTTAGCGGATATACATTCAGACAAGGAAAAACGATTTTGTTTTGTACGTTATTGGGATAAAGATGAAGAAACTTTGACGTTCGATATATGGATTTAAGGCTGAACTAATCTAGTATGATAGCTTCTAGTGTCATTATTATCTTGAATAACCTTAAAGAATCTATAAATATAGGTAGGTGTGATGGTATGACTTCTTTGGGTTTTTAGAAAGATCAAATTTAGATCATTCTTTGACCTAGGTTTTAATGAGTTGAATACATCAGATTAAACTGTAGAAATTTCGTAATTGGGATCCATCAATACAAAATTTAGTGACCCTGACTGCTATGCGGGAGGTCGTGGGTTCGATTTCCACAAAAATAAAAACCAGGAAAAATGTTTGTGTGATGAGCACGATCATTTATTCACACATTTTTACGAAATTTATTTTACTGTTTTGGTTTTTTTTTTCTAGAAATGTGAAAGTTTTTTTTACTTATTTTTTTTCTTGTTTATTAATTGTTAATTTTAAGAAAGTCAATGCCCCCCGTCGTTTGAGGGGTTATGTCTCTACGTCTCTAATTACAGAACTTGAAAGATTCAAGCATTCTTAATCATAAAAGCAGTGCACATGCAAAAATAAACCTTAATACAAATGCTAAAAACTCTGTTTTCAACGTGATAAGAATCTGCCCTCCTCTCCGAGCCGGTCTGTGTGAACTAAGGAGTTTACCATTTTTACATTTATTTGAAAAGAGGAAACATTCGTTACCTTCCAGTTGACTTTTTCCTATCTTCATTAGTTAAATAGAAATATTTATCTATAGGCGGTAGGTACGTGTCAATTAAGTTGAACCATAGTTACGCGAAATCCTTCACTTCGACTGAAATCCGAAAATCAGTTATTGCGCCTTCTTCTGTGGTTTTTTTTAATTTATTTTTTTTCAACTCATGTGACGATGTTTATAACCGACGTCAATGAAGTTTTTATGTTAATGATATGAAAATATAGATTTCGAAATCTAGTGAAATTTACCCAAACACATGTGGCACATAGTTGTGTCAGTAACCTTGAGCGGCCGGTCAATGTCGTTATTGACAAGGAGTTGCGAAAGCTGGGGTTTTGGATGAGCCACGCTAAATAGGCATATTTAGCAATTAAAATCATGGTCAATCCTATAGCTGAGGACAATAAGTTTTACCTAAGTGTTACTTTAGTCATTATGTGTTTAGAAATCGGTGAGGGTTGAGTGTCAGATTGATGTGGAGAGCTCCACATCAATCTGACACTCAACCCTCACCGATTAATAAAATTATTAATAGTACAAGATTAGCGGCTAATCTTGTACTATTATTAATTTTATTAAACGTGACTATTACTCAGCATTCAGAAATAAATGGCCGACCACTTTCTGCTCAACTTCCCAATCAGGTTACAACCTTTCATTAACGTCGAACGCATTGAGTTGGCCACGCTTCCAATTCCTTTGTTATAACGTCATTTTCAACGCTCAGTTATGTGATCAGAACAAAGGCATCAAATGCATGGAAAATTCTAAGGGTTCGACGTTAATGAAACGATAGTAACTTAGAGGGCCAGGTCCTTAATCTAATCAAATGAATAAAAATCATAAGTCATTTTTTTGCAGACCTAATATTATATCTCAAAAATCTTGCCTATTGTACACTTATTTTTTATTAATGTTAGAGAAGCTAAGGTGTGCAATAAAGTTACAAATAAATAAATCTACAAATCGCTACTTTAAAAATCAGAAACTAAACGGTTCTTTAAAATTTTCACTCACACAATTTTTTGTAGAGCATTAAAAAACGTTTTCTCAAAGTAATAAATACCGCATCTACACTTCATTCATCCCCGTTCACTTTCACCGCGACCCGCCGAAGCGACGCGTGCTCACCTCAGACGGACGTCCGAATTCTATTCAGCTAACGAATCTGCATACAAATCGAACTATGCTTATATTTGGGTAGTCGTGAGGAGGTGAAATTGAAATGATTTGTAGGGATGCCCAACTCATCGTCTCGTTATTGGCCTAGTGGTTAGTAGCCCTGACTGCTATGCCGAAGGTAGTGGGTTAAACTTCCCACCCAGGGAAAATTTTTGTGTGATGAGCACGATCATTTGTTCCGTGTCTGGGTGTACGAGTGATTTATTCTATAATATGTGTGTATTTAGAAATATATGAGTATGTTTATCAGTTGTCTAGTCCTCATAACACAAGCTCTGCTTAGCTTGGGAATGCTAGGTGTGAATGTGTGATAGTTGTGGAATATTATATTCTTATAGTTTGAAATGAAATGCCGCAAACATCTTGTTGATCTTTATGGTTGAGTCCTATATTTGGAACTTATTCATTGGAATTTCAACCCTTGTACAACATATTTGCAATATGAATAAAGTTATTTGATATGAAAGAAAGAGAAGAAAGAAAGGAAATCCCCGAAGCCGGGGTAGCAACCTTGATTTTATTTTTACGAGGAAAAGATTCTTAAAGAGCCTCACTTACTCGTTCAACAACTCGTGCCCGCTATGGTACTTCCCCGGTCTTCACATTTCCTCATCTTTCGCCTTTGTCCATTATCTTAAAGTAGTAAGAACGCTTTAGTAGCCTCTCCAACGGTAAGGTTCTTAAAGGTGCTATTCGAACCTCGGATGCAGGCTGAGGATGTAAGCAGCACATACAGCGGCAGTGCGAAACCAGCTGCAGATCCACGACTGGTTTTCTATGTAGTATTATGGATTTTTGTGAAAACCATTCCGAACGCGGCTGTAGCTGTAAGTGCTGCTGAGCTTCGGCTGCGAGTGCTGCCACGACCTGTGCCGCAGTCGATCACAGACCAGTAGTACAAGTCCCGAAATTATCACTACCCGGAGCCGATAGCGGTGATATTGGATTGAATCGTAGATTTGCGACTGGCAGCACCCATATAGCCTCGGAAACACTCCTGGTTGCGAATGTAGGTAACGGCTTCATATCATGTGTGTGCTACCTGCATCAACAACCATCGGTCGAAAAGCACCTTCACATTGACTGTGAGAACCCTAATGTTGTGTGAAAGTGGCGTTACTGACTGAAAAGTTGAAAGGCAATCGTTTGTCTTGACATGGTCATGTGAAAAGGAGGGACGAAATGCATATTATTGAAGTAGTTATGAGTATACATGTGGAAATGTGAGTGAATAACACAAGACTAGAGCTAGCTGCACACCTACCACAGTGTTGTCTTTTTTAACCCAAAGGTTGACTGGTGGAGAATGCCTTGTTGCATTAAGTCCGCCTATGTACCACTACTGTACATGAAGATTAAATAAATAAATAAACATGATGACCTTAATATGAGTCTGTTATTGCAGGTCACTTAGTAAAATAATATAATCAATACATTCAGTTAAAGAGAGAGTGTACCTTGACCAGGCGGTATTGTATTTTATGTGCAGGTTTTCCCTTTCACGTATGTTTGTTTAAATAAGTAGTTAGACAGTAAAAGCTTTTTACTATTGTGCTAACTTTCCTAAGTGCCATTCAAGTTTGTGAATGTGTATGTTTTGTGGAAAGATTTGAAATGAGGACAATGGAAGAAATAATTAATGAACCGTCTCTACATCCAAGCTGTACGCACGATAAATGTGTTTTTAAAACATTTTTTAACAAAAATTTGTGCGGGTGGGAAGACCACTATGTGCCGGTGGACGGTGAGCAATGGGTAATTTTCTATCCAACCGTCCGGTAACTGTCAGGGCCGAGTCCAAGACGTCGACAACGCGCGCTGTTCCCGCGCGCCTCTAGGAGTTATCAGCAAACTGTTGGGGCGCAGAAGGGTTGAAGCCTTCTGGGGCCATGGCTTAATGTTAAAGCATAATACCAAGGTCTTGAAACTAAGACAAAGCTGCGTCCAAAGGCGGCAGTTGTCATTGGACCACACCAATTTGTAAAAAATGAAATGAATTACATTAACGAAACCATGTGCAGTTAGTGTATCGTGATACTTCTAGCGGTTAGATCATGGAACGAATGTCTAATATTCCGATGATGAAACTGATTAAGTGAAACCAAGCAATCCAATTCCGATCCTAATTAAATAAAAAAAATACGTGTGGCACTCGGGGACTGCCGCGGTAACGCTATTGAATAGCATTCTGTATCAACTTATGCAATTATAATTATTCTTCATTAATAATAAATGCACTTTGTTCATTCATATTCAAAACACTTTATACACAAATTTTACAAGTACAGCCGTTCACTGTTGTAGATAAATACTTTCCCACAAACAGCTGATTATGTATTCGTCCGATTTCGGAGCAGCAAGTCACTTTTTCAGGCATCTTGCGGACATTTCTCGTACTCATTTTAGCAGACATTGTTTTTTTGTGCGTTTTTCCCCTAATTTAGATGTCTTTTTTATAAGTGGCAATAATTAATATCGGGGAAAATATAGTTTAGTATAATGGCAACACACATGTGCACGAATTTCTTTTGATGTGCCAAAATGCTATGTTCCAAGTCGGTGGAAAGAATGAATGACAGACGTAAATCAAGTGTCAACCAAGTTCCGCTACTCCCTGACAGATGTCGCTATTTCACTATACTGCTTTATCGACTTGTTTGAATTCAAATAAAAACAACGAACAGCGAATTTTCTTTATCACTTATCCTGGACGTGTTTTATCACCACACTCCATTATAATTATGATTATTTTGTAGGCCATTGTCTTAAAATTTGTATATTTACACTTAAAGCACTGAGTTTATTGAGTTTTTAGTCAATGTTTATATATTTGAGAATCAATGTTTATATGATAAACCGGTATTTTTAAACTATGATAACACTGTTACTGTTTGTTTATGAGTCTATCATCACTTTTATGAATTATACACTGTTTGAATACTGCTTTTTCTATTTTAAATAATTATTTAATTATGAGCACAATAACATTTAATGTTTACTTGTCAGCTGTCAATATGTCATCGTAAAGTCGTACAATACGACACACCAGTGGCGTAGCGTGGGTGGGGCGGAGGGGGCGGCTCGCAACGGGCGGCAGCCCTTGGGAGCGGCAAAATGTCGCCGGTAAAGCGGGTAGAGATCTTCATTTCATGTGTCAGAACAGGTCAAAAAACAACAATAACTATAAAATTGAAACAGAGGCGTCTGTAGCACTTATGGCGCCCGTGTGCAACCAGTACCGCGCCCTCTACTTTACTAGAAGGGGGTCAAAATGGAATACTAACAGTTATACAGGGTGATTTTGAAGTTGTGAACGAAATTTTAACAGTGGTTTCTACTCATGATACTGAACAACTTTCTTCAAGAAAAAAAAAATTGTTGTGTCAATTCCAAAACAATAGCTTTTTTATTCTTTCTCCCAATAATTGTATTAGTTCAATAAAAGAAACCTCATTGCCTGTGAAATTTAATTTGAATTAAGCACCAGTTATACACCGTGAAATTTTAATGGTTGTTTTCCCTGAGCGAAATGGTTGTGTCTTGGTAATACAAACGTTTGATAAGTAAATAAAATATTAAAAACAAAAAATGGACCTGTAGAGTGCAAGCTAATTATGACGTATCACAATGTGCGAGAGCTTATTTTTGTTTAGATATTTAATGAATCGGTTTCCTTTGACGACGTGCTGCTCATGCGACTCTAGTAGTACCTAAAAATTAGGTCTAATGTTACTATTGTTTTCGCTTTTGTGAGTTGATGAATATTTTTAATAATTATTTATAAAAAAAAACTTTTCATTTTTTTATTTTTACTGTATGCTTCGAAAGTACTCCTTATGGCAAGTCATTCTGCCGCGGGAAAACAACCATTTAAATTTCACGGTGTAGAATGGGGGCGGCAAAATGGGTCTCACGCCCCAGGCGCCGAGATTGCACGCTACGCCACTGCGACACACAGCGCCGTGTCGAAGACTGCCGAACTGACACGACGTTAGACGATGCACGGCCTTCAAGCCACACCTCCGTGCCCGTCGGAGTGGGGAGCGTGAGGTTTTTTCGTTACGGAATTTCTGGATTTAGTCCCCGCGCTCAAGGCCTGCGATAGAAGCTATGCAATAGCTTAATAAAAAATAAAAAAAACATTGCCTGTGTGCTTATCAGAAACCTTACTAGTATTATAAATTTGTTACTCAATCACACCAAAACGACTGGACGGATCTGGATGAAATTTGGCACAGGCATAGGATACACTCCGGAATAGGACATAGGGTACTTTTTATCCCGGAAACCCCAACCCCAACCCCAATACCACGCGGGCGAAGCCGCGGGCAAAAGCTAGTATCAACATAATATTGTCTCTCTAGTCATTAGAACTGTCTTAACGCATTGACATTCAGTTCAACACTATCTAAGAAGGAAACACATCTCAACTAGGCCGTTGATGATCTATCTTTTTGTTCCACACACTGCTCCAGTGGCTCCAATGTTCTTGTAGTATATTATTATTTGTTTGTTGTTCTAAGAAACCAGTCCATTGGCATTTGATGAGCGAGCCTCTCATCAACTCATGTTTGCACTTAGTGCGACTTGTTTTTACGTCAACGCGATTAAAATGTTTACCACGTTTGGTTCTCTGATTGGTTAAGAGTTTGGAGCGGACCAGTAGGAGAGCTCAACGTCATAAATGTATCAACCGCATTAACGTTAACCAAACTCGCACTATACTCCATTCAAAAGACATTTGACATTTAAGAAAACCTTTTTTACTGTCCGTTCAACCAATTTTGAGTTTGATGAAATGACAAATGGCGGCTGCTATAAATATAGTTTTTTAAATTCTAGACTAAGATTTGACAACTCAGAATGTCACACTTTATAAATATGTTCGCAATTTTCTGGAGTTGGACGTTTTAAGTTGTCAAATCGTAGTCTAAGATTAAAAAACTGACTAGAGTTGGCATTATAACGACTATTTGCTTTTAATGCCATACTTATGCCTACGGAATAGTAGTTAAAATTGGTTGAACAGACGGTAAAAAAAGAATTCTTTAAAAGTATCATCTCAAGGCGAAGAGAGTATAGGCATTGATCGGGTCTTAAGATCCGTCTAACGGTGTGCTAATACATATCGTACACCTACTGACAGTTCTCAGATATATTTTCTCTTAATGGTAAGATTATTGTTTTTAGAATCAGATATACGTCTGTGATCTAGATCATCTCTGTGATTTCCTACGTTTATTAATGTCAGATGGCCACTTTCAACTGGCTAAATGGATCACTAGTCTTCTCCAGTGACTTCGCTTGCGTGAAAGTAGGAAATATGTACCTAAGTCGCTCAATAATAAAGTTGTTTTCTACTAGTGAAAGAACTTTCAAAACCGATTCAATAGTTTCAGAGATACATAAAAACTGTGATATAGCTGTCATTGTCTAGATTCAGTAGTACTGGGTTAATAGTGTTAATACCGAAGAGATTTTAATTAACTGTGCAGTTGATTTTCACTTAATTATAATGTTACTTTTACAGTTCACAGTAATGTTTTAAGTAGGAGTCACAGGTAGCAATGTTAAGTGGGCTTTCCCCACTCGTCTATCGTCAACGTCGCGCTTGGTTTAAAAGCTGGTTGCTTCAACTAAAGCAATCCAATGTGAGAGGCGGAAAAAGGGATATAAGGCCTGAAAACTCTGTTGACATCCGGTAACTCCGTGATTTATACGGATATTTCACAATTTAAATTATTCCAGGAAATACGCTCTCTTATACAATGACAATTATGTAAAAGTAGTTGTATGAAATTGTTTGTCGGCTTGGCCACTCTTAAGTAACAACGAATGTATGGGCAACCGATAGTGTCGTATCAGAGGTGCTACACCCGGAGACGCGAAAACAAGACTGTCTTGCGCCCTCGGGATCCTAGCTCTCTAACCCTTCTTTGCCCACATGACGACATAAAGTGTGACGTCATGGCGCAGCTCTGCTGGTATATCAGCAAAACTGAAGGGTAGATTTTCTGACATTTCTTTGAGACTGAAGACTAAGTGCCGTCGCGTGGACTTGTGGTCAACTCTCTCATTCTGGCCCTTGATCTAAATCAAGGCCGGACGGCAATAGTAGTATAATGTATACCTATTGTGTTTTCAGAACTAATTTTGTTTTATTTTTCTTGTTACAGGTAAGTTCGAGTTTTTTTGAGGTTTTACCGCCTACCAGACATCATAATTTTGAAACTGCCTTAAAGGTAATTGATACAATGGGACATTGATCTACTTACATGGACACGGAAGAATTTATAACACTTGTAAATTTTAATTTCATTTTTATTTTTAGACGAAAGTTTCTAAATAAAATAAAAATAAAATTTCTTTATTTCAGACCCAAAAAGTCCATAAATTGTTAGTGTATTAGTAACAAAAAGTTCTTACGTACTATATTAGTATAGTTAGTAACCTATAGCTAATTCCACCCAGTGTCTTTGTATGGGGCAGTCCGGCCTATCAGCAATCATTTTCAGGATTCTGTTACGAGTGTTGCGCAAGCGTTGCAGTAAGGAAGCCGCTTTCTTACGCATAATGGCGTGAAAGCCATCCGTGTGAGCTTCGGCAAACATTTCCGATGCACTGCAACGCCGCGGTAGCCGCAACAGCATCCTGAAAGCGTTGTTATATTGTACACGCAGGACGTTGTACGCCCGGTTTGTATACGACACCCATAGGCCGCTCGAGTAGAAAGACTGACAGAACGCCTTAAATAAAGTAATTTTGACGTCTGCCGTACAGCGAGCGAACCTACGGGCGAGCATATTCCCCCGCACCGCCAACGCCCTGCGCTCGCGCTCTATGTCACCATCATCATGTAGGTCACTAGTGACAACATGACCCAGGTATTTAAAACTATTCACCACATTGAGTAACACGCCGTTAAGATATACGGGAGGCACACGGCGAGGCTGTTGTTTAGGTGCTTTAAACACTAAAAGCTCACTCTTTTTAGAGTTGTATATAAGACCGTGTGACTCCGCATACCTCTCACAGATCGACAGTAGCTCTCTCAGGCCGCTTATCGACGGACTGAGCAGCGCCACGTCGTCCGCATAGCTTATGTTATTGACACAAACATTGTCAATGTGACAGCCGACATGTGTGCTGCTCAGTCGTTCGATAAGCTGGTTCATATATATATTGAATAATAGGGGCGAGCTTAACCCCCCCTGCCTTACACCACATTCCATTCTGTATTCATCCGACAGAGTACCGACCCACTTCACCCGATTCCTCTGGTGAGCATACCAGTATCTGAGGAGGGCTATATACTCCGCCGGCACACCCGTGCTCCTCAACTTGTCCCATAGCACTTCATAAGAGACAAGATCGAAAGCTTTCGACAAATCGAGGAAACACGCGTACACCGGCGTCCTCCTTGAAGTATAGTACTTGACGGTGTGTTTCAGGCTAAGGATGGCACTCTCAGTAGACACTCCCGCTTTGAATCCGAATTGGGCATCATGCACTTCGACGTGTACCGAGAGGTAGCCATTTAACAGACCATCAAGCACCTTGGCCATGGTGGTGGCGAGCGAGATGGGTCGATAGTTGTTCATGTCAGATGTGTCACCCGTTTTGTTCTTAACTACGGGGACTACTATAGTCCGCATGAGCGGTTCTGGTAAATAGGAGTGACCCAGGCACAGAGTGAAAAATAGTGACAACACTCTCGGCAGATGGACTCCAGCATGTTTAAAGTGTTCGATACTGATACCATCGTGACCCGGCGACTTTCCGCGTTGCATTTTCGCAATAATTTTAGCAACTTTCTTTGCTGGTATTTTTACATTCCGCCCAGTCACAATGGCCCCAGCACCGTCCGTATCACCAGACCCAGTGCTCAAAGGTGACCGCACAGTAAAGTGATCCCTAAAAGCGTCGGCAATATTCTTGTGGTCACTTATACCGCCAACACTCACCGGGAGACTAGGCCTCACATTCATTTTATTAGTGTTCTTCCAAAAATGTTTAAAGTTTTTAGTATCATGATTGGAAGCGAGGAGATCCATTTTAAGCTGCTCTTGCCGGTTCTGGCACCACTTGAGTTTAGCCTTAAAACATCTCCTCGCTTCTGACATTTCAGAATATGCAGGACCACTTCTGGGGCGACCGGCCAATGTCCACATATGGAACTTAAGCCGCGCGTCACGGTGAGCGTCGGCGACATATTTGTTCCACCCAGTGACATAGCCACCCTTCCTCCTGCATTTCGCTCTATAAGTCTGTGCGGCTGCCATTGCCAGTACATTTACAATATTGAAATACATTTCATCGAGAACTGTACAATGTTGCCTGTGATCACAAAATTTATCACAACAATCGCTCAGCTCCTGAGGTATATTTATTAGTCTTAGCTTAGAGTGACAGAGTTCGTGGTATTCGCTAATCTGATCCATCGTCCTCTCGCCCCACATAATACGATTAAAACTATTATCACTATATTAATTAATTTGAATTTTGGGACTTATTTTATGCAAATCGCATTCAATTACAATTGGAAAGTGGTCAGACCAATACACGTCATATAGTACAGTAACACTAACGACTGATTGCCGTGCAGATTCAGTTACGATGCAGTGGTCTAACCATCTATTACAGCCATGTGATTCACTAGTAAAAGTGTAGGTATCACTATTACACATATTAACATCTACACATACCCATTTTTGATCCGAACAAAAATTCATCATTTCATTGTAGAATAACTCATTTGTATGTGCATTATAGTCTCCTACGATATAAAAAGCCTCAACTCCTTTATTCTCCTCTACTTCTATTATTGTGCGAACAGTACCAAGACAGGCAGTAAACTCCGCGAGATTGTCATTTGAATTAGTAGGCATGTAGGCACTAATAACCACTACAGATCTGGTACTTACGGTTATGTTGACCGCGCACACTCGCACATTATTACACTCAATTGGCAACACTGACTCGAACGCACTTTTACGCCATAATAACGCGACTCCACCGTATGGCCGTCCACTCAAAAGGCCCGCCGAGCTGTCCACAGCTGATGTCCCGGTATACCCGAAGTTGTCGTCAACCGAATAATGTAGTAGTAGTAATGTAGTAAGTAGTTCTAATGTAGGTCGACTCTACAATAGAAGGTTGGGTAGTGAAACTGTTTGAAAAAGTTACTCTTGCCCTGTTTCCGAGTTTCTGAAAGCCCGATCAAATTGTAATTCAACTGATACAACTATCAAATTAATTTGGGTTGCTGAAACGATACTTACAAAAAAAAAATAGTCTATGCCATTCCTAGTTTAAGATTTAACTATACTGTAAACTAACAAGACCATCAAATCAAAGTTGCTGGTCATACTATAAGCACGTCAATTGACACTTGACAAGAGATTTGATAGGTACCTACTTAGTTGATTTTTATTTTGATCGGGCTCTCGGAAACGGGCAATACATTAAAATGATAAATGATATAATTTTGTAAATAGGTTTTTTTATGGTAGGTAAAAATCATCCAATGACGAATCTCGCCCTTGGGTGGAGCGGGAAACAGTGTAAATAGGTTTTCAAATAACACTTTTACACGTCTTTTTTTTTTCATCAGTTTAAATTAGATGAGTCCAGTGTTTACTAGCTACTACCCTGAGAAGAAACACCGAAACAAACTCAGGGGTCAAAATATCTTTTAAAGTCCATACAGTAACCAAGTATTGGTCAAAACATATGAGAACCATGCAGATTAGTGTCTCAGGTGGTCTTTTGAAGGAAGAACCACACAGATTTGAGTAGACCTGTCCAGTCAGTGCAAGCATTTGTCAGTATTCGTGTAGCTCAAACTTAGAACTACTAAGGAGGCATTGTTAGTAATTCAGTTAAATTTATTAGTGAGCCAATATGTGTACCTAACATTGTTTGTACGAAATTGGTTAGCATCTTGACTAACATTTTTCTGCTCAGCAAAGCGTGATAAGTATGAATATTTGACATTCTGCTTTGTGAAACATTTCTGTCGGTTGAGTTTTAACAACGAATAGACACACATGCAAAAAGTTTTATTTGAGAGTGTGATATAGTCGAATAACTTCACCCGTTCTTGGTAGAGCAAGAGGGAGTGTCAGATTTACTGACTAAAACCGCACCTATGTTTTTTTACTTGCTTTGCGTTCTATTACCATGGGTTTCGTTTTCAAAATTCGACCCATGGCTGTAGAAGGCTTTGGCCCTGCTGAGGCACTACGGGTTTTATACCTGTGAAGTTTTCAAATTATGATGCCGCGTCGTCAATATAAGATTCTGTGTCCTGTTACGTAATTCATAACATCTATGATAATAAATATTCTCAAAGCTACATTCTGAACCAGTATGTTGATTATGGAACCCTACACTGAGCGTGACCCGACACGATCTTGGCCGGTTTATTAATAAACTAGTGCGCTTTACCATCAACTATTGCATCTCTGTTTACTATTAAGTGGGATCCCAGTCGAACACTAATTTACATAACTAACAGAAGGAAAAAAACTAGAAAATTTAAATCATTTCAAATGGCCGATTGCAATAACTTTCCTATCTCGGAAAAATACCAGCCGGATCTCGATATTAAATTGAGAAATTATTAGCTCATATAATTAAAATATTTATGTCTATCCCTGTAAGATTTGTTTATGCATTTCATTGAGATTTGCTAATGGATACTACTGAATATTAAATATTTGATGATGCACAGCGCAGCTCCTGATTGCAATTTTCTGTTATTGATAAAATTATACAAAAAAAGTAAAGTGGTGTTCACGAATTTTTTTATTTTATTTTTAATTGCTATAAGCTATTGCTTGACTGGGATCCCACCTGATGGTAAGCAGTGAAGCAAGCGTTGATGGTAAGGCGCACTAGTTTATTAAGAGCCTATTCACTCTAGTCTTGAAGACACCTAAATTATAATCAGATGGAAAGACTGCAACCGGAAAACTGTTCCATTCCCTCGATGTTTGCGGTATAAACGATGAGGTAAAATGCTTAAAAAAAAATCGGTTGTCTGTAAAGTCGGTTTACTGACGATAGTTGAACGTGACAACGTCACGCAATTATCGTTGCTATAAACAATTGACACCACATTCACTTTTCACTGCACTTCATACTTGACGAAAACATGTAGGTAAATGTATTATTTTATTTTATTGTATAGCAGCTGTCCAAGCGGATGCATCGCTCACTCGGGTAGGAGAGAAACAGATGTCGAACACTGCCGAACGAGGCCGATTGTGCCTCTTTGTCGCTCGTTGCGTGCTCTCGCTTGCACTTCAAACCTTAAATGGAACGCCTCAGAGCGAGGTAACTCCGCATGAGTCATGTTTTTTCATGCGTGCAGCCGGCTCCATCGAATTATAAGACGTTGTCACGTCAAAAGATAAAAATAAATAATTGATAAAAACTTGATAGATGCGAGACGTACAGGTTCTATCGTAGGGGCGACGCTTCGCGACAGGGGATGGGGGATGCCATGTCTTTCGCCTGAAATGATGATGATAAAGAACAGGTAAAATATTCATTGAAACCGTTTATCGTGGTATTAATTTTTGTCATTGAAGTTCGTATTGAATGTTTTGTGGTATTGAAACGGGGATAACCAGTAGCACACTGTAAACCGCAAGAGTAATTAGATGTAATTAAAACGTTGAAGTAGGTAATACGATTAATTGTACGTAAGTGAGTAATACGTTTAATTTAAAATAAATTAAAGGTGAGATTCACTGACTGAAGAAACTACAGAGCTCAGAAGTGTGAAACTTTACTACCACGATAATTTGTTGTGCATAACCAGTTGACATCTCTAGCGCGCGTGACCGCCGTGCGTAGGTATGAAAAGTGAAGTACATACATGAGATTGACTTCTGTACCCTTTTTATTTTGTGACTACGTCGCCGCCGCTAGGCGACGTTGTCGACGGTGCGGCGACGACGTTGTCGTCCACAGTCGTCAGGAAGGCGACGACGCCGCAGCGCTCGTCGTCGATCGAGTGTCGTTGGTCTATAAGCGCCCTTATGTGGGCGTTACGAGAGAGTTTTGAAAATTCTGTCTTTAAAGATAGTATAGAAAAACCTACTTTCTAGCCAAATCCAGCCGCTGGCGCTGGCAGTAGTTAGTATAATATAATAAATCGGCCAAGAGCGTGTCGGACTACGCTCAGTGTAGGTAGGGTTCCGTAGTTTCACGTCCGTCACAAATTTCTTTACAATGTAACAGAACCCAGTAGCCCATGTAAAAATTAGTAACCAAATTTCTCGAGAGATGGCGCTGTACCCGGTGGTAATTTTAATTTGCGTGATCCGATTTTATTCTTTTAGTATTTTTATTTGAAAGAAGATTCGCTCAGGAAAAAAATGTTATGAAATTATGTACGGAGAAACTAATTTTTACGCGGACGAAGCCGCTGGTGGAAGATAATTTGGTACGTTTCCTGATATTTGACAAAAATATTGAGCCTGAAAGCCTTCTGAAAGCCTTTAGTTCATTGTGCCCTAAGAGGACACCGGTGTCCGCACACCTATTGTCTTTTAATTGTGTCTGTAATTACGGTAGTCGAAAGGTTAATAATAATCTGACATTTAACATATAATTTATAGGTTTTTCGTATATCTTACACTAAAGTTTTATTAATAAAATGATAAACATCTTCGTAATCCTTATCATAAAATTTAATTACTCAATCGTATTAATTTTATGCACCATTTATAAAGAAACCCATTAAATTTAATACTGCTACTATATTATATTTATATTATTTTAATTAAATATAATATCTATTATTCTATTTTATTTATTTGGGTAAACGGCGATACATTTAAAGTATTCTAGTAAATTATACGATACTTATTACACTGATACTGATTATTTAGAAATTAGGATTACTAACGTATCAAAACTAATCTTACGTCCATTGTAACACCTTAGTAATTTTAAGCTCCTAATGTACAAATTGTATTTACGTTGTACCTATAATAAAGAATGCGTACAGCCAAGGAGTAGAATTCTTTGCCGGTGTCGGTGTTTCCTGATAGCTACAATCCGGGTATCTTTAAGTCAAGAGTGAATAGGTTACTTCTGGGTAAGCGCGCTCCATCGTCGACCGCATCGTCGCTTTCCATCAGGTGAGATAGCGGTCAAGCGCAAATCTCTAACCAATAAAAAAAAACAAAGAGTATATCTATCTTACTGGTTTATATTTCCGTTAACAACTTTGAGCCTTAGGCTAAAACCGATAAATAAGATAAGTACTCGTAATCGTCGAACATAATTGAATGGTGACCAATGTAAGATTTTATTGGAGACCATAGTAATTTGGCCTTTGGCATTTTCGTAGCTAATTTAGAAGCCAGGTTTTCGCAAATCTGTTTCGTAAAATACACTAGCACCTAATTTAGTTTATTTAATACATAGAATAGAATATAACTTTATTATACACCAAAAAGTTACACAATCTTACGGTACATAAATCTTAATTTATAGGTATAGGTACAGGTATGTCTTATCACTGATAGCGATGTCTTCCAGACAACCTTACGATGGATCGTATGGACTTGTAATAATACAGGGGGCAGTCTGCGGTGTACTGGTAACAATAATATACCTACATAATGTATTTTTCTCCTGAAAACTGTTTAAAAAAATTTGTTCTTTTAAAAACATTACCTTCAAATATTTGTGTTAACTGCAAAGGTACCTTTTATAATTACCATCTTATACCTTTTATAATTATGGTCTTACAACATATATTTTTTTAACTTAAGAGCATGCAATTTTTGTATAAATGGTCAAACAATCAGTGTTTGCAAAACTTGCACAATGATCAGCAATTGAAGATACATTACAGTTCCCATAACTTTGACACCATTAGCGCAAATTATAAGTTTTAATAGCACGTGAGGTCTCTAAGGTCATTAGTTAAGGTCACACTTCTAACTATAGGCGATCATGTAGGTACAGTTGTCAAAGAAGATTTGTGTGTACGCAATTCTAATGCCAGAAGCCAGTCATCTTCAAACTAGAACTACATTAGACCGACGCACAGGTGTAACACACCTGATTTATATTTAGAACAACGTCGCGTGTCGTAAATCAAGTGTTGTTAAATAAGTCTAATTTCCTTATAAAATGTATAGACACCGACACGCCCAGATCCGCGTGTGTGGTACATCACCATATCACCTTCAACATATTTTCAGCCGAAAGACGTTCACTGTTAGACATAAGCGTTTTCCAAGTGTCGCCATGTCGTTGGTCTTGTGTACATTTTAATAGATTTCGAGTAATCAGTGCATCTTTTCAATAAACTGGTCAACTTTATATTTGAGTGGAACTCACCATGCCTAAATGACTTTAACCCTTTGCAAAACAAAAACAGATGACTGAGTAGTCGTACTTTATTTCTTGCCTGCATACCAAAATGTTTTAACGACTGTACATTACGGTTATGGCACGTGAGCTCTGTCTATGTCGAAATTTTGACGTAATTTGATTTGTTTCCGCTCGGCATACATACGTTTTAATTGTAATTTAAACTGGTCTCTTGTATGGAAAATCGTGCTGTTTTTGTTTTTCGTCTGAATTTTTTAAAACTAGTCTTGGAATCTAGTTGATCCTACCATAATGGATGGAGAGGGAGAGGCCGAAGAAGAGATGTATAGATTGTGTGAGGAGTGATACGAAAGTAAAGGGAGTGATAGTGCGACGGGTGACAGGATAGAGAGGAAGAAGAAAACGTGTTGCGCCGACCTCAAGTAATATGGGATAAGGGCAGGAAGAAGAAGTAGACGAAGTTGATTCTACTAGAATAAGAGAAGAGATGGTAATGACTTGAAAAGTAACCACCCTAGTTCTCAAAGGACAACAGCTGTAGCCACACTGGTGGGTTTTTAACAACATTTATAGTTTTTCAACGTTGCCTACTAATTTTGTTTTAACTTGTTTTCTTTTACTACTACGTTGTCTAGATCTTTCTCGATTTTAATGTTTAAGTGCAGAACCATTCGCGTGCGAGTACAACTCGAACTTCACTAGTTTTATCGTAACATTAGCAAAACTTTTAACAGCAATAATTTTGATTAGCAAATGCCTACCATTGGTAGGTCAAATGTATAAATAAAATGTCGATGTTACATTGTCCAATTAATCATCATCATCTGCTTTTTTAATGTTCCCACTGCTGGGACACAGGCCTCCTCTCTGGGAGAGGGAACCACGCGGGCCCAGTGCGTTTTACTGGATGTGTCATGTCTTGGAATTTTTGATTCTAGGACATGCTGGATTCCTCACGATGTTTTCCTTCACCGTTTTGAGAGCAGTGGTGATGAAATAAATTACACAAAGAATCGGCCTGGCTGGGTTTGAACTTGCGACCTACAATTCTTAAGTCGGAGCCTTTACCACTCGGCCACCACTAGGCAAAACTTTTGTCTGCAATAATTTTGATTAGGCAAATGCCTACTATTGACAGGTCAAATGTATAAATAAAATTTCGATGATTACATTGTCCAATTACTACACGATTTTTTATAAGAAGTTTTAGATTAAGTTTGTAATACTTTTGAGAACGAACAATAATGATGGAGCGAAATACAATTGCATGGAGTTAATAAAGATTAGGTCATCAGCTCATGATTGATAGAAGTTTGTTTAAAATTATGATTTCTCAATCGTAATCTTGCTGTTAATCTGAAAGTTGATTCGGTTTAGTAACTGATGTGGTGTAGCTGCTACATTTGAAATTTGCATTCAGTAGAATAAAATTTTTTTTTTTTTAGACCTGATATATCATCAAATTAATAACTCGATGATTTATGAGCGAGAGGGCGTGTCTGACTAAATCCACCGTTGCCCTTTTTTCGAACAATACCGATGCTCTTGGAAACTTTTAAATTTCACAATACAGTTGTCAAATTCTGACTGGCCTGGATTCAATCTAGTAGTTAGTGACCCTGATTATGCGGGAGGTCATGGGTTCGATTCCCACCCAGGATGTTTGTGTGATGAGCACGATCATTTGTTCTGTCTGGGTGTAATTTATATATTTAGAAATATATAAATATGTTTATCATTTGTCTTGTACTCATAATACAAGCTCTGCTTATCTTAAGACGGCGTTATGTGATATGATAGATGTAAAAAAAAAAATATTGTCTGTTTGTATATGTTCAAATCGATTCCTTATTTGTGCGACGCAGGTTTTCGCCGTTTAGTTCTTTTGTGGCACTATAAAAGAGCATTCATAATAATATATGAACATGAAACAACTAATATTACAAAGTAACAAACGATATTATGTTGTAAATGGAATCATCCATTAAGAACAATGTTTTAATCTTGATCTGAGAATGCTGAACACAACGGTACCATTCATTTATTTCTGAGTACAAGGTAAAACTTTTAACCTCTTCGCAATTGCAAATATTAAAAGAAACACTAATTTAATTTCTAAGAAATATAATTTAAGGTGGGCCTTCCCGATTCGCCTATCGTCTACGTCGAGCATGGTTTAAAATCTTGTTAACCGACTTCAAAAAAAGGAGGAGGTTCTCAATTCGATTGTATTTTTTTTTTTTTTATGTTTGTTACCTCAGAACTCCGTTGTTTATGGATGGATTTGCAAAATTTTTTTTGTACTTGAAAGGATATGTTTCCAGATTGGTCCCATTTTTTTCAAAATTGAGTTTTGATGATGGGATCCATGAGAAATCGAGGGAACTCCTCAAATATTATAGGCAACTATATAGTTTTTTTTATATTTTCATCGAGAACTCAAGCATTTACAGTCAAAAAGTAACATTTGATGAGGTGGAACTGGTGAAGAAGATCAGAAAATGGCTAACGAAACTTGACACTCGCATAGATATCACAATTAAGGTAGTTAAGCAACTTTGAAAATGCACTATAAACCAATGATCTTAAATAATTATGTTGAAAATGTTATCATCGAACTGATCTGATGATGATGATGGAGCTGGAAGGTAGGCACTGGAACTGCGTAACTAATTAATATATCCTAGCCGTGTTTGGGCTTGTTAGAATTGTCATAAGATGCACTTTGGCTGTAAGATACTATTGAATTTTTTTATTTATTTATTTTATTTAACAATTTATGTACATACACACAGTAGATAGCAAGAGAAAGAAATACAGAACAGGAGAAGAAGTACAAAGGTGATGCTTATTTCTTAAGAAATCTCTTCCAGCATACCTGCGAAAGGAGAATTGGAAAAAAAAGAGATGTAGACGTGTGTAGACATGAAAGGAAAAAAAATAAAGTTAATAATATTACATTTATCAATTAAATATGCAATTATATATATATAAATATAAATATACATACCTACTATCATAAATATATACAAATACATAATAGAATAAATAACTCAATAATACATACTTATAAGCAACTACGATGAAATAGTAAGAAAGTGTTCCTTCAAGCCTCTCTTAAAGGCTGCAAGATTTTGGCAGCCCCTAAGATCAGGCGGCAGTAAGTTCCATAACCGTACAGCGTGTACAGTAAAAGAGTAGGAATAGAAATCGGTGGAGTGGGGTGGGGATTTTAGGAGATTCTTAAGATGCGACCTGCAAGGTGCATCAGAAGGACGGGAGTAGGAAAAGCGTTCCCGCAGGTAAGAGGGACTTTTAGGGTTGTGAAGGATGTTGAATAAGAGACACAATATGCGAGTGTTCCTGCGAAGTCGAATAGGGAGCCACTTGAGAACCTTGCGAAATCCAGAGACATGATCATACTTTTTAAGGTTGAAAATAAAACGAATACAAATATTTTGCAATCGCTCAAGTTTGTTTAGAAGCTCCTCGGTGACATCCAAATAACAGACGTCGGCGTAGTCGATGATGGGCTGAATCAGTGTTTGGGCAAGGGAGATTTTGGTCTTCAAGGGCAAAAAGCTCTGAAGGCATTTTAAAGAGTGAAATGTATAGTGCACTTTTCGACTGACTTCAGCGACTTGGGCAGTCCACGATAAGTTTGAGTCCATGATCACCCCCAGGTTTTTAGCTTTATAAGTATAGTCAATCTGAACACCATTCAACCAAAGAGGAGACAGCGACGCAAGATCCAGCTTATTCCGCATGTACCTGCCACCAATAACCAAAGCCTGGGATTTCTTAGGGTTAATTTGCAACCCAAAGGACCGCGACCACTCCCCAATCAGCTTCAGGTCACTGTTTATGGCGGACACGGCAGCTTCTGCATCTTCCCCACGAAAGTGATGGTACAGCTGCAAATCGTCTGCATAGAGATGGAAGTGAGAGGAAATAACTCTAGTGATAGAGTTAATAAAAATAGAAAAGAGGAGAGGAGAGAGTACGCCACCCTGAGGCACACCCGCAGTAAGATAGCACCAATCCGACGACGACTCGTCAAGGCGTACCTGCTGCGAGCGGCCGTTAAGATAAGAGTGAAACCAGCTAATTGTGGAAGAGGAAAAATTAAGGGATTTAAGGATCCCAAGAAGAATATCGAAGTCAACAGAATTGAAGGCACTGCTGAAGTCTAGAAGAACAAGTAATGTTAGAGATTTGTGGTCCATAGCCCAGCGAATATCATCAGTAACCTTTAAAAGGGCTGTGACAGTGCTGTGGCCAGGCCGAAAACCGGATTGAAAAGGGCTAAGAAGATCATTACTACTTAGAAAAAGAGAAAGTTGCTGATGAACGATGTGCTCAAGAACTTTAGAGAGATAAGGAAGGATGGAAATTGGTCTGAAATCGGTCAGCGCAGCCGGGTTAGGGATTTTGGGTAACGGGATAATATAGGCTTGTTTCCAGGCGTTGGGAACGGTGGATGAAAACAAGGAAAAGTTAAAAATGTGGGTTAAGACAGGAAGTATTGTGGGGAGTAAAGGGGAAATCATTCTTGAGCAGATACTATCATTACCAACAGCAGAAGAGGAGATAGCATGGATAGATTTTTTGACATCACCTTCACTCACAGATCTGAATTCAAAAGGAGAACACTGTGGCAATGGCAAACAAGACAAATTATCTAAGGTAGCTGATTTGACGAGAGGATCTAAAGAAACAGGGGGGAGAGAGAAATGTTTGTTTAGAGCAGACACATCAGTATCTTTGCTGGAAACAACAGACAGAGGCACCGACTCCAAAAAGAAGTAATAAATTTTGAATATTTGCAAAATATTAATGTGAAATAAGTTTACCTATAAATTAAGTTTCTTTACAGCAATTCAAATTTTTATTTTTAATTTTTAGTGTAGGAACTTTTGTCGTTTGGCTGTTTTTGAAGGCGGTTTTTTTTTTTGTAAAAAGTTTTTTTTATTGCTTCATCTAAAGCATTCCAAAGTGATGTTTGATGCAAAAGTAATGCAAAGATTACACCTGAAAAAAGCTACACCTCAAAAGTCTATTGGCTTTCTATAATTCTACGATTTATTCGCATGTTTCACAAAACTTGTTCCAGGAAATAAGTGTTTTTATTAAACTCGGTTTTTTTTTTTAATAAACTGACGTTATTTAGAATGTCGATTAAATGTGCAAGGCTTCTTTCTATAGAAGTACTTTTTCATATTTTAATATAGGAGTACATTATGGAGAGTCAAAGTTCACGTAGAATAGCAGATTTTCAGAGGTCTTTACTGGATTACTGTTACATAAATATATGTTTTGATTTATCTAGAAGACTAGATAATAGCCGATATCTGTGTATCCAGAATGTCTGAAGAAAGATGTCACGTAAGAGCGGTTGTATGAAAATTTACGTCGGGTTGACCGCTCTTAAGGCGCAAACCGCAATAAGCTCGCACAAATGAATGACCAATTTTGTAATGGTATTAAACTTGCGAAGAAACGAAATTATTGCCGAATAAAAATTATTTATTAACCTCTCAATCGACAGATGTATTGTATACTGTTACTAAATCATTGTTACGTTGTCACCATTATATCTTTTAACAAAAGCTATTTTACACAAGTTTTTAATTCTTTAGCTTAGGGTCGTAATGTCAAATGCTTATAACTTACTATACAAAGTAAGTAACCGTTTGGTCTATAGCCTTTAACCTGTGTTATAACTTCAGTTAGTTAGGAAACTTAACTATTTAAGTTTGAAGTAGGTAATTGATTTATTAGTTAAGTACTAAAGGGTTCAATAGGGGTTATGATTGTGTTTTATGGGCTGGGCTTAATTAAAATACACGGGTATTAATCATTACATAATATAAAACAAAGCTGCTTAGTCCCTATGCTTAGATCTTTAAAAGTACGTAACGGATTTTGATGTAGTTTTTTTAATAGATAGAGTGATTCAAGTGGAAGGTTTATGTGTAATTGTGTATAATACATGCATAATATATTCAATGTCAGTACCCGTGCGCAGCTGGGGCGGGTCGCTAGTTAGGTAATAAATCAAAAAATTACAATAGATGGCTTTTGTTTCTAATGAAAAATTCATCAAATATCTTCTCCCGTTCTGGACTAAATCTACCCATGTTCTTTCAGTTGCCCTTTGCATTCAAAGGCTTCGGTAACTCTTTCGAAACTTCCGTAAACTATTTATTTTTTATGTCTACAGACTTATTTATTGAATATAAGGATAGTAATTAATAATACAATAAAAAAAAACTAGATTTAAAAAATAGATTTTCCTGGAACATGACATGTGTAATGTGTATCGCAAAAACTGATTTGAGTGAGCTTTCAGTTATAAAACGAAGTCGAGTTAATTTCTTTACCTTTTCTCAATTTATTCGGGATTCAGTGATGTGGCGCAATTATTAAGTTCATAATTTTTTCTCTGACCACTTTCAAACCGGAAAATCGAGATGCGAGACAAACAGGAATAAGCTTATGTGATTGGGCTTATGTCCAATAGTGGGACGTATTTCTGTTGGTGAATGTTTCAAAAAAATGTTTCAAAATTCACATCAGGCTTAAATCATCATCATCAGCCTTATTAATGTTTCGATTGCTGAGACACAAGCCTTCTCTGTAGGAGATGGAATGGGCCATAATCTACCACGCTTGCCCAGTGCGAATTGGTGGATGTCACATGTCTTCGATTTTTTGGTTCTAGGACCCCCGTTTCCTCACGATGTTTTCCTTCACCGTTTTAAGAGCAGGCTTAAATAATTATGTAATATTATAATGAGTGTAAAACTCGGTAAACATTACTATAAGATACTAAAAACTAATATTAAATATCTCGTAGAAAACCTTGAATGGAGAGTAACACTTGACAAATTTTACGAGCTATTGTTTTGTGTGAACTCACACAAGTTTTTACGATGCAAAATTATGCGCACAAGTGCTTTCCACGAACATAAATAAACTGAAGAAAATTATGACCACTCCTTTGTTTTGCTATGGGTTTTAAAACAGGGCTGACCAATTTAAGCCGAAATCAATTTAAGAGTAACAATAAAAGAACAAACGAGCTCACATATTTTAGGACAGCGCTACAGCGAGATTCAAACAAGTGTTCAATGAAAATATATTTTCATAACAGCACTTTTAAAGCGGTGGTCTATATTTATATAATTAAAACTCGTCAAGACGATTTATACGAGCCCAAAATCACCGTGGTTGTGCCGTTTAATTATAGAGTTCTTATGGCTACCTCGCGATTCCATCATCAGATCAGCTCCATGTCATAATAATATTGCATTTGTCATGCGATTTACACCTGCATGCAAAATTGCAGCTAAATCGGTTGAAGATACCTGCTTCAAAATTAAGTTACAAGATTTGAGCCGAACATACATAGTTGCATTGCAAACTAATAAAAAGCTTGTAAAAATCAGGTAATCAAAGATGAAAGACCGAGCAATGCCAGCTTAAAAATTTAAACATCCTGTCTCAAAATTTTATTTTCTGACTAGCTTTTGCTCGCGGCTACGCCCGCGTGGTATTGGGGTTGGGGTTAGGGTTTCCGGGATAAAAAGTAGCCTATGTCCTATTCCGGAGTGTATCCTATGCCTATGCCAAATTACATCTAGATCCGTCCAGCCGTTTTAGCGTGATTGAGTAACAAACATCCAAACATCGTAACTTTCGCATTTATAATATTGGTAAGATAATCAAGCAATTATGTGGGCGACAAAATAGTAAAAAAAGTAAAACCAAGTCCACAAGCCACTAGATCAACAGTCGAGATTGACTAGTTCGTCTTAGGTCTTAGTGATCGCGATCAACTTGTTGGCCACCCCTGTCTGGCCACAAAGCACGACAAACAAAAGACGGTCTAAACAGTCTTTTGTTAGTGGTGCTTTGTGGCCTACTGAGGAATGATGCTGTGGAAATGATACCTTTAGCCTAACAGGTACACAAGGAGTTATTTACCCTCGTACCACAGTTTCTGCGTCTGTTCCACAACGCAATTTTACAATATGTTTAAAAACCCCACGGTTTTTATTAAAGGCAAACCAAGAATAGCGGGACGAGTTCCAATTTCTTAGGAATTCTTCTAAGTCTTTCTTAGGAACTGGCAAGAAGGGCCTAAGCGCCGGGAACAATGAAAGGCCTTTGCCCAGCATTGGGACAGTCAAAGCTAGATATACACACCAGTGTTGTCTTTTTTCAGCCCAAAGGTTGACTGGTAGAGAATGCCTCATTGCAATAAGTTCGCCCATGTACCACTATTAAACATGAAGGTTAAATAAATAAATGTACCTGTGAATGAATATACCTACCAAAATTGCCAACTGAAAAAGTGGTATATTAGATATAATCATTACATATTTAATTGGTTAAAAGCAGCATAATACAATATATATGTACATAATTTCGAATGTTTAAATTTAAAGAATATTTTTGGTAAATAAAAATTCACCCAAGCGAAACCAAGAATATAAGCACAGCTACTCATTTACAAAACCAATTACAAACACAAGTATCAGTAAATCAACAAAAACAAACATGACCTATCTTCGCTGCGCTTGCGCAACGGTCTCCATACAGAGTCATTAGCCGCCATTACGGAGTGTTCACCCGGTGATCTAATGACCGTAATAGTAGAGTAACTTACGAGTATGTACGCAGTCATATAGTATCATTACTGGCACGCTTTGAACTGCCCGGGCTATAGTTCGTTAGTACCATTACTCTTTGGGACTTTGTTTTTAGAAGTAGGAAACCAGATTGTATAGTCCCACCTGTGAACCTGACCCATATACCTCCGTTGAAAAGGGAGGATCTTCCGACCAGACAGGTTTTTGACTGGTTTGGGCAACTATCTGGTAAATAATTTCCAGTTTTATATGTTCAAATTCGGCGCAGAACTCTGATGTCGCTACATATTGTCGTCAAACCTTGGAGCATAGTTAGTCAGTGATGACATAATGTCACTAAACCGTAGTTGGTCACAATGGGCTATACCCAAAGGGCTATGAAGAGGGCTGTGCCCAAAGTTTCATTACGTGAAGATATCCGAAGAAGAATCAAGGTTACCGATTTAGCCCGAAGAATCACCAGACTTAAGAAGTGCATATTGCCCGCAGAACAGACCGTTAATATGGCCGTAATGGCAACTACGTGTCGGAAGACGCAGCTTTGGAAGTCACAAAGTGTACTGATGACCTGGTCACAAAAATGAAACAAAAACCTGACAAGCCTTCCTATAATAAAAAGAATGACCCGAAATTTTCAATAAGTTAAAGTTAAAGAAAGTATTAAATTTACTTTACTATCTTTTATACAGAAGCTTATAAAAGACACACTAAAGCAAAACATTCTCTAATCCACTCCAATCTCTATCCATCAAACCTTGGCTCACGTCCGCATTAAAATCACGAACATTACAAAACGCCATAATCGCAGCTAATCTTAAACATTTAAACCGTAATAATTACAACTATTATGATAATTTTGCCATGGCTGGTGACATTCTTTACGATGACTTTCCCATCGAAATGGAAAGTGACCCAGCTGTAAGACTTATGGTTAACGGTCATCTGACGTCCAGAGAAAGCTGGTATGATGATAGTGGAATTATTGTGGGTGCTTTATAATATAATATGTAATATAACAAATGCATATTGCATATATGCCGAAATTAGTACATTCAAAATTTTAAGCCGTGTCAATTACAGCTGTTTTTAAAATAGATACATATAACAGGTATAGGTTATCTTTGAATAATTCTTGAATATTTAAGAATTGCACTACCAGTGTAATGCGTCGATTCTCATGTTATTTTCTTTCAATTCCTCTTCCTGAGTCGTTCACTCTTGACAGAGTGGTCGTGGTTGATGATTTTGCATTTTCGTTGGCGAATGAGGCTCCCGCGATGCTTGCAATTAGGACAACTAATTCCCTAAAGAAAAACTGCCTAAGTGCATTTAAGAGGTTGAATTGTTTTTATAACTTCTGTTATATTATTGTGTGGGTCTTATAGTGGACTTGTAAATGGGCTATTATAATAAATGTGTTGAAGCACCAATATCCCTATAAGCCTATGTACGTAAACTGAGTTTATAGTAGAGTTATAGCATTTACCACACAACGTTTTAGGTACCTAACCAATTAAATGTTATTAAATCAAAATGTTTCATATTCAATCACTTCTATTATTTAATTTTGAGGCTTTCCATCAGATATTGGGTTAAAAGCTAATTTTAAAACATTACGTTACAGGGCTACTGTCACTCTTTCAAATATTTCCAAATCCCTAAAGTAAGCTTTAGATTCTGCTTGAATGGATTCATTCCAAGGAAAAGGCCACCAACTTGTCAGCATTTTTAAAATTAAAACCCATCAAATGTTTTGAAATTGTGTCGCAAAAATCTAAGCATTTGACACCACTGTGCTGAGATCAACGATTATAGTGTGTTGTTTTACGTAAACTGTTAAATTTGACCCCTGATCTTGTAGGCACAGTGAGCTTGACAAATTAATCAGCATTTATGATCAGTGACATTTGAAAAGATTTGAAAGTTTTTGAATGAATGGTGTCAGCTGACGGAGAAAAGATGGTTTAAGAAGGTATTCATTACTTTGAAGCCAATAAGAATGTTACATTATTGTATTTTATTATAATAAAGACGGTTGTGTGGAAATTGATGATCATTGATGATAAGGGTATATATGCTGCAAAAGAAGAAGGAAAATATGACGAGGAAAGTTTTTATATTTATATTCACACTTGGATGAATGATTGAATGGTTATAAGATGAGAGGTAAAACCAAAGAAGCAATGTATAGACTGTGCAAAAGATGATGTGGCTTCTAAGGCAGATTTATTTAACGCTGACTTTATCTTCTTCGAAGAAGATAAAGTCAGTGTATGTACTACTACTGTACATGAAGATTAAATAAATAAATTTAATTCAAATCACCGAAAAAATCATGCTCAAAATAACAATAAGTCAAAATATTATGACCTTGTTTCAGTTAGTGGCAGCACCCGTGTGAAAATAGAAAATATATATGGGCACAATTATAAAGATAAAGTAGCGAAAAAAAAAAATTAAATCGGTCTGTTACTTTTAGAGTATATATCTACATAAAGAGGTAAAGTTTGTTTTTTTGTTTTTTTGTTTGTAGGGGGTAATCTCTGGAACTACTGGTCCGATTGGAAAATTTTTAGCAACAATAGAAAGCTGCTTTACTCCTGAGTGACATAGGTTATATTTTATGTACGCGGGCGAAGCCGCTGGAAAAAGCTAGTTTGATATAAACAAAAATACAAATTATTCCTCTTTATGAAATTAGTGTACATTAACACTTTTAATTTGTTAACATAACAGTTCAATTCTTCTGTCCATAGCTGGTCAACCAACATTAACTATTAAAGACAACCACCAAACTAAATTCAACAAACACAATTATACCGACAGGCAATTCAAAATTTCAGACAACAATTTTCTGTTTTCACCAAATCAAAACCCGCAATTTGTAGACAGACCAGTGAAATTAAATCACCTATTGTCTTGTTCTATCATTTGTCACATTCAATTTACTTGCCATGAAGAGAGGGCTCATGGTTGTATCAATGAAATGCTTGTGGTAATAGCTACGCGACCGTCCGTCACACAATTGATGGTATTATACGGTGATTTGAACGCGATGATTCCAATTGTCATCATTACCGTGGTTAGTGTGGTTGCTCCATGGATTTTGTGAGCTACTGTTACTTTGGATTTAAGTTATGGTTTGAATTCTACTACATCTACTGCTTTTTAGTTATTCTGATTGTGTTGGTTCCTTTTTATTCACTTGTTATGGGCCCGACAGTTTGTAATCAGCTGTCTACAGTTATTTCTGGTACCCACACTATAGGCAGCTTCAAAGCTCGATTGAAAAAAGGGATCACCTAACGAGGAAGCTTTTTATTCTTTTGACGAATTTAAGATTTCATGTAATTTGACGTTTGAATATTAATTTGAAATGAATACTATTGTGACTTTTATGATATATTTTCATTTTAATTTGGAGTTCTAATGTAATTTTAGTTGTAATTTTTTTTTTGTCATGATTGTTACGTTCTGTATATGACTTGCAAGAATTTCGTTACCAATATTTACTATGACTACGACTATTATGAATTTAGATTTTCTGTCTAGTCTATTAGTTTTAGCTTTCTTAATCTGTCTTTTCTTATCATAACATTATATTTCTATTTTATATGTCACGTTTTCATTAAAATATTTAAACTTATCCCTAATTATGGGTTTAAGTCTCTTCCTTTGAGCACGATCTAGTGAACGTAAGATATTTATTATGTCATAGTCATGATTACCTTCAATTTAACTTTTTACTTCATAATTGGGGTGAGTATTAAGTTACCATCTAGCTAACATTTTGTTTAGAAATATAAAAAGTAAAACTCTGCCCTTATTCAAGATCGGTTGTACCTGTAATCATAGTAAAATATCACATCAGCCTTTTTAATGGTCCCACTGCTGGGACTTAGGCCTTTTCTTTGGGAAAGGGAATGGACCATAATCTATCACGTAGGCCTAGTGCGGGTTGGTAGATGTCACATGTGTTCGAATTTTTGGTTCTAGAACATGTTCTATATACAATATTTCTTACGATGTTTTCCTTCACCGTTTAGAGAGCAGTGGTGATGAAATAAATTACACAAGGTAAAGCTTCTGGCTGGGTTTGAGCTTGCAGGTACCTTACTAGTCGTAAGTCGGGGCCTTTACCTCTCGACCACCACTGCACCACACATTGTGTGTCTTCGATTTTTTTTTTTTTGATACTTTCCTTGTATTCTTTTCTCCAAGTCCATACTTATAGTAGGTCTACCCACATGCTATATTTTACAGACGTCCGTCAAATTGCTACGGTCCGTCAATCGCATTGTACGCGGCTCTTTTTACTTTTCCCTCAACAAACCTAATTTATGGCGTTTTCTGAACACCATGGTCGTCCAACCGGTTTCTGTAATAATGTAGAAATTTTATGACAGCTGTTGAAAACTGGGTACTAAAGACGACGGTTTCGAAAAGCGATACTTTTTCATATTAACATATAAATTACAAGTGTTTTAAATTGATAAGGTATAAATCTTGGAAATGTTGATGATGTAGGTATGGTTGTCGACCGAGTGATTATATTGCGATGACCATGGCAAATTATAACAAAAGAATATTTATGTTAATTTATACTCTAGCCGTAAGATTAAGAGTAAGTGACAGGTATTTTATTATATTCTTTTTTTGCTAATCCTAAGTTTTCTGTTACTTTTTCAGTTTCTACCCGTGAGAACCTGTAATTGGCTTAATAGTTTTTTTTATAAAACTGTTATCCTTTTGGTATAGCTGTTGGTTCTTCTTAGATTAAATAAATAAATAAGATGTTCAAGTATACGTTGATCGTCCTCAGCCAATTGGTTAATCCAAGATATCTATGCTTCCGATATTATTTTTAGCCACCTACTACGAGTATTATAAATATCTATGAAGATATAAATAACATATTATGTTTTATGTATTACCTGCCTAATGGTGATTGAATATAGCCGAAAGGATATAAACAAAGATATATTAGCCTTATTGCATCCGGAAACACAAGAGAAAGTAGGTCAGACAGGTATTTAGAATTTTATAGGTTCATCAAATTAATTCTAGGCAATATTTTATTTGTAATTTTGCCGGAGGCGAAAGTTCTAAGTATGAAGATGTCCAGGAATAGTAGGAAAAAAACAAAAAAAATATCGACAATGTTTTTTTTTATGGTGAGTACCTAAAAATCATCCAATGATAAATCCCGTCTTTGGACGGAGCGGAAAGTAATGTCAGACTTTTACTGACTAAACAACCCACCCTATTCCTAAATTGCTTTTATGCCAGAGCCTTCCTTTCAGACGTGAATGTGAACCCTCAGCCCCGTAGGGTTCGAAACTTCTACAGGATCCCTATGGTTTGTTGGCAACTCCTTGAGGTGCGTGGGAACAACGGGCACCATGATTAATAATGTTAAAAATAACGTGGTTTTTGAGATAACAATTAATGATGTTTGGAGGTACAGCAGCGACCTTAAATTGAAACTGATGATGACTAGAATAATTGCAATTTTGCACAATACTTTTCGCTCCACTTATATCGTTTCATTTGCCGAACTTATATTTATTGTTTATTGCTAATGTTTCATTGGTCAGTGGAACAATATAATGATCGCACATAACCCCTCGTTTGGTAGGGACAGCAAAAAAAAGTACAAAAAAAGATTTTTCAGTTACTTAATTCAATCTCAAATTTTCGTGGCGTAGTTCATTTGCAATAAAAAACTGAATACTTTTTATTGTCAAAGTCATTTCAACCGATGCGACAAAATTTGTAATCTGGTATGTTTGTTACTCTTTCAAGCAAAAACTACTGCATGGATTTCGATGCAACTTGGTACACGGAAAGACCAAGTCCCGAAAAATCACATAGGATCACTTTTTTATCCCGGGAGTGTGGCTACTAGAATAGGGCATAGCCGCTGGTAGCAGCTAGTTAGTGCCTATTACATTGACTTGTTTGATTGGTACATAAATAGACTAAATGAGGATACAAAGAAATTAGTGAGATGTCTTATTCACTCTGGCTTTGAAGCTCCCTAAAAACATCCACTACTTATACATCATCATCATCAGCCTTTTTAATGTTCCTACTGCTGGGACACAGACCTCCTTTCTGAGAGAGGGAATGGGTCATAATCCATCACGCGGGCCCAGTGCGGCTAGGTCGACGTCACATGTCTTCGAATTTTTGGTTCTAGAACATGCTGTTTTCATTAACCGTTTTGAGAGCAGTGGTGATGAAAAACCTCGCGACCTTACAACTCGTAAGTCGGGGCCGTTACCACTCGGTCACCACTGCTCATGTATGACCTTTGAGAAGCTTGAAAATCCCCAAAAACATCCAAAACTTATACATTATTTGCTAACTCTACTATAAGTAAGCCGCCTTTCTCCGAACATCCGGCAGACCTCAAAGCTGTACAGCCGATTGTTTTTGACATTATTACGTATATAGCGTGACTATGCTTGTGTTACGTGTGGCTACGGATCAATGACTATGCTGACGATAATTTAATTGGCTAACTAATCACTTCCTTGTCGAGGAAGAATATGGGCAATTGATTTCTATGGCCAATGGTCCGAGAACTTGATGATACATTGTGTGAAATTGGTTACATCTCTAGAAAACTTACCATAGTTATCTTATTGTCTGCTGTGGTCTTTTCGTCCGATTATAATTTAGATGTCTTCAAAGCTAGAGTGAATAGGCTCTTAATAAACTAGTGCGCCTCACCATCAACGATTACATCACAGCTTACCGCCAAGCACTTGTTTATAGCAATTTTAAAAAAATGTTTCTAGGTGGGTTTGTAGTGATTGTTATAAGGCGCCATCCGTACCTATATGACGTTACACGTATTTCATTAGTTTCCGACACCACAGTTTGACCTAGTCACAATTGTGAGATTCGCAGTATGACATCACATATTTTTCATTTTGGCATCTAAAAAATGATAATCTTAAAAAAATAGTTTTATATCTATATTATTCTTTGTTTTTTGTAAAATCAACAAAAATCTACAAGTCGGCCAAACACAATCTAATTTACTACGAAATTTGCCGCGCGCTTGAAGCAGCGTCCATTAAACTTGACGATGAATGACAATCAGTATGCTAGACAAGTTTACTTTGTGTATGAACTGTCAAGTATCCATGACGTAAGTCTGTTGGCTGCAAACTTGACGATAAACTGGACCGTTTGCGGCTGGCATAACGTTTGATTACAACAACAGCGCCATAGATAGAGATAGTAATATTTTAAAGATACCTGATAATAGGCAAAACTTTAAATTTGATTGAATTTCAAAATGTGACGCCACGAGACCTCTGGCTCCTCCCGGCCTTTGCAATTAAATTAAAAAATATAAAAAAATTATTGCTTAAAATACAAAAATCAGTAAATTAAAACATTACATTTTACTACAAAAAACACACTATATGCATTACAAAGTATTACTAATACTATGTCACTCATCGCCCACCCCCTTCCCATTTAAAATGTGACGTAATTAACAGATGGCCCCGTAAAAGATTGTCACTCAGAAGCACAGGCTAGAATTCAGAAAGTCTGTTGTATATCATAATCTGTGTATGAAGGACAGACGTTCGTTTTATCGTCGTTGTATATAATAATTGATGTTTCGCCGGATCTAGTCAAATTGTAGATGACCTGCTTATTGACGAGCTGAGGTAATTAAGTTTTTATCTACACTAATATAATAAAGAGGTAAAGTTTGTTTTTTTTTGTTTGTAGCAGGTAATCTCTGGAACTACTGGTCCGATCGGAAAAAGATTAGCAACAATAGAAAGCTGCTTTACTCCTGAGTGACATAGGCTATATTTTAGACGCGGGCGAAGCCGCTGAAAAAAGCTAGTTTGTAATACATTCAATGAAGTTTACTTAACAGTTTAGTAGTCTTTGAGTTTAATAATAATTATAAACAAAAACATGTGATTCGAAGAAATGTGATATCCACCAATGAGCCCGTGTGGTCGATTATGGCCCTTATCCTCTCCTCCAAGGAGGCCTGTGTCCCAGCAGTGGAAACGTTAATAAGGGTAATGATGATGATGATAAATAAAAATAGGTACAAATTATATTATCTCTAATGTAATAGATCAGGGGTGGCTAACCGGTCGATCGCCGGTCGGATCGACCGGATCGACTAGTCGATCTCAGCAGTTAATCCAGTCGATCTTAACAGCCAATAATGTATTTAGTTTTGGGCTAGCAAGACTATACCATATGTATTACCGCATCACCTCGTAATTTTTTCTTTGTGAAAACAAATTCAAGCCAGTTGATGTTTTTGAGTTCGCTTCGTTCTTTCCCTTTGTTTAACCAATTTTCCTCGCAATTCGATAGTTTTTCTACCATTCGTACGTAAATAATAATAATTATTATTTATTATATGTCTAGCCCATACTGTTCCACTGCTGGGCAAAGGCCTCCCTCCATTCTGGGCAAAAATCCATGAAACATTGTCTAGCTCAGTATCGTCCGCGATATAAATAGTAATAAATTGATTTTGTAATTGGTAGATCTTGCAAAGTCTTGTTAGTAAACAGTAGACCGTGTGCCCAATTAAGTTGGCCACCCCTGAAATAGATACATATTATAGATTTAGATAAGTATAAATTAATTAAATTGTATATGTGCTCGGGCTATACAATTAAATTAATGCATACTTAGACATATTTTCGGGAGGTTGTACATTTTACCATGTCAACTACAAAAATCATATTAAACTCTACTGAGTTACTACTATGGACTTCTGTCCATTTACATTTTCAATGTGTAAGTCCGGAATCCTTCTCCGCGACATCCGTCTGTCTGGCCGGACATCAAGCCGAACAGATGACTCACACTTATCGACACTATTACGTCCGTACCGTTGCGTGCTTTGTTAGTCAATGACCTGGTAGTAAACGATGTGTAGTCAGTAAGCTTGTTAAATCTTTTCTTCATGTCAAAAGCATAAAATTATAGCATCAAAAGAAAGCACATCATTAGCCTTATAATGATCCCATTGCTGAGACTCAGTCCTACTCTCTAGGAGAGGGAATGGGTCTTAATCCACTACGCGGGCCCAGTGCGCGTTAGTGGATGTCACATGACTTTGAATTTTTGGTTGTTGCCTACAACTCGTAAGTCGGAGCCTTGCTCTTTATTACTCGGTCACCATTGGTCTTTAGTTATTTTGGTTAACTAATATTATAATAGCCTTTTCGCGAATCATAGACTAAATTGTGGTGGTGTGGTGAGTGATAGGCCGTCTATCTTACTGCTACTAGTAAAGAAAAAGTTATAAAATATGTTTAGAATAGGCAGGTAGATAAAGTTAGAATATTACGCGGACATCCGCTAAATCCATCCGCCCTGGGTGATTTGGGGCGTTCCTCAAGTGTATCCTAAGTGTATAGTTTCCATATAAAATGTATGTAGATGGACGCGGATAGTAAGAAAAGGAAGTTAACAAGATGGTGGGTGGTGTAGGTGTATTGTCCTCAGCTTTGATGATGTCACTTGGTAGCTATATCATCTATCTACAAATGTAAGTTGGTAAACAACTACTGTTTTGTAAATATCCTGTGCCATATTTGTGAAGTTGTGCTGTGAAAGTTAAGATGCCGTTATTTGACAAAAGTGAAGTAACTGATTAACAAACGCACGCTTTTCTCTTCGCCTTTTAAAGGAGTATTATAGTTTATTTATGTAAAAAGGTATGTAAAATGAAACCGGAGGTATAGGCTCATGCCAAATGAAGATTTTGGCTCTGACTGCCTAGTCACCTACAGAAACCTTTCTGCGGATAGGTGTACAAAATCAATATACAGCATTGTTATAATCCAAATTGACCTTGAATTTATCATAATAAAAACTAATCGGGGTCTTCCAGAACGTGTACCTTGAGCATCGGGGTACTCAGGGAATAACCCATCTATATGGGCCAAGATGCTTGATAGGAAATGATTTATTATTAATGTTACACATTAAATAAGGTCAAGGCTAATTTTGGGGGACAAATAACAAGGTGGCCCACTTGAAATTATTTCTAACGTATTTACGTTAGAGATGTATAATACAGTTCCTCTCTCCCCCTTGGGTCGTTTATTCTCAATGCTGGGGGTCCTAACTTCGACGAATAACTTTCTGATGTATAGTCCATCGTTGTTTTGTCATTTCGCCACGATGTCCTATCTTCGGCAATGTAATTGGCGTCACAGACTGTGGTTTCCAGTGTAGCACGGATTTAGTCTTACCAACGTATATACATACTAGCTTCTGCCAGCGGCTCCACCCCCGCGATAATAGGTTTCTCCATACAAATTTTGAACCCCCTTTTCCTCCCTTTAGTAGATGAATTTTGGAAAATCCTTTCTAAGTGCTAACCTACGTCATAAAAGAAAACCTTGTGCAAAATTTCATAATCCGAAGTCCAGTAGTTTCGTGTGTGCGTTGATATATCAGTCAGTCAATTTTTCCATTTATTATATATAGATACCTATATGTATATTGTAACTGAATTATAACCGGGTGGTCTTGGGCAAGATTACCGTGGTCGGTGGCTGCCGGCTGGTGCGCTCACCGCATCATAATAATTAGGCATACTTGTCACACCGGGACGATGTAATTGAAGTAAGTTATGAAATAGCAGAAAGTTATTAGAGATGTAATTTCTTTTACGTTAATTAACTTTATTTATAAAATCACGAAAACAAAACTTGCTGTTCCTTGGTTTTTTGTTCGCATTAGGTACTCGACAAAACTTATGAAGCAGCGGGTTTTTTTTCGTGATTTTTAGGTTGGTCTCATAGTAAAAGTTCTTTACATTAGTGTGTACAATGATCCTTTTTAAGGAAAGCCCATCTGTCTTATCAACTTTGTATATAGGTATGCTAATATTTTTCTAATTTAGGCTTGTTTTTCCTACAAGTTAGTTCCTCTTAGACCAGTTTATAGTTTATTTTGGTAGTGAAAGTGAATTTTAAATAACACATTAGTATGTATATTGTTTAGACTATTTATAGTTTCGATATTCATGGCGAAGTTTTCTCAAGAGCCAGTGAACTATATATTATTTTTTTTATCTGACTGGTACGAAGTGTTCTGAAATGGCGACCATGTACTGAAAACGCAGCGTTGGAAGGCCTTCTACAAGGTAGACTGATGACTTGGTGAGGGTTCCAGTAATCCGATGGATTCGAGACGCACAAGACCGTTCATTGTAGCGACACCTGGACTCCTCCGCCTATGTCCAACAGTGGACGTCTTTTGACTGAAATGTGATCTGACTGGAGTGCTAGCCAGGTGTTTGTACAGTTCAACCGAAAAATTATGAACTATTTAAAATTCTTTTAAAATTCGGGAGCAGTGGTGGCCGAGTGGTAACGGCCCTGACTTACGTGTTGTAGGTCGCGGGTTCAAACCCAGCCAGGCTCATTACTTTGTGTAATTTATTTCATCAACACTGCTCTCAAAACGGTGAAGGAAAACATCGTGAGGAAACTGGCATGTCCTAGAACCAAAAATTCGAAGACATGTGACATCCACCAACACGCACTGGGCCCGCGTGGTGGATTACGGCCCATTCCCCTCTCTTAGAGAGGAGGCCTGTGTCCCTGCAGTGGGAACATTAAAAAGGCTGATGATGATGATGATTTAAAATTCGGGTGTTGCGTGATATGAATTTGACTTGCTGTTTGTTGAACCTTCATGAGCCTGATATATTTATGTTAGCAACGAGCGACGATTCATCAAGTTTTGTTTAGTTTTTTTAAGTAGGCTAATTAATCATCATCATCATCAGCCTTATTAATGTTCCCACTGCTGGGACACGGGCGTCCTCTCTAGGAGAGGGAATGGGCCGTAATCCACCACGCGGGTCCAGTTCGAATTGGTGGATGTCACATGTCTTAGAATTTTTGGTTCTAGGACATGCCGCTTTCCTCACGATGTTTTGCTTCACCGTTTAAGGCTAATTAATTGTACTTAGATAATAATAAGCTCTTATTCTCTTGTTCCTTTGTGTAAACGCTAATACAATCAGTACGCAATAATCTATTTTCTTGTTTGATTCTAAAGAAATTCCGATCAGTTCTGTCCACTTACAGTACGGCCATCGGATCTTAGTGAGTCTGAAGTGAGGCTCTGGGAATTTTAGCGCTTGAAAACTCGTACAAAAATTAAAATTAAAAAAAAATGGTTGCCTGTAAAGTCGGTTTTACGGGCGAAGATTTTACGTGACAACGTCCTAATTCTCTAGTGCTGCGCGCGCGGCAGACCGATCATAGTTGAGTGGGAGAGAGACGCAAGGCATTCGGCGGGCCTCTCTCTCGTTCGGTGACTCATCGTAACGTTACCGAGCGTTACACTTTTTCATAAGTGACTCCCAGCCGCAACCTAATTTAAGACGTTGTCACGTCAAAAATGCCAATAACAGTTTTTAACAGCAATAGCAGTTGCAAATTGCTTATATTTGTTTAAACCATTTATTTTTTTACGAGTTATCAAGCGCTAAAATTCGCAGCCTAACGTCAGACTCGCCAACTTACACTACTTAAGTAATGCTCCTAGTTGGGATTGAACCCGCAACCTACAATTAGTAAGTCGGGGTCACTGTTACATTCGGCCATCACTGCTCAATTCGAAGACATGTGACATCCCGCACCGGGCCTGCGTAGTGGATTACGACCCACTCTTTCTCATAGAGAGGAGGCCTGGGTCCCAGTAGTGAGAACGTTATAAGCATGTCTCATGTGGCTTATGATACGGGGTGCTATGCTATCTACTATTTATTGATACAAAAATGGAAATTAATAATTTCATTAGCATATGCCAATGAATTTTAGTCTATATAGTCTAAAATTTGAATATTTTCTATTCAGATATCTTGGCGGTTGCAATGTAAATGCTCTGTGGTGAGGCAACCGACCTTGCAGGATGTACTTCTAATCGAAAGTGTTATTAGACTCGATCTCGTATCAACACTGCAACTTAATATACTCGTAACATCTCGTCAGCATTGGTCAGAAGGTAAGGCAAAGGTGTCCACAATTTCAAATGGTAAACTCTATCCGACCATGAAATCGAACCCGGGCAACATGGGGATTAAAAGAGTTTCAAACACGAGTAGTTTTTTTTTCATTGATTTTTAGGTTCGCCCTTGACCTTTATCTCACCTGATAGAAAGCGATGTTTACTCTCGCTCTACCTAGAGTACGACCCGTAAAAATCGCCCGGTAAAAATCATCCAATGATGAATCCCTCCCTTGGGCGGAGCGGGCAACAGTCTAGGACATGCTGGTTTCCTCACGATGTTTTTCTTCACCGTTTTGAGAGCAGTGGTGATGAAATAAATTACACAAACCAATACACCTGGCTGGGTTTGAACCCGCGATCTAACACTTGTAAGTCGGGGCCGTTACCACTCGGCCACTACTGCTCTGTATTTATTTATTGTGCACCTACCACAGAGTTGCCTCTTTTATCCTTGCAAACCTCCTTAAATATCCTATTCATACAAGTATTTTTTGTAATGCGTGTTAATGAGCGCACTCTTCAGGTACAGAACCCTAAAATGGATCAGTTATTTAGTAGTAGATAAGTAATGACTGTAAAAAATACTTAAGTGATTACCTACTGTTTTTTGTTTAGAGATCTTGAAGATCACATTATAAATGTATTGGAGTTAAGCAAGCGACCTTGCCGGATGTACTTCAAATTGAAAGTATGATAAACTCGTGTCAACACTGCAATAACTATTAATAACATTGCAAAAAATGTTTTATACTTATCATTTACTTTAAATACAAATCTTCAGGGTCGAGAATGTTCAGCATTTTGAAATATGCTCAGAGATTTTCTTGATTTCATGTAGTGATGGTCCAACGGTTAAAGCACCCGCCTTTTATACGTGAGGTCTCGAGTTTTATTTATTTTGGTGGTTAAAAATCTTTAATTAACGAACCTCCCTCTTGGACGGAGCGGGAAACAGTGTCAGACTCTTACTGATTAAACACCACACCCTGTTCCTCCTTTACCTTTCGCTTTCCTTTCAGAAACAGACCCTGGGCCCCTATAGGATGAGGTTGCAGGTTAAAAATCAGGCAAGAACTGATAAGTTTTAGACATTACTGAAACTCCGTGCCACACATTACGAACCCACGACCTCCCGCATAGCAGTCAGGGTCACTAACTACTAGACTGACAGGCCAGTCGATTATTAGAGTCGTTACAGGTGATCAAACATCAGAAAATAGGTATTTAAATTCATTCGTGATTGTTCTTGTTACTAGCAATGTAATAAATTAAAAATTATAATAGTGTAAAACAAGAACAAGAACTGCTTGAAAATTTTATTAAAATATCTTTGAATGCACAGTGCACTAAAAAATGCTCTCCTTTCTTTTTCCTGTTCAAAAAACCGTTACTGGCTTAATACGGCCGAAGAGCCGTTATTAATATGAAATCTTTTTGATATATGACCGTTAAGTAGAGTGACCAGTTCTGATGTACCATCGCGGTCATTTCTGCCTGATCACTCAAAATAAAATTCTTTGGAATCCTGCAGCGCGGCGGCGCCAAACCAAACCTTTTGAAAGTATCTTTTCGAGTGCAATCAAAAATAAACTTAGCGGTGGTCAGGCGAAAGTGTCTTCGAAGGTACATTTGTCACGTAATTTTTGATCGTAGGGATTCTGCAAAATGGTCGAAGCCTACTGGGGCCCAGGGTCTCATTCTGAAAGGAAGATTTAACCCCAGTACGAAAGGCCAAGAAGGAACGGGGTGGGTCGTTTAGTCAGTAAGATTCTGACACTGTTTTCCGCTCTGCCCAACGGCGGGATTCAATGATTTTTCCCACCATAAAAAAAACCTGATGGTCTGTCCTCCCACAAGGTGGAACGAAGACCTGGTGAGGGTAGCAGAAATTCGAGAAGGATGCGAGAAGCACAAGACCGATCATGTAATTGGAGGTGGCCTATGTCCAGTAGATGATGATCAATGATCTTTTCACTCGTATAGTAAAATCAATCTCAATTAAAAGCTACATACAGTCAAGTTGGCAACTTATTACGAAAATATTTTTTAGTTGATAAGCATTATTTTAATTTATGAGCTTAGGCTACCAGCCTACTTAATTTGTAAACTTTTATCAAATGTGTGGAATAATCAAGATATTGCTGTATTTTAGAGATAAAAAATAAAGATGGATTAAAAGCATAGATTTCAAAAACTGTTACCATTATATACAATGAGTAAATAAGCAGTTCGAAATCGTGAGCCAAGCCTATAGCTTTATAAGTGATGTTATTACCTACGTTAAACTATGAAAGAAAATTAGTAGTACTAGTCTGTGATACATCTAAATGTTCTTGTATTTTCTGAATGTTACAATTAAGGTTTTTGTTTATTTATTAAACTTTTATGCAACATAGAGGACCTTTGGCATTCTGTACCACAATCTAGGGTAATGGAGAGACAACACGGTGGGTACATAAAAAAGTAGGGAACCAAGTGTTCAAAAATATCTATACTTAAGTAAATTAAACTTACATATGAATACAAACGTTAACTCTTCCGGAAGGCCCCCCACAAGATTGACCGATGACCTGATCAGGGTTGCTGAAATTCGATGGATGCAAGACTCACGGGAACGGTCGTTGTGGCGACGTTTGGGGGAGGCCCATGTCCAACAGTGGACGTCTTTCGGTTGAATTGATGATGAATACAAAATCAAAAATAAGAGAAAGAAAAAAGTTATAGCGTATCGCGTTTACCACTAAATTAACATGCATTTTTAATTTAGGCGTAGATTAAATTAGGACTCTTCGCCCCTCGATTTGGCCGCCCTTTAATTTTTTGAAAGAGAATTCATGATTCCTACAGTAACCTTTAATTTTTGTAAAAATTGTAGCATATGCTCTAGAAGCTTTCTTAAACAAACGGTCTCAACTGACCTCAAAACTCGTAAATTATAAAAATATCCTTTTTCCAAGTATGACCTTCAAACGAAAACCTCTTACTCACAACATCCGTGTGTAACCCCAATTCGCAGAAACACAATAACTTATTTTTACGAATCTCGGGCAGTTCCAGGTCAAAGACCCTTCAAGGTATCAAGGAAGTGAAGGTTTTAGGAATGGGAACCAATAAAATTAAACATAAACGGTGTTTACGTAATAAAACAAGTTTAGTTCAAGAAATTTATTTAAAAAAAATCGGCCAACAGCGTGTCGGGCCACGCTCAATGTAAGATTCCGTAGTTTCGCGGCCGTCACAAATTTCTCACAATGTAACAGAACCCATGTATAAATTAGTAACCCAATTCCCCGATAGATGGAATGAAAATAAAAATCACTCCCCTCTTTATGTGTACCCTAATAAAACATTTTTTTCCACTTTTTGTTTTTGTAATTTGTCAGCGTGATTGGTCGCTGAAATTATCCGCGGACGGACATACAGACAGACTTGGCGAAACTATAAGGAACTATGGAACCCTAAAAATTGCAGTGGTCCTTTTTGACATAATTATGATTTGTTTTATTGTTCCTACTGTATCTTGAAAGGTAATTTAACAAAGGCCTAGGTGTACTCTGACATTGATACCTTCAAGTTCCGAGGTTAAGTAACAATCACGATTTTGTTATAAGAGCGGCCAACCAGAGGTACCTTTTCATATAACCGCTCTTACGTGATTATGATGTTGTTACACATCTTTCTCCAAATATTTTGGATATCTTGTGGTTATTATCAACGCTTCTATAGATAATAATAGGTATGTTAACTTCAATACATTAATCTTACTAATATTATAGATGCGAAAGTTACGATGTTTGGATGTTTGTTACTCAATCACGCCAAAACGGCTGGACGGATCTGGATGAAATTTGGCACAGGCATAGGATACACTCACGAATAGGACATAGGCTACTTTTTATCCCGGAAACCCCAAACCCAACCCCAATACCACGCGGGCGAAGCCGCGGGCAAAAGCCCGTAACTAATATACCGTAAAACGGGGTGAATAGAATCAACATTTTTGTTGTTTTCACTTCAATTTTTAAATATTTTTATAAATTCAACACTAAAAACAAAAATGCTTTATTAAAATTAAAAATATGAAATCAAAGTAATAATCCTAATAACATTTTTGTTTCCATTAACCCCATTAGACTGTAGTTAGACTTCTAAGCTGCATTTTCATAGTGACTCAATGCAACAAAATAAACCTATAGGTAGGGCAAAGAGAAATCTAGGTCAACCGATATCCTGGACTTCGTTACGAATCGCCGGAAAATGTTCCGTTTACAATTATCCACTTAATGCTAAATTATTTAGTAAGAGGATACGCATACGGACTTGATGTGTTTATTAAACATGAGAAGATGTAATCAGGGCGTATCACCGACGCATCGCTGCGTGTTTGGACTAAATTGTTGCGTTGAAAAATATAATGTTATATAATTTTATCCGGTATAGCTTATTCCGTAACAAATGTGAATTTGCCTTGAAGAAAATGCAGCAAATTTTATGTTTCATTAAGGTTGCCTTCAAATTATCCTGCACAGTCAGTCGGGCTGCTTTATTTATCTAACTATATAAAAAAAAAACAACTCACTGATTAATCACGAAAGTTCATAAACTCTTTTTTTTTTTTAAAGCCTACATTGTGTCCCACTGCTGGGCAAAGGCCTCCCCTTTCTCCTTCCAAACTTCTTTGTCTAAACTCTTAAAAACTTAAAATTTTGCAGGTAGGTTCCGTATAGGATAAAAACGTCAGCTAAAAACGGATTTTATGAAACTTCACCCCGTCCACATCTTTTGGCTGAAATGATCATGAATTATCTTTTTATATTAAAATTTATATTTATTCATCATCACATTAAGGTTGACAGATAGAAAATGCCTAAGGCATAAGGCAGTCTGCCTCTGTACTTTTGTGCATAAAATGTTTAATTAATAATATTATTAGTGAAGATGAAAAGATGTTATCAGGGAACTAACCTCGCGTGTAAAAACAAAATGATTGAATTAATTAGAGGAAAATCTTGTTAAGTTTAATTTAGTGTGTTATCTTGAGAATCCTGATTTTTCTTGCTTCGTTTGGTCTAAACAAAGGCGTCCCAACCTTTATTTATCTGGGGCTCATAACGCTTCATCAGAATCGGAATGTCTAACTACTTCTTACGTTAAATAAAATATTCGTAGGCCTTCGTCGAGGAAAATGATTGTAAAACTGATAAATACCATCGTCCGGTCGTCTGGTAACAGTCCGGACCAAGCCCAAATTGTTGACGGCGCTCTCTGTTCCCGCGCGCCTCAAGGAGTTGTCAGTACAAACGTAGGGACTCTGCAAAAGGGTCGAAGTCTGCTGGGGCCCCGAGTCTCTTTCTGAAAGGAAGGATTTACCCCAGTGGAAGGGCAAAGAAGGAACGAGGTAGGGTGTTTAGTCAGTAAGAGTCTGACACTGTTTCTCGCCTTGCCCAAGGGCGGGATTCGTCATTGGATGATTTTTGCCCACCATAAAAAAAATGTTGTCTTTTTTAACCCAAAGGTTGACTGGTAGAGAATGCCTTGTTGCATTGAGTTAGCCTATGTACCACTACTGTACACGAAGATTAAATACATAAATAAATAACACAAAGTGCCATAATGTACAAAGTCGTGTGATAACCGCATTAATGGTTTTAAACGCTGCATCGAACTTACCTATAGTGAATAAAACTAGTCATTACTATGCCAAAGGCGTGTTTATTGAGTCACTGTTGACTGTAACTGTTTAGGAAACATCTAAACAATGAATTGAGTCTATAGAAAAAGATAAATCTAATTATCAAAAGCATAGTTTATTTGATACCTAATTATAAAACTAAAACAAGAAAAATAAAATCAATAAAGGTCTCTTCAGTGTCACTCTTAGCAACTCGCATCTCAGTCCATCATTTCACTCTGACAACATAGTTTCGTAGCTTTTGGGATGGGATATCATCAAATAACTTCTCCCGCTCTGGGCCTGAAAGGGCCAGTGTAGATTGCGAAGACGTGGACCACGTACACCGATCTGGGCTCGTCGGTTTTAACCAATTTTATATGGCAACTAGACTTGTAGAGCAACGTGCTACATTAGACCTACGGCGCGAAGTCTTTCAATGTACAGATGGGCACAGTCTACGTGTGCGACTGTGCGTCGATTTAACGTATACCGTATTTAGAGACATAATAATAATAGCAAGACAGCGTTCATAAAACCGTTCGTTCGTTCGTTTTGCTCAAGATTTGACTAAAACCCATCTTTAAATTGTTATTGCCGCTAGCGTTCCAGGGTCACAGTAATGCTTTCGAACAATGCCACAACCCATCGTTTCTTTCCTATCCACTCGCCCAATGCAAACGAGGCCTAAAGGAAACTATACATATTATAAAAAAAATAATGGAAACCTTAGGCCTTGAAGCCTAAATACGTAATTAAGCCATGATTAACTGGGTAATTTTATGCCCACTTTACTGCTTACCTGCCGAAGGTGTTTCTGCTTGAGTGATTGTAAAAAATATATTTTATTACCACTATTAAGTGGGTGACCCTCTAAATTCAGTAGGAATTATACATATTAAACACATTATAAAACTATATGCACTTTATGTATGTTTTTCAAAGACAGGCGTAAAATTCAAACGACGATCTGTTGGTCACGAATCCGATGGATGCGAAACACACAAATGATAAATGATATTTATTTTTAACCGGTCTCAAAAAAGGAAGAGGTTATCAATTCAACGGTATGTTTTTTGTGTGTCTGTTACGCGATTACTCCGCCAAGTATTGCAAATAGGTTTTTCAAAACACTTTTGCGCTTAATTTTTTTTTTCGTCTGGTTAAACTAGAGGAGGCCACTGTTTCCTAGCTGACTCTGAAAATAAAAACCGAAACAAATCAGGACCAGCTATACTCAGGGCTAGCCCCATTGTGGTGACACTTGAAGGAGGCCTATGTTTAGCAGCGAACTTGTCTTAGCTGAAATGTAGATAAAGTATCCATATATCGGGCCCTAATAGAATACCAGTGCTGCGATATTTGTCGTTTTAAATAACGCAGCATAATTTTCTGAGTTAGGTGCCTTTTTGGCCTCGCAAAGATTTCGTTCTTTTCATTGTTGTGTGAGGCACAAATAAACGTTTTTTTCTTTCTTTCTATATAATTGATATCATAGGATTCAATGTTTATTACATGTCATGGAAAGAGTTAATTGTGTACCCAAAAGGTGTTTGTTCACTCTTGAAAGTTGAAAAGTTGTAAATACTAGCGCTTTCGAATCTTATTTTCTTTTTTCATATTTCGCGTCTGTGTTTCTTATATTAAATTATGTCTAATCTATAAACTAATGTACCCTTTTTCTTTTTTTCCAGAACTTGCACAACCCACATGTGTGCTAGAATCAGATTTCGGCTTCAAAATCAACTGTGCCTTCAAAAAGTCAGGCCTGTTCAGGGTACGGAATCTTGGAGGCGTCAAGGCACACGCTAGCATAGGTGAGTTCTTATTTTTAAAGAACGTCCATATCCTCTCAACCACCGAAAAAGGTTAGGTTGATAGAAGCAGGTTCAAGGACGACGAGCAATGGGTAGCACGTTGTCCGGTCGTCCAATAACTGACCGGACCGAATTTAGTCGTCAGCAGTAGGGAATACTTACTACTTCAAAGAGATATTGTCAGCAAACTGTTGGAATCCAGCAGGACCGATACCCAGTAGCAATGACCGCGGGGAATCTCTGAAAAGCCGTTGTCCTAGAACGCAAAGGGCAACTGAAGGACACTGGTGTGGTATTAGTCAGTAAAAACCACACGGAAAGACACACCCTCCCGCTTCGCCCACAGCTAGAAAAGTCATTGAATGTTTTCCACCCTTAAAAAAGGCGATCTACTATTTTTTATATGCTTTTTAATATAACATTATTAAAATCAGATAAAGATACTGTCAAGCACTAGTTCATATCAATTTAAAAATACTACTAAGTGAGATCACATAATAATCCACATTTTATTCAAATGAAGATCGTTAGCAATCGTCGCATGAATAGAAATACTAGACAGTTGACGAGTCATATGAAAGGAAAGCACATTTATATACAAATCAAACGTCTTTCTCCAATCAAAGAAATTGTGATGAATGGTACAATCAGATGCTTAGATTTTCTTTAGAGATGCTTTGCATCGTGAATGCGTTTATACTAGTAAAATCATCATCATTCAGCATCTTCATGCCTTCGTACTAGTCGAGGTTGGCATATCACGTTTTTTTCTTCTACGTGTAAAACTGTAAACCATTGTGAACGAATTTTTGACCAAACACTTAACAAATACCATCGAACAGCCACCATAGTCGCCAGATATTGCTTCAGTCGACTTCTATCTTTTTCCTAAACTCAAATTACCATTTCGTGACACCCGTTTTAAATCTGTAAACGACAGAATGGAAAATTTGCAGCGATAAACTGAATTCAATTTCGGAAATAGCGTTTAAATTTGTGTTTAAATTTGTGTTGTTATGTTTGTGTTTGTGTAATGTAACTTTTTTTTTGTGTATCGTTTCTAAAGGGGCATATTTTGAAGGTGATAAAATAAATTTGGATGAATAACAAAAATTTTATGTATTATTCTTAGATCTTTTCCCGGTGATTTCTTGACAGAATACTAGATACTTATCCTCTGCGGAGATCGGTGAGTTTTAGTATGAAAAATAACACGCACAGGCTTACTCGTAGATACAAACTCTCATTTCATCTTTATAATTGTAAGAATTCTCAGCAATCTATGTCCACACGTCTTGCCAAATTCTAAGACGCTGAAGGTTAGGAACATTGGTCTAATAGTCATTACTCACGGTCAGCACATCTTTGTTGAGTGAAAGTAGCAGAGTAGTTGGTATTCATTGTTAGATTCTGCAGAAGCTTGAGTTTACTGAAATCATATAACAAATGTAGTTTGCTAGAGCTATGAGGAATTTCTGTAAGGGAAAACGTGATACTAGACCATAAAGGGCACAGAAGTGGATTTTTTATGGTGGGTAAAAATCATTTAATGACAACTCCTGTCCTTGGGAGGAGCGGACGGTACCTTTAATGACTAAACAACTCACCCCATTCCTCGTTTGTTTTTCACACCAGGGCCGAGCCAAAGTCAAGGCGTTGTCAGCAAAACCGTTTGGAAACTGCAAAAAAGTCAAAGCTAATTGCGGTCAAGAGTTCGTGTCAGAAAGGCTCTTGCCCTGGTATATATGACAACGTAGGAACGAGATGGGCTGTTTAGTCAATAAGAGTCTGACACTGTTTCCCATTGTGTTTAAGGGATTCGCCAGTGGATCATTTTTTCCCACTTTAAAAAACCTTATGTATAATTTACCTAACCCAATTCTTTATCAATTCCAGGTTTCAGTCTAGGTGACGAGTTGGGATTCGAGCAGTCTCTAACAAACTTGGACCCCAGCAGGCGGCGGTCCGTGAGCGTCAAGAATGGACCCCCAGCCAACATCCTCGCCGATCCATCGAGGACGAATGTTAAGCAGGAGGTGAGAAATTAAAAATTTAAAAATCGCATTCAAGCATTGATATAAAATAAAAAAAAATACTGCAGTAATAGAGATTCGAAGAGTAATAGAGGCCGTGGACTACTGAAAGTAAAATTCGGTCCTGGTATGAATGGCAACTAAGGAACATAGTAGGTTTTTAGTCCGTAAAACTCTGACACTATCTCACGCTGCGCCCAAGAGCGATGATGATGAAATATATGATAATTGAAAAAAAATCACTGGCTGATTTTCCCACCAAAAAAATACTTCTATTGGAATCATCAATCACTCTTATAGTCAAGATAATGTATGTACGTACATATTTCTAGCATTCAATTGACACGGTTATCTTCAAAGCAACATTAAGTTTCTGGTTTACAAACACTTAAAGTTTGAGTGCCAGCAAAATTGCGGGCAGTTGACATTACGTCTTGCGTCTTTCAATTACATAGCTACTATTAACCAGGTCAATCGCTTTTCCACTAAGGCAAACTACTACATACCATTATTTTGTAAACAAAAAGTACCTTGCAACCCATCAACATAATAAAACCCATAACAATACTGGCCCACTATGCAAAAATAAAAAATAAAACTACTTGACCACTTTTATGCTTGTCGGACTCGTAAGTACACTGAGGGTTCCGTATTAACAACTTTATGTAATTCAATTCCTAAATTGAATTTAGGATTTTTTTTTGTGATGTACCTAAGCACATATTTGATCGATCTTATTTCATGCCAAATTTTAAGGCTCTAAGTTAACGAAAAGTACTTATGAATTTTGATTCCCTTGAGCGTCTCGAAATGTACGTTCTTCTTATATTAACGGCCGTATCTTTTTTCGTTTTTTTAAACATAAAAATTTGATTTTTTTATCGCTTCAAGGAACTGCACACTTGAGTATATGGTTTTAATTTCAACTGAATACCTCTACGAGTTGTCTACAGACAGATAGACTGACAAAGTGACTCTATAATAACAATATAAATAATTTTAAATGTTTTGCATGCCAATTGGTAGAATATGGCTGAGCTAAATATAATCTTAAGAACCCAACGTATTAATTACCCATATTTGCAAAATAAAATTCTATGGTTCTGTGTTTTTCGTTTTGAGTTACGGATCCCTAAAAAGACAAGAGCCCATTCATGCCATTTGCGTTAACAGCAACCGAATTTAGGAGTTAAGAGAAGCAATTTATGAGACAATTATGTTTAAAAATAACTGTTATTACTGACTTACGGAGTTCTAATGCAACTTTATATCTGAAAACCGGCATCTGATTGGACTATTATGTCTAGCATTAGAGGAAACCTCACCATATTTGGTTCAAGTGGCTCAAAAATGTGCAACTCTTGTTTTTATGTCGTGTCGTGTAACTATAATTTTGGTTGCGTTGATGGTCTAACGTGATAGGTTAAGAAAATGGCCTAAGATTTCAATGAACACGGTATCGTTGTTTGTGTTTTTTTTGGGTTTCGTAACTTAAAAGAAAATATTGAAGCCTTGTAGGATCGCTTTGTTGTCTGTCTGTCTGTCAAGACCTTTATCTTGGTGATGCATGGAGGTTTCGATTTGAAATTAAAACCATATATTCAAGTCTGCGGTCTCCTGAAGCTGTGCAAAAATCAAACTTCTAAATTAAAGGAAAGGATAGACAGGGCCGTTTATGTCGCAAAAAAGAATATTTCAACACTCTCAAAGGAATCAAAATTCAAAGGGTACTTTCCTTTGACCTAGAATCTTGAAAATTGGCATGAAATTAGGTATCACAGCACCGCAAACTGTAGGGGCCCTTCAGGGTCGAAGCCTTCTGGAACTGCCGCTTTGAGTGAAACTGTTACCGCGGCTCTAGAAATAAGGCAAGGAAGGAATGGGGTAGGTTTTTTAGTCAATAAGAGTCTGACATTGGTCTCCCGCTCCGCCCAAGAGCGGGTTTCGTCCTACCATAAAAAGGTAGATATCACAGCACTTGTGCTGTTTTGTAGTTAAGTCACTAAAAAAAAAACACTGTTTGTGACTCGAAAAAAATTTCGAGATTCAATTTGGATATTTAATTATTTACACACTAGTATATAATTTTGTACGGAACTCTCGGTGAGCACTTGCCCAGTTTTTACTGTTACTATTTTTAGCACCTTGACCGCATAACTTATAAGCTAAACACTTCTATTTTTATGATTTCAGAAGCGCGGCAAACAGAACCGAATCATGCGCCCGATGCCTCCAACAAACCGCCCCAACCAATCAGCCATGGACAAGCTGACCAGCCTGCACCGAAGAGTGTCCACCACCATGCAGCCCATCGTGGTCCAAGCCGCCGTCGAACAGCCCGTCGCCAAGCCAGTCCCCGCCGTCGCCAAGCCAGTCCCCGCCGTCACCATGGCCAAATCAATGCCCATGGGAATACCCGCCTTCAAACCCCTACCGCCGAAAGAAGAAACTCTAGCCGTACTACCTGTAGCACCAACACGGAAGACCTACACGCCTCTGCAAGTCCCTCAGTCCAAGGGCCCTGGATTCGCATACCAAAGTGAGATATACCCATCACACAACCAAATATCAAAAATGGTATCACAAATGACAGCACAGCAATACTCCCCAGTCAAGTTCACACAAAGTCCCATCATAGTAGAACATCCAAAACTTTATTCTCCATCCATGACTACTGTTAATCCGTTTGTACCTATGCCATCTTCTCAAGCTATCTCTCTTATACCTGGTCCAGTATTCAAAGAAATACACATGCCACCTTCTTACTCACCTAACTCTGTCATCCAAAAACATCCTCTTTCTAACTTTGTAGACCCCGTTCCTCATCAAGTCCACGATATTGCGAACAACGTTGTGTATAACACGAAAAAAGTCGATAATTACAATTCTATAACTGGTTACGGAGATGATACTGTCTTGAAGTTTAATAAAGAAGATATCAATTCGAAGATAGCAGAGATTGCTAAAGCCGGGAATATATCGATGGAGGCTGTGGAAGCGGCGATCGCGTTGAGACAACAGCAGCTGTTGAGTAAATACGCTAATATACCCGTGCCAGTGCCGTCCACGACGTCGTCGACTACCACGACGACAGAACAGCCCTTCGTGTTCCAACAGGAGCCTGAACCTGAAATATTAACTGCTGCGTTACCTCAGAAGCCGCCGAAGAGGTTCGTATCATCTTTAATTGACACAAAATTGTAATCTTAAGCCCTTTGTAGACGGACTATAAAAATTGAATTTTTTTTGCCAATTTTTTCCATTCAATAATAACAATTAAACCTTAATTCCGCAATATATTTCCGACTATATAATAGTCCATTAAGATTCTGCAATTGAATTGCTGACGAATTTTGTTCCTTCGTTTGTTTAAAATATCTCGGCTATATCGCCGGGCTACACTGCTGAATTACTGCAATTGTTGCTTCGTGTTGAGCGATATATTCAGCAACTTGGTGCTATAGAATTGCAGCTAAAACTTGTGACAAAACTAGCCTGTTTACGAAGACTAAGGACTTTTAGGAAATCCATTGTTGTTTTTGTGTTAATCCTTATTTCTTACGTATAGTTTCACTGGAGGACCAAATGAACAAGGTATATAATCTATAGACGGGTTTTTGCAAAATTGGCTTATAAGCACAAAACAACACTGCTTGTGCGCTTCGCCTGGTATGCGATTATTGCAAGGAGCTACAACTAATCATAAGTTAGAAAAAATATTATGTGCTGAATTGTATTTTCAATTCATGGTATGCGCTAGATATCTGGCAACAGGGTATAATATTTTAGCACTGGATTATTAAGTTGACCCATATACCTGCACCCCTGTCCACCTACCATTTTTTCCGAGGAAGGAAAACTGAGGACGTACCATGAGCTTTTAACACGTTTTATTGGACTACCTAAATTGAACTGTTAAAAGGATGGAGCTATATGCGGCTTAATTTTGATCGTTTTAATCCCGTAAGTAAGTTTAAGGGTCGATCCGGTACATGAAACATTATCGATTTTGTAACGATAAAATTAAAAAATAAAGTCCTTTTTATTAAACTCGAATTCATTTACCCAAGTACAAAATTATTTTTTTTAAGTAACATCTCAGCTGAGCGAGTCAATGACTTGTAGGTAATTAGCAAACAACGACCTACAGGTCATTGACTCGCTTAGCTGACCGTTTCTGTATAGTTCCAACCCACTTTCCTGCTCGCAAGCTTGTTATTGTAACGCTCCTGTTACGATTTACCCCTAGATATTCCATTTTACATATATATAATAGAACCCATTAGTCCCAACCATAACTCGTTCTAACTTCTCTATCCATGGTTTCCAGAACCCCAATAACCGGCAAGGTAATGAATGCTCCCCGCGAGTACTACCCTGTCGGCTATGAGAAGAACTTCGACGACCACTTCCAGTCCAAGGTTGACCTTCCGGAGACCAACTTCCACTGTGGTGACCAGAAGTACTTCCCTGGACTGTACGGCGATGAGAGTCTTGGGTGTATGGTAAGTTAATACTTAAGCATTTTTATTTCCCTTTGAATGACCTCTTACAGATTATCCTTTGAGTTTGGCATTTGATTAACTTTATTTGGAGCATTCTGCAATTTACATTAGAAGAACTGCCCCCCCCCCCCCGGAGGGAACAGGGTGGGTTGTTCAGTCAGTAAAAGTCTGATACTGTATCTCGCTCCGCCCAGTGGCAGCATTCGTCATTAGATGATTTTACCCACCATAAAAAAAATGAAAAATAAACATACCTATTTTAAGATATTAGTCAAGTGGGAGGCCCAAATACAGGGCCGAAGCTTGCTGGGGCCCCGGTCAGGTTTCTGTAAGGAAGGCCCGACCCCGGTATGAAGGCGAAGAAGGAATGGGGTGGGTTGTTTAGTCAGTAAGAGTCTGATACTGTTTCCCGCTCCGCCAAAGGATTCGACATTAGATAATTTTTCCTACCTTAAACAAAAATGCACAAAAATTGGTAGCTAAAATAAATAGCAAGCTTTTACTGGTGAAGGAGATTGCTATACATTTTTTATCAGTAAAAAGTAATTTTGTGGTTATTCACAGGGATACATTTTTCTTTTACAGTGAGTAATAAACTGAAACTAAGCCAATAAGCATAATATAATCATTAGTCTTGTAATGACGTCATTTGTGTCATTTATTTCATAACCGCTACTGTAAAAACGGTGAAAGAAAACCTCGTGAGGAAACCGGCATGTACTAGAACAAAAAAAAATGATATTCACCAATTCAAAACGAGCCCGCATGGTGAATTATGGCCTATTCCTTCTGCTAGAGAGGAGGCCTTAGTCCCAACAGTGGGAACATTTATAAGGCTGAGGTATGCTATGCTAAACCTTCACACTAACACAATCCCCACGTCAGTCGTAGGGACTCTGCAGAAGGGTCGAAGCATACTGGGGCCCAGGGTCTCTTTCTGAAACGAAAGGCTTGGACTCAGTGCGAAGGGCAGACAAGGAACGTGGTGGGGTGTTTAGTCAGTAAGAGTCTGACACTCTTTCCCGGTCCGCCCAAGGGATTCGTCATTGGATGATTTTGCCCACCATAAAAAAAAATCCCACATCAGCCCTTATTTAAATATTATCTCAAATTTAACCCATTCAGAATCAGTACCAACAAAATTCTCAAAACTCCATTACCACTTCCAGGTGTTCCACGTCTGTGCCCTAACAGACGATGGTCTCGTCATGAAATCCTTCCTCTGTCCGGAGTCCACACTCTTCGATCAGACTATCCTGAAGTGCAACTGGTGGTTCTACGTGGACTGCAAGAATACTAAGAAGCTATATGACACTAACATCCCGGTGTCCAAGAGCTACCAGCTGATGAAGGCACTCACTTTCTTCTCTACTTATAAGAAGGAGATGCAAGGAGATGGTATGGAAACTATTTTTTTTTTTGTAAAGAACTCTATTTATAGCACTACGCATAATTTTGTCCTTCATGACGATATGATAAACCAAATTGTTGAACCAAAACTTAATTCATTAAGCCCAAGAGAACACCGGTGTCTGCAGGCCTATTGATTTTTTTTGGTCTATAATTACGGTAGTATGAATACAGAATATTGCTAAATTTTTATAAGGTTAAAAAATCTTTAGAAATGTTCATCCAATTCATTAATCCAGTTAATTAATAGGAAATTTATATTCTTCTGCCTCTGTAAGCTGGTTTTTTTTTCTAAACTATGAAATAGATTAGCTGGTATGATAGTATCTATGCTAAGTAAACTCGATAAAAAATAAAAGGCGCTTTTTGACATTTGAGAAAAACCCTAGAGTGTGACTTAGAACGGAATTGAAAGAAACAATAAAATTATAATAATTAATTACATAAAATGTGATTACATAATGGTTATGTACAGTAATTCACATTTGATGTTTTTATTACACGACGTTTTTATTTGTAGGCTATATCTATATAGAAATAGCGTTAATAATAAAAATATCAAATGTCAAAACGAGCCTTTTATTTTTTATTCAACTTTAGTCACAGACTAAAATTGTATCCCAAAATAATATAAGACTTCTGGAAAATAATTATAATAAAGAAATCTAGTTAAACTGCATAACGAAATAAAGCATCATTATTAATTCAACCGTTATAATTTAACATTTCCATATTATATTCTTCGCACGAAGGGGTCACGGCAGACCCAAAAGGAGATGGCGGGACGACTTGGATACTTTTCTAGGAATTTGCAAGATGTCGCTCAAAACCGAGAACACTGGAAGAATATAGGGAGGCCTTTGCCCAGCTGTGGGACAGTATGGGCTAGAAATAATAATAATAATATTTATATTCTATATTTCCAGGTCAAAAGCATACCCCTGAAGACGCGGACAACATAAAAGATGCTATAAATATTCTTCAAATTCAAAATCAAGATGCTCCGCGTCCTGTATCTGATCAAACTAACGCTGATACCGTTAGCTTCCCCAACACTGCTAGCGTGTCGAACACTGCTAATGTTCCCAATACTGCAGGTCTACAAACTACGGCTGGATCTTCAAGCCATATCCAATTCATCACTCCCACCCCCATCATTGTTGATGAGAGGAACCGCAGAACAACCACTGAAGCAGCCCCTGTATACAGAGGCACTAGAAACCTTAATTCAACAAGAAGCTTAAGAAGAAATACAACTTCGACAGAAAATACCTCCGATTTCAAACTGATTACGGTCAACGCTGATATCAATATTGGAAACGCAACAGAAAATGACACAAGAGAAAGAAAACATAGAAGACGAATGACTTTGCAAAGGAGTAGCTCAGTAACCACAACTGGAAAACCTGTTACAACTACAACGCAGATACCCGTTACAACTACATCACAGAAACCCGTTACAACTACAACAAGACCCGTTACAACTACACCAAGCATAGAAATAATCAAACTAGATATACAACCAATAGAAAATATTAAACAAGAGACTTTAACCGACCAAATTGAAGATGTGAATCCTAACGCAGCAAATTTAGCACCAGTCAGACGGTTTTACAGATCAAGTGCGGAAAAGTATGAAGATAAAGAAATGGCGATAGTTAATAACGAAAAAGTACAGATTGTAAGGCCGACTTCGCAATCAAGATTTGTAGGACATTTTCCTACGCCAAGTGCAACGATAGCTAAATTAGATGAAGCCGTTTTAGGTAAAAGGACGAAGAAACAAGCTATTGCAATAGTAACACCTGAAAAACATAGTCCGAAAACGTAGTCCAAAATTAGTCAATTTGTTAAGTGTCATAAGTAAGTTATTTATTTCGCCGATACATGTGGACATTGTATTTGCTCAATTTTGTACTTTTATAGTCTAGTTGAATGGAGTCAAGTGATATTACGGTGTATGTTAGTCGTTTAGTAAATTTTCCTAATTTCTTTGTGAGTTTTATTTTAATGGTTGATTAACAGAGACACAAGTCTCCCTACTCTTATTTCTGATTTCTAAAAAAGTCCTATCTACTCGTACAAGACTTTCGCACAGTGATATACCCGTTGTAGATCACTGTCCGATCATCCAGTAACCGTCTGGACCAAACCAAAGTCGTTGACGGCGCGCACTGTTTCCGGACGCCTCAAGGAGGTGTCAGCAAATTATAGCGATCCGGCAAAAGGGTCGAAGCCTACTGGGGCCAAGGGTTTGCGTCTGAAGAGAAGGCTCGGTATGGTAGGCAACACAGGAACAGGGTTAGTTTTTAGTCAGTAAGAGTTGGACACGATCCACTGCTTCATTCAAGGGCGGCAATTATCATTGCATGATTTTTATCCACCGAAGAAAAAAAACTACTCGCACAAACCTTTTGGTAACACATTTGGCGTAAGTAGAGAGTAGAATTCTTTGCCAGAGTCAGTTTCCTGATTTGATGATTCTAGACACTGGCTCGCAGACGGTGAGCAATGGGTAGCTCACCATCCGGTCGTCTGGTAACTGTCCAGGCCGAGCCCAAGTCGTCAACGGCGTGCACCGTTCCCGCGCGCCTCAAGGAGTTGTCAGCAAACTGTACTGACCCTTCAGGGTCGAAGCCTCCTGAAGCCGAGGGTGGTGTGAAACTGGTACCGCGGCTCTAGGAATAAAGCAAGGAAGATACGGGTAGGTTTTTTAGTTAGTAAGAGTCTGACACTGGTCTCCCGCTCCACCTAAGGGCGGGTTTCGTCATTCGATGATTTTCACCTACCATAAAAAAGGGGAGTCAAGAGGGAGTATAGAGTAATATATTGATACCATTCAGCTTTCTAATGCTAACAGTCGCTGAGATTATCCGCGGACGGACTGACAGACATGGCGAAACTATAAGGGTTCCTTGTTGACTACGGAACCCGTATAAGGTTAGTTTCGCAGGGTATCGGAGATTATAATTGCGAAAGGTAATATTTTTTTAGTCTAGAATATATTGGTATTTTTCCCCCAGAGATTGCGCTGAACCCGGTGGTAATTTTGGATTGCATGAACGATTTTTTGTTTCAAAGAATATACGTAAATCAAGTCTGAAAATTGGCGAAGAGCGTGTCGGGCCACGCTCAGTGTAGGATTCCGTAGTTTCCCGACCGTCACAAATTTCTCACAATGTAACAGAACCCTGTAGCACATGTAAAAATTAGTAACCCAATTTCCCAAGAGATGGCGTTGTACCCGGTGATCATTTTGGATGGCGTGGTGTGGCTGACCCCAGCTTGCCCACCATCACGCATTTTAATTTGGATAACACGAAAATTTAGTCGATAATTGGTCGAAATTTGTCGCCAAATATCAGAATTTGTCGGTCAGTGGTTTAGAAGTTATAAGGGGTCATTGTGGGCCAAGCCAGAGTCAGCTGTCCCCAGCTTGCCCACATGTGTATCTCAAAAACTAGAGCACCTAGCGAAGATCTGTTTTCTCCCAGATTTAGTCGCCAATAAGTCGAAATCAGTTGCCAAATCTCAGAATTTGTCGGTCAGTGGTTTAGAAGTTAAAAGGGGTCATTGTGGGCCAAGCCAGAGTCAGCTGTCCCCAGCTTGCCCACATGTGTATCTCAAAAACTAGGGCATCTAGCGAAGATCTGTTTTCGTCCAAATTTAGTCGGTAATGTGTCGTAATTTGTCGCTAAGTCACAGAATTTGTCGGGTTATATTTTAAAAGATATAACAAGTTTATTTTTTTAAGGTGTAGACCAAGAGCTAGTTGGAAGATTTTACAAGAAATTGTCAAGAAAAAATATTTTAATTATAATGTGAAAATATATTTCCAATTTTTACGGTCTAATGTCCTTAGACAAGGCAGAGAGAGACAAATTTTTAATTAAATACATGTTTTTATGTTTAAAACATAAAAACAATTGTTAACTTAGATTTCTTTGAAAACATTAAGCCTTGCTCTCGGTCTATTTACTGTCAAGACGTACAATCGCGTACAACTATTTTACCGAATTATAACGTTACTTTATAATTTACGTCAGAATAATAAAACATGTTGGTTTTTTAATAAAGTTATTTATAAATTTAATACAAGACAAAAGCAAATAAATAAACTAGTCATTGATTGCGATCCCACCTAATGGGAAGCATATTATTATTCTTACCTAACGTAAGTATGAAACTATTACAAGAAAATCCAGCCACTGTACAAACGACGCTCAATAACACTTTTACCCGAAGTCAAAATACTAACCCTTTCTAAAGAATAGCACAAAATATTTCAATAAGTCTCACAAATTGACAAACTTATTATAATCAATTACATTAATAAAAGCTGTTGGTGTTTATACTAAAACATTATAAGCAGATGTGATTACAGTAATATTGCCAGGTTAGCATAATAATAATAATAATAGGTTAGCGTAATTAGCATGAATATACAATTATTGTACTAATGTCACAAAAAATTGATTGATGGTGCTAATGTCATAATGTGACTTTATACAGATTGCACTGTTTAATGGATTGCTGTAACTGTGACTACACCAGGTGTCTTGATTAGCCGATAGATGGCGCTTGTAGATGGGCTGCACAAAGCCGTAATACAATGTATCAGGTTTTAGCATGATTTGTTTAAGTGAAATTCAGTGGCTGTTTTAAATAATTGCAAATTAATTTCTAGTGGATATTGTAATACAAAATTGAGGTAATAAATGATATAACTATAAAATCACAATTATTTACAATATCATTTTTTTTTTAATTAATGAAGTCAAAGTCAAAATATTTTTATTTCACATAGGCCTACATGGGCATTGTAGGGTGGGAAGGCAGGGTAGGTAGAGAAGTTGAGGTAGATAGCTAAGGTAGAATAGTTGGGGTAGGTAGGTAGGGTATGTATGAATTCAGACCGCATAACCTTATTTACAACGTGTAAATAAGGTTATGCGGTATTGTTTCTGTGGAAGGTAACGAAATTAAGTCTTGTAAGACGTCGTAGCACTCCCAAGTTTTTATAAACTTTTGTCTTTTTACTGTAATGTGCACTGGTATGCGACTTATATTAATTTAGAGAAATAAAATTAAATATCTCAAATTATACTACGTGTTAAACTATGGATCCAGTGAAATTTTTCGTTGTTTAGTATATTAAGTCGGTTAATTTATAAAAAAAAATTGGAGGCATGAGGTTTGACTTCTGTGGGGGAGAAGGCGATGATGTAAAACATTAGACAAGAAATTAATAACATTTGTCCTTCCTACTCAACTTCTGAGGCGTGTTTTCATGAATGTTAGAGATCGTATTAAAGACTTCCAGAATCGTGGGGTTAAAGATATGAATTATGTTTAAATTTTCATTTTCTGATTTTGTAAATTAACGCGTTCTCATCAAATTAAATATTGTAGCGCGGGAAAAATTATTTTAGTACGCTGTGGCTTTGCTACACTGTGGTTGCAACGCGTCGCAGCTAATCGTGCGCCAGCGCAGGCCGAAGGCAGGCGTGCGGCGGCGGAGAGCGTGCTCCGATCATCATCGTGTGCGGACGCACGCAACGCAGTACTAACTGTCCTGATTACCCGAACCACATCGTGGGTATCCAAAGATGGACGATGCCGCCGAGTTCGACCTGGACACTTACTGCAAGGGCTGGATTGAGGTGGCCCGAAACAAATATGCCTGGAAGAGGTTGGGGGAAGCCTTTGCCCTTCGGTGGGAAAGTATAGGATATAAAAAAAATAACTATGGATGGAAGCTACGTGGAAGCCATACTAGTAGTTAATGAAATATGAAAAATGTTCTTAGCTGTTTTTTTGACATGACATTGTGCTGGTTGCCGAGAGTGGTCTAGAGGTCCAGAACAGATTGCAGATTTGGTGGCACAGACTGGAAAGTGTTGGTCTGAAATTAAGTAGAACTAAAACGAAGTACTTGTTCTGTGATTTCGGCGGTCTCTCCGGTCCTATGGCCTTAGCTCTCGCCGGAACGCCCATACCAACCTGTTCCGACTTTAGGTATCTTGGGTCGCTTATCCAAGGGAATGGTGAGATAGACCGAGACGTAACGCACCGGATCAACGCAGGATGGATGAAATGGCGACAAGTCACGGGAACAACTTGCGACCCACGGATGCCCCTCAAGTTGAAGGGTAAAATTTACAAGTCCGTGATAAGACCTGTCCTACTGTATGGATCAGAATGTTTGGCTGTGAAAAAGATGGATGAAAAAAGACTGCATGCAGCGAAGATGAGAATGTTGAGATGGATGTGTGATTAGAGGAAGTCTGAAAGTGGCGCCAGTGACTGAAAAGTTGGAAGAAAATCATTTGTCTTGGTATGGTCATGTGAAGAGGAGAGATGAAACGCATGTTACAAAAAAAGTTCTGGGTTTACACGTAGATGGATGGAGAGGAAGAGGGAGGCCGAAGAAGAGATGGATGGATTGTGTGGGGCGTGATATGAAAGAAAAGGGAGTTAGTGATAGTGTGACGGGTGACAGGACAGAGTGGAAGAAAGAAACATGTTGCACCGACCCCAAGTAACATGGGATAAGTGTAGGATGGTGATGATGTTCTTAGCTGTTTTTTTAGATTCTGAAACATTTCTCCGACATTTGTTTCGCCGTTGATCGGTTCACCGACAGAACGATTCACTATTCATTTTTTCTCCGACAGAACTTTTCAATGACGAACGATTCACCGACAGAACGATTCACTATTCATTTTTTCTCCGACAGAACTTTTCAATGACGAACGATTTGCCGACAGAACGATTCACTTTTCATTTTTTCTCCGACAGAACTTTTCACCGGCGAGCGATTCGCCGACACAATCTGCTCCTAGGTTATAAAACATAGGTATTCGACATATAGACCTGTTTCCGTTTGTTGTTTACACCTGAATCAAGTTGTGAAGACGAAACTTGCAAAACTTGAACAAAACTAACCAAAAAAGTGACAAAAACGTATTTGCTTCAACGTCAATACATGTATCATACATGTTATGGTTATACATAAATGTTCCATCCATCAGCCAATAATTTGCTTCACTTAAAAGTCTGCAACTCTCATTTGTGCCAAATACGATTACGGATTCTTTATTATGAGTGTAGTGACCGATAAGGAAGTTGACATCATTGTTAATTTTGGTTAATTCATCGGGGATCACAACAGCATGTATATCTTTGGGAATACTTGGAAAATTCTTATTCCTTACCCGATGAACCATCATTCTCATGGCATCCCTAGTCGGCATGTAAGGAGCACCAATACTTGGTACATCTTGAATACACCGTTGAACAATTTGTGAGGGTGCATCCATTGAATGGTGGGCTTTTTGTTTGATGTTAGCTTTTACAGTTAATTCAATCTGCTTATCGGGATCCGGCAAATGAACATGTTTAAAATTTTTCGAAATGCAGGAGCAGATGAACAATTGTGTCGGCGAATCGCTCGCCGGTGAAAAGTTCTGTCGGAGAAAAAATGAAAAGTGAATCGTTCTGTCGGCAAATCGTTCGTCATTGAAAAGTTCTGTCGGAGAAAAAATGAATAGTGAATCGTTCTGTCGGCGAATCGTTCGTCATTGAAAAGTTCTGTCGGAGAAAAAATGAATAGTGAATCGTTCTGTCGGTGAACCGATCAACGGCGAAACAAATGTCGGAGAAATGTTTCAGAATCGTTTTTTTATGGTAGGTAAGTCATCCAATAAAAAAAAAATCATTCAATTAGCTGCTTCCCTCTCCTACTATACTCGTGCATCTCTCTTTCTTACTTACCCTAATTTAAACGGAGCGCAAATATCTATCTGCAAGTGACATTTTGGTCGATAAATAATTTATATATAGATTTGCTTCGGTAGGTTCAAATTATAGAAAATTTTATATTGCTTTTTATATAATTATACAGGGTGTCATTGACATGTTAACGCAAACGAAAACCATAAATCCAGTACATGATTCTAGACCCCCCAGTGGTGGAATTTTTTGTCGGTCTTTTCTTATTTTTTTTTTTATTATTTTTTTACGTTTTTTAAATTAAACTGTATAAAAACGTCATTTTAACATTTTTTGCGAAAAAAATGAGTGAATTACATTCTAAATTAATAACGTCGTCGGGTTTGACAAGAATAACGACTTTATTTGCCTCGGTGATTTTTTTATTAATTTTTTTTTGAAAAAAATATTTTTTTTTTTCTTTTTTTTTCTGAAAATATCATTGGGATTGGTTAGAATAACGATTTTATACAGGTAAAAAATAAAAAAAAACAAAACTTTTTTTTCAAAATTTTGAAACAAAACCGACGAAAAATTCCACCACTAGGGTGTCCAGAATCATGTACTGGATCAATGGTATTCGTTTGCGTTAACATGTCAATGACACCTTGTATATATGTATATCAAAACAAACGAGCAAAGAGCATTATTCATGATCATTAAATATCATACTGTATAGGAAGTTAAGGATTTTGTATTTGCTTGTACCAATGTATGGAGAAATTAAATTCTCTAATATCTTTTTCATTGCATGCCGACAAATTCTGTGACTTAGCGACAAATTACGACACATTACCGACTAAATTTGGACGAAAACAGATTTTCGCTAGGTGCTCTAGTTTTTGAGATACACATGTGGGCAAGCTGGGGACAGCTGACTCTGGCTTGGCCCACAATGACCCCTTATAACTTCTAAACCACTGACCGACAAATTCTGAGATTTGGCAACTGATTTCGACTTATTGGCGACTAAATCTGGGAGAAAATAGATCTTCGCTAGGTGCTCTAGTTTTTGAGATACACATGTGGGCAAGCTGGGGACAGCTGACTCTGGCTTGGCCCACAATGACCCCTTATAACTTCTAAACCACTGACCGACAAATTCTGATATTTGGCGACAAATTTCGACCAATTATCGACTAAATTTTCGTGTTATCCAAATTAAAATGCGTGATGGTGGGCAAGCTGGGGTCAGCCACACGATGGCGTGAACAGACTTTTTTCTTTTTGTATTTTTGTTTGAAAGAAGATACGCTAAGGATAATGAAATATATAAAAAAGTTAAAAAAAAACCTTTGCATATACAGTAAAATTACAAAATTAGTTCAGAACTTTTTTTATTTTTCAAAAACTGTTTATCCTATCAAGTTCAAAATCATTTTCTAAGAAAGTTCTAAAAAAATGTAATTAATAAAAAAAATAGTTTAGAAAATAAGAATAAAATCTCAAAAGTAAAACAGCGTTTTTAGGAAAAAATCATATATTTATTTATTTATTTAAAGCTTCATGCACATAAAAGTACAAAAGCGGACTTAATGCCTAAACTTATGGTTCAAAAGTTAGAGAGCGGGGTACGCTTTGTTTTTAGGGTTCCATAGTCAACAAGGAACTCGCCAAGTCTGTCTGTCTGTACGTCCGCAACTAGGAACTCAATTTCCCGAGAATGGAAGAAAAAAAAGAAAGAAAAATATTTTTTTCGCGGGAAATAACGCAATCTTAAAAACGAGTGTGTATGATGACACTGCACTTTGGCCTACTTTACGCTGTTAAGAAAAATCCAGAGTTGATGGAATCGGGGCTGGTATGCGATGGACACATTGTGACCGACGGGAAACTACGAACCCTACACGGAGCGTGACCCGACACGCTCTTGCTCGATTCTTACTTGATATTTGTTGTTTTAAGAACTAATAGGTAATTTATATTTCACGATTTCTTCTACATAATCACGCGAAAGCTTAGGAAGCGTGAGTTATAATTTTATTTATAACCTGTAACTATAATAAAATAAAACCAAACTTTTTTATACGCACTATATTTAACAGAAGCTTATACGAAACCATTTATATCAAAATTCAAACGTCTTAAACACACATTATTATAAAACTAAAGTATATATTTACTAATCAAAATTATCATAAATTCATCGCAATTCACACATTCTTGAAAGTGAACCCTCAACTAAGTGTATGTATATTTACATTCCTATAAAAATGAAATGCAAAAGCTGTCATTGTAATTCATTTTTAGAAGTCTGTATTCAAGTAAATATTGCTTTCTGCCAGAGATTTGGTAGAATTTTGGTTCAGGAAACTAAAGCTAACATTAAAAACGACTTACCTAAGTGCAGGGAATAGGAAAATTGTTGTTTGGCCACAATAGTCTTCGAAAATACGCATGAAATCATGTAGAAATTCTATAAGAGGCAGATTAACTAAAATTGTCATCCAAAAGAAAATGATTCAAAGCAAATTACATCTCTTGAAAGCTCAATGAAGGTGAAAAATAGGTCATCAATAACATAAATAGAACTGCTATAACAGACAGACAGCTAGTGCATTCAGACGAGATTCTTAAAATAGTGATGTTGAAACCAGCATCAATCTCCTAAGTCTCATCTCCAGTGGCGGCCATGGAGATCTGATCTGGTAGTCATCGGAAATCCCTTATTAGTGCAGAAAAAACAGGCGCAGACAAAGAATTGATCGACTTCCATGTATCCTAAATTCATCTATATTTGTTTGCTGCTGTGTGTATTTTCATATCTTTACTGGATGTCTACAAAATGAGCCAAACACTGTTTTCTCGTGACGCCGCCACAACATCAGAATTTCCGACTTCTAGCTCATGTTTCAATCACTTAATCGTATTTTCCTTACTTGCTCGATCATCGTCCTCGTTTGCTGTCCTTCGTCGCTGCAGTTATCTGGTTTAATACATGTTTCTTCCTCCTAGCGTTGCCGCAAGCCGCCCGCGCCGCCTCGCATGCGCAATGAGCGGCTTGTTTAGTCGCAGCGCATTCTGCGCAAGCACATTGCAGTTTGTGTTGCAAGTGTGCTAGTCTTGATCTGGCTTCTGACAAGTTATGGCATTTCTCTTGTAATCCGAATTTAGTCTTCTCTAAAACGCAGTGCGCTGACTTCTCAAGTTGTCCCGCTAGCTGAGCCGCTTGTACCATTAGCTTATGCTGTAAAGTGTGAACAAAAAATATATGCAATGACTTCAATTTCTAATATAGAAGAAAAAAATTAGTTTAAGCGACTGAAAATATTAAAACTAATAAGAAATAAAACTACAATATTACAGCCTGTATATCTGTGAGTTTATTTCAAGATGTTTGATTAGACATGTTACCCATAACTGCTTTAATAAAAATGATTACATTACACGTTTATCCACCATTCTAACAATTCAAATTGGTTTTTTTAGCCCCACCAGTACATAAACAACTAAATAATTTTCCTTTGTATGCTTTAAAGCAGACTGGGATACAAGACAACGCTGTTGCTGTGAAGACGAATGTATACACTGACATACAAAGCAACATGATGTAGGAAATGCTTTCAATATTCTTGTAGAATATGGCAGGGAATTCCTCGAAGTTGCCTGGCTTCCGTTTACACCTTGAGGAAAAGAGAAAACAGAGTTTTACGAGGCATTCAGGAGCATATCAGGCACTTCAACAATTACTACCAAATAACGTTGGAATTTAAAATAATAATTTAAGTATGGTAGTAACCGCATCGAATTCGCCATATAATTGAATGCTTCGTAAAACTGTGAATTCCTTTTCGTCTGGTTGGGTAGGAATTGTTGAAGATACACAGCAAAAACCAATATTTGAATTTACACAAAATTTGGGTTAAAATTTTATTGTATTTTTGTTAAGTGATTTTTTTAACGCTTTTTGAAAAGTGTTAAAATTTAAGGAAACTTCAAGACAAAAAAATAAAGAATAAAATATCGCAGAAGCTCACCTGAGCTGTAGCTTGCTGTGCTGCCTGCACAGCCGCGTTGACAGTTCCTTGCTGTTGATGTACTGCAGCAGTGTTCTCAGCAACCACTGCCTCAGCTTCCTTCACTTCTTGTTGGAGTTGCTCTACAACTGCCTGCTTGCCAGCAAGTGCAGCTTCGGCTGCCTTAGCTGCTTGTAATGCTTTTTCCGCTAGTTGAGTTTTGACCTGGAGATTTAAAATGAATATATTAAATCCAGTTTATTTCAAGATCAAATTGCATATAATAATACTAGGAATGACAGATGTCGCTCATATTTTCTTTGACGCTGTCAAGAAATTCGAAAATACTATGTGGATAATGGGAGCGATGATGATGGATGGCTCCGTCCAATATTTTATTTGTAAGGTGTTCCCAAAAACAAGTAGCATTAAACATACCATATGAGCTGCTTGAGCCCCAGCGGCGTTTTGTGCTGCCTGAGCGGCTTTCGCTTCAGCTGCTGCTTTTTGAGCTATACTTGAGGCGCACTTTCCCTTGCAGTCTCGCTGGGTTTCTCTCACTCTGTTGTCTTTCTTTCCCTGCAAAGCCAGCTGTTGCGCTAGCTGCGGCAAGTTCGGCTGCTTGTCTGCCGACCTGCCCTCCGGGTACCCCCACACTGACGCGCAAGTCAGCAACAAACACACAAACAGTCTCATTTAAACACTATTTATTGTTCTACTAGTTTATTTCGGCAATATTAAATTGCCAACGCTAACCTAACTAATTGCATAAGTTTTTTTTCGTTTTATAGAATGGTGAATAAGAATTTTCTTCACAGCTTGTGACACAAACAAAACACGATCAAGTTGAATGGCAGTTTGACATTGATTATTCTAAATTTTAATTTTCTTCATAGAGTCTTTCATAAAAACTCTTTGTTATAGAATTCTTCTTAAAACATTATCATACTTTTTAGCTATGAACTTAATGTTGTAGCACGTGATTTCAATGGGAAATCATGAATTAGTTTATTGCCATCAGTCTTTGATAGGGCTAGAATGGGATTGATGCAATATACTTTTTATCGCTTTTCTATTAAATTAATATCATGATACCATTAATTGCCTTTTCTCCTCCTTGAAAACATCCAAACGGTCGGAGAGCGGACCAACGGAGGCTAGAAATCGGCATCGGGATCCTGGTAATTTGGGCTTGTGAGCTGTTCCCTCGCGCGTGTGGGCTCTTCCTTCGCTAGCATAACTGCTTTGCAGAATGAAGCGATCGCCACCCAGTCCTCGTCGCTCTGGACCATGGCCTGTACTAAGGCTCGGCGTGAGAGATTGTTACTGCTGATCTGACTCCCTGAGGACAAGGTGGTGCTCTGCCTTAGCGGAGCACACCTCAACCGTATGCTCTACTGTATCTTCCGGACGGTCTTCACATTGGTGACACCCAGGCGTTTCTTCTGCACCTGTCCGGTAAGGACCTGAGTCAGGCGGAACGTGAGGACGCCGTGAGGTCTTTCTAGCCCTCAAAGAGGGACCTTACCGACAGAGTTATGGCGTGCTCAACATAATATTTGCGCAAGCTACATGTTTGTTTATGCTTACATAGGTGGTTGTTTCTAGACACTCGAAGACACATGGATGCCGGTTAAACAAAACTAATTATATTTCAGTAGTCGTTAAACTCGACCAAAAATCGTTCACGTTGACTGAAGATGGGAGTGTTAAAACTCTTGTAAACCAAATGTATCGTTGAATACAGTAATAGTGATTATAGCATCACTAAGTAAGAAATACTCATTGACACATCTGATACAACACCATCGTAATCGTCACTATCATCAGTAACATACTGTTTATTCATAGAAGTTGACGATCCGATACAATTTTCAATATGAGTTTCATAGCTAACAGTTATGCTCAATGCGCAGGTACAAATATTTGCAGTGATGGCTCTTAGGGCTTTCAAGTTCTGGGAGCTAATTGTTAACTGAATTCGTAAGAAAAGATGGTTCTATATATTATAGAACTGGGGAAGAAGAGATTACAAATTATAAGGTTCTATACATTTTACTGGCAGCTAATACAATACCGCTCAAAGAATAGAACATTCAAATATTGACGTTGGATCGTACTGTCAATCAACAAATTGTCATGGCTTAAATTTTGTGTGAAAATTGTTTTTTTTAAAAGACCCACTATGAAATTAAGTATGCGCTTATTTTAACCATTAGTTGGAATAACCACATCACAGAGGCTCGATTTGCCTCTAAATTAGTTGGTAAGCGCATGTTGTCAGCAGCTTTTGGACTATCGTGTTTCAGAGGTCAGTATGATTTTTTTCCATGATGCTCTTGTCAAATGTTTTGGTGGGCAAAGTCCGGATAAATGGTTTTCTCTGAAGCTAGAATCATAGAGCTAATTTATATTTGAGCTAAAGTTGTTATATCCAAATTTGCTTGCTTCAACATTAATTTTTTTATTGTCTTTGGTTACATTAATAAAAAGCTGAAATAAAGTGCGAGTGGCGCTTAAAGTTATGATACGATATGTAGATTTACCATCTATAAAAGAGGCAACCTATGGATTCCAAAATATTGAGTTTCCCTCAGTCTCTTTTCTCGCAAACCATAAATTTAAGAAGAAGTTCTGTTAAATCTTGAACCAGTATTTTTATTAATGAATCGTTTAACACAGTTTATCATCCACAATATCTTATGTAACTAGTTACATCTTCCACTCCTTCAAAGTCAAAGTGAAGGACTATTGTAACTAACTCAGTTCTACTTTTGATTCCAGTAAGACGTGGAGGATCGCGAATAGCTCGAGTCTGCGTACTACAACCTTCTCAATCTTTGAAGAGCATCCGTCGACGTCAAAACCAAGGGTCCTGCTGAAGTCAGGACTAGTAAAAAATGATTTGCCTTTCTTTGTATGCCCTGATCGCCTCTGCCACGATCCTTGCATGCGTACCAGTTTGTTATCGACAGTTTGAGATGCACAAGTTTGTCAAGTGTCTCAAAGCCGGCAAGTAATATGTTAGTTTGTATGAGTTGCATGACGGCGCTCCTTGCTGTTAGTCTGATTGCCTGTGGACCCATAATTTTGGACACTTACTGGCCAAAATGTCCGAGCAGGAACAAAAACAAAAGACCAGAAGACATGATCCCCCAGGCCTGCAAGAGTCCCTGTTGCCCCAAACGATCTCAACATAACTGAGAAATTAATTTGTAGTTAGTATACGTACTTAAGTTGTATTAAATATTTGTACCTATCACTTGATTTTGATTTTTAATCCGACTGCTTAAGGCCTAAACCTAAGCCTTAGGCTGACATTGAAGCTTTTGAATGATTTTGATCAAATTTCTCTCAGAACACTGATATTCGATAAACAATTTTCTTCAAAAGTACACCCCAATACACACATAACAAACACAGATAGTCCAGTGCAAATAGCATCGTTAACGATAAAAAGTGGACTTAAATAGTAGTAGAATGAAACCCTTTGGAAAAGGAAGAAAATATGGCAAAAATTTAAGGAAAAATAAATTACGGTCGATCTGAGGTCGGGAAGTGGATGGGTGTGCGGTTTTAAGGGTAAAAAATGGTTTATCTCTAATTCCGGTAAAAGTACCGGTTCTATGGAAACAAGTCTAATAGCAAACTTGTAGGTTATAAAAAGATCTACGGCTTTTATATTTTAACTTTTATACATAACCTCAAAATCTATGTGAAAAGTCCAAAAAACCGAGTTTTTGAATTTAATTTTTATCTCCTTTAAAAATTACTTTTTTTTCACAAAATTTGGTGAAAAGTTTCCTTTTCATGTCCCAAACTTGCTATAATTTTTTTGATTTAAAATATTCTCAGTTACTCTTTATTTCGACTTAACATCGAAAAAACAGCCTCTTTTTCAATCGAAAAATCTCACGTAAAAATATGTGATTTTTTTAAAACGTTTGTTGGCTTCTTATTCGTCGAAATTTTTACTTTTTGATGGTGTAAAAAAATATATACATTACTATAGTAAATTTTCTCAGAAAATGCGAAAAACTAAAAAATCTCGAATCAGAAATTTCTTTTGTTTAATTATTATTAGCGACCCGCTCCAGCTTCGCAGGAGTGCAAAGGTGATATATTATACCTATAAACCTTCCTCTGGAATCACTCTATCTATTAAAAAAAACCGCATCAAAATCCGTTGCGAACTTTTAAAGATCTAAGCATACACAGGGATAAGCAACTTTGTTTTATACTATGTAATAATGTACTGAGGTGTTTATTCAATTTTTTATAAGATTTAAAGGGGATTTCATGTTGGAAATATGGCTGCTGCAATTGCGTATGCTTACATAATGCTCCAATGTGGAAGAACAAACCTACGAGGAAGTTAATGATTCAGATGATGAAATTCATCATCTGAATCATAAGTAAGTAAGTTTTTCGAATTTAACCATGAAGAAATGCTATCAAAGAGACAAAAACTAATGGATAAGTGATTAGAATGTAAGATAAAATATTATGAGGCAAGATTATATTATTTAAACATATGTAATGATTATAAATAACGTTGACTGATTAAACGAAGCTAAAATTTAACAAGACAACGTTTTTACTGCATAAAATTGCAGCAATCACATTTACTACATGAAATACCCTTTAAATCTTTTATAATAAATTAAATAAATACCTCAGTACATCATTGCATAGTATAAAACAAAGTTGCTTATCCATGTGTATGCTTAGATCTTTAAAAGCAAAAAAATTCGCAACGGATTTTGATGCGGTTTTTTTTAATAGATAGAATGATTCCAGAGGAAGGTTTATAGGTATAATATATCACCTTTGCACCCACGCGAAGCTGGCACGGGTCGCTAATAATGATTAAACAAAAGTAATTTCTGATTCGAGATTTTTTAGTTTTTCGCATTTTCTGAGAAAATTTACTATAGTAATGTATATATTTTTTTACACCATCAAATAGTAAAAACTTCGACAAATAAGAAGCCAATAAAGTTTTTTAAAAAATCACATATTTTTACGTGAGATTTTTCGATTGAAAAATAGGCTGTTTTTTCGATGTTAAGTCAAAATAAAGAGCAACTGTGAATATTTTTCATAAAAAAAATTATAACAATTTTGGGACATGAAAAGGAAACTTCTCACCAAAGTTTGTGAAAAAAAATTAATTTTTAAAGGAGATAAAAATTAAATTCAAAAACTCGGTTTTTTGGACTTTTCACATAGATTTTGAGGATATGTGAAAAAGTGTAAATACAAAAGTGGTAGATCTTTTTATGAGCTACAAGTTTGCTATTAGACATTTTTCCATAAAACCAGTAGTTTTGCCGGAATTAGAGATAAACCATTTTTTCCCCTTAAAAGCGCACACCCATCCACTTCCCGACCTCAGATCGACCGTAATTTATTTTTCCTTAAATTTTTGCTATATTATCTTCCTTTTCCAATGGGTTTCATTCTACTACTATTTAAGTCCCTTTCAAAAGCTATTTGCACTGGCCTAAGAGTCCTAAATATTTTTCCTCGCAAGTCATGATTGAACAAAAATGAATATTAGGGTCCCTCGTTGCGATGTTATAAGACAAATTAATTCTGACTACTCCACTGTTTCCTGTGTGTAAATGTGCCTGAGTAGATAAAACCGACGATGGCCAATGCCGCCGATCGCCTTAGTGTCTCCGTGTTCGAGTGTTTGCCTTAGAAACACTAAGAAGGTTCCTTCTAGGTAAGCGTGCTCCATCGTCGGTCGCATTATCGCTTACCATTAGATGAGAGAAGATGATGATGTTGATGTTCTGAGATGTGATTGACTATGTGAGATTGAGTCTAGCGCAAGCATATCGACTATATAATTACTCTGACTGTGAACCGACTGTAACGTCAAGATGGTCACAATATATAAAAAAAAAATATATAATCCGCGGTACAAAAGCTGAACCATGACCTTGAACCCGTAACCGATTATCGGGGATTTTTGACGTCACCGCGGGGGGCTGCGCGTAGTCATAGCAACACGGAGACGCATGTCAATGCGCAGTCATGTCATACTCCGTCCCTCGTTCCCCGCGCACACTCCGGTCTTCCCTGGAGTACACTCACGAACTAAGTTTTTAATTACCTATTTATTAGTTTGTGTGTTTTTGAGTTGTTGTTATTTTCAGTTTATTGTTGTATTTTCAAAAGTATGATAGATGAAATAATTTTCTTCAAGAAAATGAGGTGACTATAACCAAAATTAAGGAGGCGTGCGAGAAAAATGGTATTAGATAAGAGAATAAGATGTATATAATTTATTTATAAAAGAAAATTATTTAACTGATTCTTTAAGAAAAACTGCTGAAGCTACCAAGTCTATATCAGTTATAAGAACTGTTCAAGAAAACAAAAGTTCAGAATTAATAGGTTTTTTGCCGATAGGATCACAATCATTCAGTGATAGTGCTATATGTATAGCGCTAGGTGGGGCGGGCGATAGAGACAGATTTTTGTTGACTTAAAACCCACTCCTGTCCCTTCATACCACAGCTGAACCTTCCACTCAGAAACCGATCCTAGGCCCAAGTAGGCTTCGACCCTGCTGGGCCCCTATCTACGGTTTCCTGACAACCCCTTGAGACGCACGTGGAGTCGCGCCGTCGACGACCTAGGCTCGGTCCGGACGGTTTCCGGATAGTCGGACAGTGAGCTGGGTAAATGACCAACGATCTTCTTCTAAAAGAAATGCTCGGTGTAAATGGCAACAAATGAACAAGGTGGAGTAGGAACTCCACCTATGTAACATGATTCTAGACACCCCAGTGGTGGAAATTTTTGTCGGCTTTTTCTTAATTTTTTAAATTAAATTTTCACGTTTTTTTTAAAAGGAGAGATTGTGTAATATGTGATATAAAAGAAAGAAAAGTTAGTGGTAGTGACGACGGGTGACAGAACAGAATGAAAGAAAAAAAACATGTTGCGCCGACCCCAAATAAAACGGGACAAGGGCAGGAAGATGACGTTAAGTGAGGTATCGGTACTGATACAGTGTTAGCACACACAGTAGTAGGATATTAAGAGCCTGATATGTGGTTAGTCGTCTAGCTTAACAGACCTCCTATTCTGTTTTGCAATGCCGTTTCCAAAAATTTTACCTTATAACCTAAACCCGTTTAGAAAAAGGAGAATGCTCTTGGAGGGACTGGCGTTACATCTGGTGAGAAACTGCCCGATGATTATACTTGCGCTATTACAAATATAGCTGAGTATATAATACTAGTAGATAACGGCCCATTCCCTCTTCTAAAGAAGAAGAAGCCTGAGTCCCAGAAGTGGGAACATTAAAAAGGATGATGATATGATACCGTAAGTAGTTAATCGTATGGACGAACTTTTGGATTTATTCAATGATGATGATTGCAATGCAAGCATATCTTCAAAAAGTCTCTTCAAATAAATAACCGCAAAGGTTCATTTCTAAAACGGATTCTGATATACAAACTTTCTAAGCCCTTCTGCTCTATGACATTGACAGAGTTTTTGATGAAGAAATTTTAAATTTAGAAAATATGGTGACTTTTTCGTTCATGTCGTAACTCAAGAAAAATTTTGCATGTATTAAAATATTAGTGACAACAATATGCGTGTTAAATTATTGTGGAATGTTGCTAGGATAATCTTGGTATCGGGATTATCTTTTGGCATCTGATTGAAACAAATGGTAGCAAAATTCTAGTGTCTCCTTGCAGGATAACAGACTGATCTCTGCATGTAAGTATTACAAGACATTCTTCTCAGTTTTTGTTGCCACGGTTGCCACGAAAAAAAAAACTATCAAGAAAGATCCTTAAATCCATTCGAAAAATATCGGGTTCAAAAGCCAGAAACTGTGTGGTAGGTATTTACTGGATAAAGTGACATTTGACTGTTTTGTCATCTGACAAGTTCATAACCTGCGAAGTGAACGAAAAGTATCATCAAGATCCAAGATAAGCATTATTTTTCATATTTTTTGTACAATCCTGTCGTTTTCCAAAGTTACTTCAATTATTGTTTCAGATTGATGACTACAGTTGGTGCGCTGGTTGTGGTTGGGGGACTTTTAATTGGTTGCATAGTTGCGAGAAGAACCTTCACCAATTGTGCTTTGCTAGGCACGTAGATTGAAGCTGTCCCCAAAATCATTATATTCTTAGAGTTAGCCAAGACTCCAAGATGGTGTGTATCTCTTGCACCACATTTCTCGGCTTGCTGGGACTAATTGTGCTTGGACCTCTAATATGTGAAAGACTGTTATGCTGTATTTCCAAGAAGAAGAAAAGTTCTTGTTGATGTATACCTACTCTTGATTGTTAATAGTGACTGCCATGTAACTTCAATTATATATATATCTTACTCACCATTTCTAAGTTTTTGTTTTATTTATAAATTTTTGATATTTTCTATAATTCGTTCCAAAACTACTTTCTTATTTCAACGTTTTGACTCTTATTTTGTGTTTTCTAAAACGAAGCATCATCCCGCATAACGCTTACGTTAAGTTCGTCAAACTTATTAAAATTGTTTGTCATTTGCTTTGCCTTTGTGTTTTGTCTTTCCTTAAATGTGCATCTCTTTTGTTTCAGAGCCAATGCTTGGTGTCACCTTTTTGACCTTGATCAGTGCTGCTATTATTCTGAGATTTTTGCGGATCTGGACCCAACCCATTTGGGGTAACCGGTGCTTGTGTAAGACAAAAGTAGATGGTAAAGACGTAATCGAGGACTATAAATCGATACCTTCTTCCGAAGTTTCTTCTGCATCTAAGACAGTGCATGGAATAACTTGTTCTTGAGTGCGTCCTTAAAACTTTCAAGATGATTTGTATGAGTTGTGCAACTGCTCTTGTAGCAGCCACCTGTATAGCATGCGGTCCTCTACTTTGTGATAAGATTTTAAGATGTTTCATCAAAAGTAAACGATGATTGCCTTGTTCATACAACTGTGTCCATAATTTTGTATTGTAATAAATTGATGTCACTTTAGATGGTTCGTTTTTGTTTATTTTAATAACCAACAGGTACGTTAGCTTGTGACGCTTTTGTTTGTTACAATTCTGCACGGTCTTTAAAACCAAATTCATCACTCTTTGTATATTAATACCTAACTTTTAATAGGGTACCATACAAATTTCAAGTCTATTAGTAATATTTCCACTGCTGGTATAAATCTTTAATATTCCATCAATCTATCCGGTATTTCAATATAATACAACCCGTCACGGCTTTAACAACGTGAAGTTCACAAACCATGATAAATTGTTTCAATTTTAAACTGTGTAAAGCAAGTATCGTTCGTATATTTAAACTTATCTGTTATTACTGGTGAATTTATACTTTATACTTCTTTCTTTACTTTTTTTGTTTCAGAAAAGCCTCAAGTGTTTGGGATTGTATGATTTGCATATCTTTTCTGGGTATTATCGGCGCTGCCACTCTGATTGTCTGCGTACCGTATTGGACACGAAGCCTCTTCGGAAGTAAATGCACTTGTCCAAAATCACCCCTTTGCCCTGACTGTGGTATGCCGTTCTGATTGACGGAGACGTTGCAGCCTTCTTTGCGTTTCCGCTCGAAAGGAGATCTTGAAAACTACACTTAAATTTTCTTCGTCATCATTCTTCGTTTGATAATATCAGCTGGGAAACACAAGATACTACGCAACAATAATTCCATAAATTTGGCCTGATCAAGCAATGATTTGTTTTAGCTGTTGTACTGCTGTGGCGGGGGCAGCCATGATAGTCTTGGGGCCACTGCTCTGCGAACGACTGTTGAAATGCTTACTTCAAAGTGCAAAGAAAAAATAGACCTTGATGCAATATGTTTATCAATTAACTTTATAATAAAATCATAATAAAGTGACCCTATCCTTCACTAATTTGTTTCATTTAAATTTTACGGATGTTATAATTTTATCGACAGTATTATTTTTCTTCGTATCGTCAGCATATCATAGCGTAGCATTATCAGCATTTGGTCCCACTGCTGGGTCACATGCCTTTAAGACAAGGAGTGGGCCGTCATGATTATAGTGATCTTCGAATTTGATTCTAGGTTATACCGGTTTCCTTACGTTGTTTTCTTTCACTGTCTTGAGAGCAGTTACTGAAATTACAAATAGTATTTCACCTGGCTGGGTTTGAACCTGCGGGTTTGGACCTGAATATGTAAATGTTTTATCGGAAAGCGCCTGCTATGAATTTCTTAGCAAATAACAGCCAATGACAAAAGCTAGTCGTAAATAAAATATATATGTAGCAGGCGCTTTCCGATAATAAAACATTTACATATTACTAAAAATCGGCAAGTATTTATCTAAAATTGTAGATGTTATCTTGATATACAATAAATATACATTTGTTTATATTATGGCCTGTGCATAATCAGCGTGAAATAAGCGTTTTTTTAAAGTGGTTCTGCTGGAGAGTATGCTCTGTGGCATGACCACTTTGAATTGATATTTTCCAAGAAACTAACAATATACAAATTTTGTTATTAAGCTACAAAAATATAGACATTATCTACATTTTATCCTGTAATTTGTATGTAATTTAGTCAAAGTGGTTCTGCTGCGGAGTATGACCCGCGGGGGGCTACTCTCGGTAAGTCAGGGGGGCTGTTACCACTCTGGGGCACTAGATTTGAATTTGATGCACCTATTTAGCATTGAATTTTATAAGCTGAATGGGAAACAAAGGATGAACAAAAGTGAAGGGGTTAACGTTAATTACAGTTTGAGTAAAAATAACTTCGTGACCATTAGGGCCAACACTGCGTAAGCGGGCGGACGTGCGGTCCCATACAGAAGTATATTGCTGCAGTTTGCTCCGTAGGCACTCGTCACAAGCAGCCACGGCCCAACTCTTTTGAAGCCTAGAACCCTAAAGCCTATTTACTCTAGCCTTGAAGAGACCTTCTTCGATCCTTCGATGTACCCGGCATAAAAAACGGTGCTTAGAGGCGAAACGCTTAGTCCGGACCGTGGAGGTTTGACCGTGGAGTTGTTACTTTTCGCGTCCCAATGGCTAAACGTATAGGGATGGCGCGCACTGTTCCCGCGCGCCTCAAGGAGTTGTCAGCAAACCGTAGGGACCCTGCAAAAGGGTCGAAGCCAACTGGGGCCATGGGTTCGCGTCTGAAAGGAAGGCTCTGGCCCTGGTGTATATGGCAACGTTGGAATGGGGTAGGTTGTTTAGTCAGTAAGAGTCTGACACTTGTTTCCCGCTCCGCCCAAGGGTGGGACTCGTCATTGGATGATTTTTACCTACCTAAAAAAAAAAAAAAAAAAAAAAAAAACGTATAGGGATAAAATTTTTCTAACGGGTAGGTCATATCCTGAAATAGCATGTAGGAGACTTCTTATACTGGTTAAGTTCCAATATTTTTTAACCGCACGTAATAGTCTGATATTCATTTAAGAAAAACCTTCTCCGAAATATGTAAGTATGTTTATCAGTTGTTTAGTACCCATAACACAAGCTCTCTGCTTAGCTTGGGACTAGATGGCGTTGTGTGATAGTTGTGGACATATTATTATTATTATCTATTTATTGGATGAAAAGTATTTTGTATCCAGTGCATCTTCGTCTTCTGATGACAGCTTGTCAGCCTCACCGTATCGTTCATCGTCGACTTCGCTCTCTTCAGCTTCGACTCTTCCATATTATATGTCACATCCACACCTTATCTGTCCCACGGCTGTGCCGCGCCTGCACCGCATCTTCACGTTACGCCACTTCTATATGATTCATGCCTATCTTACTAATATTATAAACGCGAAAGTTACGATGTTTGGATGTTTGTTACTCAATCACGCCAAAACGGCTGGACGGATCTGGATGAAATTTGGCACAGGCATAGGATACACTCCGGAATAGGACATAGGCTACTTTTTATCCCGGAAACCCCAAACCCCAACCCCAATACCACGCGGGCGAAGCCGCAGGCAAAAGCTAGTGATTTTATATGAATTAAAGTTTCAACACAATTGAGTACAATGCATTTTTTCTACAATTCTAGCCGTCCTCTGCCATTTTTCAAACTTTCTGACCTCCCATTAAGAAAGCTTACACATCGCGGCTACAGATGCTGAATTTATTAACATTAAAATAAAACCTCCGTAACTTTAATATTAAAATTTAATTTAAATAAATTATATCAAAACAGGCAGTACCACTTTTATAACTAAACTATTATTGGACTCTTCAAAACATTGAAGAGTCCAATATTAGACTTATTTTTCCTATATATACTTACTTATATACCTATGTAGGTATATTTATAGGTTTATCTACAAAACTTAACATTACAAGAAGATTGAACTTAAATAATACGGTGGAATATAAAGGCACCTTCAGATTAGCCTCAAAATGCAGCAACCGAGCTTTCGTCGCATGGCACTTTGCGGTTAATTTAAATTCGCCCTAAGAGTTAAAATCTAGCTGGTTGTCAATGATGTTCTAATAAACAGATAATTATGTTGTTGGGAAGTAACCTGCAAAAGTGGTTGGATACCTTAGTGCCTATATTCCTTTGTACGTTGGCGAAGCACGATAGAGCTCAAGTTTTCTAATATTAAACTAGATGGCGCTAGTATCTTCACAGCTAAGTGGCTACCTGACATATACTTACAAAGCATAAACTTGACGTTTAATTTGACGAAAAATAAACGAATTCGAATACGAAATACGAATACAAACAAATACGAATTTGTGTTTCTTGTTTTATTGGTTGTTTTTGGTGGTGTCTTGTTTCGTTTGTTGTATGCACTCACAAAACAAACGAAAAAATTTTTGAATGAAAATATATTTTTTATAGCAAGCTTTTATACGAAGTATATACTTATATATTTAAAACTCGTCAAGACAAATCACACAAGCCCAAACTCAATAGGGTTTACAGAGTTCCACCTTCCGGCTCCATCATCAGATTAACTCTACGATATAATAATTTTGCATTGTCATCTGATTGACACATGCATGCAAAATTTCAGCTCAATCGGTAACCGGGAAGTGTATCAAATTAAATTTACAAGATTTGATCACAGACATCGGGACAAGGTTTTTATGGTCAGACTTCCACTGACCAAACGACCCACCGTTCCTTCTTGCCTTAGTTCCAGTGTTCCGCTTTCACATCAACTCTAGGCACTAGAAGGTTTTGACCCTGCTGAAACATCGGGACAGGTGAAACTAAATAAAAGCTTGTAATATTAGTTCCACGCAGCACACACTCACACTTTTCATTCATCCCGATCACTTCCGTCTGATCACATAAAAAAAAAATCGCTTGATTATTGCAGCGCTGCACCAAACCAAACCTTTGAAGTTTTTGTTTTGAGTGCAAGCCAAAATTAAACTTAACGGTGGTCAGGCGAAAATGTCTTCGATGGTACATTTGACTTCAAGCAAAACAAATAGAAAAGGTATAACGTAATAAATCCAACAAGTAAAAAGAAACAGCTATTGTTATTAATTACGCGTAAACAACTATTATTTTGGCCAATAATCACCTAAAAAGGTCCTAACTAGCACCCTAATATTAGAATTCGAGTCTTCACTTTTACATGCTCATATTTGTTTAATATAACATCATTGTTGGTTGTACATAAATACAGGAGATAGTATTGGCTATTAAGAAGAATGGACTATATTGTTAAGGTAAGCATGACATGTGTTTATTTCGTTCTTTGGCGACTAGGCTTCGTTCGGTTTGAATATAATTTTATTTTTTGGTTCTATAGATTCGTTGAGAAATAAATGGGATTAATATTTGTTACTGTATTAATATCTTATGCAGTTCAAAATTTAAATCGGATAGACTGTGCGTTTTGTTTTATGTCGGCTTCATATTAGTGCCGTGTATTCACGCGGTAATTCACGCATGAGTTCATTATGATGGCTTCACATTAATGCCTTGAATTCACACGCAATTTCATGACCAAATTCACGCGCGAATTCACACGCGAGTACACGAGCGAAATCTCGCGTGAACTCACGCCATGAATAAATAACACAAGTCCTACCCTGCGAAAACCGTTCCATATTCGCATTCACGCCTGTTCACGCCATGAATAAACTACACAAATCCTACGCCACGAAAATTCACATTCACGGCTGTTTACAAAGCTTCACGGCACTAATCTGGAGCCGCCATTACAAGGCATGGACGATTATCAGATTTCTTTTGTCCAAGAAATATTTGAGTTTAACAATATGGTTATAATTTTACATGTTCTGTAAATAATTTGGCAATTGTCTTTTTTGTTTCATCACTTGTGTTCCTTAGACATATGTTATCTGTAAATTAATAAAGCATCGTCTAAATTAAGCACATCTGTTTTTGGTAGATATACATATACATACAGTCTACATCTCTATACTCGTTGACATTAAATATGTTAGTGAACTAATAACTTGCCAAAACGTTTACCTGCCAAGCAATATGGCAATTTATTTTTATAGAAATATAATAATTGTCACTAACCTTTATCAACGGAGGTTTAGCCAAAAGAGGAGGGCCTGTATAAGCTATTTAAGCCATTTATGGCTTATACAGGCTACCGCTTATTTTTACAACATATTAAACAGGATGTCTTTGACGTACAAACGAATACCACGGATCCAGTACATGATTTTAGACCTCACAGTGGAGAAATTTTTGTTATGAAACAGTTTAGCTTGATGAAAAGGCTTAGAAATAGCTATATGTATATTGGACAATAACTCAATCTACTCTACAATGTAGTATCGCAACCGACGCATACATCCGTTAATCAGTTATAAGACAAGTCTAACTACTCCACTCATTATAATTATCTTAAGAAAGCCAACAGCAAAAATCAACAATCATATTTTGCTATTTCACATAATATAAAAATATCACACATACTTTCTCTGTCTATCCTATTTAAAAAAAATACGCCCATTCTCCTTTTGTATGCCTAAGTTAAAACAGAACACTTAAAACTATTTGTCTACTATACTAAATGCATCGTTTAGATTCTGTGGACTGAAAGCCATATTACTGTTCTTGTAATTAGAGTAAGGTGAGTTATTAGCTGATTGTGGGTTGTCAATGTCTACGTAGCCTTGCAATGCAGGGAATGACTCCTCGTCTTCATCATCGTCATACATCGGTGAATGTTGACGGATTTTAGGCATAAACCTTGCTGGAGGCTCCGCATATTGTCCGCCCACTATAATTTCGTCATCGAACTCATCCTGTTTATTCGGCTTCCACGGTTTATTTACAACTTTTGAATCAGCGAAATAGAACGGCCTTTTTTTCCGGAAAAAGAACTTTATATTATCTTGCATTACATGCTTGCTTCTTACAACTGGTTCCATAGAGTCTATTTCACTGTCCTTAGGGTTTGGTGTTACGAAATTCGTGAACGTTGGCTCCTTTGTCAAAGCGTAGGTGTTGTCCGATTCTGCATACTTGTGGTTCCATTGATAATCCTGCTTTGTGTAGTCACGAATGTTGTCATGGGGTGATGATTCTTGGAAACTTTGGGGGCTAGCGTAAACGTCATTTATGCTTGGTTTCAGAGGTGCACCGTAAGAGTCGACGGGAGGCTCCCCATAACTTTGCTTGTGAGACTGGTGTTCCACCAAATGTGCGGGAGGTTCACCAAAACCTGTTTTGTCAGGCACAAAGGAGGAATAATGAGGCATTTTCACAACGTGTCCAAAACCTGGTCTGCCATTAGGTTTTAGTTTAGGAACACCGTATTTTGGTTTATTTCTTGAAGCTCGCTTTTTGTTTACGTAAGGGTGTGGTGTATACTTTGTCTCAGGGGGTCCATATTTCGGCGATGATGACGTTCTTGGTCTCCCTGTGCGGCCCTTTTTTACGGGTTTCCTTGACCCTTTGGATGGCCTGCTCTTCGGCCTTGCTGGTCCATATTTTACCTTCAGAGATCCAAACTTTGTCTTTGGGGGCCCATATCTTAATTTCGATATCCTTCTGTAGATAACTTTGGGTTTTTGGAATATTTTGTCCATAGGGCTATTATTAAAGTCTACTATTAAAGTTGCTTCTCTTTTACTTATTCTTTTGCCATCTTCTGTATCTTCTACTTCTATGGTTTGTTCTTCTGCTCTGCTGCATGTTGCCGTGACTGTTATCTGAAATTGAAATAGTGTTGATGTAAGATTTTTATTGAATGAAGCATGCATCGCAACAATCTTGCTTTTCGTAAGTGAAATCATATATTTTTTGTATCTGCATAGAACCGTTTGAAACGTCTACTTAACAGTAATAGATCAATGTTTTTATGTTAGTTTTTGCTACATAATTACAACCCCAATATGGTGGCAGAATGCTTTTTTTCACGTGACTGTAATGAGTACAGAAATTAAAAACTTGCGTTGGTTAGTTTCTTGTTATACTTATAGCCAATGTTATGAGTAGATTCCTACAAGGCAACTTAATCTGATACATGATATTATTAATGGCTATTTTTAAGGGCTTCCCTACTCATGGGTGTCTATAGGAATTTAGTTAGCCTCCGTACCTGTCAGCTAGTCAAAAACTCAATTTTTGGAACCGATTGAGTTCGTAACGGTTTATTTGGAAACATGTAACTTTTTTCTCGGCGTGTGCGTATCGGATATTATCCCACGGTTACATACTATCACCATCAAATTTCTGTCTTTCTCCACATCCAAAAGTTACCCATCTGTTAGACATGAAACATGTCACTTTCGAAACTTAAGGCATACACTTTTCTAAACCTTTCCCACTTTCAAACTAAACCACGTCTTACATAAAAATTTCCATACAAACGCTGTCACATCTTATTGTCAGTCATATGTTGTCAGTTGGCAATTCTTTCTATGCTAATTTTGATCCCTAAGGTCTGATGCTACCGTATACAGTTATACATGAAAGTATGAAGAAAAGATGCGCCTGCGTCACTTTCTAATGCGTGCGCGGTAACGTGTCTGTAAATCTTACTCTTGCGCCGATTTAATGGCGGTAGAATGTGGGCAGATAGTTCTTTTTTGCTGTTTTCGCAGATGGGAGGAAAATAATATGGTTTTAACTGCTTGAATAAATTTGTGGATCACGTGTTGCCACTTATTAACGATTGTGATGTTGACGACTATCTCTTGTATAGTGCAAAGTAACCGTTTATGCTGTTTTGATTGTCATTGGTAGAGACTATTAATCATTTGATGTCTTATTTTATGTACTACCAGCTTTTGTCAGCGGCTTCGCCCGCGTACATAAAATATAGCCTATGTCACTCAGGAATGAAGCAGCTTTCTATTGTTGCTAAAATTTTTCCAATCGGACCAGTAGTTCCAGAGATTACCTCCTACAAACAAAAAAACAAAAAAATTAAAAAAACAAAAAAACAAACTTTACCTCTTTATTATATTAGTGTAGATGTAGATGTTGAACTTCAAAGGAAGAAAGAAAAATGCAATCGAAAGAGCACGACTGGGTTTTATTGCATAAAACTTTGAAATTTTCTTCTTACTCTAGAATGAAAGTAGGTTATTTCATGATTTCCCGTCATAAAAAATAGAATAATCGCCACAATTTTTTTTTATAATTATTTCAAAATAAAATAATTTGGTGGAACGGATTTATCTCTGAGATCTTATCTGATGCTGAATAAATAATATTTCAAAGAGTAATGTGGGTCAGAAATAATATTCAATTTAAATATTATTCTACTTTCTAGTCTAGACATAACAATGAAACGCGAGGTCAAACTTAACATTTCTAGAATATTTAACATAACATTACGCCCACTTTCTCACAAAAGAAATGGACAGAGATATAGGTACTCTTATGAGGTTATTTTAATTATTTATAGGCTCACGTTTAAACCCTATCTCACCTGATGGAACAGGAACTAAGAAATATGGAACACCTTTCGTGACAACGGAGCATCCTTGCCTAAAAGTAACCTATTGACTCTTGACGGATCTAAAGACCCCTCAGGTTTTATTTATGGTGGGAAAAATCATCTTATGATTAATCCCGCCCTTGGGCTGAGCGGGTGACTTCTACTGACTAAACGACCCAACGTCCCTTCCTACCTTAGTTCTGGAACTAAGGCAGGAAGGAACGGTGGCCCCAGAAGGCTTCGACCCTGCTGCAACGCCGTTGCCTTTGCCTGATTCGGTCGGCCTCCTCTTTTGCTAGCATTATTGCTCCGCAGAAGGTGGCGACCACCTGCCACTCCTCCTCGCTCCGGACCATGACCTCTACCAAGGCTCGCCACGAGAGATCTCCTCCACGAGTACACGGCGATGCTCTGCCCAAGCTGGGCACCCTGTGGTCCATCGTGGCCTCCGGGACTGATCCCCTGGTAGAAGATTCTGTTAGCTACGTGAAGTATTTCATATGGTTTGAAAGTAAATGAAGCAAAATTATAGCGTAATGTTATATAGACTCCCTAAAGGCCTCCTAAGGTTGCCAAATTTAAAGAATCAACATGGGAGGGTATTTAATTATAGAGGAGATAGGGGTGGACTTAGCTAGCTTTACAATTGTAGGTACTAAAGAGTGATGTGCGTTGACAGACACAGACAATGGTGTAGCGTAGATCTTTAGGTTGTTTTTAATATAGTGCGGATTTTATCACGCATGCTGATTTGCGATTTAGACCAAATCGCAAATCAGCAGTGTTTTTGTCCTTTTTTTTGGTTTCATTTTTTTATTGTAATTTGTGCAATACGCACGGGCTTGTCAAATGCAGAAAGCATGTGAAGCAAATCCACATGCGTAATGAAATCCCCATGATATTAGAAATACCCTTGGGTGTATTTTGTTTATTTTGTAAAAGACCAAAAATGTTACTGTCGGATAATCTACAGTACAACACAACAACAACCCGCCCGTAACAATTACTTTTGTTACGGACAGAGAGCTCGGGATGCCGAATAATATTTCCAAAGTCTCCCAGGTACAGGGGGAGTTGGAAACCCTAGACTTGACTCAAAGGATGGAAAAACTGGAAAGAGCATATTTTTAGATCAACAATTAAAGTTATAAGTCGCGATACCATTTACTATTTAGTACGAAAAGGAGTAAATTAAAACAAAAATCACTAATGGAAAAGGTATTATAATTGGTAAATTATTTATTGATGTGACGTAAGTTATTGTTGACATTTTATTAATTATTATTGTGATATTAATAATCTCGACATATTATGATGACATTGATTATTGTTGACTAATTCGTATTATGACATTGTTTATTATTGTCATTTTATTGATTCTTATTATTCCGTTGATTATTATTGACATTTTAAAATTCTTATTATGATTAATTTATTGTTGACATTTTATTCATTATTGTTATGTTATTAACTAACCATTCATTTTTATTATTTACTACAGACATACTAAAAAACTAATATATTTTTACACCAATTGCATTGGTAGGACATAGAGCACGACTGGAATGTACACATAAGACCTTTATTGTAATGCCTGTGTTCACAAATAAAGATTGATTGATTGAATTAATAGGTATTTTTAAAAATTAAATAAACTGTGGAATTCTATATCCGTGACGAAAGTTTTCGAATGTCCTTCAACAAAAGAGTGAAATTGAAACTAAGATTAAAATAATTATGTCTTTACGGAACAAACTAGTTTATTTAAATAATTAACTCAAATCTTTTTAAACCGGATTTTGGCGGTGACGCATACTGAACACTTAAGAATTAGTTGCCAGCGGCTTCGCGCGAATGAAAGTAAAGAACAGCTGAGTGGGTTCAATGACCGTAGGTAGTCAGTACGCAACGACCGACAACTACCTACGATCATTGAACCCACTCAGCTGTTCTTTACTTAAAGAAACAAAATTTCCTATATGCGTAAATTAATTTTAGTTTTAGAAAAAAAAGTACCTACTTTATTTTTTAATTTTATCTTGACAAATAGATAGTGTTTCATGTCATCGATCCTCCAAAAGGATTGAAACGACCAAAATTACTCAATACTGTATATGCATTTCATATGTACATTGCACATGTAGGTGGTATAAATATTGTAAAGATCAATATGGACCCTGTCGGGCACAGCAATTTTAGGAGAGAGGACGAAGAGGAGGATGTATATAGGGTATCATTGACATGTTAACGCAAACGAATACCATAGATCCAGTACATGATTCTAGATTTTTTTAAATCATTTTTTTACGTTTTTTAAATTAAACTGTATAAAAACGTCATTTTAACATTTTTTGCGAAAAAAATAAGTGAATTACATTTCAAATTAAAAAACTCATCGGGTTTGATTAGAATAACGACTTTATTTGCCTCGATGATCTATACTAATATAATAAAGAGGTAAAGTTTGTTTTTTTGTTTTTTTGTTTGTAGGGGGTAATCTCTAGAACTACTGGTCCGATTTGAAAAATTTAAGCAACAATAGAAAGCTGCTTTACTCCTGAGTGACATAGGCTATATTTTATGTACGCGGGCGAAGCCGCTGGCAAAAGCTAGTTTTTTATATTTTCCTTTTTGTAAAAAAATAATTATTGTTTTTTCTAAAATTTTTATTGGGATTGACTAGAATAACGATTTTATAGAGCCAAAAAATAAAAAAAACAACAATTTTTTTTTTAAATTTGGAGAAAAAATTCCAGAATCATGTACTGGATCTATGGTATTCGTTTGCGTTAACATGTAAATGACACCCTTTATATTTGTGTAGCGTTTTATTATAATGATATTGTATTTAACAAACTTTGATGCTTATTATGGCAGCCCAATATTGTTGAGAGTTAGCTACTATCCATTCAAAGTTGCCTGGAAAACATCGCAGAATGCGATAAACTGCCCATAATTGTATACCTAATGTTTTTAGACGTGACATAAGTTTTTTTTTGCTGTGGTTTTTATAAGCACCTACAATAAAAACTGTAATAAATAAATAAAATTCCGTTTTAAATAACACAAACATATTGCAGGGTGAAATAAAACATACAAACTAAAAATACACCCGACACACTATAAAGCGTGAAGGAAGTATCTAAAAATAATGTTTCATGAGAAACAACAACACAGTAACATTCTTAATACTTAATTGCTTAGTAAAACAACAATTAATAATTGCTAAAATATTTAATAAACATGTTTACTGAGTTCCGTAAAATAAATATTACTGAACAAAACAATGTGACAATTGGAATATCTATCTAATGATGATGCTTGGTGACTGCCATTGTTAGGCATCGTTCTCACCAAGCGTATTGTCCGCCACCGACTGTGAGTCTGCTCACTGTCAGTTCCAGTATGAACGTGGACTCAGTCTGCAATATATGCAGAAGGGTCAAAGCCAACTGGGGCCAAGGATTCGCATCTGAAAGGAAGGCTCTGGCCCTGGTATATATGGCAACGTAGGTTTGAGGTAGGTTGTTTAGTCAGTAAGAGTCTGTTGTTGTTTACCACTCCGCCCAAGGGCGGGATTCGTCATTGGATGATTTTTACCTACCATAAAAAAACCAAGCCGATACTACGCTATAGCGTAGAATGCGTTACTTTGTGTAAAAAACAAAAGAACAAGTTTGCTACGCGTAGTGCAAAGACACTGAGAATCAGCGACAAACGTCGGTTTGGTGTGCACGAGAAATTTATATATATAGTTGAAATTTGTTTTAATCCCGTGGAGGGTCGATATGGTACACGCTATAAATTTGTAAAGATAAAATTAAAAAATAAAGTACCTACTTTGTTAACTTGAATTATTTTACGCAAGTGCGAAATTAATTTCTTTCAAGTAATCGTCAGCTGGACGAGTTCAATGACCTGTAGATTGTACGCAACAACCAACAACTATCTACATGGTCACAGACTCGTTTACTTAATTGAATTTGGTGTTTTATAACCTAAGAACAGCCCTTCTTGAGTTATAAAATTACAACGAAAAGTGGCATTGATTTTTATATACATATATAGATTAACCGTTTGCCATTTAACTTTAGAGCTGATAAAATGTCTTCTTTTTTGTTGACTTACCGATTTTTTGACAATTTAAAAGACCTGTAAAAGTTCTCTTTGAAATTAATGTTTAACTGATTTTGGACCACTCAGCGATAACACCATTTTAAAAAACTCTCATTGTGCGCTGTTCCTTAAATCAAGTTTCCGTTTACGAGTCGGAAACGAGCGATCTCACAAGTTCATCGACATTATATAAAACCGCAAGTTATTCGCAAGATGGAGAGAATAATAAATCACTGATTAATTCGAAGGCTGTTGTTTTTTTACGTAAACAAGTCTTTTCTCGTGGTGTCGCGTGTAACTGTGCTGTAGTGAAAATATTTCTTGTTTAGTCGACATGCTTCACTTGCTTGTAAAGATTTTTTTTTACCCTTACACCCTGTTTCACACCTTTAAGGCCAAAATACGTATTTCTTTTCTTGTAACAACTTCTGTGAAATATTTGAGTAAATGAGGAAATTGCGGAATGCTAACAGAGCTTTCAAGCGTTACTTCTCTTTTTTTTAAAGAGTAACCATGCAGTTTCTTGCCAGTTCTTCTCCATAGGCAACGACCAATTTGGTACCGGTTACTACCTTCTGGCGTTTTATAAGTGCCCATGTAGACCTATGTGAAATAAAATCATTTTCATTTTGATAGCCGGCAAGTTGCTGACTATGTTGCTCAACACTAAGCAACAATTGCAACAATTTGGCAATATAGTTCAGCGATATAGCCAAGATATTTTGAACGAACGAAGGAACGAAATTCAATAACAGTATCTTGCTGGACTGTATTCGGAAATATATAGCATATAATATTGCTGTATATTGATCAATATTGCTAACAAAATGCAATTTTTATAGCCCGTATAGGTACGTGTCTTAAAGAACCTACTTGCCAAATAATTTTGTTGGTGTTATAGTTTTACAGATTTAGTGAGCGAGTGATTTTTCGCTTTTATATAATAACTAGCGACCCGTCTCAGCTTTGCACGGGTGCAATGGTGGATATGAAATATATTCGATTATACATATAAACCTTCCTTTTGAATCTATCTATTAAAAAAAGCCGCATCAAAATCTGTTGCGTAGTTTCAAAAATCTAAGCATACATAGGGATAGAGCGACTTTGTTTTATACTATGTAATGATGAAGACTAGCTTTGGCTTCGCTCCCGGCAAGGATATGTGATAAATGTAGAACCGCTCGACTCAATTTTGTGCAAACTTCACATAAATCATCTTCTAAATAGTCCGAACAAAGCCTAAACATTTGGTTTGGATAGGTGAACCCGTTTATGAGTTATAAAACGACAACTAAAAGTGGCTTTGATTTTTTTATATGTAGATAATATTTATCTACTGATTAATCAAACAGAAAACGACAGTAAACTGCGGTAGTGCAACTTAATTGATACTCGTAAATGGTCATTTTACAATAGTAAACGGTAGAGATTTTCCTTCATTAATACTAGATAAATGGCAGAAAAACTTGTATATTTTCTTGTCTTGAACGTAAACTTGGTTCTGTCAGGTGTGGTCACTTAGACACTTTTACTACTTACGCGTGACTACTGCATTCCTGATTAAAGTTTTTTTAAAGTAGGTTTTCATCAAATGCTTTTACCGCTCCAGGTAGAGCTAAAGGGCTTTGCAGACTTTTACTGGCTCCCATCTATGTTCCTTTAATTTTTTTCTGCAAGACAAGACAAAAAGAACAGAGGCATTAAGTCCGCCTGTGTACCTTTGTGTTGCATGAAGTTCTAATAAATAAATAAGACAAGATACAAGACGTCTCTTCAAGGCGCACGTGTAATAAAAGGCCCCGTAAACCAAAGACGAAAGTGTGACTCAGGAAGACGCAATGTTGGAAGGCCTTCTTACAAGGTGGACTGATGACCGATGATGATGAGAGTCGAACGCTCGCGCGAGCGTTCGACTCTCATCATCTATTAATTGTCTTTCTATTAAGGTGCTGATAAACTTTAGCATTCACTTGCAATGAGCATTCTTGCGAATGTTACATCACAGAAAAACTACGTGAACATTTTAGCGAGAATTCTATCAAGCGTTGTGGTGAGCATTCTAGCGAGCGTTCTGGCGAACATTTTAACGAAGGACTGTTTTTTTTTTATTGCAATAAAGTAGTGCTTGACTCCGATCCCACCTGATGGTAAGCAGTGATGCAATCGTTGATGGTAAGGCGCTCTAGTTTATTAAGAGCCTATTCACTCTAACCTTGAAGACACCTAAATTATATTCGGACGGAAAGACTGCAGCCGGCAAACTGTTCCAGTCCCTCGATGTACGCGGTATAAATGACGAGGCAAAACGCTTAGTCCGGGCCGCAGGTGTCTCAACAACGTAAGGGTGGATAGTTGCCGTACGGCGGGATGTCCGAAGGTAAAATTGGGATGGCGGAATCAAATCGTACCTACAGTGCTTCGAATTTTTTGCTTTCGTTAGAGTACTCATGAAAATATTCGTAGCAATGTTTGGCTCTAAGCTTGGCTCGGCTCGTTGTTCAGTTCGATAAATTTAAAAAGCGGCGAATGCTCGATGTTCTGTTACAAGTGAATGCTCAGGTCTATCAGCACCTTTATGTCTCTAATTACAGTATTGGAATGGTTAAGATTTAAGTTACTAATAGTAAAAGCACAAAATAAGTAATGTAAAAGAAAAAGTCTAGTTTCTCAAGGTAGCCGGATATGACAAATCCTAATCTGTGTAAATAATTAACTTTATAATTGTTCTAAAGTGAAATTGCTGATTCCAATCTATTGAAACTGTCGTAAAAACTGTCTAACTTGTTAGTGTCTCGTTAGTAAAGAATTTATTAAAAATATATTCCTCTTAGTCTTTATTTTAAAACTAGCTTTTGCCCGCGACTTGGTTTGCGTAAGAGCCGATTTTTTTATATAAAATACCTAGATGTAGTAAATAGATTTTTTGTTATAATTAATGGTTCTTGTCCGCGACTTTTTTCGCGTAAAAATTGGAAATATTTGTAAAATGCAAGTAAGTCAGCATAGTAGTTAGTGACCCTGACTACTATGCCGGAGGTTGTGGGTTCGATTCCCACCCAGGACAAATGTTTGTGTGATGAGCACGATCATTTGTTCTGTGTCTGGATGTAATTTATCTATAATATGTATGTATTAAGAAATATATAAGTATATTTATCAGTTGTCTAGTACTCATAACACAAGTTCTGCTTAGCTTGAGACTAGACGGCGTTGTGTGATGGTCGTCGAATGAAAAAAAAAAGTATATTAGAAGAGTTTTGAGAGTCGTTCGTAAACCTATTGTCTTTCTATTATGTCTTTAATTACGGTTTTCAAAAGGTATGCATCACACTATAACCATTTTGCCTACGAGACCACTCAAAATTAGGGCACTCATCATTTTATTGCGAAGAAATTTAATTTGAGTCTGGTTCCCTATAAATGCATTCATCCTAAATTACTAAACTGATATTTTGCAAATTTTACCCAATAAACCATTTTTATAAAATGAGGACACGCTATCTTTCAACTAAAAACAAAAACTGGGTATTAGCAAATCGGATTCCCAAATTGAGGGTTCTGTACAAACCAACTAATGTAAAGAATTCAATTCCCGAATTTCGAGACGCACAGCATCGATTGTTAGGGCGACATTTGGGGAGGCCAATGTCTAACAGTGGACTTCTTTCGGCTAAAATGATAATACAAAAATACTTTATTAGTTCTCTCACACAGATATACATAATAAACAAAATAAGTAATCACTGCATAATGTAGGTACATATATTACAATAAAAATCTATGTGAGAGACTGGTTTCTGTATTAGGAGACCTGTATGACAGATAACCAGCCTCTCCAGACTCTGAACAGGTGGATGACATGTAAGTACATCAGTGAACAACAATTCCAGACAATCAGGGTAGACAATATGTTAATATGAAGTGTGAGCGTGAGTAGTGTGGTGAGTGGTGTAGAATAATGATGATGATGACAATATTCATAAGTACAAATCTTAATTCGTTATTGTGTATAGTTAAACAGAGCATTGCTTAAAATGCCATAACTATTGTAGTCACAAAAAACAGGTCCTAATAACTATTACAACTGCCGGAACTCAACTATTGTTCGGACGAGTTACTTCCTACTGACAATTGTTATTAGAAAAACATTAACTTTAGTCGTCTTTGTTATTTATGTACTTAAACGTAATTATTTATTTTGTGTATTGTCAATTGCATACCTATACAATAGAGAAAAACCGGCTAAGTGCGAGCCGGACTTGAGGACGAAGAGTTCCGTACCGTCAGTAGCAAAAGAATTGTAAAAAAATAACGTTTGTATGTACAAATGTGATTTTTTAATCTTATTTTATTCTGTTTATAGTATTTTATTATAGCGGCAGGAGAAATACATAGTTAGTGAAAATTTCAACTGTGTAAGTATCACGGTCTATGAGATAATGTCTAGTGATATACAGATGAACAGCGTATAGAAATAAGTTCTCGTTGTGAAAATGAAACCCGGAGCATTCAAAACGAAGGCAAAGAAGGAACGGGAGTGGGTTTTTAGGCGCGAGACGTCATTGGACGAATATCCGGTGTTTTTTTTGTAGTTTGAAAATCATGTAATGACTTCTTGCGTTTTAGGGTGAGTCAGAGATTTATTGAGTCACTCCTGTGTTCCTTCATTACCATGCATTCCAGGGCCCCGGGTTTTCTTTTCAAAAGCAAACCCATGGCCCCAGACTTCGACCCTCTTGAGCACTTACAGTTTTGCTGAAATCTCTCAACAACTTCTTTGGACTGTTTTAACTAATATTTTTTACTTTACGATTTCTCACGAAAAAAATTAACAAGCATAAATATTAAATCTTCAAGCAATTAATTAATCATGCATGCATGTAAGTATTTTGATTCATTCATAAAAACAACTAGTATTATGCAGCATGCTACCTCTCGTAGCAAAGCTATTAGGTATTATTATTCAAACAAAGATTACAGCATCATTTATCTCCCTTCTGGGGGCCATGAGTTGATGCGAAAGCGGAACACCAGGCCTCAGGAACTAAGCAAGAAGGAACAGTGGGTCGTTTAGTCAGTAGAAATCTGACATTGTCTTCCACGCCACCCAAGAGAGATTTCCACCATAAAAAAGTTTTTTGATTCAGACATAAAAACAATTTGTTATAATTATGCTGCATGCTTCTTCTCGTATTAAAGCTTTTACCTCATTAAGTACTTATTTATTTGCTCTCATATGTGTAATTGTGTGAAATATATATTTAAATACGTATATTATTATTTTTAGTATATTAATTTCATTAGTTATGTTTTGTATATATGTAAATAGTACGCCACAAACTACCCGTGTATCTTTCTCCTTCTGTCAAATCTATCCAAAGGTTGTCTAAAAAATCGCTTTTAGCGATAAGACCGCCCATTGTAACACCTTAGTCATTTTAAGCTCCTAATGTACCAAATTGTATTTATGGTGTACCTACAATAAAGAGTATATCTATCTATCCATTACATACTTAGGTATTATTATTCAAACGAAGTTTATCTATACGTATAAAAGAAACTGACTGACATGTCGACGCACAGCCGAAACTACCTTTAATGACGCAGGCGAATACTAAGAAAGGATTTTTTTAAATTTAGCTCCAAAAGGGATGAAAAACATGTCTACAGTTTGTGCAAAAACCTGTTTTCACGCGGGCGAAGCCGCTGGCAGAAAGCTAGTAGCCTCATAAAAATCATACATCACCCAAAATATCTTAAAAAAGTTATCTAACAATGTACTAAAACCAAACATTTCAATACTACAATAGCATGCGTATGAAAATCGAAAGTATACAAGATGAGCCGAACGAATCGCGTTTACATTGCTCTGAGATGAGTTGTATCACGAACTGGCGATGTTGTTTGTAAGACTTTAATAAATCGCGTTATTTATTATCGCACTAGGTGATAATGAATTGGTAAGAGAATGTACTGTACTGGCAATAAAAAAATATATACAAGGTGTCATTGACATGTTAACGCAAACGAATACCATTGATCCAGTAGGTACATGATTCTGGACACCCCCAGTGGTGGAATTTTGCGTCGGTTTTTTTTCAAACTTTTGAAAAAAAGGTTTTGTTTTTTTTTTTTTTTTACCTGTATAAAATCGTTATTCTAACCAATCCCAATGATATTTTTAGAAAAAAAAGGAAAAAAAAATAAAAAAATCATCGAGGCAAATAAAGTCGTTATAATCAAACCCGATGACATTCTTAACTTGGAATGTAATTCACTCATTTATTTCGCAAAAAATGTTAAATGACGTTTTCATACAGTTTAATTTAAAAAACTTAAAAAAAACCATAAAAAAAAACCAAGAAAAATCCGACAAAAAATTCCACCACTGGGGGGTCTAGAATCATATACTAAATCTATGGTATTCGTTTGCGTTAACATGTCAATGACACCCTGTATTATGGTTAGACTCGCAATTGACTACTATTTCACCTGATGGTAAGCGATGGTGTGGCCGATGTTAAAGCACGGTTGTCTAGAAGCAATCAATTAAGTCTTGACTTAAAAACTCCTAAAATGTAGCTATTAGGAAATATAGAACTCCAGAAGTGAATTCCCCTCCTTAAGGCCGGCCAACACGAAATACATTTTCATACAATTGCTCTTACGTAATTATGATGTGTTAACAAATCTTTATTAAAAAAATTGGTATGCACAAATATCTTGTGGATATTATCAAGGCTTCTATAGAAATCAAAACATAAATTTGTGCGAAACTAATCCAGTAAAGACTTCAGAAAAATTACTATTTTATGTGAACTTTGGCCCTGCATATTGTACTTATATTAGAAAAATAAAAAACATTCAAGAGCGTGTCGGGCCACGCTCAGTGGAGGGTAGCGTAGTTTCCCGAGATTGGGGTAGATTAGGGTTCTACAGAACCCTAAAAAGAACGTGTACAAGAGGCCTTGCACATTTAATCGAGATTCTGAATGACGATAATTTTCTTTTAAAACTTAAAACAAAACCCGTTTTCTTAAAACAAATTTCGTGAAATATTTAAGGAACTACGGAATGCCAACAGAGATTTCAGGCGTTATCTCACTTTTTCTCATTGCCTTTTCATCAAACATCACGTTGGATTGCGTTAGAAGAAGCAACAACCTTTAGATCAGATACATACAAGACGTTGAGGATTTGCGAGAGGGGAAGGCCTCTCTTAACTGTACGCACAATGAACCAGAATGGATACTTTCCATCAGATGATATAGTGGTCAAGCGCGAGCCAGTCTGGTGTCTGCTAAAAGAAGGTCTGACGCTGGTATGAGGGCTAAGAAGGAATGGGGTGGGTCGTTTAGTCAGTAAGAACCTGAAACTATTCCTCGCTATGCCTAAGGGTGGTATTTGTCATTAGATGTTTTTCCCACCATAAAAAAAACCTGGTATGAAGGCTAAGAAAGAATGGGGTGGGTCGTTTAGACAGCTGTAAGAGTCTGACACTGTTTCCCACTCCGCCTGAGGTCGATATTTGTTATTAGATGATTTTTCCCACCATAAAAAAGCGCGAGCCTATGAACAATAAAAAAAACACCGTGGTCTAATTACCTAGCTTAATTACCCGAAGGCTAAACAGGTGTTACTAGACCAAGCACCGTGAAATGCTATCCGTTTCACTAATCGAAAGTGGAAGGGTCTGACGTTCTTTAATTGGCAGTAGGTAAAGAAAGAAAGAAAAAATTGTTATGGAATACCAAGTTCTATTTTGGCTGGATTTCAGAGTTATGTTACTGTAACGCTTATCAAAAACAGTGAAGGAAAACATCGTGAGAAAACCGGCTTGTCTAGAAAAAAATTCAAGGACATGTTTTTTATGGTAGGTAAAAATCATCCAATGACGAATCCTGCCCTTGGGCGGAGTGGGAAACAGTGTCAGACTCTTATTGACTAAATAACCTACCCCGTTCCTATGTTGCCAAATATACCAGGGCCAGAGCCTTCCTTTCAGATGCGAATCCACGGCCCTAGTTGGCTTCGACCCTTCTGCAGGGTTCCTACGGTTACTGACAACTCTTTTTATTTATAACACGGTGTTGTAGAGGTGTGCTCCGCTTGGGTAGAGCACCGCCGTGTCCTCATGGAGGCGATCGTTGACAGCAAGCTCTCGCGCTGGGCCTTGGTATAGGCCATGGTCCGGAGAAAGGAGGAGTGGCAGGCGGTTGCTTCCTTCAGCCTCCCTTCTCCCTATGGTTTGCTGACAACTCCTTGAAGCGCGCGGGAACAGTGCGCGCTGTCGACGACTGGGGTTTGTCTCGACAGTTACCAGACGATTGGATGGCGAGCCATCCATTGCTCACCATCCAATTCGAAGACATGTGACATCCACCAACTCAACCCAACATCAGACAGAATCATAACAAGTGCAAGTAATCTACAGCCACAATGAATGCGATGTACTCGTAACCTACTTCACATAAAGATAATACCCCACATATTACGCGCTAATCAGATTATATTACATAATTAACGCTATAGAAGACATGACAATGAAAACAATATGGCGCTCGTTTCGTGTAGCGAAAGTGTTTGTGGTGTCGCTTGGCTGATGGAAAAGTGTTTGAAATCATGGTTGTGATTTGATTTGACATCATTATGTGCTATTTTCTTTGTTGTAAGTAAGTAAGAAGGTGGAAACTGATGACTTGATTGGTGTGATGTTAAAAGATTTTTAGTTTTTCTGAGATCAAAATACAAAAATCTGGCCTTGTGGCTACCGAATTCTTTGCTCGATTACAGCATATAATTAGTCCGAGATCGACTATCGGATAGTTTCCCAGACCAGAAATACCCATCTGAACGATAGATCGCCCCTTTTTAACGGAGGTAGAATATGCATTTTCCTTATGGATATTTTCATCAAAATGTCTTTCACGACAGAAGACGCAATTGTTGAGAATCATAGACCAATCACCGGTCCCCGTAAACTCGGGCTTTCAGTTGATAGGTAGCTCAGCGACAGAGTCTTGCGTCTCGCATCCGTCGGATACCCGCCAGGTCATCGGTCCATCTTATTGGAGGCCTTCCAACACTGCGTCTTCCAGTATGCGGTCGCCACTACAGAAACTTACGACCTCAACGACCATCCGTTCTGCGAGCAATGTGCCCTGCCCATTGCCAAGTTTGGTGATTCTTTGGACTATATAGGCAACCTTGGTTTTCCTGCAGATATCTTCATTTCTGATACGAACACGAAAGGAAACTCCAAGCGTAGCCCTTTCCATTGCCCTTTGGGTGCCTTCTGATGAAGCCCATTGTGAGCGACCACGTTTCAGAGCCGTATGTCATTGTTGGTTGGTCAATAAGGAAAATAAAATTAATAATAAAACGGCACAAAAGTGAAGAATGAACATAAATGTGGGTCTGGCTTTAGTCAGCAAAAATCTATCACTTCCTCTCACTCACCCTAGAGCAAGAAAAGTCGTTAGACAATTTCCCACATTAAAAGAAGATAGTATTCACTTTGACCACACACTCCGCCATCATTCAAGAACTGAATACGATCCGGCTAACCTAGTTCTCGGGACAAAACGTATGGAAATTAATCAGTGTACCAATAAATTTTCTCCTAGTTCAAGCACTATCACATTGCAAGGTGAAAATTAACACAAATGACCACCATATCGGGTGTCTTAGCCTAGATTCTGACAATGTAGTCGAGATAGTTTTATAACAACTAGCGTATTCGTGAACAGTTTCGCCCGCGTGAAAGCAAACTGAAATATCCCAAGGAAATATACTCCTGGGATAATAAATAAAAATAAAAAAACCGGCCAAGAGCTGGTCAGACCACGCTCAGTGTAGGGTTCGTATTACACAAATTTCTCACAATGTAACAAAATCCTTAAACTACGATTTAACAGCGCGAAGTAGCCCATGTATAAATTAGTAACCCAATTTCCCGAGCCAATTTTAATATTTTTTTATTTTTATTTGAAAGAAGATACGCTCAGGATAATAAAAACGTAACCTAAGTTAAATAATGCTTGGGTGTACGGTTAAATTACAAAATTAGTTCAGAAGGTTTTTTTTTTTTGAAAATATCTCTTCTCACTTTACGTGTATGGGAGGTACCCTAATAAATTTCTTTATACCACTTTTTGTTTTTAGTAGTTGATATACATATTGAAACCAAATTTCAGCTTTCTAGTGCTAACGGTCGTTGAGATTATCCGCAGACAGACAGACAGACATGGCGAAACTATAAGGGTTCCTTGTTGACTACGAAACCCTAAAAAGAAAACTGGGCAAGTGAAAAAAAAACTCGCGCACTGAGGGTTCCGTAGACCATACAAACTTACCTATTTAAACAGTTCAATTTCCGAATCGAGTTTTGGGGATTTTTCAAAGTTTGTAAAAGTTTTTTTTTAATGTAAATACAAATTTATGGTTTTCAGATTTATTTTTATACTTAATCTATGAAACCTTGCTTTAAACCAATTTACAGGATTCTAGGTCAAAGGGAACTACCCTAATAATTTTGATTCCTTTAAGAGTCGACCTCATCGTCGCTTTAAATCAGGTGAAATAGCGGTTAAGCGCGAACCAATAAACAATTTAAAAAAAGAGTGTCGGAAATCGGCCAAACTCTTTTTGGTCTTAGATCCTTATAATACCATTTGACCATTTTTCACTTTTTTTTCTGAAATTGCAAATGGCAACTTATGGAATACGAGGAGTGAGAAACGGGATGAGTTATTAAATAGAATTTCAGTTGAAAAAAACTGCGATCTCGTCCTCATAAGTCTACAGTAAAAAGAGAAAACTGCATAACTGCTAACATTTTCCTCGCAACGGTGTTGACTCTAACGACCACACATTGTGTGAGTGATAATAAATTATGTTGACATTTATGATTGATGAGCAATTTTAAATACCATTTGAGTTCATTAATTGTTACTCTGTCTGTCTGTCTCTTATTTATTTATTTAATTTTCGAATGGAGTGAGCAGTGGTGGCTGAGTGTGGTAACGGCCCCGACTTACAAGTTGTAGATCGCTGGTTCAAACTCATCCAGGCGCATTACTTTGTGTAATTTATTTCATCACCACTGCTCTCAAATCGGTGAAGGAAAACATCGTGAGGAATCCGGCTTGTCCTTGGACCAAAACTTTGAAGACGTGTGACATCCACCAATCCGTACTAGGCCCGCGTGGTAGATTGAGGCCCGTCCCCTCTTCTGGAGAGAATTTATGATGTTCTTTTTTTTGAGTGAAGATTAGTGGCCGTTTTATTTATTTGATAGTTGATTTTTAGTGGATATTGACTTCAATTAGTAGATAGGAGAGGACTATGGCTTGCCTGTTCAGAGGCCCAAAGGGTTAGACCTATAATATATGATCATAATACCTAAGTGATGTGGAGGAGTACTTCGACACTTGAGTGTATTTTGATGATTTTTGATGGGATTAGCTAGGGTCCCCTTAGGTAGTTTCAAAGGTTTGAGGATCTGCGAATGTATCACAAAGTTATTGAAGGTATTAAAGGTACATATTATATTTTTTTATTTTAAAAACATTGATATACACCAGAAGTTAATTAATTTTTTCTCATGAGAGCGTTCATAGACAGTCAAAATCGCAGAAGCATGACTTTTAAACCCGGAACAATTTATCCGTTAGTCATCCAAATTTTTGTTCCGGGCGGGAAGCACATCCGCGACTCGCAGCTCAGCAGCCTATTGGTCAACCACTGAGCTAAGTGTGTCAAAAATCGAAAGTATGTAAATACTTTCGCTAATGAACTAAATAAAGTAACACTTCCTAAGATATTGAATAATAATTATTTCTTTCTAAAACTTTTTACGTCGACGTAGTAGTACAACATTCCACTACGTCTGTTTTGTTTTTTTTTTTTTGGCAGTAAAAACCTGACAATTTATCTTGCTACACTCAAGGACGGGAGATGCTATTCAGTCATTCAATGATTTACACACAAAAAAACTTAGATGCATTATTATTACTATTTTTTATGATGGGTTAAATGAAAACCTAGTGAAAAATCAGAGGTTTCCTTTTAGCTTCGACCCTTCTGAAGGGTCCCTACCTTTTGTTGACAACTCCTTGAGGCGTGCGGAACTTGCACGCATCAACGACTCCGGAAGGTTACCAAACGATCGGACGGCGAGCAACCCATTGCTCGCCTACAGTGGCCGGAAATCGGGATAGGAAACCTGGCGAAGTCTGGGGCGTGTTTTAGCCTTTGCCTTATGTGGTCGGCCGGCTCTTTTGCTAGCATTACTGTTTCGTAGAAGGAGGTGACCGCTTGCCACTTCTCTTCGCTCCAGACCATGGCCTTTACCAAGGCCCAGCGTTGATTTTTAGTTCCTATGCGGTATCCTACTTGTAGAGGATGCTACACAATGACGGATTATACTTGTTTTAAGTTATATTAAGATATATCTCCGTTTCTAAAACAATTATCACAAAATAAAACAGTCAAGCAGTTATAAAAGAAAACTTTCAAAACTCTTGAAACCGGTTCCAAGACCGTATAGCTCTATTAGTGGCACGGTATTTATGAATTTATAACTATTTCGGACCACTATTTGAGTTGGTCTCACAAAATATTTACACACGTGGGTTGAAAAGTACCGAAGTTAGTCACGTCACGGTCAAGTGTAGGAAACCTGAGTCATGGCTAGATAAAATTATTATATGACACTAGCTTTTGCCCGCGGCTTCGCCCGCGTGGTATTGGGGTTGGGGTTGGGGTTTACGGGATAAAAATAGCCTATGTCCTAATCCGGAGTGTATCCTATGCCTGTGCCAAATTTCATCCAGATCCGACCAGCCGTTTTGGCGTGATTGAGTAACAAATATCCAAACATCCAAACATCGTAACTTTCGCATTTATAATATTAGTAAGATGGAACGTAAAAACGGTATTTTTTACGGTAACTGTTGTCGTTTATACCGCGTACATCGAAGAACTGGATCAATTTAAGTTAGTAGGCTCTTTATAAACTAGTGCGCGTCACTATCAACGATTGCATCACTGCTTACCATCCGGTGAGATGAAGCACAAGTTTATACCGTTAATTTTATTTTCGGGACTCTTATGAATATGGGATACTAGTCTGCAGGGGCTTCGCCCGCGTTAAAATAGGGTTCTTCATACAAACTTTGGACCACCATTACATCCCTTTAGGATCTGAATTTTGGAAAACCCTTTCTTAGTATTCGCTTACGTCATAAAAGGAAGCTTTGTGCAAAATTTCACGCTCCTAGGTCCAGTAGTATTGGCTGTGCGTTAATATGTCAGTTTCTTCTTTTTAACCGACTTCAAAAAAAAAGGAGGAGGTTCTCAATTCGATTGTATTTTTTATTTTTTTTTATGTTTGTTACCTCAGAACTCCGTTGTTTATGGATGGATTTGCAAAATTTTTTTTGTACTTGAAAGGATATGCTTCCAGATTGGTTCCAAAAAGAAGTAATAAATTTTGAATATTTACAAAATATTAATGTCAAATAAGTTTACCTATAAATTAAGTTTCTTTACAGCAATTCAAATTTTTATTTTCAACTTTTTAGTGTAGGAACTTTTATCATTTGGCTTTTTTTGAAGGCGGTTTTTTTTTTTGTAAAAAGTTTTTTTATATAAATTTAGATATTACTTGGGGTCGCCAGTCTGAAGTTTAGGACACCGTGGGTGCTTAAAAAGAATAAAAAAATTAACTTTAAATCAGTTGTAAAGTTTATAATATGTCGTTTGATATTTTTTGTCTTTCAAGCGTCGATATGTTTTAGGTATGGTTAAATTTTTGACTGCTTTTCGAGTTAAATATCGAGTTGTCCGTAGGGACTCTGCAAAAGGGTTGTAGCCTACTGGGGCCCAGGGTCTCTTTCTGAAAGGAAAGCTTCGCCCCAGTGTGAAGGGCAAAGAAGGAACGGGGTGGGATGTTTAGTCTGTAAGAGTCTGAAACTATTTCCCGCGCAACTAATAGCCGCAACAGTCAGCTGATTCTTCCAACATCCCATTAGATTTCGCCACTTCAAAGAAAGTCGATTACCCGATACGAATCGATATCAGAAAAGTATTATACAGATTATTGATGCACATAATATCTATCGTTCAAACGCTCAGTGTTAACACGACAAAAGTTAAAGTGACCACTTTAAGTTGACCCCTGCCAGTGGCGGTACTGTTCAAAAAGACTTTGCGTTAAGTTAATTTATAGTCTTTTTCGCTTTTATAGACTAGTTTCTGAATTGAAATTTGGTGTTATGGTTTTGTCTCATCTTATTATATTTCCATTTTATTATCTCTGGGTTAAGCTATGGCCCATTTCCTCTCTCACTTTTCCTAAACGATCCTAGGCTCATAAATTTTCATTTATTCCGAATTATCTTACATCATGGTGTGAAAAAAGGTTTCCCCGTAAAGGGAAAAGGTAGAGCCACACCTCCGCTTTGCCACTGAGTAGTTCTCATCCTTGTAGAGGAGGTCTGAGTCCCAGCAGTGTGAACATTATAAGTAAGACTAGGTTAGGTAAAGTACGGTTTATTTCGATTGACCGAAAACCAATATATTATTCATATAGTTGTAAAGAAAGATCTCGCAAAGTACAAATAACAAAAAAGTATTGGTTACTTAAATAAAATAAAATAATATTTTAAAAGTCCCTTGAAGGCTATCTCAAAATATGGTTAAATATTAAAAAAAAAAAAAACGTTAAAATAATGTGTTAGTTTTATTACAAGCTGTAAGAAGCCTGAAATATCAACATAATCTAAAATTGTGTGATTGATTATTCTCAAACAGTTCCAGTTGTATGGGATAAATAAGGCAAGAAGAAGAATAAGAGAGAGATTTCCATACACAGTAATGTTTTGAAGAAGAAACTACAGCACATACATAACAGTTCCGCATTTAGCCGCGGCTCAAGTTATGCTGGACACAATGTCATCGCGTTTAATATTTTCTATCACCACAAGAAGCATATCTTCACTTTTTATTGTTTTTTAACCTGACAATCGAGCCATTTATGAGTTTGATGTATTTATTGATCACCGTGTCTGGTAAATAACGAATAATGCTTATTAAATTACTGGCTTCTGCCAGACTAGTAGTTTGGGCTCATCGTGTGATTCATCTTGACGAATTTTAAATACTTAAATAGATACTGTGCTTTAAATGCTAGCTATAAAAAAAATCAATTTTCATTGAAAACGTGAATAAAAATAGATAGATTATGATGTTTGTTAGACCGTTTCAGTTCGATGACTCTTATTGACCTATCAACATACTGATGAATTGTTAAACACTTGAGCTCCAATAGAACGCCGGCGTTCGCCCACCTATTGTTTTTCTAATACGTCTCTAATTCATTATCCTCCTGCCCTTGTCCCGTTTTATTTGGGGTCAGCGCAATATGTTTTTTTCTTCCATTCTGTCCTGTCACCCGTCATGCTATCATTAACTCCTCTGTCTTCTATATCACTTTCTCACACAATCCATCCATATTTTCTTTGGTCTCCCTCTCCCTCTCCATCCATCCACATTTATACCCATGGCTTTTTTGTAACATGCGTTTCATCCCGCCTTTTTACATGGTCATACCAAGACAAACGGTTCCCTTTCAACTTTTCAGTCACTGGCGCCACTTTCAAACTTCCTCTAATATACTCATTTAAAGGTAACTCCATTATAAATAGTAGTCGCGGAATATTTGTTTGTTTATACTATACCCGGATTGTTATATGACAAATTTTCAAACAATGTATGACTTACTACTTATCTACTCATTGTTTATTAAAAATAGAGCATCAGTATATAAATAGACTAGCGACTCGTCCCAGCTTCGCGCGGGTTCAATGGTGACATTAAATATATTGTATTATACATATAAACCTTCCTCTTGAATCATTCTATCGATAAAAAAAAACCGCATCAAAATCCGTTGCGTAGTTTTATAGATCTAAGTATACATAGGGACGAAGCGACTTTGTTTTATACTATGTAATGATGATGATGTGCAAAAATTTGATTAAAGTATTATTTCTGTAAATAATACTTTAATCAAATTTTTGCACATCATTACCTACCCCGTTCCTGTGAACGGGGTAGGTTGTTTAGTCAGTAAGGGGCTGCCTGTCCACCGGAGCGGAGCTAGGCTGCGGAGAGGAGAAACTGAGAAATATTAACCAATAGGATTGCACAAAATCTCCGCTCCTGGCTGGTATTGGTTAATATTTCTCAGTTTCTCCTCTCCGCAGCCTAGCTCCGCTCCGGTGGACAGGCAGCCTAAGAGTCTGACACTGTTTCCCGCTTCACCCAAGGGAAAAACAATTTATGTTTGTCTAACTGCTCAAAATGAAACTTGGTGATTTATTTTATCGATTTTAGGTTTCGTTCCATACCAAAAGTTGTTTGTTATTAATCTACCATTACGTGTTTAAGTATCGGTCACTAGTACTATTCCAGTCACCCATAATATTGGTGTAAAATAAAATATATAAGCATATCACTTGACGAACTTGTTATTCTTTAATTTTTTTATTGTATACCATCATCTTCCTGCCCTTGTCCCGTTTTATTTGGGGTCGGCGCAATATGTTTTTTCCTGTTCTGTCACCCGTCACGCTATCACTAACTCCTCTGTCTTCCATATCACTTCTCACACAATCCATCCATATTTTCTTTGGTCTCTCTCTCCCTCTCCATCCATCCACATTTATAGTCATAGTATTTTTTGTAACATGCGTTTCATCCCTCCTTTTTACATGGCCATACCAAGACAAACGGTTCCCTTTCAACTTTTCAGTCACTGGCGCCACTTTCAAACTTCCTCTAATATACTCATTTCTCACTTTATCCATTCTCGTCACACCACACATCCATCTCAACATTCTCATCTCTGCTACATGCAAAACAGTATATAAAAAAAGGATTACAATATAATAGTACAAATGCGAGCTTTTAACTCAAAATTGAGTTTTCTTCCAGCAAACCTTACTATACATGTTTTTTCGAGAATATCCTGTTGTACAATATTTTTCTCATGAGTAAATATGTATGTATTTCTGACTGAGACAGTCAAAAAGCTGTGTCACATCGGCAAATTGAGGAGCTTTTAAAGTTTCTGTGGTATCACATGCCACACACATACACACATATAACATAGTACAAAACACATACATACACACACACACACATAGTATAAAACAAAGTCACCTATTCCTACGTATGCTTAAATCTTAAAAACTACCCAACGGATTTTGGTGCGGTTTTTTTTTAATAGATAGAGTGATTCAAGAGGAAGGTTTATATGTATAATACATGCATAATATTTTTAATATTAGCATTGCACCCGTGCGAAGCTGGGGCGGGTCGCTAGTTAGTAATATTTCATTCGTTTTTCGTAAAGTATAAAGCTAATGACAAAGAAATAAATAAGAATGAACGGAAGGCCTTAGCCCAGCAGTGGGACAACACAGGCTCAGCATAATAAGTATCGATTTTTTTTTTTATACAAATATCACACAACCCAAACTAAGTAGAGCTTGTGTTATAAGTTCTAAGACAACTGATAAACATACTTATATATTTCTGAATACATACACATTTTAGGTAAATTACACCCAGACACAGAACAAATTATCATGCTAATCACACAAATATTTGTCCTGGGTGGGAATCGAACCCACGATCTCTGGCATAGTAACCAGGGCCACTAACCACTAGACCAACTGGCCAGTTACTAAGTAGTTTTTAGGTCATACTTCCTGTAAATAAGGGGCAGTGAGATTGCCTTCCAGAGACTTAACGGCTTTTGAGCGAGTGAAATGTCAAACTATTACTGACTAAAATCCACTTGTGTTCTTTTAGCTGCACTTTACATTCTAGGGCTGTGGTTACGCTTTGGAATAATTTCACAGATCGCAAAGTGCATCTCAATTAACACTGTTAGTCTGCCAAAGTCTGACACTTCCTAGTGCTCCACCAAGATCAAGAGAAATTATTTGATGGATTTCTATTTTAAAAAACTAGGCCCTATTGAACTAAGACATTGTCGCTAATATATATTTACTAGTGTCCTGCCTCAGCTTCGCCCGGGTGCAATGTTGATATTAAATATATTATGCATGTTTTATACATATAAACCTTCCTCTCGAATCACTCTGTCTATTAAAATAAACCGCATCAAAATCCGTTGCGTAGTTCTAAAGATTTAAGCATACATAGACAGTAAGCGACTATGTTTTATACTATGTAATGATATACTTATTTAGACATTACTTATGTATTCTATATATGTAAATAGTACGCCACAAACTACCCGTGTATCTTTATCCTCTGTCAAATCCATCCAAAGGATGTCTTTAAAAATCGCTTTTATCGATAAGACCGCCCATTGTAACACATTAGTAATTTTAAGCTCCTAATGTACCAAGTTGTGTTTATGGTGTACCTACAATAAAGAGTATATCTATCTATCTATCTAATAGAGCAAAGGCAATTACTTGAAGTCCTAACGGTATACGTGCAGTCACATTCCTGATCTACATAAAACGAGCTTTATTTTCAAAGTTGCGCATGCGCATCCTATCAACTAATACGATCGATAATCAAACGTTATTAAATTAATTAACTTTAGAAATTTATTAGCAAATATATACCAATACCTAAGAGAAATCTAAGGGAATTTATATATTTATTCTTTATTGTACATAAAACATGTAATAGTACACAGTATTCAGTAAATTCATGTACAAAGGCGAGCTTAACTCAACAATGAGTTTTCTCCCAGCAAACCTTTGAAATTATAATTTAATTAAAAAAAAACATATTATAAATTAAAAAAAAAAATTGTTAATAAAAAAAATTAGGTACACTCACCGTCAAAAATACGTAACACAAAACGTCAGCTAACTGCATTATCACTTCACTAATACTTTTCGCTGCGACAGTACATCAACGTGACAAGCGTCTGAGTCGAAAGCCCGACAAAGAATGGATGAACGACGCCGGATTACTGTAGAGTATCCATCTGTGACGGATGATATAGAGAGGATAATACCGCATGCGTTTATTTTTGTTTGAGACTGTTTAGTTAATTCAATATGATAATAATAATATACTTATTTTCAAAATAAGTAAAGGTGATAAAATACAAGTACTAATATATTTCTTGGTATACGAATGAGGACAATAGTAAGAACTACTGGCTCTCAAACTTGGTTATTAGTCTGTGACTTGGGAGTCAGTTAAAATAAGATTGAGTCGGTAAATGATAAATGATATTTATTTTTGTAAATAGGTTTTTCACAACACTTTTACACGTCATTTTTGTTTTTTTTGTCAGTTTAAACTAGATGAGTCCAGTGTTTCCTAGCTGACTACCCTGAGAAGAAACACCGAAACAAACTCAGGGGTCAAAGTCTCTTTTAAAGTCCATACAGTAATAGTCGAATCATATGAGAACAATGCAGATTAGTGTCTGAGATGGTCTTTTGAGGAAAGAACCATACAGATTTGAGTGGACCTGTCCAGTCAGTGCAAGCATTTGTCAGTATTCGTATAGCTCAACTTAGGAAAACTTAGGAAACGGAGTACCGTTTCCTAAGTTTGAGTACAACATGTATTCAACAACCAGATTTTTTTTACGCTATAGTGGCAACATAAATTTGACGATAGGGCACGCTTGTGGTTTATATGGAGTCTCTATCAGACCGACACAACCTAATTAATGGGCAATTACTCCATAGATAGACTGGATGAAGGTGGCCGATTATATTTAGGTATTTTTAAGGTTAGGGTGAATGGGTTAATAATAAACTAGCTTTACTACTAACGATTATATCTCTGCTAGGGGATATAGGGTAGGATGGTGTACGGCATTGGTGTAATATCATAAAAAAAACCGGCTAAGTGCGAGTCTGACTCGCGTATGTTGGTATGGCACGGAATTGTCCGTAGCGAAAAACGGAAAAAAATCTCGTTAATTTTTTTTGTCATTGCAGCTACAGAAATACCTACATCATTTTGAAATTTTCAATTGTCTAGCAATTTGAGATACAGTCTGGTGACAGACTGACAGACAGACGGGCCAATATACTGAGAAATAGTGTCCTGTTTTACCTTTTGTTTTTTTTTTATGGTAGGTAAAAAATATTGAATGACGAATCCCGTCCTTGGGTGTAACGGGAAACAGTGTCAGACTTTTACTGGCTAAACAACCTACCCCGTTCCTTCCTTATCTTGATCCCGAGGCCCGGATAATACGCTTTTACATCAACCCTTTGGGTACGAAATAAAAAAAAAAAAACTAGCGGGTGATTTACCGACTCTATATAATTCATTCGTCAGAAAAGAACGCATGCACAACTCTCACATCTACTTTGTTTATTTTATTATCTTTATAAACAATGTGTTCCAATTCAACTCTTCAAATTGTATCAATATTGTCTCTAAATATTTTGTCTGATGACTGTAGTTGTCGTTATGTCACAGAGATGCAACTGATTGGTACGTCAATGTTTTTGTACGGAGAAAAATATTTTCATCGTCCTAAGTAGGGCAACAATCTTCTTAACTAATAATAAGATGGTAATTAAGGGGCAGATATGTATAATATACTAGACTTTGTCAGTGGCTTCGCCCGCGTACATAAAATATAGCCTATGTCACTCAAGAATAAAGCAGCTTTCTATTGATGCTAAAATTTTTCCAATCGGACCAGTAGTTCCAGAGATTACCTCCTACAAACAAAAAAAAACAAATTTTACCTCTTTATTATATTAGTGTAGATGTCACAAATTGACCACTTCATAATATGGTCAGCCGTAGGGACTCTACAAAAGGGTCCAAGCCTACTGCGGCCCAGTGTCTCTTTTTGAAAGGAAGGCTTGGCCCCAGTGCGAAAGGCAAAGAAGGAACGGGGTGGGGTGTTTAGTCAGTAAGAGTTTGACACTGTTTTCCGCTCCCCTCAAGAGAGGATTTGTCATTGGATTTTTACCCACCGTAAAAAAAACTCACTCAAGATCATTTAAATATTGGCATTTGAAGATTATGTATGCTAATCTTCGTTTGGTCATATCATTGATGCAGGATTTCTATGAAAAATAAGGTCTAAAGAAAGTAGGCCAAATAAGTATTGAAATATCATCAAACTTTAACGATTAAAATGATCTGGTCACGACGTTATTTTTAATTATTTTAAATCCGATATCACAGCTTATCTGTGTGTATTGAAAATAATATAACTTGTTTATCAATTTATGTAACCATATTACAATATAAGAAGGAAACAGAAAAAAACAGAAGAGGAGAGTTTGGTAAAGAACTAGACTATTTGCCCAATAATTTTATATACAAATATTTACAAATCTTGAACTTGATGAGTTTTATCTTCAAAGTTATGTCTTGCATAGACAAAAAAGCGAAGATCAGGCAAACACCATTGGGTGTATTTTATGAAACTTTCACACACTAAAATATAATTTAATATGATATACGTACGGTTTTTATTCATGTGTGTTTAATAAATATAGGACTTATTTTTATTCGTTTAGTTTTGATGCGCTGGGAGTGATGCTACATCATTTTTTGGTCGCTGGTATTAAGTGACATTAGGATTATTGTTCAATGTTTATTATTTTTATATATTAAGTGTATACTTTATTGTACACCTCATAATGTGAGCAGGAGAAATATTTACAAATACTAAGTGTACAATGGGCGGTCGCACAAGGCAATCTCTTATAGACAACCTTAGAAAAGAGATAGATTTGGGGTAGTCAGTCTACAAAATATCATAAATAATATAGACATGTCGGAGACGGCTTCGATTTGTTGACAACAAGACAAGGCACGCCATCTAGTGGCAACTAGAACTAAATAAAGATGGCGCGCCTGACAGAGTCGGTGACGTATCCACTTTGCTACGAGCTTGTGGCGGGGTGAACCAACCCACCCTGGGAGCGGACACTCTCAGCCAAGCCGTCGCAGAGTCAAGACGTTCTGAAACTGTCCGTTTTGTTGTAATTGGTAATTTGTGATAACAGTGCACTGTACCGAAATGTATTGAGAAGTAAACTGATTCAACTGCTAGCCGTTGTTATTCATTGCACGATACCCACATAGACCCACATGATAGATCTGATAGACCAGGGCTCGAAAACCATCCTGGACACGAGACGACATATATATTTTTTAATGTTTTTGTTTTTAATATTAGACTGCCGGTGCAACACATTCTAAGGCTTTTTGTAGTATATGGTAGCAAATAAATATCAAGTCAGCCTTCTCGTTAAGCTAAACAGCCCCTCTAGCCAAGTTACAATAGTTTTGGACGAGTCTCTTTCTACAATCGAAATGCAACAACGTAAGTATTAATTATATCATAAAACTGCAGGATGTAACGATGATCATTGTAGAAACGATTACGTTTCATTCTGTCATTTTCAATGACAACTAATTTTATTGAACTTGACTACTAATTTTATTGAAAAGAATTACGTACAATTGATTAGTTGTTTACCTACTAGCTTTAACGGCTGTAGATTCAGAGGCGGCGTAAGGCGTGGGCGACGTGGGCGACCGCCCATGGCCTCGCGGTCCAAAGGGCCTCGCGCCCCTAAGTCCCACGAACGTAAATATAGTTATAATACTTATCTAGCAATAGTAGGAGTGGCAGGCGGACGCCTTCTTCTGCGAAGCAGTAGCTAGCAAAGGAAGAGGCCAACGTCATAAGGCAACAGGAAACCCCAAATGCCGCCGGGATTCCGTTTTCCGGCCATCGCGCACCGGACGCGTAGGAGACTGGTCCTTTTGTGTCGTCCTTCAGGGGGCCTCGCAAATTGTTTCTTGCCTACATCAAATTTAGGTCTTGCCACGAAATGAAGCTGCCAAAATAGGTAAATGAAAAAAAAAGAAAAAGGCGCAGGCTCGGTGATATATCTACCTAGCAACTTGTCGCGTCGTGGCAGACACAAGAAATGAACAGGATTGACAGTAAAGTTAAAATAGCACATATATTAAAACTTTTACCCTTTTTTTATTAATTTTTTCGCAAAATTAGGTAAGTAATTTAATCAAAAATTATTTGCGTTTTGCACATTTAACGTTACACGTTGTATAATGTCAAAGTTGGAAGTTGTTGACACTTTTCTATATTCTTAGGGCGCTTTCAACTTAGACGTCAGACCGCTGCGGCAACGTTAGTCAGCCAAAAACACCGGCCTCATGTACGGGGTGCCGTACAGTGACTACTCCACTTAAGTGATCAGCATGTTCTACACTTTTACATGGATGACATTAGTACAATTTTGACGTATCAGCGCTGTAAGTTTTAGCGAGACTTTTGTATTAACACTTCAATGTTTTAACAAATAGTTTCTATGAACGTGCTTGTCTATCGCTAGGATATAAGTCGATGTTGAAACCATTTTATTAAATAAAATAAAATTTTTATACCTAAGCGTTAACCCTGTTCATTGTGAGTATCTGTACTATCGCGGTCATTTCTGCCTGATCATCAATAATTTTTTTTTTTATTCGTTTGAATCCTGCGGCACGGTGCCAAACTAAACCCTTAGAAATTTCCGTTTCGAGTGCAAGCCAAAATGAACTTAGTGGTAGTCAGGCGGAAGTATCTTCGTCGGTACCTAAGTTGTCTGCAAAAAAGTCGAGGTGCGTGTGCAGAGAGTGTATCTTTAATTATTATTTATGGCGAAATTCTTCAACCAATTAATTGGCGCTGCTATTATTTCTAGAGAATAAAATTTATATAAAAAAAACCTGGATAATTAATGTAAAATCAAGATGATAAATATGATAAATAAAACCTGTTATAGGTTACCACAAGAAAAACAAATCTTACTTCTTAAATTAATAAGTATTTTTTTAATTAATATTTTTGTATAAGGTTTTTTAGTTTATTGTGAATTGTTGTTATGTACGAGTATTGTATGTATTGTTGTCTTGGGCTTAGTCTGGGTGGTCACCAGATGGTCAGCTTTCAATTATTCGCCGTACGCAAGTTCACTCCTACGATGCTCCTTTGCCAGTATTACTGCTTCGCAGCTGGAGGCGACCATCTGCCACTCCTCCAGGCCAGCAAGAAGACTGCTTCGCGCTGCTTCGCGGAAAACCGTCCTGTATCCCCGTAACATTCGTATGGACATGACCCTCTGGCAAGCTTTCAATTTGGCCGCCGGTCGCTTGTGTACTGAGTGCCTTCACTCACCATACCAGACCTCCATAAAGGGCCATGGACCGAACAATATTTGCATAGAACCTCTGGCAGAAGGCGTCTAAACTCTCTGAGTTGGGTAGGAGCCGCTTGAGGGCAGCTCCAGTCCGGTCCAGTTTGGGAGTCAGGGGTCGGAAGTAATCTTCGAAATTCCATCGTCGACTTGCTGCCGTTGTCATGTGGAGCCATTTCTCGAAAATGTGTATTTGTTTAATAAAACTGAAATCACTTGACTTTATAACTTACTAAAACATTATAGAAATAGCAAAACAATTCTAATGAAATAAATAAATGAAGTATTTTTGCCAAGTTGACCTTATATCCGATATAAATTTTTAAATACATACAATGTAAAAACACAACAACAACAACACAACAAACACAATGTGACAATGACATTGTGTACAATGTGTGTGTGTGTGCAATGTGTGTTGTGTGTGTGTATGTGTGTGTGTATTTAGCAACTCTAATTTGAAATAGTAGTGGTAGTTACCGTCAAACGGAAGTATTCCACTTTGGGCACCCGTTGATATTTTTCGTAGGTGTCCAAAATGGAATACTTTGTTATTTCAAATTTTATTCACATTTTTGTAAATTCAATATTCTAAATAAAAATACTTTACTCAAACTAAAAATATGAAATCAAAGTAATAATCCTAGTAAGATAGATATTATAATCCTAATCATTACATAGTATAAAATAAAGTCGCTCTGTCCATATATACCTACATATGGACAGAGCGACTTAGATCTTTAAAACTACACAACGGATTGTGATGCGGTTTTTTTTAATAGATAGAGTAATTTAAGAGAAGGTTTATAGGTACAATATACATTGCACCCGTGCGGAGCTGGGGCGGGTCGCTAGTAAGATATATAGATAATCACCCCATTTCACCCGGTAACTATGTTTACCCTATTCTCAATTTTATTCTAACTCCATCTATGTAAAACTTTACAAAGAACTTCCCTTGACCCAACAACTGACTACTTCGTCGGTTACCGAGCGAGGTAGTAAGAGAAGCGCCTTATGTGCGCCATCTAGTAGCAACTTATGGAACTACTTCTGTTTACTAGTTCGACGTACTGTTGTAAGATGGCAATAGTCGATGTAACGTAAGCTTTGGATGGTGTTATTAAATAGTGATTTCAGTAATAAAGAACTATATATAGCCAATTAGTGAAGTCAATAAAAGGTTTTTTTAGCATATTGCACTCCGTCGGAAAGGGCATTAACTAGAAAACTTTAAAAAAAATCGAAGATCTCCAACGCTTTTAGTTTTTTTTTTAATATATATTTAAAGTTGAGTTTTTAAATTATTTTGTCATATCACATACATTTTGTAGGTTTTTTATAGAAAAACTACACGTTACTAGCAAGTAATTTTGGGTTTCATAGAACCATACAATAGTACACTTAAATATAAAAATAAATTTTGTTGGATAGACTAATAACTTTTTTATTTATGTAAGCTTAAATGCTGAAATCCGGTGTTTTTCAGAATAAAAGTTAAAAACATGTTTAAAAAAAACCGGTGTGGCAAGGAATGATTTATTGGGGCTGAAGATATAGCAAATGATCTATCCTGTCGGCCAAATCAATTTGGCAAACGATGCACCAAACGTGTCCGTTACCCAGGCCAGATGTTGTCGACAATGGTCATTTGAATCTTATAGATAATTAGTTGTGCGGCTTCTGTAATTGTTGCGCACATTTTTAAATTTGTTGCGCTTATAGTTTTTTAATTATTTCACAAAAACATTTCCTGCTGCGGTAACGTTACTCCAGCCAGACCTTTTTCTTTCTAATGGGAATATTTAAATAAATATTAGCTATAAAATTAGTTGTCTAGATAAAGTAAATGTTGTGCCTTATTTTGTATTTGTTCTTTCTTCGGTTGCGAAGTTATTCGAGATTTTGCTGCGGTAACGTTTTTGGTTTTGCTAGATCTTTGAGATGGTTAAGCGGATTCTAATCATGTTTTGTACACGACTTCCTAGGACTTAGTTTAAATTTGTTGTGCAATAACAAAACCAAAATAATGCATATCTTAAAGGTTATTTCATTAAATAGAAAAACACTTCAATTGGTCCCAGCACTCTTAATAAGAAGTCTAAAGACTTACTTTAAACGTTATTTTAAAGCTTGTAACTGCCTTCAAATGTATGTGAAGTTTCATTAGTATCCTGCAAGTATTTAACAAGTTATGATGATATTCAGTTCTTCACGAGCAAGGTCTTGATGCGCGCAGTGTTATTTGGCCACTGGATTGGATATATGAACTGAATGTTATGTCAATTATTAGTTGTTTAGATCAGTTGTATATCAGTAAAATTTCAGCTCAGTACATTGGGTAATTAATGAGATAATACGATTAAAGTCATTAGGAAGTGAATGACCGTGGTAACCCGACCAAGTTTAGGTGGTTACGAAAAAGCGAAAACGCAGAACATTATACTATCTTTTGAAATTTTTAGTATAATACACCTTACAATTTCGGTACAGACGCGTACACTGTTAAATACCTATATAATAATAATTTAACATTATCTACACTATGAAAACATTATTATTATCTTCCAGTTGCACAAACTTATTAAAAATCACCGCTAGAGCATGCCGTTCGGTAGGACGCGGCAGGGGTGGGGTGAAGGGGTTGTTTTGTTTGCATGACGCACTAAACATGCTCCATAAACACATAATTCATCATATAGAGCGCGTGAGAGTTATTGTATAATAACAAGTGTGGCGAATTACTGCTAACGTGAAGTGCTTGTATTGAAGATCATAATTATGGTGCGGGAATTCACGAACAAGGTAAGCTTGCATTATGCAAGTAACTATAGAAATGGTAGCAAAATTATTATTAATATGAAGGCGTCGTTAGGTACTTATCTAAAACTGTATTTTTTAAGGCTTAAATATTTTAATTTAGGAACTTAGGTACTCATTAATTTCTGTTTTTTTCGTAATTAGTTATTACCTGGACTAGAATTCTCAACAATGATAACATATTTATCCTTTACTACATAGTACCTATAAAAAAAGTCGCTTCCAGTTTGTCTGTCCCTGTTTGCTTAGATCTTTAAAACTACGCAACGGATTCTGAAGCAGTTTTTTTAATAGATAAATTGATTCAAGTGGAAGGTTTTGTGTACACATTGTCAACATATGACTTGAAACTTGATTAATGAAATTCATGACTTAGCGACCAATTTTTTTCGTTATCAATGTTGGGAGTTGGGACTACCGCAACAGGTAGGTAGGTAGGTATTTATTTCCACAAACTCCTTGGACACGTAGACTTTAAGAAATCTATAATAATTACCTTGTTGCGACACTTGCGTTGATATAAACTCGCAAATAGATGACGATTCGAATTTCAAATTTGTAGCAAAACTAATTGAAACCCGATTAAGGATTTAGACAAAAAAATGTACTTACTCTTTCTTTTTATTGTAGGCATAAACAGAATGGCAACAGAGCAATAACCGTGGGCCGTCACTTGCCAAATTTATTCATTGAAATAGAAATGACAAGGATAGGTGATGTTTAATCGGTTGCTAAGCTACACAAGTTTTTATAAGTAAGGGAGTAAAAGTTCAATTGAAATGATTATTTTACCTTTCAATAAAAAATCTTTAATAATGTCGTTTTTTTTATAACTTTTGTACGTGTCAGTACTAAATTTACAATACTATCCTACATATTTTAGAAGGTACCATAATGTTCTGCGTTTTCGCTTTTTCGTAACCACCTAAACTTGGTCGGGTTACCACGGTCATTCACTTCCTAATGACTTTAATCGTATTATTTCATTAATTATCCAATGTACTGAGCTGAAATTTTACTGATATACAACTGATCTAAACAACTAATAATTGACATAACATTCAGTTCATATATCCAATCCAGTGGCCAAATAACACTGCGCGCATCAAGACCTTGCTCGTGAAGAACTGAATATCATCATAATTTGTTAAATACTTGCAGGATACTAATGAAACTTCACATACATTTGAAGGCAGTTACAAGCTTTAAAATAACGTTTAAAGTAAGTCTTTAGACTTCTTATTAAGAGTGCTGGGACCAATTGAAGTGTTTTTCTATTTAATGAAATAACCTTTAAGATATGCATTATTTTGGTTTTGTTATTGCACAACAAATTTAAACTAAGTCCTAGGAAGTCGTGTACAAAACATGATTAGAATCCGCTTAACCATCTCAAAGATCTAGCAAAACCAAAAACGTTACCGCAGCAAAATCTCGAATAACTTCGCAACCGAAGAAAGAACAAATACAAAATAAGGCACAACATTTACTTTATCTAGACAACTAATTTTATAGCTAATATTTATTTAAATATTCCCATTAGAAAGAAAAAGGTCTGGCTGGAGTAACGTTACCGCAGCAGGAAATGTTTTTGTGAAATAATTAAAAAACTATAAGCGCAACAAATTTAAAAATGTGCGCAACAATTACAGAAGCCGCACAACTAATTATCTATAAGATTCAAATGACCATTGTCGACAACATCTGGCCTGGGTAACGGACACCACCAAACACCCTGTATATTTTAAGTATAATAATTTTATCAAATATTGCAAAATACTTTGTTCATCTTCATTCCTTGAAATAGGTTTTTTTTTATCAAAGAGTCTCCCTGCTCGTCAATATAATTCAAGACCATTCTTTTTATGAGTTGAAAAAGAAATGAACCAGGTAAAAGACAATGCAAACTATTGGCATGATTTACTTTTTTGTTTTCACCAGAAATGAGACCTAGGTTATATTGTTAGAGGACATTACGAAAAATTAATAGCAAAAAACCGTACCTTTAGAGACATTGCAAGTATATACCTTTATGCATAGTCCTTTGTGCAATTTATTTCTTATAAAGTCCTTTAATAAATGGTCTTTTTTTGTGGTAGGTAAAAGTCTTCCAATGACAACTCCCGCTCTTGGGCGGAGCGGGGGATAGTATCAGACTTTTACTGACTACTTTTTTAATGCGCACGAGAATGCGCCGTCGACGACTTGGCTTGGTCCGGACTGTTAGGCGGTTCACACACTGCCCCGCATCATGCTGCATGTTGCGTTTCAACGTATTTACGCGCGTTCTTGCGGGAGTGCAAATTTGCATCATCGTGCGTGTTTTATACGCACACACGCGCGTAGGTGCGATTGTAGATTCACGCACGGCGGCTCTCATTTCATTCAAAATCATGCGCGGCACTACGGGATTCGGTGTGCCATACCTTGCGTCTCGCCCCGCACCTACGCGCGGGGGTGCATGTTTCTCCGCGTATATGCGCGTGATCCGCATGAACGCGCGTGGATGCATTTTCAGTGTGTTGGACTGTGCGTGTTTTCTATACAAACGGAGATACTTACAAGCAACGGAAGAACACGCATCCACGCGCCACGCTGCATCATGCAGGGCAGTGTGAGAATCGCCTTAAGACATGGTCTAGGGTTACACTTTTGGCAAAAGAAAAAAAAAATGCTAGCAATTATAGCAAAAGTTTTATTCCCCTTTTGTAGAAGCCGATTTAGAAATAATTCATGAAAAGAAGATATGATAAAGAGGTAAAGTGTGTTTTTTTGTTTTTTTGTTTGTAGGAGGTAATCTCTGGAACTACTGGTCCGATTGGAAAAAATTTAGCAACAATAGAAAGCTGCTTTACTCCTGAGTGACATAGGCTATATTTTATTTACGTGGGCAGAGCCGCGGACAAAAGCTAGTATTAAATAAAACATTAAATCAGTGGCATGAAAAATTTATTTGATTTTCTTTTAATTACATTATGTATTACGATATGCTAAAATAAATACAGAAATTGTTCGGATAACTTTATCTTATTTATAATTATGTCCATTTAAATAATTACGAATAGTTATAATTAATTCAATAATACACGGTTAAGCTTCTAATCCTAGTTATTTATTTACAATTTAATTAATAAATAAGAGTAAAATTATGGTGATATTTAATTACGGAAAAAATGTTGGCTGAACACACGTTTCATTTAAGTATTACCGTCTTTTTGACAGTTTTTTTTTTGTCCAATTGGACAGTAAGACACTATTAACAGTATTTTTTCAAAGCTATAGATACCAAATATAAATTCTAAATTGATGTAAACAATTGATTGATGTACAACAATCAACAAACAACAATCAACAATTGACTGTTTATTTGTGATTGTTGTTTTTGTGTTGAGGGTAGGAGGTTTAGTCTACCGCTTACATAATTTTTTTCTGTTTATAATTGGCTACTAAAGATAACTGCCCACTAAATCAAGTTAAGATTTATTTTTCGTGTTTAATATAATAATGAGCAATAAGTGACAGATTTAATATGACTGTTCATTTTTGTTTTCATTTTGATATAATGTGATTCCATTTTATAGCAAAATGACTTAACACTCTGTCAAGATAAAATTTTAATAACTTGACGGTAAGCTTAAAAATTTTGAACACAATCGATTTAAAATTATCATAAATTTTATTAAAATTAATTAATAATAATTTTAAATCGAAAATGTTTAAAGAAAAAATTAGTGGTCCAAAACTTTGATATGTCATTGTTACATGCCTTTAAAATGTGAATTTACAATTTTTTATTTTTTTATCTTAATAAATATTGAAAATGAAAGTCACACAATGGAAGATTAAATCGATAAGACTCGATACAATACAAAACCTATAGTCGTACGACCCGTATCGACAAAACTATTTTTATTATACAATAAGAAGACGAAATATTTTTTGATACTGGTTTTGTTGCAAATAACACTGAATTTTAGTATTAAATTTACTAAATATGTTACAAATTAGTAATTTTCTATAAAAAATGAAGCAGACACAAACATCGAAAATATTTTAGAAAAATTATGAGTTTTACAAATTTATTATTGAGTCTCTCAGTGTATTTCGTTGTTTTTTTACAGGGTAGTCAGCTAGAAAACACTGGCCTTATCTAGTTCAAATTGAGGAAAAAAATGAAGCGTATGTGTTTTTAAAAACCTTTTTAAGAAATAAACAGGTACTATTTATAAAACTCATATTTTTTAAAATCTATTTTACTAATATGTATGGAATAATTTTGTCTAAATATTTAAATTAGAAATTTCGGATAATTATACTTAAATCATAACATTATATATTGCAGAAATCATTTCATATAACTTTCTTTATAATATGTCGTTATTAAATTTAATCCCTTTAATCCAGTGTTACCAACAATACACCATCAAAATTTAAGCTATCTTAAAATCTAAGTCGACAGCGGAAGAGTCATTTGAACGCAAGGCCACCGATGCCGTACCAACGTCGTCACTGTAGCATAATGAAATATTAAATAAATACTGACTGAAATTCTTAGTGATTTTAGAAATTAGTCAAACTTGCTCTTTACTGGTTTTGTGATGTACGAAAATAGATACATGAAGCAGTGCCAAACTTTGCAAGTAAGATTTATAAGAAAGATGATAGACTGACTGATAAAGAAATTAAAACTTCTCAGGTATAAAAGAGTCTTACTCATGATGGCGTCAGAATAGTATCACGCACGAAAGTATTATTTTGTATTATATATGCCCAATAGACCGTTACATTACCAATCAAAAATAGCGCAATGCAAGGAGTATATTGATATTGGTGAAATATGCATTATAACCCGTTCACTCATCGTTTCACAACAAAGGTGAAACGATGAGTGAACGGGTTATAACCCTTTCTGATAATCGTTATAGACGGGTATGAAATACTGTTGATACGTTCTAGTGGACATTGCAATTCGTGTTATATTTCTTCTTAAGCACTATTATTTCCAATTTGGACATACATATGACAAAGTTTGTTGCAACAAATCTTTTAAAATTTTGGAACTTAAGTATGGGTGATAACATTGTTACTTTAATAATTTAAAAATCTTAAAACCATATTGATGAAACCTTATGTACAGAGCAAGGTCCTAAAATCGCTAAAATTTCAGCCTAGACAGTAGAAAACAATAGCAGTATAGTGAAAGGCACGATAAGTGTATGTACAATGCTACGTGGCGTTGGTTCGGCGGTGCTTGCAGTCGACCCTAGGCTTGAAGACAGTGCATAAGCATAAACAAAGAGCTAATGATGGACACATTTCAAAGAAAATTGCTAAAAACTATGTAGAAGAAATACTTGGAGAAAAATTTAAGAGATGTGATGATGATGATTTTTGATTTTGATGAAATCTCATCAAAATCAAAAATCTCATCAAATCGCTCTCTTGTTTTGGTATTGTATTCATCTTGTCTTGGTATTGTTTAAAATTGGCATCGATTTAAAATGTAATTTGAGTTGTGTCCAATATTAGCTAAATTGTGTACAGGTGTCCAGATAGGCAATAACATTGTAATTAAACACTTACAAAACTTTGATCAAACAAGAAATTATGTAAAAAATATAGCCGTCATTTTGTTTACTGTACTGTACTGTAGATTTCCAATTGAACACAGTAATAAAGGCTCATAAAATATTGGGTCGACTGCATCATTCAGAGATTTGTGATATTGCGTGCTTATTATAATGATATGTATTGCATAAACATTTCGATTTGATATGAAACTGAGCAAATATATATTATTGATATGTACCTTGTTTATACGAGGCTTGCCGCGTAACTTAAAGTACTGTGAAGTGCCTGTAATAATAGTAATACAAATTATAATATTGAACATTTTATAATAACATCAGATTTGGCATCAGACGATATGGATTTCAGAATGGAAATGAACAAAAGTATTCGCTAAAGCAACACATGGTAAATACAATTTATTATTTTAGAATGAAGAGAAAATGTGCAAATAATATGAAGACCTCTTATAAACAAGGTTTCAATTTAAAAGATAGCCCAGATTATTAAAATACTTTTATAAAAAAAAGTAGATTATACGCTTCACACAAATCCATTATAGATTCAGAAGCTAACATTTAAGAGAAACCTTCATTTAAAGCAAGCAATTTAATATAAAAATAAAAAATATTTACAAAGTAATCACTAAACCTATCGTGTGTTACGTTGCGTCGCGTGATTCGTACCATTTATACTACAAAACGACTATCTCTTAATATATTTGGATAAAATTCTCGAATTCTAAATATACATCAACGCGTATCTACAATGAGATACTGGAAGGACCCTGTTAAGTCTAATACAAGACCTAAAGACCATTTTGGTCTCACCACTGAGCGAGGTATAAGAAAATTAAGTCTTGGTAACAAAGATTGCAATATTTTTCTAAGTCTCATCTAAGAAAGAATTTTGACATAAATCAATCAAGTTTAGATATGCATTGATCAAGTTCGGGGAAGTAAAAAAAAATGAGTTAAATTCACTGAGTGGCTTCAGCAGTATGATAGTGTGATGGATGGTAACGCCAAACCTGAGGAGGAGAGTACTCGACTGGAACCTCTTGAGCAGCCCCTCCAGCACCCCACATGAGCACTGTCTGTCGCGGCATCTCCGAGGCTTGCGGCTGCTGCATACGCTCCTGCTCCGAGTTGCTCGACCCTGCAGGACTTGGTCCCGGCACCACGGAAGGCGACCTTCTCTCCTGTCCAGTCACCGGACTCATATACCTCCCACTACTATCCACATAAGTATACTCTCTTGAAGGCGGCCGATGATACGTTGGCGCCACTTCGTATCCGGGCGGAGGAGCAGGTTCGAGGAAGCCATTGGGCGCATAAGGAGTATAATGATAAGATAGAGGTTTATATTGATGGAAGATATTGTCTGCTGTTAAGAATCTGTCGTCTAAAGGTGGCGGGGCATAGTGTAAGGTTGGAGCTGGAGGGTATTCTCCATAAGGAGCGGTGTATGCGCCATTTAAATTCGTGTACGCCGCTGCTACTGCGTCCGCTGCTAAGTAATCCACAGGAGGTGGTGCAGGGGTGGTCGGGACTCTTCTCTTATTCCTGCAAGTTGATAGGAAGTCCCGTAGTTGTGTTTTGTATCTCCTGGCTGTTCTTGGTGGTGTTGTGACGTTGGTCTCGCAGCCAGAGAGCTGTTCTGTTTCTGAGAAGTAAAGGCTTGTTAGACCAGTGTCGAGGTAGCTCACTTTGAAATCCATCGTTCTTTTGCCGAGGAGGTCTCTGCCTTCTTCTTCCCTGAAATTAATAAAGGTGTTTTATTTAGAGATTGATTGTACGATGACAGACTATATGCCAGGGGTGGCCAACTTAATTGGACACACGGTCTACTGTTTACTAACTAGACTCTGCAAGATCTACCAATTACAAAATCAATCTACTATTATTTACGTACCACAACTAGACACAAAGTTGAGATATATTTAACAATACAAATGACATGGACAGCGAGTTCAAATATTTTTACACAAAGCTTCGGTAAAACAAAAACTGTCAAATTATGCGAAAAATCAGGTAAACGAAGAAAAAAGAAAGAAGCAAACCCAAGATCGACCGGTTGGCCACCCCTGCTATATGCTATACTATGTACTTAAAGAACACTTACATGAGCGGTCGATGCGTGCTGATAACAAAATCTGGTTTAGAATTCTTGTAGACTAGTCTGGAAGAGGTCTGTAGCCACTGCCACTGACCATCTTTTGTTTGGAAGCGGTAAGCGATCATTCCGGAAGCACCTGTTTTTAATACTGCAACAAAAAATAGGATAATTAGTCATGTAAAATATTTTGTTTATTTGCAACCGTCATGAAGTAAAACACCTTTGCTTAAGGAATGCAAAAATATTACTAATTTTAGTAATTAAGCAAGCGAAATTTATCACGTTTTTACATCTAAAGGATTAATAAAGTGTCGTTCTCCAGTGGGTAAAAAATTTGTATAGACTGGTACCATCAAAAACTAGTCTAGTTGTACGACCTCATATTCCTTTTGCAACATTGTATTTAGATAGATAGATAGAACGTTTATTTGACGCAACAACAAAAACATGAAATGAAATAAAAACATAAAAGCACTATAATATTTTAGAACTAAACATAAACACATAATTAAAAACAATAAATAAAATAATAATTAAAAAAATGTAAACAATTACAAGCATCAATATATAAAAAAACACATTAAAAAGAAAGAAAATCTAACCAAACGGTCTCGAACTTGTTGTTTTCTTGCAGTATATCTAAATATTTATTAATTGTACTTACATTCTTGATGTGCACTAGCAACATAGGCCAGATCGTCGTAATGTACAAGATCATATCCACCCATATTCGCCAGTTCAGCATCCGTGTAACCTAGCAGCATTTTACCCCTGGAACAAGATAATCGTTGATTAGCATTGTGTCATGTCAAAATACTCTGTTGCGAGTAGAACATGTAATTGTGCCCAATTCTACTCTAACGCTATTAGGTTTGCCTGCTGTGGTATCCCGTCCGATTATGATTTAGGTTTCTTCAAGGCTAGAAAGTATAGGCTCTTAAGACCCCTAGGTTGAGCTATCAGGAAACAAATAATATATAATTTTATTCATTAAAATTTTCTAATGGTAGGTACATGTCTCAATGACAAGACACAAGTAAAAAAAATAATAGTCTTTTAAAATTCAGAACCAATTCAGTATTTTCTACAAATGACGATGGTTTGATTTCTCACAATTTTGACATGATTGTAATCATCAATCTATCCAATATAACATAGAGTAATAGTTGAACTAACAATTTCCTTGATCTTAGTTCTATAGCCATTGTCTAAAAATCTATTTTTTGCTGTAACCTTGCGGTATTCCCATTAATTAAGCCAGCTATTGTTCAAGCAGTATTCGAGTGTCAATTATCAATTTATTATGCTTCATAAAATACTTCTGATAACTGATGATCTTTTATTGTTACTGTTTTTGCTAAAACTAACGTTTCTCTAGGCTACGAAGTTGTTTTTAGTTTTAACTATAATTTATATCGAATGATTTTTTGTGTCCTTTGAATTCATTTAATGTTCAAATACCTTCCTATACGCTTTTTAATTATAGATTAATATTGTCACACTAAACGTGAAATTACTATTCTTCGTGAGAATGCCTTTCTTAATATGGGTATGTATCTTAGCAATGTTGCCATTACTATTTTTAGTAATGACGTAAACAATTGTAAGGAGTTTTGGAAAAAGAAGAAAGTTTCATATGTTCATTAGAATAGAGAAACTGCTGCAAGATACAATATAACGGTTTTTTAGTTTCCTGTCTCTTTTCTGTATATTTGTTTTCTCTTAATAATTATTACGTTTTACTTAATCAAGTTTGTGTATTATATATTTTTTTATCTGTGTAGGTACTACATTCTTCTGTTATATGTGTGTAAGTTTGTTACTTCTTGAATGAATGCGTATTTAAATAATATTCAAATTAAAATAGAAAAATTGAATACTTTTTACGCTGGGAGCAAGTATGCTTCCGAGGTAAAAAGTATTCAATTTCCTATACCTATTAAATTTTTTTATTTGCCTATTTTAGATTTTCAAGGGAAAGTTGTTTAAAATGGAAAATTGAATACTTTTTAAGCTGGGAGTACTTACTCTCGAGGTAAAAAGTATTCAATTTCTCATTTTAAAGAACTTTTCCTTGGGATGATTCTGCAATTACGCAGGTGAAACCACTTCTCCCATATATATTTCCGGGATAAAAAGTATCCATTGTTATTTTTAGTTTGAGCTAAGAAACAGAGACACACTGACAAACTGTTCATCCTTATAGCATTAGTGTAAAGTGTGATAGTGTTGCTTACCGTTGATCCATAGAGACTAGAGATAGATCGAGCTTGTGTTTGCTCTTGAACATGACTTCCTTCTGAGGGATTTCCAGAAGACTGGGAGGTCCGAAGGGCGCACATATTGCGAACAAAGCTAAAGGTGGCTCTTCTGTTTTCTTGTTCTGCCCGTGAAGAACTTTGATGCGGCCTCGAATGTCAAGCCTCTGAGGATATAAAAAATAAGACCAAATTAGCATTATTAATTACTTTTTCAATGGTAATTTATTTAGTTTTCGTAATATAATGCAATCAGACGAATAATTTTCAAATAATGTTAGTACCTACTTAAAACGACGATTGATATAGTTTTTTTTTATAATTAACATAAGAACAGTCTCGTCATTGATAGACCAGAAATACCAACGGAAACCTGTAAGTAGGTACAGTATTTTAAATAGTAAAGTAAAGATGACTCATTCATCAACCAGTTTAATTATTAAAATAGTATGACTATAAACTCACCAAGAACCCAGAAGTGTTGTCAAGTAAACATCTAAATCTGACAGTGAAACTCCTTTCCAAGAGATGCGCCCGGTCAGGTCTTAGGACGTCCTGCAGTGTCAGGTTGCTGACCTCAGGAGGAAGGAAAGAGTTCCATAAAATCTGACGCTGTAACTCCTCCCGATCTTCCGAATGGACGAGCTCGTAAACTGACTGATGGACTATGTCCGACTGAAATAGATAGAAGTATAATTATTTAAAAACATGTAAATTATAATCAATATCTATTGATCATGAATATTACGGTAATAAATGTAAGATCGTAGATATTATAAGTCCGTACCATGTGCATCAAACCGAAGAAATAAGTATTTATAGAATGTTTATCATATAAGTTACATGAAAACACCTTTTGGTACGTTTATTTCTTATATATTTAATGTTTAGTATCAGCAAATATTTTTGTTTTATCTTAATATAAGCACTTCTTTAAAACAGAACCATTGTAATCTAAATAAATTTAAATAACGAAACAAAAACTGAATCAATTAAGTTGTATAATAAATAGGGTCTCATTAGGATTTAATAAACGAAAAGATAACAAGATAATTAGTTTACAAATACACGCTCAACAACAGCAAAAAGAGCAAGTCACAATCAAACCGTATATCAATAAACCACAGCGAGCGAGCCCTAGAAATCGATTAGAAGCTCAATCATTAAACAATCATCTGTAACGAAGATGGACGTGTTAATTCCTAACGCATGACAAGCTAATGACTGCTTTAACATCCTAAAAATATGTTCTATAATCCTACGCATTCTTTTCTAATTCCTTTTAACACACGTCACACCACAATAGACCGTATAAATAGTGTAAATAATGCAACAGCATATGATGCTAGTACAAAACTAATTGATAATCAATGGGGTTACTCATGGCACGAACTTCGGTCCCCTTCTAAACATATAAATGAATTTGTAAAATATGTATAGGGCTAGTAGGCTATGGTATGAGTAACAACATATTGCGTTGGCATTAAACGTCAAAAGATGATTTGTTGGGTAATTGCTTTTTGTTCTCATTGGGGAGGGGGTTGCTAAGGTACGGATTCATGTTTTGTTGATATACCTTTGTTTTGGCAATTTTTCGTCGTGGTTTTGTATTGATGGATGATATCATTTTTATGTTAGAAATTCGGAAAATATAGCCGTAATTTGTCTTTATTTTTAGAAAGGGGAGATATAAAGTTTTGATTAATTGTGATTTAACTTTAGGGTTCCATTTCTTATCGTGATGAAGCATTTTGATTAAATCATGATTATTGTTTTCGAAATATAAAATAAAAACTGTTTTTAAAACCATTCGGTGTATTATGGTTATGGGTCTTATGACTCATAAACTTGCAATCGTAAAGATTATAAAGGTCATAGACGGTTGACATTGTTTTAGAACTGTGAAAGTTGGAACATTTACAAACGCCAAACAAAAGATAGCTCTACAAATTTACATAAATAAAAGTGACTCAATCCATGACAGCAAAATACAAAAACCAAAAGCTGTTTGAACAGCACAAATTAACAGGCGGAATAAAAATGATCTCTGTGGTAGTCGGAGCCATTTACAATGAAGCTCAGACCATTACGGATCGATACTGCTCGGCACCCACCTGGCGTGGATTGAAGTTAATGTTGCTATTCAGAACAACCCTCCAAATAAAGATACATTTGGATTTTGAGTTTCGAATTGTTTAATGGAATAGAGTAGGGTACTTGGGTGTACAGTTTTCTGATATATTCTGAGTGTGATATGTATGTATGTGTATATTTGGTACTCCTAAATGCTCAGACGTCTGAAAAGATATGAACATAATTTAGTATTCGGGTAGACCGTGTACTGGAATAAGACATGGGATTATCTCGGGATTATGTTTCGTTGGAATACCTAATGGTCTTCTATGGTGTTAGTATTACTTAAAAAACAGATAAATAGAAAAGAAACAAATACAATAGTAAATATTTAGATACATACATATACAAATAAGCAAATTTGTTGTGAAAAATACAAATCCAACGCATCATTGTGTGATAATTCTGCCAACTTCTTACAAATGTACTCTCGGGACTTCATCCTGACATTCGGAGAGAGCTTTTAATCATTAGGCCTTCACGACACTTTAAAAAAATCAATATGAATTTCTTTATTACTTCCCACGAAATCCACGTAATTTTTAACAACCTCAGCCTAATCAACTGCCGGATTTTCACCAAAAATAATATGCTAATAATAATCGGTTTTAATGTCCACTGTTATATTTACTCTGGCAATCTTTACTGCGTATAATCGCCCTCATTTGACGTGGCTTACTTTGCCACGCGCCATGCCAGGAAGTGGCAAGTACCGGACCGATTTAATGATTTATAAATCGATTTGTTTTAATCGCGACCCACCCTAGTCCCTACGCACTTTGATATGCATAGATTATATGAGTAGACGGGAAAGTAGGTAGAATACTGCGAACTTGTTGTAAACTTGAGTAATTTGAGTTTTTTGTAAGATTTTTTCAAGTAAAGTTCTGTGGTTGTTTAAAATTATCCGCAAAATTTATTCCTGAATAAATTTCAAACTTGACACACTGGCTATACAATCAAACCAAGCAAAACTAAAACAAAAAAAAATAGTATGTCAATTTAGCATTCAGAGGGTACACATATTCTCTTTTTAAAATACATCTAGGTACTGTTAGACATTAACTTAAGGTACGGACTTCAAACCTTGAACTTAATTCAATTCGAATTATTTTATTTCAAAAAGTCCTACATGGGATTTTTGTGCACTATTGTGACGATGTCAATCCCATCGTACTTACTATCATATTACCAACAATCAAAAACTAAACTTATTTTCTAAAATCAAAAAAGGAATATAAAAGTTTTGCAGCATTACATTGAGGCTTGCCTAAGATGCCATCAAAAACTCTTACATCCATTGCAGACTACTTTAACGATTTTAACAAAAAATGCTTTTGTACTTGTATCGCACACATTCCACCAACACATGCGGTACGTCTTCCTTACTCCCACACAATTGTTGTCATTTACTACATCTGTATATAGGCATAATTTCCCCAATACAACTATCTATTTCAATCCTCTCTGCTCAAATAATCTTTGGCCCACTAAAGTAACTCAGGTAACCGAATTACTCGCTCGCATTGAGCATAAACAAAACAAAGAGGAGAATAGGGGGAGGTTTGGACGTAAAATTTATACGCATACGATCACTGCCAACTGAAAGTTTTATAGCGGGGGTCGAAAGGGGGTCGAAAACCAGGGTTTTAACATTCTAATAGCAATATTTCATCGGGGACTTTATTAGCTGTAATGCGGAGGGCATTTGTTAACGAGCAATTTTAATATGCGTCGCAGTTTTTTGTTTTTGAATATTTTTTTTTTTTGGTTTCCGTGGGTATGTTAATTTTTTTTTTTTTTGATGGTTTGAAAGATATTGGGATATGAAAATGATTTATTTTTGTATGAGGATGTAAGTAGGATGAGTTATTGCTTGAGGAAAACTTTGTATGGGGGAAGGAAGCTATTAAAGTATGGAGAGGGATATATGAATTGTTTTGTCTACTGTATAAATGTGGGGGTTGAATTACCCTATATGACGAATGCCATAAATCAATGATCTACATTTGCATTTTTTCGGGAGACCATATATTATATATGGATCTTCACAGTGTTATTGTCTCATACGTATTGTGTATCTACTTTTATTATATTCCAAAAATTTAATCTTATTTATTTGACAAGTTGTGATATAATTTATTTATAAAGAAAGTATTACATTGCATATTATTTATTTACTTGATTAAAATATTTGTGAAGTAATAATAGTTGCAACAATGATAAATATTATTTACTAGCTTTGATTTTATTGTCTCACAAAAGCTGAAGAGTAAAAAAAAAATAGTGAGACATTTTTGTTACTAAAAGTGTTATTAAGCCCTCCCGAGCCGTTTATCGTAACGGTAAATATGATTTAAAAACTTATTTGCTATATCTAACGAAATTCAATACCATATTTGATGTATAGGCAACACGAAAAAAGAGAGATAAGGCCAAATGTTCTGTTGACATTCAGTAATTCTGTCATTTATTCGAATATTTCACAAAACTCGATCCAATATACAAGTAGGTATATTTTCCAAAATCTGAGTTATTGTGAAAATATTCAGAACCTCGATTGCTTGGTAGTGGTTTCTATACATATATATTTTTAATTTATTAGTAAATTTTGAATATACAAAATTCACATAAGAAAGTAGTTTTTCAGAGGCCTTTACTAAATTAGTTTAACACGTATTTTATGTTTTGATTTCAATACAAACCTAGATAATACATACATAGGTAAGAGTGATTGTAAAATTTCAGGTTGGTCTCACTTAATTACAATTCTACCAATGTTATTACATAGTAACACATTTAACCAATGTCCTCAAGGGCTAGCACCTACACCCCCACCACATTCACAAAGTCCCCCCAAAAAGTACTAAAAACGTGAAAATATGTAAATCCCCCCGAGATTAGGAAGGCAGTCGTTGAAACTCCGATAAAAACTGCCACTGGTCACTGATAACACTACGTAGCACTAACAGCATTAAGCTCACTTATCGTGCCTTAATTAATATTTTTATAGCACACTTTTATATTTTATGAATAATTAAATTTTGGTCCCAAGCCTTATCTTATTCTGGCTAAGTGATTAATAAGGCTAATGCGGCCTTTCATAAGGAAAATAGGGTAATTTTTATATGAAAATAATGTAATTAATTAAAGTGAATTTGTGGGTAAAAAATGTCGTGTATTGAACTCGGAGAATTTTGTTTTTTTCGCCTGTTTTTAAAAGGTTTATAGTGTGGTTAGTATTTTGTTGTTAAATTAGAAAACGAAAATTTAGAATTTTAATTTATTAAATAATGATTTGCTTTTCTGTAAAAGATATTGATAGATGAAATTATGTGAAAGTATATTTAATAGGTTTCTCAATCTTCAGCAAACACGCCAGACTTTTAATATACAACTTTTACAACACAAAAGAACAACCCAAAAATCACGAACCCGCTGCTCCATTGATTTATTTTCGCATATTACGACAAAATATATGGAGCAGCAGGTTTTTTTTCGTGATTTTTGGGTTGTTTTTTCGTGTGTACAATGATCTTTTTTAAGGAAAGCCCATCTGTCGTATCAACTTTTTATATACTTAACTAGCTTTTGCCCGCAGCTTCGCCCGCGTACATAAAATATAGCCTATGTCACTCAGGAGTAAAGCAGCTTTCTATTGTTACTTAAATTTTTCCTATCGGACCAGTAGTTCCAGAGATTACCCCCTACAAACAAAAAAACAAACTTTACCTCTTTATTATATTAGTGTAGATTTATATAATTTTTATAGCTGTTAAACATTTTGTCAAACCTGCGAGGTATAAGTTAGTTTTTAAGTTTTTCTTGTAAAAAAAGAACCTTCTATGGAGTGTCAGAAAACATAAAAACCTTTGATTACATTGACGATACCAGTCATGATATTTAGTGGAATTTACACATTATTTACTAATGTACCTTACATGATTGTATGATAGAAACTCCATTGCGTGCTAAATTTAAGTAAAATATGATATAGTACTTACCTGATGGAAGCCTAAGTAACTCTCGATGCTGTGTGTGGCGAAGAAGACCTCGCCCTCACACGTCAATATCATCAGGAAACCGTTGAGTGCCTGGAATAGAACAACAATACATTTATAAACATATTTTCTTCATGATAGTCTCCCGAAAACTGAACTTCTGTTAAAAACACAAATAAGAACCGGATTGCAGTGCCACCATGCGAGTTTAATAGTGTAAAACACTATTAAAAAGGGTTTTAAACCATTCAGGTAATTTGTGATGTACCTACACATAAAATGTCATCAAAATCGCTCAAGGTATTTAGGAGACAGAACAATTGTAAATACAACCTCATTTTTAGTAATATGCGAGGTGATATGGGGGAGAAGATGTGTGTGTGTGTTTTTTTTCCATTTCTTGGATGCCATTCTATTACTAACTTAGTCCATTTTTCTTTAATTTCTCTCAACTTGTCCCACTCTTTTAATATTATGTAGGCCCCAATTGTGGAAGAGAGGTAACGAAAAAGGCTATTGTACTCTAAATTATTATGTATATTATATAAAACATTTGTATATAGGTCAAAAGGCTATTTTTTACGTTCACCATATTCATCATTTCACGATAAAAAACGGCTACTGCCTGGACATAGACCTCACCCCATTACGTGTCATCACAACCACTGGTTCTGTGCGTCCTGCATTCATCGAATTGACTCGAAATCGAAAGACCCACATTGGGTTATCACACCACTTTGTGATCCACAGTTATACATACAAATTTGCATATAACAACAGCACAAAACCCAAATTACACAATTATTCATTGAAAACTTACACACAGAAAACTTCAGTAAACCCAACAAAACAAAACAAAACAGAAACAAACTTTTCCGAAACCGATTCAGAATATTCAAACAAAAAACCGAGGAACAAAAGTTTTTCTGAATAAAATCAGGACTGACGTGGGGAACCGAAATTATTCTGTCGTCGACAATAAAGACTTTTGCTAAGTTTTTCGTCGGATTTCGTAGCTATTTCCTTGGCCAGACACTGGCTGAATTACGAGCCAAGTTAGACAGAGAAATGTGGGGGGTGTGTTTCCATTGAACTTCCTTGAGTTGACGGAAGGGCGTGTTATATAATCTACATAATGGAAAACATTGTAATCTTTTCCTGATACCGGTTTTTTATGGTGGGAAAAATCATCGAATAAGATAAAGATATTTTGGACGAATGACGAGTCTCGCCCTTGGGCGAAGCGGGAAACAGTGTCAGACTCTTACTGACTAGCCCTCACTAAAAAACTAATACGAATAGACAGAGACAACCTGCGCCTGGTGGCGGGGACTATCACAGGACACTGTACACTGAATAAGCATCTTCACACAATAGGCATCACGGACAGTCCCCTGTGCTGAGCGTACTTGGGGGAGGAAGAGACAATTGCGCACGTTCTCTTGGACTGCACAGTGTTACTGACACACGCACACGACCCTTAAGCACACCGAACTCCCTTATGGACGCTCTGAAAAATTTGAAAGGCCTAATCAGCTTCTGAATAGATGTGGGCTGATTGGAATAAGCCCACCAAAGTTTATGGCCGCCATGGCTCACGTACAATCTACATAGGACTAAGTGCGGAAACCATACTCAGACATAAAATAACTTACTGACTAAACAACCTACCCCGTTCCTACGTTGCCATATATACAAGGCCCAGAGCCTTCCTTTCAGACGCGAACCCTTGGCCCCAGTTGCCTTAGACCCTTTAGCAGGGTCCCTACAGACCAGAGAGTTGTGTTGAAATAAAAACGCGACTGCTCTTAAAATAAGAAACATCGTGAGGAAACCGGCATGTCCTAGAACCAAAAATTGTGTGATTGATTATGGCCCATTCCTTCATTAAAAGGCTGATGCTACCTATGCTAAGCTATGCAATATTTAGATTTTGTCGTAAAAACCGTATCGCATGACAACGAAAACTTACCGCAGGTAACTAGAGGACGTAAAATAAGCACATTGTACCGATATTTATAGCATCGATACTTTCTATTGATTTATATTGTTACGGACTAACTATTCATAATTTATAACTGTGTCATGGCGTCTAAAGCTCTGGTTATTGCAACGATTGCAATTTAAAAAGACTATCATGACCTGTACTTGTGTGGGTTTTAAGAATATCGTAATAATGAATAGGGTTTTTTTAGAGCAGTAGTGGCCGAGTGGTAAAGGCCCTGACTTACGAGTTGTAGGTCGCGGGTTCAAACCCAGCCAGGCGCATTACTTTGTGTAATTTATTTCATCACCACTGCTCTCAAAACGGTGAAGGAAAATATCGTCGGCATGTCCTAGAACCGAAAATTCGAAGACATGTGACATCCACCAATCCGCACTTGGCCCGCGTGGTGGATTATGGTCCATTCCCTCTCCCAGAGTGGAGGCCTGTGTCCCAGCAGTGGGAACATTAAAAAGGCTGATGATGATGATGAGGGTTTTTTTTTTGAAATTCTGCACTAATCAATTTTAAACTCTTGAGCCTTATTGTCTTTTAATTGTGTCTGTAATTACGGCATTTAAAAGGTTAAACCATTAGTTCATTAAGCCACAAGAGGACACCGGTGTTTGCACATTTATTGTCTTTTAATTGTGTCTGTAATTACGGTAAATGAAAAGTTTTTTTTGCTATAAACTAGTGCTTGACAGCGATCCCACCTGATGGTAAGCAGTGATGCAATCCTTGATGGTGAGGCGGACTAGTTTATTAAGAGCCTATTCACTCTAGCTTTGAAGACACCTAAATTATAATCGGACGGAAAGACCGCAGCTGGTAAACTGTTCCAGTTAATTTATTATAGATGGGATTAAAAATCCCACTCTCCCCTAGCCAAGTTACAATTGTTTCGTTAACGTCGAGCGCTTGAAATTGGCCATGCCTTGAATTTCTTTGTTCTGACCACGTGACTGAGCGTTGAGATGACGTCAGAACAAAGGAGTTGGGAGTGTGACCAAACTCTAAGCGTTCTACGTTAACGACGCAATCGTAACTTGGTTTGGGCTTGATGATATTTTAGAAGATTTTTGTGAGCATTTCTGGCCCAGAAGTAAGTGCCCCGATTTACGATTTTGCAGGATGTGAATGCAATCCCAAATTAGCACAAAGCTTTTCCAAGTAAGCAAGTAAAAGTATGCTTTATATAATTTAAGTATTTCATAACATAAGTGGATTTGTGTTTTTTTCTGCAATTTCAATGATATAGATAAGAGAGAACAGTAGGTAAAAAGAAGTCATCAACATTGGAGATACTGGGACCCCGGTCCGGTTTCTGAAAGGAAGGTCCGACCCTGGTATGAAGGCTAAGAAGGAATGGGGTGGGTCGTTTAGTCAGTAAGAGTCTGACACTGTTTCCCGCTAATCTCGCCCAAGGGCGGGATTCGTCATTAGATGATTTTTCCCATCATAAAAAAGTCATCGGCGTAAAATAAAAATATTTATTTACTAGCTTTTGCCCGCGGCTTCGCCCGCGTGGTATTGAGGTTGGGGTTGGGGTTTCCGGGATAAAAAGTAGCTTATGTCCTATTCCGGAGTGTACCCTATGCCTGTGCTAAATTTCAACCAGATCCGTCCAGCCGTTTTAGCGTGATTGAGTAACAAATATCCAAACATCGTAACTTTCGCATTTATAATATTAATAAGACTACAATGTCTATAGAAATATAATAAAACTGAAGATTTTGTTTCGTTGAACGCGCTAATCTCAGGAACGTCCGAAAAAGATGCGAGTAAAACCGCGGGATACAGCTAGCGCTAAATAAGTGGTTGCAGTGAGGTTGTTCTTGAATATCCTGCTATGTTATGGCGTGCAAATCCATTCTCAATCAGCGAAGCCGATTAATCATACTTTATACAGTTTCTATTGACTTGTCTTACGTTTTTTAAAATATAATCAACTAGCTTTTCCCGCGGCTTCGCTCTTAACAACAGAAAAATGTGATTAATGAAGAACCGCTCGACCGATTTTCTGCAAACTTCACATAAATTATCTACTCAATATCGGCCTTTTAAATGTTCCCACAGCTGGGACACAGGCGTCCTCTCTTGGAAAGGGAATGGGCCGACAAATGACATTCACCACCACGCGGCCCCAGTGTGCATTGATAGATGTCACATGTCTTCGAATTTTGGTTGTGGACCCGCGACCGTGTGCTTGAATGGACCCGTGATCTACAACTCGTAAGTCGGGGTCGTTACCACTCGGCCACCACTGCCTATCGGCTGCACCTGATCATCATCATCGTTTAACCTTTCGCATAAATAAAAAATAAATAAAAAAAAAGCCTTTTATTTCTTACAGAAAATTCACGATTACAAAGTTAATAATTTTTTTTTTTTTTATATTTTTTAGACTTATATGTTTATATTATTCTGTAGGAACCCCTCTGCAGGTAAAGGCCTCCTCCAAATTGAGCCAGTTTTCTCTGGATTGCGCTTTTTGCATTCAGTTAGGACCCGCTATGCGTTTAATTTCATCCTCCCATCTGTTGCACGGTCTGCCCTTCTTTCTTTTGCCCACTGGCCCCCCTCCATTCTGACACTCTTCTTGTCCACCATTGATCTAGCAGGCGTGCTATGTGTCCGGCCCTTTCGCATAACGAACGCAGATCTACGCGAGACACAATAACCTTTTAATTGTGTCTCTAATTACGGCATAAGAGAGGTTCAGTATCGGTCACTAATTTACCAGTCAACCTATATACATATAGAAGATATAAACATTTTTTTATCAATATACAAGCCAACAATTGCCACACAGTACCTAACAATTTTCTTCTATAAACAATATTGCACGGAATAAATCGAAAAAGTTAATAAAATTGAAAAACTTATGCTTCTATTCAAGGTTCATTCTGTAACCTTGAAGTTGAAGGTTAAGCCAATACTGTAATAATATGATAATGGAAAATAGTTTTGTGGCAGTATTAGATTCTAATAGATATTTGTTTTGAGCAGTGGTGGCCGAGTGGTAACGGCCCCGACATGCGTGTAGTAGGTTGCGGGTTCAAACCCAGCCAGGCGCATTACTTTGTGTAATTTATTTCATCACCACTGCTCTCAAAACGGTGAAGGAAAACATCGTGAGGAAACCGGCATGTCCTAGAACCAAAAATTCGAAGACCTGTGACATCCACCAACCCGCACTGGGCCCGCGTGGTGGATTACGGCCCATTCCCTCTCTTAGAGAGGAGGCCTGTGTCCCTGCAGTGGGAACATTAAAAAGGCTGATGATGATGATGATGAGATATTTGTTTTTATAATAGATATCATAATGTGATATTATTTTATGGTTTTTATAAATAATACTTTCCGGGTTGGAATTCGACACTAAATTCATAAAAAATTATTGATATCTTTTTCATGGTGGGTATAAATCATCCTGTGACATCTCCAGCCCTTGGGCGGGGAATGATATAGTGTCAGACTCTTACTGAAAAAAACCCACCCCATTTCTGCGTTGCCTTTCATACTGAGCTTTCCTTCCATACCTTCCATAAGCGAACCCTAGACCCCAGAAGGCTTCGACCATGCTGAGTCCCTACGAACTGTTTCCGCGCGCCGTGGACTACTTGGACCTGGTCTGGACGGTTACTGGACGATCGGACGGCGAGCTACGAGATTATTGATAAGTTCTAATGGTGTGATAGTACAAGCTATTTGAGCAGTGGTGGCCGAGTGGTATCAGCCCCGATTTACAATTGTAGGTCGCGGATTCAAAACCAGGCAGGCACATACTTTGTGTACTTTATTTCATCACCACTACAAAAACGGCGAGCAGTGGTGGCCGAGTGGTCATCATCATCATCATCATCAGCCTTTTTAATGTTCCCACTGCAGGGACACAGGCCTCCTCTCTAAGAGAGGGAATGGGCCGTAATCCACCACGCGGGCCCAGTGCGGGTTGGTGGATGTCACATGTCTTCGAATTTTTGGTTCTAGGACATGCCGGTTTCCTCACGATGTTTTCCTTCACCGTTTTGAGAGCAGTGGTGCTGAAATAAATTACACAAAGTAATGGGCCTGGCTGGGTTTGAACCCGCGACCTACTACACGCATGTCGGGGCCTTTACCACTCGGCCACCACTGCTCTCCGAGTGGTAACGGCCCCGATTTACGAGTCGTAGGTCGCGGGTTCAAACCCAGCCAGGCGCATTACTTTGTGTAATTTATTTCATCACCACTGCTCTCAAAACGGTGAAGGAAAACATCGTGAGGAAACCGGCATGTCCTAGAACCAAAAATTCGAAGACATGTGACGTCCACCAACCCGCACTGGGCCCGCGTGGTGGATTACGGCCCATTCCCTCTCTTAGAGAGGAGGCCTGTGTCCCTGCAGTGGGAACATTAAAAAGGCTGATGATGAGATATTTGTTTTTATAATAGATATCATAATGTTATATTATTTTATGGTTTTTACAAATAATACTTTCCGGGTTGGAATTCGACCCTAATTTCATAAAAAAATATTGATATCTTTTTCATGGTGGGTATAAATCATCCTGTGACATCTCCAGCCCTTGGGCGGGGAATGATATAGTGTCAGACTCTTACTGACTAAAAAACCCACCCCATTTCTGCGTTGCCTTTCATACCGAGCTTTCCTTCCATACCTTCCATAAGCGAATCCTAGACCCCAGAAGACTTCGACCATGCTGAGTCCTACGAACTGTTTCCGCGCGCCGTGGACAACTTGGACCTGCTCCGGACGGTTACTGGACGATCGGACGGCGAGCTACGAGATTATTGATAAGTTCTAATGGTGTGATAGGATAAGCTATTTGAGCAGTGGTGGCCGAGTGGTATCAGCCCCGATTTACAATTGTAGGTCGCGGATTCAAAACCAGGCAGGCACATACTTTGTGTACTTTATTTCATCACCACTGCTCTCAAAACGGTGAAGGAAAACATCGTGAGGAAGCCGGAAACCGGCATGTCCTAGAACCAAAAATTCGAAGACATGTGACATCCACCAATCCGCACTGGGCCCGCGTGGTGGATTATGGCCCATTCCCTCTCCTGGAGAGAGGAGGTTTGTGTCCCTGCAGTGGGAACATTAAAAGGCTGATGATGATGATGATGACAAAAACGGCGACGGAAAACATCGTGAGGAAACTCGCACTGGGCGCGCGTGGAGTTGGATGTCACATGTCGGCCCATACCCTCTCTTAGAGAGGAGGCCTGATTCCCAGCAGTGGGAAAATTATAAGGCTGATGCTGTATACATATAGTTAAAGAACACACTGACCTGTAAGAACATCTCCCCATCCGGCATGGCGTGGTCGTACGGTGAATGTTCTCTCCGATGACCGTGGATGTCTTCTTTCTCTTTGTGCATGACCACTGGAACAAAACAGAAAGCAGAACGTTAAACACTTGATAAAGTTTAGTCAAGAATGAATAGGCTACTTCTAGGCAAACGTGCTCCATCGTCGACCACATCATCGCTTATGATCAGGTGAGATTGTGGTCAAACGCAAGCCTATCCAAAATAAAAAAATAAAAATAAATCACTGTTAATCTTCATTAAAACAAGCAAGGTTTACTGAGTAAGTGCCAGTCCACACGGCGCGTTACGTCGACGCAGCGCTGCCGTTGCGTTGTTTTACATACAAATAACCAAGGTGTTCACACGGCGCGCTGCGTCGTCGCAACGCACACATGACGGACAGCAGTCCCCGAGACGAAGCGGGAGGGGGTGTACTCATTGCGGCGACGGAGAGGCAGCGCTCAGTTGCTTGTGCGTTGATAGGGAGGATACAGTCAAGCTCATTACACTACTAAAAAAACTGTCCATCACTATTTCTTAATGAAATGAAGGGACAGATCCAATACCGTCTTGTGATTTTGCGTTGATTTCGGTGGTGACGTAGTAATAGGAGCAATGCTAGACGTCTTTTCCGATCCATGCTTTCCTATAGACTGACTGCGATGATTTTACAAAAATGCTTGCCGCAACTGTGCGTCACCGCTGCGTCGACCGAACGTTAAGACTGCATCGTAGTAACGCTGCGACGACGCAGCGCTTGTGTGGCCGGCTATGCGTCAAAATATTTGCGTTGCGACGACGCAACGCGCCGTGTGGACTGGCTCTAACACTGCACAGTATTTTATGAAAACCATTTTTCAGACATTGTTTTTTTTTTATTAACTGTTAATTTTAGTTCACTACTATGTTTAGTTTTTTTTTTAAATATTTGTTTGTTTTTTTGTTTCTTTGTTTTTTTTTTGTTTGTAGGATCTCTGGAACTACTGGTCCGATTGGAAACATTTTAGCAACAATAGAAAGCTGCTTTACTCCTGAGTGACATAGGCTTTATTTTACGCGGGCAAATCCGCTGACAAAAGCTAGTATGACAATATACTGTTAAAACCGCTATATTCATTATTCCGAATTAGACGATTCTTACGGAAAAAATAAATAAAATAGTTGTTATTCAAACAACGTACTTAATTTCTATTATCAGTCTTGATCTAGACAATTTCAATAATTATAATTAAAATGTTATATAATTATTTTAATTATAATTTAAATGTTATCTATATCTTTACCACCTTTAAGTATTAATTGCCACCGCATTCTTGATATCGACTGGACTTTTGTACTTTTTAAATATCACATCGTATTTTGTTCAGTAATTAAAACAATAATTATATGTTTTAATTACCTATGTAACATTATATTAGTTGGAAGGTGTCGAGCGTCACCTGCGTTAAAAAATGATGGTATCTGAGATGTGTAATGAGATCGTAACCAAACAAATAAACATGTGTAATTAATTAATTTATTTATTTTTCATGCAACACGTGGTACAAAGGCGGACTTAATCCCTTAGGCATTCTCTACCAGTCAACCTAGGGTGGTGAAGAGACAATATGGTGATTCAGTCAGGAGAGCAATGGTAACCGAGTGGTAACGGCTCCGACTTGTGAGTTGTAGGTAGTAGGTTCAAACCCAGCCAAGCGCAATCATCATCATCAGCCTTTTTAATGTTCCCACTGCTGGCTAATATATGAACCCATGACCTCCGGCGTAGCAGTCAGGGCCACTAACTACCAACAGATCAGGACCAAGCTCAGTCGTCGACGGCGCGCACTGTTCCTGCGCGCCTCAAGGAATTGTCAACATACCGCAAGGACCCTGAAGAAGGGTCGAAGCCAAAGCCAAATGGGGCCAAAGGTTCGCGTCTGTAAGGAAAGCTCTGGCCCTGGTATATATGGCAACGTAGGAATCATCATCATCTTCCTGCCCTTGTCCCGTTTAATTTGGGGTCGGCGCAATATGTCTTTTTCTTCCACTCTGTCCTGTCACCCGTCTCGCTATCACTAACTCCTCTTTCTTTCATATCTCTATCTCACACAATCCATCCATATTTTCTTTGGTCTCCCTCTCCCTCTCCATCCATCCACATGTATACTCATGGCTTTTTTTGTAACATGCGTTTCATCCCGCCTTTTAACATGGCCATACCAAGACAGACGGTTCCCTTTCAACTTTTCAGTCACTGGCGCCACTTTCAAACTTCCTCTAATATACTCATTTCTCACTTTATCCATTCTCGTCACACCACACATCCATCTCAACATTCTCATCTCTGCTACATGCAATCTCTTTTCATCCGTCTTTTTCATAGCCCAACATTCTGACCCATAAAGTAGGACAGGCCTTATCACGGACTTGTAGATTTTACTTCAACTTGAGGGGCATCCGTGGGTCGCAAGTTGTTCCAGTGACCTGTCGCCATTTCATCCATCCTGAGTTGATCCGATGTGCCACATCTCGGTCTACCTCACCATTCCCTTGGATAAGCGACCCAAGGTACCTAAAGTCGGAACAGATTGGTATGGGCGTTCCAGCGAGAGTTATGGGCACAGGACTAGAGAGACCGCCAAAATCGCAGAACAGGTACTCGGTTTTAGTTCTACTCAATTTTAGGCCAACACTCTCCAGTCTTTGCCACCACACCTCCAATCTGCTCTGGACCTCTGGGGCACTCTCGGCAACCAGCACAACGTAGGAATATGGTAGGTTATTTAGTCAGTAAGAGTCTGAAACTAATTCCCGTCCAAGAGTGGGATTCCTCATTGGATGATTTTTACCTACCATAAAAAAAAACCAACAGGCCAGTCAATTATCTCACCACCCCCACTGAAACATTAGTTTGCAAGAGCGGGACAAAATCTGAGCAAACACAATGTGCTTATCAATTATTAAAATATGTACACGTAATATTACTTGCGATAGCAAACGAGGGGGCGTGGTCTGCGCGACAAATCAGAGATCGTACCTACAGGGGATGCTGAGCGGAGCTAGAGGGATGTTTTATGTACTTTTGGTGTGGGAAAATAGCCTTTGTTGTAGTATCTAAATAATATAATAATGTAGAGGTGTGATTTGCAAGTGAGTGTATACGTTTGTTACTCTTTATGTGATAAAGTTGCTTTTATTTATTTATTAAAACTTTAGGCACATAACACTACATAGGTGGACTTAATGCCTTAGGCCCTTTCTACCAGTCGACCTAAGGGTGGTGCAGAAACATAACATGGTAGGTGCAACTTAAAAATATAGACAAAGAAAAAAGAAACAAAATATAATAATAAATAAATACTTAGATACATACATATAAATTAGCAAGGTAATTGTGAAAACAAATCAAACCAATCAGTGCTGAGATAAGTCCGCCAACTTCTCGCGAATGTAGTCATGTGCTTTCACCTTAAAAGACAATCGGCTGGTCGCCCTTCTGAGTTTTTGAATGTAATTGATTTATCTGTTATCTATATTTAAACCCTCTTTTACTATAATTTACAATGTGAAATATTACAAGTCCACTTAAATATTCCGTGAATCACTCTGTCTGTTGGGGAAAACTGCATGACAATCTGTTCAGTACTTTTATAGACACAGTTAAATGCGGTGGGATAAATATTTGGGATTACGGGATATAATATTTGAGATAAAATAATATTTAGGATTAATGGAATTTAATCCCGGAATTTAATCCCAATTTTTTTAGCCTGTTTTTCATAAATACGGTAGTTTAAAAATGCCAATATTTTTTTTAATTGATATAAGCTAGTGTAGTGTCCCGGCTGCTAGCTATTTTTAGTTTAACAGTTATCGTGTAGTTCGTACGTAATCATACAGGTTATTATCACACCTGCACTAGTGTGTTTTTTGAACAGTTACTAGAAAGGATCGATTTCAATTGAAGATAAAATTGATACTGACTCAAATGTCATATACGACTGTATATGACATACACTGTTATTTTATGACTATAAAATAATAATTACTATACACATAGCGAGAGCAGTGGTGGCCGAGTGGTTAAGGCCCCGACTTACGAGTTGTAGGTCGCGGGTTCAAACCTAGCCAGGTGCATAACTGGTAGAGCATGTCTTGTTGCATTAAGTCCGCCTATGTACCACTACTGTTAATGAAGATTAAATAAATTACTTTGTGTAATTTATTTCATCACCACTGCTCTCAAAACGGTCAAGGAAAACATCGTAAGGAAACCGGCATGTCCTAGAACGAATTCGAAGACATGTGACATCCACCAATCCGCACTAGACCCGCGTGGTGGATTATGGCCCATTCCCTCTCCTAGAGAGGAGGCCTGTGTCCCAGCGGTGGGAACATTATAAAAGGCTGATGATGATGATAAACATAGGATGTAATTTGAAAAAGTAGCTGTTATGAGCCGTTTCGTTGTTAAATTGTAATTAAAGACATAATACGAGTAGAAAGACAATAGATGTGCGAACGCTTGCGTTTGCTTGGGACTCAAGAGTATAATTGAAACTGTATGTTAAACATATGTATAAACATGTTTTCTTTCTTTCTTTCTTTATGTTTATGTAATCGCACTTGATCTTGGCGAATCAGAAGTAAGGCACTGCGAATTTGTACAGTACGGCCGTTTTTTTTTTTTTATGGTAGGTGAAAATCATCCAATGACGAAACCCGCTCTTGGGCGGAGCGGGAGACCAGTGTCAGACTCTTACTGACTAAAAAACCTACCCCGTACCTTCCTTGCCTTATTCCTGGAGTCGAGGTAACAGTTTTCCACCACCCTCTAGGCTCCAAGAGGCTTCGACCCTGAAGGGCCCCTGCAGTTTGCTGACAACTCCTTGAGGCGCGCGGGAACGGTGCGCGCCGTTGACGACTTGGACTCGGTCTTACCAGACGACCGGACGGCGAGCTACCCATTGCTCACCGTCCGCGAGCCAGTGTCTACGGTGGCCGGATATCGGCAGGATCGCGGCGGCGACGGCTACGGCGAGTACGCCGTTGCCTTTGCCTTATGCGGTCGGCCTCCTCCTTTACGAGCATTACTGCTTCGCAGAAGGAGGCGACCGCCTGCCACTCCTCCTCGCTGCGGACCATGGCCTGAACCAGGGCCCGGCGCGAGAGGTCGCCGCCGCCGATACAGTACGGCCGTTGGATTTTGACGAATCTGAGTGAGATTCTGCGAATTTTATGGCTTGAAAAGTCGTAAAAAAATAAATGATTTAAACAAGTAAATGCTTTTTGTAGTTGTTATTGCTGTTAAAAACTGTTGCTGGCATTTGTTTTTTTAATCTATTGATCAGTGGTCTATCATTAAAACGTCATTGTGCAGTCATTGGTATTAATTCGTTACAAGAATACTTACACCACAACTTTATTACAAGACCACTGACTGACCAATGATCGAACATTATAAATTAACAAATTACGATTTTTTGCATTTTGGCAATGAGATAGGATCACTATGTTATAAAAATAGAATTAGAAATATTTATTTGCTAGAATACTGGTACATTTTGGTGTTAACTAACAATGTTAAATGATATCACTGCATTCGTACTGACTTAGACTGACTGAGATATCAACGCATAGCCGAAACTTATGGGACTAGGAGCGTGAAAATTTGCCCAAGGCTTCCTTTTACGACGTAGACGAACACTAAGATAGGGTTTTTCAAAATTCAGCTCCTAAAGGGATGTAATGGGGGTCTAAAGTTGTGTATGGAGAACCCTACTTTCACGCGGGCGAAGCCGCTGGCAGAAGCCTAGTATAAAATAAATAATAATTCTCCCGACGCTTGCGTTGTCACCAGCAAACGGTACGGAACGCTTTACGACCAGCCTGGCCAATTACTGCCTGGGAGACACCATGTGCAGCCAGTGATGTGATACTATCGATAGATTTATGTCGATAGATCATAGTTTATCGAAGTTCGTTTCAATTGTCTGGAAGTTATTATTGATCGTGTTTGGTGAAGGTTTTGTGGTTTGGGTTTTGTGTGAGTTATAATTTTCTATGATGTTGAATAAGTTTGAAATTTTTAAAAACTTACTTTATCAAAAATAATAAAGTCGATCGAAATAAAAACCACACTAATATATTACAAAGGCAAAAGTTTGTGAGTGTAAGCATAATGATTACTTCATCACGCCTGAATGGCTGAAGGGATTTGGATGACATTAGGTACATGGATAGATAGACCGAATATCACCATTCTTGACTATTTCTCTGGGGTGTATGTGTTTCTGAAAATGTTTTCTACTTTTACGCAGCCAAAGTCGGTGGCAGTAGTTAGTTATCTCAAAAAGCTTAAGGTCAAAGGTTACTTTTTCTCAATAGAATCAGTATAAAAGGCATTTCAAGTCAAAAATATGGACTGAAGTATCTTGCAGACAGTTGTCAACAAAATCAACTATCTGATTAGCTTATAGATAACGTTTTTCTTCACCTTCGCTGTAACAGTCACTGGGTAATAAAATAAATATTTTACCTATTAAAATACAAGGTCAGGACATTTATAGACAATTTATTTACCCGTTCCCAAGGCTTATTGATATAAAAGCTAGATACTGATCCATAAAAAAGATAGTTGTCCCAATTGTTTTTATTAAAACAGTAGACACTAGCACTTATCAATATAATAGCTGGTGACTTAACCACGAAAGTAACCACAAAGTTATTAAAACAAAATAAATACAAAATATCAAGGCCTCCATTGCAATTATTACCACAAATTCATCAGAACAAACGACTCATTTAAATAAGTATCAACATTTCAATAGCTCACAAAATTATTTAAACACCGCAACATAAAAGCCATACACTTTATAAAAAAAAAAAAAAACAATCGCAATTATTTCACACAACAGCCTTCATTACTTTTCTTTGCACAACATTTTAACTTTTTAATAAAAAAAAAACGCAAAGTTATTGTTTTGCGGCTCACAGATCAAGATAGCGTTGGCCGGCAATCGAATGGATTTACCGATTTATCGATAATGTCCGTGGGTACGTCACTAATCGAATGCGCGGTGGTTTATCACCCTCTATAATCGTCATTACACTATCAGGGGTATCTTTTTTTTATATTTTTGTTATAAATTGAAAACGTAAAATTGATGACAGTAGGCTGTTGTGTTGGCGAAACTCGATAATTTTGTATTTTAGCACTTTCGGAATAGGAACGATAATGATAGTATTTATGTGTGTTTTTATCTAGTCTTGCTTGTCTATTTTAACTTTATATTTCTTTCGTAGGTCTGCTGCAAGAAATGTTAAAAAACAACCAAAGGGTTGAAGTCTACTGGAGCCCAGGGTACTTATCTTTTTGAAAGGAAGGCTTGGCCCCAATACTAAAGGCAAAGATGGAACAGGGTGGGCTGTTTAGTCAGTGAGAGTCTCTTAATCAGGATTCCTCATATTTTTTTTTTTTATGGTGGGCAAAAATCATCCGCCCACCACAAAAAAAAGATTAACAAACATGGACAAAAGCACCGTGATAGCCTTCAATCCAAGATATCAGTGATTTTTGTCTTTTACTTCCCGGTGTGTATAAAAACATATAAACCTAGTTTATATCATTAAAAAACTTTACTATTTTTTAATCATACCTCTATGTCTGCTTAACCAGGAATTGCAATTTCCAACTGTCACTCCACTGCCATATTAGACAGAGCAAATAAAAAAAATCTAATAATGTATAGAAACGCAATGGTTTTCTTAGAAAAAATCGTCGCGTGCGCACAATTTGTCATACGTTTTCATTAGGTGCATTATTTTGCATTGATTTACGATATATGGACAATCCATGTATATTTATTTCCGTATTAGTTGTTTTTTTTTTATTTTGTGAGATTTTAGTTTGTATTAATACTCGTAAAATCGTCCTTTCTTTCCAACCCACTCAATATCAACGAATAGGGCCTTGGTTATTGTGTAAATTAACACCAAGGTTCTAGAATAAAGGCAAAGAAGGATCGGGATTGGTTTTTAGTCAGTAAATATGTGATACTATCTCCCACTCTACCCAAGAGCCGCAGTCATGGGGCGATTTTTGCTCACTCCAAAAAAAAACCTGACATCAACAAAAAATTGGAATAATATCGATATGCGTATAGTTAAAAGAAGAGGTATACCCAGACTCCTCTGTATTTATTGATAGCTACAACCTGAGGGTACTACTTCAAAGAAGGAGACGACCAACAACCATGCCTCTGTGTGCAGACCATGGCCTATACCTGCGTTAGAGATTATTACCGCCACATCGCCGTGCACTGCACAAGCTGAAGACACTTCTACCGTATGCCCCATTGTGTCGTCTAGGCGATCCACACAACAGTGACATCCGGGACTTTCTTCCGTCATGTCCGGTTAGGATCTGAGTCATGCGGAAAGTGAGAAAACCGTGACGTCTTTATTTAACTTACCTTCATAACAAAGTCGTGTCCTTTACGACAGTAAGTAAACCGCAAACATATTTATTATTATAATAAACTAAACAAACATATTAAACTTCTTAATTAAGGCTTGAAATAAATACTATGGCTTTAAGTATTTTTCCATATGTTTGAATATTCATAGCAGTGCAAAGGTGCAATGTAAATGCGTTCACTGCCGATTACCATACGGAGATAGCGTTATGTTTTTGTAATTGCGTTTGCGACTCATTATTATTGCGATTTTAGGCTTGTACTGTTATGGTAAATTATGTAGTATTAGTTACAAAATATATGATGGGTCAGCTGCTTCGGGTACATGCGTTTTTTTTAAGGTTACTTACATTTGTTATTACATTTTAGTATGCACAGGTTCTTGTTTAAGTTATGCTGTCAAAAAGTTTCATATCATCAGCTTTATTGTATACTAGCTTTTGTCAGCGGCTTCGCCCGCGTACATAAAATATAGCCTATGTCACTCAGGAGTAAAACAGCTTTCTATTGTTGCTATTTTTTTTCCAATCGGACCAGTAGTTCCAGAGATTACCTCCTACAAACAAAAAAACAAACTTTACCTCTTTAATATATTAGTGTAGATTAGCTTTTTCCCACGACCTTGTGTAAAAGTAGGAAATATTTGTGTGTAAAGAAAGTCCATTATTAACTTTTACCACGCTGGAAGGATCTCACAGCGACCTCATCTTCTGTATGACGCAGTTCCTTACCAGATATGGTCAGTTCGAGAGGTTTTTACGCCGGATTCGTGCAAAAAAAAAATGCTCTGCGTGGAACAGTTTTTTTTTTTATAAGTTTCCAAAATTTATAAAAATACACCGCACCGCTTCTGTACCGCAGGTACAGAACAAGCAGTTGAAACAAGAAATGATCTACTTGTGTGCCAAATTTCATGAAACTCCGTCGAGCCATTTAAACGTGAAGGGGAAAAATGTACTCATGAACTTTTAGACATATTTTACTTTAGAGTGATTAGTGATATTTTGTGCTTCTAAACGAAAAATTGGAACTTAAAACTTTCCTTTAAACTTAACTAGGAATATTTTGTCAAAGTAAAACGTATGTTAATTTTGAACTAACAATGGTTGGGTTACAGTGACCATAACAAGCGGTTCGTGTTAAACTACCATAATGTTAAATGTAAAGTTAAACTTAACCCGATCAAGAGTGGTTTGCGTTTCGTAATAGCCTTGTACGTGATTTTAGAACTTAGGTTTACAATATTTTTGTGTGGCTGAAACAAAATTTTTTGATTTAGTGCTAAAATGTATTTTTTTAATAATGAGGTGGTAAAACATAAATAATGTTAGAAAATTATGATTGGCGAATTTTTTTGTTGAACAATACCAATAGAACAAAATATACTCACAATAAATAGATAGTTCAAAACAAATATATAAAAACATAAAATGATCCTAGATGGTCGAAATAAATGGATTATTATTTCCTTTATTTTTTTCCTTCACATATTCTGTATATTTTTAAATATTTCTTAAAACAATTTATAAACAAAAAAAAACATTTAAAAATGTAAGAAATAGTAAGTAGTCCGCCGGTGTCGGGAGCAGGGTCTAAGATACCGGTGGTTAGGTCTCCAGAGATAGTATTATTATTATAAAATTAATTTCAGAAACATAACTTTTTAACTACGATCAACTGTTTTATATTCTCTGCCTTTGCAAACAAAAAAATATATTTTCACATAATACAAATTTATTATGAACTAACTACTACTTTAACTATCATTATCATCATGGCAGCCGAAACGTTTATTGTTGAACACAAGTCGCCTCCTAGTGTATCCATAATAATGGTCCAGTGCGTCTCAAACACATCACATACCCTCAACTCTCATCAAGTCATTGATCCATTTTATCGGAAGCTTTTCAACGCGTCGTCTTCTGGCCATTCCAATACACACAACCAAACCAAAAAAAAAACCTCTAAAAACAAAATACAACACATCATAATTCACGGAAAACAATTAAAAACGTATAATTTAGTCTGCACATCTGTTGTAACCGTCTCACAATATGGCACGTGGTCGAACCCCAAGCCAGGGGTAGCGCACCGTGACCTGCTAATGACTGGCCATGTGGGGAGTACCGTATGGGTATACGTTGGACTTCAAGGTAAAAAATACTGGCCCTTGTGTGTTCGGGGTTGCATTGTTTTGGTATCAGCATAATCAGCTTTATAAAACTGCTTGTTTTCTATTTTTCTGCATTTGAGTCGGTTGTGAGATGAGCCAAAAGGATCATCGGCAATGATCTACTAAAATTCTAGTCATAATGGGCATCAATGCCGAGTTGCTAGCCTGTCGATTTTCTGACGTTTACATTTCGAGGACTTGTACAATAGCATTCTGCTAAGTCCGTACCATCATCGGACCACTAGACGTACTTAGAGCATCGTCCCTACAAAGCTTTTTGGAAATACATTTAATGTGCGTACAGCTAAAGAAAGGAATTCCCTACCGGAGTCTGTTCCCTAACAGCTGCAAGTTAAGAATCTTTATGTCAAGAGTGAACAAGTTACTTCTAGGCAAGCGTGCTTCATTGTCGGCTACATCATCGCTTACCATCAGGTGAGATTGTGGTCAAACGTGAACTTATCCATAATACAAAAAAAAACACAAAATAATTTTATCCTCCGATTCCTACTTGGCACTTACGAAAATGTCGGTAAAATCAGCAATTTTTTTGAAATTTGCAAGTGGCATCGTCTTAGCGTGTATAAAGCGCGTGACACGCACACGCGAGCGAGCGTGACATGGCCGTACTGAAGTGTTAAAGTTTAAGATTTCTAAACGATTTGTTAGTAATTTGCGTAGCTTGTTCGATGACTGTACACTCTATGTCTAAGTAACTGAAGTAGTCTAGACATTATAGAATATAAACTACATAGAGTTAATGGTAATTAGTGACCGATACTTAAACAAAATTTTGTTATCATAACTACAAACACGTGTTTGTAGTCATAACATAAAAATATACTATTTGGTCCCATACCAAGTCAGAAATCGCGAACAAAAACAGCAATAGCAACTGTTCATCATTTGTTCTGTATCTGGGTGTAATTTATTTATAATATGTATGTATATAGTAATATATAAGTATGTTTATGAATTGTCTAGGACTCATAACACAAGCTCTGCTTAGCTTGAGCCTAGACGGTGTTGTATAATAGTTGTCGAATATTATATATATATATCGCTCTTCTAGAGAGAGGAGGCCTGTGTCCCAGCAGTGGGAACATTAAAAGGCTGATGATGATGATGATGATTATATGTATTATTATATTTAACTTCGTTGTTTACATTTTTTTTTATAAAGAAATGCATGTCAAACTTATCTAGAACTATTTATAATTTAATTTGGGTTTTAGTCTATAAAACTATCGACACGCACTTTCACATAACCCTGAGCTGAATAAAACCCATAAGGACATACTAATTGAGACTTCATATTCATATTGAACTTTTGTCATATTGATCAACTTGTGGAGTCTTTGATAAAACATGCACACAAACAGCGAACCTGAAATCTTAACACTCAAATGCCGGGCGTGTCACGCGTCCGCTCGCGTGTCACGCGCTTTATTATAATAATGTCACGCCAATGTTGAAACACACTCCAGCTGAATAGATTTACAGGTTAAGTTTCGTTTGTCCATCGCGTCTTTGGTAACTGTTTGGTATTTTTCAGCACTTATGGTGAAAATGTGATGTTGATGTGTTGTGTTGTTGATGTGATGTGTTGTGTTGTTGTTTGTTGTTGTGTAATTTTGTTCCCAATATCAGGTACTAAACAGTCCAAAGATTTTTATAAATACAACCCTACAATTACATTAAGGTAACACTAAGGTTGACTGGTACAAAATGCTTAAAACATTAAGTATGTCTTTGTACCTTTATGTGCATGAAGTATTTAATAAATAAATGAGGTAATAAATGAGAATCCGCTACTAAATGCGTTTAATAATCTTATTAAAACAATTTTTCTTGACTGTAATTGGCAGTTCAATAAATAAACCAAATCAATATTTTAAACACTAGTGTGCTTCTTATAAAATTGATGTAATGTCAACATTAGAGGCATATATTAAATGCTAGTCCCATTACAATACCACAAAACATAGACATTAAATCAAATAAAAATCAAAGAAACCAGCCGGTTTGTAAACTACACGCCTATTACAAATACAATAGAGAATAACCCAGAAAAAAAGTTACCTAAACCTTTTAAAACTATAAACAAAGTGTGATATCAATATCGAATTAACATACAAACATAAATCGCCAAACGTGACGTAGTTACCACTAATTCTTAAAGTAAACATATTGATAACATTTCTTACCGACTAACAATAAATCACGACAAACCAAGATGTCTCAATATACTACAAAGTAATTTCACTGTTAGCAAGAAAGAGATAGATATATTAAACTCTCGATTTGAAGTACGTAAGAAAGAGACAACCGACAATACCACATTTCGTATTAATTAAGGAGCAAACGGTTTTAAATCATTTGCCGTCGACGCTCCCTGTGGGAATCCAGAAGAGTTATAAGACCCTTTATTCTAAATTTAAAATTACAATTTTGTAAATGTTTCGAATATTTTAAATCTTGTGTATTCGTTATTGGTCTCTGGGGCGGAAGAAAAAAAAAGTGGCCTAAATATCGATACTTTATGGTTAAAGGTTGATGGCCTTTTGAGGGAAGCAAAGGGGATATTGGGTGTATTGTTGAACTGTATTTAGACTTCAATATAAAACTTGGGGTAACTGCTGTCTTTAGAGGCAAAAAAGATTTGTTTAGAAGAGGGAAATCTATTTTTTTTTAATTTATAATCGATTTTCAAAACATATCTTACAATTAGTATCTGCCAATGGCTTCGCCCATATAAAAGTGAAAATGATTTTAAAGAAACAAACCCCAGGGTTAAAATATGTTTATCCGTTTGAGCGTGAAAGAGTTATTTAATTGAATTATTAGTTTGATATCAATAAAAATGACGAATAATGCAAAATAAAAGACTGTCATAAAATTATTACAAAAAAAAACATTTTAAAACTAAACGACACTATAATAAAATCCTTGTAACCATTCCATTACACATAAAATCAATATTCATAAGCACATAACACCAATTAAAACCGTTGGCACATTATCTATGCGGCCAACTGTCAGGCAGTTGCGTGAAACGAAACGTCACGGGCGCGGTAATCGCAAGATTGGCTCATTTGATATGAGACTGTCACGCTGAATAGACGTGTGGCGTTGAATGGGTTAATGTTAGGGGAATGTGATATTGAAATTGGCAGTGCGTTTTTGATGTTTCGTTTTGTTGTTTTATGTAGGGTTTGTTTTTTTTTAAGTCGGGTAATTTGATTGGGTACTGTAAAAGATAATGTCATACTTCTTTGATATTTCATGGAATATAAGATCCACATATTAATGTTGATAATTATTGTAGAGACCTTATTACAATGTAACTAATAACTCCCATGATATATGAACTGATGATGAGACGGACTACTTTCTTAGGAGCCTGCTCTAGCCTTGAAGACACCCAAATTATAATTAGAAGGGAAGACCGCAGCAGGTGAATATTTCAGTACCTCGATGCTTGGTCCGGACCGTAGAGGTTTCAACAACATAAGGGTGGATACCAGAGCAGCGATGACAGAATCGTTACAGCCATGACTTACGAGTCGCGGACTCAAACTCAGCCAGGCGCATTACTTTGTGTAATTATAACATAGAATAATTATCATGAAAAATTATTTTGTCAAAACTGACTATTTATGATCAATCGCTGGGGAAAAATCTAAACATGATATAAACCTTTGGAATACCTCAATTAGAGACATAATAGAAAGACAATACCTAGGTGTGCGAACGTCGGTGTGCGCTTGGCGCTCAATTGGCTCGATAAAAAAAAATTGCAAATCTGACCCTAACTTACGATTTCAAACGTGTATGTATATAAGATCACTTCACGAAAATATTTGAAAGTTATAAAAAAAAGAGTGAAGGAAAACATCGTAAGGAAACCGGTATACCGGTACAATTTTTGATTCTAGATCAAAAATTCGAAGTCATGTGACATCCACAAACCTTCACTGGGCCCACGTGGTGGATTGCAGCCCATTCCCTGTCCTAGAGTGGAGGCCTGAGTCCCAGCAGTGGGAACATTAAAAAGGCTGATGATGAAGGGTCCTCGGTGGTACATCTCTTAATTGACAGCAATTAGTTGGTTTCCTTTTCAATCGAGATCTGTTCTAAACCAAAATCCGTCTTCAACACTTAAGTATGTTTTGGGGCCCTGGGTTTCTTTCTGAAAGGAAGGCTTGGCCCCAGTGCAAAGGCCAAAGAAGCAACGGGTTGGGGTGTTTAGTCAGTAAGAGTCTGACACTGTTTCCTGCTCCGCCCAAGAGCGGGATTCGTCATGGGATGATTTTTGCCCACCATAAAAAAAACACGAATATTATGTAAAAGCTAAACATGTATGTATGTCGTATACTTATATGTATGTTTGTATGTCCGTCCCATCGATCACAAGCTAATTAATTAACCTACCCGTTACAGGAGCGAAGTGAACCAATTTCGCTCTGGTTTAAATTTAAAAGTGTTGAGATTGCTTTGTCCATTTAATTGATACAGCCGGGCAGGAATCCCGGTCCGTTCAGTCGTTAGCTTATCATTATACCGATTTCACACTCGAGTGTAAGGAGTTTACATGGCGGAGGTTTTATTTGTCAAAGTTGGTTAGTAAAATAGGTACTATTCTTTTTTTTTGTTATTGGGAGGCTCACACTTGACTACTATCTCACCTGATGGAAAGCGATAATGTAATCGATGATGGAGCGCTATTTAATAATTAATTAGATATATTTAACCTTATAACTACATAACCCTAATTAATTTAACTAAAAATACCTAATCTAATAAAGCGTCAAAAAACTCTTCCACATCGCTGTCGAGCGCTTGGCTGGAAGTAACATATTTACTCCGCGCTTTAAAACCCATAGGTTGTAGCTATCAGGAAACATATTGTAAGCTACGGAAGTGAAAGCTAGTAGGGAAAGCTAGTCATGTTTTTTTTTGCTTACTACCTACAAGTTATTAACTGGCTCAACTGATTTTCAATTAAACAAATAAATTTCATACGTGCGTAATTAACTCAAGGGTAAGAAAACTTTATTATTATTTTATCTCTACAAATCGATAGAGTTTAATAAAACGGATAGTGGCAATCCATGGGATTAAAAAAAAAACAAAATTTGGCGGTGTATACATATCTATATTACTTTGGTATAAAGGTTTATTAGTTAATTGAGTTTCTTAGTCTTTCGAGTACCTTAATTAGAGTCGTCGTCGTTTCGTTTTACAAGTGCCCATGTAGGCCTATGTGAAATAAAAAGATTTTGACTTTGACTTTGACTTTGAGTCTTAATAGAAAGATAATAGGTGTGCGAACGTTTGTTTGGGGTTCAAGAGTTGAATAATGTGTATATCTGCGGAAAAAAATCTGAAATCTATTTCAATTAGAAGTAACTAATTGATATAGATTTCAGATTTATAATAAACTCAAAATCTCCATGAATACTATATTTTATAATAAATACAAACATATCTGTAAAATCGCAGGCATGTAAGCCCTTCGCGTGCGCTGGAGCCTACCGGTCACGATGCCTCCAAGGACCAAAAAAAACAACCATATTATCACATCTCGGTATGTCCATAGCTTTGTGCGTCCACATTTATAAAACGCATTTATATTATAGCTTATTTAATATGCTTTTGATACGTTTAAATGTGGGATTACTGTGGTTTAATGGGAAAGGGTGGGTGCTGTTGTAGTAATGTAAGTTTGGAGTTTATGAGTCGTGTTGGTTTGTTGTAACAACTTTATTCACACTTTGGTTTGGTCCTTTGAGTTCTATTTTATTTTTTGTTGTATGCTGCTGATCCCTCGGGTGGTGCAAATACTAGTTAATATTAGTTATATGATGTGATTTTGCATGTATACTGTATACTCTAATATACACCGTGAAATTTAAATGGTTGTTTTCCCGCGGCAGAATGACTTGCCATAAGGAGTACTTTTGAAGCATACAGAAATTTTTTTTTTTTTTTATAAATAATTATTAAAAATATCAACTCAAAAAAGCGAAAACAATAGTAACATTAGACGTAATTTGTAGGTACTACTAGAGTCGCAGCCCGCCGTCAAAGGAATTTTTTGTTTTTAATATTTTATTTCTTTATCAAACGTTTGTATTACCAAGATACAACCATTTTGCTGAGGGAAAACAACCATTTAAATTTCACGGTGTATTGTATACAGTACATAGTATTGTGTGTTATGTGCCCTAAACTAGCCTAATCTACCCTACTTTTTTCTTTCATAAGAAGGTTCTTATGAAAGATGATTTTTTACTGTCAAGAAAAGGTTTTCTTGACAGTAAAAGACACAACAAAAAAAGAATTAGCGTAATCGGTTCAGCTGTTCTCGAGATTTGCGCTTAGCAACACATTCAGCGATTTATTTATGTACATAACTAGCTTCCTGCCATTGGCTTCGCCCGCGTGAAAATAGGTTTTTGCACAAACTTTGAACATGCGTTTCATCCCTTTAGGGGGTGAATTTTGGAAAATTCTTTCTTAGTGTTCGCCCACGTTATAAAAAGAAGCCCTGTGCAAAATTTGACACTCCTAGTAGTTTCGGCTGTGCGTTGACATATCAGTCAGTTAGTTTCTCCTTTTTTTTTAAAATTGCAATAAACTAGTGTTTGACTGCGATCCCACCTGATGGTAAGCAGTGATACAATCGTTGATGGTAAGGCGCACTAGTTTATTAAGAGCCTATTCACTCAAGCCTTCATATATATAGATTAAGATTATAGATACTGCATCGAAATAGTAGTTGTTAATGAAATCGCTATAACTCAAAGGCGTTTGCCATCAACCATGCACGGGCATCGGGCAGCTTAAGAATGATATATCACTTCCAAAGGTTGCATTAACGCATTAAAAGTGAACATAAATAACTTATTTTTACTTATTTCATTTAAAATGATGAACTAGAAATATAAAGAACATATATCATGCCCAATGAATTTATTATATTATGATCTAGAATTTATGGTGTTATTATAAATAATTTTCCATAATTAGATCATAAAATTAATTTTCCATAATTAGCTTATAAGTTGAATGTGGTTTTTATGATGCAGGTGATGCGGTTTTTTTTTTATTTATGCTGTTGTTATGTATTTAATATTCCTCAGTAAGATGTGTATGCAAAAATATGCGGGTGTCTGAAATATTTATCTAATTGGAGGTTTCATCATCATCATCAGCCTTTTTAATGTTCGCACTGCTGGGACACAGGCCTTCTCTTTAGGAGAGCGGGCCCAGTGCGGATTGGTTTTGAATTTTTGATTCTAGGAAATGCCGGTTCCTCACGATGTTTTCCTTCACCGTTTTGAGAGCAGTGGTGATGAAATAAATTGCGCAAAGTAATGCACCTGGCTAGGTTTAACTCGTAAATAGGAGGCAGTTATCACTCGGCCAAGTGAAAAGTGAAGCTAATTTGCATTTTTTTTTAGTTTTAAATACAATACAATACAAAAATGCTTTATTTGTTCTCTCACACAGATATACATAATAAACAAACGAAACGCACGATTTTAACATCCCTAATATTTTTAACTCATTTTCGTTGAACTAAGGAACAGTGACAAAACAAAAATACACGCAAAATGTGCTTCTACTACGAACAATAAATTATTAAAGAACAAATGCAAAATAAAACCTCATGTGGACATTTATAGACTAAAATATGAACTACAATAAAGCTAATGTTTATAGAATTATTGCTTATGATGCATTATCAAAGAAAAACTCAATTATACTAAGAAATAAACATGAGAAATAAATACATAACAAAATATGCAATACTTAGTGCTAATATAACGAATGCGTTTGACTCTAACTTAAACGAGACGTCTTGTAAAGATAAACGCACACTTATTCAAGCCGAACGCGTCGAAAAAAATTTAAGAAAAAAGTTTGAGACTTCTTTTAAAAAAATCATAAGAAACCTAACTGCGGCGAATTGTGAAGGACTTTTAAAAATTATAACTTTGGATGCATCCACCTTTATTCATGGTTTTCTTTTACGTATTTCACTTTCTTCGTATTTAATAAAACATTGACAATTATTATAACCTCGTCAAGATACATTACAATTCACTTAAAAAAACTCAAACAATAACATCATTTCAATCATGCCAACGTATATTCAGTACAAACCATCAAAGGTTTATTAACAGTAGCAAATCAGAAGCGACAACTCGGCGCTAAAATATACTTCTACTTTAGAAGAAATAGAAACAATTTCTTCGGCGTGATTGATTCTTGTGGGAGGCCTTCCAACGCTACATCTTCCGGCATGCGCTAGCCATTCCAGAAGAAGTGATTGTAGCGACGCTCGATCCAACAGTGGACATCTTTCGGCTGAAATGACGATGATGATTCTTTTGGTGGGGTTGTGTATGACGTCTTCTTGACTTCGTTCGACGTGTTCGGTTAGGATCAGTGTGCGTTCACCTTTAAACTGTCTATTGCTATCTCGTTCTATTGCTTAGGAATAGACAAGGATAGAAAAGACTTATGCAATATTTATGGATGACAAGTTTTTGTTAAAGGAGGTTAGTCAATAAATTAAGCATGACCAGTCTTTGAAGCGTATAAAAATGTTATTAGCAACAAATTGCATTAATGTGTTCTTCACTCTTGAAATCTTGTTTTTATGGTTGACAAACAATTGTTTATCTTTTGTGATAGCTTTTTACTGCTAATTAATATCTCGAACTAATAAAATTACTTCTCTATTACCATACTTTTTTGGGTTGAAAATCAACAAGTAAATTCTCCCGAGCTAAGCGAGGGAATGTCAGAATTTTATAAGTAACACCCATATGTATGGCTTCAGTTGCTCTTAGCATTCCAGGGTCAGGGTGGCTACTATTTTTCTCTTAAACATTTTCACAGGCAATGCAATCATACGCAAATCAAGCACTGCATGTGATGGGGTTTAATTCATGTAGGGAACCAAAAGGATCCAAATATTGTATCCTACACTGAGTGGTTTCGGGTCTGACTGGCTTTTATATGTATTACATGTTTGTAAACAATTCAGGAGTAATGCCTAGTGTGAGATAAAAGGAAAATATGGCGAGCCTATTGTCACCAATCTGCTACAAAGTCACACTAAAGTCATAGATGGAAAAAATGTGTTTTACTTTGCACATATCGCGAATCAAATCCAGAACCACGTGCTCCGTAGTAACTAATAGTTTGGGTAACAATAATCCAAAATCATTTTTGAAGAAGGGTTTTAATAATCTTAAAGACCATTTCATTAAGTTATTTTTATGAAGTAACTAAAAGTACCTGCCTGTGCCAAATTTCATCCAGATCCTTCCAGCCGTCGTGGCGTCAACAAACATCCAAACATCGTAACTTTCGCATTTATAATATTAGTAAGATGTAGTTTTAAGGTTACTTCATTATATTATACGTTTTGGTGGCAAAAAAAAACTAACTATAGTTATTCTTTTCTCAAGAACCAACGCAGAATGATTGAGTTTCATTGCTGTTTCAGAATGAGAAAGGTTATTCAAGTCAGCATCTCAAAAAGCAATGTACACAATCCTCAGCCAACCCGCCCAGTCAACTTAATAACAAATCGCTGTACTTTATCCTCTCACCGTTCTGAATACCCATTTAATAGTTTAATTTACAATCTATATTCATCGGTGGTTATTTACAATCTGTCTTCTAGTTATAATAACATCACGACTGATCTACAAGGTGATGAAAATTCAATCGAGATGAAAATAATGGTTTATTTCGGACGTAAAATGAAGGATACTGCAGGCTGTGAGGATGGTAGTAACCGGAGTAATCGATGTGGAGATCTTAACATGGACATACGGGTGAATAAGTAGGCGAGCGGAGTGTTGAAGATCTTTGCACGTGGCTGAAATTGCACTTAAATTAAGGAATTGCTCTGGTGTATATAAATGACTTTTGTGAAATGTTAACTAGTAGAATTGACATGCTAGCTGAGCGAGTTAACGACCTGTAGATAGCTGTCAGTCATTGTGTACTAACTAACAGGTCATTGGACCCCCTCAGCTGATGTTTACTTAAAGATATAAATCAGCATCATTTCAGCCCAAAGAAGTCTACTGTTAGACATAGACTCACCCCAATGTGCAGAGTGCAAACAACGCGTATAAACGTACTAATAATTTCAGTTTTAGAAAAAAGTACTTTGATTTATTATTTTAACTTTACCTATAGTGTTTCATGTACCGGTAAAACGATAAAAAATTAGCCGTGTATTGCAAAATTTTTCACTTGAATAAAGGCATCGCTCTAGTGTATGTTAATGATAATTGTGAAGTGTTGACGGTAGACTTACTAAAGAAGGTCTTGTAGCATTAAGTCGACTTAGTACCACTACTGTATACCTACAATTATAATATTTTTTTTATATATGATATGTATACATGTATGTGTCCCTCCGCACTGAGAGGGAAAGTTGGTCAAAAAAAGGCACAATCGCCTTTAAATAATTCAAAAGTGTTTGCAAAATTCTTAAAGTCTAGCCAACCTACCTATCTGTATTTACGCACAAGAGCCCGCAAAATGGGAATAAGTTTTTGCGTGGTCCTCACATAAATCAGAAAGACCAGTGTAGCTCAATTAAAAGCTCAGTATCTGATGAAGTCAGTGCTGGGTGTCATTTATTTCACCACGGATATGTGTTATACAGGGTGACGAAGGTACACCATGCTTCTAGAGAATATTTCTAGTACTTTAACATTAAAAATTACTATTGGTGGATCTCCACCAACTAGTAATATCATCACTATCTAGTCAGATCATAATTTCAGCTGAAAGACGTCCACTCCTGGACACACTATGGTGACAAATGGGGGAGGCAGCCTCCCCCAATTGTCGCCATAATGAACGGTCATCAGCACCATAACGCTGGTCAGATAACTTTGTTTTATTTATTAAATACTCTAGGAACATGAAGGTATAGAGGCAGACTTAGGCCCGGTATCCGCCAAAACGAAGAAGAGAAGATACGAGTGAAGATGTGCTGCGAAAGTGGCAGGTTAGTTCCAACAAAAGGCACATTCTGTAGAAAATGAGACGTCTTCTTTCCTCTCCGCTTGATCCATTTCCAGCAAAGCTATGTGGAGAAGAGATGTGGAAATAACGAAATCGGATTGATTTTTACAACCATAATTCTTCTTCTGTCCTCTCGTCTACGCCTTGGTGGATACCAGGCCTGAGGCATTTTCTACCAGACAATCTTTGCTGAGAAAAATTGGGTTAGTCTTGTCTTTGGTTTAGCCTTTGCGTATTGGTAATTGGTAGCATTGGTAGAATAGTAACATCCAAACAAAATTCTTCGATCTTACAGTATAATGACGATGTATTTGCTGATTTGATTCTCGTATATTATTGTCACCCTGTATACGTGTAAACCAGTATAAAACTATAATGCTATGTCGGTACTGATCGCTCATTGGATTTGGCGATACCAACGTATTGGCATTTTTAAACGTTTCAACAGTACATTCGCTGTGGCAATTATTGCTTTTAATACTGCTTTCTTGAAGATTAAACGGTGGATTGATAGTGTGAGATTTTTTATAAGTAGGTATGTTATTTTCTGACTGAGGTAATGACTGGGTTTTGGGAGTTTGCAGTCTAACTGCAGGCTTGCTAAGTTAGAAAAGCTGTACTGTAAATAGGTTGAATTTAAATAATTAAACAATTGATTTTTTTTAAATTTAAATTCAATATATTACAATTTATTGTAATACTGATAAAAAAAACTCATTATCATTGAGGGACTAGAATAGTTGATCTACTGCGGTCATCATTAAGACGTACTTCGAGAGACTGGAACTACTTAACTAGGCTTCAAGTCTGCTATTAAAATAGTATCAGAATATAGTCGATCATTGATTTCAAAATTGTTGATTTTGACAAGTTTGGTAATCTACTAATATGATGGTGCCATTATGACTTTCCAATGATCAACCACTGACACTTCATTGAAAGAAATTTTTTAGAATGGTAATCTCGTACATAATGATAAATGAATATTTGACATTATGCGGTAAATTAATAAACTTTTGAGAGTTCCTTTAATCAGTGACTTACGATTAGAATGTTATTGTGCAGTTATTGTTTTTAATTTGTTACAAAACAACTCTTATCAGAATTTTATTACGACACCACTGACCGCTCAATGATCAGCCATTATGAATTAACGGATTACGAACTTCAAGCAAAATGACCATGGAATCGTGTTGGAATGAAAATATTTTGAAAATAGCTGACTTGGGAACCTAAGCAGAGGCTTAGGTGTCTTCAAGGCTAGAGTGAATAGGCTCTTAATAAACTAATGCGCGTCACCATCAACGATTGCATCACTGTTTACCATCAGGTTAGTTCGCATGACGCACTAGTTTGAATCAATTTAAAAAGAAAAATTATTTTTGCATCTATTCAAAAGGCGGATCTACCACATGCATTATTTCCCGGATCTCCCCCACTAAGAAAAGAGGAAAATAGTCGAAAGTGAAGGCGAACAGTTAAAAAAGAAGTTTTTATATACTTCGCTCTAAATACTAGATCATAAAACACACTTGTGTGTATCGGAGAGTAACGATCGTTTTACCGATTTTTTATCGATACGGTCGCGATTCTAATCGACTTTCGGCTATTAAAGTCGATATTTTGATTGTCTCGAAATTAATAGTCGGGGAATGTGAGAGATTTTGACTGATTTATGATTCGACTAGTGTGAAATTTAATGTAATTTTTTTTCGGTGAAATTTTAATGTAGTGTGAAGAATTAGTGAAATTGGCTGAAATTTAAAGCATTAATCTTGCAAGACCGTTGGCAATACGCGACGTATAAGTATAACAGATATGGTGAATGACTTTCAATGTCACAGATTTCCGGGTCTCAATAGGGCTACGCGTTATCATAGCAACGACGGCGTTGGTTCAACTTATTTGCCTTGTACTATACAGACACTTTTGGATGGTTAAAAAGTCGACTATATAGGTGAATCTAATTGCACATTCCAAAGCTAAATTTTTATCAAATTCCAGTTGTCAGTCAATTAAAAATCCGAATTTTTAATGCCAAAATCATTTACCTACTACAGGATTTCATCACATTGCCAGCTGACAATTTTATACTTGCAATTATTTTCTTTTTTACTAGGATTTTTTTTCTTAGGTCATAATTTCAATTTCTCTGAATTTCACAGCTATTAAAAAAAAAACTAATTAAGATTTGAAAAACTAAGTGTTTATGTAATTTTCCTGATTCTCTGCAGCTGTAAACTGAACAAGCTATAGGTTAGATCTAAGATTAAATATTCATAATTATATGACACTTCTTTAAGATATTATCTTTGCATAATTATTTGGTCAATGTCTGTAGATAATTAAATTAAAAAACAAAACACATCAGCTTATCCCCCGGAGCCATTTACCCAACAAAGCAGATCACCAGAGGCGTAGCTAGTCCTACACACGGGGCCCCCCATATCAAAAGTCCCAAGGGGGCCCCGTATGAAAAACCAGTTTTCAATGAAAATATTTTTTCATAGCAAGCTTTTGTAAGTGTAGGTCGCGAGTTCAAATCCTGCTAGACACATTACTTTGTGTAATTTATTTTATCACCACTACTCTCAAAAATGGTAAAGTCCTAAGTGAGTGTGATGAAACCATGGCGTAGAACCAAATTCGAAGACATGTTACATCCACCAAACCGCTTGCTGTAATCTGCCACGGCCTAGAGCCAAAGCGGATTACAGAAAATTCCCTCTTTTAGAGAGGAGGCCTTAATCCCAGTAATAAGAACATTATAGGGCTTTTGCTATAAGATACAGCAGTAGCTACGCCCCTGTAGATCACACTCATTACGCATTCCCACATATCAATTGACAACAAAAATAATTTCTCAATGATATGGCAACACCGACCATTACGGCGGTTACGGTATTTTGTGAGAATCGAGAGCCCGTGCGCCGATCAATTATGATCGATATCGTTTTAATCGATTGTAATCGGTAATGACGCGAGACACTGCAGCTGTAACTTTGTAAATTGTATTTATATCGTCGGCTTGGTGTTTAAAAAAAAAAGCGACTTTATCTCTCTTTAGAACATTTTCTTTATTTTAGTTACATTGTTTCTCACATCATAGCAGCGACAAAAATATGTAATCTAGATATTTGTAATACATAACATGATTAAAAAGAGTTACCATAGAGTTTCTTGCACGTTCTTCTCCATTGAGACCTACTTTTTGGAATGTGCAATTAGCGTCATTTTTTTTTTCTTACAGACCGACATCTTGACTTTTCAAAAGTGCTTGAAAAGGTTTATTTGAAATCAATGCTTTGAATTCTTTAAGGTGGGTAAAAATTATCCAATGACGAATCCCACACTTGGGCGAAGCGGAAAACAGTGTGAGAATTTATTATTAAATTGATATAATTATAATTTATTAGTTAATTGTTGCAAACAATATACAAATATCGTGAAAATATCTTATCAATTTTTGTCTCTATTCACCCTTGTGTTTTTAATCATCCCGTTTAACGGAACATCTCAATCGAATAAATAAATGTTGCCATAATGAAATAATTATTTATGCCATATTTTTTTTTAAGTTTGAAGGATTATTAGTAACAGTTAAATATGTTCAATTTTGTTTTTACAATATCAACATGATGTGACCATTCTTGTACCACAAATTAAGTGGCAAAATAATGCCTTCACAGCTTCCATAATAAAGCCATAACTCAACCATAATTATTTAAATTATGTTTACATTTTCCCATAGCTACTGAATATAATTATATCCGTCCTATTATAATAATTTTAATACACTATCTATCATGTAAGTGTTTATCGATAGTGATGGTAATCGATTTTAAAATTCATCTATATTAATAAGGCATCGATATTATTGCAGCATGTTCGAATAAAAAGCGCAACACTATATACGTGAGACCTGTCAAAGTAATGCTGAATTTTAAAAAGGTCGTATAAAAAAGGTTTTCATGAATATTTTTATAGGAATGTCAAACGTGGTGAAAAAGGAAGTAGGGGTTCTTGGTGGGATTTTTTCGTGTGAAGTCCAGTGGCTGTTTTAAATATCTGCAAATTGAATGGAACAAACTAACTCTAAAATAATATATGATTAATTACATAGTCTTTAAAAAATACCATATTTTAGCCCGTTTAATAATATAATCAAATATATGAATATATACATAAAAGCCACCAAATTGACTTCACCCCATTTGGATTTGGTTGTACGATACGATTCAATAAACGGTAAAACTTTTAAGATAAGCTATATTATTGATGCTTATAAAAATAATATTCAATTAATTAAATTACCTCGTTTTCCATATAAACACGGACTTAATGCAACACACCATAATGGCTGCCCATTTTAAACATTATAATTTAATATAACATTATTAATGTCTGAACAAAAATAACGATCACAATTTTATAGACACTTGAGAAAATTAATCGCAAATTTTTCAATTTACGTTCCATTTCAATCAAAAACGAAAGCACGCAAGTTTATTCTTTAGTCCACTCAGAAATAAAGACCAAAGTAGATATTACAATTCAGTAAAGATAGTGATATTGTGTAAAGAGCCTAAAGGTACAGTCGGGCACATAAATAACTGCGCGCAAGATATGAAGATGTCGACTGGTTTAATGAAACGTCAAAGTACCTGGCTCATTGATTGCTCGCGAGAAAGCATAAATCGTGCGCGCTCACGGGTACTCGCGACGCTTAAATCATTTTGTGCCTGATTGTACGTGTTTGTTTATGTTACTGATGGTCTGTGTGTGCACGTGGCTGCTTACTCATTATCGATAAATTGCGAAATGAGATTGGAACGCGTGAAGGATGGGGATTGAGTCTTTTCTGGACCAATTTCAAGTGGGCTATGTTTTCGAAACCTTTTTTAAAGAGGAATAAAGACAGGCATTTCTTCTTCTTAGCGCGTCGATATAAGGCAAAAATATAGCAAACATAATTAGCCTTATATTGTTCCCACTCTAAGAGAGAAAATGGGCCGTAATCCACCACGCGGACCAGTGCAAGTCAGCGGATGTCACACATGTCTTCGAATTTTTGGTTCTAGGACATACCGTTTCCTCACGTTGTTTTCCTTCACCGTTTTTAGAGCATTGGGGATGAAATAAATTACATAAAGTATAAAAATGTATAAAGCAAAATAGTTTTTTTTTCCAAATGATATTCTTTAGCCAACCCAGTATTCTGCTGGGGCAATCTCTATGTGAACAGGTAACAGGTCATGTGACGCAAGATAGTAGGTGGGACCTTGTGTGCCGAGATACGCCGCACATAGGTACACTAAATAAGGCTTAGTTTAAGAAAAACCAGAAAGGCCCTTACAGTTTTCAAAATTGCTAAAAATACACTGCACTGTTACACCAAAATACACTGCACTGAATTACACCAAAAAAAATATGAAAAACCTGTATAGATCATAATTATGCACCATTGTTTCACCATGAGCTGTTCGCATACATATCATATTCTGCAAATAGAAAAGTTTGAGGAAGCTACTTTTGAGACATATGAACATTTTTTTTTTTCTTGAAATTAAGGACGTTTCAAATATCTCGTGGTGAAAATGTTGGCATACATAAAATATGTAGGTATTTTATTTATTTATTGCTGTATAATATCGGGTACAGCGCCATCTCTCGGGAAATTGGGTTACTAATTTATACATGGGCTACTGGGTTCTGTTACATTGAGAGAAATTTGTGACGGACGGGAAACTACGGAACCCTACACTGAGCGTGGCCCGACACGCTCTTGGTCAGTTTTTTTTTTATTTATATTTCTTTAGGACTCTCCCTTTTATACCATATTGTTTGCAGGAAGTTTTAACAGCCAATCAAATTACTTGTCTAGCATTTAGTTTTGTGATAACTTAGTTTTAATCACCTAACATAACCGGTACAGAACACAGCCTACTGTAAGACCGACCAATCAGAGACAACCTCCGGGCAGTTGACAATCTAAAGTGTGATAGATTATGATTTAACAGTTTCATTCCGATAGATTTTAATCTAACGAAAAATTATGCGTTAAACTGTATCCAGTATGATTCACAATCTTTCGATAGTTTACAATCTAGCGACATAGATTTCAATTTAACGGTATTTACAATTTATTTTGTCGCGCATGGTTTAAAAGTTTGTTGCTTCATCTAAAGCAATCCAATGTGATGTTGATGCATACGAGTAAGTAATACCAAAAAACTTGAATATTTCACAAAACTTGTTCCAGGAAATACGTGTTTTCACTAAACAGTTATGGATTTTTGAAAAAAAAAAAAAAACATTTAGAATCTTGATTAAATGCGCTAGGCTTCTATAGAAGCACTTTTTTCTATTTTTAATATAGGAGTACATTATTGAGAGTCAAAATTCACGTAAAATAGCAGATATTCAGAGGTCTTTACTGTTTTGGTTTCTATAGAAGCCTAGATAATATCCACAAGATATCTATGTATCAAAATATCTGAAGAAAGATGTGTAATAACATCATCATCACGTAAGAGCGGTTGTATGAAAATGTACGTCGGGTTGGCCGCTCTTAATAATATATCTCTTGCTACGTACAATAGGAGGTCTTATAACACAGAGCAATTTCTATCAGACAACCTTTTCTTACTTTTTTTTATTTTTACTGTTGACTATATTCACATGTCATGTACTATTTACTGTGACAAAGTTATTTGCTCGTGAGTTTATTAACGCCTTTGTAATATATACGCTAATTAACCAATAGATTAGAATAAAAGAACTTAATTAAATTTTCTACATGTACTTGAGATTATTTAAGGCAAGATTATTTAAATAATGTTTTAATAAACAGTAGGAAGTTATGATCTAAGGAAATAAAATTGTCATTCCGATGCTAAAGGTTGAAAAATATTAGTCTTTCTTTAGCAATAGGAAGTAAGTTTTAGAAGATACCTTATTTTTAACACAATCATTTGTTCTGGGTGTAATTTACCTATTTATGTTTGTATATAGAAGCATCTATATAAAGTATGTTTATCAGTATTCTAGTACTCCTTCTGCGAGGCAGTAATGCTCGTAAAGGAAGAGGCTGACCGCATAAGGCAAAGGCAACGGTCGCCGCCGCGATCCTGCCGATATCCGGCCACCGTAGACACTGGCTTGCGGACGGTGAGCAATGGGTAGCGCCATCGCGCGCTCCATTCCCGCGCGCCTCATAGAATTGTCAGCAAACCGTAGGGGCCCTACAGGGTCGAAGCCTCCCGGAGCCGAGGGTTGATGCGAAAGCGTTACACCGGGGCTCTGGGAATAAGGCAAGGAAGGCACGGAGTAGGTTCTTTAGTCAGTAAGAGTTACGTAGTAACTATTTAGTAATCTGTGGTAAGAGTCTGACACTGTTTCCCGCTCCGCCCAAGAGTGGGATTCGTCATTCGATGATTTTTACCTACCATAAAAAAAGTACTCATACCACAAGCTCTACTTTATTTGACACTACGTAATTTGAAAGTCGTAGAATACTACTATTTGTAATTGCTATAGCAGTGTTATGCAACCTTTTTGCGAAAGCGACCTTTTTGTGTTCACAGCACACCTAAATAATTTAAAAATTTTGAAGACACACCAAAAACCACAGTGTAGTCTTTTTAAACCCATAAGTTGACTGGTAGAGAATGCCTTGTTGTATTAAGTCCTCCTATGTACGTATACCTACTGTCCACGAAGTTGAAATAAATAAATAAACGAAAAATCGTTTTTTACGCAATGTTTACTTTAATCAAATATTCCCTTTTTCTATTAACTTTAAGATGTAACCTTATTTTTCTGAGAAACACCAAAAAACCACCACGGCACACCCTTTGCATCACTGCCATTCATTCTTTGCATTCTGTCATTTAGTGATTACCCAATTAAAAACAAAAAAAAAAATATCTCCAACGTTTTTAAGTCAAGAAAAGCATCTGCCTTTCTTCTTAAAATACATAAAATAAAAAGCGTATAATGTTGCCAGCTGTCCCCCAACAACAGTCTAACAACAACAACACTGTCTCAACAACACAAGCCCGGTGTTTGCAAATCCTGATTGCTAATTACAAGTCGCATATAATTACTGCTTCCCTCTAGATAAGACATTTCTTTTATTTTTGCGCGCGCACCTGTATCATAATTGGGTCTTTCACCATTTTTTTCGCTTTTAAGTATAAGTTTTCGTGTTGATATCGTAAAATAATGTTGACAGATATGACCGTTGAGAGCGCAGAAGTATATTAGTAAATAGTGACGCGTTGATGATGACGCGCATTAGTTTATTAAGAGCCTTGAATACACTATACGCTTACTTTCCGAAATGCATTCTGTAAAATACTGTATGGCTTTCTACCCTTCACCTCTCTTCAAAGTTTTTTAGATTGGACTGAATATAATGTATGTCATCGAAGCAAGAATAAATTAATTAGTTATCCACTTATTAATTACTTTTCAGTTGTTCAATTTATTTGTAATAACTTTAAAGTTTTGACGTTTTTGCGATGTTGCCGCTCTTAGTATCTTTCAACGACAGTGTAGCGCGACATTTGTTCCAATTGTTTTAGTAAAAATTAGAAGAAGAAAGAGACTGTTGATTTTGAATCATTACTGTATCCCAAAAAGCTACTTGATTTTTTTGATTATGTTTGATTTTTTTGTGTTCTTTTAGTATTAATCTCTTATTGTTACTTATTTTAATTAGGTATAACATAGTAGTATAAGAAAATATAGAAAGGTATTGATAAAACAGGTTTTCAGAATTAAACTTAATCTTGTCATAAAAACATGCCAAAAAACCGTTAATTTTTGTAAGAACTTGTTGATTAAAAAAAAGCAATAAATATTACTATTTGGTTAATTATTTTCTTTGTTTATTATCATATTATCCCTGGTAATAAAGTAATTTACACTTTTATTTAGTATTTTTGGGAAAAAAAATAGAATATTTTACTGGGTCCAGTGTACCCGGTAGCGAGTATGGGTGTTGCAAAATAAAGCGCGAGTCCTTGGGCCCTAGACAAGTGGCAATCGCTCCGTGTCGAATCCATTTCTAAGTTCGATTTCGCCTTAACGATGTCGACCACAAAATGGTAGACAAAGTGACATCGACTAACATATCGATAAGTCGAAGTTTTGGTTCGATAAAATAACAACTTCTTGGCTATGGTTATCGAATTAAAACGTCCAATTTGACGTAACTAATAACAATTAGCGAATCGAAAACGCTTGACCACGTGACTTTTCGAAGGCATATGTCAGTTCCATACATGTCGTAGTTTCGAATTTCGTTATCGTTAGTGAGAATGTGACTTTGTCTAAGCCCCCTTAAGTGCTAATGCTACTGGTCGTCCGGTAACTGACCGGACCGAGCTCAATCGTCAGCAGCGCGTAATGATCTACGCGCTCTACAAAGAGATGTCAGCAAACCTTTGGGGCCCAGCAGGGCCGATGCCCGCTAGCAAGGATAACGGAGGACCTCTGCCCTCCTAGCCAAGTTACAATAGTTTCGTTTAGAGTTAGTGCTTTTAGCCACGGCCCCAATTCGTTTGTTGAGATGACGAAGGGAATTGGGGGCGTGGCCAACTAGAAGCGCTAACTCTAAACGATACGATTGTAACTTGGCTAGAGGGGCTGAAAAGACACGCCGTAGTTCAAGCACGCAAAGGACAACTGAAGGACAAAGATGTGAATTTACTCAGTAAAATTCTGACACGCCCTCCAGAAGTCATCGGATGACTTCCATCCTTAAAAAATGCTACTAATGTTGATGAAGCAATACGTACTGTTTTAACCCTGTTAAAACATACACATGTCATTACTGTCAGCTATTATAACAGATCAACAGATAAAAAAAAATGTTAAAAGATTAATCATACCCTAAGTTGCAATTTGCAACCTTTTAAACGTTTGAAAACTTTGAAATAGCTATAATGAAAATTTTATAGTGTTGTCCAACACAAAACCGATAATTAAAAATACTCATTTCTATTTTAAACAATTTCTTCATTTCATACTTCGCGTTCGAACTTCAAATTAATGATCGAATTCAACAGCTCGACGTGTCCCTTATTCGATTATTTAAATTTTAAAAGCGATAATTATCGAATAATTATTGTTCTTTATCATCCTTTATTCGATTCCGTTAAAGCATTATTGCTTACGCATAGCAGTTTTTCGTAATGTTGTCTTGTCGTATTTGCATATAATATCGATTATCGATTGTCGACACCATCTTTATGATCAGTATTTGTTTTCTATTTATTTCTCCAGCACATGGCGTCGGATCTTAGTTATGGCATCCAGAAACGATATGTCATCCTTATATGAAGAAATATGCGAAGTTAATTTACATTGCACGTTTGTAATTAAAAAACTATTGTAACTATTTGCATTTATTAGATATACTGTCTGATTCTCTTTTATGGTTGACAAGTAAACATAGCTTTGGTTTTAAAATAATTATGAAAGAAATATGCTACTGTTTTGACTTTCAAATAAATAAAGTTTATCAGACCATTTTTATTGTATTTCATTTCAGAATATAACTGGTTAGGTTGTTTTAAGTTGTACCTTGTTTTATAAACATCGATGGTTTATGCTTTCGAGTTATCCTCGGGCAAAACATGACTACAAGCACAGAGATAATTCGTGAACTCTATACAAGGTGTTCATAATAAAGCATTCATGCCATTCAGAGAGAAAATACGTTGTGAAGTCCGAAGTTATCTATTGTAATGTAGAGAGTAAAGAAAAACGTTTGCAATCATAGCGATTTCACTTTTCATCAATCAGTCCGGTCGTAACAGCACTCATTATTTCAGTATTCATCATAACTACGTATTTTAATTGCGAACGTACGTATGTGAAAATTGCTTTGACTGCGAATAAAAATCTTTCTAATAAAAATGTGTAATTGATACGAACAGCTTATTATCGATACAATTAAAGTGGTTTGCGCAACGCTCGTCACTATTTAGCTGTAATAACTACTGTAAATTGAAGCGTTAACGTTGTACTATTTTACGTTTGTGTTTAATTCGTTTTTAGAAATCGTTTTTTCTATTCTTGTCACTTAATAAAAAAATCTTAATTAATATGAAGATTTTTATTTCATATTTAAAGTTAACATTATGTGTATATTATGGGATTTTTGTTTATGTTAAAATAACTCAAAAACTACAGCACCGACTTTAAAGTTTATTTCTTCATTAGGCATAATGATACTTTATCTCCGAGCCTCATATGTTTTATATAACCTATGTAACCCTATGCTCTTGTGTAAATAGACAATTTTCACAGTTCATTTTTGGTCGTTTTATCGAGTCTAATGACCTATACCACCTCTACCTACGGGTCATTGAACTTGCTAAACTTACGTTTACTAAAAAAAATGAAATTTGTACATTCGTATATTCGAATTTTAGAAAAAAAGTACATTATTTCTTAATTTTATCTTTACCTACACGTAAGCAAAGCCGTTGGTAGAAGATAGTTATTAAAAAAAATGTTTTATGAACGAGTAGAAAAAGGTTGTATAAAGTGTATTATTATGACACCAGTTAATTACAAACTTTTAATAAAACACACAATAATAGGTCTACGTGACTTTAAATTACTTAGACTTAATAGGAACGGGCGGTTTCCATTATAGGGACAAATGGTGTGATCAAGGTGAAGAGCCCATGTGCTAAGTAAGTGTCTGATGAGACCACTTTACGAGTAACCGTTTAGAATTTTATTTATTTATTTATAATAGCCAACATTACAAGCACTGGGAAACGAAAAAAAAAAATACTTTGTGTAATAAATTTCATGACCACTGTTTTCAATACGGTGAAGGAAAATCTCGTGAGGAAACCGGAATGTCCTAGAACTAAAAATTACGAAGACATGTGACGTCCGCCAACCCGTACTAGGCCTGCGTGGACCATGGCCGTTTCCTCTCTTAGAGAGGAGGCCTGAGTCCCAGCAGTGGGAATATTATAAGATTGATACTATTCTATTCTAATAATAAAAACAGGCAGTTTCCATTATAGGAACAAATGGTGTGATCAAGATGAAGAGCTCATGTAGGTACTAAGTGTCTGATGAGACCACATTAACCGTTTAAACTTTTATTCATTTATTTTGGATAAATAATATTACAAGCACTGGGAAATTAATAAAAATATAACACATAAATATGCTGCGACTCTTAGAGATAATTTTAATATTAACCTAAAACATGAATTTCATCATCATCATCATCATCAGCCTTTTAATGTTCCCACTGCAGGGACACAGGCCTCCTCTCTAGGAGAGGGAATGGGCCATAATCCACCACGCGGGCCCAGTGCGGATTGGTGGATGTCACATGTCTTCGAATGTTTTGTTCTAGGACATGCCGGTTTCCTCACGATGTTTTCCTTCACCGATTTGAGAGCAGTGGAGATGAAAAAAAAATTACACAAAGTAATGCACCTAGCTGGGTTTGAACCCACGACCTACAACTCGTAAGTCGGGGCCGTTACCACTCGGCCACCACTGCTCTCATAAACATGAATTTAATAATTAATAAATTTCATTAAATTATTTTTGAAACTTCGAATAAAATGTCAAAGGACACAAAAAAGAATATGGGCGAGATCTTTTTAGGTTTGATACATAGTTTGAGACAGTTTTCTTAAACTTTTGTATTTTTTTTAATTCACCCAGCTGGCTGGCTGGGCTGATAGTTCCATATTTTAATCTCTTGGCATAAACAACTTTTACACTAGCAAAACCGTTGGTAAATACTAGCTCTAAATGAGACGTAGTTTTAAAGATCATTTTGCAAGTTAAAATTTTAGTCGAAGGAATGTATGTAAGGCAGCATCGTTCACGTATGATTTCATTCATGAATCCAAACAAAACAAGGAATCCTCTACGAAATTCTGAACCAAAAGTTATCGCGGAACAATCTCAGAACATTAGTCAAGATCGACATTCAACCAGCACTCTTGTTCAACAATTAAAAATATTACACATACCCATAATTCTTTCGAAACCGAAAAAATACTCAATTAAAACAACAGGAGCCACAAGATAAAATTAAAACTTAATTAAATCTCAATAAAACAAAAAACGGTTCGAAAAACAAACAAAAAAAAACGGTTTGAAAAACAAAAACGGAACAGAGGTTGGGAGCAAAGGGTTACGAACAAAAAGTCAGGCGTTAAAAACATTTTGTCACTAATACAGCGAGTTCGTGAGTCGTGCTGTCCGTTTGTTTTGTTCAGTGTGAAACACGGGATTGTGGTGGTTATCGGTGTTCGCTTTAATGATCCATTAAGGACTCAGAAGGCTTTACTTATAAAATACGGGAGCAGATTTGATGCAGAGGCGTGAAAGTGTGAATGCTTTGTTGCATGTTAGATGTATGTCTTCTTGTTAAGGCGTTTCATACTATGCATTTTTTTTTTAAATTATAATTCATTTCTAGATCCAAATGACAATTTACAAAACATTTTTTTTTAATAAAATTTCTCTCTAATTACTACTACATTGTAGGTTCGTTTTCAAAGACATAACCTTTTTTTTGGGTCATAAAAAAATATGTTCCGTGCAAAATTTGTATCATAAAAGAAAATTATTCCAATTCGCAATATCTAAAATTTTTCCAGATTGTTCAAAGTTTACCTTTAAAATGGCGGAAGGGGTATATCTCAAGTTACAGGATAATTATACAAACTATAATTTGACGTCACCGTTATTATGCTCTTGAAAAAGGGATAAGGATGTTCCTAGCAAATAAATTAAAATAAATTAATTATTACTAACTATAACTACCTATTAACTAACTATTTATTATTGTTATTAAATAATTACTTATTATTTTATTACTATTATTTTGTATTATTTATTTACTATTTTCCTACCACTCGCCCACTCTTACTCATATAAATGCTAATTGCTGCTTTATTTTATAACCAACAAATGACTCGACCCAGCATCACACGGGTGCAATTCTTATATTAAATATATTACACATAAACTTCCTCTTGAATCACTACACCGCATCAAAATCCGTTATGTAGTTTTAAAGATCTAAGCATATATAGGAACAGACAGCGGGAAGCGACTTTGTATTATATTATGTAATGATTTTAATAATATTTTTAAGCCAAATATTTAGTTTTAGTATTATTTGTTGTTAAGTATGTAATCATCATCGTCATTTCAGCCAAACGACCTGGTGAGGGCCATGGGAATCCGATGGATGTGTGTGGCGACGTTTGGGGCATGTCCATAAAGCATTGTTCAAGGATAAACATAAAAAAATATCAAAATTTACCACTGTAATAACTGACAAAACTATGATCTATAATAAAATGACAGAATAAGTAATTTTAGTTTTAATTCTTAAAAAAATGGCGTCTGTTTCTTAAGAGCTACAGCTACCTAGTCAAAAGTGAATAAGTTACGTCCAGGCAAGCGTCCTGCATCGTCGACCACATTATTGCTTACAATCAGCTGAGATAAAGGTTCAGCACGAACTGATTTTTGTGACTGGACAGAGGTAGTCTACGCCAGGTGGTGGACGCTTTCACAGGACAGTGCTCACTGAAAAAAAACCCTCACATGATAAGCATTACACACAGTACCTTGTGCAGAGCATGCTTTGAAAAGGTCCTCTATTTCAAAGCATGCTCTGCACAAGGTAATTATACAGCGCATATGCTGTGGTAATAAAGGTGTCATCACCTGTCACCAGTGAAGAATCACTGGTGACAGGTGATGACACCTTTACCGTAGGATCCCCAAATTTCCTCATAGACATGTCCTGCCCACATAAAAGCTCGAAGACCTTATCTGCTTTCGGAAATAGATTTACCTGAAAGGGAAACCTGGGATCAGGAAACACAAAGAGCTTAAGGAAATTAAGTGTAGTTTTAGTTAGTAAAAGTCTGACACGCATTCGCGCTCTGCCTTAGAGAGAGAAAAATCGTTACAAGATTTAAAAAAAGAACATCTCAAGAAAATAAATAAATAAGAAATGGCTGGGAAAAGACAGACAGATGGAAAAACCATTTACATTAAGGATATATTGCGTTAATAAATAAGTATCCCTACGGAAGGCATTAAGGGAACATAATTGTCATTTAAGAATAAATAGAAATAAATTAAACACTAATCTAAAGGTTACGTTTCCAAACAAATCCATGAAAACGTAAATGTTCCTCATATTTTGATCTAACGACAGCATCCATTCCCGTTTTCCAGCAACACACACTAGCACGTCAAATTCATACAACATTAACTCACGGTTTGTTTTATTTCGACACAGTGCAGTGTGGCTGTGTTTAATTCCAGTTATCGGCGACAATGTCCGCGCGGCTACCTGTTAAATATGGGATTCGGTTCAACGTCGAGTGCGCGCAGAGTTGGGAATCGTATGGAGTGTCCAAAGTGGTAAAATGTGTGCTCCCCGGACATACTTGTTACTTACATATTTTATAAGTGTCTATTGCGCAAACTTAGAAACCACAATATCATTTTTGATGACCTATCCATAAGAACTCAAAAAGTTTGATGAAAAATAAAATTGGTTTCTTTTATGGCGATCCCCAAAATTTATTGCTTTGTTTTTCTATTTATGTGTGCAAATCTTAAAGTGATTCACAGAACATATCTACTTACAAAATTTCAACAGTTATAGTTCTTATAGTTTCAGAAAAAAGTGGGTATGACATATGGACGGACAGACAGACAGAAATGATGAATCTATAAGGGTTTTGTTTTTTGCCTTTCGGCAGTTTGATTTATTTGATTTTACCTTCGGGTTATTATTTTGTACTAAACAATAAGTAGCACAAAAGTATCACAACAAGTAGCAACAATTAGTATTTCAAATAAATTGTAAGAGGAAGAGGGGGTCCATGGTGGGTACTTCCAGCTATGGTAAGATACGCGGGAGTGCCATGGATGCGAGAGGCACAGGACCGTTTATTATGGTGACAATTGGGCCGGCTTATAAACAGAAATGGAACGAACACTCCATGGAGCGACTCGTTATCCAGAGAAAAGTAGAAGGGAAACGAACTCGTGGGCCTACGCGTTAGACAGACCTCATGAGAGCTGTAACACAAACCTCCATGGTCCAGAGGTCCCGAGACGCCGCAAACTGTGTCAAGTGGAGACGCATCGCGGGAGCCTCACTAGCCAACTAAAATGCAACATAATCAACCACGACCACACCGTCAAGAATGAACGACTAAGGAGTAGGAGGAATTATAATTAAACCCTCTCTATCCCCTTCTTCGCTCTACGCTCGAATGTCTTACTCATCGGGTGTCGAAGTCATAAATTCGGTCGGCAGCTCATTTGAATGCGACCGATTGTGATCGACGGCTATGCTGCCGAACCAATTTATAGCTCACGCCCCATACATACGGTGGACGGTAAATATTGAGAGAAATACTCAAGAGTGTTTACTTTGATAATTATTTAAATTGTAAGAGTTATTAGGAGTAATGTCTGGGGACTAATTAGGTTTTAGTGTAGTGTTGTTATTTATGGGTCACGATGTTGTAAAATTATGGACAACCGATATTGAGATAGAAGTAATTACTGGGATTTTAAAGAATAATTAAAAATCTGATTGATATAAAATTGCAAGTAGTGTAAAAAAAAAATGTGTAGGTAAGTAATTAGTGAAAAAAGACGTTGTTTACACATTTAAATATTTATATATTTTTTCTTTCACTAAATGTAATGTGTCACCAGTGTACTCTTTATTTTTCTTTAATAAATACAATTAAATTTAAACAAATTTTCTATCTTAATCTTTTATATTAAATTCTTAATTCCGATCTGGATGGAACAAGAAGGAATTTTGAAATTTTACTGTCAAAAAGTCACTTATAAAGTTTGTACGTATATATGGGGATGTATGTTTGTATGCGTGTTTCTTCGATACTGCTTCATGATCAAACGGCAAAACAAATTTAGATGAGATATAGAACACGGTATTGTTAAATCATTTCAGTAACATTATAAAAACCAAATTATGGTGTGTGAATTTAAGAATGTATGTCTGTTACTCCTACGTGTTCAACCGGCTAAATAGAATTGGAGTGCATGTTTCCTAAGTATATTTTTCTACAATCACACAGACAAAACCGATACCAAAAGCTAATCTTTATCCCACAATAGCCGCGTTTTTCTTACCCCTAAAAACGACGCTTCAGATAAAACCAATCTTGGCGATGATCATCACAATTTTTTCAGTCCTTCACAATTAACAAAAAAACCGCTTTCTACAAAGAACTTCAGCCACTCAAGCGCTCATCAATCATTTCCATCTAATTACTGAAATGGATCTCGGTACGGCGAACATTTCTGTGTTTTTTTCAATGACTTTCATTTTCCAGCGGCTGCAGCGCTGTGTCCATTACTTTGCGTACAATAATTATGAGTATGTTAGAAAGCATAAAACTGCGCTGTAAGAGAAAACTCTACAGATGCTACTACTCATTATGTAATTAAACGGTAATTGTTGATGTTTTCGCAAAATTGTGAATTATGTTTCTTAGAGACAGTCTCGCTTCGTCATTTATTGATGGATTGGAATTTGCAAACTCAAAATCCATTATTTTTCATAGCATTTTGCCGGCTGCAGTCTTTCGGTCCGATTATAATTTAGGTGTCTTCAAGGCTAGAATGAATAGGCTCTTAATAAACTAGTGCGCCTTACCATCAACCATTGCATCACTGCTTACCATCAGGTGGGATCGCAGTCAAGCACTAGTTTATTGCAATTAAATAAAAAGACCCCTTCTCACTTGGATGTTTGTAATTAGCAGTGACCTACAGAAAGCCGAAGTTAATAATTCTATGACCCAGAACCGAAATATCTGGCGAAAAATGACGAGGAGAGCCGACCCCAAATGAAATGGGATGAGACTAGGCAAAAAGGGCTACATGGGCACTTATAAAACGTCAGAAGTAAGTGCACGGTTCCAATTGGTCGCTTCCTATGGAGAAAAAACAGCAATAAACTCCATGGTTACTCTTTTAAAAAGTAGCGGACTTGTAGCGATCTTGCTGTTCGATTATAACTTGGGTGTCTTCAAAACTAGAATGAATAGACTCTTAATAAACTAGCACGATTCACTATCAATGATTGCATCACTGCTTACTATCAGTTCGGAGCGCAGTCAAGCACTAGTTTAAGATAAGAAAAACCAATAACGTTATTTATTTATTTAATCGAAGAAGAACCAACAGCTATAACTAAAGAATAACCATTGTATAAGAAACATTGATAAATGATAAATGATATTTATATTGTAAATAGGTTTTAAAATAACACTTTTACACGTCAATATTTTTTTCTTTTCGTCAGTTTAAGCTAGATGAGTCCGGTGTTTCCTAGCTGACTACCCTGAGAAGAAACACCGAAACAAACTCAGGGGTCAAAGTCTCTTTTAAAGTTCATACAGGAACCATGTATTGGTCAAATCATATGAGAACCATGCAGATTAGTGTCTCAGGTGGTCCTTTGAAGAAAGAACCACCAGATTTGAGTAGACCTGTCCAGTCAGTGCAAGCATTCGTCAGTATTCGTGTAGCTTAAACTTAGGACCAAGTTATGTTTATGATATTAAACAAAACAGTAACTTTTATTGAAAAGGATGTTAAAAAGAAAGAAAGAAAAATATTTTATAATATTTTCTATCAAGGAATTGATGAATTTTGAATAAAGATCTTCTGATAACTAAAAGTTATGAATATTTAAGTGAAGGATTAATGGGTTCCTGTACTTCTAGGTAAACGTACTTCATCGTAGATTATTTTATCGCTTACCATCAGGTGTTGTAGTGGACAAATACGAGCCTATAAAGAGCTAAAAAAAGGCTGAATTAAACTTCGCAAATAATAAAACATGTAAGACTAAAAATTAAAGCTTGACTAATGGACAGCAAAGGAATGTTTTGTAGTTATAATAAACTCAAACTCAAAATCGTTTATTTCAAATAGGCCATTTACAGGCACTTTTGAAATGTCAAAATTGAAGCTAATTTGCACGTTCCAAGGTGTAGACTCCTATGGAGAAGAACGTGCAGGAAACTCCATGGGCACTCTTTTAAATCAAATTTATACAATTTACATATTATGTACTTGGTTACAAAATTATGTTGCTTCAATTATGCGAGCACGATGTAGCGGTATTTAACAAAAATATATAAATAATAAGAACAAATTAATTAATTTGGAGATGATGATGGTAATATTTTCATTAACTTTTAAGAACCATCAACAATTGCAGCATCAAATGCGATTGCAGTCAAGTATTAGTTTGTATTGAATTTAAAAACAAAACTCTTAATCGAAATGAACTAAAAAGATATGGATCTTGCAGTCGTCATTTAAACTCTCTCAGAACTCAATGATTTTCTTTATAAATTACTAGCTTTTGTCAGCGGCTTCGCCCGCGTACATAAAATATAGCCTATGTCACTCAGGAGTAAAGCAGCTTTCTATTGTTGCTAAAATGTTTCCAATCGGATCAGTAGTTCCAGAGATTACCCCCTACAAACAAAAAAACAAAAAAAACAAACTTTACCTCCTTATTATATCAGTGTAGATGTATTCGATACTAGCTAATTTTTTATTTTATTTTGTTGACAAAAATTATCCAATGACCCTCTCGCCTTTGGGCAGAGCTGGACAGAGTCGAGTAGTATCAGACTTTTACTGACTAAAATTCTACCCTGATCCTTCATTGCCTTCATTCCAGGGCCCTGGTGTTCACTTTGACATTCATTTACCCATGGCTCCAGGAGACTTCGACCCTGCACCTTAACTCCTGACAATCCCTGATCCTGTTCCTTGAGGCGCGCGAGAACAGAACGCGTTGTCGACGACTTGAGCTCGGTCTGGACGGTTACTGGACTATCGGTCTAACTTTCTGCCGTGCAAACACTAAAACGCAGTAAAATAGCGTATTTTGCAATACTTTTACTGCGTTTTAGTATCTGCACGGCAGCTTTATCAAAATCGCAAATAGAACATGCATCGAGGGACTGGCACAGTTTGCCAGCTGCGGTCTTTCCGTCCGATTATAATTTAGGTTTCTTCAAGGCTAGAGTGAATAGGCTACTTGGCGCCAAAATTTCTATTTCTTGAAGTAATAGAAGTCAATTACAATAGCCATACCCACCAAAAGGTGCTCACTACTGACTTCAAAACTCCAGTTCCAATTAACACTTAACTCATAGATTAAACCCAATAAACTTTCTATTGACACTAAGCCTCCATTACCCAGTTCCTGCCTATCTTGTAACGCAAAAAGAGCGTGAAGATAGCGCATCTACCGATGTGAGTTAGTGGGTTAGCCGACGGTACCGGGTTACTGTGGCCAGTCGCCGTAAAATTGTTATGATTACATTCCTCCTTGACATAGCTAGCATTGAATAATTGCAGTGCAGTGTGTGGTCGGTAGACTGTACTTTGTTGTACGGTTTGATAGTCCTATGGTCTGGTAGTTTTTTTTTTTTATGGTAGATAAATCCAATGACGAATCCCGGTATTGGGTGAGCGATAAACAGTTTCAGACTCTTACTGACTAAATAACCTACCCCGTTCCTTCCTTGCCTTAGTCCCAGAACCCCGCTTTCACCCCAGGAGGCTTCGACACTATACAGCCTCTGCAGTTTGCTGACAACTCCTTGATGCGCGCGGGAACAGTGCCCTAATTCACGTAAAATTAAACAATCCTAATTCCATTGTCGTTCGATCGTAGTCCTATCCAAAATCGGTATTCACAATATTTGGACCACAATGTTTGACGTTTAGCCGAAGCTGTCCTATCTGACAACGATTGAAAGATTGAATAGCTGAATACTCTTCAACGACTCTCGAACGAGTTTAAAATCGGTGTCGTTCAAACTCGATTAATGGATGTGAATACGAAAATGTCAAAGTCGCTACGATATCGTTACGGTTTTGGTTACGAGAATGAGGCTACTGGGCGCGCCGTCGACGACTTGGGCTTGTTCCGGACGGTTACAAGACGACCGCTGATAGCGTAAAAACGTGGTGCGCACAGGCATAAAGTGGACAATTTTTACTGACTAAAGCCACACCCATGTTCCTTCTTCGGCCTTTGCGATTCAGGGATTCCCTAAAATCATACGTTTTAGGTCCTGAAGCAGCAGTAGGCTCCGACCCTGCTGGACCCATACGATTTTGTTGATATCAGTTTGAGGTGCGCGAACACAACGCACCGACGATGACTTGGAAGGAGCTAGTGAGATGGGTAAACATGATGACAATTTAGAGGTATGCAGAACTGAGTGAAACTCCGTGGGAGGATCTGAGAAGATGGCTATTGTGTCTGGTCCGGACAACTGCCTCTCATTAGATTTCAGGCTTTTCTATATGACTGTTAAATCATGAAGAAATCGAATACCGTGATCCAAGATTTGGAATTTTAGTTCGAATATGGATTTAAGGGGTTGGTTTTGTACCAAAGATAAAAAGAGAGATAGTTTGTCAAACTTTTATTGACTAAACTCCCCTTTTATTCCTTTAGTTACCTTTTGAATTCTAAGGCGATAACTCTCACAAACAACCCTGACAAACCGCAAAACACCTTTAACCTATCATAGCCCAATAACAGTTACAATTGAACCAGTTTTTTAAACGGTTAACCCTATCTACTTTACAAAGGTGCCGCCACAAAGTTAAACACATAAAAAAGCCTTTTTTCCCCGTCTTGACCGCATTTAACCTGCAGTTAATTATTTAAAGCTAAGAGCACATTTATCACACATCGGTGAGCGCCGGTAGTGCGTTATTTATTACTATGTTTATATGTTATAGGTATAAGTTTGTCATGTGACGTTGCTCGTTAATATCTGAGAGTTATTGGTGACGAATTTGTATGTGCTACCGTTTTGGTTATGATAGTTTTTTTTTTTGAGTTGAGAAGTTTTTTAATGACGTCTTCTGCTCTAAAGTGAAATAAGAGCGGTGTAAACAACGAGACGCTTAATCCGGTTGTTAATCCAATCAATTTGGAAATATTTTTAATTTTTAGGTATTTTTATTTGTTGTTTATACAAAAATAAACAAACCTAGGCCAACCAACCAAGCCAAGTCTGTAAGGACAGAGTGTATAGGTATTTAAAAAAAAAAAACCAAAAATATTTGCCATTTACACAAAAGCTCAAACGCCTCCTCTGTAAAATAAAAACAACCGTTTTGATATGATATTGAAGTCAAACATTTATAATGAAAAAGTAATTAAATACGTACTCGAAACAGGGTTGAACATTTCAGAAAAATAATTTTCCATTTTCAGGGCTGCGCCATAAGACGTGTAATTTATTATCAACAAACATGGTGTCAGTTACGATTAGCATAAAGTCATTAGGAGCAGTATGTTATAAATTACATAAAAATATGTTATAATTGTGATAAAAGCGCGACCAGCGCCCTCTGGGGAGTGTTTTTTATGTGCCAGTTTGTTTTTTAGGTTATCATTATGGTTTGGATTAAAGGTTTTTTATTGCGCTGGTATGTACGCTTTTGGGGTGCTTGGGTTGTTAAAATATATGTATGGAGTTAGCTTATTAACTCATTTAGTAAAATTTTGGCCATTTTTGTTTTTGTGTAGTTGTTTCTTGCGGTTTTGCCCACGTCTTTGGTCAGTGCTCTGTGTGTGTTCTCTGGTAGGTTGTAGCGTTATGGTATGTTGCCTATATGCTTCAAAAGAAGGCTTATAGCCTTCTTTGATAACTGGATTATACAACAATACAGTTTTTTTTTATTAACTATTAGGCATTCTTTAGATAAGTGCGTTCAAAAAAAAAAAAAAGTATAACCTTTGTCGATAAGTGGGTTATCCAACAAAACAGTTTTTTTTTTAATAATTCCAGCCGTTGTTTAGATTAGCGCTTTCAAACAAACTAATTCTTTAGTCTTCAGGCTTTAGTTGAAACGAGAGCTTGTATCAAAATATTACTGACTAAAATCTATCTGTGTTCCTTCTGGGGCCACGAATAGTGTGAAAAGGAAGAGAAAAAAAAAAAAGAACACCAGGAGTTTGGAACGTAAGAGAAGGCAAAAAAGGAACTTTGCCAGTTTTTATGTCAGTAAAAATCTAACACTAACTTCCGCTCTGCCCAAGGGCAAGAGATATCGTTGGATTTTTATCCATAAAAAATATCTGTGTTCCTTCAGTAACCGTTTGCGTTACATAGGAGCTCAGCAAGGCTGATGCAATGACCGTGAATTGACTTCTGAAAAGGTTATTTGCAGTGTTAGAATGCAAAATTTGTCAGTAAAAACTCACAGGCTGTGTCGCACCACCCTAGAGCAGGAGAAATTTTTAGAGGTTTTTATACCTTAAAAAAGAGATTTTTTATACAATCACCAAACCCAGACAGAGAAATGTTGCGATACCTCTTTCACTTACGTATTTACCCGTATCATTAAGAGCGAACAACCCGAGATAAATTACCACATAATAGCTCTAGATTACGTCATTATGAGGTTATTAAACATTTTTTCAGCAACAGGAGCAATGGTGGCCGAGTGGTAACGGCCCCGACTCATGAGATGAAGGTCGCGGGTTCAAACCCAACCGGGAAATACTTTGTGTAATTTATTTCATTCCATTGTTCTCAAAACGGTGAGGGGAAAATCGTGAGGAAACTCTTAGAACCAAAAATTATTAAGACATGTGACATTTATCAATCCGCATTGAGCCCGCGTGGTGATTTACGGCCCATTGCACTCCTAGAGAGGAAGCCTGAGTTCTAGCAGCAACAGGAACATTATAGGACTTTTCTTTTAAGCTTAAGGCATTTTAATCAAGTTTATTATCAAGGTGTCTATTGAAATCAAAAAATGGGTAAAATAGTCCAGTAAATACCTCAAAAATCTCCGAATTTGCGTGAACTATGTCCCTTTTTATAATAATAATTTGTCTTTCATTTATTAAATACAATATGAATAAAAACCGTATATCAAACGATTGATAGTTAAGTTACCTTTTAGTTTGTGACAGTTTCATAAAAATTCGGACATAACTTTGAAAATAAATCACACCAAAATTAATTAAAAAATAGTTAAAATATTCATATATCTAATTATTAGGCAAATAAGAGTAGTCTAAGTTTAACATATAATTATTTTTTCCATAACATACGTGCTAATCGTTTAAACGTGAATGATGTTCGTTTTAAAATTTTCAAAAACCATATATCTGCCGGTGGCACCACAATGGCCCACCTATAGAGTGCCCAAAAGGACCTAGAAAATGCCACTGACGCTGCTACAAATGTGGCAACCTAGTCAGCTTAAAAACTTTGAGGGAAGCGGAATCCATCGATTCGAGAAAAACAAGAATGAAACAACAAACTTTTAAACCACGCCCGTGTTGACGATAGATGTTTAAGGAAGGGCCCTCTTAATATAAAATTCGCATTCGCACTTAGAAAACCCAACAATAAATCCAAATATACAAAAATAAATGCCATAATTATGCAAACGACGCCAATAAATTAACCAACGATTCACAATGATTTATAGCTCCACTGCTACTAAAATATTCACATTCATGAATTTACATATTTGCGTACGAAATCGACTGATTCGAATCGATGATGTTTTAACGATTGCTTACCTATTTAGTTTTCAATGTTCGGTTAAGGAGATGCATTTGAAAAGTCTATAAAATTAAAAAAAAAAAAAATTGGACCCAAGCTCTGTGGGTTTCGTACAAACTTACCTATAAAAACAGTTCAGTTCAATTTGTTCAATTCGTCATCGTCTCTGAGATAACGATAAACATTTCCTAGCCAATGTAACACTATGATCGCGATCGTTGTGTCGATTTGTTTATTCGTTAAAAAACTAAAATATTGTTTATGTTATCGAACATTTAGCTGTCAGTCAAGAAGTTCAAATCGGATCAAATATTGCTGTTTTCGAATTTTACTAATAAGAATAAGTGAGTTGTTGGCGATCGTCGTACTTTATGAGGGTGAAGTCATTACAGTCAGGGACGTTGGAGTGCTGGGTGACGTCACGGGATCGGAACGGTGGTCGCCGTGCCGGTGGTCTTCAAGTGGTAGTGCTGCGACGCCCTCAGCCCAGACGTGAACATCCGATAACCACTGGGCTCAAGGGTCGTGGGTGCCTATGCTAAATTAACCAGTGATTCCCACAAATATGACTTTATTAGTTCAGTTTTGAACTAGCCCTCGCGTAAGACAGTCCACGTAATTTCTAGTATTATAGTCTTTGTTTTAACTAAAATCGTTTTACTTGAGTGAAATTATACAGTTAAATGGAATCCAAAGTGTGAGTAATTCCCGAACAATTGTCAACACTGCTTGAGTATATGGAAACGTAAGTAAATCCAAGTTTTAATCACTAGTATGTAATGTAAACAATGACACCATCTTAAAAATGAAGTACCTACTTATGATCTTTGTGTGTTTATGTTACATGGCGCCTATCCCTGGCGTTCTCATTGTGCGAAGCCCATAATAAACGAAGAAAATGCATTTTATTATTTAATTGATCTGCAGTAATTCCTCTAACACAAAATAAATATTAAAAGTATGTCATCAAGCAATGTTAAAAATCAGCTGACGAATGAAATCCGGCCATATTGTTTCAATAACTACAACGTTTTAGCGTTCGTTTCGTTATCTTTATTGACGATCACGATTGAAGCGAAGACGAACACTGAAAGTGCTGCTTGGCTACGCATTTGTATGGAATAAACACGATAACGATTCGTTACTTCATGGATTCGTTATGAAATGTTACATTGTCTACCAAATTACGATAACGATGTCGATTGACCACGTGACTTAACGCGGCTTATGTCAATCCCATACATTTTAGTCTTTTCTAACTTCGTTATCGTTTTTAAATTGTTACTTTGTCTAAGCCCCCAGTTTTTTTATTCGCAATTGTTTTTTTTTTGTCATAATAACAGTTTTTAGATTTTTCCTATAATTGTGCTATGAGATCTTGCTTCATGTTACCTATGTATTTATTCTTCTGTTCATGCAACACAAGATACAAGAGCGGACTTAGGCATTCGCTACCAGTCAACCTAGGATGGTGGTGCTAAATTTCAGGATTATAGATTAACGGGAAGTACCCTGTGAATTATTATGATTCTCTTGAGAGAGCCAAAATATGATTCTTTTGCGACATAAACAGCCGTATCTTTTTTACATACTTAATAATTTGTTTGTTTCACAGCTTCGAGCTTATTAAATTCAAATTTACAGTGATTTGAGTATATTATGCCATAAATTTCAACTCTACGCGTTACATCCAGTCGTAATAATGAGCTGCAAAATGCAATAAATCGTAAAGAAATTAAAATTTTATTTACAATTTCACCTTAAGATTAATCGGTGACAGTTGCGTGGTTAAGAGGTTCAAGTAAATGTGGAATCGATGTTCGATTCCGGGGTTTATTAGCTAATAACGTACTTACATGAAATCGAACGAATTAAAAATTTTATTGCTACACTTATCGAAACTATGTTTTCGGGAAATTCGTTTCCTATCACTTAAATTGTTATAATACTATAATTGGTTTAAAAATTGATAGTTTCATTCATACATATACCTACTTTTAACTTCCTTTTTTTAGGTGATAGACCATCAAATAGAAATATTCTCAATTTCCCACCTCATTACATAATACCCATTTCTATTCTAACTCCATCACATTTCAAGCAGTGCGACTGTAGAACTCACTTTCAGCAAAGATTCGTAACGCTGTATAAATGTTCTACCAAGTTCGGCTTAAGAACTTGTCAGCAAACTGTAGTACGTACTTGCTACGTCAATTTCTGTTATGACGGTCCTTTGACAGTATTGTCATAATAGCTCAAACCTCATAAGGTTCTTTATTTAGAATCATCATGTTCTAAGAAAGGAACTGTAAAAGAACGAACACAGAAGCCAAACAGATTTTTTTTATGTTAGGTAAAAGTCATCCAATGACGAATCCTGCCCTTGGGCGGAACGGAAAATAGTGTCAGATTCTTACTGACTAAACAACCTACCTCGTTCTTTCCTTGCCTTAATCCCAGAGCCCTGGTGTAACGCTTTCGCTTCCACCCTTGGTCCCACGAGGCTTCGACCATGTAGGACCCCTACAGTTTGCTGACAACTCCTTGAGGCGCGCGGAAACAGTGCGCGCCATCAACTTCAGTATTCTAGGGGTACAAGCTATAGAATTGGAATATGCGACTACATTTTTTAACAGGTAAATAAACAAATTAATGCGATAATAAATTTTAAAAAATAAAGGCAAACAAAAAGTAAGTTTCTTTTATTCGCAAATGATCTCATAAATTAACGGAACAACTTATCTATCCATAAATTAAGTATTTACGTTGGTTTGTATACGAATACAAACTGGTCTCGTTCCAAAATATTTACGAAAATATTGTTCACAATTTGGTTATAATAAAATTTACCGTGGCGCGCTGAAATGTTTAGGGTTTGTGTAGAGTGGTTGATACCGCACTGATTTTATTTCATGCGGACGAAAAATATTGTGACAAAGCCAGTTTTTTTATCTTTTTATGCAAAATGAGAAATTTGGGTTTTTTCAGTCTAATAGAAAGCTGCACTATGTAAACACAGGGAAGGAAAATTATGACAATCTCGGTTTTTTTTTAAATTAATTAATAGTTTTTTTTTTCTTTTAGTGGAAATGAGAAAAATGGGTTTTGGCAGTCTAATAGATAACCGCTCCAAGTAAATACGGGTATGCAGCCACATTTACACTTACACATTTTAATTATTTAATCATGATGAAGAGTGTTGTGTTGTTGTTGATCTTCTGTAGTTTTTACTTATTCTATGAAAAAGAGTAATTTAATTGTAAAATTGTTTTTTGTTTCGTGGTTGTAATCAGCTGTAGTTTGCATGTATAGTAATATCAATAAAAGCGACAGTAAACCAACTTTCACGCATGTGATATTTTTAAGATATAAACGCCGGTAAAAAATAAAGTATTAGAATAAGTAGATAATTATGTAGGGAAAATGACGACTTAGAAATCTATTACATGCTGATTTATTATTATTTGATTAATAGTACTCAATAAACTGTGGTCCACAGAAGCATTAAATTCATACTATGAGTAAAAGGGGGACTTGTTTTTGTCATATAAATTGATTACATAAAAACAGCTTAACATCACAGAAAAAGACTAAATGAAATAACAATATTTATTAAAAAAAATATAACACAATATTTCTTTATAATTAAAAAATATGTTAAAACTTTCAGTTAGTAACTATAATCATAGAACTTACAATTTATCATCAGCTGAAATAGTAATCAAACGCGGGCTTATCATAATACGTAGGTACCCTACCTCAATCACACTAAGTACCTACCTAATTATTTCCAATACAAGTACCAATCTCTTGCAAAAATTTAGCAAATTACGCTTCATAAACGAACCCTTCAATAATAAACTAATTTTCTTTATAAAGGTTATGTAAATTGTCTGTCATAAAATAGAGCGGTCTATTAATACATAATTGTTTCATTGAAAACGTTGCAGCCGCCAATTGATGGCTCCCGTAAATAATAATTACTTAGATTGTGTATTCAAGAATCGTAATTAAAAATTGATCGGAAAAACTGGTTCCCAAGTAAATTTATGATTATGATTGGTGGCAAAATAATGAGTTATTTTTTAAAAATAAAATACAATACAGTTTTTGTTAGAGAATGATGTTTCAATAACGAATGATTAATTGTTACTTGATTGATTTATTTTTAAGCATGAAAAACTGTTATTTAAACTCTTTAGCCTTGAGCGAGCTTGTCTTTTTATTATGTCTCTATTTACTGTATACAAAGGTTAATTAAATTAGTAGTAAATATCTAAGAGCAGTTTTTTTTGTTTGTAAAATGTAAAACCTACAAAAAATGATAAAAGATTGATGTGATTTACGTTCACAAACATTCAATTTGCATACAAACGAATCATTTTCGATTAAGCCATTAAAAACCATAATCACACACCGAAAAGAAAAAAAAAACCAAATGCTAATTTTATTTAAACAACCTGGTATTACCAACTCTAAATAGATATTTTCACTTTCACAGGCCAACTTGGGTCACTGCCGAAATTCTGTCACGCAATTCCGCCATTAAGGGTTGTTTCCACCCCTCGTCACCCCCCTCTTACCCTCTGGCAGTCGGCAAATTTTACAAACTACCCACCGTAATTTCGTAGCTATATAAGGGCGCCCCCGCAAGGGGCTGCTTTTTATGCGACCCCCATTGGACGGGGATTCCATGAGGATTTTTTATGGTATGCAGTTTTTAGTGTCGTGATTTTTAATGATGGTATTTTTGGGGATAGTTGTAAGGAGATAGGTGACTCCATTTGCTGTTATTTTTACCTAAATAAAGAGAGAGAACTGATTTTGTATCAGGGTTTGGTTTTTGTACTTAGTAACTTCCGTAAATGTCCTATTCATATTAGTATTTATTGTAATGTGTGCTATACGCTGCACGCGGGACACGTTTTTGGACTTTGAAATTTTCTGTAAGCGGAGCAAATCTGCATGCATGATGAAATCCACAAGATATTAAACTACCTTTAGTGGCGAAATGGGCCAGGAATTTAAGCGCCACTCGCGAGCGTCCAGAGAACTAACATTTTATGACACGTGACATTACCAATTTTAGTACCGTAGACACTCGCTACAGTTACCGTAGCCGAGAGCGCCAATATGGCGAATATCGAATGGGAACAAAAAGCACTTTGACGGTAGCTAGTCCAATGTGATTTATTTATTTAACGTTAACCAACAACTGTTTACACATAACAAAAGTGATAAATAAAAGAGGTCGAGGTTTCAAGGCACAAACAAGCAACATTGTAACTTTAATAAAACCCGTATCTTAAAACCCGTAAGGTAAATAAATTTCACAATGCTTTTTAAAATGTCTAAGGGTAAATTGTAAAAGATTTGTATGATTATAATTAACTGTCTGCGGTTAAAGGTGAATGAAACAAAACTCGAAAGTTCATTGAAGGTCAGACAGTTCAGTCACTAAATACAATAGAATATTATCTTAAGAGCAGCCAACCCCACGTACATTTTCATACAACCGCTCTTACGCAATTATGATGTTATTACTCATCTTTCTTCAAATATTTTGGATACTTAGATATCTTGTAGATATTATCTAAGCTTCTATAGAAACCTAAACGTAAATTTGTGTAAGAGTAATTCAGTAAATACCTCTAAAAATCTGCTATTTTACGTGAACTTTGACTCTCCGTAATGTACTTCTATAGAAGCCTAGCGCATATAATCAAAATTCTAAATTAAAAAAAAATCCTTAAGGGTTTAATAAACACGATATCCTGGAACATGTTTTGTGAAATATTAAAGTAAATCGTAGAATTACTGAATGCCAACATACTTTTCAGGTGTTATCTATCTTTTTTCGCATTACTTTTTCATCAAACATCACATTTGATTGCTTTAGATGAAGCAAAAAGCTTTTAAATCATGCTCCAGACGAGTCGGGAACGCCCACCTTAAGTACAGTTCATTGCTAAAATATGTGTAGTATAATCAGCCTTATAATGTTTCGAATTCTGGAACATAAACTTACTTTTTAGGAAAAGTATTTTTTTTAGGGCGCGCATGCTGCCCTTCTAATCACAAATGCAGTAATCGACTTTTTTGCAAAAATGGATTCATAAAAAAATCATGTTTTTCGTTATAAAGACCTTTTTTTTATTTGTAAATTGAGGTATCTTTTTGAATAAATAAATGAAAGATTTATTTGCAAGAATACAGGTACAATTTGATGGTAACAGTTCTATATGGTTTCACTGCATCCGAAAAGAAAAGTGAGTTTCTCAAAAATGTCCGTCACTGAATTTGTGATTATCAGGGCAGCATGAGCAATTGAGCATCCACCTAGGTATGTATGCGAACCTCGGAGTCACTGAATTACCTCTTAAAAACCTTGAATAAATTTGAAGACCTTTTTGGCATCTGGAAAGAGGAGAGAGCTGGCAGGAATGAGAGTCCGTGCGGTTTAGGTACAATGACTACATACGCTGACTAAGTATAAATAGCATAACATACTTAATCAGCCTTATAATCTTCCCACTGCTGGGACTCAAACCAAATCCCTTGCAGAGTAAATAAGCCGTAATTCACCACGTGGGCTTGTGCGAGTGTGTGGACATCACATATTTTCTAATAGTTAGTTCTTAGATATACCGGTTTCCTCATGATGTTTAAATTCTCAGTTTTGTGAGCAGTGGTAATGAAATAAATTACACAAAGTAATGTGCCTGGTTAGGTTTTAATCCGTGACTCATAAGCCTACCTTGAACCACCACTGCTCTTCGATTATGTTTTAGGTTCGAACCTATTTTTAAGCTTTTTGCTTAAAAGAGCGTCGAAGTAATGGGTCGAGACGCTTTTAAAAAAAAAGTGTTTTTTTTTAGGTTTAAAAAGGTCCAAAGTAGAACCTAGCCTTAATATAAGTCATTTATGTACTTACAAGTACCTTTTTAAACCAAAATAACATTCCTTAATCCCCATCAACATAACAGAATACTGAAAAATTAAATTCAACTGGCTTACATACACAAGTTTTCGTTGTACCATTGAAACAAAGAACTTTATAGTCTTTTAACAACAAACTCTATCTATGTACGCATCTACGGACTAACCACGTTGGTCGGTTGAGCTATAAAAGTACGAACTTGAAATAACGTTGGCTAGTTGTTTCAACAAAGAACAATGTAGGCCAGTATAGTAACTGGCTAGGGCTGTGGAATCGTTTGAAAGAGGGTAAGACCATGGAACGTGTAAACCTGTAGTCTTCCAATCCGATTATAATTTGGATGTCTTCAAAACTAGAGTAAATAAGGCTCGCCTCACCATTAATGATTGTATCACTGCTTACCAGCAGGTGGGATCTGAATCCATGGGATCTAAAAATCTGAATGAATGGGAGTGAAAGCTGTAATTTAATAAATATCCAATCTTAAAAAATGGCCGGTACCTGTAGTTTAGTTGCAGAATTATTCTCGGTCCCTCGCGCCGGGCCTTGGTACTGGCCATGGTTCGTAGCGACGAGAAGTGCCGGGCGGTCGCCTCCTACCTCGCTGCGCAAGGGAGCGGCCCTCACGCCCCAATTACCGTGATCCCAATCCCGATTTCCGGCAACCTTAGGCAGACGCTAGCGGACGAGGAGCAATAGGTCACTTGACGTCTGACCGTGACTGTTCAACGCGCGCCTCAAAGAGATGTCAACAAACCCAAAAACTTACTGGGGCTAAGGAAGACTCGGTCCTAATATGAAAGGCATCAAAGAAACAGGAGCGGGTTTTAAGTCAATAAAAGTTAAACATAAGTACCTTGTCAAATGCCATGCCATTGGTCGATTTTAACCTACATAAAAAAAGATAGTTTCTCCTTTTTTATTATTCCAGGAATCGACCCTGCGACCAAAACCAATCACTACACCAACTAGGCCTTCACTACACATTTAGTCGATCTGTAGGTACATAGGTAGTTGGTATATAGGTACTTATAGCCGCCCTTCAAGGCAACAATTTCCTTTGGCGCGGTGAGCGAGCATCGATGCATAGATTGTGTACAATGTAGGCTTATTTATATTTTATAAGTGCGAAGAGCAGGGCGGGCGGGCCCGTCGCCGCCCTAACTGATACAGGGTGTTGCTTTTTGTGTTGTGTTTATTGTTAGAGTTTGTTTTTGTAAGGGATTGTATTTTTATGTTATTTTGTTGTATTTTTTATTGTACATCGCATAAAAAATACAGGACAATTATTAAAAAAAAACCAGTTCATAATGGATTATATCGTGACGCACAGAGCAATCTTTTTATTATATTAGGTAGGATAGTAGTCAAGCACAATGGATTTTTAATTGTGTCTCTAATTATACGAAAAGTTTAATTTAAATAAGTAATTTTATATTTAGAAATAAATAGCTTGATTATACAAGCACAGATATTTTTTATTTTCGAGCCTGCTTCTGCCAGCGGCTCTGTCTGAGTGAATGGGAAAACATCGTCGATATATATGTATTTATGTACTACGCACTAGATTAGGCTCACCGTACAGTCACTTTACTTGATTTAGTTGATCTGTAGGTCATTCACCTTCAAAATAATGACATTAGTGCAGTTTTGACGTTCACACACTGTGAGAGCGTCGAAAGTTTTGTTAGACGATATAATGTCAATAAAGCGCGGCAGAAAGAAAGAAAGAAAAGAAAGAAAAAACGTTTATTTGTGCGAGAGTATAGCATACAATAAAAAACAAAAACAACTAAATAGGTAATAATACAAAAAAAAAAAATATAATAATCCAACACACCCGCACAAAATGGCTGGTGGTGACTTTCGTATTAACTTTTCAGTATCTTGATAAATAGTTCGTATAAACGTGCTAGTTTATCGCTAGGATATAGGTAGATAAGTCGATGTCACATCGTCAAGTATTGCTCGAGTCTACTGGCTGTGGGGGAACAGGAGAAGGGTTACTTCACTTCCATCATCCACCAAAGGCACTATGATGTGATTGTGGCGAAGCTGTCGGCAGCCTCGGACACCATAGCTTGTTATGCTGCAGGTACGTAAGTCGCATAGCACGGCACACTAGCATGGTGGAAAACATTGACTCGAAAAGACGAAGAATATTTTTATGATTTTTTTTTCTTTCTTTCTTTAAACTTGTCAAACACCCTGTATCCGTGTGGTGTTTACAATACCCGACAATACACCAGTGTGCGTGTTCGCCATAGCAACGTTTTACCAGTTATTCCAACTCGTTAACTGTTTACTGGGTCCAATACAAAGTGCCTTTTAATTTCATTATTATGTACAAGCTAAATGTATACGGTTTTGAAGTAATGTTTCTTAGTGTTTTGTGTAATTGTTGATTTGGTGTTTAAAGCCCCTTTGAATTGGTTTGGTAGAAATGGTAATTAATAAAAAGTATCTTTTTTTACATGGAGAACCGTCAAGTGAGTCTCACTCTAGGTGAAAAACGAGCAGTAATATCAAACTGTTACTGCCTTAAAGCCACCTCTATTCCTTAAATTGCCCTTGGGGCTTAGACAAAGTCACATTCTCACTAACGATAACGAAATTCGAAACTCCAAATGTATGGAACTGACATATGCCTTCGAAAAGTCACGTGGTCAAACGTTTTCGATTCGCTAATTGTTATTAGTTGTTTATACGTCCAATTGGACGTTTTAATTCGATAACCATAGCCAATAAGTTGTTATTTTATCGAACCAACTCTTCGAATTATCGATATGTTAGTCGATGTCACTTTGTCTACCATTTTGTGGTCGACATCGTTAAGGCGAAATCGAACTTAGAAATGGATTCGACACGGAGCGATTGCCACTTGTCTAGGGCCCCTTTGCATTTGTAAGCGACGTTGTGGTCAGCAATTTTGTTGTGTGGAGAAATAATCTGTTTACTCTGGACTAATGTGCAGACACCGAGTTCTATCACACGTTCATGATGAACTATGGACTTTTTTTTGGTGCAGCCAATTGGAGCACACAATTGTATATTTTTTGCTTTTTTATTTTTTTTTTATTTAGTACCTACTAATATTTTGTGTTGTGCCTTGAGCTGTACAAATTCTTTTACTTTTTTTTCAATTCTGATGCGTGATATAGAATGTCGTAGTTCATATGTGGCGATACAGATGTCACTACAAACTGATGAGACTGTAAATTTTCAGGGTTTATGCCTTAGCTTTTTTATTAAAAAAATCGTCAATAAATTACCTTACTTTTCTTACATCTACTAGGTAGACCTGCTTTCTCAGAAAATGCTTGACGCATTTCTTGAAAAAACGCTGAGCAATTTCAAGAGATTTCAGTTAAAGATTACAAAAAGTAAAATAAGTAGTATATAAAATAAAACTAGCTTACATTGTGAAAACTTAAAGTGTTTCTATTGTTATTAGAGCTTATTTGTAGATTAATATCTAAAGATTAATGCTGAAATAACTTTGATATATTTGAACGACTTTTATTGTTATATTTTAACAAAAAATATATGTTGATATTTTAGTGTTTGATTTATGAACTTTTGTTTAATATTTCTTTGCTTTTAGGGCAGCTAAAATCTTTTTTCAGTTACACTGTTGGTATAGTAGTTAAATGATTGGGTGCTACGCTGTGTGTCATGGGTTCGATTGCTCTACTTAATAAATTTAATGTGTATTTGTATAGCCTAGACAGCACCTCACACACACCACACATCTTTTCATTAGGTTTATTTTGTATCAGCCTCTTTTCATAACATGATTGTATTTTCTATTTTTATCACATATTTTTTTCGCATTTTTTGGGTATAATGTTGGTGGACACTCCTCTCCGTCTTCTCATATCTATTAACGGTAATGGCCCAGACTTACGAGTTGCAGGTCGCAGGTTCAAATCCAGTCAGTTCCATTACTTTGTACAATTTATTTCATCATCACTGCTCTCAAAACCGTAAAGGAAAACATCGACAGGAAACCGGCATATATTGCAACCAAAAATTCGAAGAAATGTGACATCCACCAACCCGCACTGGGCCTGCGTGGTAGATTACGATTTATTCCCTCACTTAGCAAGGAAGTCTATGCCCTAGCAGTGGGAACATTATAAGACATGCTACATATGGAGCACTGGTACCCATAACACAAGTTTAATCTTACCTTGGGTACCAGAGTTCATTTTACTACTTACAATTTATGTGTTAATATTAAAACTTAATAGATTATATTACTAGTATGTAAGTGGAACTGTACAATTTTATCTGGAAAAATAAATAATTATTATTATTAAAAAAAAATATGTTATACAATAGAAATATTGTAAAATCAATTATTTTTTAACCGGCATCAAAAAATGAGGACTGTTCGACTGTACTTATGTATTATTTTTTCAAGTATGTTCCTTACTTTCCGGTCCAGTAAAGTCATAGAAAAGTATAAACAAATTGTAAAATTCACATGTTTATTAGACGTCTTTATCAAGTTAAAACAAAAACAAATCTCCCAACAAAAACAAAGTTGATCACAACAAAAAATGCAACATCAACATCATATTACGGTAGAAGCGAATTTTCCTAACGTAACTTTTATTCAGCGCATGATTGATTAGCCACCCTTATCAGAAATCATTGTTTTTCATAAACCACTCTACTCCATAGGAAAAAAGGCTAATTTGTCACTTCGAAAGCTATGCTTATCGTACCGTAATTGATTTCGAAAATATAAAAATCTTGATAAGAAATTAATTTGTAGTGGCTTAATAAATATTGTGATTTTGATTTCTTAGACGCTTACGGTAATTATGGGTGGAGTGTGTGTTTTTACTTTATAATGTGTTTTTTTTTTATGGTGGGCAAAAATCGTCCAATGACGATTCACACTGTTGAGCGGAACGGGAAACAGTGGCAGACTCTTACTGACTAAATACCTACCTCACCCCGTTACTTCTTTGCCCTTCGTACTGGGGCCAAGCCTTCCTTTTAGAAAGAGACCCTGGGCCCCAGTAGGCTTCGACCCTTTTGCGGAGTCCCTACGGCTTTGCTGAACCTTATAATATGGTTAATGCTGGAACGTTTTCTCAAAGTTTTTTTTATTTTTTAGCTATCCCCGCGGTTTTGCCCGCATCTTTAGTTACTGCCCTGCTCCCGTACAATGTAGCGTATTTTTATATAGCCTGTATCCTTCCTCAATAAATGGGCTATCTAACATACAAAGAATTTTTTAAATCGCTCCAGTAGTTTTTGAGATTAGCTTATTCAACCAAACAAACAAACTCTTCAGCTGTACCTATATTATCTTGGCGAGTCAAGCGACTTGGCGACTTACGGCGTGGCGCCACTGGAATATAGTGAATATCTCATACATCCCATACAGTATGTTTCTGATGGCTACTACGAACAAACGTCTTTTAAACTCTAGAGTGAATAGCTTATTTTTAGACAAGCATTTTTTATCGTCAACTATATTATCAGTTGCAGGTGAGACAGTGACCAATTTTTCAATTTGCCACTTTTTTATAGGCTTAGAAAAATCATCTAATGACGAATCCTGCCCTTGGGCGGAGAGGGAAACAGTGTCAGACTCTTTAATCGTATTTATTTGCAAATAAATCTTTGACTTTGCATAAATCTTACACAATCGTAGGGACTCTGGAAAGTCCACAGGGACTCTGGAAAAGGGTCGAAGCCTACTAAGGCCCAGGGTCTCTTTCTGAAAGGATAACTTGGCCCCAGTGCGAAGGGCAAAGAAGTAACGGGATGGAATATTTAGTCAGTAAGAGTCTGACACTGTTTCACGCTCCGCCCAAGAGCGGGTTTCGTCAATGGATGATTTTTGCTCACCATAATAAAAATACCACATTATTTATTTTTTGACCGCAGGAGCCTTTACACGAAAACTCAAACTAAAAAAGAACTAACATATTGTGACTAAACAAAAGCAAAGGTTTTTAGCTCCGTTTTATCAGATCAATTATATACGTCGTTAGGACGAAGCAACCTTCAACTCGGTGCACGCCAAATTAGATTTTAATTTGTTTCTTATAAAGTTTAATTTGCTTTATGAGCTTTATTTTAATGTGGCGGAGGAAAATGTTGGCTAGGAAAAAAAGCAAGGCTGTAAGGAAAAAGAAAAATAAATGGGTTTAATGGGGAAAAACGGCTGCTTAGTTCTGATTTGAATAATATAATTATTTAAGTATAACAAGAAGTAAGAATGAAGTAATGTTTATAATTTTATTTCGCCTAAAGAGTTTTAATACTATGTATGACTTTTTCGTTGTTAATTTGCCTTTACAAAGTAAGAGGCTTTATTTTGAGTAGGAATTTATTTAGTAGGTGGCCACGCTATCTACAAGTCCGTGATAAGGCCTGTCCTACTGTATGGGTCAGAATGTTGGGCTCTGAAAAAGACGGATGAAAAGCGATTGCATGTAGCAGAGATGAGAATGTTGAGATGGATGTGTGGTGTGACGAGAATGGATAAAGTGAGAAATGAGTATATTAGAGGAAGTTTGAAAGTAGCGCCAGTGACTGAAAAGTTGAGAGGGAACCGTTTGTCTTGGTATGGCCATGTAAAAAAGAGGGATGAAACGCATGTTACAAAAAAAGCCATGAGTATAAATGTGGATGGATGGAGAAGGAGAGGGAGACCAAAGAAGATATGGATGGATTGTGTGAGAAGTGATATGAAAGACAGAGGAGTTAGTGATAGCGTGACGGGTGACAGGACAGAATGGAAGAAAAAAACATATTGCGCCCACCCCAAATAAAACGGGACAAGGGCAGGAAGATGATGATGAGGTGGCCACGCACTGGGAGGAGTAAGAAGGAATGTCAGGCTTTCACTGGGTAAAACCACGTAAAACCCACCTAGCCTATAAGACCTTATTATGCTAAAATGATAAAAGATAAATGCTTATCATAGCATAATAAGGCCTTGTAATGTTTCCACACTCCTTTCTAGGAGAGGGAATAGGCCATAATCCATCAAACGGGCCCAGTGCGGTTTTGTGAATGTCATGCAGTACCTTTGTACTATGCTATCTGTATGTGTTCTTTTCTTGTTATAAGTGTTTGTGTGTATATAAATAAATAAATTTATTCGAATTTTTGTTTCTAGGACATCCGGTTGTTCCTCGCACTGTTTTCCTTCACCATTTAGAGAGTAGTAGTGACGAAAAAAATTACACACAATATTGCGCCAAGCTGGGTTTGAACCCGTGATCTACAACTCGTAAGTCGTGACCTTTACCACTCTGCCACCACTGCTCTTCAGGTAGAGTTTTTACCTTAAATTCGAAAATAAGTGCTTCAAAAAGTTATTATTTGTTCAATTTTATGAAAATCAGAGATGTTTTTAAGAATACGATAGTAAGTCAAAATTTTGCTTCTTTTGTTTTTCTAGATGCGAAAAAAGCCTCACACATTTTGAATTCGTTAATTTATTTCGTGTGTTTCAAAAAGTTATTATTTGTTAAAATGTATGACAATTAGAGAAGTTTTTGTGTATACGATAGTATGTCTAAAATTTTTTTCATTGGTATATTTTTTTAGAGGCGAGAAAAAACCTCACATATTTTGAAGTAGTAAATTTATCATAAGTATTTCTTACATAAAATGTTATATTAAAAAATAAATAGAACATTTCAAGCTATAAACTATACCTTACAATGCCTTAGCTTGCCAGAAACCCGAACGAACTAAATTTTCTAATCTCAGACACCACTTTACGTTCCCACTTCTCAATAAATCCGTGCCTGGATGTCTGCCCACCTCAGTAATTCCTGTGAACGAGCCACACTTTTGCCCCAACTAATGAACTTGGCTAGAAAATGTTACTTGGTTTATTGAATTCTTGCAAAAGGCAAGCAAATATAATTATCAGAAAAAATACGGCGAAAATATTGTATTTATTTATTCGGTGGTAGGGTGAGATCAAGATATACTAAGATTGAAGATTGTAAAGATTGATATATTTCAATACTATATATGGGATAACAATTAAAATTAATGAGGTGAATAGGATGAAATTGAGTCGCGCCCGATATACTGTCCGAAAGCGTACTATTTTACTTATGTGATACATAAAATATTCAATGCATATTGAATTGTCGCAATTACGCTGACATGTTCTTATTGTTCGGTGATTGACTCATTTTTTACAAGCTTTTTTTTAAATATAACGTAATGCAGATTTAATATTGCTTGAAGAGTAAAGGTTTTTGGTTGCTTATAAGTTAAATAAATTAGACAATTACTTTTATAATAACGCTAAATATTGCTACTATTAAATATCTTCCTGCTTTTAACCGGTGTTATTTGGGCCTCCAGATGGCAAGCAATGGGTGGCTCGCCATCCAATCGTCCGGTGACCGTTCGTCGTCGACAGCGTGTATCGTTCCACGCACACTTCAAAGAGTTGTCAGCAAACCGTAGAGACCCTGCTGGGTCAATGCCTACTGGGGCCATGGGTTATTGTGGATAAATCACCCAGGGCCATGGAACGAAGGCAAAGAAGAAATAGGAATGGTTTTATCAGTCAGTAAAAGTCGGACATTGTCTCTGCCTCACTCAAGAGTGCAGAGATGTCATTGGATGATTATTTCTTAAAAAGTCTTGTCTTATTTGAAGCCGCCGTAACTCGTCCTTCCAATTAGTCCTGTCACTCGTCATGCTATCACTAACTTCCTTTTTTTTCAACTCGTCAAACCATCCATCCATCTTTTTCTTTGATCTCTCTCACTCTCTCCATCAAAACATGTATAGTCAGAACATTTTTTATTCGATGTAAATACCTAATGGTAAGCAGTGATGCAATCGTTGATGGTGAGGCGTACTAGCTTATTAAGAGCATTCTAGCCTTCCCGCAGCTTTTTAGCTGTCCAGCAGTGGACGTCTTTCGGCTGAAATGATGATGATTTTAGCCTTGAATACACCTAAATTTATATGACACCATATAAGTTTCAAAAACTGCTCTTAAAAACGGTGAAGGAAAACATCATGAGGAAACCGGCATGTCGTAGAACAAAAAATTCGAAGACATGTGACGTCTACCAATCCGCACTGGGCCCGCGTGGTTTTTTATGGTAGGTGAAAATCATCGAATGACGAAACCCGCTCTTGGGCGGAGCGGGAGACCAGTGTCAGACTCTTACTGACTAAAAAACCTACCCCGTATCTTCTTTGCCTTATTCCTAAAGTCGAGGTAACAATTTGGATTACGGCCCATTCCCTCTTCTAGAGAGGAGGCCTGTGTCCCAGCAGTGGGCACATTAAAAAGGCTGATGATGATGATGATATACGTTTCATTCCTCCTTTCTTGTAAATGACCGAATCAAGACAAACAACTTCATCTTCCATTATTTAGTCACTAACGCCACTTTCAAACTTTACGCTATTACTAGTACGGATAAAACCAATAAATCCGAATATTCCCCTAAAGCCAAAAATCCAGTAAGTTTTTTTATATAATGGCGGCTTTTATGGAGGTTATAGGAGCGATTTCCCATCAATAAAGTTCTGTTACGGTGTTAAATTAGCATTGGATCAATATGCTCTTCCGGGCCGTGCACGGCGGTAGCAGGTACGACGCGGGCCAATGTTTACTTTGACTAAAATTTAGGTATTTGTGGATGGGGATGATGTTATATTGTGGTTTTGAGAGTAGGTATATGTTAGTTGTGTATATTTACAGGCCTTGTAATACCTATGTATAAAAGATTAATAAATAAAAAACTCTTAAGAACTAAGGTTTTTTTTATGGTAGGTGAAAATCATCAAATGATGAAACCCGCTCTTGGGCGGAGCGGGAGACCAGTTTCAGACTCTTACTGACAGGCGTCAAAAAAGTTGCGGTTAGATTGTATATGTTAAAAGGTGTTTTTAATATATGTTAAAAGTGTGGAAGTGGATTATGGCTCATTCCCTCTCTTAGAAAAGATACCTGTGTCCCAGCAGTGGTAACATTAAAAAGGCTGACGATGATGGTGAAATGAGTCATAGAAATAAAAATTTGCATACAAACCAATTTCCCCATTTCCACTCATTCTTTCTTAGACTTGGTCTACATCATAAAAGAAAACATTGTGCTAAATTTCATACTCTTAGTCCCGATACTTTCAGCTGCGCGTTGATATGTTAGTCAATCAGTTTATCCTTTAATATCTACTGAAATACTATGTCGTATTATGCACGTTATAGCATATACCTTAAATAACTGAAATTCACATTTACCCAACGTATTCCAAGAGAAATTATAAAGATGGATGTTCAGATATAAAGTTACATGAAAAATTAACTTTTCGAAAACATTAATCAAGCATTATGATCGGTACTAAGAATACATCGATAATTTACATGCTACCGGTACTGAACTGAAGTTTTTTTTTGTCCTATACCTGGAGTACCCCGTGGTGTAGGCCGAAATCGTTTCGAATCGAATACGCGCTGTAATCGATGCTTCAACAATCGATTTAATTAGAATTATCGGTACTTTTTTGAGTACTGTTAGGGGCAGTGGTGTTTTGTGTAAAATAAACAGGTTGTTGGCTAAGCATGCTGTGCCAACCTCAAATAAATTGGGATAAGAACAAGAGAAGGGAATATAAGTATTTGAGTCATGAGAGATTATATCTAAGCAAGTGGGCTCCGTAGCCGTCATTGTCATTTGCTATTAGGGAGAACAGTGTTCAAACATGAGCCTATCAATAATATTGAAAAAGTGCCTAAATAGATAGAGATATCTTTTATATAGAATTGGAAATCAAACATGAGAAAAAATTGAAAAATTAATTCTTATTAGCAGGATGATTTGACACTTAAGGCCAACAATAAATGACTAATTCTGGTTAAAATTAAATATAAAGAGGTTGGATTTAACCTTGTGTTTATTGGAAACCCTAAGTCAATATTTTACCATCTCTAGAATGTAAATTTTCCATACAGGATGGTTTTTTACACTTTGGGACAAAAATAAATGGCCCAGTTTTGGTAAAACAATAAATATAAGAGGTTGGATTTTCCCCTACGTTTATCTAAAACCCTGAGTCATTTTTGAGTGTTACTCATTCTAAAACTCAAGTAGTAGCAGGTAGTAGATAGGTAGTAGAAGTAGTATGTAGTACTAGGTAGTAGTATTAGTACTAAGTAGTAGTAGGTAGTAGTAGTAGTACTAAAATAGGTAGTAGTATAAGTGCTACATAGTAGTATAAATGCGTAATGTATGCATATTAGTATAATTTTAGGAAATAGATTCAAACCGTCTTGGCACCATCTAAACCCACTGTCATAATATGTCAAGTTTAAACACAGTCATATAATAATATGTATTATGAAACACGTGAACTTTGCGAAGGCATTTCTACGAAAATTATGTAAACCATTTCCTTGCGATTCTTACAGCTTGCATGTGAGGCGTTTGTTTTGTGAATAACATTTTTTATTATTTTATTGTGTACAATGTTATTCGTTGACGTAGTGTGAAAAAAATATATTTATTCTACAAAAAAGTCTAACTTTTCCTCGCAACTTTGCCTGCATGAAAATGGGTTTTCTTATACAATAATCAGTTATTATTGACTGATGAATAAATATGACAATTAGGTTTTTTTTGTTTTTTGGCTGACATTTTAATATTGATCTATTTTAGTAATTAATCTATTTGAGTTAATAATAAACATATTTGATTTGATCGGTTTGAAAATGTGTCGAATTACCGTATTGATTATTTATTTATTGTGCACACCTACCACAGTATTGTCTATTTTAACCCAAATGTTGACTGGTAGAGAACGCCTTGTAGCATTAAGTCCGCCTATGTACCACTACTGTACATGAAGTTTAAATAAATAAATAAAACACTGTAGCATTTTTAAATTAGCAATTTAAGAGCTCTAGCTACCCTTAACGATAGATAATTAAGATAATTATCTATTCTAAGTCACACGAAGAGATACTCTAAAGCCTAAAGCAAGCTAATAGATAGGTAATTAATACTTCAACTTGTCTCCTTCAATTTCTAATTATTGACACAATTACTATAATGTTTTGCTTTGTCGAACACACCAGTAATTTTAATCAGTCTTTGCATGTGCCGTGCAATTCAATCTTAGTCAATACTAATAAAATTCAACGGAAAAAAAACCTAATCCCGTTTTTTTTTAGTCAATTTTTGCTTTGGGAAATCATTTCAGAGAGAAGAGAGATTCATTTCAGAGAAGAGAAGTGTTAGATTTTAGTGACCAAAAATTCACTCGCGTGGCTTTAGTTACTGAAGAGTAACTATGTATACCATGTTCCTTACATTGGTGGAAATCGCAAAGGCGTGTCAGGGCTACGGTAACTCTTCTGTCTTCTTCCGTAGCCCTGACATTCTTCGTTGCTGGTATTGAATATAATAAAAATGAAAAAGTTTTTTTACTCGACTGTCCTAGAAAGAGGTACTTTTTTACCGCGCGATTTTTTTTTTTGTTGCAGATACTTCCATAAGATTCAATGTGTTATAGAATGCCGAAAAAAAAGCCTCGCGTAGAAATATCGCTGTGCGTAGAAATATCGTTTCAGTAGTGGCTTTTTGCACTATTCCGCTACCGCTTTAGCCTTTCAACTTTCAGTTAGCGTTGTAAAAAAGATGAAATTTATTAGAGGCTGTCATATTTTCCCGTAGTTTAGTTATAAAATTAAAAGTTTGATCACATAACCAATAACATCAAAATATGTACTACGCACTAGATTAGGCGTACCGCACAGTCACTTTACTTGAAATAGGTGATCTGCAGGTCATACACCTTTACATTGATGACTTGTGTATTATTGACGTTCATGCTGTGTGATAGCGCTGTACATTTTAAAAGTTTAGTTAGACGACAAAATGTCCATGAAGCGCCGCAGCGGACTTTTGTATTAACTTTTCAGTATTTTGCTTGACTTATAACTTCCCTTCTAATCAGTTGTCTAGTACTCATAACACAAGCTCTGCTTAGCTTGAGACTAGACGGCGTTGTGTGATAGTTGTCGAATACTACCTACTACTACTAAATTAAACTTTTTGAACCCATAAAACCTCTGTCACCGGCAGTACAACATCGCAAGATACTATACGCGTCGTCAATCCCTTAAACACACGACAGTGTACAATAAAACACCCAACAGCCCCCTACTGATTTTTATATCTCATCGGTACTGAATAAAATTATATCCCGTATTCATAATTTACGCGCTGATATATGCATATGTTGGTAGCGGGAAGGTTCTTTGTCAAGATTTACGAGACCAATTAACAAGTGGTATTGTGTATTGGTTTTTATCTTTGATTTTAAAGTGGGTTGGTGTGTTTGGCCTGTAGTGTACGATGATAGATGAATGGTGGCAAGTTTGAAGATGGATTTGCGAATCAATATCCTTTGAATCTAAGAATCTATTCTTAGATTTCTGAGTTCCGTATTCTGTAAAAAATGAATCACGTAAAATTTGTTTATTTTTTACTTGACTACGGCATAACGAGTTGAAAGCAGTATTAGCCGAGTGGAAAAGGCCCCAACTTGGGTAGTGGTCGCGGGTTCAAACTCAATAACTTTGTTTATTTCAGCATCCTGAAAATCTTGTTACAATGCGCCGTTTTTTGCCGTACTTGGGTTTTAGTTTTCACAACTGTATCCCAAAATAAAATTAGTTTAAACTTCAAAGTTTTTAATTTAGGTTCAGACCACATAATTATAGTCTTATGTTGTGTGTGATTTAAATATATTTTTAATTATTTTTTTTGTCATTCTGTTTGTCACAAGTGGCAATGGATAGGGTATATTGGTTGCAAAGCGGATGGCCGTTGGTGCTGAAAGATTCTAGAATGGCGATCACGTACCGGAAAACGTAACGTTGGAAGGCCTCTCATAAGGTGAACCAATGACCTGGTAAGGACTGCGGGAGTCCGATGGATACGAGACTTACCGGACCGTTTATAATGGCGACAATGAGATAAGGTCTATGTCCAACAGTGGACGTCTTTCCGCTGAAATGATAATGAGCAACAACGTCTTTCGTTTGTCCCAACGGTATTGTTCGAGTGAAAGTTGAAAATTATTTCAAGAGAACAGAACTATCCTAGAATAAAAAGTGTCCCATTTGCATTCTAGAATAACTGCGTTCAACTTCTTTAGCTTAAAGGAGACAAACATACAGACACTCACATTTGCATGCACACATATACTTTCCCATCAATTAGTACAATATTTAACCAAGAGTAGCATCAATTAAACATATCAGCGTTAATGCTCAAAATATGCAAAACAAGTTCTAAAAATATCAAACTCGATATTAGATTTCACGCTTAACCCCCTATTAAAATGACCGCAAAAGTCGACCTGCACTAGATTACTGTAAAGTACATCTAAAGTACATCGATTACATCAAAATCGAATGCGGTATCGATTCCAGCGAATCGAGAACACGGAGCGAAGGCACATATATTAATACGTAGTAGTCCGCAATAAAGATGGCTGACAACGTTAAATAAGTGCCGAGAAAGGCATTTATAAGTAATCGATACATTGGTATGCAACCGATTCTAAGATTCGATTTATTAAATTTTGCATCAGGTGTTGGGTTTAAAATGAGAATAGATTCGTTGTTTGTTGTGAGGCGGCCATTGTTTTTTTTTTGGTACCTATTTTTATTGTTATTTTTGTTTTTTTTTTTATTCTTTTCCGATTGTTTTTTTTTTTGCCAGAATAGAAAATATTACAAGTTTTTATTTAGTTTCACCTGTCCCGATGTTTGAGATCAAATCTTGTAAATATTTGTACCACTTCCTGGTTACCAATTGAGCTGAAAATTTGCATGCTTGTGTAAATCAAATGTCAATGCAAAGTTAATATGGCGTGGACTTGATCTGATGATGGAACTGGAAGGTGCCCGTCGGAACTCTGTGATCAATTAACGACACAACCCCATGTGATTCGTCTTGACGGGTTTTAATTATGTAGATATATATACCGCGCTGTAAAAACTTGCAATGAAAAAATATACATTTTAAATTTTGTTGTAGTCTGTATACAATTATTATGAAAAATTAGATATATATTGTAAAAAATAAATGGATCAAGTTTTGTAAAAAATCAGTTTTCATTAGCAAAGTTTGTTTCACCGTATGCGCGCTTGCGGACGATGAGCAATGGGTAACTCACCATCCGATCGTCCGGTATGCTATTAATTGTGCCTCGGTGTATACCAAGCTTAACATAACAATGGGTAAGGAAAGTAATATAAGTTAACACAATTTCCTGAAACTCAAGCTACTTATTACAAAACCAATCTCTATTTAATAATTTAAATCAGCCTAAGCCGGGTCCTCGCTCACGGCGACTTTTTGTAGCGACGTTGTCGCGCGTTTCATAAGCGTTGCTACTAACACAGCATTAGTGCTTGTCGTCTTGGTTGACTTTTGTCGTACGTTGCCATATTTTGTATTTGTTCATGCGATGACGCGGCTCACTGCTGCAATGTTCGATGAACGCCTGACGGGTCGCTCATTGTGCCGCGTTTCCATACACAAGCACTTATAGTCGTATATGATGCCAACGCACTACAACCTCAAAGAAAGTTGGTAATTCTTGGTTCGAGGATAGCTGACCGACAGCCGCAGGATGGACAGACCGTCCAGATTGTTAAGAATGTTCTGTTTAAAAATATTAAGGCGCCATCTTTTAATGGGAACCCCCAGCAGCTTCAACGAAGGTCTCTCCCCTTCATACCCCTACTCCGATTGAGACCCGAAAATCGGTTCAGAAAATAATTTGATATTTTTTTAATTTACTTTAATCAGTCAAAATTTTGTGTGGATGATTATAATGCGTGGTAAAACTCTAATGAGATTATGATTTGCATCATCTCTATTGTACCGATTACTTGTATTAATTCAGAAATAAATAATTGAAAAAAAAAGTTCAACCGTCGTGATGGTCCAACTTGTCTGTCGAGGGTTATATAGACTTGTTTTACCCTAAAAATCTTTCTTAAAAAATCCACTAACCTTGAAAGTAACTCTTGGTTCGAAGGTAGCTGACTGTCAGCTGCAAGATGGACAGGCCTTCCAGCTTGCTAAGAAGGTTCTATTCGAAGGAGAGTAAGGAAGCCAAGGCGTCCAACTTAGCATTGGGGCGGTTTCTGACCCGCTTGAAGGAGTTATTCTTAGTGACGTCATTTTTGATGGTGGAACGAAGGGTTTTCCCCTTAAAGCCCCCCATTTCAATTGAGATCCGAATATCGGTTCCTGCGCTTCAAGATCAACCGTCATATTGGTTCAACTTGCGTATTAAGGGTTACATAGACCTGTCTTAACCTAAAAAAATCTTAAGAGTTCCACTAACCTTGAAAGTAACTCTTGGTTCGAAGGTAGCTGACCGACAGCCGCAGGATGGACAGGCGGTCCAGCTTGCTGAGGATATTCTGCTCGAAGGGGAGCAAGGAAGCCAAGGTGTCCAGTTCAGCGTTGAGGCGCTCTCTGTGTCGCTTGCTGGGGTTGCTCTTGGTGACGCCGTCTTTTGATGGGGGTTTGATGCTGGAATGAAAGGGGGGAGGTTAGTTTTGAAACTGGTAGGCTTGGTGTATTATCATTATAATTACATAGTATAAAACAAAGTTGCTTAGTCCCTATGTATGCTTAGATCTTTAAAAGTACGCAACAGATTTTGATAAGGTGTTTTTTTTTAATAAATAGTATGATTCAAGAGGAAGGTTTATATGTATAATACATGCATAATATATTTAATATCAGTATTGCACCCGTGCGAAGCTGGGGCGGGTCACTAGCATAGTATAAAAGTCGCTTTACCCCGTCCCTATGTATGCTTAGATCTTTCAAAGTACGCAATTGATTTTGATGCGGTTTTTTTAATAGATAGAGTGATTCAAGAGGAAAGTTTATAAGTATAATATATGCATAATATCAAGATTGCACCCGTGCGAACCTGGAGCGGGTCGCTAGTGATGAATATAAGTCATATTTTATTTTTTTATTTTTTTCAGTAATAATTCACTTGACTTAATGACTCGTCTGGTTATAATAAAAATATTTTTTATTGCACAGTGAGACTCTTTGTTAGTAATAAAAATCAAACTTATAACTAGGTAAGTCATAGTTTAGAATATCACAAGATAAATGGTAAAAGAACGGTTTTTTTTTTAATTTTACGGTAACATAGACATACATCGTTTCGCTACCAACGTAGACCTGCCCTACCCTAATGTTGTACAAACTAAATTGTTCTTGCACAAATATTTTTTTTTGTATTTGTATTTGCAAGCGTGCTCTATCGTAGACCACATCATTCCTTACCGTCAAATGAAATAATAGTCAAGAAAACTCGACTATATCAATAATAACAAAATAATTAAAACAATTCAGGTTAATAACCTACGTAAGTAATTGAAAATAAAAACGTAAGTTATGTCTAGTTAATATGATAGGCTTGTCCGTATCGTAATGTCGGAGGTAATATGTATTATCATTACATTACATTAGTACTGACTATAGAATCCTGAGGGAATTTGAGGCCAGCGGTAACGTATTGGGTTAAAGAGTAAAATATTAAGCTAGAACTACATTCGATCGAAGCACACAAGTAAAAGCAGTGGTGGCCGAATGGTTACCGGTTCAAACCCAGTCAGTCACATTACTTTGTGAAATTTATTTCATCACCAACCAAAGAATTTGAAGACATGTGATACCCACCAATCCGTACTGGGCCCGCATGATAGATTAAGGCCCATTCCATCTCCTAGAGAGAAGGCCTGTGTCCCAGCCGTGGGAACATTAAAAAGGCTGATGATGTGGTGTTGTGTGGCGTGGATAAAATGTGGCTCTACTAGTCTAGATTCCTTATAATTTGTGTGAAGACCGACGAGCCCAGATCGGTGTGTGTGGCACATTTGTGTGTGCTCTGTAGTTCTAGCTTTATAATTTACGCAAAAAAATCCGACACGAAATAAGGCGGGTGTCCATCCTTACATTGTTTGTCAACAATGTAAAAAATAATACCTAAAACAGTAATGTCCCTAAAACGATCAAATTAATTAAAATAAAATAATAAAATCAGAATATAAAAACAAAAAAAAAAACAAAAATTAAAAGTCGCAAGTTCATACATTCAGTGGTCGAACTATTTGTTTTTCAAAATTGACGGTGTTTGTAAAATTTTAAAATGAATACAAAGGTCAACAAAGTAGTTGTAATATTTTCTTTTTACATTATACCCGCACTAAGCGTACCCGCAGTTTTAATCTATATTATATTACTTCTTTTATTTATTGTATTGGTTTTATATGCAAAAGTTGCTTACATCATGCAAGTGGATATCAATGTACACGTCTGTAGATAGTTACCCGGGAAAGATCTAACGCCTAAGGTACAGGCTTGGCCTAGTTTAGGTGTTAGTGGTCATTCGAATTGTGTTCAATTGCAGAATTGTACCGACTGTTCACCAAAATCAACTTTGTACAAATATTTTTGTGTCAATAAAGCTTTTTATTTTATTTTAATTTTAATGTACCTCTACTTTCGGGACTAAGCGTTTCGCATCGTCGTTTATACCGCGTAGGTACATCGAAGGACTGAAACAATTAGCCAGCTGCGCTCTTCCCATTCGATTGTAATTTAGATATAATTATAATAATAATTAAGGCAACGTATATCGTCTGTGCAAATTTCAACTGTGTAGCTATCTCGCGTGGTTCTTGAGATAGAGCCTAGTGACAAACAGACGAACAATGGAAACTTAGTAATAGAGTCCTGTTTTTACTTTTTAAATAAGGAACCTTTATTATTAGAATATCAAATTCTATTTTAATTATTTGTAATTTATTCATTCTGCACACCTACCACAGTGTTGTCTTTTTTAACCCAAAGGTTGACTGGTAGAGAATGCCTTGTTGCATTAAGTCCGCCTATGTACCACTACTGTACATGAATTTTGCGAGCATAATAAATCGAATTGTTTTAATTTTATAAAATATTGAAATTTAAATCAAAATTTTAAGCACAATAAAAAAACTAAGCTCAAAAAAAAATATACAAAAACGCACAGCCACCCTACACCGTTCGCTCATACCATTTTATTTTGGATCATTCATTCTAAGAGGCTATTTAAAATGACACATCACATTACCAAGTGGTGTAACGGTAGCATTCGGCCTGGCCTGGCTAACGAGCCTCGGGTCACGCAAACCAACTTGTTAGCATAAGTTATGCCGACGGATAAGGGGTGAGCTTAGTGCATTATTGTGCTTAGTTTTTTTAACGAAATTGCGCTTAGTTTTTTAGCTTAGTTTGATGTCGGCGGCGGCTTTTTGATGTCGCTAGCGGTTTTGTTTGTAATTGTGTTGTGTTTTTGTGAAACAAAGGAATGGTGGTAAAAAATGTTTGCTATAATATGTGTTATTTGCTTTGTTGTAGGCTAATTTATTTTAATAAGGCTTCAAAACCCGCCTCCTCCTCCTTGCGACATTTGTCCTCAATGCTACACGTCGTAAACTCAATAAACGACTATCTTGACCGTGGATCGGATTTAGGAATGCTAGAATTAGTTCAGCTTGAGTCGATAGATGGCGTTATACTGTTTTCTACATCTCGCTATTAAGATTCTCCGGTCATGCTACCTATCTAACCCCCTATATACAGTTGGGAAAGGATCGTAATTCGGACAGGTTCTATCCCAAAGCCATATGCGGGAACCTGGCTGTAGCCATCAGGCAGTTCGATTTATTCTGCCCAGTGTAGTGAACTGCCTATTGGGTCTTCCTCTAGTTTAATATTTCTTCGTTTTTCCAGATTATTCTATCTCTTTCTAGTTTTAAAATATTACTCGTACTGTTTAAAATCTGCAAGGATGCACGATTTTTTGTTCACAGTTTTAGTGGTGGTGCTTCGAACTTATAAATACATGTCTTAATAAACAAAGGAAAAAACTCATCACATATCGAAGCACAGCCGGAACAACTTGGAATAAAACCGTGAAATTTTACATGAGATTTTCTTTTATGACGTAGGCATGCAGTAAAAGAAGATTTTCCAAAATTAACTACTTAATGTCATGAAATAAAGGAGTAACATACACTTTTACGCAAGCGAAGCTAACGACAGAAACTATACTTTTCTTCTTCATTGCTCTCTTGGCTCTCTTCTCAGATCGCTGGAGGTAATTTCTTTAGAAATAAGAAGGTTCTTTGTACGTAAACATTTTCTATTAATGTATGTTTCTGAGTACATACATATTACATTTTTTTCAATGTAATAAGTATTACATTTTTATATGGTACTACAACAAAATTATTTTATACATTCAGAGATATAAGATAGCATTTACCAAAGAATTGTTAATGCGGACTTTCAATGCGATACAATCGCAATATCTGCCAACAGGCGCAAGTGATTAATATGTATCATTTATGTTTTGTGTTTTAATCAAAAAGTTGTCAAGTAAACAAAGAAATGGTAGCCATTTGTAGAATTAATTTTCTGTCTAAAAGATAATAATGATAATTTGACTGGTCTGTAAGTTGGTCTAATGGTTAGTGGCTATGCTAGAGGTCGTGGCTTCGATTTCAATTGAAAACAAACCTGATGAGAGAACATTTCATTCATCTGGTCTAGGTTTCATACCTTTTATTTCTGTAACATGCATATGTTACTGGGTGCTTATTAATGTCTTTGATACATTGTTGATCAGGGAAAACAAATGCAAATAAAAATATCAAATAGTAAAGAAAAAACTAGGCCAGACGAATGAGACATACTCTTTTTTGTGGTTGGTGATAATCATCTAATGACAAGTCTCGCTCTTGGGAGACGCGGGAGATAGTGTCACAAGTTTACTGACTAAAAAACCCACACCATACATTTTTAGCGTTCAAAGAAATACCATCACTGCAAAAGGGTAATTTCTACCTCATAATTATAACTTACAAGAAATTTTCTACCACTTCTAACTACTCCTTCGGAGAATGTAGACAAGGTATTATGTATATCTCATTCTTCAGTACAAAGTAACTTAGTAACCAGTTATAGAAAAAGGGTTCATAATATTGATGTAGACCAATCATCTACATTTACTGACATAACTGCGTATTACGAGGAATTCTTTGAAATGCATTATTATGTCATTAAAGTACGGTGTGTTTAGTCTATAGTTTGTTATACTAAGAGTTATGACTACGTCATTCGATGAACTATGTATTAAAATATGGATTAAACAACCCTACTGGGCCAAAACTGAAACGATTTATCAACAGTCGATTGGCCCATGAACCGTTGGTCAACATTATCTTTAAACCATATTCCTTTCCGAAAAACCAACCTTGGCCTCAACGCACCCTTGCTCCGAATATGTAAATTTTACAATAGTTTTTGCAAATCGCCAGACACAGATTTACATGGTGTTTCATTTTACAAGTTTAGGAGAGCAGTCTCGGAGGTATGAGCTTATGCAACTTTTCTCATTTTAAATGTTAAATTATACATCTGTATGTTACATTTACTTATCCCCTTTTTTTACAAATCCATTTTAGAATTTTAGTCTACTTTTTATTTTTTGAGTGCGTTTTTTTTTATTTTGTATGTTAATTTTTTCAACTGAATTTATAGTGTAAGCTGTGCATTCCTGTAATAGGCTTGCATACCAGTATAAAGTATTTTTGTATTATTTTACGTGATATTCCTGTATGTATTGCTGTTGGTGTGCCAATAAATAAATAAATAAACCATTATCTTTTCGTCAAAAGAACTTTTCATCCACGAACGTTTCGCCAGCATAACTCTACGTCAGTGAATGCTTAACCAACAGAATGTTTTGACCAATTACTTTTCACCCAAAGAACAATTGGCCCATGGACTGTTCCCCATGAGAACTTCTCTCTTCTTTGGGCCCCTACAGTTTGCTGATAACTCCTTGAGGCGCGCGAGCACCGTACAATGCGTTCCAAATGAGAATAGGATCCATTGCCATGTTGTGACCTCACAATGTACTGTCTAATCGAGGCAAGAGGTTAACACACCATGCATTTCTGTGTTTGGCGGCTTGAGAGTTTTCATTAACGCTGCAATGTGACACCGATTTGATGAGGTCTGTTCACCGTGTTGGAGAGCGTCTACGTGATCTTTTTCCCTCATCTTTCCCTTGCACTCTTAATCGCTTCATCACCAGATATTATTTACAGATATTTTATTAATACGTGTTGTTTAAAATGTAACTGGAACATTGTGCTCAACAATAAATTATAATATAATATTTGTTTTAATTAAAAAGTTCATTAGGTTAAATTATTAATTACAGTGTAATTTATTTAAATTACTGCATGTTGATGCCTTAAGTTATTTTGTTGTTTTGTTTGTTTTTCTATAATTTGTTTATGAGACTCGCTCGTATTAGGTTAACTTAAATTAGTGCAACAATAAAAGCTGTGGAGTCGATTTTTGATTTGTTTTTGGTAGTTTTTGTGTCTGTATTTTTTTTCGGTGGGTAAAAATCATGCAATGATAACTCCCGCCCTTGTTTGGAGCAGAAGATAGTGTTGGACTTTTACTGACCCTCCCCGTTCCTGTGTTGCCTTTTTACCAGGGCCGGCTGTCTTTTAAGACGCGAACTCTTGCCCCAGTAGGCTTCCACCCTTGACTATGTCTTGTATAAAAATACATGGTTCATAAAAGATTAAGAGAAGTTAATTTTTTTTTGAGAAGTTTATGCCACATTTTGTAAAACATTATTTTTGTTACATTAGGTATTTTAACTTTTGGAAATTCATGTTGTAAGCGTTATTATTTTATTCCTTGTGTCAATCTACTTCAAACTTAACATGCATTTACTAGAGTTTCGCGACAAAGTGCTAGTGAACCTAATAAAGCTGAAAATAATAAATTGACTGAAAAACCCAAGCCTGTTTTATATAATTTCATCCATATTTTAATTTCCAATATTGTTATTACTATTTATTTAGTCCTTTGAGCACTTTACCAGGCGACAGCGATGCGGATGAGTTTTTTGATGCCTTATTAGATTAGGTACTTTAAGTAAGTTCACAAGGGGTTTTTTATTAATTTATGTATATACGAGTAAGTAGTTTTAAGGTTATAGTACTAAATCACTACATAGTATAAAACAAAGTCGCTTTCTCTGTCCCTATGTCCCTTTGTATGCTTAAATCGTTGAAACTACGCAACGGATTTTGATGCGGTTTTTTTTAATAGATAGAGTGATTCAAGAGGAAAGTTTATAGCTATAATATATCACCTTTACACCCGTGCGAAGCTGGGGCGGGTCGCTAGTAAATTATATAATGCTGTATGCTGTAAGCATTATATAATTTAGTTATTTAAAATTTCCACATTAATTCTGTTATTTATCTATACAAATTAAACCAGTTCGAACTACTCCACCCCTTTCTATGTCCACAACAAATTATAAATAGTACATTAGTCATCGCCGCCCGTCGTTTTTGTTGATTTATTCAAACGTTAGTATCAAACGGCGCTCGCGCAGTCCTTTGATATTACTACCATACAAATTGTATTCATACACCACTATATCTACAATCAAAATTGAACTATACCACGTAGAAATAAAGTCGGTTTTCGGCTGCACATTTTATATTCATACACCACGGTAACATTAACCAAAATTGAACTTAAATTTAAGGCAGTTAAGGTCGGTTTTTGAATGTGGTTTTAAATGCATTAAATCAAACCCGATTATTTCTATAAATCGTATAACTCGATTAAGTTATAATCGATTGGCGATTGTGATAGGTATCGTTATTATCGATGATATTTATTTTTGTATCGTTTCGTTTCTGATACGTTTCGGTTATTTTGTGTTGACAAATTGTTGTAACGAGGTTCATGTGAAAGGAGTTTGGAATGTGTTCGGAAGTCAATTAAAAGAAGTTTGAGGAAATTATCATATTTTTATAAGAGCCAACGAATCGTTACTTTTATGTATCTTGATCACACATTCCGAGCAGACGGGTGAGACAGTGCTCTCGACCGACTCGGTACGTATGAACATAGCGCCGAGTACTCGGCCAACCACTTATCTCTACAACTCACTTACATGACTGTTTCGGCCGAGTAACTTTTTGTGTCTCGCTCTTTTACTTGGTACGTGACATTGCCAGTGTGAATTATGCCGAGGAAATAATTATACTCCTGGAGTAAATGGTATCATATGTGCCAAGCTAGGATACGATCTACCATCTACCAATATTGATGATAATACCGATTTCGATGATAGCTATTCGAGCTTGAATAAGTAACAAATATACATGCACGAACTGTTGTTTTAATAGTTCTTAGTATGATCAATACCATATTTTGCCCTCATTCCTTCCTTGAATTCTTCCTCAAGAAATCCTTCCTTCCTATTATAAATGCGAAAATCTTAGTTTGTTACACTTTAACGTCTAAACCGCTGAATCAATTTGGATGAATTTTAGATTGAAGAATTCCAATAATTTTCAAGTCGAGACGCATTATATTTTTCTGTGCTGTGCTGACTTTAGACTTGAGTTTTTTTTTTATGATAGGTAAAAGTCACCCAATCACGAATCTCGCCCTTGCCCGGGTGGGAAACAGTGTCAGACTCTTACTGACTAAACAACCTACCCCATTCCTACGTTGCGATAAGGGCCAGAGCCTTCCTTTCAGATGCAAACCCTTGGCCTAGTTGGCTTCGACCTTTCTGCAGGGTCCCTACGGTTATAGACTTGAGTTTGGCACTATGTGAAGATAGTATATCTTTGTCCTAGCCCGACAGTAGATACTATTAGCGTTATACTGTTGTTAATTACCTGTTAATTGCATCTCACGGTTGTTTTAAACACTAAACGGCTAGTTGACCCCTAACGCCTTAAAACAATACGACCCATTACTAAACGATGTTTTTTTGACACAACAGTTATCTCCCATTGACGGACCATGGGAACCATACAAATTATACGAAACACTTATTAGACATATCGTAACGAATATATAATTGACTAACTTTTATATCAAAAACTAAAACAGCTATAGGGTGATTAAAAATTTCATTGCAAAATCATGGCCGTAGCAGAGACAATGGATTTATGTATTCAAATAAAAGTAAGGAAAAAAATATTAAAAGAAAAATAATATTGGTCAAGTGTGAGTCGGATTCGGCTTCTAAGGGCTCCGTACAAACATAGGTCTACCATCCACGCGTCATAGACCAAGATAAAACGGCATGATCTTGTGAGTTCCTCGACCGATTTCCACTGTTCCCGTGCGCCTCAAGGAGTTGTCAACAGCAAGGTAGGTTGTTTAGTCAGTAAGGGTCTGACATTGTTTTTCGCTCTATCCAAGGGCGGGATTCGTCATTCGATGATTTTTACCTTTTACAGTGTGCACCGACGACGAGTGGCTTAGGGACGATTATATCAGATCACCGGACGGCGAGCTACCCATTGCTCACCGATCGCAAGCCCGCGGCTACGGTGATATATTCAGGAGACTTACTGTGACGTGTCGAACCAGAAAACGAGATAGGTAGATTTATACACCCTATACAGCTCTATTCCTTAAACAATTCAGTTAAGGTCGTAAAGTGAAATGCATTTTGAGAGAAATTTGATTTTTTTACTGCTCCAAGATTTAGTAGACCTTTATATATTAATTTCAGCTTTCATACCTCTACGCGATGTTGAATAAAAGGGCCTTGACTGATAAACAAAAAAGAAAGAAGTGTCATAGACTTTATTAGTCTAAGACACTTCGTTTTTTTTTTGTCGACTTCGGCAAGGAACCCTAAAAAACCGTCCGTACATTTTGTGTATTCGTTATATTTCTTCCTACTTTATACGGTTTATGATTTTCGTTTAATTGTAAATTAGAAGCAATTTGATTCGCGATTGGTTTTCGGTGAAATTTCATAATTTGCGTAAACAAGGAGTTGATTTTTCTCACATTTATTTTTGCTATGTTCATTAAAGTTTCGATATGGCTGCCGGTTCACAGCCTGACTGTGAAAACCTGTCTGATGGGATTTTTTCCAGATTGTTCCAGAGATTTTAACAAAATCTGAGAATGTGGTTCTATTATACCCACCTATCGGTACGAATTCATCATCATCAGCCTTTTTTAATGTTCCCACTGCTGGGACACAGGCTTCCTCTCTAGGAGAGGGACAGTACGAATTATACGATAGTACCTATTAAATAAATATATATTTATGTCTAAATATGTCAAATAAATATTTTTCTTTCTTTCTTTTCTTTCTGAATTGTAATGACATGCTCACATTAATATTAAGGCAAACATTTGTGATGTATATTGATGGTATGCGATGTGTAGTTTTGTGTTATTCTTTTTAAAAAGTAACTGAAATAAAGACTGCAGCATCGTCATCATATCAGTAGAAAGACGTTCCCTACTGAATATAGGCCTCCCCCTAAGTATCGCCACAATTATCAGTCCGAATGGAATGGGAATGTGATGGATGTGAGACGCAATGGATTGTGTCGCGCACCTATCATATTCCCGTGACTCTCACCGGGTCATCGGTCCACCTTGGAGATCTTGATAAAAAACAGCATAATATACATGCAGAGATATATAAAAAAATATTTTGCCTGAACTTTTTTATCCTTTTTTTAAACCAAAAGCTACCACATTTCCAAATATTTCTTAAACCAAACCAAAGTGCATTAAAATAGCGTACTATTAAACGATCGTTAGCCCAAACCAGAGAAATTACGTTTAAACATGTGAAACTGTTTCTTTTACTTTTGTTTATAACAATTTAACGATTTGTGAGATAGACGTAATTTTGTTTCGGATGCCTGTCTGCTGGGTTCTCATGTGTGAAAAGGGTGTAATGGCTGTGAAACGTAGGTACCAAAATATTCTTTCTTTGAAACTTGACATTATGTTTTTTTATTATTTTGACGCTCGCGCTTGACAAACAATGTCAAAATCAAAGTTAAAATAATTTTATTCCAAACTAGCTTTTGTCAGCGGCTTCTCCCGCGTACATAAAATATAGCCTATGTCACCCAGGAGTAAAGCAGCTTTCTATTATTGCTAAAATTTCTCCAATCGGACCAGTAGTTTCAGAGTTTACCTACCTCCTACAAACAAAAAAATAAAAAAAAAACAAACTTTACCTCTTTATTATATTAGTGTAAATAAACCATTTGCAGGCACTTAGAAACGTTAAGTCTATCTGTCCTAAAAAAAAAAGTGATGCTTATTGCAAAAGAGAAATAAAAGTGTAGATCTCTATGGAGAAGAATGTGCAAGAAACTCCATGGACAATTATGTGTGTATTTTAATAATCTTTTCGTTTAGCATCCAAATATTCAGTTTACAAAAAATCCAAAAATCATTAACAAACGCAGCAAATAATTGAACTACCACTGCTACGTGCAGTCCTTCACCTCAACTAAGACCCATCACGCCTGGTCATCCTTAAAAGCGTAAGCCACTTTCGGGTCCCAATCAAAGCGGGGGGTAGCAACTGGTTCAACTAATTTGCCGCGTACACTTTCCCTGCTGACCCTAAAGACACAACCTCTAAAAATAGCTTCAGTTCACGTGACCCGCGAGTATCGTTTTCGTTTGAAGTTGATGCGTGACACTCGCTCGCATGTCAGCACGTAACCAACCGCTCATTCAACTAGATGTCCCTACTGCTACCGTTTTCTTGGCCGTACACGTCTTGCGTAATTGATGTGACGTCATTTGACACTGTCTGACGTCAGAGCGTGCTTGTCTTTTGAGGCGTTTGTGAAGACTTTACCAGAAGTGCCTCCTGGAGCCGAGAGTTGACGTGAAAGCGTTACACCGGGGCTCTAGGAATAAAACAAGGAAGGAACGAGGTTGGTTGTTTAGTCAGCAAAAGTCTGACACTATTTCCCACTCAGCCCAACGGCGGGATTCGTCATTCGATCATTTTTACCTACCATAAAAAAAAAAATCAGAAGTGTGTTGAGTTGAGTCGTTTTACTTTTCAACTGGTGTACTCGTCATTACAGTCCAAAGAAATCCAGTTATACATTCTCCTTTCTCAAGTATCCTATTGTCGCCATACGGCTAAAATTACCATTTTAGCCATAGGAAATCCACAGATATACATACTCCTTCCTCAAGCGTCCTATCGTCGCCACATTGATCAGGTGTTAGATTCTTCCAATGCTGCATCTTTCAAAGGAGTATTTATACCATCCAATAGATATTGTTCTTGTGCTAGTCTGCATGTAGCCAAACAGCTAGTTCAACTAGATGTCCCTACTGTTACCGTTTTCTTGGCTGTACACTTCTTGCGTAATTGATGTGACGTCATTTGACACTGTCTGACGTCAGAGCATTCTTGTCTTTCGAGGAGTTTGTGAAGACTGTACCACAAACAGCCAACTGCAGCGAATTTTGGCCTTTTCGGAAAACTTCGCTGTTGGTATTCAATGTTGCAATAAAATTCTCAATTCCGTTTTGCCGAAATTGGGATTCAATGATTCCACATATTGTCCAGTAATGTAGACTCTAAAAGTGCAAAAGTACACCAATTGTGCTAGTAATCAATTTGATAATAAGTAAAATAGCCACTGTGTCTCATTATCAGTCGAAATAATATCACTTCTTGTGCGTACAGAAAAGGAGGTGAATTCCTTGCCGGAGTCTGTGATTCCTGATAGCTACATCTTAGGGGTCTTTAAGTCAAGAGTGCATAGGTTACTTCTAGGCAGCCGTGTTCCATTGTCGACCCACTTGATCCCTTATCATTAAGTGAAATAGTGGTTAAGCGCAAACTTATGCAAAATCTACACTAGTCTACACTAGTCTAGACTAATATAATAAAGAGGTAAAGTTTGTTTGTTTGTTTGTAGGAGGTAATCTCTGGAAGTACTGGTCCGATTGGAAAAAAATTAGCAACAATAGAAAGCTGCTTTACTCCTGAGTGACATAGTGAGTGTTATGTATGCGGGTGAAGCCGCTGACAAAAGCTAGATAAATAAATCTATCAAAAAATTTAACCTACACTCTTTTCAATCAAATTAGTTATTTGGCTGACGAACACAGATAATAAAGTAAAATAATATCTAATGGTCATACTTATGACCTTTCGCATTCCACATGATAATACCTACTTAATCTAATTTTAATAGTTCATAGTTTAATTTGATACTTTCAAATTCGGACACCCATAATCTTGTGTGGTATGCGTCAACCGGACATTCAAATTATCTTCGGCCTCTCTCAGAAAGACAATATTAATATTAAAATATTTGTATATAAGTATGTATGTATGTTAATAATATGAATCATATTTTTAATCATAATGTCCGGCCACTGCTCTCAAAACGGTGAAGGAAAACATCGCGAGGAAACCCGCATGTCCTAAAATCAAAAATTCGAAGACATGTGACATCCACCAACCCGCACTGGGCCCGCGTGGCGGATTACGGCCCATTCCCTCTCCTAGAGAGGAGGCCTGAGTTCTGACAGTGGGAACACAATAAGGCTGATATTAGGCTATGCTATTCTATTTTAGCTGACCAATGACCTGGTGAGAATCGCGGGAATCTGATGGATGTGAGACGCACATAGCCGGTGATTATGGTGACTCTAGAGGGAGCCTTAAAGCCTTTAGTCCAATAGTGGACGTCTTTTGGATCAGTTAGATTAGTGGACGGTGATGATGAGGACATTTGAAGTGCTTTTTTTAATTTCGAACTGTTTTGAATAAAACATTACTAAGGCTTTTTTTATTCGAAGACATATATGTGACATCCACCAACCCGCACTGAGCCCGCGTGGCGGATTATAGCCCATTCCCTCTCCTAGAGGGGAGGCCTGTATCCCAGCAGTGGGAACATTAAAAAAGGCTGGTGATGATGAAGGCTTTTTTTGTCATTTTCTGTAACCCCTATTTAACAAGGACTTATAAAACAAAATTAACATAATAAACAAAAATATTATGTAATTATCAACTGTTGACAAGCAGCTGAAAACAGCATCTACAATCCGTCATTCATTTAATTTTGACAGCTGTCAAAATTATGAAAAAAAAAACCGGAAACCTGCTCGAGCGCAGCCGCGCTAAAGCCTAGTTTAAAATAAGAATAACAATAAAAATAATAGATTGTTACGTCACATCCATGTTTACAAATGTGGAGTGTGGTGGACTATAATTATAAATATATTAGAAAGGTCGTTGGACGGGTTAAGGCCGACTGTGGCTTTGTTTTAAGAACAACTCGTTTTTTTTGGCCGCAAGTGTAAGTTTAAAGTTCGAGGTAACTTTCGTAGTGTTAAAATTATTGTAGTGTAATCACGAACGATATTAAGGGAAAGATACCTCGACGGCCTTACTGTATATCTTCTTAAGTCTGAAGTGTTACATTTCTGATACGAGCAATAAAAATCGCAAAAATTATTTGAAAATGCTTTTAAAGAAACTAAATTATTCCGAAATACTAACAAGACTGCCTAAGTATATGTCAGTTAGGACTGCCTTGATCGTAAGTCCTTAATAACCAAGTTTCTATGTCTATCGGTTGGGTAATATGGAATCGCCCCCTATGGGATTACAGTACGGCCGTCAGATCTTGTCGAGTCTGAAGAATTTTAACGTTTGAAAACTCGTACAAAAATAAAGGTTTAGAAAAATAAATGCCAATAACAGTTTTTAACAGCAATAAACATTGCAAATTGCACTTAATTGTTTGAACTATTTATTTTTTAACGCTAAAAATCCCAGAGCCTAACTTCATACTCGCCAAGATCCGACAGCCGTACTGTAAGATTTTTGATGATTTTAAATCGAACATCACGTCTAAAAGCTTAGGTCATCGGTGGCGCGCACTGTTCCCGCACGCCTTAGGAATTGTTAGCAAACTGTAGGAGCCCAGCAGGGTCGAAGCCTCCTGGGACCAAGGGTAGATGCGAAAGCGTATTACCAGGGCCCTGGGATCAAGGCAAGAAAGGAACAGGGTTTTTTTTATGGTAGGTGAAAATCATCCAATGACGAAACCCGCTCTTAGGCGGAGCAGGAGACCAGTGTCAGACTCTTACTGACTAAAAAACCTACCCCGTACCTTCCTTGCCTTATTCCTGGAGTCGAGGTAACAGTTTTCCACCACCCTCTAGGCTCCAGGAGGAAGAAAGGATCAGGGTAGGTTGTTTAATTAGTAAGAGTCTCACATTGTTTCCCGCTCAGCTCAAGGGCGGGATTCGTCATTGGATGATTTTTCCCTACCATAAAAAAACCTACCCATTCTTGATTTAAAGACCCCAAGGCTATTTATCCAAGCTATCAGGAAACACAGACTGCGGCAGGGAATTCCACTCCTTAACTGTACGCATAATGAATGTATTCTAGAGATGGGTAACTCAGGAGTGATAGATACAAATGATATGAATCATTCCATTTGAATCAATCACTCTTCATATCTTTACATATCCGAATGTGTCAGTAGTTCAGTATATCTTTACACCTCACTCACTCGTCGGTCATCGCGTTGGGTTAGTACCTATTTAGTAATCTGTGGCGTCGGATAGCTTCGTCGCGCGCCATTGGTTGAACGTCAAGCAAGCCGAATTTTTCCGAATTGTAATTCAATACTTGATTGCGATTTACTATTCATTGAACTAATTAACATATTGAAAAAGAAGTAGGTTATACCTACAGTCATAAGAATAGTATTTTTTTAATTAGAAAAAAGTTGTTCAATCGCAACTGCTCAATATGTCAGAATGATGCAAACAACCAACCTATCACTATATCTGAATGATCTATTTGAATGAGTGAGCCGCACACGAGTTGCGAGTTTGAATGACCTACTGAGTCATACTGAGCTACTGATATAAAGATATGAAAGAGTGATTCATATCCCAGTGATTGAAAGATGCATATCTATCTTTTCTTTTCAATGACACATTTTGCCCAAGTCTAATGTATTCCCAAAATACTTTGTACTTAAGGGTGGGATCTCCACCATGTACCAGTGGCGCAACGCCGTACGTTTTATGGTCTGGTCATAGAATACTCTAGGTGGAATTAAATTGCACAATTCCAATATTGACAGAGAAATAATTTTTCCTTGGCACTAATGTATAGACACGTGCAAATGCCCTACAAAACAATGGGTGAAGAATTATGTAATAGAGCTTAGAAAAACTACTTATAAGTATATGTCAGTCAAAGTAAAATCGATTATCTCCTTTATTCATTTTTACATTGTTTACAATAATTACACAGGAGAATAAATCTTCTCTAGACTTATCAATAGGTAGCCAACTACCTAACTATAAGTAAATTAACACAATTATAATCATAAATACAATAAGAAATAATTGACAGCAATTATCTTCTATAAAACACATCAATAAAAAATCTTATTCCTCCAGTATTTATTTCTCGTAACAATCAGAAATATGAAAACGTAAAAAATATTTTTTCGCACAGACATATTTTATAATTGGATAATCGACAAGAGATTTAGGACGTACAGACATTAATACTCATCTTTTGATATTAACAAACGAAATTAAACTCTAATACTTTGATTTAAATCATTATTTTGCAAATTAATATCTGCGTTACATACGACTTTAATTTACCCGAAAAGTTTGTTGGCGAATAGTCGTAAGTGCGTGTGAATTTGTAATCGAAATTGAATCTATAAGTGAAGATGATAGGGTTAGATTTTGTTTGGCAATAGTTTGTATGTTTAAGTTGGATGAGCATGTGTGCCAAGTAAAATTAAGTATGCCAATACCATAGTTCGCGCATGATCGCGTTCAGCCTTCGCTAGAATGAGCGTTTTCCTACGATTTTTCTCGTAATACCTCAGGTATGTTTTTCTATTTCTGTCAAGGCTAGTATTGGAAGAGTAGCTGCTAGGTGCGACGAGGTTATTCAAATTATTGGTATTCAAGAATGTGTTAAAGGATTTCGTTTATTACTGCATTCCTGTCACGTGCAAATATAAAATAACGCATCGACTTATGTCCTAGCTATAGACATGCATGTTTATAAAAACTATAATTGTCAAAATCCTGAAAAGTTAATTCAAAAGTCCGCTATAGCGCTTCATTGGCTTTATGTCGCCTAAAAATTTTTAAACTTACAGTGCTCTCATATTCCGATGAGAGAGTAATCTCGCACGAACGGAAAGGGCAATTCAAGATTGCGGAAAGTCTAACCCAGAGCTAAAAAACCCCGAGAAGACGTCTAAAAGGGAAGACGTACATTTGGTTGTCATTATGTGAATATGAAGCAGCGGGTTTGGTTTTCGTGATTTTTTTGGGCTGGTCTCATAGTAAAAGTTGTTCATATTGGAGTACACAATGATATCAGGATGGCCACCAGTCGGTATTCATTTAAGTTGATGTTGCGGAAATATTTTATTTTCAGAAACCGATAATGGAAAAAAAAGAACATAAAACCGATACAATTTGCATAAAAATTATATCACAATCGTAAATCTACCTCCCCTATATCAAATTGACATACAGACTGGGGCATGATTACCGCAAATCATCGCAATTTGCCGGACAATTGAAGTGCACCATCATACCAGGTTAGCTACGCAAACAGATTTGTTATAACCGACATTTAATGCTAATAGATAACTGTTTGACTTTGAAGGGGTAAGTGGATAGCGGGAATCGAAGAAATTATCTATAAAAGGAGAAACTGACTGATATATCAACGCACCTAGAAGAACCCTACTTTCACGCGGGCGAAGCTGGCGGGAATTGAAGAAATTATCTATAGAAGGAGAAACTGACTGACATATCAACGCACAGCCAAAAATACTGAGACTAGAAGCGTGAAATTTTGTACAAGGCTTCCTTTTATGACGTACGCGAACACTAAGAAAGAGTTTTTCAAAATACAGCTCCTAAAGGGAATTAATGGGCGTCTAAAGTTTGTACGGAGAACCCTACTTTCACGTGGGCAAAGCCGCTGGCTGAATGCTAGTTACCTATAAAAAGAGAAACTGACTGACTGACATATCAACGCACAGCCGAAACTACTGAGACCAAAACTACTAGGAGCGTGAAATTTTGTACAGGGCTTCCTTCCCTAAAAAAGTATTTTCAAAATTCACCCTCTAAAGGAATAAAACGCATGTCTAAAGGGTGTGCGAAAACCTATTTTCACGCGTAGTAAGTATAGTAGTGTAGTAAGTGATTTTACATGTTTGTGAATGCACTAACGATACAGAAGTAATTCCGAGTGTAGGAGAATTATATAGATTTTTTTAAATAGCCTACTTAACTGATCATTAATCATCATTCATTATTTATCTAGTCAGACTGAAAACTGACTATTAATCTTGTCAGAACAAAAAAAAAAACTAAAGATAATGAATAGTAAGGCTAAACGGCACTGAGTAATCTAGATAAAATTAGGCTAAGGGCAAACAAAAAGATACGAAAATATTTCTGAGCAGAAATGCGACCTACCCATACGATTATAATTTAGGTATAGTGAACAAGCTCTTAAGGGCTGCTCCTGGTCACTGAGTATTTTGTATGAAACAGCGGATTTATTTTTATAAAAAAAAAAAACACATTATGACTCAGGCCTTCTATCTAGCCTTGGGCATTGTCGTTCACTTAATGGATTTAGTTCATCAAATCTCGTTCCGTGAAGTGAACTCGTTCCGCTGACTCGTTCCACAGTTCATTTCGTACCTTGCCTCTACTGAATACTGATTCAGAGAGCGAAATGAACTGTGGCATACACATGATTTGGAACTTTTTTAGCTATTCGTTCATAAACTGTGAACTATAACAATAAGATACCTACGTCACCTATGAAATTCAGTTATAATTAATAGATTCGATTTCCCTTCATACTAGAGTTGAGTAACTCCGGAGCGATTCGTCCGCCGCGGGAGTATTTTGAGCCGGTGAACTATGGAACGATAATTCCGCATTCTTCGAATTTTTGGTTTTAGGTTTCACGATGTTTCTTTCACCGTTTTAAGAGCAGTGGTGATGCAATAAGTTACACAAAGTAATGAGCTTGGGTAGGTGTGAACCTGCGACCAACCACTGGTAAGTCAGGCCGAGGGGTAATAACCACTCAGCCACCACTGCTTAGCTTATATCAAACTAGCGACCCGCCCAAGTTTCGCACGGGTACTGATATTGAATATATTATACATTTATTATTCCTCTGGAATCACTCTATTTATTAAAAAAAACCGCATCAAAATCCGTTGCGTAGTTTTAAAGATTTAAGCATATATAGGGACAGGCGACTTTGTTTTATATTTGTTTTGTAATGATAGTAAAAAAAAATACAGCTGGGATCAACGGTTTAACATACTTTTTAGAGAACTCTTAACATATGACCTTAGAAAGGGTTTTTTTTTATGGTAGGTAAAAATCATCGAATGACGAATCCCACTCTTGGGCGGAGCGGGAAACAGTGTCAGACTCTTACTGACTAAAGAACCTACCCCGTGCCTTCCTTGCCTTATTCCCAGAGCCCCGGTATAACGCTTTCGCATCAACCCTCAGCTCCGGGAGGCATGACCTTAGAAAGGGTTGATTGACTTCTAAAATCAAGTCGTTTTTTTTCCTATTATTCAAACTTCGACATTCAAAATCCAAGATCATTTCATTCAAAAACAACCACTTGGCTTTTCAATATAGCTACCAAAACACCCTACAAAACATACATTCAAAATTAACCATCACCAATTTAACAAGTGCACTTACAATTTATCTAACCCTGCAAATGCGCACAATGAGGCACACGTCCGCTTCAGGGGGCCTATTGTACCCCACCCAGGTAGAGATGTCAGGAACCCATGACATTAACTCCTGTCAAAATACAAAGCACGGTCTCTTTGTCCTCAGACATGATACGAGGGTTGGATGAAAAGGACCCGATCGCATTTGAGGGTTGGGCGTGAAAATCGGATTATAGTGCGTTATTTATGTACCTATTATGAGGTAATCGTTATTGTATTGAAGGGATTATTTAACGATACACATTTTGTCAATTTTGTTAAGGGATTTTCACGAATCTTGAGTAACTATGGAGTTTCTTGCCGGTTTTTCTCCATAGAAACGACCGATTTGGAACCGTGCACTAGCTTCTGACGTTTTATAAGTGCCCATGTATGCCCATGTTAAATAAAAATATTTTGACTTTGCCTTTGAATCTTATATGACATCTAAATTACGAAATTACCTGTTTTGATTTAATTTTTCTACGTATAAAAAATCTTCCAATCCTTAAAGTTAATTATTATTATCGACTTATCGTCATTTTCAGGTTCTGTACCTCAATAGGAAAAAACGAAACCCTTATAGGGTCGTAGGGACCCTGCAGAAGGGTCGAAGTCAATTAGGTCCAAGGGTTTGTGTCTGAAAGGAAGGCTCTGGCTCTAGTATGTATGACAATTATGTAGGAACGGGGTAGGTTGTTTAGTCAGTAAGAGTCTGACACCGTTTCCCGCTCCATTAAAGGGCGGGATTCGTCATTGAATGATTTTTACCTACCATAAAAAAACCAGCGATAGTAAAATAAAAGTTGTCTGGTAGAACTTTAAGTTTGTTGTTCCAGACAACTTTAAGTTTCAAATAAACTTAAAGTTCTCTTGTAAATATTACCAGACAACTTTAAGTTTGTTGTACCAGACACCTTAAAATTTGTTTGACTATAAGAACAAGGAAATAGGAAATATTAAAATATTGATTATATCAATCAGCAATAAATCCTACCAAACCACCACTATCAGCAATAAATCCTACAATTTACCTCCTGTATAATCTTTTTCATTACCTCAGATTATAACAATACCAACTAAAAGTCAAACAAATAGGCAGTGTCTCATTTCATAGAGACTATACGGCTACTAACAGATTTATTCCCGGAATATAATCTGTGACAACGATTAGTTTATGACATTGCTAACATTTCATTCTATGTAAAATAATAACATCTAAGATATTACTACCTAATAAAACAAAGCTTTAGCTCACCGTTACATCCCACTCTATGTGTAAAATTTTATTAACTATAAAAGTATGTAACTGAGAATACTGTGAACTGTTATTTTTAATAACGGAGTAATTGTACCTGTTATTTTTTCATGACGGTTGATTCATGAACTGGTTTTTTTTTATTGCTATAAACTATTGCTTGACTTTTTTTAGGTAGGTAAAAATCATCGAATGACAAATCCCACTCTTGGGCGGAGCGGGAAACAGTGTCAGACTCTTACTGACTAAAGAACCTAACACGTCCCTTCCTTGCCTTATTCCAAGAGCCCCGGTGTAACGCTTTCGCACCAACCCTCAGCTCCGGGAGGCTGTGACCCTTACGGTTTGCTGACAACTCCAAACTATTGCTTGCCTGTGATACCACCTGATGGAAACTTTTCCGGAAGACTGTTTATTTAATAATAACAAGGATTCGTGTCTAAAAGGAAGGCTCTGGTCAGTAAGAGTCTGACATCCCGCTCCGCCCAAGATTCGTCATTGTATGATTTTTAACCACCACAAAAAAAAAACATACGTGTAACCCATATCCAGAAGTCTTTTTAGAATACTTTTTGTCTCAGGAGTTCACTTGGTAAGAGGCCAAAGAAGAGATGGATGGATTGTGTGAGGAGTGATATGAACGAAAAGAAAGTTAATGATAGTGTGACAGGTGAAAGGATAAAGTGGAAGAAAAAAATCTTGTTTTAAACCCAAGTAATATGGAATAAGAGCAGGAAGAAGACGAAGAGACATGGTATAGATTTTAATTTCACAAGGGCAAGATCAGTTAGTATGTAAGTAGACACAAAACCTATACAGCCAAAGATATTGTAAGTTTTTAGCAGGAAATTTAACACTAACAAAACATCATTATCCTACCCTTATCCCATGTTGCTTGGGGTCGACGCAACATGTTTTTTTCTTCCACTCTGTCCCGTCACAATATCACTAACTCCCTTTTCTTTCATATCACGCCTCACACAATCCATCCATCTCTTCTTCGGCCTCCCTCTAATTCAAATTCAAAGCATTTATTTCAAATAAACCTTTACAGGTACTTTTGAAATGTCTTAAAGTCGGTCTGTCAGGAAAAAAATGACGCTAATTGCACATTCCAAAAAGTAGGTCTCAATGGAGAAGAATGTGCAAGAAACTCCATGGACACTCTTTTTAATCATGTTGTGTTTTACAAATATATAGGTTACATATTTTTGTCGCTGTTATGATGCGAGAACAATGTAACTAAAATAATAAAAAAGTACATGTTCTAAACAAATTAAAATAAACTACTGGCAGCTAAGAGATAACCAGTCCCAACTGACAGCGCCCGTTCACGGACATGACGCGTATATCAGCACCACTCAGCTCAACCATTATGAAGGGAACCGAATGATCGAACACACGCATTTCTCCCTCTCCATCCATCTATGTGTAAACACTAACAAAACATATCAATACAAAACCACAAATTTAATAAAGAAAGCTTTTTTATAACCAAACGACTCACATCCGAAACAAGTTTGAAAAAATGGTTGATACTCAAGCTGAGCACTCGAGGGGCTAACGTAGCCTATTAAAACTATATTAAGTGCGCTCCAGGCTTACGATTCTTAATAGTGCATCATCAAACATTGTCCAAATCACGACCATCTCACAAATATATCTATTACTAGTGTTTTTGTGGAGGTCTGTGGTCGTAATGGAGGATTTGGAGTGAATTTTGATGATGCTGTCAAATGTCTAACGTCCGGTACATGGTGAACATCTTTGTCACACACAAAAAACGTTTTTTGGAACACATTCTTTGTGTATAAAGAGTGGTATGCCCAGTTGGAGTCTGTACTTATCATCATCATCATTTTAGCTGAAAGACGTCCACTGCTGGACATGGGCCTCCCCCAATTGTCACTATAATGAACGGTCCTGTGCATCTCATATCCTTAGGATACCCGCAACTCTTGCGAGATCATCACTCCACCATGTAAGAGACCAACACTGTCGCCACTCCAGAACCTTTCGACCTTGACGGCCATCTGTTGTGTGTGCCCTGCCCATAGCCACTTAAGTTTGGCGATTCTTTGTTGGAGTCTGTGTTTCCTGATATTCCTATAATCTGGTCTAGGTTTGATTCTTTAGTACGTAAAATACGTTTTTTAGTCATGGAATTGCTAATGTAGATCTTCACAAAACACACAAAATGTCATGACAAGTCTTCAGAACATTGAGGACTTGCAACATTTGCCCATGGAGTGTGTTCGGAACGAGGTGGAGAGAGTCAGTGTATAGGATGGATGTAAGAGTTCATTCTGCGCGTTCTAGTTGATCCGGTATCGGAAATGACGAAAATGTTTTTCAATACACTTACTCGAAAACTGCCTCTTATCGCACTCCTATTAGGTTCAATATAGCATGTATATCACCCAAGTGCTTTTTTGAGTTTATCACAACAAGGGCTTTTTTATTCCTTCCTTATCGTCACGGTCACGGGTGATTATTTTGTTTTACTTAGTTTATCGAATCAGGTGCGAGGCGTCCCCCTGAGTCGCTGGATGACCCCACGAAATTAGAAAATGTCCAGAGCAGATTTGAATACTATACTTATATATTTCTTAAATTTCTACTGTATGTTTGAGAACCGATTATTTTTTTTTTCTTTCTTTCTTTATTTCACAAGTCGTAAGTGTATTGAAAAACGTCGTTTGACACACGTGCAGATTTGTCATTGCAGCCCTCGGCTCCATAACACACTCGCCTACGGCTCGTGCGAATTTCGCCTCGGTCGCAATGACAAACTTCCTGCACTTATATCAAAATGTACTATTGCATGTTACTGCCATAGCCTCAACACCGACTCCCTCAGTAGCCAATAGAGGAATATAGTTATTAAGTTAATGTAGGAGAATCATGTCAGTTGTTGCCGGTCATCTCTTAGATGCTAGAGGCTTATTTCAAATTCAATTTTTTTTTATTAAGTTCCGCTACATCGTGCTCGCATAAGAAATTTGTAACCAAGTAATTTGTAAATATAAATTTGATTTAAAAGAGTGTCCATGCAGTTTTTTGCTCGTTCTTCTAAATAGAGATTTACGCTTTGGAACGTGCAAAATAGCTTCAATTTTAACATTTCAAAAGTGCCTGTAAATGGTCTATTTGAAATAAATTATTTTGAGTTTGAGTTTATGTAGATATAGTCTAGTGCAATGGGGTAAGATATGTCGTATATCATCGACAGATGATACACGACATATCGATGTGGTAAGACAACCCGATTTCAATCACCAAACTTCCAAAGTCCATACACACAAAATTAAAAACCCAATTGAAAGTGAATTCAGCCCATTAGCCATAGCCATCACATAACAGGTAAGCCAAATAACCCCCGCAGCGTCATTGTGACCATACAATACGGTCTATGTGACCGTACAATACGGTCTGTGTGACCGCACGAGCGGAACTAATACCCTTTAAGTGCCGGCGTTTGGAGGGTTAGACGTTTAATCGTGCGATTTCGGTTTCGCTAATGGATATGGGATTGGTATTTGTGTGTCCTTTTTATGGTATTGGTATGTCGTATTTGTAGGAAGGAAGAAGGAAAGGAAAATAGTTTATTTTGCAGATAAGGCGCAATTTCAGAACTAACTTACAGGTTGTAAATTAATACTAAGATAAAAATGAGTCATGTCAGCGCGAAATGGCCGAACGCTCAGCATTATACTGAGCTTCGGCCGTTTCCTCATGCAAAATGCGACGAGTCCACAGCGCCGGTTTTCAGCATAGGCCGGTGACGGCGTTAACTAACTTCGGCAACGGTAAAGTATGCGAATAGATTTGTATGTGATATCAAAATAGATTTGTATGTGTTATGTAATATATGGTTTCGTTTTGTGGTATTCATCATCATCGTCATCATTTCAACAGAAAGACGTCCACTGTTGGACAGAGTCCTCTCCCAGGCTTCACCACGATGACCCGTCCTGGGCGTCTCGCGTCCATGGGATTCCAGCAACCCTGACCAGGTTATCGGTCCACCTTGTGGCCTTTCAACGCTGCATCTTCCGATACGCGGTCGCCTCTCCAGAACCTTTCGGCCCCAACGGCCATCTATTCTGAATGCAATGTGTCTTGCCCATTGTCATTTAAGTTTGGCGATTCTTCGTGCTTCATGTTGGATTCATTCGATGTTGTTAATTTCTAATCTATCTATATATACACCGTGAAATTTAAATGGTTGTTTTCTCTCAGCGAAATGGTTGTATCTTGGTAATACAAACGTTTGATAAAGAAATAAAATATTAAAAACAAAAAATGGACCTGTAGAGTGCAAGCTAATTATGACGTATCGCAACGTGCGAGAGCTTATTTTGGTTTAAATATTTAATGAATCAAACTCAAACTCAAACTCAAACTCAAACTCGTTTATTTCAAATAGACCATTTACAGGCACTTTTGAAATGTCAAAATTGAAGCTAGTTTGCAATCGGTTTCCTTTGACGGCGGGCTGCTCATGCGACTCTAGTAGTACCTACAAATTACGTCAAATGTTACTATTGTTTTCGCTTTTTTGAGTTGATAAATATTTTTAATAATTATTCATAAAAAAAAAAACTTTTTAATTTTTTTATTTCGACTCTTTTTTTAGTGTGCAGTTTCTGTATGCTTCAAAATTACTCCTTATGGCAAGTCATTCTGCCGCGGGAAGACAACCATTTAAATTTGACGGTGTATAAAAGGAGAAACTTACTGACTGACATATCAATGCACAGCCGAAACTACTGAGACTAGACGAGTGAAATTTTGCACAAAACTTGCTTTTATGACGTAGATGAAAACTAAGAAAGAATTTTCTAAAATTCATCCCCTAAAGGGATGAAACGCGTGTTCAAACTACTATTCTCACGCGATCGAAGCCGCTGGCAGAAGACTAGTTAAAATATATAATAATGATGTTATACATCGAAAGCTCTAGAACGAAGCGAAGTAATTATGTTTTAGCATTTAAAACCGAATAAAGTAGCATCAACACAAACTTAATACAACTAAAAGGTTATAATAATTCAACGATTGATTAATTGACGAAAAGAAAAAAGTAAATTCAACGATACTCAACTCCACAGCGCAAATAAAGAGCCATTACTCACGAATTTTATACCAAAAGGTGTCTTAAACGAGTTTAACTAGATTAATACGATAAAAATACTCATTAAAAGGACACATTACCACTTGATATATTAGATTTACGAACGAATAAAGCGAGAAATAAATAATTCAAAAAGAAAAAAAGAAATAAAAAGTAGTCAAATAAGTAAAACTACTTCGCAGGAATTTTTTTTTCGTAATTGTCGTTTTTTTTCTCTGTATTATTGATTTGCTTTTAAATAATTTGAAAAGGGAAAATAATGTGCGAAAAATGAGTCTTTGGCAAAACGTTTTTATGGTTCCGTACAAAAGAAAAAAGGCGGAGTCCTTATAGAATCACTTTGTTGTCAGTCTGCTTGTATGCCAAAACCCTTTATTTCAGTAACATGTGAAGGTATCGCGTTCAAATTTATACTATATAGTTTAATTAGCATATTTAAGTATACGGCCCTTTGAAGCTGAGACAAAACCAAACTTTGTACTTAACCGTAAAAAAAAGATATACCGTTGATGTCGCAAAAACGTATTTTTTGACACTCTCAAGGCATAGATTTTTTTAATTTGGCATAAAACAAAGCCCCATAACACAAGACGTATAGGAATAAATCTGAAAACTGAGTTTTTATGATTATGTCACAAAAAACCTTTTTTTTTCGATTCGGAGAATCTTCGAAACCCGATTCGGGAATGGAATTATTTACATGAGTTAATTGGTACGGAACCCTCAAGGTGCGAGTCCGACTCACACTTGCCCAGTTTTTTTTTTCTTTTTTTACCGTAACGGCTACAACAACTTATACTAATATTTTATTCGTATCGGAGTGGCAAAAAGTGCGTTCTAATTAATATATCTTTTTATGAGGACATGCCCTAATAAGGCAGGTAGTGAAAACTAGTTCGTAACAATAAAACCTTGTTGGCTAATATTAAGTGTAGGACACAGAAAGGTGTTATGAACTAATACATTATTAATAGTAGCACGACTACTGCATAACAATTTTTAATAGTGTCTTATTATATATGTAGAGTGCGGAAGGTTTTGAGTGAGAATGTAGATGAGTAGATATTATATATAGAAGATCTGCGACCTGCCCCAGCTTTGCACTATATAATATTATGCATGTTTTATACATATACCTATGTATGTATCTGCCCCTATGTATGCTTAAATCTTTAAACAACAATAATAATCATTTATTTCGGAATAAATTCCATATTTGTTAGTAACAGTGCAAACTTATAAACTAGTGTTAGTAACTACATTATTGTTAGATGTTAAAACTACGCAACGGATTTGATGCGACTTTTTTAGTAGATAGAGTGATTCAAGAGGAAAGTTTGAGAGAAGACATGCATAATATATTAATATCAACATTGCACCCGTGCGAATAGAGTGTAATTAAATAGTATTTTTTGTTAAGAATTTTTTAATACAATATGTAGCTACGGATAAAAAAATAGTCATACAAAATATATTGTTATTTTCTTGTCATTGATAGGCAATTAACATTTGTTTTATCTCTAGGTCGTTTATTATATTGTATGTTACACTTACATATGTTTAACATAAGACCATTTAACATGACCACTAATGATGTCCCTCTTATCATTAGTGTTGTCCCCATATCTTTTCACACACTTCACTGACATTAAAACTGAACTTATCTTTTAAGTATTGTTTAAACTTATCTTTTAAGATACATAGTGTTGTATAATTATCGAAAAGAAAGAGGTGTATGACCGTTTGCATAATTTTTATGGCACGATGAATGGCTGCAATCGAACATGTTGATTACACATTTAGATGTCTGTTTCTGATGATTTCTTGTATTTTATTCTTCATTTTTTGTTTCAGAATGGAAGGCTTATAATGCTGTATTGAAATAATAATATGCAATTTTTTAAATTTTTGTCAACATTTTTAATTTAATTTTATATTCTTTTTAAATTAGTAATTGTCAAAAATTAGTCAATTTAACAGTTGTTTAATAATAAAAAAAAATATACATATTTTAATTATTCCCAATTTAAGTCAATACAAGTGCATATTTAATAAGTACTACCAAGCAGCGCCAAGCTACCAAGGTAAGATGTATGGTTATGCTACCAAGCAGCCTATCCAAGCAGTATCATATTGCCTAGTAACTGGGCTGTGGATGCTGATGGTAGTCAATCCAGGGAAAACACGTGTATTCAGCCACACCTAATAAGACTGGAAGATAATAGTTCTCAAGAATCCGTTACTATTTATAATTTATACAGAAACGAATTCTCTGCAGGAGTCCTAGGGATCTTTAAGTCAAGAGTGAATAGGTTACTTCTAGGCAAGCGTGCTCCATCGTCGACCACATCATCGCTTACCATCAGGTGAGATTGTGGTCAAACGCGAGCCTATCTAGAATAAATAAAAAAAAGAAAAACGAAACAGAATCAAACCTTATTCGCCTAAGGATGCGGATACCTGAAATTTTGTTATCGTGATGTACTTTAGCAACAAAAAAGAAAAAATCAACAAAAACATTTTCTGGCTCAATTAAAAACCACCATAAGATACTTCTACATCAATATAAAACATTTAAAATCCTATAGCTTAATTAATCCTCAATTTCGCGCGAAGACGAAATACTAAAAACAAAAGAAAAATAAAATGGCGGCCACAAAACGAAGACATACCGTAACGCTCGATTTGCGATACAGGCAAAGAAAAAAACGGAACGGACCGGCTCGAGCCAGGTTGGGGCAAAACAGTAGTCGGACAGAGCAACTCGATATGTAGATGTATTGGAGAGATTGCACACTACACGCCCGCGGTAAAATTGGATTTTAAAATTAAACATTTGACTTGTAAAGTTTTGTGGCAGAGGTGTTAAATGTTTCAAGTTTTTTTACAAGTGTGAGAATGACTACTTACTTTAATTTTATAGACTGTCACTTGCTTTTTATTTTTTAAATCAGTATAGAACATGTGACTAGAATAATGCTCACCCTTATAAACCTTCTAAAAGGTTTTTTTTTTTAAATTATCATTATAATTCAAGCATTAAAATGTTTCTTTTAAAGCCCAACTTAGCATTTATTTAATCGGCGTACCTACGTATTATTCTGGTAGCGTATCGGTCACAAAAAACACTATATTTTTATTTTATTTAAGCAACCAAAATATGAAAAAAAGTTATCTATTTTATACTTACCGATTCTGAACATACTACTGTCAGGATGTGCATTTATTATATTAAGTAGGTACATATTGTACGGTTGTATACCTGTCTTCTCTAAAGCTGCTTTGCTCCGCATAATTTCTGCAACTAACTCTTAAAAAAAAAAATCAAAATTGTTTTTTATTGGTTACATAGGCACTTATGAATGTCAAAAGTTACGTCACGTTCCACTTAAAAAAAATACTTTACAGAGTTTTAATATTAAATTATTAAAGTTGTGAAAGGATAATGTTTTGCCAGACATGTTCCATATGCATAATAATTTCGTTTTATTTATTTTCATCCTAGCAATATCCTTACAGACTCATCCAAATCGATATTGAGGTTTCGTAGTACTAAATTATAAACTAGATTTATTAAACTAACCGTAACAAAAAAAGTACTATCTTAGTAAATTCACTCAGAGTACAATAAAATATATCCACCTCTTCAGCTATGAGGTTGATAAAAAATACCTTACATTAAACTATGTTCTATTTTTCCACCAAGACTTAAAATACATCAAGCCATTACAAACTTAACCACATTAAACTTAAGGCTCTTTATCCTAAAATTATAGTTCTGTAAATAACCTTGCCAAAACCGCAGCGACTCGCCAAACATTCTGAACGGTCCCTAACAATAAAATTGTTGGCATTCTAAGAATAAATTTTGCTCGAGTGAACATTTCGCTCTAAATCATAATAAAATGCTGCACTTTTTTATAGAATCGATACTGAAATAATATAACGTTAATGGTTTGTTTTATTTCACTTTAATATGCTGAACTTGTGGGTCTCGTTGCTCCTCAGGAACGAGAAAAGTTCTAGGAGAAGGACTTTACAACTTGATGAATGTTAATTAGTTTTTGTAGTGTAATATATAATGGGGATATCCTCATTTCCCATCCCTGTTATAGTACACAAGTAAATATAATTATACAGTAATAGCATAGCATAGAATCAGCTTTATAATATTTCCACTCCTGGGACTCCGTCCTCCTCTCAAGGAAAGGGAATGAGCCGTAATCCATCAAGCGGGTCCAATGTGGCATTTGTCACATGTCTTCGAATTTTTGGTTCTAGGATATGCTGATTTCCTCACGATGTTTTCTTTCACAGTTTTGAAAGCAGTGGCGATGAAATAAATTACACAAAGTAATGCGCCTGGTTGGGTTTGATCCCGCGACCTGCAACTCGTACATTAGGGCCACTTAGGAGCCCAGCAAGGTCAAAGCTTCTTCAGACAAATGGTTGATGCGAAAGCGTATTACCGGGGCCCTGAGATCAAGGCAAGGAAGGGACGGGGAAGATAGCTTAGTCAGTAAGAGTCAAACACTGTTTCTCACTCCGCTCAAGGAAAATTCATCGAATGACGAATCCCGCATTCGTCATTCGATGATTTTTTCCAATCATAAAAGAAAAGAACGTTGGGCCCGTAACCACTCGGCAACCACTACTCCCAATTCAGTAAATTAAGTTTTAATAAATAAGTAATTAAATGAAAGTAAATTCTTCACCATTCACGCAACTTATATTAGTACAGTGATTTGACTATTCGTGTACTAAGGCGAGCTTAACTCAACACTGAGCTAAGGTTTTTGAGTTAATGCGTACATAGTGACTGGGCTGAAAGAAATCGCGAAAAAAATCTGCTGGTCAGTACATTTATGTTAGCCTAAATGTACTGAACTTGCAGATTTTAGGTTTTAGTCTCATAGTAACAAATTGTGTGTTATCATGACAACAATCACTATGTAGGTCTTTTTATTATACTTTATACTAAAATTTTATTTTTACTAGAATGTAATGAGACCATTTTTTATGGTGGGCTAAAATCATCCAATGACGAATCCCGCTCTTAAGCCGAGCGGGAAAGTGTCAGACGCTGACTAAACACCCCACCCCGTTCCGTCTTTATCTTTCGCTACTAAAATTTGTTGAGTTTGAATTTTTGCAAAAATGTGTTCATTATGCTTACTCCTATTTTATTTATTAAACTACTAGCTTCTGCCCGCGACTTCGTCCGCGGAAAATATGTGAGACAAAAGTTGTGATAGCTCGGTTAATTTCCATGTTATATAAATAATTTATAGCCTATGTCACTCAGGAGTAAAGCAGGTTTCTATTATAGCTTCAATTTTTCCAATCGAACCATTAGTTCCAGAGATTACCTACTACAAACAAAAAAATAAAAAAAACAAAAAAACAAACTTTACCTCTTTATTATATTAGTGTAGATAGTGTAGACAATGATATCACATATTTCCCCACAAATATAGTTTATAGAAACTTTATAGAATACTTGAGGAGGAAAATCATAAAATAACTCTTTCCGCTCTGGGTGGAGCGAAAATAATTTTCAAATTTTTGCTGACTACTCGTAAAACCCACCTGTGTTCCTTCAGATGCCTTTTGCGTTCTAGGACCGTGGAAAGTTTTTCGAATAATTCTGTACATCAAAATTCTTTGCATACCGATACAAAATTGCGTGTGTGTTGCTAACCTAACCCTGTGAACGCGATCGGGGAAATGCGGTCACTATAATGGCTTTGTACGGATCGATTACACCCCAGAAAAGAACATTTTCACAGGGCGGATTACATAGCTTAAAATCAACACTTATCGTCTATAATTAATTCGGGATTTGTCAGAATTTTATTCCGAAAACAGATTCATTTTCATATTTGTAAAAGATTTCCCAAATTTGATTCTAAAATTTCGGTATGATTTTCGCCTATACCGTTCAGAGGCGGGTAATATCTACGGCGCAGACTCGTCAACTTTCGGGGCGTTGCGTCACCATAGCAACGGTGTCATCTGAATTAACCCTGTACTGCGGAGGTGTGGTCTCTAACACGATTATCACACTAATCCCCCTTGAACACACAATTATTTGTAAAAGGCGTCACTTTTTACACCTTTCCCTACGCATTTTATTTATTTTTTTCTAGTACTGTTTGACCTATGACGCGCCAACCACGCCCTGTTCGCAATGGAAGATCAGCAAATCGTACTCATATGCAGGGGTATGTAAAAATCAGTGTAATGTAAAATAGTCGTTAATATTTTGGGATAAGAGCCAATGTTACTTGTAGATTGGTCATTAGGTACTAAATATAAGCATAGATATAGGCAGATAAGTCGTAGGTATCCCGTGTACAGCTTAAAGATGGCTGAAACCACTTTTACTGGTTTTCTGATCATTACAAATTTCAATGCGTTGTAAATAAGTTTCTAAACTTCGCAATCTTAAGATAAATTAAAGTTTTAGCACATATTGATGTGGTGAAACTTTTGCTGTATCGATTTTCATTCGTACTTTCCCTAAAGTGAAACAAAAGACTGATTTATTGACAGAAATACTTAAATACCTACTACTAATTTTCTGTATTTACTCAAAATATGGCAAAAAAACGGGTTGGAATACCAAAACAGGTTACAAAAACTGTCTGCTTAAACAGTTCCTTTCAATTAATCTCCCCAAAATGAAAATACACTTTAAATTACCTCTTCGTATTGTGACAACGTTGTAAAGCTACTATAGACGGAATACAATTAAACCTTATTCCACATAATGCTAAGCCAGCGACCCTAAAGCCGCTAAATCGGAGGTAAGCCAATAAAAGGGTTATATTAAATGAAAACCTATTGGATTTGCCGTCGACGTGCCGGCGATGCATTTTGTGGCGGTTGGGTTGAACGGATACTACGGTGAAATACCGGTGAAAAGGTATGCGTCTTCCCAAAGGAATTTAAAAGTGTAAAAAAGAGAGGTGGCGGTATGATCTAGTCGCGTACCAAGAGGACAAGTTCGAGATGGCACGGGAAAAGAAGATTTGGAATGATTTTGGGGAGGCCTTTGCCCAGCAGTGGGAAAACCAACAGTTTTCTTGGCAATCATCTCAAAAATATATCATTGTTGCAAGACTCTGAGAAAAACTGTTTAGTCCTTAAGTTTATTATCGTAAATAAATATTTTCGTTACGACTTATTAAATAAATTATTTTTCAGTTTATTTTGAAAATAACTTTGTGTGGTGTTATTTTTTCTCAATGGACGAGACTTTGTTAGGTTTGGAAAATTAAACCTCTGTGTATTTGAGTCAGTTTCCTGCTAGCAACAACTTAAGGATCTTCAAGTCAAGAATACAATAACTTTACTATTACTACTAGGAAAGTGCCGGCGACCAAATCAGCTTTTACCAACTACCGCTGAGATAGTGTTCAATCGCGAACCTATCAATAATAATAAAAAAACACTCCTCATTTTTTAACAAACAAAAAAAGAACTCGTCCACATTTTACAATTCAAACAAACAAAAACACCAGTCATATTGCATAGTGTCCCAAAAAAAGGCTTATTATCACCAAATTAGCACACATTGCATTACAATCCGCCATTTTGCAAGTCAGCGTGAGTCGGCGTTTCTTTGACACGCTATGCGGCGACCCTTGCTCGTACCCTGTAAAGTTGTACCGGCTTATTCGATTAGTATACAACGCTGATTGAATTAAGGTGAATGTACCGGATTAGTTCCTTATGTGTGATTTATTTAGTTTTATTTTTAATTGTTGGGGTATTTTTAATTTTGTGGGTTTTTGGTGTAACACAAGCGGTGGAAGGGTTAAGTTATTACACGGAAATTGTGGGATCAAATAAATTCCATACTATAGTCCCCTTTCAAGTACAATTCAAAAAAATCACGTTTGTTGTAAAGGAGTCACACTTTTTTTGTATTTGTTGTTAAAGTGACAACAGAAATACAGCATCGGTGAAAATTTATCCCGTTTAGCTATCACGGGTAATGAAATACAGCCTAGTAACCGACGGACAACTTAGTGATAGCGGGACCTATTGGTCTCGATTTTAACTTTTGGGTAGAAAACCCTGATAAAAGATAGATTATCTAAGGATTGAAATAAAACAAAATGGAGTTGATTGAGAGAATGCTACGGAAGAAGAAAACGTACTGACACTGACTAAAAGACATTGCTCATGAAACAGAATGACCATAGAAATCAGATGAAATGAAATCGATCTCTAATCACTATCATTATCAATACTTAGTATAAAACAAAGTTGCTTACTCCCTATGTATGCTTAGATACTTAAAAGTACGCCATGGATTTTGATGCGGTTTTTTTCAATAGATAAAGTGATTCAAGAGAAAGGTTTATGCGTAAAATATATGCATAATATATTCCCCGTACCCATGCGAAGCTGGGGCAGGTCGCTATTAAAGTATAAAACAAAGTCGCTTCCCGCTGTCTGTTCCTATGTATGCTTAGATCTTTAAAACTACGCTACGGATTTTGATGCGGTTTTTTTTAATAGATAGAGTAATTCGAGAGGAAGGTTTATAGGAACATAATATATTTAGTATCAGCGTTTCACTCGTGTGAAGCTGGGGCGGATAGCTAGCTATGTAATAAAATAATGGTTTACAAGTATTTTGTTTAGAACATTATTACAATATGTGCAGAGATTTGAACAGGTAATTCCACTTCCTTAGGTATACGTACAATAAATTCGTTTCGGAAACATTTGGTATGTACGTGTGGGATTTGAACTATGTAGGTGTCCATTTGGCATTGCCGTACGTCAAGTGGTCTGATGACGGAACTTAGCGGAATTAAATTATGTAATACCGATGCATAAGACTTCCCGGAATGAAAACCGACTGGCGAGCAAATCGGTGTCGATGCTCAAGACTTTTTGAGTTTTGATTCGATGAGTGAAACATGTTTTATTTTAGTTAATAATTCCATTATGTTAAGTTAAATATCATAAACATCGTAAGGATTGGCATGTCTTAGAAGCAAAAATTTATAGACATGTGACATCCACCAATCCGCACTGGGCCCGCGTGGTGTATTATGGCTAGTTCCTCTCCTAGAGAGGAAAAAAATTATAAGGCTGATGCTATGCTGAGTAAGAGATAATGATGCGTCATTTCAGGGTACAAAGGAACCTTGACATCACACAATAATCCCATAAATAAAACCATAAAAAAAATTATAAACCATTTTTTCCGTTTCTCAGAAGCTGTTTATCACAAGCCCATAGCCACAACTCTTGCATGAAACCAAGTTTATAGCTTTGCACACACACTCACATGGCCAGGCATCAGTCATCTGCACAAACACACACACATCTGTAGACAGACAGACGGAGAGAACACGGTTGCAAAAAGCAATTATTTTAATGAGTGTTAGACGAAGCATGGAGGGTGTATTTTTTCATGGCATCGCATCAACAATCTCTTGGATTGTTTAACATTTATAATTTACATAATTCATAATCATCCGACTGGTAGGGTGTGGTCGTGTTGGCAGCGATTTTGTCGGATTTGCAACTTAAGAAATTTTTTTTCAACTTAAATATTTTTAAATTAAGACGTTAAGAGGTGGCAAGACGACTAAGACGCCTACAGCAATAGCTGGTTTGAAATAGCTCAAAAAAAAGTACGTGGAAGAAATTGGGGTAAGACTTTGACGATTTGCAGTGGGAAAGTAAACAAAAAAAAATTCTCAAATTGCCCACATGGACTAAGTTTTATTAATGGTTTAAAAGAGATGGTTGGTCAATAGATCGCGTGAACATTGACTATGAATGTCAAATATTGATCGGAAAATAAGTTGTAGAAAACCAACAAGGAAATATTAAAAAAAAAGCTCAAACACAATATAAATACGTGCATTCAAAATTTATAAAAAAAAAAAACTATACTTTGTTGAAATCGACACTTCTGCAATACATCCAGAACCAGAAACTTAAATTTGCAAAGTGCTTTCTTCACAAAATACATTTCAAAAATTTTTGAAGATTAATTTATCTTCGATTTTTTTTTAATTTACAACAGAATATACCCAGTCGTTTAATTAATACTTTACTGTCTATTTACGATATTATTTTAGAATGTGTAAAATGACGCAAAATATGCGCTATCGGGCTAGTATTCGCAACTCCAAAGTCTAAACGTGGAGTTGCGGATACTAGCCCGATATATACAATTTGTAAAAATAATACTTTCTGGCAGCGGTATCTCATTAATTAATCTGTGAATGATATTTCGTATTTAACACATAGATTAAGAAGTGTGTACCTATGACATCTCGCTGCCCGCTCAGCTACCCTCTCCACGCTCACACAGCGACCACACCCAGTACCTAATCATTTTAATTGCTGACACAGTTGCATCGTCTTGATGCACAGTAAACTGAATAATACCTTTGTTGTTGCTTTTCAGAAAAAAAAAGTAAGACGACCTAGAATCTATGAACAATGCTATTAGGCATTTATTAATTATTATTTATCAATCAATGACACTGTGTTAAACTATTGTGAGGCTGTGAAAATGTGGTTTTTGTTACTCCGTGAGTTTTTTTGTTTTAACGTAGGCTTAAGTTTGGTATTGGGGTTTTGGTTAAGGTTGGTAATTCCATGACCCATCTGCTTATGATGTGACTCCAAGGCTAGGACAAGAATATGTGTGTTTTATTTCTGATGGACTCGGATGTATGACCACTTGATTGTCTTGTTGGTCACTTGTGTGTGTGGTCGCTTGATTCGTACTCTAGTAACTAATTAATAAGATTTTTTTAATAATTTATAATTTAATTTGATTTTTTTTAAGTAATGTGGGATAATAGTAGGATGATTCTGAATTTAATTTGATTTTTTATTTTTATACATACTTATAATTTAATTTTGAAATGATTAAATTGAATTGAATTAAAATATTATAGGTATGTATTTATGTAAATTGTAATGTTTTATCAATAATGATAATAATAAGACGTGCGGTTATCTTTCTATTTGTTCTTATTTAATTGTAAAGGCGTGCATTACCAGTGGTAAATGAAAAATCACACAAAAAATATATCTTAACTCAAAAGTGAAAAAACGTTCTGCTTTATAAAGTTCTTTTCTTGTATTTTCATAATATAATTATTTCAAACCATCGACATTAGCATTAGGTACTTAAACAATAACTTTAATTGCGTTCTATGACATCATTAAACAGTTTCCAATAAAAAAAACTCTTGGTTCATTATTCCAATGACATATGTCATCAGACCGATGACATCAACTGCTAGTGTCACGCTGTCCCATCACTAGACACAACAATAACCCTCAAAAGCCACGTGAATTTTATTGTCAATAAAAAGTAACAAAAAAATGCATTACAAAAGTGAAAAGTCGACAGTAACAGCAAAGTGATTGTGCAAAATGAGCTTAGACATTGTACACAAAGTGTACACCAACAATAAAGTAATAACTGGCGTTAGTTAAGGCAAACACTCATTTGGGTGGTTTGAGTCATAAGAGGTAGCGGGAGCGACAAGAGGCATTAGACGATTAAATGAATTAATTAAGACAGTCCACTCATTTATTTCCAATGTATCGTAGAACAAAATAAACTTTATTGTACACCGAAATAGTAACAAAATTACACAAATTTAAATCGATGGGTACGACACGGTTTTATCGCTGACAGCTACATTTAACCAACATCCTTAGAGTTATTTAGAGAAGACACATGCCAAAAGACACATTCTGTCAGAAGCTAACGCACGATTTCAATTGGTCGTTTCGGAGAGATTATGTATTCACGTGAAGTAATGCTTTTGACCACTATTTCACGTGATAGTAAGCGATAATGTGGTTCAAAAACAAGCTTGCTTAGACATGATAGAATATTAGTTTAATTCCATTTATTAATTTTTAAACACATATTGTTTTACATTTTTAAATATTTGTTAAAAAAATAAAAAAAATATTAAAATAGTAGCCCACCGGCATCGGGACCATGGCTTCTGAGAGAGGAACCTCCTAACAATACGCGCACAATACAGGAGTGCTGTCTTCTGAATCAAACCTTTAATTCAACTGCTTAACGAGAGCCTCCTCAGATGTTGGTCGAGGCTCTTGGCTATAGTATTATTTTTATTATAAATACATTACAAAAAATATCTTTGAATTTGCATCTGAATTTTAATTTTGAAAAACACACTATATCTTTTTATCGCTGTCACAACAACACGATAATTCTCCCTCCCCACTTATCGCTTCATCTCATGATATGAACCACAACATTATCGGCTGTAAAATCTCGATACGACTAATCGCATAAAGCATCGTGAATTCGCATACAAATTTGAATAATTAATAAACTAATTAATGGTAAAAAAGTGGTGTTTGTAATCACAGTGTGGGACTGGAACGTTTATTGGACGGCTTTTTAGGGTTAAAGATATGAGAGGTTCTACTTTTAAATGAATTAGTGCATGAATGATTATTACAATTTACAAGGGGCCCGTCCCAGCTTCACATGCAAAAAAATTAAAACTAATGCGTAATCTGCCCTCCTAGCAAAGTTACAATCGTTTCGTTTAGAGTTAGCGCTTGTAGTAAGTCACGCCCCCAATTCCTATGTGCAGATGACGTCCGAACAAGGGGATTGGGGGCGTGAACAACTAAATGCGCTAACTCTAAACGATACGATTGTAACTTGGCTAGGGGGGCTGTGATTTAATTAGTATTCATGTCTGATTGATTTGAATTGGTATTTTTAAACACTAATTTTATTGGGCCCCATAGAAGTCAAAGTCAAAAAGTCAAAGTCAATTTTTTTTATTTCACATGGGCCTACATGGGCACTTTTAAAACGTCAGAAGCTAGTGCACGTAGACTGTGTGCAACTGTTAAAAAAATGTTAAAATTATTAACATACTTAATTTACTTACTTTATATTTAATGACCTCCTATTTTAAGGGGCGTAAAGTGCAGGCAATATCAAAGACAGCTGGGTCGAAACCTACTAAGGTTATGGGGCAATATGAAAATGTTAGACCGACTTTAAAATAATAAAAAAAGAAAATAATAAAAATCTTTTTATTCAGGCCAAATACACCCATTTACATTTTAAGGTTTATTTGAAACTAGCTTTTCCTAGCGGCTTCGCCCGCGTGCATAAAATATAGCCTATGACACTCAGGAGTTAAGCAGCTTTCTATTGTTGCTTATTTTTTTCCAATCGGACCAGTAGTTCCAGAGATTACCCCCTACAAACAAAAAAACAAAAAAACAAACATTACCTCTTTATTATATTATATAGTGTAGATGTAGATAAATGCTTTGAATATGCATTTGTTACTACCTAGGTCTGTCTCTGTGGCGTCGACATTTTTATGTCTATACATAACATAACATATACATTACATTATGGCTCTAAATGATACAACACCTTTTTAACACATTACCCAGCCAGAGTTGGGTAGACCTAGGTGAGTATGGGTAAACCCCGAATTAAAATTGATTTTACTTATTATTCATACTTTATCCAAGAAGCTTGGGTAATACTAAGTTAACCCGGGTAAACCTAAGTTTACTCCATCTTCTAGCATTACCCGTAACATATACACTACGATGTAGATAGACCCAAATAAAAACAATTATATAAGTAGGGTGGGTTCCTTACAAATCAAGGAGATAAGTAGATAAATGGTTTCCTTAATAGATTAACATTTAAAATACTAAACTGACTGAAAAGTAAATGCGTTAAAATTGTAAGTTTTTAAAGACAGAAAAACAATTTACTTGTCCAAAAGTATCATTAAAATAAATAAAATTTTAAGTTCCTTTTGTATTTTTTTTTATTTTTGGTGTGCAATAAAGAATATATCTATCTATCTATATAACCTTTTCCAAACTGACTCGTTGTTGACCAGTGTCGCATCCGCTGAATACCCCAATAGTATGATATATGGAGCGAATGCTATGCCTCTACAACCACAACACAACTGCATTGCACCAGCCTTATAAAGTTCCTACTGCTGAGACATAGGCCTCCTCTTAGGGAGGGGGAATGGGCCGTAATCCACCACGCGGGCCCAGTGCGTGTTGGTGGATGTCACATGTCTTCGAAGTTTTGATTCTATGACATGCTGACTCACGATGTTTTCTTTCACCGTTTTTAGAGCAGTGGTGATGAACTATTCAAAGTAATGCGAGCCGTTACCACTGCTCAGGTATATAAATAGAATTGCACCCAATAAATAGCAATAATTATCTTTTATAAGGCACTTCAAATCTGAGCTATCTTTACCTACTTATCAGCCATTAATTATTTATTTAAAACATCCATGTACGGAATCCAACGTTGTGAACACGATCGCTTTTTCCTCACGATGGAAAGTTACATTCCTCCTTACGTTAGAGAAATGTTATGATTTCATTATAATTATTGGGTAGTACCGTTTAGTTAATGAGTCCGATGTTACGAGGTATTGTCATGATAGATGTTGTTTTTAATTGATTGCTTTTTAATTGATTGCTTTTTAATTGATTGAGTGTTCTATTGGCAAGGAAATTTGTTTTGCGTGCCGGTTTTTATGGGGTTTGGATTTGAAATGACAGTGTTATACTTATTTGACAGAAAGAAAGAAAAATAATTCACGCACGCGAAATGAAGCAACCTTAAATCTAGACATATATTGGTTGACTAGCTGTGCCCGCGACTTCGTCCGCGTGGAATAGTTATTTTGGGCATCGTATTTATTTTTGCAAACAACCTCCTCAGCTTTATAAATTATAGCTGTTACCCACGAGTTTGCCCGTATCAATTTTAGACAATTTAGTTTTTAAAAGAACATAATTATCTTAAAGTACTTCATAGAGCTACACCCCAACTTGGGCACGCCATAATCTCGGCGGTAAGTCCCCTCTTTGAGGCGTGATGTCGATCACGGCATCCTCACCTTCCGCATGACGTAGGTTCTCACCGGACATGGGAAGTTCAGGAGATTCCTGCGCGCCTGATTCATGCGGAAGAGACGCCCGCGTGTCGCCACTGTATGGTCAGCCTGGAGGATACAGTGGAGCACAAGGTGGAGGTGTGCCCCGCTTGAGAAGAGCATCGCCGTGTCCTCGTGGGGGTGATCAGCGGCGGCGACCTCTTGCGCCGGGCCTTGGTTCAGGCCATAGTTCGCAGCGAAGAAGAATGGCAAGCGGTCGCCTCCTTCTGCAAGGCAGTAATGCTCGTAAAGGAGGAGGCCGACCGCATAAGGCAAAGGCAACAGCGCTCTCGCCGTAGCCGTCACCGCCGCGATCCCGCCGATATCCGGTCTCCGTAGACGCTGGCTTGTGGACGGTGAGCAATGGGTAGCTCGCCGTCCGGTTGTCTGGTAACAGTCCAGACCGAGACCAAGTCGTCGACGGCGTGTACTGCTCCCGCGCACCTCAAGGTGTTGTCAGCAAACTGTGGGGCCCTTCAGGGGCGAAGCCTCCTGCAACTGAGGGTTGGTGCGAAAGCGTTATACCGGGGCTCTGGGAATAAGGCAAGGGAGTAACGGGGTAGGTTGTTTAGTCAGTAAGAGTCTGACACTGTTTCTCGCTCCGCCCAAGAGCGGGATTCGTCATTAGATGATTTTTACCTACCATAAAAAAACCCATCCGCGCCGCCCGCAAGCAACCCCTCTCCTCGCCCGCCGGCCAGGCGCAGCGTCAAGTTTTGCACATCATGCATCGCGTGTGAATTTTATATCGGAGTTATTTTAAAATTGTAATATCTTCTAAGATGTTCATTGAAATTAAATGATGTCAAAGACAATTTTGTTTACAATTACATACTCTTAATCAACAACACATTTATTTGGATAAAGATTATATTATTATTTTGATACAACTCTAACAAATAATCGGTAAAAATTGGCTAAATTTGATTCGCATAAAAACGGTTCTAGCAAGTTAATCTTAAAAGATAGACATATACTGTTGCGGACTTTTTTTTAGATCATTTCAATAGGAATAATTCTTTCATACATATTTTTTTGGTATCTTAAACCGTTTTGGCAGCGCACGCAACGGAAGCCCTCAAAGATGAATAATTTTCCCCGTTTTTTCCACATTTTCCGTTGTTTCTTCGCTTCTATTAGTTGCAGCGTGATGTTATATAGCCTAAAGCCTTCCTCAATAAATGATCTATTCAACACAAAAAGAATTTTTCAATTCGAACCAGTAGTTCCTGAGATTAGCGCGTTCAAACAAACAAACAAACAAACAAACAAACAAACTTTTCAGCTTTATAATATTAGTATAGATTCATAGGTTTTTTTTGTACATATACAGTACGGTATACACTGAAAAAAAAAATGTTTAAATGCTGTAAAATTATTATCAATGCAACTCTCCTGAAGTGGGTCTGCTGGAAGAAATTTCATTTAAGTCTTTTTTTCTGTACCTATTCATTATTTTTATTTTTAATTGTTTTTGTATGTTACGGTTCTATATGCTTACCAAATAGTCAAAATTGCAATCCTTACATCTATGTATATAAAAATCAATGCCACTTTTCGTTATAGGTAATGTTATAACTCAACAAAGAGCTCACCTATCCAAACCAAATCTTTAGGCTATGTTTGGACTGTTTAGTACATAGTCTATGTGAAGTTTGCACAAAATCGGGTGAGCGGATCTTCATTTATCACATTTTTCTGTTACCGGTAGTGAAGCCGCAAAACCTAGTACCTATTATAAAAAAATTGAAAATCATCGAGTCTCAAATTTTTGAAAAACAATTTAGAATTAGTTAGGTGTGTAATCCTGTATTTTTTTAAAACCATTCATGACTCTTTTAGCTCTATGTGGAGCAACAGGGAATATCTGACCTACTGACTGAACCTATCCGTGTACTTTACTTAGTTTGCTTTTTGCATTCTAAAGTCGCAATAATCTTAAAAACAATCCTGACAATACTACGAATATAATTTTCTACAAATACTCTCTAGGATTACCACCCATTAGTAATACTACTAGACAGCCAAACAAAATACCTCGATTCCCCAATGAGTCAAAGCAAAATTCACGAAACTTACACCCACAAAAAATCGAATGCGCAGTCCTGAAAAAAATTCAATAAAAATAGAGCGTTGTTAGAGCGAGATGGGAGATGCCACCCTAGACGAGACACGCCCCCTTTCTTACAGCTAAGAGGGTAGTCTCGGTAAGGTCGGGCCGGGTATGGGTACGAGCTTATTGTTATGTTTTTGAGGGTGAACGCACTAGGGGATTGTAATTGGCTTGCACGTGGCTCGATTTTCGGGTACGAAAATTGGGGTGGGCTTGTAAAAAATATTGTCGGTTCAGGGGTTATTTTTTGGGGGTTCGTTTCGGTTAAAGGCTGTGTGACTGTATGGATCGATTTTTGGATTGAGAATAGGACTGCTATTTTCTCGATTGAGCAGTATTTTTTTTGTAATATTAATTAATACAATACTGGAATTGACAGATTTTACCATAACTGTTTCGTTAGAGCTTGGGATCACGAAAGATAGTCAAGGTAACTTAGTGCAGGTGAACGATAATCAGAAGTGGTACCAAAAAATCATTCCTTGTGACGGAAAATCTTTTAATTTTATTACTATAAAAATAATGAAATCCAAAAGGAACACAAATGCCCGTTAAAGGCATTTGTGTTCCTTTACTGTACCCTAAGTATTAAACAATTTTTTCTTCGGAAAGCAATTTTTCTAGTGCTTAACTACGATTTCGCCTGATGGTAAGTAGTGATGCAATCGTTGATGGTGAGGCGCATTAGATTGTTAAGAGCTTTGAAGACACCTAAATTATAATCAGTAGTTATTCGTAGATCAGACCTGGACTTTTATAGTTTTTGTGAAGAAAACTGTGCATATCCTTGTTATTGGTTACTAGTATTAAGTAAGGAATGTTAATCATATGCGTCATGCTTTGTACATAACTCTGTAGTCATTGAATTAATGTAAATATGCGGGCATACTTTGTAGGAAATTGAGTACGGTACGGTAAATAATTTGGAACCATTTGCAATGGTTAAGCATAATCGCAAACTTCGAATGATCTACTCTCAAAACGGTGAAGGAAAACATCGTGAGCTCGTCAAGCAGTTCTTCATTTATCACATTTTACTATTGCTAGGAGCGAAACCGCGGGCAAATATAGTTTTTTATATATATTTTAACTAAGAGGAAACCCAAGCACGCGATCCTTAGCTAAAACCAGCCAGCTTAAAAAAAAAACCTAATTAACCACAAACCCAACCCTTCAAACGCGTTGCACTTTCGAAAAATTTATTTCCAACATCAGTCAACCCTCACAGTGCGACGTGTGGCCTTTAAGACCCCAACGTAATGAAAGTTTCACCGATACCCCGAATAATTACTAGTCACGCAATAGTGTCCATTGAAAATGTGATTCAGACCGCGATTATAATATTAGGTGAGTCACAGTAAGATTAGTTCGATTTTATGTCAAATTAGAGTAGTTTATTGTTATTGAAATGTAAGGAATTGTTCAGTGTTGCCGTGTTTGTGGTAACAAATTGTGTTTATGGTAATCAGGATTGTTGAGTCTTGAGACGTTTTGTGTTACTAGATTTGAATTTCAATAGATTCTAGATTTGATTTGTTGGTTTTCATGAAAGGAGTAGCTTATTTTCTTAAGCAATGATATACCTAAAATCTATTTTGATTTTGACATTTTACCTAATGCTAAGTACTGTAATAATGTTGTCGACGATGGAGCACGCTTGCTGAGCAACAAGAGAAAATATAAAAAAATAAAGTTGACTTTATATGGACTAGGGATTATTCGTGTATCATAATATAAGTGCGTTCGCAAATATGTAAACTCCTATAAACCTAGACCCGGAATACCATATCTATAGGCCATAATCCAACCGACGGTTTACAACACAGGCAACTAACAATTCAACCACTGCACTAATAGTGCCGTCAATTTTACGAAAGCAATAAAAAAAACTCTAATAAGTATAACAAACAAACCAGTTGAAATTGTCGTTAAAACCATAATAACAGTGATAAAGCCCTATAAAATGTATCTCGTTAATAGTGACAATATAATTAAAAGACCATCAGTTTTTTTGCGCATCATTAATTTCTAAACTAAACACAGGTGTACTCTTTTGATCCCACTATTTGTAAAGGGGTCCAATCATGCAGGGGTCTAGTTTAGTTTTAATATTAAATTGAGCATGACCATTGACGGGTTAGGCATTCACGTAGTGCTTTGAATCGGATGTAATTAAATCCATGTACGTAAAACAAACTTGTGTTAGTTACACCATTTCAAATTCAAAAACGATTGAACCGATTTTAATGATTCTTTGCTTTGTTGGATTCATTTGTCAAATAACTAATAAAATATTTCCCGAATACCTAATAAAACATATTTTTGATTTCATTTACAATACGCATTTTAATACATATTATTGAAGATTGCCTATTAAGCAAGGAATTGCTAATATAGAATAGCAGAATAACTATTAAAATATTGTAAAAACGTAAAAAAAAACCTATAAAAATATCCAAATCCAGATATCTATATCTAAACATGACAGCAACTCGTTTCAAGCATTCTATTGTTCGGTCAATCATTACATCATTTGATGTATTGCGGTACATAGTTCATCATCATCAGCCTTATTAATGTTTCCACTGCTGGAACACAGGCCTCCTCTCTAGGAGTGGGAATGGGTCATAATCCACCACATGGGCCCAGTGCGGATATCTTCGAATTTTTGGTTCTAGGACATGTCAGTTTCCTCATTATGTTTTCCTTCACCGTTTTGAGAGCAGTGGTGATGAAATAAATTACACAAAGTAATGCGCCTGGCCTGTAGAAGCTATAAATAGTAATAAATTAAATGTTTTTCTTCAAATATCAAAGGTTGAAAGTTTATAACATTTCAGTAAATGCCATGTAATGTACAGGTTAATAGTTCTTCCTATATGTCATCATAAATATGACCTTTTACTTCAAATACCTGCTGCACTTTTACCACGTATTTATAACCTTTGAATGACAGTAAATATGAGGAGTTTAATCCAATGGCAGGGTAAACATTTGTCCATGAAATAAGTGCTATATACGCTGGTGGTTAGTACATTAATGTTCACCTAACTGGTCAAAATGTACTGAACTTGCTGATTTTTTTCAAACAAAAAAAAAATCCCCTCGAGCGATGGGGGGCATTGACCTCCTTTCTTAAAATAAACAAAAATAAGTAGTAAAAAAAACCTTCACTGATTTTCTCTACGAAAAAATCATTACATAGACTAAAAAAAAGTCGCTGTCAGGGATAGACAGCGACTTTTATGTATGTATGCTTAGATCTTTAAAATTACACAACGGATTTTGATGCGGTGTTTTTTCATAGATAGAGTGATTGAAGAGGAAGATTTATTTCTATAATACATACATAATATATTTAATATCACCACTGCACCCGTGCGAAGCAGGGGCAGGTCGCTAGTATAATATAAAAACCAAAATTGATGGCCAAATAAATTTCATAAAATGTGTGAAAAAAAACGACAATTAAGATTTTTTTAAGATTAGCAAATTGTACAGACGTATATACAATCGGCGCTCAAGAGAATACATTACCAAAAACAAAGTTAACTGTAATATATTTCCACCCCAATACAAGTATCACTAGCACAAGACACTATAAACGCAACAAAACTAAAAGGTAAACACCCTAATGATTATCCCGGGAATCGAACCCCAACAGCTGACCGCAACGTACCGTGTCTTCCGTGATAACAACACATTTAGCTTCAGACATGAAAACTATTTGGTATAACACGAACAGTACAGATAGAAGAGTGTGAGGAGGTAGAAAGAGATAGATTATAGAATATGGTTAGTTCGCTTCTTACTTTTGAACTCAAATGACTAGCCTGTTGGTCTAGTAGTTAGTAACCCTGACTGCTATGCCGGAGGTCGTGGGTTCGATTCCCACCCACGACAAATGTTACTGTGATGAGCACGATCATTTGTTATGTGTCTGTGTGTAATGTATGTATTTAGAAATATTTAAGTATATTTATCAGTTGTCTAGTACTCATAATACAAGATCTGCTTAGCTTGAGAGTAGGCGGCGTTGTGTGATAGTTGTAGAATATATTATTATATTAGATTTCTCTCGATCTGGTTGAAGTGGACGGGAGTTGGGGAATTTGCATATAGCATAATGTACTTTATGTCAATTGACATAAAGTACTTTATAGTTATAATATAAAAAACTAGCGACTCGCCCCAGCTTCGCTCTGGTATTGATATTGAATATATTATGCACTAGCTTTTGTCAGCGACTTCACCCGCGTACATAAAATATAGCCTATAACACTCAGTGGTAAAGCATCTTTCTATTGTTGCTAAAATTTTTCCAATCGGACCAGTAGTTTCAGAGATTACCTACTACAAACAAAAAAACAAAGAAACAAACTTTACCTCTTTATTATATTAGTGTAGACTAGTGTAGATGTATTATGCACATAAACCTTCCTCTTGAATCACTCTATCTATTAAAAAAAACAGCATCAAAATCCGTTGCGTAATTTTAAAGATCTAAGCATCCATAGGGACAGCGGTAAGCAATTTTGTTTTATAGTATAAAAAGATCGCGCGTCTACCGAGGAATCCTCGCGCATTCTCGAGAATTCCCCTAGCTACTATTGAACTACTAATAACTATCCCCTAGCTTAACAGAGACTTAAAATAATTATACAACAATTCTCAAGCCTTCTAAGTAATTTAAAAATCTATTCAAGAAAACCCATGAGTAATTATAAAGATTAATATTTCCAGAACTCAGTATTCATTTAGAGTTGCCCACTTGCCAGTTCGCTCATTAAGTTCTTTATTTATTATTATCTGAGAACTTATTTCGCTAGAGGTGCTCCCTCGTTGCCAAGTGCTAAGTGCAATAAACTCGGCTTTACACCCGACTGTTCAACCAGAGCGTAGCGTGGATAAGTTTAGATGTGGGCGAAAATGCATCAGCGAGGCCTTTTTTTTCATAAATTTGATAATCTCACTGTCGCTATCCAGCGTTCGACTATATCGTTGCTTACAATTAGGTAAAAAGCGAGTAAGTGCGAATCGGACTCACACACTAAAGTTTCCAAACAAACTTACACCTTTGAAAACAGTTAAATACCCAAATTGGGTTGTGAAGATATTTCCGGATTACATTTTTTTTTTTTGTGTAACGTATTTACCAATTTACAGTTTTCAGATTTTTCCTACATTTTTGCTATGAGACCTTGCTTTAAGCCATTTTTCAGGATTCTAGACGTGGACGGAAAGTACCTTATATATTTTGATTCCTTGACAGTATAGAAAACGATTTTCTTGCAACACAAATGGCCATATCTTTTTTTCCGTTAGCTTAGAAGTTTTACTTTATCAGAGCTTCAAGGGACCTGACTTCAATACATGGTTTCAATTTTAATTAGATACATCTACGCATTTTTGAGATGAAGGATCTTAACAAGCAGACGGACAGCTGGACAACACAATGATCCTATAAGTGTTCCGTTTTATTTCCTTTTGAAGTATGTAACCCAAAAACTCTCTTCCTTAAAGAAGCGAGGGCTTGCGCGAGGCCTCTTTGGCTGCGAGGGGCCACACCACCCACGCCTAGCTACGCCACTATGTTCAACAGTCAGCTGTGGTCAATAGGCGTGTCGTTCTGTTTGCACTTTGAATGCACCTTGTGTTTTTATCTGAATTTAATTTTCGCTTTTTGATTGTAATGATACGATGTTTTGAACTGTATTGAAAGAGAGTTTGATTTAGTTCATATATAGACTAGCTTTCTGCCAGCGGCTTCACCCGCGTGTAAGTAGGCTTTTCTCCTTCATCCCTTTAGGGGGGTGAATTTTGGGAAATCCTTTCTTAGTGCTCGCCTAAGCAATAAAACGATTCCTTGTGCAAAATTGTACGCTGCTAGATCCAGTACTTTCGGGTGTGCGTTGATATGTCAGTTAGTCAGTTCTCCTTTTATACATATATCACATTTGTTAGGAAAAGGAAATGAAATATTATCATCATTATAAAGGTATACTAAAGATTATTAAAATGCTAGATGTGGTATTTCATACTGAGTGCAAGTTCTGCAGGTCACAAGTCTCCTCCAAGTGTCGCCACAGCTATAAGATTCGCGAGAGCCTCACCGAGACAACATACCACAATTAATATACTTACAAAAGTTTTTACTTCAAACTAACGATTGAACTAATTATGTACATTGTAGACTGTGTGATGTGGCTTAAGTAAATCGAAACAGTTTTGATATTTACCTTTTAAAAGAATTGATTTTTTATAAAAATAAATCTAGAAAATTGCTTAGAAATGAGCCAAATCCAATTGTGAGGAAACTGGTATGTACTAGATCCAAAATTTCAAAGATATATTATGTGGGCCCGCGAGTTTTATAACGGCTCATTCCATCACCTAAAGAGGAGACCTGAATTCCAGCAATGGGAAGATTATAAAGCTGATACTATGCTTGCTGTGCAATACATCCATATGGGCATTATTGGCCTATGCCTATAGTCTCATAGACTCCACTGACCATACTTCCACCTAATTCCCACTCCGTAGAGACCCAGCAGAAGGGTCGAAGCCAATTGAGGCCAAGGGTTCGTATCTGAAAGGAAGGCTCTAGCCCTGGTAAAGATGGTGACGTAGTTACGTGGTAGGCTGTTTAGTCAGTAAGAGTCAGACACTGATTTGTCATTGGATGATTTTTACTTACCATAAAAACCCTCATTTCTACTACAAAATTTTCTAAGAAAAATTCGCAATTTGAAACAATTCCACAAATCCCAAACACAAATGAAGATACAGCAAAAGTATTTGAAATCCATCTACTTCTAACAAATTGTTAACAGTCCGACATACTAACTCTGACGTACAGATGAAACTTTAATAACAATTTTCTTTTATCCATTTACTCCGCATGGCTGACCGTAAGTAACCATGCACAGATAAGCCGAGAACCGTTTAAATCCATTTTAAAATAATACAGGCACATTAACGATTTCCTTTACGTTGATCTGGGGTACAAGAAAAATGTTGAATGTTTATTTCATGTGCGAAAAAAAAATGGGTAACGGTGTATAGAAGTTCTTGAATTTATAGAAAGGTATGAGGTTGGAGTCATGCAGTTTCTTGCACGTTCTTCTCTGTAGAGATCTACACTTTGAAACGCGCAATTTAGCTTCACTTTCTTTTTTTTTAATTGTTTATAGTTGATGGAATGCGACGATGCGTTCGACGATGGAGCGCGCTTACCTAGAAGTAACCTATTCACTCTTCATTTAAAGATTCCCGGGTTGTAGCCATCACGAAACACAGACTCCGGCAAGGAATTCCACTCCTTGGCTGTAAGCACAATGTATGTGATCCCAAAAGGTTTTGTACGTATATGTGGGATGTCCACCATGTACCGGTGACGCAACGCCGTAAGATTTTTTGGTTGATCATCATTTTGAAAATTCAAAAATGCTTTTAATATTGGTCTATTTGAAATAAGTGTTTTTTTTAATTGATATAAACTAATGCTTGACTGTGATTCCACCTGATGGTAAGCAGTGATGCAATCGTTGATGATGAGGCGCACTAGCATTTTGATTTTATTTGATTACTGAGCATTGTAATCGAATTCGAAATCGAACTGTATCGATGAAGATTAGGTAAAAGTATGTAATGATTTTACTTATGATGGCATGTGCTATTGCTTCTATTTACAAATAGACGATTGGGAAGAAAGGTTTTGGGGTGGTGATCGCAAACTGGAAGATGCTGCGTTAAAAGATTTCCCACAAAGTGGACCAATGACCTAGTGAGAGTTTTGGGAACCCGATGTATGCGAGACGCACAAGACCGGAACCCGTTGGCCATCTTAACACGCTTTCTCCGAATTTCTATCCAAGAAAACATGTCGACAGGATATTAATATAGCATAGCATAAAATCAACCTTATAATGTTCCTACAGCTTCCCAATTGTCACATGTCTCAGGCCGTAGACATGGGCCGTAATCCACCACGCGGACCTAGAGCGGGTTGGTGGATAGTATATCAGATAGTGGACAGGATATTACGTATAAAAATTCGAAGTACCATTCAAAAACTACAGCTCAAAAAATCATCACCTCATCATCGACCTTCCCCAACACGAACTGTCACGCAAACATACCATTCTTGGGCAAGCAGCCATGATTAAAAATCAGCACGCTATCCATTGACATAGCGTTATCACAACGGTTGTACGTCGGTTGCGTGCCACTACGTGTTGCGTCACACGCGAGGAAAGCACGCGAGTCGTGCACGCATTGAGAAGCTTGGACGAGCCCAAGCTTGGTGAGATCGCTGGTTTGTTTACGTTTGCTGATTTCTAGGTTAAGTGGCTTAGGACTGGCGACTGTGTTACACGCGTGCGGAACGAGAGGCGTCGTAAGTCGTGTCATACGTGCAACTTTAAGCCTCAAGCTTTAGCTGTTCATCTCTGGTGTCGAACCATTAGGTGAGGTTACAGTTCGATGACCGAGTAAAGGCCATGGGAAACCGATGTGCGATACAAAATTCCAGACAATGTGGCCACACTTGGTCTTGGAAGCCTACGTCTTTCGGCTGTGTACAACTGACGACTGTGCGAAACTGATGGCGTCTTAAGCCGTATCATACGTGCAACTTTAACCCTTTTGCTCTAGCAAGAGGGTTAAAGTTGCACTCTCATTTCAGCAGTATTGGTGAGGTTACAGTTCGATGACCGAGTGACGGCCATGGGAAATCGACGTGAGATACAAAACTCCAGTCAATATGGCCACACTTTGGCTTGGAAGCTAGCAACTTTCAGCTGCGTTGGACTAGCGACTGTGTTATACACTTGTGGAACTGAAGGTGTCTTAAGCCGTATCATACGTACAACTTTAAGCCTCTCGATCTTGCCATTCATCCCAGTGGATTTTGGATCATTAGGTGAAACTACAGTTTGATGACCGAATGAAGGCCATGGGAAACCGGGAAAGGGACAAAAATACTTAAAGGACAAAAATACGAAGATTCTGGTAAAACAGGATGTCCGCATTGTTTGTGAACCTGCTGGTTAGCAATGATGTGTTCAATGATGAAACACAGCTCACCCAGAAGTAACGAATCACTCTTTTACCTAATAAACCTTCAGGTGGTAGCTAAAGAAGCTACTGAAGGAACGATGATGGTTGAATGGACTATACCTTCGTGGTCGACGTTCGTGCTATCAGCAATTTTGAGCAGTGCCAATGTTAAAGGTGAAGGAGGCACGCGAGACGTGCACGCATTGCTAGAACATGAAGGTAGTAAGAATGATACACTGATTTGCGTTCTAGGTTACCTGATCACCTCACTACAGTTTGTAGATAGGTTGGGATGACGTAACCCAATTAATGCTTTTTTTGGGCTGGAAAGTCATCAATCAATTCTTCTTGAAAATGGAATACGGAAACCTTTGACTAACTAAAACGCAACCGTGAGTTGCCGTTTGTGTTTTTTTTTTTGCTTCATGTACTATGTCTTCGAGTCGTGCACCAACACTATGCGCCATTAATAACTCGAGCACGTCCTTACCTGAAGGGCTTATGGTGGCCTACCCATTTCTCGTCATCTTCAACTTGGCTATAACCCTCCTGTCCGACCAGGGTAAGGACCGAGTCTGAGTCGCCAATGGCGTGTAGTGTCCCATGGAAGCCTCAAAGATATGTCAACACAACCGTAGGCACCCAGCAGGATCAGTATCCGCTAGAGCCACGGAGAAATTCTTAAATGGAAACCTGTGGTCCTGGAACACAAAGGGTGATTGAAGGACACAGATATTGTTTTAGTCAGTAAGTCACGACACGCCCCTCAAAAAACGAGGACCATTCAGCTCTCAATCTTATCATTGATTTACAAGAGGTTTATTGGAAAAATGAAAACAATCAAGTACCAAAACGTATCGGTCGCAGTAAGTCAGTTTGCAAGCAAATGCATCTAAATCCCGATCAATCAGGCATTAACCTCTGAAAATCGACTAAACTCTATAATAATACCAAATGCTCAATGTCTAAGACGGCAGCTAATACCAGTACCAGGGTTCGACTCCCCGGCCGATTTGCATACCTCATTGTTGGTTGCGCACCATAATTTTTGATACAAAAAAATTGTACGGAACCATGTAATAAATTGTTCGAAGTGGATATTAAAGATTTCTTATGCTTTCTAATTTGGTTATCGATTTTGGGGTTCAGCAGTGATATCTTTGTGTGTTGTTAAAAATATTATTTTCATTATTCACATTCATTATATTTGTTTTTTTTTTATTTTATTTAATGGTAATTTTTAGTTTGTTTAAGAACATTATTCGTTTTATAAGCTTTTATTTTTACAAGTTTAACCTGTCCCGATGTTTGTGATCAAGTTGTAAATTAAATTTGATCCACTTCCCGGTTACTGATTGAGCTGAAATTTTACATGTGTGAATCAGATGACATTGCTTAATTATTATGTCGTGTGTTGGTTTGATGATGGAATCGGAAGGTGGCCATCTTGGAACTCTGTAATTATACGACACAACCCATCGAGTTCGGACTCGTGTGATTCATCTTGACAAGTTTTAAATATACGAGTATATAAGTATATCTTATTACAAAAGCTTCATTATTGTCATTTCAGCCGAAAGACGTCCACTACTGGATATAGGCCTCCCCCGATTGTCGCCATAACGGTCCTGTGCATCTCGCATCATCGGATACCCGCAACCCCTGCCAGGTCATCGGTCTACCTTGTTGGAGGCCTTTCAACACTGCGTCTTCCGGTACGCGGTCGCCACTCCAGAACCTTTCGACCCCAACTGCCATCCATTCTGTAAACAATGTGCCCTGCCCATTGCCACTTGATTTTGGCGATTCTTTGGGCTATAGCCGTTTCTTTTTTAAGCTTTCTGATGAGGTTCATTGTAAGCGACCACGTCTGAGTTGGTCACTCACAAAAGCGTGCTATAAAAAAAACATTTTCATTGAAAATTTGTTATATATTTATTTATAGAAGTCCAGATGGTAGAACAAACCTTCTTAAAAGTTAAGTAGTCGTTCAGAATTTACAGTACTAAATAATAATCACACATTAATCCCTTAAATGAAAAAAATAAAATTAATTGGAAATAGGTGTCCATTAAAAGCACTTCATATTTATTTGAGTCTAAAATATCATAAATAATTATTGCTTACATATATCTAACATTTAAAAAAAAATCTACGGTTTTTTTTGTTTGTACTTTCATTTCAGTTATAACGAAGACATCTTTATTATTAAACCTTTTTGAGAAAGTGGCTTAAGTCAAAAATAATATTTTAATAATATATTTTTTTTTTTACTTGCAATAAACTAGTGCTTGACTGCGATCCCACCTGATGGTAAGCAGTGATGCAATCGTTGGTGGTAAGGCGCACTAGTTTATTATTATAATATTATTAAAGTCTGCAGACGGACAATTTAGCAAATAACTATTACGTTGTAAATATTATTTTAATGTTGCTTCAGTTTATGTGTAAAAGGTGTGAAGTCGATGTTTACTATTTGTTTTTGTAATTATTATTCCAGGTAATGGACAAGTTATTTCCTGTAGTTGGCTTCCTCGGCCACTTAAATGGGACTAATAAGGCCCCTAAAGAATTCACCAATCGTCTGCCATCAATTATAATAATATTTTTTTAAATATAATTCTCGTATATATATCAGAAATTTAAGTACATCTGAACAGTCAATTTTACATCTTAATAAATATGTATTTAGACGAACATTAAATAATAAGTGAGGTGATGGGTAGTGATGATAATAAGCAGTTAATTATTAGTAAGTAGTTAGAATTTCTTTTATTATATAATACTGATGATGATGAATACTATAAACTAGTACTGTGCTACTGTAAGTTTGTGTGTCCGTTTAGTGTAGATATATAAGTACCCTAAACTATTGTCGAGATATAAAAAAGTCTCATGTGCTGTTTGAGGACAAGGTCCATCAGTGTGTGAAATTTAATAAAGGTCTGTTCAGCCATTTATTCTTGTAGGAGTAATTAACTTATCTATACACCACATACACAGAATCTTGTATAACAATAATAATGAGTCAATTTAAACGTTTGCATTTATAATATTAGTTTGATAATGTTTATTATATTTCCATATATTACACTTTATTCTATTTTTTTTTAATAGTGTGACATATATTTTATTCAAACAAAGTATTATTTATCTAAGGAGCACTGATCGCGTAGGGTTTCCTTTTATTTTAAGTGTTACTTGCTAATTGAAATTCCAAAGCTTTTGTTATTAGCAGAAACTGCTATGTTTTTAAATAAGAAATTTACTTCAATCCGCTACACAATATTTCAGCCTTAGCCCTTGCCTCCTCTATCTATAATAGGCCCATCCACCGCAGGCGCAAAAATCAAAAACAAAAAATTCAATTTGCGATAATTTTATTACTAGACAAACCCAAAGAGCCAGAAGCGTCGATTAATTATCAATATTTATGATATTTCCATTAATTTATAGATAAAAAATTTAAAATAATAAGAGGATTCTGCACTTGTTCTGTTTTGCCTCCCGGCGCTGTCTCACTAAACACACTGCGCTGATATATGTCTCAATTACTGTGTTGGTATGCGCTGGCACAGTGGGGGATTGTATTCAATATTGCGTGGCATTATTTCGCTTGTTTGTCCTTATGAGAGGGGCAGAATTCTAGCCTCATTAGTCTCGTTATTATTGCATTTTTTGGATGACTGTAATAGCGATGGTTTTCATCTTTCAATTAATCTAAATTGATATGAAATAGTTCTAATTTTTTTTTTTATTAAAAGCGCCTCAGGGAGTTATCAGCAAACTGCAAGGCCCAGCAGGGTCGAAGCCTTCTAGCCAAGGGTTGATGTGTAATTGGAACACCAGGGCCTTGTACTAAGGCAAGAAGGAACGGGGTGGGTCGTGTAGTTAGTGCCCGACACCGGGATTCGTCATTCGATGATTTTTACCATAAAATGGTACGGGAAACTGTGCAGATTATATTTCAGACACGAACCCTTGGCCCTAGTTGGCACACTACTTCGACATTAAAAAGCTGATTATGCTATTATTATATACTTGATTGCATTATACCCTAGAATACCCATTTACCCTAGGCTCAATCGACTAACGTGTAACTACACGTTAGTCGATTGAGCCTTCTTTTCTTGTAAGTAGTATCTTAAGTCAAAGTTGTCCAGGCATTATAAGATCAAAAAGTCACTAAAATTAAACTAAACATATCCTAATAAGAAAAGACTTGTCAAGTCAAGAGCCATGTCTACCAAATCTGATAACATGTTAAATTGACCAAGAATCGAATTTTGGACATCGAAACTCAACGTACAAGTAAACTGACACTAAAACAGTAGCTTATTTACACTTTTTAAATATTCCCCTACAATAATCAAAACCCTACCTTATCTTTAAACAAACAAAGTCCAAACTCCTTTGAACAGTTCTTCATAAATCTACGTAATGAAAATTCAACTTTGTTATCTTTCATTTAGGGTTGGTTTTTAAATAGCATGCGTGTTTAGTAGGTGTAAATGTATTAAGTTACAAAACCAAAGAGTTTTCCATGCCATTACTCAGTAAACATCTGTACGTCAAATCGTATCAGGGCATTTAACGAGACGAAAGGACGAGATTTCGTGATCGAAGATTCGTATTCACGCGAATGCTTCTGAGCAGAAATTGGGGCGGTAGGTTACGGGGTCGTCGACCGAGCGCTTCTGAGAATATGGTGGTTTGATATTGGATCGAAAGGATGCCGAGTCGACTTTCATTAGATTGACAAATGGGCTCTTCGTAAAAGGTATGTTTTTGTTAAAGTTTTAATGGATTCACAAACAATTTTTCTTTTTTGCAAAAATAGTTGTCAATTTTTCTTTTTTTTCTGACCAGTTTTTGACAACCTTCTGAAACTATCTTTTCTGTAACTTTGTATGTCTCTGTTTTCCTTTACCTCAACAAATAGTAACGTAATGTGTAAGGTTAAAGAGAGTAAGGAAGGGAGAGGAGTGAGAGGGAATTATGAAGCTAAAGTTATGATAGTGAGGACTGTTATAAGAGGTAGGAGTGGTGTTAAGTTATAGAAGAGGTTAGACGTGTAAAGTTGTAAAAGAAAAAGCAGTCATAAGGTCTAATGATCATCATTATCATCAGCCTTTTTAATGTTTCCACTGCTGGGACACCGGCGTCCTCTCTAGGAGAGGGAATGGGCCATAATACACCTGGCCGGCCCAGTGCGGATTGGTGAACATCACATGTCTTCGAATTTCTGGTTCTAGGACATGCCGGTTTACTCATGATACCACTCGGCCACCACTGCCCACAGATCTAATGATATAATAGCCTAAGACACTTTCTAGAAATGCTCTTTCCTTTAATTTCCTCTAGCCTTAATTTCCCAACCCCTTCCACCTTAATACCTTAAACCCTTGATAAATACAGTATAAACAAAAAAAAAACAGCTGCTCATTTAAAAGCCATTTTAACGAGAGCCCTCGGTCGGGCAATCCGGGCTGTACAGCGAGGCACGTAGAGCTGCTTTATCGCTAAATTCCTTCATCGTACGTCAAAGTGTTTGCTGCTGGTTGGCTACGGTAGGACAGGGAGTGGAGTGGAGTCGTGATGGTGAAATTGTGTTAAAAAATTTTTTGTTTGTTGCGATTTGAAGACAAGAAGTAACTTATTCTATGACTATAATTGTTTAGTTTTGTCTCTGTCAGTTTCTATTTTGTTTTATTTATGCAATTTTTTTTACTAATAAATAATATTTCACATTTTTTATACTTAATGCAAATTATTGACCTAGTAACTGAAGACTGATGGCCACAAACAAATAATCACAAAATAAAAAAAGCGAGTCTTGATAGGAAGAATTTGCGGAGTCTACAGGGTTTTGAGAATTCGATATAAAATATATCTCAGTTTATAAAACAAATAAAGAGCAGGTATTAGTAACATATTTTACACTATAATAATGAGTTACCATGGGGCCACATATACAGTACGGCCGCCGGAAGTTAGGCTCTGCGAATTTTAACATTTGAAAAATGAAGGTTTTAAAAAAATAAATGCCAGTAACACTTTTTAACAGCAATAACAACTTCAAATTCCAATTATTAAAAAAAAAAATCGCAGGGACTCACTTCAGACTCACCAAGATACAACGGCTGTACTGTAATGGCCACATCAAAAAGGGGTCAACACATTAAATTGCTTGTTAACGAAACTTAACGAATATAAAATTTTTGTTAAGCTCCACCCCATTCCCTGTTCTAAAACCCGAAGATAAGAGGACGTCCAGCGATAGCACTGTACAATACTTATCCAATTAAATTAGCCGACTGCTGCAAAAGGTGTAATGAGTTAGACTTTATTTATAACGACTCGTACGGTATTCTAGTTGACATTTAAACGGCTACTTAAAGTTTTATTGATTTTCGCTTGAAGAAATAAAGTTATTTTTTCGTTATTTCGCTTCGTTGTCGTTAATTTTAGTGTGGGAACCTAGTGAGTGATGGTAACTGTTTTTAAATATTATTTTATAGGGATTTTCTAGTAGACGACGGTGGAAAATGCTTGCCTAGATCTTACTTATTCACTCTTGACTTATAAACCCTTAGGTTGTAGCTATCAGGAAACATAAACTCCAGCACAGAATTCCACTCTTTAGCAGTCATCATTTCAGCCCAAAGATGTCCACTGCTGGACATAGGCCTCTCCCAAGCGCTGCCACAAAGACCGATCCTGTGCGTATTGCATCCATCGGCTTCCAGCAACCCTAACCAGGTCATCGGTCCACCTTGTGGGAGGCCTTCCAACGCTAAGCCTTTCGGTACGCGGTCGCCACTCCAGAACCTTTCGGCCATTGCGGCCATCCGTTCCGTTATTCTTTTCGCTATGTCGGCAACCTTAGTTCTCTTGCGGATATCCTCATTTCTGATTCGATCAACTCTTTAGCTGTACACACAATGAATGTGTTCTCAAAACGTTTTGTGTGTATGGATGAGGTGTTTACCGTGTACCAGGCCACGTCACCGTTCGTCTTATAGTTCGATGATAGGACGATTGGTCGGTAAAGGCTTTTAAACTTCGACTCTGTATGTACATCACTGCGCGTTTTGAACAAATACAACTTCCCGATATCATCTCTCAGTTGTCTGGTTCAGCTACAATACCTCGAAGTCGAAGACTAGCTTCGAGTCGAAGGAACCTCCCTTTTCAATGGAGATTTGTAGAAATATATACTCTGTTTGAGATAATCTATAATGGGCCACTCTATCGTCAATGCCCACTAACGCGGTATTTACTGCGATATTTATCGCGATAATTTTAACGCGCTAAATTGGGTGGCTATTTGAAATTTGCTTGAGTTATTCCCTAACGCCAAACAGCTATGCTAATACCGTTGTCAAATTAACGCGATAATTTATCAGCATTTCTCGTTAGTGTGGCCCCGGATATAAAAGGCTATATAACAACACGCTACGACTTACGGGAACGGAGCAGTAACCAAAGACCCGATTAAAAACCGTGAATAATTCAGTCTTAAATAAATGCATTGGCCTGCTGCAGTCTTCCCGTCTGATTATAATTGAGGTATCTCCAAGGCTACCAGCGAATAGGCTCTTAATAAACTAGTACTCCTCACCATCAACGTTTGCATCACTGCTTACCATCAGGTGGGATCACAGTCAAGCATTAGTTTATACCAATTAAAAAAAAATAGATAGATACTCGTATATCTCAGTCCAGTCTATTACAGTTTTTCTATGAGTCGACAGTGAAAATCGAAATAGTATTTAGATTAGAATCCTGATTACAAAGTACAGTCAACGACCTACAGTACTTGTAATTAAGCGACTGTCACAAAGCAGTTATAATGAGTTTGATTAAAGTTTATTCGTTTTCTGGGAAGCGGTCCAATAACTGATTCGAAGTAATGATACGGGATAGGAAAGGTCAGAAGGTTAAGTGGATATGAAGGAATGATATTCGTAAGTAGTTCAGTAAAACGTTCTTCTTCTTCTCGAAGTTCTCGAAGTTTTTGGGCCCACATTTATAGCAGCTTCAGTGGCATTTTTAAGGTCCTCGAACGTGCATTTGTAGGGACATTGTGGGCACTCTAATAGATGGGCCATTGTTTGATCAGAAACACCGCACTCGCACTGGGTGTTTGTCTATAATCCCCCATTTTGCCAGATTGTGTTTGCTGCGGCCTACTTGGGTGCGCAGTTTATTGATTGCTTTCCATACAGGCCACCGCAGCTCATCTCCAAGTGGCAGATGTTCCCAGGGTTGAACGAAGTCAAGGAGTTGTCAGCAAATGTAGAGGCCCAACTACAGGTCGAAGCCGACTGGGGCCCCGTCCGGTTTCTGAAAGGAAAGTCCGATCCCGGTATGGCCACCGCAGCTCATCTCCAAGTGGCAGATGTTCCCAGGGTTGAACGAAGTCGGGCGGTGATGGGTGGTGTTCCTCCCACATGCTTAGTAAAACGTTTATAGGATGCAATACTTGGTTTGGATAAACCTATAGCTTTAAATTCTTTTTTTAATGTAGGCCTTCCCACTCGCCTATCGTCTACGTCGAGCATGGTTTAAAAGCTTGTTGCTTCATCTAAAGCAATCCAATGTGATGTTTGATGCAAAAATAATGTCAAAAAAGAGGGATAACACCTGGAAACTTTGTTGGAATTCAGTAATTCTACGATTTACTCAAATGTTTCACAAAGCTTGTTCCAGGAAATACGAATTTTTATTAAATACTTAAGGATTTTTGAAAAAAAAGACAACATTTCGAATCTTGATTAAATGTACTAGGCTGCTATAGAAGTATTTTTTTTATATTTTTAATGTAGAGTACATTATGGAGAGTCAAAGTTCACGTAAAATAGCAGATTTTTAGAGGTCTTTTCTGGATTACTCTTACACAAGAAACCTAGATAATATCCACAAGATATCTGTGTATCCAAAATATCTGGAGAAAGATGTGTAATAACATCATAATCATGTAAGAGCGGTTGTATGAAAATATACGTCGAGTTGGCCGCTCTTAAAAGAACCTGCGATGCTCAGCGCAGCAGGCAATCGTTTAATCTTTGCACCAACCGTGTCGTTGTCGTTCCATTATTTTCTTTACGAAAGATATACAAATCAAGTATCTTACACCGCGAGGTTGTGGACATTTGAGGAATGGACTCTGCGATCTTTGTACTAATGGAACTTGTCAGCTAATGGCTTAATAATCATGAGCCTCGATCGACATCTTGGGAAACTCTCATTAGGCGGCCAGATCAAGGGTGTCATTCTAAAAGCTGTACTTTTTTATTGATTAAAGGTTCGCGTTTGACCGCTATCTCACCTAATGTAAAGCGACGATGGAGCGCGCTTACCTAGAAGTAACCTATTCACTCTTGACTTAAAGATTCCCGGATTGTAGCCATCAGGAAACACAGATTCCGGCAAGGAATTTCACTCCTTGGCTGTACATACAATGAAAGTTCCCAATACGTTACTTTGGAATTAGTGCTTTTTCGTATGACATCGTTGTATGTTCAATTTGTGAAGAATGGCCCTTCTGTTCCATTCACTGTTTCATAATTTTGCCTTCTGTGTAAACTCTGTAATCTTGATTGTTAGATTTGATTCGGGAACCGTCAATTATACTGTTAAAGATATTACATGGTTTATATTTATGATACTGTAGCTATGCTTGAGGCAAAAGTTTCTATAGTTTCAGGTTATGATACAACAATTACGATACAACAATAATAGAATTGGTACTGCGCACTTAGGTTCTGCCGTTTTAGAAGTGTTAATCTTTTACTTCTCTCTTTCTCTTTGCTTTCTTGGACCGCTAAGACTCTTTCAAATAATCAGGCAGACTTAACAGGTTGCCACACAGTTGTTTTAAGAGGTTTGTATGTCGGACTCGGTAACAGAAACGCTCGTGTGTCTATCACCAAATTGCGGATTACCTGAAGGACACGTTCAAGCATGCGTGGTGGAGGTCCGTCCCGCTTAGATGGAGTATTGTCGTGTCCTTGTGGACGCTTGGCCTTAGTTCATGCCATGGCATAGAGCAAGAGGGACTAAGGGACAGTCAACTTTTTGCAAACAACTGAGACGGCCAAAATCAAGAGGCGGTGGCAAGCATAACACACCGGTCCCTGCCAAAGATGCCCTGGCAGTCGGGAGCTGCTCCACCATCGTAGGTGCGAGCTTGCGGTAGCTTACTGTCCAGGAAGGATAAAGCCTGGATCATCAGCAAGATGGACGCGATGGAGTCAGTAAGGCCATTTCGTTTCCCTTTTGTATTCTATCTTATATATATCTTTTGTATTGTATCTTTTGGAAAGGAACACTAATGGTTATGGTCTGTAAAAGTCTTACATCTGGATTTTGGATTGTGTTTTTTTTTTATGGTGGGCAAAAAACATCCAATGACGAATCCCGCTCTTAGACGAAGCGGGCAACAGAGTCAGACTCTTAAAACCTCTCAAACACTCCACCCCGTTCTTTCTTCTTCATGTCAGGTGAGTACCTGCGTTATGCGGAAAGTGAGGATGCCGTGACATCTTTCAAGCCACATCTCAAAGAGGAGACTTACTGCCATAATTGTGGCGTGCCCAACAGGATTGTGGTTAAAATTCGATAACTATATCTTACTAATATTATAAATGTGAAATTTACGATGTTTGGATGTTTGTTACTCAATCACGCTAAAACGGCTGGACGGATCTGGATAAAATTTGGCACAGGCATAGGATACACTCCGGAATAGGACATAGGTTACTTTTTATCCCGGAAAACCCAATACCACGCGGGCGAAGCCGCGGGCAAAAGCTAGTAGTATCCTATATTGCACGGCGTTTGCAATACCGAACATTTACGTCATTGTGAATGAATTTACAGTTATTTAGTTAACTTTTGGTCAGCCATTAACACTCTAACCGTTAGACATATCTATCGGCTTGATAAAATCTAGACTGAATTCTAGTCTTAAACTAGTCAGATAATAATTTAATCGTTACATTTCATGTCCGTTTTCCTTTAGTACTTAGTCAGTCGTGAATTGTTGAGAATTTTGAGATTTCTATGGACCAATTAAATTTAGGTGTTGATTTATTTATAGAGTCAATGAGCTTATTGAAGTATGACTGGATATCTTTATAATATACTAACGACCCGCCCCAGCTTCGCACGGGTGCGATGGTGATATTAAATATAATTATGCATGTATTATACATATAAACCTTCCTCTTGAATCACTCTATCTATTAAAAAAACCGCATCGAAATCCGTTGCTTAGTTTTATAGATCTAAGTATAGATAGGGACAGGAAGCGACTTTGTTTTAACTTAGTAATGTATGTGTGTTTATCACCTAATTCCTCCTTAACGGCTTGACTGGTTTCGATAAAATTTCATGTGTGTACGACGTCGACGAGCACTCAGAGAGGATTTCCTAAAATTCACCCCCGTAAGGGATGAAACGACGGTTTGAAGTTTGTGACAGGAGACACTTATTTTCACGAGGGCTAAGTCATTGGCAAAAGCAAGTTATTGACTTTAGATATTCTAAATTATGTTTAAAGCATAACCCTTTCTTTAGGCTTAGGATAACACCTAATAACTTCTTCTTTTTGGGTAGAGTGAAAACCGGTTTCAAGCTTTTACTGCATAAATCTACCTATATTTCTCCAGTGACCCGTTGCGTTCCAGGGTTACGGTAACTCTTTATTTAGGACAATCTCACAGCTATACTATGCTTACCTACAGTGCCAATTTTACACTCAACACTAAAACAAAGACAAAAGATTACAACCCTTTCAAAACTACCACAAAGTATCTACACATACCAATAACCACCTACACACCCACACACATTTAAACAAACTTTTTACGTATTCCATATTTTTTGTACGTGCGTATTTCAAATGTGTGATCTTTACGCGCTCATTTGCATGTGTGAGTAAGTTCGTAGGTTGTTTGTGTGTGTTTAGTGTGTGAATGAGTAGGTTGTGAGTGTGTGTGGACAATGATAGTAATTACATAATGATAAGTCATTTAAACGCTGCCCCGCGGTACGGGTGTAGTGGACTTAATATTTATGTACAGTCAGCAGAGAAGTTCGTCTAAATAGATTATGATTTATGGGTGTAAGTTTTTGGGAGTAATAAATCATTTGGTGTTTTTGAGTTTTCTGATAGCAAGCTGTTCTGATCTTGATGATTTTAAATATTTTAAAACTGTTTAGAGAGATTAAATGAACAGCCCGTAAACTCCGCTTCGCCAGCCTGAACATTGGCACGCTGACCGGACGCGCGAGAGAGTTGGCCGATGTACTGCTTAGGCGAAGGGTGGCCGTGGCATTCCTGCAGGAGACTCGGTGGAAAGGCCGCAGGTCCCGACTCATCGGGAATGGCTACAAACTGATCTATACGGGTGCAGCCGGTGGGGAGAACGGGGTGGCCGTTGTACTCTCCGAGGAGTTTCACGACGCAGTCCTGGAGGTGAAACGCTACAGTGATCGGCTTATGGTCGTAGGTGTGCTTATTGATGGGGTTATAACCCACTTGATAAGTGCCTACGCGCCTCAGGTCGGTTGCAGCGACGCTGAAAAGGCTGCGTTCTGGGATCAACTCGGTGGGGTGCTTCGTGGCATCCCGTTGTCGCAGGGAATCGTTTTGGGTGGTGATCTGAACGGTCATGTGGGTGACAGGTGCAAGGACTTTGAGCATGTTCACGGTGGCTTTGGATACGGTAGCCGTAACGCTGAAGGGGAGACTATCCTCCAAACGTGTGCGGCTGCCGGCCTTGCCATCGTGAACACGTATTTCAAAAAGAAATCCGAACACCTGATTACCTACAAGAGCGGGAGGTACGCTACCCAGATCGATTTCTTACTCACACGGAGGCACCATATCAGTAGGGTGGCCAACTGCAAGGTCATACCCGGTGAGAGTCTCACTGCACAACACCGTCTCCTTATCATGGACTTGCGCGTCAAGCCTAGGGTCAAGGTTGTTGGGCGCCAACAACGCCGTATACGGTGGTGGCGACTGAATGAAGCCACGTCCCAGTCGTTCGCGTCGGCCATCGGCGATAAGTGCGATGGTACCGATGGCGAACCTGTGCAAAGCCACTGGGACAGGATTCAGGTTGCCATCACTGAGGCGGCAAAGTCGGTGCTCGGCTTGTCCAGGGGCGGCCGCAGGTGTGACAAGGAGACTTGGTGGTGGGATGACACAGTCCAGAGGGAGATCAGAGAGAAGAAAGCCCTCTTCAAAACGTGGCAAGCTTCCAAATCTCCCGAAAACCGCGACGCATACAGAACCGCAAAACGTGCCGCCAAGAGGGCCGTAGCCAGAGCCAGACGAGACCACTTACAGCCACTCTATGATAAGTTGGAATCGTCAGAGGGGCAAAAGCTCATTTATAAGTTGGCACGTTCCAGGGTCAAAGCGGCACTGGATATCTCTAAGTGCCGCTGTGTAAGAGACCCTGACGGCAATCTGTTATGCGAGGACCTCGCGGTGAAGGAGAGATGGCGCTCGTATTTCCACGAGCTGCTGAACAAGCAGCACAAAGAGGTGTTGTCTCCGGTTCTCCCTCCAAATCAGGGACTTGTGCCCCCGGTTACGCCTGAAGAAGTGCATGTGGCCCTTCGCCGCATGAAGAACCGGAAAGCTGTCGGTGCCGATGGAGTCCCCATTGAAGCCTGGAAGGCGATGGGTCCTCGTGGTGTGGGCATCTTAACCCACCTATTTAACCGCATGCTCCTCACCGGAAAGATCCCGAGTCAATGGAGACTGAGTATTATCACTCCAGTCTTCAAAGGCAAGGGATCGGTGCAGGAGTGTGGCGACTACCGTGGGATTAAGGTTATGTCCCACACCATGAAGCTCTTCGAGCGGGTGATTGACTCTCGGATCCGACAGGAGTGCACCGTCTCGGGATGTCAATATGGGTTTCGACCAGGCCATGGCGCCATGGATCCCATCTTTGCCCTAAGGGTTACCATGGAGGGATACAGATCGAAGAATACGCCTCTGCACCTCTTGTTCCTAGACATGCAGAAGGCCTTCGACTGTGTCCCCCGTGATGTGATCTGGTGGGCGCTGAGATCTAAAGGAGTGCCCGAGACCTATGTTGACATCATCCGAGATATGTACCGAGACTCCGGTTCTGTGGTTCGGACCGCTGTTGGCGATACGAAACCCTTCCCCATCACCGTCGGAGTTCACCAGGGCTCTGTCCTTAGTCCGTTTCTGTTCAGCGTGGTGCTGGACGTGCTGTCCTCCACCATCAGGGACTTACATGAGCAGCCGCCATGGCTGCTCATGTATGCAGACGACATCGCGCTGGCGGATTCGGACAGTGGGCGCTTGGTTCGACGTGTGGCAGCGTGGAAGGAATCGCTGGAAAACGGCGGTCTGAAGATTAATGCGGCGAAGACCGAGTACTTGGCCTGTAACACAACTAACGCTGCTCCTGTTCGCATTGGCGAAGACACAGTTGAGCGCACGGAACAGGTCAGGTACTTGGGATCGGTGCTCCACGAGTCCGGGGACGTCGATTGCGACGTCGAGTCGCGTATCTCGGCGGCCTGGGCGAAATGGCGTGAGGTGGCGGGTGTTATCTGTGACCCGAAAATGCCGGTTAGGCTCAAAGGACAGGTCTATAAGACCATCATTAGGCCTGTCCTTTTGTATGGCAGTGAAGCGTGGCCTGTACTTGAACGACATAAGCAAAGCCTGCGTGTCACGGAGATGAATATGCTGCGCTGGATGTCTGGAGTTTCGCGGAAAGACCGCATTAAGAACTCCCGCATCCGGGGCAGCCTTCAGGTCCGTGACATAGCGGATAAACTGCAGGAGGGTCGTTTACGCTGGTATGGCCACGTTTTACGAAAACCGGCAGACTACGTGGGTAACAGATGCCTCGCCATGCCGCCTCCGCCGGGACCCGGAAAACGAGGTAGGCCTAAGAGGCGATGGATCGACGTCGTAAGGGACGATATGCGTGCTAATGGGCTTAAGGCAGAGGACGCAAAAGACCGAGCGAAGTGGAGACGACTAGGCAGGAAAGCGGACCCCGGGCACCGAGGTGAAAGCCAAGGTAGCAACCGGGACTAACGCTAGGCTGATGATGAGAGAGATAAAATGAACTACTCATTGCTTGTATGAGTTACATTGTTGTATTTAAATATATATTTAATTGATATAAACTAGTGTTTAACTGCAATCTCACCTGATGGTAAGCAGTGATGTAATCGTTGATGATGAGGTGCATTTTATAAGACTGGTCTTTGGATTTTGATGACGTAAAAGGAGGTTAAAAACCTGTATACATTTTTTTTTGAGGTCAGAAACCAACATATGTCTTCTCCCGCTCTAGGATGGATTGAGAGGTCGTGTCAGATTTTTACTGACTAAATTCTTCAATTAAATTACAAAAAGTGTAGCAAAAATCAATATGTACACGTTTGTTTAAAAAAAAATCATAATTTACGCATTGTTTTTTTTTTTCCTTTAAAAGCCGATTTCATTGGGTATGTATAAAACTATCTAGCAAACCGCCCCAGCTTCGCACGGTAACTGATATTGAATATATTATACATGTATTTATACACATAAACCTTCTCTTTAAATCACTCTACCTATTAAAATAAAACGCATCAAAATCTATTGCGTAGTTTTAAAGATCTAAGCATACATAGGGACAGAGGTAAGCAATTTTGTTTTATACTATGTAATAATGATGAGAAATATATATTTTTTTGCAACTTTGGAATAGTGACCTAGCTACTATAAAACAATTAACAATATAATCCATTCCCAAACACGCACAAATTCAAAACAAAACAACAAAAGCTCACATTATTATTCAAGAACACTTATCTGTAATCTTAAAATAACTGATTACATTAACATCAATGTTATACCAAATAACATAATAGACGTTTAAATTATTCTTTCCGAAAAATAATAATACTATTTCGAATAATAATTATTAATAATTGTCGTAATTACGCTAGCAATTTTGCTGCTGACCGTACAACAGTTTTCGTGGAACAAATTCCACAGCATTTGTTTGATGCGCCATAATAAGGCTCAATTATGAAAAAACTTACGTTTGTGCTATATATTCTATGGAATTTATTTCGGTTTATGTATATTGTTGTATATAGATTTTGTACAAAAACTTATATACTTATTTGAGCTTATTCGAAGGAGTTACTGCAGTATTGTTTTTAGGTGGTAAATCATCCAGTGTCTTTTTCGCTTTTGTTTGGAGCTAAAGGACGTGTCAGACTTTTACTGACTAAATCTCACTCCTACCTTTCTTCTTTGTTTTGCGTTCCAGGACCCTGGGTTACCTTCTCCGAAGATAATCCATCGCTCCACTAGGTTCCGGCCCTACTTCGCCCCGACAGTTTTGCTGACATGGAATGCAAAAAGCAATTGAAGAAACATAGCTGGGTTTATTGATTAAGGTCTGATCCTCACTACCTCTACACATAACAGGAAAGTTATTAATATTTAGTTGATTTTATTTGTTTATTTATTAAGTTTAGTTATTTTATTTCGAATCGAAAACCTGCTTCTTAACAAAAAAAAATATAGGTAGAAAATTAGACTTAATTTGGCAACAAACCAAAATCACAAATTTATAGTTTTCAGATTTATTTAACACTTATGCTACGCGACCTAGCTTCATGCCAAATTTCAGGGGTCTAGGTCAATGGGAAGTTCCCTATAAATTTGAATTACCTTGTGAACTCAAATGTACTTTTTTTACGACATAAATGATACATTTTTTCACAATTTTATGCAACCGCAGATTTGATGTTTTTAATTTCTGCTTGATACCTCCACGCGTTCCCAAGAAGAGTTTTGATAGACAAACAGACGAAAAAGTGATCCTATAAAGGTATAAACAAACACAATTTTATTTTTAAAACAATCTTGCACTACTAAAGTAGCAGCTGACTACAATCTGTTGGTACCAACGCAAATTCATTGACATTCATATGCGTAAATTGCACTAAAATACCCGGTCAAGTACGATTCGACTCGCGTATGCATGCGTTCCGTACAATGCCTAATGCAACAAGCGATATTTATTATTTTATTTGGAGAAAATCATCCAATGATATCTCACCCTTGAGTGGTGCGAGAGACAGTGTCAGACTTTTACTGACTTAAAAACCCACTCTGTATCTTTGTCTTCGTTCCAGAGCCCCAGGTGACGTTTTCAAAATACGATAGATGCGAGATGCACAATACCGTTCATTATTGCGACATTTTAATAAAGACTGTGTCCACAAATGGAGTTTTAAAAATCACGATTTTTATATGGGAACCCCACTTAAATAGTGGTTTTATTCTGATTTGGTATTTTTTGTTATAGCGTGAATAGAAATATGTACATAGGTATATCGTTTATTAAAAATTCAACAGTCTAATTATGATTGAGAGGTAAAGATTTGATATGATAGATTAATATAGTGGAGACTGATAGATGGACCATTATATTAGTGAAGGTATATTTATTAACCTACGAATTAATAAAAATGAATCAATAAAATATCAATATTATTGCAATAGAATTAAAATTGCTATATCACTTGTGCATATTATTGAAATAAAGATTAAGATTCCACGGAACCCTAAAAACGACATTTTATGCATATCGGCGTAATTCCTCGACTCTTTTAATTATCTGAATAAATTGCCGACAATTATTATTATTAGACCACACACAGTAACATTATTTATAAAATAATTTTTAATCCTGGCGATTACCGGCAGATGTTACGTGCCTGCTTTTAAATGTTAAGTAAAACTGTTCCGAAGACATTCGACTAATTTTAGTAGTTCCACCATAAGCACGTACTATGGTTGAATTAAAATATTATTTAGTGTCGAATTGTAAGGGTGCGTACACTGACGTGGGGAAAAGCGGAGTAATGAAGAGCGGACAGTGAACTGGTCAATCCCAGGAGTTATTGTAAACTCGTCACAGTATGTTTTGACAAAAATTGGTAATTTCGTATCATCATCATCAGCCTTATTAATGTTTCTACTGCTGGCACACAGGCCTCCTCTCTAGAAGAGGGAATGGGCCATAATCCACCAAGCGGGCCCAGTGCGGATCGGTGGATGTCACATGTCTTTCTAATTTTAGGTTCTAGGACGTTTCCTCACGATGTTTTCGTTCGCCGTTTTGAGAGCAGTGGTGATGAAAGAAATTACACAAAGTAATGCGCCTGGCTGGGTTTGAACGTGACCCACAATTCGTAAGTCGGGGACTTTACCACTCGGCCACCACTGCTCCAATATTTATATAATTCTGTATATTTATTATCAATTCGTCACAGTCACTGTGACGAGTGTACAAGTGCTCGAATTGAAAAAAAATAAAAAATATTAATATATGTAGGATGTCCACCATGTACCGTTGGCGCAATACCGTACAGTTCCGATTGATTTGAAACGGAGGTTATACCGGCTCACCGGATTTTTATTTGTGTGTCAAAGTCACAAATCAGTGTGTTTCTGAGTAACTGACCCGACCTTAATTTAATAAGCCCCAAGAGGACACCGGTGTCCGCACACCTATTGTCTTTTAATTGTGTCTGTAATTACAGTAGGTACTCGAAAGGCTAACGTAGATTCTCATTTGTTTCCCCAACAACGACAACAACAACGGTTTTAGTTCCGGTTCCGATTTTGGTTCCGCAAAATCAAATTTCAAATCTCCTGTTTCGCCTTCCGTTCCGATAAAACCACTTCTGTAATATCCCTAGTATACAGAGCAACAAATTTTCAAGCGGGCAAAGCCGCTGGTAGAAGATATGTATATCTTACTAATATTATAAATCCGAAAGTTACGATGTTTGGATGTTTGTTACTCAATCACGCCAAAACGGCTGGACGGACCTAGATGAAATTTGGCACAGGCATAGGATACACTCCGGAATAGGATATAGGCTACTTTTAAACCCGGAAACCCCAACCCCAATACCACGCGGGCGAAGCCGCGGGCAAAAGCTAGTATATCTATAGATATATAGAATAGAAAACAGAATTTAAAAAGTTTGAAATTGCAATCGCAATGATGATGAAGTCATAATATGGCGATAAAGAAGTAAATAATAAGATGCATCTGTTTAATAATGAGAAGCCATCTGCACATTTATAGGTAATACGACTTATATTGCAATCACCCTCCATGGGTCCTATCATGCACGGTGATTAAAAGTAATTTCTTCTGATTAATCATGGCAACAACTTATTATGCAGTTATAGAAATTAATAGTCTTTGACGCAACAATGTAGTTACTTTTACATATTGTATACATGGCTACATTTTGATTGATTAGGAAAAAGAAAAAAATACTTTCTTTTTAACATTATCATCTTAAAAAAGAAAGTATTTTTTTCAACTCGAATTAATTTACGCATGAACGACATTAATTCTTTTAAGTTAACGTTAATAACCTGTAGATAGTTAGTACGCTACGACCGATGACTTCCTACAGGTTTTTGACTCACTCAGCTGATGCTCACATAAACAAATTAATTTCGTACGTGCGTAAATTAATTCGAGTTTAAAAAAAGTATTTCTATTTATCTTTACCAAATCGATAGTGTTTCATGTACCGGTATGAGTAATGATTGGACGGAGCGCCTCTGAAGCCAGCAGCAGCGCGTAGTGATGATCCACACGCTCCTCCAAGACAGAGGTCCAGCATGGCTGATGCCAGCTAGCAAGGACCGCGATGAATATCTGAAGAGGAAAGCCGTATTCCTAGCGCGTAAAGGACCAGTGAAGGACTCAGGTGCGGTTTTAGTCAGTAAAAGTCTGACACTGCTTTCTGTTCCACCTCGAGTCGAAGTTTTTTTGATGATTTCCTCACTTAACAAAGAAAAAGGTCTGGACTGGACGAGACATTTGGTTTGGTAGGAGATAAAATGCATTATAACTATTTTAAGTAAAATATACTACTACCGCTGAAGATGGCACAAGACAAATGCATATAATTAGGTCCCTATACATAACGTTTTGTTTCTGAGAAACGTTAGACAGCTATATAGGTAACTAATATTAATGATAAACAATTCCTCAATCTATTGAAATTGCGTATTTTTTGCTACTCTTTACCGTGCACTGGTCAGGCCTCATTAAATTTCATAGCGCTAAAGACCAGTTTACCAAGACCTGACCAGAGAAAGATGTAGATAAAAATGAAGGTTCTGAAGAAATTGGAAAAAAAAACAGCTATTTATAAACTACTGTTATACATTGTGGTAATTATATCTCGTTATGGAAGAAGAACTAATTGATATGGGCAGATATTGTATGGGTAGAAGTTAAAATTGAACGGTTAGAAGACATAAAGTTCTTTGATGAAGTTATTTTATTAGTTGGTGATGACTAAACAAATGTGAACGATTATAGTCGGGCTGTGTTAAGTGGTTGTTAGAAGCTAAATTATAACTCCTTTGAAACTATAGGTGTTAGAGCATCTGCTTGTAAATATAAGTTAATGTACTGACTGATATTTTATGCTGTATAACGCAGATCAGACTAGTCATAGAATATATATTATTATATTATAGCTTTTTTATATTAGCTTTTGCCCGCGGCTTTGCTCCTGGCAATAGAAAAATGTGATAAATGAACATCCCCTCGACCGATTTTATTTATTTATTATACACTTTGTACACCAAGACTAAAATACATTGGAAAGGAAAACTAATAATAAAAAAAAAACATACAATCGGCAAACAAACATAAAACATCTACTAAATAGGCCAAATAAAGCCTACACTTTTGGTTTGGATAGGTCAGCCTGTTCTTGAGTTATAAAATTACAACGAAAAGTGGCATTGATTTTTATATATATTGATAAAAGTGAAATACCACTAGACAAACTTAAATTTTGGCTGGCAGGTTAGGATGTAAATGTCCGCTAAGAAAGGATTTTATGAAACTCCACCTCTAAAGGAATGAACCGACATCATGCTGGTGAAACCACTGACAGAAACTAAAATATACAATATGTTCAAGAATACATTTTTTTCCTCAGATGGGAAATAATTCAAAAGATTTATCTCACTCTTGGGTAGTGTAAGATATTAGAGTTTTTACTGACCCACCAGTGCCTCCTAATGTTCTAGCAACAAGGTTACCCATTCCAAATTTCCCTGTGGTAAGAACATCTCTACCTAATTCTCTTTTTCTCTTAATCCACCACTTTTTTTTCTCACTCTAATTAGAGAAAGATCTAGGAGTATTTGACTTTTACTTCCTAAAACTCATCTGTTTTCTTTGCCTTATGCATTCTACGATCATGGTAACATTCGATACTTCTTAGAATATAAATACCAGGCTATGTAAATGAAACGGTTACAGCAGCATCCAGTAATTTTCTAGTAAACTGTTCTTCACTTATGTTAACTTCAAGTAGCACTGCTTGAATGTTGGCAAGTTGGTGCCTTGTAACAGTACTTGCTCTATCTGTATCTTCGAGCTCCATTACGTTTGCGGGATGATCAGAATTCTTAGTATTGGTGCTTGCTTGCACGCATATGTTACATTTGGCAAGATGTGGTGTTAGGTATAGATATTTCGATTAGTCCCTCTATGCTTTAGTTTGAGTTTTAGTAAGTGTTTGTCCTTAGCCTGATACCTACCAGGGTACCAAGTTAATGGGCGAGACAGTAAAATGTTCCTCGGCTGAAACAGTGATGTAAGCGAGTTGTAAAGATAAGCGCTTGGCCGAGTACTCGGAGTTACATTCATACAATACTACGATATACCGTTTGCTCGGTACATGTGATCAAGGCTTTAGGAAAAGAAATCTGATTCAGTTTAACCTTTCTATAGACTTTAGCCTCAAACAAAAGACCGGAAGCTAGTTACACTAACAAGTTTCCAAAATCCAACTGTTTAAAGATTTCACCCAAAATCTTTGAATAACTCAAAGATTTCTTCACTGATAGACAGCTTCCCAAGAATAGTCCGCCAAAAACGACTAAATAACCGGAAATAACCAGTTTAGTAGCGACCGGGAGTCGACTAAACGACTAAAAAAAACTATAACCATTATGTGTACCATCGTATCTACGTGGGAGACGCAATTATTTTCCAATTTTAATCAAAAATATCATTTTCTCAGCCTTTCACTTCCACTTAAGTATTTAAATGTCAATCTTTCCGCTCTTGCTGAGAGCTTCGCCTTAAGTAGTCAAGAAAACACAAAGGAATTTGAACTTTATGCTAGGAAAATAAGAATGAAAATGGAAAAACGTATCGAGTATGATCTAAAACAATTTGGTTTCGAATGATTAATGTGAGTAACACTAGGTATTGTGTTGAATTTTTTATTGAAGGTTCTCTGCTATTGTATAATCTACTTTATAATAAAGCTGTTAAGTTGCAAATTAGATTGTTGCACATCTTACTAGAAAGTATTAGAAAGAAATTTAATATAACATTAGATTGCAATAATGACAATACATTATAAGCTGCAGTGTTAATCAAACGAAAATAAGATTTACTCGTAGTTCAAGTAAATCTTATTTTCATTTGTGATAAAAAACTGTAAGATAATTTATCAATGTCATATAGTACTTACGTACATGTGTGTAAAAAAAATTAATTATGTGTGGAATCGTCTAGTATTGCACTTTAAATAAAAAAGTACAAAAGTATTTACGGTTTTTTTCTATTTGTAACCGGAAATATCATGTACAGTAAGAAAAAACTTTGAATGCACTCTCATTATAATAAAATGCTAGCTTCCTTGTACAGTTCATATATGTATTAATAAATTTAATATTTTTAGGTTTTATTAAATTATTTTTTTATTTCTTCCTTATGCACATAAAAGTACGAAGGCGGACTTAGTTTAGTTCATATTGGGTTTTATAATTTTGATTAGTTAAATATTTTATTAGTATGTATGCCTAGAAAGTATCTTTAATTCTTTGTCTTTAATTCTTTATTGTACTAAAAACTGTAACATAGATACAATGATTTGACAATTCATGTACAAAGGCGAGTTTAACTCAAACATAATTATTATATATTTTTATTTATTTTTTATTATTACATTATTGAATAGTATCCTAAAACATATTATATATTATTGTATAACTTATTAAAATTTGATAACAATAACTATGTTTGTAGTTTGTTAACTTTATTAAAAACATTTATTTTATTTTATTTTAATGCTGATCATTTCACTGGCCTTTGGTTCTATTGGTTAGTAGCCCTTAGTTTGAAACTAGATGGCGTTGTGTTACAGTTGTAGAATTTTAAGTAGGTACTTCTTCTTTTCTGCTCATCATGATATATTACCAATCAAATAATCAATGAACCCTTCAGAAAACAATAAAATTTTTACTATTATAAGACAACTGCAGAAATACAGTCATAAAATTTATAGTTCTCAGTTCTTACACCACTAACAGAGCATTTTAGAATACCAATGAGACGCCATTTTTTTAGAAAAACATAACAAAACTTACATGAATATTCCTTTGATTAAAATGACTGGACAATGCTCATCAAACATTGCTGATACATGCATACATCAGAGAAACAAATGTGAGTACATAGCCCATTAACATCCGTACATGGGTAGATATTAGCATAATACACGACTATGTATGTTGTGTGCATTACTCAGAAAGTTAAATGTTACTATATTTTATATTCAGAATAGAGATGTAAGAACAAGTTATAATAAACTAACTTTTGTTAGCGTTTTCGCTTGGGTGAAATTAGAAAATCTATACATATAATAAAACAGTAACGAAAGAAAAACTGTACATTGAGAATTTTCTGGAAAAAATTAGTGGGTTTTGTTAGAAAAACGTAACTGATGACAAAAAGTGACTTTTTAGAATTTTTGTCTGTTTGTCTGTTTGTCTGTGCCTATGGTACGGGTTGGCGGCAAAAGTACTGGATAGATTGATTTGAAATTCAGCAAAAATGTTCCTTGTAAACCAAGGAAGGCTTTAGGCTACATATTATCACGACGTAAGTTGTGGGAGCTAAGCAATATTGAATTTAAATGGTGCAATGAATGCAAGGGTGTAACTTTTTTTTCCGTGGACCGATCGACTCAAAACTTAGCATAAACATTACCCTAAATTAGTTATCCAGGATGCCATATTTATTTTTTCAGTAATACCCCCAGTGCAAGATTTAGGGGATGTTAAAGTTTGTATGGGAGAATCTTATTGCTTGGGTTAATTAACTTGAAACTTGGCACGTAAATTTATTTAGATAAATAATAAAGATTCCCATTATTCATTTTTCAAAACTACGTAATTTAGGCAAATAATCATAGTTTAATGAATATTAGTAGTATAAAGACATATTTTAAAAAGCGCCATCTATGAGATTACACAAAAATCAAATCAAGTTACATTTTAACACTTTTTGGAAATTAATAATTTTTTGACCATGTTGGCAAGGTTAGCAGTTAGTTATTCTTAAAATTCATAGATGGTAATGTCAGTAATGTGCATTTTCTTAGTCTTACTGCGCGGTCGAATTTACTCACAAATGGGAATTAGAAATGAAAAAAAAAACAAGCCCAAACAGAGCAAATGTTATTTATTTATTTTTAGGGAAATATCTTAGGTAGTGGTTGGTTCGTTTTACTAAAAAGTAACGGCTAACGGCGTTCTCCATGTTTATATAAAATATCTTATTCTTATTCCAACGGTCTAGCGGATTTATTTTGCAACGCAACCTAATCTTAAATAACGTTTCAATGTTATTTATATATGTACAACGACATCTACTGACTCAAATTAGTACAAACGAAAACATTACATTAACAAAATAATATTATTTTTACCTTTCGTCTACCGTAATTACAGACACAATTAAACGACAACAGTTGTACGGAAATTTGTGTCCTCTTGGGACTACATATTATCACGCTATCACTTACAGGGGAGGAGTTGTGAATATTTATTTTTCTTACGCATTCTGTGACAGTGTTTATTCTAACGACGCATTTTTAAATGTTGTTTTTTGAGTAAGTAATGCTATTATCTGGCTTTACACTTTAAAAACTACGCCATTTATGTAACTTGGGCAGACAAACATAGTTTGTAGTAGTATAAAGAAAATTTTAAAACAGCGCCATCTATTTGTTTTCATAGAAATCAAATCAAATTACATGTCAACAATTTTTGTACATTAATAATTTAAATTTGATCATGTTGGCAAGGTTAGTAGTTAGTTATTCTTAAAATTCATAGATGGTAATGTGGACAGGATATACAAATACAAAAATTAAGTGTACAATGGGCGGTCTTATCGCACAGGGCAATATATAGGGCAGGGTATAGTTCGTTTTGAAAAATTCAAGTTCCAAAAAACCATCAAGATCTTGAGCAGAGTTGAGCAAGACTTAAAAAAAATGCGATGTTCAGTATTACAAAAAAGTTATGTTCATTGAAATATCGCCATCATCTGTCTGAAGATTTTCTGCGCGCTTTGAGGCGTGCTACTGGAGATGAAGTCGATGTACCTGATGATCGTGTGCTGAACACCTGTCTCAGTTCACTTCAAAATGTGGATATTTCTATCAACGGCAATCCGCATCAAGAGTATGGAAATCGAGAGTATAACGCTGAGACAGAGTTCTCTTCAGAGCAAAAACAAATCTATGACACCGTCCTTGAAAGCGTTGTGCAAAACCAGGGTAAAATGTTTTTCTTGGGTTGCTCCTGTTGGAACAGGAAAAACATGGCATACATGGTCAGGAGGCAAGGCAATATTGCTATTGCTGTCGCGTCGTCGGGAATCGCTGCCACACTGCTTCCGAGTGGCAAGGCAAGACAGCACATGCCATATTCAAATTCCTATCAATTTAGAGAGCGCCAAATCGCCTGTTTGTGGTGTGTCACGTAACAGCGATAAGGGACACGTGCTTAAGGATTGCTCTCTGATCGTTTGGGATGAGCGTACGATGGCCAACAGGAAGGCAGTTGCGGTCGAGGACAGAACCGAACAGTTTGTTCAGTGGCGATTTCGGGCAAATGCTTCCCGATTGCTACGTTGAAACAATTTTCGTTGTAGTCACAAGTTTGTGCGCTGCGCTTGACCATTAATATGAGAGCTCGGCTCGGCAGCAATGCACAAACTCGTACTGACTAAACAACCCACCGTTCCTTCTTGCCTTAGTTCCAGGGCCCCGGTGTTCCGCTTTAACATCTACCCTTACCTCCAGAAGGCTTCGGCCCTGCTGGGCTTCTACAGTTGCTGATGACTGCTTGACGCGCAGGGAACAGTGCGCGCCGTCGACGACTTAGGCCCAGTCCCAACGGTTATCGAATGGGTGGACAGAGAGCTACCCATTGCTTGGCGGTCGCAAGCCCGCGCCTACTGTGGCCAGAAATCGGGAAAGGAGATACGGCGGCGGTGGCTGCAGCTTGAGCGCTTTTGCTTTTGCCTGATGCACTTGACCCCCTTTTTTAGCCGCTAGCATTACTACTTCGCAGAAGGAGGCGACCGCCTGCCACTCTTCTTCGCTCCGGATCATGGCCTCTGCCAAAGTTCACTGCAAGTCAAAGCCTACCGCGAGAGAGGTGGACAGGAGGTACTTCCAGAGTCTCTCGATAGAGCGTTAGTCAGCTTAGAAGAATTCATTTGCTATGTGTACGGGGACATCAGTCATTTACCGCACCAGCAGAATTCTTTGGTGTGTGAGCGGGCCATTTTGACGTCCAAAAATGATCAGGCTGCAGCAATTAACGAATACATTCTCTCGGAAATTGAGAGAAATGCAGTGGTCTATCATCATCACATCTGTATTTTATGTACCTACCTATGTTCTACAAATAAAATATCTGATTCTGATTCTGATTCTATACCTCGATAAACACTGTCGTCGAGCAAGATGACGCCACACATTATCCCGTGGAATTTTTGAACTTCCAGCCAGCATGTGGACTTCCAGCGCATACCATCAAGCTGAAAGTCGGAGTCCCGATTATGTATCTTCGGAACCTATCTCCTCCAAAGTGGTGTAACGAGACCCGTCTTAACGTCATCTCGCTGCACAGACACATAATTGAAGCCAAAATTCTTACGGGTTGTGGAGTAGGCGAGGCAGTATTTGTACCTCATAACTTCCCGTTCCACTTCAAGCGAGTACAGTTCCCCGTGAGTGTTTGCTTCGCGATGACCATCAATAAGTCGCAGGGGCAGACACTGAGTGCAGCGGGTGTCAACTTCAGGACGAGTTGTCTCTTACGCGGGTAACTGTATGTCGCTTGCTCCCGCGTCACCAGTCCTGACTCTCTTTACATTTTGGCTCCTGGCAGCATAACTACCATCGTAGTATGGTGGCGGAGTGGTAAAGGCTCCGACTCAGTGATGGTGAAGTAGTAAAGGCTCTGACTTACAAGTTGTAGGTCGGGGGTTCAAACCCAGCCAGGCGCATCACTTTGTGTAATTTATTTCATAACCACTGCTCAACGGTGAAGGAAAACATCATGAGGAAACTGTGACTGTGAATGTCTTAGAACCAAAAATCGAAGACATATTGTGTCATCCACCAATCCGTATTGGACTTGCGTTGTGGGTTATGGCCCATTCCCCTAGAAAGGAGGTCTGTGTCCCAGCAGCGGGAACTTTATAAGGCTGATGCAATGCTATTTTAAAAGTTATTTACTTATAATGCTATACCGACACCGCCATCTTAGGTATTTTTGGTGCTGTACTGCCGTGCAGATACTAAAACGCAGTAAAAGTATAGCAAAATACGCTATTTTACTGCGTTTTAGTGTCTGCACGGCAGTGTAAAGCTTTCACGCAGACAACGTCGCGGGCAGCAGCTAGTTATTCCTAAGGAAGAATTGATAATTCTATAACCCATTGCAGTAATGTCACAAAAAACCAACTGGAGTCAAGGGTTTGAGTCTGAAAGAAAAGCTCTGGTCCTGGTATATAAGGCAACTAGCTTTTGTCAGCGGCTTCGCCCGCGTACATAAAATATAATCTATGTCACTCAGGAGTAAAGCAGCTTTCTATTGATGCTAAAATTTTTCTAATCGGACCAGTACTTCCAGAGATTACCTCCTACAAACAAAAAATAAAAAAAACAAACTTTCCCTCTTTATTATATTAGTGTAAGTAGATGTCGAAACAAGGTGGGTGGTTTAGTCAGTAAGAGTCTGACATTGTTTCGCACTTCGACCAAGGGATGTTTTTACCCATCATAAAAAAAGCCCTCCACTTCGACAGAGAACCAAAAATCGGTTATAATCCTCGTCACTTATTTCTTTTTTTCGAATCGATGGTAAACTAGTTAAATTATTTGGGCCCAGTACAGGTTGGAATTCATTAAATCCTCCACAGTACAGGTGTAAGTGAACTTGGGAGGGACACTCCAACGCGTGGCTCATATCTTGAACAGCACCGCACTCACATTTAGTATCCGACGGGTCTGTAAACCCCCAAGTTGTGTTTGCAGCGGCCTACCTGGATGCGCAGCCGATTTAGTGCTTTTCATACAAACCACTTCCAGGCAGGAGACGTTTTTGGAGTTTCAATCATGTCAGTCGAAGTTGGGGACTACTACAGGGCCACAGGGAATTTGCGAAAAGGCAACCGTGGTTCTAAAACGCAAACCACGACTTACCACGGCTGCGTGTGTTACAACACACGCAGCCGTGGTAAGTTGTAACTTGATTAGATTTAGTCAGTCGTTCGTCTACTATTTAGTCAGTAAAAGTCGGATGTTATTCTTTCTAGATCTAACAGTTTTCAGTATAAATTACCTACTCATCATCAGCCTTTTTAATTTTAATACTGCTGGGACACATGAGTGTGAATGGGCCATAATCCTCCACGCGGGCCCAGTGCGGATTGGTGAATGTTACTTATCTTCGAATTCTTGGTTCTAGGACATGTCGGTTTCCTCACGATGGTTTCCTTCACCTTTTTGAGAGCAGTGGTGATGAAATAAATTAAGTAATGCGCTTGGCTGAGTTTGAACCTGTGACCTACAACTCGTAAGTCGGGATCGATACCAATCGGCCACCACGGCTCTCTATTACCTACTGGCGTAGTTTTTCATTGCGCATCTGACAGACATATTGACCACTAAACAATATCTAATATCAATGTTTACAATCTAAGCCTAGTGAGCGTCAGACCTAACGGCGCCGGCGACCGTGACGCTCCTAGTGATGGGGAAAAAGAACATTCTCAAAACGAGAACATTCTCGGGAGAGAATGTTCCCGAATATTCTCGAGAACCGAGAACATACGAGAACTTATGAGAACTTAAAACTTGTATGTGCTCTTTCCGATTTGAACATGAAAATATGATGATTTTAATTTTTTATTATTGAATTTAATTTACATCTCAGTCTGTAAATAGGACAGTGATACAATAAATAGCAGTTAAACTAAACTTATTTCATCCTGAACATAAACGGACGACGTGGAGACGTCATTTCTCTGAAACTGTTCACGGCTGCAATGGAGGATGTCTTCAAGGTTCTGGAGTGGAGTGGTCTAGGCATTTATGTCAATGGCGAGTACATCACTCACCTTCGGTTTGCCGACGACATCGTAGTCATGGCTGAGACTACGGAGAAGCTCAGTACAATGCTCGATGACCTCAGTAGAGCTTCCGAAAGAATCATCATCATCTTAGCGACAGTCCCGGTTGCACACCTTGGCTTTCACCTCGGTGCCCGGGGTCCGATTTCCTACACAGACGCCTCCACTTCGCTCGGTCTTTCGCGTTCTTTGCCTTAAGCCCATTGGCACGCATATCGTCCCTTACGACGTCGATCCAACGCCTCTTAGGCCTTCCTCGTTTTCCGGGTCCCGGCGGAGTCGGCATGGCGAGGCATCTGTTACCCACGTAGTCTGCCGGTTTTCGTAATACGCGGCCATACTAGCGTAAGCTACCCTCCTGCAGTTTATCCGCTATGTCACGGACCTGAAGGCTGGCCCGGATGCGGGAGTTTTTAATGCGGTCTTTCCGCGAAACTCCAGACATCCAGCGCAGCATATTCATTTCCGTGACACACAGGCTTTGCTTATGCCGCTCAAGTACAGGCCGCGCTTCACTGCCATACAAAAGGACAGGCCTAATGATGGTCTTATAGACCTGTCCTTTGAGCCTAATCGGCATGTTGGGGTCACAGATAACCCCCGCCACCTCACGCCATTTCGCCCAGGCCGCCAAGATACGTGACTCGACGTCGCAATCGACGTCCCCGGACTCGTGGAGCACCGATCCCAAGTACCTGACCTGTTCCGTGCGCTCGACTGCGTCTTCGCCAATGCGAACAGGAGCAGCTTTTGTTGTGTTACAGGCCAAGTACTCGGTCTTCGCCGCATTAATCTTCAGACCGCCGTTATCCAGCGATTCCTTCCACGCTGTTACATGTCGGACCAAGCGCCCACTGTCCGAGTCCGCCAGCGCGATGTTGTCTGCATACATGTGCAGTAGTTTCCGAAAGAGTGGGCCTTAAAATGAACATGGACAAAACCAAAGTCATGGTTAACATGTATGTAGCGCCCACACCTATCAAGATCGGAGACTCTACACTCGAAGTAGTAGACGACTACGTTTACCTAGGACAGACAATCCAGTTGGATAGGTCTAACTTTGAGAAAGAGGTCAATCGTCGAATCCGACTTTTTTTTTAGTGGGAAAAATCATCTAATGACGAATCTCGCCCTTGGGCGTAGCGGGAAACAGTTTCAGACTCTTACTGACTAAATGACCCATCCTTTGTTAGCCTTCATACCAGGGTCGTCTTCATACCATCCTTTCAGAAGCCGGACCGGGGCCCCAGTAGGCTTTGAACCTGCAGTTGGACCTCTTCATTTTCTGACAACTCCTTGAGGCGCGCGAGAACAGAGCGCACCGTCGACGACTGGCTTGTTCCGGGCTATTACCAGACAACCGGGCGTCGAGCTACCCATTGCTCCCCCCCTACGGTGGCCAGAAATAGGGATCGGAATCGCGGCGGCGTCTGGGGCGTGAGCTCCGTTGCCTAATGCGGTCGGCCTCCTGTTATGCTAGCATTGCTGCTTCGCAGAAGGAAGTGACTGCCTGCCAATCCTCCTCGGACCATGGCTTCTACCAAGGTCCGGCGCGAGAGATCGCCGCCGCCGATCGCCCCCACGAGGATACGGCGATGCTCTTCCCAAGCGTTGCATACCTCTACCCTGTGCTCCACCGTATCCTCCGGGCGGTCCACACAGTGGAAACACCCAGGCGTCTCTTCCGCACGAATCCGGTGCAAGAACCTCCCGAACTTGCCATGTCCGGTGTCGAAGAATCCGACTCGGCTGGGCAGCGTTTCAGAAGCTACGCGGTGTCTTTTTGTCTAATATACCACAGTGTCTCAAGACGAAAGTCTATAATCAGTGTGTGTTGCCAGTGATGACATATGGCTCTGAAACGTGGTCGCTTACCATGGGCCTCATAAGAAGACTCAAAGGGCAATGGAAAGGGCTATGCTCGCAGTATCCTTGCATGATCGATTCAGAAGTGAGGATATCCGCAAGAGAACCAAGGTTGCCGACATAGCGAAAAGAATCGCCAAACTTACTTAAGTCTTGCCCATTGCCACTTGGCAATAGGCAGGACACTTTGCACGCAGAACGGATGGCCGCTGGGGCCGGAAGACGCAGCGTTGGAAGGTCTCCCACAAGGTGAACCGATGACCTGGTCAGGGCTGCTGGAAGCCGATGGATGCAAAACGCACAGGACCGGTATTTGTGGCGGCGCTTGGGGGAGGCCTATGTCCAGCAGTGGACGTCTTTCGGCTAAAATAATGATGATAATGATTTTTATATTTTATGCTATGAATATGTGATTTTATAAGATAAATATTTATTGTATTGTTCATATAATGTAAATTGTTGTCTAAAGAAATATTAATCTAACTACTGATTTTGTCAAGGAAAATTAATATGATATTCCTATTTTTATTTTATTTAGCCGAAATCACGTAAATAATGTTGATTTGGTTATCAATTTGTATTGTATTTCATTTAAAAAATCCTCAAATGTAGTTAGCCTCACGAAACGTTCCAAAATTTAAAATAATACACTATTACATTCCTTTTAGCATTCAAATTTTAAAAGGGGATTACATGAAGTTTGGGTTTTGTTACTCAAATTTTAAGTTCTCGTAAATTCTCTGCTAGGAGAACATTCTCGAGAACATTTCCGCAATGTTCTCGCTAAGAGAATGTTCTCGGGAATTTCCCATCACTAGACGCTCCTAGTTAAGGCACTTGCTCCCATTTAGTGCCATAAAACTGTGACTTTCTAGAGTCGGTAACGGCTGGGTTAATATATTTGAAAAATATATATTTGTTATAGATTCACTTGCTTGTTTTCTTTACTCCTTTCAAACAATTTTGATTTTTAGAAATATGTTAACTAACACAAACAAAATATTCATCAAAATGTTTTTTTTAGGTGGGATATATAAGATTTCTCGCCCTTAGGCGTAGCACTCCGGTTCCTTCTTTGCCTTTCATACTAGGCCTGGGTTTTCCATTCAGTAACGAAACCTCAAACATGGGCCTCTTTAGGCATAGGCACCCTTGGAACAATAGGTGCCGTTGGCGATCGGACGGCGAGCTACCCATTGCTCGCTGTTCGCTAGCCTGCGCCTACTACAGTAGCCAGAAATTGGGATCGAAATCCCGGCGGTGGCTGAGGCGTGAGGGCTTTTGCTTCACGCGTAAGCACTACGGCTTCGTCAATATTTTGATATTACTTAATTAATTAATCAATATCTTGCAAATAAAATGGTTTTAAAAATCAGCGGGGCTTTATGCGGCCGCAAGCCGTTGTACGAGCATTTACATTTAAATCCGGTAAGATTTTCAAGGGACTATTCGCCTTTATATCTACGGTGAAAATTGCAAAACATTAATGCATTTATTCTATTTATTTATATTTATACAACTGTTACGGACGATGCGGTGTGTAAATTGTGTGCTCAGGCCTTACTGTGACTTTTCAAAATGTCAAGTGTGCGAGCGAGAAAGGGAGATAGAAAGCTAGTCATCCTATATTAAAAGTTCAAATTATTCAAAATCATAAAGTCAAGCCAGCAAAAAAAAAATCTAAGCTATGGTGATATTTTATTGTCGTAAACAATCTAGTCAATTTAATTTTAGATACATTTATTTTTTGCCATCCTTAAATGGCTATTATCTTCATTTTATAAACCACTAGCGACCCGCCCCAGCTTCGCACGGATGCAATGCTGATATTAAATATATTATGCATGTATTTTACACATAAACCTTCCTCTTGAATCACTCTATCTATTACAAAAAAACGCATCATAATCCGTTGCGTACTTTTAAAGATCTAAGCATACATAGGGACAGCGGTAAACAACTTTGTTTTATACTAGCGACCCGTCCCAGCTTCGCATGGATGCACTGGTGATATTAAATATATTGTATTATATACACATTAACCTTCCTCTTGAATCACTCTATCTATTACAGAAAACGCATCAAAATCCGTTGCTTACTTTTAAAGATCTAAGCATACATAGGGCCAGCGCGACTTTGTTGTGTGTATACTATGTAATGATTGTCAATTGTTTCATTGATATATATATATATATATTATGGTTACTTATGTAGACACTTAATAATTCCATCAAAAATTTTCTTCGTTTACTTTCTTAAACTACTAGGTACTACCGTAACTTTTTTTTTTAATTGCTATAAACTAGTGCTTGACTGCGATCCCACCTGATGGTAAGCAGTGATGCAATCGTTGATGGTAAGGCGCACTAGTTTATTAAGAGCCTATTCACTCTAGCCTTGAAGACAAACTTTCTTTGACTTTGCAAAGAAATTAGTAAATAGAATACACAGTGTTTATAAAGGCTGTCATTGATAAAGAAAATCTCATTGGTACATCCAATATTCTGCAAACAAGAGCTAAATAAAATTGATTACTCTATAAGAGCATCGTATTGAAAATATGTCACTTCTATAACATCACATCGGCGCAAACGCACAAAAACGCTCTGTATATTGCCGTGTGATCCGGCTACAATGGCTGTTAATAATCTTTATTAGTCGTTATAGAATCTATCTGAAACAACGTTTAGAATAACGTTGGTAGGGTTCCGTGGGAGCTCGGGTAAAACCTTCGTTTTTTGGCGAAAGAAAGTTCTTACTTGTGCTGTGTGTGATAGTTCTTCTCCAGTGTGAGAAGAACGGCTGTAGTTGGAATAATTTTTGATTTATTTAAATCTTTCGAGTACCGTAATTACAGACACAATAAAATAACAATAAGAGTGCGAACGCTGGCGTTTCTTGGGCCTCAACAGTTTAAGTTATTCGTATAAAAAGATTGACTTTAAATCAATTTAATGTTTTTTTTTGTAATGATTATAATCATCAAAATAATTATTTTATAAACCAGTGCTTGACTGCAATTGTCGATAATAATAATTGATGATGGCGCACTAGTTTATTGGGAGCCTATTTATTGCAACTAGTAACACTTATCTATATAGAAAGACAAATAGATCCTAGACCTAATGAAACTATTTTTTTCCGTTGCAATTTTATTATATTTTTTACTTCTTGTGTTTTATGAATCACTTCTTATTTTAATAATATTGGTTGACCTGTTATTTGCGACTATAATGTAAGACTTAGGCCATTTGATATCTTTACACGTAAAATGTTATATAGGTAGAGAAGCTATTGGTTTTATTTTAATAAATAAACAATCTAGATAAAATCATGGTAAAATGCCATATTTATTAAGTGTAGCATTTTTCCATGATTAGGAACTAAAATTTCAAAACCAGCTAACAATATACGGAACCCTTCTCCCAGCAACACGGTTCAATTTACCTCTTTTTTTTCCATTTCACGCCTCTATTACCATACATCGATAGTTTTCCATTGTCTTCAGTAATAAATGTCTAAGTAAAATTACGCGTGAAGCTATCAAATAGTTAATAGGCGTTAGAGACCGTTACACTAGCGTTTAAAAATCGCTGCGATTTTACGCAAAGTCGTGTGCGAAAGTTGTTCGTTCATGGTGACTATGGTTGTTAGTCGTATTAATTAAATTTTTGTTGCTATGCTCATGTTTTATGGTAGCTTTTTCTTCATCATTTCAGGCTTATTTTCGTCACTGCTGAACATAATCCACCCCCAAAATAATGTCACCATAAAAACCGGTCTTGTACGTTTCACACCCATCAAATTCCTACCGAAGAAACACAGATTCCTTTATTTTCCAAACTAGATCTAGATCTTGACTAGATAGTAGGTCGCGGGTTCAAACTAAGCCAGGTGCATTACTTTGTGTATTCTATTTCATCGCCACTTCTCTCAAAATGGTGAAGGTCAACATCGTAAGGAAACCGAAGTGTCTAAGAACCAAAAATTCGAAGACATGTTACATCCACCAATCCGCATTGGGACCGCGTGGTGGATTACGGCCCATTCTCTCTACTAGAGAGAAGGCCTAAGTCCGAGCAGAGTGAACATTATAAAGCTGATGCTATGCTAGTCATATAATAATTAATTAAATCATTTTGTACAACACGACCCGATAAGATATTACTTCGCCATTCATAACTGATACTGGCACATTTTCTCTAAATTGGCGCTTACAACATAGCTTGTCACATACAATTTTCCAACAAACTCACAAACCAACCCCACAGCTCCATTACACAAAACATCTGAAAATAAACACTCACCATAAAAAGCAGCAATAAGACGCTGCAAGGCAATAATGAGCCAAGAATGACCCATACTTTGTCTCATACAATTTTGATTAAACTCACAAACCAACAAACTCACAAACCAACCCCACAGCTCTATTACACAAAACATCTGAAGATAAACGCTCACCATAAAAAGCAGCAATAAGACGCTGCAAGGCAATAATGAGCCAAGAATGACCCATACTTTGTTTCATACAATTTTGATTAAACTCAGAAACCAACCCCACAGCTCCATTACACAAAACATCTGAAGATAAACGCTCAACATAAAAACCAGCAATAAGACGCTGCAAGGCAATAATGAGCCAAAAATGACCCATACTTTGTCTCATACAATTTTGATTAAACTCACAAACCAACAAACTCACAAACCAACCCCACAACTCCATTATACAAAACATCTGAAGATAAACGCTCACCATAAAAAGCAGCAATAAGACACTGCAAGGCAATAATGAGCCAAGAATGACCCATACTTTGTCTCATACAATTTTGATTAAACTCACAAACCAACAAACTCACAAACCAACCCCACAACTCCATTACACAAAACATCTGAAGATAAACGCTCACCATAAAAAGCAGCAATAAGGCGCTGCAAGGCAATAATGAGCCAAGAATGACCCATACTTTGTCTCATACAATTTTGATTAAACTCACAAACCAACCCCACAGCTCCATTACACAAAACATCTGAAGATAAACGCTCACCATAAAAAGCAGCAATAAGACGCTGCAAGGCAATAATGAGCCAAGAATGACCCATACTTTGTCTCATACAATTTTGATTAAACTCACAAACCAGCAAACTCACAAACCAACCCCACAGCTCCATTACACAAAACATCTGAAAATAAACGCTCACCATAAAAACCAGCAATAAGACGCTGCAAGGCAATAATGAGCCAAGAATGACCCATACTTTGTCCCATACAATTTTGATTAAACTATAACAAATGCCAGTCATCCATTGCTTGCAATTTTCATGCCTTTGACACTGTATCACTTAATATAGAACTAACATTTAGCGCGCGACGATTATTATTGTTAGTGTGAAGGTGGGCTTAAAGCTACAACTTGGACATAAGCGGAAGCGGGAAACAGAAAAACGTGTATAAACAAGAAAGTTCTAAAAAAGAAATGCGCGTTGTCAAGTTGATTTTGTATTGAGATAAGGCTGCACTATTTTATAGTGTTTCATTTACATTATATTTCCTGTTTTGTTGCTGTTTTTTTTTTTGGTGAGTATAAACATGGTGCTATTATCAAGATTTTGAAGTAGTAACTTATACGTATATTTTTTGTGTTCCTTTTAATTATTTTATTTCCTTATAAACGAATATATTAAAAGTACCTATAGAAAAATAGTAGATCTGATCTGAGAAATAGTCGATGGTAAAACTCCTAAAAATGCAAGCCGTACTGTAAAGCAATAACTGTTTTTTATTAAACCCTTGCTCCAACCATGCAATGACAGCGACGGGTCATCATTCAAGCCTCCAATCACGAGGCTTTTGGTAACACAATCGTCATAATGACAACCGAGTCTACAAATCCCCAAATTTTTTAAATAATTCATTATCTTGGTTGCCCATTTATTACACAACTTTGCGGGTCTACGAAAATCTATTTTTTTTTTTATTTCCCTTGATTATCATTTCCGATGCAGTGACTGATAAGAGAGGATTAAGTTATCAAACAATGTCCGCAGAACTTGCACACCAAAAATTAACTGCTACCTAATCCGCTAGCGCCTTATCAATATGACCTCACCCTATCTCTCAAAAAACGTCTAAGCTTCACGCCACGCGTAGCAAGTATAATCGCATGTGAGACTCGCCGGTTTTTAATATAATTACGACAGGTGACAACCATGAGACCTGATACCATTCCGCCATTGTTGCATGATGTTTCCTTTAGATACAGCCGCAGGCGAAATGTACGGGACAGTGTTTGGAATAGCCACGCTGCGATTCTAGGACCAAAGAAATTTTGAACCGGTTCCTTAAATCTATTCCTAGAACGTTAGCATCTGAGGACACAGGTTATAGACAGTATAGGTCTCACACACCCTTTGATTCTAGGATAAAGTGATAAAAAATCAGTGCGATGGGACCACGCAAAGTGTAGCGCTTATTTACATTCTACAACTATCACACAACGTAGTCTAGTCCCAAACTAAGCAGAGCTTGTGTTATGATTACTAGACAACTGACAAACATACTTATATACGTCAAAATACATACATATCATTACATAGTATAAAACAAAGTCGCTTCGTTCTTATGTATGCTTAAATCTTTAAAACTACGCAACGGATTTTGATGCAGTTTTTTCCAATAGAAAGAGTAATTCTAGAGGAAGGTTTATATGTATAATACATGCATAATATAGGTATTTAATATCACTATTGCACCCGAGTGAAGCTGGGGCGGGTCGCTAGTTATAGATAAATTACACCCAGACACACACACAGATAAGGAGGTGCCATGTAAACAGCGCAAAGCATACGGTTCAAATCCAGCCCCGTATGTTTCAACAAAGCATTGCTGATATTTTTATTGGCTTTGCGCGCTATGAGCGCCATGATTACTGCGGATGAGCGGCTTTTTCTTATACCCGGGAAATAACAGTTTACACAAATGTAGGAGGTGTGGAGAAATATGAACTGCATCATGAGGATTTACTGCTAAAAACTGGATTCCTTAACGGTAAAAAACGGGATTTACAAAATGGTGTGAGAAATTTTACATAAGAACTTAAGTATGTGAGTTTAATTTGATTTATTCTTGTTTTGTTTATCACATTGTTTGTCTAACTAGGATATTGTTGATACCTTATAGCTACATCCTATGGCTAAGCATATAAAAGTTGGAAACAGGCACCTCCTTAAATAAAAAAAATTGAAGATGTGTGACATTCATCGTTTCATCAGCGTTTTATAAGGCTCATGTGAAATTTTGACTTTGACATCATCCGCACTGGGCCCGCATGGTGGATAATAGTTCATTCCCTTAGGGAGAAAGCCCAAGCCTCAGCTATTTAGTTTTAAAGCCATACTGGAAAATTATTGACAAATAAAATTATCTTTATTATGAACTAGCTGCTGCCCGCGACGTTGTCTGCGTGAAAGCTTTACACTGCCGTGCAGACACTAAAACGCAGTAAAATAGCGTATTTTGCTATACTTTTACTGCGTTTTAGTATCTGCACGGCAGTACAGCACCAAAAATACCTAAGATGGCGGTGTCGGTATAGCATTATAAGTAAATAACTTTTAAAATAGCATTGCATCAGCCTTATAAAGTTCCCGCTGCTGGGACACAGACCTCCTTTCTAGGGGAATGGGCCATAACCCACAACGCAAGTCCAATACGGATTGGTGGATGACACAATATGTCTTCGATTTTTGGTTCTAAGACATTCACAGTCACAGTTTCCTCATGATGTTTTCCTTCACCGTTGAGCAGTGGTTATGAAATAAATTACACAAAGTGATGCGCCTGGCTGGGTTTGAACCCCCGACCTACAACTTGTAAGTCAGAGCCTTTACTACTTCACCATCACTGAGTCGGAGCCTTTACCACTCCGCCACCATACTACGATGGTAGTTATGCTGCCAGGAGCCAAAATGTAAAGAGAGTCAGGACTGGTGACGCGGGAGCAAGCGACATACAGTTACCCGCGTAAGAGACAACTCGTCCTGAAGTTGACACCCGCTGCACTCAGTGTCTGCCCCTGCGACTTATTGATGGTCATCGCGAAGCAAACACTCACGGGGAACTGTACTCGCTTGAAGTGGAACGGGAAGTTATGAGGTACAAATACTGCCTCGCCTACTCCACAACCCGTAAGAATTTTGGCTTCAATTATGTGTCTGTGCAGCGAGATGACGTTAAGACGGGTCTCGTTACACCACTTTGGAGGAGATAGGTTCCGAAGATACATAATCGGGACTCCGACTTTCAGCTTGATGGTATGCGCTGGAAGTCCACATGCTGGCTGGAAGTTCAAAAATTCCACGGGATAATGTGTGGCGTCATCTTGCTCGACGACAGTGTTTATCGAGGTATAGAATCAGAATCAGAATCAGATATTTTATTTGTAGAACATAGGTAGGTACATAAAATACAGATGTGATGATGATAGACCACTGCATTTCTCTCAATTTCCGAGAGAATGTATTCGTTAATTGCTGCAGCCTGATCATTTTTGGACGTCAAAATGGCCCGCTCACACACCAAAGAATTCTGCTGGTGCGGTAAATGACTGATGTCCCCGTACACATAGCAAATGAATTCTTCTAAGCTGACTAACGCTCTATCGAGAGACTCTGGAAGTACCTCCTGTCCACCTCTCTCGCGGTAGGCTTTGACTTGCAGTGAACTTTGGCAGAGGCCATGATCCGGAGCGAAGAAGAGTGGCAGGCGGTCGCCTCCTTCTGCGAAGTAGTAATGCTAGCGGCTAAAAAAGGGGGTCAAGTGCATCAGGCAAAAGCAAAAGCGCTCAAGCTGCAGCCACCGCCGCCGTATCTCCTTTCCCGATTTCTGGCCACAGTAGGCGCGGGCTTGCGACCGCCAAGCAATGGGTAGCTCTCTGTCCACCCATTCGATAACCGTTGGGACTGGGCCTAAGTCGTCGACGGCGCGCACTGTTCCCTGCGCGTCAAGCAGTCATCAGCAACTGTAGAAGCCCAGCAGGGCCGAAGCCTTCTGGAGGTAAGGGTAGATGTTAAAGCGGAACACCGGGGCCCTGGAACTAAGGCAAGAAGGAACGGTGGGTTGTTTAGTCAGTACGAGTTTGTGCATTGCTGCCGAGCCGAGCTCTCATATTAATGGTCAAGCGCAGCGCACAAACTTGTGACTACAACGAAAATTGTTTCAACGTAGCAATCGGGAAGCATTTGCCCGAAATCGCCACTGAACAAACTGTTCGGTTCTGTCCTCGACCGCAACTGCCTTCCTGTTGGCCATCGTACGCTCATCCCAAACGATCAGAGAGCAATCCTTAAGCACGTGTCCCTTATCGCTGTTACGTGACACACCACAAACAGGCGATTTGGCGCTCTCTAAATTGATAGGAATTTGAATATGGCATGTGCTGTCTTGCCTTGCCACTCGGAAGCAGTGTGGCAGCGATTCCCGACGACGCGACAGCAATAGCAATATTGCCTTGCCTCCTGACCATGTATGCCATGTTTTTCCTGTTCCAACAGGAGCAACCCAAGAAAAACATTTTACCCTGGTTTTGCACAACGCTTTCAAGGACGGTGTCATAGATTTGTTTTTGCTCTGAAGAGAACTCTGTCTCAGCGTTATACTCTCGATTTCCATACTCTTGATGCGGATTGCCGTTGATAGAAATATCCACATTTTGAAGTGAACTGAGACAGGTGTTCAGCACACGATCATCAGGTACATCGACTTCATCTCCAGTAGCACGCCTCAAAGCGCGCAGAAAATCTTCAGACAGATGATGGCGATATTTCAATGAACATAACTTTTTTGTAATACTGAACATCGCATTTTTTTTAAGTCTTGCTCAACTCTGCTCAAGATCTTGATGGTTTTTTGGAACTTGAATTTTTCAAAACGAACTATACCCTGCCCTATATATTGCCCTGTGCGATAAGACCGCCCATTGTACACTTAATTTTTGTATTTGTATATCCTGTCCACATTACCATCTATGAATTTTAAGAATAACTAACTACTAACCTTGCCAACATGATCAAATTTAAATTATTAATGTACAAAAATTGTTGACATGTAATTTGATTTGATTTCTATGAAAACAAATAGATGGCGCTGTTTTAAAATTTTCTTTATACTACTACAAACTATGTTTGTCTGCCCAAGTTACATAAATGGCGTAGTTTTTAAAGTGTAAAGCCAGATAATAGCATTACTTACTCAAAAAACAACATTTAAAAATGCGTCGTTAGAATAAACACTGTCACAGAATGCGTAAGAAAAATAAATATTCACAACTCCTCCCCTGTAAGTGATAGCGTGATAATATGTAGTCCCAAGAGGACACAAATTTCCGTACAACTGTTGTCGTTTAATTGTGTCTGTAATTACGGTAGACGAAAGGTAAAAATAATATTATTTTGTTAATGTAATGTTTTCGTTTGTACTAATTTGAGTCAGTAGATGTCGTTGTACATATATAAATAACATTGAAACGTTATTTAAGATTAGGTTGCGTTGCAAAATAAATCCGCTAGACCGTTGGAATAAGAATAAGATATTTTATATAAACATGGAGAACGCCGTTAGCCGTTACTTTTTAGTAAAACGAACCAACCACTACCTAAGATATTTCCCTAAAAATAAATAAATAACATTTGCTCTGTTTGGGCTTGTTTTTTTTTTCATTTCTAATTCCCATTTGTGAGTAAATTCGACCGCGCAGTAAGACTAAGAAAATGCACATTACTGACATTACCATCTATGAATTTTAAGAATAACTAACTGCTAACCTTGCCAACATGGTCAAAAAATTATTAATTTCCAAAAAGTGTTAAAATGTAACTTGATTTGATTTTTGTGTAATCTCATAGATGGCGCTTTTTAAAATATGTCTTTATACTACTAATATTCATTAAACTATGATTATTTGCCTAAATTACGTAGTTTTGAAAAATGAATAATGGGAATCTTTATTATTTATCTAAATAAATTTACGTGCCAAGTTTCAAGTTAATTAACCCAAGCAATAAGATTCTCCCATACAAACTTTAACATCCCCTAAATCTTGCACTGGGGGTATTACTGAAAAAATAAATATGGCATCCTGGATAACTAATTTAGGGTAATGTTTATGCTAAGTTTTGAGTCGATCGGTCCACGGAAAAAAAAGTTACACCCTTGCATTCATTGCACCATTTAAATTCAATATTGCTTAGCTCCCACAACTTACGTCGTGATAATATGTAGCCTAAAGCCTTCCTTGGTTTACAAGGAACATTTTTGCTGAATTTCAAATCAATCTATCCAGTACTTTTGCCGCCAACCCGTACCATAGGCACAGACAAACAGACAAACAGACAAAAATTCTAAAAAGTCACTTTTTGTCATCAGTTACGTTTTTCTAACAAAACCCACTAATTTTTTCCAGAAAATTCTCAATGTACAGTTTTTCTTTCGTTACTGTTTTATTATATGTATAGATATTGACTGTGAGAGAGCTTTGGCGCAGCACTGGTCGAAGAAGTCATCATCATCATTTCAGCCGGAAAACGTCCACTGCTGGACATAGGCCTCCCCTAAAAGCCACCACAATGACCGGTCCTGTGCGGTTGAAGAAGTACGAGATGGTAAAAGAACAAGACCGTAGCAGAATGGAAGACATACGGTTCTAATGTGGGGTTAAATATTTATTTATTTTGCACACCTACCACAGTTTTGTCTTTTTTAACCCAAAGGTAGACTGGTAGAGAATGCCTTGTAGCATTAAGTCCGCCTATGTACCACTACTGTACATGAAGTTTAAATAAATAAATATTTGAATCTGTATTCATAACGCAAGTCTTTATCAATATTAATATCAAAATAATACAATAATAAACACATGTCGACACCTTATTTAACACGTCTTAATTGATACCAGTGCAGAAAAATAAGTGTCAGAAACAGCATAAATGCATCTTGACATGTACACCATTACTGATCTGAGTTTTTCTGCACTAAGATAGAATGCGATATGAAAATTTTTGCATAGTTTTGTGGATCCAATTAGCTCGATATTAAGTACTAATTTGATACATCTGTATAAACAGATGTATCATTTGATACATCTGTTTATAATCATGTTATTCTTTAAGGGTAGGAATGTGATGTAATTGTGATGAAGAAACTTCTCTCATTTCAATGGACTAATTGCCTGGAGTCCAGCGGGTTACTAAGGGATAGATGCGTATAGTATTTTTGCATTTTTGGTTACTTTATTAGTGATGTAGATCTTTTGAGGTGAAAAAGGAGAGAGTCTTTTAATACTGATAGGTTACCACTTGACCCCTATCTCACCTGATAGTTAAAGGCGAAAATGATGAAGGAGGTGGGTAGTTAAAAAACAAATAACTTCTACAGAGTAGAGCGAGAGGAAGTGTGAGAATTTTACTAGCCAAAACTCACCTGTGACTTTTACATTCCAGAACCACGGTATCCTTTTCAGGATTTCCCGATGGCCCTAGGGCAGTTATATTCTTCAACAACGCGACAGCAAATATCATCAAATAACTTCTCCCACACTGAGTAGAGTGAGAGGGAGTGTCACAATTTTTCAGTTTCTTTCTGCATTTCCTCTGTTTCTTCAGTTCTTTACACCAACTTTTAGAAGTACAAATTCAAGCTAACTGAGGCCAAGGTTTTGAATTTGAAAATTGGTGGGTTGTTAAGTCAGTCAGTAAGTATGATGCTGTTTTCCACTCCACCTGAGGGCAGGATTCGTCATTGGATGACGCATCCTTAAAGTTCCCCTATGCCTCCTTTACATTACTGGACAATAAACATTCCAGTAATTGCATTATCATATTCACTTAATATTTAGCTTACTATTTTAGGCTTGCGCAACTGTACTTGGTGTGAAATTAAAATTCTTATCATAACTGGTTTACGGCGGCCACCTTTGATCTAATTAGGACGATCGACGTGGAAGTCACGTTCGCACACGCTTATAGTAAAAACGATGCCTCGTTTAGGTTGGCGAGTTTGGAGGGTAGTATTTTGAACGGTTAGTTTGAAAGAATCATTACATAGTAGAAAACAAAGTTGCTAGGGTAGGCTTAGGTCTTTAAAAGTACGCAACGGATTTTGATGCGGTTTTTTTTTAGTAGATAGAGTGATTCATGAGGAATGTTTATATGTATAATGTAACCGTGCGAAGCTGGGGCGGGTCGCTAGTACAATATAACACAACTTTATTATACATCAAAAAAGTTACATAATCTAAAGGTATAATATATGAATCTTAGTCTATGGGTACAATGGCGGTCTTATCGCTGACAGCGATATTTTCCAGACAACCTTAGGATGGATCGTAAGGAAGTTACTTTTTAATTGTTATTGTGTAAATTATCATTTTATCTATTATTCATTTATTGCTTAATTATTTATTCTAGCTGCATAATTGTATCATCATAATTCGAATCATGTTTTGACTGAAATTTTAAATATCTGTATTATGTCACCTATACCTATACCATATATGGTAGGTCTAACTTTGAGAAAGAGGTCAATCGTCGAATCCGACTCGGCTGGGCAGCGTTTGGGAAGCTACGCGGTGTCTTCTCGTCTAATATCCCACAATGCCTCAAGACGAAAGTCTATAATCAGTGCGTGTTGCCAGTGATGATGTATGGCTCTGAAACGTGGTCGCTTACAATGGGCCTTATAAAAAGACTCAAGGTCACTCAAAGGGCAATGGAAAGGGCTATGCTCGGAGTATCCTTGCGTGATAGAATCAGAAATGAGGATATCCGCAAGAGAACCAAGGTTGCCGACATAGCGAAAAGAATCGCCAAACTTAAGTGGCAATGGGCAGGGCACATTGCACGCAGAACGGATGGCCGCTGGGGTCGAAAGATTCTGGAGTGGCGACCGCGTACCGGAAGACGTAGCGTTGGAAGGCCTCCCACAAGGTGGACCGATGACCTGGTCAGGGTTGCTGGAAGCCGATGGATGCAAGACGCACAGGACCGGTCTTTGTGGCGGCGCTTGGGGGAGGCCTATGTCCAGCAGTGGACGTCTTTCGGCTGAAATGATGATGAATGATGATGATGATGATTATGTCACCTAGTTATATTATTATGTGCATGTTGTGGTATCCTGTAACTGATAGAGCACCCGCTAAAGTAACCCTTAGATAGAGTTAGAATAACCCACAGACTTTATTGGAGACACAAATAAATAAATTTTGAAGCAAGTCATTATTGAGTAGTTATAAATAAATGGATGCTGACTGAAGTAACTGATCATAGCGTCATGACTTTAAAAAGGAGAACCGGAGAAAAGGAAGTTACCGAGAGTATTGTAATAAAGAATTTGAAAACGAATTACTTTTATTATAAACTAGCTTCTGCCCGCGACTTCGTCCGCAGAAAATTTCTTGTAGTGTTAGCTCGGGTAACATCCATGTCATATAAATAATTTATAGCCTATGTCACTAAGGAGTAAAGGAGCTTTCTATTGTTGCTAAAATGTTTGCAATCGAACCATTAGTACCAGAGATTACCTCCTACAAACAAAAAAATAAAAAAAAACAAACTTTACCTCTTTATTATATTAGTGTAGATTATTATGTTAGTTTAGATTAAAATTACTGTCTAATTGACATGGAAAAAGGTAAGTAAGTGATTTCCAGATTCAGATTAATAATGATTGTGTAATATAAAAAAAAATTAAAGCGAAAAATGTGTTAAAGTTTTAAAAGAATTTAAAAATGAAACTAAAAAATGTACGTTCTTGACATCAATTTATTTTATGTGTACAGATATGGTTCTGGATGTGGGTATCTTGTGTATGTAAGTTTATATGCATTAATGCATCCATGACATAAAATTATTTTTTAATTGAAATTAAATACTTACATCAATAAAACATTTATTGAATTACAACTTTTAAATAAGTTGTAATTCAATAAATGTTTTATTAATGTCCCTCTTATTAGTGAAACTAACTAGGTAACTACTCGCCAACCCCACTGCCCCATTCAAACGCGCCACCAAAGCGCATCTGCTTCAAATTAAAAAGCCTTGTTACCAGACATTTAAAAATCTTTAATACTGTTGAAAATGTAAACGGAGCATATTTAATTACTGGACGTCTGATAATCGCCAGTATGATTATGCGGTAACATGTTTATATTTTTATGTTTTTGTCGAGAGCCCCAAGTTTGCGGTATCATAACAATTCCAACGAAAAAATGCTTTGGCATTATTCAGCTGTAGGTTCTGACTATTTTAGCGGTCAGTAAAGACATTCATAAAATGTTTATGTCAATGTTGTGTCAATTTTGTAAAGGAACTAGTTTTATTTGGCACAAATACAAAAGGATACAAGTGAAGTTTGAAGGAACACGGAAATAAATAAATATTGTAAGTTAAATAGTTTAAGCTAAAATTATTTTATTTATTTATAGTTTATTTCAGGCAATAATAAACCCATAGCGACATTATTTTATTACATAAAATAGTTATAGGATAATAAATGGATTGAATTAAATACATTAGAATATATAAATTAATTTTCATACCTATAATAAATTATTGAATCATTGATAAAATTATTGAAATACATCAATAACTTAGGCAATATGCAATTCAAGTATTGTAAATTATTGAATTGCATATTCTTCATTAGGAAACATTGTCAGACCCTAACTAACTAAACAATCCACCTCATTCCTATTTAGCCCTCATACCGGGTCGAACCTTCCTTTCAGAAAACGGGCCGGGGCCGCGGGATCCCAGTAGGCTTCGGTCTTGCAGTTGGGCCTTTACATTTGTTGAAAACTCCTCGAGGCGCAAGGGAACAGCGCGCGCCGTCGATGACCTGACTTGGTTTGGACCGTTACCAGACGACTGGACGGCGAGCTACCCACTGCTCGCCGTCCGCTAGCCCGCGCCTACGGTGGCCAGAAATCGGGATCGAAATCCGTGTGGGGCGTGGGCGTTGCCTTCTGCGGTCGCCCTCCTCCTTTGCTAGCATTACTACTAAGAGAGCTGAGGTTACAAACACAAAAATCAACCGAAACCACAACCTCATCTTAGTCAAACTCAGTTAAAAATAACCAAAGAACACCTGTGTATTTTAGACACAAAAGTCGAAAAGCAAGCATCAAACAGCTATTACGAATCAGAAAAGAAAGGTTACTACAACCAATTATTCCCTGTTACTCAATCGTTCAATCCCAGAGTATGAAGGGGCATTTAAAGACAATAGCAGACTGCCCACCCGTAGCAAAAACAATCGCGATTCTCATAAAAGATCGCGTTTAAATGAGCACTAACCTTTGATTATCGTTCGATATCGAAGTGAGATCGCCTCGAGCGAAATACGCCTATAATTTCGCGGATGCGGCGTCCCGTCACGTGTCTTTTGCGTTTTTATTTAGCGATAACGTGTTAATTTTGATGTGGTTTAGCTTTAATTGATTGGGAGACTATGATTGGCTTTTTGTTAAAGGCGTACCTACGTCCGGACCAAGGCGTGTCTGTTATACATATTGTGGACAACATAAAAAATGGTAGTGCAATAAACAGTTGACCCACGTTTTGGGGTTCCATACCTTAAAAAAAAAGAAAACGGAACTCTTTAGGATTGCGAAAAGTAAGCAATGGATAGTTCGACGACCGATAGTCTGGTAATCATCAGGACCGTGCCCAAGTCGTGGACGGCGCGTATTGTTCCCGCGCGCCTATAAAAGGAGTTGTCAACAAACCGCGGGGACCCTGCAAAGGTCTCGAAGCCAAATGAGGCCTAGGGTTCATGTCTGAAATGAAGGTTCTGGATCTCGTATAAAAGCGAGCCACGACGAGGTGGGTTGTTTAGTCAGTAGGAGACTGACATTGTTTCGCGCTCCACTTAAGGGTGGGATTCGTAATTGGAAGGTTTTTACCCAACATCAAAAAAAGACATGTGACATTCACCATTATCAACCCACACTGGATCCGCATGGTGGATTACGGCCCAGTCCCTCTCATAAAGGTCTGAGTCCCAGCAGTAGGAACATTTAAAGGCTATGCTATGATCTTATAGAAGAAGGCAGTGGGTGGCCTATTCAGGTGGAAACTTACTTTGTATTTTACGGCTTAGTGACCTTTTCTATGTGAGAATTGAATTGAGAAAGGTCAATTCTTTTTTAATTCAATTACAACTGCCGATCAACATGGTGATATGTTTTTGTACATCTACCGCTCTGGGTGAAACGAGAAGGGAGTTCGTGTCGTGAGTACCTTTTGCATTTCTGGCTCTTTCAAAAAATCCTGCCAGCACGGTGGTCCGAAGTTTACGTACAAAACTTTTTATTACGTAATTATTCAATTAGGTTATAAATTGTAAGTTTTTTTGACATTACATGGTTTTTATAGTAAATATTAGTTATTGACACTTATTATTATTATTTTTATTGGTTTTCATTATTTTATTGCCTTTTTTTAGTTTAAAGACCTTTTTTGATATAGAAATCTTACTATACTATTACTTAAGTCGCCTTTTGTGTTCCGACCGCGGTAACACTTTTGAACAATCCTCAGTCGGTAACACATCTATCTATTTATCCATGACCAATGTTATTTACACGCTATCACTGACTCTCTTTTCTTTCATAACACTCATACAATCCTTCAGTGTTTTCTTTGATGTCCCTCTTCCTGTTATCCTCAACCCGCCACATGTTTATACTCATAACTATTTACCATGACCTCCTAGAAACAAGACAACACAGACAGTTAAACTGTGAATGTATTTGTCGCTGATAAAATCTAACGGATATGTCATCACACAAAATTAATACTTAACCATTTGAACAGTGAAAACTAAGGAATTGCTCGACTATTCCATTGCTTTAGGGTTCAAATGGCTAGCTTATTATTTAACAAACTGACAGGCAGCCATCTGCGCGCGCAGGTGGTTCCGTGGCCTGCGCGCGCAATTTTGTGTACTTCGCTGTTTTTTTTTCAATAATTTTGACGGTTTTATTCGAATTTACGATTGTGAAGTATGTTTAGGTCTTTTTTTTAATCGTGGTGTAAAGATCTATGTGTCCTGTGTGTGATGCAAATATAATAAAGATGCAAATATATAAGTTTCTTTGAGTTTATTTAATGTAATAAGAATTTGTCACCAAGCGAATATGTTAGGAAATTATGTATTTTTTTATTGTGTATTTTATTGTTATGTATTACTCGATTTCGAAGCAAAACAACGTGTAAAACGCACGGAGGAATTGCAGGCGGTCGCCTCCTTCTGCAAAGCAATAATACTAGCAAATGAGGAGGCCGACCACAAGAGGCAATGGCGCTCACAATCCAGCCGCCGCCGGGATACCGATCCTAATTGCCAGCCACCGTAGGCGCGGGCTTGGGGACAGCAACCATTGTCCGGACCGGGCGCAAGTCCTCACGACACGTATTGTTCTTACGCACTTCAGTTGTCAGCAAACCGTAGGCCATGGCCCCAACGGCCCCAAGGGCCCAGACTTACAGAGTCCGGACTTTTTTGGCATTAAAAGACTGACACTATCTCCCGCCCTACCCAAGGGCGCGGAAATGTTATTGGAGGATTTTTACCTACCAAAAAAAAACATAATATACCGTTAAACTTTGGTCATTTGAATCCCATGGAGGGTCGATCCGGTACAAGAAAAACACTATCGATTTGTAAAGACAAAATCGAAAAATAAAGTACTTTTTTTTCTAAAACTAATTACTTAGTACTTTATTTTTTAATTTTATTTTTACAAATGGATAATGTTTCACGTACCGAATCGACCCTACACGGGATTAAAACGGCCAAAATTTATCGGTGTAAAATGTAGAGGTACATTGTAATAAAACACAAAATATAATTATTCCTCCAGCTGCATCACTACTGGTCTTTTAAAATAACCAGCGTAACGTTGAATTATGAACAATTTTTAGTTGAACCAGCTGTGAATGTAGTCGTAACGGTAAGTTTTTGTTATCACTCATAATGATTAAATAAAACTAAGGTAAAAACTCAGAAAGCGTAAACTAGAAATGCAATGTTTTATTCACAAGATAACCAACGTTAGTGTCTTTGTAAAAAGATGCTGAAATTTTAATTTCTTTTTTCTTTCTGTGGTTTCGTAAAAAGATATCTTTTCACAGTTGGTTAGTTTAGGTTTATCTTGCAAAATTAAATGTTGGAGTTTTACAGGATGCTTTTTGGGGAGTGTGCGCGGGAATTGCAAGAACTGATTCCAACATCTCGTTTCTCTCATCGGATAACCCGAGACCCGGCGAGTATCCATCTTTACGTTGTTGAAACTTCTACGGTTCTGACTAAGCGTTTCACATCTTCGTTTATTGCGCACACATCGAAGGTCTTCCCTTCCGATTATAATTTGGTTGTAGATTACAATTTAGTAAGGCTAGAGTATTTACTCTAGCCTTGAAGATGAAGGAGAGAAGAGGTTCTTCATAAACGAGTGCGCCACACCTTCAACAATTGTCTCACTGCTTACCATCAGGTGGGATCGCAGTCAAGCATTAGTTTACAACAAATGAAAAAAATAAATCAGTAGAGAAATATTTATTCGTTTTCCTTCACTTATATAAACATATTAGTTGCATTTCATAAATATATCAAAAACAAAAGAAAGCATTTAAAATAACAAAAAAAACCAGTAGGGTAAAAGGGTTCAAGCCACCGGCGGTTAGGGTTCCAGAGAAATGAACATCCTAGCTCTACGAGCCTAGTCCAAAAGTAAATATAGGTGTATAAAGGCTTTCTTAATCAAGCCTTTCAACATCTATTTGCAAAATAAATATCCTTTATTAAGAAAACAAAACAAGTTGGTAAAAGGCACCAAAATAATGATCTTATAGCATAGCATAGAACGTTCCTCCTGTTAGGACTCAGGCCTTTTCTATAGAAGTAATGGTAATCCACCCCTCAGGCCCAGCAGCGCCCTCGCCGTAGCCGTCGCCGCCGCGATCCTGCCGATATCCGGCCACCGTAGACACTGGCTCGCGGACGGTGAGCAATGGGTAGCTCGCCGTCCGGTCGTCTGGTAACTGTCCAGACCGATTCCAAGTCGTCAACGGCGCGCACCGTTCCCGCGCGCCTCAAGGAGTTGTCAGCAAACTGCAGGGGCCCTTCAGGGTCGAAGCCTCCTGGAGCCTAGGGTGGTGCAAACTGTTACCTCGACTCTAGGAATAAGGCAAGGAAGGTACGGGGTAGGTTTTTTAGTCAGTAAGAGTCTGACACTGGTCTCCCGCTCCGCCCAAGAGCGGGTTTTGTCATTGGATGATTTTCACCTACCATAAAAAAACCCCTCAGGCCCAGAGCGGGTTGGTAGATGTCAGATATGGTTTCGATTTTTTGTTCTAGGACATGCCGGCTTCCTAATGATATTTTCCTTCATCGTTTTAAAAGCAGTAGTGATGAAATCAATACATATCAAAATCAATGCCACTTTTCGTTGTAATTTTGTAACTCAAGAACGCGCTCAGCTATTCAAACCAAATATTTAGACATTGTTCGGTCTATTTAGTAGATGGTTTATGTGAAGTTTGCACAAAATCGGTAGAGCGGTTCTTCACTTAATCATTTCTGTTGTCAGGAGCAAAGTTGCGGGCAAAAGCTAGTAAATTATATAAAGTAATACGCCTAGTTGCGATTATTCCCGATGTCCACCACTTGTCTGGCCACCACTGGGGGACAGCGAGACAACTTTAAAACATAATTCTCGTTGTCCACCACTGGGGGACAGCGTCACATCTTTGTAAATTATTCCATTCGCCCCCACTGGTGGACAGCGACACGAATTTTTTAACATTCCCTATGGCCGCCGTAGGGGGATAAAGGCACAATTCTTTTGATCCAATTCCCACTGGCCATCAATTTAAATTATTTTATCTAGAGACCATTTGGTTTTATGCTGAAATTACTTTTATCCAATTCTAATGCTTACGTAATAATAATGACATAATATATATTTCTTTCCTTGTAGTTCATTGAATTAATTATAGGTAATTCATTAAAATTAAATTTTATTTTCTTGCTAATGCTTATTATTACCTATTGATACTATTCACTTCATCAAGATATTTACAATAAGTGTTGCTATGAGGGAAAGTACAGACGCCAGCACATCAAGTTATACCAAACTGTCAAATTTCTTCAAATGATTTTAAACCTTAAAACGTTGGAAGTAACTCGTTCAAAATCAAATAGTTGGGTTTGAACTCGTGGGCCTTTAACACTCGGTCATTACTTCTCTTATATCTTTACTTATGAGGTTTTCAAAGTTTTTGTTTTTTTTACAAGCTTTATATTAGTTTCAGCAGTCCGATGTTTGTGATCAAATCTTTCAAATTAAATTTGATCCACTTCCCGGTTACCGATTGCGCTGTTTCGCATGCATGTGAAAATTGCGTGACGATGTAATATTATGATTTGTCAGCTCCATGTGGAGCTGATCTGAGAACTGAATGCTGGCCATAGGAACTGTGTGTGTGTAACCGACACAACCCTTTCGAGTGTAGGCTCTTGTGACTCGTCTTGACGAGTATTTCGGTGCTAGATGGTAACCAGGGTCTGATGATGGAACTGGAAGATGGCCACAGAAACTTGGTAATACAATAAAATAACCCTAACGTGTTTGTACTTTTCGGAAAGGTTTTGATGAGTATTAATTATAAAGTTATATTTGGATCTATAAAAGCTTGTTATCAAAATAATATTTTCATTGAAATCTTGTTCTGTCCTATAGTAAAATAAGTAATAGCGTAATTGTCAATTTCCCTATGAAGACAAACTTGTAATTACCTCAGTCACTTCTTTATACAGACATTAGTTACGGCAGAGTACTCTGTGATGTGTTTGTACGAAAAGAGACAAAATAATTATATATTTGACTGGCCTGTCAGTCTAGTAGTTAGTGACCCTGACTGCTATGCGGGAGGTCGTGGGTTCGATTCCCACCCAGGACAAATGTTTGTGTGATGAGCACGATCATTTGTTCTGTGTCTGGGTGTAATTTATCTATAATATGTATGTATTCAGAAATATATAAGTATGTATATCAGTTGTCTACCCATAACACAAGCTCTGCTTAGCTTGGGACTAGATGGCGTTGTGTGATAGTTGTGGACATATTATTATTATTATTTGGCTAGCCTTCTGACAGCGGCTTCACTCGCGTGAAAGTAGGGTTCTCCATAGTAACTTTAGACCCCCATTACATCCCTTTAGGAGCTGAATTTTGAAAAATCCTTATTGTTCGCCTACACCATAAAAGGAAGCCTTGTGCAAAATTTTACGCTCCTAGGCCCAGTAGTTTAGGCTGTGCGTTGATATGTCAGTCAGTCAGTTTCTCTACGTCATAAAAGAAAGCCTTGTGCAAAATTTTACGCTCCTAGGCCCAGTAGTTTAAGTTGGGCGTTGATATGTCAGTCAGTCAGTAAGTTTCTCTTTTTATACATATAGATTAAAGGCTATATTGTCAATTTTCCAATGAAGACAAACTTGTAATTACCCCAGTCACTTATTTTTACAGGTATTTGTTACGCCAGAGTACTCTGTAATGTGTTTGCACTGAAAGAGACAAAATAATTATATATTTTGTTAATTAAAAGTCAACTTTTATAGTTATTACAACATCCAGCCTATAAAATGACAGGTAGCACTCAATTTAAAAAAAGTTTTATTAAATACCTGTTGGGAGCTACTTATGTACAGTCAGCGAAAGAATTTGGTGTGCAGACCACTTATGTGTCTCAATATTTTGGCACTTAAGAGATAAACTTTTGAAAGACTTTAATTCTATCTCCTTTCGTTTAGTCCATCCTGAAGTTGTGTGTAAGAAATTGCCCTGTACGATAAGACCGCCCTTTGTACACTTAGTTTTATAAATTTTTATCCACATTATGAGGTGTACAATTAAGTTGTAATAAATAAATAATTATGGTAAACGATTAGTGCATTGAATTGCAACTGAAGTTTCATGAATTTTACAGTAATAGTTTATAATTTAAATGTAAAGGAAAAAGAATGAAGGTAGCGTTAACACTGAATATTTTGTTTAGGATCACTATTGATATAATTATATAACCGAAACCATTGAGGCATTGGACTAGAAGCAAGGAAACGCAAATAGCAAAAAAGCTATGAAAGGTTTGCATACGCGCAGTATATTAGGACAGTACTTACCGATAAGCTTTAAAATTATAAAAATTACCAATAAGTGAGTTAAGAAAACGTTTAATGAAGAAAGGAACAGATAAGATGTCCACGGAGACGTGGCTTCATATCTGCATGCGTATTTGTCAACAACAAGGTATTGACAGATTCATAGTTTCATGTTATAAGATTTATCCAGGCGTACACTAAGCGTATAATGATGCGCCAAAGAAGCTAACCGTCCATCGGCAGAAGGCCTTGGTGTTTATTTCAAATAGGCTTGCCAATTAAGGTTGGTGAATAAGAGCAGTGTGACCAACTGGTAACGGCCCCGACTTACGAGTTGTACGTCGCGGGTTCAAACTCAGCCAGGCGCATTACTTTGTGTAATTTATTTCATCACCATTGCTCTCAAAACGGTGAAGGAAAACACCGTGAAAAACCAGCATGTCCTAGAACTAAAAACTCGAAGATGTGTGACATTCACCAATCCGTACTGGGCTCGCATGGTGAATTATGGCCCTTTCCCTCTGCTAGAGAGAAGGCTTGTTTCTCAGCAGTGGAAACATTAAAAAGTCTGATGATTATGATTGACCATTAATCGAAAACCTAGTTACCCTACACACCAATCTCTTTCATTGCCTGTACTTAAATAAATTACACACCATGGATCCATGGTTTTTAAACACAATCGTTGTCTAATAAAGTATAGTTTGAGTGAAGATAATTGCGTAATCATGACGTCACTGCTACGTCACGAATGGTGTTTCAAAAACGGTGGGTAGTGTGAAGTTTTCTGCCTCTTTAAACAACAACAGGATAGATCAAATTGGACAGTAATGTTGGGTCAGTACTTTTTATTAGAGCTGGTTTTACGCTTGGGACTATACGGCGTTGTATGATAGTACAAATACTACCTTAGTAATTTTAAGCTTCTAATGTACCAAGTTGTGTTTATGGTTTACCTACACCTACAATAAAGAGTATTTTTATATATATATAAAAGGAGAAACTAACTGACTGACATATCAACGCACAGCCGAAACTACTGGGCTTAGAAGCGTGAAATTTTGCACAAGGCTTCCTTTTATGACGTAGGCGAAGATTAAGAAAGGGTTCTTAAAAATTCAGCACCTAAAGGGATATAATGGGTGTATAAAGTTTGTATGGAGTACCCTACTTTCACGCGGGCATAGCCGCTGGCAGAAGGCGAGTCTATATATATATAAAAGGAGAAACTGACTGACTGACATATCAACGCACAGCCGAAACTACTGGGCTTAGAAGCGTGAAATTTTGCACAAGGCTTCCTTTTATGGCGTGATCAAGCACTAAGAAAGGATTTCGTAAAATTCACCGCTTAGGGGATGAAATTAATGGGAGTCAAAAGTTTGTATGGAGAAACTTACTTACACGCGGGTGAAACCGCTGGAAGAAAGCTAGTCTATCTATATATCTAAAGTATTAGATATATAGATAGACTAGCTTTCTTCCAGCGGAGCCGTTAGTATAGTAATACTACTACTACAATATGTATATTGTGTGAGGCGCCCGTTTTCAAACATTACAGGATATAAAAATAATGAAATAGTATAAAGTTGCCAGCTAAGAAAATAAATTTCTCTGTCTCACAAAATCTCATAAAATACAAACCACATTATGAGGTCATTATCACCCAGTAACCTTTGTAGCTGAAGGCGTGTCATGTGTATTTAAAACGCCCTGAAACTGAAGGCGGGTTGAGGGGGAGGGAGGGGGGGTGTGATGACGTCACTCTACTTTCTACAACCCCTTAGTAACCCTTAAGTTTGAGTGAAATTCTGTATTCTTGTTTGTTTCACTCTGAGCATGATATTTTGTGGTAAGTGTTATCTATGTTTATTTAGCTAGTTGAATATTTCAATGTCGGCACGCTTAGCATAGTTTTTTTTTATTTATATATCGTCCAATGACAACTCCCAGCCTTGGGCGGAGTGGGAGAGAGTGTGAGAGTTTAACTGACTGAAAACCCGTCTCGTTCCTTCATTATGTTGGTTCTAGGGCTCCAGTGTTCATTTTCATCATTTAACCATAGCTCCGGGAGGCTTCAAACCTGCTGATTCTCTGCAGTTTGAAGCCTGTTGACAAACGCGTCTCGTAGTAGACAAGCGGTTGGCTATTGCATTGAGTGTGGCTGCTGCGTTTCCCACACTGAAAAATCTTTTTAGGCCAGTATACATACAAAAATTGTCGTGCTACGGCACGGCGCAAAAACTGAGGGATGAATAGAGGTTTGTCAAATAAATAAAAAATCCGTCAAAGCACAGTAGATATTTGTCCACCCGGTGGGATCGCAGTCAAGCACTAGTTTATTGCAATTAAAAAAGAAAAGGCTCTCCTTTTGTATAAAAATCGCCTGATAGCGGACAAGTGTTCAAGTCCAGGCAAAACTAATCTCCAGTCATCCTGTATGAAGAAGGTATAACCCTCTTGTCAGGGAACCTTCATAGCATTCTTTATATAGCTCAGAGACGGCACGATTGAAGGATTGGTCGCAGTGCTACGTGACGCGGGTTTATTTCACGTATGAAACAAATACTTATATAGCCTACAGATAATGATGTCTGGGCCACACTAACGAGATATGTCGAGAATTATCGCGATGTTAACGTTAGGTGTGGCCATATAAGGTAAGCTTAACGCGATAATTTGACAACAGCATTAACATTGCCATTTGGCGTTAGGTAACAATTCAAGCAAATTTCAAGTGTAGCTACCTGTTAAAATTATTTATTTATTCTTCATGCAACACAAGGTACAAAGGCATTATCGCGATAATTATCGAAGTAAATATCGCGTTAGTGGGCAATGCCTTTAGAAGTTAATGTGGTCACTAGCTACAGCAATAGAGGTTACGGATCTGTAAGTCCTGTGTATGTGTCTGTGTGTATAAGAAATTTATCATTTTAAGACATGGCCAAGTAAAACTGATAAGATTTTGATCATATATTTGAATTCTCGTTTGGCCTACTTCCTCTAGAAATTTACCATAAAAATACTACATCAATGATATGATCAAATGATTATTCAAATATCGTCAAATGTTAGCGTTTCAACGATCTGGCTAATTTTAGTTCAATCATGAAGTGATCAATCTCTATGATCTGACCACGATATATGTTTGTTCACATATTTGGGAACTCATCTAAGGATTAGGTACACAGGATTGGTAGTTATCCTAGTTTAGGAAAAACATTCCTTAAAAACAAGGACTGGACAATAAACACTTTAACAAAATATGCTCCGTCAATATTATCAGGTATAAAACGTCATCATCAGCCTTTTCAATGTTCCCACTGCTGGGATACTGGCCTCCTCTCTAGGAGACGGAATGGGCCATGATCCACCACGCGGGCCCAGTGCGGATTGGTGGATGTCACATGTCTTCGAATTTTTGGTTCTAGGACATGCCGGTTTCCTCGATATAACACGTAAGGTTCTTTAAGTCAAAAATTTATAGATTACTTCTAGGCGTTCTCCATCTTTGACTATATCGTTGGTTACTGACATGTCAAACAGTGGTCACGGGCCCATTAATAATGATAAATAAAGAAAGAAGACACAGAGAGAAGAAACATTTAATTTAAACTCGAACTTAAAAAAAAAAACAATATTAAAAGATTTCAAAATGACCTGTGTGAGGCCGAAAAGGCTCTTATCTAAGCACATGCTTATATATTTATAACAAAAAGGCCTGATAAAAGGTCTGATAAGGCCTGGTGATGCCACGGACACACTCAAAGAACACAGAAATGGACAAGATAATATCTGTATAATAAATAATCAAATAAAATATGCTAAATATACTAAACATAATAAATTTCTGAAAGTATAAATAAAAAAATACTATTAATCATTCATCGACGGCCGATGCTCCGAGTACGTTTATCTACAGGTTATAAATATAATAAAATAAGTCTGTGTCTATACGCAAAATACGCGCTTTAGTCGTGGAGTTGCGGACATCAGCCCGATATACCATACCATACCATACCATACCATACCATACCATACCAAGTCTGTATCTAACACAATACGTAAAGGCGTTCATTATATGCAAAATATATTCAACCTTGCTTTACCATGCACATTTCTTTCGCAAAACAACCAATTTTCCTTTCCGATGAAATTCACGAAATTCGAAATTCAGAATTGAACACATTCGAAATCCGTTATTCACCTATTGCCACGGTCATACCGAGTAGAATCGATTCAACTGTATCGATTCACGGCGATTATTCACCTCATAAATTAATAAATCGAATCAACCTAATAGGCCAGCACTGATTTTAGAACGGATCATTCGAAACGGTCATGCTTTTATAGATGTAGAAATCTACTAGATGTGATTGAGTTTAAATTTTATTGGCATAATTGTTTTTTTGTAAAAATAAATGTTAAATTGTTGAGTAAAAATAATGGCAGTTTGGAATAACGGCTCTTGCAAAGAGTTCAATGATAGTTGCATCATGAATTTGCAATAATTTATGAAGTAGTTTAAGTACTTTGGTTGGTATTTAAAAATCGGTGGTTTTTACAAAACTAGAATTGTATCATGCATTCTAAACATTACTTAACTTCTTTATTTGATAGTGGCTTCGGCCGGCGGCTATGCTTGCTTGAGGTCGATAATTTTGTCCCAAAGGAATATATTTTCGGGATATAAAGTGTTACAAATCTTATTCTAGGACATAATCTGCACGTGTGCCAAATTTATTCTAATCTGTTCAGACGTTAAGATATGAAGAAATAATCACACAGACAAAACTATTTTCGTATTCATGGATTCAATTATAATTTAGATACAATTATTTTAATTACAGTGCGTGCAAGTAGAAGAGACACTTGTAATAAGGCAAATAAAATTCAATTAAAATTATTTCCGAAAAGAAACTGTTTTTGTTGTCATTTACGTAAGGAGATGTCAACAAGTCTCTAAATATTCTCAAAATGTATCGTAAAAATAATTTAAAAACTAGATTTAAAATAAAAGCACGGTATTGGTAACTTTGACTGTAAAATTGAGTCAGTGAACCACTATGAACATCAGAAGTTCTGTTGCAATGTATGACACAAAACTAATATTCTAATAGGACAATACTACGCATTTTGACATAAGGCAAATATTTGAATCTGTAATAATAATAGTTATTACTACAATTATACATTTTATTCAAGCGAATATATTTTAGCATTTACGAAACCAGTCCCAAAAAATCTGTAATCTAGTTGAATACTGTAAAACATATTTCAGTACGAAATAACTGATATTCGAGCCACTTTTAGCAATTGAAATTCTGTGGTGGGTGGTTTCAAGCCGTCAAATTTTAACGAAACACCATAAAATTCAAATTGCGACCCTATTCCAAGGGCAAACAGTACAAATTTGTAAAAAAAAACAAGAGTCATAGGCGAAACGTGTTGAGAATTTTGATGTTTCTAAAATTATTAATTGTTTTAAATCGATTTGTTACGATTATTGAACCTTTTTTTGTTATATATCACACATCCGGCACTTTAGTTGAGCAAGTGTTAACGTTTAATGTTATTGTCATTTATTAATTGAATAACACTTTTTTTACGAACACTCCATCACACTTTGATGATATATTAAATACATGCCTAGTACTTTTTTGTTAAAAATGGTGATATAGTAGCTGACCTAGAAAACATGGTTTGGCCGTATGAATTATAATATTAAAGAAAACTATGGACGATGGAAGTAAGAGAGCAAAAATAGTCTGTGACATGTTTTTAAACCTACCAAGTAATTCTGAAAAAAAGAGAAATATGGGTCAATCTACTTCAGAGAAGTTCGATGACAAGATAGTGTGACACGAATTTTTTTAATATTAGATTTAATTCCTTAAAAGTTTCATATATTGCATAGACATATAAATTCTTTGATTTTAAACATTTAGGAGTTCTGTACCTATGCTTGCATATTATTGATTTTTAGATGAAAAATATATAAATTCAATTTCAAAAGAGCAAAAAAAAAAAACTAAGCTTCTATATTATTATTTACTATCTTAAAAATCTAGCCAATTCAGTTTCCAATTGTGGCGATTATTTTTCCAAACTTAGACTGACCATTACCTTGATTTTAAAAAACTTCTATAATTATTACGGTGGTTTAATTATAGCATGGTGACTTATGTAGACACTTAGTAATTCCATCAACAATCAGAAGAGAAAACCACAGCGATGCCGTTGTTCAAACTGACGAAAGATGTAGGTTGTAATCTAGGTATACCTACATAACACACAAACTATCATGAATGAATAATTTGTGACCAATTATGAATAAAATTCAACATTGTGTCTTGTCACTTAAACAAAATATCTACTGCAACGTTTTCTTCTATAACTCAATTGGATTTGAATTTAATTATTCAAATCCAATTATAAATTCTAATTGAAATATTTATATTCAAGCAATAAACACTTATACAACTACTATTTAAACGACGTTTGAAATATCATCAAATTATTCTTCACTCCCAATATAATTGATTACTAACTGGCTACCTACACATAAGAATCAATTATTTTATAAGAGTCTTCTACTTGAAAGTTTTTAGTGTGAAGTTTAAAATATTTTGCAGGCAATACAGAACATAAAAATCTTCTTGTTTTGCAAACTCCATAGAATCATCATAATAATATATGTCTCCAAAAACAATCTTATTTGTTGCAATAAAGTCAGATTTTTCAAGAATATGAACTTTATATTTATAAAATGCGACATATTACGTATATCAATCCACTTATAATCCAAAAGCTGGATATTGTTGACCACAAGGCATTTCCATCGGAATCTGGTAAAAAGCCGTCGCGGACTCCTAGCCAAAAACACAACTATACAAAAATAGATAAACCCATTTTTATTAATAACACTTAAGGACTGGTTTCTCAATAGTCAGATAATTTTTAGGTGAAGAATAAGTATGATTATTTGACATAATATTCTATACTTAATGGCTATTCCATCGTTACTGCTAGGCAAGCGTGCTGTATCGTCGGCAATATCATCGTTTACCATCAGATAAGATAGCAATCAATTGTTAGCATTTTAAAATCCTTTATTCATCAAGTTTAGTTTATCTAACAATTGAATTCTCAGTCCTTGAGTAAACATAATTTAAAATATAAAGACTTACCTTTTTCCATTCCTCCTTCTCCTTTTCGTGGCATAAACAGTACCAAGTTGACTGGAGTGCGGCTGCGGCGGTGGTCTGAGCAGGCCAGCGTCCACGCATCCATCCAGCGCGTAGCTAGCCTGCCCACTCCAGCCCCCGCACAGCTGCAGTTTCGACTCAGTGGCTATCTTGACGGATTGCAGCTCCACCCCAGAGATGTGAACCCCCAGGTTAATGTGATCGTCGGGGTAACGACATATGGTCAATGATGCATCTGGTGTTATCGGCGGAGAACACACTTTCAATGATTTTATTGATGGTTTTGGTGAACTGCTCGATGCAGTTCACAGGGCTGATGTGGAGGATTATATTGTCAATATCGGTGAAGTCGACGTTAACGCAACAGCATTTGGATGTAATTTAGTTCGTGAGGACTCTATTGATGATTTTTCTTGATTTTACAACTGATTTCTACACCAAGGTCAGATACAGTTAATGATATAGGAGCTCGTATTTATAACTCAGATGTTTTCTATTCCAGCGTTTTGTAAATTATTTCTAATTGTGCATAATTCGTTAATTTTGCATTGATTCGGAATAATTTGTCTTTCTTTAAAATTGTTCACTCCAAATTTAATTGTAGGCACTTAAAATCTTGATTGTATTGGAAACTCGTGAACAAAGACCTCGAATTAGATCTTCCTTGCAAAATTAACAGTTTGATAGCAATTAATTCATCCGCTTGTAAAGGTCGAACGTGAATTATAATTGTTCCTTTGTCTGTAACTATTATTTAATATTTGATATCTTCAATATCTCTTTGATCTTCTGTATTTGTGACCTTCAATTTATCTAGAACTTCAGTATTCTCATCACCAATATTTCGATCTGCTTCGACAGTAAATTGATCTAATTTATCACTAAATATGAGCCTATTATTTACACTAAAACGAATCTTAAATTCGATCTAGACTGAGCTTTTATTTACACTCATTTAACACTAAGATATCTTTGTTTCAATATTGCACAAATAAAGCCTAAAATGGCTGTCAAGAATTTTTAAAAGAAAATTTAAAATAGGATTTAAAAAATATGACCGAATTTAGTAATAAGAAAATTTTGGAAGAATTTATTGAGCTTCAACCGAATTGAATCTTATTGGAAGATTTTTTGGCTCAAACTGAAAAAATTTCGTCGATCAACTGAACATATCACTCCACAAAATAGCTGTATTGTTACTGTTTTATGTAACTCGGCCAATTTCAACCGCCAGAGGTCACTTTTCAGCCGATCGATTCCACAACACTAAACACAAAACATTAGTATCCACACTTTTCATAACATGAGTTGCTTATATCATATTTTTAGCCCATAGCACAGTTTGGGCTGTTTGATATTTTTGAGTCACATTAAAATTCACCACATTGTCACTGCACGAGGATTTTCACTGTGTTTTTTTATTTTTCTTGTTCAGAGCACGTGTTTAAAGGTTATGCTGTATTGTGTGAGTACGCGTGGCGCAACCGGCAAGCGCCCGATGACGTTTGGAGCCTCACAATCTAAGACCCTTAACGGAGGTGGGAGGGGCTCAAACAGACTACGCCCACCACTTCTCGCTACCCAATCCGAACGCCCCGGCATCATCAAAGCGCACACGGGGACGTACTGAGCGCACATTTTTATTTTTCTTAACAATTGCGCTCGAGTTTTTCTTTTGCACCTTTTTTTGTATAGTTTTGTTTTAAATTGTATAGGTTTTGTTTGCAATGTCAGTTGCAATGTCGACGTTCAGGAGAAAGGATAACTGGCATTTCTTAAGTGCATTAGTTTTTAAGTTTCATGGACAATTATATTTTAGTAGGCTTTGGTGCTGTATGAATTATTATGAACTTTGAATTTAAATGGAATAATACCATTTTATTGTAAGAGTGTCTTTAGTTTCGAATTTATATGTAAGTAGTTGTTTTTAGACTTAAAAACTGCTTACGGTAGGTGGCTAAAAAATATTAGCATTCCTATTTTTTTTTCGCTTTTGCATCAATATTCAGTGGTATACACATTTTTTTTAATAGTTAACTAACATATTTAAAAAAAATATGCTAAGAAAAAAGTTGTTCTTTCGTAAAAAAAAATACTTCGTCTAAATACGTCCCCTGCGGCCAGTGGTGACGTCACAAAATGGCCGCCGGCTGAGGGCGAGTTTTCGCATTTTCCCCTCAGCCGTACACACAGCCAGACGACCCTATGTTTAAATTAACATTTTTTTTACTAATTTCAACTCTGTTTAGAGATAGCCACGGATATTTTGATTAAATCTGATGAAAGCGTCGTGATAATGCTCCCAGATAATTTTAATTTATATTTAAAGTAAATGAGAAAGCTAAGGATGTTAGTCATTTATTAGCAGCAGCTAACTTGACCTGGTTTGAAAGGAAACTTGGCCTATAATGTTTAATAGCATAAATTACAAGTGAAATATTATGAAATTTAGTTTTTATGATTTTGATTTTTTTTTGGTCTCTGTAATTATTTTATTTTTAAATAACATGAACATTAGTAGGCTGACTATATTTATGCATTCTTCTGCAAAAAAGGTGGAAATGATGCACAACTTTATAATATTTCCACTGGTCTCTCTGGGAGTCAGACTTCTTTTTCAGGAGTGCAAATATGCTTTTGCAAAAAATGTAATAGTGTATGTATTTTTTTAATAATAATAAATGCCCTCATAGTGTTCCCCTCCTAGAGCATTATCTCTAGGAGAGCTGGGCTATACACCACAACATGGGCCCAGTGCGGTGTAGTAGGTAGATGTCAAATGTCGTTGTTTTTTTTTTTATTTTGCTTCGTCGTTTATACCGCGTACATCGAGGGACTGGAACAGTTTGCCAGCTGCGGTCTTTCCGTCCGATTATAATTTAGGTGTCTTCAAGGCTAGAGTGAATAGGCTCCTAAAAAGCTGCGCCTCACTATCAACGATTGCATCACTGCTTACCATCAGGTGGGATCGCAGTCAAGCACTAGTTTATAGCAATAAAAAAACGGTTTTCTCATGATATTAGATATAATTTTTTTTACTTTTGACAATAGAGGTGATGAAATAAATTACTCAAGTTTATGTGCCTGGCTGGGTTTGAACCCGTGACTAACAGTTGACAAGTCGAGATTGTTACAAGTGGGCTACCACTGTACGTTGAAACGATGACTTGATTTAATTAAAAATTAAGTTTAACGTGAAAATATGTGTTTATAATATATTTGTGAATATACCCACGACACTTTGACTTCTATACAGGAATATAGCATGGGCAAAAGTTTTATATTTGAGTATAATAATAATTTACGCAAAAAGATACAAAAGTTAGATTAATGCTCCCCCTCCTATCCTCCCCTTGTCCTCTCCACCTTAGTTCAGTCTCTATAAACATTGTCAAATTTTAAGTTCTCTAATTATACTGACGTCATATTTATCATAGTATTTATTAGTTTATTAAAAGGGCATATAATATATACGTATTTTATTATTATACGAGTAAATAACTTATTTAATTATTGTAGTATCGTGTATTAGTTTTAATTTCTATGGGTGTAATTTGAAATATCTGTTACCTAATTATTTATTGTGTATACCTACCACAGTGTTGTCTTTTTTAACCCAAAGATTGACTTCTAGGGAATGCCTGTAGGTATCACTATTATACATGAAGATTAAATCTACATCTACACTAATATAATAAAGAGGTAAAGTTTGTTTTTTTATTTTTTTGTTTGTAGGAGGTAATCTCTGGAACTACTGGTCCGATTGGAAAAATTTTAACAACAATAGAAAGCTGCTTTACTCCTGAGTGACATAGGCTATATTTTATGCACGCGGGCGAAGCCGCTGACAAAAGCTAGTTAATTAATAACTTTACATTATTTATACTCTACTCAAAGCATTAATTTATTTATTAAATAAATACATCTACACTAGTATAATAAAGAAATAAAGTTTGTTTTTTTGTTTGTATGAGGTAATCTCTGGAACTAATGGTTCGATTGGAAAAATTGAAGCTATAATAGAAAGCTGGTTTACTCCTGAGTGACATAGGCTATAAATTATTTATATAACATGGATATTACCCGAACTATCACAACTTTTGTCTCACAAATTTTCCGCGGACGAAGTCGCGGGCGGAAGCTAGTTTTATAATAAAAAGGAGAAGCCGTCCGGTCGTCTGGTAATCGTCCGAACCAAGCCTCGTCGTCCACGGCTTGCACTATTCCCGCACGCCTCAAGTAGTTGTCAACAAACCTTAGGCAACCTGCAGAAGGGTCGAAGACAACTCTTTCTTTCTTTCTAGGTTGTTTATTTGTAGTCAGTAAGACACTGACACTGTTAAAATTGAACGGAAAGTAAGAAGGTACTCAAATTTCAAGACTTGCTGGCAGTGATGGTATACAGATAAATCAGATACTTATTTCGATTGTTCCTTTGCAGAATCTATTATAGCAGTATCTATACGGGACGGCTGGCAAGTTCGTGGCCTTGTAAGTATATACAGATGTATATATCTTTATATTATATATAATTTTAATATAATTATACATTTTTTGTCGATAATCTGAAAACAACGACAATGCATTAAAAAAAAATATACAATTTAAATTTTATTGTATATTTTTATTTTATATATATATTATGATTTGTTTAAGTAACTACTAAATAATAAAAATATTTGCAATATATGGAACAACTAGCGACCCGCCCCTGCTTCGCACGGGTACCTACTCATCATCATCATCTTAGCGCCATTCCCGGTTGCACACCTTGGCTTTCACCTCGGTGCCCGGGGTCCGCTAAAGCTTCGCACGGGTACTGATATTGAATATATTATGCATGTATTATACACATTAACCTTCCTCTTGAATTACTCAATCTATGTAAAAAAAAACCGCATTAAAATCCGTTGCGAAACAATTTTGTTTTATAGTATGTAATGATTTGTTGATTAAATTTTAAAAATATCTGCAATTTTATTTATAACTAGCTTTTGTCAGCGGCTTCGCCCGCGTACATAAAATATAGCCTATGTCACTCAGGAGTAAAGTAGCTTTCTATTGTTGCTAAAATTTTTCCAATCGGACCAGTAGTTCCAGAGATTACCCCCTACAAACAAAAAAACATAAAAACAAAAAAACAAACTTTATGTCTTTATTATATTAGTGTAGATTATTATATTAGTGTAGACAATAATGAGTCCTGGAATTAGTGGCATTAGTAGTGAGATGGCGAGACATCGCTCTGGAAAACCAAAAGTTTTTTACCTAAAGTAAGGTTCTTCAACTACCCCATTACCAAATTTAATTTTCTATTAAAAAAAATGTTAAACTGATAAAGTAAATTCCGCCATAAATCCCATTTAATTACAACACAATAAACGATAAAGCGAACATTATGACACCATAAACAATAAACCGAATAGCCGAATAATAAAAAAATCATTGCCAACTTTATACTACAGAGCTCAGTAAAAAGGTAAAAACTATGTATTTTTATTTAGTTACCAAGTTAGTTTATGGGTATTTTTAAAATAATTATAGCAAATTGTTACTATGGTTTTTTATGGTAGGTAAAAATCATTCAATGACTAATCCTGCTCTTGGTCGGAGCGGGAAACAGTGTCAGACTCTTACTAACTAAACAAACTTAGCCCGTTCCTCCCTTGCCTTATTCCAAGAGCCCTGGTGTAACGCTTTCGCACCAACCTTCGGCAGGAGGCATCGTCCCTACAGTTTACTGACTGACTGAAAGTTTGACCTTTAGAAATGTGGTAAGTATTGAACTTCGTACGTGGGGTAAAAGAACTACATATTTTGCCTTGTTGCCAATTCAACAATAAATTACAAAAACAATTGTACGTTGGTCGATATAAGACATTTAATGATACTTTTGTAGCAGTGTTTAAGCGAGTGACGGCTGCACTGTGAAATATAGGTTCGATTTCTGTACGGTACATAGATAATACCTAGATATACATATAACTAATGATAGTTACGAATCTGGGTCTCTTGTTTATATATTATTCGTTGTACATGTTTGTGATCGCACATTGGTGTAATTAAAGATGGCAAATGCCACAGGCCCCCTGCACAGCCTAGTCCCAGTCCGAGACGAATTGAGCTCTGAAAAAATAAATAAATAAAAAATAAATTAATGCATCACTCCAGACACCAGTAACAATATGTTTGATTTCAATACTAATTAGTAGATTCTAAATTCACAATAGCAAACTGGACATCCTACCCTTACTCACAAATCGTTTTAGGAGCACATTTATTGTACGTAGAATTACCTGCAAAGAGTCTGTGTTTCTCGTTAGTGACGACCTGGAAGTTTTTAAGTCTAGAGTGATCTTCTCTTCTTTTTTCTTTCTTCTTTCTCTTATTTGCCGCCTATTATACCTACTACTTATATCTCTTTTTTGTGTCTTTTTATATTATCTCTGAATCATATTCTGTTGAGACAATTTTCCTCTTTCTAGCGGGCAAAGCCTTTAAAAACAACTATAGTTACTAATAATTATAATATACAATACGTTATTGCCGCCATGATACCGTTTCTTCCCCTTCTCCCCTTACTTGTCAAGTCTTAACAAGTTCAAACCAAGGTGCAAAGCAAGTAGTTATACTAATTATTATGATTAATTTATGAATTTCATTAATATTTAATAAAATGCCAAGGAAGAACGTGTCTTCCTTTAAACTAGTTGCTTCCGGGATAAAAATAATTCTAGTTACTATTTTAATACACAAACCGTGTTCCAGATCTGTCCAGTACACTTTGGATGTAAACGAGTTACACTTAAATGTATGCACACATACACACACAATGCCATACTAATGAGAATGTATTTTATTTTATACTAAGCTCCCTAGGAAATATTGAACCCTTTAAACTGCTCTGTGTGTAGTAAGAAAATATCCTTGTAGTAAGAATCAAAACTTTTATTAACTGAAATCCACCAATGATACTTCCAAGTCCTTTGCATCCTTATCACCATCATCATTTCAGCCGAAAGACATCTACTATTGAACGTGGCTTACGTTTCGTGGCCTCTCCCAAGTGCCACCACAGCGAACGGTCTTGTGTGTTTCACATTTATCGCATTCTTGCAACTCTCACTAAGTCACCGAAAGAAGAAACCCGTCTACCTTATTGGAGACCTTGCAACACTGCGTCTTTAGGTACGCGGTCGCCACTTCAGAACCTTTTGGGGCTATCGAACAGATCGTCATCAGCCTTTTAATGTTCCCACTACTGGGACCAAATCGACCAGATAGTCGATGGTAAAACAGATGTTCTACGTTGAATGTGCCCTGCCCAGTACCACTAAAGTCTAGTTTTTTCTATTCTAACGACCACAGTACACTCTCTGGTACAATCCTTCGGCCCTGTGAAGCCTAGTAGGCCCTGTCACATACATATATACCCATCATATACGAGTGATCAAGTAAACAAGCCATAGAAAAGAGCTTCAGGTCGTTTAATATGAGCCAGTATGATTTACATCTCTGCCCCGCACCCCTCTGAAGTTGTGACGGTAAATCACAGCAAAACTGCCGAAACGCACGCATTACGAATTTCTGTGTCTGTCCAGGACTAAGTTATAAGAGACTAGCGGAAAGGAATATGTTTTTTTTATGGTAGGTTATAATCATCCAATGACGAATCCAGGCCTTGGGTGGAGCAGGAAACGTATCAGACTCTTACTGACTTAACAACCAACCCCGTTCCTTCCTTGCCTTGAATGCGAAAGCGTATTACCAGGGCCCTGCGATCAACGCAGGGCCCTAGTAATACGCTTTCGCATTCACCCTTGGTCCAGGTGGCTTCGACCCTGCTGGTCCCCTACAGTTTGCTGACCACTCCTTGAGGCGCGGATCGGAATCACGGCGGCGGCGGCTGCGGCGAAGGCGCCGTTGCTTTAGCCTGATGGGGCCGGCCTTTTCCTTTGCTAGCAAAAAGAAGGAAGGAATCTGGTGGATATTAATGATAAATTATAGTCAGAACCTAATATAATTAATACTTCAGGTGGTATCACAATTAAGCATTTGTTTATTTTAAATAAAAACAAACAACATATTTACAAATTGAAAGTGCATTCACGCACATAAATTCTTATACTCAATTCTTAACGGCGTAAATACATACCGCATACATCGAAGGAATGGAACAGTTTGATTGCTGCGGTCTTCCCGTCCGATTATAATTAAGGTATCTTAAAGGCTAGTGTGAATAAGCTCATAATAAATTAGTGCGCCTCAACAACATCGATTGCATCCCAGCTTGCCATCGGGTGGAATCAATAAATCCTTTTCGGAAGTTATAGGTAGTGTTGCTAGCCGTTTGGAGTTGAAACCCTAGGGCCATAGGGTCTGAACGCTTAGCGAGTTGGTCGCGATATCAGCAAACGGCTGGTTGACTCTTTGCGTTACCAGAGGGCTGGGCACTTCTTCGGTAGACGAACCAATATTGCCTTATGAGTTTTTTTACTCAACTCGAGATAAAATTAGACTTTTAAACAACTCTTTTTTACTATCCGTTTTACTGATTTTGACTTCAAACAAAGTGATTACATCATGATTACTCAACTCTGACATAATTTTGTATAATTGTTTGCTTTTTGCTAGCATTCAATTAGCCATTACTGAATATTTGAAAACGTTGTTAATAAATCGGAGACAGGTAATAATAACTGACACTAATTACCACTTAAATTACCGGACAACCAAGTACAATGTATGTACATTGTATTTTATTGTTAATTGTTCTACCTACCTTATTGGCAATAAGCTATTAGATTGTACATCTCAATTACATTTTGGTATCTTAATACATGTAGCGACATCTATGAGGTAACATAGGAACCAAAATTTTAAATCTTGTGTCACAGTATTCATGCGGTTAGAATATGAATTGCACAAACAACTTGTCGGAGGATTCTCCCTTTCTTAATATAGGTTTACGAGACTTAACACCCTCTAAATATTTAGTATATTCTTAAATATTTGCAAAGTGCATTTATAACTTCAGCCATTTAAAAATCATCTTGCACTCCGCGTCTTGCTTGTAGATTCAAAAAGCTATTTCAACATTTTTTTTTTCTTAAATGAATGTAAGTTTAGAGGAAAAAGGAGTTTGTAAAGAAAGGATGACGTATACTGATTAAAATTGGCGATTTGATTTTCATATTTAAAAACACCCCGGATTTTTAAACAAGGTTAATTATAGTTAGCTATATATACCTTAATAATTTAAATCCATTCAGTCTTCTAGAATATATAATACTAGCTTTTGTCCGCGGCTTCGCTCGCGTATATAAAATATAGCCTATGTCACTCAGGAGTAAAGCAGCTTTCTATTGTTGCTAAAATCTTTCCAATCGGACCAGTAGTTCCAGAGATTACCTCCTACAAACAAAAAAATAAAAAAACAAAAAAACAAACTTTACCTCTTTATTATATTAGTGTAGATAATATATAATAGAAAGAGAAATGGAGTTATACACTTAATATAGCTCTAACTCTTAAACAGTTCAGTATAGGTCGTCACATGAATCGTGTTATAAGTGCTCGTGGTAGGGCCTCTGGTAATAAAAACTTTAGGCCATACATCGAAGCAAACGCTCAACTAGCTGCAAAGTCGCTGGGAATCCTCGTAATGATCAGACAATACTTCAGGCCGGAATAGCTACTCAAACTTTACCAAGCGCAAGTTGTTTGATGGAATACTGCTCGCATCTTTGGGACGGATCTGCCTGATGACAGTTTGAAGCGTTTGATAAAAAAAAAAAATCACTGGCTACAATCCGGGAATTTAAAAGTCAAGAGTGAATAGGTTACTTCTAGGTAAGTGCGCTTCATCGTCGACTGCATCGTCGCTTTCCATTAGGTAAGATAACGGTCAAGTGCGATCCTATAAACAATACGTAGGGACTCTGCAAAAGGGTTGAAATCTACTGAGAACCAGGGTCTCTTTCTGAAAGGAAGGCTTGGCCCCAGTGCGAAGGGCAAATAAGGAACGGGGTGGGGTGTTTAGTCAGTAAGAGTCTGACACTGTTTTCTGCTCCGCTCAAGAGCGGGTTTCGTCGTTGAATGTTTTTTTCCCACCATAAAAAAAATCCTATAAACAATAAAAAAAAAAACGTAATCTGAGGAACTCACTAATAAAAAACCCTTTCTTAGCAGTTGGGTAAAAAATAACTATATTTTTACAAGGCGCAAAGACGCCACCGGTCTCAACTTGGGCCACAGCCCAATAGTAAAATTTTAGGTTACAAGTGAGGTCATAAAAAGCGCGCATAATTTTTTATTATTTGAATGTTGTATAAAAATAATATCTTCTGGTTAGCATGATGTCACCTTTAGGTAATGTTACATTTGACTTTGCTTTAGTTTATTCAACTGTTTAAATAGTTCATATTTAACCTCTTAAAAACACAGTTTTATTTGAAGACTTTTTTCAATTGGAAAAATATCTTTTGATTTTTATCACTTACTTGCTAGAACTGCTAGGAGTTTTATTTATTTAAACTTCATGTACAGTAGTGGTATATAGGCAGACTGAGTGCTACAAAGCATTTTCTACCAGTTAACCTTTGGGTTAAAAAAGACAAAATTGTTGTAGATGTGTACAATAAATAAATAACAGATGTTTGAAATAGATAGTAATATAAATAAAGTGACGTATTACTTAGTTTTGCTTATGTAAGGGAAATATATACTTACTTTTTTGTTTTTTAATATGGCAGACTTACAAGTAAAAAACCGCTCAAGTATGAGTTTTACTACCGCACGAAGGGTCCGATTATCCGTGGCAAAAAAACGGTGGACGGACAGCAGTTTTTTTTTTAGGGGTAGAAATCATCCAATGACAAATAACACTCTGGGCGCAGAGGGAGGGCGTATCAGAGTTTTACTGACCAAAACAACACCTGTGCCCTTCTATTGCCCTTTGCGTGCAACTAGGAGTAGCCGTAGGGCTTTCCTTTTCGGAGATTCCCCGTGGTCCTACCTTGCGGGCATCGGCCCTGCTGGACACCTACGGTCTGCTGAGCGATGTCTTAGTACCTGTATTAAAACACCGCTGGCCATCCATCATTGACCTTATGGTCTCATTTTACCCTTTAAATACTTGACCTTAAAAAAAAAACGGATAAGGAACAGTGAAACTGATAGCCGATAGCTAGTCTTTACTTATAAAGTCTCTTCCTCTTCTTCTCAGTCGGTATACTCTTGCCAGAGGGGTTTCCTACTTAAAATCGAATGACGATATCATTGCTCGAATAACATTTGCTTGAATGATTCGACCTTGTAGCTTTCGAGATTTTGATGCATCGACATAGTGAACTGTCGCGCTTATGATTCATCGATTTCATGTACTGTCGAGCAAACGTTTTCAAGCAAATGTTATTCGAGTAATCGTCAAGTGGCAGGCGGTCGCCTTCTTCTGCAAGGCAGTAATGCTAGCAAAAGATGAGGCCGACCGAATCAGGCAAAGGAAAAGACGTTCACGCCGCCGGAAATCGAGATCAGAGATACAGCGACGCCGTCGCTGTATCTCTGATCTCGATTTCCGGCCACCGTAGGCGCGGCCTTGCGGACGGCGAGCAATACCCATTGCTCGCCGTTTGGTCGTCTGTGAACAGTGAGGACCGAGCCCAAGTCGTTGACGGTGCAAACTGTTCCCGCGCGGCTCAAGGAGTTGTCAGCAAACTCTTGGGACACCTTGTATTAATTTTTACCTACCATAAAAAACAAAGCCTCCTGGGGCCAAGGATTGATGCAAGAGCGAAACACCAAGGCCCTGGAACTAAGGCAAGGAAGGAACGACGGAATCAAAATTAAAGGTGATATAATATTTTAGTTAAATTAAGAAGATTATTCTGCTTTTTCTGTTATGATATTCTTTCAAAATAAGCCAAAATAATATATTTACTTTTGTTTACTTAGTTATACATTAATATACAGTCCCATTATAATAGAATGAGAAAATTTTACAAATCATTCAGACCAACAAAATAAAAAAAAAAATGAAAATAGCGCTTTATATACTTAGAAAAAATCTTGAGCGCCCCATTCCCATGCATCAATTTTGTTATTTTAGGTCAAAATAAAATACTTTAATCAGTGTTTTTTTTGCTTGGATACTTTTGGTTAGACGTACTGAACGCTGTGTCAAAATTTGTCCATCTAATTTAATGGGACCTTATATACTTACTTAAATAATAATAAATCACAAAATTGAAGCGTTATATCTGTTATATTGTGATATCTCTTTCGAACAAGCTGAAATGAAATTATATTACTACCTACATCTAGATTATAGTTATAGTTTAGATGTAAACATTTAATACGTGTATCCCATAGCTGGACAAAAACCTACCTCCTTACCTTACACCATTAAAATATGGTTTTGATATTCTTATATTTTGTGACGCACAGAGCCATCTATCGGTTCAACTCGGTACTTTATACAGGAGAGGGTCGCTCAACTAAGAACACAGCAGTTTCATAGAAGCTTTCAAAAGCTGAGGGTGAAAGTAAAATCAATACAGGCCATGTGGAGTTTAGGATACGAGAGTACCATGTTAAAGATTTTTTTACAGTGGCTGATGGTGATAATTCTGAGCCAAATTTTGATTGGATCGGTTTCTTGTGATATTTATATTGCTCTGTTTTTTATTGTGAAACCATTATTATGGATGTAGCATTTTGTAATGTAGCCTGAAATGTTCCCATTGCTGAGACTCAGGCCTCGTCTCTAGGAGAGGGAATGAGCCGTAATCCACCACGCGGGCCACCCAGTGCGGTTTGGTGAATTACACATGTCTTTAAAGTTTTTGTTTCTAGGACTTGTCGGTATCCTCACGATGTTTTCCTTTACTGTTTTTAGAGCAGTGATTACGAAATACAGCAACAGTATGTGCGTGCACCGTCGTCGACTTGGGCTCGGTCCAGACGATAACCGGAAGGCCAGGTAACGAGCTACCAATGGCTCACCTTCTGCAAACCCGCGCCTAAAGTTGTTGGAAGTTTTTTTTTTTTTTATGGTAGGTGAAAATCATCCAATAACGAAACCCGCTCTTGGGCGGAGCGGGAGACCAGTGTCAGACTCTTACTGACTAAAAAACCTACCCCGTACCTTCTTTGCCTTATTTCTGGAGTCGAGGTAACAGTTTTCCACCACCCTCTAGGGGCTGGAAGGCTCCAGGAGAAGTTGTTGGAAGTTGGGATCGGAAACGCGGCGGCGGCCTGGCAATTATGCAATAACTTCTTCCACTCCATATTAAAGTGAGAGAGCGTATCAGACTACAACCGCACTTCAGTACTGTTGCCCTTTACGTTCTATGACCGCAGGTACTCGTATACTTTGCAGAAATTGCTCACGTCCCTCACACCAAAAGGTACCTATTCCTAAAATACTTACTCATTTTAGGTAACACCATGAACTTATATCCTAACGATAGACAAGCACGTTCACAGAAAGTACTTGTCAAAATACTGAAAAGTTAATACAAAAGTCCACTGCAGCGCTTCATTGGCATTATGTCGTTTAACAAAACTTTCAAAAGTTATAGTGCTCTCGTACTGAGTGAACGTCAAAACTGCACTAATAATAGTATCATCAATGTAAAGGCCTGCAGATCACCTAAGTCAAGTAAAGTGACTACGGTATATATGGTGTGCAAAAAAATTCATATAGTATATCATTTTGACTGGTATATTCATATATACGGTACGCCTATTCTAGTATGAAGTAGATTATATCGATGGTTAAAACCCACTGGTACTGTTTGATATATCTATGGGTAAAGCAATATCATTGGCTCACAAAGACACAATGTTGTAGCGGCCTCATCTCGGCGGTCGGCACACTGTACCCGAATTCTACCATCGCGTGACGAATGCGGTCTATCGTCAATTTACTTATTTAAACTGATTAGTTTCACGGAACCAAATCCGGCCGGTGGCTGTGATGAACGGAGAAGGGTGTGGAGACGGTTTATAATTTGTTTTTTTTTTTATTGTTTTATTTTTGTGGTTTTGTGGGCTCTTAAAACACAGATTTAGCGGCTTTGTAGAGAGTTCAATGAGTTGTAAGTAGTTATCGGTTGTGTCCTAACAACCTACATGTCATTGAACTCGCTCAACTGACCTTTACTTAAAGATATTAATTTCGTACATGCGCAAATTAATACAAGTTAAAAAAAAAACTTCATCTTGTAATTTTATCTTTACAAATCGATAATGTTTATGAACCAGATCGACTCTCCACGGGATAAAAACGATTAAAATTTAGCCATATACAACGACATGCGGCTGCGGTACTGAAGTGAAAAATTGTGATCATTAGTAACACAATTTTTTTGTGATTAGCAATTGATCTATACTAATATTAATAAAAGGTTGAAGAGTAAGTATATTTGAACAGTGTTCATTGAGATTTTTTCAATTTTCGATAGCCCATTTATTAAGAAAATTTATTACAATACATGAGAGAAGAGTAGTCACTAAAAACGCAATGAAGCCGAGGCACTCTCCCTCTAGTAATAAACAAATCTGGTATTCGAAATAGGAACTCGTGAGAATTATAAGTTTGGCGTTATATAATTATATGTTGGTAATACAGTTTTTTCACTCATAAAAAAACGCAACATTTTCTCAGCAAGCATATTATTAATATAATTGACTAGCGCTTGAGGATTGCCTAAAAAATACTGAAAATTAACTGCACGTTGAATAAAATATAAATAAGCAGTTATACATAAAATAAATGTACGTACTTTTAATTAGGCCGTGAATAAAAGTTTTACCTACAATTTTAGTTCCATTGCCTCTTCATCATTCATTCATTCAAAAAAAGTAAAAAAGATATTTAGTCCTGTGTCGTCTCCATACCTTCGAAGACTAATCTCGGACGTTACAATATTTTGGTCTCATTACGGTGTCAATATAAGATTAGGGATAAGCCCAATTTTTGTAAAAACCCCGGGGCCTGGTAAGTGACTTTTTTACATTGGCCCACGATTTGCCGCGAGACATAACACAATTAACTGTTCGGTAAATAAAACGGTCAAGTGTGTGTGGCACGGTTGGAGGAAGTTCTGTAAATTATTGTTTTGAATTGAGTTTAATTTTTTTTTATGTAATTAAAGAAAATACCTACTTATTTTTGAAACTATAAATACAATAGTGGTATACAGTAAGACTGAGGAAGATGCAACAAGGCTTTACCAGTCAACTTTTGGGTTAAAAAGACTACACTGTGGTAGGTGCACAATGAAAAAAAAATAGGATTAAAAAAAAACTAAAGCTAAAAAAAAGTAAAACTGTAAATAATAAAATACTTATATTTTTTTATTTAATTATAAAAAGTATTGCACATTGCACGCAGAACGGATGGCCGCTGGGGCCGAAAGGTTCTGGAGTGGCGACCGTGTACCGGAAGACGTAGCGTTGGAAGGCCTTCCACAAGGTGGACCGATGACCTGGTCAGGGTTGCTGGAAGCCGATGGATGCAAGACGCACAGGACCAGTCTTTGTGGCGGCGTTTGGGGGAGGCCTATGTCCAGCAGTGGGCATCTTTCGACTGACATGTTGATCATCAATGTAAAGGTGTTTGGCCTGCAGATCGCCTAAGTCAAGTGGAAGTCTTTCGGCTGAAATGATGATAATGATAAAAAGTATGGACTATATTTTGAACTCTTTTATTTCTTGATTCTCACTACTTTTTAGTCTCAATGGCGAACGATGGAATAGGCTAAAACTAGATTAGCTATTACCTTACCTTATTAATATAAAAATGACATTCATAATATTTTTTATTAGTTATTTATGCAATAAAACAAAATTGCTTTTTTTTGCAGACAGGATATGCAATTATATTAATCTCATGATTTGATTTCGACAAAAAATCTAACTAGTGAGACCAATGCGGTTCTACTAGACGCTCATTATTCGAAACTGAGAACTCCAAAAAAAAAACGTTTCGATGTTCGAAATTCAAAAATTTCTTTTATTTTCAAATTACAATACCTTAAATAATAATATGCAACGGTTTGATTGACAGTTTTCGGATCGCGCCGGCGTCGAACCGACGGTGAACGAAAAAAACCGAACAAATTCGGCAACAATTTAAAATTCGAATCGAATTAGTCGAACGATTATTGATGGAATTTTCACGTTCCATATGTTCGTTGAATTTGAATTTGCGGTCTCGAATTAATAGCCTCAGGAATTTTGTAATTCGAAATTATTATATTTTATTTAAAAATGCTTTTATACATTCTAGTACTTACGTCTAAAATATGTTTATACTCAGAGTTAGGTATAGACTATTATATTCATTAACTTATCATTACATAGTATAAAACAAAGTCGCTTCCTCCCTATGTATGCTTAAATCTTTAAAACTACGCCTCGGATTTTGATGCGGTTTTTTTTAAAAGATAGAGTGATTCAAGAGGAAGGTTTATAGATATATCACCATTGCACCCGTGCGAAGTTGGGGCGGGTCGCTAGTTGGTATTACATGAACATATTTAGGTTTGGTGTAAATATTTAGTTTAGCTTATATTTAAGTTTTTTTTTATATTATTAGCACATAAGTTGATTTTAAAATTATAATAAAGTATAATAAATTTTAACTTATTGTTCAAGATTAGTTCAGTGACTATTTTAGTGAATGATTAAATTAGGGTAGTTTTACATCTCAAGTAAACATGAGATACATAATAAATTATACAAGAAAAATCTTAATATAAAGTGAAGAAAACATATTTAACTTAATCAATATCCGTAGGGACTCTGCAAAAGGGTCGAAGCCTACTGGGGCTCATTGTGTCCTTCTGAAAGGCTTGGCCTCAGTGCGAAGGGCAGAGAAGGAAGGGGGTGCAGTGTTTAGTCAGTAAGAGTCTGACACTGTTTCCCGCTCCACCCAAGAGAGGGATTCGTCATTGGATGATTTTTGCCCACCATAAAAAAAACATAACCAATATTCATGTCAAAAATGAATATATTTTTTTATTTCAATGTCAAATTTGCCGTGTATATAATACTAGCTTTTGCCCGCGGCTTCGCCCGCGTAGTATTGGGGTTGGGGTTTTCAGGATAAAAAGTAGCCTATGTCCTATCCGGTGTGTATCCTATGCCTGTGCCAAATTTCATCCAGATCCGGCCAGCCGTTTTGGCGTGATTGAGTAACAAACATCCAAACATCGTAACTTTCGCATTTATAATATTAGTAAGATGTAATGATTGCAAATGATGAAATAATCCAAAACCAGATTATGTATTACGTCAAGTAAAAATTGATAATGACAACATTTTTTATTAGTTATTTATAGAATCTAATTATAAACTTAGTTAAGGTGTTAAGTTCAATAGTCTATAAAACTACATATGCATGTTAGTATTTAACATATATTATTTTTATATAATTGTACAATAATACGTTATATAATTAAACGAACACCATTGAGGACGTCATTAAACATTTTTTTTAGTAAATTTAATATGTTTGGTTTTGCAGTAAATTGCTGAAGTATTTATTTAAATGATATCGTTAATTGCTTGGTGCAATAAGATACTTTAGTATTTAACATATATTATTTTTATATAATTGTACAATAATACGTTATATAATTAAACGAACACCATTGAGGACGTCATTAAACTTTTTTTTTTAGTAAATTTAATATGTTTGGTTTTCGGTTTTGAGATGAAACGCATTTTACGAAAAGAGTTTTGAATTTACACGTAGATGGATGGAGAGGAAGAGGGAGGCCGAAGAAGAGATGGATGGATTGTGTGAGAAGTAATATGAAAGAAAAGGGAGTTAGTGATAGTGTGACGGGTGACAGGACAGAGTGGAAGAAAAAAACATGTTGCGCCGACCCCAAGTAATATGGGATAAGAGTAGGATGATGATGGTTTTGCAGTAAATTACTGAAGTATTTATTTAAATGATATCGTTAATTGCTTGGTGCAATAAGATACTTTTTTCATTAAAATATTTATCCTGTGTTAAGTTAAGGTGTGCAGTAAAGGAATAAGTAAATAATAAAAATAAAAAAGTCAAAGCTTTTACGAGTAAAACTGTAGGATATATAAAAAAAACTCGTAAGACGGGGACTTACGAGTTGTAAGGTCGCGAGTTCTTGTTTCATGCCAAATTTCAGATTTTAAGGCCCTATGAACTTTAATTATTATTAGGGGTCCAAATGTACGGTTTTTGAACTTAGAAGTTCGATATTTTAAAAGATTTAGCTAACTAGGGATTTGAGTATACGTTTTTAATTTCAACTCGATGCGTCCACGTGTTTCCGATATAAATTGTCGTGACAAGCACAAACGATGGACAATAAAGTGATCTTATAAGAGTTTTTTTTTATGGTGGGTAAAAATCATCCAATGACGATTCACAGACTCTTGCTATATATAAGCTACCTACCCCGTTCCTACGTTGCCATATATATCAGGGCTAGAGTCTTCCTTTCAGACGCGAACCCTGGCCACAGTTGGCTTCGGCCAGAGTCCTTACGATCTTATAAGGGTTTCGTATTTGCCTTTTAAGGTGGAACTTAAAAAAAAACCTTGTAAATATACCAACTGTTATTGCTACAAAGTTTTACCACAGAAAAAGTAATACAACAAGTAGTTACGCTATAAAAACTGCCAACTAGATGTTCATAATTTCATAGAAATAATTAATTATTAATAATTTCTCCCATACTGTGTTGCATTGAATACATATCACCTCATTAAAGAATAAAACATGACTCAGGTAAAGTGAAGCAGTTTAACTGGAGTGAATAAATTCGAAATTACTTCAATTTTAAGTCAAAATTGTAAAATATTATACTAGTCGGTCTTGAACTATTAAATAGTTATAATAATATGTTATAATAACGTCATGTTTGTATGAAAAAGGTCGTGGAAGAAATTTTGTAACATTTTTATTTTTCAATGTTATTGTAAAGTCTTTTTTATTTTTTATTTTATTTATTAGGGACAAAAAACAATTATATGTTATGGAGAAACAAAAATGGACTTATCAGATAAATAGGTAAAACATATAGCCCACACTATTGTCCACGGATTAAACAAATTTATGTAACATAACGGATGTTTTTATTTTAAGATAATTAAATAATAATGATTGTGTTGTATTTATTGAATTATGGTAATTTTATATTAATTTAATTTGAATTTGATTGTTATTTGTTATGGTAATTGAATTATTTTATAGAAATTGTAATTTATAATATCTGTCTACATCTATCGCATTGGGTTTCTGTAATGGTGGATGTATGTAAGTGTGAAAATAAATAAATAATAAATAATTTTCAATGATTTTAGTTTAAGTATATCGATCATAAAACTTTTGAACCCCAAGCTAACGCCGGTGTACGCACACCTATTCTCTAAATATAACAGTTGAATATAGAAATGTATATATTTCTAAAAAAAAATATCCTTAACTTAAATTGGAACTATATGATCTTATAATAAATACTCGTAGATCGTATAGTTCCAATTTTAGTAATATTTGAAAGTACTGGATATATTACAGAGGGTGATTAAAGCTCGGAAAATCTTAATAGCGAGATTTAGAAATATGACGTCATTCCACAACGCCATCTAGTAATCGAATTAGGAACTAATTAAAGCCACGCCATCTATGAGAAAAAGTATGAACTTACTTGACATAAATGTATGTAAATGTGGTGTTAGAGCTTAGACTATCATCAAGAATGGATAATATCGAAACTATATCATATGGATATCCTTATGATATAGTTTCGATACAGGACACCGGCTATTATTTCTTGTATATCTTTTCATTCGCGTAATAGCAACCAGAGTGTAGTTACGGTCAAAATAGATGACAAATAAAATAGAATGATATACTCGTACAACTTTACTGTACACCAAAAAGTTACACAATCTAAAGGTACAATGAATCTTAATCTATGAGTACAATGACGGTCTTATCCCTGATAGTGATATCTTCTAGACAACCTTAGCATGTGTTAGCATGGATCGCTTGGACTTTTAATAATATAGGAGGCAGTCTGCGATGTAAATATATTCAATAACTAGCTTTTGCCCGCGGCTTTGCCTGCGTGGTATTGGGGTTGGGGTTGGGGTTTCTAGGATAAAATGTAGCCTATGTCCTATTCCGGAGTGTATCCTATGCCTGTGCCAAATTTCATCCAGATCCGTCCAGCCGTTTTGGCGTGATTGAGTAACAAACATCCAAACATCGTAACTTTTGCATTTATAATATTATAGTAAGAATAAGTAAGATTATAAAACTGAACTACACTACTGACAATGTATAAAATATATACATTGTATTACGTTAAACAATTTATTGAAGAATTAAAGAGTGAAGTACCCTACTTTATTAGTGGAAGATATAAATTAAGTTGAATGAGAATAGTATTAAACAGACAGGAAATGATCTCTAACTAGATTTCTAAAAGAACCTAGGGACTGGGCTTGCCTTACTGTTAACAATGACGAATCCCGCTCGTGGGCTGAACGGGAAACAGTGTCAGATCCTTTGTGGAGTACAAGCGGGGGGAGTTGTCAGAGAACTTTTAGGTTCAGCAGGGTCGAAGCTTCCTGCGGCCATGATTTATATGAAAGCGTAAACCTGAACCTAAGGCAAAGAAAGAACGAGATGTTTTGTTTTATAGTAAGTAAGAGTTTGACACTATTTCTCACTCATCCAAGGACGGGATTTATCATTGGATGATTTTTACCACCATAACAAAAAAAACCTGTAAACGGATTAAAAGTAGGTATACCATGAAGCTGATCTGATAATCCCGCTTAATTCTTCCAATATTATGACCCAAACCATTGATCACTGATAGCCATAATGTTTGCCGATTACCATACTAATATTGTCAATTATATCTGTGTTATAAATTATCGACACTTGGAAGGTATTAGGTCGCAATAAAGTATCATTAGGTTCTGTAGGATAAAAGATAAGGTGGCACCTGCGACGGTAACAAGTTTGGTGTACGCTTTAATTATTGTTTTTAAACTTGAGTTAAGGGAATGGGTGGGTTAGAGAGATGGGTGTGCGATTTTGTTATAATATAAAGTGATGTAAGTAATTTTCTCATGCGCCGACTACAAGCAGCTTAAAACTCGTTTGAAAAATGGCTTATCGAGCAAGCTTTTTATTCATTTGACGAATTTAAGATTTCATTTAATATTTTGACTTTTCTTATATCTAATTTTACCAACTTATATTAAGGACTAGCTTTTGTCAGCGGCTTCGCCCGCGTACATAAAATATAGCCTATATCACTCAGGAGTAAAGCAGCTTTCTATTGTTGCTAAAATTTTTCCAATCGGACCAGTAGTTCCAGAGACTACCTCCTACAAACATAAAAACAAAAAAACAAACTTTACTTCTTTATTATATTAGTGTAGATTATTATATTAGTGTAGATGTAGATTATTCATTTGTTTATTATACACTTTTTTTACATCAAGACTAAAATTCTTGCTCTTATAATTTTTACACTCTTGACAGAGTGGACGACTAAGAAGAGAGATTTGTTTTACTCTGTCCACCGTGTTGGAGAGCGTCCACGTGATCTTTTGTCCTCAACTTTCCCTTGCACTACCAGTCGCTCCATTGAGTCCTCGTTACGGGTGATAAGCCCGAAGAACTTGAGAATTCGAATTTGCACAGACGACGATAAACTCTCTCTGATATTGAGTTCTTTGAGGATCGATATATTGGTTCGGTGCGCGGTCCATGGGATTCGAAGCATGCGTCTCCAGCACCACATTTCCAGTGCGTCAATCTTGCGACGGTGCTGCATCCTCAGCGTCCACGTATCAGCTCCATATAGAAAGATAGGAAAGACCAAGCATTTCATTAATCGAACCTTAGTGTTTTTGGTTATTCTACGGTCTTTCCAAATTTTTGTGAGTTTTTCTACTGAGGCTCTCGTCATAGCGCAACGTCTCCGGATTTCGTCAAAACAAATATAGGGTGTCCCAAAATTAACGCAAGATTTGAATTTGCCGCCATTTATGCAGTACAGTGTTCCCAACCCTAAAAACAAAATAAATCGACAGTTGACAGTTTAGGGTTAGTAAAAATGGAGCGTTACGCAATAGAACAACGTGTCTTCATTGTTGTGCAATATTTCAAAAATAATGAATGCTTGGCGGCCGTAGTTCGCCGAATTGAGGTTCCTGGATTGTCACCGACACTCGCACGCACTGCCTCTATATTGAAATTTGAACGGCTTGTTTTTGGACGACCAGTGTGTTTGGCGTCTCCCACGGATCCTGTCTCTAGGAATTTTTCAATTAATCGCTTCACAGTTGACGAAGTTAAAACACTATTCCGACCATATTTTGTATGAAATTTTCGAACTACGGCCGCCAAGCATTCATTATTTTTGAAATATTGCTCAACAATGAAGACACGTTGTTCTATTGCGTAACGCTCCATTTTTACTAACCCTAAACTGTCAACTGTCGATTTATTTTGTTTTTAGGGTTGGCAACACTGTACTGCATAAATGGCGGCAAATTCAAATCTTGCCTTAATTTTGGGACACCCTATAAATTAAGTCAAAATACATTTAAGACTGATTACGGCCCAATCCCTCTACTAGAGAGGAGGCCTGAGTCCTACCAGTAGGAACATTAGGGCTGATGCTGTGCTATGCTAGATTTAAGACGAGAATTTTTTATTGTAAAATGAAATACTGTCTAGGAATTTTAATTAATTATGTAAATACTTATATTATATTATGTTTTTTTTTATGGTAGGTAAAAATCATCGAATGACGAATCCCACTCTTGGGCGGAGCGGGAAACAGTGTCAGACTCTTACTGACTAAAGAACCTACCCCGTGCCTTCCTTGCCTTATTCACAGAGCCCCGGTGTAATGCTTTCGCATCAACCCTCGGCTCCGGGAGGCTTCGACCCTGTAGGGTCCCTACGGTTTGCTGACAACTCCTTGAGGCGCGCGGGAAAGGAGCGCGCCGTCGACGCCTTGGGCTCGGTCTGGACTGCTACCAGACGACCGGACATCGAGCTACCCATTGCTCACCTTCCGCAAGCCAGTGTCTACGGTGGCCGGACATCGGCAGGATCGCGGCCTAAATTTAAATAAACCTCATATTACATATATTATATTATGTAATATGAGGTTTAAGAACAAGATTTAAGATTATAAATACTTATACTGATTACTTTAAATGAAGTCATTGATGATGATGATGTGATTTTAAAAGATAACATAAACCTTTTGTACAGTGTTATGTGCATAATCTACACTAATATAATAAAGAGGTAAAGTTTGTTTTTTTGTTTGTAGGGGGTAATCTCTGGAACTACTGGTCCGATTGGAAAAATTTTAGCAACAATAGAAAGCTGCTTTACTCCTGAGAGACATAGGCTATATTTTATGTACGCGGGCGAAGCTGCGGGCAAAAGCTAGTGTTTTTATAAGTAAATAAATAATTGAAATGATTGCTGGCTTGTTGATGGATGTTCAAGCGGACTACCTTGAAAGCGACTGATGTCTTACTAAATCACTACAAGTCTTATTTAGTACCCAAAATGAAGATGATAAAACACCCCATCAATTAAACTAAAAATCGACCGTGAAATTGTAAATAATAAAAACCAGGCAAGTGTAAGTCGGACTCGTGCAACGAGGGTTCTGTACAAACTTATCCATGAAAACGTTTAAAGTTCAATTCCTGAGTTGAGTTAACATTTTTTTTTCATTTTGTGACATAACTACAAATTTATTCCTATCCTTTGGCTGAGACCTTGCATTGAATGCCTTGTTGCATTAAGTCCGCCTCATCATCATCATCAGCCTAGCGTAAGTCCCGGTTGCTACCTTGGCTTTCACCTCGGTGCCCGGGGTCCGCTTTCCTGGCTAGTCGTCTCCACTTCGCTCGGTCTTTTGCGTCCTCTGCCTTAAGCCCATTAGCACGCATATCGTCCCTTACGACGTCGATCCAACGCCTCTTAGGCCTACCTCGTTTTCCGGGTCCCGGCGGAGGCGGCATGGCGAGGCATCTGTTACCCACGTAGTCTGCCGGTTTTCGTAAAACGTGGCCATACCAGCGTAAGCGACCCTCCTGCAGTTTATCTGCTATGTCACGGACCTGAAGGCTGCCCCGGATGCGGGAGTTCTTAATGCGGTCTTTCCGCGAAACTCCAGACATCCAGCGCAGCATATTCATTTCCGTGACACGCAGGCTTTGCTTATGTCGCTCAAGTACAGGCCACGCTTCACTGCCATACAAAAGGACAGGCCTAATGATGGTCTTATAGACCTGTCCTTTGAGCCTAACCGGCATTTTGGGGTCACAGATAACCCCCGCCACCTCACGCCATTTCGCCCAGGCCGCCGAGATACGTGACTCGACGTCGCAATCGACGTCCCCGGACTCGTGGAGCACCGATCCCAAGTACCTGACCTGTTCCGTGCGCTCAACTGTGTCTTCGCCAATGCGAACAGGAGCAGCGTTAATTGTGTTACAGGCCAAGTACTCGGTCTTCGCCGCATTAATTTTCAGACCGCCGTTTTCCAGCGATTCCTTCCACGCTGCCACACGTCGGACCAAGCGCCCACTGTCCGAGTCCGCCAGCGCGATGTCGTCTGCATACATGAGCAGCCATGGCGGCTGCTCATGTAAGTCCCTGATGGTGGAGGACAGCACGTCCAGCACCACGCTGAACAGAAACGGACTAAGGACAGAGCCCTGGTGAACTCCGACGGTGATGGGGAAGGGTTTCGTATCGCCAACAGCGGTCCGAACCACAGAACCGGAGTCTCGGTACATATCTCGGATGATGTCAACATAGGTCTCGGGCACTCCTTTGGATCTCAGCGCCCACCAGATCACATCACGGGGGACACAGTCGAAGGCCTTCTGCATGTCTAGGAACAAGAGGTGCAGAGGCGTATTCTTCGATCTGTATCCCTCCATGGTAACCCTTAGGGCAAAGATGGGATCCATGGCGCCATGGCCTGGTCGAAACCCATATTGACATCCCGAGACGGTGCACTCCTGTCGGATCCGAGAGTCAATCACCCGCTCGAAGAGCTTCATGGTGTGGGACATAACCTTAATCCCCCGGTAGTCGCCACACTCCTGCACCGATCCCTTGCCTTTGAAGACTGGAGTGATAATACTCAGTCTCCATTGACTAGGGATCTTTCCGGTGAGGAGCATGCGGTTAAATAGGTGGGTTAAGATGCCCACACCATGAGGACCCATCGCCTTCCAGGCTTCAATGGGGACTCCATCGGCACCGACAGCTTTCCGGTTCTTCATGCGGCGAAGAGCCACATGCACTTCTTCAGGCGTAACCGGGGGCACAAGGCCCTGATTTGGAGGGAGAACCGGAGACAGCACCTCTTTGTGCTGCTTGTTCAGCAGCTCGTGGAAGTACGAGCGCCATCTCTCCTTCACCGCGAGGTCCTCGCATAACAGATTGCCGTCAGGGTCTCTTACACAGCGGCACTTAGAGATATCCAGTGCCGCTTTGACCCTGGAACGTGCCAACTTATAAATGAGCTTTTGCCCCTCAGACGATTCCAACTTATCATAAAGTGGCTGTAAGTGGTCTCGTCTGGCTCTGGCTACGGCTCTCTTGGCGGCACGTTTTGCGGTTCTGTATGCGTCGCGGTCTTCGGGAGATTTGGAAGCTTGCCACGTTTTGAAGAGGGCTTTCTTCTCTCTGATCTCCCTCTGGACTGTGTCATCCCACCACCAAGTCTCCTTGTCACACCTGCGGCCGCCCCTGGACAAGCCGAGCACCGACTTTGCCGCCTCAGTGATGGCAACCTGAATCCTGTCCCAGTGGCTTTGCACAGGTTCGCCATCGGTACCATCGCACTTATCGCCGATGGCCGACGCGAACGACTGGGACGTGGCTTCATTCAGTCGCCACCACCGTATTCGGCGTTGTTGGCGCTCAACAAACTTGACCTTAGGCTTGACGCGCAAGTCCATGACAAGGAGACGGTGTTGTGCAGTGAGACTCTCGCCGGGTATGACCTTGCAGTTGGCTACCTTACTGATATGGTGCCTCCGTGTGAGTAAGAAATCGATTTGGGTAGCGTACCTCCCGCTCTTGTAGGTAATCAGGTGTTCGGATTTCTTTTTGAAATACGTGTTCACGATGGCAAGGCCGGCAGCCGCACACGTTTGGAGGATAGTCTCCCCTTCGGCGTTACGGCTACCGTATCCAAAGCCACCGTGAACATGCTCAAAGTCCTTGCACCTGTCACCCACATGACCGTTCAGATCACCACCCAAAACGATTCCCTGCGACAACGGGATGCCACGAAGCACCCCACCGAGTTGATCCCAGAACGCAGCCTTTTCAGTGTCGCTGCAACCGACCTGAGGTGCGTAGGCACTTATCAAGTGGGTTACAACCCCGTCAATAAGCACACTTACGACCATAAGCCGATCACTGTAGCGTTTCACCTCCAGGACTGCGTCTTGAAACTCCTCGGAGAGTACAACGGCCACCCCGTTCTCCCCACCGGCTGCACCCGTGTAGATCAGCTTGTAGCCATTCCCGATGAGCCGGGACCTGCGGCCTTTCCACCGAGTCTCCTGCAGGAATGCCACGGCCACCTTTCGCCTAAGAAGCACATCGGCTAACTCTCTCGCGCGTCCGGTCAGCGTGCCAATGTTGAGGCTGGCGAAGCGGATTTTCCGGGTTGGGGCTCGCGTCTTTGGCCGTGTTCGCCCCATACACGGTAGCCCTTGCCCACTTGCCACAGGAGTCGGGCGAATCTCCTGCGCGCCGTTTTGCGGCGGCGCCCTATCCGTGGCAACACTCTTTCCAGTTCTATCCATATTATTGGCTGTTTGTGGCCTTTACGGGAGCGACTGCCGTCTGACCTCCCAACCCTAAAAGGGAAAGCCAGCGCCAGAGCCTCGTCTGTTGTTCGGCAGGTGCCCCAACTTGCAGGGGAGGTTGACTTGGGCCCCGAAGATCGTGGTGGGGCCCCATATGCACCCAAATGCATTAAGTCCGCCTATATACTACTAATGTACATGAATAATAATCTACACTAATATAATAAAGAGGGAAAGTTTGTTTTTTTGTTTGTAGGAGGTAATCTCTGGAACTACGGGTCCGATTGCAAAAAATTTAGCAACAATTGAAAGCTGCTTTACTCCTGAGTGACATAGGCTATATTTTATGTACGCGGGAGAAGCCGCGGGCAAAAGCTAGTAATAAATAAACGGCCTATCTTTTTGGTCATTTAGAAGTTAAATTTTAATACCTTGAATTTAAATATCTTGAGAGAGTCAAAATATAGTATATTTTTAGAACATAAACGCCTGTATTTTATCCTTTTTAGAGTTCCGTAGTAAAAAAGGAACCCATAAGGGTTCCTTTTATTAAACTAAAAAGTTTCGCCATGTCTGTCTGTCTGTCCATCCGCGGATAATCTCAGCGACCGCTAGCACTAGCAGACTGAAATTTGGTACCAATATGTATATCAACCACGCCGACAAAGTGCACAAACAAAAAGTGATAAAAAATGTTTTATTAGGGTACCTCCCCTACACGTAAAGTGGGAAGTGTAATTTCTACCATAACGAGTGATATGTTGTTGTTAAAAATGATTAGGGGTCTCGTAAAATATTTTTTTGATAATGTAAATGTTTTCGGAAATATTTGCTCCAAATGTAAAAAATGAGGCTCCCCCCCCCCGAACTTTTGAAACATAAGTTTAAAAAATTGGAAAAAATGTCAAAAGTAGAACTTTAAGGAAAATTATTTTGAACTTGATAGGATGAACAGATTTTGAAAAATTAAAAAAAAAAAAACGTTCTGAACTAATTTTATGATTTAACCGTACATGCAAGCATTTTTTTTAAACTTTTTTTACATATTTCAAAATCCTGGGCGAATCTTCTTTCAAATAAAAAAAAAAAAAAAAATCGTTTCACGCAAATTAACATTGCCAACGGGTACAGCGCCATCGCTCGGGAAATTGGGTTACTAATTTTTGTATGGGCTACTGGGTTCTGTTACATTGCGATAAATTTGTGGCGGACGGGAAACTACGGAACCCTAAGCTGAGCGTAGCCCGACACGATCTTGGCCTATTTATTTTTCGTTAATTTAGTAGTTTGATTTTTTCCAGCTTCAAAGGAATTCAGACCAGAATATATGATTTTAGTTTCAACTCGATACCACTACGCGTTCTTGAAATGAATCTCTGTTCTGTACGAATGTTGTGCGTGTGTCTATCTTGAATGATAGATAGATATCGAGCCGTTACCGCCAAATTATCGTAAGCGACACTTTTGTCAAAAAACCGTTTTTTATCGATACTAGTATTTCAAACCGTAACGGATCCATCCCTGTTGGTGTTTCCCGCCAAAAAAAAACCGCTACAAAGTTATAGCAAGTGCTAAAATTATCGTGAATACACATTTTTTCTAAAACTTAACGTAAGCGACACATGCATTTTATCGCAAGCGACCGCACTTGTTATCGCAAGCGACAATTTTTGCTTAGGCCCTAAACATAATTATCCCAAATGTCTATGAAATACACAGATTTTGAGATAAACAGATTTTAATATTGGATTTCATTTGCCTCATCATCATCTTCCTGCCCTTGTCCCGTTTTATTTGGGGTCGGCGCAATATGTTTTTTCTTCCACTCTGTCCTGTCACCCGTCACGCTATCACTAACTCCTCTTTCTTTCATATCACTTCTCATACAATCCATCCATATTTTCTTTGATCTCCCTCTCCCTCTCCATCCATCCACATTTATACTCATGGCTTTTTTTGTAACATGCATTTCATCCCGCCTTTTTACATGGCCATACCAAGACAAACTGTTCCCTTTCAACTTTTCAGTCACTGGCACCACTTTCAGACTTCCTCTAATATACTCATTTCTCACTTTATCCATTCTCGTCACACCACACATCCATCTCAACATTCTCATCTCTGCTACATGCAATCTCTTTTCATCCGTCTTTTTCATAGCCCAACATTCTGACCCATACTTACAGTAGGACAGGCCTTATCACGGACTTGTAGATTTTACCCTTCAACTTGAGGGGCATCCGTGGGTCGCAAGTTGTTCCAGTGACCTGTCGCCATTTCATCCATCCTGAGTTGATCCGATGTGCCACGTCTCGGTCTATCTCACCATTCCCTTGGATAAGCGACCCAAGGTACTTAAAGTCGGAACAGATTGGTATGGGCGTTCTGGCGAGAGCTATGGGCACAAGACTAGAGAGACCGCCGAAATCACAGAACAGGTACTCTGTTTTAGTTCTGCTCAATTTTAGGCCAACACTCTCTAGTCTTTGCCACCATACCTCCAATCTGCTCTGGACCTCTGAGGCACTCTTAGCAACCAGCACAATATCATCGGCAAACAGCATACACCAGGGAGCTTCTTCCTGAATGTCCGACGTCAGAGCGTCCATTATTATCAGGAAGAGGTAAGGGCTAAGAGCCGACCCTTGGCACAACAGCCACATTGAAATTGTTAGTGGTGCCCGCTGCAGACCGGACTTGTGTACTGCAGCGACTATACATCGCTCGGATCAACTGCACATACGCACACCTTTCTCCTTAAGTGCCCACCACAGAACCTCACGAGGTACCCGGTTGTATGCCTTTTCGAGGTCAACGAATGCCATGTGCAAGTTTTTATGTGCACTTCTGTATTTTTCGCACAACTGGCGTATAGCAAATTTGGCATTCGTTAAAACTAATAAAACCGAAATAAAACCGAATTGATTCTGTGAAATTTCACTCTCTTCTCTCAGCCTCCGTTCAAGAACTTTCTCCCATACTTTCATGCTATGCGACATTAGCTTTATTCCTCTATAATTGTTGCACTCAAGCACATCACCTTTGTTTTTAAAGATGGGCACCAAGGAACTGTTGCACCATTCATCAGGTATGGCTTCTTCCTGCAACAGCTTATTGAAGAACAAAGCTAACCACACCCATCCATCCTCTCTCAATAACTTCCACACCTCAACTGGTATTCCATCCGGGTCAATAGCTTTACCATTTTTCATTCCATTTACTGCTTCCTCCATACTAACCATTCTCACTAACCCCACATTTACTGGTTTATTCTCTTGGATTGTTCTCTTGAATTGGATTTCATTTGCCTAAAAAATATAAATGTAATTTTTGTGAGAAATACAAAAATTTGCCATCTGAGAACAAACCAATTCCTAACGATTACTATGAATAAATAATTTTTGATTATTATGTGGATATTTTATATAAAAACCTTTTAAAATGCCTATTTTTTTAACAATTATAATTTCTTGGGCATAGTAATTTTGAAGGGTAATGTTATCGTAAACGCCCGAATATCTATAGACTGTGACAGCAAAATTATTGTATGCGCCATAAATGGCGTAAATACTCATTATTTTTGTTTTATTTTCAGTCATATATTTAAATCTCTAAAAATCATTAACGTATGACATATTTCTTGTTATTAGCACACTTCTGATTAAAAATATTTAAAAAAAACCTTCTCCTGTAAAATTTGGTTTTTGTCGGTTGCGCTAAAATGGCGGTAAAGGCTCGATATATTCTTTATTGCACACCAAAAATAAAAATCTGTTTGTTTGAAAACAGACAGATGGAAAACAAAGGTTTAATTTTTCCTTTTGAGATACAGAACTCTAAGAATGCATACTAATATGTCATTTGCCAACATAATTTAGTATTAATTTATGATCTTCAGCGTGTAGATATTATAAATCATAATACCTCTTGTAAATGTCATATTGGCTTGGAATATGGAATTATTAATTGCCTGTGTTTCTCCGAGAGCAGTTACCGTGTCGCAGTTAAACTTTGAAATTATAAAGTTTTTAAATTTTCCTGATTCTATTTATTTTTTATAAGCTTTATTGTACACAGGATAAACAGTTACAAAACTAATACAATTATGGGCGATCTTATCGCACAGGGCAATTTCGTACAGAAAACCTTAGGATGGATTAAACGAAAGGAGATAGATTTGGGGCGGTCAGTATACAACAATCATAATGGTATATTAATTAATATACTAATAAATATATATATAAAATTTGTGTTTGTATTTTTAAATGCAGCCAGTGTTACCTTTGGTCAGTTCATCATTCTCCGTGTTTTTAACTCCTCATGTAAAACGGCATGTTATAAATAAAAGAGATAGCCCAAACTTGTATGTGACTCTGTACTAATTTTTGTGAAACCATAAATAATAATAATAATAAATGAATAAATTATTTCGCAAATAACAATGTTATCTTTTTGCGGAAATATGAATTCTTAACCATTTGGCATTTTTATATTTATTAAAGTGGTAAAAAAAATTGTAGGTACATTATACACATAAATAAGACATTATTATTAGTATTAATATACTTAGGTACTTGTGATAGAATATAATATGGGGTATGGGCATTATTACTTTTTTTAGTGCATCTTTTTTTCTAATCCAGTTTTCTAGCAATGGTTCTTATGTACCTACCTAATAATATATTGGTCGGTGTGTTGGTGGTTGTAAAATCGTGAAAATAAACCATCGAATGTTTGGTAACCAAATAGGCTATCAAATGAAAGGGTGTATACTAAACATTATAAAATGTCGATGAACGAATATGTTAAATTAGAATAAATAAAAATCTTTTTTAAACAGTTTCAAAGTTATGAAGGTGTAAGGGCATGATTCAAACATTAAAAATTTACAAGTAACATAATTATATTACAATAATATTTCTCAGTATTTATTTTTGTCACAGTATAAACATTTCTTTCATTTTTATTTTACTGTTATCAAAAAATCAACATTATTAGTTACATATCTCGTTTTTCATTGGTTAATGTCATTGTTACATTGACAGTTACTGACATGCAGACTCACTATCAACCTTTCTGCTAATCTTTCAATCTCCACAACAATGTATCCACCTATCAACAACGTTTCGTAACAAAAATGTATCCATCAACATCTGTTAAACATCTAGAAGCGCATATCCCGATATGAACTTAAGGTCAATCGAGTAGTAAATTAGGGATGCCGATTTTCCTCAACAAAAATCGATTTTTGAATCGATTCGAGTTGAGACTGAAGTCCGAAGGATCGATTCAATAGTTATTACTTTGAAAGTACCGAGTCTTAAAAAATCACTACGAATTGATAATCGTAGTGCAGGTAATGTTTAATGACTGATGGCTATTTGGGAGTAAAACATTAACACAAAAATTTGTTTGACGAAAATAGACAATTTGAACGTTTATAAATATGTAATAACGTGACTATATAACAAAATAGTATTTTTATGTCAAAATGGATATCAAAGAAGTGTACTTGGAGTAAAAAAAGAATAAATAAAATAAATAATTAAACCAAATTGAAGTATGTAAAAATACACTGAAACGGAAATGGACAGGACAGTAGGCAGAGAGAGAAAAATAAAAAAATAAAAATATTATTGCACGTGATCGCCCCAGGAATGTCAAAACAATTAAGCGTGGACACATGAAACGTTAGGAAGATGACATCAAAAGAGGTACTTGTCCAGATTAGATCGCTAGAGATAGAAATAGGTGCCGTAAAAATCTTTGGAGGAGGATTATAGTTGAAGGACCAGCTGAAAACCGACCGCCAGCAAAAAAATAAATATTATTAAAAAAATATATATAAACAAAGTCTTTTAAGATTATAAATAATACTATGGTTCACGTTACATGGCAAAGACAAATAATCGAATCTCGACTTCAAGGTTCTGAGGACGATTATCAAAAACGATTTATTGTCGTTTTAAAAAATCGATTATATCACCTATCAAATCGATTCTACGATTAATCGATTTCACATGCCCATCCCTATAGTATATGACAGTTTTACAAAGTAAAACCATTATTTACGCAGACCACGGCGCATACTTCACAGTTAGCTCCTGTCACAGAACAGCTGAACGGAACAAGACCATTTTACATCACGATTAACATAAACAAATAAAAAACAATAAACAGCCCTGAACTTTTGATGTGTTAAACAAAAATATGTTATTAAAAATTGATGTAAAACTATCGAATTATCATTCGTGAAAGTTATGTTTTGTTTTGTTTATTGTGTAAAGGTGTTTTTTTTATAATAATTATTTAGTAAATTATTTGTATACAAAATAAATGGAATAATAAAACAATTTTAAGACAAGAGTCTTATATCTTATACATAGAATAACTGTCTCACATTAAAATTTACAGCATAAATATAATAAAAATAGTGAAATGATAAATTAAAATCACATGTCATGTCAAATCAAATCTCATATTAAAATTAAAATCAAAGTGTCAATTTTGAAATTTCTAATAATCATAATTTACGATTATTAAAAGAAATGAATAATCGAGATAACGATGCCATTATTTAGTTACATGTCAAAATAAATTAGTAACTTCATCAAACCACCTACTTTTAGCTTACACTGCAACATCACTCATCCTAGTTGACTAACTTTTATGAAAGTAAAATGTTCGCTTAGCAATTAAACGCATTACTGCTTCTAAACTACCGACGTCTGGTATGAGAGCACACAGTGTATACGTACGTAGGTACTTACTTCTATACTCATAACTAGTGCTTTACTTGTGACTTTGACTGCGTTTTGATTTTTTTTTTCTTTTAATGAGTTGCTTTGCTTTTTTGGAATCAATACTATTGCTATTTGTTAACTACTAGTGTATTTAAGAGGTAAAATTTGTAATTTATATGTGTATATTTTTTTATATATAATCTAGTGCTTGACTGCAATCCCACTTGATAGTAAGCAGTGATGCAATCGTTGATAGACCCTATTCACTCTAGCCTTGAAGGCACCTAAAATATATCAACCATACTGTTCTAGTCCTTTAAAGTACGCGGTATAAACGACATGCCAAAACGCTTAGTTCAGACTGCCGAAGCAGAATTATTTCATGCAAGAGGCCTCTGTAAATGCATATTATTATGGTATTAATATTATTAAATCATTTTTTTTTAAGTGCGTGAGCGCTTAAGACCGCTGAGTCTAACTTTAGGTTTGCCAAGTCGGTCGTTCTCTACATGACTAAAACAGTCATATTCTAAAATTTTAAAGACTATTTTTTATGAATAAACTACAAGTAACTTAACAAATGAAAGCTAGTAATTATTATTTCTAGCCCATACTGTCAAATGCCTCTCTCCATTCTCTCGACTTCGTTGACTTCCTTAAAAAATTGGCAAGAACTGGCTTAAAACCGAGAACACTGGAAAAAATTAAACTTATTATAAAATATTAATAAATGAGTCATTAAAAGTTATATAGATATTATAAACAGTCAGACAAACACACTTCCTTTCTATTATTAAGTGCAAATGCCAGTAAAAAGTCGTACTGATAAATCGACAGTGCAACTGTAGGATTGGTGGTATAATGTAATTTTCGTAAAGTAATTGCTAATTAGTAGGATAGTAATGGAGGAGAAATTGCAGTCATTTGTCTACACGACTGGATAGTTATAACGTGGAACTTAGTACTGGGTTGTGTTGTGTGGTTTTTTGTCTGTAAGGTCATTGACATTGTTTTCTTTGAATTCGTATAAAGTATAGTGCTTGACAGCGATCTCACTGCATATCGTAAGCAGTGATGCAATAGTTGATGATGAGGCGCATTAGTTTATTAACCTTTCGAGTACCGTAATTAGTGTCATAATAGAAAGACAGTAGGTGTACGAACACAGGCGTTCGCATGCTCAAGACTTTAAGAGCACTAGACAAAAAAAAAGTATAAATAAAAAATAAAATTCATTTATTTCAGACTAATTTCAATGTTAGTATTGAACGAAAATATTAATTACTAGCTTTTGTCAGCGGCTTCGCCCGCGTACATAAAATATAGCCTATGTCACTCAGGAGTACCTAAAGCAGCTTTCTATTGTTGCTATTTTTTTCCAATCGGACCAGTAGTTCCAGAGATTATAACTCCTACAAACAAATAAACAAACTTTACCTCTTTATTATATTAGTTAAAAAATGATGCTAATTGCACATTCTAAAGCGTAGATATCTATGGAGAAGAATGCGCAAGAAACTCCATGGACACTCTTTTCAATTTTGGTAAGTATTAAAAATAATTGGCTTAAATGTTTCTTGTCGATACTAATATGTGATAACAATGTAAATAATAAATAAAAATACCAAGTAACAAGTATACCATATTATGTTAGTGACTGAAACTTAAAACAATGTTAGTATAATATTCAAATCCATTTAATAAATAAGTCAATCAGTTCATAAAAAAATAAAATAATAAGGCAATCAAAAACACAATAATAATAAATAACAGTAAGTCTTAATTAAAAAAATAAATATAAAATATAGAATGGTTCACAAAACATGAAGTTTAATAAACCTATCCCACTCTGGTGACCGAGCCCAAATCGTTGACGGCGCGCACCGTTCCCGTGCGCCTCAAAGAGTTGTCAGCAAACTGTAGGGTCCCAACAGGGTCGAAGCCTACTGGGGCAGAGAATTGGTGCGAAAGCGTTACACCGGGGCTGTGGGAATAAGGCAAGGGAGGAACGGGGTAGGATGTTTAGTCAGTAAGAGTCTGACACTGTTTCCCACTCCGCCCAGGAGCGGGATTCGTCATTGGATGATTTTTACCTACCATAAAAAAAAACACTGGTGACTCTATAGTATAGCTTAAAGGTGGTTTACAATTTAGACAATGCTCTTATAAGCTCAACAAAGTTTTATAGTATGCTCTTTATTGCTCATACATTTTCTATATTTAAGAGCTCATTCAGCTTACCCCACAAAATTACAATAATTATTAACACAAGCGCTCGACCAATTAATTCTCATAACTACTGTTACACGTGAACTCATAAAACTGTAGGTGTCCTGTAGTATTTTTTATTTTCCGTTTAAAATTCGTCTTGCGTCGCACACACCTGCGCGGGCGCAACAATCAATATCTTAATTATAACCATTTTTATACCTTTAATTTCTTGTTCTGCAGAATTGTGTGACTTTTTGAGTTATATTTCTTTGAGTGTGAGTGGCAGATGATTGTTCTATGTTCTTTTTTTTGGTAATTTATATATTTGTAATCAAAGATTAAAGCGGTCAGCAACCTACGGTGCGTAGCTGCTGATGACAGGTTTAGTTTCAACCTTAGTAAGGTATTACGAGAGGGCCAAAGTTGATGGGCAAAGCTGGGACCCAACAGGGCCGAAGCCTACTTACCTTAGGACCCCTGTCCGGTTTCCGAAAGGAAGGTCCAACTCCGATATATATGAAGGCCAAGAAGGAAAGGGGTAGATCGTTTACTCAGTTCTTACTCAAGTCACTGTCGTCTGACACTGTTTCCCGGTCCACCCATGGGTGGGATTCGTCATTAGATGATTTTTCCTACCATAACAAGGTCAAATTTGGCTGGTAGATAATTTTAACTTTGAAGTTATGGTTTTTTTTTATCTTTCATTTTATTTTAACTTTTTTGCTAAGACGATATGACGCACCGTGTTACAAAATATGTTTGCTTAATAACAAAATAAAATATTGCAGCTAGGTTCTGGGTTATTTCTTCAAAGCTAGCTCAAAAGTGGCACCAGCTAATGATTATATGATTATAATTATCCTTTCCCGTGCTATGGAAGAACAGAACCCTTGGTTGGTGATGAACTATGACAAGACCATTTTTTTTAGTTAGGATTTGAGATGTCTTCCTTGGGAATTGGAACGATAAAGCGAGTAAGCGAGGAAGGTCTTCGCCTAGCAGTGGGACAGCATCGGCTAGATATAATAGTAATAATTGAGAGACTGCGCGATCGTATCAACAATAAAAAATCTACTATGCAATGAATATTTTATGCTGCATTGTTTTCAAGAGCAAACTTTTAAAAAGAGACTGGATTTATGAGAAAAAATTAGGGAGTATGGGATACCACACTAATATAAGGTAAAATTTGGGAGTGTATGTTAGTTACTTTTTGACGCTCAAATGACTGAAGAAATTCGGATGATATTCAGAACACGGATAGACCATGTCTTGGCTTTCTCAACAAACTTCTCTGAGCTAGTCAACTCTATGATAACATCCTCAGCTCCATTTTTATCGAGATGGCGCCTGTTTCAACGATTCATATAAAAGAAAGAAAGAAGAAAGAAATTCTTTTTATTTGCGGGAAATAACGCTAAAACACTAATTTAGAAGTTAAAATTAAACGATAAAACTAAATCAATGAGAAAAGAAAAACAATAATAAGTTAAAATCATACTCAAAATCGTATATTATTTATTTATGTACACACAAACACATACAGAGAGAAAAGAACACAAACAAATAGAAGAGTACAAAGGTGCTGCTTATTTCTAACGAAATTTCTTCCAGCAGACCTGCGACAGGAGAGTTGGATGAGAAATGTAGACACAGTGTGTATAAATAATTCATAAAAGTTAAAGTACCTACACTAAAATCAAAGTACTTACATATAAATATTTCAATAACCATAAATAAAATGTACACATATATAGATGCAATACATAAATAATAATAATAATACATGACTATAATATATAACTTTATGAGATAATGTTAGAGAGATAATGTTCCTTGACTTGCTTTTTGAAGATTGTATATCATCAACTGCCCAGCTGCGTAGACACGATACACAACTAGAATTTTACATACGACATACATATCCACTAAGGATTTGCCATATTATCAAAACAGCCCCCAAACTTCACCCTAAAAAATCTCGCCAAAAGGAAAAAATAAAACCATGTCATACGTTTATCATCTCCTATAAAAATTCTAAAAGTATGATTAGATCATTTTTATAAAACACTTGTGACCCGCCCCAGTTTCGCACGGGTACTGATATTGAATATATTATGTACGTTTTATACATAGAAACTTTCCTCTTAAATCACTCTATCTATTTAAAAAAGCCGCATCAAAATCTGTTGCGTACTATTAAAGATACTAGCTTTTGTCAGCGGCTTCGCCCGCGTATATAAAATATAGCCTATGTCACTCAGGAGTAAAGCCGCTTTCTATTGTTGTTAAAATTTTTCCAGTCGGACCAGTAGTTCCAGAGATTACCTCCTACAAACAAAAAAACAAACTTTCCTCTTTATTATATTAGTGTAGATAATCATACATAGGGCATAAGCAACTTTGTTTTATACTATGTAATGATAAACAATTCGTTTTTAGATTTAAACTCTTGAGTTCCGAGCAACAGCGGTCAAGCGCGAACCTATAATCAATAAAAAAAAAATGCCAGCGTTCGCACACCTATTTTCTTTCAATTACGTCTTTAATTACGGTATTCGAATGTCTTGTAAAATATGAAAAAAAAAACATTTTTATTCTTTATTTCTTTCATTAACAATAATTTTACACACACTAATGATGGGCAGAAAAAAAAAACAACATAGAATAATAGCTAACTACTGACATTACATCTTACTTATAAAGAATATATTTAACGGAAAAGAAATAATTACCGACACTAAGTCTTAGAAACTTAGCAATGACAATACTATCAATTTTATCGAAGCATACTTTATATGCCAATAGAGACAAATAAGCATCTATGAAGTCAGTAGCGTAGCAAAGGGGGAGCGGCGGGGGCGGTTTGCACCGGTTGTCACCTTTTTTGAGATAAGGATCGGGACACATAAACACAATACGACGTCGCATAGCATCGTGGTACGACACGAAGTCATATCGTGTTTATGTGTCCCGTCTCTGACACCCACCCGGTCTCACAACAAGATCAATGTACAAACAAAAAAAAAATTACTAGCATAGCAGGGATTTCTCTACTAACACTAGCTCAGCTCTATGTATAATTCGAGGATTCCCGCAAAAGAGCCTGACTCTGTCCTTGTCCTTCTCCTCCTGATCCATGTACTTATCATTTATATTTTATTGCTTTTATTTTCGATGGGGTTTTTTTATGGTAGGTAAAAATTATCCAATGACGAATCCCGCTCGTGGACGGAGCGGGAAACAGTGCCAGTCTTACTGACTAAACAACCTACCCCATTCTGACGTTACCATATATACCAGGGCCAGAGCCTTCCTTTCAGATGCGAACCCTTGGCCCCAGTTGGCTTCGACCCTTCTGCAGGATCCCTACGGTTTGCTGACCTTGAGGCTCGCGGGAACAGTGCGCGCCGTCGACGACTGGGTACTTCTGATGGGGTGACATCACCAACTTCCGCACCGGGTGCCACCCAAGGTAGCTACGCCATTGTATGAAGTTACGCATAATTATGAATGTTTATTTAATGTTACCGTGTAAGGGAAAAACTAATAAAGTATTTATTATTGCTAATTGCCTCATCTTTTTGATAAGACATCTCTATTGCTCACCTTTTATGTAAAGTATATGAAATAGAATAATAAATTAGTATTTACAATAAATTTGAATAGAAATATGTACGGGTATGGTACGTGGTGGATATAATAATATATAATTTTATGTGTTAGTTATTTATTTATTAAATCGTAATTTATTTTATTTCAATTTTTATTATTATTAGTAGGCTTGCGGTGGACCACTATCATATCTGATAGTAAGCGATATTGTGTGTGAAGGTATTTGTTTAGTGTTGTGGGTATGTTTTTGGTAATAAAAGTGTATTTAAATTAAGAACAAATATTTTTTTTTTATCTCACAGTAAAATTGATGTTTGAAATTTTTAGTGCCAGTATCCTGGGCTTGCACTCACAATACAGAAATTATTCGTAATTATTCTTCGTTTCCCCATGGAAACGAAAAAAAATTGTGACTAATACTGGCGCTCCGAAAAATCGATCGAAAACTTTTCTACTTGACTCACAAAATGTAATCATTTTATGATTACGGTTTTCAAAGTTTTCCTTTACTAGATGAGGCATTGTTTTTCTGATTTTAAGTCATCAATTACATACGGTTTTATATTTTTAGGGTATCGGACCTCAAAAGAAAAACAAATGAATACGTGTGGATCAAATGAAAATGTACCTAGTATCACTTTTTTGTCCTTCCGTCTGTCAAGACCCATTAACTGAGGAACGTGTAAAGGTATCAAGTTTAAAATAATTAAAACCCCTACGGAAGTAAAGTCACATTTTTTTGTCATTCGAAAAAAATCTTCGTAAATTAATCGGTATTTGAACTGTTTTCATAATACTATAATATGTAAGTTTGTCCGGAACCCTCAGCGCGCAAATCCGTCACGCACTTTATCGTGCACATTTTTTGAATAAGTGTTGTTTTCTTTGCGAATGTCAAAATATGCGGTTACAGGTAAATGTGAAAGTGAACACCAGGGCCCTGGAGCTAAGACAACAAAGGAACGAGGTGGGTTTTAGGTCAGCAAAACTCTGACACTGTCACCTGCTCCGCTTACGAGCGGGTGGTGTCATTTATTGATTTTACCCCACAGAAAAAAAGGGGCAGGAGATAGAAATGCGTAATGGGCAAAAAAAACATCCGTATTTTTCATATTAACTGATAATAACGACTCACTAGTTTAATGATTACGATGATTCTCTATGACCTTTCATATAAACGATATTATCAATAATCGTTATTTACTGTTTGATATAAAATAAAAAATTAACCCTTAATTTGGCAACGTACTCCACTGATGACATAAACTTTAAAAAAATGTAATGACCCAAAAATTAGAAAAAAATACCATTTTTCTTTTTTAATAAGTATCAATGACTGTCCATTTTAGTAGAAATTTATTTTATATTGTATTAACATAAAAAATAATTTGTCAAATTCAAAATGTCTTCGAAACGGTCTGGTGTCTTTGCGACCTGGGCAAGTTTTTTATTTTTTCTTTAGGTTTTTGTTTGGAAGTTCTGGGTTTTTAGCTTTGGAGCGCATGAGAGCCTTACAAGTAATATAACACAATCGCTATTTTTGCTGTAATTTACGTAATAACAATTTTATAAGCTAGAAACAATGTATGTACTCCGTGAATGACGTTGCCACAAAGATACAAAATAGACTTTGTCATACACGAAGTACATTGCCAAATGCATAGTGTTATTCAATATGGCTTTATTTCTATGTTTCATATATAAGAGGGGCGTAGATTTGACCGATATGCTTATGTAGCAACCTTCATGTAGGTACTTAATCAAAATAAAATGAAAAATATATGATCTGTCATTAGGTTGATGTAACTTGTCATGCATGTTTTCTTGTGAAAAAATATCCACAACCAGGCAATAACAACATCTTTCCTGCCACTCCTTCTTCTTATTAGTGGGACCGTTGATGTTGCAGTGTACCATCACTCTGACAGCGTTAGGTACGACGCTATTAGTCGTTTTCCAAAATCGGCAAGTAAACAATCTCGTAGATTTTGCAAAGCGGGAAGGACCAAAGATTTTCCGTGAAGTGAAAAACGCATCGTGTTTTGTGGTAGTAGAAAGCAACAGGAGAAACTACTTCCGTCAATTTCACTCTAAATATATTTTGTTTGTGATGTTTTTTTAATAAATAAAGTAATAAATTAACTAAATGAGAATTATTGATATCTTGGCACTGTACTACACGTAGTACAAACATAGGAGGACGTAGTTTACACTATAGTTGGCAATGTACTCTCTGGAGTACACAGGTTTTCGCGAAAACTGTAATGTACAGTTTTTTTTCACTATTTTTTTCATTCCTCTGGGATCATAATAAATACGAAAAAAACAATAAAATGTCAAATTTAAGAAAAAAAATTCCTTGCCAATTTAAGGGTTAAAACGACTTTCTATAAAAATTATAGCACAATAAAACTTACGCCGACATCAATCGAAAACCCACAACGAAATGTTGAAGAACTATAAAATGTCTCTTTAATTTTTATGGCTGGCAATAAAATCATCAATGTTGCTATCTTTAAATATAATTATTGTAATTAGTGATAAACGAGTCATAAAAATTAAGTAGGTAGCTAATGAGTTTATTTTTTATGCTAGGTAAAAATAATCCATTGATGAGTCCCGCCCTTGGGTGGAGCGGGAAACAGTGTCAGACTCATAGAAATATCAGACTCTTACTGACTAAACGATCCACCCCATTCCTTAAATCGCTTAATAAAAATAAAAAAATCACGAAAAAAGGACTCTACTCCTTACATTTTCTGGAGTTATCTACACTAATATAATAAAGAGGTAAAGTTTGTTTTTTTATTTTTTTGTTTGTAGGAGGTAATCTCTGGAACTACTGGTCCGATTGGAAAAATTTCAGCAACAACAGAAAGCTGCTTTACTCCTGAGTGACATAGGCTATATTTAATGTACGCGGGCGAAGCCGCTGACAAAAGCTAGTAAATCTATAAAGCAGATTTCATGATTTTTGGTTGGTCTCATAGTAGAATTTGTTCATATTGGTGTGAACTCTAATACTATGAAACAGGGTTTTGAATTTTTGTTTCTGTGACAACACACATGTCGTTACAAAGCCATTTTGGATGAGTTATTTTTTAATGGAAAACCACAGAAGAAGAAGAGTTAATAAAAAAATATATGAATGCTATTACAAACTTGTAATTAATAAATAACTAACAGCGATGTTACAAATGGCATGTAAAATTAGTACTTTATGAGTAGAACCTGACATTTTCATCTTCATTTTATTTAAATTTGACCACTATGTCATTTATGCATATCCATTTAAGTTACACAGCAATAAAATTAGCTATTGCCTTCATTATCATTTTTTTATGTTTAAGTAAACTAATCAATCTATAATAATACTAGCTTTTACCCGCGGCTTCGCCCGCGTGGTATTGGGTTTGGGATAAGGGTTTCCGGGATAAAAAGTAGCCTATGTCCTATTCCGGAGTGTATACTATGCCTGTGCCAAATTTCATCCAGATCCATTCAGCCGTTTTGGCGTGTTTGAGTAACAAACATGCAAACATCGTAACTTTCGCATTTATAATAATATAGTAAGATAGTAGTAGTATATATAGTAAGATTTTAAAGCTGAAGAGAAAAAAGGAAAGAAAAACTTCTTATTTGCGAGACGAACACTAATACGAAAAGAAAGAGAGAAGAGATAAGAGGATGAGGAAGAATAAGAGTTTGATTGAACGCGCTAATCTAAGAAACTACTCATCATCATCATCAGCCTTTCAATGTTCCCACTGCAGGGACACAGGTCTCCTCTCTCTAGGAGAAGGAATGGGCCATAATCCACCACGCGGGCCCAGTGCGGATTGGTGGATGTCACATGTCTTCGAATTTTTGGTTCTAGGACATGCCGGTTTCCTCGTGATGTTTTCCTTCACCGTTTTGAGAGCAGTGGTGATGAAATAAATTACACAAAGTAATGCGCCTGGCTGGGTTCGAACCCGCGACCTACGGCTCGTAAGTCGGAGCCGTTACCACTCGGCCACCACTGCTCTCAACTAAAGAAACTACTGGTCCGATTTAAAAAATCTTCCTTCCTTGTAATTTTACGCTACAAACTACGGGAACAGAGCAGTTATTAAAAATGCGGGTGAAACCGCGGGGTCAGCTAGTTAAATGATGAAGTTGAAGAGTTTGGTGGTTTGAAACCACTAATCTCAGAATTTTGATCTGAAAAGATTACTGTTTTTTTATGGAAAATTATCCAATGACATCTTCCACCCTTGACCGGGGTTGGAGGGTGTTTCAGACGTTCACTGACTAAACCCACTCCAGCTCTTTCTTGATGACTTTTTCAACGAAAAATATTTTAAATGTAGTATATTTTATAACATTTTAAATGTTCATTTAAAATATAATAATAATACTTTTTTATATTTATTTTCTTATATGTTTTTTTTTTATTAAAAACCAGCTTCTGCCCGCGACTTCGTCCGCGGAAAATTTGTGAGACAAAAGTTGTGATAGCTCGGCTAATATCCATGTTATATAAATAATTTATAGCCTATGTCACTCAGGAGTAAAGCAGCTTTCTATTATAGCTTCAATTTTTCCAATCGAACTATTAGTTCCAGAGATTACCTCCTACAAACAAAAAAAACAAACTTTACCTCTTTATTATATTAGTGTAGATGTATAAAGTATGTATAAGATTAAAATAAATGAAATACTAATAGGTACGACCAACTTAAAGTCACCTATTAAAACAATAATGTTGTATTGAAATTATCTTGAATTATTTATTCAAACATAGATATTTATATCTACATTTAGAAGTACGCAAAATATTTACGATAATCGGTGCATTAATAGTCTTAAGGTCATGTAACATTTTAATAGTAAGATAAGATAGAAGTGCATGAATATTTTTTTATTATTTATTTCATTTAAGTGCTAGTTTTATGGCGTTATGTTTATTTGAATGAAGATGGTATATATCTTTAGAAGCTAGTTAGGAGAAGAAAATAGTTCTTTTAGTATGCCCGCGCCTACAGTGGCCAGATATCGGCGGGATCGCGGCGGCGATGACTACGACGAGGGCGCCGTTGCCTTTGCCTTATGTGGTCGGTCTCCTCCTTTACTAGCATTACTGCCTCGCAGAAGGAGGCGGCCGCCTGCCACTCCTCCTCGCTGCGGACCATGGCCTGAACCAAGATCTGGCGCGAAAGGTCGCCACCGCCGATCACCCCCACGAGGGCACGGTGTTTCTCTTTCCAAGCGGGGCACAACTTTACCGTGTCTTCTGGGCTGGCCCCACAGTGACTACACCCGGGCGTCCCTTCCGCACGAATCCGATGCAGGAATCTCCCAAACTTGCATGTTGGCTGATGGCGGCTTACATTTGATGGTATCTCGCTTGGAGTCGAGATCTGCCTTACGTTGGTCTTCAAAGGTTTAATTAAAATTTATATTATCATCACTAGTGGAATTACGCATGATGAATTCCTTTATCCTGGAATATAATCCAAAAAAATATCTACTAACTAAAAAATCTATTACCAACGATTCCCTTATCTATTAATTTAACATTATACGTGTACTAATGGTTTCATAGCAACAAATGCGCAGTCTTAACGATAAAGTGGTAAGCTTATGTTAATGTTGCAATAACTGTTTTTCTAATTACCATGTTAGTTTCAAATGGCCGCTTTACTAAACTAATGGGTAATGTGAGGTCTAATACAGATATTAATATCGTGGGAAATTAGCGATAGCTTAAGGCTGGTCTTTTGTCATCGTCAGAAAAGGTCTTGGATCAAGTTGCGATTAATTTTTTATGGTTCCGTACTTAAAAAGCAAAAATGTCTGTGTCGAAATGTCTGTTTGTGAAGACTATATCTCGAAGGGACCGTAGATTTGAGCTGTATGATATATGGTTTAATTTTCAGCTCGATACCTCCACATCGTTGTTGAAAGTTGAAATTTCAAAAGTAAGTTCCGCTCAGTAGCTGTGAAAAAGTTAAACTTCTATATTAACGGAAAGAAAAGATACCGCCTATTACGTCGAATCAAAAGTCATATGGTACTTCCCGTTGATTCAGAAATTTGTCTTAAAGCAAGGTCTTTTAGACCAGGAATAGGAATAAAACTGAAAACATTAAATCTGTTGTTACGGGACAAAAAAACTTTTGTAACGATTCGGAAAATTCCTCTAGACTCCCATTCGAGAATTAAACTATTTACTACTCTGTCATTTAAGTACCGGGACAAAATCAATAACACACAATTTTTGCATTTTCGTTGGCTAGTGAGGCTCCCGCGACGCGTTTTTACTTGACACGGTTTACATCGTCTTGAGAACTCTGGACCATGGAGATTTGTGTTGTCCAATGACGTCTGTCCAACGCGTAGGTGAGCGCCCACGAGACCGCTTCCCCTTCACTTGTCCCTGGACAACGAGTCGCTCCATGGAGTGTTCTTTGCGAAAAACGTAACCGAACTATTTGAGAATTCGTACTTCCACAATCGACGATTAACCTCTGGTAGCATAATTGCCACGTTGTATGGCAACGCTTAATCTCAGACCGAGGTAGAAAGAAGCCAGCACTTAAATCACGCTAAGAATCAACTATTCGTTTAGTTGATTCTTCGCGCTTCGCGCATTTTTTGCCATGCAATGTGACAATGCCACCAGCCTTTTGGATACGCTACCTGTCGACAGCGATGTGAAGGAGTATTATGGCGCCAAAGTCACCTATCCACTCTTGATTTAAAATACTGGTTGTGACGAAACATATGCTAGCGTAAGCTAAATATAAACTTGTTCTTCATCCACATAACCCATAATACATTGTTCATTGTTTATTTCCATCACATTTTTACGATTGCTGTAAACCTATTTCAATTACAAGTTATGTGTTTTATTAGTATTTTGAGATCAATATCAGATATATTCTGCACTACCGTCGTTTTCAAATGTCACATAACTGTAACATTATGTACTTGTATGTGCATAAATACTGTTAAATATTGTTTTGTGTTATTTTTTTTTGTTTTCTAGATAAATAGCAATAAGTACCTTTCGAAAAGGGTTGTTTATTTTCTTTGTTTATGTCCGTTGTAAATCAAGCATTTTTTTTTATAATTGATATTATGAAAACCAATAATATTTATACTACAGTAATACATCGTGTGTCTATACATCGACGAAGAAATGTGTATAATGAACTTTTATCTACACTAATATAATAAAGAGGTAAAGTTTGTATTTTTGTTAGTTTGTTTTTTTGTTTGTAGGGGGTAATCTCTGGAACTGCTGGTCCGATTGGAAAAAAATTAGCAACAATAGAAAGCTACTTTACTCCTGAGTGACATAGGCTACATTTTATGTACGCGGGCGAAGCCGCTGACAAAAGCTAGTAAGATATATTATAAGTCTCATTTTCCCATTATAAGTTCCGTTTGACTGGCCTGTTAGTTTAGTGGTTAGTGGCCTTCATTGCTATGCCAGGGGTTGTGAGTTCGATTACCATCCAAGACAAATTTTTGTGTGATGAGCTCAATCATTTGTTCTGTGTCTGGATGTAATTTATCTATAATATGTATGTATTTAGAAATATACAAGTATGTTTATCAGTTGTCTAGTGTTTATAACACAAGCTCTGCTTTTAGAAATATTTATTTGTTAGAATACAGGTACATTTTATTTCATATTGTATCTCTACATTCGAATTTTAAGTAGTGCAAATATTTATCTATATATATAAAAGGAGAAACTGACTGACTGACATATCAACATACAGCCAAAACTACTGGAACTAGGAGCGTGAAATTTTGAACAAGTTTCAAGGTTTCATCTTGTGAACAAGTTTTCATCTTATGACGAAAATGAGCATTAAGAAAGGAATTACAAAAATTCACCCTCAAAGGGGATGAAACGGAGGTCAAAATTTTGTATGGAGAAAGCTACTTACAAGTGGGTGAAGCCGAAGGCAGAAAACTAGTATTTCATACATGCATACATCAAAATGATGTCAGTATTTATTTATCACAAGTTTGAAAATGTTAATAAAATTAAATGTCAAAATATTAATGGTTGGACATAAAATAATTTAAAAATAAAATGAAAATTGAATGTCACACAAGTTTGAAATTTAAAACGTCATCAATCGAATAAAAACATCTGTCACATATTCAATGATATAGAGATCTATTAAATTCTAATTCATTAAGTTTTCTCATCTTTTCAGGCAGCTTGTGAAAAATTTTAACAGCCATGGCTTGGGACTAGACGGCGTTGTGTGAGAGATCATCATCAACCTTTTAATGTTCCCAATGCAAGGACACATGCCTCTTCTCTGGAGAGGGAATGTGTGTGTGTGTGTGTATGCCACAGGCCGTAATCCACCACGCAGACCCAATGCGAATTGGTGGATGTCACAAATGCCTTCTAATTTTTGGTTCTAGGACATGCCGGTTTCCTCACGATGTTTTCCTTCACTGTTTTGAGAGCAGTGGTGATGAAATAAATTACACAAAGTAATGCGCCTGCGCAACTTGATGAAGGTATTAAAAATATTAATAACACTAACACCATTTTTGGCACGAAACTGTTTTTAATAATTTAAAGCCATTTATAAAGTGATAGCCTGCTCAGTGCCCGAGTATACATACAGTAGTGGTGTAATATTATGTATGTAATATGTATGTATATTCCACAACTGTCACACAACGTCGTCTAGTCCCAAGCTAAGCAGAACTTGTGTTATGAGTACTAGACAACTGATAAACATACTTACATATTTCTAAATACATCCATATTGTAGACAAGAACACTAGCTTTTGTAAGCGCCTTCGCCTGCGTACATAAAATATAGCCTATGTCTCTCAGGAGTAAAGCAGCGTTCTATTGTTGCTGAAATTTTTCCAATTGGACCAGTAGTTCCAGTAATTACTTCCTACAAACAAAAAAACAAACTTCACTTCTTTATTATATTAGTGTAGATAAATTACACCCACACACAGAACAAATGATTGAGCTCATCGCACAAACTTTTATCCTAGGTGGAAATTGACCCCACGACCTCCGGCATAGCAGTCAGGGATACTAACCACTAGACCAATAGGCCAGACAATATTGTCGCTTGAAATTCAATTACGAACTTTAAAGGTATCAATTACAAACGATAGCTTATCGCGAGTAATATTAAAACCACCACGCCTCTAGCCTGAAGCTTAAAACAAAGGTGTTACTTGCACTGTGTAACAGTTACAGTAACCGCTACAGTAACATCTAAAGTAACAGCTACAGTAACAGCTACAGTGTTCTTTAGCTTGTAGTTTAGTGCTATTCATTAAACTATACCACAATTATAAAGTTTTTAGCATGATTAGTACTACAGCGTTAAAGGTAAACGAATGGCGCCAACGGATACTTTGTAAGTTTTCAAAAGGTTATTTTTGTGTTTTATTATATTGAGTGTTCTCAAAAAAGACATAGGTACTTTTTAGGTGTATAAAACAATGTAAGTATAATAAATAAATGTGTTGTTTTAAGTTAATTTATAAAATCAAAAAGTGAAGAAAAGGGAAAATTACTTTTTGAAAATAATATTTTTCAATTGCCGTCCTTGTGCCTCTATTACTTTTAAACTATTTCTAACATTCTCAAAATCACGCTACTAAAGTAAGAATGTTAACTCCGGACTCATCTAGCATAAAAAAATGACGTGTAAAAGTGGTTTTTAAACCTACTTACAAAATAAAGACCTTTAATCATTTAACTTATACGTCGACACCCAAACGAGCGCCGGCGCTCGTGGTATGATTTCGCGCCACGCGCCGTTGTCAATTTTTAAAAAATAGAATGTACAATATTTGAGCATTTTTTTTTTTATTAGGTATTTTGATATTTATCCAAGAACGTAAATAAAAAGTTTTATAGACAAATAACTTTCGGTTAATAACCGCGAACGCCGGCGTTCGCTGTTAGTACCTGCGAACGCCGGCGTTCGCTCGGGGGTGAAAAGGTTAATTCAGTTATAAAAGTCAGTCGGTTATGAGATACCCCGTGACTAGTTTTACTTCAAGCAATAGTTTAACAGTTTTATTTTTGAAAATCCGTAGAATTTTTTATGGCCCTAATTTTAACCTATAGCTATTTGCCCAGTCTTTGACGGCATGCACTGTTTCCGCGTGCCTCAAAGAGTTGTCAGCAACCGAAGGACCCTGCAGAAGGGTCGAAGCCAACTAGGACTAAGGGTTCGTGTCTGAAAGAAAGGCTCTTGCCCTAGTATGTATGGCAACGTAAGAACGGGGTAGGTTGTTTAGTCAGTAAGAGACTGACACTGTTTCCCCGCTTCGCCCAAGATTAGATGGTCTTTAGATGATTTTCAACTACCATAAAAAATCTACACTTATTTAAATTTTGGTTTAACATTACTTATACTAACAAGATCTGCTTTACAGTGTTAGAACAACCTGTTTTTTTCAATCTAGTTTTACAAAACTTGGCTTAACGTAAGCTAAGCATATTAATTCACCCGTAGGCTATGCTATCAGAACATGTGTTTGATTGGTCTACCCTTTCTTTATTCACATAAATTTTTCGTCACTTTCAAGAATTCTGACAGATATGGCGTCATAACCATAACGATAGTCATCTACGTTTTAATTATTGACTCTGCTGACCCGGGTGGTCGTTTCTTTTTGTCGTTGGGTAAAAATCATCCAATGACATCTCCTGCTCCTGGTCTTAGACTTTTACTAACTAAAAAACCCAAACAGATCCTGCTTTGCCTTTCACACTGGGGCCAAGCCTTCGTTGCAAATAGAGTCCCTGGGCCCCAGTTGACTTGGACCCTTTTGCAGTTCCAAAGCCTTCGATACTTTCTCATTTACCTATGGCCCCAGAAGGCTTCTTGCCCGCATGGTAATAGAAAATTATATAAGGGCACCTACTCCCGGGATAAAACTATATGTTATGCCAGGCAAAATATCTCATTAAAAGAAACATTTTTATAAAATATTAAAACTAAAATATATATCAGATTTTAACTAGCAACAAATAATCGCGTGACATTTAACACATCAACGCACTTCCATTCATCGTGAACTAACAGAAGTCTTTTTATCAAGAAAAATATGGCAAAAAAGAACTAACATATATTATACAAGTACAAGTCGTCATAAAATCACCTGGCGCTAATAATGACATACAGATGTCCTTTATTAATTAAAAAAGAGATAATCCTAGTGTCAGGAAACGCGTTTGATAAAATAATCCTATTTAGAATTACAATTACGATTATTATTACATCTTATCAATATCATAGTATAAAACAAAGTCACCTGTCCCTATGTATGCTTAAATCTTTAAAACTATGCAACGGATTTAGATGCAGTTTTTTTTTAATAGATAGAATGATTCAAGAGGAAGGTTTATATGCATAATACATACATAAATATATTCAATACTAGCTTTTGCCCGCGGCTTCGCCCGCGTGGTATTGGGTTTGGGTGGTTGGGGTTTCCGGGATAAAAAGTAGCCTATGTAGTGTAAGCCTATTCCGGAGTGTATCCTATGCCTGTGCCAAATTTCATCCGGATCCGTCCAGCCGTTTTGGCGTGATTGAGTAACAAACATCCAAACATCGTAACTTTCGCATTTATAATATTAGTAAGATTAGTACCCGTGCGAAGCTGGGGCGGGTTGCTAGTAAGACTATAAATATAAAACTCGTTGGCGAATGATGTAATTAAGAAATTTGTTTTTGTTTTTTGTTTAGTTAAGTAGTAGGGTGGAGTGAAAAATTTTTTTTTTAAACTTTGTTACTCCTGTATCACCAATGGATGACCAACATTCTTAGACATATAAAAATAAAATTTCAAGTTCCTGCGTTGACATCTTAAGGTGGCGCATCAAACTTAAAAGTTAAAGAAAATAACAAAATTTGTTTTTTATTAAAAAAATATTTTAGACAAACTATTTATAGAATGAATATATTGGAGCTTGAAATTGAGTATTGTACTTATAAATATACAAAATATATTAAATAAAAGCATTTTAACATTCGAAAACTGAAGCTGCAGACTCTTATTTTTGCTTAAATAATTGTGATTTTTTGTCAAATACTGGTATGACTTGCCTTGGCTTTATCCTCGTGCAAATTAATCTATCTCTTGCCTCGGGCTTACAAACAGATGAAGAAGCCTCAGTAATGAGCTTAACCTTTTTACTGCCTATGAGCAACAAGGATACTTTTCGATTTCATATTACTTGCCACCTGAAGAAAACACGCTTGAAATTTCTGCGTCACTATATTTCATGGTCATCTGAGGTTCTGTTTTTTGTTCATTTGACCAGTCAATGAAATCATAATAATTCAATGCATCGATTTTAAGTTTGGGAGTTGAAATTCTCTCACTTTCTTTCCTTTAAACTCTTTTCTTGCCACTAAAAGTCAACGAAGTCCTAGTTCCGTTATGTGAGACTCAACGTCTTGTAATATTGCTAATAGTATGTTTTCTGGATGTTCAAAGAAGGAATTTCTCTGAATAGTTTTTATGATAACGCTTTTTTGGTCAACCAGTAGATACAAACATCTTTGAACTATGTCAAAGATATGAATTGGACCACTTTTGCAAGAAGGTTATGTTTTAATGTAAAATCAAGTTAGTGAATAGACTTTCATTATGAAAGTTGCAAGATCTTTTCAAGATTTAGAAGGTTTCATTGTTGCAACATATAAACGAAGAGTTTTATTAGCGCAAGTCAATCACCGTGAACATGCAAGTTTACCAGGACCTTTGCTGGCTAAGTTTTGTGGGACCATACCTATCGAAATGGCAGAGAATATTTCATATACTTAGATATTTTTGGTCAGGGCTGAGGGTATTAGTGTTCAAATCCGGTAATTCTATGGGAATGCGTTTGTAGTAATATTTTATAATATCACAATAACTTGGTATCACATTATCACTCAATTTGCGATGCCCCCATCTTTTCGAGTTTTTGGCATTTTATTGACGAATAATCAGACTTTATTTACACTTTACGTTACTACTTAAATAAGAAAGTTTAAGAAAATTATGCAAAGACGAATAAGTTAACCCTTTAAAGTACATGAAATATAAGTTTTATTACATATAGATACATAATAACATTGACGTGCAGGTACGCGATAGAAGTAAAAATTGATTTTCTTTTCTCTTAGCGCGCCACCTCAAAATAAAGTCGTAGAGTTTTAATTTTTAGCATGAATAAAGCTTTTATGTACGGTCATTGGTTGATGATACAGGAAAAGTGAAATTCCAAAAAAAAAATTTTTGCCATTTTCACTCCACCCTATTAAGTAGCAGCTTGTAACGAAACTTTGAATAAAAAAATAGTATCTAGATCTAACAGAGTAAAACTGGCAAAGCGAGAGAAGGACTATTATAACATCAAAATCGAGCGAAAATTCTGACCGGTCAAGTAACATCCCTCTCACAAGGTGGACCTATGATCTGGTCAGGGTTGCTGGAATCCAGTGTATGCAAGACGCACAGGACCGGTATTTGTGGCAGCGCTTGGGGGAGGCCTATGTTCAGCAGTGGACTTCTTTCGGCTGAAATGATGACGATGAAGATGATGAAGTAATGAAGGTGTTAAGGTATTACGAACTACGTAAGCAGTGTCCTCGTTTTATTTAATGGTTCGAAATCTGTCATGTCGCGTCTGTTACACAAAATACGATGGTTGTTGTTTCAATAACAAATAAAAAGCTTGTAAAATGTTCACTGTTAATTAGTTTCGTATAATTAACAGAAACATTATAATTAACATAAACTAGGTACCTACGCTAAAGGTGTAAATTTAAGGCTTAAATTGTAGAACACTCCGTAAAATACTTTTTTAATTTAAGGCTTAAATTGTAGAACACTCCGTAAAATACTTTTTAAATTTAAGGCTTAAATTGTAGAACACTCCGTAAAATACTTTTTAAATTTAAGGCTTAAATTGTAGAACACTCCGTAAAATACTTTTTAAATTTAAGGCTTAAATTGTAGAACACTCCGTAAAATACTTTTTAAATTTAAGGCTTAAATTGTAGAACACTCCGTAAAATACTTTTTAAATTTAAGGCTTAAATTGTAGAACACTCCGTAAAATACTTTTTAAATTGAAGGCTTAAATTGTAGAACACTCCGTAAAATACTTTTTAATTTTAAGGCTTAAATTGTAGAACACTCCGTAAAATACTTTTTGAATTTAAGGCTTAAATTGTAGAACACTCTTCTTAGACTTTAAAATACTTTTTAAAGTCTAAGAAGTCGCTGCGAGGATAGTTTCAGTTTTGAAGATCAATAAGTTTCTGAGATTCTGTGTTTAGTCAGCGAATGAATTTTTCTACACTTCTATAAATTAACAAATATCTTCTTTTTAAAAATTTTTGTTTTTTTTTTTGACACGGTGTCGTGTTTTCATTTTTTATTATTTGATTTTATACAAAAAAATCTTATAAATACGTCACGAAATCACGGTAGATTCAATGCCAGTGACGTTTTAGTGGTTGATTTTTTTTTTGTTATGACTTTTTTGACTTTTGTAGCAACATTTGGGGGAAGCCTATATCCATAAGTGGACATGAATTGATGATGACTTTTTGTTACCTAAACACAGACGTTTAATTAAACTAGCGACCCGCCCCAGCTTCGCACGCGTGAAATGGTGATATCAAATATATTATGCATGTATTATACATATAAACTTTTCTCTGAAATCACTCTATCTATTAAAAAATACCGCATCAACATCCGTCGTGCAGTTTTAAAGATATAAGCATACATAGGGACAGACAGCGGGAAGTGACTTTGTTTTATACTATGTATGAGTAAATATACGGGACCGGTCGTTGTGGCGACGTTTGGGGGAGGCCTATGTCCAGCAGTGGACGTCTTTCGGCTGAATTGATTTGATGATGAGTAAATAAATAAATTTTAATTATGGGGTTGCCAAATATCATCACATTTTTGAAGACAGCTAGGGTTCAGGATAGCTTGATACATAAGTGAATCTTATTCAAAAAGAAAATAGCAAATCCAATAAACACTTTTAAATAAATGCTACCATAAATATAAAAAATTTCACATTCGTAACTGAATTATTGTAGAACAAAGAAATATACAAACTACCAGGGCATTATAAGTTCTAACAATACAATTCTAATGCGTTGAACATTGACAGATAGCGCCACCTGGGCATCACATACATTACCCATAGAATGCCAGATGTTTACCATAATAATTACATTATCTAGTAGATGTATTTACTTAGCCAAGACAATGGGACAATGATAAGTGAAGGTGCTTACTTATTTTTTATCGATTTAAGTCTGAATTTTTGTAGCTGGAAGGACTATTCAGTACAGTCAAATTGAATAATATAAAACGAAAAATCTGTAAATTTAGTTTTTTTTTTATTCCTTTCAACCCAAAGAAACTACGCGATTCGCCAAATATATATTTATGTTATTGAAGCAGAGATACATAAGCAAATATATGAACATTGCTCTATCTACCTACAAATATTTTAAGATTTTTCAAATTCAGTCAATCGTATTATTTCAAAATAATATTCATTAGATTACTAAAACCTGTATAAAAATAATATAACTATAATATTTTTAAATGGCAAAATACTCTATCCGTGTGTATATACTGCATCGGATTCGTGCGGAAGAAACGAACGGATGTCCCACTGAGTGGACCGCCCGGAGGACAAGGTGGAGCATACGGTCGAGGTGTGCTCCGCTTGAGCGAAGCATCACCGTGTCCTCGTGGGGGCGATCGGCGGCCGTGATTTCTCGCGCCGGGTCTTGGTAGAGGCCATGGTCCGAAGCAAGAAGGAGTTTCCACGCGGTTACCTCTTTTTGCGAAGCAGTTATGGCTAGCAGAGGAGGAGGCCGACCGCGTAAGGCAGAGCTCAGGCCTCTCGACACAACCGGGATTTCGATCCCAATATCATACTCTTATATACTCAACTCGTACTTTTGATGACTAGTTAGAGGTTTCGATTCAAAAAAAATTGTTCGTTTAAAGTTTCAAAATAAGTGTGTCAAAACTCAAAAAATATACATTTTCTTTAATTCCTTCAATACTTGACAATGGTGATGAATTTATCTCAAGAATTTTAGATTTGCGCCATACGTTATATGTGAAGGTTTTCTTTAAGTTCACACAAGTTAAATATTTGTGGTATCAACCATTGATATCTCATTGAAGCAAATGTTGTATTGTAAATAATTTCAAATGAAGTGTTTATTTAGTTTTATTTAGTAGAGCCAGGGTAGAGCACACTGGGAGATATGCTATGCGATTCAATCCAAAACTATTTATTTCACACTTGCCTACATGAGTGCCTACTTTTAGAAAATTAGGAGTTAGTGTATGAGAGCAGGTGGTCATTTCATTCTTGTCATGTAATTTTTTATTCTATTTAGACCTCAATGCTAGTAACATAAAACTGTGAATATTAGTCAGCTGTTTATCCTAAATAAAATCATGAGAAAGATAATCTAATAAAATGTATACAAATAAAATAGATTTGCCTACATTGTCCTTTTTATGAGCACATTAGCGAATAGTAATTTATGTGTAAATAATCGACTGATAACAATAAGACCATAATTTATGTATCTAGAGAGAGGTACCTACTTAAGAATGATGTAAAAAAACAATAGCTAATTAATGTCAGGACCAGAAATAAGGAAGTAAATATTGTTGTTATAAATTATCTTAAAATCATTGCTCTCGTTAACTCCTCAGCCATACAGCGAACGCCGGCGTTCGCGGGTACTATAGCGAACGCCGGCGTTCGCGGGTATTAACGGAAAGTTATTTATCTATAAAAACTTTTTTTTTACGTTCTTGGATAAATATCAAAATACCCTACAAAAAAAAAATCAAATATTGTACGTTAATAGTTTCCTTTATTACCCGCGAACGCCGGCGTTCGCTATAGTACCCGCGAGCGCCGGCGCTCGCTTGGGTGTCAAGGGTAAAGATTCGGTAAAGATTCGAACAATGATAGTGAGCATGATTACTTGATTGTTGTCGTCTCCGGTCCTGAAGATTTCTCCTTTTGTGAATCAAGAATAAACATGTCTGAATCAAGAGTAGCTGGTTTCATTGGAATCCCCTATAAAAACTTTAACAAAACAAAGATACGTCGACACCCAAGCGAGCGCCGGCGCTCGCGGCATGATTTCGCACCATCCGGTTGTCAAATTTTCAAAAGTAGAATGTACAATATTTGAGCATTTTTTTTTATAGGCTATTTGATATTTATCCAAGAACGTAAATAAAAAGTGTTATAGATAAATAACTTTCCGTTAATACCCGCGAACGCCGGCGTTCGCTGTTAGTACCCGCGTACGCCGGCGTTCGATGTTAGTACCCGCGTACGCCGGCGTTCGCTGTTAGTACCCGCGTACGCCGGCGTTCGCTGATAGCTGAAACAATGGGTACAATGGCGGTCTTATAGCTAACAGCAATATCTGTCAGACATCCTTAGGAAGGATAAATAATCCTTCAAAATATTATCCTTTTGAGGATATAGTTGTAGTGGTGTTTTATGACCTAGACTAAAAAGGAGGTAGTCAGCTATGTAAGCTGCAAATTAATGAAAGATTAAATTTAACACTATAAACTACGCACTAGACTGTACGTAGATATCAAATTATATTATATAATTGTTATATATGACAAACATAAGCTTCTAAAAATTATAAATATAGGTACTTATGTAAGATATTTATTTAATACTAACTTTTGTCAGCGGCTTCGCCCGCGTATCTACATAAAATATAGCCTTTGTCACTCAGTTGTAAAGCAGCTTTCTATTGTTGCAATTTTTTTTCAAATCTTACCAGTAGTTCCAGAGATTATCTCCTACAAACAAAAAAACAAACTTTACTTCTTTATTATATTAGTGTAGACTAGCTTATGTCAGCGGCTTCGCCCGCGTACCTACATAAAATATAGCCTATGTCACTCAGGAGTAAAGCAGCTTTCTATTATTGCTATTTTTTTTCCAATCGGATCAGTAGTTCCAGAGATTACCTCCTACAAACAAAAAAACAAACTTTACCTCTTTATTATATTAGTGTAGATTTTTTATTATAACATAGCAGCAAATATCTTTACAGTATCTATACAGCACGGCCTTTAAGTCAAAGATAAGACAAAAATAAAAACAACCTTACACCGTCAGAGGCAGAATGCAGCAGTATGTATTGAAGTGTCAAAGTGACAAGTGTCCGTCGCACGCGCAGATGCGCGGCCAATCGCCACGCGTTCGGAATTTAAAAATTGACCGTTCCACGCGCTTTTCGAATTTCGAATACGAACATTTTCTGTTTTTACAATGGTTTTAAGATGTATTCCAAAGAATTTGATAGTTTATTACGTGTTATAGCAGTAATATGATAAATTGTATTACAATGATTATCATAAATGTTAATATTTAGTTGTTTTGTGAGTTGACAACATGTCGAATGGACATTATGTTTTTTCTTGCTAAAATTAATAAGTCTATGAATCAACTTAATGTGAATTACAATCTTATGAGACAGTATAAATTGACACTTATTTTGTAAAAAGTAAGTGTTATTTAAGGGGAGATATACCATTTTTCTAATTTTTCTATATGGAGCTGAGACGTGGATGCTGAGGATGCAAGATTGACACACTGGAAATGTGGTGCTGGGACCGCTTAACTCAAAGATCTCAATATCAAAGAGAGATTATTGTCGTCTGTGCAAATACGAATCATCAAGTTTTCGGGCACATCAGCCCTAACGAGGACTCAATGGAGCGACTGGTAGTGCAAGGGAAAGTTGAGGGCAAAAAATCACGTGGACGCTCTCCAACACGGTGGACGGACCTCATCAAATCGGTGACGCATTGCAGCGTCAATGACTACTCCTAAGCCGCCAAACACAGAACTGCATGGCGTCGCATCTCGAGAGAGGCGGTGGCACACGACTAAGAAGATACCACTTTTGACGATGTTAAGTAAATCCATCATCACGTCTAAACGGCTTTTCCGTGTGTTTTGCAAAAAATATATGTTGAATTAGACTGTTGGCCTTTTAATTTGATATAAAAGTATTTACATTTTTTTTTTTTTCATAAAACTTGGTGTGATTTATTTTCAAAGTTATGTCTAACACGGACAAAAAGCGAAGATTAGGTCAAATCTATTGGGTGTATTTTATTATTGAACTTTCACAAACTAAAAGAAAATTTAACTACCAATCTTCAGATATACGGTTTTAATTAATATTGTGTTTAATGAATCGTCATTATCATCAGCTTCATTAATGTTCCCACTGCTAGGACACAGGCCTCCTCTATATGAGCGAGAATGGGCTATAATCCACCACGCAGGCCCAGTGCGAATAGGTGGATGTCACATGTCTTCAAATTTTTGGTTCTAGGACATTCCGGTTTCCTCACGATGTTTTCCTTCACCGTATTGAGAGCAGTGGTGATGAAATAAAATAATTACAAAAAGTAATGCGCCTGGCTGGGTTTACCCGCGACTTACAACTCGTAGGTCGGGGCCTTTACCTCTTAGCCACCACTGCTCTAATATTAATTCTGTTTAATGAATGAAAGACGAACGAGAAATTATTATTCGAATTATCTTGATGCACGGGAAGTAACGCCAGCTCCTCTTTTGTTCGCTCAAAGTCGCTGACATAATATATAAGCTCCAGTCTCTATACGGCATATTATAGTTCACTTGTTAGATGATTTTTTTCCCTCTACTATCACTCAACGCTGTCTAGTCTCAAGCTTAGCAGAGTTTGTGTCATAGTTACTACTAGACAACTGATAAACATATCTAAATACACACAAATTATAGATAAATTACGTCTAGACACAGAACAAATGATCTTGTTCATCACACAAAAAAATTGTCCTAGTTGGGAATCGAACCTACGACCTCCGGCATAGCAGTCGGAGTCACTAACTACTAGACCAACAGGCCTGTGAGTGATGATGGAAGAAACTCTGAGCAAAGCCATTTCCATTGCTCTTTAGGTAACTTCAAATCTTCCGATGAGGTCCATAATCATAAAAATAAAGTCCCAGAAACAGTGACATACATAATAAAATAAATACAAGGAAATGTATACTAAGATTACCGCTTGAGCGACAAAGTAATGAGTTTGAAAAATATGTGTTCTAGTAAATGTAAAATAAATATAGGCTGGATTTAATTGTAGTACTCTAAGCTTGTGTGAGTACAGTCAGTAGCATAATTTTTGAAAAAATACAAGTTGCAAATAGTTTGTAGAATAATCTTCGAGTCAGTCGGGATGTGTGCGCCGTTGCGTCACGCGTTTGACCTCCTCCTTTACTAGCATTACTGCTTCGCAGAAGGAGACGGCCGCCTGCCACCCCTTCTCCCTGTGGATCATGACCTGAACCAAGGCCTACCGTGCGAGATTGCCGCCACTGATCGCCTCCACATCGTCTTACTATTAAACCTTTATCTACGTGAATTTAAAAAAATCCTTTCTTATTCCTTGCCGAACGGCGGACTATTCTTAGCTCAACGTCTACATGCTTACTGCTGGAAATTGCCGTTAGAAAACAATTGCAGTTAAGAAGCTAATTTTACACCTAAACAATGAAGAATTTTTTTTTTTTTTTTTTTTTATTGATTATAGGTTCGCGCTTGACCACTATCTCACCTGATGGAAAGCGACGATGCGGTCGACGATGGAACGCGCTTACCTAGAAGTAACCTATTCACTCTTGACTTAAAGATACCCGGATTGTAGCTATCAGGAAACACCGACTCCGGCAAGGAATTCCACTCCTTGGCTGTACGCATAATGAATGTGTTCCCAAAACGTTTTGTACGTATATGTGGGATATCCACCATGTACCGGTGGCGCAATGCCGTACGTCTGGTGGTCCGATGATGGAACGGGCTAGGCGGAATTAAATTATGTAATTCCGACGCACACTCCCCGAAATGCAACCGGTAGAAAACCGACAGGCTAGCAACTCGGCGTCGATGCTCAAGACTTTGAAGTCTCGACTCGACAAGTGCATCATCGCCAATGATCCTCTTGGCTCGCCTCTCAATAGACTCAAGCGCATCAAGTTGGTATCGGGCAGATCCGTCCCAAAGATGAGAGCAGTACTCCATAACCGATCGAACTTGCGCCTGATAAAGTTTAAGCAGCTGTTCCGGCGTGAAGTACTGTCTAACCTTTGCGAGGATTCCCAACTTTTTTGCAGCCAGTTGAGCCTTTGCTTCGATGTATGAATCTCTTTAGTTTCTAGCTTCTTCTAATGTTTTTTTTTTTTATTCCAATACTAGCTTTTTTTTTTCGCTTCCGTCAACTCGCTACTCTACTCTACTCTACTGGACTATAAGACAACAAAAAATAAAAGAATAAGCATATTCGGTTCAGCTGTTCTCGAGATTTACGCTTAACAATACATTCAGCGATTCATTTTTTTTTACTACTCTCACACAACGTCGTCTAGTCACAAGCTTAAGCAGAGCTTGTGTTATGAGTACTAGACAACTGATAAACATATATATTTCTAAATACATGCATATTATAGATAAATTACACCCACACACAAAACAAATGACCATGCTCATCACACAAACATTTGATATTATATTCATTTTTAAAATTATAGACGAAAACTTATAAAAATGTCTTCATCCAGTCCTATCTGTATTAAACATATACTATTACAAACAAGTTGGGTCGAAAACAATAAAATGTCTAGACGACCTAACATTAGGAAAAAAGCCTGGCTTCCACAATAATAACAGCTAGTAATAAGGACCACTATCATGTCTAGTAAGGTTTCTGTTTTGTCCTAAATAACATATATTGCCAATTGGACGCAGGTGATAACACAGAACTGTATTAGGCCTGATGTCCACAGACACTTGGCTTTGTAGACGCGTATTTATCATAATACGCTATTAACTTATTACGCTATTATTATTATTATTTATGCGTTATTATTTTATTTTGTTTTGATAGACAAAAATCGTCTAATGACATCTCCCACCCTACTGACTAAATACCAACTTCGTTCCTTCTTAGTCCTAGATACCGGAGCCGGTACTTCCTTTCAAAACTTGGTTTATGGCCCCAGTAGGTTTCGATCCTGCTCGGCCCTTGCAGTTGGCTGTCAGCTCCTTGAGGCGTGCGGGAACAATACGCGTCGTACCGTCGATAATGGGGCCACGGCCCGGATGGCTAACGGACGGTCGGACAGGAAGCTACCCATTTCTCGCCGTCCATATCCGATATCCACCGTACACAGCTTACTTTCCATTGATGCGTAGCTTCATACACATTGGCACATTGCACGCAGAACAGATGGCTGCTGGGGCCGAAAAATCAGAAGTGGCGACCGCATACCGGAAGACGTAGCGTTGGAAGGCCTTCTTCAAGGTGGACTGATGACCTGGCCAGGGTATGAAATCCGATGGATGCACGCACGGGACCGGTCGTTATGGTGACGCTTGGGGGAGGCCAATGTCCAACAGTGGACGTCTTTCCACTGAATTGATGATGATGATGATATTACTGTGGGACTAAACCTGAAATCATCGCAATTTCGGCTTGCTAACCACATCTGCAGAACAAATAGTTCTAAATGAAATGATTATGATGTAAGCTTCACGCTAGCGTAGACCAAGCGTATAATGACAAATGCGTCTCTATGAAGCTATGCATCCGTGGACAGTAGGTCTTATTATCATCAAAACTGTGCAATTTGAAGCTCAAGAATGAGTTACAGTCAATATGTAATTGGTATATTAAACGATGATCAAGTCAAGACAAATTATTGTAAAAAAAACTGATCGGTCGATAATTGCTGGGTTTGTACTCGCACGATGGTAACTGACAACTGTGGAGGGTAATTCTTTTATGTTGCCTTGTTTAATAATTATATGATTGTCTTTGTTTATCTGTTAATTGAGGGTAACAGACAGGTGTCTGGAATTTTTTGCGAAATATTGACATAATTTTTGAAAATTGATTACGTGACAGATCCAAATTGGTTGTAAAATTTTACAAACTAGCTAGTGTGGTTTTGGTTTTCGGTGGTTAAAAATCATCAGTGACATCTCCAGCCTCTGGGTGAAGCAGGAGATAATGTCAGATTTTTTAGCTTTTACTGACTAAAAACCCACCATTATTTTTCATCATAATATCCATTAGAAATCAATTTTTGAAAAAGCCCATAAAAAATATTTTTTTTTTGTATTTTGAAAGAAATTCGTTTTTCTAGGTCTACTTGGTAACGTGCCTAATATCACTAATGAATTATTGCAATACATATGAGACTTGATTGACGTATTTACCTAAAAAAGTTAAATTGCCACAATAGTTCATTCACTAGATACTTCATCATTCATTCTTGGACTAAAGTCTAAATACCTACTTATAATTCATCACTTATTCTTGGAAACTCAATACAACTATAAACCACAAAAAAATATTTTCCCAGAACTCAAGTGTTACAAATTCAAAATTAATTTGACGTTTAAGACACAAGCATCAATGTATCAATCAACTTGAAACATGATCCAAATGATTGATTCAAAATTTATTCGTGCGACCACCTTTAAAATTGAATATGCCATAAATAAATGCTCTGGACTGTACTTGCCAACAATAATTATGCAAACCCGTCAAATGGCAACTCGTGAAAATATGTCAGGTAAGTGCATGCAATTAAAACTTATGAAACACGACCATGTTATGTGGATGAAAGCAGATTATAATATACTAGCTTTTGTTGGTAGCTTTGCCTGGGTGATAGTAGTAAAATAATCCCAAGAAAACTGGTGAATAAGTATAAATTTAAACAGCTGTTGTGGCCGAGTTGGTAATGGCCCTGACTGACGAGTTGCAGGTTGTAGGTCAAAATTTAACAAGGTATTTTTTTTTTGTTAGCCTATTCTGTCTCAGTCCTGGGCAAAGGCTTCCCACCACTCTTTCCATTCACCGCGAGCCTGCGCTTCCTCTTGCCAGTTCGGAAGGAATCTGTCTAGGTGGATTACTTTGTGTAATTAATTTCATCACCACTGCTCTCAAAATGGTTCAGGCAAACACGTGGAGGAAACCGGCATGTCCTAGAACCAAAAATTCACCAAGGTTACATCCACAAATCCGCACTGGGCCCGCGTGGTGATATTGACCCATTCTCTCTCGTAGAGAGGAAGCTTATGTTCGTGCAGTGGGAATATTATAAAAAGGCTGATGATGATGCTGTCATATCACTAGCTACTGTTAGTGTCTCGGAACATTTTTATACTATCACGTGACAGTTTATTTATTTATTTATTTAATCTTCATGTACAGTAGTGGTACATAGGCGGACTCCATGCAACAAGGCATTCTCTACCGTTTATCGACGTGATGTTATAAAAACAAAACATAGGTACTCTCGGGAAAAAATGTACCTATCCTATATGCTATTCCAGGCTATGGCCTACGCATATGCCAAATTTCGTACCAATGCTTTCAGCAGTTTTAGTGAGAAGGAATAACAAACACACAAACATTAGCCATTCTATATTAGTGTGAACAAAGTAGCTAAGTAAGTTTTTCTTTAAATTTTTAATCCGTTCGTAGTTGAAGTAAGTTAGATTAAAAATATAACTTTATTAGCTTTAGATGCGATTATTTTTATGTACGAGTATCAAAAGCAAGTTATGTCCTTCTCTGGAATCATCATTACATAGTATAAAAAAAAGTCACTCTGTTCCTATGTATGCTTAGATCTTTAAAACTACGCAACAGATTTTGATGCGGTTTTTTTTAATAGCTAAAGTGATTCAAGAGGAAGGTTTATGTGTATAATACATGCATTCAGTACCCATGTGAAGATGGGGGGGGGGTCGCTAGTATGAAATAAGTACTACATTTCCGATGCTCACTCCCCAAAAAACAATTGGTAGATAACTGACATGTTAGCAACTTGGCGTCAATGCTCAAGACTTTGAAGTTTCGACTTGACGAGTACCTCATCGTCTTGGCTTCAAGCTGGTACCTCGCAGGGACTCTGCAAAAGGGTCGAAGCCTACTGGGGCTTAAGGTTTCTTTCTGTAAAGAAGGCTTGGTCCCACTGCGAAGGGCAGAGAACAACGTGGTGGGGTGTTTAGTCAGTAAAAGTCTGACAGTGTTTCCCGTTCCGCCAAGGAGCGGGATTGGCCTTAAAAACAAAAGAAAGCTGGTACCTAGCAGATTGTCCTAAAAATCGTCGCTTTTCATCAGGTGAGATAGCGGTCAAGCGCGAACCTAAAATCAATAAAAAAAAAGCAGATCCTTAAATGAATCTGCTTTTGATTTAGTTTGGGAAAGATAGACTTTTTATTGTAAACCAAAAATAAAAATTACAATGGGAATTAATAAGGTGTCATCATGGGCGTCTTATCTTTTGAATAAGTTAGACAGAGAAGGAGAAAAAAATACACAACAGCAGCAGTTGAGGGGCTGTTCCAGCGTAAAGTACTTACTGTCTCACTTTTTCTAAGATTCCCAACGTTTTGGCAGCCAGCATAGGTTTTGCTTTGACGTTCGAAGAATATAAAAAAAACAAGCACTAGTTTTTACATTATTAAAAAACTGAACAAGTGCGTGTCGGACTCGCGCACTGAGAGTTCAGTACAAATCTATCTATTCAAATAATGAAATTTTCATTATTTTTTTTGGTGACTACAAATTTACAGTTTTCAAGTTATGGGGTGAATTCTAGGTCAACGTAAATTACCTTATGAATTTTGATTCCTGTGTGAGTGTTGAAAAATACGTTTATTCTTTTTCAAAATAAAAAGCCTTTTTTTTCTCGTTAACTAACGAGTTTGATTCAAATCAAACTGAATGAGTTCTCATTACCTTCACGCGTTCCGAGATAAAAATTCTTGACAGACAAACAGACAGACGCACAACAACGTGATCCCATAAGGGTTCAATTTTTTTTCCTTATAGATACAGAACCCTAAAAAAATTCTTTTACATAGTATATTCCATAATGAATAGACTCCAATAGAAGCCTAGAATACAGTAAATGACATAATAAGTTTTAGCTCATTTGCAAATAAATTGCAGTTATATATTTTAACATAACGAGACCGGTATGTGAAGATTGTAATTACACGCTGTTTCAAGCGTTTAACTCATAAAATTACTAGTGACATAATAATGATTTACTACCGTAAACTTGGAATGTTCTAGTTTAACCAATGACCTGGATTCAGGACATCTTTTTAAGGTTCCGTACTTCAAAAGGCAATTGAAAGGGCTATGCTCGGAGTATCCTTGCGTGATAGAATCAGAAATGAGGATATCCGCAAGAGAACCAAGGTTGCCGATATAGCGAAAAGAATCGCCAAACTTAAGTGGCAATGGGCAGGGCACATTGCACGCAGAACGGATGGCCGCTGGGGCCGAAAGGTTCTGGAGTGGCGACCGCGTACCGGAAGACGTAGCGTTGGAAGGCCTCCCACAAGGTGGACCGATGACCTGGCCAGGGTTGCTGGAAGCCGATGGATGCAAGACGCACAGGACCGGTCTTTGTGGCGGCGCTTGGGGGAGGCCTATGTCCAGCAGTGGACGTCTTTCGGCTGAAATGATGATGATGATGATGATGACTTCAAAAGGAAACAATGATACCCTTATAGGATGAATTTGTTGTCCGTTCGTCTTTCTATCTGTCTGTCAAGACCTTTTAGCGGCCCTATGAGGCACGGACCTCAATGTATTTTTATTATATTCTTACATATTATGATACTACTAGGCCTTCTTCCAAAAAAAGAGGCCGACCGCATCAGGCAAAGGCAGCTCACGCCACAGCTGCCGCCACCGTGTCTCCGATCCCAATTTCCGGCCTCCGTAGGCGCGGCCTTGGAACAGTTCGCGGTCCGCTTATCCGGTAACGGTTCGAGTCCGGACCAAGCCCAAGTCGTTGACGACGCGCACTATTCCCGCGCCTCAAGGAGTTGTCAGCAAACTGTAGAGGCCCTACAGGGTCGAAGTCTTCTGGGGTCAAGGGTTAATGCGAAAGCGGAACACCGGCGCCCTGAAACTAAGGCAAGAAGGAGCGGTGGATCGTTTAGTCAGTAGAAATCTGACACTGTCTCTCCCTCTACCCAAGGGCGAGATTCGTCATTAGGTGATTTTTCCTACCATAAAAGAAGAAAACTAGGCCAATCAGGGTTCTTGACTCTGAGCCACGTCTTGGCAATTCCTGTCTCCGAAGACACCTAAGTCATCCCGCCATCTCCTTCCTGGTCTACCACCCACCCTTCATGTTTCCCCCACAAAAACCCAGTAATACTCCGCAAATCATTCAGTTCAATTGCTGGTACATTATAAGGTGGGTGGCAACTATAATCGTAACGACCGATGCCTGTCCGACATGCGAGCATTAACGAGTTGCACAGGTGTAAGCGCAGACCTTTATTTTAGTACGTTAAAACTTATTAGTTGAAACGTTATCGTAGTTCACTGAGTGATGGCGCTACCGTCAAAGCGGTAACTGAGAAATAATGCCGTCTAACTTTGTAGTGGTTGCAAAAAAATCTAGAAAAAAATCTAGTCTTTTTTGGACAAAAAATAAAAAGATATGTAAAGGTCATCAAGAGGAAAATTAAACAGTGTTTTCTTTCACAGCTGACATAATATTTGTAACTAGCTTTTGTCAGCGGCTTCGCCCGCGTACCTACTTAAAATATAGCCTATGTCACTCAGGAGTAAAGCAGCTTCCTATTGTTGCTAAATTTTTTCCAATCGGACCAGTAGTTCCAGAGATTATCTCCTACAAACATAAAAACAAACTTTACCTCTTCATTATTTAGCATAGATTACTTGTATGTACGTAGGCATATTTTTTATATTTAACTTATTTATAGAGGTAGAGATAGGTTTATATTGTACACTTGTTTCTATCCTTGATTGTTGTCTCTCTCTGTCACTCAAAGGTTTGCTGGGAGGCAAAACTCACTGTTGAGTTAAGCTCATCTTTGTACATGAATCGTCTAACGACTGTGTACTATTCAATTTATTGTGTACAATAAAGAAAAAATATAGTAGGTACTTATGCAGTAAATAAGTTCAATCATTTTCTATGGTTACGGGTATCCCCCCATTTTTTTGCCTGAAAATGGTTATAATCCCCGTCATACAAATTTACCACCACGACAAATGAGCTTAAATGCGCAATTACTGATTTTTGCGTCTCAATTAAAGTGGAAAGCAGCACATAACTATAGAAAATGGTTCAACTTGTTTGCCACGTATTTTGATACTGACTTTGACTTGAAAATATACGTCTATGCCTCTATCACTAAAAGATATTACAGTAACCTATTATCGAAAGAATTTCCAAAATCAGTTCAGCAGTTTTTAATTTCATTCATTACAAACACAAATATAAATATTTTCTCTTGATAAGGTTACCAGGTGATAAGGTAAGTCATACTATAGTATAACTGAATTAAAACAAAATTATCGTTATATTTTAAAAAGTTTATATTTTTATTTTAGATATTTAGTCTTCGAGTTTTTAAGTACCTTACTTATTTTCTTTAATAAGTAAAAATATTTGAATTAAAATTACAACAACTATTTAAAAAAAAAACTAATAAGATAAGAATTATTTGTGTTGCAATCACGTAACATCGTTATTGCATATCGACACGATATAGGTACAATAAAATGTACAAAATTAAATTAATTTAATTAAATTAATTAGTAAATTAATTAAATTAATTTAATGTATAAAATGTTAAAAAAACTACTTTACAACAATTACATAAATGATACTTACATTTATTGCGTCAGATCAAAATAAACTTAAACGCCAACAAAATGGTACCATAACGTTACATACATTCTACTTAAGTACTAAAATCTACAATTATTGCAGATTATAAAAACACTTACATTATAAGTACTTTTTAATAAAAATGATAACACCTTTTTGAGTTCAATTTACAAAAAAAAATCCAAGTAGCTCTAGACAAGCGTCTAGAGTTACTGAGCAAGTGGCCTTTCAATAATTTCAACATAATAAACATACCTATAAAATATACGTGTTTTTTAACAATAATTAACATATAATTTATCCGTCCGTATGCGATAGAAATAATAAAATATTTTTTTTTTTTTTGCTGACGGTACGCGATAAGCGCTGAGACGTTCAAACCGGACCGATTTCCTGCCCGCCTGCAGAAATGTTCATACAATAAACTTTGCATCATTTACATTTAAAATTTCACCTTTAAAATGAATTTTATTGGATGTTTATTTGAACTCTAAATATATATTTACATAGTCACGATGTATATCTAATTGTGGTTAGCAGGGTGAATTGAAATGGGCGGTTTAGTTTGCCAATTTATGATCTTTTAATGTTGACTGATGATGTTCTACGAAATTACTTTGAATTCTATTTATTGGTAACAGTTATCTTTTACAGAAATTTTAAAATTATATTTTATAATTTTTGCTAGTGTCTTTCTGTTATAAAATTGTTATAAGAACGTTTTTTTTTTTTTAAATTGGATTGTGACGGCAACATAAATACTTATTAGTAATTAGATGGTTCATATGTATTGTGCTAATACTTTTGCAAGTGCTTTTGCAAGTGCTTGTTGCTAGTATAGGAGAAAACCGATCGCATAGGGCAGGGTAGGCGAACCAATGGCACGCGTGCCATTGACGGCACGCGAGTTAATATTTTGGGCACGTCGTCGATCATGAAACATGTGCAGCATCAAAAATCACACTAATTTTACAGTAATTTAATTTATTTGTGAAATAAAAACAATCCAAAATGTACCTCTTTTGTTTACTTTATTTTGTAGAGTTTTGATAGTATTAATATTTTCCAAATAATCAGTTAGTCAAAATTATTTGATGGCACCTCAATGACCCCGTCAAACTTTTTTTTTTAAAAAATGGCACGTTGATGCATAAAGGTTTGCCTACCCTGGCATAGGGCAACGGCGCTCACGCCTCAGACGTCGCTGGGATTCCGATCCCGATTTCCGGCCACCGTAGGCGCGCGCTTACGGATGGCGAGCAATGGCTATAGTTAGCCTTCCGGTCGTCTGATAACTGTCCAGACCAAGTCGCTTTATTCCCGCGCACCTCAAAGAGTTGACAGTAAATGTAGAGGCCCAACTGCAGGGTTTTCCAACGCATGCTTAGAATCCCATGGACCGCGCACCGAACCAATATATCGATCCTCAAAGAACTCAATATCAGAGAGAGATTATCGTCGTCTGTGCAAATACCAATTCTCAAGTTCTTCGGGCATATCACCCGTAACGAGGACTCAATGGAGCGACTGGTAGTGCAAGGGAAAGTTGAGGGCAAAAGATCACGTGGACGCTCTCCAACACGGTGGACAGACCTCATCAAAACGGTGACGCATTGCAGCGTCAACGAAAACTCCCAAGCCGCCAAACATAGAACTGCATGGCGTCGCATCGCGAGAGAGGCAGTGGCGCAGGACTCGACCGACACATGACCACGACCACTCTGTCAAGAGTGCACGATTAAGAAGAAGAACTGCAGGGTCAAACCTACTGGCGCCCCGGTCCAATTTCTGTAAAGAAGGTCCGACCCCGGTATGAAGGCTAAGAAGGAAAGAGCCCACCTCTTTCCTTCTTAGCCTTCTTCTTTTAGTCAGTAAGTGTCTGACATTGTTTCTCGCTTCGCCCAAGGGCGGAATTCGTCATCAGATGATTTTTTCCACCATAAAAAAAAACTCGACACAAATAATTTATATCAAATAGACCATTTACCTACATGCACTTTTTACCCGACTACGGCGAAGCAAAAGGAGGGTTATGATTTTGACCTGTATGTATGTATGTATGTATGTGGGTATGGATGTTCATCTGTTCCCTCGTAACTTCTAAACTACTTATCAGAATTCGACAAATGACATATCATTAGAAGCGTCTTAATTGTCCGCTGGTTATAGGCTATATGGGATTTCACAAAATCTAATGTGGCGCCCTCTAGCGGACAAAACATACGAAGTAAAAAAATAAAGTTAAGATAAATATGCCGTGTTTGGTATCATTTGAAAGCGCTTTACTTGTACATTTTGAATATATATATATTACTAGCATTTGCTTGTGACTTTACCTGTATTCATGGGCTGAGAAATCAATGAACCCAAGATTAACCTATTTAGAACTCCAAAATATGTTAAATAAAAATAAAGTTTAAAAACTACAACCCGACTACTTAAAAACACGCTCTAAAAAGTACGAAACAAGAAAACAAGAAAGCCGTGGTCGTATGCCATAAGAATAATAAATTAAAAAAAGTGGTATACGACCACGGCTTTCTTGTTTTCTTGTTTCGTACTTTTTAGAGCGTGTTTTTAAGTAGTCGGGTGTTAGTTTTTAAACTTTATTTTTGAATAGTCAAAATGTCGGTCAGTCAAATAAAAGTGAAGCTTATCTGCTTGTTGTGTTGTTTGCTTGTGTTGTTGTGTTTTGTTCTTTAATCTCTATGGAAAAGAACGTGCAATAACTCATAAATTGGTATTAAATTTTTTTTATGTATAAATTAAGCTTACTGTTTATCTATACATATAATAAAACAGTAACGAAAGAAAAACTGTACATTGAGAATTTTCTGGAAAAAATAAGTGGGTTTTGTTAGAAAAACGTAAGTGATGACAAAAAGTGGCTTTTTAGAATTTTTGTCTGTTTGTCTGTTTGTCTGTGCCTATGGTAAGGGTTGGTGCCAAAACTACTGGATAGATTGAATTGAAATTCAGCAAAAATGTTCTTTGTAAACCAAGGATGGCTTTAGGCTACATATTATCACGACGTAAGTAATGGGAGGTAAGCAATATTGAATTTAAATGGTGCAATGGATGCAAGGGTGTAACTTTTTTTTCCGTGTTCCGAGCGACTCGAAACTTTGCACAAACATTACCCTAAATTAGTTATCAAGGATGCCATATTTATTTTTTCAGTCGTACCCCCAGAGCAAGATTTAGGGGATGTTAAAGTTTGTATGGGAGAATCTTATTTCTAGGGTTAATTAACTTGAAACTTGGCACGTAAACTTATTTATGTAAATAATAAAGATTCCCATTATTCATTTTTCAAAACTACGTAATTTGGACAAAAAAAACATAGTTTAATGAATATTAGTAGTATAAAGACATATTTAAAAAAGCGCCATCTATGAGATTACACAAAAATCAAAACAAGTTACATTTTGACACTTTTTGGAAATTAATAATTTAACCATGTTGGCAAGGTTAGCAGTTAGTTATTCTTAAAATTCATAGATGGTAATGCGCAATTTCTTTATAAAAGTTGTATCGTATAATTCGTTTTGACAAATTTAAGTTCCAAAAAACCCTCAAAATCTCACGACATAGGTCGTGTTCAAGATTTCATAGTCTCTTACTGCGCGGTCGAATTTACTCACAACTGGGAATTAGAAATGAAAAAAAAAAACAAGCCCAAACAGAGCAAATGTTACTTATTTATTTTTAGGGAAATATCTTAGGTAGTGGTCGGTTCGTTTTACGAAAAAATGTGGGATAATATTTAATACATAATTTTAAAAACTTTTTTTTTTTTATTTTCATCTCTTTAATGGTGAAACGGCGTTCTCCATGTTTATATGAAATGTCTTATTCTTATTCCAACGGTCTAACGGATTTATTTTGCAAACGCAACCTAATATTAAATAACGTTTCAATGTTATTTATATACGTACAACGACATCTACTGACTCAAATTAGTACAAACGAAAACATTACATTAACAAAATAATATTATTTTTACCTTTCGACGACCGTAATTACAGACACAATTAAACAACAACAGTTGTATGGAAATTTGTGTCCTCTTGGGACTTAACTAAAGAGTTTTACGAATAATCTATACATATAGGTAATTATAATAAAATCGTAGGAAACTCAAAACTGTTCATTAAATATTTTTTTAAAAGAATACTTGGGAAGTGATCTGCAATCGATATCAAAGCCAAAAATATAGTTTTTAGAATTTTTGTCTGTACCTATGTATGTCCAGGCTAAACTCAAAAACTTACTTGGATATATATTTGTATATAAACATACTACATGGATTATCTTGAAATTTAGCTTGAATAAAGGATGGGCCAACATATAGGCTACATACCTATTATCACGCTATCACCTACGGGGGAGGAGTTGCGAATACTTATTTTTCTTTCGCATTCTGTTACAGTGTTTAATGTAACGACGCATATTTAAACGTTGTTTTTGAGTAAGCTATACTATGTACTATAAAACTGCGCTATTTAAGTAACTTGGGCAGAGACACATAGTTGAATGTAGTAGCATATAGAAAATTTTAAAACAGCGCCATCTATTTGATTTCATAAGAATCAAATTCTTCCTAAACGTGGAATCGTATATTATTTATTTTTTACTATAAGCTTTATTGTATACCTCATAATGTGGACAGGATATACAAATACAAATCGCACAGGGCAATATATAGGGCAGGGTATAGTTTGTTTTGAAAAATTCAAGTTGCAAAAATCCCTCAAAGAAGATTTTCTGCGAGCTTTGAGGCGTGCTACTGGAGACGAAGTCGATGTAACTGATGATCGTGTGCTGAACACCTGTCTCAGTTCAGTTCAAGATGTGGACATTTTTATCGGCGGCAATCCACTGATCTAATATGGATTACTAGCTCCTCAATCATCACCGCATCAAGACTATGGAAATCGAGAGTATAACGCTGAGACAGAGTTCTCTTCAGAGCAAAAACAGATTTATGACACCGTTCTTGAGAGCGTTGTGCAAAACCACGGCAAAATGTTTTTCTTGGGTTGCTCCTGTTGGAACAAAAGAATATGGCATACTTGCAGAGGTCAGGAGGCAAGGCAATATTGCTATTGCTGTCACATCGTTGGGAATCGCTGCCACACTGCTTCCGGGTGGCAAGACAGCACATGCCATGTTCAAATTCCCATCGATTTAGAGAGCGTCAAAACGCCTGTTTGTGGTGTGTCACGTAACAGCGATAAGGGACATGTGCTTAAGGATTGCTCTTTGATCGTATGGGATGAGCGTACGATGGCCAATAGGAAGGCCGTTGAGGCCGAGGACAGAACCCTGCAGGACATCCGCGGGAACGAACATCTGATGGGTGGTGTGATGGTGTCACAGTTTGTTCAGTAGTGATTTCGGGCAAACGCTTCCCGTTCGCTACGTTGAAATCTTGGCTTCGACCCTGCTGAGCTCCTACAGTTGCTGCCGACTGCTTGAGGCGCAGGGAACAGTGCGCGCCATCGACGACTTATGCTCGGTCCCGACGGTTATCGAATGAGTGGACAGAGAGCTACCCATTGCTCGCATAGCATTACTGCTTCGTAGAAGGATGCGACCGCCTGCCACTCTTCTTCGCTCCGGATCATGGCCTCTGCCAAAATCCGCTGAAAGTCAAAGCCCACTGCGAGAGAGGTGGACAGGAGGTGCTTCCAAAGTCTCTCGACAGAGCGTTAGCCAGCTTAGAAGAATTCATTCGCTGTGTGTACGGGGACATCAGTCGTTTACCGCACCAGCAGAATTTCTTGGGTATGTGAGCGGGACATTTTGACGTCCAAAAATGATTAGGCTGCAGCAATTAACGAATACATTCTCTCGGAAATTGAGGGAAATGGAGTGATCTATACCTCAATAAACACTGTCGTCGAGCAAAATGACGCCACACATTATCCCGTGGAATTTTTGAACTCCCAGCCAGCAAGTGGACTTCCAGCGCATACCATCAAGCTGAAAGTCGGAGTCCCGATTATGCATTTTCGGAACCTATCTCCTCCAAAGTGGTGTAATGAGACCCGTCTTAAAGTCATCTCGCTGCACAGACACACCATTGAAGCAAAAATTCTTATGGGTTGTGGCGTAGGCGAGGCAGTATTTATACCTCATAACTTCCCGTTCCAGTTCAAGCGCGTACAGTTCCCCGTGAGTGTTTGCTTCGCGATGACCATCAATAAGTCGCAGGGGCAAACACTGAGTGCAGCGGGTGTCAACTTCAGGACGAGTTGTCTCTTACGCGAGCAACTGTATGTCGCTTGCTCCCGTGCCACCAGTCCTGACTCTCTTTACATTTTGGCTCCTGGCAGCATAACTACCATCGTAGTGTGGTGGCGAAGTAGTAAAGGCTCCGACTTACAAGTTGTAGGTCTGTCGTTCAAACCCAGCCAGGCGCATTACTTTGTGTATTTTATTTCAAAACCACTGCTCAACGGTGAAGGAAAACATCATGAGGAAACTGTGACTGTGAATGTCTTAGAACCAAAAATTCGAAGATATTATTGTGTCATCCACCAAACCGTATTGGACTCACGTGGTGGATTATGGCCCATTCCCTCTCCTAGAAAGGAGGCCTGTGTCCCTGCAGCGAGAACTTTATGAGGCTGATGCAATGCTATTTTAAAAGTTGTTTACTTATAATGCTATACCATTTGATATACACTGATCATACACTGCCATCTTAGGTTTTTTTGGTGCTGTAGAGCCTTCACGCAGACAACGTCGCGGGCAGCAGCTAGTGCCAAATAAACATATTTCCTTTCTTTCTAGATGTAGTAGGTTTCGCTAACCTGTAAACTTTTAGTTAAGTTTTAAGGGTTTTATTTTTTATTTATGTGTAAGTATATTAATTTTGTTTATTATCGAATGTAGGTAAAATTAAAAATATAATTAAGGTAATAATATAATAATGAGATAACACGTGTTAACAAATGTGGACTACTTATACCTTTATGTGCCAAATTAATTTACTATTTTATTTTATGCGTACTTACAAGTTACATAATGTTCTACTTATTTTTTTTTTGTTTAAACCAAATGAACTTACAAGTTACACATATACATGTGTACAAGAACACTCTTGTACTTCTTTTTTTAATTTGTTTAAATGAAATAGTGAAATACTTTTTTTCTTGCGTTCTTCCATGATATTTTTATGTTAACGAAATGGTATAATACGTAGTATAAAATTGCTTTTTTTAAATGAGATCACAAAGGTCACTAACATTACAGCGTGTTTTATTAAATTTTGTTAAATGGAGATAATCTTTTTTATAAGTGGGAAATAAATTAATAAATTGTCCCTCTTTGAGTACAGCGAGAGGAAGTGTGAGAATCTTAAAGTCTATATTGTTGTGGGATTGTTTCAAAGAGTTCAATGTAAAGGCTTAAACGTCTTTAATTTAAGGTTTTACAAACCGAAGGTGCGCACTTCAAGGAGTTGTCAGCAAACTGTAGGGACCCTGCAGAAGGGCCGAAACCAAATGGGACCAAGGGTTCGGGCCTGGAAGGAAGGCTGTAACCTATGTTCAGTGGACGATTAAGATGGTTGTAACAATACCTCATTATGTCGAGTTTTGATCAGCAGATTAGGAACTATAAAGGACAGATGAATATCATCATCATCAGCCTTTTAATGTTCCCACTACTGGGACACAGGCCTCCTCTCTAAGAGAGGGAATGGGCCGTAATCCACCACGCGGGCCCAGTGCGGGTTGGTGGATGTCACATGTCTTCGAATTTTTGGTTCTAGGACATGCCGGTTTCCTCACGATGTTTTCCTTCACCGTTTTGAGAGCAGTGGTGGTGAAATAAATTATACAAAGTAAATAAGTAATGCATCTGGCTTGGTTTCAACCCCAGATGAACATACATGTAGACAAAGCCTGTCAAAGTCATAATTCTTCTTTGGGTCGGGTAAAAAGGACCATAATGCATAAAACAAAAAAAAAAAAACAAATTGCAAAATATTACCAGCACTAGGTACTACAGTTTCTACCCACATACTACTTACAATTTAACATTAACCAAAGCAATAAAAATAGAAACTCCAATTCGTTACTTTCGTTCGAACAACGAAAACCTATAATTTAACAAATACCAAAACAAAATAAAGAACTTCTTGATCGATTCTTGTATAAAACTGACATTATAAAAGTCAACACGATTGCTATCATTCGAATAAAAACTGTCGCAATGCGAATATCTATACATATAAAAATATATTTGTCCGTCTGTCTTGTATGCGCTACTAACCTTCTGAGCTGTATCGACTTTTGACTGTATTTTTTAATTGCAATAAACTAGTGCTTGACTGCGATCCCACCTGATGGCAAGCAGTGATGCAATCGTTGATTGTAAGTAAAAATCATCCCATGACAAATCCCGCCCTTGGTCGGAGCGGCAAACAGTGTCAGAATCTTACTGACTAAACAATCTACCCCCTTCCTACATCGTCATCTATACCAGGGCTAAAGCCTTCCTTTCAGACACGAACCCTTGGCCCCAGTAGGCTTTGACCCTTCTGCAGGGTCCCTACGGTTTGCGGACAACTTCTTAAGGCGCGCGGGAACAGTGCACTCCGTCGACGACTAGGCTTGGTCTGGGCGATTACCAGACGACTGGACGGCGAGCTACCCATTGCTCGCCGTCCGCAAGCCCGCGCTTATGGTTCCCGGAAATCGGGATCGGAATCCCGGCGGCGTCTGGAGCTTAAGCGTTGCATTATGCGGTTGGCCTCCTCCTTTGCTAGCATTACTGCTTCGCAGAAGGAGGCCACCGCCTGCCACTCCTTCTCGCTTCAGACCATGGCCTCTACCAGGGCCCGGCGCGAGAGATCACCGCCTCAGATCGCCCCCACGAGGACACGGCGATGCTCCTCCCAAGCGGGGCATACCTCTACTGTGTGCTTCACCGTGTCCTCCAGGCTGGCCACACAGTGGCGACACCCGGGCGTCTCTTCCGCACGAATTCGGCGCAGGAACCTCCCGAACTTGCCATGTTCGGTGAGAACCTGCGTCCACCGTGTCCTCCGAGCGACTTTTGACGGTTGATAACCAAAGAGCATTTCTGTAAGAAATATTTTAAAATGCATAAATAACATAAATAAGTAATAGTAAAAATAAACTTTCAAAAAGTATAAAAATATTTATACATTTTTATACGTTTTTTTTTTATACAGAAGCAAAACCACGTTCAAAAGCCAGTCTTCAACAAACCGATCGGAATGAAAATGATACAATATTAAATACTTCTTTCGTTTAATAACGGTCCGCGTTGATACACATCTTAATCGGTGACGCATCCTTGTAAGAACGCATGCGTACGGACAAATGCGCACGCGATACGAACGGTTTCTTTCTGTTTGACTTATACATTTTATGTATAACCTATAAATACATTGGCTGCGGAAAAGCAAACTACAGTGGCTATTTTTTTTTTAACTAGGGTTAACGAAACGTTAACGTCGAACGCTTTGAGTTGGCCATGCCGCCTTTTCTTTGTTCTGACGTCACCTGAATGCTCAGTCACGTGTTCAGAACAATGTAATTGGAAGGGTGGCCTATTCAAACGGGTGGCATATGACAAAATCTCTCTCACTAGGTGAATATATTAAAAAAAATCGGACCATATTTTAGCTCTCACAGACCGCAGGTTATTAATATTTTATAAAACTTGATCCAGGAAATATGTGTTTTTTTCTAACCCTTATAAATTTGTGAGAAAAATTGTCATCTTTTGGAATATCAAAGCTTCTAGAGAAAAACTTTTTTTTATGTATTTTTAAATTATGAAATTAAATGATGAACTTTGGCCCGTCCTACTATGAAGGGCCAAAGTTAACGTAAAACAGTAGATTTTCAAAGGTTTTCACTGGATGTGTTTATACAAATTTACGTTTACAACAACACGGTTTATATTTTGTAACTGTTTTCTTTTATTTTAGTAATGTTATAAGTATTATACACGATTTTTTGTTTGTTGTTGTAGAAAAATAATGTAATTTATGACAGATGCCATAGATAAAATATGTAATTTTACTGAGACCAAGGCAACTGGCATATATGGCTTTTCAGCCTAGTATCTATGGTGTAACAGATAAAACAGATTGTAATTGTACGTTACGTGTTTTGGGCAAAATAAACACTTTTTCTTTCTTTCTTTCTTTTTTGATTTCTATAGAAGTTTATTTATTACTAGCTTTTAACCGCGGCTTCGCCCGCGTGGTATTGGGGTTGCCTAATAAGAAGTTGTATATCTCACGGGAACCTTATGTTTTCCGGGATAAAAAGTAACATATGTGCTTTTTTAGAGTGTACCCTATCCCTGGGCCAAATTTCATACATATTCATCAGGCCGTTTTGGCGTGATTGAGTAACGAAACCAAAATAAGAAGTTGTATATCCCACAGGAACCTTATGTTTTTCTGGGATAAAAAGTAGCCTATGTCCTATTCCGGAGTGTATCCTATGCCTGTGCCAAATTTCATCCAGATCCGTCCAGCCATTTTAGCGTGATTAAGTAACAAACATCCAAACATCGTAACTTTCGCATTTATAATTTTAGTAAGAATAAGAAGTGCATAGATAACTTGAGCATCTAAGTTATCTATGCACCAAATATCTGAAGAGAGATGTGTAATAACATCGAAATCACGTAAGAGCGGCTGTATGAAAATGTACCACTGTTTGGCCACTTTTAACACTATTTTTTTATATTTTAATGCTTTGTTTTCTTAAGGAAAAATAAGGATGCATTGTTCTCTAGTCATTTATCTTTAGTATTATTCTTAGCGTGTTGTTAATGAGTCAATAAATTGCATTAAAACAGATGAACATAAGCTTTGACGATCGAAATACTTACAACTTTTTATGACATGTTTGAAGACTTTATCGAATATCTTGAATATTCATATACCCCCTGTGGGATAACATTATATATTATACCATTACGAAAATATAATGTATTTTAGAGATCCTTAAAGTAGAAGACCAGACCTTTTACTTTCTAGGGCAGTGGTTCCCAACCTTGATAGGCTTGTTGTTCTAGTGGTTAGTGGTTAGGGCCACCTGATAGTAAGCAGTGATGCTCTTATTGATGGTGAGACGCACTAGTTTATTAAGAGCTATGAAGACATCCAATTTAGAAGTTCTGTGTCTAAGTGTAAGTTATCCATTAAGTTACGTATTAAGAATTATATAAATAAGTGTTTAGTACTCATAGCATAAGCTCTGCTTAGTTTGAGACTTGATGGCGTTGTGTGAGTTGTCGAATACTGCCACTACAAAAAAAAGAATATCTAAACATCTAAAATCCTAAAAAAAGATTTTAAGTGCTGTCGTGGAACATTTCACGACAGGACAAAGAATTTTAGTATTTCTAACTGAAAATGACATTAGTTTTAACCACATTCTAAGTTTCAGTCGGAATAAAAATTTATTTCAGGTTTTGAAATTACTTAAACTAATTCTCTTATTACCTTCAATAAGTTTAAATTGGCACTTCTGGTCCCTTCTATGAAAAATGAATTAAAAGTAGTCTCTACAAAAATGTTGACAACCACTGCTTAAAACCGATCGAATTTTTTACAACACTGCAATATGTTCAATATAATATTTTTACCTAATAATTTAACACTTTAAAATAATATATAACACCGTAAATTTTAATTTATTTTTGAATTCAGCATACAAACTCGTACTAGCGGCTTCACTCGTGTGAGAATAGAATACTATCCTAAGAGAATATACTTTCGGTATAAAAACTACTCTGTGCTGTTCCATGACATGGACTACCCATGTACGAAATTTCATTCAATCCCGTTCAGCCGTTTTAGCACGTTTTAGAACATTCAAGCATACCTATAAACTATACAAACTTTTTACATTTTATACAAATAATAAGTATAATCGGCCTTATATTGTTCCCCACTGCTGAGACTCAGGACTCTACTCTAGGTGACAGAATGGGCAATAATTCAACATGCGGACCCAGTGCGGGTTGCTGAATGTCACGTCTCTTCGAATTTTTGGTACTAGGATGTCTTAGGCTAGTTTTTTCACGATGTTTTTCTTCACCGTTTGGAGAGCAGTGGTGATGAAATAAATTACTTACATAAAGTAATGCGCTTGATTAGGTTTGAACCCGCGGCCTACAATAATTGGTAAGTCGGGCCGTTACCATACGGCTACCATAATAGAAATCTAAAAACCTTGGCTGGAAGCAAAACTTATTGCACATTGAAATGCGTGTCCAATAAACATTTGTGTGTGCATGCATATATTTTAATCAACATAACCGTTTAATTACGGTCCCAAGTGATGATGAAACATCATTGATTGAGAGGCACACTAGTTTATTAAAAGTCTTGAAGACACCAAAATTATAATCGGACGGGAAAACCGCAGCAGGCAAATTATCCCAGCCCGACTATAAACGTCGAGGAGAAACGCTTAGTCCGGACCATAGAGATATAATAAATAATCGTGGATACTCACCGCACGTGCGATATTTTTATTTGGCACTGCCCAATACACACTTGACCAACTTTCCTATAAAAATATACAGTAATTAATGGTGTAACCCGTAATGCTTACTGTATTTATAATTCAATAGTTGTTTAATGTAAAAGTCCATTGTAGACTTTATGATAAAAACCTTTTTACTGGTGCTATTGTACTCGGTTTAATCCACTTCCAAATTTAGATCACCTATAAATCCATTTTAGTCCACCCATTTAGTTTGTAAGCTCACCATTAATAATTCATTACAAATTCCCAGCATAACTAATAAATAAAGAAAAGTATACTAATATTGTAAAGCTGAAAAGTTTGTTGGTTTGGTTGAACGCGCTAACCTCAGGAGCTACTGGTTTTTTTATGGTAGGTAAAATCAGAACAGTGTCAGACTCTTACTGACTAAATAACCTACTCCATTCCTACGTTGCCATATATACCAGGGCAAGAGCTACTGGTCCGATTAGAAAAAATATTTCTGTGTTAGATAGCCCATTTATTGAAGAAGGCTATAGGTTATATATAAGCTTATATACCATTAAGTTACAATATACGAGAGTAGGGCAGTAACTAATGCCGTGGGTGAAACTGTGGGGGACAGTTCGTTAATACTTGTAAAATGTTTTGGCCTGAATGACTGACTGACGAATCAGCGCACAGCCTAAACCGATGATTGGAATTGTTCTTTGTATAACGTAAACATCCGACAAGACAGGATTTTTCGAAATTAAACCCCTGACGGGGTGAAAAACGGGAACAAAGTTTGTGTGGGCTATGGGGATGATTTGCTTTGAAGTTAATATCAAAATTCTTCAATGTTTTTGATTTAAATTACATCTCATCTATTTAGACAATGTTTGACAACTCAATCTGATTTTATTAAAAAAAAGGTTGAACTCCCATAAAGCTCGAATTTTCGACTTCTACGCAGACAAACTCACGGGCAAAAGCTAGTTTGAAAATAAATTAAAAGTAATTTACTAAAGTCAACATGAAACGTAAACTTTTTGTCTTTGAATTTTAACACTTCAGAAAGCCATTTATATTGATAAAAGTGCAATTCAATTATCATTGAACTTTTAAATAAAAATGTCTTTTGTCTTATTTTATCTGCATTTGTATGTCGGTTTTTTATCAGTAGTTTGCATAGAACATGGAATCGTCGCGTCCGCCGGCAAGCTCGAGCCACATATGTCGAGCATTTTCAAAATAAGCCGGTTGTAGTCACCGAGTATTTTGTATAAAATTCCTGAATCCTAAATAAAGATATTTTTTCCAATCTTGAAAACTTTAAAAAAAACATCACCTTTCACCTAGAATAAATTTTGTGACATGTTTAAATAAATTATGGATTGCCAATCCAAACAGAGTTATCGAACATTATCTCACTCTTTTTTCGCGTTTCCATCAAACATTTCGTCGGCTTGCGTTGGATGAAGTCACAAGCTTTCAAACCATGCTCATCTTGACGACAACGGAAGAGCTTTTTTAAAGGATAATTTTTTATTAAGAACGTGTTTTCTCTCTTAACTTAAAGGAATATTTACGAAAAAAATAACAACTCAGTCCAGATCAGTTTTACGATTTTTTTTTCTTCCAGGGCCTTGATGTTTCGCTTTCGGATTAACCCATAGTCCATAAACATAGGAAAGATATATTTTAAAAAGAAAGTGTTTATATTATCTGCCAAGTTGACTATTCCATACTCTATGGTAAGCTTTTGACATTTCACTATCGGTATAAAGTCGCATTGGCACCTTCAGGTTAAAAAGATGTTACGCTTAACATTTGACCTTTTCAATTAACAGTAATTAGTAGGTAATCTGAGAATTATAGGGACTTATCTTCATGTCTTAGTGTACAGAAATCAACTCGCAGACACCTTTCAAATGTAAGGCTTGTCTGGGACAAGCACATATAAAATGGCTGTTCTTTTCATTCTACTGAACTTATGCAATTAGCTTTAAATGATATGATAATTATGGTACTGTTAATTTGTAATATCTATGATGTCCAATTATGTAAGATATTTTTATTGTACAAAATAATTGTGAGAGTAAAGCGCTGGGTTCAAGAAGTAAAGAATTATTTGCTAAATTCTTGATAACCTAAAATCGATATCCTTTTCACCCGCATGCGAACGCCGGCGTTCGCGGGTATTAACGGAAAGTTATTTATCTATAAAACTTTTTATTTACGTTCTTGGATAAATATCAAAATACCCTATTAAAAAAAATGCTCAAATTTTGTACATTTTATTTTTTAAATTTGACAACGGCGCACGGCGCGAAAATTAAACAGTTATTCGAAAAAAAAACTTAATTGTGTAAGTAGGTATTACAATTGATTCTTTTTGAATCTTATCTTCTTGAAAAAAATTGATTGAGAGTTTAAGTTCTCGAAAAATTCGAAGTGTAAAAGCGTGTTTTAAAAATCTTTTTTAAACCTATTAGGGAAATAAAAATCATTTGACATATTATTTATTTATATAAACAAGTGTTTGACTGCTCCCACCCGATGGTAAGCAGTGATGCAGGCGTTGATGGTCAGGTGCACTAGTAAGAGCCTATTCACTCTAGGTTTGAAGATACACAAATTATAATCAGATGGCAAGACCGCAACCGTATAAACGATGAAGGAAAACGCTTAGTCTAGACCTAACACTTAAGTTAAAAAATTGATGAGGACAAAACTATGATCATAAAGATGATGAATCGAAGACTTTACAATTTAGTCGTTGGAGCGATCGATGGTGATGACCTTTTGCTTCAGGCCCTGGTTCAGGCCATAGTCCAGAGTGAGGGGCAAATAACGGTGTTTGCCTCCTTCAACGAAGTAGTAATGCTAGCGAAGGTGGCGGCCGCACCCGTGATGGAACGGAAATCGCCGTACCCCAGATGCTATGACTCAGGGGCGTAGCTACCGCCGTATCTGCCGTATAGTGGGCCCCCGCGGTACAGGGACCCCGACCTAAGTAAAAAATCGCAACATGTTATCCACAACCGTCTCATAGGGCAGCTAAGCATCTGTAATAAAAATACGTTTTTTTTTTATACGGGGCCCCCGAAGCACTTTTGATACGGGGCCCCTGTGGGACTAGCTACGCCACTGCTAAGACTCCGGCCCTGACAACTAGCTACCGTAGGTGTGAGCTTGCCGACGACGAGGATTGGTCCAGTAACCGTTCTGTCAGACTTCGACTCATTGACAGTGCGTAGAGATCCTCGTTTTCTTCAAAGAGATGCCAACATGGCTGAAGAGAGGGACCCAGCAGGACCAAAGACTACTAGAGCCATGGCTCACCCTCTGAAAAAAAAAGCCTATAGTCTTAAAACACAAAAGGCAACTGAACGCAGTTAGATGTGTTTTAGTCAGTTAAATGATTTCCCACGTAAAAAAGAAAAACTAGGTACTGATATAAACTAGCCTGTACTTCTCTGACTAGTCTGTCTCTGTAATCAATAAATAATAATTAATCGATTTTCTGAACGTGTCTAACTTAGTTATCAAAAAAAAAAAACAGTAGTCAAAACAAAACCTCAAAATACCCTTTTCAACGTTAAGACGTTAATCTCGAAGTGACATCAAATAACCCCTATTAACGGAAAAACCGTTACGTTCAAAAACCGCCTCTTCCGTGTTTCGAAATTAAAAAATCGCAAATCGCTCGTATAATTTGTTCGCATTGTCAGCTTGCGTACGCGCATCAGATAAAAACATTGTTTAAAAAAGTCGCACATGGTTTTAGTAATGAGATATAGCGATTTATCAAGATTAATGAAGTGGCCTTTAATTGTTCGAGTGTTGATTTTGAGATTTTATTGCTGCGAATATTAGTGGTTAAGATTTTTTATGTAAAAGTTAATGGCAAATGTTTTGTTACAATTAACAACCAGAAGAAACAGGTGTCCCCCAAACGTCTGCCACAGGGACCAGACCTGTTTTTTTTTTTGGTGGGAAAAATCATCGAATGATGAATCCCGCCCTTGGGTGGAGCAGGAGACAGTGTCAGACTTTTACTTACTAAACGACCCACCGTTCCTTCCTGCCTTAGTCCCGGGGCCCCGTTGTTCTGCTTTCGCATCAACTCTTGGCCCCAAAGGGACCTGTCTTGTGACTGGGACACACTGTGTGATTTTTCTACGGCCAAAACTACCCATCGCTTTAGGGGCCCCACAGGGTCGAAGCCGGGGCTACACACCGGGGCTCTGGGACTAAGGCAAGGAAGGAACGGGGTAGGTTGTTTAGTCAGTAAGAGTCTGACACTGTTTCGTCATTCGATTATTTTACCCTTCCAAAAAACCCATCGCTCGCCGTCCGCAAACACGCGCAGTATAGTACCTACCTCATAATGATTTGTATTTTTAATTTTGGTATGTAATAAAATAACGTAACGTTGGAAGGACTCCCAAGGTGGATTGATGACCTGGCCAGGTTTGCTGGAATCCGATGGATGCGAGACGCATGGGGCCGGTCGTTGTGGCGACGCTTGGTCTCCCAAGCATCGCCACAACGACCGGTCCTACCTATGTCCAACAGTGGACGTCTTGCGGCTGAATCAATAATGATGATGATGATGATACCTGTTTATGACACATCTAGCTTTTGTCAGCGGCTTCGTCCGCATACATAAAATATAGCCTATGTCACTCAGGAGTAAAGCAGCTTTCTGTTGTTGCAAAATTTTTTCCAATCGGACCTGTAGTTCCAGAGATTACCTCCTACAAACAAAAACACAAACTTTACCTCTTTATTATATTAGTGTAGATAAAGTACGAGCTAAGGGGCATTCTATTTCCACGCTCTTAGTCCCATTATTTTAGGCTGTGCGTTACTAGGTTAGTTATTATTATTATTATAGCTAGTCCGTGAAGTCCCTCTGCTGGGCAAATGCCTCCCTCCATTCTTTCCAGTTATCTTAGTCAGTTAATTTCTCCTTTTATATATATAGATAGATATTTTTCTACTTTCACATAGACGAAATCGGTAGCACAAGGAAAATGAACCAAACTATGTATTTTTGACGTTCATCTAAAATTTGATTCAACATCAGTACGATAAACTCGCTCATTGATAAATTCGCTGTGCCTGCGAGTCACACTGTTGCGCGTGTACAGTCTCCTGTCCCTCGTACTCTCTTTGCGCTCAACACTCTTTTGGACACGCACCCTTTATGTGATGTGTGTGCGGACGAATGGAAGGCGATCATGTCAGTATGCCTGGAGTTCTGTGAGATGAGTGTGTGAGTCTAATATATCTTTAACTAGTGTAATTGGTGGATAGCCGTTTTTGTTAAAGTAAAATAAATAAATTATAAATTAAATTATAAATTGTATTCAATTATTTACATTAACTTGCATCCTAGCGTTAGAGAAGCTCGTTCATAGATTTGTCAAAATACTGAAAATAAAAAGAAAACCGCTACGGCGTTTAGCATTATATTGAATAACAAAACTTTTAAAACTTACAGCGCTCTCACACTGCGTGAACGTCAAAACTGCACTAATGTCAACAATGTGGACCGATGACCTGGTCAGGGTTGCTGGAATCCGACGGATGCAAGACGCACAGGACCAGTCTTTATAGGGGCGCTTAGCGGAGGCCTATGTCCAGCAGTGGGCATCTTTCGGCTGACATGATGATCATCAATGTAAAGGTGTATGGCCTGCAGATCACCTAAGTCGATAAAAGTGACTGTACGGTATGCCTAATCAAATGTGTAGTAGGTACATTGTATATCGATGATTATTGATATTTTTTTCTACACAAAGTACTATGTATCATGAATACTTACCTAATTAAGTTCATCATCATCGGGCTTATTAATGTTCCCACTGCTGGGACACAGGCCTCCTCTCTAGGAGTGGGAATGGGCTATAAACCACCACACAGGCTCAATGCGGGTTGGTGAATGTCACATGTCTTCGAATTTTTGGTTCTAGGACATGCCGGTTTCCTCACGATGTTTTCCTTAACCGTTTTGAGAGCAGTGGTGAATAAATAAATTACACAAATTAATGCGCCTAGCTGGGTTTGAACTCGCGACCTACAACTCGTAAGTCGGCCGTTGCCACTCGGCCACCACTGCTCTCAGCTAATTAAGTTAACAATAAATAAATATCTTAAAATAAAGATATCAATTTTATTTTATACTCAAGAAATAAAAATTGTAATTATCATACAGACGCTAAAAGTATAATAATATCATTAACACAATTAAAAAAGTACTACTAATTAAAAAAAAACTTTGATATCTGTTGCAAAAAACGATATTTATCTACTTAAAAGTAATTATTGTAAATGCAATTGCTTGTAACGCTATTAAATAAGGGTTCATAAAATATAAATATAATTATTATGAAGATTAGATAACTGGTTTAATATCTATATCGCAGCGAGCTACTATCTGACAGTTTAAAAATATATAAAACTAGCGACTCGCCCTAGCTTTGCACGGGTACAATGGCATGTAAACCTTCCTCTCGAATCACTATATCAATTAAAAAACCCGTATCAAAATCCAGTGCGTAGTTGTAAAGATGCGCCACAGGGACCAAGGGGCCAAGGGGTGATGCGAAAGCGGAACACCGGGGCCTTGGAAATAAAGCAAGAAGGAACGGTGGACGTTTAGTTAGTAGATGTCTGACACTTTCTTCCGCTCCGTTCAAGGGTGGGATTTGTTATTCGATGATTTTTTCCACCCCAAAAAAAAAAAATCATTAGTGTCGTGAATTCACGCCATGAATTCCATCATGATCGCGGAAACGGCAAAGATGCGCGTGAAAATCGTCTACATTTACGTTCACGCCTATTTACGAAGGTCCACGACACCATAATGATATTTTTTTTTAATTCTCATTCTAAATTTTAACATTACCACTTCATTTAAATATTCTAACAGTAGTATATTCTCATAAAAACAAGAACCGTTTATTAAATCAATATTAAAAAACCAATAAACAAAACAAAAAACATAAACAAAATAAATTAAAACCATAATAAAAAATAACAAAAACAGTTATGCTAACCTACAGAACCATCTGCCATTTCCTGCAGTACCCAAAACCGTCCACACCAATTACACGATTCCTTTGTATCACCCGCTTCGAACATCAAAGAAGCCGCACTGAACGATTCTTCATACTCATTTACTAAAATTAAAGCACTATAGGGCGACCACAACTACTTGATCCATGACATTTCATACAAAATGAATTTGGTGAGGAAAATTTTGATGTTGAATTCTGGAGCAAGGGTCTTTGTTTCTGGTGGGTCTACCACAGTTTTGTAAGATGTCAAATAGTCAAAGATTCACCGACTAATTATCTTATTAAGAGTGTGTGCATTGTTTTTTATGATCATTTAAATTGACCGTGTCATTTGTAGGTGTGTGCGTGTGAGTGCCACAGTTATAATTTTTCCTTTGTACTTTGAAATGGAGATGAATGCGTTTAATTATGTAAAGCCATTGGTATGTTTCTACAACTGTGTATGAACGCAATGTTATTTTTTTTTATTCATAAAATCTTTTTTTTATTTTATTTTTGGTGGTGTGATGACCTAAACACGTTCGCGGGCAAACTTGGCCGGAGATCGCCCAAGAAAGAGAAGTTTGGAAGGAGAAAGGGAAGGCCTTTGTCCAGCAGTGGGACACAAAGTAGGCTAAAAAAAAAAACTTATTTTTAGTTTTAGTTTTTATAAACTAGCTTAACTGCGATCCCACCTGATGGTAAGCAGTGATGCAATCGTTGATGGTGAGGCGCACTAGTTTATTAAGAGCCTATTCACTCTATTCTTGAAGACACCTAAATTATAATCGGAAGAAAAGACTGCAGCTGGCAAACTGTTCCAGTCCCTCGATTTACGTGGTATAAACGATGAAGCAAAACGCTTAGTCCGGACTGAAGATGTCTTAAGGTAGACCCATGACTTGGTAAGGGTCACAGGAATGCGATGAATACAAGACGTACAGGACTGGCCGTTATGGTGACATTTGGGAGAGGCCTATTTCTAACCGTGGAGGTCTTGTATTTTATTTTTGGTATGCAATAAAGAATATATCTATCAATATTTTGGCTGAAATGATGATGAACGGGAGGGCGTGTTAGGATTTAACTAACAAAATCATCACTCATGTTCCTTGAGTTGCCTTTCGCGTTCTTGGGCCAGGGATTTCCTTTAAAGAAATTCTCCAAGGCCTTGGCGGGTATCAGCTCTGTTGGGTTCCTACGGGTTTGCTGCAATAGTTTTGAGAAAAACATAACGCGCGTAAAACATAACGCACCGTCGACGACTGGGGCTTGGTTTTTACCGGTCGAAAATTGTGTGAAGTATTATCCTAAAGCTAGGTGTTTAGGCAAGGTTTTCTAAGAATTAGAAAGTTCAGTTAGCTTTTTTTTTATGGTAGGTAAAAATCTTCGAATGACGAATCCCACTCTTGGGCGGAGCGGGAAACAGTGTCAGACTCTTACTGACTAAAGAACCTACCCCGTGCCTTCCTTGCCTTATTCCCAGAGCCCCGGTGTAACGCTTTCGCATCAACCCTCAGCTCCGGGAGGTAAGTTCAGTCAGCTACTGTTTTAAAAATTTGCTGTTTTAATAATCTATTAGATTCTAAGTGGTACTGACGGTTAAACACGCCTAGAAATTGCCTAGAAGTAACATATTTTAGTTATTTTTTTCTTCTTTTTACTTAAAATTCTTACAAATAAACATTTTTGATTTGATTACCAGGAAAAACAGACTCCGACAGGGAATTCCATTCTCGTTCCATTATAGAGCTATTATGTTTGACGATGGTTTCCAACCTCAAAAAAACCTTAAAGCAAATATATATTTACCTACCAAGCTTCACTTTGCATGAAAATTCTCCCAGTCCCGTTATTGCCCCAGTCCATTGCGCTTGCACAGGCAGATGTCTACGATAACGTACCACAATTAGCGTATGCAAACTCTGTAATTATATTCCTAGTATTGCATATGGTACTGCTAGTTTTTGTGTAGAGAAAATCTTGCGCACGTGCGCGTTTTTAGGGTTCCGTGGGTGGATAGTGAAACGGATTTGCTGGCCACCCAGGTGTGTAGTTTGTGATCGAGGCGAAACGATAGTGGCACTTTTTTACGGAGGTTAAAACACACAGTACCTGTGAAAAAAATCATCTTTACAGAATTACATAATAAGTTGGTAGTTTATTTCTGGTTAATTGTAGCTGAACAAAATCTTGAAATATTATCTCCGGAGATACGGGACAAATGCGCGGTTTTTGACAGATATCTCCTGGAGTTCGCGTGACGGCTAATAATTATCCTTGGGCTTAGCAAGGAATTGCTACACAGGCAATATTGTAACTGTATAATTCTATTTAATTTTTCTTTTTAGTCCGTTCGTCCATTTATTATCTCAGATATAAAGATACTCGTAAACTTGTTATTAGCGAAAGCTTTCTGTAAAGCACTTACTCTGTAACATGTTTCGTGTATCATAGTTGGTTACTTAAATAAAATAAAAATTGCCATAAGGTATTTAGATTCGAGGCTAAGTACAAAATGTACAATAATGAAATGTCATCAATGAAGTGTCTGACGTGATAGTCAATGGGCTATCACGTCATTTGTCACGGGACTATTTCAAAAGTATTTATTGATTAAAACTTCTTGCACATAACACTGTACAAAGGCTAATTAATACCTTAGGCATTTGCTACCAGTCGACCTTAGGGTGGTACAGAAACATAAATATAAAAGCTTAAAGTAATATTATGTCCCTGCATTTCGTGCTTAGAGTTTAGCGGAAACGATAACAAAAACTCATTTTTCTAAACCTGTTGCTGCTCGATCCGCTCATAACTGGTTCGACTGACCTGTCAGTCTAGTAGTTAGTGACTCTGACTGCTATGCGGGAGGTCGTGGGTTCGATTCCCACCCAGGACAAAATGTTTGTGTGATGAGTACGATCATTTGTTCTGTGTCTGGGTGTAATTTATCTATAATACGTATGCATGTATTTAGAAATATATAAGTATGTTTATCAGTTGTCTAGTACCCATAACACAAGCTCTGCTTAGCTTGGGACTAGATGGCGTTGTGTGATAGTTGTGGGCATATTATTGTTATAAAAAAAAAACTTCCTTGCAAGTAATTTATATGGCTACAGAACCCAGTACATTAAATACGTTACCCGCTGTAAACCCAAGTAAGCATGTAAGTAGCGGGCACGCAGCCGCCCGCGCTGATCAAGCATGCGATCCAATCGTTTGGATATTCTCCATCGCGTTAAAAACTAGCCCACACTCGTTACTCGCAATAAAGTTTAACTACTTATTGTTTTCTAATTGTAATTGAAAATATAAATGAAGACGTATATTTCTTGACTATACACAACAATGTATAGTCAAGAAATATACATGATTGTTTTTTTTTTATGGTAGGTAAAAATCGTCGAATGACGAATCCCACTCTTGGGCGGAGCGGGAAACAGTGTCAGACTCGAACTGACTAAAGAACCTACCCCGTACCTTCCTTGCCTTATTCCCAGAGCCCCGGTGTAACGCTTTCGCATCAACCCTCAGCTCCGGGAGGCTTCGACCCTGTAGGGCCACTACGGTTATAGATGTACAATGCGTTCCAAATAAGAATAGGGTCGGTGGCCATGTTGTGACGTCACGTCATACTGTCAAATCGAATAAATGTTGCAATATTGTGGCAAAATTGTAGAACTCAGAAATTAGTAAATGATAAATAAAGAAATTATAAACGATATTTATTTTGCAAGTTGGTATGGTGGGCAAAAATCATCCAATGATGAATTTCGCTCTTGGGCGGAGCGGGAAACAGTGTCACTTTTACTGACTAAACACCCTATCCCTTTCCTTCTTTGCCCTTCGCACTGGGAACAAAACTTCCTTTCAAAACCCTTAACCTTTCGACTACCGTAATTACAGACACAATAAAAAGACAATAGGTATGTGGACACCGATGTCCTCTTAGGGTTTAATGAACTAAAAGAGATTTTTTATTACACATTTTTTTTTCATCAGTTAAAACTAAATAAGGTCGGTGTTTGCCGGTGACTACCTTAGAAAAAACTCCGAAACAAATTAAAAAAATAATAACTGGATTCTGATTAAACTTTTTTTCGTTCATAGTTCACAAATTAGTGTAGTTTCAAAAGTTTCTAGTTTTGCTAACACTAATATAATTCTTCGATTTGTCCTACCCTTATCCCATCTTACTTGGGGTCGGCGCAACATGTTTTTTTCTTCCACTCTGTCTTGTCACCCGTCACACTATCACTAACTCCCTTTTCTTTCATATCACTTCTCACACAATCCATCCATCTCTTCTTCGGCCTCCCTCTTCCTCTCCATCCATCTACGTGCAAATTCAAAACTCTTTTCGTAACATGCGTTTCATCTCTCCTCTTTACATGGCCATACCAAGACAAACGATTACCTTTCAACTTTTCAGTCACTGGCGCCACTTTCAGACTTCCTCTAATATACTCATTTCTTACTTTATCCATTCGCGTCACACCACACATCCATCTCAACATTCTCATCTCCGCTAGATGCAGTCTTTTTTTTTTAATTCTAATTTTTTTATTTTTTTTAATTCTTCGATTTGACAGTATGATACAAAAAAGTTAACCATGATATCTGTCTAGTTTCAGTCAGTAAAAGTCTCTCGTTCCGTCCTAGAAAAGTCGAAATTATATTCCATTATACACTAGACACTAGTAATAAAATATGTAGAAATGTGTGTTTAACAACCGCGTGAGATTGACGGTGAATTCTCTTAAACCGATCTGTACTGAAATATACATTCGGTAGCTGAAAAGGACTGTCGTCGTAAGTGTCACAGATGAAAATTCCTGACGTTACGTAATTGTACGAGTAAGGGCCGGGACACATAAACACGATACGACGTCGTGTCGTACTACGATGCGGCGTCGTTTCATTATGCGACGACGTCGCGTCGTGGGAATCTACGACGGGCATAGTAAAAAACTACGTCGCGACATCGTAACGTGCCACGATACACGGCTCCCGTTATTCATGATTAAAAGAAATGGGTTAATTCAGTATCTTCTGAGTTTCTGTCTTTTCTTTATCCGTCTTCTTAACAACAACAGGAGCAGGACGCATCTAGTGCGGTCCATTTCTCGAAATTAACTTCGAAAATTCACCCTGCATTTTATTGACGGCGTCGTGCCGTGTATCGTGGCACGTTACGATGTCGCGACGTAGTTTTTTACGTTGCTCGTCGTAGATTATCCACGACGCGACGTCGCATCGTGAAACGACGTCGCATCGTGAAACGACGCCGCATCGTAGTACGATACGACGTCGTATCGTGTTTATGTAGGGCATTTAAACTCGGATAGTTATCAACCCCGGAGCTAGTTACGATGTTGAGCAATCAAATCCGGAACTCCGGACAACTTTTTTAGAAATTAATAAAAAGGGCCTTTTATTTTAATCAATAGAAGTTTTATTTGTTAACAATCAATGTTTTTGTTTAAAAAAATACTGTCTGACAGATAGAAGCTGTAAAAGTCAACTAAGTAATACGAATTACAAAATATTAAAACAATCACAAAAAATAAACATTTGTTTAGCAAGAATCAGTCTAAAAGTTTTATTTCTGACAGCCAGACGTTGTACTAGACAACTAATACGCATTATAAAATATTTAAAAAAATCAACAAACATAAAAAATCATCATTTGTTTGGCAAGTTACAATAAAATAATAATCATGAACTTATCCTAATAAAACTAAAAAATCAACTTTTTTTGAGATCGAAGTTCTGGGTAAAAAAATTTGAGAAACGATAAGGCATTTAAAGATAGGTCAGAAAGGAAACTTCTAAGTTTCCTGCAGAAAAAGCCTGCTGCCGAGAATGCTCGTTCTGACTCCACGCTCGTCAGCAAGACACAGAGCAGATAGTGGTACGCTTCTGAAAGGTATTTTCCTCTGCATCCGCCAATGTCATAAATTTTTTTTTCTATTCATACAAATCCATCCATATCCAAATTAGCCGATGAGGTACTTTGTTTTTTATTTTTTAACTGCCGAATAATACCGAAGTGTTGAGCTAAGGACTTAGGAAGGAATCAAACAACGAGTTACGTTACGGTCAACAATTAAGATGTGTTTTTCGTGGTTTTGTTAATAATGTTTATATGGTTTTTGAAAACCGGTTTCAACTCCGGAGTTGAAAAATGCTTAAAATCGCTTCGAAACTCCGGAGTTACGAAACTCCGGAACTCCGGATTGAAAGCCCTATGTTTATGTGTCCCGGCCCTCACGGAAATAAATGAATCGTCCTGTCGATAAACAGTCCAATGACGAATCGGTCATAGGAGAACGGTTGCTGAATCTTGATTGATATAATCGTTGATTTTGACAAGTTTTTTAAATTTACTATTATAATTATAAAAGACATTATAATTTTCCAATTATCAACCACTAAAACTTCATAAAAAGAAATTGTAAAGAATGGTAATCTCGTATGAAAAATAAATGTATGCGGTAATCTGCAAAATTTTTGACAGTTTCTTTGATCAGAGATCTACCATTAGAACGTGATTGTGCAATCATTGCTTTTAATTAGTTTCAGGACAGCTCGTACCACTATTCATTTCGAATCCACTGATCGACCATTAACCGGCCATTTTGAATTGACAGATTATGAACTTAAAGCAAAATGACAATAGGATCGTTGGAATGAAGAATCATCATTACGTAGTATAAAACAAAGTCACTCTGTCCCTATGTATGCTTAGATCTATAAAACTAAGCAACGGATTCCGATGCGGTTTTTTTTATTAGATAGAGTGATTCGAGTGGAAGGTTTGTATGTATAATACATGCATAATATCAACATTGCACCCGTGCAAAGCTGGGGCGGATCGCTAGTTCTCAATAATGCAGTTTTATATCCACCTGTGCCCAATTTGTCTTCACATTGGGTCATTAATCGGCCATTTTGAATTGACAGATTATGAACTTTTAGCAAAATGACAATTGGATCGTGTTGGTATGATGAATTTATAAATATTGCAGGCTAAGGCTCCAAGTCACTCGCAGAGCTTGCGACGCTGCGCGCCGCATGCAATGCTGCGCGACACCGGTATACCAGACACCGCAGGCGCCGCTTCCGCCCGCCGGGTGCGGAGGCCGTAGAGGCGGAGCTGTACGAGGGATACAGGGTGGCAAGGCGCACCCTCCGATCAGAGATAAAGCGGGCCAAAGACGAGGCCTGCAAAGCGTGGCTGGGGACGCTCAACGCTGATCCGTGGGGACGCCCATACAAGTTGGTGCGGGAGAAACTCCGCCCATGGGCTCCCCCGTTGACGCAGAGTCTCCGGCCACAGATCGTGGAGGGTGTGGTGAGCGCTCTGTTCCCTGCGCGGGGGGACCACTCCCCCCCGCCCATGGCTCCGCCACCAGCGGTGTCTGACGCGGACCACGTCAGCGACGACGGTACCAATGCTCCGGAAGTGACCGAGGTAGAGATGAGAGTGGCGGTACGCAGGATGGGTGCGAAGAATACCGCCCCAGGACCCGACGGCTTGCCAGGAAAGGCATGGGTCCTGGCCATGGAGGCTCTCGGGTCTCGATTGGGGGGGCTCTTTAGCGCATGCTTGGAGAGGGGCCAGTTCCCACTTCCCTGGAAGACGGGAAAACTGGTCCTCGTCGCGAAGCCGGGGCGCCCTGCGGACTCTCCGTCCGCGTATCGGCCCATTGTGCTGCTTGACGAGGTGGGCAAGCTCTTTGAAAGAGTCATTGCAGACCGCCTCGTCAAGCACCTAACACTGAAGGGGCCCGATCTCGCGGACGACCAGTTCGGGTTTCGCAGGAGGCGCTCCACGGTGGACGCCATCATGCGCGTGCGAGCCCTCACGACGGGGGATGCGGTGTCCCGGGGCAGGTGTGTCTTGGCGGTGTCGTTGGACATTGCCAACGCCTTTAATTCCCTGCCCTGGAGTTGCATTAGGACGGCACTCCGGTATCACCGGGTGCCCGACTACCTCTGTCGTACAATCGAGGCCTACCTGTCCGACAGGTACATAGTCTACCCCGGTCACCAAGGAGATTGGAAACGGCGAGAGATGTCGTGCGGTGTCCCACAGGGATCGGTGCTAGGACCGCCCTTGTGGAACATCGGGTACGACTACGTGCTGCGCGCCGACCTCCCCGTAGGGGTCAGCGTGGTCTGCTACGCAGACGACACGCTGGTCCTAGCGCAGGGAAGGTCGTACCAGGCGGCGGTCGAACTAGCGACACGCGGGGTTGCGACAGTCGTTGAGAGGATCCAGCAGTTGGGACTCAAGGTGGCACTGCACAAGTCCGAGGCCATGTGCTTTCACGGCCCTCGGAACGCGCCACCAACGGGTTCCCAACTAACGGTAGAAGGAGTTCACATCGGCGTCGGGTCGACGATGAAGTACCTAGGACTTGTCCTCGACAGCCGATGGAATTTCGAGGAGCACTTCCGACGTCTGGCCCCCAAACTCAATCGGACGGGGGCTGCTCTCAAGCGGCTCCTGCCGAACCTTGGGGGTCCAGACGCCTTCTGCCGGAGGCTCTACGCCGGCATCGTCCGGTCCATGGCCCTTTATGGGGCACCAGTGTGGGCGCCGACGCTACGTAAACGCCCGGCGGCCCAGCTGAACGCCTGCCAGAGGGTCATGGCCATCCGGATGGTGCGGGGATACCGCACGGTGTCCCGCGAGGCGGCGAGCCTCCTTGCTGGCCTACCACCATGGGATTTGGAGGCAACAGTCCTTGCACACATGCACGACCAGCGCGTGGAGATGCAACGCCGGGGCGAAGATCCGCTGCCCGAACATGTCGAGGCGTGGCGGAAGGAGCTCCGGCGAGATCTCATGGTGAAGTGGAAACAGCGACTGTCGCAACCCAGCGCTGGGCACACCGTAATCTCAGCGGTAGTGCCCCTCTTTGAGGCGTGGCTGGATAGACCTCACGGCGTCCTCACTTTCCGCATGACGCAGGTTCTCACCGGACATGGGAAGTTCGGGAGATTCCTGCACCGGATTCGTGCGGAAGAGACGTCCGGGTGTCGCCACTGTGAGGCGAGCCCGGAGGACACGGTGGAGCACACGGTGGAGGTGTGCCCTGCTTGGGAAGAGCATCGCCGTGTCCTCGTGGGGGTGATCGGCGGCGGCGACCTCTCGCGCCGGGCCCTGGTCCAGGCCATGGTCCGCAGCGAAGAGGAATGGCAGGCGGTCGCCTCCTTCTGCGAAGCAGTAATGCTCGTAAAGGAGGAGGCCGACCGCATAAGGCAAAGGCAACGGCGTACTCGCCGTAGCCGTCGCCGCCGCGATCCTGCCGATATCCGGCCACCGTAGACACTGGCTCGCGGACGGTGAGCAATGGGTAGCTCGCCGTCCGATCGTCTGGTAAGACCGAGTCCAAGTCGTCAACGGCGCGCACCGTTCCCGCGCGCCTCAAGGAGAGTTGTCAGCAAACTGCAGGGGCCCTTCAGGGTCGAAGCCTCCTGGAGCCTAGAGGGTAAGTGAAAACTGTAACCTCGACTCCAGAAATAAGGCAAGGAAGGTACGGGGTAGGTTTTTTAGTCAGTAAGAGTCTGACACTGGTCTCCCGCTCCGCCCAAGAGCGGGTTTCGTCATTGGATGATTTTCACCTACCATAAAAAAAAAAAAAAAAAAAAAAAGCATGGCATGCACCAAGGTTATGAATCAATTAGTTTTAAAAGCGTAATTAATATTTGTCAAGAGGTAGGTTAAAAATCGCATACAATTAAAATATTCATGTTCGTATAATTTCCTACTTAAAATGTTTCACATGACCTAATGGTTATTACTACAGTTATTACCTATATTTTAACTAAATAATTTAAGTGAGTAATATTAAAATAAATAAAGAAAGAAAAAATAAAACACTAGGTGGACTACGGGGTTATTTGAAAGAGTCATCGTGGTCCTGTAACGTAAAAAGCAACAGTAAGAATTTTGGTATTATTTAGTCCGTAAAAACCTGAAATTCGGGTGCTCGTTCCACACAAACCAGGGGTCCTAGACAAGTGGCAATCGCTCTGTGTCGAATCCATTTCTAAGTTCGATTTCCCTTAACGATGTCAACCACAAAATGGTAGACAAAGTGACATCGACTAACATATCGAAAAGTCGAAGTGTTGGTTCGATAAAATAACAACTTCTTGGCTATGGTTATCGAATGAAAACGTCAAATTTGACGTATAAACAACTACTAACAATTAGCGAATCGAAAACGTTTGACCACGTGACTTTTCGAAGGCATATGTCAGTTCCATACATTTCGGAGTTTCGAATTTCGTTATCGTTAGTGAGAATGTGACTTTGTCTAAGCCCCCAGGCGACGTTTCAGATAAGAAAACACTAGGTACTCTTTAAAACCCGAGCCCCAAGCGAACGTTAGGGTTCACATACTTATTGTTTTATTCTATTATGTTTCTTATTACCAGCTGAAGAAGATGTACCGTTGAAAGCCCTCCTACACCGTTAAGTTTTAGTCATTTTAATCCCGAAGAGGGTCGATCCAGTAGATACATGAATCACTGTCGATTTGTGTAGATAAAATAAAAAAATAAAGTACGTTTTTTTCTAAATCTCTTATTGATATACGCATTTACGAAATTAATTTCTTTAAGTAAACGAGTCATTGACCTTGTAGGTAGTTGTCGATCGTTGCGTACTAACTACCTACAGGTCATTGAACTCGCCCAGCTGACGTTTACTTAAAGAAATCAATTTAGAACATGCGTAAATTAATTCGAGTTTAAAAAAAAAGTACTTTGTTTTTTCATTCTAACTTTACCAATCGATAGTGTTTCATGTACTGAATCGATCCTCCAAGGGATTAAAACGACTAAAATTTAACGGTGTATAAAGGATCAAACAAGTGAGGGTTTTTTATGGTAAGTAAAAATCATCCAATGGCGAATCCCGCCGAGAAACAGTGTCTGACTCTTACTAACTTAATAGCCCAGCCTTTCTTTCTTTGCCTTTCGCACTGGGGCCAAGCCTTCTTTTAAAAAAGCACCGTTCCTTCTTTACCTTTCGCACTGAGGCCAAGCCATCCCTTCAGAAAAAGACTCTGAGCCCCAATTGGCTTCGACCCTTTTCCCTTGCCCCTACGATTTTGCTGGCAACTCCTTGAGCGCGGGAACAATGCGCCACGTCGACAACCACCAAGTGAGGCTCGAGACACACAACACCAATTATTGTAGATTCATTGGGCGAGGTTTATGTCCAGTACTAGACTTTCTTTGAATGAAATCCACTGACCACTGGCCCAACAAGCCAGCCAACCTATAAAACCGTTTGGTCCCAAAACGCAATAAGAAATCACAACCCTCAATTAAAATGTACAACCGATTTTAACTTCGATTTCGTAACTTATGATTAGCAGTAAATACAGGGTACCAATTATGAAATAGGTTAGTAGTTTTTTGTGACTTACCGGGTAGGTAGGCAAATCAAATTATCCAAACAGTATAATAATACAATAATTATTATAATAAGCCTTTACTGGCGTCTCAAACGTCTTCCGGCATTGAGCTCATTGAAGGTTATTTTGACCTTTAGATTCTAGGGACCAGTTTCATAATCTACAACAATGATATGAGTGCTATCGTAGACAACCTATATTAACTGTTTTTATTTTATTTAGTGTAACACCAAGACTCCAACTCAGGCAAAGAAGAAACAGGGTGGGTTATTAGTCAGTAAAAGTCTGGCACCCGCTCCGGCTAAGAGCAAGACATGTAAATAGATGATTTTTGCCCAACGAAACAAAAATCCATTGATATACCTATTATAAGGGAAGATATGTTACGCACTAACATCGCAATCAGAAAACATGGACTCAAAATTCACACATTTATGATCAGTCGCAATCTATAGTTACTGATAGACAAGGACAGAGATAAGAATCAGCGCTGCCGTGCGTGCGAAATAGCGTTAGCCACTGAACTATTCACTTTGGCGACATTCGGAGGAGGCTTATGTGACCACCACCAACCCGTATTGAGGCCGCTTGGTTGATTACCTACGGCCCATTTCCTTTCAAAAAAGAGGCCTGAGTCTCAACCGTGAGAACATTATAAGACTGATGTATGCTACGCTACAGATAGGTATAAATACATGAGCAATCGTAGGTAAATATGTCGTTCTATGTAAAACTGAGCTTGGTAGGTAATATTTTTTTAACCAGGTCGCAACAATTACCCCCTATCTAAACTACGATCGGCTTTGTATGGTGTTCCGTAGTGTTGTATGTGTTGTATGGCTGACACAAATGTGTGTGTGTATTGTATGTTTGTATGTGTAGACAATAATATCACTACACGACTATGATGGATATTAAATTGTTATTTATTTATGTGTTACGGTCAAACCAAAAATCAAACATTAAATTTTTGGTTTGACTGGTGTTGTAAGGAAATTATAAAATCACTTTTTCATTACTCATACTCTGAAAGTAGGTGTAAAGTTGCCTGCGGACAGGGTTGGAAGAAGTACTTTTACTCCCTAGGGAGTTTTACTTTACAACTGACAGTTGTTTTTTTAATATTTCGACAGCAAATATTAAAAAAAAAACTAGTTCTATTTTGACATTTCTATTGAACCGTGACCCGAAATTTTATACCGAATTAAAATGACATAGAGATAGAAATAATTTAAGAATACTTTTTTTTAATGACTTTATTTTAATTTATTTTCAATTATTTCATTAAAACTAATATATATTTGAGAAAAAATTTGACCAGACCCATTTTTACAATGACAAAATGAAAAATATTGACTGAAAAGCCAGGGAGCCGAACACTGAAAAAAAGAATTGGCGGGTAAATGGTAGACTCTCTATAATCTGTGGCCGATTTCATCTTCCTTTTTTTTTCGAGGTGTATAGTTTTGTTTACATTTTGCTAAATCTCTGTTACAAGAAATTTTTATTAACACGATAAGTTCATCAGCTTCAGTTATAAATTTAACGCAAGATTCTTAAGAGGAGAAAACCGCTTACCGCCTAAATCAAAAGAAATATACCTACCTAAAAACATACCTTTGACGACGACTCAGGTTTTTATTATTTTTATTTTCCTCGTATTCGTAATGAAAAGCACAGTGTTTACCTCGGGTTCAACAGTTATTTAGTCCCTCGAACTATTAGCGACCTCGCTCTCGCTCGGTCGCCAAGAAATTTCTCGGGACTAAATAACTTTCTTTCATCCCTCGTATAACAATGTACTATTCCTGCTCTAGGGTGGGAGAGGGTGTGCCCGAGTTTTACTAACCAAAAGCAGAGAACAGAGGTGGGTTGTTCTCTGCTTTCAGGACCATGGTCTTCCAAAAACTGGATCCTAAAATTGTGCTGATATCTTTTTGAGACGAGTGTGGCACAGGCTTACTTGCCATGCCATAGATGCTGTCAAAACCCTTTATCTCGGGAACGCATGGAGGTATCGAGTTACAATTTAAATCTGTTTAAATGTAATCTTAAAATTTTAATTCCTTTAAGAGTGTCGAAATACACATTTTTTGTGACATTTGAGTAACTAAATCTGCGCCCCTTGAAGCTGTGAAAAAAATCAAACTTATCTTTCAACTTCCACGGCATTATGGTCTAACTTTCTCCTGGTAATATTAGTAAATATAATTTATTTATTTTTGGTACCTAGATCAGGCTTAGGTTTGATTTTGGTTTAGGTTTTTTAATGTGGGTGAAAATCATCCAATGACTTTTCCGCGCCCTTGGGAGACTCCTAACTAAAAAACCCACTCTTTTGCATTCGTTCCAACACCCCGGGTGACGTTTTCAATAACCCGTTGCCCCAGCAGTGCCTCTACGTACGATGCCCATAGAAGTTTAACAAATTAAAGAGCAAAGTATAGACGAAAGTTTGACTACAACATAAATAGTCGGAGAGCACACAACACATCGATACGTATCATCGCGATGCAAAAACCGTTTATTTCACAAAACCTTATATTTATGTCCATCATGGCCGCTAGATTTATTAAAAGTTACCTCATTTTATTTATTGTTACCACCTAATAGCTATAATTTGTTGTAAAACTGATTTTATTACAATGGAGGTCAGAAAAGTATTTGGTACCTACTATTTGGTTCATGGGTCGCTTACAACATTTACTTTTAATTTAAGTACCTGTAGGTACCAAAAATAACTTTAAAACACAATATTTTATGTCTTTACCTTTATCATTACATAGTATAAAACAAATTGCTTACCGCTGTCTCTATGTTGCTTATATCTTTAAAAGTACCCAACAGATTTTGATGCGGTTTTTTTAATCGATAGAGTAATTCAAGAGGAAGGTTAAGGTGCATAATACGTGCATAATTTATTCAATATCAGTACCCGTGCGAAGCTGGGGCGGGTCGCTTGTAAAATCTAAATAATAACAAAAAAATAACACGTGTTTTTTTATCCACTATCCTTTTAAAAGCGGCCGACCCGAGATACATTTCTATACAACTGCTCTTACGTTCTCTTTCCTACAGAGGAGGCCTGAGTCCTAGCAATGGGGATATTATAAGTCTGATGATAGGTTTAGCCTTATTTATAACTTTTGTCAGCGGCTTCGCCCGCGTACCTCAAACAGCCTATGTAACTCAGGAGTAAAGCAGCTTTCTATTGTTGTTAAAATTTTTCCAATTGGACCAGTTCCAGATATTACAAAAAACAAACTACCTCTTTATTATATTAAGTGTAGATGATTGCACAGCTTAGGCTACCTATGCTATGGTCTTACGTGATTATGGCATTATTACATTACACATCTTTCTCTAGATATTTTGGAAACACAGATAACCTTTGGAATTGTCTAGATTTTTATTGAAATCAAAACATTTTCTGTAAAACTAATACAGTCAAGACCTATGAAAAACTTGCTATTTTGCGTAAACTTTGGCCTTTCATAATGTGCTCATTCGTTAAAAATATAAACAAATTTTCCGTTTATAATCTCGAGCGATTTGATTTTTACTTTTTCCAATTTAGTTCAATAAGCCCCAAGAGAAAACCGCATACCTATTGTCTTTTAATTGTGTCTGTAATTACGGTATTCAAAAGGTTAATTTTAAATTCGTTTTTTTTTTTGGCATTTTGTTTTTTATTTTGTATGTATTCATCTAATGTTACAGAATAGTTTCGTAGCTTTTAAATCTATTTTAATCTGCTCTATGTCACATGACTGAACTAATTATATTGTACTACGTTTCGACTCAGTAAAAATATAAATACAAAATAAAGATTAAGTACCACATCACTTTAAGAAAAATGTGTGCTGCATGTCGATTATTATTTACTATATAATATTATATTATATAATATTGAATAATAAATTTACAATATACTGCTGTTTTCAAGACATTTTATTTACTTATCTTATTTTTTATTATGTATTAAGTAATATGAAGTAAAAAAAAGACTATCTGTTTTTTTTTTATTTGACTTGAAGGGTGAGAGAGTAAAATAAAAGAAAAATCATATTGCGCTGAAACCAAATAAAACGGGACAAGGGAAAGAAAAAAAGCAAAACTCTTTACTTGCAAGCAATGGCGCAGTCTTTTAAACTAGTTTACAGATTAAAAATAAAATATAATATTTAATGTTACAAAATAAAAACAAAAAACGCAGTAAAAAACCATTAAACAAAATCTTAAGTCTAATGGCAGCAAGATGAAGATAAAGAAACAATTAAGAATAATTTAGAAAAAAAGTCAATAAGTACAACATGTAATTTTTAAAAGATAGTCTAATTAATATCACTGATTGCGAAGATATTTGCAAGCAATGTTATAGCAGGATATGCAGAAACCAATTTACTGCAACACTTCATGTAAGTACCATATTTCTAGTAAATAAATATTTTGATTGATACCTTTGTGCTCTATTTGATTATATTGCGTTGTTGCTTTAGTGCCGTACAATATATAACGTAGAATTTTGGTCGTTTTAATCCCGTGGAGGATCGATCATCGACATGAAACACTATCGATTTGTAGAGATAAAATAAAAAAATAAAGTACATTCATATCTTTAAGTAAAGAATAGCTGAGCGGGTTCAATGACCGTAAGTATTTGTCGGTCGATGCGTGCTAAAATTTAACGGCATACACTTAATCAAAACTTTTATTAAATAATAATTGGAAATACTAATCAAAGAATAATTATATGCTACTGACTTAAATATACTTAACTAGCTTTTGTCAGCGGCTTCGCCCGCGTACATAAAATATAGCCTATGTCACTCAGGAGGAAAGCAGCTTTCTATTGTTGCTAAAATTTTTCCAATCGGACCAGTAGTTCCAGAGATTACCTCCTACAAACAAAAAAACAAAGAAACAAAAAAACAAACTTTACCTCTTTATTATATTAGTGTAGATGTAGATTATATTGTACTTAATTATTCTTTTCATCCCGGAAATATTTTACGTGTCGAATAAATTGATCTCATTACTGATTATAGTTGTTCGCAGTCTCCGCTTCTATTGAGACCCCAAAATCGGTTATTGCTTCTTTAAGTTCGATCACCGTGATGATTCAACTAGTGTGGCGAGGATTGTAAGTTTCCTTGGGTCAATTTTCGTTTTCATACTCATGCGAAGCCTCTTTTAGATGCATAGCATAGCATCAACTTTATAATGTTTCCACTACTCTACTCGAACTCAGGCTTCTGTTCTAGAAGAGGAAATGGTCTGCAATCTACCACGTGGGTTGGTTTTTTTTTTATGGTAGGTAAAATCATCCAATGACGAAACCCGCTCTTGGGCGGAGCGGGAGACCAGTGTCAGACTTTTACTGAATAAAAAACCTACCCCGTACCTTCCTTGCCTTATTCCTGGAGTCGAGGTAACAGTTTGGACCACCTTAAGCTCCAGGAGGCTTCGACCCTGAATTGCCCCTGCAGTTGCTGACAACTCCTTGAGGCGCGCGGGAACGGTGCGCGCCGTTGACGACTTGGACTCGGTCTTAACAGACGACCGGACGGCGAGCTACCCATTGCTCACCGTCCGCGAGCCAGTGTCTACGGTGGCCGGATATCGGCAGGATCGCGGCGGCGACGGCTACGGCGAGGGCGCAGATGTCACATGTCTTCGAATATTTGGTTCTAGGACCTGCCGGATTCCTCTCGATGTTTTCCTTCACCGTTTTGAGGGCATTAATAATGACTTAGAGTAAATGTTTTCTTCACCGTTTTGAGGGCATTGATGACGACTTAAATTGTAAAGAGTAAAGTTTACGCGGTACGAAGTTCTCCAGGTCATCTAGTTGTTTAACAATCAAAGGTTCAGTTGAAAACCTGCATCAGATAACTGCTGCGTAGTTAAATAGCATAGCATCATGCTGAACTGGACTTATTTGGCGCGGCCGTGATATTGTTGTTTTTATTTTTGTTTAATTTAAGTTTTTTGCTAAGCAAAAAAGTTTTTTTTTTTTAATAAAAAACCCCTCTCAAAATATACAACTTGTAACAAAATAACCATATACATCAAGAAGCGCTGAAGAATACAGGTTGAATAGAATCTCTACACGAAGTTTCAGCTCAAAATATTTTTTTCAAAAAATTGATACCAAATTCTTGGTATCGCATGATTCTCGATTTCAAATCATAACAAACATGTCACGACACTACGGGGTCAATAACATTTCACGACACTCGCTAATAATACGAAACATTCTGTAAATCTGAGCCTAACCCCTGGCTACCTAATTTTGTATTCTTGATGTATATTGTTATTTTGTTATATATTCAATACATCAACCTGCTTGATAACAATGTAAGTTTTTCATGTAAATATCACAGTGTACAGCAAAACTCACTCTCACTTTTGCCGCCGTGAGTATTCCTAATAGCACGCAGTATGACTTCAGTTTTGACAGATCACCGATTGAAACAAAAAACGCAAACATATTTCTTGTTGATTTTCGTAAACCGTAATTCATGTACATCAGTTAAACCTTGGTTCGTTTAAAACGGGTGAATTTTGATGAGAGTTCCATTCATACATATTATCTTACAACCGAATCGAAAACATTGCTGAACACGCAAGCCCAAAGAAATGTGTAACGATTAAAGAGAAATGTTTTAACTTTAACAAACTTACGAGGAAATATGTCTGGAAGTGGGATAAGCAAATTGTCACAAAAAGTGCTTGAGTTAAACTTACTAATATTATAAATGCGAAAGTTACGATGTTTGGATGTTTGTTACTCAATCACGCCAAAACGGCTGGACGGATCTGGATGAAATTTGGCACAGGCATAGGATGCACTCTGGAATAGGACATAGGCTACTTTTTATCCCGGAAACCCCAACCCCAACCCCGATACCACGCGGGCGAAGCCGCGGGCAAAAGCTAGTTTGGAATGATTTGTTTTACCTATACTTCACTTATTTCAGAGTAATGGTGGCCGACTGGTGATGGCCCCGACTTACTTAAACATAACTAGCGACCCGCCCCAGCATCGCACGGGTACTGATATTGAATATATTATGCATGGATTATACACGTAAACCTTCCTCTTGGATCACTCTATCTATTAATAAAAACCGCATCAAAATCCGTAGCGTAGTTTTAAAAATTTAAGCATACATAGGGAGGAAGCGACTTTGTTTTGTACTATAAACTTTGTTTTATACTATGTAATAATGAAAACGAATAGCTGTTTGTTAGTCTCGCTAAAACACAAGAACGGCTGGACCGCTTTGAATAATTTTGGTCTTGAAATACTAAACGTTCAGAGAAGGTTGAAACGGTCAGAAAACTATCCTTATTAGGTGGTACAAAGTTTGCCGGAGCAGCTAGTCTTCTCTTAGTCGAGATCAGCTGGTCCGATTTGGCTAATTTTGGTTTTGAAATATTTGTGATATTTCAGGTTTACTTTACGGTGACCAAATGTGGCATTGGGCGGTACAGAGTATATATTTAATATATATTTTTAGGTCAGCTAGTAGTCAACAAATGTCGTTATTAGCGTAAATTAGATATTAGTGGATTATGAAACCCCAAAGTATTGACCATCAACGCCTAGTTGCTGGCTTGTCGGTTTTCTATTATTTAACAAGGGAATATGCGTTGAAATTGCAGAATTTAATTCCACTATCCATTCATCGCCATTTCATCAGACCACTAGACGTACTGCAATTCGACGCTAGTCCATGGTAAACATCCCACTCATACATACAAAGCGATTTGGGACCATATTCATAGATATGCGTACGCATAAAGAATATGGATGGTAGCTGTACTGGACCTGTTTGGCACACCCGTGAGACATTAATATTGTTAATTTTATTTCTTTTTTATTTTTCATTCTATTTTTTTTTTTAATGTTAACATTAGATTGTAATTATTTATTTTATTGTAATGCTCATGAAGTGCCAAATAAACATGTTTTCTTTCTTTTCTTTCTTTCTTTTCTTTCTGTCATCATCATCAGCCTAGCGTAAGTCCCGGTTGCTACCTTGGCTTTCACCTCGGTGCCCGGGGTCCGCGTCTTTCTTTTCTTTCTGTACTGCTAATAAATGGAATTGTATCGAAATTCCTATAGGTGTCTGTGTTTCTTATAGGTACAACGTAGAGGTATTTTTTTAAGTTAAGAGCCTACTACTACTATATAGATTACTTCTAGGCAAGTGTGTTTCATCGTCGGAAACATCATTGTTTTTCACCCAGTGAGGTTATTATACAACGCGAAACTCTCAACTCAATCATAGCAAAAATAAAATATAAGAAAGAAAGAAATCATTTTTTATTTCTTTCTTTTCTTGCTCATTCTAATAGTAGGTACTCAGAATAACTGCAAAAATTAAACCGTTCTTAATTTTAATTTAACCTTTTCACCGCCATGCACTTCTATAGAAGTTCGGGATTTTCGTGCCACCAGCGCCACAACTTCTATAGAAGTTGTTCATTTTAACTGTCTTATTAAAAAAAAAATACTGTGATTAAAAGCTTTGGTTTATTTTATTGTTTAAGATAGCACTGTCTACTACCCTGTTTTTTATTTTTCTACACAAAATAAGCCCTAGTTTGTCCTAAAATCGGCAAAAACAGAAACTCTGAATTTTGTTACTTTCCTCAGAACGCCAATCACTTCATATCAAGTTGGCCAGTGATGTGCCGTGAAAGGTTGATTTCACCATTGAAATATTTATAAATACAGAAAGTTGCGAATATCGAAAACAAATTGAGGTCAATAAAATATGAACTTAGTTATCTACTTTATTACAAAGGATAGTAGACGAATTTCGACCTTCAGGTAGATGCCGATACGTAATTATAAAGTTGTTACTAATTCTTGTCGATAGTTATTTTCCCATCTCTACAAAACAATTGGTCTTCTATGCCCCTGTGCGCCACCGAGTGCCACGAACTACTATAGAAGTTGATCAGTGACGTCATAGGCGTGCGGCTGTCAAGGTCACTTTGGCGTAGTGCAGCACAAAATTGGATTCGCTCGCACGCATCTTTCTTTCTTTCACTTGCAAATAGAAAAATGAGTGAAGAACTTGATTCGGACGAACTTATGAAAATTTTACAAGGTGTGGAATCGGACTCGGAGTATTTTGTGGAGAATATTGAACCAGAAGATAATTCTGAGGTATGTCTAACTGGATGATAATAATAATGTTTATTCATTCAAAGAGTAGGAATTTAATAAGTATGTAAAATGTTCGATGAACCCAGTATCGGATAATTGGTTTAGAAGATAGGTGGGAACATTACTTTTCACAAGAACTAAGATTGTGGCGCCCCCTAGTGAGTTGCAGCTATGACACCATCTAAGAACATGAACTCATCAAACACAAACCTGTTATTGAAAACCGCATCAAAATCGGATCATTAGTTTAGAAGATAGGTGGGAACATTACTTTGCACAAACACACAAACATCTCTCAACCTAAACGCATATACCTGCTCCGTTCCGTCGTGCGTAAATAGAGAAACGCAATCTTTGCGCGGGGTCCCCCGCGCGAAGGTGGGTAAACGCTACCGATACATGAATTAAGAAAAGAACAGAAACAACACTTAAAAAACAATGCTTTGATAAGTACACGGCTACAAGCGTGATAGAATTTAAATATAGGTACCTATACTTATCTACTTTCCATTTCAAAAAACAATTCAAAATTCTGCCACTTAGATACCTACGGTAAAAAACGTTGACTGAAGTTATTAAAAAAACACAGGAATAAACAAAAATAGAAGAAAGAAAGATCATAGACCCCATCCCTGATCAGAATCGAATTCAACGTGCCCTCAGTGCCAATAACTTGATATGAAGTTAAAGAATGAGATCATGAAACAAATAGAGATGTACCCCATTCCTTGTAGTTCTAATTGAGTTATGTATTACTTTCTTTGATACTCATAAATTATACTGTTTTTTCTTATTAAGGATACTGTGAATAAAACAAATCTGGAAATATTTAATCAGTTTTTAATTATATTCGTAAAATCAACTTTAAATCTTAACTTTACGCGTACAAATCTTATTCATCGATATGACGATATCCCCATCACTACTGTTTACTGTACATTTAGTTATACATTTATAGCTTGGCGCTCGGTGAGGCATTGCGTTTTGTGTACGTTGGCGGCGAAAAGGTTAATGCGTGTTTTACTGAACTGCCTTACTACTTACTAATCGTAGATAATATGTCAAATTACATTTCTGTGTTATTAGTAGTGAAAAAAAAATAGTAGTACTTATTACTTATTAGATTGCGCCTTTTTCAATGGTAGGTATTGTAGACAATACCATTGAAAAAGGCGCAATCTAATAGGTACTACTATTTTACTACTAGACTACTAGTAGTAGTAATAGTTTGAAATACAAAACTACGCCCAATTTACATCACAATATTTACTTACTATGAATATTTTTTTTATTATTATTAATACAATCACTGAACTGGATTTAAAAGAATTTTGAGTCGAGAGCACACCTATTGTCTTTTAATTGTGTCTGTAATTACGGTAGTCGAAAGGTTAAATAAAAACTGCAGAAAACAGCCCCCTTATCCACCATAATTCAATGAATATCACCTTATCCTTGTCTACCTTTTACCTAACCAAATTCAATTTCGAGTCGAAATTCGAAGAAGTTTACAAAATACAGTTCCAAAAAATACCCGTGTTTTTACCACTATTATAATCCTGCTGAACCCAACATAAGGAACCAATTTTCATCAATCTATTTGAACACAGGAGCCGACCCGCCCATAACTGCTCCCGCATTGGCTACCAAGAACATTATTAGAAAATGTAACAACAGAAGTATATCTATCTCGCTCTAACTTACAACGTTACATAGTTGAACAAACGGAGCTCCCTGTCTCTCGTACTATACAAATTACAGATGGCTTAATGTTTTTCTACGCGTCCGCTGTAATACATTTTTAGGGCATTCTAATGTTTGCACCACGTATTCTAAATTCAATTCTAACTCTCTCAAATTAAGACTAATTTCTGTTTGAATTTTAATTGTCGCTTCCGCCATTTTGTTATGGAAGTGTTCAGGTATAATTTTTAACACAAAGTTTTTTCGCCAAACGGTGTATAATCGTTATACTTGTAATGGCGGCCGCTGTGTATATTTTTTTTTAATATTCAGAGAACGTTACCTCGTGGACGGGTGTTTGTAATTATCCACATATCTAGATTTTAGATTAAAGCGGTTTTTTTTATACATTTTTTACATACTTTGTAACCGTGAGGTGTCCTTCCGTTAGGGACTTGTATAATATTAATAACAACATGAAAGATGGATTGGACGAGCTTGTAATTATGAAAAACTTGAGGCATTTTGTTAATTAATGTTAAATGAGCGAGTGTTAAGCAAATGGATGTTCGCTAATAGTTATGTTAAGTTTGATTGAGTTATATTTTGAAATAACCGTCTTTCTTGTGATCATTGAAGGGTGGGTCTAAGAGACTAGAATGACGACTTAATTGCGTACTAACTTCTTCGAAGGTTTGTCATCTACTGAGCGATAAACTCTAGATTTGTGTGGGATTTTTTCCGGTAGGTAAAAATCATCCAATGATAACTCCCGACCTTGGGTGGAACAAGAGATAGTGTCAGACTCTTACTCACTAAAAAACATACCCAGTTCCTACGTCGCCTTTTATACCAGGGCCGAGCCTTACCTTCAGAAGAGACCCTTGGCTGCAATTGACTTCGACCCTTCTATAGGATCCCTACGGTTTGCTGACAACTCCTTGAGGCATGCTGAAACAGTGTGCATCATCGACGATTTGATTTGTGTGGGGTTATATGAAAATGTTACCGTAGCGTTCCAAACAAAAGAGAGCGAGAGGATTTTTGATTATTTCCGCACCGAAAAAAAGAATGTCATTACCTTAAATTGAGCTAACACAAAGTTGTAAAAATATGTCGCGGGCGTATGATTACGGACGGCAACTAATGGGTAGTTCGCCATCCGGCTTTATGGTAACTGTCCGGACCGAGCCCAAATAGTCGACGCTCCGCGTTAGAAAGGAACTATGATCTTTCACCTAAAAAAAGATAAATTGGAAAAATTGCTAGGAATTATTTTTGAATTATATTAAACCTAATATTGTAACCGCTTTTTGGGCATGAAAGATTGGATTCCAGTCAAGCACTCATTTCAGCCGCAAGACGTCCACTGTTAGACATAGACCTCCCTCAAGTGTCGCCACAATGAACTGTCCTTTACATCTCGCTTCCATTGGATTCCCGCAAAATAAAAATCTTTAAAGCTACCTTAAAACAATTATTGATTACTTTGTAGCCCGTCATTTTGTCTGTCTTTCTCTCATCTAGGTCCCTTATCTCTGGAACGTGAGGAGGTATCGAATGAAATAAAATAAAATATATAATCTGTAGTCCCTTGAAGATCTAAGTTAACGAAAAAGAAAACATATGGCCATTTATGTCACAAAAAATGTATACTTAATACTTAATGACTATAAAAATATGAATACTAAATTTCCCTTCAAAGGGTATCGAAATTCAAAGAATAGGTACTTCAAGTAGACCCAGAATCCCAAAATTTGATTCGCACTTTTTTATTTATCTACGCATTCTGAGAACTTTATGGTGTGAGTAAGCACCATAAAGTATTTTGCAATAAAATTTATCTATTATATCAAAAAAAGAACACTGTAGCTAGATAACTTAGGTAATATTGTCTAGAACCAATAATTATAAGTCGGCATATGAAGACAGAGAACAAATGAAACCGGTCAAGTGCGAGTCGGTAAAATCATATAATGACGAATCCCGCCCTTGGGCAGAACGGGAGACAGTGTCCGACTTTTACTGACTAAACGACCCACCCCATTTATTCTTAGCCTTTATACCGGGGTCGGACCTTCCTTTCAGAAATCGGACCGGACCGGGGCCTCAGTAGGCTACGGCACAGCAGTTGGGCCTCTACATTTTTTTTTTGGTTTTGTGTGGCGGGAATGGAAAATCCATCATGGACACCCAGACCACTCCATATAGGAGCAGTCTGGGTAGTGCCGGACTCCTACCGGCTAAAAACCACTCCCGCCATGCAAAAGGCCCCCTGCCATCAGGTTTCGCAGGGACATTGTTATAGCTGTAAGTATTTCTATTTTTGTTTAAATTCCTAATTTGAATAAATAATATTTTTCAATAATTATAATTTGTAAATTCGTAGTCAATAATTAGCGCTTTGTTAAAAAGTTGTCCATTGATTAATAAATATTATGATAATGATAAATATAACGGGCCTCTACATTTGCAGACAATACCTTGAGGCGGGAGAGAACAGAGCGCGCCGACGACGATTTGGCTTGGTCCGAACAGTTACTAGACGACTGGACCAAGCCCATTTTAAGTTCATCATTATCAGCCTTTTTAATGTTCCCACTGCTGGGACAATTATAGTTACTTTAAGACAATGCAAATTTCATCATTCTGGATCAACGAGAATGACCTACGAATTTAAATTCCAATGAAAGTGGCGAAATATACGTTTCTATCGTTTTTTCTCGCTAACTTTTTTTTTTTTAATTGCTATAAACTAGTGCTTGACTGCGATCCCACCTGATGGTAAGCAGTGATGCAATCGTTGATGGTAGGCGCACTAGTTTATTAAGAGCCTATTCACTCTAACCTTGAAGTGTCTTCAAGGTTAGAGTTTAAATTATTATCGGACGGAAAGACTGCAGCCGGCAAACTGTTCCAGTCCCTCGATGTACGCGGTATAAACGACGAGGCAAAACGCTTAGTCCGGGCCGCAGGTGTCTCAACAACGTAAGGATGGATATTTGCCGTACGCCGAGATGTCCGAAGGTAAAATTGGGATGGCGGAATCAAATCGTGCAATTCCAAACTTTATGAAAAGATCAATTGTTCACAGCTAAGCAAAAACAAAGTGGTCCTATAAGAGTTCCGATTTTTCTTTACGAGCTAAAGAACCCTAAAAATAGCAAAACAACTCAATAAACATAAGTGACGGTTACATTTCTAGAACTGGTTTATAGCCACAATAAGATCAACCCTCTCAATAATAAAGTAACATCGACGGCCTTTAAGTATACGACCGTGAAGTAACATGAACAACAACTTGCTACGGAACATAAATCATCATTTGTACAACTAAGTGCGGAAAAAACTTGCGGAGCGAAAAGGGCAGTCTTGCGGTAGCTGTGCTTATAAATTACTATCGTGAGCGTAGTTAAGGGGCTCTAGACAAGTGGCAGTCGCTCCGTGTCGAATCCATTTCTAAGTTCGATTTCGCCTTAACGATGTCGACCACAAAATGGTAGACAAAATGACATCGACTAACATATCGATAAGTCGAAGTGTTGGTTCGATAAAATAACAACTTCTTGGCTATGGTTATCGAATTAAAACGTCCAATTTGACGTATAAACAACTAATAACAATTAGCGAATCGAAAACGTTTGACCACGTGACTTTTCGAAGGCATATGTCAGTTCCATACATTTGGAGTTTCGAATTTCGTTATCGTTAGTGAGAATGTGACTTTATCTAAGTCCCAAGGTGGGCCTTCCCGACTCGCCTATTGTCTACGAGCATGGTTTAAAAGCTTGTTGCTTCATCTAAAGCAATCCTATGTAATGTTCAATCAGGGCCACGGGTTTACGTCTGAAAAGGAAGGCTCTGGCCCTGGTATGTATGGCGATGTAGGAACGGGGTAGGTTGTTTAGTCAGTAAGAGTCTGACACTTGTTTTCCGCTCCGCCAAAGAGCGACACTCGTCATTGGATGATTTTTACCTACCATAAAAAAAAATCCTATGTAATGTTTGATGCAAAAGTAATGCCAGAAAAGAGAAATAACACCTGAAAACTCTGTTGGCATTCAGTAATTCTACGATTTACTCGAATGTTTCACAAAACTTGTTCCAGGAAATACGTGTTTATATTAAACCCTTAAGGATTTTGAAAAAAAAATGACAACATTTAGAATCTCGATTAAATGCGCTAGGTTTCTATATACTTAAATACTTTTTTATATTTTTAATATAGGAGTACATTATGGAGAGTCAAAGTTCACGTAAAATAACAAATTTTCACAGGTCTTTACTGGATTAGGTACTCTTACACAAATCTACGTTTTGATTTCTATAGAAGCCTTGATAATATCTGTGTATCCAAAATATCTGAAGATAGATGTGTAATAAGTAATAACATCATAATCACGTACGAGCGGTTGTATGACAATGTACGTCGGCGTCGGTTTGGCCGCTCTTAAGCGAGGGCCACACCGCCTGTGCCGATGCCGCTGCGATTCTAATATTCATGTCTGAAAGGAAGGCTCTAGCCCTGGTATATACGGCGACGTAGGAACAGGGTAGGTTGTTTAGTCAGTAAGAGTCTGACACTGTCTCCTGGTCCACTTAACCTTCGTCATTGGATGATTTTTACCTACCATAAAAAAAAATCCCAGTTTCTGGCCACCGTAGGCGCGGGCTTGCGGACTTACGAATGTCTAATAACTGGCCTGACCGAGCCTTAGTCGTCGACAGCGCGTACTGTTTCAGCGTGCCTCAAAGAGTGGTCAGTAAAATTTAAGGGCCCAGCGGGATACAACCATGGTCCTCCATGGGTAAATATGAAAGAGGAACTAAGGGGACGAAGGAGCAGAGTAGGTTTTTAGTTAGTATAAGTCTGACACTTTATGGTCCTCAGCCCAAAGGGGAGATGTCATTGAATTACTTTTATCCAGTATTCAGAGAAAATAGATAGAGCAGTGAGAGCAGTGAAATAAATGTTTTTCTTTCTTTTTTTTTCTTTCAGTGGTGGTCGAGTAGTAACGGCCCCGACTTACGAATTGTAGGTCGTAGGTTCAAACCTACCCTTGCGCATTGCTTTATGTAATTTATTTCTTCACCACTGCTCTCAAAAAGGTGAAGGAAAACATCGCGAGGAAACCGGCATGTCCTAGAACCAAAAAGTAAAAAAACGTGTGACATCCGCCAATCCGCACTGGGCCTGCGTGGTGGATTACGGCCCATTCTCTCTCCTAGAAAGGAGGCTTGTGTCCTAGCAGTGGGAAATTTATAAGGCTGACGGATTTATAAAGATGTTTTCACAGTTTCACCATATTCGGCCTAATTTTTACCCGACTACGGCGAAGCAAAAGGAGGGTTATGATTTTGACCTGTATGTATGTATGTATGTATGTATGTATGTATGTATGTATGTATGTATGTATGTGGGTATGGATGTTCATCTGTTCCCTCGTAACTTCTAAACTCCTTATCTGAATTCGACAAATGACATATCATTAGAAGCGTCTTAATTGTCCGCTGGTTATAGGCTATATGGGATTTCACAAAATCTAATGTGGCGCCCTCTAGCGGACAAAACATACGAAGTAAAAAAATAAAGTTAAGATAAATATGCCGTGTTTGGTATCATTTGAAAGCGCTTTACTTGTACATTTTGAATATATATATATTACTAGCATTTGCTTGTGACTTTACCTGTATTCATGGGCTGAGAAATCAATGAACCCAAGATTAACCTATTTAGAACTCCAAAATATGTTAAATAAAAATAAAGTTTAAAAACTAACACCCGACTACTTAAAAACACGCTCTAAAAAGTACGAAACAAGAAAGCCGTGGTCGTATGCCATAAGAATAATAAATTAAAAAAGTGGTATACGACCACGGCTTTCTTGTTTCGTACTTTTTAGAGCGTGTTTTTAAGTAGTCGGGTGTTAGTTTTTAAACTTTATTTTTTGCATGTTTATGGTAGAATGCTATAGTGTGAAAAAAATATTATAAGAAATCAAGAATCAAGTACAAACATATGTCAAAAATATGAAATTCACCAGAATTTCGATTATATAGCCTCTCCTAGAGAGGATACCTATGTTCCAGCAGTGGGAACATTAAAAAGACTGATGATGATGATGACGATGACCATAGATATAACCCACATTCACAATAACGAACAAATGATTCTGATGATACGGATTGTAATCACAGTTTTTGCAAGTAATCAAGCAGTGTACAAGGCAGAAATCTAATAATAACTCGCAAGAAACTCACAGAATCAGATCGTAGAGATCGTTTAATTGATTTACTACAACCGGGTGTATGCAAATGTTTATAGACGAACACCTCCACACAATACAGTGTGGGTTATGAGCGCAAAAACTTGTGCCTGCAATTACGGGCCTGGTTTGAAAGTAACCTACCGCTATGTAGGGTTCCGTGGGAATATGGGAAGAACGAACGGATGGATCGGAGATTTAAAATCAGAATCATTTATTTGTAAATATCTACACTAATATAATAAAGAGGTTAAGTTTGTTTTTTTGTTTGTAGGAGGTAATCTCTCTAACTACTGGTTCGATTGGAAAAAAATTAGCAACTATAGAAAGCCGCTGACAAAAGCTAGTAAGTGATAATTTTACGTAAAAGATCAATTTATTTTATTTTTTATTAATTTTTTAGCTCTAGATTACAACTTGGTGAGTCTGAAGTTAGATTCTGCGAACATTAGCAACCAAAAAAAATGGTTGAAAAAAAAATGTCATCGTCATCAAGCACTAACTGTTGTTTTCATTTATTTTTTGTCTTTGTTTTTGTACAAGTGCAAAAAACCATATTTTAGTCCTTCAAGTTAAATTACTTTTCTGCCACCGGATACCCGGAAGGCATGTTGCCTTTACTGTCGTCAACTCTACGGTCCCGAATAAAACCTTTTGCAAACATCGAAGGGCTGAAACAATTTTCCTGCTGCTTCTAATAAACTCTTTCTCATATTTTAGTTGTCTTCAAGCCTTGAGTAAGTAGGCTCTTAAATGATTGTATGTCTTTTCTTTGCGATTTTTTTAAAATTGTGTAACCGAGATATGGAAGTTTCGAGAGTAAAGCCCCACATACCTCCGTTGAAAAGAGAGGATCCTCCTACCAGACAGGTGTTATACTTACCTAGTCTGGTGGGCTACTAACCGATAGTAGGTTTCGAGCTGTCGTATATGTTCAAATCGCGCGGAGAACTTTCATTGCGTGATGCAGGATTCCTGTAGTTCTTATGTGACGCCACAGATGGTGCTACAAAGTAAAAACCTATATTTTGATGGTGTATTCGTATAATTATGTCAATCACCAGCGTTTTAATGCGCATTACTTTTTTTTAACTTCATACTTTGATGTACAAGTTAACGGAAACATCTGCCTGTTTTACTTAAGTAACTACTCATTATTATTTTTTTGATTATTTTAATAAGCTTATGATGTTAAAAAATGGTAGACATTGAGGAAGAAATTAACTAAAAAAAAGGAAGTACCTAAAGTAAAAAGTAGTTTTAAAGACCACACAGAAAAAAGTAAAAACAAAAGAAAGTAAAAGTAGTTATAAAGTAGTTTTTTCGGGAAACTAACTTCTGTCCGTGGCTTCGCGTGTGTGAAAGTAGGTTTCTCCATACAGACTTTGGACCCCCGTTTCATCCCTATAGGAGGTATATTATGGAAAATCGTCACTTAGTACTCGTCTTCTTAAGCAAAGTTTCACACTTTTAGGCCCCTTGCCCATGCCTATATGGTAAGTAAACCTCCCCCGTTCCTTCCTTGGCAGTAGAAGTCTGACACTGTCTCCCGCTCCACTCAAGGGCAGGATTCGTCTTTCGATGACATTTCTCACCATAAAAAAAAACCTTTTCTATCCTACTCCACCAAAGCTACAGAGAATTTCTGAAAAAGGCACTCGTGGTGAGGACCATGGTGTCTTCAGTCGTCCTTTGCATTCTAAGAAATGCAAAAGACAGAAATCAGTGTGGTTTTAATCCAAAATTGTTTTGAATTACTTGTCTAAGCGAATAGGTAAAACATTTAAGAAAAGCCATTTTAACCTGAAAACTTATACTCTAGTATCCATGTAGAGTTTTACTTAATCTTAACTTCAAAATACTCGATTCAAAACCCACTCAAAATTCTATTAACCTTTACCTATCTACGTCTCTAAAAAACTTCCGTGAAAATAATCTATACGGAACCAGAACAATCTATTTCAAACAAGTTTTTACCCTAGTGGCGCTAGCCGCTATAATTATAGAGACGGCAGAACCCCAGGCTTGATTGTTCGGCTAGCTTTTTTCTTATATCTTATCATATTAAAGAATATTATACAAGTCCAATTCGGAGAAAAGTATGTAGGTAGTGAATTAAATACAGCAGCTTTCCATAGGGTAAGGTAGATAGATACACTGGTTATGGTTCTTATCTATACTGAACTCTATTAACTGATTAGTCACCTTAAGTTAGTTTTAGTACTTCGATGCTTGAGTGTATTGTGTTTTTGTATTGTTATGTATATTGTTGTATTAGAAATTGTTTACAAAATTAAATATTTATACAATATTTTTATAAATTCAATATTGAAAACAAAAATTCTTTATTAAAACTAAAAATATGAAATCAAAGTAATAAATTTAATAAAAAATTTGTCACCGTTAGTCAATTTTTATCATTACATTCTAATTATTTTTTTATAAGTTAAAATTTTAATGATTGTCACTAATCTTTGATTCATATTATTATTTCAAGTTATCCCATCACTAAGGGTCGACCGAGATCACGGTCTCGGTCTCGGTCTCGGCATTCTCGGCTAAAAATCCAACCGAGAAACTTGTCTTGGTTCTCGACTAGTTATAGCCGAGATTCTCGGTCATGGCCGAGATCGTAACTTTGTTCGGATCGGCATTCAAATTTTTCCGCACGCGGTAAAATGGGCATCTTCAACTAACTCGAACATTACTTCAACAAGTAAGTTCAACTTATGGGTAGCTCATGATTCCATAGAGTTGGAAGACAAGCCAATAACCAATGATGAATACAGTTCAAACTCTGTGATCCAAATAGCGCTAAAAAGTTTTCTTAAAGAGCCAAGACTGCAAAGACAAGCTAATATTTTTGAATATTGTTGTTGTTTTCGTCACCTTATAACATGCTTAGGCCTGCAGCAAATAAGTTTTTATCTGCGCCGCCTACTAGCGTAGCAAGTGAGCAACTATTTAGCAAAGCTGAATAATTGTTTGACGAGAGGCGCCACTCTTTGAAAGGTGTAAATGCTGAGAAATTGCTTTTTTATGATTTAATATTATTTAACTTTGATTATTAATAAATTAAATAGTGCTGTATTAAAAAGTTCTTTTTTTTCACGCTATCTATTCTCGGTCTCGGCTCTCGGTCTCGGCCGAGATAGTATTATATTCTCGGTCTCGGTCTCGGTCTCGGTCTCGGCCGAGAACGAAAAACCCATCTCGGCCGAGCCTTACCCATCACCTATATTTTTTTTATTTATCTATTAAAATTTGATTTTATTTCAAATCGACCAATGATTCCCTTTTCCCCTTTGACCTTTGTATCTTGACCCTAATTTTTATTTTTAATTTGACATGTCTTAGATCATGGAGTATTTAAAACGTGCAGACGGCTCGCGTATACGCACTTCAAACGAGAATTGAAGTCTACCTTGTAATGCTTCCTCCTGGAGCCTAGAGGGTGGTGCAAACTGTTACCTCGACTCCAGGAATAAGGCAAGGAAGGTACGGGGTAGGTTTTTTAGTCAGTAAGAGTCTGACACTGGTCTCCCGCTCCGCCCAAGAGCGGGTTTCGTCATTCGATGATTTTCACCTACCATAAAAAAAAAAACCTTGTAATGCTTAGGTTATAAGTTGCGTTCAAATAACGGGACGATCGTGAAACGCGCGTCTACTACGCGTATACGCACAGATACAGCGATAAAGTCGCGTTCAGCGTTATAGTCGCTTGTAGGTAGTAAGCGTTTTTAGCAGAGACTCCTCGACAGTTGTACACGCTTCAAACGAAAAGGCAGACCAACAACATATTCAAGCGACATTTAATTAATTATAATAAAATAGCTACTCCTTAACTGTAAAATCTTTTTTTTATTTTTAAGATTAAGTTAAGAATTGTATAAAACTGTATTTTAATAGAAATAAACAGCTTTTTTATTTATTTTTATGTATATTTTTTTTATGCGTTTAACACACGGGTGTGTATCGCGTTTGAATCTATAAAAACTCAAAAATCAAATCTATGGTGAATCTGCGAAATCCTAAAATGCGCGTCGTCTGCGCTTTTATAATAGGTACGCAGTGTGTTTGCTGTTTTTTTTTATATTTCTATGATTTGGGGCCTTAGGAGTAATCTACACTAAAATAAAGAGGGAAAGTTTGTTTTTTTGTTTGTAGGAGGTAATCTCTGGAACCAGTAGTTCCAGAGATTACCTCCTACTACTACCTCCGTCCGATTGGAAAAAATTTAGCAACAATAGAAAGCTGCTTTACTCCTGAGTAACATAGATATGTACGCAGGCGAAGTCGCGGGCAAAAAGTATTTAATATAAGTACCCATGCGAAACTGGGGCGGGTCGCTAGTTCGTGAATAAACAGACAGACGATTTTTTTTTAGCTGGAAAAATCCAATAACATCTCTGCGACCTTAGGCGGGGCGGGAGATAGGGTCAGACTTTTACTGACTATAAAACCTATGCCTGTTCCTTCTTTGTCTTCGTTCTGGGGCCCCTGGTCACGTTTTTCGTTATACCCCATGGCCTCAGTAGGCTTTGAACCAGCTGGGCTAAGAATTGCCAGCAGATTGTAGGACCCCTACGGTTTGCTGACAACTCTTCAAGGCATATCTACTCACCATCGATGACTTGGGCGGTCGGACGGCGAGTTACCCATTGCTCGCCATACCAAATCAGTAGATAGATGTGGAAAGCGGTTTCGTATTTTTTTTTTTTGTACTGACGAGACATAAAATAAATACGAAAATTATAAATCATTATATTTATTTACTTTTCACAGTTGTTTCTAAGTAAGAATTCATACAAAAGGCTTAAAGCTATGTACTATTCATTGTAGTAAGTATATGTTACAGTGAGTGTGCTTAATAAACTTATTCACGTATAGCTTACAAAATTTAAATTAATATATTTAGCACAAACATTAATCAAAATTAAACACTAAATACTTAAGGTTATCTGAATGCATTTTAAAATTGAATACTTCGCTATCTTATTGTAGCTAAACTCGTTACAGAGTATAGTACTTGCGCAAGTTAAGACTTGTACAAGTATACTCGAAGTGTACTTGCGCAAGTAAAGATTTGAAGAAGTATAGGTACTCTAATGTGTGCTGGAATACTTGCGCAAGTTTCTTCAATCACACGTTACAGTATACTTGTACGAGTCTTAACTTGTGCAAGTATACTTACTTTAATTTATATTATTTTTATTTATTTGAGGGACGATAAACTGCTACAACATACATTTAACAGAAAAAATTATATAGTATACAGTATTTTTTTATCTTTCATTTTGTACAAGTGCGCCAGCTCTTAAGCACGATAAGTTAGAATGGCAGTCGATACTATAAGATATTAACCAAAAATAAAGCTTAGCATTAATCATACTTTTATGATTTTATTATAGCAATTAACTTGTTAATTTATTGAAATACTAGCGACCCGCCCCAGCTTCGCACGGGTGCAATGTTGATATTATGCATGTATTATACCTACATACAAACTTTCCTCTCGAGTCACTCTATCTAATAAAATAAACCGCATCGAAATTCGTGGCTTAGTTTTATAGATCTAAGTAGGTATACATAGGGACAGGTCGACTTTGTTTTATACTATGTGATGATGTTTCTTAAATAAACTAAATCACAAATTTTATGCTTCATTATTTATTTATACTTAGGTACTATATCTACGCTACATAAAAAAGAACTATACCTAATACATGTATAACTCGTATTTAGGTATTTATGTAGGTATTTAAACTTCCTAATTTTGTGAATAGGTACGAATAAAAAAAACTTAAGTACAATGCGTTCAATTTTGTGATTATGACGTCACGTCATACTGACTACTAGACCAACAGGCCAGTACCTAATTGCAGTGGCACTTATGATATATGTAGAATAATATTCTACAACACATATAAAAACCAGCCATAAAATTTAAGTTAAGCAATTCTTGATTTTGGTTTCTTTTCTCAGGCCCTAAGAATGTGATTCACAAAATCACAAGTAGGCACTGTGATGACTGTAAAGAGATCACATGCGTTACGAATTAGCGCACTGGCTTGTAAGACGTTCGCAGACTGTTCGTAGATTGAATTTAAATTATTCGAATGAAAATTAGTATGTGTTTTTTAAATGATTGTATGTCGAACCATCAGAGTAAAAATATAAAAAGTTAAAGCTCAACGTGGGTTTTATTGCTGTTACCACGACCCTGGAACTGGGGCGCTTCGAGAGAGAGTCCTCGAGGCGTCTCAGTACACAGGTAGATATATAAAGCACATGAGAGGCTACTGAGAACCTAAGATTTCATAATATAAAGTTTATCAGACAACAATGTAATTTTGCAAGAACATCATCATAGCAAAACACAACATTGTCAAATTAACGATGAAGTTTATAACAGCGCCATCTATTCTTCAACTGCCAAAACAAGACAACTAGCAATGCTTTCTTCTGATAAAGAAGTTACCAAACCGTTCGCTGGGTGGCGTTTTAAACAGTTTACACATATTTCAACAGATGTCCCCGCTGTCATCTTCATAGTGTAGTATTTTGCACAATGGTATTTAGATTAAAAAAAAAAAACTAGAAAGCGGATATAAGTGGGGAGAATCTTGAATTATGGTTCATCCGCTGATAACATCTAATAAAATAATATGCAATGGCACCTGCTGGCATAGATTTTGAGGTGAGGCATGTTTCAATTTGCGTCTTAACATTGTATCTTTCTGAAATAGAAAGCCACATAATAAATAGATATTAAGGTTATATATTAAGTATTTCATTCATTAGGTATAAAGTAGAATTTTTTCATAAATCTCAAATCAATTATAGTTCATACATAGGTACTTACTTGCATAGGTAGGTAACATCAATAAATAAATTTGTTAACAATGGTTTCTAAATAATAATTAAGCACCTGCTTATTTTCAGTTGATTTTAAACTTTTTTTCAAAACCAAAGTTAAAGCGAGGTTATTAGACAAGTGCAAATGGCTATGAAAATGAAAAAAAGTGGAACAAAATAGTAGTAGAATGAAACTCATTGGAAAAGGAAGAGAATATAAAAAAAATTAAAGGAAAACTAAATTACGGTCGAGTTGAGGTCAGGAAGTGGATGGGTGTGTGGTTTTAAGGGTAAAAAACGGTCCTCGGAACTTCCTTTTCCAATGGTTTTCATCCTACTACTATTCAATTCCCTTTCAAAAAATATCTGCACTGGTCTATATGCTAATTTATCAATTTGATGTTCCCTTTAAACGGTAACATAAAAAAAAAAACAAAGAAAATGCTTCATCACCAGGGGTGCCAATTTTAAATTTATTACAGCGCCATCTACAATCATAGTATAAACAACTGTAGATTTAATTTTTTTTGGCGTTAGATGTCGCAGTTTTCATTCTTGTGATAGTTCATTTATTTATCAATAGATGGCGTGGTAATAAATTAATTAAAAAGCAGACACACGTGAAGAGAAAACTGAATTCATTCGTTGAAAACAACTAATAAATATATATGCTATGTCCCTCGCTGGCAACGGTCTTGGGGTGAGGCATGCGTCAATTTGTGCCTCAAGAACGTATCTTGCTGAAATAAAAAAAAAGCAAAGATTCAGTGGTAAGTCGCCCATGGCTACTTTTTGCATCGATTCAATGGTGCGTTTTGCAAACGTGCTGGTGCAACTCTATTAAACGTCAAGCTATATTTGCAACTCACAAAATTTGTATCGATATGATGATTTTGTTATACACCGTTAAATTTTGTCGTTATAATCCCGTAGAGGTTCGGTTCGGTACATGAAATTCTATCGATTTGTGAAGATAACAAAAATAAGTACATTTTTACAAATCTGCCGTGCAGATACTAAAACGCAGTAAAAGTATTGTAAAATACGCTTTTTACTGCGTTTTAGTGTCTGCACGGCAGAAATGTCATATCAATATTATTATACAAAATAAATTTCTGACCTTGTAAGTAGTTGTCGGTCGTTGCGTATGAACTACCTGCAGGTCATTGAACTCGCCCACCTGACGTTTACTTAAAGAAAGTAATTTTAAAAAAAGTACTTAAGTTTTTAATTTTATCTTTAAAAATCGTTAGGGTTTCATGTACCTACGGAATCGACCTTCCACGGGAATAAAGCTACTAAAATTTAACGGTGTATAGCTTAAAATAAAACACATTACACAAAAGTACGATGCGTTCCAAATAAGAATAGGATCGAAAGACAGGATGTGACGTCATGCCGTACTGTCAAATCGAAGTTATGTTTGCAAAATTGAAGAACTCAGAGATGACTAAAATTGAAAAACTGGATTCTGATTAAACTTTTTCCGTTCACAGTTCGTAAATATTTTTTTTTCGTAAATAAACTTAATTTTAAAGATATCTTGCCTCGATTTGACAGTAAAACGTGAGGTCACAACATGGCAATCGATCCTATTTTCATTTGGAACGCATTGTATATGCGTAATACAGAGGAGATACTGAAGGGTACGTAGTAGACCCTAGGGTGAAAATAAACTAAAACTGTGCATCTGTCCAAAAAAAATTAGATACCACAACCCTAGAACACAGAGCGAATCAAGAGACTCAGTTTTAGTCGGTAAAAGACTGACAAAACCGAATACTCCGCTCTAGAGCTAAGAGAAGTAGTCCACCCCCAAAAAGTATTTCTTCCCACAAAAAAAAAAAACAAATAAAAAAAAATAGAAAAGAAGAAGGAAAAAAGAAAAGAAGAAAATAAAGAGAGATAATTTTAATACTAAAATAAGTATCTATTTTACTACGTTTACCTTCCAAAGGCACCCTTTGCATAGCGACATCGATTTTATACACTCCCTCTTTTGTCATCACCCCAGATTTCATCAAAACGCACAGCGCCCAGTCTTTTAGTAATAGGAATTGGTTCTGAAATGGTAAAATTATTAAACTAGTTGTAGTAGCAAGTAGGTGCTCAAAACGCTGAAGATGTGTTTAAAGTTGTCATAGGTTAATATTGGCCCTTTATAATCTACATGTTTCGTCTTGCTCTCCACTCGTAGTGGGGAACACGGCAACACGTAACATAAGCAATGTTTCACCGTCTCTGTAAACAGTTTATAAACAGTTCTCACCTATGCAATGTTTCAAAATCAAAATCACCTATGTTTATACATAGGTGATTTTTACTTCATCATCATCAGCCTTTTAATGTTCCCACTGCAGGGACACAGGCCTCCTCTATCTAGGAGAGGGAATGGGCCATAATCCACCACGCGGGCCCAGTGCGAATTGGCGGATGTCACTTTGAATTTTTGGTTCTAGGACATGCCGGTTTCCTCACGATGTTTTCCTTCACCGTTTTGAGAGCAGTGGTGATGAAATAAATTACATAAAGTAATGCGCCTGGCTGGGTTTGAACCCGCGACCTACGACTCGTAAGTCGGGGCCGTTACTACTCGACAACCACTGCTGATTTTTACTTAGGTATAAAAAAATTGTGTTATTACAATAAGTTCTGATGAACTTATTGTAATAACACAATTTTTTTATATCTAAGTAACTGAAGCTGATGCTTCAGTTATGGATTTAACGCCAGATTCTTAAGAAGGAACAACCTTTTACCGTCTAAATCAATAGAAATACCAACCTAAAAACATACGAAGACCTTTAACGATGACTCAGGATTTTATTATTTTTATTTTCCTCGAATTCGTAATGAAAAGCATAGTGTTTACCTCGGGTTAAAGAGTTATTTGATCCCTCGCTCTGCTCGGTCGCCAAACAATTTCTCGGGAATAATAACTTACTTTCACCTCTAGGATAACAATGTACTATTATGTCGTCATCACTATTATTATTACGCTGGCGTTCGCTTCAAGATCAAGAGGTTAATATAGTCTCACTTAGCCCCCACTTCGAATGAGACCCAGAAATCTGTTACTGTGCATTGAAGGTCAATCGCCATCATGGTTCAGCTTGTATGCCTTGTAGTACTTACATAATGCATGAGCCAGTTTTTGCTCCTGATCTTGACAATAGTATCGAGGTCCACTCTCGTTTCTTCAATGCATTCCATCTGATATCTTTTAATTAATGCGTCTGGGGATAAAGTGGTAGTCTGAAAGATATAGAAAAGTTAATTTACTACTCTTTATTTTATGGTTACGTCAATACGCTCTGTGTAAATCGAATTTAGCACTGCATAACATCACTCTTATAACGTCCCTGCTGCTGGGTAAAAGGCCTCCTGTCTAGGAGACGGAATGGGCCGTAATCGACCACGCGGGCCCAGTGCAGGTGCAGATGGAACATGTCTCCGGTTAACGAAAGGACCGAAGCCAACTGAGGCCAAGGGATCGTTTCTGAAAGGAAGGCTCTGACCCTGGTATGTATAGCCACGTAGGGCGAGGCTCGTTATTGAATGATTTTTACCTACGACTGGACGAGAGGATTGCCGAAGCGAAAATAGATGGCTTTTGTGAAGAGTGATATAAAAGCAGAGAAATTTAGTGATAGCATGATGGGTGACAGGGCAGAAGGGAAGAATCTCGTGTTGCGCCGATCCCAAATGACATGGAACATGAGCAGGAAGATAATGATTGCATGAGCACGTCATAATTATTACACGGAAAATTGCTATAAAAGAAACTTAGAACACAAAGGGCAGTTAGAGGACACCGGTTTTGTTTTAGTCAGGTTACGGAAGTAGAGAAGTCTAAGAAGAGAAGCTAGAGAAGTCATCAAATGATTTCCGAGAGGGAGAGGGGTAGTAGCAGTAGTATTTGACAACTATCACACAACACCGTCTAGTCTCAAGCTAAGCAGAGCTTGTGTTATGAGTACTAGACAACTGATAAACTAAACTAAACAAATTGGATCGTCTTCTCAACAACTGTATTCGATTCATATTTGGTCTTCGCAAATATGATCATATTTCTTCCTTCCGTTCTCAGCTTAAATGGCTACCTATCCGCCACAGGAGATCCCTCAGATCTCTCTGCACGCTTTTCACTATTATGAATGATCCTTGTGCTCCTGATTATTTAAAACAATATTTTAATGTGTTGGGCAGTTCTCATAATTTCAACCTTCGAGCTTCTAAAAACCAACTTCTTCAAATTCCTTCTCACCGTACTGGGTTTATGGCTAACTCTTACGCTGTTTCTACCATAAAACTCTGGAATGTGCTTCCCCTTGACACCCAGACACAGAACAAAAATGATCGTGCTCATCACACAAAGATTTGTCCTGGATGGGAATCGAGCCCACGACCTCCGGCATAGCAGTCAGTTTCATTTCCGCCTCTTGAGGATTTTTACATACTTAACATAAGAATAATTTACTCACCGTCAATTCTTCTCTAAAAGCAGCTACTGAACTAAGGAACAAAATTCCAATCCAGATCATTATAAAAAATATAAAAAATTAAAGTAAAAATTAAAAAAAATCAAAATCGCAAGACCACTAATCGTACGTTCAGAAATATAATAAATGACAAACGTTTGCCTTTTGAGCCTTTATAAACCTACTTCAGAATAGAAACAATTAGCTAGGACCTAATAGATATTATGAAAACTAATATTATTATGAGAAATATAATACCATTTTCTGGAATCAAAATATTATTACAGGCTTTGTTCGAATAGTTTGTTTAAAGTATGACGTCCGCGCACTATCATTAATAACACAGGGTGTTTTTGACATTAACGCACAAACGAATACCATGAATCTACTACATGATTCTCTCGCACCGGGCCTTGGTTCAGGCCATGGTCCGCAGCGAAGAGGAATGGCAGGCGGTCGCCTCCTTCTGCGAAACAGTAATGCTCGTAAAGGAGGAGGCCGACCGCATAAGGCAAAGGCAACATCGCCCTCGCCGTAGCCGTCGCCGCCACGATCCCACCGCGATATCCGGCCACCGTAGACACTGGTTTGCGGACGGCGAGCAATGGGTACCTCGCTGTCCGGTCGTCTGGTAGCAGTCCAGACGGAGCCCAAGACGTCAACGGCGCGCACCGTTCCCGCGCGCCTCAAGGATTTGTCAGTAAACTGTTCCCTTCAGGGTCGAAGCCTTCTGGAGCCACCGGTTGGTGTGAAAGTGTTACCGCGGCTCTAGGAATAAGGCAAGGAAGGAATGGGGTAGGTTTTTTAGTCAGTAAGAGTCTGAAACTGTCTCCCGCTCCGCCCAAGAGCGGGTTTCGTCATTCGATGATTTTTACCTACCATAAAAAAAGTCCATGATTCTTGAATTTTTTTTCTTCTACTGGGAGAATTTCTAGCAGTTATACTCTGAACTGGCTGAGATAGACTGGCAGCTAGTATACTCATGCAATGATGTCAGCGTTGCCGTTACTACTTTTTATGATGTAATTAATAACATCATCTGTCGGACTTTCCCTTTAAAAAAAGGCTAAAACTTTACGTCTTAAGTTATCCAAAATGGTTTACACCAGTTATGATTGAGTTAAATAATCTTAAGGTGGGCCTTCCCGACTCGCTATCGTCTACGTCGAGCATGGTTTAACAACTTGTTGTGATGTGTGATGTAAAAGTAATGCCAAAAAAGAGGGATAACACCTGAAAACTGTTGGCATCCAATAATTCTACCATTTACTCGAATGTTTCACAAAACATGTTCTAGGAAATACGTATTTTTATTAAACCCTTAAAGATTTATGGAAAAAAATATACATTTATAATCTCGATTAAATGCGCTTGGATTGTATAGAAGTACTTTTTTATATTTTGAATACAGGAGTACATTATGTAAAGTCAAAGTTCACGTAAAATAGCAGATTTTTAGAGGTCTTTACTGGATTATTCTTACATAAATTTAAGTATTGATTTCTATAGAAGCCTAGTTATTATCTACAAGATATGTGTGTATAAAAATACCACAAACTTTACAAACAGAATTATAATAGCTAATTACGATGTCAAGCCTTGTCATTTAATACCAAACGTGCGGCTTTGCCCCCATAGGTCACAGCATGATGTCACATAGCCTATAACCTTCCACAAAAAATGGACTATCCTACACAAAAATATTTTTTCAATTCGAAACTGTAGTTCCAGAGATTACCCCCTACATAACGTAGGGACCCTGCAGAAGGGTGGAAGCCAATTAGGGCCAAGGGTTTGTATCTGAAAGGAAGGCTCTGGTCCTGCTATGTATGGCGATGTAGGAACGGGGTAGGTTGTTTAGTCAGTAAGAGTCTGACACTGTTTCCCACTTCACCCAAGGGCGGGATTTGTCATTGGATAATTTATACCTACCATAAAAAAGAACTCCTACATACAAACTTACAAATTCTACCCTGTTTATAATCTTACTAATATTATAAATGCGAAAGTTACGATGTTTAGATGTTTGTTACTCAATCACGCCAAAACGGCTGGACGGATCTGGATGAAATTTGACACAGGCTTAGGATACACTCCGGAATAGGACATAGGCTATACTTTTTATCCCGGAAACCCCAAACCCAACTCCAATACCACGCGGGCGAAGCCGCGGGCAAAAGCTAGTTAGTATATATTTTAGTTAGTTCTATTCCATGTTTTGACTTACAGGATGTCTATGCATTTGTATTATGACGTGACCTTTTTTGTAATAAGCGTGTGTCATCCTTTGTCATGCTATGATTAGGTCACACGGGTCGGAGTTGTTCTCTATCCGGTGGGACCAATGTTGGAACCATAATATGTCAAACAAGTTGGAACCAACAATAACAAGCACTAAATCGCGTTTGAATAGGAGGCTCGGCCCTGGTATAAAGGTAACGTTTTTTTTTTTTATAGTAGGTAAAAATCATCCAATGACGAATCCTGCTCTTGAACGGAGCGAGAAACAGTGTCAGACTCTTACTGACTAAAAAACCTACCCCATTCCTTCTTTACCTTATTCCCAGGCCTCTGTGTTACGCTTTCGCATCAACCCTTGACCCATGAGGCTTCGACCCTGTAAGGCCCCTACAGGAAACGTAGGAACATGGTGGGTTGTTTAGTCAGTAAGAGTCTGACACTTTTTCTTGATCCACCCAAAGGCGGGAGATGAAAAAAAAAAAAACAATAAATTGAGTATTACATTCATATTCATATTATTATCTTTATTTGCATTCCATAATGTCAATTATACAGATGTTAAAATAATAATGCTTATAGCTAGGTACAATTATGGACCCTGTAGGGCACAGCAAAAATGAAATCTTAAAACTAAACATTGACAAACAAAAATTATTAGGAAATATTAATAGTCTTTTAACTAAACATAACAATCACCTTAAAATCGTAATAATCCTAAAATGTAATTTGCCTGTAAATTCAAAAAATTCAAAATCATCATCATCATTTATCATTATAAGTATAAATGACAATTTTAACCAACTTTAAAGATGTGTGGTGTCAATTTGAATTAATTTTTTTTTTATCATCTAAGTATTCGTTTGTGCTGTAATGTGCTTTTTTAATTAGTATTTGCTTAAGTTTATTTGTAAATTTTGTATTGCAAGTTTCCTAAATATTTTTATACACATAACTCGCAGGAACGCCATCGGTTGCATGGGGACTGTAAGGTAAAAGCTCTCATCTAATCACTGTCTTTCGGTCCGATTTTAATTTAGGTGTCTTCAAGTCGAGAGTGAATAGGCTTTTGATAAACAAGTACGCCTTACCATCAACGATTGCATCACTGCTTACCATCAGGTGGGTTCGCAGTCAAGCACTAGTTTATAGCAAATTAAAAAAAAATAAGGGTTTCATGCAAAAAACCTACTTTTAGGCACGGTTTGTATCAACAGCAGGTTCCTTTCTGTAGAGCTCTGACCGTTTAGATCTTGGACCTAGTTCCTGATGCTGGTAGGATAGTAGGTATCTTGCTGAGAATCACAATATGTGGCGAATCGGAAAAGCTTGTTTCCAGATGAAAACTATGATGCTTTAGAGTAAGCTGAACAGGGTGTTTTTTTATTAATCTTCTAATGACGAATCCCGTCCTTGGCTAGAACAAGAAACTGTGTCAAAGTTTTACTGACTAAACAACCCTCCCCATTCCTACGTTGCCATATAAACCAGGGCCAGAGCCTTCCTTTCAGACTTGAATCCTTTGCCCCAGTTGGCTACGACCCTTTTGTAGGGTCTATACGGTTTGCTGACAACTCTTTGAGGCGTGCGGGAACAGTGCACGCCATCGACTACTGGGCTTGGACCGGACTGTTACCAGACGATTGGACGGCAAGCTATCCATTACTCACCATCCACAAGCCCGCGCCTACGGAGCATAATCTCTGTTTCTTTTTTTTCTGTTTCATTCTTTCATTGTAATGTGTTTACATCAATTGTTAAATACATAAATATCTCAGTTGAAAAGAGGATAGACTAGACAGATGGTGTGTCTTGCTCAGGCAACAATTCAATAGATGATTTTGGACTGTTATTTATGTTCTGATAAAACGCTAATAATGATGTGAAGCATGATTTTACATTTTGATTGTTATGTAGCGAGTGTTGTAGGCTACTAATGATTTTTAAGATGGGACGGTAAGGATAGGAATCTTGTTCATTGTATTACAGTACACACCCTAAGGTTATCTGGTAGATCTAGTTAGCTGTTAGCGATAAGAATCCCATTGTAATCATTTCAGGCGGGTAAAAGACATCTACATCACGTTGTCTGTTGCATTTCGTCGCATGCACGCACGTACTTGCGGGAGTCCGATCTGCATCATCATGCGAGTTTTTTACGCAATCACTCGCGTTGGTGCGTTTTGTGTACTCTTTCAGAATAGAGGCGGACGCTGGTGCTAGCACGAGCGCGTGTAATTCAAAATATAAGCAGACGCCATTTGCGTTCACAGTTCTCCCAAGAGCCGTGCTTTTTCATGATCCAAGCGCGGTTTCTAATGGCTCAGTCCATCCGTATCGTTTTCAGTGATATAGCGTCTGTTAGGTGACTACGCATGTGGTTTTAAACCATTTTGATTCACCCGCCGAAGCGTCGTCAATCGTCATGGATATCAATATTCATTCGGCACCGTGAATACGCAGACGCCAAGACACGAGAGCTCGCGCCTGCTTCTATATCCGCTAGTGCAGTCCGATTGAACACTGTGGATTCACGGCGGCACGTCTTCGCCCTGCAATCACGAACGTTCGCGCCTGTTTCTGAGCATGTCATTTATTTTTCTTTACCTTTTTTATTATATACTAGCGACCCGCTCCAGCTTCGCAGGGATATACTGATATTGAATATATTTATGCATGTATTATGCACACAAACCTTCCTCTTGAATCACTCTATCTATTAAAAAAAACCTCAACAAAATCCGTCGCATACTTTTAAAGATCTAAGCATACGTAAGGACAGCGGTAAGCAACTTTGTTTTATACTATGCAATGATGTCTGCAAGTGGTTTATGTATTGTGTGTGTCAAATAAACTATTTTTTCTTTCTTTCTTTCTTTGTCCGCATGTAGGCGAGTGACCTACATGGCATAGGTGCATTTTCTGCGTGTGTTTTTTACACAAGCGGAGATACTTAGAAGCAACGTTAAAACACACATTCACGTGGTAAGCTCGGTGGTGCCTGGCAGTTTATTTAAGTTTTAATTTACTATTTTTGTGCACAATATTGTTTTTTTGTAATAAAATTTCCTTTATAATAAAATATAAAGGAAATTTTATTGTTCTTATGAGACTGTTTTCCCGTATCACAGAGTTTGTTATTGAACACCTTCGAAACGGGTGGATCGGCGGGCCTTAGTAGAGGTCATGGTCCGGAGCGAGGAAGAGTCGCAGGCGATCGCCTCCTTCTGCGGTGGACTTTCTTCTAGGGGTGGGAGTTTCATAAATTCCTAGAACAGGATTTTTTTTTTTTTTTTACATTTTATGTAACTTTTCACAAAATCCGTTTTAGCGGACGTCTGCATCCTATAAGGAGTATAACTACCACAACTGAAGGGCCTCTGCAGGGTCGAAGCCTCCTGGACCCAAGGGTTCATGTGAAAGCTAAAGAACACCAGAGCTCTGGGATCAAGGCAAGGAAGAAACGTGGTAGGTTGTTTAGTCAGCAAGAGTTGACACTGATTCTCGCTCCGTTTTTCCGGGATTTGGATTTTTACATACCATAAAAAAAGTATGGAAACCATACCCACGGCGGACACAAACGAAATATAGCAGTATGCAATGATCTGATTTAACATGCCATTAGCGAGAATCTCGAAAAAATCAAGTGTCATAAACTGATAGGGGAAATATGATTAAAAAGCTTCAAACTAAACTAAAAGTTCATTTATAGTGTTTATTCAATTTGATCCAAATCAAGCATAAGGTCGTTTAAAAAGGCCTTTAATTTTTTTTATACATTTGAGTCTTTTGATTATTTTTGGCACATCGCTACTTTTTTTTTTTAATGATGGGAAAAATCATCGAATGACGAATCCCGCCCTAGATGGTGATATAGTAAGGAAAACATTAAAATCAACAGAAATTTAAATAATATTTTATTGAGGCTTTCATAAATTCGTAAAGGCAGTTTTTTTTTTTTAATAAATAAGTCATTCTTACTTCAAATAAATTTTAGTGGTCCCTGTATTCCGAATTATTCCTAACCAGTGCTTTTTCTTTTTAAATAAATAACTTACTTTTTACATGTTTTTTTTTGCGAGGGTAAAGAGAAAAAAAGCACAAGAGATATCTATTTATGTAAGGGCTTGTTTACGTGACCTCGAGCGGTGTGCACTGGGCCAAGGCGTTTGTCGTACATTGCCATATGTTTGTGTTTACGCGTACAATGACGTGGCCCGCTCGCGCTGCCGCAATGTACGACGAGGCCCAACGCGTCACCTATCTCGAGGCATCTCCGTATACAAGCTCTTAAAATACAATTTTGTCAGTTGCAAGTTGATCGTTACGAAGTGCAGACGTCATTGAGCGTTTTAACTTCAAGTAAAAAATTGATTATAACAGAGAATTCTTAGAAAAATCCATGTGCTGGAAGTGTTTTGCAATTACAAGAAGATCGCGTGCTTGGGGTCCTTTTCGTGGTAGCACTTCACGTAGTTCCAGGCGGTCTGCTGGGGTGTGTTGCCCTTGTTGGCCAGACAGGCATCGATCAACTTCTCAACCGTGGGCTTGTCAGCTGAAAAAGAAGAAATAATTTTAGTATATCAGGAAAGAAAGAAAAATAAAAAGCTTTTATTTGTATGAGGCCAAAAAGACGCCTGACTCAATATATGCTACGTTATTTTAAACGATACATATCGCAGCGCTGGTCATTCATATTTACATATTTCGTATTTCAGGCATGATAAACTCGATTGAATTGTGATGGCGTTGGCCAAAATTCGGGGATCTATAGAATTGATATACAAAAAGAATACAACATATTTAAAAAAAATTGGTCGACTGGTAGAAAATGCCTAAGGCATTAAGTGCTTAAGGCCTTTGTACAATGTTATGTGCATAACGTTTAAAAAAAAATAATAATAATAGAAGTTCAAAATTCATTGGAATTAAAAAATGCACTGTTAACGCAAAAAAATCATATTCCCATGAGAAGAGAGGTGATATAAATCTCGTAGCCTGATCATAGAAATTTATCACTCCAATGTCAAAAAAAGAAATCTAACAACATAATATTTTTTTTCTTCATACTATTTTGATCTTTAGAATAGCTTCACCAAAAAATGCTTCAGAATCTAAATAGCATAATTATGTAAATTAATCAATATTTCGTAAAGAAAGGAGGTTTAAATATCAGCGTGGCCCTTTCGGGGCGCACCTGAACGCGATGTTCCAGGGACTATACGCCTTAATAATGTCTGCTGCATATCTGCATTCGGTGTATCGACCAATATTATAGCAAATGCCTTTTCTAAAAATAATATTAACGTATAAAGTGTACAAGGAAGGAGAGTAGTCTGTAGTGACCGAGTGGTATCGGCACCGACATCCCACCCACACTGGATGGACCCGTGTGGTGGTTTACAGCCCATTCCCTATCCCAGAGAGGTGGCCTACCGTAGACGAGGGCTTGCGGACGGCGAGCCATGGGTAACTCGCTGTCCGCCTATCCGGTAAGTGTCCGGACCGAGCCCAAGTCGTCGACGGCGCGCACTATTCCCGCGCGCCTCAAGGAGTTGTCAGCAACTGTAGGGGCCCGGCAGGGTTGAAGCCTTCTGGGGCCTAGGATTGATGCGAAAGCGGAACACCGGGGCCCTGGAACTAAGGCAGGAAGGAAAGGTCGGTCGTTTAGTCAGTAGAAGTCTGACACAGTCTCCCGCTCCGCCCAAGAGCGGGATTCGTCATTTGATGATTTTTCCCATCATAAAAAAAAAGAGAGAGGTGGCCTAAGTCCCAGCAACGGGAAAGATACAAAGCTGATGCTATGCTCTGCTATGGAAGGGACCTTACCTGCGTTGGGGACCTTAGCCAGAGCGACGTCCTTCTTGAACTTGCCGTCCTTGGTCATCAGCTCCGATTTCATCATCATGCAGAGGGCATACTTCTTCAGGGGTTCAGACTCAGTCTGTAAAACATATCAACAGCTAATGAAATACTTCTTCACTTCGAGTCGAAATGAGTTACAAGTTTGAAGTTAAGAGTGGCCAGCCCGATGTATATTTTCATACAACCGCTCGTACGTGATTATGATGTTATTACACATCTTTCTTCAGATATTTTGTATACACAGATATTTTGTGGATATTATCTAGGCTTCTAAAGAAATCAAAAGATAAATTTGTATAAGAGTAATCAATTAAAAACCTCTGAAAATCTGCTATTTTACGCGAATTTTGATAATGTACTCCTATTTTAAAAATATTAAAAAAATGTTGCTTTAGAAGCCTTGCGCATTTAATCGATACTAAATGATGTAATTTTTTTTCTAAAATCCTTAAGGGTTTAATAAAAACACGTATTTCCTGGAACAAGTTTTGTGAAACATTCGAGTAGATCGTAGAATTACTGAATGCCAACACAGTTTTCAGGTGTTACCTCTCTTTTTTCGCATTACTTTTACATGACTTTGGATTGCGTTAAATGATGCAACAAGCTTTTAAGCTATGCGCGATGTTGACGATTGGCGAGTGAGTTAGGCCCTCTTTAAACAAAATATGCAATTATGTTTCTTAATCTGTAATCCTTAATATAACTTGCTTTAGTTCATGTAATAATAATATAGAACATAAATTAAATTTAATCTGAATCGATGACAGATATAGTTCGTTTTTTAATTCTAGACTACGATTTGACAACTCAGAAATTCACACTAGAAATATGTTCCCAATTTTCTGGAGCTTGACATTTTAAGTTTTCAAATCGTAGTCTAGGATTAAAAAACGAACTATACATATTCTACTATATTTTTACCTTGAAGTCACCTCCCTTCAGCTTGTTAACTAATTGTTCATCGACCTTGGTCTCGTTCAGGCATTCAGTGCGGTGCTTCTTCAGTTTTTCCTTCTGTTCGTCTGTGAGAGCCTGCAGCAAAGAAAACACAGATTATAAATTATATATTTTACCGTTAACACACAACTTAGTCTAGTCTCAAGCTAAGCAGAGTTTGTGTTACGAGTACTAGACAACTGATAAACATATTTATATATTTCTAAATTCATACATATTGTAGACTAGCTTTTGTCAGCGGCTTCGCCCGCGTACATAAAATACAGCCTATGTCACTCAGGAGTAAAGCAGCTTTCTATTGATGCTATAATCTTTTCAATCGGACCAGTACTTCCAGAGATTACCTCCTACAAACAAAAAAACAAACTTTACCTCTTTATTATATTAGTGTAGATAAATTACACCCAGACACAGAATAAATGATCGTGTTAATCACAGAAACATTTGTCCTGGGTGGGATTCGAACCCACGATCTCCGGCATAGCAGTCGGGGTCACTAACTACTACTACTGCTAGTCTCTTAAAACTGTGAAAAAATCTTTCTAAGTTAACTAATATAGGTACGCCTTAAGGAGTTATCAGCAAAGCCGTAGGGACTCTGCATAAGGGTCTAAGCCTACTGGAGCCCAAAGTTTCTTTCTGAAAGGAAGACGTGGCCCTGGTGCGAAGGGCGAAGAAAGAACGGGGTGAAGTGTTTAGTCAGTAAGAGTCTGACATTGTTTTCCACTCCGCCCAAGAGCTCGTCATTGGATGAGTTTTGCCCACCATAAAAAAAGTTAACTATAATATGAAATTTTATGTCTTCAAAAACCCATTTCTCGACATATTCAAGGGAATCAAAATTCATAGGGTAGATACTTCCCGTTAACCTAGAATCCTGAAATTTAGCATGAAGTAAGGACTCATAGCACAAGTGTAGGAAAGAATCTGAAAACTATAATTTTGTCGTTACTTCAAAAATTGATTCGGAAAAAGCTACTTGAGAATCGAATTGTTTTCATAGATAAGTATGTACGGAACCGTCAAAGCGCGAATCCGACTCGCATTTGCCGGGTTTTTAATTAAACTTTCAATAATGTAAAAGTTCCAAAACCAAAAAGATTTAATTCCATGTAGGCATCAAATAATAATTCAACGTATTTGCCGCGTAAAAATAATTCAATAACAGAAAAAATATTGGATTACCTACCTTTGAACCGCCTTTAGTGCAAATGCGTACCCTAGACTTCAATTACAAATCAGATAAATAAGTTGTAATATTTTAATTTTTCACACAGCAAACATCCAACAAGAAAGTGTCCGTTTCCGACTATTTCGAATTGTATTTGTATAGTTACAGATACATATTTTTTATTCAATAAAATTTACCTGATAATCACATTGTAACTCAAAGAAATCATTGTCCAAACAAGAGTGTTTCTTTTTTTTTTCCGAGAGTTTATTTGTAGTTTCTTTCTCATTATTTCAAAGCTTTCGCAAAAAGCCAGAACACTCTTTATTTAAACAACAATTTCTTTGACTTGCAACATATTTATCACGTAAATTTTACTGAATAAAAAATATATAACTCTAACTATGCAAATGCAATAAAAATAGTTGGAAACAAACTTTTTTAAGAGTGTTATGGGCAAACAAAAATCTTACAAAAAAAAAAACATTTTAATTATTTAAAAAAAGAATCGCAATAAAAACTTTTTACTTACCTGGACAAACAGAATGCAGGCAACGAATACAAGTACAGTCTTCATCTTGATTGGTAGTTAGTTCTTGGAGTTAATTGTCTGGGATGCGCAGGAGTTGTGTGTCAGGATCCTCGCTCATTCAGTTTATATACTGCCCAGTAGGCAGATTCACTGCATTGATTATAATCGCCGGCGTATTAGGTCGATGGGATCGTCAACATTTATCGGATTACATCGATTTTTGTCGTGTAGGAAAGTTTTTAGATAGATATATAGATTAAAGTTTACTGTACTCACAAAAAGTTTTGTTTTTTTTTTTGAACATCCCAAACATGAAAAGTCACATACACAAGATACCCTACCCAGTCCGGAACACCTATCTGTAGGCCATACAAATATTTAAAAGTAATCTAAAGTAACAGAATTTATACAAAACTTAAATCTATGGGTACAATGGCGGTCTTATCATAGTTGTAGTGCAGTAGTTGTAATTTTTTCAGTACTTGAAAATAAGGATACGGTTAGGGGAAAATTTGACAGATAATAGATGGACGGTCCAGGAGATGATTATGGTAAAGAAGTTGAGATAAATATTGGGATGTTGGCTGATAAAAATGTGTAAAAGAAAATGAACTAATAAAGTGAGAATGATTAAAAAATAAGGTCTGGGGGAAAACATATGGTTACTGCTGACTATCAATATTTATTCCTTTTCTGTATCATCAATTAAATTCTCCCGTTTTCAATGGAGCAAGAAAAAGACAGATAGATAGATATACTCTTTATTGTAGGTACACAATAAACACAACTTGGTACATTAGGAATCTAAAATTACTAAGGTGTGGAGTGTTAGAGTTTTAAAATGTATGCATGTTTTTTCAGTTGATTTCGGTGTAGGGCCGCGGTAACTCGTAGTAATAATTGTTGTATTGTGGGTGATCTCACAAACAAGTAAAATCATGTACACAAGACACCATATCCGAAAAACTTTAGGCATAGCATAGCTGTTTAGGGGAAAAATGCAAATCTAACGCGACGGAGTTCTGACGTAAGATACAACCGAATTGAGAAACCTCCTTTTTTTGAAGTCGGTCAAAAATGTTATCTACTCCACCCAAGTCAGCTGTAAGAATAATATTTAACTTCGAAGACAATGCTCTGATGTATGTGTGTGTGTGTGATATGAGAAGCACGAACTGAAAATATGTAAATATTGAATGTCATGATGTAAGTTTAATATAATTCAAAACAGTTCCAGTACCTTCGATAAGTGTTAAAGTAAAATAAAACAATGAGCTGGAATGTGTTATAGTCCAGAACTAGTAGGCTACCATACTCGACTATGATAAATTATATTTAGTTTTACAAATAGGTTTTTCAAAACTTATTTGCTTTAAGGCTATAACCAATAACCGTTGAAAAATCGTAAAATTATAAGTAACATTCGTTACTTTAATAGGAGGCTTTTTGTAAAGGAAGTTGTTTTCTTGGAATATTTTTTTACTTTCGAGCAAGCAAACCCGTTGGCTCCTGTCTAAGGGCCTATTTGTCTTTTTGTATTAGTTTTATTGGCGAATTTGGCCCTAAGTCAATAAAACTTCGGTTTAGGTTACAACAATAACAAAATAAACCAGGTTTAAAATAAAATGCCTTAAACACATTATCTCTGACTTTATGAGATAGATTTGAAATAAACATTGCGCTATATTTATTATTATTAATGCACTTAAAGAAATATGGCAAAGTTTTCCAACCCTGAAAAAGCGTGGGTCGGTCTGGAAAGATCCGGGCATGTTTTGTGTATTTCTAGTGACACAGTCACAGCGGACGCCATTTTGTTTTTATTTTTTTCTTTAAATATTTCTGGACTAAAATTAACACCTGCTAGCCTGCAATGTAGATACTTTTGAAGTTTTTTTTTGTAGTTCTCTGTACCTACTTATTCTTGTATTCTATGAAGTTATGATTACCTAAATAAAAAAGGTGTTTATTACTTTTTTTGCAGTAGAAAATAAAACCAGGTTTAAAATTAAGTCCTTTAAACACATCGTCTCTGACTTTATAAAAAAATTTGAATTAAACATATTGCGCAATAGTATATAATTTAATCGTACACTTAAAGAATCATGTCAAAGTTTTCCACTCCTGACAAAGCGTGGGTCGGTCTGGAAAGATCCGGGCATGTCTCGTGTATGTTTCTAGTGACGCAGTCACAGCGAATGCCATTCTGTTTTTGTCTTTTTTCTTAAAGTTCTCTGGACTGCTTACGTCTAACCTGCTGCACCTGCTAACCTGCAATGTATTCTTTTAAAGCTTTTTTTAGTTGAGTACTGTTCTCTGTACCAGTTCTTATATTCTATGAACAAAATGACATTTAATTAAAGGGTTTTTTTAGTGATATTTTGAATTGATATTTATTAGTTAATGATATAAACCTATATTCGTATTGTTATAAGTAACTTGTTTCAATGAAACTAGATTATATTTCGAATATTATCTGATATTGATTTAGTCATAGTCATAGTTGTTTATTGGTAAGGGATTCTTACCAGTCATAAAGGTACAAACTGTTACAATGCTGTCAACAAATTATTAAAAAATAAATAAATAAAATTTTAATTTCAAATAATATATAAGAAAACAAATAAATCAAAATCACAAATTTAAATTAAATAGAATAAATGTCACAATATTAAATTAAATTTGAAATTCGTCAAATGAATAAACCTCTTGCTTGATAAGCCATTTTGTCGTTTTTTTTTATTGTGCACACCTACCACAGTGTTGTCTTTTTTAACCCAAAGGTCGACTGGTAGAGAATACCTTGTTGCATTAAGTCCGCCTATCTACTACTACTGTACATAACGATTAAATAAATATTTTTACTTTACTTTTTTGAGGTGGATATCATTCAATGACTTTTCTTGTCTTAGGGCGGAACGGGAACGTGACAGATTACGAACTAAAACTATACGTGTCTTTCAGTTGTTATTCGTATTCTAAGACAAAAGTTTTTATAGCGATGTATAAAATTAGCCCTTTAACAAATATACAAATTATCTCTGATTTTATAAAAAAATATTTGAAATAAACAATATGTTTATTTCAAATACTATTACTAATTATATAAACTAATAATTGACAACTATCACACAACGCCGTCTAGTCTTAAGCTAAGCAGAGCCTTTAATATGTGTACCTACTAGAGAACTGATAAACATACTTATATATTTCTAAATACATACATATTATAGGTAAATTACACCCAGACACAGAACAAATGATCGTGCTCACCACACAAACATTTGTCCTAGCAGTCAGGGTCATTAACTACTAGGTTGACAGGCCTGTCAAAAAATGTTTTTATTTTAATTTGTTTATGCGTAACAATAAACGTTAATTTAAAGAATCATGTCAAAGTTTTCCACTCCTGACAAAGCGTGGGTCGGTCTGGAAAGATCCGGGCATGTCTCGTGTATGTTTCTAGTGACGCAGTCACAGCGGACGACATTTTGTATTTTTTTTTTTTTCTTTAAGTATTTCTGGGCTGATTACGGCTTCGCACTAGCACTCCGGCTAACCAGCAATGTTTTCTTTAATTTTTTTTCTTGTAGTTTTCTGTTCTTGTTTTTGTATTTAAAGAAGTTATGATGAAATAAAAAATATATATAATTACTAGCTTTTGTCAGCGGCTTCACCCGCGTACATAAAATATAGCCTATGTCACTCAGGAGTAAAGCAGCTTTCTATTGTTGCTAAAAATTTTCCAATCGGTTCCAGAAATTACCTCCTACAAACAAAAAAATAAAAAAAACAAACTTTACCTCTTTATTATATTAGTATAGATTAGTGTAGATTTTCCTTTTTTTAAGTGAAAATTACTTTTTTCGATTATAGGGTGGAATGGGAGGTGTAACAGACTTTTGTTGACTAAAACCACAACATATGTCCTTCAGTTACTCTTTGCAGCGCACGTAAAACACTTTGACGACTCGAGTTTGGTCCATACCGGATGGCTGGACTGCAAACTACCCGTTGTTTTTCGTCTGCAAACACAGTGCAGTTTTTCATATTTGATGGCCATTTTTAACAGAATAAAAAATATACATTTCAACAAGATTATATAGTTATGAAGGTTTTTTTTTCATTTTCAAAGGTTTTTATTTCTGTGGCATAATGCCAAAACTATTAAGCCTTTATGCGACATAATTCTGAGATCAATCCCATTAGTCTTATAAGCAAAAAATATTGAACTGATATAAGTATTATCAGCACTCGTTAATTTGATCGCATTGTTTTATTTGATTTTTATTTCCACTAGAGCTTATATTTGTTTCTATTGGCGTAGTTTTTTGGTATGTTTGGCAAAGCTTGCGAAGTGATACAAGATTTTATCAGATATTCCGTTAGTATCGTGATGACTCTGCGTTTAATTTAAAGCATCCGCCTTTCATGCATGAGTTTGTACCGAAACTGGGCAACCAATGTGATTTTTAGGGTTACTTTATTATTACTACAACTCACAAGTCGAGGACGTTACCACTCGCTCACTGGTTTTTAACTCATCAACTTCAACCTATAAAAAAAGAGTTGATTTTTTCACAACTTCTAGAGACAGCAGATTTGAGTCTAAGGTTTAATTTAAAAAAAAATTAAGGTTCTTGACAGACTGACAGATAGATAGATAGACAACAATGTAATCCTATAAGAATTCCGTTTTTCCTTTTGAGGTGGAGGAACCCTAAAATATGAAAACTAATTTATCTTTTGAAGAAAACAAACTAAAAAACGCACAGTGTACCCACCGCCTATGACCCTAACTGATAAATTGCGAGTGAACAATCAGTCTAACGACATAATGCAATAAATGGGACCTGTTGATTTATTGTTGTACGTTGACCCTTATACCCTCTGATGCTCACTTGCTTTCCAGATATTGGGACCTGGGGCCCTAGACAAGTGGCAATCGCTCCGTGTCGAATCCATTTCTAAGTTCGATTTCGCCTTAACGATGTCGACCACAAAATGGTAGACAAAGTGACATCGACTAACATATCGATAAGTCGAAGTGTTGGTTCGATAAAATAACAACTTCTTGGCTATGGTTATCGAATTAAAACGTCCAATTTGACGTATAAACAACTACTAACAATTAGCGAATCGAAAACGTTTGACCACGTGACTTTTCGAAGGCATATGTCAGTTCCATACATTTCGGAGTTTCGAATCTCGTTATCGTTAGTGAGAATGTGACTTTGTCTAAGCCCCCTGACATAATATCGACGGTCACTACATCGATGGTTGCGAAAGAATACGAAGAACACTTCACACTGGGTGTACTATCGAAGCAGCGTACCATCGACTTGGGGTACTGTCGATACGTTAGCCTGTCGATGGAAAGTTTTTGATACAGCGACCAATCGTGTAGTGACTGTCGATATAAACTAAACTCCTTGAGACCCTACCTTGAGCTCGAGATCCATTTACGACTTAAACTGATCTGTTAAAGAGATTAACCTATGTAAGGTGCACTCACAAATATGTCAAACAGTAATAGATTGTAAAGCACAGACCCTCGCCGCCGGTATTTCGTTCCCAATTTCCGGCCGCCGTAGACACTGGCTCGCGGACGGTGAGCAATGGGTAGCTCGCCGTCCGGTCGTCTGGTAACTGTCCAGACCTAGTCTAAGTCGAACGACGCACACCGCTCCCGCGCGCCTCAAAGAGTTGTCAGCAAACTGTACGGGCCCTTCAGGGTCAAAGCCTTCTGGAGCTGCCGGTTTGTGTGAAACTGTTACCTCGACTCTAGGAATAAGGCAAGGAAGGAATGGGGTAGGTTTTTAAGTCAGTAAGAGTCTGAGACTGGTCTCCTGCTCCGCCCAAGAGCTGGTTTCGTCATTCGATGATTTTCACCTACCATAAAAAAAAAGATACAACCAAACCTCCTTTCTTTTGGAAGTCATTTAAAATTTTGTCAAAGTAACTTTCCCGTTTTCATCCTTATCCTTCGTTTACCTTTTGTGTTCTAGTACTACTTTAATTCAAGGATTTTTTTAAATAGGATATAATATGAATTTTATCACCAACATACCTATATGTACATAAAAATCAAAGCCAATTTTCTCTGTAATTTTATAACCCAAGAAAGGGCTCTATACATATAAACCAAATATATATATAATCTACATCTACACTAATATAATAAAGAGGTAAAGTTTGTTTTTTTGTTTGTAGAAGGTAATCTCTGGAACTAATGGTTCGATTGGAAAAATTGAAGCTATAATAGAAAGCTGCTTTACTCCTGAGTGACATAGGCTATAAATTATTTATATAAGGTGCTTTTAAAATATATGCCACCCCTTTAATGGGTGATAGGATTGGGTTTATAGATTACAATAGTGAAGAGCTTTCGTACCCCGGAACAGTTAATCCAGTTTGAGAAAATAAAGTAGTTAAATAAATATTGACTCTTTTCTGCACAACGTGGTTCACAAATTACGCGCGATGTTTCTCTTCGTCAATGAAACAGCTGCATTAGCTATCTCTTTCCATTCGTTCTACGAATGAAATTATTCTACTATTCACTAGGTACGCAATAATACGTAGGCAAACAAGTGTTTTAAAGTGCAATTACTTACCAGTAGTTACCAGTTACCATGATAAACTTCAAAACAGTCCATTTCAAGTTAGTGTAAACGATAGGTAGGTACTTAGACTAACCTTTCGACTTTTGTAATTACACACACAATTAAAGAACAAAACGCCGGCGTTCGCTTAGGATTCAAAAGTGTAATATCAAATAACGATAAATTACAGGAACTTGGCGTATTTAAAAGTTATTTACCTACACCAATTGCACTGTATTTACACACTCCCTACCGACTTATCCACAAAACTGTTGCACAAGTCCACCTCACACAAATGTAGACACGCTTACGTACATGGCTTTTCACTTTGTTCAATGTGTCCGTTTTACTTTTCAGTTGCCTAAATGTTTTTAATAAAAACGCGCGCGATAATACTTCCCGTGGCGGTCGGGGGGCGACTGGCAAGCGGGTGGTCGGCCAGCGCGTGCGGCGAACGGGGAAGTGCGCGCGGGGGAGGGGGGGGCTGCGCAGTGACGACATAGTGGCCAGCGCGCAGGCGGCATTCGTCTGATATGAATGAATGTAATAGAATGAATGGCGCCGGTGTTTTGCGGCGCGGAGCGGCAACAGCTCATAAAGTGTACAGGATAGTTTTATGCAAAAAATGAATTAAAATTTATACGTGAATAATTTTTGTATGAGAAAAAAAAACACAAATTATCTACATTTTATCTTTACTATTGTAATCTATAAACATAGTGCTACACGCCCTGGAGAGCGTGGCATATATTTTAAAAGCACCTTATATAACATGGATATTAACCGAGCTATCACAACTTTTGTCTCACAAATTTTCCGCGGACGAAGTCGCGGGCAGAAGCTAGTAAATAATATATATTGTCCGGACTATTTAGTAGATGGTTTATGTGAAGTTTGCACAAAATCGTTCTTTATTTATCACATTTTTCATTGCCGGGAGCGAAGCAGCGGGCAAAAGCTAGTTGTGTTATATTTTAAACATTCACTAGAATGTCTTATTTTTATAAAGTAATATTAAAAATTCCAAATGAAAAAAGCCGATGTGATGTGTGTGTGTGATGTGTGTGTGCCGTCGAGGTGTTGGCGATTTCTTGTTTCAAGTTATTTTTGCGATATCTCAAAGATGCAAATGTATATTCGCATGTTCTAGATATGCGTTGACACTTAATTCTGATAGTCACCTGTTTTTTGCCACCTAATGAGAAAAAAAGAGAATCTAGTTCAGTAAATAGTTCAATCCAGTTTAAAAGCGAGGCCCTGTTTACTGGTTTAAGAAGACATGAACTAGTATTATTATGACTATACCAGCTTTAAAGATAGTAAAATAAAGTAATGCGCCTCACCATCAACGATTGCATCATTTGGTAGGATCTCAGTCAAGCATTAGTTGTTAATCTATACTTCTATACTATACTAACCGTAAAAACGAAAAACTAGTTACACGTGAAAATGTTGCGTAGTTGCATTTGTAAAGTGTGACTTCGGTTTTTCTTTTTTAAGGTTTTTCTAATTTCGTGCCTTTTCAGGGTCGTTTTTTTATTTGACCTATTTTGGTGATAAATCACTGTACTGTTTTTGAATCGAATTTTGTGACCACTTGAGGTTTCACTCTTCTCCACATTAAATTTTGATGGTAATTTTCTTATGAGCACAAATGAAGCCTCTTCTTTTTATTTTTTTTTATTTAAAATTATGTTATTATTGACATTTTTTTTACTTTAAATTTTATTTTTACGTTTAATTATCATTTCATTTTGATTTTTTTTTCTACTAATTTGAAACCATTATAAAATTATGCAGGATTCAGAAAATAATTATTACTAACGACATTTCATAATTGTTTTTGACATTTCAATTATTTTGACTCAGGTATTAAAAATTTTGACATTTATAAAAAATAATTTTGAGAAATTAAACATTGTACATAATAAAATTATGCATGATATTTTTTTAGAGACATTGTAACCGTGAGCTAAATGCCCAACAAACAACATATTTGTACGCCTCTAGGCATAACAGAGCGCCATCTGTGAACCAAATATAAGACCTGTACACCTATGTTAACAAATAACTGTTTTTTTTTTTGAGTTCTGTTATGCAGATTAATAGCGTTGATATGTCAGTCAGTTTCTATTTTGAATAGATAAATGAAGTAACTGGATTTATCAATACGAATCATCTGGATTCCATGCCCATTATAATCCTGTGTTTTACTTTATAGAGGTTGTTTTGATAACATTTTATCGTCGGTTGTAAAATCTTAAGTGTAAAATATGAGAATAACTGTGTCATAGTTATTTGCCTTGATTATGAGGGGGAGTTCGTAGAGTGAAAATTTAATACATAAATGGAGTTGAAACATAAACACAGAAGGAAGGAACAGGGTAGGTTGTTTAGTCAGTAAGAGTCTGACACTGTTTCCCACTCCACCCAAGGGATTCGTTATTGAATGATTATTACCTATCACAAAAAAACCATGATGAAAAAAAGTCAGGCATAAGAGCGAGAAAGAAAGGATACACCGAATATAATCAAATGGATCGCATTAATAGACAGATCCTCATGACCTTACCATGACGTATACAGGCGTGCGAACGAGAAAAAGGGTCAGTGCTTTTTTATGGAGGGCAAAAATCATCTAATGGCGAATCCCGTTCTTGGGCGAAGCGGGAAACAGCGTGTGCTCTAACTGACTAAATACCCCATCCCGTTCCTTTTTATTTCGGCGCTAAGCCTTCCTTTCAGAAAGAGACCTTGGGCCCAGTAGGCTTCAACCCTTTTGCAGAGTGCCTACGGCTTTGCTGACTAAGACTAATTCTGATGGAGAGTAACCTATTGCTCACAGTATTGTATTAGTTTTTCTTCAAACGTGAGTTCTTTCGGAGCACTTTTTATGTTCAACATTAATTCCGATGTATATTTTTGGTGTCAAAACTTGAAGTACCTATTTGTTTTATTAAAAATAAATAGGACAAAAATTGTATATTTATATTATGACAATAATCAGTAGTGAGCATCAATTTTATTAATTTATCATACGTATAAAAACCATCATATTATTAGGTGTGACCTTAAAGAAAGATTTATTTTTCATCAACATGACATATTTTTTCATAATATTTTTTTTTAATAATATTTTCATCTTACAGACAAAAAAAAGCGGGTATGAAGAGATGAGTAATATCCCCAATCAAGACGTCAATATACCAATATATCTGCCAACTGCAATATTTTGTAGAAAGTCGATGAAAACGTTGCAAACCGTGGAAATATCGCCGTAGAAAATTTTGGCAGTAGTTTTCGCATGCGCGGGCCTAAGCGGGCTTAACCTAAAACATAAAGTTTTGGACACCGCGCTAAAACAGTTTGTTCTACCGGCCTGCGGTAAAAATGTAAACAAATGAATTTCGAACGCAGCGAAACGGATTTGGAAAACTTTCGAATTTGGAATAAATAATTGGATAGTTTGAAAGACGAATTGGAAAATTTTTGAAATGGATTTAAAAGTGGGTTTTGGAATTCAAGTGGATGGTAAGATATATTTTTTCTAATTTTATTTAAAACTACCCTATGCGTAGATAGGTATATTTTTGTGCACTTTATTTTTTACAGTGTTTTTTTTGTATTCTGTGTACTTTGTTATGGTTCAATAAAAATCAACGTAGATCGCAAAATATTTCAAAAAAAAAAGAAAGCGCCTACAAGAACTATTTAAAATTCTACATTAATATAATCACAATTAACTGACTAAATTAATGTTCGAATATTTTTATTACATTTATTTATGCATTCATTATTATTTTTTTACTTTTACCAGTTTCATATTTTTCTATACATAAAACACATCTGCTATAATTACTCTATAGCAGGTACCTACGTAGATTATATCTACAAAAGCAATCAACTTTACCTGTACTATTACTGTGACGTGGTAAAAAAATATTAGCTTGAAAATAAATAATTGAATTCCAATTTTTCCCCTTAGTTCGGTCTTGAAAACAATAAAGCATAGCGTCTTTCTTATATGCGTCATATACTAATGCTTAATTTGAATTGTTCTTAATTCAAAAAGCTCTAAAGTAACTTTAATAAAGTCAAAGTCAGCAGTATGCAGTAAACAGACAACCAACTTCAGGCTGGTACAAAAACTCCGCATTGCGCAGGACAACATCGCACGAACTTCACACCAATGAAAGATAACACACATCAACTCGGAAATCGTACATTTTTAGCAATAAAAAATATATATTTAACATCTGTGATAATAAGAATACACTGTTTTATACTTCTAACTTTTATACTCAGGACAGTTGATATTTTTTTTAGTGGAAAACGTGTTTGTACTGATTGTTTTGATATTGGAAAACGAAGGCGTGTGAGCTGGTAAGTCCGATATTTGTCATTTATTTTCTGGTATCAATTCAATTGGCAGTCATTTGTATAATTTCGAACTATTTTTTAACAAAAAAAAGTAAAAATGTTTCAATTACATTCTCGGAAAAAAATAGTATGGATTAATTGTAAATATATTTTCTTGGTTCTATTACACGTACTGGACACGTAAGTTTACCTATGCATGTTCTAAACTATTAATTACCAGTAACAGTACCTAAATAAAGTAATTAAAATAAAGTCGCATGTGTAAAAAGAATTAAAAATATTTTAAACCTGTTGATTAGTAAGCTTCCGATATAACAGACAGATCCTACTAAGGCTTCAATATAAAAAAAAAATGTTATTCTCTATATATTTCATTAGTTTTTTAAAGTCGATGAGTCCTATAAAATTTTCCATATTTGAACTCAAACATGTTTTGTTTACGTGGCCTTTTTGTGAACTATCTATCTCCAGACACACATAACATCCGTTCTAAAATTAGACCGCAATCAACATCATTACTCTCATTACAAATATCATATAACATATCCTCCCTCAGTCTATAGGCATTGCGTGTATATATTCTATAATTGTACTTTCCGGACGTTGACATGTTTATAAAAAAAGTCCCTACCACAGAAGTTGTCCGCACTGCAGCGTCAGATCGATCGAGCCATCACGCATGCGCAAATAAGCTACATTTACGTCAGTGGTCGTAGAACGCGGGTGGGAAGTCGACGACATGCCGAAACCGACACCCGTCGAAGATCTCGTGGTCCCTCCACAGGACACGAAAATATGTGGAACCATCTGCATCTGCCAGATGACAGCAGTGCTCAGTGCGGTATCCTTGGTGTACCTCACAGTTGCGATCTACATGCCGTATACCAGAGCCATCGCGTCCGGGATCGATCCTACCCCGATTATGTGCACGACAACACGAGCCATCAACAAAGATAACTGTGACTGGGGATCCTGTGGTGAATGGTGCCTCAGCAAGACCTCCGGTGCCTGCATCCAGATCTACGTCAACGTCAGGAAGAACGGAACATCTTTACTATTATCTGAATGTGGAAGTGCTGCTAATAAAACTTGCTTCGGTATTGATCAAGAAAATGCCAAGAAGTACCACTGCATTAGAGATGAGTGTAGAAACTTAACTGGAACATTCAACTGTACTGAAGGAAAATGTATCAACATAACAGACGCTTTCGAGTGCGCCTTCAGAGAAACGGATCCACCATTAAAATGTTCTGGTAGAAGAGGGAAAATAACTTGTATAGACGTACACGGACTATTTTCTTGTAACAGAGGAACTTGTCGAAAAATAAGAACACCTTATAACTGTGATCGCAGATGCGTCGACATTCCTACCCGTAACAAAAACGTTATAGTTCTCAGTGGGGATAGAGTGTTTTTAGCAAGATGTGCGAAACTAGTGCAAGAAGAAAAAAGTGAAATAGTTTGGACTGATTCAGGGGAAGATGTATTAATGCTGTCGTGCCATGCAGTTCATAATGGAACGCAAGGGGTCGTTGCTGTTGACTGTATCAATGCTGCTTTACTGCCTCGTACAGATATAGCTGATCTGACTAACTTCACGTATCTTCAATATTTATATCAATCTAGAGCAGTTCCAAATCGCGTCATCGCTCCTTCTGAAGTGGAGCTGACTCTAGCAAACGATAGCCGTCTGATGATAAATCTAGAAGGTTGTGTGAATACACTGGCTGATGAATGCAAAGAATTTTTGAAAGATTACGGTCGCGATGGTGCTGACCATAACGCTAAAGCTAGATTCCCTTGCTTCTATATGGAAAATAGCCCTGACACGGTTGTGGCCCGCTTTGATTTGGAGAACACGTACCGTCAGTTCTTAGTCGCTTTGGTGCTGCCTACAGTGCTGGTTGTGGTGTCGTGTGTGACTTTGATGTTCTGTCAACGGACCATTGAAGTTGGTGATGATGCAAAGATGAGATTTAAGGGATGTGCTGCTGGGCAGGCTGATATGCAGTTGCATCCAAACGATCCTGTTTCTCCACTCTGAGATCAATCACGTGAGATAACAATAATAATGATTTACGAAATAGGGCATTTTGTGATACCATTCATAATTATTTTATTTTATTACAAGTTTTTATATACGAGTCTATCACTTCTAGTTTTTCAGTAATTTCTTTTGTAATAATAGAAAATATTTCTTTTTTATAGTTCATCATCACACGAGTTCTATTAGATATTACAAAACACATTCATACTATTTCTACAGACAGAAGCTATATTTCACTTTCTGCATCTGTCTGTTGATCATCTAACTCCTCCTAAGCCACACGACGTATATTGCTACAGGTTTCTCTAACACAAAAAGTAATAACTAAAAAAGCCTGTGTATATTTCACGCCCATTCAAAAAGACAGGTCGCTAGTACTATCATAATGATTAATAGTAATTTAAAATACTGACCTGTCCTAACATTCATTCGTAGATTCTTACGTAACTTAACAAGTACTTACAGTTTAATCAGAAAACAAAATATGGTCTAACCATAATGCATATTTCATTGGTATAAAACCTTCTTACTGCTTCAGCCTAATCAATAGAACCAACAGCGAAATACAGGCTGCCCTTGACATACTTTCGTGACTTGGGGTGTTTTTGTTCTGAATATTTTAAGCCACTGATTTAATACGATAATTTGAAAGATTTGCGTTAACCATTTCCAGATATGCATCTAGGTTTTGTAATAGGCTTGTTTTTGACAAATTTATTTCTGTAAGGGGTTAGTCTTCATTTGTTAGTTGTGAAGTGTTGACGCTTTTAGTCTTTTCGATTACAAGTTACGAGTTACACCTACTGCATACTAACTTATTTTTTGTTCTTTAAGCTTCAAGAGGACACCGGTGTTCGTACACCTATTGTCTTTTAATTGTGTCTGTAATTACAGTATTCAAAAGGTTAATTAAACATTTTCTAGCTAATATCATAATGATAGGATTTAGGTTCTGTTGGTAAGCTGAAATTAAATTGTTACACGTTACTACGTGTAACAATTTGTTCTATGGGATACTTCCCATAGAACAAAATATTATGTTGATAGATGATAGTTGTAGACAGCTATTATCTTTCTGTCTACCAGATATTATTCTGTTCTACCAGAGTTGAATTTCTACAAGAGTTGAAATGCCTTGTTGCATTAATTTTTCCTGTGTGGCTCTATTGTAGTTATAAAGTTTTACAAAGTATTCGTAAATAATAAGAATTACTTCGACTTTGGATTTATTATTTAAATTTATTGTTTCTCTGTTTCAGGCGTTCCCCTCCTTTGTGAGGGTCCGGCTAGTTCACTAAGAGACGACTAACCTGCTTGCAATGCTTTCTACTGGCTGACACTCCCTCCCGATGTCTACTATGAGCAGATCCCGGGCGAGCCTATCACCAGCAGCCTCCGAGCGGTCGACGTTACCTATGGGAGCGTCCGCCGAACCAGGCAGCCCAGACTTCAAGTCACTGGAACAACCGACGAGGGAGCAGCTTCTAACCCACTTTTTTGAAAGATTCAAGTTTTACACATCGTTATGTCTTGGAACATCAGCTATACTCGCAGTATTCGCTTTCCTCTTCTTGATACCATTCGTCGTTGAGCCTGCTATACAGACAATACTAGCAGAGTTCGTGCCAGAAGCCGGTATCTGCTCCGTTTCTGAACATGTACACGCGGAAACCCTGACCAATTGCACCTGGGCATCGTGCAGAGAAGGCTGCACGACCGCTCACACTAAATGCCATAAGATACGTGTAAATTTAGCTAGAATACCATTTGTAGAGAATGCACCAGTGCCGACTGAATGGGATGAGACTGATCTGAAGTTTCTCATAAACCCTGAAGGTTGTGGGTATCCTCCGCGGGTGAATTGTTCGGTTTTTGCGACTGACTATGCGGGGCCTAAAGCTCCGAAGATATTTCCTTGTTACTACAGTTTGACGCGGTCGGACTTGGTGGTGGCGAGGTACTCTTGGGACACGACGGTGCGAGGGTTGATCCTGGCGCTGGTGCTGCCGACGACGGTGTTCGTGTTCAGCCTGAGCGTGCTCGCGTACTGGCACTGTCGTTGCTGCGACAGAGCGTGTAACAGACGAGTGCACGCCGAATCGTTCGCGAGCAAAGAAGAGTAAGTATTATCTTCTATATTTTTTTTCCTTTTTGTTGTAACTGTTGTTGTCCAAAGTCGATTGCAATTTGTCTAATATTTTCTAGTATTCTGTAGAATTATATGTTTCATAATTCTTTTTGTGATTATTGAGAGTATACAAATGTAGATTTATTTTTCTTGTTTGAGTAAATATAACAAATAGTGTAAATTACTGGACTTTCAGGTCCTATCTCAAGTATGGTGTTGGAACATCGTAGTTTTAATGGTTTTAACAAGTACGTTTTCTATTAGAATTTTGCACTGTGCTGTGTGGACTTAGTATTATTTTGTAGATTATTCTCGTATTATCACTGTAGGTTCTAAAATTTATGTCCTCGTAAAATAGTTCACGAAATATTTTGACTGGGAATAGAATTTTCCGCTTTATTCACGATCAAATTCACATTAAAAATAAGTTATTAATTACTTCAGCAAAATCAGCACCAGTATTTACGCTACATTTTAGAGAAAAAATCTTAGTTACAACGTACAATAGTTTGTTTTTCCTTAATTTTTCCAAATTATTATTTGTTTCCCAATTATTGACTGATACACCAAATTAAAAAAATATATTCGACATTCTTTATTTGAAATTTCAAACTGCAAAATAAAAATACTGTCCCATAAAAAAATTACTAAAAAAAACCTATGAAGAAAATAATTTCTAAATTAAAGAAAATAATATTTCTTTTTTTTACTATTTCAGTAGCAAACTGTTATGCGAGTTGGATGATGATCCGAGTGATGATGTGTTCTGACGCCGAGCTTCAGCCGCCCGCCGCCGCGCCTCCCCCAGAAACCCCGAAGGCTACGTGCAGCTGTAAACCTGCGTGGCCGTTGCGTGTTTCCTGCGTGATCACCGCGTGGACGCAGCGTGGTTACTGCGGCATCTTCCCGTAGCCTCACATCGACTACCAAATAATTTTCAAATCAATATACGAATCGGTTGAAATAGTTTCCTAAAATTTTAAGGTTGTGACTTTAAAAAACACCATCTCATTGAAATCGCCATAGACTTGCTAGATTCTTAAAAAATTGCCTAATTTAAAAATTTTATCCTCAGTAAAATCTTTTTAAAAATAAATCTAAATAATGAAATCCATTTTTAAAATTTTCAACCGATTGTCTTTCTAGTATACTATAATCTTGTCTAATAACATTTTCATAGAGCATTTGCGAAATAAAAAGTGCAATTTACGTCACTGAAGGCTGCAAAATAAAATAGGGGAGGTGTTCAAATCAGAACAGTATTAATTATATAACGACTTTATTGGCGGGCAAAAAGGCTTACGCTTTATAACTTGTATGAAATTTAAAAAATACTATTATAAATAAAATAACAACGTCTCTTTATTCTAAAACTGAGCTATGCCGGATAGTATTTAAGTCCTATTTTATATTTTTTGCTTCCGGAAACGCGTGATTATTATTTTCTTTTTTACTTATAATAATAAACATAGATAGAAAAAATAATATCATTCAAATATCATGTTCAAAATTGTGTACCTTAATAAAATAGTGGATCATAAAATAATACTGTCGTCCGAATTAAAAAAAAATGATGTTCAATAATTAAATTAAAATAAAACGACAATATCATAAATTCATTTTGAAATATTAAAGTAGAACATATTCACTTCTTTCCTCACACGCCTAAAGTAGCAAATACAATTATTGTAAATAATATAATCATTTATAGCAAATTAATAATTGATAATATAATTTGAAATAGTGTGCATTCAATTGGTATAATTTTATGATATTAAAAATAGATAGCAACGTTAACTTTTGACTTAGTTATTTTAATTTTATTAGTAGATTTTACTGTTTAGAATTAATAATTAGCTTTATTACACGTCGTAATTGCTTTGTCAGCTGTCCAGATTAATTAGGATTAAGTTTTATGAACTATCTTATTGTAAAATGAGTGTAATACAACTGATATTAAAAATTAGCTTTCTCATAATATTTTCTTCTTATAATTAAAATAATCCTAATAATAACTAAATATATTAAAACTAAAAAAAGGAAACATCAGTTTTTCTGAACTCGATCGAAAATGGATTTCTAAAGACTTTTTTTCCATTTTCAAAGAAAGCTAATTTTAAATAACGTGAATAATTATTTTTAACTTTTAGCTTCTATTAGCCAGATTTAAGGTTAAGTTTAAAATAAAATTAAAATATTGTTGTAAATAATCTGCCACGTTTTGTGATATTACATTTAATATAAATTGTTCAAAGCTTTAAATTTAAATCAACTCTACTTGTGTGTTGTAAATGTGTTATAAATTATTCCTAAATGTTTATTTATTACATAATTATATTGTTCAAAAATGTAATAAATTATTTACCGTCGGCGTATTCTGTTTCCCGAATATCGTTTCGAAATTTAAATTTAATAAAAACATTGTATTCAAATTGTATTTGTAAAATATATTCAAAATGTTATTCGCTGTGAATTATAATGTAAATAATTATAATAAATATAATTATGGAAATTTTGTTTGAGTCTTACGATTAGATTTTAGGTAATAATACGCAAGTGATGCATCAAACGGCAAACAAACACAAAGTGTAATGACAAATAAAGCTTGTTTTGTATAATTTTGTTTTATTTTATGACTTACATAATTATAAACTATACATAATTATAGACTAACATATAAATTCAGGCCTTAATATGTAAACTAGCTTCAGCTATCCCCATGTAAAATACAGCCTATGTTACACAGTGAAGATATAGCTTTATAATAGTGAAAGAATTTTTAAAATCGAACCATTACCGTTTGAGTTAAATTGTAACATACAAACAATTACACAAACAATCTTTTTAATATTAGTAAAGGCCAGAGCTTTCCTTTCAGACACTAACCATTGGGACTGATAGGGATCAGACACGTGTTGAAAGCACGTTTTATTCATATTGTTGAGTAAAAGTCTGACACTTATTCTAACTCCACCAATCATCTTTTTCTTTCTTCTAATCTACATGAGGCCGGTGTTACCCAGCTGGATACCCCGAGAAGAAACACCGAAAGAAACTAATATGCCATATTCCATTATATGACTTATGAGTTTGTTTCGGTGTTTCTCAAATCTTTAAAGTTTTAAATCATTATTTAGCACCAAAAAAACCATTCTGAACAAGTCTTTGGCCCCATATCTTTACATATTCTTGGATTGTAAACAGCTAATAAAGGGAAATCTTAGCCTGAGTCGGTGTATCCTGATAGCTACAACCTAGGGATCTTAAGTCTAGAGTGGATAGGTTACTTTTAGGCAAACGTGCTCCATTGTCGACCACATCATCGCTTACCATCAGGTAAGATTGTGGTTAAGCGCAAGCCTTTTTATATCCAAAAAGCTATACCATGGCTATTATCTCGCCAGATGGCGCTGAAAAAAAATGTTTTAGTTAACTTAGTTTTTAGTGAAGGGTTTTTTAAGATGTGAAACCATCCAGTGACTTTTACTGACTAAAATCGAGTCTTATAAATATGTTGTTCCCGGGTTTTCTCTTTCACTCCACCGGTAGACCCAGTACGTTTTGACCCTGCTGGAATGGGGAGCTAACCGTTGCTTGCTATCCGCATGTCCACGACAATAGTGGCTGGTAATCGGGGTCGGGATCCTGGTGGCAGGAGCGTGAGAGCTGTTACACATTTTTTAGGGCAGAGCATATTGCTTGCAGAAAAGATGGTAGAATGATGGGGCCGAAAGGTTCTGGAGTTGCTACCGTGTACCGGAGAAGATTTATTGTTGGCAGGCCTCCCACAAGGTGAATCGATGACCTGGTGAGCTGTAGGAATGCGATGACTGCGAGACGCATAAAACTGGTTGTTATGGTGACACCGAGAGAGAGCTATGTCCAACAATGGAAGTCTATCGGTTGTAATGATGACGATAACACACGTATTATTATAAAATATAGGGTGACTGGTATTCAGTGATTCTAAAACATGTGATAGTAGTCATGATAAAAAACAACTTTTAGTATGGGACCAAACATAAAATCGCGAAAAAAAATCTGCCGGCCAGTTTATTTATGCTGTTCGCCTAAGTGGTCAAAATTTAGTACATATACTTTTATTGGCTGTTTTTTTGTTGCGGTTTAAGGTTTGGTCCCATAGTAAAAGTTGTTTGTTATTATGACTACAATCACTTAAAAATATCGATTACTAATTACCATTCGCCCTTTATATTTTATATTCATGTTCAACCCCAACAGTGGGTAAGTGACGCACAAAAGAGTATTTAAACGAACAGAAATCAATCCCTTTAAACAAATAACAATATATCCAAGCATTTACCGCACTAATTATTTATTTCTTTAGATAAACATCAAACAATTTACCCCATTACTAGCCTAGGCTCAACTAGGCACAATAAAAATGCTAGCCACGATCAATAAAAAGTAATAATTTAGCACCTTAAAGGTTTGTGCAGAGTGATGAGCGGAGCGAGTTTCTAACTCGCTTAGCCATTTTTTTTAAATCTATTGGAGTAGTTAGATGCAGTGGTGGCAGTGCCGACTTACGGTTGCGGGCGCACAGGACAGTAAGCAGTAAGGGAGACAAGTATGCGAACGACGGGCTTGCGACCGGCGAGCAATAGGTAGCCCGCCGTCCGGTCTTCTGGCAACGCCAGTCGTCGACGGCGCGCTCTATTCCTGCGCGCCTCAGGGAGTTGTCAGCAAATGTAGAGGCCCAAGTGCATGGCCGAAGTCTACTGGGGCCCCAGTGTAGTTTCTGAAAGGAAGGTCCGACCCCGGTATGAGGGCTAAGAAGAATGGGGTGGGTAGTTTAGTTAGTAAGAGTTTGACACTGTTTTCCACTCCGCCCAAGGGCGGGATTCGTCAATAGATGATTTTTCCTACCATAAGAAAAAAGAAAAAAAAAGTGCAAACGAATATCAGGGTGATTTTTAGTAAGTCTCCTCGACGGCAATTTGCGATTATTATAGATGCAGGGTCTCTCTATATTTTTACTTTAGATTTGACTAAAAAAATAGGTTCGTCTTGAACAACCGTTTACAGTCTGCCTTTGTTCGCAGCTAGGCATTGGCCCATATTTTCTTTAAAAAGAAGATAGAAAGAAAGAAGGAATAAGAAGTAAAGAAAGAAGAAAGAAAATGCGTATAATGTATATTCTGACTAAATAAATAACGCACAATTATTTACAAAAAACCGCTTTCGGCTAAGCCACGGTGTGAAATAGATTCACATACTATTGCTGACGGAAAAAACCTCTAAGATTCTCCGCTACCCCACCAAAACCGCACCTTTAAACAGAATTGCCAGTATTTTAAAAGGGTTGAACGACCCCACATGGCATGGTACCTTGCGTTTGACTGCATTGCCGAGGGTCTACGGCACACCATCACGTTATGTGGAAATATTCAGCGAACACATACATAACCTTAGCTCGTATGTGACATAAGAAACATGAGCTGGTTGAAACGTTATTTATTTTATGGAGGCAACTTTGAATAGAGCATACTTAGACGATTGTTTTTTTTTTATGGTAGGTGAAAATCATTGAATGACGAAACCTGCTCCTTTGCGGAGCGGGAGACCAGTGTCAGACTCTTACTGACTAAAAAACCAACCCCGTACCTTCCTTGCCTTATTCCCAGAGCCGCGGTAACAGTTGCACACAAACCGGCAGCTCCAGGAGGCTTCGACCCTGAAGGGCCCCTACAAACTTAGAAGATTGGTATCTTTGGGAGCGATATTTCCTTTTATATTTGTGTAGTAAACGGCTACACCGTTTACTACACAAATATCAATTTTTAGATGGAGAGCTATGAGTAGATCGCTGTCCGAAAATATTGACCGCACACAAGCATATGCTGCTAGAATAGAACATACTTAGAAGATTGAAATCTTTGGGAGCGATTTTTCCCTTTTACTTTTGTGTAGTAGACGGTGCAGGGTCAATTTTTAGATGGCGAGCTATATGTAAGTCGCTGTCCAAAAATATTAACCGAACACATAAATACCCCTTGCTCGTATGCCTCTTGGGTTCATGTGGGTTGATGCGAAAGAGTAACACCAGGGCCCTAGGATCAAGGCTAGGAAGGAACAGGTTGGATCGTTTAGTCAGTAAAAGTCTGACACTACTTCCTGTTCCACCTGAGGACGGTATTTGTCGTTGGATGATTTTTCCAACCTTAAAAAAAGACAAATCTTGCTCGAATGTGATATAAGAAATATGAGTTGGTTCTAGCATTATTTTTTTTATGCAGGCACCTTTGAATAGAGCATACTTAGAAGATTGGAATCTTTGGGAGCAATATTTTCTTTTATATTTGTGTAGTAAACGGTGCAGGGTCAATTTTTAGAGATGAAGGCTCTCAGATGGCGAGCTATGGGTAGCTCGCTGTTCGAAACTATTCAGCGAACTCATACATACAGAGGGGTCAAAGTCAACTTAGGCCAAAGGTTCCCATTTGATAAGATGGCTCTGGCCATGGTATATATGGCAACGTAGGAATGGCGTAAGTTGTTTAGTAAGAGTCTGACACTGTTTCCCGCTCAGCTCAAAGTCAGGATTCGTCATTGGTCGATTTTTACCTATTTTAAAAAAGTAAAGTACTGGGAGCATTAAATATTGCACAAGATTTCCTATGATGCAGGCGAGTATTGAGAGAGAATTCGCCAAAATTCACACTCTAAGGGGATGAAAGAAGGGTTCGAAGCTAGTATGGAGAATAGCTGGCAGAATCTAGTCTGCTAATATAATTATAATTATTAACTATCCAAATGTATTTAACTGTTTAAGTGTGAAAGAAGAACAAACATACATACACACTTAGATATAATATATTTATTTTTAAGACTAGCCTGTTGGTCAAGTGGCTAGTGGCCCTGACTGCTATGCCAGCGGTCGTGGTTTCAATTCCCACCCAGGACAAACGTTTGTGTGATGAGCACGATCATTTGTCCTGTATCTGAGTGTAATTTATCTATAATATGTAGGTATTTAGAAATACATAAGTATGTTTATCAGTTGTCTAGTACCCATAACACAAGCTCTGCTTAGCTTGGGACTAATCGGCGTTTTGTGATAGTTGTGGAATGTCTGTATATACACCGTTAAATTTTGGTCATTTCAATCCCGTGGAGGGTCGATCCGATACATGAAACACTATCGATTAGTAAAGATAAAATAAAATAATAAAGTACATACTTTTTTTTCTAATGCTAAAATTAATTTACGCGTATACGAAATTCATATCTTTTTAGTAAAGAACAGCTGAACGAGTTTAATGGCCGTAGGTAGTCAGTACGTACAACTACCTACGGTCATTAAACCTGTTCAGCTGTCTTTAAAAAAAATAGTATAAGAACTATTTCACCAAAACATCAAACCGAATGTTTAACTGGTAATATAATAGCCATTGGTTGTTATCTACTTAAACATTTAAAATTGAAGACGCAAAAGGTTCCCGAAACGTACTTATTAAAACTAAATAAAATTCATGGGTTTCACGAAAAGGCCGAGTTGATAGGCGTTTAATATTTGATTGTACGGCGATGCGGCCTTGACAGTTACAAGTGGAAAGAATTTACCATTAAATGGTATAGCTTCCTTTTTCTACACTAATATAATAAAGAGGTAAAGCTTGTTTTTTTTATTTTTTTGTTTGTAGGAGGTAATCTCTGGAACTACTGGTCCGATTGGAAAAATTTTAGCAACAATAGAAAGCTGCTTTACTCCTGAGTGACATAGGCTATAAATTATTTATATAACATGGATGTTAACCGAGCTATCACTACAAGAAATTTTCCGCGGACGAAGTCGTGGGCAGAAGCTAGTGTTTAATACACATGGAGTTATATTTTCAAAGGGTTTCTGAGGAGGAACCATTCTAACTTCGACGTCAAAGATTTTTTTTTATGGTTGTTTAAAATCATCAAATGACAAATCTCGCTAAAACACAAAACAGTGTCAGACTCTTCCTGACTAAACATCCTATTCTTTCTTTGACATTCGCACTGGGGCCAAGCCTTCCTTTCAGAAAGAGACCCTGGGCCCCAGTAAGCTTCGAACCCTTTGCAGAGTCTGAGTCAGAGGCTTAGCTGACAACTCCTTGAGGCATGCAGGAACAGAGGTCGCCGTTGATGACTTGGGATGACATCAAAATGGATCTTTTCAATCTGTGATAATCATGGCTTTTTTTTAAGTTGGTGTCGACTTTCAACCTCTTAGGTTATTCAAGAGATGGAACGGGTCGTTATTCATCACGCGGGCCTAGTGCGGATTGGTGGATGTCACATGTCTTCGAATGTTTGGTTCTAGGTTATGACGGTTTCCGATATTTTCCTTCATCGTTCTTGAGAGCAGTGGTGATGAAATAAATTATACAAAGTATTGTGCCTGGCTGATTTTGAACCCACGACCTACAATTCGTAAGTCGGAGCCGTTACCACTCGGCCACCCATGTTCCTTTTCGGTGTAAATAGGTCAAATGACTAATTTAAGCAGATCGAGAGGAAATTTTAGACTTTTTCTGACAAAAACTCGCATTTGTTATTTTACGTTTTATTATTATCTGATGAATGTGAAAAGCTCTGGACTTGTAAGTTATGGTAACACTTGGGAAAGGCCATCGTCCAGTAGCGCTTATCTTTTGAATAGGCTCTTAATAAACTAGTGCGCCTTACCATCAACGATTGCATCACTGCTTACCATCAGGTGGGATCGCAGTCAAGCACTTGTTTATTGCAATTAAAAAAAAAGAATACAGCCATATCAGCAATTTTTTATACAGCTATTTTAAAAATATTGGTCGGCCCATTCCCTCTCTTAGAGAAAGAGACCTGTGTCCCTGCAGTGAAAACATTAAAAAGGCTGATGATGATTAGGTCAACGAGAAGTGCCCTATGAATTTCGATTCTTTTGCGAGTGTCGCAATGTACGTTCTTTGCGACTTTTTTTTTTTGAAAAAAAGATTCGGTCAGAAAAAAAGAAAAATAGCCATTTTTTACATCTTAGTCATATCTCAACATCTTTTTTTCTTTAATTTAGGAATTTTTTTTTAACAGCATTAAGGGACCACAAATTTGAGTATAGTAATTATGGTTTGAATTTCACCTCGATACCTCCACGCGTTCCCGAGATAAAAGGTCTTGACAAACGGACAACAAAATGATGTCCTAAATCCTACGAGTGTTCCATTTTTTCCTTTCGGGTTATGGAACCCTAAAATCGTGCCAAAGCCAGTCAAGTTTAGTTTTCTAGTAATGTTAAAGTCAATCACTTAGCTTTTAGGCTAAGCGCGCACTGCGATAAAAAATCGTTGCGATTTTTTTAATGCGAAATAAAATCGCAAACTACAATATTTCATACACGCACTACGATTTATTATCGCCTGCGAAATAGCGGACTGAGGAGACAGTCAATAGGTACTGTGCCACCACGAAAGACGGGAGTGCACCTATACATAGCAACATGGACTTACAAAAGAAAATAACCATTGTATACTACTTAATTTTACGTAAAAGAAATTTGAAATCGTCAAATATCGTCAATCGACTGACCGCTGCGCTTGCGATTTTATCCGCAATGCGCGGTCCTCGGTACCGCTTCGTAAGGTACAAAATACACATACAATTTCGCATTTGCAATTTTAAATCGCAAACGATTTATTTTCACAATGCGCGGATTGTAGTGTATTTCTGTGGTTCACAGATTTGCGATATTTTTTCGCAACGATTTTTTATCGTAGTGCGCGCTTAGCCTTAGTGCATGAATTCCCAAGGGCATACGTTCATGCACTTTATTAAATTTATGCTTCAGATTTATTCGCAAGGGAACATATTATCCTGTAGATATACTTTACAAGTAGGTACATAAATATGTGCCTAAATGAATGAAGACACTTGCAAAGAAATCAAAACCTGTGGAGTACTGTGGTATTTAAATATACGACGAGCAATGGGTAGATCGTCGTTCCATCGCCCGGTAACGTGCCGCCGTGTCATCAACGACTTTGTCTTAATCTGGACATTTACCAGACTGCTGGATGGCGAGCTACGCATCGCTCTCGCGTTGTCGTCATAGGCGTTGAGCCACTGGTACATACCGGTTGAGTAACGTCGTACGTCTGATGGTCTGATAATGGAACGATTGAAGGTCAATTTTTGGGTCTCGGTAGAGGTGGGGTCTACGTGTAACTACACACTATTTCTTGGTTACTAAAAGATTTTTTTTTTTTGAGAGCAGTGGTGGCCGAGTGGTAACGGCCCCAACTTACGAGTCATAGGTCGCGGGTTCAAACCCAGCTAGGCGCATTACTTTGTGTAATTTATTTCATCACCACTGCTCTCAAAACGGTGAAGGAAAACATCGTGAGGAAACCGACATGTCCTAGAACAAAAAATTAGAAGACTTGTGATATCCACCAATCCGCACTGGGCCCGCGTGGTGGATTATGGCCCATTTCCTCTCCTAGAGAGAGGAAACCTGTGTCCCTGCAGTGGGAACATTAAAAAAAAAGGCTGATGATGATGATGAATAGAATCTTTCACAATTACAGACAACTCTACTAATGAGAAAGCTAAAGCCTTTTATTTACTCCAAACGCGAACACTTTCTGCACTCGTCAAACCGTTTTTCAGTTTTCAGTTGCATGTAATTCAGAAATGGGTCACAGCTGTAATTACAGCTTTTCAGCAGTCACGGCAATGCAATTATTAGAAACTGACATTTTAGGTTAGTGAACTTTATCTAGAGCGTGCAGGTAGGCGTAAGCTTGCGTACAGCGAGCAATGGGTAACTCGCCGTCCGATTGGTGAAAGACTAAGCCTAGGTTGTTATTAGTTCGGTGTTCCAAACTCGCCTTAAGATGTCAGTAAATCCGTAGGGGCCTAGCTAAGTTGAAACCTAATTGGTTGTGCGAACAGAAACCCTGGGGTTCTGGAATGAAAGCAAAAAAAGAACATAGTAGTGGATTTCTACACTGCCTGTAGACAAGGACAGAGATAAGAGATAGATAGCCTGCGGTGAGAAATCATGACCGATCGTGCCATGGAGTTGATCTGATGATGGAACCAGGAGGTGGCCATAGGAACTCTATAATTAAGTGACACGACCCCATCAAGTTTTAGCTCGGGTCATTCGTCTTGACGAATTTTAAACATGTAGTTATGTCATCATCATCAATTCAGCTGAAAGACGTCCACTGCTGGTCATAGGCCTCCCCCAAACGTCGCCACAACGACCGGTCCCGTGCGTCTCGCATCCATCGAATTCCAGCAACCTTGACCAGGTCGTCGGTCCACCTTGTGGGAGGCCTACCGACGCTTTGTCTTCCGGTACGCGGTCGCCACTCCAGAACCTTTCGGCCCCAGCGGCCATCTGTTCTGCGTGCGATGTGCCCTGCCCATTACCATTGTAGTTATGTACCACCTTATAAAAGCTTGGTATGAAAAAATATTTTCTTTTATGTTACACGAAAGAAATATCCGGCAAAGACTAATTAAAATTCAACGTTTCAGTGTCTGTATTAAAAAGTCTTTATACCAAAAGTAGCACAACTGTCTTCCAACCTACTCTAGATATTACAATCCAAGATTCCGCATTTCCTCGACAAAAAGCGGACAGTTCTCTACAGCTGCATTACTGAACGTTCCAAGTGAAATTAAACTCCGAATTACGAGTTACATAAAACTGCCTTATGATGGGTTCTTGAGCCATTCTCGTAGAGCCTTATTTAGATATGTCATAATAATATATTGGCCTTATATTGCCGTTTTAATAGTCATAAAAGGGGTATTTTGGGTTGATTAGTGGGGTCAGATGATGTAGTTGAAGGAAATAAGGGAAATGTGGTGTGGTGGTACATATAATATTGATGAATATATATATTTTTAAGGGTTCCGTAGTCAACAAGGAACCCTTATAGTTTAACCAAGTCTGTCAAAAAAAATTATCAAATTGATTAACGCAATCCAACCACCGGGTAAACACACAGCGCCATCTCTCGGGAAATTGAGTAACTAATTTATACATGGGCTGCTTCGCAATTTAAACTAGTGATGGGGAAAAAGAACATTCTCAAAACGAGAACATTCTCGGATCGAGAATGTTCCCGAATATTCTCATGAGTCGAGAACATACGAGAACTTATGAGAATTTATGAGAACTTAAAACTTGGGTAAAACTGTACTTTACTGGACGTCGAAATAACATGTTTTTGGGGGTGGGGGAGTGGGGGGATTGTCCTCTCCTCCCTAAACCCCCTCCCGAAAACAGGAAACATACACTTTTGGAGATATTCAAAATAGAAGATTTTTCGTATTGAAAAATCGTACATTTTATGCATTTGTGCGACAAACTTAGGGGTTTTAGCAGAGGGGGTCACCCTCAACCCCTCTGACCATCCTCTCATAGTAGAAAATGTATATTTAAATGTACTTAAAAACGAAAAAAAAAAAAAATTGTAGTGGAGCGCTCTGCCATTGTACATTTTGTATTATTAATTTTGCGTCCAGTAAAGTACAGTTTAGCCAAAACTTGTATGTGCTCCTTCCGATTTGAACATGAAATTATGATCATTTTAATTTTAAATTATTGAATTTAATTTGCATCTCAGTCTGTAAATAGGACCGTGATACCATAAATAGCAGCTATACTAAACTTATTTGATCCTGAACATAAACGGACGTCGTGGAGACGTCATTTCTCCGAAACTGTTCACGGCTGCAATGGAGGATGTCTTTAAAGTTCTGGAGTGGAGTGATCCTTAAGCCCCTTCAGAAGCTATTCGATTCGAGAAACGCCATGGGCATCGAGCAGAGGTGTGGTGGTACTCTTCCTTAAGAAGGGCGACAATGCCCTGCTTAAGAATTAAGCTGTTTTCCTGAGCGAGTCATTACGAACCGTCTCGCGCGCAGGTTCGACGACTTCCAACTTCCCGAACAAGCTGGATTCCAAAAAGGCTTTAGCACCGTGGACCACATACATACGCTGCGGCCTGCCGCCTGTCTTAAGTCTTTTGTATAACCTGTTATACAGAAGACTGAGGAGTATAATCAGCCTCTCTGCTTAGCGTTCGTGTACTGCAGTCTCTCCTACGGTGCAAAATTGACTATCGGTATATCGAGGTATTGAAATGTTTGTACAAAAACGCCACTATGTCAGTCCGACTTCAGGACCAGACCTCGAAACCTATCTTGCAGCGAGGTGTGAGGGAGGGAGACGTCATTTCTCCAAAACTGTTCACGGCTGCAATGAAAGATGTCTTCAAGGTTCTGGAGTGGCGTGGTCTAAGCATTAATAACAATGGCGAGTACATCACTCACCTTCGATTTGCCGACGACATCGTAGTCATGGCTTGGACTGAGGAGAACCTCAGTACAATGCTCGATGACATCAGTAGAACTTCCGAAAGAGTGGGCCTTAAAATGAACATAGACAAAACCAAAGTCATGGTTAACATCCATGTAGCGCCCACACCTATCAAGATCAAAGACTACACTCGAAGTAGTAGACGACTACGTCTACCTTGGACAGACAATCCAGTTAGGTAGGTCTAACTTTGAGAAAGAGGTCAATCGTCGAATCCAACTCGGCTGGGCAGCGTTTGGGAAGCTACGCGGTGTCTTCTCGTCTAATATACCACAGTGTTTCAAGACGAAAGTTTATAATCAGTGTGTGTTGCCATATGGCTCTGAAACGTGGTCGCTTACAATGGGCCTCATAAGAAAACTCAAGGTCACTCAAAGGGAAATGGAAAGGACTATGCTCAAAATATCCTTGCGTGATCGAATCACAAATGAGGACATCCGCAAAAGAACCAAGGTTGCCGACAAAGCGAAATGAATCGCCAAACTTAAGTGACAATGGGCAGGACACATTGCACGCAGAACGAATGGCCGCTGGGACCGAAAGGTTCTGGAGTGGCGACCGCGTACCGGAAGACGCAGCGTTGGAAGGCCTCCCACAAGGTGGACCGATGACCTGGTCAGGGTTGCTGGAAACCGATGGATGCAAGACGCACAGGACCGGTCTTTGTAGCGGCGCTTGGGGGAGGCCTATGTCAGGCAGTGGACGTCTTTCGGCTGAAATGACGATGATGATTTTTATATCTAATGCTATGACTATGTGTCTCTAACTACCTATTTTGATTTTGTCAATGAAAATGTATATGACATTCGTACTTTTATTTTATTTAGCCGAAATTACGTAAATAAAGATGATTTGGTTATTAATTTGTATTGTTCTTCATTAAAAAAATTCTCAAATGTAGTTAGCCTCACGAAACGTTTCAAAATTTAAAATAATACACTATTACATTTCATTTATCATTCAAATTTTAAAAGGGGATTAAATGAAGTTTGGGTTTTGTTACTCAAATTATAAGTTCTCGTAAATTCTCTGCCAGGAGAACATTCTCGAGAACATTTCCGCAATGTTCTCGCTAAGAGAATGTTCTCGGGAATTTCCCATCACTAATTTAAACTGAAGTCGTAGTTTAAGGGATCTGATACATTGTGAGAAACTTGTGACGGACTGGAAACTACGGAACCGCACAGTGAGTGTGGCCCGACACGCTCTTGGTCGGATTTTCGTGATTGGAAATCATGAAATGATTATATTAAAAGGCTGGTTACCCTTTTTTTGTGTGCGAATATCACTTACTTTGAAATATTATCTCTCACTCTTTTGTGTAAAACCGGGTAGGTGTTTCTTGTTCCTTATTTGGTGTCTTCGTTTCAGGGCCAACCCCAGGGCCTTGGAACGAAGTGGCCATTTCGCACAACCTGTAACCTCAGTAGGCTTTGACCCTGCTGGGTCCCTACTTTTTATGGAGACCGAGGCGCCTAGATCGGCAAAAAGGTCCAAGCGTGCCCAATGCATACTGTAAGACTTGTACGCGTAAGTCTCAGACCACAGACAGATTACCGGCCACCGTAGGCGCGGGCAATGGGTAACCCGCCATCCGGTCGTCTAGTAGCAGTCCAGACCGAGCCGAAGCTGTCGACGGCGCGCACTATTTCCGCGTGCCTTAAGGAGATGTCAGCAAACTGTAGGGGCCCAGAAGGGTCGAAGCCTCTTGGGATTAAGGGTTATGCGAAAGCCTATTATCAGGGCAAGGAAGGAATGGGGTAGATTGTTTAGTAAGTAAGAGTGACACTATTTCCCGCTCCGTCCAAGCGCGGGATTCATCATTGAATGATTTTTACCTACCATAAGGAAAAGACCCGAATAGATACTATAAGTCATTTCTTATATTAAAAAACAAAGGATTATTTAACCCTGGGAAAATAATAGTTCAAATAGGACGTTATCGCTTTCACCAGGAGTGATCCCTTTTCACCTTGGGGTCGATTGGTTTTATGGGAAATAGGACGGGGGATAGCGCATTGACCTATCCCTTTGGGTATTGCATTGTGAAAGCATTAGGTAGCTACTTTTCATGACAATAATATATTTCACAACTATCATACCACGTTGTCTAGTCCCAAGCTAAGCAGAGCTTGTGTTATGGGTACTAGACAAGTGACAAACATAAGTATGTTGAATATATAAGTTATATTCCTAAATTGTTATAGATAAATTACAGCAATCGAGCTCAATCATTTGTTCTGTGTCCCCAGACACACAGAAAAAATGATTGAGCTCAATACAAAAACATTCGTCCTGGGTAGGAATCCAACCCACGACCTCTGACTTGGCATTCAGGGCCACTAACCACTAGACCAACAAGCCAGTCAATAAAAAAATAATACTTGGTTGGGTTTTCCTAAAGTCATGTTATCGTTATAATATTATCAAGGCGAACTCGACCCAAAGGAGACCATATCCTCGAATAGCGTATATGACACTTTTCATCCCTGGAGTATATTTCTAAGAGAATTTTCTTATTATCACACGGGCGAAGCCGCTAGCAAGTCTCAAGAAGAGTATCTTTTCTTCTCCTCGTAAGCATCATTCTTCTTGAATGTCGATGCAAAAATTTAGTCCCTTTTTTCTGCCTGAAACCCTTCCGTGCCCCTGTAGCCAAGTTACAATCGTTACGTGACGGGTCTCTTTCTACAATCAAAACGCTTTAACGTTTTTTTTTTTTTTATGGTAGGTGAAAATCATCCAATGACGAAACCCGCTCTTGGGCGGAGCGGGAGACCAGTGTCAGACTCTTACTGACTAAAAAACCTACCCCGTACCTTCCTTGCCTTATTCCTGGAGTCGAGGTAACAGTTTTCCACCACCCTCTAGGCTCCAGGAGGCTTCGACCCTGAAGGGCCCCTGCAGTTTGCTGACAACTCCTTGAGGCGCGCGGGAACGGTGCGCACCGTTGACGACTTGGACTCGGTCTTACCAGACGACCGGACGGCGAGCTACCCATTGCTCACCGTAAACGCTTTAACGTTAGTATCAATTATATCTTAAAACTGCAGGATGTAACGATGATCGTTGTAGAAACGATTACATTTCATTCTGTCATTTTGAATGACATTAACTTAGCTAATAATTTGGTTAACAGCGCCCTCGCCGTAGCCGTCGCCGCGATCCTGCCGATATCCGGCCACCGTAGACACTGGCTCGCGGACGGTGAGCAATGGGTAGTTCGCCGTCCGGTCGTCTGGTAACTGTCCAGACCGAGTCCAAGTCGTCAACGGCGCGCACCGTTCCCGCGCGCCTCAAGGAGTTCTCAGCAAACTGCACCCTTCAGGGTCGAAGCCTCCTGGAGCCTAGGGTGGTGCAAACTGTTACTTCGACTCTAGGAATAAGGCAAGGAAGGTACGGGGTAGGTTTTTTAGTCACTAAGAGTCTGACACTGGTCTCCCGCTCCGCCCAAGAGCGGGTTTCGTCATTCGATGATTTTCACCTACCATAAAAAAAAGGCTAATAATTTGGTTGAAATTATGTTTTAATGAGACTGCTCTTTGAAGCTTTTGTGATTGTCCTGTTTCTTGAGCTTATCCATTGCCGCTCTGGACAAAACCATTCAGTTTTGAGATCAGAGCTCCAAGGTACACATAAGATTGTAGACTATGTCTACATTTCTCATCCAACTCTCCTGTCGCAGGTCTGCTGGAAGAAATTTCGTCAGAAATAAGCAGTACCTTTGTACTCTCTTATCTGTATGTGTTCTTTTCTTTTTGTAAGTGTTTGTGTGTACATAAATAAATAAAGATTGTTCGACATTATAATTCATTATTTGTGTTATGTAAGGTAAGTTGTTGTTAGCTCTATCGACAATTAACATCTTGGTCTTGCTACGGTTAATCTTCAAACCAAATTGTATGCTAACACTTTCCATTCTCGAGAGCAGCTGTTCCATTTGGCTAAAGCTAGTGGCAAACAAGGTAGTGTCGTCTGCATAACGCAGATTGGTAATTTTTCCTCCATCTATTGTAACACCGTCGCGTCTGTTCAGTCTTCAAGGGTAATACGCATAAGAACAAACGTGGAGATATTATGCGCCCTTGTCGACCTCCAGCGATAGGATGGAAGCTATCTGAAAATACTCTATCTCTTCTCACTGATGCGGTGCCATTTGCAATGAAGATGCCACATGGTTTTTTTTTAATTGCAATAAACTAGTGCTTGACTGCGATCCCACCTGATGGTAAGCAGTGATACAGTCGTTGATGGTGACTCGCACTAGTTTATTAAGAGCATATTCACTCTAGCCTTGAAGACACCTAAATTATAATCGGACGGAAAGACTGCAACCAGCAAACTGTTCTAGTCCCTCGATGTACGCGGTATAAAGTCTGCAGCAGTCCGAAGATGTCTCAACAACGTAGGGGTGGATTTTTGCCGTACGCCGAATGTTAGCAGAAAGAAATAAAATTCTTCTCGAAGATTCTTCATACAGGCATCTTAACAATTGCACTAGATATTTCAGTGTACTATACAGCTATTTTTTCTGCTGAATTTTTTTGTTAATTTTCAGATATTGTATGTTCAATATTCAATACAAATGTGGACTAGTCTCCAATTTAAAGCCCAGGTATCCCTGAAGATTTCAGCAGTCACAAACTTGACACAAAGCCAGCCTGGTCGTAATCTTCCATGCGTACGCATGACCCACTCCTTGAGAATGACCTGGCTCAGTGCCAACTAATGCCAGGATACAGAAGAGCTTTCCAGTATTTTTAATGGGTCAGATTAAATTCTTGGACGTGGACCTAAGTTATGGAAAGTTATTTTGTTGGAATTCCAAAAATAATCCTGCTTAGTTGTTTTTTTTTACGTCGGAAATATCATCGAATGACGAATCTCGCCCTTGAGCGGAGCGGGAGACAGTGTCAGGCATCTACTGACTAAACAAACCACCGTTCCTTCCTGCCATAATCCAGGGCCCTGGTGTTCCGCTTTCGCATCAACCCTTGGCCCCAGATCCGGCTTAGTTGTTGAGACATAGTTGTTGGAACAAAAATGAAGTTTATTTTAATTAAAAGTATAATTTTATTATGAACGAAAGTGTTTGTCTTTTGCTTGAAATTATATAATTCAGAGTGACAGAAAAAAATTCTGAACAACAATATAGTATTTCAGTTTTTTTTAGCAAGATTGAAAGAAAAAAAATCTTTTAAATATTTCGTTACCAACCTACCTCAAACAGAAGTCATTAACCCATAAAACGTAAAAGCGTCATTCATTGCACCCGAAACTCTATCAAGAAGACAAAGTAACCGTACATTCGCAGCGCTGTTCTCCAAACACCTCGCCCTGAACATAACGTCTATATTTCTATGCCATGCAGTAAAATTGCCCCTTAAAATTGTATAGAAATAGTTGTGGAGAGTACAAGGAAAAGTAATCTTAATAACATTCAGCATTGGGACCTCAGAATTGTGAAACAAGACTGTCTGTCGCCGTACACTGTTGGAACACATGATACCGCTGTATCGACCCGACAAAGCGACGCGCGCACTCAAATAACTACGACAGACCGCCAAAATAATTCGAAAATGGAATAAAAAGCCACAAATAAAACAACCAATTAATTGAAAAATAAAATAAAAAAATCCAATTTAATTGAAAATCATTTTGACGCATTTAAATTGAGAATTCAATTGTTTAAACGAATTCAAATTTTTGAAAATGTTTCATATTTTTTTTTAAATACTTTGTTTTACTAAATGGTATGTTTAATGGAGGTTTTTTATGGCATTTTTATGTGTTACGTATAGGTTTGAGGTGACTACGAGGCCGACTGGGACGGCCTGCGCCCAGTAGTATTCGAGTCGCGGGAACGCGTCGACGTCTGGCGAAAAACAGACGTCAAAGCAAAAATAATTTTCCAAAATATAAGTTTTTCAACCCAGAACATAATGCTATAGTGTCAAAAGACCACAGTGTTTTTCAAAATATTGTTTTCTTCTACGTGTTTTGTTCCAAATGGTAACAGTGAGATCGAAGCTTTAATGAGGCTGGTTAAATGAATTTCTACACTTTTATTTATAGTCTATACAATCTTTTAATTACCATATAGAACCCATTAAGTGATTCAGTCAATATTTCATTAAATAACTTGTAATATCACAAGAAAAACGCTTGAAAAATACCGTCAAGTCATTACTGCATTATGTCAATCTGCGTAAGGTATTTTTTTGCGTATTTCTAATTCAATTCCTTTTTTAAATTTACTAAAATCAGTTTCAATTAAAATGAAAATGTTTATTCGCAGTTATGTAACTTGAAATGTTTATTTCGAATGATTTTGTTTGAAAAACCATAACAGAATGATTGAAATACTCTTTGATTGCATGTTTGTTGTACATTTTCGTGTTTCTATTCGAGTGTTCCGTTGTTTTAGTAGCGAGTGACGTCAAAGCCTTATATTTTGAGGTTAGGTTATGTAATAGTGCTTTTATCGGTACAAAAAAGGTCTAAGTTATTCAGGGATCATTTTATATTAGTTTTTTCATGTAGTTCTTTTGATAGACCAGTGTAAGTTGGCGTGGAATACTTCGATTAATATTTAAACTACGCGTGAGTTGAAATCAAGGGTTTACGCTTTACATACCTCTTTTGATTAGGTTTGAACGCACGCTTTTGGTATTGTTGGTGAAACATTTAAATTAATACGCACTATTGAAATGTATTATACCGTATTTCTCATGATTTCAAATCTTACATTGACGTTTCGTTGCTTTTATGTTGCCTTAGTACTTATAACCAAAGGTTGTTGATCCAAGAAGTAAATGATTATGTATTAGTATTATATCATTACATAGTATAAAACAAAGTCGCTTACAAACTGTCTGTCCTTATGTATGCTTAGATCTTTAAAACTTCGAAACGGATTTTGATGCAGTTTTTTTTATAGATACGAGTGATTCAAGAGGATTGTTTATATGTATAATACATGCATAGTATCACCATTTCACCCGTTGTAGGGACCCTGCATAAGAGTTGAAGCCCACTGTGGCCCAGGGTCTCTTTCTGAAAGGAAGTCTAGGCCCCAGTGCGAAAGGCAAAGAGGGAACGGGGTGGGGTGTTTAGTCAGTAAGAGTTTGACACTGTTTCCCGGTCCGCCCAAGAGCGGGATTAGTCATTGGATGATTTTTACCCACCATAAAAAAAAAAAACCATTGCACTCCTGATTAGCTGGGGTGGGTCGCTCATAAATTATAAATAGATAATGCAAGAATAGTTATAACCTAAATTGAGTCATTGATTACAGAAACATTCTATAATAAGGTTATGTTTTTTTTACTGAAATAAACTAGTGCTTGACTGCGATCTCACCTGATGGTAAGCAGTGATGCAATACTTTGTTATTCAGGTCAGTTGAAAACCAGCATCAGGCACTAGTTGTCTAGTAATAATTCTGAACTGAACCTATTTTGGTGTAGTCGTGAGGCACACAACTATAACTATTATCATTATCTTTTTTGTTATTTTTTCTTTACATGTTACCTAACTGTTGTGTTTGTGCCTTTTGCTGTACCAAATAAATTTATTTTTCTTTCTTACTATTTACCTTGAAGATACCTATATTATGATCGGTATAGTTTATTATTTATTATTAACTAGCGACTCGCCCCAGCTTCGCACGGATGCAACGGCCATGATCAATATACGCCTTATGCATATAATACCCTTATAAACCTTCTGCTTGAATCACTCTATCTATTAAAAAAACCGCATCAAAATCCGTTGCGTAATTTTAAAGATCTAATCACACATAGGGACAGCGGTAAGCAACTTTGTTTCATACTATGTAATGATATTTTTAATGAAAAAAAAGTTCAGCAAGATATATATAATATACGAAGGTTTTTACATAATGTACTTCTTTCGTCTTCGTCGTTTCTCAAGAGGGCAAAGACCTTTCAAACGAAAAGGGTACAAGCATTGATCACACTTGCTCGCTGCGTATTGGCTATTTCAGAATGGTTAGAACCCGGGGCCCAAGCCTGCTATTTTCAAAATATTGTCATTCAAATGACAGACTGGCTTGTCAGCTTAGTAGTTAGTGACCCTGACTGCTATGCCGAAGGTCGTGGGTTCAATTCTCACCCAGGACAAATGTTTGTGTGATAAGTACGATCATTTGTTCTGTGTCTGGGTGTAATTTAACCAAGCAAGCAAGCAAGCTAAGCAGAGCTTGTGTTATGGGTAATAGACAACTGATAAACATACTTATATATTTTTAAATAGATACATATTATAGATAAATTACACTCAGACACAGTACAAATGACCGTGCTCATCACAGAAGCATTTGTACTGGGTGGGAATCGAACCCATGACCTCCGGCATAGCAGTTAGGGCCTCTAACCACTAGACCAACATGCCAGTCAATTAGTAGAATACAATATTAGTATTAGAATACTAATATTGTATTCTACTAATTGCCAAACTAATTTTAATTACCAAACTTCTCAAAATCAACAATTATGAAATCAATGATCGACTATTCTGACACTATTGTAATAGCACAATGGAGGCCCAGGGTTTTTACTATTTGTACTAAAGATGATTTTATCTATGTATGTGTTAATATAATCTATATATAAAAATGAATGAACGCTGAATGTGTTGCTAAGCGCAAATTCAAGAACGGTTAAACCAATTTAATATTTTTGTTTATCAGTCTGTTTGTTTGGTCCGACTAATTTTCGAAACGGCTAGAAGAATTTTGATGAGATTATCACTGGTAGATGTAAGGTTATTTATTTATGATTTATTTCTATGTAGCGATAGCTATACATAGTTGGGCATTACATTACATATACTAAATAGGAAGTTACAGTTATGTGAAAAAATAAAAAAATACATTCTTGAAATTATAACCAAATTAGCTGTTTAACGAGTCTGATATAGATGTAATTGAGGGTTTTTCATGGTAGGTAAAAATCATCGAATGACGAATACCACTCTTGAGCGGATCGGGAAACAGTATCAGACTCTTACTGACTAAAGAACCTACCCCGTGCCTTCTTTGCCTTATTCCCAGAGCCCTAGTGTAACGCTTTCGCACCAACCCTCAGCTCCGGGAGGCTTCGACCCTGTAGGGCCCCTACGGTTTGCTGACAACTCCTTGAGCGCGCGGGAACGGAGCGTCTAGATGACTGCGTCGACGACTAGATGTAATCGAGGGTAAAATAAATAAAATAAATAATTTATCGCCATAGGTGTGTGTTTGTGGACGGTGAGCAATGAGTAGCTCACCGTCCGGCTGTCTGGAAACCATCCGGACCCAGCCTAAGTCAACGACAGCACGCAGTATTCCACGCAGGCATCGACTTTTATTCTAGCGATAGACAAGCACATTCATAGAAAGTATTTATCAGAATACTAATATGTTAATACAAAAGTCCGCTGCAGCGCATCATTAGATTGTCGTCTATCAAAACTTTTAAAATTCACAGCGCTGGTACGTCAAAATTGCACGAATGTCATCAATGAAAGTGTATGGCATGCTGATCACTAAGGTGGAGTAGTCATTGTACGGCACGGCTCATCTAGAACTTAGTACATATTATTATACGCCATTAAATTTTGGTAATTTTAATCCCGCGGCAGGTCGATCCGGTAAATAAAACACTATCGATTTGTATAGATAAAATTAAAAAATAAAGTGCTTTTTTTCTAAAACTGAAATAAATTTATGCGAATACGATATTAATCTTATTAATATTTTCGTTAATTTGTATGCACCTGCCATGTTTTCTCTTCACCACCCTTGGTTGACTGGTAGAGAATGCCTAAGGCATTAAGTCCGCCTGTGTACCTTTGTGTTGCATGAAGTTCTAATAAATAAATTAATTAATTAATTTCTTTAAGCAAAGAACAGCTGAATGGGTTTAATTACCGTAGGTAGTGTATGATATCTATGTCACTGTGAATTTCTGTGGTCAATTTTAGGCTTTTTTGCTGCTCCTATAGTTTTGCTGTAACTTTCAATTTTCACTTTTGTAAAATATCGCAGCATATACTAAGCTCCTGAGCGTCGAAAATCGCAGAACGATCTCCGGCCTACTCAGGCAGGGGCTTGCAGGCGACGAGCAATTAATTGCTCGCAGTCCGTTTGATTCATAAAGACCGAGGCCGAGTCATCGACGGCGTGTGGTATTTGGTGCGCGCCTCAAAGAGCTGGCAGCAAACCGTAGGGGCACAGCAGGGCGTTTATAGCTATGGGGTCAGTTCTGAAAAGGATATTTTCATGGTCCTACAGCGCAAAGGGCATTTGAAGATACATAAGTGTTGGTTTATTCAGTAAAAGTCTGACGCTAAGAAAGAATAGGGTGGGTCGTTTAGTCAGTAAGAATCTGACACTGTTTTCCGCTTCGCCCAAGGGCGGGATTCGTTATTAGATGATTTTTCCCACCATAAAATAGTACATTGTTATACGAGGGATGAAAGTTAGTTATTTAGTCCCGAGAAATTTCTTGGCGACCGAGCGACAGCGAGGTCGCTAATAGTTCGAGGGACTAAATAACTCTTTAACCCGAGGTAAACACTGTGCTTCTCATTACGAATACGAGAATAATAATAATAAAAACCTGAGTCGTCGTTAAATGCCTTCGTATGTTTTTAGGTAGGTATATTTCTTTTGCTTTAGGCGGTAAGCGGTTTTCTCCTCAAAGAATCTTGCGTTAAAGTTATAACTGAATCTGATGAACTTATCGTGTTAATACAAATTTCTTATAACAGAGATGTAGCAAAATGTAAACAAAAATCTACACCTCGAAAAAAAAATCAAGAAAGACCAAATCGGCCACAGATTATAGAGAGACTTTACCCGCCATTTTTTTTTAGTCATCGTCTGGCTATTCAGACATTATTTTTCATTTTATCATTGTAAAAATGGGTCAGGTCAACATTTTTCTCAAATATAATATTAGTTTTAATGAAATAGTTGAAAGTAAATTAAAATAAAGTCATTAAAAAAAAGTATTCTTAAATGATTTCTATCTCTATGTCATTTTAATTGTACTGGCAGTATAAAAATTCGGATCACGGTTCAATAGAAATGTCAAAATAGAACTAGTTTTTTTTTTAATATTTGCTGTCTAAATATTAAAAGAACAACTGTCAGTTGTTAAGCAAAACTCCCTAGGGAGTAAAAGTACTTCTTCCAACCCTGTCCGCAGGTAACTTTACACCTACTTTCAGAGTATGAGTAATGAAAAGGATATTTTCATGGTCCTACAACGCAAAGAGCATTTGAAGAAACATAAGTGTAGGTTTATTCAGTAAAAGTCTGACGCTAAGAAAGAATAGGGTGGGTCGTTTAGCCAGTAAGAGTCTGACACTGTTTTCCGCTTCGCCCAAGGGCGGGATTCGTTATTAGATGATTTTTCCCACCATAAAATAGTACATTGTTATACGAGGGATGAAAGTTAGTTATTTAGTCCCGAGAAATTTCTTGGCGACCGAGCGACAGCGAGGTCGCTAATAGTTCGAGGGACTAAATAACTCTTTAACCCGAGGTAAACACTGTGCTTCTCATTACGAATACGAGAATAATAATAATAAAAACCTGAGTCGTCGTTAAATGCCTTCGTATGTTTTTAGGTAGGTATATTTCTTTTGCTTTAGGCGGTAAGCGGTTTTCTCCTCAAAGAATCTTGCGTTAAAGTTATAACTGAAGCTGATGAACTTATCGTGTTAATACAAATTTCTTATAACAGAGATGTAGCAAAATGTAAACAAAAATCTACACCTCGAAAAAAAAATCAAGAAAGACCAAATCGGCCACAGATTATGGAGAGACTTTACCCGCCATTTTTTTTTTTTTAGACATCGTCTGGCTATTCAGACATTATTTTTCATTTTATACTTGTAAAAATGGGTCAGGTCAACATTTTTCTCAAATATAATATTAGTTTTAATGAAATAGTTGAAAGTAAATACAACTGTCAGTTGTAAAGTAAAACTCCCTAGGGAGTAAAAGTACTTCTTCCAACCCTGTCCGCAGGTAACTTTACACCTAATTTCAGAGTATGAGTAATGAAAAGGATATTTTCATGGTCCTACAACGCAAAGAGCATTTGAAGAAACATAAGTGTTGGTTTATTCAGTAAAAGTCTGACGCTAAGAAAGAATAGGGTGGGTCGTTTAGTCAGTAAGAGTCTGACACTGTTTTCCGCTTCGCCCAAGGGCGGGATTCGTTATTAGATGATTTTTCCCACCATAAAAAAAGTCTTACACACCCTTTGCTCCTCCTTAAAGTGGGAGAAGTCATAAGATGATGTCCTATCTCAAAAAAAAAGTATTAGGCCATCTTCCTGTTTCAAAGGAGAATAACTTCACCTTTCACCTTTGCACTTCACCTTTTGAGATATTGCTGAAGAGGTTTTCAACCTAATTGTAATTTAACTTTTCACCATTGTTAATTGTCTCAATAACAATGGGTGATGTTTGGTTTTGCTCCTTGTATGTGATTTACTGGTTAAATGTATTATTTTTAGGGTTTCGTATCTCGGAAAAAAACCTTATAGGATCATTTGTCTGTCAAGCCCCTTTTATATCGAGAACACGTAAAGGTATCGTGTTGAAACTAAAACTATATGCAGGTCTGCGTTCGCTTAAAGCTGTCGAAAAATCAAGTTACTAAATTAACGTTTTTTTAAAGGTGTGAAATATCATCAAACGACGTATCCCGCCGTTGGACGAAGCGGAAAATAATGTCAGACTCTTACTGACTAAACAACCCACTCCACCTATCCTACTCTCAGGAATACAGCAAACATAGATTCGGTAGCCAATCACGAATAATACTTTAAGGGCGGGTGGGCTCAGCGAAATAGGCATTTAACGCTACCAAGAGTTGCCCGCGACTTTATGTACATTATTATTTACAATTTGTATTATTTTGATATTCTTTACGGAACAGAAGCGAAGCGCGTGCTCAAAAATTTGGCAGAGGTCCTTCCTCGGTAACGTTCTGCGAGACACTGGCAAGCGACGCGCGGATCGAAAATCACTTGAATAATCGATAAAAAATTCACAAATTTAATTTAAAAAAAAACGATTCGGTAGCATCGCTTCCAAAATGAATTACCTCTATATTGATGTTATTTATAAAATATGAAGTGTTATAGTACTCGTTTAATATGTAAAAAACACCACAAAATCTAAGCTACTTCAGAATTTTTTTCTATCGAGAAAATAGTATGGTATCGTGTATTGAATGGGTACATGCCAAAGAGAAAGAATGTGTCTTAAATATAAATTTTTTCAGATTCAAAAAGTTGTAACTTGCCTATCAAAAGTGAGTTCAAAAATCGGCAAAACCGGGAAAACCTAGCCTTAAGACTTTATTAAGGTAGTAAATCATCCTAGCTCTAAGGTGAAACGTATGAGCGTGTCAGAATTTTACTATTTTCAGTAGGTAGGTGTTTCCCATTCTTCCTGCATGTTTTAATTATCTCAATCATCGGACACTTTCCAGTCCCACTGAGTCAGGAACAGACTAAAAGAAACTTTTTGCTGATAATCAGAAGATCTAAATTGATTAAATTAATTTACCGCTCTAAACCCTGGCCGCGGAGCAGGAAGAATTTCGTACGTTAACCTTTTATCACCTGTTTCTTTCACTCCCGCGTACCTAAATACCTCTCGCTCGCACACAAACTGTGGCAGATGTCCTCAAGGATTGTCAACCCTTTAATATAAGTAATTGTTTTATTGATATTGTAAGGTTTGTTTTCTTTTTTAATATGGTTTTATTTTTTATTTTTGGTCAGCCTTGAGTCATTACAATTATTCTTGACGTAATTCATGATTTTTCAATTAATAATGACATTGCATTTTGGGATGCGTTAGAGATCGCTCAATTTTTGGACACAGTTTTCTTAGTTATCTATTCATAATTTGTTGTTGTTCGTTAGTTTTTGTAAGTCAACTTAATAATTATTTTACAAAGTAAATTTAATAACTATTTTTTTTTATTTGTAAATTTTTCCTTATTCATATATTTCATGTAAACCGCACTGAATATAAAAATGTTTGTGAGCACTGTCAATAGGTAAAGAGGTCATTGTACGAAATTGTTCCTGCTCCGTGAACGGGCTTTAGTTAGTTATTATATTAGTTTATTAATGTACTAGCCTCTGCCAGCGGCTTCACCCGCGTGATAGCAGGTTTCTCAATACCAACTTTGGGTGGGTTTTTTGGGTTAGTCTCAAAGTAAGAGTTGTTCATATTGGTGTACAATGATATTTTTAAGGAAATCACATAATATATCAACTTTGTAACATACCACACAAATAATAAAACGGAAACTGACTGCTCTAAAGCTTCTGGAACGTTTGAAAAAGTTTCCCTAGAATGCAAAGAGCAATAAAACTTTGACTCACCGGCTCGCTCCATTTAGAAGAGATATTTTATGAACTGCCACCGCAAAAAATAATCCTATGTCTACTTAATACATAGACAGCGTGATCAACTTTTCTATTAGTACCAAGTAAATTGGGTTAACTTTGACCCTGGGGTATAAGTTTGGCACAAGCTACTTAACCAATAGTAACATAGTAAACACAGTTTTTCAGGTTCCTATTGGAGCCTGTACCAAAGTTCAACCCCAAGGCCAAAGAAACCCTACTTCACGATATGCTTAGGCTCGATTGATCACTATCACATCTGCCCCGCTAGCCAAATTACGACCGTTTCGTTTCTATTCTCTTGCGTCGAACGCCTCGAGTAGGCCACGCTTGCCATTTCTTTGTTCTGACCACGTCCCTAAGCTTTGAGAAGACATCAGATCAAAGGAATAGGAGGCGTGGCCCGTGGTTTTAATCCTCCTGCTTGAAGTAACTTATTCCCTCTTGACTAATAGAACTCAAGTTTCTTTATTTTAGATGTGCGTACCTATAATGAGTGTGTCAATCATCATTATCAACAGTCTTTTTAGTGCTCCCACGGCTGGGACACAGGCCTCCTCTTTAAGAGAAGGAATGGGCCATAATCCACTACACTGACCCAGCGAGTATTGATGGATGTCACATGTCTCCGAATTTTTGGTTCTACCACATCCTGATTTCCTCACGATGTTTTGAGAGCAGTGGTGATGAAGTAAAGCCCCCAAAACGCTTTGTTCGTTTTGGTGGGATATCTACTATTTACAGCCTTACCTAGTGGTCCGGTAATGGAACGGACTCGGCAGAATTAAATGGTGCAGTTACAATACACATTTCTCGAAATGTAAAATATACTAAATCGAGAACTACCAACTCAGCGTCGATGCTCTTCAGATAAAGTCAGCTGCCAACTGGGGCTAAGGGTTTGCGTCGAAGTCAAAGTCAAAATCATTTTATTCCAAATAAACCAACTACAGGCACTTTGAAACGTCAAGTCTATCTGTCCTAAACAAAAAATGCTAATTGCACATTCCAAAGCGTATATCTCTATGGAGAAGAATGTGCAAGACTAAAGGGCCTTCCCTTCCCTCTTTCTTCTGGCCCACTCATATACACGTCACATCTTTTCGCATCTATATAAGATTAGAAGATGATTGTAGCTACAAACAATCAACTGCCACATTCATATACAAGAACTTATTCTGTCACAATACAAGCTAGAACACCTGCTTTCCCTGCTACGATGCAGATATAAGATAAACAATAGAAGACCACAGTTCCGCCCGCCTCAATGACACGCTCTGACGTTCATGTTTCTGCCTCACAAACGGTGTCCCCGTTACGTTTGCACGCTATTCTCAAGGCTTTTTTATTAGAAGGAGTTTTTTTTTCTATCGGTGCTGGAGAATAGGTCTTTTTGGCTGTGTGTGCGTTTGAAAAGCGATATTGACACAGAGAAAGAACTATTGCAATTTTCTTTGTGTCTGGCACAGGATAAAGCATAAAATGAAATGTGAACATGAATATAAACAAACTTAATTAAAAATAAAATAAAACAACAATATAAAACAATAGAAAATACTGGCCAATTGCAAGTGAGGCTCGCAAAAGATCCTTAAATATTTAAAACCATGCTCAGTATAGCGTTTCGTAGTTTCCCGTTCGTCACAAATTTCTCACAATGTAACAGAACCCTTACTTAAACTGCGACTTAACAGAGCAAAGTAGCCCATGTATAAAATTAATTAATGACCCAATTTCCCGAGAGATGACGTGGTAATTTTGTATAGCGTGAACCGATTTTAATATATATATTATTTTATTTGAAAGAAGAAATGTTCAGGATAGTAAAATATGTAAACTAAGTTTTAAAAAATTTGCATATGATTGAAAGAAACTTAGTTCGGAAATCATTTATTAAGTTTTTTCAAAATCTGTTCATCCTATCGAGTTCAAAATAATTGTATCATAGAGGCTTTATAAAGCACTATAAACGTTCCTTGTTAACTACAGAACCATAAAAAAAATCTTATAAATTATCTAATTTTATTAATTACTAGCTTTTGTCAGCGGCTTCGCCCGCGTACATAAAATATAGCCTATGTCACTCAGGAGTAAAGCAGCTTTCTATTATTGCTAAAATTTCTCCAATCGGACCAGTAGTTCCAGAGATTACCTTCTACAAACAAAAAAATAAAAAAACAAACTTTACCTCTTTATTATATTAGTGTAGATAGTTTACTAAGCAAGCCCTTAAAGTTTGAGGAAACCTGTCTATTACACCCTGTATTGTATGATAGCAGTATATTTCATATATATATATCATGAAAAAAGTTATTTTCTGGATACCAATGTACTCGTATTTGGCTAAACACAAAGTATTTATTTCATATCAACTCTTGTAGTAAGCAGTTCCGAATTACGACCTAGCTGGTAAACATTTGTTATACCTAGCTAGCTAGCAAACAGTTGTATATAATTGTATCAGAGGTTCCTACTGTATAAAAATCTAGGCAAGTCCGAGACGGACTCGCACACTGAGGGTTTCGTGCCAATAGCGGTTTACGATTTATAAAGAATTAAAAAAAACTACTTAATTTATGTCGTTCAAACCAATAATGTATAAAACTATAGATACGTTGTCCGCGCTCTAAAATGACAACATGAAATGAAGGCAATTGACAACATCGCGCTTAGTTACGCACCAACCTGCCGCGCGACGCTACGTTTGTTTTTAATTTATATCGTATGTGTAAACCTGTGCGTAACATAAAGAAAGCATGCCGTCGTGTATGTTCAGACGATGTACAAATTATACCCCAAAAGTTAAAGACAAAAATGTGTCATTTCATGCGTAAGTTCACCAAACAACCTATTTTTATTTTATTTTTCTTGACGCCGCCGCCCGCCATCTTATGGCGGCCGGCGCATGAAGGTATAGCTACGTCACTCATGCGCTCGACCAATGAAAATGTAGTTTTACTATTACTTATCCTGTGATGTAACTGAAGATGTATATTTATCTCTCTCTAGCAAAGGCGTTCCACCATACGATGTCATATTTTCTTTCCCTTTCTTTACGCGTATAAGTAGTTATCTAGTATTTTCGCCGTTTTTAAGCGCCGCGATGTTAGTTCATGACGTGTCTATATATAATACGTCATTGGTTCAAACCAATTTTGGGTGAAAGGTAATGTAAATCATATATTTTTTTACTTTTATCATACTCTTATTTTAGAAGTTACTTGGGGACAATTTGGAAGTATCTCGACAAGCTATCCATTGCTTGTCGTCCGCAAAGCCACGACAACGGTGGCTTGAAGTGGGTGGAAAGGGGTGGGACCCGGTGGCTAAGGCGTCAAGACGTCCAATTCCCTCACGCATGGAGCCGTTCCTTCACAAGTTGCTACTTTGTAGAAGGAACCATGGAGTTTCTTGCCGGTTCTTCTCCATAGGAAACGACCTATTTGGAACGGAGCACTAGCTTTTGACGTTTTATAAGTGCCCATATTGTAGGCGTATCCTACTACTATTATAAAGGCGAAAGTTTGTAAGTATGGATGTATGGATGTGTGGATGTATGGATGTATGGATGTATGGATGTTTGTTACTCTTTCACGTAAAAACTACTGAATGGATTTGAATGAAATTTGGCACAGGCATAGGATACACTCCGGAATAGCACATAGGCTACTTTTTATCCCGGAAACCCCAAACCCACGCGGGCGAAGCCGCGGGCAAAAGCTAGTATGAAATAAAAACCATTTTGATTTTTTGATACTCAGTTGCATCTACAAATTGTAAAACAAGTTGATCGTATCTCAAAATAAATAAATAAATAAAAACTACACAATGTTTTCAGACGCTTGAAAATCTATACTACCCGGTTTTTCCAAATTCCATTGGCGTCCCCATGGTTCCTAGAAACGTTGTTCATCTCAAATATACTGTCCTCCATAGTGATTCATCTCGATTATTCACCCTGTGAAGTAAATTACTTGCCTCTTATGTGTATAGGTTTTCAATTATCGGTGAAAAACTTTCAAGGGTATTTGGATTCTTACCATTTTCTGGCATAAACATAGTCAGCTTTATAATGTTTCCACACAGGTTTTCTCTCTATGAAAGAAAATGAGCCGTAACCCGCCACGCGGGGCTCGGGAATGGGCCCTAATCTACCACGCAGGGCTAGGGAATAGGCCGTAATCCACCACGCGGGGCTAGTGTTGATAAGAGGATATCACATGTCTTCGAATTATTGTTTCTAGGACATGTCAGTTTTCTTACAATGTTTTTCTTCACGGCTTCTTCACCGTCTCGTTTATTAAGGAACTCTACATAAAACGTCCAAAATATGGCCCAGTATTTATTTTTAATCAGTTACGGCATTTATATCATTGTTGTACAAAAATTTAAAATATCATAGTTCAAAGATCATTTCATAGTATACAACAAAGTCGCTTCCCGGTGTCCATAGTATGCTTGGAACTTTAAAACTACTTAACGGATTTTGATGCGGTTCTTGTTAATAGTTAGAACAATTGAAGAAGAAGCATAAGAGGAAGATTTATATGAATAATACACATATTTAATATCACATTGTACCCGTCCGAAGCTGGGGCGGGTTACTAGTATTATCTGAAAAGTAAATAAATAAAAGTAAAGTAAGTTTTTTATATGCAAAGTAATTATAAACTTTGATAATAAAATACGTACTAGATAAAAAAAAGTAAAAACAAAAAGAAAACAAGATGCCAAAACATCAATAGTAAATTAAGTTATTAATAAATTAGAATATAAAGTAAAATATTTTGTTCTTAGCTACTATGTTCCGCCGTAAAGCAAATAACTAATTAAAACAATACAATTACAATCGATTTCAAACTATTAAACTACAAATTAGAACAATTAAGTAACAAATTAAACCATTAACTGCCTTGTGAGTGACTATTACCTCCTAAAACCTCCCCTATGATCACCATCAGCACATGGAACTACTTACCTCTAAAGTAAATACTTCAGGGTACTCCAAGAAATTAAAATTTCCGTAAGCTTTTTTGCATCCGAAAGTGTGGCAACAAAAACTATCATCATGATTTTAAACGTGACTGTTTTGATTATTATTTTTTCTTTATATGTTAGTTAGTTAGTTATGTGTTAGTTTGTGATAATTGAAAATATAATAAACTAGCTTTTGCCCGCGGCTTCGCCCGCGTACATAAAATATAGCCTATGTCACTCAGGAGTAAAGCAGCTTTCTATTGTTGCTAAAATTTTTCCAATCGGACCAGTAGTTCCAGAGATTACCTCTTACATACAAAAAAAAAACAAAAAAACAAACTTTACCTCTTTATTATATTAGTGTAGATTATTAATTTTTATTTTAAAATTATATTTTCAGTAATGTTATGTAAGTATTTTTTTAACTATTGGTATTCAATAAAACATTATCATAACTTTCTAACTTTGGGCCAAGGTAAAAAGTAAAGTTTGTTTAAATAGCATATTTTACCAATTTGTGACTAGCGATGTATCATCTAATGACGAATATAAAAAAATCAAATTTCTAAATAAACGGAATTTTTTGATGGGTGGGAAAAAATCATCTAATGACAAATCCCGCCATTGGGCGGCGCGGGAAAAAGTGTCAGAATCTTACTAATCAATCGACCCATCCCATTCCTTCTTAGCCTTCATACCGGGGTCGGACCATCCTTTCAGAAACTGGACCGGGGCTCCAGTAGGCTTCGGCTCTGCAGTAGGCTTTGGCCCTGCAAAAGGCTACGGCCCTGCAGTAGGCATCGGCCCTGCAGTATGCTTCGGCCCTGCGCTTCTCTCTAATAGCCGCCTTCTTCGTGCATTCATAACTATATAAATGCACGAGGAATCACTGGATGATGAGCCCTAAAGGAAGTATCAAATAGCGGAAATCTAAGAGCTATACAAGTAATGTGCTTGTGAGCTTTAAGTGAAACCTTACTAGTGTCCCCTGTCCCGGCTTAACTTGTCATAGTAAAAGGTATGACGTGCTTAAGTTAATTGTGACTTAACTTTTGATGGCTTAGTTTTACTTGCCTCGTTTCTTGATTAGAAATATGGTACTGTATTTTGGGAATTTTTTAAATAAAATACTAATAATATAATTTGGGTGTCTTCAAGGCTAGAGTGAATAGGCTCTTAATAAACTAGTGCGCCTTACCATCAACGATTGCATCACTGCTTACCATCAGGTGGGATCGCAGTCAAGCACTAGTTTATTGCAAGTTAAAAAAAAAAAAAAAACTATTTTCTGCCAGCTGCTCTGCCCGAGTAAACGGATGTTCCTCAACTCAATGCAATTTTTAGACTTCATTGGAGTCAAAAAAATCTCTTAGTGCTTGTCTTCGGCAAAAAACTAAACCTTGTGCATAATTTCACTTTCTTAAAATAAATAAATAAACAAAAAAAAAGTAAAAAAAACTTTCACTGAATTTTTCTAGGAAAAAATAAAATTTACGATATAAAATAGATTTCGTAAAAAAGTACGACTAAAATATTTTTTTAAGGTCATTCAAGTACATATATGTATGTACAATAGACGCACCCAACGGCCATCCATTTTGCGAAAATGTGATTCTTTGGGCTATGTCGGCAACCTTGGTTTTCCTGCGGATATCTTCATTTCCGATACGATCAGAAATGAAGATATTCGAGACTGATGCTGCGCTAGGTAGTAATAAAATTTCAAAAATTTTATCGTTTCCCAAACAGCTTTGTAGTCAAATATTATTAAACATTTTACGCTTTCATCTCGATTCTGATATTTCCGCTGGCATTGCTTAATTTTGTGAAAAGGGTTTGCTACCCTTGCTATAATAAATTAAGCATTGTAATTGGAACTCTATTTCGGTCATTAAAAGGTAAGTTTTAGTTTGCAGTGTAACACAATGAGACTTCCTAATAATAAGTTTGGTAAATCGTATAGTATATACTTAGATTGGTCGTACCTAAATATTACACGCATCAGTACAGGGAAACTCGCTTTTGTTTGCGGGTTTACCCATCTGAAAGTAGAAAATTATATATCAAATGTCCTACACCATGTCAACCATCAGCCAACTGAGGTCCAGTTTCTCTCTAAAAGGAAAGCTTGGCCCCAGTGTGAAAGACAAAAAAGAACGGGGTGTTTAGCTAATTAGAGTCTGACACCATTTCCCGCACTGCCCAAGGGTAAGATTCGTCATTGAATGATTTTTACCTACCATAAAAAGCTGAGTAACAAAAATGATAGCTACGACCAAAACTAACCGCTAGAATAAAAGCCAAATATAGATAAATATCGACCAACAAGGCCACGAATATATTATATCTAGATGCCTTACTTCCTTCAAAGCGGATTGTAATCGATATAAAGTATTATAGGTAGGCAGATAGGTAGATTTATGTATATTTCGACAGTGTTTTCCGGTCGCGCCTAAGCCCCATCAATCAGCCTATCAAATTCTACTGTTCGACATAAGCCTCACTATGTTGGATTTGGCTTATTTTTATCCTGAAAGAAACTAAAAATATATAAATTTATGTGGCAGCCAATCCAATATAAAAAAATAACTCTACAATAATTATTTCAAAAATAATTAGGTAGTTCATCATCATCATCACCAGCCTTTTTAATGTTCCCACTGCTGGGACACAGGCCTCCTCTCTAGGAGAGGGAATGGGCCACAATCCACCACGCAGTCCCAGTGTGGATTGGTGGATGTCTCATGTCTTCGTATTTTTGGTTCTAGGACATGCCAGTTTCCTCACGATGGTTTTCTTCACCGTTTTGAGAGCAGTGGTGGTGAAATAAATTACACAAAGTAATGCGCCTGGCTGGGCATGAACCCGCTACCTAAAACTCGTAAGTCGGGGCTCTTACCACTCGGCCACCACTGCTTATCATTTTCAGCTTAGCATTAGGTAGTTAATGTCCATTATTCATAAATAATTAGGTAATTATTCATATATAATTATTCAATTATATCGAACACGAAATGAATCATGAAAAATATATTTCTATTCTCTTGTCAAATTTGACACGGAGTCTTTCCACGCACTGACATGATGATGTAAAATTCATAACATAATGGGCAGCAGTGATAAGTTCAGGGTATCTTCGTGAATAATAAAACCGAAGACCTGAACTGAATTAAAATTATTTTTAATCTAAAGGTCAGTGATGAATAAGAAGTAATATCTTTTGCCACCATAATACGTGTTCGATTACGGATTTGGTATTTTTTTAGGTCGAGGGGCTTTTTGGACCAGGACCATTATGTACCCAACTTCCTATGAAAATAATATTTTTATTGAGTACCTAGTATTTTGGGATCATGAAGAAAATATAAATTGAAGTAAAATTACCAAAAATGAAAAAAAATACCTTAAAAATGGAAGTCGAAACTGCAATCACAGTCCAATAAGTCATGACCCAAAGAAATACCATATCTATAAACGGAAAAGCGCACTACGACCCATTTTTTTTTTTCAATTATATTAACTAGTACTTGACTACGCTCCCAACAAATCGTATACAGCTATGCAATCGTTAATGGTAAAGCGCAGGAATTCATTAAGAGCTTATTCACTGTAGCCTTGAAGACATCAAGACTTTAGGAAGCAAATCATTGCAGTCGTTCCTTAGCTGTACGCAGTATAAACGACGAAGATAAACGCTTAGTCCTGAACGTAGAGGTGTTGTCTATTTTGTGTCAAAGTCATCAATCGTGGTAGACCATTCATCATTTACTGCTGGATATTCCTACAAACAACGTATAATTTCGAATAGTCACTGTTATAAATAGTTTACTTTTGTGAGCATCTGGCATAATGATGTATTACATAGTATAAAACAAAGTTGCTTACTGCTGTCCCTATGTACGCTTAGATCTCTAAAAATATGCTATGGATTTTGATGCGGTTTTTTCAATAGATAGAGTGTTTCAAGATAAAGGTTTATGTGTATAATACATGCATAGTATAATTAATATCAGTATCCGTGCGAAGCTGGGGCGGGTCGCTAGTTGTGTATGTAATTTTGATTTTGGTAGATATTGTAATGGTGCTCCCACATTGCCGTTATAAAATGTTTGTAAACATTTTATAACACCAAAACATTTACTAACAAATGTTAACAATTGTTGCACTTTGTTAGAAACTGTTACATGTTATAAGTGCTCCTACATTGATGGAAAATGTTTAAACATTTTATAACATCTAGTATTGGCTCGCAGTTTGGTTTCGCCTTCTGAGGGCCGAGGACGTCTACACGAAAATGGAAGAAGATTTGCTCATTGGAATAGCTTTTATTTTTTGTTTAAAAAAGAAGAAAAAGCGCTCTTGTTATAATTTGTTTTGTTATAAAATGTTTACTAACATTACTAAACATTTTCTAACATGAAAATTTATTTGTGATTAAATGTTTGCTAACAAATGTTTACTAACTTTATTAAACATTTTCTAACGGCAATGTGGGAGCACCATTAATGACAATATTAGTTCGTCTGATTTCGGTATTTTAAATAGGTAATTTTAAGTTTCTCGTTTATTGAGGTTTATTAGGAAAATTACAGTTGTGTTATGAACCCTAATGCTTATGATGTTGTGTTGTAGCCAGTAGAAACAGTCTCCTACAAGCTACAACCACCTTATTTTTGTAGCTTGCCACCCTTATGAACTGGCAGGATTTTTTTTAAAGGGTCGGTCTTGGAATCTTGGCACTTGGTCTTGGTCTGGAGGTTGTTTTAGTCAATGAAAGTCTGAAACTGTTTCTTGCAATTAAACAAAAAGAAAAGGAAATAATTCTGGTGTAACCCGCTCAGCTCGCTAGATGAGATCCACAAAAATTACACCAAACAATAAAAAAATAAAATTTATCGCTTTCTCCATTTAAAGTTAAATGTCGTGCAAAATACTAAATATTAACTCAGAACCTCATTTAAATTCTCCCAATTACTCTTATTAATTGTCCATGATGACACCCATGGGGAGTAAAATTAACTGTTCTAGTAACACATTTCATAGATTGGTTACAGGAAGTATGATTCATGATATTACACTTATTTTGCAAACAGGTTTTAAAAAACACTCAATTATGTCGTCAGTTTAAATTAAGATGAGACAGGTTTCCTAGCTGACTCATCTGAGAAGAAACACCGGAACAAACTCAGGAGTTTAAGTCTCTTTCAAAGTCTATATTGAAAACATTATGGGACAATCATAATGAGAACCATGCAGATTCACTAATCTACATAGATGGAAAGATCGTCTTGGACTCTGCTAAGACGATCTTTTAATGAAAGTTCCACACAGATTTAAGTGGACCTGGCCAGTCAGTCCAAGCAATTGTCAGTATTCGTATAGCCAGGCGCGGTCTTGCGGACCATTTGTCTGGTAACATTACGGTCCAAACCCAAGTCATCCAAGAGCGGGATTCATCATTGGATGATTTTTGCCCACCACAAAAAAAAGTAATTTATAGCTCAGCTCAGGATCACTAAGGAGCTCAACGATTTGACGAATAATTTCAAAGAAAGTACATTTATTCAACGACAACACCCCTCATTTAGTTATGGAACAAAAAGGTGGAAATCAAGTTTATACTTGCTTACTCGCTGATGTGTCAAAAATGTTAGTACCTTAAGCAAATGTTGTCAATGCTAATTCTAGCCCAAATCGATATCTAGATACTGGATTGCTGGCCAGACAGTCTGGCGTCCCGGTTTAACTATATGTGTGGTGCCAGTTGTCGCGCCTCATTTATTTAATGTTCTCCATATTTATTTTTGTCCCGTTCTTGTGTATTTGAGTTGAAAAAAGGTGATGTTATTTGCACGTCCCAAAGCGTAGATCTCTGAGAAAAAGAATGTCTATGGAGTTTCTTGCATGTTCTTGCAAATAGTTTTCCCTTTTTGAAACTGATCGAACTTCAAAATTCGAAAGTGCTTGTTATTGGTTTCTTTGAAATATTGTTTCATTTTGAAATTTCGGAAAGCGGTCCGCCGAACCACTTACTAAGATTTAATTTTGAAATATTTCTATTCTTGTTGAAGGCATTTAGACTTATGGATGAACAGATAAACCAATGTTTCATTGTCATTGTAACAAAATCATCTTCACAGTTTGAAATATTGGGCTTTGTTTGTACTAAAGCTGCTGTTTTAGACAACAATAGTTTTGCTTACATTTAGCCTGACCCTAACTTTATAATCAGGCATTAAGTCTACCTTTGTATTATGTGCATAAAGTTTTTATAAATAAATAAATAACATTGAAGTAATCTAATTGTGTTTATTTATTTTACAATTCATGTCCACAGTCCTAGAAGGAAACTGGAAAATAAATAGGTATTATTTATTTTACAATTCATGTCCACAGTCCTAGAAGGAAACTGGAAAATAAATAGGTAAATTGAAATTAAACTGCAATTTCTACAATGGTTATTCCTAATGGAATAGGGGTATTATTATTTTGGACGGTTGCTAGTGGAACTTCAATGCATAGTTAAATAAACACAAGCATAAATATTTCTTAAAACTCAAATATGATAATCTACATATTTGTATATAACACTAACAACTTTTTTACAAACTACTTACATGCAAAAATAGTCCTCAAAACTGTCGAATCTTATGTGACCTTTACAATCCATTTTAATATACGAGTACATATTTGGAGATATCTACTAGACTCTTCGACTAGACTATTGAATTTTTCCCTAACCACTATTCCGTTCGTTCATTCACAGCTGCCAGTCAGACCATACCAAATCGTAGTTATTGTCGTCTGCCAGTCTAGACCGCATCGTAGTTATGCCTTGCGTTGTTTGGAATGTTCTACCGAATATGTCAAATGCCTATACGTTATTTGGTTTGCCTACATTCGAGGAATGTCTTCGTTGTTTTAGCTTACATAACGTTGCGATTGAACGAGTGTTAGTTGATGATTGGTATTAGACCTTGATTTTGATTTGCTTATTTCAAACGATTTTTTCCAAATACTAGTATTTTATCAGCGATCTTTTTTCCACCACAATCTTTTCATAGACACTAACACCTACTAAAATTTAAAAAAAAGTTATGAAAATACTTATAATAACTGGATTTAGCTGTACATTAATGTTTGTCTCTATTTAAACATACAGCAATGGTAAATAATATCAAAGCTATACCTAGTACCTATGCATTTAGGTAACCATTATGGTACCAAATCGTGCAATTTTTAGCTTCACTCACAATTCAAAAATCACAGTGTATTGTTTTTTTCTTTTAAGATATGTAACTTAACCAAGCCTCATCACAGCTTTCGCAGTTCAACCAACAGATATGTAAATAAATATTAAAAATCCACAAAAACGTTCAAAGACTGAAATGGAATGTAAAATGATATGACACAAGCGAGCTGAGACAGCGCTATGGTCGCCCGTAGCGCTCGTACACCATGACAGACGAAGAAATTATACCCCCAACCTTCGCAGAAAAACTACTATTTTACACAACAGCCACCTTCGTTCTACTTGGAACGTTCAGCCTTTTCGCATTTCTCTTCCTCGTACCATTTGTCATAGAACCGGCATTTACTACAATATTCATGCAATTCGATCCAGTCGCAGCACTATGCGTTACAACAGGGGTAAAGCATCTCGTTGGCGCCAGCAACTGCTCCTGGGCTTCTTGCAGGGAAGGCTGCACCAAGGACCTGTTTGAATGCACTCAAATTCGCGTCAACTACAAATTGGGAATTTACCCCAATGTAACTCCCACTGATATGGACAATTTAATCCGAGCCGAAAGGGCATTGAGGAAAGATTACGAATACGAAAATTACGAGGTAACGGCTGATAAAGCGTATCCAGAAATGTTGGAGGAAGATCTGCCTGATGCTATACCAACAGGGTTGCAGGGAAACGACTCTGAGTGGTACTTTACTGGAGCCAGACTGTTTCCGAACGTAAAAGGCTGTGGGTACCCGCCTATCCTGAACTGCACGGTCTTCTACGCGAAGCACAAACCAATTGGAAACAATTACACTTGTTACTACAGCCGCGTTGATCCAGGGTTGGTGATCACTGAGCTGGATATGTGGCAGAATACTTTAAACCTGGTGTATGCCATGGCAATACCAATACCGTCGTTCATAATTTCGGTGATATATTTGACATTTGCGTACTTTAAGATATATAATACTGAGGAAGAGTCTGAACAAGCGCCGTTGAAGAGTGATGCTGAAGCAATGGCTACAGGAGATGATGAGAAGCCAACCACTCCAGGGTCTGATACGTTCAGGGAGGATCTGGCATGTTTCGGTCATCAGCTGAAGATGCAACTGGCTAATGAAAAGCCTAAAGAAGGCTTTGAATCTAATAGTCCGCCGATTTCCAATTCTGCATCTTTGTCTGGGTGAGTGTGCAAATTTTATATTTTATTTTTTTAAGTTCTTCATGTGTAAACTTATTTATCATTTCCTTTAGTCTTCTATTTTAAATTTTATTTATTTAATTGAATCTCAAATAAATGGTATGGAAAAAAATTCAAGGATTTCCACCATGCCCACTAAAAATTCGATGTGTTAGGCAAAAATATAGATTTTTGATTATTTGTAAACGAAAAAATATAAAAAAATAGCAACTTTATTTAACATGATGAAATTCCAAGAAAGTACGTGTTCATCAGATTCTTATAAAAATTCTCTGCATCCGACAGGACCAAGTCATCGTTCGTGAACGCCTAACGTGACTAACAAGAATATTATACAGAGGTACGTCTCTGGTGGCTTGTGCTTTATTACTGTATGCTTAAGGCACAAAATCGTATCTCTCGCTCGCGCACTTATTGAATTGCACATTGTTATAATAAAAAAAAGAACAAAAAGTATCATACATTACGGCTTGATGCTTATTACAAATATAATTTTTAATAAGGATATAATTATTTCTGAATAATTTAATTATTCATATTGGCGCTTTGCTATATAATTATTCAACTTTTATCGATTTGAACAGTAACAATCTTTAGATATATTTTCATTTAAAATAAATGCTAAGCTATATAAAAAAAAACCATACTGGAAATATTTTTATTTTTATAAATCAGCTATTTAGTAAAATTATTTGATACGTATGTATTTTAATTTTATTTCTGTTTTCTTTTAGAATATTAGTGTGAAAATTATAATGACATGGAAATGTAAATAAAATAGTCTTGCTATAGTGTTTTTAGCTGGGATGGATCTACTATACTATTGTTTTTGCCTTTTGTGTCTCAAAATGTAGTATAAATCAATATAATTCTGGTAAGAATAAGTGGAAAGTTTTACCATATCCCAACTTATGTCGTTCGCACATTAGTACGCGTCAGGCGGTAAAAGTCGGGAAACATCGAAAATGTATTGAAGCGAACTGTTTCAAAGTCGATCATGAACATTAATGGAAGCATCGAGTATACTGCTACATGTTGGGTAAAATGGGGTAAATAGAAACAAACAAAATATTCGCATTATTACTTTGATTTCATATTTTTAGTTTTAATAAAGCATTTTTGTTTTCAATATTGAATTCATAAAAAACATTTAAATACTGCAAACAATTTTTAAATAACGAAAAAATTACAAAATGTTGTTTCTATTTACCCCCCCATTTGGTTCTATCCACCCCGGTACGGTACGGTTACGATATTCGTCTGATCCGTTTATAATTTTACAACTGCTTTTTTTTCAAAGTAACTATAAGCTTTTAAAGGGTATTAAAAGTTAATTAACTAAAAAATATAAGTATTTTTTTAATTCTTATCACTTATACAGAAATTCAGCAAATGAGTATAAGAATCTAAATCGTACTGGCAAAACAATTTTTAGCTAGTTTTGTAATAATTTTTCTTAAAATCCTACAAGTCAGTTAATTTAAACAAAAAATACAGGGTATAGGTCGGTTGTATAGGTAGTACACGGTAAATCAATTGAACCATTTGCTATGCCTACACAAAGTAGGGCTCACTTTGATCGAGACCCAAAAATCGGTTATCATTTTTGTCACACAAGTTGAACTATCTTAGTGGTCGACCTTATGCACTGTAACCGATTTTCTGTTCCCAATTAAAGTAAGGTCCTGCCCGTAATAACAAATGGTTCAACTTATTTGCCGTGTAATATGAAGCCAGTTTACTATTGTAATAATTTTTAAAGTTACTTTTCACTTTGTTTTCAGATGACAGGATTCCTGAAGAGGCGGCATCGGTTACAGAGTGCATCACGAGATGAGCTGAGCAATATGAACAAACTCTTTATGATCTTATTGTGCTCGATATGTGATTTTAACACGCTTGAGTATTGCTGTTCCTCTCATTCTATTCTGTAAGAGTGCAAGAGTGAGAAGGTAGGATAGACACAGTATGAAAGCACGACTTTGAAAAGGTCGAAAACGGGCGAAAGATTTTTTTTATAACGCGTTGTGAAATAAAAAAATAATACTGAATATTTTGGCGGTGATCATCTCCTGTTTTGGTTATTTAATTATTTTTGAATAATATAATGAAGAGAACACGATTTTCAAAAGATAATTATAATTAAATCCCATCTACCTTTTACATGACAATAATTCTTTCAAAATAATTAAATTGTCCAAATTTTTATGAGCGCCAATTTGTAAAAAAAGGTTTTTTATTTGATTTTATATTATAGTTACGTTTTTTTAAATACCTTCCACGGAGAATTATTGCTCAATACAGAAGGGTTTAAACAAGACAGAAGATATCACCGAGTCAAAAGATTTATATTAGTAATAAAAGAATTTTATCTCCTAATAGTAATTTATAAATAAGGTTTTAATGCTCGTACGCTAATGTGTCAAAATGCACGCATGCTGTTAAAATATATTGAAAATATAAAGAAGTAGCATATTATTAAAAAAAAAGTATGTATAAAAGCAAGCTGTTCAGAAATAGTGAAATAATTTTATTAAATTGTTGATTTTGAGAAACATTAGTTACGACAAAAAACAGTCGAGAAATAGAAATTATTTAGAAGGAAAAGTATATTGATGAAAAAAAAAATGTTAAAAAACATCGACGAAAAGTTATAAATAGTGTTAACCCACCAGTACAATTCATTGATATCATTTTAGTTGTAAGCTAAATTAGTTTATTTGAGAGTAATAATGCACATTTTAGTTTTAGTTAGCAAAATTATCCAAAGCTTGACTGAAGTTTTGATATCAGGTTAGAAAAAAATCTCAAATAAAATTAGGTCAGACGTATAATGTATAATTCGATCATAATGTACGTACGTTGAGATTATTGAATTCCTTGCCACGCGCTACGCGATATCGATTCTCCGTCCCGTACCTCGACTATTCAAAAATTCATTAACACTGTCCATACCGATCCGAACCGACATTGTACCATTATTCTCACCGAAATAGAATACATGAATCAAATATAATCTAAATTAGTTTGTTCTATTTCTTTGAAACGTTTCATTTTTTGACCATAATTAACTAACTAACTAGCCCGAGCATTATATATTTTTTCCGGAAAATTCTAATACTGACTCGAATATCCCAAGGTTGTAAGAGAAGCATAAGTTTTTTTCGTAATAATATTGTATAAAAAACAAAAAGGCTTGTGAATATTGCGTAAATTCTAGAGTATAAAACGCCAGTCGAGATTCAATTTTCATTCTGAGCCCTGAAACATTTCTATGGTTTTTTTCTGAAGCTTAAAAATTTTGAAAAATTTACTTATTATTTGATATACTTACTTTGTGAGTGTTAATAGGGCTATTGCCAGGATTCTCTTTGATAAGTGGAATTGGACTGTGCCTCCATGAAAGAAAGATTATCCTATATTCTCCAACAAATTATCTGAACTACCAATACTCATTTTGAAGAAGACATTGTTTGTACACCTAATTAAATTTGAATAATTCACGTAGACTGGATGAAAATGTTAGATATCGCTAAAATCTACGCACATTGTCTAGTGTATTAAATTCGATGAATTATAATAATAAGTGTTTGTATAATTTTGAGATCCTATAGTTAGATACGCCTTTATAGTTTTACTATGTGTTGTATGGTGGTTTAATCCCAAGTACCTAATTGTAAAATAAAATATCGCTTTATAATTTATAAGAAAATAAATGGAACCCAATCTATTAATTTATTAAAATAATAAATGTTAACGAAAATAAAAATAGCAGATTAAGATATAAAAATATGTTTATATATAAAATTAATTATTTTCAAAATCTAATACATGTTTTTGCGGTTTACGTTTTTGTCAATTTGAAGTTGCAATTATTTTTACAAATGCAAAACTAACCCGTGCTAATATTAATATCTTTATCTTTAACTAAGCCAGTGTACCTACTTATTTGTTATGTAATATTGACAGAATAATTGTGTTATAAATAATTATATAATTATTTTAAAAATACATATTAAATACAAAATATACTTCATATTAAATTAGTGTTAGATAGCGCAAAAGCAATTGGTAAATAATATCACAAAATGTAAACCGAAGTCAAATTAATTTTTAGTCATAATTTTTTTAGTTTTCCCTGTGAACGTCTGAATTTCGGTTGTGTATAGTTTTTTAGTGATTTTAGTGTTAATACGTATTTTTAATAATTCCAATGATATTGTTGTATTGCAATTGTATGTAAAATGCTTTAATGTGATGGTAAAATTAATTAAGGCACCTTCGGATAGGTTCTCACGTCGATGCCCTTTCTTCCAATAAATTATTGTAAAAATGAGGTTATATTTCTATTTATTTTTGACATTAATATTAATACACATAAATATATATTATGACTGAATGTGGCATAAAAATATTAAAATACTGAGAACAAAAAATATTTACTGTTGAAATGTGGGTTTTTATTTTGAAGTTCGAATAATGTTGTGAATAATAATTATTATTCGAATAATTTATTGTACAGCATGACGTAGAAATATGACCTCGCCTTATTGTATTTCTCATATAAACACGTCTATTACACTTTTTAAACACCCTTACACTATAATTATTACTTTTGAATATTTTTCCGTGTAATTTACACCAGTCTATGAGAAAAAATGGTCAATATTAATTTTATAAAAAAATATAATATTGATAAAATAAAATTGCTTGATGTTTTGTGTATTTTGTTAAACTGTTTAATGGGAGCGATCGCTATTTCAATGCTTTTTGGCTTGAAACAAAACACTTATATGTATATAAGAATGATATATTAATAATGAACATTATCATCAATCTATCGACACATGAAAGTGGTCAGCAGACTAGTCAAAAGTCCACCTAGAGGTATTTTGTAAAAATTGATGAGATTGGTTTCAAAAATTTAGATATTTGTAAAAGAATTAGATGTTTAAGAGCATAACTATTTGTAGTTACGCAGTTTGAGGCAGTTACACATATTCAACTTATTATCCCAGGGAAATGAGAAAACAACAAAAAGTCTTGATTTGACCTACATGTCAAAATAATTTGATGTATAAATAAATTTTGTTGAAAATGACCAAATAAATAAAATGATTGAGTACCAAATAATATTGTAGGATCGAAAAGTGATGATTCGCTTATAGTGTTTAAATCTAGTCCTTAACATTTCAATAGAGGTCTAACCTCGATGTTTGCCAACGAGCCACATAGCACATAGAAGGATTGGATCATGTAAGGAACTAAATCCAGGCGCTAAATCCTGAATTAGAGTCCTTAACCAAAAAAAAAACTGCTTAAGTTAATCGAGATGCCTCCTGAGTATCAGATGATAAATGAAAAAAAAAACTATTGTATGGATCCAAGATATGAAAAAGAAAAGAAAAACCAAGAAAACCCAACTATGGGTTAAGCTCACCTCTGTACTCTGTTCTTTTATTTGTAATTTTAATTTGTGTACAATAAGAAATATAAGAATATATGACAGGCCAAGGAGGAGAATGGAAAGAACTCGACTCCTAATAGACCACGAATTAATTCCACGACTTTTTACTCAGACTTCGTCCTCTCTCCTAACTTTGATGTGCCAGGGTCCATATTGATCTTGACAATATTTATGCCAGCTATCTAAATATATGGAATGCAATAAAGTATTGAATAGACGTTGGAGCGAACCAGCAGTAGCAAAAAGCAGAATAGAGGCCATTGTTCAGGAATCTTACACAATATACTAGTAAGAAAATATTCCTACTGTTACAAAAACCGAAAAATTATTATTCAGAGGCAGTATCATTCTAAAGGTTAATTATTTCTGGCCGTTTTCCAGAAAATCTTGGATTATGTCCAATTCCAAAGTTTTTAGAATTTAATAGGGTGCACAATAAATTCCAAAGTTGTAGCAGATGGTAACTAGTTCGTTAGTTATGTCGTGCTTCCGTTCTTGAATAACTTGTATTTGATTTATGTAAACTGAACCAAAGTCACTTGGTATTGTCACCTACTTGTAGTTGCAAAAACGTGTTTACATAATGTGACTGTAGTAATAAATGTAGGCTGGTACTACTCGGCACGGCACGAAATAAGTAACTAAGCTTGAAATTCTTGAAAACTTTATTTAGTTACTTCGAAAACTTAATCAAGACATTGCTGCAGTTCTTGAGTCAATATTTTCACAAATAATTATATTCAAAAATAATTATTCGAATAAAATAATTGATATAATTATTCGAATAAAAAAATTGATATAATTATTTATTCAAATATAATTGAATGATTAATTGAATAATTCTGTTGACTGTGTGTAACTAGCTCAACATTTTGAAGTGTGGCGCAAAATTATCTTGCTATTAAAAACTAACAAAAGCGAAAATGTTTGAATTATTAATATTCATCGTAAAGTGCGTTTTCATTCATTTGGAACTGTTGCCTTATAACCGTTTTGTACATAAAAAATAAATAAAAAATCGTTAGTAGGAAATAAAGTACACTCATTGGCTTCAACTGTTCGTTTTATTTATCGATCCCTATGATAATATCCATTGATCTATTCTTCTAAATTATCTATGTAAATAAAAAAAAAAACAATTGCCCTATGGCAATAACAATATTGACCGAGCGAGCGTCACTTAAATTGCGATCTACTCGATCAATGCAGCATTTTTTTTTTTGCTGTAGGTACGTATTTATAATTGTCAGAACAAAGCTTTAAAGTGTCTTATTCTAATAAAAATTATTTTGTTGCGGACCGGTACTTAATAAAATAAAATCATTTAAATACCTGTTCTGTAGTCTCATAGCTCTATTTGATTCTGATTCTGAAAAGTTTGCAAAAAAAAATTGGGGATTTAAGATCTAGAAAGGGAAAAAGAAATAATTAACAAACAAGTTTAAAAATAGATTTGTATTTCACAATTTTCATTAAATAATAAGTAGATACATTATTGCACATTATAAATATAAAATTTTATTAAAATTTAAAGTTGATTAGATTCGTAGGTCTATGCAAAAAAACCGAATACCTTGGCCAAGTCGTAACTTGGCCAAGGTATTCGGTTTTTTTGCATAGACAAAACGTATTTTATTATTGGTCTTTAGTTACTAGTCCAGCTGGGCCTTGGCCTATAACTGGCGCCAAACCAGCCACGGCCACCGCTTTCAGAGGTCTGAAAAAGAAAAAATATTGATAAAAACGCCATCTATCGTTCATACTAAAACACTAAAGGGCTAAAAGTTTCCTCTTAAGTTCAAGCTAGTATGCCTAGATGGCGCTATTCTTAAGCTTTTATTTGTAGTGCGTCTACTGTTTCGTAGATGGCGTTAAACTAAATATTAAAATTTCTTACCTGAAACCAAGTTCTTCTTTCGGTACTCCCAATCTTGCTAATTTTGCTTCATAGGTTGCCAGCAGATCATCATGGGCTTTACGCAGACGAGCGGCTTCATAGCGGAGGTCGTCTATTTGAGTATCTTTCAACTTGAAAAGTTCCTGTAAGGGTAGAAAGCCGGGTTTAAATCGTAAAAAAAATTAATGGAAAGTGTAAAAGGATAGAAATATATGTATTATCTACGATATAATTAAATAAGGCGTTCGTATACCACTTTTATTTCTAACAAAAATTAGGTCGTTTATTTTAGTAAAAAAAAATGTTTAGCTAAATAGAAAATAGCCAGTAATGGTTGATGTGTGAAAATCCTAACATAACAAAAATAGACACTGGATTTTTAAATGAGACGTTTGCCACGGGGGCCCCGTATCATTTATGCTGCAGATACGGCAGTAGCTACGCCACTTAGGTACGTCTTGCATCGATCGGGTTTGCAACCCTCAGCAGTGCATCAGTTTACCTTGTGGGAGGACTTCCAACGTTGGGTCTTATATTCGGTTGCAACTCCGAAACTTTTGTTAACGTTTAGTTCCGTTCAAAGAAAGTCTCTAGAAACGAATATAGCGGCAAAAATGAAACAAAATATTTAAAATCTCACTTGGATTTCCCTTGGTCCGACCTCACGTCCTTCCAAATTCTTCAGCTTGGCTTCAAGCAGTGCAGTCTTCAAAGAAGCTTTCTGCTGGACCTCTAGAACAGCTCTTGAGAACCTTGCTTTGAGCTCGTCTCTCTCTCTTCGGATGCGGTCAAAACGAACCTGGAGTACCTCGTACTCCCATTTCAGGACATCGAATTGCTTTTCTAGTGATGCTAGTTGTTTTGATTTGGCCTAGAATGATCACCAATTTTTTATAGTCACCAATATCTATATTTTTTCATAGAATTGATGTCTTTTAACGGCTGTCCTATTGCATCGACCTTATAATGACCTCACAGCGCCTCAGGCAAGAAGCCCTGAGGCGCCATTCCACCCCCGAACAGGAGAGGATCTGGAGGAATGGGCCGTCTCCTAGAAATATGCTCTAGAAGACGGCCACCACTGTTCATCCTGTTATCCTATTCATACTCCGATCCGATTTACTACTTATATTATAGGATACTATTTTTACTCCAATCCTATTTACTAAGTACTACTATTATAAAATACAAAACCGTAAAATCTTCTTAATTTCTCCTTTTTTAAGTCTGCTGGAAGAAATTTCTTTGGAAATAAGCAGTGTTTTTGTACTATTGCATATTATGTATTGTCTTTTTCGGTTTTTGTGTGTACGAAAAAATTGTTAAATAAATAAATAAGTTCGCATGTTTGTAAATTAATCTCGCTTTAACAAGACGGCTGTGGGCTTACATACATTTACCTACTATTCTCCGTATTTCTTTGAAGAATTTAGTCCCATAATAACCTCTCTTTAAAAAAAAAAGTCATACTCACGGCTAATGCAGCTTTGTCCCTATCATAATTGGACATCTGTCTTTTTAGTTCTTTGTTGTCTATTATAGCTGCTTCAAGTGGTTCTCTGAGGCTTTTAGTTTCAGCCACAGCATCTCTTGCTATCTTCTCTGCTCTCTCTTTCACTTTTTGCATTTCCTCCATTTGTTGCTTCAAACTACTTATTAGACCTAAAAGTAGCAAATGATATGCTTAGTTCCATTAGTGATGATAGAAGATAGATACATGACACAAAAAGAAATGTGTTTAACATGCTACTATCATCACAACATGACAGAATTAAACGCTAATAAATTTTAAAAGAAAGTATTGGTATTCTTATTTGTGTTGTTAAAAAACAGAATTCCTGACCAGCCCATTGGCACGTAAAATACGACGTTGTTTGACGTGGCAGTCATGAAAAAACGGTAAAAAGTTTTTGGCTTGCTTACCCAAATTATTCAGAGTGATGTCATTATAATAATTCTTTAAATCTGCAAACGCTCTTTCATGATGATGGATTAATTCTGACAACTGCTTATTTTTCCTCTCTTCAACTTCTGCAATTTCTGTTCTATGCTTTACTGTCAACTCTACTTTAGTTTCTTGAAGTTTTTTTTCAGCCTTATCTTCTATTTGACGAGCCCGCTCTTCAAATTCCTCTCGAACTTTTGATACTTCTTCTGCGTGAATTAATTTAGCTCTTCTCAACTCATCTTGAGCTGCAAGCATTTTCTCTCTCATTTCTTGCCTTAGAATTCTTTTGTCGTTAAGTAGTTCAAGTTCTTGTTCTTGGTGCTCTTCTTTAGCTGCTTTTAAGGCTACCAAGTTTTCTGCTCGCAAAGCTGCCCCTGCCGCCGCTTGCTCATATTTCAAATGTTTTATCTTCTGCTTTTCAGTTTCCAAAAGCGCTTCATTTTCTTCTTGTGATTCTTCTGTAGCTCGTTCTCTATTTCGCAATTCTGCTTTCGCTTCTTCTAACTGTTGTCTCGTAATCTCCCAGAAAGTTCTAATTTTGTCTCTTTCGAGTTGGAAGTAGTTACGTTCCTCTCTCTCTTTGTCTAGTTCCTCTTTGACTCTGAGTGTGAACTGTTCCAGTTTCTCTCGAGTCATTTCAGATGTGTCCACGCCATCGATGATGATTGCTGTAAATAAATATTATTTATATATTTAGTAGGTATTTGTTATGATACGAAAGTTTTAAGTTTTGCTACAGTGAATCAGATTGCCACTTGACCTTGGCTCTTTGAAGTAACAACGCAGATATATTTTATTTTAGTATTTATACGCACCTGGTGCCTTTTTAGCTTTTCCCGTGTCTTTCGCTTTTGGCGGCTGTAAAGTAAATAACATCATTAAAAATATATCACACCGTATATTAATTTTATCATAGTTGCGTCCGACTACTAATAAAGAACATAATATATAAAAGCTAAAGTAGTTATTCCAGAATTGCGATATTCTATAGTGAAAAATTAAAAGGATACATACCATTTTGGGTTTTTATCAAAAAACGAGCAGCAGAAAATAAATATTATTAGAAAAAAATAGTTCCACAAAGAGTTATTATTCGTTTGTAGCAGTGTTGTTGACGTTGTCAGGATCAACAGTTTCGTTGTCATGGTGACGTAACATTATTTACATCCATGGAATTAGCCAGTTCTATATTAAATAACTGCTCTGCTTCTAGATTCTGGTCACATTTGCTTTCTATGGGACATGTGGTAGGAATAAAAATGTTTTTAATTTTATTTAAAGCGGCTTCGCGTGACCCAATGGCTTGTTTTTCTTTGGGTAGAGAATAAGCATTGCCATACAGCGTATCAGTGCTATCAGATTTTTGGGTACTGTACCAGTCGGTAGCACTGCAAAAGCAATGCGAAAGGTTTTTATGACGCTACTACTACGAAAGAGTTTTAGATTACCTTTATTGTTTTATTTTTTAATTTATCTGGATGCATGTTTTGTAAATATATTAAGTTTTGAAGCAGTATTTCAGACTATTAAACCAAATGCTCAGCTTTGTCATATTAGTTTAGTTTCTTTTTTATTAAATATTATTATTAAACCCCAAATAATATGAAATAAGGACAGGAAGAAGAAGAAGTTTTACATTTACTGGTTGACGTATTTCTGATTAATAAAATTATTGAAATGCAAACTGTTTTTATGTAAGTACATTTTTTAATATCTCTCATTTTATTGCACTAATCTATAAGAATATACATTTAATTATACTAAAAATAACCTAAATAAACTAAAAATACAATAATATTTACAAATGATTTATTGGGCATCAAAAAATTCATCCACATCGATATCAATGGGAAAAGTGCCTTGAATGCTGGCAGCATTGCCACGCTGGATAGTAATGCTGATTCGCTGACAAAAGTAAAGCCCAGCCCTCTGGTCACGCGAAGAGTCGACCAGCTGTTTGTTGATGTCGCGTACAACTCGATGAGCGCTCGGACCCCATGGCCCTAGTGTTTCAACCCCAAACAGCTCAAACATATAACTCCCAATAAGGTTATTATATTTACGCCGTTTGAGGTTTTCTGCACTTGCAGCAGCCGCCCCAGCACAACTTGCCGTACTCAGAAGATGGGATGGCGCAGGGGTGTCGACACATGTGGCATCCCACATCAGAGGCCTACCCAACTTCCAGGGCATTATGGTCATCCCGTCTGGCCTCTTCCCATCGTAACGTGCCAAGCCATTGGGTTCTAAAACAGCTGGCACCCGGCTGTGACAAGGGCTCGACGGATGATGTCATTGATACTGGCGTGCCTAGCTATCCGGCCAGCGCTTCTGCTGTAGGATAAGCCATGGTGGCCGAGGCGGTCGACTACTTCACCGCACTGACACCGTAATAGCCCAGTCATATTAGGTGAAAAAAGGGGTCAACCTCGGAATGAGAGATAATAAGCTATAAATTGGTATAAACCTTTGTTTTGTCGTTCTATATGTTGTCTCAAAAGTCACAAATGATACCGTGTCCGTGTCTTAAGATATTGAAGGTCAACGGTCATAAAAATTGTTTTTTTTATGAATATCTCGCTTTCTTTTGCTTAAATGATATTTTTACCTTAATAAAAGTTGTAGAGTATAAAATTCTCTAAATTTTCATCTTATGTTTTTTTTGATACGATCAACCGTTTTTGAGGTAGAGCGCGAAGAGTGCGCAGCGCATGACTTGACTTAGAACCTCAAGAATGGGGCTGGATGCTTGAAAATGGAATCCTGGAGCCCATAAGAACGTTATTACCTCCAGCACCAACCGAACTACTAAATATAATATTTTGCAATTGCAAAAATGGTTGTGGTTCCCGCTGTGGATGCCGAAAATCACGACTACTATGTTCTTTAGCTTGTGGCCAGTGCAATGGACAAGCTTGCCTGAACACTGCACAATATCCAAGTAATCTCGATGAAGCAAACGCATACGATCCTGAAATTCTGGAGGGTTTGGAGATGAATATGACCGATAATGAGGATGATGACAATGAATTGAACGTTTTCGAGCGACAACAAGAAGAAGACGACGAAGAAGGTGAAGATAACTAGCTTCTATTCACAATTTTATTATAATTAAAACCATTAAAAATTCTTATAATATTTAAACTGACATTTCAACAAATGTATAGTATGGCATATTTAATGATAAATAAAGATATGCATAAAATAGATCCCCTTATTGTCTTTTTAACTGAAAATATATATTCCAGAATTAATAATATACTATAGTTGAATAGTTAAATATAAATAATTAAGTTACTGATTTTTAATAAAATATCAACTATTAATAATTAGTACATAAATAATGGCCATTGTTTAATAATTATAATAATTTAATAAATAATAGACTTTATATAACGTACTGATAACCGTAACTCACGCTTGATCTTGCATTGGACCATATATGACTGTGCGCTGCGCACTCTTCGCGATCTACCTCAAAAACGGTTGATCGTATAAAAAAAAAACATAAGATGAAAATTGTAGAGAATTTTATACTCTACAACTTTTATTAAGGTAAAAATATCATTTAAGCAATAGAAAGCGAGATATTCGCAAAAAACTAATTTTTATGACCTTTGACCTTCAATATCTTAAGACGCGGACACGGTATCATTTGTGACTTTTGAGACCACATTTAGAACGACAAAACAAAGGTTTATACCAATTTATAGCTTATTATCTTTCATTCCGAGGTGAAACCCCTAAAATGACTGGGCTATAAGTACATAATTATTTTACTAGCGGTCTCTCGTAGTCAAAATAGTATTCATTACAAAACCTTCTTGTACTAAAAAACTTTTTCAATCCGACACAAAAAAAGAAAGCCAAACAACCACCCGTCATTACCGTCATTCAGAACTGGAAAATTTGAGAAATTGAATGTGTAAATAAATAATGTGATTCTAGAGGGCAAAATATCTCGCGGACCACCGGAAACATGTTGATAGAGGCAGTCAGCGCAGTCATTTACGGGACCGTATTCCTCAGCCTGATCCTTATCGACTATGTTCTTGGTCATGGGTTCGTGGACATGTTCCAGAAGATCTTCTGCAAGGTCGCCTGCTTCGTCAAGAAGACTGTGAGGGAAGAAGCGAAGCAAGTCGTAGTCATCCCGGAGAATCCCATCAGTTTGCCTGTTTTGTTCATGGAGATTTTGGTGTTGAGTTTAACTATCGCTGTTAGTATCTATATAGTGTAGCTTTTATATCGCTCACCTAGCCCATAGGCAGATAGTAGATAATATAGCTTTCTCCTTGCGTCGTTTATCCTCAATGTTGAGGGTCGTGACCTCGACGAAAAACTTTTTGATGTAGGTACTATATTTCGCTGATGATGATGGAATATACTTATTCCATTCAGCTCATCAAAACTGATTAAGCATCTCAGGTTTTTCAGGGCGTCCGTGAACCGCCATTTTAAGACATTGAAATAATCGTCGTCTCCTCCGTGATTTGCCGCAATTCAGATAGTGTGCCTTCATGGCAATAATTTCATTATTACTGAATTTCGTTGCTACCATTTGTGCACCATTTTTTGAGGAAAATCCCTAAGTTATCCCACGTTTTCATCGCTTCATTTCCTTCGTGATCTACCGTTGTCCAATTGTGAGCTTTCAGGGCGCTTTTAATGATTCTTAAGAAGACTGATATTTTATTTTATACTTTTCTTAAGATATAGACTAATATCAATAGATGTTCTTTCAGTTCCTGAACAAATACAAGCAGTTACGCACCAAAGATCGTCTTGATGATCTTCTTCACGAGAGCAAGGAGGCTCTGAGACAAACCAATGAATTTATAGAGAAGTGGAGACTGAGACGGGTAAGGATGTACTTTTTTTAAATCAGCTTGGCTTGTATCCTTTGTCGTCTACCGCAATTGCGTCATACTGTGTCAGGTAATCAACTGTGTGCTATTTTGGCCCACAGTTTATTGGTTTTGCGGTGGCAACTGCGCGCTACCGCTTCTCCATAACCTGGCTGAAGGATTGGATATTTCCCGCCTTAAAAAAATTGTAGACTTCCTGTTTTAATTTACTTTTTCTTAAGAGACACAGAAGTTGTAATAATGATCTTGTTTGAATTCTAGATACTGCTTATAAAATGATGCCAACATTAAATGGTTGATCCTTTAGAAAGGATCAAACATTTAAAGTTGGCATCATTTCACATTCACCCAATAACTCTGGAACAGCCATCAGCAGCTGCTTTTCTAAAATCTAGCTAAATTTTAGATCCAATTATTGAATGGTATTGCCATTGGGTTTTTTTAAATTGCAATAAACTAGTGCTTGACTGCGATCCCACCTGGTCTTCCAATGTCACAGTGTTGTAGTGAATTACTGGATCAGCCCTATGTTTGTTAGTTAAATTGGTATAAGAGTATCCATTGCAGCTAACTTTAATATAATTTAGCAGGTGCCCACTGAGTACTCCTACTTGGATGAAGAGCCACAGGAGATCAAGCCACTAAAGATTGAAGTACCCATCTTACACATGGCTATTATTGACGTAAGTGATTTCAAGCTCACTAAAACTGGAACAGTTTATAAAGATTCTTATTCACGTAGAAAATTTACAGCAGGTGCTTACGAATAATCGACCCCAACGACCAGAAATGCTACCCATTGAAGATCCACCGGCAAGTATCATTTAAATATTGGTGAAAATATTTTGTCTACATATTTTGTCATCTGGATAGACGGGAACCAACCCTGAGATAGTTGGCCTTTCTGCCTTTGCGTACCAGTCCTCTAATTCTGTCCAATAATTCCGTTCCTCTGAAACAAGTCATTGCAAGGCATCGGCTTTAGCAGACTCTGTCAAATCTGTCTTTGGGAACGCTTGGAGCGAAATGCGCTGTCGGTTTATCGGGACCGTCCTAATATCTATGTCCTACTTAAGTCGTAGCGTGTGGGTATTGAGATTCCTGACTAACAATCACACTTGCCAAAAAATGAAGAGCAGCCTTTATAAGTAATAGTACCAGGCATACAGTTACTAATATTTATTTATCCAATTGCATATGGCTACAAAAGCTAGAATGAAAACTGACCCAAGGAAAGAGTTTGAAAAAAAAACCAACCTGAGTTATGGCATTTAAGTGGCGTCACACAATGGATGCATGGAAGTCAAACACATATAATTTTTTTTTCACACAATCAGGTATAATAAGCAACATATGTTGACCCTAAAATAGTGATCCCTTCAACATGCAGTAACAGATTTTTGAGTCTCGCTTGGCTCAACAACAACTTTTACGGATGCAATAACAGATATGAGGCGAATCATCCAAATTTGATTCTCCATCTTTCCAGACCCTAGGAACAACGCGAAGCCAACCAGAAAGGGGAGACGCTGGCGATACAGTCAACATCACAGACTCGACGCTGCTCTCAGTGACATCACTCCTTGATGATGACCTGGAGTCCATATCAGGTAAGTCGTGCTCTTCATTTGTCCACTGTTAAAATAAGTAGGTTGAAAATCATTACTTCTTTCCTTTAACGTGATTATTTAATTTATCTGCTTTTATTGCACATTTCTACATAGTTGCTCTTAGTCCAGTTTAGAAAAGCGTGAAACCGGGATGTCCTAGAACCAAAAATTTTAAGACATAATAATATGTGACATCCACCGCCTCGTGGGGACGATCGGCGGCAACGACCTCTCGCATTGGAAGCTCTGATACAGGCCACGATCCAGCGTTAGTAGGAATGGCAGGAGGCCACCGTAGGTGCGGATAGATAGCGAGTGAGAGATAGGTAGCTCGTCGACATCCACCAATCCGCACTAGGCCAGCGTCGTCGATTACGGCCTATTCCCTCTCTTCAATAAAAGATCTGAGTCGCAGCAGTGGGAAAATTAAAAGGCTAAATGCTAACGGTATTCTGTCTACCAGATCCCCCGCCCAGTGAAGAGAAAGCGCCTGAAGAAAAAGAGAGTAGACATGTTGAGTTCAGGAACCGAACTCTATGGGACGTCATGGAAGAAGACGCGAACACTCTGGAAGACTAATGTTTTTTTTTAATATTTTGCACAGTTCACAGTTGTTTGGTTAACTAAAGGCTCTGTTTTTATTCAAGTGTGTTGTTCAGTATCAGTTTTAAATATATAAAAAAATAAAATCAATTTTTGCTTGTTTTGATTTTGGGTTGGGAAACTTATCAATTTTATTTGAAACCTGCTTATCATCAAATTATCATCATCATCATCATCATCATGACGGTTTTTGGCTACCAGGTGATTGGTTTATCTTGTAGGAGGCCTTCCAACGCTACGATTTCCAGTACGTGGTCGCATTTCCAAAGCCTTTTGGCCCCAACCGTCAATTGAACTGATCTGGTAAGGGTTACGGAAATCAGATGCGAGGACGCGCATAGGACGATTCATTGTGGTGACAAGGCTATGTCTAACAGTGGACGTTTTTCGGCTAAAATGATGTTAATGATGATGATTTTTGGCCACGACTGCATCTAGGAGAATGTTGAAGTTGCATACCAAGTTGGACATCACAATATCCACTATTCTAGGAATACATTTTCGAACAATAAGAACAGTCCCTTCTCTCAAAAAAGAAAAAACCATCTCGCCAAAATGATGATTATAAAATGGAAATTCTAATAATTATGATGTCATTTCAGCAACGATCAAACCATAGACGTTATGTTCATCTTTAATATTAAGATCTATGATAATTTGGGAAGCAAATATTAAATTCTCAAGACAACTCGAATAAATTAGAACCAGATATAATTACCTTCCCAAGTACATACAGTCTCCCTAGCTCATTTGTCATTTAATCCCTACAAAGGTCTTTCTTCATATCGCACACTTATAGTGTCAAATGCTCATAATACTGTTCAAAGAGCCTAAAAGCTGACAGATATTAATTCCAAACCTCAATACCAACATATATTTGCATGCAAAAATGATCTATCGTCATAATTTTGAACCTTGTGTTCTAAATGTCAAGGTTGATAATGAGAAGGGTGAAGTTATAGAAGGTAATGATTATGTCGGTCTAGGGGTGGCTATCCGCATTTGCTTTGATGTCATATTATCAGCAGGGTGTCTGGAATGATGGGATGTAATTAAAATTTGCAAATAGCTTGCGCCACTAGTGCTGTCGTAATCCTAAAAGTTATAGTACTTCTAATCTGTTAATACTTTGCTACCTTATTAATACATTAATTCATCATAACAGAATGGCCACCTAGCTTAATGAGCTTCTTTAATAAAAAGAAAGAAAGAAGAACGTTTTTGTGGTGACAAATCAATAATTCACATATATTCCTTCAGTTGCCCTTTTGTTCAGAAATTTCGGAAAACCTTTTCAAAAGTCACTCATGGCCCCTTATTATCAGCCTTTTTAATGTTCCCATTGCTGGGACACTGGCCTTCTCTCTAAGAGAGGAATGGGTAATGTAATTCACCACGCGGGCACAGTGCGAGTTGGTGGATGTCAAATGTCTTCTAATTTTTGGATCTAGAACTATCTATTCCTCATGATGAACAGTATTTTAGAAAGCCTCAAAATCGGACATGACTAAGTTATTGCCACGAGTCTATTGCCATTTTCTAAATGCAAGAGTAAAACTCTCATTAGTGAGAAAAAAATTGTTAAAGTTGGCAATTTTTTACCTCACTGTAAACGAAAATTATAAAAAAAAGTTTGGGAGATTGTTAACTTGTTTTATAGCTCATTAAACTTATCATTTTAAGACACATATTTTGTATTTTATTTCATCTCTTCAACTCTAATGGTTCCAGAGATTTTAATATTTTATCATTATTTAGACATATTTTTTTTATCGTAAATGATTTGCGCAATTGTATTCCATACCGAATGATACTTAGGTCATCATCATCAGCCTAGCGTAAGTCCCGGTTGCTACCTTGGCTTTCACCTCGGTGCCCGGGGTCCGCTTTCCTGCCTAATCTTCTCCACTTCGCTCGGTCTTTTGCGTCCTCTGCCTTAAGCCCATTAGCACGCATATCGTCCCTTACGACGTCGATCCAACGCCTCTTAGGCCTACCTCGTTTTCCGGGTCCCGGCGGAGGCGGCATGGCGAGGCATCTGTTACCCACGTAGTCTGCCGGTTTTCGTAAAACGTGGCCATACCAGCGTAAGCGACCCTCCTGCAGTTTATCCGCTATGTCACGGACCTGAAGGCTGCCCCGGATGCGGGAGTTCTTAATGCGGTCTTTCCGCGAAACTCCAGACATCCAGCGCAGCATATTCATTTCCGTGACACGCAGGCTTTGCTTATGTCGCTCAAGTACAGGCCACGCTTCACTGCCATACAGAAGGACAGGCCTAATGATGGTCTTATAGACCTGTCCTTTGAGCCTAACCGGCATTTTGGGGTCACAGATAACCCCCGCCACCTCACGCCATTTCGCCCAGGCCGCTGAGATACGTGAGTCGACGTCGCAATCGACGTCCCCGGACTCGTGGAGCACCGATCCCAAGTACCTGACCTGTTCCGTGCGCTCAACTGTGTCTTCGCCAATGCGAACAGGAGCAGCGTTAGTTGTGTTACAGGCCAAGTACTCGGTCTTCGCCGCATTAATCTTCAGACCGCCGTTTTCCAGCGATTCCTTCCACGCTGCCACACGTCGAACCAAGCGCCCACTGTCCGAGTCCGCCAGCGCGATGTCGTCTGCATACATGAGCAGCCACGGCGGCTGCTCATGTAAGTCCCTGATGGTGGAGGACAACACGTCCAGCACCACGCTGAACAGAAACGGACTAAGGACAGAGCCCTGGTGAACTCCGACGGTGATGGGGAAGGGTTTCGTATCGCCAACAGCGGTCCGAACCACAGAACCGGAGTCTCGGTACATATCTCGGATGATGTCAACATAGGTCTCGGGCACTCCTTTGGATCTCAGCGCCCACCAGATCACATCACGGGGGACACAGTCGAAAGCCTTCTGCATGTCTAGGAACAAGAGGTGCAGAGGCGTATTCTTCGATCTGTATCCTTCCATGGTAACCCTTAGGGCAAAGATGGGGTCCATGGCGCCATGGCCTGGTCGAAACCCATATTGACATCCCGAGACGGTGCACTCCTGCCGGATCCGAGAGTCAATCACCCGCTCGAAGAGCTTCATGGTGTGGGACATAACCTTAATCCCACGGTAGTCGCCACACTCCTGCACCGATCCCTTGCCTTTGAAGACTGGAGTGATAATACTCAGTCTCCATTGACTCGGGATCTTTCCGGTGAGGAGCATGCGGTTAAATAGGTGGGTTAAGATGCCCACACCACGAGGTCCCATCGCCTTCCAGGCTTCAATAGGGACTCCGTCGGCACCGACAGCTTTCCGGTTCTTCATGCGGCGAAGAGCCACATGCACTTCTTCAGGCGTAACCGGGGGCACAAGTCCCTGATTTGGAGGGAGAACCGGAGACAGCACCTCTTTGTGCTGCTTGTTCAGCAGCTCGTGGAAGTACGAGCGCCATCTCTCCTTCACCGCGAGGTCCTCGCATAACAGATTGCCGTCAGGGTCTTTTACACAGCGGCACTTAGTGATATCCAGTGCCGCTTTGACCCTGGAACGTGCCAACTTATAAATGAGCTTTTGCCCCTCAGACGTTTCCAACTTATCATAAAGTGGCTGTAAGTGGTCTCGTCTGGCTCTGGCTACGGCCCTCTTGGCGGCACGTTTTGCAGCTCTGTATGCGTCGCGGTCTTCGGGAGATTTGGAAGCTTGCCACGTTTTAAAGAGAGCTTTCTTCTCTCTGATCTCCCTCTGGACTGTGTCATCCCACCACCAAGTCTCCTTGTCACACTTGCGGCCGCCCCTGGACAAGCCGAGCACCGACTTTGCCGCTTTAGTGATGGCAACCTGAATCCTGTCCCAGTGGCTTTGCACCGGTTCGCCATCGGTTCCGTCGCACTTATAGCCGATGGCCGACGCGAACGACTGGGACGTGGCTTCATCCAGTCGCCACCACCGTATTCGGCGTTGTTGGCGCTCAACAAACTTGACCCTAGGCTTTACGCGCAAGTCCATGTATGTATTCCATACCGAATGATACTTAGGTATAAGCCCTTATGAAAAAATAATTTTGTCCGGTCCGGACATAGTATAAAGAGAAGGGCAGTAGGCTATCTCCGGCCCAATCCGCGATATAATTGCCTACTGTCATAGGGGTGTCACTTTTAGCAAAATTTTAATTTAGTGTCTATAAATTGGCAAGGGTCGGGAAGTTGTATTTTTTAATTGTATTGTCTGGGTACAGGGTTTGTGAGGTGTGACTCTTTATGTCGCTAGATGGCACAGGCGGTAACATAGACTAAGAGCAAGTGTTAACATTATTTTCTCATTGTATTTTTTTTTAGGCATAATGTAGTATTTTTACACATAAAGGACCATATTTATTTTTAATTAATACAAACGTAAATAATACAAATATAACTAGGTATTAAATCAAATTTAGTAATTCAAATTTCACCCTCTTCCTGTCAACCGATTAATCTGAAATTTTGTATACACTTTGGATTTTGGTGACAATACAATTATGTTTATTCATTATCATTATAAATTCAAGATGGCCGCCGCTACAAAATGGCGGATAAATTATGTTTTCATCAATATGGGTATCAAATGAAAGGGCTCAATAAGCAGAACACAATATACTATAAAAAATTGAAATCCAAGATGGCGGTCGCTACAAAATGGCGGATAAATTATGTTTTATTAATCCCATCAATATGGGTATCAAATGAAAGGGCTCAACAAGCAGAATACAATATACTATAAAAAATTGAAATCCAAGATGGCGGCCGCTACAAAATGGCGGATAACGTAGGTTTTATCAATCCCATCAATATGGGTATCAAATGAAAGGGCTCAACAAGCAGAATACAATATACTATAAAAATTGAAATCCAAGATGGCGGCCGCTACAAATTCAAATTCAAATAATTTATTGTGATCATTACAAAATGGCGGATAATGTAGGTTTTATCAATCCCATCAATATGGGTATCAAATGAAAGTGCTCCACCAGTAGAATACAATGTACTATATAAAATTAAAATCCAAGATGGCGGCCTCTACAAAATGGCGGATAACTTAGGTTTTATCAATCCCATCAACATGGGTATCAAATGAAAGGTCTCAACAAGAAAGAGACCTTGCAATAATCAAGCACTAAATGAATTTAACAGAATGCGAAATAAAAACTAGAAAATAAAAATAGGTAAAAAAACTTTTTAAGTTAAACGGTTTTATGTTAAACATACATTGCAATGTTTAAGATAAATGTACTAAAAACCAAAAAATAATAAAATAGATACAGTCGTGGGTATCTATCTCCCACGACTGTATCTATTTTATTATTTTTAGCTAAGCTACAGAAAAATACTTTCGTCGGTTTCGACTATTACGAAACGCCTTGTTGTTAAACTTTAATGTGTAATATATTCGCATCCTTATAAATAACTTTTGCAAGTATAATTTCGGAAAGCATGGGCAGGGCGGTGAAAAATGTAAGTCTTTTATTTGTTCATAAACAGACATGCCAATTTTGCAGTTTATGTGATCATTTTTAAATGCTTGTTGGAATATCTGCTCCATCCTCTTAATATTTTCCACAAAGTCGTCGGGTGGAATCACTAACAACATTTGGTCTCTAGAATAATTTTTGTAGTGAAGATACCTAGATTCTGCACTTAAATTGCAAACTTGCTGATTCGCGTTTAAATACGATTTAAGTTGTTCGCAATCCTCGTGACGATCAATGCATTTTTTCAATAAGGCTCCGCATACGTAAAAAAAAGCATTTTTTTCGGGAATATCATATTCTATATAGTCTGAACAACTAATATCACGCAATACACTACTTGACTGCAATGTCTCGGATTGGTTAATAATATTCATTATGGGTGGAACGTTATTGATTTCAGTAGGGTTATTTAATTTACTATTTAAGTGGACGAGGGATTCTGTCAAATCTTCCGAACAATTGCCTTCTTTTGGAGCCCGGGTAATATTGGCAAAGAAAATTTTACGGTAGGCAGATATAAATTGTCTGCTGGTTGGTTCTAGAGCGTTTCCATTTTTTAACCTAATTTTACCAAAAAAATTCTCAATCACGTCCTGATTAAGACGTCTTGTCAAAATGTATTGAAATCCTTCTTGCTTAAGATCTTCGTACAGATCTAAAATTGACTTGATTGTGATCTGAAACCCTTGAATAAATTTCACGTTTTGAGTAGCGTCGTTTCCAGTTCGGGAATCTCGTAATTTTAATGTTTGGAAAAAAATCAACATTTTATTGAAAAAATCAATCTGTTCTTTACGCCCACAAAACGCTCTTTTGTACTTATAACTGTCACGAAGACTCGATGAATTCAATGCGTCAAATAGGTCATTCATCAATATTATTAATTCGACTGTGTGCCTTGCTGATTCTTCTATCACATTGAAATCTATATATGTTGACAAACCCGCTGCTACAGATCTGCTTAAAAGTTGCGTCGCGTAACGAACTTTCATTTTTTCAAAGTTCGTAGGGTACATATGGCTGTTAGTCAATTTATGAGCTTGTCTAAAGCTTTTCTTCTTATCATGCTCATAGAATTTTTTTATGTGACAAAATTTTGCTACAGCGCCATTTTGGAAATGAAAATCATACGCCATCAAGTTGGTACGAACCAGCTTTATCAAATGTGGTGCGTCGAAAATATAATAAATTTTATGACCGTTAACAGTAAAATAAGTTTTGTTCACGCAAATCCCTCTTTCTCTAGAAGCTTTTAACAAATCTGGTCCCATATCTGAAACGCACACTCTGATTTTTAATCCGATCTCAAAGAGCTTAATAATAAGTTTATCAATCCATTTAGATATATTAGCATCGCTTGAACATTCCGATAACAAGGCGTAGCCGATCGGCTGGCTCCATTTCACAAAAATACCTCTCATTATTACCACTAAGGCATATTTTGCTGGCGTCGGCGATTGAACGCCATCTACTTCATGGAAGCCTATTATTCTGTCGTTTTTTATATCATAAAAGACGTTCGTTTTTAAACTCATAGCGTCCATCACTAAAGTGCAATGTTTTTCTCTCTCCGACATATTGTTTACTTTTAATTTTAGTGCTGTCATTAATTCTTCGTTTATTTGAGTAGTCATCGGAATGTATAACTTATTTAACGTACTTCTACAGGGCAGACAAAGAGTTTTTTCTAATAAACGGTAAGCTTGTGGGCTGGCGTAGTACAAGTTTAAGCAAAACATTTTGTAAGCGATAGTGTATCTGTTTCCTTTGTTAGCACATTTTAAGTATGTTTGAGCTTTAACAAGTTCGGCTAAGTCCTTAGATAAAAAACGATCACACAATTTATAAAACATATCTTGTAAAGAATTAGCCGATTCATTTGCTCGCAAACGCTTTTTACATTCTAATAACTCCGATTTTAGTTTCCTCTTGCGTGGAGTACTTGCAGAAAGATCAGCAGTAGTTTGAGTTAGGTTATCCGTGGTGTTAATATCCGTTTGGCATGATGAAGTGGCAATAGTTAAATCAATTTCATTTGACGATGAAGCAGTAGTTGTTTCTGTTTGACATGAATTATTATATAAAGGTGTTATTTCCACTTGTGTAGGTTTGTCAACTTTTTTAAGATTTGGCAAATTTAAACTCGGCAGACAATTTTTTTTTAGTAATTTTCTAACACTGTTTTTTATTATGTCTTCTGGGTGGAAATGGGCTTCACAGACAACATGCTTGGGTTGGGATTTATTTATCAAATCCTCGCGGTCAATTAAGTGTAGCCACTGAAGGCGTCTGAAATGAGAAGCACATTTAATATACCTATAATAAAAATAGATAAAAATCGGCCAAGAGCGTGTCGGGCACGCTCAGTGTAATGTTCCGTTTTTTTTTTATTTTTTCAAAAACTGTTCATCCTATCAAGTTCAAAATAATTTTCCTAGAAAGTTTACTTAAAGTTCTATTTTTGAGATTTTTTTCATATTTTTAAACTTATGGTTCAAAAGTTGGAGGGGGGGGGGGGAAGCCTCATTTTTTACTTTTCGAGCGATTATTTCCGAAAACATTTACATTATCAAAAAATTATTTTACGGTACTCTTAATCATTTCTAAATACCTTTCCAACAATATATCACATGTTCAGGTAGAAATGAAAAAAAAATCACTTTCCACTTTACGTGTAGGGGAGGTACCCTATTAAAATATTTTTTACCACTTTTTGTTTGTGCACTTTGTCGGCATGGTTGATATACATATTGATACCAAATTTCAGCTTTCTAGTGCTAACGGTCGCTGAGATTAACCGCGGACAGACAGACAGACAGACATGGCGAAACTGTAAGGGTTCCTTTTTGACTACGGAACCCTAAAAACTGGTATAACAAAATACGTCTTTTTTGCGATATAAACAGCCGTATCTGTTTTATTCGTTAACTTAAAAGTTTCGTTTTTTCACAGAGATTATGGTTTTAATTTCAACTAGATACATCACGCATTCTCGAGATAAAGGGACTTAACAGACAGATATACAGATAGACGAAGGGACAACAAACTGATCCTATATGAATAAATAAATAAATAAGGGTTCCCTTTTTTCCTTTTGAGGTTCGGAACCCTAAAAATGAATAAAGTGACTAAAATCACAGTAAATAATTATATTCTTTTACTGTGCTAAAATATTATAATTAAAAGAAACACTAAAACAACATTAAAAACTAACGCCTATCTCTTAGACTATAATCGATTTTTTTGTTATGATTCGAACTTTGCTTTATATGTAGGTATATCTGATTTACAATTAGTCAAGTATTTATTTTGAATTACGATTTTCTAACTGTAAGTAGTTGAGAAACTAAAGTAACTGAGAAATCGGTATAACTAAACGTAAACAAAGCAATAGCAGCAAATCAATTGACAGATCAAAAGTAGAAATTAAGCCTACCTACCTACTTCCTCTGTGTGATAGAAAACTAATACAACAAAAAATTAGTAAGTAGGTATCTCAAAATCAAGTAAAAATTATATGCTAGAATGAGTGACTAGCTTACCTTTCTTGTTCAATAGGTAATCTAAACAGAGACAATTCTGGAATCGATGAATTGTTAAGACACCCAAACACACAGCAATACTTTCTCCTGCGATAATTAGACATTTTGTTTTGATTTAGCGGTGCCGAAAAACAGTGACGCGCGAAACTCGTGCAGTGTTAGCCCCGACTGGCGCAGTGAGAAACGGCTCGAGATTTTGTGACAGTGTGCGTGCGCCGACGCGTAGATACTATGGCGCACACATACAAGCCGCGCGCGGTGCGTTTGTATGAAGATAACCTACTTCCCTTCTCTTTATACTATGGTCCGGATCTGGTCTCTTTCTTTATTTTTATAAACGCCTACACAAATCTTCGTAGCAAAGTTTTATATAGGAGTTTAAAAAAACAGATTCAGCCATTGAATTGAGATATTGGTAATGAATTTATTAGACGTCATAGATCGGTATTGCTATACACGCAAAATACGTGCTTTAATCGTGGAGTTGCGGACACCAGTCCAAAATACAAACAGATCAGAATCTATAACCGAACCGTAGACAAAGTAGTATCAGTATACTATATTTAGGTTATAACTATAGATCCTGTATAAATCTGATTGACATTGCAATCTAAAGCAGAGTTTTTTGGCGTGATCCGCAGAATGATCTAAGTATTATTTGGAAAGAAACTAATGTATTTTGACCAGTCTTTACAGGATTTTTTCAGAAAATTCCTGTAAAGTCTAAGCTCATCATAGAGACTTTATCCAATTTCTAACCACATAACTTTCAACGAACAATTTCCTAAACAATACGACAATAAATTGCCTGTACCTAATACAAAATCATCCAAGTATACTTAAACCGTAATTTGGTGAAAACCAAACAATGGTCACGTGTCTGCAACCCGATGATTTTCAACCCTTGTTCTGATATAATTATGGTGTAATGACGGTAAACTATGATGGATCGGGACACGCCTAGCGGTTTTGTGGGATTTTTTAGGGTTAGATTGTGTTATGATGGGAAAAGATTTTTAACTTCAGCAAAAAACGTACTGTAGCTCAGCAGTACACCCAATGAATGTATTTCCATCATCGACTTTTATCGTAGCGATAGACAAGCATATTCATAGAAACTATTTGTCAAAATACTGAAAAGTGAATACAAAAGTCCGCTGCAGCGCTTCATTGTCACTGTCGTTCAACAAATCGTTTAAAAATTACAGCGCTTTCACACTGCGTGAACTACTTTAATTGACTTAGGTGATCTGCAGGTAATATACCACACTCACTTTACCTTACAGTCGTACGGTGTACCTAATCAAGAGTGTAGTGCATACCTATTGATGGTTCCCAAAATGATTTGTGCGTAGGGGCGAGAGGTCCACCATGTACCGGTAGTGTATCGCCATACAGCTAGTGGTCCGGTGATGGAACAGGCTTTATGGAATTCAGTCGCACACTCTCCGAAGTATTAATACATTAGCACCTCGGTATCAATGCTTAAAATTATGGAGCTTTGATTTATTAGGTGCTTAATTGCCGATGATCCTCTTGGCTCGTGTACACGTAAGATAAATCACATTATTATTATTTATTTTCTAGCCCATACTGTACCACTGCTGGGCAAAGGTCTCTCTCCGTTCTTTCCAGTGTTCTCGGTTTTGAACCGCTTCTTGCCAATTCCCAAGGAAGGCATCCAAGTCGTCCCACCACCTCCCTCTTCGACATGACCATATCAAAATTTTATTGGGAAGATTATCTTACCAATATTATAACTGCGAAAGTTACGATGTTTGGATGTTTGTTACTCAATCACGCCAAAAGGGCTGAACGGATCTGGATGAAATTTGGCACAGGCATAGGATACACTCCGGAATAGGACATAGGCTACTTTTTATCCCAGAAACCCCAACCCCAACCCCAATACCACGCGGGCGAAGCCGCGGGCAAAAGCTAGTTATTATTAATTTGAAATTAATCAGCAAAGTTAATATGTCATTCTGACCGAAATTATCAAGACAATGTTCTAGAATCGTCTCTCTATAAAATCTGTATTTATATGCAGATTTTATAGAGAGTTTATTTTTTTTTTGAAAGTTAGAACTTTACAGTTCAAAATTTGTACTTTTATTTCCACTGTAAACAAACTTGATTACCTCCAAATTCATTTTCAATCCGTACACTATCATGTTTCCAGTCCAGGAAGTAGCATTCCGTTCACAACACAGACAGAATTGACGGCACCATCATTTATAATTATTGTGGATGGTTTCAACTTTGCCGTGTGAAGTTTTGGTGCCTTTGTGCTTGTTTGTAGTTAGTTCTGTTTGTTTGTCTTTTACATTTTGAACTTTGCAATGGTTGGACTAAAAATGTATACGTAATTTGCACAAAATAACTCGACATAGACTACAATGTGGAGTAATTTTGTGCAAATTCCTACAATTTCTTTTACCAAACCCTGCTTTTAACACAAAAGCAAGATTTGGTTAAAGAAAATTATATTAACTATATGATTATGATTTTGCTAAAAGTAAAAAAATCGAGATTTAACTAGCACGTGCAAGAGATAATGTTAGCTCTACCTTGCTCCAATATTTTCAATATTTTCTATTTACCCTAACAAATACTTGCAATTCGTATCACCTCCAAAAATATTAAAATCAATTATTTACACAAAACCTAGTTACTCAAAACTATTGTGTCAAAAATAAAATCTTTGCACCGTTCTACACCTCTCAATAAAAATGGGAATTAATTAGCAAATGCCCAAGAAACTAAAACCAAAACGCAAGACGACGGTGATCAGCATCAATTTATCACTCAAGTCTTTTTGTCCCGTTCTATTCAATACTTTTTGCGCGGAAGATTAAATTTCACGTCTCACCCAAGGTCCAAAACCATTAATACTCCTCCACCACTTCATAAAGACCTTCCCTTCCTCCCTTGTCCTATCTGAAACCAGATGCTTTAACTGGGTTTGGTTTGATTTAAAAGGTCAGGTTATGATGGTCTGTCCCAGCCCCAGTCTTGTCATTGAATTTTTTTATTCTATTTGTTTTAACACGTCTGGTCGCTGTTACATTCTGATTATGATTTTTGCGGGTTCCTAAATTACTGAAGGCTAGAATTAATATTTGATGACATGCGATTTTTTAGTTGTTTTTTACAATTTCGTAGAGGATAAAACATTTATAGGATAAACATTGCTATACAGTGTTGTAATGCCGTCAATCTTTTGGACATTACTAATGGACAGCGATGTGAAGGGGTTATTTACAGGCATATTGTTTTTAGTTGTGTAGTTTAGTTTCAATAGGATACGGATTGTTATTGTTTTTTTTTTAGTATATCATTATAATGTATTGTGTAGCAATTTTTGCTAAATTTGATAAAACATAGTTACACTTAATTTTTTGTTGTAAAAGTGTTTACGATGAAAAGAGTTCTATTAATTTAGTTTACATCTTTAGTTTTGGTGTCCGATTTTAGTTTCAGTCTCGCAAGTGTGTAGATTTACAAGTTAACTAGTTGTCTATCCCAAGAAACGTCGATTTTGGCCCTTTGGAATGTACTTTTGATTTTCTTTCTCCTTCTCATAGGCCTGTATCGATAGGCAAATCAAATCAACATGGGAGAACCATACCATTATTTACCTCCTGAATGTCATCATTCATTCATTCTTTGTTAACAATTCAGTGGCCAGTGATAATAGTAGCTTAAGCCCAAAATTGGCCATTATTAACACCTACACAACGAAGCCACGCGGCCAACAAACAATAGCTCACAAAATAACTAGAATCATCGCTCAGTAACCGCCTAAACATTTTACAACTACCACACATATTTGTACAAGCTCCCATACAATCAAATTGCTTATAGCTAAAACAAGCAATAATGCACTGAAAAAACCCTTAACACAACTGTCTAAAATCTATTCTTGAATAAATAAACAGCATTTCAAAATTCGAATCCAATTTCTAATTCGAATGGTTGAAATAATGACCGTTAATTCAACCAGTATACCTAGACCCAAGATAACTAACAAGTTCTTTCGGCCCACGGTTCCAAAGAGTTTGGTTTTTATTCCAAGATGGCGTCGGTTTAGATCGCCACGTGCAAGTCACGTGGCGAGTAAGAAAAGCAAACGCGTTGGTTCGGAATAACAGCGTAAATGCCGCCATTAGCGATTTGATTATATTTTGTATGTGTTTTATTTGAATGATAGGATTTGTAATTGATAGGGGTACGTCTACGACCATGTACATACGTTTTTTATTTACTCCTTGAATCTCAAAGAGAGGCAGACACTTTTTCACATTTTTTTTTCAACAATTTTTTTTTTCGAATTGGACTTTGACTAACATCTAAAAGTCCAAACATTTGGAACTGCTGTCAGACAATCAATAGACTGTAATACGTTTAGGTCTAGGTAGGAAATGACTGTCTCGTCTATCCAATAGTAGCCAAAGTAGCACATATTTGATTGAGAAAGAGATTCAAGCAAAAAGCCAGTATTTTTTTTCTGTAATTGGTTTTGTCCTTTTTTTAGGACATATAATATAACGGAGGTATTTGGCATATTAAGAAGATGGCACTAACCGCAAGTATTGCATCGCTGAAGTGGCAGTGGGCGGGACACATAGCGCGGAGAACCGATGGCCGTTGCGGTGGAAAGGTTCTCGAATGGCGACTGCGTGCCGGACGACGCTCCGTGAGCAGGCCCCCTACAAGGTGGACCGACGATCTGGTGAAGGTCGTGGGAAGCCGCTGGATGCAGACAGCACAGGACAGATCGTTGTGGAAATCCTTGGGGGAGGCCTATGCCCAGCAGTGGTCGTCGCTCGGCTGACATGATAATGATGATGACTAACCGCAAGTAGTATGGGGCAAGGACAGCTAGATAATGTAGATGTGTTTACTGTGTTTAGCAGCGTTTTTTAAGACCAAACTTTTTTAAAGGTCTTAAAAAACAGCCACATGTTAAAAATGCACAACCAAAATGTAAATTGGCTAATAGACCTGCCCATAATTACCACCTACTGAGATCAACCCCTAAATCACTAATATCTCATCACCATATTTCCCACAGCCAATGACTAAGTAGAAATTTATTAAATATTTTTGACACGTGTCCTAAAATTAGCCCTTTTTATCATTTTACAAAATAATGATCGTGAACCACACCTTTGTAGGTCGCCATTGTGATTATATCGTGCGGTGCGCAAGAGTGAAAGGATATTAATTTTAATATAGTAATCTGCATGTAATGGGATTAATCTATGATCTTTTTGCCTATGGATGATTTATTATTGTCCCTTTTGCCCCATTTTGTACATACATTTTTACCTTTAAATATTTATTCGTTTTTCCCACACACGAAGTGCACAGTGTACAGTGATTTTGTGTTATGGTGGGAAAAAATCATCTAATGACAAATCCCGCCCTTGAGCTGAGCGGGAAATAGTGTCAGATTCTTACTGACTAAACGACCCACCCCATTCCTTCTAAGCCTTCATACCAGGGCGGACCTTTCTTTCAGAAACAGGACCTTGAGGCGCGTGGGAACAGACGAAGGGCCTGGTCCGGACTATTACCAGACAACCGGACGGCGAGGTACCCATTGCTCATTGACTGCGATCCCGCGCCTACGGTGGTCGAAAATCGGAATCGGAATCGCGGCGGCGTCTGGGGCGTGAGCTCCACTGGTGTACAGTGAGTTACCATATAGTTATCTACATTGGGTTTTACTTGTCGACTTATTATACATTATTAAAGTCTCGTGGAAAAATAATAACTGGCGCATGACTACATTTTCAAGCCATATTCACCGAGGTTGGTTTGTGAATGGGTGAACAAGCAAATACAAAAATGAATATTCATATGACGTTACAAAAATTACTCTTTTTTAGGAATATTTATTGTTCAAGTCTGATTGGTTTGTCTAATCACATCAAACTGATATTATGAAGGCGACAGTTCGCGTAAATATTTATACTTATTAGTGATTACGTTACGATCGAACGACTGAGCGGATTTCTATGAAACTTAGTACACAGGGTAGACCATGTCCTTAAATAACACTAAAATATTTTTCCTTTCAGCGAAACCACAAGCAGCAGTTAGTATATGTATATTACCACAGATTAATAATATAAATGTGAAAGTTTGTCATTTGTTTGTGTATGTTTTTTGAAGTCTGTGTATGTTTATTACTTTATCACACATGAACAGCTGAACGGTTTTCTGCTAATAGCAAAAATACCTATATAAATTACTATATTTACGGGTTCCATCCAAATCAGGCAAAAAAACCTTAAAAAACGGTACCAATTTACATCTGATTACAAATGACTAATTACAGATATTGTTCCCCATTCAGATATAAAACTTAATAGCTAGATATATGAGCAGCAAGTGCACCCTCGCAAGCGAGACATTTGCATTGATATTGAATGTCCATAGCTGCCGACAATCAAGGGATGATTTTACAGCTCAAAGAGTAGGAATTTGTAGACGGGAACGTATGTAAATAAGTTGAACCGGGCTTGTGGATGGCTAGCAATGGGTAGCTCTCCGTCCAATTGTGTGGTAACAGTCTGGACCAAGCCCGTCGTTGACGGCGTGCACAGTTACCACGTGCCTCGAGGAGTTGTCAGCAAACCCTTTTGCAGGGTCCCTACCCTGCAAAAGGGTCGAAACTAACTGGGGCCAAGGGTTCGCATCTGAAAGTAAGGCCCTGGTATATATGGGGTAATTTTTATTCATTAAGAGTCTGACACTGTTTCCCGCTCAGCTCAAGATCGGGATTCGTCATTGGATGTTATTGCCCACGATAAAAAAGAACCCTTTGTTGTGTCGACAATTGGAGGAGGCCTATGTCTAACAGTGGACATATTTTGGCTGCATTTCACAAAAAGGACTTTTACAGAAACTTTGCGCATTTAACAGAGATTTATTTTATAAAAATACGTATTTCCTGGAGCAATTTTTGCGAAACATTCGAGTAAATCGTAGAATTACCGAATGCCAACAGAGTTTTCAGGTGTTATCTTTCTGTTTCACATTACTTTTGCATCAAACATCAGTTTGGATTGCGTTAAATAAAGCAACAAGCTTTTAAACCATGCGCGACGTTGACGTCTTATGGATGAAATGATGATGATGATGACGAAAAAATTTCAGAACTAAAAGACTTTCAGTTAACTACTCTATGTCCCAACCCGAATATTATTAAGGCTTCCCATTTGTAGCGCAGCGTGTTTAAATGATGATATTAGACGTGAATGTCTGCGTGTCATGATTGATTCCACACAAACGTCACGCTGGCGACTAGCGGGCTAGTATTACACCACAGACTAAGGAAACAGCTTATCGGCTATTGGGAGAGACGGCATGTGACTGAAGGATCACAGAAGGATTTTAGTCAGAAAAGTATTTTACTTCTTCTCGTACTACACATATAATATTATGCAGTATAATCAGCGTTATAATGTTCCCACTGCTGGGAGTCAGGCCTCTTCTTTAGGAGGGAATAATTATACAAACAAATTTCGAATTCGAAGCAATTTATTTTTGCTGTTAGGATTCAGGCCCTCTCTCTAGTAGAGCGGCCCAGTGCGAATTGGTGGATGTCACATGTCTTCGAATCCTTGGTTCTAGGACATGCCGATTTCCCACGATGTTTTCATTAGACTGCCATCAGACAAAACATTACAGCGGCGTCGGTGGCGTTGGTTTCATTCAAATCAAAGCATTCAATTGGAGAAGAATGTTCAACTAACTTCACGAACGATTGAGAGCGTCAGATTTCTACTGACTCCTTTCTTACCTCCTTCCTTCCTTTACGTTCCAGACCCACGATAATAATGTAATGCTCCTCCCAAGCGGGGCACAACCCTACAGACTGTGTGCTCAAACCTGTCCTCCGGGCGGGTCACACAGGTACCTCCGAAACTTACCATATACGGTGAGTACCTGCATCATGCGGAAAGTGAGAACGCCGTGAGGTCTTTGTCATAATTGTGCCGTGGTCAACTTTATGGACATTTGGAGAATCCTTTGGCAGCGTTCCAAGCTCTATGTTTTAGACAGTGTTTTAGGGTTTGATTATGTTATATTGACAGGAGCGTGATTAGTTTTGTAACACGTCAATGGCTAAGTAATGAGAGGTGAAAGGATAGATTAGTACTGAATGTGTTTGTGCATCGACTGAAACCCTAAATTCTATGAATACTAGATTTTGCACATACGTATAGGACACCTTCGGTTCTTGTCTATAGTTTTAGCTCAAGATATATACACCGTAAAACTTTGGTACAGTACTTTTTTTCTAAAGAAATGAATTTAATATACCTACTTGTAAATTAATTTTAGTTATAGAAAAAAATACTTTATTTTTAAATTTTATCTTTACAAATCGATCCTCCAAGAGATTAAAACGAACAAAATTTAACGGTGTATACCTAATATAATAGTAATAATAATCATTTATTTTCAGGTTAAATACACCTTTTACAATTTTAAAATACAGTCATGTCCAAAATACAACAAATTAAGCTAAATAATAATTCAAATCATATTAAACAAATTAAAATCACAATTAAATGTCCAAATTAAAATTAAATTACCACATTAAAATTAAAATAAAAAACGAATAAAAATGTCAATTAAAATTTCCTATTTGGGATTTTAATAGTACCATGTCTGTCACAGCATAATAATATAATTTATTTAACTACTATCACACAAAATCATCTCAAGTCCCAAGCTAAACAGAACTTGTTTTATGGGTACTAGACAACTGATAAACATACTTATATATTTCTAAATACATACGTGAATCGAACCCACGACCTCCGGCATAGCAGTCAGGGCTACTAACGAAAAGACCGACAGACCAGTCATATGACATTTTACTTAACATGAATTTTGAATTATTTCCTAAATTACTCTTGAATCGAGGAAACCCACTAAACCTTTGGTTGAGGAAAGAAAAAAGAGTGTGTTTCACCATCCACGATTGCTTCACTGTTTACAATCACGTTATAGTATCGTAGTCAAGAACTAGTTTAGAGCATCAAAAAATTCGGTATACCAATTGATTCACTGAGAAGGTTAGATTGGTTCAAAATCACTAGCTCAGTTAATTTAATGTTGGCATGACATTATTAACTTATTTCCAAATACGAACGTAGAAAGCTTATAACAAACCCATTAATAGGACACTGCAAATAAGTAGAACCAAATTAACCGCTATGATCATGGTTTCGCGCAGCCCTCCACTTCAATTAAGACCCTGAATTCGGCGATTTCCGGCCACCGTAGGCGTAGGGCTTACGGACGGCCAGCAATGGGTAGCTCGCCTTCCGGTCGTCTGGTAACAGTACGGATCAAGCCAAGTCGTCGGCGCGCTCTGTTCCCGCGCGCCTCAAGGAGTTGTCAGCAACCGTTGGGACTCTGCAAAAGGGTCGAAGCCTACAGGGAGGGTCTCTTTCTAAAAGGAAGGCTTGACTCCAGTGCGAAGTACAAAGAAGGAACGGGGTGGGGTGTTTAGTCAGTAAGAGTCTGACACCGTTTCCCGCGCCGCCCAAGAGCGGGATTCGTCATTGGATGATTTTTGCCCACTATAAAAAAACCCTGAAGTCGGTAACTGCACATATAAAGTCGATCACAATGTTAGTCCAACTTATATGCCGGAAATATTAAAGAATTTACATAGCAAAACACAATAACCCTTTAAAACAAAAAAAATGAGACATTCGTTCTGCATATAATGCGATGTAATGAAGTAATATGACGCGTCCATGTTGGACACAACCCTTTTATTTTGATGGATGCGTATTCTGGAATTTTATATTATTTTTCTAATAAATATTAGATTTCGTATCTTTTTTTTTTTAATTGATATGAAGTAGTGCTTTACTGCAATCTCACCTGTGAGCAATGATGTAAGCAGAGATTTTGACAGATCTTTAAGAAAAACAGGGGTCACGAAGATCATCATCATCAGACTTTCACTGCTGGGACACAGGTCTCCTCTCTAGGCGATGGAATAGGCCCTAATCCACCAACGAAAGATAAACTAGAGAAGAGTGTAATGGAAAAGGCTAGAAATAGAATCAGGATATTTGCTTAACTAAAACCCATGAATTATTTGGATCAATTTAATCATTTACTAAATTACCAAGGTTGGTTAGTCAAAGAAATTATAAAGCTATTAAAACAAACAATGGATGCACAAAAAAAAACCAGAGAAAACCTTTTAGACAAAGAAATAGTAAAATTTCTCTCTTAGCTACAAATATCAGTAAGTTGTACGAGAAATTGCTAATGATATCAATAATGGTAATGGTCAGAAATATCTATGAAAAGTATCAAAAATGTACAACACAAAAATATACTGTTATTACTGAAAAACATTACTTATTTGTGTCAACTACCGAAAAGATTACATGCTCCGGTATTTTTATTGAATCAAATGCGAGCACGACAATATAAAAAAAAGAAAATACTTTTAGAATACGTCCGTATCACCCAGTCAAAAAAGCAATATGTAACAAATTTGTTTTTCAATTTCGTACCAATTTTGCATACGGGACCCCGTCGTATCGAGCAAATAAAATGCGGTATTGTGGTTTTTATGATGCGTAAATATTTTTTCTTCGTTTTTTTCTGTTTTTATTGGTCGAGGTGGGAATGAAAAGCGGAATTTTCTGTAATAACTGCGTATTATTGTCGCCAAAATTCTCTAATAGCATGTCTGGGCGGTATTTTTTTCTGTTTTGTATCCGCTTTGGTTAACTTGATACCCTTGATGAGCTTTCGCGTGTTGTGCGATTAATTTATGATTCGGAGCATATTGTGTGTTAGTATTTTTGATATTGGTATTGTAGCGGTCTTATGTTACGAATTTGTGTTGACTGCGTTTTGATAATTGAAAATATTTATTAATTTGTGAATAACGAGAAGTGGTGTTGATTACCTAGTATAGTTTCATATAAATTTTATTTATTAAAGCTTTAAGTGTTAAAAAATATTGTCAAAAAAGACGGCATTTTCTACCGCTTTAACTTAATTTTATTCAAAAACATAACATTTGACATAGATTTCAACAAACTTTTATCGATAGCTTAAAATAAGTTTTTACTACTTTAACCTAAGCTATTTTAGCAAGCATTCATAAAATACATCTATATCAACCACATCATCACTTACCATCATGTGAGAAGTCAAGCTCAAACCTATAAAAAAAAAACTGACATGGGAAGAGGTGGCGAGATGACCTGGACGCTTACCGCAAGGGCTGGTTTGAAGTAGCCTAAAGATACCTGGAAGAGGTTGGGGAAGGCCTTTGCTCATCAGTGGGAAAGTATAGGCCTAAAATATAAATATATATATATATACGTAGGATGTATAATAACATGCCAAGAGATAATTACACATGCATATCACACACAAAATGCATACTAAACTCCTAATCGCTCCCGTTTGACACATATTGACTGGCATAACACATCTGCGCCATAATTGTGTTTCGATTAGCGTCATGCCAGACGGTATGCACTCATTGATTATAGGCAGGAACAGATACAGGAAAGGGATGACGGGTACAATTCAAAATTACCTAGATTTTAAGCAAACTGTATTCAAATCTCTTAAATACGAACACATTATCCACACTGATTTTTTAATTTAACTTAGGTACCTATACAAATATTACTACAATTTTAATAATCTATAAGTATTACTGTGGTTCTCTTGAGAAGTTGAGTGTCTCAAGAGAACCAAGGTTGATGACATAGCGAAAAGAATCGCCCAATTTAAGTGGCAATGGGCAGGTCACATTGCACGCAGAACAGATGGCCGCTGGGGCTGAAAGTTCTGGACTGACGGCCGCGTACCGGAAGACGTAGTGTTGGAAGGCTTCCCACAAGGTGGACCGACGACCTAGTCAGGTTTGCTGGAATTCGATGGATGCAAGACGCATGGGACTGGTCGTTGTGGCGACGTTTGGGGGAGGCCTATGTCCAAGAGTGGACGTCTTTCCGCTGCATTGATGATGATATTACTGTAGGACTAAACCTGAAATCACCGCAGCTTCGGCTTGCTGACCAAATCTGCAGAACAAATCGTTTGTAAAATAAATGGTATAGGTACGAAACGTTGGTTGTCAAATAAAAATTTGTCAATTAGCCTTTCGACTACCATATTCACAATTAAAAGGCGAAATAAGTTTTGGTGGAACATTAATGAACCTAAAACATTACTCTATTTTATGCTAGGCTTCAAATAGAGATAAACAGGAAATGCATGTTTTCAGATTTACAGATCTAGAGACGGTAGATTGGTCTCTCATCTGATTAAAATCTTGGACCCGCGGTTGTCTACAGGCGCCATTACGTTATACACAGCGCCATTAGAGTAGGCGCCATTACAGGAGGCGCCATTATTTATGTAATACGTGGAGTGATTAGACTGGTTGTTGATGTTCGATCCAATGTTGATTAGGAAGGTTTAGTACCAATGTTGGTGGTGTAATAATTAGTGAGATATTGGTATGTTGTGTTAGTCAAGATGTGATGTTGTTTTGTTTTGTACAAATTGAGTGAAGAGTAGTTTTAGGGCACGTTTAAATTAGCCGATTAAATATAAAAGTCCAATTACCGTGCCACCACTAACGGGGCAGATATACAATTTTTGATGATTTTAAATTCAGTATCACTTTTAAACGGCTTGTTCGTGTGTTTTGAAAAAAATAATCAAACTAGACTCCTCCAGTCGACGTAATTTATAAAAACATTTTTTTTTTAATGATTACAATTTACTTATTTGATTTGATTTAAACTCATTAAGCCCCAAGAGGACACCGGTGTCCGCACACCTTTTGTGTTTTAGTTGTCTCTGTATTACGGTAGTCGAAAGTTTAATTTAAATTTTAATGTAATGATTTTCATTTGCTATTTGATTTGGTAATGTAATTTTATTTTTTTTATTTCTTATTTCAAATTTTTATTTAATTTTGGTCCTTTAAATGTATGACTGAATAACTGACTGATATGTAATGGATAGTTTTTTTATAGTGAGAAAAATCATTGAAAAATCAATCCTTGGACAGAGCGGGAGTCAGTGTCAGACTTAACTAACTAAACGACCTGCCGTTCCTTCTTGCCTTAGTTCCAGGGCCCCGGTGTTCCGCTTTCGCATCAACCTTTGGCCCCAAAAGGCTTCGACCCAGCTGGGCCCCTATAGCTGCTGACAACTCCTTGAGGCGCGCGGCAACTGTGTGCGCCAATGTAATGGATATGGATTCTCGTCTGAAAATAAATGCTATTATTATTATTATAATGAAGTAATTATTTGTTGCTAAGTAATTTCTTATTATACCAATACTTAGAAATCGTCATAGTTTTTTTTCTTTACTGTAGAATACAAATTGTTACATTTCTTTTACTTAGGTAATTAGTTTTACTTGATTGTAAATACGCGTATCAAGGTTTTTAATGTTAATCTTTAAGAAATTAACGTTAATTTAGAGCTATTTTTAAAGAAAGAAAATAACAAAAAAAATTGTCCACATAGTTCAAGAATTCCAGATGTCAACATTAATCCCGACAAGCCGAACCAACCGATCAATCACACGCCGCAACTTCGGTTCCATTCATACAAAATTAAACTACCAACACGCAACATCCATTACAATGTAAATTGCAAATCAAAAACTTTTTCATTGTTAAAAAATGTGTGAAAATAACTACCCCAAAGGATTTAATCATTCCAACAACCCTAGTATTAAAATTATCGACGATCGGTCTTGTCTATATGCAAATCTCGATTCACAAAATTTGAATTTCAAATAAAACATATATTTGTTTATTTTTCCGATACGCCACCTAATAGTGCGTATTATTTGGATTTCGTATTCAAAAAATGTTATTTGTTGGGTATGGCCACTTTGCATGTCAGCGGATTTTGGGGTTCAATACGATTTTTGACGGATGCCAATCATTGTCAGTAATTTGGTGACAAAATTGATTGTTGTATTGAAATTGATCATTCAATGATTTGGATTGTGTATGGTAATTTTTGCGTTTTGTGTGAAGATAATCAATCATGAAATATTGTGTTTTTTATTCTCGTCATGCCGCTTTCTAGTAATAGGTTTATAAATTCTATTTCATTCATTTTGTTTCTGTCAGTGCTAAGTTAGTCTAATGTATCTGACAGGAACTAATAGTCATTATTATTATGTCCTATATCTTCTGAATGTACAAAAGAAGAAACTGAACTGGAAACAGTGTCAGACTCTTACTGACTAAACGAATCACCTTATTCCTTCTTACCCCTTATACCGTTGTTGGACATTCCTTTCAGAAACTGGACCGGGGCCCCAGAATTCTTCGATCCTGCTGAGCCCCTACAGTTGCTGTCAAGTCCTTGATGCGAGGAGATTTGAGGGTAAAAAATATTTTATGATTTATTCTCATACCTACCAGACATTGCGTTACAAATGTATTTAAAGATTACACGACTAGCCTGTGGCTTCGGCCTGGTAAAAGTAGGAAATTATCCCAAGGCGCCCCTACACTATAAAATATCTATATACTATTCCAAGATATGCTCTACCCATGTACTAAGTTTTATCCAAATCTGTTCAAACGTTTGAGCTTGAAGAATTTATAAATGTACGCAAATTTTCGTCTGATATAATACAGATTATCCTTCTCCATCTAAAAAAGTATAAAAACGTGTTAACCCCTGTGAAAAGCCAATAAATAAAAACCACGCAAAGCTCTTATTAACACATAAAAAACATTAATAGTTTCTCAATATGCGCACGCACATGAGAATCTATTTTCTATGAAGATCCAACCCTTACTTCAAAATGGCGATTGTGTGTTTAATCTACAAATTGATTTTAATCGACACGCTTATGATAGTTACCTGCTGAGTTTTTTAATATTTTCCCACGATTAGTATTCTTTTTATAGATATTTCATTCGAAGATCTGTTTCTCGAATTTACTATTAATGAGAGAAGTTTGATTGCTGAACATTTTTGATACACCTCTTATATATTAAACTAGGCTTCGCTCCCGGCAAGTGGCATTGATTATATATATATATATATATATATAGATTTTGCAGTCGAACATAAATTGTTACAATACTGGCAGCTTATATGCATATATTTTCCACCAATTAAAACATCCCTAAACTTATACAATTATCCCAAGATCAAAATCAAAAGCCAAATCAATTCAGTCAATCTCGAATTTTAACGAGACTATTGTATAGCTATGCATTTTCATATTTAAGACGATAAGAAGATTAACTTGCTTTTCATTTTTATGTACAAGACTAGCTTCTCCGGCAAACTTCATACCGCCTAATACTCACCCTTTCCTGGACTATCACCAATATTTGAAGACCAAAATGAACCAAATCGGTCAAGCCGTTCTCGAGTTTTAGCTAGACTAACGAACAGCTATGCATTTTCATATATTTATAAGACGATAAATCGATAAACTACTAACGTATTTATTCCCCTGAAACTCTAAAAACTTATTCTAAACAAAATAATTGGGTGATTAATTCCCCAAAACATCTACAGTTTCCCCCATACCACACATTCTTACCTTGTTCACTGCGACACTATAAATCGCTTTAATTGTAACGTAACATCAATTAGTGGTGTATTTACAAAATTAGTTGCTTCTACACAAAATGTTAGCTTTATTTTGAGACAATTGCTAGGTAATAAGTAACATGGGTGGTATATTGCTTTAGTGTCGTTTAAATAAAGTATAGTTAATTGCTTTCTCGGGAAAAGTACGCTCCTAGAAATGTATTCTAATGAGTTCCAAAATGAAATGAGTAAATTCAATAAAAACTCTTGAGCCCCAAGCGAACGCCAGTGTTCGCAAACCTATTGTCTTTCTATTTTGTCTCTAATTGTTAGTTAAAAAGTAGAAAATGCAAAAAGTTATCAGTGCAATGGTGTCAAACCTATGATTGAACTGAAATATATTTCACCAAACTGCTTAAAGTGTTTTGTTTTGAACTTTTAAATCGTTTTCTGCGGACAGGTTTCTTGATGCACTCAATTTTTTACTATACCTTATCCAAAGGGCCCCTTTTGCTAGCTATAACTCTGCTGTCCGCCTGTCTGTCACCTGTATCTCATAACCCGCTATCTGTCTGACTGTTAAAAGTTTAACAGATAATAATGATGTATTTCTTTTACCGCTTACTAGGTTTTTTTTTTTTATTTAATGATGCATTTGTAGTTTTCGTGAATGTTAAACTTAGGATTCCTTAGATTTGGCTAACTGCACCCATTTGAAAAAATTACCCTGTAGACCATTACAAAACCACTTTTTCCTGTCTAAGAAAGGTTCAGTATTATAATAGAAGTTCTTCCAAACTTCCATCTCTCCTTTATGCCCACATTACCAACGAACATACGAAGCATCCACTTTAAAAATCTAACTTTTATCGGAACACATAAAGCTTCCAAAGTTACATCTAAGTGAAATACATCAAGTTTAACTGGCCGCATTAAGTTAACCGCAACTCTACCGGATAATGTTTTTCTAAGTTAGAGTACATAAACTTAGATGGATGGTACTCAGACACACACATGAGTTTTATAACTTAAAAGTTTAGATAGTGTAACTTATTTTTCAAAATGGCAGTTTCATGGGGTGTTGAAAGTTTGTTATTGCTATATTTTGTCACTGATATTTTGACTGCGTTGGTCTCATAATTCGGGCAAGATTGTTGAGTGTAAGAGCCTCAATTCAATATCCAGGCTATATTCGGTTTTTAGGGTTCTATACTTCAAAAGGAACACTTTATGGCCCGTCTGTCTGTATATCTGTCAACTCAAGACCCTTTATTTTAAGAACACGTGGAAGTATAGAGTTGAATATAAAACCATAATTATAGTTAAGTCAGCGTTCTCTCGAAATTGTGAAAAAATCCAATTTATAAGTTAAAGAGAAAAAAGATACATATGCTAATGTACATGTCGTAAATAGTACATTTTGATACAAGTGCAGGAAGTTTGTCATTGCGACCGAGGCAAAATTCGCATGAGCCGTAGGCGAGTGTGTTATGGAGCCGAGGGCTGCAATGACAAATCTGCACGGGTGTCAAACGACGTTTTTCAATACACTTACGACTCGTATCTCAAACATACAGTAGAAATACAATAATAATAGCATTCAAATCTGCTCTGGTCAGTTTTTAACTTCGTGGGGTCGCCTCGCGCCTGATTCGATAAACTAAGAAAAAAAAATCTCCCGTGACCGTGACGATAAGGAAGGAATAAAAAAGCCCTTGTTGTGATAAACTCACAAAAGCACTTGGGTGATATACATGCTATATTGAACCTAATAGAAGTGCGATAAGAGGCAGTTTTCGAGTAAGTGTATTGAAAAGTATATTTCGATACACTCAATGGAATCAAAATTCATAGGGTACTTTCTGTATTCCTGAAATTTGGCATAAAGCGTGGTATCATAGCACAAATATAGGAAACAATATGAAAACTAAATTACTTGTTACGTCACAAAAAAAACTTTTTGCGATTTACAAAAAAAAATCAAAATTCAATTCGAGAATTGATCGGTTTTCATGGGTGAGTTTGTTCGGAACCCTGAACAAACTTGCCCGATTTTTTTCCATAAGAATTACTTTGTAGCAGCCCGGAGTATGGAAGTTAATGGTATGACATCCCCGTGGCGACGAAAAACGGTGACAGATTCGTCATCATCATTTCAGCCGAAAGACGTCCACTGCTGGATATAGGCCTCCCACAATTGTAGCCATAATGAACAGTCCTGTGCATCCCGCATCCATCGGATACCCGTAACCTTTGCCAGGTCATCGGTTCACCTTGTTGGAGGTCTTCCAACACTGCGTCTTCAAGTACGTGGTCGCCACTCCTTTAGACCCCAAGCCATCCGTTCTGCGAGCAATGTGCCCATTACCACTTAAGCTTGGCAATTCTTTGGGCTATGGTGGCAATATTGGCTTCCCTGCGGATATTGTTGGGGCACTATTACCTATATAATATCTCCTGCGTACATTGAGATTAGCTGCTAAAATCTACCTATATTATTACTTTTTTCATACGGTCTTGTGCTAGTGAAAGGAAACACTTTAGCCCTTTGTGATATTGCTTTTTTTCATGTTAACAGTCCTTGTTCTTTTTATATAGTCTATAGTCACAGCATCAGATAGAGAGATCTGAATGATGACGGCGAAGTCTTTAAATCGTCTATTTCAGACCTCTCGGTCTTAATCGGCCTCTGGCCAGTTTTGCACCACCATCGCCGCAATCGATCTCGACGACGTCGCTCTTCCTCAGACTTCCAGCGAGTTCAGCAATACACGTGGCTAGCTGCACTTCAACTTGACCCTGGCTGGTTTCTCCCCACAACTGCTTCTCATCAGACTTAAGGGAGACAACTGCTGTCTTCAGACTTAAAGAGGGCACACTTGCTCGCTGAATCTTAAGTTTGGGCTTTTGTCATTCAAACGACCAACTTTGTGTAACATAGGTTTTTTTATGGTAGGTAAAAATCATCCAATGACGAATCTTTTCCTTGGGTGGAGCGGAAAACAGTGTCAGACTCATACTGACTAAACAACCTACCCCATTCCTACGCTGCCATATATACCGGGGCCAGAGCCATCCTTTCAGACTCGAACCCTTGGCGCCTGTTGACTTCGACCCTTCTGCAGGGTCTCTACGGTTTGCTGGCAACTCCTTGAGGCGCGCGGGAACAGTGCACTCCGTCGACGACTGGGCTTGGTTTGGACGACTACCAGACGATTGGACGGCGAGCTACCCATTGCTCGCCATTCACAAGCCCGCGCCTACGGTAGCCGAAATTGTGCATCATAGGTTAGAACGGACAGGGTGCACTTGACTATGATATTTGTTTCCAGAGTCATTCGTAAAAAAAAATTTACGCGATATTACTTACATTCCGATACCTAGCTCTCTACACATACTCGTAAATGTTGGTTGTAAAAGGAAACTCATTACTATTTATAAAAAAAGTATATTTTCAAATAAAGAAATATCAAAACACAGAATATAATAATTGGCAGTTGATCTGAAAATAATTACATAAAGAACTTAATTAAAGTCAATTGGTATGACTGTTATACAAAAAACATGCTAAATAAAAATGTCTAAAAACTAAAAATCTAATTTACTAAAATCTTAAATTAGCTAAAATATACAGGCCATTTTTATACACAGTGCAGATCACACGACTTTTACTAAAAAATAAAATACAAAATCAAAATTGTTTCTTGAAATGAACAATTTTATTTGCTTAATTTTTTATTCATAAAATAATTAAGAAAGACTTGGTAGTGAGATTAATCTTACACACTATGAGTAATTACAATTATATTGCTTAAGGTTTTATAATTATTATATCATTATAGTTATAATTATAATGTGATTATAGCAGTAAGCATGTTTTTTTTTTTATGAAAATATCTGTATGGAAGTTGCAAAAATATTAACTGCAACAGTTTTTTTTTATATAAAATTAGCAGTCATACTACTATTAATCGCAAATTATTTAATAAAATTCAATTTAAAATACTACAATTTGCCCTTGGTACTACTATTTAATAAAAAATAATTTTAAGTTAATTCTTGCATCTTCCATACAAATTCGATTTGTTCTCATGTTAAGCATTATTACTATGGAAATTTTGAAATTTTTGCGACTACAGATAATATTCTTATAAAAAGAGCATTAAGCATACCAATTTTAATTTATGTACAGAACTCTTAAATGCATTTTTTCTGTAATATTTTCGAAAACATTTTGCTGACAAACTATTATTTAATGTGAAAACTATTCTTATGTGTTTTGTAAAAAGGAGACGGTCCACTTTTTTTTTCACCAACCTTCACTGAGAATAAGTTATAATTCACTATGTGACGTAGTTGGACTCATTCTTTCTTCTAAAGTGGAGGCTCAGGTTCCAGCAGTGGGAACAATATAAGACTACACATTATATTTTTTGTCAGCAAAATATATTGAAAATGTGATCAGCAGATAAGAGTTTCCAAGAGATCATTAGGAAAACTTCTTTTTTTTACTTTAATCGTTTCCTTAAATAAATACATATCACATTTGAACACATCCTTCCGTATATTTTGTAATCTTAAAATAAAATAATCGTATTAAAAAAACGTGGTATTAATGAAAATAACTTATGAATTGTTCCCAAAACGTTTTTGTTCCCATTTTCATAAAAAAGTCATAACTTTTTTTTTGTTGGATGAAATAAAAACATTTTAATCATTTTTGGAACGATACTGTGCTTTTTAAATTCGAAGCCTCGTTTGTAACTTAACAGTATGAGTTATCAGCTAGCAGAACTAATGGAGTATTTTTATTTACATATCTATGTCATAAAAGCTAAAAAATATCCATTTTCTTACGAACTCAAAAAAATTTTTGTTCCGTTTTGAAAAAAAAAAACAATCTTGTACTTCATCTTCATAATACATTATAATAATATATTAATCAGGACTTCGTTATTAGTATGTTTCTTTTTCTAAATTTTGATATTTTCTAAAATCAATGTGTTCAAATTACTAAATTTATTTAAATTAATTTTACTAGCTTAGTCAAGTCAACCCATCAATTTTGTTACATCTAAAATACAAATTGATTCCAAACAGTCTTTGTCAATTATTTTGATTTTAACAAATTGGTTCAAGATCAGACATGACAGAGCTTATCAATCAATCTTAACTAACTTATATACAATTAATGATAATAATTATCAAAATATACCATCTCATAAAATCTCCATTGCAATAACTTGGCACTCACCATACAATGATCTAACCCTAAAATATTTAAAAAATAAACATTTTTATTACACAAAAAAATAAAAAAATGAGATCAATCGATAATAATTTTTAGGCTGCTCTCTTTGGAACAATTTATGGGAAAACGGACTTTATCGTGTTTTAAATAAAATCTATTTTTCTATAACATCGCTGGTCCATTCTTCTGAATACTTCGAAATTCCTTAATAAATAAGTATGTATATAATATAACTATAGTTATGAAATATTTATGGATATATCAACACCGAAAGCGGAATGTAAATTGACACTTCAATATACGAATTATTTTATAAAATACGGTTATTTTATCAGGTTTTTTCCTTTATGATTCGTTTTCAAACATAAACATTTTTAATTCTAAATAGATCAATAAAGTGGCTTAATATTTTTATAATTTTGTGCAATTCTACGTAACCAGAAAAAACAGTGATGACATGAAGATTTTTGATGACATTGATTCTAATATATATTTTTTTAGATTTTTCATACTGGTTTTGTAAAAATCATTTTAGATTTTATAAAAAAATATTTTCTTCTAATCATAAGTAACAAAATCAAATTCACCCTTTTATAAAAACTAAATTTCTTTCACTACCGATATTTTCGTATAAAATTTATAAGCAGCAAGTTTATATTTTGCCATGGACCAAACATTTTAATTTATAAAAAACACTACGTATTATTATAAAATATACAATATGTGTGCGTTCGACAGACGATACACAAAACACAACTTTTTATTAAAGCTGTGTATTATTACGTCTAATAATTATACAAAAACTGGATTATTTAAATAATCCTTAATAAATGTACAAATTGCAAAAAGCGTAGCGCAGCGAATAACATTTCAATTTATTCATCGTACGCCTTTGATTATGTGGAAATGTTTTATTGAAATATGTGGCACGTACTTCGTTATATTAGTATCCTGTCATGTAAGCTATATCTCCTTTTAATAAGGGCTGATTTTTCAATAGCCAAATAAATTTATAAGGCGATTTAACCGCATTTGTGTGGAACATAAATGACAAACGGCCTTATTATTTATTCAGTTAAAAATAAATCCACCGACTGAAAAACTCAGCCCTTAGCATATTGAATAAAAACAATTAACAGAAAATTGAAAAACACATTTTTTCAAAGTGACGTGAAGTAAAAATTTTTGAGATACTATAAAGTTATTTATAAAAAATTGTATTTATAAAATATGTTGACATTACCCTTTAATTTTGAATTCACAATTACATGACATGGGACGATACTGAAAAAACAAAGAAACATCACATATTTCAATAAAACATTACCTACAAACAAATCCCATCACAATATCTTCAGTAAAAACTGTTCATCGCTTAATTGAGAACAGCTTCCATCCTAACACGAAGAGGACTGCCGTGCAGATGGATCCGGAAAGCTTGTCAGGAATGATTGACGAAAATATCGATCCTTCAGTTTCCTTTTCAGCGACTGATGGCGCGTCCGTCTGAAATGAGAGAAAATTGGATGTTATTTTTTGTGAAGTAGACGATTATGTTTTGAGAAGAGCTGATAGTGAACTCTTCAAAGATATCTTGTAATTAATAATTATTTCTCTAGAAAATCCTGATAGGTCGTGGATTAAAACCAAAGTAGACACTTTACTTTATATAATACTAGCGACCCACCCCAGCTTGGCACGGGTGCAATGGTGATATTAAATATATCATGCATGTATTATACATATAAACCTTCCTCTTAAATCACTCTATCTATTAAAAAAACCCATCAAAATCCGTTTCGTTGTTTTAAAGATTTAAGCATACATAGGGACAGCGGGATGCGACTTTGTTTTATACTATATAGTTCATTTCATCACCATTTATCTTAAAACAGTAAAGAAAAAGATCATGAGGAAACCAGAACCATTCGAAGACATGTGATATCCAAAAGCCTGCACTAGGCCCACAGATTTTTTTTCTGGATTAAGGTCCCACTCCTACAGAGGATATCTGAGTCCTAGAAGTGGAAATAATATAAGGTTGATTATGTTAAATATTTTTTCGAATAGTTTTGGCAATTCTTTTTGTTGAGCAGAGCATTGAAATATGTACGCCTTGTAAGAAACAGCAGAAAAAAAAATTTGCAATGACGGCATTAGATTTTTTTGTATCGTCGTATTAGTGTATCCAAACAGGGAGCCATTGCTATTAAATGTCTACTACCAAATTAATAAAAAAATATATTAAGCGCCGTGTACCTAGGTGAACTCAATAAATATAGTTGATCTCAATTACTTCTAACTAAAGTATTATGTATTCATTTATAGGGATTTATTTTTTGTTGTCTATATGTGTATACACCGTCTTAGGTCTATCTATATAACTCTGAGGTTCACATAAGAGAACTCAAATAAATTTGCCTTTTAACATTTACTATTTGTATTTGTACAAACATTAGAATAGAATAAATAAAATTATTTAGTCTCATTAATATAATTCCATGTATCACTGTAAACGAAAATAAATTCCAAAAAAAAAGCATTATAAACAACGCCCCTAACAATAATAAACTTAGCGTGTTCATAAAGATCGCAAACACAGAAAGCTATAAGAAGTTCTCAGTAAAACTAAAGTAGAAGCACTTTTTATAGATATTAATAAAACAATACCGCCATAAACTTTAGTACGTAAGACATTTATATTATACGACACGACTACGATACGACGCAGTATTAGAATTATTTTATCCAATTATTTATTAGAGTGAGAATTCATCTATTTTATTTCATGTAATTAGGAAGTTTGATTATTGATTGTAATTGTAAAACTTTAGGTTTATTTCTAATTTATTACCGGTAGATCACAGAAATTCTGGTAAATTGATCTAATAAAATAACTGTTGCCTATATTCGTCTATAAATATAGTAATTGTGAATATAAATGTTTATTTGCTTCTCTCATTTGGAACAGTGGAATTTGAAGTGTTTTAGGTTAGCCGTATTTTAGATATTATTTAATAGGTTAAAGGTTACCTTACTACAATAAATGGCTCTAAACGTTTGAGTTCAAAATCCTAATTCAGCACTATTGATCTTCTTCATCTTTAATCACCGTGTCTCAAACATCAACACAAAAACTTTTATTATAGACCAAGTATATTATGTACTATGATTCAGAACAATTCAGTATTGGAATTATTTGTCACCATTCCTTTTTTATTTAGAACTAGCTTCTGCCCGCGGCTTCGTCCGCGGAAAATTTCTTGTAGTGATAGCTCGGTTAACATCCATGTTATATAAATAATTTATAGCCTATGTCACTCAGGAGTAAAGCAGCTTTCTATTGTTGCTAAAATTTTTCCAATCGAACCATTACTTCCAGAGATTACCTCCTACAAACAAAAAAATAAAAAAACAAACAAACTTTACCTCTTTATTATATTAGTGTAGATAAAAATCTGTACTTTTGAGGTTGTATCATTAGATATTTCTCAATTCTCTGGATGGAAAAAAAGAGAAGGGATGTCAGACTATTTTACCTTTTTTTATGGTGGGAAAAATAATCGAATGACGAATCTCAGTCAGACTTCTATAGTCAGTCAGTGTCAGATTTCTTCTTTTTTTTTATTGATTATAGGTTCGCGGTTGACCGCTATCTCACCTGATGGAAAGCGACGATGCGGTCGACGATATATTCACTCTTGACTTAAAGATACCCGGATTGTAGCTATCAGGAAACACTGACTCCGGCAAGGAATTCCACTCCTTGGCTGTACGCATAATGAATGTGCTCCCAAAACGTTTTGTACGTATATGTGGGACATCCACCATGTACCGGTGGCGCAATGCCGTACGTCTGGTGGTCCGATGATGGAACATGATAATTTTTTCAAATATATCCCCAGCAGCAGCAAAACCTATATTAGTCTACTGACTTCAGCCAGTGGTTTTGATAGCATGAAAGTTAAAAAGGAGCAGGAAAGGTTTCTCTAATAGAATTAGACCAGTATCATCCGTATACGGCCTGAATTTTGAAAAATATTTTATATATATTTTTTTTTAATTTTGCAAAATTTCACGCTCCTGGTCCCAGTAGTTTCCGATTTCTTTTTTATTGTTGATAGGTTTTATATAAACATACAAGCAGATGTATGTGATACATAACTAAAATCGCGAATAATAAATATCTCTAAGGCAATTCAAGTGAGTGATACACTCAGCTATTTTACTGTAAGGATAATTTGAATGGCATTTTTATTAGGAGGTAGAAGCAATGCATGTTATGGCCATATTAAACCATGAGCCGATATATCTGTTCGGTGATATTGCACCAAGGCTTTTGTCTATTCGCATATCGCCATTTTATTGATTAGAATTGTGTTACATTTTACTGCAGGCTTTTTGAAAGTTTATTTTGTGTCTGAAAATTCAAATGATTGTGACTGCAATTTAAGAGCTATGAATTGTCAAGGTGTGGTGGTGATAGGTTTTTTTTATGGTGGGCGTAAATCATCCAATGATGAATCCCGTTCTTGGGCGGAGCGAAATAGTGTCACTCTTACTGGCTAAACACCCCACCGAGTTCCTTGTTGGCCTTTCAGAAAGAGACCCTGAGCCCCTTCGACCCTTTTGCAGAGTCCCTACGATTTTGCTGACAACTCCTAGAGTCGCGCGGGAACAGAGCGCGCCGTCGGTGGTGATGAAAATAATTTCCTTTATGTCTTACTTTACATTATTATTTCTTATGTACTATTTAGTTGGAATTATAAAAAAAAATATACTTTCTTTTTAACTCGATGGACCTTTGGTTAGTAATCTTCTTAAATTAGGGGGAAATAAACCATACACCAGCTTTGGAGGTTTGGTTGAGAGATTACATTAAATAAGATTACGATAAATAAAATTAAAAAATAGCTAATAATTTAGTTATGGTCTATTCAAACCCTTTACTAGATTTTTTTTCATGTTGTAATTTATCGTAATCTTATTTAATGTAATCTCTCAATCAAACCTCCAAGATGGTGTATGCTTTATTTCCCCCTAATTTATGAAGATTACTAACCAAAGGTAAAAAGACACCCTATCGTATACAAAATTAGAAAAAATAAAAATCCTCTTACAATACATTTATACGAAACGTTAGCGAAAATCTGTATAATTTTATTATACCTAATTTTGCTTTGCCAAATTGAATACGGGACCACCAAATTGCTTTCATTATTACGAGACTAAAAGAAAAAGAGGCAAATATTAAAACTTCAAAGAAAGAAAAGAGACAGATATACAGCCACCTGATAATCTAGCGACAAAGCATCAATCGCAAGGAATCATTTGAATTTGGAATTTGCATACATTTTAAGAAGTAAATAAAAAAATAAATTGGAATAGCGGGAAAAGGTGGCTTGCACCCTTGTTGTTAGATGTGCAATCAACTTTGATACCTTATCTTTTAACGAACAAGGTTCAATATCAAATACATAAATGACGATGGGTACAATCAGAGCAAAATAACAACTTTTCAGATGAAATTGTAACTTATATGTATTAGATTTAAGATTGATATTCCGATAGCAGATCGAGTATTGTAGTTCTAAGGTAAAAAGAGGTATTATTTGTGGAACTATTTCGTGTGTTTTAAACAAATATTTTGGTAGGATACGTGAAAGGGGTTTTTGATTGTATTGATAATATTGGGTAAATATTGTTCAGTAAGTATCCTTTAGTTTTTCTTTGATGTTTTCTTAATCAAAGTGGTTGCTTCTGATTGTTTTGTGATACTTACTAAACAATAATAATAATAATATTTTTGTATATTTTTTTCAAGTTAGTACGTATTTGTGAGTTTGTGACGTGTCATTTCTTTTTAATTAATATTCTAAAAGGTCTGCCACAAGGTGGACCGATGACTTCGTTAGGGTTGCTGGAATCTAATGGATGCGGGACGCACAGGACCGGTCTTTGAGGCGGCGCTTGGGGGAGGCTTATGTCCAGCAGTGGACGTCTTTCGGCTGTAATAATAATGATCATGATTCTGGACAAAGTCGCGTTTGATTACTATCTTACGTGATGGTAAGCCATGATGTGACCGATGATGGAGCAAGCTTGAAATATTCTTCATTCTTGACTTTAAAACTTTTTGTAGCTCAAAAACAGAACTACACTACCAGATAATAGTTGCTACAAATTAAGTAATTTGAAATCATTAGAAAAATGTCTATACCAACTAAGACACTTCCATTCCCACCAACTAAGTTTTAAAATACACGATGTCTCTAAAAAATCGAAAACCAATCTGCTTCATAATAAACTGGAACTCAAATAATCTATCCAAACACAAATAACAATCGTATTACAACCTCCGACTCGCGAAGCGTAATAATAAAGTAGAAAAAAAGTCCTTTGAAGATGAACAATACATCTCACGACAAATCGGTTCAAAGAAATTCGAGCATATAATTTTCACTCGATACTGATCCTGCTATTCAAAAAAACCTTTCCCTTGACAAAGAAATTCCAACTTTATCTCCAACTAACAAAGTTGAAATTCAAAACAAATAGATGACTAACGATATCGATACAGCTACCGGAGTTACGCATCCCTGAACCAAGCGAATTTCAATTTTAATTCTTAAGGACAAAGTTGAATTTAGAATGATCGTTTTTCAGTAATCCATAAGGTTATTTACAATGTCGCATAAGAAAAGATTCCGTGAAAGGAGTTCCGAAATGAATTTTATTTAATTTTTTCTTTTTATTTTGTTTAGAGAATGTTCATTGATGTCTGCAAATTGGAAAGGGTATGTCTATTTGAGTTGAGTTTATAATATTGATGAATAGATTTTAAAGTAAGTTACAAATAATTTCTACATTTCTGTTGTTAGTAAAAGTTCGATACAAAAGGTAAAGCTGGACAGTAACCGATATGTTTAGAGAGAAATCAAGCGAAGGATAAACGACTTTGTGTTTTCCGAGGCATGGGGGTGTACAAAAACCAATAGTACTTTTTCCCTAACCGAGAATCGAACCTCAACCGTTAGCTCAGCTGTTACACTAGCCATGGGATTAACGAAACAGTTGACATGGTGGTCTCCAACATCATCATCATTTCACAAAGACGTCTACGCTAGTGGACAAAAGTCATCCTTCGAAGTGTCGCCAGATTGACTAGACTAGGCCAAGTCGAGATCCATGTCTTTAGTCCACCTTGTAGGAGGCGTTCCAACGCTTTTCGTAGGCGTTTGTCGCTTTGGAATCTCTTAGCCTCACCGACCATTTGCCCTGCGAGCAATATGCCCTGCCCAGTATCATTTAAGTCAACTGAATAAAACTTCTGATAAAATCACAAAACAATGAATGAATGACCGAACAAATGAATGAATGATATTATATTTATTTGCAACAATATAGGTACCATAAATCGGGATGAATAGAAACAAATCAGGGGTGAATAGAAACAACATTTTGTTATTTTTTCACGTTATTTAAAAATTGTTTACAGCATTTAAATATTTTTATAAATTCAATATTGAAAACAAAATTGCTTTATTAAAACTAAAAACGTGAAATCAAATTAATAATCCTAACAAAAAATGTTTCTATTCACCCCTGAGTTTCTATTTACCCCACTTTACCCGTTAGCTAATACATACGTCACAAAAGCAATTCTTGTGTCTCTTTATTTAATACAATAACATAATAAACAGACAATGTAAGAAAACTGAGATAGTTCTCATATAACTTTTCAAATAAAACGTTTCATATCGATAAACGGGATCATAGTATTATATTGTTTTACAGTCGAACTGTTAAAGTTATGACTTTTAAAGTTGGTCGTTTTCATCGTTGAATATTTAGTAATATTGACGTATTAACATAGCAATAGTGACACTTCTGTATATTTAATTTATATACAAAGTCAACTTTAGTAAATGATACAATAAGTAATTGGGGCCTTTTTTATGGTAGGTAAAAATCATCCAATGACGAGTCCCGCTCTTAGGCGGACTAACTGACTAAACAATCTTCCCTGTTCCTACATCGCCATACATACCAGGGCCAGAGCCTTCCTTTCAGACACAAACCCTTGGCCCTAATTGGCTTCGACCCTTCTGCAGGGTCCCTACGGTTGCTGACAACTCCTTGAGGCGCGCGGGAACAGTGCGCACCGTCGGCGACTGGGTTTGGTCCGGACGATTACCAGACGACCGGACGGCGAGTCGCCGTCCACAAGCCCGCGCCTACGGTGGCCGGAAGTCGGGATCGGAATCCCGGCGGCGTTTGGGGCGCAAACGCCGTTGCCTTATGCGGTCAGCCTCCTCCTTTGCTATCATTACTGTTTCGCAGAAGGAGGCGACCGCCTGCCACTCCTCCTCACTCCGAACCATGGCCTCTACCAAGGCCCGGCGCGAAAGATCGCCGCCGCCGATCGCTCCCACGAGGACACGGCGATGGTCTGCCCAAGCGGGGCACGCCTCAACCGTGTGCTCCACCGTAATTGGGGCCTTCGCTCAAGGCTACTTTTTGTTGCGGTGCTATAGCGCGTTGGCATCTTTTCTATAGCGCGTTGCAAATGCGACTAACGTGGGTTAGTAGCGGTCGCGGGCGTACGTACAAAACGCGCGATTGCATCGCTACAAAAAGTAGGTTTCGTAATAAAAACTTTTTAGCCCATTTTCATTCCCTTAGAATTTTGAATTGAATTTTGGAAAATTCTTACTTAGTGTCCGGTCACGTCATAAAAGGAAATGCCTGCATTTTTCGAGTCCCAGTAGTTTCGGCTGTGCATTGATATGTCAGTCTCTCTGATGATTCAATGAGTCTCTGATCAATTCAATTCTACTTATTTTTCACCTTACATTACCTCTTTACCTAGACACTGTTGCACAAAGCACGTACTAAAACGACAATGTAATGCTTCAATCGCACACAATTCGAATCGCCACTGAAGTGTAATGTCATTCTACTACCTCACTTTAGCGACGTCATTGAAAATTTTATTGTTCACCCGTAGAGATTTAATGCGATTGATAGATTTAGTTGATACGGATTTAATTTGAAAGAAGCTGTCGATATTTTTGATTGTGAAACAATCAATGCAGTTAATGTATCTTTGTGTATGTGTATATGTTATGTATGTATGTGTATGCTTATTTAAATAACATTTGAACATATAAAAATATTCATGTTTCTTTTCATTATGTACTAGCTGGTACCCGCGACTTCATCTGCGTCTTTTTTCGCAATAAAAGTTAGCCTATGTCCTTTCTCAGGGCTTAAAGATTGTCAGCGGGATAGCGTAACAGATAGACAAACACACAAAGTTACTTTCGCATTTATAATATTAGTATGGATAAGTTAATTAGTAATAGATTAGACATGTTTTTTATTTATTTCGAGTAAGCCTTTTTTAGTCGAACAACCGATTTTTGAGGTAAAAAAATTACATTTATGTTATGCAAGCCTAAAAAAAATCGTCAGCGTTAAAAAGTTACATGTTTAAGTCGGGATTACCAGTTTAGAAGTATTAGTAACAGGGTGACTGAAGACATTTAAAGTCAAAAGCCAAAGTCAAAGTATTTTATTTCACAGAGGCCTACATGGGCAATTATAAAACGTCAGAATCTAGTGCACGGTTCCAAATTGGTCGTTTTCTATGGAGAAGAACCACAAGGCAAGAAACTTCATCTCTTTAAAAACAAAATGGTTTCCATTCATTCGTTTGTGCATGAAGGAGTTACAAACATACACAAGCACACAAAAATATAAACAAATTTGTTATATTCTGATATAACAAATTATGCGTTGACATAATTTACAACATCTTTTTAATATATTTTGCACAACAGCCTGCTAAGGTGGTCAAATTCCAGGACACGAAAAATAATGTCAAGCGAAAACATTTTTACGATACTTCATCTTTTTACCACAACGCAGAAAAAACATCTTTGTAAAAGCAACTGTCACATATATTTTTCCATTTCACTAATAACTAACGTAAAAGATCGTCAAAAAATACCATTTGCAATCAAGTAAGAGAGTCGTTAAAAACCGCGTGCGCTATATGTAATAATCCCAAACGTATAACGACATTTGACATTTACGAGGACAGATATAAATTAGAGTCGAACATAAAAATACATATCGACATCGAACCGTATCGAAGCGTGGCGCGTCACTATTAAAAGTAATGTCTGACGCTTGAGGTTCTGTATAGATTGTTTGATTTTTTAACGTGATAAGTTTTCTGGTTTGTACAAATGTAATTGGCATTATTTTTGCGAATATAAAAGATTTCACTTATTTTTTTCGGCATGCATTATTTTTTTATAATAAATTATTTTTGCTAGAATCATTTTAGTTTGATGAACATTCATTTGCAAATTTTATATAAAAAAAAACATTATTTTTGCGACTTTAATGTATATTTTGAACTTCTGAATTAGATCAAACGCAAGTAGTTGCTTTATTTTATATATCTCGTTTCATCACTACCACTTTCAAAACGATGGTGAAAAATCCCGAGGAAACCGACATTTTCCAAAACTATAATTTCCAAGACGTGAACCATCCACCAACCTCACTACGAAGGACTAGGCCTGCGTAGTGAGGTTGGTGGATGGTTCACGTCTTGAACTATGTTCTATTTGCTCTTCTACGGAGGAAGAGCAAATAGAACATAGTTCAAGACGTGAGGCCTGAGTCCCAGCACCAGGAACATTGTGAAACTGATAACGCTATGCAAAAATAATTTAGTACAATTTTCGCGGAAGCAAGGCAAACACACAACATTTTTATGGTATAAAAAGACACAAACCCTGCACTGATAATTCTTCTTTTATATAATTAATGGATGGTTACTTTGGTTTGATTCTACTTGAATCAAACCAAATTAACCATTCTGAAATATCATAACCTAGCATCACGTCTGTACCTATTTTTCAGTATACTTCTTCTTGTTTTCCGTTGTGTGTACAAAATTGTTAAATACACAAATAATTTAATCATCGTTTCTTTTACCATATAATTCATACAGAACCACAAACCCCTAAAAAGTACAGTCGCTCACATAACTGCGATACAATAAAAATCGCATCATTCTTTTTGTAAGTTATGTTTTTTTCCTCGCATTATTTACGGTCAGTCGTAAGTCCCCGCTAATCGCTGCCTCGTCATATCGAATTTTGTATTAAAGCTTACTTTATATTACTGCTTCATAATAATAATATATTATTTATTGTATGTACATATATATAAACGGAGGAACTGACTGACATATCAGCGCAAAGCTAAGTATTGGGACATGGAACATGAAATTTTGCACAAAGCGTCCTTTTATGACGTAGGCGAGCACTAAAGAGTTTCGAAAAATAAGTTTTTTATTTAAATTTTTAATCTAACTTTCTTTGGGTGGGGCAAAAGATAGTGTCAGACTCTTACTGACTAAAAAACCCAATCCATTTCTACGTTGTTTTTCATACCAGGGCCGAGTTTGAAGGTATGAAAAGGAGAAACTTTGACTGTATTTTTTTATTTGTTTTCAGGACTAACCTCAGTCAGGATTCTTATTTTTGGGTTAATAAACTCAGAACTTGCTAAAAATTGTAATCAAAATAATTTACAAAGACTACTTTTACCAATTTGTCAAAACGACACTCAAAATACTAATGTTAATTTTTTTATTAAATTTTCTAAAATTAAGCAGCTGAAAAAGAGTTTGTTAGAAGAATTTGCAGTTACCCTTTGTAAATAGTTACAAAGGGTCTATTTAATATACGACAAATGCCATTCACACAACTGAAATGGTCAAAACAGACGGACTGCCACCCCAAAACGTAAAACACAAGTGCCGATAAAACTTAAATCTCATCCACTATAAACTATCGGGGTGTATCGTAAACAGTTTATAGATTGGAATATATTATCTGTTATGTTTTTATTTATGTCACTTGCATCGATATTATTGAGAAATTAATGGCAAAGATTTTTCGAACCTTTCGACTAGCCCGTTGGTCTTGTGGTTAGTGGTCCTGATTGTTGTATCGGAAGTTGTGAGTTCGAATCCCATGAAGGACTAATGTTTGTGTGCGCACGATTTAGAATTATAGAACAAGCTTTGCTTAGTATTACGTAGTTTAAAGATGCAAAAGGCCAGTGGTGGAGCACCCAACCCAACCAGGCGCATTACTTTATGTAACTTATATCATTACCACGGCTCCCAAAACAGTGAATTAAAAGATCGAAATAAAATTGTCATGACTTAGAACCAAATATTCCTGAGACATGTTAATCTTTAAATTAATCGCTTTGGGAATTATGTAAGACGAATTATGTAAGGAAAGTGTGTGATTTACACTAATTGCCAATATTTGACTGCATGGTTGGCTGCCTTTTTAGAAATAACTGCCTCTAGTCAATGATATTTATTTTATAAATAGGTTTTATCGTCCATACAGTAAACATGTTATGGTTAAATCATATGAGAACAATGCAGATTAGTATCGCTGGTGGTCTTTTGAATAAATAACCACACAGATTGTAGTAGATCTGTCCAGTCAGTGCAAGCATTTGTCAGTATTCGTGTAGCTCAAACTTGTACAACTAAGGATTCTCGTGATTAAGATTACAATTGTAATATTTTAAATCAAAATTAAGTCACGATATAAATTCCGAACAACTAAACCCACATGACTAAACAATACTATCGTAAACCGTCATTAAAACAATATAATTACGACTAAACGAAACAAAAAAATAGTCATAAACCGAAATCCTTCATCTGTGAAGCTAATAAAAACGTAAGATTAGTACTAAACACCAAATAATACTTTATCACTAATTTCAGGCGTACATTAAATTATTTACACTCCCTATATGACATAAAAGACGTCTCTGATTTGCGCACGCGTCGATAATAAATGTCATACAGAACTGTTAATCTTATTACCACTAAACAATGTAGTTACAGAAGATCCAAAGTACTAAACATTATTAAAAAGAGAGAAAGTGTGAGTCCGAAACGAATATTTGTTTTTATTTGTATTTATATTGTATTTGTTTTTTTCTCTGTTTTTTTTTTTATTTTCTTTAAGTTGCACCTACCGCGTTTGTTTCTGCACCACCCCAAGGTCGACTGGTAGAAAATGCCTATGGCATTAAGTCCGCCTTTGTACTTATTATGTGCATAAAGTTTTTATAAATAAATAAATGAATAAATATTTAATTCCGTGAAGCCATCATCAGTCCACTAAACATATGGTGTTACGTCACCGCTACATGGTATTTTTTTTTCAGTGGAAGTAAATCAACTAATGATCAATGAGCCAAAGCAAAAAGAGTGATTTTTTTTCAGGTAAATCATGATGTATTCAAAATGTAAGATTTTTGATTCTGGTCATAATCTGTGGTCATGATTGTCACTAAATTATATAATATTAATTAATAATATTTTCTTATTATTTTTATAATTTTGATTTAAAAAGAAAGATATACTTATTTAATGTTAATTCACGCTAAATACTTTGTAACGTTTGATACTCTAGTTCGCACGTGGTATTGGCATTAAGAGTTTTTTTTTATGGTAGGTAAAAATCATCCAATGGCGAATCCCGCTCTTGAGCGGAGTGGGAAACAGTCTTACTGACTAAACAATCTACTCAGTTCCTCCCTTGCCTGATTCCCAGAGCCCCGATTGGCATTAAGAATTTGAAATTGAAGATTTCTGACATGTAGAGTGTGGAACTTCTTTGAGTGAGGAAGAGGGAGGCCGAAGAAGAGATGGATGGATTGTGTGAGAAGTGATATGAAAGAAAAAGGAGTTAGTGATAGTGTGACGGGTGACAGGACAGAGTGGAAGAAAAAAACATGTTGCGCCGACCCCAAGTAATATGGGATAAGGGTAGGATGATGACGATGAGAGTGTGGAACTTCTTTACCCCCTTATTAGTACCACCAAAAACTTTATGACGTCATTTGTCTAATTCTTTTTTTAAATCGTTAAACCGTGTTTATTGACAGTTAAAATTGTGTAATGAGTTCGGATCCAAAAGAGGTACTAACTTTCTTATTTGACGTTAATTTTTATTATTTGACAGCGATGGTTTCAATTGGTTACGGTTATAAAATTAAGTGTTTATGTAATGAGGATTGTTAAAATGGTTTCATTACGAAGAATGCGTGGAAGACAGGGATTTTATTTATTCATGATTTTTATGGTATTTAGATATCAAGCAATTTTGTGTTATGGGACCACCGCCGTCATGATTTGATGTCGATTTCGAATCAAATATTAAAATTTAAACTTTTTGATAAAACAGCAATATCAGTTTAATGTAAGCTTTTATTGCCTCAAGTTGAAGATGTTACAGACTGACTAGGAATCAATAACGACATCAAAATATATTTCTGGTTGCCCTAACTACATCACAATAAATAAATAAATCTTCTGAAAAAATAATATGCATTATTTTTATCTTTTTAATATTATTTGGGTGATTCTGATGTTCCGGTCAATTTCATGAATAGCATTATATAATTTATTTTAGATCGCTTTTGAACCCTGTACAGTCAAACACAAAGTTGGAATAGGTAGTGTTCTGGAACTAAAAAGAAAAAAAAATATCAGCTTTGTAGACAAAACTGAAATACCTACTTGAAATAACAGTATCTTATTTAGGAAAAATTATGGACAAAATTCTAGAACCCTGTTATTGTTCTACATAACAATATAATTTTTATTATAATAATATTTTTTAAAGCTCATCACTTTCCTAATAAAAAAAGATACCATTAAAATACTTTTTTTACAACCGCCCTTTTTAAAATTCGAATTCTAAAACAAAATGGCGGGTAGAACAATAATACGAATTATATGATTACCCGACCGATAAGGGGGAGGTTCGGTATTTTTTAAGAGTTTAATTTTTATAACAAATCTTTTATGCCTTGGTTTATGTTAACAGTAAAGTTTCTATAGCGAATGTTAAAGGTACAATAAAAGAGGTTAGATTCGTAAGGAAATAATAATAAATAAAGTGCTTAAGAAGGATCACGAGGAATATAGGGCGAATTTAATTTGTTTCGATCGTTATTTTTCTAAATGGATACGTTTTAGTGTTAGAAACGGGATATTTTAGTGTTTTCTTTGTGATTGAAGGGTTTTGTATAGGCGCTGACGGTTTCTTGTATGTTTTTAGTAAATTTTACTGGAAAATGGCTTGCTTTATTAACGTTGCAAGTCCAAATTTATACGTGAGTTGAGATAAAAAATAAAAAAAATATCACAAATGAATAGGCGTTGCGCAAACTTTAAAATTAATTTCCATGCAAACTGTTGGAAGAAATTTGGTTGGGTGATTTCAATAGTATTGCTAATCTCAATAAAGATTCATTAATTGGTTAACCCTTTTTAAGGTTCTTTTTTATTAACTGAAAATTAAACATAAGTGCACTTTGGCCATTGGATTGAAGGAGGATACGATAATCGTGAACATCGCTATCAGAGAACCGAGACTCACACATCTTTAAACAGTGTCATCACAGTCGCAACATTTTATAAGCGCCAATGTCAAATAAAAATATTAGAATTTCGATTTTTTTCTTTAATTTTGTCGTGCGAGCAAAATCGCGTTTTCGAAATTATGCGACAGACCTGATTGTATCGGTCCATACCCTAGAGGCGAGCCATCTATCTTGCGCTGTTTTAATATAATCTAAGACTTTGACAGACTTCGCTTTCATTTTTACAAAGTTTCCAAAAGTAATTTTCTTAGTCCACCGTAATCTTCTTAACTTGTAAAGACTTTTTGTTTTTCAGTGATATTTAAAAAATCATACCCTTTTTCAAGTGTCCTGATCAACTGTTATGCCAAACCGATACCTAGTATGTTTTTATTTCATCACAAACTAAATCACACACACCATTTTATTCATTCCCATGAAACGATTTTTATACACTCAGATATATTTTATACTACACACGTGCCCCGACATCGTCTAAATCCATCGTTTTATTTTAACTACTGATATGAAATTCGCATTTTCCATCTCCTGTTATAAAAAAGTGAGTCTTAAATTTAATATCGCTTTTATTACGCAGATTACAATAATGTTCCAATGGGGTTGGACTCGTTTTGTTTGGTTGTGCAAGGTGGTTAGATTTGTATTGGCAATAGTTAAGATAACTTTAAGAGTTCTGAATGTACGCGTAGGTAGACGTAGGGGAAGGTCAAAAGAAGGATATAAAGCATAGATCGATGGAAAAGAAAAGGAAAGCCAAAGAAAAGATGGTTGTATTGTGTTAGGAGTGAAAACAGGGGAAGTAGTGATAGTGTGACGGGTGACAGGACAGAGTGGAAGAGAGAAACGTGTTGAGCCAATCCCAAGTAATATGAGATAAGGAAGAAGAATAGTTAAGGTAACTTTAAAGTTTAGTGTATTTATGTATTTTATTCCGAGTGTAACTGGGCGACAAGAAGGAAGTTACCTAGATAGTGTGATATCTTTAAATTACTACACACTGTTTTGTTAGATCTGGGTTACACCTACGGGGAATTTTTCAAAAAACTCATAGTCTTAAAAGGCAAAGGGAAACCGAAGGTTTAGTCAGGAAATGTCTGGAACACCTTCTAGCTCTACATCACAGGGAGAGACACAGAAGGGTCGAAGTAAATTGAGATCAAGGGTTCGTGTTTGAAAGGAAGGCTCTAGCCCTGGTATAGATGGCGATGTAGAAACGGGGTAGGTTGTTTAGTCAGTGAGAGTCTGACACTGTTTCTCACTCCGCCTAAGATTTGGATTCGTCATTGAATGATTTTTGCCCAACCATAAAAAAACAGCTTGAAAACTGAACTGAAAATTCTACACCCTGCTAACATATTCCAAACATCAACAAAACAGAATAATGGCAAGTAAAACGTGTTGATATGACAAATGGTGCCGTATGCAATTTATCGTTCATAATAACGCGGCGCCTAACGCATTTGTTATCAAAATATTTTACACAGTCGACGCCTTTAAAAGTTTTATTGAGGAGGTGTGGCGTGTGGGGATTTTCTTAGGGTGATACGGAATACTAAATGGAATGTGTGTTATTAAAACAGGTGCATTTATAGATACACATTTTAGATTAATGTATTTTAAAAGTCAATGTGTAGTTACAAATTTTATTTCGTATAATTTTTCAATGGCAGTGGCGAGATGACCTAGACGCCTACCGTAAGAACTGGTGGTTCGAGGTGCCCGAGAGAAAACTACCTGAAAGAAGTTGGGTGAGGCATTTGCCCAGCTGTGGGGCAGTATAAGCTAGATAACAAAAAAAAATGCAATTGTTACACACTATATCTTCATCATTCTTTCAGCCACTGACGTTAACTGATGGACATAGGCCCCACCTAAGTGGTGCAAAAATGACAAGTCCCAGGCCTCTCGCATCCATCAGATTTCCGTGACTCTCACCACCAACGCTGCGTCAGAGTTCAACCCCGTGGACTATGTATCTGCTCTACAAGTTAGCATAAGTTTGATGATTCTCTGGGCTAGATCAGTAACTTTCACGCAAGGAAATTCCAAGCATAGCCCTTTCTGTTGCCCTTTCAGTGATTTTCAGCTTTCTGATTACGCCCATTGTGAGCGACTTGGTTTTAAGGCAGATTTACATTGGGTCAGTGGCTGTCGTCAGTGCTGGCGCCGGAAACTGACGCGTACTATTTACAAGCAGTCAGTATTTCGTCAATAGTCGAGGATATTTCTTTTGGTGTACACACGTTCGTAAATTCAGTGCGGAAAAATGATTTCTCAAAAACAGTAAAGAATCAAAGAATTTTGTGCAATATTCTGCAATACTGTTGCAGAATATTGCACAAAATTCTTTGATGGGGTGCATATGGGGCCCCACCACGATCTTCGGGGCCCAAGTCAACCTCCCCTGCAAGTTGGGGCACCTGCCGAACAACGGACGAGGCTCTGGCGCTGGCTTTCCCTTTTAGGGTTGGGAGGTCAGACGGCAGTCGCTCCCGTAAAGGCCACAAAAGTCAAATTACCATGGATAGGTCAGAAAAGATAATTGCCACGGATAGGGCGCCGCCGCAAAACGGCGCGCAGGAGATTCGCCCGACTCCTGTGGCAAGTGGGCGAGGGCTACCGTGTATGGGGCGAGCACGGTTAAAGACGCGAGCCCCAACCCGGAAGCTCCGCTTCGCCAGCCTGAACATTGGCACGCTGACCGGACGCGCGAGAGAGTTGGCAGATGTACTGCTTAGGCGAAGGGTGGCCGTGGCATTCCTGCAGGAGACTCGGTGGAAAGGCCGCAGGTCCCGACTCATCGGGAATGGCTACAAACTGATCTACACGGGTGCAGCCGGTGGGGAGAACGGAGTGGCCGTTGTACTCTCCGAGGAGTTTCACGACGCAGTCCTGGAGGTGAAACGCTACAGTGATCGGCTTATGGTCGTAGGTGTGCTTATTGATGGGGTTATAACCCACTTGATAAGTGCCTACGCGCCTCAGGTCGGTTGCAGCGACGCTGAAAAGGCTGCGTTCTGGGATCAACTCGGTGGGGTGCTTCGTGGCATCCCGTTGTCGCGGGGAATCGTTTTGGGTGGTGATCTGAACGGTCATGTGGGTGACAGGTGCAAGGACTTTGAGCATGTTCACGGTGGCTTTGGATACGGTAGCCGTAACGCTGAAGGGGAGACTATCCTCCAAACGTGTGCGGCTGCCGGCCTTGCCATCGTGAACACGTATTTCAAAAAGAAATCCGAACACCTGATTACCTACAAGAGCGGGAGGTACGCTACCCAAATCGATTTCTTACTCACACGGAGGCACCATATCAGTAGGGTGGCCAACTGCAAGGTCATACCCGGTGAGAGTCTCACTGCACAACACCGTCTCCTTGTCATGGACTTGCGCGTCAAGCCTAGGGTCAAGGTTGTTGAGCGCCAACAACGCCGTATACGGTGGTGGCGACTGAATGAAGCCACGTCCCAGTCGTTCGCGTCGGCCATCGGCGATAAGTGCGATGGTACCGATGGCGAACCTGTGCAAAGCCACTGGGACAGGATTCAGGTTGCCATCACTGAAGCGGCAAAGTCGGTGCTCGGCTTGTCCAGGGGTGGCCGCAAGTGTGACAAGGAGACTTGGTGGTGGGATGACACAGTCCAGAGGGAGATCAGAGAGAAGAAAGCCCTCTTCAAAACGTGGCAAGCTTCCAAATCTCCCGAAGACCGCGACGCATACAGAACCGCAAAACGTGCCGCCAAGAGGGCCGTAGCCAGAGCCAGACGAGACCACTTACAGCCACTTTATGATAAGTTGGAATCGTCTGAGGGGCAAAAGCTCATTTATAAGTTGGCACGTTCCAGGGTCAAAGCGGCACTGGATATCTCTAAGTGCCGCTGTGTAAGAGACCCTGACGGCAATCTGTTATGCGAGGACCTCGCGGTGAAGGAGAGATGGCGCTCGTATTTCCACGAGCTGCTGAACAAGCAGCACAAAGAGGTGCTGTCTCCGGTTCTCCCTCCAAATCAGGGACTTGTGCCCCCGGTTACGCCTGAAGAAGTGCATGTGGCCCTTCGCCGCATGAAGAACCGGAAAGCTGTCGGTGCCGATGGAGTCCCCATTGAAGCCTGGAAGGCGATGGGTCCTCGTGGTGTGGGCATCTTAACCCACCTATTTAACCGCATGCTCCTCACCGGAAAGATCCCGAGTCAATGGAGACTGAGTATTATCACTCCAGTCTTCAAAGGCAAGGGAACGGTGCAGGAGTGTGGCGACTACCGTGGGATTAAGGTTATGTCCCACACCATGAAGCTCTTCGAGCGGGTGATTGACTCTCGGATCCGACAGGAGTGCACCGTCTCGGGATGTCAATATGGGTTTAGACCAGGCCATGGCGCCATGGATCCCATCTTTGCCCTAAGGGTTACCATGGAGGGATACAGATCGAAGAATACGCCTCTGCACCTCTTGTTCCTAGACATGCAGAAGGCCTTCGACTGTGTCCCCCGTGATGTGATCTGGTGGGCGCTGAGATCCAAAGGAGTGCCCGAGACCTATGTTGACATCATCCGAGATATGTACCGAGACTCCGGTTCTGTGGTTCGGACCGCTGTTGGCGATACGAAACCCTTCCCCATCACCGTCGGAGTTCACCAGGGCTCTGTCCTTAGTCCGTTTCTGTTCAGCGTGGTGCTGGACGTGCTGTCCTCCACCATCAGGGACTTACATGAGCAGCCGCCATGGCTGCTCATGTATGCAGACGACATCGCGCTGGCGGACTCGGACAGTGGGCGCTTGGTTCGACGTGTGACAGCGTGGAAGGAATCGCTGGAAAACGGCGGTCTGAAAATTAATGCGGCGAAGACCGAGTACTTGGCCTGTAACACAACAAACGCTGCTCCTGTTCGCATTGGCGAAGACACAGTCGAGCGCACGGAACAGGTCAGGTACTTGGGATCGGTGCTCCACGAGTCCGGGGATGTCGATTGCGACGTCGAGTCACGTATCTCGGCGGCCTGGGCGAAATGGCGTGAGGTGGCGGGGGTTATCTGTGACCCCAAAATGCCGGTTAAGCTCAAAGGACAGGTCTATAAGACCATCATTAGGCCTGTCCTTTTGTATGGCAGTGAAGCGTGGCCTGTACTTGAGCGGCACAAGCAGAGCCTGCGTGTCACGGAAATGAACATGCTGCGCTGGATGTCGGGAGTTTCGCGGAAAGACCGCATTAAAAACTCCCGCATCCGGGGCAGCCTTCAGGTCCGTGACATAGCGGATAAACTGCAGGAGGGTCGCCTACGCTGGTATGGCCACGTATTACGAAAACCGGCAGACTACGTTGGTAACAGATGCCTCGCCATGCCGCCTCCGCCGGGACCCGGAAAACGAGGAAGGCCTAAGAGGCGTTGGATCGACGTCGTAAGGGACGATATGCGTGCCAATGGGCTTACGGCAAAGGACGCGAAAGACCGAGCGAAGTGGAGGCGTTTAAGTCGGAAAGCGGACCCCGGGCACCGAGGTGAAAGCCAAGGAAGCAACCGGGACTAACGCTGTGATGATGATGATGATGATTCTGCAATACTGTTGCACGCATTTCTTTATTTCTATAATTTTGTGATTTGAAATCCCATAGGCATTAATTATCACGTATAGTTGTAAAAGTTTTAAGTTTTCCGTGTCGCTCAATTTTCGCGTCATTTTGTGATCCGGTGCGACGAATCGTGATCACCGTACAACAGTGCGGCAGCAACTGACTTGGGCAATTTACACGTTGTCAGTAGCGCTGGCGCGGGTGGCGGGGGAGCGGACTGACGCCGAAAATATTGAAGCACGAATATTGAAGTCAGTACTGACGTGACAGTACTGTGCTGACTTGAAATCAATTTACACTATGGCAGTGCCGGGTCAGCACTGACTCGTTAGTGGACTGACGTCAGTTACTTACTCAATATAAATCTGCCTTTAGTGCTGTATGTCATCATTGACCGCGCGTCTTAGAATTTTATTTTAAGAAACTATGATATTATATACAACAGGAAAATACCATGAAAGCTGTCTAGTCGAGTTGGATTCGACGGTTGACCTTTTTCCCGAAGTACGACATTTCATACTTAAATTACAAAGGCGAAAATTTCTTCGTTAATAAACGAGTTTTTATCCTGAAACAACACATCGAAGGAAATATTTATTCCACGCAAGCAAAGCCACCAGCAGAAGCTTGAGAAGTTTTTCAGAAAATTCAACATACAAACAAGGATAACTCTTAAAACTCGCCTCCATTCAAAGGTAAGAATGAATTGAACAGCCATCCTTCCTTATAATAATTAAACTGTATCATGAAATTCATATGATTTCCACCCTCTTTGCTTATCTGATGGAAAACGTAATAAAAACATGGTGTACCGGGGGAAATCTCAATGGTTGTCTTTTTTATCTTTTTATTCTTTCTCGACTCCGAATTATGATGTCTCACCCTGTGGAGTTTTAGCGATTTTTTTGGCGTTTTTAAGATTTTTTTTTTGCTTTCTTTAAGTTGGTATTAAGGCGATGTTGTTTTGTTTTTTTTTGTTTTGTTGTGACTGATGAAGAGTGAACGAGTACGGTGTTGTCAAAGTGTTGTTCTATTTTATTTTTAGTTAGATCGAAATTCTATTTAATTTTAGAATTAAAGATAAATAAAGAATGAAAGTAACAAAAATAAAAATTTAAAGATTTTGAGCTTTCATGTCATATCCTAGAATAAAACTTCACATACGTTAGTTGGTGATAATGTAATTTTCAATCACTGAATCATTTCATCAAAAGATACATTCTTCAATATCTTTATCTATGATATGTATGAGATACATAATAAAGGACACCTAATCTGTGATTGAAATATATACGTATATATTTTATGTTCAACATCCCATTATACAGCATCTTTTTTATATTACAAATCACAAAAGCCATTATTGGCTTATATACTGTTAGTGAGATCGGTTAAACTTAAAGTTTTACATGTAATTAAGTTACTGAAATAAAAAATTATACAAATTTCAATAAATACTTTTTTGGCAAACTTTATTTAAATTGATGATTCATTTGATTGCAATTGTTGATGGTGTCGTGCATTACATTACTAAGAGCAAATTCACATTAGCCTTGAAGACACCTAAAATCCAATTGAACGGGAAGACCACAGCAGACAAACTGTTCCAGTCCTTCGATGTACGCGGTATTAACAACGAGACAACACGCTTAGTCCGGACTGTAGAAATTTCAATAACGTAAGGGTGAATATTCCTATACGCAAGGTACGTATAAAGATCGTCTTCCCCTTAACCATCCCTTACTCGTGCGATTTCATTACGATATCTGAAAGAACTGCATGATTTATATTTGTTGGATTATTTTCTTTTGTATTCGTCGCTGTCTCATCCAATATCTTATTATGAGCTCTGATCATATCTACATACTGTTTGCATACCTGTTTTGGCTTATTTCAAATGTAATATTTCATCTTATTGAAATTTTTTGTTGGATATGATCTTGGTTTTACTCTGTTTTGGTGTCGTGTTATTGTCGTTGTTATAAATTATTTAATGCTATCCGATTACCTAATAGAAGCTAGTTAGTTTCGTCATCATTATAGCTATCATCATTTCAGTTGAAAGATGTCCACACTTGGGCATCAGCCACCTCCAAGTCTCACCATAATGAACAGTCCTATGCATCTCTCATCCATTGGGTTCCCACCAAGCTTACTAAGTAATTGGTCCACCTTGTACGAATCCTTCCAATGTTACGTTTTCGTTACTCCAGAACCTTTCAGTCCCAGTCTAATTTATTCTACAAGATAATCTCTGGTGATCTCTGGACAACTTTGGTGACATGATTCCTCAAATATCGATCTAAACGAGTGTATGCATGTGACGTGGGTTGTTAACTTCCACTAAGCCTAATTTTTGTCCCTTATATTAATTTAGCTATGGAGAGTACAGTTTTTTTTTATGGTAGGTAAAAATCATCGAATGACGAATCCCACTCATGGGCGGAGCGGAGCGGGAAACAGTGTCAGACTTTGACTGACTTAAGAACCTACCCCGTGCCTTCCTTGCCTTATTCCCAGAGCCCCGGTGTAACGCTTTTGCACCGACCCTCAGCTCCGGGAGGCGTCGACCTTGTAGGGCCCCTACGGTTTGCTGACAACTCCTTGAGGCACGTGGGAACGGAGCGCGCCGTCGACGACTTGGGCTCGGTCTGGACTGTTACCAGACGACCGGACGGCGAGCTACTCATTGCTCACCGTCCGCAAGCCAGTGTCTACGGTGGCCGGATATCGGCAGGATCGCGGCGGCGACGGCTACGGCGAGTGCGCCGTTGCCTTTGCCTTATGCGGTCAGCCTCCTCCTTTACGAGCATTACTGCCTCGCAGAAGGAGGCGACCGCCTGCCACTCCTCTTTGCTGCGGATCATGGCCTGAACCAACGTCCAGCGCGAGAGGTCGCCGCCGCCGATCACCCCCACGAGGGCACGGCGTTACTCTTCCCAAGCGGGGTACACTTCTACCGTGTGCTCCACCGTGTCCTCCGGGCTAGCCACACAGTGGCGACACCCGGGCGTCTCTTCCGCAGGAATCCGGTGCACGAACCTCCCGAACTTGTCATGTCCTGTGAGGACCTGCGTCATGCGGAAGGTGAGGACGCCGTGAGGTCTATCTAGCCAATGGAGAGTACAGTGGTATTCTTAAATCGATCTACAATTGCGCTGCAATTGACATGTTAAAAAACAAATATATTTCATTACAATTTAAAATATTAATGTAGATTTAATAATATCTCATTACTATCCTCTTCCATAATAATTGCAATACTAAGTAAGTAACCAATTCAAGACTCCCACACTTTTATACAAACATCGGTTTTTTTTTAATAAACCAATGTGTTGCCTCATTTAATTTCAATAAACCCGAAACACTTGATAATAATTGGAAACAATATGACAAACAAAAGAAAACCGTCTCACCAACCCTTATGAGCTCATTCCCATGACATAACACAGGTGTTAAAGGGTTGCCTTTTGTTCAATTGATCACATTTGTTGTTATTAATGGAATGAAATAATGGGTCGATGATTTTGCGTGTCTAATTGTGATGGAGCCGTGAATTTTTTGGATTGAGGTAGTTTTAAAAATTAAAAACTTGTAAAAACTGGAGATGAGCAATTTAGTCTGATAAACGCTGGACTTCCAAGAGCACATCGCACTTTATAACACCAAGAGTTTAAAAAGAGATGGCGAGATATCATTAGTAAGAAGTTTAACCCTTTAAATAAGAATAAAAAAAAAATACTCTAAAAAGGTAGCAACTGAATCGTTAATCAAAAATATTACTGTCATGAACTCGATTTAGGATTCAACAAGCTTCTGGCGGTCAATTTTTTAAAGTGCTGCTTAGTCGTTAGTTCAAAGCCGAAGTTCTTGACATTTTTAAGTTAACTTAAAATTGACCTTGGTATTTCTTGTATCTTATTTTCCAAAAAGGTATTTCTTTTTTGACTAAATGAGTCTTTGACAAACAAGAAAAACTTCGGTTTTGCGAGCTTTGAATTTTTTAATTCCATACTATTTTTAACGATAACATCAGTTGACGCCAAGAAGCTGTCTCCCCAATTAATTCAGGCTAAGCGAATATTAAGCGCGTCGAGTTCACCTCTCGACGAGCGGTGACACCACTCACTTTTTTCATAAATAAAGAAAAAAAGATTAACGTTAAAAAGTCGAAAAAATCCGCCATCCACTTCGAGTTAATGATACGGCACGCTGAGTGGAGAGAAACAAAGGTTCGGGAGCACCTCACACCGAACAGTGACGAAATAGACGGAAAATCTCGACTCGCCATTATGAATAGAATTAAATATTATTAATAAAGTTTTTGATATTTTAAAATCATTAAATTGATATGAAGTATAGACAACGATATAAAAAAAAATACTTTAAAACCGTTATAATAGGTTACAGCATCGTATTCGAATAGTATTAGAGTGAAGGTGTGTCCAATAATATTTTACGAAAAAAAAATTTACCTTTTGGTAAAAAAAGGAAAGAAGTAAAGAAAAATATATTGAAGTAGTAAAAAATAAATAGCTATAAATGACAGGTGGTGGATAGAAAAAGATAATTCATTGTATAGATGTCATACCAGAAATGAGTATTTACGGTGTATCAGTAATAGCAAAATTTAAAAAGCATCTAAAAAAAAATAAAAATATAACTACGTTGTATAAAAAAAACACAAAATAGTAATTAAATTAGTTCTTGTCGAAGATCACTACTGCAAACTTTACTTTCAACACCCCAGATATTGACTCGAAAGCTTCCTTTAAATCCACTACCTAATCAAGCCAACTTGTCCATTCTCAATTCGGTGTGACAGAGTCCCTCTAAGACTTAGCTTCGGCGCTTGAGACTTCGCTAGACATGTCTCGATTTTTTTCTCCTCTATTTTCGATCCGTTTCCCGAAGGTTTTCGAAAGCGTCTGGCGTTCCACTTCAGGGTATGACTTCAAGGCTCGCCTTGGACTGGCGAAGGCTTTGTGTTGCCTTTTTGCCTTTAGCATGAATATTTATGGGTGTGAAGATCTTTTGGTTGTTTGGGGTCTATTATGATATTAAGTTTGGTTTTAGAAGTCTGTTTAATTTTCCACGATTAATCTTTATGAATATATTCATTGAATTTATCTCTGTTACTCTTATTTTAATACATCTATTAGATTGTTCATGGTGGAAAAGGGTGTTGTCAGCTTGAACATTATAAGATTTAGACATTTATACGTTGGGCTAGTAAAGAAAATTTAATACCAATCTTGACCAGGTGTAATGTATTTCCCAATTACAGGGTTATGGAGGTCAGATAGGCAGTTGTTCTGTATAAAATATTGGTATTCAGGTGCTTCGGTTTGACTGGAAGCCAACAAAGGCTAGGCAGATTGACAAATTCCATTCATGTCACACTACAGTCAGTTTTTTAGTACAAATAAAGTCAAAGGCGAATACCAATTACCTAAGGCGTTTCTGACCTTATCTGCCTTAGACATAAAGACTACCCTAGAATAATTATTAGCTCTTTCTACGAACCCTAATTAAAAATTCAGTGCAATCCCAAAAATCCATTTCGAAATCTCTCTTGACTCATCCTACTTTGCATCTAACCCTCAAAATAAGTATTAAAAGAAAATGTCATCCCATTGTAAGACCCACTTATACACAAAGCAATCATCCGAGACGCCGACGAAACATATGTAAAGGATATAAAAGAAAGATACGGGGTAAAAGAAAAAGAAAGATAACGGGGACTTTTGAGGGAAGTAATGGAGATCGCAAAAGACAAGAGGTCGTTACGGTCGTCAGGGGTAAACTTACCCCAACATATTTAAGCATTTGAGATTGTTAATTTGTCTAACTTTAGTTTAGCCTGTCAGAATTTGGCTTTAACCTTTCCAATACCGTAATTAGAGACATAATTGAAAGACAATAGGTGGGCGAACGCGCGTCCACTTGGAGCTCAAGAGTTTAAAGAATTTTAGAAGTTTTCAATTCAAAATACTCAATTTTAAAAACGCACTCTTTTTGCCTTTACCAGTCAAACCAATGGTGGTGAAGAGAATTATGTCACGTGTATAAAAAAGGCACAACAATTTCTATTACGAAGATTGAATTTTTTGGGTAGTATACGTTTCTTCTAAATCCTGCGATATTTACCTACACTTACATCCCTGGTACAACTTTCCAATTCTTAAAAAAAAATCAGATTGCTTTCCTCCTTCAAACACAAAGCCGATACGACATACTCCATACCTCGATTTTCGTTGAAATCGGATCCCCAAAACGGAGTAATTTACTTATGAATATTAATACAGATGATGCGAAAATAAAAAAGGAACTCTCAGGGAGTGAACACGGTTCACAAAAAGTGAAAGAAGGACCCTTCAATGTTACCCAAAATACGAAAACACATTAGACGGATGGCGAAACACAAAAGGTTATAGAAAATGTTCAAGTAATTTTATGCACGTTTTAATATTTGTAAGTGGTAAAGGTAAGGAAGTTGGAGACGTTTTTCTTAGAAGTTTGTTTATTTACGCTTGTATTAGAGATTTTCTTGTGGAGTCTATCAAGTGTAACGAAAAATCTGTTGTGTGTAGTATAAAAAGGTAAGTTGTTAAACAAGAAGAGGAAATACGCGTAATTTGTATTCAGCCAAATAAAAATATTTTTTGTTTATTCATCATCTAGCGAAAGTAAAAAAAAAGTTATACCCAGGGAAAGAACTCCAGGATAAAAAGTTGCATATATTCTATTAAAAAATATAGTTTAGCTGTATCCTAGATTTCATCTACATCCGTTTCGCAGTTCGAAAATAAGTAACAAAAACACTCAAACTCACCTACTTTTAACTTTACAAAATTAGTGTGATTTTAGTGTTTAACCACTATCTGTTGTTTGAATTTCTGTGACCCTCACCAGGTTAATTAAATAGTCTACAACGATGTAAAAAATCACAACAAAAACAAATAAACAACCACAAAAAAATAAAAACAACAATACACATAACAACATTTTCGGGAATAAATCGTAGTTTCACAACTAATTTAAAAAGAATCAGACAGGAAGCTAAAATAACGAAGATAATGATAATAATTCTGCCGTGCTACCGAAAAAGGGCACAACTAAAATTTTTTGTCAAAATGAGTTATATATATATTCGGAATCAGGAAAAAAAAGGCCTATTTGCCTGATTTTTTGTGGATTTTTAGCTGCAAAATAAACAGAGATAGCATAAGCTTAAAGGGCACAACTACATCATTTTTTAAGTTTTATTACAATAAAAAGGCATATTGTATGATGTGACTTTTATTTTACCTTTTTACTATCGATGAATTAATTCTAATATTTTCTGTACCTATATATTCATTTTAATAATTTACGATGAAAAGACACAATTAAAAAAATATGCCTTTTCGTCGTAAAATGTTAAATTTTTTACTCAAAATTTTACATTGAAAAGGCATATTTGGTTATATATGCCTTTTCAACGTAATATTGCTGCTTTCTTGTTATTTTTTATGTTAAGTTAAAAAGAATTATGCTAATTATTAAATATATCCATTTAAATTAAAAATAAAATATTGCTATCGTTGTGTACATACCAAAAAAACACAATTTTTTACATTTTCACAATTTTGAAAAACATATTTTAAACGTGATTTTTTTAACAAAATTCAAAAAATATTTTAAACTCGATTTTCTCAACATTTGTAAAATGTTAGTTGTGCCTTTCTTAATAACGACGGCAGAATCCTGCATAAAAATTGCTCTATTCCATAACAGGTGTAAATAAATCCAACTATATCTTTTTAATATGATGCACGTACAATAGATGTATATGTTTATAAGTCCCCCACTGTGATTCAGTTGGGACAAGAATAGAGTAGCGTGATACAATAATATTCGAGTTTATTTTGCTCTGTCAGTACGTAGTGAACTGGCCTAAATTATTAGTGTGCCAAACATATACATGTACTTATGTAAGTAGTTGGTTAGTAATGATAAATTTTAGTACGCTTACAGGAATGGGTTGGTTTGGAAAGGTTCAAATTCGTAAAATTACTGATTTATGCATAAACTCACAGATTCAGATGCACCGTCATATAATTCAACGGTTAGTTTACATATAAATAAGTCATTTAAAATATGCGGATATGCGCTTAAATTTACCTATATTAAAGCATTATTATCATTACTTTTGAGTCAAACATACCGAGAGAAAACGAAATAAACTACTTACAGAAAGATTTTACGAGTTTATATAGTATTGTCTACCAAGCCAAAACCAGAGCATAAGATACACTTTTATTTGAGACAGATGGATCTCTCTTTTTTATGGTGGGCAAAAATTAAACAATGATGACAATCTTTTGGGCGGAGTGGGTAACAGTGTCAGACTCATTTCGCACTGGGGTCAAGCCTTTCTTTCAGAAGAGACCTGGGCTGAAAGAGACCGACAGAGTCCCAATGTATATTAATACTCGTAAGACGGTTGATGGTGGTGGTTGGTAATTGTATTCTCATGTTTGAGGTGTCGTTCATAATATATAGATACCACCTTATAGTAAGTACTGATGCAATGGTAGATGGTGAGATGGTGAAATCAAGTCATGCTCATTCTCACCAAAATTCATTAAATAAAACACTAAATCAAGGCTTTGTGGGTGGAACAAGAGGGTGGGTCTGGCTGGGCTGGTATGAATCGACTCTTAATCTTTCGACTGCCGTAATCGCAGACACAATTAAAAGACAATAGATATGCGGATATCGATGTTCTCTTAGGGCCTAATGAACTAATGTAATTCTTTACATTTTTTAATAGATCCCAGTAGCCAATACACTTGGCGCCAAGAACACACTATAATCAAAGGTTGGCCGGCAGTTTAAGCACGCACTAAAGCCCCGGGTTCTGTTGTTACAGTTGGCCGAAGCCGACTTGTACCAGTTTATTGCCACCAACATGACTATTACTATATTTGTGACCAACAAGGTCATTCGTTTTATGCGATAGCTAGATTCGACTTAGCTTTGTACCTACAGGTGTCAATTTATTTTAAATATTATAATATAAATGTATTACCACTTAATTCTTTTTCATGCATCACTCTGTCTATTGGTGAAAACTGAAAACCGAATCAAAATCCGTACAGTAGTTTTTTATTTTATTTATTGCAAACAGACAAATATAAGACCGTGCAGTTTTAATAGAAATGACTAAATGATAAACCGGTAGTAATTTTCTTTTTTTTAACGATAAAGTGTTTTCAAAGACTGGGGTTTTTAGGACGAGAAAGGCATAAGGGAAATGTATTGCAATAATTAATATGTAAGCGAAAGAAAATAATATTGATTATGTTTATTTTCGAAAATTCATAAATTTATTTACGTAAAAGTCTTAGCCAGTAAAAAAATTAGTAATTGGCTTGATATCATCTAATTTGACTTATTTTTCTTTTTATTTTAATGAAATGTTGCTCTCTATAGCGAGCGAATCATAGAATTACTTTTATTTTGTGCGTGCATATAATATTTTAACTCACGTGTACAAAATATCTAGACTTGAAGGGACTTATCTCTATGCCATACAAATATTAATTCCGTGCATGACACATAGCAACGTAACCAATCCTTCAAATTTTACACCAACTGTACCATTTTCTTCTATACCGTTTAAGTAAGGATGCCTCACTATTTCCATTCCACACAATCCCCCAACGAAATGACTGACAGTAAAACCAGATTTATTCATCACTCAATTGTAAAGAGTATCGTTAATTTTATTGGTACATTACTTTTTGACTCATCCTCTTTCCACGCTGGGCTAATAAAAGTCATCGTTCGACGGCCGACTGAGCAATAATATGAACACTAAATAGTGTAATGATGTTCGTTTTTATGTGTAACGTCAAGTGTGAAGGGCCAGAAAGTAAGAAATGATTCGTCTATTGTTCTCGTTTACCTACTAGCATTTACCAGCGGCTCTGCCCGTATTTATGTATTGTTGCTTACTGCAGTTTAGTCTACTATTATTGTTCTTAATATATCTATTATAATACATAATCAGCCTTATGATGTTTTCCACTTCAGGCTTCCTCCAGCGGAAGAAATGGGTCGTAGTCCACCATGCTTTGAATTTTGTTCTTGGACATGTCGTTTGGTCGTGCAACTTGTTACTCAGGGCCGCTACAGACGAGCCAGTTGCTCCTATACATTTACTCATGGCTCATATCTTCACAAATAAACCACTTTATCTAAATAAGACCCTTTTATCCATGTATACCAAAACGCATTAAACTGTCCACGTCCAATTTGCCATCAAAATAATCAACGAGAAGGAAGACTTATTACAAAATAAATCATCACACAATTTCTGTCAAGCTGTGACCCAAATCCGTCAAATAAACTAAGTTTATCGAATACTGCTTGTAAACAAAGGTAGAACTATTTATACGAAGTACCCATTGCACAATAATTTAGTAGATTAATATCGGTGCATAGTTTTGAGTTAGTTCTGTTTTTGGCCGGATTATCCTCTTTTGCTTTTATTATCATCTATTGTAGGTGCACACATGTGGGCGCCAGTTATCGACCAATGCAATGAAACAACACATGTCAATGTTGTTAAAACTTGATTTTAATTGAATTACTTTGTATTAATTAAGTACGCATCACCACAACTGATTTACGTCCGTCATGCCATGGTCCGGAGTGAAAGATAACGGTATAATATCCTATTCTAGACCATATTATGGTCGTATATTTCTCACCTAAACAAAAAATAATAACTTATTGTTAGAACACTGTAGGCGTTGGCTTGTAGACGGCGAGCAAAGGGTAGCTCGCACACTATTCGTGCGCGCCTCAAGAGGTTGTCAACAAACCGTGAGGACCCTGCAGAAGGGTCGACCCTTGTATGAAAGGCAACGTAGAAACGGTTTTTTTTATGGTGGATCCCGCTCTTGCGCGGAGCGGACAATAGTGTCAGACTCTTATTGACTAAACATAAACGTAGGAACGGTGTGGGTTTTTTAGTCATTAAGGTTCTAACACTATCTCCTGCCCTAACCAAGGAGGGGAGTTGCCATTGGACGATTTTACTCACCATAAAAAAAAAACTTTTACAAAAACTACCTTTTCTATTAGTGTGATGCAATGCTTACTGAATGATTCTTTAATAATACGATATCTATAATGTAACAATGAATTGCAAAATGTGTTGGTAAGCATATAACTCAACAACGCCTGGACCAATTTTACCAATTCTTTTTTTTCTGTGTTTGTTGTTGTCAGGAGAAGGATCTTATGAAAAAAAAAAGGTAGAGTAAGGTAGAGTGGCGTAGAGTAGAATGGAGTATCAGTATCAGAAGTGAGCGGAGCCGCGGGCAAAAGCTAGTTGCTAATATATTAGTCTTTTAGTGGAAGATGCAGAAAGCAGAATCATTTGCAGAGTTTGGCGGCTCGCCAAGATAATATCTATTAAGAATATAAAATATGATCTGCCTGTATTTGTTTTTCTGTTACGAAATCTACAAAGATGGGAACCACTTTATTTTGTTATTTATTATGAAGCTTTGGTAAGTAAATTATTGAAATATTTTTGTGAAGATACTTAAAACGTAGTTGGTTTGGTTTATAGGCTTTTGTTGAAGTCTAGATACTTTTAAACTAGGGCACGTAGATATTTTAACTCTTTATTGTTACATAAACTCAAACTCATTTATTTCAAATAGACCATTTATAGGCACTTTTGAAATGTCAAAATTGAAGCTAATTTGATTTTAATTGAAGCATATACAGTAAATACGCACATAAATACAACAAATAGTTATTTCATTTACTGTTTGCCAGTAAAATGTACCTAATATTAGTTACAAGTTACAAATCTGTTTCAAAAGTTAAAACCTAATTGCAAACCCAGGAGAGCTGGCTTGTGGACGGCGAGCAATGGGTAGGTCGTCGTCCGGTCGTCTGGAACCGGTCCGGACCAAGCCAGCTCGTCGACAGCTTGCTCTGTTCCCACGTGACTCAAGGAGTTGTCAGCAAATATATAGGCCCCACTGCAAGGCCGAAGTCTACTGGGGCTCCGGCAAGGTTTCTAAAAGGAAGGTCCGACCCCGGTATGAGGGCTAAGAAGGAATGGGGTAAGTTTTTTAGTCAGCAAGAGTCTGACACTGCCCGCCCCGCTCAAGGGTCATTATATGATCGATCGTCATTATATGATTTTTTCCATCATAAAAAAACCTACGACAACTCTCTTCATAAAATTATAACAGCTTGAAGTTTTATGCATATCCCTGTTAACTTAATATTGTACCAGCCACTAGCTTCTGAATACCGTGTTAATTACAAAAGTTGTCTTAGTTCAAGCGTGTTTCAAACTCGGGAACAAGAAAATCCCACAAGCGCCTGACAGTTTTTAATAGCAAACTGCTGCGCGCATGCAACTTTTATTCTTTCATCAGGCGTTACGTATAAGTTTGGAATCGAAAAGAATGGAGAACAGCTGGTACATAGCTTGTTATATTTATTTATTTATTATAAGTTTTATTGTACACCTCAATGTGGACAGGATATACAAATATAAAAATTAAGTGTACAATGGGCGGTCTTATCGTACAGGGCAATTTCTGACAGACCTTAGGATGGACTAAAAGAAAGGAGACAGATATATTTATTTACTTTAAAGAATAATGTGAATATAAACGTAGGAAATATTAACCAAATAATGATAACTGTACGTACATAAGTGAGTAGGTTTTTTTATGGAGGGATAAATCATCGAATGACGAATCCCATCCTTGGGCATAGTGGGATACAGTGTCAGACTTCTACTAACTAAACGAACCGCCGTTCCTTCCTGCTTTAGTTCTAGGGCTCCGGTGTTCCGCTACAGTTGCTGACAACTCTTTGAGGCGCGCGAGAACAGAGCGCGCGCCGTCGATGACTTTGGGCTAGGTCCGGACGGTTACCGGATGGGTGGACAGCGAGCTAGGATTTTTTTCTTCCATTCTGTCCTGTCACCCGTCACGCTATCACTAACTTCCTTTTCTTTCATATCACTTTTCACACAATCCTCCCTTACCATCCAGCCATCTAGATTTCGATGTAGACTGAAATTGTGATTATAACGTAACCTGTAGGGACCCTGCAGAAGGGTCGAAGCCAACTGGGGCCAAGGGTTCGTTTCTAAAAGGAAGGCTCTAGCACTGGTATAGATGGCGATGTAAGAACGGGGTAGGTTGTTTAGTCAGTAAGAGTCTGACACTGTTTCCCGCTCCGCCCAAGGGCGGGATTCATCATTGGATGATTTTTACCTACCATAAAAAAGCATGTTTTTGGAAGCTCGGATTGATAGTTTTCATGCCATCATGAGGAAGAGGGCGGCCTCATTGTTGACGAGCAAGCCCTAACAGCATTCTAAGAGTAATAGCGGATAGACTAGACAATCCGTGTCTGAGACACTGGATTGCGCTCCATGTCTCAAAATGATGCTATTTTTATTTTTCAATTTTATTTGTGTTTTACTAACATAGTTCTTAAGTAGGTACTTACTAACATAAATATGGATCTATTTGTCCTTTAACATGGTCTGAAATAAAGTTATTATTATTATTATAACGCAACATTAAATCCGGTAACAAATATTTTCTCAATACAAATATTTACTACAACAGTTGAAACGTACTAATATCATTATATACCTACCTATAAATAGATAATACTGTACTTTATGAATCATAGCGTAAACAAAGACTTTATCCACACGTGCCGTTTTTACAAAAACATTTTGTTTAAACTTTATTATTTTGTTTTTATTATTGCGCAATTTGTACAATAACATTTGTGATCTATTTAAAGATTATCTGTTTTTAATTAGGTCAGTTTTGGTATATTATTAGTACTTATAGCATAGCTTAACATAGCATAATCAGTACTTAAATGTTTCCACTGATGTAAGTCAGGCCTACTATTTCAAAAAGAGGGAATGAGCCGGAGTCACGTCTTCGAATTTTTGGGTCTAAGACGTGCCGGTTTAGACCCAAAAATTCGAAGACGTGACTTACGGGGTAGGTTTTTTAGTCAGTAAGAGTCTGACACTGGTTTCCCGCTCCGCCCAAGAGCGGGTTTCGTCATTGGATGATTTTCACCTACCATAAAAAAAAGACGTGCCGGTTTCCTCTCGATGTATTTGTTCATCTTTTCGAGAGCAGTGGTGATAAAATTTACACACACACTTAAGTGGCAATGGACAAGGCACATTCTCGATCACCGTAGAGGCCAAAATGTTCTGGAATGGCGACCACGTACCCGAAAAGGTAGCATTGGAAAGCCTCCTACAGGGTGGACCGAAGACCTGTTAAGGGTTGCGGGAATCCGATGGTTGCGTGACGCATAGCACCGTTCATTGTTTGACACTTGGGGAGGCATATCCCCATCAGTGGAATATTGTGTAGTGAAATGATGGTGATAATGATAAATGCTGCAGCTGAGTTCGAAGCCACGACCACTCTTTTTGGGTGCCCCTTGTTCTCAGGTTTATAATTACCTATATATATTTTTGTTTTAGGATTTGTAGTTATTTTTGGACCAATTGTAATTAATTATATTAATATGTAAAATGATTTTCAGGCCATTCTGTTGACCTTTCAGGTCATCAACCTTTGTATGTTCTGAAAATTACTTCAATAATTTAGTGGAATGTTAATTTGACTTTTAATATTTGTTTTTCCTGTTCCATTCATCGGATTTTAAAATATTGAATTCATAACTATGTATATCTTCCTTCCTACACGGAAAAGCAAATAGTAGTAATATTCCTAATATTTTGTATACTGTAAGATATCAACTATAATTATTTTAGTATGTATTTTGTACCGTTAAATCTTGTACATTTTTTTCTAGTGATGCTATTTTTACACACAATATTGTCTCTGTTTTCTCTAAAACAAATTAAGTCTTCAAACTTCAAAATATTGAACCAGTTTTTATTTCCAGCCTTGTTGGTGACAGCTGGACAAAAGCTCTTCCTCCTAACAAACCTCTTTACAGCATTCTTGATCAGATCGTCACATCACTTTCACTGGGGTCGACTTTGACTTGGGTAATGTCAATAACATATCAATAAATTATTATTTTAATGTCACATACCTCATCAGTATCCCTTTCACTATCCGTATCGCTGATTCCATCATTCCTCGTCACTCCATCAGCCACATCCGTCCCACCCTTGTCCCTCCAATGCTTCTCACTGGTTACCGAAAAAGTAAACGTCCTTTCTCTCCTAGGACTTAAAAGAGCTCCTGCTGGAGTCCTAGGACTCCCATAACCGAAGATATCCAGGTTTCTGGTCGAGAACAGGTCGTTGGTTCGGTCAGATCTTGGGGCGAAGACATCATCTTCTAGGTCTGAGTCAAGGGTTAATGTGAGGGGGGGTGATGATGCGGAGCGTCGACACTGCTGGATTTGTACTGGGGTTGTTTGAGGGATGTCTGACTCCGAGTAGGGGCGGTCTGTGGACAAGAAGGTAATTTTAGTGAAAGTCATTGAAAAAACCACAAACGTCTTGGCCCGCGATATAGTAGAAAATTATATCAAGGGAATTCAATATCTGGGATAAAATTTATAATACAATACATTCATTGCGCATACAGCTAAGAAGTTTGTGTTCCCTGATAGCTCCAACATTTGACGTTAACTCAAAGTGAATAGGGTACTTCATCGTTAGTCGACTCATGGCTTATCATCAGATGAGATAGTGGTCAATCGCGAACTCATCCGTAACAAAGGTGGTAAAAGTTATTACAGACAGATTAAAATTCATTGAACTCTAGCAAAATTTCTCTTTTACCTTTTTTGACAACAGGTAACTATCAAACAGAGCCTATCTCCGCAAACAAGACTATTAAAATAAAAATAACATTAAAAGCAATATATCTGGTGATAAATCAAAATGTTTATTAGCAGTATCGCCTACGTTGTGAAGAGCGTTATGTTCACGTGGGTTGTGACACTGCCTTAGTTTTGGCCTTTTTATTTTTAGCGAGGTCCCCGACTTTAAGGTTCATTGTGTCTTTTCATTTTTTCTGTATCTTTTTCTTTATAGTGTCTCTGTTTATCCGATGTTCTGTTATGTGACTATTTGTCTTAGTGTCATCTCATTTATCTTTAATATATTCGATATCTTTGTTCAGTTTTAATACTGTATTATGCGTAACACTTATATCGTCTCTTTTTATACATGTACTACTAATAATAGAATCGTTTTATAATCAAGATTTCCTAATTATTAACCGGCAAAAAAAGTAAACTATGACCAAAAAAATCACGTTTATAGTATTGGATTGTTTAGTAGCTATATTTTTTACTCGTCCAAGTAAATCGTAAACCAACATCACGGTCCCAGGAGAAGACAATGACAACTCAAAATTTACAACTTCTTAAATATTGGAAGCTGTTATTTTCTCCAAAAACAATTGTAGTCATTTTGTAACATAACGTCTCTTTGTTCGTACGTGTGGTCAAAACAATGAGGTTTGACCACAAAAATGTGCAGTAGCTAATGATTTTGTTGTCCAATAACTTTTTATGTGTGGTGAGTTTGTAAAAGTGGAGTTGGAAATGGTGTAAAAGTATAATACATATCAAGTTTTCAAAACGTTTTGTTATCTCGATTCTGAATGATTTAGCTGAAACAGCTGAGTAGAATTTTTTTACTTAGATTGGTAATGTTATAAAACTAGTGTAACTGAATAGAATTTTTGGCAAAGTTGGTCCGATGACCGATGAGCATAGCGGAAATCCGATGGATATGAGACACACAGGACCTGTCGTTATAACACACTTGAAAGAAGCTTATGTCCAAGAGTAGATATGATGATGACGATGATAAGGCAAAGGTGTAGTTCATAGGAAATATAATAATATCTTTTAATCATCTATAAAATCGTAACTCATAACTGAAGGATGAATAAGCTAATATCAAGGTAGATAGTTCTAAGACACTTTCTCGCAGTTGATCCCATTAACTGTCTTTGGTTCCATCAAGTCCGTGCAATACAGATCTAAAAGATATAATTATTAAATTAACATGAATCATTCCTAAAGAACAAACTCGAAAAATAAAAGAAGCTCTTAATCGTTCTACCGAAATCGATCAAGTTGATTAACAGGGATCTTCATAAATATCAGAAACAAAACGCTTTGGGCTAAATCTTCATATGCTTCATATTAATCATATTGTTTTTTAAACATTTTTGGGTCTCTTTAATTTATTTTTGAAAGGTTTTGTAGTCTTAAAATAAGATGTATGGCAAATTCATATTTTTGTCTTGTTCAATTCATCTGATATATATATATATATTTTATAGACAAACTATAAACTAGTTACTGAAGATAAAAAAAGATGTTTTACATAATTAATGTAAGATTTATTTTTCACTTCAAAGATCAAATTCAAATATTTACAACATTGTCACTAAAATTCTGGTTCAAAAATTTACCCACTTAATTTATTTATTTAATCATTGCAGTCATGTTATATTTTTGGTTCCTTAGACCAAAAGTTAGGATTCGTATTTTTTTATAAGCTATGTTGTCTTTGACTATACTTGAAGATAGCCGGAAAGACAATAAGTGTAAGTGTAGTAATGTTTTTTTTTTTATAAGTTGTTACAAATGTTAAGAGTTGTAAGAAATACTTAAATTATTTGTATTCAATAGATACCACAACGCAACAGTAGATCATAACACAACAATGGCTGCACTTAATAAAAATTGCAAAAACCTAGACGCAATCATTCAAACAGTCGCAACACAATTCATCACATCAGGTAGCATTCAGACTAGCTTTATTTGACCTTATTTTTAAACAAAACAAAGACGCCATGACAGAACAAAGAAAAGCAATTTGTTATCAACAATATCGATGGAGCGAGTACCAGGCAAACAGGAGCGACGAAGAAGTAATATACAAAATATATAAGAAACACAAATTAATAAAATCTTGGGTCCGTCCGCGAGCGAAACCCGTTTCCATGACACACGTGCAGCGAGCGACCGGTGGGGGATAGAGACAGGAATATAGCTGTCTTGCTCTAGTGCAACGGTAAGAATTGTGAGGACCTTGCAACTTGGAATTATTGTTAGTTAACTTCCAGGATTCTAACTTTTGCTTTGTCTAAGCAAAACTTTGACACACATCCTTTTGTTGCAATTTTCTTATGCAAAGTATCTTATTGACCAAATTTTTGCGTTTTATGTTTGACGGTTTATCTGCTAACTTCTCTTGAACTACGGACTTTGATATTATTTTCATTAATAAACAGAGCAGTAATCTATGGAAATGTACTGTTTTATTTATAAATGATTAAAATGGTATCTAGTTAATCTAATTCAACATGAGCAGCCTCAGCGTTACCATCATCTATATTTTCTTTATTCTGTAGTATTATCTTAGGTATCGCTTGATCTATATTGTTTACTTCATTCTTTTGTTACTTATGTAGCGTAAGCGAAACCTGGAATGTTACTTTGACATCTCTAACATCAGCTACTTCTAAAAATGAAGGGTCATTTGTCCATACTATGCCAACACAATGAACCGATAGGCGAGTCCGTACATTTTTTTTGTCTTATCCACGCTAGATGCGTAACACAGGTGTCCCTGGCTTACGCTTATTTACAATATCACAGCTATCTGTATTATTATTACCTGGTACCCTGGCCTTATGTTGGGGTGAAATGGGTTTGGGAGGGACAGGTACAGAACACATGGAATCATAAAAGTGGTTTATGTAGATTCTGGCTGAAAGACCAAGGTTAGTTTAATAAGCCTTCCTGTCCTTTGGACTAGTAAAATACTAGTAAACATCAATTTATTTTTCGCAATACGAAAATTAAGGTCACTGAGAGTTGTTCTTTGCATAAAAAAGTGGAAATTGCGACTCAAAAAAAAAAAGATTCGTTTATTGTAGATGGTGTATTTATTTTAAGAATTTCCTTTCTTCTTTGAACTTCTACAATATTATTATTTCGACACAAAAGGAATCCGTCACCGGAAGCTAGACGCCAAAACTAGTCTGAAAGATTGCTCAACAGATAAACTCATTTCATAAATCAAAGCAACAGCTAAAGTTAATCTACCAAAACAATCTGCAACAGCAACTAACCGGCCACCCATCAATTTACAGACCTCGTTGACAATTGCTTAACCGCGTCTTCTAACACCCATATTTAATATTTCACTTAAAGACAATAATTATTTGTCTACAAACTAGTAATACTTGTTTTAGAACGACTTAAGCTGTGGTTTCACTGGGACGACTTTGACGAGCGATAGTGTATCGATTCTTGATTTATGTCTGTCGTAAAACTGACCGTTTTATTGGCTTTAGCGTTTGATGCTACTTCTATGTTTACTTTTGAACAAAGTATTATAGTCATCTTAAATGTTTTTATTTTGCCGCAGAATAGTGCGTAGTTTACTGTGGTGAAGGATCGGTGGGAACATTCAGTGCTGAAGTTAGAATTTGGTGAACGATATATTATAGATAGGCAAGTAAATTTTTCGTGACTCTAAAACATATTTGGATTACTCAGGATTTTAAAATAAAATTATTAGCTTTATCGTAATAATTAAACTAAGACATACAAAAACAAATTAGGTAGATAAAGTTCAAAATTAAAGAAGCTTAATAATGTGACTTAAGATTTTGCAAACTGGGATGATAATAAAGATTGCTAAGCAGCAGCTGCCATTGCGAATTCACAAAAGAAATCTGCACTACTTTTTCCAACGCAACCTGTCTCACAATTAACCATTTAGTCGTCTTAATGAAATCCCCCTCGCTGTCGACCGAAGACTTGCACAAACCCGGCATTAAGCGTTTCCAACGAACGCTGTTAACTGTCATTAGTAAGAATTACATACGAATTAGCGAATTTATGTACCGCAAGAGTGAACGAGTGATGAAATTAGAACCATTTGGATGTACATGGTGAGGTTACCCTTTTTTTGCAATGGAACTTGTACTTCTTACTGCTTTTCAATCAAGGGTTGCTTCTAATACTTAATGTATTTTTCTGTGACGCATTCTGTAGAAATTTGAGACACTGGTAAAATATGATAATAATATATTTATCTTGATCAACTTTGGGTTAAGCATCTTTTAAAATTTCTTCCCTAAAAACATTTACAGTTGAATGTTTTCTTCAAACTGGTACTTGACACACAACATCTAACGATTACTCACTCTAACGAACTTCAAACAGATATTCCCACAAAATCATGTTTCCATTCCACACATCACTGACCAATGACCAAAACATTCGTGATTCTAAAACTATTTTGTCTCAGTCCCACAATGATTTGTCCCAAACCGTTTGTCTCACAATAGTTTAAAGGATTATATCAAAAGGACATGGTGACTTGACACAAATGAACATCACCAGTTCAATGATTAATCGTTTGTTGATTTCAAATTTCAAATCACGTTTCGGACTTGGGGTTCAATACGTGATTGAAACGTATATTTTTTTGGGAGTTGAGAAAAAGTGTGGAACAGATAAGTAAAGGGTTTGGGAAAAAACCGTGTGTTGTTGATGGAGATGTGTTGAGTAACTTACAATTGCTTGGTCAAGTAGGAACTGATCGATTTCGTCCTGATTCAATTGATAACGAAAAAACGACTCCCTAGAGAACTGAAAATTGATATTCAAAGAAGCACGTTGTCAGAGAGGTTAACAAGCTGTTGGTCAAACTACTTAGTACATTTTAGAAAACATTTTTTTTTTTATAGAATCCTGATTTTAAAAAGTGATTTTGTATTTTTATGAATATCAAACAGGAGCAGTGGTGGCCGAGTGGTAACGGCCCTGACTTACGTGTTGTAGGTTGCGGGTTCAAACCCAGCCAGGCGCATTACTTTGTGTAATTTATTTCATCACCACTGCTCTCAAAACGGTGAAGGAAAACATCGTGAGGAAACCGGCATGTCCTAGAACCAAAAATTCGAAGACATGTGACATCCACCAACCCGCACTGGGCCCGCGTGGTGGATGACGGCCCATTCCCCTCTCTTAGAGAGGAGGCCTGTGTCCCTGCAGTTGGAACATTAAAAAGGCTGATGATGATTATGATGAAAATCAAATACACAATTTTATGCCAAAAAATCATAATTGATGTATTCCCTAAATTTTACACGTAATAAAATTTTATCATTGTACTAATGAAAACAGAGATGCTGTAAATACAACTCATTTAATTACACCACACTTCCTTACTCTTCAAACGGCGTAGAAATCCCTAAGGCAAAAGCAATCATCCATAAAATGTGAAGCGAACTGCAGACAGAAGTTGATAAGACTGGTCAACTGCATGCACCTACTCGAATCACTGTGATTATAGGAACGGGTTCTTGTAACAGTATATCGGAGCATAGGATTAAGTACTTAACAATAATTATTACGTATAATGAACAATTTCAAGTAGGGAAGCTATTGCAAGTAATAGTGTCTTGAGAAATTGGTCCTTATATTTTTTGACGCAAAAGGTCCTTATTTTTTTTTCTTCTACTTTTTTACGTGTTTCCTTTTCAAGAATACTACATACAGAATAAGCTTGCATGATTGTCACTCTGCATGATGTAAAGGCTAGTTTGTCTTCTTTTACAAAAATTGGCATTGTCATCAAACGTGGCACTGCGGCTAGTCTTCTAGAATTGATTTCTGAGGACAATGATGTGATTGTGATTCTCCACGAGGCTGTTTTTTTTGTCTTGTATTTCGATCCTTAATCAATATTTAAGTTTCTGGTATGCGTACGTTAAAAAGTGAACGTTTCCTCTTGGAGAATATAATATTTGAGACTTATTACGAGTGTCTTTTTTATTCTTCATTCATCTTCATACGTTTGCAATTTTTCTAATGTCAGGACTTGTAAATAAGTATTATTGATAAAATGGTCTTCTTACCGTCATATTATATCTGATACTTTTGACCACAGTTCATAGTATGGTATACTATCTATGAAGATAGAAAAGCCAACCACTGGCTAATTGCTTTCAAGATAATACAGTTACACCTATTAACCCAATAAAACATTTTATTATTACTGTCTACACTTCTAGTAAGACACACACTCCTGCGATTTTATACCCACCATTTTAAACTCCCCGTGGCTATCACTAACTGTACGCACTTCAAATGGAAGCGGCCCTGTAAACCTCCAAAGATAGATTACTCTGAATTACAAACCTCATGATATAATATCAGAACATGCTTCAGACCACTTCCTCTCAATTAAACATAATTAAATAATTGATTTACAGCAACACAAATAATTTTCTAAATGGCTCAAAATAAGAAATAAAGCTGTACAGCAAACGGTTAGACAATTACCTATTATTAAAGTTAATTGTTGATCCCATTTGTTGTGATACTCCAAATGATATAGAACACACTATTAAAGCCTTCCCAACCATCACTTTGACCATAACATTCAACATTAATATTTTACTTAATGACTTCTAAAGATATAATTCCTACTATCGAATGTATTTCGGTGTTACTATTTTTATTTGTGTCTATCAATTTTAAGAGTGCTCTCAAGATTTTGGAATCAATTATTTTAATAAGAATGTTTCTTTTGTTTAACATTGAGATATGTAATTTGAGTTTTTGATTTAGGTTTGACAATTATTGTAAAATTATAATTTTTAACAAATTATTTATGTACAACATTTAAAATTACACAGCTATAGAAACTAATATAGCACACATAATAAAAAGCAACAGTAATTTTAAAGAACACAAGTTACAATACAACAAACTAGCTAAATGAGCAAATTATGATTTCACTCCAGAAACACTTCGTTCGAATTTCGTAGATGCAGATGCCATAATAGAACTATCACAAATAACCAAAGGCAGATATTTGATCGATAATGCCTTGAAGAATTGGCAGCCTACCAAAACACTAAGCAATAAAATTCTAATTTGTAAAACCCCTTCACTAAACACAGAAAAAAAAAAACAACATTACAAGAACTGTATAACAAAATGATGCGCATTTGAGAACACACTCGCGTGCAGACGAAGCATTGTATGCAGATGCAAGTCGAGCCTCAAACTTATTAATTATCATGGGTAAGCACAGCAGTGAATAATAATTAGTTTTCTACGATCTGTCAAAGTAGACGAGCAATTACTTCGTGAGGATTTATATGAATGGATTTGTAAGTTATTAGGTCTGGTTCATTTATTGGGTCAGTAATGTTTTGCAAGAGTTTTGGTATGGTAGGACCATTTTCGAGTAATTTATTGTTTGTATTAGGATAATTATTTGAAAACTAAAAATGATGAAATTGAAATTATGCTATCTTTAATATCTTCTTTATACAAACTCGCGTTTTGCACCTGTTCTTTTATCCACTAACTTCTCAACCGCAACAGATCTGGCTACATTGGGACAGAAGACCAAAAGACCGCAGTCCAATAAGGTGACAGATTTGGTCCGCCCTACACCGTACTACGTGACACCAAAGGCAGCCAGATGGCAAGTAAGAAATTGATTAACGGGACGTTTACGGTCCTCAGTTAGAACATATAGGACGCTAGAAGGAGTTGTAATTGAAATATTTTGTTATGTTTGAAAAGTAATTGGACAAGAAGTAACTTTACGCGCACAAGTATGAGACTTGTCTGGGAATAAAGCATCCCAGTGACATGTCACAAGTGCCCACTTACTGGAACCATCAGCACTAACAGGCAAACTAGAGGCAGATTTACTTACTGCGCTTTCGCCCACGCATTTCCTGATGTCAAGAGTGTCATCTTCAAGTTAAGACACTGTCACACTTTAAACAACATACTAACAGTTTTCAAAAACCACAAACTTGTACATTTATCTAAATCTCACTTACTACTACTTACAATTTTGCATAATATGTCTACTAAATCACTTCAAGAATCCCCTTCTTATTTCCAAACAGACAGAAGATATATGACTTCAAATTCAAAGCCAGTTCATGGTTGCCGATAAAAAATCGCTGGTCTGTGTTCACATTTTACTTAAAGGAGTAAAAACGTCTGGCTACCGTACTACGCAGCCTTTCATATGTAAATTAGTTCAGCTATTGTTGGCCTGATGTATGCCAAAGATGAAACTTAAAGCATTGTTTGACTTATACTTATTGTTGGTAGTTTTCTCTGGTTTATGTGGAGTTGTGAAGATGCGTCTTTTATTATGGTAGTCTGAGTTTTTGGATGCATTTTGCTCTTCTTTTTTTTATTCCTGATGGTGTCGATGTTGACCTCGATCTCTTTGATGTAACTATATTTTATGCATTTTCGTCTTTTGGAGCAATCGTCATCATAGCTTATTCAGTCACGTTTCATCGTAGCAAATATTTTGTTTTTTTCTGTCGACCAAACATCTGCTGCGCCATTGAGAAACGATTGACAAAGTCAACAGCAAAATGAATCCTAAACGCAAGGATACCTTCGATTCCTTGCGTTTAGGATTCATTTTGCTGTTGCCACGTCTTCACGTGGCAAGCCATAAAACAAATGTTAGGATAAGTAGAGTTTCTTCTAGAAAATAGTTTTGACAATCGTAAAAGACCGGGAAAAGCAAAAAAGGATCGCGAGACTTCTGTTCGGTAGTAAGACGACACAGCTTATAGCAAAATATGTATAATATTCTTTCTAAAAATATACCTTTTTTTTTTATTACATATTTATAATTTGCCTTAAATCCAAGGTCGAATATTTTATTTGATGCTGTCTGGCCATATGTTGGTATCGCTTTCATATGCATTATTTGTTGAAGGGGTTAGTATTCGTCTGTCTGCCACCTGACATCAAAGACTGTGGGAATTGTCAGCTGCTTCTGTTTAGTTACCCTTTCTTTCTTTGGCTTTATTTTGTGGGCCTTTTTTAATTTACCTTAACTGATTATTAGCGTTGGGTGTCGTAATATCGCGTAGCTTTTTTAAAATTGTATTGGTTTTGGCTTCCAGTCTAGTTGGATGAAATTGTATACCAGTTTAGAGCTGTATGGACCAGGGCGTAAAATCCCGCAAATCTCTATTGAAAATATATTCCGACCAGACCGATGCTAATACGACGGTGCAGGAATTGCCTATATATCTTCTACAACCACAAGTAACACACTATCGACACAACAACACAAGTATCTGAACATTCGTAAAAACTGTTGAAAGTTCATGTTCTGTTGTGTTTTATCGTTGTGCATTTAATTAAAATTATGTTAGCTGATTTGTATAATACACATGTTGGTATTGTAAGGGAATGGTTTTTTAAGGGAAATTTTAAGGGAATCCCTCCGTTCCCGGAGAGCATCACATGCGTGGTTGTAATTCCTCTAAGGTTTTTGATCTGCATTTGCTATTTAAAATATCAAATTTTGTTAAAACATCAAACATCCCCTATTTTAAAAGAAGCTTACCTCAACTTGCCAAAAAATTGGCCCGTATGAATAATACCAATTCAGGTAGCTGCGGTTACCGTCAATACAACATTACCTTTCGTACGAAATCATCCCAAATGTCACTCACGCCCGTATTCCAAGAGATAATGGATTGCCTTCATTTTGAGAATATGTTTTGGTCCAGACTTTACAGGTTATACTTTGTACCCGTATTCGAAATTCAATACAGGGAGCTGTGGTTTTTTAATTTTGTTGAGCATTAAATTTTTGAATATTTTTTGGCATGTTTTTGCCTTTTTTGTGGTCTGTAAATAACAAATTATCTTTGCTTTTGTTCGGTTTATGTAGTTCAAGTATGTCAGTTTCTTCAAAAGGTACCTGAGTGAGTATTGTGCCCAATATGTCTATCATCGAACAAAGAAAGGCTTGGTTTGAGCACTATCTCCAGATGGTGGATTCGTTTGACGATGAGTAACCCTTGCCTAGAATTGACCTATTCACTCTTGACCTAAGACTACCAGATTTTTGCTTGATGCTTTTACTATTATTTATATACTTGTGTCTGTTATGTCTTTGTGTCTGAAAATGTCTATTATTATAAATTAAATTTCAGTTGTTTGTACATATTATTTTTTTTGTATATAAACTTGTGAAGCTGTAATGTTCATTAGTTAAGTCTATAAAGGTTTCATTTGAATGTGTAAAAAAAAGTGTAGTTTTTCTTTTAATTCTATTTGATTAATATCTGTGTAAATGCAGTGCACGTCTGATATAGAGATAGAGAACACAAGTTTATTATTAGGACAAAATGACATTAAAAAAAACTAGGACTATGTTCGTATTGCTGCACATCAGCATACACAAATAAAAAAATAAAAAAAAAAACAAATAAAAAATGATCTTTACTTTGTCAGATGATCATGCAAAAGTCATTCTTTCTTTGCTGATGACGATTAAATCTTGAAGATCTCTTATAATTTCTAGTTCTTTTTTTTGTTTAACCTTTTGCGGGAAGTGTCGATGTGGTTTAATTTTACTATACCTATTATATTTTTTTTTATTTACTAGTGTTATAAACTTTAAAAGGGAGAGTCTATGTCGTGATTTGTGACGACGGTGATCGCGTAGGCGTTGTGCTGGCTACCGTGCCGAGGAATAGTGTTGTGATCGCGGATTATCGACAAATAGGGCCAAGGTGACGATGGCAGGAGTTTGTGGATCTTAATTTGCAATAGTTTAGATATCTTTGTAACTTAATACAACTACTTTCGCTAGTTTATTCATGTTAAGATTATATAGTTTTTTATTGTAAGCCTTTTCTGTCCCACTCCTGGGCAAGGGCCTCCCTCCACTCTTTCCATCCATCGCGGGCTGTCTCTTGCCAGTTCGGAAGTAAATATAGTTACTAGTTTTTATATTGAAAAGTGTAATTCATATGTATGCGTTTTGGTTTCCTTCTACCTTATCTAAGTCGATCATTTCTTAAACAAGTTTTTACTTTTTATGTGATTTAAATTCGCTTGAAAAACAGACAACCTTTACCGAAACAATATCTTTAGACTTGTTCTTCCACTTTCACATGAACATCTGTTTCTTTATTAATCATTAAGCGTCTTCATTATCGATAAATTAACGATGTCCTCGCTTTATGGATGGACCTCGTATTGTACAGGTTATGGGCAATTACGCGTATGAATATGTTTCAGGCGGTGTAAGCTTTCGCTGGAAGTTGTTACCTCCTTTATTATCGATATGAATTGATCAAAATACTGAACTTATATTGTTCGTTTTGTACTGTAAATAATAAAAACTAGATATACGAAAATATGGCTTTTAAAACAAACCATAAACATCTTATTAACCAAGTTTATCCGAACTGTAAACCTTATGTCATATAATTTAGAGATATTAGCTCAAAAAGCAAGCGTGTTTTGTTAAAAACCAACAACATTGCACTATAACACCAATCGAACAGAATAACAAATTATGATAAGCCATATCGTTAAATCAATCCAATTAATAAACATAAATTCAGAGAGCTTAATTAATTGTACCTAATAAATAATTCAAACACAATAAAACAAGAAACTAGATCGCGTTGAACTCAATAATTAAATGATAAGACATCATAATTTGCTCAAGAAAAAAAAAACATTCAACACATCAGACAAACGTCATCGTCTCAAAGAGAGAAATAATAACAAAAAAACATCGATATCGGCTCAGCACATCTCTAAAGGCCACTGACCCAAAAAAGGTACGGAGTGAAAAAAAAGTATATATTTTATTTTCAAGATACGAGTAGTATCAAGGCATAAATTAAAGATTTTATTATTTTCTCTTTTTCTTGCACCACGTGTATCGATGTAAGCACGGAGGCTTGGCGACTTGTATGGTCAGCAGAAAAACTTGTTTTTGTTTTTTATTTTAGTAGGACAAGGTAAAGCTTTGTGCAGGTTTTCACTGAATTTAGGTGCGCGTTAAATGTATTGATGACTTGTTTACTGAAAGTGGATCGTTGTGGGGTGGAAATATTTTTTCTTTTTTTGTGTGTCAGCTATTTATAATTGTGCAGTTATTTTCATACCGCTTCTTTGTTATTTAGTTTAACCTTTCGATCTTGTAATTACAGACACAATTTAATAACAATAGGTGTGCGAACGCCGGCGTTCGCGTGAGGCTTAATGAATTAAAGTATCAAAATCATATTAAGCTAGCTACTTCATGCAGTTTCCATTTTACAAATCAAATATCAAAAAGTTCGTCGTTGGGTGGAAATATTTTTTCTTTTTTTATTGATATTAAAATATATATAATATTGCTATTGATTTCGAGATGCTTGTTTGCTAGTTATGATAAAGTATCAAAATCATAGTTTCAACTTTCAGATTATTCAAAATTAAACTAGCTACTTCATAATAATGCAGTTTGCATTTTACAATTCAAACAAAAACCCACACAGTCTCAGTCTCAAAATACACCAATAATTACTAACAAATCGACTAACAAACAAACAAACTGCTGTCCCTACACAACAATATCACGATTATTACCGTTGAGTTACGTATAAACTGGCCCACTACTGGCCTTACGCACTGCGCATGTGCGCGTTCAAACTTCGAACACAAGCGTTCGAAATTCAAACTCAAGCGCGTGTGTGTGTGTGTGTGACAAGAAACTTGTTGTTAGCTGCGCAAGAGCATGCGTTGTTTTTAATTTTCTATTAGATTTATTTGATGTCAGAGATTTTATAGGTTCCTGTTAATACTGGTAGGTTTTGGTGGAAGCTGATAGGGATTTAAATTAATTTTCTTGGTGTTTTTATTTTATTTTCGGTTTAGGTGTGTGTATATATTCAATTACACGATGATCGTAAATAATTCTGTGAATAAAGTACTCTGCTTTAGAATCTCTTTTTGAGCTTTTTTTTAATAATTCTTTCAGACATATAGTCTGTTAATCACATCTTACAATAATTACTACATCTTTTTTTTCTTAAAATTTTGTTAAAAAGATGTTCTGAGAATCTAAAAACGCGATTTTTCGCAAAACAAAAAATTGTTTTTTACATGTGAATCTGGCTTTAAACTTTTGAGCCCCTATTGACTTTCTATTATGTCTCTAATTAGAAAGGTTAAGTCGTAAAAATCTATTAAAAACCACTAAAACAATAAGTTCAACGCAACATCACAAAAAACGACACAAACAAACACAAATATAATATCTAAATATATACCAGAGCTCACAATTTTACTGCGACAAGTACCGTTAGCAAAAACAAAAGGCGTACGACACAAACCTAAAAAAAACTGTCATATAATTTCGTGTTACGGTATTTTAAGCTTTATTGCTTCTAAATAAGAGTCTCACTTTAATTTTTTGTTGGAAAAAAGTAATGATTTTTAAAGTAGGTATAATCTTAAAACGAGAGTGAGGCAATACAAAAATAATTTAATGACAGATGACAGTGATATCGTTGCTAGATTGTCGTGATTATGTTGGGCTCCGTTGCATGGGTTCTAACTTGCGTATGATTGTTTTGAAGTAGGACGTTAGTGTTTTGAATTATGCTATGGTTAGTAGCAATGCCTAGTCTTTTATTGCTTTATCTTAAAACTAGCTTCTGCCAGCAGCTTTGTCCGTTTAAAGTTGAATATTGTCCCAAGTATATAAAAATAAAAATTGTCCCAAAATATTCCCTTACAATAAAAAACATAGGCCTCCCCCAAGCGCCGCCACAAAGACCGGTCTTTTTTTTAAATTAGTATAAACTACGAGCCCACCTGACGCGTACGCAGTAATGCAATTGTTGATGGTGAGGCGCTCTAGCTTACTAAAAGCTTATTTACTTGCTTAGTGTGCAATGGGGCGCTCATATTAGAACTCTCTCTGGTAGACTAAGCTCAGCTGCATATGCAGTAAGAAAGATAAGGCAATTGACAGATGTAGCCACAGCTAGATTAGTCTACTATGCTTATTTCCACAGTATTATGTCTTATGGCATTTTATTGTAGGGATCTGCAGCTGATGTCGACTCAATTTTTATTTTACAAAAAAGAGCCATCCGGGCTATTTATAAAATGGGTCCTCGCGAGTCCCTTAGAGATAAATTTAAAGAAATCGATATACTGACTCTGCCTTCTCTTTATATCCTAGAAAATATCCTGTATGTTCGTAATAATTTAGGACTTTTTAAAATTAGAAGCGATATTCATAACAAGAATACGCGCAGTAAACACGAAATTGTTTTACCCAAATGGAGACTAGCCAAGACCAGCAAGTCATTTTTAGTTAACAGCATACGCTTTTATAACAAGCTGCCAGTAACGGTAACTGAACTTAGTGAGGGAAAGTTCAAAAATCATATTAAGCGGGTCCTAACCAAAAAAGCATATTATAAGGTTAAGGATTATATAGAAGACAAGCTTGTTTGGCAATGACTGCTCCTGCACTTGTGGCTCCCTGGTAACTCATTCATATTGTGTATTTATGTCTATTAACTGCTCCATCTTTGTTTTTATATACACTTTTTTTTCCCTCTTTTTTCGACACATTGCTTTTGCAATATTTATATTATTAAGATTTAAAAACTTTTAAATTAAATAATAATTTATTTTGTTAGCATCTCGCAGTGTAACTGTTGTGGTGATATATGTATTTTTTTTTCATACTTATTAATTTTTTTGTTTTATATAATATTTCTTTCTTTACATCTCACGTTGTAAAATAAGAACACTGTAGACTTCGCAAATCCTATTACGACTCACCTTTGATTTTTTATTATTATGATTATTTTTATTGTGCTTTTGAGTACAATATTAACTGATCTACACTGTTCTTACATAATGACATAAATACTGTAATAACGAGATAATATTGTAAGAAACCATTTTTTTAAAAGAGTAACCATGGAGTTTCTTGCCGGTTCTTCTCCATAGGAAACGACCAATTTGGAACCGTGCACTAGCTTCTGACGTTTTATAAGTGCCCATGTAGGCCTATATGAAATAAAAACCATTTTGATTTGATTTGATTGATTTGAAAAAAATGCTTTTATAATATTAGTGTGAAGTAAAAAACTGAAAAGATATGTCCAGGGATTACAAAAAGGAGTATTGCTTGAATGGAGGTGATATTGGCAAACTACGGCCATCATATATGTATAGGTCTATGAGCTTGTCACAGAATTGTTATTCACTATTGTCATAAGAAAAAAATGGCAAAGCCCCAGCGGGTGAAGTGGGTGTGGTTGTTTAAATGATATCAGTTAAAATAATAATTATAATTCCGATAGCTACAGGTCTGTAAGGGCTTACTACGGTGGAGTTGAAGTGCTTGACAGATTTTTCTGACTAAAACTAAGTTCACCTATGTTTATTCTTTGCCCTTTGTGTTCCAGGACTACAAGTATCTCTTTCGAAAGTAATTCCATAGATTCAGGTTTGACACTTTACGATCCAGGACCAAGGGTTTCCCTTTTGGAAGTAAAACAATTTCTTCTGAGCAATTCTATGGCCTCAAAAACTGAAGGAATACCTAGATTTATCTGGTGGCTGACACTCTCTAGCTCCATTTAGAGAAGACCTGATATCCCAGTTAAAAAACCCCTTGTGCAGTTTTAAGTGTGTATATTGGTGTATATGCTTAAAAGTCAAAACAATCTAAGATTTGATTTGTAGGTCAAATCGCAGCTGCATCGTAAAAGACAAGTAACTACTGTGGTTAGCCATAACATAATGGTTATATTGACTTAGCAGAGATTAAAACTGTTTACAAATGCATAATTATTTGAATTATTATGAGAATACAGTTAATTTTAATATTTGAATCAATCAAGATAACTCAATAACAAAGATATAAAATAAACAAGACTTTTTTTAATTCATCATCATCATTATTTCAGCCGAAAGACGTCCACTGTTGGACATAGGCCACCCTCAAGCCACCACAAAGACCGGTTCTATGCGTCTTACATCCATCGGATTCCAGCAACCCTGACCAGGTCATCGGTCCACCTTGTGGAAGACCTTCCAAAAGCTGCGTCTTTCGGTGCGTGGTCGCCTCTCTTTTTTATTATAATTATTTCTCTTTTTTATTGTATTATAAATGGTATTTCCCTCATTGAATATACACGAATTGCCACGAATAGAAAAAGACGGAGAAGTCGCTCAAAAGCCGCAACCAACTGACCAGACGACCACGACTCGCCAGGACGTACAACTCAGAAGAGAAGAGAGAAATTGTATCTGTAATGAGCCTTTTTTTGGGATGGTAAATTATCTAATTCCGCCCTTACGCGAAGCAAGAGGGCGTGTCAGACTCTTACTGACTACCACAACTGTTCTTTTTCCTAGCTTTGTAGAATTAGCGCTACTAAAGCTATGAGTAATCTGTTCTGGCCCCCTAGCCAAGTAGTTTCTACTATGATCATCGCTACATTCTGCAGTTATAAGATATAATTAATATTTACGCTGAGGCGTTTCGATTGTAGAAAGAGACTTGTCACGAAACTATTGTAACTTGTTAAGGGGGGCTGTTATGCTAATATTGAAGTTTTCCATTAAAAGCATCTACTGTTCAAAGCTACTTCTGATCTTCTAAACCTAGAATAAACGAAGATTTGAAAAAAAAATCTTCCTCAACTAATACCCTTATCAAATCCACATAACTACAGAACTTATTTATTTTATTCTTCTAATAAACTCCACATAAAACCAATAAGCCTATTATAACGCAACTCGTATTAAATACCAAATGTTCATAAAATAATGTAACTACGTAAAGAAAAACCTCGGCAAAGTAATCCAGAATAATACGATTTTACGCACAAGTACCAATAAGGGTGGTATTATTATATTTTATCCCTAAATAATAGTGGATAATACTCTGTTGATTATTTTACACCGCGGTGCAGCTTTGTGAGCTAACTGTGTATTTTATTAACGAGAATAGTAAAATAAATTGATGGCATAGCCCCGAGTGTAATATGAGAATAAAGTTATAGTATTTTAAAGTAAAAAAAAAGTTATGTCGTTTATACCGTGTACATCGAGGGACTGGAACAGTTTGCTGGCTGCAGTCTTTCCGTCCGATTATAATTTAGGTGTCTTCAAGGCTAGAGTGAATAGGCTCTTAATAAATTAGTCTTACCTTTATTTTTTGATTGCATCACTGCTTACCATCAGGTGGGATTGCAGTGAAGCACTAGTTAATAGCAAGCTTTAGCCAGCGTTATCACTCGCATGAAAGTAGTTTTTTCAATCTACACTAATATAATAAAGAGGTAAAGTTTGTTTTTTGTTTGTGGTCCGATAGAAAAAAAAATAGCAACAATAGAAAGCTGCTTTACTCCTGAGTGACACAGGCTATTTTTATGTACGCGGGCGAAGCCGCTGACAAAAGCTTGTATTATGTAAAATTTGAATCCCCGTTTCATCCCGTTAGACGGTGATTATCATCATTTCAGCCGAAGGACGTCCACTGTCGGACATAGTCTTCCCCTAAGTGCCACCACGAAGAACAGCCCTGTGCATCTCACAACCATCGGTTTCCCTCAACGCTTGCCAGGTCATCGGTCCACCTTGGCTTTCTCTTAAGGTCGACTGGTAGAAAATACCTAAGGTATTAAATCAACCTTTGTACAATGTTATATGCATGAAGTTATTATAAATATAAAAAAGGAAACATTGTGCAAAATTTCACGCTTCTAGTCCCAGTATTTTTTATATGTCAATCAGTCTTTTTAACTCAGATATCTGAAGAAAATAAACTTAATAACACAATCATTAAAAACTAGTTCATTACTTAAATAAAAATATTAAGTAATTATCATTTACCTGTCCTATAAATATAAACCGAAGGAGACATCAAAAAGTAAAAAAAACTGCACCCATCTAGAAACAGCATCCACAAAAAGTAACGAACAAAACTGCGCAGACGCATCATAACACTCGTAACCTACGAAAACCAAAAATAACAACTAACCTAATAACTTTAATTGGTAAGTTAGTCTAAAATATAGCTAAAAGCAACGAAATAAGCCAAAAAGGTTGTACAAGAGCAACAAAATGAAATAAAAAAAAGATCCGTCACGAACATAGGCGAGGGAGAGCAAAAAGAAAAAAAAAACACAACATAAGTTCAACGTTTATTTTGGTTGCGTCCTTTTCGCGCGCTTACAGTTACGCTATCTCTGTCTCTTTCTATCGGGCCGAGCGTTGGACACCTGTGCTTTAGTTTCCCCTGAGTACCAACGACCTCTGGGGGACAGCGAGACGAAACGTCATATGTAGCAGGACTGTAGTACAGAATATTGCGTCTTATTTTTTTTACTGACGGTACATTGTAAATGCATGTTGTCATAATTACAGATGCGTCGTATTTCGAAGTAAAGCAATCATTGTCGTATACCGATTTGATTCGTAGCAAGATGGAGTATTTTTTTTAGTTTAATACGTTATACTAATGTATCGTCATAATAATGAAAGTGGCACACCTGTTTACTAATCCTATTGTTAGAAGCTCAAAGGAAGTAAATTACGGAGTTTTTGGTGCAAAATCGCAGTTTTTTTGGATGATTTTTGTAAAGGAAAATAGGGCGTGATGGTTTTTTTTTTTAGTTTTACAGAAAAAATCGGGCTTTGTATGTCAGATCCTGTTTGTGCGATGAAGGGTAAACTTTTGACAAATTAAGGGCGAATATTCTATTTGATTTTTTTTTTGTAGGCATGTAGAATTGAGGTAATATTGCCAATAGTATAACTTTAAAAATTAACTCAGAGGTCCTATAACTTGTGTTTTATTAAACGGTGCTTAAGCATAATATGTGAATTAAAACAGAAAAATGACACAGGAAAAATAACAAACCGACAAATGAAAAAAAAGGCGTTTATGAACGTCGTTTCTTCATTTGTCGGTTTGTTTGTGACTTGTAAGGAAGACGGTATTACTACTGGGCCTATGGGTTATCCTAAAGGGAACCCTAAGGTCTTGGGACTCCAAGAAACAGAAGAACTAAGGAATACATTTTAGTCAGTAAAAGTCTGACACGGGACGAGTGGGAAAATTCATCGAATGATTTCTCAACAAAAAAAATCTTTCTTTTTTTTTTAGTCGTCTATTGACGAAGAATAAATCGACCCCCCTTAAGTACTCCGAATGGACAGTAGGTACAGTCAGCGAGACAAAAAAAAATCGTATTGCAACTTAAACTATCCAAAGTACTAAGAAACTCAAATCCAAAGCTCGCTAGAAGTATCAACAGCTACAACCAGCCAGTACCTACATATACGTTATGCTGTGCAGGCGCACGACCAGTTGTTCGGTTGATACGGCGAGTTCTGGTTTTACGCAAGACGAATGGCGTTTGACCTCTATAGCCCTTGCCCTTGGGCAACAAGGTTTTAGCAATTTAGTATTTTATACAGGTTACTATACCTTTGTATAGAAACCCGTATAAAATTTAACTGCTATACCTGTAAAGTACCTAGCCATAAAAATAACCTGTTTTTTTTGTTGCTCTAAACTAGTGCTTGACTGCGATCCCACCTGATGGTAAGCAGTGATGCAGTCGTTGATAGTGAGGCGCATTATTAGGAGCCTATTCACTCTAGCCCTGAAGACATCTAATTTGTCCTTCTCATATGATTGATTTTCTCCATTCTTTCCTTCATAGACTGTTCATACTTCTATCATTTGATAATCATCTAATGATAGAAGTATGACAATCGGCCACCTCAAAAAGTATTTGAGTGTAAGTTGTGAATTATTGAGTCATTTAGAAAGGCACCTTTCCTTCACTTTGAACAATTATACTTATATTTTATAAACCAAATTTGCTACGTAAAGGGCGAATGAACAAACAGCCTGTTCATTACGGAGAAAAAATTAAAACTGGCTACATTCTCTTTCCAATCAGTTTTAGTCAATCAGTTTTCTTTTTTTTTTAATTAAAGTTTAAGTTTTAAAATTTTTCTTTTCTTACTTTAAAGATTCTAATCATAGAAGAATCAAGACTTAAAAGTCTTTTAATATTTTTGAGACATCAATTTTTTTGAGAAAAATTCAAATAAAATTCTTGTATTAATGATACATTAATAAGTTTGAGAATCAGCCTTATGGCTTCTAAGTCAGAACTAAGTATTTTTAGTCATATTAAAGTAAGTTTTAAGATCGTAACTAAGTAATAAAAGTAAGCCTGAACAAAAAGTAAGTAATTTTCTGCCATGACAAATAATTTTAGCACCAATTCTTACTTCAAAACTCAAAGTTAAGCCCTCATTTCTTTACGTCCAACATTTTATTTTTGCAGAACAGATACTTATATATTTTTAAACAATAATTTTGTCACCGGGACGTTTATGGCCTCGCTTGACAGTGATGAGTTATCAATTTATTTAATGACATTGAGTGAACCTGTCACTACTCGGGTGATAAATCTAAAGTTGTTTAGTTATACTTATGTAAGCTAAAAACATAATTAGTGTACGTTGTTACATTTTTCGTCTGCAATTTTTTTTTTGCGGTACAGATACTCTTATATTTTTAAACAATAATTTAAAAAAATAATAGAACAGATACTCTTATATTTTTAAACAATAATTTTGTCACCGGGACGTTTACGGCCTCGCTTGACAGTGATGAGTTATCAATTTATTTAATGACACTGAGTGAACCTGTCACTACTCGGGTGATATATCTAAAGTTGTCTAGTTATACCTTTGTAAGCTAAAAACATAATTAGTGTACGTTGTTACATTTTCGTCTGCGATTTCTTTTTTGCTGTTTAGAATAAATGTTTTTTTATGAATTTTACTACAGAATAAACTTTTTTGAGAGTCTTATGATTTTGGACCTACGATGTAATCATGGCCTAAGCTCTTTGCCCAATCGAATCGCTAAAAATGTGCAATATTTTTTTTTTTTGGAAAGACAGACTTCTTGATCTTTCAAAATTGTATGTAATGGTTTATTTAAAATAAAATGTTTTTTATTTTGTTTTTCCCATTGGATTTTTTTTTCGCTGGAGAAAATCATTCAACGACAAATCCAAACCTTGGGCGGAGCAAAAGATTGTTTCAAACTTTTACTGATTAAAAGCCCACCTCGTCTCTTCGTTGTCTTCCATACCAAGGCTGAGCCTTTCTTTCAGAAGCTGATCCTTGGCTCCGATGGGCTTCGACACTACTGGCCCCCTACGTTCCTGATGGATAATATACCTGGGTAACCAAAGTTGCGGTATTTTTTGGTTGTCCCACTTTGGTTGAAGCAAGAGCGTAAAAAGAATTTTAATGACTAAATCTCACTACACCCTTCAGTTAAGTAAGCAAAAGGTGACTTTTAATTTTGAGATAATCCCAGAAAAAAAAATGCCTAAATCGATAACATCAAAAGTTCAAGAACCTAACATGAAGAACAATATATTTTGTTTTGATTCATCGGAGGATTTATTAGGTCAACATTTGAACTCATGACCTCTCCAAAGTTAAGGGTCAACGGCTTTGTTGCTTATGCTTATTGATTTTAACATTTCCATATTGGATAGTAGCCTAATCTGATGTAAGAATAAAAATGGAGTGTAAGAATAAAAATGGCTTTAAGATAGTTGGACAAACCCTAGGCAGATTGCCTGATGTATGCCTATGTGTGCTTATCTTGGAGTCAGCTTCCAGTCTAACCTGATGAGCTGTATTTTCCGTGGAGCGATTGCCTATCTGGCGAAAGCCTTACGAAGAGGGTTCCCTCTTCGTAAGGCTTTTGTCAGATTTGCTGACTTCTGACAAAACGTCACGTCAGACTGTTCGCTTTTTTCATGGTGGAAAATATCATCTTATGATGAATCCCACTCTTTGGTGGAACGAGATAAAGTGACAGACTCTTACTGACTAAACGACCCACCTCTTCAAAATTAAGTTTTGTTTTATTTCATGTTGCTTTTTAATCAATACACTGGTCCTCATATTAAACCTAGAGTTTTAAACCACATGAAACGGTAAATTAAAACACTTTGAAAATTAACAGTCGTATCAACGTCATTCGTGATACAAAGGGCACCAATCCTTTGAAGTATTGGCATGGCCGTGCGAAAAGCACAACAAATCCTCTCTGATACACTTAAACACTATTGACAGGAGTGTACTAAAGTTTAAGCCGTAGCATATAGATGTAACATATAGATATAAAATAGCCAGTGAGGAAATGAGTTGGAAAAAGAACATGTGGACGCTCTCCAACACGGTAGGCAGACCTCAAATCGGTGACGCATTGTAGCGTCAATGAAAACTCCCCGGCGGTCATACACAGAACTTCATGGCGTCGTATCGCGAGAATGGCGGTGGCGCAGGATTCGACCGACACATGACCACGACCACTCTGTCAAGAGTGCACGACTAAGAAGAAGAGAGAATGTCTTGGAAGGTTTAGCATCGAACGCGCAAACGCAGGTTCATCTTGACCGATATGTTTTCGGAATTGTAGATTTTTGTTTGAAAGAGTCATTCATAGTTAGGTTAGGTAATTTAGGGCGAAAATGTGACCGTAACCTTGGAACGAAGTCAGTAATTAAAGGAACAGATGGAACGGGAAACGAATGGATGGGTTCAGTTAGTAAAAATCTGACATTTATTGCCATTCCAGCAAAAGTGAAAGTAGTAATTTAATTTACCCTTTGTGGTTGAAGGAAGACCTTCCTTGTATCTTTGCACATCATCATCAGCTTTATGAATGTTCCTACTACTGGGACCCAGGTCTCCTTTCTAGGAGAGGATATGGGCCATAATCTACCACGTGGGCCCAGTGCGAATTGGTGGAAGTCACACGTATTCGAATTTTTGGTTTGCCGGTGTCCTCACGATGTTTTCGTTCACCGTTTTGAGAGCAGTGGTGATGAAATAATTTGCACAAAATAATGCGTCTGGCTGGGTTTAAACCCGTGACCTACCAACTCGTAAGTCGGGGCCTTTACCACTCGGCCACCACTGCTGTCACACACAAAGCCTAAATCTAACATCACCCATTTATAGAAATGACCCTTAAATTTCTAACAGCAACGCACAAACTGCAAGACGGTCAAACCCTTAAACACAAACATACCTACGTCATAACAAAACGTAAGCTAATTATGTCCCGTTGAGTGACTCGGCTTGCTAATGCCATGCTTTTGACACGAGTTGACGCGAGTCGACGCAAGTTCTAGTGATTTATATACGTGTTGAAAGTGTGGTCGTAAGAGCGATTTTATATGCAAAATATTTATGGGTACGGAATTAGAATACTGTGCGTGATTATGTGACGGTTTATTGTTATTAACACTACTGTTTATAGTCTAACAACAGAAAGTCTGACGATGAGTCTATCTAAGGAGAATCGTACTGTCCAGTAAATTAGGTTGGGTGTGAAAGGCAGACCTTTGTGTAAAACACGGATATATTTAGTCGCATCACGCCGGTTAAATGGAAAGCCAACTCAAAACTACTTCCAGGAGTTGTCAGCAACTGTAAGGGCCCAGCAGGGTCGAAGCCTAGGGCCAAGGGTTGATGCCCTGGAACTAAGGCAGGCAGGAACGGTGGGTTGTTTAGTCAGTAGAAGTCTGACGACACTGTCTCCCGCTCCACCCAAGGGTAACATTACAAGGTGGAATTCGTCAGTCGATGATTTTACCCACCATAAAAAAAAGACTTCAAACTAGTGAGGAAAAGGCTATGAAGTTGGTGGTCTTCTCAATCCATACACTCTTGCCAGAATTGATCACGATAAGAGATCATCTTGGTCATACGGCACCATTCATCGCGGACTGCAGCTTTCCGGCTGCATTCGTAGACTGAGCACTTAGTTGCGGCCTTGATCTGGTTTGTCCATCTTGCTGGTGATCTCCCACGTGGCCTGGTTTCCTTAACTTTACCTTGCACTACGAGACTCTCTATGGAGTCATTACACTCGCAAGATGATGGTAGTGCTGTTTAACCCGTTTTTGAGGTTGAAAATCATTCAATAAATCCTGCTCAAGGGTGAAACTGGAAAGCATGTCCGACTTTTACTGACTAAAACTTCTCTTCAAACTAGTGACCTTTCAGTTGTCTATTATGTTCTAAGTTCTCTTTTGAAATGTTTTTTTATATAGTTTCCCATAGCCTGGCCGTGGTTAGCAGTCTAGCATGCATCAACTCTGCTAGGCCCTTTTGGTTTAAAGTCGGCGTGTTAGATTTTTACTATAAAGTCTAACACTATACAGCCGATATGTCTTTAGATAATTTTCAACCTCGAAAAAAGACATAGTGGTGGTTTGACGACATAGAAAATCAGACTATTATTTTGAGTTCCCCAAACTTATTTAGTTTAGTAGTACCAAGTTTATTGTCGTAACAGGAGCTTTAAAATAAAATATACAAGTTTTCGAATACCATAATAGTAAATTTTAATCAACAACATTAAAGTAAGAAAGCCTTAAAATATGACTTAACATAAAACTACTTCATAACTGAACACACTCAAATAATACACTCCAAGTTTTTATTAGAAAAAAGCCTATCACCCGACACTTATGGGAATAATGTCCTTACAAAAAACCATGACCCCATAGGCTCCCGAATACAAAATTACTTTTTTTTACTCCCGAATAAAATTTGAATAAATTTCTTGATACTTTATTGCATTTTGATTAATGATAGGCTACTGATATTCCTATCGTTGACATACCGAGTGTTAAGTCTAATTGATTGTTCCCTAAAGCGATATTTTTTTTCTAATTTGAATTTGAATGGCGTGAATATGGGAACTTTAAAAAGTATTAAGTTTCAATTCTGAATTATGAATATAGTTAAATACAAGTTTCAGTATAACAGGTTGTCATTATAAGTAAGAAAGATTTTCTGTCAAAGCATTCAGCACTTGAAATAATTTGAATAAAAGGGTGAAATGGGATAGAAGACGAAATCATTTTATTCTAGTGACAAGCGGCTATCCCATAGTTTTGCTACCTGTAAACGAACCTTTTTTTCTATTTTGTCCATGTAGGAAGTGGGAGGAACCAGTTAAGTGTATTTTTTATAAATAGGCTGGAGAGTTACCAAGTGTATTTTTTGTTTTCAAATCTTTTTTACAATTTATATTGATACAGTTTCTTTTTTATGGTGGGCAAAAATCTGTTTGTTTCAAACACATCTGTAGAACATTTATTTTTCTGAGATATTAATTATAAAAATTCAAGTATCAAATCTACCTAAGTCTACTAGGTACGTAAGTTCGCTTCTGAAAGAGAAACTCAGGGTCCTGGAATGATATGCAAAGAAGAAATATAATGGTATGTGTACTTTTTGATACCTCCTCCACCTGCTCCGGCTTAGGTGAGAGAAAGCAATCGAAATTACACGATTTTCCACCAAAAACGGAATAGGTTTTCAGTCAGTACAAGTCCAAAACTATCTCTCGTTCCGCCCTAAGGCTGGAGACGTCATTGGATGATTTCTGCCTACCATACAAAAAAAAAAACTATAAAAATTTTATAATTTGTTTATTCCATTATTGTATCCCAAATTCAATTAACAAAAACAATCCACAGAATCACACCCAATTTGAGAATCCTCATAAATATTTTAGGTAGCATTCGATCCCAATCATAGATTACAAATACAGAACAAAAAAAAGATAGCTGTAGCTTTATGTATACTGTATTAAAAAAGATAAGTGTATCATTATTTATATTGTATTAAAAAGTTGTATGGCTACCGGGCAGAGTTGATTGACCCACCGGTTTCTTGGCGCAAGCACATCTTTCTAAAGCCGGGTTCAGACGTATGTAACGCGTACTCACCTAATGTAACATTACGTGTAATTTAGCGACAACCGTGTGGACGGCACGCCAAGTCAACGCGAAACGTGTTAGGTGAATCTTTCTCAAGTTTATATTGAAAAAAAGAGCTGTTTTTACTCAGTTGTTACTTACATGCTGAATAAGGATGACATAAAAGCCCTAGTACTGTTTTTTTTTTAGTATTCAGGATTGTTTTTTGATCCCAAATGACAAGTTTTCTCAATATTAACTGATAAATTTAAGCGTTTCACACAATGCCGTCCAAACGAACGATGCGAGGAACATTTGTAGTCATATCAAAACCCAACAGCCAATGGATCACAGTGCATAAATGTTCTGTTCGTGCGTGTAGTGTGTATCTGTGCATGGTTCGTGCGCGCATGTTACATTACAGCAGTCTGTACCCGCCTTTAGTTTTTTGTACCACGACACATGAGACGTATTGTGTGATAGTTTTTGATGGGATATTATTTTATGGTGTGAGATGTAAATGGTCCTCCGATACGCTGAGATTTGGAGTTCATTTATTTTGTTTTATTTTTTTACTTACTCCGTTTTGTTAACGTTTAAATAAGGCGTCAGTATTGAAAATGAAATGGTCACCAGGCATATTGAAGCATTAGGTAGAGTTTTTAGTAAACAAAGGCAACTGAGTGAGTTTTTAGTCAGGTTGACAACTATCAAAATAATTGTGTTCGTCTTTTATTAATCTTATTCCGACATAAAGAGTTAGCCTGAGTTAGCCGTAAGAATTATACAGGGTGTTTAGTGCATCGTTTGCCAAATTGATTTGGCCGACAGGATAGATCTTTTGCTATATCTTCAGCCCCAATAAATCATTCCTTGCCACACCGGTTTTTTTTAAACATGTTTTTTACTTTTATTCTGAAAAACACCGGATTTCAACATTTAAGCTTACATAAATAAAAAAGTTATTAGTCTATCCAACAAAATTTATTTTTATATTTAAGTGTACTGTTGTATGGTTCTATGAAATCCAAAATTACTTGCTAGTAACGTGTAGTTTTTCTATAAAAAACCTACAAAGTGTATGGGATATGACAAAATAATTTTAAAACTCAACTTTAAATTTCTATAAAAAAAAACTAAAAGCGTTGGAGATCTTCGAATTTTCCAAAAAGTTCTCTAGTTAATGCCCTTTCCAACGGTGTGCAATATGCTAAAAAAATCTTTTATTAACTTCACTAACTGGCTAAATGTACACTCAAATCACAAAAGGCTGACATTTGATATTACGGTAAATGCACTAAGAAGTTAAAGAAAAAAAAAAATAACTTGCTCTAAGTAGGTAGATATTGATATCTCATTTTTACGCACATTATTTTTTTTTTACAAAGGTTATTAACTTTCCTCAAAATTGAAATAAAAATTTATTTCACAAGCAGGTCATTGTTTCGTATACATGCGCGACATCTTTCTCTTATCTCGAGTTGTAGTTCGAAGATGAATGTCTGCTTTAACGGTCACATCATCATCAGCCTTTTAATGTTCTCACTGCTGAGACACAGGCCTCCTCTCTAGGAGAGGGAATGGGCCATGACCCACCACGCGGGCCCAGTGCGGGTTGGTGGATGTCACATGTCTTTGAATTTTTAGTTCTAGAACATGCCGGTTTCCTCACGATGTTTTCCTTCACCATTTTGAGAGCAGTGGTGATGAAATAAATTACACAAAGTAATGCGCCTGGCTGAGTTTGAACCCGCGACCTACAAACTCGTAAGTCGGGGCCATTACCACTCGGCCACCACTGCTCCGTTTAACGGTCACAAAACTGCCGTGCTGACGCTAAAACGCAGTAATAGGCTTTTTTAGGTATTTGGGTTTTTTATTGATTCCGAACCAACGTTTTATAAGGAACATATTCGTCTAACCTAGGTTTTGATTCGATGATTAACTTGGCAGAAAAACGAAATTTACTAATGCAGTAACTCAAAATTTTATGCCAAAATTCATTGTTATTCTAACTAAAATACAGTTAAAGCTTTTACGGCTAAATCGACTCATCACTTTATCAACTTAAACGCAGTAAATGTCTCTATTACCTCATAAAATCTGTAATCCACAACAATAGAAATATGACGGAATATAAATTAAAACGCAGTAAGCCCTTTTTGCACCGAAATTGTTAATACTGCATTGATGACGACTGATTGAAAACCAACGAAATTGCAGTAAGTTGTTGTGTTTACTGCACTATAGTCGGTATCGTTCTGAAGTTGAAAAGTTTTTTTTTTATTAAATGGCAGTATAAGTCACTGTTACTGCATTATAATTAGTAACTCAAACTAAGGTACTAAATTTCACTGGTGTCACGATCAGACTATACTGCGCTCTAGTCAGGAATTATCTCTCATTTAAACTGTTCTGTTCTGTATTAACTTCGAGATTTTAAAACAACTTAATTAAAAAAGATATTAAATAGTAAACTGATTCAACAAGCTCATCAGTACAGTCGAAAGACGTCCACTGTTGTCCAATGACCTCTCCCGAATGTCGCCATAATGACCATCATTCCACTACCAAGATGACGGAAGAAAATTTCGAGCATAGCTCTTTCCATTGTCTTTTAGGTGTCTTTAAACCTTCTGATGAAGCCTTACTGGTCATATACTTTTCTCTTGAGACTTTGTGGTATATTTAACAAGAAGATAATATGGCGCAGCTTCCCAAACGCTGCCCAGTCGCGCTAGATTTGATGATTGAGTTAATTTCGAAGCTAGACCTTTTAACCGTCCAAGGCTTTAAGATTAAAATAATTACCTACTAACTGTTTATCCGAGATGGTTGTTGATAGATACAAAATAACATCACGACAAAGTTTTGCAAATTAATTTAAGTTTGCCATCCAAGTTAACCATGGGTTTTACCATGACGTGTAAAAATGACAGGCATGCAAGCGAGAAGGAGGAAATATACATTCTATGTAGCAGTTATATAATAGTTCAGTTTAGGTCGTAAAATAGATCGTGGTAGGGCCTAAGGTCTGACTTAAGATGCAAATTGGGGCTGCTACGGGAGGAAACATACAAATTAAAGTGAACGGCTAGTATTTTATATCTTATTGGAAAAAAATGTAAGGTAATAATACTTGCCTATTTTCCACATTAGAATATCACTTTAAAAGCATTTATGCCAGTATTATCGCATCCAAACATTAGTAATAATAGATTATATAGCAGTTTTAATACTGTTCATCAACTCGTGGCCTGTACAGATATATATATACATATATACAGTGTAATTTGCTTTATTGAGTGGCATCGGCACAATGTAAAAAACTTAACAATAAGAAGTCCAGCGGAAGGTGAGAACGCTGTGAAGTCTGTAAAGGCTTTTCGCCATAATTAGGTGGTAGGTCCCCTCTTTGAAAGGAGGCTGGAAAGACTTCACAGCGTCTTCACCATTCGTATGACCCAGATCTTCACCGAAAATTCGGGAGATAACTGCACCCAATCAGTGCAAAAAAGCCCGAGTATCACCATTGTATGGACCGCCCGGAGAACACGGTGGAGCATACAGTGAAGGTGTGCCCTGCTTAGGAGTTGGTATTCCACACGAGTAAGGAGGTCCTTGTACCCGTGTGGACGATTTGCGGCAACGGCCTCTCACGCTGGGTCCTAATCCGGAGTAAGGCGGCGGCATCCGCGTACAAAACAGTAATGCTTACAAATCAGGCGGCTGCAAGCGTGTTAATATCACTGAGACTAATGTTAGGCCACGATAACATTTATTACCGAGACACGGGTAGTGTTGAAGATTCAGACGTTTCGGTAGCAGACAGAAGAGATCTTTAATCTCAAATAATACAATAGCCAATACCATACCACAGAAGTAATCTACAATAGGATAAAGTAAAACAAAGAAAACCTGCAAATATTGTACAAAAATCTGCAAAAAAGGTAATAAACCAGGCAAGTGCGAATCGGAGTCGCTTACATTACGTTGCACTATTATTTAAACAAGATTAGACATTACATGTATGCGGAAAAATCACGTTCGTTGCATGGAATCCCTCTTTAAATGTGTTTTTATTAATCAATAAAATTACAGGTTTTTCAAGTAAATATACAGTTATATGTACTGTAAGCATTTCAAGCTATGTAGTCTTCGTGTTGCCGTTATTAATATCAAGAAAAATGGTAAAAAATCACGTTTGTTGCATGAGAACACCCACTTAAATATTTGTTTTGTGCTGTTTTTAGCTTTTTTCAAAAAGTTTAAATTTGCTCAAATAGTAAAAAATAAAGGTTCTACATAACAAAATACAAACAAAAATGTCTTGTTTTCTTTATAAATCCCTACACAACCTAATCATTTTCAAAATTTGTTACATACTGCAGGTACAATTAGTTCAACGTTCTAATTAAAATGCAGTAAACAAGACTTATACTGCAAATTATTTTGTAAAATCTGTTAATACGACTATTAACCGATGAGTTTTGTAGTATCAAGTATGTGTTACTGTATTTTAACCTGTATTCTAAACTTTTTCGCAAGCAGTAATAGACATGATTTTCGAAAAATCCATTTAATTTTAAATGTAATGGACTTAATAAAACGCTTTTTTTCAAAATTCATTCTTTGTAATTGCCTTAATCCTCTAGGCAAAAAAAAATCTACCATAAAACATTATTACTATATAAAATAAGACGTCAAAGTGTTTTTTGCGTTTTTCTCGAAACTGCTTTTTTGCTCTTACTGCGTTTTAGGGTAAGCAGGGCAGAAAAGCCCCTCAATACGTTACACTTAATCATCTCTCGTCTTAACTTCCGTCGCATAAACCAGTTCTTTGGCCCGACTCCCGACGTAAAAATCCAGCGGAGTTAGGTCTGGTGAACGTGGAGGTCATGGAATAGGGCCATCTCTCCCAATTCACGAGTCTGGAAATGCGTCATTTAGGAATTGCCTTACAGTTCATCGCCAGTAAGCGGGACAACCATCATGTTGAAAGACAAAAGACCTGTCTTCATTGAAAATTGGCAGTTCAGATAACAATAAGGGCAGCTCTGTTTGAAGAAATTCAAGATAATTATCCCCGTTGAGGTTATCAGGTAAATAGTGCGGTCCAACCACATGATTTGCAATTACTCCTGTCCAAAAGTACACACTGAATCGTCTCTGAAATGAGCTCTGTCTTTTTACATTTAGCCAATTACTGAAGTCAATAAAAAGTTTTTTTTAGCATATTTCACACCGTTGAAAAGGGCATCAACTAGAGAACTTTTTGGAAAATTCGAAGATCTCCAACGCTTTTAGTTTTTTTTTTTATAGAAATTTAAAGTTGAGTTTTAAAATTATTTTGTCATATCCCACACACTTTGTAGGATTTCTATAGAAAAACTACACGTTACTAGCAAGTAATTTTGGATTTCATAGAACCATACAACAGTACACTTAAATATAAAAATAAATTTTGTTGGATAGACTAATAACTTTTTTATTTATGTAAGCTTAAATGTTGAAATCCGGTGTTTTTCAGAATAAAAGTTAAAAACATGTTTAAAAAAAACCGGTGTGGCAAGGAATGATTTATTGGGGCTGAAGATATAGCAAATGATCTATCCTGTCGGCCAAATCAATTTGGCAAACGATGCACCAAACACCCTGTATTATCGACAATTTGGATCATGGTATTCAAGGAGCGGTATACCAGCAGATATAAAAAAAAGAGAGACTGAAAAGCGCAGCTATCATAATTGTAATTATATAAATCTCTATATGGACCAAGAATATAAGCCTTTAACATAGGCCTCTAACAATACTAACAATAAATAAAGAAAGTATGAAAAAAGTAAAACTGCAATAATTTACACGTTTACAAAAACTGACTTATTTAATTCACTGTAAAAAAAAAATTACCACTAAATAATATAATTTTCCAACAGACCACGTGTCCCGTTTGATTATGTTTTGTATAAAAACAAACCGTAAATATGGCGCCTGATAAATTGTCCGTCGTAAGTGCAACGTATTGTAGGTCGGCTGGTCCAAGTTAAAGGTAGAGCGGGTATATTGTTTAAAACTTATAGCTTCTGATTTTCGAGTCGTTGGAAAGAAAAATATTTTATACATTTACTAGCTTTTGCCCACGGCTTGGGGTTGGGGTTGGGGTTTGCGGAATAAAAAGTAGCCTATGTCCTATTCCGGAGTGTATCCTATGCCTGTGCCAAATTTCATCCAGATCCGTCCAGCCGTTTTGGCGTGATTGAGTAACAAACATCCAAACATCGTAACTTTCGCATTTATAATATTAGTATATAGTAAGATATATTACTAGCTTTTGTCAGAGGCTTCGCCCGCGTACATAAAATATAGCCTATGTCACTCAGAAGTAAAGCAGTTTTCAATTGTTGCTTAATTTTTTTTTTTTTCTAATCGGACCAGTAGTTCCAGAGTTTACCTCCTACAAACAAAAAAACAAACTTTACCTCTTTATTATATTAGTGTAGATGTAGATAGATGTAGATTTTTTTTATATTTGACACATAGTCACACACAATACAGAAACCACATGCAGACATTATATGATAAAAAAGCTAAAAAAAAATTGTGTGGCTGCGCCAAATAGCTTGTTGTTTCTGATTTTCCGAGCCATTGGCAAGCTAAGTAAGCTAAACCTTCTAACCAGTGCATTTTTGTTCGTTAAAGTGGTCAAAATGTATTGAACTTGCTGATTATTTTTTCGTGATTTCAAGTTTGATCCCATAGTATGAGTAAAAGTGTGTTGTTATCATGACTACAATCATATGTTTAAGTATCATCATTAGCCTTTCAATGTTCCCACTGCTGGGACACAGGCCTCCTCTCTAGGAGAGGGAATGTTTAAGTATAGGGCACTAATATTACCAGTCACCCTGTATAAACATGTTCATCAGTGGTTTAGTACTCATATAAAAAGGTTCTGCTTAGTATGAGACCAAATGGCGAAGTGTAAAAGTTCTAAGCCTGACTCTTCTTTGTGGTATGAGAAGGAGTTATTTAATGATTTTCCATTGAAATAAAAGTGGAGCCATCATTTTTTTTTAAGGGGATAGAATAGATGATCAAACAAGCTTCCTGAAGGAAAGTTCGATCATTATTACCTATATGAGTCGTTTCATTCGAAGATACACTTCTCATCAAAAAAATCGAAACACCTTGCAAGTTTACGTTTTGTCAGGATTATCAGAAAAATGTGTACATTTAGGAATAAATGTTAAATGTCGTTTAATAGTGAGTAATATGAGCTTATCAAATCTTAATGTTAATGTTCTAAATTTAAATGAATTTTTCATAGGTTTCGTATTTTGTTAAATGAGTCATTTTTATTCCGTATGGAGTATAAAGGAAATGGATAAAACAACACACGTAAATGAAAAAAAAAGCTAAAAAACGTTTATTTAATAACTTGTATTCCCTCCCCGAGCTCTAATTACTGCTTCCATACGGTTCTTCATCGATCGGATGAGAGTCACGATCACATGCTGTGGTATATTGTCCCATTCCTCTTGGATTGCATCTTGCAGCTGGCTAAGTGTTTCTGGGGCAGGATCTCTTGCTCGAATTCGTCTCTTTAATTCATCCCATAGATGTTCAATGGGATTCATGTCCGGGCTTCTTGCTGGCCATTCCATAATAGAGATATCGACTTCGTTAAGATAATCTCGTACGACGCCCGCGGTGTGAGCCCTAGCATTGTCGTGCATGAATATGAAGCCGTTGCCAATAAAATGTGCATAGGGCATCACATGAGGCTCGAGACACTCTTCGACGTACCGATGACAGTTTAGTGCAGGCAGACGTGGCCCAGACACGAAAGCAAGCTCTGTCTTACCGTCGGCGCTGATTCCTCCCCAAACCGTCCACGAACCGCCACCATAGCTGACCTTTTCTTCAATGCAGCATTGTGCATAGCGTTCTCCGTCTCTTCTGTAGACCTTGTTCCTTCCGTCGTTACCATACAGCATAATTTTACACTCATCAGAAAAGAGAACTTTGCTCCACTGTAGGTATGACCAATTTAGGTGCTCACGTGCAAAGTTAAGGCGCGCTCTTCGATGGTCTGCAGTTAATTTCGGCCCATTTGCTGGCTTATGCGGTACCAGTCCACGATCCTTCAACCTTCTTCTAATTGTAGAGTCACTTACAGCCACCCTTCGTACAACACGAAGCCGCTGCTGCAGTTGAAAAGCGTTAAGGCGTCGATTTCTTAAAGAAGTTGTTACAATAAATCGATCATCTCGCTCAGAAGTGACCCGATTCCTGCCAGATCCTGAACGGCGCGTGAACAAACCAGTCTCCCGATAACGTTTATAGACTCTATGAACAGATGACAGGCTTAGATGCAGTCTTGCAGCCACAACACGCTGACTAAGGCCAGAATCCAGCAATGCCACAACTTGGGCGGCTTCTGTGGGCGAAGTATCCATACGTTTTAGAAAAAAAACCTTTTCTCAGACGTCCCAAAGTCACAGTATTGAAATAAAAAACAAAAAGTTTAAGGATAGGCGCCAATTTTTAGTTTTTAAACGCTAAATGTACTCCAACCCTAAACACACATTTGTCTCAAAACAGTGATTCATTTCGTTTATAAGATAAACAAATGAAATTCTAATTTTGAATTTAGAATTTTCGCTTATTACTGTAATGGCCAAACTGCCAGCTATAATATATGTATTTTTTTTCATCGTATGAATTCTTTTTTGTGTTAAATTCGGACAGAAACAATGAAAACGGAAGTGTTTCGATTTTTTTGATGAGAAGTTTATTAGTGTATTTACCAAGTAGTTCTTTTATTCTGCGGGTAACTTCGCACGATTTATTCGAGTTCATCGACAATTTTTTTTTGACATTACGGTCTTGTCGTTGGTAATTTTCTTCCTTCTTTTTTCAGCAACGGACGATTGCTAAAATAAAAATACCTAGTGCCCAAGATAGGTTAAAGAAACATAAGAAAACTAGAAGAAAAGAAAATCTGACATCCGATAGACTCGAAAAAAATCGTACCTATAAACTTTTTTAAGGGGTTAGAATCGCTTGTTTACATCAATATTTGATTGGTCTTCTTCTTTGTACCACACAAAACTCGGTTAGCGAAAAAACCGGTAGCTATACAATTTGCAATCAATTCGCATGAGATATTAGTAATTTTATAACGCAATGGCCGTCCATTAACATCGTCTGAATTATGGCTGTAAAAATCATAAGGATTCATTTTTCTTAAACTGGGTGAGTGTTTTATTTAACCTGATTGTCTTGAAGAATGTCTTCTGTTGTTTTTTTTTTTGTTTGGAAGGTAAAAATAATCCAATGAATCCTGCCATACATAGCAACAGATTCTTACTGACTTAATAACCTACCCCATTCCTACGTCGCCATCTATACCAGGGCCAGAGTCTTCCTTTCAGACGCGAACCCTTGGCCCCAGTTGGCTTCGACCCTTCTGCAGGATCCTTACGGTTGTAGATTATGATTGAGAATTTTTACTTCGTCAAAGCGATATTATTATTTTTTAATTATATATAAACTAGTGCTTGACTGCAATCCCAGCTGATAGCAAGCATTGAGAAAATTGTTGTTGTTGAGACCCACTAGTTCATTAAGAGCCTTTTACTCTAGCTATGAAGACACCTAAATTATAATCGGATGGAAACACGGCAGCAGGCAAATTGTTCTAGTACTTCGATGTACACGGTATAAATGACGAGGTGACCTTTGGTAACCGCCGTAGTCATGATAACAAACTTTACTTTGGTAGTAAACCTAAACTTGCGGAAAAAAATCTTCTGGTCAGTACATTTATTTATGTTTTCTGAACTCATCAAAATGTACTTAACTTGCTGATTTTTTCGTTATTCAAGTTTTGGTCCTATAGTAAAAGTTGGTTGTTATCATAACTACAATCCCCTGCTTAAGTATCGGTTGCTAATTGCCAGTCACCCTATACAGGTATCTAAATGAATAAGTAGAACATAACAAATAGAGGTTTTATTTGTTATCAAATTAAAAACATGCGTTAAACAATTAAACCCTAAACGATATCATTTCACCACGATCACCTATTCTGAAAATAGCATCAACAATTATATGTTTTACGACAATACGCTTAGACACTGCGCAGACCACGCCGAGCTGAGCCGAGCACCACCGAACATACCCGAAGACGGTATAAAAAGTGACGCCAGATGGTCATGACCTGCGTCAACGTGTTACAAACTTACATTTCTCATAATACTAGATGCAGTTACCACGTTGGACTAAAAAAATGGGACAGTACTACAAAACATAATTATTTTTGCAATGTTACGATAGTAGAAAACTATGAATAATTCGTTTTAGAATTGCTTTTATTTTTATGTCATTTATTTACATTTTAAACATAAAAAAAGACATTAAAAAATAGTACCTAGCCCACCGGCATCGGGAACAGGGTCCAAGCTACCGGTGGTCAGGGCTCCTGAGAGAGGCACCTCCGAACAATACGCGCCATGTCCAGGAGTACTACCTTCTGAATCAATCCCTTGATCCAGCTGCCTAACGAGAGCCTCTTCAGATGTTGGTCGAGGCTCTTTATTATTATTATTATATAGGGGCGCGATTGACCACTATTTCACTTGATGGTAAGTGATGATGTGGAGGACGATGCAGTATGCTTCTCTAAATGTATTTTCTCTTGACTTAAATAACTCTTAAGTTGTAGCTATCAGGAAACGTAGACTTCTGGAGAGAATATTCGACTCCTTAGACATACATCCGCCATACGTCTAATGGTCCGACGATGGAACAATTTTGGTTGAATAAAATTCCAATGCAGTTTTTCCAAAATGTAAACGATGGAGAACTAACAAGCCAGAAACTTTGCATCGATACAACTGGTGTTTGGAGTTTCAACTATACATCTTTACTAATAAAATCTTCTTGGCTCGCTTCTCAATTAACTCTAGCGCTTCAAGCTGATATTGGGCAGATTCCAAAGTTAAGAGCAAGTACTCCACACACGATATAATTTGTCTTTAAATTCTCAAACTCTGTAAACTCTGTACCAAATTACCGTGATACACTGTAGTTGATTTTTTCACATGCCTGTAGCAATCAGATCTCTAATAATAAGCTGATCAGTTAACAACATATTAATCAATTTGATAATTTTGCTGAATGGCTATATTATTGAAATCTTATTAGTGTATCCAAATTAGTTTTGACACTGTTTCGGTAGGGAAGCAACAGCATAGAATGAAAAGAATCTTCACGTAAAAACAAATAGAAACTAAAATAATTTCAGGACTTATCCACAACTAGGGAACAATACAGCTACCCAACATAAGCAACTACACACCATTCCAAAAGAACTACCCGCTGTATTTATCAAACTGGAAATAACTTTTGTATTGTAAACAGAAATATTTTTGTTTACTACAACCGCTCACTTCGTTGAAAGTTGACGCGTAAATTAGACGGTACCTTTATTTTGAAGTTGGATGCAAATTGAGATGTTCATGGTGAAGTTGGGGGAAGTGTTGTTTTAGTTACTGAGAATGTTATTGAAATTGTTGGTCTTATTTTGATCTCAGATGAAAGAAAGGGTTCAATTATTCTTTACTAGCTTTTGCCCGTGGTATTTGGGTTGGAGTTGGGGTTTCCGGGATAAAAAGTAGCCTATGTCCTATTCCGGAGTGTATCCTATGCCTGTGCCAAATTTCATCCAGATCCGTCCAGCCGTTTTGGCATGATTGAGTAACAAACATCCAAACATCGTAACTTTCGCATTTATAATTTTAGTAAGATTTCACTGAAACTGATAAGAATGCCATGTGAATGAATATGGAAGAATTTGAAATTACAGAACAAAACAATGCGTTTGATAAATGTGGTTTAATCATAATGATAATAATAGTACTTGTAAATGATACAAGCACTAATACAGGAAAAGCTGCACATCAATTTGATACAGGGAATATAACAGATTTAGAACAAAGGATTAATTTCAATGAAATAATTAAGTCACTTAAGCCATGTATAGAAAATATGCATGACTAAGTATAAAGTGTGTAAATATTTGAAAAGGTGGAAAGCTCTACTAATAATTTCTATATTACATTTAAAACACGCAAGTAAACACCGCTATAGTTTCGAACAAAGCAATCAACTCAATAACGAAGATACAGCCAAAGTTAATTTTAAACAAATTGCTCACAACATTGTCATAAAAACCAGTGTAACAACACCTACCTTTTTAAACATAAACTTCGGAGCTGAAGATCAAATTGTACTGGCCACATTACTTGAGAACGCCAATGTAAGTAGACCAGTGTTTCCGAATTTAATAATTGAATGTTGGAGGTCAATTTATACTGGTGGTATTAAAGTATTTCATTCACGTTTTGACACAATCGGTCATTCGCCTTACGACCATGTACGTGGTAAGACGTGCGTATGCATGCATATGAGACATATAAAATGAGAAAGCCAATATTTTGCTTTGTTTAACAAAAGGCTCTATAGTTAAAATAGTAGTTTATTATGTTTTATATTGTACAATGTAACTGTTTAGACTACGCAAACAGAGTTCAAATTAGCATATGTTTGCACTACCATGTCGATTTTATTGTTTTTCTCTTTTACATAATATTATTATGTCTGGTCTAGTCTTCCGTTCTTCATTGACGGTAACTTGTACGATTCGTTAGGCTTAATTTCTGAAACGTAAAGTATGGCAAAGCTACCATGAACAATTGTCAATCGTGCGTTAACTTTAACTGTGATTGTTGTATCGTTTATTTATTTATTTATACTTTATTATACACCGCATTTAATACAAATATTAAAAAAAAAACTCAAAATTATTTATTTCAAATAGACCATTTACTGGCACTTTTTAACTGTCAATATATAATATACATAGGACAAACATTTTGAATTATTAATACGCAATCTTATTACTTAATTTTTGTTTAACTAGAGCAGTATCAATTTCTTGCGATATACCGAGTGCATATTTTCTTTAATCCATATGATCCTTGAAAGCATCTTATATGCATATATATACTTAAGTTACTTTGTACAATATATGTTTAAGTAATACAAAGTCTTGGTTCAATCACTTTTCCTAACACTCTCAACCCCACAATCTGGTTAAAGGCGTCCCTACCCATTTAACTACAAGACACGATAACAGTTACACATGGACGTGACTTAATAACAACTTATTAAGTCCGTTCAATCGTTTGCCTTTAAACATGAGCCATCTTCATATCATCTTAATGACTGGTCTTGTGTCTAAACTTGTATTATTTAAACAGACTAGATCTTGGATTGGTTTATTAGATTTTTTTATCTCTTTTGGCAAGTCTTGTAGTTAAATATTGATCTAGTAACTTTGGGTTTTTGCTTATTGCCTGATACCAAACCATTACTAATTTATATCGTAAAAGTCTCATTGCATGATTTTACGACAATTCAGACTCTGGTTGAAACAAAAATAATTAAAGGACAACTAAGAAATACATAAATGTAAACACACAAATTACTGATCAGCGTAATCAAAATCACTGCACCATCCAGAAATTTATAGCCTCTTTAATTTCATCAGCATCAAAAGAACATAACTTTTAAGGTATTTTAATATTACAAGACCCATTTAAAACTCAAACAGAATAATAAACATTTAGCTACCATTATTTTGGTTTGACTTAAAAAGCGTTGCCATGCTGGCCAGAAATCTGATAAGTTTTGTTGGGGCAATCAAAATAAAATTTTGAAAATATAATTCAGGAAGACATTGCTAAAAATAAACAGTAAACAAACGTAAAGGTCGCAAATATAGAACCTGTTTAAAAAACAAGTTTTGGTTTAATATAGGAGAGGAAAGCGACCTGGAAAATTTGACCTTACATCGAATAAAAAAGGGCATGTATTACATATCAAAGCAAATTAAACATACTTATTAAAATAGCATTCAACATTTCAGCTTAGACTAATAGGTAACAGATTAAACGGTATATTGAAATTACTACTATTATTAACATTGTTAGCATTAAGGATCAAATCAACTAAGTATGTACAAGTGTGGCTCATATACTAAACATCCTCACAGCTATAGGTCACCAGTATGTTGTCCTGTTAACCGCTTCCAGCATATAACTTATACCACAAAACCTGACCAGACTGGCAAAGATCCCGTTAATTTTACAGTCCCTACACAAATAATACATTACGATTCGGCCTGGGTCGCCGAATTCGATGGCCGATAATCCATAAATGGTACTCTGAGACAGTTAGTTAAGTGTCAACACAACACCTTCACACTTAATGGCAAAGCTTCTAAATCTAAAAGTTTCTACTGAAACATAACAACTAACTATATGAGAGGGTAATGAACTTTGGTGCTAAAGGGTAAAGCTCTTTACATATAAAGAATTAATGAAATAAAGGCCAGGTGGGTAGTTGTATCCACCTGTACAACTGATAATATCGGACTGTAAAAATTTGATTAATCTAAGGCTGAAAGAGGTTAGACGGCAGACGATGTGCGTAAAACAAGTACTTCTAAATGATAAAGGAACCGGTCGAGCGCGTGCTGATGAGCTCAGGACCTGTTTGTGCACAAGAACTTCAATATAATACGACTGAATACTAAGTTGAAGATGATAACTTATCGACTGCACATAAACGTTAAATAAAGCATCGCAAAAGCTAAGCGAATAAAGTTGATTAAATGAAAACTGTAGACGACAAATTTATTATCTATAAAATTTATCAAACAAACGTGCCAAGAGATGACAGCAATAAAATTGATAACGTACTATAAAAATAATATGCATAAGCATATAGAAATGTAAACAAAATGTTGACATTCAACTTGTGCAGACTTGTAGACCTTGATTACTATGGCCCTATACCACAGTTCAACTGCAGAAAAACCTATAACAGTTCCAATCATTATTGAAAACACAACCTTATCTCCTTGACGATAGGCTTTAAAAATGCTTAATTAAGCACTAGTAGTTGAGACAAAACAGAGTATAGACCTAAGCGTACATGTGAGACTTGAGTGTATCAAGGCATGTTTTTACTGAAAATGGAAACTGGAAAATCGTTTGTCGATACAACTGTCCTTGGCATTACTTGAGCTGAGTTTATTTATACGTCTATACATAAAATATATTATTATTATACTTTATGCACAATCAAACAGTATCACAATAATGCATTATGTGCACTAAATGAGAGTAATTTCAATGGGTGATTGTCAACGACAATCACCTTTGTCTTTAATTGTCTGTCACATGTTATGCAACAGATCTGAGAAACACTTTTCATAGAAATTCGGGCCAAATTATGTTAACTCCATGACTAAAACGCGTACTTTCAGTATGTTAGAGTTATATTTTATTTCGTTAAGTACTAACTGATTGTACTAGTATAAGAGTGAGAGTATGTATTATTGAGAGTTTGAGAGCTGAGAGAGAGAGAGAGTCTAATGACAAAATAAGATGATTCAAAGAAAACAACGACAGAAGTGTTAAAGTTTTCAACCTGTTGAAAACATTAATGACGGAAGAAGAAATAGGTTCTGGTAAGTTTAGACATTACACCAAAAAGTAGCTCCTACTGCTTGATAGTTTTAAGTATTGTAATGATGATCCAGTTGAGCCTTTTATTAACCAAAACCGTGAAATTATTCAACACATAAACATTTTTGCAAATATCGCAGGCTTTACCATCCAGTAACCTCAAAAACATTTTTTCTACAAAAATTTAAAGGTTTTGTAATAACTCCACCTCACGCCATTACTCATAAACACGTGCAGGCAGACAGCTTGGCGTCTGAACTCTTTGTTTGCCATAAACTCACGTTCAGCTTATGAATAACAGCTTGTATACCTCAAGGCTCGATCGCGGCCTTTGCAAATAATATTGAAAACATGTGTTTTCTGGTTGAGTGAAGTTATGTTCTTTAAATTACTGCTACGACGTGAATGATATGAAATTATTTTTCTGCTTTATGACTTGTGTAAATCACTGCAATCAGAGGCATATATACAGGCAATATTGTAATGCTTGCAAATGATCAAAAAACAACTAGAATAATTATACTCGTAGTTTGATTTTTTAGTTTAGAATAAAGTTATCTCTTATTGCTCGATTGCTAAAATTTAATTTAAGTTTTTATTTCTGAGTGATAGATAGTGATATAGGCTATGATCTACGTACGCGACTAAAGGCAAGGGCAAAAGCTAGCATTCAAATAATTTTATGACTTTTTGAAATAATAGCACTTTTTAGACCGACAATACAAGAGATTAATGATTGCGACTAAACTAACCTTTCTTTGATATTAATCACTGCCCATTTACGTTCATACTTCAACAGCATTCAAAACGACCTCAACAGGGTGTTCATAAATCTCCATTTCAGTAACCAAGCCACCATTAGTGGTGAATTCCATTACGACAGATCACGACCACCAGCTGCGTGTACGCATGTGTCACTGTACCACAGAAATAACTGCACTAATCTTGCTAGACTTTACGGCGACGACGACCAAAATGGTCAACGGGAGTACCAAAGTTGGACATGGAATTTTCCACTTAAGTTATACAAAAATAGAGGCTGAAATCCTGTACACTGATAATGAAGAACAGAGCAATGCAAAATGAGGTCTAAGTATTGAATATAAAGATGGAAATTTCAATGGATTTGTAATAAGCATGGCCTGTATTGTCATTGATGCTGTTAAAGTTACAGCAAAAAGAACAATGCGTGCAGTTCTGTTTGAATTTGTATGGTTGTAACGTTTTGTGAAGTAAATTATAGAAAATGTTAGAGGTTTGTAAGCTAGTAAATTGTAGACTTCAATTTTGTTAGTTACGTTTGCTCTGAATTCGAAGAAAACACTGACTTTTCGTGTTATGAACCATAACACGTTGTAAACTAAATTGTAGAAAGATGAAAATGTTCTACAATTTGTTTAAAATTAAACTAAGTTGCAGTAGGTAAGCCAAATTGGTCTCAGAATAGATAGTCTTTTTGTAGTAGCGTCCGCGTAGCGTAATACCTAGCATTGGAAGGCCTTTCAAAAGGCGTACCGATAGCCTAGTGAGGATAGTGGGAGTCTAACAGATGCAAGACGCACAGGACCGTTCATTTTGGAGACACTTGAGAGAAACTTGCAGTCCCAAAAAATTACTTATATCGGCATTGGACCAAGAATATATCACTTGAATACTAACGATTTGTTTGTGCTTGGTTTTTTTAACAATGTAAATACTTTGAATCCCATATTTTTCTTAATATGTAATAGTAATATTTTTCTTAGGTAATGGTTTTTTTTGTGCACCTATATTGTTATCTCTTCACTACCCTTGATTGACTAGTACAGAGTGCCCATTAAACTCACATTTGTACCGATATTTGTGTTGCATAAAGTATTAGTAAAATAAAAATCAAGCCTAACTGGTTTAATTGATTCTAAAATCTTACCGAGACTCAAGCTTCGGGTCTTTTTGCTTCTAAACGGAACTTCCATTTGCATATCCGATTAATTGCTTCACTATTACTTAAACCTTTATATGGATAAACAAGAATTGCTTAGATCGCAGTACTGTCGCAATTTCAACGTCCACGACGTGCATTTCTACGGTTTTGATAGCAATTAGGTATGTTTCCAAAATTTATTACCTCCATTGTCATTTGTATTTTGTTTATTACCTATTTAGATTACAATTGTAATTGTTTCATGGTCTGCTCCGTATTTAATTGTTATTTTATTGAATGTTTAAATGTTTGTAACGATTTCGCCAGGTGGTCATAAGCTTTTAAATGGATCTTAGAAAATATTAGATATGTGTATTAGTTTATCATTATGATTTCACAGTTATAATACTTACATTGTTTATAGCTTGGACGGTTTATACTTTTCTTCTTCTGTTTCATTGCTAATTTATAATTCGAAAGAAAAAAAAAAAAAAATTGTTAGGCAAATTTAGTTTATTAACCTGAAATTTATTCGACATTTTTAGCTTGACGTTAAACCAATCATAGTAATATTGTAAATATGACACATGTGTATTTATAAAATTTTAAAAGCTGAATTATAAACTTAAATAGTTTTTCATAGTTTTAAATTTTTACAAAAGTTTCAATTTATTTAAGCTCTTGAACCCGCAACCGAACGCCGGCTTTCAAATACCTATTGACTTTCTATTATGTCTCTAATTACGGTACTCGAAAAGTTAAATTGAATTTGACACACGGTTAATCCGTGTCTTGTAATAACACATAATATTCTGATACTTTTTATCCTGGAAATGTGCTCGTTTTGATAATAAATATTTAAAAAACGTAAGTTTTTTTTTTACATATCTGCTATTGCCTAAGAATTTCTCATATTCTCCAAGATTCTCTAAATTCCACTATAATATCTCAAAACAAATGTGCAATCTAAAATTGTTTCCAAAAATTTAAAATAAAAGTTTATTTAAAAACATGTGTCATGTCAAGATCTTGACAAATTCATGGCATTCCGGGCAGAACGTTGTAGCTTTAAGAGTGATCCCGAATTTCTACAAGAAATACTTTAGGGGACTTTTGTCATTTAACCTGAAATTAAAATGTCCAAAATCGATGTCACTGTCTCCTTGTCAGACGGGAGAATGTAAATCATGTTCTGGATACTTTCCCTTACTTAAGAAATATTTGTCTCTTTTTTTGGTTTCGTCTTTGAAGAGTATGTTGTCTCTAGTTCTTTAAATAGTTGTTGAAAGGTGAAGACTATTGACAGTCTAATTGAGTTCTAATTTTGTACTCAAAAGTGTGGTTTTATGTTGTGTGTAATTGGAGATGGTTTATCATTTGTCTGTTTGTTTAGTATAGTTTACATGTCGAGTAACGTAATCAAATAAAAGAATCCAATAAAAAATGGGTTAATATTATGGATTATAAAGGATTTAATTAATGCTACAGATGATGCCATTACTTGTATTCGTAACATAGCCAGCTACTAGACCCAACAGTTTAACGAGTTTATCATAGATTTGAAAAGAAGAATTTTTTTTTTATTATCATTTTTATGTTTGTCAACACCTCATTTAGCATTAGTTTAGTCGTACATGTTCCCTAACATATAAAAATCTGTCACTTATCTTTCATTCAAAGTTATTAATTTTGAATAACACCGTCCCAATTATACAAAAATAATTGCAATAATTTGTCAAACTAACTTTGAATACAGTTTCTATGACAAGGTTTTTATTATGAACCCTCAAAATAGTACAAAAGAATTAATCTCGAAAATCTTCACAATTTAAAATGAATATTAATTGGTTGGGGACGCAAACACCCCAAAGACGTTAGGGGAGCAAAGGGTGAAGAAACCAGTTCCTAGCTATGAGTATGAAGTAATTAATTATAGCATTAATATGGGTTTAATAACACATACATATTGTTTTCTAGGCTTAAACGATTAGAAATATATTCAATGTACTATTCACAAATATTCTAGCTACAACTTTATATTATCGATATGAATGTAATTGTCCATCCTTAATCCAGTAAAAGTGTACTTATTATCGTGATCCTACTACTTTATTATATACTCAATCAAATTTGCTTCTTTGCCGTTATCCTCCACAGCCTAACTTTACCCAATACTGGGGTTACGCCTTTCTTATACTATACCAATCTTCAAATTCCTGTGCCAGATCCACCCAGTTTCTACCAGCATTGCAAAATCTTTGTCTACCTGTCCCTGTGCCAGTGTCTTTGGACACTGTCTTCTTTTAGTTATCATAATTTCACCTAGCCATATGTTGCAATAATTACCTTAATGTAAATACGATTACTTATAAATTGTGTGATATCTAAGACCCTAGTACAACTTGTTTAAAATATAAAAAGCTATTAAGATCAGTGTATTAGTACCACCAACTAATACAACAACCTAACGAGCCAATAATAACCGCCAACAATTGGCTCTGCCACCCTATTTAAAGTAAAATTGTAAGTCAAAGGACAAAACACTACTTAAGTCCGACACCCGACGTTTAGATTAATGTTTTTCTTTTTTGCTTTGCTTTTTTTCTTTTCCAAACTTTTTTAGTTTTGACAAAAGACTCCTTGGTGTTGCCAGACAGTTAATAAATTCCAGTGTAATTATACTCCGTAGTATTTTGTTGAAAGCTCATTTGAGGGTTTTCTGTCGATTTATTGGTGTGATTCTTTTACATTTAAGATTGATTGGTTTTAAATTTTTGTCTTTCGGGAGCGGTAATTAGGGGAAGAAAAAAGAGACAGATAGTAGACATGTTTAATTAAGCCTCAGTTGAGCTAAAGTTAGTTAAGTATCGAGGAAATTATCTACCCCTATAGAAAAACAGTGGTTGTTTTTATTTATTTTCAAAATATTTTCTAGTGAATATTATCGTAATAAATTGATGTAGTTTTTTATCTTTTGTATCTACATAATATTTTACATTCATATTCATCATAAGGTATGCTGGGAGAAAACTCATTGTTGAGTTAACCTCGCCTTTGTACATGAATTGTCTAACTACTGTGTACTATTCAATGTTTTGTGTACAATAAAGAATAAATAAATAAGCAATAGATACAATAATACCAAGTCTAAGGAAACGAAAAAGATCAACACATCAATCATTAAATTACATAAGTAAGGGTATCTAAATAAACAACACAAATGAAACCACATCTGACAAAGATGCATATAATGAAAAATGTCCCAGAATTATTTGAACTCCAACTCCCGTAATAAACCCATAATATTTAATAGCAACATTACAAGCATTAAGTCTAGTTATTAACAAAATTAATGAGCTCTTAAAAGAAGTTTCAAGTTAGCTTATATACCCAGGCTTTGCTTGATAGTCTGAAGCACCGATTCCACAAAGTTCTCAAGAACTCCATATAGATGACAATTTACCATCTTCGGTCATAACATAAAAAGTAACGATGGAACTTGACTTGAGAGAAGATAGCTATTCGATGGGAAAGGATTTGAAGAAGGGTAGTTTTATAGGTAATTTTTGGGTAGAAGTGATCTTATGGTATTTTAGTGAAGCTTGGAAAGCTGCTGATAAATTTAAAATTATTGAGTGATACCTTGTAAAGAAAGTTAGCTTTGGGTTGAAGACATTTATAATTGAAGGTTTTCCAAACGATTGTAAATATTTTGTGGTGTCTAAAATAATAATTTACTCTATGACAATTTTCAGAATATTCTTTTTATTATTTATTTGTTGGCAGGTTTTGTAAAGCAATATATCTTTTATATTTGTATTTTTTTTAGGTAGAGAGTCATTTCATCATCTCACACTCTAAAATGGAGCAAGTATCAAAATTTAATTACGTCTAACGTAACTGTGTCTATTTTGTGTGTGCTTAAATTTTATGTTCACAAATGCATACGACATTTTCATTCAGTATCTGTGCTATTAATTTTACGAAATGACCAGCATCAAATTCTAAGTCTTACGGTACTTTTACCCACATAATATTATTTATCTTTCTATGCTCCTCATAGTACTAAGCATAATCTTAATTGAGCAATAACATGGACACAACAGCTTACTTTGTTTCATCCAAGCTGCTTCGTCCAATGAGGTGGAAAGCAGTGTTTATTAATATCTCTATAGCATCTTGAAAAGGTCGTATGCTTTAACGTATATTAAATTGTAAGAGAAATAGTGTGAGGTTATATGACGCTCCACGGGGATTGGATTACAGTTTTGCAAGAGTAAATCTTAATATAATGTTTACCTTGGGTTGTAAGGAAGAAATTTTCTCTTTATTGCTCCTAAAAATAAATTATAAACTGGTAAAATCGCAAATGCACTTGAAGTTTGGTTTTTCAAAGTGCCCATACACCCATTAAATCTTCATAAACTACTATCTGGTACGATGAAGCATGAGACATTCGTTAACATTATTTAAAAAGACCTATAAAAAAAACTAGTAAAATTATTACAAACCACGTCCCTATTTATTTTCTATTACCTACAACATTATTACTTGACTTTCATTTGTTACTACAATAAAATCATTAGCTTTACCAAACACAACACAACCAAACAAATCAATTGTTACTCACTAGTTGATTCCAATCACAATCAAAACACGCACTTCAAAATTTTCGGCTACCAAAACATTCTCACAGTATAAAAATAAATGAAAGTTATAACAAGTATAAAACACTATTAATGCTCTAAGGGCTGTTCGTAATGCGTAAGAGCGTACAAGACTACCACTTATATCAAACGTTGAGTGGCTAGAAAAGTTCCCATGTTGCCAAAAATAGATGAATGCCTATATGAATTAATGTGTATATTGTCCATTATGGCCATGCCCAAAGAAAGGCTTATGAATATGTGTAAGTGTACGTCAGTTGAATTTGTGTGTGACAAGACTGTGTAATTATTGTTAACTTGTTTAATAACCTCTTCAAGCTTTAGCGAACCTTTTTTAGAGTTTAGACCTCCCATTGTAACACCTTATGTAACTTACTAATTGTTAGTTATTTGGTGTACAATATCCTCAATCGGTCTATCTACAAGAAATATCTTCGTCATCATTATTATCCTGCTAATGTTTTTTGAAAACAAAAAGTTTATGCCTGGACTTTTAAAATGATCGTGTTAGGGTTATGCGATTATTCGCAAAAGTGAAGTTTTATAAGTTATAGGTGGCTGTCACTGATTTTCTTCATTATATAAAAAAAAAAAAATGCTTGTCACGTTGTCACAAAACAGAATTCGAAAGTTGGGTTCCATATACTACAACCATTGTTCTTTATTAGCAAATGATTTATTAAGTTTCCACAAAATTAATAATCGTGCAGAAAGCTCAATGTTGACAGCAAAACAAATTACTGATTTATGCTATGTTTAGTTGACGCTACGCGCCCTGTTTAAAATGTCAGCTCACTTCAAGCTCATTACCCAGTGCGTGACCAGTTTCTTCAGCTATGATATTATTAAATGTCCTGGATCTATATTGGAACCTTCAAGAATTTGAGATTGTAACATTAATTTCAAATGTTCAAGATCAAAATTTAATCGAAACATCTTTTGTACTTCTAAATGATTAGAAAGATTTTTTATTGCTGCTAAATCTGATTCTTGGTTATTATTAACTATTTTTATCTTCAGTATTTAAATTTTCATTATAATAGTACCAGCATTCCCATTTTTTCCCTTAACATCGTCTTTCTAATCATCTCATCAAGTCATCGTTTTCCTTCTTCCTTTGTCATAGTACAATCTATCCATTTTATTAAAAAAAACAAATCCAATGAGCTGCCAATCGTTATTTTAAAACTGTATTAAAAATAAATTGTTCAAAGCTCAGCTAAGTCGGTGGCAAAGATACCTCATTATAACAGGCTCAGAGGCTTAGAGGAAATCCCTCGCATACATCTAAAAAATCGCCTTGTAAAACATTATAATGAGTTTTATAATCCCTGTTACGGGATTCGGCGATTTATTCCTTATTTGTCTTACGATGCTTTCTACAAGCCCAAAGGGATTGCTTTAATGTCACTTTTAATTAATTAAAAGCTTTTTGATTTTTACAGATTAAGTTGATTTCTGGTTTGTCGTACAATAGGACAAATATGGTAATGGAACAATTTGCCTGCAGCGGTTTTTCTGTCCGATTAGATTATGGTGTCTTTAAGCTTATAGTGAATATATGGTCTTAATATACTAATGCAATTCGCCATCAACGATTGCATTACTGCTTACAACTAGGTAGGATTGCAGTCAATCACTAGTTTATATCATATAAAAAAATAAGATATTTATGGAAGTGGAGAGGGTTTTGAATTTGCAGGGACATTACGCTTACTACGCATTAATTAGAGGTTATCTGAAAAATTAAGGCATGGTATATTTGTGAGTGATTATGGTATCTTAATCTGATTATAAACAACAGAATACATGCTTTGTTTTTTTTTCTATTTATCCATTTTGAACCCAAAAAAACAATAAGCAAACTGCAACGACCGGCTCCAAACTACCAGGAAATCATGGAAACAAAAAAGATCTCAATTACAACTATACCTGTCATTTTGTAACTGATGATATAGTTGTCTCTTTTACTCTCATTAAAATTGAAGTAGTAGAAAGGGACAAAACGCGGTAGAGACACTAGGGCAATAATTTTCCTCGCACTCATCATGGTAATTGGTGAGTCCATATGTTTTTACTATATGTTTATCGATGACTTTTCTATTCCAATAATTTACGTGGTTTCCAGACTGGTTTTAGAAGCTGTCTAAACTCTATTAAATCACATTGTAAATAATGTGTATTGAATTTATTATATTCGTAACCATCTTTTTTTTTTAAATTCAGGTCATTGATATGGATTTTTACTGTTTAAGAAGGCTGTAGAGAAAATTGTCTTGATAAAAAGCCCTGGCCAAGTGCGAGTCGGATTTGCAGACGATAATATCAAATTACGCCCCACTTAAAAAGTTACCGTTACAGTGGAAATAGAAATACATCATCTGTGAAGATTTCAACTGTAGATTCATGAGATTGCAAACTACAAACCATTGCAATGCAACCTGAAAACTGATAGACAGATTTTAGAGTTGTAGCAATAGAGTCCCGTTTTTAAATCAAATTATTTATTTGCAAAAAATACATGGTTTACAAGGAAAGATCTTACGAGTATAACCGTAAACTCACTGTATTTTGCCTGCAAGCAAGCATGTAAATTATTTTTATGCTTTGAGCCCGAAATCTTAAAACAACAGTATTTACATTTATCAAGTAATACTTGGTAATTTTTTAGTCATCGTCGTTGTGAAAAACATCAGTGACCGTTCTTATAATACTCTTAATAACTACTGAATTAAATTTAATATATCTCCTGTAAAATGGCTATATTATCCGCAGCGCTACTCTGCAGCTTCTCGGGCTAGTGATTCGTCATTTGTATTGGACACACCAGTCGTAGAGTTGAGCTCCGCGGAAATGTACCCGGAATTAAGGCTAATCTATGAAGAACCTTGAGTTTATAGTTCTTGCATGTTGGTTTGTATGTGTTAGATTGATTTTTGGGAGCAACAGGATGCAAAAAAAAAAACCGGCCAAGTGCGAGTCGGGCTCGCGCACAAAGGGTTCCGTAGCAGCAAATATAATATACTTAAACCTGCTACGAAACACTAAAATTTGCACCAAAAACAAATGAATTTATATTATTGGGGGATTTATTAGTACGTGACCGGTTTAATAGCACCTATTAAACCAGTATACCTACTTACTTATTTTTTATAATAGGTACAATTCAATATTAAAAAGTCTCAACGCCAAATTCGACTTGCGAAAGAAGTAAATGGGAACGATGAAATTCTCTTAGCGCGCACAAGTGACAACGACGTCTGCCCTCACGTGTCTGCCCGTTCGGGTCGACGCGGTTAGCTATCTTATCCCCGCCCCCGCGCGAGACCACGCCCCGCAACTCACGCGCTGCAGCGCAGCGAGCGACCGATCTTCTTGAATCGATGTAATAATAATCTATAGGATTAACGCGTTTTAAAAATATTGATTCGATGGATATGTTTAACCTATTATTACTCAACAATCACATTTGTAATATTAAACTTTATCAAATGCACAATGTATTTAAGGTACATTACTGGATAAGGATTAATGGCGTATTGCTTGAATAAGCTAATATTTCTCGTAAAAAGTACCTACATTATAAAGATTTTATATCATCGCGGATTTTTAAAGGTGTACAATACTGTAGTATATTTTTTGATCTATCTTATAAGGTTCAGCCATCGTTTTCAGTGTAAGCACAATAACTTAACCAAAATTACAGTTAAATCAACCTATCTCAAAAACTATAAGAGATACTTTGATCAAACCAAAAATCGTTGAAAGAGTTAATTAGCATGCATCACCTCTATTTTTTTTAGAATTTTATACCCCGTAGTTATAAAAATAGAGGGGGGGGGACATACTTTTTACGACTTTGAGAGCTGATATCTCAAAAACCGTTCACTTTAAGAAAAATGTTTTTTAGAAAACTTTATATCATTTTAAAAGACCTTTCCATTGATACCCCACACGGGTATGTACATCGAAAAAAAAATTTTCATCCCTCAGTTACATGTATGGGGGGCCCCACCCCCAATTCTTTTTTTTACTATTTAGTGTCATAATTTTGTAGCGGTTCATACAACACATATTCCCATCAAATTTCATCACTGTAGTACTTATAGTTTCCGAGTAAATCGGCTGTGACAGACGGACAGACGGACAGACGGACAGACGGACATGACGAAACTATAAGGGTTCCGTTTTTGCCATTTTGGCTACGGAACCCTAAAAAAGTGCCCAAAAAAGAATAAATGTTGATAGTGTTATGTACTAGAATCAACCCGAGTCTGTGTTTCCTGATAGTTTAAACCTAGGGTCTTTAAGTCAAGAGCATTCACTTTTAGTGATGGTGATGGTGAGGTGGTCGGTTACTTTTAGGTGAACATACGTCATTTTGGGGGTTTCATCATTGCTTACCATCACGCGAGATAGTGCTCAAACGCGAGGTTCACCATATAAAAAAATCTTAAAACTATAGAGACGTTTCTTTCACATTTGTTATAATATTATAATATCTATGATCTGTTACCATGTCAACAGGAAGGTATTATAGATTTTTGTAGCCTGATGTACATTTAAGGAAAATCAAGATTAAGAAAAGACAACATTTAAATAAGATACCGTAACAAACAAACTTGCAATATCAATAAATATTACAAAGCTTATATAAAAGCCGCCGGCACAAGGTTAGCTTGGCGCGACGCCGACATTATCTAACGATTAGCGAATCAGCTAACGTTATGGTGCACTGGTACTCAAAGTTTACTTACGTAATGTATCTTTACATATTAAGTAAACAATAAAATTCCCTACCGCTACCTAATTTGTCTATCTGTATGGAAGAAATAATGATAAATGATATTTGTTTCGCAAGTAGGATTTAAAAAACCACTTTTAATTTTTCTTCAGATTAAACTAGATAAGATCGGTGTTTACTATTCCTAGCTGTCTACCCTGTGAAGAAACAAACTAAGCGGTTTTTTTATGGCAGTTAAAAATCATCCAGTGACGAAACTTGCCCTTAGGTGAAGCGGGAAACAGTGTCAGACTCATACTGACTAAATGACCCAACCTGTTCCTTTTGGCCCTAATTAGTTTCACTCTTCTGCAAGGTTCCTACGAACAAACTCAATGGTCAAAACCTCTTTTAAAGTCTATTATATAACAAACATGCAGATTAGTATCCGAGATAGTTTTATGAGAAAAGACCCACACAGATTTGAGTGGAACTATCAAGTCACTACAAGCATTTGTCATTATTCGTTTAGCTCAACTCAAGATTATTAAAGAACTCAAAGAATTAACGAACATTACCAAGAAAAGGACATTTGGAGTGAAGAATACTCAAATTGCAGACTTACGACAACATTACAGGTAAGGAAAAACTACTAAACATTTTTTTTAGTAACTTGGTACAAAGCTTACTTAATATCAGAGAAAATGGTCATTTCGTAGCTTAAGATTTACGCTCCAAATATTTTAACATTTTATTATCAAAGTTCACAATTACTTTGCATATAAAAACCTTAAATATAAACTAAATGAAACTAAATAATAATAAAATAACACAAAATACACTCAGGCGTCGAAGTACTCCTCCACATCGCTGTCATCTGGAAACGTGCCCAGAAGACTGGCAGCATTGCCACGTTGAATGGCAATACTAACATTTCACTGCATAACACATCTTTAGTGTTAATCGTGTCAGTCTAGAACTTAGCTACATATAACCTAAAGGTCTGCACTCACCACTCTGAACCCCATGAACAAACTATAAACTTTCAGCACCACTGACACAAACAAACCATAAACAGATCCAGTATCTATCTGCACAGCAATCTATCGTAACACGAGAAACGTTCATTTTTCACTGTATGTGTGAGCGTTTTTATTTACATGTGTGTGTTAGCCGCATGCGCTGTGTGCAAATTATTTTATGCATAAGTTTTGTGTTAGATTATATTGTTTGTTGTTTTTGAAGTATTTGATTTATGGTTGTAGATATTTTGTTTGTAACTTTGAAGTTTGAGAGATTTGAAAAGTGATTTTAGTATTTTGAAATACACAATTATTGATGACAATGAAAACTGTGGTTGATTTTTTTTTATGTAAGTTTTTCAGTTGGCTTTTTCTGCTCTAAGATGATTCTTCACTTGCTTTTAACGCGTGAGAACCATGCGTGAACTTTTGGGGTTATAACTTGACTTCAGAAAGTAAAGTTTTAGCCCCATCAGGTTTCAGTTCTGCTGGGCCAATACGGTTTTACTGATATCTCTTTGAGATGCACGTAGAATACTACGCGTTTGGTGATAAGGTATTTGTAGAACTTATAAATTCGCAAATCGAAAGTATTAATATATTAAATTCAACTGTTCCATATTTTGATACAGGCGTAAAACTTATCATCGTGTCGCCTATAATAAAACTCCCCTTTCAAAATTTTAATTAACATTACAGATAATGTCCAAGCCATAAAAATCAGTATTAATTACTATTTTATACCAAAACATTTTACACGTTTTAGGAAATTTTTATTGGGCATAAAACACGACCCACCTGAACTCTATAAATCAATATGAAACTATTAAAACCTGTGACAAACAAACATACAGTTTTACTCCAATCTATTTTCTTACATTTTTACGCTCATCTTGTTTAAGCTTAGTGTACACTAACCACACCAGATGCGCATGCGCAAGTTCCAAAAATTTTTATGACAGCGTAACACGTGCCCGTATTATTTCGTTTATAAATAAATATCGCGCGAGCGTCGCTATAGTGTAAACACACCCTTAGTTAGGGTGATTTTTGGGTACCGTGTGGTCTTAGAATGTGTTATGAAATGAATAATAATTATTGATACTAATGTGTCATCATCACTTCAGTTGAAAGATGTCCACTTTTGGACATAGGCCTTCACCTAGTGTTTCCACAGAGACACTGTTCTGGTTCTGGAAACTAGGGAACAGTTCTGTACATCTCACATCGATTACATTTCCGCGACTCTCATCATCTTCTTTTTCTGTAAGACCAACTGTAAATACCACGGTTGTAATTTTAAGTTTTCGAAGAGGGAAGTGCCCTAACACAGGCAAATTTTGTCTAAAAGGTGTAGATTGTGATTGACGTGACCTTTTAAAAGAAAGAAAGAAAGAAAGTAGTACTACAGTACTACTTTGTGATACTAAATATATTATTTGTATCAGGTCATTAGTCCAACTTGTGGGAGGCCTTCCAAAGCTATGTCCGGTACTCGGTCGTCATATCAGAACTTTTCGACCCTAATTGGCCATCTATTCTGCGAGCAATGTCTGGCGAAAAATACTGAGTATGTTTTTGTATATTTTCTTCAATTGCTTTACGTAAAGCTAAGCAAATGTTAATAGCGCTACTCGTAGTACAAAATTACCTTTAAACTGTAATATAATCATGTTACATAGTTATCTACACTTAATATAATAAAGAGAGTGGTAAAGTTTGTTTTTTTGTTTGTAGGAGGTAATCTCTGGAACTACTGGTCCGGTTGGTAGAAAGCTGCTTTACTCCTGAGTGACATAGGCTATGGCTATATGCTGACATATATTTTATGTACGCGGGCGAAGCCGCTGATAAAGGCTAGTCACAAATATGATTGTGTTTGAATGAATTACTGTCAACAAAATACATTTATAAAGATTATGCGCAAAAAACTGCATAAACTGATATTGCATAAACCATATCTCTATTATTTGAAGTCTCCACAGTCGGTTAAACAATATTTCTTACTATCCGGAACCACTATCTTCCTGCAGGACGATTTCTGAACGCGGTGTGGGGCGCACTTTGATGTTCAACTGTTTATATTTTTTTACAAAAAAAAATGACGAGGTGAAGCAAAAGAACACACATGAAAGGCACTCAGTAGCCTAGAGATAAATATTTAAGCGTAGATACGAAGGGTGAAACAGCTGGTTAGGTGGCTGCTCGAAAATGGTTGGTTTTGAAGTCTGTTTTAAGGTTTTGACCTTGCTTGAGTAAAGGGTAAAAATAAAATAATCATGCTTGTGGATGCGGTGAGTTACTTTGTGTAATTTGTTTCATCACCATTGCTCTCAAAACGGTGAAGGAAACATCGTGGGGAAACCGGCATGTTCTAGAGCCGAAAATTAGAAGACGTGTGACATCCACTAATCCGCACTGGGCCCGCGTGGTGGATAACGGCCCATTCGGTCTCCTAGTGAGAGGAGGCCGGAGCCTCAGCAGTGAGAACATTATAAGCTGATGAAATGCATGCTCAGTATAAATGGTTTACTTTTGTTCTTAAATTTATAGATCGCCATTTTTACCACCTAGCAATTCTATTCACTCTTGTCTTAAAAAAATCTAGTTTGTTGCTCTGAGTATGAAAAATTAACCTATTTTTTGAGATGCAAAACCTTCAAGTCATTTTTCCCAATTTAGTCGGAATAAGAAAGTGTTCGACTTCCCCTGAGTACAAGACAAGGATTTATGCATCTTTTGGAACTGTACACCAAAAAATGTAAGCACTGTTATAAGTTTTACCTAGACAACATCGGGAATGTCATAATTATGGCGCTAAGGTCTGTTTTTGAAACGTGGCTAGAAAGAACTCAAGTTGTCGTTGTTGGGGACGGTAAGCAATGGGTAGCTTGTTGTTTTTGACTGTCCGGCAATCTTCGGGGCCGAGCCCAAGTCGACGATGGCGCGCATTGTTCCCGCGCATCTCAACGAGATGTCTGCAAACTGTAGGGGCTCAGCAGGATTAACATACACATACCAAGACCAAGGTCCATCTTCATTATCAAGGTCATAACCACACATACTTTTGTCTTGGTATGTGTGATATAAACTCATAGACAACCGATTACTTTTCAGTATCTGGTACCATTTTCAAACTGAGGTTATTGCAAAACTTTAATTATACTCTCTCTTGAAATGGATTTTGTCAGCTTTATGTCGCAGTTGACAACCACAATTTACCGCAATATTTACTACTGTTTACAGCTAATGAACTTGTTCGAAAACGGATTAAAAACATTAGTAATACTGGCCCATAGTGTACAGGACTAGAATGTCGCAAGAACCAAGTGACAGGAATTCACAATTTAATGGTTGGCGTAGGCGATGTACCAACCTGTGCTCGATGATTGTGAAATACGAAAATCTGATAGCTTGTTTTGGTTGAAGAATTATGGCGAGTTGTGTCCTTCAAGTCAATACTTCAAAACCAATGTTCTGGAATACCGATCAATTTGCATCGAAACAACGAAAGTAATCAGTCGTGATTCAGATTTATCCTTAAAATTATAGGTTGACCTAGGTCAGAGAGCAGCTCAAAAGTTTATATTGTGAAGCACTTGTACAAAATACTACATGATGTTGGAAAAAAAAAACATTAAAAAGACTGTATTATAAACGACTCAAAATTAAAAAATATCAGCAAAACAGTGCAAGGTCAAAGCCTACTGGGGCTATAGGTCGCGTTCGGAAAGGAAAATCCGAGATCCATGAACGCTGGGCAAAGAGTTTAGACGAGGGAAATCTTGTATCCCAACCACAAAACACAAGACAATGTTGGAAAAGTTATAATTAATAACTTAAAATCAAAGACCTGCTATAAGACATTGCTTGTGTCTCTTTTATTACTACTATCGACCAGAGTCAGCTGCATATTGTCACGGGCGCTCAGATGATGATATAGTAAAGCTTGTTCTTGAACTGCCTACGACGAAGCAAACCACCTTCTTCTGGACTGATGATTGTCTAAAGAGATCTCCAAGAAGCTTATTTCAAGACCAGTATGGCACAAACACCATGCATGCCCAATAAGAAACGAAGACAGGCAGGTCTGAGCTCAAATAAATGAGATAAGTCTGGCTATCAAAACACAAACATCCGCGCGAGCCAGCGGGACGGATGCCTTCCTTGGGAATTGGCAAGAAGTGGGTAAAAACCGAGAACACTGGAAAGAATGGAGGGAGACCTTTGCCCAGCCGCGGGACAATATGGGTTAGAAATAATAATAATAAGTCTGGCTAGAAGAAGAAAAAATATGTACCTCATTGGTCTTATAGAAATTTTAAATTTACATGTAATACAAATACTACAACAGACTTTTAAACTCATCTTAGTTCAAACAAATCCCAATTTACTGAGCTACAAGTTGTGAAAGTGTTGGCATATCACGATAACGTATGAAGGGCCTCAGCAGAGCTCGTCACGACACCTATGACATTTGATCGAGCGTGTCGGGACCTGGATTGGAGATTACAATACCTTAATTGTGTGAATCTTCATACCTTTTCAGGTAAGGAAGAAGATTAAAAGGACCAAAGCTATATAAATCATTTGAAGTCCGACATTATTGAGTACCCTATCAGAACATCTTTTCCTTGGACGCAAATTGCAGAAGCCAATCACAATTAGATATAGACTTATTTTGGTTTTTACCAATCCCTATTTAACTTGTCTTATCCAGGTTTGCTCATGTTCTTCTTCCCACGTTGGCAACAATGTCAACCTCCCATCTCATCACTATGATCTCATATACTGGTTAATATATTACCTAATCAGTACCTATGTTGGTAATTTTGATCCAGGGGGTACCAGGCATATATTTAAAAGTATCGCCATTCTTGAAGCCATTGCTTATAGATAGCTTGTTGAATACCTACAAAGTAAGCAAATTGGGTATCTCCGCTACTTGAGCTGTGGAGGTCAGATAGCCGATTATAGTGAGTAAGCACCAATTTGAAAGCAAGTTTTTAAAGCTCAAAGAAATATATACGTTTTAAAGTTAGAAGTGATGATGAAGAGTAGAATATTTTTTTAATTCTGAAGAAAGATGAGGCGATGTCTACTAGTAGACAAAAGATGTTAAGAACAAAATTGAGGAGCTAAGTATGAACAATGAAAAGAATCTTAGTAATCATATAAATAAGATGCATAATAGCGGATCAGCATTAAGTATGATGGTAGATGACATAACTGTTATACATATACCTAGAGACACAATACGTAAACAAACCAGCCAAGCTCTTTAACATCTCAAAGACCTGTACCCTTGAACTAACAAAGACTCAACTATCAATCTCAGACAAGCCAGTCGCCGACCAGTCTACAACTTCTGTTTAGAATTCTAGTATTTTCCTAAAGCTAGCAAAAACAATATCTAATCGAAGTGTTATTAGACACAGGTGTGCAATATTATCTGGCGGCGTAGTTGTATACGTGTCAAGGGCTTGTAAAGGACATACCGGAAATTAGTTTTGTTAGTCATTTGCGTTTGTGATTGTTGGAAGCTGTAGGGTCATGGTAATGTATGGTGGTGGGGTGTGTAGTGTTGACTTTGGATTGAAAAAATATGACAACTAACCACAAATTTAACAAGTCGCAATATGTATTTGTCATATGGAACTTTATTTCCTAACCAATCAAGAATCCAATCCTTATCCACATCAGTATCATTGACTTTTGTTTCCTGTGCATTATTTTTATTACAAGTATTCTAATTAATCCATTTTAATTATAGTGTTCGTGTCGTTTGAAAATTCACTAACTGCTTGATTTGTGTCATCAGCATCATCATCACAATCTTCGTTTGCAGCTGTTATTTTAATATGCATTAATTTTTTTTGTTGATTTTTTCTTTATTAGTTCTATTATTATTATTATTTTCATTACAAATTCATCGCAACAATATTATTTTTATATTCATCTAGTCTCACTTCTGTTTCTCTTACATAGTAAGTATTTTCAGATCATATTAAAACGTTATCTCAAGTTTATAATTACGTCTCGTACAGTCAGGCCGACGCCTTCTGGTGTCAGGTTGCAACTCAAAGAGACCGTCTGTTGTACCAGCAACAAGTTTGTGGTGTAAGTCATAAGCGGAAGAGGAAACAAAAAATTTAAATTAGTGTAGTTTAATTATTGTAATTCCGGTTAATCTTTTTCCCTATCCGAAAGCGAGAATGATTGATATTGTAGTTATAATTGATCGATTTGGAGGAAAGAAACAAACATGTTCTGCCAACCTTAAGTAATTTAGGCAAGAGTAAAAATAAAACGCCTTCAAATGATGCTAGGCCAGCTTCACATTTTTAGATAAACAATTTTTACAAAAGTAGAATAATACAAACAAAATGGTACACACCTCAAGACAAAATAAAAGGAAACCAAAATAACTCAACTTATTGAGAAGCAAATAAAATATTTTGAAGATAAACGAACAATTATTACAACACAACGTAGCTAGGACACAAATTGTCTGTCTCATACTTTTTCGCAATAAGTCTACATCTTAGACCCTGCACTCACTAAACCACGGGCTGCGAACGTTTAATTCGTCTGTAATTAACTGTAAGAAACGCCAGGTTCTAAGAGTTTAGTGTTTTACGAGATTTCTATCTACAGTAACACGATCTGATAACAATATTGCAACTTTTGTAAATAAATTCTACTCGGGAAGGAGAAAAGTAAGAAACAGAAGAGCAGTTTGAAGTTTAAACTGTTTTTTGCCAATAATTTTAAGAGGCACACCTATATTGAGAAGAAATGATTTATGTGAATGACAAAGAAAAAGAAGTCTATAAGCTAGAGAGTTACATAGGACACATAAATGTCACATCAGTTTCTTTTCTTTTTAATTTCAATATAAACTAGTACTTGATTCCGATGCCAATTGGTGGTAAGCAGTGATGCATCGTTGATGACAAAGCGCACTAGTTTATTAAGAGCGTATTCACTTTATTCTTGAAGACAATAAATATTATAATCGGACGGGATGACCGCAGTAAGCAAATTGGTCTACTCCGAAGTACGTGGTATTATATAAACGTCAAGGTGAAACGTTTAGTCCGAACAAAGCAACGTATAGTTGTTCGGAGCTAGATATCCGAATTATGTATCCTAAGAGAAATTATATTCCTGGGATGGAAAATATCGTATCTTTTAATATTCGGGGATATAGTCTACCCATATGTGTCATATTTTATACAAATCATTTACAAAGTTTCGCTTTTATGATAAATAAACTATCAGAAATTTATCATACAGTGTCACACACTTAAGTTCTTTATACATAATGTACAGTATCATTTAAGTCCAGTCCATCTCAAAAAACAGGCGTAACATTTAGTATATTTGTTAATGGAGTAAACTACTGTAAATGGATGTTAATCATGGAGCCAAAAAAACCGTTTCTAGTTCATTCAATACGTAACGGGATTAAGCAATGCTTTCCAATTAGACCCATTAACTTTTTCCCTCCATCCCGAATGATCCACAAAACATGTCAATCACTATGAAAAAAATATATATAGAAACTGACACTTCTGTTAATGTTTTGTCCAGTTTTGTAGTAAAAACTGTAAAAAGGACTTTAGTGTAAAAGTAAGGATAGTTTGGAGAAGCCACAGAGCATAAAATTGCCATGCAGGCGTCGAAGGAGACGCCTTTACCTCTAATATTCGTGCTTTAGAATGTGTGACGAGCAAGTGTAGACAGCTTCAAACTTAGACTTCAGTAAGTGCGGGATTGTTCGAGAGAGTCTCTGAAACGTAAACGGAACCGAAAAAAAATTTTAGTCAGTAAAACTCTGCTCATATTCGGGTTACATAGAGCAAAGGACTTATTTATTAACTACCTATCCAAAACAATAAAGAAATGGTACCAAGCAGAAAATTTAGACGACTGACACAGATTTTTCGTAAAAAGTTCTAATTCTCTTTCTGCTTAGTTTCGAAACCGTCACTCTAGTAGAGTCAGTCAGTCGCTCTAGAACAGAAGAGGTAACAAAAAATTAAATAGGGTAGCTATAGCTATTGTTTTTGATTTTATCGTATCCACATTAATTAAATGTTTTCACGAACCGTCAATTCCTATGAGAAAACGACAAAGTCTGCTAGTGAGAAAATGTTGTCTCCGTAATAGCTTGTTTATTTTTTGGTTGGCTAAGTTATCAACCTACTTCTGTCTTAGGTCGAGTTAGACAATGAAATACTTTAAAACCAGCCTGAGTTACTTCAGTAGTCCTTTGCATTCCATTGCCGTTGTCACTCTTTCGAACAATCTCTTGCAGTAGCTGTTAAAGTACTTCCGAGCTCTGTGGCTATAGCCATAGTACACGTTCACTATCATCGATCGTTCGTGGCTCGTGACGGGCTCTTGAACTATACGGTAGCTCGTGTGCTATTGAGTGGTAGGGCTGCCAGGAGAAGTTTAAGATAGTCTTGTCTCAGGAATAACAGTTTTATAAGCTAGATAGGTGAACGATCTACAAAGGTAAGTGTAAAAGCCGTGGAAGTTGTCTCATTGGTAGACGAAGCATCAAAACTTATTATTACATTAACTATAACACTAATATTATAAAAGTTTCATATTTCCCTCTCTTAGAGATGAGGCCTGTGTCTCAGCAGTGGGAACATCAAAAAGGTTCATCATCATCATCATCTTAGCGACCGTCCCGGTTGCTCACCTTGGCTGTCACCTCGGTGCCCGGGGTCCGCTTTCCTACACAGTCGTCTCCACTTCGCTCGGTCTTTCGCGTCCTCTGCCTTAAGCCCATTGGCACGCATGTTGTCCCTTACGACGTCGATCCAACGCCTCTTAGGCCTTCCTCGTTTTCCGGGTCCCGACGGAGGCGGCATGGCGAGGCATCTGTTACCCACGTAGTCTGCCGGTTTTCGTAAAACGTGGCCATACCAAAGTAAGCGACCCTCCTGCAGTTTATCCGCTATGTCACGGACCTGAAGGCTGCCCCGGATGCGAGAGTTTTTAATGCGGTCTTTCCGCAAGACTCCAGACATCCAGCGCAGCATATTCATTTCCGTGACATCAAAAAGGTTGATGATGATTATGATTATAAAAGCAAAAATATGTATAATTATGATGTTTGTTACTGCTTCACTTTCAAACGGTTGAATGGTTTTAGGTGGATAGAGGCGAATACGACTAAATTCAATATTTTGTAAAAAGTTATCCAAAATTGAGTCTAATTTAATTGTGATACTGCCGGAAAGATAATACAAGTTCAATTCTGACAGTAATTTAATGGAGTTCCTTTTTATTTTTTATTCTGATAAAAGCTTTTAGTTACTGAATTTTTTTTATAAAAGATTTCTATTTTACATTCGTTGGTACATAATGGTGGTATGTTCCTGTATATTTATTATAGCAATTACACACTAACAACTGTAACCTTACATTTTATGAACCCTGCTTTTCAAACAAGGGCTACCTGTATCCCAACAGACAAAAAAAAAGAGTGCGTAAAAATAGAACTGCATTAAAAAACCATAATATTAACTGTGCCAGCCCTTAAACCTGCCTCAAGCTCCGACACTTTTTGCCTCCGATATCTAATGACAAAGGCATCATTATCTAATCATGGGTTGTCGGTTTTTTACTACAACTAGCTACTCATAGACTAAACGTAGTCTATGCTCCAGTGATCGATCTTTGACTATTTTAAAATAGTCTATGGTTTTGTTGCGTGCAACTTACTTGAACGTTTGATGATGTAAGCTTTGATAATGTTGTAGTTTGTTATAACTTTTAATATGGCTTGTTATTTTTCTTCATTATTATTATGCAAGGTATGTCTACAGACGACAAATTCAAAACAATTTATATTTCCACAAGCAATTTTTATTTTTAAATGTGAATTAGTCGGTAGCATGAACTTAGTGTTTCAATATTTAAATAAAATTTATGGTAGAAATAAATATTTGAAACTAGTTTTTGCTCAGAGTTAGTAGTTGTAGTTTTAATTCATTAAAATGTTTAGTCAATATAGCAGGTTGTATGGTTAATATGGTATAGTACCTACATATTGAAGAAAATAAATATTAACCTTTAATATCCTATCAGAATTTCTAATAATATAATTCATGACACTTAGCGCCATCTAGCGTCCTAAAGCAGTTGTGATCGTAGGAAGTACCTAATAGTTTTTTTCGTCGAAAATAGCAATAATAGGTATGTAATTTTAATTTATTTCATTACCACTACTCTCAAAGCGATGACGGAAAATTTCATACGCAAACCGGCATATCTTAGAACTTATATATGTCAATATTGTCAATCCTTTAATTTTCATTGTTTGTGTGGTGAATTTTAGCCTATTCCTTCTCTCAAAGAGATGGCCTGACTTCCAACAGTGGCAAAACAGTACAAAGCGTAGTACCCTGGTGCACCCCACACTATACATACTACATATCATACACATCATAAAATAAAGTACAGATTATTAAGCAATTTAATATTAGTATTAGCATAAAATTATTAGTTGCTAAAGCTTTTGTGGCACGACTCGACAAAAGATAATTATTCGATGTGTTCAGTACAGTCGGCAGAAATACGATCGTTGAATCATTCGGTGAATAAAAAATCATAATCATGAGTTCTTTGTTTCTTCAATAATGTCTAAGAGATTTACCGCAATGTAGTTAAAAGTGTCATATTTTAATAATATTGGAATATTGATAGTGTCATATTGTGCTGATATTGATGTCTGATCAATGACTACAGATCTTGTTATTTTTTATTATTCTTTATAAGCAAATTGAAACAAAGGGCAGTTTGTAATTTGATGATCTTTTCTGTTGCTTTATCATTTAGTATATTTTTAGTTGAACAGTTTTTGTTCTTCTTGGAATTTTCCAACTAAATATTTATTTCAATACCTTATTTAGGCTTTCTTCTTGCATTTTCATCATCACCTCTTCAGCCAAAGTATATTCAACATTGGATATCACAACGACCAGTTTTGTACGTATCATATCTATTAGAATTTACTTACCAGGTCATCGTCCACCTAGTAAGAGGACTTCCAACGCTGCATCTTTTGATATGTGATTGCCACTCTGGAAACTTGCAGCTTCCACCATTGTACCGATAGTTTTAATTTTTGCTTAAGTTATGTTACTTTTTGGTGTACAATAAAGTTTTAATCTATCTATCTATCTTTAACAATCATTTTTCTACAAGCATTCAGCAAACTGCCACATACGTTTGGCAATTCTTTGGACTTTGTCGATAGCCTCAATTTTCTCCTCGTCAAAATCTCTTTTCTTTTTCTAACATTAAAGTTCTCCATAAAAATTAGAAGCTTAACATGATCCTCCTAAGCTATCCCTACATAAAAATGCACACACACAATTATTTATCAATTTGACGTAATGATAGCTGCACTTACGTACCCATGCTGGTCAGTAATGACTTCAATTAGTACTACCATCGGATCGTTACAGCACAAAATCATTTCTGACACATAAATTGTATAGACTATTGTATCACTGGCGTAACATTTGAAAGATTAATTCGATTGGCTGCTGGGTTTATTTTTTTATTGACTGTACATGTTATTTGAATTTCGAAGTGTAATTTTCTGTGATTTATTTTGTACTGTCTTTAATTTTTGAATGGATGGGTATATCACGCTTCTAACTATCAAAGGGAAATAATTTGCTTTATTAGATGTTAGCTTGGGAATATTCATAATGTTGGTTTTCTTAACTTTCTAACTATGTAATAATAGGTTTAATTTGACTGAAGATAATTATTTTAACGGTAAAAATAAGATATGTAATTATTGTGAGAAAAAGGTTCAATTAAAAGGATTTGACTTGTTATACATAATGTGAAACCTCAAAAAACATTTTCTTTCCTAATTCCGCTCTTTCCCGTTTCTTCTCATTTTTTAGGTCTTGCCAGGGACATAATCCTTCTTAATCCCGTTTATTGATAATCTCATAATTTATATTATTATGTTTCCTGCTAGTGCAGTCCAGTTCAGGGAGATGTTATTTGGTGACTATTCATCTCAACAAAAGAACTCACCATCTTGCTTCATCTCACCTCTGATTGGAATGTTTTAGTAGGAAGTTGTCCTCCTTTGGATGGAGCAAAACCCATTCTAGCACTCACCGTGTTAATCTTCCCTGACTAAAACCTACCATTATCCTTTCAGTCACCTTTTGCGTTTCAGGCTTGCGGTGGCTTTTTTAACCTGTACTCTACCAGGGCTACGGTAGAATGGTAAGCCAAACATAAAATTATGCAATGATCAAATTCCTATACAAGTTGCCACTCACCCCAATTCCCACACAACAAAATAGGTCACACGTAACTCCTTACATAAATTTCGCCAATAATATTCACTTCAGAACCAAAAACAAGGCACACCGTCACGACACATAACGGTTGGATTGCTATGCTAGCCTAGTACTTAAAACGCGAGCTAGGCAAGCTGTTCCATTGCTATGCAATCCTAGTACCGTAGACAAGGCCTAGGTGAGCTGTTTGAATAGCTGATGGTGTCACGAAGACAACTGGATACGGTTAGAATGTAAGTTGTTTGATAGCTGATGGTTTGTTTTGATTGCTTTTCGTAGTAACTTTAGTGTACTTAACGTATTCTTTGAGGTTCTTAGTATCGTAATAGGTCTTTTATAGCCTTAATGGTTTGAGGTTAGCTCAAAAGATCTGCCCAAGTTTTTGTCTATGCGTTTTGCGTCAAGTACAGGACCGTTAATTGTAGAGACATGTCTCTTGGCTGAAATGATGATGATAATTTGGATTTTTTTTAGTGTGTGTGTGTGGTTTTATTTATGTAGTAAAACATGCAATATCTTCTATCTTCTCCCACTCTAAAGCGAATCTGGAGGGCGTCTCAGAATGTATACGTTTAACAAACAAAACGTTTAAATATGTAAACTCTCAATCACAAGACACTCAGACCCGAAACACATATCTGTAGGCCATACAAATATTTGCTCTGTGCGGAAATCAAACCCGCGACACGCAGCGCAGTAGCTGATTACTTAACCACTGCGCCAATCGGGCCTCATTAGTTTTCTCTATATAAACTTTGGGCCCTTATTTCATTCCCTTAGGTACTGAATTTTGGAAAGTCCTTTCTTTCTGCTATGCTTTTTTGTATGGTAGGTTTACTTTATTTATCCTTTTATATAACAGAAAAACATTACAAATATCGCAAAATAAAACGTCCATAACAAAGCAAACGATGACGTCATTACCTCAGTCGTCTTGCGATGATCTTAGCTTAGATCAAGACAAATGATTCACGTCTCGTACTTGACCTATATGCGTCCATGCGTGTGTATGCAGTAGGAAATTGTGCAGTTTGCATGTTTCTTTGCACGAGTTTTTTTTATTCGTAGTTGATGTGGTTTTAATTTTTAAACTGAAATTCATGATTATTGCCCGTCATTTTGAAACGTTAGTGAGCCTTACCAAATAAGTTATAAATGACGTATAAGGATGAAAGGCGAAAATTCAAATATGTTTTTTTTTAAGATTAGCTAGTGATTATTTCTGGAACGTGGGTTTTTTTTTGGGTGAGCAAAAATCATCCAATTACATGGGCGACGCGGGAGATATAGTGTCTTCTACGCGGCAGATACTTTTACTGACTAAAATCCATCTCGTGCCTTTGTTGTTTTCACTTTTCATTTCAGGAGGTTTTCACTTTCACATTATCCATGGCCATAGGAAGCTTCGCGCACTGTTCCCACACGCCTCAAGGAAGTAGCGCCTGTAGAGACCCAGCAGGGTCTATATGGCAGCAGGCCTCCTAGGGCCATGGGTTGATGTGAAAGCGAAACACCAGGGTCTTGGAAATAAGGCAAAGAAGCGACATCTGTGGGTGGTTCGTTTAGCTCAGTAAAAGTCTGTCACTAATTCCCGCTCCACCAAAGATTGGGATTAGTAATGACAATTTTTTAGATTTTTCCCACCACACAAAAACGATTACTGGTTTCTTCACCGTTCTGAAAGAAATTGACCTATGTACTTGTACATTCAGATTAATTCCGGCCGATAAGCCACAGCATCCACATCACCTGATTACCATTTGCCAACCATCCTCAGCTCATGCCTTACATGGTAAGCAGACTTCCTCCAACGTTCCCATAGCCCTGACACGTGTATAGAATGTGTGATTACGGGTTTCCCATACTATTTTCTATCACCGTTTGAACCTGCAATAAAGTCAGATTTAAATTGCAAAAGCGTTTGCTGTTTTGACGCATGCTTAGACTTCGTGTATCGAGATTCTGTTTGATAGTAAATTGAGGCATTGTAAGGACTGGGCTTTGGAGGTATGCGGTTACAGGGTGGTAAGCTCCGTACACGTCCATTCAAAATAGAAGATCTTCTGACCAGGGGTGCGTGTCCTCGCTACGTCCAGATAGGGAGAAATATATGAATAATTCTTATCCCAAAAAAAAATCAAGCTACATCATCAAGTTACTAATTTGGATTTCAGGAGAGAGTTAATCTGGTTGTGAACAATAAAAGAGAAGTAAGACCAGCTGCGGGTGACGTAGACTTCCCTACTTCACCTCCTTCCTTTTTAATTGACTGAACAGTCAATGCAAGCTTTCAAATTTGTGTGATCTTTATTTAATAAACCATCTTGGATATTTCTATTTCAGATACATTCAAGATTCATTTGAATATGTTTACTGTGTACTTTAAAAGAGATTGATATGTGAATTAGTTTCAGTGTTTTTTTTTGTCAGGGTAATCGTCTAGAAAACACTGGGGTTATCAAGTTTAAATTAAAATAAAATACTTTACGTGTCTTAATGGTATTTGCAAAAACATAATTTATCATGTTAGACATTTTACACCATCGAAATACTTTGACAAATAAGGATACTTTTGTTTGTCAAGGCATGACTGTGTGTCTCGTTCGTCATTAAAAAATAGAAACCAATTCTATCGTCTTTTATCATCCTTGATCACCAGAAATCCTTTAAAACTAAAACACAGCAACACGTTGCAATATTTTTACGATGGAAGGCCAGTTCAGACAAGTTTACGAACATGTTGCGCCTACGTAAGCGTGGGGAGACCGGTCGCAGGTTGCCAATTTGACTTGTTCCTTAAGCTGTTAGTACACTGACGGGTACCGCTGCGATTTCGCTACGAAATGCAATATTTTTGTGGTTTCATCGCTATTTTCGCAATTCAATGCTAGTGTGGAGATAGCGTTATGGCTTTTGGTCTAGAAGGTAATGAAGTTATGTTTTAACGATGTTTTTCGTTGTTGGAGTTTGCAAAATTTCATTTAGTTCTTGTTTTACCTAATAAGGTTATGTTTACTTGTTCATGTAAGCATTTGGCTACTACGAATTTGAATTTTTGATAGAACAGTTAAGCTACCAGGATTACGATTATTGCATGAATGTAGGCTGCGTGGAGAGCAATTTTGATAACAAAACTACAGAATTTAATTTTGTTGTTTTGTGTAAAATTATCACTCACCAATTACTCATCATTTTCTACCTACCCTTTTTGCCCTTTTCCCAAGTTATTTGGGGTCAGTGCAACACTTTTTCTTCTTCCATTATACCTCTGTCCTTTAACCCTCTTACCCAATGCCCATGGCATGTTATAACTAACTTCCTTTTTCTTCATATCATTCTTCACACAATAAATCCATCTTTTCTTTGGCCTCCTTTTCCCTCTCCATCCATCCACATGTACACTCATAAACTTTTTAGTAACATGTATTTCTTCCCCACTAGCTCAATTACTAAACTATGCATTTTCAAGTCTTGGGCCTTAAAATAGGATTCAAGGTGTCCTTGATACTTATACTCAATTCACAAATTTGGCTTTAATTCTCAAAATTAGTACCAAGAAATACTAAAAAAGGATGTGTGGTTACGTCATATATTATAGTGAGCAACATTGTCTTTATTTGATAACATTACCAAGAACTTCTTGTAAACAATTGAACTCATTGACCAACTAAAGTAACTACAAAAATCAAACGACGCAATTTCCATCAAATGTCACCAGACGCAAACCGCACGTGTACAGTATTGAGCACAAGTTTACGACAAAATTATAACAATTTGTGTGTATAATCTGAGCAAAATTATTGTCACTTTCCTACGCATGATCCCGTTGGCGGGTGTTGTGAAATAGCACCTGCGTGTTAGTGACACACTGGTCTAGCAAATGAACAACAAAATAATTGAAGATAGTTTTCAAGACGTATCAATAAATATACAGAAAATAAAGAAGTACCGAATAAGTGCACAGCGTTATTAGAAACTAAAGAAGAACATAAGCCTTTTTATAATCACGACAATAATGATCATTTGTATAAGAAATGATGATAGCGTATATATACCATACAAATCTAAAGTATTTATTGATATAGGGAGAAAATGATCAAACTGATATTAATGCAAATACAAAATTATAGAAGATAGTTTTCAAGACGTATCAATAATGATACAGAAAAGAAGAAGTACTAAATAAACCCTCAGCGTTATTACAGACCAAAGAAGAACATCATGACCTTTTTACGATTACGACAAAAAGAGTATAAACAATGATGATACTTACTATACTGATTTCGAATAAAAAAAAAATAAGCTATATTATACTCTACTGATCTCAAGTATGTCAGGACATAGAGAAGAAGACGATCATACTAATATTATAAAGGCGTATATGTTATAAAGTAAAAAAGCGAACGAGAGTAACATACCTTAAATATAAAGCTATATGCAGATATTACAAAACGACAAAACAGATTTAATTAGGTTTTTCGTAAGTTTTTGTTGAAAATTTCAATTTTAAAAATGTCATCATAGACAAAGTCGACTAAGTAGACAACCTGTTAGGTTGACCTGCTACGTATAAAAAATCTAGTACCAGACGTCTGAACCTACAATTCGAAACATCATTCCATTATCAGCTACGCATAATTTTAGTCATGCAGCATCATCGTGCTCATTTGTTACAAATGAGAAGAGATGGGACGTTCTATTTTTAGCCAAACTGCGCACCATATTAAAATTATCTGTCTATTTCTTCGTTGAACCAATTTGAACTCAGTTGTCCAAATTGGTCAATCGTGAGTACTCTATCTAGGTCACCCTTGATAGATGACCAGACTGGACCAACTTTAATTAGTGTTTTAGCACCACTATTTAGACCTTTTGGATGTATAGCTTGAATATCTTAAGGAATAATTTATGATGGAGTATTATAGATTCAAGTTTTGCGCTGTTGGTTGTGTTTTGAATTTATAAGTTTTAATTGGTCTCTAATTTTAGGTTTGGATTTACTTAGGCTGTAAAGAGAATGTAATTGGAGGTCTTGGACAGTATTTGCTGAGTTATAAACAATAGATGGTCTTATGTATACATTTATATATAGAAATACTGGACAAGGTTGCAAGTTTAATCCTTAAATTGTAATCAGAAGCAGTGCGTATTGTGATTGTTTTTTACTTCTATATATATGATTACTTTTATTATTATTATCGACTTTGACATAGTCTTTAATTATTACAAGCTTTTATTTACTTTCACCTGTCCCGTTGTCTGTCGTTCTGTAATCAAATCTTGCAACTTAAATTTGATCCACTTCCCGGTTTCTGATTGAGCTGAAATTTGGTATACACGTTTAGTTCGGATGACAATGCAATATTATGATGACATGGAGCTGATCTGATGATGGAATCGCGAGGTAGCCATAGGAACTCTGTAATTAAACGGCACAACCACGTCGAGTTTGGGCTCGTGTGAATCGTCTTGACGAGTTTTATTTATATAAGTATAGACCACCCCTATAAAAGCTGGCTGTGAAAAAGACGGATGAAAAAAGACTGCATGTAGCGGAGATGAGAATGTTGAGATGGATGTGTGGTGTGACGAGAATGGATAAAGTGAGAAATGAGTATATTAGAGGAAGTCTGAAAGTGGCGCCAGTGACTGAAAAGTTGAAAGGAAATCGTTTGTCTTGGTATGGTCATTTGAAGAGGAGAGATGAAACGCATGTCACAAAAAGGGTTTTGAGTTTACACGTAGATGGATGGAGAGGAAGGGGGAGACCAAAGAAGAGATGGATGGATTGTGTGAGGAGTGATATGAAAGAAAAGGGAGTTACTGATAGTGTGACGGGTGACAGGACAGAGTGGAAGAAAATGGGATAAGGGTAGGATGATGATATGAGACCACCCCTATAAAAGCTTGTTATGAAAAAAAATATTTTCATTGAAAACTTGTTTATTTATTAATTGACAGTGGTATATGTACTAACACTAGTGTGTAAGTTGTGTATGTAATTACTATTTAGGTATTTGATAAAATATTAGAATTATCATAATTTTTTATCGCCCTTACGTTTATAAATATATGATTTATATTAAAAGACACTAGTTCAATAACGTACTACGTAGTATAAATAGAACACTATACTAACACAGCCAACAGGGCCAAGGGTCTGTGTCTGAAAGGAAGGCTCTGCCACTGATGTGTATGGCGATGTAGAAACGGGGTAGGTTGTTTAGTCAGTGAGATTCTGACACTGTTACCCGCTCCACCCAAGGGCGGGATTCGTCATTGGATGATTTTTACCTACCATAAAAAAACACTATACTAACACAAAGTTAAATATACCTAACAATGTTTTCAAGCAATCAACGACTCTATACAAATAATAATAAAATCATGTACCAACAAACGCAACCTATTATTAAAACTACAAACAATAGCAATTAAAAGTAATAAGAGACTAACAGAACAAATTTTCAATTACACCAACACTTAGCAGGCATAATACGAAACAGTACATCAAGTATTACGCAAACCAAATACTCTACTGACAAACATACAGACGAACAACTAAAAACTGAAAAAGAACCTTAACCTAAAGTTACAGAGTTCAACATTGACGAAGCAGAAGATGAGAATAAAGTTGTTAATGTAAAACAGCTTTATGTCATTGCAATCGCTTCGGAACTGATATTTAACGACTGTTCCATTATTTATGCATAGGAGATTAGAATAATGTTGGTGTTCTGATGAAAGCGGGTTTGACGAACTATGTTTTGGAAGATATGGATACAAACTGGATAAATCTGGATTCCATTTTTTTATGCAAATAGATAGAATATATATGATAATATCTATCATCTATTTATTCTTTATAAAGGACGACATAAAAAATTACAGTAAGAGCTTGAAATTAATTTTACTAAACGTACAAACTAGCTAAAACAATAAGTAAACAACATACAGTCATGGGAGTTTGAAAAAATATTCAAAGTCCTAGGATTCCATCCTAACATATATTATATCCTATTGTAAGGTATGGGCTAATAAGTGGGCCAATTTTAATTTAAATGCGTTTATATCTTTGAGTTTAAATTAGTATTAAACATACGAGTATTATCTATGCGAGTTGTAGATGCCATTTTTTTTCTAAGAAGAAGTAAAAAAAAGACGATTAAAAATGACCCAAATTGAATTTAATTTGAAATTATTGTGCTATAAACACACACATTTTGGAATAAAAACATAGTGTTCTGGTATCCTAGAGACAGTAAAAGAAAACGAGGCAGACAGTTTAGAAGGTGGGACGATGAAATAAAGGCAATAGCAGGAAAAATATGGACGAGGAAAGCGCTGAACAGAACCGAGTGGAAAAAGATGGAGGAGGCCTTTGCCAAAGCTGGGCAAACAGACGAAGCTGTCAGTGTCAACGACTCAATAGAGTCTCTAATTTAATATTATTTTGTAAATTTTAAATTTGTCTGAATAAAGGCTTATATTATTATTATTATTTAAACACACACATATATACTCAAGAGTATAATATTATATGATGACTTTACGTTTCCTAACAAAGTAGTCAAAGTAAACCAACCATGCACTGTAAATGCTCATACACCAACCATCAAAGAAGTCGACAGTCAACTTGAACCTAAAAACCGTAAACCCCATGAAGAAACAATTCTACCACAAAACAATATAAAGATAACCACTTCAACAATGGTTGAAGAACTAAACAGAAACATTAACGCAAGAGAACAATGTAAGAAACATGTTTTATTTGAACCAGGAAACAGTATGGACACAATATATTTAGTTATAGTAAGTGATTGTAGGCAGTAAGATACTATCTTAGTACAAGAAGTAATAAAGACGCCTCACAGTTAAATCTAGCCTTAGAACAAAGAAACTGTGGAGTATATGCTGCAAAGAAATTGCCAGCTACTGCAGATAGACCTTTAGTGATATAGCTTCCAATACGATAAAGTTAAAGCTAAAGTGTAAGAATCTCATGAAAAATTTAAGATACTAATGTTGATATTGAAACTTTAAGTTGTATGAGTCCAAAAATTGGAATTGTATAAAGACCTATCTAAGAGCCTTGTTGACGCTTTGTGTCACCCAAGGGCTCGTTTTTACCAGTACCTTGGACAGAAGATAAAAATGATCAAACCAAGGCCACCAGTTTTTTGAACGCGTAAACTATCGACAATTTTATCGACGCCATATTCTTTGTAAATTTTGATCTTTATGCAAGACGCACAGGACGGGTAATTGTGACAACACTTGGGAAAAGAATATATCCAAAAAAAAAAAAAACAGTGGGTGTCTTTCAGCTGAAATGATGATGATGTTGATGAAATGAAAATGTGTAACTCAGGTAGTGTTGTACAATTACCTCCTATGCAAAATGAAGTCAATAATATAATTGAGGAAGTAGAACATTTTGGCAAGATCATTGCCAAAATGTTCTACTTCTTCTGATTAAAATACTCTACACTTGAATTACTATCTCATTCATTAGTTGATAAATCACCTTCTAAGGTTAGCTAAAGTTATTAAAATGATCCTAGTCCAAACCCATAGGAGTCTCGACAACTCTGTTCGAGTCAAGTCGCCGTACATTGGAGTATTGGAACCGGTTATAGAACCGCTTCTGCCGTTGCCCACTGCGAAAGTTCATACGTGTATACTACACTATAATGTTGTAGGTAATACTATAGTTTAGATGAGGTCCAAGCTATAGACTGAATGTTGGATGAATTAAATTTCATTTTTATTATTGTTTGAAATCATTATAAAGAGTGGCCAACCCGAGGTATATTTTCATATAACCGCTCTTATGTGATTATGATGTTATTACACATCTTTCTTCAGATATATTGGGTATAAAGATATCTTATAGATATTATCTAGGCTTCTATAGAAATCAAAACATAAATTTATACGTATTTCCTGAAAATTGTGTGTAACATTTGATTAAATCGTAGAATTACTGAATGCCAACTGAGTTTTCAGGTGTTATCTCTCTTTTATCGCATTAGTTTCGCATCAAAGATCACTTTAGATTGCGTAAAATGAAGCAACAAGCTTTCAAATCATGCGCGACGTTGACGATAGGCGAGTGAGGTAGGCTCACCTTAATAACTTCTTCTTGTTTATCCTTATTGTTGTATTTTCAGTTACCCTTTGCGTTTCAAGACCGCAGCTCATCATAACTTCTTTAGATCTTGGTGAAGTAAAAGAGAGTCATCGTCATCATCCTAGCGGTAGTCTCGATTGCCAACCTTGGCTTTCACCTCGGTGCCCGGGGTCCGCTTTCTTACTAAGACGCCTCCACTTCGCTCGGTCTTTCGCGTCCTTTGCCGTAAGCCCATTGGCACGCATATCGTCCCTTACGACGTCGATCCAACACCTCTTAGGCCTTCCTCGTTTTCCGGGTCCCAGCGGAGGCGGCATGGCGAGGCATCTGTTACCCACGTAGTCTGCCGGTTTTCGTAAAACGTGGCCATACCAACGTAAGCGACCCTCCTGCAGTTTATCCGCTATGTCACGGACCTGAAGGCTGCCCCGGATGCGGGAGATTTTAAAGCGGTCTTTCCGCGAGACTCCAGACATCCAGCGCAGCATATTTATTTCCGTGACACGCAGGCTTTGCTTATGCCGCTCAAGTATAGGCCACGCTTCACTGCCATACAAAAGGAGTAAAAGAAGTGTCAGACTTTTATTGACTAAAAGCACATCTATATACCTTCACCTGTCCTTTGCATGTCACAACAAAATTTCGGGTCAAAAGTCACCCTATGATCTCTAAAGGCTTTGTCCTGCTAGGTTTAGAGACATCCTTTTGAGGCGCACGGACAATACTTTGCTCCGGGATTTTTGCTGTGTCAAACCATCTTTTGTTCCTTCGGTTGTCTTTTCTGATCCAGGAGTTACAGTTAACTCATTCGTGAATATTCCCGCAGCCTTTCACCTCTTGACCTGACTACTTCAAAATCGCTTCTCTTTCGTTGCTTGCGTTATAAGGCTATAGTCTTAGACAGTAGCTAGCCCATGAGCTAGCTATTGCTTTGAGAATTATGTTCGATCTACGAGTTTTTGGCGGAATTTTCAAACAAAAGTTCGGCGGCGGTTTGCGAATTAATTCTAAATAGATAGTGGTATAATTTTGTAATTGATATTGGAGTAATTTTGTAGTTATCTGAAGTATCAACTCAATTGAATAATATCTCGATAATAACTGAATAATCTACTCCTTTAAATATAAAGGCAAAATACCACTTACTGGTTAATCACAAACTCTCAGAAACTATAACACACACAAACTTATTTAGTAGGTTGGTTCCTTATAGGATGTAGACTTGAAGTTATACGTAAAAACAGTGCGAGCTAAAAGAAAATAAAAAATTCGATATGCTTGTGATGCTTTTGAAAGGAAAACCATGATTCCTGGAATGTAGGATATAATATGACATAAAAACATATGACAGAAAAATTCTGCCACGCCCTTCCACTCCGCCCAAGGGCAGGAGATGATGACTGGATGATGGTTGCCCATAGAAAAATAAAATAGGTCATCGGTTCACTTTGTGGTAAGTAGGACGAGACTATGTCTTGGAATTCTTATTCCAAGATAAAGTGTATTCTTTTTACCTCAGGAATGAAAAAAAGTTTCCTTAGCATAGTTTTCCATACTCATACAGGCAAACCCGCTAGAAGAAGTTAGTAGATAATAAAAAATTATAATCCCCAACAAACAACAATGATTCCCACACTATGATTGCTAAGGTAAGTGCACTAGTTATTGACTTAGATAAAATATTTCATATTGCAAAATATTTAAGTGGATTATCAACACACTTGACACCGAGTTGATATCAGTTTCACTGACTCACATCTTGAAGTGTTAACTTATTAATATTATTTTGAAGTTTATTTTTCCTCTTATTTTTCATTAGCGACCCATCCCATCCTATATTGACCTTGTTAAGAAACCATAGAGAAGTAAAGTCGAAGCTTTTTGGGGCCAAAAGTGTACAGCAGGGCCCTGGAACTAAGGCAATAAAGAAATGGGGTCGGTTTTTAGTCAGTAGTCAGCATCAGCAGAAGTGTGTCCATCGCATTCCCAAAACCCTTACCAGGTCATCGGTTCACCTTGTTCGAGGTACGTGGTCGCCACTCCAGGACCTTTTGACCCCAACGGCTATCTGTTCTGCGAGCAATGTGCCCTGGCCCATTGTCACTTAAGTTTGGCGATTTTTTGGGGTATATCAGACTCCTTGGTTTTCCTACGGATATCGTCATTTCTGATACGATCACGCAAGGAAACTCCGAGCATATCCCTTTCCATAGGCCTTTGAGTGACTTTAAGCCTTCACAAAAAAGTACTCAAAATAAAAAAAAAGGTAAGCGACAGCATTCGTTGTTTCGTCTTTTAATAAGCAAATAAACTATCATACTTATAACACATTTATTAATCGCAATCGTATTGTAAACAGAATTATGTATAAAATTTACTACGTTTCAAAGTAAATGTGTATTTAATATTACAAATAATTACGTAACATCATACTTATCCATTTCATAGTTCATCAAGAATTATTGACATTCTAACAATGGAGACTTGACCTTTTATAAACATCAGATACTAATTATAATAATAGTAATAAAAGCATAACAATTAATTAAACTTATAATAATAACATTATTCAGATAAGAAACACTTGCGATTCCATTAACAATAAACATGATACGTAATAATGTATTATTTATAAACAAAACGCATTATTTGACGATGTGATGAATGTCAAGCGTGTGAGCGAGACAGAAGTATCGAGCACACCCTATATAGGTTTTTTTTTTATCGTAGGTGAAAATCATTCAATGACGAAACCCGCTCTTGGGCGGAGCGGGAGACCAATGTCAGACTCTTACTGACTAAAAAACCTACCCCGTACCTTCCTTGCCTTATTCCTGGAGTCGAGGTAACAGTTTGCACCACCCTCTAGGCTCCAGGACACCCTATATAGGTACGGTTAAATTTTAGTCGTTCTAATCCCGTGCACATTACATATATTGATTTGTAAAGACAAAATTAAAAAATAAAATTGAATTTTATTTCTTTAAGTAAAGAACAGCTCAGTGGGTTCAATTCTGTAGGTTATTAGTACGCAACTACCTATGGTCATTGATGGGTTCATTGACCATAATAATAACTGACAATAACTAGCTCAGCTCAAACAAATTTTCAGTGGTAGTTTGTATGGTAATGCACATCATATATATACCTATATGTATTTTTTAGTTAGAAGCTACAGGGGGAGGACACACATTTTACCACTTTGTGTCTTTCGCGCAACCTATTCAGTTTAGAAAAAAAAAAATATTATTAAAAACCTCAGTATCATTTTCTAAGACCTATCCTATATAGATAGGTATATAGATACTCCACACGAATGTGAACCCCAAAATTGACTGTTATTTTTTTTCTATTTGTGTGTAAAAATCTTAATGCGGGTCACAAAATACATCTACTTACCAAGTTTCAACAACATAGCTCCAAAAGTTGCGGAATAAAGTGGTTGTGACATACGGACAGACAGGCAGACATGACGAATCTATAAGAGTTTCTTCCGATTTTTGCCATTTAGTTACGAAACCCTAATAGCAGTTAGTGATCGATTGACAGGACAGAGTGGAAGAAAAAAACGTGTTGCACCGACCCCAAATAATATCGGATAAGGACAGGAAGATGAAGAAGACATATAAATACATTAGTAAGATATGAAACAATCGCAATTCCATTAACAATAACTTTAAACACGTAATAATATATTATTTATAAACAAAAAGCATTATTTGAGGAAAACAATAAAATAAATTATTGTAACGCGCAGATCGATTCAATGAACTCCAATTAGGTATTAATATATCATATATTTTCCTATCTTTTTGTGGTCATGTGGTTTACAAACATTTACGGCGTAAATATTTATGTTTGCTATTTTTTATTGACTTACAAAACTATATATAGGTTTAATTAATGTATTCCTTGTAGGAATTTTAGTTTAATAATACATTTAATAGTTTTACATGCTCATAAAAATAATAGTTTTAATTACTACGATTCTCGGAAAATGTAACTAAGCCGCATTTTTTCAGGAATGTAGGCCAAGGTTTTTTTTTATGACATAACATTATTAAACACCTTTTCCTGCACTATATAGAGCAAGACGGATAGTCAGACTTTTATTACCTAAAAACCCACGGGCCTTCCTTCCTTGATGGTAACTCTTTAATTTTTTTATCAACGATTTTCAAGGCAAACGTTTGAAATAACTAAATTGTATTTTAAGACTCAACTTAAGAATCATCATCTTCATTTCAGCCGAACAATGTCAAGACATAGACTTCTTAAACCTCTTGGGAGAGGCCTATGTCCAACAGTGGACAGTTTCGAGACCTTTTACCGCTGCATCTTCCTTTACATAGTCGCCGAAACCATTCGTCCTTTGACCATCTACACTTAATATAATAAAGAGGTAAATTTTGTTTTTTTGTTTGTAGGTTTGTAATCTCTGGAACTACTGGTCCGATTGGAAAAAAATTAGCAACAATAGAAAGCTGCTTTACTCCTGAGTGACATAGGCTATATTTTATGTACGCGGGCGAAGCCGCTGACAAAAGCTAGTGTGTTATACGAGAATTGGGCCCTGCCCATTGCTATTTAAGTTTGGTGATTCTTCGAGCTATGATAGTAACCTTTTTCCTTCCTCTTTTTCTTTGTTATTAAAACAATTTGTGCCTTAAAAAAAATTTGAGGTTTTTTTATGATAGGTAAAAATCAACCAATGACGAATCCCGCCCTTGGGCAGAACAAAAAGCAGTGTCAGACTCTTAGTGACTAAATAGCCCACCCCGCTCCAACGTTGCCATATATACCAGGGCTAGAGCATTCCTTTTAGACGCGAACCCTTTGCCCCAGTTGGCTTCGACCCTTCTGCAGGGTCCTCACGGTTTGCTGACAACTCCTTGAGAAGCGGAGGAACAGTGCACGCCGTTGACGACTGGGATAATAATTGAGGTTACCTAGTCCAGTAAATCATACTTATTTTTATATAATACAAGATAACAGCACCTATAAACATAATACCACATAACATTATTACCGTATATAAACACAACACTACTACGACATATAAATATACATAAGTATGTATAAAATTGAATCTGTAGTTGATGATAATTTTACAACTGAGTACTACGCACGATGCACGAGCAAGTCAAAGCGATAAGAACCGTATTGCGCTACGTCGGTTAAGGGTAAGATGCGCAAGCGCTGATGCTATGATGAGTAATGTTATGTACAAGGTTAGGTATACAGGTGGGTTAGTTGTGGGTAATGTAGCTTGTGTAACCTTGTGAAGGTGCGCTTTGAGCATTTTGCTCACGCGAAAATATATTGCGGTTGTTTTCAAAGAGAGACTTGCCAAGCTTACGATATCTGCTAAGTATTCATTAGAAGAAAGCAGTGGTGGCCGAGTGGTAACGGCCTCAACTTACGAGTGGTAGGTCGCGAGTTTAAACTCAGCCAGGCACATTACTTTGTGTAATTTATTTCATCACCATGACTGTTCTCAAAACGGTGAAGAAAAACATCGTGAGGAAACCGGCATGTCCTAAAACTAAATATAAGACATGTGACATCCACCAATCCGCACTGGGTTCGCGAGATGGATTATGGCCCGTTCCTTCTCTCAGAGAGGATGCCTGTGTCCCAGCAGTGGGAACATTAAAAAGGCCGATGATGATAATGATGATGCTGAACTAAATATAAAGCTTCACACATGTCGACAGCCATACACTACCTATTAGATACCAACTAACCAACACAATGATTCACAAACTCGTACTAATAAATGATAATTGCTACAATTATAGTAGAAATTCATTATACGAGTAAATACTTAAGTAGTTAATAATATAGGTAATGTCGTAACAAAGATACGACCATTTATCATCAAAGATAGTTCTTGACGTAGGAATGTTACATGTGCCATTGTTTTGTGTCAGAATTTATTGTGTTTTAAAAGGATAATGGGTTTCTGTCACAAGTTAGTATTTAAAGAAAATCTTACATAATGTCACAATAATGTGTCATTGTTTTATAATTATTATTAATTGTTTTTGCAATATGATATAGTACGAGGCATATAAATTGAATCAAAATCATCATCATCAGCCTTTTTAATGTTCTCACTGCTGGGAGAGAATGGGCTGTAATCCTCCACGCGAACCCAATGCGGATTGGTGGATGCCCCAAGTCTTCGAACTTTTTATTTTATTTTTTTTATTCTTGGTTGGCTAGCTGGATTTGAACCCGCAACCTTTACGATGCGACTTTTAAGGCTGTTACCACGCTTAACAGAAATAGTAACAGATTTTTCAGGTCTCAATAAAAAACTCAATCGCGGCACAGCGTTGTTGTGGCTGCGCGTAATCATAGCAAATACATTCAACATATTTGCCGTATTTTATACTAATCGATAAAACAAAATTCTTAAAATCTTTAGTTACAACAAAAATTATGTAGACAAAGTCGTACAACAAAAGTCGGCCATCTGGTAGATGTGCTACATCTAAGATAATATACGCTAGCTTACATACAGTATACGGCCGTCGGCTCTTGGCGAGTCTGAAGTTAAGCTGTGCGAATTTTACTGTATATTTTATCGCAAAGTCTAACTTCAGACACGCCAAGATTTGACGGCCGTACTGTTCATCGAAGCTAAGGGTGACGTAGTACATCATGGCAAGACAACGTAATGCCGTTTGTGGTTACGGCATTCGCTAATAGACGTTTCATAACAATAAAGTAAAATAAAAATTTGTCAAGAAAATAACACGAATAAAAAAGCTTATTTGCTTATAAAAAGAAATGAACTTAGCCTTAACTAAAATTAAATATAAACAAAATGAAACTGACACTGCAGCTATCAGAGGAAACCGAACGGTGGCGCACGATAATAATATAGAAATTTTATTTTAACATAATGTGTGTTGATAAAATTATACCTACAGGCCTGAAATACAGCCAGCATCACAGTCCCGTAATTTGACTGGGTGCTCATTAAACTGATTTTTTAATAGCATTATTCTCATCTCGCATTGTAATTTAGCCTTCATCCTCTCTCTTTATTTTACTGTGCCCGACAGGGTCCATATTGATCTTGATAATATTTGATACCAACTATGTACACAATATGGAAGTAATAAAGTATTGAATATTGAGTATCTAAAACCCTACATATAAAAGAAATATCGCTAAAACTAAGTTGATAGCGGAGCTTCCTTTTAACCTTCTAGCATAACCTGCCCGTGTCCGAGTGTGCTACAATTCTGAGCTTGCTTTTGATTTGAGTTTTTTTTTTTTAATGTTGTATAAAAGACGCATGGCAGACGAATAGCAATCCTAACCTACACTACCAAAAGTATATAAATAATAAGGATATAATCTACCCTGTATTTTCCCCCTGCTGGGAGAAGGGGGCCATTATACCTTGCATTGTAAATAGCTATAGGCCATGTCTTGCCAATTCCTATTCGCCAACTGCCAGCGATAAGACTACCATAATGTACCCATTGACTTTATTTTGTGTACTTAAAAGTTTTGTTACTTGCTTAATAGACTTTTTTGAACACTGAAGTTGTGTTCAAAAAAATCTATTCGATTTTAATTCATTCCACTACTTCTTTAGTGGCCAACCGTGACCCTTTCTTGCTATTTCAGGCCACCGATCAAGTATTTTACGGGCCCATTATTCTATGGGCATGCGGCAGACATGTTCGAAGCCTTAATAGCATTTATTATCAAGAAAAACAATGCCACATTATCTTCTAACACCATCTTACAAAACTCAAAGCTACTGTAAAATTATTACAAATCGTATGCTGCCATTGAAAGAAAAAAAACATTGATGGTATTTCAATATTAGATTAACTTTGCGTGGTCGGGTTACGTTCACCGAGACTTAACCGCATAATATTATATTTAACATAGGTATACCGCAACACCGTTTGGACGATAGGACAAACTGGTAACTTGTAGTGATGTGCCGCGATAGTGGAATTGTGTTGTCGATAGTTTTATTTAACGTAGGATACAAGTAAAAGAAATTGTTAATATAAACGAGTATAATTAAATGGCCATACAGATGTTGATGATATTTGGTATACGCATAAACGATATCCTGGGTTAACGCATATAATATTTTGATTTTCTACTTTCACGCGAGCGAAGCCCAATGGCTTCACCCGCGTAAAACAAACTACATTTTACAAGTACAGATGATAGTTCGTTACTATGTAAGGTAAGAAACAAAAAGAGGATTATATAATCTCTTATTCAGATTATTAAATAAAATTATAAATACAGCTTTGCAGCTTTTTATTATTCTTTTGTGCATTTGTCAATTAAGCTATTTTTTATTAAGTCCAATCGATAAAATACCTTTTTCAATACACTTACTCGAAAAAAACTGCCACTTATCGCACTATGATTAGATTCGACATAACATGTATATCACCCGCGTGCTTTTGTTTTATTTATCATACCAAGGGCTTTTTTTTCCTTCTTATCGCCACGGTCAAGCATAATTATAATTTTTTTTAAAGCAAAGAGGTGCAGATTTTTGAGGTTTTTTGGGATTTTTGGTTTTGGGGTTTTTTTAGGTTTTTTTTGTTTATTTATTATTTTCTGTTAAAAACACGATTTAAATTTTAATTATATTAATATATAATTGAAATTTAAATCCTGTTTTTAACAGAAAATAATAAATAAACATGATTATTTATGCAATAATTTGTTATTAACAACAAATTAATATTTATCTGTGTTCTAAATTCAAAAATATTTGAATTTCTATTCTTAATATTTAGTAGGATGTATAACGGTTTGATGTCTTTGCTTCTTTTTCATCCTGCAAAGGATAAGCGCGGGAAAAAGTGTATTAAATAATAATCTAATAAGTAACTTATTTATTGGTCTAGTTGTGAAAAATATGTTGAATGTAAGTTATGTAAGTTATAAGAGATTTCGCCGCTGTCGTCAGATATTGTGCTTTGCTATAGTTTGCTGCAATCTAAATCTAAAATGTATGGCAACTTTGGAAATTTTTCTTCATTAAGAAATTAACAAAAATGCGTCGTAATTTTCAAAGAAAGTACGTGTATTATAAGTGTAATGTGTTCGTAAGTGTATTGAAAAACGTCGTTTGATACACGTGCGAATTTGTCACTGCAGCCCTCGGCTCCATAACACACTCGCCTACGACTCGTGCGGATTCCGCCTCGGTCGCAATGACAATCTTTCGCCACTTGTATCAAAATGTACTATTAAACTCTCAAACCCCAAGCGAACTCCGGTATTCGCACACCTACTATATTTCTATTGTGTTTCTAATGACGATATTCAACGAATTAAGAACACTAGTTTACTAAAACGTAAATACTGTACTTACTCCATTATTTGACGCACTGATCTACACCAAAACTAGTAATATTTATTTTTTATTATTGTAATCCTCTTTTTTATATACTGTTTGGTGTACAATAAAGAATTAAGAATTAAGAATCGACAAAATCATAAATCCGCAAAATAAACATCGACATGTCCCATCCCACCGATGGTAGATTTGATGTGCGCACGCGCGTCGAAATACAAGTTGTAATATAATACGCGCGTATTTATTGCGTTTGTGCTGCGTCGCGACAGTCGCCGGACCACCGGGTTCTTGTGATTAGCGCGGTTTCCTTACGATATTACGAGTATGTATGGGTTTGAAATTATGTAAATGGTTTGATTTGTAAATTGAGGAAATTGGCTTATATTGTATAGAGTGGTTTTCTTTACTGTTCTTTATTTGTTTAGTCTGAAACTTTGATTTTATCACTAGTTCTGTGTAGTAACTTTATGCACATAACACTACTAAGGCGGACTTTATGCTTTAGGCATTTATAGGGCATGTCTACTAGTCGATCTTAGGATAGTTCAGAAACAAAACATAGTAGGTGCAATTTAAAATGATAGACAAAAAGTAAAGAAACAAAATGTAACAATAAATTCATACTTAGATACACACATATAAATAAGCAAGGTCATTGTGAAAACAAATCCAACCGATCAGTACTGAAATAAATCCGCCAACTTCTCGCAAATCTAGTCACGTGCCTTCACCTTAAAAGACAATCGGCTGGTCGCCATCCTGATATTCAGAGGAATTTCAGTAAGGGATTTCATCAATTTAAATTGTTTTTTTTTTTTTATAGCAGATTAGGTTTTTTTAGGTGGAAAATAATCCAATGACTTCTTTCGCGCTTGGGCGGGCCAGTAGGACATGTCGGACTTTTACTGAAAATAACCCCTGTTCCTTCTTTGTTTTCGTTCCAGGTTCCCGGGGTCCTACTTCGGACAACTCATGGCACTAGTAGGCTTGAACCCATCTGCAGGGCCCCTACGGTTTGCTGACAACTCCTTGAGGAGCGTAGGAACAGTGCGCGCCCTTGACGACTATGCTTGGTCCGGGCGGTAACCAGACGATTGGATGGCGTGCTACCCATTGCTCGCCATCCACTAGCCCGTATAAATACATCATAAAGTTGCAAGACTGTGGGGTTTATTAAAAGCTTGTTCTACAACTCCTGCATTCGAAAGAAAATCCAATTCACCACAATAACTTTTTAACTAACTAATATTTCAATCACCAACGCCATTAACTTACACAATCAACCAAGGACAGTTAACCCCATGACGTAGCGAACCGTTAGTTAACCGATGGTTTAATAAATCAAAAGTTAAACGCAGCTTACTTGTTGTTCCTGTACGTTATGCGGTCACTTAGCGGGGTCGCGTTTACACCGTGGTATTGTGGCGAATGCTACATTCTACAACTGTAGGATTGTATCCAGTAGTTGCGGATTTTATATTAAGGGGTATTCTAGAAACATAACTGTGAGCATTTACAGTTAGACAGTAGTTTTTGAAAAAGTTACCATTGTTTCTTAAACGTAAAAGGTAACTTAAGGTCAGTGAAAGACTACTTAGACTCGCCTTCTCATTCCACTCTAGTGTGAAGTTACTCAGGAAGAACCTGAAAGTAGGCAAGAGTATCTACTGATATTTTCAAAGTTTTGAGGACACTTGCTATCCAGTAGTATACAGAGGATGAGCGGAAAAAGAAAAGAAAAAGAAAAATGAAAAATCTGCACTAATATAATAAAGAGGTAAAGTTTGTTTTTTTATTTTTTTTGTTTGTAGGAGGTAATCTCTGGAACTACTGGTCTGATTGGAAAAAAATTAGCAAAGATAGAAAGCTGCTTTACTCCTGAGTGACATAAGCTATATTTTATGTACGGGGGCGAAGCCGCTGACAAAAGCTAGTATTATAATACATGCATAATATATTTAATATCACCGTTGCACCCGTGCAAAGCCGGGGCGGGTCGCTAGTATTTTATATGACACATTCTGACACACACAATGCAGGAACAACAAGTAAACACGTAACATAAAAAAGAAAAAAACAATAAACGTTATATATCTCACAGCTTTTTTTTTATGGTAGGTAAAAATCATCGAATGACGAATCCCACTCTTGGGCGGAGCGGGAAACAGTGTCAGACTCTTACTGACTAAAGAACCTACCCCGTGCCTTCCTTGCCTTATTCCCAGAGCCCCGGTGTAACGCTTTCGCATCAACCCTCAGCTCCGGGAGGCTTCGACCCTGTTGGGCCCCTACGGTGTGCTGACAACTCCTTGAGGCGCGCGGGAACGGAGCGCGCCGTCGACGAGTTGGGCTCGGTATGGACTGCTACCAGACGACCGGACGGCGAGCTACCCATTGCTCACCGTCCGCAAGCCAGTGTCTACGGTGGCCGGATATCGGCAGGATCGCGGCGGCGACGGCTACGGCGAGTGCGCCGTTGCCTTTGCCTTATGCGGTCAGCCTCCTCCTTTACGAGCATTACTGCCTCGCAGAAGGAGGCGACCGCCTGCCACTCCTCCTCGCTGCGGACCATGGCCTGCACCAAGGCCCGGCGCGAGAGGTCGCCGCCGCCGATCACCCCCACGAGGGCACGGCGTTGGTCTTCCCAAGCAGGGCTATATATCTCACAGCTAACAGATCTAATTCAGCAAAAGCCAGACAACAGGGATAAGGGGATCCCTTCCAAATAAAAATCACATTATGTCCATTTTAAAATCTGTTGTCTTTTGAATATCATTCTATTTATGTGTAACTTTAGCAAAATATTAGTCAGTAAAAATTTTTTTTTCACTGTACTACAATTTTTAAAATGAATACAGATCGAAAGAACTTAACTGAAAGAGTTGGGAGCGAATAATCTTCAAACTTAACTTAACGAGCAGAGCACATTTACCGCAGAACAGATGGTCGAAGGGGCTGAAAGAAAACGTAGTGTTGGTAGGCCTTCCACAAGTTGAACCGATGACCTAGTGAGGTAATTTATAACCTTTTGTCGTTGCGGCCATTGGAATAGTGCTGTGTCCAATAGTGGACGTTTTTCGGATATAATGGTGACAAATCATAAACTAATATAAAATAATAAGTAAGAGAGTGCAGCATTTTTTCGCTCGTTTTAGTATTTTTTTTTTAATAAAATAACATCCATACCATATTGTATGGATGTTATTGTTATTGTTTGAAATTTAAATTTATCAGAAAGAAGGATGTAGATATTGTGCAGTCCCTGAAGTTCTTCAAGATATTCTAATGTTACACTTCGGTGTAATACGCGTCTTCAAGCTCAACGCTATGCTGGCTACCGACTTTATGAGCGCAGTTTAGAGTAGTTAACTTGACTCGACTTTGTGTTAGGCAATTCTAGACGATTTAGCGAACCTAAACGCCGTCAAGTATTCTACTATGATTTATTTAAGTATACCCTTTTATATATTATACGAGTATGTCGTGGTTGAATCTTAGCAAGTGATCACTTTGTGAAGTAGTCGGCCATTTCACGAAACGTTTGGGTTTTATGTTATAGGAAAGAGCACACTAGGCAAATGTAGGATTTTAGGATCTGGCCACGGCCTATAAGTTGTTATTTAGCTAGGTTTACGCCTACCTAGGTCCAACTGAGAAGACGCCTACCTAGATTTTAACTATAAATAGTTCAAACCTAGGTAGGCGCTTAACTTTATGTAATTTATTTATTTACCTATTTTATTATAACCGAGCTCTCAAAACGATGAAAAGAACTAATTATCGATAATATTCTATTGTTTGTGGAAGTTTCGGTACTATTTTCTATCATCGGACAACCCAACGCACGGCGAGTATCCATCCTTACGTTGTTGAAACCTCTACGGTTCGGACTAAGCGTTTCGCTTTTTTAATTCCGTGCACATTGAAGGTCTAGAACAAATTGCCTGCTGCAGTCTTCCCCTCCATAATCTATAATTTGGTTGTTTTCAAGGCTAGAGTAAATAGGCTCTTAAACTAGTGCGCCTCACCATCAACGATTTCATTACTCGTTACCATCAGGTGGGATCGCAGTCAAGCACTAGTTTATAAAAAAAAAAGTTTATTTTAAGTCAAACAAAGAAACAGTCAGGATTTGCAGTTAATTTTTCCTCTACCAATCTAATCCACAACTCAAGCTAGACTGACCGTCATTTATAACAGAGTTGAGTGCAACAAAAACTACATCGAAGCTATGAAAAAGCTCGCTCAATAATTAACTGCAGATCGTTACATACGTCATCTCAGCGAGCTTATTGCGTAGTTGACGAGGAGTGTGATATACAGGTGGAAAAGTTGGCTAACTTGTTGGAAATATGATTTTTCATCCTACGAAAATTATTTCAGTATTGTTAATTATTATACGTTTATCTTTCGTCTAAAATTGGGATTTTTATTATGTATCTATTTTTATAATTTGCTTTATAGCTTTACAAGTGTCATATTTGAATCCCTCGCACGCGGGGAGTATTATTAAATTAATACGTAATTTAGCGCCTTTCAGAAAGTGACATAAAAACAAGATTTCTTTTTCCAAAAAAAAGTATAGTAACCAAAATTTTCGGCAGAATGGATTTCGCACACCCGTATGTGCAGTACGTACCCGTGCGTTTTTTTTCAAGATCGTTCAAGTTGTACAAACGTATTTACTATCAGCTGCATTCGAGGGGTGCATGTGTTTTTTTGAAACTTTAGTTTATGACTTCATAAAGGTGATAATACTAACCATAGTATTATCACCTTTATGAAGTCAAAAGTGAAATTTTAAGATAATGTAGACCACTACATTATCTTAAAATTTCACTTTTTGAAATCATTTTTAATGATGTACATAGTTATAGTCGTTTTCCTTACCGGCTTTTCCCTTGGTATATAAAAAGGGAAAAGAGGTAGGTTGCTTAAAGTTTGGCGCAAAATTATTATAATTCAAGACAAATAGCGCCAAATCAGCGACTAGTTAAGACACTTGGTGTCATCTCCAGAAATCGCAACGACAACCTCAGCAAATAAAAACAGATAAGACTTAAAGCATATCGTGTTAAAGTTCCTCTACCCAGAAAAAAATTGTGAGTTCATTCCAAACCAAACACACACTAGGTAATCGACATAGCCCATTATCGAGACACCATAGCACAAAAAAAAATAACCACGAACAAGCTCTTCATCCATTCCACCCGTAAACCACATCACCGGTCCATTAAGTGGATATAAAAATTATTTCGTTATTGTACAATCAGACGTAGTTATAGCTTTGTGTCACGATGACGCTGCGCAGGCGACGCGTGTGGTTGTCCATACTAATGTCATGCAGTTGTTTTGTTGCTGTGGTTTTTAACTGACGACTGTCGGGTTTGAAGTTTGTTTGAAATGAGGTTAAATGTTTCGTAGAGATTGGTTTTGATTTGTATTATGTTATGGATTATTAGCATAAGCATAATTAGCCTTATGATGTTCTTAATATTGAGATTCAAGCCTCCAGTCGCTAGGAGGTTATCCACCACTCAGGCACAGCACAGGTTTAATAAATGTTACACTGTTCTAGGATATGTTGGTTCTCTCACTATGTTATCACTCACCGTTTTGAAAGCAGGGGTAATGAAATAACTTACCGCGTAAAACTGAAATGTCTGTCTGGGTTTCCAACTACAACTTACAACTCTTAAATGTTGTTTTACTAGAATTTTAGAGGTTTTTTGCCATAGGAAACGACCAATTTGGAACCGTGCACTAGCTTCTGAATTTTTACAAGGGCCCATTTAGGTCTATGTGAAATAAATTATGTTGACTTTGACTAACACCGTCCGCCACTTCTTCATCTACTTGATTATTTATTACATCGATTTGAACATCAAAACAGTTTGAAAATAACTAGTAGACGGATAGTTGCGTCTACTAGACATAATACCTGCCTGGTCAGAGTGTCCTTCTTTTTCAAAAGAAGACGAAGGATTTTTGCACCATGCTCTCTTATGCACATCTCTATATAAATTTACTAATAATTTTCTTCATTATTTCCTAGGATCACGTATGTCTATGAAATACAGAAAAAAGATTATCTACCTCAAATCTTCTTACTTTCAAATATAGTAATTAGACCCTTTGACCACGCCGAAAGAAGAAACACAACCAATCAAAAACCACCTCTAAATATAGAAACAAAATCACAGGCTCTGTCCATGTCAATTAACAAAACATTGAGTATGGCCACGTGCTATGTTTTATGGTAGTAATCAATTAATGTTTTAACAAACCCATGAAGGAGTGATTTACAAGAGCGTGCCCCATAAGTGCCATAATGTCATGTGAGATAAGACTTGGGCAATAAAAAGATGTTAAGTGAAAATGTTGGCTGGTTGTTATGGGCTTTTGGGCACGTGTTTAGTGTATGGTGTACGTACTAATTTTTTTTAAACTGAAGACAGTTCACGGACCTCAGAAAAACCGATGTTGTAACCAGAGAATAGAATTTTGTTGGCAGGCAAGGTACTGCTTGTAGAACAGTTAGTTGATGGGGCTGAAAGGTTCTGAATTAGTGATCGCGTAATAGAAGATACAGAGTTGGCAATCTCTCAGAAGGTGAACCAATGACTGGATGAAAGTCATGGGAGTCTGATGAATACGAGATGCTCGATTGGACACTTGGGCGAAGCCATCCAATAGTGGACATCTTTTGGCTCAAATTATGAATATTCTAAAAAATTCCACAAAGTCAATCTCAAACATGTATAATCAGTATTTTATTTTATAGACTACCCATGATTATTCAGAAGCTTAAATTTGGATTACCGATTCGATAATCCTTATAAGAATAATAAATCAATGATATCGACATAAACATGGAGTACATAGTTGATTACAAGCAGCCACTTTATCACCTACTTCCAGCTCAAGCTTAGGATTTGCATTCACATGACACACTCAAAGATAAGTCAGCACCATCAAGTACATTAAATCCAATGAGCCGACACATGCACCTTTTATTTCAGATTATCTCCTATCAAACCACTTTCATCCCACTAAAAGCTCATAGATATGAAATATTGCTAATTACCGATGAAATATTACAGCCATACAGCAGCAACCACAAGAAGACGTGTCATATTTTAAATCTGAACGCTAAAAGCACCATAAGTAGCTGGCCATCAACGTCATAATATCATGTCGATAGTGTGTCACTAAAGCATAATGCACAGTCGTGACTATTTGTAAATGTAGCATCCATTACTCGTGTATAATGAGCCTGGAAGGAGATAAGCATTTTGACAAAGCAATAGGTGGCATTAATATTGCAGCAGTATGAATAGATGTGACAAAGTACGTAGATGGTTAATGTAAAATATGCAAGGCACGTCGGTAAATAAAGAAGGGCAATTTGTATTAGTCAGGTTGTGAATATTTATAGGTAGGCAATTATTTAGTAGCTAATAAATGCTTGTTATTAATCACTGGCACATAAATTAGGTTAATTCCTGGTTTGAAATCATGAATTCCATAAAGTTATTGATTAAGTTAAAAATTAATCTTTGTATCTGAATTATGATTGCACTCAACATTATAAATAATTAACGATAATGTATAAAACCGTTTTAACATGAACACTGAATAAAAGATAAAGCTATTAAATATCAAAAAGACAACAAAGCTAGATTAAAAGGAAGACAAAATAAAACTAACCCATAAATCAAACGCAACAAAAACATCAAACTAATCAGAATCACGGTTGGTCACAATTCATATTTCCTTGAAAGCGCTTAGTAACATTATAACAAAGTACCACTATAGGAGCGTATGCCATCAACTTTAAACGACGTCGCAGTCCCATTACAACGTACAATTTTTAATAAAAACATACAACGCAGACGTTACACATGATGAATTCGATATACTTTTGCTAAATGAAGCGCAACGCCCATAAGCCTTTGGTACTAGACAATTTCTTACTACTATTCCTTTTTATTTTGTTGGTGCATTACCAACTTACATTTGCTGTACTACAACTGCAGTTGCTTTGAATTCTCGTCCATATTTTCACTTGTTTAAGATTTCACTTCTCGAATTTTGGTTTGCTTTGATAGAAAATATAAGATTGCCAAGTGCTCCATCTGATATTGTCTATCGGAGTTTGCTTATGGTGTTACTTGCTATGATTTATGATTTCGTTCCGGTTGTATCTAAGTTTTGCTGTGCTAAACTTTATTTGTGCCGATAGAGGAAATTACCATTCGATCAAAAACGATTGCAGTTGAAATTCAAAGGATTGGTGATTTAAGTTTGATGAACTCAAATATACTTAAAGATTTACTTTTTTTAAATGTTTTAACAAATAAAAATTTGGAGTGTTTTAAAATACTCAACTTGCTTTCTAACAAAAAAAAAAAAATACGTGACTTCAAAGGAAGCCTGTCATAATCAACTTTTTTAGTTTCTACGTTTCAAGATTTTTGATTAGAATTCATTGCAAATAACATAAAAAGAAGCAAAAATCAGAATCGTCAATAATTAAATATAATTGGTTTACTCCGTAAACATAACTATCCAAAAATAAATCACAAAACATAATTCCGATTTCAATACAAAACAAAACTGTGCATAAAAAGTGCACATTATATTAATTTTATTTCGTCAAAATTTGTTGTGGTTTTTGACACACAATAAGATAAACGTAATCTTATTTTCTCGTTACACTTTCTACCTTATCGTGTATTATCTCCTCATCTAATAAGGGTCGTGTCACCTTACCGATATCACCTCGAAAGTTAATCTGACGCTTAATAAACTTTGTATGATTGATCGAACCTTTAAATACTAAGTTATCTTTACCGTTACCATTATCATCATCTTCTTTGTTGATGTCCTTATTTATTTCAAAATAAGGATCAGTTTTGAGGTCAACTTGCGTGAGGATATTAAAAGCCTTATTATCTTCAGAACAAAGTTCAATTTTCCGAATTATTTTTACGTTATCCGTAATTGTAGTTTGGTCATTGGTTACGGTCAGTGTCACAGTTTTTTTGAGGTTAAGTTTTGGTGTAACAAAAGTGTTTGAACTTTATGGTTGACTGAGTTGATCCAAAAATACAATATCTGGTGTTAGAAAGTCAAATGTGTATCTCCGATCTTGATGTTTAAGGTTTCGTGTGAACCATGTAACAATAATATCATTAAGTTATGAGTAAAAGACTTACCGTGTCCTTGGGAAGCTAAGAATAGTATGTATTATTGAAATGTATTACCTGAAACAAGACAAGTAAAAGAAAAATTAAAACATTATAATTTAAGATAAAGATTAAAACCTTTTCAATATCCAATCCTACTAATATTTTGAATGTAGAAATAAAAAAAAATTCAATATTTGAAAGTTTGGCAAAGAAAAAAATCCTATGATTCTTTTTATGATGTCAAGTCGTATCTTTCAACTTCTCGTCACGGTTTAAAAAATCCAGTGTTGTCTGTAACTCAATCAATTCATAGATTTTCACATTTAAAATTGTAAAGGAACCCATAAGAACTAAACTGTGAAACCGCTCAGCAGTGTCTACCGTCAAAGTTTTTCCTTAATAATTCCATCACGCCCTTACTGCCAAAATTTCTGGAACTCTTCACTCTTGGAAGCTCGATTATCACGCAGATTCTTTGCCAGGAAAGGATAGGCAATATAAAAGGATTCTGAGAAAAATATCAAAACAATGGAGCCGTTTTCCTCCTGGCAGAGTAAGCGTTTACAGGAAGTTTACATTTGTGGTTTTTATTAGTAACTCGGTGTATCATGGATGTTAATGAGTTTTTATATAGGTAGGTAAGTTAGGTATTGATAAAGTACTATTATTAGTGGTCGTATCTATTGGTGTGTTTTGTCTTTGTTGTTTACCGTATTTTAAACTTGGATGTTAGTACCAGTAAAATTTACCAGTAAAACATTATTCTGATCGCGTCAATACTACTATTTGTTTACCATTATTTTTTAGTTCTTTGTTAGTTTTCATGGTTTCTTATTGCTGCACAAAGGCCTTCCTCTTTTTCCTTCAAAATCTTTCTGTTTCAGGCAATCTCTTGCTAGATTTTTCCAGCAAATATGATAAGGTCACTACTTTCATCGCAGTCAAAATTTATTTTCAGGCATGTAGTAATATAACTTAGACAAATTGCTGTTTAAAGACCCATCGGATATTCGATTTGACTGTGGTGCTCCTGTTCAAAACATGAACCACACGTTTGAGTGTCCCAAGTACCTGAATTTGGCATGAAACAAGGCCTTATAATATAAATAGGAATAAATCTCAAAAGTGAAAATTTGTGATTACGTCACAAAAAAAAAATACACTTTTTTCCATTCGGAAAATTCTTTAAAACTAGATTAGACTTTTTAAATTTACATAAATTATTGGTTCGATTCGCAGATTTGCTCACTGAGGGTTGTAATCCGACACATATTTGCCCAGCTTTTTACAGTCACCTATTATCTCTCATCTCTAAAACATTGTCTCTGCTCATTCTAAAACACCATAATACACAACAAACATAATGCTTGCTCGAATTTATAGCGTCGTAAAAAACAGGTTCCTGATTGGCCCAAAAACCTTCCTTAATGACGGGTTTACGTATCATAACTGTGTTTACTGTAATTTCTCAACAGGGATCTTGTCACGACTCTGTTAAGGCGTATATTCCCTTCAACATATGGCAGGGGTTAAATGCAAACTTATTCCTGCCGCCTGCAACCGCGTAGTGCCTCGGTGACGTTTAAAACTATTTTCTTGCGGAAATATTGATTAATATACATTATGCTATGTGCATTTTCGAAAAATAGTATACCAGCAATTAATTTAGCAACAGTTTTTTTTTCGCCAAATGTATCAATCACACAAAAAAAAAATGGTAATGATATAATTATATCATCATCAGCCTTTTTAATGTTCCCACTGCTGGGACACAGGCCTCCTTTATAGGAGGAGGATTGAGTTGATTCATATATATAAATCATTTTTTTTTTTCAAAATCTATATATTTAGCCTATATAGAGGAGTAGGTATACTGTTTTAGCCACTAAATGGGAACAAGGGCCTTAAAACTCCGAAATGATGGGAACTGCGAGTTCGTTTGGTCGCGTTAATCTCGAAAATTATTGCATCGATTTGTATGTGTTTTGTTAGACGAGTATTTGGCTACATCTCGTAACAGCAGTGTTAATGTTAACCATTAATTTGAGGAAATTGAGAGATCGGGTATCATCAGCGTCAATCTTTTGCCTAAAGTTCAGTTACTCTTAATCAGTCATCACACTTTGCCGTTATTTAAATTTATTCGGTCGGTATTTAGTAAGTATTTAAAATTTATGCTGAGTTCAAAGTTTATTAAGCCAAGAAATAAGAATCTCTATCTAATCTCTATAAGATCTTTCTGACTGACCTGTCAGTCTAGTAGTTAGTGAACCTGACTGCTATGCCGAAGGTCGTGGGTTCGATTCCCACCCAGGACAAATGTTTGTGTAATGAGCACGATCATTTGTTCTGTGTCTGGGTGTAATTTATCTGTAATATGTATGTATTTAGAAATATATAAGTATGTTTATCAGTTGTCTAGTACCCATAACACAAGCTCTGCTTAGCTTGGGACTAGATAGCGTTGTGTGATAAGTTGTGAAAAAAAAAACCTCTAATTGTTCTATAGTTCAGAAAACGTGTAATGACAATCTTTATTATTTACTTACGTTACTATTTATACTAACTTTCAGGATATAATGTGATTTTCCATACAAACAAAATTCTCCATTTTATTGAAAAAAGCCTCCTTTAAAGTTTAAATTAAATGTGTTATCTCAGACCTCGCCTATGCCACAATGAAGAGAAGGTCTGTACAAAATTTAGGGTTTCTAATCCCAGTAGATTCAGCTGTCCGTTTATTGTCAGTCAGTCAATTTTATCAGTATGTTATAATTACTATATAATCACTGGCTTCTGTCTGTGGTTTCACCAGCAAGAACAAAGATTTCTCTAAACAAACTTGGGATCCCCGTTTCATCCCATTAAAGAGTAAATTTTGGTAAATATTCTCCTAGTGTTCGCCTGCGTCATAAAAAGAAGTCTCATTAGTTCGTTTTTTAATTTGACAACTCAGAATGTCATACTCTAGAAATATGTTCCCAATTTTCTAGAAATATGTTCCCAAGTTTGACATTTTAAGTTGTCAAATCGTAGTCTAGGATTAAAAAACGAACTATTGTCAAACTCCTAGGCCCTGTAATTTCGGCTGTGCGTCAGTAAGTCAGTTTCTCCTTTTACACACAATTATGTACTTATGAAACAATACCAAGAAGTCATTATACTGAAATAATAGCTCTCAAAGAGTTCAAGCTCAACACATGTCACAAGAATGCGTTAATAGTTACAACATAACATCCAAGTAACGCTAATTGTTCATAAACAATAATAAAAACAAAACATGTTGCATTAATGTGCAATGAGCTGTGATATTCCCACGTTTATGCTTATCATTGTTGTAAACTTATTATATTTGGTGTATAATGTTATTATGCTTACGATGAAGCTATTTCGTAAATTAAGTAGTGATATAAAAGAGGCATTTTGTGTTGTTCATAAAGAATTGTCTCACGTGCATTCGTTTTGTTGCTGTTGTTTTTCTCACGATTTTATTATAAGTCTTTATTCATAAATTGATTATTCTATACTTATTTGGATAAACAAATATATACTTCACAAAAAAAATGTTGTGCGTTAAGTTATTAACTGGAATTCTTTGCCGGAATCTGTGTTTCCTGATAGTTAAAACTTAGAGGTCTTCAAGTTAATAGTGAATAGATTACTTCTAGACAAGCGTGCTGCATCGTTGGCCACATTATCGCTTACCATAAGATGAGATGGTAGTTGAACATGGTCTTATACATGTAATAGCAATACGGATAATCTAACTGGCATTATATTGAACATCATTATTTCATCTGAAAGATCCACTATTGAATATAGGCCTTGCAACAAATGTTGCTATAACGCCCCGATCCTGCGTGCCTCCATCAGTTTCCTGCGATCCTCGCCAAGCCATCGGCCCACTTGACGAGAGGCCTTCCAACGAAATGATACTTGGTTATCATTACATGTATCGCCATAGAGCATCTATTCTGTATTTTTTTATATCCATCTAATTTGACCTCCTCAAAAACGATGACAGCAACAAAACTTGACACCAAACTCGAATCAATTTCAACCCGTTACTGCTCACTGCTCAACACAATTACGTCAAGACACAATGGGTCCTAGAGGTTCTTTGTCTTACTATAATTACTTACACGTGGTGGTTACTTAGCTAATTAGTTTGTTTTTTTTTTCTTAAATGATATAAACTGGACTAGTTTTCGACATTGTGTGATCAAATCGTCGATGATGAAGTGCAAAAGTTTAAGAAAGACCCTATTCACTTTAGCTTTGAAGACACCCAAATTAATAATTGAACGCTGCAGGCAAATTTTGGAATATTTGGAATATATATTTATTTTCTTACCACAAATTATGTCATAACATTACAGTCTACAGAACATTTTTTCATATAAATTTGTGGAAGACTGGTGCCTAGACTAAGTTTTATAAAAACCTGTAAATCAGGTCACCAGGCCCCCTAAACAATCAACTTATACCTATTATATAATATTAAATTGTTCCAGGCCTTCGTTGTACGTAGCATAAATGACAAGACTAAACGCTTAGTCTGAACCGTAGAAGTTAAAACAACGTAAGGGTGGATATTTGCAGTATTACAAATGAGATGGCGAAATCAAGTCAATTCGATTTTTTGGTTCTAGGACATGCCGATTTTCTCACGTTGTTTTACTCCACTGTGTTGAGGGCAGTGGTGGTGAAATAAATTACACAAAGTAATGCGCCGAGCAGAGTTTGAACCCGCGTCCTACTACTTGCAAGTCGAGGTCTTTAGCACTCAGTCACCACTACTCCCAGAGCAGTGGTGGTTGAGTGGAGTTCGAATAATATAGTGTGTCCAAATCGTCAGTAGTAACGTCGAGAAACGTAAGTGGGCTTCCGATCGGCGAGCAATGGGTAGCTCCCCGTCCGATCGCCTGGTAACAGTCCGGATCGAGCCCAAGTCGTCAACGGTGCGCACTGTTCCCGCGCGCCTCAAGGAGTTGTCAATAAACTGTAGGGGGCCCTGAAGGGTCAAAGCCTCCTGGGGCCAAGGTTTGATGCGTAATCGTGAGATTTAGGCAAGGAAGGAACGGAGTAGGTTGTTTAGTCAGTAAGAGTCTGACACTGTATCCCGCTCCGCCCAAGGGCGAGATTCGTCATTGGATGATTTTTACCTACAGAAATCAAAAATACCCAATGTAGTAATTCCTTAAATTGAAACAGTTAGTCATTTTGCACCTGTTGTTTCAAACTGATATGGCAGGCTTCATGTTTCATGACACGCCAATTAACCAGATTGTCATTTGACCTTTATGAATCATTAGTAACAATAGCATAAGTGTATTTACTGTTTGTAATCAAATATGGCTCCTACACTCGCACTCGAAAGGTTCCATACAACTCTAAACAACACGACATTTCACACTAATTTTACAATAAATAATAACTTGCTTCCAAAAAAACGTCGCGCGTCATATGTGACTTCCACCAGGTTTAAAGCCAATTCGCTCTCCTAGAAAGGAGGCCTGTGTCCCTGTAGAGGGAACATTAAAAGGCTGATAATGATGATTAATTGAACTAGCTTCTGCCAGATAAGAGGCGGGTTATTTAATGACATTTCATTTAATTGTAAAATGACATTTCTTTTGCCATTTGTCTTAAAAAAAAACAAAAAAATCTTAATTTTTTAATGGCATTTGTAATTAATTTATTATATCACACAATAGCAAAGCATTTACAAATTTATTAAATTACTACATACTTTTGTTTCTAGTTTACCTATTGATATAGTGTCAACAGCAATTCATCATTTGTAAAAATTTCAACTGTCTACTAAGGTTTACTAGATATAAGCCTTGTGACAAACAGACGGACAGTGGAGCCTTAGTAACAGGGTCTCATATTTACCCAAATACGATACCTAAAAGTAGTCAAAACCTCAAAAAAATATTCTCGACGTGTAATAATTAATCTGAATCGTAAAATTCGATATGGATATTTTTAAAACGCCCAAAATCATCATCAAAATGCTATAAAATGGACTTTAGGCTCATAACACCAAGGTAGCAACGGATTTAAGGTCAAAAAGGTTAAACCAGTCTTACTTAACCTCTTTGTCAGCTTAAAGTTGTATTGTGTTGTTCAACACAGAAAGGTCTAAGTTAATTGGTCAGTCATAAGTGATGTTTTGTGGACAAATTATGTATTTTATGATTAAAACAATATCAGTTTTCGTAAGTAATAAAGAACCTGTAAATGTCAGAAGAATTTATTGTGGAGGGGATTATGTTTAAAACTAAAGATTATAGACAAATATATAGGAATTATAAGTTCTTTAAATTTTAAGTCTAATGAACCGTTATGATTATTATTAATTAGGAGCTTAGGCAAATACTTCATAATGCATTATTTTATTGGATGGCTTTATAAAGCTTTATATCTTCTTTTGGTTTGTTCTCATTTTGTTAAATATTAATATTCCACAACTATCACACAGCGCCATCTAGTTCCAAACTAAGCAGATTTGCTTTACAACTTTTTCTTACTTTTTTCATTAAAGTTTACGCCATCATACATAGGATATGAATCAAAAAACGCATTCTGTTTACACAGTCTCCAAAAATTAATGTCCGACCGAACTTTCGGTTTCGGTTTCGGTTTCGGCCGAGTTTCGGCCAAAAATCAAGTTTCGGCTGCAGTTTCGTATCCGGCCAAAATCGGCCGAAACTTTTGCCGAAACCGAAACTTATCTCGCAAGGTCACGCACGTTCGCCTAACTTCGTTTTCCGCGGCAAAGCTGTGTCGTAAGCCGTCGGCTCTGTTCGGGAATCGTCGTGTGCCGTTCGTATAGCTCTGTAGTAATGCAATAAAACTTAGTCAGTGCGTGTGCGTCTGACGGAAACATTATAAAAACACCAAATTTCAGTATTTTAAGAAATTTTATACTTGACCATGTGAGTTTCGGTTTCGGTTTCGGCCGAAACTGAAGCCACGGCCGAACATTCGGTTTCGGTTTCGGCCGGAAAACCAGTTTCGGTCGGACACTACCAAAAATACAAGTTTTAGCCTAGTTTGGGAGACATAAAACTATGTTGTACCTTTGACAAATTAACTGTCCATGTTTTAGTTACTCAGATTGTATGTTATAGTTGTTTTACAAATAAATATTATTTTTATCATTAACTGATAAAATTTATATATTTCCAAATATAAATGTGGATGTCGAGAAATTACACCCAGACACTGAACAAAATGATCGTGCTCATCCGTCACAAAAACATAATACCTATTTACTCGTTCGATTTGTTTGTTATAAATAACACTTTCTACAACTATCACACTTCTTCTCAGATTTTTTAAATTTTCATTGAAACGCTATCCATAAAATGCTCAATAATATTTTGAATTTTATTATTTACTAGCTTTTGTCAGCGGCTTCGCACGCGTACATAAAATATAGCCTATTTATTTCACTCAGGAGTAAAGCAGCTTTCCATTGTTGCTATTTTTTTCCAATCGAACCATTAGTTCCAGAGATTACTTTATTTTATTTTATTTATTTGAGGGACAATAAACAGCTACAACATACATTTTACAGAAAAAATATACAGAACAAACGAGTTTACAATATTGCAGCCCACTGCATTATCTACATATTAATTTAAAAAAAAATAAAAAAAACCTTTAAAAAAAATTACCTCCAACAAACAAAAAAACAAACTTTATCCCTTTATTATATTAGTGTAGAAATGTATGTATTAACTATAGAGAATTGCAACAAGTTCAAACATGTTGCTAGACAATTGTTAATCAGACTGCTAAGTTATGTTTTTTTTCGCTGACTCACCAACCAGTAAATGCTACTTTAAGACTTTTTACTTCTTAGTCAGTCTAGTATTATATAGTAACAGGTATATAATAATAGGGTGACTGGTATAATCATCATCATCAATTCAGCCGAAAGACGTCCACTGTTGGACATAGGCCTCCCCCAAACGTCGCCACAACGACCGGTCCCGTGCGTCTTGTATCCATCGAATTCCAGCAATCTTGACCAGGTCGTCGTTCCACCTCGTGGGAGGCCTACCAACACTACGTGTTCCGGTACGCGGTCGCCACTCCAAAACTTTTCCACACTGGTAACAGTACTATTACCAGACTGGTAATAGTGACCGATAAAACACATGATTGTATTCATGATAAAAACAACTTTTACTATGTGACTAAAGCTGAAATCGCGAAAAAATTAGCTTGTCAGAATATTTATGTTCGCCTAACTCATCATCCATCATCATTTATAATGTTCCCACTGCAGGGACACAGGCCTCCTCTCTCTAGGAGAGGGAATGGGCCTAACTATTCAAAATGTATAAGAATTACCATAGTCTTTCTCTCGAAGAAAAAAAAATGTTACAAGCGGCTTCCAAAAATTCTTTTCATTTGCAAATCAGCAATAACAATTTCAGTTGATACAGCAAATAAAAATCCTTACTAATTAAACAATTTCACACTGCATAATTTTTCACCTGTACAAATAAATTGACCAGAACATAAAAAATACAACTTGTCGTGACTGCATTATTAAAGTTACAACACTTTAATATCTATGAATCTTATTACACAAGCCATAAACTTTGTATAAAGGGTCCATTTTGACTATATTAAACTATATAACGATTCTTTTCATCTTATTTTGCGGTCGAAAAAGTACCCTCGTTCTCTCTTGAGCTGGTACTTTAAATTATAACAAGAGTGAAAAGCTATCCATCGTTCAATTGTAAAGTAACAAAAAAATTATAATGATGTATGTCTTTTTTGCATTGCTCGACATTTCGTTTAGTATTAAATGTTTAACAGATTATCTGGCTAGTCTATTAAATATAGTTTTGACGGTTCATTGTCATCATCATCAGCCTTTTTCAATGTTCTCATTGCTGGGACACAGGCCTCCTCTTTTAACGGTCTTTTGTTTTGACGGTTAGGCCCATAGAAAACTCCTGGAGGAAGCACTCACGAAATTGGGAAGTATATTGGAAAAAAGAAAGTTACATGAACCGCTCCCTGATATGATTTAAAAATAGAAAGAATTAATATGCCAATAAGTCTAATTTACATATTCATAACCTCATTGGCATATATAAAACATTTCATAGCTCGATGGCTCAAAACGACTGTTCGAAACACGAAAAATAAAATTCAAACATTCAACCCTATTAAACTCGCTACTGGCATAAACTTCCCAAAAAAAAAAACTATCCAAATCACATAAAACTCTTTTTAAAATTCAAAGTCCGTTGCAATAAATTATCATTCGTTCCACGGTTCCTCCATAAAATATAATAAAAAAAAAAACATCAAAATATACCAAATCGGGGCTAGGAGCGAACTCAGACAAAGCTCTATTGAACTTGTCTGAACTTGTCCCTAAAAAAAAAAAGCCAGGCACCTGTTTGGGACACCACCTGTGGAATACATTAAGTCTCTTTAGGGACTAAAAAAAAGTTTGTAGTACAGTTTTGTACGGCATACAGGTTTTGTTGTTGTTTTTTTTGTAAAACTATTGATTTACTCTCGTTTAGACGTATTGTTATAGCCCATTTCTGTGTTAAAATATATTTTGTGAGGTTTTTTGTTTTGATTCTGAAAGGGAGAATACTTAATACCAATTGGTAAGTAAACAGTGAGTGTATGTAAGTGGCTAAAGAATAAATTAGATTTTAATATGTCAATATTTAGTATTTTTATATTTGCTTGTAATCATTAAAAACCAAACAAAATTTTCAAACATGCGAACGGTTTTTTGGTAAATATTTCCTTAAATATGTTTTCCACAAGATTTAAAAATCGTGTAGAAAAGAAGAGTTTTTTTTTTAATTGCAATAAACTTGCTTGCATGCGTGCTTGACTGCGATCCCACCTGATGGTAAGCAGTGATGCAATCGTTGATGGTAAGGCGCACTAGTTTATTAAGAGCCTATTCAGTGTAGTCTTGAAGACACCTAAATTAGAATCGGAAGGAAAGACTGCAGCCGGCAAACTGTTCCAGTCCCTCGATGTACGCGATATAAACGTAGGTTTTTCATTATTCACAACGGATTGTGCTCATTTAGACAAATTGATGATTACTTGTCACATTGACAGAGTATATCGAGTACGTTTGCAAGTTAGTGCAGAGCTGAAAAAAGTTAACATTAAATGAAACCATTTAAAAGCCAAACATTTAAACAAGTGAATAGAGTCTTAAATTGTTCTAAAGTAGCAAGTTAAAATTTCTCAGTGGCAAGTATCATATTTTTGAGAACCGCATTATAAACGATACTGAAAATTAAAGAAAGCTTGAATCAATAATAAACAAATCGAAATTAGTTCAATAGCTATGGACATTGAAAACTATAACAATATTAATAAGAGATATTATAATCCAAATATAGATAAACCAAATGAACAAGTAACAACTAAAGACAGTTTTAATATTAACAAATTAGAATCTAAAGCGGTTGTTCAATCTAATCAGTTTAAATAATTTATTCAAATCTGTGTACCGTTTGAATTTCAATGTATCATTTGGTTAAATCATTTAAGTATTATTCTGAACGGTGATTGCAAAACGAAATTATTTTATTGAACACAAACAATGCATTATGTTGGAGTAATTGCAAAATTGCTGTACAATCGCACATGTTGGAAAATTGTTGAACAAAATTGCTGTATTTGACTGTTTAGATTCTTGCATAGATTACAAACGAGAAGTTAAGGCGAATCATTAGTTAGTTAATGCTTGTTGGAGGCTGATTTGAAACCTGTTACTGTTTGATATTTAAGTGGGTTTATGGAGGACTATATAACGAGACAAGATAACTATCGAAAAATATGATATTACTTTCATGCTCTAACAATTACGTTCAGACATGTGTAAAAACCGAGAGTTAAGGTTTAGTTTCTAAATAATTACTTACGCCTTAGGCCTTAACGACTAGATTATATTAATCAATCGAATGATGGAAGAAAGAAATTATATGAGCAATTTCGCAGTGGTAGCCTTAAAAGTTGTATGTCCTGTAGTCAAACCCAGGCAAGCGCATTACTTTGTACACAATGTTATCACTACTTCTCTTAGAACACTAAAGGAAAACCTCTAAGAAAGTAATTAAACCAAAAATCCGAAAACACATGACATATACCAAACCGCGCTAAACACGCGTGATGCATGTAGCTTTAATCCCAACAATGGAAACATAATAAGACTGATGATTATGCCTTTATGGTGTTGAAGTAAGAGAATTTAAAAATGGAAACGGGAAAATTCAACAAATCTCATGACTGTATCCAGCAGTTGACTACAACAGGCTATTGCAGTGAAATAATCGTGATGGTACGGTTGTTATAGTGACTTTACTATTGGCTGCTGTGCTACGTATTGGTTCTTCGATTCCAGTACAGAACGAATAATTGTATGGCCTACAGATACACATAGGATACAAAATATTTTAGTGTGAGACTAGATTTGAGCAAGATAATATCTGAAAGAACTGATCCGTTAACGAAAACTTTTATCAACTCAAAGTTACACTGAGTTTACGGTACACTATATACCGAATACTCAGTGTAACTTACCTCAACTCAGTGTAAACTTACACAGTGTCCTTTTTGTCCCATAAAACGAATACACTGGAATAGATCTGTTAATTTTTTAATCTCAAACACGATCATAAACATGGGCCCTAGTAACGTAACCTACCCATACATTGTGTGAGCATTATTACTGCTATCTTAAGTAATACTGCATCCGTTACTATAGCCGGGAGCCATACTTAAGTATACCTTCCAGTCCTGTCAGATTCTAGAGAGTAATAATTTTCATAACGATAATATAAGTAGGCAGCCTGCTAGTCTACTGTATCCCATAGTGTGTTCCTATAATACTGTTAATCACAGAGTTTGTTAATAAAAAAAATATATGGCGTTTATTTTAGTTCATCAAGATCTCAATTTTAATTATTTTTATGGTCTGGACTAAGCGTTTTACTTCGTCTTTAATAATAATAATAATGATTTATTTCTCTCAAAAAGGTAAGTACAGACATAGATTCATGACATATGATTTCAAATCAAATTAGTAACCTTTGTGAGAGCTGGAGTCTATAGTAGGTTCGGGACCTGTATGACAGATCTCCAGGCTCTCACCCTCTTAAAACAATACTATTAAATACTAATATGAAAACATCAGCGTACAGAGAGGAATATTTAAAAACTAAAATAGGATAAATGTTAAAACTAAAAATGGTGTGTCTGTGTAGTGTATGGTGTGTGTTGTGTGAGTGTAAGTGTGTGTATTAAAATGTGGTCTACAAATTAACTATCAAAATCATTTTAATCATTTTAAAACAGCTAAAATATTTTCTGTCTCAGAATAATCCAAATCAAGAAGCCACCATATATAATAATTACATAACCCTCATTATTTTATGTCACGCAGATGTGTGAAAAAAGCGCAAGGTATTAGCAATTTCTAATGGAAATGAAGTTTTCTTCAGTAATGTATTATTATGAAGGTCAACGACTACATTGGTGATTATAAATGTGCAACCGTATAGTACAGCCGTTGGAACTTGGCGAGTGTGACGTTCGGCTCTGCGAATTTTAGTACTAGAAAACTCGTAAGAAAAAAAAATGGTTGCCTGTAAAGTCGGTTTTACGGGCGAAGATTTTACGTGACAACGTCTTTTTCTCGGTAGAATATTTATTGATATGAATATAATTAAATTGCACAATAGGAACAAGGAATTGAATGAAAATAAGAATTGCACAAATTTTAACTATAGAACTAGTGCTGCGCGCGCGACAGACCGATCATAGTTGAGTGGGAGAGAGACGCAAGGCATTCGGCGGGCCTCTCTCTCGTTCGGTGACTCATCGTAACGTTACCGAGCGTTACACTTTTTCATAAGTGACTCCCAGCCACAACCTAATTTAAGACGTTGTCACGTCAAAATGGTTTAAACCAATAAACGAAATTTGCAGTTTTTATTGCTGTTTAAAACTGTTATTGGCGTTTATTTTTGTGCAAGTTTTTAAGTGTTAAAATTCGCAGAGCCTAACTTCAAACTCATCAAGTTTCGACGGCCGTAAATTATAGATATAATAGAAAGACAATAGGTGTTCGCTTGGAGCTTAAGAGTTTAACACCCGTATTCACAAACAATACTCAAACGACCCTTGACTAAACAAACGCACAGCGTTGAAATAGAGCTCTGTGATTGGTTCGTTTGTGTTGCGTAGTTCACAAACCCTGCCCTGTGCGCTCGCGAGCACTGTGAGACCGCATAGTAACGTTTGTGAATACGGGTGTATGCAACTTCTGTTTTATTGCTATAGTTGAGTAGGACCAACTTTTAGTGAAGCTTTATCATCAAGTAAACCAAAAAGTTCTACTGTACGTACTGTTAAACATAAAATCTAAATATTTCAAATATGACGGATCTTTGAAACTCCCTGGTTATCGAGTGAAAATCACTAATTAATTACAAGTATTTCAACAACAAAACAGAAACAGTATAATTAAAGCTGATAAAATCTGTTTCTCACCTTACAACTTTATATGATTGGTTTGAACTTTGAAGGCACTGTACAGTTTTTTTTTGTTTTAAACTGTATTCAATTAGTTATTACAAATTTATCTATATATTTAGTGTGTATTTGTATCTATTAATCTGAAAATTGAGTAAACACTTTATTTTTGTCAACTAATTGTTCCAGAAATTTTTGTCCATTTTAGGTGACTGCAAGATATTGTGAACTGCAATAAGGATACTAATTGTGTATGTTTTAATTTATGGTTACCATTATTTTATTTAATATCTCACAGTTAAGAATGTTAAATTATCCACGCCAAATCAAAACGTTAACTACAATAATTTAAATGTATTATTAGTTTCCAATGCCGACGACAATAGCAGAGTCAGAAAGTAATAAATCTAATTTAAACAGAATTCGACCACTGAGCATAAGTATCGTTGACAAAGTGCTAATTTTGAACATAAATAGACCAAAATTAACATACGGACCAAGTCATAAATTATATGTTTATAACCCTTGGCTTGTTTTAATATACGTATCGAAATGCTACTGTTGTATGATCATTTTTGCCAGGAGAATGAAAAAATCGTGGCTAATGATAATAACAAATATCGATTCCTAAGGCAATGCTTACTGAGGTCAAAATTAAGGTTGAGTCGTCATATTATTAAATTATATACCGTGAGTCTGACATGTCATAGTTGTCATAGTAATGTAGATATAAAGAAGAAGTTGAAGTTAAAAAAATAGTAGTCTGAAGATCTAGCACCAGTCTTGCTAAAGAGATGTTTTTCAAAATTTTGAGTCGGAGGTGTTATAACATAATATAGTCAGTCACTCTATGAAAAATACTGATATCCATCTAAATCTAGTTTAGCTAGAAGTCATCCCCAATTTCATAGGAAATGTTTTGGCAGATTGATCATTTTTGACACAAGACTTATTAGAATTTTCGCTGATAAACATATTGTAAGTATCTATCTGATAGGAATGTGAGTTGAGTTCTGTTCTATCTAATTGGACTATGAATTGAGTTCCATTAATTATTTCTTTAGGTTTTAGATTTTGGGAGATGGAAGTTTTAATGATACTAATAAGTATTTTTCTTAGCAACTTAGATTTTTTAACAGAATATGAATTGTCATTCCAAATTATTAACCTACTATTGTTTCTCACTAATGCTAATTGGAATTATTTACCTAAATAAAACGTGCTGAGCTTTAGGTGAAAGCTTATAATCATTTATAATTTTAATTGCTGCTACTGGTTTCGCCCTCAATGAGACATCAAAACTATTATTTCTTGATTACTTATCCAACTGCTTCATCAAAAAAAGAAACGACTGCTACTGACAAAAGCCGTCGGCGATATCTTTGACAATATAAAAAGAAAAACTTCAAAACTGCTGAACCGTCTCTTTCCACTTCAATAGTAATCGAAAATAAGTTACTTCTTCAAAACCGTGACTTACTTTCTTTACAAAATTGTACTTACCGTTTTTGGAGTGCACGAAGTCAGCCATTTCTAAAGCTTTGGAATAAACAACATTGATACTTTGATCCAAGTAAGTGCAAAACATAATTTTGTTTTTGCTATTTTAAGGACCACACGGGTTAAACATGAATTTTGATTTACCAATGAGTGAGAGGTTCGACAAAATCAATAGTAATAATTTAGAGTGCTCTCTGTATTATTTTTGTTACAGTATTTTTCTATATCTTTATTATTTGAATCACCTTTTTCGAATGATATATATTTTGCTAATTAACTATAAATAACACATTATATTTTTGTAAAGTAAAAAATATTTTATTTATTTATATTTTTTTTTTATCAAATTAGATGAGATTGATATTGATTGCAAGCAAAGTTTCTGCCATAACAAATCTAAAATTATTTGTGAAAGATGTCTAATGGTGATGGTTTATGTAACATATCACGATATGCAATGCATTTCATATAGTTTTCGATTTCTTCGTTCACGATCAGTTGAGTTGCCATCGATTTTCGCTTTCGATTGTCGAGTACTTTGCATTGAGTCCATTGCCAACGTTTGGTCACGGTTTAACGTGTGGCATGTTGGCGTGAATTCTTCTTTTATGTTATTTGCAAATATGTTTATTGTGTCTCTAGAAGTTGATTGGAAGTCTATCTCAATTATGTGTTATTAAATTTTTTATGATTATATTTTTTACCAGATTTATTTGTCACCTTTAATTTAGTTTATAATGTAATGTATTTAATTTTATCACACGATCTTAGAAGATAAATTCTACTTATACTGCTTATGTTGTTTTTCAAGTGATGAGCCTAAGAAAACAAAATCTATTTTCATGTTTTCTACATGAAGCTCGGAATGTTAATTCTGCTTATATAATTTGACGTTATACTTTTGATTTCTGTAGCTACTATTAGCTCACTATTTTTAAACACACATACATTTTGTAACTGTGTTCTAAGATTTGGCACATTCTAATAAAATCACAAGTGTTTAATTTCATGTTTGTGTGTGAACTTAAAATGACTACTTCAAAAAAAAAAATATAACAAATAGCCTCGTATTTTTTCATTTAAATTCGACGGGTGAAATGTTTAAAAACAATTATAATATCTTTAAATACATTAAATAAAAATAAAAAAGTATTATCTAATATAAACGTCATTGTAGATAACTTTGTCCATTTTACTCACATCAAGTTATTCTAGAGGTTTCAAGTTTGTAACTTGGGCCAGGCCGATTCGTGACTGCAACCACGATTTAGAGCGTGCCAAGTTTACGTCCCGCCAAGCTTGAACTAGATCATGTTTGTATTAACGTTTTCAACTTTATATAGTTCTGTGAGCTGAATTTTAAGTGTGTGTTCAGTAAATATAGTATTTACTACTTCTACTAGAGCTTTATCTATTTAACTGTGATTTTGTTTTAATAGACAAAGAACTAACTAGTTGTTTATTTTAATTTCAACTAAGTATTTTATTAAAATCATTTCGGATGATACTCGTACACTAAAAAAATACTTCTTTCAGCTATATCAGTAACCAAGTTAAATATTATTTGGAACGAATTTGCCGGTCTCATAAAAACAGTTAATATTTTAGTCAACAAATTAATAAACCACAGCGCGAGGTATTTAAGACGTGTTATTTATCCTGTCCTCACAATTCAGAACTAGTCGGAACATGTCCCTCTGCTGACAGCGATGTAGCGTAAACAGTGGGTATTTTCGACCCGATTGACGAAGCTCTGAACGCAATCTAAACATGGGTGTATGAGTTGTTTAGCGTTTACTTGATTTTAGTTTTAGATTTTGCTTATTTGTGTTTTGTTGTTTTTTTTTTTGATGATTTTATTTTTAGATGAGTTTTTATTTTGTTTTACTTATTCTCTTTGTTTTAATTTGGAATCACTTGTTAAATTTTCAAATAACTAAATTTTGTAAAAACCAAAGTCTTCAATAATTTTACTAGAGCAAAGTTGAGAAAAAAAAATGTAAAAGTTACTTATAGAAACTTTTAATATTTCACTACTGTTTTTTTTACATCATATTTTTTTATAATATGATTGCACTCAGATATATATAAATTTTGTATTACCACAGTAAGTTAGGCTGAGGTAGTATTTTAGAAAAAATAAACATATTTAAGTTTTTACAAAATAATATTTATTTCACAATTATTATTACCCCATAAAATATTTGGGAGACAAAATTAACACAATCCAGGTTATACGAGTCGATTACATGCGGTACTTAACTAGAATAGGTACTTGTAAATAAGTATGAATGCTTATCAAGAAAAAAAATCACAAACTTTTAAATGCAATATTTACAGGTCAAATTATTCATTCTACATCATGTTTTATACAAATAAGTAAACAATTTTTTTTTCAATTATTTTACACTTTTTGGAAACAGAACTTTCTCAAACAAATTTTATGGCTTCAACATAATTAAATTCACTGATAAAAATACGTCAAAATATTTACAGTTGTACTAAAATTAATTACACATACATTGAAATGCGGAGACATTTTTATAATTTTAGTTCTCCTTAAAATTATTTCAATATCTTTTAGGCTTCCATATTTTTTTACGATTTCGTAAATTTAACTAATATTTGGTGTCTAATCGATTCGAATGAAAATAATTAAACAAAAATGAATCTATGTATTTATGACTATCGAAATTATTTGGAACTAAAATAATAATTGAGATCTATATACGCGTCTTAAAAAAGTAAATTAATCTAAGATCTAATTTTATTTTCATCTTCAAATAAATGGAATAAATTAAACTAGTTTTAAATGAATCTAAAATTGATAAACAAGAGATCAAATGGAAAATGTAACTTAATCAAAAACTTAACAACACTAAAATAATATTTAAGTCACAATCAATTACAATATTCATTATTTGTAGTTGTGATCACTGGTATAATTATTTTGTAAAATGCAGCAGATATTATTGGCGAAAGCACTTACGAACATATGTATAGAAAAATACTTCCGTACGATAATAAACATTTTATTAAATGCACGACATAAGAAAATATAAATTGTTAATTTTAAAATTCATGAGGCGTTTTGTCGAACTTCACTCAAATTTGAAAAAGCAAAATTCATATTTAAAAAGCGGAATAAATGTTAGAATTGCAAAGTCGAATTAAATTGAGCTGCAGAGACTCAGTTTAATTCAGACGTAACCACCATTTACAATTTAAGTGCAGTTGGACACAACATCTCTTCCAGAACATACAGGCACAAAATAAAGTACGGAGGGACTTAAAAATACGTAACAACAGTCCAGACCTGCTTTGCAGTATCACTGTCAACAATACTTATCTAGTTCAATCTTCATTTTATCTGATGGTATTGAAGAGTGACGACGCGAGGGAAACCTTAATGATGGCCACGACCATCACTAGGTTGACGATGTAGGTCGAATTGCATCTTAAGTGGTAAGGTGGTGTGTTATGCTCACGAGGACACTCACCTCGCCTATTGTCCTGGGTTTCTTGGCCAGGCTGTCGAGATACCAAGATGTGGCACAGAACTTCGTACAGCTCGGCTAGGAGCCGGTTCAGCCGCGAGAAGTTCTCCTCTGTTGCCTCTCTCTCACTCGGCAAGTTAAATGCTATAGCCATCTTTGTCTTTCGCTACGTCTTTTTCTACGGAAGAAGCGTGGACAGATAGCTGTTTGTTTGTTATGCATAAATGCTGTGTGCCTGTTTGTGTTAAGCTCCTTCCCGCTTTTGGATCCACTTCTTCGTTTTTATCAAAATTTTGTAACAGTAAAAAAGTTCCTCCAAACTTTCAAAAGAGTACTCCGAAAATTGCGTAGGATCGAATTTTTCTTCCCAGATAAGTTAGAAAAATGTTCGAGTGGTACAAAAGTTTGTCGACGAAAAAATTCTCGAAAGTCAATTTTGCGAAAATTTCACTCAAAAAGTTCACTTTGACACACCAAATGGCACAGAGTCCGAAATAAAAAATAAACACAGTTCAATTTGGCGATAATGAGATCACAGGTAAAGTTCCGACCTCAAAAGTTCACAAGTTCACAAAAAGTTTTAGCCGCAAAAAATTGGTGCGGTACATTGTCCGTAAATCACTCGCAATTTAGGTGTAACGAGCGCACGGTCGATGACACAATCGCGCTAACTAACGCACTATGCATCGCTGTGGCTAACCGATTGTAAACAAACTGACTTCGCACGTCGCTCTACAAAAGAGGTCGACAGACGACTATTGCACGTGCGGCCGAGTCGGAAGCGAATCGTGTAATAAGGGACAACACTCCGTGCCCATCATTGCCTCGCTCGACGCGTCCCCCTGTGTAGGTGCGGTGCATAACGTGTGCACACACGCACACTAACGAAACCCATTTGATTATAAATAGTGGAACGCACGGTAGCACGCTCCCTTCGTACTCCACTACTACAATCAACGTCCACACCGCTGTCCCCGTCCCTTTCCCCCTCTCTAATTCTGTATGCAGCTATCTCTTTCCAATCAGGTTACATCATGTTACAACAGCAATCGACAAAGTGTGGCTCTCTCGTTTCGATGATACAAAACCTTCCCTTTGTGGAAGGGGCAGAGATGATCGTGTCGATTTTGGATTTTGGATGTAGAAAGTGCGCCAAAGTGAACTGGCCAATCGGAGGCCTGATTCGTATGGGGTGAGGTGACGTAAGAATTGAGGACCCGAGACAACGGGGTTGTTAAACGGAAAGCGTTCACTCGACCACTGGCTCTCGCCGCAAACCTACTATAATTTGTTTCGCGATATTTTAACTGCTCTTTGTTCAGGAGATAGACGTAAACTTGATTTTAGCCTCGGGGCCTCGGTTCTGTGACAGGAGTTAGCGCGTGTGTTTTATTATTAGTAATTCGGTAGTACGTTCGTAAAAGCGGTATTAAATGGTTTTAATGATCGTGGTTTTGCCATACGCGTTGGTTTGTGAAATCAAGAGGTGTTTTTTAGGTTTATTGGCGTTTAGGGTCGAGTGGAAACCTTTGTTTAGATTGAATACCGGCAATAAAATTGATAACCGAAGTTAAACATAAAATGGTAAATAAAATACCCATTTGCGTGATTTTGTAACTCTTTTGTGATGTATTTTTATTTGTTTTGAAAGTGACTTTAATTTGTTTTTTGCCAAAAAGATTTTGATAACCATTTTTAACACCAAAAACTTTATTCTCAACAACTTGTTCCGTATAAAAATGCTCAAATAAAATCATTGAAAATATAAAAAAAATTATGTGCATAAAATAAATTTTATATTGCGAACTTTTACAAATATGAACTAAAATTTTTGCCCTTGAAAAAATGTAACTAGCTTCGTGATAAATATTTAGCGCTTAAACTTTTCTGCGAATAATATCAAGAAAAATGTTAGATTAAGTTAGGTAGCAGCAAAAGTTTTAGATGGTTGAGTTTACGTAAAAAAAAAACAAATGGATGATTTTCAGGTTACAGCGATGCAGTGCAACAGGCAAAGTATTTTTTTTTCAGATACAAAAAAAAAAATATTAGCAAGAAGACAAGTTGATTCTTTTTTTAAATTTGTAAATTTTTGTAAAACACATTTTAGTTGAATTTATTTTATCCACTTACATTTTTATTCACACTTCACTAACACAGTTCTCAACACCATCTCCGTGATTTGCACCACTGTCTTCATCAAACATCAAATAACAACTAAAAAGACAAATCAAAAGATTTTTGGCTCTGCCGTAATATTAGTCATGGCAAACAATGTCAGACCAAGGACTGCTCAGATGATTCCCTGACTCATTTTTGTTAAATTAATTAAATAACTCGAACGGTACATCTTGGGGAATTATATATTCAACGAAGTTTAACAAAGACTTTATAAAAGATCTTTGTCAGTATTAAATTTTATGATAAGCTGATTTTGAGAATAAATTTGCACACCGTATTGCATACCTGATATTTTACTGCATACGTTTGCCTTGCTAAGAAAATTTGGCGAAAGTTGGGATTGTAACTGAAGTACGAGAAAGACGATTCCTTTAATAAATATTACTTCTTAAAATAAAATGACAAATTGTCACCGCAATTTAATTTAACACACAAAAAGCTCTAGAAAACCATGAAAAGATTAGTCGTTACGTTAATACCTGTAAACTCAACGATATGTGAATTACTTTAAGAATAGATAAATTTTATTAGCCAAATAGAAATATTCTTGAGGAAAAACATGGTTTGAGATGTAAGCCATTCTTACCCTTAATTCATCATCATCATCAGCCTTTCAATGTTCCCACTGCAGGGACACAGGCCTCCTCTCTCTAGGAGAGGGAACCCTTAATTATATTTATAAATATTAAAATTAAAATACGATTAATTCTTTGAGTGTATATATTAGAACTTGATAATTACGGTCATCTACTTGCAAGCCCTTTGAAATTTAATTTGTAAACAGAATATAATCTGTAACTTGCTTGAAATGCTCTGAACCGTTAAAAAATATTTTGATCATGAATACCATCCACAAACGGAATTATCAAGGTTTCACTTCCAGTCGTCTGGTAACCGTCCAGACCAAGCCTAGTCATCGCCGGCGCGGTCAGCAAACCGTAGAGACCCTGCTGAAGGGTCGAAGCTAACTGGGGCCAAAGGTACGAGTCTGAAAAGAAGGCTCTAGCCCTGGTATATAATATATGGTGACGTAGGAATGGGGTAAGTTGTTTAGTCAGTAAGAGTCTAACACTGTTTCCCGCTGAGCCCAAGGGCGGGATTTGTCATTGGATGATTTTTGCCTAAAAGTTTCATTCGATACACTGTATCATTTAGCTTGATGTTATAATAAAAAAGAAGGAGGATAATCTATTCTCAAGTCTAGTCAAGTATCTTAAGGTGTGGAAAAAATGCTTAATTAATTAATAATCCATTAAAATCATTATTAAATTATAGGCAATCATCGGTTAAACCAGTAGCACGTACAACTATATAAATATTAAACTCAGATATTGAAGTGCTAAAGGATGAAATTATAATTTCGTGATCAGATATTAGAATTGTGCAAATAGCGTCTGGTTCAACAACTTATTAGACTTGTTAGCTCTGGACAGAGATGTAGATATGGTTGGATTAGTTGAACAAGTAAAACATATGGTTGGATCTATAGAATTTCCAGGAACTAACTCAAAAATATTCTACAAAAAAAAAAATATTCTACATATTTTAGATCATGTAGCTGTTATAAACATAAATGTTATCTACACTAATATAATAAAGAGGTAAAGTTTGTTTTTTTGTTTGTAAGAGGTAATCTCTGGAACTACTGGTCCGATTGGAGAAATTTTAGCAATAATATATCTATTATTGCTAAAATTTCTCCAATCGGACTCAGGACTCCAAACTCAGGAGTAAAGCAGCTATCGCTGCTTTACTCCTGAGTGACATAGGCTATATTTTATATACGCGGGCGAAGCCGCTGACAAAAGTTAGTAGATAATAATTTAGAATATACAATGAACTTTAGTTTTTATTTATAATGATTAAAATTGCATTCTGGAATAATGACGTTCTTCTTCCAAATAAAATAACAAGTTTTATTAAGATCATAAATCACAAATGATGTTCGAAATATGGACAAGTAAATTTACACGAATCGGTTATGATTTTGTTTGAAAAGAAATTGACTGGTCTTCAAGCAAAGCTTTGTCAAGAAGTCGGTTAAAAATGAAAACATGATGCATTTAAAGAGAGATAACTTAATTGTCATCAGTTGTATATTCTTGACTGTGTTGATTTTTTTAATGAATAGAAACTTTAAAAAAATTAAAACGATGATTACGAAACTAAAAACAATAATTTTGCATATATCTATAATATAAAAATGTATCGCAAAATGTGTTGATAAGCGCAAAACTCGAGAACAGCTGAACCGATTTCGCTAAATCTTTTTTTTTTGAGTTTGTTATTGTCTGGAAAAGGTTGTTATGAAAAAAATAGGGTATTGTAGAGTTGACTAGAATAATCTGTTGCCGGGAGCAAAGCCGCGGGCAACAGTTAGTTATAAATAAAATAATTTAATATAGAGCCTGATAATGAAATACTAGTCAAGCATGATTATAAACGCTTTACTATCGATACAGCAAGTTCAAACGTGTTCAGTGAAGCGATTCAATGACTTAACATATTGAAAGTAGGTCATACGCGAGATGACTAACAGAGTTGCTATGAGAGCCTACGTGATGCCACTCTTGACTGGAGACCATCTTTTGAAGGGTAATTTGCTGAATCAATTAGCAATTTGTAACAGTGATTTATCACGAAATTGGTTTTTGTTGTTAATGAGGACTACTATTATGCTCTTTTATTATTTATTTATAAGGGAAATCAACAACCTATTAAAAAATCCAGAAGATGTTCCCATGTAAAAGGATCAAATAGGCATGATATGATTGATAGATAAAGGGAAGTTCAAAATTACAAAATCAGATAGTAAATGTTTATAAGCTAAATTGAAAGAAATACAATAATTATACTAAAATTACAGAGATTTAAATAAAAAACTAATAAAGATAATATTTCTTAAAAGAAGCAAAATAATATTTTAATAATTTGATGTTTACTTTTATAAGTTTAGTTGGTAAATATTTTTTTTAATATAATTATACTGGAATTTATTTACTTGAGACTAGTTTTTGTCAAAAATAATAGCCATATGTGATACCACCTAAGAACTTGCCCAACTTAACAAACTGTGAAACGATTCCTCTCAATAGATGGCGCTACTAGTCTCTCACTCGGTAATAGGGAACAAGTTTCCCCTTGCTTTGTCGAGACTATATTAATATTACGTACAATTCGATTGACCGATGTTTAGTAATAAAATAAAAAATGAAAACTACAAAAATTTAATAGAATTTACTCCTTAATATTTATGAGCGTTTTGGGAACACATTCATTAAGCGTACAGTTAAGGAGTGGAATTCCCTGCCGGAGTCTTGATTTAAAGACCCCTAAGTTGTTTGATAGCTACAACCTAGGGTTCTTTAAGTCAAGAGTGAATATGTTACTCCTTGGCAAGCGTGCTCCATTTTCGGCCAAATCATCGCTTACCATCAGATGAGATTGTGGTAACACGCGAGCTTATCTAGAATATAAAAAAAAAACATATAACCTTTTGATTGCCAGAGCTTAAACGCATCGCATTTAAGCTCTGTGCTTTTGACAACAAGCATTCAAATTTCGCGTGCTTTTTTTGATGACTTTATTTTAAATATGTAACGTGTCCGATTAAACTATGCCAGTGTTTAATAGTCGAGATCAGGATGATCTGTTATACGAGTTAATGTGTCCGATTTTAAAAAACCTACATTAGTCAAGTTTTATTCGTCAGTAAAAATTAAATGCGATTTAAAATAAGATAACAGACTAAAACAGTAACTACACAAAGTTTTTAAAGTATTTAGTGTTGCTATATAGATTGTGTATTTAAGTAAATACCGTTACAAGTGAGCAATACAAACAAAATAAAAGCTTTCACAGATAAATAATTCAAAATATTAAATAATCAGACATAATGCACATTAAGTTTTACAACGCAAAGGTAGAGTTGAGCGTAATAAATATTAAAATTGATATGAATGCATAATGCAGTAATGGGAAAGAGGTATAAATTCGTGTTAATGCGATTGACAACCGCTACTGTAATGGTCGCGAGTCCAAATGCAACGTTATTTGAGTTATGGTTCAATATACAGTAGTTAGCGGAGACAAAAATACTTCATTTAGCATGAAATTCAAACCACATTGAGTCATGAGCTAAATGTTGGTTTTTAGGGATCCATACCTCAAAAATAAATGAGCTCTTATAGGATCATTTGGTTGTCCGTCTGTCTTTCTGTCTGTTAAAACCTTTTATTTCGTGTATTGCTGGAGTATCGACTCAACTCTCTTAAAGGCAAAGTTCATATGTACTTTACGTTGGTCTAGAACCCTGTTTGGCATGAAGCAAGGTTTTATTTAGCACAAGTGTAGGAATAGATCTGAAAACTGAAAATTTAGTCACGAAAAAAACTTTATCAATTTGGAAAACAGTTCGAGACTCGATTCGGACTATGAGTTATCTACATAAGGAACTCTTAGTGTGCAAGATCGTCTAGCACTTGCGCAGTATTTTCAGAATTGTACCAATACCATTGTATTTTGTATGTATTTCTTTCTTTTTCCTTTTGTCTGATAAAAAAAAAAACTTTAAAGTATCGAGTGCATGGCATTGCTAAGATATCAATCAATAAATTTTACTGTATCTGTTTCTTGCATTATTTATTTTAGTATCGCTGCATCTTAATTCTTAAACCACTCCAAAACCTCTACAAAGAGCAATCAGAACGAGCCCAAAGCCGTGAAATCGGACAGTAGCTGCCACGGCGGATTACGATTTACGTCCAAATCTGGACTCCTTGGTCAAAGTGTAAAAGTGAAGATAACACAATCAACCTTTTTTGTTGACCAAAAAAGCGTTGGATATTCTATTTCTGTTTTTTTTTTGGTTTGCTTGATGAACTCGGAATGAAAGATATAGATAGCTATAAATAGATTGCTTTGTATAGGTATTATAAGAGTTGGTTCATTTAGTATTCTTTTCAATTTCTAAGTCCATCTTCAGTCATGGTACTTCATTTATATATGTTTGTATATGTATCTATTGTATTTTATATGTATTTTTGTTTACTTTTAATTTTATGCATAACTTTGCAATACTTCTTTTCTAAATAGTGTTTTTATTTTTTAAGCTGACCTATTGGCTCTACACCACCCTAAATTTACTGGTAGAGAATTCCTAAGGCATCAAATCCGTCTTTGTAGCTTTTTCGTTTCAAAATTGTCACATCAATAATAATATCCATAGAAAATAAAATCTGACGTTTCGTGGCCGAGGTCCACATACTTTGATATATATTTCATGGCTAATATCTGAAAGCTTGTAACAATCATAACTACTGGTATGAAGTCTTTAACTATACAACTAATCAACTTAGAGGCTACTGTAAACACGGAGACAGCTTCTTTGACTGCCTTTAAGAAAAAATCATTGTTTATCCTTGCAATATCAACCCCACCAATTTTAATGTTCATATTATGTTTCATCAGAAGAAATCATTATTTGTCCTAGCAATATCAACTCTGCCAACTTTAATGTCCAGATATGTTTCATCAGTAATATCCATTATGACACCGTTAACAGCCAGTACAGGACCGTCAGTAAAAGCTCTTGTAATCATAAATTCCTTTGCATCAGCAATTTGATTGGTCAGTTAATAGATTGAGTGCTTATTGATTGGTGTTGCGGCGGGGGCACATTGGCGTGTAATAGTTTCATTGCAAAGGGTTGTTGGTGCGGTTAGATGCAATAATGTAAAAATGCAAATGGGTGCAGTGTATTCTTTATTGGTCTAGTTAGATTAGCCTGTAGTCGTTTCATATAAAATAGTGGTCAAAAGATAAGTACAAAGGTGATGAAGTAGAGATTTCTTAGCTATTAATGTTTTAGATTCTTAAATTTTTCAAAAGTTGTATAGAACACCATTAAGTTGAACTTTTCATTAGTGGCTTATTGGTTGAAGTGTCACATCAGGAATAACTAAATGTCTAATATTTTAAAAACTATGCCACTTTGAAATTTAACGGGCTTATGAAAAATAGGAGCCGGCAACACGGTAGGCCCAGACAGATATGGCGATGATTAGGATACTTGGACTATTGATCGAAATTGGCCAAGAGCAGAGAAGATTGGAAAAATAGAAAGGAGGCCTTTACCATGACTCATAATAACAAAAATAACATTTATGAGCCTACAAAGTTTTTTCGTCATAATGTAGTAGTATAGTCAAGAAAATAAAAATATGCTTCTGCAAAAAATTACCTTATCTTTAAAATTAATTTCTGAAAAACAAGGTGTTTTCTATTAAAGATCGTCTATCCTTGGTTGGGTCTTGGTTCCATATTTAGCCTTAGCAGCAAATTCATGATACCCTTTTACAATACACTTACAGTTAATACCAGCTAATTAACTATTTAACAATTCAGAAACCGTGTACCCCACTCCGAACAATACTATATTATGGACTGACATCAGGTGTTCCATTGAGTGAGTTACTGCCAAAATATATTGCCATTAAAATTAATTGTGTCCCAATGTTCGATCAATTGCTTGGTCGTGGTATTGACTTATTGCCAATTAATTGGTCTCACTTAAAGAGATAGTTTATTGTTATATTTTGATTTTCAAAGTGCAATTTTTTCGTAGTCATAGAATTGGAATTTATTTTCATTATGATAATATTTGCTTGAGATTCGACTTAATTTGCGATTTTAAAAAGTTCCATTTATAAAGCAGCCTTTCAATGTTCCCACTGCTGGGACACAGTCCTCCACTCTAGGAGAGAGAATGGGCCATAATTCACCACGCGGGCCCAGTGCGGATTGGTGGATGTCACATGTCTTCGAATTTTTGGTTCTAGGACATGCCGGTTTCCTCACGATGTTTTCCTTCACCGTTTTGAGAGCAGTGGTGATGAAATAAATTACACAAAATAATGCGCCTGGCTGGGTTCGAACCCGCGACTCGTAAGTCGGGGCCGTTACCACTCGGCCACCACTGCTCCCAATTATCTTGTAACCTCTCCTTATTTCGTATCTCACGTTCAATTTATTACACACTAGGAAGCGTTCTTCTAACATTATCCTACTGTTTTTCACATTTCATGTTATTAAAACAACCTTTCTATTACTGATATACTCGTATTATGTAGTCCTACTTTATCTGGGATGCGTTTCTTTTTAATATCATGAAAATAAAGAGTAGGAAACGAATAAATTTCCTAGTCCTAAAACCTTTGGCTATATTCCCAAAAGTCTTAAATTCTTTATAAATATATATACCATTTTTTAGCGCTTACGTAGAAGTAACCTATTTTCTCTTGTTTTGACTTAAAGATTCCCGGGTTGTAGCCATCAGGAAACACTTTTAATAAACACCAATTAATCAAATTCATCTCTTCCGTATAGAACCTTTGATACCCAACAATTTTAAAACCACAATTTCCATGTGTATCAACAGGGGTGACTTGAAAACTATTAAATATTGGGCTCAGGATTAAACTATGCATGTTAAACTGAAACAACCCCTTTTCAATCATGAGGGCTTACTGATGGATATGAAATAGTTTTCAGCAGACATTGGGTAAACAGATGACTGCGATGCATATTGCTGTTTTGGTAGCTATATATTGACGGTGAATTGGCGATACAAGAAATATTGGTATTATTTTTTTTATCGCTTTGATGCTTTTTCCATGTTTAGGTTTGTGAACCAATTAAAAGGTGTTAATTTTTTCTTTTTTAAACTAAATCACCATTGCTATTTGTGGCTATTGTACATCCTAATTAAATAAACAAGTTTTCAATGAAAATATTTTTTTTCATAACAAGCTTTTATAGCGGTGGTCTATACTTATATAAATAAAACTCGTCAAGACGATTCACACGAGCCCAAACTCGACGTGGTTGTGCCGTTTAATTACAGAGTTCCTATGGCTACCTCGCGATTCCATCATCAGATCAGCTCCATGTCATCATAATATTGCATTGTCATCCGAACTAAACGTGTATACCAAATTTCAGCTCAATCGGAAACCGGGAAGTGGATCAAATTTAAGTTGCAAGATTTGATTACAGAACGACAGACAACGGGACAGGTGAAACTAAATAAAAGCTTGTAATATCTACTATTGTCAATAATGAATATAGTGATTTTTAATTAAAGTATGTTTTTAGATAAATTTGCAAAAAAAAATTGTACTCCGCCTTGTGATTGTAGCTGTAGTATAGATAAGAGAATTAATTATTGTACAGACTAGTGCATAATATGTGTAAAGATTACCTCACATATTCGGAAGATTTTTTTATGTGCTTAGTTAGTTATCTAGTAACATTGTGTGTAATTTAACTAATTCAATTATAAATTAAACGGAGACATAATAGATAGACAAAGGTGTGCGAACGCCCGGGGCTCAACAGGTTAATTTTTTTTTTTTTTAAATCAATCTCTTATTTTTTTATCAGTTGTTATAATAATTTAGCAAACAGCTTATGCACTGGAATAGCACATAGGACAATTTTATCCTTTGAGTAAATTTTTTACTTTCTCCCAAGCAAAGCCACTGGCTGCAGCTAGCAGTGCATAATTATAATTATTACAACTGAACCATCCATATACATCATTCTGTCTATTGGTCAATGATTGAATGCTACACATTCTCAATATGATTTTTTTATGGTGGGCAAAAATCATCCAACGACGAATCCCGCTTTTGGGCGGAGCGGAAAACAGTGTAAGACTCTTACTGACTAAACACCCCACCCCGTTCCATCTCTACCTTTTACACTAGAGCCAAGCCTTCCTTTCAGAAAGAGACCCTGGGCCCAAGTAGTCTCGATCCTCAACATGGTTATAATCTATCCCCAACATAGTCATAATCTATCCTCTATCTCCCCACAAAAATAAGCACCAACAAATCCCTCGTCGATTTAAAATTGAATTCGCAAAAAGTGTTCAGTGGCCAGCCGCAGTGTGGGACATGTGTCAACTGGGCAGTTAATAAATCGCAATCCAAGTGATGCGCACAGATTAGCGAGTACCGCAGAAAGTTCAATGCACTGGGTCTGTATAGAGCTGTTTGTATGTATGTTGTGATGTGTTTACGGAATCGAAGCTTCGTTTGTTTTGAAAGGAGTCTGTTAAATTGTGCAAGTCGATTAACTAAAGAAAGGTAAAAAATATATATAGGTGAAGCTCCAAAGTTCTAAGCTTTAGACCCGATGGGTAGGTTGCCGTCCGGTTGTTTGGTAATATTCCGGACCAAGCCCAAGTCGTCGATGGCGCGCTATGTTCCCGCGCGCCTTAAGATATTGTCAGCAAAACTGTAGAGACTCTGCAAAAGCGTTGAAGCCTACTGGGGCCCAGCGTCTCTTTTTGAAAGGAAGGGTTAGCCCCAGTACGCAGGGCAAAGAAGTGGGTAGGGGTTTAGCCAGTAAGAGTCTGACTGTTTACCGCTCCGCCCAAGAGCGGGATTTGTCATTGGATGATTTTTGCTCAGCATAAAAAAAGAAGAAATGAATAGCGTGTACAGTTTGGAGTGCAATCCTTGCCGGAGTCTGTATTTCCTGACAGTTACCACCCGGGGTCTTCAAGACAAAAGTATATAAATAATTTCTAGTAAGCGTGCTTTATTGTCAACCAAATCGCCACTTTTTATCAGATAATTCTGTAAAGAAACGCGTGGCTGTCAAAAAAAAGCAACAAGTTTCATGAAGCTCATTCCTGTGAATCAGTTTTGCTTTTTCTCAAATATGTTGAATAAGGTTTTAAGTCTATTCAAATGATAAATATCTACATGAATCTGACTTTAAACCCAGTAACTGTGTAAGAAAGTTGTTGGCAGAACCGATTGTAAAACTGTTATAGCTATCCGTTACGACTGTAAAAATAAATAAAGGACTGAAAGCTCGCTTTCCTATGCTTTAGAAAATTGTACTGCTGCATGTGTATAAACTGCCCTATAAAGCATATTATAATAAAAACATAATCAAAGTTTTGGCATCATAATCTAAACAAGAATTGTCACACCAAATCCATCACCATCACACCATAACAATCATCTCAATATCAATCACTTAATCTGCCACATTAGTTCGAAGGCATATTGCGCCATCGCACCTGTTATTTGAAATTCATATTATTTACCATTGTAAACCCATGGGTTATCCTCCACAGCGTTTCATTAACAACTTTTGCTCAGCTCTTTGTTATGGCAGAGTGAGTTTGAGTGAGAAAGCCGTGGGAAGTTGAAAATGAAAGTTCTGAAGGTATTTCTAGATTATAGAGGAAATAGAGATTGTGGAGAAGTTAGTGTTTATCGCACAACTACGGAATAAAATAAAAAGACAAGAAATATCTCCCGGTCTTTCTATTTTTGCTAACACAGCGAGTCTGAAGCTGAGCTCTGCTACAAAAATTAAGATTTTATAAAAATAAATGCCAATAGCCGTTTTTGCAGCAATAGCTTTGTCCAAGAGCGGGATTTGTCATTGGATGATTCCATAAAAAAAAATCTTTTGAGGTAATTAAACAGTTTTCTTACATCAAATACGGGTAGTAAGCCGAACTTATACTGACTATACAACTCACCGCGGTTCCTACGTTGCCCTTATACCAGGGCCGAGCCTTCCTTTCCGATGTGGAGCCTTGGCCCCAGTTGTAATTCTGAAAGTTATGAAAGTCTCGTTAGTCCTAATATTCTCACTAATAATTTTGTTGACTTTTGGCATCATTTAGTGCACCCAATTTTTTGGACTGCGGCCTTTTGGTCGTTTACCATCAACCAAGCTAGTTACGATGAACTGCTTAAGGCTGTGGCCATTTTTCTTGGTCATGTGGCCAAAAACTCTTAACACTTTACATATATTTTATTTATAGTATTGTTATCTTGATGCATCCGGTAACTTAGGAATACTAACGTAGATAATATTGCATCTTAATGTTCACATTCATACTCTTATGTTCCATAAAATTTCGGGAAGCCTTATATTCTTAATCGGTTGCCTCATTCGTAACAAAAAAAAAAACCCTTAAAAAGTAGACCTTGTCCAAAAAAGGTCGAGAGATATGGCCGAAACTCGAACAAGTAGTAACTTGTTGACTTCGTAACAGGTTACCAGCCTATTATCTATAGAACCTATTAAAAAACCAGCCTTCTGTAAAATGCTTATATTAACCCTTTCTTCAACTAGTTTTTTTTATTTATGGGCTTCGGTATTTTTTTTCTGGCCTGGATCATCTTTTGACAAGTTCCGCCCTTAAACTTGGTGGGAGATAGTGTCAGACTTTTACTGACTAAAAATTGTGGTTTTACTCAGTAAAAGTCTGTAGGCTTGCGGAAAGCGAGCAATGGCAATGGAGCGAGTAGCTCGCTGTCCAATCGTTCCCGTACCCGCGCCTCAAGGAGTTGTCAGCAAAACGTAGGGACCCTGCAAAAGGGTTGAAGCCAACTGGGACCAAGGGTTCGCGTCTGAAAGGAAGGCTCTGGCCTTGGTATATACCTATGGCAACGTAGGAATGGGGTAGGTTGTTTAGTCAGTAAGAGTCCGACACTGTTTCCCGCTACACCCAAGGACGGAATTCGTCATTGGATGCTTTTTATGTACTACTAGCTCTTGTCCGCGGCTTCGCCCGCGTACATAAAATATAGCCTATGTCACTCAGGAGTAAAGCAGCTTTCTATTGTTGCTAAAATCTTTCCAATCGGACCAGTAGTTCCAGAGATTACCTCCTACAAACAAAAAATAAAAAAAACAAAAAAAAAACTTTACCTCTTTATTATATTAGTGTAGATTAGTGTAGATAAATAACTCCGTTCCTTCTTAGCCTTCCATTACGGGGTTGGACCTTTCAGAATCCAGTCCATGGCCCAGTAGTCTTCGGTCCTACTGGGCCTCTACGTTAAAAAATGGTACCCTTATAGGATCACTTTGTGGTCCGTCTATCTGTCAAGAACCTTGGAAACGCGTGGAGGTCATCATCATTTTAGCTGAAAGGCGCCCACTGCTAGACATAGGCCTTCCTCAATTTTCGCTATAATAAACGGTTCTGTACATGCCACATCTATTTGGATACCCGAAACTTTTGCAGGTCCACTTTGTAGGAGGCCTTCGTCGATTTCAGCGAGGCGCTTCCAACACAGCGTCTTTCGGTACGCGGTCGCCACTTTTTTTTAATTAACATTTTTTTAAACTTATGATTGGTCTTGAATATTCTAATATATATCTTATTTTAATAATAAAAAAATCGTACAAGTGCTGAACTACAAACTCACCATAAAAAAAGATCGTATAAAAAAAAAATTACCATATTATTGAAAAATAAGTTTTTATATTCGACAAATACTCTTTCCCAAGTTAGTTCTCTGTTTTTGGTAGAGCTTGATAGATAAGGTTTTATCTTAATATCCACAAAGTTTCAATATTGACATAATTATTCTATATTATCAGTAAAAATTAACGTAAAGTAAATATATAACTAGATAATAATTTAAACAAGTGGCAACTTGTCGAAATTTTATTGCGTGTTCTTCGTAAGTAAACTTGAAAATAATCTGTTAAAAATCTTCAAACTGCACACATTTGAAAAGTTTGAGGTAACTGTGAAATTTCATTATCTGATCTTCGCCCTCTCTTCTTCTCAAGTTTGAATTTGTTGAAAAAACACGAAATTAAAAAAAAAAAACGTATATCAGTTACTTCTTAATCAGAACCTGTCTTTAGTTCCTTTAACATTATCTCAATAGCTAAGCCTCTTGACTGTAGAACGCTTATGAAGATCGTCTTCCCAATTTGTTGACAACCTACCAAAATTGTTTTAACTACCAAAAAGTCCATCAACACCACACTTACCTACTAAACTTGGTTAGCCAAACAACCAAAAGATAACTAATGATCAAATAGGAAAAAAATCACAACAAAATGGCCCTACTGGCTTCGGTTTCTGCCTACCTACTTTTGAGCAAAAAAACTCATCCACAGTTGAGGGCGACAAAAAATGTAAACAAAACTTTTTTGACACATCTTCGGACATGTTGTGGACTGGCTGATATCCCTTTTGGGGTAGCAAGAACAATTTTCGACCAAGACTATAACTTGGTACTTTCACCCCTCACAATTTTTAACTATTGAGTTACTTAAGCTCTCGACTTAATTATTACACGTAATAATAAGTAAGTATACAGTCAAAAACTTAAAAGCTTCTCGCCGACGACGGCTTTTTGTTTCGATGCTGTAGCTCGTTTGCATCGATACAGCCGCGATGCTGTAGAGCGCTCGCATCGATACAGTCGGAAGCTGTAACGCATTGACATCTTTTCTTAGCGCGTTGCAAATGCGACAAACGCGTGTAAGTAGCAATGCAGTCGCATGCTTACAAAATACGCGATAGTATCTCAAGAGTAAGTCTCCGTGGGCGAGGGTTATAGGTCACAAAATAGCGTGCCCAGACCACAGACTTCGCTATCATTCAAGACAACGTAAACTATCTTGTCTGAGGTGGGAAATCAACAAAAACCAGAAATAGGCCGTGTCAGACTCTTATGGACTGAAACTACATATTCTGTCTTTCAGTTGCTTTTTGCGTTCCTAGACTATAGCTTCTCTTTCAGAAATCCCCCGTTGTTTTGTAAACATCTACCCTTCTTTCGGTTTTACAAACATCTTTTTGAGGTGTAATAACTACGAGCCGTCAGCGATTTAGGCTCGGTCCTAAATTCCAGATGACCGGACAGTGTACTATCCCTTGGTTGTCGTTCACAAACCTACACCAACTACCGACTCCCGATGCTGAGTAACACTACTAGATCGATTTTTCCTTCATTGAAATTAAACTAAAATTAAAAATATTCACAATGACCAGTCTTTTCTAAAATAGACCACAATTTTTCATTTCTTTTGCCAGCAACAGTCCTCTGCTACCCTAAGCTCACAAAACTAAAACGCAATAGAACACTCGTAAAATCGACCTCATGGTTAAGTAAAAAATGGTTAAAAAAATTATAACTTTGTAAAAGTTAAAACCATTAACTGATAACATAACCATTAGCCAAACGGAGATAAACTGAGTTATTGTTATTGAAATAAACAATTATGTGATAAAGATAAGGGATAATGAAATGATTTCTTTTACACAGTTTCATTATTGAATTATTTTTTTTTTCTTGTAGTCTAGTCCATCCTAAGGTTGTCTAGCAGATTTTGTTACCCGTGATAAGACCGATGTAAGTTGTACCCACATGTATTATTATGCCAATATTATTCGTATAATCTTCTTCTTCTTCGTTGGTATCACACTTGACAAAGTGGTGGTGGTCATCATGTCAGGAGTTTTTTTTTTTTGGTGGGCAAAAATCATCCAATGACGAATCCCGTTCTTAAAGGGAATTACAAACAGTGTCAGACTCTTACTGACTAAACACGTTCCTTCTTTGCCCATCGTACTGGGGCAAGCAGATAGTTTGTCCGGGGGATAGAGTCCCTACGGTTGGTATCACACTTGACAGAGTGGCCATGGTCATCACTTCGGGTGTTGGTGACAAACCTGCTCATAACACGCCGCCATTGCTTTTAGGTGGCCGCCTTTTTCGCGCATTCGTTCATTGATAGAAGTGTCAGTAAATGGCTCATCACATTTACTGACACTTTTATCTACGAGTAGTACGCAAACACACATCGTACGTTGTCATTGTAGTAAAATAAATTACTTATCATTTCACTTTCTGGTTAATACGTAATATAGGGGAGTTAATTTGTAAATAAATTATTATAGAATTGTATTTTTTTTACACAAACACCAAATCATAGGAACTTGCTCTCTTTGACGCTCTGAAGCTTAGAGAGTGAGTATAAAATACTATCAACCAAATTTCATGAAAAAAAAAACGACTTTTCTAAATTGCCAAAAACATTAACTCCCGAAATAAAAGTTATTTTGATCGTTTTAATGTTTTATTGTGTTTTGAAGTCCTTTATTTCATTTTAATTATTACTTACACTACATGACATCATACTAAATCAAATGAAATCTGAAATAAAGTAGTTGGAAATATGTAATTGTCTACGGAATGATCAAGATTTTATATGAATTTACTTAGCTGGGTTGTATTTATTTTTATTTCAAAGAGATTGCCTAAAATACAACTAAAAGACATGTTAAGATCTTTAAGACTTGCAATATGATCCATTTAGAAGACTAACCTTGGTAAAGAGGTATACTAAAACCCCATTTACTAAACTAATATCAATAACGATAAAATCTCTCAACAAAATCAAAAGCGTACGTAAGGACCACAATTTTGCATAAGTCGTGACAGCAGGACCATTTTGCGTAACAAAGACATCAAAAATTTGAATAACAATACTGAGCTGCTGAAGTAGAATAAATAAAACGATCTACTAAAAGAAATGATCCAAAACCCTTCGGATGGTGTCGAACCCACTCCCACGCTGATCGCTGCTTACTACTAATCCGACGAACATCAGACACAGCTGTGTAAATATAGAGGTTAGGCTAACGCGGTGACGTGCGAGGAAATTTGGAGAACTGGTTTTTGGGGTGTCATGGTTCTTGTTTTTGGGGCATGGGAATGACCGTGGTTGGAGGATCAAGAACATAAACATAACCTATAAGCTTTCTATCAGTTACCTTTTGGAGAGTGTCTGTTACAATTGCAAAACTTTGATTCCACCAGACCAAAAGATCAAGGAGAGGATGACTTGATTATCATAAGGAACCAGCGTGCCTAGTGTGAGTTGTTTTACGCCAACGTGATCGACGTGTTTATGTCGTTCGGTGCTGCGATTGGTTCGCTCCAAACTCTTTGACCAATCATAGAGCCGAACGTCTCGATCACGTTAACGTAAAAACCACTCACACTCAGCACATATATATGGTGAACATCTCATTTAAAGACGCAAGACGTTTTAGGAACGCTTTCCCGTTTCGCAGATCTAAGGAGTGAAATTCCTTGCTGGAGTCTGTGTTGGCTAATAAGTGGTAATCTAGGTGGCGTGAACTTTCAAGGCAAGCGTGCTCCATTATCGGCCACATTGTCAAAGAACAGAATATCGATCCTACATTCTCCATTATTCTAAAGACTTATCGCGATCCTGAAAAGCAGAAGATTCATGAGCACTTTTGCAGTGCATCCAAATTTTCACAAATATAAGTTTGGGGCAAATTTAGACTGAGGTTTTCAGCTGAAAATTTTCAAGATGAAATACCGAATAACACTTTCGCTGACCCGTGTTTAGAATAGATTATAATAAATAGAATTTTATCTTCGCAGGCAATACACGAGACAACAACACCAAATAATAAGAAAGAGTACAGTTTCTGGGATTTCATAGTCAGCAGTAATGTTTGAGATTACAATGTTTAGTACCTACCTTTAGAAGATCAAATTGCCTTTAACAATAGAAATAAATCTTTTACTACTTATAACAGAGTAGCGCTAAAGGACAACTAGATAGAATACAAAACCAAGTCAAAATGCTTAATTTCACAGAATTTCATAATATGAAAGAAAATCTGAGCTTTACAACTCAGTAACTGGTGACAAACTATTTGGTTTCTGTCTGCAAGAACTGTCAAAGATTTAGAGCCAAAGTCAAAGCCAAACGCAACCAAAGATAAAGGTCAAAGTCAAAGGCTTAACTTGCTTTTCGAATCAGGGAAAAATGTGTTACTATTGTGGCAGATCCAGTATCAAAAATAAAAAACAAGGCCCATCATAGAAGGCTGCTTCCTCCAAAAATACTTGTCATCACAACAGACCCTAAAAACACCCCTAAACCCAATTCCTAACCATAAACGTCTACTATAAAGCACAGCTGTTCAACGTAAACAATTCTAAGACCTAGATCGCAGGATAAGTCCTAAATTGTCGTTCAATCAGCCTAGTTTCGTACGAACAGATTCCTTTGTTCTATAACCGGTTTAAACCGGTATTTTAACTTTTAACGCTAAGTTTGATGTTAAGGTTGCTTATTTTGATTTACTTTATCTGTTGGTACTTAATCGTTGGGCTAATGCATTTGATAGAGGCAGATTGGTTTCAGCAAACGATTTGCTTGTTACAATGGTAAACAATTTTATTGTGATGTAATATTTTGTAGATGGAACGTATTACACTGATTTGAATTTGCATTGTAGCTTTGTATATGTTTTTCTTATTCTTGATAGGCTCACGCTTGACCATTTATCTCTAAGCGATGATACGGTCGACTATGAAGTAGGGACGCTAACTTACAAGTAATCTGTTTACTCTTGATTTTAAGACACTTAGGTTGTAGTTATCAGGACTTTGCAAAAAATGGACTGGACGTAAAATTAAAGTTCAAAATATTCTAAAAATTCTCGTTCTGTGTCCATTTGTGTGGGATACAACTTTTTATAAATCCACTGTGCTCCAATTTTAATATAACGTTGTTATTAGAATAAGAACATTATTGTATCTCTTTTGTTTACATTATAAGGACCACTTTTAGAGGAAATAGTCACTTAATTCCTCTTTACTATGTTGGTTTTCCAATACTTTGTAGGTAGATGTGGTCGATTTTGATAACTAGTACAAAAGTAAAAACCCTTCGTATGGCTTTCATTTAGACGTATGTATTAGTAGTATGGCTTTCACTTTCGATTTCAGTTGTAATTGGTGTTTCCTGACACTCTAAGTAAGTATGTCCATCATTATATCGCTTTTATACAAGAGAAACAGTCATTAAATGTGAGCCTATTTAAAAACCTACCATAATGGAGCGCATAAGAATATATTTGAAACATGTAACGGACAGAAAAAGCGGGGCCTTGCAACAGTTTGCAACCCTACCCTACCCTTGACCATCAGGTGGATCACTTTACCGAAAAAAAAGTAGAAAAATATCAACAATAGCACTTTCGAACAATAACTTTCAATCCTAAACACGTGCAACTAACACAAAAACCTTTTTTTTGCAAAACTTGCTAGTAGGTCAAAAATGGGCAAAAAACTTTTGGAACAATTTATGCTTATGCGTATGCTATAAACTTAATAACCAGCGAGAAAGATTCAATTTCGTTTACTAAAACTGACACTTTAAAATTGTTGAAATAGAGAAAGAAGTGTTGGTTACAAAATTTTTAGTTCTGTTATCGCAAATCTAAAGTGCTAAGAAATAAGAATGATTTTTATTTGTGTTTTAGCAACGTAAGTTTGTTGAAAAACACTACCTGTTACGCAAAGTAGGGGTGGCTTAGAAGTGATATTAGTTATGGTACCGAATACGATGTTTTGTTAAGCAAAATTGGCTTTGTAGTTTTTGGGTGAAGTTTGTACGTGTCTGCCAATTGATTAGTCAATGTTACAGTATATATTCATGTCTAACATTTGTATATTTTTTGTAGAAGCCTGTCAGTCCGTAAAACTTTAGCGTTCACATTTGTTTTGAGACGGCAATATGGCCACAACTATAACAGTTCTGTTCCAATTCTTTCCTTTTCTGCAAATAAGTTGATAGTTTGAAAAGGGAGGTTTATTGCTTCTAAATCATGATATGTATGTAATTTATAAGTATTATACGAGATGCAACCTGTAACCGTAAATAAATATGTATTCATAGGGTTCCTTTGTCATCGATTGCAATCTACGAGTACTTGGCAAAAAATGAGGAAAAGCATTTTCCCAAAATGCCTTATGTTTATCACGCTGCTGTCATAGGTACACAATAAAATTTACACATCCAGAATATTCCAGACTAATATTTTGTCGTAGTTAATTTGGATTCTCAACATTACAAATTTTGAATATGTACTCGTACAATTTTTAATTGCTGAGATTCGAACATAAATTATTAACCAATCAGAAACAAACAGACTTAATTCCAGAAACAATTTCTCTTATCTTTTTGTGTGTAAACATGTCTTACACGCCAGTATTCAATAAACTTTCTTGTCACACGCAATAATCACGAAACCAAAATTTTAAATTCACTTTTTGGAAAGGAAACCTTAATTTTTTCACACATTGATTCACCTCTGATATGAATCGTTTCAATTTGCTGTGATCACAATCATCCCAAATCACCCAAAAATAAACAGAGACATCCATTTTTGCAGAAAAAAATCACTTTGGTCATCCAAATTTTTATTTTGGTCGCTACATCAGTTCGTACAGACTACGCAATATCTTAGTAAATGTATTATATTTATCTTAGTATCAGATTTTAGTTGTACAAGTAAACAATGTATGTAAAAAACTTCAACGCCATATTCGTTTGGTTTATTTATTTATCTCCTATTTTGACCCACACCTAAGCAAAGATGTGTTGCCATTTTTCAAGTGACGGGTCATTTTTTTTCTGTTTTGGTGCAATCTGTCTTATTGCCAGAATGCCATTATGATTTATGTTTTTCTTTTGTTATTGAACCAAACTTTCTAAAAGTTTAACTTAAATCTAAGCCAAGGCTTTCTGAATATCTTTGTGGAAGCTCAAGACCTTGTTCAGAGTCTTCCTCATCATTACTGGTATCTTCCTCAAGTATTTCTTTTTCCTCTTTTATAAAATCATCAATATTTCTCATTTCTTCATTCTTGTCATTTTCTGATCCACCAGTATCTCTGTTAGCAGTAACTTCAACTGTACGTACACTAATGCCCGAATTGCGTGTTGCACCCAAACTGAACAGATAGCGCCGTGCTAAAATAACTGATTGTTGTTTAACCTAATTAATCGATTTGCCTGCAACCAACTTTTTAGTTACGCCCCCATGGTGAAATCAATCTTCATTTTTCAGTGTTACTTCTATAGAAATTGTTGGTCATTTTTTTAAGTATTGTTTTTCTTTTTTTCCTGTCACTCGTGCTTTTATATGTTATCTTTTTAATATTGTTTTTGTAAAAAGTAAGATATCAGCCACTGAACGGGCCAAGGGTTGATGTGAAAGCTTAACACCAGAGCCTGGGAATAAAGCAAGGGAGGAATGGTTTTTGAGTCAGCACTTACTGTAAGAGTCTGACACTGTTTCCCGCTCCACGCAAGAGCGGGATTCGTCATTAGATGATTTTTTACCAACCATAAATAAAACCTACTGAACGTACGCATATCTCAATAAACATTCAGAAGTAAACTTTAGATATTAACCATAATAGGGCTCATTTCTAATGGAATGCAGATTATGTTCTACATGCCCTGTTACTTGTTCATCTAAGGATCAAATTACAAAATCTAGTTACTATTTTAATAATAATGCCATTTATTCCAGATGGGAGGCCATATGCAGTACATAAGTCAACAAAATTAAATTAACATGATAAAATAAAATAAAAAAAGTCAAATTACATTACCAAATCAAATTAAAATAAAAAAATAAAATCATTAAATTATAAATTTATTGAATGAAAGTGAAATTAATAAAAATGTTAAGACACGCGAATGTGTTTTGTTATCGACAGACTAAAAAGATAAAAATGAATATTTAGTCTAAATCCTAAATTAGAAAACCCTTCAAATATATTATGCTAGATACTTACTTCAAAGATTGAAATAAAAATATGTATCATATTTTCATAATAGCTAACAGAAAGTATTATCAAAATCTATATCATTCCCGATTAAAAGAAACTACGTTAAAGCAATCAAAACCATTTTCAAATAACGACCACAACCGGAAGCACTAATACATTGTCGCTTAACATTCATTTTTGTGTTTATAATGAGACACATTTAGCTGCATTAGACTAATACTCGTCATATCCTGTGTAATGTTTGGTATAGATAAGTTATTAAGTGGACAAACCTGTTCTATTTCTGGTTTTAAATTGAGGATTTCATTGACATCATATTACAGGAAACCAAATTAATTTTATGATATTGGAACTGATTTTTGGATCAACTATATGACAGAAGCAACGAACACTCTATGGAGCGACTCGTTGTCCAGGGACAAGTATAGGGGAAGCGGTCTCGTGGGCGCTCACCTACGCGTTTGAGAGACCTTATTAGAGGTTCAACACAAACCTCCATGGTCTAGAGTTTCCGAGACGCCGTGAACCGTGTAAAGCGGAGACGCATCGCGGGAGCCTCTTCACTAGATAACGGAAATGAACTCATGACTGAGTGGTCGTGGATGATCATGAACCACGACCGCTCTGTCAAGACTGAACGATTAAGGAGTATATGAGAGAAACATAGGATGTGTGTCATTGTTACTGTGACGTTTGAGGGAATCTTATTTTTTAAATAATTTATTTAAAGGTTCGCTCTTGTCCACTATCTCACTTATAGGTATGCGATTTGTTAATAAATGTGGAGTACTTGCCTTAACATGTTGAACGCCATAATGGACACCGTGTGTTCGACAGTACACTTACCTCCGGGGCCGCCACCGCGCCGTCGGCCGTTTAGAAGCTTTTGTAGTAATCGAGACTTTGCAGACCAACGTTGACGGCTGTGGCCTTCTGGACCTGACATATTGGAAGCCAGACGATGTCCATAGCCGCCCCATGAGCTATATATGATTTTTAAGGTGGTGTACAACGTGTCAAAGTAGTGTGAGCGAATATATATGATCAACTGTGGAGCACACTTGCCTGGAAGTAGCTTATTGACTCTTCACTTAAAGATCCTTTAGGTTGTAGCTATCAAGAAATGGGGAAACAGGCAAGGAATTCCAGCAGTTGTAGTATTTTAACCTTATGGCTGAAATAATGATGAAGACGATTAAATGAAAGTTATAGTTTTATAATTGAATTAAATAAGTAAATCTTTCTGCCAAGCAATATCAGAATCACTCGATAGTTTACATTTGCTTTCTTTTTTAATAATATTATTCCCAACAAAATCCACAGATATAAACTTAGGGAGAAAATAACGTCAAAAAACTTAATAATAGTATTGCATGGGACATTCAATTATGGGGACATCGTTAATCTAATGAACCATGGCTATTGAATCCTATTTAGATTTTCCCATGCAGGTATCATAATTACATTTACTATAGGTTTGATAACTATCAAAAAGGTTAACCTTATGGTGTTTTGGTAAATAAAATAAGGAACGGAAAGGCCTATAATAACCTAACCTTGAATGTTGCCTCTCTCTTTCACTCAATTTTGCTAGAAGAGAAGTCACTATTAGGCTAAGTCACTATCGTCTTTGTACATGAATTATTAAATCACTGTCAATTAAATCGTATGTTAAGTTTTTGTGTACAATAAAGAATGAACAAGAGATCGAAACACCAAAAAATTAAAGAAAATATAAGACTAAATCAGGAAGATACAGGTACCAAAGAGGATCACAGTGAATGAGGTAACAGCTAATAGGAAAGTATGGAAAATACAACTTGCTAAAATTGTTTTTAGACTAACGAAATCATTGACAGAACAGTGGCAACAAAACACAAGGCCAACGATGCATTTTTCTCTATTGATATTCACAGAACCATCTCCTTTCGATGAACACTGAAAAAAACATACTGACAAAGACGAAAGTTCAAGAAGGGTCTTAAAATTTCAAGCAATTAAACCCCACCTGGTCCAACCTACCACAGTACTCACCCAAAATAAGCGGTCCATAAGCACCATCCATCTATGCAAAGACAAAGAGACAACTTTATTACTAACTAATAAAACAGAGTCAATAACTCACTGAAAACCCATTACGAGGTTTAAAACTGACAATTATACATGGTGTGTCTTTAAGCATTCTTTATTGGGCTCTCACTTGACATCTTGTACACAGGGTGTTTTATTTTAAGCGTTTTATGTGTTTTCACAGCAGTCGGGTCTGGAATTGTTTTGATATTCTGTGCTGCACTAGGGTGTAGGGCAGTTAATTTTTAGCAAATATTTGGAGTGTTTTTCATTAGTCATACTGGTTGGTTTGGTTAACGATGTTCTTCATCTATCGAATATGAATATATTGGGTATAGTTGGGGTATATCATATTAGTCAGTTTCAGTCAGATGACCATTATGAGTGAGATGCACTTAAAACAGAAATTTTACTTGTGTCGATCTCTTACTAAAGAACGAAATATCTATCTAAGCAATACTGTTAAATTCATCACGTTATTTGTTACCAATACATTATTGTGATGAAAGAATTAAAAAAAATGTAATAGTATAAAGTTTATAGTACCCTAAAATTTAATACAAATGTCTTAAAATAAAATTCCCATGACTACACACCTAACTCAGGTGTGTAGTCAGTTAAACAAACAATGGTTTTTAAATAATAATATTTAAGACCCCTTTATCATACTTTTCCAGCACCTATAACAGCTTTTCCATACCAGAACACAGCAGCAGCTGATACCTCATAAACAACGAATTTTATCTCCCTTTTACGGTTTGCCATTTGAATAATACCTGAAAATCCTCCCATCAACGTCTTTTACTAACAGCAGTTATCACCGCACATAATTAAAACCATTGTCTTGCACCAAAAATTACGGTCCCCATAAATAAAAGGCGGGCTTCGTTTAAGATGCCATATTTAAAATAGTGCCATAAAAACATCTTGTGTTATTACACCAAAAAAACTGGTCCTTCGAGCCGGATCACTTGTAGAGTGACACGGTTCAAGTTATTTTGGTTTTTAGTCCCAAAAAACGTGAAGAACCATCGATCTAGCTTCCTTGGGTACATGTCGGTACTAAATATTTTATTGATACTAAAAGTCCCTTTATTATTCAACTCAGAGATTAGTGTAATAGGTATACTCATTAGGGTGACAAAGACTGAAGACTTTCTCTATGAGGGTGTTAATTTTATCGGAGAAAATGCTACAAAGTTGCAGAATGAAACATTGGCGTCGTTGCTGCAGTGATTGCACTGAGGTTCTCAGCTTTTAGAAACAAGTTTTGCCTGTGTTAGATGTTATTAATTCGCATTAAATTATAATCAATCTTTAACAGGTAAATGGTAGTTAACATCTTGACAAAATGTAGTCGGTATCAACATTATTGAATATTCTGCAGTTTGCAAGCTTGAACATAGCGTTATATTACCGTGGGTGGTGTTAAATCTAGTTTAATTATAACAGATTGTAAGATTACGGGCTGCTGCATTCACTTATCGTTATGATCAATATATTACTCCCACTGAAAAACATGGTATAAAAGTCCTTGGATATTAGCATGATTTGCTTGGTATCTTTTATTGAATCAGGACTGGTTAACATCCAGGTTGATCATCTTATAGCTTTATCTGTTATTGAGCCAAACATTACAAGACACTGCAACGTGCTCAAGATGGACTCTATCAAAATATTAAAAGTGACCCAAAAGGCATTGTTGGGGATGCTTTTAGTAAAGTGGACCAATAATTTGGTAAGTATTGTAGACATCTAATAGAAGCGAGGCGCATAGAACCAGTCGTTATGATAATGTTTGGAGGAGAACTATGTCCAGCAGTGATGATGAACAGAATATCAGGGATAGCGCTTCAAAAGGGGCACTATGACGTATAAGATTCACAATTATGTGCTACAAAATTTCTTGAGGTAAAACTCAAATATTTTTGAAGTAAAGTAAAGTATAGTTTTTCAATTCATCGGGAATTCTGCAATTTTGTGAAAGTTATAAATTATATATTTTTCTTATTTATAGGTAATTTATAACTTTCACTCATATACCAATAAAGCAGCGACAAGAAGAGGGAAATAGAAAAGGAATTTATATTTGATGCTTATTTCTCAAAAATCTCTGTTACTATAACTGCATAAGTAAAAGAAAAAAAAAGATGTTTGTTTACACCTGCACCTTTAAGAGAGAAAAATAAGTAAATACAATAGCTATATTACACAAAATGTAAGAATTGGCACATTGGCGAAATAATTGTCCCAAAAATGTACTAGTTAATAAATAAGATTATAGGATCGACCGCATCGTCGCTTTTCATCAGGTGAGATAGCGGTCAAGCGCGAACCTATAATCAATAAAAAAAAGGATACTTAAATTATACATAGGCCAAAAAAAATATTGACTCGTGATGAAATTTATAGGTTAATAATAAAAAAGGAAATAGAAAAAGACAATACGAAAGATGCCATCTTTATTTTAATTACGAAAATTCTTCAAATACCAGAACTTCAAACAACAGGAACCATCAATATTCCTGTTTATACCAATCAAAATTAATGTTCTCGTAAATATTAGATTCCTTTGTCAATCTCAAGGGGTTCGGTAGCTGAGATGTCGGGACATAAAATCAATCACATGTGGTATTGACGTAAATACAGTTATATTAGGATCTGGGACAGTTGTGGGCTCTTAAATGTGTGAAGTCCCTTGACAGTCTGTGTGTTTGTTTGTTTTAAAGGTTTTGTTTTACGTTTTGCGTATTAGAAAATTGATTGAAAATTCAAAACATAGTCAAATAAAGGTTATTTTTATCTATTTAATAATCATTCTTTGATTATTAAATAAAATTTGATTGATTCCATACCTTTGTGCAGAAAACCTTACTACGTATTATTGTGTTGTTAAAAGGGATCTAAGTTGAAAAAGGATTTCGACTTTTTCCTTTTTTTTCAGTTAGATCCTTTTAAATGTAATTATTATTTTTTTATTTCCAGAGATAGCTTAGATCCGTTTCTCCTAGCGACAGATTATTTTTTTCTGATCAAATGATCAGAACCTCAGATCAAATAACTGCAAACCCACGGTTTCAAAATCATCCAATACCAAATCCCGCTAAGTGTCAGACTTTTTCTGTCTAAAAACCGACCCCGTTCCTTTTTTGCCTTAGGTCCAAGGCCCTGGGGTAAAAGTCCATAGCCCGAAGAGGCTTCGATCCTCGGGTTTGGTCAACTAACTTTAGGGGATCCTTCGGGGCTCCTGAAGTTAGTTGACCACTCCTTGAGGGGCGCGCGAACAGTGTGCGCCGTCAACGACTTGGGCTCGATCCGAACTGTTACCGGCTGGTCGCATAGCAAGCTACACATTGCTCGCCATCCGCAAGCTTGCGTACTAGGGCCATAATGATAGTAGATGAGTACATTTAAATATGTATTGTAAATATTAGACGTTATATTCAACGTAAATGAAACAGATACTATGAAAATATCAATAGGACCCATTTCTTGCAGTTAAATTCAAATTCCCCTTTAACAGCCAAGAAATAAATTGAAATATCAAAACTGAAACTGTGTTCCGATTCGAATCGTATTGAGACAAAGACAATAGACTGTAAACAGGTACGGAACCTTGACAGTGTAATTATAAAGAGCCATTTGAACTGTAATCACGAAGCGAAGGGAACGCTTTAAAAGGCTTTAAGATTAAGTTTGATTTACGCAGTTTTTTTTTGTAAGAAATTATCTATGACTCTCACGCAGGAGAGTGTCAAAGTTTTCTTGGCTAAAAGTTTACCTATCTTCTTTCTTTGCTCTAAAGATCAACAGCGAGGAAATTGTTTGATGAAATTATTAAGCGTATATACATGTTACCATGATTTATACATGCTATTTTTTTTTAAAGATATATCCAATTAAAATAATGGCCAATTTGTGTGCCGTTAAAAAATCGTCATACTTAATTAGAAAAATAATTAACTGTATTTTTTACAATACAGTCAAATTACGTTAACTCTGCGCGAGGTAAAATAGTAAGCTAATAATGATAATTCAGGCTTATTTTTTTTTTATCGACTTCTCGTTTTTTGCCCTACTGAACTTTTAATGTTACAACTAAATCTTAGTCAAGTTACATAATATCCTTTGCTTTATTTATTGATAATACAAACTTAGGCAATTCATTTCCGGCTTAAATAACAAGCAAAAAAAAAATAACTGTTTCTGCTTATAATGTAAGTGGCTAAAATGACACATATTAGAATTGTCACTACGATAAGTACTTATATAGATATTAACATTAACAGGAAAAAGCATGGCATTACATATTTCTATTGCCATACAGCTTAATAACATAGAAAAAGAAAACATTGACAGTAAAACCTGATCGTTTTCTTTTTATTACCGTTTATTTTCTTTTTTTTAACTGGCATAAGATACCGGAAACTGGTAGTAATGTTATAAACAAGTGGCCATATTTAAAAAAAACTTTTTACATGACATTTTGTCGTTCGTACAAAAACGTATTTTCTTTTAATTCTTATGGAGGTACGTAGGTATTATTGACATATTATACGTAATCTAATCAACTTTTCAACTGAAATATGCAATATTTAGGTATCTATTATATATTTTTTCTTCTTACTCTTTCTTTCTGATGCATCTAAACTAGTAACTAGGCACAACCAAGAAAATGGCAACGAATTAGATATGTAAATAACAGTAAAGATGTGTTTAATTTTATTGGAAACACTATTCCCTCATTCAATTTAGAAACGCGTAAGTCAAACTCTGCCTTTACAGATTTGTCGCCGGCGGGTGTGGCTCAAACTCAGTTTTTACTCATAAATTTATTGTTACAGTCGGAACAGCTGTTCTGTTGCGTGCAATGGCGCAGGACAATAGCTGTCATCGATATACTCCAATCGTAGTTTATCGGAAATTAGCTTTAATTGTTTTGACATTTACTTTCGAAATTATTGAAGGAATTGTGTTTTTTAGTGAGTTTGGATTTTTGGTTTCTTGGTTCATAACAACAGCTGCAAGAGTTGAACTGCGAGGTTAAGCTACGCTTATTGAGGTCGGTCTGAGGATGGGTGACTAGCCATTGTATAATGAGCTTTCTCTGTGACTGAAAAGGCTGTTATTTGAATATCTTCTAGCTTTAACAAATAAACGAAATTCTAAAAATTGTAACTTCAGCTACGCCAAAAGGTAGTGTAGTATCTACGGTGGCTGGATATCGGCGGGATCGCGGCGGCGACGGCTACGGCGAGGGCGCCGTTGCCTTTGCCTTATGCGATCGGCCTCCTCCTTCACTAGCATTACTGCCTCGCAGAAAGAGGCGACCGCCTGCCATTCCTCCTCGGGTGAGTGATGGTGAATTGGGTGACGAGTTCAAGCTGCACCCACTAAAAAACCACTCAAATGTGCAATGAGTATTTTTTAAGTGTTTGCAGCTGTTGGGTGATGAGTTCTATCTATACCGACTTCATATTACAAAAAATCCTTAACAAATTAAAATGCACATAAAACCTAACACCGAATCACTCAACCCGCTATTAATACTGACTCATTAGCACAAAAAACAATAGTAAATTATCTACAGTTAGCCTCGATAATGACCTAGGATATCACGCTCGAATTGTCTGCCGGTCTGAACTTGACCTAACAACATATGAGTAAAAAATTAACCATTCTGAACAACACCTATTGTAGTCTGCTGAAAAAAAAATGCAGTTCGGACAGAACTTAGCTTTAAAGAAATAAAGGTGGTTCTTGAATGGTGTAGTGGAAGATTTAAGTTTGTAAGTGAAGGCGTGTGCCGTAACAGAATTTGCGCACGCGACTGCATCTGTAAAGACAAGGTGGTAAGTATTAAAAAAGGTTTTTTGAGGAAATGATGACGAGAATGCGATATAGATTGAAGACACGAAAGGTTAATATTTTTTTGTCTAATATAAATGAAACGACAGTCCAATTTTCTTGTGTGAAGCCTCATACTTTTAGGGACAAACATCCACTCGCTACAGCCAAACTTCCGAGTCTCTGACCCTGAATACCAACCACGGCAGATGCAGGCTTATAGACGTAAACCTATGAGTAGCTAGCCGTCCGGTTATCCGGTAATCGAAAACAACTGAAGGCGTGAGTTTAGTCAGCAAGGCTAAAAACTTACTAAGCGGTTCTTACCCGCAGCGGCCGCGGTTGTGGGCTTGCAGTTGCAATATAACATTTACATTAAAGCATATTTCACCACGCATGTTTTTCGCCCATGGTGAGCACGGTTGTTGGCGAGTCCCGCTCTAATGGCGAGCAACAATATTTTTTTTTGTAGAACCTAGACTTTCGCAGCCTCGGCATTTTGCACCCGCAAGCTCTGTGATAATGTCACTGAAGCTGCTATAAATGTGGCAACCTACTGGGCCCAAAAACTTAGAGGGAAGCGGAATCCATCGATTCGAGAAGAAGAAGAAGAAGCTCTGTGGTCGGTTAGCAGACGACGGGCACCATTCATCTAACCGCCCGTTTTCTAACGTCGTCTTGTGATAGTCTCTCGCCAGATTTTCGCCAGGTGACCGCGGCGGCTGCATAGCCGCTTAAACCTTCAGTCTCGTGAGTTTTGGAATAAAATATCTGTTTTTTCTATTGCGGCGGACGCGGGTCAAAACCGTGAGTCCTTAGCTAACACACCCTTCCACCGTAGACTCTGCAAAAGGGTCGAAGCCTACTGGGGACCAGGGTCTCCATCTGAAAGGAAGGCTTGGCCCCATGGTCCCAGTGCGAAGGGCAGAGAAGGAACGGGGTGGGGTGTTTAGTCAGTATGAGTCTGACAGTGTTTCCCGCTCCGCCCAAAAATGGGATTTGTCATTGGATGATTTTTGTCCACCATAAAAAAGAAACACTCTCCCATCCCACTAAGATTGCAGAATTCATCAGATAATTTCCGATATTAAAAATGATTGTCTCCAAAAGATTGCAATCAAATCCAAAAAATTAAAATCCTTGGGTTATTGAATTTCGATACAAGGTTTCAGCACAGACACCGAACAATCGATTACTTTTTGCATTCGCGCTACAGTTAGCCAGATATTTTCCCACGATCATTGTTTCCAATAAAAACTTGAAAGAAAGCGTACAATAACCATATTGTTTTTATAAAGTGCTATATTGGACTTTATTCCTTATGTACTAAAGACTACTCAAAATAAGAAGGAATCATAATCTGTACCGGGTTAATTACTGAATTATTTCGTTTTTTATTAAACGTACTGTATCCGCATTCTTTTTTTGAAAATAGAAAATAAAAAAGAAAATGTTCCATTTATGAATTCAAGTGCAATACTCAACATAGACTACGATTGTTCGTTTTTTAATCATAGACTACGATTTGACAACTAAAAATGTCAAACTCCAGAAAATTGGGGACACATTTCTAGAGTGTGACATTCTGGGTTGTCAAATCGTAGTCTAGAATTAAAAGTGAACTATAAGGTAAAACTAAAATGGCGATCGACCTCTAATACGCAGTAACAGATTTTTTGGTCTTAATCGAAGAGATATAAAAGCGGGGGACACGTAGCCATAGCAACTACGGTCATATTAGGTCAACTTATTTACCGCAAACTATATTCCGTTGAGTTTATGTTTGATCTGCATTTGGTAATACATATTAGGGTCCATGTGATACTCGTATAAAGACTTACGAGTAGTAAGACGGTTCGAGTGTATCCTGAGATTGACAAGCCTACGTATGTGATTTATTATGTGTATTTGATTTCACCACTATTCCTCTCAAACCGGCAAAGGAAAATATTGCTACGAAACCATATGCATGTCTATAGATTTTCAAAGAAACATTTGACATCTATCAACGCACCCGACTTCCGGCCACCGTAGCGTGCGGATGGCGAGCAATGGGTAGCTTGCCGTCCAGTCGTCTGGTAATCGTCCAGACCAAGCCTAGTCGTCAACGGCGCGCACTGTTCCCGCGCGCCTCATGGAGTTGTCAGCGAACCGTAGGGACCCTGCAGAAGGGTCGAAGTCAACTGGGGCCAAGGTTTCGAGGAAGGCTCTAGCCCTGATATATGGCGACGTAGGAACGGGGTAGGTTGTTTAGTCAGTAAGAGTCTGACACTGTCTCCCGCTCCACTCAAGAGCGGGATTCGTCATTGGATGATTTTTACCTACCATAAAAGCTAATAAAAAAATCTATCAACGCACACTGGACCTGAAAAGTAAATTATATACGTCTAACTCTCTCCTAGAAAGGAGGAAACATTTCAACAATTAAATACGAGGTCAAGGAAATCTTTATCAGGAGGAATAAAAATACAATTTACTTATCTGCAATTTTAGGAAACCACAGACTTTTATATTTGGCTTTATTGCTAAAAACAATTTTTATAGACAAAATAAAACCAAAGAACGTAGTGCAGAATCAGTAGCTTATCTAAAAGAAGATTATTAATCCAATGTGAGAGAGGGTAAGTGCTATGGGCCTTGTATAGCTCCGTCTCTTTCTGATCTCCAAAGAGGACAATTAATAGTCTCTAAATTGTTTTTCGCGGTTTTGTTATCATATAGCCCATCCTGCCGAAACTTTATTTAGGATCAAAACGTACCTAAGCTATAAATTAAACTATCCAAGATCGTGTGGTTTTTTAGTAGCGAATGAATTCCTTTTCACAAACTTTTTTTTTCTTACTATTATAAAAATATTTATTTAAATGGCTACAATCCGGGAATCTTTAAGTCAAGAGTGAATAGGTTACTTCTAGGTAAGCGCGCTCAATCGTCGACCGCATCGTCGCTTTCCATCAGGTGAGATAGCGGTCAAGCGCGAACGTATAATCAATAAAAAAAGCTAATAAATACTTACAAAATAATATAATTTATGATTCATATTTTTTTAGCTACAATGACAAAAATATTTGAAAAGAAGAAGCCACGCAAACTTATCTAATATCCAAAACCATTTAAAACCCCCTAAAATTACAAACATCTTTAAACCAGCACCATATTGTAAAATATTCCATTTTCAAAAAAGCCAATTTAACCGTCAAATTACAAGAAAAATTACAATTTTTCCAAAAGAATTACAATCATTGCTCTTTTTATTGCGGCAATACCAAATACTTGGTACATTTTTTATGATAGCAACATTTGAATAGGCATAGAAGGCTTTTTAGGGGACCCTTACCAAGTGCAAAAATACGCGGTTTTTAGCATTCAAATTAATGTTATTGTGCAGGATAATATCTATGGAACTGATAGAGCAATTTAAGGCAACCCCAATTTTAGCATTATCACTTATTTCATCTTCAATATGGAGTTTTGAAAATTACAAACGCCATAATTATACGCATATCTGAATAAAATGTATTGAAAAAAGATTTATTAGTCTTCATTACATAGTATAAAAACAAAGTATGCTTAGATCTTTAAAACTACGCAACGGATTTTGATGCGGTTTTTATAACATGTAGATAGAATGATTAAAAGGTTTATATATAGAATAATGCACCCGTGCGAAGCTGGAGCAGGTCGCTAGTGATTTATATTTTAATTCTATTTTTTTATTATATATAAATTAATAATATCATGAAAAATTTATATTATTAAAGATCTGTTTTCGCTGTATTGTCAGTACAGCGAAGTCTTAGCCATTAAAAAAAAAGTAATTACCAAAACATAATTCTCTGGACTCAAATTATGATAACAACTCATAATAATAAAACTCGTCAAAAATCCCGACGTTTCACTCAACCCTCAAATGCTTACAGGTTATTTATACCCCCTCACTCTTCCCCCTAAATCGAAACCGTAGCTCGTTCAAATGACCGAAAATAATGACCTAACTATTGTCCTCGCCCCAATGTTTGCGAAGCCTCATTTATTTTTATAACTCCACGGGATTTTTAACAGAAAAAAGTGGAAAAAAATTGTGGACATCACCGATGATGGGCAGAATTGATGTGTCGTGACGGTATTCCAAATTTAAATGTCTCGGACATTTTTTTTGGCTTTAAATGTGACCCATTTGGCAGTTAGAGGGTTGGGTATTTTTTTGTTGAGTGTTGAGAATTGTTTGTTGTTGCTATGTTATCTTTTTGAGTGTGTGATGATACTTACTCGTACATGTTGATAAAATGATTGATCACTAGTTTTAGCAATTCTACATATATCACTTACCTCACCGAGAGTGAATAATCCCCTTAAGCGGCCATCTTTAAAAAGGGTCTGGTCAAACAAAGACAAATTAACCGCTACTCATCTGCAAGCCCACTTGTGGGGTACGGTTGTAGCCCAATTATTTTCTACAGTCGGTGTTTGCGGAGATCTTCACAGAGTGCACCAGACTTGGATAGCCACTCGAATTTTGCATAACCAATTAGTTTTGCGCAAACTAAAACAGATGTCTTTCGGATGACGGTCGGACAGACCCTAAGTGGAGTTGAAAGGGTTATTTTTTTTTAATTAATTCGTATAAAATTATTTAGTAAACGCACAAAACGATTGCAGTTGTATCTGTATTTGATACTTTTATTTGAATTCTGAAAAGCAGTTCCAGTCTCTTGTTGCAATAATTTATTTATTTTATACATACCAAATATTTTGTAATTTTTTTCTCCACTAACAATAAACGGAATCGTTTTGTAACAATTCTAAAAAAACAAATTAGATATAAATCAGCTCTACAGCCTTTAAAACCATGTCTTCTAATTAACACTGTTCAAAAAGGACGTATGTGGTTAATCAAACTTAAATTAGGACATTCGAAAATATACTCTATGTCATTCAAAATAAAGTGGTTTTATTACTGAATATTTCAACACTAATAATTTCGTGTTCCTTGAAACAGTTTATTATGTAGTTGCCTAAAATGACAAAGCTCCTAAAATGAATTTAATTTTGCTTAATATTTAACAATAGTTTTAGTTTGCAAAATAAAAAGCTTGAATAAATAACTATATATACAATATAACCTAATAAATATCAGCCGTATAATGTTCCCACTCCAGAAACTCAGCCCTCTTCTCTAGGAAAAGAAAAAAAAAAAGGGAAAACCTATTACACAAACCCAGTGAGGGTTGGTGGATGTCACATGTCTTCGATATTTTCTTCTAGGACATATGTCATCAAATCTCCTCACCATGCTTTTCTTCACTCTGTTGAGAGCAGTAAAAAAGTAATTTTGTTATATTAACCAAACCTGGTTTTTTATTGTGGTGGTTCAAAAAACATCAAATGACATCTCCAAAAAAAAACCAATCCTGTTTCTTAGCCTTCCATACCAGGGCCGGATCGTCCTTTCAGTAGCTGGTCCTGAATCTATAACTCGTAAGTCAGGCTACTACAACTGGACCAGGTCCACTACTGCACCTGTTTCATAATTAGCACATAACACCTTGTAGTTCACGGCGCGCTCTTTTCCCGCGGGCCTCAAGGAGGGGCCTCTGCTTAAGGGTCGAAGCCTACGCAAGGAAGGCTTGTCCCCAGTGCGAAGGGCAAAAATACAATCGAATTTAGAACCTCCTCCTTTTTTTGAAGTCGGTTAAAAAGGAACGGGGTGGGGTATTTAGTCAGTAAGAGTCTGATACTATTTCCCGGTCAGACCACGAGCGGGATTCGTCAAAGGTTGATTTTTGCCCACCATAAAAAAAACCGCCATCTAGTTCCAAAATAAACAGACCTTGTGATTTGAATGTCTGGACAATTGATAAATATATTATGCATATATTTAAGCCTATATAGAAATATATAATTTCTAAATTCAAAAATATTTAACGGAAAAAAAATATCCTTGAATAAAGTTATTTTGCAATAGGACTCTAAATAATACCTACAGATTATGTCGAAATATGTTCAGCAAATGCAAATTCAATATTGTTTTAAGGTATTCTGCTACCACATATCTTTTTTTCATCATCATCATCGTCAATTCAGCCGAAAGACGTCCACTGTTATATATATATATATATATATATATATATATATATATATATATATATATATATATATATATATATATATATATAGGATATAGGCCTCCCCCAAACGTCACAACAACGACCGGTCCCGTGCTTCTTGCATCTATCGAATTCCAGCAACCCTGACCACCTTAGCAGAGCCCTTCCAACGCTACATCTTCCGATATGCGGTAACCACTCCAGAACTTTTCGGCCCCATCAGCCGCATCTGCGTGCAATGTGCCCTGCCCATTGTTACTTAAGTTTGGTGATTCTTTTCTTTCTCATTACAGGGCAAAGTCGATCCCCAAATCCTTTCAAGTATTCTTTTCAGGAGCTACCTCCAACCAGTCCTTGTACTAGGCGACTAGGTCGCCTCTTTTCCCAGGTTGACCTCAGTGCCAGCTTTTCCCAGGTCCACCTCGGTGGCATCATCCATGGGTCAGGACCAAATTTTTGACGTAATCGCACAACGGAAATCGCTACAAAATGTGTCACACTGGAAAATAAATGTAGTGCAACAATTCTATTGTGCTACAATAATTTACCAGTGTGACACATTTATTTTCCAGTGTGACACATTTCGTCGCGTCAAAAATTTGGTCCTGACCCCCATACCTAGTCACTCTTGCCCAGGGATCAATGTAAATGCTTCTGACAAACCACTTCATTACCAATCCAAAACGCCACACCAATATCACCCTTCAATGGATAAATATTCCATTAACTATAAGGTTTAATTTACCATCACAGGGGTAGTTGCCAAAGATAATGCCAGTGGCAGTGTTTGCATATGCAAAAGGGTACTTAGAGTTGTTTTTCCTGCTGATTAAGTTGATAGTGAAGGTACAGACGAGTACAGACGAGGTTGGAGCACAATAAATATTAGCGTCTCATAATGTACCTATATGGAAATGTGTTTAAGGATTTACTTTAAGTAGAGCATAATAGCATTATAATAATGCCGTCATTTTTTTCCGAACATAATCACTCAAAATGTATGTGATGTAGCTGTACTTAATTGAATAAATAAATAAAAATAATCTAGAATAAGATGTATTTTATTATAGATTAGCTTTTACCAGTGGCTTCGCCCGCGTACATAAATAAAATATAGCCTATGTCACTCAGGAGTAAAGCAGCTTTCTATTGTTGCTAAATTTTTTCCAATCGGACCAGTAGTTCCAGAGATTACCTCCTACAAATAAAAAAACAAACTTTACCTCTTTATTATATTAGTGTAGATTATATTTAGTTGATTTTAATTAGTTAAGGTTTCACTTTTTTACACTTTTTTACATAGTGTTTTTATTTATATTAGTTAAGAATCATATAAGTACGTAGCAAAAAATAAATGAAAATTTGTAAAGCTATGCTCTTAAAAATACTTATAGTATGACACAATTATTTTGCTGGGGAGGTGTAATAAATATGATAATTTGACTGTGCTTGATTTTTTCTGTAGATATTATTATAGTACCTGACAAGTCATAGAAGAATACAATAGCAAAAAAATATGATGTCTAAACATCATATTTTTTTGTATTGTATTCTTCTATGACTTGTCAGGTACTATAATAATATCTTACAGAGCTGTAGGCAAAGCATTAATAAGATTATTATGAACACAAAAAGTGGAGACATTTTCTTTCTAACTCGCCATTTCAAATCGTGTAAGTCCAAAAAGAATGTTGCCAAATAATTATAAACGAGGTTTATACACGAACTTAGTTGACATCTAAGTTCATGGTACTTTAAAAATATCAGCCAATTTATCAGCTCAAAATTCTCCAAGAAAACAAACACTTTTAACAATTTTCTCGCCGCCAGTACTCCCATCACCAAATATTTAGTTAACCCGGCCTCTGTTTATTCAAATCGCCAAAACTATCGGACTATAACAACTTCGGATTGTCAATTAGCCGACTGCGCGGAGTAGGGGTAATGTGTTAAACTGTCCTTTGCATACATAGTCTGTTTATTCGGCTCGTCTAAATTCTAAGGTGTTGTTTCAATAAATAGTCAATGTTTGGATTTGTCTTACACATAGAGCATGGAATTGTAGCAGGATGGCACTGGCAGCGACGATGCGATGCGATGATGTTAATATTATGTGGCAGCCATTTGGTTAAATTAGCCATCCAATTGGACGTTAAACACCGGCATCCAATCAAATGGCTGAAGAACAGCCGTGTTGTTGACCGCAACGTTTAACCAGATAGCTGAACGTTGTGTATTCATTTAGTTTAGTCGGATAAATTTGAATCACTTGGCTGAGTCCTGTTTAGTCATTTCGAAAGGGCTAACTTTCAACGTGCCAAGATGTTAAATGTTGAATAAGTTTAGTTCAAACAACTATCCGCCTAGGCATCCAATTGAATGCCAGCGTTTAATGAACGCCTAAGGCTAATTTAACCAGATGGCTGCGACATATACCTACACTTTAACCAGTAGTTTTGCCCGTATGAAAACAGAAAGTTATCGGAAGGAAACTTATATTTATGGCTTGTTTTTCGCACTTAGTCCTTGGTAGACCAATGAACGTGAGCCATGGCAGATTGGCAACCTACATTCTAACCGGCTCACCTCTCTCTAGAAGCAGATGAGTCCTTTCAATTTGCTTAGGGCGTCTATGAATGAATTCGTTGCTCCCTATGGTTGCTCCCAAACTTCGTGTTCTTAGTTTTCTGACGCGCACTTTTCCCGCGCGCTTCAAGGAGTTATCAGTAACTGTAGCGGCTCAGCAGGGTCGAAGCCTACTGGGGCCAAGGGTTGATGGGAAAGCGGAACAACGGGGCCCTGGAACTAAAGTAAGAAGGAACGGTGGACCGTTTAGTCAGTAGAAGTCTAATACTATCTCCCGCTCCACCCAAGGGCGGGATTTGTCATTTGATGATTTTTCCAACACAAAAAAACCGACCGAAGCTCACTTTAACGGTGGTTGGAAACCTTGCTCAGTGTCCCCGTGACTGGGGCGTGAAGTATTGCTTTTAGTTTGTAAAAATCTGTCATTCTTCGTTTCAGCCAGAACAAAAGAGGTTGTTTGATTTTTTCAGAGATAACACGAGAACAAGAACACAACAGATCATGGAGGCTCTATGTTAGAGCCTCTATAATCTGTGGTGTTACATAAGATTATGTAAGTATTAGGTATGTTAATTTAATAGGTAGTTTTATGTGTTAATAACTTGATTACCATTCAATTAACTATTCTATTATATTTAAATCTGTTTATAAAGGCTTTCAGGCTGAAGTATTTAGGTCACCGACCTGTTCTGTGCGTCTCTCATCCTTTAGATTCCCGCGACTCTCACCAGGTCATCGGTTTTTCCAGTTGGGGGTTTTTCAATGCTGAGTCTTCCATTATACGGTCGCTATTCCTGAAATAGGATCTCATCATCATCATCAGCCTTTTCAATGTTCCCACTGCAGGGACACAGGCCTTCTCTCTAGGAGAGGTAATGGGCCATAATCCACCACGCGGACCCAGTGCGGGTTGGTGGATGTCACATGTCTTCGATTTTTTGGTTCTAGGACATGCTGGTTTCCTCACGATGTTATAGGATCTAGTCAGGCAAAATTGGAACCTTCCAAAAACTGTCAATTAATCTTATTTCTAAAATACCTATCACAGCGAGAATTCAAAATAAAAACTCTAAATCAGTACTTCAAAGATTAACCAGCCCCAAATACTCAAATCCGCCACTTCATCATAAATGTATATTGGAATCTCAACAAAACTATTAACCCGTCTAATGCTGCACACATTATATTTACGACTCATTATAAACATAATACACCATCAACATACATCAAGGTAATGCATGAAAACACATAAAACTGACTCACGAACAATATTTTCAATCGTAGCCAATAAATTGTGTGTGTAATCCTAAAGTTTAGGTGCAAGTTATACGAGTCTCTGCTGCGTCATTGTTGCAAAGAGTTACCGTGGCCCTGGAAAGAGAAGGGCAAATGACAAAATAAATGTAGTTTTCAGACAGTAGAAAGCTGGCATTCCTTTTTACTTCGCTTAGAACAGAAACACTAGGGCATAAGTCTAACCACTTTACCTCAGACGTCGAGATTCCGACACCGACTACCAGCTGCGGTAGACGCGGGCTTGCAGACGTTGAGCAACGCGTAGGCCACTGTCCGACCGTCTGGTAGCTAACCAGATCGAGCTCAGTCGTCAGCAGCGCGTAGTGATCCATGCCCAGCAGGTCTCAGTTGCCGCTAGCTTGGAACCGCGGGGAATTTCTGAAAAACTCCTATTCCTAGTACGCAGAGGACAACTAAAAGTAATAATAATAATTAAGAAGTAAAAAAAGTAAAAGACACGTGTATGGTTTTAGTAAGTAAAAATTTGACAAGCCTTCACGTCTTCTGACGTGTCATTGGATGATTTCTATCTATAAAACAACATTACTTGCTTTTTGACGCACAAGTGTGTTACCACATCTACTCTTAAATCCTGGGCTGCCACAGAGTAATTCCTAATGAGAAAACCCAACTGTACTTATTACCCAACCTGAAGATTGAGCTCAATACCTCTCGCTTACCAATTTTTTTTATGTTTAAAAAAAAAAAACGCGCCACACTAGGAATTACTCCTGTGTCGTGCGTTCACAAGATACTCAGACCCGGAACACTTATCTGTAGGCCACACAAATATCGCTCAACCACCGCGCCAGCCGAGCCGTCAATCAATATACAAATTAACCATGAGATCGATGAAGCAGATATCTAAAAAATTAGTCAACAGAACCCTGGCATGAACAGACCTCTATAAGGTCCCAAAAACATTGAACGATAATACCCGCTTCAGCTTACCCTTTACGCCAAGCGGTCGTTAACTTTGAACCAACTGACGCATATGTAAATGAGTGTCCATGTTTATTATTCCTAGTTTTAATTGAAGCCAACACAGCCACCATACTGCCATCACAACATCGACACCTGTGCTCAGCATTGTTCCATCGTTTGTGAAGATATTATGTTACAACTGATTTTTGTTAGCGTCTTTTCAATATAGAGAATGGTACCATGTAACTTTGTTTTTGGATGGTAGGTAAAAACCATCGAATGACGAATCCCGCCCTTGAGCGGAGCGAGAAACAGTGCCAGATTCTTACTGACTAGACGACCCACCGTTCCTTCCTGCCTTAGTTCCGGGGCCCCGTGTTCCGCTTTCGCATCAACCCTTGGCCCCAGAAGACTTCGACCCTGCTGGGCCCCTTACAGTTGCTGACAACTCCTTGAGATACTAGATAATATCTACGGTAAGTTATGATCTTATAAAGTAAGTTGCAGAAATACTCGTAGCAACTAAAAATAAATGTATCAAAAATCAAGTTGTATAAGTAGATAGACATAAAAATATCAATGTGACGCTTTCGCCGAATAACAAAACCTCCTAAATTAAAAATTTAAATAACTGACCGTTTTATAAACTATATAATAGGTAGTACAGTTTAAAAAAGACAAGTCCATAATTTACTTCAAAAAATTGGTGTCAAACATATCAAAAGAAATTTCATAAACCTCGTATTATGAAATTAAAAAGTTCACACTTTTAATTTTACACTTTCTTGTTAACTTTTTCTAATAGACGATCACTCATAAGTTAGAAACTTCAGAAAAGTTTTCGACAGGAAGCGTTAGATATCCCGAAGGATATTAATATCATCAATTTCACTTTAAACTTGTAATGAAGTGTTATTATGAAAATTGATAGATTTTGAAATAACTTAATGATATAGGTAATATATAATAACCAACGAAGAATGGTAACAAGGTAGAAAAAATGTTGTTCTTTCGTTGGGAAAAGTTACCCATCCGTAGAACGCAATTGAAAACTTTACGAACAGATGGTGGTTCAATAAAAGAATAAAAGTCTGACACTCCCTCTTGATTTCCTAGAGCGAGAGGATGAGGACGATTTCAAACAAAAAAAAATTAAGAAAGAAAAACTGTGTTCAGCTTGAAACACAACAGGCAATTAAACAAAATTAGCAAAATCCTTTGCCATTTTGCCTATAGTGTCTTTACACTATAGGCATAACATAAAAAGACAGTTCTATGCTTCTAATTATCGCCATAGCAATGTAACAAATTAACTTGACAAAGCTGCTAAAGGTAAATAAAATGCAAACAATGATATAATAGAAAGTCTAATGTAATGTAAAGAGGCTAATGTCATAGAACTGAAAGATAATACTGCGATGAAACAGGTGACAGAAGAATTATACAACCATGACGTATCGTGCTTACGTCACGCTTCTATTGCTCTAAGTAAGATTAGAAGTCAGAGATACCTAATACGATGCTGTGGTTAACCTTTAGTACTGCGTGTTGCTAAGGTGTTGTGTTAGATTGAAGATACTATTTCGGAAAGAGAAAAATGTAACAAAAGTATAAACTAAGTAAATTAAAAAAACAGGAGGCCAAATGCTTTAAGATCATAACAAGTTTTCAATAAAAATATTTTTTTTCATAACAAGCTTTTACAACGGTGGTCTATACTTATATAAATAAAACTCGTCAAGACGATTCACACCAGCCCAAACTCGACGTGGTTGTGCCGTTTAATTACAGAGTTCCTATGGCTACCTCGCGATTCCATCATCAGATCAGCTCCATGTCTGCATAATATTGCATTGTCATCCGAACTAAACGTGTATACCAAATTTCAGCTCAATCGGAAACCGGGAAGTGGATCAAATTTAAGTTTCAAGATTTGATTACAGAACGACAGACAACGGGACAGGTGAAACTAAATAAAAGCTAAATACTTTGGATTTGGAGTGACTAAAAAGATATTAAGAGCAGTGGTGGCCGAGTGGTAAAGGCCCCGACTTACAAGCTGTAGGTCACGGGTTCAAACGTGAAAAGTGGGAACATTGAAAAGGCTGATGATGATGATGAAAAAGATATTGTTGTTAACTAAATTCGTTAATTAGTGCCAGTATGTATATAGGTTGCGATATAGATCTATATTCATAATTTCAGTCAAAAACGTGTACTGCTGGACATCCCGGTGTTTCTATAAGAACTGGTGCTGTGTTTCTTGTGTCCATCGCATTCCCGAAACCCTCACTGGTACATAGGTCCATCTTGTGGTTGGCCTTCCATCGCTGCGTCTTCCAGTAAGTGGTCAGTACTCCAGAACTTTTCATCACCTTTGAGCGCAATATGTGCCCTGCCCACTATCACTTAAGCTTAGCGATCCTTCTATCTATATATTTTTTTTTAGTAAGCAAATTTCATATACATTGACATGATATTCAGGACATTCGGTGATATGTAGTTCCTTGTTTTAGATTTGTTCTATTGAATATCGCACTGACCTTTCTAGTAGTTCCCCTGAAATATCTAGTCAGACATAATATAGCATTTTCAATTTGTTAGTTTTGAACAATTTTGTTTGTTATAATTGTAACAAGAGGACTGCATTATTTAGTCCTCTTACTACTTCAACTAGCTGTACATACGTAATATACCTATATTTTTACTTTAGTATTAGTAATTGTTTTATAAGAACTCTTATTGATATGAAATAAGATAAATGCAACTTGTGATTTTTGTACATTTATAACATAGTGACGAAGATTACTAAAATATTCTATAGACATTGAATTTGGAGTAAGCCACTATTAATCATGTTCTATATACAACTTTACCTTCAGCAGTTAAAATTGTCAGTTTTGATTGACGATCTTAGTCATCGGACAAAACATTTGATGTGAATTCACAAAGTAAATAATGAATAACATACAAAGCAGCTTTGATTTACAAATGATAACAATATAGAATTGAAACTGCTGAGTGCATTTGTGGATTTTAGATTAAATAAACACTGTATGTGATGCTAATATTTATTGGTGTAATCTTTAACTCAACAAGCCTTTTGAAATTATTACTTTACAGGAATATTTTAAAGGTTTGTGATTATTTCAAGAAAATATTCATCTGTAGTAGGTACTTTCACTAACTGTATGGTAAGGTGCTCATAGGCTGGATTGTGTCAGAAGTGATATAAAAGAAAGAGGAGTTAGTGATAGCGTGATTGGACAGAATGGAAGAAAAAATCTAATCTATAATTCTCTTTTTTTTATTAGTTATTAAATTCATTATTATTATAATTACAGTACTTATTTAATTTAATTACATTCAATTACGCTAAAAATAACCTAAATAAACTAAAAATACTCTAATATTTACAAATGATTTATTGGGCATCAAAAAGTTCATCCACATCGATATCAATGGGAAAAGTGCCCAAAACGCTGGCAGCATTGCCACGCTGGATGGCAATGCTGATTCGCTGACAAAAATAAAGCCCAGCCCTCTGGTCACGCGAAGAGTCGACCAGCTGTTTGCTAATGTCGCGTACAACTCGATGAGCGCTCGGACCCCATGGCCCTAGTGTTTCAACCCCAAAAGGCTCAAACATATAACTCCCAATAAGGTTAATTCTCTTTAAATGGTCTATTAAAAAGTCACTCATTTCAAGAAACAACTTACTTGGGTTATCTTTTTCTATTTTATTCTAATGCACGAATGAACGTATAAGACCCTGGTACTGTAGACTGTTTACTATACGTACATAAATTGATACTATTATCAATATAAAAAACAAAACTCGATATCAAATTATTTTTAAAAAATTTTCGTTAAAAAAATACAAAATTGTAAGCAGTCCACCATATTCCAAAACTGGGTTCGAGGTACTGATAGATTAATTGTACCTTGCTCGAGGGTTTGCAAGGAAGAGAACGATCTCGTGCAGTCCTTGAAGCCGGCTTTTATCTATCTTCATATTTTAGACTCCTCCAGAGTGGCCTTCCTTCTCTGGCAGAGTTAGTTGGCTCCCTGGATCACGAGGTTAATTTTGACACTGGTGCGCTATTCGTACTGCTAGCTCTGTAAAGAAGTTATGTGTGTAATTAATGGCGTTTAAAATTAGATAAGAGAATTTAACTGCATTTCTTTAACATCTTTTGACTGTTAGACTCGAATTAAATGTCAATAAAGTAACAATGTGATCATTGATTTCTCTTCCTCAACCACACAGAACAGCTAAACATCATTATAACAAATTACAAAAGTGAATATTACATGTTTATTTCTCCATAATGCACAAATTACTTAACAGATTTGGATTATACTTGAAATTAGGAAAGCTCACATCCTAGACTAAGACATTAGATTGAGAAGTAGTACCTACTTTTTGGAAAGTGTGCGCAGGAATTGCACGATTTGATTCCGCCATCTCAATTTTACCATCAAACATCCCGGCGTACTGCAAATATCCACTCTTAAGTTGTTGAGACATCTACGGTCTGGACTAAGCGTTTTGCCTCGTCGTTTATACCGCATACATCGAGGGACTGGAACAGTTTGCCGGCTGCAGTCTTTCCGTCCGATTATAATTTTGGTGTCTTCAAAGCTTGAGTGAATAGGCTCTTAGTAAACTAGTGCGCCTCACCAACAACGATTGCATCACTGCTTACCATCGGGTGGGATCGCAGTCAAGCACTAGTTTATACCAATAAAAAAACATAGTAGTTATTGTTCGCGGGTGAAGCCGCGAGCCTCAGTTAGTAATAAAACAAAACTCCTAAGTAGTACCGCTAGGCGCACGTGCTTTACGCCTAACGTGTTAAGCGTTCACTTGACTGGGCATATCTCTTTGATGAATATACGTTTGTGTATTATGTTCATGTGGTCTCTACGAATAGAACACGACTTTCGCTAAAGACCGAGCGAAGCGGAGGCGTCTAAGCAGGAAAGCGGACCCCGGGCACCGAGGTGAAAGCCACGGTTAGCAACCGGGACTGGCGCTTGGATGATGATGATGATGATGGTCTCTACGAATAGAACAACCAATTAATCGGTGTGGTGAGAGACGGGTGTAGAATTCAGATTAGTCTTAGCTTTGTATCCAGTTTTACGAGTATCTTTACCAACTTTGATGGTCTTTTCATTTGCTTTGACATTATTAACTAAAGAAACGTTGGTATAATTAGTATTGTCTATTAGGTCTTTATTATCCTTTCTTAGTATACTTTGCCAATCATCAGTTTTACGGGTAACAGTAGTACATTTACTTTTAATGTGTTCTGTTTTTTACGTTTTTGAGTCTAACTTTCAAAAAATTACATAATTTAGCAACAGTTTTTTTCGTAACGAGCTTGGTTCTACTGGTAGATAGTATTTTTTATACAAAGAGTAGATTCTGCCGGCATCTTCATCTGTGTGAACGTAGGATCCTTTATAGATTTGGGCCCTTTAAGAGACGAATATCAGAAAATCCTCCCTTAGTGTTCGCCTACGTCGCAAAGAAAACCTTGTACAAAATTTCACGATCCTAGTTCCAAATCCTGTGTTGATATTATGTCAGTCAATCAGTTTAGCCTTTTTTTAGTAAAAAATTAGTAGAATTGGGTCTTAAAAGGAAACTGCACAAAATTTCACGCGTCTAATCCCAGTAGTTGAGACTGTGCGCTGATACGTCTGTCGATCAGACGCAACTGTAACTCAGTTATTTTTAATCGTATCATATCAACTTTGTAACTGGAGTACTACAAAAATAAACATCGAGAACTCGACACCAATCTATAAATGCCCCGTACATGTGTAGGCACAAGTTGATGACAACATAAATAGCATTGATGCATATGTGTGCTAACGTAATATATCGTGAGTAATTGCAGTATATGATCTTGAACGCGATTCAGTTTCCGTAGTTGTGATCAAATGGTGAACGCATGTGCGCTACCCCGCGAAATATAAAAGCAGTGGTCGCCCAATAAATCATGACATTTTGATCGTATAACATTCACTTTACATTTCGACTACACCTACCACCAACTCTCCTGAAGTACCATGCTTCATTCTTATTTCATGTCTTTTATAACCACGTCTGCTCTGTTTTTAATATAATTTTTATCATCATCACCAATATTTAAGAGCAGTGGTGACCCAGTGGTAACGTTCCCGACTTTCAAGTTCTAGGTTTTGGTGCATTACTTCAAGTGAAATTTTTTAAACACCACAGTTTTTAAAACGGTGAACGAAAACATCGTGAGGAAACCAGCATGTCCGAGGACCACAAATTCAACATAGACATGAAGCTATTTGACATCGACACGCAAGCTTAATTATCATGGCAGGCGACCCTAAATGCGCAATAACCGATTTTTAGGTCTCAAACGAGATGGGGGCTACGCGTAGCCATAGTTTCAACTTATTTGCTGCGTATTGTGCTGCTCATTTCCTGACCTAAAGAAGAGATCTGAGTCTCAGCAGTGGGCCGAGGGCTTGTTGACGGCGAGCAATGCCTAGCTCGCTGTCCGACAGTCCGATAACCGCCCGAGCCCAAGTCGTCGACGGCGCGTATTGTTTCTACGCTCCTCAAGAAATTGTCGCAAACCGTAAGGGCTCAGCAGAGCCGAAACCCGAATCCTACTAGGGCCATGGATCATCTTCTAAAAGGAAGGTCCAGTCCCGGTATGAAGGGCTAAATTTTTTAATCAGGATAAGCCTAACACTGTCTCCCGCTCTGCCTAAGGGCGCGAGATGTTATTAGATGATTTTTTCCCACCACAAGACACAAAAGTCCCAGCAGTGGGCAAATTATAAGATTAGTTATGTTATATAACTAAGCCCTAATATTTCCTATCTTTATCTATACACAAAACTACATATATCAACATAGTACGTTTAGATACTGCAATGAACCTTAACTATAGTCATGACCTCGATACGATTGAATAATACCTATCTATAGTTGAGTATACGACAGTACACAGTTGCCGTATACTACGGTATACATAGTATGCAATATATATATACAATAATTATGGTTGTGTTGTTAGTATAGTGTAAGTTGCACGTACGTTGTGCCACTATAATACTTGTATAAGCGAGATGATTGCTAAGGGTTTGGTCACATGGATTTATTGTTGGCATTATATTTATTTTTATGACTATACAAATAGTGTAAGGTCCAAACAATTTATTTATTGTATAAATATAAACGTTAGGTACGTACGTTTACTATGTAAACGTTTTTTATTATCGTATTGATTTCAGTTTATACATAGAAACAAGAAATTGAAATATATTTATTCATGTCGGGCTCGCGTGGTGAATTACAGACCATTCTCTCTCCTTCAGAGAAGAAAAGAAAACAATGTTTTTTTTTAAGCCAAAATAGACGCACAAAATGTCGACAATATGTGAACAAGGTATATTACTGTATTGCACCATAGACAATAGGCAGAACACAGTTGCTTTGGCCTGAGTTAAATGTTGTTGTTATTGTAGTTGTTGTTAATGAGGCCAGAGCCCCAGCAGTCGGAACATTATATTATGGCTGGTGCTATGTTATGCTATGTATTCAATGCTGCAAACGTTTTTATATTCAGTCTCTTTTTTTAGACACATGTTTATTAGGATCTTTATTCAGTAGATACAGCTGGGGATCAAAAATTTACCTAGCGCCACTATTTATTGACTACTAGCTTTTGTCAGCGGCTTCGCCCGCGTACATAAAATTATAGCCTATGTCACTCAGGAGTAAAGCAGCTTTCTATTATTGCTAAAATTTCTCCAATCGGACCAGTAGTTCCAGAGATTACATCCTACAAACAAAAAAATAAAAAAACAAAAAAACAAACTTTACCTCTTTATTATATTAGTGTAGAAGTGTAGATTTAATCATTAAACCCATAATGATATCGTAGTTATACTACAAAATGAAATTATAATGAATCACATAATAGAACTTGAGACATACTCCAACCACAATTATCCTGTCACTCCCCTCCAATCGATATATTGGAAACTAACCTAGACTAGTAGACATTTCTACATTAAACATTCATCCTAATTTGTTCAAGTGACACATAGTATTAGTAGTTCGAACTAACGTGGAAATGCAATGAATCATTTACTATGAAAATGCATTGCATTAGTAATTTGAAACATTTACATCAGACATTTTGTTCGTTGTCAATGTAAATTAGGGAAAGGTGTTTGAAAATCACAGTGGTATTACGTTTTGTGAAGACGTTTCTGATTGAGGACTCATTTATTATTTAAAGTCGGACAGTGGTAGTCTCTATCAGTTAAAAATACATTGTTATTAGCAGTTACACCCTACTGTAGGTTTTCCTAAGAAATAATTGTGTAAAATACGTGTATCATTGATCGTGTATTTGCAGCTCCACATTTTGTACCATTTAGTTTTGTCAGCAATGGGTCTCACTTTTAAACTGATACAATAAAGAGGAATTCCCTATCACCTTATGTGAAATATTGCCCCATTACATTTTTTTAAGAAAAAGGTATAAACGAGAAAAATTCTCGTATATATCTTAAAACTATTTAAACTGTTTATAATATCGTCGATAGCTGAAAGTGAAAACCTTAAGTATGCAATTTGTAAGTAGTTCTATTTATAATTATATATACATTTTTAGATGAAAAACTCGCAATGCAGAATCTTATATCATGCAAAAGTTTGATTCGTTACTTGTGCTATCTACGACGTCTAAAGCATACACTTTGCTTAAGTCAGTTTGGTGTGAAAAATTCTCAACACAACAATTATTTAGAAGCACTTTTCAATTACACGATAATAAAGATCTAATTTAGTTTTTTGTGCCTCCTGAAAAGTTTTGCATTTCGCAGTTACGAGATATTTACTATACACACTATCGATATACATTAACACCTAACCTCAAATTTAACCAAAACCATCTTCATTCCATGTCTTTAAAAATAAAACCTACCACGTATAAATCCATAATCCATATAACCGCGCCTTTACCCGTCGCAAGCGCAGCTGCACGATGCGCACTCGCTACCGGTTCTGCGGGCTAACGACCCCCCCCCGCCTCGCCCCGCAATCGATACTACCAAACGGAAAATTTTATAACCACAATATTAGATTTACGTTTTCATTTTATAGCAGTAAATAGGTATGTTGTCATAGTAATAGAAGATATTATAGTTGGGGTTTGTTTTCCATGTGATTATGGTTGGTTATAAGGTGATGGTGTTTGATGTTATGAAAATTAGCATGTAGCTGGTACTGAGGAGACAGACGATGTGAGTAGTCTTGGAGAGGAGTCAGTCAAAAATTGTAATTTGGAAATAATTCTTGCACACTTTGTAAAGAACATAGGATAAACAAAAACACAAGTGTTCAATCAAATAGGTCTTATCAGATAAGACAATTTTATACAAACAACCTTTGGATATAAGGAAAGAATTGAGACAGATTTGGGGATGACAGTAAATTAAATAAAATAACAAAAAAAAAATGTATGTAAAATTAATGAATATTAAACATATACTTGAGAAAAGAGAGTAACAAACTATAGTGACAGATTAAGCTGCGAAACTTTTTTTGATATTACACTGTTAGAAGAATTGTTTAGTTTGGCTGTAGTTAAGACGTATACCTATTTTATGGTTTATATTTAAATCCATTGATGAATAACTATATAATTCTATACACTTATATTATAATTCTATACACTTATATATGTTCAAGGTGAAGAGCATATCTTTCATTTTGATAATACTTATAGTCTTATTTTGTGAACATATAGTAAGTTGGTAATGACTTGAAGTTAATAATTGAAAATTGACTCAAAGGGTTAACAATATTCAAAATGTTATGGCAATGGTAGGCTGATGACAAAGATGATTGAAATATACGAGTACAAACAGATATATAGCAATCGACTCACCTGTGTCCTTAGTAACATTAACACCGATATTTATCGAAGCCTCAATCAAATTCTTGATACCAAACGCTTCAATGCATGTTAGTCCATATCCTATACATCCTTAACCCTTATCAGGAGACCACACGTTGCCTCGTGCCATAAAAGCAAGACCATCTACTGAATTAAGCGATCCCTTTGCAAGATCATGTTAACATAGTTGCTATTTCGCAATATCTTAGACTTAGATCTGACTTGGTGATCCGGTTCCTGTCTATCGGACTGTTTGATCTTATTCAGTCAGTCTGTAAACCTATCAATTAATTGTTGTGTGTCGATGTAATCTTTTTGAACTTGTTTAGGGAAGTAGTACTTCTGTTAAAGTGTTAGGTTCAAACGTCTGATTGTTTGTTTGCTTATTGACTTCATCATTCCTATTGTTCATGTCCGTTGCTTTGTTTATATGAAAAGATTTTTCACCTTTTTGAAAAATCTGTATCACTTGTCTACATCTTAACAAGAACACTTCTTTCTTCTTCTAAATTTCTCTATCTAGGTGAGTCAGGTCTTCTCTTTTTGACGATTAATTTAGAGATTTTATAGTTTGGTTTTATTTCAGTTTTGTTCCCTTCAAAAGATTGACTTACATATACTGTGACGAAGAAATATTAGGATTGTGTATTTATATTGTGTACCAGTTATTATAATCTCGAAAATAACGAAGCCCTCTACTGATTCTATAAAGCAGTAAATTTCAGAGTGACGGAAAATTAATGCACTATTACAAAACTTAATCGAACAAGCCACATAATCCCTGTGATGACTTTTACGATACTCTTATATTCTGTCAATATTTTAACACGATCGAATACTGTAAGATGTTTAGTGCTACTGCCATCGAATCTTTTACGATCTTTCTTGGCATTAAGAGTAAATCTGAGCGATTTACTTTGGAGCATCGTTCACATCAAACTACTGTGTACATTGCGAATCGTATAACGTACAAACGCGATTCTAAATTTAAATATCGATGAGAGAGCGAGACGGAGGACATGCTCGAGCGCTGGTTCTGGATTATGTTGAGGCTGGATATGAAAAAAAAAGATATACAAAATTTTAACTTGGTAGCGAGTTTTGTCTGATGCTTGTGAAGATAATTGTAATAAAGGACTTGGAGGACAAAATTAGAAAAGAAACATAACTTAAAAAAAGGAAAACCCTTCAGGAGGTAACTTTAATATAATATTTCAAAGATTCGATTTATGATGGTGGCAAATAGATTAATACCACATCATTATATCAAACCCATCGTGCCTTGACAATAATCAGTCATTATTTTTTTCCTCGAACACAAGTGTTGCCTCGAACACACTTTTATCATGATTCACTTAATACGTTAGAAAATAATGTTTACTATTGTTTTGTCTAGTTAACTTTTCAATATAAAATACATTACTCCTGAGGATAAGAATAAGATCTGTCTATCTATTTAAGATACGAACTGGAGTGTGAAGTGATCGTTCATTGCATAGGTGTAGACCTTGACAGCCGAATGGCTATGGCAAAACTGCTGCATAATCTTGACGTAACCATTTATTGTGTGGGTAATGTTTTTAGCTGAGATGTTAAATTAAATGAAACTGTTTTTTTTTTGTTTTTTTTTTTATTTGCTAGCAAATGTGAGTGGAACGTTACAAAACGTCGGAAATGGAAGCTTTATGTTTTGCTGACATTTCTTTAATGTCCTGCAGGGTTTATACGCTAGTAAGACTATGAGCCAATTTCTGATGTATTGTGATAAAAAGGATACAAACTAAACATTATAAAAGTAGATATAAATCTCAGGACAGTATAAATATTGTTTATATCACATCAACAAGACAAAAAAACAACACAAATCAATTAGCCTTTTCAAAGCTGTGACGGGGTTGATTTCTAGACTAAATAAATAAATCCAGTTAGAAACGTTTCCTATCCTGTCTCAACTTAATCTACGTTAAACAGACTTGTCTTGCGCTTGCGCACCGCCTCCCCTCCCTACCCTGTAATGCCCCCCGTGCGTAAACGTGACCCCGAGACGTGAACTCAAACTACGCTTCTTTGTTTTTTTGTTTTAGTTTCTCTTCTCTGCCACGGATCATTATTGTATCGATATTGGTCACTTTTTCTTTAAGTGCTAAGAGAGATTTTGTATGTGTTGCAGTTAGGTGCCCTAAATGTTTGATTACATATATTTTGATGATAATTCCTGTGTATTCTGGCCTGTCAGTCTAGTAGTTAGTGACCCTGACTGCTATGCGGGAGGTCGTGGGTTCGATTCCCACCCAGGACAAATGTTTGTGTGATGAGCACGATCATTTGTTCTGTGTCTGGGTGTAATTTATCTATAATATGTATGTATTTAGAAATATATAAGTATGTTTATCAGTTGTCTAGTACCAATAACACAAGCTCTGCTTAGCTTGGGACTAAATGGCGTTGTGTGGTAGTTGTGGACATATTATTATTATTAATTACATTAAATCTCATTTGACTCTCTGGTTAGCTTAGCATAGCGTCAGGCCTTATAACGTTCTCACTGCTGGGATTCAGGCCTCCTCTTTAGGAGAGGGAGTGGATCGTAGTGAACCACACGGGGCCAGTGCAGGTTGGTGGATGTCACATGTCTTTGAATTTTTGGTTCTAAGACATGCCGGTTTCCTCATAATGTTTTGCCTTACCGTTTTGAAAGTAATAAAAAGAAATGCAATGCGTTTGGCTGGGTTTTAACACCCGCGACCTGCACTTATAAAACGGGACTATCACTACACGGCTACCACTGCTCTTCATTTTCTGGGTACTGCAGTTAAATATGTAATACCATATAGGTATAATAATAGTATGAATACACACGCGATTTCTGGTACATGTGTACCAGAAATCGCGAAAAAAATCAGCATGTTTGATTTATTTCGGTTTGGTCTCATAGTAAAAGTTCTTTGTTATCATCACCACAATTATGTGTTTAAGCATCGGTCACTAATTACCAGTCACCCTAAATACTTACATACCAACTAAAAAAGTGCGAGGCAGCATTATTTTTACACGACAAAAAAAAAGCAGTTAAAAAAATAATAATGCTAAGAAAAAAATTGTTAAACCTTTTAATTGTCTTGTACTGTAGTTGCGTACCCAAACAGGTAAACTGTCTTACAAAAGACACCCAGACCAGGAATATGCTATCTATGGGCCCTATAAATATATTCAAACAAAAACTTTCCATGCGGGAATCGAACTTAACGATGAGTAAGTAACCAATCACTGAACCACTATAATAAGTACCTACATAATAAATAATTTATTTTTATATTCCACAAATAACAGTAAAAGTAGTAAACTAAAGAAAACTTAAAATATCAGTGTGATACAATAATGTCAATTTTTGGGAGACTAGTGCCTATACTAAGCCGTACCTTGTATTTTAGAACACCACGGACTCCTCTCTACAGGGCAAGCAGCAAATAAAATCATTATCATCATCTGTATAGATAGTAAAAATCTAGAGGAAAAAACAGTTTCAACGATTTATTTACAATGAAAAAAAAAATACAAAACAAAAAATAAAAAAAACGAATGAAAAAATTCTATGAACTAAAAACTAATTCATATTGGTATTTGTATAGCATATAGGTACGTATTATTTCTTGTCGGAGTGAAGCATTCTGGCATTACATAAACTTACGTTTAAATAATTTCTCAAAGAGAAGACTCTGTAACTATACTCACAACCCAAAAAAGCAATGATAAAATTACTTGCATAAAATACTTATTACACAGAACAAATTGAAAAATAAAAACAACTATGATTGACACTTTCTGTCAGTTTTATTAATCAGTATGGTTTGAAACGTCACATTGTCAGGAACCCCAACTTTGGTTTATTTCATAACTCCAAAATTATTAAAAAATTTAAGATCCACTATGGCAAAATACTTTTGAGGCCTTCAAAATTATGTTCAACAACTAACGGCATCAATATCTCACCAAACCGAAATGTTCCCTAATGATTTGATTTACTGGTACAATAAACGGTTGCCATATCGTAAAGGAGGATAAAAGTAAGTACCTACTAGTATTTTGTGATCTAAAAAAAATATCGTTTGGTTTAGATTCTGGAGAAAGCTGCAATGTATTTGTAACAGAAGTCTTGATATACTCACATATAGGTTGTACAATCATGTCAGTTTTGTGAAACTGTACTACTGTTGTACTTAAGTAACTGAAAAGCTAACAATTTTTACTATGTGCAAAGACTGAAATCGCAAAAAAAAAACTATGCAAATCACACGGGCTCTATCAATTAAATCTCATTTATAAATTTCCATGTTAAGTAAATAGTAATCCTAATTTAGTTTGTAGGTACAATCAAATCAAAGTAAATCATCGTTTTTGAACTAACAGATTATTGTGTCTTTGCAGCAACTGCTATGGATCAAATATTCATGATAGAGGTGTACGTCAAAAAGATCATATTGAAAATAGATCCACCCGTAAAAGATGAGTATGAACTGGCACAAGAAGCGGAAGAGAAGAGGAAAGAGGCAGAAGCACTCGCTGCTCTTGAAGCTGCCTTGTTAGCAAAACAAAAAAAGAAAAAGAAGAAACCAGCAGCCAAGAAGAAGGGTAAAAAAGGCAAGAAGAAAAAAGAACCACCGATGCCATCCGAAGAAGAAATGAAGTATATGCAAACGTGCACGATGGAGATGAATTGTTTACCTGTTTTCAACTTCGTCGTAGCACATGATAACTTTGTTGCACCTCCACCTCCCCCTCCACCTCCTAAAAAGGGTAAAGGTAAGAAAAAAGCGAAACCTAAACCAAAAAAGAAAGGAAAGAAGGGCAAGAAAAAACCGATACCATGGAAGATTGTGTTACCATCAGAACCACTACCTCAACCACCATTCTTTGGTGTCGGTAACTCAGTCATGTTTCTTGAAAGACCTTCAAAATTAGAGGAAACTTTAAGGAAAACACCAATTTATATCACCGTGTATAACCGTGATCAAGAATTTGGCTGCACTGGATTTTGTATAGTGGAATGGCACAAATCATTTTTTGATTGCCTTCAGAGAGCCGCGGATCTGAACCCCGTAAATTACGACTTAGCAGAATTCAGGGATTCAAGAAAACCAGAAATGGTGACTAATACAGTAGAAATGGTACGTCCATTGCAGTGTGAAGAAGATTTGAAAGCATCTGGTGAAGTTGAATTTTACATTCGACTTACTTGTTTGGGCAGCAGAGTGATCAGTTACTTTGTAGCATTGCCAGAGATGGAACGTATACCTGGTCGAAAGTATCTGTACGATGATTTGAGGGTAAAGGACTTGGAGGTTGTCAGACATTGGGATGGCACTGTGATAGATGAAGTTCCTCCTGTGGCATACTTCTTCACTGCTCCTGACATCACTAGAGAGCCAATAAGACCACCTGAAGAGCTTGTACAGTACGAAGACTTTGTTGCTCCGTTCACAAGAAGCGAACTAGCGATTCTTGCTATGGGCTTCCCCAAGGGTCCTTGTGGTGGAACTAACTGTCCGACCAGAATGGAGTACAGAGGCAGTCAGCACCAGTTTATTCCTGGTGAATACCAGAAAGGAAAATACCAGCACGGCCAGTTTGTTAATAAGAGAGATGTGCATGGTCCATGTGGTAGGATTGATTGTCCCCTTGCGAAGAAGGTTCGTACGTATCTCTGTACAGAAGGCAGTTACAAGCCTTGCATGAAACCCTGTTGCAAAGATTATTATTAGTTTCGAAATAATTTTATATTGGCAGTTACGTAACGTTAAAATTTTGATATGCAAGATCAAAAAAATTAAGTTTAAAAAAGTTGGTATTGGTATCGAATTCTAAGAAAATAGAAAAAGTTAAAGTATAAGCAACAATAAATTTGGATCAATAACTTTATTTTCTTTCATCTTGCACCAATAAAATCAATTTGACTTTAACATTATAAGTAATATGATGAAACATAAAAAATATTATACCAGAATAAAATTTAAACAAAAGGATTTGCTTTTTCCTTTGATAGCTTATTATTTTCTTTACATAGGAAAATATTAATCTAAAACAACTTTATGAGAAACAAACTACTTTCAGCGGCTTCTCCTATGACAGTAGAATATTGTCCTCCTTGTTCGTTTTTTTACTTTAAATTATGTTCCTTTGAACATACTTAAGGAATAACAGTATATTTTGTGCTATTCTACCTATTTTCCAAGATTTTTGCTTAAAAGTTGCACCCTCAAAATGAGTTTGAATTATTGTAGAGACCGAGAAGATGCCTACTATTTTTTTAGAAAAACCCAAAAAAAGATCGAATTTAAGTTTAAGATAGTCAGGTACTTTCCCCTTTTGTTTATAAACTTACTCGAGACTCAGTGGACAAAAACAAGTAGGTAATGATTCATTTAGTACACTTTCTCTTTTTAACTTCGCACCCAAGGCTAATGGGGGCAAAACAATTATAGCATGAGATCATCGTCAGGTCATTATTCTGAATTGAATAAAATAATAACACAATTGGCTAAAGAATAAGGAACTATATTTTTGGTTCAAAATAATAACTAAATCCAACTTTTAAAGCCCTCACTACACTCAATTAAATTAAAGTGGAGTAAGGATAAAAAAATGGACCAGGGGCAGGACAAGAGAATCTTTTTAGTCAAGCAAAGGTAAGTAATTTTGAAAAATAGTTTTAACTCACCCTGATCAGTTAAAAATATCTTTATCTACACTAATATAATAAAGAGGGAAAGTTTGATTTTTTGTTTTTTTTATTTTTTTGTTTGTAGGAGGTAATCTCTGGAACTACTGGTCCGATTGGAATAATTTTAGCAACAATAGAAAGCTGCTTTACTCCTGAGTGACATAGGCTATTAAAAAAAAATTATGTACGCGGGCGAAGCCGCGGGCAAACGCTAGTGTTTTATAGATTAGGATTTATGTGTTAAATTCTAAAGAAGTTTTTAATGAAATGTGGTTTTATATTTTTCATTTAAAGTATACACTAGCTTGAGTTTCCTTACGAGAAGAAGAAAAACTCAGGTTACCGAGATAGAAGAATCTCTAACCTTAGTGGCAGCGAGCAGAACAAAACAAAATTGATGAGGTCGAAGGTTTCTGGACTAATGACCGCGCACCAGAAGGCTTAGCGTTAGAAGGTTTCCCACAAGGTAGGCTTGAACCTGTTGAGGGTCGTAGAAATCCGTTGGAGGCCAGGCGCACATGTTTTGCTATTGTGGTGACAATTGGGGGAGGTTTACATCTATTAGTGGACATCCATTTAATCAGTTAGCCAACCAATTCCTAGTACTATTGGATAAAGTTTTCTATGCGCGGACAATGATCTGTCTGGATGTAATTTATCTACATCTACACTAATATAATAAAGAGGTAAAGTTTGTTTTTTTGTTTTTTCATTTTTTTGTTTGTAGGAGGTAATCTCTGGAAGTACTGGTCCGATTGGAGAAATTTTAGCAATAATAGAAAGCTGCTTTACTCCTGAGTGACATAGGCTATATTTTATGTACGCGGGCGAAGCCGCTGACAAAAGCTAGTCTATAATATGTATGGATTTAGAAATATATAAGTATGTTTATCGGTTGTCTAGTACCCATAATACAAGCTCTGCCTAGCTTGAGACTAGACGACGTTGTGTGACAGTTGTAGAATATATGTATAATATTATATTAAATATTGCCTAAGCCTTTGTTTTCTGAATATTTTTCTTGTAGTAGTCTTTTCTTACTTTTAAATATAAATAGCGACCAATTTCGTATTTTAGGTCATAAAATGCTAACGGAATTTACCACCACTTTTAAGCTAATCAAACCTGAACAAATTCGCGAACAAAACGAAGTCAAACATTCGTAATAACACGTTTTTTAACAACAATGGGCATTTAAAATACCATAAAAAATCCTTCATGTCCTAATTGCGTTTTTATCCGCACCCGCGAAGCGTGACGCTGTCCAAATCTTACTAATGACGACAATGATTGCAAAAACCACTTAATTTTTACCATCATCAAAAACCAAAACAATCCTTATTTCAATATTGTTAAGGTCTTTATGTTGTGAAGTAGTTGTAGAAGCATCTTGGTATAAATGACATGATATGGGCCAAGGAAAATGAGTACAAAGTCTTGCGTGCTGATAATTTTCTTGGAAACAGATTTTCTGAGCGTATTAAGGATTACGTTGTAGTTCGTTAATGTTGGTTTGCATTTTGTAATGTTTTCTTAGGGTAATTGAGTTAAAAAATGTCCACAAAGACAATATAAGCAGAATCATGTTCAATAGTGAATTTATTGAAGTCTTTCTTTGTTCCCCGTTAGATAACAAACTAGAATGTCTAATATGCATTCTTTAATTTTCAAAAATAATTATTTTATCTTTTCTTTTAAAATTTATATTTAAAAAAATATAAATTTTATGTTTTTTTTTATCGTAAAAATTTTCTTTTACATTCATTTAAAAATAGTTTAGGCTAGACCTTACATTGCTATAACTTCTGTAAGCTTAATCTATATTTTCAAACTGGTCAGCAAATGCTACCCTCTAAATTCTTCCAGATATTCTTTTCTCGAGCTATCTTGTACCACTTCTTGAAGGCATCTAGATGGTTTTGACGTCTCTTCTAAAGTTGACCTCGTTGACTCGATCCATCACCCCTCAACATCAAACTGAAACCAAACTGAAAATTAATGAAATAGTTTCTTACAATAATATTGAACACAGAACATGTATTTTTTTTGTGTTAATCTGTTAAAATTCCTTTGTACACATAACAACATGACTATGTCGAGAAAACACTCGCATAACAATTATTTTTATCAAAAAGACCTTGTAACTATGGTTGAATACAAAAGCGCATAATGCAGGCATTGTTTATGCCAATTTGAATGCATTAGACTAATCGTCGCAGTTGGTTAGGACAATGGTTCTAAAAGTAAAAGCTTTAAGATGAATATGTGGACTTAATGGATTTTTCTTAATGCTACCTAGTTTTTTTTTTAATGCTACTTATTGGAATTGTAAGTTCCACTTACATTACTCATTAGACTTTTACTGCCATGTATTTCGGACGTTTTATTGCATCCGGGGCAGCCTTCAGGTCCGTGACGTAGCGGGTAAACTGCAGGAGGGTCGCTTACGCTGGTATGGCCACGTTTTACGAAAACCGGCAGACTACGTGGGTAACAGATGCCTCGCTATGCCGCCTCCGCCGGGACCAGGAAAACGAGGTAGGCCTAAGAGGCGTTGGATCGACGTCGTAAGGGACGACATGCGTGCTAATGGGCTTAAGGCCGAGGACGCAAAAGACCGAGCGAAGTGGAGGCGACTAGGCAGGAAAGCGGACCCCGGGCACCGAGGTGAAAGCCAAGGTAGCAACCGGGACTTACGCTAGGTTGATGATGATGATTTCGGACGTTTTATAAGTGCCCGTGTAGGCCTATGTGAAATAAAACCCATTTTGATTTTGATGGTATCGAAATTTGTACTGCACCAAATTATGTCATGACATGTAGTAGTAGTATCAACCTTATAATGATCCCACAGCTGGGACTCAGGCCTCTTTTCTAGGAAAGAGAATGGGTTGTGATCTACCACGCGTGCCCAGTGCGGGTTGGTGGATGTCTTCGAATTTTTGGTTCTAGGACATGCCGCTTTCTTCACGATGTTTTCTTTCACCGTTTATACTGGTATATCGAGGGACTGCAATAGTTTGTTTTAAGTTTAGGTGTCTTCAAGGCTAGATTGAATAGGCTCTTAATAAACTAGTGCGCCTCCCCATCAACGATTGCATCACTGCTTACCTCCAAGTGGAATCGCAGTCAAGCACTAGTTTATAACAATTTTAAAAAAAGCTTAAACAAAAGCGGTCCTTACAAAGAAAATGTTGACTAACACTGGAACAGTGCAAACTAAATTATATTCAGTTGTGATGTATGGTAATTAAAGTCGCTGTGGAAACTTCCTATGTAAAAACTGTTAGTCTGTATGTATGTTGCTTTTATTCGTTCTGTAATCGAGTTATGAGTTATTATTGCTGGTTTATAATGACTTTTGTAATGTATGTCAATGAAGATAATCTGAGAATTAAATTATGTGTATAGACGTAACACATAATTTAATCTAAACATTATGAGTATGTTAATTCAGGAAACGCGACGTGTATAGGAAGTCTTAACTTTTCGAATACAATAATTAGAGATATAATAGAAAAACAATATAGATGTGCGAATGACGGCGTTCGCGTGAGGCTCAACAGTTTTAGGCGATCATCAGAGACGTGGGTTAGTGGACGGTGAGTAATGGGTGGTAGCTCGCCGCCACAGACTACGTCTCTCGCTCTACCCTATAGCAGGAGATGTTATCGGAACATTGTTCTTAGGAGATGAAGCTCAAAAAATTACTTTTTTTTAGAGAGGTATAAATATAGGTACTAGGTAGAGATTTATAGGACGAGGCAAATAATGTGATGAACTGAAATAGCAGTCGATGCTTTGTCCGCATTTTGATTAAGAAACGAATATCTATCTACTGCGCATTGAAGGTCAATCGCCATTTTGGCTCAACTTATATATGGATTATTGTAGAGCATAGCAGACCATAGTATCCGCCTTATAATGTTTCCACGGCTGGTACACAGGCCTCCTTTCTAGAACAGGGAATGGGCCGTAATCAAACACACGGGTCCAGTGCGGGTTGGTTTTTTTTATGGTAGGTGAAAATCATCGAATGACGAAACCCGCTCTTGGACGGAGCGGGAAAACCGTGTCAGACTCATACTGACTAAAAATTCTACCCCATTCCTTCCTTGCCTTATTCCTAAAGTCGCGGTAACAGTTTCACACAAACCGGCAGCTCCAGGAGAGTGCGGGTTGGTGGATGACATCCACCTACCCGCACTCTCCTGGAGCTGTCGGTTGTCTACGAATTTTTGGTTCTAGGACATGCCAGTTTTGTTTTATTTTAAATTATACTATGTAATGCACCTGGCCGGGTGGAACCCGCGACCTACAACTCGTAAGTCTCGGTTTTTACCATTCAGCCACCATTGTTCTAATTTCAAGGGGTAAAAAAACATATACTAGACATAGATTTATTTAGATCTATATTTATATAGTTTTAGTTTGAGCTTGTATGATTCCTCTCATTTTAAAGATAAGCTACAGTAAAGAATATTAATAAGGTCAGATCTATTTGATATTCTAACAGAGTACGTTAAAGAATAGGTATATTTACTTCATTATATAATTATTCTAAAGAAACTTATATAAGTTTATGTAATAGGTAAACTAAGCTTTACTATATTCTTCTTTGTCTTGTAAATTAAAATACAAATCACATGCAGACATCTATGATTGTTTTAATAGATATCAAAGTAGGTATATCTCTTCATTACATAGTATAAAACAAAATTGCTTACCGCTGTCCCTATGTATGCTTAGATTTTTAAAAGTAGGCAACGGATTTTGATGCGCTTTTTTTAATAGATAGAGAGATTCAAGAGGTTTATATAGTATATAATACATGCATAATATATTCAATATCAGTACCCATGCGAAGCTTGGGCGGATCACTAGTTTATGATAAAGTACAAATTTTTTTGTGGAAAAATAATAATAATAATTTCATTTTATTACTCTCATAAAGGCACATTGTAACACATTTTTTATAAATTTTTGCCTTATCATTTAAAAACCTTTGTGAGTGCTGGAGTCTGAACTAGGTTCGAGACCTGTACGACAGATCTCCAGGCTCACACCCTTTTAAACATAGTCGCATTTTTTGCGGCACACTTATATGAATCTCATGTTTGTGTTACAAGCGACAGATATTTTATAAAGATTACATGCTAAGTATAGCTAAAGAAAAAAATTGTTGAATTGTGTGTGTAGTGTGTAATGTATGTGCATTAGTGTTTAGAATGAATGTGATAATGAAATAATCCCAACCACTCTGAACGAAGAGATCTGAGGCTTTTACTGACAAAGAAATAAGAGAAGAGAGGTTCCATTTCCAGGATCGGCAAAAGTGACACTTGAAATTCTTGACGAAAAATACTACCAAGAATTTGCTAGTATCAGTCCCTCGTAAAGAATGGATAGAAAGTGATTCACCTATAGGCCATTTCTTTTAGGTGGAAAATCATTTCAATTATTTTCCCTGGGGTAGGTCTTGTAACAAAAAGAAGCAAGCTCTAGCCGTGATTATTCAAAAAAGACCACAGTCTTTAGAATAATCAAAGTTAGACTGAATATGATCTTAATAAATTAGTGTGCCTCATCATCAACGATTGCATCACTGCTTACCATCAGATGGGATCGTAGTCAATCATTAGTTTATATCAAATTAAAAAAAAAATCATTTGTTTTATAATTTTCCTTTATCTAGTCTCACTTTTATATCTAAAAACTATACCTCTCAAGCTGTAATGAAAAAAGTATTTTCGGCACTAGGGCGTGTAAAAGAAATATACTTACATACATACATACACTCAATACATAACTCTTATTCGCGCATAGTTGGATAAAAAAGACTTTCTTATAACCTATGGGATCAAAATTTAAATATCTTGTTAAGATGTTGGTCCATACGCCTGATGAAACTGAATAGCAAGAAACCTCCTTGCGTTAAAGCCTTCTCAGATTTAAGTTTACAGTTAGAGCTTTACACTTTCATGTTTTTGAGTAGAGGTATTAAAAAGTGTATATTATCTTTTTGTTTTGTGACTCTTTACTAGATATACTGAAGGATTGCAACTCAACAATTACTTCTCGTTCAAAAATAAGTTTTTAATGACAGTGTTTTTTTTCATAGCGAGCTTTTGTAGCGCGATATATATCTGGTCATATAATTAATACTCAATTAAGACCATTCTCTAGAGCAGTGGTGGCAGATTGATAACGGCCCCGATTATGAGTCGTAGGTCGCGGGTTCAAATCCAGCCAGGCCCATTACTTTGTGTAATTTTTTCCATCACCGCTGCTCTCAAAACGGTGAAGAAAAACAACGTGAGGAAACCGGCATATCTTAGAACCCAAAATTCGATGAAGTTGGACGTCCACCGATCCGCAATGGGTCCTCGTGGTGGATTATGGCCCATTGCCTGTCCTAGAGAGGAGGCCTGTGTCCCAGCAGTGGTAACGTTAAAAAGGCTGATGATGATGATGTTTTTAAAGCTGTGTATATTCCAGTTACTTAATGTATTGTAAAGATTTCCTAGACCCACTACCTTTTGTCTTCCTCACAAGAGTATGACTCAACATCGGGTAATGGATACTCAATACCGTTTATAGGTACGCTAACTACCCATCATTACTCGTACACTTTATTTCTGACCCTTTACCTGTGCGCTGAGTTCAATTGTGTCGGTAAAATGTCTTACTTTAGTGCTAGAGTTGCTTGTAAGGGTAATTGAAAGACATTGGTTTATTTGTCGGTACCACAGAATTATGTTTGTACGGTTACAGTTTATGATTTTACTCTTAATGTTATTTTTGGGTTCTATAAATCAAAGAAAAAAAAACGTAACTCTCATAGAATCATATTGTTGCCAGTCTGTCTATCTGTTTGCATGTCTGTCTAACTGTGAAAACTCAATGTTCCAAATCAGCTGAAAAAAAAAAAAATTATAAAAAGAATGTCAACTCTCTATGTCCCAAAAAACGTATATTTCGACACTCTCAAGGAAATCAAAATTCATCGTATAATTCCCGTAGACCTAGAATCCTGAAATTTGATATATCAAGGCCATAAAGTACAAGTATAAAATCAGAAAACTAAAAAATTGTGGCTGTCACAATAATAGCTTTTTTCAATTCACTATAATCTTCGAGATTCGATTCGGGAATGTTTAGCTAAAAACAAACTACCACCTATTGTGTTAGATATGATTATGTAATTGATAAACCCAATTATTAACTAAAAAATGAAATGAAAAAAAAATATATATTTCCTGAGTTTTAGGGATTTTATAAAATATACCTTATAAATTGTGTTTGGGATTGATATGTCGCTGAGAAATAGCCTGTTGACAGGCGGTCTTACAACCAGTACAGGGTAACTTAGATAAATACATAATAATCTATATATATAAAAATCAATTGCTGTTCGTTAGTCTCGCTAAAACTCGAGAACGGCTGAACGGATTTATCTTATCTTGGTCTTGAATTATTCGTGGAGGTCTAGGGAAGGTTTAAAAGGTGAGAAAAATTCGAATAGGGTAGAGTAGGGTAGAGTAGGGTAGAGTAGGGTAGAGTAGGGTAGAGTAGGGTAGAGTAGGGTAGAGTAGGGTAGAGTAGGGTAGAGTAGGGTAGAGTAGGGTAGAGTAGGGTAGAGTAGGGTAGAGTAGGGTAGAGTAGGGTAGAGTAGGGTAGAGTAGGGTAGAGTAGGGTAGAGCAGGGTAGAGCAGGGTAGAGTAGGGTAGAGTAGGGTAGAGTAGGGTAGAGTAGGGTAGAGTAGGGTAGAGTAGGGTAGAGTAGGGTAGAGTAGGGTAGAGTAGGGTAGAGTAGGGTAGAGTAGGGTAGAGTAGGGTAGAGTAGGGTAGAGTAGGGTAGAGTAGGGTAGAGTAGGGTAGAGTAGGGTAGAGTAGGGTAGAGTAGGGTAGAGTAGGGTAGAGTAGGGTAGAGTAGGGTAGAGTAGGGTAGAGTAGGGTAGAGTAGAATAATCTGTTGCCGGGAGCGAAGCCGCGGGCAAAAGCTAGTTATGAATAAAAACAAATCACATGGAGACTTGCTCGCTTCCGAATTTGCATCCTCATGCGTGAGAAGTGGGTGCCATAAACGTTGCCATCACGACTCATATAAGGCTATGGTAATTTACTTAGAACTTCAAAAGAAACTGTTGGGCTATCACAGAACTTTGTTGGTATGTCCTTTTTTTATGGAAAAATTATCTGATGGCTAATAAAACGGCCCACCCCGTTCCTTCTTGCCTTAGTTCCAGGGCCTTGGTGTTCCTTTTTAGCATCAACTTTTGGCCCTAGGAGGCTTCGCCCCTGCTGGGCCCTTGTAGTGTGCTGACAACTCCTTGAAAAGCGGTAACGATGACTAGGATTAAACTCAGTCTGGTCGGCTACCAGATAGGCGGACAGCAAGTTACCCATTGCTCGCCGTCTGCAACCCCGCGCCTACGATGGCCGGAAATCAGAAATTCCCTTGCTTTATGATTTTTAACTGAAACAATACAGCAAATAATATAATAATCAAATAATATACGTAATATTTGTAAAGATAATAATGACAGATTATGATAAGACTAATTAGACAACACAGTCACATAATAAGCAAACATGAGTCACTGAATCGAACAACTTTTCATGTTGTAGAAATTTTCAAAGCCACTTCTCAACCTATATTAAGTCTTAAGAACTGGAAGCTAAGGTCGACTCTCGTTTGTAGGAATGAGATTCTGATGTAACTCTAGCGTATCTTTACATAGGATGATTCATCATGATCATTGAGGGTGTGGCTTTAACAGGTTGAAGTAATAATATATTTGGCAGTTCTAGTGTGATTTCTTAGAAAGAATAAATTAGTTGCAGTTTTTTTTTTGGACATCGACTTTGCGCATTCTGTACTTTTGTTATTTTCTACTTTGTGTTTGTAATCGTTTGTTAGATTTTTTTATGGTAGGTAAAAATCATTCAGGATTAGTCAAATCCTGCCTTTGGACGAAACGGGAAACAGTGTCAGACTCTTACTGACTAAAAAACCAACCCCGTTCCTTCCTTGCCTTGATCCCAGGACCGGAGTAGTACTCTTTCGCATATACCCTTGGTCCCAGGAGGCTTCGACTATGCCTCTGGTCCCCTACAGTTTGCTGACAACTCCTTGAGGCTCGCGGGAACAGTGCGCGCCGTCGACCACAGGGGCTCAGTCCAGATTGTTTCCAGACGACCAGAGTGAAAGAGCCATTTCCTTTGCCTGATGCGATCAGCCTCCTTCTTTGCTAGCATTAGTGCCTCGCAGAAGGAGGCAACCGCCTGCCACTCCTCCGCGCTGCAGGCCATGGCCTGAACCAAGGCCCAGCGTGAAAGGTCGCTGCCGCCAAATCGTTTATTAGGTGGGAAATCATCCAATGGGATCTCTTCAGGGCGCATCAGACTTTTACTAACTAAAACCCACTCCTTTATTCCTGTTTTGCCTTGTATTCAAGAAATTCGGTTTTTCCTTTCAGAAGCAAACCCATGGCTCCAGCAGGCTTCAACTCTACCGTTGTAGCAACCTACGGTTTTACTGACATCACCTTGATACGTGCGTAGCACACTACCGTTGATAATTCGGTCTCGGTCCGGATGGTTCGCTGACCGCAAAACCACGCCAACGGTGGGTAGGATCAAAGTCCCGGTAGCTAGGACTCCGTAGAAGTAGGCAATCGACCACCATTCCCCTCGATTCTTAGTCGTTGTGCTGTTGTGTATGTCCCGAATAAAACTTTTTGTATTATGACATCGCAGGTACGAGCTTGTAAATGACGACGAGCTTGCCCGAGTTTTGACGGCACACATAATGTTTCACGCACGCTTCAATAAGATGTCAGGAAATCTGCGCACTATTCTCGCGTGTCTCAACGAGTTGTCAACAAACCGTAGGGACCCTGCAGAAGGGTTGAAGCCAACGGGGGCAAAGGTTCGTGTCTGAAAGGAAGGCTCTAGCCCTGGTATAGATGGCGACGTAGGAACGGGGTATGTTGTTTAGTCAGTAAGAGTCTGACACTGATTCCTGATCCGCCCAAGGGCGAGATTTGTCATTGGATGAATTTACCCACCATAAAAAAGGGCTCAGTAGGACCATCCTGCTAGGGTTTCAAAATCTTGCCCTTCGCAAAAGCCATCTGAAAGTATATTGAATTTATGTAAATAACAATCTAACAAGCCATATCGGCCCATCATGCGAGAAATCATCTCAAACAAAAAAACAGTGTTGAAACTAACACTTCAAGTTTCAATGCTAGATTTAGACAACAGGTTAGTGATTCATCTGCATGATGAAAATAATATTGAAGTGTAGCTATTACGTGACCTGTTTATTAATTTGACCGTTGGACTAATGGCACTGACGGCTATAACCGGTTTCCGATTTGGTTGCAAAAAAAAAATATAAACAATGACTCAGACTCCAGTTTAGTGGGTTAGCAACTTGAGTGGTAACAGTTGACTGTTGCTATGGAAGATGGTAGTGAGAATTGAGTCATCTGCCTGTGATTTAGGTGCAATATATTTTGTTTGAGTTTTAGTAAGCATATTAAACTCATATTTTAAAAGCGAAATGTAAAATAGTGTGACTGGATATTAGTGAGCCATAGACTGATTGTAGTCATGACGACAAACAATCTTTATCATAGGAGAAAACCTGAAATCGCGGAAAATTCTGCTGGTCAGTACATTTATGTTCAACTAAGGGCGGGTTGTTTCAGCTATACTTGACTCACGAGTAACAGTTAAAAATGGCACTAACCCAAAAATTGGGTTGTTTCACAAAATGACGGCCACTACGTACGTTAAAAGTTACTGTTATCATAACTGATGCTTCACCCACTACTTAACATTATTTGCCGCCATATTTGTTTTTTTTTTAATTATCTTGGTGGCTTTTTACAAGAAATAAAGTCAAATTGACACAAACGTCTACGTTTATGTCATAATTTGTGAGTTGCAATACTAAAAAAAAATCTCCCGACTACTTTTATTGGGAAAAAGCGTTGCTTTCTACTGGCAACCCAAATAACTTTGACTATTGGTTTTTTTATGTAATGAAACAACGCTTTGAATTTAACAAACGTCTCACGTAAAAGTAACTTTTAACCGTTCGTATGTCATCATCATCATCTCAGCGCCAGTCCCGGTTGCTCCCTTGGCTTTCACCTCGGTGCCCGGGGTCCGCTTTCCAACTCAAACGCCTCCACTTCGCTCGGTCTTTCGCGTCCTTTGCCGTAAGCCCATTGGCACGCATATCGTCCCTTACGACGTCGATCCTCCGCCTCTTAGGCCTTCCTCGTTTTCCGGTGTAACGTTAACTAACCGTTTGAAACAACTCGTCCTAACTTAGCAAAATGTACTGAACTTACTGTTTTAATGTCAACGCAACGATCAGCCACGTGGTCAGAACAAAAGAATTGAAGACGTGGTCAATTCCAAGCGATCGACGTTAACGAAGCGATAATAACTTGGCTAGGGGCCTGATTTCACGCCATTATTCTGTTGAACGCCAAGCGAACGCCGACGTTCACATAGATTATAAAATATAGACCTTTTTTTATAGGGTAATTATACAAAAACGTAAATATTTTTTTTTTATTGACAAATAAATTTAAAAATGGAAAATAAGCAAACCTCCTTTAATACCCCCGCAAACGCAGCGTTCGCGCTGTGGCCAGAAAGGTTAATCTCCACTAAAATGGTATCCATATCTTCCCAAGTTTAATGCTAATGGTATCACAATACAATTTTCAAAACATATGTCCAATCACTTGTTTAAATAGTCAATACACTTAAAAAGAGAGTCCCACTTTTTGTCTGTTTGTCATGATATGTTTGCTCTGTAACTGTTCTGTTTGACGGGGAGAGTTAAATTGTTTAATTATGACTCCATAGTGCACCTGTTACAAATGGTCTTTATTTGATTTGAATCAAGTGACATTGGATTTTAGGGTAGAGATAATATAATTGGTTTGAAATCGTTATTGTAAAAATTATATACAATTCATAAAAGTAGATATTTATTAAAACTTTATACAAAAATATTTAAAAAATAATACTGTATAAAAGCGGGTTTAATGTCTACAATCTGACAGTCGACCTAAGGAAGGCTTGGCCCCAGTGCGAAGGGCAAAGAAGGAACGGGGTGGGGTATTTATTCAGTAAGACACTGTTTCCCGCTACGCCCAAGGGCGATATTTGTCATTGAATGATTTTTTCCCACCATAAAAAAAAAACCTTAGGATTGTTCAAATATACAGTGCAGTTTAATAAAATGACATATAAAAAAAAACATAAATACGATAATCAAACAAAAAATTTAATGTTGTTTTATTTATCTATAAAAAATATCTTATTGCGATGTATAATTTTGTTTTTGTGCACTTTAATTAATTAAAATTATATTTTTAAATGCCTACCAATTTAAGTTAAGTAGTAATTGCAGTATACTCTTTGTCACAATAAATCAAAGTGACTGCCACCAACAATGAACATTTTACATTGTAGCTTAAACAACAAATATCAAAATAATTTCGACTATTTCAATAAACGAGTACCGTTTCCATCAAAGGATACCAATTTAATAATAAAATACAATACAGTATTGTACCAAACATCTACATAGTTCCAAAATTGTATTGTCCTCTAAAAAGGACACAAAACATTTTCATCAAACACGGTACTAATAAAATTCATAATTCAAATTTAGAACATCACAAAGTCCTATTATTAGGACATTATGAAATATTTTGTTCACAAAATTAATTATATTATTATTAATTAATGTTTGTGAACCACAATGTATGGGACAAAAAGGTGAAAGCAAAGTTTTAATTGTTTTCAGCATGTGAGGTTTCATTAGGTACTAATTGTATAAAGTATGTCTTAATTGAAAGACCTTTTTGTACTTTGTTCGGACCTTTGGAGTAAGGAGGTTTTAATTTATAGGTTCGCATCAAAAGAATTGTGGGCGAAAAGGTATCAATTAATTGGACTGAAAATGCAATTAAAATTTTATTTATTTTTCGTTTTGTATATCATTACATAATTTAAACAAAGTCGCTTCCCGCTGTCCCTATGTATGCTTAAATTTTTAAAACTATGCAACGGATTTTGATGTTTTTTTGTAATAGTAAGAGTGATTCAAGAGGAAGGTATATATATGTAGGTATAATACATGCATAATATATTTAATATCACTATTGCACCCGTGCAAAGCTGGGGCGGGTCACTAGTACTGAATAAGGACAAATATTATTCATTCATTGTCACGCTATCGCTAGTGACTAGCGTGTTTGTATTTGTGTGCATAGATACCAATACCAATGCGCTACCAATATAGTGTGTTGATACCCATATTATATATCTATAATTAGGGTAACTAATTTCTTAAAAAATACTTTCCAAGTACCTTTAAAGGAAAATTTCTTGCCCTGGGAAAGGTCTATGTCCACACAGTGAACAGTGGACGTCTGTCGTTTGAAATGATGATGATGAGTAACTGAAATAAATTAAACGTGTAAAATATAAATGTATATTGATAGCAATATTTTATATATTTTTGTGCTGAACTCCAACAAAACTGTTCAGCCCTATAGGAATGCTTAGTAACACATTATCTCTATTGTTTCACATTTTTATAATATTTACAAGGGAGTTAATGATTATTATATAATTCTAATTTACTCGCTTTTAACATACCGATACATTCTGACTCATCTGTAAGTGAGTTCCGTTTAAAACTTTTTGTAAACTCAATGAGAGCGTGAAACAATAAATTATCTGCAATGTACATTGAGAAATCGCGATAGTTGATGCTAGATCCGTCTATGTATGAGATCATACTTTAGTTCTTCAGGTTTAACTACAGGCTCTTCATTTCTCTTTAATATGAAGAAATATCTTTTAGTAAACCGCAGTGGAGAACCATGGTTACCGAAGTGGCTAAAAGAATCGCTAAACAAAAGGGTTTTTATGTCGTATTTTGACTAATTTCGATAAAGTGGAATGTCTGATTGTCGCTCTACTATTTCTGCGACTTAATATTGTTCCAATTACACTTAAAACTAAATAAAACTGAAAATGTTGACTTCAGCGCCATCTCGCGCGCATCATCGCGGGAAAATGGCCATAAACAACCCGTAACATCTACCTTTGTTCGCTGAATAGATAGCCATTGAAATCAAAATGTTCTCGAGTGGTGACAGCGTACCGGAAGAGCTTCTTCTTACAAGATGGACTAATAATATGGTAAGGGATTTTTTATGGTGGAAAAAATCATCTAATGACGAATCCAGCTCTTGGGTGGAGCTGGAAACAGTGTCAGACTTTTACTGACTAAACGACCCACCTTCCTCTTCTGAGCCCTCATACCGACGTCGGACCTTCTTTTCAGAAACCGGAACGGGGCTTAGGTAGGCTTCGGCCCTGCAGTTGGGGCTCAACATTTCCTGACAACTCCCTGGTATGGGTTACGGAAATCCAATTGTGAGACGTACAGATTCGTTCTTTGTGGCGAAACATGCCTCCATATATCGAGTCTAAAAGTGGACGTTTTTCGGTTGAAAAAGTTTATTAACTAGTACTTTATTATAGGCTGTTGATAACCGCAAGCTGATGACGAAAAATGCATGTCACCGTCCAATTGTCCTGGAAGTTCCGAGTCAAAGACGCGTAGAGTTCTACACGAGACTCAAAGACAACTCAGCTAAGCCTAAAGAGGCCTAGCTGTACCAGGATCAACATTTAAAAGAGTGACTTAAGTCAATAAAAGTCTATCACACCCACTCGCGCCACCTTCGAGCAAGAGAACACATTTCGATTTTGCGCCTCAAAATAGTAAATGCCTCCAAAATAGTAAGTATTTAGGTATTCCGAAACATTTCAACACAGTACCAGTTAAAATTGAACCCGTACAGTTCGGCCAATAGATAGCAAACTCGATAACCGAACAGTTAAACTAACCAGATGCAATCAACTGTACTGCAGTTTCATTGCAGCCGAAGTTTCGGTTCGCTGATTAAATTTGCAGTTTGCAGTAAGGTGAACCGTCGTACGAGTTAGTAATTTGAGTAGTCTCCTAAGGGAGATGGGATGAAGACAATTTGTTGAATTCTATATGTATAATTGTATATGGTAATTAGCATGGTATAATCAGCCTTATTAAGTCAACCTTTCGAGTACCGTAATTAGAGACACAATAGAAAAACAATAGGTGTGCGAATGCCGGCGTTAGCTCGGGCCCAAGAATGTAGGCTATAGAAGTATTGACAAATACTAACACTGACTGGACAGGTCTACTCAAATCGGTGTTATTTTTCCTCAAAAGACCATCTCGGAAACTAATCTGCTTGGTTCTCATATGATTTGACCTTTATATGATTTTTTTTTCTGGGTAAAAATCATCCAATGACGAAGCGGAGCGGGAAACAGTGTCAGACTCATACTGACTAAACACCGCACCCCCTTCCTTTTCTACCCTTTGCACTGGGGCCAAGTCTTCCTTTCAGAAAGAGACCCTTGGCCCCAGTAGGCTTCGACTCTTTTGCAGAGTCCCTATGAAAATATAATGGCTGATAGAAAAATCCATTAAAACCAGCATTTTTACGCCTAATGATGATTCAATCTAAGTATTATTAAAACCCCGACCTACCACAACGTTACGTCGACCGTGTCATTTAACAAAAAGTGTAATTAAGTTAAATTCATCATTGTCACAACTACACGCTTTGTGATAGTCATCTCAAAATCGGTCAAGCGTGAATTAGCTCTGAACAGAACTAAATAAATAAAAAAAATGGGTACCTAATTAAGGCTGTGTTTAAAATGGGCTTTAGACGAAAAATCATCTAAATATTTTTCCTGCTGCAGAGTGGACCAAAAGAGCATTTCAAGCATAAAAAAGCAGCCTTATTCCTGAACGCTATTTAAAGTACAAATATATTTAAATAGCGTTTAATAGATATTAAATCTAGTGGTAAACCGAGTACAGGTGGATATTAGTGTGTAAAAGTCTGACCCTCCCTCTGGCTTTACCCAGAGCTTTTTTATCCATCCAATGACGAATCCCGCCCTTGGGCGGGGCAGGAATTGGTGTCAGACTCTTACTGACTAAACAACCTACCATATTCCTTCCTAGCCTTAGAAGAGCAAAATTTAAAAAAAAAGTAATACAACTCAAGAGAACAACTCAACAACAACTTAACGTAACAACTCAACACAACTCTCAACGCTTTTTCTTATTCTCAACTTGAGAGTAGATAATTTGTTAATTTCCCACTTTAAAACAGTTTTTGATACCAAAAAGGCTTTTATTTTTGAATAACCCCACACTAATTTTAATACACCTTTTCAAAATTTAATACAACAAACCAACTTGAGATGACAGACCAATTCAATACATTTAATAAATGAAAAAAATCATAGATTACTAGCATAAAGCAATCATACTTACAATAGGCGACATTTCAAAGATTAATATTGGTCATTTTGAGGATATTAACTATACTAGTGAAGCATCAAACATAACCAATATACATTTTACCATCGAATAACAAAATCATTGATACAAAATCTTCGAAAGAAAGGCTTTTACAACCGCAAAATGTAATTGTGGGTTCTCACAATTCAAAGGTCCTAATTATAATTTGAATCGTTTAGGAGTTAAATATTTTCGGCGTCGAATAGACGAAAAAAAATGTTTAAAGACATCGTCCCGTGTTTGGTCAACAGAGCGGAAGAGTAGGAAAACTGTGGGGCTCTGTTGTTTATAGAAATACTAGCTGTGCCCGCGACTTCGTCCGCGTGGAATAGTTATTTTGGGCATCATATTTATTTTTGCAAACACCCTCAGCTTTATAAATTATATCTGTTATTAATTTAAACAATTCAGTTTTTAAAAGAACATAATTATCTAAAAACTTCATAGGGCTACACTTGGGCACGCCATAATCTCGGCGGTAAAGAGGCGGGGCCTCAAAGAGGGGACCCTCTTTGAGGCGTGGTGGATTGACATCACGCAGGACATGAAGCAGGTTCAGGGCATGAGGGAAGTTCAGGAGATTCCTGCGCCGGATTCGTGCGGAAGATACGCCCGGGTGTCGCCACTGGGTTGCCAGCACGGAGGACACGGTGGAGCACACGGTGGAGGTGTGCACTGCTTGGGAAGAGCATCGCCGTGTCCTCGTGGGGGTAAGAATGGCAAGCGGTCGTCTCCTTCTGCGAAGCAGTAATGCTCGTAAAGGAGGAGGCCGACCGCATAAGGCAAGGGCAAAAGCGCCCTCGCCGTAGCCGTCGCCGCCGCGATCCCGCCGATATCCGGCCACCGTAGACGCTGGCTTGCGTACGGTGAGCAATGGGTAGCTCGCCGTCCGGTTGTCTGGTAACAGTCCAAACCGAGACCAAGTCATCGACGGCGTGCACTGCTGCCGCGCGCCTCAAGGTGTTGTTAGCAAACTGTGGGGCTCTTCAGGGTCGAAACCTCCTGCAGCCGAGGGTTGGTGCGAAAGCGTTATACCGGGGCTCTGGGAATAGGCAAGGGAGGAACGGGGTAGGTTGTTTAGTCAGTAAGAGTCTGACACTGTTTCCTGCTCCGCCCAAGAGCGGGATTCGTCATTGGATGATTTTTACCTACCATAAAAAAAACCCTCCGTGCCGCCCGCTAGCAACCCCTCTCCTCGCCCGCCGGCCAGACGCAGCGTCATATTTTGCACATCATGCGACGCGTGTGAATTTTATATCGTTATTTTAAAATTGTAATATCTTCTAAGATGTTCATTGAAAATAAGTGATGTCAAAGACAATTTTGTTCACAATTACATACTCTTAATCAACAACACATTTATTTGGATAAAGTTTAATATAGTTGATACAACTCTAACAAATAATTGGTAATAAATGCATTAATTTCGGCCAAATTTTATACCCATAAAAACGGTTCTAGTGAGTTAATCTTAAAAGATAGACATATACTGTCGCGGACATTTTTTTAGATCATTTTAAGAGGAATAATTCTTTCCTACATATTTTTTTGGTATCTTCTACCGTTTTCGCAGCGCACGCAACGGAAGCCCTCAAAGATGAATATTTTCCCCCGTTTTTTTCACATATTCCATTGTTTCTTCGGTCCTATAAGTCACAGCGTGATGTTATATAGCCTAAAGCCTTCCTCGATAAATGATCTATTCAACACAAAAAGAATTTTTCAATTCGAACCAGTAGTTCCTGAGATTAGCGCGTTCAAACAAACAAACAAACAAACAAACAAACAAACAAACAAACAAACAAACTCTTCAGCTTTATAATATTAGTATAGATTTGGGCAAGTATGGCAGGTCTAGACAAGAATAGGCAAAATGTCGAAATTGAGCGGCAGAACTACTGTAATTGTATTTATGACTGTGCTGTTGGTTTAGTGGTTAACGGCCCTGACTGTTATGCCGGAAGTCGTGGGTTCGATTCCCACCCAGGACAAATGTTTATGTGATGAGCTCAATCATTTATTCTGTGTCTAGGTGTAATTTATTTATCTATAATAATTATATATCTATTTATAAATATATAAGTATGTTTATTAGTTATCTAGCACCCATAACACAAGCTCTGCTTAGCTTGGGACTAGACAATGTTGTGTGACAGTTGTAAAAAAAACGAATACCGGTCCAATGAAAGAAAGAAAAAAAACATGTTTATTTGGCACTCCCTGAAGCATTACCAATCAAATAAACAACTACAATCTTAAGTTAACATTAAAAATAGAAAAAAAAATAAAAATAAATATTATTAACAAAATTAATGTCTCATGCATCTCACATCCATCGGATTCTAAAGTTATCATCGATTCTATTACTTAGCAATGGATTAAATAAATATTTTAATAAAAAATTCACAACACGTCTATCACTTCCTGCTATTTATGTTCATGCTGTTGAATCATTCTTAGAAAACGCCGTTAATAGAAATCAAAAGTATGTTGGGTACAAACTTAGAAATTAAAAGTGATTAGGTTAGAACATGAAAACCATAAATACGAAAACATGTGACATCTACCAATCCGCATTGGGCCCGCGTGGTGGATTATGGCTTATTCCCTCTCCTAGATAGGAGGCCTGTGTCCCAGCAATGGAAACATTAAAAAGGATGATGATGAAAACTATTACATAGAGCATTGACTGGCAATATCAAGAAAAATACTCGGCTTAAGGTAGTCTAGCCACTGCTGGACATTGGCACACTACACTCTTTAACGTCCAGTCTCATCAGCAAATGTAGAGGCCCAACTGCAGGGCCGAAGCCCCCGGGACCCCGGTCCGGTTTTTGAAAAGAAGGTCCAACTCTGGTATGAAGACAAAGAAGGAATGGGGTGGGTTGTTTAGTAAGTAAGAGTCTGCCACTGTTTCTCGCTCCGCCCAAGCTCAGGATTCGTCATTAGATGATTTGTCCCACCATAAAAAAGTCCAGTCTCATCCGTCAATTTACTCTGGAAATTATAAATCAAAATGATGACACCTACGCAAAAATATTTAGAACTACTTAATTTTTCTATGTACCTAAACTAATAAATCTATAATTTATTATAAAAATAAATCATTAATTAGTAATAAAATAAAATAATAAAAATCCAATTCCAATCTTAATTTAATAAAAATGTAATTAAGTTAGTTCTAAACCAATTAAAATCAAATAACTATAAAAAGTTGTAGACATAATAGTTGTTGGCATAATATAATTATTATGCAACCACTGAATACATTATAAACCAAGATAAGAACTATTATAAAATTACAAATTCACACAGCGTCTCCATAGCTTCCCTAGTTAGTTCCCGCGGATGACTCACTCGCAGAAGTAGGACGGCGGTGGTGGCCACCGCTTTAGAAAAAAACGTACACCTTATCTCTTGCATCAGATTGTATACAGGGTGATTCTGTCTGGAGGTTGTGCTATTTTCGTATTATTAGCATAGCAAAGTATCAGATTTATTATGGTCCCACTGCTCGGACTCAGGCCTAATCTCTAGAAGAGAGAATGGGCCGTAAATTACTACGTGGGTCTACGTTGGTGAATGTCACATGTTTTTGAATTTTTGGTTCTAGGACATGTCATTCGTATTATTATTTTTTGAAAATTTAAAAATAGTTGAGTTTTTCGGTGCTGAATCAAACTAGTGTATTATTTTGAAACTAGCTTCCTGCCAGCGGCTACGCCCGCGTGAAAGTAGGGCCCTCCATACAAACTTTAGACTCCTATTACATCCCTTTAGGAGCTAAATATTGAAAACTAGCTTTTGTCAGCATCTTCGCCCGCGTACATAAAATATAGCCTATGTCACTCAGGAGTAAAGCAGCTTTCTATTATTGCTAAAATTTCTCCAATCGGACCAGTAGTTCCAGAGATTACCTCCTACAAACAAAAAAACAAAAAAATAAAAAAAACAAACTTTACCTCTTTATTATATTAGTGTAGATGATGGCTACGGGCTCAACTTTAACTACAAGATCAAATTATATTCTACCTGCAATTCCTCTAATATGTACCCTTACTGCACTATGACAACCGTCTGCACTATCACAAGTTCTAGTTTTTTAAACACGTACGTATGAACAAGCTGTAACGCTAGATTTGCTCCAATGATGTTAACAGCTCAACACATACAGTACTGAGCTAATCCACCGTCTCGTATACATTGTGTCTAGACTCAAATGGCACTAGTGATGAGACAACGTCTGTCTGCGTCAACCTTGTGTGTTGTTTGGCAAACTCGTAAAGTTCTTAGCTGTTTACTGTGTATTAGGTCAAAAACTAATATTGTTAAAGAGTTAAAAGAATTCGCCTTAGTGCTGAATTCTGTCATTATAAGGGTGATCGTTCGTAAGTATGTATATATGTTTGTACCTTTTTTACGCTCAAATGGCTGAGCGGATTTTGTTGAAACTTTGTAATCGAGTAAACTATGATCTGAAAAGAACGAACTATTAGGACAAAAAGTAACATAAGTGCTAACTTGTGTAACTTTTGTTCTAAAAGTGAATTTTTCTCGTGATAATCTTCTATGTATGACAAATAAATTTCTACTGTTATTTTTAAATTCACAACTTTCTATTTTATAAAAAAAAATTGTTACACACTGTTAAAACTAGCGGACAAATTAATATACACCTGTTTTTTAAAGCATTTTAATGTTCACAGGTAAAAAATCAAACAGCCTGTAGAACCAGTGCGCCTGCGCCGATGACTCACATCCCGATCGTCAAACACTCTCACGACAAAAGCATAATGAAAAATAAATACCGACGAATTTGACCGACAACCTACGAGCTCGTTCGGGTAGTAAAGTTTATCGTATGTTAAATAGATAAATATTACCTTTGATTACTTCGCTTTGTAGTGTTATAAATGAGGTTAAAGAAAATAAATTGGAGGAAGTTTTATTTTGTTATGAGATTGTTCCTCTAAAGATTTAATGTGGCTTTGAACGTACAGGTCAATTGAAGGAATACAAATTAGTTTTAAAAGTCTGTCATTCCATCTTGCTCTACTCAGAGGAGAAGATATTTAATGATTCTCTAAAGGTTCTTTTTTAGAAGGTAAGAAAATGATTTGCCCAGGAGTGGGACAGAACGGGCTAAGAAAAAGAAAAAAAAAGAAAATGATGCGAAGCCTACTAGGGCTATGAGTTATCCGAAACGGAATTCCAGCATCTTGTGACCTCGTACCGGTCGTCTGGTAACAGTCCAGACCAAGCCAGGTCGTCGATGGCGCGATTTGTACCCGTGCGCTTCAAGGACTTGTCAACAAATGTAGAGGCCCTACTGCAGGGCCGAAGCCTACTGGGGCCCCGGTCCGGTTTCCAAAAGAAAGGTCTGACCCTGGTATGAGGGCTAAGGAGGAATGGGGTGGGTCGTTTATTCAACAAGAACCTGACACTGTTTCCTGCTCCGCCCCAAAGCGAGATTTGTCATTCGATAATTTAATAAAAAAAAAACTTTCAACCCAGGAGTCTTTTAGTCAAGAGGGAATAGTTCACTTTTATGAAACCATGCTCCATCGTTGACATTTTCCATCAGACGAGATAGTGGTTAACTGTACGCCTATTAATTAAAACTTTTGACTAATAAAATTAATTTTGACTGGCCTGTTGGTTTGGTACCCTGACTGCTATGCTAGAGGTTAAGGATTCGATTCATACCTAGGAAAAAAATTGTGGGATGAGCATGGTTATATGTGCTGTGTCTGACTGTTATTTATCAATAACTAGCGATCCGCCCCAGCTTCGCACGGGTGCAATGATGATATTAAATACATGCATGTATTATACGTAAAAATCTTCCATTTGGATCACTATCTCCTAAAAAAAACCGCATCAAAATCCGTTGCGTAGTGTTAAAGATGTAAGCATACATAGGGACAGCGGGAAGTAACTTGGTTTTATACTATGTAATGATAATTATGTATTTAGAAATATATAAGTATATGTTTATCAGTTGTCTAGTACTCATACCATATACTCTGCTTATCTTGGGGCTAAAATTAAATGGTATTGTGTGAAAATAAAAAAGTAAGAACTATATTATAAACGGCGTACATCAGTCGGCATCAGAACATTCGATTCTAGAACATCGATTTTTTTTCCTTTTTTGTCTAACCCATAAAATGATGGCAGTAACTGAGACATTTAATTTTTTATTTCGCACTAAAATTCTAACTGTTCATCTCCCATTATAGGACAGAAAAACATAACTTTTTAATCTTTAATTTCACAGTAAGGTCTATTGATGCCTAACATTGTATTTTATCTACTACAGTCCGAAAAAAATACGACGTAATTCATCATTATGAATTTTTATTTGAAATAACGGTTTAGAACGTGACGTTTAAAATGTTGCCCTATTTAACGATTCAAAATGTCAACAGACAATAGTGTTGCCAGTTTTATGTGTTGTAAATCAAAACTAACATAAATTTAGTTTCGACTAGTCAATTTGGTAGCGTTTTATGATGAGAAAACGTTTAATATTGTACTTTTTATGTGTTTTATTGTATTTTAAAAGGGAGTAAGTGAATGTATTCATTTTTAGTTACAATAATGTGATTCTGTATTTTTAACTATGTATAGTATTTTTAGGGTTCCGTTGCTAAATGTAACTTCCAAAATAAAAGAATGATAAAACTAAAAACAAAATATGTACAAGTCCATTACCATGTAAATTTCAAAGTAAAATTAGTTTGAGCGAGATCTATTAAGTAGTTTGTTTACTACGTCATAAATCGTCAACCGCAATTGGTACGGAACCCTCAGTATGCGAATCCGGCTTGCACTTACCCAGTTTTTATTTTAAGTACTGTACGTAGGTATAATGTTACTTATACTACTACGTACCCCCCCTACTATTACGTTACTTGTTGTTGTTATGTTGTTGTTAATGTGTTGTTAATGTTGTTCTGTGTTGTTGTTGTTGTATTGTAATTGTACGTGTAATGTTTTTCTTTACATAAAAACATTACATACTAGTTTGCTCTCTAACAGACTACCAAACGACAAGCTACCAAACACTCGCCGTCCACTAGTCCTCTTCCTCAGTGCTTCATCTTCTAGGCTACCATTACTACTTCGCAGAAGGAGGTGAATGTGTCTCATTCCCTCTCGCCCCATATCTAGGCCTAATCTAGGGCCAGATACGAAAAGTCACTGCTCCTTATCACCTCCTCTAAAACACTATAGTATTCTGCTCAAGCGGAGCAGATTTGATCACCGTAAGCATCACAATATCCTCCAGGGTTCATTAAACCTTTAGACCAGACCATAGATTAAGTATAAAAGTATTTACAGGCTAGAATAAGACCAATACCAAAAAAAAAATACATATATTAGATGGTATTTGGTAGATGGCTCAAAAGGCTGCCCAGCTGAAATGGGACTGGGCAGGACACGTCTGCCGCATGCCCGACAAACTGTGGGCCAAAGTAACACAAAGTTGGTGCCCTGAGAGAGTGCGGCGAGGTCGCGGTAGACCTTTGCCCAGGAGTGGGACAGAAGAGGCTAACAAAAAAAAAGATGTTATTTATGATTTTCATATGATATATTATGATTATATAATTAAGGCTAGAGTGAATAGGCTCTTAATAAACTAGTGCGCCTTACCATCAACGATTGCATCACTGCTTACCATCAGGTGGGATCGCAGTCAAGCACTAGTTTATTGCAAGTAAAAAAAAAAATAGTATAGTCTAGTTTAATATACTTATTTGTATAGTATATATATTATTTTATGGTATATGTTATAGGAGCAGTGGTGGCCGAGTGGTAACGGCCCCGACTTACGAGTCGTAGGTCGCGGGTGCAAACCCAGCCAGGCGCATTACTTTGTGTAATTTATATCATCACCACTGCTCTCAAAACGGTGAAGGAAAACATCAAACCGGCATGTCCTAGAACGAAAAATTCGAAAACATGTGACATCCACCAATCCACACTGGGCCTGCGTGGTGGATTATGGCCCATTCTCTCTCCTAGAGAGACGAGGCCTGTGTCCCTGCAGTGGGAACATTAAAAAGGCTGATGATGATATGTTATTGTCTTCGGGATTGGGAGTCTATTTGTTTGGTGCGGCTCTTTGCGGCACGCTTCGGGCTGATGGCCTCTCAATCTTTGAAATTCTGACGAGCCTTATGTAAATCGCTGATAGGTGCTCTGGAGTGACGCTACTTGCACGTGGAGTTTCCCAGAAGTTAAGAATTAAAAGAATTATAAATAACAAACAAGGGCACGAAATGTCTGTGGAATAAGGATTTATACAGGGGCACCGTAAAAAGTCCTCTTTTTCGTTGCGAAGTTAGCCGTATTGCTACACAGTACAAACGCCAAAAAAATACTGTGTATAGTCTAATAAATATGTAAAAGACTTATGCAAAAACATTTTCTAAAAATAATTGAGAATTTAAAAAAAAATCGCAAGACAGTAGACGAAAACAATTTTTCGTCTCGAAATACTCAGTATTTTGAGTGATAAGTGTAGGATTTGGGGGTTGGAAATGACACAGCGTTTCATAAATACGTCTTATATTATTTAAACACACCTTTATTCCTTACGGTCTTTCTCACACTTACGGTCTCATTCATATCGATGCGTTCAAAATCCCACATAAGTATTATTTTATTTGTAACTATCAAAATGAAAATTTCATCAACTAAAGAGAAATGTAAAAATATTTTAACAAATCGTTGTTCTTTTTTTTTTAAATAATAAAAAACTGCGAAATATCCTTCATTTTAGCGGACACGAGGTGGAACTAAAATGAAACGCATAGCCATTTTCAATCTTATTTGTTTACAGCGATGCACTACCCGGAAATACCTAAAGACTTGCTGCTTACGGCGCCTTAAATGTAAGGCAGCTGGAGTGCGGTTTTAGTCAGTAGGAGTCTGACACTGCCCAGACTGGCTCGTTTGTGAGGCAGCCTGAGCCTGGAACGTCCATGAAGGATTTCCTATTCCTGGCGAAAAAAAAAAAAACCTTTAGACCAGACTACCCTAAAGTTCAATGAACTATTGACGCAAGAAAAGTTAAAGGAAAATATCGTGACGAAACCGGCATGTCCTACCAACTAGCACTGGGAACGCGTGGTGGATTACGGTCCATCCCTTCTTCTAGAGACGAGGCCGGAGTCCCAGTAATAGGAACATTGTAAGGCTGATGCTTTGACATAAGTAAGTACTTAACGTTTCATTCTTTTTTTTTACACAACTATCGCACAACGTCGTCTAGTCCCAAGCTAAGGAGAGCTTGTGCTATGAGTACTAGACAACTGATAAACATACTTATATATTTCTAAATACATACATATTATACATTATATTACACCCAGACACAGAACAAATGATCGTACTCTTCACACAAACATTTGTCCTAGTTGGGAATCGAACCCACGACCTTCGGCATAGGGCCACTAACCACTAGACCATCAGACCAGTTAAAGATTATTGTAAATCCTCAGTTAGCGGTTTGAAAGAAAAAAAATAGTTCATTAAACGTTTAGAAGGACAATTGCCCCATCAATCTGAACCGAGATGGTGGTGCGTAGTGTTCTTCGCGTAGCTCTCCTCTCCTTTAGACGCAGGGAAACTATTCCCCAATACGGTTCCACCAATTGTTTTTCTTTTCTACCACAAAATATGCCTTTGTTCTTCCAATAATACTCATAGTGCAATAAAATATATTGTCTTCTAGATGATTTAAAAAAATAATCACAAAGAAGACGGTGAAATATCATTAAATTAAAATTTTTGATGCACAGTTAAAAAAAAGTACGGAAAAAATAACATTCATTCAATATTTTCATTCCTCAAATGACAGTTTTGCAAATAAAAAACAAAGTTCATTCAACTCTCGAAAAATCTAGATTGTAATTTTAGTTTGAGAAAGATAGGTAAGACCCCAACATTCCTTCAAAGTAGATAGATATTCAGGTAGCAGTTTTGTTATAAAAACTCGAGTTCACTAAACCCTTTCAAGGTCTATGCTAATTTAAGATCAAAAGTAGGTAAGTTAACTAAAGTCCTTTAATGTCCTCAAAGCCTACTGGTCACTGACCAGGTCATTGACCATTCGTTCAATAATCCCAGATCCTGCAGGTTACTGACCATTCAACTCTCAAAAAGACTAAAAAGTATTAAATCCTGGTCAATGACCTTTCTACCCTGAAAAGTCAACTAGGTTAAGTACTAACATTCTTCAAATTTAGACACTGTGGTAGTAGTTTTGCTAAACTCTAAGTTCATTAAGCCGTTGGAAGGTCTATGCTTATTTTAAATCAAAAGTAGGCAAGGTACCCACCAAACCTTCAATATTCTCAGAATCTGTAGGTCACTGACCATACAATCCTCAAAAAGACTAAAAAGTATTAAATCCTGGTCATTGACCTTTCTACCCTGAAAAGTCAACTAGGTTAAGTACTAACATTCTTCAAATTTAGACACTATGGTAGTAGTTTTGGTAAACTCTAAGTTCATTAAGCCGTTGGAAGGTCTATGCTTATTTTAAATCAAAGGTAGGCAAGGTACCCACCAAACCTTCAATATTCCCAGAATCTGTAGGTCACTGACCATACAATCCTCAAAAAGACTAAAAAGTATTAAATCCTGGTCATTGACCTTTCTACCCTGAAAAGTCTAGATTCTAATTTAAACTTGGTTAAGTACTAACATTCTTCAAATTTAGACACTCTGGTAGTAGTTTTGCTAAACCCTAAGTTCATTAATTTTTTCTTGACTGGCCTGTCAGTCCAGTAGTTAGTGACCCTGACTGCTATGCGGGAGGTCGTGGGTTCGATTCCCACCCAGGACAAATGTTTGTGTGATGAGCACGATCATTTGTTCTGTGTCTGGGTGTAATGTATTTATAATATGTATATATTTAGAAATATATAAGTATGTTTATCAGTTGTCTAGTACCCATAACACAAGCTCTGCTTAGCTTGGGACTAGATGGCGTTGTGTGATAGATGTGGACATATATTATTAAACCTTTAGAAGCTCTATGCTAATTTTAAATCAAAGGTAGGCAAGTACCCACCACACCTTCAATATTCCCAGAATCTGCAGATCACTGACCATTTAACCCTTAAAAGTCTAAAAAGAATTAAATCCTGCAGGTCAATGACCTTTCTACCCTTGAAAAGTCTTCAAAAGATTCTAGTATACACTTGGGTAAGGTAGGTAAGGAACTTACATTCCTGAAATTTAGATACTCTGGTAGTAGTTTTGCTAAACCCTAAGTTCATTAAACTTGGAAAGTCTATGCTTATTTGCTTATTTTTGATCAAAGGTAGGCAAGGTACCCAACACTCCTTTAATATTCCCAGAATCTGCAGGTCACTGACCATTCAACCCTTAAAAAGTCTAAAAAGAATTAATCCTGCAGTCATTGATCTTTCTACTCATAAAAAGTCTAGATTTTAGTTAAAATTTTGGTAGGGTATGTAAGGTACTAACATTCCTGAAATTTAGATACTCCAGTAGTAGTTTTGATAAACCCTAAGTTCATTAAACTCTTGGAGGGTCTATGATAATTTTATATCAAAGAAACCCACCACTGCATTAATTTTCTCAGAATTGCAGGTCATTGACCATTTGACCCTTATTTATTTATTGGCACACCAACAGCAATACATACAGGAATATCACGTAAAATAATACAAAAATACTTTATACCGGTATGCAAGCCTATTACAGGTATGCACAGCTTACACTATAAATTCAGTTGAAAAAATTAACATACAAAATAAAAAAAACGCACTCAAATAACAAAGTGTAGACTAAAATTCTAAAATGGATTGTAAAAAAAGAGGATAAGTTAATGTAACATACAGATGTATAAGTTAACATTTGACCCTTAAAAACTTTTAACAATTAAAAACTTTAAATTCTATTTTAAGTTTGAGGAAAGTAGGTAGGGTACCAGGTACCTAGCATTCCTTAAAAAGTAGATTCTCAGGTAGCAGTTTTGCTAGCAAAATTTTGAGTTCATTAATCTCTTGGACCTTCGAAAAGTTTAACGAACTAATATAAGATTAAAAGAAGCTAGGGTCAACATTTCTTCATTGCCAGCAGGACCATCAGTCACACGGTCAGTGAGGCAATGACACCGGTCATTGTCTCACTGACCCGATGACCGCTAAATTTCCAGGAATAAGGATAAAAATTGAATTTGAGCAATTCTAAAATAAACAGGACACACAAGTTCTCTCATGAATTGAGGTCTATAATAATTTAAAACTATATAAATATGATATTTCATTGATAATGATTTTTATTTTTTTTAGAAACAAACCTATGATCTCAATAGGTTTCATCCTTGCTGGGTTCCTATCATAGATATAAGAAAAGAGGTTCCTACGGTTTTGCTGGCATCATTTTGAGATACGTGTGGTATACTATCGTAACAGAATGGTCGGACGGCAAGCTGCTCATTGCTCACTGTTCACAAGCCCGCGACGTAATTTAACCTACAAGCTCTATTACCATGAATTCAATCGATAAGTGTATAGTGTATAAAATTGCCTCACCACTATCGGTCTCGTTTAAATATCGTAAAAATCGATATAATTCTCATTAGCTCAGTTCGTTGGCTGACTCTAAAACAAAGATCACATTGGTTAAATATTACGAAACACTTAGTTTACAAATGAGTTCAAATATAGTTACTGTTTGCTGAAGATAAGGGGGGATGTGGGTTAAGTTTAGAACTGTCGCGAGCTTTTGTAAATGCTATGAGATTTTTCATCAATTTTATTAAAGACCGTTAAATAGTTTTTTTTTATTATTTAAATTTCAGATTGAAGAGAAGATGGTGGGACGACTTGGATGCCTTCCTTAGGAATTGGGAAATTTAGGTTAGTGGTATAAAATGTCAGTAAATGTGTATTTGCCAAACTTGGGTAAAGGCTCGTGTGGTACAGTAATGGCATCATAATGTAGGATCCAGAGAATTTGTAAAAAAAATGTAGCTTTCTATATTCATAAGTATTGCAAAACTGTCTCAAAATTCAATATCTTTTTATCTCATGAAAGTCTATGTATGCGCTTAAAAAACATCAGAAGCTGGTGCATAATATGTCTGTTAAAATAAAAATAAAATACAAACACAGGCAGACAAGCTTTGGCTGTGGAACATTTGCAAATTAAGGCTCTGGCCATGGTGTATGGTGTATATGGCAAAGTAGGAATGGGGGACGTTGTTTAGTCAGTAAGAGTTTGACAATGTCTCCCGTTATGCCCAAAAACCGTAAAAAAACCCTATATAGCTCAGTTTGTTCAAAACGCTGTCACTTATAACTTGTACCATCAAATTAACAGATAAAACAAGTATGAGCCAACTCGAATTTTAATAATAACTCCTTTGTACAAGTTAACAGCTTTTGAGCTTTTATGGCGACATCTATCGGCGATAATCGTGTTGTAAATGATAAGAGGGCTGTTCAGGTTTTTGTTCTTCAGTTTATTGACACATTGAGGAACGACTGCGGTGATTCATTAGTTGCATTGAACTTAGTTTTGAGATTGTGGACTAAATACATTCTAGTTTTTTTTTTTATAAACTTTATGATCTTTATACAACTAAAGATAATACAAAAATAGTAGAAATGTATGATAGTACAGAGGACACTTACATTACGTATAAATGTTTAATAAAATCTACGTTGAGCAAATATAGCATTTCAAAAAAGACTGATAAGGAGTCTAGTTCTTCAAGCAGCGTTCCTAAGTCATGTACATTTGTGAAATTCATTCATTTTATAACTACATATACACATAAATAAAAAAAAATATAACCCTTAAAACTTAAACTTACCTTAAAGTACCTAACCTAATCTACTATAGCGTCGAAAAACTCTTCCGCATCGCTGTCGACTCGTAGTGCCCAGTGTTTTTTTTTATTGCTATATACTAGTACTGAACTTCTTTTTTTATGGTGGTAAAAATCATCGAATGACGAATCCCGCCCTTGCGCGGAGCAGGAGACAGTGTCTGACTTCTAATGCCTATACGACCCATCGATCCTTCCTGCCTTAGTTCCTTGTCCCCAGTGTTCCGTTCTCGCATCGACACTTAGCCCCAGAAGGTTTCGACCCTACTGGGCCCCTACAGTTGCTGACAACTCCTTGAACGCGCGCGAAAATAGTGCGCGCCGTCGACAATTTGGGCTCGGTCCGGACGGTGACCGGATGGGCGGACAGCGAGCTACTCATAGCTCACCATCCGCAAGCCAGCGCCTACGGTGGCCGGAAATCGGGATCGGAGCCACGATCCATCTCAAAATTCTCATCTCCGCTACATGCAGTATTTATTCATCCATCTTTTTCACAGCCCAACATTTCGATCCATACAGTATGACAGATCTTATCACGGAATTGTAAATTTTACCCTTCAACTTGAGCCTATCCTTGGATCACAAGTTGTTCCCGTGACCTGACGCCATTTCATCCATCCTGCGTTGATCCGATGCGAACTTACATATTACGTAAATAAATTTAAAAATGGTATTTTTGTTAATACATATAAATAAAAAGAAAAACACTAAAGTTCCAACTAAATCAAGTTACCAAGTGAGACCAATCTATAAATTACTATGCAGGCGCCACAATCCACATTGCCTCCTCACTATAATTCGATCGTGATAGATCAATCCTGACCTCTCATTCCTTATCTCTTCGTCATCCGTTCCTTCGTGAGAGTCTGAATCATAGGAGATTGACCTTTTAGCTATTCCTTTGATAAAGCAACGCCTAGAAAAATAGCGAAGAACATTGCTTACAAAAAAAGATAGTAGTATTTGACAACTATCACACAACGCCCCGTCTAGTCTCAAGCTAAGCAGAGCTTGTGTTATGAGTGCTAGGCAACTGATAAACGTACTCATATATTTCTAAATACATACATATCATTACATAGTATAAAACGAAGTCGCTTCGTTCCTATGTATGCTTAAATTTTTAAAACTACGCAACGGATTTTTATGCAGCTTTTTTTATTAGATAGGGTGATTCGAGAGGAAGGTTTGTATGTATAATACATGCATATTATCAATATCACCCGTGCAAAGCTGGGGCGGGTCGCTAGTTATAGATAAATTACACCCAGACACAGAACATATGATCGTGCTCATCACACAAACATTTGTCTTGGGTGGGAATCCAACCCAAGACCTACGGCATAGCAGTCAGGGTCACTAACTACTACGCGGACAGGCCTGTCAAATCTCTGTCTGATTGTGGAAATTGGAAAAAAAAAAGCAAAATAATTAGTATCAGGACATATTGCGCAAGAATTGATTGTATTGCACAATATTTATTTTGATAAACAAGGTAAAAAAAGTAAAAAAAGACAAAAGTGCAATAAAGTACATTGACCTTTTTCTCATATCTGCATTTGAACCCATAAAATAAACAATGTTTTGTTTTATTTTATTGCGAAAAAAAGTAGAGGATCGGGATAGAGGACAATTGAAGGCAACTTTATGTCTTCATTTTTGAAAATAAGAATATCGAAAAATGAATGAGGGTCAATGACCTTTATTTCAAGTTTATCTACGCTTACCTCCAGATTAGCGACAAATACATAGTTCATATTGATACATAAATGTACTACATATAATCATGAGAGATAGCAGTGATAGGTCGCGAGTTCAAACTTAGCCAGGCGCATTGTTTTGTGTAATTTATTTCATCACTACTGCTCTCAAAACGGTGAAGGAAAACATCGTGAGGAAACCAAAAGTTCGAAGACATGTGACATCCGCCAATCCGTACTGAGCCCGCGTGGTGGATTACGGTCCATTCTCTCTCCATGAGAAGAGGCCTGTGTCCCATCAGTGGGTATATTAAAAAAGGCTGATGATGATGACATAATATCGTACAAAAAAAGCAAAGCAATGCACTGTGCGATAGAACTACTAGGCCGATTTGAGAAATTATTTCTGTGTTAGAAAGCCCATTTGTCGAGAAAGGCTTTAAGCTATATAACATTTCGCTACAATCTACTGGAGCAGAGCAGTAACTAGAGATACGGGAGAAACCGATGGTTAAAAAAAGTCTAATTTGTAACACATAAAAACATTATAATTAGTAGATAGACAGATAGATATACTCTTTATGTAGGTAGGCCATAAACACAACTTGGTACATTTGGACACTTAAAATTACTACGGTGTTACAATGGGCGGTCTTATCGCTAAAAGCGATTTTTTAAAGACAACCTTTGGATGGATTTGACAGAGGAGAAAGATACACGGGTAGTTTGTGGCGTACTATTCACATATATACAATACATAACTAATGAAATCCATATACTACAAAATAATATATACGTATATAAATATATATATACAATTAGTAGGTACTTAACTAAATACATTAAAATGTTATTTAAAACTTGAAAAATACTAATTACTGTAAACTATAATAGATCATTTAAAAACATTATTTATGATTCATAATAGTCTATTGTCTACCCGGGTTTACTTGCAATTAGCATATATTATTGTCCCATTACACAAATGACTAGTCACCTAGTAATAACATTTTGTAAGGCGTGGACAAAACTTGTTATAGTTTTAAATTATAGAGTTTTAGCAAAAACTTCTTGTTTATGGTTGTTATTAGTTTAGATTAGTTATGGACATCATAAAATATGTTTTTTATGACATTTCGAGTTTGAGCTAAACATAGCTTTTAGGTTTATTAAGAATCCACGTAGAGTTAAACGAAGCATAATAATTTATAAAAGTTTATTTAATTATCTTGATTTTAATACTATTTAAAAGGTTTGCTGCCTTTTTATGGCTAAAAATATTTTGCAAATATATTACTTTTTGAAGGAACATATCGTGAGGAAAACAAACATAACACATAAACACATATTCTAGAACCAAGGCCTCTTTTTGCCCAACGGTACAGATCCCAAAAATAAGGACAACCAAAAATTACAGACAATTAGTTTTTTTGCATTTAAACATTATGCTGGGATTTATGATATTTTAACAAGTTCAATCAAAAAATTGTAAAACTGTCACCCGCACGCGTCCTTCGCCAACTTTCTTGTACTTGAAGAGAATCGAAAAAAAAAGAACAACTGACAATCGTAACTCACTCTACAGCCATCGTAAAAAAAAAATAACTACGCAAATTTTCCATAATTTTCCATGTAACAAACCCGTATCCGCATAATATTGTCTGATTCACACTGAACATCAGTGACCTTCGTGAAACAAAGAAATTTATGTCATAGTTTTATGTTCATAGGTTCTCTTTTAACAACTTCACCTGTACGAGATTCAGAAATAATTCCACGGGAACTGTACGGTTCACGTATAGGGCAAAACGCTAACGCCGCGACCTACTTTTTACTACTCATTTTTTGTTTACTTTTATACATCCAGAGCTGGGCACGCCAAAAAAAAATGTCATCATCATCATCAGCCTTTTTTAATGTTCCCACTGCTGGGACACAGGCCTCCTCTCTAGGAGAAGGAATGGGCTGTAATTCACCACGTGGGCCCAGTGCGGGTTGATGGATGTCACATGTCTTCGAACTTTTGGTTCTAGAACATGCCGATTTCCTCACGATGTTTTCCTTCACCGTTTTGAGAGCAGTGGTGATGAAGTAAAATACACAAAGTATTGTGCCTGGCTAGGTTTAAACCCGTGACCTAGAACTTGTAAGTCAGGGCTGTTACCACTCGGCCACCACTGCATTAGCTAACAATTTAGAGTTAGTCTCATTTTTTTTTTTTATAAATTCACTTGAAACAGTGATTTATTTATAGACGTAATGCGCCTGGCTAGGTTTGAACCCGCGACCTATAACTCGAAAGTCAGGGCCTTTACTATTCGGCCAACACTGCTCTTTGCTACTGATTGTATTAATTAATGTGAGTTATTTTAACGACTGATGCAATACTTAAAAAGGTTGCACCGCAAAACTTTATCTCAAGTCAATCACCTAAGGCTAACTAGGGTCATTGACATATGGATGCACCAGTGACCTGAAATCATTCGGTAGATGGAGTCAATGACTTTTGCATGTGTCAGTGACATAAATTCAATGAACTTGGGCTGGATGAACTCTTAAATTTTATTTTTTTATATAGCACTTGCGACCCGCCCCAGCTTCGCACGGGTACTGATATTGAATATGTTATGTATGTATTATACACATAAACCTTGGTCTTGAATCACTTTATCTATTAAAAAAGCCGCATCAAAATCCATTGCGTACTTTTAAAGATCTAAACATACATAGGAATAATCAACTTTGTTGTAAACTATGTAATGATACAATGAACTTGGGCTGGATGTACTCTTAAATATTTTATTTTTTAAGTTAGCAATTGTTTTTAAAGACCTTCTTCCGTTCGGACAGATTGAAATATAGCGTAAAATTGAATATAACATGCGGGTAATAAGTTGAACTACAAAAGCAACCACTTGCTATGGTTACCTTCAGTCCCTCGTTGTCCCGCACTTCGATTGAAACCCGAAAATCTGTTACTGTGCATTGAAGATCGATCACCATTTTAGTTTAACTTTATCATCATCAGATTTATTATATTACCACGGCTGGGACATAGGCCTCGTCTCTAGTACAATGGATAGGCTGTAATCCACCACGGGGGCCCATGCGGATTGGTGGATGCCACAATGTCTTCGAATTTTTGGTTCTAGGATATGCCTGTTTACTCTCGATGGTTTGGCTCATATGCCTTATATACCGTTTATTTTTAGAATTTGAAACTGGTTTAGGGTAAATAGTAGTTAAAATGACCTCACCCACTATCCAGAGTCCACCCACCTTACCCTCATTTTTTTAATGATGTGAAAAATCATTTAATGAGGAATCTCGCCCTTGGGCGTGGCTGGAAACAGTGTCCGATTCTTACTGACTATACAACTCACTTTATTCCTTCTTAGCCCTCACACCGGGGTCTGACCTCCCTTTCAGAAACTGGACCAGGGCACCCACCTTACCCTCACTCTCTTGTTCTACCCATGAATCAAGAGGGACTGTCAGACTTTTACTGGTTAAGCAACCCATATTCCTGGTATTGCTCTTTGTAGTTCTGGGTGACAGTTTTCAACGACCCCACCTCTGGGAGAAGGACTGTACCTGAGTTCCGCAAGCTTAATATGGGTTGAAGAATGTCCCATATCTTTAATTTTTTTACTCTAGGACATGAGTAGAATAAACTTTTATACCTGTCTCTATTTATTTATTTATATAGATACCCACAAATACTTAAGCTTCGCTATTATTAATTTTTTTTTTGCATTACATCGCTTGTCATACCAAATGTCTCACGTTTTTATTTGTGGAAAACGTTGTTGATATAACAGAATTATGTAAAACTATTACTAAGCTTTTCTTTATGTATGTGCTGTTGTTCGTTTACCCAATAAATACTCGTAAAATAAAATAATATTAGCCCTTTTTGCATACTGGGTTGGGTGGAAATATGTATTAATATAATAGATGGCTAATATTTTGCATAGTAAGCCATTATGACTTTAAATGTTGAGTCACATTGATAGTCAAATATAGCATTTTTGAGGATGACTGACGGATGCAACCCTTTATCGACAAAACTACACAATGACATGCAATTTCCAATCTTACTTGTTTAAAAATAAAGTTCTAAATTATTTTGCAAATTCATAAAAAGGAATACATCTTAATTTCAGCGTTAGTATTTTAAAAATAAAGTTCAAATTCGTAAAGCTAAATTGTAAAAGGAATTGGAACTAATCGATCAATGATGGATGGTATTGAAAATCGCAGGTGTGCGCATGATTCGACTTTTTTGTCGTGCGTTTGTCGATCCATTATACTGTGACTACAAAGTATTGTCATCGTATTGATTTGAATACGTGACGGTTGTTCGATATATGTTGTATTTGATTTTGAATTCTGTAGGAAAGGGATAGAGTTGAATTTTAAGTAGTTGATTGGTTTGAAATAGGTATGGTAAGATGGGGTTATTTGTTGAAAATGACGTGGTGGCATCCTAATTGTTTAAACATGATTTTAAAACATTTAAATGACTAACAACTAACAAACACTCCCAGTGTGTCTGTCATTTTCTATTTTTTTTTTATTTGTTATAGTGCTTGACTGATGGAATTTTAGGGTTGGCAGCCAGATTTTCTGCTGTTTGAGTAAACACAGTTACTGGGTTATATGATTCCTCTAGGTTAGATGAGTGCCAGAGATTTTTTTTCTTTGAGGTGGGAAATCAACATAAGAGTTATGTCTGTCTAGGAGCGAGAGGGTGTGTCCGAATTTTGTTGAAATCTCACCTTTTTTTAGGTTAGACATCATCAAATCTCCCGCTCTTGGGCGGGGAAGAAATGCGGGTCAGACTATTACTGACTCACACTCACTGCTATTGGGCGGAGCGGGAAACAATGTCTAAATTTTCCTGACTAAACACCCTACCCCTTCCTTGCCTTTCGCACTGGGAACAAGCCTTCCTTCCCTTCTCAGAATGAGACCCTGGGCCTCAGTAGACTTCAACCCTTTTGCAGATTCCCTATGATTTTGCTGACAACTCCTTGAGGCGCGTTGGAACAGAGCGCGCCGTGGATGACTTGGTCTAGACTGGGTTCATTTTACATTACCCATGACCTCTCTCATGAGTAGGCTTCAAACCTGCTTGGCCACTACAATTTGTCGAAAAATTTCGAAAATTGCAACGTTTTTCTTTTATTGTTTTTAGGTTTGCGCTTGACCGCTATCTCACCTGATGGAAAGCGATGATGCGGTCGACGATGGTGCGCGCTTACCTAGAAGTAATTACCTATTCACTTTTGACGCATGAAATAAATTACATACCATAAAAACAACATGACACCAACATACGTAATTACTGTCTACCATACAAAACAAAGCATTACACTGCATTCGCTGTTCTAATTAAACGGCTTGTAAGCGAATCATATTTCAGCAGTCGCTTCTGCGCTGAAACGTAAACTGACGAGCAAATATTATGCTTCCTAAACAATAGACTCGCTTGTACTGTCGGTAGACAAAACATTTAAGTAATGGGTAAATTATTTGTATGTAGAAAATCTTTATTGTAAAAATGCTGCGTATCCCTTGGACCGCATTCCGGATGCGTTGGGCACCCATATTGCGAGTACTCAAGATCTCCTTGCGGTGGTCGTCCAAGTGCCTCTGTTAGATTCGTCATCATCATCATCATCAGCCTTTTTTAATGTTCCCACTGCTGGGACACAGGCCTTCTCTCTAGGAGAGAGAATTGGCGATAATTCATCACGCGGGTCCAGTGCGGGTCGGTGGATGTCACATGTCTTCGGATTTTTGGTTCTAGCAATGCCGGTTTCGTCACAATGTTTTCCTTTACCGTTTTGAGAGCAGCGGTGATGAAATAAATTACACAAAGTAATTCGCCAGGAAAGACGGTGAAAACCTTGAAAGGCTTATAATGAGCTGCAATGTGAATGGAAAAAAGGTTCGTGGATGCAGCCCAATACGTTGGTCGGACCAGATCCACTCTGATGGACTCGACGGTATAATATGCCCTGCACACCCCCAGAGAACAAATGGAAAAAGGTCATACGAGTGAAAGTGATGAAACAGAGAGGTCACGACCCTAAGCACTGAAGAATACAAAGCAAGGAAGAATGAAAGTTTTAAATACGAATAAAAATATAAACATATCTCATACTTCTTTTCTTTGAGAGGGATTGCGGAGTAATCCAGTTTAGGGGACTTGTGGGCTTTTGAACAGCGAGCAATGGTTAGCTCGACGTCCGGCCATCTAGTAGCCCTCCGGACCGGGTCCAAGTCCTCGATGGCTTGTATCATTTCACGCGCGCCTCAAGAAGATGTCAGAAAAACCGTATTACATTAGATGATTTTTACCTAAAACAATCAATTTTACAAATACTTAATCTCGCAAATGTATTAAAAGTACACACACATTTTCAACTAATGATGACTAATACTGACGCGGATTGATTTCATCATCCAATTAGCATACATTCTTTAGGCTGACATTAACAATATGGTAGATAAAACGCGCAGCAATTTTACAGAAAAAAAAAGTCTTTCCCCAATTTAAAACCATGGAATTTTATTACGAGGAATGTCTAGAAAACGAGTAGATCTCACAACTTCAGATTCAGTGGAAAACCAGCATTAGAGTCTGGAATCCAGAAATCTACACAAAATCCAGCATCCCCTTGCAGTATGGAATTCTCAATTGATGCAATTGTGAAGCACACTATATATATATTTTTTTACTTATAGATTTTTCCAGCAGTTTGCCCCGCTTTTTCACTTCCTTTGGGGTATAGTTTCATAGTATCCTCTCTTACCGGATACCTAAGTTATACAAAGACCAAGCAAGCTTTAAATCTTTCTGATCAGCGGTTTTGGTTGTGCGTTGTTGTGATGCGTCAGTTATTCCGGGCAAAATCTACACTAATATAATAAAACTAACTAATGGTTCGATTGGAAACATTTTAGCAACAATAGAAAGCTGCTTTACTCCTGAGTGACATAGGCTATAAATTATTTATATAACATGGATGTTAACCGAGCTATCACTACAAGAAATTTTCCGCGGACGAAGTCGCGGGCAGAAGCTAGTATTTTATAAGAATCGACGCAAGAAATCTTTTCTCTGTTGTCTTCTTTTTCTAATTAGCCTTAGCTTTTTTTTTCAGAAAACATGTTTTCTTATTTTTTCTCATTTACATGTCTACAAAACAAAATGGTTAAAAAATGACATGCATTTATTTTGTCCGCGGTACACTGGTAGTCAATACAACTAGTATCAGTCACCTCGGAGTTTGGCTGCAATATTCATTAAGCCTGGCTTACTGCTGGCTATTAATTCGCCAACAGTGATGCACGTCATTGTACTAAGGTGTGCATTGTTGGTTTTCAGGGCTGCTAACTGTATGAGGGAAGTATTTTGTATTTTTTTTTTTTTGATTAATCATCTGATGAGTTTCCAATTTCCGAGTTGTAGTCATAAATATTCAAATGGGTCAGCTTATATAGGGTATCTGGTAATTAGTACATAAACACGTGATTGTAGTCATGATAACAAACAACTTTTACTATGGGACCAAACCTGAAATCACGGAAAAAAGTCGTAATTGGTCACTTACCTTAACTGGTCTAAATGTACTGAACTTGCTAATTTTTTTCGCAATTTCAGGTTTGATCCCATAGTATAATCTGTTTGTTATCATGGTTATAATCACGTGTTTTAAATGGTAATTAAAATCATTCAATGATGAATTTGAAATTGCCTTTGCACTGGTGCCAAGCCTTTCTTTTAGAAAAAGACCCAAGACGAAAGAGTGCAAGAAAAACTGAACTTAGCGGTGGTCAGGCCAAAGATTGGGCATAGGGGTGGACCAGGGGTGGACCATACTTTAAAATATTACATAATTTTAGCCAAGAAAAGTCTAGCACACTCTCTCACTCCTCCCAGAGTGATGAGAAAGAGAATAAAACCATTTGGTTATTTCTCATGTCATAACAAAATACACAAAAATTATAATTTAAGACAACGACACGAATTAAAATCATCAACATACAAAATTACTTTTACTCAGAATAAAGCGCAAAATATAAGACAACATAACATGAAATCAATACGAAATACATATCTCTTATGTGTATGATTCATCTGACATTCTGATCTTGACCTACTTATACAAGTTTCACAAACAGTCTTGAAAACTACTGACTAAGTGCGAAAGTATGCGACGGAATAGTTTGTCAAAAGATTTCGACATTGAATGTATGAATTTGTCATACACACGTCTATAAATACATCACTATTACTTGTGAATTTATAACATATTAACAAATTATGGAATGGAATTCCTTGCCGGAGTCTGTGTTTCCTGATGGCTACAATCCGGGAATATTTAAGTCAAGAGTGAATAGGTTACTTCTAGGTAAGCGCGCTCCATCGTCGACCGTCGTTTTCTATCAAGTGAGATAGCGTTTAAGCGCATATATATAAACAATAAAAAAAAATTAGAGACTAACTCTGATTTGTAAGTGCAGTGTTGGCCGAGTGGTAATGGCCCCGATTTACGAGTTTTTAGGTGGCGGGTTTGAACACATTACTTGTGAAATTTATTGCGAGACCACTGCTCTTGAAACGGTAAAGGAAAATATCGTGAGGAAACCGGCATATTCTCAAACCAAAACTTCATAGACATGTGACGAGGTCTGAGTCCCAACAGTGGGAATATTACAAGGCTGATGCTATGCTATGCTAGAGACCAACTCTTGCTTGGCAATGGTATTAGACACCTTTGAAATTCTCGGCTTTTCTCTAATACATATATTAATATACACAAAAAATCTTTTTCAGGAATCGGTGGTGAAAATTATATGTGAATGGTGTTTAGTAGTTTTTGAGAGACTAGCTTTAAAATATGCTTGCTATTTAATTATTTTTTTAATCGTTTAATGTACAGTACTATACTGGTAAAAGTAAATAAAAGTAAAATGATTGATTTTTATATCCTTACTGAATGTAAAAAAATAAATAGTTTTCATGAATATCGTGCAACAAAACGATTCTTAAAAAAAAATGGTAAACCATCTAAGGCCTCTGCTTATGAAGGCCTATCATAAAGATGATACTAATTCGAAACCGGCTTGTTCTAGAATTAATTACTACATCATTAAAATGTCTTGTTGCATTAAGTCCGCTTATGTACCACTACTGTACATTAAGTTTAAATAAATAAATTAAACGTGGCAACGTTGCCATTCTTCTAAGTAATATAATTAAAAACCATAAATTCTTTTAAAAATAAAGTCAAAACCGCAATAAATACTTAGATATGTATGAAGAATAATTATAAGGAAGTCAAAATCATTTTATTCCAAACAAACCACTTATAGCTTTTATTAAGAATCGCAAGAAAAACAAAATAAAACGTTATACCCCAGACATTATTTTCCGCACCAACCATAACATTGAACCCAGCAAAGTGCACCAGCTATTGTCCAACCCTGCCAATGATTAATAGCATCTATGAAGCCCTGGTAATTACCGCGAACAATTGTATCGCGTGAAAAACTATCTGAAACCAGCGCTGTAACTGAAAACTTTCATTAAATTAACACGTCACTACCATGGAATGGCTTTTAGAGGAATTTTATTTTTGGTACGTTGAATTTGTAAGGTATATGGTAAACAAAGTATATATGCTCTAATAGTTGGTAATGTACCCCTACTTGCTTTAATTAAAAAAAAATATTTAATTTATTACTAGGTGTAACAACGAATAACAGTAATTAAAGAAAAATATAACAAACTTGTAAACAATTATTCCTCTAAGATACCCTTAAAATCTGACACAAATACCATGTAGTATCTATCTGATATTTTATGGATTTTAATATCTTTTCTATCTGTTTATAAGACAGATTAACGCATTAAAAAGGTGTTAAAGTTTCTGCTAAATAATGTTTTTCTGCTTGTATAAGTTATATATTTTTAAAATAAAAAATAACTTGATTGCGACAAATAAGAAATATTATGCTATATTAATTAAACGCATTTTGCCTAAACTTAATTAAGCACATGGATAACCCATATCCAGTCTTAACATTTTATATTTTCATCTCAGATTATTAATTGAGACAATAATGAACAATACAATATTAAAATATATATATAAACTAAACTAAATATTTTACACTAAACCTAACTATGATCATACAATATAAAAAAAAAAAGAAATATGTAGCCGAGGGAAATGACTTTGATTCGGGTGAAGTTGCCGCTAAAAACTAGTGATTTGATCTTAGCCCATACACTACGAGAGCGTCTATAATAGAAACAGTACATGTCACCTTGGTTTAATTTATTGTATGAATCAACCGTCGCTTCGTTGGATAAAAAAAAACTTCTTCTCATTACTTTTTATAAAACTTTTTTCAAAATCCATTTATCCCCATAACTGACAAGTAACTCTAACAAGTTTCTTTAACTATTTACATAAACTAATCCACTCATTCATTCTCATCCGTTAGGGGTACTAACTAACCATCATTTGACTGTCATTCACAAATATCCCAAACCTGTATCCTAGATCATTTGGGAAACCAAAAAGAACAAAATTCACACACTTGTCCTCATTTGAATATGTCGATACTTCAAAATTTGCATGCACATGATCATTGCCACCTTGCTAACTCCCAAATTGCAAGTATACAAACAAATATTCTCACACGGTCAATTAGATATTCGTCCATGGGTAAGGAATTACATTATTCTAATGTACCGACATTTGTTATACCTAAACGAATTATTTAAATTACACCCGATGTGAGAGAATGCAAGGGACAGATGCAAATTTGCGAATCCTACAATCTCAGTTGATCAGGAACTAAATGAGGATTTTATACAAAAATGCAAGAACAAAATCCCTTATGCTTGAGCGCGTTTGGAATTTTTGTCTCCTTTTCGGGAATTTTGAGCGGTACAAGCCACACAAAGATAGAAGAAATATCTTGGAAATACAATTGCACATTTTACTTGTAAATATTTTAACTGCAATTAATTTTGAGATAGTTTCAGAAGATACGATCAACAATAAAAATTGCGTGAATGGAATCGATCTGTTAAGGTAAATTATGAAAACAGGACAAAAGTAAAGTAAGCAAATGAACTAAGAATTAATTCAGACCTAGACCCCAGAATAGCATATTAGCAATGTGAATCAGACCTACTTTTTAAATCAATCGGTCAATGAATGCGTCACGTGCAGATAATAATTTACATAATATTATGACGCAACATGATTTTAAGTAAACTTAAATTACAAATGCTGTAACAAAAGAAGAATTTAATGTATCTCAATTATTAACATAGCTATTTACACAAATACAAGTAATAGTAGATAATTAAACCACTTTAACACAAAGCAAAACTCTGGAACTCGTAAAACATAAATGCAAAAAGGAAATATCTACACCTCACTATGCAAACAAGAAGGATCAAGTGTACATTCACACAAAGGAACAAATCCTAACAAAACAAAATAAAGAAATGCAAGAATAATATTGTAATAATTTGAATACATTTCATGGTCAATTTGATAAGTAACCACAATGAAAATAAGTAGATGCAATCCATTTTGCGATATTGATATTTGATTCAAAACATCTAGGGGAGAAAGAGACAAGAAACGAAACAACAAAAGGTGAAGAGTGTAAGAAAGAGAGAGATAATATTTAAATTGTCAATGCTGACAGGTAAAAAGGGATGAACGATAATGTGGTGATGGCAAGGAATGATTGAATGATAGTACTTTATGTAGATGAGAAATAAGTGCAAATGATGGAATGTGAATTGTTATAGCCAGTATTTGATATGAGAATGAACAAGTGACTTTTTCCCATACATGATAGTTTTGTTTAGCCTTAATATATATTTCCGCACTGAAGTGTGAGAAATTGATAATTACGAGCATGTAAAATGTCTGTGTTAAACTAATAATTTTGTTAATTTGGACAGTCCTACACACACAATTTTATAAGCATCATTAACCTTAAAACATTCTTACAGCAGCCACAGATTAATTAGAAAACAGCCAATTCAGATGTCTTCGATTATTTTAGTTCAAAGTCAAAGTTAAAACCTATTATTACATATAGACCTATATGGGTACTTGTAAAACGTCAGAAGCTAGTACACGGTCCAAATTGGTCGTTTTGTATGGAGTAGAACCGGCAAGAAACTCCATGGTTAGTATTTTTTTTTTTTTAAACTAGCGTATACCGATTTTCTCACACTGTTTTGAGAGCAGTGGTGACGAAGTGAATTACATAAAAGTCATATAGGATTTACTACTTGCGAGATTTCGCCGTTATCACTGCATTGATATTAATTAATTATTTGTGGTGGTGTTGAAATCCGTAATCATGAAATTTAAAACGGTGGAATGAGATTTTTTTAACTATGACTTTAAATAACTATAACTGTATTAGAAATATCGAAAATATGTTTGATTGAAGGATACTCCTAAGATGATAATTATAGAAAATAAGAAGACAGAATACAAAAATTGAGATAAAGAGAGAAAGAATAATATTGATAATAATTTGGATAAAGGTGATACTGTTGATAAAGAACCAAATACAGAAACGTCGTCTCTTCCAAATACCTACCTATGCTTTTAAGTAAACACCACATAAAAATAAAGCTAAAAATTGGTTTAACCTAGCAACAATAATTTAATACGAATAGCGTCTTATTTACACAAATGAAGTATTGATAAATCAATAAAAGATTTCTAGATCAAGATCACTACATTGACACATTTCTTGAGAAGGTAACAACGGTACAAATATGTATGCCGTTTCACGAATATGCATTATTCACATGATTTTGCACGAGTTCTTTTTACATTGCCTTGAATTGTTTATGAATGCATGGGCTGAAACGTGGCTGAAAAGCAAAGTATGTAGAAAAAGGTATCGTTTCCTCTTTCTGTGAGAGACTATACTTATTTAATACAGTACAATATTAAAAATTGTTTCTCCTTTTTTCCGCCTAGCATAAAAGAGTCAACTTACTTTTATTTAATTTTTTTAAGTACATGGTCGTAATTAATCACTTCAATTTATTTAAATAATTACTTTCTGCTTTATAATGTTCATATGTCTTATCATTACATAGTATAAAACAAAGTTGCTTACCGCTGTCTCTATGTAAGCTTAGATCTTTAAAACTAGGCAACGGATTTTGATGCGGTTTTTTAATAGATGAGAAAGAGTGATTCAAGAGGAAAGTTTATGTCTATAATACATGCATATATTATTAAAATATATTCAATATCAGTACCTGTACGAAGCTGGGGCAGGTCGCTAGTATCTGTATAAATCTTTAGTTTGGGACATTCTAATCAAATGAAAAAACAAGTTTCAGCAAAAACTAATTGCGTTTTCACTACAGCGACAGGGTTATAGGATCGAAAATTAGTCCTGAAACATGTCAAATCCCATATTACTAATCCACTATAAGTAACTGTACGAAAGCTATTTCTGCCTCAAAAACCTAACAACTACCAACAAAACAAATCAGCACAAAAACGTTTATATCTCAAACAACAAAAAACATCTTCAACAACACTTCAAAACAATCTACAACAGCTACAGTAAACAACAATAAAAACTGGACTTTTGAGACAAAAATAAAGTAAGTATACGTACATTATGCTTGCAAGAAATCGTCTCACCGGAAGTTGTGAGCATTCTGCGCCGATGGTGTGTTCCTTTTGCTACTCGGTAGTGTAGCGAGCATTTTTGCTGTTTATTTTTTTTAATGAGAGCTAGCTTATATGTTGTATTATGATGTCATTTTGAAGCTATAGGATTTCTTGGTATGAAATCTTTTGAAAGATTGGTTTTATAAATTTGTCGACGTCGTTTCATCTTTGTAAGTGTGCTTCGGAATTGGGCAATTTAATTCAGCCAAGCTCGGATCATTACATGTATGAGCTCACATACACCATGGTGTCCCCACAATATGTACATTTTTGACATATTGAGAACATTTTCACCCTGTTTAATGATAAGGAGTGGAATTTTTTATTGAATAAAAAAGAAGAAAATAAAATTGAATTAAAATTTACTGAATCTTGAAGAAATATAAATCAAGCTTAAGTAAAACAAGGCTTAGTAATCTAATAACTAAGAAAAGGTACCTGAATGTACAACCATGGATTTTTATCAGTAAAAATCTGGCAATCTTTCTCAATCCACTCAGGGTGGAGAGAAGAGCATATTTGAGCTCTGCTTGCTTTTAACAAGATTCGTTTTTGACTTGTGAGCTCATTAGCAACCTTATGACGATGCTGTGAGCTAGAAAGCTTTACATAAGTACCTCTTTGAAATACATTTTCTGGGGAAAATGAGATTTTTCCAGGTAAACACCGCAAGGCAATGACTATGATATTGTGGCCTCTATCATATTCAAGGAAACCGTTGTTTTGTATTCATATAACGTTTATTTATTTATTCGGATATGATTATGATTTATTCTCCGTTAAAGGCCATTTCGCACACTCCCTCCACTATCTCCACATCTGTCTATTAGAATATTAAGTAATATTATATGTCAGCCTTACAATGTTAGCACTGACGAGACTCAGGCCTCCTTTTTAAAGAAGGATTGGGTTTAATGAATGCTATGAGCCGTATGAGAGTGGTGGCCGAGTGGTAACTGCTCCGACATACGAATTGTAGTCTCTCAAAACGGTGAAGGAAAACATCGTGAGGAAACCGGAATGTCTTAGAACCAAAATTTCGAAGACATGTGACATCCACCAATTTGCAGCAGGCCCGCGTGGTGGATTACGGTCCATTCCCTCTCCTAGAGTGGAGGCTTGTGTCCCAAAAGTGGGAACATTAAAAAGGCTGATGATGAATGCTATGAATAAAGTAACGAATTATTTATTTTCGATTTACTTCATGTGTTTTGGCACCTTTTCTAGTTTATAAAGTAATAAAAAGTTATACACCGTGAAATTTAAATGGTTGTTTTCCCTCAGCGAAATGGTTGTGTCTTGGTAATACAAACGTTTGATAAAAAAATAAAATATTAAAAACAAAAAATGGACCTGTAGAGTGCAAGCTAATTATGACGTATTGTGATACGTCATAATAACCAAAATAAGCTCTTGCACGTTGTGACGTGCAAGAGCTTATTTTGGTTTAAATATTTAATGAATCGATTTCCTTTGACGGCGTGCTGCTCATGCAACTCTAGTAGTACCTACAAATTACGTCTAATGTTACTATTGTTTTCGCTTTATATATAAAAGAATTTTTTTTTTTTTTATTTTGGCTGTATGCTTCAAAAGTACTCCTTACGGCAAGTCATTCTGCCGCGGGAAAACAACCATTTAAATTTCACGGTGTATATAAAATTTTACAATCATGTAATCTGGCTCCTTATACTAAATTGGTCAGGCTCTTCATATCATGTTGTCCTCATTGCGTTTAACATGTTAATGAAGGATTGATTTTGATTGACTGATTATCTACTATAGACATTGTGTTGAGGCCTTTTCTTCTTATAAACGTAATTACACAATTACCAAAATTAAACGGGAACAGTTTGGAACACATCAATGACTTTTTCCTCTACCAGTCGAGTCTCGAACCAGTTCTCAAATTATATACTTTTTATTTTATTTATCACTGCGTTGCTCGGGGTCAGTAATGTTTTGGTTTTTTGGACTCATATCGTTCGAGCAATCTGTGATCGTAGATCTGCGAAACTTTTAGAGACCCTTAGCCATTGGTTTAGCCTTAGCTTAACCGTTGGTTTTATTTTTAAGGAAACTAAAATAGGTGGTAGTAAACTAGACAGCTTGAACTCCTGGCGATCGTTTTAATGCCGGGCCCTGCTTTGGCCCGGGTCCAGAGAGAGAGGATTTCCTCTTGCACCGCATTCCATTTGAAATGTGGTCGCGTCCTTCTCGGAGCAGTTTGCTAGGAAGGCAAGAGGCAACGGGCATGATCACGTCCCAGCCACCGCCACAAGAAACGCCTCGGGCGTCAGGAGTTGAACATCGATCTCCGATTATTGTTACAGACCAAATGCTCGTCAGTATTTGCTAGCCCTAGTAGTTAATGGCGTGCAGTGTTCCATTTGCGCAGCAGAGTGGTGTCAGAAAAACCAAAAGGGCCTCATATCCGTGGAAAGAAAGAAAGACAGAAAAAATATGTATTTAAACTCGCACTAAATATATAAGAAAACACTATTAAAAAAGAAAAAGAAAGACGTGAAGGCAAAAAGGCATCTCAGCATATGCTACAATATTTTAAAAGGGAACCTGTGATCTGAAAACTTAAAAGGTGACTGATGGACAAGACTTCCAAAAACTTTTCTCAGCTAGGGTGACTCAGAGGATGTGTCAGAGTTTTAATGAGAGGATACTGATAGGTATCCTATCATTAAACCTATAGGTACCTATATCGTATCCTATCATTAAAACTCTAACATATTTATCTTCTCACTCCACCCATACCTACTGAGAAAAGTGTTTGGATGTTTTTCCGATTTTTTGGTTTTTTTTTATGAGAACTTCTACGCCGCATGTTCTGATACGAATTTTATAAAACAAACAATAAAAATAGCTACAGAACCATACCCATAGTAAACTTGCGACTACCATTTTTGTGTGACTCACCTGTGATGCAATACTAATCAGGAGGTGGGTAGAAGTGTAATAAAAACATAATGGGCGGAGCTTATCGACTTTGGCCGAGGAGATCGTGATCTTCAGAGATTCGAGGATAATTTTAGATTCGATAATCGTGAGGTTGGGTAAGAGGGGGGGGGGGGTATTGTTACGTGGTCCTATGATGTTATTCTAACAGTAACAGAGCTGTACGAATATGATTAACTTTTCGGAATTGAGTGATTAATTATAGGCATTTTTTGTTTTGGAAGATTTCCCACTTAAACAAATAAAGTTGTCGAATTTGTAATTCAACGAAATCTACGTTGCTCCAATAGTCTTTGAAAAATATATGATTCATTTTTTTTGTTTTAATCGTGATTATAAAAAAATACGTTTTTGACAGAACTGTAACGCTTTACGCGCTTGTGTGGACATGAAAATTCAATAGTCACTGTTAATGTTAAATTATCTTTGATGGCAACTGTACAATACGCAAGTTGAACAAAAAATTGTTACAGATTTCCAAGTTTCAATCGGCAGGGGGGAATCGCGTAATCATAGTAACGGGTTCAACTTACTTGCCGCGTAGGTACTATATAGCTCTTAGTGCAAGATACTTTAGATGTCAGCAAATGTAGAGGCCCAATTGCAGCGCCGAAGCTTACTGGGGCCCCCCGGTCCGGCTTCTGAAGGAAAGGTCCGACCCTGGTATAAGGGTTAAGAACTAGCTGGGTCGTTTAATCAGAGTCTGACAGCGTTTCCAGCTCCGCCCAAGGGGATTCGTCATTAGATGATTTTTCCCACCGTAAAAAAAAACATACTTTAATTACAATTAAAAAGTAAGTATATTTAAAAAAATGTATAGGTAAAAAAAGCGCATGTTTTTAGCTATAGGTACTTTTTTTTTTTTTTTTTTTTTTTTTTATGGTAGGTGAAAATCATCCAATGACGAAACCCGCTCTTGGGTGGAGCGGGAGACTAGTGTCAGACTCTTACTGACTAAAAAACCTACCCCGTACCTTCCTTGCCCTATTCCTGGAGTCGAGGTAACAGTTTCCCACTTCCCTCTAGACTCCGGGAGGCTTCGACCCTGAAGGGCCCCTGCAGTTTGCTGATAACTCCTTGAGGCGCGCGGGAACGGTGCGCGCCGTTGACGACTAGGACTCGGTCTTACAGACGACCGGACGGCGACCTACCCATTGCTCACCGTCCGCGAGCCAGTGTCTACGGTGGCCGGATATCGGCAGGATCGCGGCGGCGACGGCTACGGCGAGTACGCCGTTGCCTTTGCCTTATGCGGTCGGCCTCCTCCTTTACGAGCATTACTGCTTCGCAGAAGGAGGCGACCGCCTGCCATTCCTCTTCGCTGTGGACCATGGCCTGAACCAGGGCCCGGCGCGAGAGGTCGCCGCCGCCGATCACCCCCACGAGGACACGGCGATGCTCTTCCCAAGCAGGGCACACCTCCACCGTGTGCTCCACCGTGTCCTCCGGGCTCGCCTCACAGTGGCGACACCCGGACGTCTCCTCCGCACGAATCCGGTGCAGGAATCTCCCGAACTTCCCATGTCCGGTGAGAACCTGCGTCATGCGGAAGGTGAGGACGCCGTGAGGTCTATCCAGCCACGCCTCAAAGAGGGGCACTACCGCTGAGATTACGGTGTGCCCAGCGCTGGGTTGCGACAGTCGCTGTTTCCACTTCACCATGAGATCTCGCCGGAGCTCCTTCCGCCACGCCTCGACATGTTCGGGCAGCGGATCTTCGCCCCGGCGTTGCACCTCCACGCGCTGGTCGTGCATGCGTGCAAGGACTGTTGCCTCCAGATCCCATGGTGGTAGGCCAGCAAGGAGGCTCGCCGCCTCGCGGGACACCGTGCGGTATCCCCGCACCATCCGGATGGCCATGACCCTCTGGCAGGCGTTCAGCTGGGCCGCCGGGCGTTTACGCAGCGTCGGCGCCCACACTGGTGCCCCATAAAGGGCCATGGACCGGACGATGCCGGCGTAGAGCCTCCGGCAGAAGGCGTCTGGACCCCCAAGGTTCGGCAGGAGCCGCTTGAGAGCAGCCCCCGTCCGATTGAGTTTGGGGGCCAGACGTCGGAAGTGCTCCTCGAAATTCCACCGGCCCTCGAAATTCCACCGGCTAGCTATAGGTACTGGATGAAAGTTCTTGACTGTCTAAGTCGTTCTTTTTTAATGAAATGAGCGTATAAAAAAATGCGTCAAGATCCACAAGAGGGAGGCAACTAAAGAGTGATGACTCAAAACAAGTCATTGTTCCCTCTCAATTTACACGTAAAATTTCGCGTTACCTAACGAAGACACTGCTTAGAAAAGCTAAAGCGTTTCATTATCAATTGAAAACATACTCTATTTTAATACCCACAAAGTTTAATTTAGCTTAACGATTTGCATGGATATGGGACGTTCTTCTGTCTGTAAACGTGTAAAGAGCACCTATGGCTCAATGGTGCAGGTGTCCTCCAAACAAAAGGGCTTAGGTTCGACCCCAGTTCAGTCGCGATGTACAGCGATTTGGTGAAAAGAATACGAAGAGGGTTATTTTGTTGTCTTTTTTTGTATAAAGGGTTCCGTATATTCGTTTATTTATGATCGAGTTGGAGTATCACCTCATTTTTCTAAGCCTCATTTGAAATAATCGTGTGGAAGCTTTCTAATTTTTGTTATGGAGAAAATGTTTTCGTATATTATTTTTGCGCCAGTCGTCGTTTGAATCCGATTTTTTATTCTTTCTGCAGCAGAATTACAATGATGTGTTCAGTTTGTTTGGTTTTAAATTATTTTTGCGTTTTATGCTGATTCAAAAAAATCAGGTCTATTTTTATCTTAGGCTACATCTTTGCTTACAAAAATGGAAGATACTTTAGTCAATCAATAACCTATCTAAAAATAACTATTTTATTTTAATTGATATTATTCTAGCGCTTGACTGTGATCTCGCTTGCTAGCAAGCAGTGATGCCATCGTTGATGGGAAGGCGCACTAGTTAATTAATAGCCTATTCATTCTAGCTTTGAAGACACCTAAATTGTAATTGAACCGAAAGACCGCAGCGGGTAATTTTGTCTAGTCCTTCGATGTACTCAGTATCTTAAGTCACATCTATGCTTACCAAAGTGGTAGATATTTAATTTAATCAATAACATATCTTTTTAATTCTTATTTAGAAATATACAAAGATTTACTGGTAGAAAATGCCTTTAAGTTCACACTCTGTATCTTTATGTGTATAAAGAGTATGAAATAAATAATAGATACTTTCAAAAATAGACATAAATTACTAATAATAATAACCAATGATAAAATCAAATCTCTAACGACCACTCTCACATAACATCACTTTGAAGATAAATCTACGATTCACTAAAAGCTAAAAGCTAGAGGGAACCCCAAAAAAGGTGAAAAAGCATAAACTTGGCTCGCGCACAGCACAAAACTGTGCAGTCATTGTAATCAATCAGGTCGTAATGGTGTACTCTATGGTATAGTGAGGTTTTTAGCTTTTTGCCATAGATATAAACAAGAATTTATTGTGTGTCTATGGTGCGAAACATCACAGGTTTTATCTTGGCCATTGTGTTGTCGCATTTTTTTTTATGGTGGATAAAAATCATCCAATGACGAATCCCGCTCTTGGGCGGAGCTAGAAATAGTGTCAGACTCTTACTGATTAAACTAGTGCGCCTTATCATCAACGATTGCATCACTGCTTACCATCAGGTGGGATCGCAGTCAAGCACTAGTTTATTGCAATTAAAAAAAAAAAACCTACCCCATTCCTTCCTTGCCTTATTCCTCGCCCCTGGTGTTACTCTTTCGCATCAACCCTTGGCCCAGGAGGCTTCGACCCACATAGGTTTTCTGAGTATTGTCTTCTGTCTGGACTTGGGGCAGTTTTATGTCGAGAATGGAGAACAAATTGAAGTTTCTCTTTTTTAATTATTGTTTTTGTCTTTAATTGAGCTTTATTGGTTCATTACAAAACTAACATCGGTTTGTTTGCCATAGTACTGACAAAGATTTTTTTATTAAAAAGTTCTTTTAAAAAGCATAGGATTTTGTGAGAAACTGCCAAAGCTGTTTACAGAACTGAGATGGAACATAGAGCTGATTGATTATTTATCAGATCGTAATGGTGTACTCTATGGTATAGTGAGGTTTTTAGCTTTTTGCCATAGATATAAACAAGAATTTATTGTGTGTCTATGGTGCGAAACGTCAAAGGTTTTACCTTGGCCATTGTTTTGTCAAATAGGTTTTCTGAGTATTTTTAAGTCTCCTGTCTGGACTAGGGGCAGTTTTATGTCGAGAATGAATAACAAATTGAAGTTTCTCTTTTTTAAATTGTTGTTTTTGTCTTTACTCGAGCTTTAATTGGTTAAGTACAACCAAAATCGGTTTTTTGATGTAATCTCTGCCTTTGAGCGGAGCAGGAGATATTGTCAGACTTTTACTGAGTAAAAAACCCACCCTGTGCCTTCTTAACCCTTCATACCGGGGCCCGACCTTCCTTGATTGATGAATTGAGTGTTTCTGCTTTCACAATGCGTATCTCTGAACCGTCTCTACACTCGCAATGTATTATAGATGCAATAAATAATCCCCATTTGGCCGAATGTCTGTGCAGTGTCTAATCTGTACCTTAAGTTGGATTTCCAGATTTTCCAGATTGGCCACTGCAGTTCATGTCCAGGGGGGATATATTATACTGCGTGGTAATGTTTGGAGTAGTTGAGCGTTTCTGCTTCCAAGGTGCTTATATCATCATCGGCACTGTCTTTCAAGGAAGTCATAAATACCAAAAATCTTATATAACTCTAAGATATCCTGCACAGTATACAAGTTATCCCTAAATCGATACAAAGCGACCGAACCTGATCGATATGAACGATGCAAAGCTTATTTTTTATTACATTTTAATCGTCCACCGTATTGCAATTTACATACGTACAGACAGGTCGGCCTTAATTTGAAAATAATAACGTCTGGACAGGGTAGGTACGGAAGGGTGACCATGCTTTGAGTAAACGATTTAGGACAAACAGATTGTTTTTGTTTGGTACTGTGTACAAAGCTTGAAAAATTACTACAAACTTAGGGTCGTAGTGGATAGAGCACATTGCTCGCAGAAAGATGAACGATTGGACCGAAAGATTTTAGAGTGACCCACATGTCAGAAAATGCAGCGTTGGAAGGCCTGGTGAGGGTCTTGAGAATCCGATAGATGCCTTATAGAGTATTATATTTTACCGAAAGCAATAGAACATGAACAACCTTTTACTTTCTTTTTTACAAAAAAAAAAAAATGGTTTTCTGACAAATTGTTTTTGTTTTTTTTTTTGTTTTTAAGCAATTGATTACTGTCTCACCTGATGGTGAGCGATGATGTTGTCGACTTTGAAGCACCTGTAACGGGGACACAATGGAGCGATTGCTAGCCCAAGGGAAAGTTGAGGGCAAAAGATCACGTGGACATTCTCCAACACGGTAGATGGACCTCATCAACCCAGTGACGCGCTACAGCGTAACTCCCAAGCCACCAAACACTAAACACACAAATATTTTAGTAAAACTACAAAAAGGAAAGTCTCAACCAATCACAACGCTTGCTCACCGCGTGGTCACATCACGATCACTTTCCGATACGATGAAATACTGAGAATCCGATTGTGGTTTTAAAATGGCCGCCAAATGTTTTGCGAAGTCTTTGTGTGATTATGGGAAATAATTTAGAATATACATTATAGAGGAAAATGTTATTTATTTTGAGTAAAACGATTGATTTATGATTTGGTTTGTGGTTAATAGTGGATAGGAGTTAAAGGTGTGTCACGTAGACTTGTTTTTTTTAAATATTTAATAGGTACTTAGTGTTGTTTGTAATCAGGTTTTTTGAGGTGTGTAGAGTCATTTAGTGACTCCTCTTGTTCTAGGGCGGAGTCGTGTTGAACTTTTACTGACTAAAACCCACTCCCATGTTCCTTCTTTGGTTCTAGGAGGCCTAGCTCTCTTTCTAGGGTGGCTCGAGAGGTGACACGCCCTCTCGGCCACGATTTTTACTAAATAAAGCTACCTACCATTTACTTTGCATTAAAGGACTATGGTAACTCTTTCGAGAAATCCTGGTCCTAGTGTCTGATATTTCTTTGATCGCCTACTTTGGTTCGGTCCATACCGGACGACCAGACGGCAAGCTGCTCATTGCTCGCTGTCCGCCAGCCAGCATATATGGCAAGTTTTTTTTTTTAATAACATAAACTGACATAAACTGCTGGACTGCGATCCCACCTGATATTATAGTAAGTAAAGATTTAGTTGTTGACGGTGAAACGCATTAGTTTATTATAAGCCTTATATTTGCGGCCCAAACTCTTTTTCAGCAATATATGGGAAGAGTTATGTACGAATTTGTAAATATAATTTACAACCGCGCAAAGTCAGAACCTATCATCAGTACTTTTTAAAATACACAGGAAAAGAAATTAACTCTGACGTAACCTTAAAACCTTTTAATAACCAGAAGCTTTGTTTATAACTATTTAAGTTTCTTCATATAATAATACTACCTTCTACAAGTAACTACTCCCGCATGAAAATAAATTCCTTCACATATACTTTGGACCCCAGTTTCCTCCCAATAGGGAGTGATATTTGGAAAAACCTGTCTTAGAGGTCGCCTACGTCGCTCGTACGTAGTTTTGGCTGTACGTTAACACATATGCTTTTCCTTTTATAAATATAAATTTGCACCCTTACAAAATTAGAGCGGGTCATACGTCTTAAATTAAAACACACAACCAATCTCTGACATAACATCAAAACCTTTGATTAAACAGAAACCTTTTCCTTGAAATTGTTAATAACCATACAATTTTCTTCACTCTTTAAGGATATAAACGAAATCTTTCCCAAACAAGTTTCCTTCTACGTCTTCCCAATAATAAGTAAAAAATAATAATATCGGTAAATATAATAACGGTTTATTATCTTGTTTATGTCGCATTACACTTTGCGAAGTGATGAAACAAACTTGTTGGCACCGAACAATGAGAGTACAATAAACATAAACAATTGCTGTTTCTGCAGGCACTAAGTGTTGGTGTTGGGGCCATGAAATGAGCGGAACCAGAAAGCAAACGTTCTTGCATTTGAAACAGGTCTGTTTCTAAAATTGAATTAATTGCAGTTATTTACACAGTTGTAATTGAGAGAACCTGTGACCTCGTCGCTCGTAAGTTAGGGTCGTTACTACAACAAGTACAATATCGCATAATTAGTGTTATCATATTTTTATCGCTGGAACTAAGACACGACGCAAGCCCAATGCGTCCTTACATCTGAAACAAGTCTCCCCTAGCCAAATTACAACCGCTTCGTTTAGAGTTAGTGCTGGTAGACAGCCTTGCCCTCAATTTCTTTGTTGAGATGACGTTTGAACAAGGGAATTGGGGGCGTGGCCAACTACAAGCGCAGACTCTAAACGATACAATTGTAACTTGGCTAGGAAGGCTGTTTCTAAAAGTGAGTAAATTGCTGTTATTTATCCAGCTGTAGTTGAGAACAAGGGAATTGGGGATGACATCCGAACAAGCGCTAACTCTAAACGATACGATTGTAAAGTTACAATCCCCCTTTAGTTAGCGTGTGTGAATAAAGTTATCTACCCAGTTGTGATTGAGAGCAGTGGTGAACCCGCGACCTACAACTTGTAAGTCGTTGCTACTAAGCCACTATTGCTCTCATTTAATATAAGACAATATAGCATAATTAGCGTTATAATATTTTGCTGGAACTAAGACACGACGCAAGCCCAATGCAGGTTAGTGAAATCTTGGAATTTATTAGTTCAAGGATATGTTGCTTTTCTTACGGTATTTTTCTTTGATTTTGAGAACAGTGTTGATAGAATTTTCTTCAAAAAGTACCCATCTGCGTTTAAACCTGCACTGTTTGAACTAAAGCCGGAGTAGTTCATACTAGGCTATCAATATATATTCTAGGTATCTCTTTATTATGTCCTATGTATTATCTATTACATCTTTGTTATATATTTTTGACGATCTAGTAAGTTATCGTCTCTATAATCTCTTTTATAATATTAGTAAAGTTCTTGACCGCTGTTCTCATGGCCACAATCCGACAGAGGCGCCATCTCTAATTGAAGTTTATTCACGTTTCCTCGTACTGAAATTAACACCTTCGCGTCTTTGTGTCTCTTTGTCTAATAAATTGTCTAGTCTTTCTTATAACTGTAGCGAAAACGGAATGTCTTGGATATTTGCGAATGATCTTAAAAATAAATTGTTATTGTTGGTACTGGCTGGTTATGTTGGTGCCACTGTTTAATTCTGAAATTTTATTTTTAAGTAGCATCTTATCATCTTTCTATAACTTCACTTCAGAAATATTATCGACGAGCAATGGTGGGCGAGTGGTAACGGCCCCGACTTAGAGCACAAACCCAGCACGATTTCGGGGCACTGTTGCAGACGGCGAGCAATGGATAGCTCGCCGTTCAACAGTCCGGTAACTATTCGGACCGGGCCCAAGTCATCGTTGTTATCGTTCCACGCGCATCTCAAAGAGTTGTAAGCATATCATAGAAGCCCAGCTTGGTCGAGGGCTGTTGGAACAATGGGTTATTGTGAAATCGGCCCTAGAACTAAGGCAAAGAAAGAAAAGGGTGGGTTTCTATACAGTAAAAGTCTGTCGCTATCTTTCACTTCGCCCAAGGGCGAGAGATATAATAAGTTGATTTTTTCTCACCGTAAAAAAGACTATACTTACCTAAATATTTTGTAACATCTATACATATAATAAAACAGTAACGAAAGAAAAACTGTACATTGAGAATTTTCTGGAAAAAATGAGTGGGTTTTGTTAGAAAAACGTAACTGATGACAAAAAGTGACTTTTTAGAATTTTTGTCTGTTTGTCTGTTTGTCTGTGCCTATGGTACGGGTTGGCGCCAAAACTACTGGATAGATTGATTTGAAATTCAGCAAAAATGTTCCTTGTAAACCAAGGAAGGCTTTAGGCTACATATTATCACGCCGTAAGTTATGGGAGGTAAGCAATATTGAATTTAAATGGTGCAATGGATGCAAGGGTGTAACTTCTTTTTCCGTGGGCCGATCGACTCAAAACTTAGCACAAACATTACCCAAAATTAGTTATCTAGGATGCCATATTTTTTTTTCAGTAGTACCCCCAGTGCAAGATTTAGGGGATGTTAAAGTTTGTATGGGAGAACCTTATTGCTTGGGTTAATTAACTTGAAACTTGGCACGTAAATTTATTTAGGTAAATAATAAAGATTCCCATTATTCATTTTTCAAAACTACGTAATTTAGGCAAAGAAACATAGTTTAATGAATATTAGTAGTATAAAGACATATTTTATAAAGCGTCATCTATGAGATTACACAAAAATCAAATCAAGTTACATTTTGACACTTTTTGGAAATTAATAATTTTTTGACCATGTTGGCAAGGTTAGCAGTTAGTTATTCTTAAAATTCATAGATGGTAGTGCGCATTTTCTTCATAAAAGTCGTATAATTCGTTTTGACAAATTTAAGTTTCAAAAAACCCTCAAAATCTCACGACATAGGTCGTGTTCAAGATTTCAGAGTCTCTTACTGTGCGGTTAAATTTACTCACAACTGGGAATAAAAAATGAAAAAAAAAAAACAAGCCCAAATAGAGCAAATGTTACTTATTTATTTTTAGGGAAATATCTCAGGTAGTGGTTGGTTCGTTTTACGAAAAAATGTGGGTTAATATTTAATACATAATTTTAAAAATAGTTTATCTCTTTAATGGTGAAACGGCGTTCTCCATGTTTATATGAAATGTCTTATTCTTATTCCAACGGTCTAACGGATTTATTTTGCAACGCAACCTAATCTTTCAATGTTATTTATATACGTACAACGACATCTACTGACTCAAATTAGTACAAACGAAAATATTACATTAACAAAATAATATTATTTTTACCTTTCGACTACCGTAATTACAGACACAATTAAACGACAACAGTTGTACGGAAATTTGTGTCCTCTTGGGACTTAACTAAAGAGTTTTACGAATAATCTATACATATACCTAGGTAATTATAATAAAATCGTAGAAAAGTCAAAACTGTTCATTAAATATTTTTTTAAAAGAATACTTGGGAAGTGATCTACAATCGATATCGAAGCCAAAAATATAGTTTTTAGAATTTTTGTCTATATGTCTGTATGTATGTCCAGGCTAAACTCAAAAACTTACTTGGATATATATTTATACTTACTGCATGGATTATCTTTAAATTTTGCTTGAATAAAGGATGGGCTAACATATAGGCTACATATTATCACGCTATCACTTACGGGGGAGGAGTTGTGAATACTTATTTTTCTTACGCATTCTGTGACAGTGTTTAATCTTACGACGCATATTTAAATGTTGTTTTTGAGTAAGCCATGCTATTATCTGGCTTTACACTATAAATAGTACGACATTTAAGTAACTTGGGCAAAGAAACATAGTTGAATGTAGTAGCATATAGAAAATTTTAAAACAGCGCCATCTATTTGATTTCATAAAAGTCAAATTCTTCCTAAACGTGGTATCGTATATTATTTATTTTTTGCTATAAGCTTTATTGTACACCTCATAATGTGGACAGGATATACAAATACAAAATAGCACAGGGCAATATATCTATAGGGCAGGGTATAGTTCGTTTTGAAAAATTCAAGTTCCAAAAAACCCTCAAAATCTTGAGCAGAGTTGAGCAAGACTATTAAAAAAAATGCGGCGTTAAGTATTACAAAAAAGTTATGTTCATTAAAATATCGCCATCATCTGTCTGAAGATTTTCTGCGAGCTTTGAGGCGTGCTACTGGAGACGAAGTCGATGTAAATGATGATCGTGTGCTGAACACCTGTCTCAGTTCACTTCAAGATGTGGACATTTCTATCAGCGGCAATCCATTGATCTAATATGGATTACTAGCTCCCCAAACGTCACCGCATCAAGACTATGGAAATCGAGAGTATAACGCTGAGACAGAGTTCTCTTCAGAGCAAAAACAGATTTATAACACCGTCCTTGAAAGCGTTGAACCAGGGCAAAATGTTTTTCTTGTGTTGCTCCTGTTGGAACAGGAAAAACATGGCATACTTGCAGAGGTCAGGAGGCAAGGCAATATTACTATTGCTGTCGCGTCGTTGGGAATTGCTGCCTAACTGCTTCCGAGTGGCAAGACAGCACATGCCATCTTCAAATTCACATCGATTTAGAAAGCGTCAAAACGCCTGTTTGTGGTGTGTCACGTAACAGCGATAAGGGACACGTGCTTAAGGATTGCTCTTTGATCGTATGGGATGAGCGTATTATGGCCAATAGGAAGGCAGTTGAGGCCGAGGACAGAACCCTGCAGGACATCCGCGGGAACGAACATTTGATGGGTGGTGTCACAGTTTGTTCAGTGGCGATTTCGGGCAAACGCTTCCCGTTTGCTACGTTGAAACCTAGGCTTCGATCCTGTTGGGCTCCTACAGTTGCTGCCGACTGCTGGAGGCGCAGGGAATAGTGCGCGCCTACTGTGGCCATAAATCGGGATTGGAGACACGGCGACGGTAGCTGCGGCTTGAGCGCCTTTGCTTTTGCCTGATGCAGTCGACGTTTTTTAGCCGACAGCATTACTGCTTCGCAGAAGGAGGCGACCGTCTGCCACTCTTCTTTGCTCCGGATCATGGCCTCTGCCAAAGTCCGCTGCAAGTCAAAGCCCACTGCGAGAGAGGTGGACAGGAGGTGCTTCCAAAGTCTCTTGATAGAGCGTTAGCCAGCTTAGAAGAATTCATTTGCTGTGTGTACGGGGACAACAGTCATTTACCGCACCAGCAGAATTTCTTGAGTGTGTGAGCGGGCCATTTTGACGTCCAAAAATGATCAGGCTGCAGCTATTAACGAATACATTCTCTCGGAAATTGAGGGAAATGCAGTGATCTATACCTCAATAAACACTGTCGTCGAGCAAGATGACGCCACACATTACCCCGTGGAATTTTTGAACTCCCAGCCAGCAAGTGGACTTCAAGCGCATACCATAAAGCTGAAAGTCGGAGTCCCGATTATGCATTTTCGGAATTACCTATCTCCTCCAAAGTGGTGTAATGAGACCCGTCTTAAAGTCATCTCGCTGCACAGACACATCATTGAAGCAAAAATTCATACGGTTTATGGCGAATTCGAGGCAGTATTTATACCTCATAACTTCCCGTTCCAGTTCAAGCGCGTACAGTTCCCCGTGAGTGTTTGCATCGCGATGACCATCAATAAGTCGAAGGGGCAGACACTGAGTGCAGCGGATATCAACTTCAGGACGAGTTGTCTCTTACGCGGGCAACTGTATGTCGCTTGCTCTCGCGTCACCAGTCCTGACTCTCTTTACATTTTGGCTCTTGGCAGCATAACTACCATCGTAGTGTGGTGGCGGAGTGGTAAAGGCTCCGACTCAGTGGTGGCGAAGCAGTAAAGGCTCCGACTCAGTGGTGGCGAAGCAGTAAAGGCTCCGACTTACAAGTTGTAGGTTTGTTGTTCAAACCCAGCCAGGCGCATTACTTTGTGTATTTTATTTCATAGCCACTGCTCAACGGTGAAGGAAAACATCATAGAACCAAAAATTCGTCAAGTGTCATCCACCAAACCGTATTGGACTCGCGTGGTGGATTATAGCCCATCCCCTCTCCTAGAAATGAGGTCTATGTCCCAGCAGCGGGAACTTTATAAGGCTGATGCAATTCTATTTTAAAAGTTTTTACTTATAATGTTATGCCATCTGATATACACTGATCATACACTGCCATTTTAGGTTTTTTTGGTGCTGTGGAGCCTTCACGCAGACAACGTCGCGGGCAGCAGCTAGTATCATAATAAATATGGTTTACAGTTCTCTATACATATTTTAAACGTAAGTAAGAACACAGAACCCGAATCAAATTAAACACAACTAACATTAAAATAACTCCTTAATTCAACTTCTGCGAGCTAAAATAACAAATTACCTCTCTCGAGCAGACTTCTGGATATTATTACAAGAACAGGTGTAAGGCGAAGCCGGGGGAACATCATAGTGCTAACTGTTAGCTTAATAACCTTCTTTTATTGAAGAGCATTAGGTTTGAAATAACTTGTGAAGTTTTTTAGGGTTTTTAAGCAATTGTAAGTTGAATGTTTTTGCTGATTTTTTTTTTTTTTTATTAGAATCGTTTTCTTTGATTAAATATTTTAGTTTCATGTGTTAAATTCTTTTTTTCATTGATCACAAGTGTTTTGGTAATTTATGAATTATATGTCCTGGACATAGGAGCAGTGATGCCTTAATGCAAACATGGTGTCTTCAAACCAAATCAGATGCACTACTTTGTGTAATTTATTTTATCACTGTTTTTAAAACATCGTAAAAAAAAACCAGCCAAGAATCAAAAACTTCCTGGTTGACAATAGAACTGTCGTTTATTTGAAAAGTCCTGTACCCAGTAGTAATTTTTCTCTAGTTGCAGACGATTAGCGGAATATACACATTACATTAAAAATAGGTAAAAATCTATAAATAAAAAAACTGTTCTCTCTAAAAAAGTTATTGTCGATGTACAGTTACGAACATAAAGATAAGAAATAAAACAACACAACGAAACAACGTGACAATTTGTTCTTAATAACCTGTTGTTAAAATTACCTAATAATTTCATATCGGCGTACAATTATTTCTTGAATGACAAAAGTTAAGATAGTAAACGGTGATGGCGTTTGCCATTTAGATGAATCGTTTGTTTGCAACATCATAAATGTTTTTTTTTTTTTAAAGAATAAATATAAAATGTATAGATTTACCAAACAATGGTCGCTGTGCCATGGTTTTGAGCCAGAAATTACGCTCAAGAAAAGTCCGCTTAAGCTTCTTGTCAGTCCTACAATTCCCGCGGGATACCAAACTCGTAATCTTGTCTTCTATGGAACTATAAAATGTTAAAATCCCAGAATACCGGGATTGGAAAACATAATACGGTCCATAGTAACAGTTTTTAATGCAGAGTTTTGAGATAATTACCATGTTGCGTGTCTGCTAGCAAGATTGGCACGATCATCGTTACTAAGTTGCATATAGCCGCCTTCGTTGATTTGGGCTTGATCTGGATTGTTTCTGGACGATTGGACGCCGAGCTACCCATTGCTCGACCGCAAGCTTACACCTGCGGTAGATGTTGAACTGACTACGTTGACTGTACCATCGGCACTCTTTAAGACCTCCAGAATGCATTTGTATGTACCGTATTTTTGCATGTACTTGGGGTAATCAAATATTGTGGCTCTTATTCTAAACCGGGGCAGGTACTCACCTTAGGTCCCGGGTAGATCTATAAAACTTAAAACTGGATTAAAGTTAAAATTATGTTTTTAACGACGCAAAAAAAATTACATTACATTTCAAGCATAAAAACTAAACAATAAATCTGATAAACAAAAACCCCGCTATTCTCACATAACACCTAACTTTGCAATTCCTAGTTGTAACAAAGAAAATTGTAGCTCATGATAAACACGCCACGATAAAACGAATGAGCAGGGAATGAGTCACTTTTACCCGTTAGGTTGTTTTGCATCATCGACTTATATGCTTGGTAGAAAGTGTTAGTATTGTATATTTATTTTTTTGGGATCTGTATAGTGAATTGGTGAGAAAGAAACTTGATTATGCTATTAGGTAAACTATTGTTTCTATTGACATAATCTATATATATAAAAATCAATTGCTGTTCGTTAGTCTCGCTAAAACTCGAGAACTGCTGAACGGATTTATCTTATCTTGGTCTTGAATTATTCGTGGAGGTCTAGGGAAGGTTTAAAAGGTGAGAAAAATTCGAATAGTAGGGTAGAGTAGGGTAGAGTAGGGTAGAGTAGGGTAGAGTAGGGTAGAGTAGGGTAGAGTAGGGTAGAGTAGGGTAGAGTAGGGTAGAGTAGGGTAGAGTAGGGTAGAGTAGGGTAGAGTAGGGTAGAGTAGGGTAGAGTAGGGTAGAGTAGGGTAGAGTAGGGTAGAGTAGGGTAGAGTAGGGTAGAGTAGGGTAGAGTAGGGTAGAGTAGGGTAGAGTAGGGTAGAGTAGGGTAGAGTAGGGTAGAGTAGGGTAGAGTAGGGTAGAGTAGGGTAGAGTAGGGTAGAGTAGGGTAGAGTAGGGTAGAGTAGGGTAGAGTAGGGTAGAGTAGGGTAGAGTAGGGTAGAGTAGGGTAGAGTAGGGTAGAGTAGGGTAGAGTAGGGTAGAGTAGGGTAGAGTAGGGTAGAGTAGGGTAGAGTAGGGTAGAGTAGGGTAGAGTAGGGTAGAGTAGGGTAGAGTAGGGTAGAGTAGGGTAGAGTAGGGTAGAGTAGGGTAGAGTAGGGTAGAGTAGGGTAGAGTAGGGTAGAGTAGGGTAGAGTAGGGTAGAGTAGGGTAGAGTAGGGTAGAGTAGGGTAGAGTAGGGTAGAGTAGGGTAGAGTAGGGTAGAGTAGGGTAGAGTAGGGTAGAGTAGAATAATCTGTTGCCGGGAGCGAAGCCGCGGGCAAAAGCTAGTATAAGTATATAATTTAGGTGTCTTCAAGGCTAGAGTGAATAGGCTCTTAATAAACTAGGGCGCCTTACCCTCAACGATTGCATCACTGCTTACCATCAGGAGGGATCGCAGTCAAGCACTAGTTTATTGCAAGTAAAAAAAAAAAAAACTACGCACTAGATTTGGCGTACCGTACAGTCACTTTACTTGATTTAGGCTTCGTTTACACGGTATTGTCCTGCACGTTTTTTTGCAGTATATGTCTTAACTTAGTGACCATACAATGTTCATAGATCCATTCACACGTCGATTGTACTACAAAAAAACGTGTACTGCTTATACGTTTAAACGCATTCACGACAGTCACGGGTCACGGTCAGAGCTGATGGTTTGTGGGGCTGAAAGGTTGAAATGTTGATTATGATAATATTTATAAGAATTGACTTGTGCCTTGTGTTCCAGAAAGACAAGAAAAATCCTCCTCCTCCTCCTTGTGTCGTTTAGCCTCAACAAAAAAAAAAAAAACAAAGAGTTACAAAAATAACTACTGATATAGTTCTAATAAGTGGAGGATTTTCATTTTTCTTGTTTTATAATCAACCTCTGGATTAAAAATACACTATGACAGATTAGAAGTGTACAATAAATAAATTATAGATATTTTTCAAATATAATAACTATAATAATTTTAAACAGTGACTTTTAATATCAAATAAAATGTAACCAATCACCATTTATTATATTTTGATAACACCTTAAGACAATCTTCAGCGACATTACACAAAGTTACATTTGCAATTATAAAAATAATTTTCCCTTAATAGCTTAAAGAAAATTTCTGTGTCTCGGTGGCAAGAGTAACTTTGTACTCTCTCCTCATTTCCTATCCGTTTGGAGTTCAATTTAACAGTCGTAAAACTGAGTTCAAATTGAGAAATAGGGTGATGGTGTAAATTAGTTTACATTTTATTACTTCCGGATACTTAATAAGGAATAAGCAGTAAATGTTGAATTTATTGAGCCAAACAGTCAAAATACCAGAAATAAAAAAAATATGCGTAAATTATTTTTGACAAATTATACATTTTTATGTCCATTAGACTCTATATAAGCAGAACATAAAACAATATTACAGCTGGAACTTAGGCTTTTTTAAGTAAATTGTGATGCGTACGAGTGAGCCTATACACAGAGGTAGCCAAGTGGTAAAGGCCCCGACTTACGAGTTGTAGGTTGCGAGTTCAAACCCAGACCAAAAACCGTATGGACTCTGCAAAAAGGTTGAAGCCTACTGGGGCCCAGGGTCTCTTTCTGAAAAGAAGGCTTGGCCTCAGTGCGAAAGGCAAAGAAAGAACGGAGTAGGGTGTTTAGTCAGTAAGAGTCTGACACTGTTTCCCGCTCCACCCAAGTGCGGGATTAATCATCGGATGATTTTTACCCCCTACAAAAAAGCTATACATTAAACTACAGAGAATTTTTGGTTTAGAAATTATTTAACAAACCTCCTAAAACTGTTTTGAACACAACCCAAAATATTAATTACTTAAAGTAAATTAAGAAAAAGAAAACAAAAAAAACACCATTCACTTCATAACACAAAGTCACCATTTCTGAAATTCATATTCCATAAGGCTGACTCACAAAACCCTTGCATAAATAATATCTACACAGCCATCGTAAGCCAGTCTAGTCATATATCTAGGTATTATAATAGTCTAACTAATATATCTAGGTGGTGTTACTTTGTGGAACTTAGCTACTTTTCCGACTACATTAATTTTCACAACATTAACAGTGACTTTAATAATGTAAGGTTTGGTATGGCCATGAAATAGAGCTACACTGTAATATTTATGAATTTAGGTAATAGGACATTATAATTTGATTTTTTTTTTATATTCCAATGTATTTAATTCAATCCAATAATTTTATGAAATTTTAAACGATAAATCATTACATAGTATAAAACAAAGTTTGCTTTCCCTATGTATGCTGAGATCTTTAAAAGTGCGCAACGGATTTTGATGCGGTTTTTTTTTTAATAGATAGAGTGATTCAAGAGGAAGGTTTATGTGCATAATACATGCATAATATATTCAATGTTAGTACCCGTGCGAAGCTGGGGCGGGTCGCTAGTAAATAAATAAATAAGCGTTTTGGTTGGAGGACTTTTTAGATGAGTTTATTGCTAGATGACTGGCCTGTTGATCTAGTGGTTAGTGGTTTTGACTGCTATGCCGGAAGTTGTGGGGTCGATTCCCACCCAGGACAAATGTTTATGTGATGAGCACGATCATTTTTTCTGTGTCTAGGTGTCATTTATATATAATAATGTGAGTATTTAGAAATATTTATGTATGTTTATCAGTTGTCTAGTACCCATAACACAACCTCTGCTTAGCTTGGGACTAGACGACGTTGTGTGACAGTTATCGAATACTTAATACACCCAAAGGTTGACTGCGCACTTAAATACTGGGCATTAAGTCCACCTCCACCATTCACACAACGCCGTCTAGTTTAAGACTTGTGGGATAGTTGTCAAATATTATTATTATTAATGTATTTAATTCAATCCATCTTTTTTTCAATGAAATTTGATGATGTTGCTATGGGTTTGTAATGCCTGAAATAAACGATAAATAAATAAGCGTTTTGGTTGGAGATTTTTTAGATGAGTACATTGCTAGATGACTGGCCTGTTAGTCTAGTGGTAAGTGACCCTGACTGCTAAGCCGGGAGTCGTGGGTTCAATTCCCGACCAGGACAAATGTTTGTGTGATGAGCACGATCATTTGTTCTGTGTCTGGGTGTAATTTAACTATAATATGTGTGTATTGAGAAATATGTAAGTATGTTTATCAGTTATCTAAACCACGTTACGTTTACTGGGGTCGGACCTTCCTTTCAGAAACCGGATCGGGGCCCCAGTAGGCTTCGGCCCTACATTTGGGCTTCTACATATGCTGACAACACCTTGAGGCGCACGGGAGCAGAGCGCGCCGTCGACGACCTGGCTTGGTCTGGACCGTTACCAGACGACCGGATGGCGAGCTACCCATTGCTCGCCGTCCGCAAGCCCGCGCCTACGGTGGCCGGAAATTGTGATCGAAATTCCGGCGGCGTCTGGGGCGTCTGGGGCGTGTGCGCCGTGGCTTTATGCGGTCGGTCTCCTCCTTGGTTTCTTTATCTCGAGTTGACAGAACATTGCAAGTAGGATCTTTTACTTGCATTTCCAATTTCGCCCTTCTCATGGCCACATCAATTTCAGTGCCAAGGATTAAGATAAGCGGATTCGCGGCCATTTCCGTCAAATGTCCACATTTGAAGGAGACACATACATTATGATGGGGAGATTATGAGGTTTTTACCCAAAAGACATTAAATGTGTTGAGATATATTATGGGGATGTATGTAATTTATTGTTTATTTTGCCTTCGTTTTCATTTCTAATTACGATGATTGCTTGCATATACAATTCTTTTTCTCAAGCTTTTTTTATTGTTTATAGGTTCGCGCTTGACCGCTATCTCACCTGATGGAAAGCGACGATGCGATCGATGATGGAGCTAGCTTACCTAGAAGCCTTCACATTCAGCTCCTAGCCGTTGTTATTCATTGCACGATACCCACATAGACCCACATGATAGATCAGAGCTCGAAAACCATCCTGAACACTAGCCGACCTACATATGCTGATTTTTCTTGTTACCAAATAATATGATTTACATTCAGCTATTATTACTACAATGTATAACATTACTACACCCGCCATCATGCATTCAGAAATGAACATACTAATATGCATAATGGAAACTCATTTCATACGATAATAGACATTACCACTCAAAGTTTATGGTTTTAATTTCCTGAAAGCGCACATTTCATTTGTCTGTCGAGCTCAGATACGTGGTATTAGCTTTTTATGGTGTCAGTAAGACTATAAAACTGATTCTGTTACATGTCTTCAATGTATTAACTTTTGATTAAGATAGATAGATGATATACTCTATATCGTAGGTACACCATAACACAACTTATGCCTACTTTTGTCTCTTGCCTTATGCGGTCGGCTTCCTCCTTCGCTAGCATTACTGCCTCGCAGAAGGAGGCGACCGCCTGCCACTCCTCTTCGCTGCGGACCATGGCCTGAACCAAGGCCTAGCGTGAGAGGTTGCCGTGATTAAGATATGGTAGGATTTTGGTTTTATTCGTCGGTAAGTAAGTAGTAGATAAAGAAAGAAAGAAGAAAGATTAATATGTACTTCGCACATTCCTAGGCAACGGCGCTCTCGCCGCAGTCGTCGCCGCCGCTATTCCGATCCCGATTTTCAGCCACCGTAGACATGGGCTTGTGGACGGCTTGTGGACGAGCAATGGGTAGCCCGCAGGCCAGTCGGGTCGTCTGGTAGCAGTCTCGACCAAGCTCAGTCGTCAACGGCGCGCACTATTCCCGCGCGCTTCAAGCAGTTGTTGGCAAAGTGTCGAAGCCTCCTGGGATCGAAGGTTGATGCGAAAGCGCCCTGTATTACCAGGGCCTTAGGGTCAAAGGCAAGGAAAGAACAAGATACGTTGTTTAGTAGTCAGTAAGAGTCTGACACTGTTCTTCACTCCGCCTAAGAACAGGATTCGTCATTAGATGATTTTTACCTACCATAAAAAAAAAATAGTGGACTTCTTTGGGCTATAATGATGATGATGACGATGATGATTTGAATATTAATAAAGTAGGCCATTACGCCTTCATGTCTGAATAGATTTGATTTTTTATCATTAACTACATATGTCCCAGATTTTTTGGGAGAGTCGAGAGGAAAAGGCACTATAGATAGGGATACATGGTGGTGGTCGATAGAAATTCAGAATGTGTTGAAAGAAAAGAAAGGGAAATTCAAGGAATGGCAGCGTGTAAGAGCGGATAACAGTAGTTTGAAAGCTGAAAGAAAGAGAGAGTATGACTTATTAAAGAAAAAAGCTAAAAAAGCCGTAGCTTTAGCAAAAGCAAAGGCTCAGGACAAACTGTACAACACACTGGACAGTCCTGCAGGCCAAAAAGAGCTGTATCGCCTTGCTAGAACAAGAGAAAGAAAGGCGAGGGATGTCTGTCATGTAAGATGTGTGAAGAATGAAGCAGGAATGGTCCTATCGAATGAGGAAGAAATCAAGGACAGGTGGAAGGACTACTTTGAAAGACTGATGAATGAGGAAAATAATTGGAGTAGGAATTTAGAGAGTAAACCAGTGAATGTAGGGTTAGTAAGAATGGTTAGTATGGATGAAGTCAAAATAGCAGTAAATGGTATGAAGAATGGTAAAGCCATTGGTCCAGATGGAATACCAGTTGAAGTGTGGAAGTTATTGCAAGTGGATGGATGGATGTGGTTAGCTTTGTTCTTCAATAAGTTGTTGCGGGAAGAAGCCATACCTGATGAGTGGTGCAACAGTTCTTTAGTGCCCATTTTTAAAAACAAAGGTGATGTGCTTGAGTGCAACAATTATAGAGGAATAAAGCTAATGTCACATACTATGAAAGCCTGGGAGAAAGTTATTGAGAGGCGGTTGAGAGAAGAGAGTGAAATTTCACAGAACCAATTCGGTTTTATGCCAGGTCGCGGTACAACGGATGCCATTTTCGCTATACGCCAGCTGTGTGAGAAATACAGAGGTGCACATAAAAACTTGCACATGGTATTCATTGACCTCGAAAAGGCATACGACCGGGTACCTCGTGAGGTTCTGTGGTGGGCCCTTAAGGAGAAAGGTGTGCCTGGGAAGTATGTTCAGTTGATCCGAGCGATGTACAGTCGATGCAGTACCCAAGTCCGGTCTACAGCAGGCACCACTAGCAGCTTCAATGTGGCTGTTGGCTTACATCAAGGGTCGGCTCTCAGCCCTTACCTCTTCTTGATGATAATGGACGCTCTTATGTCAGACATTCAGGAAGAGGCTCCCTGGTGTATGTTATTCGCCGATGACATTGTGCTGGTTGCCGAGAGTGGTCAAGAGATCCAGAATAGATTGGAGGTGTGGTGGCACAGACTGGAGAGTGTTGGCCTGAAATTAAGTAGAACCAAAACGGAGTACTTGTTCTGTGATTTCGGCGGTCTCTCCGGTCCTGTGGCCTTAGCTCTTGCCGGAACGCCCATACCAATCTGTTCCGACTTTCGGTATCTCGGGTCGCTCGTCCAAGGAGATGGTGAGATAGACCGAGACGTAACGCATCGGATCAACGCAGGATGGATGAAATGGCGACAGGTCACGGGAACAACTTGCGACCCACGGATGCCCCTCAAGTTGAAGGGTAAAATTTACAAGTCCGTGATAAGACCTGTCCTACTGTATGGATCAGAATGTTGGGCCGTGAAAAAGACGGATGAAAAAAGACTGCATGTAGCGGAGATGAGAATGTTGAGATGGATGTGTGGTGTGACGAGAATGGATAAAGTGAGAAATGAGTATATTAGAGGAAGTCTGAAAGTGGCGCCAGTGACTGAAAAGTTGAAAGGAAATCGTTTGTCTTGGTATGGTCATGTGAAGAGGAGAGATGAAACGCATGTCACAAAAAGGGTTTTGAAAGAAAGAAAGAAAGAAAGAAGAAAGAAAATAAATTTATTTTGCCACAGAGTAGGGCACACGAAAATTACAGTAAAAAAAGCAACAAATAAAAGAATCAAAATAAAAATTAGAAAGAAAACAAAATAAAAAAGTAAAATAAATAAAATAAAATACAAATTTGAAGAAACAGCTATTGTGTGCCTCACAGCTGCGCCAAAAAAGGTTCAGTTCAGCATGTATGCCAGACAACTAGTGCCTGACGCTGATTTTCAACTGAACCTGAGGTTGTGACGTGACGGACGCAAAGAACAGTTTTGTAGTGTTATAAATATTGAAATATACTAAAATAGAATAAAATTTACATCATAACAGAATGTTGATAACTGTGTAAATGTGTGATGAAATAGGCGTACTAAAATAATGTTTGTGTTCGTATTGTATATAGTGTGATGTAAATAAATAAATAAAATAAAAAAATAATAAGAAATAAATGACAAAAATGATATTACAGTAGGGAAAAAGTAAAAAGATGTGGGTAAATCTCGAACATGTTGGAATGCAATCATTCACTCACACCGCACTAGCGCATTAAATGCAGTCGTGCGCTAACGAGCGGTTATGAGTAATGTGAACATTATCCCCCATCAGTTTACCTATGCCTGTGAGTTGCGTTAAAAAAGTGTTAGTTTTATTGTTTATATTGTAAAACTGAATATGTGTAAAATGAGTGCAAAATTTGTGGATATCCATTTTAATAAAATTATATATATATATACCTAACGGAGTACGAAAACTACATACGGAAGGTAAGCGTTAACAGTGCATTCAATGATAACAAATTATACCGGAACGACGACATTTGGATCTTTGACACATATTTTACCATATAATTTGTTATAGCAATATTTCAATATGAAGATGCCAGTTTCAAAACAAGTGGAGGCTCATACATTGCCGGGCTCTCTGCGGAATGGGGATGGAAGGCTCATTCGTACACCGCGCGTTCGTCGCTAATTTGTCGCAAGCAAGTAGGCCATAAACAGTGGGTAAGTGGAGAAACAACCGTTTTAAAAAAATAAAATAAAAATAAATAAATAAATAAAGCCAAGAACGAGTTCCCATGTAATGTGTTGCCATGCATTTTGCAGGTGTCACACTTGCGACAGGGCGTAACGTTGCCGTATGAAACGAAAACACGCCTTCTTGGTTGTAGGAGAAGAAATTGGAACAAGCCGAACATGAGTAACTCTCATCATTATGCAGTAGCAACACACTACACACAGAACCAAGAACCAGAAATACCCCCAGTCTGGCAGGTGCCCGGGCACATTAGATAATTGAGGTATTTTGTACCACCATATCCAGCTGCCGTTGTGCATCGATCAGGTACTGTCGTAAGCGCCTTCTAAATGTGCCTAGCGTGTTTATCACTCTGATTGGTGGGGGAATATTGTTCCACACTTTAGAAGCCGCACAACGGAAGCTACTTTTGAACGCAGCCGTACCGTGAGACTGGGTTGAAAGCTGCTGTGAGCATTGTCTCCTTCCGCATTCCCGCCTGCTGGCCAGCCAAGTCAACTTATTAAATAAATAGTCCGGTTTCTGGAGTTTAACCACACCGAACAGAAGGCAGGCCAAGTGCAGTTTGCGTCTCGATTTCATCTTCAGCGTAAAGTGCTCATTAAGGTATGGTGTTACATGGGTTCTGCGAGGAATGCTGTAACAAAACCGAGCGCAAGCATTTTGCACTCTTTGGATGAGCCGATCTGTACGAGCTAAGAGGCGCGGGCCATAGACAGTGTCCGCGTAGTTTAATCTAGAAAGAACTAGAGTTTCAACCAGCTGCTCCCGCAGTGTTTCCGACAAGTACGGTCGCATCCTGTATAGAACCTTCAGGCGATAGAAACAGTTTCTGACTGAGTTCGCTACGTGCTTTTCAAAACGAAGGTCTTTGTCCATAAGTAGTCCTAAATTCCTCGCCTCACACACTCGCTCGATCTGCTCACCCATCAATTTTAGGTCGAATGACAAAGGCAGCTTAGCAAGCTGCTGTCTTGAGCCAAACACCAAATACTTAGTTTTTATAGGGTTCAATGACAAGCAGCTTTCCTCAGCCCAAGCGGCAATTCTCTGGAGGTCATCGTTAAGCTCTTTTATTGCATCCTCGTACTCTTCTGGTCGGAAAGATATGTAAACCTGAACATCATCGGCATATATATGATATTTACATTTATGGAGACACTTGATTATATCTGCACAATATAAAATGAATATAATAGGGCCTAGGATGGAGCCCTGTGGGACTCCTCTCTCTACTGCCATGAGTGCTGATCTCAGAGTAGTGCCGTCACCCAAACGCAACTCGACAAACTGTCTTCTATTAGTGAGGTAGCTGCGAAACCACTGCACGGCGCTAGGGTCGAAACCGTAATACTTTAACTTGCGCAATAAAAGCGGAATATTTATTGCATCAAAAGCCCGGGAAAAATCTAGCAAGACGAGCACTGTACACATTCCCTGATCCTGGGCAGCCAAAACATTATCGGTAACGTCCAGTAATGCTGTAGACGTACTGCGTTGCTTCCGAAAACCAGATTGCAAGTCAGGTAGAATGTAGTTATCTTCTAAAAATTGGGTTAGTTGTTCGCTGACGACTTTCTCCAATACCTTAGATAAGCATGGCAAAATGCTAATAGGACGCAGATCTTTTAACTCGGTTGGGTTTGAGATTTTAGGAAGTGGCCTAACTGAGGCAATTTTCCATTGATCGGGAAACGTTGACGTCACTATAGAACTATTAATTATTTCAGATATGGTGTTTAACGTGTGAGGCAGAGTCATGTTAATCATATCTAAGGTGATTTGGTCGTGGCCTTCGGCGTTACTTTTAAGATGACTGATAAACCGTGAGATATCACTTGGTTCTACTGGGGTAAGCCTAAAAATAGCTTCACCATGTTTGTTTTGATCATAAAACGACATCAGTGAGGCGCTGGCTATAGGATTACCAGGAACTATCAGAAAGTTGTTATTTATCAAGTCAGGATCAGTAAATTGCGACGGTAGATCTTTAAAAGTTTTAAAGGGCAACAAAGTGGATTTTAGGTTTTTCCATAGCAACTTAGGATTTCTGATTTTATTATTTATGTTATGCTTGAAGTATGCAACTTTTTCACTATGCAATGAAGTAACTACTAAATGTTTTAGCTCCTTATAGTACTTCAATTTTGACTCGGTTTTTGTTTTCCTCCAAGCACTTAATGCGTCATCACGCAATCGCATCATACGTTTTATTGTGTCAGTAATCCACGGGTAAGATTTTTCTTTAACAGTGCATGATTTAATCGGAGCGTGGGCATCAAACAAAGCAATCATTTGAGTGCTAAAGAAATGGACCATGTCAGTAACACTGTCTAGTGTAGGAATATACTCTAAGCCCAATAGTGTTAGATCTTCGCTCAACCTTTCTGGGCACACATCTTTAAGAGGACGAAAATTTATTAAATATGGTTTGAATTTTTCTCGCTTAATATGAAATTCACCTATTATAATAGAATGACCACTAAGAGATCCAAGAGGTTCCACAGATATAAATCTTGCTTTCATATCTGTACACAGTAGGTCGATGAGCGTTTCACTCGACGAAGTGAAGTGTGTGGGGGTACTTACCAACTGCGTGAGGTTAAAACAGTTAAGAAATTCGTTAATCTTTCTAGTTTTTACCCCACCCTTGTCCAGCAAATCAACATTAAAGTCGCCAAGCAGAATGTAGTGGTCGCAGTCTCCCAGTGAACTCATAGAATCCGTTACGGCGTCCAGGAATAGGACCAGGTCAAGCCAGGGCGGTCGGTAAGCTGTACCCACGGCGATTTTTTTGCCGTTCAAAGTCAGCGTTAGCCACATTTGCTCAACCGATTCGAACCTGGGATCGACAGCCATACTAACAGTACGCGCGCTCAAACCCTGGCGGAGATAATAGCCTACCCCACCACCGCGTCCTGAGCGCACGCTCGCCGGCCGCGGCGTGTGACGCAGTCGATATCCCGGTACCACGGGAGCACGTCCCTCCTGGCCTGATTGCAACCACGTTTCGTTAATGGCCAGAATGTCAAAACAATGCCTGTCCAGAGCTCCAACCAAATCATCATGACCCGTACCCAATGATCCAGCATTAAAAAAGCCAACCTTAAAAAACTTATCTCCTTTATAAGTCATCGCAATAATAAAAAGTAAATCGTGTTAAATTAATCACTCCGTAAAATATTGAAATTACTATAAGTCGTAATCCATTAATTGTAAACCATATTAAAATATGATTAGTGTAAAAAATTAAGAAAAAAGTAAAATAAAATGAACTTCGATATATAAATAATATACTTGTAAATAGTGCAATATTTAAGTGTAAATAAATAATATGTGTAGTAGTATAAAACTGGCTTACGTTTACGTCATCGCGGAGCGCCATGAGACACACACTTACTGAAACTGATACAAAACAATGCAGACAACAGTAATATTTATGTAGACACACATATACTCTGCAACTAACCAATAAACTGGTTTTGACAATTACAACATACATGGGATAAACAAACAATACGGAGAACATGATTATATGACCTATTTTGTAAATAGCTAGACAATTGTATATAAACACATAAAATAGATGTTTACAACTACGTAGTCGTACTAGGTATACATAAAAAATATACACAGAATTTTGAATTTTAAATAAATATAATATGTTTATGTTACGTATTTGCAAATAGCTCAAACCGTTCCCTACCCAAAAATTCTGACAATGTCGGCCTCAGATCGAACACGTTCAGTCCTCAGTCCATCTTCCTTGCGTGCTAAGATTCTACCATCTTTCGTCCAAACATACCTCCAATGTCCTCGTGTCCCCGCCTGACGAGCGAGATAGAATAATTGGCGATTTGTTCGCGTGAGTCGCTCATTCACGTACACACGGTGCGCCTGCCCATTCATATCAAGGTCTTGCGTCGTCATTCCGCGTCGCGTCGAGTTTACACGTAGATGGATGGAGAGGAAGGGGGAGACCAAAGAAGAGATGGATGGATTGTGTGAGGAGTGATATGAAAGAAAAGGGAGTTACTGATAGTGTGACGGGTGACAGGACAGAGTGGAAGAAAAAAACATGTTGCACCGACCCCAAATAAAATGGGATAAGGGTAGGATGATGATGAACTACATATGTCCCAGAATATGACACAATATGGCCTGTTTTTCTTATCCTCTTTAAAATACACATTCACACAGGTGAAGCCGCTAATAGAAACTAGTATTTGAATAAAGCCTATTTTAAGTTTATTTGTGGCGTTTTGAAGATATCGCATGAAATTAAATAGTCTTTGTAATTGTGGTCGTTACGAGAAATACACGCTAGGAGGTAATTGCATGCATCCTTGTTAAGTGGAGTACACATATCATTTTGGTTTCAAAAGCAAACCTATACAACAGAAAACAGCTACTGTAGGTTTTTTTCTATAGCTTCGAATAAATAGTACTTCCTCTAATTACAAATTATGACCTATAGATACGTGGGCTTGTGTACGGCGAGTAATGGGTAGCTCGCCATCCAGTCATCTGGTAACAGTCCGGACCGATCCTAGTCATCGACGGCACGCTCTGTTCCCGCGCACCTCAAGGAGTTGTCACCACAACCGTAGGGACTCTGCAAAAGGGTCGAAGCCTACTGGGTCCCAGGGTCTCTTTCTGAAAGGAAGGCTTGGTCCAGGGCGAAAGGCAAAGAAAGAAAGGTGTGAGGTCGTTTAGTCAGTAAGAGTCTGACACTGTTTTCCGCTCCGCCCAAGGGCGGGATACGTCATTACATGATTTTTCCCACCATAAAAAAGCCATGTAGTATTCTCCTTAACAAAATATGCAATACTTTTCATCGCAGCATCTCGTTGTCTTTTGTGCGTCGGTAGAGTAATGACAGAAAATTGTAGCAGCCTGCTTTTGTGCGCCAACTATTTCAATCAAGGGTTCCGTCGTATAGGAATTAAAAAAACAGACAAATAGTTAATAATTCCTACCATTTTCTAAGAACACTGCAATAGTTGTTATTACAGTAAGTTGTTAGTAAGAAATACTGAATGAAATGTTTCTGATTGTGTACGTAATTGTGTGGGATTTGGAGGATTTATTTGCTTTGCTTTATAAATTAAAAGGGGTTGGGAATTCAGTACAGAAGCGGCGCGGCGCCCGGTTTTTCGAAGTAATATAAACTTCTTAGAAGATTCTTGTTGAATAAAGTTAAAAGACTCTGTTTTCTTAGAATTTTATAATAATGATAAAAATAAAAGATATACTAATTATTTTGTTGATCTAAAGTCTGAATTTCTGAAAAAAGGTGATGTGCTTGAGTGCAACAATTATAGAGGAATAAAGCTAATGTCGCATACCATGAAAGTATGGGAGAAAGTTATTGAACGGCGGCTGAGAGAAGAGAGTGAAATTTCACAGAACCAATTCGGTTTTATGCCTGGTCGTGGCACAACGGATGCCATATTTGCTATACGCCAGTTGTGCGAAAAATACAGAGGTGCACATAAAAACTTGCACATGGTATTCGTTGACCTCGAAAAGGCATACGACCGGGTACCTCGTGAGGTTCTGTGGTGGGCCCTTAAGGAGAAAGGTGTGCCTGGGAAGTATGTGCAGTTGATCCGAGCGATGTATAGTCGCTGCACTACACAAGTCCGGTCTGCAGCGGGCACCACTAACAACTTCAATGTGGCTGTCGGTTTACACCAAGGGTCGGCTCTTAGCCCTTACCTCTTCCTAATAATAATGGACGCTCTGACGTCGGACATTCAGGAAGAGGCTCCCTGGTGTATGCTGTTTGCCGATGATATTGTGCTGGTTGCCGAGAGTGCCCCAGAGGTCCAGAGCAGATTGGAGGTGTGGTGGCAAAGACTGGAGAGTGTTGGCCTAAAATTGAGCAGAACTAAAACCGAGTACCTGTTCTGCGATTTTGGCGGTCTCTCTAGTCCTGTGCCCATAACTCTCGCTGGAACGCCCATACCAATCTGTTCCGACTTTAGGTACCTTGGGTCGCTTATCCAAGGGAATGGTGAGGTAGACCGAGACGTGGCACATCGGATCAACTCAGGATGGATGAAATGGCGACAGGTCACTGGAACAACTTGCGACCCACGGATGCCCCTCAAATTGAAGGGTAAAATCTACAAGTCCGTGATAAGGCCTGTCCTACTTTATGGGTCAGAATGTTGGGCTATGAAAAAGACGGATGAAAAGAGATTGCATGTAGCAGAGATGAGAATGTTGAGATGGATGTGTGGTGTGACGAGAATGGATAAAGTGAGAAATGAGTATATTAGAGGAAGTCTGAAAGTGGCGCCAGTGACTGAAAAGTTGAAAGGGAACCGTCTGTCTTGGTATGGCCATGTAAAAAGGCGGGATGAAACGCATGTTACAAAAAAAGCCATGAGTATAAATGTGGATGGATGGAGAGGGAGAGGGAGACCAAAGAAAATATGGATGGATTGTGTGAGAAGTGATATGAGAGAAAGAGGAGTTAGTGATAGCGAGACGGGTGACAGGACAGAGTGGAAGAAGAAGACATATTGCGCCGACCCCAAATAAAACGGGACAAGGGCAGGAAGATGATGATGATCTAAAGTCTGAATTTCTGCTGGTAATGTTTCTTCTTTTTAGGACTTCGCCAGCCACAAAAAAATCAGACAAGTCATTAGACGATCTCCTATTTTATAAAAAAATAGAAGAAAATATTCCGAATTTATATTTTTTTATTCCGAGAGTAAAAGAAAAGAAAACGAAACTAGAATATTGTCCCAAGGGAGCATTCTCTTGGGACATTTTTCTAGTTTCACATAAATGAAGTCTTCCTAAGAACCTAGTATCTTCTACAAACTTCCTTTTACTACCGTAATAATATAAATAAACAGAACTCCTTGAATGAACTCGAAGTAACCACCACGTACATCACTAAACACCGCATTAACATTGGAGAGGTCATTAATTAATTTACTTGTAATAACCGTAGTTAAAATCTCATTTTTCGGATCCGGATTTAAGTGACCCGTATGAACGGAGATGTAGGGTAACTGGATGTGGCTCATTATCATAAAGTTAGGTAAAAACGTTCAAAGATTCAAAGCATTTATTTTAAATAAACCTTTACTTATTAATTAATTAATTGCACATACCTACCAAAGAGTAGAATATGCAAGATGGAGAAGAATACGCAAGAAACTCCATGGACGAGTGTCCTTCGAGTTTCTTGCATACCTATTCATTTCAAACTTGTTACGTGTACAAATATCCTGATTACATATTTTTAAGCTTTAATTAGTAACGCTGGGTTTTGAGATATCCAAGGGTAGTACATGACCTATTTATTGCTCACGTTGAACAATACGGTGAGGGTGAGGCTCGATTTATCGGACCACTACCGTGTCTTTTAGAGGCAATCGGTAGCGGTGAGCTTTCTACCTGGAACTGCTGGGGCCAATAGCCCGAGGAGAGTGGAAATGAGTGACCACAGCCGCTGAAATTTGGACCCCAACTAGATACCATCCAGTAATATTGACGTATCAACAATTATAAGTAAGTTAAGTTACTTAAATACTTGTCTGACACTTGCTCTCTGGGTTATAAATGCGTCCACGGCATTATGCTAACGGGTAAGTCGTTTCGAGCGAATGTGGTGCATAGTACTGTACTTATAAGGTTTTATGTTTTTTTTACTTTATTTTTATTTTTTTAATCTCTAAACTAGACTTAACATTTCGCCATTTCCCGCAAATAAAAATTTTTTCTTTCTTTTTTTCTAAACGCTTCCTTTAACTGGATGACGCTTCCAGTCTACTTTCTACAGTCTACTATCTTTTTACCCACCAACATGGGCGTAACTTCCGTGCTAAACCTTCATAAATTAGTTAAAAAACAAATCGTGCCATTGAATACATAAACTCTAATATTTTGATGTGCTGTTATGTCGGTTTGTATCACCGAACTAGTTATTATATTGTTAAATGTATGCTTAAATTGTTTTTGATGTGCTGCGGGTAGTATCGCGTTTATTAATGGGTATTACAAGAAGTAAAGGCGTGGTTTTATGCTAATAGAATTTGTTGGTCGTGTGTGGTCCTTGCTTTGTTAGTAGATCAATCTTCTTTTTTTTACCCTTCCCGTACATTACTGGGGAAAAAAGCCTATCCCAAGTCTTCAGGTATTTTTCCCCAGTCTTCTTAAACTAATTCTCTTGATAAACATGTAAATCATTTTCTCTGCCTCTTGGACTATCTTTGATAGTTTTATTCTTCTTTATCTCTTAATCCCGCGTGGTATTGGGGTTGGGGTTGGGGTTTCCGGGATAAAAAGTAGCCTATGTCCTATTCCAGAGTGTATCCTATGCCTGTGCAAAATTTCATCCAGATCCGTCCAGCCGTTTTGGCGAGATTGAGTAACAAACATCCAAACATCGTAACTTTCGCATTTATAATATTAGTAAGATAGAATATCTTCTTAAATTTGAAACTACAAGTATAACCTGGGGATTAAAAACTGTTCAAATTATGCATCCATCTTCCCATTGATTACGCATCACCCAAAAACTAAAGCGCTTTAATATTTTTACAGTGCAAATTATTTAAACTAACAGCTGGATCCTTTCTCACGCTATAAAGCTAAAATACTGTCGTAAAAACGTTCCAAAATCGATCGTAAAAATCGCAAAATCATCTTAAAAATTCATCGATCGATCACAATGGAACATTACCTTTTTATTGCCACTAATGAATATCTTTTTAAAACTCACCCTTTATACCTCGACACTATATGAAATAATAAAGTTTTAAATTCTAGAACATAAAAATTTGTAAACGGTGTTTTGTATTTTTTTTTTTTTTAAATAAAAGAACGAGGGGTGTCAAAAAATGTTTATCATTCTATTTGATCTTGCCCCTTTTTCAGTTGCGACAACCCTTGATTTAGACACGGTTAACCGGTAAATGCTGGGTGTGCAAAAAATGACCTGACATTTTGTTTTTTTTTGCCAACAAATTGAACTTTATTTTTTACGTCGTAAAAGCTATGTTTAACACCATTGTTAACCCCGCATTGACTTTTTAAGTTGAAGTAGGTCATAATTGGGATCACAGTATGAGTTAAACCGTTGCTAATAGATAGAAAGTGTAACATTGTGTTTTGTATTTTGACTAACATTGTAGATTAATTTCAAGGGTTACAGTTCATTTTCTTCTTACCGTTTTGTTGGCATCAAACGTAGCGTGCCCAGATCACTTATAATATGACATGCGTGTCAAACGGATATAAGACAGAGGTGCCTAAAGCGTGGAGTACCGTTTTTTTCTTACTATGGCCATAAGCAGGTCACGCAACGTTTATTTGAACTGTTATACGTTTGTTATGGATTTCTTTGTTCAATCTATGTTAATATTTTAGTGGTTAGCTGCATAAATATTTAGACATAATAAAACACACACTTTTTGTTAGTATCACCAAAGAAACCGTTCAATATTCAAATTAGAGTACAATTATAGTATTATTTTACAATACATAGACTTTTTTTTTCATTATTCATAAGATCGCATCGGACTTTAGTTTCATTTGGTGGTAAGCAATGATGTTTACGATAAAACATACTTACTAAGAAGTAACCTATGCACTTCTGATTTATGCTATCACACAGCTAAACTACAACCGCGTCCACTTTTAACCTGCATTTTTCATCTTATTGTTTTCTCGCAAATGTAATGTAGCAGGTTACCGTACTCTGCTCTCTTAAGACCTTCGCCAAGACCTGTCAAAACAACAACGTTTAAAAAAAGTTTTAAACCCAACACAACACAATTCATTCACTCATCAAAAAACACACTCGCAAACCACATTAAAACAGAATTATCACCACACACAATAATAACCTCATTTCAATACAAAACACCACAATTAGCTGTCAACACCAATCAGCGAACAAGCATTTAATCAATCCCTGTTCACAATCACAATATTCATAACGTTGTATTCAGAAGGTAATCTGGATGCAAAACTGATAATTAACACATTAACATCCAAATAACGGGGACAAAAGGTGTGCTTCGAGTTTGGATTGGGTTACCGTGAGTACACCGCGGTAGGAGAGGGTTGGATGTGTCATAGAAGATGTGTCATTTCTGTCGCAGACGTGGTTTAGTTTTCTCAGAAAAGTTCTTGTTCGACACTCGGCTGTAGGCTGCGGACACAGACGGCACGTACAGCTGCAGCCGCGTTCGGAATGTTATTTAAAAAATTCCATACTACTATATAGAAAACTTGACACGAAGCTGAAGCTGCGTTCGGAACTGTTTTCTAAGAAATTCATATTACAAGTAGTAATACACAACACATTAACATCCAAATAACGGGGACAAAAGGTGTGCTTCGAGTTTGGATTGGGTTACCGTGAGTACACCGCGGTAGGAGAGGGTTGGATGTGTCATAGAAGATGTGTCATTTCTGTCGCAGACGTGGTTTAGTTTTCTCAGAAAAGTTGTTGTTCGATCCTAAGCTGCAGGCTGCGGACGCAGACTGCACGTATAGCTGCAGCCAAGAATGGAATTTTTTCTCAGAAATTCCATACTACTATATAGAAAACTAGTCATGCTACCGAGCCCCGACTGCGGGAGCTGCTGTAACCTGCAGCCGCAGCCGCGTTCGGAATTATTTTCAAAGAAATTCATATTACAAGTAGTAATACACAACACATTAACATCCAAATAACGGGGACAAAAGGTGTGCTTCGAGTTTGGATTGGGTTACCGTGAGTACACCGTGGTAGGAGAGGGTTGGATGTATTATAGGAGATAGTGCAACATTTTTCGCCGCAGATTAGTTTTCTCAGAAAAGTTGTTATTCGATCCTAAGCTGCAGGTTGCGGACGCAGACAGAACATTCAGCTGCAGCGGCGTACGAAATGATATCTCAAAAATTTCATACTACTTATATAGAAAACTTGACGCGCTGCCAAGCCTCGACTATAAGTGCTACCGTGCCTCGACTGTGAGTGCTACCGTGACCTGCAGCCGCAGCCGCGTTCGGAATTGTTTTCAAAGAAATCCATAATACTACATAGATAGGTAGATATACTCTTTATTGTAGCACCATAAATACAATTAAGTACAGTAGGAGCTAAAAATTAATTGGGTGTTTGTTACATTGGGCGATCTTATCACTAAAAGCGATTTTTTAAAGACAATCTTTGGATGGGTTAGACAGAGAAGAAAGATACACAAGCAGGTTGTGATGTACTATTAAACCCAGACATGCAGCTGCAGTCTGCTCCGTGCTGCCTGAAACTAAGATTCGAATGGCACTGTTAGATTTACAGCCTGGTAGATGATGATTAGTTTCCTAGATTGAAATTAAAATTTTAAACATTTTATTTGTATGTGCTGCTCTTTAACAGCTACCTGACACCACATATTTTTGGTTACAGTACATGCTGGTTTCATCAGTATGTTTACCTTCACCGTTTTGACAACTGGGCTAGATAGCCACTATAAACTAATGTACAGTACAGCCGTTATAAAATAATGGTTTACTAAAATAAATGCCAATGTTAGATGTTAATAGCAGTAACATCTGCTAATGGTATATTTTTTTAAACCATTAGTTTTTGTACGAATGTACAAGCGCTAAAGTTCGCAGTGCCTAACTTCAGGCTTGCCAATTTAGAATGACCCTACTGTAAATCTCGCATGCCGCCATATTGCATAACCCTTACCAACCCGTCCACACTGAAGTGGGCTGATTACCCTATTTATTCTATTAAGTTAGTAATTGTTTAGTGAATGAGTTGCGTTGAATCTCGTCCGTAGCTACTATTAGACCTATTGTGAGCCTTTGTGAATATTGTGCTAAAGTGAATATGGTTTGCGAAATGACGTAGCGAGATTAGGGTTACTTTGGGTAAGACAATGAATTTCGTTTGTTGGATTGCTGTATCTGGAAAATATATGGACGTTTCATTCTACGTTAATGAAACCAGCATATCATACTTGACAATCCAATTAAGGCTTTTGTAGTAGGACTCTGAACTATACTGCATCTGTGAAAAAACTTGCTACTTCATTAAAATTTAAAGTCTTCACATGTATTTTACTTAAAAATGACAGAAAAATGTTATCTTAAAATGTTTACATTTAGTTATTTATTTCAACCGATGTTAGGTAATTAACTAAATTTAAATAATCTTTGTCATGTGCTAAGTACGATTTTTTTTAATAAAAAGTCATATCAAGATTGTTTAAGTTTAAAAGTACCTAAACAGATGGAGTATACGTCTGAATGTTCACTAAATAATATTATTTTTGCTCGGTTTCGCTTTAGTAGGCTATAACCACAAAACCTGTGTATTAGTTTGGGATTTAAAATAGCTGATGACATTCGCTAACAGCGTAGTGTTTTTTCTTTTAGAAGCTTGTAAACTAACAATTATAAACTACAAATGAATTTTCTTAATTATGGAATTTGATACCTAAACTATACCTAAGTTATGAGCAAATTGTAGGGGCTCAACAGAGTCTAAAGCCTACTGGCCTACTGGGGCCTAAGCCTACTGGGGCCATGGACCGATTTCTGAAGAAAGGTCCAGCCCAGGTATGTAAGTCTAAGAAGGAAAGCGGTGGGATTTTTATCAGTAAGAGTCTGACACTACCTCCTGCTACACTCAAGGGCGGGGAATGTCATAGGATGATTTTTATAGGCCAAAACCAAACCCTATACGCACTGTGTTCCGGATTTCGCATAGCTTTCTTTACTTAGACTCAGGTCTGATCTCCATGAGAGGGATTAAGCACTAATCCATCCTAGTCTTCGAATTTTTTGTTTCCCACAAAACTGTTTTTTGAATGTATGTGACACAGTTCTTAACAATATTAGCACATTCCCAGAAATCCCTAGAGAGAAAGCATTGCTAAAGAAATACTTTTTACCAATCACCCTAAACTAAAATTTCGCAATAAAATCATTCAACGTAGAAATAAAAAAGTCAACGTCATCATTACCGCTCGAATTTGGTAAAAAAAATAAACAATATATTTTGATAAAAAGTTTAAATAAAAAAAGATAGTTCCCACGACACACGGTAATCATTCCAATCAATAAAAACATAAAATACTTTGACATTTAATGACAAACTTACCCATTGATCAAAAAGGAAATAAATAATAGCACACCCAATATTTACGAGTTCAAACCCTTAGCAAAAAACAGATGAACAGACAGTTTGGGGGAGAAATAAGAAAAAAAGTGTAACCGCGGAATCGAAAATTATTGAGAACTTTTTGTGTTTTTTTTTCTAAAGTTTGGCTTACATGGTGTCGTTGTAGTGTCATGTCCCATTGTGTGTTTTATTTGACTATTGAATCCTATTTTGGGTAAATATCATATTTTAAAATTTTTGTGATCCAACCCTTTCTTCTGATTTCGTAAAAAAATAAGTGAAAACTGAGAAGAAAAAACAGATGTCAAAAAACTTATTTCCAAAAAAAAATTATTTGATCCTGTTAATTTTTTAATTTATCTTTTGATTTAAATAAATGTTTTTTTCTTTATATGTAATTACAAAACGAAACTCTGTCAACAGTCCATAGTGAGTAAAATAGTAGTGCGGTAGAATTCCATAGTCCATAGTGAGTAAAATAGTAGGGTGACAGAACTTAGCGAGAGAAATTTCAAAACTCATATTAAGCGTGTCCTAACCAAAAAAGCATACTATAAGGTTAGAGACTATGTCGAAGACACGCTTGTCTGGCAATGACTTCTGCACATGTGGCCCCCTGGTAACTTATTAATATTCTGAGTAATTGTCTGTTAACTGCTCTATCTTTTTCCTTTTTTATATACGACATCTATTTTTTTTTTTTGACATATTCATACAATATTCCCTAGATTACCATTTTATAGATCCGTAATATAATGTAATTGCTTTACAGAGAATTGTGATTATTTTTCTTTTGTATATCTTCTTTCAATTATGTGAATGTGAGAACATTGTAGACGCAACTCTTAGATTACTTCCTACCACTTTTACGGTACGATTCCAATATTGACTGGTCTGCACTGTCCTTACATAATCAATGTGATAATAGTGTAATATGGAAATAATAATAATAATAATAATAAAGGAAGGTTTTGTCTTTGCGATAATGGACGAAGTTATGATGACGAACAACTACCGGAAATACATTGTGAAGGACGGTACGGTTGACATTTGTCGGGCATGCCACCGGCCCGGGGAATCAATCCGACATATTATTTCTGGATGTTCTCATCTGGCTAATGGAGATTATTTGCATAGACACAACCTTGTAGCCAGGATCATCCACCAGCAACTTGCTCTTAAATACAACCTTGTGGAATCAGAAGTACCGTACTATAGGTATGTGCCCGACCCAGTTCTCGACAATGGCCATATCACATTGTATTGGGACCGATCTATCATCACTGACAGGACTATTGTTGCCAATAAGCCTGACATAGTGGTGATAGATCGTCTGGAGCGTCGCACAATGATTGTTGATATAGCGGTCCCTCATGACGAGAACCTCGTGAAGGCTGAGAAAGATAAACAAACTAAATATCTTGACTTGGCTCGCGAGGTTGTTGACATGTGGGAAGTGGACACAGCAGTCATTGTGCCGATAGTTGTGACGGCCAATGGCTTAATAGCCAAGAGCCTCGACCAACATCTGAGGAGGCTCTCGTTAGGCAGCTGGATCAAGGGCCTGATTCAGAAGGCAGTACTCCTGGACACGGCGCGTATTGTCCGGAGGTTCCTCTCTCAGGAGCCCTGACCACCGGTAGCTTGGACCCTGTTCCCGATGCCGGTGGGCTACTATTTTTTATATTTTTAAATGTTTTTTTATTTATTCTTTTTATTTTAAGAAAATATTTAAAAATGTATAGAATATGTGTAATTGCAAATAAATGGAATAATAATAATAAAATCTTTATTTCCAACATACAATTTAACAAGAATTAGACATTTCCAAAAAACACAAATTGTAGTAAATTGTAAAATATCGCAGAAATAGACACCTCTGACACCCAAGCTAAGATTGAACTTGTGTTATGGGTGTCAGGGCTCTCTAGAAATTTATAAGGCCAATACATAGATCAAAACGTCGGAGCCTTAATAATTTAAAAGAAAACAAAGATTATTAAAAAGTGACAAAGATGGAAAAAAGTGTTAAAATATAAAGTCGCAAACCACCGGTGAAACTGTATTAATTGTGTGTGTGATAGTATTTGTGTGAGTGTGTGGGTGTGTGTGTGTGTGGGTGTGTGTGTGTGTGGGTGTGTGTGTGTATGGGGCAAAAAGAAATATTGTAAAAGAAACAATTATTTTAAAAGAGTAACCATGGAGTTTCTTGCCGGTTCTTCTCCATAGGAAACGACCAATTTCGAACCGTGCACTAGCTTCTGACGTTTTACAAGTGCCCATGTAGGCCTATGTGAAATAAAAAGATTTTGATTGACTTTGACTTTGAATTTTTTCATTAATTTTAGAAAACATGAGTTTAAGTAACGCTAACTCAGCTAATAATCATCATTACATAGTATAAAACAAAGTCGCTCTATCCCTATGTATGCTTAGATCTTTAAAACTACGCAACAGATTTTGAAGCGGTTTTTTTTAATAAATAGCGTGATTCAAGAGGAAGGTTTATGTGTTTAATATATGCATAATATATTTAATATCAGTACCCAGGCGAAGCTGTATATATATAAATCTGTCGTTATATATATATAACTGCATTTATGCTTTAAACCATGTAAACCTTCGCTTATTGATCACAGGGTCTTCATCGACCCTCGCATTTAGCCGGGTTAGACGCAAAAAATTAAAAAAATCGTTTATTTCGTTACTTTTTGACCCCTCAACTGCATTTGAGCGTCAGACCATGGCTTGTTATGGCAATATAATTATAGTTTTACTGATTTTGAGTATTTTAAATGTATTCCTAGTTACGCGTAGTATAACGTATATTAGTTACCAGGCAGTTTTTTATGGCGGGAAAAATCATCAAAAAGATGAATCCCGCCCTTGGGTGGGGCGAGAAATAGTGTCAGACTCTTACAGACTAAATGACCCACCCTTTTCCTTCTTGGTCTTCATACTAGGGTCGGACCTTCCTTCCAGAAATCGGACCGCGGCACCAGTAGGCTTCGGCCCACCAGGCAGTCTAGTATTTATTAGATTATACTAAATTAAATGTATAAAAAAAATAGAAACATCGAATTGACTACCTCCTCCTTTTATATAGAAGTCGATTAAAACACGGGAATTGCCTAATCTGGGGCGCAACTTATATATTTTTTTTTATTATTGACATTTGTAATTAATTTATTTTTGACAATTAGTAAATAAATTAAAAAAGTATATAAATATACATACTTCGTAGGAACGATTACTTTCAGAAATTGCCGACCTTTTCCGAAGTACGAAATCAACTACAACAACAATCAACTACAACAACAACAACAATCAACAAAATAAATGTATGTTTAAAAAATACAGTGATGTTCATAATTTTAATACTAGAAACAAAAATAAATATGTAGTTCCTGCTACCAGGCTCAAAAAAATAGGGGGCTCATTTAGATGCCAATGTATACACTTCTATAATAAACTTCCTAGTAATATCCAACAACTAAGCCTTAATAAACTTAAAGCCTTTGTTAAGCGTAAACTTTGCCAAAAAGCCTTTTATAGTGTAAAGGATTATATTGAGGACGTAAAGGCTTGGGATTGACCTGCTCCAGTACTCACTTTAACTGTTGTAACGTTTTCTTTGTTTTTATTATTATTATCTTCTCTCGATTTGACATTAATGTTTATTTTTAAAAATTTTACATTTGTAAACTATATATATTATTTTTGTGAACATGAGGACTATGTGGATTATGCTATATGTATTTTCTTTTTTGTTTCTGTCTCTTTAGTAAATTTAGCGTATGTCTGGCAATTTGAGTATTTGACGACCTACTCAAATGTCCTTTCCTTGGTATTGTTCGTCGGGTCGTGTTGAGCTCCTTAGTAGTCCTGAGTTGAGCTTTGCGAATACTGACAAATGCTTGCACTGACTGGACAGGTCTACTCAAATTTGTATGGATCTTTCTTCAAAAGACCATCTCAGACAAATCTGCATGGTTCTTATGTGATTTGACCAATACATATTTTCTGTATGGACTTTAAAAGAGACTTTGACCCCTGAGTTTGTTTCGGTGTTTCTTCTCAGGGTAGTCCGCTAGGAAACACCGGACTCATCTAGCATAAAAAAAATGACGTGTAAAAGTGTTTTTTAAACCTACTTGCAAAATAAAGATCATTTATCATTTATCATTTAACTTTTTTTTCAGCAAAACACACAGTCTACCCTATATTATCAATACATAGTATAAAGCAAAGTTGCTTATTGCTGTCCCTATGTAACTATGCTTAGATCTTTAAAAGTACGCAACGGATTTTGATGCGTTTTTTTTAATACATAGAGTGATTCAAGAAGAAGGTTTGTGTGAATAATACATGCACAATATATTTAATATCAATACCCGTGCAAAGCTGGGGCGGGTCGCTATTACATATATATTAATGAAGGTGTAACCTAAAATCAGTTCATTACTCCCACACCGTTATCAGTAGCTACAAAGTATTCTCACATAAATTAATCTGTTTAGACAAACGTCCACAATGCTTGGTCAGTACACAAAACAGATAGGTCCAGATAGACAACAAAGAAAGGCTGCAGTAGGTAGTTTATAAGTGGCACAAGTGAACGCAGTTACTGTTAATCGGAACTGTGATAAATGACGATCCTACGCTCTTGATTTGACTTTGATATACAGGTTGAGTGAAAAGTTTTAAGTTGTTGTTGTAGTTGTTGTTTTAGTTTTAAGTATTTTTTTATTGAAAAGGGAAGCTAGTTTTAGAACAAATATTATAAATACCCTCCCTTCTCTTATAGGAGAGGCCCAGCAGCAAGAACATTAAAAAAGCTGGTGATGATGAATTTAGATGCGAAAAGAAGTTTTTTTAATAAACTTATGCAAATACGATTTCAGGACTTCAGAAAAGTACAAAGAGTACCTTATCAGAACTGATCATCCATATCTAGAATAATAACTAACGCCAGCAGAGCTACGGGTAAAAGTGATGGTAGCGAATTTATAATAAACAAAAAAAAAATATTACCACCTTGGGGGCTTTTTCAGAGCTGAAAGAAAAACAACGCATTTCAATGTTTCTATTTTTTCTTTATCAATATCAATTTTTTTTTATTTAATTATCATCACAAATAATTAGCGCCAAATCCGAACAAGACGGCAGAACTGTGCATAAAAGTTACGCATAATGCAAAACCACAGCTCTAATCTGCTTATACTTGTCCTATTTCTAAGCGGCTTTCCACCTTCTGACGGCAGTGATGGTGAGCTGTTCTCTTTACGTTAGATCTATTCTAGGTCCCCCAACATTCAGAAAACTTCAATGAGCATATTTCGGGTCCTTAAATCCCAAAGCATTCCCAGTGTGATCCATTGTTGTTTCTCTAGAGACAACAATGGAACACACTGGGCCTGCAAAGCCATATCACAGTCACTAACAAAAAATAAAAATTGTTTGACCAGTATTTGGCAGTCACAGTATCTCTATTGCTTAATATTGGCAACAATGTACTTAGAAATCTCACGTCAACTTTATCATCAGCCTGTATATTAACAAGCGTGACCACACGACTGTACTACAGATTACGTGCGTAGCATCGCACTGCGCACAGATTGTACTAAATAATTATGTTTATGATTGTACGTAGACACTGTGTGCGGTGTTAGTAGAAAGTACTTAGTGCTACTAGTTTGTGTTTGGTTCGTTATAATTATTATGTAGACTAACATCGAGTTAAACGCCTGATCAAATTGTCTTTGAACTGACAAAACTGTTAAATTAACAGCTGTGTCAAATTATTTTTGGTTCATCATCAGCCTTTTTAATATTCCCACTGCTGGCACTCAGGCCTCCTCTCAAGGAAAGAGAGGGAAGCAGTTGGTTTTAAATGTCACATGTCTTCGAATTTTTGGTTCTAGGACATGCCGATTGCCTCACGATGTTTTCCTTCACCGTTTTGAGAGCAGTGGTGATGAAATAGATTACAAAAAGTAATGTGCCCGGCTGGGTTTGAACCCGCGATCTGCAACTCATATGTCGGGGTTGTTACCACTCGGCCATCACTATTCTATATATAAACGTTCTATCTATAACTTTTGATAGTCTAGTTCGCACGTGTTATTGGCAAAATTGTTGTGTCTCTTCCACGAATTGATGTTAAAGTTGAAAAAGATTGCTTATCTATGGCATTGCAATTGGCATGCCTTTCGGATTAAGCGTTTCGCCTCGTCGTTTATACCGCGTACATCAAAGGACTGGAAAAAAATTGCCTGCTGCGGTTTTCCCGTACAATTATAATTTACGTGTCTATCACCCGTATTCACAAATGTTACTATGCGGTCTCACAGTGCTCGCGAGCGCACAGGGCAGGGTTTGTGAACTACGCAACACAAACGAACCAATCACAGAGCTCTATTTCAACGCTGTGCGTTTGCTTAGTCAAGGGTCGTTTGAGTATTGTTTGTGAATACGGGTGTATAAGACTTTGTCAGAGCAGAGATCTACGTATTCTACAAGGTAATAAAAAAAAATAACCAACTTTTTTTTGCGATTTCATACTCAGAATAGTGAGCTTCATTTGTAATGATTGACTGACTTAAGTTTTAATTTCTCCAACCGCACTAAACGGAACTCCCATAGCCAAGCCGTGATCCTAATGATTTATCGTTCTACGTCTAACCAGAGGGCACCACACAAACTAATAGTTGTAATGATCTTTTGATGTTCAAAGCGATTACTTCAGGGAAATTGTGCCCTTATTCCGTACAGGTTCCGGGTTCGATTTCCAGTTGATGTCTATATTCAACGGATATGGATTTAATAGGTAATTTTGCAGCTGATGTTATAATGTAGGGGGAAATGTTATTAATAATTTATTATAGTTCTTGATTGTGGAACTTGTTGGTGATAGTTCTTATTTATTTCCAAGTGGTATAGTTCTTATTTAAACTCTATGTAACATAACATTAGAAATTTAAGAAGACCTTTTTAGGGTTCCGTAATCAATAAGAAACCCATTATAGTTTCGCCAAGTCCATATGTCTGTCTGTTTGTCCGTCCCCGGAAAATCTTAGCGACCGTTAGCATTAGAAAGCTGAAATTTTGTATGAATATGTACGAGTATATCAACTAAAGTGCAAAAACAAAAATTAGTAAAAAATGTTTTATTAGGGTAGGTACCCCAATAAAACATTTTTACCACTTTTTACCTCTACACGTAAAGTGGGGAGTGATTCTTTTTTTCGTTTCTACCATAACGTGTGATAATATTGTTGGATAGGTTTTTAAAAATGATTAAGGGTCCGTAAATTATTTTTTTTATCTGTTCATTCGATTTAGAGTCATTACGTTGAAGAATTACAATTCGCGACTGGTTAACATTGCTCGAGCCTCCCACAGGGTAGACTGACCAGGACTGTCTTTGTAGGGACATATGAGGCCTATGTCCAAAAGTAGACATCTGTTGGCTGAAATGTTTATACCTACTTCAACTATTCTTCGATTGATTTTAGGAGTAGCATTGACAAATATTCCCATTAGATAATTCCTTCGTTATCAATCATAAATCAAAGACCCGCACTCCTATCAACCCAGAAATCCTCAATCAAACAAAGCCACAAATTAACTGACGTAATCAGCTTAGTTGCTGACCATTAATATCGTCTCGAATCAACCCTTTGACTGCGTAATACCTGCGGGCAAACACCGGAGCATAACCTATGCTAAGCTGCGGCGCAAATATAGTAAGCAAACGGATACTAAGCCGGGCTTATGTACTGGTACGTAGTCTGGTCTCTGGAATTTGACCGGATATTTGGTGTAGTGAATTTTAGAGTGGAGGAGTGTTCTGACATTCCTGTGTTTCTGACAAAATCTCAGTCTTTGACAATATTTTGAATAAAATGACATGATAGATAGTGAAGTGGCTTTGTGGTGGATATAAGGATATTTTTGGGAACTTCAAATAGATATTTTTCATATTTTGCGATTGGGGGAGTGTCAGACTTATTCCGACAAAAACTCAGTCCTTGACATTATTTTTAGTAATATGAGCTAAAGCTAGATGATGAAGTGGTTTTGTGGTCTTGCTTTAGGTATATTTTTGAGAAATTCGAATGGATATTTGGCGACCACGGTATGAAGGCTAAGAAGGAATGAGTTGGGTCGTTAAGTCAGTAAGAGTCTGACACTGTTTCCCGCTCCGCCTAAATGCGGGATTCGTCATTATATGATTTTTCCCACCATAAAAAAACCTTTGCTAAGCTGCGGCGAAAATATATAAGCCGAGCTTATGTACTGGTACGTGGTGTGGTCTTTGGAATTTGACCGGATATTTGGTGATCCGGATTTTAGAGGGGGAGTATCAGACGTTTTCTTGGTATGGCGATGTAAAGAGGAGAGTTGAAACGCATATTACGAAAAGAGTTTTGAGTGTACACGTAGATGGATGGAGAGGCAGAGGGAGGCCGAAGCAGAGATGGATGAATTGTGTGAGGAGTGATATAAAAGAAAAGGGAGTTAGTGATAGTGTGATGGGTGACAGGACAAAGTGGAAGAAAAAAACATATTGCACCGACCCCAAGTAATATGGGATAAGGGTAGGATGATGATGATATCAGACGTTTTCTGACAAAAACTCAATCTTCGAATCTCGTTTTCTGACAAAAACTCAATCTTTGACTCTCGTTTTCTGACAAAAACTCAGTCATCGACATTATTTCTAGTGCAATGAGCTAAAGCTAGGTAGTGAAGTGGCTTTGTGGTCTTGATATTGGGATATTTTTGGAGAAATCGAATGGATATTAATTTGGCGGTATAGATTTTAGATCAAGAGCTATGCAATGGTAATTCTACTGTATATTTTGCAGTATGGATCTACTTTAAGAGTGCGTTATTATTTTTGGTAGAGAGAGTTAAAGTTACCTAGTTTAACCTCTCGTTACGTAACATACTGTACGTTTAGTTTGTTAATATCATCAAAAAATCGATAAACGAATTGATTAAGTACGTTTTTTTTTTATAAATAAACATCTTTGTAAAACAGTTAACTGTGTGATTGATTGTGTGATTAAAGTAATGGTGCTTGGTTAAATTATGTTTTATCAAAAGCTATAAAAAAATATAATCAAAACAATAACAAATCGTTAATAGATAAATACAATATGGATATCTTATGTTTTTGTGAAACCTGGTTAAAACCAGATAGAATGTTGTTCAATGTCAATAATTTTTCAGTTGCCAGTGCGTACAACAGATCATCAATAGGTGGTGGTACTCTGATATTATGTAATAATTCTTTAAGATATAAGGAAAGGAAGGATATCACTGCTTGTTCTGTTGATCGCTTATGTGAAGTAGCATGTGCAGAGGTTGAAGGCCGAACTTTTTTATGTGTCTACAGACCACCCGCATCAAACTTGACATCTTTTTTGATCGTAATAGAAGAAATATTAAATAAACTTATTAAAGATAGCAAATTAGTTTTCGTTTGTGGGGACTTAAATATTGATTTACTAGTAAATTCTCCAGATAAATGTAAACTTCTCTCATTGTTTAGTTCTTTTAATCTAAAATGTATTTTTAATGAAGCAACAAGAATTACACCTACTTCAGCTTCATGCATAGATAATATATTTACTAATTGTAATATAAAAGACTCATCCATAATTAGTGGCGTGAGGTCTGATCATACTGGTCAACTAGTATCTTTTGAGTCAGTCGAAAAGTTACAATTAGGTTCATTTATTGAGTTTAGACCGGTTACTAAAAATAAATTAAATAAATTTAATAATAATGTTCTTGGTAGTCTCTCAACAGCAAATTTTGATTCGCAAGACCCCAATGTAAACTTTACTACATTATTTTCTACGGTATGCCAAGAATTTAATAAGGCGTGTCCAGTTAAAAAATGTCAATTTAGTAATAAATCCAAATTTAATGAATGGGCTACTGCTGGAATAAGAAAAAGCAGAGATAATTTATATCAGTTATACCATGACAAATCGTTGTCGTCTGATCTTAGCTTGCCTAAACATGTTAAAATGTACTCAAAGATATTCAAAAAAGTCTGCGCCCAAGCTAAGTCTATGTCAATAAGTAAGAAAATTGGAAATTCTAAGAATAAAATAAAAGCTGTCTGGAAGGTGATAAACAAAGAAACTGGAAAGACCAACCAACAAGATCGAAATGAATTGTCCCTAAAAATTCATAATAAAATAATTTCGGATAAGTTAAAAGTGGCTGAGACATTGGAAAACTTTTTCACTAACATCCCAATAGAAGTTACGAAATCTCTCCCTTCTTCATCTTTGTTAGCTGAATCTTTTTTAAAAGAACATTTTACTAAGGATATACCAACCTTTGAATTTAAGCGTATCTCTGTTGATACAATTATAAAAACCTTCAAGAGTCTTAACATGAAAAACACTGAGGACTTATGGGGTATATCAGTTAAAGTTCTGGGAGATATTATTGATACAATTGCTCCTGTCCTAACAGGCATATTTAATCAATGTTTGGACAGCGGTACATTCCCTGATTTAATGAAACATAGTAAAGTTGTACCCATTTTCAAATCAGGTAGTAAGAGTGACCCCTCTAATTATAGACCTATATCTGTGCTTCCAGCATTGAGTAAAATCTACGAAAAAATCATGCTGGACCAGATGCTGTGTCATTTTAATGTGAATGGGATTTTGCATAGTCATCAGTTTGGCTTCACGAAAGGAAGGTCGACGACGGATGCAGGAGTGAAACTCATCAGTCACATTTTGGAATCCTGGGAGAAATCCCAGGATGCCATTGGCATATTCTGTGACCTCTCAAAAGCATTTGACTGTGTTGACCATAAAACTCTGATCTGTAAATTACATCATTACGGAATTCGTGGACGAGCTGCTGATCTTGTTTTTTCCTATTTATCTCACAGGCAGCAAAAAGTAAACATTAATGGGGCGACGTCCTCGGGGTCTTTAGTAAAGATGGGCGTGCCTCAGGGTTCAATTCTTGGCCCTTTCCTTTTTCTGGTTTATATTAATGACCTTCCTTACATGATGGCTAATTTATCCGACATAATCCTTTTTGCAGACGACACTTCCCTTATTTTTAAAGTAGATAGGAAGGATGTGGATGTTTTACATGTCAATGAAAGTCTGGCTGTTCTTTCTAAATGGTTTGAAGCTAACAACCTCCTATTAAATGCCAATAAAACGAAATGTATAAAATTTTCATCGCCAAATGTCCCTCAAGTTGGCATCAGTTTAATTCTTGACGGCAAAAAACTTGATGTCATAATGGAAACTGTTTTCTTAGGTATAACTATCGATTCTAAATTGCAATGGGGCGCTCATATTAGAACTCTCTCTGGTAGACTAAGCTCAGCTGCATATGCAGTAAGAAAGATAAGGCAATTGACAGATGTAGCCACAGCTAGATTAGTCTACTATGCTTATTTCCACAGTATTATGTCTTATGGCATTTTATTGTGGGGATCTGCAGCTGATGTCGACTCAATTTTTATTTTACAAAAAAGAGCCATCCGGGCTATTTATAAAATGGGTCCTCGCGAGTCCCTTAGAGATAAATTTAAAGAAATCGATATACTGACTCTGCCTTCTCTTTATATCCTAGAAAGTATCCTGTATGTTCGTAAAAATTTAGGACTTTTTAAAATTAGAAGCGATATTCATAACAAGAATACGCGCAGTAAACACGAAATTGTTTTACCCAAATGGAGACTAGCCAAGACCAGCAAGTCATTTTTAGTTAACAGCATACGCTTTTATAACAAGCTGCCAGTAACGGTAACTGAACTTAGTGAGGGAAAGTTCAAAAATCATATTAAGCGGGTCCTAACCAAAAAAGCATATTATAAGGTTAAGGATTATATAGAAGACAAGCTTGTTTGGCAATGACTGCTCCTGCACATGTGGCTCCCTGGTAACTCATTCATATTGTGTATTTATGTCTATTAACTGCTCCATCTTTGTTTTTATATACACTTTTTTTTCCTCTTTTTTCGACACATTGCTTTTGCAATATTTATATTATTAAGATTTAAAAACTTTTAAATTAAATAATAATTTATTTTGTTAGCATCTCGCAGTGTAACTGTTGTGGTGATATATGTATTTTTTTTTTTTTCATACTTATTAATTTTTTTGTTTTATATAATATTTCTTTCTTTACATCTCACGTTGTAAAGTAAGAACACTGTAGACTTCGCAAATCCTATTACGACTCACCTTTGATTTTTTATTATTATGATTATTTTTATTGTGCTTTTGAGTACAATATTGACTGGTCTACACTGTTCTTACATAATGACATAAATACTGTAATAACGAGATAATATTGTAAGAAACCATTTTTTTAAAAGAGTAACCATGGAGTTTCTTGCCGGTTCTTCTCCATAGGAAACGACCAATTTGGAACCGTGCACTAGCTTCTGACGTTTTATAAGTGCCCATGTAGGCCTATATGAAATAAAAACCATTTTGATTTGATTTGATTTGTTCACGAAACTGAAAATCTTAAACAAACTTACGGGAACACAAAGTTACGGAGAAAATAGCAACTTTTATTCTCCTACTTATCCTTCTTTATACGTTTTGCTTCTATTCAGTTTACTTTAATGCAAACTACTCTAGCAAAAGAATCCTCAACAGCAAAAGAACAAAATTCAATTTCCTCCGTTGCACTTTTTGCCCCGACTGTACATTACACGGACAAGCACTTATCTGCACAGTGTTCGCTCGACTGAAGGTTGCACTATCCATAACTTTACCCTTGCTACCGTTTTCCACCTACACACTGTGTTCGTCTTTAGTGTCGTTAGTTTTGGTGAGAGTGTCTCACAGTGTCTCTTGTGTACTGTTTTTGAAACGTTTGTGTTTGCCGAAATTGGCCAACATTTGACTAGCAACTGGCAAATCGTCTTTCTTCATCTATTAGGGAAGATATTTGCTTACTTTAACGTTCCATGTTGATTATGTCAAGTAGACGTGAATATTTTTGTCTGTAAAACATTAGTACAAAAGTTTTTGTAGATTTTATGCTTCGAAACCTTAAAGTATTTTCCCATCGTAAGTCCGATTGCTCCTTATTATTATTTTCACCTTGAGTTAAGTGAAAAACAAGATGAAGGACTTCTTAATGGTCTTCAAACTGTTGTTTCTTTTAGCTACAGTTTTCCTGATTCATTCCATGTAGTCTTTTTGCTTACTATTTTGTTGAATAGATATATTTCCACGCTTAGAGCATAGGTTAAATGCTCTAAGTTTCCACGTCGATTTATTGCTTACTAGTCATTTTTCATTACTTCTGGTAATTGTCTCCAATATACTATTTAATTTATTTATTAAACAATGGGGATATGAATTTTTCAATTCGTATAAATGTACTTAGAAGTTTATCTAGTCCATTATTAACACCCTTGTTCTTCAAAAAGCACGTAAAGCCGTTGATCCTGGTTGCTATTCATTGATTTTTGACAGTCGTTACAGGTGGTGAGACATCATCTGATAACCCTTGACATTATATTTAGCATGCCTTGACATTGTTTGTACTTAATAATTATTTTGATATTGTATCATGTAATAATACTTGACATTGTATGGTTTTTAATTTTTTCAATGGATATTACTATGATTTCTTGATAATATTTGTACGCTGGAAACAGCAGAATATTTTGGACTATAATTGAACATCTTGTAACAACAATATTCTAACAAATAAAGGTATTATTATTATTATTATTATCAGAAAATCTGACCACCATTCTATCCAAGAAGTATCGTGTTGTCCAGTAAGGCAGATTTAGCAGTCACTCCACTTAAAACTCACAAGCTGGTTGGAAAAAAGCTAAAGAAAATACGATGAAATAGCTGCGATACGCTTCGAAAAAAGGATGGTACGGCCGTGCCCGCTCCTTTCAAGACTTGACTGGGGCACTGCCGTGTCCCCTCGTTAAACAACAGTCAAAATTTGTTTTTTAATAGGACCTCAAAGGACCTGTTCATTGATAAAGACAATTTTTCTAGTAAGTAAACCTTCAAAAAGAAAAGTGAAACAAAAAAACATTTGTTAATATACTATCAATCTGAAATTCCCATCACCTATCAATATCTGTAATAGAATTCCATCTACGTATCACCGCATAAGGGCTACGGATTAGGGCAGACTGTTGACTTAACTAATGCAACGCCATCTAGCCGTAGGCTTAGTAAACAATGGTGTACTGTGCATGATCTATTGTTTTCGTCTGCAGGATTATTGGTCCTGCAATTATGTATAAAGTACTCAAGGTTTTTAAATGACTAGGTTAATCGAAACATCTACTTTATATGTTTGTGGAGATATTTTTCTTCGTCACAGTTTTTGAACTGAAACATATAAAGTAGATGTTTCGATTAACAAATGTCAAAACATTGGCTGTACTTCCACGCGTTACTAAGATAAACGGTCTCGACAGACAGATAGCAAAGTGATCCCATAAGGTATATTTTTTGGTTTTTGAAGTATAGACCCGTAAAAAATTAAAACTACTTATCTGAAATAACTTATGAGTATATTGGACCACAGAATATGCATACATATGAAATTCCTTTTTGATCCCTTTAATCTTTTGAATACCGCAATTAGAGACATATTAGAAAGACAATAGGTGTGTGAACTTCGGGTTTCACTTGGGGCTCAAGAGTCTAAAAGATGAATTTTCAAAAACCATTTGTTGGGAATTTACATCTTAAAAATAAAAAGAAGCCTTGAGTAAATTTTCACATTTTTTTGGCTTGTAGTTTCGGCAATGATTTGATATGTCAGTCAATTTCTTCTTTTATAATAATCATCATCATTTACAGTTTTATTAATGTTCCCACGACTGGAACATAGGCCGCCTCTCTAGGAGAGGGAATGGGCCATAATCCACCACGCGAATTAGTGGATGTCGCATGTCTTCGAATTTTTGGTTCTAGGATATACCAGTTTCCTCACGATGTTTTCCTTCACCGTTTTGAGAGCAGTGGTGGTGAACTAGATTACACAAAGTAATGCAACCGCAACCTACAACTCGTAAGTCGGGGCCTTTACCACTCTGTCACCACTGGTCACTTCTCACTATATAATAATAACTATGTAGAAAGATATACTCCTACTATTTTTTTCTATATAACTTATTGCCACATTCACCCCCAAATATCCGTTACTAAAATATGTTCAAGAAAAATAGTATTAGCAGTGATTTATTTGTCAGCCCACCGCTAGGGGGTAGTTTCACTAGTCATGGCATATAATGCTTGGACAGTGTCTTCGGAACATATATCTTTATGTTTTGTTCTTAAAAGTACTGTCGTATCATGTTTGTTATTTTTAATCTAGCTATATATGTAACACTGTTTTCTTATCTATTTATTTATTTAAATGTGCAGTAGTGGTACATAGGCGGATTTAATGCTACATTCTCTACCAATCAACGTTTGGGTTAAAAAAAGACAACACTGTGGTAGGTGTGCTGAATAAATAAATAGCAGTTATTTTACATAGAGTGTAATATAAATTCGGTAACTTATAAAAATAAAATATATATAATATGCTGATATTACAAACTAATAAATACTATGTAAAATATCAAATAACTATAATTAATAGAACTTAAAATAAGACAATTATTTTGACGAAGACTTAAACTAAGGTTGAGAGAACTTTAAGAACCTCAATAGATGTAGTACCATCAATTTCACCGCGATGTATTTACGTAGTTCAAGGTTCTAAAAAGTAAAAAAATGTTGTGTTCAAAAACACCTAAATTTACCTTTTCTATCTGCAGAATTACTTTTTTTATTTTTCTGATTATTAAAGATAGATTCGTTATTTATATCTCACTGTGTAATTTATTGGCACATTTATGTATTTTTAGAAAATTTAAAAACAGTAAGTGAGATTTTAGTTGTTTTTAAGAACTCTCCACTTACTTAGTAGGTGTTATTTCTATTGATTAGACTAGTTAATTCAAAATTAACTGAAAAAAAAAAGATCTTTGATGTAAAAGTCATATCTCTGACAATAATATCGGATTATAATGGGATACTTTTCCCATTATAATCAATCCGAATGACTAACTATCTTACGAATTACTCATGCATGACTGTGATTCAGCACAATACTAACCGACGTAGGTTTGTAACCTTTACTGTACTAATATGGATAGATCGTTATTCATACTTCCTTTTAAAAAAGTAGCTATTTTTTTTAATGAACTTTAAGTTACATATCAACAACTAGTAACTAAAAATTGGCCACATCAAAAGGCTTGAAGTCATCCAAAGGACAATGGAAACGTCTTTTGTTGAAGTTTCCTGGCGTGATCACAGCTGGAATGAGGACCTAGAACTTAGGTTACCGACAAAGCACGAAGAATCGTCAAACTTACGTGACAATGGGCAGGGCACATTACTTCACATTACAGAACGAATGGCTGTTGGGGCCGAAAGGCTCTGGAATGGTGACCATGTACCTGAAGACATATCGTTGGAAGATTCCTACGAGATAGATAGATTTGTTCTGTGTCTGGGTGTAATTTATCTATAATATGTATGTATTTAGAAATATTTAAGTATGTTTATCAGTTGGCTCGTACCCATAACACAAACTGCTTAGTTTGGGACTAGACGGCGTTGTGTGGTAGTTGTGGAATATATATATATACGATAGAATAAGTTAGATGCGAGATGCACTGGAGTGTTCATTTTGGAGACACTTGGGAGAGACCTATGTCCAACAGTGGACGTCTTTTGGCTGAAAATGATGGTGAACTAGAAATAATTTACTGACGCACCCGTCACCAATTTAACGGAAGACAAGTTATGGAAGTAATGATTTAATTCATTAAGCCCCCAAGCTAATGCCGGCGTTCACATACCTATTGTTCTTGAACTGTGTCTGTAATGACAAGATCGAAAGGTTAATACTGTCTTTTTAACAACATTACGCGTTTGTAAAAAACTACACAGACATAGTTAATGAGCGTTTGAATGGCATTATCTTAGCCACTAGTTATCTTCTATGTAAGCTAATTTTGAGTGGTTAGTGAAACACAATAACCACAAAAGCTAAGAGGAGAGTGGAGATGATTGATGCTCCCGCTTAAATTTCTCAGCTAACCTGTTCGTGTCGGAGTCCCCTACTATTCCTAGCTCGCATCGCTTTTTACTACAAGCAATTACAGTAGGTACAGCCGTCAGATCTTGGCGAGTCTGAAGTCAGAACTCTGCGAATTTGAGCGCTTGAAAACTCGACCAAAAGTAAAGTTTTTAAAAAACTAAATTCCAATAACAGTTTTTAACAGCAATAACAACTGCAAATTGCATTTATTTGTTTAAACCATTTGTTTTTTATGAGTTTTCAAGCGCTAAACCTCAGAATCGCCAAGATCCGACTGCCGTACTGTACTCTTGATTAATCAAATCACCAAAAATACAATATAATAAAGTAAGTCTAATGCAAAACCAACGCTACTGTACTCCCTTGATCTGAAATATCTACACTCTCTTGCAAAGGCAAAGATACGAGTATATCTAGCTATTTATACAAAACGGAGGCTGGTCATGTATAAAATCAACATTTAAATTAAAAAAAAAAACAGGTAAAAATAAACTACACCTATTCACTATTATTTTAAAGTATTAATTCAACTACAGATACACTTGATTCCAAAAAAAGTGACACCTACAAAAATAGGGACAAGTGCAAACGTGTTAGCTCAAAGACCGAAGAGACTTATGAAAAGGAAATCCTTAAACAAAACACTGGAGTGTAACGTCGAAAACAATAATTCTTCATTACTATTTCGTGTTGGGGTAAAAGATGGACATGCGCTTTAAAAGTGTGCGCCCTTTTTTTGGGGATTTATAAAATGTTCTATACAAACATTTTTGTAAAACGTATAATATTATTATTTTACCTATATAAAGCTTGCAAAGTGAGTGTAATATGGATAAATAGTTTAGTAAAAAGCAAATGCACACAAGTTAATTTTAATTTAATTAGTGAAGATACAGAAAAAAGTTGGTATAGCAATATTTTTTCTCGTTGTAAGTTTATATTATTTTTTAGAAATATTTTTTATGACATCCAGTTTCTGGGTGAGTTCAGAAGGGCTGTTGCACCAGGTAAAAAGTGTTCGTCAGCTACAACCGCTAGATCGTCGCGTGATAGTCTCTAAAATTTTAGACTAAACGGGTTAACAACCACACAGTAGATATTCAGGAATATCATAGAAAGTACATAATACTCATCACGAGACAATGATTATTCACTACTAATTCCTTTTTTCTATTTACCCTTGCTCAAAACAAACGAAAATTCGAAAACATATTAAAACAAAAACTCTCCCCATCATTTAGCCGCACAAGCTACTACACAAGTGGCACATTCAACTTATCGGCATATTGTCCAAGTTTTGAGGGAACGTGCAGGTGTTCACGAGGGTGGCACTTTTTGTGGCCGCCAGTGTAAGCATAAAATAGGAGCCGACTTAATAAGTGGTTATTTAGCAGGATAATGCTTCAGAATTTGGATTAATTCGGTGGGCTATTTATTTTTGGTCGTTAGTGTAAGTAGATTATGATAATTTTATCCCTTTTTTGTTGCATATGTGTAATAGTTTAAACAATTAGATTGGTAGTCTTTTTACCAGCAGCCCTATGGTGCAATGATCCTTACATGAAATCTCTCTACATGAAGTCTAAAGAATTTTGGCGATTTTTTTTTAATTTTTGAAAAATAAAAACTTTGCACCTGTTAAAAAATATAAAGTGGGTTGTACGTCATAGGTGTAAACCTAGCCAGGCGCGTAACTTTGTGTAATTTATTTCATCACCACTACTCTCAAAACAGTGAAGAAAAACATCGTGATTACATCCGGCGCATGTTCTAGAACCAAAAACTTCGAAGACATGTGACATCCACCAACCCTTATTGGGCCCGCGGGGTGCATAACGGCCCATTCTTTCTCTTAGAGAGGATTCCTGAGGTCCAGCAGTGGGAATATTATAAAATATTCCCACAGCTGGGACTAAGGCCTCCTCTAAGAAAATATTTCAGAGAATATTTTATAATATTCCCACCCTTGCAACGGTTTTGTGGGGCTTAGCTTATAAGTTACTTATCTTTTACTAGCTTTTGCCAGAGCCTTCGCGTACATAAAATATAGCCTATGTCACTCAGGAGTAAAGCAGCTTTCTATTGTTGCTAAAATTTTCCAATCGGACCAGTAGTTCTAGAGATTACCTCCTACAAACAAAAAACAGACTTTGCCTCTTTATTATATTAGTGTATAGTGTATAGATGAATAAAGACAATAAATAAATAATAATAATATTCCTTTGCTTTTGCTAGGCGGTTAAAAGATTAATAATGTAAATGAGAGTTAAAACTAAGAAAATTATTACTTTTAACATACTTTTGGTATTAACAAAAGATATGAGACACATTACCTGATAGAAATTTAAATTTCAAATTATATCTAAAGCCATTTACATAAAATTCTGAACATACTTTTGTTTCGTTGTCAAAATCCAAGTCTAAACACTGCCATAAGGTTTTTGAATAAAATTAACATACATAATTAGATTGCTTAAATAATTGTCTGTGCCATATTGACCGCTTTCACCCTTTATCATGTTTTATCTCTATTCAATCTAGGTTTTGGTTTTTTAGCAGCTGTAATATGTGTATTTCATGTTAGGTTAAGTAAGGTTATGTTTTTAGCAGTTGTAACATGTGTATTTTCATGTTAGGTTTTTTTTAAATTGCTATAAACTAGTGCTTGACTGCAATCACACCTGATGTCGTAGGGACTCTGCAAAAGGGTCGAAGCCTACTGGGGCCAAGAAAGGAAAAACGAAAGGCTTGGCCCCAGTGCGAAGAGCAGAGAAGGAACGGGGTGGGGCGTCATTGGATGATTTTTATCTACCAAAAAAACACAAAATAATAAGAAGTATATTATTTTTTGAGATTACACTCAACAAAAATTCCATTAAAACAATAATCCACATAAAATAACGACACTAAAGAGCATAAACAGCATACCTATTAAACCGTCTGTCTATCCGTACTTTATGTCCATTCATCACGAACGAACCGTCACTTCCTACACACGAAAGCACTCAGGAACGTAACAATCATCGCTTAGAAACATCGCCATATGCGCAAGACAACTGCACACGCCCACCGGTCAAATTTGATTTACGCGTGAATTACATGTCATAACCTGTATGCTCATATCACCCCGACCTCCCCTTTAAATCGAGCCACAGAGTGAAAATTACACAACCAAAAAATTGTTACACTGGATTTTGTAAAAAAAATCTGTTGGACATTTTTTTAGGCTGTGGTAGGGGAGGTGACAGCAAAATGTAACACACGTTTAAGTGTCATAAAAAAAACTCCCTTTTTCCAGTCAAGTGCACCTTTGTTCGTATCGATAATGCATTAATTTGAATATTCGCGGTGTCATATGTCAAATGGTTTGTAATTTTCTGTTTGTTCTTTTTTTTGTTATTTAATGTGATTTTCCACGGAAGTGTAATAAAGGTGTGCGTTTGTCACGATTGATTACTTTGTTAAATTATGTAGGTTTTACTTTAAGTAGAGGTAAGGTACAAATTGTGGTAGGTATTACGATAGTAATTTGCATCTGTATTTTTTAGTAAAATCTTTAGGTTCATGTAAACAGAAATTATACCCTAATTGTGCTAATAGAATTTAAAAAAATCTTAGATTAAATTATGCATTAAAAAATACTAATATTAAAAAAATATATATAATATTAAATTGTACAGTTTAACAAAAACGTTGGCCAGAAGCATGAAAATTCGAAGCCAAGAAAACAAAACCACGGAAAACTAAAAGTAAAATTAAGTTAATCAAGAGTGACACATGGTTGCAGTAAGTTTTAAGTTTCAACTCAAAAAAGGGAAATTGTTTTATTAAATGCAATTAACACTAAAGAAAAGTAAATATTCTGATACAAATACAATGCACATGCGCTCTAAATTCCATACGCAATAAATATTGTCTTCTCCAAAATCCCAAATCATAATTCACAACTTCCAGCACATTTATTATCAATACACCCTTTGTATTAGCCACTGTATAACTCAACGTCACTAAATACTAAACAGGTGAGTTCATTAGAGATTACTCACGGTAATTTGCAGTTCACCGTACAACGCCATCTGTCGACCGTGTCGATAACAATCAGGCCACGCTCAGCCAATCATATTGTGCAAGTGCTGATGTGAGGAATAATTATAGAATTAAGAGGATTATTTTTGGTAAAGGGTTGGTTTTATTTTTGTATAAGTTTATTTTGTGTTTTGTAACAGATATTCTTCTGGATGTTAGTCAGACGATTTAAAAAAAAAATAACACCTACATACGATTCAGATTTTAATCAGTACTAATACTAGGGGCCCAGCAGGTTGATGCGATAGCGGAACACCGGGGCCCTGGCACTAAGGCAAGAAGGAGCGGTGGGTCGTTTAGTCAGCAGAAGTCTCACAAGCAGCACTCTCTCCCGCTCCGCGTGATTCGATAATTTTTCCCACCATAACAAAAAACACCCCGTGTCTTGAAAATTACGTAAAGCCTTTGGTCCCGGTTGTTAATCACACATCTTTGACAGACCTTATAGATAGTCAGGAGCAAGAAAATCTAACCGCCATCATATTCTGCTTAACCCCAGTAGGAAAGGCAAATAAGGAACGGGGTGGGCTGTTTAATCAGTAAGAGTCTAACACTTTATCCTGCCTCACTCAAGGGCGGGATTAGCATTAGATAATTTTTACCCACTATAAAAAAAGACCGTCAGTTTAAATTAAGGTGTATGTCGTGTTACCTACCCAATTACGTTATTGAGATCTAATAGACAGTAGCTCCATGTAAAACACTGGTATTTTCGAAAAAATACATTTAATTATTATTCTAATAATAACCTAAGGTAAATAAACAAAAAATACATTAATATTAACAAAAGGTAGAAACTTATTGCCCATCAATAAATTCATCCACATCGATATCAATGGGAAAGTGCCCAGAACGCTGACAGCATTGCCACGCTGGATGGCAATGCTGATTCGCTGATAGAAATAAAGCCCAGCTCTCTGGTCACGCGAAGAGTCGACCAGCTGTTTGCAGATATCGCGTAAAACTCGATGAGCGCCGCTATTTAAATTAAAATTTATTTTTGATTACTAATAGGTGCCAGTTCTTGAAATAAATTGATTCGTCTGGCTTAGTCATTTTTACTTCGTGGAAATCGTTAAAAGAGAATACCACTTTAGCCAAAAAAAAAAAACAATTTGTTCTTCCAGCTACTGCACTTAGTTTTTTTTTTTAATCCGACTCTTCGAAATCTCAACGTTATTTTATTTAACATCATAACAAAAATCAAATGTATAATCACTTAAGCCTAAAAAATACACATGTGCTCCATTTAACGGATCACTTCTCCCGCACTCACCCTAAGACGCGGAATTTGAAAATCGAAACTAAAAAATCCGCATGTGCTATTTAAATCCGCAAATAGTATTTGTAAACTCGACCCCATATTTCACCCTTCGATAAGCGATGAGCGGGTTGAGTTCAAATGTTTGAACTTTGAAAGTGAATCTATTGTAAGTGGCGAGTTATAGATCTGTGTGAGATACACAGGGAGAATTCGTTTTTTTTTTTTAAAGAAGTCTTGGTTTACGTCAACCTCATAAAATTTCATATAGATTATTGTTTAAGGTGGTGGCCCGAGAGGGCGTAACAGACTTTTACTGACTAAAACCTTACGTATATTTTTAAGCTATTGTATAGCTTCTATCGCAGGCCTTGAGCGCGGGGACTAAATCCAGAAATTCCGTAACGAAAAAACCTCACGGCCGTGCATCGTCTAACGTCGTGTCAGTTCGGCAGTCTTCGACACGGCGCTGTGTGTCGCAGTGGCGTAGCGTGCAATCTCGGCGCCCGGGGCGTGAGACCCATTTTGCCGCCCCCATTCTACACTGTGAAATTTAAATGGTTGTTTTCCCGCGGCAGAATGACTTGCCATAAGGAGTACTTTCGAAGCATACAGTAAAAATAAAAAAATGAAAAGTTTTTTCAACTGGTGCTTAATTCAAATTAAATTTCACAGGCAATGAGGTTTCTTTTATTGAACTAATACAATTATTGGGAGAAAGAATAAAAAAGCTATTGTTTTGGAATTGACACAACAATTTTTTTTTTCTTGAAGAAAGTTGTTCAGTATCATGAGTAGAAACCACTGTTAAAATTTCGTTCACAACTTCAAAATCACCCTGTATAACTGTTAGTATTCCATTTTGACCCCCTTCTACTAAAGTAGAGGGCGCGGTACTGGTTGCACACGGGCGCCACAAGTGCTACAGACGCCTCTGTTTCAATTTTATAGTTATTGTTGTTTTTTGACCTGTTCTGACACATGAAATGAAGATCTCTACCCGCTTTACCGGCGACATTTTGCCGCCCCCAAGGGCTGCCGCCCGGGGCGAGCTTCCCCCTCCGCCCCACCCACGCTACGCCACTGGTGTGTCGTGCGATTAGACGTATTGTACGACTTAACGATGACATATTGACAGCTGACAAGTAAACATTAAATGTTATTGTGCTCGTAATTAAATAATTATTTAAAATAGAAAAAGCAGTATTCAAACAGTGTATAATTCATAAAAGTGATGATAGACTCATAAACAAACAGTAACAGTGTTATCATAGTTTAAAAATACCGGATTAACATATAAACATTGATTCTCAAATATATAAACATTGACTAAAAACTCAATAAACTCAGTGCTTTAAGTGTAAATATACAAATTTTAAGACAATAGCCTACAAAATAATCATAATTATAATGGAGTGTGGTGATAAAACACGTCCAGGATAAGTGATAAAGAAAATTCCCACAACAGCTGTTTTTATTTGAATTCAAACAAGTCGATAAAGCAGTATAGTGAAATGAAAAAAGCGACATCTGTCAGGGAGTAGCGGAACTTGGTTGACACTTGATTTACGTCTGTCATTCATTCTTTCCACCGACTTGGAACATAGTATTTTGGCACATCAAAAGAAATTCGTGCACAGGTGTGTTGCCATTATACTAAACTATATTTTCCCCGATATTAATTATTGCCACTTATATAAAAGACATCTAAATTAGGGGAAAAACGCACAAAAAAACAATGTCTGCTAAAATGAGTACGAGAAATGTCCGCAAGATGCCTGAAAAAGTGACTTGCTGCTCCGAAATCGGACGAATACATAATCAGCTGTTTGTGAGAAAGTATATAGGTGTACAAGTATTTATCTACAACAGTGAACGGCTGTACTTGTAAAATTTGTATATAAAGTGTTTTGAATATGAATGAACAAAGTGCATTTATTATTTATTTATTTAATAAAAGAAAAATTTGTTTTCCTATCGGTCACCACGCTCAAAAAGTGTAACTTGAATTAATATCAAAGAAAAAGAAATATTGTATGAATAAAATAAAAATAAAAAATTAATAATTATAATTGCATAAGTTGATACAGAATGCTAAAGCTATTAAAGAAAATAGCGCGGTAAAGCTATTGCAGAATGCAATAGCTTTACCGCGGCAGTCCCCGAGTGCCACACGTATTTTTTTGTTTGCCCTTACGTACAATTTAGAGCAGGAGTAGGTTTTAGTCAGTAAAGGACTGACCCGCCAAAGAGTGAACAAATCATTGGAATATTTACCAACTTAACAAAAGCTCATGTTATGGTTTTATTTATTTTTTTCCGTGCGAATATTTTTTTTTAATTGTGATTAAAAATGAGATTCATTAATTGAAAAAAAAAACTTTATTTAATGTTTCAATGTGTGTTTGTTGTTGTGTGTGTTTTGTTATAATGTTATTAATTTAATGTTTCTTCCATATATCTTAGTTAACGCGGTGTTCAGTAAAGATTAAAAAAAAAATAAAAAAATATAATTACAAAAATTAACGAATTTTAAATGAGTTTCCTTTTTTGGAAACTCTCTTTTTCGGAACGTAATATTTTTCAGACTTCTTTTAACTTTTTTAAGGCACAAATACACCCGGTGTGTCTCAACCACTCTTACCGACTTAATACCGATAGATAGCTACCGAATGTTATAGCCAACATACATCCCGTCATCATGACTATCAGATCCACGCGAGGGGGATGACGGGATGGGCACAAGTGACAGTCATCATACCGTTACAGCGAGATTACTGGGGATGGAGGACGGATGGTGGGAAGTCGGAGTAAATGGTAGATGGTTATAGAGATAAATATTCCATTGTGTTGATGTTGAAAAGTCGGGGCCGGGAGGTAAATTGTGGAAAATTATTGAGGATTAAAATAAAAAGTATTTCTCACTTAAATCAGTCTCTCTGGTGTATTTTTATTGATCATTTTGCATTTAAGGTGCAGCTTTCTTAAAACGACATTTTTGTGTATTCAATAACTTGTATGGTTGTTTGTATATTAATAAAAAGTGGTGTTATTATGTGTATACTATATACGGAAAAAAATTCTACAACATAAGTTTAGTTGTGTAGATTTTTTATCTTCTCTATGTTGCAATCACTAATCTTACTAATATATTATAAATGTAAAAGTTTCGATGTTTGGATGTTTGTTACTCAATCACGCCAAAACGGCTGGACGGATCTGGATGAAATTTGGCACAGGCATAGGATACACTCCGGAATAGGACATAGGCTCCTTTTAATGCCGGAAACCCCAACCCCAACCCCAATACCACGCGGGCGAAGCCGCAGGCAAAAGCTAGTTGTATATAAGTCAATTTGTGAAGTGCGTTGTGTCACGTTAAGTGTGCCTCCGAACGGAGACAGATCCTCAATAAACCTAGTCTAGTTCCTAGATCAAGCGCCATTTCAAAAGGATTTCATGCCTGACTCGTATTAGCTTGACTTCTAGAAGATTACCCTCTTTTTGTAAGTTTCAGCACTGTATTGGATTTTTTCTTTAACAATACTGATTTGTGGGAATGTTATAAACACAATTAACAAATCGAATTCATTAAATTATAAATTAATACAAAAAATATTACATTTAAAAAAATAATAACAATAATTATTACTGAAAAATAATTATTTATTTATTTTTATATTTATGTCAAAAGATTTAATTTATTAATGTCATAATTATAGAATCTTACTAACTAAAACTAAACACTTACAGTAGGCACATAATTTGATTGACACTAAGTGCAACATTTAACTTTTTTTTACCAAAATCACCTCAACTATATCTTTAGCTATATTCCAAGTATTAGATCAATCAAATCTCCTCCATTTTTCCGTAGCAATAATTTCTTTTCTCATCCGATTATACCATTATAGCATTAGCGTATTGCCAGTCAGCGTGCGAACCATTTTTCTTCTCGTACTTAAGGAACCCCAAAAATTCACTTTGGTGGAATTAGTTCTTCATAATCTTGAAGCTAATTCATCACCGTTAGCCGAATGAGTGGGGAGTGATGATGCGAAATAAATATTATATACTAGCTTTTATCAGCGGCTTCGCCCGCTTACATAAAATATAGCCTATGTCACTCAGGAGTAAAGCAGCTTTCTATTGTTGCTAAAGTTTTTCCAATCGGACCAGTAGTTCTAGAGATTACCTCCTACAAACAAAAAAACAAACTTTACCTCTTCATTATATTAGTGTAGACAAGTGGTAAGAATATTTGGTCGATGTTTTTTTTTTTACTATTAAAGGGCTTGTGCTTCAAAGTCAAAGTTAAAATATTATTATTTCACATAAGTCTACATACATGGGCACTTGTATAACGTCAGAAGCTAGTGCACGGTTCCAAATTGGTCGATTCCTATGGTTAAAAACCGGCAAGAAACTCCATCATAACTCTTTTAAAATACAATTGGTTTGTTACAATATTTCCATATTACAGTATTAACAAATAAATTGACCACTTATTTCACCACCACACACTTATTCAGAAGTGTCGTTTTAATCAGCAATGGAGCACATTAGCTGATCAACAATGGAACAAACTCATAGTTTGTTAAGAGATAGGACTTTTGCAAGTTTAAAATATAATAATTTAGTTTTACAATGTCAAAATTAAAAAAAAACCCTGTCTCATGAAAGGCCCGCCCGTCAGCAGTTCTACTGCAAACTGCCCAACTACGTCTGTTAAGTCAGAAAAAGAATTTGATAAGCCGCTGTTCTACACCACTCAATCCAGCAAGAAAGCAGTAGCTAGTGTATTCAACTGTAAGAATAACACAAAAGTAATAATATTTTTCAACAAAAAAATAGTTACCTCATTAACCTATCAACAAAAAGAAAAAATATCTCACTCACTCCTGTCGGTATCTTTGCATAAAGTCTTCAAAGGCAAAATAGCGCACAAGATTAACACGTTTAATACTCACAATATTTTAACAATAAAACGCAGTAAAATTCACAACATTTTAGCAACAGAACCATCCCATTAAATATTATGCATGATCAAACAAAAAATACCACCCAAATACTACACTAAAAAAAGAAAATCAACCCGCAATTGGCCACGGTATTATAGACCACACACAATTCATAATTGGTATTTGGGACCAGACAAAGAAATTTACGCAAAAATCGGTGCGTGACACAATGGCCAATAAAGTTATAAAATACTAGCTTCTGCCCGCGACTCCGTCCGCGGAAAATTTGTGAGACAAAAGTTGTGATAGCTCGGTTAATATCCATGTTATATAAATAATTTATAGCCTATGTCACTCAGGAGTAAAGCAGCTTTCTATTATAGCTTAAATTTTTCCAATCGAACCATTAGTTCCAGAGATTACCTCCTACAAACAAAAAAAACAAAAAATCAAACTTTACCTCTTTATTATATTAGTGTAGATGTAGACTAAAAAAAGAAAGTCAACCCGCAATTGGCCACGGAATTTTAGACCACACACAATTCATAATTGGTATTTGGGACCAGACAAAGAAATTTACGCAAAAATCGGTGCGTGACACAATGGCCAATAAAGTTATAAAATACTAGCTTCTGCCCGCGACTCCGTCCGCGGAAAATTTGTGAGACAAAAGTTGTGATAGTTCGGTTAATATCCATGTTATATAAATAATTTATAGCCTATGTCACTCAGGAGTAAAGCAGCTTTCTATTATAGCTTAAATTTTTCCAATCGAACCATTAGTTCCAGAGATTACCTCCTACAAACAAAAAAAACAAAAAATCAAACTTTACCTCTTTATTATATTAGTGTAGATGTAGACTAAAAAAAGAAAGTCAACCCGCAATTGGCCACGGAATTTTAGACCACACACAATTCATAATTGGTATTTGGGACCAGACAAAGAAATTTACGCAAAAATCGGTGCGTGTCACATTGGCCGATAAAGTTATAAAATATAAAGGCTTTGAGGTACAATGGGGGTTGTAAATTTCAATATTGAGTGTGACTGGACGAGGCGGACGTTAGCCTACAATGTTGCGAGAAACGGTCCTTAATGGTGCCAAAGAAATATGTTTTTATTTATTCTACTGTGGCATGTGATTGAGATATTGATGACTTTTACTGAATAATGAAGCCCGTTTAATTTTGAATAGAGAAATCAAAGATATTATTAAAGTGTGAGTCATTATTTAGTTCTTAGAGTTTAAAGCTAAGGGATTGTTCGGTAACTCTTTAGAATAAACGCAAATATCAACTGAAGGAATACAGCTAGGTTTTAATTGGATGTGAAATCGATTACTAGAGTTATTATATGTTTGATTTGATGACATTGTTATGATTTTTTTATTATTCTGGATAGGATCACGTTTGACCACAATCTCACCTGAAGGTAAGCGATGATGTGGTCGACAATGGAGCACGCTTGACTAGAAGTAACCTATTCACTCTTGACTACTTTAGATGTAAATCTAAACAAAATCATCATCATCATCAGCCTTATAATGTTCCCACTACTGGGACACAGGCCTCCTCTCTCTAGGAGAGGGAATGGGCCATAATCCACCACGCAGGCCCAGTGCGGATTGGTGGATGTCACATGACTTCGAATTTTTGGTTCTAGGACATGCCGGTTTCCTCACGATGTTTTCCTTCACCGTCTAAACAAAATAGTAATAACTAATACTACCTAACCTACTAATAACACATTAATGAAACATTAGAATTGTATAAGTATTACTAATGTTTTTTTTTACTAATATCTATATTTAAGAAACTTAAACACTACCTAATGATTAAAGCTAAACTTAGATTATGTTAGATTTTTTTTTAGATAATAAGTTATTAGGGACTTTAATCTAACAAAATTAAATAAAAACACTAAAAGATTTCTATAAATTATTATTATGTTAATGCTAGCCATAAACCACACAGAGCCTATGTAGAGGCGCCTGATGCCAAAGGCACGTGCGCTTAAAGTCCAAGCCTTCAAATTAACGCAATAAAATTAAACCTAACATACGGCTTCGTAAATTTTGTGTGACGACATTTGTGTACAATGTTGTCGTTGGTGCTAATGGAAAACACATAAAGTGTGTTATTAGTTTTATGGTTTTAAACTTACATCTGAGTATGAATACCGTTAACTCGAGTTGTGAGGCTCATTGGACTGGGACCGTGGTCCCAAATTCCACCTTGTATTTTAGGACAATAAGAAAAAAAGGATAATGTCTCTTAAATCATTTTTTTCTTGTTGTCCTAAAATACAGTACAATGCAAATTAAGTACAATTAACAAATATGTATTTATTTTATTTGGTTCAGAAAAACTAAATAAAAAATTGTATAAGTGGTATTTGGTATCGTGGTCCCTAAAATCTACTAAAAACATAAGTTGTATTTAGGACCTTGATCCTAAAAAACTACAAAAAAATATAGGTGGTATTTGGGAACGCAATCCCAAAAAAAAATACTCAAAAAATAAATAAAATTATAGGTCTAAAAAACTCCAAGACCAAACTCAAGCAAAATTTTTTTTTATCTTTATTTTAATATCTGATTTAGCTGTTATATTTTGCTGGCGATTATTTTTATTTTTAATTTAACTATCTTCAGCTGCGGTCTTTCCGTCCGATTATAATTTAGGTGCATTCCATGCTAGAAAAAAGGTCCTTATTAAAATAGCGCTCTTTACCATCAATGATTGCGTCACTGCTTACCATCAGGTATCGCAGTCAAGCACTAGTTTATATAATAAAAAAAATAATACATTCGTAATTAAAAAACAAAAAAAAATGCATGTGTCACTTGAACAAACCCGTGGAAATCGACACGTGTTCATGTCGTCAAAAATTAGCATAATATTGATAATATGCTAATCTGAACTGTTTAGTGCTACAAAAATCTTGAACATATGGACAATCGCACGGCAATTGAATTGTAATGAGAATTATTTGATGTTCATACTGCGAGACTGTTTTCATGAGCTACTTTTTGTAAATTGACGGGTATCACAGATAAGAACCAACAAATTTCATAACGATTAAATTTAAATTACAAAGTGAATCCAAATAACCTCAAAATTATTTTGGATAGAAATGCGAGACATACAGGACCGTTGATTGTGGCGACATCTAACGGAAAGGCCTATATCCAACAGTAGACATCTTTGGACTGAAATGATGATGATAATTATAGTGATATAGCTGCAATTTCAACTTTATCCTCCGATCGAAGGATAAATACATTGTTGTTATGAGCATGTTGTCTCCCACAGAAGGGAAGGGCCTCTGTTTCTTTCTTCCGTTTTTCTCTATTCTTAACTATATCTGCAGCTCCCCTAGTCAAGTTTATAATCTAAAATTGTAACGCTAGTAGAAAACGAATCAAATTTATGAAAATGACATCATCTTGCACTCACAAACTTCGTAGCCAAGTTCACATCGTTCAAAATTATAGAACGAAATATAATCATTTCTACTATGATACTAAATCCTGTAGTTTTATGATATTTAGTGATAACTACGCTGAGGTGTATCGATAGTAGATATGTTAGCTGACACGAAAGGTTCGTGACTTGGCTAGGCGGGCTGGCCAATTCTTTCTTTCCTTTTTTCATTCTGTGTTCTCCTTCTAGGACAATCACATTGCCAGTCCCTGTTGTTTGAGATATAGCAGTCCTTTTGTCCCATATTGTCAAGACATGCCGTAGATTTTCCTTCAGATTTTTATTCTAAAATTTCCAGGAGTCTATTTAAGTATACTTAAAATGTTATATTTTTGCAATTAACTATGAATCTACATTAAACTCCGATAAATATTCGCCCAATTAGAACGTCACAAAAACAATACTAAATATATTCAAATTTTATTCACCTTAAAATGTATCAGTAACATCCATCTGGGCTTGTACACAAATGTTCCATGCATTTTGCGGGGTTACCATTTGATTCAAAAGTCCTGGTATAAAGGAATTAAAGCTTAACAACCTTTTAATCAAAATCTTATTTGTAATTTTTCATCATCATCAGCTCAGCCGAAAGATGTCCACTGTTGGACATAGGTCTCTCCCAATCATTTTCAAAATAATAATTTGTCGGTCTCACAATTCTCATTCGTAGGGTCGAAGCAAACTGGGGCCAAGGGTTCGCGTCTGTAAAAAAGGCTCGGACCCTTACCCACCATAAATGGCAACGTAGGAACGGGGTAGGTTGTTTAGTCAGTAAGCGCCTAACACTGTTTCCCGCTCCGCCCAAGGGCTGGACTCGTCATTGGATGATTTTTGCCTACCATAAATAAAAGCCCGGGTCATTGGTCCTTCTGCTTCTTTCGGTACCTACGTGATTGCTAGTCCAAAACCTTTCAGCTGCATCGACCATCTGTTTAGTGAGCAATGTGCCCTGTCCAATGCCGCTTTGGTTTAGCGATCCTTCGAGTTGTGTTGGAACATTGATTCTCCTGTCGATATATTATAGTTATTTTGTAGCCCTTTCTTTTACGGGTTTTTTATGATGGGAAAAATTATCTAATGACGAATCCCGTCCTTGGGCGGAGTGGGAAACAGTGTCAGACCCTTACTGACTAAACGACGCACCCCATTCCTTCTTAGCCTTCATACCAGGTTCGAACCTTCCTTTCAGAAACCGGAACAAGGCCTCAGTAGGTTTCGGCCCTGTAGTTGGGCCTCTACATTTGCTGACGACTCCTTGAGGCGCACGGGAACAGACCGCGCCATCGACGACTTGGCTTGGTCCGGACTATAACTAGACAACCGGACGGCTACCCATTGCTCACCGTCCGCAAGCCCGCTCCAGAAATCGGGCCAGTGGCCAGAAATCGGGATCGGAATCGCGGCGGCGTCTGAGGCGTGCGCTCCGTTGCCTTATGCGGTCGGCGTCCTCCTTTGCTAGTGTTACTGCTTCGCAGAAGGAGGTGAACGCCTGTTCCGTTCCGGGGTCACGGTGATTATTTCAAAGAATGCCGCCTATGAATTATGGTCACCCTACAGGCACTTGATAAATGGCCATTATGGTCATGTTCCTAAAGCCCCTCTTTTTATGCTCAATTTGTTGTTTTATTGCTCCCATAAAATCAGGTGTTACAGTTTACACTAGTTAATTAGGCCTTTTTTATTTCCGTTTGTTATTTTTTTGAAGTAAATGTCGATATGAAATAAACCATTTTATTGCTTAAGACATCCTAAACCTATAAATTTATAAAATAGGATGTCATCAATTTCCTGTTGATCAAGACATTTAAGTAGGTGATAAAAAATCATCTTACTCGTAGTTAACAAAACATTTACATTTTTTTTTCCTACAGACTTAATTTATTTTTCTGTAATTTTGTCAAATTATTTTTATGAGCTCACTTGATAAGTATTTAAGGGAAGTTTCATAGAAAATTATAGTTAAATCTGTACTAATATTGTAAAATGATGTATGTTTTTGGTTAAAATGCGATTATATTTGGAGTGACAGATTTTTTTATAGTAGGCAAAAATTATCCAATGACAAATCCCGCTCTTAGGTGGAGCGGGAAACTGTGTTAGTCTCTTACTGACTAAACAAAACATCCCACCTCGTTCCTTCTTTGCCCTTCCCACTAGGGCCAAGCTTTCCTTTCAGTAAGGTTTTAATACTAAGGTTCTGTTACTTTTTTGGTGTACAATAAAGTAGGTATTATTCTTTTCTATTCTATTCTAATTTATAAATTTATCCCATATTATAGCTCTATATCACTCCCTGCACCGTGATCCACTTCTATATTCTTTCTTGGCTTTTCATACCAAGTTTTAGCTTTAGCGGGTTTACCTTTCAAAACCGAAACTTACAGTCCCAGAAGACTGTGAAAATATTTTCGTAAATAAATATAACTAGCGATTATTAGTAATCCGCAAGGCTCGCGTGGTGGATTATGGCCCATTCCCTCACCCAAAGAGGAGGCCTGTGTCCCAACAACTTTAAAAAAGCTGATGATATGATGATAGCGATAAAATCTAACAGTATCGTTGGAGATAGTTACAGTACCTTTCGAGTACCGTAATCATTACATAGTATAAAATAAAGTCCCGCTTTCCCTATGTATGCTTAGATCTTTAAAACCACGCAACGGATTTTGATGCGGTTTTTTTTAATAGATAGAGTGATTCAAGAGGAAGGTTTACGTGCATAATAACATGCATAATATATTCAATATCATTATCCGTGCGAAGCTGGAGCAGGTCGCTAGTTAGAGATATAATAGAAAGACGAGCTGTGCGAACGCCGGCGTTAGCTTGGGGCTCAAGAGTTTAAGCATCCAATATTTTAACCCTAATCAACACATACACCACATGTTACAAACTCAACATGTAAAAGCCAGTACAATCAATCAAAAATTACGGCTGAAACTTCAACCACACATTAGGACTGTAAACATTAGTTTTGTTGACAATGATCATTTGTTTACTCGTTAAGACATGCTTCTGGGAGACAGAAATAGGAGCCATGATTTGGTGAAATCACTTGATTGATTGTCAAATGTTTTTGGTTTATTTTGGTTGAAGTTTTATTCATAAAGCGTTATTTTATAAAGTATTTTCAGGCTAGAGTGAATAGGGTTTTAATAAACTAATACGCCTAACCATCAACAATTAAATCACTGCTTACCATCAGGTTTTTTTTATCGTGGGCACGAAATTATGCAATGTCGAGTCCCGCTCCTGGGGGGAGCGGGCAACAGTCTCAAACTCTTACTGACTAAACACCCCACCCTGTTCCTTCTCTGCCATTCGCACTGGGGCCAAGCCTTCCTTTCGGTGACCGCGTACCGGAAGACGTAGCGATGAAAGGCCTCCCACAAGGTGGATCGACGACCTGGTCGAGTCGCTGGAATTCGACGGATGCAAGACGCTGCTGATCGGTCATTGTGGCGATGTTTGGGGGAGGCCTATGTCCAACAGTGGACGTCTTTTGGCTGAAATGATGGAAAACAATCATGGGGTAAAAACAAAACAATAAAAAATTAAATAGAAACTTCTTTATTGACGAAAAAACATATAATGAAGTAGATATTAAATTTTACCTTTTTCAGCCGTATTACTCTTTTTATTTTTCCAACAAAAACTCGTAATTTTCAGGGAAAATAGCTTTAAAAGTAGCTTTTGCTTGCGACTTCGTTCGCGTGAATGATGGATGTTGCGGGCACGAAGTTTAAACCAAGAAAGAATAGCCTTTTGTCTTTTCTAGTAGTTTAAAAATACTCTGTACTAAATTTAATAACAAAATATGTCAGACAGTTTACATGTAGATCAATATATATAAATAAAAAATTAAAATTTCCGAGATATTACACAATACATCAAAATGGATTTGAGAATAAAATTGCACGCCTTAAGGGTGCAAAAATGATTGACATCTAATACTTAACTAACACCAAACCCGACACTTCTTAGAACCAACGATTTTCACGGAAATTGCGACATTCACGACATCAAAAATGCAAAAGATTGCATTCGATACGGTTGGCAATTTACTTGTCACGACAATTGCAGTAAATTAATAGCTATTACTCAGTAAAAATAACAAAGGTATTGCATTTTTAATTCTGAGTAAATCTCACGGGTGGACGGGTATGGAGGCCGGTTTGAGGATGACACATGACTTGACTGACTGAGTTACGTAGCTTGATGAGTAAGGTGGAACAAGGGAAAGTTAGGAGGGTGCTTAGAGGATTTTTTATGGTGGGTAAAATTCATGCAATGACAAATACCCCTTAATGACCCTTAGGCGGATCGGAAAACAGTGCCAGACTCTTACTGCAAAAACAATCCGAAAAAGGAACGGGGGCTTCTTTGACTTTTGCACTGGGGCCAAGCGTTCATTTCAGAAAGAGACCCTGGGCCACAGATGGTTTTGACCCTTTTGCAGAGTCCCTACGAGGGTTTTTAGAGGTGAAAACTCCACATTTTACTTGAATCATCGGACTTTTGAGTTTTCCATACCTAAAGCAAAAACGGAAACCATACAGAATCACTTTAGTATCGCGTAGTTCGTCGCGGGTTCAAGCCCAGCCCGGCGCATTACTTTGAGTAATTTATTTCATTACCACTGCTCTCTAAACGGTGAAGAAAAACATCGTGAGTAAACCGGCATGTCTTAGAACCAAAACTTCGAAGACATGTAACATCCTAGTGGATGTCACACGTCTTAGATTTTTTCTCGCACTTTTCTTTTCTCCGAAATATCTGATTTTTTTTTCGTGTTTTTTAAGTAACAAACAAAATTTTGTAAATGACGGAATGCAAAAGTAACTAAGATTCAAAAAAATATAACCGCATTGAAAACCTAACCTAACCTTCCTTTTCTTAAGTCTGTAAAAAAAAGGATACTGATCAATATGACAACTTCATAACCAATGAAGTGTGTTTTATTCAAAGATACACATCTGTAGGTAGATAATAAATGACGACCCATCTTACAAGGGACAGTTATATATTTCAAATATCCCCGTATATGTACCTTCAGTAGGTCGTACTTTCATTTTCATTATTCTTTTAACAACACAGGCCAATTACGAAACTTCAAATTTTTCAGTCACACCATTATTTTAACACAAAGAATTTACTAATTCGACGGGGATTGATGCAAATGACACCTTCTTACAACAAAAACCCCGTTAAATAAGACGTGCCTGAAACGAAAGTCATTCGAATTTCAACCTCATGTCTTAGAAATTAAAAGTGTTCATAAATTATCAGAACCGTAAAACTTAATTTTGTAACACAAGTTAAATTTTGCTGCTACTCAACTAATTTTGAAAACGATTTTATTCTTTATTTTTAAGACAGTAGAGTCTGTACATCGATTTTACAGGTGTAAATAATAATTTTGTAAAATTTCCCGTGACATGTTACTATTGATTTAAGAAAGTTTATACAAGGGGTGGGTAAAGATGTTTCCTTTGAAGAAATTGAACAATTTACGGAGTTTTAACTTCATAGGGGTGAAAATGAAAGGAATGCTTGGAAAAATAAACTGTGAATGTTTTGTTTTCGTAGATATTTATCTTTTAAACGTTTGATAGGTAAAATAGCTTGGATTAATTGGTAATGTAAATATGTATGAAATTTAATACAATCTTTGTAACTATCTTATCCGGTTACGTACCCAAGGCGAAGATCAAAAGACTTAAGTCAGTTTTACGAAGGAATACTTGTTTAAAAAAGTATGGTCCCCTTTGAACTTGGTTACCAACTGTTGGAGCTAACAAAAGAAATCCAAAGTAAATGTCTCTATGACCTCCAACGTAGGGACCCTGCAGAAGGGTCGAAGTCAACTAGGGCCAAGGTTTCTTGTCTGAAAGGAACGTTCTAGCCCTAGTATATATATCGACGTAGAAATGGGGTAGGTTGTTTAGTAGAATGACGAGAAAAATGGAAACTTTGCACGGGAATAGTACATTGTTATACGAGGGACGAAAGTTAGATATGTAGTCCCGAGAAATTTCTTGGCGACCGAGCGATAGCGAGCGAGGTAGCGAGTTCGAGGGACTAAATAACTCTTTAACCCGAGGTAAACACTGCTTTTGATTACGAATACGAGGAAAATAAAAATAATAATAAAAACCTGAGTCGTCGTCAAATGTCTTCGTATGTTTTTAGGTAAGTATATTTCTTTTGATTTAGGCGGTAAGCGGTTTTCTCCTCAAAGAATCTTGCGTTAAATTTAGAACTGAAGCTGATGAACTTATCGCGTTAATACAAATTTCTTATAACAGAGATTTAGCAAAATGTAAACAAAACTCTACACCTCGAAAAAAAAATCAAGACTGAACAAATCGGCCACAGATTATAGAGAGACTTTACCCGCCATTTTTTTTTTAGTCGTCGTCTGGCTATTCAGTCAATATTTTTCATTTTATCATAGCAAAAATGGGTCAGGTCAACATTTTTCTCAAATATAATATTAGTTTAATGAAATAGTTGAAAGTAAATTAAAATAAAGTCATTAAAAAAATGTATTCTTAAATTAATTCTATCTCTATGTCATTTTAATTGTACTGGCAGCATAAAAAATCGGGTCACGGTTCAATAGAAATGTCAAAATAGAACTAGTTTTTTTTTTTTTATATTTGCTGTCTAAATATTAAAAAAACAACTGTCAGTTGTAAAGTAAAACTCCCTAGGGAGTAAAAGTACTTCTTCCAACCCTGTCCGCAGGCAACTTTACACCTACTTTCAGAGTATGAGTAATGAAAAATATATTTAAAAAAAAATATAATTTGCATCCAAACTATTTCTAGGTAATAATTATTGAGTTAGCTGTTTTTGAAAGTACTTTGAACTTTAGACAGAATAACATAATGTCGGGTCTAATAATAATTTGGGTCGGTGATATAAGTAGTAAAGTGTGAAAATAATTAAGTTTTCATATTTTCGTAATGTAATTAAAAGTTTGTCATCAAATAGACATTTTTTTTCTACCCAAAAAAAAAAAATACCCTGTTTCATCCCTAATCCTGCCAGGGGAGGCAATTAACTGATATCGGCTGAGTGTACACGTAATGCGTCTTGTATAAATATTGAACCGTGCGCCAGACGTATTTGTGTAATAGCCTTATAATATTGTTTGTCTGGCGCTGTCTCTGCGTTTGGTAATGACAGGGATGTGTTTTTTATTTTCAATGATATAAATACAAAAATAAATGGGTCTGTCTGTTTATTACCTCTTCAAGTCTTTACAGATTTGCATCACAATAAATGTAACTAGCATTTAAGAGGATGCCCATACCCCGTGCCCGTACCTCATGATTAGATTGGCCGCTTATAAAAAGCATGCAACACCAAGTTACGAAGTGTCGACCATGTACTGTAAGACGCAATGTTAGATGGTCTCTTGAGGGTTACGAGAATCTGATGCATGCAAAATATAGAGCAGGTCGAGGTAGCAGTGACACTTGGATGAGGTTTAAGTCCATCTGTGGGCGTCATTCAGAAGAAATGTTGATACTGAACTCAAAGATATCATAGAAGTCAATGATGATTATGTCTCCTATCACTATTGTATCTATAAATCTTTACATGTACCTTTAATAAAAAAAGAACCGACGTCACTAAAAATATGAAAATAACTTTAATTTCCAAATGCGGTGTTTTCGGTGTTATTTGTTTCTTATCAAAATAGGATATTTAAGAATTTCCCTCTATTTCTCATGGATCCCATTATCAGATCTTAATTTGGTGACAGTGGTACCACCTCAGAACTATCTACTTTTGAACAAAAAAAGAATTTTGAAAATCCATCGATGATTAGCGGAGTATTCTATAAACAAACATCCAAACATAGTACCTCCTCCTTTTTGTGACGTCGGTAAAAACTATAACAAGATACCGATAACAAATAACATCCAAAGTAACGTCACTATCTCCTTCCAATTCCCACATCACGAACGGAAGTTTGATACCGGTTAAGATCGCTCCTTAACCGGTACTGGACACATCCGTACCGTAAAGGTTCATGGCAGTGATCCAATCAAATGATTTTTCCTGAACCCCGTGGAACATGTAACAGTGATTAATATCAGTAATACGGTATTATTGTCCGGTGCAGCTCCGTTATCGTGATCGACAGCTTTGAATCATGCGGGTTCAGTGCGGGTGAGGAGCGACGAATTTTGTTCATTTTAAGACAGAAAGAAAAATATTTTTGTTAAGGTGATATTTTCTTCTTATAAATAAAAGCAAAACTAAGTAAAAGCTAGACTGACATATCAATTAAACAAATATCATAGCATAAATACAGAAATTACTGATAGGAACGTAAATTTTGTACAAGGTTTCCTTTTTTTGACGTAAGTAAGCACGAAAAAAATTATACAACATAGCTCTCGCATTTTTTCTAGAATTAACAAAAATTGCGTGGTGGACACAAACTTTTGATAAAAATTTAAGTCATCTCGCGTGCCTACCGCGATGTTTATCAGGCTACTATAATTGCTAGGCTAAATAGTCATAGTAATAAATAAGTTATAGAAAATGACAAGTTTAAAAATATTCCAAAAGTATTTTAAATTTTTTAATCAACCAATTTGATATTAATAATATATTTTTTTAAAGATAACAAAAAAAAAATGAATAAACGGAATAATAACTAAACAAATGTTTGAACTTGTAGCTTATGCATATTTTCTAACGAACTTTATAAAAACTGTGTGGTTACGTAATCTTTCTAAAACAATACTGTATATGAGTGAGCGAATATAATAAACCAAGACTTTTGTATGCTAGAAGAAAACTCATTGTTGAGTTAAGCTCGCCTTTGTACATGAATTGTCTAGCTACTGTGTAGTATTTAATGTTTTGTGAACAATAAAGAATAAAGAAAGACTTAAATTCGTCGTTACAAACCCGCACCTATAAGGGAAGTGTTTTATTATTACCCAGATATCTTTTTAGATCTATTTTTTCGTTAGTTTTGTTGCTCGTCATTTATATCGCATGAACTAACTATTAATTTAATTAAAAGCGTATCCATTTGGGGCTACTTTCGCGCTGGCTCAGATGTAATCATTAATTCTTTTTATTAGTAACAGGTTGTTTTGTTGTAGGTTTAATGTTTTGGAAATGAAAAAGTGGACTAATTTTTGAATTTGTTCGGCGTGGTACTGCCCAAATGGTTTGTCAGGCCGATAAAGGTAAGCAGCCTATTAGGTAATACCTAAACACAAACAAGAACATAGTTCTTGTCTATTATTGTAGACATTTAGTTTTTTTTTGTCTTCTTCTGGCCTCTCTGTGTCTTGCCTTACTCTTCATCACGAGTTGTCTTATTATTCTACTGATAAAATATTTATGTACCGATTAAAGTTTATCTGCAGATAAATAGTTATTCTTGTCAGAAGATTTCTTATATTACTAATTGAATGGATAACGTTGTTCTGCTAATTTAATTATAAAAATTTTAATATAATTTAAATATTTTACAAACATATTGTGTGTTTCCTGATAGTTCTAACCTAGGTCTTTAAGTCAAATCTGTTACTGCTCAGCGGTGAATAGGTTACTGCTCAGCAAGCATGCTCTATCGTCAGCCACATCATCGCTTACCATCAGGCAAGATAGTGGTAAACGCGAGCCTATACGCAATATTAAAAAAATTAAACCACATATACACAAAAAAAAATTTAAAAAAAACTTAAAAATCGATAAAAACGTTTCGAAGGAGTTTGTTAACAAACACACTGTTAAACGAAATTTTCATAAAAAGAATTTTCAGGAATTAAAGACTGACTTTTTTCCACATACCGTATATACCGGCAAACTCATAACACACAAATGTTAATTCAACAAACTAACGGTAAACATAATCTCTATCGTTATAAACACGGTACATCTTCCCCATCATTAAACAACGATGAATCATCATTTTGCACTTTTTATTCTTTTTTCAAAACTCCGTGGGAATGCGTGTAGGTATGGGGTAAAAACGTTTTGCGGTTAATATTTTTTCCATTATTTTATAAAGGGCGTTTAGTATTTTTTTTCCTGTATTTTTGGCCAGTTATGATTTTTTTTTGTTATTAATTTGTGGGAGAATCAATTTGCCATCTAATTGTGTTGGAAAGTATTTGATGGGGTCTCAAAGGTCACGGATCATTGAAATGAATGGTATAATAATGATGACTAAATTTTTTGATAGGAAAATAGTTTGGTGAACTTTGGATGTACTTGAACTAAGTTTTAGTTGTGGTTACAATCTGATTAAAGGGACACTTATTTTTTTAACCGACTTTGTAAAAAGAGCAGGTTATCTAGTCAACAATACGATTTGTTTTTTTTTGGAGCTATTATAAAAAAAAACAAAGGTACAATAATTCAATATATTTTTTTTTTGTCTCAATTCCAGCTATTTTTGAAAATCTTAATTACGTTATTGGTGTGTAAGTATGTGTGTGTTTAGATACTAATACCGATGCATTACTAATATAGTAAATCTTCCTTTACGCTCCGCCTGAGAGCGAGAAAATTTATAAACGTAAAAAAATAGTTGTTTTATTTGTAGGCAAATAATATGGGACCTGATGACCTGATCAGGATTACTGGAATCCGATGGATGCAAGGTGCACAGGTCTTTGTGGCGACGCTTGGGGAAGGCCTATGTCTAGCAGTGAACGTCTTTCGGCAGAAATGATGATAATATTTGCCCACCTGGATGCGTTCTTTTGACCAATTCCCATATATGCCACTACAGTTCGCATCTGAGAGTCACGTGTTCCTAGAGTTGAAAAAAATCGGGCGGTTTCAAGTGGTGTTCCTCCCACAAATGGAAGACAATCATAATCATTGCCAAAAAATGTGTACCAAACTAACCATGACCAATTATCATACCTTTATTCGTTCAATAGCAAACCATAACAACGGCCAGTGGGCAGTGGGTAGGCAGAGTAATTACCGCGTGTATAATAAACGAGCTATCATAAAGGCGCGTCGTGTGAAACGACGACACCTGTGCAGGGGTGGTGGTAGACCTAGTGGGGTGGTAGAGGCGGCGTTGTGGTAAAATGTGTGATTTTTTTACTGGTAATCGTCTAAAAACTCCATTCCATTTTAAGCAAAGTGAGAAAGAGTGTCAGACTTTTTTTAACCAAAACTGACGCTTCTTCCTTCATTCGCCCTTATTTTCGTCCTAAGGCTGCGGTGCTCCTTCAATAATAGCTTTTTGACTTAACAAACCATGTCATTTCTATTATTTCAAATGATGATCATTATTTCAGTCGAAAGACGTCCACTGTTAGATAAGAGCCTGATATAATGGCACATCCTAAAATGCAGATCTCTCTGGAAAAGGCAAGAGATTTGATGGACACTTTTTCAAATCAATGCATTATTTATGAGCCGGTTGTGTCCTACTGGCAAAGGATTCTAATAACTCTTTCCATTTTCTGTTAAATAAAAGAGAGAGAGAGAGAGAGAGTCAGACTTTTACTAACTAAAATTCACGAGTCCTTTTCCAGCTGCCCTTTTTTCGTCCTAAGGCTGCGGTGCTCCTTCAATAATAGCTTTTTGACTTAACAAAATGTCTTTTCTATTATTTCAAATTATGATCATTATTTCAGTCGAATGACGTCTACTGTAGAATATAGGCCTGACATAATTATACTTCCCAAAGCTTAGAACTTTAAGGAGAAGTATGAGCAAGTGTCTTTATGGACACTCTTACAAACCAATATATTAACATGAGTCTGTTATATCCTGGCAAAGGATTTCTTTTCCATTCTTTCACAATTTTCTGTCCTCAGCTACTTTTGGATAGAACCCTTTACTAAGAGTTCAACTCGTCACGCCATCTCCATCTGTGCCTACGTCGTCACCGGTTTCTGCTGTTCATGATATAGTTAGTAGTTCGCTCAATTTTGCAATCACACAAGGCAGCACCCCTAGCCAAGTTACAATCGTATCGTTTAGAGTTAGCGCTTGTAGTTGGTCACGCCCCCAATTCCCTTGTTTAGACATTATCTCAACAAAGAAATTGGAGGCGTGGCTATCAACAAGCGCTTACATTAAACGAAGCTATTGTAACTTGGCTAGAGGGGCTGATGTGACTTGCCCAGTTCTATTTCAGCAGCTGAGTTGTGATTTGTATTTAGGAAATCAATTTAAATTTGTACGTTTTTTTTTTTCTTGTATGTAATACGGTCAGTTTTTTAGAACTTAACAAAATTAAATTCAATTAAAATTCTACGCCTATCTAACCCTTGTTCAGACTACACAATAATGAAGCGTCACAAACAAAAACCAGGAAACGATACGTAAACGTGACGGATAAAATTTCTTAGCGATTTCTCATTTCACCCCTCGTACAGTCACACTACAAACCATTTGATTTGTTTAATCAAATGCGGGCTTTCGAATTAATTAGTTTGTTACGCACCTGAGCGTACCTTTATTGTGTGTAAAACCAACTTACATTTACAGTAACAAAACTAATATTGAAGCAATTTTAGACTCTACCTAATTACGTTTACGGACTAAGGCTAGTTTTGTGAAGAGCAGATATTAAGTTTGTCGAAACAAGTATATTATTATTTCGAATTAATCGTCACACTCGATTCTAAAACTAAAAGTTATTTACAATAGAGTTTAAATTCGATTTGGTTTTTAGCATTTTATAAAAGATTTTTGTTGATTTAATTTTTTAAAGTTTCAATACTTAATTATAGAGTGACAGTTACTTGATGAGTAGGTGTGTAGCGATACTTTATGAATCAATGGTTACTAAATTTGATTCTGATTGACTAAAGCAGGAAAAAAACGTGCAACATTGTTGCTTGGTTCCCAAATTGGTGGTTGTAAAAATTTGTCAACTAATAATCAGGTTGATAGCAATTGCTTTTTTGTAAATAATTAATATGACATGTCGACTCAACAATGAGAATTACCACGAAGTTCCTGTTTCGGCAATTGTTGTCCAATATTTTATAAATCAGAAAATTGGTGGATAGGACCAAAAATTGTCGTTAATTTGGATGTTATGGTTATTGTTAAGCAATCCCTCCCATTAAGCAGGGAAGTAATACAGTCAATTTGTTTTTTTTAGGTGGAAAATCACTCAAATACTCCTGCTTTGGTAAGATCCCTTTGAAGCGATGACATCTATGTACATATATCTATGACTAGGGCTTGGTCTAGACGATTATCGGACGATTGGACAGCGAGCAATCCATTGCTCGTCATCTGTAGATGCGACACCTTGTTCTGTAATTGGCGGCTAGAGAATCTTCAATGATGTTGTAGTGTGCCACTGATTTGGAAGGGTCCATCCACCGTATTGAAGATTAATTCACGTGATCTTTTACCAACTTATATTTAAACCTCAAATCGTTCCATGGAGTCCATGATACGGGTGAATGACTAAAGAACTTGAAGACCTGTATTTACTCAGACGACCTTTCTTTGATATTGCTATCTTTCAGGATCAAAAAATTGGTTAGATGGACCATCCAAGGCGTTTCGTGTATGCATCTCCTGCACTACATTTTCGTTAATATTGCGACGGTCTCACATCCTCAAACTTTACGTTTTTTTTTATGGTGGGCAAAAATAATCCAGTGACGAATCCCGCTCTAGGGCGGAGCGGGAAACAGTGTCTTACAGTCTTCTGACTAAATACCCCACCCCGTTCCTTCTTTGCCCCTCGCACTGGGACCAAGTCTTCCTTTTAAAAAGAGACCCTGGGCTTTAGTAGGCAAATAGGCAAACCTTTACGTCGCAGTCCCATGTAGAAAAAAATTTAAAAGACTAAGCACTACATCAATCGAATCCTCGTAATTCTATGTGATCTTTCCTTCACGGTTGATTGCAAGTCCAAGATCTAACACTATAGTTTTCACAGAGCCAACAAGTATCTTAATTATCTCCACATTTTTAAGCAATATTAAAGCTTCAGACCAAGATACCCCTACATTAGAAACAGCCCAAACGGCAGTAACTATAAACTAAGATGTCGTAATTCACCCCATCTTATAACAACCTCACTCCCTAATTACAACCACGAAGATAATTGACATCACAAAACCTACGAACTAAGATTACATGAAATCCGTAACATTCAGTCGTAAAGTGAACAAATCCAGTGTAACTATAACGCGCTGGTATCCTTCGGTTTTACGATCAAATTTTTAATCCCGGTGACATAAAGGAGTTTATCTTGATTCTGTTTTATTGGGTAGCGACACATTGTTGATGGTATAATGTTGATGCGTCTGTGACTATAGGGTGAAAAGAAAATGGAGTGTCGACAATCGTTTTGGCTGACTGTGATTTGCAGTGCAATATAGGACAGTGGTAATTTTGTTAAAATTGGGTTTTAGACGTTTAAATTTTGATTAGATTTATTGATTCGAAACTGACTTATATTTTGTTAGATTATTAAAATTTAAAAATAGGCATACAAAAAAAGGAAGAAAGTGAATAGCCATTGATAATTTATATACATATAAAAAATAGTACTTAGTAATTTATTACAATGATTATGTACAAAGGCCTTTCTTTTGACAGTGATCTCCATAAAAAAAAATCTAGTAATAGCTTATATAGCCTTAGGATAATTTTCGATTATCTCGCGAGAGAAGTCACAGACAGCAGCTAGTTATGAATAAATACTATTATTTATTCACATTGATCTGACGAATAGGAAATAAAAATAATATTATAAATACTATTATTTATAATAGGTATTATTTTTATTTCCTATTCCTCAGATCAATGTGCACAAATTAAACAAATAAAAAATGCATCGTTTTATGTCACAAAGAACAATATCGTAAAAAAATCCTATTACAACAAGTCTTAAATGCATAACGTCTTACTGCATACATACCCTTACTATAAGAGTACTAATAAAAATCAAGAACTTTACGATCTTAAAAATGTTCCTTACGTTTAATATTGCTCCACGCCTGACATATCAACCAGGGCTTAGATTTTACTGTCCAATACAGTATTACATTTGCATAGTCGTAAAATTTACAACCTATGCATTTTGTCTTCTAATCCGAGCATTTTAGCACACTGTGCGCCCTTCAAATTACTACCAAAATCTTTTTGCTGTTAAAGACCACTGTATCTTGTCACAGATAAAGTTTATTTTCATGTGTTTTGATGGTAAATACAATGTTGTTTTGTAAGTAATTTGGTGATTTTATCGCCGATCTTACAGGTTACGTTAAAGATAAGTTTTTATTGTGTTTGTCGTATTTTTATTATTTGTATGCAACGTATGTATGGGATTACGTGACAATGGTAGAGTTATGCATGTATGAGAGTTTGGTTGGAAGACAAAATATTTTTTTACTTTATCTTTTTGGTTGCACAGTTACTATAATAGTTCAGCGATTGGCTGCTGTGCTGTGAGTGGCGGGTTGGATTCCCGTACGGAATAAATGTAGCATGAAGTTAGATAATAATTATCCTGGATTGCAGAAATAATCGAAACGATGGATTAGTGTTACCGTGCGGTAACAAATACCGCACGGTAACACTAATCCATCACACCTGAAATACAAAGGGTAGCAATATAAGCAATACAGGTGAATTTTAGTCAAAAAAGTCAGACACTTCCTCTACCGTCAACCAGAGTGGGATTTGTCATTAGATGATTTTTTCCCACCTTAAAAAAAAGAAAACTCCTTCTCCTCCTCCCGTAGGTACCCGTGATATAATCACAAGTCGATGTTGACAAGCTCACCTACTTTTTTTATGGTAGCTAGAGTCATCCAATGACAAATCCCGCTCGTGGGCGGATCGGGAAACAGTGTCAGACTCTTACTGACTAAACAACCTACCCCGTTCCTCCCTTGCCTTATTCCCAGAGCTCCGGTGTAACGCTTTCGCACCAACCCTCGGCTCCATAAGGCCTCGACCCCGTAGGGCCCCTACAGTTTGCTGAAAAGTCCTACAGCTCACCTACTAAATATATAGTCCTATATCGACACTTCCTAAATATTAATCCCTGCCAAGTCCTCACCACTCAGTCTGACGACTCATCAGAGGACAAAAGGGTACTTCAGATTTTACAGTCGTCAAAATTTGCATGAAACTCATCAGGGTGAGTTTACGAGTGGTTGCGTCTCGTATGCATTTATTGTTTGGGAACAATTAAAGTTATGATTGGTCATTTGATTGTTGAGGAAGATGGAAATGGCGTGTAGGGATAGGTTATTAGGAAAATTGAGTAAAGGTAGCCTTTCGAACTAAGCGTTACAGACGCAGCGTCTGAGTGTACGTCATACAATGCCGGCCATTTATTCGTTATTTCTCAATGGCCGGCATTGCATGTCGTACATTGTATGACGTATACAAAGACGCTATAAACGCGGCGTCTGTGACGCTTAGTTCGAAAGGCTACCTTTAAGCTTTTTTGTGTAACCTAGGTTACAAAACATTGAGTAATTAACGCGGACGTGTATATATATTTTTATTAATAAAAATATCCAGATTTAGAACAGGCTTTACAGTTTTGCATGGATTGAAACATCAATTAAAAATTTGAGTAGCTAAAAATACGGGAATTTTAACCGGGTTTTCTCGATTTTTTTGGATATTATATTACTGTTATCCCTTCATCTAAACAACAAACATTATATAAACCAGGCAGTGTTCTCGGCCAAATACTCGATACATATGAACTGCTCGGCCGAGCGCCTATCTGTATAGCTTGCTTACATCACTGTCTCGACCGTGCAACATTTTACTGTCTCGGCCGAGCAACATTTGATTGTCTCGCCTTTTTACGCGGTATGTGCGGTCACGGCATGACTGTTGTAGGTAGTCTACCACAATTTGCCAGTAGCCTCATTTTCCACTTAATATTATATACTGTGTCACCTACTACCTACCAAACTTCATTAGTATAAATTCAATATTATTCAGAACTAGCTTTTGCCCGCGGTTTCGCCCACGTACATAAAATATAGCCTATGTCACTCAGGAGTAAAGCAGCTTTCTATTGTTGCTAATTTTTTTCCAATCGGACCAGTAGTTCCAGAGATTACCTCTTACAAACAAAAAAACAAACTTTCCCTCTTTATTATATCAGTGTAGAAGTGTAAATAATGAGCAATGTATTGAGTGCCAACAAAGACATTTCTGGGGTTTCCTAATTGCCAAAAGTTACACACATACATTTCCAGACATCATATTACTTGTCAACAAAGCACTAATTTTATCACAAAATCGTCACATGGTCACAATCAACTGGTACATTTAGTGCCACGGTAGTGAAAACGCTGTGTTTAGTGGCACGGTAGTGCAAATGGTACTAAGTAGTGTTGTGGTGAAACTTTGGTTCTGCCTCCGTAGTGTTGTTGCGGACTTTCTCCTTCGCATTTGCAAGGGCGAAAATTTCGCAGAATCGCCTATGCATATGCATTCTCAAAATGTGTTAAAATAAAAACCGATGGATGCGAGAAAGTCAAAGTCAAAATATTTTTATTTCACATAGGCCTACATGGGCACTTGTAAAACGTCAGAAGCTAGAGCACGGTTCCAAATTGGTAGTTTCCTATGAAGGAGAACCGGCAAGAAACTACTTGGTTACTCTTTAAAAAAAAATGAGACGCATAGGGTCGGTAATTGTAGCCACACTTAGGAGAGATATCTAACTGTGTAAGTGTTTCAGTTGAAATGAAAATAATGATATAACGAACGCTTATCAAGAAAGACGTCTCTAATCGAGCTATTAAACTGGCTTGATTGGTAATGATCCTTTCTAGTATTTAATAAGTAATTTTTCCTTCAATAATTACCTCATTTTTCCACATTTTCCTTCATACAACAAATCCAGCTTTGCATTTATATCTCTGCAGCCACTGCGAATGGATCTGTCCCATCCCTAGCACTAATGTCTAAATTAGGACTGTGTAAACAAAACGACGATATTTGATGGATGGCTATTGTCGTAAGGAATCCGTGTGGGTGGCTAATTGAGCTTTCTTCGTGGTTCGGATAAATATAGATTTTCACGGTATTGGTTATGAATGGTGTTATATGAAGGGGTTTGTGATAAAGATGAATGGTAGTAGTAAATGCTCATTTAAATATAGATAAAAACAAAATAAAAATAAAAAACTATTCAAGCTTTAGGTACAAAGAAAAACAAAAATGAAAAAGAAGAGGAAACTAACAAGAAGAAGAAAGAAACGAGAAAAAAAGAAAGAGAGAGAGAGTGAAAAAGGGGATGTACATTCGCAGAGACTTCAAAAAGAAGGGGATTCTAAATTCTGCCGTAAGTATGTTTTTTTTAATGTATGTTACCGATATTGCGGCCGATTCTTTAACAGATTCTGAAAATTATTGTTTTGATTACTCCTGAATTTTTCCCATAGAAATTTTGTTTTTGATTTGATTTTTTAGCAGTACTGCCGTAACGCGTAAGATTGTTTGTTTGTTTGTTTTCATCATCATTATCATCAGCCTTTTTTAATATTTCCACGGCTGAGACACAGGCCTCCTCTCTAGGGAAGGGTATGGACCACAATCCACCACGCGGGCCAGGGCGCAATGGCAGATATTTTCGAATTTTTGGCTCTGGGACATGCCGATTTCCTCACGATTTTTTCCTTCACCGATTATAGATAAGTTTGTACCGAATACTCAGAGTGCAAGCTTGCCCGGTTTCTTAGTTTAAAAAAAGAGGAAGTAAAATCGAAGGAAAATTCAAACAAACCAACTAATAAATCTTATGTTCCTATCTCATTAACTCACTCCAGTAAGTAAATCACCCGACTTCCGTAAAGGAACTAATCGAAGGCCATAAAATTAAGGCAACTATAAAAACTTGGCTCAACCGGGTATTGAAACTCGTAAACTAAATGAGGACATTCGTAAGCATGGTGGTGATGAGATCAATCTTCCAATTTGGTCTCGTAACTTTGTGACAATGAGGAATTTGTTTTTGGTAATTTTTGGCAATAGGGTCTTACAAGTAAAAATTGGGGTCTCACAAAGTCTTTTTGTCCTATTGTAGGATTTCTGTAAAAGGTTCGAAGCCAAGGCTTAGGATCTTTTTTTGAAAGGAAGGCTTGGTCCCGGTGCAAAAGGCAAATAAGAAACGGGGTGGGCTGTTTAGCCTGTAAGAATCTGACACTTTTTCCCACTCCGTCCAAGAGCGGTATTGGTTATTAGATGATTTATACCCACTATACAAAAAGTTATTTTGTCCAAGGTTGTATACAGTAGTAATAATTTTAACCCCTTGAATGACCAGGGGCATTGATCGTGTTTTAAAATAAAAAAAAAAAAACAAAACAACTTTCACTGAATTTTTCTAGAAAAAAAAATATAAAAACCATACGGTAAAATAAATTTCGTAAAAATGTATAAAAAAACTACTACTAAAAATTTTTCAACATCAGCAAGTTTTAGAGACGTATGTACAATCAGCGCAACAGTTTTCTAATTTAAAGAAATGTGTTTTTTTGCGTTGCAAATACAAAAGGAAAAGGACAAGCAATACCAAACGATAACAATATAAAACGATTTTTTACTGTTTTTAAATTGAACCCTGTAACATCCTATCTACAATACAACTATTAAAGTCACAACCAATCTGCAAAGTGATTATTGCAATATCCGGTACATTGACTGAAGATAATTGAAAGCCAAGCAATAGAATTTGTGATCTAATTGTATGTGTGTATGTAATGTGTGTCGTTGATTATATTATAATTTGTATATACCACTCACTAATTAATCACGAAATGTCAGATACTATAATATTAACACCTACAAATATATTTGGCAGGTGAAATTGGAGAGATGAAACGCATGTTACGAAAAGAGTTTTGAATTTACACGTAGATGGATGGAGAGGAAGAGGGAGGCCGAAGAAGAGATGGATGGATTGTGTGAGAAGTGATATGAAAGAAAAGGGAGTTAGTGATAGTGTGACGGGTGACAGGACAGAGTGGAAGAAAAAAACATGTTGCGCCGACCCCAAGTAATATGGGATAAGGGTAGGATGATGATGATGAAATATATTTGGCAGGTAGGTTTCTTATAGGGTGTAGACTCGGGTGGAGTTTAACTAAGGGTCCAACTGGATCCAACTGGGGCCAAGAGTTCGTGTCTAAAAGGAAGGCTCCAGCCGTCGGTTGTTTAGTCAGTAAGAGTCTGACACTGTCCCTCGCTCCGTCCAAGGACGGGATTCGTCATTGGGAGATTTTTACCTACCATGATAAAACAAAACCCTAAGGGCAAAGCCGCTGGCAGAAGCTGGTATTATATTCATTCCATAGGAGAGAAATCTTCTAATGCAAAAATTATTTAAACTTAATCGTAATTGTGATTAACATAATTGTTAATACCTACGTGAATATAACTTATGGGTTTTGACAACTAAACAAGGACATGAGTCCTGTATCTTATATGTCAAAGTTCCTTCTGGGCTATTCAAGATATACAGCTAAAGTTAGTGATAGAAAGAGTAAGGGTCGCCGGTCACTCAGTACATACGCGACAGCTATATCGCCACCACGAGAAGCTAGTTTTTTCCAGTATGCGGTCGCCACTACACAACTTTTTCGAAGTTAATGTTCTGAATAATAATGTCAATGTAATGTAATGTTAAGGCCACAAATAGCCAATAAACATGGACGGTTTAAGAAAGTTTGTTGCCACGGATAGGGCGCCGCCGCAAAACGGCGCGCAGGAGATTCGCCCGACTCCTGTGGCAAGTGGGCAAGGGCTACCGTGTCTGGGGCGAACACGGATAAAGACGCGAGCCCCAACCCGGAAACTCCGCTTCGCCAGCCTGAACATTGGCACGCTGACCGGACGCGCGAGGGAGTTAGCCGACTTACTTCTCAGGCGAAGGGTGGCCGTGGCATTCCTGCAGGAGACTCGGTGGAAAGGCCGCAGGTCCCGGCTCATCGGGAATGGCTACAAATTAATCTACACGGGTGCAGCCGGTGGGGAGAACGGGGTGGCCGTTGTACTCTCCGAGGAGTTTCAAGACGCAGTCCTGGAGGTGAAACGCTACAGCGACCGGCTTATGGTCGTAGGTGTGCTTATCGACGGGGTTATAACCCACTTGATAAGTGCCTACGCGCCTCAGGTCGGTTGCAGCGACGCTGAAAAGGCTGCGTTCTGGGATCAACTCGGTGGGGTGCTTCGTGGCATCCCGCTGTCACAGGGAATCGTTCTGGGTGGTGATCTGAACGGTCATGTGGGTGACAGGTGCAAGGACTTTGAGCATGTTCACGGTGGCTTTGGATACGGTAGCCGTAACGCTGAAGGGGAGACTATCCTCCAAACGTGTGCGGCTGCCGGCCTTGCCATCGTGAACACGTATTTCAAAAAGAAATCCGAACACCTGATTACCTACAGGAGCGGGGGGTACGCTACCCAAATCGATTTCTTACTCACACGGAGGCACCTTATCAGTAGGGTGGCCAACTGCAAGGTCATACCCGGCGAGAGTCTCACTGCACAACATCGTCTCCTTGTCATGGACTTGCGCGTCAAACCTAGGGTCAAGTTTGATGAGCGCCAACAACGCCGAATACGGTGGTGGCGACTGGATGCAGCCACGTCCCAGTCGTTCGCGTCGGCCATCGGCGATAAGTGCGATGGTACCGATGGCGAACCTGTGCAAAGCCACTGGGACAGGATTCAGGCTGCCATCACCGAGGCGGCAAAGTCGGTGCTCGGCTTGTCCAGGGGCGGCCGCAAGTGTGACAAGGAAACTTGGTGGTGGGATGACACAGTCCAGAGGGAGATCAGAGAGAAGAAAGCTCTCTTCAAAACGTGGCAAGCTTCCAAATCTCCCGAAGACCGCGACGCATACAGAGCTGCTAAACGTGCCGCCAAGAGGGCCGTAGCCAGAGCCAGACGAGACCACTTACAGCCACTTTATGATAAGTTGGAATCGTCTGAGGGGCAGAAGCTCATTTATAAGTTGGCACGTTCCAGGGTCAAAGCGGCACTGGATATCACTAAGTGCCGCTGTGTAAGAGACCCTGACGGCAATCTGATATGCGAAGACCTCGCAGTGAAGGAGAGATGGCGCTCGTACTTCCACGAGCTGCTGAACAAGCAGCACAAAGAGGTGCTGTCTCCGGTTCTCCCTCCAAATCAGGGACTTGTACCCCTGGTTACGCCTGAAGAAGTACATGTGGCTCTTCGCCGCATGAAGAACCGGAAAGCTGTCGGTGCCGATGGAGTCCCCATTGAAGCCTGGAAGGCGATGGGTCCTCGTGGTGTGGGCATCTTAACCCACCTATTTAACCGCATGCTCCTCACCGGAAAGATCCCGAGTCAATGGAGACTGAGTATTATCACTCCAGTCTTCAAAGGCAAGGGATCAGTGCAGGAGTGTGGCGACTACCGGGGGATTAAGGTTATGTCCCACACCATGAAGCTCTTCGAGCGGGTGATTGACTCTCGGATCCGACAGGAGTGCACCGTCTCGGGGTGTCAATATGGGTTTCGACCAGGCCATGGCGCCATGGATCCCATCTTTGCCCTAAGGGTTACCATGGAGGGATACAGATCAAAGAATACGCCTCTGCACCTCTTGTTCCTTGACATGCGGAAGGCCTTCGACTGTGTCCCCCGTGAGGTGATCTGGTGGGCGCTGAGATCCAAAGGAGTGCCCGAGACCTATGTTGACATCATCCGAGATATGTACCGAGACTCCGGTTCTGTGGTTCGGACCGCTGTTGGCGATACGAAACCCTTCCCCATCACCGTCGGAGTTCACCAGGGTTCTGTCCTTAGTCCGTTTCTGTTCAGTGTGGTGCTGGACGTCCTGTCCTCCAACATCAGGGACTTACACGAGCAGCCGCCATGGCTGCTCATGTATGCAGACGACATCGCGCTGGCGGACTCGGACAGTGGGCGCTTGGTTCGACGTGTGACAGCGTGGAAGGAATCGCTGGAAAACGGCGGTCTGAAAATTAATGCGGCGAAGACCGAGTACTTGGCCTGTAACACAACAAACGCTGCTCCTGTTCGCATTGGCGAAGACACAGTCGAGCGCACGGAACAGGTCAGGTACTTGGGATCGGTGCTCCACGAGTCCGGGGACGTCGATTGCGACGTCGAGTCACGTATCTCGGCGGCCTGGGCGAAATGGCGTGAGGTGGCGGGGGTTATCTGTGACCCCAAAATGCCGGTTAGGCTCAAAGGACAGGTCTATAAGACCATCATTAGGCCTGTCCTTTTGTATGGCAGTGAAGCGTGGCCTGTACTTGAGCGGCACAAGCAGAGCCTGCGTGTCACGGAAATGAATATGCTGCGCTGGATGTCGGGAGTGTCGCGGAAAGACCGCATTAAAAACTCCCGCATCCGGGGCAGCCTTCAGGTCCGTGACATAGCGGATAAACTGCAGGAGGGTCGCCTACGCTGGTATGGCCACGTTTTACGAAAACCGGCAGACTACGTGGGTAACAGATGCCTCGCCATGCCGCCTCCGCCGGGACCCGGAAAACGAGGAAGGCCTAAGAGGCGTTGGATCGACGTCGTAAGAGACGATATGCGTGTCAATGGGCTTACGGCAAAGGACGCGAAAGACCGAGCGAAGTGGAGGAGTTTGAGTTGGAAAGCGGACCCCGGGCACCGAGGTGAAAGCCAAGGAAGCAACCGGGACTAACGCTGAGATGATGATGATGAATGTTTAGTTATTCTGAGGTTAATCTTCTCCACGTATTGCCGCTTAAATTTGCCTATTTTTCAGCTATTTTTTTCAAAAAATTGATTATTAACACATAAAATATTAATATCGGCCTTTCTTGGCCTCCACAGATTACTCACATTTCTTTGAGGCGCGTAGAACATCACGTGCCGTCGACGACTCGTTATGAACCCCCTAAATTATAATTCTATAGAACAATACATTTGTCCCTAAATTCATCGCCCTAGGCAAGAAGCATAACTTAACTAAATACATTTTGTCAAAGTCACTAATCCTAATTTATACACAAAATGTTTAAAAGCTCAGAATTAAATTAATGTCATCATTCCTTCTAAATAGTCTTTGATGACAATTTGCCTGCAGGGCAGATACTTGAAATGTTTGAATATTAAATACTGACTACCGACTGCACTTCATAACTAAATACAGTAATGGAAGTGTACGTATGTTTATGTATTAAAATCTTGCTTTTACCAGCGGCTTCGACCGCGTGAAATTGGGTTTCTTCATACAATTTTGGATCCCTCTTTATCCCAGTAGTTTTGGCTGTGCGTTGATGATGTCAGGCAGTCAGTTTTTTATAAAAATAATATACTTTCTTTGAAAGAACGAAAGACAAAGTGTTTGTGTGCAATTTATAGAGTTATTACTTGATTTTTAAGACTCGATATAAATTATTTATTATATAAATTAGTACCACAATTTTCTGGATTACCAGTTATTAAATAGAAAAAAAAATGTTACACTTATCGATCTTCAATTGTAATAAAAGTTTTGTAGTTAAAAAAAATCCCTAAAACAGATAAACTAACGATAATAATTAAATATTTCAAGCAAAGTCAGGACAAGACCTCTGTAGTAAAATATATCTCAACATTTTAAGGAAAATGTAAACAGCTCGCGGCCTATTTGTCAATTAAACAAATTATACTGTCAAAGCTATTTGTCATTTGCATAACGCTAAGTGATAATATTATGAGGGAGGGTAGAGATCATGGTAGGCAGTTGATAAAATTAACAAAAATTGTGTCTATTTGCTTTTTTAATCTTGACGGTAATCAAAGTTTTAAAGAATTTTTAAATTTGGCTGTGCACATGAATTTTTAAATTTGGCGTCGAAACACTTGTTTCGACGCCAAATTTAAAAATTCATGTCATGGTCATGGGCTTTTTTATGGCTGAAAAAATCGTCTAATGACGGATCTCTTCCTTGGACGGAGCGGGAGACAGTGTCAGACTCTTACTGACAAAAAAATCTACCCCACTCCTTCCTTGCCTTATTCCCAGAGCAACGGTAACACTTTCGCACCAACCCTCGGCTCCAGGAGGCTTCGATCCTGAAGGCCCCTACAGTTTGCTGACAACTCCTTGAGGCGCTCGGGAACAGTGCGCGCCGTTGACGACTTGGACTCGGTCTGGTTCATGGGGTACGGATGAAGCGCTCTTTTTCAAGGAAATTGTACGCCGTCGCCACCTGGTTAACACTTGGCGTGATCAGAGTGCTGGCTAGTTCTTTGCGCAAAGAATTTGCATTGTCACTCTAACGTGGTAATGCTGCCAGTCTTTTTGCCACTTTTTGGAATGAGAGTAGTGTGAAGAAATAATTCGAGGGTTTTATTTTTTCTTGTAGCTGTAGGATCCCGTACCATTTATGAGCTAATATATATTTATCCATAATTTTTGAAACGTAAAAAAAAGAAACTGTGAAATTCGAAGACAATATAACATCCATCAACCGCCCTTTTTCAATTCCTTTTCCTAAAGAGGAAGCCTGAGACTCAGCAGTGAATGAAAACATGATTTTTGCTATGCTAAAGAAATCTACACCGTTAAATTTTAGTCGTTTTAATCCCGAAGAGGGTCGATCCAGTACATGAAACACTATCGATTTGTGTAGATAAAATCAAAAAATAACGTACTTTTTTTCTTAATCTCTTATTGATATACGCATTTACGAAATTAATTTCTTTAAGTAAACGAGTCATTGACCTTGTAGGTAGTAGTCGGTCGTTGCGTACTAACTACCTACAGGTAATTGAACTCGCCCAGCTGACGTTTACTTAAAGAAATCAATTTAGAACATGCCTAAATTAATTCCAGTTTTTAAAAAAAGTACTTTGTTTTTTTATTCTAACTTTACCACTTGATAGTGTTTCATGTACTGAATCGATCCTCCAAGGGATTAAAACGATCAAGATTTAACGGTGTATATTTACACAAGTTTAAAATAGTAATGAAATATTTATGATAGTATTTTTTTTTTGTTTACAATATCTCATCCAAAATAACTGGTTCTTTAAAAATATTAATTTTATAGCTTTGTATGATCTTTAAAAATATAGATATTCTTGCAAATAAATGCTTTTAAAATATTAGTAAAAATCATCAAAAGAAAATCGTTCGCTTTTCTCGTAAACCTAGATGTCTGCCAACCCCTCTACAAACCACAATCGACATTATAATCCTCATAATTCAATCTGTCATTGGACGTCTTCACTGACTGCGCATCGCCCATTCAATCAGGGTTGTCAATTTTGCTTCGTTACGCAGAAACCGCTTTGATAAGACATGCAGATAGGATTATGGACGGTGGCAACCCTGTCCAGGCAATCATTAGGCTTGCAGCTTGTTTAGCACTAAATCCTTTGTCTATTACTTGAAGGGATGGGAAATTGGAGATATTCTGCGGATATCTGAAGTTTCTTCGGATATAAGATACGGATCTTTTATGGTAATATGTCGTTGAGATGTACAATTTATCAGAATTTGTGCATTGTTTATTAAGATAGTGTTTCTATGATATTGGAGGTTTTCAAATTTAAGTTGCCATTGATGTTGAAAAACTGCTTTGAAAGTAGTTTATACCTTTAAAACATCTTCTTTGCATTCTTTAATTCTTTTTCATGAACAAAATTATTTTCTACTAGCTTTTGTCAGCGGCTTCGCCCGCGTACATAAAATATAGCCGATGTCACTCAGTGGTAAAGCAGCTTTCTATTGTTGCTAATTTTTTTCCAATCGGACCAGTAGTTCCAGAGATTACCTCCTACAAACAAAAAAACAAACTTTACGTCTTTATTATATTAGTGTAGATTACTCTTATTTGACACCTTTTTATGAGTTGAACAGTAATAATAATATAGAAAGTGATACGACAGATAGGCTTTCCTTAAAACAAACAACACATAGGGTTAATATTTTGTCAAGTTATGCGAATATAAATCTATTGAGCAGCGGGTTCTTTTCGTGATTTTTGGGTTTATCTCATAGTAAATGTTTTTAATATTGGTGTGTACAATGATCCTTTTTATGGAAAGGCCATCGTCGTATCAACCTTTTTTTTTTTTACTTGCAATAAACTAGAGCTTGACTGCGATCCCACCGGATGGTAAGCAGTGATGCAATCGTTGATGGTAAGGCGCACTAGTTTATTAAGAGCCTATTCACTCTAGCCTTGAAGACACCCAAATTATATTCGGCCGGAAAGACTGCAGCCGGCAAACTGTTCCAATCCCTCGATGTACGCGGTATAAATGACGAGGCAAAACGCTTAGTCCGGGCCGCAGGTGTCTCAACAACGTAAGGGTGGATATCTGCCGTACGCCGGGATGTCCGAAGGTGAAAATTTTCAAAAGCTTCTATAACAAATTCTCTCACTTTAGGGAGGGAGGGCGTGTCTGACCTTTTACCTAAGATATATAATTACAGACTGACTCTAGTTTGTTAATTGACTAGACAAAATTTTTCAAAAAGAGTGTCCATGGAGTTTCTTGCACATTCTTCTCCATAGAGATCTACTCTTTGGAGTGTGCCATTAGCGTCATTTTTTTCTGGCGATCGACTTCTTGATTTTTCAAAAGTGCCTGTAACGGTTTATTGGAAATAAATGCTTTGAATCTTTGAATATTTTTTGAACTGCGTTTTTGAGCTGAGTTTCCTGCCTATAGATACTTGTGTAGGTATGTATATATCTTCGGATTATCGGATATCGTCTCAGTTAACAAACATCCCTATTTCTGCATTGCCCCGGATCAATTATGTGTGATTTGGTTTAAATTGAACGTGCCCTGTGTTCAGATTGAATGTCTGTTTAGTACTACAGTGTAAGTTTAGTTTAGACGAAGCTTAATGCTGGTCAAGTCATTACATAGTATAAAACAAAGTCGCTTCCCGCTGTCTGTCCCTATGTATGCTTAGATCTTTCAAACTACGCAACGTATTTTGATACGTTTTTTTTTATAGATGGAATAATTCAAGAGGAAGGTTTGTAAAAAAAATAAAAAAGCTGTTTATTTCTAGTAAAATACAGTTTTATACAATTCTTAACTTAATCTTAAAAATAAAAAGAAAAGATTTTACAGTTAAGGAGTTGCTATTTCATTATAATTCATGAATAATACATGCATAATACTTATATTTAATATCACCACTGAACCCGTGCAAAGCTGTGGCGAGTCGCTAGTTAAAAATCAATTGTTTATTTGTAAATTAAATATTAAAGGACTTTTTTGATTTCCTTGTTTTGGAATTGCTTCTGCCTGTGGTTTCGCACATAATGTTGGTTTGAAATTATTTCTAGGTTTCTTACCGGGCTAAAAGTATATATTCTTTATATTAAAAAGACCTGAATTAGTCGAGCCAGGCCCTTGTCAAAATACGAACAATGGGTAAGTTGACGTCAGATAAAAACCAAGTCCGAATAAAGGTATATAGGAACACTAGCTTTTGTCCGCGGCTTCGCCCGTGTACATAAAATATAGCCTATGTTACTCAGGAGGAAAGCAGCTTTCTATTGTTGCTAAAATTTTTCCAATCGGACCAGTAGTTCCAGAGATTACCTCCTATAAACAAAAAAAACAAACTTTACCTCTTTATTATATTAGTGTAGATATGGCAGCAGGGTTGGAAAACAAAGGATAATATTGAAGGAACACTGATTTTTTCTAAGATGTGAAAAATTGCTGGGGCTTGGTAGAAGTCATAGTCCGAGGCCTGAATGAGTGGTCAGCAATACTAGGGACCCTGCAGAAGGGTTGAAGGTAACTAGGACCAAGAGTTCGTGTCTGAAAGGAAGGCGCTGGCCCTTATAGTATATATGGCAATACAGGAGCGGGGTAGGTTGTTTAGTCAGTGTCTGACAGTTTTTCACTCCGCCCAAGGGATGGATGATGGATTCGTCATTGGATGATTTTTACCTACCATAAAAAATAGAAGTGAAAAATCAGCCAATGACGAACCCCGCCCTTGGGCGGAGCGGTAAACAGTGTGAGAGTCTTACTACTACATGACACACCCCGTTCTTTATTTGCCTTGATCCCAGGGCCCTGGTTACGCTTTCGCATCAACCCATAGCCCCAGGAGAAAGCAACAAGACAATTTTGAATCAATTAAAATCTGATAGTCCCTTTCGCATCTCTCAGAATGGGAGAAGTTATTTGTATTTCGTATAGGTATAAAAAAGAGCAAGAAGAACTCTAACCATTGTTCCTGATTTCAAAAATGACAATTTAATTCCTCTGTTAATTAGATGAAAAACTTAATAGATTTTTTTAAGTAATAAAAACAACAACAACGACCTATTTTTAGTTGTAATGATGTGAACAATGAATGACATACAAAAATCACGTCAGAACTGCTTGTAAAAAAATAAAATAAAATAAAAGATATGTTGAATAATCTGTGTTTGTTTCTTTTTTAATTAATTTGTAAAATGTAGGTTGACAGAATAGGGTAAAGCAAAGATAGATGCCCCAGTGGGATAGTTGCCCCGATTTCGATTACTCTGGTTTTGCGAATGTAATCGTATACTATTTCAATTATTAATTAAAAGACTTTCCAGCTACTACTATGTTGACCGTGTCTTACGTCTCTATATGATTGCATGAGAAGACAAAATGCGATCAAAATTTTTTGGGGATAGTTGCCCGTTTTGTAGGGAGGGCATCCATCCTGTAAGGCATTTATATGGATCAGGCAACTATCCCATACGTGGAATAGATGTCACAAAATATAGAGGTTCGCTAAAATCGCTAATACTCTAAAACTACAAAATAAAATCTTTTAAAATTATTATAAACTAGCGACCTGCCCCAATATCACCTTCGCACGGGTGCAATGGTGATATTAAATATATTGTGCACGTATGTCCTATAACGTTCCTTTTGAAAATCTAAGCTTACATAGGGACAGACAGCGACTTTATTTTATACTGTGTAAGATTGGTCAATGAAAAAACAAAGTATCAAATAACGCATTTCACTTTTTTTGAGATATGATTGATTTCAAGTTTGGAGTGATTTCAAAAGGTGGGGTAACTATCTGGGTTTTACCCTACACATCATTACATCAAGACTCGCATGGATACGGAAATTTGACCTAATGAATTGTAAAAATTCACAACACCAAACTGCAGTGTATTGAACAGATTTCAATCGCGCCTTCACAAACATTCATCGCAAGATGCTTGAAGTTCCGAGCTTGATACCTTAGCACAGGCGTTGTTTTACATATATTTAGCATTTCCACGATTTCATTCTACAGAATCTATCATCATTTTAGTAGAAACACGTCCAATGCTGCACATAGGGCTCCCCCAATTGTCATAATGAACCGTCTTGTGCATCTTGCATTCATCGGATATCCGCAACCTGTTGGAGGCTTTCCAACACTGCGTCTTCTGGTACACTGTCGCCACTCCAGAACCTTTCGACCTCTACGGGTATGTATCTTGCAAGCAATGTGTCCTGTCCATCTTCATTTTTGTATATTCTTCATTATTATATAATATTATATTCTTAATTATTAGTTTATGGCGAGACGATGACGAGATCCTTTTAGATGGAGTGAGTGGGTGTGTCAGACTATTACTGACTAAAACCACACTTACGTTCTTTTAGTTACCTTTATGTTCAAGGACAGTGGGTATCCCACTGTGTGGTCAAAAGCGTGTATAACTAAGTACCAAATAGGTACCGTATATTGCAAAAAAATGGGAATTCATTGGACACAGTCATACATCATTTAGACCGCTTCTAGATAAAACAGTTGTTACAGCTACATGATGCATATCTGACCTCATAAGCTCCTAATTATAATTATTTACTAATTAACCATAAATCAAGTCCTAATTAAATCAATTAACTAGATCAACCAAATCAAATCAACATTACGGTAGTGATTGAAACCGTTATAACTGTATTAATTGTGTTGAGGGACTTAGGCTTAATCCGGCTAATCTATGGGCTTACAGTGAGGCGGGCACCCTTAATTGGCTACCTGGTCAGGCGGATTTGAGTGGAAAATCGGATGTAAGAGATACAGTAATGTCAATTCAATTTATTTTATTTTATATAGTTCAACATGAGCAGTTAAAAAACGAGAGCAGTGGTAGCCGAGTGGTAAACGCCCCGACACACGAGTTGTAGCTCGCGGATTCAGACTAAGCCAGGCGCATTACTTTGTGTAATTTAGTTTATCATCACTGCTCTCAAAAATTAATGATTGTCTTTTCTATAAAATAAAAATTATTGTCGTAATTGCTTTAAGTTTGCGCCATTTTGTGTGAAATAAACTGTTTTTCTTTCTTTCTCAAAACAGTGAAGGAAAACATCATGAGGTAACCAGCATGTCCTAGAACCAAAATTGTGACATCTACCCATTCGCACTGGGCCCGCATGGAGGATTAAGCCCATTCCCTGTCCTAGAGAGGATGCCTGTGTCCCAGCAGTTGGATCAATAATAAAGCTGATGATGACTTAAAAAACGGCAAAAGCTAGTTAACGGTTTCATCAAAAGATCTAAGCATACATAGGGACAGACAGCGGGAACCGACTTTGTTTGATACCATGTAATGATCTACACTATTATAATAAAGAAGTAAAGTTTGTTTTTTTTTATTTTTTTGTTTGTAGGAGGTAATCTCTGGAACTAATGGTTCGATTGGAAAAATTGAAGCTATAATAGAAAGCTGCTTTACTCCTGAGTGACATAGGCTATAAATTATTTATATAACATGGATATTAACCGAGCTATCACAACTTTTGTCTCACAAATTTTCCACGGACGAAGTCGCGGGCAGAAGCTAGTAATTAATAAAATTTATTTTTCAGCCATCTCTTTGAATATTTAAATTACATACAACCTCAAATAGAACAACAACTTTTTAAAACAGGCATAAAACAAACCAAACACACATTTCTTTGCACGTCAATGTCATCCAAGTGTCAACGTTCAAAATTTGTTTTGTGTTTCCATATCTGATGAAATATTATTAAAAAAATACTATTAAAATAGATTACAATAAGTATTTTAATTTTAATTAAGTGTGTAGATATCAGAATGTATTTTTATAACCTAATCCTTACCTAATCCTTACCTAAGGAATGAAGAAGACAAAGGACGTACGCGACTTCGAGACTAGATACTCTGCATGCTTCGTTGATTTCGGCATTAAAACTGGTGAATAACTAAGAAATTTGTTTAATGTTCTGTAGAAAGTTTTTGACAGTTACCCACTACAAACTTTGGATAGCAATGTACTCTTTTTTCGTCGTGAGCATCATCCAAGATCATCAAACTTATAGTCATATTAATAGATACAAATCAAAGCTCATAACTACCTTGAACAGGCAAAAATTCAGTAAGTCCAATGAACGGTTCTACAATCTACCACAGATTCAGGAGTTAGAATATCACTTACTAGTACTTATACATTATGTTGGTATTTATAATATTGTGCAAATTTCATCATGCATGAGGATTTAACGAAAATTTTCAGTAAATGCTTGTAGTAAGGACATTTGCAGATTTTACGCATTTGGATTTGCTCCGCTCGATGATATATATGTGAGACTCATGGTAAAAATGATCCATGATAAGTCTGAATCCAGACTTATCATCTCATGATTAAATTATTTTTTTTATCATACAGGTTGGATTGCAATTTTTGAGCTTGCACTCCCATCAAATTGGGGAACTAAGGCATATTTTTAGTCTTACTATTCTATAGTTCTACTACAGAGTCTAAGTCAATATTTTATTCTGTTTCATGCTTCACTACACGATCAGCTGCCGGCATCATTATTGGCAGCATGATAGGCAGCTTTTTCCTCAGAGGATACAGAAAATGGCCGATGTTCATTGGTGGCGGTCTCGGCTTCGGCATGGCCTACACCAACTGCGAAAATAGCCTGAACCAGTTCTTAATGTCAATGGATCCCAAGGCTTGCGTAGTGAAGTTAGTATGATTCTCCTTTTCTGTATGTGTTTTAGTTTTAAAATTTGTTTTATCATCTTCAAAATCTTGGATTTTATTAGAGTTTTTAGTGACAGTAGCTTTGTCATCATTGTTAATGTCAATGGATCCCAATGCTTGCGTAGTGAAGTTAGTATGATTCATCTTTCCTGTGTGTGTTTTAGTTTTAAATTTTGTTTTATCATCTTCAAAATCTTGGATTTTATTAGAGTTTTTAGTGACAGTAGCTTTGTCATCATTGTTAATGTCAATGGATCCCAACGCTTGCGTAGTGAAGTTAGTATGATTCATCTTTCCTGTGTGTGTTTTAGTTTTAAATTTTGTTTTATCATCTTCAAAATCTTGGATTTTATTGTTAATGATTATAAATTTCAATATCCCAAGTCCGGTCTACAGCAGGCACCACTAGCAGCTTCAATGTGGCTGTTGGCTTACATCAAGGGTCGGCTCTCAGCCCTTACCTCTTCCTGATGATAATGGACGCTCTTACGTCGGACATTCAGGAAGAGGCTCCCTGGTGTATGTTATTCGCCGATGACATTGTGCTGGTTGCCGAGAGTGGTCAAGAGATCCAGAATAGATTGGAGGTGTGGTGGCACAGACTGGAGAGTGTTGGCCTGAAATTAAGTAGAACCAAAACGGAGTACTTGTTCTGTGATTTCGGCGGTCTCTCCGGTCCTGTGGCCTTAGCTCTTGCCGGAACGCCCATACCAATCTGTTCCGACTTTCGGTATCTCGGGTCGCTCGTCCAAGGAGATGGTGAGATAGACCGAGACGTAACGCATCGGATCAACGCAGGATGGATGAAATGGCGACAGATCACGGGAACAACTTGCGACCCACGGATGCCCCTCAAGTTGAAGGGTAAAATTTACAAGTCCGTGATAAGACCTGTCCTACTGTATGGATCAGAATGTTGGGCTGTGAAAAAGACGGATGAAAAAAGACTACATGTAGCGGAGATGAGAATGTTGAGATGGATGTGTGGTGTGACGAGAATGGATAAAGTGAGAAATGAGTATATTAGAGGAAGTCTGAAAGTGGCGCCAGTGACTGAAAAGTTGAAAGGAAATCGTTTGTCTTGGTATGGTCATATGAAGAGGAGAGATGAAACGCATGTCACAAAAAGGGTTTTGAGTTTACACGTAGATGGATGGAGAGGAAGGGGGAGACCAAAGAAGAGATGGATGGATTGTGTGAGGAGTGATATGAAAGAAAAGGGAGTTACTGATAGTGTGACGGGTGACAGGACAGAGTGGAAGAAAAAAACATGTTGCACCGACCCCAAATAAAATGGGATAAGGGTAGGATGATGATGATGATTATAAATTTCAATATACATTGATTTTTTTTAATTCTTATCAAATATTTATAAGCTTTTATTATGGTTTAACTGTATTCATAAAATAGCGATGAACATATAGTTGAATTATGAATATCTTCATTTCTCATATTCCTGCCCTAGTATATTATTTTTGGGCATTTTTAATAACGTGCGGATTTCATTTCATACGCGGATTTACTTCAGATGCGTAACCTCTATCTTCATCATACGCGGTACACCTTTTTTGTCTTGAAATGGGAGTGATGAAATCCGCATGATATGAAAAATGCCATTTAACATAGAGACGCTACAACACGATTTCTTTTCTGTTCAATCCTGCCAGCAGTCACGCTTTCACTGACTATCCATAGAGTAATTAAACAACACATCTTACTGTCTGTGTTACAATTATAAACTCGTAATATAGTAGAAAATATCTATACTTAACAAAATATAAAGCTTTCGAACACTAAAAATACTAGCTTCTATCAGCGGCTTTGCCTGCCTAAAAGTAAGTTTCTTCATACAAATTTTGGATCTTCCTTTCATCCCTTTAGGGGGTAAATTATAGAATCCTTTCTTAAGAGGTTCGGGCGTTTAAAAAAGCTTTAAACAAGCTTTTTTAAAAAAGAAAGATCTGGGAACTTAGATAAATATTGTCTAAATCCAAATATCACCATAATATGGTTGAAATATGCTCGACTTGCAAATGATTTTGGTATTACGTTAGTATGGATAAATCGTCCCGAACCGGCCTCTTAAGTTCTTGCCGCGTCATAAAAATAAACTTATTGCAAAATTTCACGCTTCTTATCCGCGTAGTTTCGGCTGTGCATGGTTATGTCAGTCAGTCAATTTCTCCTTTTGTATATTACGTTAAAAAAAAATGCAATTAGTAGCGGCTTCCCAAGTAACCAAAAGGCTCAACCTCTACAAAAAAACATCAATATTATGCAAACTCTGTCCGTAATGATCAAAAGCAATAATTGTTTCCCGACAATAGCCTAGGACACCGTTTGTATTGAAAACTGAAGCCAATACTAAATTAACAACAGTCTTTGAGGACGAAATTGCTTTTGAAATTGCAGACGGAACTAATTACTGCAATGAAATATTAAAAAGGGACTAAAAAGGCTATTTTTGGACACAGAATAGTATTCATACATTGTATTGCAGATAATGAAGAAGTTAGTAGACATTGGACTCGACGCTGCTATAAATATTGGGGGTTGTAAAAATTAGGGTTGTCACTGTGTGTTAATTGGGATCGTAAAATTGTTTTGAAGGTCTATACATTTTCAATCTTTATTATCTTCTTCTCAACTTCCTGCAATTTTATATTTTTTTGATAATTGCAGTAACTTGTGCATGTTTATGGGGTATATGTAAGGGAAGTAATCCATTTTTTCGCTTGTACTAAAAATTCTCTTTGAAACAAGTCACTAGTTTTCACAGAAGTTATGAAAAAAATCTAAGAAGTCATTTTAAAAACATTTTTTTCCTTCATCTTAAAACTTCTCACCACTTGCCTGTGTATCTCTCAAAAACTACGAATCGTAAATTTATGCTGTTACCACCAAAATACAGAGTGATTCATAAGAAAGGTTTAAATGTATAATACATACACCGTTAAATTTTAATCATTTTAATCCCGAAGAGGGTCGATCCAGTACATGAAACACTATCGATTTGTGTAGATAAAATAAAAAAATGAAGTACTTTTTTCTTAATCTCTTATTGATATACGCATTTACGAAATTAATTTCTTTAAGTAAACGAGTCATTGACCTTGTAGGTAGTTGTCGGTCGTTGCGTACTAACTACCTACAGGTCATTCAACTCGCCCAGCTGACGTTTACTTAAAGAAATCAATTTAGAACATGCGTAAATTAATTCGGGTTTAAAAAAAAAAGTACTTTGTTTTTTCATTCTAACTTTACCAATCGATAGTGTTTCATGTACTGAATCGATCCTCCAAGGGATTAAAACGACTAAAATTTAACGGTGTATATGTCATACAAGAGAAAAAGCCGGCAAATTTCAAAGATTTATTTGTATCACTGTCGTCAACTTTTTACAGTAAATCTTACCTCTATCTCTTGACAACCCTACAGAAAATCCCATCTAAACAGCCAAACGGTCAACAGTAAAGACGTTATACCTCCTTTCTGCACAGCAGGACATTTCCCTTTACCATTTGCGTCTTTGTTTCCACAAAAAGGTCACTTACTGTCGCGTCTTTCTATTCAAGCTTGAGTCGCTTCCATATTTGTATTGAATTCGGCAACGCCTTCTTTCTTTAGTTGTTTGCAAACCTGCCGCCTATTCACCACCCACAGAGACTTTCAACAATTTTAACTTTATCACTAGAATTTGTGTCTATAGCTTCTTTGTTTTCATCTTAAGGTTCAATTTTGAGTTCAGTAGCTGCAGATATAAGTTTGTGTTTGGGCAAATCATCACTTGTTTTTCCGTTTTAAACATTTTTATTTGTTAGGTTCCGATCGTTTGTGAGTCATGCCCGTTGTAGCTTTGAGGCCGTCCGCATGGGCGTTTCTATGGCTTTTTTTAGGTAAACGCATGTCAATTACATTTCGGATTGAGTTTGGTTTAGGACAATGGTTACCAAAGTTTTTTGTGATGCCTCTCAATATGTGTTTGTATCGTTGATGGTGAAGCGCTCTACTTTATTAAGAGCCTTTTCACTATAGCCTTGAAAACACCTACATTATAATCAGACTGAAAGATCCGGTCTTTCAGTCAAAGGCAAACTGTTCCAGTCCTTCGATATTATTTATTTATTACTTTATTGCACACCTTAGCTTAGTTATTTGTTTTGTCATTTAACCGTGAAAGCGTAACAGACAGTTACTTTTACATTTATGTTATTAGTATTCATAATTTAATTTTTTTTTCCCTTTCATCAATCAAAAATGTTTTCAAAACAATTTTATGTCACCCATCATACAATTTACGGAAGTCAAAGTCGCCAACTACCACTTACAAAAACTGACTACTCTTCCATTGTTTTTTTTATTCTTTTCGTTTTACCGTGATTATTCATCATTTACCGTTATTATGCTTCATCAGCCATCTTTTAAAAAAAAAAAAAACAAAAGAGAAAAAATGTTGAGGACCACTGCCTTATTCATCTGGTCTGAATAGATTGGAAGACAATATGGACAGAGGCAGTGCAGTTTCAATTGATCGTACAGACAATTGTACCGTATATACGGCCAGTATTGTACCCAAGGTTTTTTTTTTATAAGCTGGTTCTGATTAGAAAATGGTAAAAAAATTACAGACGATGAAAAAATGAGCTTTTCATATCAATTACATGGCCAGGTTTTCATTTGTGTTTGTTTTAATGACACAACTAGCTGTTGTTGGCGGTTTTGCTTGGAATATAAACCCGAGGATAATTAAAACACGGACCATGAGTTCTCATTTAACAATTTACTCAATGCACGTCTTTTTGAGCTGTGGTGGCCGAGTGGTAACGGCCCCGACTTACGAGTTGTAGGTCGCGGGTTCAAACCCAGTCAGGCCCATTGCTTTGTGTAATTTATTTCATCACCACTGCTCTCAAAACAGTAAAGAAAAACATCGTAAGAAAACTCAAATGTCCTAGAACCAAAAATTCGAAGACATGTGACATCCACTTATCCGCATTGGATCCGCGTAGTGGATTATGGCCCATACCCTCTCCTAGAGAGGAGGCCTGTGTCCCAGCAGTTGGAAATGAAAAAGGCTGATGATGATGACGTCTTTCTGCAACACGTTGAAAAAAAAACGTAATTGGATCAGATGTTGATTATCCTTACTATCGCCATAAAGTAAACTGTCCCACCAAAGGCCTCCCACAAATCCTTCTATGTTATTCTTTTCACGAACTTTCTAAAACTTATCCCTAACGCTGAGTAGACGTTGAGGTGTTTTTCTTGATATCTGCTCTGATTTTGTGGAGATTCTTACCAGGTCACTGTGCACTGGGGCCAAACTTTCCTTTCAGAAAGAGACCCTGGGTCCCAGCAGGCTTCGACCCTTTTGCAGAGTCCCTACGACATCAGTGGACTGTTCGCTTTTCATTAGCAATATTCATAGACTAGAAGCGTTTTATGGACCTTTTTGTGATAATAATAATTTTGTTTTTTTACAGAAAAACGGCGTAAGATGTATTCTCGTGATAATGATGGTGCAGAGTTGGTTTTGTACAGTAGAGTTCTTTGAGTGAAAATTGTAATAAACTATAAATAAATATTTTGGTTGATTTTGTAATATATTTTTTTCTTATCCCAAATGAAATCCGACTCACTCTCGCTGCACCGAGAGGGAGAAGTTAATTGACGATTTTTTTTTATTTTATGATTGTTTGATGACACATCTATAGGTTCTTGTACATTCCTTAACGAAGCAAGAAAGCAGATCGGATGAAGCCCAGAAAGACAGGTTTTTTTTTTAAATTGCAATATACTAGTGCTTGACTGCGAACACACCTGATGGTAAGCAGTGATGCAATCATTGATGGTGAGGCGTAATAGTTTATTAAGAGCCTATTTATTTACTCTAGACTTGAAGACATCTAAATTATAATCGGACGGAAAGATTGCAGCCGGCAAACTGTTCAAACCCAGCCAGGCGCATTACTTTGTGTAATTTATTTCATCACCCCTGCTCACAAAACTGTGAAGGAAAACATCGTGAGGAAACCGGCATGTCCTAGAACCAAAAATTCGAAGAAATGTGACATCCACCAATTCGCACTGGGCCCATTCCCTCTCCTAGACCCTTTCCTAGAGAGGAGGCCTATGTCCCAGCAGTGGGAACATTAATATGGCTAATGATGAATCCGGAATAGGACATAGTACTTTTTATCTCAGAAACCCCAACCCCAACCCAAAAACCACGCGGGCGAAGCCGCGGGCAAAAGCTAGTAAACCATAATCCGCCACACGAGCCCATTACGGGTTTGATTGATGTCACATGTCTTCAAATTTTTGATTCTAGGATATACCGGTTTCCTCAAGATATTTTTCCTTCAAACGGTCTTTCAGACCGTTGAAAATGGTGGTGGTGGTGGTGGTAGTGGTGATAAATTACGTGGCAATGCGCTCAGCTGGGTTTGAACACGTGACCTACAAATTGAAAGTCGGGTTTGTTTTCACTGTGTCACTGCTGATAACAATTCTAAAACATGTTTACCAACAAACTAATGTAATTTTATGTAGTTAATATGTTAGTCTAATAGGTGTTAGTGGCACCAGGAATGATACCTGAATTAAAATGCGAATTTATTATTATTATAACATACAAATAACAGGGACTTCATAATAGATATCAAGACATTAAATTAAATAAAACATAACACTGACTTCAAAGATCAAATTAGTCATAGTATTGGAATTTACGATCAAATTCCATAATAATTATTACTACCTAAAGAAGTGAACCTGAACAGACTACTACCTAGTAACGAACATGCCAAAGTCAGCCGAGCGTTGACTCTTATGGTCTGTGGGTCAATGACCTGTGATTTCATCAGGTGCACTCTTCTTTACCTAGTACGTGAGTCACCTGGTGAATCATCGCTGAAGTGGACCGAACAATGAGCGGGTGGAGCTGTGTTCGAACTTTTTTTATTTTATTTATTTATAAAAACTTTATGCACATAATAAGTACAAAGGCGAACTTAATGCCATAGGCATTTTCTACCAGTCGACCTTAGGGTGGTGCAGAAACGAACACGGTAGGTGCAACTTAAAGAAAAAACAGAGAAAGAAACAAATACAATAATAAATACATAATAAAATACATACATATAAGTAAGTAATTTAATCGTGAAAAATAAATATAAATCTAACCAATCAGTGCTGTGGTGATTCTGCCAACTTCTTTTCTTTCTTTTTTCTTATTTTCTTGTTTAGTTTTTTTTTTTATATTAGGTATTATCATCATCATTTTAGCCGAAAGACGTCCACTGCTGGACATAGGCTTCCCTCAACTGTCGCCATAATGAACGGTGCTGTGCATCTCGAATCCATCGCATACCCGTAACCCTTGCCAGTTCATCGGTCCACCTTGTTGGAGGCTTTCCAACACTGCGTCTTCCAGTACGCATATACTGATATGTGAAATATATATAAAAAATAATTACTTAATTAGGTATGTGCTCTTTGAGCTCGTTTTAAATTGTATTTTATGGAAAACACATAGATTGTTTTTTTGTTATACAATTTAAGTAGACATAAGACATATATCTATTTTCACAACTTCGTTAGATCTTCTGGGGCCAAGGATTGATGCAAAAGCGGAACACCCTGGTGTTCCGCTTTTGGGCCTTAGTTCCTTGCCTTTTCCTTGCCTTCCTTCCTGCCTTAGTTCCAGGGCCCTGGCCCTGGAACTAAGGCAGGAAGGAACGGTGGGTCGTTTAGTCAGTAAAAGTCTGACACTGTCTCCCGATCCGCCCAAGGGCGGGATTTGTCATTCGATGACTTTTCCCACCACAAAAAAAAATCACTTCGTTAGAAGCAGACGTAATTACAATGAACCTATACTAGTAAAATTAAATAAAAAGATCAGTATGAATTTTTTTATATTGATTATGATTATTATCATTGTGCCTGTAAAGAATAAATTCAAAAATTACTGGATAAAAAAAAATATTTCTTACTTATAATACTTTTTTACACTATACTCTCTACTTTCCTACAGGCAAATCACTAGAGAAAAAAAAGAAGAAGAAAGAAAGAAAGAAAAACTTTGTATTTACGGAGCGCACACTAATTTACAAATAAAAAATTATAATGTACATCTATTTACATAAACAGAAGGAAAAAAAAGTTAAAAACCAAAAACAAAAACTTATAATACACTAGTAGAAGCTGGGCGTAAAAAGATCAGACCGAATACAGACGCGGGCGAAAAGGCTGCCTGGCTTAAATGGGATTGGGCAGGTCACACTAGTCGCATGCATGAGGACCGCTGGGCAAGAGTCGCCACTCAGTGGGCACCAGAGGGAAGAAAGCGTTGTCGAGGCAGGCCTAGAAAGAGGTGGCGGGATGATTTAGATGCGTACCGAGACGACTGGTTCGAGACGGCGCGGGATAAGAAGGTTTGGAAGGACTTGGGGGAGACCTTTGCCCAGCAGTGGGACAGTTAGGGCTACATAAAAAAAAAGTAGAAGCTGATATTTTACAATTGACATAATAAAGCGATTTCCTAAATCACTTGCCATATTTAAATTACGACCACACTGTTTAAGTATACCATCAATACAGTTAGTCATCTCACACTTTATTTACCAAAAAAAAAAAAAAAAATGTACAAGGAGTCTCCACACCTTTCTTTAAGATTCTGAAGCATATAATCGTTTTAAAAGTTGCAGTTCGTGACATAAAATAGGCCGTAGTGCGTCGACTGTTTCAAATAAAATAAACGTTAGTGTAAGAAAGTCTTTATTACCCTTTGTTGTAGTAATTGAAGTTTTTATTGCTGGACGTCATAATTTATAAGTTAGTTACCGCGGCAAATAAGTTGAACTCGTTACTATGATTAAGCGCAGCCCCCTACTTTGACTTTGACCTGAAAATCGGTTCCTGTGCATTCAAGGTCGAACTTGTGTGGCGAGGGTTATGTAATATTTATAATAAACTTTATTTTTATAGGATTTATCAATCTTTGCAAAATAAATATTTTTAGAAATATAGCGACATCTATGGCGTCACACATGAACCACAAGAACCAAAATTACGAAACACAGAACATCCTGAAATCATCTATTGGGCAGTTGTCCACACCAGACCTAACACCCGTCTTGTCCTCCTTTTTCAACGGAGGTTTTCGGTATTTTACACACTTTCGAATCTTATTCTCCAATACAAATTTCTAATTATTAGGAATCCCCTTTTTATTTAGTAATATAATTTATGAGAATGTTGTGGCTAATAGTATCTTGATCTAAAGTCATCAAATTATTCTCCCCGCTCTGAGTGTAGCGAGAAAGAATGTCAGACTTTTACTAACTAAAACACATACGTAAACTTTTTTTTATTGCTGTAAACTAGTGCTTGACTGCGATCCCACCTGATGATACGCAGTGATTCAATAAATGTTGCAATCCTTGTTGGTGAGGCGCACTAGTTTATTAAAAGCCTATTTACTCTAGCCTTGAAGACACCTAAATTATAATCGGACGGAAACACTGCAGCCGGCAAACTGTTCCAGTCCCGCGATGTACGCGGTATAAACGACGAGGCAAAACGCTTAATCCAAACCGAAGATGTTTCAACAACGTAAGGGTGCATTTGCCGTACGGATGCCCAATGGCAAAATTGAGATGGCGGAATCAAATCGTGCAATTCCCGCGCACACTCTCCAAAATGCATCCATTCCTTTGGAGATGGTGGCGTAGGACGCGACTTACACTCGGCGATGACCACTCTGTCAAGATTTACGACTAAGAAGAATTCTTCTATATATCAATAAGGGTTTTTTTATGGTGAAAAAAATGTAATAACGCATTCCGAACCTGGACAAAAACGAGAAACAGTGTCAGACTCTTACTAGCTAATTGTAATAAGTGATATTTTAATGTATTCTCTCTTATCGTGCTTGTTAGTGATCCTAAGTTTTCTGATAGTTTTTCAATTTCTACCCGTGAGAACCTGTAATTGACTCAATGTTTCTTACACAATTGTTATTATTTAGTTATAGCAGTAGGTTCTCCCTCGTTTAAATAAATAAATGGCCCACCCAGTTCCTACGTTGTCTTTATTTCAGGGCCAGAGCCTTCCTTTCAGACATGAACCCTTAGCTCCAGTTGGCTTCGACCCTTTTGCAGGGGTTGATGGAACCCTAAAGAGAGCGTTGATTTTCGATTCCCAGAATCGATTTCCCATTAGATCCTACCTGCTTTATACCACACATGCAATAAAAAGTTGCCGATTGAAAGCATCGATATAATGACCGGAAAAATATGAAAACTTATAGGTACGGAACCAATTTAACGGATAGCACGCAATCAGAATGTGATAAAAGTGGTTAGTGCACGCATTTCCTACGCCACTTTGTGTGATGCGTCGGCCAATGTTGGTTGATGGGGCCAATAATATATAGGATGTGGTATATCAGTGCGATTCTATGAAATTAGAAGTAACAGATTTATGGCAAAGGAAATAAATATTGCTATAGTTATTATATATCAATATCATCATTACATAGTCTAAAACAAAGTTGCTTACTGCTATGTATGCTTAAATTTTAAAAAGTACGCAACGGATTTTGATGCAGTTTTTTTTAATAGATAGAGTGATTCAAGAGGAAGGTTTATGTGTATAATACATTTAATATCACCATTGCACCCGTGCGAAGCTGGGACGGGTCGCTAGTTTATAGAATTTGCAAGATTTGATCACAAACGTCGGACAGTTGAAACTAATATAAAGCTTGTTAATAAGTTATAGTTATCTTATTATTAAAGCAGTGGTTGCGGCCTAGACTTACGAGTTTTGGTTGTGGTTTCAAACCCAACAAGGCGCATTACTACATTACACACTACTCTCAAAACGGTGAAGGAAAAGATCATGAGGAAACCGGCATGTCTTACAATAAAAAATATGTGTCGACATGTAATCATGTGGTCTTTCATGTGGTAGACAGATGATTTCGTGAAGAATCTGAATGTTTCTAGGCCTGTATGAAAACCCAACGTAATCTATATTCAAATCTATCAAAGCCAGCCGGCCTACGCTGAAAACCAGCGCTGTGGCCCATCGCATGTGCGTGAAGCCACAGCCTTATGCTGAGCATTCGGCCGATTTGCGCGGGAGTGGCGCATATCTTCCTTGTGTAATTGGCTGTTTGTAACTAGTTGTAAGTTTGCGTCATGACGCGTAAATAAACTGTTTTTCTTTCTTTCTTCTTCTTTCATTAAAAGCATGAAACTCCAACATTCGATCCAACCCTCCAATGTCCCAACAGTTTGATCAAACATTGTCGTCGCTGATGAGTCTTTTACATGGTTAAAGAGGGCGTGTCAAAGTTAACCCGTCGCGACTGTCCACCACGCCATCCAGATATTAGCGTGATGATACAACCTGCTGTTTGATTTGTATGAATTATAGCGAAATTGCAGGCGTCTGGGGAAATCTAAATTAGTTTATAGAGGGATTTATGAAAATGATTAAATGTTATTTTATGTGAACGAGATTTAAAGGGATTAAAAGTTCTCCCACAGACTTATCATTACATAGTATAAAACAAAGTTGCTTGCCGCTGTCTCTAGATCTTCAAAGTACACAACGAATTTTGATGCGATTTTTAAATAGATAGAGTGATTGAAAAGGAAGGTTTATGTGCATAATACATGCATAATATATTCAATATCAGTGTACCCATGCGAAGCTGGGGCGGGTCGCTAGTTAATTATGAAAAGTACACAGTGAGATGTCCAGGATATTAAAGAATAAGTATACCAATTTTTATCGTTTTGGAACCGATAGTTTTTGCGTGAGACCAGACAAAACAGACAGACAAATTTTAATCACATTCTTGGGTTCGGTGTCGGTCTAGTAACATGAATGTATATTTTTTCATTGTTCTACCTGTTTCTGGCTAGTCTCTGAAAATATTTCTAAGGAACTTTCATGAATAACTAGCTGATGTTATAGTGAAAAGCTCCTTTTATTTGAGAAAAATATGTTAAGATGCGCAAAAAAGAAAATGAAACATAATCATGTTCCTTCAGCTACCGTTTTGTTTTCCACTGTTTATACTGCGCTTGACTATTTCACCTGATGGAAAGCTACATTGTGGTCGACGATTTAGAAAAATCATCGAGAATCGATTTGGGATTTGACACCCTGTTTGCGAGTCCGACTTGTACTTGTCCAGTCATTTTTTTCTAAAAAGTGATCTTTCCACTCCTAAAGAGGACGAATGTTACATCCCAGCAGTAGAAAGATAATAAGGTTGATTATGCTATGCTTTTTCTTCTTCTACTGTATTACAAAAACTATATCAAAATCACTGCCCATCTCACGCAACATTATTCCTTAACTACATAGAATGATTATTAAAAACTTCCGGCGACAGTGTTGAGCCGTCGCGTCCGTTGCGACTTAATATTATTATTACTCTAACAGAAACTGTCATGTCCTATGTGGGTAATGAAAATATTTTCCATCCTTCCTTTATTACCTAGGATATTAAATCTAGGTTCTGCAAACATATTATTATGTGGCTCTTACTACGAGTTCTAGACTGTTAAGGAGTGTAGGCAAGCCATTAACTATTTAAACTAAATATCTTTACACTGTTGTAAAGATATTTAGTAAGGAAAATAAAGAAAAAGCAAATATTTATTTATGAAAACTTTTAGATGTCTGCCCCCCTTGCCATGTTTCAATTGTTTCGTTAAGGTCGAACGCTTTGAGTTTGCCATTGTCCCTAATTAATTTATTAAACAGCTCTATGTGAGCTGAAAGGAACTTTTTTAGTTGATAGAGTGACCTTTATTGTCCTACTCTGCTACCGTTTAGTTAACGTCAAACATTTAGAATTTGCCACGACGTGTGCCACCACGTGAGTGAGCTCTAAGATGACGTCAGTATAAAGGAATTGGAGGCGGTACCAATCGAAAGCGTTCGACGCTGATGAAACGATCATAACTTGGCTAGGGGGGCTGTTGCTTTCTAACTGATAGGGTGTCGACATCTTGCCAGATAACTAATTTTACCATTGTTTCTAAACTTCAATATTAACACCCAAATTTAAACCATCTAACTCCACATCAAAACAAAACTCACGATTCCATCACCGAACTCACTAATTAAGCCAATAGTACTACCGTCGAAACAATTTTGTAGTCACAATGTAGTCTGCTTTTTCGCCACTGTACCTAACTGCACAATGGATTAACGACATAAGTCAAACAGCAGTATTTTATTACAGAAACTGTTAAAAGTTGAGTGTATTGCAAGAACCAAGAACAAACTAGTTGGCGTAGGTCAGTTACTGGTTTTATTATCTGGCGTAAACGCTGAGACCATTGGCCATATTTTATTTTACGCACGGGATTGTAGTTTTCTCATGAATTTTCATTGTAAAGGTTATAAAGAGCTGAAAATTTATTTTCGGTCATAATGATGATTGAGATTAAAAGTATGTAGCGACATCTGTGAGTTGATTTTGTAACTAAAAATATGTATGTACCCGGTGTTTTTTTTTACTTACCATGGTAAAAATCATCGAATGACGAACCCCGCTCTTGGGCGGAGCGGGAAACAGTGTCAGACTCTTACTGACTAAAAAACCTACCCCATTCCTTCCTACACATAGTAATCTATTCACTCTTGAATTAAAGATTCCCAGGTTGTAGCATCAGGAAACACACACAGGGTATTCGCAGGGAATTAGCTGTAAGTACGCACATCTATTTGATATCGTAAAGTAAGTAGAGTACAAAATTTTTCACCGAGCTATCACGTCATGTCACGTCATTGAACCTGTAAACCTTTCTTTATAGTCTACATATTCTGTTTACTGTATACCTACGTCATTGGACGTGTAAATATCGGAAGAGCCATACAACTTCTAACTTTTTACTATCGTCAAGTGATTTTTGTTTTTATTTTATTGTCCTGTATTGTATTCCTTCTCTTTTGTCTGGCGATCTTAATCCAGGATTTTCATTGTGTCTGCTATAACTTCTGTAGTATCGCTAAGCGTTTTTACTTCAACTAGTTTCTTAAATTCAATAAAGTGGAAATCCAGACGGTTGTCGTAGGTCAGTGACGCTTTCTGGTTTAAGTAGTCTGGCCTGCTTTGACGATAAGGAGATCTTTTTTATATTTTCTTTTGCTCGTTTTTTTTGTATGTTAGATAGATAGATATACTCTTTGTTGTAGGTACACTATAAAAACCACCCAAATTTTCCGCAAATTATTGGGCACCGAAGAACCAAAACATTTTTTTTTTAATTTTTATTTTGTTGTAAGCACTAGTAGAAAAGAAAAATTGCCAAAAAAAAACAAGACTTTTCACTCGTACACACCAAAACGTTTTATGAGTAGTTTCATCGTCCCTATGGCCAAGGAATGGACTTACCTGCCATAATTTGATTTTTTTTATTGTGTTTCAAGGGAAAATTAATATTTGGTACTTCTTTACAATCATTCTCATGCGTCAATCAAATCAACGCTTGCCAATTAGATCAGATACGGATAAAAACAAGTTTAATATACCATATCACAAATAAAACTTTCTAAACCCTCAGACGTTTCCAGTACGCACATAATATTCCATTGCATCTCTTCGTCAGTTTAATTTAATTTTTCGCCGTCAATGTCCGCCAACATTGTTGTGGGATTGTCCCGAAATGTGCGGTTTCACATATTAACGGTGACATGGACAGATTTTATTGCATCCCCGCTAGTTTTAATCAAAGCTTCGTTGCGAAATGTTGGTTATCTGATTACTTCTGTTTTATGGGTTCAAGTGTGAATGAGAGGCAGTAAAAGTCTGTTTTCTGACCAGGGAGGGTAATTAAATTGTGTAATTTCGGTTTTAATTTAAAGAAAATGTATAGGTATTGTTTTTTTTTTTGGTAGCCTGATTTATTTTCCTCCATACTTTCCACCTTTTGTTGGCCCGCGTTTTCTCTTTCCATTTCTACGCGTCCTCCTACGCGTTCTACCGCGACTTCTTCTCTGTCTCTCTATCACAGGATTTGCTTTCCTCCATACTTTCCATTTTTTGTTGGCCCGCGTTTTCTCCTTCCATTTCTACTGTCCTACTACGTGTTCTACTGTTGCTTTTTCCCTCTCTCTGTCACAGAATCTCAATTTTATGCTACTCTAGTCTACAACTGCCCAGTCCCATCTAAATTGGACAGCCATTTGAGCTTGTGCTAATTTTGATGCGCATTAGAGTATTGCGAACTGACGGGCTTCGATAATTCATTTTTGAATAGTTTTTATATGACGTATTTTAAACCTTAAAGAATATCAAGTACCTGTGAATATGTTTGTGTCGTTAGTTAACTCTGGCAAGGCAAATTTGATTTATAAATGTAAAGACATTGTCATCAACCCTTCACTCATTAAAGTATTTTAGAAATAGAAAAATATAGCGACTTGTTTACGCTGTGTCTACTAAAAGTCTTTACATACATAGTATGCACACTATCTCAATTGATACAAGGAAATACACAATTCAGACACAATTTCAAACATACGTTTTATTTATGTTTCCTAATATTTCTTGCCAAATCTTAGGAGAATTCTTTAATATCGAGTCTACACAATCGTATGCCATTAGTAAGCTTTTACAAGACACAATTTATGTTGACAACTTGTGCACAGAACGTAGAAATTTTTACTCTCAGCTTAATATTACCTTCGTTCTTTAGTGATGTGACAAGCCGGGATTTTTATTTTCTACGGAGAGAAAAAAAGAATATAAGATTATACTTTGAAACGTTTTGAATTGGTTAAAGGACATTGCCATCTCTGTATGGGAGTTGGAACAAGTGCTGCCCAGAATGACCACATTTTGTTCCTCAAGTCAACACAAATCATTACACTGAAGCGCTTCGTCTATCCCAGGGAACAAGAGAAAAAAAAGGATTTTTTTGGGAATTATTTATTTTCGAAAAATATTTTAAATACATGTTTTTAGCTTAATCATTACCTACTAACTACAGCATATAATAAATATTAAATTGTACAGTTTCAAATAAAAAAACAAAAATCATGAACTTTCTTAATCTATTATTGCCTAAAGGTTGACATCAAAAAAAAGCATGACCATACCTAAAGACCGTATGTATAGGAGGATATTAATGGTGCAGCACGGTTAAGTGTTAATTTGTTATTAACATCGTTTTCAGTAACTTGCACACTAATAAGATATGGACTCTGTCATCTGGTATAAACAGTGTCTACATTCTCCGTCAAGACAGCCGAAACATTTTTTTTCTATACTTTTTTGCAATTTATCAATAACTCCATCGATTAAATTTTCCATTTATTTGAGCAGTGTGTGTTTAATCTGTACTTTTTGCCATTTATATTATAGTTTTATATTGTCTTCACTGCATCTCTTTTTAGTTATTATTCCATCAAAACGTTCTTGATAGTACATTGACCTCTGTATCCTATCTTTAGTTATAATAAAATAAATTAACTTACCAAATCTTTTTTTACTAAAATTTTAAGTTTAAAATATTTAAAAAACATATCTTATAACTTTACTTACCGAGGAAACATATCCCATCCCTATACAACCACTACCCATAAATAATATTCTTTTCAAGCCACCTTATTGCACCGTACATATGGGGATGAAACAAATAGGACATAAGAACTGTCGTAATGTACGTGAATACGGCGCATATACAGCAGATAGTGCTGCCCATTGTCCGGCACGGTTAGCTGACCAACGGAATTACGGCTAAGAAAATACTGAGGAAAAACCTGTATTGTGGATGAAAATCGTGTTTCCTTAAGGTTGGGGGAAAATGTTAGAAATATTTTGAGGAGGAGAGCACAGTTATTACAGTGATAGTGGTCGCAAATAATTATATAGCTTATCGGACCTTTATAATACTGCTTATAAAGAAGAAAGAAACAGAATATTATTATGACTTGACAGAGATAAGAAATGAACGACAAAATCACAAGGTGTTTTTTTATGGTGGGCAAAAATCATCCAATGACGAATCCCGCTCTTGGGCGGAGCAGGAAACAGTGTTAGACTCTTACTGACTAAATATCCCATCCCGTTCCTTCTTTGCCCTTCGCACTGGGGTCAAGCCTTCCTTTCAGAAAGAGACCCTGGGCCCCAATAGGCTTCAACTCTTTTATAGAGTCCCTACGATCATAAGGTGATTTAGAAATCCGAATGGCTTGAACCAATTTTCTAAAGATTATAATTTAAAACTATTTCAATTTCTGTAAATTACGAGTCGGTATTAGTCATGTCAAACAATCGTTCTATGACAACTGTACTAAATTCACATGTGAAAACAATTTCAACCTTAATCTCATCAAAAAACTTAATTACATCACCGATCTTATCGGCTTAATGATCCGTTTCAAAATTATTGTCCATCACTTCTTCATTGAAAAGGGACCAATATTTTTTGTCCTCATAAAAGGGTCCTTCAGATTCATTGTTTAAATACCTTTGAAAAGGTACCACACACAATGCATATTTTGAATACATTATGACCTGTGAACTGCTGGCGTTCCATCTTTTGTGGTGGCTCTAAAAATGTGCTTTCTAAAGGTTCACAGAAGATTAAAATTATCGTGATTGTGAGTCATCTTGAATTTGTTTGTCATGATTTGCTTTTGATCTATTTAAGACACATGTCATGTCAGGCCAGTTTCTACAGCTGATGTATTGTCAGGTTAAATGCTCGCCTATGAATAATGTCATGTTTGTTATTACGATATTGGTATGTTAAATTTTATTACTAATTGTTGTTTGTTAATAATGACTATTTTTATTGCGTTAAACAAAGTTTTCAAAACACACGCACAAAGTACAGAAACTTGATAGGCTAAGTATACATATTGAAAAATATTGTCCAAATTCATAATTATTGCTTATCTTTTTAAACGCAATTCACCAACTTACCTTTTCATAAAATGACCTACAAACTCATCCCCTCGAGACCTCATTTGTCAAAAAAACTGAATGTCTGTTCCTTTCAATTCGAAAATGACAATCATTAGACAGTATCACAATATAACACATCAATCTACGGCCATATTGTGATACAGTTTCGTCACATATCATTAAAATAATAGTGGTCTGAAGATATCTTCTTGTGGGACGCCTTAGGGGTCCTTTTGTGTGAGACCCTTATCTAAGCATATCATTTATTCATGGTCATTATTTGACCATTTCAGTGTTAATGATGTAAGATCATTGTTCTTCTGTGTTAAAATGTCGTTTAATGTTTGGTGGAACGTGTAATATGATATCAAATGAGTGTAACGGATCTCCTTTGTCGTCATCATTTAATAGTGACCCTATTTTTTGCTTCTGGTGTGCAAATATTTATTACATTTGCAAATATATATAAACGTATTACAATGTATCTTTTAAGTAAGCTTTTATTCGAAGTACCATCTAATTTGACTAAAACATTTTCGATAGACGAATTATAGTTCTACAAGAAAAGATTTTTTACAGGTAAAAACCAATTGAAAAAGATAAAAAAGCTGAAGTAGTTTAAATAAAATACCATAGGGTTTTTTTATTAGATTTGGTTCCAACAAAATTAACGTGTGACAGTGAAATGTACTTGGTTCATTATATAAGTTTTTATTAATGTATTGAAGAAGCACAATAAAAAATATAAGTGTAGCAACAAAAAATTGAGCATGTGATAATTTTACAACTTTGATTTCAATAACGCAACAAGTTACACTTGAATTCATTACAATTACAACACTAACGAAAGACAAGATCCATCACATTTCAAATAAAATCCAACTCGTTCGTCAAGGAGCTAAAAATTATATGGCAAAATTTCTCACATCTACAAAGCCAATCATCAAAGTCGTTACGTATTTAAAATTTGTCCAAATTAATAACTTTCTCATCGAGTACCATAATAGCCAAGGGATATTTATCGTCCATTAAAAGTGTAACTGATTCAAGGGTTATTGTAACAAGGATATTAAAATGTACTTCTGGTTGTTTTTCATTGTTAGTTTTGATTTTTTGCACATTTGTCACTTGTTTTGGGGCTAATCCTTTGTAAGGAGCTCAAACAGGTTTTGGACTATAATCAACAGTGTTGCAATGTTTATTAAACAAGGTAATAAGCGTGATCTCTTCAATAGATAGTAGTGTTTTGTTATTTTCTTAAACCGGTTTACTTGATGTGTTGCTTTTGATAAAATCTTTATTGTGTGAAATGCTTGCTTATGATGTTATATGTTTAATGTTATACAGTTATGGACGTGCGTGTTTGACTTATTAGCTCGACTGCGAAAAATATTTGCGTACTGAAACATTAAAAACATGTCTTAGTACCTAGAGAAATTGAATCTGTTTGTTGTACCAGAAAAAATGTAACAATTTTTCAATATTATGTTAAATGATATTTATTTGTCAAAAAAAAAATACGGGTATTAATGTTCTCTAAATAATCTTCAAAATTAATCCAATTCTTAAACCCTTTAACATCGGTACCTGAAATCTTAATCCCATTGAACAAAAACTAAGCCCCTTTAAGTTTCCCCCATGCTATTCACACCATAACTCTTTCTTGACCCATACAACACCCTTCTGAAGAACAGAATACAAGAATACCCAGTAATGAGGTCGGTGCATTAATTCTAGGTCATAAACTATAATATTTATGACCTCAGACTAGTCCTATAAAATGCGACATGGTCTCTTTTTGGTAGCACCTTTATTTTTGACAATGTTGTTGAGTTAGTAGGACAAATTCGTACTGAGTTATTGCAATGTAGTGTTTTTTTTTGCGTATACGTAACGTCTATCGTAATCAGTGTGTGTTATGTATCATTTAAAAAAAGTTTTTATTGTGTTTTATATATATTAATCAATAAATATTTAGAATTATAATATGCTTACGCAGTAAGCAGAAGTGTTTTAGAAATTTTGAAATTTAGTTTAAAGAGATGAGAGAGACAAGAGAGAACGTCTTGCCGTCTTCTAATATTATTATTAGTGAATTTAGTTTTTGCTAAATTAGAAAGAGTTCGTTTAATTCAAAAAAGAATTCACTATTACATATTTTAATCAATCAAGTTTATCAAGTTTTTAATATTTTAAAGATAATTTTATGCAAATCAAAATCATGTCAACAGACAGATAAGTCAAAAAAATTACCAAATCGTCTCCACTAGAACAAGATCCGACAAGACAACTAAATTCAAAACTACCGTCCATAGAAAATAGTAATGGCTCTAATATCCCAACATAATTCAGGAGGTCCATTTGCAGGACATAATTGACCATAAATAAAGCAGTATTACACATGTTTAATTCAACCCTTTCAAAGAAAAGGGGTCAGTTATAGACGGCCTTTTATAAAGACTAGACAAGTTACTAACTTAACAAATGAGTGTAGCCGAAATAGCAATAAATATTTTTGCATTGTTTGCTGTTCTTCTAATAATGTAGTTTTCACTGTGTTAATGTGTAATCATTTCTTCGTTATGGCTATGGGAATTTGTGATTTGGGTATTTGCTTTTTTTGCTCTTGGTGCAAGTTTTTTGCTGTATTATTGTTAAATTTTGTTGTTATCATGCATTATTTCTTTAATTTATTATCTACCCTTGGTTAGAGCAGGAACATTTTTATATATAATATGAATTCATATCACGGACTGACTTCTGTATCAAGCTATTGATTCAACTGCACAACGATAGTTTTGACAAATATTAGTCGGAGCCTGCACGTTCGTTGATAGTTGCGAAAATCATCACAATCACATTTGATTCTAAATTGACCACAACCTTGTGAGCAAAATCGTAATATATTATCGTCGTTTCATCATCATTGATCTTTTGAATCTCTATTAACATTTTCTTTTCATTTTCTTTTCAATTCCAGCTACTAATTCAATTCAACAAAATTAATTTAATTAATTAATTTTACTATCTTTATCCATAATAATTTTGTACTAGTAAGTTTTCTGGATTATGCGCAACATCCTAATTAAAATTTATAACTGCAATTCCTAAATGTCGGTATTTATCATAGTAATCATACATTTTATTTATTTTATGCTGTGTCGCTTATCTATTCCTATTCCTTTTAAATTTAATTAAATATCTAATTAGAAGTAACCCAGTAGATACACATATAATATAAAATTTTGCTGTATGCGTTCCTATTGTCTTCATTATTTCTAACAAAAGCCACATTAATTAGGGTTTTTAACAATAATTCAGAACCCCTTTCTAATTGCCTTCCCCATTTTGAACTTTGGCATCTCGTGATTAAAATTTATCTGATCACCTTTGACCTATCATATGAAAAGGTGGTTTTTGTCTAAAAGCGTTTTATTTATATGTGAAGATTAAACACAGGTGCTGAAGATAACTGTTTTTAATTTAGATTTTGTTTGGTTTGTAACGGAAAATTGTATAACTAGTTTAGAAAAACTTGAATTGAACATGGTAATGTTTTGTTATTGAGCTGCGGGATGAAATAATGAACAAAGTGTAAAAGGCAAATAAAGGAACATAGGCGCAGTTTAGTCAGCAAAAGTCTGACACTAGCTCCAGCCACAACGAAAGAAGTCATTTGATGTTATCTCACGTCAAAAAAGGGAATACACTTATGCCGTTTGAAATATGTTCCAATATTCTTTCGTCTAATCAAATATTTAATTTGCCTACCAAGCAATTAAATTGATCAAACTGTAATTTCAAATGACTGTTAATTGTTTTTTGTTTAATTATCTTAAAAACATGTACCTAACTATTAGTTCAACTAAACTGAGCTCAGCGTAATCTAGTTTAAAAACCCATGTCAAAAACCTGCAGTCTAACATTGAAATTTAGTTTAGCGTAAAACTAGATTCAACTCATATCGGCGAAACGTAAAATTAAGCTATAATTTCGATTAGATGTGCAAATTTTGTTTTGTTTTAAATAATCGCGATTAGTTAAAATGCTTATTTGGCTATAATTTCTATTTTCTAGTCATTTCCAGTAATTATCGTATTGAGAATATTAGAGAATACTAAGAGATATAGAAGCAGATTTTTTTCTTTTTCTATGCTTAACACATCTTCCATATCAAGTGGAGTGACCCCCAGACTTCCTAACCAAACAACAACAAAATCGACACGATTTATTTCACCAAACAACTCTATATACTGTCATTCACTACTTGACGTACCTCCATTGATCTTCATAATCACGTGATCAAGTAAAGAAATAGCTACAATAACCGAATTATGCCGAATAAGAGCCCACGAATGCGATAGATGTACGTCATTGATATTCAACGTTGATATATCGCCTTCTCTTGGACAATAGCTCCCCTCTGGTAAGTCGCATATTTCTGCCACCCCTCCCCCCGTTGTAGGGCTGTCGCGGACGTCAAGTATCATTAATATGGTCTGCTTAAATATTGTTTGTGTTTTCGAATTCATGTCAAAATGTACAATTTTACTAACGTGTTCGTTGATTCGTTTTAATGGTATCTGTCTATTAATCTTTTATTCTTTCGTCTTTTCTTTAATAACTTCAAGGGTACTGATACCAACCGAGTTGTACAACTCTATTTGCACAACTTATTTTCTATAGTCGATCAATGCTGTGATAATTTTAATTTCTTTATAGAATTAAGTCTTTTGTAATCTTCTTCATTAATGAAATACTCTCTTAAATCTTGTTTACACTTGAATCTAAACATTATAATATTACCTATTATTATATCACTGAGCTATTCCGTGGGTCAAGAAAAAATCTTTAGTCTACCTAGACTAGTTCAGAAAGCCAAAAAACCTGTCTTTTCAAATTTATTATTAAATTAGTCCATTTTTTAAGACGTCTACTACTGAACATGTACCATCAAATACACTTCCGCCTAACCACCGCTAATCTCATCGTTTAATCATTTTTGCTTGTACTCGAAACAAATATAATAAAGTTTAGTTTGGCGCCGTGCTACAGGATTCAAACCATTTTTTTTTAGGAATAAGGCTTCAGGCAGAAATTACCGCAATACTTACCATGCTGAGGGTTTTCCTACAAATCTCACCATGGCGTCGATCTATCTGTCAGATGATTTTCTAACGCTGCAGTTTCTGGTACGGCATCTCCATTCTAGAACCTTACCTTATATACCTTAGGCACTACCACAAGTTATATGCCCTAGCCTCTACGTATTTGAGTTTGGCAATTCTTTTGTTTTCTTGCGGATATCTTCAACAAACATACATCATCATTACATAGTATAAAACAAAGTTGTTTATGCCCTATATATGCTTATATCTTTAAAAGTACGGAACGGATTTTGATGCGGTTTTTTTTAATAGATAGAGTGATTCAAGAGGAAGGTTTATGTGTACAACATATCTACAATAATCATGCATATATAATATATCATGCATATATATATTCAATATCAGCACCCGTGCGAAGCTGGGGCGGGTCGTTAGTTTAAGATAAAATAAATGAATACTAACTACTAGAGTCAACCCTGACTAGTGACGCCCTCGTTACCGCGGCGACACGCCGCCGGTCACCCTTTACTGCTAGTGATGTGCACCTCGCAAACTAATCGATATTATGAATTATTTATTTTATTTTATTGGTCGATGCGGCATTTGATAAAGTTGTGGGTGTTCTTACGAGATTTGAACAATCGGTTTGGCGAAACTTTTGATAATGATTTAGGGTGCTTTAAATTAGGGTTTGTTTGTTTAGTTTTATAAAAGTTATTTCCTAAAATCACATGAAATGTATCTGTAACATTTAATATAAAAAACAGAACTCATTATTTTTTCAATGTGTGTTGTGTCTTACTCAAATTTTCCGAGAACTAAACACTTTACTTAATGACAGAAACAGGTTAGTAGCAGGAAAAAAAGTAATAACATAGAATTACTGTATTACCCCTTTAAACAGAAAACGTGCAATTACAGAAAACACAATAGTTTTCTTGTTCAAATATGCCAACGCTTTGTCCCTATAATTGGCAATAATTATTCAATCATTTATAGTGACAATGGTAGTTAAGATTTAAATTTTTAACGTGAAATTATACGCAAGGAGGAAAAAATTATAGTTTATAGTGAAAAATGTGTAGTTAATTGTATGGATTTTCCTGTTTTGCAAACGAAGGTTTTTTTAGTAAATAAATAATGTTTGTAATGACTTGTTTAGAGCTATTCATTAGGTTAGAATTGATATTTACTTTTATTAACAGTTAATAAATTATATTGTATGATATAATCATAACTTTTTCTCTGTAATCTTAATTGAAAATATTTTTTGCTATACACCGTGAAATTTAAATGGTTGTTTTCCCGCGGCAGAATGACTTGCCATAAGGAGTACTTTTGAAGCATACAGTAGAGTCGCATGAGCAGCACGCCGTCAAAGGAAACCGATTCATTAAATATTTGAACCAAAATAAGCTTTCACACGTTGTGATACGTCATAATTAACTTGCACCGTACTGGTCCATTTTTTGTTTTTAATAAAATTTTTTATCAAACATTTGTATTACCAAGACACAACCATTTCGCTGAGGGAAAACAACCATTAAGATTTCACGGTGTATAAAGGTAAAAAAACCATTTCTTTTTTTAATTGATTTTTAAGTTGCAATATATGGTTTTTTTTTGGGTCGATTAGAATTACGAATTGTTCCAATATATTTTTATTGTCTGATGTGGTGGTATGTAAGAGTTTTTTGTATGACTAATTTATATAGGTCATTGTCGTTAACTTATATACGTTGTTAAACTACAAGTAATAAGAATCCGGTTATTTGAAGCGTAAATGAATATTATTTTCCTAACACAACTTTCGTTTACTAAAAAAATAGTTGCTACTAATTTATTTAGTCAGTACTCACATACTGTATCTCATCCTGGGGAGGAGTTCCCAAAACATATATTAAGTCGACTGAGATCGCTCAACGCGCCATTTTGAAGGTTTGCACTTTCAAGCCTCGTTTATTTCCCACTATAGAGCTTTATAAATACTGTGAGGTGCTTACTGTCAGACAGCTTTACATACTAGCTATTATTTTAAAGCAACATCAAAAATTACCATATGACCCCAATCTTATACATAGACGTAGAAAACGATTGGTATGTACTCGCGAACATAAACCGGAAACTTCTTTTATTAGAAGATTTTTTGTATTTCTAGGTCCCCATGTCTATAATAAAATAAATTTTATTCTGGATATTTATTCGCTTTGTAGGGTTCGTTGCAAAGACAGGGTGAAAAGGTACTTGTTGACATTAACTTATGATGACACAGAAAAATTGTTTACCGTGCCGAGTTAGGCAAGGTTTTTTGTGCTATTTCTAATCCACTCTTCGCTAATTACACTATATTAACACATACACTCATACCAGTTTACTCTGCATATGTCTTTTCATACATCATCACACACACACCCTCACACCCACCTCCCATTACACTCTCACTCACTTCTCATAACACTATACTAAACCAACTTAATTTTATTATTATTATTATTTATAATTCAAATAAGTAATTCTGTACTTGTTTAGCTCTGTTTTTGTACGCTGCTACTAATGTTCTGTGAGGTTTGGCACTGTATACCGAGATACAGGTTTTTACCTAGTTCGGTTACAGAAGCACTTATTGTATTGTATTTGTAATTTTAAGAATTGATTACTAAATTTAAGTCTCATTTGTACAAACTTTTTGAGTAAATAAATATTATTATTATTAAATATTATTATTATTTAATACTCATAAAAGAAAATATTTTCCAAGAAAAATTAAACTGCACAAAAATCTATAAATAATTAATTTAGCGTGTCCCATCACTAAATGGCTAGTGTTGCGATGAGTCACCGAAGGCGAGCTGCGGTTACCGCGCATGTGTTATTTAACTTTTTTTTATTTAGGTATTACCGTACGATTGTGTCCGTATAATTTACCTCTGGTAACGGGGCAGTTTAGTAGTAGTATTAGTAATTTAAGTAAAGGTATTTTAGTAATTGTACAGGTATTTTCATTTTGTAATGGGTTCTATGTGTAGGTGATTAAGTAAGTAATCATTTTGAAGCAATTGTCTCTTTGTGACTGAATTTTGGATGCTAGTTATGTATATATTTTTTATTAATTTAAGGGATGAATTAATTTTTAGACTTTCAAGTTTATTTTGTTTTTTTTTTTATCTTACTTCAGATACACATGACACAGTCGTACGGGATATCAAAGTAAAGAGCTCAAGAAGACTATTCTAAATGCATAATGGGGTAAAACAAAGATGTAGTATGTAGGTGTGGTGGTTAATTTAAGTTAGTTTCATTTTGTGGTATCAAATCTGTGATCAAATTAATATAAATGTAACTTTTTAGTCGGATTTCACTAACAGTTAATTTTTTGCCCATATTAGATCTACAAAAAGAGCCAGTCAGTCATCAACGTCATCATCATCAGCCTTTTTTAATGTTCCCACTGCTGGGACACAGGCTTTCTCTCTAGGAGAGGGAAAGGGCCATAATCCACCACGCAGGCCCAGTGCGGGTCTTCGATTTTTGGTTCTAGGACATGCCGGTTTCCTCACGATGTTTTCCTTCACCGTTTTGAGAGCAGTGGTGATGAAATAAATTACACAAAGTAATGCGCCTGGCTGGGTTTGAACCAGCGACAACTACAACTCGTAAGTCCGGGCCATTACCACTCGGCCACCACTGCTCTGAGCCAGTCAGTATAAAACGAAAGTACGAGTAAGAAACGTAGTGACATTCTATCAATTGTTAGGAGTATTTTATGATGAAAGGATTACTGTGGATTTATTTTAAATATTATTTTATTAAATTGCTGTTTTGTTGCGTGTTATAGCACTTGTAGCGACATCTATTACGCCACATAGGAACTAAAATTAAAAATCATTAGATAGATAGATATATTCTTTATTGGAAACCAAAACATAGTGATATATTTTTTTTTCATACCTGCCTGGACAAGACACAGCAGATCCTCCCATTTCTACGGAGGTTAGAGGGCCTTAACGCATACGCTTAAAGTTGTGTAGTCCCTAGTTCAATGGAAGTTGTATATGGGAAATAGGTCAGTATGATTCATGCAACTGCACCGCGACTTAGTCCAGCGGAACTATTTGTGTGATGTTTTACATGCTATTCGTTTTTTCTATTCGCCACTATGTACACTAATAAAGGTTATGTTTAAGGTAGTACGATGTTTTAATTTACGTTCAGATAACACAGACAAAACCATGAACATTAATCACCGGGGAAAATTTGAAATGTTGGGACTTAGCATAGAAAATATATTTTTAAATACCTAGTGTTCCAACAACCTAAAGTCAGAAAAAGACTGTATGTACAGTATCTACCGCCCCACCCAAGATGATCAAGAGATGTGATTGGATGATTTTTATCTCTATTCCTAATACATGTCCTCTTCAGGAAAAAGTCTTCTTCAAAAAACCGTAGGGGCCCAGCAGTGCCAATGCTCACTGGGGTCTCACAGATTTTCTGAAAATTAAACTCATGATCTTAAAACTCAAAAACAACTAAAGGACACAAGTGTGGTTTTTCTCAATTAAAGTTTGACACGCCGACTCCACCTAAAACGAGAGAAACCATTAGAAAATTTTAATAGTAAAAAACACTCTTATCAGAGTGGTCCTGGTCATCACTGTGAATCCCGATGAGTGATCATCTTGGCCAAACGGCGCTATTCATCGCGGACTGCAGCTTTCCGGGTGCATTCATAGACCGAGCACTTAGTTGTGGCCTTGATCTGGTCTCTCCATCGCATTGGTGATCTATCAAGCGGCTTGGCATCCTCAACTACAAAAAAAATCCATTACGTAGTTTAAAAGAGCAAAAAGATATAAAGAAAAACCCGTAAATAAATTGCTCTTATACCCTGGCGAAATATCCTTTCCTAAAAGACATGTTCATAGCCACTAAACGCCAACACAATTCGCTACTATTTACCGTTTTAATTAAATAGCAGTGTCCCATCTCTAGCGTGTAGTGACAAGACTAATGTATCTAATTGAAATACCTTTTGTTACGTTCGAGATGCATTCTGTTGCGAATAGCGGAGATTTTACTGGACCATGGAAATACCAAGGTGTCATGTGACTGACTTAGAAGAATTTGTTTGTTTTTACGGTTTGTGGAACCCTCCGCAGCCGGTAAAAATGGAACTCATATAGGATCCCCGCTTGGGAGGAGCGTCACCGTGTCTTCGTGGGGCACTTGGCGCCACCGGTGGTAATCCCGATTTCCTGCCACCCTAGGCACGGGCTTGTGGATGGCGAGTAATGGGCAAGGCCTTCCAATCGTCTGGACCAAGCCCAGTCGTCGATAGCGCGCACTATTCTCGCGCCTCAATGCGTTGTCAGTAAACCTTAAGGACCCTGCAGAAAGGTCGAAGCCAACTAAGGCCAAGGGTTTGCGTCTGAAAGCAAGTCTCTGCCCCGGTATATATTGACAACGTAGGAATGGGTAGGTTGTTTAGTCAGTATGAGTCTGACACTGTTTTCCGCTCCGCCTAAGGGTGGGATTCGTTATTGGATGATTTTTACCTGCCATAAAAAAGCCCGTCGCTGTTCTGCACTTAGACTAAGAGCCGAAAATCTTTTACTAAGCATTGAATGTCGATCGCCATTTTGGATCAACTTTTATGCCGCTGTACAGTAATCAAGATTTTAATTCTATACACATCTAAGTTACCAAATCGATCACAAACAATCCCACAAAGAGATCAATTAACTTACTACAAGCTAGCTACAAATTCACAGTATTTAGTAGCCATCAATAACTGTATGTTATCGCTGTTCAACATAAATCATGGCCGTCAGCTTTGTGGTCGTGTTCAACATACACACAAATGTGTGCAGTGTGGGATTACGTTGATGAACGTGTTGCGGTAGTGTTGAGGTGAGAGTAGATAATGTTGCTACTGATTAAATCTTAATCAAAATAGTTATCTCTAGCGCCATCTATGATGTCACTTAAGAACTAATCCTGCATCACGCAACACCAGAGCCTGGGAAGAAGGCAAGGAAGGAATAGAGTTTTTTTATGGTAGGTAAAAATCATCCAATGGTGAATCCTGATCTTGGGGGGAGCGAGAGATAGTGTCAGAGTCTTACTGACTAAAAAACCTAACCCATTCCTTCCTTTGCCTTGCCTTATTCCCAGGCCCTGCTGTTACGCTTTCGCATCAACCCTTGACTCAGGAGGAGGTTTTTTAGTCAGTAAGAGTCTGACACTGTTTCCCGCTCTGCGCAAGGGCGAGATTTGTCATTCGATGATTTTTACCAACCATAAAAAAAATCCATCGATATATATATTATATTCTACATAGTGATAGACAAGCACGTTTATGAAAAATATTGAAAACTTAGTTTGCTACAACGCTTGACGGGCATTACGCCAAAAAAAAAACAACAATATTATTAAAACACACAGCGGTTAATAGCTTATATAGAGGATACGTCAAACTGCCCTTTTGTAGGTCATCAATGTACGTAGTAGAACGCCTAATTTAGTGGGTATATATTTATATCGCTGTCGTAGTCAATGTTTTCAGCAGTCCGAAATCAACTATTGGGTAGTAATCCACCAGAAATAACACCTGTCTGGTCGGAGGATCCTCCCTTTTTAACGGAGGTTTGCGGAACTTTACTAGAGAGGAAACGGACGTTTCAGAGGAAACGGAATATATCTCCAAATCTGTGATCAAGTCAAACAAGATTTATACTCAATACTCAATTCTTTATTGCATTCCATATTATGTACACAGATGGTATAAAATTTCACAATTTATCTTCTTAGCTAGCCAACGATTTCTTCCAATTAAAGCATACTCTAGGAATAAAAAGTATTTAGAACATGGTCTTTCCATGTACTTAATATTATCCAAATCAAACAGTGCTCATAATCGGAAATTGTGTCAGTGTATTGTGTACACGTAGTATCCTCAAAAGAGATGATTGCTATCGACAATATTTAGGTATTATTCAAAACTAGCTTTTGTCCACGACTTCGCCCGCGTACATAAAATATAGCCTATGTCACTCAGGAGTAAAGCAGCTTTCTATTGTTGGTAAAATTTTTCCAATCGGACCAGTAGTTCCAGAGATTACCTCCTACAAACAAAAAAACAAAAATACAAACTTTACCTCTTTATTATATTAGTGTAGATTACTAAAATATCAATTATTTCATCAATTGATGTCATTAACAATATGAATGAGTATTTAAACGACGAACCCTTAAAACGCATTATTACAATATAATTAAAATGCTATCTTACTTTTGTGACCGCCTCCAATTTCAAAATAATTAGCTGTACAGTATATATTTTTATAACTATATGTTTTTTGAGTACATATGGGCGAGAAGTTCACAACGCTAAATTAAGCATGGCCAATAAATGGCCATTCAATACGTGTTTTTATTAAACCCTTAAGGATTTTTGAAAAAAAAAACTGATATCATTGAGAATCTCGATTAAATTCGCAAGGCTTCTTAAGATGAACTTTTTTATATTTTTAATATATAAGTACATTATGGAGACTCAAAGTTCATGTAAAATGGCAGATTTTGAGATAAACGTTGTGTAATAGTAATCCAGGAAAGTTCCTGGATTACTAATACACAAATTTATGTTTCGATTTCTATAGAAGCCTAGATAATATCTACAAAGTATCTGTGTATGCAAAATATCTGAAGAAAGATATGTAATAACATCACAATCACGTAAGAGCGGTTGTATGAAAATGTCCCTTGGGTTGGCCGCTCTTAAAATTTTCTATGCCACTTTATTTACAAAAAAAAAAAGTAGAATACATCTACCAATAAGTTCTCATATCACCACAAAACCATAAAAAAATGGTTTCTTTGATAAAACAAAGAACCGGTGACCGTAGGGAGCGATAAAAGATATGTTTATTTATTTATTTCATTTCTTTGTATTCTCAAAACGTTACGCCATTATTTTTATTGAGATAATCCGTATGATTCATATACTTTAACTCTGTGATTTATTGCTAGAGTTCGCGATTGGATTTTTCTTTTTTATCAATAAGGCTTTGGTGGTTTTGTTTTTGTTTGGAGCTTACCTCTCAGATTGTAGTTGTCAGCAAACTGCAGGGGCCCTTCAGGATCGAAGCCTCCTGGAGTCTAGAGGGTGGTGGGAAACTGTTACCTCGACTCCAGGAATAGGGCAAGGAAGGTTCAGGGTAGGTTTTTTAGTCAGTAAGAGTCTGACACTAGTCTCCCGCTCCGCCCAAGAGCGGGTTTCGTCATTGGATGATTTTCACCTACCACAAAAAAAAAAAAAAAACCTCTCAGATTGTATGTTAGCTTAAATGATTCTATTAGTTTACTGTAGAACAATAAACTATCATCCTTTAAATTAGGGCTAATTTCAATTTTAAAAAATCTTCTTGACTTGTAAATCGCGGATTTAATTCAGCGAATCCATCCAGGCGCATTACTTTGTGTGTTTTATTTCATCATCACTGCTCTCAACTGTAAAAGAAAACATCGTGAGAGAACCGGCATGCCTTAAAACCAAAAAGACATGGGACATCCATCAATCTTTACTGGGCCCGCGTGGTGGGTTAGGGTCCATTTCCTCTCCTATAGAGCTGGCTTAGGTCCCGTTAGTGTGAAAATTATAAGGTCGATGATAATTATGCTAAAATTTGAATTCACCGAAGGCTAGTTATAACATCATGCTCTGACGATGATGCAGGTAAAACCACATGTGTCAATCAGTCGCGAGTTCGATTCCCGCGCGGAACATATATTTATATGATCTACAGATAGGTGTTCTAGGTCTAGGTATCTTGTGTAGGTGACTTTACATGTTTGTGAACGCACTTACTACACAGGAGTCATTCCTAGTGTAGGGCAACGTTTTTTAAAAAAGAGAAGAGAAAGAGAATGTTAAAAATCCATAAAATGCCACAAGCTACGAGTATCATAAAAAAAAATAATAGTGCAAAATCCGGTGACACACTTATAAACGATCATTTACCAGGAATCAATCTCATTTCATCGCATCATTCAATTCGACATACCCAAGCCGTAATATTCACAAAATCCAATAAGCTTAGTCATACATTGCTAGTAAGAAAACCGTCAATCTTATAAGCAAGACTACATAACACGTAATGGTGGATGAAACGATTGAAATAATCTAATACAATGTTGCGGGACAAAGGATTTGTATGCTATCAAGTTATGAGCGAAACTCGGCAGTCAGTTGGGTGCAGTTAACAGAAATTCAATTATAAGTTCGTTCTTAGTTGGTCAAAGAGTGGGCAGGTGGGATGCAGATAGTAAATCACTTCTGCTTCGCTCTCTGTCCCTATGTGTGCTTAGATCTTTAAAACTGCGCAAAGGATTTTAATGTGGGTTTTTTAAAATAGATAAAGTAATAGAAGGGGAAGGTATATTTTGTATAATACATGCATAGATCATCGTTGCATCCATGTGATGCTGGGGCGGACCGCTAGTAGTAAAATAAAAAATAAAAACTCTTTTTAAAATATTTGTGCTGAAAATCTAACGCAAATAAAATGAAATGTGCATTTAAGGTGGTAAACAAGTGGTAAAGGAATATATTTTTATTCGTATGAGTATCTCTGTATCTCCATTAAATGCTGTCGTTAGTTTCGAAAAGTATCTCAAAGAACTAAGCAAGACATAATTATAAACAACAACAAAATTAGTAATCAAACTGAAAAACTAAGGAAAAGCTTTAGCTTTTAATAATAATAAGACACTGTCTATTAATCCCAATGAACTTTTCAGCAAAAGACGTCAAATTTTGGACGAAGGTCTTCCTTAAGTTTCGCCACAGTGATCGGTTCTGTACGTCTCCTATCCATTCGATTCCTTCGACGTTCACCAGGTAATCCAACAACTTTGTTTGAGGCCTCTCAACACTGCGTCCACTCCTGCAAAATTTAGGCTATAATTATTTGATGAATTCTTTAACAACCGGCGGATAACCCGACGCACGGCAAGCATACTTACGTTGCTGAAACCTCTATGGTTCGGACTAAGCGTTTCGCTTCATCTTTCATTCCGCGTATGTCGAAGGACGGGAACAAATTAAGCTGCTATCTTTTAGGTTAGGCTATAATTTAGGTGTTTTCGAGGCTAGAGTGAATAGGCTTTTGATAAACTAATGCGCCTAACCATCAACGATTGCACCACTGCTTAACATCGGATGGGATCGTAGTCAAGCATTAGTTTATAGGAAATAAATAAAAACTAACAGATTACTGAAATATCTAACTTTCAAAATGTTTATTGTTCCTCTACACAACTACATAGTTTCTACACAACGTCAAAAATTTGTGGCATGTCCAGTCTGTGCACAATCCTGATCTATGCTGATAAAGCTTTACGGCATACATCGCCCAGTTGACTCATAACCCACGTTGCGAGATCGCTTCCAGTTAACTTGGTGATGCGGTCGTTTTCCAAGATGGACGCATGTTACAGACGATGAGCGATTATTGAGGCTAATGTGAGAGTGGAGGTCAAAATATAGGCAGATCATCGTCATCATCATCATTTCAGCCGAAAGACGACCACTGTTGTACATAGGCCTCCCCCAAGCATTCGCCACAATTACCGGTCCTGAGCGTCTTACATCCATCGGATCCCAGCAACCCTGGCCAGGTCATCGGTCCACCTTGTGAGAGGTGTTCCGAAGCTGCCTCTTCTGGTTGGCTGTCGCCAGTTCGGCCCCAACGGCCATCTGCTTTGCGTGCAATGTGTCCTACACATTGCCTGTTAATTTTGACGATTCTATTCGGCAACCTTGGTTCTCTTGCTGATATCAGTAGATACTTTGCATAAATACCTATTGTGTTTTGGGGTTAATATGTTTTTTTGGGAGCAAATCACTCCTTACAACGAAAAAAGTCTTTAAATGATCTTGAGAGAATTCTTTGAGAGAAGAAGATTTTGAGATCCCGTGTGACCCTCACCAAATCATAGGTCCATTATGTGACTCCTTCCAACGTTGTCTTCCGTTACGCGGTCGCCACCTTAGAACCTTTCAACCACATCGATCATCGGCTTTATGAGCCCTGCCAAGTGCCACTTAACTTTCAGTCCTCAAACGAACTCCGGCTTTCGCGGGTATTAACGGAAAGTTATTCGTCTATAAAACTTTTTATTTACGTTCTTGGATAAATATCAAAATACCCTAAAAAAAAAATGCTCAAATATTGTACATTCTATTTTTGAAAATTTGACAACGGCGCGTGGCGCGAAATCATGCCGCGAGCGCCGGCGCTCGCTTGGGTGTAAAGAGAGTTTGGCACCAAGGTCACTTCAGCAGAATAGGAGGTGAGGAGGTGGGGAGGAGGCTAATTTTAAATCGCTAAATTCTTTAACTTAAAACACCATAATTATAATGCACCATTTAATTGCTCTAAAGGCGGGATTGATTCACGAGAAACGGATCGTAAACATTCACACAAGTCGCATGTTATGATGATCGCTTTATTGTTCATCAAACAGGTCACCATACATTTTTCCTTATAATCGTATGTACTACAATTTTTTTGCATAGTTGATAGATAGTTAAATAGATAGATAGATACTGTTTATTGTAGGTATTCCATAAATACAATTTGGTTCGTTAGGAGGTTAAAATTACTAAGGTGTTACAATGCCTTTGAGTATCGGAATCACAGAAGTAGGAAAGCACCTATCTCATTGTAGTTCTAAGAAATAGAAAAAGTTCAGAACGGGTAATTAAAGGAAAACTCGCGAGTTTTGGACAGTAAAAGTACTACCACTCGTTCCAAACAGTTGAAAAATTTGCCGTTTTCGTCCTAAAAAAACTCTTCATGTGTGTAAGTTATGATAGTTTCTTATAAAAGATTAGAGAAACATGATGGACTAACAGATTTGTATACTTTCTGAAGCATGGTTTGCCATAATTTTCGAACTCCCGGACCGAAATATTCGTTACGAAAAACCCCTGAAACACCTTTCAACACCAACGCGCAGGAGTCGCACTAAGACGATAAGACTAGTCTGCAGTAACTGAACTCCAAAGCTGATGTGCTAAGCCACAATATTATTTATATATACAGATACTTTTATTCGTATTTTTTTTTTGCAGGGCTGTACTAGAAAAACATCAAGCAATTCCATCTGAATACGTAGAAAAAAAAAAGGTTATTGTATAATTGAACCACTAGATACCCACATTACCTCTTTCACATCCCTTACAATAGAAACCGAAATCATCTCTATAGCGAATTATAAAACCGTAAAATGAAATCCACCCCATTTCACTTGTCGTCGACAATTTTTACACTTGCCACTAATGTGCGAGTGTCAATCTGACACCTTTTGTCAAAATGTTTTGGAGCGAAAAAATCGTTTATTACTGTTCTATTTTGTATTAGCTTGCTGGCCAGATGGGATTTGAAGCGCTTTCATCACTTTTATTGTTTGAATAGTCATCGACAAATGTATCTTGACTTAGATGCTCCGCAGTCAGGACTATTTTCTGATCACTAGGGTTCTAAATAGTATTGATAGGATGACAGCAGGATGAAAATCCTCCTTAGTCGTTCACTCTTGACAGAGTGGTCGTGGTTGATAAAGTTGCATTTACGTTGGCGAGTGAGGCTCCTGCAACAATATGCAAGATGAGAGGAATGTATAAATAGCTGTATGGTTTTCAAACCATACAGCTATTATTAGCAGATTCATCTGACAACTGTCACCCGCGACATCTTATAGCAATTGTAGTATAAGGATTTGGTAGGTGCACTGTTATGTTAATAACGTTGTGTTGGCTCATCGATTGCCACTGCTTTTAGACTTCTAAAATACTAGGCTACTGGATTGTTTGAAATAGTCACTTTGTCTTGGCATGCAATGTGTAACTAATAGAAAACGGGTGGGTTTTTAGTATGTTATAACATTCTCTTTTACTTAAGAATTACAAGTACGAACTGCAAGATTGTCTCTCTCTTACTTAGAGATATTTTGATGATTTTCTTCCTCTCAAAAAAGAATGCTATAATGCCTCAATAGTAATGAAAATTCGCCCAATCTACACTAATCTACACTAATATAATAAAGAGGTAAAGTTTGTTTTTTTGTTTTTATGTTTTTTTGTTTGTTGGGGGTAATCTCTGGAACTACTGGTCCGATTGGAAAAATTTTAGCAACAATAGAAAGCTGCTTTACTCCTGAGTGACATAGGCTATATTTTATGTACGCGGGCGAAGCCGCGGGCAAAAGCTAGTATATTATACAAAAAAAAATCTAATCAAAGAAAATGTCTATTATTAAGACAGAAATAAAAATAATCCACCAAACCAAACCGCTTTAAGCGCGTAAAGCGCTAACAGATCTCGTACATACAAATTGTGATTTCGTCGCGTTGCGCCCGAGTGGTTTCTGGTGACAAGTGATTGCTCGAGAGGGATTAATGTTCTTTCCACAACTGTATTCGGGATTAATTTTCGCTCACGAAATGTCGAAACATCTGTTCTATCAGTTGGTACTCTGATATGTGTCCGTTTAATAGATTCTAAGTGGGGAATTTGGTTTTTGTTATCCCTTAAAAGATATGCTATTGAATAAGTTACTTTTTTATGTCAAATATTTTTTGTGTGTGCAACAAATTAATGATACGTCATGAGGTAAGAATGTGGATGATTCGAAATTCAAATGCTCAAAAATATTTTATTTTTTTCTTTTTAGGGTTCTGCACCGCAAAAGAAAAAGATACCCCATTCTCGCAACGAGCCTTGGTAGAGGGTATGGTCCAAAGAGAGGAGAAGGGTCGCATCCTTCTGCGAAGCAGTAGTGCTAGTAAAAGAGGAGGCCTTCCGCATAAGCAGCAGGGCCGAAGTCTACTGGGGCTTTGACCAGTTTCTGAATGGAAGGTCCGAATGAGGGCTAAAAAGGAACGGAGTGGGTCGTTGACTCAGTAAGAGTCTAACATAATATCTCGCTACGCCCGAGGGCGGAATTCATCTTAAGATGATTTTTCCCACAATGAAAAAAAACCATGCTAGGGGAATCATCAAAATAGAGTTTATTAAAGATCTCTAACCAATGTGGTAGCTATCAGGAAACACCAACTCTGGCAGGGAATTCTCTCCTTAGCTGTACGCATAATGAAAATGTTCCCAAAATGTTTTATTCGTATGATTTACTTATTTTTCTTCATAAAGGCTGTGATTATTTTGTCACTGTACAACATTCAACCAAAATCTATAGCAACATCCAATAACCTTCTCTAAGGCTCTATCCTGAAAAAATATTATCTCACCAAACCCCTTTGTACTTCAACAAAGATCACGTTGTATTTACTTTGGCAACACCGAGTCGATAATATCAGTGTGTTGACACCCTTAGCTCTCTAATTGCGTTTGTTTTACGTGGGACAGTGGATTTAAGGGTGTATACTAGTTTTTCTATATGGTTATAGATGTTTATAAAGAGCTGAAAATTATGTTTGAGAGCCGTTAGACTAAAGCCTACTTTCACGGGCTTTGGACGATGATCCAATTTTGAGACAATGAAGAAGATCGCTATTTGAGTAGAAACTGTCGCAGTCATGTCTGCTTGATCACTTAAAAAAAAAATCGCTTGAATCCTCACGCGGCGCTAAACCAAACCTTTGAAGTTATTTATCCTTTTAAATGAAAGCAAACATGAACTTAGCAGTGGTCAGGCAAAGTGTCTTTGATGGTACAAAGTTGTTGTAAAGACAAATATGTTTGATAATAAATTGTGTACATAATAAATTAAGTATATTATATATTTACTAGCTTCTGCCAGCGGCTTCACCCGCGTGAAAGTAGGTTTTTCCATACAAACTTTTGATCCCTGTTCCATAATTACGTTTTCGTGGAGTTTTCATTATTTTTAAGATGTATTCTGCTATTCGGGGCGGGAACAAATCCAACGAACCAAAAACCATGAAAAGTGGTCTAGCCGATCTCGAGTTAATAAGTGTTGTAATAAACATGTCTTTGTTTTATATATATAGATTATTTTTTGGCTTTCTCTTATCTTTTCCATTGTACCGTCACGTTAGCTTACAATCAATTGAAATCCATTTTCTGTCAAACAAAGCGATGATTAAGCTTTTGCTAAACACATTATTTTTCGTTATTTAGTGACAAAAAATGAAAAATTTAATCAAATCTAGTTCATAAAACAGTAGCCAAATATATGACCATTAAAACAAAGAAAAAAACACTCCATCCCATCCCTAATAAGTACAGACGAGCACAGATAATATTACGGAGAGGACCATCTGTCAAACTGACAGTTGTCACGTGATCAAAATGAAATACAAGGGTCCTATTAAGTGAATTAGTATACAGAGGTGCAATTATCAAATTAAAAATATATTTCTGTAAAGTGATTACTGATGAATTTTAAATTGTCCCCTGTTTTGTATGATTGTTTCATGTAATTTGTTTAATTGTATGATTTTTATCGTGTTTTTATTGTTTTTATGAGATAAGTTATGAGTATGTTGATTAGATGTTTATGTCATGTTAATGTGTAGAGAGTTGTCACTTGTTGTTAATCAATTGTTATAATGACTGTGCTATGCGTTTATATTATAGTTATTTGGTTAAAACCTACCTCCTCTTGTAAAAAATTACCATTTACCCGAAGTGCTAAGTTACTAGCACTTCGGGTAAATGGTAATTTTTACAATGTAGTTCATTGTTAGATATATAACAAGTAAGATACATTACGCGCTAACATTGATTGCATCACTGCTTACCATCAAGTGGTATCGTAGCCAACCAGTAGATTATAGCAATTAAAAAAAAAACAGTGCAGTTAGTAAACTTAGACTCGAAATTCACACACCCATGACCAGTGTCATCACAGTCGCAAACCTGAGATAGGTTGCTTTGGTTGAAGAAGAAATCCAGGTCGTCTCGCCATCTCATTCATGACCTGACTGTGATTTTACAACTATTTTTTTTTTCGTGTAGCATAAGGAAGAATCAACACAAATCGTCGACGTGGCTCAAAAGGCTGCCCAACTTAAATGGGACTGGGCAGGACATGTCTGCCGCATGTCTAGCGAGCTGTGGGCCCGTAAAACACAGGATTGGTGCCCGGACACAGCGACGCGAGGCCGCGGCAGACCACGAAGGAGATGGCGGGACGACCTGGATGTCTTCCTTGGGAATTGGAACGATATGGCGAACGACCGAGATAAATGGAAGGAATGGAGGGAGGCCTTTGCCCAGCAGTGGGACAGCACAGGCTAGTAATAATAATAAATAATATAATAATAATTATAATAATAATAATAAGGAAGAATGAGAGGGAGTGTCAGAATTTTACGGACTAAACTCCACATTCAGGTGTCTTTAGCATTCCAAGGCCAAGGAAACTCCTTGAGGCTTGTCCGCAGACTAAACTGTCAAACTTTTGCAGTTATAACCATCGATATATATGTACTACGCACTAGATGAGGCGCGCCGTACAGTGAATTTACTACACTTAAGTGATCTGCATGCCATACACTTTTACACTCATAACATTAGTACAGTTTTGACGTATCAGCGCTGTAAGCTAAAGTTTTGTGATAGACGACAATACCAATGAAGCACTGCCGCAGTCTTGGGGTGCCATGACAGAAAACCTCCTCGAGCGCCCGCAGGTTGGAGTTCCCTTGCGGACACGTCCGGAGTGAAGACCAGTCTGCGGGACGGTGCACCCCGGGAGGCCGCCATCGACCCACCCTTGGGCAATCCCTGCCTAAGGGTGCTCGATGGCGGCTTGCGAATATTCTGTTGGGAGTATCGCCTCAAAGCGTGTCCCTCTGATTTAGCAGAGGGCACAGTGACGAGGTAAGTTGTTTTAACTTTTAAGTATTTTGACAAATAGTTTCTATGAACGTGCTTGTCTATTGCAAGAATATAAGTCGATGGTTATCTACACTAATATAATAAACAGGTAAAGTTTGTTTCTTTGTTTTTTTGTTTGTAGGAGGTAATCTCTGGAACTACTGATCCGATTGGAAAAATTTTAGCAACAATAGAAAGCTGCTTTATTCCTGAGTGACATAGGCTATGTTCTATGTACGCAGGCGAAGCCGCTGACAAAAGCTAGTAACTAATACATAAGTTAATATGTATATGAGATTGTCATACCACTTGTCATTCGCAAGCGACCAGGCGAGAGGACACGTTTGTTCGATCAGCCTTGGGGCACGAATCTGCGATTAATTGGTCCGTACCATTCTCAATACTATTCCGTTTGAAGGCACATACCGATGCGATGTGCTCTATGTCTGGGCTACTCAAATAATCGGTCGCAGTTGGTATGAAACGAGGATTTTCAGAAAAAGTCACGCCATCAATAATGATACTACTTAGTCGTGAGGTGTTCTATTGCTTAAAACGTATGTCATGATATAATAAAAAGTATAATAAATTACCACTTTAATAAATATTAAAATATACAATAGAGAAAGGAGAATAAAATCAAAGTGATGGGTAGTGCTCGTCCACAATTTTTTTTTTTAAAGTCGGTAACGTTTGAGCACGCCTCACTTCTATGAGTAATGCATTCTACAAACGAGCTGTTTTTATTGGGAAAAAATTATGGAAGAATGAAGCGGAAATGCATAATATATGAATACCAAGTTTTAGGTTTCCTGCTAATTCATCACAAAATCAATGTCAAAATAACTGTCCATTTCACGATACATCATCATCAGTTTTTTCTAACGTTCCCACTACAGGGACACAGGCCTCCTCTCTAAGAGAGAGAATGGGTCGTAATCCACCACGCGGGCCCAGTGCGGGTTGTTGGATGTCACATGCCTACGAATTTTTGGTTCAAGGACATGCCGGTTTCCTCACGATGTTTTCCTTCACCGTTTTCAGAGCAGTGGTGATGAAATAAATTACACAAAGTAATGCGCCTGGCTGGGTTTGAACCCGCGACCTACAACACGCAAGTCGGGGCCGTTACCACTCGGCCACCACTGCTGTCCTTTCACGATACATTCCTTCCTAATAAAATAATATAGTCGACAACGGACAATTTCATAGACGTTTGAGCAGCCCTGAATTATGTACTCATAGATGTCCGCTTGTCCCCCTGTCCGTTTGAACTTAGGTATCAATACGCCTTGTATAGTTACGGGGCCTTTAGTTACAAAACGGGTCAGACGGATGTAATCCGGCAGATATGCGTCTATGAAATTCCACTGCATTTTAAATTTGACTCTCTCCATGAAATTCAAAATTGTAAATTTGGATTGTCACATTTTTGAGGAATTTCTAATTCTTTCCTTTGATATAAGATTGACTCATTACATCTTAGTTCATCTTCTTCTTCTCGGACAAACCTTCTTGCCAAAACACCGCTGACTCGCGCAATTAGGATTATCAACGAAATCCACGTAAAAATAGATATATTTTCGTGTAATTCGAGTGAATTCGCAAAAATACTTTTGTTTACTCTATGTTATAAGATAGATTAAAGTAGGTACCTATATATTTGTATAATTTAAGTATTGTGTTTTATATATTTTTATGACTCTGTTGTTATTTTTTTTTTTTGGTATTTTTTAAGTTTTATTAAATTAATAATTTTAAGGCCGCACTATCGCATTAGGCTTAATACCTGTAAAGATAGCTGTAAGGAAGAATAAATAAATAAATAAATAAAAAATAAATAAATAAATCTTTCGACTTTGGTAATTACACAATTAAAAAACAATAGTGTGCGTTTGCTTGATGCTTAATGAATTAATAAATTTCTAAATACATTATGTATGTCTTACATATAAAAATGAATTGCTATTCATTAGTCTCGCTAAAACTCGAGAACGGCTAGACCAATTTAGCCCATTTTGGTCTTGAAATATTCGTGAAACTTCAGGGAAGGTTTAAAGAGTGAGAAAAGTGTCATTAAGCGGTACAAAGTTTGCCAAAGCAGCTAGTTATAGATAAATTACACCTAGACACAGAACAAATGATTGAGCTCATCACACGAACATTTTGTCCAGGGTGGGGAATTGGGAATCGAACTCACGACCTCCGGCATAGCAGTCAGGGACTAACCACTGGACCAAACAGGCCAAAACATCAAAACAGAAGCAAGTAACAAAATCTACCGGCATTCAACTCATGACTAATTAAATGAAGACTGCATATTACGGGTGGTATCGCGTGTCACGTTGTGTATTCGTATGCCATTCCATGATGCACAAATGTTGATATAATTAGCCTGTATTGCCAGCTAATAGTTTGGGGATGAATATGGCGAATAGCAGACGTTTTTGATTAATTGATTTGTGTTTAGTATTATGTTGATAGTCGATATTGTGCGGCAATTATTTTTTTTATTTTGGTATTAAAAAATCAAAATTTGGAGTTGTCATAATGACAAGTCGATTATACCTCTGCCTTGTCTTGCTGTGGCTACTTTCTCAGGATTCGGCTCATCATCATCATCAGCCGTCTTAATCTTCCCAATGCTGGGACACAGGCCTCCTCTCTAGGATTCGGTTTGTCGCGACAAATGTAGCCGAATATTTTGTCGAATCGCAAAGTACCACCTATTCGGGCGAACAGATTCCTACTTTTCGATAGTTCCATTTAGGCTCATAGAAATGCGATTGATTGCCAATTAAGCAAAGAAATACCATCTGCTATACCTAAAACGATATTCTATCGCTAAAACAGTACAATTTTTTGTGCATAAAGTTTTAATAAATAAATAAAATAAATAAAACATTACTCACAAAATTTGCGCTACTATATATACCCAGGCAGGGACATTACTTTGTGTAATTTATTCTACTGGTCACAAAACGTTGAAGGAAAACATAGTGAGGAAATCAGCATGTCCTGGAACCAAAATTTCGAAGACTTGTGACATCCATCAATCCGCACTGGGCCCTGGATTATGGCCCATTCCCTTTCCTAGAGAGGAGGCCTGTGTCCCAGCAATGGGCCAAACATACTTTCAACAAAATTAACAACGTTTAATCCCACAACTGAACAACAGATATCACAAAACAATAACCATTTAATTAGTAAGTAAACCTTTTACTACAAACAATTACTGTATTTCTGAATACAATGTTATGCTCTGATTATTAGGTACATTCAAAAGGCTAATTTGTTTCGAACGCTCGCCAGTCATTTATAGCACAATCGTATACTGGAAAGCACTTACAGTAATTAGATTGCGGAAAAGGTTGGGACTATGTCATCCTGAACTAAGTGTGTTATAGGGTGTTTTATTTTTCATGTGATAGTCGAATTTACTTATTTCACATATAATTAAAAAATACAGAACATTATAATAAAAAGAATGTACAAATGTAATGCTTATTTCAAAAAGAAATTTCTAAATTTTTGTTTTTTTTTTTTAATTTATGTTTCGTCGAAGAAAATATTGGGTATTACAAATTCTTCAAAATTGACTTGGTCAGTGTAAGGACCAATGCCCGCCTCGGCTGCGGATTTTTTCAAAAATCTGCCATGGTCTTCGCAAAAAGCGACTGGAAAAGCATTTAGTTTATAAATGTTACAGAGAATTGACAATTTCTCTCGCTCTATCCAGTTTTGGACATCATTTTCCACTTCGAAAACGGTCATATTATTTTATTTCCTATATTGCATTCAAAACCTAAAAAAATTGGGTTTTCTTACAGTTTTGTGCATTATATAAGTTCTTACCGATTTTTTTATGGTAGTTAAAAATCATCCAATGATGAATCCCGCCCTTGGGCGGAGCGGGAAACGGTGTCAGATTCTTACTGACTAAAGAACCTACCCTGTTGTTTGTGTGTTTATTATCCTATGTACAAATATACACTCTTTTTAAATTAATTAATTAATTGCTAGTACTAAGCAAAATCTATTTATCTGGTTAGTTTGTATTTTATCGTCATAACTACTTAGTTTACAAATCCGGATGGATTTGTAAACGGAAGGAAGGAAGAGGTGAGAGAAAAGGGGGATCCCTTTTCTCTCACCTCTTCCTTCCTTCCTTTTAATTACTTTTCATTATTTCACCTCTTCTCTCATCATCATCATCATCATGTCAGCCGATCGACGCCCACTGCTGGGCATAGGCCTCCCCCAAGGATCTCCAACAACGACTACGATCGGTCCTGTGCTGTTCGCATCCAGCGTCTTCCCGCGACCTTCACCAGATCGTCGGTCCACCTTGCCTTAAGCCTTCTTATGAGACCCTTAGTAAGCGACCACGTCTTACTACCATAAGTCATCATCTTCTCTCATGGCCTTTTAATAAATTATATCATACAAAAATATTAATTTACCGTTCACACACAAAATGCATTCACAAACACCAGTCCAAACATACCCATTTCGTGAAAGCAAGCTAAACAGACAATTTCACGTGTTTTCTAAAACTTTATACTGTTTAATTAAATGCCACTCTTCCCTTTCCTGTATTTATTTTCGTAGCTGTTCGTGTATTAAATAAATTGGATATTATTTTAAAACAATGGCGGACATGTGAAAACATGTTATTGTTTCTAGACCGGTTTATAGTCTGGATGTAATTAAGCTTGTTTAATTAAGACTGTTTCTTTAGCAGGATTTCAATTAGAAATTCTGTTGATGTGCGATTTGTAGCCTTAATTTTTGCGGAATCTTTCTACGTATTAGCGAAAAAAAAATACAATTAAGACTTTATGGTGGGAAAAATCATCGTATGGCGAATCCCGCCCTTGGGCGGAGCGGAAGACAGTGTCAGACTTCTACTGACTAAACGACCCACCGTTCCTTCCTGCCTTAGTTCCAAGGCCATGGTTTTCTGCTTTCGCATCAACCCTTGGTTTCAGAAGGCTGCGACCCTGCCAATCTCATACAGTTGCTGACAACTCCCTGAGACGCGCGGGTCCAGTGCGCGCCGTCGAATACTATTAAGACTGGATTAAAAATCAACACTTTTTGTACGTGTCCTATTTTAATAAAAATCATTTATTTAATTGGGTACATTGCTTGCATAAGAACGATGTGGATGAATAAACAATCAATATCCAAATCCTTTTATTCAAAATTGTCTTTCTCAACAAAGCATTAAAAAATAATAATAATAATAAAATAAAATGCTTTTGTTTTTTAACGACAATTTTACAAAACAATTATACTTCTGCCAAACTGCATAGCAGTTTGTTGGCAGACGTAGCTCCCGTGTTAACAAATTATTAAATATTTTGCAAACATTGTCATTACACATTAGTACACAGTTATTTTATTCAATCCAGTTGCAAGCATTAAAAACCACAGCCTGTACAGAAACACTTCACAACCATCCCTGGGGAAGTATTTACCGTCCACGGCACTGATCCGCCATTTTTTGCCGTAAATCTAATTTATTTGTATTAGTTAATGACTTACGCGTACAGTCAGCGCTGGTATAACTCTTTCGAGAACGTTTAGTAGATGGAGTGGTTTTGATACTTCACTTTTCTTCTTTCTTTCTGAAATAAAATTCTTGAGAATCTATTGCTAGTCTCTCAGTTTTCTGCATTTCGAAGAGTTTGCGGCAGAATCGCATAGAGCCTAATTCAGCTAAGTCCGTTTCATCATCGGATCGCCTGGCGTACGGTGATGTACCACCTGTATCTACATACTATACATCCCACGTATATGCACAAAATGTTTTAGAAACACATTTACTATGAGTACAGCTGCTAACGAGTAAGAGGACAGTTTTGATTCATGATCCCATTGTTAAAGTAAAAATGGTAAAGCATTAGATTTTCAATAATATAATAATATATATAATAATATAATATAAACAATAAATACAATTTATTTGATTTTATTTTTTAGACAAGATACCAAAAATATCTCACTTAAGTATTCCTTTTTACTTTTCACTTTATTTTCACTATACTATATTTTTTTTAATAAATACTATATAGATAGATGACTGTAAGGATATATAACATACAACACTCACAATTACGTATTGTGAGTGTTGTATGTTATGAAGCCATATGAATTCGTTTATTTGTAAACTAGTAAAGCAAATATTCATATAGGTACTATACAAAAACAAAGTATCAAATCTTCTTCATCCAACTACAATCCCGGGTGTCGGTCGCCGAAGCGTATTGCGGACCAATTATTTTAAGTTTTGTTCCGTGTCTGGGCATTTCGCGGTTTGCCCGTTGTCCATTAAACAAATACTGTGAGCGTTTGCCCGTCACTGCGGAATTTTAAAAGCTATTAAACCCCGATTGAAGTTTTATTCGCCCTGAGTTACGATGCTGGATTGTTTCGCGTTAGTAGCGGTCAAGCGTGAATTGAGTTTGTAATTTCTTAATCGTTGTTTAAACTAAAAAGGTTTTTTGTGTAGTTAATAGATTTTCAATGGCTTACTTGTTAATTAAAATTTGTCTGTTAAAAGTGCCAAACGTTTTTTATTTTTTCTTGGAAAACTTCTTTTTTTGCGAGCCTAATCTCCTTTTCTTTTTACCGTTAATGATTATTGAGAAAACTTTTATAAAATAATGTCTATTAACATCATATTATTTTCAATTAATAGCATATTGAGCAACTAAACGCGTTGTTACTAATCATTGCTATTTAATTTAAAAAATCGGCGCACCTAATTGAATACTGTCAATTCAGGTATATCTCAAGTTCAAAGCAAAAATAAATACTCAAATTGCAACACAATAAAATGGGAAGCCCTCGAGGCGACATGTGGCCTTTTAAGTGGCGGTGACAATACTACAAATAGAGTTACGTTTTATAAGAACAAAAATTGTATTAATACTCCAATCAAAATCACCCTTATTAACTCAAAAATCACATGCAAAAAGAAACTTTATAAAATACGTGCAAGGATCAAAATTGTTTACGCGGTGTGCCTTTTTAGGTATGCTCCAGTTAAGTCAATTGAAATAAACCCATATTCAAATATAAGGAGGGTGGCTATCGGTTAAAACGTATGTAATTATTGAATCGTGCAGGGGGTGACTTTAAAACAGACCAAGCGTGTTGAGTTTAATGAATTTTAGCGTATGAGCGATTACGATTGCGTGCGATTCTGAGTGGAAAGTTTTAAGAGGAAAATTACGAGACAGTGAAGAGTATGTCATTCATTTTTCAATTTTGTAGTTTGAGATGCGTTTTTTTGAGAAAGTTTTTAGGAAAACACTATTGCAACCGTATAACAATATTTTTTTGTGTCCCTCAGAAACTAGAAATTATTAAAATAATTGTAAATACTTACCTGTATTTAAACAACATTGCTCTTGATAGTAAGTTTTTGGAGTACTTAATATTTATTTCATAGTCAAGTATTTGACTGCAAATTCTTATTGTTAATACATATGTTTACATTATAATATCCTATACAAATTTCACCCATACTATACAGCAATATGTGTACATCATATAATCCAGTACAGTTTTTTTTGTGAAATATTACCGAATTATCATCTACAAACCTAGGAGGGTTTCATTTGTTTGTTATCACACAACAATTTAACACTACAACATAACACCACAAAAATAAAGATCAAATAAAAAATACATTCTCACGACGCCAAATCGCGTCACAATAAAGATTTGACAGACAATCAAAACTTTGACACGCACCAAAGACAACTGAACAGATATCACAACAAAACACCATGTACATGTAAAAAAAAAATAACAAAAAAAAAACTGTCAGTCGCGAATCAAACTAAATAATGGCACACACCATGTCTAAATGACTGAATAAAGAGTCTGTATAGTAAATTGTATAAAAACAATCGCGGACGCACTAGTGTTTTACGATGGCTTTGACAAAAATCAGCGTCGAATCAAACGTACGTAAATGGAAGATTTTGAATTGGGAATATAGAAATGAATGGAGTGGTATGGTAAATGTTGTTCGTTATAATTATATTTTTTATTTGTTTTAAAGTAGAAAAAGATTGTGGTATCAACTGGATTTTTTTTTTGAAGTTAGGTCCAATATTTGGTGAGGAAAGACGGCCTTTACTATTTATTGAACAACACAGTATTATTAAAATAAGTAATTATTTTTGAAACTAAATAATAATGTTTGTATGATAATTATGACTACGCTACTTTATAATTACATTGCAGTACGCAAAATACGCGCTATAGTCATGGAATTGCGGATACCAGTCCGAAATACAATACACCGACGTTTTGAAAACCATTTCTTATAATGAATTAATTAAAATTAGTTCCAGCGCCGCGGGTTCTTCAAGTCCCGAACAAACATTTTATATAACTCACGCTTACGAATAGTTATTCAAAGTTTGAGTCAGTTATGCATGTGAGCTAAGATGATTGTGAACGCATTCACTATACGGGACTAATAAATTGCGAAAAATTTACTACCTAAAAAAAAACAAAAATAAACATAACCTACTCCTTTCCATCCATCACAAAATTCAACTCAGTGCATCAATTTTCCGGTGCCCATCACGTCGAGTCCACGTGCCGGTCACGTGGCGCGAACGTCGGGCACTACGACCACGCGTGGCCCCTTTGTTCTTCTTTAGGGTGTCTCTGAGATCTATGAGCGATCGAATATGAAATTATCATTGAGTTTGAGTTTTGACCTCTCTGTGGGTCTGGTGGTGTATTTGCGTACTATTAACTATGAGTTAGTTTAGAGTTAAAAATATTTTTGTGGTATTTAATTCGACACCTCCCATGCCAATGATCGTAAGGCAAAAAGCAAAATTTTAAGGAAAAACGATTTTGTAATTTGTGAAAATTCTTTTAACCAATGGTATTTGAAATGCCGATTGAGCGTGTAATAAATAATCAGTTTAGTTTCTCCTTAGTCGTTCATCTTGACAGAGTGGTCGTGGTTGACAATGTTGCATTTTCTTTGGCTAGTGAGACTCCCGCGATTCGTCTCCACTTGACACGGTTTACGGCGTCTCGGGAACTCTGGACCATGGAGGTTTGTGTTGCAGCTCTAATGAGGTCTGTCCAACGCGTAGGTGAGCGCCCACGAGACCGCTTCCCGTCTACTTGTCCCTGGACAACGATCCATGGAGTGTTCGTTGTTCTCAGTATATTTATTAAATAAAAAAACCATGATACTCGTTTATCCCCTAAATTCCAACCTCAAATCCACTCCCAACGCTTAGCCATACAAAAACGCTTCAATACATTTGTATAATTGTATGAACGTTACACACAAAACATTGACACTGCCTCGGGGAACCGGGGACAAGTAATTGTAGTTTCGTATGTCAATATAAAGGTCTTAGCACCCTTGTGTGATTTTTTTTGGGGATTCGTTTTGGTAATTACGCAATTAGAGAATTTAGTTGTTTGTCTAATTGTGTTAATGTTTTTTCGATTTAAAATAGGTACTGATTTGTTGTTTATACATTAAATAATTGCGTACTTATAACTTTTAGTAGGAAAAAATCAAACAACAAAATAATTTATAAATTAAATCAATTTAATATAGACACTGTTTTGTGGTCGTTGAAACAAAAATGTTTTTTTTTTTGTTTGTTAAGGTTTTTTTTTATGGTAGGTAAAAATCATCGAATGACGAATCCCACTCTTGGGCGGAGCGGTAAACAGTGTCAAACTCTTACTGACTAAAGAACCTACACCGTGCCTTCCTTGCCTTATTCCCAGAGCCCCGGTGTAACGCTTTCGCACCAACCCTCAGCTCCGGGAGGCTTCGACCCTGTAGGGCCCCTACGGTTTGCTGACAACTCCTTGAGGCGCGCGGGAACGGAGCGCGCCGTCGACGACTTGGGCTCGGTCTGGACTGCTACCAGACGACCGGACGGCGAGCTACCCATTGCTCACCGTCCGCAAGCCAGTGTCTACGATGGCCGGATATCGGCAGGATCGCGGCGGCGACGGCTACGGCAAGTGCGCCGTTGCCTTTGCCTTATGCGGTTTGTTTGTTAAGGTACAATTAACAACAACAATATATTATGCAATGCATACTAATAAATTAACAATGAACTAACGTGTAGTAATAACAATATTGAAGCTCACTGTATTATCCGCATTTTAACAAAAATATTTGACAAATAGCGTTATTGATTAATTAACATATTACAATGGTATTAAAAATAAATAATTAATTAAAATTACATTTAATGTCATTACACTAGCATCCTAGAAGTTGCGTACGGGTATTACAAATGTATGTGCAAATAATAGTACTGCTATACTGTTAAAAAGATAATCTGTCTGTTGGTAATAACCACGTTAAAATTCATCAAGTAGTTTTTGAATTTAAACAGACAAACAGATACGGTGGAAGAATTGAATTTAATTATAATGTAAGGATGTAGATATAATTAAATAAACATAAAACACATATTGGACTGTTATTATTTTTTATTTCTGATAATAAAAAAATATCAGGAATAAAAAATGTGTTTTAAATAAAAAATGTTTTTTGAAATAAAAACTGTTTTTTTATGCTGGTATGTTTTACCAGCATACAAAAAAACAGTTACTTTCTACTCAAAAACAATCTAAACATGTATGTATTATTTTATTTCCGCAAACGTTGTCTCGAACCGCTTGAGGCTACATCCCACATAACCAAGTCTCCCGTGAACGATTGAATAATGACTTGAAACAAAATATACAAATAGAAGTTCGTGGTACAAAAATGTTAAGCAAATATTGGCATGTTTAGAAAGAGTAATGGTTCTGTACAAAATATTTATATTATATATTTTATGTAATAAATTTAAAAAAAAATCGATTAATGTATTTAGATTTTTAGGACAATACGTATATAATATGAATATTTATTTTTGGGATAAACATTAATAAAAATTAGTGTACAATATGTTTTACTTAAATGAGTAGGTATTTAACGAATGGCTTTTAAGGAGTTGATTTAAATTTTAGTTGGAACGGTTTAGTTAAACGGTTATAATAGTTTTTGAACTCCGCAAACTAGTAAGCAAAAAGTGGTCGTCTACTAAGATATAGTAGTATAATTATTTTGTAATTAAAACACTAATTTAATTTTTATATATTTTTGTAATTAACTGATTCGTACCTACATCGTTTTCATTCAAGAATAATGAAGCTTTCAACAGATGAAAAAATTTTCGAAATTGATTATTGTAAACGTCACTTCTTACAAATAAAATTGCAAACTTGTAATATAAATAATAATGTAGATGACGTGCTGAACTACATTTTAGTCAGAACTGGTGAAAAATGCAAAAAAGGTTTGGGAGGTTTTTTCCTAAGAGTGGAGAAGTACAAAGTAAGATAAAAAATGCTTGCCTATTTACTTCACGGTGATTTTTTTTTAATAAGATACTTTAGAGGTCCGCAATGTTTCAATGATGCCTTGCGGACCTCTAAAAAAAATCTAAACCAGTACCCCAATGTTTTATTCATTGCGCACTTCTGAATGGTTATTGTTAATACATTTTTTTTTGTTTTAAACCGCCCGCGGCGATCGCGTGGCGACGTGTTTAACAAAATAGTCAAGTTAATGTTTAGAAATTAGCGCAATTGAGGGTTGAATGATGTTTTTTTTTTTGAATGATGTTGGACGTGGGAATTAGTAGTTTTTGAATTAGTTGTTTGTAGCCTTACAGTCTGCTGTTTATTGCACTTTGTTGATGGCAATAAAAAGAAGGAACGTGTTTGGTTCTAACTTTGTTGATTTTTGTACGCAAAAATATTTTTTTGTTTGCAAATTATGAAATTTTGAGATTGGACGACTGGAAATATATTTTCTTGTCAATAGCCTTGTCTTAACGTATTATAAATCAGAAATGAAGATATTATTAGCTATTTCTGGTGCCCCGACATTTTTTTTAAAACGAGCTTTTGAAGCTCGTTAGAAAAAATGGCTTATCGAGCAAGATTTTTTTTTCTTTCTACGAATTTAAGATTTAATTTAAAACTGACTTTTCTTATATTTTCTTTTATTTGTTTGACATTATTTCTTTATTTTTTTTTAATTAACTATTATTTGACATTCTAGTGTGATATATATTTCTAATAATTTATTGACATTATTGTAACATTTTGTACCTATGTGACTTGTAAGAATCTCTTGTTAATAAATTACAATGGCTTTGACTTTCCGGGGAGAACTAAAGTTACCGGCATGACCTTAACAGTCATCACAAGTGATAGTGGATTAGATTTGGAGTAGCGACTACGTACAGGAAGACGCAGTGTTAGAAAACTTCCTACAAGGTTGAACGATTGAACAGACCGCGGAAAAGTTAAAACAGACTAACGCAGAAAGTAACATTGGTCGACGTTAATCCTGTATAATTAAGATCGGACACACTCGTTACTTTTTTTTTCTTTTTTTGCACCTACCACTTTTTGCCTCTCCATCACCCTAAGGTTGACTGGTAGAAAATGCCTAAGGCCTTTGCACTTTTTGTGCCTAAAGTGTTTAGTAAATAATATCCAAACAAAGCATACATAATACATAACAATAGCTCAAAATATCTACCAAAATCTCCTATTATATACTTGAAGAGGAACATAACCCTCTAATGACCACGGCCGGTCCATCAGACCCCTGGACATCAAAACAAACACGGATGCCACGTGGCCATTGAAACGATCGACAAATTGCTTTCAGCCTACGAAATATGTCAATTATAATTAATAGGGAGCGCGATTATTGATATCGTATTGTTGGTCTCCTAGACCTCGAGACTTCGAAAGGGATTTTTTGAAGTACGTATTGTAGTGTTGGTTGTTGAGCGGATTATTTGGTACTTTCGACCGATGTGCAAGGATTTTGATGGTGATTATTGTTGTTGCGTTTGAAGTGTTTTTGTGTGGCTTAGAATATTATTAAGGAAGTAAAATTTTTAAGTTGTTTTAGTATTTTTTTATGGCGGGCAAAAATTATTCAAAGAATTCCCGCTCGTGGGCGGAGAGGGAAACAGTGTCAGACTCTTACTGAATAAACACACGAGTCCGTTCCTTCTTTGCATTTCGCCCTGGGGCCAAGCCTTCCTTTCAGAAAGAGACCCTGGGCCCCAGTAGGCTTCGACCTTTTTGCAGAATGAAGTCAGGTATTTCCCGAGCCACACTCTTATAAGTAGTGGATTCAGATTGGTACCGTGAAGTTCCATGAACAGGCGTGAACGTGGATATAGACTCATGTTGTTTATTCATGGCGTGAATTCAAGGCATTAATTTGGAGCCGCCATTAATTCACTAAACTAAGTCGCCCGCATTCGGTCACCTATTGTCTTTATAATTATTATATCTCTAATAAAATATTCGTGCCCCAAGAGGACACCGATGTCCGCCACCTATTATATTTCAATTGTGTTTACCGTAATTACTTACGGTAGTCGTTAATGTCAATTATTATTATTTTTTTAAGGTTAATTTTTCTCAGGTAACCTGGTGCTATTGTTTTTATTATTATAGCTAGCCTGTGCTGTCCCACTGCTGGGCAAAGACCTCCCTCTATTCTTTCCAGTTATCTCAGTTACATATAAAGATAGATAAATATGCATTCTAATTAATTATCGATTATACGAGTACTTTAAGCCCACACATTTTCCACACCTCAACTCAACCGCATTTACATCTAAATACAAAGCTCCATTATCAAACATTATTACAATAAATCAAATTAATAATACCCCACTATTACTCAACTATACTCGAAGCGCATTGTCACCAAACACTCAACTCTTAAACAGTCAAGACCGTGTAGGGTGTCCTCAAAGACAATATTTGTTGAGGACAAGCCCTTCCCTCTTGTCGAGACACACGTGTCTAACGTGGGAACCGGTCTTCGAAATACGATAATTTGTGGACAATTTAATTTTGACGTGCGAATACACTTCAGAGAAATATTTTCAAGTTCTAATGACACTAGCTGTTACCCGCGACTTTACTCTCGGGGAGTTTATTAAAATTACTTATTCCTTTTTTGGGGCGGTCGAGTATAAAAAAGTGTTTGCTACTTTTCAAGGTTTTTTGGGTGGACAATGATCCAATGACTTCTCTCGCTTTTTGGTGGAGCGAGGGGGCTCTTAGACTTTTTTAAATATACACCGTGAAATTTAAATGGTTGTTTTCCCGCGGCAGAATGACTTGCCATAAGGAGTACTTTTGAAGCATACAGTAAAAATCAAAAAAATAAAAAGTTTTTTTTTATAAATAATTATTAAAAATATTCATCAACTCAAAAAAGCGAAAACAATAGTAACATTAGACGTAATTTGTAGGTACTACTAGAGTCGCATGAGCACCACGCCGTCAAAGGAAACCGATTCATTCAATATTTAAACCAAAATAAGCTCTCGCACGTTGTGATACGTCATAGTTAGCTTGCACTCTACAGGTCCATTTTTTGTTTTTAATATTTTATTTTTTTATCAAACGTTTGTATTACCAAGACACAACCATTTCGCTCAGGGAAAACAACCATTTAAATTTCACGGTGTATATGTACGTATTACACATATAAACCTCGTCTTCAATCACTCTATCTACAATCCGTTGCGTAGTTTTAAAGATCTAAGCATACATAAAGATAGACAGCGACTTAGTTTTATACTATGAAATTATATTGGATAATTAAGCCAAAACACAATTGCTATGCATTTTTTAATTTTTATGCATTAAGTGAAAAAAGTTATATAACAAACAAACTCTTCAATTTCATTAAGTTTGTAAGCAAATAGTATCTATTTATGTGTTACTCCCTCACGCTAGAATGGCGGACTACATTAAAATAAAATTTGACAAACTGACTGCCCATTTACTAAAAATAAGATACAAGATCATCATCATCATCTGGCGTTAGTCCCGGTTGCTTCTTTGGCTTTCACCTCGGTGCCCGGGGTCCGCTTTCCAACACAAAATAAGATACAAGATACTATACCGAATATTTTAGGACTATATTCCCTTACTTTTTTTTGCCAGAAGTTAATTAATTGACAACAATACAGGTAATTAAGACAAGACAATACCATCATCTACCTCATTAAACTAGTGTTAAGTCCAATTAGATCCTAGTTATTTACCTAATAAGCTTCTGTTTACATTTAATAAGTAAATACACACCTTATTAACTCAAGTACGATATAAACGGAAGCCCTAGGGCTGTGGTAACGATATGCAAGATTCTAATCCTGTGCTTGACGAGTATGTTAATTTAGATGTAGATCGACAACCCTAGTGTTTCGCTTTTGCTGCATTATACAGATGGCCTTTGCTTGTATAACTTTTACTATGAGACCAACACTAAAATCACGAAAAAAAAACTGCTTCATAGATTTATATTCATACTAGCTTTTGTCAGCGGCTACGCCCGCGTACATAAAATAGCCTATATCACTCAGGAGTAAAACAGCTTTCTATTGTTGCTAAAATTTGTCCAATCGGACCAGTAGTTCCAGAGATTACCTCCTACAAATAAAAAACAAACGTTACCTTTTTATTATATTAGTGTAAATAAATTCAATAAAAGGTAGGCTTGGCCCCACTGCGAAGGGCAAGGAAGGAACGGGTTTAGTCAGTAAGAGTCTAACAATGTTTCAGGATTTTGTTTTTAGGATAAGCCAGTTTCCTTACGACATTCGTCTTCACCTTTGGAAAAGTGGTAAATAATGAAGGGACCTGATTTACGAATCATACTTTGTGATCAAATTAAACCTAGACAGGCGCCATACTTCGTGTTATTTAACTTCGAATAAATAAAAAAAAATCAAGTACGAAAAACCTCATACGCATTTTTTCCCCGTTGCAATTCAACCCTTCCCTGCAGCGGTAATTGCAAGCGACAGAAAGTAGTAAAAATTTACAACTTTTAGCTTCCGCGTACAAATGTCTGGTAGTATTGTGATGCTGATGTAGTCACGATGTTAAATTCTGACAATATCCGGCTGGTTCTCAAAATTGTCAGTGCCCTGGTTTATGGGGTTGTTAAAATTTTGCAATAAATTTGTGTTTAATTTTTGAGTTGACATCGTTGAAACAGTTTTAGAATAAAGAGTGTATTTAAATCATATTTAAAGTAAAGTATCTTTTTAAAGTAGTAGTAGTAGAAGTTACTTTTGTATTTATAAATTAACAGATAATCTTTATTTAATTTATAAATACAAAAGTAACTTCTATCTGTCCATTTGGTACCTGTTTTCGTCTTAGCTAAAATTAAATGAAACTGGAGCTGCTGGCTAAACATACGATAGAATTTCCGTGCGTCTACCTTCTTGCCGGTAATAAATGTTGAGGAAATATTATTTACTTAATTTACTTACATTAGGACGCCATATAGAAATTACAATATCTTTTTTACCACAACTATCGCTTGTAGTTGCTAGTAATATATAAATTACACCCAGAAACCGAGTAAAATAATGATCTCATAATAGAAACTTTTGTCCTGCATGGGAATCGAACCCCCTCTAGTAGGTTAGTCAGTTTATTCCACAGTTAAGATTCTTTCTACATAAAACAAGTACAAAATTTCCCTTCTAAAAAAAAAGTACTTTTTTGGTCAGTATAACAGGACTTTTGATCCCTGACTGTAAAGAAGAAGGAAAACCAGTGGAACGGGGTAGGTTGTTTGGTCAGGTACGAGTCTGACACTGTTTCCTACTCCAACCAAGGGCGGGATTCGTCATTAGATAATTTTTCCCAACATAAAGAACCTCTGTTTGCATAATATTGTAGAATGATATTTTCATTTTCATCTCACTAATTTTTAACATTGAGAAACACAGCGCAAAGTTTAAACAGTTTAAGCTCACGTTAACGACATCGATAAATGCGACTAATGCCGTTTTTAACGAACCCAGGAACGATACCGGGAACTTTATAGTTTCAAATACCGAAGCAGCGGTTAAGGGTTAAACATTGTAAAACTTGTTTGTATAACGCTTTATTGTTATTGTTATGAGATGAATTTTATTAGAATTTTTACTGTAGAAAAAAAAATACAGATGATTTGGATTATAGTACTAATAAAAGTATTTTTATTCAACTTTTACCGACAAGTTGAATAAAAATTAAGAACTTTTTATACAATTTTCAATCCTCAGTTTTCAAAAAGTTTCTAAAAATCTGTAATCGAATTTACATAACAAAAAACCGCTAGGATAAAATCATAAAAGTAAATAAATAATCCCATATCCAGCCAGCAAGGAAATCTCAGAGTAAATCCAAAGAAATCACCGAGTTTAACTTTTCAATTGAAAATGGGGCAATCCATTTGAGTGGGTGCAATTTCCATATGGAACGGAACGATATGAAAACGACTGAAATGGTGTGCCCAACTATTGTTGTGAACACGAAAAGGTTCGTACTATTGTGGTATATTTAAATGGAGAGGAGACATATCTGGGGCCCAAGTCTTCTATTTTCGTAATATCGTTATTCTAACATGATCCCATTTCATTTTACTAATGACAATGTACAGTGACAATGTTACAATGACAATATGTCAATGTACAATGAAAATGTGTGACAATGTAATGTCATCATCATCATCCTAGCGCCAGTCCCGGTTGCTAACCTTGGCTTTCACCTCGGTGCCCGGGTCCGCTTTCTTGCTTAGACGTCTCCACTTCGCTCGGTCTTTTGCGTCCTTTGCCTTAAGCCCATTATGTAATGTGTTTTATGTACCTATTACATAATGACAAATTAATGTCGGACGTACAAATGGAATACAATTTTAATCACGTACATATCATGCACGAGATTTCTTTCAATGAAATGCCAGTAGTTCATTATTGAAAAGACATAATAACGCCATTATATTAATAGATCCTTCTCTCTAGAAGAGGGAATAGGCCGTAACTCTCCACGCGGGCCCAAGAATGTCAAATGTCTTCGAAATTTTGCTTCTAGGATATACAGGTTTCCTCACGATGTTTTTCAATGCCATTGACATGATTGCTCATAACTATTTTAGTAACTAAATCCTTCTTCTTCACCTATCAATATTAACTGCATATTGCTACTTATTTATTTTACTACTGGTACCGTAAAAACCTCCAGAGACAACAACTCTTTGACATGCGAGCTAGCACAAAGCATCGTGCGACATAATTTTGCAATATGTGCGATACACGACCTTTAACCCTTCGGAAACTAGTCGATATCGTAAAATGTTACGATCGACATCCGACGGGTTAACTTGGTATATATGACGCTATGTCAAGATTTACGATCACTGAATCTTCACATGCATTTTGAAGCAATGAAGTGTTTTAGTGCATGCTTTGCTATGGACTTGTGAGTCATTTAGTTTTATGCTACTAATATTCATAATTATTTACAAAATGTTTTGACTGGCCTGTTGGTCTAGAGGTTAGAGGCCCTGACTAATATGCCGGAGGTCGTGGGTTCGATTCCCAATCAGGACAAATGTTTGTGTGATGAGCATGATCATATGTTCTGTAATTTATATATAGTATTATTTTTTTTACTATAATTAGAAATATATAAGTACTCATAACAAAAGCTCTGCTCAGTTTGGGACTAGACAACGTTATGTGATAGTTGTGGAATAAATTATTATATATTATTATTATTCATTGTAATGTCAACTGGAAACGTCTACTGCTCTGGACATAGGCCTCCCCAACAATGACCGATCCTGTGTATCTTGTAACCTTTAATTTTATTTATTTATAAAAACTTTATGCACATAGTACAAAGGCGGACTTAAAGCCTTTGGCATTTTCTATCAGTCGACTTTGAGGTGGTGCAGAAACATAACCTGGTAGGTGCAACTTAAAAGAAAAATAGACAAACAAAATAAAATAAACCAATACAATAATAAATACATACTTAGATACATAAAATATAAATATGCAATGTCGTTGTGAAAAAGAAACAAATCCAACCAATTAGTGCTGTGATGATTCTGATTATTATTATTATTTACATTGTTCTCACGTATTAGTATCGACAAGAAACATGTAACCCAATTATTTGTAAAACTTACCATAATTGAAAAGTGTCGAAACCGAAAAACGGCTGGTAGCCATCCTGACATTTAGAGGGAGCGTTCCAGATTGATATCGCGAGTACTAAAAAGGAAGAATAATAATATAATAATAGTTTTTTTGATATTCTTATTATTTATCAATATAAATGTATAGTCACTTTAGTTGACTTAAGTGATATGCAGTCTATCTATCTTAACTTGACGACATTAGTGCACTTTTGAGATAAACACAATGTGAGACCGCTGTAAGTTTTAAAAGTTTTATTAGATGACATAATGCCAATGAAAAAAAAAATGCCAATGAACCGCTGCAGTGGACTTTTGTATTATTTTTTTTTAGTATTTTGACTATTTTTTTTTATGAGTGTGCTTGTCTATGTCTATTATATATAAGTCGATATTATTATTGTAGTGCTATAATAAAAATATTTTTTAGTCCATTACTATTTATTCATACGCAAAATACGCGATTTAGACGTGGGATTGCGGCTACCAGCCCGATATACTGTACTACTACTATATTATTTATTTCAACTTAATGTTCTAAGACTGCCAGAGAAATTCCTTACTAGTAAACTCTAAACTCATAAACATTTGTTTTAAACTGAGGATCATATGTGACGGGTGACCACTGCAAATAATATAATTTGAATCATTTATAAAATATTAGCGCTCGGCCCCAGCTTCGCACGGGTACTGATGTTGTATATATTATTATGCAAGTGTTATACACATAAATCTTCCTCTTAAATCGCTCTATCTATTAAAAAAACGCATCAAAATCCATTGCGTAGTTTTAAAGATCTAAGCATACATAAGGACAGCGAGAAGCAACTTTGTTTTATACTATGTAATGATATAACCTCAATCTGGTTCTGGATATTAAATAAAAGGATTAGCAAGAAAAAAAAAACACTAAGCAAAATATTTTAAAGCCACACTGAGCACTAAATCTATACCCCACTGCAAAATATATATAATCTACTACAACTTTTATTTAACAATAAATTTAGCCAATTCTCGACTTTACGTTCTAAACATAGAAGCTATGTCGAAAGCATTCAAAACTCGGTTGAAAACATAAAGTGGGCGTCAATATAATAAATTTTAAATCCATTAGTAGTAGTACACATGTTCCTCTGTTGCACAGTCCATTTAACTTTACGAGGTTCAAATTCGTTGAATTGCTACCGACACGATTTGAAAATTAACCCCAGTGTTTTGATAATTGATTTTTGAAAAAGAAAGATCAGTAGCATTTTTTTTAGAATTTACTTTTGCACTTTTCTGGTTTTTTTTTTGCTAGGCCATATAGCCTCAATGCTGGGCAAAGGCCTCCCTTCAGTCTCCACAAAGATCACGATTCCTCGATTTTTCATTCTATTTTTTTAAGAATGGCATCCAGGTTTGCTTGCCATGTCATTCTTAGTCTGCCGTGGCCCTGTGTTCCTATTTCTGGGTACCAAACCTGTGTTTTACGCCAACAATTTAGAAAAAAAGAAACAATTAATTCTCATATCGATACTTATAACACGTCCATTGTCATTTATATGGTCATTTATAAATATTTTATGAAATGTTAATCTTTTTTGGTTTATGTTCATGACAATCATATTTGATTTCCACATTATTTTTCTCTACGCATCAAAAATAAGTTTTCTTTTCTTAATTTATTTAATTTAACCCCTCCATAATCGACATCACATTTCTATCGCAAAAAAAATTGAATAAAAAACAGCTAATACACTCAACGAAACCCGTTTATCCATATAAATCCAATAAACACATTTAACGGTTCCGCACTCAATAATTTTGTTTTTCCCTCGGGTCACTCCAATTTTGGTAATATCCTCGCGTCAAAACTCAATTTACGTAAAAAAATGTTTTGTCCCCTCCATACAAAATCATTGGAGTGTGTTCAGTATTAACGACATTGCCTAACCCCTTTCTGCTGCGGGTAGTATTTTACCCTTAACTGGTAAGTAGAGGGTAAAATACACTTCTCATCAAAAAAATCGAAACACCTTGCAAGTTTACGTTTTGTCAGGATTATCAGAAAAATGTGTACATTTAGGAATAAATGTTAAATGTCGTTTAATAGTGAGTAATATGAGCTTATCAAAACTTAATGTTAATGTTCTAAATTTAAATGAATTTTTCATAGGTTTCGTATTTTGTTAAATGAGTCATTTTTATTCCGTATGGAGTATAAAGGAAATGGATAAAACAACACACGTAAATGAAAAAAAAAGCTAAAAAACGTTTATTTAATAACTTGTATTCCCTCCCCGAGCTCTAATTACTGCTTCCATACGGTTCTTCATCGATCGGATGAGAGTCACGATCACATGCTGTGGTATATTGTCCCATTCCTCTTGGATTGCATCTTGCAGCTGGCTAAGTGTTTCTGGGGCAGGATCTCTTGCTCGAATTCGTCTCTTTAATTCATCCCATAGATGTTCAATGGGATTCATGTCCGGGCTTCTTGCTGGCCATTCCATAATAGAGATATCGACTTCGTTAAGATAATCTCGTACGACGCCCGCGGTGTGAGCCCTAGCATTGTCGTGCATGAATATGAAGCCGTTGCCAATAAAATGTGCATAGGGCATCACATGAGGCTCGAGACACTCTTCGACGTACCGATGACAGTTTAGTGCAGGCAGACGTGGCCCAGACACGAAAGCAAGCTCTGTCTTACCGTCGGCGCTGATTCCTCCCCAAACCGTCCACGAACCGCCACCATAGCTGACCTTTTCTTCAATGCAGCATTGTGCATAGCGTTCTCCGTCTCTTCTGTAGACCTTGTTCCTTCCGTCGTTACCATACAGCATAATTTTACACTCATCAGAAAAGAGAACTTTGCTCCACTGTAGGTATGACCAATTTAGGTGCTCACGTGCAAAGTTAAGGCGCGCTCTTCGATGGTCTGCAGTTAATTTCGGCCCATTTGCTGGCTTATGCGGTACCAGTCCACGATCCTTCAACCTTCTTCTAATTGTAGAGTCACTTACAGCCACCCTTCGTACAACACGAAGCCGCTGCTGCAGTTGAAAAGCGTTAAGGCGTCGATTTCTTAAAGAAGTTGTTACAATAAATCGATCATCTCGCTCAGAAGTGACCCGATTCCTGCCAGATCCTGAACGGCGCGTGAACAAACCAGTCTCCCGATAACGTTTATAGACTCTATGAACAGATGACAGGCTTAGATGCAGTCTTGCAGCCACAACACGCTGACTAAGGCCAGAATCCAGCAATGCCACAACTTGGGCGGCTTCTGTGGGCGAAGTATCCATACGTTTTAGAAAAAAAACCTTTTTTCAGACGTCCCAAAGTCACAGTATTGAAATAAAAAACAAAAAGTTTAAGGATAGGCGCCAATTTTTAGTTTTTAAACGCTAAATGTACTCCAACCCTAAACACACATTTGTCTCAAAACAGTGATTCATTTCGTTTATAAGATAAACAAATGAAATTCTAATTTTGAATTTAGAATTTTCGCTTATTACTGTAATGGCCAAACTGCCAGCTATAATATATGTATTTTTTTTCATCGTATGAATTCTTTTTTGTGTTAAATTCGGACAGAAACAATGAAAACGGAAGTGTTTCGATTTTTTTGATGAGAAGTGTATATCTATAATTCTAGCAACTGTGTTTTGTTTTCGTGTTTGGTTTTAGGATGAAATAAAGAAAAATGTTGGCACACATAAATAATGTAAGAACAAAAATATGAATAAAATTATCTCCAAAAAAAAAAACATGTAGGCATTTTGCTACAGACCTACCATCATCATCATCATTTCAACTGCAAGACATCCACTATGGGATATAGATCTCCCCTAAGAATCACCATGACCTGTAAGTCTCGCTCCCATTGAATTTCCGCAGCCCTCACCAGGTCCTCGGGCCACCTTGTAGGAGGCCTTTCAATGCTGCGTCTTTCGGTAAGGATACATTGCCCACTGCCATTTAAGTTTGGCCATTTTCAACCGGCTTGACTGAGCATAATTCCAGACTACTACATAACTATTACCTGACGCTGGTTTTCTATTGTAAATTGACTGTACGGATAAAAAGAAAATGTTAGGAAACAAAAATAATAATTTTCGTCAGTTATAAACACTGAGTTTTAAGAAGTTTCAGAAGTATTATTATGTAGAGCTCAATAAATAGTACCTACTATATATATATATTGATTTACGTTAAAAAAAGAACTAGTGCAGAAGTCTTCCTAAACTGTATGTTAATAATAAAAATGAAAACCAAATGTTTTGTTTTTGCACACTCCACACTCTGTACTTAATTTTCTTAATAAATTTATTATTATTATTACTTTCACAATAGTAATAATAATAATAGTATTGCGATTGCTTAAAAAAAAAACAAAAGTTAATGATAATAAATACCATTTGAACAAACAGCTAATATAAACCAATAATAAAAATGAAAAGTAACCCCTTTCTCTAATAACATTGAATACCCATATATCTTTTTTGCCAATTGTCAAGCTAATGATTAATAGTTTTCTTTCTTTGACAAAAGATTGTGGCAAAATTATGGTTGCGTTAATTTCTAATATGCCTTTTTGAAAACATCATCAATAAAAATAATTGCCACACCCTTACGATTTGTTTGGGGTAAATAGAAGATTCTTTTGAATCAATTTGAGAGTCTCATTTGTTATTATTATAAGACTTAATAGTGTTAACCGTTTTACTTTTTTTATGTTGAAGAGAATAACGCCATACATTGTTGAGTTAAGGGGCCATCTTGAAACCGTAATTGTGTTTGCGAAATTACCACTATCTAATGAAAAATATCGCAGTAATATTATAAATGCAAAGGTTTGTACGTTTATCCAATTTTCATCTCATTTCCACACCCGCCCTTGGGTGAAGCAGGAAATAGTGTCACACTGTTTCGGACTAAAAAACCCACACCGTTCCATCTTAGCCCTTCATACCAGATTCTTCTACTTAGGCCACTACGGTTTGCTGAGAACTCCTTGAGGCGCGCGGAAACAGTGCGCACCGTCGACGACTTGGACTCGATCCGGACGCTTACCGGACGGTTAAACGGCGAGCTACCCATTGCTCGCCGTCCGCAAATCCATAACGCATATACTTGTAGACATATACGTTGCTCCTTCTCATTTGAAAATGGAATGGATTTGGTACTTATATAGACGAAATCCTCGAACAACACATAGGATACTTTTGATTCCAGAAATATGTTCTCTTAGTACGTATATTTTTTTTATTTCGCGCTAGTAAACCCGCTAGCAAAAGCTAACGCTAGGCGTTTCTTTAAACAAAAACAAAATTAATCCCGAAGCACATTTATTTTCATTGTCATTTCTGTACAAAAAAAAAAAAAACAAATAGACAAAACATTTAATTTTGAAAGTAGAAGTAATAAATTTTAGTAACTATCGACACATCTATACACCCACATCTGAACGCTTGTTAGCAAAAACACATAAATATATCAAACTATGAGTAGCCAAAATAAAATGGCGAGAATTTTCAAAAATTGACCCTTTGTTTAGGTCCGGAACTAATTTCGTCGCATTCACACTTGAACCGGACGAAATGTCCTTAAAATATATTGTCCGTGAATTCTAGGGTCATTGCGACCCGTCACACCTAATTTTAGTGTTAACAATGACATTCTTGTTAAGGATTTCGGTGGCATTAGAAGTTTTGTTTAAAGTATTCAGGGTTTTAATGATTATGACTTGCGGTAAACTAATGAGTTTATGATTTACAGTGTCTGTAATAAATTAAAATACACTTCTCATCAAAAAAATCGAAACACTTCCGTTTTCATTGTTTCTGTCCGAATTTAACACAAAAAAGAATTCATACGATGAAAAAAAATACATATATTATAGCTGGCAGTTTGGCCATTACAGTAATAAGCGAAAATTCTAAATTCAAAATTAGAATTTCATTTGTTTATCTTATAAACGAAATGAATCACTGTTTTGAGACAAATGTGTGTTTAGGGTTGGAGTACATTTAGCGTTTAAAAACTAAAAATTGGCGCCTATCCTTAAACTTTTTGTTTTTTATTTCAATACTGTGACTTTGGGACGTCTGAAAAAAGGTTTTTTTTCTAAAACGTATGGATACTTCGCCCACAGAAGCCGCCCAAGTTGTGGCATTGCTGGATTCTGGCCTTAGTCAGCGTGTTGTGGCTGCAAGACTGCATCTAAGCCTGTCATCTGTTCATAGAGTCTATAAACGTTATCGGGAGACTGGTTTGTTCACGCGCCGTTCAGGATCTGGCAGGAATCGGGTCACTTCTAAGCGAGATGATCGATTTATTGTAACAACTTCTTTAAGAAATCGACGCCTTAACGCTTTTCAACTGCAGCAGCGGCTTCGTGTTGTACGAAGGGTGGCTGTAAGTGACTCTACAATTAGAAGAAGGTTGAAGGATCGTGGACTGGTACCGCATAAGCCAGCAAATGGGCCGAAATTAACTGCAGACCATCGAAGAGCGCGCCTTAACTTTGCACGTGAGCACCTAAATTGGTCATACCTACAGTGGAGCAAAGTTCTCTTTTCTGATGAGTGTAAAATTATGCTGTATGGTAACGACGGAAGGAACAAGGTCTACAGAAGAGACGGAGAACGCTATGCACAATGCTGCATTGAAGAAAAGGTCAGCTATGGTGGCGGTTCGTGGACGGTTTGGGGAGGAATCAGCGCCGACGGTAAGACAGAGCTTGCTTTCGTGTCTGGGCCACGTCTGCCTGCACTAAACTGTCATCGGTACGTCGAAGAGTGTCTCGAGCCTCATGTGATGCCCTATGCACATTTTATTGGCAACGGCTTCATATTCATGCACGACAATGCTAGGGCTCACACCGCGGGCGTCGTACGAGATTATCTTAACGAAGTCGATATCTCTATTATGGAATGGCCAGCAAGAAGCCCGGACATGAATCCCATTAAACATCTATGGGATGAATTAAAGAGACGAATTCGAGCAAGAGATCCTGCCCCAGAAACACTTAGCCAGCTGCAAGATGCAATCCAAGAGGAATGGGACAATATACCACAGCATGTGATCGTGACTCTCATCCGATCGATGAAGAACCGTATGGAAGCAGTAATTAGAGCTCGGGGAGGGAATACAAGTTATTAAATAAACGTTTTTTAGCTTTTTTTTTCATTTACGTGTGTTGTTTTATCCATTTCCTTTATACTCCATACGGAATAAAAATGACTCATTTAACAAAATACGAAACCTATGAAAAATTCATTTAAATTTAGAACATTAACATTAAGATTTGATAAGCTCATATTACTCACTATTAAACGACATTTAACATTTATTCCTAAATGTACACATTTTTCTGATAATCCTGACAAAACGTAAACTTGCAAGGTGTTTCGATTTTTTTGATGAGAAGTGTATATATATATATATATATAATTGATTTAGTTACTGAAGATTTGAGCTTAAATGTCTCAAACATGTATGGGTAAATTTTGAAAAAAAAAACTCAAAAATATACCTCAGATATTGAGGTTTATTTTTTCTAGTAAAAAAAAGGTATTGCAATGCAAACAGAGGTTTTTGACACAGCTGGTTTCACTGAATAGGTAGGTATGAAATTGGGCATAGTAGACTAAATTTTGATCGCAAAATTAATGTCAACATTTAAAAGAGGATAATTATCTTTCTAACCGTTTTTATGGTAGTGGTAGCCAAAAACGTCACAGTATACCTATTTGCGCAAGTTAAGTCAAATAACAACAAGTAAACATATAACAATAACAACAAGTAACAAGTAAAATAACAGAATAAAATAAAAAATCCAACAAACTTGGCAAAAAAACAACAATAAAAAAAACTATGCGACGATAGTTTACTTTGATTATCTCACCATAATTATGTTGCTATATTTAAAATAAAATAACGAAGTGCTGATATTCCAATTGTGATGGCTTGGAAAAAAATTACTTGATTTTTTAAAATTTAAACTTTTGACCCCAAGCGATCGTCGAAAAGAGGTTAAATTCACGTATGTATTTGTTTAAATAATCCTACACTATTATAACAAAATCGTTCAAAACATACCGTGAAACCCACTCCACCCAGTCCACTTCAGAGTCCACAAGATTAAATCTTTACACAACATTTATTAATTGATGTGGTCACACTTCTATTAAGACATTGTTGCGTTGTAAATCTGGCAACCACGTGTGGTCATTTTGACCGACACGCTCAATATTGGTAATTTAAAAGCATGTGGCATTTGGAGGGTTAGTAGATTTATATCGGTTTGCGGTGAATATGGACACTTAATTTAGGTGTTACTGAAGGAATACTTTGAGTCTTGACTCGTGTCAAAATATCCAATCTGTTTAGCCATTTCAGCGTGAAGGAGTAGACAAACATACAAACACACTTTTTTCCTAAAGTTCCAAAGCTTTGGCTCGAAGTTCACGTAAAATAGCAGATTCAGAAGTCTTTACTGGTTTATGATTAGTTTTATACAAATTTATGTTTTGGTTTCTTAAGAAGCCTAGATAATATCCACAAGACATCTGTGTCTCCAAAATATTTGAAAAAAGATGTGACATCATAATCACGTAAGAGCGCCTAAATAAAAATATACCTTAGAATGGACGACCTTAATTCATTAAGCCCCAAGCGAACGCCGGCGTTCGCACACATATTGTTCTTTAATTGTGTCTGTAATTACAAGATTGAAAGGTTAATGCAATTCAGAAAAGAACTTACAAACTGTAATACGATATCAAAAAACTAAAATCATTCTTTAAAATATTTAACTTTTGCCTGCGGCTTCACCCGCGTGATGTTAGCAATATACAGGCTACCAGCAACTTCACCCGCGTCTGTGGTTACTGCTCCGCCCCCATGGGTCATAGCATGATGTTATATAGCGTATAACCTTCCTCAAAAAATGGACTATCCAACACAAAAAGATTTTTTCCAATCGGACTAGTAGTTCCAGAGATTACCTCCTACAAACAAAAAAACAAACTTTACCTCTTTATTATATTAGTGTAGATAGATAATTAAGTAAAAAAAGTGCGTGTAGCAACGAAAGGGTTAGAGTAATTAACCCTAATTAATTAATAGTCTTATCAACCCTTAAATAGCTGGTACATGTCATTTTTGATCTGATGTATGTTTTAATTTTTATATCATCTGCTAATCTGTTCATTAAATTGATGTCACGATGATTTTATCGGTAAAATGTTTTACATGTAATGGGTATTTTAATTGTGTCTTTATTAATAGTATAAGTTAGTTACGTCATATTAATACGAGTACCTACTATAAAGGTCTCTGCACGGCCCGGTAGCGGCGCGGCGGGACGTAACGGCGACGCGACGCTGAGCAGTTGTAATGTACTAGATATTACGGACGACGCCACACAGAGCCGTCCCGCTCGACGCGACGGTAACCTCGGATCTGTATGGCGTCGTCGCGTCGCCGTCCGGTCCTGCCGCGCCGCGCCCGCGCCGTGCAGAGACCTTAAAAGCAAGTTTGTATGTTTGATAATCCTGTACGCCCAAAAGACAACGGATTTTGATGAAATTTGGCTCATGGGTAAACTATGACCTGAAACAGTGCATAGTATATTTTTTATTTCGCAGATGATGTGACCCTTCTGGGTAATTTTCAGTTTTGTTATTTAAGTGTGAAATAATAACAAATAATATGGGTACACACATTACATAAAACATTTTTAAATACCTACGATAATTAAATTGGCCTTTTGGATTTTCAAAGATAATCTTATAAAACTAATCATTTTTAACTTTTTGTATTTAATAATTCCAATGTAAATGGACAGCTTTGATATTGCAAATGCAACTACTGACACTGATAATTGAGTCTTTAGATACCGAGTCCAACCTGGGATTTTATTCTCGTCTATTATACTGATAAAAATAATGAAAAAAAAAGTATACAATACTGAAAAAAATCCAACACTCAACACTGTTAAACTATTAAAGCAGATTTATTTACAGTAAAATCATTAATTTTAACAAAAACATGACACTTTAAAGCAAAAACACTCTATTAACGTCAATATCATTGTTAGAGTGACGTCATCTGTAAAATATGACATCGAATTTGACAATTCAAACATCAACCAGTTCATAGTGACACGCGGCAAAATTCAGAACTAACTACAAAACGATTTTGATCCTCACAAGCAGCGCCCCACGGAGTATCAAGATTTATTGGTCGTGCTACTGTCAAATGACAATTGACAAAAGCTTAATGGTTTGTCAAAACAGATGATCTGTTAATGATTTTCGATTCAAAGGGAATTGGTTTCGAAAGATAAATGGTGTGATGATAGTGTTTGTGACATTCTCATAGATTTGTGATTGAATTTCGAGTTTTGGTGACGTGATTTCTCCGTCACAGAAAAAAATAGCATTGTAGAAAGGTCATGTTCTCAATGGGTACTGGTTGATTCTTCGCGTGATTGAGACAGAATTACTGAATGCCAAGAGAGTTTTCCGGTATTATCTTTCCTTTTCGCATTACTTTTGCATCAAACATCACATTGGATTGCTTTAGATGAAGCAACAAGCTTTTCAACTATGCTCGATGTAGACAATAGGCGAGTCGCTTTAGTAACTGCAACTTAAATTTAGTATCCTGGCCTCCCCTATAACAAAAGATTTTCTAAGAAATAATACTTGACCACATACATTGCTTACTCTGCCAAATGATTTTTTTTTAATTAATTTATTTTACCGCAGACATAGTGATCCGCGCACTTTTCTATAATATGCACAATAATTGTTTACTCTTTTTTTTTTGTTTTCAATTCATGGCATTCGTCATGCCCTCATCTTTACTTAAAACTAAGCTTAAAAACTACGCGAGTCCACCTCAGACTCTTTATTTTTTTTTTTATTTTACTTATTACTATGTTATTACTAAACTGCCAAATGATTAAAGATCAATCACCTACAAGGTCCAGAAATCACGAAGCAATTGACATACGTATCTACATAAAAACTACTATAATATTAAGGTACAAACTCCTACTTTTTTGTTTGTTGTTAGCACACTCTTTTCTCATCCAATTAAACAGCCAAACAGAAAGTATTTTATATTTCTCGCAAATAAAAATCGTTCGCCATTATTGTAGTGGAAAACGCGGTCATAAAACTTTAAGTAGTTCGGACTCTGTCGAAAATATGAAGGATACAGATCGTAAACGTGGGTAAATAATACAAAATACAATAAGTGCCAATATTGGAGACGGAAACATTCGTCTCAGGTCAAGTTTGGGACACACTGAAAGGAGAATGATAGAAATTACCACAAGTAAAAGAAAGAAAGAAAAACAATTTTTATTCGGCCCAAACTAGACGCACATACATACACACATAAAACAGCCACACAGTGAGAGAGAATAGTTTAGTAATTGTCCAGACCGAAGCCGAATTGCCAATGGCGCATAGTGATTCACGTTTCAAAGAGATGTCAGCAAAATTTTAGAGGTCCAGCAGAGTCGAACCCTACTGTGACAGACAAGCACATAAGTCTTTTCAGCTTTCTCATTACGTCTATGAGTGAATTCAGTGCTCCTAAGGTTCATTTTCTTATCTAACTGACGGCTGTAAATACGAGAAGCAAATGCGCGACACATTCTTCTAACTCTATGCTCTGCACAAAGGACTATCTGAAATATTAATTGTAAAGAAATGTTTGTTCAGGTAGCACTGTCCGGTTATGACATTTTTAGTGTTCGCTATAATTATGGATAAATTTGTGAGTGTAGTTAATTTTTTTTTTTATTGCACAAAAATCACTCAACGTCTTCAAATCCCAAGCTAAGCAGAGCTTGTGTCATGGGTCCTAGATAACTGATAAACATACTTATATATTTCTAAATACATACAAATTACATATAAATTAAACCCAGACACAGAACAAATGGTTGAGCTAATCACACAAACATTTGTCCTGGGTGGGAATGAAACCCATGACCTATGGCATAGCAGTCAGGGCTACTAAACACTAGACCAACAGGCTAGTCAAAAATACTCACTGTGTCCCAAGTCTAACATCTCGTTGTCACTACTAGGCGTCATAAGGGCGCGTCCACACTCGCGGCACCGCAGCGAGTTCCGATCGTAAACATTTACGATCAACAGGGGATTAAACGCAGTGCTCGTGACGTTTGCTTTTTATTAAAAAACAACTTGGTATCTATTGTTGTGAGGTGGTGTTAGGAGGTATATTTCGTGGTTAAATTTTCTGTGCAAGAAAATGCTACCGTTCTTACGCTTTTAGTAGTGCTAGCTTGGTCTTTTAGTTTTTCATATGACATTTGTATTTGCAGAAAATAGAGTTTTGATTTTCGTGGAAAAAAGCAATATTGTTGTAAAGTAAGGAAATTATCAATAGGAGGATGAAAATAAGATAAAAGCTAGTAAAGAAATAATGTTTGAATTGCATCAAGAATGATATCTTTAGAAGACAATTTGCCGATTTTAAATTCTTAACTCATAATTCGGGAAACAACGAGTTTTTCTGATGTTAGATTGTGTGATGATTTCAGTTTTGCAATTTGTGAATACATACATAGTTCATGATACAAATATGTTGAGACATAATTATTATAAAGGTTTTCCAATAATATCCAAGTATTATGTTATGAGGTGTAACAGCAAACATAGATAGAAGTCTGAATAAATATAAGACTCAAATGATATATTATTAACTTGCAAATTAGGATGAGAAACTTGATATAACTACATTAATCGTAATTCTTGAATGATGTCGCTGGAATAATGTAAACATGTAATTGTCCAAAATCTGGGTACTTTGTGGTTGTTAGTTTACATGTTTTTGAAGGCGATAACTTTTTTTACAAACCAAAAATAAAAGTATAATGAGCACTTCTCTCTGCATTTACTCTTTTTCGAGGTGTTAAACCAACTATTACCTTCTTCTGCTGAAAAAACCATGCCCGTAGTATTGAGGTGGAAGATAAGGAAACCAAGATGAATCTCCGATCACTCCTCAAAGAGAAAACTTAAATACCGGTGAAATAGTAGTGTGCTTAATCTATGCGTGACCACGCATAGATTGAACACACCACCACTGTGTTGGGTAGCTTGGGAGGAGCATCGCCGTGTCCTCGTGGGGGTGATCGGAGGCGGCAATCTCTCACGTCGGGCCTTGGTCGAGGCCAGTCGGCTTGGTGAAGGTAAGTCGTCAACGCGCGCTCTGTTCTCGCGCGCCTCAAGGAGCTGTCAACAAAACCGTAGGGACTCTGCAAAAAGATTGAAGCCTACTGGAAAGAAGAAAGAAAAACTTTTTATTTACGGGACTTACACACACATGGGCCCAGGGTCTCTTTCTGAAAGGAAGGCTTGGCCCCAGTGCATAGGGTAAAGAAGGAACGAGGTGGGGTGCTCAGTCAGTAAAAGTCTGACATTGTTTCCCGCTCCACCCAAGAGTGGGATTTGTCTTTGGATGAAGTTTGCCCACCACAAAAAAAAAATCTTAGGTAGATGATCTCAAAAACATTTATACTATTTTAATACAACCCATGCTAGACCAATATCAAAACATTAGTATGTGAAAGCCACGTAAACCAAATTCTCACACCTCGCTAATTATATTTCGTCCTAACCGGACACGGTGTCCGATGCGAAATCGCATTACTGACCACAGCGGTCAGTGTGCACACGGCTTTACAATTGGATAGAGATGTCCGCCCAATGAAATGCATGATAATTAATGTCAATACCAATAACGAGTATTGGGTAGCTCGCTGTCCGATCGTCTGGTAATCGTCCGGACCAAGCCCAGTCGTCGACGGCGCGCACAGTTCCCGCGCACCTCAAGGAGTTGTCAGCAACCGTAGGGACCCTACAGAAGGGTCGAAGCCAATTAGGGCCACGGGTTTGCGTCTGAAAAGGAAGGCTCTGGCCCTGGTATGTATGGCGATGTAGGAACGAGGTAGGTTGTTTAGTCAGTAAGAGTCTGACACTTGTTTTCCGCTCCGCCCAAGAGCGGGACTCGTCATTGGATGATTTTTACCTACCATAAAAAAAAAAAATGTCAATACCAAGAACTAAATTTTAGCAGTGATTATGCCCTCGTAAAAATTAATAAAAATATCTGAACATCAGCTGTATCAAGTGAAATTCATAAAACAACCTTAAGGTGGGCATTCCCGACTCGCCTATTGTCTACGTCGAGCATGGTTTAAAAGCTTGTTGCTTCATCTAATACAAATACTAGCTGTTGTCAGCAGCTTCGCCCGCGTACATAAAATATAGTCTATGTCACTCAGGAGTAAAGCAGCTTTCTATTGTTTCTAAAATTTTTCCAATCGGACCAGTAGTGTCAGAGATTACCTCCTATAAACAAAAAAACAAACTTTACCTCTTTATTACATTATATATATATATGTATATATATATTAGTGTAAGCAATATGATATTTGATGCAAAAGTAATGACAAATAAGAGAGATAACACCTGAAAATTCATATTCATATTCATATTACTTTGTGTAATTTATTTCATCACCACTGCTCTCAAAAACGGTGAAGGAAAACATCGTGAGGAAACCGGCATGACCTAGAACCAAAAATTAGACGAAGAAGAAGACATGTGACATCCACCAACCCGCACTGAGCCCGCGTGGTGGATTACGGCCCATTCCCTCTCCTAGAGAGGAGACCTGTTCCCAGTAGCGGAAACATTAAAAAGGCTGATGATGATTCAGTAATTCTACGATTTATTCGAATGTTTCATAAAATTTGTTGTTTTGTGGACCAGGGCCCCTTCTCATCCTTCTTCATTGGACGAACTTTGCACAACGAAAAAAAAAAAACCCATAACTCCTTAATTTTTGACATGTTCGAGCCAACTTCACCACAAAAATCCCTAGTCAAGGCAGTTACTTACTCACTGTACCACTCTCACTCACTGTATCAATATTTTGATTTCAAAATGTAAACATAACGACACATTAATAAAATAAAAGTATATAAGGGTTAATCGATGCGTATAAAATGTACATACACCGTGAAATTTAAATGGTTGTTTTCCCTCAGCGAAATGGTTGTATCTTGGTAATACAAACGTTTGATCAAGAAATAAAATAGTAAAAACAAAAAATGGACCTGTAGAGTGCAAGCTAATTATTAAAAAAAAACTTTTTAATTTTTTTATTTTTTCTGTATGCTTCAAAAGAACTCCTTATGGCAAGTCATTCTGCCGCGGGAAAACAACCATTTAAATTTCACGGTGTATAATTTTACTATTTTTCACAAATACCTGGTATATTTGGTGAGATTAGTAACTCTCACCAAATATCCCACGTTTATTAACAAAGTATATCCAAATCCCCGGACAACTGTCCACTGGTCAGTTCTAACGTCAAAGGGTTGTTAACGTAAATCCTATTTTGATGCTTCATTTGGTCAGATTACGGTAATATTATTTGTCCAGCGTGGGAAATCGAGATATTTTGTTATAAATATTTTTTTTTTGAAGATAGTTTGTCTGCAGACTATTCCCTTTAAAGTTCTTACGATTTCTCCTGCGGTTGTCTGGTAAATATTGCTTTCAGCGGTAAGATCGTCAATCTAACCTATAAAATTAAGTTTTTGCAAAATTGTTACTATTTTGGTGTACAATAAACTTAATTCTACTTTATTCTTATCTGAGAAAGAACTTTAATTTTTTGTGATCCTATCTTATACTTTTCATCAATCTGGGTTGAGCGAGAGAAATTGTTAAACTTTTAGTGATTGAAAAAGAACACAGGTTGCTTTTTTGTCCACCATGTATCGGTACCGGTAGCGCATCACCTTGCGTCTAGTAGTCCAATGACGTAATGGTTTTGGTGGAGGTATGTTATTCAATTTCAATATAGAAAATGCAGAAAACCGACATCATAATAAAAGCTAAAACTTAAGGAAAATCAAAATGATTTTAACTAAATAAAATTATACTATAAGTATCTTAACTAGCCAAAACAAACTCAAACTTACAATAAAAATGTGTGAGACGACAGACAACCCGACGATACCTTCTCAAAATATTTTCATTACCATAAGTTATAATTTTATCCCCTCTTCCTCCATTACGTTGGAGTGTTTATTTCATCGTCGGTAAGAACGTCTCCTAAATAATTGTGAGATAACAGAAACCGGTATCGCTAACAGTTACGCTAGCGATAAAAGCATAAGGTGGAAACTGTGGGTACTTTGGAATAGTGTGGATCAGCAGGGACAAAGGAATGTCGCACAAAATGGGGATGTCTGAACTTAAAAAAAAAATGTTAACGTCTAAAAAGATATTAGGTACTTCAGTGCATTATAAGAGGTCTCGACATGACTGCTTAAAATCATTATAAACACCACCAAAAGTACTTTGAAACAAAAAAAAAAGAATTTTTAATATTCTCATATTTCATTTTTATTATCACATTTTACTTTTAATATTGCATTTCATTTTTCATATTTTAATTTGTCTTTAATTTATTGTTTTACTTAAATCATTACTGTATCTTTTTCTTTCTCTTTCATTTATATTCCATCCACCTTATTGTAACATTTAGGGCGAGTTCATCACTACAAAAATCGCATTGCGAGTGCCCACTGCGATTTTTTGTAGTGATACAATCGCGATGTTGTCGTCCATTCGCATCGATACTGTCGCGAAGCAGTTTGCCGACACTACGATATCAGTCGCGATGCAAATGCGATGCTGTCGCGCGTTTGCATAACGCGCTACAAAAAACCCTTGGTTTACGGCCCTTAGTCAACTGTTAGAAAATACCTAAAACCGACTTTATATACAATACATATAAAATAAGAAAAATCAAAATATTTTTCTAAAGGTTCCTGTTTTATCCTAGTAATAATAAATCATTTCAAAATTTTCCTTCTGAAATAATAAAGGCGCATCCACATTACACCAACCATCTCACTAAAAGGAAACCTCCCGTCGAAACTAAGAAAATATTGGATAGAGATTAGGCCATATACTTTTATTGGGTTTTTCACTATATTTATTTAACGTTCCTTCCGATTGCAGCAGGGAGACGAAAAGAAACGTATCTCTACCACTTGAAAATAAATCTTTTTGTTTGTTAACACATTTTTTTCCTTAGAAAATGTATTGGGGGAGTTTTTTTTTTCGCAAATAGAGAGGTTCGTGGTGATAACGTTAGGCTTAATTTATTGTGGAGGATTTTATTTTTCCGAGTGCTTTGTCATATTATTATGATGTTCTTTTAGTTTTTTTTTTTTGTGTTGGTTTAGCGAGTTTCTGTTCAATTGCTTCCGTTTTGTTCAATGGCTTGAGCAGTTTTGGTCTTCTAGTTCGTGTGCGTGGTTTATTGTGACTGGCCTGTTAGTCTAACCTTGAGAAAAAATAATAAGAAAAGAGAGAAAAAGTAGGAAACCTTTCTCTACAGTCGGAATGTAATATGTTTTTAAATTAATATTAACCAGCGCTTGCCTCCCACCGGATGGTAAGCAATGAAGTAATCGTTGATATTGCGGAGCACTAGTTTATTGAGACCTTATTTGTTTTTGCTCATGGAAATTATTTATTAATATTATTCGTTTTAAAAACCTGATTCATTCGTCCCAAACCACTTTTTTGGAAATCGACATACAAATAAAGTAAACAAACATTACAGTACCAATTAATTTCCAGACCATTTTAACACCAATCAACCCATTTCCCAAACACATCACCGAAATTTCCATTAAAAAAAATTACAAACACAACAATGGAATAATAACAATATCTTCACCGGAAACCGTCCAGCCGCAGTGATCTTGCAGCGTCGTAAAATTTTACGATAACGTTGCACGCGCGTGTAATGTCACCGGGTCCCTCGAATGATGGCGCATCATGTTTATGATGTCCGAATATTTATTGGGAGACGCCCTTCAGTGAGATTATGCGATGTTGAGTGTTTGATTTTGATGAAATTGTAATCGAGTAATCGATGTCGCACCAAATGTGTAATGTAATCGATTTAAAAAAAAACTTAAAAAAAATTAAAATATATATTTTTTAAATTGCGATAAACTAGTGCTTGACTGCGATCCCACCTGGTGGTAAGCAGTGATACAATAGTTGATGGTGAGGCGCACTAGTTTATTAAGAGCCTATTCACTCTAGCCTTGAAGATATCTAAATTATAACCAGACGGAAACACTGCAGTCGGCAAACTGTTCCAGTCCCTCGATGTACGCGGTATAAACGACGACGCAAAACGCTTAGTCTGGACCGTAGATGTCTCAACAACGTTAAGGTGGATATTTGCCGTACGCTGGGATGTCCGATGCTAAAATTGAGATGGCGGAATCAAACTAGATCGATTTCAAATCGATAAATAAGTTTGATGATTGATGGCACATCATGTTTATGATGTCCGAATATTTATTGGGAGAAGCCCTTCAGAGATATGTGTGTTTGATTTTGATGAAATTGTAATCGAGTAATCGATGTCGCCTCAAATGTGTAATCTAATCGACTACAAATCTTCAAAATTTTTAAATTATGTATTTATTGAAGCTTCAAACTCAAACTGAAAATAATTTATTTCAAATAGACCATTTACAGGCACTTTTGAAATGTCAAAATTGAAGCTAATTTGCTTTAAGCACTTATGTATCGAGTTAAAGGACGCACAGACAGACCGCAATTCAACTGCAATCCAAACGTACAAATACAATAGCTAACTAATCGTCTTTTACTAAATCTTAGAGCAACGGTGGCCGAGTGGTAAAGGCCCCGACTTACGAGTTGTAGGTCGCGGGGTTCAAACCCAGCCATGTGCATTACTTTGTGTAATTTATTTCATCACCACTGGTCTCAAAACGGTGAACGATAACATCGTGAGGAAACCGACATGTCCTAGAACAAAAAATTCGGAGACATGTGACATCCACCAATCCGCACTGGCCATTCCCTCTCCTAGAGAAGAGGCTTGTGTCCCAGCAGTGGGAACATTAAAAAGGCTGATGATGATGATGAAACATCTTTATGACACGGCCACATCTCAATACACGCCAACCATAATTCCTCTTTTCCCGTCCAAAATCAATAGTCTAATGTCTATATCGAAACGCTGCAGTAACGTTGTAAACGTATACTTACAGTTTATTGCCAATAAATATCATACGCGTCTCCCGCGCAAATTAATTCGAGCGCGTGTTCGCATTCGCAATGAATTTTATGTCTGTATTATTCGCTTTAGTGTGAATGCACCATTACGAGGTTCAGGCGTGTGAATGAGAAGTAGTCTACTGATTAGTAATGGTTTTTTTTTTCTTTATAAATATACTAGCGACCCGTCCCAGCTTCGCACGTGTAACACTTAGTATATTGGAGATAATTATAATTTTATTACTCTAAATCTTACTAAGCAATTAACAAGTTGGTATCGATTTGTATATCGATCCCAACACAAATTCATTCGTTGTAAATGTAAACGTCAAAGTAAAAAGAGCGGGAGTTGTAAACGATCGTCGAGCGTGCAACAGTGTAAGTGAAGTTTCTGTTATTTCTTTGTAAAAATACTGATTGTAATATATTCTATGTTTAGTTTTTGCCCTTTTCTCTTCTGAGTTTTACACACGGGTACTAATACTGAACATATTATGCATGTATTATACACATAAACCTTCCTCTTGAATCACTCTATGTATAAAACAAAATCGCATCAAAATCCGTTGCGTACTTTTAAAGATCTAAGCATACATGATAGGGAAAGCAAACTTTGTTTTATACTATTAAATGATACAGGCTGTCATTGACATCGTACCACAAACGAATACCATGGATGTGCATGATTCTGGACCCCCCAGTGGTGAAATTTTTCGTCGGTTTTTATCCTAGACATCTTACTAATATCTTACTAATATTATAAAAGCGAAAGTTACGATGTTTGGATGTTTGGATGTTTGTTATCCCGGAAACCCCAACCCCAATACCACGCGGGCAAAGCCGCGGGCAAAAGCTAGTTGTTGATGTGTTTATTTAGATTACAATGTTTTTACTAGCGAATACCGTGTCTGAATTTCTGCTACAAAACCTTTACTCTTACAACAACATACAATATAAATTTGCGTTCCAGGACCATGGTAACTCTTTTAAATGTTCTCATAGCCCTAGCAAATATCGACCTTGTTAGCTTTGCTTAAAGCTGTCTCTGCTCTATTGTGGAGCGCGTTGAAAATGGGCGTAGTTTGCAAGCCTATTTTTTTTAAAAACAGTAATATTAAGTTAACCTTCCTTTTTTTATCACATACTTGTATGTTTTTACAACTGAATACCAAGTTTGCTACAAGGTTTCTGCTACAAACTTTTCGCTCTTCTAACCGTACAACATTATAGTCCCAACAATCTTCCCATGAAACCGTGAATAACCCGTCAAAGAGCATCTAATCCAATTTGCAGCCCCGTGTCGCAAATTGAAACCCCATGCAAGGCCATCTAATGGGTTGAGCCATACAGCGGCCATTGTGGCCAAATGATGACGTAATTAGATTACGTCACAGTTCTACCGTCAAATGGAGAAAATTAGGGTTATGGAAAATGTTATGGCGTCCTGGTCATCTGGATAGAAAGGTAAGGTAACTGTAGTTAAGCTTTTGGGAGAAAATTTACTCTAATTTCTCCTTATATGTAAAACCAGCTTTTTCCAGTGGTTTCACCCGCGTGAATATCTACACTAATATAATAAAGAAGTAAACTTTGTTTTTTTTGTTTGTAGGCGGTAATCTCTGGAACTACAGGTCCTATTGAAAAAATTGTAGCAACAATAGAAAGCTGCTTTACTCCTGAGTGACATAGGCTATATTTTATGTACTCGGGTGAAGCCGCTGACAAAAGCTAGTATAAAATATAAAGAGTTTGTCACTCAGGGATAATTTTTGTATTGTAAAAGCAAATCTTTTTACGATCACTACAATCATAGTATAAAATAAAGTCTTTTGATTAATAATTGAAATAGTAAACGATTCATTTGCAAAACTAGAGCAATCTAAATCGGGATATCTTTTCCCACTGGGGCATCTATCTCGGCTTTACCCTAGTATTAAATTCATACAATGTTTATTTTGACTAAGGTAAAACATTTAAGTCCCCTAATATTATAATTAACAAGAACAAAATGATTACCATAAAAAACTGCGCCATATGTGTCCAGTCAAAGATAAATTATGTGTTATACACGTAACGCAACCCGGCTTGGTCTGTCACGTTATCTACTAATAACTACTAATTTCTGTTACACTTGTTAGTTTGACAATATATCTAACCCCTGGTATTTTTTTTTTTTATGGCGGGCAAAATTCATTCAAAGGATGTAGAAGGAATCGGGTGTAGCAGGAAATAGGGTCAAACTCTTACTGAATAAACAGTGGCCCCAGTGTGAAAGGCAAAGAAGGAATGGGGTCTCCACCCCATTCCATCTTTCCTCACGGCGTCCTCACTTTCCGCATGACGCAGGTTCTCACCGGACATGGGAAGTTCGGGAGATTCCTGCACCGGATTCGTGCGGAAGAGACGTCCGGGTGTCGCCACTGTGAGGCGAGCCCGGAGGACACGGTGGAGCACACGGTGGAGGTGTGCCCTGCTTGGGAAGAGCATCGCCGTGTCCTCGTGGGGGTGATCGGCGGCGGCGACCTCTCGCGCCGGGCCCTGGTTCAGGCCATGGTCCGCAGCGAAGAGGAATGGCAGGCGGTCGCCTCCTTCTGCGAAGCAGTAATGCTCGTAAAGGAGGAGGCCGACCGCATAAGGCAAAGGCAACGGCGTACTCGCCGTAGCCGTCGCCGCCGCGATCCTGCCGATATCCGGCCACCGTAGACACTGGCTCGCGGACGGTGAGCAATGGGTAGCTCGCCGTCCGATCGTCTGGTAAGACCGAGTCCAGGTCGTCAACGGCGCGCACCGTTCCCGCGCGCCTCAAGGAGTTGTCAGCAAACTGCAGGGGCCCTTCAGGGTCGAAGCCTCCTGGAGCCTAGAGGGTAAGTGAAAATTGTAACCTCGACTCCAGAAATAAGGCAAGGAAGGTACGGGGTAGGTTTTTTAGTCAGTAAGAGTCTGACACTGGTCTCCCGCTCCGCCCAAGAGCGGGTTTCGTCATTGGATGATTTTCACCTACCATAAAAAAAAAAAAAAAAAAAAAAACCCCATTCCATCTTTGCCAAGCCTTCCTTTCAGAAAGAGACTCTGGGCACCAGTAGGCTTCGACTCTTTAGCAGGGTACCTACGATTTGCTTTGGATAAGAAATTAATCAATGTGTCACACACATTCAAAGAATTTCAAAGTCATGCAGATTCTTTTTTCACCGGCGCTTGACTTCAATTTCAACTGATGGTAAGCAAAGATGTGGTTGAAGTTAGATAAATACGTTGCTAGGCCTTGTAATTTCGGCTGTGCGTTGATGTGTCAGTCACCTCTTATAGATAATTTTATTAGGTTTCTAGATTGTGTTGAATGCTTGTTGTATTAGCCTTATAATATTCCTACTGCTGGGACTCAGGTCTCAAGAGAGGGAATGGACCATAAAACATCAAACGGGCTCAGTGAGGGTTTGTTGATGTCATACGGCTTCGAATTTTTGACTCATCGTGGCTCTAGGACATGCCTGTCTGGCATGTCCTAGAGCCACGATGATTTCCTTCACCATTTTGAGAGCAGTGGTAATCTACACTAATATAATAAAGATGTAAGGTTTGTTTTTTTGTTTGTGTATAAATGTGTAATCTCTGGAACTACTGGCCCGATTGCAAAAATTTTAGCAACAATAGAAAGCTGCTTTACTCCTGAGTGACATAGGCTATATTTTATGTACGCGGGCGAAGCCGCTGACAAAAGCTAGTGAAGAATATTACACAAAGTAATGTGCCTGACTGAGTTTGGACCTACATCCTACGACTCGTAAGTCGGGGCCGTTACTATGTAGTCACGGACTCCCAAAAGTAAATAAACATCTGCACAAAACAAAAAATAAACAAAATATCTTTCATTCACAGCCAAATAATCGTATCGGTCAAAACACAAATTCAAAGTAAATTCAATAAAATAAAATTAATAGACTCAGCATTTCTTTTTCCTCACATTTGAGGGCGACAAATTGCTATAATTATTGTCCCGCGATTGATGTAAGATAATCATTTTCACGCAATTTTTGGGGTTGCTATCAACCTAATCAGAAATGGTGTGTCACAGTGTCACTCTGACAAATACCCAATTAATTTTATTTTATTTTATCTGTTTTATTTCATCTTTTCTGTTTTCTTTTTTTTTTTTTGTTGAAGCCTGGCGTGTAATTATTAAAGAGATGTTTTTCTTTTTTGAGTTCTTTTTTTTGGGATTTCTTTAATTAAAAGCTAAACAAAAAAGTATAACAACGAATATCATCATAAAAAAGGGAATTATTTTTTGTTTTGAAACTTAAAGTAACTCGAATATCTAGTTAATTTTAAATCTGAATGAATAGGTAATGTCCTTGAAAAAAATATAATCGAAGCACCAACTGCAGAGCCGAAGCCTACTGGGGCCCCGGTCCGTTTTCTGAAACGAAGGTCTGACCCCGGGATGAGAGCTAAGAAGGAATGGGGTGGGTCGTTTAGTCAGTAAGAGTCTGACACTGTTTCCTGCTCCGCCTAAGGGCGGGATTTGTCATTAAACGATTTTTCTTACCATAAAAAAAACCACACGAAGATTTGGCAGACCACTATTTCTCGGGTAGGTATTTGAGGAAACTAGGAAAGAGGAAACTCTTCAAAGAGTGATCGCTTGTTTGTTTCGGTTCCTTATCTTCCACCACAAAAAAAAAAACTAAAAACTCTTTACTTATATATTTAATTTACTTTTCACACGAAAACAAAGATACAGTAACGGTACAACACTATAATGTACTTCTCTTCTAGGAACACAAAACACAGAGCCCAGTGGCCTAATAAAACAAAATAAATAGGAGTTACGATCTCAGCGCCATCTGGCGCTCGGTGTTACAACCTAATGAAACAGCGGTGTCTGCAAATATTTGTGCAAGGAGATTAATTACACTAGGTTAGTAAGGAGAATAAAACTGAGAATGCGTTGCAGACATATTACTTACAAATACATACATATTATCTTCTAATCTATATCATTTCATAGTATAAAACAAAGTTGCTTACTCCCTATGTATGCCCCCTATGTATCTTTAAAAGTACGCAAAGGATTTTGTTGCGGTTTTTTTAATATATAGAGTGATTCAAGAAGAAGGTTTATTTAAATACATAATTTATTTAATATCAGTACCTGAGTGAAGCTGGGGTGGGTCGCTAGTATTATATAAAAGTAGAAACTGACTGACTGACATATCAATGCACAGCCAAAACTACTGGGCCTAGGAGCGTGAAATTTTGCACAAGGCTTCCTTTTATGACGTAGGCGAACATTAAGAAAGGGTTTTTCGAAATCCAGTTCCGAAAGGGATGTAATGGGGGTCTAAAGTTTGTATGGAGAACCCTATTTTCGCGCGGGCGAGCGAAGTCGCTGGCGGAAGGCTAGTATATATATAAAAGAAAACTTTGGTCACAGTATTTGTTTTTGTCGACCTCCAACGAAAAGGCTCTACCGATTTTAAATTTTTTATGGTCTAAGAATAGATCGGAGACCATTTTTGTCCTCCTATCCATTCATTTTAGAAAAATATTTAATGGCAGAACAACATTTTCTTTGTCAGCTAGCTATTCTGATAACTGTTTCGCTTAAAAGTTTTGTTCTATTTAATTATCTTTTTTTACGGTGGGCAAAAATCATCTAATGTTACCTCTCGGCCTTGGGCGTAGCAGGAGATAAAGTCTGATTTTCATTGATTAAAAACCCGCCCCGTTCCTTCTTTGCGTTAGTCCCAGGGCTTTGGTGGTACACTTTCACATTTCCGGTTTCAACCCTGCTGGGCCCCTTCAGTTTTCTGACTCCTTGAAGATTTAAATTCCATAATATCTTAACTCAATTGGAATAACTTTACATTTTATTCTGGGTCGGTACAACATTATTTTTTTCTTCATTAATGTTATCCTGTTAACCGTTCTGTCAAACTTAATTCGATTTTCATTAAATCTATCAATTTCTTTTTTATTTAACCTCTCTTTATTTATGGTGGGAAAATCATCTAATGACGAATCCCGCCCTGCCCTTGGGCAAAGCGAGAAACAGTGTCAGACTTTTACTGACTAAACGGCCCACCCCATTCCTTAGTCTTCATACCGGGGTCGGACCTTCCTTTCAAAAACCGGACTGGGGCCCCAGTAGGATTCGGCCCTGCTAGTATTACTTCCCTGATAGTATTACTCCTTCCCAGAAGGAGGCGACCGCCTGCCACTCTTCCTCGCTCTGGACCATGGTCTGTACCAAGGCCCGGAGCGAGAGACCGCCGCTGCACATTCCTCCTCTTCACAACACCATACTAAAAAAAAACGATTCTCTTTCAAACTATCTGTTTTTATTAATTTTCTGCCACTAATTATGACATTACAGCACAATGCTTTACTGTATCTGTAGTCTACATCTATGACACATAGCAAGACTCATCAAAATATTAATAAACAAAGCTGTCATCGCATAATCAAATAATTTCATGAACCATCTTTATTCGCCCATACAAAACAACGATAAAACCCTTTCTTGGCATTACCATCTCCCTGACGGCACTTAAAACAAAAGAACTTGGCTCGCTTTTACGACATCTTGCTTAATGACAGTACCGTCTAATTGGTACGGCATTATTATTTCTGTAAAGGGTTATCCATTACTTACATTGTATTTTGTTAGAGGCTTTTTATATAAAAATCTTTTTTATTATTTATTTATTGAGTGCGAGTATTCAATTACAGTTTTTTTCTTTGATAAGTAAATGGATAAGATTTTTTTTTTGTATTAATATAAAAAATTATGTACACACATAAATATAACAAAAGGTAAAATTAACGAGTTAGAAAAGTAAGTACAAGAGTAATTAATGCTTATTTCTATAGAAATCTCTAGCATACCTGCGTAAAGACAGTTGAAAAAAAAGACAAGTTCTGTGTGCAAAAAAGAAGTTAGCAAATTATACTACTGATATAATTTGCTAACTTCTTTCAGATCGTTCATATTTTACCAATAATTTGTAGTATCAAATATTTCATTAAAACTTTAATAATAAAATTACTATTTCTTACATTTAGATAGAATAATGTCAATTTCATTTTTTTATGTTCTTAAAAATAATTATTTTATCACCAGAATATTGTAATTGTCGTAAAATTGCATGTAAATTATCGTGACAAATTATAAACTCATATATTTTAAATAAAACACGTTATGCTGAAAACGATTTTGTTTATGAATGTACATAAATACACTACATATTGAGAAACTATAGTCCAATGAAAAAATCTGGAAAATTGCATTAAAACTGACATAAATGACATGCATTGCATACTTCGTAAAATTGACATTTATGTCAATTTTACGAAGTATGCAATTTTCCAGTGACATGTAAAAACCAACTAATCTATGAACATTTGACATAACCAGCGATCAATAGCCACAATTATTTCCACTACCAACATTGTCAATTATAAAACTTTCGCACGAGGCCCAATTTTTCACAGACGTCAATTGTCACTCAGATTTGACGCAATACCAAAGTACTGCACTCCAGTACCTACCGTGACAAATTTTGACGCGATTTTTAAACTGTCACTTTAAATTAACCCTTTGATAACTTGGCTGGTTTTTTTTAATCGTGGGAATGTGAAAATTGAATTAAGTATTTTAATGTTATTTTTTTTTCTATAAATTGTTATTGATTTTGAAATTCCACATTTATATTTACATTGAAGGTTTACTTGCTAACCGTAATCGACGTCACTGGTTTAGACAATATGATTAAAAAAAAACTTATTCAAAAATAAATCCAGTTAGAAAAAAAGCTATGCTATACGATGAATAAATTAATTTTATTACTTTTAAATCTGTAAGTTTAAATAGAGATTAAGATGTCATTCTTACATCCGCATTGTAGTGTTAATTTTATTAAATATCTTCAGATTTAAATTAATTTATTTTATAACCGCAGATGTCCAATTTTTTTCATTGCAACCCTTTAAATTGAGACATTATTTTTTTAACGATACCATTTAGTTTTACGATCGATACATCAAAAAAGTGCTAAAAGTCATTTCTTTTCACTGACGAGCGATCGTTTACAGTACTATTAGCATGATTATGCAAATTTCTTTCGTATTAACAAATCAACCGTTACAAATTAATGTTTATAATAATTTGCATATTTTTCAATAAAATCGCGTGTCATGCTTTTATTATTTACGAAAAAAAGCGTCAACATTAATGCATCGTTAAATGTTGACAAAAAAAAACTATTTTATGACATCGATCAATCAATAGGTTTAAAAGTTAAAATTATGCTAATTACGCACATCACTATCGTATCTGTTAATTATTCATTAGGGTTGTCGCGATATAAATTGTGATTTTATAACGTCACTGCGGGGTTGTCACATTTGCTGTTATATCTTCCACATGATTTGTTCATTGGATTTTTGAAGCAATATTTTTTAATGGTATGTCAATTTAATGTTATTTCTTTTGTGTGACGTATCGACAATATGTCGATAGGGTTGAAAAGGAAATGTTGTGCCAACGAACCCTTTTTAAATTTTAAGCTTTACGTTACAAATTGAATCGGCACAATGGATTGTCACCCTTTCTTATTGTTCGTAACATACATTCCTAAATCTATGTACTGTGTGTAATTTTGAAATTTATTTGACATACAATAGTGGGTGATGTTCCTTTTTGTGTTTTTGCACATGTGGTGAGATAAACACCCAGTTTTAGTATATATTTTGAGATTCGAAAGTCAAAGCGTATTAAATGCTTTGACTTTCGAAAAAAGTTATTATTTGACACTATTGTGGTGTAAACAAATGTTTTTTTTATTGTTTATAGGTGAGTGCTTGACCGCTATTTCTCCTGATGGAAAGCAACGATGCGGTTGACGATGGAGCGCGCTTACCTAGAAGTAACCTCTTCACTCTTGACTTAAAGATTCCCGGATTGTAGCCATCAGGAAACACAGACTCCTGCAAAGAATTTCCTTAGTTTCAGATATTTTACAAGAACTACTGCTGAGGTTTTTCCGTCCAATTATAATTTAGATATCTTCAAGACTTGAGTGTCTTCGCTCTTAATAAACTAGTGCACCTCACGATCAACGATTGCATCACTGCTTACCATCTGATGGTATTGTAGTCAAGCACTAGTGTATATCAATAAAAAAAACTACCTCGTTGGCTTCATAGGTGTGCGGTGCAGGCTTCGACTTACGAGTTTTACAAAATAATTCGTTATTTAGCTATAATATTATAATTATTATATTCACCAGCCATAATGGATTGTCGTCACATAGAGTGCTCATCACTCTCTGCACATACTTGTAAAAAACAATATTTCTAATGTGCTTGGCTAATCTTTATTTCTTTGTCAATTATTTATTTTTATTTTTTATTTCTTTGATAATTAAGAACAGGAACTCAAGTATATTTACATCTACAGACCGGTCTTAATATAAACGGACTAATAAGTAAGACATGATAATTAAAGCGTATATGACGCACACAATCAAATCATTTTTCATGGCGGCAAAAATATTGTTGTCTTTCTCCTTGTCAAAGTCAAAGTAAAAAAACACAACAAACTGATCTTTGTTAAAAAAGAACAAGTCGTCCTTCGAACGATCTTGGTTCCTCGCTTACACATTCCAATTCAAGAAGATATATTATACTAGCTTTTGCCCGCGGCTTCGCCCACGTGGTATTGGGGTTGGGGTTTCCGGGATAAAAAGTAGCCTATGTCCTATTCCGGAGTGTATTCTATGCCTGTGCCTGTGAAATTTCATCCAGATCCGTCCGGCCGTTTTGGCGTGATTGAATAACAAACATCCAAACATCGTAACTTTCGCATTTATAATATTAGTAAGATGGGTCGTTCCACCAAGGAGACAGAGATTCACTAAGGAGACCTTCGTGGTCTACCGTGGCTCCGTGTTTGGACACCAATCCTGTATTTACCAGCCTGCAGCTCATTAGACATGCAGCAGACAAGTCCTGTCCATTACTAACAATGAGTTTCGTTTTGAAGCACATTGGATCCTTTCGAAAGTGATCTGTCAATTCCAATTTGAATTTGGAAAATAATAACACTTACTTTATTAATAACTGGCACATAAAAGCAATTTCTTATAAAAATATTCCGCCACTTCACTTGGCTCGATTCATATAAGATACAAACAGGGAAGAAGATGAAATATCAACAGATACAGAAAGAGTAATCTTATTGGGAAAATAAATAATACGAGATGTTTCTCTTGAAGAACTGTGTTTGTAATGGTACCTATATAGTATTGATATATATCAAATCCTTATTTTTTATGTTTGTCCTATGTATATTTTGTATTAAATGCGGTGTACAATAAAGTATAAATAAATACATATATTTGTGAATATTGAGAGTACCTGTTAAATTGATCACGAGATTGAAATGCCAAAATTTAATACGCCATAAACCATTCGGCTCGAAAATTTAATTCTTTAAGAACACAAAAATGAAAAATCTTTCTTGTTAAATTGAAGTCTGTCATGCAGTCGTTTTTTTTTTTATGGTAGGTAAAAATGACAGTGTGAGGCGTGCTAGACACATTTTGATTTTGTAAATGTTACCGGCCAAAACTCAATTTTGGGATGAACTAGTATATTGCCATCCGTGATATTAGTCCAAGAGGCTCTTAATAAACTAGTGCGCCTTACCATCAACGATTGCATCACTGCTTATCATCAGGTGGGATCGCAGTCAAGCACTAGTTTATTGCAATTAAAAAAAAAGCCAGCTAAGCGAGTTCAAAATTAAAAGACATCCCGACAAAGAGGTTAGAGCCCAGAGAACGTAGATTCTGCGTATCGAAACAGATTGCATGGGCTATTTTTCTTATTAGATAGCATAAAATGTTTAAATATTTGAAAAATAATTTTTGAAATAGATAAATAAAAGTATAAAAAAACGTATTGCGCCGGCACCAAATAAAACAAGACAAGGGCAGGAAGATCATCATCATCATCATCCTACCCTTATCCCATATTACTTGGGGTCGGCGCAACATGTTTTGCGCCGGCACCAAATAAAACAAGACAAGGGCAGGAAGATGATGATGATAAATGAAAGTATTGTTTATTAGTTGTTTAGTACTCATAGCTCAAGCACTGCTAAGTTTGTGATAAGGTGGCGTTTTTTATCACATAGAGACATACAGGGGCGATAGAGAAATTTATTTTATAAACTAACCGTTCCCGGCAAATTCCCTACAGTCGATTTTTTTTTTGTTCTCACCACTTAAACCTTCCCTGAGCTATTACAAATATTTCAAGACTAAAATTGACCGAATCGGTTCAGCTATTGTTAAGTTTTGGCAAGGCTAACGAACAGCCGTTCATTTTTATATACCACTACTAGCGAACAGTGGTGGCCGAGTGGTAAAAACCCCGACTTACGAGTAGTAGGTCGCGGGTTCAAACCCAGCCAGGCGCATTACTTTGTGTAATTTATTTCATTACCTCGGCTCTCAAAACGGTGAGGGAAAACATTGTGAGGAAACCGGCATGTACTAGAACCAAAAATTCGAAGACATGTGACATCCACCAATTCGCACTGGGCCAGCGTAGAGGAATATGGCCCATTCCCTTTCCTAGAGAGGAGGCCTGTGTCCCAGCAGTGGGAACATTAAAGAGGCTTGATGATGATAACTAGCGACCCGCCCCAGCTTCGCACGGGTAGGTACTGATGTTGCGTATATTATGCACATAAACCTTCCTCTTCAATCACTCTATCTATTAAAAAAAACATACATAGTGTCAGGAAGCGACTTTGTTTTATACTATGTAATGATAAGCTGTAGATAAGTAAGGATCTAATTGGAATGATTGCTTTATTAAACATACTATCAACTTTTAATCAGAACCTAACAAGAAACCAGCATGTAAACATCAAACACTCAAAAATAACTTCTCAAACATCCCATTTTGAAGAGCAACTTAACCCAAATTCTAAATCCTCCGCCATACTTGAAAAAATTATGCAAATTTTTTATCTACAGCCAAGGACTTGGCTCACACACTACCCGCATACTTTAAAAGTTTAAACCACTCGAGGACCTAAGGGAATCTGAAGATACAAAAGGTTAATGCATTACATCTTAAGCCATGCAAATTGTATTTGTTGAAGAGCTCTCGAATTTTTCTATTTATATTGAATGCTGATGGGAAATCAAGAGCATAGGAGAATGGATGTGATGGTTTCTTTTCCCGCATTATACTTTGAGAATTATTCAAGAATATTGAGTCTCTACCTACTGTGGGGGTTTCGACTGAAGGAGGATCGTTGGAAAAAATATCAAATAATTTTGTGGAATTGTCAAGCACTTGCCAAGCTGCGTTCAAACATGAATAACAGTGTTATGTTATGAGTACTTTTGTTGAAGGTCTAAAAACTTTTCTTCCTAAAAAGAAAAATCGTTTTATTCACGTTTTTAGTTATTATATTTTTTTTCTTTCTTCCAGTAATCGGAATTTTCTATTAGTACTTCGATGGATGTGAGATGCACATGGTCGTCGCGTATACTTGGGGGAGGCATATGTCCAATTGAGTAAACGTCTTTTAATTGAAATGATGGTAAACTTAGCCCCATTCTAGGAATTACTTCTGTGCCGTGGGTTCATTCACAAACATGACATGTAAAGTCACATACACCAGATACCCAGACCCGGAACACCTATCTGTAGGGCATACAAATATTTGTTCTGTACGAAAATCTAACCCACGACTCTCTGCGCAGCAGTCAATTGTTTAACCACTGCACCAACCGAGCTGTCAAAATTCCCAGTGGATAAGGTATATTTGTTTTGATTAGAACACGATCTGTTCTACATTTAAACCATGTCCCTCCAAACCGTTACTTCCTAAATCACATTGTCACTTGTGTCCACTTCACAAGCACCGAGCGTACACTTGAGATTTGCATACAATTTCAATAGGACACCATGAATCAAAGGGAAGATGTATGGGGGACATACGTCTTAGTACGGTGTATTGAATGTTGTTCAATTTGATCGAGGTAACTCAAGAGGATCAGAGAATTGGTATTTAGAACTCTGTTCAGTGTTAAAAGACTACCTTCCTCGGCCTCAAATCTGCTATTACAATAGCATCAGAATAGTCGATCATTGATTTCAAAATTGTTGATTTTGACAAGTTTGGTAATCTACTAACATATGATGGCGTCATTATGACTTTTTAATGATCAACCAGTGATACTTCATTGATTAATTTTTTAGAATGGTAATCTCGTACAGAGTGGCAAATGAATATTTAACATAATTATGCGGTAAATTAATAAACTTTTGACTGAATGTTATTGTGCAGTTATTGATTTTAATTCATTACAAAACAACTCTTACCACAATTCTATTACGACACCACTGACAGTCCAATGATCAGCCATTATGAATTAACAGATTACGAACTTATAGCAAAATGACAATGGAATCGTGTTGGAATATTGTCATTCCTATTTTGAAAATAGTCGACTTAGGCCCCTGATTGTTTGCAGTTCCTTGCTTTTAGATAACCGGTTTTTAAGTTTCTTATGGTGGGCAAAAATCATCTAATAACGAATCCCGCTCTTAGGCGTGGCAGGAAACAATGTCAGACTCTTACTGACTAAATACCCCACCCTGTCCTTTCCTTGCCCTTCGAACTGGGACCAAGCCTTCCTTTCAAAAAGAGACCCTGGGCTCTAGTAGGCTTTAACCCTTAAGCACTTTGAGGCTGAAATGCTCAAAAACTACAAATTAATAAAACATCTGAACTTTACTATATTATAAGGCCAAACCTGATAGATTAAAAAAAAATTAAACAAAAGACAACAATAGCAACAATACAGTCACTTCTACATCATGGACAAACACACCCGCCCCACTTGTGCATACATTACTTATTTACAAAGGCAAACGCAGCATTGGGTCAAAACCTTTTCAACATCAGATTCAAAGATTAAGTTGAGCAAGGATTGGTAGATAAGATAATCGGGTGTCGCCACTTTGTGAAAAGCATCACCTTGTTCTGGTGGGGGCGATCGGAGGCGGCGATCTCTCGCGCCGGGCCTTGGTAGAGGCCATGGTCTGGAGTGAGGAAGAATGGCAGGCGTTCGCCTCCTACTGCGAAGCAGTAATGCTATAAAAACAGGTTTTCCAATTTCCGGCTACCGTAAACGTGGGCTTGCGTATGGCAAGTTATGGGTAGCTCGCTGTCTGCCCATCCAGTAACCGTCGGACTGAGCCCAAGTCTTCAACGGCGTGTACTGTTGAGGGAGTTGTCAGCAACTATAGGGGCCCAGCAGGGTCGAAGCCTTCTGGGGCCAAGGGTTGATATGAAAGCGGAACACCGGGACCTTGGAACTAAGGCAAAATTCCTTTTTCAGTGGGTCGTTTAGTCAGTAGAAGTTTGACACTGTCTCCTGCTGATTCGTCATTCGATTATTTTTCCCCACCATTAAAAAAAAAGATGAAATAATCGAATTGTTTTAGAATTTGGTGTTTCGGTATGCATTTTGGAAAGCGTGCATGGGAATTATATAACCTCATCACATTTCTATTAATAAATAACCTTACCGTATAGAAGAGAGACCAAGCTAAAAATGCTTTTACAATTTCTCTTGGGTACATTACCCGTCGACAGCGATGCGGAGGAATTTTTCAACGCCATAGTTTAATTTACTTATAGTATTTTTTAGGGCTCTTTATTTTCTATGTATTTAAACATATAACGTTAATTGGTTTACTGTTTTTTTTTTAAATATGAACATATTTGATGACTGCCCTGTTAGTTTAGTGGTTAGTGGCCCTGACTGCTATAACATAGGTCGTGGGTGCGATTCCCACCTAGGACAAATGTTTGTGTGATGAGCTCAATCAATTGTTCTGTGTCTGAGTGTAATTTATCTATAACTACCTTTTGCCCGCGGCTTCGCCCGCGTTGTATTGAAGTTGGGGTTTCCGGTATAAAAAGTAGCCTATGTCCTATTCCGGAATGTATCCTATGCCTGTGCCAAATTTCATCCAGATCTGTCCAGCCGTTTTGGCGTGATTGAGTAACAAACATCCAAATATCGTAACTTTCGCATTTATAATATTAGTAGGTAAGATAAGATGAAAATAAAAAATTCCTTCTACAACTTTATATAATCTATGTCCTTTCCCCATGTCCTCTTGTATGCTCCAACACGATCAAGCATCAGTTCGGGCGTTGAAGCGTCAAAACCAATCTCACTCCAACCTCACTTGTGGCTTTTTGAATTTGATTTGGCCTTTTCTGTGACGTCACGTGCTTTTGAAGTGCGATCGGCCTTTGAGTGGACTTAGGTTTGCATTTCTTGTACTGGTGTTTTATGGAGCGGACTGAATTTCAATTCAGTGGACTGGACAGGCCATTTTGGCGGTTTAAGTTGAAAACTGTGGAGACGTATTGGGTTATAAATGATAAATGATCTTTATTTTGTAAGTAGGTTTAAAAAACACTTTTTCATTACTCATACTCTGAAAGTAGGTGTAAAGTTGCCTGCGGACAGGGTTGGAAGAAGTACTTTTACTCCCTAGGGAGTTTTACTTTACAACTGACAGTTGTTTTTTTAATATTTAGACAGCAAATATTAAAAAAAAAACTAGTTCTATTTTGACATTTCTGTTGAACCGTGACCCGAATTTTTATACTGCCAGTACAATTAAAATGACATAGAGATAGAAATAATTTAAGAATACTTTTTTTTAATGACTTTATTTTAATTTACTTTCAACTATTTCATTAAAACTAATATTATATTTGAGAAAAATGTTGACCTGACCTATTTTTACAATGATAAAATGAAAATATTGACTGAATAGCCAGACGACTAAAAAAAAAAATGGCGGGAAAAGTCTCTCTATAATCTGTGGCCGATTTGGTCTTGATTTTTTTTTCGAGGTGTACATTTTCGTTTACATTTTGCTAAATCTGTGTTATAAGAAAATTGTATTAACACGATAAGTTCATCAGCTTCAGTTATAAATTTAACGCAAGATTCTTTGAGGAGAAAACCGCTTACCGCCTAAATCAAAAGAAATATACCTACCTAAAAACATACGAAGGCATTTGACGACAACTCAGGTTTTTATTATTATTTTTATTTTCCTCGTATTCGTAATGAAAAGCACAATGTTTACCTCGAGTTAAAGAGTTATTTAATCCCTCGAACTATTAGCGACCTCGCTATCGCTCGGTCGCCAAGAAATTTCTCGGGACTAAATAACTAACTTTCATCCCTCGTATAACAATGTACTATTACACGTCATTTTTGTTTATACTAGATGAGTCCGGCCAATGTATGTAGCATCTGTGGCCGTATTTATTTATTTATACTTTATTGTACACCGCATTTAATACAAATATAATATAATAATAATATATTTTTTTTTTAAAAGAAGGGTACAATAGCAGTCTTATGGCAGTGTTCTGTGATGAAAAAACAATCTATAGATTGTCGATCATAAAATCTCAAAATAAATAATAGTAAAAAAAAAAACAAAATAGATTTTATAATTTATTTTATTTTTTTGGGAAAATATTTTTTTTCTCCTTTTTAATCTGTGTTACCTATCAGGTAAACCTATTTGGTTCAAGTTTGCCCATAAAATATGAAGAGGTCCTTTCTCAAGGATCCCAAGATCCCAGATCCCAGATTCTGACCACCTGAGAAGTTATATATTTTGACACGAAAGAACTATTTACCAAATTGGCCTAAGCGTGTTCGACATATCAAAAAAAAAATAAAATCGGACGAATTTTCCTCTTTTTCAATTCGGTTAAAAATCAGAAGTTTTAACAACATGCACAGCAAGCCCGCTAATGAACACAGCTTACAGCAAGCAAAATTAATTGGCTAGCAAAAGGGTAAGATAATCCCGTCTTACGAACTAGTAATTATTTTGATAGGGACTTTGCAGCCCTTGGGAGTAAGGGAGCAGAGTTATGTGGTGCACGCGTGTTTTAATTAGTTTCGGATTATCAGAGCCTTGATTAATGATTTGGAAAGTTGGTTGACGTGGTGGTATTGTTTTTTGGGAACGGGTTCTAATCGAATAGTTGCATTTTAATCAGGCCTTGTATGTTAAGATAGTTATTATCTATCTACACTAATATAATAAAGAGGTAAAGTTTGTTTTTTTGTTTGTAGGAGGTAATCTCTGTTACTACTGGTCCGATTACAAAAATTCTTTTTAACCCCCGACGCAAAAACGACGGGGTGTTATAAGTTTGACGTGTCTGTGTGTGTGTGTGTGTGTGTGTGTGTCTGTCTGTACCACTCTAGCCGCCGAACGGATGGACCGATTTTGATTTAGTTTTTTTTGTTTGACAGTAGAAAATGTCGAGAGTGTTTTTACGTAAGTTTGATGAAAATTGTTCCAAGATGGCCGCCGCCACAAAATGACAGATTAGATATTTTTTTTAAACTCCATCAATATGGGTATCAAATGAAAGGGCTTGACTAGTAGAATACTATTAGATATGACAAATTTAAAATACAAGATGGCTGCTTCTACAAAATGGTGCTTTACATTTTTTTATTACAACTTGATCAATATGGGTATCAAATGAAAGGGCTTGACTAGTGAAATACTATTAGGTATGAAAAATTTAAAATCCAAGATGGCTGCCTCTACAAAATGGCGCTTTATGGATATATTGATATCCATATCCATATCCATCCATTTATTTGTTGTTTGTGGTAGGGTCCACCTCGTGGACAAGGTGTAATGAAATGAAAATTTCACCTCATTTCACCTTGTAAAATGCAAGGTGGACACTACCACAAGCAACAAATAAATATTTTTCAAAATTTTGGCTTGTACATGCTGTTTTAAAAGGAAAAGTGTGCTTATTTATTTACCAAATCATTTAGAATGTTAAACCTTACAAGTTAAAATTAAAGAAATTGTATATCACTAATGATATAGTTACATATGTATATCAATTCATATTTTTTTAAATAAATTTAACATATTTATATATACCAATTTATGTAATTTGGACTCTGTCAAGCTAGAATTATGGCATTTAAGAATTATTTAAAATAATAATCAATCTTTACTGCTTCTCAATCTTTGCAATTCTGCCAAGGCCAATTTATCATGAGGATTATTAAACAGCTTCCTTTGGTCGAGCTCGCAAATAGCGACACCACTTAAACTTTTTACTCGGCTTAAAGCAACGTACGCTTGACCTTTTGCAAAAATTTTTTTTCCCAAATATACTACAGCCTTTTCAACGGTGGTTCCTTGCAACTTATGTACAGTAACAGCCCAACTTAAAATAATTGGAAACATTGTTCTTTCAATATTACCATACCCTCTAAGACCTTGAAAAATTATGCTGTGTGGTTGTATAGGAATCAAGCCATTTTGGTCTTTGGAACTTTTGCCAATGGACTCGTCATCGAATTTAATAAATATTGTTTTCGGAAGTTCACCTTCTTCGAGTTGGTCCCGGCGAAGTCCATGCCATTCAATTTTTTTGATAACCCGCATGCTGCCATTAACTAACCCTTCAGACACCTTTAAATTTACTCTCAACATCACTCTAGCTCCGATTGCAATTTTAATTGAACTGAGCAACCCTCCTGTGCAGTTTGGATCTTGAGGTATTGAAACGTGGTCAGGTTTTTGGCCACAGGTGGCAGGTTCTTTAGACTCGTCATGAGCATTGACTGTATAAATTTTTACTGAGTCGGCCATTAACTCCAGTCAGTCCTAAGTTTGGCTCTAGACAAAGCTGTAGCTACTGCATCGCTAGTAAGCCTCAAAGCATGTTGTTAGGTAAAGAAATGGAATAAAATCCTGAAGAAATCCCTACAAAAATAATGAAACAAAAATTAAATTGAAAATGTTTAAAACCTTTGATTAAAAACACCTGCATAAACTATGAACACAAACTATACAAATTAAAAGGTACGACAAAGAAATCAAAAGAAATGGAATAAAATCGCTAAGGAGTTCCTACAAAAAGCATGAAATAAAAAATTAAATTAAAAATTTAAAAAAACCCCCGACTTTATAAAAACCAAATGTAATGAACGGAACGAGATATCCATAAACAATTATAATTCCTATGAAAAAATAACTAAGACGGAAAAGCCTATAAAAAGGAAAAAATAACTTTAAACTTATGTTTGTATGGGAGTACTTATGTATGGAATTTTTTTTATAATGTTATCGCGTCGGGGGACCGCACTATTTATTGGCTAAACGTTTGTCAAAGTTATTAAAGCCTATATACCTACATATAAAATAATATAATATATACATATACAAGTATACGATACATCATAGCATAACACAAACGAAATAAATGAATATAGGACTAAGAAAAAACTTAATAAGTACCTAAATACTTATAAATAACTTTGACAAACGTTTAGCCAATAAATAGTGCGGTCCCCCGACGCGATAACATTATAAAAAAAATTCCATACATAAGTACTCCCATACAAACATAAGTTTAAAGTTATTTTTTCCTTTTTATAGGCTTTTCCGTCTTAGTTATTTTTTCATAGGAATTATAATTGTTTATGGATATCTCGTTCCGTTCATTACATTTGGTTTTTATAAAGTCGGGGGTTTTTTTAAATTTTTAATTTAATTTTTTTGTGTTGGATAGTCCATTTTTCGAGGAAGGTTATAGGCTATATAACATCACGCTATGACCTATGGGGGCGGAGCAGTAACCACAGACGCGGGTGAAGCCGCTGGTAGCCTATATATTGCTAACATCACGCGGGCGAAGCCGCAGGCAAAAGCTAGTAAAAATATTTTTATAAAGGCTTTTTTTCACGTTGAGAAACTGTGTGATAACTACCAACCTTCTGCGGAATGAAGGGGTGTGTAAGATTTTTTCTGACGAAACCTACTCCTGTGGATTCTTTGCTTTTCTTCCAGTGTTCCGCGAGGTTAACTTTCATTTAACTCATGGCCCCGTAGGCCTATTTTTGTTTCATCATTTTTTCATTTCATTTAACCCTGCTGGGTCACTACGATTTGTTAAGAGTATATTTGTTTTCAAGTAAGGCGTGGAACGCTACGCGCCGTTGACTGTTCGAGCTCATTGCGGACGGTTGCCGGATGACTTTACTTGGCGTGCTATCCACTGTTCACCGCCCGCAAATCTACGCCCACAGTAGCTGGAAACCTTGATTGGGATCTCGATGTCTTTCGCTAGTACTGCTTCGCAGAAGAACGCGTCTACCGAGGACACGGCGGTACTCTGCCCAAGCGAGGTACACCTTTATTGTGTGGTTCGCCGTATACAATGGTCACATCCGGGCGTTTTTCAGTACTATTGCAGGAACCTCCTGAACTATTATAATAGTGAATAAAATTATATTGAAGTAAAAAAAAATGCAATAATAATACCACAAAACTGTTATTTGGGTTTCAATTAAATTAATTGAACAGGTACTTTCTAGGATTGGACAAAATTGTCCAGAGCGACCACACAGAGCAGTTGCTAAAGATAACTGGCTAAAAGCCTCCTTCTCCTTATTCTTTATTGTACACAAAATATTGAATAGTACACAGTAGCTAGACAATTCATGTGCAAAGGCGAGCTTAACTCAACATGGAGTTTTCTCTCAGCAAACCTTTGAGTAACAGAGAGAGTGACAACAAAGAAGGGTAGAAACAAGTGTACAATATTAACCTATATATACCTCTATAAACGTACATAAATAAGTCTAATATATAAAAATATACGTACATACCAGAAGTTACAAATAAATACAAATATTATGTCAGCTGTGACAGGAAATGCTCTTTAATTTCCTTCAATTGAAGAACTGAAGAAACAGGCTTTGAACCAGTAGTCTTTTAGTTTCTCTTTGCATTCCAAGATCACAGAGACTTCCAAATAAGCCTGCAAGTTTACTGTCCTATATTGGAAGGAAATCTGTTTAATAATTAAACTAAAATTAATTATGAATCAGTGTTAAGCCGCTAAATGAACCGAAGCGTAATCCTTTTGACTCGATACAGCTGTAATTAATTTCTTGTTAACACTGTAACTGATCGTCAAAATTGTGATCGCTCGGGTATTAACAGACCAGAAAGTTTTGAAGTTCTGACTTTGAAAGAGATTATCTGAAATTGGTTCATAGAAAATCATTTAGAATTATATCGTGCTTAATTTGCTGAAAATTTTTATGTAATAACTGATAAATACTTCAAACTCTTGTGCAAAGGGTACATGAAATAGAAACGTAATAAAGAAAGTAGATAAGAATAATCAAATGAGAAATTCCAAGCATTTTTTAGCACAAGAATCGTCAAGCTGATTTAAGAAATAAAAATACTCAAAATAAAATTTCTATAGAAGTCTAGATAATATCCACAACACACAAATATATAATATATATATCCAAAATATCTAAAGAAAGATATGTATTTTTTTATTGCAATAAACTAGTGCTTGACTGCGATCCCACCTGATAGTTATCAGTGATGCAATCGTTGACGGTAATTCGCACTAGTTCATTAAGAGCCTATTCACTCTAGCTTTGAAGACACCTAAATTATAATCGGACGGAAAGACTACAGCCGGCAAACTGGTTCAGTCCTTCGATGTACGCGCTATAAACGACGAGGCAAAACGCTTAGTCCGGGTCGCAGGTTTCTTAACAACGTAAGGGTGGATATTTGCCGTACTGATGTCCGATGGTAAAATTGAGATGGCGGAATCAAATCGTGCAATTCCTGCGCACACTCTCCAAAATGCATCCTGTATAAAAACCGCAAGGCTGGCTACTCTGCGCCTGTACCCGAGACTTTGAAGATTGGACTCAACCAAATCTGGGTCACCAGTCACGTAATTTCATAATCACGTGAGAGCGGTTGTATGAAAATGTATCTAGGGTTGGCCGCTTGTAAGTAGTAAATAAAACACAAAATATTTTATCCAGACACTATTTTTCAAACGACACACAATTTCACATTTTACTAAAAACACTTCTGACTCATAATCCTGCATATTCCCTGCTTCTATCCAAAATAGAGGAACTTGTTCAGAGTAAAACGAGTTCCCTGTAACATAAACTGCCAGGGAATACATAAAGTTTATTCTCTAAATATTCTCCAAAGTCTTTCTTGCTGCTAGTGAGGTGGTTGTGACTTACCATTTGTTTCAGATAATTATAATGTTGCTATCGAAAACTTATCGAGTTGTTGACATAAACAGACATAATTTAGGGCTGATATTTTAATCGCCTGATAACTTTTATCTGAAGAATATGTTTGAAGTTTTGACAGCTTTTGTATAGAAAATATTTTAAACCGCCATATTTATTCCCCAGATAGAAGTTAATTGAAAATTGAAAAATCGGCCCTTAGAGAAATTACCCTACCACGTCCTCACTTAGAGACATGACCCCACCACTCCCACACTTTTACTCATATAAATATTTGAAATGCTAATTGTTGTTAAATTTTATAACAAAATTATTTGCGGGTTTCAAAAAAGAAATAAAATGTATTTTTAGGGAGATCATCCAATGACTTTTCTGCTATAGGTGGAGTGAGATGGCGCGTCAGACTTTTACTGACTTGTTTATTTTTTGCCTTCGATTTCGATCCAGGGCCCCGAGCTTCACTTTCAAATAATTCGTGTCCCCAAGTAGGCTTCGACTCTTCTGTACCCCCACGATTTACTGTCATCTCCTTAACCCTTAAATTGGCAATGAATTTTTTTTCTTAAATTTGACATTTTATTGTTTTTTTCGTATTTATTATGATCCCAGAGGAATGAAAAAAATAGTGAAAAAAAACTGTATATTACAGTTTTCGCGAAAACCTGTGTACTCCAGAGAGTACATTGCCAATTATAGTGTAAACTACGTCCTCCTATGTTTGTACTACGTGTAGTACAGTGCCAAGATATCAATAATTCTCATTTAGTTAATTTATTACTTTATTTATTAAAAAAACATCACAAACAAAATATATTTAGAGTGAAATTGACGGAAGTAGTTCTCCTGTTGCTTTCTCCTACCACAAAACACGATGCGTTTTGCACTTCACGTATAAATCTTTAGTCCTTCCCGCTTTGCAAAATCTACGAGATTGTTTACTTGCCGATTTTGGAAAACGACTAATAGCGTCGTACCTGACGCTGTCAGAGTGATTGTAGACTGCAACATCAACGGTCCCACTAATAAGAAGAAGGAGTGGCATGAAAGGTGTTTTTATTGCCTGGTTATGGATAGTTTTTCACAAGAAAACATGCATGACAAGTTACATCAACCTAATGACAGATTATATATTTTTCTTTTTATTTTGATTAATTACCTACATGAAGGCTGCTACATAAGCATATCGGTCAAATCTACGCCCTTCCTATATATGAAACATAGAGATAAAGCCATATTGAATAACACTATGCATTTGGCAATGTACTTCGTGTATACCAAAGTCTATGTTGTGTCTTTGTGGCAACGGTATTCACGGAGTACATACATTGTTTCTAGCTTATACAATTGTTATTACGTAAATTACAGCAAAAATAGCGATTGTGTTATATTACTTATAAGGCTCACATGCGCTCCAAAGCTAAAAACCCAGAACTCCCAACCGAAAACCTAAGGAAAAAAATAAAAAACTTGCACAGGTCGCAGAGACACCAGACCGTTTCGAAGACATTTTGAATTTGACAAATTATTTTTTATGTTATTACAATATAAAATAAATTTCTACTACAATTGATAATCATTGACACTTATTAAAAATGAAAAATGCTATTTTTTTTTCTAATTTTTGGGTCATTAAATTTTTTCAAAGTTTATGTGATCAGTGGAGTACATTGCCAAATTAAGGGTTAAGGCATGCATGAAACACCACGCGCATTTGACGACTTGAACTCAATTCGGACGGATACCAGACGGCCGGACGGCGAGCTACCTATTTTTCAACATCCGCAAGCCCGCACTTACTGTGACAAACCCAAGTACCCAATTGAAGATTTGCCACCACAAAGAAGAAAGGGCCATGGGGACTCTGAAACCATCCTGCAGCTAATACACAAAATCTTCAAGAACTCCTTGAAGAGAGATATTTCCTTAGTAAGGGATTTCAAAGCAAAGCTATTATCATATGTCCCGCGGCGATGGTACCAAACAAAACGTTTGTCTTTTTAGCACATTTGTTTAAGATAGTTGTATTTCATCGTTGTCGTATGCATTATTATTCTTAGCATAAAAGTATTTCCTCATATGGAAATAAATTGTAAAATATTTTTTTTTATTTCTTGGACATGGAGTTTCTTGCCGGTTCCTTTCCATTGGTAACGACTGGATAACCTACGCCTGTGCTTCATGTTTTGAAGATTTGACTTAACTGAATTTGGATCACCAATAAGCCACTTTGCACACCTTTACACTGAGACCAAAGCTGCTAGATATAATTTTGCGGCCCAAATATGTGGCTGCAGTATCCACATACTATGCTTGATATAAAATTAGAAGCAGTTCGGGTGTAAGCTACCAGGCCTTTCGCAAGAACCCCGAGTTTCCTTGCCTTCAGACTCAATAAACTGCCCAAACTTATAGTATTACTACCAAGAAATTTCCACTACCAAGAGCTGAAGACGCCTAGTCCAAGTTCCTTTAGCCGATTTCATAGCATCAGCCTTATAATGTTCCCACTGCTGGGACTAAGCTCTCTTCTCTAGGAACGGGAATGAGCCGTCATCCACCACGCCGGCTCAGAGCGGATAGGTGGATGTCACATGTCTTTGAATTTTTGGTACAAGAACAACCGGTTTCTTCACGATGTTTTCCTTCACCGTTTTGACAGCAGTGGTGATGAAATAAATTACACAAAGTAAAGCGCCTGGTTGGATTTAAACCCGCGAACTCGTAAGCAGACTCGTAAGTCGAGGCTGTTAGCACTCGGCCACAGCAGTTAGCAGTCATACTTAATATATCATTACAAAATTTTCTTCCCAAGAGATTTTATTATACAATACCGAAGCCATGCAAACAGAAGCCATGATCAGGACAATGATGGCAAACAATAATTGCGAGCGAAGGGTGGCGACCATTCAATCAGCATCCGGACATAATCATAAAGTGTCAGAGCCTACACTCGTAAATATCTGACCGGCAGGCCACAGTGTAGGAAATCGTAGTAGTTCAAAATAAAAAAAATATATTTCTCACTTCTTTGGCTCCTGATATCCTAACCTAACCTCGAACAGCGGGGGCATTTGCCTCGTTTCTTTATATAAACAAATAAATTACCCAAAAAAAAATAAATAAAAATAAATTTCAGCGATTTTGAAAAAAATAAATTAGAAAAATAAATTTTACTAAATAAATTGCGTGAAAAAAAAAATTTTTCGGTACCAAGTATTGTGTTTAGGCCCAGGGATCAAGGCAAGGAAGGAACAGGATAGGTTGTTTAGTCAGTAAGAGACTGACACTGCCCAAGGGCGGGATTCATCACTGGATGATCTATACCTACCATAAATCCCTATGGTTCACCACTATTTTTAAAACCATCCACTGGTATATTGGAGTATTGTCTCACACTAGACCTACTGCATGTGCCTGCACTGTATCGGATCAGACGGACAGCCGGACAGTTATGGCCTATGCGGAGATGTTATGACGCAAAACAGTAGGGTGCTGTAATTGATCCAGGATTGCTGTGCACCCGGTGCTTTTTGCGGTGATATGACCACAATTCTTTGCTGATATTAAAAAAAAAACCTATATATGTGCTAATAATATTTTAGGAGTTCCCGCAATTCTTCATTGATTTCGTGATTCTTCATCGATTGTGGGCAACCTGGTGGTATTCTTTTAAATATTTTTCCGAATTGGATAAAACACGAAATTTTGAGGTGACATAATTGAAAACCTCTATTTTTGAAGTCTTTAAAACAGGAGTAGTCTTGGTCCCAGGAGAGCCACTAAAGGGCCCTTTAGTACTGGAATGAAAAGGGCAAACATGAAACATAAGTGTGGTTTTAGTCAGAGAAAGTCAGAGACCCCGTCCCACGTTGCCTTTGGGAGAGGACACACGAATTGGTTTTTCCCGTGATCGCCACGGTAGCAAGCCTTCTTTAGAATGCAAATGCCTATCTACATCTACACTAATATAATAAAGAGATAAAGTTTGTTTTTTCGTTTTTTTATTTTTTTGTTTGTATGAGGTAATCTCTGGAACTACTGGTCCGATTGGAGAAATTTTAGCAATAATAGAAAGCTGCTTTACTCCTGAGTGACATAGGCTATATTTTATGTACGCGGGCGAAGCCGCTGACAAAAGCTAGTATATGTATAAAATTAAAGCATTTTCTCGACGTGGTTTGCGGCCGCGGTGTGTGCGGTTGTTCGCTTCTGCATAGACGCCGCAGTCTTCTGCCACCGTCTCGGCGAGAGTTGAATCTACCGTCTCGTGAGTAGCCGTTTCCTCTGCCACGGCAACCGCGGGAAAACCCGCCATAGCTGATCTCGCAGAAACAATAAAGTTTTCTGGGATGGATAGTCGTACTTTTTACAAGCTTTTTATTAGCTTGCAATGTAACTATGTAAAAAATATAAAATCTAAATCTTGCAACTCAATTTTGAAGCAGATATCTTCAACCGATTGAGCTGCAATTTTGCATGCAGGTGTAAATCGCATGACAATGCAATATCATGATGACATGGAGCTGATCTGATGATGGAATCGTGAGGTAGCCATAGAAACTCTGTAATTAAACGGCACAACCACGTCGAGTTTTGGCTCATGTGAAGTTTTGATTATATAACTATAGAACACCGCTATAAAAGCTGGTTACGAAAAGAATATTTTCATTGAAAACTTGTTATTGTCTAATTTTAACACCCTGGTAAAAAAAATAAACAGAATATTCCTTACCTATCGGCCAGTGTATCGTATCGAGTCAATAAAATAGCCAACAATAACTGTTGTCCATTATAATCGTTGTTGCGTGAATAACGATCATCGATAAACGAGGACGTAAAATGCATCCCTATATCGACGAAATCAGTATGTCAGACGTGTGTTTGTATCGAGCAATATTTTAGCACTTCGAGATTTTGAACAATATGATAAAGATAAGCAATTAAAGAATTTTCAGGGTTGAGAGTTAGCCAAATAGCAAATATGAAACCTAAACGTTTGAAAGTCCATTAGTTAAGAAACTAAACGATTTTTTAAATGGTGCGGTGAAGTTATTTGAAAAAAAAGTAGGGGAGTCAAATAATTTAACACATACCTTAGAATGCAGTTTCCCATACTTAAGAAAGAAATAAAGAAAATTGCGTTTATTAGCATTACAAAAATTGCAAAAATAGAAACACCTTAAAATTAAATATATGGTCTTTCTACTATGTATTTATAAAACTAATCTACATTATTGTTGCAAATGTATCAATTGGCATATTCAAAAGTGTATGGCCCACCATTCATACAAATTTTGGCCACTCCCTTTATGTGTGATATTTTATAAAAGTACAAAAACGGACTTAAAGCACACTCTACCAATAAATTAATCAAAGGTTATGAAGAGAAAACATTGTAAATACATCGGTATATCTGCAGAAGATAACAAAATGACATTTAAAATATTATTTACTAGCTTTTGTCAGCTGCTTCGCCCGCGTACATAAAATATAGCCTATGTCACTCAGGAGTAAAGCAGCTTTCTGTTGTTGCTAACATTTTTCCAATCGGACCAGTAGTTCCAGAGATTACCCCCTACAAACAAAAAAACAAACTAACAAAAAAACAAACTTTACCTCTTTATTATATTATAGTGTAGATATATTCGCCCGCGTGATAAAAGGGTTCTCCATACAAACTTTAGACCCCGTTAGGAGCTGAATTTTAAAAAACCCTTTCTTAGTGTTCACCTACGTCATAAAAGGAAGCCTTGTGCAAAATTTCACGCTCCTAGGCCCAGTAGTTTTGGCTGTGCGTTGTTATGTCAGTCAGTCAGTTTCTCCTTTTATATGTATAGATTACTAAACTTTTAACAGTCTTATCGAAACCAACTTTCAACTTTGCAAACGACCAACCCTAAATAAAAGGTTGCGCCCAAAGCCGCGTGCACTTCCAATAGCCAATAAACGTCACGAGACGTAATGACGTCACGAATTTCCGAAATATTCTTCCGAATGCACCACTCGTAAAAGGTTTATGGGCAGTTCCGGGGGCACCTAGGATTATTAACATTTTATACATGTGTGTGCTATAATGGGCTATTAAATTTAGTTAGGACTGATAGGTAGCCAGCAGTAAAACCCTAATGATTTCATTGGGATGCGGAAAACGTGACAGTTTGAGTTTATTTGTTTGGTGGTGTTTTATGAATGATGATTCTGAGTCATCATTATCATCATGAGTCATCGTCATCATTATCATTTCAGGCGAAAGACTTCCACTGTTGGATTATCATCACCAGCCTTTTTAATTTTCCCATTGCTGGGACACAGGCCTCTTCTCTAGGTGAGGGAATGGGCCATAATCCACCACACGGGCCAAGTGCGGATTGGTGAACGTCACATGTCTTCGAATTTTTGGTTCTAGGACATGCTGGTTTCCTAACGATTTTTTCCTTCACCGTTTGAGAGCAGTGGTGATGAAATGAATTACAAAGAGTAATGGCTGGGTTTGAACCCGCAACCTACAAGTCGTAAGTTGGGGCCTTTACCATTCGGTCACCCCTGCTCAAAGATTAGATTATATACCTCACTAATAGCTAACATAATGCTAGGTCACATGCCGTCACAAAGCGGGCTATTATTGATTAAAAAAAAACATAGGAAAAAAACAGTTACTAGCCTGTCGGTTTTCTACCGGTTGCATTTCGGGGAGTGTACGTCGGAATTATATAACTTAATTTCACCTAGCCCGTTCCATCATCGGACCACCAGACGTACGGCAATGCGCCACCGGTACATGGTGGACATCCCTCATATACGTACAAAACGCTTTGGGAATACTTTCATTGTGCGTACAGCCAAGGAATGGAATTCCTTGCCGGAGTCTGTGTTTCCTGATGGCTACAACCCGGGAATCTTTAAGTCAAGAGCGAATAGGTTACTTCTAGATAAGCGCTCTCCATCGTCGACCGCATCGTCACTTTCCATCAGGTGAGATAGCGGTCAAGCGCAAACCTATAATCAATAAAAAAAAACACTACAATGTAGTTTTCTTTTAATTACTACAAACAATTAGATCAATACAATGAAGTCACATGCCTTCACAAAGCGGGCCATTATTGATTAAAAAAAAAAAACCATTAAATGTAGTTTTTTTTTTATTACTACACAAAATTGTCACAAGAACGTAAATTAATTTATCAATAAAAAAAGTAAAATAAATCACAAATGACAATAAATTAGAACATTCAACACCTATTAAAAAGATTTTTTTCAGTTCATTTGTTTGTTTACAATTCACCTTACTTAATATTTTTTTAGTCACATTTTTTTTTCTAAATTTCCTTACATTCCATAAGCAAGCAAAAAGAGGAAAATGAATCTATTCACCCAAAATCACACCCATTGAAAGTTAATCAAACAAAATTTAATTACAGAACACCTACGGTCAAATTCTCAACAACTATTCAAGCTATTGCAAAATTACCCCGAGCTATTAAAATTAGCCCCGTATACAACAAACAATATCTCATATTGTGCTTAATTAAGTAAAATGTAATGACCATATTCAAATAGGACGCAAATCAAAGCACCCGTATGTTTGTATGGGAAAATGGAGCGGGCAGTGAATAGAGATAATAATTGCGGAGGTCATTTGATACGGACAAAAGATCCCCATCACCCTTTACTTGTGCTAGCGTGGCGTGGAGTTGTGTTTAGTCAAAATATATTTTTTAAATTAACCAATTTTTTATTTATAACAAATTAATTTACATGTATGTTTTTATTTTAATTGCTATAAACCAGTGCTTGACTGCGATCCCATCTGATGGTAAGCAACGATGCAATTGTTGATGGTGAGGCGTGCTAGTTTATTAAGAGCCTATTCACTCTAGCTTTGAAGACACCTAAATTATAATCAGACGGGAGATTACAGCTGGCTGATATGTGTATACGTTACATACAAAAACAAAATACGTTCAGGCGTAAAAGTACTGCTCCACATTGTTTTTATTCGAAAACGAGATCTGGAAGGCTCGGGCTTGTGGATGACGAACAATGAGTAGCTCGCCGTCCGATCGTCTTGTAACAGTCCGGACCAAGCCAAGTGACCGACGCGATGGTACGTTCCCGCAGGGTAAATAAGTCCCAAAACTGATGGCCATTGGATCCATCAGAAAGGTTTTGGAGTGGCAACCACATGCAAAAAGACTGTGATGGAAGAATTTGGTGAGACAAGATGGACCGATGATGAAGCTAAAGATCGTAATAATCCTTTGGTTGGTGGAGAGTCCATGAAGACTAGTTATGTCCAGAAGTGGATGTCTTACGGCCGTATTGATGATAATGTTGACTTTATTTATTTAGCTCACTCTTAGATTTGTTCTTCAGCTATACATTTTCTTACTTGGTAATGCTATGAGTACAATAAAATAAAAAGCATAATTCGACTCCATTACTGTCAAAAATATTCGTCTTCTGCCCAATGGAGTGGACAGTTTTTTCCTGTTTCGCAATTGATAGCCGCCATCCCAAAATAAAGGGGCCCTGCATATTTAAAACATTCCTATTATTATGCAGATTAACGTATTGACCCTGCTTGTACCCGAAGTGTTAAGAGCTATTGCTGTTCCACGCAAGAAAGAAACACAGCATCATTTTATATAGCTCCATCTCTTTTCCTCGCAGAACAATGATAGTTTTTAATCTCGCAAAGTAGTGTGACCCTAAATTCTTTGGACATTCACATTTTAACAATTTTATTTATTTTTTAGATGTTATTTGAAAATGACTTTTATGTTTTTGGAATAAGAACTTTAATTACTGCAAAAATAAATTGGTTTTATCATTAATTATTTTTTACTTCTCGCTTTAATGTGACAGAAAAATATCAGTCTTAAAGTAAGAAAAATAAGGTTTATTTTTAATTGCATTTTTTTAGGTAACTTTATTGGCAGCTTCCGTTTTGCTAAAAAGGCGTGAAAGGGATAAAAGATTATTGTTTAGAGTCATTCAGATCACGTATTAATTTTAATGGACCGGACGCATGAGGGCGGACTGTTGGTGACCAGTGACAAAAAGTATGAGAAAATATTTTTAATTAATCGTTTTATCTGTCGGGGGAAAAGACCCGTAGTTAATGTTGTTGCAGAAATATTGTAAATATAAATATATATTTTTAAAGGTCTTAAAATGGCCAAACAATAAATACATAGTAACACGCTCTAACAAGAAGAATGTATGTATGTTAATTACTCCTTCATCGGTCCAAATGGACCAAGGACATGCCGTGTATATTTCTATTGAGACCGGCATGGGTACAATAGCATGTCACATTTCGCATACTAAGCATTTAATATTCTGATATTGTTGAGTTTTTTAGTAGCCCTAAATTGAGCTATACGAATACTGACAAATGCTTGCACTGACATGTCTATTCAAATCTGTGTGGTTCTTTCCTCAAAAGACCATCTCAGACACTGATCTGCATTGTTCTCGTGTGATTTGACTATTACATGTTTGCTGTATAGATTTTAAAAAGACACTTTGACCCCTGAGTTTCGGTGTTTCTTCACAGGGTAGTCAGCTAGGAAACACCGGACACATCAAGTTTAAACTGAGAAAAAAAAATACCGGTAAGTGCTATGGAAAACCTATTTACAAAACATAAATATCATTTTTTTTTTCTATCTTAGTGGTTTACGTTTCACTACTATCTCACCTGATGATAAGCAATGATGTGGCCGACGATTGAACACGCTTGCCTAGAAGTAACCTATTCACTCTTGACTTAAATACTCCTAGCTGCTATCAGGGAACACTGCCTCTGGCTGGGAATTTCACTCTTTAGCAGCTGCACAAAAATTGTGCAATATTAATTAAAACCTAATTTAATTTTCCTACAAGCTAAGCAGCTATACCATTCACCGTTAAAAGTAACACTATAAAAAAAATAACGTTCATTCATATTCCTCAACGATTCACACCTGTCTATGCTTCGTCAAGCATTCACCGGGATTTACAACTTTAACACGTTTGTAATAGAACGCAAAATTGTTCGCTATTTGAGAATAGGGTGACCAGGTGTGTTCACGCTCAGTATAGCACAGGACAGAGGTGAGTCATACGTGCCTTTAAAGTTCAGGCACGTGGCCACTTTAATCGTTAACCTTTTGCGGTCCAAAAGACACAGTTTTTGCAAAAAAAAATGTCTTGGTCCACGGTTGATGAATTAATCGTGGCTATTTGCAATAAGTAAGTTTCCGGTGGACTTTTTTTATTAACAGTTTTTTTTTATTTAAAATATATATTTTTTAATTAGACAGTATTTTTTATTAATAATAATTATATTATTATTATTATAGCTAGCCTATGCTGTCCCACTGCTGGGCAAAGGCCTCCCTCCATTCTTTCCAGTTATCTCGGTTACTCGCTTTATTGTTCCTATTCACAAGGAAGACATCCAGGTCGTCCCACCATCTCCTTCGTGGTCTGCCGCGGCCCCGCATCTCTGTGTCCGGGCACCAATCCTGTTTTTTACGGGACCACAGCTCGCTAGGCATGCGGCAGAATAATAATGATTTGTAATTGTAATGAAGAAATATATATTTTTTTTTATTATTAGTAATTGAATATCGGCTGAATTTAAGTTGTTGTGAATTCTGTGATTGTGTTTATTTTAGTTGCCTTTTTTAAAAACGGCATGGCTAGTGCTGAAGTTGGCAGTGGTTGACACAAGGTCTTGTACCATTTAATAATAATAATAATAATCAGCAACTTGCTCTGAAATACTCTCTTGTGGAATCGGAAGTGCCGTACTACAGGTATGAGCCCGACCCAGTTCTTGATAATGGTCATATCACCCTGTACTGGGATCGGTCTATCATCCCTGACAGGACTATTTTAGCCAACAAGCCTGATATAGTGGTGGTAGACCGAAGCGAGAGGCGTGCAATGATTGTTGACATATCCGTCCCTCATGACGAGAACCTCGTGAAAGCCGAGAAAGACAAACAAGTCAAGTATATTGACTTGGCTCGCGAGGTTGTCGACATGTGGGATGTGGATTCGGCAATCATTGTACCGATAGTCGTGTCAGCTAATGGCTTAATAGCCAAGAGCCTCGACCAACACCTTAGGAGGCTCTCGTTAGGCGGCTGGATCAAGGGCTTGATTCAGAGAGCGGTACTCCTGGACACGGCTCGTATAGTTAGGAGGTTCCTTTCTCTGGAGCCCTGACCGCCGGTAGCTTGGACCCTGTTCCCGATACCGGTGGGACACTATTTTTTATATTTTTAAATGATTTTTTTATTATTTATATTTTAAGAAAATATTTAAAAATGTATGGAATATGTTACAATTATAAATAAACGAAATAGTAATAATATTCGACAACGATCACACAACGCCGTCTAGTCTCAAGCTAAGCAGAGCTTGTGTTATGAGTACTAGACAACTGATAAGCATACTTATATATTTCTAAATAAATACATATTATAGATAAATTACACCCAGACACAGAACAAATGATCGTGCTCATCACACAAACATTTGTCCTGGGTGGGAATCGGACCCACGACCTCCGGCATAGCAGTCAGGGTCACTAACTACTAGACTGACAGGCCAGTCAAATAACATATTATACAGGTGGTGGTAGGGTAGATACCTAAACAACGTTGTCTATTTGTTTTCATATTAAGTATACCCTAGCAAATACCACCGAAGATTAATAACTCTACCATAAGTTAATGAATAAAACATTATTGCCACGACTTGATGCACTTCACTAACTGTAAGTTATTTTAGTTTTTTATTGAGTAAACTGTATCCTAACATTACTGGTTGGCAAACATCTGCCGTCTGCACTTGGCACACGTTTCTAATGACACCTTGAGGGGTGGTCAGTGGGTAGGTAATTATAAATACTATGCTTTTGAAATATGCGGGTGCAAAAATAGTAATTCTAGTAGCGTACGTGTGTCACAGTACATGCAAGTTTATTTTTTTTTTATCCTTTAGTAAAATTGTAAAATCGATGATTCCAAAGTTTTTCGGGCATATCACCCGTAACGAGGACTCAATGGAGCGATCAAGTGGACGCTCTCCAACACGGTGGACAGACCTCATCAAATCGGTGACGCAATGCAGCGTCAATGAAAACTCTCAAGCCGCCAAACATAGAACTTCGTGGCGTCGCATCGAGAGAGGCGGTGGCACAGGACTCGACCGACACATGACCGCGACCACTCTGTCAAGAGTGCACAACTAAGAAGAAGAAAATCGATGATAAAAAAATAGGTAATAAATACCACCGTCAGAGATACAAACAAGAATACATGGAGAAAAATATCATAAGAGTTAAATGATGAAGCAGGGTGATCACGACCCACAGTACTGAGGAATACGACTTAAGAAAGAATGAATGCCATCTCATCTCACTCACAAGCGCACATGACCGGTCGTTGTGGCGACGCCCGTGGGAGACCTAACTCCAGCAGTGGACGTCTTTCGGCTGGAATGATGATGATGATGACCGACTTGTCTTTATGAAAGAAAATTAAATCTCCTATATAAAATACGCTCCTTCATATCCTTGCTCACCATACTGGGTTTATGGCTAATTCTTCCATAAAACTCTGGAATATGCTTCCCCTTGACATTAAAAAAGCTGTAAATAAATTATCCTTTAAGCGTAAAATAACGGAACTTCTACTTGAAGCCCTCTGAACCTTAGTCGGTCTTCGTCATAATTGTCATATTTTAAATTCTCAAAGCGAACGCGTTCGCAGGTACTAACAGCGAACGCCGGCGTACGCGGGTATTAACGGAAAGTTATTTGACTATAAAACTTTTTATTTACGTTCTTGGATAAATATCAAAATACCCCATAAAAAAATGCTCAAATATTGTACATTCTATTTTTTTTAATTTGACAACGGCGCGTGGCGCGAAATCATGCCGCGAGCGCCGGCGCTCGCTTGGGTGTCGACGTATTTGTACTGATTTGATATTTATCATAGTATCTATTAGTTTATAATATTTGCTTATATACGTATTTTATTATTATAAGTTACTTGTTTAAATTATAAGTACTACATTATATTTTAATTATATCTTATTATCTGTTATTTATTTAGAGTGCACACCTACCACAATTTTGTCTTTTTTAACCCAAAGGTTGACTGGTAGAGAATGCCTTGTTGCATTAAGTCCGCCTTTGTACCACTACTGTACATGAAGATTAAATAAATAAATAAGTAAATAAAAAGCCAGGGCCTGACTCACACTCACCAACACCCAGCCCAAACCTTTGGAGCTAAAATGCTGGAAAACACAGAGGTTTTTTATCACGTACACAAAGTTTTTGTAACACTAAAGGTTACACGTTTTTCCACTGTCTACATTGGGCACACGTGGTCCAAGTAGGCACGTAAGCCGATCTGAGTGCCAGTCTCTTTACATTTTATATGGCTACTTGACTTGTACAGTTCGTTTTTTAATCCTAGACTACGATTTGACAACTTAAAATGTCAAACTCCAGAAAATTGGGAACATATTTCTAGAGTGTAAGTAATGTAAAGCTACATAATGGTGCATCCTCACATGCCAAGCAGCAGACCATGCCGCCGGCACATGCATCTCTTCTTCGCTAGATTTGGCGGTCTGAAAGATAAAGGCAGTCTGAAAGCCAACGGCAATCCCGGTGACATAAGCAGGCGGCATGTGTGGATACACCATAAAATCCACGCCACGCGAAGCGACACATTTGTGCGTCGATCTAACGTAGTACCTGCTTTAATAAGTAGGCAATAATCATGCGTGTAACTGATTGCTATGATTTAATCGTAAGGCGCATCGGAAAGTAATCTTTTGGTCCTCGTGTATATTTTGTTGACCTTTTTGCTTAAACTACTTTTCGTATTAACTATATTTTAGTTAGTAAAGCGTGCAAAGTGGTATCCAGATGGGTGAATTTAATGGCATACCATGACTAGCAGTCACGAGAAATTGTATACACCGTGACATTTAAATGGTTGTTTTCCCGCGGCAGAATGACTTGCCATAAGGAGTACTTTTGAAATATACAGTAAAAATAAAAAATTAAAAGTTTTTTTTTTATAAATAATTATTAAAAATATTCATCAACTCCAAAAAGCGAAAACAATAGTAACATTAGACGTAATTTGTAGGTACTACTAGAGTCGCATGAGCAGTACGCCGCCAAAGGAAACCGATTCATTAAATATTTAAACCAAAATAAGCTCTCGCACGTTGTGATACGTCATAATTAGCTTGCACTCTACAGGTACATTTTTTGTTTTTAATATTTTATTTTTTTATCAAACGTTTGTATTACCAAGACACAACCATTTCGCTGAGGGAAAACAACCATTTAAATTTCACGGTGTAGACTAATGGCACAAAACATCCCCATCGAGCAACGTTTACGAGTAATACACTCTTTAACTAATGAATTTCTATAAATAATTGATACCTTATAGTGTAAATCTGTACTTAATTATTTAGCTCAGAAAAATACAAAAATGTATTGACAAGCCATAACACACATCTCTATCTAAACTCTATAAAATATAAATAAAATTGTAGTATCGATTTATGATCACTGGCCTATCAGTCTAGTAGTTAGTGACCCTGACTGCTATGCGGGAGGTCGTAGGTTCGATTCCCATCCAGGACAAATGTTTGTATGATGAGCACGATAATTTGTTCTGTGTCTGGGTGTAATTTATCTATAATATGTATGTATTTAGAAATATATAAGTATGTTTATCAGTTGTCTAGTACCCATAACACAAGCTCTGCTTAGCTTGGGACTAGATGGCGTTGTGTGATAGTTGTGAGTGTATAATAATTAAATTAAATTGTAAGGCAAAAAGTCTGCCTTACTGTTTGTCGTTTTAGTCCGTCTGTTTTTTTTTAATCTATTTTTGAGTTTAATTTTCAAATGAATGGACCGATTTGGATAAGATTTTCCCATGTAGATAGCAAAGGCTACGAGTAATATGCTATCTAATAATGGAAGAAGATTTCAAAAGAAAAGCAACATTTTTTTTGAAGATGTTTTTCAAAAAAAAGAAATAAAGATAGGTTAACAACTTAAAAAATAAAATGAAACCACCGCAGATTCTCGTAATCAGAGAATCCCCACAAACAGGGGTGCAGCTTAACATCCCAAAAGAAAATCCAAATTAAATCCATTCTAGTAGATTGTGACAAATGCCATCAGTCATGCGACCCCTCATTTGCATCTGAAAAACTTGAAGAACAACTATTTATCAAATGGCGAGAGGACTTCCGGCCGCCATGACAGTAGGCGCGACGTATTTCCGCCCGCCATCTTTGGATGAACGCTTTACACTCTAAGAGAGAAACATCTATGTACTTTTTAACTAGATGCGTCATTATATTAAACTAACATAAAGCTACGGTTCATGACATAGAATTTAACAACTAAATAAATAATTATAACAATTTTACCGTTATTTTTTTTTTTAATAATGTTTGGCCTATTTTTTTGTAATGTGGTGTACAATAAAGTATAAATAATTTTTTTTTTCTGATGTAAAAATCTATTAAGCTTAGCAAATTAAAAAAAAAAAAATAACAAACTGAACTTCATAACTGTAATCTTAATCTACACTAATATAATAAAGTGGTAAAGTTTGTTTTTTTGTTTGTAAGAGGTAATCTCTGGAACTACTGGTCCGATTGGAAAAATTTTAGCTACACTAGAAAGCTGCTTTACTCCTGAGTGACATAGGCATATATACATATATTTTATGAACGCGGGCGAAGCCGCGGACAGAAGCTAGTAATAATATAAAGTATAAACAAAAAGGGAATAGAGACTTTACTGTGCATAGCATTGTGAATTTCACATATACTCTAACTACACAATGAAGTAATGATTTGATTAAGAAACTTAATGTACTTAATGGATTTTCCCAGAGAAATAAAGAAAAAAAAATCAAGCTCAAGCCTGAGTCATATCGCAACAATTTTTATAGCTAACTGCGTTAAACAATCATGGCGCTACAATTCTCAAATTCAATTAAAAAAAATATCTAGATCTACAAAAAATGTTAAAATGTTAAATGTTAAATATTAAATTTGAAATTTATTATTTATTTGTAAGCTCCTGAATTAACATTCAATGCAACGAGATCCTTCATGGTACAATGACTTTCTTATGGCGCATAGCGCTTGGTGAATACCGCCATGCGCCTTCACCACTCTGTTACCACAGCCTGCTCTAATACATATTATACCTACAATAATTAAACATTAAACCTTACTTAGTATTATCCAATACAAGCTTATAAACACAAAGTCAAATCGCTTCTAGTCGGGACTGCGAAATACTCCTAGATCTTTGACCCAAGACTCCAAATCGCGTCTGATTGGGGAGTGATCTCTATTTAGATAATTTAGTGGTACGTTCACGATGAAATATTTTCAGTATTTCGCCGTGAATCGTTGATTGTCGGTGATTTTGCTTTGTTGATGTCGGCCATTTTATTTCCGAGTTGTTTACTGGATGTTCGGATGTAAACGAAAAATCTTTTGTATAACCTACATGCGGTATTGTTTTTTTTTTTTGGTGTGAGTGTTACAGTGTCAGACTCCTACTGACTAAAACCGCACTCCTGCCTTACATTACATCCACAGACATTACGTCTGTGCCCTTGTTTAAGATTTATAATTTTTTGCTTCTGGGCAACTCCACGTGCAAGAGGCGCCATTTCAGAGCATCTATCTGCGATTTACATAACATTCGTTCGCGGTATTCGTTTATTGTATTTTCCACTACTGGATAAAGCCTAGCTGTTTGATGCAAGGAGCTAATTTGTAAAGAATCTAGAAGCGCCTGCAGACAATATAATAAGATGGCCATAGGTGCTAGTCTGTGTTAAAAATCATTTTGAATATAAATTACACCAAGATCAATAACTATTCGTACGTCCACTGCATCTTCGCTTTCCATCAGGTGAGATAGCGGTCAAGCGCGAACCTATAATCAAAAAATAATAATAATTATAATTTTTATAATTATATATAAAAATATTATATTATACATCATTAATAAATATTTCTACATAAAATTAGGAAAAAAAATTTAGTTTTTTTTTCAAAACAAACCGACTAGCTGTTTAGACGTGATGTTGGATTTAAAATCGTTGACATATGGCGTTTTTTTTTTTATGGTTGGTAAAATTCGTCCAACAACAAATCCCGCCATTGGGCGGACCAGGAAACAGACTCTTACTGAAAAAAGGTCAGGCCGTTCCTTCTTTCCCTTTCGCGTTGGGGTCACATTCTTCAGGTGTCAAGGTATAGCAATAATAATATACACCGTGAAATTTAAATGGTTGTTTTCCCGCGGCAGAATGACTTGCCATAAGGAGTACTTTTGAAGCATACAGTAAAAATAAAAAAAAAAAAAGTTTTTTTTTTATAAATAATTATTAAAAATATTCATCAACTCAAAAAAAAGAAAACAATAGTAACACTAGACGTAATTTGTAGGTACTACTAGAGTCGCATGAGCAGCACGCCATCAAAGGAAACCGATTCATTAAATATTTAAACCAAAATAAGCTCTCGCACGTTGTGATACGACATAATTAGCTTGCACTCTACAGGTCCATTTTTGATTTTTAATATTTTATTTTTTTATCAAACATTTGTATTATCAAGACACAACCATTTCGCTGAGGGAAAACAACCATTTAAATTTCACGGTGTATTCGTCCATCTGCCCAGGTATCGGTTGGCCACTGATTTACTCTTTCGGCAGAAATTATAACGATAATGATGAGTGAAATAAATGGAAAATGGCCTTTACCCGCCCTAGGGCGGAACGGGAGATAGTGTCAGACCTCTACTGAATAAACGACCCACCGTTCCTTCCTGCCTTAGTTTCAGGGGCCCGGTGTTCCGCTTTCGTATCAGCCCTTGGCCCCAGAAGGCTTCTACCCTGCCCCTACATTTGCTGACAACTCCCTGAGGCGCGCGGGAACAGTCCGCACCGTCGTCGACTTGGACTCGGTCCGGACGGTTTTCCGGATGGGCTGATAGCGAGCTACGCATTGCTCGCCGTCCGCAAGCCCGCGCGCCTTTACCTAAGTAGCATTTACCTAACTTACTAATAAGTAATATTTACCAAGCTGGAATTAACTTTACCAGACTAAAATTTTATTGGTTCTTTTTTTGGTATTTCTTCTTCTTTGACAATTTTTTTTTATTGTAATTTAAAAATATTTATTGGTAGTTTATTAGTTACCTACTATTTTAATAGGTATTTTATAAATCATCATTTTCTTCATTTATTGCTTGATATTATCATTATAATTGCCTTTTTTGTGCAGTTTTTTTTTTGTTTGTATAATCCATAATAATTCAAATTACATTTTCACTAAGTACATAATAGCATGGTATTTTAACTACATATGTATCATGCTGTCATATAATTATATGTGCATGCTGGGGTATCCTATAACTGAAAGAACATAAACTAAAGTAGGTACCCCTTTTTATGGTAGGTAAAAATCATCCAATGACGAGTCCCGCTCTTGGGCGGAGCGGAAAACAAGTGTCAGACTCTTACTGACTAAACAACCTACCCCGTTCCTACATCGCCATATATGTATGGCGATGTAGGAACGGGGTAGGTATGCCTGGTATGCCAGGGCCAGAGCCTTCCTTTTCAGATGCAAACCCGTGGCCCTGATTGGCTTCGACCCTTGTGCAGGGTCCCTACGGTTGCTGACAACTCCTTGAGACGCGCGGGAACAGTGCGCGCCGTCGACGACTGGGCTTGATCCGGACGATTACCAGACAACTGGACGGCGAGCTACCCAGTGCTCACCGTCCGCAAGGTACCCCTTTGTATTATTTTTGTGATTCAAGTATGAAGTTATTGTAAATCCTTTACTAGCCTTCTGCCAGCGGCTTCGCCCGCGTGAAAATAGGGTTCTTCATACAAACTTTAGACCCCCATTACATCCCTTTACGAGATGAATTTATAAAAACCCATCAGTATTCGCCTCCATCTTAAAAGGAAGCTCTGTGCAAAATTTCACGCTCCTAGACCCAGTAGTTTTGGCTGTGCGTTGATATGTCAGCCAGTCAGTTTCTCCTTTTGTATTATAAAAGGAGAAACTTAATATAAATAATATTATAAATGGATTAGATATCCAATTAAATAAATAATACTATTAACATAACGCGTCAGATAGAATCCAGTCTACAAGATGTGGTGAAACCGAGCTAAAATTTCGAAGCCTCGAATGTACCTTCGATAGCTCAGTTGGTAGAGCGGTGGACTGTAGAGTGTAGAATAATTGATATCCATAGGTCGCTGGTTCAAATCCGGCTCGAAGGAATTTTTTGTAGTTTGTTACTTTCTAGTGTAGTCATTTTAAATAATAAAACTGAAAATAACTTTTTTTGGAAAACCATATCAAACCTACTGTAAAATGAAACTAAAAGTTATCTATATATAAATTATTTTTAAACGCGACGATCTGGTGAAGGCCGCGGGAAGCCGCTGGATGCGGGCAGCACAGGACCGATCGTTGTGGAGATCCTTGGGAGGCCTTTGCCCACCCGTGGGCGTCGTTCGGCTGACATGATGATCATGATAATGAAATTATTTTTTATGAAGAAGAGTGAACGCATGGTAGGAGGTTGAGAATATCTCGTTATCTCTTTTTTACAAGCTTTTTATTAGCTTGTAATGTAACTATGTATGTTCGGCTTAAATCTTGCAACTCAATTTTGAAGCAGATGTCTTCAACCGATTGAGCTGCAATTTTGCATACAGGTGTAAATCGCATGACAATGCAATATTATGATGACATGGAGCTGATCTGATGATGGAATCGTGAGGTAGCCATAGGAACTCTGTAATTATACGGCACAACCACGTCGAGTTTGGGCTCGTGTGAATTGTCTTGACGAGTTTAAATTATTTAGACCACCGCTATAAAAGCTTGTTATGAAAAAAATATTTTCAATGAAAACTTATAGTAGATAATACCTGAAAACTATGTTGGCATTCTGTACCTAATTCTACGATTTACTCGAATGTTTTACAAAACTTGGTCCAGGATATACGTGTTCTTATTAAACCCTTAAGGATTTTTGACAAAAACTGACACAATTTAGTATCTCGATTAAATGCTTATGCGGCTTCTATAAAAGTACTTTGTTTTTGTATTTTTAACTAGCTTCTGCCCGCGACTTCGTCCGCGGAAAATTTCTTGTATTGATAGCTCGGTTAACATCCATGTTATATAAATAATTTATAGCCTATGTCAGTCGGGAGTAAAGCAGCTTTCTATTGTTGCTAAAATTTTTCCAATCGAACCATTAGTTCCAGAGATTACCTCCTACAAACAAAAAAATAAAAAACAAACTTTGCCCTCACGGCGTCCTCACCTTCCGCATGACGCAGGTTCTCACCGGACATGGGAAGTTCGGGAGATTCCTGCACCGAATTCATGCGGAAGAGACGTCCGGGTGTCGCCACTGTGAGGCGAGCCCGGAGGACACGGTGGAGCACACGGTGGAGGTGTGCCCTGCTTGGGAAGAGCATCGCCGTGTCCTCGTGGGGGTGATCGGCGGCGGCGACCTCTCGCGCCGGGCCCTGGTTCAGGCCATGGTCCGCAGCGAAGAGGAATGGCAGGCGGTCGCCTCCTTCTGCGAAGCAGTAATGCTCGTAAAGGAGGAGGCCGACCGCATAAGGCAAAGGCAACAGCGCCCTCGCCGTAGCCGTCGCCGCCGCGATCCTGCCGATATCCGGCCACCGTAGACACTGGTTCGCGGACGGTGAGCAATGGGTAGCTCGCCGTCCGGTCGTCTGGTAAGACCGAGTCCTAGTCGTCAACGGCGCGCACCGTTCCCGCGCGCCTCAAGGAGTTGTCAGCAAACTGCAGGGGCCCTTCAGGGTCGAAGCCTCCTGGAGCCTAGAGGGTGGTGGAAAACTGTTACCTCGACTCCAGGAATAAGGCAAGGAAGGTACGAGGTAGGTTTTTTAGTCAGTAAGAGTCTGACACTGGTCTCCCGCTCCGCCCAAGAGCGGGTTTCGTCATTGGATGATTTTCACCTACCATAAAAAAAAACCACTTTATTATATTAGTATAGATATAGATTAGTATAGATATACAAAAAAAAGTATATTATGAAGAGTCAAAGTTGACGTCAAATAGCAGATTTTCAGAGAAATTTACTGGATTTCTCATACAGAAATGTATGTTTCGATTTCTGTGCAAGTCTACATAATATCCGCAAGATATCTGTGTATCCAAAATATATGTAATAAGATCATAATCACGTAAGAGCAGTTGTATGAAAATGTACTTCGGGTTTATATAATTTTAAATCCCTGATAACAGTAACTTAAAAAAAGGTCTAATTTGATTACTCCCAGAAGAAATAGGAAACTTTTTTTTAACACAATCTACAACGTAGGTAGATTGAAAATTTAATTGGTGTACGATACAAAGAATTTGAATCACCTTAACCCTGAAATCCGCAACTCGTATTTGTAGAACCGTGTTTGTCCCCTGAGTTTGTTTCGGTGTTTCTTCTCAGGGTAGTCAGCTAGGAAACACCGGCCTCATCTAGTATAAAAAAAAAACGAAAAAAAAAAAATTGACGTGTAAAAGAGTTTGTAAAAACCTATTTACAAAATAAAAATCATTTATCATTTATCATTGTCAATTAGAGGGTTAAATTTCAATTTTAACTGACTTTAACAAAGAAAGAGATTCCCCTTGTGGTGGTGTTTCTAAAGAAAGAAGAAGAAGATCAGAAAAAAAAGAAAAGAAAGAGAAAAACATGAATAAAAAAAGGAAAGGTTCTCAGAAGTTTCGTTTATTATTTAAAAGACTAATTATTTTCATATTGATCTCATTTGAACCAAGAGAACATGTCAAATTATCTGAATAAAACCAACCGTAACAAATAATTCGAGATAATTTTCAAAGCACTTCGTTTTCAATATTTATTACCTTTATTAATTTACTAGCTTTTGCCCGCGGCTTCGCCCGCGTGGTATTGGGATTGGGGTTGGAGTTTCCGGGATAAAAAGTAGCCTATGTTCTATTCCGGACTGTATCCTATGCCTGTGCCAAATTTCATCCAGATCCGTCCAGCCGTTTTAGCGTGATTGAGTAACAAACATCCAAACATCGTAACTTTCGCATTTATTATATTAGTAAGATAAAATATTTTTATTCTATTCTGTAGTTTTAATTATTGTTATCTTAGTTATTTAGAGAGGAGTGCAGTGGTGGCCGAGTGGTAACGGCCCCGACTTGCAAATTGTAGGTCGCGAGTTCAAACCTTTTTAAATTTATTTCATCACTACTGCTCTCAAAACTGTGAAGGAAAACATCGTGAGGAAAAAAATATCTTAGAACTAAAAATTCGAAGACATGTGACATCCACCAATTCGCACTGGGGTCGTGTGGTGGATTATGTCCCATTCCCTGTCCTAGAGAGAAGGCCTGTGTCCCAGCAGTGGGAACATCAAAAAAGAGGCTGGTGATGATGATGATGAGTGGGTACTAGATAACTGATAAACATACTTATATATTTCTAAATACATACATAGTATAGATAAATCACACACAGACACAGAACAAATGATCGTGCTCATCACACAAACATTTGTACTGGGTGGGAATCGAACCCACGACCTCCGGCACAGCGGTTCGGGCCACTAACTACTAAAATAACAGGTCAGTCACAGTATATGATTATTGTGTACATCTTTAGTTGTGGATCCTAAATCATAAAATAAAATAAATAAAACCATCATAAGGTCAAGTTGTACAAGGAAGCATTGTACAAGGTCCAAAGAAGTTGAGTTCTTTTTAGGTGAGAAATCCTCAAATAACTTCATTTATTCTCGGTACAGCAAGAGAAAGTAAGACTATTATTAATTAAGACTCACATTTATGTTCCTTCAAATGCCCTTTACGTTCTAGGATCGCCATGACTCCTTCAAGCAAACCCAAATAAAAAATATAGGTACTTACTTTTAGAAAGAAAGAAATAGAGTTGAGCTTTGCGAATACTGACAAATGCTTGCACTGACTGGACAGGTCTACTCAAATTTGTATGGATCTTTCTTCAAAAGACTATCTCAGACAAATCTGCATGGTTCTTATGTGATTTGACCAATACATATTTTCTGTATGGACTTTAAAAGAGACTTTGACCCCTGAGTTTGTTTCGGCGTTTCTTCTCAGGGGAGTCCGCTAGGAAACACCGGACTCATCTAGCATCAAAAAAAAACAAATTGACGTGTAAAAGTGTTTTTAAAATACCTACTTGCAAAATAAAGATCATTTATCATTAAAGAAAACTCCTGGTCCAGAGTTCCTGAGACGCCGTAAACCGTGTCAAGTGGAGACGCATCGCGGGAGCCTCACTAGCCAACGAAAATGCAACATGATCAACCACGACCACTCTGACGGCGCGCACCGTTCCCGCGCGCCTCAAGGAGTTGTCAGCAAACTTGAGGGGCCCTACAGGGTCGAAGCCTCCCGGGGCCGAGGGTTGATGCGAAAGCATTACACCGGGGCTCTGGGAATAAGGCAAGGAAGGCACGGAGCAGGTTGTTTAGTCAGTAAGAGTCTGACACTGTTCCCGAACCGCTCAAGAGCGGGATTCGTCATTCGATCAATTTTACCTTCCAAAAAAAAACGACCACTCTGTCAAAAGTGAACGACTAAGGAGGAGGATTTACTTCATAAAACAAGTTTTCAATGAAAATATTTTTTTTCATAACAAGCTTTTATAGCGGTGGTCTATACTTATATAAATAAAACTCGTCAAGACGATTCACACGAGCCCAAACTCGACGTGGTTGTGCCGTTTAATTACAGAGTTCCTATGGCTACCTCGCGATTCCATCATCAGATCAGCTCCATGTCATCATAATATTGCATTGTCATCCGAACTAAACGTGTATACCAAATTTCAGCTCAATCGGAAACCGGGAAGTGGATCAAATTTAAGTTGCAAGATTTGATTACAGAATGACAGACAACGGGACAGGTGAAAGTAAATAAAAGCTTGTAATAATAATAAAAACAGTTTATCTATTTGAAAACAAAACTCTGTACCAAAAAAAATAATTTCTTCGAAATAGAATCATCCTAATTATACGCAAATGAAGTTTTAACCCTTTCAATGTTCAGTGGAACTTTTTAATTGCTGTTAAATCGAAAAGGGATCAAATGAAAGCGGGTTGGTCCATTGTTGTCTGTCATTAATCTATGTGGGTGGGTTCAATTTCATGCTAAGCTATGTTGTGCAATTCAAAAAAGTTTTTTGTACTTTTTATTTATTTTATACCGTTATAATTACGTTTTTATTAATACTTACATGAGTATATAAATACTTCTTTATAAAAAGAAGTAATTTATTATTAAGTCATTACTGGACGTTAAAAATCTTCATGAAAATTTTTAATTTTTCTTAAGTATAGAATACAAATTGTTACTTTAGTAGGTCATCATCATCCTAGCGGTATTAGTCCCGGTTGCCAACCTTGGCTTTCGCCTCGGTGCCCGGGGTCCGCTTTCTTGCTAAGACGCCTCCACTTCGCTCGGTCTTTCGCGTCCTTTGCCGTAAGCCCATTGGCACGCATATCGTCCCTTACGACGTCGATCCATCGCTTCTTAGGCCTTCCTCGTCTCCCGGGTCCCGGCGGAGGCGGCATGGCAAGGCATCTGTTACCCACGTAGTCTGCCGGTTTTCGTAAAACGTGGCCATACCAACGTAAGCGACCGTCCTGCAGTTTATCCGCTATGTCACGGACCTGAAGGCTGCCCCGGATGCGGGAGTTTTTAATGCGGTCTTTCCGCGAGACTCCAGACATCCAGCGCAGCATATTCATTTCCGTGACACGCAGGCTTTGCTTATGCCGCTCAAGTACAGGCCACGCCACGCGCATTCCTTCCACGCTGCCACACGTCGAACCAAGCGCCCACTGTCCGAGTCCGCCAGCGCGATGTCGTCTGCATACATGAGCAGCCATGGCGGCTGCTCATGTAAGTCCCTGATGTTAGAGGCCAGCACGTCCAGCACCACGCTGAACAGAAACGGACTAAGGACAGAGCCCTGATGAACTCCAACGGTGATGGGGAAGGGATTCGTATCGCCAACAGCGGTCCGAACCACAGAACCGGAGTCTCGGTACATGTCTCGGATGATGTCAACATAGGTCTCGGGCACTCCTTTGGATCTCAGCGCCCACCAGATCACATCACGGGGGACACAGTCGAAGGCCTTCTGCATGTCTAGGAACAAGAGGTGCAGAGGCGTATTCTTCGATCTGTATCCCTCCATGGTAACCCTTAGGGCAAAGATGGGGTTCATGGCGCCATGGCCTGGTCGAAACCCATATTGACATCCCGAGACGGTGCACTCCTGTCGGATCCGAGAGTCAATCACCCGCTCGAAGAGCTTCATGGTGTGGGACATAACCTTAATCCCACGGTAGTCGCCACACTCCTGCACCGAACCCTTGCCTTTGAAGACTGGAGTGATAATACTCAGTCTCCATTGACTCGGGATCTTTCCGGTGAGGAGCATGCGGTTAAATAAGTGGGTTAAGATGCCCACACCACGAGGTCCCATCGCCTTCCAGGCTTCAATAGGGACTCCGTCGGCACCGACAGCTTTCCGGTTCTTCATGCGGCGAAGAGCCACATGCACTTCTTCAGGCGTAACCGGGGGCACAAGTCCCTGATTTGGAGGGAGAACCGGAGACAGCACCTCTTTGTGCTGCTTGTTCAGCAGCTCCTGGAAGTACGAGCGCCATCTCTCCTTCACCGCGAGGTCCTCGCATAACAGATTGCCGTCAGGGTCTCTTACACAGCGGCACTTAGTGATATCCAGTGCCGCTTTGACCCTGGAACGTGCCAACTTATAAATGAGCATTTGCCCCTCAGACGATTCCAACTTATCATAAAGTGGCTGTAAGTGGTCTCGTCTGGCTCTGGCTACGGCTCTCTTGGCGGCACGTTTTGCAGCTCTGTATGCGTCGCGGTCTTCGGGAGATTTGGAAGCTCGCCACGTTTTGAAGAGAGCTTTCTTCTCTCTGATCTCCCTCTGGACTGTGTCATCCCACCACCAAGTCTCCTTGTCACACTTGCGGCCGCCCCTGGACAAGCCGAGCACCGACTTTGCCGCTTTAGTGATGGCAACCTGAATCCTGTCCCAGTGGCTTTGCACCGGTTCGCCATCGCCGACGCGAACGACTGGGACGTGGCTTCATCCAGTCGCCACCACCGTATTCGGCGTTGTTGGCGCTCAACTAACTTGACCTTAGGCTTGACGCGCAAGTCCATGACAAGGAGACGGTGTTGTGCAGTGAGACTCTCGCCGGGTATTACCTTGCAGTTGGCCACCTTACTGATGTGGTGCCTCCGTGTGAGTAAGAAATCGATTTGGGTAGCGTACCTCCCGCTCTCGTAGGTAATCAGGTGTTCGGGCTTCTTTTTGAAGAACGTGTTCAGGATGGCAAGGCCGGCAGCCGCACACGTTTGGAGGATATTCTCCCCCTCCGCGTTGCGGCTACCGTATCCAAAGCCACCGTGAACATGCTCAAACTCCTTGCACCTGTCACCCACATGACCGTTCAGATCACCACCCAAGACGATTCCCTGTGACAACGGGATGCCACGAAGCACCCCACCGAGTTGATCCCAGAACGCAGCCTTTTCAGTGTCGCTGCAACCGACCTGAGGTGCGTAGGCACTTATCAAGTGGGTTACAACCCCGTCAATAAGCACACCTACGACCATAAGCCGATCACTGTAGCGTTTCACCTCCAGGACTGCGTCTTGAAACTCCTCGGAGAGTACAACGGCCACCCCGTTCTCCCCACCGGCTGCACCCGTGTAGATCAGCTTGTAGCCATTCCCGATGAGCCGGGACCTGCGGCCTTTCCACCGAGTCTCCTGCAGGAATGCCACGGCCACCTTTCGCCTGAGAAGTACATCGGCTAACTCTCTCGCGCGTCCGGTCAGCGTGCCAATGTTGAGGCTGGCGAAGCGGATTTTCCGGGTTGGGGCTCGCGTCTTTGGCCGTGTTCGCCCCATACACGGTAGCCCTTGCCCACTTGCCACAGGAGTCGGGCGAATCTCCTGCGCGCCGTTTTGCGGCGGCGCCCTAGCTATCCGTGGCAACATTCTTTCTAGTCTTGACCATTTTTTAGTGGCTATTTGTGGCCTTTACAGGAGCGACTGCCGTCTGACCTCCCAACCCTAAAAGGGAAAGCCAGCGCCAGAGCCTCATCTGCTGTTCGGCAGGTGCCCCAACTTGCAGGGGAGGTTAACTTGGGCCCCGAAGATCGTGGTGGGGCCCCATATGCACTTTAGTAGGTAGTTAGTTTTAATCAAGTAATAAGTTTTCGTCATCATCATCATTTCAGCCCAAAGACGCCTATTGTTAGACATAAGTTTCCTTTCAATGTCACCACAATTAAAGGTCCTGTGTTTCTCGCATTCATCGTATTACCGCAACTTTTACCAGGTCATCGATCCACCTAGTAAGCGGCCTCCAACACTGCGTCTCACGCCCCATCTCTCAGCCCCAAAGGCCATCTATTCTACGAGCCATGTGCGTCCTGTCCATTGCCACTATAGTTTTATAATTAGTATTCAACAATATAATATCCACTGTAGGATTAGAAAGAAAGAAAAAACGTTAATTCGTACCTTCTCTTCTTAGTCGGGCACTCTTGACAGAGTGGTCGTGGCTGTTCATGATGGATAGGGTCGCTGAGCAGCGTTGTAGTTTGTCTCCAAGGCTGAGGCCTGTCGAGCGATATCTCTCTGTTTCCGGTGGTTGTTAGCATACGCGGAAACTGTACTGCGCTCAATTGCGAAGCTCTGGCAATAAGAACGAGCCAACGAGTTGGAGATCGACCGCGGGCTCTTTTGCCTTTAACACCACCTTTTCTGACCTTGCAAAGTAGAAGTAAACAAAAATAGATAAAGAAAAAATAATATTAAAATCTGTGCAAGGCAAAAAAGGCGTCTAACTCAGCACAGCTCAGCTCATTTACTTGTTATCCTTAGCATAGTATCAGCCTTACATATTCCCACTGCTGGGACTCAGGCCTCCTCTCTAGGAAAATGAATAGGCCGTTATCCACCACGCGGACCCAGTGCGGGTTTGTACTGGTTATATTATTATCTACTAGCTTTTGTCAGCGGCTTCGCCCGCATACATAAAATATAGCCTATGTCACTCAGGGGTAAAGTAGCTTTCTATTGTTGCTAAAATTTTTCCAATCGGACCAGTAGTTCCAGAGATTACCCCCTACAAACAAAAAAACATAAAAACAAAAAAACAAACTTTACCTCTTTATTATATTAGTGTAGATTAAACAAAAAATCAAACGCAATTTAACACCACAATAAATCCAAACCCTTTTACTAAACTTTGAGACTCACCCCTGCTAAGTTAACCCTTCTGTGTCACACTGATTCATCTTAACCCGTCACCGAGTGATGGATCAAGATATTAATACCGAGAGCGTGGCGAATGTGACCAAACGTTAACACTTTCAATGCATTTATAATTAGAACTGTACTACGGATCTTCTAATGACCGAATACCTTTTTTTTGGAGAAACATAATAAACCAGCCCGCTTCACCATCAACGATTGCATCACTGCTTTCCATCTGGTGGGATCGCAGTCAAGCATTAGTTTATATCAAATAAAATCATCAAAATTTTTTTCGTTTTTCAGTGGAGTGACAGGAAATGTCAGATTATGTATGCTGTCTGAATCAAATGTGCAAGTATTATAAATGACATTCAAAATTCAACCATAATTTTTAAAACGTGGTCAAAAATATTTATCAACTAGCTTTTGTCCGTGGCTTCGCCCGCGTACATAAAATATAGCCTATGTCACTCAGGAGTAAAGCAGCTTTCTATTGTTGCTAAAATGTTTCCAATCGGACCAGTAGTTCCAGAGATTACCTCCTACAAACAAAAAAATAAAAAAACAAACTTTACCTCTTTATTATATTTACCTCTTTATTATATTATATTAGTGTAGATAAATGAAACCAATAGTGTAAGAAGAAAATAAAATAAAATATTTGACAATGGTGCATATTCTGTTTTTATTGGGTTGAAATTGGGTTTGGGTTGAAAAATTATGTGGTAATATTTTTCAGTCGTTTTTTAACATTAATCGATAATCCAGAACATAATTTATCGAAGTTTTATAGTACTGTTTGGTAAGGGATTCTTACAAATCATAATATCGTATTAAATGGTTCTCATCTTTATAGACTCACGCAATTAATATGCAGATTAGCTGAATTAGAGTGAAGTTGATCGATTAGACGGCACAAGATGAAGGGTACAATATGCCCGCATAGTATAAAATTTGCCTAAAGAGTATTGGGTGACCACTTAAATGCTTGTGTTTAAAGTTCAAATACGGTCATGAATGAGTTAATACGATATACTAGGAGTCTCAGAAATATTCCACTTTTGTAAATAAAAAAAATATATAAATACACATTAATATGTTGTGACTTAATCATCATCTTCCTGCCCTTGTCCTGTTTTATTTGGGGTCGGCGCAATATGTTGTGACTTAGTAATCATACAAAATACATAAAAAATACCTTTCTCACACAATTACACACACAAGCACCCTCAACAATATACGCACAAATAAAATTTATCGTATTTTCTTTCTTACTTTTTTTTGTTGTTATTCTTTTTTTTTTTGTTATTTGCCTAGTTACATATTTATAATGTAAGGACAAGACATCTTGACATGCAATGTATGACAAAATGATATGTAATAAACTTATTTTATTTATTATTATTATTATTATTTATTTGTACAAGCTCCGTAAGGATCCTGAATATATTATACCAAGGCAAGCTATAGACTAGAATTCTCAAGGAAAGCGAAAATGTGGTCGCCTTAAGCAGACCTGGTGACGAACGGTCATCGCAGAAACGTAGAACATAGGGAAGATCTTTCCTTCTCTGGAGTGAAATAAAACGAGAACCTTAAGACCTGTAATATCTGCCCGGAGGACACGGTGGATCATACGATTGAGGTGTGCCCCGCTTGGGCAGAGCATCGCCTTGTCCTCGTGGGAGCGATCGGCGGCGGCGATCTCTCGCGCCGGGCCTTGGTAGAAGCCATGGTTCGGAGTGAGGAGGAGTGGCAGGCGGTCGCCTCCTTCTGCGAAGCAGTAATGCTAGCAAAGGAGGAGACCGACCGCATAAGGCAACGGCGCTTGCGCCCCAGACGCCGCCGGGATTCCGATCCCGACTTCCGGCCACCGTAGGCGCGGGCTTGCGCACGGCGAGCATTGGGTAGCTCGCCATCCGGTCGTCTGGTAATCGTCCGGACCAAGCCCAGTCGTCGACGGCGCGCACTGTTCCCGCGCGCCTCAAGGAGTTTTCAGCAACTGTAAGGACTCTGCAGAAGGGTCGAAGCCAATCAGGGTTAAGGGTTTGTGTCTGAAAGGAAGGTTCTGGCCCTGGTATGTATGGCGATGCAGGGACGGGGTAGGTTGTTTAGTCAGTAAGAGTCTGACACTGTTCCCGCTCCACCCAAGGGCGGGTTTCGTCATTGGAGGATTTTTACCTACCATAAAAAAAGACCTGTAACATAATAATAAATTATAATATTTCACAACTATCACACAACGTCGTCTAGTCGCATAGTTTGTGTTATGAGTTCTAGACAACTGAAAAACATACTTATATATTTCTAAATCTATATATATAAAAGGGGAAACTGACTGACATATCAACGCACAGTCGAAACTACTGGGACTAGGAGCGTGAAACTTTACACAAGGCTTCCTTTTACGACGTAAGCGTACACTAAGAAAGGGTTTTTCAAAATTCAGCTCCTAAAGGGATGAAATGGGGGTCTAAAAAATATACATACAAAATATTATACACTAGCTTTTGCCCGCGGCTTCGCCCGCGTACTTAAAATATAGCCTATGTCACTCAGGAGGAAAGCAGCTTTCTATTGATGCTAAAATTTTTCCAATCGGACCAGTAGTTCCAGAGATTACCTCCTACAAACAAAAAAACAAACTTTACCTCTTTATTATATTAGTGGAGAAGATAAATTACACCCAGACACAGAACAAATGATCATGCTCATCACACAGACATTTGTCCTGTCTGAGAATCGAACCTACGACTTCCAGCTTAGCAGTCACTAACCACTAGACAAAAAGGTCATTCATTGTGAACGCACTCTGCCCCATATAAGGGACACAGAAACTTAACTAAGTCAAGCAAGTCATTAACCATTATGTGAATTTGTAATCATTATGTATAAATTTCCATCAGGTGAGATAGCGGTCAAGCGCGAACCTGTAATCAATAAATAAAAATTAGTTTACAGAAACAGAAACTGTACACAGGGACAATTGGGGCCAAGGGTTCGTGTCTGGTATAAATGGCAGCGTAGGAATGGTTTAGGTTGTTTAGTCAGTAAGAGTCTGACACTGTTACCCGCTCCACCCAAGGGCGGGATTAGTCATTGGATTTTTACCTACCATAAAAACAAATCAAGACAGGGAAAAATTACTTCTTTCAAATAACAATCAATTCAATTCATTCAATTTTACCATTGGGCATCCCGGCGTACTGCAAATATGCACCCTTATGTTGTTGAGTCATCTGCGGCCTGGACTAAGCGTTTTGCCTCGTCGTTTATACCGCGTACATCGAGGGACTGGAACAGTTTGCCGGCTGCAGTCTTTCCATCCGATTATAATGTTGGTGTCTTCAAGGCTAGAGTGAGTCGGCTCTAAATAAACTAGTGCGCCTTACCATTAACGATTACATAAATACTTACCATCAAGTGGGATCGCATTGCAATAAACTAGTGCTTAAGCACTAGTCTATTGCAATAAAAAAAAAAAAAACAATATTCAAATGTCATTCTTTGCGGCTCTGGCACTCTCCAAAATGGTGTCTGAGATTCAAAATCACGCCCTTCGAAGTGAAGTAGGAATATTTTTTTTTATTTTAGTTAATTTAATGAATAAGTAAAAAATCAGATTTTTAGACGGCTTCCCCCCCAGTGGGGAAGGGGAGGCGCTCCGCCAATACCGCGCAACCCTGTAGAGCTCGGCCCTGACTGGTCACTCTCCCACCGTTTGGAGGATAGCAAAATTATATATATATAAATGTATATATACATATATATATATATATATATATATATATATATATATATATATATATATATATATATATATATATATATATATATATATATATATATATATATGTCGCAGGTTTTTCACAAAATTAAGTTTTTGATCAAAAAACCAAATTTTGTGAAAAACCTCCGACATATATACATATATGATAATGAATTTAAAAAGACAAAAAGAGGACAGCAAGGGATGTATAAAAAAGTCCAAAAATTTTACTTTTCGGAAGAGGAAGTATATCTCTTTCGGCACCAATATTTTGAGCTCCTACTGTTTGAGCATCTAACTATTCCACTAACATTACTGCTAGCTCCAACAGGTATATTAACTTGGTACTAAGTGTGGCACAAAAAAGAGTGATTTTTTTTCTTCATTTAGCACGTACGATAGTTTTTAGTACCTAGTTGGAGCTAGCTTTTACACAAAATTCTTCAATAAAACTTATTGATTAAAATCAGTCTATTATTAATTAGGTATTTCGATTTCAACGAACCAAATATGTACTTATATCAAATTCTTCTTCTTCTCAGTCGGTACATTTTTATCAGGTGGTCGTGGACATCACTGTGGATCACGATGAGTCTGCAGACTGCAGCTTTCCAGGTGCATTCGTAGAACGAGCACTTACTTAGTTGCGGCCTTGCCTTGCGGGCTGTCCATCTCATTGGTGATCTACCACGTGGTCTGGTGCTCTCAACTTTGTCCTGCACTACGAGACGCTCTATGGAGTCATTACTACACAGCGATACATGGTTGAAGAAGGTCAAAATGCGTGACTGTATTGTGGATGATAGACGCTGTGTGATGCAGAGTTCTTTTAATATGGAATCGTTCGTACGAAACTCTGTCCATGATACTCTTAGCTGCGGTCTCCAGCACCACATCTCCAACGCGTCAACTTTCTTTTTCTCTGATTCACGCACGTCTCCGATGCATAGAGGAAAATGGGGAATATCAGACAGTAGACGAGCTTGGTTTTCGTGGACTTAGTAATGTTCCTAATACGCCAGATCTTTTCCATTTTCTGCATAGCAGATCTAGTGATTGCCATGCGTCGCTTGATTTCGTCTATGCAACTGCCTTTGTTGGATATTAGCGCCCCAAAATATATGATTGCACGATCTCGCAATTTCAATTTGCTCGGTCAACAACTGATACCTTGGTTTTTGTGCGATTTATTTTCAATTCAAATTCAGAGCTTATAGTTATCATACCATGTAGCAGATCTACCATATGACGAGGACTAGTTGTAAATAAGCTCATGTCATCCGCATAACTTAGATTGGAGATTCTTCTACCGCCAACTAAGACACCATCTGTGCATTCTTTCAAAGCAATTCTCATTATCATCTCTGTATAGATGTTGAATCGTAGAGGTGAGACTATGCAACCCTGGCGAACTGGACAAGATTTATTAGCGTGCCCACGTCCAGTAAGGATTTCCATAACACTGGCCACTTCACTGAGTCGAATGTCTTTGAGCGCACATTAAAATTAATTTACTTTACAACATTACATTGGCACACATTAAAATTAATTTACATTACAACATTACATTAATAAACGGAATAATAATTAATGTATTATTCCGTTTATTAATTACATAAAATGTAAATTACATTTTTAAATGTTTCAATATAAAAATAAAAAACATTTAAAAATTCAATGAGCAATCATTGGTCCAATCACTTGATTTTAATTGTAATTTGACTTATTCTAATTTATTGAATTTTTAGGGTTCCGTAGTCAACAGTACAGTACCCTTATAGTTTCGCCATGCCTGTCTGTCCGTCCGCGGATAATCTCAGCGACCGTTAGCACTAGAAAGCTGAAATTTGGTATCAAGATATATATCAACCATGCCGACAAAGTGCACAAACAAAAAGTAGTAAAATGTTTATTTAGGGTACTTTACGTGTAGGGAAAAGTGATTTCTTTTTCGTTTCTACCATAACATATTGTGATATATTGTTGGATAGGTAATTAAAAATGATTAAGGGTCCCGTAAAATAATTTTTTGACAATAAATGATGAAATAACCACTCCGAAAAAATGAGGCGTCCCCCCCCCTCTAACCTTTGAACCATAAGTTTAAACAATATTGTTACGCCGTAGAAATAGAACACGCCGTTTCTTCGACAAAGTCAAGAGTATCACCGAATAATTAAAACGCATTGCTAATCGAAACCTCCAGAATAGAAGTACGTACCAGGGCCTAGCAAATTCTAGAAAAATCTGCCACGTAATAAGTAGGTACTAAATAATTCTGAGAACTTTTGTAGGTACTTAAGTAATCTGGTAAAGGAATTTGTACCTTCCGTCTTTTAATATAGAGTCTAAATTCGTATGAGTCGTGGGGTAGAGTAGGTACCTACCTACCGGTAATAAAAATGATTTATTGCTCCGCGAAACGACTTCTATTGTTCGCTATTGTTATGGCGTGACCTCGAACCTTCGGTATCTAGAATTTTCTTGGCTCTGAGTATAAATACGTGTCCGCTGGCCGGACGTGAGTCAGTTTGATTTCAACAGCGATCAAGTGCGAACTATCCCAGTCAAGTGAAGAACGTTTTCATCCATACGACGACCTAAGTGATATTCTTACGGATCTCTAGAGTGCATTACGAAGTGGTTTATTGGCGATTGGACTAAATTGGTGTTTTGTTTGTGGGAAATAAATTTCTCTCTTAGTAAACCGGCATTTGATTACTCACGTTCGTAACAATATGAATAAAATCTCAAAAGTAGAACTTTAAGTAATCTTTCTAGGAAAATTATTTTGAACTTGATAGGATGAACCATTAAAAAAAAACGTTCTGAACTAATTTTCTAATTTACCCGTACGTGCAAGCATTTTTTTTAACTTTTTTATATATTTCATTATCCTGAGCGTATCTTCTTTCAAATAAAAATACAAAAAGAAAAAATCGGTTCACGCATTCCAAAATTACCACCGGGTACAGCACCATCTCTCGGGTTACTATTTTTAACATGGGCTACTGGGTTCTGCTACATTGTGAGAATTTTGTAGCGGACGGGAAACTACGGAACCCTACACTGAGCGTGGCCCGACACGCTTTTGGTCTATTTATATTTATTTGATTTATTCGTGTTAATTGTAATTTATTTATTTAATTTTAATTCTATTCATTTTAGTTGTATAGTTGATGTCTGTTCAAAAACATTGAAATACTGAACATTAACTAGGGGAGAGTTTGTATGAAAGAGCCAAGCTTTGAAAGAGCCGATGCGATTATCTCCCACTTAACAAACTCCTACCATAATTCAATTTTACTCTTTGTATGGCAACACTGGACAGCTGCCATCCACAGACATTTGACAGTTCTAGAATATCAAATTCCGTCGTAGGACTAAATTGAAAATTTTGAAGGCAAAATGTAAGTATTTTTGGGTTTATTTAAGTTTTTTTGACAAGAGGTGTAAAGCATAGGTTGACTAAATGAATATGTTGTATTGATAAGCCTAAAGTTGGCATTATTTGACGCAAATGTTAATGTTATGATGATATGATTAACTATCTGTAATTTGAAGTTATATTTTTTAATACAAAATGTTTTGAAAGAGCCGGCTCAGAGCAAAGAAGAATGGTACCAGTGCAAAATATGTGAAGGGTGGACACATGAGTCTTGTAGTAAACAAAGGAGTAATTAATTTCTTTTGCCAAAAATGTTTTTAATTGTTCTATCAGAGTTTTATAAAAGTATTATTAATGATTAAGATTATTGTAAGATTGTTTGAGACTGATCAAAAGCTGTGATTTTTACTTACCAGGACTTAATAATGTAAACGTTTTTATTATATAAATGATTCAATAGTATAAAAGAGATATTCAAATTGTTGAGAAACTGGTTTGTTTATACAAAGTGGAATCTGGCTTTTTCATGGCACATGGTAGCTCCTTCATTGACAGGTTGTTTTGAAAGAGCCAATTCCCATTTTTTTTAAGTAGCTATATTTCAGATTTCTTTCATTGTTCCCTTTTTTTTATTTTAGTACCATAATTATTAAACTTATTAATGAAAAAAGGATTTTTATTTAAAAACAATAAGCCTAAAATGATTTTTTTCAATACTTTTTAAAACTGGCTTTTTCAAAAACACTCTCCCCTACCCTTTGGATCACAGACCAGTAAGAGCTTCGTTATCATATGATACACTTTAAATAAAAAGTAGAATAAAGTTCACTAACTCAACTCGTCAACTTAACGTAATAAAAAGTGAAGAAGAAGTTACCAAGTTCAAAGAATACCTAAAATTCTACATATCGAAAGATCAAACGTTCGCTGAGATTATTGTTCCAGTCCAGAAATATTATGACAACTTAATCAAAATCATCACCTCAAGCTTGCAAAACGCCTGAACAGTACAATACCCAAATAAAGTTCACAAAATATTTTCAGAGCGTACATTAAAACTTTTTTGCAAGTGTTGTCTTCACAAGACTTGCAAAAACAGTTTAAATAAAACTAGAGCAATAAAAAAGGAAATCTCGGCACTTTACAAGCTTGTCAACAAATGCATAAAAAAGACAACGCCGATTATAGGTATAAAACCATCGAAAGACACCTACGGCAAACTGGAAGCACGAAAAAAGCATACAAAGAGCTGAAACCAAATACAACTTGGATAGAAGAGCTAAAACGAGGTGAAATGAGCAAAACCAACCGTTGCGACATCGTCAGCATAGCGACGGAGTTCTACAGAGATCTCTACAGCGCAAGGGAGCCAGAAGACACTAGCCACGACAACCAAATAATAGCAAAGACAGTAACGTACAAAAAGACCCCAAATTGAAGAAAGTGACGTCATTGAGGCATTGGCAAACTATTCAATTCTATCCTCGAATCTGGAGAGACACCCACGCAATGGTCTGAATCTAAAATAATTCTATTATATAAAAAAGGCAACCCGAACGACATTGGGAACTGTGTGTCTCAAGACAAACGTCTTTGACTAGTGTGTGTTGCCAGTGATGACTTATGGTAGTGAGACGTGGTCGCTTACTATGGGAGGCTCAAGGTCACCCAGCGAGCAATGGAGAGAGCGATGCTTGGTATTTCCCTGCGTGATCGAATCAGGAATGATGAGATCCGTAGGAGAACAAAAACAACCGACATCGCTCGAAGGATTGCATCGCTGAAGTGGCAGTGGGTGGGACACATAGCATGGAAAACTGATGGACGTTGGAGTGGAAAGGTTCTCGAATGGTGACCGCGTACCGGACGACGCTCTGTGGGCAGGCCCCCAACAAGGTGAACCAACGATCTGGTGAAGGTCGCGGGAAGCCGCTGGATGCGGACAGCACAGGACCGATCGTTGTGGAGATCCTTCGGGGAGGCCTATGCCCAGCAGTGGGCGTCGCTCGGCTGACATGATGATGATGATGATGATAACATATGGTAGTGAGACGTGGTCGCTTACTATGGGAGGCTCAAGGTCACCCAGCGAGCAATGGAGAGAGCGATGCTTGGTATTTCCCTGCGTGATCGAATCAGGAATGATGAGATCCGTAGGAGAACAAAAACAACCGACATCGCTCGAAGGATTGCATCGCTGAAGTGGCAGTGGGTGGGACACATAGCATGGAAAACTGATGGACGTTGGAGTGGAAAGGTTCTCGAATGGTGACCGCGTACCGGACGACGCTCTGTGGGCAGGCCCCCAACAAGGTGAACCAACGATCTGGTGAAGGTCGCGGGAAGCCGCTGGATGCGGACAGCACAGGACCGATCGTTGTGGAGATCCTTCGGGGAGGCCTATGCCCAGCAGTGGGCGTCGCTCGGCTGACATGATGATGATGATGATGATAACATTACAAACAAGACAACCTGTCGAACAGGCAGGATTCAGAAAAGGTTTCTCTACTATCGACCACATCCGCATAGCGGGTAAACTGAATGCAAACAGCGACATCCAGAGAAAACTGGCTCAATTTGGAGGAGGCCTTTACCTGTAGAGGGGTTCCACAGAATAATATATTCATATAAAAGTTTAAGTAATTAAAAATTTCTAAGTAGAAGAAAAAAAACAATTAATTTTGTAATAGGTCATTTTCTGTAAGAAATAAAAGGCTTTTTTATTTTATTTTATTTATAATTGATAATAATTTTAAGTATAATTACAATAGCTGCTTAATTTTATTTTTTAATTGATTAAAAAAGTAAAAACCTATTGGTGAGCACTAAAATATAATTATACTTACACAAACAAACAAGCAAACAAAAAACTGGTGCCGAAAGAGGAATATTTCCGTAAGATTTGGATAAAGGTCAGTCATTGTCTGTATGTCCATTAATACTGAAGATAAATAAGTACAGATATAGTTAGTAATTGTGATAAATATAGCCTGGGATAAATATAATACAACACTCACAAGCACAGTTCAGTGAGATTCACGCCGAAGTATTCACTAAGATTCACACAGAGATATTCAATGAGATTCACACTGATTTGCACGTTTAAAGTGGAAGTTTAAGTGGAGCGGATTTGATTCGATACTGGCACTTAGGTCACGATCCCAAGTAGAAACTAAAGTACATATATTTGGTAGTCTTAAGACAGGCCCAGACAAATTACAAAATATTTTAAACTATGTAAAATCCCCACAAAATAGTAAAATTGAAACACTTTTAGGAAAGTCAATTTACTAAATATAAAATTTCAACTTGAAAAGTTTCCATAAAGGCGGGAATTCGCTACAGGTTAGTTACAATGATATCCTTGCTAATTCAGTCTTATCAAAATGTTTTAACCTGTACCCAGGATGCACCGGCCTAACGACATATTCAGGAGGCTCACGAGGAGGTTTCCCACCATACACCCCAAAGGAAATTAATTACAAAACTTTAAATGTATAGATAATATCATAGTATAAAAAAGTAGCTGTCTGTCCCTACTTACGTAGTACGTACTTAAATCTTTAAAACTGCGCAACAGATTTTGATGCAATCTACTCTGGGAATCGATTATTACCCCCGACCTCCGGTATAGCAGTCAGGGTCTCTAACCACTAGACCAACAGGCCAGTTAAAGATCTCAGGTTGTCTTGTTTTTTATGATTTAGTTACCTGACTCATCTAGCTTAAACTGACGAAAAGAAAAAATATTGACGTGTAAAAGTGTTATTTTATAACCTATCTACAAAATAAATATCATTTATCATTTCTTTGTTTGAAATTCAGTTGTTGACAGATTTTTTTTAAATTACTTATTATTCCAAATATAGTTTCGCACATACTGGTCTATGATCTGAACGGAATTCAATTTGTTTTATTACGCTTACATTTTTTATATATTTTTTACAATTATTACAACAAAGAATGTAATCTATCTCGTTTTTTGTTTTCTTGTCATTTGATTTCCAAGTCCACCGAGACCTATTAGGGAAGTAAGTGTTCATTATGCTCAAATTTAGACTATTAGCAAACTGAATGAGGCTATCACCTCTTTTATTTTTTTTTCCTAAGCCATACGGTCCGTAAATTTCTTTGGTTTTATAAGAATGTTGATTGTTTTTACCGATTTTAGCATTAAAGTCACCCATAACTATATTCCATGTACTGGGATTCTCTGTATATGCTTTTGTAATGGTGTCATAAAAGCTACGTAGTTCACATTCAGAGCTTTTAGACGTAGGTGCGTAGACTTGAATAATGGTTAAATTATGTTGGTCGGTAACTCTTAATTTAAGTACTGCTACCCTCTCAGAATATCCTTTAAAATAAATTATATTATTTTCCAACATTTTTGACACCAGGAACCCAACAACATAGCGCCCTTTGGATTCACCACAATGATACAGAATTGAATATGGATTGGTTATTTTATAAATACCCATTCTCCTTACTTCTGATAATCCTACCACGTAATATTTTTTATTTTTAAAACAGTTCACTAAATCTAATAATTTATTACTTCGTATGGAAAGTGTTTGCACATTATAAGTTATAATATCCCAAATGCCAGTGTCTATCTCTTCATCCTCTTCAATTTAACCTAAATGTGAAAATTCACACCTTATATACATATTGCTATCCTATGTGGCTTATATCTTATCTATTTGTGATAATTCGCGAGTGCGGTAAGGCCGCCGATTGTATGTTTTTTTATTATAACTTTTCCTTATAATATATTTTAGGCTTGGTGTACAAGAAAGTGTATAATAAATAAATAAATAATTTTCCACTTTATTCTTCGCTTAACAGTTTCGTCGTTACTGGGTAAAAAATATCCCAGGAAAGGAAAGAAAACTATTTTATTTGGCACACATTATCCACAAACAAAAACACAGCTTCTAAAAAAATATTAATTTATTCGTCATGCAACACAAGGTACGAAGGCGGACCTTAGGCATTCTCTACCAGTCAACCTAGGGTGGTGAAGAGACAATAAAACAGAAATGTTATTTAGAAAACAAAAGTATTAGTAAGTAGTAGTTTATTTTTCTGCACCACCCTAAGGTAGACTGGTAGAAAATGCCTAAGGCATTAAGTCCGCCTTTGTACAGTGTTATGTGCATAAAGTTTTAATAAATAATTAAATAAATAAAAGTAATAAAATAATAATAAATATAAATAATATATTAATATAGTAATAAAAGTATTTTTCATTACTCATACTCTGAAAGTAGGTGTAAAGTTGCCTGCGGACAGGGTTGGAAGAAGTACTTTTACTCCCTAGGGAGTTTTACTTTACAACTGACAGTTGTTTTTTTAATATTTAGACAGCAAATATTAAAAAAAAAACTAGTTCTATTTTGGCATTTTTATTGAACCGTGACCCGAATTTTTATACTACCAGTACAATTAAAATGACATAGAGATAGAAATAATTTAAGAATTCTTTTTTTAATGACTTTATTTTAATTTACTTTCAACTATTTCATTAAAACTAATATTATATTTGAGAAAAATGTTGACCTGACCCATTTTTACAATGATAAAATGAAAAATTGACTGAATAGCCAGACGACGACTAAAAAAAAAAATTGGCGGGTAAAGTCTCTCTATAATCTGTGGCCGATTTGATCTTCCTTTTTTTTTCGAGGTGTAGAGTTTTGTTTACATTTTGCTAAATCTCTGTTATAAGAAATTTGTATTAACACGATAAGTTCATCAGCTTCAGTTATAAATTTAACGCAAGATTATTTGAGGAGCAAACCGCTTGCCGTCTAAATCAAAAGAAATATACCTACCTAAAAACATACGAAGACATTTGACGACGACTCAGGTTTTTATTATTGTTTTTATTTTCCTCGTATTCGTAATGAAAAGCACAGTGTTTACCTCGGGTTAAAGAGTTATTTAGTCCCTCGAACTATTAGCGACCTCGCTGTCGCTCGGTCGCTAAGAAGTTTCTCGGGACTAAATAACTAACTTTCATCCCTCTTATAACAATGTACTATTTTATACGTCATTTTGCGACATGATACTTTTAGTTCCTTTACGCAAAATAAAAAGACACATGCATCCTGATGGCCACCAGATAGCACCATGCAGTAGGTCGCTGTGGACATATAAGGTAAGAATGAGTAAAACAAGTTAGTAAAATACCCGGTAGTGAGTTTGTGTATTTTTTTTTCCTGGCTTTGCGAAAGCATTAGCCAATCAAAAAGTTAGGGTAATACAAATATAAAAATAACGGAAAGGAAAATCGGAAAGGATTAGCAAGGAGCTGTGATGTACATATACACAAAATATTAAAACATTGAAAAATTATATTGGATATTATATTGGAATATTATTACTCTATAAATAAAGTTAATATTTTGTATATATCATGGTTATTATCAGTACGTAAACAAATTACAGAGGTGGGAAAAGGAACACGAATTGAAAGGAGTTGGGAAATAAAGTCGGAGCGATCATATTGCAGTCAGTTAAAGAAAATATGATGGTGTACAAACATGACCTAAACGCATTCTACGTATAACAGAACTAGTTCTTTTATTTTTAATTTTAATTCAAAGATCTACGGTCATTTGGAATAGATTTCTGCATACGACCCAAAATGTATTCCACGCTTCTGTTAAGTATGTTTTAGCTAAACGAATTAAGTCATTTGAATAATTATTATGATATGGGACAATATCACCCACTGGAATGGCCTTATTAGCCAATTTGTCAACTCGATCATTTTCATAAATAAAAAAGAATAGAATATATTTTATTTTCTTACCAAAGTGACACAGTCTACAGAACAATTTTTTTCATATAAATTTTTGGAAGACTGGTGCCTAGACTAAGTTTTATAAAAAACCTGTAAATCAGGTCACCAGGCCCCCTGAACAATCAACTTATACCTATTATATAATATAAATGCCAACGTGGCTTGGAATCCATGAAATGACAATAGTGTAACTCATGTTCAAACACTTCGATAACAAATTCCTAATAGCAAAGATAATCTGATATTTTTTTTTACTTTTAAAAGTAAGCCGCGATAAGGTTTGTAATGCACTTGTAGTCACTGATAATTTTGCAAGGATCACGTGTTCAACAGCTATGAAAATTCCCTCGTGGGAGTGATCGGCGGCGGCGACCTCTCGCGCCGGGCCTTGGTTCAGCACTTCGCAGGTGGTTCGCGCACGTGATAGCTTGGTTTATTAATAAATAGAAGGTAATAATTGTAATGTTGCATCATCATCATCATCAGCCTTTTAATGTTCCCACTGCAGGGACACAGGCCTCCTCTCTAGGAGAGGGAATGGGCCATAATCCACCACGCGGGCCCAGTGCGGATTGGTGGATGTCACATGTCTTCGAATGTTTGGTTCTAGGACATGCCGGTTTCCTCACGATGTTTTCCTTCACCGTTTTGAGAGCAGTGGTGATGAAATAAATTACACAAAGTAATGCGCCTGGCTGGGTTTGAACCTGCGACCTACGACTCGTAAGTCGGGGCCGTTACCACTCGGCCACCACTGCTCTAAATTGTAATGTTGAGTTTTAGAAAAATATTACCTATATTAAAACGTGATTTAATTGACTCTGTCCGTTGTCCTGAGCATACTTTTTCCAAGGATTTGCGCATACACGTTGTATAACACCAACCACATACATCAACAAACATGTGTTTTAATGTTTTATAATAAACGTTAACACGCTTTAAAACGTAGTTTAAGATATTTTTGATAACTAATAATATAACAGTCTTTATTATTTATTTCGTTTAAAATTCTCGATTGGTCAGTAGCCCTGACTGCTATGCCGAAGGTTGTGTGTTCGATTCCTACCAGGGAAAAATGATTGTGTGATGGGCACCATCATTTTTTTCTGTATATGGGTGTAATTCACCTATAATATGATGTACTAGCTTTTGTCAGCGGCTTCGCCCGCGTACAAAAAATATAGCCTATGTCACTCAGGAGGAAAGCAGCTTTCTTTTGTTGCTAAAATTTTTCCAATCGGACCAGTAGTTCCAGAGATTACCCCCTACAAACAAAAAAACAAACTAACAAAAAAACAAACTTTACCTCTTTATTATATTAGTGTAGATTTAGAATGTAAAATAATTATATAAGCATACTAGCTTCTGCCCGCGACTTCGTCCGCGGAAAATTTCTTGTAGTGATAGCTCGGTTAACATCCATGTTATATAAATAATTTATAGCCTATGTCCCTCAGAAGTAAAGCAGCTTTCTATTGTTGCTAATTTTTTTCCAATCGAACCATTAGTTCCAGAGATTACCTCCTACAAACAAAAAAACAAACTTTATCTCTTTATTATATTAGTGTAGATTTACCAGTTGTCTAGTACTCATAGCACAAGTTCAGCTTTGGGAATAAGTAATGTAAGAAAATTGTGGAATATTGGATAGCATCAGCCTTATAATATTCCCACTGCTGGGACTCAGGCCTCCACTCTAGAAGAGAGAACTGAAGTTTTGGTTCTAGGACATGCTGGAACCCTCACGACGTTTTCTTTCATCATTTTGAGATCAGTGGTGATGAACCCGCCACCTACAACTCGTACTTTTGATCTCGATTGTGTGCTTTCACAGTTTTTTTTTTCCTAACATGATATCCTGCAAAACTGTAACACACAACTGCACCCCTCATAGTACATTCCGTACCAAGTATCATTTTAGATCAAACACGTGATAATGGCTATAAGAGCGCCCCTATTATTTGATACAATAAAAGTGAAGTGCAGAAATACTTGGCATTCTACTGCGAAACAGCACCTCAAATAATTTTAACGGAAGTGACATACCACTATCAAACAAAACTGATTCTTATGGCTTTTGATCTAAAGGTAACATTTCTGTAGCATTTGAAGGTCATGATGAGGGATTTTAGGGAGGGGACCTATGTGTGTATCGGTCGTTCAATAGGCCGTACACTCGCAGATACGGTACTAATGGTGATTGAGAAAAATATGGCAGTGGAATACAGTACAATAACTTGTGGTTATAACTTCATGAATATTGAAGATCGGAGTGATAGTCACGACATGTTTTTATTTGATGATACCTTAATATAAGTTAATGTCGATCGTAAAGTGATATTTTCAGTTTTATATCAGAGAATTGTGTATGATGATTTTTCATTTTTCATTACTCTCTTCTCCTTTTTATTCTTTTATTTATAGAGTGATTGGTAATTAGTGACCTATACTTAAATACATGATTGTAGTCATAATAATATACAACTTTTACTATGGAACCATACCTTAAATCGCGGGAAAAATTTGCTGATATATTTATGTTCGCCTTACTGGTCAAAATTTACTGAACTTGCTGAATTATACCGTAACAGAACTCGTCCGATCCTGGCAACTAGGTCTCGTCGCTCATTGGCCCACGCTGCACATTCTTCCAACGTATGCTCTGTAGAATGGATTCTACAGACCATACGTTGAAAGAGTTAGAGATCTGGAGATCGCTGCTGCAATGGTGGCAATTAAATTTGCTTTGGCCTCTCACCCAATTCTGTTCAGGTATTCAACAAAGCAACCATGCCCGCTCAGCACTTGAGTGAGTATGTAGGAGATGCGCTCCTTTCTTGTCAGCCAGGCTTCAAAGTGCGGCAGAACGGCTTCGACAACGTGCTTGCTCGAGAATTGCATATTTGGGACGGATCTGCCTGATACCAACTTGATGCGTTTGAGTCTATTGAGAGGCGAGCCAAGAGGATCATTGGCGATGATGCACTTGTCGAGTCGAGACTTCAAAGTCTGGAGCATCGACGCCGAGTTGCTAGCCTGTCGGTTTTCTACCGGTTGCATTTCGGGGAGTGTGCGTCGGAATTACATAATTTAATTCCACCTAGCCCGTTCCCTCATCGGACCACTAGACGTACGGCATTGCGCCACCGGTACATGGTGGATATCCCACATATACGTACAAAACGTTTTGGGAACACATTCATTATGCGTACAGCCAAGGCGTGGAATTCCTTGCCGGAGTCAGTGTTTCCTGATAGCTACAATCCGGGTATCTTTAAGTCAAAAGTGAATACATTACTTCTAGGTAAGCGCGCTCCATCGTCGACCGCATCGTCGCTTTCCATCAGGTGAGATAGCAGTCAAGCGCGAACCAATCTATTACTTACTAATATTATAAAGCTGAAGAGTTTGTTTGTTTGTTTGTTTGAACGCGCTAATCTCAGGAACTACTGGTTCGAATTGAAAAATTCTTTTTGTGTTGAATAGATCATTTATCAAGGAAGGCTTTAGGCTATATAACATCACGCTGCGACTAATAGGAGCGAAGAAATAATGAAAAATGTGGAAAAAACGGGGAAAAATATTCATCTTTGAGGGCTTCCGTTGCGTGCGCTGCGAAAACGGTTCAAGATAGCAAAAAAATATGTACGAAAGAATTATTCCTCTTAAAATGATCTAAAAAAATGTCCGCGACAGTATATGTCTATCTTTTAAGATTAACTCACTAGAACCGTTTTTATGGGAATCAATTTTGGCCGAAATTAATGCATTACTACCAATTATTTGTTAGAGTTGTATCAACATACTATTATTAAACTTTATCCAAATAAATGTGTTGTTGATTAAGAGTATGTAATTGTGAATAAAATTGTCTTTGACATCACTCATTTTCAATGAAAATCTTAGAAGTTATTACAATTTTAAAATAACTCCGATATAAAATTAGGCGGAGCAGGAAACAGTGTCAGACCCTTACTGACTAAACAACATACCCCGTTCCTCTCTTGCCTTATTCCCAGAGCCCCGGTATAACGCTTTCGCACCAACCCTCGGCTGCAGGAGGCTTCGACCCTGAAGGGCCCCACAGTTTGCTGAAAACACCTTGTGGCGCGCGGGAGCAGTGCACACCGTCGACGTCTCGGTCTGGACTGTTACCAGACAACCGGACGGCGAGCTACCCATTGCTCACCGTCCGCAAGCCAGCATCTACGGTGGCCGGATATCGGCGGGATCGCGGCGGCGACGGCTACGGCGAGGGCGCTGTTGCCCTTGCCTTATGCGGTCGGCCTCCTCCTTTACGAGCATTACTGCTTCGCAGAAGGAGGCGACCGCTTGCCATTCTTATTCGCTGCTGACCATGACCTGAACCAAGGCCCGGCGCGTGAGGTCGCCGCCGCCGATCACCCCCACGAGGACACGGCGATGCTCTTCTCAAACGGGGCACACCTCCACCGTGTGCTCTACCGTGTCCTCTGGGCTGACCACACAGTGGCGACACCCGGGCGTCTCTTCCGCACGAATCCGGCGCAGGAATCTCCTGATCTTCCCATGTCCGGTGAGAAACTGCGTCATGCTGAAGGTGAGGACACCGTGATGTCTATCCAACCACGCCTCAAAGTGGGGACTTACCGCCGAGATTATGGCGTGTCCAAGGGGGTATGTAGCTCTATAAAGTACTTTTAAATAATTATGTTCTTTTAAAAACTAAATTGTCTAAAATAATAACAGAAATTGACACGGGCAAAGTCGTGAGTAATAGCTATAATTTATAAAGCTGAGGAGGTTGTTTGCAAAAATAAATATGATGCCCAAAATAACTATTCCACGCGGACGAAGTCGCGGGCACAGCTAGTAATCAATAAAAAAAAAATTGCGGTTGCTGTAGCCGCCCGAGCCACCTCTCGACCACGTGTCGCCATTCCTGCCGCCTCAGCCCTATACATATACCTAGTATCTGAAGTTATTTACACTAATATAATAAAGAGGTAAAGTTTGTTTTTTTGTTTGTAGGGGGTAATCTCTGGAACTAATGGTTCGATTGGAAAAATTGAAGCTATAATAGAAAGCTGCTTTACTCTTGAGTGACATAGGCTATAAATTGTTTATATAACATGGATATTAACCGAGCTATCACACCTTTTGTCTCACAAAATTTTCCGCGGACGAAGTCGCGGGCAGAAGCTAGTGTGCAATATATTAATTACCGTATCATTAACGCGTTGCTGGTTTCGACGCGATGCTTTGTCTACAACAAGATTATTCACCCCTTTATCCTTCTTGTTGACTACTTATTAATATTTCGAGGGTAATCTCTGACGATTAAAGTTTCGGGTGAAATTATTCGTCGCAATTTTTTGCAACTGAACTTTTATACTGTGGCGAATAAAACTTTTTCAGTTTTGCCAAGTAGTTTAGACGTGAGTTGTACACGCAGAGGAGGTCTTTTAATAGAATATATTACATTGTATACAAACAGCTGGTTTTGTAGTTGAAATATAGGAATTTAAAAATCAATTTAGTTTTGTTAGAAGCGTAAGGCCGTTGTAGCTTGCGGCCGGCAAGCAATAGCTTGCCATTCGGTCCAGACCAAGCCAGGACGTCAACGGCGCGCTCTGTTCCCGCGCGCCTCAAGGAGTTGTTAGCAACTGTAGAAGCCCAACTGCAGGCCGAAGCCCTGCAGTTGTCTGAAAGGAAGGTCCGACCCGAGGGCTAAGAAAGAATGGGGTGCGTTGTTTAGTCAGTAAGAGTCAGACGTAGCTTCCTGCCCCGCCCAAGAGCGGGATTCGTCATTAGATGATTTTTTCCCAGTATAAAAAAAACCATCTTTGAGAGATGCGACTTTTGGCGGTAGAAATCTCATTGGAACCAAGGTTGCCGGCATAACGAAAACAATCGCCAAACTTAAGTGGCAATGGGCAGGACACATTGCACCCAGAACATTACAGATGGCCGCTGGGGCCGAAAGGTTCTGGAGTGGCGACCGCGTACCGGAATACACAGCGTTGGAAGGCCTCCCACAAGGTAGACCGATAACCTGGTCAGGATTCCTGGAATTCGATGAAAACAAGACGCACAGGACTCGTCTTCGCCTGAAATTATGATGATGATTATGTGTACCCAAAGTATCTAGAGAAAGACGTGTAATAACATCATAAGTACGTAAGAGCGGTTGTATGAGAATGTACCTTAGGTTGGCCGCTGTTATGTCAAAATTACAACTGTTATATTGGATTCGACATATTTGCTGTTTTCATACGCTGACGTAACTCACATACTTCAACGCCAGCAGTGTGATATATAGGGGTGAATACATTATGGATTCCAATTTGAAAATTGTCAACCCCAATATCTGATGTGATGAAGATGACAATAGAATTCGTTGGGACAATGTTACCAGTAATTGTTTCCTATTAGTCATATGATAAACATTTTGATTTCGTTAGTCTAATAGGATTTTGTTTGGGGAGCCAATTATTGGATTATGGGAGAGATGTTTTTGGCAGCTATTTGCTGAATCGTTACATAGTATAAAACAAAGTTGCTTACCGCTGTCCCTATGTATGCTTAGATCTTTAAAACTACGCAACGAATTTTGATGCAGTTTTGGTTAATAGATAGAACAATTGAAGAGGAAGGTTTATATGTATAATACACATATTTAATATCACATTGTACCCGTGCAAAGCTGGGGCGGGTCACTAGTCTATGTAATATATAAAAATAAGTGGCATTTTATAACTCGTTGTCACTTTATAACTCAAGAACGGGCTCACCTTTCCAAACCAAATTTTCAGGGTTTGTTCGGACTATTTAATAGATTTTTTACGTGAAGCTTGCACAAAATCAGTCGAGTGGTTGGCGAGTGGCGGGAGCGAAGCCGCGGGCAAAAGCTAGTGAATCATATTTTCATTATATAAAGGCTTTTGGCCCCTATCAGAAGTGATTTGTAATCAACAAAACGTTAAGTAAGGAATATTTACCATGCATCGGATGAGCATCGCCGTACATCTAGTAGTCCGCAGATGGAGCGGGCTTGGCAATTAAAATAAAAGACATTATTAAAAAGTGTGTAATTAATTGAAAGACATGACCCATCCATTATTTTGATAATGCCACAAATTAGTGTAAAATAACTCATCAATCTTCTGGCTTATTAAAACGATTGGATGCTTTGAATATTTCAATTAAAATATTAAGATAGCGAACACGCAACCGTATGAGGGATTGAATATCCCTCATAGTGGACTTTAGAGCAGTGGTGGCCGAGTGGTAACGGCCCCGACTTACGAGTCGTAGGTCGCGGGTTCAAGCCCAGCCAGGCGCATTACTTTGTGTAATTTATTTCTTCACCAATGCTCTCAAAACGGTGAAGGAAAACATCGTGAGGAAACCGGCATGTCTAGAACCAAAAATTCGAAGACATGTGACATCCACCAATCCGCACTGGGCCCGCGTGGTGGATTATGGCCCATTCCCTCTCCTAGAGAGCGGAGGCCTGTGTCCCTGCAGTGGGAACATTGAAAGGCTGATGATGATGATGATGATGATAGTGGACTTTAGGGTCCCCGCACACGTACTACAAAGAACTGTCCGAGCCCAAGTCGTCGAAGGAGTTATCGTCAAACTGCAGGGATCCAGCAGGGTCTTTACTGAAGTCAAGGGTCCACTTCTGAAAGGAAGGCTCGAACCCGGTATGAAAGACCACCCAAAAAAGCCATCCCAATCTTCCTTGATAGGGGTGGGCTTTTTGTCAGTAAAAGTCTGACACTATCTCCCGGAAGGTTTCATAGGATAATTTTTACTCACCAAAAAATATTTTTTACATAAATAAATGCCACCACTGGCATAATTTTCTGTAGTTTTTATACATTTTATAATGGACTGTATGCCTACAGTTTGCTGATAAATCCTTGGACAATACAGAATAGTATGCGCCATCGTGATTGGGCTCAGTCTAGACAATTACCAGACGATTGGACATCTACAAGCCTACGCCTACGGTGACCGGAAATCTGGATCGGAATCCCAGCGGCTCGCGCATTTAAACTTTCTTTGTCAGAGTTCGTTATAAAACCGGCCACAAGTGGCTGTCGCGCGCCACTTTTGTGGCCGCCGGTAACTACTTGTGGCGACATTCGAGGCTACCATGTGAGGCCCGTGTACGGTGACCCTTAAATGAAGTATTTTACATATTTTTATTACCTGTTATTGTTTGTATGCCTATGTTTGTTTATAGCAAATCTTGTAAATAGATTTCGGATCTGTCATTGATCTAACCAATAGAGCTATATCGTATGACTGTGTAACTTAGATGACAATGCATTAATATTAATAAATAGTGGCCAACAGGAATACTGAGCGCAAATAAGATAACGATGAAAGTTTGTTATGAATAAATATTAGAACATAACGTTTCAAAGTGTAGGTTTGTAGACAATGAGCAATGGATAGCTTACCGTCCAGTTGTGTTCCACGCGCACCTCAAAGAGAGGCCAGTAGAATAGTAGGGGGCAAGCAGGGCGGAGCCTACAGGGACCATGTGTTGGGTTCTGAAAGAGAAAGTCAGGGTCCCAATACGATATCAAGGAAGGAATATGTAAGTAAGTTTTAGTTAAAAAAATCTGATACACACTCCGCCCAAAACACTGTTCAACCTCTGAATTCAAAACGCCTAAGAAAACAGATAATAACAATCAGCCATAAACCATAAAAACTTACCAAAGCCTTCGGAAGCTAAACATAACCATTTCCTACTCCCATACAAGTGCCATACATCTCAAACTATACAACGACATGCCCATCAAAACACAATACTTTATATATGGTGGTCATTACACACAGACAGATATAGATTTGCCACGCGATAATCTAACTCTGAAGAAAATTGAGTTTTATAGCCTTCAGAATAAAAGTGTTGGTGAGGAAATATATCGGTAAAATTAAGGTTGTAAGCTGCATTGACTTTTGGATATCCTGCTGTGTTAGGTGAAGAGAAATGATGAGTTCAATTTTATGGATAGTTTGAAGAAACTGTCTGGTGAAAGCCAAACATGTGTGCTTTGTTGGTTGACTTATAGCAGTTTTCCTTGAGTTACTTTGCTGCTATGGTGACTTCATGGGGCAATTGGCAGTGGTCTGGAGAGAGGGGGGAATAGGTGGTAACCAACAACTTCTCCCAAGTAGAAATGCTGGCAGAGGAGACCTCAACAAGCGTCATCCTCACAGGTCCGACCCTGGTATGAAGGCTAAGAAAAAACGGGGTAGATAGGAACGGAGAACGGAACGGAACGGAGGGCGGAACTGGGTAGGTGGGTTCCGCTGCGCCTAAGGGTATGCATGGGTTTTATTTGTCATTGTATGATTTTTCCCACCATTAAAAAAAAACCTTTTGAAAACGAGTTTTAGCCATCAATTCTATCGACCTATTTATCAGTTCTTCATTAAGTTTTAACACAAAAACCTACCAATCAAATGACCAATTACTGTGACAATAAAAATGATGTGAATAACAAGGGAAAGCTTTTTGATAATGAACGTACCTACATGTTTAAATAATTCCTGGTGGGGTACGATTTAGCCCCAATGTACGAATGCGGTTAATGGGGAGTTCTGTTCAAATATTCAGTTGACAACCTATCATAGAGTAAAAAAGTCATTTAAAAATACTTAAGTCTATTCGATAAGATTTATAAGGTAGTAAAAAATGATGGTCAGTAGGAAGCCGGGATCGGAATCTTGGCGGCGGCTGGGGCATGAACGCCGTTGGTACCTACGGCCTCCTCCTTTGTAAACATTACTGTTTCCCAGAAGGAGGCGACCGCCTGCCATTCCTCCTCGCTCCGGACTACTACCAAGGCCCGTCGCAAGAGATCATCACCGCCGATAGCCCTTACAAGGCCGCGGCTATTCTCTGCCTAAGTGACCGTGTCTTCCAGGCGGAAAATATTATCAGGTAAGTCTTGATTTAATAATAATGTGTTATCATTACATAGTATAAAACAAAGTCGCTTCCCGCTGTCCCTATGTAGGTATGCTTAGATCTTTAAAACGCAACGGATTTTGATGCGGTTTTTTTTTAATAATAGATAAAGTGATTCAAGAGGAAGTTTTATGAGTATAATATCACCATCGCACCCGTGCGAAGCTGGGGCGGGTCGCTAGTTTAAAATAACTAAAAGTAAGTCTATCTAAAATTCAAGTTTATTTTTCTAGTAAACATAAAATAATATTGTGTATTCAATATTTTGATTACATAAAATATATGTAATCAAAATATTGAAAAAATATCGCAAAGGCAATACGAGTATGTAATAGACTCTTTTATTATTGCTTTTCTTCAAACATTGACAGTCAAAATATCCCTTACGACTCTAAGAAGGAAAAATACAAGGTGTCATCGACATGTTAACGCAAACGAATACCATAGATCCAGTACATGATTCTGGACACGCTAGTGGTGGAATTTTTCGTCGGTTTTTCCTTTTTTTTTAATGATTTTTTTTTACGTTTTTTAAATTAAACTGTATAAAAACGTCATTTTGACATTTTTTTCAAAAAAAAAAATTAGTGAATTACATTCTTAATTACACCACTGGGGGTCTAGAATCATGTACTGGATTTATGGTATTCGTTTGCGTTAACATGCCAATGACACCCTGTATTTTCATTCTGTCGTTTATAGACACGGTTTTGTGTAACTAAAAGACACGTGTCAACAAAATTGCTGACCAATTTACTTACTAATCGGGGCTCGAACGCGGTCTTTTGGTTCAGTAATTACATAAAGTTGACTATGTTTCATTATTTTCTTATTCAGTAATTTTGTGGTATTGTTATATCGTTTGGTGTTTTTTGTTTTGTTTCGATAAACGTAGTTTCTAGGTTATTATAAATCACTTTTAGAAATAAAGAAGTCTGGGTTTATTCAAGCTGTGAAAAAATCAAAACGCGCGTTATTTTGTGTAATTTATTTTATCACCACTGCTCTCAAAACGGTGAAGGGAAACATCGTGAGAAAACCGGCATGTCCTAGAAACAACAATTCGACGACATGTGACATCCACCAACCCGCACTGGGCCCGCGTGGTGGATTATGGTCCATTCCCTCTCCTAGAGAGGAGGCCTGTGTCCCAGCAGTGGGAACATTAAAAATGCTGATGATGATGATGTTAGGGAACGGAACTCTCAATGCGCGAGTTCGAGTCGCACTTGCCCAGTTTTATTTATGGGAAATCATTCGATGACTTCTTTCGTTCTAGGGCAGAGCGTTGTCGTGTTAGACTTTTACTGACTAAACAACACCTTTTCGCCTTTCGTTCCAGGCCTTAGAGTTGCCTTTCAGATTGGCCAATGTAAGCTTATACCTTTATGCTAATCATAGACACCTTCCTATTCAAGTTCATACCGAGGATGTCACGCAAAAATTATGGAAAATTTATTATAATACTAGCGACCCGCCCCAGCTTCGCACGGGTACTGATATTGAATATATTATGCATGTATAATATACATAAACCTTAATCTTGAATCACTCTATCGATTAAAAAATGTCGCATCTGAATCCGTTGCGTACTTTCAAAGAGTCAAGCATACATAGGTACAGGAAGCGACTTTGTTTTATACTATGTAATGATAATTATATTTCAATATCACTGTTGATTGCCACTTATCGAGTAGTTTGACTAATAATAGCGGATGCAGACACTTCAGACAGGTACTTTTAAATAGATAAAATTAATAATTGTTGACGTCATCAGTGGAAAATTTCTTCGGTATCTATCATCAATTGGCATTCCTTCTTTTTGCTGCAATTCTTATCTTACTAGTAAAGGAATGTCTATTTTGGATTTCTTAACTTTTATAGAAAAAAAAATTAGAAATTCAAAATAGACATCAAGGTTATAATTTCTTCTGTTGCTTAAAATCCTCGTCATTCTTGTTGAACCATCATGGCGGCTGATCTGGAATGCGCAGTTAGAGATTTTCATATGGCCTACAAGGTGGACCGGAGATCTGGTGAAGATCGCGGGAAGCCGCTGGATGCGGACAGCACAGGAACGATCGTTGTGGAGATCCTTGGGGGAGGCCTATGCCCAGCTGTGGGCGTCGTTCGGCTGACATGATGAATGCGAACATAGTTCGAGTCGATTTCGCGCACAACAGTCGTGAATTCTATCATAATAGCCATGATGGCGCCGTTGGAAGTTGTCGATTGTAAAGCAGCGGAGAGTTTTTTGGTGTTCGCAGTGATTCACGAAATGTTGTTTCCTAAAGCGGAGGTACGGGTAGGATTAGCTACCTCTGCCGCCTCACCCGCACCCCGCCAAGATCTTACAAACAGTTCTGTTTCGTAACATTTATTACAGCTTTTCGAACACCGAATCTTCGAATGTTCGCGTTACTCGAACATACAGAACATACTAAAAGGATCGCCGCAAACATGTTTGACATTTTTAAATATTAGTTAATTGTGTATATTTTGTGTTAAACTGCTATTTAATTTAGTATTTAAGTATAAAGTGGCACACTCAGTGTTTATTCCGTGTTTATTGTCGCGAAACATCATCAATAAATCGATAATTCGATTTCTTCGACCGGCAGCTGTCAAAGTTTGAACTGTTTGAACTGCTGATTTGGATTCACCAAACCCGGGGAGTACTTTGTTTTATATTATTGCTTAGTATAATAGCTATTATTTCACACTATTCAACACTTGCAAACACTGCTCAGGTGTCTGAGCCACGTCCAGTACACACCGGCACAGTTTATGTCTCCTTTTGCTTGACAAATTGTGGAAGCAGAATCGACGACGAAAACATTCGCCCAGACATACATCCACTGCATTAAATACTTCACATTTACTTAACTTTTAAATCTTATCTGCTCTTAGCTTCTTTTAATTCGAACTGAATCTGTTGTCTTTTGTCTTACTGTCAAAGTAATGTTTCCTTTATTTTAAACTTCAAGATTCCTAGTGTTACTTAATTAATTATACTTAGCTTCTCTAAAAATTTTAAATTAAATTCTCTTACAACTGTAATTAGTTAGACTTTTAATTAAAACTAGATATTATTTTCATTATTCTTCTACCTTCACTTATTATCATTTCTCCAATCTATTTCAATTTTTATCTTTTCTTTTGCCAATTCCTGTTTCCCCTAACTTGCTAACTCCTAAGTCCTTAACTTGCTAAGCATCTCCACAATACTCAGTTGTTTATTGTCATATTCCAGGAGCTGTTCGGGTAACTTACCAACATGATGACCCGTGGAGCAACTGTTCGCGACATTAACAACAAACTAAATGCTGCACTGAAGGAGCTTGAAGTGTCAAGAAAGACCTGCAGTGACCTACTGCAGGAAAGAGAGGAAAGTGAGGTGGAAGTCAAGAAGTTGGTTGACAAAAATACTCAACTGAAAAGACAGCTTGTTGAAATGCACACCCAACACGAGGATATATTAGACCAGCATAATCACCTTCGTCGACTGGTCTCAGAGTTTCAAGAGTGCAGAGACAGCATTTCAGGCCTTGAAGCGGAACTGTGCAAGGCGCACAACACTATTACTACCATCAATACTTCGAGAGCTAGCGAACAAGTTGCCAACACCGATAACCTCTTCAACAAGCTGGTCGGCAGTACTTCTGAACACGAGTGTAAGAAATCCACTGTTACCATAGATCTCACAGGGGACGATACCTTAACTAAATGTCCAGTTTTTAGTAGTCACAATAAAATTAAAAAATACATTAAAATCACAAAAAACATTAAACGGTACAAAAAACTGTTAAAGTCACAGAATGTTTATAAATATAATATAAATATTAGAAAGGAGCGAATTAACTTAAGTAAACAATTAAATGAATGTAATTCTAATTTAGAAAAATGCAAAATCTTGTATAATAATGATGTACAGAACCTTGAAAAGGAATTGCTGAGTAAAGAAAATACATTAAAAGAAATATTTTCCAAATATGAATCTTGCCAACAGATGTTAAGTGAGCGCATGCAGGAGGCTTGTGAGTTGGTGGACTTGGTGAAGTTCAACGCAGAGAGGTATGAGTCATTGACTAATAATATGACTTGTTGTTGTGCTGCCGCTCCGCCACCTCCCATGTCTCAGTGTAAAAATCCTACATCTGATCTTTTACCTTGTTCTTTAGAAAAAATAAATAGTTGTCAAAGTAACATTCTTGTATATTCAGATAGGTTAGGAACAGGTTTTGGCTCACTTCTTAATAACCGTTGTAAACATACCATTGTAAATAATTGTTACCATAACATACACTTTAATGAGCTTGTATATAAAATAAAAAATACAAAAATTAATGAGCAGACCACAGTGGTGCTTTTGATTGGCAATAGTCTTAGTGTAACAAAGAGGGACATAGTTAATGGTATTGAAACCCTGCTTAAGTTGAAATTAGGTAAGCTAATATTATGTGCATTGCCTTACTCTAGTAGTTTACATGACTATGAAAATGATTACATTTTTAGCTTAAACAACTTGATGCATATCTTGTCATGCCGTCATAGTGACCGTTTATTGTATTTTGATACTAACAATTTTGTTAGAGATTTTATATTGATTCGGGAACATATGTTTGTTCCCAAGAAAAGTCGACATTTATTAGCTAATTTGTTAGCTTATAATATTAACGTAGTTATGGATAATTTAACTACAATTAGGTTAAGTGACGAAACAGTATTATCTAGTATACCTAGTAATACTGTTATAGATTCTTTAAACTTCTTCAACTGACAAAAGGGAAGCCTAATGATAACATTTTATTATACCATCAGAATATAAATCGCTTCTCTGGCAAAATTCTAGATGTGGAAATGTTAATAGATAAATACAGTATGGATATCTTATGTTTCTGTGAAACCTGGTTAAAACCAGATAGAATGCTGTTCAATGTCAATAATTTTTCAGTTGCCAGTGCGTTCAACAGATCATCAATAGGGGGTGGTACTTTAATATTATGTAATAACCCTTTAAGATATAAGGAAAGGAAAGATATCACTGCTTGCTCTGTTGATCGCTTATGTGAGGTAGCATGTGCAGAGGTTGAAGGCCAAATTTTCTTATGTGTCTACAGACCACCCGCATCAAACTTGACATCTTTTCTTATTATAATAGAAGAAATTCTAAATAAACTTATTAAAGATAACAAATTAGTTTTCATTTGTGGGGACTTAAATATTGATTTATTAGTTGATTCATCAGATAAATCTAAGCTGCTCTCATTGTTTAGTTCTTTTAATCTGAAATGTATTTTTAAAGAAGCAACAAGAATAACACCTACTTCAGCCTCATGCATAGATAATATATTTACTAATTGTAATATAAAAGACTCTTCACTTATTAGTGGTGTGAGGTCAGACCATACTGGTCAACTTGTATCATTTGAAATAGTAAAAAAGTTACAATTAGGTTCTACTGCAAAGTTTAGACCACTTACCATAAATAAATTAAATCGTTTCAATAATAATGTTATTAGTAGTCTCTCAACAGCCAACTTTGATTCGCAAGACCCAAATGTTAACTATAGTACATTATTTTCTACAGTATGCCAAGAATTTAACAAGGCGTGTCCAGTTAAAAAAGTCCAAATCAGTAATAAATCAAAATTAAATGAATGGGCTACTGCTGGAATAAGAAAAAGCAGAGATACTTTATATCAGCTCTACCAGGAAAAGTCATTGTCGTCTGAATGTAACCTCCATAACCATGTTAGATTGTATTCAAAAATATTTAAAAGAGTCTGCAACCAAGCTAAATCTAAGTTAATAAGCAAAAAAATTGCAAACTCTAATAATAAAATAAAAGCAGTTTGGAAGGCGATAAACAAAGAAACTGGAAAGATAAACCAAGGAGACCAGAATGAATTGTCACTAAACATTAATAATAAAATCATCTCAGATAGGTCAACGGAGGCTGAAACATTAGAAAACTTTTTCACCAACATCCCAATAGAAGTTACCAAATCTCTCCCTTCTTCTTCTTTGTTAGCCGAATCTTTTTTAAAGGAACATTTTACAAAGGATATACCTACCTTTGAATTTAAACGTATCTCTGTTGATACAATAATAAAAACATTTAAAAGTCTTAATATAAAAAACACTGAGGACTTATGGGGTATATCAGTTAAGGTTCTGGGAGATATTATTGATACAATTGCTCCTGTCCTAACAGGCATATTTAATCAATGTTTGGACAGTGGTACATTCCCTGATTTAATGAAACATAGTAAAGTTGTACCAATTTTCAAATCAGGTAGTAAGAGTGACCCCTCTAACTATAGATAGGTCTATAGTTAGAGGGGTCACTCTTACTATCTGTGCTTCCAGCATTGAGTAAAATCTACGAAAAAATCATGCTGGACCAGATGCTGTGTCATTTTAATGTGAATGGGATTTTGCATAGTCATCAGTTTGGCTTCACGAAAGGAAGGTCGACGACGGATGCAGGAGTGAAACTCATCAGTCACATTTTGGAATCCTGGGAGAAATCCCAGGATGCCATTGGCATATTCTGTGACCTCTCAAAAGCATTTGACTGTGTTGACCATAAAACTCTAATCTGTAAATTACATCATTACGGAATTCGTGGACAAGCTGCTGATCTTGTTTTTTCCTATTTATCTTACAGGCAGCAAAAGGTAACCATTAATGGGGCGACGTCCTCAGGCTCTTTTGTAAAGATGGGCGTGCCTCAGGGTTCGATCCTTGGCCCTTTTCTTTTTCTGGTTTATATTAATGACCTTCCTTATATGATGGCAAATTTAGCTGATATAGTTCTATTTGCTGATGATACTTCCCTTATTTTTAAAGTAAATAGAAAAGATGCGGATGTCTTGCATGTTAATGAAAGTCTGGCTGTTCTTTCTAAATGGTTCGCTGCTAATAACCTCTTATTAAATGCAAACAAAACTAAGTGTATAAAGTTTTCATTACCGAATGTCCCCCACGTTGATGTTAGTCTGATTCTAGACGGCAAAAAGCTTGATGTCATTGCAGAAACTGTGTTCTTGGGCATTACTATTGATTCTAAATTGCAGTGGGGAGCCCATATTAGAACTCTCTCAGGTAGACTAAGCTCAGCTGCATATGCAGTAAGAAAAATTAGACAATTAACAGATGTTGATACAGCTAGGTTAGTTTATTATGCTTATTTCCACAGTATTATGTCTTATGGCATTTTGCTGTGGGGATCTGCAGCTGATGTAGATTCAATATTCATATTGCAAAAGAGAGCAATCCGAGCTATTTATAAAATGGGTCCTCGCGAGTCCCTCAGAAATAAGTTTAAAGAAATCGATGTACTGACTCTGCCTTCTCTTTATATTTTAGAATGTATTTTATATGTTCGTAAAAACTTAGGACTTTTTAAAATTAGAAGCGATCTCCATAACAAAAACACACGTAATAAACATGAAATTGTTATACCTAAATGGAGATTAGCTAAGACCAGCAAGTCATTCTTAGTAAATAGCGTACGCCTTTATAACAAGCTGCCAAAGGAGGTGACAGAACTTACCGAGAGAAAGTTCAAAACTCATATTAAGCGTGTCCTAACCAAAAAAGCATATTATAAGGTTAGAGACTATGTCGAAGACACAACTGTCTGGCAATGACTGCTTCTGCTCATGTGGCCCCCTGGTAACTTATTAATATTCTGTATAATTGTCTGTTAACTGCTCCATCATTTTTCATTTTTTTTTTATATACGACATCTCTTTATTCTTTTATTTTGATACATTCTCACAATATTCCTTATTCCATTTTATAGATCCATCATATAATGTAATTGTCTTACTGAGACTTGTGATTATTTTTCTTGCTTTTATATAGCCTCTTTTAATAATGTGAATGTAAGAACATTGTAGACGCAAATTTTAGATGACTTCCTACCATTTTAACGGTAGGAGTTCAATATTGACTGGTCTGCACTGTCCTTACATAATTTATGTGCTGTAATATGGAAATATTGTAAAGATAACAATTTTTTTAAAAGAGTAACCATGGAGTTTCTTGCCGGTTCTTCTCCATAGGAAACGACCAATTTGGAACCGTGCACTAGCATCTGACGTTTTATAAGTGCCCATGTAGGCCCATGTGAAATAAAAATTTTTGACTTTGACTTTGACTTTGACGAACACAGTATTCGAAGTTGTTACGTATCATGCAACGCAACAAATTTGTTTGTACGTGCTTACACGACTATAATAAATGGTCTTGTTGCGTATTATAAACGTACTAGCTTTCTGCCAGCGTTTATAAAAGTAGGCTTCTCCACAAAAAAATGTAACTTTTGTCGGCATTTATTCTTCGTAGAAGGGGGCGAGCGTCTGAGACTCCTCCTGGCTCCAGACTATGGCCTCTACCAAGACGCTAGAGATCACCGCTGCCTATCGCCCTCACGAGGACACGGAGATGCTCTTCCCAAGCGGGGCACACCTCGACCGTGTCCTCCAAGCGGGCTACACAGCGGCGACACCCGGGCGTCTCGCACGAATTTGGTGCAAGAACCTCCCGAACTTGCCGTGTCCGGTGGGGAGTGTGTCTCACGGTTGCACTTTCTACGCACTCTAGAAAATGCAGGATACATCTTTAATATACCGAAAGGCTAGCTATCCAACCCTATGTTCAAGACTTTATAAATTCGACTCATCAAATCTGGATCTTTAATTCTTTAAATAAAATTAAAATGATTTTGCCTATGTCTATAGCTTTTTCATATTAACCTTTTATCTGAGTATATCAAGTATTCATTTGTATCACCCTTCTCATTTCATAAGAATCCCTACCGCGCAGTGAAAACTTAACAATGCAATATAAATGGTGGCGATTTGTCTGTTACACGACTTATGGCGTTAAAATGATATAATGCGTTTAGAGATACTGTCCAGAAGTTAATGTACTTCATAACTAGTTTGCATGTGATTAATTTGTTAACTTTTCACTCTTTTGTGTTAATATTTGGATAGAGATCATGAAATTGGATAAGTTAGCCAATTTAATGTTCTTCCATATCAGTAAAAATGTGTTGAAAACCTATTTGCAATACAAGTTTTCAATGAAAATATCTTTTTTCTTATTTCAAACTTTTCTAGGCGGTATATCATCATTATCATTACATAGTATAAAACAATTTCGCTTTCCGCTATGTATGCTTAAATCTTTAAAACTACGCAACGCATTTTGACTCGGGTTGTTTTAATAGATAGAGTGATTCAGGAGGAAGGTTTACATGCATAATATCAACATTGCACCCGTGTGAAGCTGGGGCGGGTCGCTAGTACCTATACAATTAAAACTTGTCAAGACGAATCACACGATCCCAAACTCGTTGGGATTGTCGTTTAATTACAGAGTACTTATAGCCACCTTTTGGTTCTATTTTCAGATCGATTCCACGACATAATCAATTTTGCATTATCACCTGATTGACACATGCATGCAAGATTTCAGCTCAATCGGTTACCGGAAAGTGGATCAAAAATTTACAAGATTTGTTCATAAACAGGTCAGGACAGGTGAAACAAAATAAAAGCTTGTAAATAAATACCATCAATTGTCTCTTTGCTTCAATGACGTAATATATTATGTCTAATAATATCACTATCGGGCTTATCACAATATTGCAAAACATAGTCTAAGTGGTATGGCAATTCTACGAGTACTTCATCAGTTGTTATATTGAAGCACATATACACTAATCGAGACTCAAGGTTTGTCAGCGCGCTATGGAGCGCAGCACACTATATGTTAAATTAACAGACCACGTTCGAAACACAACGTTGATGTGGCTCAAAAGGCTGCCAACTTAAATGGGACTAGGCAGGACATGTCTGCTGCATATCTAGCGAACTGTGGCCCCGTAAAAGGATTGGTGCCCGGACGCAACGACGCGGGGCCGCGGTAGGTCACGAAGGAGGTGGCGGGACGACCCGACTGTCTTTCTTGGGTATTGGAATGACAAAACGAGTAACTGGAAAGAATGGAGTGAAGTCTTTGCCCAGCAGTGGAACAGCACAGGCTAGCTATAATAATAATAATACACTTATACTCTTTTATTCTTTAATTCTTATTGTAAACAAAAACTTAACATAGATACAATGATTTGATAATTCATGTACAAAGACGAGCTTCATTCAAAGAAAGAAAGAAAACCTTTTTATTTGCGGAAAGTGATGCAATTTAAAGAATAATTTAAAAGTTAAAATTTTTTTTTTTTAAATAAATTAAATCAACAACAAAGAAAAAGTTAAAACCAGAAACAAAATCTTAATTCTAGTGTGCATGCGCCACTTTTGCACAAAACGGCCCACCACTTAGCATAAAGCGGAGGATCTCTTATCTGCCCAGGTAGTGTTTGTCCTCCACTAGGAAAATTACTCAAGTGTTGTCACAAATACTTGAGTTATTTTCCTAGTGGAGGACTATAAGAAGACTCAAGGTCACTCAAAGGGCTATGCTTGGATTATCCTTGCGTGATCGAATCAGAAATGAGGATATCCGCAGGAGAACCAAGGTTGCTGACAGTGAAAAGAATCGCCAAACTTAAGTGGCAATGGGCAGGACACATTGCACGCAGAACGGATCGCCGATAGGGTCGAAAGGTTCTAGAGTGGCGATCGCGTACCGGAAGACGCAGCGTTGGAAGGCCTCTCACAAGGTGGAGCGATGAGGTCATCGCTTCCAGGTCAACCCTGACCAGGTGGTCAGGGTTGCTGGAAGCCGATGGATGCAAGACGCACAGGACCGGTCTTTATGGCGGCGCTTGGGGAAGGCCTACTCGTATGTCTAGCAGTGGACGTCTTTCGGCTGACATTATGATGACGATGATTGTGACAAACGTGTAAACTCATATACACAAGAAACCTAGACTGTAAATAACTCAAATACCAAGGTTGACAAATAGGCCTTCCCAAGTATCACAGCAGCAAACGGTCCTGGGCGTCTCGTATCCCCGCGACTCTCACCAAGTTATCCACAAAATACTCACTCAAACCTATATAATATACTAGCTTTCTGCCAGCGACTTCGCCCGCGTGAAAATAGGTTTTGGCATAAAATTTAGGCCTCGCGTTTCACCCCTTTAGGGAATGAATTTTGGAAAATGCTTTCTTAGTGTTCACCTACGTCATAAAACCAAGCCTTGTGCAAAATTTCACGCTTCTAGTCCCAGTAGTTTCGGTTGTGCGTTGATATGTCAGTCAGTCAGTTTCTCCTTTGTAATAATGTAGTAATAATTTATTACATAAATTTTGACAACAAATAATAATTTGACATCTTAATAATTTTATAGACCAACGTTATTTTAGTTTTTTAAATTGATTCTATATTTTTTTTTATTTCACTGTTTAATTGAGACATAAGTTTATAATTTACTTGACATTTCTATTTAGTTTTTTGTTTCATATGGCATACTACTTTTAATGTGAATTCACATGAGATTGTTTTTTATATTTAGGTTTCTGTTTATTAAATTTTATTGAAAGTAACCACACTGATCTGCGAGTGTGGCCGAGTGGGAACGGCCCCGACTTACGAGTTGTATATGTCGCGGGTTCAACCCAGACAGGTGCATTACTTTGAGTTATTTATTTTATCACTACTGCTCTCAAAACGGTGAAGGAAAACATCGTGAGGAAACCGGCATGTCCTAGAACCAAAAACTCGAAGACGTGACATCCACCAATCCGTACTGGGCCCGCGTGGTGAATTCTGGCCCATTCCCTCTCCTAGAGAGGAGGCCTGTGTCCCAGCAGTGGAAACATTAATAAGGCTACTGATGATGATGATGATGACACTGATCTGGGAACCGTCCAGACTAAGCCCAGTCGTCAACGGTGCGGACGGTTCCCACACGCCGTCTGTTATTTCTGGGTTGAGCAAAGAGAAGGTTCCCTTTGAAAAAATCCAATTTATCGCGCCTAAAAAAATATTATAGCAACAATTATTGCTGATGCAACAGTTATTAGCTAACTTTCTGATAGGCAGTTACATTAATATAATATCATCATCATTACCTAGTCTAATGACTAGACTATGTAATCATAGTCTACGCAACGGATTTTGAGTAGGTTTGCTTTAATAGACAGAATGATTCAAGAGGAAGGTTTATGTGTATAAAACAAGCATAATATATTTAATATCAACATTGCACCCGGGCGAAGCTGGGGCGGGTTGCTAGTATAAAACAAAGTTGCTTACCGCTGTTCCTATTTAAGCTTATATCTTTTAAAGTACGCTACAAATGATGAGGTTTTTTTAATAGATAGAGTGATTCAAGAAGAAGGTTTATGCATGCATGTATTATAATACATGTATAATATATTCAATATCAGTACCAGTGCGAAGCTGGGGCGGGTTGCTAGTAAATTTATACAGTACTAATCTGACATCTTTAAATCATGTTTATCATTTCATTATTTTAAATAATTCTTACTTACAAGAATATTTAATTTTCAGCAGTAGTGGCCCAGCAGTAGAACTCACTGAATATTACGAATCGACTTTGTGTAATGTATTTTATCACTATTTCAAAACGGTACAGGAAAACATCTCGTGAGGAAAACAGCATATACTAGAAGCAAAAATTTGAAGACATGTGACATCCATCAAACCTTTGGCTTGAATTCCAGAACATTATAATTATAAGGCGGATTACATATGTCATGTTCCATTTTTGCTAAATAATATTTGATTTTTGCAAATACGTACTAAACTACGCACCGATTGTACATACGTCTGTACAACTTACGAGTAATTAACCTTGAAAAATCACTAATTGGCGTATTGTAAACACGGGTGTACAAAATTTGTTCGGCCGAAACATTTTAGTTTCTATATCTTATTTTTTCCTGGAAAAAAACAGAAAAGTTTTTATACAATGTGGAGCAGGACCATTGACATTCCTCTTAAGCACGTAAAGAATGGCATGTTATTTACTCGTATACATAAAATGAATACTTTAGCCACAGGAAATTATTTTACATTTTCTTATTTTTCAACATGATTTAGATCAGTGTCCTTAATAATATGTAAACATTGTAACGTCAGGACCTGTGCTAAACATACGATTCTATTCTCTACTCTCTCAATATGCTTGAAAGACAGAGGAAGGTATTATACGATCCCGCGCCCGGCGCCGCGTACTAGGTCAGTGACTTTTCTTACTTTTTATGCAGTTGATTCTGCTATTTATTTTGTTTGACGATTTAAATTGTTAAATTTTGTATAAACTACTAATTTTCGTGTTTTAAACTATTTGGATGGACTAGTACTGTGTTCGTTTTAATTTAATGTCGTAGTTCTCCACGTTGTATTTTTTTTTTATCCGATTTTCTCTCTGTGTTAATATATATATCTGGGTTATTATCTGGGTTAATATATTTATACCGATGCTGTTCTATTACAGGTCTAAACATTCCTCTCAAATACATACCGTCCTATCTTCTTCTTCTTTTCGTGTCGATTTGACTCAAATTTTGTCCGACCAATATTTAGCCACCTGGACAGCTCTACCGTACTATAATAATCATAAATTCATGCAATCGGACGTCAAACGTCAATGGCGAGCATCCCCTAGGGAGTCAATAGACGGTACGAGTGTAATCCTTCTCACAATCTCTGGACGTCTCGATGCCGTGATACTATAATGTTTCTGTTAAATGAAAATTTGGGAGATTAGTAAAGTTTCCAATTCCAGTTATTGCCAGTAGTTTTTTTTTCAAGTAGAAAGTAGATGACAATGGATGATTTTTTTTTTAATTCGTTACGTATTTTTTTTTTATGTTATTAATTACAATTTTTTTTTTTTATTATTAGTATAGACTTGCGACGTCAGTTTTACATAGGTGTCAATTAAATATATTTATTTTGAAGTACTGCTAAAGTCAATTGATAGACTTGTGCACCAAAATAGTTACAATTTCATAGAAACTTAAACGAATAGGTAAAAGACGATCTTATCGTTGACAGCGATATCTACCAGAAAACCTTAGAATGGAGTACCTATAAGAGACTAATAAACTGCTCTAGCAAAACCAAATTTAACAAATAAATAAAATAAACACGATACATTGATAAAAAAAATATATACAAAAGATAATACATAAGCTTAAAAATATATACAGGTATGTATTTATATTTTTAAACTTTATATTAATATATAAATATACATTAATATAATGTCCAACAGTGGACGTCTTTTGGCTGAAATGATGACGGTGAAAAGTCTCATTCTACCTGTGTATATTTAGTGACTATCGCTAAACAAATATTTATTCTACGTCTATTTTATAATTAAACAACTTTGGCACAGACCCAGACAAAAATGGAAAAAGATAAACTTGACTTCCACCTGAAGAGCTAACATGATAGCGGCTTAAAGCTGGCAAAAAAACAAGAGCATATAGCCACTTAGCCACCAGTTTTTAAAAGTCTGGTCAATTTCCAAAGAGCCCGTTCATAATCTGACTGCGACATTCGGTAGCCAATCCTACCATGTTAATACCCCGAGATATTAAGATAGGGCTAATCCTCACATAACTTAGGATCACGCCAGTTATATGCCATTCAGTACCCACTGACCATTGTCCTGCGTTTAAATTAAACGGGAAACAGCTCCAAGCGAAGTGGTAATGATTTTACTAGCCCCTACAAACTTACTGTCTTCAACAGCGTTAGTAGCGACAACTCTTATTTCGCTGCAGTAAAGTTCTTTTTCCCTTGTTTTCTTCTTCTACGATTGGAATTAAAGTTTGTTTAAAGGTGTCGTAAGATTTTATGCGTGATGCTCTTTATGCAAACAAGTCCTAAGGGTGACGTTTCTGGTTTTTGGAGCCATTGAAATTTGACCCGCAATTAATGTTAATATTATATTGTACGGCGCTTGTTATTTGATGGCAGAAGATATGAATGTTATGGTACTAAAACATAATTACAGATACCGGCACGAATCTTGAACGCTCGGTGAAAGAGGGAAGATCGCTTTGCTCATCGTATCCAATCACTAGTACAAGGACGATCCAGTAAACTCATTGACAGTATTTTTGTAGTATGGTGTTCAGGAGGTTCGCAAAGAACGGTGTCGTCACCGTGTGAACAGTCCGGAGGACACGGTGGAGCACACGGTAAAGGTGTGCTCCGCTTATCGGCCACCATAGGCGGGGGCATGCGAATGGCAAGCAATGGGTAGCCCACTATCTGGTCCTCTGGTCTAGTCTGGTCTGCTCAGTCCGGACCACACCCAAGTCGTTGACGGCGCGCACTGTTCCACTAGGTTTACAGGCTAGGCAATGCCAGAAAGACTTGAAAGGCCTCCCTAAGGTTTTACAGGCTAGGTAATGCCTGAAAGTCTTTCTGAAGGGTTTACCGAATACTTGATACATGTTGAGTCTTCCGGTACATAGTTAGTTGTAAATAAAAGTTTATTTTGCTTGCGAAATATGAATATTCGGTGTTGTTAAAAACTCTGCCATATTTTTCATTAGCAAAATCCTCATCATCCTCAGTTAATAATCTCCTGATGTGACGATTGACAAATGGCGCTAATAAGAAACCTGTCGCGGTGGGATTAGCTAGCGTTAATTGATGTTATCATTGTTAAACTCTAGGGCTGGAAACTTTTTTATCGATGTCGATGATTCTGTCTTTTTTCCCCTTACAAATACAAATATTTTATTTGGAACCAAAAAACTCATTTTACATTATTATTTGCACGTTAATAGCCGCATTAGTCTGGAAAACTGTGTCGCAGCCATTAGCGCCCACCTCCAGAAAGAGGGATCAACAGTGTTCCAACCATTATAACTTATAACTAATTTATTTATTTAACTATTTATATACACACATATAATTAATAGAACAACAACTAACTAATGTTAACAAAGATTACCTTACTCTTACCCTTTGTATAAGTTTCAGTATAAAGTACAGATTTTAATATAAAAGCGTAATTTTTTAGGTACTTCTGAAAACTCTTAATCTAGTACTCGCTTTCTTTCTTCTGGGAATAATAATTGTTTTGTCGAAGATATAATAATTTGCAGCATTGATCGAAAGAGTCACCGACGATCTCGATCAAAAAGGTAGCAAGGAACACGATTGAGTTTAGTCACTAAAAGTTTAAATCTCCTTCTCACTTCGTCCAGACTGGGAGAAAATAAATTGATATTATAGCAGCTCAAAGAAAAAAATATTAAGTTTTGAAATAGTCAGAACTTATCTAAAAAAAATTCAAGATAAAAACGAGTATATTTTAAGAGTAACTACATAGTTACACATAAAATATAGGTACAATAATAAAAAATCGACTTTGTCCATCTGGACATCCATCTGCGAAGCATCTGCTTACTAATATTAAAAATGCGAAAGTTACGATGTTTGGATGTTTGTTACTCAATCACGCCAAAACGGCTGGACGGATCTGGATGAAATTTGGCACAGGCATAGGATACACTCCGGAATAGGGCATAGGCTACTTTTTATCCCGGAAACCCCAACTCCAACCCGAATACCACGCAAGCGAAGCCGCGGGCAAAAGCTAGTTTTTTAATAAAAATTAGTTAGTCATACAAGTAGCAATCAATATGAATTTAGTTCGAAATAATGTAATATCGATAAAAACATTGACATTTAAATTCTATTCGGTCCCATCACTATTTCGTGATTTAACCTTACCATCACCACAGTATTTCGTAAGCGGATTAGTGTTTAAAATCAAAATGGCGGGTGCTCTTCGTAATTAAAATGTGTCATAATATCAGGGGTGGGTATAGTGAAAATGAGAATTATAAATAATACTTATTGGGGTTCGAAATTAGACAATTATTTATGAAAAATATATTATATTATTTATGTTAAAGAAGCTTCATTATTGTTTCTTTTTTATTTCTTTTTTTTACTTCATTTCTTTCATTACTTGCCCGACGAGTATAAAACAGCATCTGTATGGCAACTGTAGAATTATACAGCATATCATCAGTCTTATAATATTCCCACAGCTGGGACTCACGCTTCCTCTCTAGGAGAGGGTATAGGCCGACATCCACCACGCGTGCCCAGTGCGGGCCGGTGGTTATCATTCACACGTCTTCGAATTTTTGGTTCTAGGACATGCCGATAACCTCGCGATCTTTTCAACTGTAGATCAGCCCCTCTACAATTGAGAAGAAAGAAAGAAAAACATTTTTTTTTTTTGTAAGAAAATAATATAGAGCTTGTGGCGTTAAAATTATCACAACCTCGATTTTTGGTGTGCATGAAATTTAAAAGAAAGTACGAAATGTATCTGTTAATTATAAATATTTATTAAAAAGTTTCCTAATTAAAAAAAATGTGATCTTGATTTTTTAAATTTGGAAATTTTGACTACAATTGTAATAGGAAATTTATCCCTGACAGACCTCCACTATTGTACATAAGCCTCACCCAAGCAAGCGTCGCCACAACGACCGGTCCTGTGTATCCATCGGATTCCAGCAACCCAGGTCATCGATTCACCTTATAGGATGCCCTGCGTGCAAAGTGCCCTGTCCATTGCCACAGGAACTACTCAGTTTGTATGATAACAGAGATATGCACCACTATTTTTCCTGTACTTTCATGATACAATTGTGCCAACGGAATATCGAAAGAACAGTTATTCGTCATGGTTGCTGTTCATGCTTTCTGATACACGGAAATGTCACACCGCCATTTTCAAAACTTTGAACCAGCTTTTTTTATCAGCGGCTTCGCCCGCGTACATAAAATATAGCCTATGTCACTCAGGAGTAAAGCAGCTTTCTATTGTTACTAAAATTTATCCAATCGGACCAGTAGTTCCAGAGATTACCCCCTTACAAACAAAAAAACAAACTAACAAAAAAACAAACTAACAAAAAAACAAACTTTACCTCTTTATTATATTAGTGTAGATAGTGTAGATGTAGATTACAACACTGTCTGTTCTCAAAACAAAGCATTTAGCTGAATGCCATGAAAGTCAAGTTTTCCTCGACGTTGATGCATCGTAGATAACGATGAAATATTGTGGCAACACCGAGCAAAATATACCAACCGTAAGAGTAATTAAAGGGACCGCTTTAATTTGCAAAGAGCGAATATAATCCTAATTCGTTATGGTACTTTCGAAGCAGGGAAACTCTTGGTAACCCTTCAATCTCTGGACATTCATACCTATACTAACCCCTTTCAAATTAAAACCCATCTCATTCTTCATGTCACCGAATAATTAACCTTATTATAAAGGAATAAGGTACACAATAATCGCAACGCACAATCGTAGTGTTGCCGACAAATAGACATGAGTAATAGCGCTTATGATTGAGACGCGTCATCGAATAATTGCTTTGTATATGAAAACCAACTTTATTTAAAAGGTGTTAAAGTCCTTTTTCGAAAACTCATAAGTTTTGACGATGATTTTGCACTAGAAATTCGTTAAAGTATTATGTTGTTTGTCTGAAACATAAAGCTAAACATTGTATTTTAAAGAGAATAACAATTTGCTATTTACTGATGTTATAGCAAATAATCTTTAGCTTTTTATTTATGATAAGTAAGTATGACTTATAATGCACTCACTTACTGCTTACCATCGGGTCGGATCACGGTCAAACACTAGTTTATAAAAGATTAAATAGAGTATATATATAATTAACAGAATATTTAAGCTGCAGGATTAGACTGGACATAAAAAAAAAACGGTTTGCCGTGGCACAAATACCAAATTTCAAACGATTTCGATTCACAATAATTTTACGTCGCTAAAAAAAATATGGTGATTTTCCACCTTAAAAAAAAAACCCTGCCGCGCCATTCTTTTCTTAGATACTTTATATAGCAGAACTATGTTTGCTGTGGGTCAGTTACTTATTCATGGTGGCTGGTACTTAGTGATCGATACTTAAACACGTAATGGTAGTCATCACAAACAACTATGCAATAAAGAATATATCTATATATCTATCTATCTATGAAACTAAACCTTAAAACCGTTCGTCAGCACAACTAGTTTTTTTCCATTCTGTTCTGTCAACGATCACGCTATCACTTAGAACCATGGGTAGCTCGTCGTCCATTCGTCTGGTAACCGCCCGAACTAAGCCCAGTCATCGACGGCGCGCACTGTTCCCACACGCCTCAAAGAGTTGTCAGCAAGCCGTGGGGACCCTGCAGAAGGGTTGAAGCCAACTGGGGCCAAGGGTTCGCGTCTGAAAGGCAGGCTCTGGCTATGTATGTGTGGTTTAGTCAGTAAGATCTAATACTGTTTCCTGCTCCGACCAACGACGGGATTCGTCATAGGATGATTTTTACCTACCATAAAAAAAACTTTGCTTTCATATCTCCCTTCCCCTTTTTATTATTTTCTTTTATATATAGGGTGACTGGTAATGAGTGACCGATACTTAAATACATTATTGTAGTCACGATAATAAACCACTTTACTATGGGACCAAACCTAAAATCGCAGAAAAAAATCTACTTTTTAATTAATGTGCAAAACGATTGAACTTGCGGATTTTTTTCGTGATTTTAGGTTTAGTCTAATAGTAAAAGTTAGTTGTGATCATGACTGTAGTCACTAAAATACCATTTGCCCTATAAAATAACTAGCTTTCTGCCAGCGGCTTCGCCTGCGTGAAAATAGGTTTTCGCACAAACTTTGGACACGCCTTTCTTCCTTTTAGGGGGTAAATTTTGAAAAATCCTTTCTTAGTGTTGCCTCCGTCATAAAAGTAAGCCTTGCGTAAAATTTCACTCTCATAGTCCCAATAGTTTCGGCTGTGCGTTTATATGTCAGTCAGTCAGTTTCTTCTTTTATATATATAGATAAACCTCTGAATATTCTTTGATCGAGGAGAGTCTATAACAAATCTGTGGCGTTCTAAGTAATGGCAACATTTGTATCGGTCAGTATGATAAACCGCTCTGTTTCACGGAGTCATAAGTCGTGACCGAAGCAAGTTTGGGTAACTATTAATGCCTGTCTTTATCATTACATAGTATAAAACAAAGTCGCTTCCTGTCCCTATGAGTGCTTAAATCTTTAAAACTGAGCAACGGATTTTAATGAGCCTTTTTATAACAGATAGAGTGGTTCAAGAGGAAGGTTAATATGCATAATACAGGCATCATCATCATCATCGGCCTTTTTAATGTTCCCACTGCAGGGACACAGGCCTCCTCTCTAAGAGAGGGAATGGGCCGTAATCCACCACGCGGGCCCAGTGCGGGTTGGTGGATGTCACATGTCTTCGAATTTTTGGTTCTAGGAACATGCCGGTTTCCTCACGATGTTTTCCTTCACCGTTTTGAGAGCAGTGGTGATGAAATAAATTACACAAAGTAATACGACTGGCTGGGTTTGAACCCGCGACCTACTACACGCAAGTCGGGGCTGTTACCATACTGTTACCACTCGGCCACCACTGCTCTCAATAATAGAGGCATAATAAATTAAATATTACCATTGCACCCGTGCAAAGCTGGGGCGAGTCGCTAGTTTACTATATTTTTAGGTCACAGAGCAAGTGTTTCTTAGATATTATTATGTCATCATAAATCATAAGTTATTTATTTCTTAGCAATGGAAGGAACATTGTGTTGAAAATCAAACAAATATAAAAGCAAAGAAAATATACACCAAACTACAAAATCCCATTATAGACAATAATGTTTTATATAATTATTATATAATGAAAAGAACATCATCATCATTCAAGCCAAAGTCGTCCACTGTTGGACATAGGCCTCCCGTCAAACGTCGCCACAACGATGCATCTCGCATCCATCGGATTCCCGCAACCTTCGCCAGGTCATCAGTCCACCTAGTGGAAGGCCTTCCAACGCTGCGTCTTCCAGTGCGCGGTCGCCACTCCAGAACCCTTCGGACCCAACGGACATCAGGGCCTCAAGTCTGTTATTACAATAGTGTCAGAATAGTCGATCATTGAGTTCAAAATTGTTGATTTTGAGAAGTTGTTGACAAGTTTGGTAATCTATTAATATGATGTCATTATAACTTTCCAATGATCAACCATTGACACTTCATTGAATTTTTTTTTTAGAATGGTAATCTCGTACATAATGACAAATTAATATTTGACGTATGCCGTAAATTAATAAAACTTTGACAGTTCCTATAATCAGCGAGTTATGATTAGAATGTTATTTTGCAGTTATTGTTTTTAATTCGTTACAAAACAGCTCGTACCATAATTCTATTACGACAGCACTGACAGCCCAATGGTCAGCCATTATGAATTAACAGATTACGAACTTTTAGCAAAATCACAATGGAATCGTGTTGGAATGACAATATTTTGAAAATAGCAGACTTGGGACCCTGTTCTGCGAGCAATGTACCTATTAATATACTCTACTTTACTCGGGATTGTGTGAAAGTGGGATTATGTGAAAGTTGTGGACTTTATTTTCTCGTCGTATGAAATAAAAATATTTCATCTGCTGACAGACAGCAAATACTAAAGCAAAGAGTGTTTTGTAAAAGATATTTTAGGTCGAAAATGATAAATTCCAATCATTTGCACGGATTTAAAAAAATGTTACTTTTTATTCCAAGAGCCTGTACTCCATACTCCCAACCGTTTACCCTTAACAGACTCAGTTGTAAAACCAGCATCAAGGGAACTACCACGTGTTTTTCTGTCATTATAGCTAAACTAAACCTAATTGGCGCAACCTTTTCTTATAATTTTAGGTGGCGTTTGACCGCATAAGACAACGGCGCTCACGCCCCAGACGCCGCCGGGATTCCGATCCCGATTTCCGGCTACCGTAGGCGCGGCCTTGCGGACGGTAAGCAATGGGCAGCTCGCCGTCCGGTAGTCTGGTAATCGTCCTGGCCAAGCCTAGTAGTCGACGGTGCGCACTGTTCCCGCACGCCTCAAGGAGTTGTCAGCAAACCCTGCAGAAGGGTCGAAGCCAGCTGGGGCCCAAGGGTTCGTGTCTGAAAGGAAGGCTCTAGCCCTGGTATAGATGGCAATGTAGGAACGGGGTAGATTGTTTAGTCAGTAAGAGTCTGACACTGTTTCCCGCTCCGTCCAAGGGTAGGATTCGTCATTGGATAATTTTTACCTACCATAAAAAAGTGGTGCAATTTTTGTTTTTAACTTTCACGTCAGGTAAACAATTAACAGATCCACAAAGCTTGTGGTAAATATAGCACAGTAACTTAAAAAAAAAACAGGTTTAAAAAGTAATTTCAAATCTCATTTTTCACATAACACCAGGAAGAATTTTATGATTAAGGACTTTATACACATATAAGCTCATATAATCTTTGTTAATGATATACAGCTATCTAACCCTATAAAACTGATTGAGCAGGGAACAAAAGGTATGTTCTCAATACACTACCGACCCCTGTCGGCGAAACAAAACGGGTTAAGAAATGAAAAATGAAATCAAGTGGACACTGGGTATGGTTAGACTCTGTAAAGCTTGAACTTGGAGAAGTAATAAAAGATTTGTGAGTTGGTACTGTTTTTATCTTAATTTTTTTTTCTTTCATCCAATTTGACAGCTTTGTAATTTTTTTTAACGATTCAAAAATATCAATCAAATTAAGTGATTATATTAGTACAATTTTTGCATTCTTTTCAGAGAAAGAACGGCAGTAATGCTAGGAAAGGAGGTGGCTCCACGCGCTTGGGAACGGACGTCTTCAGTCTGCCAATTTCAAGCCTCCGTACGTTAGGCGTAGGTTTGCGGATGCCGAGCAATGGGTAGCTTGCCGTCTGGTCATTTTTTTTTTTTTTTGAGAGGCCGTTTTAAAAAACAAACATTATTATTTTTTGTAACTTTCAAATTATTTCCATGATGTATTTCGTAGCCATATACGTTTGAAATCGTATGTTAGGGTAAAATATGCGATTTTTTTGTCAAGAAAACTAATTTATTTCATGTTTTGATTTTTGCCAAACGGTTGATTAAAAGAAATGAAAAATGTCTTAAGAAAGAAAGGGGAGTTAGTGTTAGCGTAACGGGTGATAAGACAAAATGGAAGAAAAATGCGTTTTGCGTCGACCGCAAATAAAACTAGACAAACGCAGGAAGATGATAGTTAGTCAAAAACAGCCAATAACAAAAAAGTATGGTGATCGCTTTAATATTTGTGGATTTTCAGAAGCTTAAAAAAATCAGAATGTGTAGAAGCCTTAACGTAAAACAAACCCGCACTAGGCACTATGATCCATTTGCGTAATACCTTAAGCTCAAACTATCAGCACACCCACCCAAGCTTGACCATCATTAATCAGAAGCACTTAGCCCACTTTGCATAAAATGATTAATGCCCACATGATTTTGCCCAATGAACATCATTCGGTTTACTTTGTGCTGATAAATTGTTCGCGGAAGGACAGGGGTTCTGTGAAACTGGGTTGATTTTTATTGTGTTTTACAAAAAAAGGCCTCTTGCTAATACAAAACTAAAATAGGGCTGACCTATATTTTCTCTCTACTCTTCGCAGACTTTCTGGAAGAATATATTTTAAAATGAAAGTATATTTTTGGATAAATGATAATGATAAATGATAAATGATCTTTATTTTGCAAGTAGGTTTAAAAAACACTTTTACACGTCATTTTTTTTTATGCTAGATGAGTCCGGTGTTTCCTAGCGGACTACCCTGAGAAGAAACACCGAAACAAACTCAGGGGTCAAAGTCTCTTTTAAAGTCCATACAGAAAATATGTATTGGTCAAATCACATAAGAACCATGCAGATTTGTCTGAGATGGTCTTTTGAAGAAAGATCCATACAAATTTGAGTAGACCTGTCCAGTCAGTGCAAGCATTTGTCAGTATTCGCAAAGCTCAACTCAGGACTACTAAGGAGCTCAACACGACCCGACGAACAATACCAAGGAAAGGACATTTGAGTAGGTCGTCAAATACTCAAATTGCCAGACATACGCTAAATTTACTAAAGAGACAGAAACAAAAAAGAAAATACATATAGCATAATCCACATAGTCCTCATGTTCACAAAAATAATATATATAGTTTACAAATGTAAAATTTTTAAAAATAAACATTAATGTCAAATCGAGAGAAGATAATAATAATAAAAACAAAGAAAACGTTACAACAGTTAAAGTGAGTACTGGAGCAGGTCAATCCCAAGCCTTTACGTCCTCAATATAATCCTTTACACTATAAAAGGCTTTTTGGCAAAGTTTACGCTTAACAAAGGCTTTAAGTTTATTAAGGCTTAGTTGTTGGATATTACTAGGAAGTTTATTATAGAAGTGTATACATTGGCATCTAAATGAGCCCCCTATTTTTTTTAGCCTGGTAGCAGGAACTACATATTTATTTTTGTTTCTAGTATTAAAATTATGAACATCACTGTATTTTTTAAACATACATTTATTTTTATGTGCATACAAAATATTCTCGTAAATATACTGCGATGGGACAGTCATTATATTTATATCTTTAAATTTATCCCTGAGGGAGTATCTGGGACTTAATTTATAAATCGAACGAATAGCCCTTTTCTGTAAAACAAAAACTGTCTGGATGTCGGCGGCATTCCCCCACAGTAAAATACCGTACGACATGACGCTATGGAAATAGCCAAAGTAAACTAAACGGGCTGTGTCTACATCAGTTAAATTTCTGATTTGTCTAACAGCGTATGCTGCAGAGCTAAGTTTTTTACATAATTTGTCTAAATGTGGGCCCCATTGAAGCTTGGCATCTAGAGTTATGCCCAAGAACACTGTAGTATCTTCAGGACTCAACTCTTTACCTTTTATTAGTACACTAGTTTCTACTTGCCTAACATGAGGCATGGTAAACTTGATACATTTAGTTTTTTTTTCATTAAGATGAAGGTTATTTACATTAAACCAATGTACTATTTTGGAAAGAGATATATTTATGTCGTCAGTAACCGGCTGCTGACGTTTAAGTTTGAATAAAAGTGAAGTGTCGTCAGCAAACAATACAATATTATGATTATCTTCTATGAGGTAAGGTAGGTCATTTATATAAATAAGGAACAAAAATGGTCCAAGAATTGAGCCCTGGGGGACACCCATTCTTAATACAGATCCGGGAGATCTTTTTCCATTTACATCAACTCTCTGAATCCTTTCACTCAGATATGACGTAAGAAGATCCAGGGAGGAGTTTCGGATTCCGTAATGGTGTAGTTTCCTGATTAATGTGTCATGGAGAACGCAATCGAAGGCTTTAGACAAATCACAAAAAATGCCTAGAGCATCGCATTTGTCTTCCCATGCATCATAAATGTGTCCTAAAAGTTCAACACCGGCATCGGTTGTTGAACGACCCCTTGTAAAACCAAACTGTTTATTATGCAATAATTTATGTCTATTAAAAAATCTTTGAAGTTGCTCTAAAATAAGTTTTTCAAATATTTTACTAAAAGTGGGTAGCACTGAAATAGGTCTATAATTTGTGGGGTCAGATGTACTACCCGTTTTGAACAATGGTATTATTTTACTATTCTTCATTAAGTCAGGAAACTCACCGCGATCGATACAATTATTGAAAATAAAAGCTAAAGAAGGAGCTACAATGTGGATTATAGACTTAACAACGTCCACAGAATTATCCCATAAATCTTTAGTCTTTTTTACATTCAAGGAGTTAAACGTTTTGACAATATCCACACAAGTCACATGTTCAAAATTAAAATCAGATTCGCAAACTTTAACGTTTTCTTTAAGCAGGGATTCTGCAGCAGACGGTGATGAGTTCAGAGATTTCGTTGTTGATATGGGAATCTCTGAAAAGAAATCCTCAAAAGCCGCTGCAACCTGCGAATCTGATGTGATCTCATTGCCATCAATTACAAGTCTATAGTCACTAGATGATTTTGTAGACCTTCCGGTTTCACTATTTATAACATTCCACGTAGTTTTAATTATATTAGTACTATTTTTAATTTTCGCACTCAAATAACGTGATTTCGCTACCGAACAAATTTTTTTAAATAATTTTGAATAATTTCGTACGTACAAATTAAATTCAGCAGTATTAACAACAATCTTTTCATCATACAATTCGTAAAGCCGAGTTCTGCTTTTATGAATACCAATGGTAGCCCATTCACTGAATGACACGTTACTATTAACCGAAATAGTCTTGGGTATAAAAGTAGAATTAAATTGATTACAATACATGTTAAAGAAACTTTCATATTGATGATTGAGGTCATTATGTGTTGACAAGTATGGTAAATTATTAATGAGTTTAGTTTTAAACGTTTCTATACGTCCAGCAGTTTTAGGATTAACAGTGATATTCTTTTTAGTAATTATTTTGTTTTGGATTTGAAAAGTAATTAATTGCCCGCAATGATCCGAGTCTAATAAATTTATAATTTCTTTGTGGCTTGGTACAACATCTGTATAAATATTATCTATGCATGTGGCACTAGTAGGAGTTATTCTTGTGGGCTCTAAAAATAAGTTAACAAGATTGTAGGACTTAAATAAAGTTATAATTTTTGTGCATAAACCTGAGTTTTCCAACAAATTAACATTAAAATCACCACAAGTGATTATGTACTTATTTGAATTACAAATCTTGTGAAACACTTCATCCATTACCTTTTCAAAGCAGTAGTAGATCTTTTTAAACATAATGTAGCTGATTCATAATATGTTTCAAACCGTTTCTTCTCTATATCTATACAAAAAATCTACAGTAGATAATATAATAAAGGAGGGAAAGTTTGTTTTTTTATTTTTTTGTTTGTAGGAGGTAATCTCTAGAACTACTGGTCCGATTGGAAAATTTTTAGCAACAATAGAAAGCTGCTTTACTCCTGAGTGACGTAGGCTATTTTATGTACGCGGGCGAAGCGGCGGGCAAAAGCTAGTATAAAATAAACATGCATATATTATATTAAAATTAAATTGTTTTTATTTTGGTTTTATAAGCTATTTTTTGCCTTAGTAAATAAATATTAATGAATTACATTTTCTTAAAAAAACGAAGTTTGAAATTTTCAAAGCTGCTAATAACAAAGAAGTACACATGGTCTTTGACGAAAAAATTATCACGCCGGCATAGCAAACCAATTCATGATGAGTGAGACTAAAATATTTTATAACGACATACGTAATTGTTCATAGCGAAAACAATATATAAGTTGAGAGAAACACAAACGTCTTTATATTGTATTTGTCTCAACTTTTACTTTGTTTGTAATTAATTCATGTCATGTTCATGTAAATTCCCAAATACTTTTTGAAAGTAGTATTTATTCAGAATTCTGACTACGGTTATTTCTATAACTACTAGTTTTATAACCTAAAATCACGAATTATTTAAGTATGTGTGTGTGTGTGTTTTTTTTTACATAATATTAGTGTAAAAACTTTTTCTCTTATCATTATCAGTTCAGCCAAAAGGCTGTTGAATATAGATCTTTAGTTTTTCTGTCAGATCACATAAATTACCACAATATTGATTAAGCTTGGAAACAGTACCGGCTTCATCTAGATTAAATTGGCGAAAAAAATTTACGTGTAAAAGTGTTTTAACCACCTATTTACAAAAACAAAAATATCTTTATTTATCACCAAATCTTAATTATAAGCTGCTTTTCATTTTGTTTTCTATGTAATAGGTACCTACATAGAAATGGGTCGAAAAGAAAATAAGAAAAAGGAAATGTTGAAGCACATAATACGAAACAGCAGCTACAATCAAACCTAAAGAAAAATGATGAGCCAATAAGAAACCAGGAGCTAAACAACGGAAACACATTCATTACACACACGTGAAATAAATGACAAAAATACGACAAATTCTCACATGATAAACGCGCAAACTCGTACCAATGTCGCACGGAAACTGTAAATCTACCTAAGCCTTCGTACCTCCTAAATAATAGATGAGTCGGGCAAAAATCCTACAGGAATTATCAAGACACGTCATTACTCATATTTCGAATGCAAAATACTCGAAACTCGTATTCGAAAATGAAGATTGGAGGGTTATATTCCTTTGTTTTTATTTTTGTATACCTTTCCTATCTGTCCCGGTTTTATGACAAGTTCCTTTGTGATTTATGTGGACTATAAATAATAGGTTTTGAAAATCAGTTTTATAAGTTTAGATCCGATTTATTCATTGCTATGAGTTTTTTTTTTTTTGTAAAGTTTAAATGTTAGTTTAGAAAGTAGTATTTTCTTGGGTTTAGAGTTTACAGAAGGCTAATTTTTAGTAATAAAGTAAATATGCGGTTCAGAAACTTAATAAAATATGTGGTTGACTAAAACCAAAATCAGAAGCCTATGGTTCGGAGTGAGAGAATGAGATGCGATTGTTTTCTTGTGTAAAGCAGTAATGCTAGCGAAAGAGAGCCCGAGTTGCTGTTTTTTAGGGCTTGCGTGAAACTCTACGCGTCGTAGTCCATGGACTACGACGCGTAGAGTTTCACGCAAGCCCTAAAAAATATCAGTAAAACCGTTGCTATCTAATAGCAACGAATTTCCGACAAGGAAGCCATGATCTTAAAACTTAAAGGGTATCTTCAAGGAGTTGTCAGCAAACTGTAGGGGCCCTTCAGGGTCGAAGCCTCCTGGAGCCGACGGTTGGTGCGAAAACGTTACACCGGGGCTCTGGGAATAAGGCAAGGGAGGAACCGGGTAGGTTGTTTAGTCAGTAAGAGTCTGACACTGTTTCACGCCCCGCCCAAGAGCGGGATTCGTCATTAGATGATTTTTGCCTACCATAAAAAAACCTGTATCCTTAATATCAGTGTAGTTTTATTCAGTAAAAGTATTCTCACCTCCTAGAGCAGAAGAAATCCTTCAATATCTTAATCACCTTAAAAAATATTATTTCTTCAAACAAACAGAGACAAAAAATGAACAACAAACCAACATACAGATCCAGAATTAGCAAACGAAGTCAAATAACAGATGACGTTCGTTTTTCTCGCATCCGTTGCCGCGTATTCAAATTTGACAGTGACAAATCCTCGGCTATTTCCGCCTGCGGTTCGGGAGAACTCGGATGTTCATATCATTTATATTCATTCGAGATTAGGTCGGCTTTTGTTCGAAATATAAAAGCTACAAGTCAGCAGTGATAGTAATAGTAGGGGTGAGAGTTAAAAATGGCAACAGACGTTGATTAGTTTGCGAAATTAAGTTAGAGGGATTCATAATCATAATCAATCTGCCTTTTTTAGGGTTCCATTTCTCAAAAGGGAAAAATGAGCTGAACCTTTTTTTTAAGGAAGGTAAAAATCATCAAAGTCAAAGTCAAAATCATTTTATTCCAAATAAACCATTTACAGGCACTTTTGAAACGTCAAGTCTGTCTGTCCTAAAAAAAATGATTCTAATTGCATATTCCAAAGCGTAGATCTCTATGGAGAAGAATGTGCAAGAAACTCCATGGACACTCTTTTTTCACATCCAATGACGAATCCCGCCCTTGGGTGGAGCGGGAGACAATGTCAGACTCTTACTGACTAAACAACCTGCCCCATTCCTACGTAGCCATATATAACAGGGCCAAGAGCCTTTCTTTCAGACGCGAACCCATGGCCCTAGTTGGTTTCGACCCTTCTGGTTTGCTGACAACTCCTTAAGGCGCGCCGTTGACGACTGGGCTTGATCCGGACGGCTACCAGACGATTGGACGGCGAGCTAAACTGTACTGAACCCTTACAGGATCTCTTTGTTGTCTGTCTATCTGTCCGCCACGACCCTTTATCTCGAGAACGCGTGGAGTTATCAATTTGAAATTAAAACTATATTATACATACATAAATCTGTGGTCCTTGGAAATTGTGTAAAAAAAAACCCGCTGCTCCATTCCGTACATTTAATATATAAAAATAAATAGCATTTTTCGTTGTCACTTTATAACTTAAAAAGGTGAGCCCGTCACCTATCCAAACCAAATTTTCAGGGTTTGTTCGGACTATTTATTTAGTAAGTATACAAGGTGTCATTGACATGTTAACGCAAACGAATACCATTGATCCAGTACATGATTCTGGACACCCTAGTGGTGGAATTTTTCGTCGGTTTTGTTTCAAAATTTTGAAAAAAAAGTTTTGTTTTTTTATTTTTTACCTGTATAAAATCGTTATTTTAACCAACACCAATGATATTTTTTGAAAAAAAAAAGAAAAAAATTTTTTTTTTCAAAAAAAAATTAATAAAAAATCACCGAGGCAAATAAAGTCGTTATTCTTGTCAAACCCGACGACAATATTAATTTAGAATGTAATTCACTCATTTTTTTCGCAAAAAATGGTAAAATGACGTATTTATACAGTTTAATTTAAAAAACGTAAAAAATTTATTAAAAAAAAATAAGAAAAGACCGACAAAAAATTCCACCACTGGGGGGTCTAGAATCATGTACTGGATTTATGGTTTTCGTTTGCGTTAACATGTCAATGACACCCTGTATGTAAAGTAAAAAAAAAAGTTTTTTTTTTTAATGCGGTGTACAATAAAGTATAAATAAATAAATAAAATCTGTTGAGCGGTTATCGAGTGGCGGGAGCCAAGCCGCGGGCAAAAGCTAGTTTAGTATATATCTATGGAGCTGCCCGTACATTTTTCATGTTTTTTGGATTGGTCTCATGGCAAAAGTTGATTATATTGGTGTGTACAAAGATCCTGAAGAAAAGCTCATCTATTGTAACAACTTTGTATAACAGCCGATGCCAATAGCTTAACTGGCTTTCCAAAACACAAAAAAAAATCTTGAAATGGAATAAATGATCACCCATTCATAACAGACTTCACCTAAAAGTTGCTTAACGTTGTATGAAACTAGCAAAGCATTAAAATACTTGATTTAAACAAATAAATGCAATTTGCAGTTGTTATTGCTGAAAAAAACTGTTATAAGCCCTTTTTTTTAAAGCTTTATTTTTGCACGAGTTAACAAGAGCTAAAATTTGCAGGCCCCAACTCGCCAAGATCCGACGGCCGTACTGCACACCTAGTGAGGGGCAAAGTCTAAAAAAAATAGGTTACACCGACGAAACTACGTAAAAAACCCATAAAATCTTATCTGTATCAAAAACTACCTACAGGCACTAAAGGAGGAAAAATCATTTTATAATATACTAGCTTCTGCCCGCGACTTTGTCCGCGGAAAATTTGTGAGACAAAAGTTGTGATAGCTCGGTTAATATCCATGTTATACAAATAATTTATAGCCTATGTCACTCAGGAGGAAAGCAGCTTTCTATTGTTGCTAAAATTTTTCCAATCGAACCATTAGTTCCAGAGATTACCTCCTACAAACAAAAAAACAAACTTTACCTCTTTATTATATTAGTGTAGATGTAGATTTAAGGAAAAAACAGGAAAATCTTACTAACACTTGCATTAACATGTTAAGTGACCCGTTGTAAACCCGCCCTCATCGTATGTAAATGTTATCGTCAATTTATTGCTATATTCGCATTTTCCTAAGTGATTTTCAAGATTTCCTTTCCGAAATATGCTCCTGAAAGTCCTTTTATTGTACTGAAAATAACCAGTTTTGAAAGACCTGCGCGCTGAAACTGTTTTACGGAAATCTTTAGGAATGCGGTAGGCCAAGCTAAATTGGCAAGGGTTATGAAGCGTATTTATGTTTTGGTAAATTTCTAGCAATTTAAGGATATGGAAATTTGAAGTTCGAGAGACATATTATGTATGCATTGTTTTCAGTTTCTTTTAGTGGCTCCGATATTAAAATTGTGTGTGTTTTGTTAGTGTACGTTTTAATGAGTAAGTCGTTGAGGTGCCTATTTAATAAATAAATAAGCTGTGGTGGTCAATGACCCCTGAACTTTGACCCCTGCGTTTGTTTCGGTGTTTCTTCTCAGGGTAGTCAGCTAGGAAACACCGGACTCATCTAGCTTAAACTGATGAAAAGAAAAAATATTGACGTGTAAAAGTGTTATTTTAAAACCTATTTACAAAAATAATTATCATTTATCATCATTTATCATTTAATGGGTTATCAATGGGTGCAATTCTTTAATTGCACGGTTTGATTCCGCCATCCCAATTTCACCATCGAACATCCAACGTACGGCACATATCCACCCTTACCTTGTTGAGACATCTACGGTCCGGACTAAGCGTTTGGCTTCGTCGTTTATCGAGGGACTGGAACAGTTTGCCAACTGCAGTATTTTCGTCCGATTATAATTTAGGTGTCGTCAAGGCTAGAGTGAATAGGCTCTTAATAAACTAGTGTACCTCACCATGAACGATTGCATCACTGCTTACCATCAGGTGGGATCGCAGTCAAGCACTAATTTATGGAAATTAAAAATAATATATTTTCATTACTGTCATTATTTACTGTTCCTGTACAATATGCCACATCCAGACCTTCCCATCTCTCTCCATAAACTGATTTCGTGTAAGCGTGAGAGTCCACTGGTGCATATCTAAAAGCATTGTAAATTTCCACACAGTCGCTGTCGTCAGTACATTGTGAACTGAGCGAAGATATAGTGGTAACGCTCCCTGGACTCGAGTGTTTTAGCACTGTTAGAGGGTGGGTAGAATTCGGTTTATATATAAATGTTAAATGATAAATGATCTTTATTTTGCAAGTAGGTTTAAAAAACACTTTTACACGTCATTTTTTTTTTTATGCTAGATGAGTCCGGTGTTTCCTAGCGGACTACCCTGAGAAGAAACACCGGAACAAACTCAGGGGTCAAAGTCTCTTTTAAAGTCCATACAGAACATATGTATTGGTCAAATCACATAAGAACCATGCAGATTTGTATGAGATGGTCTTTTGAAGAAAGATCCATACAAATTTGAGTAGACCTGTTCAGACAGTGCAAGCATTTGTCAGTATTCGCATAGCTCAACCCAGGACTACTAAGGAGCTCAACTACCTAATATTATAAATGCGAGCGTTATCTTACTAATATTATAAATGCGAAAGTTACGATGTTTGGATGTTTGTTACTCAATCACGCTAAAATGGCTGGACGGACCTGGATGAAATTTGGCACAGGCATGGGATACACTCTGGAATAGGACATAGGCTTTTTTATGCCGGAAACCCCAACCCCAATACCACGCGGGCGAAGCCGCGGGCAAAAGCTAGTATCCTCATAAGACCAGAGACGTATTTACAAATATTTAGTTGACGAAATAATTTTTTTTTTTGGGCTGGGCTTTTCTTCGGTCAACGTATCAGCATTGCCATCCAACGAAGCAATGCTGCCAGCGTTTTGGGCATATTTCCTATTGATATACAATGAGGATGATTTTTTTGATGTCCTATGCGTGTTTTGTTTTCTATCTGTTTGTACGTATTATTATTTTAGTCTGTATATATTCTTGTACACAGTAACAGTTATGAAAAAAAAATATTTATATCTATTTGATATAAATATTTTTTTGGCTTAATATAACATAGAAATAAAAAAACTACTACTACCTACTACAACACATTTACCGTAAGGGAAGGAGTGTAGTTTATCACGTAATACCTTGGGTTCGAAACGGTGATAAAATAAGTTATTTTTGAATAAATTAATTAATCAATATAAAATTTAAAAATGTTGTTGTAAGTTTAAGTTATGTACATCTTACACACATCCTAAAATGTCAATAAAAAACTAAACCACTAATAAAATATTTACTTTCATATAAATTAGATAATAATATGTCGGTAACGGCGAAATGATCGATTTTATACTGACTGCAATTAATGTAAACTGATTCGAAATATAAAGGATATCTTTTCAAACCATCGTACAAAAAAGCTTTAACGAATTTTTAAAATTAAGTTATCTACACTAATATCTACACTTCTACACTAATATAATAAAGAGGTAAAGTTTGTTTTTATGTTTTTTTGTTTGTAGGAGGTAATCTCTGGAACTACTGGTCCGATTGGAAAAAAATTAGCAACAATAGAAAGCTGCTTTACTCCTGAGTGACATAGGCTATATTTTATGTACGCGGGCGAAGCCGCTGACAAAAGCTAGTATATAATAAAGAGGTAAAGTTTGTTTTTTTGTTTGTAGGAGGTAATCTCTGGAAATACTGGTCCGATTGGAAAATTTTTAACAACAATAGAAAGCTACTACTCCTGAGTGACATAGGCTATATTTTAAGCCGCTGACAAAAGCTAGTATAATATACTTGAGTATGAGATGAGATGTCACATGTTTTCGAATTTTTGGTTCTAGGACATGCCGGTTTTCTCACGATGTTTTCCTTCACCGTTTTGAGAGCAGTGGTGATGAAATAAATTACTCGAAGTAATGCGCCTGGCTGGGTTTGAACTCGCGACCTACAACTCGTAAGTCGGGGCCTTTACCACTCGGCCACCACTGCTCACTCATCAATCCAAGTTTAACATAAACTACTCCAATAAAAACAGTGAAATAATTCGCATATTCTGGCGCTAGGGCTCGCGGTTTCATCGATTTTAATCACACTAAGTGACAATTTATTTTACACCTAACTCACCGAAACTAATATTGGAATTAACGATAGGGATGTACTACATCGATTGCGAAATAACTACCATGACATTGGAAAGCAATGAGCAGCTGAAGAAACTTATGTAGGTTTTATAACACAACCAATTTTTTTATGGTAAGTAAAAATCATCGCATGACGGAAGTAACGATGCCTCGCCATGCCGCCTCCGCTGGGACCCGGAAAACGAGGTAGGCCTTAGAGGAGTTGGATCGACGTCGTAAGGGACGATATGCGTGCTAATGGGCTTAAGGCAGAGGACGCAAAAGACCGAGCGAAGTGGAGGCGTATTTGTAGGAAAGCGTACCCCGGGCACCTGAGGTGAATAGCCAAGGTTAGCAACCGGGATTGGCGCTAGGTTGACAACTTTAGTTCGATCCGGAAGACCGGATCGCGAGATAACATAACCTATGTGTAGCAAAAAAATACAAGGTGTAAGAAAAAGGTCTCCACAAACGTTGAGGGCTTGCTCAGCAGACAAAACTGAACCTTTAAGGCCTTGCCCTTGTATCAAACTGTAACGAAAGTGCAATGAGATGCTATGCAATACCAGCTTGTAGAAAATTGCGGTAAAGTATTGGTTTAGGTGACCATACAATCGTCTTTATTATCATCAGCCTTTTTATTGTTCCCACTGCTGGGACAGGCCTTCTCTCTAGGAGTGGGAATGGGCAATAATCCACCACGCGGGCCCAGTGCGCAGCAGTGATGATTTTTGTTATCCAGATGAGCTCAAGCAGTATAAAGTGGCCACATACATTTAGGGTGGCGAGATTATTTGAAAGAGTTACCGTAGCTTTAGAAAGAAATGAGCAACTGAATGAAATCATGGTTTAGTATGTAAAATTCTCTCTCCTCTCATGCAAAGCGGAAGAAACAGGTGCATGTTTAGTTTTTCGCTCTATTTGGGATTCGGTGCAACCCTCTACCCTGTCTGCCTGCAATGTAAATTCAGTGGATAATATTAGGACTAACATTTTACATCCCCGTGACCATCACGATGATAATCAGATTAGGCTTAGCGTGATATGCGTGTGTTAGATTAATGCATCGGGATTCACGCTAAACCTAATTATTATTTGCTTTAAAATTAAGCTAGACTGAAATAGTATATTTTGATAGAAATACAGGAAAAACTTTGGCATTAAAGTGGAATAGTCGCGAGCCGCAGGCGAGGGTGCTATAGAGCCAAGAATTGCACTGACAATATTTTTTAATTCACTGATGGAAAAATAAAATAATTAAACAAAGAGCATTTTTGACAAAAATATGACACTCCCGACAATATTAATGTCATGGTATAATATATCTACGCCTTTAAATTTATATTGTAGCCCCAAAACTTGTGTAAGATTTTTAAATGCGCTATCTTTTATTCCTAAATTAAAATACAATTTGTTAAGGAAATACCATAAATATATTAAACAGTTGATATATCTATGGGAAATACACAGACTTTAGCAATTGTTTGATAAACAGAGAGTGCATTAAGTGCAATTAGTGTCATTTTTTTTCTAACAGACCAACTTCTTTATTTTTCAAAAAAGCCTGTAAAAGTTTATTTACATCCCGGCGTACGGAAAATATCCACCCTTACGTTGTTGAGACACCTGCGGCCCGGACTAAGCGTTTTGCCTCGTCGTTTATACCGCGTACATCGAGGGACTGGAACAGTTTGCCGGCTGCAGTCTTTCCGTCCGATTATAATTTAGGTGTCTTCAAGGCTAGAGTGAATAGGTTCTTAATAAACTAGTGCGCCTTACCATCAACGATTGCATCACTGCTTACCATCAGGTGGGATTGCAGTCAAGCACTAGTTTATTACAATTTAAAAAAAAATTGAAATAAATGTTTTGGTCTCTGAATCAAAGAAAATTGTCGGTGGTTTTGACAGATTATGACTAGCACCTCAGTAGCATTGAGTAAAATAATGATATGAGCACATTTTGAAGGCCTATTTATTACACTACCCAATTCTTAGTAAACCAATTTAGGAAATCGGAAGGTCTAATGCAGTTAGAGCGGCTCTCGCCTTCAAATTTCTGTAATAAGATTTTTAGAAACTACAGATATTGCGCCCCTTCTTTGAGATCGCTTCAGGCACTCCCAAAATTTTCCGTACAAAAAAGAAAAGTAACCAACCAAAAACTCAGTGTCTACATGTATTGTAACTAATTACACCTTTTGTCGCAACTGAGGCGTGAGTCCACAGATGTCGCGTCTAATTAGTAGCGTAGTGTGCGCCTGACGTTAGCACGTGGCGTCGCATTCCGATTAAATTGAACGCCGATGCGCTCCCGTGCTTAATGTATTTAATTAGTGCAATATATACATCGATACAGTAATTAGGGTGGGCCGGTATTAATGAGGGATTTAGTAAAACGTATACATTTTATGTAACACGGCAAAATTCTAAAATTTTTGATTGAATCAATAAATATCCATGTCCTAGAGAAGAGTCTAAATTCCAGCAATATCATAAAGAATGCTATATTATTCTATGTAAAAAAATAGCACTTTACACCCTTTGATCGCTCTGACCTCGATCAGAGCGATCAAAGGTGTGTTAGAGGCCATGGTCCGGAACGAGGAAGAGTGGCAGACGGTCGCGTCCTTCTGAAAACAATAATGCTGGTAAAAGAGGTAGCCGACCGCATCAGGCAAAGGCAACGGCGCTCACGCCGCAGCCGCCGCTGCCGTGTCTCTGACCCCAATTACCGGCGACCGTAGCCGCGAGTTTGCGGACGGCGAGCAATGGCAAAACACCCATCCGGTAGCCTTCAGGAGCGAGCCTAAGTCGTTGAAGGTGCGCACTGTTCTCCTCAAGGAGTGGTCAGCAACTGCAGGGGTCCAGCAGGATCGATGCCTTCTGGGGCCAAGGGTTGATGCGAAAGCAGAACACCTGGAACTAAGGCAAGCAGGAACAACGGGTCGTTTAGTCAGTAGAAGTCTGACACTGTTCCTCGCTCCGCCCAAGGGCAAGATTTGCCATTCGATGATTTTTCCCACCATAATAAAGTCCCACTGACCTCTGTGATAAATAGGGTGACTGGTACACACGTGATTGTAACCATGGTAACATACCACTTTTACTGTGGGACCGAGAGCACCAAAGGAGAAAAGCAACAAGATCAGTATATTTTACAACCGATGTTGCAGTTAACGTAGCCACCTATATAATGGAACCAATACTAAGTTCTTTTAGTATTGGTCCCATAATAAAAGTTGTTTGATATCATGACTAAAATCACGTGTTTAAATATCGAAAACTGAAAGTTGTGGAATAAATTGATTATTTCTTCTTTAAAGAGGCCTCAATCATACTAGTGGCAGCAAGCCGAGACTACAAAGAGTTTTTAGTACCCTATCACGCATAACTAAAACCATATCTGTCAATATACAAACATGTACGTGACTTCGCACCAATTCGAAGGTAGGTACAAATGTGCCACATAATGAGGTATCTGACCATCGACAACGGGCGACGTATTAACTAATGAGATCAGAATTAATTGCATGTCGATATTGTAATATAGCGTGACAGCTGCAGGGTTGCACGTGACGAGCGAAATTAAATATAAATTGGGGTAAATAGATGATCAGTTTACGTATTAGATAGTGTTTTGGTCAGAGGTAAATTTTGGTTCAATTGGTAGGCAATAGCAAATATTTATCTAACTAATATTATAAATGCGAAAGTTAGTGAAAGAAAAAAAAAGAAAAAAAGTTTATTTGTGCATAAGTAGGTATGGCGCAAACATAAAAATAAATAATGACAAAAACAAACAACTGCAAAAAATATGCGACACACCCGCACAAAACGGCCGGTCCTCAGCAAAAAGCTGGGGCATCATGTATGAAACAGAGCCACAGCGCTGATTTTCAGTACCTGCCGAATATGACGGACGATGTTTGTACTCAATCACGCCAAAACAGCAGGACGGATCTGGATGAAATTTGGCACAGGCATAGGATACACTCCGGAATGAAACCCAACCCCAACCCCAATACCACGGCGGCGAAGCCGCGGGCAAAAGCTAGTATGCATTTTTTTTTTTTTTTTGGAAGTGTATGAATTTCATTAGTTATGTATTGTATATGTAAATAGTAGGCCACCAACTACCCGTGTATCTTTATCCTCTGTCAAATCCATCCAAAGGTTGTCTTTAAAAAATCGCTTTTAGCGCTAAGACCGCCCATTGTAACACGTAGTAATTTTAAGCGTCCTAATGTACCAAGTTGTGTTTATGGTGTACCTACAATAATCAGTAAATCTATCTATCTGTCAATCGCAACGTTTGGTCGTGGTGGAACAAATAAAAGTATTGAAGTGTTTTGCAAGTTAAATAAAGATAAACGTGTTTTCAGTAAAAATATTTTTTTCATAGCAAGCTTAGCTTTTATAGTATGGTAGTCTGTATAATTAAAACTCGTCACGACGAATCACACGAGCTCAAATTCGATGGAGTTCTGGGTTTAATTACAGAGTTCCTGTGGTCACCTTCCGATTCCATCATCAGATCAACTCCACGCCATAATAATTTTGCATTTTCATCTGATTGACATATGCATGCAAAACAGCTCGATCGGTAAACGGGAAGTTGATCAGATTTCATTTACAAGATTTGATCACAAACATCGAGACAGGTGAAATTAAATAAAAACTTGTCAAAAGAAAGAAATTGCAATGGTGTTGTATTATCAATGTCTATACATATATTTTAAGGTGGTTTTTTTTTTTTTTTTATTGTAGGTGAAAATCATCCAATGACGAAACCCGCTCTTGGGCGGAGCGGGAGACCAGTGTCAGACTCTTACTGACTAAAAAACCTACCCCGTACCTTCCTTGCCTTATTTCTGGAGTCGAGGTTACAATTTTCACATACCCTCTAGGCTCCAGGAGGCTTCGACCCTGAAGGGCCCCTGCAGTTTGCTGACAACTCCTTGAGGCGCGCGGGAACGGTGCGCGCCGTTGACGACTTGGACTCGGTCTTACCAGACGATCGGACGGCGAGCTACCCATTGCTCACCGTCCGCGAGCCAGTGTCTACGGTGGCCGGATATCGGCAGGATCGCGGCGGCGACGGCTACGGCGAGTACGCCGTTGCCTTTGCCTTATGCGGTCGGCCTCCTCCTTTACAAGCATTACTGCTTCGCAGAAGGAGGCGACCGCCTGCCATTCCTCTTCGCTGCGGACCATGGCCTGAACCAGGGCCCGACGCGAGAGGTCGCCGCCGCCGATCACCCCCACGAGGACACGGCGATGCTCTTCCCAAGCAGGGATATTTTAAGGTGGTAACACATAGAATAGTTAGTCTATGACAGTTGTCTATAATTTTCTTCTTCGCGGTTGTACTTGTAACGGAAACAGTGTCTGTGAAATAAAACAGCTTGATAAAGTTATAAACGCTTTCATTTATGTCAAAATAACTTAAAATGGTTGGTGAAAAGAGGAAAGTAAGAAAAAAACAATACACTATAACGTAAAATAACGTGTAAGTACGACTGTCCGTGAAAGCGTGCAACAATTAACTGTCTTGTCGTGCTGGGACCCGCGACTTGCCTTCCATCGGCTGACTCTTTAGTATTCTTGCACTTCTCGTTCTCTGCCGTCAGCGCGGTAATGTTAAGACATAATAGAAAGATAATAGGTGTGCGAACGCCGGCGTTTGCGTGACGCTCAAGAGTTTAAACTGGAAGCTGACCCGAAAATAATGCCGTAGGCACAGGCTTTCGGACGACGGGCACTGGGTAGCTCATCATCTGGATCATCATCGACAGGACATCGCAGTCAGACCAGTCCCAAATCCCAAGATTTTTACCCACTATAAAAAAACCCCGATGTAGTTTTTTTTTTATGGTAGGTAAAAATCATCCAATGACGAGTCCCACTCTTGGGCGGAGCGGAAAACAAGTGTCAGACTCTTACTGACTAAACAACCTACCCCGTTCCTACATCGCCATACATACCAGGGCCAGAGCCTTCCTTTTTAGACGCAAACCCTTGGCCATAATTGGTTTCGACCCTTCTGCAGGGTCCCTACGGTTGCTGACAACTCCTTGAGGCGCGCGGGAACAGTGCGCGCCGTCGACGATTGGGCTTGGTCCGGACGATTACCAGACGACCGGACTGCGAGCTACCCAATGCTCATCGTCCGCAAGCCCGCACCCCAATGTAGTTCAAAAATCCACGACAGAAGGGAGACAATATGGTACAAAAGCCAAAAAACATTACTAGGTCAAAGTCAAACCAAATTTTTAATAAGACCATTCTGTACCTTCCTCAAAACAGATGAGGATCAGCTTAATTTTATGGCAAAAAGCAGCCTCAAAATCTTCCCTAACTCTTATTTATAGACAAGAACACACTATGTTCACCAAAATAAAAGAGACAAGAAGGCCCCAACAAAACCGATTATGTGTGAATGTCTGATGCAATTAATCCCCAAAATACTATAAAAGCAGATTAGAGAAGGTCCACTTGGACAGATTGTGTATTAATATTTTATGTAGTTCGCACCGGCCGGCCGGGAGCCGCCTATAAAGCTGTCATCGCAAGACAAACTGCTCGCACTTCTTATGGGTGATTTAGGGTAGGATTATAGAGAACCCATACATTTATGTAGGAGTGAATTTTGGTAGCGAAGTGTTGATGGGTTCTGGTGAGTTTTGTAAGGCAATGGGGAGTTTATTAGTGTTAGTTATTTTCCTAACAGGTTTTTTTATGGTGGGCAAAAATCATGCAATGACGAATCCCGTTCTTGAGCGGAGCGGGAAAAGTGTCAGACTCTTACTGACTAAACCCTCCACCCTGTGCTTTCTTTGCCCTTCGTACTGGGACCAAGCCAGGAAGGCTTGGTCCCAGTACGAAGGGTCAGAAAGAGACCCTGGGCCCCAGTAGGCTTCGACTATTTTGCAGAGTCCCTACGTTGCACACAGGTTTAAAAAAATACTTTTGTATATTTTTTTTTTGTCAGCCTATACTTACTGAGGCCGGCGTTTCCTAGCTAGCAAAAGACCCCTAGAAAAAATACCGAAACAAACTTGTGGTTTAGTCTCTTTTAAAGTCTATACATCTAACGCGATCATCCAAGATCAAAGGTGGACAAGAAGAGTGTCAGAATGGAGGGGGCCAGTGGGCAAAAGAAAGAAGGGCAGACCTTGCAACAGATGGGAGGATGAAATTAAACGCATAGCGGGTCCAAACTGGATGCAAAAAGCGCAATCCAGAGAAAACTGGCTCAATTTGGAGGAGGCCTTTACCTGCAGAGGGGTTCCTACAGAATAATATAAACATATAAGTCTAAAAAATATAAAAAAAAAAAAATATATATAGATTAACTTTGTAATCGTGAATTTTCTGTAAGAAATAAAAGGCTTTTTTATTTTATTTTTATTTTTTTTATTTTTATTTATTTTATTTACATCTAACGCGTAATGGCCAAATCATATGAGAACTATTCGTGAACTATATGTCTGAGAATTGTATTGAATGTTCGTAGAATACACTTTGGAGGAACTGCCTCTATTTTGGTTCAGTAAATACTTAGTTAAACTAAAGTTTCGTTCTAAAATTCAAGGGTAGACTGACTATTAAACAAATGCGCCTCAACATCAACGATTGCATCATTGCTTACCACCAGGTGGGATCGCAGTCAAGCATTAGTTTATAGCAAATATAAAAAAAACTCGTCCCGATCTTTCTTTTTTAAAAAAGGTTGTTAAAAGCTTTTTTTGAAAAAAGAAAAATCTGGGAACCTAGATAAATATTGTCTAAATCCAAATATCACCATAATATGGTTGAAATATGCTCGACTTGCAAATGATTTTGGTATTACGTTTGTATGGATAAATCGTCCCGAACCGGCCTCTTAAGTAGAGATCTTTGGGCTCTTTTGAGGTCAATCATATAGGTTTTGCAGGCGCCTCCCCAGGCTGTAATACAATAACCTATGATTGACTGAGCCAGCGCAAGATACGCAGCTCGTAGTAGTTTAAACTGTGCCACTTGTCGAAGCTTCTTAAATGCCTATGTAAGTTTTCTTGCACGGGAATTTGTCAATTCGATGTGGGGACGCCAGCTCAGGTGTTCGTCCACAACAGTAAAATAAACAACAAAAGTAATTTAAATGCAATTAGGTTATGCTTTTAAAGTCTCATTATTACCAGTTACAGACTAGATTCGGGTCTCCATTCTTATCCACTACAATATAGTCCGCTCAAATGTTTGCGGTTCTTTCCTCAAAAGAACAACTCAGACACTTATCTGCATTGTTCTCATATGATTTGACTATTACTTGTTTGGACTTTAAAAGAGACTTTTAACCCCTGAGTTTGTTTTGGTGTTTCTTCTCAGGGTAGTCAGCTAGAGACTGCGACTCATCTAGTTTAAACTGACAAAAAAAGATTGACGTTCCTATTTGCAAAAATAACTATTATTTATCATATCCCTTATATTATTCATAGTATCTTCCATTACAAAAGAATACTGTCGTCCATATTTCCAACAATTGTCCACAATTACAGCAACTCCAATGCATTTAGCGACATGCGACTGGACATAGAACTGTGCTGAGGCATTTAATTAGTATTAGTCCAATCGCCTGAGGCAACGCGGGGCCAGCCTCGGTACCATTGTGATTGATATATGAGAATACCGGTAGAAATTGTAGCATGTAAGTCTGTGTATTGGATTTGAAGTGTAATTGCTTTGCTACGGTTAGGCCGAGGATAGAGATGAAGAGGGAATAAGGTGACTGAAGAGTGAAACAAACTCTAGTAATGATAAATTAGAATAAACTTTTTGTACACCAAAATAGTAACATAATTGTACTCAAAGTTAAATCTATGAGTACCATAAAAATCTTACTATAAAAACATAAATAAAAATACAGATTTCGGTGTATTATTAGTTAATAATAAATAATATAGTAAACATTAGAAAAAATGTGAATACATGGAACAAACAGCCACCAAAGAAATGGATCAGTGTGTAAAATTATATGCGGGGAATAATAATAACTTAGAACGCCATGGAAAACGAACTATGATAGAAATTAGTAAAAAAAAAACATAAAAGCCCATTATTTTAAGACTAAAATCTTTAAAGACAACAATATTAATAACACAATTACAACTTGTAATGATAAAGCATTACTAAACACAGAAACTAAATAAATATAAAATGGCTTTCAAATAGTTATCCCGGATCTGAATGTCTAGTCTGTGAGTTAACAAATTCGTGAACCTACCCACGATAGAGAAATGCAAGTATGGTGCTATGTTATTAAAAAAAAACTTTGCAAGTGCAAGACAAACTCGCATACTAAGACTTCCATACCAACTAACTTACTCGTATGTAAATATTTCAAATCCCGAATCGATTCCGAAGATTTTTCCAAATCGATAAAAGTTTTTTTTGTGATGCAACTACAAATTTACAGTTTTCAGATTTAATCCTGTAGGTACTTGTGTTATGAGACCTTGCTCTATGCCGAATTTTAGGGTTCTAGGTCAACAGAAAGTACCTTATGAATTTTGATTCCCTTGATAGTGTCGAAATGTACGTTTTTTTCGACATAGGCGACCATTTCTTTATTTGTCTTAAACTGTTTTTTTTCATAGCTTCAAGGGACTATAGATTTAAATTGACTTTGACTGGCCTGTCAGTCTAGTAGTTAGTGACCCTGACTACTATGCGGGAGGTCGTGGGTTCGATTCCCACCCAGGACAAATGTTTGTGTGATGAGCACGATCATTTTTTCTGTGTCTGGGTGTAATTTATCTATGATATGTATGTATTTAGAAATATATAAGTTTGTTTATCAGTTGTCTAGTACCCATAACACAAGCTCTGCTTAGCTTGGGACTAGATGGCGTTATGTGATAGTTGTGGACATAAAAAAAATACATGTAAATTTCAATTCAATATCTCCACGCGATCTCGATATGAAGGGTCTTGACAGACAGACTGAGAGATGGACAACAAAGTGATCCTATAACGGTACCGTGTTACTCCTTTTGAGGTAAAGGTCCCTAAAAAAAAAACAGTCGATAAACATACTCCATGACTTCCAACAAGATACAAACACATAACACTAATAGGACTGCCTTCAGGCAACTGGAAACGGTAAATCCAGAACTCATTACAAGCAATAGCCGTAACATAATTACATACTAGCAGATGATAATACAATCGTACAATTCCCTTGCAATGTCCCTGGATGAGCATCATTAATATATGGAACTAAATTATCGATGGTGGATAAGCACTGTACGGTGGGCCCCGCACTAAATATCTTCGCATCGTAATAGTTGTCTGGGCACCTAGGGATGTGGATGTGTCGAAATCAGGCGACATAATTTTTTATAACCTTACATTTTTAATATTTGATTCATTATCATAATTTAATATGCTCAATTAATCTTGCTTCGGGTACTTTAAATGCTTTTACAATTGACCAAGATTACAGACAAAAAAATATTTTTGAATTTCGTTTATAAAATTTGTCTAGTTATATTGTTGAAAAAAAAAAACTTCACAGCATTCTAGAATGAGCGTGCCTTCAGAACAAGTATAATATCGACAGGTTCAGAGTACATCCCTTTCCTACGATAACACGCATATCCACCTATCAGATGTCACCATCTCATATACGGAAACCACATTCTGTTCCTATTCTGCCTATAATATTCCAGTTCATTCCCCTTACATCTGGTTTGAGCCGGTACGCAACCAGTTCAAACTGCTCCCTGTCAGTTTAATCCTGCAGTGTAAAATTATCTAATATCGGAGGTCTTGGTAATATGGTTTGTGGGTCCCCTAAAGCTAAATGGACAATGGTGACCGCTGAATTTCAGAAAGGTCAAACGCCTCTAAAGGCCGTCTTTGTTTTGCACGGACGGACGACTAAAGAGGCTCTATTATACATATGGAATGAGTTACTAGGAAACGGAATGGCAAAGGAATTTAGCCTTTGTTTCTAGGATCAGATTTGATTAAAGCGGTTGAGTCATTTGGCGTGTGTAGTGCACGAAAATTGGTTCCAAGTAGATTAAATTCCAATCTTATGTTTGTATTTTGAGTTGGTTTACTGGAATTTGTGTAAAGGTTGGCTGTGTGTTTTTACAAATTAGAAAAGAAAATTTCGTATTCCTAAAACAAATTTACCTATCTTTAGTCCTACTGAAAAACATGCAGTCCACTTTCTTCCTTATAAATGATTTGTGCTGATTTGGAAATCTAAGATTTAAGCTATTTAATTATCTTTCATGAAAATCAGTTCAGCTATTTGAGGACATACAACATACACTAATTTTGTACAAACATCATACAATACTAAAAAAAAATACTAAGGATGTTAAGTTATATTATGTCACAACAAAGCGAAAGTGAGAAAATAAATAAATCTGAGAAAGACTTTTTCAATAAAAATATGGAGAAAAACGATAACTTATCTTGAAAAAAATCCTACAAACTATTTAAATCACTGGCCAAACAATTAGAAGTGCAGTTCCCCAACTCTCTGAGACTACAACTGGTATATTTGCATCGGATCGCAGTTAACGAAGCCATTATTGAAATTTTATGTGAGTTTGATTATTATTCAGAAGACCGCTATTAGGACTGGACACGGGATTAGGGTATTGCTACAATGGTGTGGAAACAGATTCTGCAACTATAAGTATGCACGGTAGAAATTTGAAAACTGAAGAATGAGAAGAAGAAGATAAAAATATTATTGATTTTTTTAGCCCTGTTGAGAGTGTGCATGTAGAATTATGGTTTAGACTGAATAAATTTTAATTGACTATTCTTGTAAACAAAACAACTTCAGATTAAACTTAAAAAAGGCTTATTAGGATTAAGACCAAAGTAAAATTTACGCAAAGATATTACAGACAGATATTTTACTTATTTAGATGTTTCTAGTCAATTTTAATGGTATAATAAAGGTGTAATGTGGTCGATGATAGAACACGCTTGCCCATAAATAACCTATTCATTCTGATTTAAAGCTATTGTACCGATAGATTTAAGTTTGTTTAAAAGTTTTTGTTACTATTTTGGTATACAATAAAGTTTATTTATATCTATTCTAAAACCTCTCAGGTCTTAGCTATCAGAAAAAACAGACACAATACAATTTTTTTTAAGTACAAAATTCAATAGCACATTGCTCATCCAAGTACTGTAGGAGAAATCAATAACTTGAAAATATAGAAAACAATGATGTTATCCAAATATTTTTTCTTCTTCTTCTAAAATCACTACGTTAACTGCAGCATCGATGATACCTATTAAGTCCTGCAAAAGGGTACTTGAAGCACTCCAATGTGTGTCCCATATTTTGAACAGGAGCACCACACTGAAAAATCCATCCAGACAAGGATAACTTACAAGAATCTCTTTCCATGCCATCTTACCCCAACCTTGAGTGAACAGCTATCGTTGAGTTATGTAATGGAAACCTGTTAATTGCTCCGAAAGTGCCAACGTACATAATTCATACAATCACTAACTTATGTGGCGTACACTCCGTGTATAGGCTTCCGTTACGATGCATATTATATGCATGAATGACTTCATTTGCATGTTATTGCGGAGGGACACACATGGGCTAGTGTTTTTGGCATCATATGCACTAGAACAGAAACAAAGTTACAAACTGTTAAGCATCATTACATAGTATAAAACAAAGTCGCTTCCTGCTGTCCCTATGTATGCTTAAATCTTTAAAACTACGCAACGGATTTTGATGCGGTTTTTTTAATAGATAGAGTGATTTAACAAAAAGGTATATATGTATAATACATGCGTAATATTTGTAATATCACCCGTATGAAGCTGGGGCGGGTCGCTAGTTATTGATAATTTAATTTTATTATAGGAACTATCTTGGCTGATACCTAATTTTTAACTTTATACATTTTAAATTTAAAGCCATATTCGTAATCGTTCAAGCAGTCTAATGCATTTTGTGACATTAAATTGCATATTGAACTAAAATAAATGTCACCTCCTCCATCAGAGTATTTCGAACGAGCATTTTTGCGATCATCATTGCTATCACAAGTATTTTTTTCGTTTATAGAAGTTGACTTCATTTGACTGATGCCAAATCTATTTATTTTTTTATTTTAGCTTGCCTATGTCGTCCTAGCCTAGTCTACTTCAACAATTAAGATGAATCTAATATTTTTTTATTTGCATGGCATTCTAAAGAAATATATCTAAGTACAAACAATATGTAGTAGATACATCGATGAAATCTATTTCAACCAATTTCTATATAATGTAAGTCCAACTAATTTAATATTCTCATGTAATTTCATATTCAACTTAAATTTTCAGTTAATTTTCAATGGAAAGCCACTTATCATTTTCATAACAACATTGCATATCATCCGACCGCGCCGAAACCTTTCAACAGAAATTTAAAATTATATTGCCATCCATAATAAGCCTTATTTTGTGAAACCGAAATAATTTGCTCAATTAATGAGTTCAAGTGGATTCTGATTTCATTTTAATTGGTGGATTACTCTGACATCTGACGCTTTGTTTTTTAGCAATTCAAAACAGGGGATTTTTACGTCATCCTTGACGGAAGCACAGAGATAAGGCGAACGTAATTGCACTCGTTTTTTAACTGCTTTATCTGATTCTTCCTTAGCGTCACAATTCAGCTCCAATCTGACCAAGCATGTTAGTCTTGCTGCACAATTTTCTACTTTAACTTCATGAAGCTTAGGTGTCTAATCATTTAAAAGATTTAGATCCTCTAGCATTTTTCCAAAGCGTCTGCGGGCATCTATCAGAATGGACAAGCGTTTTGTTGAATCGTGAATTGGACGTTGGTCCGAGAGTTTTAAATCTGAACGATTTACGCGAAAATAATAGCTGGATAGCAATCCCGTTGGACGAATGAAGGTTTTTTGTCGAATTCGATTTAGAATTCCTTTTTATCTGTTTTATAAGTTGAGTGGAGTTTTATTGTGTTTTGATTGACCATTATCATTTATTTTCTTCCTATTCTGTGGTTCTTATTTTAAAGTCGACCAATTGTTGCATGTTAGAATACGAAATAGATGTTTTATGAAAACCAAAAAAAAAGTGAAGTGATGAAGTATGAAAAATAAATAACAAATTTTATACCCACAGCCCTAATACAGAAAATCTTATTGAAATTAATGAACCAGTTCAAAAGAAACCAGAAGCTCTATTGAAAAAAGATAATACTGACGCAATAAATATCGCATATATGATTGATGTCACACCATCTTCCCTCAACTCTTGCCCCGTTAGCATTGAGCATACAGGACCACTGACAGATGATCATTAATCTTCTCATGTATGTAAATTTTGCTCTGATAAATCGTTGGTCAAGCAGAACAGGGCCTCGTCCATTATTTTGGGTCTAGGGTCATTTGTTACAGTACTTGTTTGTGTTGCTACTTTGCAGTTTGCTTTTTATTTATTAGCTTAAGTGTGTTCTAGAGTCTGATTTACAATAACTACTTTGGATGTTTTGGCTGGTTTGAATTGGTAAGTGGCTGTGAGGATTGGTGGAATGTTGATTTTGTTGCTATTGTCTACTTGAATGTCTACTATTTTTTACAGAAATACTTCTGTAAAAAATAGTAGACATTCAAGTATATCAATAATATTAAAAGACAATTTTTAGTTTCTTATGCAATCATCATCTAATAGTGCCTAAGATTGCTGTTGCCTTCGTTACTAGATTTCCGAATTCGACTACGATTAGTGGTTTCTGATCCAGAGCAACAACGGATTGCGATTATATCCTCTAATATGGCCAGAATAGCTTATCTTCGCTATACTAAAGCGTAACACAGGGCTCTGGGACTAAGACAAGGAAGGAACAGAGTAGGTTGTTTAGTCAGTAAGAGTCTGACACTGTCTTCCGCTCCACCCAAGAGCAGGATTCGTCATGGGATAATTTTTACCTACCATGAAAAAATCTTCGCTATACTTAATTCATATCCACAAACATATATTTCAAAATCGATGTCACAATCCAAAACTACAACACCATGAATCTACTCCTCAGTTTCTATACACATCTACACATTTAGTTATTAATACAGTACCAGGGCTACAATAGCCCGGAGCATCCCTCTCCCCTCGTATTGTCGTCAAGGCGTAAGGGTCAGTGTACTATGACATGGCCTCGGTCGCCTCTATCTGTCTAATATTGCACTTGGATAATCCAATTAGAGTCCAATAGTGCAGATATGTTTCCTTTGATGTCATTGATTTTAGTAGATAGTTTTAGTGTTGTATTGTGGATTTTAGTTATTTTCGTTGTTTTGCTCAGTGGTACAGTTTCAGTGTGTGGAGGCAACAAAGATTATATTTTAGTATAGTTCATTTCATAAATTAATAATTCTTTAAATTGATGGAAAAAAAACAAGAAATAGTAAAAAATATTGAGAGATTTAAAGTTTGATTATTATTATTATTGATCGCCGCTTTACCTTTTATTTTGACTTCACTTTACATTATGTATCAGAATATGAACTGATATACGTTGATGCAAGGTGCTTCGACGTACGAAGTCAAAGTCAAAGTCAAACTCATTTATTTCAAATAGACCATTTACAGGCACTTTTGAAATGTCAAAATTGAAGCTAGTTTGCGAGTTGCAAGAAATCATTAAATTAATATATTAACTTAGCAAATTAAAAACTTTAATAAATATAATGTCTAAATGTTTGTTAGAGAATGCCTTGTTGCAATAAGTCTACATATATACCACTACCGTAAAAATTTAAATAAAACAGAAAATATCATTATAGAACATATTTCCGGGAGGAGTTATTAAAATAATTGAGTCACATAAATCACAAGTTGATAGAAATTAAAACGAACATTCTCACGCCTCTAACATTAGCAAATAATTACAACATAACAAACATCTAAATATGACAAACGACTTTAATCCACTCATGTGTGAAGACGCGTGTACAACAAAACTTAAGTTTGAACAAAAAAATATAGACAACAACAGATTTTAAACCTTCGAACATGAACTTTAGAGTTTAAAATTCCATGATATTGGTATAGTTCTAAATCAAAATAGTTTAAATTGTAGGGCGTGTTGCAGACAAGTCAATGTATGTTAAGTCATGTTTAATGGTTTTCATAACACTCAATTGATCACGCATCGCGTCACAAATACATAAATTATTTTTAAAATCATGGGAAATGGAGGCACGTGTAGCTACTTTTAAATCATAAAGTTGAAAAGTTTTGAAGTAGCGTGAGAGTGAGTGTAAATTATTTAAATTATGTCTACTTATATTAATTCCATTTACAACTCAATCAGAATTTTCTTCGTGATCTATATAAGTTAATTCATCAAAATTATTTGGAAATGTACCATTTATGTTCAATTTATTATTTTCTTGTAATGGAGTAAAATGTCTAAAGCCATAATTAGTATATGGTACCTACAAAATAAATTAATTTAATTTCAGTTCTATCGACAAATTTGCAAAATTATGTTATTAGATGCTGAAGGTGGAATTAAGCCCATTTGTAATCTGGTTAATAATATAATTGAACGCAATCATGATTATTTATTTAATCAAGATTACATGTATCATTACTTTGATTACATTCGTCAGTAATATAAAATATGATATCATATAGTTATGTTTAAACTCTTTAGAGAACGTCAGCGTTTGCATACCTATTATGTCTCTAATTACAGTACTCGAAAGGCTAATTAAATTTATCAAGAACAAAGAAACAACAACATTTATAATCATCATCATTTTGAAGCTTTCTATTTATTCCTTTGCAAACAATTAAATTCAAATTTACAGTTTACGTGTTGAGCGCTCTACTAATAACTTCTACAGATTTATTATATGTGCAGATGAAGATTTCAAAGTTGCAATAAAATTGAAACGCAAATCAGCAAAAGAACTTTCAATAAAATTATTAACATCCAGAATTTGAGTCCGGCAAAAATTGGAGTCATGTTGCCTCTCTACTACTCCTCGATTGTGACAGCGGTGTTGCATCCTAGAGTTGCAAGTTGCAAGGATTTAAATCTAAATCTAAAGATAAGAAATCGACTATCTTCAGTACTAACACATTATGGGCCTGAATGCCTGAGAATAAAAGTTTTTCACACTCGTTTAGCAAAAGACAACAAATACAAAAAAAAAAAGATATAACACAAATTCCTCTCAACAAAACCCACTCTCTTGTTTGTTCACCCAATTCCCTTTTCCCTAATCCCAGCCTTTCACGAACTATTTGTCCACTAAAACAATTGCGAGGGATAAGGAAAAACACTAGCATCACGTACACAGCGTTTAACATTGCTATCTGGACATATAGGAATTAGTTGAGACAGTGACGGATGAGTATCGTAGATAAGTTTACTCGAGTTCGCAGTTGGTTAACCGATTTAGTCATGTGTTATTGGGTTATTAGGAAGTCTTAAAGCTACCTTGGGTATATTTTCTCAGCGATATACACATGCTCATCTGATTGTTTCTTCTTTTAGCTTGTGTTCGTTTATTTTTTGCATTTATCATCATCAGCCTTTTGATGTTCCCACTGTTGGGACACAGGCCTTTTCTCTGGGAGGGGGAATGGGCCGTAATCCACCACGCGGGCCCAGTGCGGGTTGGTGGATGTCACATGTCTTCGAATTTTGAGTTCTAGGACATGCCAGTTTCCTCACGATGTTTTCCTACACCATTTTGAGAGCAGTGGTGATGAAATAAATTACACAAAGTAATGCGCCTGTCTGGGATTGAATCCGCGACCTACAACTCGTAAGTCGGGGTTGTTACAAATCGGCCACCACTGTTTTCTTGCATTATATCGCTATAATTGCAATTGACAATGCCGGTTCTCAGAGCGAATCTCAAAAAGTCCTGCACAGAACGAATATTTGTATTACATAACCAATACTTGTTCCACGGCTGGGTGTCTTGTATGATTCCGACTTTGGTCGTGTCAGACGGTGGACGTGTACTAAGTTCTAATTCTTATTTTATTTTTTAATTAATCCTATTGGTTACTGTGTTGAAATTCAATTTCTTGTCACTCTTATGGAGTTTTAATGGACTAACTCCTCCTAGTGGGTGGTCTGTGAGAGGGACGGCGGTATTCAACATAGTTCGACTTGAAAAAGTGCTTACCGATTGGCCGGTGACTGCTGGGATTTGAACCTGAGACGTGCTACGTGGGACGCCGGTACCTTAGCCGCTGCGCCACCGAGCAAGTGACCGTGAGTGTTGAACATTGCTATCTCCTTCCTACCGCGCCCGCGGCGTAGCCGATACCGACTACCGCTACGAGTGATCTACAACTGTGCTACGAGTGCTACGCCGTGCCTACGTCACTGCCTACTTGGTTCACAACACCGCTACGTCGTAGCAGATAGACGCACGTATCTTTTTGTTTGAGTCTTTAACTAATCACGCTCAGATATTTAACATGCCTAACGTGAAAAGAACTCCACCAGCAAAATCTACAAACATAAACCTAGCCAGAGAGCTTTCACACTCTGACTCGGAAGTGAGTCTCTCTCCGCAAAGGAACATTACTTCTAGAAGCAAGCGACCACGCGTGGAATCTTCATCCAAAAAAAGTGATTCAAAAAAACAAGAATCCTCGAACAATGACGTCTCACTTGAACTAATAATGTCCACGTTGACCGCTATGAAAACACAACAAGAAGTGACGTTTGCCAAAATATTCTCTGAAATGTCTGATGTCAAGGAAAAAGTACTCCAAATACAAAAAACAAATTTAGAAATCGAGAAGTCAATGGAATATATGTACAATCACTATGAAGAACTAAAGCTTCAAATCCTGGACCTTGAAAAAACCCGTGATGAATATAGTTTTGCAATCAACAAACTTGAGAAGCAACTCCAAGATATCAAATATAGTTCGAGGTCATCAACTGTCGAAATTAGAAATATCCCGAACAAAGAAAATGAAACCGTTGAGGATCTGATAAATATCGTGTCTTTGATCGGCAAAACTATCGACTTCAAAGGGTCTACGTCCGAAATACGCGATATATATCGTTTACCGGCCAAACAGGGGACAAACAAAACTATTGTAGCTGAGTTTTCTACTGTGCATACTAAAACCAGCTACCTGTCGGCAGCTCGCAACTTCAACAAGAGCCGAAGATTAGAAGACAAATTAAATACGCAGATAGTAGGCATAAATGGAGATCTAAAACCAATATATGTCGACGAATATCTCCCCGGCACGATGAAGAAATTATTCCTACAATCTCGAGACTTTGCCAAAAAAAATGGTTTCAGATTCTGCTGGATTTCAAATGGCAAGATCCTGCTACGCAAGGGAACAGAGTGCAAAGAAATTTACACTGTCAAATCGGAGGACTGTCTAGCAAACATCTTGAAAAAAATATGACTACTCGACCGATGCTACAATATGTCCATTTCTCTTTTTCTAGATATCTACTACTTAAAAATACTACACGAATGCCTTAAAATTATATTTATATATTTAGTTTTAACTTTTATCATAATACACTAACTTCACACACATAATATTTTACTTTTCACACGCCGCTCGCTTTACAAGCACGATGTATCCCACATGAAGCCCTATTCCATTTTTTCTGATACGTCATTATCACAGAAACTGAAGCAATTACTTCCATACAAGCAAACACATATTTCTAAGACAAACACATACTTCTCAATTATTACAACACATCAAATAGTTTTTCATTTTGACCTATCTCATAAATCATCTAATATAATAAATAAATGGCTTGTTTAAACAATATTCTTGATGAAATTGATCAACACAGGGTAGCTACTGTTGAAGTCTGTGCCCCACACTCATATGCTTCTTTAAAAAAAGTAGCGCAATCAACAATTAAAATCATTCACATTAACATTCGTAGTGTTCACAAAAATCTCAATAGTTTTTTAGCTGTTCTTTCCCAAATGCCTATAGAATTCGATCTTATAATACTGACGGAATGCCGACTGAAAAATGCTGGTCCGACACCAACTATAGACGGTTATATCGCGTATTCGACAGTAAAAAACCCAATTCAAAACGATGGAGTAGTAATGTATGTCAAGAGTAACTTACAATGTACAGTAACAGAACCATGTTTCTTTAAGGACGCAAACTGCTTAATCTGTCGTTTTCAGGACACTGCAATCATCGGTTTATATCGTTCGCCTTCGTATCCTAACTTATCTAATTTCTATAACAGTTTGGAAACTGCCATCTCTGCTCTGAAAAGCAGCAAATCCGTCATAGTGATGGGGGACTTGAACGTTGATATTAAACCTGACAACAAGGATCCACACTCACATGAATATCTTCTGTATACAGCAACACTGGGCCTTTTACCGGCTTTTCTACATCCCACTAGACCAAGTTCAAATACTTGCCTAGACCATATTTTATTGAAAACCAAATCCCCATCAAATTCATTCGTACTAGAAACAAGTATTACAGATCATCATGCTACAGCCCTATGTGTAAACAGAATCAAAGTGAACCGTCAGTGTAATAGACAAATAACCACACGTTTGAATTATACTAACGCCGTAAGAGATGTGAAAAACGCTGATTTTGCCCCAGTGATGGACACTACTGATACTAATAATGCCGCAGATAATTTAATTGCTATTCTCAGAGGTATTATCCTGACTCATACCTCACAAATCAAAATTTCGAGGAAAGCTAGAATTATCAAGCCCTGGATGACACCTGGTCTTATCCAGTGCATCAAAAACCGAGACAGCATGCATTCAAAGCTAAATTTAGATCCACAAAACACTGTGCTCAAAATAACGTATACACGGTACCGTAATTTCTGTAATCGGCTTATTAATAAACTCAAGCGCTCCTACGAAAAATCTCAATTTATTAGAGCTCAAAATAATAGCAAGGAGACTTGGAAAGTCGTTAAAAAACTCACTCACACAGAAATAAATAATCCGCCAGCTACGAATCTTTTAACACTATCTAGGGACCCGCAGTCCTCTGTTAACAAAATAAACGCCTTTTTTGCTAACGTAGGTAAAAATTTGGCAAGTAAAATAACAACAAACACTATAGGCCGCTATCAGACACCTAAATACAATACAGTAAACTCTCTCGCGCTTCTCCCGGTTACTGTAAGTGATATCGAGACAATTATAAAAAACCTCAGAGATGACGGTGCTACGGGATGGGACAACATACCGGCCAAATTAATCAAAATGGCCCGAAACGTTCTTGTGCCTCCCATTACCCATATCTGCAACCTTGCCATATCACAAGGAGTATTTCCGAGGGCCTTTAAAATGGCGTTAGTTACCCCAGTCTATAAAACTGGAAATAAGGATCAGATCTCTAACTATCGTCCTATCTCCGTTTTAAGCGCCTTATCTAAGATCATGGAACGCGTCCTTAATAACTGCCTAACTAGGTATCTAACTAAATTCCACATTCTCGCCAATAACCAATATGGTTTCCGGCAAGGCATCTCTACGGAAGATGCCGTTATTGACCTAGTACAATCAGTTGCTGACAAACTAGATAACAAATTTAAAAGCTATGGCATTTTCCTAGATCTTAGTAAGGCATTCGACACTGTCTGTATTTCCAAATTGATAGAAAAGATGGAATATGTGGGTATACGTGGTCTTGCTCTTAACATCTTCAAAGACTATCTTTGTGACCGTAGACAATCGGTCAAGATAGATAATGTGATTAACGCAGAGGAACAAATAACCTTCGGAGTTCCCCAGGGAAGTATTTTGGCCCCGACTCTCTTCCAAATTTACATCAACGACCTTTGTAAATTGCCTCTCATCAACTGTGATATTTTTACGTACGCAGACGACACTGCACTAGTGGCATATGGTAAGAGCTGGGACGACGCTAAGTTGCATTCGGAAAACGCATTGAGGAGAGTAATGGATTGGCTAGCAAATAATTTATTAACTTTGAACATTACCAAAACTAAATTCTTACGTTTTACTATACCGAACCTACCAAAACCAGCTGAAGAAACCGGAAACTTAATAGCCCATAACTGTCCGCAAAACAATACAGTCTGTAACTGCTTGTCGTTAACAATGGTAAAATCTGTAAAATATCTCGGAGTGTTCGTCGATGAGAAACTAGACTGGACCACTCAATTGGATTCATTAACATCTCGAACCAGAAGACTTATATACATTTTTAAAAATCTGAGGTTCTCAGCGGATAGGGATACACTTCGTATGGTGTACTTGGCCCTGTGTCAATCAATCCTTACATACTGTATACCTGCGTGGGGAGGAACTTATAAAACTGAGCTAATAAAGCTTGAAAGAGCTCAAAGGGCTGTGCTAAAAGTAATAAACTTCAAACCACGTGACTACCCCACATCTATGCTATATACAGAATGCAATGTCCTTTCTGTTAGAAAATTATATATTCTAAGAACCATACTCCACAAACACTCTACGATTTCTTACAACAAGCAACTTATGAGTCAGCGGCGCTGTGGTTTTCCATTATGTCCTACTGTTTCCTGCAGGACTGCCTTCATGAGACGACAATTTAATGGTCTAAGTGCTAGACTATATAACAAAGCCCACAAACTGCTTAGTATATACGTCTTGACTAAACGTGAGGTAAAGAAGAAAATTAATACCTGGCTTCAGACACTAACATATGATAATACCGAGGATCTTCTATCTACTATACATTAAATGAGATAGGCTTACAATTAATAACTATGCGCTTAAAAACTAATACACAAACACAACTCATACACACACAAACATAAACACACACATACACGAACACACACTAAACACATAATTATTAATTAATATAACTTGTACTTTGTTCACCCACTGCACGAACCAACGATTTTTATTTTGTATCTATAATACGACCCCTATAATTGGAAACTCTTTCCTAAGATACAGACAGTTTTTCTGCCTAGTTTAGGAAAGGGTTTCCTTTGACCAATTTTATACTGAGTGTACTATTTTTCTGTACTTAGTGTTTAAGACTCTTCTGTAAGCCTTGTACAAGCTATTAAATAAAATTATTATTATTATTCCATTTATTTGCAATTACACATATTCTATACATTTTTAAATATTTTCTTAAAATAAAAAATAAATAAATAAAAAAACATTTAAAAATATAAAAAATAGTAGCCCACCGGCATCGGGAACAGGGTCCAAGCTACCGGTGGTCAGGGCTCCTGAGAGAGGAACCTCCGGACAATACGCGCCGTGTCCAGGAGTACTGCCTTCTGAATCAGGCCCTTGATCCAGCTGCCTAACGAGAGCCTCCTCAGATGTTGGTCGAGGCTCTTGGCTATTAAGCCATTGGCCGTCACAACTATCGGCACAATGACTGCTGTGTCCACTTCCCACATGTCAACAACCTCGCGAGCCAAGTCAAGATATTTAGTTTGTTTATCTTTCTCAGCCTTCACGAGGTTCTCGTCATGAGGGACCGCTATATCAACAATCATTGTGCGACGCTCCAGACGATCTATCACCACTATGTCAGGCTTATTGGCAACAATAGTCCTGTCAGTGATGATAGATCGGTCCCAATACAATATGATATGGCCATTGTCGAGAACTGGGTCGGGCACATACCTATAGTACGGTACTTCTGATTCCACAAGGTTGTATTTAAGAGCAAGTTGCTGGTGGATGATCCTGGCTACAAGGTTGTGTCTATGCAAATAATCTCCGTTAGCCAGATGAGAACATCCAGAAATAATATGTCGGATTGATTCCCCGGGCCGGTGGCATGCCCGACAGATGTCAACCGTACCGTCCTTCACAATGTATTTCCGGTAGTTGTTCGTCATCATAACTTCGTCCATTATCGCAAAGACAAAACCTTCGGTTTCCCCGAAAAGGTCACCAAAACGCAGCCAGGATACAGACGCTAAAAAGTCTACATCGGGCCCATGTAAGGCCCGGTAAAAACGCCCGTGAAGCTCCTTGCTCTGCCATACTTCCCTACGGTCATTAGTATCCAGTACCACAGGTTTGCGCCAGTTCTCGTTAGCCAAGGAGAGCGGAGTGAGGCCCTTGTCCACCGCTACCACATCACGATGCATACCCACGTCGGTTTCTAGGAAATATTCCCTGAGACTGCATACCTCGCGGTTGTGCAGGGTCTTAGCATTTAAGAAGCCACGACCCCCACACTTCCGCGGGATATACAGTCTCATCACCGATGATCGTGGGTGATGCATCCGATTTGCGGTAAGCAGCGTGCGGACCCTCCTATCCAAGGCGTCAAGTTCTGTCTGAGTCCATTTGAGTATGCCGAAAGAGTACATCAACACCGGCATGACCCAGCCGTTGAAAGCGCGCACCTTGTTCCCGCCTGATAAAAGACTGTTGAGTACTTTGTTCAGGCGGCCGAAGAAGCGTTCCTTCAACGACTGTTTCACGTCATCAGCATTGATGCCTAACGCTTCCGACATACCCAAATACTTATAGGTTTCGGTTGGAGAAAGGGATCTCAGGTTTATGGAATCCGTGAGTTGCGTACCCACGGATCCCACAACCTCCCCTCGCTTTACATGCATGACTGCACATTTGTCCACACCAAACTCCATCCTGATGGCACTACTGAAGGTTTCAGTGACTTTCAGTAGCTCCATCAGCTGCAGATTGTTGGGGGCAAATAGCTTCAAGTCATCCATGTAAAGGAGGTGAGATATAACCTGACCACCTCTCTTCAACCTGTAGCCTAGACCTGAATTCTCCAGCAGTGTGCTTAGAGGATTCAGGGCTAGACAAAACCACAGTGGACTCAGACTGTCGCCCTGGAATATGCCACGCTCAATCCTTATTGGTTCGCTGTTCTCCAAAATCTGTCGACATCCTGGATAGTGAAGGACTGTCCTCCATTGCCTCATACATGACATCAAGAAGGTGCGCAGAGTTGCATCAATTTTATAGAGCTCTAGCACCCTCATGAGCCACGTATGAGGAACAGAGTCATAGGCCTTCTTATAATCTATCCAACATGCCGACAGACTTTTTCGAGAACGTCGAACCTGTTGGCTAATGGCCATATCGATGAGGAGCAGCTCCTTAGTACCGCGGGACCCGTTCCTACATCCATTCTGAGAGGCAGACATGATAGAATTTGTTTCAATATGACTATTGATTTTAGCTCTCAGAATAGATGTAAGAACTTTATAGACCGTCGGTAAACAAGTGATCGGTCTATAATTTTTAGGTTCCGCAGTACTTCCGGATTTGTGGAGCAGGTGGGTTATTCCTGTCGTTAGGAACTGGGGTAGCGACCCTGACTCTAAGGCAGACTGGAACTGAGATGCCAAGCGAGCATGCGACCCTTTGAACCATTTTACCCAGAAATTGTGCAGCCCGTCCGGCCCTGGAGATTTCCAATTAGGCAACGGACGGACTGCACGGGCAACATCTTGGGGGCTGATGGTAATTGCCCCCATTTCTGGTAAAAGATCGCATGCACACTCAACCTCTCGAATCCAGTCACCCTCGATGTGACTGACAGGCGCCGACCAGATGCTGCGCCAAAATGAACTCATGGCGTCATCATCCGGCAGGCGAGTATCAGTCTCATCTTGGTCGGGTCGCTCCCAAGTCCTATAAACCCACCTTTCGTTGCTTCGGAATGAGCGATTCTGAGAATACCGCTCCACACGCCGCTTGTACCGGCGTATACGGTTTGCCCATGCGCAGATCCTCTGCTTCAGGAAGTCGATACGCTCTGTGACGCGGGGCAGATAATCTCGAGGATTAATATCAATCCCCGTGAACGCCCGCCTCACAAAGCGCATCACCCTAGGGCGAGTGTTGCCCTCCCTGAAGCAGATAAGCTTGCCGATGAGTACTCTAGCCTCTCCAATCCGACGCTCTATCCTGCACTGCCAAGCTGGCACAGCTGGTCGTGTAGCCCTGTCACAATTTGGAAATTTAACGTGAGCTACACGACATGCCGCTACAGCCGCACAGTACAAGATAGAGTGGGTATCAGTGAGGTCATCGCTGCTATCAAAAAAATTTGATAGCTGCGAATCTAGAGCACACACCAGCGCCCTATTTCTCTTGTGCATGGGCAAACGAGGTAAACGAGGTCTAAGCTCCGGCGGTGTGGAGCGGTACTCCCGAAATGCTTCCTCCAAAGCACTCCTCAATCGTTCATTGCATTGGATACTCACAGATATAGCTGCGTCACCATCAGCATCACCAACGTGATCGGGTCGCGGTGAAACACTTGGTTGAAGTTGGACCGCGGCCGGTGGTGTAGCGGGTGAGACACGGCTACTCTGTGATTCCATGCGCAATCTATCAAGCACGGCGTCGTCCAACATATGATTACGCTGGATGACCCGCACCTGATCCGACAGTCGTTGGGCTGAAACGTTGACAGCTGGCTCAAGCACCTGAAACAGAGAGAGCATCCGACCACGGTACGCAGTCAGGTTAATTCCCCCCTCTGTAGCCCCAAAGTATGAGCGCATGACATTTTCATTGATGGATGGTGTCCATCGCATGCGCTGCACACTTCCACCGGCAGCGGGGACCCTATCAGAGGCCGGCGGGCCTCGAGGTCCCAAACTGGCCGGAGGTCGGCCTCTTCCCCGTCGACGCGCAGGTGGTGGTGTCGTCGGCGGAGAGAAGTATTCGTCGCTCGAGCTCGACGCAACTGCAGCTACCGGACTCGCTGGACTCACGGTTGGCGCTGGTCCCGGCGGCTGCGAGGCGGAGCTGAGCGACGAACCCGAAGATGTTGGTTGTGCGGTCTGGAGTTTCGCCCGGCTTCTCGTCAGCATTTCATAAAATTTATCGCCTAGTCATTTTTTGTTTTGTCGGGATATCATTTACTTCTGTTACTTTGTGCTTTTTATTTTTTACGAGTTGTTTTTCTATATTTTGGCATTGTATTTGTTGGTTTATCCGATAAAATTATGTAAAAAATTCGGCGAGGAAAAAATTATGTGTCAGTTACTTTGACAGCCGGGCCACTTATTATTATTATTATTATTATTATTATGTAAATGTAACCTTATTTGTTTGTCTACGTACTCATGATACTAATATAATTGCTAGTGTAATGTTCTTCATATAAATTATACATCGGCTAGCGTTTTACCACTCTCTCATGGTAAACGATGAAGTAGCCGACGACGAAGCACGCTTACCCAGAAGTAACCTATTCACTCTTGACTCAATGACCCCTGAGTTGTAGCTATGAGACACAGACTCAACATAATTATATCGATGCCTTTACACATGTCAAAGTTTTATTTAATTTGAAGATCATCGTCATCATCATCATTCATTCGAAAGACGTCTACTGTTAGACACAGGCAACCACTAAGTGTCGTTATAATAACTGATTCTGAGCGTCTTGCATCCATCGGATTTACGTTGATTCTGAAGCTATCTTTATATGAAATAGCTGTGTTACTATGTTATAAGAAACAATCCATCTTTTCTTAGACCTTATCCACAACAATCATCGTCATGCTACCTTTATCCCATACTAGCTTTTGTCGGCGGCTTCGCCCGCATACATAAAATATAGCCTATGTCACTCAGGAGTAAAGCAGCTTTCTATTGTTGCTAAAAATATTCCAATCGGACCAGAAGTTCCACAGATTACCTCCAAACAAAACAACAAACTTTACCTCTTTATTATATTAGTGTAGATTACTTGGGGTCGTCGCAAAATGTTTTTTTTTTATTCTACTCTGTCCTGTCACCCGTCACGCTATCACTAACTCGCTTTTCTTTCGTATCACTTCTCTCACAATCCATCTATCTCTTCTTTGGTCTCCCTCTTCTTCTCCATCCATCTACGTGTAAACTCAGAACTCTTTTCGTAAGATGCGTTTCATCTCTCCTTTTCACATCATTATACTAAGATAAACGATTTTCTCCACAACTACCTGAGCTTATCCACAACAACTTCAAAATTTTGTGAACCAGCCTCATTACTGTAACACCAGCCAAATCTTTCTTCAGAACCTTATCTTTCTCCCTAATTACCGTCTAACCCTTACGAAGCATCACTGCAGACTTATCTGACATGCAAATGATTCGTCGCACCCCGCATCGGATCGAATCGGATCGCAATTAGTGTAAACGGTACTAGCAACGCCGGCCGTGTAAGCTCACTTGATCCGCGTTTCAGCTTTGCGACAGCCAAATCCAACGTGGATTTTTGATGATCTAGGGAAACTGGATGTGGTTGGTTTGATTTATGAAGTTACTAGTTTTTGCTAGCAGATTCATTCACAACCAGTGAGTGGTTGCGTTCCCATCTGATGGTAAGCAATGACGCAATTGGTAATAGCAAAGCGCACTATTTTATTAAGAGCATATTCATTCTAGACGACACCTAAGCCAAAAGATCGTAGCAAGCAATTACTTCCAGACCTTCGATAAACGAAAAAAAACTCCAGAAAATTGGGAACATATTTCTAGAGTGTGACATTCTGAGTTGCCAAATCGTAATGTACCTATTAATATGGTACCATGGAGCTGGAATGATGATGACATGAAATAGCGACCATAAGAACTACTGAATATAACAAGACAATCCCATAGTTTTGGCATTTTTAAGGCAACTGTCTTAAAAAAATATATTTTTAAAACTCATGTAGGTTCCGTTTCAAATTACATACATTATTACCAGTATATCTTTGTTTTTCTAAATAAGCCCGTGTTTCATCATATTCTCACCTGATGATAAATGATATTAGGGTGTACGGTAAACCTTAGGTTTTTTAATTAATTTGAACTTTTAGACCCAGGGTCAGGAATTCGATACGTTGGTCAGACCAAATCCATGCTACACTGGAGACCATAGTCTGCGAGGCTATCTACATCGCCGAAGATAGGACAACATGGCGTAATATAGTCCATTAAAAAGTTAAAGACCCTCAGCATTGAGTATAAGCGATCAATTTACCACTTCCAGATCCATTTAAATCGAAGTCTCGTATTTTGTAATTGTTGCGAATTCGCGCGCATCTATCAAAATTAAATTTTACAGGATTTTGGGCTTTAAATCTTTGCTATAAAGGATTGAAATGTTACACTTTGTTTGTTTAATGTCCGTTCTGTATATTTCCAGTTTTCTACTGAATTGGACACGACGTGTCCGGTGTTTTTACTTTATTTGAATGTCACTGCTGGTGCAACAGAACGTACATTTTGTTGAGGTTGATTTAATAAATTGTTTGTTTTGTGCTTTTGAGTAAATTGCCACGACTGCAGATCAATATATGTAGACTAATAACTAAAGCTATGATAGAAAATTATAATATTGAATCACCAGATTAAAGTCTTCATCATCATCAGCCTTTTTAATGTTCCCACTGCTGGAACACAGGCTCTTCTCTCTAAGAAAGGAAATGGACCATAATCCACCACGAGGGTCCAGTGCGGATTAGTGTATGTCACATTTCTTAGAATTTTGGTTCTAGTACAAGTTGCTCACGCTGTTTTCCTTCACCGTTTTGAGAGCATCTAAGCTGAAACCTACTGGAGCTATGACTCGTTCAAAAGGATTTTTTCAGAAAAAAATTGACTTCCACTTCGCGCACTTATTTTTTTTGTAATCATTAGAAGCATTCTAATTTTATTTAGTGGCAGTAGTTGTCTAGTTGGAATATGTTCAAAAGAATCACTGAAAAGGGCAACTAAAAAAATCATTCAGAAGCTAAAAACTCTAAATAAAAATCTAACAAACGAAAAAAATCGTCTCATCAAATTGAATAATCATTGACAAAGATAAAATTGTTGCAAAACTATCATTTTTGATGAATCGTGAACACGCGTCGTTTACGTGACGGATCGCAACCGTCCGCACGACCAACTGTGAATGATAACTTTATATTTGTAAATTTAAAAATCCATGTTCAAAATTGAACCTTGTTACTACGTTATAAGAGTGTTGGAATTGTAATCTATCATTTAAGTTCGCTTGAATGAATTGATGTGTGTGAAAAAATTGTTCGTTTGTACATCTTGAAAATAAATTGAATTGATGTAATGTTTTGTGTAAAATAGTCTGTATCTACACTAACATAATAAAGGTAAAGTTTGTTTTTTTTTTGTTTGTAGGAGGTAATCTCTGGAATACTAGTGCGATTGGAAAAATTTTAGTAACAATAGAAAGCTGCTTTACTCCTGAGTGACATAGGCTATATTTTATGTACGCGGGCGAAGCCGCTGACAAAAGCTAGTTGTTTATATAACGAGTAAAGTTCTGAACACCAGCTACAGAGTACAGATAGACATCTTTACTCTGTCTATATATTTTTTTTTACATTTATTGTTTTCTTTTATTAAATATAGGCTCGATTATATCTCACCTTATGAGCGTATAAGAAAGTGATGGGTAGCCGACGACAGTGGCAAAGGTGGTGTTTACTGAGTATAAGTCTGACATATCCTTTGAGAGTTTTCAGAGCGAGAAAACTTATTTGATGGATTCATATCCCAAAACTATATACATACCTACATAACAGCTAATAGTGTACTTAATAATTCACCATTAATAACCAATAATAACAGAACTCCTAAACAGCTTAAAGCTCTCACCAACAACTTCAACAAATCATCGCAACTATGAACAATATGAACTAAGATTACCATCTTATACCGTGTACAACTCAGTCAAAGGCTTTACCCAAATCCAAACAATGCTACATCTGTTTGAAACTGTCAAACATTTTAGACAGCAATGTGTATGTAAATGTGGCGTCCCTTCAAAGTTTATTGTTATCGCGAGATGCTCTTAAACGGCCCTCGATAGGCATAAGACGTTTGGAACATACAGTTTTGGAAAATGAGAAACAGTTTCTGGAAGATATTGATGTAATTTCTTCTATAACGTTTACTAGACTTGGATTCCATAGAAATTCTTTGTTAGTTATCGTGAATGGTCTTAAGTCAGAACGATGGTATTGTTTTAATTTTTTTGGATAACTAGAAGCTATTCAAACATTTAAAACTTACTCATCGTTAATTTTGATTTAGTCTACGTTCAATTTGAACTATTTGTCAAAAAAAGTTATTAAAAAATTGAAAAAAAAAATTGATCTGAAACTGTCATCATTTGTTTACACTGCAGCAAAATTTAAAGCTACAAAGCGTTTTATTCATTTTTTTTTCAATCTGAAAAAACAGTAATTCAATATCCAATAGTCTTTTATAAAATATTATTCAACTTTTTATTGAAAAATGTTGTACCATTCAAATTGATCTGTATGTATCTCATGTACCGATCCGTGTCTAAGTGCTCTCGATCTCGTTTTCAAAAGCTAGTGAAATTCAAAACAGGCAGTTTATACGTCAATGAGTGCTGGAAATTTATTGAAATGACTGCGTATATTTCGAATTTTATTGTATCGCTAAATGTTCCAACCGTATCATTATTGTGAACTTACTGACTAGAAATGGTAAATAAAATGCTTGTATACGAATTTGAGTTGTGTTTTTGTCTTCATATTTAACACTACATTTGGTTTGGTGCTGTAGAAATCTTGAAATTTTGCTTTTCCGTTATTCGTTCATTTTCTTGGCCTATTTGAGGGTTGATTTCCCGTGAAATTTCTTGTAGTAAACGTAGAAACGACAGGAACTGAAGATTGGAAAGGTTGTCTGTAAAAGATTGCCCCATACTATAAAACTGCGGCGGGTGGCCTACAAAGTTTGTCCAGCGTTAATATGAGGAGTACAACATAATGTAGAATAAACTAAAAAACCTTGATATAGTATATTTCTTGAATGGTTCTGTAAAATATTTATTTTACGTTGTGACTCTGATATTTTAATGTTGTGGTCATGAAGTCTAGTATTCTAAACGTAAAACTCTGTTCCTGATAAAACGTGTAACAAAGAGAGTCAAACATAACATATTTTGTAATATATATATTAAAAAAACTACTGTAATGAAAAGAAAAATAAACTCAATTAAAACTCAGAGGACAATAACAAAATATTCAACTTACCAAACGTAGTTGACTTACAGACCAACAAAAGGCAATTCATCTTTCAAGACAAAACTATTGTAGCAAACCATTCTAGCGCAGCTTAATTTGCTACAGCGATACCTCAAAAGGGGACGGAAGACACAAAATAACTAAATACAGAAGATCGACTCCATCATTAGATTACTAGGCATGAGGCAATTCACCACCTTGCCCTTTTACTAATTGATTTTTAATTACGTTTTCTTCTTTCGTAGGTATTTTTGTTTCTGTATCTTGTAATTGACCTGATTTTACACATATTATCTTTTACGCAATACACCCATCATTGCCATCCCATCACCCATCATTTTTCTTTACCTACGTTTATAACTTGTTCAAATATATTTTTCTGTATCATGTGGTATGCCTGGGTGTAGGTATGTATGTACGTATGTTTGGCATGTTTGTTGCCAATGGGCTTAAGGCAAAGGACGCGAAAGACTGAGCAAAGTGGAGGCGTCTGTGTGGGAAAGCGGACCCCGGGCACCGAGGTGAAAGCCAAGGCTAGCAACTGGGACTGGCGCTAAGATGAAGATGTTTGGCTTGTTTATATATCATCAAAATCATAAATCATGAAATACTTATAACAAAAGCAATATCACTAAAACTAAATAGCGTCACCCATCGTAATCCTAAATTGGTTTCCAAACATGAAACTTTAAAAAGGTATCTATGATTGAATCAACACACGATAAATCGGTGAATTGGTTTATATATATCCGACCTTCTGTACGTATTTTATTTAGTACTGAAAGTCGCGGTGGTTGTCGACTTCTAGCTAATGTATTCCGGCGCATTGTTTGTGGCAGACGGGATTATGTAGCTGATATCAAATTGCTAGGTAAAAGGGATTGGGTCGGTTTGTCGATGTCACGGGTAGTGACAAGAAATTCAAAATGCTTTTGATTCAACTTTGTTTACAATATGAACATAAACTTATTGCTTAAGATGAAACACATTAAGATGATAATCATAAGTATCGCAGTGTAATAAAAAAAATATTTTTATTTAATTACCACGAACCCACACTGGACCCGCGAGGTGGATTACGTCCCATTCCCTCTCTAAGATAGAAGGCCTGAGTCCCAGTAGTGAGAACATTGAAAGGCATATGCAATGCTATGCAATTATTTAATTATTAGATTAAGATATCCTGCAAGGCTAGACTAAACAGTTTCTTAGTAAATGAATATGCTTTACAATTCTTACTTAGCATCAGGTGAGATCGCAGTCAAGTATAAGTTTTTATTAGACGTCTAATTTAGTCTTAAATTGGACAAATCAATTTCATTTTTCTTAGATCTGTCCATTTGAATATGAAATGCTTAGACTATCAACAAATCTATTGACTTGCAAAGGCCAAACTTATCCGTAGGTATACACTTAAATTATTCAGTATCAAACAAACATTCCTCTTATAGCAGCTTCGTGTCAAAATCACGCTAAGATTTCAACCGACCACTTATATTCGTAATCCTAACCGTTACATCAACTTCAGACTGCCCATTAACACCAAAACTATTCCAAGTTTAAAGACGTCAAACTATAAATCCAGGGAACCCATCGACAAGACCTTTTACCAAGATTAACAATATCTCAAGCACTAGTTGGTCAAAGGACAAATTGCGATCCAAGATGGTAAATAATTAATTGTTCTAATGGAACAGTTAGTTGGCAACGTTGAAATTTGTCAAAACAAGACGACGGTATGAATAGATTGTATTTGTGAGATTCTGTTGCTATTGTACAGTTTTGATGAGATGGTTCTGTTAAAGTTACAGAGACTGCAGTAATGGGAAGTGATAATGAAGGTTGAGATTATAATATAATGGATATAAATAGTAAATACAGGAAGTCTATGATTCAATTTTGGTTTTGTCTCAAAGCAATGTCTTAAATAATTATAGGAAGTTTCATTGTTTTTTTTTCAGATTATGAGTTTACTTACATAAATCTGGTTATTTTTTTAAAATAGTAGCATAATTATCATTCAGTGATGTTTCAAGCTCTAGGTTCGAGTAAGATAGCATGTTAAACTTTTTGCCACTCAAAGCTGAAGAAGGTACTGTTTCAAAATTGTTTGTTTCCTACTTCATTAAAATATAAAGTGCCATTAAAATAGATGGACAAATTTAGACACAGCGTTCAGTACATCTAACCAAAGGTATCCAAGCAAAAAGAAACACCGATTAAAGTGTTTTTATTTTGACCTAAAATAGTAAATGGATGGGAATAGGGCACTCAAGAATTTTTGTAAGTATATAAAGCGCTATTATCTTTCTTTTTACTATAATCTTGATATTGATGGTCTGAATGATTTGTAAAATTTTGTCCATTTATTTTAATGTGACCATATATTTAAGGATACTGATTTTCCAACTTTACGACCTAAAATCATAAACCATCAAATACTTATAATAAAAGCAATATGACTAAAAATAAATAGCGTCACCCATCGTAATCCTAAATTGGTTTCCAAACATGAAACTTTAAAAAGGAATCTATGATTGAATCAACACACGATAAATCGGTGAATTGAGGGACCCTTTATTGTTACTTGAACGAAGATGTAAGTATTACTGGATATGGTATAAATAGGGATTCCAATGCTTGATGTTAATGTTTCCTTATTATAATAATAACATCATTACATAGTATAAAATAAAGTCGCTCTGTCCCTATGTATGTCCCTTTAAAACTACACAACGGATTGTGATGCGGTTTTTTTTTTAATAGATAGAGTAATTAAAAAGGAAGGTTTATAGGTACAATATACATTGCACCCTTGTGAAGCTGGGGCGGGTCGCTAGTTTAGCTATATAGAAAGGACGAAAGAAAAAGTAATGTGCGTCGACTGCATCGTCGCTTTCCATCAGGTAAGATAGTGATCAAGCGCGAACCTATAATCGATTAAAAAAAAGATTTTTTGTAATTATTTTAACACCACTGCTTTCAAAACAGAGAAAGAAAACATTGTGAGGAAACCGGTTTGACCTAAAATAAAAAAAGACATTTGACATCCACCAGCTTATACTAGACTCGCGTTGTAGATTACGGCCCATTCCGTCTCCTAGAGAAGAGGCTTGAGTCCCAGTATTGGGAACATTATAAGGTTGATGCTATTCTGCACAACATTATCGAATACTCAAAATCATTTATTTCAAATAGACCATTTACAGGCACTTTTGAAATGTCAAAATTGAAGCTAATTTGCACGTTCCAAGGCGTAGATCTCTATAGAGAAGAACGTGCAAGAAACTCCATGTCCACAAAATCTCCAATATCACCGCCACATCCAGTCATTTACACGTCCTAACCGCTATTGTGTACAGCAATATTGAGTGCGGGTGTAAGGGCAAGTAATTGTGAAGATGTCTTCGGATTACCGACCCTTAGGGTGAGCAGAACCGAGGGATAAGTGATACATCAGTGTCGAGTTGTGTCCGCTTTGCTCCGCGATACGGTTTGAATTCTCAATGACTGATGTGTTTTTTAATATTGATTCTTGGTGTTGTTTTGTGGTTCTAATATCGTGGCTACTGTTGAACAAGAAAAACTTTTAAATGGTTCCCTATCCATTAGCATAAAATTTTAAGACCTAATATAACTTAGCATGATGTTGTTTGGCATAATTATATTTTCGCATAATATAATTACGCATAACAGCTCATGCATAATTTTTTTAAGCATTATGTCTGTAACCATAATAATGATTAGGCATAATATTTTAAAGCATAAACTTATTAAGCATAAAGTTCTAAAGCATTACTTTTTTAAGCATAATATCCTAAAGCATGTGCACTGAAAGTTTTCGGGGTGGTTTAAAAAAAAAATAACCTTAACCTAAATCTATCCGAGTCGGGGTGCCCTAAATTTAGTGCGCATGAACATTGTTTTTGTTATTTATATTAATTGTATGCCTAAATATTATTAGGTATGCTAATAGTCATTAGGCCTACTGACGTTATGCTAAAAGTCTTTAGGCCTACTAACGTTATGCGAATCAAATTTATGCCAAAACAAATTAGTCTTTAACATGATTATGCCAACATAAAATGTATGCCTAAAAAAATTATGCCAAAGTATTGTTATGCCAAAACAAATTGTGCCAAAATCGTTATGCCGAAGTATATTAGGACAAAAAACATTATGCGAAAAGAAGGGATCCCCTTTTAAATTAACACGCAAAGGCTTTAATGGATGTAGGTATATTAACTAACCTATTATATTGGGCAAGTACTATTACTTGCCCAATATAGTCTGTGCCTGTATAACGACTTAACTTACGATTTAAAGGTGAGGGGTTCAAACCCAGGCAGGCGCATAACTTTGTGTGATTTATTTCATCACCACTACTTTCAAAACTGTGAAGGAAAACATCGTGAGGAAACCGGCCATGTCTTATTAACAAAAATTCGAAGACGTGTGATATTCACCTAGCCGCACTGGGCTCGCGTAGAGGATCACATGACAGCCCATTCGCTCTTCTAGAGAGGAGGTTTGTCCCAGCAGTGGGAACAAAAAAAGGCTGATGATGTACAAGTACAAGTATATTAATTATAGGTCAGTAGACCATAATCTAGATAACGACATAGAATTTTATTTAAGTAATATAAAAAAAAAAAAAAATTAATGATTTCTCCCACTATAATTATAAAGTCTAACCAATTAAATCTTATTCGGGTTCTTTCAGTCGCTTTTTATATTCCAACAATTTTATTCTTTTTTGTTGTTGTTCAAGAAACGATTTTTACAAAGCCGTTTCCAAAGGTTAGAGTGTAATCTTTCTTGTTTTTTCTCTATTTTTTATGCAAAAATACATTCCTAAAAAAAAAACATTAGCTGAAGTCGATTTTCAGTAAAGATTTAAATTAAATGGAACAAGAAAATCAAACAATACAGAATGTGGAGTTTTTTTAGATAAGAAATCATCTATTGCGTTCTCGCCGATTTTAGGTGATGCGCAAAGGCGTGTCAGATTTACTGACTAAACCCCACTTCTGTTCATTCTTTGCCTTCATTCAAGGGCTTCTTTCATACCATCCATAAAAGAAGACAATTTTAATAAATCTTCAGGATTTTAGTAAAATACTATTCTTCCTTTTCATGTTTTATTTCCAACAACATTAAGAATGAATCATCTCACATCTGTTTTCAGGATCAATAAACAATACAATTACCGATACAATCATCGTGTCATTTCTTTCCGCGATGTAAATATAAATAATCAAAAAGTAGGCATTTAATTTAACGACAATAGCACTCTAAAACATTCCCCATTCCTTTTGTTTACTCAAGGGGAAATAATTAGAGCAGATTCGGATGAAAATAAGGAAGGAAAAAGAAATAATAATTCATCAGGTAGCGAGAGATAATCCTGAAATTTTTAAAATGGGATGTGTTAAGGTTTCGATCCAATGAGAGCATTAAACTATAATATATATTATTGTCATAATTATACTATTTTTTTTATGTTTTACTTATAAATAAGAAATGATTTTAATACAAAAGACTCTAATAAGTACAAATAAACTTAAATTTATACACTTCTCATCAAAAAAATCGAAACACCTTGCAAGTTTACGTTTTGTCAGGATTATCAGAAAAATGTGTACATTTAGGAATAAATGTTAAATGTCGTTTAATAGTGAGTAATATGAGCTTATCAAATCTTAATGTTAATGTTCTAAATTTAAATGAATTTTTCATAGGTTTCGTATTTTGTGAAATGAGTCATTTTTATTCCGTATGGAGTATAAAGGAAATGGATAAAACAACACACGTAAATGAAAAAAAAAGCTAAAAAACGTTTATTTAATAACTTGTATTCCCTCCCCGAGCTCTAATTACTGCTTCCATACGGTTCTTCATCGATCGGATGAGAGTCACGATCACATGCTGTGGTATATTGTCCCATTCCTCTTGGATTGCATCTTGCAGCTGGCTAAGTGTTTCTGGGGCAGGATCTCTTGCTCGAATTCGTCTCTTTAATTCATCCCATAGATGTTCAATGGGATTCATGTCCGGGCTTCTTGCTGGCCATTCCATAATAGAGATATCGACTTCGTTAAGATAATCTCGTACGACGCCCGCGGTGTGAGCCCTAGCATTGTCGTGCATGAATATGAAGCCGTTGCCAATAAAATGTGCATAGGGCATCACATGAGGCTCGAGACACTCTTCGACGTACCGATGACAGTTTAGTGCAGGCAGACGTGGCCCAGACACGAAAGCAAGCTCTGTCTTACCGTCGGCGCTGATTCCTCCCCAAACCGTCCACGAACCGCCACCATAGCTGACCTTTTCTTCAATGCAGCATTGTGCATAGCGTTCTCCGTCTCTTCTGTAGACCTTGTTCCTTCCGTCGTTACCATACAGCATAATTTTACACTCATCAGAAAAGAGAACTTTGCTCCACTGTAGGTATGACCAATTTAGGTGCTCACGTGCAAAGTTAAGGCGCGCTCTTCGATGGTCTGCAGTTAATTTCGGCCCATTTGCTGGCTTATGCGGTACCAGTCCACGATCCTTCAACCTTCTTCTAATTGTAGAGTCACTTACAGCCACCCTTCGTACAACACGAAGCCGCTGCTGCAGTTGAAAAGCGTTAAGGCGTCGATTTCTTAAAGAAGTTGTTACAATAAATCGATCATCTCGCTCAGAAGTGACCCGATTCCTGCCAGATCCTGAACGGCGCGTGAACAAACCAGTCTCCCGATAACGTTTATAGACTCTATGAACAGATGACAGGCTTAGATGCAGTTTTGCAGCCACAACACGCTGACTAAGGCCAGAATCCAGCATTGCCACAACTTGGGCGGCTTCTGTGGGCGAAGTATCCATACGTTTTAGAAAAAAAACCTTTTTTCAGACGTCCCAAAGTCACAGTATTGAAATAAAAAACAAAAAGTTTAAGGATAGGCGCCAATTTTTAGTTTTTAAACGCTAAATGTACTCCAACCCTAAACACACATTTGTCTCAAAACAGTGATTCATTTCGTTTATAAGATAAACAAATGAAATTCTAATTTTGAATTTAGAATTTTCGCTTATTACTGTAATGGCCAAACTGCCAGCTATAATATATGTATTTTTTTTCATCGTATGAATTCTTTTTTGTGTTAAATTCGGACAGAAACAATGAAAACGGAAGTGTTTCGATTTTTTTGATGAGAAGTGTATGTACTCAAAACAATTTTAAACGATGACATTTTTAAACAATTTTGATTGTTCTACTGCAAGGCAATAAGACTTGTCTGATAATAATAATTATATTGGTGATTACTTAAAATTCTACAAATACACTGCTTTCAATTTATTTCTTGTTTTGTATGAATGTTGGAATTTTTTTTTTACCAGTAAAAAGCAATGAATAATAAATATTTCTTTAAATATAAATACATATTTATTTATTTTTATCTTACAGAAAGACACACCCTTCGTTGCGACTACTCACATACTATCTTAAAAAAATCTCCGTTATTATAATTTTCATTGAACTAGCAACTGTTTTAGCTTCCTTTATGTATCCCTTCATTTACCCTTTGTGATGCCCGCGATGATACTTTACACACAATCCCGCTACAAGCGACTTTCAACAGCGATAATTTTATGTTAGCTATCGCTTTGCTTTTTATGTGCTTCGGGTTGATTTACAACGGGGAATATGAGAACACAGAGATGAAGCAAATTAGCAATTATATTATAAAAAAATCATTGGTTGTTTTAAAAGCGGTGTCGTATAGTATATTTTTGTTTTAGAAACACGATACGGTCTAATAAGGGTCGGATACGTTATATGAGAATGGATAACAAGTAATGAATGATTTTTCTCTGAAGGGTATGTTTTTTAAAATGTATTTTTTTCAAGACGCATGTTTACTTTTTTTTAAATTTGTAATTCTTGAAACCAATATCTGTTAATAGATATAATTAATTTAAGGTTTTTTTTTTTTAATTCTTAATTTTATAAAAGACTAGCTGCTGCCCGCGACGTTGTCTGCGTAAAGGCTTATACCTAAGATGGCAGTGTCGCTATAACATTATAAGTAAACAGCATTTAAAATAGCATTGTATCAGTCTTATAAAGTTCCCGCTGCTGGGTCACAGACCTTTCTAGGAGAGGGAATGGGCCATAATCCACCGCGCGGGCCCAGTGCGGATTGTTGGATGACACATGTCTTCGAATTATTGGTTCTAAGACATTCACAGTCACAGTTTCTCCGTGATATTTTCCTTCACCGTTGAGCAGTGGTTATGAAATAAATTACACGAAGTAATGCGCCTGGCTGGGTTTGAACCCGACCTACAACTTGTAAGTCGGAGCCTTTACTACTTCGCCACCACTGATTCGGAGCCTTTACCACTCCACCACCACACTACGATGGTAGTTATGTTGCCAGGAGCCAAAATGTAAAGAGAGTCCGGAATGGTGACTCGGGAGCAAGTCACATACAGTTGCCCGCGTAAGAGACAACTCGTCTTGAAGTTGACACCCGCTGCACTAAGTGTCTGCCCCTGCGACTTATTGCTGGTCATCGCGATGCAAACACTCACGGGGAACTGTACGCGCTTGAACTGGAACGGGAAGTTATGAGGTACAAATACTGCCTTGCCTACGCCACAACCCGTAAGAATTTTTGCCTCAATGGTGTGATCTCGTTACACCACTTTGGAGGAGATAGGTTCCAAAGATGTATAATCGGGACTCCGACTTTCAGCTTGATAGTATGCGCTGGAAGTCCACTTGCTGGCTGGGAGTTCAAAAATTCCACGGGATAATGTGTGGCGTCATCTTGCTCGAAGACAGTGTTTATCGAGACCACTGCATTTCCCTCAAATTCCGGAAGAATGTATTCGTTAATCGCTGCAGCCTTATCATATTTGGCCGTCAAAAGGGCCCGCTCACACACCCAAGAATTCTGCTGGTGCGGTAAACGACTGATGTCCCCGTACACACAGCGAATGAATTCTCTAAACTGGCTAACGCTCTATCGAGAGACTCTGGAAGCACCTCCTGTCCACGGCTTTGACTTGCAGCGGACTTTGGCAGAGGCCATTACCGGAGCAAAGAAGAGTGGCAGGCGGCCGCTTCCTTCAGAGCTTCAGAGCGGGGCCCTGGAACTAAGGGAAGAAGGAACGGTGGGTTGTGGCTGCTGAGCCGAGCTCTCATATTAATGGTCAAGCGCAGTGCACAAACTCGTGACTACAACGAAGATTGTTTTAACGTAGCAAACGGGAAGCGTTTGCCCGAAATCGCCACTGAACAAACTGTGACACCAGCCATCAAATGTTCGTTCCCGCGGATGACCTGCAGGGTTCTGTCCTCGGCCTCAACTGCCTTCCTATTGGCCATCGTACGCTCATCCCATACGATCAGAGAGCAATCCTTAAGCACGTGTCCCTTATCGCTGTTACGTGACACACCACAAACAGGCGTTTTGGCGCTCTCTAAATCGATGGGAATTTGAACATGGCATGTGCTGTCTTGCCACTCTGAAGCAGTGTGGCAGCGATTCCCGACGACGCTACAGCAATAGCAACATTGCCTTGCCTCCTGACCTCTGCAAGTATGCCATGTTTTTCCTGTTCAAACAGGAGCAACCCAAGAAAAACATTTTACCCTGGTGCAAAACCAGGCTTTCAAGGACGGTGTCATAATTTTTTTTTTGCTCTGAAGAGAACTCTGTCTCAGCGTTATATAATCTCGATTTCCATAGTCTTGATGCGGTAATAATTGGGGATCAGCACACGATCATCAGTTACATCGATTTCGTCTCCAGTAGCACGCCTCAAAGCTCGCAGAAAATCTTCAGACAGATGATGGCAATATTTCAATCATCATTTTGTAATACTTAACATCGCATTTTTTTTCTTATTCTTTATTTTACACAAAAACATGTAATAGTACACAGTAATTTTTAATAGTCTTGCTCAACACTGCTCAAGATTTTGAGGGTTTTTTGGAACTTGAATTTTTCTAAACGAACTATATCCTGAATAACTAACTAATAACCTTGCCAACATGAGCAAATTTAAATTAATAATTCACAAAAAATTTTAACATGTAATTTGATTTGATTTTTATGAAATCAAATAGATGGCGCTGTTATAAAATCTTCTTTATACTACTACATTCATTAAACTATGTTTCTCTGCCCAAGTTACTCAAATGGCGTAGTTTTTATTGTGTAAAGCCAGATAATAGCATGGCTTACTCAAAAAAACATTGAAAAATGATTACGTCGTTAGATTATAGACTGTCACAGAATGCGTAAGAAAAATAAATATTCACAACTCCTCCCCCGTAGGTGATAGCGTGATAATATGTTGGCCCATCCTTTATTCATGCAAAATTTGAAGATATTCCATGGCGTATGTTTATATATATGTATATATATTCAAGTAAGTTTTTGAGTTTAGTCTGAACATACCTACATACAGACAAACAGACGAAATTTCTAAAAACTATATTTTTGGCTTTGATATCGATTGTAGATCACTTCCCAAGTATTCTTTTAAAAAAATATTTAATGAACAGTTTTGACTTTCCTATGATTTTATTATAATTACCTATATGTTAATATTATTCGTAAAACTCTTTAGTTAAGTCCAAGTCCCAAGAGGACACAAATTTTCGTACAACTGTTGTCGTTTAATTGTGTCTGTAATTACAGTAGTCGAAAGGTAAAAATAATATTATTTTGTTAATGTAATGGTGTGTTTTCGTTTGTACTAATTTGAGTCAGTAGATGTCGTTGTACGTATATAAATAACATTGAAACGTTATTTAAGATTAGGTTGCGTTGCAAAATAACTCCGTTAGATCGTTGGAATAAGAATATGATATTTCATTCATGGAGAACGCCGTTTCACCATTAAAGAGATGAAATATTTTTTTTAATTATGCCCAAAAAGAATTATACGATACAACTTTTATAAAGAAAATTCACATTACATCTATAACTAACTGCTAACCTTGCCAACATGATCAAATTTAAATTATTAATTTCGAAAAAGTGTTAACATGTTACTTGATTTAATTTTTGTGTAATCTCATAGATGGCGCTGTTTTAAAATTGTCTTTTTACTACTTATATTCATTAAACTATGTTTTCTTGCCCATATTACGTTGTTTTGAAAAACGAATAATGGGAATCTTTATTATTTACCTAAATATGTTTACGTGCCTAGTTTCAAGTTAATTAGCCCAAGGAATAAGATTCTCCCATACAAACTTTAACATCCCCTAAATCTTGCACTGGGGGTACTACTGAAAAAATAAATATGTCATCCTTGATAACTAATTAAGGATAATGTTTGTGCTAAGTTTTGAGTTGATCGGTTCACGGAAAAATAAGTTACACCCTTGCATCCATTGCACCATTTAAATTCAATATTGCTTACCTCCCATAACTTACGGCGTGATAATATGTAGCCTAAAGCCTTCCTTGGTTTACAAGGAACATTTTTGCTGAATTTCAACTCAATCTATCCAGTAGTTTTGGCGCCAACCCGTACCATAGGCACAGAAAAACAGACAAACAGACAAACAGACAAAAATTCTAAAAAGTCACTTTTTGTCATCAGTTACGTTTTTCTAACAAAAGCCACTTATTTTTCCCAGAAAATTCTCAATGTACAGTTTTTCTTTCGTTACTGTTTTATTATATGTATAGATATTTTTTTGTATTCGTCAGGACTTATGTTGTTATTATTTTATTCAACGTAAAAATGGTGTCACTCTTCTGGGTACATTTCTTTTACTATTTCTATATTACTTCGACGTCTTAGTGTGCATGGTGTTTAATTATTTATTATTTAATTATTTGTGTACACACAAACACTTACAAAAAGAAAAAAACACATACAGATAGAAGAGTACAAATTTACTGCTTATTTCTAACGAAATTTCTTCTAGTAGACCTGCGACAGGAGAGTTGGATGAGAAATGTAGACACAGTGTGTGTGTACAAATAATTCATATAAGTTAAAAAAGTTATTTTATATTTACAAAGTTACGCTTAGTATAAACAGTTTGTTATCGAATTAGTAAATAAATCATCATCAACGTAATAATTATATTTACTAAAGTTTTTGTTTTGGGCTTTAAACTTACAGAAAAATATCCCTGCAGCTTCCAACCAATACTAAAATAAAAATTATTCATGATCGTAAATTATTCAACATAAATACGACCGCATACATTGACCAATCAATTCAGAACTATCACAAAATCCGGTAATCGATCAAAATCCCTCGAACTGTACAGTGTCCCTCAAAAATTTGTAACAGATTTGTATGATCCATTATGCCACCCTCATACAATATAGCTATGTATTTTGTTGGGTAAAGTGGTACTTAAAAGTACTGTTCAGGACTCTCCAACTTGTCTTACGATTGAGACAGATGGCCAAGGAAATACTTGAAAGGAAATTATCATTTTTGTGTCGGGTTTTTCCTTCTTGTGGGGTGACAAAAATAAGGTGGATAAAATTTTTAGTAAGTACATATAAGTACATACATGTAAGTACACATCTATGAAAATGACTGATGAAAAGATATTGCGTGTAGCAGAGATAAGAATGCTGAGTTTTTTTTATGGTAGGTAAAAATCATCCAATAACAAATCCCGCCCTTGGGCAGAGCGGGAAACAGTGTCAGACTCTTACTCACTAAACAACCTACCCCGTTCCTTCCTTTTCTTAGTCCCAGAGCCCAGAATGCTGAGATGGATGTGTAGTGTGACGATAATGAATAAAGTGAGAAATGAGTACTTATATTGGAAGTTTGTAAGTGGCATCAATGACTGAAAAGTTGAAAGGGAACCGTTTGTCTTGGGTATGGGCATGTAAAGAGGAGGGATGAAACAGATGTTACGAAAAAAACCATATGGATGGAGAGGGAGAGGGAGACCAAAGAAAATATGGACTGCTGGACATAAGCCGGGGAAGTTTATGCCCAGCAGTGAACGTCTGTCGGCTGAAATGATGATAATGAAGCTTTTATTCTGGTAAATAAAACTTACTAGTTTCTAAACACAATACCGCCTACATCACCATGACCTAAGTGATTAAAAATAAAAATGCAAATCCGATATAGCCCCGCCGTCCATATTTATCTAATGTCATATTTGCATATGACTTGTTACGACATGTCTAGTCACGTGCCCACTGACGTTTCACGCAGATTACATTTATTTTCAATCTTCATTGTTGATTGAAAATGAAGATTTGCATGTTTTTGATTTTGTTGAGTAATGCTGTACCTAATATAGTCATATATTTTTTCTTGTGATAGATTTCAAAGTAGCTTTATTGTTTGGAAAAAATAGATTGAAAAAATAAATTTTCAAATTGGTAGTTTTTCGGGTTTGTTGTATCTAGGTGTAATGTATCTATAAATGTATGCATTTAGAAATATTTAAGAATGTTTATCAATTGTTTAGTATCCATAAAACAAGCTCTGTTCAGCTTAGGACTAGACTAGACGTTATGTGACAGTTGTGGAATATATAATTATGTAATAGAGAGCCCAATGCGAGCGCCGGCGTTGTCTTTCTATAATGTCTCTAATAAGAGGAAAATTAGGTCTGTTTTAGAATTGGGACAAAACTAAATTTTGAGTTTAGATAATCTACACTTCTACACTAATATAACAAAGAGGTAAAGTTTGTTTTTTTGTTTGTAGGGGGTAATCTCTGGAACTACTGGTCCGGTTGGAAAAATTTTAGCATCAATATAAAGCTGCTTTACTCTTGAGTGTCATAGACTATATTTTGTGTACGCGGGCGAAGCCGCTAACAAAAGCTAGTAATAATATATTCCACAACAGTCACACAACGTCGTCCAGTCCCAAACTGAGCAGTGCGGATTGGTGGATTTTTGGTTCTAGGACATGCCGGTTTCCTCACGATGTACCGTTTGAACCTGCAACCTACAATTCATAAGTCGGGGCCGTTACCACTCGGCCACAACTGCTCAGCCTTGTCAGCCATTTTGTTATTTAGCTAAATCACATACAAGCCATTAAATAAGAAACCAAATCCAATAATTTTCCTTAACACTATTATGCTGACTGTCCACTTACATTTTTTCTACCAAATGCCTGGTCACGAGGTAGGGTCAACCAAAAAATATGCGGCCACCGTCCAAAGCAGTTTGTCTTCATCGGCGACAGGTTTATGACCGGGGGCGGTAAATAATATCGGCGCGGGAAAAGACGTCATGCAACATTCATACGTTATGTTCGATACAGGTTGATATTGTTTTTTGGAAAAGGTAGATGATTTTCCTTAAAGAAATGGGACAATCGAAAAGTTGCACCGCTTTTTCGAATCCTGATTTTGATGATAGACCTTTACGTTACAAGCTTTGATCTGCCATCAACCTAGAAAACTGGACCATTTAATGATGAAAATATTTAAATCAAGAGTGAATAGGTTACTTCTATAGGTAAGCGTTCTCCATCATCGACTACATCGTCGCTTTCCATCAGATGAGATAGTGGTCAAGATTTTTTGAAGTGGAAAATTATCGAATAATTTTTCCAAGCCCGTAATTAGGAAGGAGTTCTATTTAAGTCTTAAAACTCTGGGTGGAAAAAGTGCCTTAGTATTCCAGGGTTACAATAACTCTTTCGACCAATCCTTCAGTGAGACCCAATCTTTTGTTATGCGTAACATTTGATATTCTCATAATACAATATCATTTAGTTTGGTGAAGGCTGTATAAAAAATTAAATAAAATCGTTGAACGAGAGGCATCAGTACAGAATATTACTTTTATTTTGATCATCATTATCATTTCAGCCGAAAGACTGAGAGAGTTCACTGCTGGACATAGGCCTCCCCCAATTTTCACCCTGTGCATTGAAACCCCTTATTTTGATAAAATTACAAAACTATACATCAACCTACCTACTTAAAAAGAAAAATGGTACTTTTGTACCATTTTTCTGTGATTCTGTATCTCCTTCGTGTTTATGAGTGTTCAAGAATTGTAAAATAAATCAACGAAAAAGTGGACGATTATTCCTTTACTAATAAAAAGACACGTCCTGTACATGTGAGCGTAACTGGATTTCCTCAAATACCTCAGAACTGAGGGTCTATTTCGAGCTGTAGGTGGATATTGGACAACAACTGGCGCCGTTCCTAGTGGGATAAGTAGATACTGTACTATAAGCTATTTGTATTATTATTAAGACAAATGTGAAAATGGTTGTAGAAATAATAATGACTTTTAATTTTTTTTTTTTCTGATAAGCTTTAGCTGTGATAAAGGTTAGATTTAAGCAGAGTTTTTTATTATTATTACAGCTAGTCTGTACTGTCCCACTGCTGGGCATAGGCCTCTCTCCATTATTTCCGGTTATCTGGGTTACTCATTTTATCGTTTCAATTCCTAATAAAGTCATCCAGGTCGTTCATTCATTCACCAATCCTGTGTTTTATGGGCCCACAACTCGCTAGACATGCGGCAGACATTTTATATAGCATTTTTAAGCAGAGTAAATAGGAATAATAACAAAGACTATTTGTTCAATCAATCTGCTTAGGTAAAGAAATGGGTAAAGACACCCTATTTCTAACATTACGTTCGTTTAAGAGTATGAACCGTCTTAGCTAGACAGTTGGAATGTACCACAAATGATTTAGACAGATGTAGTTTTGTTGCTGCTATAACAAAAACTAAATTAAAAAAACAGTTTAAGTGGGACTCCCATAAAATATACGTGATTTTTAGCACTTGGTTGGTATTTTTTAATATGAAAAATCATCCTAAAGATCTCGTGCTCTAGGACGGGTGGTAACCTAATTCCTTTTTTTTTGGGCCCTACCGTTACGGTTTTTAATTAAATTAAATGAATAGATTTAGACTTATTTGCTAATTAAATTATATAATCATCAAATCGCAGGTTTGAGAGCTAAACAATAAGTACAGAAATAACAATCAGCCCAAACATGCTAGAAGACGGTTATAACGAAGTTTCTACAATAAATATGAAAAATGGGTTAAAATAACTCTTTACTAATAATGAAACACATAGCGCTATCTATGAGGTTGGGTTAGAACTACGATGGCATAAAAACGGTGACCTATTGTTAAAATAACGGAGGGTTACCAGTATAATGCTTAGGGACGCGGTTTTAAATCACATGAGTGTTAAGAGATTTGAATGCGCAGACATGATGATGACATGATGTTAGTAGAACAAAATGTAATTATTTTTTTACATTATTTGTGAATACAACGAGATTTTTTTATTTACTTTGCAACTAGCTTTTTCCCGCGGCTTCGCCCGCGTGGTATTGGGGTTGGGGTTTCCGGGATAAAAAGTAGCCTATGTCCTATTCCGGAGTGTATCTTATGCCTGTGTCAAATTTCATCTAATCCAAACATCGTAATTTTCACAATATGTCACATAATATTAGTAAGATTACTACTAGTTTAATATAAAAATAATAATAAAGGAATTCAAGAGTCAAAATTTATTTATTTATTGTCACAGGGTGAAGGTTTTTACCACAGGTGAAAGAATATCGCTGTAACATACCCATGGTGTGTAAAATTTGTAATTATTTATTTATTTTTGGAATAACATAATAACTTTGAACTAACTAAGAACTGGATCAACTACAAATTGGACCAAACGCGCCTAAAAGTTTTACTTTAAGCCCACCTAGAATCATTTACATTAAGAACAAATCATAGAATTGAGAAATAGTAATCGATCCTTGTGGTCAACCAAAACCAGACTATATCCCTCTAAATTTATCAACCTATTAATCAAATGAAACTTAGCCAGATGGCGTCCATATCCCAATAAAACGAGTCCATACTTAAATATCAATCAATACAATGACACATTGCTTTACAATAATTACATTTACACAAAAAATATTCACCCTCTAATATCATAATCCGTAGTTACCCCAAAATACGGAGTTACCCTAAGATCCGTAATTTCCCCAAAATCCGTTTAAGTGCAACTATTTTTGGTAAATCGGTGTGAAGAGGAGTCGATACTATACAAGGGAGGTTTAATCAAATCATGGCAGAGAAATAATCGAGTGTCATATTATGGTGTTTTGTGGAAAAATGGTAATGGCTATTTTTTGTCTATACCATTTTTATTCATGACCGTGTAGTTTATTGAATTTTGTGTTTGCTTCTGAGCATGATTGCTTTCGTTACATAGTTGAATAGTAATCGGATCATAATCTATGTGACTATCATAGGTAATTCTATCTTTACTTTCATTTTATCTTTATCTTATACTAGCGACCCGCCCCAGCTTCGCACGGGTACAACGGTGATACTAAACATATTATGCGTGAATTATATATATTTATAAACAATCCTCTTGAATCAGTCTACCTATAAAAAAACCGCATCGAAATCCGTTGCTAGGTTACTTCTAGGTAAGCGCGCTCCATCGTCGACCGCATCGTCGCTTTCCACCAAGTGAGATAGCGGTCAAGCGCAAACCTATAATCAATAAAACAAAAAATAACTTCATACTACTTAATGTAACATACCCCGCATATTACAACATAGATAATCCAAAACTCTTTTAGCTTACTACCACAAAAAGAGCATTCAATTCTGACAATAAATCATATATTACCTGGGTAGGGTTGTGACAGGCAATTTGTCATGTACCCGCTGATGCGCACCAAAGAGATTTGAGGAACGAGGAACCCTTTTGAGGAATACTCAAATCCGTTTGGTGGAATACCGAATTTTGTTATTGTTACGCTTTTGTGAGTTCTCGTTTATTTGCGAAATAATAATAGGGTTGTGGTGAATTTTTAGATGGCATTCGAATTTGGTAGGAAGTTAATTTAGATGATTTCAACTTGGTGTGAGTATGAGTGGAAAATCAGAAGTAATTGCGTTTACAGTTAAGTACCTGACGAAATGATTTTTTTTTAAGTTATCTGCACACACATGTAATGAAAACACTTCATTTCAATTTACATGTTTTTCCAAAATATTTTACATTCATTTTTTTTGGTAATATTTGGTTACAAATTATTGTAAGAAATTACTCACGAATAGATTTTATGGTATTTATGGTAGGGGCTGTCGCGAGACCAGCTTCTCACAAAAAATACTTATACAATAAATTGTGGCGGGGTTTGCACTTTGGACATTTCCACACTAGTGCAAAATAAACTACTTTGTAAACCTAAAAGCTGGTTTTCAACAAAAGGAAAATTGTTTAAAATATTATTTTCCTTAATAAATAAAACACCAAAACATAACATTCTGTTTTTATTTCACCACCCACATGCCCCATCTTACCCATGATTAACACGTCATTAGCCATTGCCCTAGGGGTGAAATCGAACCTTTTTAGGGTTCCGTAGCCAAAATGGCAAAAACGGAACCCTTATAGTTTCGTCATGTCCGTCTGTCCGTCTGTCCGTCTGTCCGTCTGTCACAGCCGATTTACTCGGAAACTATAAGTACTACAGTGATGAAATTTGATGGGAATATGTGTTGTATGAACCGCTACAAAATTATGACACTAAATAGTAAAAAAAAGAATTGGGGGTGGGGCCCCCCATACATGTAACTGAGGGATGAAAATTTTTTTTTCGATGTACATACCCGTGTGGGGTATCAATGGAAAGGTCTTTTAAAATGATATAAAGTTTTCTAAAAAACATTTTTCTTAAAGTGAACGGTTTTTGAGATATCAGCTCTCAAAGTCGTAAAAAGTATGTCCCCCCCCCTCTATTTTTATAACTACGGGGTATAAAATTCTAAAAAAAATAGAGGTGATGCATGCTAATTAACTCTTTCAACGATTTTTGGTTTGATCAAAGTATCTCTTATAGTTTTTGAGATAGGTTGATTTAACTGTAATTTTGGTTAAGTTATTGTGCTTACACTGAAAACGATGGCTGAACCTTATAAGATAGATCAAAAAATATACTACAGTATTGTACATTATTATATTATATATTATTATATTTGCTGCTACGGAACCCTTTGTGCGCGAGCCCGACTCGCACTTGGCCGGTTTTTTCTATGTTAATTAAACAGATTAAAGGCGGTGTCCGCATGACCTATTTCCACCCCGAGTCCCGACAGCATGCTTTTCATCCCCGCGAAGGGATGAAATACATAAGGGTTACGTTTGAACGATTTTAAATAATAACGCTAATTAATTGTAAAAATATTGCTATGGTTTATTTTAATTGGACGTGTCGTTATCACAAATTGTGAGTTATTTATTAGGACTTTAAAAAAAATAGAAAGAAAAAATGTAACAATTAGAATTCATCTGATTTTGTGTTCGTTTTTAGTTTTTAGTAATTTTCGAGCGTTTTTATTTTATTATATAACCGTCTCGTTAATCGCAATAAATCACAAATATTTGTTTAATAATATAGTCTTAACTTTGACTGCGATCCTACCTAATAGTAAGCAGTGATGTAATCGTTGATGATGAAGTGCACTAGTTTATAAAGAGCCTATTCACTCTTTTTTTGAGGACACCTAAATTATAATCAGACGGGAAGGCAAATTGTTCCAATCCTTCGATGTACGGGTACGCACAAAAGACCCTTCAATTATTCCATAAAAAATAATAGAACATTGTTGACAATGAATTTTAACAAGCTATTCAAATTAAGAGTATCATCTCTGAGGCTTTAGAGCTCGCTGCCAGATGCGTCCAAAGTCGAAATTATCTCATTTCATTATATTATTATTTGAGGACACTTTCTACAGCAATCTCGGTTGTTGGTACACCTGAGACCGTAGTACCAACTGAAGTGTAAACTGGAATTTTGAAATGAGAACGTTGATTACTTTTGAAAAAGGAATCGTATTTTGAAATTCCTGTTACTTTGTGGGTAGTTGCAGTTGAAATTTTTCACTTTTTATTATTATAGTCTTTAACTTAACCTAAGATGAGATCTTAAATATAAGTTTAAGATACTAAAAGGCTTTGTAATGGATTTAAATTATTTAAGGCACGCTGCTCAACATTTTGAGGAATTTATGATGACGTTTCGATTTTTACATCGGAAAAAAGATTCATAAATAACAAGGCATTATTACCTTGATGTGTGAAAGTGACCGATGCAGACAACTATTCGTTGCAAATTCTCTTTTATTAACATCAATTATAAGTATATAATACTGCTAATTAATTTATATTACTTAGCATAGCTTACCATATAATGTTCCCATTGCTGGAACTCAGGGCTCCTCTCTAGGAGCGGGAATAAGGCGTAATCTATGAGCCTAGAGCGGATTGGAGGATGTCACATGTCTTCAAAGTTTTGGTTCTAGGACATGCCGGTTTCCTCACGATGTTTTCCTTCACCATTTTGAGAGCAGTGGTGATGAAATAAATTACACAAAGTAATATGCCTGGCTGGGTTTGAACTTGCGACCTACAATTAGTGATCAACCTATGACTGGCCTGTTGGTCTAGTGATTAGAGGCCCTGAATGCTATGCCGGAAGTTGAAGGTTCGATGCCCGCCCAAGACAAATGTTTGTGTGATGAGCTCAATCATTTCTTTGTCTGGGGGTAATTTATCTAGAAAACACACGTATTTAGAAATATATAAGTATGTTTATCAGTTGTCTAGTACCCATAATACAAGCTCTGCTTAGCTTGGGACTAGACGACGTTGTGTTAAATATATAGAAAACCACTGCTCTATTTTTATTTCTTAATTACTAGAATATTAATGCGTTGCTTGTAAAACCATAAGATCTTATTAAATCGACGACTGTTTTAATGCGAATCAGCAAGGCCTGTCCTTACATTTCACAGACATCATTAAATAGTATAAAACAAAGTCGCCTCAAGCTGACTGTCCTTATGTATGCTTAGGCCTTTAAAATTACGCAAGGAATTTTGAAGCGGTTTTTTTTAATAAATGAGGATTTAAGAGGAAGCTTTCTATGCATGCATGTATTTAATACTAGCTTTTGTCAGCGGCTTCGGCCGCGTACATAAAATATAGCCTATGTCACTCAGTGGTAAAGCAGCTTTCTATTGTTGCTAAAATTTATCCAATCGGACCAGTAGTTCCAGAGATTACCTCCTACAAACAAAAAAACAAACTTTACCTCTTTATTATATTAGTGTAGATCACCATCCCGTGCGAAATTGGGGCGGATCGCTAGTTACGGTATAAAATAATACGCATATTAAACGCTAGTTACGGTATAAAATAATCTTCAAAATCCTGCAACACCGGTACACAAATCTTAACAAGGTAAGTCGTTACCCGTAAACACGACTAAATATCCCTCGCTTATACTCCAACATTCAATATCCTAAAAGATTCAATTCTACCAAACCAACGCACACTTCGCTTATGGAAAAACTACCCTTGTTACATTAAGATAGAGTTGAAACAATACGCAAATTAAATTGGTAAACGCGTAACCGCGATATTGTGCGAGCTGCCAGCAACCGTAGGGACTCTGTAAAAGGGTTGAAGCCTATTGGGGCCCAGGGTCTCTTTCTGAAAAGAAGGCTTGGCCCCAGTACGAAGGGCAAAGAAAAAACGTGGTGGGGTGTTTAGTCAGTAAGAGTCTGCCACTATTTCCTGCTCCGCCCAAGAGCGGGATCGTCATTGCATGATTTTTACCCACCATAAAAAAAAACAGTGATCACGAAATAAATTACACAAAGTAATATGCCTGACTGGGTTCGAACTCACAGTTACAATTAGTGATCACCCACTGTTCTATTTATATTTTTTAATTACTAGAATATTAATGCGTTGCTTGCCAAACACGAGATCTTATTGCAACGAAGACTCTCTTAATGCGAATCAGCAAGGCATGTCCTTATACTTCACAGAAATTACGGTAAAAAATAATCTTCAAAATCCTGCAACACCGGTACACAAATCTTAACAAGGTAAGTCGTTACCCGTAAACACGACTAAATTTCCCTCGCTTATACTCCAACATTCAATATCCTAAAAGATTCAATTTTACCAAACCAACGCACACTTAACTTATGGCAAAACTACCCTTGTTACATTAAGATAGAGTTGAAAGAACACGCAAATTAAATTGGTAAACGCGTAACCGCATAATATTGAGTTACCAACTTTTCTTTTATGCACCAGTTACTCAATCTTCAATTCTATTTGTAACATAATAAGGTGTTTATAAAGTGCAGTGGTTTTGGTAACGGTTAGTAAGTCCTTAACGCAATTCGTGGGCATCACATCACAAAGTTACGGGTGCGTTCATGTGTGAACGTCTCTTAAGGTCTCGGTGGCAGGTTACTTAAACCGCTGAGTTTTATTGATTGTTACGTAGTAAATCGGATGAAAAATACTGTGATTTTGAAGGAAATGAGTAAATAAGGAATTTTGTTAAGTATTCCGTTTAAAAATGTATGAAATTTCGATATCTTTACACAATAATAGGAAAATTTCGGGTAAACCATTTATCAAGAAAGACTATAAGTAATGTAACACTATGCTAAGACTAATAGGACCTTAGCAATAATCATTAACATGGGCGATATCAAAAGCTAGTAGTAGCAGTAGTAAAATGTTCGAAGCCTACTGGGGCCCAGGGTCTCGTTCAGAAAGGAAGGCTTGGCCCCAGTTCGAAGAGCAAAGAAGGAACGGGGTAGGGTGTTTAGTCAGTAAGAGTCTGATACTGTTTCTCGCTTCGCCCAAGAGCGGGATTTGTCATTGGATGATTTTTGCCCACTATAAAAAAATAACTCTTAGTAAAATATTAATTTATTGAATGTAACACACACAAGACTAGTCATTTTTGAGATACTGGAAAGAGTCTTATATCCGACAAGTGGAAATCTTTGGTTTTGATAAGATAAAAAACCAGAATTTCAGTAAGAAATTGGAGTACCAACCCAACCAGAATAAAGTATTCATCTGTGCCCCATTTCTCTTTCGTTGTAGTAGAATAAAAACTCATAGATAAAGCCTTATTTTAGCCCTTACATCCTCGTAATAAAAAACAAATGATTTTTACAATACTTTGGCGATAAAGGAGGTTTCATACGATCTGAACGTTAAGCTGCGGTTACATTCAAAGTTTTCTGCAAGTATTAGTATACTTGTACATATCTATAGACAATAATTACAGGATATAACTATATATTAATAATAATTATCTTTAGATATGTAGGCAAAAGCGTAAAAAAACATTTGACTAAACTGTTTACTTCATCAAGAACTATAGTCACTGGCAGTGGTTTTGCCCTGGACATAGTAGAAAATGTAGTTCTTATGTGTTTAATAATAAACTAGCATTTTGTAAAAAAATAAAAACTCAAAAACTATTAGACCGATTTTATGCATTACAAACAAAAATACAAATCTTTCCTCTTTTAAAAATATTATTAGGTTGTGATAAAATAAATTTCACGTTTTACTCTCTCACTGTAAAGAAAGGCTTCTTTTGATTCAAAGTACCTAGTAAACTACCTAGTTTCAGATTTTTCATCTCCTTAATGGCTTGACAACCTCAAACTCGTGTGTCAGAATTTATTTATTTTTTATATCTCTACTATCTTAAATATTAGGTGGTTCCAAAAATATTCTGCAAAAAACAATCGTCCAATTCTTTCGCTGTGTGGAAAGTATCTAAGCTTGTGTTTTTAGTTCATTAAAGGTGCGTGCATGCGGAAGCAGTCGCCGCCGGATGCCTTTTACAGCGGCAATGCTTTGGCGGCATGATCAATGGAGTGAGACTAGGGTGACCAAAAATACCAAGATCTGCTATGCTATCAATTCAAAACACTATTTCGTAGAAGACCCAGTAAATACACCATTAGCTACGGGGTCACGCTAAGCTCGTACCGCATTAAGGAAACATAAACTTAGTATTTTTTTTCATCATCATCCATTTTTTTATATACTGGTAGTACAGGCCTCGGGTAGTGATAATTTTAAAAAGAGGTTTTATATACTTCTTGTAGTGCAGGAATGGTAATGATACAAAAATGATTGCCGCTGTCAATGTATTAATTTTGTTTATTTTTAAGGAATATTGGAGCTATATAATACAACAGAATATTTTTCTGGTTACCATTTTATTTATAAATAATTTTATTTTATTTTCCACAATAGATTTTTTCTTACATGCACAAAAAAAGAAATAATTTTATTCGTGATCTTTTTGCGACAAAAACAAATCCTATCGCGCATTTCTCTATCCCATGGTCACCGTACTCTCTTTGACGTTCGCCGCCCGCATAAACAATAACATCCAAACTGGAGTCACCTCAGGGAGTACCATTGTCGCGAAATGATCATCCTCACAGAAGGAAACCGTCAAAAGGTATATTAATGAGATGCGAGTCTTTGACGAGTCTTTCAAAAGGTAATTTTTGATAATACTCCAGGGAACTTATTGTATTTTTTCTTCTTTGTCCCAAAAATTATATCTGTTGATGTGTTTTTTTTTTTTGTTTCAATCTGCTAATGGACAGCTTGATTATACTCGTATATGCTAGTTCGTAATGTTTTCTACTAATACTGTTATTGAATCAGTAAAGAATAAACTGAAAATGGAATCAGCAATGTAAATACTTTGGATAGAAAAAATCGATATTAATCAACTAGTCCTGTGCGTCTCGCATCCATCGAAGTTCTGCAACACTCACCCGTATAGCCCGATGACCTCATCGGGCTATACTAATCTGGTTGTATCTTCCAGTTTTTACTCCAAAAACTTACAGCCCTATTCTTCTCCGGACTATGAACAGTTTATTTATGATCAGCTCATTTAAGACAATGACAAACTAATACAAGTTGTATTTAGAGTATATGTATTTGGTTTTAAACTTTTGTGACCAAAGCGAACGCCGGTGTTCGCACACCTATTGTTCTTTAATTGTGTCTGTAATTACCAAAGTCGAAAGTTTAAACCGATAAGACCGCTCAATTTTAAGTTTGCTACGAATATTGCTACGCGTCTAAATCGACTACAAGAAGGTCTTCGACCTTCTACGCCGTAGCCTGCTGCCTGCTACGCCGTAGCAGTTTGTATGCAAGCTTTCACACAGGCATACATCAAGCGTAAGATACACCAGCGTAGGCCTGCCTACTGGGGCCAGGGGAACTTGAAAGTAAAACCCTGGTCCCTGGAACGAAAACAAAAAAAGACCAGGAGTAGGTTTTTAGTCGGTGAAAAATTAAAAAAGTAAAATGATTTTCCTAACTAGAGAATCATTTTACTTTTTTTATTTGGACTTGCCTGTTGGTCTAGTGGTTAGAGGCCTTGACTTCTATGCCGTAGGTCGTGGGTTAGGTTTCCATCCACGATAAAATGTTTGTGTGATGAGCACGATCATTTGTTCTGTCTGGATGTAATTTATCTGTAATATGTATGTATTTAGAAAAATATAAGTATATCAGTTGTCTAGTAATCATAACACACGCTTTGCTTAGCTTGGGACTAGACGGCGTTGTGTGATAGTTGTGGAATCTACACTAATATAATAAAAAGGTAAAGTTTTGTTGTAGGAGGTAATCACTGGAACTACTGGTCCGATTGGAAAATTTAGCAACAATAGAAAGCTGCTTTACTCCTGAGTGACATAGGCTATATTTTATGTACGCGGGCGAAGCCGCTGACAAAAGCTAGTCAAGTCAAGTCAAAGATTTATTTGCAGATAAATATGGTTACAAAAGTTCTTAAAATGGTAGGTAATGATAGTAGCTTAACATATTTAATAATAACATAATGACATGCAAATTAGGCATGCAAGGTACAATTATAATTATTACTTAAATTTAAATTGGAAGAATTCTTTTATATTATAGAAGGGATTCTCAATTAACCACCTACGTAAAGCCCTTTTGAAGCGAACCATTGGAAATTCTTTAATTTGGGTAATACACATGGGATAACAGCTTCGCTTATATAGTTCAGTTTTTATTCTAGTATTAATGAGCCTATTAGGATATCTGGTTTTGAATGCACATTTATCTTCAAGTTTTTCAAACATCTCTGGATGGGATGGGGCATCTACTTCCTCAATATAAATACAAGTCAATGTTAGTATTCCGAGTTTTTTAAACAGTGGTTTACAGGATGTGAGTGGGTCTACATTACAAATCGCTCTTTCGAGATGCACCGAGTTACCCCATACCAGTGGTATACTGGTATATATAACGCAGTACAGAACCAACATATGCATGATAAGCTTGCAGTGTGGCTTGCTTGTTTGTTAGGTTTGATAAACGCCATAGAGCATAAGCAAACTTACCGAGTCTTCCACATATCATACACTTACCCAAGAACACCTCTCATCTAGAACTATCCCAAGAAAAGTCACGCTATTTGATTGTTCTATTTGTTTATCTTTATAAATTATGTTTAAGTCGATTTTATTCCAGTTTTTGTTACAAAATTGTACATATTTGGTTTTCTCTATGTTAGGTTTAAGGTTATTCTTTTCCATCTAAGTTATTATTTTGCTTACGGTACTATTTATTTCCTGATTATAGTTGTCTTTAGTTTTAGGGATGATTACGGTAACATCGTCTGCAAAGAGTGTGCAGGGATGGTCAGTTACTTTTGACAGATCATTGATAAAAATCAGAAAGAGTGGAGGGGCTAAAATAGTGCCCTGTGGAACGCCTGTGCAATTATAACCTAATTTGGAATTAATTTTCTGTTCACCATTTTAATCGGCTTTATCCACAATAATTTCTACAACTTGCGATCTGTTTGCAAGGTAGCTTTTTAGCCATGCATTTGCTTTTCCGCGGATTCCATATTTATCACATTTACAGTATATTATATTATACAGTATATTATATTATACAGTATATTATATTATACAGTATATTATATTATACAGTACATTATATTATACAGTATATTATATTTAAAAAAAGTCGTAAAATGACGAGAACGCTACTGATCTGTAGATATAGGTCTAGCAGAAAATGGAGTTGCACTCTAAATGTAACCTCAATTCCAACATGGTTAACTAAAATCAACGGTAAACTAGATTTGGTTCTCAAACGAGATTGTTACGGTCCAGATTATTTCCTGTCCATTACCCCTTGGCTACAAACCATATTACAGCAATTTCCTTTCAGCGCCGCAACTTATTGAATTTATTTCTTTTTCATGGGTCACTTTTAGGAAACATTCGGTTATTGGGGCGAAATGGGGGTTAATTTTATATCTTGTGGGAGGCAGGTATTGACATATTGTGGGTAACTTCATTTGCAGAGGCAAAAAAAAACTTTAGAAAAATGATGTGAAAATAAAAATCTCTGTTTTCATACCAACACAAAGTATTTAAAGGTCGAAACCTACTGGGGAAGGGTCGAAGCTTACTGGGGCCAAGGGTTCGCGTCTGAAAGGAGGGCTTGATCCTGGTATGAAAAGCAGTGTAGGAACGTAGTGAGTTTTTTGGTCAGCATGATTGTCAAACTATCTCCTGTTCCACCCAAGGGACTTTCTTTCTAAGATAATAGAAAAAAAATAATCTATCACATACATTATCTCGAGTACATAATAAGCTATCTACTTTACCAACTTCAATCTTGCAGCCAGATTCGTAATCTTTACGAAAATGGAGTTAATAAAAAAGTTCAATAAAATAATCAATTTAATTTAATTTATTAAAATAATTAGACGGACAATCGGTTCTATTTTCATCAAAGTTAATAACAAAATAAAATATCTCCAAAAGTTCTTAAAACCCAATTCATTGCAGAACCCACAAATCCTACACAAAAGGTGAACACAAACAAAAAAAAATATAGGTCTGCGTAACACATAAATAGTAGGCAGTTTATTGACTTTCATTGAACCTTAGTTGTCCTACAAATAAATAAATAACATTACCACCTGAAATAAAAGAACGATAAACGAGGGCAGTCCTGAAATGTATTTAATTTCGTTCGGGGACCGTCTCGGTGCACGAATGGCTTCATTTGCGATTTTTATTTCCGCCCAGTGTTCGGCTTTAGGGATGGTACAGTAGCAAAGGTAAAAGTATCGATATAGTGGTATTAACTATGTAGGGCTTGTGAAGAAACAATGAATAATACAAAATTGTAAAATACAAGTAATAATATATTAGAATATATTATTTATTATTATGTTCTTTTTTTAGAATAAAATATACAGCTTTTATTAGAATATAAGCTGTATATTTTATTCTAAAATCACCAAAAAAAATTAAGGCGAACTAATTAGCAGATAGTCACTGTAAGATAGCAGTTATGTGTTTCTTTTTTTTTTTTTTTTTTTTATGGTAGGTGAAAATCATCCAATGACGAAACCCGCTCTTGGGCGGAGCGGGAGACCAGTGTCAGACTCTTACTGACTAAAAAACCTACCCCGTACCTTCCTTGCCTTATTTCTGGAGTCGAGGTTACAATTTTCACATACCCTCTAGGCTCCAGGAGGCTTCGACCCTGAAGGGCCCCTGCAGTTTGCTGACAACTCCTTGAGGCGCGCGGGAACGGTGCGCGCCGTTGACGACTTGGACTCGGTCTTACCAGACGATCGAACGGCGAGCTACCCATTGCTCACCGTCCGCGAGCCAGTGTCTACGGTGGCCGGATATCGGCAGGATCGCGGCGGCGACGGCTACGGCGAGTACGCCGTTGCCTTTGCCTTATGCGGTCGGCCTCCTCCTTTACGAGCATTACTGCTTCGCAGAAGGAGGCGACCGCCTGCCATTCCTCTTCGCTGCGGACCATGGCCTGAACCAGGGCCCGACGCGAGAGGTCGCCGCCGCCGATCACCCCCACGAGGACACGGCGATGCTCTTCCCAAGCAGGGCACACCTCCACCGTGTGCTCCACCGTGTCCTCCGGGCTCGCCTCACAGTGGCGACACCCGGACGTCTCTTCCGCACGAATCCGGTGCAGGAATCTCCCGAACTTCCCATGTCCGGTGAGAACCTGCGTCATGCGGAAAGTGAGGACGCCGTGAGGTCTATCCAGCCACGCCTCAAAGAGGGGCACTACCGCTGAGATTACGGTGTGCCCAGCGCTGGGTTGCGACAGTCGCTGTTTCCACTTCACCATGAGATCTCGCCGGAGCTCCTTCCGCCACGCCTCGACATGTTCGGGCAGCGGATCTTCGCCCCGGCGTTGCATCTCCACGCGCTGGTCGTGCATGCGTGCAAGGACTGTTGCCTCCAAATCCCATGGTGGTAGGCCAGCAAGGAGGCTCGCCGCCTCGCGGGACACCGTGCGGTATCCCCGCACCATCCGGATGGCCATGACCCTCTGGCAGGCGTTCAGCTGGGCCGCCGGGCGTTTACGCAGCGTCGGCGCCCACACTGGTGCCCCATAAAGGGCCATGGACCGGACGATGCCGGCGTAGAGCCTCCGGCAGAAGGCGTCTGGACCCCCTAGGTTCGGCAGGAGCCGCTTGAGAGCAGCCCCCGTCCGATTGAGTTTGGGGGTCAGACGTCGGAAGTGCTCCTCGAAATTCCATCGGCTGTCGAGGACAAGTCCTAGGTACTTCATCGTCGACCCGACGCCGATGTGAACTCCTTCTACCGTTAGTTGGGAACCCGTTGGTGGCGCGTTCCGAGGGCCGTGAAAGCACATGGCCTCGGACTTGTGCAGTGCCACCTTGAGTCCCAACTGCTGGATCCTCTCAACGACTGTCGCAACCCCACGTGTCGCTAGTTCGACCGCCGCCTGGTACGACCTTCCCTGCGCTAGGACCAGCGTGTCGTCTGCGTAGCAGACCACGCTGACCCCTACGGGGAGGTCGGCGCGCAGCACGTAGTCGAACCCGATGTTCCACAAGGGCGGTCCTAGTACCGATCCCTGTGGGACACCGCACGACATCTCTCGCCGTTTCCAATCTCCTTGGTGACCGGGGTAGACTATGTACCTGTCGGACAGGTAGGCCTCGATTGTACGACAGAGGTAGTCGGGCACCCGGTGATACCGGAGTGCCGTCCTAATGCAACTCCAGGGCAGGGAATTAAAGGCGTTGGCAATGTCCAACGACACCGCCAAGACACACCTGCCCCGGGACACCGCATCCCCCGTCGTGAGGGCTCGCACGCGCATGATGGCGTCCACCGTGGAGCGCCTCCTGCGAAACCCGAACTGGTCGTCCGCGAGATCGGGCCCCTTCAGTGTTAGGTGCTTGACGAGGCGGTCTGCAATGACTCTTTCAAAGAGCTTGCCCACCTCGTCAAGCAGCACAATGGGCCGATACGCGGACGGAGAGTCCGCAGGGCGCCCCGGCTTCGCGACGAGGACCAGTTTTCCCGTCTTCCAGGGAAGTGGGAACTGGCCCCTCTCCAAGCATGCGCTAAAGAGCCCCCCCAATCGAGACCCGAGAGCCTCCATGGCCAGGACCCAAGCCTTTCCTGGCAAGCCGTCGGGTCCTGGGGCGGTATTCTTCGCACCCATCCTGCGTACCGCCACTCTCATCTCTACCTCGGTCACTTCCGGAGCATTGGTACCGTCGTCGCTGACGTGGTCCGCGTCAGACACCGCTGGTGGCGGAGCCATGGGCGGGGGGGAGCGGTCCCCCCGCGCAGGGAACAGAGCGCTCACCACACCCTCCACGATCTGTGGCCGGAGACTCTGCGTCAACGGGGGAGCCCATGGGCGGAGTTTCTCCCGCACCAACTTGTATGGGCGTCCCCACGGATCAGCGTTGAGCGTCCCCAGCCACGCTTTGCAGGCCTCGTCTTTGGCCCGCTTTATCTCCGATCGGAGGGTGCGCCTTGCCACCCTGTATCCCTCGTACAGCTCCGCCTCTACGGCCTCCGCATCCGGCGGGCGGAAGCGGCGCCTGCGGTGTCTGGTATACCGGTGTCGCGCAGCATTGCATGCGGCGCGCAGCGTCGCAAGCTCTGGCGACCACCAGTACACCTGGCGTCGGGCGCGTCCTGGGCGGAGACGGGGCATTGCCGCGTCGCAAATTTGCGACAAGGCCTCCCGGAACCACTCCGCCTCGACGTCGATGTCGGCAGGCCTGACCGGTGCTTGCACCCAGGCCTGCACCGCCGCGGCTTCCAGGAAGAGCTCCCGTTCCAGCTGCCTCAGCGCCCAACGCGGACCACATGGGGTCTGTCGGACCGGCGCGGTCGAGGTCTGGGCGGAGACGTCAAACCGGATATACCGGTGGTCCGAGTATGTCTCCACCCCCTCCATGACGCGCCAGTCAACTACACGCGGTGTCAGGGCGGGGCTGGCGAACGAAATGTCCACCACGGACTCACCCTGCACCCGCACACACGTGGGGACAGAACCCCGGTTTAGGACGACCAGGCCTGTTTCCAGAGCCCAGTCCTCCACCATCCGGCCCCGCTGGTTCGTGAGCCGGGAACCCCAAGCCATGTTCCAGGCGTTGAAGTCCCCGCAAACGACCACGGGGAGGGTACCATACCCAGCGACGACGGTATTCAGCTCCCTGAGGGAGTCGTGAAGATCGGCGAGAGTTCTATTCGGGGACAGGTAGACGCCTACCACTGCAATGTCCCCGAACCGTGCTGCCACGCAACCCCGACCCTTCGTGACGGCCTTGAGGGTCGGGGTACCGGCGGCGGCCGACGAGATAAGGGTCACCGAGCCGCTCAGGTCCTGAACCCAGTCAGCTCTGGGCAGGACAAAGTACGGCTCGGAGACCACGGCGACGTTTATCGACCACTGCGCCATGCTCTGGAGCAACAGATCCTGAGCTGGGGCGCAGTGGTTGATATTCGCCTGGAGGAGACGTAATGGGGCCGTTATTGGCAGTCCATAGTCTCCTCCCTAGCCCTCTGAGAGGGCGCCGCCACAGTGGTTTCGGCGGCGACAGCAACAGCGGCGGCGACAGAAGAAGCGGCTGCGGCTGCGGCGGTGGTGGTGGTGGGGGGCCGACGAAGTTTGGCCTTCACGTTGGCCGGGGGGTCGCAGGACCTGCACCCAGCCCGGTGGTCGGCCTGCTTGCCTGCCGCCGCACATGCGTAACAGTGCGGCGCATTCCGGCACTCAGCAGACCTGTGACCGGGCTTACCACACTGGTAGCAGTGGTCGCTGCGATCCACCTCCGCGGCACAGTAGGCCCCCACGTGGTGCCCCACGTGGCAGCGGTAGCACCGCAGAGGTCTGGGCTCCAACAGTTTTACCTGGGCGGAGACCCAGCCCACCAGAAGACGTCGGCCCTCGCCAGTGATGGCCTTGGCCGCCGGCACGGGGCAGCTTACCGTTACGGCTCGCATGCCCGTGCTGTCAGCGCGGATGGTGCCCGCCCGAACCTGTTCGGGCGTGCAACCGCCCACCCTGACGATGGCGGCCACCACCTCGTCCACCTTGACTGAGTCGTCCAGGCCCATGATGCGCATGTCGATGCACTTGGTGGGCCTGGACACTCGGGCCTCCTCAGCACTGAGGGCCACCCTAATCTTGTCGGCCAGGATGTCCGCGACACTGGCCGTGCCGGGGACCTCAAGGATTCGGGCCCCCGTTAGGGTGCGCCTTATGAGGAAGCCCCCAGAGACTCCGAGCTCATCAAGGTAGGGCAACACCGCCCGCCTTGCCTTCTCCATGACGGAGTCATAATCCGCGCCCTTCTTTTCCGCTTCAGGCTGTAGCGTGATCACTACAGCCTCGGATTTCGGGGCGCGAAGTCTGGCCGCCATGGCCCGCCGCTTGCGCTCACGTCGCCGCTCGCGCTTTTTGGCTGCCCTAGCCACCTTGCCCGCCTTCTTCTTGGCGCCGACAACCGTCCAGTCTGCGCCAGCCGAAGGTTCTTCGGGAGGTGGCAAGCGCGGCCTGGTCGCCGCCGCTACAGGGGGTCCTCTGGGAGGAGGGACAGCCCCTCCTTGCCGCCGCTGCTGCTGTTTGTCCACCTGGGCCGGTTTCGTGGGCCCCGACGCTATAGCTCTACGCCTGGCTTGCCCCAACAATCCCGCCTTGGACGCTGCATCCGCCGTGGCCGCGGCTGCGGCGGCGTACGTTGCCGCCCTCTTCGGTCCAGAGGCCGCAAGTGGGGGGCGCAGCACGATGCCCTCCAAGACAGACACCTGGCGCTGAACCTGCTCCTGAAACTGCTGTTACTGCTGCTCTTGCTGTTGCCTGAAGGCTACCAGCTCCTGCCGCAGCAGGGTCAGCACCCCACTCTCCGGCTGGGGCAAGGACTGGGACACGCTCTGATCTTGTTGGCGTTCCCTTTTTTGTGCCATCGCCGGTTTACGTCTCTGGACATTGGCCAGAGCCACCTCGAGCCGCCCAATCCTTCTGTTGAGCGGCTCGAAGACAATCGACAGCTTGTCCATGAGGTCTTCGTGTCCCGTAGTCATGGCCTTCCCCTTTGAAGCCCCCAGCCTCTTCTTAGAGACTGCCGTTAGTGTGGCCTTCACGATCTCGGAGTACTTCGCCAACGCCTCCGTCATGCCGTCTGACTCATAGTCAGACAGCTCCGGCTCCGATCGGCTGGCCTGGCCACCAGTCACTCCGGGTTGAAGCGCCTCCCTGGCGATTTCCAGAGATCGTCGAACCGCGTCCTGGGCATTGAGGCCTCTTCCCCTACCTGTCTGGTGACCCGCACCCCGTCCAGTGGACGAGATTTTACGGGCCGACGCTTCGTCGGAGGATGACCCCTTATAGTCCCCAGACTTGGGGCGTTTCCGGAGGAACTGATGCCTCTTGGAAGCGGTTTCCTCCACCTCCATGCTCTCCGAGGCGGGCAGAGACGCGGCATCGGAATCTGACGCCGAGTCTCCGCTCACCTCCCTAAGGCCGAACCTCCTGCCGGCCTGTTCGGAACCCGCTGGCGCTGCGGACGTGCTGGGAACGGGTCCCAGGGACTCCACAACGCGGGCGGGTGAGCCACCCTGGCTCACTGCGTCCTTAAGGGACGGTACGGGGTCCGGAGACCCGAGGCGGTAGTTGCCCCCCCCAGAATACGAGGGGCAGCCCGAGCTCTGCTCGGGGAGGGATTCTCCCGCAATTGGGTACCCTCCTGGGGTAGATATATTTTTTCTACTCGCGCTCATGTTGTGCTGGTCACAGCTTTGCCTTTGTTTTGAATTGGGGTGGGGTCCCCAATAACCACGTTCGCCATCCTGGTCATGTCTGATATTCAGACACGTACCGGAGGCAAACCCATTCTTCAAAATCGCTGGCCAAGAGCACCAACAGCTGTTGGTGCCGATACTTCTAGGCAGCGCTCCTCCTGAGGCGGTCCGACTGGACTCCGCCCTGTGTTCCACTTGGTCTGGTCTCTCCCTTGAGGCCTTCCGGCATGAGTAGCTCTACCGGTATAGCCCTCAAGATCACAGAGACACGCAAGCCCCACCACGACGACAACGTGGGAACACGGTCGGTGGGGAGCAGTTATGTGTACTGAGTGATTAACAAATATACTCATTAAAAAAATATAACACACGAAATCATCTTCATTTCAGCTAAAATACGTCAACTATAGACATATACCTTCCTCAAGTGTCAACACAACGACGTCTTCTGCATTTCGCATCTATCAGATTTCCCCTCACTAAGTCATCGGTCCAACTTTTGGGAAGTCAATACTGCGTCCTCCAACTGTACACGGTCTCAATCCCTGAACTTTTTTCCCAAATTAAACTCAATAAAAAATGATCATTCGCTTAATTTTAATGATTTTATCAATAGACATCTCGATAACTCAATATCGAGAGTGAGAGAGACAGAGATATCGATTATTTTAATCGATACCAATAGAGTTCACTTCCCTACCTATAATAAGCTCGATCCGTGTATTGAGATTAACTTGTTTTTATAGCATTAGGTTAGTGTACATTAAATTTAACTATCACGCTTCATTGCTCGGATTGGCGGTAAGCAGAGACAATGAAACCAAATGTTTTCACTATTTATTTTAACTTTACAGGTATTTTGTGTCTTTAATGGAATGAAAGTTAGAAAACAGAGCTGTTAAAGTCGGGTTAGAACGTTTGAATGGAATTGAATGTAGTTATAATTTAAGAGAACCTTATCTAATCTCTGCAGAAGTCGAGAAAAGACATAGGGAACAGGCATCCCTTTATTTTCGTATTGGTATTTAAAAGGATTTTTTTATATAAAACATACTATTTTCTAATGCTGAGCAAAGATTGGAATCTTTACAATAATATGTTTAAACTAGTTCTCCACTGTGTTTCATCTGTTGGTAAACAGGTTTCTCACTACGTTGTATGGGAGCCCTCCTTAAATATTTATTTTGTTTTTAGTATTTGTTATAGAGCAACAGAAATACATAATAAATAAAAAAATGTCCATCGCTGTTCTTGAGATACAATACAGCCTGGCGACCTGGCGCAAACGGACAGACAATGAAGTCTTAATTATATTGTTCCATTTTTAACCTCTAGGTACGGTAGTTATTAATAGCAAACCACAAATCAATATTCAAACTATTACGTATATTTGACAATGAATATAAATGAAGTATGTCATCGAACAACTCGACGCACGGTGAGTATCACCTTACGTTGTTGAAAACTCTACGGTTTGAACTAAGCGTTTGACTTCATCTTTCATTCAGCGCACATCGAAAGACTAGAACAAATTATCTGCTGCGGTCTTCCCATCCGATTATAATTTGGATGACTTCAAGACTAGCCTTAAAGAGCAGCGCTTGGCTAGCATGAGGCACATTAGTTTATTAAAAGCCTATTCACTCTAGAGTCACCATCAACGATAACATCACTGCTTAGCATCATATGGGATCGCGGTTAACCACTAGTTAAAAAATCATAGACATACTTTCACCTCATTAATTTATCTACACTATCTACACTAATATGTTTTTTGTTTGTAGGAGGTAATCTCTAGAACTACTGGTCCGATTGGAAAAAAAATTAGCAACAATATAAAGCTGCTTTACTCCTACGTGATATTGGCTATATTTTATGTACGCGGGCGAAGCCGCTGACAAAAGCTAGTAGCAAATAAAAAAAACTTTAAATACCTAATTTTCAATAACTACAACACAATCCATTAACAAAGTACATTCCACACACACACTTTCATTAAAAACAATAATCAATACAACGAAAGCCGACCCCGGCGACTAATTAATCGCATGAACGACTTTCAATAATCGTCCGTACGCTCCGGTTAATGAAAAATCGTCCGGACACGTCCGTGCTCGTCCGAAAGAATCCGGTGATTCGCCTGACCGTTATAATTGGGTGGCCGTTTGAATAGAAACCGCTGTTTTGATCTAGGTAATGGACTAAAAGAGGGTGGTGTTATTGAATTTTTCGTTCTATTTTAGGCATCTCTCTTTTTTTGAAAAGAGCGGTTAAAATAGTTTGTCACGTAAAATGAAAACAGTTTTTCTTATATGTTTTATCAGGGTGTTACCCGCTGATACGATTGCAGATCCTCATTTAAACTGGCTTTATTTAATTCAATTTAATTGAATTTTGTACCATTTAACTCAATTTAGTTTTATTTAATCTTTATATATAAAAGGAGAAACTGACTGACTGACATATCTGTATCCAAAACTACTGGGCCTAGGAACGTGAAATTTTGCATAAGGCTTCCTTTTATGACTTACCTAGGCGCACACTAAGAAAGATTTTATCAAAATTCAGCTCCTAAAGGCAATTAATGGGGGCCTAAAGTTTGTATGATGAACCCTACTTTCACACGGGCGAAGCCGCTGGCAGAAGGCTAGTTCAATATAATTTCTTTCAATTTAACTGAATTAAATTAAATTTTAGTTTGTTTTGTTTGTAATTATGTACCTATAAACATTAGATGTTCCTACTTCCTACCGAAGGAGACACAATACTGAAGGAACAATAATTGGGAAGTTTTATTCATTTTCTTCAATGCCTTACCATCAACGATTATATCACTGCTTACCATCAGGTGGGACCGCAGTCAGGCATTGAACTAATCTAATTATTTTTCCTTAGCGGCTCAAAGCTTGAGCCATGGGCTAAATGGTTCCATATACAACGATCTATCCTGGCCAGTTTGTTTGTAGCGGTCAGTTTGATTTCTGTGCAAAAGATGTAGAAGATGATGTAGAATCATATAGATGTTAGTCTGATTTCTGTGCAAAAGATTTTTCTTGAACCTTTTCCTGTTGGTGGGTTTTTTTTATGCTTGGCCAAAATCATTCAATGATGAATCCCGTTCCTGTGTGACGCGGGAAACAGTGTCATACTCTTTCTGACTAAACACCCGCGCCCCCGTTCCTTCTTTATCCTTTGCACTGGGGCCAAGCATTCCTTTCATAAAGAGACCCTCGGCCCTAGTAGGCTTCGACAATTTTGCAGAGTCCCTTCATTCCTGAACGTCGGTTAATTAAAAAATAAATAAAATCATAGACGCACTTTCACCCCCTGATATGATTAACTCAATCACTTCTAGAGACACAGGTGCAGAAAAAAAATCAGCTTGAAGCACTTCAAAAAAGCGTAATCGTAAAATTAGAAAAAGTACCTCAAGCGATCCCTTATCCGAGTCAGTTTTATGGCCCTATTATAAAATGGTCTTTACGCGCCATTTTATTGCTAAAAGACTTAGGTAATTACGTCACGGTGCAAAGATGAGATTCGCGGAGTTAAAGACCTATTAAAAGTTTTTGATATTCCGGTCAGAGACAATCAAAATGTTTGATTGGATTTTGTTTTACTATTCATTTAGTTATTACGGAGTTTAATAACTGTGTCTGTGGTTTGATAAAAGGATCATTTAATGCGACAATCTTAAAAGGTTTAGACTTTTTATTAGGATTGTTGGTATATTAAAAAAATATGGTTAATAAAAGATTCGCCGAATCTATCATTTAAGGAAATATTTTAAATATTAATATATTTTTGATATATTATGTTATCAAAGGTTTTGCACAGTGCAACATTATCTGATGATGATCATTAGATGTTCTGAGTTTACCTCAAGTTAAAGATAGAAATATTAATTTAAGTTTAATTTCATTGGTGTCACTGTACTACCGGCAAGCACGTCTTCAAGTCTAGAGTGATTAAAGAACTAGTGCCGTTCAGTAAAAAAGAAATAAAATTAGATGGAATCGCAGTCAAGCACTATAATTATATACTATTAAAAAAAATACAAATATACTGGTTGCATATAATTCTTCTTACTGCTATTATGTAAGATCAACGTTGGTAAATTATTAAAAAAAGGAATAATCTAGAAATCAAAGTACAGACAAAAATACACATTTAAGCTTCTTAATCAAATACAAATACAAACACAAAAATCATTTAAACATCACTCATAAATACAGGCTGTATCCAAAACTCAACCTTCCCCGTCATTTATAATAAAAACCTTTTTTTATTTATACCTTGGCGACCGTCATTAAAGCATGTATTCCATCAAGCCGGTCCCTCGTCGCGCATAAACAATAGATATAAAACGAGCCAAGTGGAACACCCCCCTTTGTATGCGGACTCAGCTTGTCATGCCTGTCATACACTACAGGGGATGTCAGTTTGATTTCTGTGCAAAAGATTTTTCTTGAGCGTTTTCCTGTAGGTGGGTTTTTTGCTTTGTGGTTTTTTTATGGTAGGTAGGTAAAAATCATCGAATGACGAAGACCACACTTGGGCGGAGCGCGTCAGGCTCTTATTGACTAAAAAACTTACCCTGTTTCTTCCTTGTCTTAGTCTCAGAGCACTGGTGTTACGCTTTCGCTTGGCCCCAGGAGTTTGCTTTGCGGTACATGATGGTTTTATATTGCAAAGTAGGCCGTATTTTTTTTTAAATCCAATTTATATTTGGTAGCCGACATGGTTTCATGTCTTACCAATTGAATCAATATTATTGATTTTATTTTGTTCTCGTTTTATAAAAACGCTCCTAACAGCAATAAATACAATCACAGATCCGTTAGTTGCTTTTGCATGGTTTTACAAACTTGACGTGGCAATGGACAGTCCATTTAAATTTTTTGTCCCAATTATAATACAGCCTGTATATAGAAACCCATTTAGTGCATTTGCAGTAGTTGAATTGTTGTCCAGCGCGAATCAATCACTGGCCTCTGCCAGACACCTGATGCCGCCTGTCTTTGTGTATTTATGTACGATCTGTGTACAATAAAACACAGTCACGAGTATATACTTCGCCAAACAAATTGGTAGACTACACATGAGAAGTTTGTAAAAACCTGTGTGTGACTGACGTTTCAGTTGAGACTCTCTCTCATCTCTTGACTGCCAAGGCTTGGCTAAGTTTCATTTCTAGATATTAAATAGTTTTATTTTATTTTTCATGAAAACATTTCAACATGAAGTAAAAAACATCGGGAGGTAACCCGCATGTTCTAGAACCAAACATTTGAAGACATGTGAATTGTCAGCAAACTGTAGAGGGTCGAAGCCTCCTGGGGCCGACGGTTGACGCGAAAGCGTTACACCGGGACTCTGGGACTAAGGTAAAGAAGGAATGGGGTAGATTGTTTAGTCAGTAAGAGTCTGACACTGTTTCCCACTCCGCCCAAGAGCGGGATTCGTCAATCAATGATTTTTATCTACCATAAAAAAGGCCCACGTTGTGGATTACGGCCTAATCCTTAACCTTTTAAAGAACCTGAGTCCCAGCAGTGGGACCTTTATAAGGCTGGTGCTATGTTAGCATAGCACCAGCTAACATGAAATAAAAGGTCGTCGTGGAGTTTCTTGCAGATTCTTCTCCATAGAGACTACACTTTAGAATGTGTAATTAGCTTCTTTTATTTGCCTGACTAACTTCTTGACAATAAAAGCTTTACTGTAAATGGTTTACCTGCAAAACTCATTTGATTTTTGATTGTCATTTTTCTGTTCAGAATCATTACACTATATAATACATTACACATACTCAGCTGTAGGCTAATAAAGAAATAACATTATTTTTTTTTTTTTTTTATTATTTTTTAAATAATTAGCTTTCTTATTAATTTTTATTATTATATTATATATAGCCTACAATATCTCACTGCTGGGCAAAGGCCGGCATTCATTGTTCCCGGTTCTGATCCAATTACCAATTCTCAGTCTTAGTCGTCCCGTTACCTGCATCCTGGTCTGCCGCGATTTCATTGTGCGATTTCAGTATCATCATCAGCCTGATTAATGTTTCCACTGCTGGGACACAGTCCTCCTCTCTAGGAGAGGGGACCAGAGGGATTTCAGGACTCCAGTTTTTAATTTTAAAGGTCCACTACTTGATCGAAACTTTTTAGCTGTCTTTTTAACACCATTGAATAAGTATTAGATAAATCAATGCATCCACCGTTTACCATTACATAGAGTTCAAGCTGAAAATGTAAAAAAAGACCATGAAAATGATACCAAACCACTTATTCATTCCTTTTAATCAGGCTTTCTAAATCAGTCCCAATTACCGATAAGCACTCTGAATTTTTCAACTATTTCAGACAATTTCTTAACCACAGTAATGACAAAATTGTCCACATTACATTCACGCCACATACGAAATGTGAGTCGGTAACCAAAAAGAATTATCTTTCGAATTCCAGCAATAAAGAAAAGCAGTTAATAAGGTAATGTCACGAACCTACAGTAGAAGGTGAGGTGGGTAGATTATGATAATGAGGCAGAAGGGACATTTAGTGACATTAGTTACACTATAATTGCTTTTAGAATTAAAAACCTTAATACTAATAAAGCTCCTGGAATAGATAATATTAGGTGTGTTGACATAAAATCCATATGCGATCAGATGACAGGTGTCATTGTAAAACTAATCAACACTAGTATAAAACAAGGAAAATACCCGGAAGTACTTAAAATAGGTTTAGTGCGTCCAATACATAAGAAGGGTAGTTTCACTGATTATGCTAATTACAGACCGATCACTATTCTTCCGGTTATTGATAAAATAATTGAAAAATATGTCTGCAACCAGATACAGAACTTTTATACAAAAAATGAGGTGTTGTCTAGCACACAATATGGTTTTCAACCAAATAAATCAACTTCACAGCTGTTGTCAAAGTTCACAGACGAGGTCAATGAATCTCTTAATGACAAAAATCATGTGATATTGTTATTCATTGATTTCAGCAAGGCTTTCGACACACTCAGACATGATATATTGCTGAAAAAGCTAGATAACTCCGGAATTCGAGGACCATTACTTATGTGGTGTCAAGACTACCTCCGCAGTCGAAAATACAGAGTTAGGATCGACAAGGAAACCAGTAACGCCATTGAAGTCACTGAAGGAACGGCTCAAGGTTCAGTACTTGGACCATTACACTACCTAACCTATGTTAATGACATGGAACATGTGGTCAAATACTGTTCTATTTATCAATATGCTGATGACACATGCCTGGTAGCTTCCCATAAAGACGTAAATGTGGCTGCTCAATGGCTCCAGCACGATTTTACCCAACTTTCAAAATGGGCGCACGATGCAGGACTGGTTCTTAATGCAAACAAAACTAAAATTATCCATGTTCACTCTAGCCAACTGAAACAAACTGCTTCTGTTAAGATAATCGCCCACAGTCATAGCTGTCTTCACTCCAATCCTTCAGGTACATGTCAATGTGAGGAAATCGAACAAGTCACTCACCATACCTACCTGGGGTTAATTGTCGACAATCGGTTCAACTGGGGTTTGCACGTGGACTCGGTCTGTGATAAATTGCGAGCCATTCTGGCAAAGTTTTACATTTTGAAACCTAAAGTTCCATATAAAATTTTGCTGAACATGTATGTTGCTTTAGCGGAGTCAATTATTGCGTACGGAATCACGAGCTATGGGCGAACGTTTAAATCGTATACCGAAAGAATTTCCAAACTCCAAGCTCGATTTTTGAAAATGATAGTACCTAGAAAAATAAAACGCAAATATAAAGAAAACGTTATAGGTCTTTTTAAATATTGTACAATTCTGCCAGTAGAAACTAGATTTAAAATGACCCTCTTAGTTGAGCAATATAATAACAAAAGCACTCAAAAACCCATATCTCATAAAATTACTACTAGGAGTATCACCAATAACACACTGATTGTACCTCGCACTAGAAACTTCTACGGCAGACGGACAATAAAATATTTGATTCCCACATTAATTAATGAAATACCGCAAAATATAAAAAAAGAAATAAATGCTAAAAACTATAAACAAAAATACAACAAATACTATCACGACTACATAAACAACTTAGCTAAATAGATATAACTTTTATGATATATAGAATCATATTTATTTATTCATGCACCAAGTCCCAAACACAATAATTAAAACAAACAAAAAAAAAAAAAACATACTACCTAAAATTTTTCCATTTTATATCAATACAACCAAACTACCTAAATTCGATATTAGTCCACGGAAACAAGCATAGCACTTATATAAAATAAAAATCACGATTAACGTTACAGTTTATACTAGTCAATAATATACACAATAAACAGACTAAATAATGGTTAGTGAGGAATAGTAGCTACCTGTATATACTGACATGAACTTATCCTCCAATAGCGCGACGCTCCACAACTACGTAACGTAAAAATTATTCACGTACCTACAAGAACTCGTACTAATAGATGTTTACGTTCATTTATGTTACGCGATTAATTCTTACCCACAAATGCTGTTAGAATTAACTTGAACAATTGTTAGTTATAATTTTTTAGTTAGTGTAATAATTAGTGTTTAAGCAGTGTATTGCGAATGTGAGTACCAATACAAACCAATTATATGGTTTAATGGTACAAAAAGTGATGAAAATTGTAAAAACATTGTATTTTTTAACAATAAAAAAAAAAAAAAAATTATGTGGATTTTTTTTTGGTGGATCATCATTCAATAATCCGATTTACTTATTATTCTATCTTCTTTTCGATTTTACTTATTTGTTTAGCATGTATTTTTTTACGCCTAATTTGTACGCCTTGCAAGGCAAAACATAGTGAGACATCATTTTTTTTTTATATACCATGTACCATATTACCAAATAAATTACTTTGACTTTGATAATATCTCCACACCTTTGGGTGAGACGAGGGATTGTGTACGACTTTTACTGACTAAAAAATCCACTCCTGTTACTTCTTTTCCTTCATTCCAAGGTCCTAAGTGTAACATTTTCACAAACCAAAGTTGTGTCTTTCAGTTGCTTTTTGCGTACTAAGGTTTATTGATATTTTTTTTAAGAATGCGTAAAAGTACACTGTCAATGTTTTGGACTCGGTCCGGTTAATTTCTGGACACTTTGGGGAGGCCTATGTCCAGTTGGTGACGTTTTTTGGCTAAAATGATGAAGGTGATGAAGGTATAAGAGATGAAGGGAAGGCGTGCAATAAAGTTATAAATAAATAATAAGATATTAGTTCATTAAGCCCCAAGCGAGCGCCGGCGCTCCAGACCTATTGTTCTTTAACTATCTGTAATTAAGGTAATCAAACGGTTAATCAGTGCGTGTTGCCAGTGATGACGTATGGCTCTGAAACGTGGTCGCTTACAATGGGCCTTATAAAAAGACTCAAGGTCACTCAAAGGGCAATGGAAAGGGCTATGCTTGGGGTATCCTTGCGTGATAGAATCAGAAATAAGGATATCCGCAAGAGAACCAAGGTTGCCGACATAGCGAAAAGAATCGCCAAACTTAAGTGGCAATGGGCAGGGCACATTGCACGCAGAACGGATGGCCGCTAGGGCTGAAAGGTTCTGGAGTGGCGACCGCATACCGGAAGACGTAGAGTTGGAAGGCCTCCCACAAGGTGGACCGATGACCTGGTCAGGGTTGCTGGAAGCCGATGGATGCAAGACGCACAGGACCGGTCTTTGTGGCGGCGCTTGGGGGAGGCCTATGTCCAGCAGTGGACGTCTTTCGGCTGAAATGATGATGATGAAAAGGTTAAATATCATGAAACTAAAAAGTCTTGTCTACCAATATTACTCATACTCTTTGCCTCCATAACGTTAGTGTTATTTTTGCTTTATTGGCGTTTCCATACAATATAGTGGTGCACCGTTATGGTAGCGTGAGCAAGCACTATTTGTTAGCCGACGGACATCGGACTAGCGCAAATAACTTAAAACGAAGATTCATTGGGTTTTTAAATTGATAAGCAATAAAAATGTGCAGTGTTTTTATTAGTTTATTGGCTGTGGTCGGTGGCTTCGCAAAATCTATAATAGATTGGATCATCCCAAGATAATATACGCTTGGAATAAAAAGTATCATTTGTTTTTCTGCATAAAAAAACTATATTTGTTACTTGCAATTTATATATATATATATTTACTATTTTTCATGTTTTTAATAATTTTTTTTTCTGTTTTGCTTCGTGCTATTCTAAAACATGGTCTATCGGTGTACCTACCAAATTTCATCCAGTTTTTTACTGCTAACCTAGTGTTTATATTTAATTTTTTAGGAGCTGGACAAAACTCAAATTATAACTTAAGATAGTCTCCCTAAAGTGGATCGATATATTTAGTTGGTTTTATTGGATATATAATATTATTGTAGGTAAAAAATGTAAAACATATTTGTGAGATCTTTTTCTTTTTTTTAATATATTATAATGTGATGTGACGTAAAAAACTTAATTATTACTCGATCAACAAAATAATAATAACAATTAAAATAGTAATAAATCTCTTAGAGCATTGTCACATATCTTCGGTAATCTTGGCGGTCCTCGCAATTTTTGGATAAGTTCAAAAGCTGGCTTCAATTCATCTTGCGTCACTCCCTGAAATAAATCATAAACTAGTTAATTATAAATTAAAATAAAGATTATAATAAAATCAGTTTTATAATATTATCATCACTGCTGGGACTTAAGCCTCCTGTCTCTTGGATTGGGACGCAATCCACTACGCGGGCAAAGTGCGCCCCGGTTGATGGATGTCACATGTCTTCGAATTTTTTGGTCCTACGACAAGACGCTTTTCTTACGACAAAAGACATTGTCACTGCCTGAGGTTTCGTTCTGGTCATCCCATCAAGGAAGTTTACTCTTCTTATAAGTATTATACCTAACTGCGAAAAATGCGGAATAATCGAGGATGAATATGATATTCTGATGGAGTATGAGCAGGGCAAACCCCTCAGTAGAAATTTGTTTAGAATCCTAAATATGTTTCAAATTGGAATTTCCAACGATATCCTAGCTAAGCCTATATCAAACAAAGCAAAAATTGCATGCAAAATGTATTACAGTCATTTAGTATAAGTGAGGGCTGGCTCTTTCTTTGCCCAAAGAATTAGCATTGCCATTCAACGTGGCAATGCTGCCAGTCTTCTGGGCACATTTCCAGATGACAGCGATGTGGAGGAGTATTTCGACGCCTGACTGTATTTTGTGTTTTGGTATTATAATATGTACATAGTTAGGTTTATTGTAAATATTTAGTTTATATTTAAGTTCTTTTTTATATTGTACTAGCTTTTGTCAGCGGCTTCGCCCGCGTACATAAAATATAGCCTATGTCACTCAGGAGTAAAGCAGCTTTCTATTGTTGCTATAATCTTTTCAATCCGACCAGTAGTTCCAGAGATTACCTCCTACAAACAAAGAAACAAAAAAACAAACTTTACCTCTTTATTATATTAGTGTAGAAAATCAAATACTTACAAGAGGTAAAAATGTAGAGAAAGAAATATATAAACAATAATTTTAGACATTTTTTACAAATAATTTTTCGTCCTACTAAAAATAAATCCCAACCACATGAAATTTTTTTTTAAGTTTCTCGCGAATAGACATGAAACGCGAGGGGATCATGAAAAATATCGATAACCACAAATATTACTTCTTATCCTTAACAAACAAAAAAAACATATTACAAAAAAAAAACCGCCTTCAAAAAAAGCCAAACGATAAAAGTTCCTACACTAAAAAGTTGAAAATAAAAATTTGAATTGCTGTAACAAAACTTAATTTATAGGTAAACTTATTTGACATTAATATTTTGCAAATATTCAAAATTTATTACTTCTTTTTAGAGTCGGTATTGTTGAAACTTAATGTTAGGTAGCTTTTTAATATCCGGTGCCATTTTTCGTACATAATGCTTAAATATTTTCAATGTACTTAAAATGTGGCAGAAGGTTTTTGTAAGATAAGATAAGATCATTTATTTGTATAAACATGTGTAAGTTAAGATGGAGATGATGTCAGTACAGTTCAACATGTTTTGCCGTGACCGGCGTACAAAATTATTTAAAAAATATGTAATATTTATATAAAAAAAAAGAAAGAAAATATTCAATTCAACAAATGTCAGTACAGCAAAACAGCAAAAGTCAGAATTCAATTACAGTCATTACAGAAAACAGTCACACTTCAATTACAGTCAATACAGAGTATAGTCAAAATTCAATAACAGACAAAATATTCAATATTCAATTACAGTCAATATAGAAAATAGTAAAAATTCAATTCCAGTCAATACAGAAAAATTAAATAATATTAAATAGTCAGGATTCAAAATTTTTCGTTTAAAAATTCTGCAACATTATAATAAGCCTTAGTCAGTAGCAATTTTTTTAATTCATTTTTAAACGAATTTATATTCATTATCTTAATGGAATTAGGAATTTTATTGTATACTAGCTTTTGCCCGCAGCTTCGCCCGCGTACATAAAATATAGCCTATGTCACTCAGGAGTAAAGCAGCTTTCTATTGTTGCTTAAATTTTTCAAATCGGTCCAGTAGTTCCAGAGATTACCCCCTAAAAACAAAAAAACAAACTTTACCTCTTTATTATATTAGTGTAGATTATTAATTACTTTCTTGAAAATAAAATATAAGCTAAAATTCAAAATTTGGCTATGACGGAGCGACATAGTCAATATTATGACAAGGGTCCTTCATTAAGATATATAATGTATCTTAATGAGTAATAATAAAATACAATTACACAAAGTAAAGCGCCTATGTTCGTTTAGATCAGTAATTTACGATTAGTAAGTCGGGGCCGCTATTACTGGGCCATCACTCGACTTATTACAAGTTAGTTTACCAAAAATGTTACCTGTTCTCGACGGTAGATTACGACAGCAACCATTCTTCCCCACAGCATTTGCAACAAGAACGGCTTTGAACCTTCAACTTCTAGCAGGTGAAGCTGCATCATGGCATCGTGTTTTAAGGCTTTATCTGGAAAAATTGACAAAAGTAGTATTTTTCCTATTAGTAATGTTGCACCATTATCAACCTTTTTAATGTTCCCACCACTGAGTAATACAGACTGAGAGTTATTCTTTCGAATACCGTAATTAGGGACAAAAAGAAAGATAACAGGTGTGCGTTCACTTGGGCCTCAAGAGTTTAAGAGAGGGTATTGGCAATAATCCGCCATGTGGGCCCAGTGTGGATATACTAGAAATGGGAGCAGTGGTGGCCGAGTGGTAACGGTAGTTTAATGTAATCGGTAGTTTAATGGCAATTCTGGATGTAAGGGTAAAATGTGGGTAGCAAGATTATTTGGAACCCCTGCAACGCAAAGGGCTACTTTTAGATACCTTTTCTGAAACCCACATCAAAATACATGTCAAGTTAAACTTACGTATATCATTCTTGCCAATATCTAAAGAGATGACTTGTTGGAAGCATCCGTTCACTCCTTCTACAGACTTGGACCAGACATCGAAGGGGTGATCTGTATGGTACCGCTGTCGCACTATGATGCCATCGGTGTCCAATGGCAGCAGCTTCTTTGGTGATGTCACCGTTTTGTTTATAAGCCATCTTAGACTTCCCTGTAAGAATAAAATCACTTTTATCATCATCATCATTGTCATGTATCTTGTATTGTATTGTATATATCATCATCACATAGAACACCCGCAAGTATTTTTTTATGGTGAGTAAAAATGACGAATCCCGTCTTTGAGAGGAACGGGAAAGAGTTTCAGAATCTTACTGACTAAGCACACCACCCCTTTCCTTCCTTGCCTTGATTCCAGGGCCCCAGTAAAACGCTTTCGCATCAATCCTGGAGGCTTAGACTCTACTGGGTCCCAACAGCACCTACAATTGGAACAACTATCTGTTGGCCATACGAATATTTGTTCCAGGCGACAGTTGAACCCGTGACAGACAGCGAAATAGTAAATTACTTAATCACTGTGCTAGCCATAACATCTAAATATAGTATTCGTCAAGACCTTGTGAGAAATTTATTCAAATGTGTATTTTAAAGATTAGCGCACTAAAGAAAGGAAATAAAAAACTCTGCCACATTATTACACAATAGGTTTATTTATCAAAACGCTCAAGCATTATAATGGGCTATAATACACTAACTATGCGAACCAATTGCGCGTTAGTGGATGTCACGTGTCTTCGATTTTTTTTTCTACGACATGCAGGCGTTTTCCTTGACATGACGTTTTCCTTCACCGTTTTGAGAGCAATAAACTACACGAAGTAATGTAACTGGCTAATTTTGAGCTCGCGACTTACAACTTGTAAGTTGGGACGGGTTATCACTGAGCCACCTCTACACTTATAACATACTTGCACATACATAGATTACATCATCATCATCATCGTAGGGAATGGGCCGTAATTCACTGATTAAAGAAACTGTCAAAATTTTATTAATTTACCGCTTATATCAAATATTCATTTGTCATTATGTAGGAGATTAACATTCTAAAAAAAATCTTTTAATGAAGTGTCAGTGGTTGATCATTGGAAAGTCATAATGACGCCATCTTATTAGTAGATTACCAAACTTATCAAAATCAACTAAGATCAATTGAATTGAAATCAATGATCGACTATTTGACACTATTGTAATAGCAGACTTGAGGCCCAGTAAATTACGTAAGTCAAGATCGTTGCCTCTGAGCCGTCGCAACACTTAAACATACACACATATGTACATACATTACATTATAACATAATGTATATTATATTTTATAAATAATAATCAAGAATCCTTACCCCATCAGTCTCACTTATCTCCACCTTATAGCAAGTCACCTGTTTATCAGGAAACAGCTTCTCCGGAATAATGGCAACTACATGCCAATCACCAATCACATCCGTCAAATTAAAGTTGGCCTGGAAATTGTCACATTTCGTACCATTATCGGTACCTTCCGAATTCACCAGGGTTATAACAAGGAGGATTATGAAAGGTGTCATGTTTGAACGATGTTGAGGACCGAAGTGGGTTTTTGGGGGGAATCTTGAGAATCAAGTTGGTTAGACGGTGTAGATGGGTGCGGAATGAATAGAACTGGCATAAAATAATTATTGTCTCCTATTTTCAAAATTGCATTTCGAAAGCTACTCACTGTATTATGATGTAATCTAATCAGTCAAGTACTTTAAATAGGCTCTTAATAAATTAGTGCGCTTCACAGACTGCGATTTCACAGATTTAGGTATCAATAATAAAACATATTTTTTGTTTAACCCTAGAAAGATAATCTACGTCTTTGAGACGCACGGCCGACACAAATATTGTTATCTCTTTTTTATTTCGCATCGTAGCGCTCTGTCCTTCTAGTTTATCCCAGTGGCCGGGCAGACCTTACGCGAGACGACTGTGTCGCCCTGGTAAGTACAATAATTACTTAGATACAGGGATGGCGTACGTTCGAGAGACGTATGATTATCTTTTGTGTAACTTTTGAACCTCATTCTCTGTAGTAATAGTTAGTTTTATTTATCGTTTTTTTTATATTTTATGTGATTTTGGTAATCTATTTCAATGGCTGGATAATGATAAGCCTCTAAGTCGCAGAAATTACACGAAAAAGCTGAGCATAGAACTTATATCACCTTGGATGGAGAAAAGGTTAGAAGCGCCTACTGTTAAAAGACATGTCCGTGAAATTATCCAAGAGTTGCTACCAAAAACTAATACTTTAGATAATAATGAAGAACCAGTAAACAAAAAGAAGAAATATTGTGCGCATTGTCCTTCAAAAATAATAAGGATGTCGAAAATGACATGTTATAAATGCAATAAAAGCATTTGTGGTGAACACAAAACTGATATATGTAAAGGCTGTATCTAAATGTGATTTAAACTAAAAACTTGTTGATTTTTTATATGAAGCTCTTAATTAGTCCTTATTCTATAATATTAAGTAAAAAAAAAATGTGATTTTAAACTTAAGATTAACATAATTGCTCTACAAAGGAAGACTTCATATTTTTTAGTTATTTTGATAGAGGTTTACAAAATTTCGTTATATTTTTAAATTATATTCATTTTCTAATTGTAATTATGTTTTTATTTGTCGTAGAAAACCCTAAACTAATGATTCAAAAACTTTTTAAAAGGTTATTTATGGAAACTTGTCCCATATGCACTTATAAATGCGAATACGTCTCAAAGACGTATGATTATCTTTACCGTAGGTCAAAATAAGATTATCTTTCTAGGGTTAATACAAAATATTAAAAAAAATAAACACAGGTAAGTACAGTACGGCCGTTCTGACTTAGCCTGATGTAAATTTCTGCAAAGTTTAAAAAATAATAATTTAAAAAATAAATGCCTTTAGCAATTACTATGGCTGTTAAGAACTGTTATTGATATTAATTTTTTAAAACCTTAATTATTGTACGAGTACACAATCTTCAAAGTTCACAGACCCTAAATTTAAACGCGCCAAGTTAGAACGACCATACTGTACACTATGAATTATTTGCATATGTCTTCTCTAAACTTTTCCTAAGTCATTATTATGATGAACTGTGCTAACGGAGTGTGGGCGACAACACAACGCACAAATAATGGGATAATCTCTTAATGTCTGCTAGTCTGGCGAGTGACACATTTTGAAACAATTATTCAATTTATTGCAAGGAATATCTGGAAGTTAGTCCAGCGACCTAATTTAAGAGTTCATTCACTAAGACTGACGTGTTGTTACGTACAATATATGTACAGTATACCTTTGGGCTGTAACCTGCCTTATTACTACGTATAGAAATTATACCCGCAAGCCTCTTTTATGGTAAATAAAAATCATCCAATGACAACCCTTGGGTGAAGCAGGAGATAGTGTCAGACTCTTACTGAGAACCAGGGCCGAGCCTTCCTTTCAAACGCAAACCCTTCAGTTCAGTAGGCTTCGACCCTTCTGCTGAGTCCCCTTACCTTAGTTAGACGTTTTTTTATGTTAAAAATCAACAAATGCCCGCTTCTCCCACTCTATCATTGAGATGAAGAAGACTAGGCTATCTTAAGGTTAAAGTTGTCGACTTTATTAATGTTTTATTTCTAAAAACTTCGAAATGAATAATTTTTAACTAACAAGTTCCTTTTTTTCCACACATTTTTCCACAAAATGATTTTTTTTATGAATAAAACTGAAAACACAAATATAAATACACATAAGAAATACGTACAACAACAAAAATGGACAAAAGACCAAATCCAAATAATAAAAACCAAGCTTAAGAATTTTCTTTTAAATCGCCATTTTCCCATTCAAAAACATCTCAAGAATTATCTGTGTTCCCATACAAAAACACGGTCATTGTTTAAAAAGTCAAAACCGACATAGATTTACTTGAACAAAGGCAGTAAAAACGGTTTATAGACTTGTTATTGCTGTCCCAACGGACAGGGCGAGTGGTACAAGTAGTAATAATATAGCGATTTGGAAAGCACTATATTTCGGTCACGTTGTTCGCAACGAACACTCCATGGAGCGACTCGTTGTCCAGGGACAAGTAGAGGGGAAGCGGTCTCGTGGGCGTTCACCTACGCGTTGGACAGACCTCATTAGAGCTGCAACACAAACCTCCGTGGTCCAGAGTTCCCGTGACGCCGTAAACCATGTCAAGTGGAGACGCAGCTTCATTAGCCAACGAAAATGCAACATGATCAACCACGACCACTCTGTCAAGAATGAACGACTAAGGAGGGATAGTTTTGTTGTACACTTTTGTTTTTTTTTTTTAATCTTTATTTATTTAGAGGCTTTTACCTTACAAAGGTATTTCAGCCTCATCATACCCTAAATTAACTAATTACGTAAGTTAACTAATTAACACACGTATTATTGCTTAAGCGAGGGGGATAGTGATGCAGCAACCATTTCATAAACCAGTTCCGCTTCTTTTGAATTTGGTGAAGATATCTTGAAGGTATCTTAATAAAAGCCCCAATATCATACCTATTAACCTTTAGCTCTCGCATCACTATCTCTCTTTCTTTCCTGTTCTTTTCACATTCCACCAGTAAATGTTGGACATCGTCAACTCTATTACACACTTGGCAATTAGGTCTATCGACTTTCTTCATAAGGTATCCAAATTTCCTGGATGGAATGTGACCAGAACGCAATCTATGTGCCATAACAACATGTGCCCTCTTTGTACGACATTCAGCAAACCAAGGGATCCGGGGAGGCTCACTTTGCATAGTCTTATACCATATACCTTTCTCTTTAGATTTACTGTCGAAATACTCTTTAAAACGATTGTAGCATATGTTCTTGTAGTAGCTAAGTATTTCTGTGTAGAATGGAGCGATGTCAATTTCCACTCCTTCCAAAATAGCTTTCTTTGCGAATGTGTCAGCCTTCTCGTTTCCATATATGCCAATGTGAGATGGAATCCATAAATCAAACTTTAAATAGATTTAGAAACTTTGCGGCCTTTTCCTGTGTTTCGTTAATATGTCTTTTCCATAGAAGTGACCTATCTAACCAGATACCCAAGTGTTTCACACAATCCACTGAGGAAATTGGTAAATTTATAATAGTAAGTTGCATCTGCCGTCTTCTTCTGCCTCTACTAAAAAGACACGCCTTTGATTTGTCTGAAGACAACTTCAAACCCATGTTATCCAGCATCACACCCATAGAGTTAAGAGCAACTTGCATTTCCGATTCCGCGTGATTTAAATCTTTGTGTCTTAGGTAAAACACAAAGTCATCGGCGTACTGTGAGACAATTACAGCCTGGATCTGTTGGCAAATTGTTGACGTAACGATATTAAAAAGCATCGGTGATATTGGGTCGCCCTGAGCCAAACCCCTACCTGCTCGTCTAACATCAATAGCTCGTCCATCGCTACTCCTTATCAGTAAATATCGCTCTGATAGAAATGAATTTAAATAACTACAGATTTTTGAGCCAATTCCCAAAATCATCCAACGTCTCAACAACTTTTTCCACCAATACATTGTTATACGCATTTGTAATGTCTAGAAAGCAAGCCAAGGTAGGCTCATTTTTAGTGAAACCCACCTGAACATAAGTGGATAATCTTGAAACGCAATCAAAGCAAGATTGAGCTCTTCTAAAACCAACTGTGTAAGGTGACAAAATTGAATACTTCTCAATAGTACACTTTTGTTGAATTTAGTTCGAGTTTTAGATGTCGGTGACTAAAAGTATACATAGTATAATTTTGATAAAATTTGAGGATTTTTTTTTTTTGTTAACACGGCAACTGAGTCGAGGGAATTTGTTATTTTATTACTAACTAGCTTTTGTCAGCGGCTTCGCCCGCGTACATAAAATATAGCCTATGTCTCTAAAGAGTAAAGCAGCTTTCTATTGTTGCTATTTTTTTTCCAATCGGATCAGTAGTTCCAGACATTACCTCAAAATAATCATTTCAAACAAACTGCACCTCTTTATAATGTTAGTGTAGACTAACACAAAAACAAAAATAACTGAAAATAACTTTTAACATAACTGTATGATTTATTTCCAAAACTACTCGTATTACCTAACAAAATTCATCTGACAAAGAACGATAGAATCATAGCTGGAATCACTGACGGTTAAAAAGTCACACATATTGTAACCTGGAGGACAAATAACAAAAAACTATTGTAGCAACCTTCATGTAGGTAGTTAGTCGAAATAAAAAGAAAAATATACAATCTGTCATTACGTTGATATCATGCACGGTTTTCTTGTGAAAAAAATATACATTTAAATTTAAAACCAGACAATACAATCTTTTCTTCACTCCTTCTACATAATTAGTGGGGACCGTTGATATAGCAAACTACCAGAGCTTCTTTCTCATTATCAACATCATCATCCCCCTAAACTTTTAACAAATTTAACAACTATTTTTTTACACTTTTAACAAATATTTAGTTACTTGTAAAAACTCATAAGTTGCATTAGATTAGGTACTTACAGTTCGTTCATAAGGATTTTTTTATTTATTTTATTTATATCATATATCACACTTTTTTTTAATTTCGATTATACATCAATTAAACGATAACTCATTAAGTCAAATTAAAGAAATTAACCGCTTGTGTCTTGCACCGTATCCAAAAGACCGAATCGGTGGAAACAGATTTTAATGTATCCTATGAAAATCTTCATTCAAAAGCTCTTTTCCCTTTGAATTTTAATATAAATCTCGAATTGGGAGTTTATTAGCGTTAGACGAATACCAATAAATGTGAAAATTATGTATTCTTTCGTACAATGGATATTTATGAGATATCCTTAGGATTATTTGTATACTGTAGCAGTCTGGATGGGCAAGGAGCAGAGCTAATGCTTTTTGGAACAAGTAAAATAATCTATCTCAATTAATTTATATATTAAGATACATATATTAATGTAAATAGTAGGCCACAAACTACCCGTGTATCTTTCTCATCTGTCAAATCCATCCAATGGTTGTCTTTAAAGAATCGCTTTTAGCGATAAGACCGCCCATTGTAATACCTTAGTTATTTTAAGCTCCTAATGTACTAGATGAAAATGAAAAATATTTATTAACGAACAAAATTTACAATGATTTTTATTACATTTAACATTAATTATAACAAATTTAAATTGTATTTAAGGTGTACCTACAATAAAGAGGATATCTATCTATCTATCTGTCATAGGGTTGATACGAAAGCGGAACACCGGTTGCCCTGGAACTAAGGCAGGAAATAACGGTGGGTGGTTTAGCCAGTAGAAGATTGACACTGTCTCCCGCTCCGTCCAAGGACGGGATTCGTCATTCGATAATGTTTCCCACTATAAAAGAAAATATGTTTATCATTTTCAAAACTGCTCTTTCACGATTTTATTATGCAAATAATCGTTAATCCAAACGACTATATAATTTTTGCATTTAAAACAAAAATGTCAGTAATTAATCATACCCTTTCACGAGTTGTTAGTTCGCTCGGTAAAGGATTTAAAGTTTGCGACTCATTAACTGCGAATTTCATAATGCACCTTACGGGGTTATCCGTCAACATTTTCGGGTTAATGTCAAAAACGAAGTATTAATGTTTTTTTTTACTATCAGTGATTTTGAAAATAAATTCCAGAGTTATTTACCCTAGGGAAAATAGCGTATTACTTTACGTTACGAGTAGGTCTTTAAGATTATTTAAAATAGTCACCAAGGCCTTTTTTTAATGGGAAGTAAAAATCATTTAGTGACGAATCCCACCCTTGGGCAGAGCGGGAAACAGTGTCAGACTCATACTGACTAAACAACCTACCCCGTTCCTATATCGCCATCTATACTAGGGCTAAAACCTTCCTTTTAGACACGAACCCTTGGCCCCAGTTGGCTTCGACCCTTCCACAGGGTCCCTACAAGTCTGCTATTACAATAGTGTAAGAATAGTCGATCATTAATTTCATAATTGTTGATTGTGACAAGTTTGGTAATCTACTAACATAATGGTGTCATTACGACTTTCTTATGATCAACCATTGACATTTTATAGAAATATTTTTTTTAGAATACGTAAAGACAAATTTTATATTTGACAATACACGGTAAATTACTAAAATTGTGACAGCTCCTTTTATCAGTGAGTTACGATTAGAATGTAATTGTGCAGTTATAGTTTTTAATTCGTTACAAGACAGCTCGTACCACAATTCTATTACGAGACCGCTAACCGAGCAATGATCAGCCATTTTGAATTAACAGATTACGAACTTTTAGAAAAATGACAATGAGATCGTGTTGGAATGACAGTGAAATGGCAATATATTTAAAATAGCAGATTTGGGCCCTAGGGCCCTGAAAGGCAATATGTGAATAAAGAAATTGAGAAGATTTTTAGTTGGTTTCTTTTAGGGTGCTACTACACCAATCAACCAAATATAGAATGGATTAGTCGACGTCGATCGGCGATTTCTTTCTTTCTTTTTGTCTTTCGATGCCGTCGACCGATCCATCCACCGGCAATCGATTGATTGGTTAGTAGACCGGTATCTGTCGATCTTTTATAAAACTTGGCACGCAACAAAAGAACTAATTAAAAACAAAACAGATCTTCAGACAACTCCTTAATTACCATAGCCATTAAAAATATAAAAAAGAAACAAAATAAATCGAGTTACCACACCGAAATAAAAACTCTATAATGAAATTTCAACAATGGTAACACCATGAAAACTGCAAATCTCTCCCATTGGGAGCAAAGACAAGTTTTTTACGATTTCATAAAGCAACGAAACCGGTTTTTCATTTACACAGTTTTAGTGGTGATAAAATATAATTAAAATATTTTATTTCTTGCTTTATCTCGAGGTTTTTACGGTTTGCATGCTTTTAGGAATGCTGGTAGGTTAGTAGTACAATGGGAAATCAGTACCTAGTACTTAATTAATTTTGGTTGATATTTATTTGTGTGATGCCAAAAGGCAGCCCCTGAAATTCAATTAATGTTAAATTGTTTTTGCCGTTCAATGTCAAGTTGTTTTTTTTTTGATAAATGTAGTGCTTGCCTACTACTACTTATTTACGGAACATTGCTGAATGTTTTTTTTCTGTTAAATAAGACAAACTGAAACGGATATTTCAAAGAAAACATCGTAAAAGAACTGTTGTGTCCTAGGACCAAAGGTTCGAAGACAAGTGACGTCTAACAAACAATCTGCACTGAGCCCGCGTGATAGATATATTAGTGGGCGTTAATTCAACGAACGGCTTTTTTTAACTGTTAATCTAATGTTAACGAATTAACTGCTTTTTGTTTACCGCAAAACCCGTTAAATCTATCAACTGTTTCATTTAATTTTGACAAAGCGCATATTATTAACTCAACGAATAGGTATTCAAAAGTAGCTAATGTTATCTGAAGCTGCTTACGAAAAACCAGCTAAAATTATCTGATTCTTCGTCGTCAGCTCCTTTTCCAATTTGAACAAAATTTCGTCTATTAACTGCTACGTTGGTGCAGACAATCTGTTACATTAATGAAAACCTGTTAACAACGTTAACGACTTTTTTTTACAGGTTAACAGGATTAAATTAACGACTTCGTTGCGTTAACCCAAAAATCGTTAACGACCCACCACTAGATAGATGACAGTACAGCCTAGTAAGCGTGGAATATTACAACAAATACCTACAATTCGCTTTAACTACCCGGACAAAAAAAAACTACCCAGACCCGGCTGATAACACACTTGTGAGTAAGGTAATGTAGTTAAATAATAATATTTAATTTGTAAATTGGTATTATTCATCATCAACGGACACCACTGCACTGATTATCATCAGATGGGATCGCAGGCAAGCACTTATAAGCAAGTTTTTTTTTTAATCATAAAAAAAAGTCTTTCACTCTAGGGAGGGAGGGAGTGAGAGACTTTTATTAGAACCCAACTAAGCTCCTTTTGTTTCTTTTTGCATTCCTGAACCTCGGAGAGTGATCTTTCAAACAATCCCGCAACTTTGATAGACAAGAATTGTTCCATACTAAAATCCCGGTCTCATTGTGTCATCATCATCCTAGCGTCAATCCCGGTTGCTAACCTTGGCTTTCACCTCGTTGCCCGGAGTCCGCTTTCCCACTTACACTCCTCCACTTCGGTCCGGTCTCATTGTGTCCCAAGACTTATCCAAAAGATATAATCAGAAATACTCAGTTTCTCGAAATTAACAATTCCCTGAGCGTGTTTTATATAAAGCTGGAAAGCAGTAAAGTGTGACTGCACACCAACTGCATTCATAGCCGAATGAGAAAAAAGATAATTTTCATTTTATTTGGATTTGTGTTCGTGATGTTTTGCCAGTGTTCAGCAGGTGGGTATGGTGTTTATGAAGTTTAAGTTAATAATGTAAAAGTTTGTGTTTTTTGTGGTGGATAAAAATAATTATTCTAAGTCATCTTCTACCCGAGGTTTCGGGGAGGCTTAGCTATGTCCAACAGTAGACGTCTTTTAGCTGAATTGTTGATGATTCAAACCCAACCAGGCGCATTACTTTGTGTAATTTATTTCATCACCGCTGCTCTCAAAACGGTGAAGCAAAACATGTTGAGGAAACTGGCGTGTCCTAGAACCAAAAATTCGAAGACATATGACATGTAGGTACCGACTCGCATTGGGCCCGCGTGGTGGTTTTCGGCCTATCCCCTCTCCTAGAGAGGAGGCCTAAGTCCCAGCAGTAGGAACATTATAAAGGCTGATAATGATGATGAAACGTTAAAAAATGAATGGATTAGTAAATCGCCAAATCACTATTAAATACTGGCCACTGGTTTCTACCAAGCGACAGCACTCAAATTTCCATCCACATTTATCTTGCCACGACCCCAACCGTGCCTTCCAATTCAAAACGGATTTTACAATAGTTCACGAAAATGTAACATCCGTATTTTCAACAAGACATCCGCTAACAATCCGCCATCCCCTTGGGAGGATGTCATCCGTCATCCACGACGCGGACTTAATTGGTTACATCCTACAACGAATTTAAATTTTAAATTCAGTTTTGGAATCGTTTTATCCATGGAGCAATGTCGTAAGTACTTATCTCTATTTTGAGTAAATGAGATGGATTATTCGCTGAGTTTGTAAATAAGTTAGTGATTGCATTTTAATTTAAAACTGTATTGTCTATTTAAATAGGAGTCTCTTTGAAGATTTCTCTAATGATTTTTTTTTTTACGTTTGTTAAGTTTTCGATTTTTTTTTAATTTTTTGAGCTTCTTAGTTCCCCACATCACAGGGAATCCTAGTGTGGCTTCCCTCAGGGCTTCATCCAAATTTGTAAAATTTAATTGAGACAATAAATAACTTTTATTTATTATTTATTTATTATAAATAAAAGTTATTTATTATTATTTATATAAAAATTATTTATTTTATTTATTATTCCGTTTATTCATTTTTGTACATATTTTTAAATATTTTCTTAAAAAATAAATATAAAAAAAAAACATTTAAAAATATAAAAAATAGTGTCCCACCGGTATCGGGAACAGGGTCCAAGCTACCGGCGGTCAGGGCTCCAGAGAAAGGAACCTCCTAACAATACGGGCCGTGTCCAGGAGTACCGCTTTCTGAATCAAGCCCTTGATCCAGCTGCCTAACGAGAGCCTCCTAAGGTGTTGGTCGAGGCTCTTGGCTATTAAGCCATTAGCTGACACGACTATCGGTACAATGATTGCCGAATCCACATCCCACATGTCGACAACCTCGCGAGCCAAGTCAATATACTTGACTTGTTTATCTTTCTCGACTTTCACGAGGTTCTCGTCATGAGGGACGGGTATGTCAACAATCATTGCACGCCTCTCGCTTCGGTCTACCACCACTATATCAGGCTTGTTGGCTAAAATAGTCCTGTCAGTGATGATAGACCGATCCCAGTACAGGGTGATATGACCATTATCAAGAACTGGGTCGGGCTCATACCTGTAGTACGGCACTTCTGATTCCACAAAAGAGTATTTCAGAGCAAGTTGCTGATGGATAATCCTGGCTACGAGGTTGTGCCTGTGCAAGTACTCGCCGTTAGCTAGACGAAAACAACCAGAGATTATGTGACGAATTGATTCTCCCGGACGGTGACAAGCCCGACAAATGTCAACCGTGCCGTCCTTCACAATAAATCTCCGGTAGTTATTCGTCATGATAACTTCGTCCATAATTGCACAGACAAAACCTTCGGTTTCCCCAAAGAGGTCACCGGAACGCAGCCCGGATACGGACGCCAATTGATCTACATCAGGCCCGTGAAGGGCCCGGAAAAAGCGTCCGTGAAGTTCCTTGCTCTGCCACACAACCCTGCGATCGTTAGTGTCAAGCACTACAGGTTTGCGCCAGTTCTCGTTAGCCAGGGAGAGCGGGGTGAGTCCCTTGTCCACCGCCACTACATCTCGATGCATACCCACGTCGACAGCTAGGATTATTTATTATTATTATTTATTTATTATTTAGTAATTCTGAGTTGAACTGCACGAATACAGATAAATGATTCCACGGACTGGAAAGGTCATAATCATAATCATTTTTTTTGTTTGTAAAACATAGGTATTACAGAGGGTGGTTTAAAATTAGAGTGCGCTATGTTTTGCCAAATATTGGCTTACAAACTTAAAGTTAATACATGCTTAGAAAAAATATCTTAAATTAAAATCAATCGAACAATTAATTATAATGTAAAAAAGATAAATAAAATGTCAAAAAAAATAATAAATAGAATGTCAAAAAATTAATTGCTTGTTAGAAATTAAATAGATTTCAAAAAATAAAATAACAATAAAATAGTAAGTAGCATCAAAATAGTTTTTTAAAATCCAATGACATAAATTAATTAATAAAACAATCAATATTATCTATTTAAGTATGTGTGGTTCTCTCTTCAAATGACACAATCAATCTGCATGTTTCTCATATGATTTGACCACAAGAGCGCCTTCAAATTAGCCGCAACATGCTGCGCTGCTTTCTTTTTTCGTGTTTGTGTGTACATAAATAAATAAATAATAAAAAAATTGACGTATAAATGTGTTTTAAAAACTTATTTACGTTAAAAAAATATCATTTATAATTTGTCCGACTAAATCATTTACCCTCTATTTATAAACAAATACTTATGTTAATCAAAACACTTAACTAAAATTTAGTTGATAAATACACTAAAACTAAGGAATAATACCGCACCGTTTTGCTTTAGGAAGGTACTTTAAAACCGCAGCGGATTCAACCCTTTAGAAACACTCAAATCAATTACCAACGTGCAAAAGACACCACGATCTCAAGATTACCTTCAGAAAAAGTGTAACCAACCTCAAACGGATCAAAAGATACATTAATCCACATCTACCCGCTAAAAGGAGATACAATTAACTACAATAATTACTAATTAGTAATGGCAGATGCACTCTCTCTACTAATTTCACACCTGAGTGCCCTCTTTAAGGTAAAGGGTGAAAGCAAGTGGTGCATTTTTAATTTACCTTTAATGTAAATGAAGGTTGGATTTAAATAGTCTGTTTGTAATTGATTTTGTAGCTTTTATGTCGTATTTTTTCTGGTAAATCCCAAGTAATCATTACATAGTATAAAACAAAGTTGCATATGCCCTATATGCCCTATATGTATGCTTATATCTTTAAAAGTACGCAACGGATTTTGTTGCGGCTTTTTTTTAAACAGATACAGTGATTCAAGAGGAAGGTTTATGCGTATAACATTTAAATAATATATTCAATATCAGTACCCGTGCGAAGCTGGGGCGGGTTGCTAGTATTATAAATAAGAAAGAAAGTTCATTTTCTATTGTATATGGTGTCTACTATTTTATTTTTCTCTCTCCTTTCACATGTACGCTGAACGAGATTTCTTCAGAAATAAGCATCACCTCTGTACCTATTTTTGTGTATCCTTCTTCTTTTCTTGTATTTTGATGTGTGTACATAATTAATTTTTCAAACATATTATTTCTACCTAGATACTATTTTTTACAACCAATATTGGATCACTGTTATACAGAAACTTCTCCCAAGTGTAACCGATAATGTGTCTTGTATCTTTCCAATATCTACGACTCTCGCTAGGTCAACAAAAACCTTCCAACCCTACATCATATATGTACATGGTCGCTACTCCAAAATCTTTTAGCTCAATTGCCTATTTTTTTCAATTTTACCGCGATTATATTTCAATGATTTCATCAGTTGTATAATTGCTTGAAATACAAAACTACAATAAATTTTAACAGATTTCTGCATCAAAAATCTTTACCTACTTGATTACTCAAATCAAAAGTACGTAGTCTGTAAGTAGTGAGTGAGTAGTCAATGAATTATCACTGTGTAATCAACGAGTAGTGAGTAGTCAGTGAAAAGTCAGAGAGTAATAGTAGTCGTACAACTGCAATTTAGTCCACTCTAAAAGAACAAGAAATACTGAGAAATTGAACATAGTTAAGTATACTGAACCGTCATATACGTCAGCCAACGCTTTACTCAACCGTTTCATAACCAAACCTTTTTCTAATAATAGCACCCTGCAATAACCGTGCCAGCTTAATAAACCGTCTGAAGACAGGACTCACATTAGTAGTAAAAGCACTTGTCAAAGACAAAGTGACGTCACTAGTCTGCACCATTTGTAAAATGTGGGCGCGGCAAACTTAGGTAAAAAAGCTGCTACAGCGATTCCAAGCGGTAAAGTAAATCGCAATTACATTTTTGTATATCGTAATATTGTAATTGTTGTCTTTCTATCGTGTATCTACACGATAGAAAGATAATAGGTGTACGATTATTTGATCCTCAAAGAAATAGTACAAAATAGTCGTCAGCGCTTTTGTTGCTATAAAATTTGCGCTTTGCTTGATGCAGCGATTGCATTCATCACCTTTAATACATAGGGTGACCAAGATTTACACAAAAGGTACAAAATGGGGAATTCTCGAGAATGCTAGAGGATTCCCCGGAAGATGCGCGACCTTTGTTTTTGGATCATTTAGTATGCATATCACACAATTGATATAAACTTCATTATACTATGCACAATTTTGTTGCAAAAAGTCGGTTACATTCCATTCAGCGGCGGTGGAAATTGAACCTTAATTTTAAATCGAACCTATCCATAAGCTTTTCGTCCACGACCCCAAGATTACTATAACTGGAAATCGGGGTCGGTATTCTCTACAGGAGAAAAAAGAAGAAGAAAAATTTATTGTACACCAAAAAGTAACAATTTCACAGAAACTCATATGAATGGGTACAGAGGCGGTCTTATCGCTGACAGCGATATCTCAGACCCAAAAAAAAACTAGAAATCATGGTTACCGTCCAATGACGGACGGACGGATACAGCAAAACTAATGCTTGCATCATAACGAGTGACGTTCCAGTCCACAATGCTGGAATTTAAATGCAATTTATACAGTTTAGAGGGAGCGGCGTACCACACCCGGGTTTGTTATGGTTTAGAACTACGGTTATTAAAACGAATATTTAAGTGTATGTGACTTTATGTTTGTATGGGAGTGTATCAGTTGATTAGATGCCCGTTAGAAATATGTGTGGCGTTTGGGAAAATGCCTTTTCAACTCTGTCTCTTATTTTAAAGAAGATACGCTCATGATAGTAAAAATGTAAATCAAGTTAAAAAAAAATGCTTGCATGTAGGTATGGTTAAATTACAAAATAAATTCAGAACGTTTTTTTTTTTTTTTCGCGGACGGACAGAGAGACAGAGAAACAGACAGACTTGGCGATACTATAAGGGTTCCTTGTTGACTACGGAACCCTAAAAACATTTGATTACAGCAAGAAATTACAGGAAAGAAAAAGATGAAAATATAAAGTGTTTCAGGTAATAGTTGTCGCAATTATTTCAGTTAGATCCTAAGATTACAGCGTTCAAACATAAATAACAAAATATTCAGCGGTTTCATGTTGTGTAGATAAAGTATTGCAATAGTAAGGAAAATGAAGTTTACCGATAACGTATCCATAACATCCGACTGGATATTATTCAAATCCGAAAGATTAGGATCTCATTTATACACTCCCATTATGGATCATAACCGAAACCCTTCGAAATTGAATCAAGATTCGATACATTGATTCAATTCAGAACAGATTCATACAGGGTGACATAATTTACTAGCAATATTCTGAAATAGGTTTCGACCGGTGATCTCTCGCGCGGGGCCTTGGTCAAGGCCATGGTCAGCAGTGAGGAGGACTGTCAGGCGGTCAGACAGGCGGTCGCCTCCTTCTGTAAAGCAGTAATGCTGACAAAGGAGGACGCCTACCGCATAAGGCAACGGCGCTCAAGCCCCAGACGCCGCGCCACTGGGATTCTGATCCCTATTTTCGGACACAGTAGGCGTAGGCTTGCTGACGGTGACCAATGAGTAGCTCACCGTCCGATCTTCTGGTAACCGTCCAGAACAAGCCTAGTCATCGACGGCGCGCACTATTCCCACGCACCTAAAAGAGTTGTCGGCAAACCATTGGGACCCTGTATGTGGGTTGAAGTGAATTTGGGCCAAGGGTTCGCATCAAATCATGAAAGGAAGGCTCCGGCCCTGGTATAAAGTTAACGTAGGAACATCATGGGTCCTGACACTATTTCCCGCTCCGCCTAATGCAGATCTTGTCATTGAATGATTTTTACCCACCATAAAAAAAATACGTTTTGACCGCTAACGTCAAAATTTTTTTGAGTGGCGGTTACGCACCGGAAATTGCAGAGCTAGAATAGATACAGAGTCGGAATGCCTTTCACAAGGTGGAACGATGACCTGGCAGTCGTGAGAATCTATTTACTTTATTGGAATCCTATTTATGCAAGACGAGGATCATACTTGAGGTAAGTCTATGTCCAACAGTGGATGTGTTACGGTTGGATTTGGTTAACTGAAAGACTTTTTTTTAGTTGGGAAATCATCCAATGACTTCTTTTGTTCTCGGCGTGTTTGGTAAATCGTCAACTTCAGAAAAACGAGGTTATTATGATTAACAAAAAATGAATCTTCAATGGTGATGTGAATACTCGTAGTTACTAATGAAACTTGTTTGTTTAAGTACCTATTGAAACATTCCCAACACGAATCAAATGCCACCCTGTATAGAGTGAAACATCACCGCAACTCTAGTAATTCCATATTAGGGGAACCTACCACTAGCCGTATTGGGTGTTCCCCTAGTAGTTCAGATTGCTAAGAGGCTGCGTCGTGTCGGAAGTGATCGTAAAAGTTTACGAACTGGCGCCCTCTATCGGTGACAATCATCTTCCGATACAGAGTAGTTTTGGTGCAGAGACTTTTTTCTTACATAATTTATATATATAAAAGAAAGTCGTGTTAGTTACACCATTTATAACTCAAGAACTGTATAATCAATTTGGCTGAAAATTGGTAGGGATGTACTCGTAGCTAAGAACCAGGAGAAAGACATAGGAAACTTTTTATCCCACACATTTATTTTTTATTTTTTTCTTTTTATTGCCTCTAAGGCGAAACAAAGTTCACCGGGTCAGCTAGTTTTATAAAAAAAATCAAAAGGTAAAGCATCAATCCAAAATATTATTGAGCTCTTTGATCAATATTTAAATTTATATTTATATTAAAAATATCTAAATAAAATGAAAACGTAATGCAATCATCAGCATTTCGTAATCATTTTTAATTACCTATTATTTGAGTTTAATATATTAAAAAGTTACTGCTTTATTTTTTTAAACAAAATCGAATGGACCATCTCCGTATGAACGTTCGCACATTGATCTCAGTCGCTTGAAATTAGACTTTAACTAACTTTAAATGTTTTAAACCTTTTATTTGAAATTTAGTCATTTAAATTAGGAAAAGCAGAAGAAAAAATAACAATTTAGTAATAACGGGAGTAGCTAATTCACATAAATAAGACCATTGTCCTATTTATAAACCACTTCTAATTAAAACAAAACTCATAAAAAATAGACTGGTACCAAAATGACACTGTTCTCAATGTTAATCTATTAATATTGACATATGAAAAAATACTATAAAATCATTTACTTTATTTTAAAAAAGTAATCATGGACACACACCACCGGTATTTCTCTATAGAAAACCACCAAGAAACTGCAATTTTTCTAAAGTTTTGTAAATCCCTACATACCCTTTTTAAACCACATATGCCTAATATGTGGTTTAAAAACATTTAGTATCAGATTTTTTTTTCGAATTGATAATTTGTGGTACTTTTATGAATTGAATACTTTATAGAATTGAATAAAGGTCTCTGACTTATTTCAATACTCTGTGTCATAAGGGCTGAGATTTCAATAAACGACATCGGTGTCCTGATTGCAACGTTTGAAGACGCTCTACATATTCTCGTTAGCAGTGACAGACTGACAGCAGTCACATACCCACTGTTATATGTGTATTGACGAACATAACCGAGATTGTTCTCGGTTTAGCTGAGGTAGTTAACCGTGAGTGATGTTGGAAGTGATGTTTTGTTAAGTTTAATATTGAATCATCATTACATAGTATAAAACATAGTGGCTTACCGCTGTCCCTATGTATGTTTAGATCTTTAAAAGTATGCAACAGCTTTTGATGCGGTTTTTTTTAATAAATAGAGTGATTCAAGAAGAAGGTTTATGTGTATAATACATGCATAATATTATTCAATATCAGTACCCGTGCGACGCTGGGGCGGGTCGCTAGTTTAACAAATGAATTTTAAACGCAAATAATAAATAGATGTTTTAGATTGGACTTTTTGTGGTCTTTCTCTTTGTTAGAATTTGGTGGCCTCTCCCTCAAAATACAACATAAAATTGCTCTCTTAATAATGATTTTGAGAGCTTTACTCAACAATGAGTTTTCTGCCAGCAAACATTTGAGTGGCAAACCTTCGTCTTCATACCGGAGTCGGACCTTCCTTTCAGAAACCGGACCAGGGCCCCAGTAGGCTTCGGCCCTGAAGTTGGGCCTCTACATTTGCTGACAACTCCTTAAGTCACGCGGGAAATAGAGAGCGCCGTCTAAACTTGACTTAGGCCGGACTGTTTAAATTGATTTCTATACTTCGTTTCTTAATTCTACATTAAGATTTGACAACTCAGAATATCACACTCTAGAAATACGTTCTCAATTTTCTGGAGTTTGACATTTTAAGTTGTTAAATCGTAGTCTAGGATTAAAAAACGAACTATAAGATGAGACTTTTTTGAGGTTTCTGTCTTTGTTAGACTACCAGGTTGAATGGCGGGTGGCTTCTCCCTCAAAATATAAAAAAAAACTTACTAATATTATAAATGTGAAAGTTACGATGTTTGGATGTTTGTTACTCAATTACGCCAAAACGGCTGGACGGATCTGGATGAAATTTGGCACAGGCATAGGATGCACTCCGGAATAGGACATAGGCTACTTTTTATCCCGGAAAAACTAATCCCAACCCTAATACCACGTGGGCGAAGCCGCGGGCAAAAGCTAGTACTACATAAACTTGCCCTCTTAATAATTATAGTGTTAGTTTGCAAGCTAAATGAAGACGCCATGCAAAATGACTGTTTATTCTCCTGGGAGAAAGCCGACAGAAAAGTAATTATGTTTAATCCTTGGGGCGAACAGTTCACGAGCTAATTAAAGGTGTCAGACTTTGTTTGAAAAAGAATTTAATTTATTTTTTTAATCTGTTGACAGCGAATATTTCTTTATTCTTTTTGAAAATAACGTGCTCACAGTAAATGTCAAATATTTTGAAGATTATTTGGTGTTCTATTAGCATTAAACCATTTTTTAACCTTAAAACCGCACACCCAACCACTTCCCGACCTCAGATCGACCGTAATTTATTTTTCCTTAAATTTTTGTTATATTATCTTCCTTATGGGTTTCATCCTACTACTATTATGTTCCCTTTCAAAAGCTATCTGCACTGGTCTATGTGTTTTGTTTAGAAGTGTAAAATCTAGTAATATTCAACAACTAAGCCATAATAAATTGTAATTTTTTGTAAAGCGGAAACTGCTAAAAATCCTTTTACACTGTAAAGGACTATGTTGAGGACGAAAAGGCTCCAATACTCACTTCAACTGTTCTCCCTTTTTTTGTTTTTATTTTCAATTTGTTTTTTATTTTTTCTCAATTTGATTAAAAGGAATAAACTGGGGGTCCAAAGTTTTTACAGAAACACCTATTACGTGGGCAAAACCGCAAGCAGAAGCTAGTATAATTATAAAAATAATATTAAAAAACACCAAATTCATTCACAGAATTCCCAAATTAATATTGATTCTTTTTCAAGCTATTCCCGAAACAACTAAAACATAAGTTTCTTCAGAGAAAAACAAAAAGAGATTCTAAATAAAGACTTTTCTGCTGAAAACCTCTTGCTGCCGCTGAAATAAACTGAAATAAAGACGACGAGGGCAAAGAGTAATGATCCTGAACTGTTCCGATGAATGTTTTACATCAGCGGGATGTATATAGAGTTACTGTTAATAGATTTTTTAATATAAAATATGAAGATTTTGACTGTTTTTAAGGTTCCGAAAATTATTTATTATTATTCCATTTATTCATAACTTAACATATAAATTATATTTTTAAATATTTCATTAAAAAAAAATATTTAAAAATACAAAAAATAGTGTCCAACCGGTATCGGGAACAGCGTCCAAGCCACCGGCGGTCAGGGCTCTAGAGAAAGGAACCTCCTAACAATACGAGCCATGTCCAGGAGTACTGCTTTCTAAACCAAGCCCTTGATCCAGCTGCTTAACGAGATTATTATTATTATTTATTTCTAGCCCATACTGTCCCACTGCTTTCCTTCTTGGTCTGCCGTGACCCCTTCGTGCGATTTCAGGGCACTAACTTTGTGTTTTACTGGCCCAGCGCTCGTTGGCATGCGGCAAACATGTCCAGCCCGAAATCTAGCATGTCCGAAAGTAAGCGGGCGAAAACGCAATGGAGTGCATGAGTCCATCTTTAGGGGGAAGGAGTGAGGAAAAGATGTTTTAGCGTTTTTGGTTCGATCTGTATTTTTTCAATAAGGAGTATGTATGACAACCGACGTCAACACTAAGTGACAGAACATAAATTCTTTTTATTTTATTTTTTTTCTGTATACATGAAGGTTGCTTGCTACACATCTATTCGATAAGGTTCATGCTTGTATTGATGGCGCGTTATCCTCCAAGTGGACCTCAAAATTTGAAATCTCATGTAAAAAAAAAGATGGAGAATTCCGCATTTTAGTAGTGATGAGAAAAAGCGCTGTGGCGTTTCAACAACTCTATACCAACCCACTCCTTTTCCTGTCTCCATCGATCGTCGCTGATGTGTCGAGATAGGTCACAGACAAGATTGGCTGGCTATACATCTTGTCTTATTTATTGGACCGACAGACAGACAAATGTGGCTAAATGTATTAATGGCAGCAGGGTTTTTTCTACTGCCCTATTAGACCTGATTAGGGAGAGTGCTATTGGATGTAATGAACCGATTTTTTAGTTGATCGCTTGTTATTTTTTAGCGTTGATTGGATTTCTTTTCCTTGGGATTTTTTTTCAAGGAATTTTGTATGCTGTATTTCATTAAATCGTGTCCTTATTTAATTAACGTCACTATCAATATATAATAACAATCAATCAATCAATCATATTTATTTATTTACGTTTGTACATAAATATCTTACATTAGGTTTAACATTTTAATTAATCTAGATAAATAACATTACGGTGCCTGTATAGAATTGAATCTGTACCACAGGCGTTACGGTCACTTTCAGTTACTGTTATGCTATGATTCATCCTTAACAATATTTATTTTTATATAGATATCTAACTCATAATTTATATATAATCATACATTTTATTTATACATAACACTGCGTTACAAATGAAAAAAAAAATGAGTACCCGCTTTGAAATGTCGTGTTTTCTTATGAATACTTATAGTTTATTAAAAATACATACAAAATTTCCATTCATCACGTCTCATTTTTCTTCCATAAGAATGTGCCAAATTTTACTAAAAATTTAAATGCTAAAACATATTTTAAAGAAAATTAGTTAAATCAACCAGAATTTTTCACACTAACCAAGTTTAATTTAAAAAAAAAATATTTTTATATTTGAATGATCTTCTCGTTGTAAACGCCAGCAGTAATCGCCTAGCATAGTTGTGTCCCACTGCCCTTGAAATCGTTCTTCAACCTTCTTTACATCCTGGTGGAACCTCTCACCTTGCTCATCACTGACTGCACCAAGATTAGATGGGAAAAAAGAAAAGTGAGAATGAAGGAAGTGAATTTTTAACGACAACAAACAACTTTTTATATGCTTCTAATATGTTGTCAACTAGCTTTTTCGCATTTTCGGCCCTGTGGTTCCCTTTAATAACTGCTTTCAGCGATAACCAGGCATCAAGTTCCTTGTCAGTAAGCTTTTTCTCAAAATGTGGGTCTTTCATCAATGTGTTAATAGAAAAAATAATTTGGCATGTACCTCGAAAACTAGACATAATAGATACTACATATGTTTGGAACATTTAATCTGTGACTCATTAGCTATTCATTCCAGCTAACACTTACGTGGGTACCAAAATTGTGTAACGCAGTGAATTTAGGAATACATTAAAACTTAACTATTACTACATTACTACCCAATTAAACCTATGTCTATTTGACCACAGTCAGTAACAATATATATAATGCAGTTTTTTTTTATTTTTGACTTATTACTTACTCTTCAAAATTAGTTTCTTAAAGAATACATAAAAAAAAACTTATTAGTTATCAGTTTTTATTTGAGTCGGGAAAGAGGAGAAGGTTTGATTATTTTTCTTTATAATTTCGGATATGGCCATCCAAGTCCAAATATTTAAACATTTTTGTCTATATTGAAAAATATAAATAAAATATTCGGTACCACTTTATTATTTATTCCACTTACAATTTATTTAATCTTCATGTACATAGGCAGACTTAATGCAAGAAGGTATTCTCTAATTTATTTATTTTTTCTAGAAAAAAAATTGTTCATATTATATATCACATATTTTATACAGATATTGATTTTTTTATTGCGAAACAGGTACCATATTGGTCACTTTCATTTACATACCAAAGCTAATCCTTTATCCAATTTAAAACGGCAACTCCCTTCTAACTGAAAACTTACCACAAACAAAAACGAACTTCTCAAAGAAACATCTGGTCTTGAATTATGTAAACCTTACCCTTAACATCTAAACACGATGACCAACCAAGCGGCCTCTTAAATGAACCTTGTGGCCACAATCCTTTACACTGGTCAATATTTATGAGCGTCCGAACAAATTTACCGAACAGAGGGGTCAAGATAAACGGGCTATTAGTTTAAGGACCTTATTCTCTAGGTGGTAAGGGTGAATATTCGACTAACCAATTGGGAAATTTTTGGTACAAGTGGCTTTGATGTGTCGTAAGTTTGTGTGGGATGAATGCTGATGAATGTAGCTGTGATTTTGAGAGGTGTGATCGAGTTTATGTAAGAAAAGAAAGTGAAAATTTTCTTTTGAATTATTATTAAGGAAGGGACGCATAGGTATTGTGTAAACAAGGTTCTGGAGTGGTAACTACATACCAAAAGACGCAGGATTTGAAAAAGTTGACATGGTAAGGGGTGTGGAAACCCGATGAAAGCAAGACGCACAGAACCAGGTGTCATGACTATACGTACGGGTTTGGCCACTTATGCATAGCATTAAGGTTTTTTTTTTCGGTTTGTCCTATGGGGCAAACTAAAAAAGCTCTAAACAAAAAAGTTCTAGAACATCGATGATAATTGGCCACTCTCGAACAAAGTCCTTTAAAAAAAAATTAATGTGAACCTTCGCTGTAATTGCATGTCATTATAACTGAGAATGAACAACGCCGCCGAGCTCTGCCTGCAAAAGATGGTAAGATGACCTAGACGCTTACCGCAATAATATCGCTAAAGTTAGACTTGGCCTTTGCCCAGAAGTGAGAAAGCATAGGCTAAATACAGACTCAAGTTAATTGCATCAACATTTTCACAAAACATCATATGCCATATTACCCCATCACAATATCCTTCTTCAAAAAAACGCCATCTTGAAAACTGCGATCGAAAACATATCCGAAATCATTACCCATTGTCTCATAATCCATCTGAACCGTGAATATTTTACATTCCTCGTAATACGTCACATGGTTCCGTAGCACAATAAAATCTTTATGGGTATTGCCTCACATCTCTCCTTTATGCTTTCCTTGATCCCGTATGGAAGGTTTGTGGGGTTTTCCAGCTAGAGACACTGTGTCGATGTGTGTCGGAATTGTAAGGTGTTTGGGTGAAGGATTTTATAAATATTGGTAGTTCATATTCCATTACCAGCTTCGCCCGCATAAAACCAACACGGAAACTTATTTTTGGGATAAAAAGTGTGCCTGTTCTGTCTTAATTCTAGTATAGTGAGTAATTTTTCTTCCTAAATGCGTTAAACCGTTTGAAAGTGAAAGAGATAACTATAGACATTACGCCTCTGGCACAAGCCTTTGTTAAATGCTGTTTTACTGTTTTATAATCGCTATAATAAGTCACAATTTTGTGTCAGGATCGAAAGTTAGGAGGCAAAAATAATGTAAATTTTAAAACATAACAAGCAATGAATTAGTAGGGTGAACGACACTTTCAAATGAAAAATAAAATTGTTTCATTCAAGAGTTTCTTGAAAATATCAACAATGTTGACTGTCAAAAATTCAAAATGTGATCTATCAATATCAAGATATCCATTGATAGTGTACGAGCCCAACTTTTTTCGTCACTTTTCACCTACTTGTCTGAAACAGACGTATTAAAAAGTACAGCTAAAGATACAGGTCACAAATTATGTGAACGAAGTTTTTATTTTTATTTTTTTAGGTTTTACGCTTGACCGCTATCTCACCTAATGGAAAGTGATGAAGCGGTCGACAATGAAACTAAAAGTAACCTGTTCAAAAATATATTGTGGTATATCTGTTTTATGTGTTTTTACAAATTAAGGGAAGGAGCAAGACAACCCCAACACAAGTATTATTAATAACTTACTGGGGCTGTTTCATTCACAATTGTAAATGTAACCGTTTGAGATCCAATAAACATTTATACAATTTAATTTTTATTTATGTGTTTTCTGTCAATTAATATTTATTGGTTGAGATTTACTTGCTCTAATCCACTCACTCATCGGATAGTAACTGATGATATATTCTAAGATAAAATTCCTAAAAGTAACCTCTTCAAAACTTCCACATATTCGCTCTGCATCTGTTGCTCCCAGTGTTCTTAGTTCGAGTGAAGATTTGTCTTTACGATGCATGTACGGAAAATCGATCGTTTATTCAAAGCAGGTGATTCCTTCCGAAGCTCCATTTATGAGCGCTCTCATGTTGATAGCCTGAGGAATAATAGCGTGAAGATACGTAATTTGCAAATTGAAAACTATTAATGTCAAGGGGGGTTTAATCAATTGGAGTGGCTAGAGAGTTTGGTGATGTCGTTATATTATTCGATACTTAAGTTATTATAAGGCTTCAGGGAAGTTGGGCTTTACAAAGGTTAACTGAAAGGCACAGGTGGGTTTTAGGGTCAGTAAAAATCTGACTCTCGCGTCACTCAGGTTGCCAAGAGTTATTTGATGGCTTCCTATCCCAAAAAAAAAATAATACCAAAAATAAATGCTTGTATAAGCTCGTTTAAGATACAGTCTAGTAGGCAGGACACATAGCAAGCAGCACAGATGGCTTTTGGGGCAAAAAGGTTCAGAAGTGTCGACGGCGCAGACTTAGTGTAGGAAGACCTCCCACAAGATCGACTGATGATCTGGTGAGGGTCGCAGGAATTCGATGGATACCTTCCTTGTTAATTATGTTTTCGACTAGTGAAAACTGCATCAAACAAATTTTTGATGGAGTTTGGTGATAAAAAGTCACTCAAGAAAATCCACTTTGTTTGATGCAACTCATAAGTAAAGACTGAAAGTTACGATATTTCTTGCTCTAGCCTTATCACAATACAACTGCACTTCACATGAATACAGCGACAAGAAAAAAAAAGAAGCAAAGCCCAATATTAAATACATAAACAACAAACCAAAACATTACTGTCACATCGGCAAAGAACAATCGGGGCAATTTGGACTCACCAGCCTCTTGAATTAGCCAATGTCTTGGGGCATTTATTTCCTCAATCAAAAGTGCAAGTGGCTCTCGAAGTGGGGCGAAACGACCTAATGAATTCTCTACTTTTAGCTTTCTTAAGAGGGGCAAAAGGAGAAAGATGTACGTGACTTTTTGTGAATTCGTCGTTCTGTATTTTTTGTGTGATGTAGTAATTAAGCACTTAGATGGTTGATCTTTCGTGAATGGACTCTTAAAGTTATTTTTGTTTGTAAATAATAATGATACAAAATTTTGGATCTGGATACACGTAAGGACATCATTTTCCTATGAAAAACTCAGTGTTTGTTATGAGATTCGGTACATGTCGAATCCTGGAGGAGCACTGGCCCGATACAACATAAGTGTTGTATCATATGTATGCACAGCGCCACTACTTTGATGACCACCACTCCACCGCGCACAAGACTTTAGAAAGTAACAAATTCTGAACTCATTGTGTATTGGTGTAAACGCTGTAAAACGTATCAATGTGACCACACTGGTTCTGGTTACAGTTACGAAATTATTTAGGAAGGTCCTCTAATTTTATACAGTTACGGGCAAAATAATACAAAAACCCAAAATAAAATACTATCTGAAGCTTCTGTATCGGTTTTTATATTAACGGTTGACCAACACCATACTATTCGCCAACTCAACATCAACCAGAACGTATTTCCAAATCTACAGACATGTGCATACAGCCTTATCCTCATCGACCAAGTCGAGGGTGGCGACTGTATTACAGTCCGGGGGTTGCATTCCGAAGATTACTGCGTGCCTTCTTGAGACGTTTACTGGGTGTCATTTGAAGATCTACAGTGAATCTGGATACGACCCACTTGAGAGTATATAGGTAAATGAAATCACATTTGAATTAGTGTTATAGTAACGATGAGTGTAAAAATATCATTATCATACTTCACATCATTTTAATTAATATTATTAAAGCGAGTGGAGCAATGGTGACCGAGTGTGTGAAAATACTGAGGGTGCATTAAGTGTTATTTTAAACCCTACTTACTAAATAAATATCATTTATCGTGAAAAAGAAATGGACTTGGTATATCCTAAAACCAAAATACGAGGACGTATGATAATCACGTTGACTAGTGAATTACAGCCCATTTTCTGATATAGGCCTGATTTCCAGCCTTAAGAACATGTGCTGTGTTATTCTATAAGCATAGCATAATCACGGAATCAAATCACGTTAGTTTATCTTTAAATTCATTTCACACATTTTAATAGACTCAAACAGGACTGGCCTGTCAGACTAGTAGTTAGTGACTCTGACTGCTATTCCGCAGGTTGTGTGTTCGATTCCCACCCAGGACAAATGTTTGTGTGATAAGTTCTGTGTCTGAGTGTAATTTATCTATAATATGTTTGCATTTAGAAATATAAAAGTAGGTATGTTTATTAGTTGTCTAGTACCCATAACACAAGCTCTGCTTAGCTTAGGACTAGATGACATTGTGTGACAATGTTGTGGAATATATTATTATTATTTTGTACATTTCAAGAGACTTTCAAAGACCAGGGAAAGTAAGACAAATATTTTGAAAGCCCTTCCATTCTTCACGTATCTTTGTAACCCCTGTTCACAATTTGCCTCAATAATGCGGCCGCTTGTTTCACCCACTTACAGGCCTTGTACAATTTATTATTAGGGGCACCTTCCTTATAAGAAAAGCCGATGATGATGGAACTTGAAGATGTTCGTAATGTTGGATGCATCTGTCACGATTTTATTGTTATGGAAGAGATGGATTACTGGATTTTTTGTAAAAGTTACTGCGTTCCTAGAACGTAAGGAGCAACTAAAAGAACAACTTTTACTGACTAAAACCTGCCCGAGGGGGTGTTGTCAGCAAATTGAAGGGGCCCTGCAGGGTCAAAGCCTCCTAGGGACAAGGGTTGATGCGAAAGCGCAACACCAGAACTCTGGGATTAAGGCAAGGAAGGACCGGGGTATGTTGTTTAGTCAGTAAGAGTTTGACACTTGAGTTTGTTTCTTGCTCTGCCCAAGGGGCGGGATTCATCATTGATGATTGGGTGATTTTTACCTTCCATAAAAAACAGAGAGTTTAGTCAGTAAAAGTTGTAAGATGTCTCTATATCCACCCAGATTTTTGCCCACCATAAAAAAGGCTATCAATCATTACATAGTATAAAACAAAGTCGCTTCCTGTCTATGTATGCATAATCTTTAAAATAAATGTATAATCTTTAAAACTACTCAACAGATTTTGATGCGGCTTTTTTAAATAGATAGAGTGATGCAAGAGGAAGGTTTATGTGTATTAAACATGCATAATATATTTAATGTCAGCATGGCACCCGTGCGAAGCTCGGGCGGGTCGCTAGTAATAAAAATAAAACATAATCTCGCTTCCAACACCAAAAGTCATAAATATCCTCGTTACTATATAATTCAAAATTAACCTGTTATTTCATTTGAAGAACTTAATTTAAAGTGCCAATAATAACCTGAACTCGATATCCAATCATTACGTACATTCAAAGTTAACACGAAATATAGTCATTATAATACTTAGTTAAATAAAAAAGAACCTTACCACCTCTCTCTTAAAGTTGGATTTCATTTGACATTAATAATAGATCAAAGTATCAGTAAGTAAAATTAAGGGTGAAAATAAGTTATTACTTCCTTTGCAAGTAATTTTAAAATCATTATGTCATTAGTATTGTTTGTAAGTGTAGATTTTTTGAGTCACTTTTGATATTCATAGTTTTAGAATTAATGAAAGAGAAAGTTTTTGATTGTCTATGGAAGATACTGTTAATTTTCTTAATGCTTATTGTTTTTATTAACTTTTTTGACTGGCACGGCATAGTAAAGAATTTATTTTTTATTAATGGAAAACTTATCTTACTAATATTATAAATGCGAAAGTTACGATGTTTGGATGTTTGTTACTCAATCACACCAAAACGGCTGGACGAATCTGGATGAAATTTGGCACAGGCATACATACAGGATACACTCCGGAATAGGACATAGGCTACCTGTTATCCCGGAAACCCCAACCCCAATAACACGCGGGCGAAGCCGCGGGCAAAAGCTAGTCAAATATAAATTCCTATGCTTTAGAATGATCCCATGGTATTTAAAAGAATTTCATTGCACGGCATTAAAAGACACGTTACAGAACCCCGCAGGGCAAATTGTAGCGCGCTGTGTTAAGCCACCGGTATCTTTTGCCATGCACTGTTGCCAGAAGATGCCAGTGGCCTACCGGGCAGCAATGCCATAAATCAACGTGCCTCGGTATGCCGTGGTATCTGAAAGGCCAATGTGCGCTAGCGCCAAAATCCGTTGCCTTTACCTTGATCAGACCTAGCGTAGCCTGATATTTTAATAAAAAAATAACTTGTAAGTATATATTGTGGCCAAAAAAACAGGGCAGTAATATAGCTCGAATATAAACCGTTGCCCCACGCTACGAATTACCCATCATCATCCTAGCGCCAGTTCCGGTTGCTAACCTTGGCTTTCACCTCGGTGCCGGAGGTCCGCTTTCTTGCTTACACGTCTGCACTTCGCTCGGTCTTTTGCGTCCTTTGCCTTAAGCCCATTAGCACGCATATCGTCCCTTACGACGTCGATCCAACGCCTCTTAGGCCTTCCTCGTTTTCCGGGTCCCGGCGGAGGAGGCATGGCGAGGCATCTGTTACCCACGTAGTCTGCCGGTTTTCGTAAAACGTGGCCATACCAGCGTAAGCGACCCTCCTGCTGCCCAGGATGCGGGAGTTTTTAATGCGGTCTTTCCGCGAAACTCCAGACATCCAGCGCAACATATTCATTTCCGTGACACGCAGGCTTTGCTTATGCCGCTCAAGTACAGGCCACGCTTCACTGTCATACAAAAGGACAGGCCTAATGATGATGTTATAGACCTGTCCTTTGAGCCTAACCGGCATTTTGGGGTCACAGATAACCCCCGCCACCTCACGCCATTTCGCCCAGGCCGCCGAGATACGTGACTCGACGTCGCAATCGACGTCCCCGGACTCGTGGAGCACCGATCCCAAGTACCTGACCTGTTTCATACGCTCGACTGTGTCTTCGCCAATGCGAACAGGAGCAGCGTTTGTTGTGTTACAGGCCAAGTACTACGCTACAAATTACCGTTTCATCGTAAGTGAAAAGTGAACTCACCCAAAACCTAGTCCTGGATTTTTAAAATATATGTAAGTTACACAAAATCGAACTCGCGACACACAGCGCAGCAGTCAACCTATCAACCACAGCGCCAACCATACCATCACAGTATCTATAAAGGAACCAATCAAAAATCTGCAAGCCCATATCAATTACACCCTAATAGAAAGTCGTTCTAAAAAGATTACTGACGGCGTTTCACCAAGTCATCAGCTCTCAATCATTCCCTGATGACTAGCTAACGTGATTACACTTTCATTACCAAGCGATATGCGGCCCCCTATTTTAATTGATAGTATGAAACTACTGGATTGTTTGTATGTGTGCGTCTGCAGCGGCTTGCAGCGATTAAAAGCGTGTTTTTTTTTTATCTAGATGTATTTTTTCATCATTGCGGATTATCAGTGGCCTGGAACATCTGGAACTCTTTTTTTTTTAAGACAAAATTTAGCTTGCTGCGGTCACACCTGATGATAAGCAGAAATAAGAACTTACATAAGACCTTTATTGTAATGTTGTTCACAAAAAAAGATTGATGGATTGATTGATGCATTGGTTATTGGTGAAGTGCACTAGTTTATTAAGAATCTATTCGCTATTACCTGGAAAACAATCACAGTCTTCTAGTCATGAACGAAAAGACAAAATATTACATGTAATATTTAACAAATATGTTAGAGGTTTAATAAAAAAAAACACATTACTAGGATTAATTTAAAAATAGATTAAAAATAAATGTTGACATAAAAATTAAAAAAAAAAAATAATAATTTTGATTAATTAAACTATCGATAACGTTAACATTGTAGAAAGAACGTAGAATGAAAAGATTTAAAAAAAAATACTTATGGGAAATGATGCAGTTTTAAGATAAGCTTACTATTTTTATGAACAAAAAATATACGAGTACGATTAAATAAAACCCCCAAAAAAAAGAAAACCACAGAAAGCATCGCTACAGCGCTTCAAAACCTACAAACCCATTGGAAACAACATAAGAATTTTTCAGTCTGCCAACAGTTATCGCTTTAATCTAATTAGTACAGTTTAACACACGTCTGCAGTATAAATGGATTTAATTAAAAACTGAATAGTTCCACTGTCATGATGCGATCATCCAGTTTCCGATAACGAAGCAGCTTGCATTTTGTTATTCAATTTTACTTTAATTAATTCATTGCGATTACGAAATGGGTGATTTTTGCTGCCCGTATTTGTATGTTCGAGTTTTTGTGAAAACTGTGTTTTTGTTAAAAATCAACATAGAAAGTTATTACTTTTTTTAGATATATTTTTAAAATTTTATTAAATTTTAAAAAATATATCTTGAATTTCAGAAAAAAAAAAAAACAGTAACCAGGCATCGAACAATAGAAATTTAAAAAATCAGTTTAGATATTGACATTTGTTTTTTATTTAATTTTGCAATAAACTAGCGCCTGACTGTGATCCCGCCTGATGGTAAGCAGTGATGCAATTATTGATGGTAAGGCGCACTAGTTTATTAAGAGCCTATTCACTCTAGCCTCGAAGACACCTAAATTATAATCGACCATTTACATTAACGTATAATCATAATTTTTTCGCACGTGCGTTTCTCACGTATCTTCTCCCAAACGGATTAAACGGTATGAACAAAAAATATTGTCTGTATTATTGAATGAGTTCCTGGAGGGCTTAAAAATAAATCAATACCCAATAGGCGGCGCTAATAAAGAAATTAAAAATCAAGTAACACATTTCTTCTTTTGCCAAGTGATCAAACTTCTGATTTTATTACTACTACTAAGCAACGGGAAAATTGATATAGCCTTTAATAAACCAATTCGTCTTTTACAACACAAACTAAATATTCTTATTCTAAAAGCGTGCGCAGAATTTTTTGTCACTCTAACACGGACAGAGTAGGTTAGAAAGCCAACACGAAAGCGGAGAGAACTTAGAAAATGAAGAAGATAACTTATACCTAAGATAGCATCTTTCAGACACTCAATTTTTTTTACAGGCGAATAATACTGTTAGAAACAAGTCTGTTTAATTAACACCCATATTTTTTTTGACATATTCTAACCTAGCTTTCGATGGCAACAGATGCTCAAAAATTAATTTATTAAGTGCTTACCAGCACATTTCAACACAGTAAATAAATAAAAACAGATAAATTATCTTCCAATTATCGCACCCCTAAGAGGTCTCTTCCCCTGCACTACAGTGTAGTGCACACAACGCGTACACATACGTGCATTGTTGTATAGTGGCGGCGCACAATACGGGAACACTAATGGATTATCAGTGATTTGCATTTAGCTGGCTTTGCTGGTTAAGCTTATGCGAGAATGATTCAGCGAGGTTAAGTATTTATAAGTCTGTGTCTAATTTCAAAGTATAGCATAGCATAGGATCAGCCTTGTAATGTTCCCATAGCTGGTACTTAGGGGTTCTCCCTTAGAAGACGGACTGTAATCCACCACGCGAGCTCAGTGTACATAATACATACATATATTCCACAACTTTCATACAACGCCATCTAGTCCCAAGCTAAGCAGAGCATGTGTTATGGATAGACAACTGATAAACATACTTATATATTTCTAAATACATACATATTATAGATAATTACACCCAGACACAGAACAAATGATCGTGCTCATCACATAAACATTTGTCCTGAGTGGGAATCGAACCCACGACCTCAGGCGCAGCAGTGAGGGCTACTAACTACTAAACCAACAGACCAGTCAGGCAAGTCAAGCGTGGATTGGCGGAGGTCACATGTCTTCGGGTTTTTGGGTCTAGGACATGCCAGCAGAAGTGAATAACAGTGAAATCATAAAACGTTACAGGTAACGTTGTCATTTTGTCGTTGTTGTTGTTGTTGTCGTCGTTGTCGTTGTTGTTGTTGTTGTTGTTGTCGTTGTTCGTCGTTGTTGTAAGTTGTAGACAAGTACATCGTATGCCTACAGCATCTGGTGTAGTCATCACAGCTTTACCATAACTATTGCAAATCTACAGAAACACAGCAATTGACAGGCGTTGGCTGGCCTCCTACAAAGTGAAACGATGACTAATAAGGGTTGTGAGAATCTGATAGATGCTAGACGTAAGGCCCGTTTTTTGTAACCACATTTGGGAGAGGCCTATGTCTATTAATGGACGTCATTTGGCTAAAACGATGATGATGGTAGTAATTGATCTACTATGCTTTTCCGATTAAAAATAAATTCTTCTTAACGCCTCACCATCAACGATTGCTTCACTGCTTACCATCAGGTTCGATCGCAGTCAAGCGTTAGTTTATAATAAACTAGCTTTTGTTAGCGGCTTCGCCCGCGTACATAAAATATAGCCTATGTCTCTCAGGAGTAAAACAGCTTTCTATTGTTACTTACTATTTTTTTTCCAATCGGACCAGTAGTTCCAGAGATTACCTCCTACAAACAAAAAAACAAACTTTACCTCTTTATTATATTAGTGAAGATAAAAAAAAGAATTGGTTTTGCAGCCAAAATGTAAATAGTAATTATTTATAATGCGTGTAATTAAATTATTTTATTAATAACATTGATGATTTTCTTTAATATAATTTGATCATTCTCACATTCACCCATTGTTCGGCAACAATGATGCTAGTGGACAGAAGCGCCCTCTCACGGTCCGGTTGAAAATAATTGTCTCACTGATAGCGCCCGGCTCATTCGATAGTGTACACATATGTATACATGTGTAGATATTTTGAAACGTTACTTTGTTACCCTTACCCTATCCTGTTTTGATCACATTCAGCCCAGCATCGCTCTTGTGACGAGCGGTCTTTATGGCATAATATTCTCTTACAAAATGGACTTACATTGATGAACGTTTACGCAGATATTTGATACTAGCTACCCGCGACTTCGTCTGCGTCCTTTTAATATTTTCAACCCCTATTTCAACCTCTTCATCCCTTTTTTTCGCAATAAAAGGTAGCCGGTGTTTATCTCAAGGTCTAAAAATTGTCTGTGCCAAATTTCATCAAAATTGTTTGAGAGGTTTAGCGGGAAAGCGTAACAGACAGACAGACTGAGTTACTTTCGCATTTATAATATTAATGTATATGAATTTACTATGACTGTTTGATCTTTTTAAACGCACTGCAAATAATGATATATTTTTGTTGGTTATGATTAACAAATGGTAACAAAATTGACGTAATGAGACGTCCGAACGTGTCAATAGTCAAATAGGCCCATTGTTCCACCAAGTGTGGCCATAACGACCGGTTTTTTGCGTCTCGTATCCATCTTATTCTCGCAACTCTCACTGCATGAAAGTCGCGCACGTTGAACCTTTTCAGCGCGGTCTTCTGGCATGTGGTTGTCACTTCAGAACCTATCGGCACCATCGGCCCCCCGATATCTGGCCACCGTAGACACTGGCTTGCGGACGGCGAGCAATGGTAGCTCGCCGTGCGGTCGTCTGGTAGCAGTCCAGACCGAGCCCAGGTCGTCGTCATTCCCGCGCGCCTCAAGGAGTTGTCAGCAAACCGTAGGGACCCTATAGGGTCGAAGCCTCCCAGAGCTGAGGGTTGGTGCGAAAGCGTTACACCGGAGCTCTGGGAATAAGGCAAGGAAGGTACGGGGTAGGTTCTTTAGTCTGTAAGAGTCTGACACTGTTTCCTGTTTCCCGCTCCGCCCAAGAGTGGGATTTGTCATTCGATGATTTTTACCTACCATAAAAAAACCATCGGCCCCCATCGACCATCTCTTCTACGAGCAATGTATATTGTCCACTGCCACTTAGATATCGCGATTGGCGAGAAAGCAAGTTTCCGAGCTTAGGCCTTTCTATTGCTCTTTAGGCGATTTTTAAGCCTTCTAATTAAGAGCCATTTATTACTTCACTAGAAACTCGCGCTGGTCATAGTTCAAACGAAGCTAAAACGATGAAGCTGCTCCTCAAATGAGGTGTAAGTCAGCCTCACACGTTAATCAGTGCTTCGGACAAAACTCTAAGTATAAACCAAGTCGTTCTTCCAGCACATTACACGCAGACGACTGTTTGTCGACACACATTTACGAGCGAGTAGGAAATCTGATAGCGACACCTTCGATACTGCCGTGAAGGTTGCTGTGTTTGATACTTTTGATTGGAATTTGTGTTTATTAAGTTGCGAGTGTATTATTTTTAAAAGATTCTGCCAGCAGCATTGCTCGTGCGAATATTAGTTCCTCCTAAAATTTTTCACGCTCGTTTCATCTGTTAGGCAACATTTTGGCGTTCTAAGGTCAAGGCTGAGAGATAGTACGAGTAAGTTAGAAGACGTCATTCAGGATTTGAATTTTATACACCGGTAAAATTTGATTGTATTAAACCCGTGGAGAGTCGATCCGGTCTTTGAAACACTTTCGTTTGCAAAGAAAAAAAAAAGAATTTCTTTTATTATGAATCTTTTATTAATATACGCATGCACGAAATTATTTATTTAAGTAAACGAGTCAATGACCTTGTAGGTAATTGCGTACTAACTACCTGCAGGTACACGCCCAGCTAACGTTTACTTAAAGAAATGAATTTTTTACAAGCGTAAATTAATTCCAATTATAAAAAAGTACTTTATTTCTTAATTTTATCTTTAAAAAAACGATAGTGTTTCGTATATTGAATCAACCCTCAACATGATTAAAAGGATCAAAATTGAATAGTGTACATGTTACTGATAAATTGTGGTCTCCGTAAGATGATATTTTATTGATACATATTATCAAAAAATATTATTCTATTCTGTTCTATAAATTACTAGCTTTTGCCAGCGGCTTCGCCCGCGTACATAAAATATAGCCTATATCACTCAGGAAAGCAGCTTTCTATTTTTGATATTTTGTTTCCAATCGGACCAGTAGTTCCAGAGATTACCTCTTACAAACAAAAAAACAAACTTTACCTCGTTATTATATTAGTGTAGATTATAATGCAGACATAAATTGTACAAGCACAACATAATACAGAATTATTATTGTTTTGGTACTAAGTAAATTGTTTTATCAATGACACTGTTCGCTTGTAAATTTCCGAATGTATAAGAAGAGTCAACTCCATCGACAGTACCGCGAACACCTAGTTGTCTCACAACGATTTAAGAAGACAAAGGGCAGTAAAACGGGAGATTGCTCACAACACGGCGACAGAGATGCTGTGGACAGACTACGATTAGATATAGTTATCGTTAGAATGACCATAGCGGTTTAGCAGTAAGATAATTGTTGCTGTTTAAAGACAGGAAAAACTAATAAATAAAATATCATTAAAATAAGTTTTCCTGTGTCTACATCGCCACAGTCAAGATAATATTATGATGACAAAGTTAACTAAAAAATAAATGTGATTAGTGTTTAGCTAATCACGCTATTTTGTAGAAAACAAGTTTAGATAATTATAGTACGCGGCAAATAAATTGAACCCGTTGCCCCCCTCGATTGAAACCTGAAAATCTGTTACTAATCGAACCCACGACCTCCGGCATAGCATTCAGGGCGACTAACTATTGTGTCTACCACTAGGCTGTGTATCTCATAAACCGTGGTGGCATAAATATATATTGCTGTGGGCGCCACATTTTTGTGTACGCCACTGAATTTAACAATAAATTAAAACAAAGAAAGTCGGTTAAGTGGATCTCCAGCCATAAGCACACTTCCAAACAAACAGACTCAAAGAAGATGCATTAATTATGTTAGTAGGTCAAGTGGGTTGCACTTGTTCCAACCTAATTAAGCCTAATGAAGTATGGCAACACTTTCATGAAAAACCTACTTTAGTTACAAATGTAATGATGTCATGTGTTTCATTAATTGGAAATGTAAAAAATTTGGATTTAATTGACATGGAATTATTATGGTAATTAATATTTTTTGACGACAGTATTGTATTGGATTGACATTAAATTATTATTGTAATTTATATTTTTGACGACATTATTGTATTGGATTGACACGACATTATTATTGAAATTAATATTTTGACGACATTATTGTATTAAACTGACATGACATTATTATTGATATTAATATTTTTGACTACACTATCGCATTGGGTTAATCTGTAACGGTAGATGTATGTAAAACTAAAAAAATAACATAAATAATAAGTGAAGTTTACATTTCAAGGAGTGTGTCTTGGAATCGCATATTTAATCGCACATTGAGATCAGAGGTAGCCTAGTGGTAAAGGCCGACTTACGAGTTGTAGGTCACGGGTTCAAACACAGCCAGACGCATTACTTTGTGTCGTTTATTTCATCACCACTGCTCCCAAAACAGTGAAGGAAAACATCGTGAGGAAACCGGCATGTCCTAGATTCAAAAATTTGAGGACATGTGGCATCCATCAATTCGTACTGAACCCGCGTGGTGAATTATGGCCTATTCCCTCTCCTAGAGAGGAGGCCTATGCTCCAGCAGTGGCAACCTTAATAAGGCTTATGATGAAATTCGTTCCATCATGGGACCACAAGATGTACGGCGTTGCGCTACAAGGACATGATAGATATCTCATCAACTTTTGAGGCTGACCGGAAAATACAACATTCTCAATGTTAAAGCTATTATACGAAGCAGGCAATATTGATGAAAGATCACTTCAACTGTACCGTTATTAAAAAAAATACCAACAGAGAAAATGAGACTACGAACGGAAAAATACGACCTCAATACACCGATAGCGTAGGCTCGTAGCCCCGTAGCGCTACGTCACAAAATAATCGTAGCGAGTGCGTAGCACGTAAAGCGTAGCAATTAAACCTACTCTAATGACGGAGCGAGAGTGATTCTGATACCGTACTAGTTTATATCTTAGTAGGTACTTAATGTTGGTAGTAGGTACTTAATTAAGTTAACTGGCACTTTAAAACTTGGTTGTGTTGTAATCGTCACTCTAGATGTCTTTAAAAGACTAAGCAGTAATGTTGAACTTTAAGTCTCTGGCGAGGCCTAAAAAGAGTTGGCGAGATGTTAACCAGACCAAGAAGACTAGTTTAAGAAGGTGCGGTATTTTTAGAAAAAAAATTTTTTTCTAAAAATAAAAAATAATAGTCGGGATATTTTGTATGTCGATGAGTTATATTTTCATTGATAGATTGATTTTTTTTTTGTTTTCTTTAAAAACAAAAAAAAATAATTAAAATATTGAGCATAAATAACGAAAAATTGTCATTTCCGCAAGTTCTTGCAGTAATTACGCAATTTTAGGACTAGCTTATAAATTATGAACATTCTATAGAGAAAATATTCGCCACATCCGCACAAAACGGTTTAACACAAAAATACCGTGAAGAGACCACGGTGTTGGTTTTCAGCGTGAGCCAGTGACGGTTTCGACACAAAAAAGTCAGAACGATATTGTGTAAAAGTAACTTATTCACTGTTCATTTAAATACTCGGGAGATGCCGTTGATAATGACTCTGAAGAGAGCCGGTAGAGTTTACCCGTCGGATACTCATTGTGAGTGCGGTGCCCTCATCCAACACATGAGCCACTTGCTGGAGTGCCCTAAGTGCCCATACACCTGCACTACGGAGGACCTAATGAGTGCCACCGCAGCTGCTGTTAACGTAGCCACCTACTGGGCCCAAACAATCTAAAGAGTTTATCATCGACTCGAAAAGAAGAAGAGAAGAAGAAGAAGATTTAAATACTGGACTCTTCGCGTGACCAGGGGGCTAGGCTTTTCTTCAGTCAACGAATCAGCATTGCCATCCAACATGGCAATGCTGCCAGCGTTCTGGGCACATTTCCCATTGACATCGATATGGATGAATTTTTTGATGCCCTATGACTTTTATTTTGTGTCTATTTGTACACATTATTGTTTTTAGTCTGTAAATACTAAATACACATGTAAATAGATATAAATATGTTCTTAAAAGCATGTAGATTTATCTTTAAGGTTACCAACAATAAAGGATAGGAGTATTCCTATTTTGTAGCTATTGTAATTACTTTTAAATGTAGTAAAAATGCAGTGAAAACTTGACAGACATAGCAGATCTGTCAGTAAGTTACTTTATGACCGTTCGAGCTCTAAAATAAAAACTGTCAAGTTTTTATAATGCATGTTTTTATTGTGTTTGTACATGTACAAAGTTAAATGGCTTAAGTTTTGTTTATGTGACGAGTTTCAGTGAAAGAAAAGTTTGAAGTATCATTGTCATTATTTGATATTACATCATAATAGTAAAGTATTATGGACGGCTAGCCTAACACTAACTAGAAGTTAATTTTGTAATGTTTTGACATTATTTTTGGCTTGCTTAACAAGCCATCTACAGAAAAAAGTTTTTATTTAAATGGTATTAATCGTAAAAGTGTGTAGACTGTAAGGGATGATTCTCATTAGAGCGGGCCGTGCCAGGGCCGGGGCGTGGACGAGCCGGGGCCCGTCCGTGCTATGCAATTTATTTTCGGACGCAGCACGAAAAATGTTCTGATTACGATGGGACGTGGAGGGAACGGGGCGGGACCGTGCAACAAACTTGGCATTGAAGTGCGTCGAGCGGGCCCGGACGGGACACGGATAATGCACTGTGTAATGTAAATTGATTCATACAAAATATATGAAACAGATTAAAACCGTGCCCCGTCCGGGCCCCGTCCGGGCCCCGCCTCGGGCACAGCACGTTCTAATGAGAATCATCCCTAACTGTAATTTCTTCTTAAAATCTTGCCTTCAAATGACAAAATGCGACCCCATCAGAGAGGTTGAAGCCAACTGAGGTCAAGGGTTCGTGTATGAAAGGAAGGCTTTAGCCCTGGTATAGATGGCGACTTAGGAACGGGCTAGGTTGTTTAGTCAGTAAGAGTCAGTGACACTATTTCCCGCTCCGCCCAAGGGTGGGATTCGTCACTGGATGATTTTTACCTACCATAAAAAACCCCATAAATTATAAAATTTGACCCTCAACAATGACGAAATTTGACGTCTTCAACGACAAAATTTGAATATATATTATACAATAGAACACAGTATGGATTTTCTAATTCATATCTTATTTAAAATAGTATAAATAAAGTGACCCGTGTATCTTTCTCCTCTGTCAAATTCATCCTAAGGTTGTCTTTAAAAAATAGCTTTTAGTGATAAGACCACCCATTGTAACACCTTAGTAATTTAAAGCTACTATTGTATCAAATTGTATTTATGGCGTACTTACAATAAAAAGTATATTTATCTATCTATCTATATATAATTCAGAATATTAAATTCTGTTGTCACAATCACAAAAGTGTTGTTATTATCCTCAAAAGTTTGGTCGTAAATCAGATGTGCTAAGCACTTGATTAGCATACAACAAGAGAGTGTAAATCATTGTAGCACGCCCTTTCGCTGTGGGGACTGTATCAGAATCGTATAACAATACCTATGCCATAAGATTAATGACTTATTGCATTAAAATTGGATTAATAAAAATTTAGGCATGACAAAAATTAGATAAAGATATTAGAAATTTCCTTATACAACACTTTTCATTTAATCTGATTTTTTTTATGATCGGAAAATCATCTAATGACAATTCGCCCTTGGTCGGATCGGGAAACAGTGTCAGACTCTTACTGACTAAAAGACCCATTTCATTCTTAGCATTCATTTTTTTTAACCCTGGTGGGTTGGACCTTCCTTTCAGAAGCTGGACCGGGGCTTTAATCTGACTGAGATGCCGCCATAGCTATAATTAGACTAAAACATCCAGCCAATATTTTTGTACAGCGGCACCGATTTAAAAGATTGGCGGGAAAGCACTGCTTAGTTTCACGTTATGGCTTCATGTAAATTGCAAAGGTAAAAAATCAGTTAAACAAAACAAATATTAGTTATTCAATATTTATTTATGTTTATTTTTTTTATGAATTCTTTTATTACATACACATATCGATTCTTAAAATATGATTAGAAGGAACAACAAGGTTTTTGTTAGATATTGTATATATCCTCCACTTTTTTTTGCAAGAAACTGATTTTATTTATAAACATATAACACATTTTTATTTTCTGGATTCCATAACTCAAATAGAACAAATATAATCCTTATAGGATCACCTTGTAGTCCGTCTGTCTGTCAAGACCCATTACTTAGAGAAAGCGTGGAAGTGTCGAATTGAAATTTCAACACAAGTCTGCGATCCCTAAAAACAGAAAACTTGTAAGCTAGAGAAAAAAAAAAGATGCGGAAAAAAACGTATATTTCACCCCCTCAAAGGAATTAAAATTCGTTCGAGCACTTACCGTTGACCTAGATTCTTAGAATTTAGCATGAATATACTGTGATACATGTACGTATACTAGTATGAGAAAAATCTGAACAGTGTGTTGTGTGTGTCACAAAAAACAATCTTTGAAATTTGATTCCGGAATTAAACTGTTTTCTCAATGCGTGAGTCAGATTTGCATAAGTCCGGCTTTTTAATTTATCTTCCCCGACCCATGATAGCTGTCAATTGCTCAACCACTAATCCAAACATAGCTCAATCAACAACATGTTTCCAATGATAAATATCCTCCTGTTCTATGCTAATTGTGCTAAGTGGCTTCTGATTTACGGCGAGGATTTAAGAATAATTATTTAGCGAACACCCTTCGAGTGTTGAGCGTGTCATTTGTCAGGAAAGTGCTAATTACTGATGTTCTTATCGCGGCTTTGTCTTTGTGGTTGACTGTAATGTTTGCGAGTGATCGTTGGCATTGTCAGATATTTTGCAGATAAATTATTTTGAATGTAAAATGAGTTTAAATATACGTGAGTAGAACTAGAGAAGTTTGGCTGTTCATGATAAAAACTTTTTAATCGTTCGATTACCGTAATTACAGACACAATAAAAGTAATATATATACAAAAATAATATTACAAAAATAAAATAAATAAGTTTCCGACCGGTTTGGGTCTTAATTAACTAAATACACTTCTCATCAAAAAAATCGAAACACCTTGCAAGTTTACGTTTTGTCAGGATTATCAGAAAAATGTGTACATTTAGGAATAAATGTTAAATGTCGTTTAATAGTGAGTAATATGAGCTTATCAAATCTTAATGTTAATGTTCTAAATTTAAATGAATTTTTCATAGGTTTCGTATTTTGTTAAATGAGTCATTTTTATTCCGTATGGAGTATAAAGGAAATGGATAAAACAACACACGTAAATGAAAAAAAAAGCTAAAAAACGTTTATTTAATAACTTGTATTCCCTCCCCGAGCTCTAATTACTGCTTCCATACGGTTCTTCATCGATCGGATGAGAGTCACGATCACATGCTGTGGTATATTGTCCCATTCCTCTTGGATTGCATCTTGCAGCTGGCTAAGTGTTTCTGGGGCAGGATCTCTTGCTCGAATTCGTCTCTTTAATTCATCCCATAGATGTTTAATGGGATTCATGTCCGGGCTTCTTGCTGGCCATTCCATAATAGAGATATCGACTTCGTTAAGATAATCTCGTACGACGCCCGCGGTGTGAGCCCTAGCATTGTCGTGCATGAATATGAAGCCGTTGCCAATAAAATGTGCATAGGGCATCACATGAGGCTCGAGACACTCTTCGACGTACCGATGACAGTTTAGTGCAGGCAGACGTGGCCCAGACACGAAAGCAAGCTCTGTCTTACCATCGGCGCTGATTCCTCCCCAAACCGTCCACGAACCGCCACCATAGCTGACCTTTTCTTCAATGCAGCATTGTGCATAGCGTTCTCCGTCTCTTCTGTAGACCTTGTTCCTTCCGTCGTTACCATACAGCATAATTTTACACTCATCAGAAAAGAGAACTTTGCTCCACTGTAGGTATGACCAATTTAGGTGCTCACGTGCAAAGTTAAGGCGCGCTCTTCGATGGTCTGCAGTTAATTTCGGCCCATTTGCTGGCTTATGCGGTACCAGTCCACGATCCTTCAACCTTCTTCTAATTGTAGAGTCACTTACAGCCACCCTTCGTACAACACGAAGCCGCTGCTGCAGTTGAAAAGCGTTAAGGCGTCGATTTCTTAAAGAAGTTGTTACAATAAATCGATCATCTCGCTCAGAAGTGACCCGATTCCTGCCAGATCCTGAACGGCGCGTGAACAAACCAGTCTCCCGATAACGTTTATAGACTCTATGAACAGATGACAGGCTTAGATGCAGTCTTGCAGCCACAACACGCTGACTAAGGCCAGAATCCAGCAATGCCACAACTTGGGCGGCTTCTGTGGGCGAAGTATCCATACGTTTTAGAAAAAAAACCTTTTTTCAGACGTCCCAAAGTCACAGTATTGAAATAAAAAACAAAAAGTTTAAGGATAGGCGCCAATTTTTAGTTTTTAAACGCTAAATGTACTCCAACCCTAAACACACATTTGTCTCAAAACAGTGATTCATTTCGTTTATAAGATAAACAAATGAAATTCTAATTTTGAATTTAGAATTTTCGCTTATTACTGTAATGGCCAAACTGCCAGCTATAATATATGTATTTTTTTTCATCGTATGAATTCTTTTTTGTGTTAAATTCGGACAGAAACAATGAAAACGGAAGTGTTTCGATTTTTTTGATGAGAAGTGTATTTTATTTGTTTTTTATTGTCGTTGATACACTCACGCTTTACTATACCACCCGATGGAAAGTGATGATGTAGTCGACGGTGGAGTCCGCTTGCCTTGAAGCAGCATATTCAGTCTTAACTTAAATACTTCTTGGTTATAGCTCTAAGGAAACAAAAAAAAAAAGTGAAAATTGAAAAACATTTACAGTTTTGCAATAGTATGACTAATTTACGTAAAGATTTACAATTTTTATTTATGTTTTTTTTTTAATTTTGTATGCATTGAGTACCAAAATGTTCTGATTTTAATAGTAATTTATTAATATAAATTATTATTAAAATCACTACTTGATCTACTTGTCATCTTATTAGAAACGCAAACGAAATTCTCAACAATCTACATAGTCTTGAAAAAAACCTAGAAATTACTTTTATATTTTGTTAAATTTTCATTTTGTATTTATTGTTTAAACTTGACCAGACCTTATTAATTGCAGACTCATATACACAACACTTCCAGAAGCAAAACACCAGCGTATACGTCATACAACTATTTTTTTTATCGGGAATCAAACCCGTGACAGGCAGCGTAGCAGCCTATCTCTCTTTCACCAACCGTGTTTTCATAAACTATGAATCAGTATCGAGCGAGTACCAGCTACGTTACTAGTGTTTGGGTCATTTGCCAACGGATCATCATTACCCCGCGGCCCCAACTCGATGTCTTCACCCCTCTTGTCTTTATTGTGACAGACAGAACGCTATCACGGCGTAGACTGATCCTTGAATATTGTTTTTCAAATTGTATTATGTTCGCTTGGGTCATTAGTGATGTTGGGCATGAAAATACGAATATTTTGTACATCGGTCTATTCTTCCGTTTTTATTGGGTGTAACTTATTTTGACAGTGTAAAAAGTGTAGTGTAGTAGTGTGTATAGTATCTAGTAACGTTTTTCTTTACTAAAATAAATAAATTTTATAATTTTTCTTTTCACTTTTACCTATAAGACCGCCCATTGTAACACCTTAGTAATGTTTAGCTCCTAATGTACCAAATTGTAATTATGATGTACCTACAACGAAGAGTATATCTATCGATCTATCTATAAACTAGTCTTAGACTGCGACTACAAAGTGATGGTAAGCAATGATGCAGTCGTTGATGTTAAACACGTGCATAGACTGTCAATGGAAAATTTTCATACTCCTAGTTCATTGCTTGTGTTCACGTTCACGTAATTTCTCGATATATTTAGATCTAGATAAATAAATAGGGTCGATAAGCAGCCCTAGTTTAAGCCATAAACAACATGGAACACTATCCGCTATCAATATTTCTGACTCAATCCAGACGGCAACAAGACGCAAGCTAAGCTAACCATATTCAATATGTTTTGCCACAACAAAGTCTGTATCTTCTGATTTCCGAAGTCCAGTCATCCACGACATTGATCAATGATAGACCAACATCACTTAATCCTCCATTAGAACTAACGCCTCACTATTAACAACTAACACTATTCACGAAGTGAAAAATGAATCCTTAGAGGGTAGATACACAAGCTATTCGGGACCATTTCCTATTCCGGTACTGCATCCATCTTAGTCGGATGTTTGCTGACACCCTTTTTAAATTATGGTGTCGTAATGATACTGTACCTTTGGTCTTTGTGTGGGTCTTATGGGGCAATAGGAGCATTGCTGATGGATCTTCGGAAGGATGTTCTGTGTTTGTAGCCTCTGCTTCAAGGTCCTAAGTTGTCGCAATATCTGCTACAGATATTACCCATTCTTCAATAGTAGTCCTGCCATTAAAATCTGGGTGAATCTTTCTTCCAAAGACCATCTCAGACACAAAACAGTACAATAATTCGTATGATTTGACTATATGTCATCATCATCCTACCCTTATCCCATTTTATTTGGGGTCGGTGCAACATGTTTTTTTCTTCCACTCTGTCCTGTCACCCGTCATACTATCAGTAACTCCCTTTTTTTTTATGATTATGATTATTATTTTATTTTTATGATTATGATTATGAGTATGATTTGACTATATGTATAAACATTAAAATATAATGATTTTTGAGTTGGTTTTTCGTTGTTTTATTTCAGGGGAACCAGGAAACAGCAGGGCTCTTTCCAATTGAATTAATGAAAAAGTGGACGTAAAATGTTGTAAAAGTGATAATTATAAATTTACTTATAAAGTATAATTTAGTTTTAAATATATGTCATATGTTACAATAAAAATAACCCAACAATAATAAGGATAATAAGGCTAATATTGTTTCCAACGCTCGGGCTTCTGATGTCCAGAATGTCTCCTGTGGAAGAGGCTCAGACGTGAGAATATCATATTTTTGTCATAACGGACGAAAACAATCTCTCTAACTTTTTTTATGGTTGGCAAAAATCATCCAATGACGAATCCCGCTCTTGGGCGGAGCGGGAAACAGTGTCAGACTCTTATACTCCATCCTAAGGTTGTCTGGTAGATATCGCTGTTAGCGATAAGACTGCCTTTGTACCCATTTATATAAGTTTCTGTGTAATTGTTACTATTTTTGGTGTACAATAAAGTATTATTCTATTCTATTCTATTCTTACTGATTAAACACCCCAACCCGTTCCTTCTCTGCCCTTCGCACTGTGGGCCAAGCCTTCCTTTCAGAAAGAGACCCTGGGCCTCAATAGGCTTCAACCCTTTTGCAAAATCCCTAGGGCTTTGCTGACAACTCCTTGATCTCTCTAACTTCCTAATAAAGATGAGCTCACTGCCGATTTTTTCAAATCATTCAGATACTATGTTAAGCCACATAATTATAACGTTAAAAAGCTGCTACTATTAACAATACCTACTCTACCATAATCCCTGTACATTGTATATCTCCTAACACAGATCGAGGGTAACACAAGTACCCACAAGTGCTCACATCACTACACTAACCTTTGTTGCGAAATAATGGCTACACAAGTGGGCTGGATAATGCCGATCATTATATGGACATCAGTCTTTTGTCCGGCCGTCTAATTGAGTTGCCATGGCAACAGTAAGGTAGAAATAATTGGCGGAGGTACTCCTAATGGTTGCGAATTTTTGGTAAAGAGATTCTTTTATTTGGTATTATGAAATAATCATTTCTCAAAATCATGTGATTAGTGACCGATACTTAAAGACCGACCAAACTTTTTTCGCAATCTTAGCCCCCGTAGTCAGGATAGATCTCACGGAGTCCTTACCTTTCGCATCACGTAGGTTCTTACCGGACATGGGAAATTCGGGAGATTCCTACACCGGATTCGTGCGGAAGAGACGCCCGGGTGTCGCCACTGTGCGGCCAGCCCGGAGGACACGGTGGAGCACACGGTGGAGGTATGCCCCGCTTGGGAAGAGCATCGCCGTGTCCTCCTGGGGGTGATGCACGTCTGCAAAATTTTTGCTTCTAAGAGCCCTCGCCAACGGTGATATTTTATAAGAATACAGTCAGTCAATCGCAAGCTGTTGGCCCACAACACGATTATATCAGTCGCGATGCAAACATCATGCTGTCGTGCGTATACGAAAAGCGTCACAAAAAGTCGCCGTGGACAAGGGCCCTTAGAAATGCCAGTTTCCTCAAGATGTTTTTCTTTATCTTTCTGAGAGCAGTATTGATGAAATAAATTACAAGAAGTAATGTGCTTGGCTGGCTGTTTGATTCGCTACCAGTGGGCCCTGCTCAATCAATTTTATTTTCAACTTTCAAATTTTCGATTGGAATTTTATTAATCGTTACAGCAGGGGCAACAATAGGAAATCGTCGTAACGTTTATCCGGGCTCATCACACCGCTTAACAATGAGCAAATCAGGAGCAAGTGTATGGTTTTTTTTAATGATAGGTTTATTGACTGCGATCCTATTTAATAGTAAGCAATCGTTGATGAAGGTTTATTAGTCTATTTACTCCAGCCTTGAAGACACCTACCTAAATTATAATTTTAAGGAAAGACCGCATTTTATACGATAGGGAATAAGTGGTTTAAAGTACGCTCGAGATAATCGCAACATACTCGCATAAAGCAGAAATGTTTCACTCTAGCTATCTTTGCCTTTTACTTTAAACACAAGGACTTAAAAATAAAATTCACCACTATTTTCAACCTCTTCAGACAAACCCTACTTGTTACCAAAAAGCATAAAACCATTCACATTTTACCTACGGATCTACCGCAAAATTACCGCGGTATTACCGGTTGGTACTTGCGGTATTACCGGTCGGTAACCGCGGTAATACCCGTTGGTAACTGCAGCCCTTTGCGTTTGCTCTCAGTGGGTTTAATAGTAAAAAATTCAAGCGGTCAGTGAACAAAGAAACTTTCTTTTCGGAACAATTTTCTACTTCAGAAAGAAGTGGGGATTATGTGAATGTTGGAATAGTTTGAGGAGGTATTTTAGACATTATGAAGTCTTTTATAGATCGTAACGTAAAACAGTGTTTTTTTTTTAAGATGAGAGATGATTTAATTACTTTTTCTATCCTAGGTTGGAGCGTGAGAGCTTTTGCGGTTTGTTTTTTTACGGTTTTGGCTGACACATCTTTGAGATGCGTGTAAAGTGCTTCGTAAGTATTTTTAGAGTAACGTACCTAAGTCGATAAAAACGGAATCTTTATAAAATAGTCTAAAGAAGGCGTGAAGCTGAAATTAATTTCAAGTGCTACCCCAAGCAGTTGTGAAAAAAATCCAATTCCTGCTTCTAACTCTATGCAATTTAAAAATAAATCATGCATCATTTATATGCGTTTTGACGTCTATCTGGACATTCACTAAGATATCAAAACCTATATTGTAGGTACTTCCTGTTGAATTGTTTTATGATGGGAAAAATCATCGCATGACAAATCCCGCCTTAAGGGCGGGATTCGTCATTCGATGATTTTTTGATTCGATGATTTGATTAAAAGCAGAACAGGAGACAGCGTCAGACTTCTACTGACTAAACGACCCACCCCATTCCTGACCACCAACTGAGATACCGTTCCTTCCTGTCTTAGTTCTAGGGCCTCGTTGTTCCGCTTTCGTATCAACTCTTGGTCCCATTGTTGATCTAGAATCTTGAAATATAATTTAATTTACAATATATTCCACAACTTTCACACAACGCCATCTAGTAGTCCCAAGCTAAGAAGAGCTTGTGTTATGGGTACTAGACAACTGATAAATTTGGCATAAAGAAAGGTCTCATAGCATAAGCATAAAATATCTGAAAATTCTTATGTTGTTACGTTATAATACCTCATCCATGAATGTTTTATTAGACTTCGTGATTAACGAAGCCACACCGGCCATTGACAGTGCAGCAGAGAGCACGAAACTTCACCACAAAGCGTTCAATTATAAACAAAAAACGAGAAGAACAGTAATCTGCCTCTGTGCCTTTGACAGACTCGAGTTTGACTTTATAGTTTAGTCTGGATAACGTGGAAAAGCGTCGGTTCTACCGAAATTTATGAAAAAGTGGAAATGAGAAACTTCTTTTTCAATATACTTACTTGAAATCTGCTGTTACCCCTGCCGCTTTTAGAAACGGAATTTACTACTTTTTGCACTAGTAGGGAAAAATTTAAGAGCTGACCCTCGCTACAATAATTATTGCATTAGACGTTTCGCGACTCCCAACGATCATCAAACTTAGTTTATATATTTTTTCCCAAGTATTTTGAAAAACGTGTTCGTTCGCCCACCGCTCAGGCTCAAACTTCTCCACTTGTATCAATATTGATATACTATTTCAATACTTTTACTTAGAAACCCACTAGTAGTGTTGCCGGTTTCAATCGAAGTACCATCAGGATCGCAGTCAAACATTATAGCAAATAAAAAAAAGAAGTAGGAGGCTGCCAATAACCATAGCCAATGGTTCAACTTATCTGCCGCGTACTGCACGTCGTCCTCTTTTCCATACATTTATTTGTGTAGATAGGTAACCAATAATTCCTGGAAAATAATTCCTAGTTAGCCCTTCTTTAAGAATAATATATATGTCCACAACTATCACACAACGCCACCTAGTCCCAAGCTAAGCAGAGCTTGTGTTATGGGTAATAGACGACTGATAAACATACTTAAATATTTCTAAATACATACATATTATAGATAAATTACACCCAGACACAGAACAAATGATCGTGCTCATCACACAAACATTTGTCCTGGGTGGGAATCGAACCCACGACCTCCCGCATAGCAGTCAGGGTCACTAACCACTAAACTGACAGGCCAGTCAAATAATACAGCAACTAAACATCACTAGCCCTTACTAACTAGCTCATCAGTAACTAAACAACCTACATCACTTACTACTAACTACTGGCAGGGTGAAAACGCTCGACATTATTATTTACAAGCGTCGCGATACCCGATGCGACAACCTGACGACTTGCTTTAGATCTTATACAGGGCGTTTCAGTTTTTTTTTTTCTTTTTTCTAATCACTTCACGAAAGATTGTTTGTTTATTTTACGAAAAGATGTCAATGCCCCCCATTGACACCTTTTCGTAAAACAAACAAACAAAACAAAAATTGCCCCGATTTTTTTAAGGAATCAAAATTTATGGTCAAACAAATTGCGTAAAAATGTGTGAATAAAACAACAATTAAGACTTTTTGAAAGGTCATCAAGTTGCACAGACGTGTGTACAATCGGCGCTCAAGTGGTTGATATAAAACAAAGTTGCTTCTCGCTGTTTGTCCTTATGTATGCTTAGATCTTTAAAACTACCTACGTAACGGATTTTGATGCGGTTAATAGATAGAGTGATTCAAAAGAAATGTTTATGTGTATAATACTTTATTTATAAATAAAATAATTATGTTCTGATCTTCAATTATGCATATATTTTTTATTTATTTATTTAAAACTAACTTCTGCCAGCGGCTTCGCCCGCGTGAAAGTAAGTTTTTACATACAAACTTTGGACCCCTTTTTCATAATTATGTTTTCGTCGATTTTTCATTATAAATCTAACGAACCAAAAACCATGAAAATTGGTCTAGCCGATCTCGAGTTATAAGTGTTGTAACAAACCCGTCTTTGTTTTATATATATAGATTGCGTTGCACCTGTGCGTGTTTTATAATTTAAAATCCAGGTTTCACTGCGTAAAATCTTGGCAGTATTTTAATAAACTTACCTTTATAAAACTTTATGAAAAACTAATTTAATTAAACAAGCAAACTCGCTACATGACTTAGTAAACTCGTCTAACAACGAAGGACAAGGTCTAGGTTAGAAGTAGTTGCAAATGAGATAGTTAAAAACCTATATATTTTCCCTACTAGACTACTTTAAAATAATTTAAGATGTTAAAAGTACGTTCTTTAGTTTACGAACAATAGCGTACCCTCATGAAAAAAAAAAATAATTAAAAAAACTATGCTTGAAATTTTTAAAGTTCCTTCATATTTTTTTTAAGTTTCGAGGGCTTTAAATTGGGTACCTAACTTTTTTTTATGTAAACGACTTGTTGAAATACCAATTATACCTTTATTTAATTATCGACTACCAGCTTAAAAGAAGAATGCCACAAATAACTACAGTGTAAAAAATGAAAGAACCATTTAAAATACAATAAGCACCTCAGCAGAGCTATAAAAAAACCATTTCTGGATAAAAAAAATACTTTTGTTCTGTTGATATAGCAAAACTGTCTGATTTTCGATCTTCAAACTTTATCTGACACAAAATGCGAACGTTCATAAAAAAAAATCACGTAAATTGGTTGATAGAAAAAAAAAGTGAAAAGTTAACGTAGTAACATCACCCTGTACATTAGACAAATTGAAAGCAATGAAGTCGAAAGCGTAGGTTCTCAATCATTCAACTTAACGACAATCGGGAAGAGGGATGCGTACGTGGCGTGAGTCAAGATCACGCTGAATGGATGCGGCATCTACTATTTGAAAAGTAACGAAGCGAGGTTGAAATTGTAGGGCGCACCGACACGGACAGGTTAGGTTAGGAGGCTATATCGAGTATGTACCTATAGATATACTTGATATAACCCATACATGTGTCACATGGATTATGCAAAAAAGAATCCAAGGGTCTTGAAACTATGACAAAAAGGAATGTGGAATATAAGGAATATAAGGAGTGGATTTAGATCTTGGAGAAATCTGACACATCTTTCCGCTTAGTTCTTCAGTGGAAAAGAAGTTAAGAAATGATTTCCTTCCTAAATCACCTTTATAACTATTAAGTGTTATGTGATAAATATACAAAAAAAAAACTTGCAGGTTAAAACCGTCTTGGCTTAAAAATAATCCATTAAAATTAACATGAAATCTGCAGAGATATGCTGCTAAAAATGATATTTATTTTGTAAACTAGCTGTGCCCGCGACTTCGTCCGCGTGGAATAGTTATTTTGGGCATCATATTTATTTTTGCAAACAACCTCCTCAGCTTTATAAATTATAGCTGTTAGCCACGACTTTGCCCGTGTCAATTTCTGTTATTATTTAAGACAATTTAGTTTTTAAAAGAACATAATTATCTAAAAGTACTTCATAGAGCTACACCCCAACTTGGGCACGCCATAATCTCGGCGGTAAGTCCCCTCTTTGAGGCGTCGTGTCTATCACGGCATCCTCACCTTCCGCATGACGCAGGTTCTCACCTGACATGGGAAGTTCAGGAGATTCCTGCACGCCGGATTCGTGCGGAAGAGACACCCGGGTGTCGCCACTGTATGGTCCTCCCGGAGGATACGGTGGAGCACACGGTGGAGGTGTGCCCTGCTTGAGAAGAGCATCGCCGTGTCCTCGTCGGGGTGATCAGCGGCGGCGACCTCTCGTGCCGGGCCTTGGTTCAGGCCATAGTTCGCAGCGAAGAAGAATGGCAAGCGGTCGCCTCCTTCTGCAAAGCAGTAATGCTCGTAAAGGAGGAGGCCGACCGCATAAGGCAAAGGCAACAGCGCCCTCGCCGTAGCCGTCACCGCCGCGATCCCGCCGATATCTGGTCTCCGTAGACACTGGCTTGTGGACGGTGAGCAATGGGTAGCTCGCCGTCCGGTTGTCTAGTAACAGTCCAGACCGAGACCAAGTCGTCGACGGCGTGCACTGCTCCCGCGCGCCTCAAGGTGCTGTCAGTAAAATGTGGGGCCCTTCAGGGTCGAAGCCTCCTGCAACTGAGGGTTGGTGCGAAAGCGTTATACCGGGGCTCTGGGAATAAGGCAAGGGAGGAACGGGGTAGGTTGTTTAGTCAGTAAGAGTCTGACACTGTTTCCCGCTCCGTCCAAGAGCGGGATTCGTCATTGGATGATTTTTATCTACCATAAAAAAACCCATCCGCGCCGCCCGCAAGCAACCACTCTCCTCGCCCGCCTGCCAGGCGCAGCGTCAAGTTTTGCACATCATGCATCGCATGTGAATTTTATATCGGAGTTATTTTAAAATTGTAATATCTTCTAAGATATTCATTGAAATTAAATGATGCCAAAGACAATTTTGTTTACAATTACATACTCTTAATCAGCAACACATTTATTTGGATAAAGATTATATTATTATGTTGATACAACTCTAACAAATATCGGTAAAAATTGGCTAAATTTGATTCGCATAAAAACGGTTCTAGTAAGTTAATCTTAAAAGATAGACATATACTGTCGCGGACATTTTTTTAGATCATTTTAAGAGGAATAATTCTTTCATACATATTTTTTTGGTATCTTAAACCGTTTTGGCAGTGCACGCAACGGAAGCCCTCAAAGATGAATAATTTTCCCCGTTTTTTCCACATTTCCCGTTGTTTCTTCGCTTCTATTAGTCGCAGCGTGATGTTATATAGCCTAAAGCCTTCCTCAATAAATGATCTATTCAATGCAAAAAGAATTTTTCAATTCGAACCAGTAGTTCCTGAGATTAGCGCGTTCAAACAAACAAACAAACAAACAAACAAACAAACAAACAAACTCTTCAGCTTTATAATATTAGTATAGATAGGTTTTAAAAGAACACTTTTACACGTTTATTTTTTTCTCTTCGTCAGTTAAAACTAGATGAGAGACGGTATTTCCTCACTGGCTACCTTGACCAGAAACACCGAAACAAACTCAGAGATCAGTCTCTTTTCCTTTACCCTAAGATGAAGAATTTTTACTGGCCTATTGGTCTAGTGGTTACTGACCATGACTGCTACGCAGGAGGTCGTGGGTTCGATTCCCACCCAGAACAAATGTTTGTGTGATGAGCACGATCATTTGTATTGTGTCTGGGTGTAATTTATCTATAGTATGTATGTATTTAGAAATATATAAGTATGTTTATCAGTCGTCTAGTAACCATAACACTAGCTCTGTTTAGCTTAGGACTAAACTTGTGATAGTTTTTTTTTTTTTGGTGGGAAAAATCATCGAATGACGAATCATTGTCAAACTTTTACTGACTAAACAACTCACTGTTCGTTCCTGCCTTAGTTTCGGGGCCCTGGTGTTGCGCTTTTGCATCAACCCTTGGCTCCAGAAGGCTTCGAACCTGCTGGCCCCCTACAGTTGCTAACAACTCCTTGAGGCGCGTGAGAACAGTGCGCGCCGTCGACGACCTGGGCTCGGTCTGGACGGTTACCGGATGGGCGGACAGCGAGCTTCCATTGCTCGCCTTCCGCAAGCCCACGCCTACGATAAACTTGTGATAGTTGTGGATATATTATAAGACTAGCTGTGCCCGCGACTTCGTCCGCGTGGAATAGTTATTTTGGGCATCATATTTATTTTTGCAAACAACCTCCTCAGCTTTATAAATTATAGCTGTTAGCCACGACTTTGCCCGTGTCAATTTCTGTTATTATTTAAGACAATTTAGTTTTTAAAAGAACATAATTATCTAAAAGTACTTCATAGAGCTACACCCCAACTTGGGCACGCCATAATCTCGGCGGTAAGTCCCCTCTTTGAGGCGTCGTGTCTATCACGGCATCCTCACCTTCCGCATGACGCAGGTTCTCACCTGACATGGGAAGTTCAGGAGATTCCTGCACGCCGGATTCGTGCGGAAGAGACACCCGGGTGTCGCCACTGTATAGTCCTCCCGGAGGATACGGTGGAGCACACGGTGGAGGTGTGCCCTGCTTGAGAAGAGCATCGCCGTGTCCTCGTCGGGGTGATCAGCGGCGGCGACCTCTCGTGCCGGGCCTTGGTTCAGGCCATAGTTCGCAGCGAAGAAGAATGGCAAGCGGTCGCCTCCTTCTGCAAAGCAGTAATGCTCGTAAAGGAGGAGGCCGACCGCATAAGGCAAAGGCAACAGCGCCCTCGCCGTAGCCGTCACCGCCGCGATCCCGCCGATATCTGGTCTCCGTAGACACTGGCTTGTGGACGGTGAGCAATGGGTAGCTCGCCGTCCGGTTGTCTAGTAACAGTCCAGACCGAGACCAAGTCGTCGACGGCGTGCACTGCTCCCGCGCGCCTCAAGGTGCTGTCAGTAAAATGTGGGGCCCTTCAGGGTCGAAGCCTCCTGCAACTGAGGGTTGGTGCGAAAGCGTTATACCGGGGCTCTGGGAATAAGGCAAGGGAGGAACGGGGTAGGTTGTTTAGTCAGTAAGAGTCTGACACTGTTTCCCGCTCCGTCCAAGAGCGGGATTCGTCATTGGATGATTTTTATCTACCATAAAAAAACCCATCCGCGCCGCCCGCAAGCAACCACTCTCCTCGCCCGCCTGCCAGGCGCAGCGTCAAGTTTTGCACATCATGCATCGCATGTGAATTTTATATCGGAGTTATTTTAAAATTGTAATATCTTCTAAGATATTCATTGAAATTAAATGATGCCAAAGACAATTTTGTTTACAATTACATACTCTTAATCAGCAACACATTTATTTGGATAAAGATTATATTATTATGTTGATACAACTCTAACAAATATCGGTAAAAATTGGCTAAATTTGATTCGCATAAAAACGGTTCTAGTAAGTTAATCTTAAAAGATAGACATATACTGTCGCGGACATTTTTTTAGATCATTTTAAGAGGAATAATTCTTTCATACATATTTTTTTGGTATCTTAAACCGTTTTGGCAGTGCACGCAACGGAAGCCCTCAAAGATGAATAATTTTCCCCGTTTTTTCCACATTTCCCGTTGTTTCTTCGCTTCTATTAGTCGCAGCGTGATGTTATATAGCCTAAAGCCTTCCTCAATAAATGATCTATTCAATGCAAAAAGAATTTTTCAATTCGAACCAGTAGTTCCTGAGATTAGCGCGTTCAAACAAACAAACAAACAAACAAACAAACTCTTCAGCTTTATAATATTAGTATAGATGACACATCCACCGCCATCCCCACATCCTCGTCCCAGATCCACGAAGCTATAACAACTTAATAGTGTAAGAGCATGTTGATTGCTGCCCGGGAACTAATGGCCAGTCTTAAACAATTTAGCTTGCTTTTTATTGACGCGACATTTTCTCCCTATTGCTCGTTTTCTATTGTTGTTTTTAGTTTCCTTTTGTGATTTGTATTGTATTGATTGTTTTGAAGGGGATGGTTTGAAAGAGTCACCACGGCAACTAAGCAACTCAGGGATCACAAGTCTGTTTATAGTCAGCTGAAATCAGACATTTTCTCTTCCCAGTTTGGGAAAAATCTTACTAATATTATAAATGCGAAAGTTACGATGTTTGGATGTTTATTACTCAATCACGCCAAAACGGCTGGACGGATCTGGATGAAATTTGGCACAGGCATAGGATACACTCCGGAATAGGACATAGGCTACTTTTTATCCCGGAAACCCCAACCCAAACCCCAATACCACGCGGGCGAAGCCGCGGGCAAAAGCTAGTATTTTATCATTTCTCACAAATATAAACCTATGACGTTTCCGCTGCTTATTACTTGTCTGATATTATTTGATTTCAAAGATTTTTTTATAACATAAAAAAAATTATTACAGAACAATATATTAATTTAATTATTTATTTTTAAAGTGAATATAAAACTAAATATTTTTTGGCTAAGCATTTATCTGTTCATTGTTATCAAGTTTGTTGAGCGAGTGTCCCACTTAAATATTTATTTTATTCTGTTTTCAATATTTATTATAGCCGCAACATAAATACATCATCTGTAAAACATTTTAACTGTCTACTACTTTTAATTTATGAGGGCCTGGACACAGAAAGACAGACAGTGAAGACTCATCTTTTATGTTTTGGTCACGTAACCCTAAATAACAAAGGTCGTCGACGGCGCGCTCTGTTCCCGCGCGTCTCAAGGAGTTGTCAGCAAATGTAGAGACCCCACTGCAGGGCTGAAGCCTACTGGGGCCCAGCTTCTGAAAGGAAGGTCCGACCCTGGTATTAGGACTAAGAAGGAATAGGGTGAGTTGTTTAGTCACTAAAAGTCAGACACTGTTTCCCACCTCGCTCAAAGACGGGATTCGTCATTAGATGAATTTTTCCACCATGAAAAAAACCCTCAAAATCAAATAGACAAAGTCAGTAACTAAAGCTAGTCACAAAACAAAGTCCTCTGTCAACTATATTAACAAAAAAACAGTCAGGAAAGAGATTTGAAAACAATACCCAAGATAAAGTCATATCTTTTGAACATTTTCTATTAAATGAAAACCTATTGTGAACCAAACCTCACTCTACGAACTAAACCCTTTGATACACAATGTTTAGCACTAACCCTTTGTCAGTTACAGTAAATAATGCTTTGTTATAACTATAGTAATACAACGAGTCTTTGATAGCTGTGAAACGCGACATTTTAACTAAAATCCGATAAGCTTTGACGGGTTTTAGATTAGTTTAGTTCAGGATATAGGATTCGATCTAAACAGTGTTAGAGATTTTTTTATTTCGTAAGATATAATATCTTCTGAAAATTTAATTTTTTTAATTTTTTTTTTTACGATTCACTAGGTAAAAATTTATTTAGTAAACTGTACAAATAATTAGATATCTAACCTTAAAACTACATAACCCTAATTAATTAAACTAAAAATACCTAATCTAATAAAGCGTCAAAAAACTCTTCCGCATCGCTGTCGACCGGTAAAGTGCCCAAAAGGCTGGCCGCATTGCCACGCTGTATGGCAATGCTTATTCTTTGCCCAAGGTAAAAGCCAGCTCTTGGGTCACGCGAAGTGTCAACAAGTCGTTTAGAAAGTTCATTAAACAACTTGTGGGCACTCGGACCCCACGATCCGAGAGTTTCAACCCCAAACGGCTCGAAAATATAACTACCAACAAGATTAGTATATTTCCGCCGCTTGAGGTTCTCCGCAGCCGCAGCGGCAGTACCGGCACAGCATGATGAGATGGCGCAAGAGTCTCGACACAAGTTGCGTCCCACACTAAAGGCCTACCCATCTTCCAAGGAAATAAAGACATACCGTCCGGTCTCTTCCCATCGTCGCGTACCAGGCCATGAATAAATTTAAATTCATTTATTCATTTTGTGAAAATAAGTAATCACAAGACGCAAAGGACCGGTCTTTGTGGCAGCGCTTGGGACAGGCCTATGTCCAGCAGTGGACGTCTTTCGGCTGAAATGATGATGATGATGATGTTGATGAAGTGATGTTGATGATGTTTTCCAATATTTTATTGTACAAAGCATGTTCAGCCGATAGGCATACAAAAGCAGTTTTACAAAGATAGTGTAGTCGATATAAATGAAATTTCAAAGATTACATGCATTTTAAATTATAAAATTGTAAATTAATTAAAGGAATTTTTTCAGTCAATTGTAAAAAATAAATAAATTAAATTGCAATAAAATAGGAAAAGATATTTCTTGACCTTGTCATTTATTTATGTATTATTTATTTATAAAAAGCCAAATCGAAACCCAAAGTATCTAATCCAAAAACATTAACCGAATCACTTCGTTCACCTTTGTCCGTTTCTACCAAATACGAGTTAACAAACGCACCACAACCAAACAGCCGATCTGACGTGGCTTTGTAAATACACACGGTCAATACCCAAAAATTAAATTAAACCGCAGTTCAATATGTCCAACAAACTAACGTATAATCAGACTATAGACAGCCTTTTTCGATTATACCAATTATTTTTAGTCATTCTGCTGATTTGTGGTTACGATTTCAATATTACAAAAAGAAGATTAGTAAATTGGATCGTCAAAATCTACTGCTGCAGTCTTGTGGCTCTTGTAATCTACTCTTCTGTAGTCTGCTGTCCAATGGATTTGTCGCAATTGTGGTCTTTAATAGAATATTCAGCATCAGTGATTGTTATTTTGTGTTTCGAAAGCCGTACGGAGGCGTTCTTAGAAATGTTAATGGACATTGATTCCTCTTTGAGGATCAATAAAAGACATCACATTAAAAGCATGTATAAACTGCTCGCCTTTTCCATTATCACCTGGTGTGTTCGACTTTCCTATACTATCATGTATTGCTATGCTTATGCTTGCTATGACCATTTGTTTTTGTTTGTCATAAGACAGTTTTCTTTAATCGCTCTCGATTTCAATCGAGTCTGGCGATGCATATTATTCGATTCGATTCGGTATCGATTGAAAATTCTTCGTGTACGATTGGAAGAGACTCCTGAGTGTGATTATTATTTATACGTCAAGAATAATAAAAGTATCAAGGAGAATAAGTTGAAGTTTTGTCTGTATATGTACAGGAGTATTGCTGATTTGGTCGATATGATATCACCTGAGTTGCATGCATCGGTAAGCATTTTAAATTTTATGTTCTATGGCTTTTGGATAAGATTTTATTTTGTTACCAAATTGAAAAATTAATTTGTACGAGTATCTTCGTGTATGTAGACAGAAACAGATATCTTAAAAATTTAAATTAGATAGATAGATATACTCTTTAGTAGACACACCATAAATACAATTTGGTACATCAGGAGATGAAAATTACGAAGGTGTTACAATGGGCGGTCATTAGCGATTTTTTAAAGACAATCTTTTGATGGATTTGACAGAGGAGAAAGATACACGGGTATTTAGTGGCGTTAATTAGAATTACTAATTATTATTGTCCTTTCTTTTGTTGTACTATGGTTTGTTTTTTAATCCTAGACACCGATTTAACAACTTAACATGTCAAACTCCAGAAAATTGGGCACATATCTCTAGAATAAGAAATTCTGAGTTGTCAAATCGTAGTCTAGAATTCAAAAAACGAACTATAATCATTAGGTTATTGTGTCACCCTTACAAGTTATCAAGTACTATTATTCTAAGTCGTCAATTGTTTATTTGTTCTAGTTATTCCTGAGTGTAGCTGGGAGTTTACCAAAATTAGTAAGCAATGTTTACAACATATTGACAGCCATTGAAGGTCGCGTAAGTATTTCAAATACTTACGTTACACTTGAAAATTTACCCTCTGCGATATCCCCGTTCGATTATTGCTAGCACAACGCAATGTAAGCGTGCTAGTGACAGTCTGGTAACAGTCCGGACTTAGCCAATCATCGACGGCGCAATCTGTTCCCGCGTGCCTCAAGAAGTTATCAGCAAATGTAGACACCCAACTGCAGGGCCGAAGCCTACTGGGGCCCTAGTCCGGTTTCTGAAAGTAAGGTCTGACCCTGGTCTTTTAGTCAGTAAGAGCCTGACACTTTTTTCCGCTCCGCCAAAGGGCGGGACTCGTCATTAGATGATTTTTCCCAACATAAAAAAACATCCCCTAGCCCAGTTACTGTCGTTTCGTTATCATCAAACTCTTAGAATAGGCCACACCTCCAATTGCTTTATTCTGACCATGTAACTAAGCATTGAGATGACATTAAAACAAAAGACGAGTGAAAGGAGTCATTGGCTGATTTCTCCCCTAAAAAAAGATAAGAAATATTTAACTACTAGCTTTTGCCCGCGGCTTCGCCCGCGTGGTATTGGGTTGGGGTTTCCGGGATAAAAAGTACCCTATGTCCTATTCCGGAGTGTATCCTATGCCAGTGCCAAATTTCATCTAGATCCGTCCAGCCGTTTTGGCGTGATTGAGTAACAAACATCCAAACATTGTAACTTTCGCATTTATAATATTAGTAAGATTTCTTTGTCAACCAGTGCTGATGGTAGTTTTTATATTTTAGGAGCCACTTGAATCTCTGGGCTACGTCTCACTGCACGTGCTACAAATAGCATTACTTCTCTTCTCACCGTTCGTCGCTGTAGAATTCTATTCCGTTGAAGTGGACAGGATGAAGTTATTTCTCATACATAAACTGATTGACTGTAATGGTGAGTATATATACTTTGACGGCTCGGCTGGCGCAGTGGTTGAGCGATTGACTGCTGCGCTGAGGGTTGCGGGTTCGATTCCCGCACGGAACAAATATTTGTATGGCCTGCAGATAGGCTTCCGGGTCTGAGTATCTTGTGTATGTGACTACATGTTTGTGAACGCACCCACGACACATGAGTAATTCTTAGTGTGGGACATTGTTTTTTTTTTTAAATTATCTACCTACATTTAGTTATAGGCTGACTGGCTTTTCAGCCAAACGATCAGTGGCCCTGACTGTTACGCTGGAGGTTGTGTTGAGTATATTTGTGTGATGAATACGAACATTTTTTTTTCTGTTTGGGTGTAATTTATGATTAATTTTGCCATTTAATCTTAAATTAAGCTGAATTTATGTTAAAGTTGTGCTAAATTTGAAATTAAATGGCCTTGTATGGTGAATTATTATTATTTGCGACCGTAATTTTGTTTGTTGAACTTATGAGTTTAAAATTAATAAATGATCTTCTATTATATAAAAGGAGAAACTGACTGACATATCGACGCACAGCCAAAACTACTTTGTGGCGTAGGCGAATACTAAAAAAGGGTTTTTCAAAATTCAGCTCCTAAAGGGATGTAATGGAGGTCTTAAGTTTGTATGAAGAACCCTACCTTCACGCGGGCAAAGCCGCTGGCAGAAGACTAGTCTCATATATTGCCAAAAGTATTCCAAAAGTTAGCAACGTGGACTTTAACTATATAATTAACTTGTGGAAGAAGGACGCGCAGAACCGTTCTTGTGGTGACACTTGGAGGAGGCCTATGGCCAACAGTGGACATCCTTGGGTTGAAATGATGACGATGGTGATGTACCTACATTATAAGTAATTTTTTTATTGTTATTTTTCAGAAACAGCAATCAAAGAAGACGCAAAAATATTTCTCCGTTACACTAAAATAAGAAATTTCAAGTACAAAATATGGCGATTAATACCAATAAATATTTCTTTACCTTTAGAATTGACGAATGTGTGCATTTCCTATGTTATTGTGCTTATTAATTATACACATTTATATGGTTAATATAATATATTAGACTTGTTTTATTTTTCTCAGTTTCCCCCATATTCAATACCCACTGTTCTTTGCGGTTTCACTCGCATCTTTAGTTATAATCTAATCTATAGGTGGCCTGCTCCAATAGATTGTAGTGTAATGTTATATAGCCGTCCTTGATAAATGAGCTATCTAACACAGAATAATTATTCAAATTGGACCAGTAGTTTTTGAGATTTTTGCGTTCAACCAAACAAACTCTACAGCTTTATAAATTAGTACGAAATGCATTAATGAAATCTATATTTCAATTTCATTAATACGTTTGATTAATTTCTATAGTTCCAGTAATTTTAATCATTTTTGATGTCTTCATTAATGTCGTAAATCATTAATTTAATTAATTCAAATTTTATTTGTAATTGGATCTTTATTGCCAGACTTCCTTCTAAAATCAAAAATAACTAACATCACATCTTATTCTTCTCATATTAGTTCAGCCAGATACACAATAAATAAATATTAAAAAAAAAACTCTTCATCCAGGTTTCACAATAAATCAAAGTAACAAATTTCCTGAAATAATAGCCAAATAATATCTTAGCCAACTTCGCGGTTTTAATATTATTTCACCACAAACCTTTTTACAAATAATTTCAAAGGTACATTAAAGTATTACAAAACTTTATACTATTACAAGAAAATTTCCTTTGAGGTCAATGTTTGACGGAACGAATGCACATTGTTTTAACGATACAAATGGTTTACACTTCATTTGATTCGACCAAATTGTTTAGCAAAGTTTGTTTGAAAGAGAAGAATTAAAACAACTTTTGAAATCTTTGTTTGTTTTCTTAAACCTTCATAATATCATCAACCTTATAATAGTACAAGATATATATTTATATATATTTCCGCCGCTTGAGGTTCTCCGCAGCCGCAGCGGCAGCACCGGCACAGCATGACGAGCTAGGAAGATGAGATGGCGCAAGAGTATCGACGCAAGTTGCATCCCACACTAGAGGCCTACCCATATTCCATCTTCAATACATTGAATTTCATAATAAAGAACCTCCGCTTACAGCTCTAAACGAAACAACATTACCTACTAACCATACCCTAACTCATCCATTAACGTACAGTTCAATCTAAAATCATGCTGATTCACCACAGAACACTATACAACCTAAATATAGTACGTCACATTATTAATCGTCAGCCATTGTACTATATATAGCCCAACACATTATTAACCGTCTAGACTGATAGTTCCTGATGCTATTAATCACAAGCTTTTTGTTACCATCTCCTGTACTGCACTTAGCATAATTACTGCAGAATTTCCTTGCAAATTACCCGTAGATACGATGTAGTTTAATATAGATTATTTTCTGAAGATTAAAGATGGGTTTTGTGTTAGAAGAGGAGCATCTACAATATCTTCGTAATGTATTTAGAGCTTTTTTCGTCAGTACCTCTTTGGAAGGTCTAGAACAGGCAATTTAAAATAAAAATGAAAGGCAACAAAAGAAATGTGCACTGAAATCTACACTAATATAATAAAGAGGTAAAGTTTGTTTTTTTGTTTGAAGAATCTCTGGAACTACCGGTCCGATTGGAAAAAATTTAGCAACAATAGAAAGCTGCTGCTCCTGAGTGACATAGGCTATATTTTATGTATGCGGGTGAAGCCGCTGACAAAAGCTAGTAAATAATAAATTGACAGTTTTTTTGAAGTTTCGGATACACTATGTTCGGACATTCGGACATAATATCCGGATTGGCAATTTAAAACTTTCTTTTATCTAATTTGGTGAGTAGCTGATGGTTTGGACAAACGTAAAAGTAAGTAAGTAGTAGGAAGTAAATAAATAAATATATTCCAACTCCAAACAATATTTGAAAAAAAAAAATGTGCCTATCCTAATACTACTTCCGGACATTTTGTGTTCGAATTGTCAATCAGCTTTGTTTTTTAGAGGTCGGAAATGTAATGACGTCTCTTGCACTAGAGTACCATAAAGTAGTAGAGTGTAAAAAAAAAATATTACTAAAAGCTATTTATGGTTCTTTATTTGCCCTTTACGTTCTCGGAATACGTGCTTACTTTTCCGAAATTCCCCGAAGCCCTAGAGGGTCAGACTTTGTCTGACGTCTTTGCGCGCTTAGAACGCTACGCGCTACCGGTCGACACCCAAGCGAGCGCCAGCGCTCGCGGCATGATTTCGCGCCGCGCGCCGTTGTCAAATTAAAAAAAATAGAATGTACAGTATTTGAGCATTTCTTTTATAGGGTATTTTGATATTTATCCAAGAACGTAAATAAAAAGTTTTAAAGATAAATAACTTTCCGTTAATACCCGCGAACGCCGGCGTTCGCATGCGGGTGAAAAGGTTAACGATTTGTGTTCGGTCCTTACCTGACCAATTCATGACTAGCTACATTAGGTATTAGTCACCCAAGACAAGTACGTGACTACCACACCACCCGGATACGCCCGGCGTCTCCCGCATGGCAAATATTTTAACTAAATAAAAGGAAAACAAAAATGTCTATACTCTCGTGTTTATCTTTAATTTAAATATTAACGTGTGACTGTGACGACGTTATTATGCGCTCCCTGCGAAATAACGAGGAAAATTGAACAAAATCAACACTTATTATCTAGTGTTTAATGTAGTAAGAATAAATGTTGGAGGTTAGAAATATTTGAGGTGGCATTTAACCATTGAACATTTTTATCTATCTACAGATTATACTCGTAAATGTGAAAGTTTACGCTAACGCTTTCACGGCTAAACCGAAAACCGAACCGATTTTGATGAAATTTTGAGGATTCCGGCGATTGGAACCGCAATTGACTGGGACCGCAGTCCCAGTCGACGGTTTCATTCAATTTTAACATTTTTCTTCCGGCGCCTCGGACCACCATTAAAAAGAAAAATGTTAAAATTAAATGAATCCAGCAAACGAGACCGTGGTCAAGGTTAATCGCCGTCCCAGTCGCCGGAATCCTTGAAATTTTGTGTTCAATTTAATTATCCAAGATCAATTTACATTGTGTTTGAAACTGCATAAAACTAACGTTAATTAAAATTATAAAAATAACGAAATGAAATAAATATTGAATAAAATTAATATTACAAATTATTTTAAATTGTGGATATTCAGTGGTTACAAATTCAGGGAAGGATTAAAGATACTTTTTACTGGCTTCAACTTTGACTTTGTGGCAAAATAAGTGTCTTTATAAATTAAAGGATATCGTTAGTGCAACAGAGTTTTTTTCTTTACAAATAGGTAGTAAATATTGATATAAAAGTACCATTTCCCTTCTATAAATAACAAAGATAAAAATGTGATCTGTTCAAATAACTTTTCTGCTTAACTAAAATGCCGTATCCATTTCCCAAGAACCATTCAACATCAATGTGTTTCTCGCTTTCCTGAAGAGACAATGGTAGAGACTTCCTTCTTTTATCTCCTCTATTAAGTACTGCAGTGACACAATATCCGGGTTCGAAGTACCTTAGTTTCATTACATATAAGTTGCTTATCGCTTTACTTCGCATAATGGCTGCTGTTTTGTTTTAGTTTTTTTTTCCGTGAGTGTTTTGTTTTTATTTGTAAATTTTGTTTTTTTCTGTATGTATTTTGTGTTTACTTATATTTTTATTCTTTGAATTAAATAAAGTTTTTGCTGACTTTTTCATTTAAGATGCTTTTTGATTTGAAGACTTTAAAAACACAAGTGATTTGCAATAATTGAATAGAATTAAATGGATTTTTAGAAAAATATTGGATTGGAGAAAAGTGACGTATAATTTATTATAAAAAGTTTTCTTCTAAGATTACATAACGACTACACCATGTAATATTGGTACTGTCACAAGACATTTGAATTCAAACGTGCAGTAGCTTCTGACATATTTTAGGCACGCCATAATCATGGCAGTAAGCCCCATCTTTGAGAAATGGCTGGAGAGGCGTCATGGCATCCTCATTTTTTCAGAGTTTTTTGCCTAGAAATGAACCCTGTATAAAATGATATCTTAACGGATTTGCCTGGCTTTGTGAAACATCATGATAAAATCTATTTTCATTTCTTTGAATAATATTTTTTATTAGTTAAGTCCACTTTTTTATCTCAGGATCCGTAAACTGTGTCACAATTATCATATCAATTCCAGGAGTAACATGAACCTATATAGATTAACCTTGCTTTTAATTAAGATAACTCTTCGAACCCAAATCAAAGCCTCCCCGAAACAGTGTCTCCATCTATTGTCAAATGACTGTAAACATTTACAATCAGACACACGAGAACAATTGCCATCCATTCCGCTTCAAGGCAATCCAATCCATTTGCAAATAGAAGTAGAATTCGAGTTAATTGTCCTTTTACCACTTTACTTTACCCCTCAATAACCAAAAGCCATTCAAAATTTAACTCTAATTTCTTGGTTATAGAAGTTTGTGACTTTGAAGTGGGGTGTAAAGTTATCGTAGTGGTGAAAGGTAGTGTTGAGCCACGAAATACGAGTATTGTTCATTTGTATGCGCGTGAGTGAATTGGTTTGAAATGTGAAGGGCTTTAGACGGTATTGCCTCTCTAACTTTTGTTTAGAACTAACTGATGTAGATGTTGTTTTAGGATGTGACGTCATTTAGTATGTCTGACGGCCATTCTGATGGTAATGTCGTTTTGTAATTGGTTTCTGTGTCGTGTATTGAGTTGTCTGTTTGAGATAGGTTCTGACGTATTAAATTAATCTGTGTTATGGTCAGATTTCTGACTTGGTCAATAATTCATCATTTGTATCAAAGTGTATATAATATGTAACTAGAAAAGGTTAATTTCAATACAATACTTACTGGTGTTCTTACAACGTTTACCAGAGTAAGTTGTACTATATATCTTTTTTTCATGTTTCTTTAGCAATATACCTACAACAAATAATCCAGTCATATAATACCACTGTAGGGGCACAGCAGGGTCGTAGTCTTCTGGGGCCAAGGGTTGATGTGAAAGTGGAACAGCGGGCCCTGGAACTAAGGCAAGAAAACGGAGGATCGTTTAGTCAGTAGAAGTCTGACACTGTCTCCCGCTCCGCCCCAGGGCGGGATTTGTCATTCTATGATTTTTCCCACCATAAAAAAATAAAATAAAAACCCTAATAAAAATACCTACCAATCCAAGTGTGCTAATAAAATCGCGAAATTAGCGATTATATTAGCAGTTTGAGTTTTTACCGAGTTTTAAAGGTTTATCGTAAGTTGTACTTTTATATATCTGATTATTTATGCACAAAAAGTAGGCGCGAACTTACGTTTTTCTATAAACTTCTAATCTAATCTATCACTTCGCCAAATTTTCCGTGGTTTATTAATACTTAGTCATTTAGAAAACAGCACAGTGTTGAAAATATTAATGATAAATGATCTTTATTTTGTAAGTAGGTTTAAAAAAACGCTTTTACACGAATTTTTTTTTATCCTAGATGAGTCCGGTGTTTCCTAGCTGACTACCCTGAGAAGAAACACCGAAACAAACTCAGCGGTCAAAAATGTATAAATAAAAATAAAAAAGCTCTGTAGACATAATTACCATAATGATACCTTATCTTATTTTTTGAGTATTTGTTGCAATACCACATCAAGATTTTGACATTAAGTAAAAAAGTCAACAACCTGGCTACCCCCAAGCTTTTTTAAACACCGACATTTCAAACAACATATTATAGCCCTCTCAAAATCTAAACATATTTGGAAATCGAACCTCCCTCAAAATCTAAGGTTTCCCTTATTACGACAAATAAAACGCAATAAAAAAAAATAACAAGACAAATATAAAGACTGGTACACACGTAACGTGATATTTTAAAAGAAATAGAGAAAAAAATAATATGGACATGTGAAGACCTTTAAAATGGACGAAGGGGAGGCAATTTAATTTTCTTTTGGACTCTATTGAGTGAAATCCAAAGCATATTGGACAAATATAAAATGCTTTGATGTAATGTTATCCCTCTATTATTATTTTTTCTCTTTTTGTGAGTGTATTAGCTTCGTTTCTGGACGTACACGGTTTCAATTTTGTGTAATCAAATGTGGAGTTACTAAATTGGACCGTGTTTTTATTTTGTACTTTTCAAAATCAATATGGTTTTTATTTCACATAGGCCTACATGGGCACTTATAAAACGTCAGAAGCTAGTGAACGGTCAAATTGGTCGTTTCCTATGGAGAAGAACCGGTAAGATACTCCTTGGCTACTTTAAAAAAAAATGGTTTCTTACAATATTTTGAAATTACAATATTAATTGGTTATGTAAGACCAGCGTAGACCAATCATTATCGTACTCAAAAGCACAATAAAACTAATCACAATAATAAAAAATAAAATAAAAAGTGAGCCGTAATAGGAATTTGCGAAGTCAAACAGACAGTGTTCTTACTTTACAACGTGATTACGTGAATTGTAAAGAAAAGTAATATAAAATAAAACTAAAAAAAAAGTATGGGAAAAAAATATTACATCTATCAGTACAACAGTTACACTATGACACTACTTACACTATTTTTTTCATAGTGGTACATCCAAAAGTACAATGCCTATACATTTTTTTTGTTGGTGTTGGAACTTATCAAGTAAATAAAATATCGGGGTTTTCCTGACAAAAACCCAACTGTGTTACTTCAATTACGTTTTACATTCCAAGGTCACCTGCAACCTATATTATGTTTGACTAACTTTTCTCAGCGGCTTTGCCCGCTTTTCTATATCATTCTGTGTTTATTTTTATTCGATTTTTAATTTTTAATAATTTTTGAGTTTATTCATTACAAACAAATATTCCTCCTTGTAATATTAGTATAACATTAGATTTCTATATCCTTGAACATATTTGCAGACAAAGAATGGTAGTTATTTATGTTAAAACAATAAAAAATGTATACTTATATCATTCAGACAACTCTGGTCAAATTATATTGCTGTAAACAAAAATGTCAACAACAAAAAATTGTAACACAGTTTTTCAAAATTCTAAATTAATCTAATACATCAAAAGTCCAACAAAAACGTACAAATCGCATTCATTTAACAAAGAGAATAGACGAAATTATTAAATTTTAATAGACGCATATCAAAGTACGTTCGTCGAAGCGACGAAGCGTGATATCGTCAAAGAGAAAATTCCTTTGTGATCATATCGTGTCATTTTATTTTTCATTTCAACCGGTGTGTCCTGAGCTTTACGATGCGTTAATTGCTTTCATTATGAGGAATGTTAAATGGCGCGATTATTTAAAAATAAAATTGTGTTTTTATTGTTTTGTTTTTTATTTTATTGGGCGATGATATTGCTTTATATTAGGTAATTTTTGGACTGGCCTATCAGTCTAGTGAGCCTGACTTTTATGCGGGAGGTCGTGGTTTCGATTCCCACCCAGGACTAATGGTTGTGTGAAGAGCACAATCATTTTTTCTTGCTATACACACAACGCCGTCTAGTCTCAAGCTAAGCAGAACTTGTGTTATGAGTACTAGACAACTGTTAAACATACTTATTTCTAAATGTATACATATTATAGATAAATTGTACCCAGATACAGAACAAATAATATCGTGCTCGTCACACAATCATTTGCTCTGGGGGAATCGAACCCACGACCTCCGGCATAGCAGTCAGGGCCAATAACCACTAGGCCATTCAAAATCAGTCAATTATTTTTAAGATTTCTGCACATTTCTTCGAAATAGATAACAATAACAAACCAAACTCATATCCTTACATAGGTAATCAAACATGGAACTCATTAGCACTTACAAGTCACGAGCTGTAGTTAAGTTAACGCGCGCGTAAACGTTCCCCGCTAATCCGCGGCGCGTATAAAATGCGCTGCAAACGAACGTTTATTATCACGTTAACGTTATCAGAGCGTGCGTAGATCGTAATAGTAAGTATAAATGGCGTGTTGTATTTGATAAGGCGAATTGCTGTAGTTTATTGACTTACTAGCGACCCGCCCCAGCATCGCACGGGTACTGATCTTACTAATATTATAAATGCGTAAGTTACGATGTTTGAATGTTTGTTACTCAATCACGCCAAAACGGCTGGACGGATCTGGATGAAATTTGGCACGGGCATAGAATACACTCCGGAATAGGACATAGGCTACTTTTTATCCCGGAAACCCCAACCCCAATCCCAATACCACTCGGGCGAAGCCGCGGGCAAAAGCTTGTATTGAATATATTTTGTATGTATTATACACATAAACATTCCTCTTGAATCATTTTATATTTAAAAAAAACCGCATGAAAATCCGTTGCGTACTTTTAAAGACCTAAGCATACATAGGGTCATCAGTAAGTAACGTGATTGTGATGTTATTACGCATCTTTCTTCAGATATGTTGGATACATAGATATCTTGTGGATATTATCTAGGCTTCTATAGAAATCGAAACATAAATTTGTGTAAGAGTAATCTAATAAAAACCTCTGAAAATCTGCTATTTTACGTGGACTTTGACTCTCAATAATGAACTTCTATATTTAAAAAATAAAAAAGTACTTCTAAAGAAGTTTTGCGCATTTAATCGAGATTCTAAATGATGTCAGTTTAAAAAAAAATCTTAAGGTTTTAATAAAAAAAACACGTATTTCCTGGTACAAGTTTTGTGAAACATTCGAGTAAATATTAGAATTATCTTTACCCGTTTGTTAGTAAAGAGTTGTCAGCAAACATAGAGGCACAGCTGCAGGGACCAAGCCTGCAGGGACCTTAGACCAGTTTCTGAAACGAAGGTCCGATCTCGGTATGAAGGCTTAGGAACTGAGCGCATCGTTTAGTCAGTAAGTGGTTGACAATGTCTCCCGCTCCGCACAAGAGCGGGATTTGTCATTCGGTGATTTTTCACGATTACATTATATTAGAGAGTAGGTTGTTTTAAAGGTGGAAATCATCTAATGACTTCTCCCGTTCTGGGAGGAGCGTGAGGGCGTGCCATACTTTTATGGCAGAAGCAAGTAAATATACAGATAGATAGATATACTCTTTACTGTAGGTACACCATAAACCCAACTTGGTACATTATGGGGGTGATCGGCGGCGGACGGTGAGCAATAGGTAGCTCGCCGTCCGGTCGTCTGGTAACTGTCCAGACCGAGTTCAAGACGTCAACGGCGCGCACCGTTCCCGCGCGCCTCAAGAAGTTGTCAGCAAACTGTAGGGGCCCTTCAGGGTCGAAGCCTCCTGGAGCCGAGGGTGGTGTAAAACGGTTACCGCGGCTCTGGGAATAAGGCAAGGAAGGTACGGAGTAGGTTTTTTCGTCAGTAAGAGTCTGACACTGGTCTCCCGCTCCGAGCTCCGCTCCCAAAAGCGGGTTTCGTTATTCGATGATTTTCACCTACCATAAAAAAAAAACTTGGTACATTAGGATACTAGGAAGGCCGAATGTGGGATTTTGAACGCATCTATATGAATGAGACCGTAAGTGTGAGAAAGAGAGGGAGGATGACGAAAGGAATATTACGTATGGTGGTACGACGACGGCTTGGACACAATAAGAGTGTGCCAAAAATAATATAAGATGTTAGTAAAAAGACGCTGTGTCATTTCCAACCCCTGAATCCCACATTTTGGGACAGACTAGTAGTTATATTAGTACTAGTGAAGATTTTTCTGTACAAAACACCTAAATAAATAAACAACCTCACTCTTGATAGCATCCATTACTCCTCAGTCTTAATCTCGTAATTACAGCCAAAACGTAAAGATGGGATGAAATTTTAATCGCCACCCCCGCCCCCCCTTCCCCCCTACTGCCCTCATTAACACAACATTTGAAGATTTAAACAGTCATCGCTCGCTGATGAGTTGTTAACTTGTAAGTTAATGTTAAAACATCTTGAGCTTACGCCACCTTATTTGTAAACATAGATTTTTGTTGATTTGGACTTACTTGTGAAAAAAAACTGAGTACCTAATTTGATTGAAAAAAAATGTCTGAAGTCTCCAATACAATGAGTAATTGCCGTAGTCAGTTGTTTCCTTTGTTTTGAGAAAAACAAAAGCCAAATGAGTGAACGTAAAAACATAAAAGTAAAGTATTAATTAAATTTGCGAATAAAAAAATACAAAGGTAAAATTAGTATTGGAAAGGGTAAATTGTAGAGCAGCATATCAAATGCATTTTAGAGTAATTAACCTTTCGATCTTGTAATCACAGACACAATTAAAGAACAATAGGTTTGTGAACGCCGGCGTTCGCTTGGGGCTTAATGAATGCTACCTAAATTTAGTCTGTTCTTTTAGGTTTAGGGATCAATTTCACATTTTAATTAAAATTCACAAATTACTTATTCGATTTTTAGAAGCAGGCTGTAAAGTTTTTGTTTTGTTTACAGCTTTGGAAAATGAGTAATTATTAATTTATCCTAGATCCACTCGCTAATATTACCTTTTTGTTATCTCTAATCCTCACAATGTGTCTATGTAGCTTACTCAATATCTTCTTCGTTCGGTCGCTTACTTCAGTGGCGTGACGTAACCTAACTCTAATCCCTTTCCACAACAGACATAGGCGTTTTATCTCGTCATGAAAACAGGCAAGTTTTAACGTTTATTAAGAGTAGTATTCTGTAATTAGTCAACGAGTGTTGTTTACAAGAAATATTAGTCTGGAGGAAGTTTATGCGATCATATTTGGCGACGTTGGTTTATTTCGTACTATATTTTGTTAATAGGTGCCATCACTAGTAATGGTTTGTCATAACTCTGTCGTATTGTTGAGTGTGCATAACACAAGTTTGACAATACTTCTGTTATATAAGGATGCACATAATAGAAGGTTTTGTTAATATACCTATACTTTACGTATAAAACTACAAATACAATAAGAAATGTAATTCTATTTAGCCAACTTTTATCGTATTTTTTTTTTTGGCGGAGCGAATAACAGGGTCAGACTTCTACTGACTAAACGACCCACCGTTCCTTCCTGCCTTAGTTCCAGGGCCCTAGTGTTCCGCTTTCGCATCAACCTCAACTTTTATTGTATACTGAATACATTTAATTTTTACAAATCTGTTTTGTTACAAAAAATACGATTCAAATTAAATTTACTTAAATGTTTGGTTTGCGTTTACGTAACTTTTACTTAACTCTGTTAATTTAAAACCACTGAGAAACGACCACTGACATAATATAAAAATTGTTAGTAATGAAATTTTTAATTGAATTATAGAAACAACTTTCAAAAAACTCAATTTTATAATAATAGTCAATATTTTATTTTTGTTGCATGCTATTATAGTTATCTATATATACATCATTCGAAGATATGTGACATCCACCAATCCGCACTGGGCCCGCGTGCGTCATGCCTCTCCTAGAGAGGAGGCCTGTGTCCCTGCAGTGGGAACATTAAAAAGGCTGATGATGATGATATATACATCCACACTTCCCAATACTCCCAAGCCTTTTACTATATAGGTACTTAAAATTGAGATGCGCCACCAGAACATGACAGACATCCCCATTTAAAAAAACCTATATGCACAAAACGTTTTGGGAACACAATCATTTGATGTACAGCTAAGGAGTGAAATGCTCTACCGGAGTTTGTTCCATATAACTACAACCTAAGAATCTGTAATTCATCAAACCTCAAGAGTACACCGGTAGTCGCACACTTATTGTTTTTAATTGTGTCTGTGATTACGGTAGTCGAAAGGTCACTAAGCCTAGAGTGAATAAGTTATTTCAAGGCATGCGTAATCCATCATCAACCGATATGAAAGAAAATTGAGTTAATAATAGCGTTTAGAATTACAGGACAGAAGGGCAAACGAAAAAAATAGGACAAGAGTAGGAAGAAGAAAAAGTAATAGGTATTTTCAAACTACCAATCGCCAAGAAAAGTTATACTGCAAACAATTAAACGCACTTAAACCACACACAAACAAAATCTCAGCACAGCTCACGTAAAGAAAAATCATTCATATTAAAAATGATAAATCACAGTTCGCACTCTCGAGGCGGGTTGCACCGATGCAATATACTTGACACGCGATTTGTCATGAATGCCTGACGTGAGCTAGTGTGAACCGTCATGATCTCGTGTGTAGCATGCATCGCGTTTCCTACGAAGATTTTTCTGAAGAAAATACATGAAGATTTTTAGTTATAAAGTACCTTGTTTTGCAAGTTTTGAGATTGCGTATATTTTGTGTCGTGTAAGTTGTTTGTGTTAGGATGAGAAAGATTACAAGTGGAAGTTAGTTTCATTATTTGTTTAGTTTGAAAAATTAAGCACGAATATTAATAATTCTGTTTATTTAAAAATTTTAAAATCCTGCCTGATCTTTATTTAGTAAATAAATTTAAAAAACGTTTACACGTAATTTTTTTTAATAAAAGAATTTATATGTAGCTAGTGCTTTTTAGATCACTACCTTGAAAAGAAATAACGAAACAAACTTAGGGGTTAAAGTCTCTTTTAAAGTCCATACAGCAAACATGTAATGCTCAAATCATATGAGGACCATGCCGCTTTTCCAAGCACGTATTGTAAATTTAAACCTTTCAGCCATTTTAACATATAATAAGTTCTGTCCGTATCTTGAAAAGCACAATAAGCTATTAGTCTCGGTTACCATTTATAGATTTTTTTAAATCTTTACAGACAGTAAGAAGCCAGGAAATCGAAAAGAGTATAGCTGATAGGAAGCAGCTCTATTTAAAATATTGACATCCAAATGCATTCGGTATGACTAGAATCCGACCCCAAACAGCTACGAAAAGGCCAGGCAAACAGACAGTGTAAGTATTAGCATAATTCAATTGTTCTCCCAAATAATTTCATTATAACTCCAGAACGATCCCAGAAACATAACTTCTGCACAGCACATGCAATAAACATCAAGCACACAGCTTTTAAAACAAGCCTTAACAGCCGTTAATAAAACCCTATCACATTATACCCTCAAACCGGAGCACCTTCAGCCATAAACTGTCCGATTCACTACTTAACCAGAGTTTAACGTCCTCGCCGTTAACTCCGTTCAATCTGCTTAATTGAGAATGGTTTCACCGACCTTTAATGGGTAATATGTTAGTTATGCGTTTTGGGAGATTCGAGCTGTATACTTGAAAGTAATTATTTCGAGTAGGATAATGGTTGATGGTATGTGTAAGCCGTTATGATTGGCAGTTTGAGTGGCCATAAGTTGGGTTGTTTTCAGGAAAAAACATACATTAACTAGCCAGCGGCTTCGCCCGCGTGAAAGTAGGGTTCTTCATACAAAGTTGAGACCCCCATTACATCCCTTTAGAAACTAAATTTTGACAAAACCCTTTCGTAGTTCGCCTACGTCATAAAAGGAAGCCTCGCAAAACTTCACGCTCCTAGTTCCCGTAACTTTGACTTTGCGTTGATATGTCAGTCAGTCAGTTTCTCCTTTTATATATATAGACTACTTATAGACTATGGACTCCTGGTATCTGATATTTATGAAGATAAAATTATAATTATAATTTAGGTGACCCTAGCCTTGATAGAGTGAATAGGCTCTTAATAAACTAGTTCGCCTCACCATCAACGATTGCATCACTGCTTACTTTTGCTTTCTGGTGGGATTGCAGTCAAGCACTGGTTTATAGCAATAACAAAAAAAAAAAAATTGTATACTTGGGTCACAATACTAAATTATTCCTTTTTATTTTATCAAAGGGCTCAGAGACCATTTTGGTGATTATAAATCGCCAAAATGGCCAAAATTATGGCAAAAACATCATGCTGGGCAAAAATCATCTAATGGCGAATCCCACTCTTGGGCGGAGCGGAAAACAGTGTCAGACTTTTACTGACTAAACACTCCACCCCCTTCTTTCTTTGCCCTCCGCACTGGGGTCAAACCTTCCTTTCAGAAAGATACCCTGGGCTTCGACCCTTTTGCAGAGTTCCTACAGTTATAAGGTATGATTGTTCACTTTGAAAAATTACCTTTCAGTATACAAGATAATATACTATTTTAGTATATATACAATTTTGCTAAATCGGTTTACAATTTGGAAAACGTCTTTCTCAGCTATTATCACAAAGACAGGTCATATAGTTCATGAAAACGTGCTTTTCCTCCGTGCCACGAAAATCACGTTAAGTCGTTATTCTCGGCTGTCATGTATTGATCTTTGACATTCGTTATGGATAGTGAGAAGTCAGGAATTCTGACACCTATCTTACCAAGGAGAATCGTGTTCAATTACCGAGATGTAGATGGAAGTGTGAGACTCAGTTAAGGCTCTGTAAAAACTAACAAAATAATCCAATGCTCGAAAATTTTTCTGTATCGGAAAAAGTATTTTCTACAAAATTACAGTTTTCATGACGATTGCATGCGTAAAGGAACGGACATCGTCGATGGCGCAGCCATTGACACCCTGACCCTACTTTTTTATAAACGGGGTTTTTCGGACGACGAGCTTATTAGAGCTACCTATAGACTTATTTTATATTTATTACTTACCGGACAACCGTAAAGCGAGCTTAATAGCCGATGGCGCGTAATTTCAAGATATCCGCAAAATAGAGAGCCCCAGTAGGCCTGATGCTTACCAGAGCCATGGATTCGCTAGGGTAACAGAAGAAACAAAGGTATAAGTTTATTCAGTAGAACTCTGATACGCCTTCTGGCTCCACCTTAAAGCTAGAGATGTTACTGGATTCAAAAACATAGTTTAAAAAAAGCTAGACTGATTAATCAATCATGGTAATCATCATATACCTTTCACCAGGTGTTCTCAACCCAATGCTTAACATTATTTCCAATTACAAATTCATATGGCTGGCCTGTCAGTCTAGTAGTTAGTGACCCTGACTGCTATGCGGGAGGTCGTGGGTTCGATTCCCACCCAGGACAAATGTTTGTGTGATGAGCACGATCATTTGTGCTGTGTCTGGGTGTAATTTATCTATAATATGTATGTATTTAGAAATATATAAGTATGTTTATCAGTTGTCTAGTACCCATAACACAAGCTCTGCTTAGCTTGGGACTAGATGGCGTTGTGTGATAGTTGTGGACATATTATGTATATTATATATTATATATACTTATTCGTAAGAATCACGCAAAACGCGATGGTATCGCGTGATGGTCACTCGTAAGAGAGATATTTTTTATGATTGCCAGCGGTCGCCACAATTTGCCACCCCTGCGTTATGCTTTGGTGCGTCTTGTAGCGGTAGTTATTTTGCGCAACCCCTGGATTGTGTTCAGATTGGGAGAGAATTTCACCTTACAGATTTTTTTTTATGTTGAGTAAAATCATCTAATGGCGAATGCCGCCCTTGGGCGGAGCAGGAGACAGTGTCAGACTTTTACTGACTAAAGGACCCACCCCGTTTTTTCTTAGCCTTCATACCGGGGTCGGATCGTCCTTTCAGAAACCAGATCGGGGCCCCAGTAGGCGGAGGGGGAGGAGAGGAGCTTGTAGAATATTTTGTTTACGCAAATTGATTGTTCTTAGACTGCCCTATTGATTTAGTATTCAGTCGTGTTTTTTTGTGGGCAAAAATCATTCAATGATATCTCCCGCGCAGGAGATAGTTTCAGACTTTTATTGACTAAAAAACCACCCCGTTGCCTTTCATACCAGTGCCGAGCCTTCCATTCAGAAGCGAAGTCCGTTTCGTACCGTGGTTTCTTCCAAGTTTTGGAAATTCACAATATTTGTTTTTTGGTATAATAGGATAAAAAATATTCTTCCTAATCGATGAAAAGAAAAGAAAGAAATATTGTTTTGCGTAAAGAAAGAAAAAAATAAAGTTATGTCTATTCGTGCTGCATACTAACCATATGATATAAATTTAAAAAACAAAAAGTATAAACAAAAATACTAACTAGTGTCGGTCAATAATTTCCAGTCACCCTAAATAAAGTGGAGAAAAGGCAAGATATTCAAAGATCATCTACGATCCGGACCAAGCGTTTTGCCCCTTAGTTTATACCACGTACATCGAAGGACTGGAACAGTTTGTTAGCTGAGGTCTTTCCATCCGATTATAATTTAGGTTTCTTCAAGGTTAGAGTGAGAGTCTCTTAATAAACTAGTGCGCCACACCATCAACAATTGTATAGTGATACAATCGACCGCCTGCCACTCCTACTCGCTGCGGACCATGGCCTGAACCAAGGCCCGGCGCGATAGGTCGCAGCCGCCGATCACCCCCACGAGGGCACGGCGTTGCTCTTCCCAAGCGGGGCACACTTCTACCGTGTGCTCCACCGTGTCCTCCGGGCTGGCCACACAGTGGCGACACCCGGGCGTCTCTTCCGCACGGATCCGGTGCAGGAACCTCCCGAACTTGCCATATCCGGTGAGGACCTGCGTCATGCGGAAGGTGAGGACGCCGTGAGGTCTATCCAGCCACTGCTTACCATCAGGTGGAATCGCAATCAAGCACTAGTTTATAGCAATTAAAAAAATATATTTTAACACCCGGGCAACTTTGGTGCAAGTCGCTATTTTTTTTTTACTAATAGTGTCCCTATTCTGAACATAGATGTCACGTTTGAATGCGATATATAAATACACAAAATAAAAAATAAAAAATTTAACACCCGGGCGACTTTGGTACAAATCGCTAGTTTTTTTTTTCTAATGGTGTCCCTATTCTGAACACAGATCTCACGTTGCCGCGCGACCATCGGATTTCTTTGTCCATTATACTGTAAGCCGATATTATTGGGGCACAAATTGAATTGTCATACATACCCGGGGCGTCCCTTTATTGTATTTTAATGGTGGACGCGCACGTACGGTGTATTGAGTTTGTTTATAGATATAGTGGTTTCAGATTTAGGTATTTTCTATTGCTGTCGGCATAATTGATTGGCTAGGACCGATGCTTTACAGGGCTTTGGATTAAAAAGGCAACTAAAGGAATTCACAAATGACTTTTCAAGATCAAAACAAAGTTTTAACTAAATCTATATTTATTTTATTAAAGCGAAATACCAGTCACAGTATTCAGTGTATAATTAGGTAAAAAAAAAAATAGTGAAAAAACCTGGGAAAAAACCCTCATGTGAAAATAATTTCTATTACTTAGTCTTTACTGAATACAATGCTCTGTATTTCTTACAATGTCACTCCAATGCCTGCTGTTTCTTTACACAAACGATACCCACTCGAAATGTGCTCTCTCTAAAAATATAGAAGCTTTCAATAATATTGGCGCTTACTCAGGTGCTTTACATTTCATAGTGGAACTCAAGTCAAACAGTTGCAGGGAAGAATATTGGAATATTGAGATTTTATTGAACAAATTCTATATTTTTGGCGTACGACTAGTTTTCGATAGTAAATCGAATAAGTGAAAACATTTACTGATATTAAACAAAACACAGAAACTATCAATATCTTACTAATATTATAAATGCGAAAGTTATGATGTTTGGATGTTTGTTACTCAATCACGCCAAAAGGGCTGGACGGATCTGGATGAAATTTAGAACAGGCATAGGATACACTTTGGAATAGGCTACTTTTTATCCCGGAAACTCCAACCCCAACCCCAATACCACGCGGGCGAAGCCGCGGGCAATATATGAAATCTTGCTTCCTTTTATGTTATATCTAGGCAAACACGAAGAAGAGATTTTTCAAAATTCTACTTTTAGAGGAGTGAAAAGGGGGAAATTCGTTTATGTTTTATTTTAAGAGCCTTGTACTTAAAACTTAACATCAATTGTAATCCAAAGAAATAATAAAAGTTTTCTATTATTCGTTTTTTTAAACTATTTACAAGTAGGGTTTGAGAGTAGTAATGTAGAGTAGGGTTACTTTGGCCCCGGGGTTGAACTTTAGCCCAAACTTATAAACCAATAGAAACATGAGAAACTATGTTTACTGTGATACTATTGGTTAATTAGCTTGTGCCAAATTTATACCCCAGGGTCAAAATTACCCAAATTTACTCGGTATTCAAGTTTTTATGAAAAGATTTCTAGTGAACGAAATCCAAGTAAAGTGTTAGTCACAAATAAAAGACTTCCTTTTTTTTTAAATACTTATTGAATAATTGACACATTACTGTGTTCCCTAGTAGCTGTCACCTGAAGCCCTTTGAGCCAATATTGAATAGTCTATTTCTTGGAAAGATTGCTCAAGCATCGAACACATCATCGCTTACGTCATCATCTTTATTTCAGCCGATAGACGTCCACTACTGGACATAGGGCTCCTCCAAACATTGCCACTACGACCGTTTTACACCTCGCGTCCATCGGATCCCTACTATACTCACCAGGTCATTGATCGACCTTGTGGAAGGCTTTTCAATGCTGCGTCTTGCTCGATGATTTTTTTAGGTGGGTAAAAATCATCCAATGACATCTCCGGGCCTTGGGTAGGGTGGGATATAATGTCAGACTTTTAATCACTAAAAAACCCACTCACGGGTGATGTTTTCACAATAACCTATGGCCCCAATAGGGTTCGATAGAGCTAGGCCTCTACGGTTTACTGACAACTCTTTGGGGCACGCGTGGAACGATACGCACCGTCGATGATTTGGTCCAGACGATTACCAGACACAATGAACACCGCAATACGAATTCAAACGTACATATTGTCGTTGCGCCTTTAAGAACTCTTATGGGTCCCTTTTGGCAAAACCACTTTTTACGCCAACTTTGGTAACATTTTGAAGCTCTATCAAACGTGTATACTATATGTGTATACTACGATTTAATTGTCATCTATTTATCAATTTCAAAATCAACTATGTGCTTCCTAATAAAATATTAGTTGTATATTTAAACTGATTTCACATGAAAACTGTTTTTTTTTACTATGAAAAAAAATTAGTAAAATTCAAAGTAAGAAAATATATAGCTAATACCTATATTTATGGTTGTAGTTTTATATTTAGAAGACCGTTGTTATCGGCTCTTTCATAAAGTTGAATTTTATACATAAGAGGTCTTAAAGTCGCAATGATGATATTCAGAACCTAACCTAACCAAACAAAAGAAACTCGAACACAACAAATAGTAGTCCCTTTACAACCTCTTTCAAAACTTCTCAATATTTCACAGACGACTAACAAACTTCGCCCGGATTTACCTGCTTTAAGTGATTAGTTCCATTTGTGAAGCGCACAGCTTGAACCAAACTGTCGAACTGTATTGTGTGATAAAGTTTAAGGCTTGCTGATTAATTATGAATTTCTATGAGTCTAGAAATTTATGTGAAAGCTATTCTTTTGGGGATAGAAGTTTTAAATATGAATGGGGAAGCTGTTAGAGGTTAAATGTCAGCTGTAAATATTGTTTATGGATAATTTACGGTCCAAGGTCTGAAAATTGTGTATAAATTATAAATAAGTTTTATCCATAAATTTTATTTATATTCATGAATAAGTACCAAAAATTTTACGTAAAGAAAATTAGGAGGTATTCCACGAAGCGCACCAAGACGAAGCGCACCAAGACGAAGCGCACCTAAAGTATTCCATCTAGCGCATCCGTAGGTGCGCTTCAAATAAAAACTTTAAAATAATTCATTTTCTATTACACGAAGAATCGACATTGTCATTTCTTAGTCCCCGCACTATGGATATTCGTGGGTGCGCTTCGTGGAATACCTACCTCGATAATTACGCTTATGTACCTAGGTGATAACAGTCTATATAAAAACTGAGTTCCGTACCAATTGCGGTTTACGATTTATGAAATATAAAAAACAAACCAATTTTCGTTGGAAGCTTGTCTGGTAATTATAATAATATTTTTTTTAGTTTTATTTTTGCACATTTTTGCCCTTTGGAAGTGTCTCTCGCGCAAACTATTCAATTACCCAAGACACAATATTTATTTAAAGCATAACTACTGATCACTGAACAATGAGTTCAGTACATTTTGATCAGTTAGGCGAACATAAATGTACTGATCAGCAGTTTTTTGTCACAATTCCAGATTTACTCCAATAGTAAAAGTTGTTTGTTATCATGACTACAATTTAAAGTATCAGTCACTAATTGCCCGTCACCCTGTATATTATCTAATAACTAGCGACCCGCCCCAGCTTCGCACAGGTACTGATATTGAATATATTATGCATGTATTATACACATAACCCTTCCTCTTGCATCACTCTATATATTTAAAAAAAACCGCATCAAAATCCATTGCGTACGTTTAAAGATCTAAGCATACATAGGGACAGCAGTAAGCAACTTTGTTTTATACTATGTAATACCGAATATCTGTGTAAACTTGTAAAAACCAGACGAGTATTACATCTTACAAAGTCAACAAACAAAATCACCCCATCTTAAGGCTCAGTGCTTTCTTAAACATTCATTAGTCACCTTTTGTCCGTCCGTCTGTATGTCACATCTCGGGAACTGAGGGGCGTTAGAGTGAGTATTAATGTTGCTGCTAATGATCCCTGATACGGATTTGTATATTCAAGCTGTATGCAGTTGGGGGCAGAGAGAAATGATTGGTGTTATAAATTGCTTATTTTTACAGTTGTTAAGGATTTGATGTGTAATTGTATTTTTATTTAACACTAGTTTTTGTCAGCGGCTTCGCCCGCGTACATCTACACTAATATAATAAAGAGGTAAAGTTTATTTTTTTGTTTGTAGGAGGTAATCGTCGGACCTACTGGCCCGATTTTAATCCTGAAACTACTGTTCCAGAGATTACCTCCTACAAACAAAAAAGCGATTAGTGTAGATGATCAGCTTTATAATGTTCCCATTGCTGAGACTCAGGCCTCCTCTCTATGAGAGAGAAAGGACCATAGTCCACCACATGGCCCCAGTCCAGATTGGTAGCTGTTACGATGAAGATGGATTCTTCACTATGTTTATCTTTACCGTTTGGAGAGCAGTGGTGATGAAATAAATTACTCAAAGTACTGTATCCAGTGTGGCATGTATGGATTAAAATAAAAGGGAACAGAGATTTGAAACTTGGCAAGAACACAAAAATTAAGTAAAGAGGTAAACCGAGACAAACATGAGTTGATGAAATAATTAGAAATACAGGTGAAAATTGCATTATATAAGTAAAAGACCAACATTACATGTATATTAATTTTGAAATTATTAATTATTATTTAGAAATAAACGTCACCTTTGTACTTATTTTTCTGTATCTTTCTTCGTCTCTTTTATTTTTTTGTGTACATAAATTGTTAAAAAAATAAATATATTAATTTGGAACAAAATACTGTACAGAAGTGTTGGCCAAGTCCCTACTATTATAATGTAAACCAAACTATTGATATAGTCACAAAATATTGATTTATTATTACAAATTAAGTTGAACAGGATTTGGTTTGATCTCTAAACTGTTTACGATTGAAGAATTGCGTAGAGAGACCTGGCATTTTTACATTTAATGTTTTAGGTGGGGATAAATTTTTAAATCAAAGACTTAAGTATAAAAAAACGTAACTTTTCAAAGAACCTAAATCAATCAAGACTAAAATTCCAACATCAGACAGAATCCCATTCAAATATAAACAACCTAAAACCAAAATAAACAAAAAATACTGTCAATAGAATTACCTTCACTGTCAAGTTAATAGAATAGAACGCACAGCACAATAGAACAGAGTATCGAGTACAGCATTTTGTTCGTGTTTCTGTAAACAGTATGTAAACGACGCGAGTACAGTCAGCCAGTCTGTTTGCTTTTGGCAGAGAATTGGTTTTGGAATATACGGGTGCGTATTTGGGTGAACATTCATTTAAAATTAGAATTCTTCTTCTTCTTTTCGTGTCGATTTGACTCAAATTTTGTCCGACCAAAATTTAGCCACCTGGACAGCTCTTTCGTTAGCCTAGTACAAGTCATTAAAGGTGCAGGTTATTAATCGGAATTTAAAAAGTAAATTAAATAATTATCAAAAACTATATTGAATATTATAAAAACTATGAAATACCATGACATGGCCATGGCCAACTCTTGTGCCTGTTGTGTATGTTCTAATCACACGGAGAACTCTAGTAACGCGATTCGTAATCAATTTTAGTTCTTAGATGATAGATGTCACTACAAAAAAATTTAACGCTCCACACAATAATCACCCGTATGTACCCATGATTCATCTGTATTCAGTGCTGTTTTTTCTGTGACTTCCCTTACTCAATGCGATTGGGATACAATCGTTTGCAACGCGCAATTGTTTCGTATCGCCTTGATTTTGAATTTCATTAGTCGTACATGACTGTCTGTCGACTAATTGTAGACTTGAAAAAGGAATGGAAGTTCATTTGGTTACTTATTTTGGAGAATAAGCCCTAACCCCATAAGTACCTTTTTGCTTTGAAGATAGATATAATCTTTATTGCATACCAAAAATAAAAATAACAATAGGAACTTAAAATGAATAGGGTAAAGATTGGTAATCATCAAGTATGTGGAATTCCTTACCGGAGTCTGTGTTTCCTGATAGTTACAACCAAGGGGTATTTAAGAGTGAATAGGTTACTTCTAGGCAAGCGTGCTCCATCGTCGACTATATTGTTGCTTTCCTACAGGTGAGATTGTGGTCAAACGCGAGCCTATCTATTGTATAAAAGAGCAGTGGTGGCCTTGAGGTAAGTGCTTGGACTTACAAGTGAGGTTACAGCCAGGCACAATACTTTGTGTAATTGTTTCATCACCACTGCTCTCAAAACGGTGAAGGAAAACATCGAGAGGAAATCGGTATATCTTAGAACAAAATTTTTAAGATAGGTGACATTGTCTCAAACCATCCACTGGGTCCCCGTGGTGAATTAAGCCCCATTTTCTTTGTAGGAGGCCTGAGCACTAGCAGTAGAAAAATTACTAGGACGATTGTTATACATGCTAAATTAGTTCTCTCGCTCTCGGTGGAGTAAGCGTGAGTGTGAGTCTTTTACTAAGTAAAACCCGCTCGTGATATGTTATAAAACACATTTATTAACTTATTAAGGTTCATGTTTAGATAAGTTTAAGTATACACTTTAGTTACACGTACAAGGAGGACTGACTAAGGGTAAGGTCCTTATCAAATGACAGACGCGTAGTACCGGTCGTTATGGCGACATTTGAGAGACACCTGTGTACAACAGTGGACGTCTTTCGGCTATCACCACCATCAGCCTTTTTAATGTTCCCATTGCTGGGACATAGGTCTCCTCTCTAGGAAACAGAATGGGTCGTCATCCACCACGCGGGCCCAGTGCAGGTTGATGGATGTCTTCGAATTTTCGGTTCTAGGACATGCCGATTTTCTCACGATATTTTGTCTTTCGGCTGAAGTGATAATATTGTAATTATATTATGTGTTAAACAATAAATAAACATTATATTTTACCACTTATCAACAAAACCCCACCCACTCAGTAATTCAGTTACTCTAATTAACTCCAAACTATTTATATAACAACGTATCGATACCAAATTACACTGACAAGCTAATCAGGCGTACATTATACATAGATAATAATGCAATCATCTATATATTATGCAAACACGGTAATGACTTGCGCTAATAGATTCCGTCCCACTGATTTGCCTCATTAGATGGGGGAAATTACAAGGTATTAGTAGCGGTATGTAAATAGATATGGGAGTTTGTTGGTACTGATCTTTGTTTGAAATTTGTTTTTTTTTACGTCATTTATATTGTTCTCATATAACATAACTAGTTTTTGTCAGCGGCTTAGCCCGCGCACTTAAAATATAGCCTATATCACTAAGGAGTAAAGCAGCTTTCTATTGTTGCTTAATTTTTTCCAATCGGACCAGTAGTTCCAGGATTACCTCCTACAAACAAAAAAAACAAACTTTACCTCTTTATTACATTAGTGTAGATAACAAATGAGGGCAGCATTTCGGAAGGGGCACGATATCTTCTCTTCTAAAATACCACAGAGTCTCAAGATGAAAGTCTAGAACCAGTGCACGTTGCCAGTGATGACACATGGCTTCGAAACGTGGTCGCTCATTATAAGTTTCATCAGAAGTCACCCAAAGGGCAATGCAATGGGCTATGTTCAGAATTTCCTTGCGTGATCAAATCACAAATGTCTGCATGAGAACTAAAGCTACCGATAAAGCCCGATCGGATCGCCACACTTACGTAGCAGTGGGCTGGGCAAATAATTCGTAGAACAGATATGATGAAGTCGAAGGATTCTGGAGTCGGTGCTAAGTAGGAAAAGAAAGAAGAAAGTTGCATTGTTGAAAGTTGCATTGTTGCAAGGCCACTCACAAGGTGTTACGATGACCTGGAGAACATCACAAGAATCGAATAGATGCAAGATGCATAAGGCTAGACGTTATGGCGACGCCTGGGGGAAGACTATGTCTAACAAAGGACGTCTTTCGGCTGAAATGATGATGATAATGACTTTATATTCTTTGACCCCTGAGTTATTGTTATGATGTTTCTTTTCAGTATAATCAGCTAGGAAACACGGTTTAAAATGACGAAAAGAAAAAAAAATACGTTTGTTCTTTTGAAACTTATTTACAAAATAAAAATCATTTATTTTACAAATTATTACATATTTGAACATTACATACGAGACATTAAATCGATTACTTGACATAAGTATTAAAAAGATCCTTAGAACAAGTTGAACTCATTTTCCCGCATAGTTATGGCATATGCCATTTTAAAGGATTCTGATCGTATTATGTACGTATATGTACTACTTACTAATTATTTGTTTGCTGTTAATTTCAAAATCACATTTTCACAGTATATCTTGCTCGTAACACTGTATCTTATGCCGTTTTTACTAAACCAGCAAACTAGTTGACTGTATTCTAAATTCAGCAACATTACCCTTTTATTCAAATAGCAACAAAACAACAAGATTACACCGGAGGGTAAATAAATTGAGTGATGCGGCAACCTATTATGGAAAGAAAAGAAAATGTATGGTAAAAAATATTCGAAATACAACCTACACACGTACTCAGTCATCCGTCAAAAAACTACCGCCTGTAGTTTATAAGGAAGAGGGGAAGAACTGATATTTTCAATATTATTATAATATTATACCTTTTTAGTTACGAGCTCGTATGTCATGTTTGACATTGGGTTCCGTTGTAAATATTCTTGTACAAATTATAAGATTATTTTTTTCTATAGTACATGTAAGAAATTAGTTTATAAATAAGCAAGATTGAATATTTTGACGCCATCTCACAACAACAACAACAACAATTTCGCTTTCCATCAGGTGAGATAGCGGTCAAGCGCGAACCTATAATCAATAAAAAAAAAAAAATTTTTTTTTGACAGGTACACCCAAGGCAACAAATGTAGTCATAAAATAGCAAAAAAAAAATAGTATGTTTAATTAATTTCGTATTTATGTATTATATAGTATTTATTTAGTATACCTTAATTAATATTAAGTATTTTGAAGCCATATTTAAGTATGTTTTAGATATTTTTAATTAGTTTTAAATTTTAATTGTATCACTGTATTCATTACAAGTATAGCCCGACGAATATTTCGTTGATCTATTTCAACCGCTCAGCGTAGGTTAATTGGTTTTATAACTATTAAGTGTCTTAGTTTATAGAAATTAACTCACAATAATATATAATAAGACTTAGCTATTATCATAAAGCTACACTACACATAATAATATCCAGATTGAACTATAAAAATGATTAGTATTTTATCCCTACTTTCTCACTGGGATCTCAGGGTGATCTCCGGCTACCGACCACTCGCCGTCCATTCGTCCTACAAAACCCGAGTCGTCGACGGCACGTAATATTTCACGCAGGTCTCAAAGATAGAAAACCATAGGAGCTCAGCAGGGCCGATGCTTCCTACGGCCAGGAAAAAATACAAGACTTACGAGTCTACGGTCTTAGCAAGGAAAAAGTATAAGACTCGTAGTCTTAGAACGCAAAAGATACAGAATCTACAAACTACAGAATCGCTTGAAACATGAGAACTCATTAGAAGTTTCCCACCTCAAAACTAAAAACCTCCTTGCTCTTCAAAATTCTTTGATTCCTCGCACTCCAAACATCGTATAAAACTTTTCAAGTAGATACTTATAACCTAGAATGACCAGTTCCAACACTCACCACCTCGATAACACTATAAACCGCATCTCACATTACATAAATCGATTTCTCATATTCTCACGGAACCCTACTATCTCGCTAGCTCAGAGAAAATGTTTAAAACATTAGTGTCGAGAGCGTAGCGGGAAGGTGCTGCGCTGTGGCCATGATAAATTGATTTCAGCTCCAATACCTGGGTAGCATCAAACCTATATCTATATACTACGGGTAGCATCAAACCTATATCTATATACTACTAGAGGAATAAAGTAAGTATATATCTATAGTGGTACAACCTGCTATGCAGTCAGTATATTACCGACTCATACTAGGTTTTTTTTAACTTAATATGCAGTGCAGTTTCTTGGCAAGTCATCTCCATAGGAAACGACCACTGAAACTTTACACTAACTTCTGGCGATTTACTAGTGCCAATGAAGGCTTACATGCTCAGCATAGCATAGCATCGGCATTATAATGTTCCCACCGGTAGGACTCAAACCTTGTCTCTAGAGAGGAGAAGGATTACATCCAACACGCGGGGCAATTGTGGGTTGGTGGATGTCACATGTCGTCAAATTTTTATGTCTAGGACATGCTGATTCCCTCGCTATGTAAACACCGTGCTGATGAATAATTTTACACAAAGTAATGCGTCTGGCTGGATTTTAAACCACAACCCACAACTCGTAAATTGGAGCCATTACCACTCGACCACCACTACCATGTAGGCTTATCTTAAATATGTATTTTTTAATTTTTTTTATTTGAAAATAATACCAGAGAATTCATCATTGACGGAGCTTTTGTTTTTGTGAAAAATCCTTAAAGACAAGTGACAAAACAAAGACCTTTAATCTTGTCTGAAGTGACAATATTGAAGGTTTAAGAATCAGTAGCGTGTCTCTGTGATACCAGATCTTAACGAAAGGAGGAAGGATGGAGCTGTGTTGTGGAGATGATTTATTGATTTCAAGGTTCAATCCTGGGTAGCATCCGTAGCATCAAACCATACTAGCGCGCCTTACCATCAACGATTGCATCACTGCTTACCATCAGGTGCGATCGCAGTCAAGCACTAGTTTATTGCAATTAAAAAAAAAATACTACTGTTATATTTTTAAGGTTTGTGTGTAATTTTTTCCGTGTTTCTTCAGTTTCACGATTACAGTGACTCTTTGATATAATCTCACAACTTTATTTAATACAAATGTTATATTTTATAATATTCTTTATGAAACTACAATAGTTCTAAGTTCGTCTACCACGGCATTATCCAAATGCCGGATATGATTTTCAGAAAAGTAAACTCACTAAACGTTGATTGTTTCGGAAAACACGATAAGCCATTGATTTTACCGTGCTGTCCGAAGCACCGAAGAATCTCGATAATATGTTAAGTTGGTTACTCATCCACATTACCGACCTCAGTACTTTGAAATCGACCCTTACTACTGTTATTAGTTATGCAGGAGTAGATATAAAAATAGCCGCGTCTTAATTTCTACGAGGTCGTAACAAGCGTAGGCGAGCTACGACGTAGACGCCAAGCTTGCTACGACGTAGCAAACCGCAAAATTAAACAGATTTATTTTTATCTTCTGGTATAGAAACCAAAAGATAAAAAGAAATAAACATAGGCACAAACCATTTACCCATCCCTCACAAAGGTCAGTAAGTACACAAAGTCCATCAGAACCCAAATAAGCTTCTTATACAAAACCTCTTTTTTATAATACGCACAAATAACGGCTATTTTCGATTTGATAGCAAATCGCTTCAAATCCCTTGATAATATCAAAACCTTTAACAGATAAACATCCCAACTAAAATTGAACTCTATTTCTCATGACATAAAGTTGAAAATCATTTGTGCAGGTGACATTAAAATATTATTTCAGGCCCATATTTGTCAACATGTCAAAATAGCCCTTTGATTTCGGTGTCCCTTTAGTAGGTAATATAAAAATGGGGAATAAAGGAAAGGGCGACGCGGTGTATCAATTTTGTTAAAGCGATACGTCATACACGTGATTTGGTTCGATGGAAATAAATATAATGCATAAACATTGCATGTTGGCTACTGTGTTATGGTATACAGAACAGTTCGTTGAAAAGTATATAGAAGAATATACACAGACAAGTGACAGACAGAGTAGTGTGTTCAAAGCCAACATAATATCAAATATATTATTAACATCTTTCACACTAAAATATGTTTTCACACTAAAATATGTTTTTTACATAGTATATAAAATAAAATCTTAAATATAAACTTAATATTATTTAATTGTCCAATGAATATATATAACCATTTTTTAGAATACTTATTTAACTTACTACCTTACGTGCTTAAACAGATTTGACATTTTTTTTTTAAATAAAAAAAAAATGTCAAATCTGTTTAAGTTTAATTTAATAATAAAGACAAATGTCTTTATTATTAAATTTGTTTCTCAATTGTGAGTGAAAACCTTCTCCAAGCACTAAACATAGCTATAATGAAAATAACTACAAACTATATCTTTTATAACCATATTATTTTCATAAGCTTTTCATTTTAAATAAAAAGATATGCAATATCCTGTTCATTTACCTCTACGACGTGCTACGCTGCTACGCTGGTGCTACGGTTCTGCTACGAACTTGTGCTACGTGTCAGAAATGTAGATTGTAGTTAATTTGGTGAATCTTGTGACTGTACAGATTTATTTATATAATATTTTCTGATAGAAAGTGATATGTGTTAAATAATTCGATTAATAGCTCAATCTAATCTGCTACATTAAAATTAAAAAAATAATAATAATAATATATTAACTTATTTGACGGCACAGTTGGCACAGTAGTCGAACTGTTGACTGCAGCGCAGTGGGTCATAAGTTCGATTTTAGCACGCAACAAATATTAGTATGGGTGTTTGGCGTATTTGAGTTTACACGTTTGTAAACGCACCCACGGTACAGAAGTTTTTCTTGGTGTTACGAGACGAGGCACAATTCAATACCTACTTTTCTTTTTAACAGCAGGAAACAAAGCAAGCCTTTTCCCTTCACTTCCTATTATCCTCTAACTGAAAAAGAACATGAATATTCCACCCTAAGTGCTGTTTCCAATTCAAACTCTTAAATAAATTAACATCAATTATTCCACATGTACACTCGAGTACAGAATTAAAACTTCTCACGTGCACAATTCTATTTGAAAATTGAACGGACAGAACGAGAACAAAGGAGTGTTTTCTGTCAACGGCATTTCCTTTTGAAAATGGAATGCGGCGATTCGGTCCGTGTCCAATGACCGACCCGTCTGCCGTGGAACGATTTTCAAATGTATAAATGAAAATACTGAGATTTTTTGTTGCGATTGTACTTTTGTATATTGATATTCGCCATGACAGATACTTTTTTCGGATACATTTCGATATTGTGCTGAAAGAGTATCAAATATACTTTAATTACAAGTATGTACTTCACGCTTGGTATGGTTGGCGCAGAGGTTGAGCAATAGGTTTTTACGTTGCGGGTCTTTTGTTCTATTCCTACATGAAAAAAATATTTTTCTGTCTTACAGTAGGTTTTTTTTTTTTATGGTAGGTAAAAATCATCCAATGACGAGTCCCGCTCTTGGGCGGAGCGGAAAACAAGTGTCAGACTCTTACTGACTAAACAACCTACCCCGTTCCTACATCGCCATACATACCAGGGCCAGAGCCTTCCTTTTCAGACACAAACCCGTGGCCCTGATTGGCTTCGACCCTTCTGCAGGGTCCCTACGGTTGCTGACAACTCCTTAAGGCGCGCGGGAACAGTGCGCGCCGTCGACGACTGGGCTTGGTCCGGACGATTACCAGACGACCGGACGGCGAGCTACCCAATGCTCACCGTCCGCAAGCCCGCGCCTACGGTGGCCGGAAGTCAGGATCGGAATCGCGGCGGCGTCTGGGGCGCAAACGCCGTTGCCTTATGCGGTCCGCCTCCTCCTTTGCTAGCATTACTGCTTCGCAGAAGGAGGCGACCGCCTGCCACTCCTCCTCACTCCGAACCATAGCTTCTACCAAGGCCCGGCGCGAGAGATCGCCGCCACCGATCGCTCCCACGAGGACACAGCGATGCTCTGCCCAAGCGGGGCACACCTCCACCGTGTGCTCCACCATGTCCTCCGGGCGGTCCACACAGTGGCGACACCCGGGCGTCTCTTCCGCACGAATGCGATGCAGGTACCTCCCGAACTTACCATGTCCGGTGAGGACCTGCGTCATGCGGAAAGTGAGAACGCCGTGAGCTCTTTCCAGCCACGCCTCAAGGAGGGGCATTACCGCCATAATTATGGCGTGCCCAGCACTGGGTTGCGACAGCCGCTGACGCCATTTCGCCATCACGAGATCCCGCCGGAGCTCTTTCCGCCACGCCTTGACATGCTGTCTTACAGTAGGTACTGTGATGACTGCAAGGAGGTCACATATCGTTCTTACTGGCATAATAATTTTACTTTTAAACTTTATGGAAAAGAACATAGATTTAGAGAGATAATATGTGTTAGATGGTCAGAATAAAAAAAATATTAAATTATTATAAAATACTAATTAATTAAGAGATTCGATAAACCAATATAAGAATAAAGAAGCTCTTTGATTGTAGAGTTGTCTCCACCACAGTACTATATTTCAATACAAAATTCTTTTTCAGCTACAAAGTCACTCAATTTATGCAAAACTCACACTACAACAATGCAGGAGTAATTGAATTACTAGTAAAAGTAAAACTACTAGTGAGATTGCAGTCATGCACTTGTTTGGGTCATAAAAATTGTAACGTTATTTAAAAAAATATACCTAAAAATGATAAAGAAACATCTGTAAAAAACGAAAAAAAATAGCGTAAAACTATCGTTGTACAAGAAAACTAAACCGTCACCACCATCCAATCGCGTTTTCCTACAACGCAAGGAAGTCTTAACTAGAACATGTATGTGCAACTTAATGAAACTTTAAGTTACAAGAATTTTAAAAAAGTGTTGCACAAAAAGAATGTAATCTCTTTTACACAGAAGCTTTATAATTTAATCGAAAGCAAATGTATTTTTAAACTCGCTCGGAAAACATGGCAACAAAAATATTATATTCGTTTTTTTTTTCATCCAAGGACTGGGACTATTTTCCTGCTGCTTTATTCCTGTCCGATTATTATTTTGGGGTCTTCATGGCTGTTAGTAAACTAGTGCCCACTAGTTTGTTGGTGAAGCCATCAACGTTAGCTTCACTGTTTACCATCAGTTAGGATCGCAGTCAATCACTTGGTTGTTAATTTAAAAAAAAATCGGCAAATAATTTCCAAGACCAGAAATTAGGAATCTGAAACTAATTTTTAGAGCATTTATTTTTTTACAGGCATTTTTGAAACGTGAAAATGACGGCTAGTCAAAAAAAATATATCGCTCAATTTTGCTTAGATCAAAATTTTCATTAAATACATCAGTGTCAAAATCAACAGCAAAACCTTTTAATACCAACACTTTTTAACGCTTTCAATTTTAATCTCAACCCTTCAAATGACATCAATAATTTCTCTTTTTTTGTAATAATAAAAAACAGACGCCCGCCAAACATCAAACGCTAATAATTTTCAATATTTCAAAGTCCTCTCTTCAAAAAGAAACAATAACTTTAAAGAGTTTATGAGTGCATAAAAATTGCTTTGGGGTATTTTTTACCCCGACAGCGAAGAAAGGGTTAAAAGCTTAACCCTTTGGCGTCGGCAGTAATTAATGGCAGATCTCAAAGATTTTTTCGTCTTTAGAAAAGGAGATTCCTTTGATCTGATTGTTTAATATCGTAATGAACTTCGAAATTGGATTCATGTAAAATGTATTGTTTTGAAGTAGAAAGTTGAAATGAAACTTAAACAAAACTAGCTATCCCTCGCGTAGCGTGAAGTTTTTCGCGATAAATGGACATTATTTTTTTTTAAGTACGAAATTTTTTAATAACTTGTCACTCTCTAAAGCTGAGTCAGTCCTAGAACAGAGATTGATCCACAGCCTTTTCAGCTTCTCTAATTACCTATTGTAATACTATGTTGTCAACAATATTTATTGCACTCACTAAGTATAAATATAGAGCTATGGAGTATTATAATTATATTAATGTTATTCAAAAAGTAAAGGAAATAGTTTTAATATTTGCAATACCGAAAATGTCTTAGTTTTTGTAACTAAACTTTTTCGTTGAACAAGGAATAAACTAGGTAACGATTATTATAATTAACATTTTCATTTATTTTTTAAACAAATTTCAAAACAAAATGCAAACGAATCAAAATCAATGACCCAATTCACAAATTGGATTTCCAAATCACCGATATATTCTAATTGCTGGTCACGTATTTTTGACACAAGTGTATAAATATGCACTGCGTTGCAAACAAATGAACTTTTCATTACACTGCCGTGCCGAGCGCGTGATTAAACGCCTTTACAGCCGTAAAGCGATACCGATATACAACGCAATTTGATTATGATTCAGGGTTGTCAGCAAAAAAATTAGTGATGAATTTTTTTGGGAAGTTTTTTTAAAAGGTAATCATGATTGAGAGAGATGGCCTAGTGGTTAATGCACCTGCCTCTCATGCATGAGGTTGTGGGTTCGCTCAAGTACTATCATGACAGTCGTTAGTCATAGCAGATAGTCAGAGGTCGAATCGAGTCGAAATCTGAGGTGTAACTGGGTTGTGGAAGTTTGGTTAGGAAAATGGTAGAGAAATTAAGTGAGAATTAAGGTATAATAATAATAATATCTCTTATCGTCTTAGCGTGCACAAGTTATAAACATACACATTAAAAAAATTAATCTCTGTAATATTAGTATAATTCCATTGTGCAAAATATCATCTAAATACGTTCAGCGGTTCGAGCACGAAAGAATAACAAACATGCACACATAATACACTTTATTAACATTTTTAATTTCAGTGTGATTACTACTCTAAATAGTTGTCTAACCGACAGCACACCCCTGAGCGCGCTATTAACCGACGATCTGTTAATCATAGGTTTGGTTTACAGCCGGCGCGAGCGATGTATCTCGTACAATTGTTATTTACTGCTTTATTGCGGCTTTGGATTGCCATTCTCTGTGGCTCCTGGTATTGTTCGCTGAATTGATGTATTGTCGAATTTTTGAGCCGATTATTATTGGTACAAATGTGGGATTAATTTGTTTAATATTTTGAAAATTATTAGGTAATTTATTGCGTATGGCCATGCCAATGCTCTTGTTTGAATTGAGTTTTGATTTTTGTTTAATTAATTAATGTTCGTGACTTGATATTTGTTTTGAGGACTGCTTACGATTAGCTAGGATCGCAGTCAAGCACTAATTTATAGCAATTAAAAAAAAAGGTGGAAAATTATCCATTTTTTTCTTGTTCAAGGGGAGGAGTGTCAGACTTTTATTGACATAAAACTCACCTATGATTTTTAGCTGGTCTTTGCGTTCTAGGCCACGAGGAATTACTGAAAAGCCTAAGGGGTTTCCTTTTCGGAAATTCTCCGTGGCTATTACAATATCCATAAATAAAATTCATTTACGAATGATTCGGTCCAAACTCTGATTTCTTTTTTGCTTTATTTAACCGACTTCCAAAAAAGGAAGACTAGATTTTTTTAAAGTATTGTTTGTGTTTGCCCATATAGTTATTTCTATAAATATTTAAAAAATTGAAAAATTTAAAAGAACAGTTTTACACGTCATTTTTTTCGTCAGTTTAAACTAGATGAGTCCGATATTTCCTAGCTGACTACCCTGAGAACAAAACACCGAAACAGACTCAGGATAAAAGTCTCTTTTAAAGTACATACAGTAAAATGTAATGGTCAAATCATATGAGAACCATGACGATGTTAACTATTGTATATTTTAAATCGCTACTTACTAAATAAAATACTTTCCCACACCCTCATTTACTAAATAGAAAACCAGCAGGACACTACCACCCAAAGAGTTAATACCGATGGTACCACTAAATTGAACTAAAACTACCATTCAGGTACATATTTAATATGCCGCTCATCGGTCCCTGCTGAGCCATGAAGGTGGAAGTACCTTGTAAACGCGAAGAACGCGTGACTAGAATCTTTTAAGGGTTCACATGTAGGTAAAGTTATTGGTCGTTGCGGTGAGCGGTGAGGAGAGGTCGATTCGCTTTTGTTTTTTTTTCTATGACTGCTGGGAAAATGGAAGGTATGGTTATAGAAAGTACCAGGTTATCGTAATGATAGCCGTTAAAAACATTTATATTCCGTTCACAATCATATTAAACATTTAAGAAAACCTTCGCAATTTGCGCGGAAGTTGTGCATATCTAATGTAATTGGTTATGTTTGTTTACTAGCTTTAAGTTTCGTCATTATGCGTAAATAAACTGTTTTTCTTTCTTCATTTCTTTTATTACTGTCTTTTCAGCCGATTCTGAGTTTTATTTCCTGGGTAGAGTGACAAATGAAACAAACTTTACGGGAGTGTGATTTAAAGTTAAAACATTTAAGAAATAATTTTGTTTTAAAAAAAAGTCTGATTTAGATAATAAATAATATTGCCATGATCTTGATAATACATAAATTCGACAACTTCATAATTTTCAACAGTATTTTTCAAAAAATTAAGTCACTTTCTCTTAAAGTTTACACAATGTCGCTTAAGTATTTTTGCCTTTCAAGCGTCGATACAGTAAATTCAACACAAGAAAACTAGCCAAATACAACACATTTCCAATTTTTCTCATTTTCTATTTCTCTTCCAAAGGCGAGCGAAAAGATGATTATTTATAGAAATTAATAACATTCTCACCGTGATACTAAGTGCTAGGTTCACGTAGGTTACCTAGACGTTCAGACCGGCTATGATTAACGAGGCATTGGCTATGACAGGTGGGCGAAACTGCAGCTATGTGGATATACAGAGTGTACCTTAGATGAGGGTATATTTTTGTTAGAGATTTTTATGAGAGCAATGTGGTTAGGTCATTAGGGATATTAGAATTTGATTTAACGTGGTCCTGAAATTAACGAACTATAAAAATAAATGTCTTCTTGTTAGTCTCTCCAAAATTCGAAAATGGGTGCACTGATTTGACTAATTTTGGGCTTGAAATATTTGTGATCGTCCAGAGAAGGTTTCATCAATGGTTGGTCTAGTGCAGGGTAGGCGAACCAATGGCACGCGTGCCATTGACGGCACGCGACTTAATATTTTGGGCACGTCGTCGATCATAAAACATGTGCAGCAACAAAAATCTCAGTAATTTTACAGTAATTTAATTTATACGTGTAATAAAAACAATCCAAAATGCTCTTTTGTTTACTTTATTTCATAGAGAGTTTTGATAGTATTAACTTTTTTGACTTACTGATTATTTTCGAAATAATCAGTAAGTCAAAATTATTTGATGGCACCTCAATGATCCCATTAAACTTTTTTTTGGAAAAAATGGCACGTTGATGCATATAGGTTCGCCTACCCTGGTCTAGTGGTTAATGGCCATGACTGCTATGCCGGAAGTCGTGGGTTCGATTTTTAAAGCCTCATTTTTGTACAAGTTTTCAATCGCTAAATTTCGCAGAGCCTAACTTAATCCGACGGCGACGGCCGTACTATACGTCCGACGGATATCATACGGCAAAATCAATCACCTAGTATTAAAGCCAATTTCAAAACCACCACCCTGTATATGCCCAAGTTATATCTGAGATGACTCAACGCGTCTTGGTAGCGGTGCCCACTTGAACTGTCAATTAGAAGATATTGAGCCGTGATTGACGACACCCTAATGCATCGATATGAACTGTTTTGATTTACTTCTTTACTGCACAGATGCACAGACTAGATCTGGGTTTGTGCAAGTGGCAAGATTATTAATATTGCTCTATATTGCACAACATTATTTTGACTGGCCTGTTGGTCTAGTGGTTAGAGGCCCTGACTGCTATGCCGGAAGTCGTGGGTTCGATTTTTAAACCTTATACGAGTTTTCAATCGCTAAAATACGCAGAGCCTAACAAAGACTCGCCAAGATATCATACGGCAAAATCAATCACCTAATATTAAAGCCAATTTAAAAAGAACCACCCTGTATATACCCAAGTTATATCTGAGATGACTCAACGCGTCTTGGTAGCGGTGCCCACTTGAACTGTCAATTAGAAGATATTGAGCTGTGATTGACGACACCCTAATGCATCGATAGGAACTGTTTGATTTACTTTGTTACTGCACAGATGCACCGGTACATTTGAGCCAGTGTATCTCACGGTGTGAGTGTACACAAGTGTTTTATTTTGTGCAATTTATTATATCACTATTGTTCTCAAAACGGTGAAAGAAAACACTCCTTAAGATTTTTTTTCTCTTTTTATTCAGAAGACAGGCTGATTATAGTTATAACTTAATGGTTGGTTATTTTATATGGTTATGTATGCAATAAATAATATAGGTAAAGAAAGAAAGAAAGTAAAACAGTTTATTTTATAGAAAAGAATGCGTCACATTGACGCAAAACGGCTAACGCTCAGAATAATGCGATGAGCTCACAGCGCTGGTTTTCGGCATTGGTTGGTGTCGACATTAGGTTTAGTAACTTGAGGAACACTATGGTACTTATATACTTTTTTAAAGCCAGAAAGCGGGAAAAATTACTTAATAAATTCCTCATTAAAAAAAGCGAAAAACTCTTGTGTACGAACGTCTTTCGAACAACTCCTTCCGACTTCAAAATCGGGTTCATAATTTGCACAAAAACAAAAGCATCTCCTAATGTTATTGTTCTCATATCCGCGAGGTGAGTTTACCAGTTACACGCCATTTATCCTGGCCGTCACTTGTTCCTGTGGGCCATTTGTCAAAAACTCGGATGTCACTACTCGTACTGATTTATGGACGCGCGGAATGCAATACTTATAATGGATAAATATTGTACAATTTTTTTTTTGTAGAGATGTTAGGGTGACTATGATTTTGTGCTAATTTTGTTCATAATCTTACTAATATTATAAATGCGAAAGTTACGATGTTTGGATGTTTAGATGTTTGTTACTATCACGCCAAAACGGCTGGACGGATCTGGATGAAATTTGGCACAAGCATAGGATACACTCCGGAATAGGACATAGGCTACTTTTTATCCCGGAAACCCCAACCCCAACCCCAATACCACGCGGGCGAAGCCGTGGGCAAAAGCTAGTGAAATTATAATATAGTTTAAATTTAAAATAATTGTGAAGGAGCATTACCTTTCACTATAATATATCTATTATCTTCTTTCTCAATCTTATTTTTTGAATTTTATTAGTATAAGTGACATTGTTTATATATGCATTTTTATTATTATGCGTAATTAATCTTATTTATGATTTTTGTACACTGTCCGCCCCAAATCTATCTCCTTTCGTTCAGTCCAGCTTAAGGATGTCTTTAAGAGATTGCCCTGTGCGATAAGACCGCCCGTTGTACATTAGTTCTATATATGTTTATCCTGTCTACATTATGAGGTGTGCAATAAAGTTTAAAAATTGAATACGTGAAACGAGATGATTTTTTTTTATCTCGAAGAGCTATCTGAAGTGAATTTTGCTCATATTTTTGGATCATCATTACGTTTTTATCAACTTATATTGTTACCACACCACCGCACCATACCACGAACAGACTATTAATTTTTTAAGTAGATATTCTGTTATATATTTTGCCAAAATGTATAAATATAAACTATATTAAATACAGAGTGAACCCCTCTTATTTTTATTTTTTTTAATATTTATAATGTGGTGTAATAATTTTCCATTCGATATTTTTTTCAATCCAGATATTCATAAAAAATTGAAATTGAATTGAATTGAATTGATTGATTGAATTTTAATAAAAAATAAAAATGAATAAAAAAATAATATAAAGAAGAAACATTATTATGTTTTGTATTTTTCTTTCACACTTATATTTAAAATTATACAAAACTTCACAGAGAAGACACCCTACTAACAATCGAAGTCAGTCTCCGGTATTCGGTTTACACCAAATTGAGCTGTCACAGTGACGTCATCAATCATGACGTAACGATGTCATGTAAATTGTGACGAATATTAAACTTCTTCTCATTTCCTTGAGTGTATAGTTCGGTATGCTCGGTGGAGCGCGCGTGTTTATCTATCATATATATTTATTTGCTTGTCATTATTATTATTTGCGAATATTAAAAGTTCCGTCATTTTCATATTTTAAAGTGGAAATATATGTTTGAAAGTTAGACTAATGGTGGTTAGAAATGGCTTCAATTGATTGAAATATTTTAAACCTGCACAATTTACCCTTATTTTTTATTAACGTGCAATGTGACCAATAAACTTCTCATTGTTCCATGTTTTGTACCTGCAGACGTTGTTAATTTTATTTGTGAAATTTATTTGTATGCACTCAAAACGGAACGGATACGAAAGGAAAATGTGAGGAAACCAGCATGAGCATGAACCCAAAATTTGAAGACACGTGACATCCACCAACCCGCACTCCCTGGAGGCCCATTCCCTCTCAGAAATGAGGCTTGACTCCCAGCAATAGGAACATTAAAAGGCCAATGCTATGCTATTCTGCTATTCTCTTCATCAATTCACAACACCATTTTTAAATATAACAATGTCATAAAAATTTTATGTCATAAATCATCAACTCCATAATTCACCAATCAATAAGATCAAATACCTCGCTAATTACTGTAACAATAATCCAGGTATAATTAAGCTTCGGCCACAATCTCACATAACACTCAATTGACAAACACCGGAATTAGCAGCCTACCCTTAATTAGGTAGGTGACATGTTAAATCGGATGTCAATTTATCTGTCATAGGAAATGGTGTTGTTACCCTATTAGGTGATAGTGTTGTGTTGTTGTTATCTTTGATGTACATCTTGTGGGCAGATATACTCTAGATAGTGATGTGTAACGATCTATTATTATTTTTATTTTAGTATCCATCCTTACGTTGTTGACCCCACCCCGTTCCTTCTTTGCTCTTCGCACTTGTACATTTACATATAACATACACACACTACACATTCACTACACACTTTCATACACTTACTTTAACATTTATTGCGAACTAAGTCCGCAATAAATGTTTTGACTTTGACTTTGACTTGGGCGCTAGTAGGCTTCGACCCTTTTGCAGAGTCCATATGGCTTTGTTGACAACTCCTTGAGGCGCACGGGAAAAGAGCGCGCCGTCGACGGATGGTAAGCTAGCTATTGCTCGCTGTCTGCAAGCCCGAGCCTACCGTAGGCGAAAATTGGATTCTGAATCCTGGCGGCATCTGTCAAGGCTGTTTTCATATTTCGCGTTTCTTTAAATCCTATTTATTAATATACTCTTTGGTGAGTTTTTATCTCTTGCCACATTTTATCTAAAATCGTAAAAAACATACCTAAATAAAATAATGGTGAATAATGAAATGACCATATCATAATCGTAGAATAAGCTTAACACCAGCCCAGTAATACAAAAGACACTAAATCCTCACATCTATCTTCGACCCCCATAAGGCTCCTATTACCGTCTATTGTCAAGCACAAGATAAATAATGACCAATCCACTTTAATCAACTTATTTAAGAGGTAATTCATTGCATCAAAATCCATTACCAAGTTTATTTAAACAATTGTTTAACAGAATTCAATCTGCATACGTAATGTATAACTAACAATGTTTTTGTACTGGACATTGGAGGTGTGACCACAGAATAGATAAGAACAGAGGGGTAGGTCTGTACAACGAGAGAAAACAAACACATGCAACGGTTTCGCGTGCCCAAGTATTAACTTGGAATAGGATAGAAGATTTTTTTACTGCGTTTAAATCTCAGAATGACACATTACTGCTTCACTTTGATGACGCAAAATACAATGACATAGTATGCAAGCCTTTTAATATAATTGTCATTTGAGGAAAAAGAACAAAAATAATTATAAAGTTGTTTGGGTAAATTCTACATAATATATTTCTGTGCAATATTTTCATTACAGGCAGCATGCTTTTAATTTACGCAAATTATTTGTAACATACTATTATTTTTAGTTGAATACAACTAGAAATCGGCGCGAACGATGGAAATAGCTATACCTAAAAGCAATCATGCCAAAGCTTGGAACATTTGAAAATTATTATTTGATCACAAAATCAACACGAGAGTCTCTAGATTCGTATTTTGTTTTAACGCGTCAACAATTTAACTCTCGAAACGGGTTGTATACGCTTATTTCCGTTTTCTTTTTTTTTTTTTGTTTTCTCATTATTTTATTTTTGTATAATCAAGTATTTATATTATGTGTGCCGAATAAAAAATCTTTTCTTTCTTTATTTTCGCTCGTTGTACAAAGTTAATCTTCTGTACCATTCTACTCGGTGTACAAGGCACGGTCGACCATTGTCCGAAGTGACAAATGTAATGAATAATTTAATGGGTGTTCGTGATTAAGATAATTGAATGTTAGTGTTCTATTGAACGCGGCCGAGTGGTCATTTGGATTATCATGTAATCATTTTAAAGGTTTTTGTTGACTGTTTCGATATATTAACAATGGTTCACTGATGTTTCACCAAAACTTAATTGACAATTTAGTTGACAAACAACTTTTCGTATACAATTTATTTCATAAACGATTGTAAATGTTTCATTTGACAAACTCTCGCTTTACAAACCTTTTTTTGGCAGTTTCTCTTGATAAATGTTTTGATGACATTTAATCATTTGTAAATTTTTCATTTAACATTTTGATTGTTTTATACATCTATACTAAACATACATACACATAGTTTCTATACATTTATACTAAATCTCATTTTTAATGTAGTATTTTTGTGTAGTATTTAACTGTTCCTCAATTTCATTTAAATATTCCTCATTTGATTCTTGTTTCCTACTCCAAAATATGCATTCAATTAGGCGTGCAGCATGGAAGTAGGCATGCAACATGCAGCAGGCATGCAAGCTTAGCATGCAACATGCACCAGGTATGCAGCAGGCAGGCAAGCTAGCATGCAGACATGTAGCACACAAGTACGCATGTAGCACGCAAGTACGCATGCAGCATGCAAGCAGGAATGCAGCATGCGATCATATATCTGGAGTATTTGGAAGTAAAATATATAGTCAAAAAGTGACTTTAATTTACTGCCAAAATGATAAATAAATAAACTAAACCAATAACGAATGCTTAAATTTTCCATTAACCTACCAAACAATAATTGAATAATAAAAAACCGTACTTGAATATCACTCCCCACATTTCTTAAAAATATGCAAAATTAAAAAAAGTCCTGCCATTTTCCGCAGATTATAAATCTCAAATCATTAACTAGACTGGATAAAAAACACTCAGAGACCAAATTAAATTCACATTTTTTCCACCCACCTAACCCTTGAAATGCGTGTCGGATTCAACGAGACTTTATTGCACGGAAAATGGGTAAAAAAGACCCACTCGGGCAAAAATCTTGAACTGTCAACGGTCGGTGTGAGTTATGAGCTTTTAGATTTTCCTTTTTATGAGTGCAATGTTGTGATTAGAAATTTTATTTAACTATAAAAAAGAGGTCATTTCCATTAAAAATGCGAAAATAAGCTCTGCGACTAATACATTACGTCTTATGAACTAAGTTAATTATAATACAACTTGTCATACAGGTAAATCATGTCCTTTAATATGATCTTATTTCAAGAGAAAATACAACACATATTTTTAGGTCAATTTTCAACACTCAGACGCGAGTAAACCTGGGTTTTGATATATAATACCTACTTATGTGATTCAAGTAAACCAAGTTGAGATTGGTGTTTATAATGACAATTTGTCAGAAAAATTGTGTATATGAAAATACAACCACCAATAAAGTACAAATAAATAAATAATAAATAAATACGAGACTCAAACACAGTAACATCTTTTGACTTGCACCCCAACCAAACCCGCCTAGCTATTTGTAAGGAAATCAATGCAAAGGAAACACAAAGCGGCAAAATATCGCGACGTCCGCCACAGAGAACTGAAATGGCCAGCTTCTGACGGTAAATTTAACATTTTTACCCTCAGTATTGCAGGGTTACCCTTTCCGTTTGTCCATTGAATATTACAATGCTGTTATGGCAAGTGTGAGACGCTTTGACCCTTCCGCTTTTGTTATTTATTATGTATAGGAATAATATCAATATATTGCTGTGAATGGTACATTAGCTACAGGTTTTTAGGAAAAAATATTTTGTTACGAAAAAAACGTTGCGAATAAATTATATTTTTTTTTTATTTTTTCACAGATCAAATGGCTGATGGAGTCAAGAAAGTTTCTGGAGTGGCGACCGCGTACCTAAAGACACAAGATGGACCGATGATCTGGCGTGGGTCACGCAAATTCGATGAATACGAGACGCACTGGACCACTCGTTGTGGCGACACTTGGGGTAGGCGTATGTCTAACAGCAGTCTACTTCTATGCTTATAAAATAGTAATAAAACAATGCACCAACTGAGATCTTTGATAATGTAACAGCAATCACTAAATTATATCATGGACTAACTTCTCAAACTAATATTTGTTTCAAAAATATCCCTCTGTCATTTAAAGGTTTGCTGGGAAAACTCATTGTTGAGTTAAGCTCGCCTTTGTATATGAATTGTCAAATAATTGTATCTATGTTAAGGTTTTTTGTACAATAAATAACTAAAGAAAGACATTACTTAAAAAGTTTAAAAACTAACACCCGACTACTTAAAAACACGCTCTAAAAAGTACGAAACAAGAAAACAAGAAAGCCGTGGTCGTATACCACTTTTTTTAATTTATTATTCTTATGGCATACGACCACGGCTTTCTTGTTTTCTTGTTTCGTACTTTTTAGAGCGTGTTTTTAAGTAGTCGGGTGTTAGTTTTTAAACTTTATTTTTATTTAACATATTTTGGAGTTCTAAATAGGTTAATCTTGGGTTCATTGATTTCTCAGCCCATGAATACAGGTAAAGTCACAAGCAAATGCTAGTAATATATATATATATTCAAAATGTACAAGTAAAGCGCTTTCAAATGATACCAAACACGGCATATTTATCTTAACTTTATTTTTTTACTTCGTATGTTTTGTCCGCTAGAGGGCGCCACATTAGATTTTGTGAAATCCCATATAGCCTATAACCAGCGGACAATTAAGACGCTTCTAATGATATGTCATTTGTCGAATTCTGATAAGTAGTTTAGAAGTTACGAGGGAACAGATGAACATCCATACCCACATACATACATACATACATACATACAGGTCAAAATCATAACCCTCCTTTTGCTTCGCCGTAGTCGGGTAAATAGTATATTTTTACATTCAAAATTTGAATATTCCTTCCTTTTGTACTGTCACTATGAAAAATTGAAACAAAAAAAAATTTTTTTTTTTTCGTAAGTAATAAAACTCATCCTATTGTTTAAGATCGTTGCACTGTATACCATAACCCGTTCCAAAATCGTAAACTTAAAAAAGCTATATCTTACTTTAAATATTAATTAATAATAAGATATACACAAATCATAGTCTCAAACACGATTTTTTTTCACACCTTACATTTCTACCTAACCCTATCCTCGCTTCAGCAGCCATTACCGCACATTAATCACAGAAGCGACATGCATTAAAGTAAGAGTAGGTAATTAATATGTTCACGTCGTCTCTTCACAACTTCGTTTCTCATTAAGACGCCATTACTTTGAAAACACGCCATTTTACAAAAAGATCTTCTCTTGTTACAAGAATATTCATTTTTCATTCGGTAGATACTTTGTTTGGAAAATGGCACACATTATGGGTATTGTCCTTTGTGATCCAAGTTTTGATGTTGATAACATTTCGTATGGAAAAAGCTAAACGGTTACATGTTTCAACCGTTAGGGCTTTTTTTCGGTGCGTGGAACCATCTAATACCTAACCGTGGATCACCCTTAGACGGAACGAGAGATTTTTGTTATAGTTTATAGGTTCTCACCTGATGGAAAGTGACGATGCGGTCGACGATGGAGCACGCTTATCTGGAAGTAACCTGTTCACTCTTGACTTAAAGATTCCCGGATTTAAACTTTTACTGACTAAAAAACCCACCCCCTTTTTTTCGGGGTCAGACCTTCCTTTCAGAAGCTGGTCCATGGCCCCAGTAGGCTTTTGAAGGCAAAAGCCTACTGGGGCCATGGACCAGCTTCAGCTTCAGTCTCAAGGAGTTGTGAACAACCGTAGAGGCCCACTAAGGAGTGGGCCTCTACGGTTGTTCACAACTCCTTGAGACGCACGGGAACTGTGCACGCTGTCGATGACATTGTCTTGGTCCGAACAGTTACCGGACGGTCGGACGGCAAGCTACCCATTGCTCGCCGTCCGCAAGCCTGCGAGCCTCTTAGGGTTGAAACACTTTGAAATTCGAATCTTTGGTCAACGAATCCCATTGACTTTTTTCTGGTACCCAATGATTTATTATACATATAATTGTACTATCATATTAACATTATACAATATAAGTATTAAGTTGTTCATTAGTGCAATTGTTTATAAGTATTATTATATAATTAGTTTTAAAAAATGTAAATAATTATATATTTATTTTTAGATTCCTATAATTGCAGTCATATCTACATACAAACACATGCTACGTCCAAAACTCAAACCTTTTAATCCAAGCCCAGAGGCGTGCGTAGAAGTGCCAATAAACTTCAACAAAATTTGCACAACAAAAGCTTATAAGCTCGAAACCATTTCACACACAGAATCCCTCTCATAATGAAACCAAACCTGTGGAAACCGGTCCCATTTGCAAATACTCGTCAACCCTTAATCTGCCGCTTGCATTTTACGAGACCTAAGGCAATATCTGTCAATGTCCTTATCAATAAATTGTGAGCGTTTAGAGCAAACGACGTCGTTTGACGGTTTGAGGCGCGCGGCCGTAATCCGCGGTCTATTGGACCCCATCTGCGTTGCAAGGGTTAAGTCGCGACAAATAGACCATTTGCAAATAATAAGACGCAGTGAAAGAATAAATTAAGGGTTTCAAGGGTTGCTTTCAACGTTTTGGGGTTGAATTGAAAATCTGTGTAAAAATGCTTCTGTTTTATGAATTGGATTATGGTTTTTGGTGAGGGGAGGTGATTGGTCAGTTTTTTTTTTTTTGTTTATAGTGATAAGGCAATTTGAACTGAACAAATTTAACTAAACAGACGTCTTTTTTGAGGCCGAAAGTCATCAAATAACTCTTCCTGGTCTGGGTGGAGCGAGAGAGAGTAGCAGAGTTTTACTGACTAAAACATGCCTATATTTTTTCTGGTCCATGGTTACTCTTTTGTATAACGCACAGTCCTATACTTAATTTTTTTTTTTACAAAAATAGGTACTAGTTGCTGCCAGCGGGAAACCCGCTCGAAAGTATAGCTATATTTTAGACTAAACTATTATTATATAAAATAAACCCTATAACAGTCCAGTATGGTGCGTCTAAGAATACTCCACATTTCATAAGAATCGGTCAAGCCATTTCGTAGGAGTTTTTTTTACAAACTATCTGTGCTGCCGCTTCAGCTTGAGCTACTATCTTTTATTTTAGGTGTGTAAAAATCATCTGATGATATCTCCGCGCCCTTGAATTGGGCGGGAGAGAGTGTTAGAGTTTTGCAGACTAAAAACCGACTTCTGTTGCCTCTATACCAGGGCCCCGGGTGACATTATCAAAATATCCCATGGTCCCATAGTCTATCTCATTTAGCTCTTTGTTCTTCGTAGGTAAGAAATCTGACGAGATAAAGGATTTTGTGGATGTACTCTGGAATAAACGCGGGAGTGTTTGTCGAAAGTAAACGACTTAATCTGTTAAAATGTACTTTTATCTCTTACTAGCGACCCGCCCCAGCTTCGCACATGTACTGATATTGAATATATTATGCATGTATTATACACATAAACCTTCCTCTTGAAGCACTCTATCCTCAAAAAAAAGCCGCATCAAAATCCGTTGCGTCGTTTTCAAGATACATAGGAACGGGACTTGTTTTATACTATATAATGATGATAATAAAGAATTAACAAACACAAAACATTAGATCTAAACAAGAAATAATCCAATAACATCCAAGCAATTAATTTTCAATTTGAACCCGTAAACAAAATTCATTAATATCATCCATAAGTTGTCTCTCGGACATCCCGCGGAGATGTCTCAAGGCGCCGTTTGCATCTTACAGATGGCAATTAATAATTATTGCACCTAGTTCCGGCCGTTTCCGGTCGGGGAGAGTTCCGGTACACAGGGGAGTGAGAAGGGAGACTTAGTTTATGATATAAGTACTGTGGAAGGGATTTACTAAGTTGTTTAGTAATTTTTTGCAATAAGTTATTTGCATTAACAGTCCAGGGGGCTTAGACAAAGTCACATTCTCACTAACGATAACGAAATTCGAAACTCCGAAATGTATGGAACTGACATATGCCTTCGAAAAGTCACGTGGCCAAACGTTTTCGATTCGCTAATTGTTATTAGTTGTTTATACGTCAAATTGGACGTTTTAATTCGATAACCATACCCAAGAAGTTGTTATTTTATCGAAACAACACTTCGACTTATCGATATGTTAGTCGATGTCACTTTGTCTACCATTTTGTGGTCGACATCGTTAAGGCGAAATTGAATTTAGAAATGGATTCGACACGGAGCGATTGCCACTTGTCTAGGGCCCTAGGTTAAAGGCTGATTTGCATTGAGACAGTACAGTAGATTCAGTGCTGCAATCCAGTGACGCTGGCGCCAGTTACTATGTCAGTGTAAATCAGCCTTTTTTTTAATAATGTTTTTCCTATGTATATTCGTAGTGAATGCGGTGTACAACAAATTATAAATAAATTACTGACTATAGTGAAGAAAGGTATCCTTGAAAAATCGAGACACAATTTATGAAGGGTTCTCTACCTCGAAAGGAAAAAACGGAACGGAATCACTTTACTGTCGGTCTTTCAAGTAATGCATCATGGATGTATTAAGCTGAAATTAAATTTAAATATCTACTGTCCATCCGTCTGTTAATACCCTTTTTCTCAGAAACACATGGAATATAATGTAATTTTTTGAGTAGATCTTAATCTACCCGTGTGCCGAAAGTAAAAAATGGAATTTATAATATTAACATGATAGTGCATGTGCTGTAATTGTATATAATAACAACACTGAGAAATAAAATGCTATTAAGTTTTTTTGTGACCTAATGGTCATAAATGAACCTTGAAAACCGAGAAGTACATTTAATAATATCTTCAAGAATTGGCGCTAACAAACAAAATGTCATGATCTGCTAAAGGACAAAGGCTTTGGTCAAACATAAAGCAATTATGACTATAGGAAACTGAGAACATTGGAACCAATATTGGACATGTTTGCAGAAGCATAATAATGCTTCAAGCTTTGTCAAAACCACAATTCACATCACGAAATCTTCAAAGCGCATATCATTTGAAATATGAAGCGCACTATTACAGTTTTAATTACCTAGATTGGTAGCTGTGCGCATCACAATTTATGAGGACAATACTGCCCTCATAAGCCAAAAAGCGGTATCTCAAAAAAATTCAAATTTCTGATTTTTGTTGCATCTGATAGCATAACAAATTCCCTACAGTTTAAATGAAGTTACATGGCTCTATCTCAACCAGAAACCACCTAAAACCTACTAAGATAAAATTGCATATCTCAAATTTATACGATATTACTAAGGAGCTGAGAGGTATATCATTATTTTTAAACAAAATGGCCGTATATTTACTTACGGTGGAATCGCTTAGAAAAGTTCTTATAATTGGCCAAAATTTCTAAGAACATTGTCGGTATCTGTTGAATGCGTAGCGTGTAACTATTGATACGGCTCTTGCGCTTAGTAAAATTAGGCGAAAATAGTTCGCAAAATGTGAGTGAATAATTTTAAAACCGCTTTTCTAAGTTGACGCGAAATCAAAAAAACTAAAACATGAATTTTCTCGAATCTCACTTTTTTGAGATGACGCTTTTTGGCTTATGAGGGCAGAATATAACTGCAGGTTTACGTCCTAGTGTGTAATACGAATTTTGATTGCCTTGCTATCTATTTCCGTTGAGCTTAAGTATATTAGTGTTGCTATAATATTTTCGTTTAGTTGAATGCGTTTTATTACTAGTTCTAAATGTTCTGGTTCGTCGTCGTCATCATCAGCGGCTTTGAAAGGTTTATTATCTGATACTAATATTTTAATATTGTTTTTATTACTGTCGTAGGGGATGACTCATTTCAGGTTAGTAAATTCTTCCTTGTAATTATGGCTTTTCTTTGTGATTGTCATTTTAGGTAGATTTTATAACTTGTTATTTATTGTGTCACGTTACATTATAGCCTAACTTAATGGTAAGCAATGGTGTGCCACTGCTTGCCCTTGCTTACCCTTAGGTGAGGTAGTGCTTGGTAGCTTCATCGTCACCACAGTTGATGATTGCATCTAGACAAGAGTAACCTATTCCAATGCCGAAGTGTCTTATATTTCTTTGCACTGGTCTATAAATATTATATTCATTACTTTAAATTCTATACTTCAATTTAAATTAATTATGTCCCTTTGATTCTCTTCTCTACAGAAATTTTACAATTGCACTTTTGACTTTGACTGGGTAACTGTGTGGCTGACTTTCTGGATTGAAAGATACGTCAATTCAAAAGGTTTATAAAGACCTTATTGTAGCACCAAAAAATTGACAAAATACCTCGAAAACAAAAACATCAACGACAGACAACAAGTCACAGAATACATTTATCTAAACTTTCACTACCATTGTCTTCGCATTTCCTCCCAAAATCACCAAACACACAAACACGAGAAGTCCCCACATGTCGTAACACATCATTAATCTCTGATCTATGTGACATTTAATTACCTAAAACACCATATATTAGGCGTTCTTCCGTCCTTGCCCCCTTAGGATCACTTACAAATTTATCTGTATCAAGAACTTCATAATTGAACTCTGTTGCTTCGTGATAAGGGTCGTGTGGATGCAACAGTAGGTTTGTAAGGTTCCAGTAATTAATATTGTCTTTCTTATTGCTTCACGCCTAAGATTTTATTGCTTTGTTATATTATTGAGAACGCGTGAATCGTCGTTCGCGATCAAGATAAACGTGATCTTTTCAACGGTACAAGAGTAATTCCTATAGTTGAGAAATTAATTTTAAAAAAAATCTAGAAAAACATACAATAGGTCCACACCTATCGTATTTTTTTCGTAGCCATCTAATAATAGTGAATACACTACGAAAACAAATACTCAATGAAGTCCTAAAGAAGTAAGTATGAAAAATATTTCATTCACAGATATACACACAACACTATAATATTACCTCTGCCAAACTGCAAAGCAGTTTGTTGGCTGATGTAACTCCTTTTATCTAGCACAAACATATACAGCAAACACTTCCTAAATATCCTCATCATTGAGAGTTTGACAAAATTCATTGAAGAGATAACTATGTATTTTATTTTTGTAAGACGCTTTATAGAAGCCTAAATATAAGTATTTATTATGACGAAATACTACGATACCAGAGATCGCTCAAGGCAAAAAAGTTTAGAAGGAGATGAGAGCAGCCTTTGCCCAACAGCGGAATACAATGTAAGCTAATAAAAATAATTAATATGACGATAATCGTAAATTCCTAAGAAAGAAACACAATCATGTAACACCAAAATGTAACATACACTATTGTAGTTGGTCACCCAACATTTTCAAATACAAACCTTTCAAAGAATCTCAGAAAATATTAACCCAAAAAATCCAAAAAACCCATAGCAGACAGTAAGAGTTTCCTGCTATCATCTCCAAGATTACTTAATGCACATTCCTATTCTAAAACGTGGTGAGTCCCTGACAAATACTGGGACATTTCACAGTCTACCGGGCGTACTGGTAAGGGTGAGGCCATACCGAAGAAGGTATGCTTATTGACATATTTTGTGTCCAGGCATTCTCTGTCTTTTCTAAGTTGTCTGAAATAAATCGTCGCATTTAGGCCACTAATTGCAGATTTTTTAGCGTAAGGTTTACTTTTTAAGACGGTTTCTTCGAAAAGAAAGACGATCTATATTCGGCTGTATATTTATTTTTTTATATGGATGTTCAATTCTTTAATTCTTTCTTTTTTATGTTTGTTTATGTTTTGGTCAATAGTGGACCGATTTTGAACATTTTTATTTTACTAACTACTACTGTAGAAACACTAACTTCCGAAATTAAAGTTTTTTTTCGTAAATTGTAAACTAAGTGTACAATAAAACATACAATCTTACGGTTTATACATCATTTATTTCTCTAGATTAAATACATAATATGTATGTTACATTTACATATAATATGTAACAAGATGAAGCTTATTCCTTAAGAATTTTTTTCTAGAATATTTGTTAAAGAAGAATTGGACAAACAGAGATGAACAATTGAACACCTCTTACATTTTATTATTACCTATTATGAGCCTATTATGTTCCACTGCAAGGCAAAGGCCTTCCTTCCATTCTTCCACTTTTATGTCTTTGGAAAATTCAGGCCAACCCTTTAGAAATGAGTCTAATTCGTCACGCCATCTCCTGGGCCTACCGCGTCGCTGGCTCCTGCTATTCGGGATCCAGCCATTGGTTTTTTTTTACTTATTTTACCGCAGACATGATGGTCCGCGCACTTTTCTATAGTATACATAATTGTTTATACAGTATTTTTTTTTTTGAATTGGCATTCGCCATGCCCTCATCTTCACTTAAAACTAAGCTTAAAAACTACGCGAGTCCACCTCAGACTCTTTTTTTTGCTTTTTTTTGCCCAGCCATTGGTTGCCTTCGTTGCAACTTTGTTGTTGTTGACATACGGCAAATATGGCCGGATAAAAAAGGACTTTTATTCCATCTTACACTAATGAGTAATTATTTTCCTACTGATCTTACAGTGTGTAAGATTAGTAGGAAAAATAAGTACAAATAAAAATAATTAATTTCAAGACAGTCAGCGTCCATACTTGCGAGCTATTTGAAGGATTGTTCTGTTCATATTACTGTGACTGCATCCTTAGAGCCCACACAATGCTAGTATTTTAAATGTGGATGGAATGCGAGCTACGGTTGTATTTTAAGGCGAGCCAAATGTGTGGACATTTGTTTGCAACAAAGCACTAAATGGGATGCATTTTGTTTAGTAGTGCTGTTCTATGTATCTCCTTTTGATTGAGTGGTGTTGTGTTGAGTGGGTGTTACTTGTTGTAATGTACCAGCTTTATATCTTTCCCTGAAAGGATAACGTCAACGTAAAATTGTACCTAAATACTTACATTAAGATTATAATTAGCAGTGGAGCAGTCAAGTGGTGACCAAGTGGTGGCCGAGTGGTAATCGCCCCGACTTACGAGTTGTAGGTCGCGGGTTCGAACTTAGCCAAACGTTATTACTTATTGTAATTTATTTTATCACCACTACTCTCCAAACAGTGAATGAAAACACGGCATGTGTTAGAACCAAAAATTTGAACATATGAAATCCACCAATCCGCACTGGGCCGGCGTGGTGGATTATGGCCCACTCCCTTTCCTAGAGAGAAGGCTTGTGTCCGAGCAGTGGGAACTGTATAATTCTGATGCAATGCAATGCAAAAAGATTATAATTTATCTCTCCATTTTATAAAAACCGATCGAAATATTGTGAACCATAGCTACTGGTTACAATTTAACACATGATTTTTATAGAATATAATAATTGTGGTGTTCAAAATTATAACCTAAAACATCAACAAAACAAGTTAACAATCTAACGTTACACAACATTATTGGTTCTCATCCGTATCTTCGGCCATGAGAAATGTTCTCCACAACGAACATTTATTTGATGTCTGCCAACCATACGTGATCAATGTCTTACGCTTCGCTTGCTTTAGGTGACTTTAGTAGTATTGTAACATGTTGCATAGGTTCTATACTTTTTTTATTGTCGCCAGAAATAATCTTAAAGTTGGGATATGAAGAAACTGCAATAATGCACACCCTTATAAAACCCAATCAGAAAGAAGTTATAACGTAATTCTAACAATTTTAAATTTCGAAATTTTATTTAATCGCACTAGGGTTGTGGTTTGAAATCAGTTAATTTCTTTCTTTACATAAATTATTTTATTTAATTATCACAGCTTGGAGGACTTACAGCTTAAACCAACTAAAAATAGAAAACAAACATAGACGAAATCAAGTCAATTACAAATCCTCACTTAAAGTTCCAGGCCAAAAATTGAGAAATGAACATAATAGTTATCCTATTTTTAGAAAAAATGATATGGGTATCTATGCATTTCCACACAAAAACTAGTGATGCAATGAAGAATTTATCAGAATGTCCTAAAATAATAAAGAATTATTTTACCTACCAGAAAAGAATTACTTTAAAAATAGATTTTCAGTGGCATATAACCAACAAACAAAATAAACGAGCTTGTTGGACATCTCTAAGTGCTCCAATACATACATAAGAAACATCCAACGAAACCCTTTTCACCGTACAATTCCGTTGCCAATCGTAAATTTATCTCAGGGGCTATTAGTTCGATAAAATTCAACTAAAACGATAAATAAAACCGACTTTGACGAATAGCCCATTTCCCCCACAAAGAATTGCTGGACCACGATAACTATGAAGTTAAAACGAACTCTAAGAATATAAGCATAGAATTTAATATGAATTTTACTGATTGCACCGCGAAAATTGGTAAAATTTTTGTATCTGTGTCACATGGGAATGTTTTGTCCGAAACTAAACTTATTTACCGTCGAAGACTGAATAAAACATTAGAAGAAGAACGATGTACACAAATCGAATTGGGACAGAATGATTCATTTGTTTCTCGACTGATATAATGAATTATCTGATCGACGTGTGAAATTGTGCATGAGATACAAAAAAAATAAAAAAAGACTTTATGAAGAATAAAATATCTATCTCTTTTCGCGCAGTGCATCCAAAGGTTGTCTACGTGAGGGTAGATTTATAATTGTGATACCTACTAGAGTGAACAGTCCATAAATGAATCTTGTTATAGTCGAGTTTCGTTTGTCATTTATGTCATTTTCTAATCATATGTCACTGTCAAGTGATCAAATCTCTCGATTCTGAATTGAAATGTGTCACAAGCCAGTCTGGAACGAGGCACCGGTGTATATTTAATAATAATAATAATATAATAGTCTGTCCCTATGTATGCTTTAAAACAATGAAACAGATTTTGATGCGGTTTTTGTTAATAGATACGAGTGATTCAAGAGGAAGGGTTATATGTATAGTACACATCAGCATTATGTAGCTATTATATTATTATTTAGTGTCAGCATTGCACCCGTGCGAAGCTGGGGCGGGTTACTAGTAAAGTATAAAATAAATAAAATATTGTAATGTTTTCAGATTGTTAAAATATATACAACACACGTAGTTATAATGTGCACAGGCGTTCATCAAAGTCATCATACGAGGCTATAAAACTACAAATTTACAGTTTTTGAAATGCATGCTTATTTGGTCCGTACGGTACATGCGTGCATGCTAGACTTCGGTCTAGTTAGGACATGTTTTGCTTGACAAGTTTCCGGCAACCACGTTCTGGAAGATGCAGGATTGGAAGGTGTTCCAATTGGTAGATAGATGACCTGGTGAAGGTCGTGGATATATCCGATGAATTTGAGACATACTGGATCTGTCAAAGCCACTGTAAGAAGAGACATACATAATATGTCCGACAGTGAATGTTTTTCGGCTGAAATTACGATGGTGATAATGATGACGTTTATAAAAAGGTATGATAAGATTATAGTATGATACGATGTACGAGTAATATATAGACTTCTTCTTTTCGTGTGGATTTGACTTAAATTTTGTCCGACCAATATTTAGCCACCTGGACAGCTCTTTCGATGGCCTCGAACAAGTCATTAAAGGTGCAAGTGGTAGTGCACGCTGAGCAGGAAAGGAGGTGACGCATATCGGCACTGTACTTGCGATGGGTCAAGGAAACCCCATTTGGCCAGATTATCTCTGCAGCGACCAACTTGAACCCGCCACCCCCTTGAATATATAGACTTAAAAAGTAAAAAACAGAAACTCAAATCTATACACCGTTAAATTTTAGTCGTTTTAATCCCGAAGAGGGTCGATCCAGTACATGAAACACTATCGATTTGTGTAGATAAAATAAAAAAATAAAGTACTTTTTTTCTAAATCTCTTATTGATATACGCATTTACGAAATTAATTTCTTTAAGTAAACGAGTCATTGACCTTGTAGGTAGTTGTCGGTCGTTGCGTCCTAACTACCTACAGGTCATTGAACTCGCCCAGTTGACGTTTACTTAAAGAAATCAATTTAGAACATGCGTAAATTAATTCGAGTTTAAAAAAAAAGTACTTTGTTTTTTCATTCTAACTTTACCAATCGATAGTGTTTCATGTACTGAATCGATCCTCCAAGGGATTAAAACGACTAAAATTTAACTGTGTATATCATATTAACCCTTTCAAACCTCGCTTAGTCCCCGCCACGAAGCGATGCGTAAAACTGATCCAAAGCAAACGTTTGTCTTTGTGACCGAAGGCTACGTTTATAATTGGTTCGTCCACCATTTTTATTTTCGTGTCGTTTGTCCAATGTTTATGCCTCAGGGTGTCTGTGAAGTGCACTTAATACGTCTGTTTTGATTTGAAAGCTATCATGTTGCTCGGTGTCAAGTTCTTTAAAAGATATTCTCCTTTTCTACTGCGTAGTATATATTTCAATGCTTGTTATGTTTTTTAAATTACCTATCGTTTTCATCGCTTTTGTTGCCTGCAAACTTTGGCATTTTTGTTCTCTTGTCTAAGGGGATGGGGCGGTAGACTAAAACATAATATTTCGGGTCAACTCAGGATAAATGAAATAGCAACAGGTCACTGAAACAACGCGTGACCCACGGCTGTCCCTCAAGATGAAGAGTAAAATCTAAAAGTTCATGATAAGACTTGTCATACTGTATGAATCAGAATTTTAGTCTATGAACAAGTAAGATGATAAAAGAAAATTGCATGTAACATGAGAACATTGAGATTGTTGTTGAGTTGATATATACGCGTGTGACTTCTCTTTGTTTTAGCTAATATTGAGTCCTATCCAACTTTATTTTATTATGAATTTGATCGTTCACGGTATGTTTCATTTACGACAAACGAATATAATATATTTCGTTTTACCAGAGCTTTGAGTATTGACTTGAATAACCCATTATGGTAAGAGATGATTGGTGATTATGGTTCAGTTTGTACCTTTATGACTTATAAGAATCCCTTACCATTAAAAACTATGACTATGAATATGAAACTTCAGTTAGAAATTTTTCCAAGTCTCATAACTAAAATAGTTTTACGAAAAATACGTAAACCAAGAATTTGCATTAAATTCTAAAGGAACTTCGGTATAATGCTTTCAGAAAGTTTGATATAAACACGGGTGTAAAACAAACGTGTCATAAACAATATTAAATCCTATAAGTTGGGAGTTCTACGGTACTGGATAGTCCAAGTATATTAATGTCGCAAGTTCGCGACGTACGGTATCCGACTTTTGCATTTCCTTATTTCGTTGATCTAAGAATTGTTTTGGAGTAGACATTTGTATTAAATTCTATAATGTTATAGTTTTTTCCGTAGCTTCACAAACACGTAAAAAATAACAGTTGTCGCGCGGTGCGTTGCGGCTAATTTGTAGGCGCTCTAAATATTTAGCAGTGATGTTACAAATGTAATAATAATAATCACCTGATAAATTATACATTTGGTGTAATTCAAACACAATATTTTCTGAGGTGTGTTACGTACAAATACCAAATAGCTGTAGGATCAAACTAGAACTCTCTAATTAAACTACTTGTTCCCTATATTTTGGTTACTTACCTAAAAATTAATAAAATATGTACATATTTTATTTATCTATCGTGTTATAAAAATTTTTACTTTGACTCTGAAATATTATGAATTAATATAGTCTCCCTGTGTAAGAGTATAGAGGTAAACACTGAAGAGGGTTACGTAAATATTTATCACAAAGAGAACAGATAGACCGGGATAAAGTACTCAAGTAATGTTATTGATGTTTTTATGACAATTAGTCTTGATCGACTACCGACATCTTAATATAATACAGACAAACCGTGGAACGGACCTTAGTTAAACAATTGTAAGTTTTATTAGCAATCAATATGAATCTAATATTACAAACCATTTTAAATAACAAAAAAAATAGTACCACATCCAAAATTTTTTTATTTGTAGATCCTGGTTGCTTCCGAGTTAAAATCTGTCTCTAAAATCGGAGGTACAATCCGATGGAGTCACGGAGTGTATGCAAAATGCATGATTTATGACTCATATGCATTTCGTCGCCTTTAACTAACTCGATTCGACAACTTCGTCGATATACGACTTGGGATATGTTCTGTTTCTTTGCTGTAGAAAGTTGTCTTTGAAGTTTAGATATGAAATATGAACTTCGGTGTGATACTCAAATTATTGAACATGTTCTAGTGAACGTAGATTTCGTTTCTTATTGATGCGTCTCCTATAAGTGCGACTCATAGCGTTAAGGAGACTATCGTCACAGATAGTAAATCAGATGCCTGAACGTCTAAACTTTTAGGCATCTGACTGTCTGTAACGACTCTCGAAGATCTATGAATGACAATTGGGACCAACTTTACTTGCTTTCTGAAGCAAGGGATGTCAGTTATTTCCGAGATAAAACTTTAAGCAAATAATTAAGGATGTGCTCGTAGATTCGTTAACATTCCACCTTTGATTAACAATTAGTCTAAACCAGTGCCAGATGAAAATCAGCGCTGGGTGTCTGACGCCCAGCAATTGTTGACCCTTTCGGTTCAGACACGCTTAACAAAACGGTACTGTATTTCTCTTTCTTTTTCTATATTGTGTTATTGTCACCTGCGTCGATTAAATTCTATTTTATTCTAAACCTAGTGAAAGAACTAATCTAAAACTTGCAAATGAACCGAAAAGTAGTAATATTACAATAATATGAAAACCTATATAAAATCATTAAATCTCATGTATTACACGAAGCTACAGCAGATATAAACGGTACATCTCATAATATTAATATCAGAACCACTCACGTGTAACCGTTAAAATTTGAAACTGTTAACCGTAAACCTTTAACGGCAATAACATGCCTCGGTTAGGATATAGTTTAATGCGCTATAACTGTTTGACACGTCGCGCTAGATTTTATAAGTCGTTTGGACACATGAATAAATTTAATCGCTTTTGGTAGCTTTAAAACCCAACTTTTTTGTGTGTTCCTATTTTTCAGGTCGTTAAACATTACGCTTCTTCTAAGCGTCGTGCGCGGCAAATAAGTTGGACCATAGTGACACGCCGCCCCTACTTCGTTTGAGACCCGAAAGTCGTTTCCTGCGCATTCAAGGTCGACCGTCATGATGATTCAAATGGTGTGATGAGGATTATAAAAAAGTCAGGTATTAAGGAACTTTTACAGAAGGGTCGAAGCCTATTAGGGCCAAGGGTTTGCGTCTGAAAAGGAAGGCTCTGGCCCTGGTATGTATGGCGATGTAGGAACGGGGTAGGTTGTTTAGTCAGTAAGAGTCAGACACTTGTTTTCCGCTCCGCCCAAGAGCGGGAGTCGTCATTGGGTGATTTTTTAAAAACCTTTTTTTTATGGTAGGTAAATTAGGTGAAAGTTCACCTAATAGTCATGTAGCTAATGGGCTCATTATTTAAATTAGGTAAAAACGACCTGTTATGGTGAAGATACATTACTTATAATTACCATGTAATATTTAGTAAATTACGACAAGATGATAAAACACATTACATTAGGTGAAATAATTTAATTAAGTTTTATTGCTCGCCAAATGTAGTCGCCTAAACAATTTTATATCAAACAATAATAAAGAAAAAAGTCAGTGATATCCTTTATAATAAATAATAAAAAAACATGTTGCACCGACTCGAAAGTCATCAATTCAGCCGAAAGACGTCCACTGTTGGACATAGGCCTCCTACAAACGTCGCCACAACGAGCGGTTCCGTGCGTCTTGCATCCATCGCATTCCAGCAACCCTGACCAGGTCGTCGGTCCACCTTATGGGAGGCCTTCCAACAGTATGCGATCGTCACTCCAGAACTTTTCGGCTCGTGTGAAGCAAATGCAGGAACAGGACGATAGATCAATATCAAGCAATACAGATGTAATGGATTTTTCAATCGTTTTACCCGGAATCAGCATAATTATCATAAACTCAAACAATATTAAAAGTTATTCAGATCCTAGAGAAGAAGACCATTGCAGCCCTAATAATAAAGTTACTATTGAATGTTTTGGTAAATTTATGATTTTTTGGTAAGTCTTTGTGTACACGAGATGTACTTCTGTGGTTTTGGCGGCGTGTGCGATGTGCATATGTGTGTTATACTTCTCTGTAAGTTACTGGGTAACAGTTTTTTGTACCTTTATAAGTATTAAGAGTCTTTTTTAAATCTTACGTATACAATTTGGTTTTGATCTTAACCTAAACGTCTGTACAATTTGAATAAATCTTATTTGTCGTTTTATTCACGCATTTTCACGGAACTTATATGGCCGTAAATTTTGGTTTTTATATTTTATTTTTCCCTGGAAAAATTCAGCGAAAGTTTTCTTTTACTTATTTTTTTTTTGTTTATTTTAAGTAAGGGAGCCAATGCCCCCCATCGCGCGAGGGATTTTTTTTTCTACTGAGTAAAACGGATTAAGATAAGTTTTGCAAACTTGAGTTGTCAAGAAACGATTTTCCGATCAGACAAAAATATTATGTTTGATCCGGGTATGTGCCCGATGGTTGATTTTTTACATAGTTTTTTTACATGCTAATGCAAAATATATAATTTTGTTCCTTTGTGACGCCATAGATTAAAAATAAATTCTTTTTTTTTTCAGTTTAAATAAATTCATTATTAACGTTGTTTTACATTCTTCTCCATCCATTCTTCTTTCTTCCTTTTGCAGAGTCCCTATAGTTTAGATGACAATTCCTTGAGGCGCGCGGGAACAGAGCGCGCCGTCGACGACTTCATTTGGACTGACGGAGAGTTATCAGACGACCGGACGGCGAGCTACCCATGGTTCGCCGTCCGTGAGCCCGCGCCTACGGTTGCTCTGACTCTTTTCCCGTACAAGTTTACTGAAATCAAACGAAGTGATATCATCCAGGTTTCTTATATCACCTGCACTTACAACTGCATTTACACTATTTTTTATATCATTACGAATTGTCTTAACTCCTGTTGATTCATATCCACTTGCCCTAATAAATTAATTACAGAACGAACTAGTATCTCAACACCAAATGGCATAGTTCCTTAATTACCTTTTAATGATTTTATCTATCATTAGAATATTATCTGTCTTTGTAATAAATTTTAATATTTGTATAACGTTTAGTGATCATTGTCTTATCTGCTATGGAAACTTCTTGTAGTGTTGTGTCAATTTGAATATTTCTATCAAAATACGATATTGTTTGTTTACTGTGTATTTTGAGGTGATAGTTAATAGCAGTGAGAATTCAAAATGATTTTTTATCGTTTAGCAATACGGTGAGTAGTTTTTTTTTTCTTTTGACATTTTTGTAACCTAGAAATTTTCACCCACTAATAAAATTTCAAAAAGCAGTGGTGGCCGAATCGTAACGGCCACGACTTACGAGTTGTAAGGTCGCGGGTTCAACCCCAGCCAGGCGCATTACTTTGTGTTATTTGTTTTACACACAGGATACGTTTTACGTACAGGATCAACTCCCTACGGGATTAAATCGACCAAAATTAATGCCCCTTTTAATGTTCCCACTACAGGGACACAGGCCTCCTCTCTTAGAGAGGGAGTGGGCTGTAATCCACCACGCGGGCCCAGTCTGAATTGGTGGATGTCACATGTCTTCGAATTTTTGGTTGTAGGACATGCCGGTTTCCTCACGATGTTTTCGTTCACAGTTTGAGAGCAGTGGTGACGAAATAAATTACACAAAGTAATGCGCCTGGCTGGGTTTGAACCGGCGACCTACAACTGTAATTGTAGTGGGTTATGGTAGCGGGTACAGGATTCAGTGGGTACAGGCTTGACAGAAATTTGTCTCTTTAGAATTTGTTTTTTTTTCATTTTAATTGTAGCCAAAACTATATAAAGTAACTTTAATTATTAACTAACGTACTTTACCGTGATTGTAGTCATGATAACAAACAACTTTTACTACGAAACCAAACCTGGAAGCGAAAGATATCAACAAGTTCATAACATTTTGACCAGTTAGCGAACATAAATGTGACTGACCTGCAGATTTTCTTTTTTTAATCGGAACTAACTAGTGCTTGACTGCGATCCCAGGTTTGATATGGTGTTATCATGACTAAAATCACGTATTTAAGAATCAGTCACTAATTACCGGTCTAAGTCGGGTATACTTTTTTTCATATATACGAAATTTATTTCTTTAAGTAGTGCGAGTTCAATGACCTGTGCGTCGTTCGTTTGCTTAAAAAAATGAATTTCGTCAATACAAAATTTAGAAAAAAAATTGATTAATTTTTTATTTTATCTTCACAAATCGATAGTGTTTCGTGTGCCGAATCAACACTCCAAGGGATTAAAACGATCAAAATTTATCGTTTCATTCGTTTTATTTCTTCGATTCATTCTTACTAAACCAATTTCAACAACTAGAAGTACAACATAATATTATAAAATCTTAAAACCAATTTCGTTTAAATTACAGATTGATCCAGTACTTCAAAATAGACCAAATCTTCAAAGAAGATGAGATGCGACTAATAATGCTTGGCTTAAAACCTAAAGAAGTGTACAAAACAAAACTAAAAGCCGACCGTAGAATGGACTTATGCATTTCTGCCTTACTGTCTCTAATCGGAGCGTTTGTCTGTTTTTCCTTACCCTACGCTACATTAGCTTCACCATGTGACGTTTTAAAAATGTATAACATGACATCAGTATACAATATGGCAGTGACTTACGAGAAATATGTGAAATTTATCGATAGATTGACCATTGCACTTTTTATCGTCCTAATTTATGTAACAGCTAAAACTCTTGTAGATGCTATTGATAATACGGATATAAGCATGAGTCCTTGGGTAGAGATGGGGAAGTATGCATTGCCTAAAAAGGAGAAAGACAAGAAACCGGCTCCAAAGAAGATAAATAAACTTTTGATATTGTATTAAACATACTAATCGAACTATCTACGATGCTACAGTATTAACATCTCCAAGATCCAGAGTAAGTATTGCCTCGTCGTTTATACCTCTGATGTCGGAAGATTGGAACAATTTGCCTGCAGTCTTCCCGTCCAATTATGATTTTGGTGTCTTAAAGGTAACAGTGAATAGACACGATTGCATCACTGCCTACCATCAGTTGGGATTGCAGTCAACCACTAGTTTATATCACTTTAAAAATAGTATTATAAACACAGTTGCCAGTCTGTGTGTTATTATTAACGTTGAAATGGTGGTGGTGGTATACCTGAAATATTACATAGGATAATTTATATTCCAATTGTATATTCCCTTTGGGTAATTTTCTTATTTTGCACGAGCGAATCCGCTAGCACGTTTCTGTTTAAAAGTAATTGTTATTTTAATAGTAAACATTACATAAAATAGTTGTTTTTGAATTGTTAAATTTATGTCATAGGTATCCAAATTTGATAATTCAATGCTAAATTACTAATAAAATTATTGAAATAATTTTTTATATATACTTATTCATAATATTGTCTAAATGATTATAACAATTGTAAATCAATAATAAATCAAAATCACACAATACAGCTATTTATAATAATATCATTTATTAATAGATTTATTTTATTTAACTTCATTTTCGTAATATTATTATTGTAAAAACGCTTTGTGTACTCAGCACACTCATAGATGTTCTATTTCGATCCAGTTTTATGTTTAATATTTTAGTTATTAGGTACATAAGTTATTAGGTTAATTTAGTATAGGTAAATATTGTAGAAAAACAATAAACTTTCAAAAAAGACTACTCATGAAGTTTCTTTCCTGTCTTCTATAGGAAACGACTAATTGAATCCGTGCACTATTTTCAAACTTAAGTGACAATGAGCAGGGCACACTGCCACAGATTACTAAACAGTTACTACATAAACACTGCACGCAAAACAGATGGCCGTTAGTACTGAAAGTTTTTGGAGTGGCGATCGCGTACCGGAAGACGCAGCGTTGGAAGGCCTTCTACTAAGTGAACAGATGACCTGGTCAGGGGTCCTCTAATCCGATGAATGCAAGCAGGCCTATGTATATTAAAATGATTTTGTATTAAACTGTAAGCATCCAACTTCTGTACAACGTCCTCTCCTAAGGAATTATAGGGTTATCGTTTTGAATTAGGCCTGTGTTAATGATTTCCCATCAGATTATAATTTGGGTGTCTTCAAAGCTAGAGTGAATAGACTTTTAATAAACTAATGCGCCTCACCATCAACGTTTGCATCACTGCGATCCCGCCTGATGGTAAAGGCGGGATCGCAGTCAAGCATTCGTTTATAATATGTGTTTTTCGAAAATCATTCATTAAAATTTCACAACTAATATTAAAGTAACTTTTTAAAATTTTCACAACTAATATTAAAATAACTTATTAAAATTTTCCCATCCGATTATAATCTGGGCGTCTTCAAGGCTAGAGCATTCACTCTAGCCTTTTAATAAAATAATGCGCCTCACCATCAACGATTGAATCTTACCATCAGATGGGATCGCAGTTAAGCATTAGTTTATAACAAAATTAAATAAAAAAAAATGATATGTTATTTTAGAAAATCATCCATTAAAATTTTACAACTAATATTAAAGTAACTTATTAAAATTTCACTGGACGCCTGAGGGAGGTCGATACCGTCGACGTCGACCACGGCGAAGGTGGTGTGATGATCTAATCACGAAAACAATAATTAAAAATTTCCCATCCAATTATAATTTGGGTGTCTTCATGGCTAGATTGAATCGGCTTTTAATAAACTAATACTTCTCACAATTAACGATTGCATCACTGCTTACCAACCGATGGGATTGCAGTCAAGCAAATTTATAGCAAATCATAAAAAATGGTAGTTTAGAAAAGCATCCATTCAAATTTTACAACTAATATCAAGTCATTCAGACATTAGACCAAATTATTATTCAGGATTATTATTTAGGTTATTCAGACATTAGACTAGACTTACCAAGGCGACAAAGTAAAAAGCATAACCAAAAATTTCAACCAAACCCTCCCACATTTCATTCAATAACATACTGTATAGAAAGTGTCCCCAAAACATTATTAGCATAAATATCACTGGCAACATCGACTAGATACACGAAACATGAAAGTATCCATCCAATTTGCGAAGAGCATGGTAACATTCAATTGTGTGCGATCCACGTATACTTGCTATTCAAATATAACAATGTTTGGATAAGGTATACCCATTTGCTTTTTATACCAAATAATCTTTTCAAAGGAACGCTGTGGAATGGAGTTCGCGTAAATAAATATAAACTACGTATTTTTGTTATGGAAATATTGACGTTATATTTTGGTAATTTGAAATAATATCCATATTCAATATTGGTATATTTATGAATGTTTTTTTTTTATGGTAGGTTAAAATCGTCGTATGTCAAATCCCGCCCTTGGGCAAAGCGGCTAAAAGTGGCAGACTCTTAATTCGATTTCCTTACTCGTCCTAATTTTCGTCGCCCTACATACGCTGCGTTCGCAAGGTCACGGGGAGAGTACGTCACATCTATCTTCTTATTTTGAATTAGATGCAGTTGACCTAGTGCCAGGGTAGCCACAATTGCATTATATACTCATATTTCCCACCTAAGTAACTGGTGGACGGTGCTACCAACTCGGGATATGTTTTGTACATGCATCTGAAACTAGTGCAAGTTTATTTGAAAGACTTCTTTCATGTAGGTCGTTGCACAGATATATTCATGCCATTTCACAGAGCATCCGACAAGCCGCATACCTGATGGTCACATAGGCTCACTTTTTAGCTTGCCAGTGGGAAAATATTCAAAGATGAATATTTATTCTACGTTTCCAATAACCCAAGCCTGCCGTGCGCTGTACAATGGACCATTGGGTTTCAGTATTGTGATGTTGTATGCCACAAGTTATACAATATATGCGATTTATGGAAATTGAGAAACTGAAGTAAGAATACATACTCCATTCTATTTTGGAAACAGCATAATCAGGGCGGTACCTAAGTCTTTTCTTTGAAGACTGTTTAGTAGGACGTCAGGGTGTTTTCACCAGACATGGTAAATTTGAGAGGTTTCTGCAGCTGTTTCAGGTGGAAGAAACGCCCGGGTGTTGCCTTTGTATGGACAACCCGGAGAATATGGCAGAAGTATACTCTTCTGAGGCGAAGGACTGCCGTGTCTTCATGGGAGTGATCAGCGGTGATCTCCACACCTGATCTTGGTTCTAGCTATGGGACGGAGCAAGGAGAATGGACGACAGTTGGCCTCTATACGGAGCATTGATGCTAGCGAAGAAATCGGCTGCATGCGTAAAGATATGGTCATCCTCACGCCGCAGACTTTGGCACCTCGACCACGCCTTTCAACCAGCAGCTCACCATACGGTAACCATCTGGATCGAGCCTGAGTCGTTGACGAAACTGTTTAGTAAATAGGTACTAATTCTACCAAATTTTTAAGTTGTGTGTATACTAGCGACCTATAAACTTTACCAGAAATAATTTTTTTTTATTTTACTTCGTTCAAAATAAGCTTAAATGTATCACTTACCCAAGGGCAAACGTTTACATTTCGAACACAAAATCAGCCAGCATTTCAAAACTTAACCCTCCACTGCTGGCCGGGCCGCATTTCGCCACTATACGCACTAACCGTACCTCACTCTCCAGGCTACAGGCTGGCCAGTTGTTAATTTTGCAGGAACGCCTCTACTCTTGTGGTTTATTCGTACGGTTGCGGCTCTAGGGTTATTTAAGAGTAGCTTCGTGACCGTCCGCAGTAGAGACTCGGGGAAATTTAACTGGTACGCTCTGTGACTGTTAATGTGTAATTGAAAGAGAATTTGTGGTGGGATGTGGGGAATGGGTGGGAAATTGAAATTACATGAATGGGAGGTTATTGTTCAGTGTTTTTGGTGATAATGGTTGGCAATTCGTTGTGACCTGACGACTCTTTTAAAAGACTATTGTGAATAGATGCGACTGACTGGTCGCGTCACATATACGCGGGTAACCTTCATCATCAGCCTTTTCTAATGTTCCCACTGTTGAGATACAGGCCTCCTCTCTAGGCGAGAGAATGGGCCATAATCCACCACGCAAATCCCGTGCGTTTTGGTGGATGTCACACGTCTTCGAATTTTTGGTTCTAGGTTGCCTCACGATGTTTTCCTTCTGTCCTGTCCACAGTGTAAGCTATGTTCACATAATTCAAAATGGCAGAATGAAATGTAATTGTTTCTACAATGATCGTCGTTACATCCTTCAGTTTTGTGATATAATCAATACACGTTGAGGCGATCCAATTGTAAAAAGAGACTCTTCACGAAACGATTGTAACTTGGCTAGGGGAGCAGGCCAATCAAATAAAAAAACAAATGAATTGATGTCTTCACTTGGACACAAATAAACCTAAATTGTTATGCAATACACAGTACATATATCTCATGACGTCATCACGCATGTCATGTCAAAATGAATGGTACAATATACCCAACCCTGCAACGTCCCAGCACATACAGTTTCAATCAACAGAGTGGTCATACGGACCGGGCGACAGCTGTGCACAGTGACGGGTTAATTTCGAATGCTAATGTACAGACATGTATTAAAATATTAATGTTTACTATAGTCGGTAGTGGAAAATATACGGAGCAATACTTTTGAAGCAAAAATTAATTTACAAAAAACTTTGCAGTTGAAAATGTTCTGGAAATGAAATTTTATTTTTACTTTGGCTGCGTCTGTTAAAACCCAGAGGCTCAGTGATTTTCATAATAACTAATTTTGTTTTTTTTTTTGTAAAATAATTTCCAAGATACTTAATAGGTACTTTATTGGTTTATTTATTTGACCATTACATGTTAGTGTATATGGACTTTAAAAGAGAGTTTGAAGCATGAGTTTGTTTCGGTGTTTCTTCTCAGGGTAGTCAGCTAAGAAACATCGGCCTCATCTAGTTTCAACGGACGAAAAAAAAATATTGACGTGTAAAAGAGTTTGTAAAAAATATATTTTTAAAATAAAAAAATCATATAACATTCCATATTATGTACACTGAAAGTATGATATATTCAAGATCAATATGGCCCCTATGTGATATGATGAGTCATTCAGTCAGTCAGTGAGTCTGTTCCTGATTTTTCATCATCTTCATTCCAGCCAAAAGACGTCTACTGTTGGACATAGGCCTCCCCAAGCGTTATCACAACGACCGGTCCTGTGCGTCTTGCATCGAACGTCATCGGTCTACCTCGTGGGATCTTCCAACCCTTCGTCTTCGGGTACGTGGTCGCCTCTCCAGAACCTTTCGTCCCCATTGACCATTTGTTCTGCGTGCAATGTGCACAACCATTGCGACAAGAAATTTTAAAAGTAGAAAGAAGAAATATTTTTTTATTTTTTATGCCTTAACTATCACCCAACGTCATCTGGTCTTAGTTCGCCGCAGAAGTAAACTAAGCAGAGCTTGTGCTATGAGTACTAGACAGCTGATAAACATACTTATATATTTCTAAATACATACATATTATAAAAAAATTACACCCAGACACAGATCGTGCTCATCAAAAGGTTTGTCTGATTTAAAAGTGTTAATCTATATTTAAATTCAAAGCGGTGCTTTTAAAACTGCAAAGGAAAACATCGTGAGGAGACCTTCATGTCCTAGAAATAAAAATTCGAAGACATGTAACATTCATCCATCCGCACTGGGACACGCATGGTGGATTGGGGTTCATTCCTTCTTCAGGTGAGAAGCCCTAGAAGTATTAGCAATAGGAAATGACCAATTTGGAACCATGCACTAGCTTCTTTCGTAAGCCCGGTGAAATAAAAAGATTTAGAGTTTTACTTTGAATGGGGACACGATAAAGCTGATTATGTTATTTTACGCTATATTTTAATTCTATTTTCTGAAATATTTATAAACAACATCAAAAAACTTCACCATAATTATCATTCAACAATACCAGATCATCTTCAATCCAAATATTCACAATAAACCCAGTTACTGAAAATAAATCTTCATTACACGAGCTAGTGTGACCAGTAAATTGAACGTCATTTACCCGGGGTTGCCATAAATCAACCATTTAACGAATTAATCAGATGAATATTAACCACATTTTGGTTGGCGGATATTCGGCCGTGTCCACGCGATCTGGATTGTGTTTAAGCATGATTAATGTTGCCAGCATAATTATGTTTCAGGCTGAAGGTGATGTGTATTGGGTTATTTATTTTTGGGTGGTAATTGAATAGTCTTTTTTAGGGTTACGTAGCTGAAAAAGGAAAAAATAAAAATTTTAAAACAAGCTTTTACTGAGTTCCTATGGCTACCTTCCAGCTCCACCATCAGATTAGCTCCATATCATAATGTTGCATTGTCATCCGATTTGCATGCAAAATTGCGGCTCAATCGTTTGAAGATATCTGCTTCATAAGTGAGTTGCAAGATTTGAGCCGAACATACATAGCTACATTGCAAGCTAATATAAAAAAAATAAAATCTTGTAAAAAAAACAGAACCCTTACTCATCACTTTTTTCTTCGTTGGTCTGTCTGCCAACAGTCTTTATCTCCGGAACGAGTGGAGGCTTCGAGTTTTCCTTTCAGATGCGATCCCATTGCCCCAGAGACTTCGAATTTTTTTGGCCCCTAAGGATGCTGTGTTGAAGTCGGTTTCCAGACAAACCGGATGCAAATAGATATCAGTGTTTTTCATGTCACAACTACCTATTTGACTTCCATAAACCAGTAATTGGATTATAGGATATCTCTTGACAAGACGGGTGTTGGATTTCCTGGCTACTGACTTGAACATTCTCAAAACGTTGTTTAAAACTAAAGTGACGCCCTCTAACGGACATAAAGCCATCTGTAAAAAAAATTGCTAAAGTAAATACACTTATACAATTACTATTTATATCCTGAGTTTGTTTCGGTGTTTCTTCTCAGGGTAGTCAGCTAGGAAACACCGGACTCGTCTAGTTTAAACTGACAAAAAAAAAAAAAACAAAAATGACGTGTAAAAGTGTTGTGAAAAACCTATTTACAAAAATAAATATCATTTATCATTTATCATTTATCATTTATCATTTATCATTTATCATTTATCATTTATCATTTATCATTTATCATTTATCATTTATCATTTATCATTTATCATTTATCATTTATCATTTATCATTTATCATTTATCATTTATCATTTATCATTTATCGTTTATCGTTTATCATTTATCCATTTATCATTTATCATTTATCATTTATCATTACAATACAATTTGAAAGGGGAGCGTTTTCAAGCACTAAAATTTACAGATCTTAATTTCAGGTGCACCAATATCCGACTGCCGTACTGCCCTGCTTACCCTAAAACGCAGTAAGAGCAAAAAAGCAGTTTCGAGAAAAACACAAAAAACACTTTGACGTCTTATTTTATATAGTAATAATGTTTTTTGGTAGATTTTTTTTTGCCCAGAGGATTAAGGCAATTACAAAGAATGAATTTTGAAAAAAAAAGCGTGTTATTAAGTCCATTAAATTTAAAATTAAATGGATTTTTCGAAAATCATGTCTATTACTGCTTGCGAAAAAGTTTAGAATACAGGTTAAAATACAGTAACACATACTTGATACTGCAAAACTCATCGGTTAATAGTCGTATTAACAGATTTTACAGAATAATTTGCAGTATAAGTCTTTTATACAGCATTTTAATTAGCACGTTGAACTAATTCTGCCGTCGTTATTAAGAAAGGCACAACTAACATTTTACAAATGTTGAGAAAATCGAGTTTAAAATATTTTTTGAATTTTGTTAAAAAAATCACGTTTAAAATATGTTTTTCTAAATTGTGAAAATGTAAAAAATTGTGTTTTTTTGGTATGTACACAACGACAGCAATATTATATTTTTAATTTAAATGGATATATTTAATAATTAGCATAATTCTTTTTAACTTAACATAAAAAATAACAAGAAAGGAGATATTATGTTGAAAAGGCACATATAACCAAATATGCCTTTTCAATGTAAAATTTTGAGTAAAAAATTTAACATTTTACGACGAAAAGGCATATTTTTTTAATTGTGTCTTTTCATCGTAAATTATTAAAATGAATATATAGGTACAGAAAATATTAGAATTAATTCATCGATAGTAAAAAGGTAAAATAAAAGTCACATCATACAATATGCCTTTTTATTGTAATAAAACTTAAAAAATGATGTAGTTGTGCCCTTTAAGCTTATGCTATCTCTGTTTATTTTGCAGCTAAAAATCCACAAAAAATCAGGCAAATAGGCCTCATTTTGACAAAAAATGTTAGTTGTGCCCTTTTTCGGTAGCACGGCAGAATTGTACATGTAGTATGTAACAAATTTTGAAAATGATTAGGTTGTGTAGGGATTTATAAAGAAAACAAGACATTTTTGTTTGTATTTTGTTATGTAGAACCTTTATTTTTTACTATTTGAGCAAATTTAAACTTTTTGAAAAAAGCTAAAAACAGAACAAAATAAATATTTAAGTGGGTGTTCTCATGCAACAAACGTGATTTTTTACCATTTTTCTTGATATTAATAACGGCAACACGAAGACTACATAGCTTGAAATGCTTACAGTACATATAACTGTATATTTACTTTAAAAACCTGTAATTTTATTGATTAATAAAAACACATTTAAGGAGAGATTCCATGCAACGAACGTGATTTTTCCGCATACATGTAATGTCTAATCTTGTTTAAATAATAGTGCAACGTAGTGTAAGCGACTCCGATTCGCACTTGCCTGGTTTATTACCTTTTTTGCAGATTTTTGTACAATATTTGCAGGTTTTCTTTGTTTTACTTTATCCTTTATTGTAGATTACTTCTGTGGTATGGTATTGGCTATTGTATTATTTGAGATTAAAGATCTCTTCTGTCTGCTACCGAAACGTCTGAATCTTCAACACTATCCGTGTCTCGGTAATAAATGTTATCGTGGCCTAACATTAGTCTCAGTGATATTAACACGCTTGCAGCCGCCTGATTTGTAAGCATTACTGTTTTGTACGCGGATGCCGCCGCCTTACTCCGGATTAGGACCCAGCGTGAGAGGCCGTTGCCGCAAATCGTCCACACGGGTACAAGGACCTCCTTACTCGTGTGGAGTACCAACTCCTAAGCAGGGCACACCTTCACTATATGCTCCACCGTGTTCTCCGGGCGGTCCATACAATGGTGATACTCGGGCTTTTTTGCACTGATTGGGTGCAGTTATCTCGCGAATTTCCGGTGAAGATCTGGGTCATACGAATGGTGAAGACGCTGTGAAGTCTTTCCAGCCTCCTTTCAAAGAGGGGACCTACCACCTAATTATGGCGAAAAGCCTTTACAGACTTCACAGCGTTCTCACCTTCCGCTGGACTTCTTATTGTTAAGTTTTTTACATTGTGTCGATGCCACTCAATAAAGCAAATTACACTGTATATATGTATATCTGTACAGGCCACGAGTTGATGAACAGTATTAAAACTGCTATATAATCTATTATTACTAATGTTTGGATGCGAAAATACTGGCATAAATGCTTTTAAAGTGATATTCTAATGTGGAAAATAGGCAGGTATACCTTACATTTTTTTCCAATAAGAGATAAAATACTAACCGTTCACTTTAATATGTATGTTTCCTCCCGTAGCAGCCCCAATTTGCATCTTAAGTCAGACCTTAGGCCCTACCACGATCTATTTTACGACCTAAACTGAACTATTATATAACTGCTACATAGGATGTATATTCCCTCCTTCTCGCTTGCATGCCTGTTATTTTTACACGTCATGGTAAAACCCATGGTTAACTTGGATGGCAAACTTAAATTAATTTGCAAAACTTTGTCGTGATGTTATTTTGTATCTATCAACAACCATCTCGGATAAACAGTTAGTAGGTAATTATTTTAATCTTAAAGCCTTGGACGGTTAAAAGGTCTAGCTTCGAAATTAACTCAATCATCGAATCTAGCGCGACTGGGCAGCGTTCGGGAAGCTGCGCCATATTATCTTCTTGTTAAATATATCACAAAGTCTCAAGAGAAAAGTATATGACCAGTAAGGCTTCATCAGAAGGTTTAAAGACACCTAAAAGACAATGGAAAGAGCTATGCTCGAAATTTTCTTCCGTCATCTTGGTAGTGGAATGATGGTCATTATGGCGACATTTGGGAGAGGTCATTGGACAACAGTGGACGTCTTTCGAGTGTACTGATGAGCTTGTTGAATCAGTTTACTATTTAATATCTTTTTTAATTAAGTTGTCTTAAAATCTCGAAGTTAATATAAAACAGAACAGTTTAAATTAGAGATAATTCCTGACTAGAGCGCAATATAGTCTGATCGTGACACCAGTGAAATTTAGTACCTTAGTTTGAGTTACTAATTATAATGCAGTAAGTGACTTATACTGCCATTTAATAAAAAAAAAACTTATTTTCCAACTTTAGAACGATACCGACTATAGTGCAGTAAACACAACAACTTACTGCAATTTCGTTGGTTTTCAATCAGTCGTCATCAATGCAGTATTAACAATTTCGGTGCAAAAAGGGCTTACTGCGTTTTAATTTATATTCCGTCATATTTCTTTTGTTGTGGATTACAGATTTTATGAGGTAATAGAGACATTTACTGCGTTTAAGTTGATAAAGTAATGAGTTGATTTAGCCGTAAAAGCTTTAACTGCATTTTAGTTAGATTAACAATAAATTTTGGCAAAAAATTTTGAGTTACTGCATTAGTAAATTTCGTTTTTCTGCCAAGTTAATTATCGAATCAAAACCTAGGTTAGACGAATATGTTCCTTATAAAACGTTGGTTCGGAATCAATAAAAAACCCAAATACCTAAAAAAGCCTATTACTGCGTTTTAGCGTCAGCACGGCAGCGTACTGTACTATCAGGTGAGACCACAGTCAAGAACTAATTTATGTTATTAAAAAAATATATATAATAAGGAAAACTTTTCTTAACGCCCCTCATCTTTCAACCCAGTAATTAATCCCTAGTATTTCTCAAGCCATAACACTTTTATTATTTATTCTCAGTCTGGCGGTATTAGCACAAAACAGCGACTCGGGGGTATAAATCATATGAAGTGACGTCGACCACGCCTTCGCATTACTGATACTGTAGTGGTAAGGAAAGGAGAGAGTTTGAGTACGTTCTTAGATATTATTATTTTTCTTGAAATAATAAATATTGTTCTGAAAAAAAATGTATCACAAATTTAAATGACTCTAGTCTCCACACTAGGATCCCCTGTGTCGTAGAAATTAGTCTCCTCCGTCTTACAAAAGTAGTAGTAGATGTTAGTGAGGCGACAATAATTATATAGATTTATTTGGCCTGTTGTACTTGTGGTTAGTGACCCTGACTGCTATACCGGAGGTCGTGGGTTCAATTCTCAACCAGGACAAATGTTTATGTGATGAGCACGATCATTTGTTCTGTGTCTGAGTGTTATTTATCTGTAATATGTATATTTAGAAATATATAAGTATGTTTATCAGTTTTCTAGTACCCATAACACGAGCTCTGCTTAGCTTGGGACTAGACGACGTTGTGTGTGTTTTTTTATATGTATAATTTGTGTATAAATACTTGATTTTAATATAATTAATGAATTTTGAAATTATAAATTATTATTATAACGTGGGTGGCTGTATAGTATAATTGTGTGTAGTGTTTGCTAATAATTGCTAAAACGGTGGAATATACATGAAGATGAGTTCCACTTGGCCGCAATACCGCTCTTCCCTCGTGGCCTAAAGCTCTGGCACCGGACCCATTTCAAGCCATGGTCCAGAGCCAAGTCGAACAGCAAATGGTCGCTTCCTTTTACGAGACAGTACCTAATGCTTCCTAGGTAACAAACATCATCAAGCCTTAACTGCCGTGATCCCGACCCAGGCTCTCGGGCTTACGGAATACGAGCAATGGGCAGCTCGCCGTCCGGCCGTTTGGTCACGGTCCGGACCGACACCACTACACATTGTGACAACGCGTAGTGCTCCAAGCGCCGTCAAAGATATCAGCAAAGCTGTACTCTTATGAATCCCATCGGTCCTAGATGCGTTTCATAAGAGTTTCAGTAAATTTATTGTACAGTCGACAGTTTAAAAAAGCCACAACGGAAAAACGATAATAAATAAACCTGAAACTAAAAATCTAAAAAGCCACTTCGAAAATGTTCCAAAAAAAAACAAAAATTAATTACCGTCAGCATTGTTTCTTGAACAAAAGGTTCCGTACAGTTCATTAATTTGAAATCTTAGCAACAATACAGGCATTACGTGGAAGGGTTCTCGCCAGCGAAGATTCTTACTTCGGATAATGAACTTACATTAATCATTGAGTTTTCGTCGCTTAGAAAAGATAAAATAATGTGTTTTGTTAAGTTTTCTCTAAATAATGATTGATGAGTTGTTTTGTGTTTAGTTCAATGTTTTGTTGAACTCGTATACACATATAGTATACAAAATCTAACTGGAGCAATGCATACGTTTGACCTTTGACTTGCCTGATGGTCTAGTGATTAGTGGCCCTGACTGCTATGCCGGAGATCGTAGGTTCGATTCCCACCCAAAAAAAATGTTTGCGTGATTAGCACGATCATTTATTTGTTCTGTGTCTGGGTGTAATTTATCTATAACTAGCGACCCGCCCCAGCTTCGCACGGGTACTAATATTGAATATATTATGCATGTATTATACACATAAACCTTCCTTTTGAATCACTCTATCTATTAAAAAAAACCGTTGCGTACTTTTAAAGATATAAGCATACATAGGAACGTGCAACTTTGTTCTATACTACTCGTATGTAATGATATGTATGTATTTAGAAATATATACTCGTAAGTATATTTATCAATTGTTTAGTACCCATAACACAAGCTCTGTTTAGCTTGGGACTAGACGGAGTTGTGTCACTATAAAAAAAACCTTTATAAACACCAATTAGATGACTAAACTACGAGAAGGATGTCGTGGTTTCAAACTGAGGGAAACACTTTTTTTGTATAATTTATTTCATCACCAATGCTCTCAAAACGGTAATGGAAAATATTGTAAAGAAACTGCCATGTTCTAGAACAAAAACTTTTCTTCTATGTATTCTATTTTCCTGTTCCTCCGTCAGGCAAAACACCATATCTCTCAGAAAGTTACTGAGTTCATATGAAAGATAACCCGACCAAATTTCAGACAGCATTACGGATATACAAACTCAAATCTCGGAATACTAAACTAAGTTCTACAGGATTGCACCATTAGTATTCCGTCCCATTGACCATTTCACCGAAACACAGTACAGGTGGACTCGTAAACTCCAACCTCGGTTTATCTTCAGTCAAACTTGTCAGTTTTAACTGTTGCACCATTATGCTCCGCCCGGTTATCATACGACGGCAGACGATGCCATAAATTATGAGCTAGGTTATAGAGTACGATGGTATGTGTGTCTATGGTAATACTGGGGAGTAAGGTATTGTTTTGAGGGCAAATAGATGTGTATTAGAAATGATTTAGGAGGTATGCGGTACAGAGAGTAAAGTCCCACATACCTTCATTGAAAAGGGAGGATCCTCCGACCAGACAGGTGGTATAGTCTGTTGGGCTACTGCCCGATAGTTGACTTCGGGCTGTCGTATATGTTCTAATCGCGCGGAGAACTTTCATTGCGCGATGCAGGATTCTTGTAGGTCTTATGTGGCGTCATAGATGTCGCTACATGATAATGGTCTCAGGAAAGGAGAAGAAATTTTATTTAAATAACATAGTATAATGTAATAGGATGTATATTATCTCACTTGCACCTCAAAGAGTTGTCAGCAAACCGTAGGGACCCTGTAGAAGGGTCGAAGCCAAGTGGGGCCAAGCGTTCGTGTCTGAAAAGGCTCTAGCCCTGGTATAGATGGCGATGTAGGAACGGGGTTTTTTTATGGTAGGTAAAAATCATCCAATGACGAATCCCGCTCTTGGGCGGAGCGGAAAACAGTGTCAGACTCTTACTGACTAAACAACCTACCCCGTTACTCCCTTGCCTTATTCCCAGAGCCCGGTAACATTTTCGCACCAACCCTCTGTACCAGGAGATGTAGAAACCAGTTGCCACTAAAAAAAACCTTGCGAAGCTGGGTCGGGTTGCTAGTTTATAATAAAAATACGCTTTTTTCCGAAATTATGTATTTACTGGTTTCTTTGTCTTTTGTATTTTCTGTAATATCGCTGCATATATAACCATTTTAGTATGAAATCTAAGAAAACGCAAATTTTATTTTGTAATACGAATTCTACCTTAGAAACAATGTTTCTCAAGCGGCTTTCTGAATCCAATATCATCTCATAAACCGTGGCAGTTAGACAGTTGTTTAAAAAAATGATATAACAAATTCTATAAACGTAATAAATTATATATATAAGGGACCCATACAACCAACGTGTAAACCCTTCGTGTACGAACCGAAACCAGTTTTTTTTTATCTTCTTACATCATCATTATCATTTACAGACTAAATCAGCAACTCCACATAATTTGACATCACCCTTCAAAATCCTCAAAACTACCTTCATATCACACACACTTACACCAACTTACACGTAAGTAATTAACCATTAAGTTAACTGAGACAGTTAATCCTTCGTCATCAGTAAAGATTTAACCCTAGCAGTTTATTACCTGTGCAGTCTTCAATGGCTAACCCTGCAGAGACTAACTTTATTTCGGTCCATTCGACCCTTCAAATCCCCATTTAATGACCAGCCTTTGGGGGTGTGTTCGGGTTGATGTGGGTGCATTTGATCCTTTAAGAATTTAAAGTGTAAGCTGTTGACCAATGATTATGTAAATAATTGATATATAAATATTTATATTGCACTAGCTTTTGCCCGCTGTTTCGCTCGCGGCAACAGAAAAATGTGATAAAAGAAGAACCGCATGACCGAGTTTGTACAAACTTCACATAAACCATCTACTAAATAGTCCGAACAAAGCCTAAACATTTGATTTAGATAGGAGCCCGTTCTTGAGTTATAAAATGACATTGAAAAGTGGCATTGATTTTTATAAGCATAAATAAATTAGCCTTATAATGACTATGTTACGACTTAGGGCTCTTCTCTCAGAGAAGAAATGGGCCTTTCATCAAACGGACCCAGTGTAAGTTGTAGATGTCACATTTCTACGAATTTTTGATGATAGGATATCTTACTATTTTTTCTTTCGCCATTTTGAAGGAGTAATAATGAAATTCCATAAAAATGAAGCACCTGGGTTTTGTATCTATTGAGAGGTTACTACTTTATTTCTATTAAATGATGTATGGATTGAAATGAACCGTTATTTCAAAATCCTTCACGTTCATCAACATTATAGTAACGAAAAATAAATATGACCCCAGTTCTTCAAGCATTAACCATTATTTGCCTTACTAACTAACCTTAATACCTTCAGAATCTGATGATGAATCGAGATATTTTAAAATTAAAAAGTTCTAATTGTCGATTATTGTAAATGTTATAATATTTCTACCAGATAATTAAATAAATAACAAAACATAACATGCCAAATAAACATAACAAAATGAAACGACTGGGTTTATCCCAATCTCCCAATCAACTTATCTCCCTTTAAAATAAAATCGTGTTCAAACAGTATCAAATCCAACGACGTCAACGCGACTACCCCTCTCTACGTCCGTATAATTTTCACATACGTCTGTCTGTCCACACAATATCACTATATTTACATAGGCCCTTTGTTTGACGCGTAATTACTGAACACCCGGCTCCGCCTGATGTATCGCAGCGGATTTGTCAACGATATTTAGTTACTCTAGATCCGTTGGAATCCGGGAAAATGACGGATTTTGAATATTATATAGGCTTTACAAGGCCATTTCTGTGACTAAAACTGGTGGTGTGATCGTCAAAGGGAAATTTCGTTGAAGGTTTGAGGGTCAGATTTCAATATAAACAGTTAGTTGTGTTGTGGTTCAGACCTTCTAAAGACAGACGTAATTGTACTGGAAATCCGGGAAAATGACGGATTTTGCAAGCAGCAATATTATATAGGCTTTGCAAGGCCATTTCTGTGACTAAAACTGGTGGTGTGATCGTTAAAGGGTTTCATGGAAGGTTTGAGGGTCAGATTTTAGTGGTCTTTAGTTGTGTTTTGGTTCAGACCTTCTAAAAATAGACGTGATATGGCGTTGCAAGAACTATTTTCTAATGATTGTTCTATAGAGAACCAGGTAATGTGATTTACCTCTTTTTATATGTTTTATCTATGTAACGTGTTTATTTTATACTAGCTTCTGCCCGCGACTTCGTCCGCGGAAAATTTGTGAGACAAAAGTTGTGATAGCTCGGTTAATATCCACATTATATAAATAATTTATAGCCTATGTCACTCAGGAGTAAAGCAGCTTTCTATTATAGCTTCAATTTTTCCAATCGAACCATTAGTTCCAGAGATTACCTCCTACAAACAAAAAAACAAACTTTACCTCTTTATTATATTAGTGTAGATTTTTTTTTAATTTTGTTGTGCTACAGCAGTACACCACGGACCATCGTCGACCGCATCTTCGCTTTCCATCAGGTGAGATAGCGGTCAAGCGCGAATCTATAATCAATAAAAAAAACAAAAATGCACTGATATTTTACAACAAAACTTGCCAGATTTTTTTTCTTCATATTAAACGTATCTAACTGACTAGCCTGTTGGTCTAGTGGTTAGTGGCCCTGACTGCTAGAAGTCGTGGGTTCGATTCCCACTTAAGACAAATGTTGTATGATGTGCACGATCATTTGCTCTATGTCTGGGTGTAATTTATCTATAATATGTATGTATTTAGAAATACATAAGTATGTTTATCAGTTGTCTAGTTCTCATAACACAAGCTCTGCTTAGCTTGAGACTAGACGGCGAAGTGTCGAATATTTATTTTTTTTATTTGAACTTTTACTGTAATTCCTACTGTAATTTTTTTTTTATCACCATTTATCAACAACTAATACAATCAAAACCTATTTAATACTACCTTACTTGTATGACACAAACAATACTCGAATAATCAATACAAAACAATAACGTAATGACAATCAGAATACAACAACCAATTACATCTAAAGAGGGTGACATCCACACACACATACATACATATAAACATACATACAGATAACTAATTAACCGCATGATTGACTTGTCCTTACCACTAATTGCCCTTGGCCAGCGGTTGATGGGAAAAAACCTTGGCTCTTCTTTGAATAAAACCATCCAGTGGAAAATTGTCATAATGCTCCGGGCTAGTGTGCTTGTGAAGGTGGAATGGGAGAGAAAAATTGTGGAAATGATTAGAATAATATTGTTTTGTTTCGTTGTGAACATATGGAGAACGTGTATTCTTATGCCCCGAGCGTCGGGAGTAGTTGCGGTCTTGCGATATACCTACGAGCAATGACAAGCCTGTCATGCGACCATCCTATCAATGTTATGCTACGCCCAGACTTGAAAGCGAAAATTCGTGTTCGCGTTGTCACGATAAAACTTCGTGTTCGATCAACGACGAAGAGCTTGGCCACAACAAAATTAAAATTCTAAACTATTATAAACACGTTCAAACCACTGCGATACTCGCAGTCTTAGAACGCAAAAGTCCATTGAACAATTATAGGTGTGATTTTAGTCTGTAAAAGTCTAACTAGCCCTACTGCCCAAGAGCGGAGAAGTCTTTGGATGATTAAATAAATAAATAAACATAAAGTAATAATAAAAAACAAGAATTTAAATATTTCACAACTTTCACACAAAACTTTCCCAAACTAAGCAGAGCTTGTGGTATGAGTACTATACAACTGATAAACATAATTATATAATTGTTTCTAAACAATTCTGCTCAAAAACTTCCAAGAATTAAAAAGAAAAACATATATCCTGAAACCTTTTCAAAGAATTACCTAATGCCAAAAGAGATTTTCAGGCGTTATCTCTCTTTTATCGCGTTACCTATTCATCAAACATCTCATTGACTTGCTTTAGATGATGCAAGAAGATAGGTGTTTGGAGAAGGCCCCTCTTAAGGTCATAAAACAATAAATGTGCCTGACTTTACCTTGACTTCCCGCATGCAGACATTACAAGCAGTCCGACGGAATGTCGTGATAAGCGGATTGGTCATTGTAACCGCGTAATACCTTTGTAGGAGATGCCTATCGTCTGACTGTAATCCTTTAGTCGCCTCTTGCGATCCTCGTTATTGGGGAAGCCCTTATCGAAGTAGGTAGTATTGTACACAATAGGTCTTCAAAGCCTCGGGCACAGGCGTAGAGTAGCCAGCCTTACGGTTTTCTACAGGATGCGTTTTGGAGAGTATGCGCGGGAATTACACGATTTGATTCCGCCATCTCCATCGGACAACCGGTACGGCAAATATCCACCCTTATGCTGTTGAGACATCTACGGTCCGGACTAATCGTTTTGCCTCGTCGTTTATAGCGCGTATATCAAGGGACTGGAGCAGTTTGCCAGCTGCAGTCTTTCCGTCCGATTATAATTTAGATGTCTTCAAGGTTAGAGTGAATAGGTACTTAATAAACTAGTGCGCCTCACCATCAACGATTGCATCACTGATTACCATCAGGTGGGATCGCAGTCAAGCACTAGTTTATAGCAATTTTTTTTTAAATACTTTAAAGGTAACGTGCAATAACTCGAAGATTCGAAAAATTTAAAAAGCAAAGGAATAATACGCGCAAAACAGATGGTCAATGGGGCTGAAAGATACTAAAGTTTATCTAAGGAATCAACGTCGGAAAGCCTTCCACAAGGTGGACCGATGACCTAGAGGGTCGCGAGAATGAGGTGGGACACCCGGGCGTCACTTCCGCATGAATTCAGTGCTTACTTCCCGAGCTTACCATGTCCGTTGAGAACCTGGGTGAGGATGCCGTGAGGTCTTTCCAGCCACGCCGCAAAGAAGGCATTTACTGCCATAATTAAGGCATGTCTAGCCTATAGATGGATGTTATGCCAAGAATCGAATACCTTATACCAGGTTCAGAAGTCAGACTAACTATTACATGTAGTCACATCAAAGCAGATACGAATAATATTTTTTGAAAGCTTTATGATTTTAGTACAAGATGCTCATTATTATACAAAAAATATCTTCACAAAACACATAACAACAACAACAGCAAAAAACAAACACTACTACTACTACTACTACAAACAACAGCAACAAACTATAGCGAAATGTCAACATGTAGTTTCTGCATTCTATGTGTCAAACAAAATAACTTATTAAAATAAATCCTTCTTTCCTATTTTTTATATCCATAAAAATATGACAGCTTCACAAATAAAAATGTTTACTGCCAAGTCAGCAAACGGCCCCTAAACATACCTTTATGATGTCATAGATCACTGTATAACCCTTCGAAGTACAATAGAACTACCTGCTAGTTTATAAACCCATAAAACATGATATATTCGCAAGTTTTATGATACACATAATATAGTGAGGTTGTGGGGAAATAGATAATAATAATATTATAGGTATAAAGAACTTGTTTTACATGCATTTGTTTTGGATGGCTTATTTATAAAATCTGCAAACCATAATACCTAGTTCTATACTTATAAGTGGTTTCTAAATATCAAATTCTCTACAGAATTTTAGTGTACATGCAATAAATTCGAATTTTAAACTAATCTTCACTTTTACTCTTTCACACACGATTAAATTAAACAACAGAATTTGATGACATTTAGTTTTGACATTTGTGTGATTTCCGTGAAAGGACGCTGTCCTCATAGCTGCCAGTGACTTTTTTAATTTCTATATTTTGAACCATTATTATTTTTATAGTTCTCTGTGAGAACATAATTATGGATGCAACAATTATAGTTTTTTCGCCCTATGATGAGTTCCCTGACAGTTCATTTTTTTCCGTGGCACGCATACTACCTTAGATTTAAAAAAAAATAAACTGGCAAAATAATTACGAATTGAATTATAATAAAAATACTGCCTTTTGTAAATTAAACAGTAAATTATCGTGATTATAATTTAAGTACATAAAATTAAGTATAAAAAATAAAAAAGTATGAATTTAGAAAATGTGTAATGCGTTGAACGGAACTTCTGACTATAGAGATTGACAATACCTAATCGACACTAATCGACAAAAAAATGATAAATCGGAATGGCCATCTTGCAATCGAGTGCGTCTGCCTTGTATCCTTCCGATATGGATATAAGCTCTAATCAAGAATCAAGTTCTGACAGTGAAGAGCAAATAAATTATTTATGTTTTAAACATACTGCGTTTTATTTATCACTAGCGGTCCCCCGCGGTTTCGCCGGTGGTATATCGGGTTTTTGCTCTGCTCCCATGATGTTATGTAGTATCCACATACACATCCATCCACAAACTTTCACATTTATAACATTAGGATATTAGTAGGAAAAAAAAATCGAAAATTAGCAATCCAATTCCACTTTCTTTGCCACTCGCGGACGGTGAGCAATGGGTAGCTCGCCGTCCGGTCGTCTGTAAGACCGAGTCCTAGTCGTCAACGGCGCGCACCGTTCCCGCGCGCCTCAAGGAGTTGTCAGCAAACTGCAGGGGCCCTTCAGGGTCGAAGCCTCCTGGAGTCTAGAGGGTGGTGGGAAACTGTTACCTCGACTCCAGGAATAGGGCAAGGAAGGTTCGGGGTAGGTTTTTTAGTCAGTAAGAGTCTGACACTAGTCTCCCGCTCCGCCCAAGAGCGGGTTTCGTCATTGGATGATTTTCACCTACCATAAAAAAAAAAAAAAAAAAAAAACTTTCTTTGCCAACTGAATCGATATTATAAAAAAATCGATTAAATTTCGTTAGGTAGCATCACTGTAATTATCAGACAAGAACTGTCAAGGAACTCATCATAGGACGAAAACACTATAGTATGAAACCGAGATAGTGAAAAATATATTTGAAAGAAGGTCCGTAGTTTTTTGTACACTTTTTCCACTTAAAATGTACACTTCGGAATGTGCAGTTATTATATTATTGTCTTGTCAATTTTTTTTTTTTTAAATTTTGTGTTTTTAATTGACTTTATTGAGTTTGAAAAACCTACCAGTACTTGTCTTCCAGAAGGGTCGAAGCTTTTTGATGCCAAGGATTGATGCGAAAGCGAAAGAAGAAGGAACGGTGGGTCGTTTAGTCAGTAGGAGTCTGACACTGTCTCCCGCTATACCCAAGGGTGGAATTCGTCTTTCGATGATTTTTCCTACCATAAAAAAACCTATACTTGTCAGTTTCAGGTTTGAAAATTCCTAACAACACCTACCCTAAGTCTGAACATGTAAACAATAAGCGAATTACTAAATTACATTAATTAAGCCACGAACTATGTAACAGAGGGACAGATTGTACCGCCTCAGGACATAATTACACTAATGCCACGCTGACCGCTTTGTCCTCTCTATCGATAAGCGACTGAACTTTACCAGTTTGTAATACTGTAATCAGTGCCGTAGTTAAGGTACTAAAGGCGGTGCGAGGTCTGAAGGGGCGTAAAAATGATTAAGGTGGGGCTAAGTTTTGGATCGTGTTTGGTAGTTAGTAGATTATTTACAATCAGACGGCGGGCAATGGGTAACTCACCGACGTCGACGGCGCGTAGGACACCCAACATACACTAAATTAAAATTACTTACATTTAATTTATTTTTGTTTGATTTCAATTTTTTTTTCAAAATCTTTCACAATACTAATTTAGTCAGTTTCAGGTCTGAAAATTCCTAACAACACTATCTCTAAGTCTGAACATGTAAACACTAACCGAATCACTAAGTTACATTAATTAAGCCACGAACAGAGGGACAGATTGTACCGCCGCAGGACATAATTACAATAATGCCACGCTGACCGCTTTGTCCTCTCTATCGACAAGCGACTGAACTTTACCAGTTTGTAATACTGTAATCAGTGCCGTAGTTAAGGTACTAAAGGCGGTGCGAGGTCTGAAGGGGTGTAAAAATGATTAAGGTGGGGCCAAGTTTTGGATAATATTTGGTAGTTTGTGGCTTATTGGACAATCAGACGGCGAGCTATGGGTAGCTGGCCGTCTGACTGTCCAGTACCGTCCAGACCAGACCGGGCTCAAGTTGTTGACGGTGCCCAGTATTATACGCACGCCTCAAATATGTCAAAAAAACTGTAGTACCCCTACAGTTTTTTAACAGAACCGAAGCTGACTTGGATCATAGGTTGACTTTTGGAAAAGTTACTCGTGGTTCAAAAACTCAAAGGCCTACAGAATTAACATAGGTGTGGTTAGCAACAGCCTGACTCTTCACCGTAGAGCAGGAGAAATCATTAGAAGATATCAGCTAGGGGGGCTAGGGGAGCCAAGTTACAAACGTATCGTTTGGAGTTAGCGCTTGTAGTTGGGCACGGCCCCAATACCCTTGTTCAGACATTATCTCATCAAAGGAATAGGGGGCGTGGTTAACTACAGGCACTAACTCTAAACGAAACGATTGTAACTTGACTCGGAGGGCTGAGTTTAAAAATAAATAGCGCATTTCCTCGACGTTTCCAAAATCCACAATGTCAACATAATATCAACATACATTTTGCACATTCATTCTTAGTACTGAATAATCCACATTAGCTGATTAACAAATCTTTTTACAACCACATTTACAAAATATGAAAGACGAGTGAACACATTATTTTGTGTAAATAATTAACTTGGAACGCAAATGTGGACTTTAATTTAACACACAAATATTGGACCGGACAGAGTTTTTGGAAATGTATTTAGGATCTTCTGAATAATGAATGAGAGAATTCTGTATTGTATTTACTGTACCATATTTGTGTGGTAAACGCATAATAACTTATTTTTATATTAATCTGAATCTCCTGATTTATGAATATACAAAACTTGAAGAAAGATGTGTAATAAAATGAGGGTTTTGGGCTAAGGCTGAGGCTTCAGGTCCAGGAACCTGTCAAAACGCTTATGTTACTGACATTAGCTAGACATCAACGTCAACGTCAAACGTTAGACGTCAACGTCATGTATAAGTTTTCAAAGTAAAAGACCTGACGGCTAAGTGGCGCTAGCTGGTGGTGTGAATATTTCGAAAAACCCTCATTGTGATCAATCACGTAAGAGCATCATCATATTGTCAGTTTTTTTAATGTTCCCACTGTTGGCATATAGGCTACTTGAGAGCGGTTATATCCGTTGCTAATTGAATAATTATTAATTTAAATTATTATAGTTTGATTTGATTTTAACTCATTGAATTAGTTTATCTAATAAGATTGATTAAGTTTTATTTGATTTTATATTTATTCTGTTCGATTTTATTTATTCTTTGAAAAAGTTCTGTAAATGGGTATATTTGGCCTGAATAAAGATTCATTATTATTCCGTTTATTCATTAAAGATTATATATTATTACATTTTTTAATATTCTAATAAAAAATATAAAACATTCAAAAATATTAATTAATATTTATTATTATTATATGAAAATGTACCCTGGTTTGCTTGCTCTTAAGGCCTATTCCTCTTCTTAGAGAGCAGGCCCAATTGTGTTCTAACAGCTACTGAAAAAATACGACTCGGTTTTACACATTCAGTCAAAGTCTGCCACACCCTCTAGCTCTACCCTAAGCGAAATAAGTTATGTTATGATTTCTCACGCTCAAAAGAACCGTATACTCATAAAATATTTACCTATTCCCTTCTAGCCAAGGTACGATCGTTTTGTTAACGTCGAACGATTGGATTTGACACCTTTAAAACCTTTGTTTTTACCACGTGACTAAGCGTTGAGATGACGTCATAAAAAAGGAATTGGGTTGGGACAAAATCGAAGCGTTCGACATTAGCGAAACGATCCTAACTTGGCTAGGAGGGCAGATATACAAGTTACCTGTAGTGATAAAACACTGATGCAAGATACATTTATGTTCGGCACTGTTTCTAAAACCATGCAATTTTTATGTTTAATGTAAGTTAGATAATAAGAAGCGATTCGAGTTACGAGTAAAGCTTGAGGCTGTCTGGAATTGAGACACACTGCAGTCCGATAAGTCGACGGTTTCAGCTGCAGTGAGACTGCTATCTTTGTTTTGTACCTTGGTTCCTACTACGGTACTCAAATAAATAAATTCATCCGGCTCGAAGGACCATGACCATGACGAAAGAATCTAAATTAAATTAAAGGCAAGTGGGATGTATAGGGTTATTATTTAGTGGGTAAAAATCAACGTGCGACTTCGGACAGTTGACAAATCAACGTGTGAGAAATTAGATTAAACAGTTTTTTCGATAAATTATAATCTATCGGAAATAGTGAGTAAAAGTAGAAAACTAACCAGTTTCAATTCACTATTTCCGATAGATTATAATTAAAAAAAAACGAAACGGTGTTTACATCCTTGCGAGATAAAATTTGACAATGATATACTTGTAATTGTTGATTCTCAATAAGATAAAATACACCGTTATATCATTTAATTCTGTCGAGAATCAACACATTACATGAAACACAAAGAAACACTATCGAATATGAACTCGCCCAGCTGACGTTTACTTAAAGAAATGAATTTCGTTCGTGCGTAAATTAATTCGAGTTAAATTAAAAGTGTTTTATTTTTTAATTTTATCTTTACAAATCGACCCTCCACGGGATGAAAACAATCAAAATCTAGCGTTACCCACCAAAAACACACTTCAGAACTCACCACCGTATAATTATTTTGCAGACCATGGTAACACTATTTTCCAGCTGCAAGCAAAACATGCATTATGTATAAGTTTTTACAAGACCCGTCAGAAAATGCAATTTGAAACAAAGTATCAAGTTTAATGCGATCCTCAGATTAAAAATGGTGAGAAAACACTCCGTGGAAGAGTTTATAAAAATAATTTTGATGAATTGTTTGCTTTCTTGGAAACTATTACTTATTATAACTTTGAGTTGAAAGTGTTTTTTCTGTAGTTATGTGTAGATACAAATCTTGTTTGACCTGGAAAGTTTTAAAAGTTAATAAGGGGTAGTTTTTCCTCTAACTTAGCTTTCTACATTTTAAACTAACTTCTGTTTGCGGTTCTATGTACCAAAAAAAAGTTTTAGCTATAATTTTTTTTATAAAATTCAATACAATCAAAACCAGCTATTGCCTTGTTATCTTTAAATCAAAAGAGGATACTTCTAGGCAAGCGTGCTTTATTGTCAACCATATTATCGCGTACCATCAGATGAGATAGTAGCCAAATGCGAGACTAACACTCGAGTTTCCAGTTGGAGTCGAGGTTTCCTTACAATCTACCAAAGAAAATAATTCAATTTTCGAAATTTAGGTCTACAGGAAGTATGTACCTACCCTATGAATTTCGATTTCTTTGAGGGGTCGAAATATGCGTTTTTTACTTAAACAGCCGTATTTTTTTTCCGTTAACTTAGAAGTTTGATTTTTACAGCTTCAAGAAACCGCAGACCTGAGTATATGGTTTAAAATTTCAATGTGATATCTCCAAGCGTTCCACAGATAAAAGGTCTTGACAGACAGATAGACAGTCAGACAACAAAGTGATCCTTTATGGGTTCCGTTTTTTTTCCTTTTGAGGGACGGAATCCTAATAAAACTATGTTATGTATGAATCAGTCAACTACAACATACTAAAGTTTCACGAATTTATTTAATTATTAATTAAGAAACTGTAGAAAATAAGAAACATTTTACAAAACAAAAAAATCGTCTTAACTAAACGCATAAACAACGTTAATACGCCAAAACAAAAAACTCAAAGAAAAATAAAACCCGACTAATTAGAACTTAATCCGTCCCATTCTTTCTAATTGCCCTCATCAGCTAATAACAGTAATAAAATAATTAGACTTGAGAGGAAAAGAATGCTTTATTATTTAAAATTAAAATCTGCAGAGTAATCCGTCAGGCGGCAAGATGGCGGATGAAATTCAAAATGGCGGACGCAGGTGCAATGGTTAAGGCGGGATTTTATTTCGCGTTTTGTTTTTATTGTTATGGTATTTTAGTGGTTTTATGGATTATAGTGCTCTTTAGTGGAGTTTTAACTTAATATTTAGTAGATTTCAAATACTTATGATAAAGGAGTTCGATATTCACCAAAACTCGAACATATAGTTCGTTTTTTAATCCTAGACTACGATTTGACAACTTAAAATGTCAAACTCCAGAAAATTGGGAACATATTTCTAGAGTGTGACATTCTGAGTTATCAAATCGTAGTCTAGAATTAAAAAACGAACTCGAACTATAGTTGAATTCTACTTTTTTCCCATATTAAAAAAAAAAAATTCGAGTGGCACATATCAAATTTGAGGTTGACCTCATAGACTTGGCATTAATAAACTGTTTATATACCGTGGTGTAAGCAGTATGCTACGAATGAAATCATTTGAGATCAGGGTTTAGACCTCAAGTAAAGCTCAACCAAGTTTTTGAATACTGAACCCCATAACCCCCCAAGACGAAGGTTATTCAACGTGCTCAGCTCATACAAATTTTCTTTGTTTTAATAAAGTAACCTGTTTAAAAAAAACATAACTGTATATTATTTATCCATATAAAGTCTTCCAATCCATAGCAAACTGAACTAATCCATATTTTACAGCACAATAAACATGTATTAACATCGAACAACTGCATAAGCAGATATCATAAAATTCATTGAGCACAATAGTAAAGCGACGTCAACGTCGGAATATCGAAGTATTCATGACGTTTTATGAGTTTCCATTCATCCGTGAAAATATCAATAGGTACTTGACTTTCAGAAGAAAATTGCATGGAAAATGGTTATTTATTTTCATATGCTTCTTTAAAACTTGGAGAAGGTAGAGGGGAAATATAAGCGCATACTAGCTTCTGCCAGTATCTTAACCCGCGTGAAAAATGCAGCATTTCTGTTGTGATCACGAAAGGAAATTCCGAGCGACAACCCTTTGAATTGCCCTTTCGGAGCCATATATCATCACTGGCAACACACAATGATCATAAACTTACGTCTTGAGCCACTGTGGTATATTGGACCACAGTGTCTTAAGACGAAAGTTAAAAAACAAAAATTTATGAAACACGGTGAACCAGATTGGTTAAGCTCCAATGTCATTCGCCCGGAGGACACGGTGGAGCACACGGTTGAGGTGGTCCCCGCTTGGGCAGAGCATCGCTGTGTCCTCGTGGGAGCGATCGGTGGCGGCGATCTCTCGCGCCGGGCCTTGGTAGAAGCCATGGTTCGGAGTGAGGAGGAGTGGCAGGCGGTCGCCTTGCGGCGTTTGCGCCCCAAACGCCGCCGGGATTCCGATCCTGACTTCCGGCTACCGTAGGCGCGGGCTTGCGGACGGTGAGCATTGGGTAGCTCGCCGACCGGTCGTCTGGTAATCGTCCGGACCAAGCCCAGTCGTCGACGGCGCGCACTGTTCCCGCGCGCCTCAAGGAGTTGTCAGCAACCGTAGGGACCCTGCAGAAGGGTCGAAGCCAATCAGGGCCACGGGTTTGTGTCTGAAAAGGAAGGCTCTGGCCCTGTTATGTATGGCGATTTAGGAACGGGGTAGGTTGTTTAGTCAATAAGAGTCTGACACTTGTTTTCCGCTCCGCCCAAGGGCGGGACTCGTCATTGGATGAATTTTACCTACCATAAAAAGAAAGCTCCAATGTCATTGTACTTTCAAGACATGAATTTAAGCGTATTAAAAGCTTGTTTTTAGGGTTCCATACCTCAAAATGAAAAACGCAACCCTTATAGGATCACTTTGTTGTCAGTCTGTCTGTCAAGACCCTTTGTCTCAGGAACCCGTAGAGGTATCAAATTATTTAAACCATATACTCAAGTCTGCGGTCCCTTGAAGTTGTGTGTAAAAAACGTATATTTCGACACTCATTATTATTATCATCATTTCAGCTGAAAGTAGTCCACTGTTGGACATAGGCATCGCCAGTGCCACCGCAACGACCATGCCTTGCACCTAAATGTACATTTCGACATTCAAGGGAACATTAGAAGGGATTCACAAGGTACTCCCTTTAACCTAGAACCGAAAGGTATGAAGAAAAGTCTTATAGAATTAGTATAGGAATAAACATGAAAACCGCAAAGTAATAATTTTTTTATTTTTTTTTCGATTCGTAACATTTTTCGAAACTCGATACGGTAATTGAATACATAAGAATTATTTACATAAGTCTGTAAATATAAACGTGTATAAAAATGCGTATCCGGCTCGCTGTCGCCTAGTTTTTTGACGTGACAACATCTTAAATTAGGTTGCGGCTGGGAGTCACTTATGAAAAAGTTTAACGCTCGGTAACGTTACGATGAGTCACCGAACGAGAGAGAGGCCCGCCGAATGCCTTGCGTCTCTCTCCCACTCAACTATGATCGGTCTGCCGCGCGCGCAGCACTAGAGAATTAGGACGTTGTCACGTAAAATCTTCGCCCGTAAAACCGACTTTACAGGCAACCATTTTTTTTTTTTTAAGGACACTGGCCTTGGAACGCAAGATAACTTAAATATTTTTTTTTTAATTTTGCTATTTATTCATCATCATCATCATCAGCCTTTTTAATGTTCCCACTGCAGGGACACAGGCCTCCTCTCTCTAGGAGAGGGAATGGGCCATAATCCACCACGCGGGCCCAGTGCGGATTGGTGGATGTCACATGTCTTCGAATTTTTGGTTCTAGAACATGCCGGTTTCCTCACGATGTTTTCCTTCACCGATTTAAGAGCAGTGGTGATGAAATAAATTACACAAAGTAATGCGCCTGGCTGGGTTTGAACCCGCGACCTACGACTCGTAAGTCGGGGCCGTTACCACTCGGCCACCACTGCTCTTTATTGCTTTACAGCAAAAACCTAAAAAAACTGGTTCTGATATATCAAAGCAACTAATAAGTTAACTTGTTTACTTTCAACATAACCATTAGCGGTAGGTACTCATCAGGCCGATGACATTAAGTAATACGATATCACTTATATATTAGCATACAACCTCAACCCTATTTGAGCTCGGTACCGTGTTACACCAAACATCTTTACCCACTAAACGAGTGCCCGCGGCAAGGCACATCAAATTACCTAATGGATAACCGCTTCTAATTATTTAGAGGTTAATTTACATGGGTAAGCTTGTTGGTTTTTGAGGTTAAAGGTAAGCTAATATTATTCAGATTGGTCAGTCTGTAATTTTAGATGGTTTTCACATTCAAATTATAAAGTACTAGCTTTTGTCCGCGGCTTCGCCCGCGTACATAAAATATAGCCTATGTCACTCAGAAGTGAAGCAGCTTTCTATTGTTGCTAAAATTTTTCCAATCGGACCAGTAGTTCCAGAGATTACCTCCTACAAACAAAAAAAAAACAAACTTTACCTCTTTATTATATTAGTGTAGATAGTGTAAATAGAAGCATTAATAAACTAAATAAAATGTGCTGAAAACGCCACCTTAGCAGCTTTGGACTGAATTTAAAGGCGTGCAAAGAGGCTAATTGGTTATCTAGATTTGGTTAATTCTAGTCTTTAAAGCATTTTGAAATAGGCGAAGTGTAGCCAGTTTTTCAGTATTCTACAAGTGGTTTTGTGTGTCGAGAGTGTGCGCGGGGAATTGCTTCACATGATTATGTTTTTTGTCATTACATGCTGGTTACCTCGCTATGTTTTCCGTCAGTGGTTGGAGCCACTGATGGAAAACATAGCGAGGTGGCCTAGCCTTCAAGGAGTTGTCAGCAAACTGTAGGGGCCCAACAGGGTCGAAGCCTCCTGGAACCAAGGATTGATGCGCAAGTGTATTACCGAAATCAAGGCAAGGAAGGAACAGGGTAGGTTGTTTAGTCAGTAAGAGTCTGACACTGTTTCCCGCTCCTCCCATGGGCGTGATTCGTCATTCGATGATTTTTACCTATCATAAAAAAGGCCTAGCCTTAGTGATAAAATAAATTTCACAAAGTAGTTGGCTGGGCATGAAGTGATGAATAAAATATCCAAGTAAAAAAATACTACGAAAACAATTTATCCTTTAAACCTATAATAAATACCTACCTTTCAAAACAGAGGTATTACAAATATCCCTACAAACCGTCTATCTTCAAAGTGTGTAAGTAAATGGAGCGGCAGAGAGCCTGGGGCTACAATTTGTCTAATGCGAAACTATGTTGTAACGTATTGTTGGCTTAGCAACCCGATATACGTAGTTTATACAATGTGTTTATCATTACTCTGTTTGATTTATATTAGTGTGTACCTGTGATCTTGTTATTTGTAGTTAATTATTTAAATTAATGTAAATACACACATTGTTTAAGACTCAAAGTGGATATCTGACCATAAGGCTAGCGGTATTGCCTTAAATTAGAAAAAAAAATAAAGAAAAACAGTTTATTTACGCGTAATGACGTAAACTTAAAGCTAATTAACAAACATAGCCAATTACATAAGGAACTGTAGGGACCCTACAGGGTCGAAGCCTCCTTGGTCAAGGGTTGATGCGAAAGCGTAACACCAGGGCCTGGGAATAAGGCAAGGAACGAATTGGGGTAGGTTATTTAGTCAGTAAGAGTCTGACACTGTCTCCCTCTCCGCTCAAGAGCGGGATTCGTCATTTTATGATTTTTACCTACCATAAACAAATCGTTTGTCTTGGTATGGCCATGTAAAGAGGAGAGATGAAACGCATGTTACGAAAAGAGTTTTGAGTTTACACGTAGATGGATGGAGAGGAAGAGGGAGGCCGAAGAAGAGATGGATGGATTGTGTGAGAAGTGATATGAAAGAAAAGGGAGTTAGTGATAGTGTGACGGGTGACAGGACAGAGTGGAAGAAAAAAACATGTTGCGCCGACCCCAAGTAATATGGGATGAGGGTAGGATGATGTGATGATGATGATGATGAAACAAAAACAAACAATTACATAAGGAAGATATGCACCACATCCGCGCAAAACGGCCGAACGAAATTCATCCACATTTTTGTCAACACCATGTTTTTCAACGACATATTTTAGTTTGTTTTTAATTAAGGTTATTTATTAAAAGATGGTAAAATAACGGCTGCCAGCGACTCCGCCCACGTCTTCATCAGCATCATCAGCGTCTGTTTTTTTTCCGCTCGTGTGATAGTATAATCCTTCGACTACCGTAATTACAGACACAATTAAAAGACAATAGGTGTGCGCGGTGACCTCTTGGGGCTTAATATAATATTTTTTTATAGACCTATGCCATTCCGGAACATGTCCCGTAAACCATAATTTATCCATATTGTGTCAAATTTCATCGAAATCCATACAACCAATCAAAACTGTAAAAATCTACATATAATTATAAAAGGAGAAACTACTGCAATTAGGAGCTTGAAATTTTACACACAGCTTTCTTTTATGACGTAGGCGAGCAACTAAGAAAGGATTTCCCAAAATTCATCCCCTAATGAAGCGCGGGTTAAATGTTCGTAAGGAGAAACCTACATACACGCGAGCGAAGCCGCTGGCAGAAAACTAGTTACAAATATACTAAAACTAAAACTTTTGTAACCATCCACGAAAATAAAAACAATACCCAACGTCAAAACAAAGTAATACATTTAATCCAGTAGGTGCCAAATAACTCAATTTGAATGTAAGTGAATATGAAAGGAGATGATGTGCCAATTCCGAAAGTCTGCATTACGTGAATTTGCGAGACAAAGCGATGGAACAAATAGCTGCGATCAATCCCCTTTCGCATCGGTAGGAAATGAAGGCCTAATGTGCGTCATCACATTTGCACATGAACGTTCTATTTTATTCAAACATGGAGGTGTGAAACAAATGTGGATATACTCATAACAAGTGAAACAAAGCTGATGAATGATAACGAGAATGATCAAATCTTTTTATATATAAAAATCTCGCTAAAACTCGACAACGGCTGGACCAATTTGACTAATTTTCTTCTTGAAATATTTGTGATACTCCAAAGAAGGTTTAATCGGTGAGAACGAAAAATTGGCAATACGAAGTTTAACGGGAGCCAGTTTGAAATATATATTTAAATGTCAGCGGAAAAAATAAGCTATCTAATGTAAAAAAATCTAGATCCTCTCCGGAACAGTTTGACAGATTTTTAAGAAATTTTGTATGTATTTTAGAGCATGAGACTAGCGATCATATTGCGAATGGGTCCAAGGATATTTTTTTACCCTAATTAACTATCTTTTTTTATGATCCTTTAAACGACAGAGAAACGCAAAAATTTTAAAAATAATTATTTTGGCATGACTTTTGTTGTTGCTAAAAATAAAAAGGTTGCAAAAATGTTTATATTTTTTTAGTAGAGAATTTTTTTACTAATCTCTCCTTTCTCTTTAACCATTTGCCGCATCCATAATCCCAAAGCAGACTTGTTTCTTATAGTCTTGTACATATTTATATCGAACAAATATCGTCCATACATCATGCATGTATCTCGCGAATTATTTGCTTGTATCGCTCGTATGGGTTCATCATAGTTCTTATTTGTATCTCTTTATCATTTTTGTAATATTTGTATTCTGTTTGGAAAGAAAATTGAATCTTCCTAAAAATATAAATAAAAGGTACCTAACGAAAGGAAAAAAATTAGTGAGGTTTTAAATATTCGTTAAATGTTCGGCTGAAATGATGATGATGATGATGAAATGTCCATTATGTGAAATTTTATGTTCGCTTTGATCTTTAATAAAGCTAGCAAGTGTTATTCGGATTAATGTCATTCGATTTCAAGTAGGAAACCCTATTATATAAAATTTATTTTTAGTCTTTTTAATAATATTTGAAATGTTAACAAACTGTCTACATTTTAATTGCATAAATATGACAAGTGGAAGCGCGGAGTCACCTAATACCTGCAATTTCTTGCTTAAAAGGTGACCTCCAATAATAATTATCTACCAAAATGCTTATTGTATTTGAAATAAACATTTTTATTGTTTTTTTTTTTATATATTTTTGTCAAACTTAACTTAGTTGGTGGTAATAAAGAGTATTCTATCATCATCATTTCAGCCCATAGAAGTCCAATGTTGTCCAACGTAGGCCTTCCCCAACCCAACATAGGTCTTGTACGTCTTGCATCCATCGGATTCCCGCATTTTTCACTACATCATCGGTTCACCTTGTAGAAGGACGTCCAAAGTCACGTCTTTCAATACACGATCGCCTCTCCAGAAACTTTCGACCCCAGCGAACATCTGTTCTGCGAGCAATGTGTCCATTGTCTCTTAAGTTTGGCGATTCTTTGGGCTATGTCGGCAACCTTGGTTCTCCAGTTTTCTATCAATCTAACTAAATAACGATATAGATAACGATAAAAATACAACAAAATAACTTCAGAAGTAGCAAAACTTCTGAAAATTACACGCAATAATGTTACATTCTAGAAACAGCGTACACGTGTCTCTGTAGATCTCTCCCTGACCTAGAACTTGTTCGAAGGGCAAGGACGAAGCTCAGACGTTAATGCAAGAGAAACTTAGAATTTAGTATAACAACGTAGTCATAAATAATGGAGCATACCAGTTTCCTTAGAAATGGAGCTTGTTTGCTGAAAACATAATTTGTAGTTAGATTTTATAAAATACGTCTTAGTTGGTATCTACCCAGCTATTTTCACTACTCCGTGAGTAAATGTGTGAGTGATGACATACATGGCTTCGAAACGTGGTCACTTACGATGGTCCTCATAAGAAGACTCAAAGTATGCTCAGAGTATCCTTGAAAATATTCGTAAGAGAACCAAGGCTGCGAAACTTAAGTGGTAATGGGCACGACACATTGCACACAGAACAGATGCCGCTGGGGCCGAAAGGTTCTGAAGTGGCAGCTGCGTGCCGGAAGTTCTCCCACAAGGTGGACCGTTGACCTGGTCAAGTTTGCTGGAATCCGATGGATGCAAGACGCACAGGATCGGTCTTTGTGGCGACGCTTGGGGGCCTGTGTCCTGCAGTAGTCGTCTTTCGGCTGAAATGATGATGATGATGAATTTAAAGTTTATCAATGTCATCTTCCTACTCTTGTCCCGTTTTATTTGGGGTTAGCGCAATACGTTTTTCTTCCATTCTGTCCTATCATCCGTCACGCTATCACAAACTTTTCTTTCTTTCATATTACTTCTCACATAATCCATCCAATTTAAAGAATGTGTCGATTTTTTTTTTCTATATACCTATTATTTATTTAAAAACATGCACTCGAGTCGAAGCTGCCGAGTCTGGCACTTTTTTACCATTTACATTTCGGGGAGTGTGCATCGGAATTACATAGCCTAATTCCGCCTAGCCCGTTCCATCACCGGATCACTGGTAATCCGGTGACATTACTCACAATGTACTGGTGGCGCATTCCCTTATACCCAGGTATAAGGGAATGCGCAGGTATGGGAATGTGGACTTCCAACCCACCGACAACCATTTAAATAAATAGGTAGAGATATATTTTTTGTTGTACACCAAATGATATTAACTTAACAAACTAAAAAAAATTATAAGGTGTATAATATGCGGTCTATTCGTTAAACGCGATTTTTTACAGACAACCTTTGGATGGATTTGAGAAAAAAAGAAGAAAAGATGGTGGTGCTACTTTAGTGATAAGTATAATGCGAAAACTAATAAAATTAAGCTAATTTTTTAGTAAAATAAATTCAACATATAAAAGCAAGAGTTCCATTTTATCTACGACCCTCAAATCAAATTTTCGAAGTCCTGAAGTGTTCATGAATAATTCTGAAGCAAGTGCATGGATAGTGACATCAGGGACATACAGTCTTGAAAGTTGGTAAACCATTAAAAGTAGAATTAAAGAAAGTTAACTAAATATTTTAATAGATGGAATCTACATTAGATCACGCTTCCTTAGAAGTAATCTTTCACTTCTGACTTATTTTATTCAGGCTGGACGCTAAACGACCCCCACGAGTCGCGTACCAAAACCCACGAATCAAGGGTCAACCTTTTTATTTATTTTTTCCGTTTTAGCCTTCAGTTCCATAACACCTTTACCTAAGGCTGAATTCAACCTTGTTTGCAGTGAAATTTTTTTCCACTTGTATCAAATTTTGTCTATTTTTTCTAACATTTACAAAAAAAACTAGCTTTTATCCGCAGTTCCACCTGTGTACCTAAAATATATGTAACAAAGAAATAAGGTAGCTCTATCAGTCAAATAATTTTTGCAATTGCATTAGTATTTTCAGAGCCTACTATAGAAGGTTTTTTTTTGTTTGTAGGAGACAAACAAAAAATAACAAACTTCACAAAAATGGTTATAAAAATACATGCAGTATGACAGATAAAACAAAACACAAAGTATATAACTAATTTCGAAAAAAGAATATCGTACCTTCAATATAAAGTTTATTTGATTTTTTTTTTAATTTTGCTATAAACTAGTGCTTGACTGCAATCCCACCATCAACGTTTGCATAGTGATGCAATTGTTGATGATGATTTATACTTCCAAGTCAATCCAATGGTGATTTTAAAAATGGTAATTTCATAGGTATATGACTTGCTGTTTTTAAAATCATCTTATTATTATTAAAATAGATAATTCAACACTCCCACATTTTTTACTCGATCCCTACATAGGTATTTATTCACAATTTTTTACTTTATCTCCAAACATTTACAAGTCCGAACAAGCTCCTCATCCCCCACAACCCCTAGGTCCCCTCTAAGCTAGGTTTCCGTAGTACGCCATTAAAACAAGCTGGATCAGTGAAATCTCAGCCATTGGCGCGGATGGTTTTATAACTCGAATACATAATTTATTACTAGGAACAATCACCAGGGATGTGGGAATCTAGCTTCTACGTAGGAAGTTGGGATTTTCCTTTAAAGATATTGAGGAGATTTTTGTTTTGCTTTACTGCTTTGAATGTTTAAGGTTCCGTATCTCAAATACAAAAACGGTAAATCATATACTTAAGTTTGCTTTGAACCTTGCGGCGTTTTAAAGCTGTGGAAAAATAGAAAAAATTAAACTACTAGTTAATGAAAAAAAAATGTAAATATGGACACTGTTAAGGGAATATAAATGGACAGGGTACTTCCCATTGACCCAGAATTCTCAAAATTTTGCATAAAGCTAGGTAAATTTACGTTAAATTTTCAATACGACACAAATTAAAATATTTTTTGTGTGCGCATTGCATCGGCTGCACGCTGGTACTGTGGTAGGACCAACTTTGTGTTAAGTGACCGCACGCGATTCTAAACACCCCTTGCACCCTGAGCAGCTTTTTTTATAGTGGGAAAAATCATCGAACAACGAATCCCGCCCTTGGGCGAAGCGGGAGACAATGTCAGACTTCTACTAACTAAACGACCCACCGTTCCTTCCTGCCTTAGTTCTAAGTCCCTGGTATTCCGCTTTCTCATCAACCCTTGGCCCCAGAAGGCTTCTACCCTACTAGGCCCCTACAGTTGCTGACAAGTCCTTGAGGCGCGCGGGAAAAGTGCTCGCTGTCGACGACTTGGCCTCGGTCCGGACGGTTACCGGATTGGCGGAAAGCGAGCTGCCCACCCTGAACAGCTAGTACTCGGTTTTTGTATTGAAAATCATTTTCGATTCTAAAATACTCTCCAAATTACTATTAATTGTCTTTAATATAATATATTGTACCAAGAGTATTATTTATTTATTTATTTATTCTTCATGCAACACAAGGTACAAAGGCGGACTTAATGCCTTAGGCATTCTCTACCAGTCAACCTAGGGTGGTGAAGAGACAATATGGTAGGTGCATAAAAAGAAAATGTTATGTTATTATTGTACTTACTATATCATCCACCTTTTTGCACATCCCCGTATTGCCTCACAGATAAGAATAAACTCGTCCCTGTGGAATTCAGCAAACGGTAGAGACGAGGGAAGTCGTAAAACTAGCTAGTTTAGCATAGTTTTTATTATTCTAGTTCTGATTTGACTTGTTGATTCTTTGTGTAGCAGGTAAATAAGTTTTGAATGAAATATAAGGATATAATAGTTATGAATTTAAAGTACTTTGTACAAGTTACTTAGCATTAGCATAGCAGCAGCCTTATAATGTTCCCACTGCTGGGACTCAAGCTTTCTCTGGAGAGAAGAGTAAATGGCATACACAAATGGCATAGAATATATTTTTGTCACACGTTAAAGCTTCATATTGCAATAGCTTCTGCCAGCAACTTTACCCTAGTGGAAATAGGTATCTCCATAAAATTTGGAACCCTATTCATTACCAGAGGAGGTGAATTTTAGAAAATTCTCTCGTAGTGTTCACCTAAGACCACCGTAGAAAGAAAGAAAGTAAGAAAGAAAAAACGTTTATTTGTGCGAGAGTATAGCATACAATAAAAAAAAAATAATAATAATGCAACACACCCGCACAAAACGGCTGGTGCTCAGCAAAAGCTGGGGCTCATGTGTGAAACAGAGCCACAGCGCTGATTTTCAGCACCAGCCGAATTCGACGGCAGACGCTGCCCGATTACGCTGCACTTATTTAAATAAACTAACAAACAAAATAAAAACAAATAAATTATTTAACATACATAAAATCAAAAAAGAAAAATACAAAATTACAAAAAAAAAAAAACACACTTAAAAACTTAAAACATAAAATAGTCGATTTAAATCGATCGTATATCGATCGATTTAAAGACATTTAGTCTGTGGCACAACACATTACATTATGGTAACAAAATGGTGACCGTGCTAAGAAAGAACTTCGGATATGACGATTTAAACCTACGGTGGTCTTACGCCGGATGGGCGGACAGCGAGCTACCCATTGGTAGCTCGCTGTCCGCCCATCCGGCAACCGCCCGAGCTCAAGTCGTCGACGGCTAGCACTGTTCCCAAGGAGTTATCAGCAACTGCAGGCTCAAAGCCTTCTGGGGCCAAGGGTTGATGCGAAAGCAGAACACCGGGGCCCTAGAACTAAGGCAAGAAAGAACGGTGGGTCGTTTAGTCAGTAGAAGTCTGACACTGTCTCCCGCTCCACCCAAGGGCGGGATTCGTCAAAATTTCACGGTACTAGTCCCCGTAGTTTCAGCTGCGCGTTATTATGTTTTTTTTTTTATGGAGTCTGGCATTTTTTCCTTTTATATAATAGGTATATAAAGGTGACTGGTAATTAGTGACCAATAAATATACGCGTGATTGTATTCATAACAACAAACAAATTTTAGTTAAAGTAGGCAGTTAGGCGTTTAAGTATCAGTCACTAATTACCTGTCACTAAAAAAAGTAGACGATAATGCTATACAAAACTACTTAATATTGTGTTTAGGTACCGGATGACACATGATTTATCCCAAAATTACAAATATAATAACAAAAACGTATTAAGGTATCGTCGCAAATTGTGAATAATGTGACACCTCATCAAGAGCATATCTACACGATATTATATGAATTATTCATACACAACCTGCAAACAACACTAATACAAATATCAATAGACCCGTCCAACTATGAGAAACGTTCTAAACCGGAGCTCAATGTAATTTGGACATGTGTGGTGTTACTAAATAGTCCAATTTATGTAGGCCTCTTCGTTCTTGATAGATCTTGGGTAAATGGGGTCTTTGTAAGGTGGTGGGGTGAATCTCATTGCTAGCATACAATAGGATCCCATCAATCAGGGTAAGATTACAACCGTGACATCGCGTCAATCTGGGGTTTGGGGTGTGTGTTAAAATTTAAATGAGTTTTTTTCTAATAATGTTACAGAATGAATTTTGTGGGACAATGTATTGCAATTTTGACATCGTTTTAGATATAAAGCGGCAACATTCTATGTTGTTTTTCCAATCGTAAATGATATGAACAAATGGGAAGTCCTTTGCTACACGGGAAACCGAGAGAGCCGCTCTAATTCTCCGACAGCTAACTAAATATATCGTCTAAAAAGATGTTATGTATATCTTTAAAGAATAATGAACGTGATTTACCAATTTATAAAAGGTCCAGGCAATTTAGCATAGCTGCAATTTAGAGGCTGGAAGAGATTGCAGGATGCGATAAGTTTGAATATTGTATGTAATTTTTAGTTAATGAGATGATGAACTATCAACGACTTCTCATGCTCTAGGATGGAGCCAAAAGACAGACGGAGAATTGTGGAAACCACACTTTTGTCCTTCAGGTACACTTTACGCTTTACGTTCTAGGACAAAAAATTAGGTTTTCTGAAATTCCTCATGGCCCTAGACTTTTTGAATATTTTTGTAAAAATGTACAATAAATTTTACAATAAATAAATAAACGGTCAATATGATTTTTTTATTTCCTTTTACCAAAATTATAAAATCTGCAAATAAAATTAACGACAAAAATAAAATTGCTCAACCGATTTAAGAAAATGGCCACTTAAAAATAGCGCACGCAATAAAATTGCCTAAGAACAATAACTGGGATTACATAAACAAATAAAACTCAAGAAGGTAGTTAAAATATTTTATCTGTTATGAATATAATCCTGTTTTTATGGCGATATTAAAATTGAACCGGGGGCAGCGGGTTGTTGCGCAGAGCGAAGCGATAATATGTAGACAAGATTCCTCTCACTAACACCAAAAATTCGAGAAGTACGCACTGGGCCTGCGTAGTTACTGCTCATTCCCTGTCATAAAGAGGAGGCCTGATTCCCAACAGTGGAAACATTATAAGGCTAGTGCTAGTTTAGTGTTAGTCCTCTAGACTAGCAGTTCCCTACCTGTGATCTGCGGACCACCGGTGGTCCGTAAGAACTAAAATGTGGACCGGGAGGAAAATTTTAATATTTTCCACTGAATGTAATAGATTTTATGTTTCTATTATAAGTGTTGTGTTTCCTCGAAATATTTTCATAAGCAATCTAAAACCGTACGTAATAAAAAAAAAAAAAAAAACGTAATAAAATAATAATAATCCTAAACTTAAATTTCCTGTTGAGTTTGTGGGAGATTAGCAAAGCGAAAACTAATATACTCGTATAAATATTAACCGTTAGTTTCCCATCTACGTCATTCAAAAATTTGTGGTTCCTACAACCAGGCTCAAAAAAATTGGGGGCTCATTTAGATGCCAATGTGTACACTTTTATAATAAGCTTCCCAGTAACATTCAAGAACTTAGCCTGAATAAATTTAAATTGTTTGTAAAGCGAAAACTTTGTCAAAAGGCTTTTTATACTGTTAAGGAGTATCTTGAGGATAAGACGGCTTGGGATTGACCTGCTCCAGCACTATTATTGTAGTTGTATTTTATTTTTATTTATTTATTTTTATTTTTTTTTAACTTTGGACTTGCAATAATTTATTTTGCAGTTACATTTTTGTATTTTTTTTTATTTTTATTATTGTGAATGTGAGGACTATGTCGATTACTTTTCCTTTTCCGTAATTTTAATATGATGTCTGACAGATTTGAGTATTTGATGCGGCCTACACAAATGTCCTTTCTTTGGTATTGATCGTCAAGTCGTTGAGCTCCTTAGTAGTCCTAAGTTTGAGCTACACGAATACTGACAAATGCTTGCACTGACTGGACAGGTCCACTCAAATCTGTATGGTTCTTTCCTCAAAAGACCATCTCAGACACTAATCTGCATGGTTCTCATATGATTTGACCAATACATGGTTACTGTATGGACTTTAAAAGAGACTTTGACCCCTGAGTTTGTTTCGGTGTTTCTTCTCAGGGTAGTCAGCTAGGAAACACCGGACTCATCTAGCTTAAACTGACGAAAAGAAAAAAATATTGACGTGTAAAAGTGTTATTTTAAAACCTATTTACAAAATAAATATCATTTATCATTTATCATTCATTTATTTTTCGATTACCAACCCATAGAAACTTAATTGATTTAAATGCTGCAGCTTATTAGATATTAAATTATATTAGAAAGATTATTAAAGTAAATAAAATTATTGAATTACATCTATGAAATTATTCATAATTATTATAACTAACGTCAAAAGGTACACACAGCGAAAAACTTCAGATAATATCTGATCTGACACAGGGTCATTCGAGTCTATTTTGATGTACAATTAATTTCATAATATTCTATATAGTTTCACTATCCTTAGCATCGCAATTACTTTATATGAGCAAAATCCTTAAATTTAACAGTAAAGGAGACATAAAACCTTAAGAAGTGTTTAGAAGGATTATCTTTTCTTCCCCTTACACTTTTTTTTATTATTTTAAGGGCTAATAGTAACCCTTTGCTTATTTCCTTTTGCATCTGGCTTCATTGTGATGAGTTCTGAAGGAATATTGAACAGGACCAAGCAATATTTTGTGGTTTTGTCGAATTTGTTTCGTTTGATTGGTTGTTTTTAAATATTATTTATTATTCAACGACATCTTTTGGTTTTCTTTTTCTATGCAATACGTTTAACTGATACTACTACGTAGGTACGTTTACTACGTTTGACTGATAGGATCACGTTTGACTACTACTATCTTACTAATATTATAAATGCGAAAGTTACGATGTTTGGATGTTTGGAGGTTTGTTACTCAATCACGCCAAAACGGCTGGACGGATCTGGATGAAATTTGGCACAGGCATGGGATACACTCCGGAATAGGTCATAGGCTACTTTTTATCCCGGAAACCCCAACCCCAACCCCAATACCACGCGGGCGAAGCCGCGGGCAAAAGCTAGTACTATATAACTTAGTAATTATAATATAACTTAGCATAGTATCACCGTAAGCTCGCCTTCCAATCGTCTGGTAACCGTCCGGACTAAGCCGAGCCGTCGACGGCGCGCACTGTTCCCGCGCGCCTCAAGGAGTTTTCAGCAAACAATAGCGTAGGGTCCCTGCCGAAAGATTAAAGCCAACTGGGGCCGTAGTTTCGCGTCTGAAAGGTATGCTCTGACTGTGGTATATATGGCAATGTAGGAACGGGGTAGGTGGTTTAGTCAGTAAGAGTCTGACACTGTTTCCCGTTCCGCCCTTGGGCGGAATTCGTCATTGGATAATTTTTACACACCATAATATAGACACATATAATAAAGTAAACTAGGCAATAATACAGTGATGTTGATCCTTACCTAAAAAGTAATCAATTCACTTTTGACTTCTACGTAGGTACTTCTACGCCGTACGTCCTACATGCGCGCAAACTTTAGTTAATGAAAACAAAAAGTTCCGATTCACTTTTATAAGTATACTAGCTTTTGCCCGCGGCTTCGCCCGCGTATGTAAAATAAAGCCTATGTCACTCAGGAGTAAAGCAGCTTTCTATTGTTGCTAAATTTTTTCCAATCGAACCAGTAGTTCCAGAGATTACCTCCAACAAAAAAAAAAACAAAAAAACAAACTTTACCTCTTTATTATATTAGTGTAGATTTCAAATTTCACTCTCTTTTCCCTAAACTTTCCCAAAAAATCATTACAAATTCAGTCAAGCCAAGTCCAATTTTAAAACATTAAATTAATTCACGAAACGACAAAGTGTGGGAGCAATTTAACTTGTGGACTGAGTGGCTTTGGCCTGGCCTTGGGGACCAAACTGACTTTGATCGATGGTTTAAGTTTCATCTGTTTTGGCCTCGGAAATTGGACTGTGTTAATAAATAGCTATCGTTAACTTTTGGTTTAGATTTTTTTAAATAATGAAATGTAGATTGTCACTCTCATTTCGTTTATGATAAATTAAGGAAGTAAGCATTTTATTGAGGTTCTCTTTAATCAATGGAAGTGCAAGTAAGAGTAATGGGAAGTACATTATAATTAACACAAACAATTAAAAATAAAGCAAAATTGTCAAACGAAAATCTGGAAGATTTTTTTAAAATCGAAAATAATGTTTATCTCATAGGAATAAATCCGACAGCGAATTATTCCCATTTTGTAACCCACCTTATAAGGTGGGTTACAAAAAATACAAAATAATAGCCGATGCTGTCAAATTGAGTAGGAAACAGTATCTTGCAAAATAACATTATGAACATTGGTTTATTTATTATTTTTTATGTTTTATTGAGAGCAGTGGTGGCCGAGTTGTAACGGCCCCGACTTACGAGTCGTAGGTCGCGGGTTCAAACCCAGCCAGGCGCATTACTTTGTGTAATTTATTTCCTCACCACTGCTCTCAAAAACGGTGAAGGAAAACATCGTGAGGAAACCGGCATGTCCTAGAACCAAAAATTCGAAGACATGTGACATCCACCAATCCTCACTGGGCCCGTGTGATGGATTATGGCCCATTCCCTCTCCTAGAGAGAGGAGGCCTGTGTCCCTGCAGTGGGAACATTAAAAGGATGATGATGATGATGTTTTATTACGTGAGCAAATTATGTTTTACTTGTACAATATATTGTGTTATAAGTTACTAGCTTTTGTCAGCGGCTTCGCCCGCGTACATAAAATATAGCATATGTCACTCAGGAGTAAAGCAGCTTTCTATTGTTGCTAAATTTTTTCTAATCGGACCAATAGTTCCAGAGATTACCTCCTACAAACAAAAAAAAAACAAACTTTACCTCTTTATTATATTAGTGTAGATAATAATCATTTAAACCGAATTTCGAACACCATAGCTAATCTCAACAAAGATTAGCTGAGCACGCACGAGGCACAAACACAAATCGAGAGTTCGGCTATTTGACTCTACTGGGGGTCAGATCAGGCACATGTCCAATTGATTTACATCATATTTACATGCTTTTTGATCTTTTTTAAACTTCGGGCTGCTACGAGTCATTCCTAATTCAAAACCCCAATATCACATTTTGCTCGCCAGACCCTAGACCGTACGCTAAACCGTAAGCACGGGTTTGCAGACGACGAACAATGGGTACTTCACCATTCCGATAAGGACCAATCCCAAATTGATGGCAGGTTGTGTTCCACGAGCGCCTCAAAGAGCTGTCAACAAAATTGATGATGACTGTCAAGAGTTACCGAGGCCTTCGGCAACAGGTCAACCACAAGGTCAACTGAAGGAACACTGTTATTTCAATTACACCTTTATTTATTCCTCATCATCATCAGCCTTTTTAATGTTCCTACTGCTGGGACACAGGCCTCCTTTCTAGGAGAGGGAATGGGCCATAATCCACCACGCGGGCCCAGTGCGGATTGTTGGATGTTACATGTCTTTTCGAATTTGGTTCTAGGACATGCCGGTTTCCTCACGTTGTTTTCCTTCACCGTTTTGAGAGCAGTGGTGATGAAATAAATTACACAAAGTAATACGCCTGGTTGGGTTTGAACCCGTGATCTGCAACTCGTAAGTTGGGGCCGTTACCACTTGGCCACCACTGCTCTCAAATTATTCCTATCAAATACAAAAGAAAACAGTAAGCCATCCTTGATACAGGCAAAATAAATAAATAACAGAATGTCGAGACAAACACACATTAATATGAAATTAGTCAACTTTGAATCCTACCACGGTCGTACATGCCGATAAATAAATCAATTGCGAATAATTCCACTAGACAAGACCGCACTCTGACACCATAGACTTTAGAAGAGAATAGAAGGAACAAATTGGAAACACTAAACTTAGTACCTATTTTAAGGCGCGTCTGCAACGTTGTTAACTGCAACAACGTTGCTTACTACAACCATCGACTCAGGTGTGAGTTAATATCTCCAAAGCACTGACTTAAGACTTTAGGGAGCAGTGGTGGCCGAGTGGTAACGGCCCTGACTTACGTGTTGTAGATCGCGGGTTCAAACCCAGCCTGCCGCATTACTTTGTGTAATTTATTTCATCACCACTGCTCTCAAAACGGTGAAGGAAAACAACGTGAGGAAACCGGCATGTCCTAGAACCAAAAATTCGAAGACATGTGACATCTACCAACACGCACTGGGCCCGCGTGGTGGATTACGGCCCATTCCCCTCTCTTAGAGAGGAGGTATGTGTCCCTGCAGTGGGAACATTAAAAAGGCTGATGATGATGACTGACTTTAGACATGCCTCACGGGCATGGACTCACGCTTGAGTCGATAGTTCTCAACTGGAATGTAAAAAGAACGTTTCATAAAAAAGGAACTGTTTATTTTATTATTTTTAGCGCATTTAATATATATTTTTTTTTTAAGAAACCACTTATTTTTTGTTTTAATTCTATTTTTTTTTATGTAGAAAAACAAACAGTTACAAAAACAAAACAAGCACACAAAGCGCAAAGCAGTTTTGTCGTTCAAGCGTTAATCGCACATTCATTTCTCGATCTCACGCGGTAGACTCGGTGGGTAGTGTGACACCTCTATACGATTTATAGTGCACGGACATTAACATTTCGATGCAGTCGATATTAATAAAGAGATTAAATGTCGACATGAAATATGGATTTACCATACGAATGTCAACTGTTTGTGAGCTTAAGTAATGACTTCACTTTGATGAGTAGCTTTTGTGTTTCAATTTATTTTTTATGCTCGTCTTGTTACTACCTTGCACTAGCTTCTGACGTTTTATAAGTGCCCATGTAGGCCTATGTAAAATAAAAACCATTTTGATTTTTATTTGATTGGCTATCGGATAATTGGCAAGAAAAAAAAAGTAAAAAACAGATTAAAAAAAAGAAAGAGCGACCAAGGAGAGACCAAGCAATATGTTAAATTAAAATTACTTTTTAGGTTTACAGTAATTTAAAATATAAACCTTTTATTTCAAATCATAAATAAACACTGCTAAATTTTAATCGTTTTAATCCCATGGATCGTTTTAATTCCATCTATCAATTTGTAATACTAACGATTTGTAAAGATAAAATTAAAAAAATAATGTAAACTTCTTTAAGTAAACGCCAGCTGAGCGAGTCAATGACCTGTAGGCAGTTGACGGAAAGTAATGCGCCTAGTTGAGTTTGTACTCGAGTCCTACCACTCGTAAATCGAGATCAATTATTGCAACAAAATGTATAATCATTCAGAATATACCTACTTGTATATCTTTATTTCTTCTATTCTATACCTAATACTACAACAGCTACTGTACACATATGAAACGGTTGATACAATAGTTATACATGACCAGTGTCTGTTTGATAAATGTATTTGGCGCGCTGTCAATACTGCGCCCTGCTAATATATGACCCAGGTTATGATTTATGATCGTCACTTCATTAGCTTTGCTGCGGCTCTATCAATGGTATGTACGTTGTGGTACAAGTACCATGTCGTCCCAACTATATCAAACTATGTAGGTGTATGTTTGTTAATCCTTCACGTGCAAGATAGAACTATATATTACAATGTTATAGTTTATATTTTTATAATTATAAATAATTTTAGCCATTATGATATCTTCTTCTACCAAGGAGTATAAGGGTTTTTAGAAAATTACTAGATTGTAAAGGTCACATAGGCAGTCGCTCCACCTAAAGTATTGCTACAACCAATTTGACTTGAAGTCAACCTAAACTTAACAAGCACAGTTATCATATTACTAGCTGCTGCCCGCGACGTTGTCTGCATGAAGGCTCTACAGCACCAAAAAAACCTAAGATGGCAGTGTATGATCAGTGTATATCAGATGGCATAGCCTTATAAGTAAACAACTTTTAAAACAGTATTGCATCAGCCTTATAAAGTTCCCGCTGCTGGGACACAGACCTCATTTCTAGGAGAGGGAATTGGCCATAATCCACCACGCGAGTCCAATACGGTTTGGTGGATGACACTTGATGAATTTTTGGTTCTAAAACATTCACAGTCACAGTTTCCTCATGATGTTTTCCTTCACCATTGAGCAGTGGTTATGAAATAAAATACACAAAGTAATGCGCCTGGCTGGGTTTGAACGACAGACTTACAACTTGTAAGTCGGAGCCTTTACTACTTCGCCACCACTGAGTCGGAGCCTTTACCATTCCGCCACCACACTACGATGGTAGTTATGCTGCCAAGAGCCAAAATGTAAAGAGAGTCAGGACTGGTGACGCGGGAGCAAGCGACATACAGTTGCCCGCGTAAGAGACAACTCGTCCTGAAGTTGACATCCGCTGCACTCAGTGTCTGCCCCTTCGACTTATTGATGGTCATCACGATGCAAACACTCACGGGGAACTGTACGCGCTTGAACTGGAACTGGAAGTTATGAGGTATAAATACTGCCTCGACTTCGACTTACTTTGGAGGAGATAGGTAACTCCGAAAATGCATAATCGGGACTCCGACTTTCAGTTTTATGGTATGCGCTTGAAGTCCACTTGCTGGCTGGGAGTTCAAAAATTCCACGGGATAATGTGTGGCGTCATCTTGCTCGACGACAGGGTTTTTAGAGGTCATCACTGCATTTCCCTCAATTTCCGAGAGAATGTATTCGTTAATTGCTGCAGCCTGATCATTTTTGGACGTCAAAATGGCCCGCTCACACACTCAAGAAATTCTGCTGGTGCGGTAAATGACTGTTGTCCCCGTACACACAGCAAATGAATTCTTCTAAGCTGGATAACGCTCTATCGAGAGACTTTGGAAGCACCTCCTGTCCACCTCTCTCGCAGTGGGCTTTGACTTGCAGCGGACTTTGGCAGAGGCCATGATCCGGAGCAAAGAAGAGTGACAGGCGGTCGCCTCCTTCTGCGAAGCAGTAATGCTAGCGGCTGAAAAAGGGGGTCGTCTGCATCAGGCAAAAGCAAAGGCGCTCAAGCCGCAGCTACCGCCGCCGTGTCTCCAATCCCGATTTACGGCCACAGTGGGCGCGGGCTTGTGACCGCCGAGCAATGGGTAGCTCTTTGTCCACCCATTCGATAGTCGTCGACGGCGCGCACTATTCCCTGCACTTCCAGCAGTCGGAGCCCAACAGGATCGAAGCCAAGGTTTCAACGTAGCAAACGGGGAGCGTTTGCCCGAAATCGCCACTGAACAAACTGTGACACCACCCATCAAATGTTCGTTCCTGCGGATGTCCTGCAGGGTTCTGTCCTCGGTCTCAACTGCCTTTCTATTGGCCAAAATACGCTCATCCCATATGATCAAAGAGTAATCCTTAAGCGCGTGTCCCTTATCGCTGTTACGTGACACACCACAAACAGGCGTTTTGACGCTCTCTAAATCGATGGGAATTTGAAGATGGCATGTGCTGTCTTCCCACTCGGAGGCAGTGTGGCAGCAATTCCCAACGACGCTACAGCAATAGCAATATTGCCTTGCCTCCTGACCTCTGCAAGTATGCCATGTTTTTCCTGTTCCAACAGGAGCAACCCAAGAAAAACATTTTGCCCTGGTTTTGCACAACGCTTTCAAGGACGGTGTTATAAATCTGTTTTTGCTCTGTAGAGAACTCTGTCTCAGCGTTATACTCTTGATTTCCATAGTCTTGATGCGGTGACGATTGGGGAGCTAGTAATCCATATTAGATCAGTGGATTGCCGCCGATAGAAATGTCCACATCTTGAAGTGAACTGAGACAGGTGTTCAGCACACGATCATCAGTCACAGTCACAGTCGATGTATCATCGACTTCATCTCCAGTAGCACGCCTCAAAGCTCGCAGAAAATCTTCAGACAGATGATGGCGATATTTTAATGAACATAACTTTTTTGTAATACTTAACGCTGCATTTTTTTTAATAGTCTTGCTCAACTCTGCTCAAGATTTTGAGGGTTGTTTGGAACTTGAATTTTTCAAAACGAACTATACTCTGCCCTATATATTGCCCTGTGCGATTTTGTATTTGTATATCCTGTCCACATTATGAGGTGTACAATAAAGCTTATAGTAAAAAATAAATAATATACGATACCACGTTTAGGAAGAATTTGATTTTTATGAAATCAAATAGATGGCGCTGTTTTAAAATTTTCTATATTCTACTACATTCAACTATGTTTCTCTGCCCAAGTTACTTAAATGTCGTAGTATTTATGGTGTAAAGCCAGATAATAGCATGGCTTACTCAAAAACAACATTTAAATATGCGTCGTTAGATTAAACACTGTCACAGAATGCGTAAGAAAAATAAGTATTCACAACTCCTCCCCCGTAAGTGATAGCGTGATAATATGTAGCCTATATGTTGGCCCATCCTTTATTCAAGCAAAATTTGAAGATAATCCATGCAGTATGTATAAATATATATCCAAGTAAGTTTTTGAGTTTAGCCTGGACATACATACAGACAAATAGACAAAAATTCTAAAAACTATATTTTTGGCTTCGATATCGATTGTAGATCACTTCCCAAGTATTCTTTTAAAAAAATATTTAATGAACAGTTTTGACTTTCCTACGATTTTATTATAATTACCTATATGTATAGATTATTCGTAAAACTCTTTAGTTAAGTCCCAAGAGGACACAAATTTCCGTACAACTGTTGTCATTTAATTGTGTCTGTAATTACGGTAGTCGAAAGGTAAAAATAATATTATTTTGTTAATGTAATATTTTCGTTTGTACTAATTTGAGTCAGTAGATGTCGTTGTACGTATATAAATAACATTGAAAGATTAGGTTGCGTTGCAAAATAAATCCGTTAGACCGTTGGAATAAGAATAAGACATTTCATATAAACATGAACAACGCCGTTTCACCATTAAAGATATAAACTATTTTTTTAAATTATGTATTAAATATTAACCCACATTTTTTCGTAAAACGAACCAACCACTACCTAAGATATTTCCCTAAAAATAAATAAGTAACATTTGCTCTGTTTGGGCTTGTTTTTTTTTTCATTTTTTATTCCCAGTTGTGAGTAAATTCGACTGCGCAGTAAGAGACTATGAAATCTTGAACACGACCTATGTCGTGAGATTTTGAGGGGTTTTTTAAACTTAAATTTGTCAAAACTAATTATACGACTTTTATGAAGAAAATGCGCACTACCATCTATGATTTTTAAGAATAACTAACTGCTAACCTTGCCAACATGGTAAAAAAATTATTAATTTCCAAAAAGTGTCAAAATGTAACTTGATTTGATTTTTGTGTAATCTCATAGATGGCGCTTTTTAAAATATGTCTTTATACTACTAATATTCATTAAACTATGTTTCTTTGCCTAAATTACGTAGTTTTGAAAAATGAATAATGGGAATCTTTATTATTTACCTAAATATATTTACGTGCCAAGTTTCAAGTTTATTAACCCAAGCAATAACATTCTCCCATACAAACTTTAACATCCCCTAAATCTTGCACTGGGGGTACTACTGAAAAAATAAATATGGCATCCTGGATAACTAATTTAGGGTAATGTTTATGCTAAGTTTTGAGTCGATCGGCCCACAGAAAAAAAAGTTACACCCTTGCATCCATTGCAACATTTAAATTCAATATTGCTTACCTCCCATAACTTACGGCGTGATAATATGTAGCCTAAAGCCTTCCTTGGTTTACAAGGAACATTTTTGCAGAATTTCAATTCAATCTATCCAGTAGTTTTGGCGCCAACCCGTACCATAGGCACAGAAAAACAGACAAACAGACAAACAGACAAAAATTCTAAAAAGTCACTTTTTGTCATCAGTTACGTTTTTCTAACAAAACCCACTCATTTTTTCCAGAAAATTCTCAATGTACAGTTTTTCTTTCGTTACTGTTTTATTATATGTATAGATTTCTAAAATACCAAAACCCTACAAAACGGCTTTGCGTCCGTTGCGTCACAACCACAGGTCAGTTGAAAACCAGAGTCAGACACTAGTGTCTGACGCGGGTTTTCAATTGACCACTATTTGACTGACAACTAATTGCCTGGCTCCTTTTTGGTGCACTTGTGAGGTACACAACTTAATTATTATCTTAATTTTTTTTGCATTTTTTTTTGTTAGTTTTTTGTTATCCTATTCTTTACGTGTTTGTGCCTTGTGCTGTACCAAATAAATTATTTTTATTTCTTTCTTTTTACTCCACGGAGTTAGGAAAAGGCTAGGCAGAAAAAGGATAACAGAAAAAGTATTAGAACTATAATAATAATTTATTGACCCAAAACACACGCCAACACTTACAAATAATACAAAGAGATATTAGAGAACAAGAAAATTGGAGTCATAAAAATTAACAAGTAAGTATTTGTAATGAATCTATACATAAACATTATGTTTCAGATTCAGAACAGAACTTATTACATAGCAAAATATAGAATAAACTGTATTGTAAAACACAAAAGTAGAATCAAAAGGCAGAAAAGTCCAAAGCCAAGAACAAAGAGGTCAAATTCAAAATCGAGAATAAAGCGAGAACAACATTAGACCGACAGACGTGGTCGTCGTCTGTGTGGTGAGTGAGAGTGGTTTTTACGTTACTGTGTTTTTACGTTATCGAGACGTTTAGCGCGTTCAGCTCTCTGATTGGTTAAATCGCGTGGAGCGGACCAATCAGAGCGCCGAACATCATAAACGCGTCGAACGCGTTAGCGTAAAACAACTCACACTCAGCACAGCACACAGATTTGTATGTATGCTATATTTAATGTAGCTCTACAAGTCTAGTATCCATAACAAATGTATGGATACTAGATTAAGCTTTATGCTATAATTTTTGCGAGTGTGATACATGTGCTGTTGTGAACTTACTCAAAAACTAAAATAGGATAGCTCCAGACCAACAATAGTATAGGTGATACAAAGGCTGATGACGGTGAACGGTAGGTAGACGTCAAGCGACACCGCGCGACAGAGTGTGTATTTGAATGGACGTAACGTCACATACTGAAGCGCCGTCTGCAGTTCCCAGCGAAGAGATTCGTCTGTAAATATTTAGAACTTATAACATTTAGTATAAACACACTTTTACTCGTAAATTTTTTGCTGCTGACTACCCTGAGAAGAAACACCCAAAAAAACTCAGGGGTCAGTCTCTTTTAAAGTTCATACAGCAATTTTTGTTTTTTTTTTTTTTGTTGATATTTGTGAAGTTTTACCCTTATCGTCTTCCAGCTTTTGTCCCGTTTCATTTGGATTTGGCGTAACACATTTTTTGCCTACCACATAAAAAAAAAATTCTGCCTCCAACTTCAGTTACCCTTTGCATTCTAGTGCTACAACGTAACTGTTTCGATTATTTCCTGAACATTTTGCTAACATCTCTTTAGGCTCGCGAGCAACACATCACGCCATCGACTCGGGTTTGGGTCTTACCGGAAGACTGGATGGCGAGCTATTTATTATGTATTTATTTAATTTATACAGGACGGCCGAAGCTAATTACACCCTTTAAACACAGGCAGATGTCGAAAGAAAACCAAACAATAAAATATAAAACAATAATTAAAATTAAGAACAGATAATTCACAAGTCGCGCAGGACTTTCAGGGGTCATTTAATAAGTACACAGTCACACATTCATCTCAAATAATTTCATATATTCTGATAGTATCTTCTTCCATTCTTTTGCAAACATATCAAAATCTGTGTTCTTGTCTAGAAACGTACATACCTGAACACCTAACGATTTGTTTCGTGAGTGTTTCCCTGATCATTTCCACTTCGTATGTAATTGCTTCTGCAACGATCGCTGAATAAGAAACCTCACAGAGATTATGTAAGATCTCTGGTATAATCAGCACGATCAATATAAATATATTCTGAAAGCAAGAATTATAATAATATCTTGTTATGGTTTTAGAGGATAACAAAGCCGAATTTTATCAGCTACAACAATAAAAAACTAAAGTATAACAAATTTTCAATCATCATCAACATTATTTCAGCCAAAAGATGTCTACTGCTGGACATGGGCCTCCCCCAAGCGCCGCCACAAAGACAGGTCCTGTGCGTCTTAGATCCATCGGATTCCAGCAAACCTGAACAGGTCACCGGTCTACCTTGTGGGTAGCCTTTCAACGCTGCGTCTTCCGATACGATGATGATGATTCTTTTATATCGCGGTATATACCTACATATTTAAAACTCATCAAAATGAATCACACGAGACCTAACTGGATGGGGTTGTGTCGTTTAATTACAGAGTTCCTATGGCCAACATATTAATATTGTTATTATTTTATTTGCCATCTGATTAATGATGCATGCAAAATTTCAGCTTAATCGGTAACCAGAAAGTGGATCAAATGTAATTGACAACATTTAATCACAAACATCGCAACAAGTGAAATTAAATAAAAGATTGAAGACGGAAATATAAATATTCATATTTCATACATAAAATGCAATATTCATTCATTCATATTCATTCATTCATTTTGACAATCGTCATCACCAATTGCCAATGTCGATTGTCAAAAAGTTTATATTGCTAAAAACATTTTTTTACTTTAGGTTTATTTATCTAGCTGATAAATAAACTTGATTCATAACAAGGCACCAAACATCATAAATCTCAAAAGCTACATCCTTACTTGATAGAAACATAATAACACAGCAGTTTTTGTCAAATGTAGTAATCTTGGAAAGCCTGCGACTAAAAAGGCAAATATCTGAAAAAAGAAACACGTAATGGTTAAACAAGTTACACTCCGGAATTGTACATAGAAGGACATCACGTTGCTTCGCGTAGCGTGTATCAAGTGTAGTTTTACAAGTCTAGTTTCCATATAAAATGTATGGAAACTGACGCACCCAGGTCGGCTTATTTGGCCCACATTTGCCTAATTTTACCTTAAATGTAGGCAAAGTTTGTCATTGTAGTCAAGGAGGAACACAAGGCGTTTTGAAGCCAAGTAACTGCTATCTTGTCAATTTTAATCAGTGTTTGTTGTTTTCATACGCTTTAGTTAGTGCTACTATGCGACCAGCCTCTTACAATAAATTTTAAATGAAAATACAGGGAAGGCTAGTCGCCGGAATATCCCATTCTATTGGGGAATACTTGTACTATATTTCAAGACTAAAGGTGGTGCAAATTTTCTAAATTATATTACACTGATAAATGATAATGATAAATGATAAATATTTATTTTTGTAAATAGGTTTTTCACAACACTTTTACACGTCATTTTTGTTTTTTTTTTTTGTCAGTTTAAACTAGAAGAGTCCGGTGTTTCCTAGCTGACTACCCTGAGAAGAAATACCGAAACAAACTCAGGGGTCAAAGTCTCTTTTAAAGTCCATACAGTAATAGTCAAATCTTATGAGAACTAGCACTAGCGACCCGCCCCAGCTTCGCACGGGTGTATTGAATAAATTATGCATGTATTATACACATAAATTTCTCTTGAATCACTCTATCTATTGAAAAAAACCGCATCAAAATCCGTTTAGTACTTTTAAAGATATAAGCATGCATAGGGCATAAGCAACTTTGTTTTATACTATGTAATGATATTTACCTGATATTGTACTTGGTTATTAACAAACTCCATATTATCCAGCAGATTGTCGTAATAATACAAACTCTTTCTTATATTTTTTACACTTTTAGCTATTTCATTTCTTCCAATAAAATTGATGGGGACAAGATTATTTTGCAAAAAGATTCTTAGAAGTTTCATACGAGTATGCAGCATTGAGAAAATAATAACAACAAATATGCTGCTTAAATCTAAGCATATAGTCATAATGGTCAAAGGTACGTAAGTGTTATATACAGATTGTGTGAACAAGATCGTATTAACAATACCAAATAATTTAAAAATACTGAATAAAAAAACAATGGTATACAGGTATTTGTTAAAGATAAGTATTTTCTTGAAGCCAAATATTCTGTCGATGATTCTGAGATTGTTGTAATAGTTATTGAAATATTGGTCAGAGAAGATTAGAGACAAGAAAACGTTGAACCAATATTCACTAGAAACATAAAGAGTATAGTCGACTTTGAAATCGGCATAACTATACAACATAATAGAAATGATAACACTGAAACATATACAGTATAGTTTAATAAAAAAACATTTTAAGTTAGAATGACTAAGCCTGAAATATCGACCAAATAAAACGTGAAACAAAATGATAAAATTAAACAGTATCCTAGAAAAAGCCACTTTTCCTTGTGATTTAAACAAGTTTGACATTTTAGTCATAATAATTGTTGGAGAGAGATTCTTCAACAAGTGTACGTGAGGCTAACTTTAAAATAGTGTTCAACTAGAACTTACATATTGATTCTGGTTATAGCTCTTAAAATAAACTTTTTAATAAAATCATAATGGACCACTCTGTATATGTTTCGATAATCAATAACCATGGTGATTGTATATGTATATCAGCAATCTATGCGGTGGTAAAAGTGTATTACTTCATCATTACATAGTATTAAACCAAGTTGCTTACCGCTGTCCCTGTGTATGCTTAGATCTTTAAAAATATGCTACGAATTTTGATGCGTTTTTTTTTCTAATAGATAGAGTAATTGAAGAGGAAGGTTTATGTGCATAATACATGCATAATATATTCAATATCAGTACCCGTGCGAAGCTGGGGCGGGTCGCTAGTAAATTGTAAAAGCTAAAGTCTGTATATGTTACATACTCACGTGTTTGTGTATATATATTTAAGTGTTATTTTATTATTCTTTAACGCCCAAATGGCTGAAAAAATTGAAAGGGGCAGAGAAGAACATAATTATCATGCAAAGAAGAATATTTTTTTTTGTTTCAATAATGTTGTATGTTGTTTGGGATAATTTTATACTGATACAGGCGACACCAATGGCAGATGCTAGTTTGATTCACTCGTTATGGTGACACTAGGGAACCTATGTTCAAAACAGGACGTGTTTCGGCTGAAATGATGAAGATTCGTTCGAGTAGCGTGTTGTTTGCGGTCTTTTTTTATGGTAGGTAAAAAACATCGAATGACGAATCCCACTCTTGGGCGGAGCGGGAAACAGTGTCAGACTCTTACTGACTAAAGAACCTACCCCGTACCTTCCTTGCCTTATTCCCAGAGCCCCGGTGTAAATCTTTCGCATCAACCCTCAGCTCCGGGAGTGATGTTTGCGGTGGTTTAACAATTATGTTTTTTTTTCGGTCTTTCCTAAAATGTGTCTAACACTTTTGAATTTATTAATTGAATGTACTCTTATTTAACCTTTCGACTTTGTAATTACAGATACAATTAAAGAACAATAGGTGAAGGCCGGCGCTCAAAGCTTGGGCTCAAAAGTTTTAAAAAGTTTAAGGCTTGGCGCAAATGGGCCACCGACCACAGCCTCCGGTGGCCTGCGACGCCAACTTAACACACTTTTTAAAACAACAAAAGCAATATACCTATAGCTTTTGTTATCATTATGTTTGTGTACAAATCATTAATGAATTATCAGAAAAAGCGATACATTTCCTTCACTAACATAAACAAAAGACATAATTGTTCTAAACATAACACTAGCTAAAACTCAACATTAAAACGCGGTTGCGAAAACTACATTAGGGAGTTGGCACAGCTAACGATATCACACAAGTTCTCAATTCAGTACGGTGGCAATTTGTGCAATTTGTGCAAATTGCGACTACGAAGGAGTTTTAGTGTTATCCGGAGACTTGAGAACTCAAGTGTAATGCTCAGTATTGCTCAGCTCAGCTATGTATGGTAATTGGTTGAGTGCTAAGATGCTTCTGAAAGGGAGATACGGACAAACGCTGCTATTTAATAGTACCTACTAATGTACTAATACAAGGCCCCGACAAAATAAAGCTGCAATCCTCGTAAATGTGATGATCTTTTTCTTAGACTTCATTACTCAAAGGTTTGCAGTAAGAAGAAAAAAATTGAATGTTGAGTTAAGCTTGCATTTTTTTCAAACTAGTGCTTGACTGCGATCCCACCTGATGGTAAGCAGTGATGCAATCGTTGATGGTGAGGCGCGAGCCTATTCACTCTAGCCTTGAAGACACGTGTACACGTATCTCCTAAAATAAGTTTTGTGAAATATTCGAGTGACTGATGGATCTACCGAATACCAATGAAGCGTTCAGGCGTTGTCAATAGTTATTCAGATTGACACTTTGTCAATAATTAAATTCGATAAAATAGCGAGCTTTTAATGCGTGATCACGTTGGTGATAGAAGGATTGGCAAGGGCTGTTTACCAAGCAACAGTGTCTATTATTTATTGTTTCTTTGTTCATTTATTATTTTGTTTCTTTTGCTTGCACTTTTGTTTCAATCACATTAATTATTGCACAAACAATTAAAAATTAGTGTACGATATGAAGGAGCGGCGCCTCCTGGCACAGGCATCTATATGCTTAAAAGGAGACGTCACCAACTGTTATAACATGTTTTGTGTAATAACGAAATAAATAGAATTTTGATTTGATTTGATTTGAATTTTTGATATTATAAACTTTATTGCCTCACAACCTTACAATGTGTGCAGAACATACATTTACAAAAACTAAGTTTACAATGGGCAGTCTTATCGCACAGGGCAATTTCTTACAGACAACCTTAGGATGGACTAAAAATCATAAATATAATATAACAATAAAGATACTATAATATACAATATCAATTAATATACTAATAAATATATAAAAATAAAATTAAAAAATACGTGTGGCACTCGGGGACTGCCGCGGTAAAGCTATTGCATAGCATTCTGTATCAACTTATGCAATTCATATTCAAAACACTTTATACACAAATTTTACAAGTACAGCCGTTCACTGTTGTAGATAAATACTTATACACCTATATACTTTCTCACAAACAGCTGATTATGTATTCGTCCGATTTCGGAGCAGCTCGTCTCGATTCGGGCGAGTTCCGTAAAGTCGTACAATACGTCTAATCGCACGACACACAGCGCCGTGTCGAAGACTGCCGAACTGACACGACGTTAGACGATGCACGGCCTTCAAGCCACACCTCCGTGCCCGTCGGAGTGGGGAGCGTGAGGTTTTTTCGTTACGGAATTTCTGGATTTAGTCCCCGCGCTCAAGGCCTGCGATAGAAGCTATGCAATAGCTTAATAAGATTGAGAAAAGAGATTATAGATATATAGAACAATACATCCTGATTGAGAGAAGATTACTTGAACACTTAGTACATACATATTACACATACACCTAGATATCCTCCTTCATATCAATCTGACAGTAATCAGCCAGATCTTCATTAGCTTACAATGTAATTGGACTAAGTTTACATAATAGCTATTGTTGTGCGCTAGTGCAAATTGAGTGGTAATTAGGTCACTGTCGAGATGATCAGGTGATTATGAGGCCCGATTTCAAGAGTACAGTACGGCCGATGTAACTTGGCAAGTCTTAACAAAGGGCTCTGTGAACTTTAACAAATGTACGCATATAAAAAAAATAGATGGTTCATAGCCTTCAAATTAATCGCGCGACATCGCACGTTATAATTACATAGTCATTACATAGTATAAAACAAAGTTGCTTAGTCCCTATGTATGCTTATCTTTAAAAGTACGCAACGGATTTTGATGCGGTTAATTTTAATAGATAGAGTGATTCAAGAGGAAGGCTCATATGTATTTTTTTTTTTAATCAGCATTGCAGCCAGGCGAAGCTGGGGCGGGCCGCACTGCTGCCGCGCTACTGTCGCGTGGCACGTTGCTGTTAATTTAATGGCGTCTTTAGTACAGACTCGTCGGCCGAACTGTAATGTTGTTAATGGTTTATTTATAGGGCTCTATTCCTAAGTCGCAAAAACCGTACCATTATTTTAAGACCACTTTGTAGTGCGTCTGTCCGTCTGTTAAGATCTTTTAATTCAGAAACACGTAAAGGTGTACTGATATTAACATCAAATACTCAAGTATGCTACACCAAACAGTAATGAAAAACTCAAACTTTAAGGCAGCATAATCAAAAAAAGTAAAGATGAGGCTGTCCATGCTCTGTTTAGGCGCATATTTTGACATTACCTAGGAAATCAAAACTAACATTTTTTGCCGTTGAGCTAAAATCCAGAATTTGATATGAAGCAATGAAAATGTTTTTTTTTTTTCTTTGTTTGGCATTGCATAGTATTATCACATTATCAGCCTTATAATGTTCTCACTGTTGGGAGTATAAATGTGGATGGATGGAGAGGGAGACCAAAGAAAATATGGATGGATTGTGTGAGAAGTGATATGAAAGAAAGAGGAGTTAGTGATAGCGTGACGGGTGACAGGACAGAGTGGAAGAAGAAGACATATTGCGCCGACCCCAAATAAAACGGGACAAGGGCAGGAAGATGATGACTGTTGGGAGGCAGGCCTACTCTCTAGGAGAAAGAATGAGCCGTAATACACCACCGGCCTTGTGCGGGTTAGCAGAACCAGTTTCCTCACGATGTTTTCTTTCATCGTTTTAAGACTAAGGGGTGCATCAACTAAAATGTTACTAAATTTATTGAATAGATTTGAATTTACTAACATAGATTTAAGTTTCAGACACTAACATAATATGGACATTTAAATTAGTCTGAAATATTTTTTTTTTTTAAATACAACCTAAATTATTTTCAGAAAATGTTACCGACTTTTTTCTTCGTTATTTAACACCGGCTTCTGAAATTAAAGTTAGTTTGTAGTTTTTGATGTTTTTAGGATTCTTTAACTTACGTTCTAGGATATGCCGGTTTCCTTACGATGTTTTCCTTCACCGTTTTGAGAGCAGTAGTGATCAAATAAATTACACAAAGTAATGCGCCTGGCTGGGTTCGAACCCGCGACCTACAACTCGTAAGTCAGGGCCGTTACCACTCGGCCACCACTGCTCCTGCCCCTACTCCTATATCTATATCTATATTAATATTATAAAGCTGAAGAGTTTGTTTGTTTGTTTGTTTGAACGCGCTAATCTCAGGAACTACTGGTTCGAATTGAAAAATTCTTTTTGCGTTGAATAGGTCATTTATTGAGGAAGGCTTTAGGCTATATAACATCACGCTGCGACTAATAGAAGCGAAGAAACAACGGAAAATGTGGAAAAAACGGGGAAAATTATTCATCTTTGAGGGCTTCTGTTGCGTGCGCTGCCAAAACGGTTTAAGATACCAAAAAAATATGTACAAAAGAATTATTCCTCTTAAAATTATCTAAAAAAATGTCCGCGACAGAATATGTCTATCTTTTAAGATTAACTTACTAGAACCGTTTTTATGCGAATCAAATTTAGCCAATTTTTACCGATTATTTGTTAGAGTTGTATCAACATAATTATATAATCTTTATCCAAATAAATGTGTTGTTGATTAAGAGTATGTAATTGTTAACAAAATTGTCTTTCACATCATTTAATTTCAATGAACATCTTAGAAGATATTACAATTTTAAAATAACTTCGATATAAAATTCACACGCGATGCATGATGTGCAAAACTTGACGCTGCGCCTGGCCGGCGGGCGAGGAGAGGGGTTGCTTGCGGGCGGCGCGGATGGGTTTTTTTATGGTAGGTAAAAATCTTCCAATGACGAATCCCGCTCTTGGGTGGAGCGGGAAACTGTGTCAGACTCTTACTGACTTTTTTTTTTTGGTTTTTATTTCATATAGGCCTACAAGGGCACTTATAAAACGTCAGAAGCTAGTGCACGGTTCCAAATTGGTCGTTTCCTATGGAGAAGAACCGGCAAGAAACTCCATGGTTACTCTTTTAAAAAAATGATTTCTTACAATAATTCGTTGTTACAGTACTTATATCATTATGTAAGAACAGTGTAGACCAGTCAATATTGTATTAAAAGCACAATAAAAATAATCATAATAATAAAAAATAAAAGGTGAATCGTAATAGGATTTACTAAGTCTACAGTGCTCTTACTTTACAACGTGAATTGTAAAAAAATATTGTATATAAAAAAAAAATTAAAAAAGTATGAGAAAAAAAAATACATCAATCACTACAACAGTTACACTGCGGGGTGCTAACAAAATTAATTATAATTGAATTAAAATTTTTTTTTGGTCTTAATAATATAAATATTGCAGAAGCAATGTGTCAAGAAAAAAAAAATGTGTATATGGAAACAAAGATGGAGCAGTTAATAGACATAATTACACAATATGAATAAGTTACCAGGGAGCCACATGTGCAGAAGCAGTCATTGCCAAACAAGCTTGTCTTCTACATAATCCTTAACCTTATAATATGCTTTTTTGGTTAGGACCCGCTTAATGTGATTTTTGAACTTTCCCTCACTAAGTTCGGTTACCGCTTCTGGCAGCTTGTTATAAAAACGTATGCTGTTTACTAAAAATGACTTGCTGGTCTTGGCTAACCTCCATTTGGGTAAAACAATTTCGTGTTTACTGCGCGTATTCTTGTTGTGAATATCGCTTCTAATTTTAAAAAGTCCTAAATTTTTACGAACATACAGGATACTTTCTAAGATATAAAGAGAAGGCAGAGTCAGTATATCGATTTCTTTAAATTTATCTCTAAGGGACTCGCGAGGACCCATTTTATAAATAGCCCGGATTGCTCTTTTTTGTAATATAAAAATTGAGTCTACATCAGCTGCAGATCCCCACAATAAAATGCCATAAGACATAATACTGTGGAAATAAGCATAGTAAACTAATCTAGCTGTGGCTACATCAGTCAATTGCCTTATTTTTCTTACTGCATATGCAGCTGAGCTTAGTCTACCAGAGAGAGTTCTAATATGAGCGCCCCATTGCAATTTAGAATCGATAGTTATACCTAAGAAAACAGTTTCCATAATAACATCAAGCTTTTTGCCGTCAAGAATTAAACTGATGCCAACTTGAGGGACATTGGGCAGTGAAAATTTTATACATTTCGTTTTATTCGCATTTAATAAGAGGTTATTAGCAGCGAACCATTTAGAAAGAACAGCCAGACTTTCATTAACATGCAAGACATCCGCATCTTTTCTATTTACTTTAAAAATAAGGGAAGTATCATCAGCAAATAGAACTATATCAGCTAAATTTGCCATCATGTAAGAAAGGTCATTGATATAAACCAGAAAAAGGAAAGGGCCAAGGATCGAACCCTGAGGCACGCCCATCTTTACAAAAGAGCCTGAGGACGTCGCCCCATTAATGGTTACTTTTTGCTGCCTGTAAGATAAATAGGAAAAAACAAGATCAGCAGCTTGTCCACGAATTCCGTAATGATGTAATTTACAGATCAGAGTTTTATGGTCAACACAGTCAAATGCTTTTGAGAGGTCACAGAATATGCCAATGGCATCCTGGGATTTCTCCCAGGATTCCAAAATGTGACTGATGAGTTTCACTCCTGCATCCGTCGTCGACCTTCCTTTCGTGAAGCCAAACTGATGACTATGCAAAATCCCATTCACATTAAAATGACACAGCATCTGGTCCAGCATGATTTTTTCGTAGATTTTACTCAATGCTGGAAGCACAGATATAGGTCTATAATTAGAGGGGTCACTCTTACTTCCTGATTTGAAAATTGGTACAACTTTACTATGTTTCATTAAATCAGGGAATGTACCGCTGTCCAAACATTGATTAAATATGCCTGTTAGGACAGGAGCAATTGTATCAATAATATCTCCCAGAACCTTAACTGATATACCCCATAAGTCCTCAGTGTTTTTCATGTTAAGACTTTTGAAGGTTTTTATAATTGTATCAACAGAGATACGCTTAAATTCAAAGGTTGGTATATCCTTAGTAAAATGTTCTTTTAAAAAAGATTCAGCTAACAAAGATGAAGAAGGGAGAGATTTCGTAGCTTCTATTGGGATGTTAGTGAAAAAGTTTTCCAATGTCTCAGCCACTTTTAACTTATCCGAAATTATTTTATTATCAATTTTTAGGGACAATTCATTTCGATCTTGTTGGTTGGTCTTTCCAGTTTCTTTGTTTATTACCTTCCAGACAGCTTTTATTTTATTATTAGAATTTCCAATTTTCTTACTTATTGAAATAGATTTAGCTTGGGCGCAGACTCTTTTGAATATCTTTGAGTACATTTTAACATGTTTATACAAGCTAAGATCAGACGACAACGATTTAGCATGGTATAACTGATATAAATTATCTCTGCTTCTTCTTATTCCAGCAGTAGCCCATTCATTGAATTTGGATTTATTATTAAATTTACATTTTTAACTGGACACGCCTTATTAAATTCTTGGCATACCGTAGAAAATAATGTAGTAAACTTTACATTGGGGTCTTGCGAATCAAAATTTCCTGTTGAGAGACTACCAAGAACATTATTATTAAAATTGTTTAATTTATTTTTAGTAAGCGGTCTAAACTCAAATGAATCTAATTGTAACTTTTTGACCAACTCAAAAGATACTAGTTGACCAGTATGGTCAGACCTCACGCCACTAATTATGGATGAGTCTAAAGAGAGACTAAACAACCTACCCCGTTCCTCCTTTGCCTTATTCCCAGAGCCCAACCCTCAGTTGCAGGAGGCTTCGCCCCTGAAGGGCCCCACAGTTTGCTGACATTACCTTGAGGCGCGCGGGAGCAGTGCACGCCGTCGACGACTTGGTCTCGATCTGGACTGTTACCAGACAACCGGACGGCGAGCTACCCATTGCTCACCGTCCACAAGCCAGCGTCTACGGAAACCGGATATCGGCGGGATTGCGGCGGTGACGGCTACGGCGAGGGCGCTGTTGCCTTTGCCTTATGCGGTCGGCCTCCTCCTTTACGAGCATTACTGCTTTGCAGAAGGAGGCGACCGCTTGCCATTCTTCTTCGCTGCGAATTATGGCCTGAACCAAGGCCCGGCGCGAGAGGTCGCCGCCGCTGATCACCCCCACGAGGATACGGCGATGCTCTTCTCAAGCGGGGCACACCTGCACCGTGTGCTCCACCGTATCCTCCGGGCTGACCATACAGTGGTGCCACCCGGGCGTCTCTTCCGCACGAAACCGGCGCGCAGGAATCTCCTGAACTTCCCATGTCCGGTGAGAACCTGCGTCATGCGGAAGGTGAGGATGCCGTGATAGACATCACGCCTCAAAGAGGGGACTTACCGCCGAGATTATGGCGTGCCCAAGTTGAGGTGTAGCTCTATGAAGTACTTTTAGATAATTATGATCTTTTAAAAACTAAATTGTCTAAAATAATAACAGAAATTGACACGGGCAAAGTCGTGGGTAACAGCTATAATTTATAAAGCTGAGGAGGTTGTTTGCAAAAATAAATATGATGCCCAAAATAACTATTCCACGCGGACGAAGTCGCGGGCACAGCTAGTAAAAATATAAAAAAGTTCTTCTATAGAATCCTAGCGCATTTAATCAAGATTCTAAATGATGTAATTTTTTTTTCAAAAATTCTTAAGAGTTTAATAACAACACGTATTTCCTGGAACAAGTTTTGTGAAACATTTGAGTAAATCGTTGAATTACTGAATGCCAACAAGGTTTTCGGGTGTTATCTCTCTTTTTTGGCATTACTTTTGCATCAAACATCACATTGAATTGCTTTAGATGAAGCAACAAGCTTTGAAACCATGTTCGACGTAGACGATAGGCGAGTCAAAAAGGCCCACCTTAAATTAATAATACCATTTATTTAAATTAACCAGCTAGCTTCACTGTCAGCTCATGGCTTGCATCTAACAAATTTCTGCTGGGATACAAGCCTCCTCTCTAGGAGAGGGAATGGGCCGTTATCCACCATGCGGGCCCAGTGCGCATTGGTGGATGTCATATGTCTTCGAATTTTTAGTTCTAGGACATGCCGGTTTCCTCACGATGTTTTCCTTCACCGTTTTGAGAGCAGTGGTGATGAAATAAATTACACAAAGTAATGCGCCTGAATGGGTTTGAACTTGCGACCTACATCTCGTTAGTCGGGGCCCTTACCACTCGGCCACCACTGCTCTCTATTAAATTAATAATATAATTTACTTTTATTTTGTTTTAATATTCTAAGTTCTAGAATTGTGGGTGAATTTTTTGATGCCCAATAAATCATTTGTAAATATTAGTGTATTTTTAGTTTATTTAGGTTATTTTTAGTATAATATTTAAATGTATATTATCCTAGAATTTACTTAAATGAACCAGCTAACATCTGTCAGCTCATGGCTTGCATCTAACACTTTGATATGAACAAACACGAAGCTAATCTGTTGACATCGCCGATCTGCTGATGATTTGATCTGACACGTCTCAATGGCATGTTAATTGATATCCGCTTTGTGTACCTCATTATTCAAAATATGATATACGTAATCAGTCATCGTATAGTCTGTAGCAGATACATAGCTGTAAAGTGTTGTAATTGCGATAATTAATTATTATATTATTATTAACTAGAGACTCGCCCCAGCTTCGCACAGGTGCAATACTAATATATTACGCATGTATCATACTTATAAACCTTCCTCATGAATAACTCTACTTATTAAAAAAAACTGCATCAAAATCCGTTGCGGAGTTTTAAAGGTTTAAGCATACATAGGGACATGCGACTTTGTTTTATACTATGTAATAATTATTAATATTCGACAACCATAACATAACGCCGTCTGGCCTCAAGCTAAGCAGAGCTTGTGTTATGAGTACTAAACAACTGATAACATACTTATATATTTCTAAATACATTCATATTAAAGATAAATTACACCCAGACACAGACCAAATCATTGTGGTTATCAATCAATCAATCAATTCATTTATTTGCATAACACAGGAAGGTATAAAAGGTGTTACATAAATTTATAATAGGTGCGCTGTACTATGACCTAGTAAGGTGTGCAAATTTTAAAATTACACACAAACATACACAACAAACACAAACAAACATTTGTCCTGGGTGTGAATCGAACGATTAACGACGTAAGCGATTATGTGATAGACGATGGAGTACGCTTGCCTAGAAGTAACTTATTCAAACTTTAATTTTTACAGCCAAAAATTGTTTGTGTTTGTTTGTTGTTGTGAATGCACACAACAACAAACAAACACAAACACACGATAATATAGAACAGGTTTACTGCTTTCTCACCATCTCATCATCAGCCTTTTTAATGTTCCCACTAATGAGACATAGGCTTCCTCTCTAGAAAAAGAAATGGGCTGTAATCCACCTCGCGGGCCCAATGTGGATTGGTAGATGCCACATGTCTTCGATTTTTTGGTTTTAGGACATGCCGGTTCCCTTACGATGTTTTTCTTCACCGCTTTGAAAGCAGCTTTCTACTGAAAAACAATGATATCCAACAACAATTCAGACTAGAAATAGCCACAATAAAGCTTGAAATATTCTCTATGCAAATGTAAGAGACTCATCTATATGAGACGTGTGTTCATTACACTGGACGGCCCGGAGACGACACGTCCACGAGTTAATTACGTCATCGTCCGGTCCGTGGACGGATTAAAAGGTATGGGAATAATTTGGAGATGAAATTGTCCGGTTTATTTTAAGTTTGTATTTACAGCAATCGTTGGGGATAATGAGAAGTTACAAAATGCAATTTAATAAGTTGTTGTTATTGGAAGTAGGGTCCAGGCTGTTGTTTGTAGTTCTTTAATAGTCCAAAGCATCACCATACTTAAGTGACCGTAAGGACCCTGCAAAAGGGTCTAAACTGGGGCCAAGGGTTCGCGCCTGAAAGCAAGGCTCTAGCTCTGGTATAATGGCAACGTAAGAAGGAGGTGGGTTGTTTAGTCAATCAGAGGTTGTAAGGTTCTAGAGTGGCGATGACGTACCCAATAAGACAGCTTTGAAAGAAAAATTGAATAAAGATGGACCAATGACCTGTTGAGAGTCACTGGAATCCGATGTATGCGACACGTACAAGATGAAGGAGGTTTGTTGTGGCTACACATAGTGGAGGAGGCCTATGTGCAATAAAAGCCAAATTCCAGCTGAATGGTGCTTGTCGCTACACATAGTGGAGGAGGCCTATGTGCAACAGTGGCCGAATTCCGGCTAAATGATGAGCCGTTACAAGTAGTTAGAAGCCAGTCTTTAGATGACCACCTAAAAAAAAGTATTGATAGATTGCAACTACGACCAATTACAACCAATACGTGACCAATTATGTAATACCAAATGTTTTTAATTGTTTTGTATCGGTGACCTTAGAATAAGTTTATTAAATAATCTTGTATTCTCATGTAAGTGGCTTTTGTGTCTTTATGAGAATAAACTATTTAAACCTAAACCAACTACACTTTTGACCACTAAAGTATACCTTTTTTACCCGACTACGGCGAAGCAAAAGGAGGGTTATGATTTTGACCTGTATGTATGTATGTATGTGGGTATGGATGTTCATCTGTTCCCTCGTAACTTCTAAACTACTTATCAGAATTCGACAAATGACATATCATTAGAAGCGTCTTAATTGTCCGCTGTTTATAGGCTATATGGGATTTCACAAAATCTAATGTGGCGCCCTCTAGCGGACAAAACATACGAAGTAAAAAAATAAAGTTAAGATAAATATGCCGTGTTTGGTATCATTTGAAAGCGCTTTACTTGTACATTTTGAATATATATATATTACTAGCATTTGCTTGTGACTTTACCTGTATTCATGGGCTGAGAAATCAATGAATCCAAGATTAACCTATTTAGAACTCCAAAATATGTTAAATAAAAATAAAGTTTAAAAACTAACACCCGACTACTTAAAAACACGCTCTAAAAAGTACGAAACAAGAAAACAAGAAAGCCGTGGTCGTATGCCATAAGAATAATAAATTAAAAAAGTGGTATACGACCACGGCTTTCTTGTTTTCTTGTTTCGTACTTTTTAGAGCGTGTTTTTAAGTAGTCGGGTGTTAGTTTTTAAACTTTATTTTTTCTTTCTACACAGACAATTTATCATTCCTTTCCACCCATTTTAAAACCTTACATATTCCTAGACAGCAAATCTCCACACAAAGAAAGAATTAAACCTGACATACATAGATCTAGTCTCCCTTCCCTTTAGGGTAGTTTCAAGGGATTTTTTCTCTCCTAAGTCATGGCGATGAATAATTGGCGGGACCTCCCTCAGTTCAATGCACCTGCTTGTCCTCCCACCCTCTATTTGCAGGGGTGCTTAGCTACTGAGTCAGTGTGCCAGTGACATCCTTGTCTTGTAGGTATGTTGGTGTCATTAAGTGGCAAAGTTGTAAATGGGTGGGTAGTTGGGCTTTTAATTGATGCGAGAGAAGTGAAATCGGTGTGGGGTGCTTTTGATCTTGTGTTTAAAAAATTCTCACTTGTTCTTGCTTTGTTTAATTTCTATTTTATAACTAGAAAAAAGTACCTATAAATATTATAAAAAAAAATTGACCATATGTGAATTTCAGAAATAATTAATGGATTTTTTGATATCGTTGTTTGTGACAAAACTAGGTCTTGACGTAAAGACCTCTTAGTTTTTAGCCATATATAGATGTAGAGATATATACATATATATTATTTGTATTATTTATGTATTTAAATCTCAGAACATTAAAAAAAACTCTATTTATATAAGTGAATGTTCACTAGTGTGCTACAATATTAATTTCATAAAATCTTGTTTAACTATTCAGACAACAATATTTCCAAATGTTATTACTAAATCTCAGTTTTTCATCAGTTTTTCAGCCATAGCGCGAAATTTGAAAAAAATATATAATTTGAAATTTAAAAATTATTGAAATTAGAGAAAAAACACAAACAATAGTACACCAAAATAACAACATTTTGTTTAGCGGGTTTTTAGAAAGGTAAGCCCAGCAGTTTTATTTCATAGACTGAAGCACAAAATTTCTCAAAAAGTATAAACCAAAACACGATCTCCATATTCGCCCAAAGCATGATTTGGAAACCGACGAATATTTACGGGAATATTTTTTATTCTTATTTACAGTCCTCTTCAAAAACAAAGGGCGTATTGCCAACATACTCAAAAACGACCTGAAGGCAGAATAATTAGAATAACCGTATGGAGTTTCATGGACGGTACAAAAAAACATATAACCTCTCGCATCGTTAGGTTAGGTTGGTACACTTTCTGCTTTTTATTTGAACGGGCTTAGCTTACATCGGGTTTGAAATAAAAATTGTAAAGGCTGCTATCCGTTACAGCGTATCATACTACAACTCTCAAAAGGGCGAAGGCAAACGTCTTGAGGAAACCAGCACGTTTTAGAACCTAAAATTCGAAGACGTGTGACATCCATCAATCCGCACTGGACCCGCGTGCGAATTATGACTCATGCCCTCTCCTAGAGAGGAGACCTTAGTCCCATCAGTGGGAACATTAAAAAGACTAATGATAATACTGCTACAACGTGTGCTGGCAATATTGGCAAAGCGGATAAACGATTGAATAAAACATCACTTGACCGCAAAATCATTTTTAAAAAAACGCTATCACTTAAGGGAGTTAGTGATAGCAACCGAATGAAAGTAAAAAACGCCATATGTCGACCCCAAATATAATAGTACCAAAGAAGGAAGATTATGATGCCAACACATAATCTTAGTCAGTTGAAAATTAGGAATACAAGAAAATATTTATCGTAAGTTTTAAAAGAGTACCTTTACATCATCGTTGATACGCCGTCGTTGATACAGTTATGGAATCTAGCAAAATTTTTAGAACGCCTACATAATATGATACAGTATAGTCAGCAAGGACCTTTAAGGTGTTTTGTTCAGACCATTAATCGCTTTTGTGAAACGAAAACATGGCGGGTTACAATACGAAAAATATGAAAAGAAAAGGATACTCATATCGTACACTTTTATCCTATTGTTGTCTTTTTCTGCACGTTAAACCAATCCTTTAAAAAATCAAATAATTAAAAGTGTGATCCTATTACTTGGCTGTGGAGGTCAGATGGACAGTCGCTCTATGTAAACTACGTAGCCACTAGTTAGTATGGAAGCCCACCTCAACAAAGCTTCAAGGAGTTGTCAGCAAACTGTAGGCCCTACAGGGTCGAAGCCTCCTGGGCCAAGGTTTGACGCGAAAGCGTAACACCAGGGCCTGGGAATAAGACAAGGAAGGAATGGGGTAGATTTTAGTCAGTAAGAGTCTGACACTGTTTCCCGCTCCGTCCAAGAGCGGGATTCGTCATCAGATGATTTTTACCTACCATAAAAAAAATAGATTAAAATATAATAGAATAAAACATTTTATACCAAAATAATAACAATACTTTTACACAATCTGTGCTGAACCAATATTTAATCTAATGCTTGCTTTTTTAATGCTTAGTTGGGATCGCAGTCAAGCACTAGTTTATATATTGCGATTGGCAATTAATGCGATACTTAAACTTATTAGAGCAGTGGCGGCCGAGTGGTAACGACCCCAACTTACGTGTTGTATGTCGCGGGTTCAAACCAAGCCAGGCACATTACTTTGTGTAATTTATTTCATCACCGCTGCTCCCAAAACGGTGAAAGAAATAAACGCGAGGAAACCGGCATGTCCTAGAACCAAAAATTCGAAGACATGTGACATTCACCAACTGCGCCCGCGTGGTGGATTATGACCCTTTCCCTCTCCTAGAGAGGAGGCCTGTATCCCAGCAGTGGGAACAATTAAAAGGCTGATGATGATCAGGTGAGATCGCTTTCAAGCACTAGTTTATAAAGGGCGACTGGCAATTAATGACCGATACTTAAACTTGTTATTGTAGTCATGATAAAAAAAGAAAATCTACAAGGGGCTTAGACAAAGTCACATCTCACTAACGATAACGAAATTCGAAACTCCGAAATGTATGGAACTGACATATGCCTTCGAAAAGTCACGTGGTTAAACGTTTTCGATTCGCTAATTGTTATTAGTTGTTTATACGTGAAATTGGATGTTTTAATTCGATAACCATAGCCAACAAGTTGTTATTTTATCGAACCAACACATCGACTTATCGATATGTTAGTCGATGTCACTTTGTCTACCATTTTGTGGTCGACATTGTTAAGGCGAAATCGAACTTAGAAATGGAGTCGACACGGAGCGATTGCCACTTGTCTAGGGCCCCTGGTCAGTACATTCAGGATATTGGGTCAAAATGTGCACGTTGTTTTTTTTTCAAAATTTCAGGATTGGCTCCGTAGTTGTTTGTTATCATAACTCCAATCATGTGTTTAAGTATCGGTCACTAAATACCAGTTTAAAAAAGTTTTTATCCAAGACCAAATCATTGTCTATACAATTACATTGTGTCAAATAATTACATTGTTATCCTAGATATGAAAGTAAGTTATTTAGTCTCTAGAAGTTGTTTATCTAATAGTTCGTTAATAGTTCGAGGGAATAAATAACCTACCCTTAACCCGAGGTAAACACCGTGCTTTTAATTTCGAAATATTGTGACAAACTATTTTTTTTTTAAACTGTAACCATGGTGTTTTTCCGGTTCGTCTGCGTAGGAAACGACCAATCTGGAACCGTGCACTCTTCAACCGTGCTTCTGACGTTTCATAAGTACCCATGTAGATCTATGTGACAAAAAAACCATTTTGATTTTATTTTTTTCATTACTTGATAATAAAAACCTAAGTCGTCATCAAAGGACGGTATTATACACCGATCTACCATCATCATTGCATCAATGGAACAGAGTCGTCCAAACTAACTCAAAATGTGGTCCTCAGAATAAACTTTTCACAATCAACTTCCTAATTGGTAGCTGGTCACATTATTGCAAAATTTTAGCATCCCTAGTGCGCCTCACCATCAACGATTGCATCACTGCTTACCATCAGGTAGGATCACAATCAAGCACTAGTTTGCAGCAATTAAAAAAAAATCCCTTTTCCCTTTCAACGCAGACGCGATACTACAAAAAGTATTGCCAGCCTTCTCGTTAAAAGCTAGTGCTACTCAACAGTGTTGCCACAATGCCTGCATATTTACTATCCCATCGTTACTGCCCTGGACTAATGGACTTTGAGCACAACATTGTTTTCATATGTATCGAAACAAATGGACGTAACGGTTTTCAATGGTATTTTACTGCCTACCAAATGGAGTTTTTGCGGATAAGTATTACGTACTTAATTTGGTAGTATTTTGTTTGTGTTATAGTGGTATGCTGATTGGATTGGACGAATTACATTGTACAAAATCAGGGTTATGTAAACCGTGGTTTTGTAAAATGTACCTAATGAATACGTTATCCTGTAAGTATCTTACTTATATTATAAATGCGAAAGTTACGATGTTTGGATGTTTGTTACTCAATCACGCCAAAACAGTCGGACGGATTTGGATGAAATTTGGCACAGGCATAGGATACACTCCGGAATAGGACATAGGCTACTTTTTATTCCGGAAACCCCAACCCCAATAACACGCGGGCGAAGCCGCGGGCAAAAGTTAGTTAAAAATATGCTAACACGTTACTCTTTAAATAATTGAGAGAATACACTAATTCCTGTAACACAGGAATTTTGAAGCTAGCACAGAAGTCACGGCCTCACTCTATCTGTTCTTGATTTTTTGTTCCCATAAATTATTATCTTATCTTAACTTTTTTCTAAATTAATGGAATGCATTCGTAAGAATTGCTTCAACTGTTGCAAAAAATGTTGAAAGTGTAACCGTAGCCCTGATACACCGAGGGCTACTAAAAGACCGCGATGAAAGCAACGGAACAATGGGATGTGAGTTTAGACATTGAAAAAGTAACAGTCCCTTTCACTCCATCTAGAATGGCAGTAGCTATTTTAAAATTTATCACTGTTAAAAAACTCTGTCTTAAAGAATGTTTACTATTTCATTAAACTAATATTGGCTTTGTCGCTTAGCGATCGCCCAGTACAGCCACCCTAAGTTAAGATGACGTCCGAACAAGGGAATTAGGGGCGTGGCCAACTACAAGAGCTAACTCTAAAAGAAAAGATTTAACTTGACTAGGGGGGGTTGATAAACCAATTTTAAATGTTTTATGCTATGCTACATTATCCTCTTTTTTTTTCATTTCAAATTCATAATACAAAACTAGTTATTTATTTGTTCAAACATTACAAAAATCAACCTACAACAGTTACCACACACGAACAAAAAAATAAAGGCACAAAACAGTAGACTACTAAACAATATAAAGCGCTCACATTATCCATTCAGAACACAAAAAGCAGCATTTATCTCAAAACAAGAGAACAGGAAAAACGCGAAGCATCATGAAATAAAATGGAAGATCAAGTGCTAGACGAAGTTGAGAGAATAATTAGCATGGAGCTGGAGAGCACGTAATTATATGAGATATTGTGAGGAAATATTGTTGTCTTCGCTGCTTTTAAGGTTCTATAATTCAAAAGGAAAAAATCTGAACCTTTATAGGATCGCTTTGTTGTCCGTCTGTCTGTCTCTCTGTCAAGATCGTTTGTCTCAGCTACGCGTGGAAGTATGAGTTTAAAATTAAAACTAATAAATAATAATCAAGTCTGCTATATAGTGTAGTTAAGCTGTGAAAAAATCAAATTTCTAAGTTAACGAAAAGAAAAGATACGGCCGTTTATGTCGATATTCTTAAGGGATCCAAAATTCATAGCATATACCTGTTGACCCAGAATCCTGAAATTTGGCATATAGTAGGACAAATGTAGGAACAAATAAGACAACAGTTAACTCGTTGTTACGTCACAAAAAAATAAAATACATTTTGCGATTTGGAAAAACTCTTCCAGACTACATTCGAGAAATGAACTATTTACATAGGTAAGCTTGTACTGAACCCGTAGTGTGAGTCGCTCTCGTATCTGCCCAGCTTTTATAAAAAGAAAACGGTAAGAAAATTGCAGTAGTTAATGCATGCGTTTCTCATGCATAAGGTTATGAGTTCAAAACCGGGCAAAATTCGTGTGTCATCTAAGATTATCCTGGACATTGCTAACATCCCGTACTTAAGAAAGTACCTACGTAAAGCCGGTAATCTCGGCCGGTAAGCTCGGTAATCATTTGGAGATCTTTGACAGTCGTTACAGGTAGACAGATGCCAGAAAATCTGACAAACAGTCTATCCAAAGAGTATTGTGTTGCAGATTATTATTTTTTTTTATAGTAGGTAAAAATCATCCAATGATTCGTCCTTGGGCGAAGCGGGAAACAGCGTCAGACTTTTACTAACCAAACAACATCCTTCCTTGCCTTAGTACAAGAGCCCTGGTGTAACGCTTTCACATCAACCCTTGGCCCCAGGAGGCTTTGACCCTGCAGTTTGCTGACAACTCCATGAGGCGCGCGTATAACTGGATTTGGAAAATCTGATTGGTATTCAGCCGCATCCGTTTAGATGTCTGAAAATTAATTCAGATATTGACTTTAGTAAATAAATTTAAATTCATAAAGAAGATCTACCATATACAATACAACAAAAACTAAAATACAAATAGAAAACCATCATAACCGACCACATCAAAATTCTATGAATAACTGAACATGTCAAAAGGCAAACATGAATACTATCTCCAATCCTACCCTTTTCTCCCTTTCAATGTATGTCAAGAGACACTTGGCAATAGTGCTGATGTACCACCCCATTGCTTAATCCATTACCAACCATATAACAACGTTAATAAAGTCGATTCTAGAAAAGCAAAAATCAGTTTAGAACTTTCAAGTATTTATTTATCGTTTCGATTTATCAGATGTGTTTTTGACAGTTGCTATAGAATGTTTAGAGGAAAGGTACTTCAAAATGTATGTGTGTGCTTTAAAGATAAGTTTTAGGTAAAAAAGCTATGTTTAGAAAGTGGTTGCAGTGATTTTATTGCATTAGATTTACTTCTAAGTAAATTTTACTTAAGGAGTGCCGCAGGGGACGATTATGTGGCCACTTTTAATGCAGTATTTATTTGAAGTAAACTTAAATCCCATGTTGATCTCATAATCACAAGCGTGACTCTTAAGTGTCTTGGGTTCGATTTCAGACTCGAACAAAAAGCGCTATTATGCTTTTCTAATAATTTTGACTGGCCTGTCAGTCTAGTAGTTAGTGACCCTGACTGCTATGTGGAAGGTCGTGGGTTCGATTCCCACCCAGGACAAATGTTTTTTGTGATGAGTACGATCACTTGTTCTGTGTCTGGGTGTAGTTTATCTATAATATGGTCATATATATTTAGAAATATATAAGTATTTTTATTAGTTGTCTAGTACTCATAACACAGGCGCTGCTTAGCTTGAGACTAGACGGCGTTGTGTGATAGTTGTCGAATATGATATTATTATTATTATTACTCTGGAGCACCCGGATTTTCAAAGTTGGTGATGTGACACCCTAGGACCTTGAAAAACAAGGAAAGCCGTTGGTCCTGCAAGAAAAAGAACAGCATTTATATCTGTGTTTGCGCACACGCTTGTACACAATCACAGTTGATCGAAAAGGCTCTTATATTGATCCCACTCGAAATAAAGTAAAAACCAAAAACCAATCACAAAAAGAAGCCAGTTAAAAAATCGGTAAACCAAAATTAAAACCTTTACAACCACATCCAATTTCATAGCCAATTTTGACCGCATATTGGGCACTGATAAAATTTGAAAGCAATCTGTAACCGTTTAACATTCAAACGATTCATGTAAATGACAAAGGTACGATGTAACGATGTAAATAACGTTTTATTGATTGTGTGAAGCTGTGAGCAGACCATAGTGCAGTTTGATGACGTGGGATAAATGTATATTGGATGGATAAGACATGCATTTGACGGCTATTACATCGAAATACGAGTAACATAAAGGCGACAGATTTTTTTAATTATGTATGTATGTGTTAATTTCTTTACAGTCTTTTTTTCATTTCTTTACAGTTTTTGTTATGTATGGATGTGTTAATTTCTTTACAGTCAATCTGCAGCAAGAATTACTCACGATGAAATTTAACATAGATATACATCATATTTATGTATATATTTTTAACAGTCAAACTGCAGAAAAAATAACGATGAAATAATAATATATGTTATATAAATATCCTGTAGGGCGTAGTCAAGTATATAGTCTACAATTATAATGCCATAAGTAAACAAAAAAATATATATGGGAATTACGTCTTCTTACCAAATTCCTAGCCTATTCTTCATCTTTCTAAATGACAAAACGAAATGTGATCGTTTCTAAAATGTTCATATCTACATTCTATAATTTTATGGTGTAAATGGTACTTACGGCTCTCCGTTAGTTTCTCAGTCTCAGTCTCAATATACCTCTGTATTATGGAAACTAATTAGACACAAAACGGTTGTAACTTGACTAAGCCTGTTGGAAGCCGATATAAGATATTTTTTTATACTGTATGTTCCCTGAATTTAATCATTTCATTTCACAACCATTATGCGTACAACTAAAGAGTGGTATTCCATGCCGCACTCTCTGTTTTCTGATGTCAACAATGCGAGAATCTTTTTTTCAAGAGTAAATAGGTTACTTCTAGGTGAGCGCGCTCCATCGTCGACCGCATCGTCGCTTTCCATCAAATGAAATAGCTGTTATGCGCGAATCTATCAACATTGAAAAAAAAGAACTGTAAGACCAATTATTAATAATAATTAACATGTCCACAACTATCACACAACGCCACCTAGTCCTAAGCTAAGCAGAGCTTGTGTTATGTGTACTAGACAACTGATAAACATACTTATATATTTCTAAATACATACATATTATAGATAAATTACAACCAGACACAGAAAAATGATCGTGCTCATCACACAAACATTTGTCCTGGGTGGGAATCGAACCCACGACCTCCCGCATAGCAGTCAGGGTCACTAACTACTAGACTGACAGGCCAGTCATAAACCATACAGTCTGTCTGTGCTTGCGTCACTATATTCTATAGTCCCGGTAGCCCGCACTAATCTGTTAAAGTTCGCACCAGTGACTCGGGCGGTGCAAATACTTAATAGCGTCTCTTTACGCTTAGATATTTTTTCTTGCACATTGGCGGAATTCGAGAGGGTGACAATAAGTGTGTTGTCCTCTGAGTAACCTGTGCCGGTTCTCCAAGGCGCTGCTTCAGACTGACCATCGATTGGTATAAATATATATATATGTTTATGGACTAAGTACTTACTACCTATAATGAATATCGTGTAGATCTCTGAGGGTGGCGTCTCTGAGTGCGGCTATTTATGACTATATTTGTTACATTAGGTTTACCTGTCAAAACAATTGTGGTGATAATAAAAATAAATAAATAAATAAATATTTCCGTAATACCCAAAACGGTCATCAATCACACTCGCAAATTGCTCCGAGCTAGCCGACAGCCGCACCCCTTTACGACACGTTGATGTAATACGATTTAAAATTAAACTTTGTTTGACTTTCTTTGCTTTAAATTGTTATAGTAATCTATATTATAAATACCACTCACTAATTAAACTCTTGAGGCCTAAGCGAATGCACACACACGTATTGTCTTTCTATGATGTCTCTAATTACGATATTCAAAAAGGTCACGAAATCTCAGAAACTTAACGCCTAAAAACTTAAAATTTTGCAGGTCGGTTCTTTAAAATTTACATAGAATTTTACAAAACTTCTCCCCTGAGGAGGTAAACCGACTTTCACGCAAGCGAAGGCGCTGCAGAAGCTAGTTTAAAATACAGGGTTTAAAATTGGGTGAACTTTTTACAGGAGTAGTCCGTGTTTTGGTTTGACCCGTACGATTTCTGTCTCGGGGTATGTTCCCTTGTGATAATTTTCTACTTTCACGCGGACGTAGCTGCTGACAACAGCTAGTAAAGACATACAGTGCAGTTGAAACCTGACTTTAAATGTTGAAGTTGAGTTTACTATTAAAACATCCAATACCAAAAATTTCAATTCGCATACAAAATAACAGGCACCAATTACATCAGACTGTTTGGAATCAAGTTTTTTAATATTCAATTTATTTAGAGGATTTTGTGCCCGTGGTATGTTTTCGTAAAAGTTTTTATAAAATAGTTTTCTTACTATTTGGAAAGAAAGAAAAATAATTTATTTGCCGGAAAAGGCACTTAAAACTAACATATAAAACGTTTTACAAAACATGATAGAAAACACGCACAAAACGACCGAACGCTCAGCATATTGCTGTGCCCACACGCAAAGTGCGACGAATCCGCAGCGCTGGTTTTCATCATAAGCCGGTGACGGCGTTGACTAACAAACAGTTGGCAACAGTATTATGCAAAATTAAGTAACAAAATAAATTTTAGAACAATCATAAATATAAATATAAACATTTGAATCATTTAATCGTTAAACATGATCCACACCAATCTTCACACACAAACCCCGTCAAAGTGTACATCGCATTCAATTATATACTTGGGAAGTGAATCAACACGCAGCCGATATATCAAAGCTTCGATATTCTGTTTAACACACGCTCAATTAAGCGGTTATCTCGCTAAAGCGGCGGTGATCGAGCCTTTAGAGTTTTCAATGCGCCAAATGTTAGATCAAAGGGTGATAGCTTATTCATTCGGTTGGAATGTTTCATAGAGTGGATAAAGATTACTGGATAAGTCACATTTTTTTGGATGACTTTTTTTTGGATTCCGTGCCTTAAAAGTAAAAAAAAAACGGAACTGTCTGATCTCGGGAACGTTTGGAGGTAACGAGTTGAAGTTAAAACCATATACTGAAGTCTGCGGTTCCTTGAAACTGTGAATATCGAACTTCGAAGTCAACAGAAGAAAATATACAGACGTTTATGTCGCAAAAAAGAAAGCATATATTTTGAGGATAGAGGAGGCGTCTGTGTGGGAAAGCGGACCCCGGGCACCGAGGTGAAAGCCAAGGTGTGCAACCGGGAATGGCGCTAAGATGACGATGATGATATTTTGAGGATAGAGAGATTTTCCGTAAAGGTGCTGCTGGTGCAATTTTAATACAAAATAACTTCAACGTGATTATGTACGATAAAAACTTATTATTACAGTCACTGATGGCGAGCTGCGTGAATGTTTAGCGTGTGTATGATCGAAAGAGTTAACACCGCCCTGGAACACAACTGGGGGCCTACTACAAGCCCTTACAGCAGCATTACTTCGATATTACTTTCAGTGGGAAAGAGACGGCGCTAGACAACGTGTTTAACGCTGTCACTTGCACACTCTGGAACAGGGATAAAACAATCTTACTTTAAGCGTCATGGTCTAGGTCCTGGTTATCTACACTAATATAATAAAGAGGTAAAGTTTGTTTTTTTGTTTTTATGTTTTTTTGTTTGTAGGGGGTAATCTCTGGAACTACTGGTCCGATTGGAAAAATTTTAACAACAATAGAAAGCTGCTTTACTCCTGAGTGACATAGGCTATTTTATGTACGCGGGCGAAGCCGCTGGAAAAAGCTAGTATATCAATAAAAATCTGACACGTTCTCTCGCTCCACACAACGCTGAAGAAATTATTTGATGAAATTCCTATCTTTAAAAAAAGCAAGTAATAGCCGTTACACTTTTCAACTCTTCTAGTACTTTTCTATGATCAGTGTAGGCATATGATTGAGTGTTAATTGAATTAGGCTTCCTGTTATTTTGTACTGATGGATCTTTCTGTGGCTTTTCATACGCCAGTGGGGTTTCAGGGCAATGAATAGAACAAAAAGTGACGTTGTATAGAGTGGTCAAAGGGCTCAATTATACAGCATGCTTTGGTAGTGAAAAGTGGTGGAAAATGTATTAAATTTTTAATTATTATTTTTGTCAGTAAATTGTGTTCGATTTTGCGGTTGCTTTTTTTATGTTGATAAAGTAAGCGTCCAGTAACGTAACTAGAGAATTTGTTGTGGAAGTTGCTTGAGTATGTCAAAATGTATGGGGCTTATGGGAAGCGGTATCTCCCTTCTCCCACCACGAAATCTGGAGTCAAGTTCCGCATAAGGCACTTGCTCTCGCCCTAGACGTGGCCGGGATTCCGATCCCTATTTCTAGTCACCGTAGGCGCGAGCTTGCGGACAGCGAGCAATGGGTAGCTCGCTGTCCAACCGTCCGATAACAGTCCCGACCAATCCAAGTCGCGCTCTGTTCCCGCGCAACTCAAGGAGTTGTCAGCAAATATAGAGGCCTAGCTGCAGGGCCGAAACCTACCAGGTCCTTGGTCCGGTTTCTGAAAGGAAGGTACGACCCCGATGTAAAGGCTTAGAAGGAAAAGGGTGGGTTGTTTAGTCAGTAAGAGTCTGACACTGTTTCCCGTACGGCCCAAGGGCGAGATTCGTCATTAGATGATTTTTTTTACCTACCATAAAAAACCCTCTACAAAAAAGTTCCTCAAACGTGACTGTAATCAGTATCTTGGAAAAACATCTCAACATTGTATCTCACATACCGTCAAGCCTTGAGCTCCAACACAGCTCCATCAATCATCTTGCTTGCCTCACATACCCATGCCTACCTCTGCTCCAACACTTCCCTTGATAAAAGAATAGAATAGAATAATACTTTATTGTACACCAAAAAAAAGTAACAATTATAAAAGCGTGATGATCCACCGTGATAAGCACCGTAGACGCGAGCTTGGGGACAGCGAGCCACGGGTAGCGCAGTCCAACCATCCGGTAACCGTCCGAACCGAGGCAAAGTCGCCGACAGCGTGCATTGTTCCTGTGCACATCAAGGAGTTGTCAGCAAATGTAAAGGCCCAGCTGCAGGTCCGAAGCCTTGGTCCGGTTTCTGAAAGGAATGTACGACCCCGATATGAAGGCTTAGGAGGAACGGGACGGGTCGTTCAATCAGTAAGCGTCTGACACTGCTTCCTACTCCGCTTAAGGGCGGGATTCGTCATTAGATTTTTACCCTCCACAAAAAAGCTCATCAAACACGATCCCATTGTAACGAATCAACAATTTAAGAAAAACATCTCCACAATCTATCTCACATACCGTCAAGCCTTGAGCTTCTACACTGTTCCATCAATCATCTTCCTTGCCTCACAAACCCATACCTACCTCTGCTCCACCACTTCCCCTGATAAAAGCTTGATGATCCAGCGTAATATGCACTTTAGCCGCGAGCTTGCGAACAGCGAGTAATAGGAAGCTCGCTGTCCAACCGTCCGAACCGAGCCAAATTCGTGCATACTGTTCCCGTATGCCTCAAGGAAGGCCTTTCTGTAGGGGGCCAGCAGGGTCGAAGCCTTCTGGAGTCAAGGGCTGATGCGATAGCGGAACACCGGGGCCCTGGAACTAAGGCCGGAAAGAACGGTGGGGCGTTTAGTCAGTAGAAGTCTGACACGAGATTCGTCATTCGATGATTTTTCCACCATAAAAAAGTCATTTATAAAGGTACAATCTCCTCAAAAGAAAAGCAACATAACTGTAATCTGTAACTTAGAAAAACATCTCCACATTGTATCTCATATACCGTCAAGCCTTGAGCTCCAACTCAGCTCCATCAATCATCTTCCTTGCCTCACATACCCATACCTACCTCTGCTTCACCACTTCGCCTGATAAAAGCATGATGATCCACCGTAATATGCACTTTAGGCGCGAGCTTGCAAACAACAAGCAATGGGTAGCTTGCTGTCCAACCGTCCGGACCGAGCCAAATTCGTGCACACTGTTCCCGCGCGCCTCAAGGAGTTGTCAGCAACTGTAGGGGGCCAGCAGGGTCGAAGCCTTCTGGGCTGATGCGATAGCGGAACACCGGAGCCCTGGAATTAAGGCCGGAAAGAACGGTGGATCGTTTAGTCAGTAGAAGTCTGACACGGGATTCGTCATTCGATGATTTTTCCACCATAAAAAAGTCATTTTACCAGCCGTTTTGTACGGGTGTGTCACATTATTATTATTTTTTTTTATTATTACCTTTTTAGTTGTTTTTGTTTTTTATTGTATGCGCCATACTCTCGCGCAAATAAACGTTTTTTCTTTCTTTCTTTTCTTTCTTTATAAAGGTACAATCTCCTCAAAAAAAAGCAACATAACTGTAATCTATAACTTACAAAAACATTCTATCTCACATACCATCAAGCCTTGAGCTTCTGCACAGTTCCATCAATCATCTTCCTTGCCTCACATACCCATACCTACCTCTGCTCCACCACTTCCCCTGATAAAAGCGTGATGATTTTCATACTGGTTGCTCCCCTAGCATTATAATTTCAAAGAGTAGGGTACCAGGTATGTAGTACATACTATACGAAGGTGACGGCAATGATCTATAGAGACTTGAGTAATATTTTGTATTTGGTGACGCTGGGAGTGTGGACTTGGGTATATTTTGTTTCCTGAGCTACAACCTGGGAACCTACCTCTTTGAGTCAATAGTGATCCATCCTCGGCTAAATCATCGCACGAGACTACCAATTTAAAAAAAATATCCTACATGACAATCACGAAAAAATAAGTTCTGAAATCAGACTATTTGCGGTCACCAAATCAGTTATTTTTTTTTTGTAATTTTCATGTATCGAGTGTCACGCTCATAACTGAAAATAACATATATCGACAAAAGACTGAGTGTTCATGTCAATGAGGTTTCTACTTCAGCATAAATTACGATATTTTAATTATAATAACGCAAAGCTTCGGATACTGCCTGTAATAACACTGTATTTATCAATACATTTAATCGAAAAACCGCTCTTATTCCTTCCACTTTTAGTCACACAATTTAATGTTTTTCACACTAGTGCAGAAAAGCGCATCGGAATGCTCCCGTCACAATTTATCGTATTTATCGTAATATATTTCAAGCTGCGCGCTCAGCGAACCCCACGAGTAGCGCTTTAACCCCATTATTAATTTATTCAAAGCGTATTGAAAAAAACGAAGCTTAATTCACATCAGTAACTAAAGCACTCAGCTCCATGACAACCTTGCATTTCTCCAAATGTACCATTTCTCCGAATTTTCCATTTCTCCAAATGAACCATTTCTAAAAATACCATTTTTTGACACCACCACAATGTCCCAACACCTGAGTCACGGTAGTCGAGCCAAACACCACGAACCCTACAGGGGATGTCTACAAAGACCGGAGAGTAATTACAGAAAAATGGGGAATAACTAGGTCATCGCAGATGTGTGCTCGGATTATGGGGTATTAGGGGTAAATGCTGTGTGGTGGTGTAAGTTGTGTTGGTTGGTATAAATTCCGGAAATCATTAGGTAATGCATCTGTTAAATTGTTTTGTATACCTCTTGGTAACTGCCAAACTGAATTTTGAAAGCCTGAAGTAAGCATAACACTCAGGCCTCCTCTCTAAGAAAAGAAATGAACCGTAATTCGCCACGCAATGCAGATGGGTAGATGTCAATTGTCTTCAAATCATCAATCAATATAAATAAAAATCAATGCCACTTTTCGCTATAATTTTGTAACTCAAGAACGGGCTCATATACACAAATTAAATGTTAAGCTTTGTATTGTTTACATTTTTAAATATTTCTTTTTAAAAATCATGTTAGAAAGAACATTTGAAAAATAATAACCCCAAGCTACAACTCTACGAGTACTAGAGGAACCTCCTCACAATATATTTTTTTAAGTCGATCAAGCGCTTTCATTTTCACGAGGAAATGTCTAATCGACCAAAATTTCGAACATGTGTGACATCCACCAATCCATACACTGACAACTTGTAGGGACTTGTAAGTCACTGGGCTGCAGCCCATTCCCTCCCATTAAGAGTAAGGTTTGAATGTCAGCAGTGGAACCATTATAAGACTTATTATGCTTTATACTACCTAAACAAATTACCTCCCACAAACGACAGAAAGTACTCAAACTGCAATAATGCGCACCCCACACACAGACATTGCCTAATCAATAGTCAAATAACTCTACATTACACAGGGTGCACTGCAATTTCATCAAAACACCGCCACACACACTCTGTATAGACAAATCCTATTGCATGCCTTTCGCCACCCTGTCATTGCGATGCCGAATGACGTCATTGAGGCCTGAGATGGATTCGAACCATAATTTCTGGACATACACCTGTACTACGAAATCGACAATATTTTGGTACAATTTTAACTTCACAATACATTGCTGCATCAGTAAAGGATAGATTTAAAGGGCGTCGAAGAGAGTCGGCAGTGGATGGTAAACAAAGCGAGGTAGACGAATGATTGGGGGATGTAATTGGTAAATGACGTGTGCCATTTAGAGGCCTGATGGACGGACATTAGGCCGTCTGCAGCGTTGTGGGCCGGACGCATTCCATTTGTTCGAGGGTCTCGCACTAATTCCACAAATGTACCAACGGGTTGGCGGGAAAAATGTGAAGTAATGTGTCACATGACAATGCCGGCCATGTTTTTTTTCGTTCTTTTTTTAAACGCAACTCTTTTGTGGGAGGTTGACTTTAATTTTTGTCATTTGGAAACGTTCTCCGCAAAGCGGTTTTTACGTTTTTTTTTTGGAAAAGGTTTTGTCCGGTCTCATGAAAGTAATTTGTTTGTTAATTGACTGTTTTATTTCGATTGTATCAGATAGATGAGTTCAATAAAAGTAGGGCAAACGGCTTGCAGATTAAAGTTAGTAAAGTATTGAACAGTCGAAAAGCACAGTTGCCAGCAACACCCATTAAAAGAGATATTTATAAGTACCATTCTTTTGAACAGAACATTTATCCTAAATTTAGTGTGTACATTTATTAATCTTGGAGTAAGAGTATAGAATATTATTTAAAAAGTTTTTGAAATGATTATTTATGAGTTTTATTGCAATCTCCTGCGTTTCAAACCTGCAACATTTATATAATGGCAAAACGACATTTACCAAATCAACTAGTATTAGAAGATTGAGATATATTTATTTGCTATTAATGTAGCTACAGACATAAGATGATCTGTAGATGAAGGTATAGGGGAAGTATAGATCTAAGAGCATTACAAAACCCACAACAACCAAACTCCCACGCAAACAACAACCATCTAACACAAGCAAATAATACGTGAACAACAAATGCACTCTCCACCCTTGACATTCACCAGTACCAACATCGTAATAACTTCAAGATAATGTTTCAATACATTTTCCATTTCCTTTCAGACTTGTTTCAATACTTTCTAACAAAGGACGACCTTCGGATGTTTCAGTATGAATATCTGGATCTTGTAGAAATTGACCTCGGCCTTGGCATTCACATTGAAACGAGAAAGCTGGGTTTCTAAATGGACTCTTTTCTATTTGGGAAAACAAATCTTACTTAATATTATAAATGCGAAAGTTACGATGTTTGGATGTTTGTTACTCAATCACGCCAAAAAGGCTGGACGGATCTGGATGAAATTTGGCACAGACGTAGGATACACTCCGGAATAGGATAAAGATATTTGTTATTTATTATTTATTTATATATACACACAAACACTTACAAAAAGAGAAGAACACATACAGATAAAAGAATACATACATTCATACAGATAGAGGTACTGCTTATTTTGATTTTATTTTACCTAATCGAGTTTTTACATCTTATTTTTTATTTACACAAAAAAAATATTATAATTATGTAGAAGACAAATAGTCGTAGGTCCTTTTTCGTTTTCAATGGTTAATTAATCAAAAGTATATCAAGGAGTAAGAAAGAGTCGGACTTTTACTGACTAAAACCCACCTATACTCTTTTAGGTACCTTTGCCTTCTAGAGCCGCTGTAACTCTTTTTGATCACCTGATGGTAAGCAGTGATGCAAACGTTGATGATGAGGCGCACTAGTTTATTAAGAGCCTATTCACTTTAGCCTCACTAACTCTTGCAAAAAGGTCTACATTTTTTCTAACCCACCAATGAAACCTACTCAATATGTCGCCAATAGAATTCTACCGAGACAGAACAAACCCTGCACAATCCTTGACATTCAACCAAGGGCACCTATAACAAAGGACTAAGATCCAAGACGCACACTGTGCAATATAATTTTATGTGGAATAGAACCTGCGGCGATAGAACAGAATAGCACTTGGACTCAGGAGTGGGTGTTATGACTCAATGTTTAAAGTGGCTTAAGCTTGTGGTACACGTTTTTTTTTTTTGCAATTAACTAGTGTTTGACTGCGATCCCACCTGATGGTAAGCAGTGATGCAATCGTTGATGGTAAGGCGCACTAGTTTATTAAGAGCCTATTCACTCTAGCCTTGAAGACACCTAAATTATAATCGGACGGAAAGACTGCAGACGTTTTAATGATAATTAGTTCTACAAGTAAAATGCCGATCAGTAATACTAAGACTTTGCTGGCCTTCCTCGAGGAGCTGGGGTGGATCGAATGACGCATTTGTCCCACCCGTACGCAAAATACGCGCTTTAGACGTGGAGTTGCGGATACCAGCCCGATATACTATACTGTAATGCTGAACCTTCTTGAAGCGTATTGCATCAGCATTATAATGTTCCTACTACTGGGACTCAGAACTCCTCTCTAGGAGAGGAAACCGGCCATAAATCTACCACAAGGGCCTGAGCCCACCACGCACATGTGACATCTACCAATCCGGACTGGGCCGGATAAGTGGATGTGTTTTTTATGTTGGGAAAAAATCATCTAATAACGAATCCCGCCCTTCAATCAATCAATCAATCAAATTTATTTATTTACGTTTGTACATAAATATCTTACTTTAGGTCTTACATTTTAATTAATCTAGGTAAATAACATTACGGTGCTTGTATAGAATTGAATCTGTACCACAGACGTTACGGTCACTTTCAGTTACTGTTATGCTATGATTCATCCTTTACAATATTTATTTTTATTTAGATAACTAACTCATAATTTATACATAATCATACATTTTATTTATACATAATTTAGGAATACATTACATACCTTGGGCAGAGCGGGAGACAGTGTCAGACTCTTACTGACTAAACGACCCACCCCTTTCCTTCTTAGCCTCCATACCGGCGTCGGATCTAAACTAGTGCTTGACTTCAATCTCACTTGTCTTCGAAGTTTTGGTTCTTGGATATACCGGTTACCTCACGATGTTTTCCTTCACCGTTTTGAGAGCAGTGGTGATGATATAAATTACGCAGAGTAGTTCATCTAGCTGGGTTAGAAACCGGGACCCAAATAACTCGTAAGTTGGGGCCGTTACCATTCTGCCACCTCTACTCATAAAAATAAGGGTTTTAAAAAAATTAATGCCAATAACAGTTTTTAACAGCAATAACAACCGCAAATTGAATTTATTTCTTTAAACCATTTATTTTTTTAACAAGTTTTCAAGCGCTTAAATTTGTAGAGCCTAACTAAACCGACGGGCGTACGGTATGTACAGAATCGTTGCGCAAGCCCAATACTAATTGATGAGTGTTTTTCTGCACGGTTTTAAAAGCAGTGGTGATGAAAACAATAATTTTTCCCATAATTTAGTTAAATTATTTCCCAAAAAAAAAATTATCAAAGTTTTTAAGGGAGGACAATATTCCAGTTAGTTAGATATTGTATACGATGAAGAAACCCGCTTAAAGTCCACATTGAACCCTACACCACTATCTACCACTACAACACTTAGTTTGCCACCCCATTTCTCCCCAAGACACGCAGCAAGAGTACTTTGAATAATTGAAAAAAAAACTGTCAAGTGTTTGGGGTCCCTGAGACCCTTTATAGGTCAGTAGCGTAATGCTGAGCAGTGAACACGGAAGGGTTAAGAGTGGGCGAGGGAGTGTTAAAAATGTAGCACCTTGTTAGCGGGTCGTATGTACCTGCTTAGTATCTATCTTTAAGCATGGCTAAATATTGATCGTTTTAATTACATAGTGGATCAATCTGGTACATGAAACACAACTGATACACAACTACTTTAAAAAAAATTCGCCAAGAGCGTGTCTGGCCACGCTCAGTGTAGGGTTCCGTAGTTTCCCGTCCGCCACAAATTTCTCACAATGTAACAGAACCCAGTAGCCCATCTAAAAATTAGTAACCCAATTTCCCGAGAGATGGCGCTGTGCCCGGTAGTAATTTTAATTTGCGTGAACCGATTTTTTTCTTTTTGTATTTTTATTTCAAAGAAGATACGCTCAGGATAATGAAATATATAAAAAAGTTTAAAAAAATGCTTGCATTTACGGTTATGCTAACGGTCGCTGAGATTATCCGCGGACGGACAGACAGACAGACAGACATGGCGAAACTATAAGGGTTCCTTTTTGACTACGGAACCCTAAAAATCTAATTAATATACGCAAACTGGGGAAAGTTTGAGCTACACGAATACAGACAAATGCTTGCACTGACTGACAAGGACTACTCAAATCTGTGTGGTTCTTTCTTCAAAAGACCATCTGAGACACTAACCTGCATGGTTCTCATATGATTTGAACAATACATATTTACTGTATGGAGTTTAAAAGAGAGTTTGTTTCGATGTTTTTTCTCAGGATAGTCAGCTAGGACACACAGGATAATCACTAGTTTAAACTGACGAAAAGAAAACAAAATTACGTGTAAAAGTGTTATTTTAATACCTATTTACGAAATAAATATCATTTATCATTTCCTCTCACTCTGGACCAAGGCCTGGCGCCCTACATTTAAGATTGTTGAAGAATTTAAAATTAAAAGGCCACTCTACTGATTGTCCAACGAAATAACTATCGACAAGGCTTTTCCAATTCCAAAATTAATTACCAAATATAATTCCAGTCCAGACACGACATTCTCAAAAACTCAAAACGTAATTAATAAAAACATTTTGCTCAACACGCCCATAAATAATCCGAATTGATGTTAATTAATGATATTGAAGATTAATAAAGAGAAGGAATCAAAAGGCGAATTATAAGGAAATCTGAAGAAACAAGAGGGGCTGGAATGAGAATGTCACGCTGTAATCGGATGGTCGCCGGCAGACGAGACGTTGATAAATAGTCGTCAATGTTCGGATGATGGTGGGTGGGCCAAGTTATAAACGAAGGGACTGAAAATTCAAGGCATATTAGACTCTAGTCAGGCGGACCGCAATTCAACTGCCATCCGAATGCAAATTGCAGTTCAGATGCAGTTTGAATGCAGTTGACACGACTGCAATAGAACTGCAAACCAACCGTGCATCAACAGTTAGTGTGCAGTTTACACGATTGCAATTGCACTGCAATCGGACTTTTAGTTTGCAGTTCTATTGCAGTCGTGTAACTGCATCCGAACTGCAATTTGCAGTTGGATTGCAGTTAATTTTTTTTTACGTGATACCGAACTCTCGTGTTTGTGCCTTATGCTGTACCAAATAACGGCCGAAACTGATGAGGCTAAAAGCTTGAAATTTTGCATAAAGATTATTATATGTCGCAAGTAAGCACTAAGAATAGGATTTTCAGAAATTCACAATATAATAATCACGTAAAAGCGTTTGTATGGAAATGGCCATGTAAAGAGGAGGCATGAAACGCATGGTACAAAAAAGCCATGAGTATAAATGTGGATGGATGGAGAGGGAGAGAGAGACCAAAGAAAATATGGATGGATTTTGTGAGAAATGATATGAAAGAAAGATTCTGTCTTGTCCCCCGTCATGCTATCACTAACTCCGATAGCATGACGGGGGACAAGACAGAATGGAAGAAAAAAACATACGGCGCCGACCCCAAATAAAACGGGACAAGGGCAGGAAAATGATGAGATGATGATCATAATCAAGGAAAACCGTTTGTATAAAAATGTACCTCAATCGTCGTATAACTTAATCTTTAGCAGCTTTTAACTTGTACCACAAGAAGAATAAGACAAAAGATGTCTGTATCACTAATAGGCTTAACAATAATGTTAGTAGCTGCACTCCGTTTAATTGTTTACGATATTGTGTGTCACGGAGAGATTAGATTCGCTTTGTTTTGATTCCCAAGCTTTTCTGATTACCTGCGGAAAATAATTGTAATAAAAGGTAGCTACGTTACTTATAATAAGGTTTTATTCCTTAAGACCTACGAGGACATCGGTATACGCACACCTTAGAGCATTGCTCTAAGACGTACATCTATTGTCTTTTAATTGCGTCTGTAATTACGATAGTAAATTAGGTAATATAATTGTAGTCTTCTATAATGGTTTGTTGTATTGTAGTTGATATAAAACTTAATGTTTTGTGTTTAAAAAAGCACTTTGGTTCAAACAAGTTTTTTTTTAAGGTGTACTAGAAAATATTATATTATATTATTGTAGTAAATGCAGTGTACAATAAAGTGTAAGATAAATAATAAATAAATATTAGTTATATTTTTTAACCGTTTGGGGTTGAAACTTTCGGATTGTGGGATCCAAATGCTTATAAATTGTATAAAGATCTATCGAAACATCTTGTTGAAACTTCGCGTGTCCCAACCAAGGGCTGATTTATTCCTTGAACAGAGTTTAAGCATTACCATACAGTGTGGCAATTCTGCCAGTCTTTTAGGCATATAGTTGATAGCGATATGGAAGAGTTTTTTATAACAAATTACTTGTAATTAATTAGGGTCTTTAACTTAAGAGTGAATAGGTTACTTCTAGGCAAACGTGCTCCATCGTCGGCCACATCATCACTTACCATCAGGTTAGATTGTGGTCAAACGCGAGCCTATATAGAAAAAAAAATAGTTTTTGAGATTTTATGATTAACCAGTGAGTGGTATTTAGCTTATCATTCAAGTTTTTAATGATTTTAAATACAAAAGCTGAGTCAGTCTCACAGACAACTAGGATGACAACTACCAATTACTACTATGACATATTGCAAACAACAACTGAACAATTATTCAGCGAACATTAAGATTAATTTACATGTGGGTACGCGTGCGTTTTTAGGGTTCTGTACCCAAAAGGTAAAACGGGACCCTATTAATAAGACTACGTTTTCCATCCGTCTATTTTTTACTAGCATTCTATCATTTTGCCCGCGGCTTCGCCCGCTTGGTATTGGGGTTGGGGTTGGGGTTTCCGGGATAAAAAGTAGTCTATGTCCTATTCCAGAGTGTATCCTATGCCTGTGCCAAGTTTCATCCAGATCCGTCCAGCCGTTTTGGCGTGGTTGAGTAACAAACATCATAACTTTCGTATTTATAATATTAGTAAGGTGAAACCGTCTGTCACCAGGCTCTGAACTTATGAACTGTGATAGTTAGACAGATGAAATTTTAGATGATGTATAGTGAAAATTGAAACGGTCAATTTGCAGAACAACCAATCCCAAAACATAACAAAATTAAATAAATATTTAAGAGAGCTCGCAAAAAACAAACGTGACTTTTTTGCCGTTTTTAGTTACAGATGATACAGAACCATTCATATGCAAGTCAGACTCAGTTTTGGCCGGTTTTTCATTACTTTTAATGACCCGACAATATTAATTTATGCACCTATGAATAATTTTACTCAACACTCAATTCCCGTCATATTTATTGGAAACGTGAAAAATCGTCAACCCTTCAAATGATGACAGAGAACATGACCGGTCATTTGCACCCCGACATTTTTAAAATGGCGTCCATAATCGTTATTAATATGCGTATGAACCATCTAATATTGAGCGTTTATGCAAATATACAGTATTTGCTAAAACGCACAGAATTTGCATACATTTGTGGTACCGTTTTTTGTGTTCAATGACACGTGAGAGATATAAATATTGTCTCTCATTTTTGTTTTGCCGTTTCTAATTTGCATAAGCATTGCAGGGTTGGTTATGCCGTTTTGAATAATTAAGGTGGCTGTTTTTTTTAATTTTGGCGTTTAGATGGTGGAATTAATTTACTTAGTGTTTTCATTAAAGATATTCCCTAACAAATATTGGATACAAGATAATACTTGTAAGCTTTTGTCGAATTTTTTCTCTGGTCAAAATTCTAGTTAGCTTTTTCGATTATTATATTAATAAGTCTTACGTGTTCTGTTTACTAAGTAGAATATCATTACTTAGCCTAAATATGTAGTTAACAACCGATTAACACCCAAAACTAAAATTCGTGAGCTTATTCGTAAGAGGTTGGCAGAAGTTTCATAACAGTGTTAATGTTTTTCTAATTGTCCATTTGTATGACTTTATTTGTGTAAATATATATATGTCGCGTTGAGATGGGGTTTATGTAGTGGAGATTAATTCACACTTGACAGTGGAATTAATCTCCCCTACACAAACCCTATCTCAACGCGACATATATTATACTAGCTTTTGCCAGCAGCTTCACCCGCGTACATAAAATATAGCCTATGTGTTAGGAGTCAACCAGCTTTCTATTGTTCCTTACATTTTTTCAATCGGACCAGTAGTTCCAGAGATTACCTCCTACAAACAAAAAAACAAAAAAACAAACTTTACCTCTTTATTATATTAGTGTAGATAGATTATTATTTTGTGTATTTATGGTTTATTAGTTTATCTATTCTTGTATTCAGTTTTCCTTTCTCTTTTATTTCAACTACCACTGTTTTTTCTCTCTATCACCCTAAGGTTGGCTGATAGCAAATGCCTATGGCATAATTCCGCCTCTGTACTTTTTTGAGCATCAAGTGTTTAAATAAATTAATCAATAGTTCAGAAAGTCAGGTATAATGTACACTTATGAACATCATTATCATTTTTACCAAAAGACGTCCACTGTTAGCATAGGCCTTTCCCAAGTGTCACCAAAACCACGGTCTTGAGAGTCCCGCAACAATCGGATTGCCGCAATTGGTCCCGATTTTCGCGATTTCAATTTTGGTCCCATAGTAAAAGTTGTTTATCGTGACTAAAATCACGTGTTTAGGTCTCGGTCACAAATTACCAGTCACCCTACATATAGAGGCAAAGCCAAATTCTATCTAGTCGAAAATTGATTCCATATTTTAGACTTTTATTTTATTGGACCGATGGGTCGGTCTTCTGAAAATAAATAAATAATTCGTGATGCATTTCTCCAAAGCTATCAAAAATAGGTATCCTATTTGATACAGCTGTAAATTCAATGACAGTTTGAAACCTTTCATAAATGGGAGACAAGTCCTGAAACACCGCAGTGTAAAGTCGTCTTCAGACGGATCATGGATAGATTTTTAGTAAAAAAAAACCCCAGGCAAGTGCGAGTCGGATGCGCGCACTTACAAACTAACCTATAAAAAACCGTTTAATTCCCGAATGGAGTTTCAAAGGTTTTTCCGAATCACAAGAGTTTTTTTTGTGAAGTAAATAGAAATTTGCAGTTTTCAGACTTTTTTTCCTATATTGTGCCATAAGACCCTGCCTCATGACAAATTTTAAGATTCTAGCTCACGGGAAGTACCATCTTTATTCTTTATTGAACGTTGTATTACGTTTTTTGCGACATACCTATATTTTTTCGTTAACTTAGAAGTTTGATTTTTTCACAGCTTCAAGGGCCAGGAGACCAGTGTAGAGTAGAGTTTTAATTTTAACTTGATATCATATATACATATACACTCTTTCCCGATATAAAGGGTCCTAACAGACAGACGGACTACAAAATGATTTCCTTTTGAAGTACGGAACTCTAAATTAAAAAAAAATGGTTTACAATCTTACAGTGTTTACAATTATACGGTAACATACGCAAGCTTCACGCAAACGTACACCACCAGTGTAATAAAGAATTCGCATCTAAGACGCTACGCGCCTATAGACAATAGGCCTAAAAACGGCGCGGAGTCGCAGCGTAAACGCAGCTCGGCGGTCTAACACTCCCTAACTGAACCTATTTTTAAGGTCGTATACTTTACGTTTCTGAAAACAATAAACAATAGCATTACGTATTGACGGCTCAATCGATTCGACAGTTTTTATTGGCTATAGCGTCTCAGTTTTATCTGAAAAGTGCATTGCCATGTTGAGAGAATGATGGTGGAATAATAAAACACCTATACATGTTTTATATCGTTGCGGATAAAGGGTAATTGTGTGTTTTATTTTTGTACCGAGCTAGATAAAAAAAAATAACTCAAATCAAAACTGTTTTATTTCACGTACGCCTAAACTTACTTCATAGTTCTTCATGGGCACTTATAAAATGCACGATTCCAATTGTTTTTTCCCTAAGGAGAAGAACTGGCAAGAAACTCAGTGGTTATTCTTTAAAAAAACTGAGCAAGTGCGTGCCAAACTCGCACCCTGTGAGTTCCTTACAAACTTACATATGTACTTTTATGACGTAAGGACAATAAGCTAAAAGTCACGAAGAGTTTAATTAGGTACTTAGAAATGTATCAATTTATAGGTAACGTGATAAACGAATTAGTTCGTCTTGTATTCAGCCGTCAGGTGATAAAAAGTTAATAGTGCTTGTTCCAGACGGTGATAAGTTTTTAACTATTTGCTAAAATGTGCTGATATATTTGTAAAAAAATAAATTTGTGTCGATAGCAAATACCTTTCTTAGGAGCAAAATATAGATCAATAACTTGCTATGCGAAATTTCTGATGTCACGGAGGATTTCTAAAAGAGAAACTATAGTCCTAGAACTACAGGTGTAACTAAAAAATACAGGTATTGTTTTAGTCAGTAAAAGACCTCGCTCTCCAGTTACGCCCGAGACCAAAACCCTTCAAAAAAGAGAGATTCTGACTTTTTTTTATAAAAATAAAACAAATATAATTAATTGTATATTTATACACTAAACTAAACCATAAGTAAATAAAAAAGAAAAAGGAACAGCTACTCATAATGCGACAGATTGTGGAAAAAGCTACAGATTTCCACATTGCCCTCTATGTACGCCTCGTTGACATCAGGTAAGCTTTCGATACCGTCAAGTGGCGGAAACTCAAGTCCTGACGGAAATGGATGTACCACAATACCTTAGTCACCTCTTCAAACGGCTGTATGAAGATGGCACCGCCGCAGCCCGAGTTGGCGGTGTTGACTCTGAACTTTTTAAAAAGCAGGCTGGTGTCAGATAAGGTTGTATACTGTGTCCTCTGTTATTTAATATATAAACAGAGTACATCATGCGGACTGTTCTCGAAGACTGAGACGAGCAAATATCTGTGGGAGGTCGAAAGATATCAAATCTAAGTTATGCAGATGACACTACCCTCCTAGTGTTAAGTAGAGACGTAATTGAGACACTCCTTGGCCGTCTGGAGACTACAGCGTTGGATTTTGGACTCGCAATCAAACGGGACGGAACAAGACTAAGGACCGTGCTGACAACAACCAACCAGGCGTCTAAAGTAAAGTAGGATGCAAGGTAGTGAAGAGTTACTTAGTGATCAGTCACTGGTTGCAATTGCTGGTGCGGCAGTAAGTTGTTTTTTTGTGTTACTAACCCTTTAGTTTATAAGTTTTTTACTAACCATTGGAACTGTGTTGTCTTTTTAAATAAATTATTATTATTATTATACTTGAGCGCCAATGATGGAGGCTGCGAAAACTCACTGGTAGAACTGGCGAACTTGTATTTGGACTTTTTTTTCTCATTTTAAACAAATAATAAATTCGTATAAGATACTTTTAGAGGTTCACCCAAGCCAAGCTGTTAAAACAACTTTTTTTGAATAAAAATCTTTCAGATCATTTAGAAATTTTAAAAAAGAAATTGGAGATTTAAAAATACTTACTTAGAAGCCGACAGTATATTTTTCTTTACTTTTAATGAACGAATACTTTTTACTCCTTGGAACGATAGCATTTATGCAACAACACTTGAAGGAAATTAAAATTGGGGAACAAGATAGTAATTGCAGTTCGTAAAAAGAATTAGAAATACTAATCGCTCATTTTGCATAAGTAAGCAATTAGCTATCATTAAGACGTAAGTATGACGTAAATAATTTAAAAATATTAGTCTGACTTTCTGAAAAACACTATATTGCTGATAAACACAGTATTTGTATCGGTAATAATTCTGGTGATAACATATTTTTTCCTGAACAAAAGTGCATTAAAAATAATATAACTAAAACATACGGTGGCATTTAAAATAATATAGTTATTTTGATTTTTTAATATCTAAGCTTAGGAAGTTAAAAATTTAAAAATAATATAGTTATTTTGATTTTTTAATATCTAAGCTTAGGAAGTTAAAAATTTAATAAGAATTCAAACATTATTTTATCATTTATTTATTCATTACCAAATGTAAGTGAAAACAGTCAGGTGTTTTATAATCATCATAATTATAATAATACAACTTCATACTAAGCAAACGTATATATTTTACAATCACTCATAAAATAGTATTTTAGGAAAGATAAAATAAAACCCAAATTTAATTAAAATTACTTACATATAACATAGATCGTAGTCATTTGCTAACATATCTGTTAGTTTTTGTGCAATGACCATAACAGTTCCTTGAAGATTAGATCCAATATGTGCAGGCATAACACTAGCATCAGCTACCCGGAGGTTCTTGACTCCCTTTACTCTAAGCTCCGAGTCTACCACAGATCCCATAGCACAAGTACCTGCGTAGTTATGGAAAGTACTTACCATTCCTTGGACATAGCACTTCCAATAATCTTTGGAACCTATCTTAAGGCCTCGACAAGTTTCCAGCTCAGGATCAATAAATTTAGCATCGATACGCTTATAGTAAGAAGAATCTACAATAGTATTATAATGCTCAAGGTATTCAGCATGGCGCTCCAAATCTCTCTTCTTAGAATAATATCCAGGATCAATTAATGGACTGTCTTCAGGATCAGTGCTGTTCAGAAGCAATTCACCGCGGGACTCGGCATACAACAGATTAATTCCAATAAGATTTACTTTTCTATCTTCCTTTTTTTTATAGAAACGATCGCAAAGCTCATCTTTGAAGGTGAAGACGAAGTTACATAATATTAAAAAGTATGATGGTTCGATGACTCCATGAAATACTTGGTAGTCTGCACGACTTTGATATTTTTTGATGGCAACCCGTCCTTCTATAATGTAAGCTGGAAACTTGTAGGGATTTGGTGGTCGTACGGTTACAGCCTCTTCCATTTTGTGAACGACTAAACCCGATGGCTGGTCTAGGAAGTTTTGGCCTACAGGAAGATCTGAAATCACTTTGATTCTTTTGTCTTCCAAATGGTCTTTTGGCCCAATGCCAGAAAGCATGAGCAAATGAGGTGATTTTATAGCGCCTGCAGTAACGATTATTTCTTTCTTTGCATTCACAGTTATTAATTTCTTATCTTCTGTAAGAACTTGGACTCCGGTAGCGCGTTTGTTTTTATCAAAAACTATCTTAGTTGCTAAGGAATTGTACATTACTTTTAAGTAAGGGTTATCCTTCTCAGGGCTCAAAAATATATAGGCTGTGCTTTTTCGCTTTTGATCACTGATTGTGAAATATGTGTTAGTGTAACCAAGGGTGTGATTCGGATTGATATCGTTAACGACGTTGTAGCCCAATTCTCTGTATGCTTCAAAGAAACCATCATTCATTTTAGAATGGTATTTCTTAATTTTCATTCTACCTTTCGTGCCATGGAAGACAACATCTGGTGAATTGAGGATTTGTTTATCGATTAGTTTTTCGTTTCTTTTGATAAGTGGAAAGAGTTCTTTGTATGACCAGCTAGGGTCGTTTGTGATATCTGCCCACTCTTGGTAGTCCTTAGGGTTTCCCATGCCATACCACATGAAATTTACTTGCGAGGTTCCACCAAGTACTTTGCCTTGCAGTAAATGTGTTTTCTCACCTTTTTGATACTGATGTTTGATCTCATCGCGAACTGATGTGAAATTCCAATCATAATCTGTATTTTTAGCAAGAGGAAATAATCTTGCCAGCTGAAAAATAACATGCATATATTAATTGAATACGCACATTAGTTTCTAAGAGGATTTTGACAAATTATCTAAATTTTAACTAGCACATCATTAATAAGGGCCAGATAGAGAAGGCAATACTCGCATTATAAGGGGACTGAAACATTAACCATCAGTAGCTTGAATCCTGCTCCCAACGACCGAATTGTCAAAAATATGTGATTGAAAAAATAAAGAAACATTAATAACAAGAGTACCTATGCTATTATTTACCTTTATCGAAAATATACTTTTTTTTACAGAAAATTACTAATACATGCTTTTCGAGGGGTTTTTCTCGCGTGAAATTAGTTATTCTCCCTATTATAACCTATATTTCATTTGCCCAATAATATTGGTTATTAGGTTAAAGTGTGTTTTAAATTATCTACCTGAGTTTCGAAAGCAGGTTGACCTCCAGCTTCTATGAGCAGAACCTTCACTTTCTGTCGAGCTAGATTACTAGCTATTATACACCCTGCGGTGCCACCTCCTACTATTACAAAGTCGGCGGTATACCCATCTGAAAAACAAAACAAAATTACAACTCATAATATAATAATTATGAAAAAGACCAGACTAAGGTTGAAAGAACTTCCAGTACTAGTTTCAAAGTTTAAAGAAAAATTATTTTCATTTTTTTTATATCATGGGGTCTTGCCTTCCTTAGAATTTTATGATAAATACAGTGTGAAAATTAGACATTAATAAAGCGTAAAAAACAGCGGTACCTTTTATAACAGCTGGTTGTGGCCATAGAAATCCAGTAAGGTTCAGATATGTGAGCAATTTAAAGATTTTCTGAGCCTTGAAAAAAATCGAAGATGCTTGCGCTGACGGTCCCATGACGTTCATGGCAATTTAAAACCATTTGAGGAATCTGAAATGAGGATATTAACCATTACCGTAATTAGAGACATAATAGAAAGACTAGGGTAAATCCAGGATAGTTGCCCCAGTGGGATAGGTGCCCCGATTTCGATTACTCTAGTTGTGCGAATGAATAGTATACTATTTCAATTATTAATCAAAATATTTTCCAGCTACTATTATGTTGATTGTGTCTTACGTTTCTATGTGATTGCATCAGAAGACAAAATGCGATCAAAGTTTTTAGGGGATAGTTGCCCGTTTTGAGGGGAGGGCGTCTATCCTATAAGGCATTTTTTATATGGATCAGGCAACAATCCCACATGTGGGATAGATGTCACAAAATATAGAGGTCTGCTAAAATCGCTAATACTCTAAAAATATAAAATAAAATGTTTTTAAATCATTACAAAGTGGTCAACGAAAAACCAAAGTACCTGCTGGTACTACAAATAACGCATTTCACTTTTTTTACTCAGAGATATGGAGTGATATCAAAAAGTGGGGCAACTATCCGGGGTTTTACCCTATAGGTGTGCGAACGCCGTTCGCTTGGGGTTCAAGAGTTTAAGGTAGTTTAGCAATACACTGAAGAGAAAAAGCTCAGTGTTGTCTAATCAATGAGACCTTAAAAATATCCTTTCCAGCAGCAGATTTTTATATTAAGTGTATCTGGTTAGGTTAACCCATCCTTATCAACCCATCTGTTAGCAGAGCAATGCACTTAGCTCACTACTAGGTAATTTTACAGTTTTTCAGGTCATGTGAACATTTTATACACAGCAAAGACGTAACGACCATAACGTGTAACTTTAAATGCGCTAAACCTGACAATAGTTTGCTTGATATAACGAGCAGAATCAATTTAACCATTTTTTTTAATATAGGTTACATTTTCTCTAAAATTCTTCATTAAAAATGATGCTCATGTCTACTTATTATTAAGCCAAGCTATCACGTTCCCAAACCTGATATAGTACGTCAACGAACTAGAAAGGTCTAATTAAATAATAATTTTCTCATATGCGGGATATTAATTGTTCTTATTATAGAATTTATCAGAATTGCCAGTAAAACTAAAACAGCACATGACTTTTTTTAATGAACGTTTTTATTAGAATTAGGTAAATTTAATAAACATCATTTGGAGTTCTGAGGTTTTGCGCATTTGTTGTTACACGTTGTATAGAGTTATAGACTTTAGAAGTTTAGATTATAATAGACTTAGATAGCTGTGAGAAGGAAATGGGCTGTAATATACCACGCAGGCCCAGTGCGAGTTGCTATATGGTAATATCTTCGAATTTTTGATCTAGAATGTTGTCATTACCTACTTTAGGAACATTGGCGATCTGTATATTTATAGCATCGAATTTCTAAGTATAACTATTCAAGCTTTATTAAATTTAAAGAAAATACTTGTGACTTACCCGTCAATGTTGAAACTCCACGATTCTTTAACGAATCGTGCACTTATATAGATGCAACACTTCACTATCAACCTTTTTATATTTTTAGTCAAAGTTTGTTAAAAATGATAAGGGTAATAAATGCAGTCAAAAGTAAAAGTTAAATAAACAAATAAATATTGTAGTGACGTTGTTTAGAGTGAAGGCCGGGTAAGGTTAGTGATAGTAATGCTAATAGCAAAAAAAAAACCAAGTGCGAATCGGACTCCCGTATGAAAGGTCCTGCACCGACCATAGCAAAATAAAACCTATTCATCATCATCATTTCAGCCGAAAGACGTCCACTGCTGGACATAGGCCTCCCCCAAGCGCCGCCACAAAGACCGGTCCTCTGCGTCTCGCATCCATCGGCTTCCAGCAACCCTGACCAGGTCATCGGTCCACCTTGCGGGAGGCCTTCTAACGCTACGTCTTCCGGTACGCGGTCGCCACTCCAGAACCTTTCGGCCCCAGCGGCCATCCATTTCGCGTGCAATGTGCCCTGCCCATTGCCACTTAAGTTAAAAAACCTATTAAAACAGTTCAATTCCCGAGTTGAGTGACTTTTAAAAATAGCATTTTTTTGTGACATAACTACAAAATTTGCAGTTTTTAGATATTTTTTCCACACTTGTGCTATGACACCTTGCTTCATGTAAAATTTCAGGATTCTAGATCAACGAGAAATACCGTATGAATTTTAATTCAGTTGAGAGTATCGAAGTATGTGTTTTCTGTGACATAAATAGCCGTATCTATTATTAGTCAACTTTTGCAGCTGCAAGGGATCGTATACGGGAATATATGGTTTAAATTTCAACTCAAAAGGCGTCCCCAAGATAATGGGTATTGACAGAAAGACAACTTTTTTTCAAATGAATATTTTTTTTGAGACGTAAAAACAAATTTACTGTTGTTGTTTAGCTTGCGTTGTGTCAAATTTCAGGGCCGTGAGTCAACAAGAAGTACCTTATGAATTTTAATTCCTTGAGAGTATTGAAAAAATATTTTTTGGGACATAAACAGCCATACCCTTAGAATTTTGATTTTTTTACAACTTCAAAAGACCGTAGACCTGAAAATGCGGTCCAAATTTCAACCCTATATCTCCAAGCGTTCCTAAGATAAAGGGTCCTGATAAACAGACAACAAAGTGATACTACAAGTCTAACGTTTTTTTCCTTTTGAAGTATGGAACCCTACATTTCTAGCATTTTAATCGTCCATATAGAATTTATAAAAATATTTAAATGCTGCAAACAATTTTTAAATAGCATGAAATACAACAAAAAGTTTTTTCTATTCACCCCTGATTTGTTTTTATTCACCCCGTTTTACGGTACTTATAGACCAGTGCAGATAGCTTTTGAAAGGGAACAAAATAGTAGTAGAATGAAACCCATTGGAAAAGGAAGATAATATAGCAAAAATTTAAGGAAAAATAAATTACGGTCGATCTGAGGTCGGGAAGTGGATGGGTGTGCGGTTTTAAGGGTAAAAAAATGGTCTCTCGATTTCTGGGAAAACTATTGGTTTTATGGAAAAATGTCTAATAGCAAACGTGTAGGTTATAAAAAGATCTACCAATTTTGTATTTACACTTTTTCACACAGCTTCAAAATCTATGTGAAAAGTCCAAAAAACCGAGTTTTTAATTTATTTTTTTATCTCCTTTAAAAATTACTTATTTCACAAAATTTAGTGAAAAGTTTTTTTTTATGTTCCAAACTTATTATAATTTTTTTGATTTAAAATATTCACAGTTGCTCTTTATTTTGACTTAACATCGAAAAAACAGCCTATTTTTCAATCGAAAAATCTCACGTAAAAATATGTGATTTTTTTTTAAAGTTTGTTTTGCCAGCGGCTTCGCCCGCGTGAAAGTAGGGTTCTCCATACGAACTTTAAACGCCCATAACATCCCTTTGGAAGCTGAATTTTGGAAACCCTTTTCTTAGTGTTCGCCTACGTTATAAAAGGAAGTCTTGTGGAAAATTTCACACTCCTAGTCCCAGTAGTTTTGGCTGTGCGTTGATATGTCACTCAGTCAGTTTCTCCTTTTATATATATATACAGATCAATGTACCTTCTGTTCACAAAATTAATAAATAATTTTGATTTTGGAGTTTTTTATTCCTACACAAATTCATGTTTCCGTGATAGTAAACATGACCGGTTTTTTGCGTGTTTATCTTAATGTTGAACAAAAATACTCTTTTTAGGGTTCTGTATGTAAAGGGTAAAACGGTACCAACTAAACTTAAACGGTAATACTATTATTATTAAAACTCCGTTTTCCGGTTTTCTGCCTGTCTGGCCATTAGATAGTCTGGTCACTAGACTGTGTCTCCATAGCCAGCTGACAGACGCCCATTGTGGCGATTGAGGATAGCTATCATGTTCATGAGTCTTGAAAAATATAGCTTTAATACTCAATCTACACTAATATAATAAAGAGGTAAAGTTTGTTTTTTTGTTTTTTTATTTTTTTGTTTGTAGGAGGTAATCTCTGGAACTACTGGTCCGATTGGAGAAATTTTAGCAATAATAGAAAGCTGCTTTACTCCTGAGTGACATAGGCTATATTTTATGTACGCGGGCGAAGCCGCTGACAAAAGCTAGTTTATTTATACAAAAAAGCTACCACTACTACTACCGTTTACACTCTTGTGACCCAAGCGAACGCTCTAATTATGGTACTCGAAAGTCTAAACTGTTATGCCCGATCAAAAACAAAACACATGGTGGAAAGTTCTTTTTTAAATATTTTTATTGTAGATTATTGTGTGTTATTTAATTAGGCAGAATAAACATGTTTCCTTTCTTTCTTTTATTTTTTGCTACGTACGGTTTGGACCCTTTCGTCATCACAGACCTCCTCTCTAGGAGAGGGAATGGGCTATAATCCACCACACGAGCATGCGTATTCGTGGATGTTTTCTCGGTTTCCTTACGATGTTTTCTTCACCGTTTTGAGAGCAGTGGTGATTAAATAAATTACACAAAGTAATGAGCCTGGCTGGGTTTGAACCAACGACCTACAACTCGTAAGTCGGGGCCGTTACCACTCGGCCACCACTGCTCACCAACCTTTCCTACGCGACCCTTTCGTACGCGAGTCCAATTCGCACTTAGCTTAAGTAAGTTTTTTTCACTATTAGCATTACTATCACTAACTTTACCCGGCCATCACTAGAAACAACGTCATAACATTATACATTTCGTTACTTAACTTTACTTTTGACTGAATTTATTACTCTTATCATTTTTAACAAAGTTTTACTAAAAATTTAAAAAGGTACTGCAGTGTCTATATAAGTATCTATATAAGTAGACGATTAGTTAAATAATCGTGGAGTTTGAACATTGACGGGTAAGTTTCGAGTGTTTTCTTTAAATTTTATAAAGCCTGAATAAAGAGAAAGGCGGTTTGACATAGCGAAGCATACCATCAGCTTATAATGTTCCTAGAGCTAGGACTCAGGCGTCTTCTCTAGGAGAGAGAATGGGCCGTAATCCACCAAGCGGGCCCAGTGCAGGTTGGTGGATGTAGTCTTTGAATATTTTTTTTTTACTTACATGTGCACACTTCCAAAAAAAATTAAATTACTCAGTAAAGGGTAATATTACTCAGTAAAGAGTAAAATTACTCAGTAAAGGGTAAAATTACTCAGTAAAATGTAATATTATTAAAATGTAGAATTACTTAGTAAAATGTAAAATTACTTAGTGAGCTAAGTGTGTGTATAGCTCGCCGAATAGATGGGTCGATAAGGGTGGGTTTCAGCCGAACCGTAAAATTTTGATATTTATTTAATATCAAAATTTTGATATTAAATAAATATCAAAATTTTACGTGCCTACCGTATATGTTATTTTTAAAGCTTCATTTACTGAGATTTTTCTTTTTAGTGTATTTCTAAACACCTTAATATCCTCATTTCAGATTCCTCAAATATTTTAAATCTTCACGAAAACAATGAATACGACAGCGCGAACATTTTCGGCTTTTCACAAGGCTCAGAAAATCTTTAAATTGCTCACATATTTGAACCTTACTGGATTTCTATGGCCACAACCAGCTGTTATAAAAGGTACCGCTGTTTTTTACGCTTTATTAATGTTTAATTCTTACGATATATGCCATAGCATTCTGGGGATAGAAAGCATACCCCCTTGATATTAATAAAACGGCTATAATCCATCAGGTTTTTTTTTTTTTTTTTTTTTTATGGTAGGTGAAAATCATCCAATGACGAAACCCGCTCTTGGGTGGAGCGGGAGACTAGTGTCAGACTCTTACTGACTAAAAAACCTACCCCGTACCTTCCTTGCCCTATTCCTGGAGTCGAGGTAACAGTTTCCCACTTCCCTCTAGACTCCGGGAGGCTTCGACCCTGAAGGGCCCCTGCAGTTTGCTGACAACTCCTTGAGGCGCGCGGGAACGGTGCGCGCCGTTGACGACTAGGACTCGGCCTTACAGACGACCGGACGGCGAGCTACCCATTGCTCACCGTCCGCGAGCCAGTGTCTACGGTAGCCGGATATCGGCAGGATCGCGGCGGCGACGGCTACGGCGAGTACGCCGTTGCCTTTGCCTTATGCGGTCGGCCTCCTCCTTTAAGAGCATTACTGCTTCGCAGAAGGAGGCGACCGCCTGCATAATCCATCAGGTGGACTCTGGAGTTCGACTCCCTCACATGAAAATCTTTCTAATATTATAAATGCGAAAGTTACAATATTTGGATGTTTGTTACTCAATTACGCCAAAACGGCTTCACGGATCTGGATGAAATTTGCCACAGGCATAGGATACACTCCGGAATAGGACATAGGCTACTTTTTATCCCGGAAACCCCAAACCCAACCCCAATACTACACGGACGAAGCCACGGGCAAAAACTAGTTATTTATATGGCCTACAGATCCACAGCTATTCCTGGCCAGGGTGTCTGTGTATATACATGCTTATTAACGTTCCTTTGTGGGCGACTTCTGAAACGTTATAAAAAAGGGCTTAGAATGGAGCAAAGGGACTCTATTAAAGATAGTATATCCATCAGGGTCCAACTGATACCTATATACCAGCATAAATTGATGAATCCACAAGTCTTCAACAATTATTCAATTCTAGTAATAACGAAAGTATAATCTAACTTCTAAAGTTTTTCAGATGGGTATACCGCTGACTTTATAATAGTGGGAGGTGGCACCGCAGGGTGTATAATAGCTAGTAATCTAGCTCGACAGAAAGTGAAGGTTCTGCTCATAGAAGCTGGAGGTCAACCTGCTTTCGAAACTCAGGTAAATAATTTAAAACCCACTTTAATCTAGTGACCACAATTTGCAGTAATATTACTAGGCAAATTAGGATGAAACTTTAAGGCTTACACATGAGAATAATTTATGATGCGGCATTACTAATTTCATGCAACGAAAACCGCTCGCAGAAGCAAGTATCATTCTTTTTTTCTGTTCAATAAGTATTTAAAAAAAAAAGTATATTTTCGATAAAGGTTGACTAAACCACTTGTCATAATTATGTCAGAAAGAATAATAATACTATTATTATCATCTCTTTATTTTTTTAATGACATATTTTTGACATTTTTGAATATTTGGTCGTCGGGAACAGGGTCCAAGCTACCTGTGGTTAGGATTTCAGAGACAGGAAACTCCTTACAATGTGTCGTATCGAGGAAAACTATCTTCTGTATCAGGCCCTTATTATTATCATTATTAATGATTTGCTCGTCAAAATTGCAATAATTTGTCAAAAACCTCTTCGAAACTAATGTGAGGACCTCAATTGATAAATTCGTGTTGTTTTTCAGTTTGCAAGATTATTTCCCCTTGTTGAGCATACAAATTATGATTGGAATTTCACATCAGTTCGCGATGATATCAATCATAAGTATCAAAAAGGTGAGGAAACACATTTACTGCAAGGCAAAGTACTTGGTGGATCCTCACAAGTAAATTTTATGTGGTATGGCATGGGACACCCTAAGGACTACCAAGAGTGGGCAGACATCACAAACGACCCTAGCTGGTCATACAAAGAACTCTTTCCACTTATCAAAAGAAACGAAAAACTAATCGACAAACAAGTCCTCAATTCACCAGATGTTGTCTTCCATGGCACGAAAGGTAAAGTGAAAATTCAGAAATACCATTCTGAAATGAATGATGGTTTCTTTGAGGCATACAGAGAATTGGGCTACAATGTCGTTAACGATATCAATCCGAATAACACTCTTGGTTACACTAACACATATTTAACAATCGGTGATCAAAAGCGACAAAGTACAGCCTATACATTTTTGAGTCCTGAGAAGAATAACCCTTACTTAAAAGTAATGTACAAATCCTTAGTAACTAAGATAGTTTTTGATAAAAACAAACGCGCTGCTGGAGTGCAAGTTCTTACTGAAGATAAGAAATTAATAACTGTGAATGCAAAGAAAGAAGTAATCGTCACTGCTGGCGCTATAAAATCACCTCATTTGCTTATGCTTTCTGGTATCGGGCCAAAAGACCATTTGGAGGACAAAAGAATTAAAGTGATTTCAGATCTTCCTGTTGGCCAAAACTTTCTAGACCAGCCATCGGGTTTAATCGTTCACAAAATGGAAAAGGCTGTAACTGTAGGACCACCAAATCCTTATAAGTTTCCAGCTAACATTATAGAAGGACGGGTTGCCATCAAGAAATGCCAAGATCGTGCAGACTACCAAGTATTTCATGGAGTCATCGAACCATCATACTTTTTATTATTATGTAGTTTCGTTTTCACCTTTAAAGATGAGCTTTGCGTTCGTTTATATAAAAAAAAGGAAGATAGAAAAGTAAATTTTATTGGAGTTAATCTGTTGTATGCCGAGTCTCGCGGTGAAATGATTCTGAACAGCACTGATCCTGAAGACAGTCCGTTAATCGATCCTGGATATTATACTAACGAGAGAGATTTGGAGCGCCATGCTGAATACCTTGAGCATTATAATACTATTGTAAATACTTCTTACTATAAGAGTATCGATGCTGAATTTATTGATCCTGAGCTGGAAACTTGTCAAGGACTTAAGATAGGTTCCAAAGATTATTGGAAGTGCTATGTCCAAGGAATGGTAAGTACTTTCCATAACTACGCAGGTACTTGTGCTATGGGATCTGTGGTAGACTCGGAACTTAGAGTAAAGGGAGTCAAGAACCTCCGGGTAGCTGATTCTAGTGTTATGCCTGGACATATTGGGTCTAATATTCAAGGAACTGTTATGGTCATTGCACAGAAAATGTCATATCTGTTAGCGAAAGATCACAAACTACATATGTTGTAAATAAATAATTTTATCATAATTTGGTTTTTATTCTATTTTATGAGTAATGTTAAATATAATTCTGAAGTTGTCATATCATAGGATGACTTTGAAATACCTTTCCGTTTACCCGGTAACAAATAAATGCCTAAATAATGTTTGCATACTTAGATTTTTATTTTCCAAAGTGCCCTACAAAATCAAAAGTGTGATGTTATACATGTCTCATGTAGTGTCACTAGAAATGGCTTTTACCGTTATTGTATTACCTATATTGTCCATTTGATATAAATCATCAGAAAAAAAATATTATCTTCAGAATTACTACCGATGCAAATATCATCATCATCATGTCAGCCGAACGACGCTCACGGCAGGACATAGGCCTCCCCCAAGGATCTCCACAACGATTGCCCGCGATCTTCACCAGATCGTCGATACAAATATATTACACTCATATTGATCCAAATGCATTTGACTAGTATTACAGAAAGTCAGACACATTTATATTTTTAACTGTAATTAGGGCCTGATCATACTAGCGGATTGCGAGCGTCTTCAAAGCGGAGCGGGTGCGCAACGAATGCGTCGCGAACACGCCGCGGATGCGCGGACGCGTGGCAAATGCATTACATTTTCGTGGCGTGTTTGTAGCAAATTGGTAATTTGCTACAAACACGCGTTGTGTGTTCGCGACGCATTCGTTGCGCGCCCGCTCCGCTTTGAGGGCGTTCGCAATCCGCTAGTATGATAAGGCCCTTAGAGACATAATAGAAAGACAATACACTCAGAAACAAAATGGATTCCGACGAGGAAACACTGCTGTTGGCTTTATTGCTTCGAAGACGCTGGAGACGAAAACGAAAGCATCGACGAATTTAAATCTCGTTGCGCGTCCGCTACAAATTCGCTGCGCATGCGCGGCGTGTTCGTTGTGTGTTCGCGACGCATTCGTTGCGCGCCCGCTCCGCTTTGAGGGCGTTCGCAATCCGCTAGTATGATAAGGCCCTTAGAGACATAATAGAAAGACAATAGGAATGCGGACGCCGACATTCGCTCGGGGTTCAAGAGTTTTAATTATAAAAGCGATATGTACGTCTTAATGATTGTAAATTACTTACTTATGCAAAACTACCGAATACTTTATCTTTATCCAAACACTTGCATTGTGTATTTCTAATCCTTATTTACATTGTTATTGCTGAAATTCTATCACTTTCAAGGAGTAAATTCGTTCGTTCGTTTGTTCTTATATTCACTTTTCCTTGCTCTTTTATTGCACCTACCACTGTTTGTCTCTCCATCACCCTAAGGTTGACTGGTAGAAAATGCCTAAGTCCGCCTCTGTACATTTGTGCATGAAGTATTAAATAAATAAATAAAGAAAAAATATACTTTTAGGCAATTTTTTAATGGTGAGAAAAATCATCGAATGAGGAATCCCGCCCTTAGGCAGAGTCAGACTCTTACTGACTAAACGACTCACCCCATTCCATCTTATCCTTCATACCGGGTTTGAACCTTCCTTTTAGAAACTGGACCGGGGCCCCAGTAGTATAAACTAATTACTAATTTAAAAATTATTGTTTGTGTATTTAAACTTCATGTAAATTAGTGGTATATAGGCGGACTTAATATAACAAGGCATTTTCTACCAGTTTTTTTTTATGGTAGGTAAAAATCATCGAATGACGGATCCCACTCTTGGGCGGAGCGGGAAACAGTGTCAGACTCTTACTGACTAAAGAACCTACCCCGTGCCTTCCTTGCCTTATTCCCAGAGCCCCGGTGTAACGCTTTCGCATCAACTCTCAGCTCCGGGAATTTTCTACCAGTAACCTTAGATTGTCAACCCAAGTTTTAAAGAGATAACAGTGTGGTAGGACTGAAGGAAAAAGAATGAGATACTATAATTAAATTACGTCCGGGCCACACAGTGGGTCGCTACTGTTTGGCCTCACCGTACATGGTAAGTTCAGGTACCTCACCTGCATCGGATTCGTGCGGAAGAGTCGCCCGGGTGTCGCCACTAAGTGGACAGCCCGGAGAATACGGTAGAGCACGCGGTAAAGGTATGCCCCGCTTGAGCAGAGCATCGCCGCGTCCTCGTGGGTGGGGGAGATCGGCGGCGGCTACCTCTCGCGTTGGTCTTGGTTCAAGCTATGGTCCGCAGCGAGAAGGAGTGGCAGGTCGCATCCTTCTTCGAGGCAGTATGCTAGCAAAGGGAGAGGCCGACCGCATCAGGCAAAGGAAACGGCGCTCTCGCCATAGCCGCCGCCGCCGCGATTCCGATCCCGATAACCAGCCACCATAGGCGCGGGCTTGCTGACGGCGAGTAATGAGTAGCCTGCCGTCTGGTCGTCTGGTAATTATCTAAATTGACCCCAATTCGTCGACGGCGTGCACTGTTTCCGCTCGCCTCAAGGAGTTGTCAGCAAACTGTAGGGGCCCAGCAGGGACGAAGCCTTGGTACCAAGGGTTGATGCGAAAGCGTATTACCGAGGCCCTGGGATCAAGGCAAGGAAGGAACGGGGTAGGTAGTTTAGTCAGTAAGAGTCAGACGCTTTTTCTCGCTTCGCCCAAGGGCGGGATTCGTCATTCGATGATTTTTACCCACCATAAAAAACTATCATTTATTTGAAATTGGCTAGATTTTCACTCCTTTTTTTCTTAGCAAGACTAACAGAATTGATTTTTGGAGTGGTTTTTTTTTACCCAAAGCAAATTTCACTATATTATCTTGACTAGAGTTTGCGAATTCTCGAAAATTTAAAAATTTCGGGCTACGAGACAGCGTACAATCAAAGTCCCGAGATTTCACGGGATTTCTCGACTTTAAAGTAAAACATATTTTTATAGGGTAAGCCATTTTTGAAAAACTACAATTTAGTGAAGGATCATAAAATATCACAAAGTTGCATTACCTGGTTTTCCATACAAGACGACTAAGATGGTATTTTTTTTTTCTGATGATATATCCAACAATTGGCATTGATGATATATCAAACAATAGGGCACATTGAGAAATGAAAATCTAAGAATGCAAACAATATTTTAGCATTTATTTTTTATCGTATTTAAGTGAAAACGGACAGGTATTTCTAAATCATCCTATGATATGACAACTTGAGACTACGTATATTTAACATGACTCATAAAATAGTATTTTAGGAAAGACATAATAAAAACCAAATTATAACAAAATAATTTATTTACAGCATAGTTGGTAATCTTTCACTAACAGATCTGTCATTTTCTGTGCAATGACCATAACAGTTCCTTGAATATTAGACCCAATATGTCCAGGCATAACACTAGAATCAGCTACCCGGAGGTCCTTGACTCCCTTTACTCTAAGCTCCGAGTCTACCACAGATCCCATAGCACAAGTGCCTGCGTAGTTATGAATAGTAGTGGTCATTCCTCGGACATAGCACTTCCAATAATCTTTGGATCCTATCTTAAGTCCTCGACAAGTTTCCAGCTCAGGATCAATAAATTCAGCATCGATACGCTTATAGTAAGAAGTATCTACAATAGTATTATAATGCTCAAGGTATACAGCATGGCGCTCCAAATCTCTCTCGTTAGTATAATATCCAGGATCGATTAACGGACTGTCTTCAGGATCAGTGCTGTTCAGAAGCAATTCACCGCGAGACTCGGCATACAACAGTTTAATTCCAATAAGATTTACTTTTCTTCCATACTTTTTTTTGTATAAACGATCGCAAAGCTCATCTTTAAAGGTGAAAACGAAGCTACATAATATTAAAAAGTATGATGGTTCGACGACTCCTTGAATTACTTCATAGTCTGCACGACTTTGACACTTATTGATTGCCACCCGTCCTTCTATAAGGTTAGCTGGAAATTTATAAGGATTTGGTGGTTGTACAGTTCCAGCTGGTTCCATTTTGTGAACGACAAAACACTTTGGCTGGTCAACGAAGTTTTGGCCTACAGGAAGATCTGAAATCACTTTAATTCTTTTGTCCTCCAAATGGTGTTTTGGCCCGATGCCAGCAAGCATAAGTAAATGAGGTGATTTTATAGCGCCAGCAGTAACGATTACTTCTTTCTTTGCATTCACAGTTATTAGTTTCTTATCTTCTGTAAGAACTTGCACTCCAGTAGCGCGTTTGTTTTTATCGAAAATTATCTTAGTTGCTAAGGATTTGTACATTACTTTTAAGTTTGGGTTATTCTTCTCAGGACTCAAAAATGTATAGGCTGTACTTTGTCGCTTTTGATCACCGATTGTTAAATATGTGTTAGTGTAACCAAGAGTGTTATTCGGATTGATATCGTTAACGACGTTGTAGCCCAATTCTCTGTATGCTTCAAAGAAACCATCATTCATTTTAGAATGGTATTTTTTAATTTTAACTTTACCTTTCGTGCCATGGAAGACAACATCTGGTGAATTGAGGACTTGTTTGTCGATTAGTTTTTCGTTTCTTTTGATAAGTGGAAAAAGTTCTTTGTATGACCAGCTAGGGTAGTTTGTGATGTCTGCCCACTCTTGATAGTCCCTAGGGTGTCCCATACCATACCACATGAAATTTACTTGCGAGGATCCACCAAGTACTTTGCCTTGCAGTAAATGTGTTTTCTCACCTTTTTGATACTTATGTTTGATCTCATTACGAACTGATGTAAAATTCCAATCATAAACTGTATGCTTAGCAAGGGGAAAAAATCTTGCAAGCTGAAAAATAACACGCATATATTAATTGGATTCACACATTAGTTTCTAACAGGTTTTTGACAAATTATATAATTTTATAGAGAAGGCCGTACTCGCATTGTAAGGGGTTTCCTGTATCTGACACCCTCACCACCAATAGCTTCGACCCTGCTCTCGACTACGGAATATTTAAAAATTACAAAAATATGTATTAAAAAAAATAAAAGACAATAATAATAATAGCATATAATATTATTATTTATTTCTCTGATATATGGTAAGTGATCTATTCAACTTTCCGAAAATATTTTTTTTTTTCAGAAAATACGAGTTGAAAAGAAAATTACAGTGATACTGGCCTCTGCAAGCGGTTTTCGCTGCTTGAAATTGGTAACCCCTTTCATTAATTATTCTAATTCTTGTTCTAGTTTCATCCAAATTCGCCTAATAATAAAACTGTAAATTGTGGTCGCTAGATTAGGTGAGTTTTAAATTATTTACCTGAGTTTCGAAAGCAGGTTGACCTCCAGCTTCTATGAGCAGAACCTTCATTTTCTGTCGAACTAGATTACTAGCTATTATACACCCCGCGGTGCCACCTCCTACTATTATAAAGTCAGCGGTATACCCATCTGAAAAACTTTAGAAGTTAGATTACAATTTCGTTACTAAGATTATTGAATAATCGTTGAAGACTTATGGATTTATCCATTTGTACTGGTATCAAGTATCAGTTGGACCCTGATGGATTATAGCATATATTATCTTTCATAGAGTCCCTTTGTTCCATTCTCAGATCTTTTTATAACGTTTCAGAATCAGCCTCCAAGGGTACGTTCATAAGCATGCAAATACACGGATACCCTGGCCAGGAATAGCAGCTGGAACTGTAAGCCATATAAATAAAATTGTCTTGTGAGGAAATCCAACTTGCGACACGCTGCAATTCATAACATAATAATTATGAGAAAGACCAGATTAGTTTGGTCTTTGGGTTTTTGGTTTAAAGAACCTGAAGTAATTTAAAATTTTGTTTAAAGGGCCACTTACTTTCAGTTTTATTAATAACAAGGGGAAGCTTTCCCTCCCCTGAATGTAATGGTATACTCGTACATCGTAAGAATTAGACATATAAAGGGTAAAAAATAGTGGTACCTTTTATAACAGCTGGTTGTGGCCATAGAAATCCAGTAAGGTTCAGATATGTAAGCAATTTAAAGATTTTCTGAGCTTTACGAATAAACGAAAATGTTTGCGCTGTCGTGTTCATTCTTTTCACGAAGATTTAAAACATTTGAGGAATCTGAAATGAGGGTTATTGAGGTAGTTTAAAAATACACTGATGAGAAAAACCACAGTAAATAAAGCGATAAAAATAACTTCTCCAGTAGGCAGCAAGTCTACATTAAATTTTGATATTCATTTGGTTCGGCTGAAATCCACCCTTATTGACCCATCTATTCGGCGAGCTATACACACACACTTAGCTCATTAAGTAATTTTACTAGAAAATTTTCCAATTTTTCGAATTGTGCGAGCATAACTGAAAAAAAAAAATCAAAGACATGTGACATCCACCAACCTGCACTAGGCCCGCGTCATGAATTACATACGACTCTTTCTTTCCTCTAGCAATAACTTTATTCAGGCTTTATCAAATTTAAAGAAAATACTCGTGACTTACCCGTCAATGTTGAAATTCTACGATTCTTTAACTAATTGTGCACTTTTATAGACGCTACGCTTCACCTTTTTAAATTTTTAGTAAAACTTTGTTAAAAATGATAAGAGTAATAAATTCAGTCAAAAGTAAAGTAACTAAATGAATAATATTGTGGTGTGGTTTTCAGTGATGGCCGTATAAGGCTAGTAGTGATAGTAATGCTAATAGCGAAAAAAACCGATCAAGTGTGAATCGGATTCGCGCATTAAAATTTCAGTACCGTCCGAAGCAAAACCAGAAAAAAAATCAAATTTGTTGTCTGTTTTTAGTATTTTTTGTTCTGTTTAATCTGAGAACATTTCAACTGGTTAATTATTATGTACATGGGATTCAACATGTTGACAGATGGATAGACAGACAGACAGGCGGACAATGGAGTTTTAGTGATAGTAGTTACACCCTTTAGGTACGGAACCCTAGTAAGAGCATTTTTGTTCACGACTAAGATAAACACACAAAAAAGTGATCATCTTTTTTATCACGGTAACTTAAATTTGTTTAGGAATGAACAAAAAACAGTATTTTATGGTGTTGAAACCTGAATATAGTTTATTCAGAATCAGTAACTCAATCAACACAGGTCACGGCAGATTGCAGTCATTAGGCGCCGACACACAGCTGGTTGCAGGTGCGGGGCCTGCTGCGGCCTTCCAATCCGATTATAATTTGGGTGTCTTCAAGGCTAGAGTTGATAAGCTTTTAATAAACTAATGCGCCTCACCATTAAGGATAGCATCACTGCATACCATCAGGTGGGATCGCAGTCAAGCAATAACTTATAGCAAATAAAAAAAAAGTGTCTATATTCTTTTTGGTTGCTGGAGCCAAACAACCAACAAATTTGTATGGACAACTAGTTAATTACATAACTTTGTGATATTTGGGATCTTTCACTCAATTATAATGCTTTAAATAAGGCTTACCACTAAAAATAATGTTTTACTTAAAAGTCTCGAAATTCCGGGAATTCCCGGGACTTTGATTGTACGCTGTCTCGTGTCCCGGGACTTTGAAATGGTCGGGCATTACCAAACACTAGTCAATATGTAGTGGAGTGTGCTTTGGACAATAAACTACGACTTCAGCTCGAAGTAGCCCATGTACAAATTAGTAACCCAATTCTCCAATAGATTGCGTTGTACCCGGTGGTAATTATGGATTGCGTGAACAGATTCGAATGTTTTTTATTTGTTATTTGAAAGAAGATACGTTCAGGAGCGATTATTTCCGAAAATATTAATAGTATCCAAAAATCATTGTATTGGACCTCTAATCATTTTTAAATACCTATCCAACAATATATCACACGTTATGGCAGAAATGAAAAAAACTCTCCCCACTTTACGTGTAGGGGAGGTACCCTAATACATTTTTTTTACTACTTTTTTTTTTGCACTTTGTCCGCGTAGTTGATATACATACATATTGATACCAAATTTCAGCTTTCTAGTGCTAACGGTCGCTGAGATTATCCGCGGACGGACAGACAGACATGGCCAAACTATACTCGTAAGGGTTCCTTTTTGACTACGGAACCCTAATAAATAGTAATAATAATTTATTTAACCTTTGTTTGCCTTGCCTTAAAAAATATCGTAATTTAATATAGTAGTAACTATATATAGATATATGTATATAGTTACTACTATAGCTTCATTGTATAAAATAAACGGTGGTCCCCAAACTCGGAGAAGCCTGACTCTCGTATTATCTCTAAATACTTTTTTTCGGCAAAGTATTAGAAGTCGATTCGAAACAGGAATTGACAAACTCGAACTTGCCCAGTTTTTTTATAAAAAAAGGTCTAATATACACAACTAATGAATTGAATCGTACATCACAACACCCGGTACTTGTGTGGCTATTAATAAATAAAACAGTAAGTAATAAAGCCATCACGCTACTAATGGTGGTCAAATTACACGCCGTCGGTAACAGCTGCTTGGAATAGGTGGACGCCAATTAAAATGATATCAGTCCTCACAAATAGTCTGTGTTTTCGAACTTTCTGTTTTTTTTATTTTTTGAGTAATTTGTGGATTGGTTTATTGGTATTGAGTTTTGAAAGAAAGAATGTAAAAAAAGTTTATTTGCGCAAGAGTTACTCATACCATAAAAAAAAACAACCTACTATATAAAAATATGCGACACACCCGCACAAAACGGCCAGTGCTCAGCAAAAAGCTGGGGCTCATGTGTTAAACAGAGCCACATTTTGGTGTGGTTTTTTTATGGGAGGTAAAAATCATTCAATGATGAATCCCGCTCTTTGGTGGAGCGGAGAACAGTGTCAGACTCTTACTGACTAAAAAACCAACCCCATTCCCTCCTTGCCTTATTCCCAGGCCCTGGTGTTACGCTTTCGCATCAACCCTTGGCCCAGGAGGCTTTGACGAGGCTTTGACTCTGTAGGGCCCCTACAGTTTGCTGACAACTCCTTGATCTGGACAGTTACTTGGTATGGTTGGGTTATGGTTAGGTGGTATTTTTTTCGGTTTGCAATGGCTCTTTCCTATCTTGCAGCAGATGCAGAAAATCTCAAACGGTTCAAATGTAAATACTCCACAATTTTCGTCACTCTTTTGTTTTATGATTGGCAACATTTTTTTTGTTTTACACAACTTTCGCAAAATGCCATTTATTAAGAGCCTATTCACTCTAGCCTTGAAGACACCTAAATTATATTCGGACACTTGCGGTATAAACGATGAGGCAAAACGCTTAGTCCGGACCGTAGATGTCTCAACAACGTAAGGATAGATATTTGCCGTACGCCGGGATGTCCGATGGTAAAATTGAGATGGCGGAATCAAATCGATGATGAGATGATGTCATTCCCATACATTTGATTAGTTTTCTAACAGCCTTAACTATTATAGATTATTAACTTGGATCCATATAGTACGTAAAGCGTTTACCCAAACTTCCATAAGACGCTTAAGTTAATTAGTTTACTAAGTAATAATGAAAACTGTTTCACACAATGACCACAGCCGAAACGGTTCCCGTTAACCCTGCAAATGCGTTCGACGGGTCTTAATGGGTCGGGTCTAAGTTTAATTTAATATTAACCGTGTTGCAACAAGACGACCGTCTTAAATGCAACTTAATACGGTAAGGTTTGGGACAGACTTGCGATTGTCGCAAGTTGTCGCAAGTCTCTAAATTTGTCGTCGATGCGAATGCGCCCAGACTACAAGCAGGCAAAAGTGGCGAGAAGTCGTGCGGCGTATCCTTACGGTTTCCGGAGAGTTACCTTCATGATAACCACGACCATTCTGCCAAGAGTACGTAGTATGCAGAAGGGTCAAATCCAACTGCGGCCAAGGGGCGAGTTTGATAGGAAGGCTCTGGCCCTGGTGTATAAGACAATATAGGAACCGGGTGAGTTGTTTAGTTAATTAAAATGTGACACTGTTTCCCGCTCCGCCCAAGGGCGGAATTCGTCATTGGATAATTACTTTTTACCCAACATAAAAAACTTACGTTTGTAAGCGTACCCACGATGTAGGAGTTATACCTAATTTGGCGTAATATATTTAAAAAAATCTCCAACGAAACGAACGAATTCTTCTAAGAAATTCAAAATAATTTGTACAAAATAAATTATGACTACATACTTACATGTATAAACAATTGGAACGACTAACCCCTTCCTTAGGTCGTTGACTGGTGAATCCAGTGGCGTAGCTACGGCCATATCAATGATACGGGGCCCCCAAGCAAAAAGAGCCCAGAAGTGTGCAAAAATTCGTAACATGTTCTTGTTCCACGACCTTCAATTCTCTTATTGGTGAAAGGTGTGCGTTGTTAATGAATTATAACAACATGATAGGATGTTTCAATTTGATAGCTTGCTCCACACGTTTTTGATTCTTAAGGCCTATTACAGTGTCATTGAATATTTGGAGGACAAAATATAATTTTATTAGTGAGTGTTATATTAGTTTTGACATTGAATTATTAAAATTTGTGACATTCTTTATAATTTTATATGCTGTAAAAATGGTATGTAATAATTTTTTCTTTTTTCAAATATTTGCTTCATGTGAGAATCGAACCCGTAACACACAGTACAGCAGCCAATCACTCAACCACTGCATACATATCAATGGCATCAACCGTACCGTACCTTGTAAAAAAACAAAAACAAATAAAACTTCGATATTTTATACGGGGCCCCTTGTTTGGAAGTAGCTACGGCTCTGTTCGAAACATTCGCATAATCACAGCTCGAATGGAGATATAGCAGCATTTATTATGTCATGTTAGACGTGTTATATGGTGTACTTTATTTTGTCGAACATACTTTTCACAAACTAGGTTATCTGAAAATTGAAACTAAAATAGCCAACTGGGGCCAAGGGTTCGCGTCTGAAAGGAATGCTCTGGCCCTGGTATATGTGGCGACGTAGGAATGGGGTAGGTTGTTTAGTCAGTAAGATTTTGACACTGTTTCCCAGTCCGCCTGACTTTTGACAACATAAAAAATAACTTCATCATTGTTGACATCTACCTACGTCAATCTAGCCAGATTACTCATTCTTTTATTGCTTCTTCCTATTTTGTTTTTTTTTTATAGTAGGTAAAAATCATGCAATGACGAATCCCGCCCTTGGGTGGAGCGGGAAACAGTGCCAAACTTTACTGACTAAACAACCTACCTCGTTCCTACGTTACCATACATACTAGGTCCAGAACCCTTGGCCCTAGTTGGCTTCTACCCTTCTGCGGGGTCTCTACGGTTGCTGACAATTCCTTGAGGTGCGCGGGAACAGTGCGCGCCGTCGACAACTGGGTTTGGTCCGGACGGTTACCAGACGACCAAGCAAGCCCGCACCTACAGGGGCCGGAAATCAGGATCACAATTCCGGCGGCATCTGGGGTGTGAGCGACGTAGCTGGACCGTAGCTTCTACCAAGGCCTGGCGCAAGAGATCATAGACTTCAAAACAGAATAAACCCTTCACTTCTAAAATATTCTGACACCACAGCTCCTATTTCCGTATTTCAGTCGCAAATCCTCGTCATACCTTACAAAGTTCTAACGTATGGCCGGGCCCGTATTGTGCTGTCGTGTGCAGACGGACCGTTAATGTGCGGTAGGATTACGGAGCAGTATCAACAATGCGGCCGCGATTAAGACGAGAGAGTACCACGTATTGGAACGGGTACGGTCTGTAAGACCGGGGGTCGCTGTTGAGGGGTTAATTAGAATTGTACTTGGAAAAAATATATTACAAGGCAACCGTGACTTTAAATAATATACACACTAAAATGATACTTTTGTATCACGTTACAGTATATACACAGTTGTATATAATGAAAATAATGAAAAAATAAAAAACACATTATTATAGTTGTATTAACTTTTGCCCGCGGCTTCGCCCGCGTGGTATTGGGGTTAGGGTTGGGGTTTCCGGGATAAAAAGTAGCCTATGTCCTATTCCGGAGTGTATCCTATGCCTGTGCTAAATTTCATCCAGATCCGTCCAGCCGTTTTGGCGTGATTGAGTAACAAACATCCAAACATCGTAACTTTCGCATTTATAATATTAGTAAGAAGTGAGATAACACCTCCGCGCCCTGGAACGAAAGCAAAGAAGACGAGGATTTTTTAGTCAGTAAAAGTCTGACACTATCCACCCAAGGGCACGGAGTTGTCGTTGGATGATTTTTACTCACCAAAAAAAACGGCCTTGACCTGAAATAACACTCAGGAACTATTTAATTTCTGAGAGATGGTTAGCCTTCACTTTTGCTGGCGTCTCTCACGACCTGAACACGCGATACGCAACGACCGTAAACTAAAAAACAACATCAACAAAATTGCACAATAACAAAAAATTATATAAAAAATAAAATAAGATATAACATTCAGATTCAATGTACCAAGCATTCAATTAAAACTTTAACAGTGTACAAGTTCATAATTATCACAAAGTCCGGGTAGCATCTGCGAAAAGGGTTAACCCGTCAATGGCTACGGTTGTTAAGAAGTAACAGAATTATTAGTAATTGGATTAACCACGTTGTTGCATTCAACCGTAGTGGAATTTATTTGACTGGCTTGCCATTTAACCCTTTACTGCTGCAAGCAAGAGGGAGTTTTAATTTTGGTCTTAATGTAATAAAATGTTTTGTATTGCGACACTAAAAGGAAGAGTGAAATGCGTTTAGGGAACGGTCTGGGGTTAAAATTAAGGATCTGAAAACGGAGAAAAAAGAAGGATGTAAACTCGTGTTGGAAATTTTTTGAAAGTACGAAACTAACCTAATCCTACACATTGTCATTAAAAAAATCAGTAAAAAAAACCTTGTATGAAAAAAAATTTGTTGATTTTTAGTCTTTGTATTAGTCTCTTTTCTTATATCTATGGTATTAATATAATAACTAAGTAATTTTTAAATCATGCTTTAACATTTTTAGCTAGTAGTAGTTTCAAGTTTAGCTTAGTTAACATTCAAAAGCATGCTATGGCTACAATTGAAAAGATAAATCGAAAGTCAAACTTAAAATATCTATAAAATATAATAAGATTTTTTATATTAAATAAAAGACACAATGTTACCACACTTTCAGACCCAATTTCAGAGTTTAAAACAAACGACGCGGTTTTTAAACAAACACCTTTAAAAAACAAACAATTTCACGCTCCTAAGCATTCGCAGCTACATTTGAATATTTCACATCTAATCTACATTATCTGTTCAAATATAAAAAGAAATATACCGAATGCCAACAGGAAATGCTTTTATATTTGTCAACGTCACATCCCGACGGTAGAGGCCGAAAAAAAAAAAGAATCGACGACATTTTTTTTTTCAAATGATGCGTGACGATGGTGGTCCTCTCTTATTAGATTATCAGGTTGATTTGCAATTCTGTGTGTTCATACACATGTTTATTCTACGGAAATGAATCGCATTTTGGCATGAGGGGCGTTTGTGTTGACTCAGCTTATATTCAGAGAAGTACCTTTGGAGTTTGTGAGTTGTGTTGTGTTGTAATTTATACGTGGATGTTGAGGGGATAAGTTCATACATTGATAATCATTGACTACATCCTAGCGATAGACAAGCACGTTCACAGAAACTATTTTTCAAAATATTGAAAACCTTATACAAAGGTTCGCTGCAGTGCTTCTTTGGCATTATGTTGTCTAACAAAACGTTTCAAACTTGTATCGCTTTCACACTGCGTGAACGTCAAAACTGCACACCTAAGCGAGCGCCGGCGCTCGCGGCATGATTTCGCGCCATGCGCCGTTGTCAAATTTTCAAAAATAGAATGTACAATATTTGACCATTTTTTTTTTTAGGGTATTTTGATATTTATCCAAGAACATAAATAAAAAGTTTTATAGACAAATAACTTTCCGTTAATACCCGCGAACGCCGGCGTTCGTTTGCGGGCTGAAAGGTTAAATGAAAAGGCATGGCATAAATATAGGTGCTTGCCATACATTTTGCATTGATGACATTAGTGCAATTTTGACGTAAATAAGAGAGAGAGTAAGTTTTAAAAGTTTTTATAGATGACAATGCCAATGAAGCGCTGCAGCGGACTTTTGTATTAACATTTCAGTACCTATTTTTTTTAGTTGTAATAAACTCAATTCGATATAAACTATTCAAAACAACACCAAACCCACGCCTTCTTTTAACACAAATAAACACAATAAATAGCCGTACATTTATAACAAAATATCAAACAGAATGAATCATGAGAGTTCGGGATGCATTCACAGCGGGCAGGTCACGTGTTCCTATGATTAGTTCGCAAATTCTTTGCATTTGAAAATATTTACACTAATAACACACCCTCAAACTAATCTCTACCATAAAACTGAAGTTACAGAGTCCAAAATCCAAAGTCTAAAGCAACGATCTTCAGAAATAGACTTGCTAAACTAAAATAAACTTTTGGGTTTAAGTGTTAAAGTTGAAATTTAAACGCAGTAGCATTTGAAGGGTTGTAAGCCGAAGTTCACAATCGAATTAGTTGACCACCCGGTGTTTTTGCTACTGAACACAATAGATTCCTTGGAAATTGGACGTGTGCTGATGAAATTACCTCGACAATGGTTTCTTGCTACGCTGAGCTTTTCATAGTTTTTGTTTTAGAAGTCTACACTATTTACAGTGTTTATTTTATGTTGTTGATAAATAAATTATGGCAAGGCTGCCCAACTTAAATGGGACTGGGCAGGACATGTCTGACGCATGTCTAGCGAGCTGTGGGCCCGTAAAACACAGGATTGATGCCCGGACACAGCGACGCAGGGCCGCGGCAATCCACGAAGGAGATAGTGGGACGACCAGGATGTCTTTCTTGAGAATTGGAACGATAAAGCGAGTAACCGAGATATCTGGAAAGAATGAGGGCTATAATATAATAATAATAAATAAATTATGTCATCAATTCATAAATAAAAGTTATTAGAATAAAAACTGGATTTGAAAAACTAAATTTTATACGCAAGTTCACTCGTTTAAAATTTTGTTCTTTCTTGTTGATTTTTTTTTCGGTGGGTAAAATTATCCAATGAAGTCTTCCGCCATTCGGTGGAGCGAGAGATACTGTCAGACTTTTACAGTCAGACAGTCGCACGTGTTTATTGAGGTAAAACAAGTTTTCAACGATCTATACTTATATTTTTAAAACACGTCAAGACGATTCACACGAGCCCAAACTCGACGTGGTTGTGCCGTTTAATTACAGAGTTCCTATGGCTACCTCACGATTTTATCATCAGATCAGCATAATATTGCATGTATGTCATCATAATATTGCATTGTCATATGATTTACACTTGCATGCAAAATAAAATTGCAGCTTAATCGGTTGAAGATATCTGCTTCAAATTTGAGTAGCAAGATTTGAGCCGAACATACCTACATAGTTACATTGCAAGCAAATAAAAAGCTTGTAAAAAGTATTTTTGTTTTGTAAATGAGCAATAATCTGGCATATAATTATTCTAATCTTATATCTCTGTAGTATCTTAAAATACTACCCATTTACTTCAAATCGATACCGTACCGGAACACATTTGACTAAAATTGTTATCTAACTTCGAATCGCATTCAACCCGTAAATTGCAGTCTATCGGAGAATCGCAGTCTGTGTGAATAGCCAGCTTCATAGCGCATTAGGATCAAAAGCCGTTAGGAATGGGAAGAATTGGAACTTAGATAAAAAGTTACTATTCAAACATTCTGATGCCGTTGGGATTTTTTTTTATGGTAGGTAAAAATCATCCAATGATTCGTCATTGGATAATTTTAGTTTGATGAATTTTACCCACCATAAAAAACCATTATCCTCTCCTAGAGACAAAACCTCAGGCGCAGGCTCCTGCGTATGCGTATGTAAAGCAAACCCGTGGTGGAAACTGGATTATTACCTGCGCAGTATCGCTAGTTCAACTGTAATAGTGTGCATGTAGTCGCATCGTCGCATCGATAGACAACTTTATTTATTATTACGTACGGAGCACTTTAGCATGGTATCGTGCGGGCACCCACTTTACGCAACTTTGGCCCTCAGTTCTAGCAATGGTCACTATAAAGCTGATTATGTTATGCCACTGAAAATGGGCGTAAAGTTGTAGCCTGACGGCTTATGCTTATTCAGTCAACAAGACCAATATTGAAACTACAAACAGAAAACACATATACATAGATTTAAATAAATACGATGCACAAAGATCATATCACAAGCCTTTGAATCAAACATGTTGAAACGTCAAAGGGAATCTAAAACGATCATCTAACCTCAATTTGAACTTTAATTCAAAGCAATAAGGTTTATTACCGGATGTCTGTACGCATATGTTTGACAAATCATTGCTAATTCATAGACAAACATCATGTATGGTGAATTGGTGAGTTTCTGAACAAATATTAATACTGAATACGAAATAGACTGTTAAAGAGATTATTGATAGCTTTGGCGAGGATTTAGCTTTGATAAGCACTGTATTGAGATCAGTGGTGGCCGAGTGGTAACGGACCTGACTTACGTGTTATAGGTCGCGGTTTCAAACCAAGCCAGGCGCATTACTTTGTGTAACTTATTTAATCACCACTGCTCTCAAAACAGTGAAGGAAAACATCGTGTGGAAACTGGAATGCCCTAGAACCAAAAATTCTAAGTCATGTGACATCTGCACTGGGCCCGCGTGATGGATTACGGCGCATTCCCTCTTCTAGAGAGGAAGCCTGAGTTTCAGCAGTGGAAACAATATGCGTCAACGTCTACATGGCTAGAGTGAATAGGCTCTTAATAAACTAGTACGCGTCACCATCAATGATTGCATCACTGCTTCATCGGCGAAGACCGAGTACTTGGCCTGTACCACAACAAACGCTGCTCCTGTTCGCATTGGAGATGGTGCTCGGTGCTCCACGAGTCCGGGGACGTCGATTGCGACGTCGAATCACGTATCTCGGCGGCCTGGGCGAAGAGGTGGCGGGGGTTATCTGTGACCCCAAAATGCCGGTTAGGCTCAAAGGACAGGTCTATAAGACCATCATTAGGCCTGTCCTTTTGTATGACAGTGAAGCGTGGCCTGTACTTGAGCGGCATAAGCAAAGCCTGCGTGTCACGGAAATGAATATGCTGCGCTGGGTGTCTGGAGTTTCGCGGTGTGTTTCCTTCACCGTTTTGAAAGCAGTGATGATGAAATAAATAACACAAAACTAATGCACCTGGTTGAGTTTGAACCCGCGACCTACAACTCGTAAGTCGGGGCCGTTACCACTCGGCCACCACTACTCCCAATATATAAATTGCCAAATAAAAAACAAAATTGTCAATTTTCAGTTGTTAGATACAAAATATCTATTTTTGAAATACTATAATTTCATTTTCATTATAACTTGTGGACATTTTCCTTGAGTTTTTATACACCACATATAATATTAGTAGTCATAGGTATTCGTTCATGGGTATGTGAGGCTATTTATAAAATGTCCTTATTTAAGTATACATAGTCTCAAGGTTAATTATTAAGTTACCTATTGGGTTTCTATTACTGGTCAATCGTTAATAGTTAGAAATAAGAACTGTTTCATAGTTAAAAAATTAAGGAATAAGTCCATTGCTTTGTGAGAGTTTTTGTGTATTGTTTCTATGGACCTTAGTTCATTAACATCGCCATTTTAGCTCAAAGACGTCCACTGTTGGACATAGGCCTCACCAAAATCTCACCACAATGAACGTCCTGAGCGTTTGCCAAGTAATCAGTCCACATTGTAGGAAGCCTTCCAACGCTACATCTTCTGGTAGCCGGGAAACCCATATCAGAACTCTCTCAGGTAGACTAAGCTCAGCTGCATATGTAGTAAGAAATATTAGACATTAACAGAGGTCAATACACGAAATTGTGTAACCCAAATGGAGATTAGCTAAGACCAGCAAGTCATGCTTAGTCAGTTGCGTACGATTTTATAACAAGCTGCTAAAGGAGGTATCTGAACTTAACTAGGAAAAGTGCAAAACTCATATTAAGCGTGTCTTAACCAAAAAAGCATATTAAAAGGTTAAGTATTTAGTTATATACCTAGCTGTAACATACTTATATGCCTAACAACTGTTTACCAATCTTTGTAGTCACAGTTTCAGATGTCAAAAAGTAGGTTATAACAAGCACACTCAACAATTTGCATTTGTTTAGAACATTAATGATGGAAATCTTTCCAAACATAAATCATTATTGACTATCAAATAGCCCAGAGCTATTACATCTCGAGTCACAACGCTATTATTTCTTGCACAGAGCTATAAAAATACACATTATATTGACTTATTGTGTTGCCTTAGTTGGGTGGGACAACATTCCCGCTAGTATAATAAAACAATCTAGCGGCATTCTTGCTCCTCCCATTGCCCATATTTGTAACTGTGCCATCAATTCGGGCGTATTTCCAACAGCCTTCAAGCGTGCTATTGTCCATCCCGTGCACAAAGGCAAAGCTAAGGATGATGTTTCTAACTACCGGCCAATTTCAGTTCTTAGCTCCTTATCTAAAATACTTGAACGTATCCTTAACACTAATCTGACTAAATTTCTTTGTAAAAATAACTTGATTGCTCAAAATCAATACGGTTTTCGGTCAGGAATTTCTACAGAAGATGCTGTCTCTGATTTCACTAATACCCTGATTGACAGATTGGATTACCGCCTTAAATGCTATGGAGTCTTCTTGGATCTGACGAAGGCCTTTGATACAGTATCTATTCCTAGATTGCTGGCCAAATTGGAACATATGGGTATTCGTGGTGTGGCTCTAGATATTCACAAAGATTATCTCAGAGGGCGTAGCCAGTGTGTTAAAATTGATTCTCTTCTTAGTGATGAAGAATTCATCAGCTACGGTATACCTCAAGGCAGTATTTTAGGTCCCACACTTTTTCAGGTATACATTAACGACCTCTGTCAACTTTCCCTTACCCATTGTGACATTTTTACCTACGCTGACGACACAGCGCTTTTGATCTCTGACGTGACCTGGGACAGAGCTAAACAAACCAGTGAACATACCTTGCGAACAATTATGGACTGGCTTTCTAGTAATCTACTGACGCTTAACATTTCAAAGACTAAAGTAATTCAGTTTAAACCACCAAATTCATCCAAACCATCAAAGAACTCGGATAAAATACACATACTTGTCTCGTTACCTCTCCTTGCAATTGCAACTGCCTCGACATGGTCCCTAATATCAAATATTTAGGTGTTTGTATTGATGAAAGCTGGATTGGTGCACCCACGCGGATACTTTATGCTCCCGGCTTCGTAAACTAATGTATGTATTTAATAAGCTCAGACATGTATGCGACATTGAAACAGTTTTACTAGTATATCGCTCACTGTGCGAGTCGATAATTACTTACTGCATTCCAGTGTGGGGCGGGACTTTTAAAACGGTGATGCTTAAGGTGGAACGAGCTCAACGGGCTGTTCTCAAAGTTATTTACTTCCGTAGAAGGGACTACCCCACAACCCAGCTGTACTCAGAAGCCCAAGTATTAACAGTGAGAAAACTATACGTCCTCCGCTCTATCTTGCGTCGACATTCCACTTTGCCACTAGACAGCAAGCTATGTAATCGGCGTATTGGCTTTCCTATCTGTGAGTCTGTTCAATGTCGTACTGCACTTGCGCGACGTCACTATCGTGCTCAGAGCGCAATAATGTACAATAAAGTAAACAAAAAACTAACAATTTATAAACTAACCCTGCACAAAGTCAAGCAAAGCCTGAAACCTTGGCTGCTCTCGTTGAGTTATGATGAAGCAGAGAATATTATCAGAACTATTTCCTAATCCCTCCTGACCAATCACACCCTCACAAACAACTTGATACACCCACACATACATACACAACCAAACACACACACACACACACTCACACACATACACACCATCTTGCTATTTTAACCACTTTTTATAGTAACATATTTCTTCTTTTTGTTATTACCGTAATCTTTTCTTTTTATTTTTTGTTAATCTTGTTGCATAAGTTTATGTAATATCTCCTTCGGAGAGAGGATATACTGACTCCTGTAACACAGGTTTACCACCTAGCACGGGAGTCAGGGACTTCAAACAAATTTGTAACTTTCTTGTGTAATAAAGATTATTATTATTCCCTTTATTTATTTTTCTAAACATATTATTTACATTTTTAAATATTTTTTTATAAAAACACATAAAAAAAAAACATTTAAAAATATAAAAAATAGTCGTCCGCCGGTGTCGGGAGCAGGGTCCAAGCTACCGGTGGTTAGGGCTCCAGAGACAGGAACCTCCTCACAATACGAGCCGTGTCGAGGAGTACTGCCTTCTGTATCAGGCCCTTGATCCAACCGCGCAACGACAGCTTCGACAGATGGTCGTCGAAGCTTTTGGCTATAAGGCCATTGGCGGTTATTATTATTATTATTATTACCTTAACAGTAGGGTCGCGATCTTAGATTGTTTGATCCACCTAAAGGACTCTGCAGGGCGCGGGCGCGGCGCGGCGGGACCGGGCGGCGACGCGACGACGCCATACAGATCCGAGGTTACGGTCGCGTCGAGCGGGACGACTCTGTGTGGCGTCGTCCGTACTATCTAGTACATTACAACTGCTCAGCGTCGCGTCGCCGCCCGGTACCGCCGCGCCGCGCCCGCGCCGTACAGACACCTTAAAGACATTTTATATTGCAGTATTGATTTAGAATTTATATTTATAGTAGCTTTCTGCCAGCGGCTTTGCTCGCATGAAAATAGATTTTTGCACAAATTTGGACACGCGTTTCACCCCCTTTAGGGTGTGACTTTTGGAAAATCCTTTCTTAGTGTTCGCCTACGTCATAAAAGAAAGCCTTGTCCAAAATTTCACACTCCTAGTCCCAGGAATTTCGGCTGTGCGTTGATATGTCAGTCAATTTTCATTTTATAGATGATCGAATTTATTCACTTCCGTTTTCTGTGACTAGTGGGCAAATGTCCTTCTTTTCTTTTTATATAAATATGATCATTTAATTAAATCTTACCATACAACTCTAAAGAAACCTGCAGTTTACTAAAATAAATTCGAAGTTTATAAAAATTTCTAGCGCCATCTATAGAACCATATAAGAACTACAACAATCCTGCATCACGCAATCAAAGATCTCCGCGTGATTTGACACTGATAGCCCGAAATTAGCTATCGGGCAGTAGCCCACCAGATCTAACACCTGTTTGGTCGGAGGATCCTTCCTTTTCAACGGAGGAGAATGAAGAATGGAGAATGGAGGAGTGTGGGAATGAATTCACTCTCTGTTCCGCATACTTCCAAACTGGTGACCCCGTCCCCCCAAAAATTTATATCGTATTCAGAAGCCTGGAATCCTGCATTATCTTTATTCTTCTTAGTATCTGCAAAATTTACTTACGCAAAATTTTAACAGAATCGGCTGAGTAGTTCTTGCACTAATTGAAAACATTGCTCCAATTTTCTATTGTATCGCTGAAAATATAAATCTACACTAATATAATAAAGAGGTAAAGTTTGTTTTTTTGTTTGTAGGGGGTAATCTCTGGAACTACTGGTCCGATTGGAAAAATTTTAGCAACAATAGAAAGCTGCTTTACTCCTGAGTGACATAGGCTATATTTTATGTACGCGGGCGAAGCTGCGGGCAAAAGCTAGTATATAATAATAACGGATATAGATGAAAGATTGTATTATTGTACGAGTATTGTACACAGAATATACGATAAGATCTGAATAGCTTTTGCAATTAATATTACTCGCAGATAAGTTTATTAACAGTATAAAAAATAACACAAACTACAAAATTGACATAACTGTAGGAGGGCTGAGACATTTCATTTGAAGTAACTTGCGAACATGATATTGAAAATAAAGAAATTATCAAAAAATTATGAAACATCTATACGAGTATTAAAAGTGATGACTTTGATACGCCTTTTGCTTGGCAACTATGCAAACATAAGTGAATCAAGACCAATCCGCTTTCTGTTAAAACTATACTGCATCATGTGTTGCTCGATTATCGTTTTCATTTTCTTATGTTGTATCCGACGATACGTACACTTTATTATCATCTTCGAATACATTTTAACTGCTATAGTTTACTTGATTTATGGTGACAAGCGGTTTTGGCACTTTCTCTCCATTACCACAACCAGTGACAGAATTATGGGTTTCAAAAAAGTGCCCTTGGTCACTGATTTTGTATATCTTTGCATTATCTGCAAGTTAGTGATTCGACTAAGTATCATTGCCTACCGTTCTCTGGCTTTGAATAGTATACTCAGATACCTAGCCATCTCTTTTGCTGTTTGCTCTATTGACGCCAATCATTTAACAATCGTTGTCATCTTCTCAATAATACAAAGTCGCATGAAGAAGTTGAGAGTATTCCTAAAATCGATTTCAATCCCCATTAATATTATTGGGAGGAATGAAGTTGTAATCAGTGTTAAAAACATAAGGAAATGTTTGTATTATTATAACAATTTGTTGGATAACTTGCAATTTATTGAGAAACAACTACAACATTTGGTGAATACCTATATCTTTATAGACCTTAAAGAAATTCAATGATTTATCTTTAACTTAAAGTAATATGTTTCAGTTATTTGTCCAATGGAGTTCCTTTTGTTTGCAAACAATTTTCTTGATGTATTACACTATAAGTGGCGTTTTTCTTGAGGTTAGTGATTTTCAATTCATTAATTTTTTGTATTATTAATAATAATAGAATTTTACCATATTGAACTTCTTCGAAGCGTCGTCGGTAGTGCTAAATTTTTTGAGCTCACTCGCTAATTTGGTCTCACTGTTAAATGGATTTGGTTTGTGTATCTCAAAGAGTTACGTATTATGTTTTATATAGTAACATAATTAGTTTTACATACTATATGCTTATCTATACTTAATATTATAAAGCTGAAGAGTTTGTTTGTTTGTTTGTTTGAACGCGCTAATCTCAGGAACTACTGGTTCGAATTGAAAAATTCTTTTTGTGTTGAATAGATCATTTATTGAGGAAGGCTTTAGGCTATATAACATCACGCTGCGACTAATAGAAGCGAAGAAACAACGGAAAATGTGGAAAAAACGGGGAAAATTATTCATCTTTGAGGGCTTCCGTTGCGTGCGCTGCCAAAACGGTTTAAGATACCAAAAAAATATGTATGAAAGAATTATTCCTCTTAAAATTATCTAAAAAAATGTCCGCAACAGTATATGTCTATCTTTTAAGATTAACTTACTAGAACCGTTTTTATGCGAATCAAATTTAGCCAATTTTTACCGATTATTTGTGAGAGTTCTATCAACATAATAATATAATCTTTATCCAAATAAATTTGTTGTTGATTAAGAGTATGTAATTGTAAACAAAATTGTCATTGACATCATTTAATTTCAATGAACATCTTAGAAGATATTACAATTTTAAAATAACTCCGATATAAAATTTACACGCGATGCATGATGTGCTAAACTTGACGCTGCGCCTGGTCGGCGGGCGAGGAGAGGGGTTGCTTGCGGGCGGCGCGGATGGGTTTTTTTCATGGTAGGTAAAAATCATCCAATGACAAATCCCGCTCTTGGGCGGAGCGGGAAACAGTGTCAGACTCTTACTGACTTAACATCCTACCCCGATCCTCCCTTGCCATATTCCCAGAGCCCCGGTATAACGCTTTCGCACCAACCCTCAGTTGCAGGAGGCTTCGCCCCTGAAGGGCCCCACAGTTTGCTGACAACACCTTGAGGCGCGCGGGAGCAGTGCACGCCGTCGACGACTTGGTCTCGGTCTGGACTGTTACAAGACAACCGGACGGCGAACTACCCATTGCTCACCGTCCACAAGCCAGCGTCTAAGGAGACCGGATATCGGCGGGATCGCGGCGGTGACGGTGACAGCTACGGCGAGGGCGCTGTTGCCTTTGCCTTATGCGGTCGGCCTCCTCCTTTACGAGCATTACTGCTTTGCAGAAGGAGGCGACCGCTTGCCATTCTTCTTCGCTGCGAACTATGGCCTGAACCAAGGCCCGGCGCGAGAGGTCGCCGCCGCTGATCACCCCCACGAGGACACGGCGATGCTCTTCTCAAGCGGGGCACACCTCCACCGTGTGCTCCACCGTATCCTCCGGGCTGACCATACAGTGGCGACACCCGGGCGTGTCTTCCTTCTTCCCATGTCCGGTGAGAACCTGCGTCATGCGGAAGGTGAGGATGCTGTGATAGATATCACGCCTCAAAGAGGGGACTTACCGCCGAGATTATGGCGTGCCCAAGTTGGGATGTAGCTCTATGAAGTACTTTTAGATAATTATGTTCTTTTAAAAACTAAATTGTCTAAAATAATAACAGCAATTGACACGGGCAAAGTCGTGGGTAACAGCTAGCATTTATAAAGCTGAGGAGGTTGTTTGCAAAAATAAATATGATGCCCAAAATAACTATTCCACGCGGACGAAGTCGCGGGCACAGCTAGTTTAAGATATTTTGCTTTTTAGTGTTCAATAAAGTTTATTCTCTTCTATTGCAAAAGAATTAAAAGTTAAAATTTGTATAAAGAGCCATTTATTTCTACGTAAATAATGTATTTCCAGAGTCCTCTCTCTTACATACTCAATCCCTTCTTTGAGTTAATACAATCAGTACTCCTGGTGTCTTATCCAGCATTCATTGCGGAGGCAACCGTACACGAAGTGGATCAAATTAAGACGACACTCACTGGACAATTACTGAGATGCTCAGGTAAAATGTAGACAATGTGCAATTTTTGCATGATCGAGATAATATGTGCAGGATTTAAATGATATCCAGGAAGATCACTTGATAAAATATATATAACTAGCCTTCTGCCAGCGGCTTCGCCCGCGTGAAAGTAGGGTTGTCCATACGAACTTGAGACCCCCATTACATCCCCTTAGGAGGTGAATTTTGAAAAACCCTTTCTTTGTTTTCGCTTAGAAACCTTGTGCAAAATTTCATGCTTCTAGTTCCTGTAGTTTAAGCTGTGCGTTGATATGTCAGTCAGTCAGTTTCTCTTTTTATATATAGATTGCACAGTCACACGATTATCAATTGTTCAATAGTTGAGGTTTTATAACAACTAGCGTATCGTTTTCTTAGATGTTTTTTAGTTTGCTTAGATGTTTTTTTTTCCATTTCATTTGTTTTCAGATGAGTCTCTTCGCTGGGAGCTGCAGACTGCACTGCAGTACGTTTCGCTACGTCCATTCACATACACGCTCGGTCGCGTGGTCTGTCTCGACGCCTATCTGCCCTTCACTACCATCAGTCTCAGTTTTACCTATGTTATTGTTCTTTTTCAGCTTTTTCATTTCGCTGTATATTTACTGTGAAGAATTTTTGTAAATTGTTGGAATGTTATTTGTTTGTTTTATAATCTTTACTACTGCAAACTTAACTTCAATTACATGTTACATACAACACTCGCAGACACGTGACACACATACACACACGTTACATGTTGTGTTGTGTTATTGTTGTTATATTCACATGTGAACTGTGCAAATAAAATAAATTATCCAAAATCATGGATATTCTTTATTTCCATCGACTAACTGATACAATCACCTCATGGTTAGCAATATCTCCCAAACTTTGAAACAAATTAAGTAAGACCTGAACCACATGTTTTTTTTTTTGTGGGAATGACTGATATAGCTGAAAGATTATAAAGGTCAGGTACATATAGTAGAATAACTGAGTAGCTTTTGTAATTAATATTGTACTACTCACGACAAAGTTAATAAACAGGCTAATAATATAGAAATCGATGTAATTACTTCAAAACTTGTTAGTCATGGACACAACTGAAGTTATGAATATCAATGAGACATCCCAGTTGAAGGGACTTGCTAACATAATGTTAAAAATAAAGCAGTTTACAGAAAAGTATGAGACATCTGTATCGGTATTAAAAGTACTAGCTATAATTCGCCTTTTACTTGGCAACTATGCAAATATAAGTGAATCAAGACCAATCCGCTTTCTATTAAAACTATACTGCATTATGTGTTGTTCGATTATCGGTATCATTGTAATAACTTTCAACCTCCTAAACTTACACATTTTAATCTTCATCGAATACGTTTTAATTGCTTTAGTTTACTTAATTTACGGTGACAAGCTCTTTTTGCACTTCTTCTGCAACATTACAATCAATGACCGAATTATGGGCTTCAAAAAATTGCCCTTGATCACCAAGTTCGTATATCTTATTATCTTTGGTTCATTATTTATGCTGCTAAGTATTCTTGCCTATCGAGTCTCTCAGAATGTAAGCAGTATAACTCGATATTTAGCTATATCTTTCGCGCTATGTTCTATTGATGTCAACCATTTGTCCAGTATTGTCTTCTTCTCAATAATACAAAGTCGCATGAAGAAGTTGAGAGTATTCTTAAAATCGATTTTAATCCCCATTAATATTATTGGGAGGAATGAAGTTGCAATCAGTGTTAAAAACATACGGAAATGTTTGTATTATTATAACAATTTGTTGGATAACTTGCAATCTATTGATGAACAACTGCAATATTTGGTAAATATCATTATTAGTTTTCAATAAAACAATTCAGTGATTCATTGTTTTTCTTTTCATCATCATCATCATTATCATTTCAGCCGAAAGTTGTCCTCTGTTGGACATAAGTTTTTTTTCACTTTAAAACAATTCAGTGATTCACTGTTTTTCTTTTCATCATCATCATCTTCATCATTATTTCAGCCGAAAGTCTTTCACTGTTGAACATAGGTTCTTTTACTAAATTTTTATTATAAAATGTTTCAGTTAGTTATTCAGTGGAGTTTCCACTGTTTGAAAATAATTGTCTTGTCTTATAGCGTGATAAGTGGTGTTTTCCTTGAGGTAAGTTATTTTCACTAATATAATAATTATAATCGATAATATATAGTTAGGAGGTTCCTTTCTCTGGAGCACTAACCACCGGTAGCTTGGACCATGTTCCTGATACCGGTGGGATACTATCTTACTAATATTATAAATGCGAAAGTTACGATGTTTGGATGTTTGTTACTCAATCACGCCAAAACGGCTGGACGGATCTGGATGAAATTTGGCACAGGCATAGGATACACACCGGAATAGGACATATACGAGGGATAGTCTTTCATACATATAAAAAAAAAATACAATATTAAAATTTTTGTACTGCATCGTAACATGCATATTCATTCCTCCTACATTATATTTCCAGACTTCTTTTTCTTACATACTCAACTACTTATTGGAGTTGATACATATAGTACTCCTGGTGTCTTGTTCGGCATTCATTGCGGAGGCAACGGTAGACGAAGTGGATCAAATTAAGGCGACACTCACTGGACAATTGCTGAGATGCTCAGGTATACAATATGTAAATTGCTATCATATCATGTACTAGTTCATCATCATCACGATCATTATTCTTTTGCTCATATCTGAATTTATTTAGGCTCGACGTATCTTCTCCCATAAGTTTGTTTAGTGTTGGTCCGTTTTGTTAAATTTTATCAACCCAGTTTGGATTTCATTTAATTGTTTTAGTTGTTTACAGTTATAATAAGTTTTATTTAGTTGGTTAGATATGTCTTTTTTTTTTCTATTCCTCTTCTTTTTCTTCTTTATTTCGATTCAATGGTAAACTCGTAATTTCTTTTTCCCATAGTAGGTGGCTATGTTCACTGCAGCATCGTTGGCACTTATTAAATCCTCCAAAGGGTAGGTGTATGGGCACCAGAAACACTCCAAAGAGTGTCTCATGTCTGGAACAGCATCGCACTCACATTATTTGACGTATATTAACCATTTTGTCAAGTTCTGTTTGCAGCGGCCTACCTGGGTGCGCAGCCGATTTAGTGTTTTCCATACAGAAAACTGCAATGAGGGTGTTTAGGAATTTTCACACCACCAGTTAGCCCCACTTAGCCGTCAGGTCTTTTCCTTTGAAAACTTATACATGACGTTGACGTCTAACGTTTGACGTTGACGTTGATGTCTAGCTAATGTCAGTAACATAAGCGTTTTGACAGGTGTTTGGACCTGACGCCTCAGTGCTGCCACCTGGTGAATGACATCTTAGAAAACCCTCATTCAATTCGGCGAGAGACGTTCTTTGGATTTTAAGAAGTGGTTTTCCTATTCATTAATACACATTTAATTTGTTCTCAGATGGGTCTCTTCGCTGGGAGCTGCAAACTGCGCTGCAGTATGTGTCGCTGCGTCCATTCACATACACGCTCTGTCGCGCGGTGTCGCTCGACGCCTATCTGCCCTTCACCACCATCAGTCTCAGTGTTACCTATGTTATTGTTCTCTTTCAGTTATTTCATTTCGCTGTGTATATAGTGTAAAGATTTAGTGTAAAATGTGGGTGTGTGCGTCAGTGTTAGTTTTAAGATCTTTTTTTTTGTTTAACTTCTATTTTATATTCACGTGTGAAAATATAACAGGAACTATTCCTAGCGTAGGGCAAGGTTGTAAATGTAAATATTGACCAAACTTATTAAGACTTATTATCCAAATTTCAATAGAATCGGTTGAGTAGTTTTTTTACAAAATGAATACCTATATTGTTCCGCGTTTCTGTATATCAATAACTAGCCTTCAGCCAGCGGCTTCGCCCGCATGAAAGTGGCTCTCCAAACAGCCTATAGACCATTACATACTACTTAAGGAGCTGAATTTTGATATATCTATATATATATAAAAGGAGAAACTGACTGACATATCAACGCACAACCAAAACTACTTGACATAGGAAGCTTTTATAACATAGGCGAACACTAAGAAAGCATTTTTCAAAATTCAGCTCCTAAGGGGATGTAATGGGAGTCTTAAGTTTGTATAGAGAACCCCACTTTCACGCGGGCGAAGCCACTGGCAGGCGGCTAGTATATAGATAAATAAAAGATGGATGTAGATAGAAGATCATAACGGTTGGAAACACACACATTTTAGAAAAACTGAGTAGCTTTTGTAATTAATATCATACTACTTGTGGATAAGATAATTAACATTCTAATAATATAAAAAATCGATGTAATTACAACAAAAACCGTTAGTCATGGACACAACTGAAGGCTGTATGAATCAGACATCGCTTTTGAAGTGACTTGCTAACATGATGTTGAAAATGAAGCAGTTAACAGAAAAATATGAAACATCTGTATGGACATTAAAAGTGATAGCTGTTATTCGTCTTTTACTTGGCAACTATGCAAACATAAGTGAATCAAAACCAACTAGCTTTCTATTGAAACTATACTGCATTACGTGCTGCACAATTATTGGTATCATCATGTTATGCTACATCCATCAAGCCGTACTCATTATAATCATCATCGAATACATTTTAACTGCTATAGTTTACTTGATCTATGGTGACAAACGCTTTTTGCACTTCTTCTCTATCGTGACAACCAATGACAGAATTATGGGTTTCAAAAAAATGCCATTGATCACCAATTTTGTGTACCTTATTGTCATCGGTAAATCATTGATACGACTTATTATTATTGTATATCAATCTTCTCAGCATTTTAGGAACATTCTTCAACTTTTATCTATCTGCACTGCTGTGTGTTCTATTGACGCCAACCACTTAACAATTATTATCATTTTTTCAATAATACAAAACCGTATGACAAGGTTGAAAATTTCCCTACAATCAAATTCAATCCCCATTAATATTACTGGGAGGGATGAAGTTGCAATCAGTGTTAAAAATATAAGGAAATGTTTGTATTATTACGACAATTTGTTGGATAACTTGCAATTTATCGGCAAGCAGCTACAATTTTTGGTAAATATTTTTTTTATTTACTTTAATATGATTCGATTCTTTATTGTTTTCTTGAACTAAATTATAACGTTTTTCAGTTAATTATCCAATGGAGTACACACTGTTTGCGAATAATAACCTATTCTTATAACGTTATAACTGATATTTTCCTTGAGGTTAGTGTTTTTTACTTATGTAAAGTTCATCATCATCATCATCATCACCGTTTTTATTAATGTTCCCACTGCTGGGACACAGACCTCCTCTCTAAGAAAAGGATGTAAAGTTACGTTGAACTACTAATATACGTACTTAGCAATATTTCATAATCATAACCGGAGTCGTTTTGTAGTACACATTTACACATAGTATAACTTTTTACTAATTGGGTATCTTTCAGAGAGAGAGAGATGAAGAATACCAATGAATATTAGAAACTTTCTTAATATGTGGTACTATACTATATTAGAATGTACAGAATAGCTGATTCTATTTTTTCATGCTGATCCATTAAAAGTGTCTTATATTCATAAGTTAACCTTCAGTTTGCCAAAGAATCAAAGTTAGGTACCATACACATACATAAAAGCAATAGAGTAGGTGATACGACGTTAACCATGTTTTTTGCAAAATTTTCAGAATCTACAGCAGCAGATACTCGATAACTTGTTTGAGTTGGTACAATCAGTACTCATGGTGTCTTGTCCAGCGCTCTTTGTGGAAGCAACCGCACACGAAGTGGATCAAATTAAAGCGACACTTACTGGACAATTACTGAGATGCTCAGGTAATACTTAAACAGTCACTTGCCTCTATTATTTATCATTGTACAGGCTGTTTCGTATGTTTGACAGCTCTTTTGTTTTGTACCTATTTGAAGCGCCTCTCGCGAGCGTCCAGAGAACTAATTTGACTAATATTGTATGCTGTGTGACAGTACCAATTTTAGTACTGTTGACACTCGCTACAGTCTCTGTGGCCGGCAGCGCCAAAAGCATTTTAGCATTTTGGCATTTTGGCGGCAGCCAGTCTAGTGAGATAAATAATAGATTGTAAACTTGTCTTAAGATCGCTTCATTTCGCCAAAACTATTTTTTTTTCTTTTCTTTTATTTTTTCTTACTTTCCTTCAATGATCTAATGGTCTTTTTCTTAATTATCAAGCTAATTATTAAATACTTGTTCTCAGACGAGTCTCTTCGCTGGGAACTGCAGACTGCGCTGCAGTACGTGTCACTGCGTCCATTCAAATACACGCTCTGTCGCGCGGTTTCGCTCGACGTCTACCTACCCTTCGCCGCCATCAGTCTTGGCATCACCTATGTTATTGTTCTCTTACAACTTTCGCATTTCTCTGTGTAGTGTGAAGATTTTTTTTGTAACCTGCTGATTTGTTATTTGTCATTGTTTGTTTTAAAATCTTTGCTGATGTAAACTTCAACTGTATATTCACGTGTGGCAATGTGTTTCTCTACTTTGCGAATCAATTAAAGTTGTTTAATCATGATTACTTTTCTTTATTACCAACCAGTTTTTTTTATGGTGGACAAGAATCACCCTATGACGGAGCGGGAAACAGTGTCAGACTCTTACTGACTAAACACCACACCCCGTTCCTTTTTGCCCTTCGCACTGGGGCCAAGCCTTCCTTTCAGAAAGAAGCCCTGGGCCCCAGTAGGCTTCAACCCTTTTGCAGAGTCCCTACGGTGTTATCGACTAAGTAGTTGACATTTGAGAACGATCTCACCTTATGCTAAGTGATGATCTAGTCAATGATGGACCACTCGCACTAGTGTACGACCGAAATTACGGTTTTGACCATCTTTGGCCAAAATACCACCTTCAGGCAAATATAATACCTATGGGTATTTATGTGTATTCTGTGAGATGAATGTATTAATATGTGTAACACCTATTAAATGACTCCTGGAAGTCCTGCGCGACTTGTGAAATGTCAATTTGTGTTGTTGTTAATTTTAATTACTGTTTTCTTTCTACTTCATATTGTGTTTAATAAACGACATACATAATTAATTAATATTGCAATAATGTCTCTAAAATTTAATTACAAAAAAAGAATTACTAAATTCTACTTCTGTGTTTAAATGGTGTAATTGACTTCGGTCGGACTGTAAATTAAATAAATAAATGTCAAAATAACATCACCACCGTAGAACAAAAATACTACCTTAGTATAAAAATAGCACCATCGACCAAAATTACTATCTTCGACCAAAAATACCACCCGTCGGCAAAAAATACATGTTTCAGCCCAAAGTACAAAACTGGTACTTTGGGCTTAACTTTATCACAATTTTAATAGAGATTTAATTTTTAGGTTAAAAAATACGAACAGAATTAAGTAAATAAGTAATGTATGTCTTGATGGCTTTCAGATGATATATCTGTCATTCGCTTTGTGCCCTCTGCCGTGATCTTTGATACGTGAAACGTAATATACAGGCTGTTCTTGTAAAACGATTTCAAACTAGTTTTGACTTTGACTTTGTCCGAGCCAACGGCTTCGCTTCGCATTTGATGACGTGTCAAAAGAATTTATTATTTGAATGGTTGAAAGCGCACAATATCTACAGATATACGTCTAAAATTATAAAAATATTTTAGTGTAAGCCCATGTATAAAATGATTAATGATATTTATTCTGCAAAGAAGTTTTAAAAATCACGTCACTTTAACTAGATGAGGCCTGTGTTTCCTGAGAAACGGTAAAGATATATTTTTCAATACACACAATACACTGTTACTGACTAAACAAACTACCACGATCCTACGTTACCTTTAAACCTGGGCCAGAACCTTTATTTATTTATTACAGAAACTTAAAAAATCTTTAGGTATAGGGTCCTGTAACGAGTGTTCCTTCAGTTATCGGAGACCACAGCATGCACATTTTACAAGGTGAAAGATATGAAAATTAACAATTGACAGTCAAAAAACCAATCAGATAATCAGACTCTTAATCTTACTCCTACTGATTAAATAACGCCCTGTACCTACGTTGTTTTATATACCAGGGCCAAAGCCTTTCTGTCAGACTCAAACCCTTGACCCCAGTTGGCTTCGACCCTTCTGCAGGGTCCCAACGAGCTTTTACAAAAACCACAATCCAATAAATTATGTCAAGTTAGAGCTAAAAATTAGGGCCAAGACACAAATATCACAGGGGATACATTAGTCATTTTAAATGAATAAAAAAAAAACAGTGCCAGTAATGAAATCTTTTCGTGGTCATGGGTTAAGTTTAATTAATATTTGACTTAAAAATTAGTAATAATGATTCCTTGTAGACGCTAACCTTTAGCCCCAGTTGGCACCGACAAGATATAATAGGTAATTTCACTGTTTCGCCACAGTTACATTTGGAAAAAAAATGCTGTATCCACATTTTCCACTACACCCTGTATCTTTTGAAAGAAGTGCTGACAAAAGGCGCGGTGGCTGTAGGATCTGTCGCCTCGGGCGTCGCCTAATATGCTAATATTTGCCGAATAACAGCCGCGCATAGGACGTAAACTATTTTGAGAATATAATATCTGTTGTATCTGTGCAGTAGTGGCCCAGTGGTAACGGCCCCGATATACCAGGCGCATTACTTTATGTAATTTATTTAATCACCAGTGCTCTCAAAACGGTGAAAGAAAACATCGTGAGGAAACTGGCATGTCCTAGATACCAAAATTCGAAGATATGTGACATCCACCAAACCGCACTGGACCCGCGTGGTGGATCATGGCCCTTTCCTTCTCTCAGAGAAGAGGTATGTGTCCCAGAAGTGGGTACATTAAAAAGGCTGACCATGATGATGATGACGAATATCTGTTCGTTGAGTGTGAGTTGTTTTTACGCGTTATGGAAACGTCTATCGCGTTTAGTTTTCTGATTGGTTTAAAGTTTCAAGCAGGCTAATCGAAAATTCCACATCATAAACTTGGGACTCTGCAAAAGGGTCGAAGCCTACTTACTAGGTACCAAGATCTCTTCCTGAAAGTAAGGCTTGGCCCCAGTGCGAAAGACAAATGATCTAAGATACGGTAGAACAAGGATTTTTCCTCATACGTTATTCGATTATGGTCATATTACATGCTAGTTAACGCATTTATTAATACATTGCGATTAGGCTGCCTCTTTGCTTAAAAAAATACATTTCTAGAAACAAAACCGTTTTTTTTTTTTGTAGCAAATTCATTAACATTAGCTCTGAGTGGAAAAGGATTGTCAAACTTTTAAAGACTAACCCTCACCTGTGTTCCATCAGTTACGTTCAAGCCGAGAGCGACTCGTACAACCCTATAACCCCAACATCGAAGCCGAATATTTTACATCCTAAATCTCCCCTCGAGAACCAGAATAACAATGCCTCCATATTTTATATTACCTGCATGTGCTTTGCCAAATAAAACATAATCCTACCAATTTCCATTGCTATTATGCATTTTCAATCGCTTCAGGCGAACATTTTATTTGATCGGTTTATATCGATGCCTCCCACGTAAGTTGTTGTAACCCACAAAATGGCGATTTTGGGTTTTTTATGTAAACGTGTCTAATTTTATGTAAACTATCCTACAAAAAAACAAAAAGTCCAAAAAACCTATTATTTAAGGTACTTTTGAAACGTATAATGTTGTATATTTCGAACGATTCCGGCGTAGACTGTAGTATTTATTACTTGCAATGGTTTACAACGGAGAAAAGCCCACGTGCGTCCGTTGTATGTAACACATATCACAGATTACGCTGGAATTCACTTCCAGTTGCACCTCTTACGCAATTTTTACGTTGTTAATTTAATATTGTAGTAATTACTATTCCGTTTAATCTTATCTTTAACTAACATGATAACCATTTAAAATATGGTATTGATAACATACAACAATTTACGTCGCTAATTTTAAAATTATTTTATGTTAAGTGATACGTACAACATTTTACTTCGATGCTAGATATGTAAAAATAAGTTGTAACATCACATACAATGATTTACGTCGCTATTCGTTTGAAATAAGTACGTTGTATGTATTTTTCAGGGAGTGTTTTATGAATATCACTGAAGTCAGAGTCATTCTAGACAACCATTTTCAATGAATCTGAGAAGTTTTAAATGACTAAATTAACAGATTATGGCATATTCGTAACTTTGGTCCTTGAAACTGCTCACTTAGTCGCATTTCATAGCTGTGTAGTATAATAATCATTTGGATTACGACTGTTATAGCCATTTTTGTTTATATTATATTATTATTATTATAGCTAGCCTGTGCTGTCATACTGCTGGGCAAAGGCCTCCCTTCATTCTTTCCAGTTATCTTAGTTACTCGCTTTATCGTACCAATTCGCAAGGAAGGCATCCAGGTCGTGTCGAGGAAATGTGGGCATGGAACACAAAAGGCACCAAAAGATTACATGTGAGTTTTAGTCAGTAGAAGCAACTTTTACTGATTAAAACTCACCAGGACTTTCCTTTTTGCTCGTGTTTATTCCTAGTTTCCCATATCAGAAAACGTTGTTCGTTACTTTTACCTTAGTCACCACCTGCATGTTTCTGCACTGTTGAACTCTTTAAGCTAAGTGCACTATCAATTATTTGATTGAATAAAGTATCGTTTGAAAAAGGTAATGAAAAAAATACACATTTAAAGACTAGAGATTTTTCAAAAAGGACTAACAACGTCAAAGAAAAACCTTTCTAATAAAATATCAATAAAAAACAGCCAGTAGGAAAACTGGTCTATTGAGTCTGCTGTAAGCACTATTTAAATAAATTAAACTAAAAAGGTGACAGAGAAAACGATGTATAACTATAGCTAATTTAGTTATAGGAGAGCCAAGCTTAGAATTTATGCTGATACTATTGTGAGACATAAGTAAATAAGAATAAATTGCCTGTTGTCGTTACTGAAACTTCAAACTTCAGACGTGTGTAAACAACAGTTTTCCCATTTCTATAAGTGATTAAGTTCTTAATAAGGTGTTAGTTAAATTTGATATACCAACAGCAGTATTAATCCCGATCAAAGAGATATTTAACAGACTGTGAAAAAGTCTGGGTCTGTCAAAACCATCGTTTGTAACCATTTCAAGTATTTTCAACTTGCTTGCAAGTTGAGTCACAAGACAGAGGTTTTAACTTTTAGTGTGTATAGTAACAACGTATAGTTTTTGCCTAAAGGGTACACAGAGAAAACAAGATCTGAAAGATAATAATATCGTAAAAATAAAAGAGGTACCAGTTTGTTCTGAAGATTCAATATTAATTTAATGTTTTCATCAGGCATCATGGTATCTTAAGGTATTGTTGTTCAACAACAATGCCTTAGGCTGGTTTCATGTACCTAACTGGTGTATTCATATCATCAGCATTTCGGCATCTTAAAATGCTGATGATATGAATACACCAGTTAGGTTTTGGGGTCGGGAAACAAACCCTCTATTGTACCTATATTACGAGCAAAACTTAATATTTGCGGGCTTTTCTAGATTCAGTGTAAGTTATTAAACATTACTTATTTACCTATCGTTTGTCTTGGATATGGTTATGAAAAGAAGAAGAAAAAAGCATATTACAGAATGAGCTATAATTATAGCCACTTGAAAAAATGGAGAAAGGAAAAGATTACAAAGTAAAGATTGTGGGAGGAGTGATATGAAAGAAAAGGTTAGTGTTAGTGAGACGGGTGATACGACAAAATAGAAGAATAAGCTTGTTTCACCGACTCCAAATCACATTTCACTAACATAGGAACATGATGATGATTTACTTATTTTTAAATTTCATTGGTTACTAGAATTTTCTTAATCATTTTGGTTACGATACTTTTTTGAGTTTTGATTATTTAAACTGTAGTAAAAATTTGATTAAAGGACGATGTAATTAATTGAAAGTATAATTTTAATTAAGAAAAAGCTTAAATTTTTATTTTCAGATTTTTTAAAATGATAATTAATCTTAATCTTTAATGTTTTCCTAATCTTTAAAATATCGTTTCTTTTTCTAAACTCTAAACCCTAAAATGTAAAATTTTGATAAACTTGATTGAAAATATTCTGCTTTTTTGTATTTTGGTAACGTATCAACGAAAAGGTATTGTCCTCAACGAAATTAGGCTGAAAAAACATTGTATTTATTTTATTATATCAAGTAATGATACACATACCACACCTTTTTTTTATTTGTAATCGACGTAAATTGATGTAAGTATCAGATATGATCCAAATCGGCTCTTGAAGCCCCGTGTATAATAATGTAAGTGATAGTTACAACATTTTGTGAGGACCTCCTGTCGCGGTAAACAGTTGTAACAACAAAACTCAAGAAACCGTTAAAATTATAAAGTAATGACATATAGTAAACGATAACATATTAAAAACTATATGCTCATTCCGAATTTCAAAAAGATTCTTTGAAAAATGTGGCTTGTATCGTAAAAAGTATCTTTAAAACGCTCTCCTGTAAAATTGCATTTTTGGGGTTACAACAACTTACGTGGGAGGCATCGATATCGTTACTTGTTTGTGAATCTTTGAAGAAAGCTTTATACTACCTTTACTTTAAGACATTTGTTTTCCATTTCATAAATCTTGATAAATTAGCTTCTTAAGGTGGGAAATTATCCAATGACAAAACCCGCACTCGGTCGGAGCGGGTAACAGTAAGACTCTTACTGATTAAACAGTCTTTCTTTTAGACTCAAACCCTTGGCCCCAGTCGGCTTTGACCCTTCTGGGACTGTCGAATCAAATGAACTATCATCCCTTAAAATAGCAACCTGCTTCAAGAACCGTTTCGGAATTGAGAATTTGAAGTTAAGTATATTCCATGACTAGGGTAATGCTGATATTAAATATATCATGCCGCAACAAAATCCGTTGCGTAGTTTTAAGGATTTAAGCATACATAGAGACAGGAAGCGACTTTGTTTTAAACTATGTAATGATACTTACTAAGTTTCACAAGTTTTTCTGTTAGATTATGGACATGTTCTCAACTTCAATTCTCAATCGATGGTAACACCATCAGAAAGCGATCTTCTTCTTAGTGTGGCGATGGCAAAACCAGCTAAATTCCTTGTCTGTCCCAGTATTTGGCCACGGCAATACTGTCCACTGATGCTGTCATTAGGTCCTTAAGAGAACAGGTAATGATGCTGAATGATGTCGCATGATGATGATGATGATGTGAACAGGTAATATGGCACGTAGTGTAGGACGGAAGATGGGACATGGTCTGCGAAGAGACGCCGCATAAACACTGGAGATCAGAACCGAAAAATAATTAAAATTAAATTAAATTTGAGAGTTTAATTTTGATACAATTATTATTGTCTACATAATCAGAATGAAATTTAAAAATTTGCACACCTTATTAGGTCATAGTACAGCGTACCTATTATTAACTTAAGTAACACCTTTTGTACCTATCTGTGTTATGCAAATAAACGTATTGATTGATTGATTGACCGAGAACACCCATCTGTGGAGAATGTATTTGCTGCACCCAACCTGGGTGCGAAGTCTGTTTAGAGTTTTCCAGTCCAGCCTGAGTGTCCAGGAGAGAGGTTCCCCGACGGCTTCAAAAAATCATCAGGAGTTTTGAACTTCTTCCTCCAGAGGTCGCATCTTTCTGAGGAGGCGTTGTTTTGAGATGGGTTCACGCTTGCAACAAAATTTTTACGACTTTTAAGTCTCAAGGGCACCGGGCTGTAATTGTGCATTGGATGGCGAGGGTCATTTTGTTGTTTTGCCCTTTCTTTGTTGGCTAGTCGCAGTCCTGCGAACTGCTGGCAATGCCGATTGCGAAAGCGATGAAACTGTTCTAAACTTCTAAACTTAAAATAAGTTATTCAGAAGCTGAAATCCTTTCAGTACCTACTCAATTCCCGTGACGTCATCTCCTATAAAAATACACAAAAAGACTCGATACTTTATGGCCCACACGGGACGACCATAAACTCCAATAGAACAGAAAGGTATTTCCAGTCGTAATGCGAATTTTTAAATTTTACGACTTGAAATACTTTAATCGAGTTTTTATTGTCGTTTTAGTACTGAACCCGTTAAACAGCTTTTAAATATTGAATATGAGATTAATTGTCTGTAAACGTTTGTGTGGAGGGTGGTTTAAATGCTGAATAGATTTTTTTCATTTCGGGCATTTTGAGTTATGAAATATTTTCGGACACACCACTTACGCTGCCCATTTTCTGAATTAGATCAAATGAATATACTAGCCCGAAGCTTGTTTCAAATCATTATATTTAGTTTAATAAAATTGTTTATTTTTTCAGTTACGGAGTATTTTATACAGTAATTTATCTATTTATTTTGACTTTCTAGATATATTAGAATGTTGAGACTAGTCCATACCAGTTTATCCTAGAGTGTGCGCATTTATATCAGGACGAACTTGTTTGGCCTAGCCTCAACTGGTTTATCCTATCGAGCTTAGGACAAATTAGTTTGGACTAGGCTAAACTAGTTTATCCTATCGCGAATAGGAAGAACTAGTTTAGCCTAGGCCAAACTAGTTTGTCCTGAAATCGGGTTTGGCCGGTAACATATATATTAAAACAATGTTTTGTATTATGAGTTCATTTTTGATTTTTTTTCACCACTTCCGTAACGTTTCAGTTCTACACCCACTGTCATCTCAGCGTCAGCTGACTCTTGGTTCACTCATCAGTAGAGACCGGATAATATGCATTTGCATATTTGCATATGCATTTGCATATTTAAGCGATTTTCAAGGCTAATAGCATATTTTTACTAATATCTAGTGATGATGCATATTATTGCTATAATTTACAGTAGGTAGGTATTTTTCGAGCGTAGCGCACTCGGCAGCCGCGCGTATTTTGTTTTGGTAGGTACTCAAAAAATGAAAGAGACAAATGCAATAATCCAGGCTTTAAACATCTCTGTCAAATTGATAGCTTTATTAATGGACCGACGGAAGTTTTGCCAGAAAATATAAGCGCTAACATAGCACCCAAGTTCAAATTCTGCCCAGTTACCTCAGTAGATGTGGATCGATCATTTTCGACCTATAAAAATATTTTGAATGATCGAAAACATAATCTTACCACTGAACATTTGGAACAATACTTGATTGTTAATGTTTACAAAAATATTAAATAATGTCTAGGTACTGTATCGATTAACATCTATCAATGGATAGTTTTCTATAAATGTATTCTGATTTTTTAATAAAAAATATAAAACTTAATAGTTTTTTTATTTTATCAAATAACAATAAATTAAAAAGATACATACATAATAAAGTAAAACATAAATAAGACAAGTATTTACTAACAAAATACTTAAATCTAAAGGAATAATATTTACAAAACAAAAACAAGTTTTCAATGAAAAAATTTTTTTTCATAACAAGCTTTTATAGCGGTGGTCTATGCTTATATAAATAAAACTCGTCAAGACGATTCACACGAGCCCAAACTCGACGTGGTTGTGCCGTTTAATTACAGAGTTCCTATGGCTACCTCGCGATTCCATCATCAGATCAGCTCCATGTCATCATAATATTGCATTGTCATCCGAACTAAACGTGTATACCAAATTTCAGCTCGATCGGAAACCGGGAAGTGGATCAAATTTAAGTTGCAAGATTTGATTACAGAACGACAGACAACGGGACAGGTGAAACTAAATAAAAGCTTGTAAAAACTCATTTAATGTTGCATATTCTGTCAGTTTTCGTGCATATTTTAGGCATTTTTCATGCATATTTGCATGCATATTTCAAGCTTTTTATGTTGCATATTATCCGGTCTCTACTCATCAGTCATTCGAGATTTTTTGAACGAGAGGGCAATCGATCTTCACCCAAGGAAGGGGTTCGTCATTAGATGATTTTCCCACCATAAAAAACCTATATAACACAAACAAAACCTGTTGAAAACATAATTTCTTTCTATAAATAAGTTATTTATGTAAATTGTATATATCAGACAGCAAATGAATAAAGATGACGAGCTTCTAACATAACAGAACCTCTGTGAACCTAGCAATAACGCAAATTGAAAATTCCTAGCTCCAAAGCAGAGGTGTAATATTTCAACGTCCAAACGAACGTTAGCGTCAGACCTAAACCCCGTTTAAATGAAAACTAATTTTAATATTAATGCTACGTCTTATTGCGCGGAAGCTTTGAAAAGATGCTATTTTTAACTGTTAAGGGAACTTAGATTAATATTAGCTAGTGTCTGGCCGGGTTTTGGAACAAGGCGCGAATGTCTGTGAGTTTACCCTGCTTTCTTTTAACTTTTCGATCTTGTAGTTACAGACACAATTAAAGAACAATTAAATAGGTGTGAGAACGCCGGCGGTCGCTTGGGGCTTAATGAATTAATATAGTTAGTAGTTAAGTAATTAAGTAATAATATAGCTATAAACTAGTGCTTGACTGCAATCCCACCTGATGGTAAGCAGTGATGCAATCGTTGATGGTGAGGCGCACTAGTTTATTAAGAAACTATTCTCGCTCGGTCGCCAAGAAATTTCTCGGGACTAAATAACTTTCTTTCATCCCTCGTATAACAATGTACTATTTCATTACTCATACTCTGAAAGTAGGTGTAAAGTTGCCTGCGGACAGGGTTGGAAGAAGTACTTTTACTCCCTAGGGAGTTTTACTTTACAACTGACAGTTGTTTTTTTAATATTTAGACAGCAAATATTAAAAAAAAAATTAGTTCTATTTTGACATTTCTATTGAACCGTGACCCGAATCTATACTGCCAGTACAATTAAAATGACATAGAGATAGAAATAATTTAAGAATACTTTTTTTTAATGACTTAATTTTAATTTACTTTCAACTATTTCATTAAAACTAATATTATATTTGAGAAAAATGTTGACCTGACCAATTTTTACAATGATAAAATGAAAAATATTGACTGAATAGCAAGACGACGACTAAAAAAAAAAATGGCGGGTAAAGTCTCTCTATAATCTGTGGCCGATTTGGTCTTTCTTGATTTTTTTTCGGGGTGTAGAGTTTTGTTTACATTTTGCTAAATCTCTGTTATAAGAAATTTGTATTAACAGGATAAGTTCATCAGCTTCAGTTATTTTAACGCAAGATTCTTTGAGGAGAAAACCGCTTACCGCCTAAATCAAAAGAAATATACCTACCTAAAAACATACAAAGACATTTGACGACGATTCAGGTTTTTATTATTATTTTTATTTTCCTCGTATCTCGTAATGAAAAGCACAGTGTTTACCACGGGTTAAAGAGTTATTTAGTCCCTCGAACTATTAGCGACCTCGCTGTCGCTCGGTCGCCAAGAAATTTCTCGGGACTAAATAACTAACTTTCATCCCTCGTATAACAATGTACTATTTCATTACTCATACTCTGAAAGTAGGTGTAAAGTTGCCTGCGGACAGGGTTGGAAGAAGTACTTTTACTCCCTAGGGAGTTTTACTTTACAACTGACAGTTGTTTTTTTAATATTTAGACAGCAAATATTTAAAAAAAAATTAGTTCTATTTTGACATTTCTATTGAACCGTGACCCGAATCTATACTGCCAGTACAATTAAAATGACATAGAGATAGAAATAATTTAAGAATACTTTTTTTTAATGACTTTATTTTAATTTACTTTCAACTATTTGTTTGAGAGAGTCTAGAGTCCTAAAATATTTGTCAAGGACGAAGGATTTTTGTTTAAAGTATTCCAAAGGAAAGGCAGACATATATTGGATTTTCGAATATGTAAATTTTACAATAGTTTTTGCAAATCGCCAGACACAGATTTACATGGTGTTTCATTTTACAAGTTTAAGAGAGCAGTCTCGGAGGTATGAGCTTATGCAACTTTTCTCCTTTTAAATTTTAACTTATATTGTATGTTAGATTTACTTATCCTTTTTTTTACAATCCATTTTAGAATTTAAGTCTACTTTTTATTTTTTGAGTGCATTTTTTATTTTATTTTGTATGTTAATTTTTTCAACTGAATTTATAGTGTAAGCTGTGCATGCCTGTAATAGGCTTTCATACCAGTATAAACTATTTTTGTGTTATTTTACGTGATATTCCTGTATGTATTGCTGTTGGTGTGCCAATAAATAAATAAATAAATAAATAAATAACTATTTCATTAAAACTAATATTATATTTGAGAAAAATGTTGATCTGACCCGTTTTTACAATGAAAAATATTGACTGAATAGCCAGACGACGACTAAAAAAAAAAATGGCGGAGTCTCTCTATAATCTGTGGCTGATTTGGTCTTTCTTGATTTTTTTTTTCGAGGTGTAGAGTTTTGTTTACATTTTGCTAAATCTCTGTTATAAGAAATTTGTACGATAAGTTCATCAGCTTCAGTTATAAATTTAACGCAAGATTCTTTGAGGAGAAAACTGCTTACCGCCTAAATCAAAAGAAATATACTTACCTAAAAACATACAAAGACATTTGACGACGATTCAGGTTTTTATTATTATTTTTATTTTCCTCGTATCTCGTAATGAAAAGCACAGTGTTTACCACGGGTTAAAGAGTTATTTATTCCCTCGAACTATTAGCGACCTCGCTATCGCTCGGTCGCCAAGAAATTTCTCGGGACTAAATAACTAACTTTCATCCCTCGTATAACAATGTACTATTTCATTACTCATACTCTGAAAGTAGGTGTAAAGTTGCCTGCGGACAGGGTTGGAAGAAGTACTTTTACTCCCTAGGGAGTTTTACTTTACAACTGACAGTTGTTTTTTTAATATTTAGACAGCAAATATTTAAAAAAAAATTAGTTCTATTTTGACATTTCTATTGAACCGTGACCCGAATCTATACTGCCAGTACAATTAAAATGACATAGAGATAGAAATAATTTAAGAATACTTTTTTTTAATGACTTTATTTTAATTTACTTTCAACTATTTCATTAAAACTAATATTATATTTGAGAAAAATGTTGATCTGACCCGTTTTTACAATGAAAAATATTGACTGAATAGCCAGACGACGACTAAAAAAAAAAAATGGCGGAGTCTCTCTATAATCTGTGGCTGATTTGGTCTTTCTTGATTTTTTTTTTCGAGGTGTAGAGTTTTGTTTACATTTTGCTAAATCTCTGTTATAAGAAATTTGTACGATAAGTTCATCAGCTTCAGTTATAAATTTAACACAAGATTCTTTGAGGAGAAAACTGCTTACCGCCTAAATCAAAAGAAATATACTTACCTAAAAACATACAAAGACATTTGACGACGATTCAGGTTTTTATTATTATTTTTATTTTCCTCGTATCTCGTAATGAAAAGCACAGTGTTTACCACGGGTTAAAGAGTTATTTAGTCCCTCGAACTATTAGCGACCTCGCGACCTTTCATCCCTCGTATAACAATGTACTATTTCATTACTCATACTCTGAAAGTCTCTGAGAAGACTCTGAGAGCAGTGGTGGCCGAGTGGTAACGGCCCCGACTTACGAGTCGTAGGTCGCGGGTTCAAACCCAGCCAGGCGCATTACTTTGTGTAATTTATTTCATCACCACTGCTCTCAAAACGGTGAAGGAAAACATCGTGAGGAAACCGGCATGTCCTAGAACCAAAAATTCGAAGACATGTGACATCCACCAATCCGCACTGGGCCCGCGTGGTGGATTATGGCCCATTCCCTCTCATAGAGAGAGGAGGCCTGTGTCCCTGCAGTGGGAACATTAAAGGGCTGATGATGATGACTCTGAAAGTAGGTGTAAAGTTGCCTGCGGACAGGGTTGGAAGAAGTACTTTTACTCCCCAGGGAGTTTTACTTTACAACTGACAGTTGTTTTTTTAATATTTAGACAGCAAATATTTAAAAAAAAATTAGTTCTATTTTGACATTTCTATTGAACCGTGACCCGAATCTATACTGCCAGTACAATTAAAATGACATAGAGATAGAAATAATTTAAGAATACTTTTTTTTAATGACTTTATTTTAATTTACTTTCAACTATTTCATTAAAACTAATATTATATTTGAGAAAAATGTTGATCTGACCCGTTTTTACAATGAAAAATATTGACTGAATAGCCAGACGACGACTAAAAAAAAAAATGGCGGAGTCTCTCTATAATCTGTGGCTGATTTGGTCTTTCTTGATTTTTTTTTTCGAGGTGTAGAGTTTTGTTTACATTTTGCTAAATCTCTGTTATAAGAAATTTGTACGATAAGTTCATCAGCTTCAGTTATAAATTTAACGCAAGATTCTTTGAGGAGAAAACTGCTTACCGCCTAAATCAAAAGAAATATACTTACCTAAAAACATACGAAGACATTTGAGGGCGACTCAGGTTTTTATTATTATTTTTATTTTCCTCGTATTCGTAATGAAAAGCAGTGTTTACCTCGGGTTAAAGACTAACTTTCATCGCTCGTGTAACAATGTACTATTTACCCACCAGCAGAAAGCAGCATTCTACTGGTGAAAGATCACAAACAGCTTTGCCGCACCGCAAAAAAATCTATAGATAAATGACACATCTCCTCGCTTGATCTATTTCTACCAAATCTAAGCGGAGAAGAGATATAAAAATAATGAAATCGGATTAGTTTATTCAAACAGTCCACTCGTCTCCTCTCCTCTCCACTTTGGTGGACACCGGGTCCTATTCAGTGTTATTTAGAGTCGGCGCAACACGTTTTTTTTTTCATAACGTCATGTCACTTCTCGTTACGGGATTATACCCGGCCTTACTTAGTGTAATTTATGTTATTATCATTGCTCTCAAAACGGTGAAGGAAAACATCTTAGATTAGAGTTCATTAGGCAGCATAAATTAAACAGAAGTGGCATTGGAGTATTTCAGGATATTTTATCTAGTCCTACTAAATTTCAGAAGTGGCCAATGAGCTTTATAAATTTTGTATGCGATAGACCCATAAGCATTCGGCCTATTCGCACGCAGTACAGATGGCCGCTGGGGCCGAAAGGTTCTGGAGTGGCGACCGCGTACCGGAAGACGCAGTGTTGGTAGGCCTCCCACAAGGTGGACCGACGACCTGGTCAAGGTTGCTGGAATTCGATGGATGCAAGACGCACGGGACCGGTCGTTGTGGCGACGTTTGGGGGAGGCCTATGTCCAGCAGTGGACGTCTTTCGGCTGAATTGATGATGATGATGATGATGAGACCCATAGGAAGCTTAATTTAGCATCTAATGAAGCTGTCATAGTCGAATTACGACTAAAGCCTCTAAAAAAAAACAATGTATGTAATTCGAAGACATGTGACATCCACCAAGCAACGCACTGGCCCTGGTAGTAGAGTAATTCACTGTCCTAGACTCGCAATCACAGAACAGAGAAATTTATTCCGTGGGCGCAGCAGTGGGTCATAATAAGGCCGAAGATTACAAGGATAGGTAAATTAAAAAAACAACTTTCATTTTAAAATTCATTTTATTAGCTTACATACCAAATTAGCATGCAACTAACAAATAACAAAATTGTCCTACTTATAATACCTTCGATCGTACCAATTTTATACACTACTAGCCTACAAACATGCGCCTGAGAATAGTCATACATTGTAGCGACATCTGTTGGTAGAAACTAAAGTTGTTAACTACAATATCGGCCAACAGATGGCGTTGAACCGCTTTAATCGCGAAAGCGGAATTTGCTCGACAACATACAAAGCATATTTACAATTTATTGTACCCGATCACAGTAATATCGAGGCGTTGTTAATAAAACAATAAAAAACTATTACTATATTTGTAAATATTATTTATAAAAATGTGTTCAAATGTCCAAAGCTATGTTTATGTTGCAAGTTGAGCTGTGTATAAAAGGCGTAGGTTTATTTTAACTCAGTCTACGTGTTAGTAACAATTTCTTTAATTTCAGGCTGAGTTTTCTAACGCCATATATCTTTACGAAATCAATTTTAATTTTTGACTGTTTTCCGTGCATCAGTTGTCAATGTTATTATGTGTATTAAAGATATTTGGCGTTGGAAAAATCGGCGCTATATGGTGCTAATACAATGCTACTTGCTTATAAATAACATACACCGTTAAATTTTAATCGTTTTTTCGTGTGTCGTAAAATACAATCGATTTGTAAAGATAAAATTAAAAAAATAAGTGCTTTTTTCTAAAACTGAAATCAATATATCCAATAAAAACCTACAGGTTGTAGGTAGTTAGTATACAACGACCGACAACTATTAACAGGTCATTGAACTCATTTAACTGATGTAAAATAAACCAAGAGAAATAAATCTCGTACAGGCGTATTCGAGTTTAAAAAAAGTGTTTTATTTTATAATTTTATATTTGTAAATCGATATGTTTCATGTACGGGATTTACCTTCCACGGTATTAAAACGATTAAAATTTAGCGATGTATAATTTTCTGCAATCGGGTTTCACGACTCACACTAGCTATTTTTAATTAATTTAGTTAAGTGGCAGTTTTCTTATTTCATATATCGTTGTTACAACTGTAGCATATACAAAATCAATATTTCTTTAATATTTAAATCTAAGTATAGTAAAATTAGATTATTTTTACATATTTTCTTGCAATTAAACTAAATCATTTGATCTCACATTGTCAAATAAAATAACTACACAAAACAAAAACGTATATTTATTTATATTGCTTATATTAGCCGATTGATCCCAATATTAAGAAAATTAAATGTTTAATATTAAGTCCCTTTACAAGAACTAGTATTTCTAGCTAAACTTCATATTCTTAAACAATATTTTAAAAGACAGTTAAAGGAAGCTAGAAATGCCATTTTCTTTTTATTTCCAATTTTATATCTAACTACATGTTGGCACTATAATCACTCTTCTTACATTTCAATAATACGAAAATATTCAAAATTTTACATCACAATTAAAGAAAAATAATTAAATGGACGATAAACATTAAGTAATAAATGGTTTGGTAATTATTTATTTAAAAAAAAAATTGCATTGCTTGATTAAAAAAAAAAAACTTAAGGTAAGTAAAATCGAGTACCCGAACACTTGTGTATAAAAATATAAATGTTTAGCTTATGCCGCGTTTCCATTATACAAGTAAGAAAAGTACCTATGACTTTTTTTGGAGATATATCATCAAATAACTTGCCCTGTCAGACTTCTACTCACTGAAATCCACCCGTGTTCGTTCAGTTACGCTTTAGAGTTCCAGAGCGACGGCACTCTAACTCTAACGACACGGTAACTCTTTTAAACAATCAAATCACAATATCGAAATCCGATACAGTCATCAGAACATGTTTCAATAGTAACATTTTGTTATGTCGAAATCTAAGGATGGAAAAGTCATAGCCAAGATTTAAGGATATTAATTTAGTTAAAGTTTTCAGTAACGCTAAAACACACTTGAAGGTAGGTCTGTATTTACATATTATATCAGCTTCGGCTGTTTTGTTTAAATAAAATAAGTTAACAATTGTTGAAAATCCATCAGTGTAAAGATGGATTTTCTACAACAACGCGTTGTCCGCCAACCAATTAGTGAAAACAAAGTTTTTCAAAATCATCGATTGACGAAGCCCGACCTTGGGCGGAGCGGGTGACAGTGTCAGACTTCTACTGACTAAACGACCCACCGTTCCTTCCTTAGTTCCAGGGCCCATTAGCCCCAGAAGGCTTCGACCCTGTTGGGCCCCTACAGTCTGCTGGGCCCCTACAGACAAACCTAGCACTATAGTCACATTTGATATAACGAGCAATATAATCAATCTACTTTGATCGATATAATTTATTGTCCATCACTTTAAAAATATTATACTCGCATAATAGAAACGCTTTTTTGCATTGGGTAACTACACAGTACACAACCTAGTACTATGTATCTACTTGTTATTCAAATCCAAAATTGACAATTTAATACAGCTAAATCAAAATGAATCACATCGACTACTTTAAAGTCGAACACTCTAGAACGTTACATAAAATTATAATAATAAAAAGGGTTGCAAAATTAAGAAGAAAATCTGTTATGGACAATAATGGACATCAAGACTAATAGTTCGTTTTTTAATCCTAGACTACGATTTGACAACTTAAAATGTCAAACTCTAGAAAATTGGGAACATATTTCTAGAGTATGACATTCTGAGTTGTCAAATCATAGTCTAGAATTAAAAAACGAACTTTATGAGCTATTTCTATGAAGTATACGTGTTCAATATATACTTTATTCGTCAGTTCACCAATGTATGCACTTTTAAAATCACGATACACAATGGAGTACATTATAATTAAGTTGGTAGAACAAAAGAAGTTGAGAGCGATCAATGTATTAAGGGTGAAAAAACACGGCAAAGAAATCGTTGGGCAGGAAATGAATTACGCAATGCCATTAACCTAAATATTTTACTTAGGTTAAAAGTTAAATCAAAAACCAAAGAATCATCTTAGTATTGCAACCCTAAACCTAAACCACAACATAATTAATAAAATAAATGACGAAATTATTAAAAAAATTATACAGTACTTAAATTACACGTATCAGACTTAAATAGAAAATATACTCATGGACTTTCCACTACACGGTGAAATTAATTTGTTACTATTAAAAATAACCAAAATTGAATTCAGAACCTTAGATTGTCGCGAAATTCCATCACTATCAGACATCCCGGCTAACGGCAAATATCCACCCTTACGTTGTTGAGACATTTACAATCCGGACTAAGCGTTTTGCCTCGTCGTTTATACCGCGTATATCGAGGGACTGGAACAGTTTACCGGCTGCAGTCTTTCCGTGAGATTATAATTTAGGTGTCTTCAAGGCTAGAGTGAATAGGCTCTTAAAAAACTAGTGCGCCTCACCATCAACGATTGCATCACTGCTTATCATCAGCTGGGATCGCAATCAAGCCCTAGTTTATAAGAATTAGAAAAAAAAAACAATTTATTTTTATTTGTTGATAAGCTCACAATCTCACTCGATGAATAGCGACGATGTAGCAAATTTACTAAAAAATAAAATATTCACTATTTACTCATCGAAACCGGCGGGCGATGCCGGCGGCCTCAATTTTTTAACAATTTAGCTAGCGGCTCGCGCCCGCACGATGGCCCCTCTCCACTCTTCCATTGGCCGCGTGCCATTTTAAGGAACAGTGTCATGTTTTTTACTAACAAGCAAGGTAATGGAAAGGTATGACGAAACGTAATAATTCGAAAGACCCACGCACACTCTCCGAGCACCGCCGCCGCCGGATAAATAGTCCATCCAGTTCGCAACTTCTAAAGCCACCGACACAAAACCAGCGGCTCCGGTGTGTGAGACGCCCTTAAAGATCCCCAGATTTTAGCTATCAGGGTACATAGACCGGGTCTACAGGCATACATACAGGGAATTCCATTGTAGCCAAAACAGCTAAAGTAGACGGTTGAATAAGAGGCAATAATTGATAAATATTTGTCTAAGATCCTGAATTCAAGTATACATCGTGATATTAATTTGTTTCTATTACTTACAACTATTTGAATTACTGGATAATTAAGAATATTTGGACACCTAGTTACCTAGAATAACTATTGGAGAAGATACAGTAAAATGTAGACAAAGTTGCATTAAAATATACCTACCCCATATTTTTAAAACTGATATAAAAAAACAAAGACTTGTTCAATATAGGCTGACTTTGAATACATTGAGAAACTTTTGATGGGTTAAAATTTTCATGAATAATGAGTAACTTTTAGTTGGTAAGCGAGATCATGATGACAGTTGAGAGTTGACATTAAAAACCAGCGAAAACTAGCAACTGTTTCATACCTTCTCGTTGGGCTTTTATTTAAAAAAAGAACAGTAATTTAATTCATAAAAACTTTCAACCAATCAAAGCTAATAAATTCTAAGTCAGCCTGTGTATTTTGTTACGTTGCTACGCCAAAATCAAAACATCATTAATAGAAGTTCTTCTACTCACCCAAAAAAGGCATTAATCAGCATCAGAGGAATCGACTTGAGGCCTGGGGTTATTGACAACAGCTTCAGGATTAACCGTATGTACCGGCGCTGGATTCATTATCCTATTACCGTTCACTCTAGACAAGTCTAACACTGGTAATCTTAAAACGTAGTCGTTGTCCCAGCCTCGAGTTCTAGATTCAGACCACTGAATGACCCTGAAGTCAGCAGAATTCTGCCCAGAAGTTGTTGCTATAGGATTAAGTCTAGGTATGCGCTGTGCTAAAGAATGAAGCCTGGAGTTTTGAGGTCGTTCTTGCCTGGTATCTGGGACTAAATTAGGCACGTCTGGACGCCGAACTGGCTCCTGTCTTTGAGTTTGATTGGAAGCAAACATATGTTGGTACATAGTTATCTCACACGGTAAAAGCGGTCTGGCATCCCTTCCTATTCTTTGGACAGTAATCTGCCGCTGGTTCTGCTGATTTGGAGAAGTTATTGATGATGAGTCCACGATCGACGTGGAAGATCTGGATAGGTGAGTTGGATGGATGATGATGCTGTTTTGATTGACTCTCGTAGGTGATGGGAAGTTTAAGGCGAGGAAATCGGGTAACGGTACGCAGAAAACGCCGAGTTCCTCCTGTAAATAAATAAAAAAAAGAATTATGTCCCGCGTCTAGAAGAGAATTAGTAAAAAATCTAAAACAGATACATTCCAGAGGTAAACTGTAATGAGTTCGGCAAATCGGAATACAGCTTATGTGTGAAACTGGTGATTAAACTTATTTTAAACCTATAAACATTCAAAGCAAGAGTATACAGACATCTTTCAAGCACACTCACTTCATCGTGGAAATTTATTTATACCATATCAGACGTCGAGAGCTACCCATTGTCATCCGGAAACCCACAAACACGACGTTCGAGTATCGCCATGAGACTTCCATTACCCGAGGTGTCTTGTATGGCGAAAGCTTCGCTTCTTAGTAACAGGTAATTGTGGCAAAAATAGGTGAGAACCTGAGGCTGACCGAGGCGTCAGCCTCCTTCACATAAAAACTTTACCACTAATAAACATCAACGTCGCCCATTGTACCCTTATTTTTAATCATGTTTGCCCTATGTTTTTTTTTTTTGTAGTTAAAGCTGTGTACTATAACTGATAAATTAATCTATACATATAATAAATAAATAAAGATTACTTATAAATATTAACTTACCGAAGCATTAGGTGTCCTCTCACTATTATTATCCGGTATATTTATAAAAGGTTTCCTATCAACTTCACTAGAAGATTGAGCAGTTGTTGGAGTTTTGTCTTTATTCTCTTCCTCTAAAGGCACATCGGGAACCACTTGTAAATCTTCGGGAGGGTTCGGAACGGTCACGTAGCTTGCTATTATGCTAGAAAGTTGATCTAGTACCTGTAAAAGAAAATTTGAGATTAGCGACATCTGTGGATGAATGAAGGAAGTAATGTTTTAAGTTTGTTGTTTTTACTAACGATAGATGGCGTTGAAAAAAAACAAACTACGACGCGTTAAAAATGAGAATAGGATCGATTGCCACGTTGTGACGTCACGTCGTACTGTCAATTCGAAGATATTGGGTAGGGTGAACAAAACAAGAAATATAAAAAAAAAATATTGTCGAATCGTGAACGAAAAAAGTTTATTCACAATTCAGTTCTTCAATTTTGTTTATCACAGTGTCACTGTGCGACACTGTGATAAACAAAACTGTCTGAGTAATGGTAAATGGAAGAAAAAGGCAAATTGTTCCTAACAATGAAAATAAGAAAGGAATATTTTTTTCTTTTAAACTATTTATGACTAAAAACAATGTATTTGGCTGATTCATATTAAACCACCTAGAATTAACTAAGACTTCGTTCGTATCATTTGTCTTGGTATGGCCATGTGAAGAGGAGAGATGAAATACATGTTACTAAAATAGTTCTGAGTAGAAGTAAACAACATGTTCCTCCAACCCCATGTAATATGGGATAGGAATAGCATGATGATGATGAGTAATAAAAAGAAAAAAAGTCTCTTTATTGAAACGAGTTGCAAATAAGATTTTAAACCATACTTTATAATCAAAATTTGACAGATCGAGGTTATTGACTTTCCTGTTCTTATTTCGAACACATAGTACGTAACGCTAAGCAGTGGCCGTTTTGCGAGGACGTGCGAGTCATAACTGCGACTTTTTAAATTTTCTATTCAATTGTCTAATAATAAAAAAAAACATGTACCAAGAAAAAGGAATATCTTACCTCATCGGCCACAAGTCTATGTTTTGGATCTTTAACGAGCAACCGTTGTATTAAGAACACAGTGTTGTCTGACACCTGCACAGAGTTGCCATCCCTGGAAATAAAATAAATATGAAAAGGCATTTTCCCTAACATATACAATGTTGATCTAGAACTACGACATTAAATTAAAACGAACACAGTACTAGTCCATCCAAATAGTTTAAAACACGAAAATTAGTAGTTTATACAAAATTTAAAAGTTTAAATTGTCAAACAAAATAAATAGCAGAATCAACTGCATAAAAAGTATACACGCTGTATCTACGAAAAGTTACTGACTTGGTCAGTTTCTGATTGAATGTCAGTGGTGCGGTTCCACATTGTATATATTTTTTTGTTACACCACACAACATCGTCTAGTCCCAAGCTAAGCAGAGCCTGTGTTATGGGTACTAGGCAACTGATAGACATGCTTATATATTTCTAAATACCTAAAAGATTAATTACACCCAGACAAAACAAATGATCGTGCTCATCACACAAACATTTGTCTTGGATGGGAATCGAAACCTCGACCTCTGGCATAGCAGTCAGGGCTACTAACCACTAGTACCACAGGCCATTCAAATTACAATGCTGTTCTGTTCCACCAAGATAACGAATCTTCATATTCCGCTCGGATCGTCTCTTGGTGACTCTGAAGTTAAGCTCTGCGAATTTTACCGCTTGAAAACTCGTACAAAAATAAAGGTTTTAAAAACCAATGCGAATAACAGTTGCAATAAAAACTGCAAATTGCATTTATTTGTTTAAACCATTTCTTTTTTTTATGACCCTGACTGCTATGCGGGAGGTTCGATTCCCACCCAGGATAAATGTTTGTGTGATGAGCACGATCATTTGTTCTGTGTCTGGATGTAATTTATCTATAATACGTATGTATTTAGAAATATATAAGTAAGTTTATCAGTTGTCTAGTACCCATAACAGAAGCTCTGCGTAGCTTGGGACTAGATGGCGTTGTGTGATAGTTGTGGACATATTATTATTATTTCTTTTTTTTATTATAATAAGCATACTTCAATAATTTTATCCGAGCGAAGCTGGGACGGGTCGCTAGTCTACTACAAAATGCAAACTCACGGTGGTATATTATAATTGGCAGCCTGTATCCTGCTGAACAGCTGAGCTAGACTGGTGTCGCAGAACGGGAACTGGCCATAGAGCATGGTGTATAGGACCACACCCAAGGCCCACATGTCCGATGGCTTGCCTAAGTACGGTTTACAGAGTAACACGTCCGGAGATATGTAGGCTGGGGATCCTGGAAAAAATACTGTTGTTTATTAAAAGCTATGATTTAAACCATCACCACATTAAGACCACCTCTGTACATTTGTGCATGAAGTGTTTAATCTATACTAATATTATAAAGCTGAAGAGTTTGTTTGTTTGTTTGTTTGTTTGTTTGTTTGAACGCGCTAATCTCAGGAACTACTGGTTCGAATTGAAAAATTCTTTTTGTGTTGAATAGATCATTTATTGAGGAAGGCTTTAGGCTATATAACATCACGCTGCGACTAATAGAAGCGAAGAAACAACGGAAAATGTGGAAAAAACGGGGAAAATTATTCATCTTTGAGGGCTTCCGTTGCGTGCGCTGCCAAAACGGTTTAAGATACCAAAAAAATATGTATGAAAGAATTATTCCTCTTAAAATGATCTAAAAAAATGTCCGCGACAATATATGTCTATCTTTTAAGATTAACTTACTAGAACCGTTTTTATGCGAATCAAATTTAGCCATTTTTACCGATTATTTGTTAGAGTTGTATCAACATAATAATATAATATTTATCCAAATAAATGTGTTGTTGATTAAGAGTATGTAATTGTAAACAAAATTGTCTTTGACATCATTTAATTTCAATGAACATCTTAGAAGATATTGCAATTTTAAAATAACTCCAATATAAAATTCACACACGATGCATGATGTGCTAAACTTGCGAGGAGAGGAGTTGCTTGCGGGTGGCGCGGATGGGTTTTTTTATGGTAGGTAAAAATCATCCAATGACGAATCCCGCTCTTGGGCGGAGCGGGAAACAGTGTCAGACTCTTACTGACTAAACAACCTACCCCGTTCCTCCCTTGCCTTATTCCCAGAGCCCCGGTATAACGCTTTCGCACCAACCCTCAGTTGCAGGAGGCTTCGCCCCTGAAGGGCCCCACAGTTTGCTGACAACACCTTGAGGCGCGCGGGAGCAGTGCACGCCGTCGACGACTTGGTCTCGGTCTGGACTGTTACCAGACAACCGGACGGCGAGCTACCCATTGCTCACCGTCCACAAGCCAGCGTCTACGGAGACCGGATATCGGCGGGATCGCGGCGGTGACGGCTACGGCGAGGGCGCTGTTGCCTTTGCATTATACGGTCGACCTCCTCCTTTACCAGCATTACTGCTTTGCAGAAGGAGGCGACCGCTTGCCATTCTTCTTCGCTGCGAACTATGACCTAAATCAAGGCCCGGCGCGAGAGGTCGCCGCCGCTGATGCTCTTCTCAAGCGGGGCACACCTCCACCGTGTGCTCCACCGTATCCTCCGGGCTCACCATACAGTAGCGACACCCTGGCGTCTCTTCCTTCTTCCCATGTCCGGTGAGAACCTACGTCATGCGGAAGGTGAGGATGCCGTGATAGATATCATGCCTCAAAGAGGGGACTTACCGCCGAGATTATGGCGTGCCCAAGTTGGGGTGTAGCTCTATGAAGTACTTTTAGATAAAAAACTAAATCTAAAATAATAACAGAAATTAACACGGGCAAAGTCGTGGGTAACAGCTATAATTTATAAAGCTGAGGAGGTTGTTTGCAAAAATAAATATAATGCCCAAAATAACTATTCCACGCGGACGAAGTCGCGGGCACAGCTAGTAATTAAATAAACAGGTAAGAAGCCAAGTTACGATCGTTTCGTTAACATCGAACGGTTTGAGTTAAACACGCCCTCTATCCCTTTGTTTGATTATAGATAGTTTTTTTGTTGTAATAGCTTTTTTCAGCGGCTTTGCCTGCGTGAATATAGGTTTCTCCATACAAATTTTAAACCTTCGTTTTATGCTCTTAATAGGTCAATTATAAAAAATCCTTACATGTTCTTTGAATATTTCACAAAAGAAACATTGTGCAAAAGAGATTACCCAAATTTGTATGTGAAGAAATGAAAAATTTCAGAAACGACAATGTTATTGTAACGATAATGTTATATATTTTTTGCAGAAGTAGGAATTGTTAACCACTAACATTTTTGTATTTTTAAATATGATTAAAAAAATCAATAATGTAATTTTTTTTAATACACTTTAAACTTTCCGTTTTAATCCCATGAAGAGTCGATATAGTACATAATACACTCGATTCGTAGATAAAATAAAAAAAAAGTACTTTTTTCTAAAACTGAAATTAATTGTTTAAAAAAAAGTAGTTTATTTTTAATTTTATCTTTACAAATCGATAGTTTCATGTTCGACCCTGTACGGGATTAAAAAAATTAAAATTTAACAGTGTATGTATACTTGTGACCCAATATGGTACGGGGTATATGCATTTTCTTTTGCAGCATTCTATATCCAAGGGTAAATGCTGAGCTGGAAAGTCGACTTACATTTTAGTATTGAGATTCCAATAAGAACTCAAAGATAAAAGGGCTTACCCCTCTGATCCTTCAGCAGATCTCGATCGCTGCCCAGGTGCGTCCCCAGACAGAAGTTGGTGATGATGACGCGGCCTGTCCGCTGGTTCAGTACTATATTGCCTAGTTTTAAGTCTCGATGCACTATGTTTCTCTGGAAAATATAGAACATGACGTTAGGAAAGTGGATAGATGATGATCATACTTCATAATTGATTATCATCATTTCAGTCAGAAGACGTCCATTGCTAGATATGGGCTCCCCCAAGTGTCGCCACATCGAACGGTCCTATGCGTCTCACATCCATCGCATTCCCGCGATCCTCACTAGGGCTTCGGTCCACCTTGTGAAATGTCTTTCAACCGTACGATCAAAATGTTTCGACCCCAACGACCATCTGTTCTACGTACAATGTGTCCTACCCACTGCCATTAAGATTTGGCGATTCTTCGGGCTACGTCGGCATACTTGGTTCTTCTGCTGATATCTTTATTCCCGATCCAATCACGCAAGGAAACTCATACTCATAGGAACATAGCCTTTTTCCTTTGACCTTTGGATGACTTTAAACCTTCTGATGAGGCTCATTGCGTATTGGTCATAATGTGACCGCCAGCATCATTTTAATAATAAAAATAACGCCCTTGGCTGGGAGGCGCGTTTTCCCAACCGCTTTGAATGAATTTCGAACGTGTTGGCGCGTGATTTACATCTCTCTAGCAAGAACACAAACCAAGAAAAATGCTAGATTGCAACCGTATGGTATATGGTACACCTTTTAATGTAAAAAAAAATACATAGTTTGTAAAAATCGCTTACCTTATGCAAATTAGCGACTACCCTCACAATATCATAAAATATCAATATCGCCTCTTTTTCCGGAACCTTCTTGACTTTAGTAACATATTGCTGTAGGTTTACCAGTTCAGATCCTTTCTCACTGAACTGGTGAGAGCTCACACAGTCTAGAACTAGGAACAAACGCTGACGGACCCGGCCCGTGTAGATGAAACCGTTTCCATTTGGATTTGGAACTTCTTCTAATGCATGGTCCTGCAAATTGAGAATGGTATATACAGTAAGTACATTTTGATACAAGTGCAGAAAGTTTGTTATTGCTACCGAGGCCGAATTAAAGAAAAAGGAGCCGACGTTTTTCAATACACTTACGACTCGTGGGGGTTGACCCGCGGATCTTGGGTACAATAAAATTATGTCAGAGCCGAGCACGTGCTTTTTCTGCACTAGTGCGGAAAACAGTCTATTCTGCGTGTCTAGAACCAGTGAGATAAGAGCGAGTTTTCGAGCAAATGTATAGAAATAGTACATTTTGATACAAGTGCAGGAAGTTTGTCATTGCGACCGAGGCGAAATTCGCACGAGCCGTAGGCGAGTGTGAGCCGAGGGCTGCAATGACAAATCTGCACGTGTGTCAAACGACGTTTTTCAATACACTTACGACTTGTGAAATAAAGAAAGAAAGAAAAAAAAAATAATCGTATCTCAAACATACATTAGGAATATAATAATAATAGCATTCAAATCTGCTCTGGTCAGTTTCTAATTTCGTGGGGTCGTCCAGCGACTCTGGGGGACGCCTCGCGCCTGATTCGATAAACTAAGTAAAACAAAATAATCACCCGTGACCGTGACGATAAGGAAGGAATAAAAAAGCCCTTGTTGTGATAAACTCAAAAAAGCACTTGGGTGATATACATGCTATATTGACCCTAATAGGAGTGCGATAAGAGGCAGTTTTCGAGTAAGTGTATTGAAATAGTACATTTTGATACAAGTGCAGGAAGTTTGTCATTGCGACCGAGGCGAAATTCGCACGAGCCGTAGGCAAGTGTGTCATGGAGCCGAGGGCTGCAATGACAAATCTGCACGTGTGTCAAACGACGTTTTTCAATACACTTACGACTTGTGAAATAAAGAAAGAAAGAAAAAAAATTTAATCGTATCTCAAACTTACAGTAGAAATATAAGAAATATATAAATATAGCATTCAATTCTGCTCTGGTCTGTTTCAAATTTCGTGGGGTCTTCCAGCGACTCTGGGGGACGCCTCGCGCCTGATTCGATAAACTAAGTAAAACAAAATAATCCCCCGTGACCGTGACGATAAGGAAGGAATAAAAAAGCCCTTGTTGTGATAAACTCAAAAAAGCACTTGGGTGATATACATGCTATATTGAACCTAAAAGGAGTGCGATAAGAAGCAGTTTTCGAGTAAGTGTATTGAAAAATCCTTTTTTTAATTCCGCTAAGCCTGTTCCATCATCAACGGTGAAACGCTTTTCTGTTTGCAGATTTTTTTTATTTTTATAAAAGGATAGGTTTGCAAATATCTCGCAGTGAAACTGTTGGCACATCTATTTTGGTTCTTCATTTATTTTTTGTAATTTTATTTTTGTGCACACCGCATTTTTAATAAATTTTTAAAAAGTAAGTGCCTTTTTAAGTTTTAAGTTTTTTTCCTTTCTTAAATGTTATGAAATCAACTAATAACAGAATTTTTGCAACATCTTTATTTAATTCGCGTAACACGTTTGCACAATAGCTTTTGTTCACTAACGTATTACGCAATAAGGGCTGGAAGAAATTGCTGTCAATGACAGGAAGTTTCGTAAAGGACCTAGGTACGTGGCAAAAAAGGAATACGGCCTTTTCTGCCACGTGGGTATTATATATAACTATATCCGTATTGCATCAAAAGCAATTATATTGCGAATCCGACCAATAAATGTCACAAAATATAATAGTTATTCAGTATAATTGTATAATGCCTCAATCCCACAATGCCTCAAGACGAAAGTCTATAATCAGTGCGTGTTGCCAGTGATGACGTATGGCTCTGAAACGTGGTCGCTTACAATGGGCCTTATAAAAAGACTCAAGGTCACTCAAACGGCAATGGAAAGGGCTATGCTCGGAGTATCCTTGCGTGATAGAATCAGAAATGAGGATATCCGCAAGAGAACCAAGGTTGCCGACATAGCGAAAAGAATCGCCAAACTTAAGTGGCAATGGGCAGGGCACATTGCACGCAGAACGGATGGCCGCTGGGGCCGAAACGTTCTGGAGTGGCGACTGCGTACCGGAAGACGTAGCGTTGGAAGGCCTCCCACAAGGTGGACCGATGACCTGGTCAGGGTTGCTGGAAGCCGATGGATGCAAGACGCACAGGACCGGTCTTTGTGGCGGCGCTTGGGGGAGGCCTATGTCCAGCAGTGGACGTCTTTCGGCTGAAATGATGATGATGATGATGATGATAATTGTATGTGAGATTTTGGGGCTGCCCTGCGCGTAACCGTAGCGGCCTTAAATTATTTGCCACATACTATACTCGTACATTTACGCAATTATTTTTATACTCTATCGAATTAATGAAAATCTGGCCAAGGATCCTCAATTTTCAACGGAGTTTTGTGGGGATGGACAGTCTGTTCCAAAATTCAAAACCTTCAAACCCTTACAATAGTAAAACCTATAAAGTCCCCTCGAATATTATTTTGTGCTTCTGAACAAAACTAAACTGCCAAGCACAACAGACTGAATGAAAATCTAAAAGCAGACAATGGAATCTCCGCACGAAATGTTGTCTTACCTTAAACAAACCATGGTGATGAATGACTCCGTCTTGGTCCTTCAATAAAGAAAGTAAAGAATATTCTGTATGCAACAGCATTTTTCCTTGACGGTCATCTTGGGTTTCCGGCTGGCCTTCATTTCTTAGAGTCAATATTTTAACCTAGAAAAATAAATATAAATGTTAGATCATTTTGGATTGCAGTTTCAGCTTAATAGTAAGAACGATTTCTGATGCGACATCCACCAGTCCATATTAGATCCACATTGTGGATGCCACAGTGATGCTTATACCCTCAACTGACGTTCAGCAGCCCTGAGTCTCACTATTGGGAACCTATACCCTGTTCAAATTACCAGAGACAGCTGAATGATTTTGTGGGTAAAATTATTTGTGTAACAATTATTTTCCACTAATAATTAATTAATTATACGGGTTAACATTATTGAACTGTTAGTCTCTAGTAGGTTGGTGTAAGCCATTGACAGAGAACTCTTTGTGTTTAATAATGTACATGTAGAGTATTAACCCTGATGATGTTGTAGCGACATCTATGACGCCACATAAGAACTACAAGAATCCTGCATCGCGCAATGAAAGTTCTCCGCGCGATTAGAACATATACGACAGCCCGAAGTCAACATCGGGCAGTAGCCCACCAGACGATAACATCTGTCTGGTCGGAGGATCCTCCCTTTTCAACGGAGGTATGTGGGACTTTACACTCTGTTCCACCTACCTCCAAACTGGTGACCCTCGACAAAGAACGTCAGCACAGCCTTCGTGCAAGTACTTCGTGACGTCATCATCACTTCCTCAAGCCTCCGGGCAGCGAGCCAACAGCCAGCACCCATGGCTATAAAGGGTATCCTGATCACCAGCATGACATCCTGGTCATACCTGGTCATCCTCTTCAGCCTCATCAGCGACCTTGGCTAACCACCTGCACCTTCGGCCAGTCACAAGAAGAGCCATCAAGAACCTTTCCTGGTCGACGACAGCAGTCAAGCCCTACGTCGCACAGCACCGCTCCGACTCACTGGAGCTAGCTGCATTACTCCGACTCACTGGAGCCTGCAGCAATCATCCCGACTCACTGGGATAGCACCACCCCGACTCACTGGGGCATCACCGCAGACAGTTCCGACTCACCGAGAACTATGCGGAATCCGGTTCCGACTCACTGGAGCCAGCAGCATTACTCCGACTCACTGGAGCCTGCAGCAACCATCCCGACTCACTGGGATAGCACCACCTCGACTCACTGGGGCATCACCGCAGACAGTTCCGACTCACCGAGAACTATGCGGATTCCGGTTCTGACTCACTGGAACCAACCTACGGCTGGCCTGGCACGCGTCAAGAAACCTCAAGAAACATCGATCTCCGATCTCCGGAGAGGAGTGATGTAGCGACATCTATGACGCCACATAAGAACTACAAGAATCCTGCATCGCACAATGAAAGTTCTCCGCGCGATTAGAACATATATGACAGCCCGAAGTCAACTATCGGGCAGTAGCCCACCAGACGATAACACCTGTCTGGTCGGAGGATCCTCCCTTTGCAATGGGAGTATATGAGACTTTACTCTCTGTTCCGCATACCTCCAAAATGTCATTAGAGTTACTTAACACTAATATCAAATTTAATACAGGGCTGTAACAGTAAAACACCTAACCAACCACCTAACTATCTTTAGGTGTTTTACTGCAATAGTGCATGTTTTAATGAAAGCACCAGTTGTATTGCCAAGTTGTGTAGACGCCTACTTTTGATTTTTGTACATCAAGTTTCCGACAGTATAAACATATACTGAAAAAATTAATTGCTACTGAACACTTATTTTTGTCATTCCACATGCCCAATATTATATATAGTTTTATCTTTTTTTAATTGGAAGTAGTTACACGAAAAGGATCCAATCCACAACATGGTAAAAAATGAGTTAATTATTCTTGTATGTTGCTTTTCAAATATAAGAATTTATTTCTCAATAATTAATTAATCTTATGAAAGAAACTACTGGTTCTCACATGTGTACAAATGAAACCGCAGGTTACAGGACACAGTCTTATATAAAATCTTCTTGATACTTATACTGTATATCAAATAATAATTAATAATAGCATGCTGGTGTTTCTAGGAAAATACAGTAATATGGAAAATATATTTAATCATAACCAGTATCTGATTTCATTACTATTGCACAACAGAATGTTTTTAAATCTTGCACCATTTTAAATTATATATTTTTTTAATTTAAAATATTGTGCAAAGAGGTCTACTATTTTTAATTAACTTTATTACTTACTACCTCAAAAAAAGTTAATATGATAATGTAATTACAGCCCAAGATTTAAAAGCAAGAACTATTAAATATAATGATTGATGAAATCTACATAATCCTCTAATGAAACTTGTGACCAATTATCATCAATTTTACTCATATAAAATGAAGTCATTAGTAAACAAGATAAGTTTGCAATGTTTACTAGAATCACATGACAACTTTACACTGTTTACAAATATAGAGTAAAAAGTAATCAAACTCAACATTACCTGATAGAACTCATCTGTTCTTTCCTTCCTTGCTAAACACTGCACTATGCTTTTAACTGGACTGGGCCCAAGTTTCGGACCAAGGAGGTAAGGACCAGCCTTGCGAACATGCTTGTCTGGAACAGGAGTGCCTGGAGCAGGCACATCACTCCTATTATACGATAATTTCGCCCTCTTTGGAGAATGAGGCCCAAACTTTTTGGAGTTCTTCAACACCCCACTGGAAGTTGAAGTTGCGTACGCTGATATTCTAGCGATCTTCGGACTCGGTTGTAGTAGCAAAGGTCGTGTCCTCTTTCCATGATTCGTACTGCTTTCTGGTCTGTCTTGATCCATAACTAACGTAAGTTCAATCTCGAAATTCAACGACTAAATGCAATGATATTCACTAACTTTATAAAATAATCACTTTAAAGAATCACGTTTTACTGGTTTTAGGTGTTGATGTTACGCAGACTGTTGTAATGACGAAAATAATGCAAAATTTACTCTCATTTATTTACCTACGAAATGAAAATGTCTGATATTTCGTTCAGAAAGCAAAGCAGATGATCTACAGATTTGATGACTGCACTACTCAAAGAATGGAAAAAAGTACTTGAAAATATACTTTTTTGTTTTGATTAATTTTATTTACAATCACATACTTTTTCATTTAATTTTTTTTTTCTTAAAAATAAATAAAATTAAAAATTACATGAATTAATAAATTTCCTAACGAAAATTCGGTCTAGGACACACTCACTCTATAAAATTCACACCCATTTATGCTATGGTATTACTATCTGTGGTTTCTTTCAAACAAAGCAACAAAATTATTCAAATTGCCGATCATTTGTCAAAAAAATATTAAATATATGAGGGACAGCCCTAGAGATATTTAAACATTCATTGTATCGTAGCAGATTGTTGTGTTTAACATTTTCAACAAGAGTTAATAAAGAATAATTAAGTATGATTTTTGCTACGGCCGATAAGCTAATTTCAATATCTTTCATAGTGAGTAGGGATCTTTATTCCTACATTGACAAGTGACAATTTGTTTTTGACAGATTTTATAACCATGTTTGTCACGATATTTCTTGATAGAATTTTGTGATCCCATTGCCGATCGAATTGTGCAATAATTATAAAAAAGAAACTTCTATTCCTGTACATAGTTAGTAGTAAAATCACAGCAAGATGTGGAAAGGCTTGAGATTAACACGCTCTCAGTTAAGAAAGTTTCATCAAATTGGCCCCAAATTTCAACCTGTCGGTGTCCCCGCTATAGATTCAGTACTGAACCAATGGTACGAATTCTGCAAGAAGCCTCCTAAAGGATTTGAAAAGTATTTTGAACCGAGCGGAAGTAAAAAACCAGCTAAAACTCCAGGTACGGATAAAGAAGCGCCGCCGACTCCCTCAAAGGGTGCTCAACCGTCTCCGAAACCGACTTCTGCTCAAGATAAATGGAACATGAATATGTTCAGTGGTGGTGGCCCCGGTGCCAGTGGCCGCGGTAGCTACGAAGGCCAGGATAGAGAAAAATGGATGATGTTTGGTGCTTTGGGCATTGTGGGTATACTAGGATCTATCGCATATTTCGAACTCCGCTACAGAGAGATCAGCTGGCGAGACTTCGTAAATTTATACTTACATAAAGGTACAGTGGAAAAATTAGAAGTTATCAACAAAAAATGGGTTAGAGTGAAATTACACCCTGGTTCAGCCATAGATGGAAAAGTTATTTGGTTTGCTATTGGCAGTGTAGACTCATTTGAGAGGAATTTAGAAAACGCACAAATAGAGATGAGTGTAGATCCACCAAATTTTCTTCCTGTTATTTACAAAACTGAGGTTGAAGCCTCTAGTTTAACAGGCATGCTTCCAACTATACTTATTATAGGATTTTTAATTTATATGATGAGAAGATCAGCAGACATGATGGGGCGTGGGGGAAAGAGAGGAGGGGGGCTTTTTGGGGGTGTTATGGAGTCCACAGCTAAACTAATTAACCCCACCGATATTGGAGTCAAGTTCCAAGATGTGGCTGGATGTGAAGAAGCTAAAATTGAAATTATGGAGTTTGTCAACTTCTTGAAAAATCCCCAACAATACATTGATTTGGGTGCCAAAATCCCAAAAGGAGCCTTGCTTACTGGCCCCCCTGGTACTGGTAAAACCTTGCTAGCGAAGGCCACTGCAGGAGAAGCGAATGTTCCATTCATTACTGTCTCCGGATCCGAGTTCCTGGAGATGTTTGTGGGAGTCGGTCCCTCTAGAGTCCGTGACATGTTCTCGATGGCCCGTAAACATGCCCCATGTATCCTCTTCATTGATGAGATTGATGCTGTCGGTAGGAAAAGAGGAGGTCGTAGTTTTGGAGGTCATTCGGAACAGGAGAATACCTTGAATCAGCTTCTGGTTGAAATGGATGGATTTAATACTACAACAAATGTTGTGGTCCTAGCTGCTACAAACAGGGTTGATATTCTGGATAAAGCCCTGCTAAGACCGGGTAGATTTGACAGGCAGATATTTGTTCCTGCTCCGGATATTAAGGGACGAGCATCAATTTTCAAAGTCCATTTGACTCCTCTGAAGACCACTCTTGATAAGCAGAAGCTGGCAAGAAAGATGGCTGCACTCACACCAGGTAAAATTTTAATATCTTTAAAATATTCAAAAAACCTTTGCACCACAAGGTTACCTAATCGTTATAGAATAGAATAATACTTTATTGTACACCAAAAATAGTAACAATTACACAGAAACTTATATGAATGGGTACAAAGGCGGTCTTATCGCTGATAGCGATATCTACCAGACAACCTTAGGGTGGAGTAGAAAAGCTTGAACTAAAAAGGGGGCATTACAGCTAGCTAATACTGTACCACTTTTGGGCAAAGGCCACCATCCATTCCCTCCTTTGAGCCCGCGCGGGCACCAGTCGCGTGTCATTGCACATGTTGCGGCGATCCCCGTAACGGATACCAGATTATTACCTGCACAGTTTCGCTAGATCAACTTTGTCGATGTAAATTTTTTTGAACTATATTTCTTATGTTTTCTCTTCGGCGTTATGGATGGCGTCGCAAATTGTAGTCTACAGTGTTGCACGAATTTGGTCTGACCAACATATCAGACACCTGCCCTGGGTCTTATCCCATCTACAATACTGCCGAAAATTCGCAGAGCCTAACTTTAGACACGCGAATTTTAGCGCTTGTAAATAGTAGTTTTTACTGTTATTAGCCTATTTTTAACCCTTATTTTTTTACGAGTTTTCATGCGCTTAAATTCGTAGAGACTACAGACTCGCCAAGATCCGACGGTCGTACTGTACTTTTCCTGTCAACAGCTAGTTTTCCAGGCTCTTTCTGTAATTTCGTAAAGATAGTAAAGATTCTTTTTGGTGACAAGTCTCATGGGTGTCTTGAGTTCGATAATTATACTCGTTAGTCCTATTCTCTCCAGTCCAATGAATCCGAGTATTTTCCTCCAACAGTTGCCGAATTGACGCTTTGGAATTGTGTCCAAAGCGTCAATTCGGCAACGCGACAGTCAGTTTTTTTAAGTGTCAGGTTGTCTGCACCCTACAAGAAAATGGAAAGAACAAAACTATTCATACGTGCTAGCTTAAAAAAAAAAACTTTGTTTTTATTTGTTCCGGAAACTACGCCTTAGCCCCTAAACCGATCTAAATTATAACGTAACGTAGAAATTTTCTACCCACTACCCCGCCTAGAGCTATTTTTACATGTTACCAGCTGCTGCCAGCGACTTTGCTCGCGTGGTAATAGTAAATCATCCCAAGGAAACACTCCTGGTATAAAAAGCTAGAATATCTCATGTGCTAATCTAGGACAAAGTTTATCTATGTACAGTACCTACGTCGCATCTTGGCGAGTCTGAAATCAGGCCCTGCGAATTTTAGCGCTTGAAAACTCGTACAAAAATAGGCCAACAACAGCCTTTGACAGCAACAACAATTGTAAATTGCATTTATTTGTTTAAACTATTTATTTTTTGACGTGACAACCTCTTAAATTAGGTTGCGGCTGGGAGTCACTTATGAAAAAGTGTAACGCTCGGTAACGTTACGATGAGTCACCGAACGAGAGAGAGGCCCGCCGAATGCCTTGCGTCTCTCTCCCACTCAACTATGATCGGTCTGCCGCGCGCGCAGCACTAGAGAATTAGGCGCATTGAATCGGCGCATGCTTGTGTCTCTGTCTTTGTCTTTCTCGAACGTTCTTGGCGTTGGAAAAACAAGAAAGCGTCATAATACAAGTTGTCACGTAAAATCTTCGCCCGTAAAACCGACTTTTCAGGCAACCATTTCTTTTTTTTTACGAGTTATCAAGTGCTAAAATTTGCAGAGCCTACAGTGCAGCTGTCGGAACTTGGCGAGCCTAAAGTTAGGCCACATCTTCGTAGATTTGTTGAATGTTTACACGCCAGTTGTTTTTGCATTTGCAACTTCAATAAATTTATTCAATGCGTTCAAGGTATAGCTATTCTTTAAGAAAAAATAATCCTAAAATATGTGGTTAAAAATGCAGTTTCAAAGATATCGTCAATCATAATTTGGGTCAAAAATTGTCACCCATAAGACAAATATTTACTTTTGCGACGTTGCCAAACGTCGTCGTCATCGATGAAATCAAAAGTTGTTTGCAAACAAACAAATACATTACATAAGTAAATATTTAAACTCTCATATTTCGAGTAAGCGTATTTTACACTATCGTGTATTTATCGAATTATTTTTTATGGAACATGAAAACAAAAAAAAGATATACTATAGTTTGGCCTCATTCATAGCCTAGAATTATAGGGCATAAAAAGTTTGTAAAAAAACAAATTGTCTACTATGTTGTATTTCGGGCTGGTATCCTCAACTCGACGACTAAAGCGCGTATTTTGCGTACTGCTATAACACGTTGTATATATATATATTGATAGAGTTCAGAATTTTCAATTTTGTAAAATCTAAAAGCAGAGTATGGTATCAAGGGCACGTATTGTCTGTACTGTAATAATATCAGATGGACGATGCTACGCGAACGTAATAAATCCTATGTTGAAAAAGCTGAAACGTGCCCCACCATAAACCCTGAGTTTTTCGCGAAGTGACCGTTACAGATTGCAACTTGCTGATTCAATGACACAGTGCCTCCGCGAACCGCGTCTGCATGATGTGGACGTGAATAGGGTGGCAATCCACCCTGTTCACGTCCCACCGAAGTATATGGATACCAAGACTCGTAGGTCGTTCGGCACAGTAAACATGCAGACGCCAAAACTCCATCGCCAACACCCACTTCCTCATTCGCTAGTGGAGTCTGATTGTTCATTTAGCTTCTTACTTCTGTTGTTGTCCGAATTTTAAAAACCATGTTGTTTTAATATTTTCAGGTTTCACGGGCGCTGACATCGCCAATGTCTGCAACGAAGCCGCTCTCATCGCCGCTCGCGAGCTAGCCAACGATATTAACATGAAGAACTTCGAGCAAGCCATCGAGAGAGTCGTTGCTGGCATGGAAAAGAAATCCAATGTCCTCCAGCCTGATGAGAGAAAGATTGTGGCATACCACGAAGCGGGCCACGCAGTCGCCGGCTGGTTCCTACAACACGCCGATCCCCTACTCAAAGTATCCATTATCCCCAGAGGAAAAGGTCTAGGATACGCCCAGTACTTGCCCAAAGAACAGTACCTCTACAGCAAAGAACAACTTTTCGATAGAATGTGTATGACACTAGGCGGAAGAGTCAGCGAAGAAATCTTCTTCGGCAGAATCACAACTGGCGCTCAAGATGACCTGAAAAAAATTACCCAAAGCGCATACGCACAGATAGTCCACTACGGCATGAACCCCAAAGTAGGCAATGTATCGTTCGAAATGCCACAACCCGGTGAAATGGTAATCGATAAACCATATTCGGAAAAGACCGCCGAATTAATCGATTCCGAAGTCAGAGAATTGATTAACACCGCTCATGTATTCACAACTGACTTGCTAACGAAACATAAGGATAACATTACTAAAGTAGCAGAGAGATTGCTGAAGCAAGAGATTTTGAGTAGAGAGGATATGATCGAGCTTCTTGGAAAGAGACCTTTCCCTGAGAAGAGCACTTATGAGGAGTTTGTAGAAGGTACAGGGTCCATAGAAGAAGACACGACGTTACCTGAGGGTCTAAAGCAATGGAACAAAGAGAAGGCAATCACACCTCCTTCAGAAAGTATAAAGAAAACAGGGCCATCGCCACCTGCCGACAAGTAATACAAAATAAGTCTTTATGTTGTAGTTGAATATAGTCAGTTTTACGTGAAAATAATTTTATTACCTTTAAGATGTAAAGGTTTTTCTTTATTAAAGTCTGTGGACGTGTGAACATGGCTTAGATTTGTTTTTTGTAGTCTGAGAGCGAATTGTTTATCGGGAAATGGTATCAGCATTTACTACTTCAAAATATGTTAATTAGGGTTTCAGACCCCATAAAACGAACAATCAAAATGTTTAAAGCATTTGTATAGCTCCTTTACTGTTTCTGTTTTGTAAAATAAACAAATTCCAGTCTATTAATACTGTTTGAATTTTTCTGTAGGTAGGTACCGCTTTTAGTTTTATTAATTTTTTAAATAATTCAATCCTTATACCTAGCCTGGTCTATAACATTTCGCGCCGACTTATTAAGTAGAATGCAGCTTTAACTTTGAGAAAATATAGCAAGTATTCAGTATTTGTGTGTGTTTTATAATTTGCTGAAATGGGTTTAAAATGCTAGGAACATAGTTATAATAATTTATTGTGGGTCTTTAACCTTTCAAGCCGTGAAAATTGACTGACCTATGAGATAAAACCTAGTAAATACTGCTGTTGATTTACTTATAACAATAGATTTTTATGTTGAACATATATTTTTTTATTTTTGTAAAACCTACTACTTTTCAGAAATTTTAATTTAAAAGTTAAATGGTATAAAATTTTACAATTATTTTTTTTTGAGGCATCTTTCACGCAGGCGAAGCAGCTGGCAGAAGCTAGTTAATAGTAGTTGCATTATGATACAAGTGTAGTTTACCGTCGAGGTGGTATTAAGACCAGAGCCGTGGCGAGGGTCTCAAGAGAGTCAAGAACGGTAACCTCTCATTACTCACGTGTAATCGATTTGTTTCACAAGTTGAAATGGGTGAAATTGAGCAGTGGTGGCCGAGTGGTAACGGCCCCGACTAACGAGTCGTAGGTCGCGGGTTCAAACCCCGCCAGGCGCATTACTTTGTGTAATTTATTTCATCACCACTGCTCTCAAAACGGTGAAGGAAAACATCGTGAGGAAACCGGCATGTCCTAGAACCAAAAATTCGAAAACATGTGACATCCACCAATCCGCACTGGGCCCGCGTGGTGGATTATGGCCCATTCCCTCTCCTAGAGAGAGGAGGCCTGTGTCCCTGCAGTGGGAACATTAAAAAGGCTGATGATGATGAAGCAAGTAAGAATTGAATGAACACAATAACCTAATGTGAAATTTTTTCGTACTCATTTGTTTGCAAAGAAAGAGGTTGAACAAAAAGGTTACAGGCTACATTATAGCACTAGTGCGTAATGGTAATCAAGATGTAACAGTTTGATAACAGATGCTATTATATACCTAAGTGTAGTGCAATTACGGCCACTTTCTGAGCAAGTGTATTGACAAAATATATTTTTCAATACACTTACTCGAAAACTGTCACTTATCGCACTATAATTAGGTTCGACATGACACGCATATCACCCGCGTGCTTTTGTTTCATTTATCATACCAAGGGCTTTTTTTTCCTCCTTATCGTCACGGTCAAGCGTAATTATTTTTTTTTTTAAAGCAAAGAGGTGCAGATTTTTGAGGTTTTAATATTTAATTAAAATTTAAATCGTGTTTTTAACAGAATATAATAAATAAACATGATTATTTATGCAATAATTTGTTATTAACAACAAATTAACATTTATCCGTGTTCTAAATTCAAAAATATTTGAATTTCTATTCTTAATATTAAGTAGGATGTATATATAGCGGTTTGATGTCTTTGCTTCTTTTTCATCCTGCAAAGGATAAGCGCGGGAAAAAGTCTATAGTCTTATTATGTAACTTATTTATTGGTAGTTGTGAAAAATATGTTGAATGTAAGATATAAGAGATTTTTTTAGACAATAAGCCGCTGCCTTCAGATATTTTGCTTTACTATAGCTTGCTGCAATCTAAATCTAAAATGTACGGCAACTTTGGAAATTTTTCTTCAGTAAGAAATTAACAAAAATGCGTCGTAATTTTCAAAGGAAGTAAGTGTATTATAAGTATTATATGTTCGTAAGTGTATTGAAAAACGTCGTTTAACACACGTGCAGATTTGTCATTGCAGCCCTCGGCTCCATAACACACTCGCCTACGGCTCGTGCGAATTTCGCCTCGGTCGCAATGACAAACTTCCTGCACTTGTATCAAAATGTACTATTTTTAGATTAGTTGAAAGCAAGATTTGAAAATAGCGGCATCTTACACCCTCTATCGCACATTCTTGTTTTGAATATGCATTACTGACATTTCAATAGATCATGGTAACGCCCCAGGCCCTTTGTCCCAGTCAATGGTTTCACAGAATACTTACGAGGACCAATTAATCAAGGTTGCCAGTATGGCTTATTGCGGAGTAATTTTTTTTTTTTTTTTCTCCCGCTAGATAGGAGAGTGTTGTGGCTAGCACTCTTGTGCATCCGCCAGCGTCAAGTTGTTAGGCGAGTATGCGGAGTAATTACACAGAGGTCTACGTGTTTTTTTTTTTTTATCGGTGGGCAAATGTCGTCCAGTGATACCTATATCCTATTGAGGTCGCGAAGCAGGAGATAGTGTCTGACTTATTGACTAAAAACACTATCGTTCCTCCTTTACCCTAGTTCTAGGACTTCGCACTACTGCACTTGTTTATTAAAAGCCTATTCACTTTCACATTTACCTATGGCTTCAACCCTGCTGACAACTCTTTTTTAATAATCCTCATATTACCGAATAGTTAAGGTCTCTAATTTACTAACACGCACACTAAATAACTTACACATATGGATGGCAATACAATATTGAGTAGGTTGGTACGTATTAGCTTAACATCGGCAGCTTTCGGCAACAACGAAAACTCCAATTCATTATAAAAACAATTAAAACAGAACAATTTTTTTTTTTACAAAAGCCGAACTTGGTTGCAAAGTGTACATTCTAAGCCATCTAATGATTATAGATATAACCATGGGTATAACATTAACATACTCGTAGGTACTTCCTTGGAAAAGTTTCGAATAATTTTGTCTTGAACTTCTTTAACGGTAATTTAATTAGGTAGAATGAAAATATTTATGTCCCATGTTTGAGGTTAATTTTATAAATGTAAAACAAAGTTTTTTTTTATTTTGTAATTGATTCGTAAGTTCCGTCCTTTGAGAGTATAAAAATATAAAAAATTCTATGAATTTACGACTTTCGTCACAACTATTTTCGAAATGGTAAATGCTGTTTGGTCCCATAGTGCGGTGGCTGGATTCGCGGCGGCGCGGCGGCGGCGGCGGGGGCGTGAGCGTCGTTTCCTCATGCGCGTGGCCGGTCAACAATCGTATTCAGCTTTGAAATTTTGCCTTATCAATTGCTAATATTTGCTATCATTATTAGATAATTGTTTATTTCTTAGCTTATACAATTTTAAAGCTAAATGCGAATGTTGACCGATCAATCTGGCTGCTACTTCGCGGGAAGCGACCGCCTGCCACTCCTCCTCACTTCGGCCCTGTAGGTACCTACAACCGGCAAGTATAAGGCCCGGCGCGAGAGATACGGCGTGGCGGTGTTCTGTCCAAGCGGGGCACACCTGTACAGTTATAATGCTCCACCGTGTCGGTCAGTGGTGAGACCCGGGCGTCACCTAATTCCATACGATTTCGGTGAAGAAATTTCCCGTATCTACAGACCATGTTCGGTGAGACCCTGCATCACAGAAGTTGAGGGCACAGTGAGGTCTTTCCAGCAACTCCTCAAAGAGGGGACTTCCTAATTATGGCGTGGCTTCCCAACGGAGCCGAGTGCTACAGTGGACAAGTTTCCGTGTGTATCAAACGAAGTTTTTCATTTCACTTACGAAGTTACGAAGAAAATAAATAGAAAATGGTTGACCGGCGTGCGGCGACCATGTAGCAGAGATGACCAAACTTAGTAGGTATATGAGAAATGTAATTACTTAATAATATTGTGGCAGGGACGAGCTGGTGCACTTTTCCACACAGTGACTAAAACAGTAATTTGAATGCCTAAAAACAATATTAGCAGAGACAGGGTTTCAAGTGTTGATAATAAAATCTAAATGGTGGCGAGCTGGCGTATTTTACTGCACTAGTGCGATAAACAATAAATATAAGCGGGTTTTCGAATATGTAAGCAATTTACTACAGTCTGCGAGTAAGCGTATTGAAGTTATCATTAGAATAACATTACAATATGTTGTAAGTATGTAAGTTTTATGAATGGTCTGATTGCATAGGACCTACTGATACCTACGTCAAAAAAATAGGTTTTCAAACTCACAGACATAAACGATGTTTAATTTCAGTGTTATTGCATTCGAAACAATTTTTGTAGGTAACTGGGTGTAGCTATTGTACATACTATAAAGTCAGTCATAGTGTTCTGTGACCCTGCATCAAAACATAGTGAGTATACTTCTTATACCTAGACTTGCTTGAGGCGGCAATAATTGATATGCATACGCACTGGTATTTATTATTAGTGTTAGAGTACCTACCTGCTATCATGCTATACGTCTGACCTTGATTGATATGGAAGCGTATGATGCAATGGCGTTAAGCTTTTCTTGTTTATGTCTACTGTAGGTACCTACTACATTATTTACGATTATATCACAACCCACAATACGTCCATGCTTTAATATTTATTTAGAATCATAGTTAACGTAACCGAATCCGGTTTGGCGGGAATTTGTCAACTTACAATCAGTGGCGTAGCTACCTTGGGTGGCACCCAGTGCGGAAGTTGGTGGTGTCATCCCATCGAATATAAATTTTATATGCTAAAGACATGGATCAAGAGTAGAAGGACAAGGACAGCGTCAGGCTCTTTTGCGGGAATCCCCGAATTAGGCATAGAGAGCTAGTGGAGGAATCCCCGAAAAATAAATTTTTGTGCAAGCGATTTATTTATTTTTGTTTGTACAGTTCTTAAAGTTGAGAGAAACTGTCACCCTAAAAAAGGTGACAGCTGGTGCGTTACATTTTCATGCTAATTGAAAAAGTTCAAAGGAGCAGTGGGTAACAATCCTAACTTACGTAGTAGGTCGCAAGTTCTAACCCGGTCAGGTACATTGTGTAATTTATTTCATTCTCTCAAAATGGTGAAGGAAATCGACATGTCCTAGGACCAAAAAATCGAAGAGACGTGACATCCACCAAACCCGAGTGGGACGTGACAGATTACCATTCCCTCTCCTAGAGGTTCGAGTCCCAGCAGTGGGAACATTATAAGGCTAATGATGCTTTTTGAAGTGGAACGAAGTGAAGTTCGGATTTACCGCGCAGGATGTTTTTCCATAGGAAGGTAAAAAAAGGACGAGGGTAGTTAGTATGAATAAGGGGTCCCTTAAGTGGTTTATGGATTAAAATAATTTACTACATTTCGAGTACCAATATATTTAATTGGCCACTGGCTGAAATTAAAGATTTACATTTGCTTCCCCTCCAAGTAAGTCGAATGCAGTAGGGCAGGCACTTTCGCGCGGGCATTACGGCCTCCCGTCATCAAACGCGTTTATCTACAGCCCAAGGGATCAGCACGAAAGTGCCTGCCCTGTACAAAAATTGAAGGAACAACTTCAACAAAAAAAAAACAGGGTTATATTAAAATTATAATATGAAAATATTCAAATATCAGCTGAAAATACATCCAGCCTTATTTCTGTTTATTTAAATATTCACTACATTTACTTTATACATCACCAATTTCTTAAGTAAATTCAGTTTTTGTACAATATAAAAAGAATCTTATATTATCATCTATGTTTACACGCGAGAAGTGTATAACACGCCCGCAATCGCATTACAGCTTGATCTAACCGAGCGAACGAGAAATAAAGAAGAATCGTAACAAAATATTTAAAATTATGGTAATTATTACAAGTAACTACACTATTTTTATGTTCAACATTTTATGTCAATATTCATTATTATCTATACTTAATTGAAGCCTATGATATAACATTATAAATGATGAAAAACATTTTCTTCATGATATCATTCAACAATTAATCCATTAACAACTTGCATCCATTTACTCGTATCTATCGAACGGAAAATTATCACTAATCTCAGTAACAACAAAAAGGTCCATATCAATGACAGTCTCTAATTTTTTCCCCTTTGGGTTTTCGGCCCCTCTTTTTACCGGCGGATGTAACACCGGCGAGTGCCATAGCGGCGCGCTTCGCGATACACGACTTGCAGAACCAGTCTTCCGTTGCACCGGGTTCTTCCGTAATCCCGACGCACACCCAATGGTACCAGCCGTCGCAACCATCACAACCGATCATCGGGGAGCCGTTGTCTGGCCGCCCGCAAGCGGGACACACCCAAATCTTATTGCCGTGCTCGTCCACGTAATAAGGTGTGGGTAGCGATCCGGTTGGCTTGTCGACCGCCACGGGAGGTGGCGGGGCAGGAGCCGGCACCGGTTCTTCCGAAATCGACGCAACGTCGTCGTCAAAACTTTCCACGTGCCCTTTCTTGCTCAGTGGCTTAATTAATATCCTTTTATATTTCGATGAGGAGGATGGAGTATTTTTTCTTGGTGGTGAGCTCCCGGACGGCGGCGGTGAGGACGATTGGGCTTCGATGTCTGCGATGTTGTTGTGTTTCGAATGCTTCTGCTTTGGCGGCCTCGTCACTAGCGCGGATATTTGCGCGAGTTCCGGAGAGCGACTGTGCTCTCTGGACATTGGCTCGTCCTTCATCGGCGAGTCCTCCTCCTCATCCTCCTTTTTGATCACCGGTTTGATATTCAACTTGTATAAATCCGGCGAACTTGGCGGCATTGGTGAATTCGAGTTGGATGAGCTCAGCTTGAGCGTAAGTTTCGGGACTATTCCGTCCGCTAATTTTTCTTTCTTCTTGTCCTTCTTTTCTTTCTTAATTTTATCTTTCAACTCTTGCCTCTCCTCCTTTACTCTTTTCTTTTCTGATTTATCTTTGTTCTTATCCTTTTTATCTTTTTTCTTCTTGATCTTAATGCCATCTTTATCTTTCTCTTTCTTTTCTTTCTTATGTGACTTATCCTTTTTCTTTTCAGAGTTCTCTAGATCCTTCTCCTGCGGAAGTTCTGGAGATGGTACTCTGACAGGTTCAGGAATAGGTTCTGGTTTCTTTTCCACAATAGGCTCTGGCGTCGGTAGACGTGGTGGGACAGGAGACCGCCTGGGCGGCTCTTGTCTCACGGGGTCCATTTTAGGAGGATTTAATTCAATAGTTATATCTGGCGTAACAGGTGGCATTTTATACATATTCGACTTATGATCTTTATGCGACTTAGACTTATGCTTCTGTAGAATGTTTGGAATGGTTTGTGATTTGTGCTTGTCGTGTCGGTCCTTTTCTCGGCCCATTATCGAAGATTTATGCATGCCTCTGTCATCGTCATTGTCAACGGGAATCACTTCTAAGCTAGGACGACGGCGTAACATTGAAGGTATTTTCATAGGGGAAGATCTGGATGTGTGGGGAAAGTTACCCATAGGGATAAGTGGATTTCTAATACCAGGGTTAAGACCTCCTTGCAAGAAACTAGGTCCAGGAATTAAGCCAGGTCCACCTGCACCTAATGCAAATGGATTTGTGAGCAAATTTGATGTTGGTAACCCTCTCAGTGCTGGATTATTGGCCAACTCAGCTAGGAAATCACTACCAGGTATTAACCCAGGAGTAGGTATTAAGCCTGGACCAGGCATTAAACCTCTCCCTGGAGTCATACCAGGGAAGAATGGAAAACCAGGTGGCATTTGAGGCAACTTTGATTCATTCTTTGGCCTACTTGATTTGGGTGGCTTCATGCCACTCAATTTCATACTTTGCTTTTCTGCTTGTGCTATATCAAATGCTATCTGCTGTTGTTTCTTCAATAACTTTGCTTCTAGTTTTGCTGTTTTATCTTTCTTGTCCTTATGTTTCTTTTCTTTCTTAATTTTTGGACTGACACTAGCTATATCTTTGGGATAAGGTACTTGCAGAGATTTATTAATTGATATACTAGGGCGATGTTCCATAGGCGGTGCTCTAGCAGCCATAGGATGCAAATCTATAGAATCATCGTCAATGTTTATTACTTCATCAGTCCTCAAGTCCATAACTTTAGACAAATCTACAGCACTATTATCATTATTGTTCACAACTGGCTCTTCAGTTTTCACTCTAAAAGGTTCATGGGATCTATTTTCAATTGCATTATCATGTGCAGAATTGTGTAACCTTGAGATCATTGTATCAGACTGTAATTTTTCATGAACAACCTCTGGAGTGACTCTATCTTCTTTCGATTTGTTCGATATCCTTTTAAATATATTAATCTTTGATCTATCTGGTTGAGAGGCCAATTTTTCCTCTTCATCAATTACTTCTTTCTTTATTTCCACTTCAGGTATAAAGGAATTAGGGGGAGGATGTGATTTATGAACAGGAACAGAATTTGAAACAAGTGGAGACTTTGAAATAGGTATTTTTCTTGGTACTGGAATAGTATCCTCAGTTAGAACAGAGTTTCTGGGCACCACTGGTGGTACCGGTGGTGGTGGAGGTGGTGGATCTACAGGCTCCTGCTTGATATGAGGAACCGGTCTCACAGGTTCAACCACAGGTGGTGGTGGAGGCATCACAGATCTTGAAGGCTGTGGGGGTGGTGGCACAGCCTTTGGCGCTGGCATAGTCACATGATTATGATGTGTAGGATGGACATCCTTATTCTTCATAGGATGAGCAGGTGGATACTTATTCAATTTACTACTATCCTTAGATTTACTACCCTCACCTTTATGACTCTTATCTTTTCGTTTACTTTTCATTACTTTACCATTCAATAACTTATTCTTCTTAGATTTCTTATCACTTTTCTCTACTATTGGTGCCTTTGTTACATTAGAATGATGTGAATTTGCTTTATGTTTATCATAATGTTTGTCTGACATAATAGCAGGAGGCCGTGCCTCAGGCAATTTACCCTCACGTGCCGGAGACAGGAATCCTGACATAGTCATCATCACACTACTAATTTCTCTAGTCCTTTCCTCCTCATCCAGACGTAACCTTGGTCTTTTACTGTTTGGTACTGATACTGGATCAGTGGGCCTCTTAAAGATTTCCTTGTTCTTATCTGGACTGTCGGTGACTGATATTTCTGGACTTGTACATGTTGCATTACTATTGTCAACATTATCAATGCCATTTTGACGGATCTCAACAGTTCCTGCCACAGCAGGTGTATCCCGTTCCTTTTCAGGGTACATAGGAGGCAGGTGCTCATGCACATGCATAGGTCTCGTGACAACTTCATGGCTTCCAGGTTTGAGAAAGTTCAAGTTAGATTCTTTAGGTTTAGGGAACTTTTCAGAGGTTACCGGTGGTGGCACAGGTGGAACGCACCTAGTGTACTCTGTCAACTCTGGTAAATGAATGTGTAGGTCACGAAATACTAATCCTAAGTCATGTAAATTTGGTTCAGTCCTATTAAATTGTTCGGCGTATCTATTAGCTTGTGTCCCAAGTGACCGTATGTATTTCTCCAGCACATGCACCAAAATGTCCAGTGGCGTTGAGTTTATACCGTTCCATCCTATAGTCTGGCATATTTGCGCAACATTCCTTCGCAGTATCTCGCGGGCGTACGCCTCTGACATTATGACACCAACAAGTTATCTGGAACAAACGAATATATCGCATTTACTACGATAGTTCACTGCTGATTGAATAAGAAACATATAATTTGGCGTTTTCATCATGTTCACAATCATAAAGAATCATGTTACGAACGTTAGAAGTCCTGAAACAGCGAATCTTATGATTTTTATACCTGCAAGTGTCTAGTAGTACAGAGTCGTGATTCCGAATGGGTGAAAATTTCAAGTTTGGAACACACATGTATGCTTCACTACAATCTCAATAACTCAAAGATAATTTATAAAAACACATAAAGCGTTTACAATGCAAAATAACGAAGTGTTTACGTAAAAACTTCTCAGCACTCTAAAAACACAGTACCCCGTGCGCCATGATTGCATTTTGGGTTGTCAATGTTGAGTGTTGCTATGTTAAAATAATTAAAAGGCGGTCTATTAGGGATGCGTTCATGGTGAAAGGAATAGAAAAATAATCAACAAAATAGCCTTTCAATTAAAGATAATAAAGGGTAACCCCGCCTAATAAAAATTTGGGTCGCTGTGGCCCTTTTTTAATTATCGATATCTGGTTTTTTTTCTCGCGTTGGATAAAACAATTTGTGAGATCTACTAAGGCTTTCGTTTGAAGCTTTTTTAAAGCCTCCTACTTCCACATAATGGATTGATAAACTAGTCATAGTCGCAAGGACTCTCGGTAATTTCAACAGCAGAAGCTTATTTTAAAGAGACTAATTTAATGATTAAAACAACACACTATGATAATATTCTGCCTGACTTTTCTAATATTTTTAATTGCACATCATTATGTTTCGTGTTTCACATTGTTTGTTTCTGAATATTTCTCTTAGCTTTTTTATTTAATATAACGCAAGGAATAAGAATATTTAAAAAAAAAAATACTCGTACCTATACCTAACTGTCTTTTTGTTATGTTTCTAATTAAGGTATTCGAAAAGAGTATGATTTCCTAAAGATTTACCTTGTTTGGTTACCATGCAGGTAGATACTGAGTCTTTCCTATAAGAAATATCATAAGGAAAATAGGTGCTTTAAACGTTTCTAAACAAGAAAGTGATTGCATCCCGCTGGGAAAAAAACGAAGTTCAATTTCATGTTGCTGAAATCGATTCACAAAATCGATGTATGGTTTCAGGTCGATATAGAAAACGATTAAAAGATTGCTTTACACTTGATATAGTAACTGCAAGTAATATCCCTGCCTGGGTAGTCTGTGGTCGTACGTCCAAGCAACGGTCCGGCCCAGTCGTCTATCAGGAAAACTTAAATAGGTATTAAATCTATGATTATGAGAATAGATTTAGTCGGTCGTAGTCATACCGTACCAATTCGGAGCCTGCGCCAGCACTACACATAGGTACTATTAACACTCTCTACATCTTCATATGAGGGTAATTTTGAAAAATTAATAGGAACGACTGTAATTTTTATTATTTCATCATCATCATCATCATCATCATTTTTTTATTTACTGAACTAGAACAATATTAATTGCAAGTTTCAAAGATTTTGGCTCTAGAGTGTGGCCATTGAAAGATGGCATAACAAAAAGATGCCCTAGTTAAAACAATCTGATGCTGTTGACTCCGACTGTACGTTGCTTACAAAGAGTTGATACTCCTGATTATTCATGAAAATAATATGATTTGCATGTTTATTTACAAACTAATGAATACACTCAATAAATATTAAATTAATTCGTTTATTTATTAAATAAAACGTTTCTTGCCTTAAAATTTAAATAAATTCTGTGTGAGATATCCTCGAATTAACCTTTGGATACCCTAATTAGATACATAATTATCTTAATTATTTTGCTAAAAAAAAGAAGAACTATGAAGAAATTTCTCTTCTAGATGATTGCTTTAAAAACCAGAAAAGTGAGTTTAATTCGAAATCTACACAAAAAAGCCAGAGCTGGGTAGGTACAACCATTTTATTTGTAGGTTAGTGTTTTGAATATCGAGTACAACAGCTTGATACCTTTCGAATATTTGTAACAAGTTGGATTATTACATACTAGCTTTTGCCCGCGGCTTCGCTCGCGTGCAAAAGTAGCCTATGTCCTATTCCAGAGTGTACCTATGCCTGTGCCAAATTTCATCCAGATCCGTCCAGCCGTTTTGGCGTGTTTGAGTAACAAACATCCAAACATCTTTCGCATTTATAATATTAGTAAGATAAGATTATGTATTATATTCTTAGGAGATATTAACAATGAGCAGGTGAAACTTCAAATTACCAGAACGGCTTTGAAAATTAAAAAAAAAATGAAATTTCAACATAAAAAGTGCTTTCATTTTGCAACAGTTTCCATTTTGGATAATTTTGATTATTAAGCAAAAGTATCAGCTTTGTTTAAGTAGCGTTCAGTCAGGGTGTACCAGGTTAACAGATATAACATGCTTGGGGTGAACAGCTCAGTTTTTTTTTAAATTTGGTGTCCTTTTTGCTGTGTCATCTTATGATGGCTAAACCAGGCTAACAGAATTAAATAATATAAGTACAGGCTAAACTCAATCGATGCCGATGCGATGGAATATGAATCGATCTGAAAATTTTACCTATAGGTATAATATTTAATATACTTACCGGTAGGTAAGTATTAGGCATATATAAATCTCATTAGTATGTGTTTCATTTTATTTTGGGAAGAATTAGAAGATTTTTATCCAATATAAATCAGGTAGCTTAGTAATCAAAACTAATAAAAGTTACTAAATCCCACGTGGTTCATTGAACGAACAGGCAGAAACGTTCGAAGTCAACTTAAAAAAAAAAGCTGACAGTTTGTCAAATCCTCTAATGGTCGACGGACTGTGATATGCTTTTTGTAGATAGAATTTCATAATTCTTCGTTTTTATACTCGAAATTAGCGTTAATATTCAGAGGCGCACGATTATCTCACGAATTTATACATAAAATCGCGTTTGGCAACATGAGGAGCTGACTGAATCGAGTAAAAATTTTCGCGAGCTATTGGAAGAGTTCGAGCTATAGTTTTAACGTTTTATAACTTTTTCATGTTAAAACTGTTGATATTGTGGGTTGTGTGGTGAAGTTTGAAGATGACTACATCTTCTGAGGACGTTTTGCTGAGCGTGGGCGGCGTGAGGTACAAGAAGGGTGATGGAACTTTGTATGTTATGGCTCAAAGGTTAGCCTGGATGTTGGAAAATAGAGACACAGTTGCTGTATCACATAAATATGCTGATATCAAAAGTAAGTAAATGTATTGCTATGATTCCTGCTTCAGTTGCAGAAAAAAATGAGACGATACTCGCAAGATAAATGCAATCGAAGCATTACTAACGCGTATAGATTTCAATATGTTCTTCAATTATTGTTATTCACACATCATTATTAAATAAACATGTAGTGAATACAGCTATCTGTATACACCACCTGCCCAGCTATCATGTAGCATTGATTAATATGGTGTGTCTAAATCCAAACAAGCGCACTTGGTGCTTTGTACCATCACACAAATGGCTGGTCATACTCATTTATGATTGTGTATTTACTTCAATAGATTGATAAGAATAAGATAACATGTTTGGTGTTAGAAAATTTTGTTATATTATCATCATCACTCGCAGTTGTCGTCAGATTACTCATCAACATAATTATCATTATGTAGTACCTGTCATATGTTTGTATGGGGTTGTAGATTGTCAATATTTCATGGTGTGCATGTTTAAACCTGTTCAAATAATCTGTGCTATTCACATGACCTTGAAGTAGATGATTCATCTTTATTTTGGTTGTCTACCTTTTGTTTTTCGTAAAAATTTAAATAGATACACAAAACAATAATAGATGGATACAAGTTAAGTAGATAGAAGTTTTATGTTGATGTTCTCTACACAAACTGGGGTAGTTGATATTAATGGACAGTTGATTTCAGTTCAGTTGATTGACGCCGGCGTTCACATACCTTTCTTTAATCGTGTCTGTAACTATGGTATTCGAAAGGCTAAAATTATTTTCTGGAATGACTGGCATTATTGGCCACTTTCGATTTTAAAAATATTATCAAATGATTTTACCAGGCAATAAATGAAGTGGTAATGAGATTAATAATTTTCATTCACATTTCCACTTTTGAGTTTTACGTGTCCACATTCCCATTTATACCCATTTAATGGGGGATTATTCACAAAATTCCCCATTTTGCTAGGTTGTGTGCAGCAACCTACTTGGGTCTACTGATTACTTCACTGCAGATCTGATCCAATGGGCAGTCATTTTTTCACAAAACATTTTCAGTATTTTGGGCTGGCCTAAGCGAAATCTGTATTTCAACCCTCATTGCCTAGTCAATGAGTTACATGTTAATTCAGATAAAAACAGCCCTTTCTTTGAAGAAAACATCTGCTTGTGCATTGTATTACTTACTACGTACTTGTATGTTGTACTACGTACTTGTATGTTGAGTTGATTTGGTGGCATGCTAGTGTTTTATGGTCAACCATAGATTGAGCAACTTAGCAATCGTGCACTAGCCTATATATACTATAAAAAATTGAAAGCCCCTTAATCTATCAGGCAACAGTGTACAGACACTAGTGTCCTTTTGGTCTATGGATACCTATTGTCTTGCAATTATGTCTGTAATTACGTTATTCAAAAGATTATATAAGGTTTAAATTGGTTACTACCGAAATGTAACAAATTCGGTACCTTTGTGCCAGAGAAGTTGGTATTTTTTTCCAAAAGATACTCTTTATTATTTTAGAAGTTGATTATCCTAATTTACTATTTCTCCTTTCAGCACAAAAAATATCCCCTGTGGGAAAACCAAAAGTGCAACTGCAAGTGGTATTACATGATGGGACATGTTCAACGTTCCACTTTGTTAATGCAGCGGGTGCAGACGCACAGGCTAAAGACCGGGATCAGGTGAAGATGCTGCTGCAAAACTTACTACCAAAGTTTAAGAGACAGATTGATGGAGAACTGGAGATGAAATCTAGGTAAGAGGCTGTCTGAGATAGTGAATGTGAGATGAATTGGTATGAGTAACAAACAAAATTTATGGAAATTTGTTGTTATGATACAGGCAAAGCTGAGGAATACTATTGTTGTGTGGAAAGTAGGAAAGTAGATGATCACTGAGATGTCCCAAACCCAAATAAGTTGAAATAAAGGCAAGACAAAAGTAGAAATGTTTCATGACAGTTATGTTTTGGGTGTTAGTAGGTTACTTCTAAGCAAAGTTGATCCATCAACGCACTATCAAGTGATGAGTACTGATAAGATTGCAGTCAAGTTCAAGCCTACCAAAAATTATATGGATGAAACATGCTGTATATATTTCTATAAGATTAAATTATGGATAATAATCTAGTTTGAAAAAATGCACATTTACTATTCCATTATTTTATTATATAACTGTTAAATTTATTGGGAGATCAATAAATTAAATTTTTTGTCTTTAACTACGATAGTATCTTTGTTACTACAGCTGTAAAACTATTTACATTTCGTTTTTCACACAGCTAGACTGATTATTTTGGCAGGCCAATGCCAGTAGTTGCTGTCGGACTATAATCATTTTACTGTAAATTGAAAAAACAAGTTTTCTCTTGTTACTGAGCCAAATTCAAAATGTAGACGAATATTCAGGATAAAAATAGACCTACAACGAATATAACCTTTCACTGACATTGCAATAAAATGTTGAACATGTCATGCAATAAATACAATTTTAGTATAAAATTAAATACATGCACTTGTCTGACCTATGTATACAGTTTCAATACAGAGGTCAACAACATTATAATGACAACAGACAGAATATGCTAAAGGATTATTTCATGGGAATTCTAAATCTGTTCCAATGGTCTCTTTGGTAAAATGTTTTCAAGAGATCATATTTTATTTGTGTAGTCACCTCTTAACCTTGATAATTTGAGTCAGATTGCTTGCATGATCGAATCCGAAATATACCCGGTAAAATAGGGTGAACAGAAGAAGAGTCAACATTTTTATTAGGATATTAGATTTCATATTTGTATTTGTTTACGTTAACATGTCAATGACACGCTTTTTTTTTTTTTTTTTTTTTTTTATGGTAGGTGAAAATCATCCAATGACGAAACCCGCTCTTGGGCGGAGCGGGAGACTAGTGTCAGACTCTTACTGACTAAAAAACCTACCCCGAACCTTCCTTGCCCTATTCCTGGAGTCGAGGTAACAGTTTCCCACCGCCCTCTAGTCAATGACACGCTGTATATCTAAATACATACATATTATAGATAAATGACACCCAGACACAGAACAAATAATCATGCTTAACACACAAACATTTGTCCTGGGTAGGAATCAAACCCACGACCTCGCTTAGCAGTCAGGGTCACTAACCGCTAGACCAACAGGCTTGTCGAATATTAATAAAGTGGAAATTTACAACAAAAACACATAAAAATTTGGAATAAAAAATAAAAATTAACATTATTTATTTCCAGACTACTATCCTTGCATCCTACATTGAAGCATTTATACGAAGACTTGGTGATATCAAAGGTGATCAATAGTGAAGAATACTGGAATACACCCACACTTAAAACTTATACGGAATCCAATAATATTAAGCAAGAAGCTGGTAAGTTTTTAGTTGTTATATTATAAGCGAAAAAGAGTGAGAGCAGTGGTGGCCGAGTGGTAACAGCCCCGACTTACGAATTGTAGGTCGCGGGTTCAAACCCAGCCGCATTACTTTGTGTAATCTATTTCATCTCCACTGCTCTCAAAAGGTGAAGGAAAACATCGTGAGGAAACCCGCATGTCCTAGATCCAAAAATTAGAAGACATGTGACATCCACCAATCCGCACTGGGCTCGCGTGGTGGATTATGCCCATTCCCTCTCCCAGAGGAGGTCTGTGTCCCAGCAGTGGGAACATTAAAAGGCTGATGATGATGATGATGAAGTGAAAAAAAACCACGTGTGTCGACGGTTATTTGACCATCCCATACCAACCCATTGGTCATCGTCAAATGATCGGCCGAAAGGCTTGAAATTTTTCATGTGACTGTATTACCATCAGCTGGTTTCATGAAAAGTAGAACATAGGGTTTCTGCTTCACACATAATGTACATTTGTAATTGTAAAACATTAAGAATTTGATCATTGATGCTAAACTAGGGAAGCCTTATTGGATGCCAAGTAATAGTTTATTTCATAAAAAGAAAACTATCTGTATCTATCTAACTCTTTTGAACAATCGCACAACATGAGACCTTTGCCAATAGTACGATAATACAGGTCGATAAAAACTTGTAACTTGTAATATCAAATACCTACCTTTTCCCAGGTGTGTCCGGAGCATTTTTAGCGGACATTCAGCCACAAACGGACGGCTGCAACGGTCTCAAATACAACCTTACTCAAGACATTATAGACGCCATATTCAAAACGTACCCAGCTGTCAGGAAGAAACACATTGATTATGTACCCAACAAAATGACTGAAGCAGAGTTTTGGACCAAGTTTTTTCAGTCTCATTATTTTCATAGGTAAGTTTTTAAATATAATCTACAATTTATTTATTTTTTCTACAACTATCACACAATGTCGTCTAGTCCCAAGCTAAGGAGAGCTTGTGTTATGGGTAGAACACAACTGATAAACATACTTATATTTCTAATACATATTATAGATAAATTACGCCCAGACACAGGTGTATGTCATGCTCATCACACAAACATTTGTTCTGAGTGGGAATCGAACTCACGACCTCCGGCATAGCAGTCAGGGCCACTAACCACTAGTGACTAGACCAACAGGCCAGTCACCAACACAATAAAATTGTAGATAAATAGAACCGTTATTATCATTACATAGTATAAAACAAAGTCATCCTGTCCCTATGTATGCTTAAATCTTTAAAACTACGCAACGGATTTTGATGCGATTTTAAATAGATAGAGTGATTCAAGAGGAAGGTTTATCTGTATAATACATGCATAATATATTCAATATTATGCCCCCGGGCGAAGCTGGGGCGGGTCGCTAGTTGTAAATATTGTTAAACTCGTTATCGATACTTAATTTTTTTCCCTCCATTACAACCTTACTGGTGTTCATTCCATTCTGCCCTCCTTTCTCTAGGAGCAGAATAAGCGTCCTAGTTTCTTCAGAGCATTTATGACAGAGTTCGATGACATTCTATAATTCGATACCTACCTAAAATCGATTCTGCTTCAGTTGATAAATCAAATACCGATATTGCTATAGTGATGCTTACTATTTATATTGATAAATATTATAATGACTGCCGATTTTTTTATCAATATTTGTGGCGAGGCATGGCTATGATTTATTTTAAAAATAAAATATCGGCTTGGTTTTTCGTTTATCGTTTGATCGATATCGATGTATTGTTATATCGATATATTGTTATATCGATAAACAACATTCATGTTCGTTTTTTTTTTCAGAGACCGCATCGCCTCATCGTCTAGCAAAGATTTGTTTGGAGAATGTGCCAAAATGGATGACCAAGCCATTGCATCAGCTATGAAACATACAACTTTAGATCTCACAGTAAGTAGCTTTTTGTTTCAACCCTCCTTATAAGATAAATAAGCCTAAGGGATTGAATCCGCCTTTGTACCTGGTGTTGCATAAAAATAAATAAATAAATTAGAGTCCCTATTAATGGAAATTTAAATTTTCGGGCTACCCATTGCACGCCGTCCGCAAGCCTGCTCCTACGGTGGCCGGAAATCGGGATCGGAATCGGGCGGAGGCCGTGGCAAGAGCGCCTTTGCCTGATACGGCCGGCCTCCTCTTTTGCTAGCATTACTGCTTCGCAGAAGGAGGCGACCGCTTACCATACTCTTAAGGTGGCTGAGGCGGCCCGACGTTAGCGGCGTGAGGATGTCCTTTCAATGGAAAGGCATAGAAAATCAGTGAAGCGGTCACACCCGTAAGGACGCGTGTTGCCATATCTTTACTTCTTTAGTAACACATTCATTGGTTGATTGGTTGGTTTTGACTGGCCTGCTGGTCCTAGTGGTTAGTGGCCCTGACTGCTAAGCCGGAGGTCGTGGATTCGATTCCCACCCAGGACAAATATTTGTGGGATGAGCTCAATCATTTGTTCTGTGTCTGGGTGTAATTTATCTATAACTAGCTTTTGGCCGCGGCTTCGCCCGCGTGGTATTGGGGTTGGGGTTTTCGGGATTAAAAGTAGCCTATGTCCTATTCTGGAGTGTAATCCTATGCCTGTGCCAAATTTCATCCAGATCCGTCCTGGCGTTTTGGCGTGATTAACAAACATCCAAACATCGTAACTTTCGCATTTATAAGATTAGTAAAATATGTAGATGTATTTAGAAATATTTAAGTATGTTTATCAGTGGTCTAGTACTCAGAAAACAAGCTCTGCTTAGCTTGGGACTAGACGGTGTTGTGTTATAGTTCTAGAATATTACATTATATTATTCATTGGTAGAACAATTTCTTCTTTTCAAAACTGCCAGATTGTCTAAAGGAGATTGCATTGCAGACAATATCCATGCATAGTAAATAAGAGACACTATTTCTGTACTTGACAATGAACACTTCAATGGCACGTGTGAATATGTGACGCAGTTGATATTTATATCTTGTGTTGATAATATATTGACAGTCAATTGACGATGGGTACTTGTGTTGCACTAGCTTTTACTACGGCTTCGTCTGCGTGTAACTAGGTTTCTCCATACAAATTTTTGGACCCCTTTTCATCCTCTCGGAGGGAGAATTGTGTGCTACTCGTTGTTGAAACTTCTACGGTCCGGACTAAGCGTTTCGCCTCGTCGTTTATACTGCGTACAAAGAAGGACTTGAACAGTTTGCCTGCTGCGGTCTTCCCGTCCGATTATAATTTAATAGTCTTCAAGGCTAGAGTGGATAGGCTCTTAATAACTAGTGGGCCTCACTATCAATCATCGGTATCATTGTATTGAGAGAAGTGGTGGCCGACTGGTAACGGCCCTGACTTACAAACCCAGCCAGCCGCATTACTTTGTGTAATTTATGTCATCTCCACTGCTCTCAAAACGGTGGAGGAAAACATCGTGGGGAAACCAGCATGTCCTAGAACCAAAAAATTGAAGACACGTGACATCCACCAATCCGCACTGGGCCCATTCCCTCTCCTAGAGAGGAGGCCTGTGTCCCAGCAGTGGGAACATTAAAAGGCTGATGATGATGATCATTGTATCGAAGCGCCATTTACAACTTATTCAATTTCTGCCTATTCGGAATTTATATTAAAAGGTTTAAAAATTACCCCATTTTTTTGTCACCAGGTGGACCTCCCCCAATTCACGGAAAACATCCCTATGCTACCGTCAGAAGAAGAGTCAGCGCCCGAAAAAGACAGAGGGGACAACGCATCCATACACAGGAACATGATCAAGCGGTTCAACCAACACTCTATAATGGTATGTTTTTTTTTTACTAGTTTTTGCCCGCGGCTTCGCCCTCGTGGTAATGGGGTTGGGGTTGGCGTTTTCAGGATAAAAAGTAGCCTATGTCCTATTCCGGATTGTATCCTATGCCTGTGCCAAATTTCATCCAGATCCATCCAGCTGTTTTGGCGTGATTGAGTAACAAACATCCAAACATCGCAACTTTCGCATTTATGATATTAGTAAGATGGTAGGTATAAATCATCCAATGACTAATCCCGCCCTTGGGTGGAACAGGAAACAGTGTCAGACTCTTACTGACTAAACAACCTACCCTGTTCCTACATCGCCGAACGTACCAGTGCCAGAGCCTTCCTTTTAGACACAAACCCTTGGCCCTAATTGGCTTCGACCCTTCTGCAGGGTCCCTACGATAATGGTATGTTACTGTTTCGTTGGAGGTTGGATGTGTGTTTTATGGTTTTAGATCAGTAATGGGTAAAGTACTATACTTTCCAAATAAGAATAGGAAAGTCAATAACCTCGATCTGTCAAATTTTGAGTGAAAAGTACGGTTAGCAAAAAAATCTTATTTGCATATCGATAAAAAGTATTATTTTGCTTTTTATTACTAAATTTTAGTTAATACCAGGTGAAGTAAAAACGTTAGGGTTTAATATGAATTTGCCAAATATATTTAGTCATAAATAGTTTACAAGAAAAACTATTTTCTTTCTTAGAAACAATTCGCCTTTTTTCTTCCGTTTACCACCACTACTTAGACACATCACACACAGTGAAACAGAGATAAACAAAATTGAAAAACTGTATACTGATTAAGCTTTTTTCGTTCACTATTCGTAAGTAAATTAATTTTTCGATTGTGTTGAGCACACAAAAACGCCTATCATGGTAGGGCCTTCGAATGAAATTTAAATTATAATGTTTATTTATTTTTTCTGTAATCGTAGCCCTCGTCTAAATTTTCTTTATAACTTTCTAGCCCTCCATTAGGAATGTTTGCTCACCACTATTTCAGATGAATACTTAGAAAAATAAAATTGAATCATTCTAAGCTTGAAATATAAGGTAAAAAAATTGGTGAGACTTTAGTTCTGTGAGCTATGTGCGAATTGTTTTTACGTTGGGGCAATCGAAACGTTTATCACGTTTGGCTCTATGATTGGTTAAGAGTGAACACGATTGACGTAAACCAAACTCGCACCCCGCAATTCCGAGCTGTATGGTAGTACTGCAATTTGGAACGTATTCAATTTTTTAAATTCTGTCACAAAAATTAGAGCCTTTTTAAATAATCATACAATACGTGACAAATAATTAACCAAAATGGTGAGTGTACGATCAACTGAATATTTTTTTTTTGTTCTAAGTATTTTTTTTGTCTCATTTCCAGGTGCTCAAAGCTAGTCATAAAACAAATTCTAGTAATAATAATAATAACAGTAGTAATAAAACGACGAATAACAACAAAGTTGTTGAGAACGGTGTCAAAGAATCTAATGGTGTAGGAGAGAAGAGAACAGCAGAAGAGAGTACGGAACAGCCGGATAAGAAGAAGAGAATATTAGAGAAGTTACATTATGAAGATCTAGAAGACAAACCTGGGAACGAAGAAGCGCAGGAATTGAAATTATCTAAGGTAACTGATTTTATAAATTATTTATTTAAGAGCGCCCAACCCGAGGTACGTTTTCATACAATCGCTCTTACGTGATTATGATGTTATTTTATTACACATCTTTATTCAGATATTTTGGATACACAGATATCTTGTTTGAATATTAATAGAAATCAAAACATACATTTGTGTTAGAGTAATCCAGTAAAGACCTGTGAAAATCTGCTATTTTACGTGAACTTTGACTCCACAAAAAATACTTTTATAGAAGTCTTGCGCATTTAATCGAGATTCTAAACGATGTTAGTTTTTTTTTAAATCGTTTCTCTCCGGCAAACTTCGAACAGAAACGATCGTCTACCACGCAAAGGGTAAAAGCCAAAGAAGCCATTGAAATATTGGCCACCTTGAAAAAAAGCTCTTTTCAATTTAACTTTTTTACAATTTACGAACTTTCTTTAAACTTGAATGTTGAGTTAACGTGAGCGGTTACGAAAGTAAGAAGTTTTGAAGGGCAAATAACTTGTTTGTATTCTTTTCGTGTTTCAAAAGAAAAACAAAGAAGTTACGCAATACCATTGTTAGTGTATTTTTGTATGTTTTCTTTTCAGTAATGAAGGGCGTTGAAGCAAAAAAGTCTGGTTTAAATATAGAAATGTGTAATGGTTGTACAAAGTTTATTTATTCGAAATGAAGATAGTTATATGTATATAACACAGAGCACAGAATACAGTTAAATCTAATTACAATCAGCGATGACTAGGTTAGCGATAGGATGGCGGTCTGGCATCGCTTCTTGGCTTCTAATTTTGGGTCTTTACTGGAAAAATTCAGTAATAGTTTTTTTATTATTTTTTGGTGACTTATTTGTTTTAATAAAGGAGGTCAATGCCGCGCCGTCAAAGTGTAGCGTTAGCGCACGAAACACAGTATACGAAGGATACTTTGGCTAATTTAATTTTTGTAATGTTTTTTAAGTTTTTTAAATGTAATTTTCAAAATCAGGAAAAAAAAGCTGATAGAGAAAAGGGTGTTAATTTTAATTAATGTTTTTTTTTCCTACAGATAGAACGGTATCTCCTCGGCCCGTCGAGTCAGTCGCACCAAACACACACACAAGCAAACAACCCACCACCTTTATCAGCACTAGCATCAATATGTCAAGTAAGTTAAACTTTACACTTATACTTAATTACATTTTAAATTTAAAAAAAAATCTTCTGATTATTAAAGCCAAAGAAAAACAATTAAATTTACAAGGAAAATGATTTACTTTACAAGATTCATGGGAAATTAATTTTAATAATGAAAATTGTTTTTAATTAGATGTGGTCCTAAATGACTACCTTGATGAACTCTAGATAGTAAAGAATATTTACACTAGTAAAACTATTGTATTATTTTTAACACCTCTTTTACAAATAAAAAGAAAGATAAATGTGTATTAGTAGTGTAGATATGCAACTATTCAAGCGGAAATAAAAAAAATACGTAATATATCGCAATCAAAAAATACGATGAATAGTACCAAAAGCTTCAGAATTGTCGAATTACTCGCAATATAAGAACTTTATGTATGCGGATATAATTTGTCGGGCCTGTCTGATATTATCTGTCATCCTTAATGTCGAAAGAACAATAATTATTGGTCGCTTTTCCTTTTTTTTTGTTTATGATATCCCAATGCTCAGCAAAAGGTTGCTCTAAGGCTTTTCGTACTTTTTTCTACACCTTTCAATCTTTTAGAGTGCACAGCACAGTTTTGCACATTGTAGACATCCATAACTATTTCGATTAGCGGAAAATTGTTCCACGCAAGTTTCAATGAAAATCGTGATTGATTCATGTACTTTTTATAGTCCATCAAAAATACAAAAATACAGTAGAAGGAAGGAGGGGTAGGGTGATGCTGATCATTTTAGTTTTTTTCTTATAGTTGTAATTATTTTAGCATGCAACAAATAAGGCCGTTTGATCACTGTACATTCAAGGTTGTCCGTCATGATGGGTCAACTTGTGTGTCGATTCTAACTATATAACCGTGGTGCAGGCGTGGTCGAGCGGGCAGCAGTGCCAGCGGCCGGTGCGCGTGAGCGCGGGCGCGTGCGTGGGCGCGCTCGGCGAGCTCAGTCCCGGCGGAGCGCTCATGCGCCATCATCACGCCGCGTCCATGGCACGTGAGTCATTATCCACAGTATTATATCCCATATTCACTTGAAGATACTGACGTAATTATTTATTATTTGACATTCAAATTTGATTAATTTTTAATTTATTTATTACTAGCTGGTACGCGCGACTTGGTCTGTTTTTCGCAATAAAAGGTAGCCTATGTCCTTTCTCAGGGTCTAAAGATTGTGCCAAATTTCATCAAAATCGTTTGAGAGGTTTAAGCGGGAAAGCGTAAGAGACAGACAGAAAGACAGACAGAGTTACTTTCGCATTTATAATATTAGTATGGATTTAGTACAGCAAAGTAGCCCTTTCCATTGCCCTTTGAGTGACCTTGAGTCTTTTTATAAGGCCCATTGTAAGCGACCACGTTTCAGAGCCATACGTCATCACTGGCAACACGCACTGATTACCGCGTACCGGAAGACGTAGCGTTGGAAGGCCTCCCACAAGATGGACCAATGACCAGGTCAGGGTTGCTGGAAGCCGATGGATGCAAGACGCACAGGACCGGTCTTTGTGGCGGCGCTTGGGGGAGGCCTATGTCCAGCAGTGGACGTCTTTTGGCTGAAACGATGATGATGATGATGACAGCAAAATAGCCATTAATACTAAATTAATTAACCCTTTCACTCTGTCTTCTCACAGAATCGTAAGCTTTCCAATGATATCGTCTTCCATTCATCAGCAAACAAACAGGGTTGGTCTCCACGACCGCGTTGAGTAATAATATGTTGACATTATTGTAACAGTTTGTGTACCTCAATGACTTGTAAGAATCCCTTACCAATAAAAAACTATGAGTAATAAAGGGAGTTTTTAAGGAATTTTTTATTTGCCGATTTTACCGATACGTTTTGACTGTGTTCCTTTAGTAGTCCTCCGCCTTTCAATAGCAAGACCTCAAATAATCATGGAGCCCCAGGCACGGCACCTAGCGGGTTCCGTCAATAAAGAAAGAGAAAGAAAGAAAACCAGTTTATTTAAGCGTAATGAATGTAAACTTAAAGCTAATACAAAACATAACCAACTACATGAGGAAGATATGCGGCCGAACGCTCAGCATAAGGCTGTGGCTTCACACACAATGCGATGGGCCACTGCGCTGGGTTTTCAGCGTGGTTTAAAGCTGCTAGAGACACGCGTGAGACCCTCAGGGTCGCTCCAGCGACGGCTGGTTGCTTCCCGCCAGCTCCTTCGCTGCTTTGGAAAAGTAGGTAACTGTTTCTTCGTGCCCTCAGGCTCCGTACCGTGGCCTGGTTTGGGGTCGGACATTACAAAATTATCTCATCTGGTCATCGCCTACTGTGTACAAGACTTTCTTATGACTAATGGAGATGCTCGACTTCAAATTTACTGCTGAATTGAATAGCATGTCGACCCAAATGAACATTCAACTCTCTTTCTTCTCTCTCTCTTTCATCTTTGAAACCTAGCAAGCATCTCAGCAGCTGTTCCATAAAATCAACGTTCATTTTCAGAACTAATACCTCCTGACGTGAAGTCAGAACTCCACCGCATCTACCTGTCGGGCGGCGAGCTACTGCGAGAGCTGTGGCGATGCTTCCCGCAGCCGGGCGCCGCCACCGAAACTGAAGACACGACCGCAAGGGCAGAGAAGTTCTATGAAGCTCTACTCAGATTTAGGAATGTTAAATTGAGGCCTTTTGAGGTAAGATTTATTGACCTATTAAATTACCTATATTCCACATCTTATCACAACGCCATCTAGTCTTAAACTAAGCGCAGTTTGTGCTATGAAAACGACACGTCCTAGATTCTAGAAGACGTCTGTTAACGGTCCAGTTCAAGCCAGGTCGTCGACGGCGCGCTCTGTTCCTGCGCGCCTTAAGGAGTTGTCAGCAAATGTAGAGACCCAACTGCAGGGCCGAAGCCTACTGGGACCCCGGTCTGGCTTCTGAAAGTAAGGTCCGACCCTGGTATGAGGACTAAGAAGGAATGGGGTAGGTTGTTTAGTCAGTAAGAGTTTGAAACTATTTCCCGCCACGCCCAAGGGCGATATTCGTCATTAGAAGATTTTTCCCACCATAAAAAAAAAACACCTATCTTCCCTCAGTTTTCCTTTCCGTTCTAGGACCACATGCTCCGTAGACTTAGGCCTAGTTGGACCCTTAGGGTTTTAATGACATCACATGATGCGCACGTAGAACAATACGTGCCGGCGACGACTCGGGAGTAGATCCGGACGGTTACGGAATGGACGTATCTATTAAGTTGTTGTTAGGATAGGTATCCTTACCAAAACATTAAACCAATATTTAATTTCCAGGAAAAAATGCTTCGCGACCTAACGCCGCTAGCGACAACGTTGACGCGACATATGAACCAGATGATAGACACAGCCTGCTCCAAGTACGCGGTATGGCAACAACGCCAAGCCAAGCTGCGGTAGTAGTAAGTCCCACATAATCGTCTGTACCGTCAGCAGAAAAAAAAAACTATGACAAATGAAAAAATTAAATGAATTAATGAATATGCTGTCGGTCTTTTTTGTTTAGTAAATAAATTGGAAATTAAATTTTTATAATGTTTTTGTTTTACTATTTTCTTTACGTTATTCAAATTCTTGGTAAATCTTTTGTTGAGAAATAATTACTTTTTTTATTCGATTGGACTTAAGACAATAAGATATGTATTATTATAGTGTTTTTCCTATTGAATTTAAATATTATTTTTCGTTTTATGTACGATGATGTGGCTAAAAAAAAATTACGTGTTGTGGAAAAGACAGTTTTTCAGCATTAAATTGAGTAAGTTCTGAAAATCCTAGCATTAGTCAATCCATCATAGTAACAGATTGACTAAATATTAGATTAAGTGGTTCTATATTAGTATCACAAAACTATAATCATTGCATTATACATACTAATAAAAAAAAAACATATAAAAGACTCGAATACACGCTTTATTACACAGAAAGCAATAGATAGAAAAAATAAATTAAAATATGCTTCTAGAAGGGTTCTGTGATAAATAGATGAAGACAATTGCATTAAATAAAAGTTACAAAAAAAAAAATACTTTTCTGCTGACGGTATGTATATTTTTTTTTTTATAAATGCGACCAAAACTGTCAAATTTTTCGTTTGTCGTATGTTAGCGATGTGGCGAGAGACCAAGTGCATAATAATCGCCTTTATTTTGTATTCCATTGCCTGTTTTAAATTAAAATTTATTTTTACGAAAGTATCGAAGCAAGCAATAGATATAAAATGATACGATGTGATAGACCTTACCTGAAAAATAACTTTCATTGTGGTTGTTATTATCTTAGAGCATTTAAATTGGGAATAAAAAACCCGTATTTTTAATTAAAAATCGATGTGATTCCCTTGTAAGTAGAGATTTAAGAGTGTTCCGAGAAAAATTGTAACAGAATTTCCCATCTACCCTACAAATTAATTAAGTGTAAATATTGTAAATTACGCACAAAATTAAACGCGATCTGATGCTCTAAGAATCTCATGGTAAAAGTCGAAAAACATTTAAGGATATCTTTCCTATAATATCCTTAAAAGAAACTCCTATAAAACCAAAACTGCCCCTTGTAAATAGATACCAGATATAAGACTGAATTTTAAAACCATTGCTGTTCCCTATAAATAATAATTTATATGAACTTTCTCGTCACATCTTAACAGAATTTGGCAAACAATAAACTGTACATATGCCTGTCTTATGTATAATTTGTGAATACCTAATATCATTTAGATATGTAAATTGGGACCTACGGACGAACAGACGTTTGGGCGACTAATCGTTGACACGTTTATTATGTCGCACAGTCATTTTAGACTAGTTACCGCCAGCGGTTTCGCCCGCGTGATGGTTTGATAAAAAAAAGTATCCAATGATTTTCTTCAAGGTACAATCAAACTTAAAAGTATTTTATTCAAATAAACCAAGGGACACATCAGGAATAGTCACTTTTGAGTTGTAAAGAAATCGGTTTAGAAAAATGAAGTTAGCTTTGATCTATATGCAGAAAGAACGAACAAGAAACCCTATGGATCCTTTATCATCATTTTTCGAATTACAAAACTTCTGGTTACGTGTGTCAGTGTAAATAAAAAGTTTATTAATCTAACTTTCAATCAAAATTCATCAAATTTTCATTAAAAAAATAGACCGTTTTTCTTTCAAATATAATTATTAGTATTGATATTGTACTCATAAAAAAAACACTTGTAGTGGCTACTGCTAGAGATGGCATTTCTAAATCTTGTGTTGACGATTTCTACCAAGCAAACGGAGTTAACATTTTTTAATGTTAAAGGAAATTGAAGCGTCCATACAGCCGAGTATCATATTTGCTTGATATTCTTCAGTAATTCCGACATGTGTACATAATTAAGTAGTTAGTGCCTTTTACGATAAATATTCTTATCGGGTTTATGAGCTTACTATGTTAAATTTTTTATTACAAGACTAATTAGATAAAAAATTACTACCTACTCTGAACGAAGTATTTTCGGAGTCAAAATCTTATACGGCATTAGAAACAGTATATGTATACTTGTAACAGTAGATATTCGTACTTGTATTCCAAAAGACAAATGACAGACGTTAGGGAACTCAGCTATAACATCAATAAATTGGAAATGGGCGCCTGGAGGTCATTTATGCCTCATGTCGTAGCAGAATTAGGCGAAGGTAGTCGCCAACTGGATCCGAAGCAACAGATAGGCCTAGGCGGTGGCGTGGCGAGAAGCTTCCAGCCAGCAAAGTTTGGTCAGATGTAGCTAAGAGAGAAGTATAAGGAAGGAGTAGATGATGCCTTTGCCCACCTGTGGGACACAATAGCAATACCAACTCTGTGTGACTTCAGTACAAAAAATAAATAACGAATGTCTCCAAGCGTCTAATCGTCCGTGAATGTCCCACCTAGTTTACGTAATAAAATATTATTTAAAAATGGAAATAAATGCATTTTGAAGAACCAAATCTAACCGAATGAGTAGTACTAACTTGTTATATTTTTCACTGCAAATCAAAATGCTTGAGCGTTGATTGAATAATGTAATAATTCACTTGAATATCATTGAAACTGCATCGAAATTGTTTTTTTTTGTTTTAAATATGTAGCTGGCAATATTGTGTTTAGTATCCGGGCGAGGGGTCAATTTTACATAATAATTGTCTCACACACAGTGGCTTCATGAAATGAGCTTTATAAATTTATTAATTTTTTGTAACCTCACATAGTTGTGTGTGTGTGTGGAGACATTTTGAAAAGATATAATAAACAGCTGCAGGTCACTTGGCTCGCTTAGCTGACTTTTACTTGAAGAAATTAATATTTTTGTTCATATATGTGTAAACTTATTCGAGTTTAAAAAAACTACTTTATATTTTGTTTCTTTACCGCGTTTCATGTACCGGATCGACCCTCCACGGGATTAAAATGACTAAAATTTAGCCATATGTATAATAAGATCTTCTTATTTGAAGTCGATTCATTAGTTATTTTTAAGTTAATGCGTTTGAGTTCGATACAAACTGTGGCATTATGGCTACCAACTTTCAGAGGCAAACTGATAGGAACCAAATATACTAGAGGCACCTCGTACAGTATCTACTAAAAACCGGATATTGAAACAATATTGCCCAAATTTTGTCCATAAATACTCGAAAAAAAAAACATACAAAAAGTGCCAAGAGATTTTAAACAAAGAAAATCATTTATTATGTTTTCTTTTATGTTTAAAGGCCCGCGCGCGCTGGTGACTTTTGACGAAGAGTCACCTTGCTTATGGACCCAACATAATAGTGCGCTCACTTCAAGACGTGACAGATACGTAGTAAAAAATAAAGAGTGACGAAATAGTCGTGGTGACAAAAGTCAACAGTGCGCGCGGGCTCTTTTAGTTTTTGCCTTATTATGAAAGGTAATGATTAAATAATATAATAAACAATTTGATGCAGTTTAAAGTTATACTATAGTGTTCACGCAACGAAAATGTTAGCAGTTAACTTTAAGAACGGCCACGTACATTTTCATACAACCGCTCTTTCGTGATTATGATGTTATTACACATTTTTCTTCAGGTATTTTAGATATCTTGTGGATATTGGCCTAGTATCCTAGAGCCTAGCCTAGAGGCTTCTATAAAAATCAAAACATAAATTTGTGTATGAGTAATCCAGTAAAGACGTTTGTTAATATGCTATTTTATGTGAAATTTGCCTTCCCATAATGTACACCCGTATTAAAAATATAAAAAAGTACTTCTATAGAAGCCTAGTACATTTAATTGAGATTCTAAATGATGTCATTTTTTTCAAAAATCTTTAAGGGTTTAATAAAAACACGTATTTCCTGAAATAAGTTTTGTGAAACATTCAAGTTAATCGTAGAATTACTAAATGCCAACAGAGTATTCAGGTGTAGGTTAATGCATCATTTTTTTAGGGTTCCGGACTCAAAAGGTAAAAACGACCCTATTACAAAGCACTTAAGTGTTTTTTTTAGTTAACTGCTAACAATTTCCAATAAAATAATAGCAACATTCTAATACTCTAATAATGTTCCAAATACTGAACGTAACTGAAGTAATATTTAACGATTGGCGACAATAAATCGCATTATTTGTAGTATAAGTTGGGAAAGTCCAAATTATCTCGTTACCATACGTTATTGGCTAAATTTTATTATTTTCTTGTGTTTCAATGGCTGATGTTGGCAAGTTTTTACTGTATTGATAGGTAGGTAGTTATAGTACGCGATAACAAGGTAAAATTGTGTCTCTAACGCTGTAAAGTTGCAGTTGTTTCGTTGCGAGAAAGGAATGTCGATAGACGTCTTGTATAGCTCCATCTCTTTCTACCACAGAAATATCGATGACTTTGACACACCCTATTAACACAATTTTCGACTATTTGCCTCTTGCTCTAACAAAATGTGTTTGAATGAGAGGTGAATAAATCATAGTATGTGTTTCTCATTCTTATCGAATTCTTTAAAATCTAATTTGCCCTTGTTATCGTGGCCTGTACTAAGGTTAAAGTGTTTTTATACGACTGCTATAGACAAAGTGAGGCTAATAGAAGCCATTGTAAACGACTTTTTTAGGTTATAAAAAAAATACGATGATTTTCATATTTTTAAGCATTAATGTTAAACCTTTGCCTTTATATTACATTTGTTTGTTTTATTGTCATTGTTTTTAATAATTTGCGACACAAAATAGAAACTGACGTTAGTGTTGTGACGTTCTTGTGCTGTGTCGATATCGATAATTTTATCGACTTCTCTATGTGTTCTAGTATAATTATTTATATAAATAGTCCTGTATTTTACTTTCCACTAGTATCATCTGTTACAGTTAATATTTATTTTAGATATAATAATTAATTTTCATGTGTTAACATGTCTGTTGTCCAAAGTATGTGAAGCTAGTGTTGTTTCTATTTTGTGTCAAATCGTAAATTACTATCGAAATTATGTTAATTCAGTTTTGAAATTATTAAAAGTTATTTTTTAGATCTCTCTAAGATATTTGCACCCGTTTAGTGTCAATATTGTTTTTTTTATTTTACAATAGGTAATTTTTGTACTCAGCTCATCATCATTTGTAATAATTTCATTTCATTTAACTCGGTAAGTTTTTAAACAATGTTTCTGAATAAACGGGTGCCCAATATAAATGTTCCTGAAGCAATATTACTAATAAACTGATCATTTAGTTTATTTTTTTAATACTTATTCATTTCGTGATACGTAAAAGAATATTTTTGGAAGTTTTACGGTGATAGTGCACAAGCAAGCAAGAAGCAATAGACAGTATACACAATTTTTTTCTCCGTCTCGCCTACGGTCTCTATGTGTCTATGGTATGTACCATAGACAAGTTATTTCTTTGTTTACTCCTTTTTTATGGATAAGAGAGTCAGGTAGTTCCATAGTTGGTTCGAAATCTGTTTCAATCTATTAAATTCGATTGCACAGAGTGTTTAATCAGGTTGGTGAAGCTCATATAAGTCTGAGATAATTTTTCATAAAGTTTAATACGCGAACTAAAATCAAATATAGATTAAATTAGCAAAGCCCTTGATCGGTAAACATGATTGTAATGCAATGACGCAAATGTAACTTCATTATTTGAATTCTAAATTCGATATTTAATTTCAATGTCATTTAATTATAAACTCAATGTCAATCATTATAAAATTCGAATTGCATAAATATTATAAATTGCCTTTTTTATAAAGATCGTCTTACCTATGTATACGATAAATAAATCAGTATTTTATTGCTATTAATTAACAATCGTGATCTAAAATTTGGTATCGAGTTTGATACATTTCAGCGCTCCTCCAGAAAAACTACGTCATTTTCGTTGTGTTGCGTACCAAGTACATCAAGTGTATGTCATGGCCATATTGTAGAATTGATTACTACATGATGTGACGGGCCATATCATGATTTGGCCAACCAAAAGTGGCTAGATCGTTTATATACATGACTAGCTTTCTGCTAGCGGCTTCGCCCACTTGAAAATAGGTTTTCGTACAAACTTAGACACGCGTTTTATACCTTTAGTGGGTGAATTTTGGAAAAAAAATTCTTAGTGTTCGCCTACGTCAAAAAAGGAAGCCCCTGTGCAAAATTTCACACGTCTGTAGGTAGGCCAGTTCAATGGAGTGAACTACGATTTTCGCAAATACAATTTCCTTATAATAATCGAATAATCCTACGTACATAAAAACAAACTAAAAATATTGAGCTTAGCGCCATCTAGCGACAACACGACTGAAACTGGAATTCTTTTTACAGGTTTTTTAAATATTGTGCACTATCACCGTCAGTATCATTGAATAAAAATAATAGGAAAACGTGCTTGTTCATGTAAACGCGGCACTGAATAGTTCGTTACTGATACGTTCTTTTTGTCTACTAGTTCGTCAGTTTAATTTAAATACAAAGATATGATTCGGTACTTCTGTGGTTTTATTTTTATCCTCAACTAGCTTTCTGTCAGCGGCTTCACCCGCGTATAAGAAGACTTCTCCATATAAACTTTAGACTCCAATTTTATCCCTTTAGGAGCCGAATTTTGAAAAATTCCAGTTTTTTCGGCTTTGCGTGGATATGTCAGTCTCTTTTTTTAAGATAAAATATATTCACGCCTTTTTGTGGTGGTCACTGGACCACCACAAAAAGGCGTTTCACCGTGGCGTGTCACCATTACTACTGGGTAACGTCCCAGATTTGACAAGTTGACGAACTCAGCCGCATTACCCCAGAGGAAACGGTGGAAGACTGCCCTGCTAGAACTGTGTCCTCGTGGACACAATCTTATACATTTTAGGCTATGGTCTGAAGCGAGGGTCACCTATTTGAAGCATAATGTGAGGCGAAGCAGGTGGCCGCGGGAAAACGGCCATGAACAACCCGTAACATTCACCTTACGGAATGGAATTCCCTGACTATATTCGTTTCCTGATAGCTACAACTTAGGGGTTGCAGTCAAGAGTGAGTAGGTTACTTCTAGGTCAGCGCGCACCATCGTCGACCACATCGCTTACCTTCAGGTGAGACAGTAAATTGCGAGCGGGTCACTAACGTCTAGAGTGTTAATAAAACAACTATTTTTGACAAAGATTTATTATAAATTATGTTTTACAAATTCAACAAAATATACGTTAATGTCTTTTGTTAAAAGCATTGACCATTATGTTGATGATTATATCCCAAGATCCTCAAAAGTAAAAAAAAACTTTTTATATGTATTTTTTTTTCAAATACGTTCAGCCGTAGTAGCGTGACCAATTACCAAACTACATATAAAATAGGACTTCTTTATGGTGTTTGAGGTTAAATATCGTAAATATGAACTATATCGACACTAGGAGGGAAAAATCAACGTTTTAACAAAAGACCTAACAATGGTAATGACAGTATGTGCAGTGTATGAGTTACAGCCTTCTTTCCTAATAAAATAATAATTACTATAATATATTAAATTATATACTTTATACAGGGTGTTAAAAGTCTATGATTAATTATTATTATTACAATTACATTTTAAATGAGGTTTCGTATTTGCACGTAAGCTATTTGGAGTTGCATAGAAAAGAAATGGGTAATACTTGACTTATTTTAATCAATATTAATGATAAAGACGGTAATTATTAGGTTTTTAGAACTACCGTCAAAATACGGTTTACCTAAAGGGTGTTAACTTTTTAGCGAACCAATTCGCTAGCCAAAGTGCATTTGATATAGAAGCGAAAGTCTGAGCAAGGTACGCCCTACGCTTTGGTTACATAATTTTGAACGCGTTCAAAATATATAGTACGTTCAATTAAAATCAATTGTATTGTCTTGATAAGTTAGTAATGAAAAGCATTGCGAGTTATTCTTTACGAAGATTATATGAAAACCATTTTGTACTCATCAAAGTCGACGAATATGTATTAAGGTTATTAAAAATGTCTGTTTCACTAAAAACTCCTAAACTTTTTCATAAGACTGTTCGATTTTCAACTTTCGGCTTACCGTTTAGAGTTGGAAATCGCAACAGCGAACGATTTATTTAGGCGTCAATAGTGTTAAAGAAAAAATTCTAAAATAATTAATGCCCGACATTAATCATTTTAGATTTTTTTATAGTTCATTTTTTAATTCTAGACTACGATTTGACAACTCAGAATGTCACACCCTAGAAATATGTTCCTAATTTTCTGGAGTTAGACATTTTAAGTTGTCAAATCGTAGTCTAGGATTAAAAAACGAACTATAGACTAAAAAAAAAAACAAGTTTCATTATAGTATCATATCCATCGACTCCAACAAATACAAAACGTATCTTTGGAATGTAGACAAATAACATGAGATAGACAGAAATTGATTAATAGACCTACTATAAAATCCTAACTACAACTAATTCATAAATAACACAATTATAATCCTCTACTTTACATAAGGCCTTATACACAGCAGTTATAATAATATATTTTTTAAATTTATTATTGAACAAACCCGTACACATTCTTAAACGAACGCGACACCGTTTTGTATGAAGAAACACGTCATTCTGGCAAGACAAGTATACGAGTCACTTTGGCAATACAAAACATATCTTAAAAGAATAAATTTCTTTTTTGCATAGCAACGTACCGCAGGCTGTGTCCAGTAGACGAACAGTGGCACAAAATAGGTAGATACAGAAGGCTGGCTCTGTAAATATGTGCATGTTTATCTTAAACAGAAGTCGAGGAACTCTTTTGGGGACCAATTGGCTAAGACTAAAGACTTTTTTGTTAGCCATTTCCATCATTGCCATCAAAAAGGCGTTTGGAGGGAACCGCCAAACGCCTTTTTGATGGCAATTGACCCGTTTTCGACTATTCTGCTAGAGCCACGTTGGGATGGCAACCTAGTGAGGATAACCGTCGAACTTTGTACTTCGTGGTAGGTGTTAATTCAGCTTAAACAAAGAACAGTCTCGATAAAGTTTCACTCGGTTAAAACTTCACTAAAATCGAAAATAACCATAGCACTGATAAAAACACGTGTTAAGCTTTCACCACTTCCAACAAAAGTAAAGATCATAAATATATCCTGCGGATAAAATCACAATTTGATTTGATATTTCGCTAAACGTCTTATTTTAGAACAAAATATATGGCAATGACATTATTCAAGTCACTTGTCATTTGATTTCTCCACAGATAATATCATTGCCATACATATTGTATTGAACGTTAGGCGGGTACGCTAATGCCAGTTGACCCAGTGGTTGCGGGTACTTTTACCACACTACGGAAAGCTGGGCTCACATAAAAAAGACGCAAGTCTAAGCCTTCTCAGCATGATGCTGGTGATTGGACCTCTTACTTCCAGTACTTTTAAGTATCTCTTACTTACTTGTAGTGTGTCGCCTAAATACGCGATCATAGCGATAATTTATTAGGAAGTCACGAAGGCGTCGTGTCGACAGAGGGCGCCTTCTAATTTTTGACGCAATTATCGTTACAGTACGGCCTTCAGATCTTAGGGAGTCTGAAGTTGGGCTTTGCGAATTTTAGCGCTTGAAAACTTGTACAAAAACAAAAATAACGGTTTTAAAAAAATAAATGCCAATAACATTTTTAACAGCAATAACAACTGCAAATTGCAATTATTTGTTTAAACCATTTATTTTGACGTGACAACGTCTTAAATTAGGTTGCGGCTGGGAGTCACTTATGAAAAAGTGTAACGCTCGGTAACGTTACGATGAGTCACCGAACGAGAGAGAGGCCCGCCGAATGCCTTGCGTCTCTCTCCCACTCAACTATGATCGGTCTGCCGCGCGCGCAGCACTAGAGAATTAGGACGTTGTCACGTAAAATCTTCGCCCGTAAAACCGACTTTACAGGCAACCATTCTTTTTAAGAGTTATCAAGCGCTAAAATTCGCAGAGCTTCAGGCTTGCCAAGATCTGACGGCCGTTATGTAATTCTAGTTAGGACGACCTCAGACTCTATTATTATAAGTAGTAATTGAAATACTAAACTATAAAATTCACACACACATGTGACGTATGTTTGTGTGTAGTATGGTGCCTTCGGTACTACCTATTTTGTTCACCAGTAATAAGTACGGGCTGTTTTTTTTTTTAAATTATACATAAAATAAATATGCTGTTTAAATAATAAATTATGTTCTTCTATATTACAATTGTATGTAATTTTTTCACAAGTTAATAATGTGTAGGTATTTTTAATAATATATTAGTGCTACAAGTTTGTGTTTGTATATGCATAAATAAACACAGCTACCTACTAGAATGATAGTTTTGATTGAAATTATGCGTAATGTATTTCTTTACTGTTTTTTAATTTAAATAATATGTAAAAACAATTGAGATGAGCAAAATGAGGTATTAAGCTAAAAGATTTTGTTTTTTTTACTTACGTAATGTCAATTTTAAAATGTTGAGATTTGGCTCATATTCATGGCAAACAAACAATAGTTGTGCAACTTTTTAGTATGAAAACAAAATGTTGTAAACAACATTGCACGCAGTAAGCGTCGTGACCATGTGTTGTTAACAATAAAAACATGTTTCAGCAACATGTTGCACAACTTTATTTTTGTAAACAATACGAGGTTCTTGCTTCTCTTTTGAAAAATCATAAAATAAACAAAACAAACATAAATTTCCATAAATCACGGATTAAGTTATTCAGCGTAAACATATAATTAAAATGACCCTTAAAATTATTTTTTTTGTAATTATATAACTTATTTATGACCTTTTATTAGAACCAATGTGGAAAAAAACTATTTGTTGCAAATTATAAAGAATTTTAAACATTAATACGATGTAGACAAAGTAGATTTTATAATGTCAATTCAGGCTGTTAAAAATTGTTATTTTTTTTCTGATATCATACTAAATTGAAATTAAGAGTAGTTTACAAGTTACTAAGACTTCTGTGAAAAAAATCAGTGTTACCACAACAAATAATCGAATATTACACAATTCCACAATTAGTTTAGAAAACCTCCTTTTCCAACATCTATTTACCGATTCATCAAAAAATTTAATTGAGATTTTCTAATCAATCTTACGTTCCATTTTTTAAAGAGTTTTATGAAATTATTTAAACATTATTTGGGTTTACAGTCAAAACTAATCTTTTATTAGATCTTAAACCGACCGGAAAATGTCTCTAGGAAAACCCTCGGGCTTTTGTGTAACGCACTTCTCACCTTTTGAAATTATCTTTACTTTAATAACAGTAAAAGTATGAACTGAAAAAAAAATGAAGATTATTAAAAAATACGACGTTTTTCCAAGAGCAGTGTCTTGTGGTAACTTAAAAGGCGAGAACATGGATTCAAAGAAAGCCGGGCTCATTATCTTGTGTAATTTACTTCCAATACCAACTCTCTCAAAACAGTGAAGAAAAACATCGTGAGGAAACTGACATATCTTAGAACTACGTGACATCCACCAACTCGTACTGGGCCCGTGCGGTGGATTACGACCCATTCTCTCTCTTAGAGAGGAGGCCTAAGTCCCAGCAGTAGGTACATCCTAAGACTGATTACACTTAAGTTTCCTTTACACAGTAAACATGATTTAAGTCAATATTATGAATTCTTATTATGTTTAAGTGTTATACAATGACCTCCAGTTACAAAGATCATATTAAATTCGTTGCATCTTTCACTGGGGCGTATACGATATCCTAACTTAGATATTGGATAGATACTCTTCAAGAAGACGGATGAGGGTACATTACCCTTCGCAAATCCTTTTGGTTTTATGTTTTAGGGGTGGAAGGCCTATCTGAAGGCTTTGACGACCCATACGATGAATATGATTGCTATTATGACGGCTATAATGATAAGAATAAACATTTTCCGGCGGTATCGACGTTGGTATTCGGCGGCTTTTGCTAGTTCATCGACCCCGGCTTCCACGTTCGCGCTAGCGGCTTCAATGTGACTCTCCACTGTGTCTGTAAATGGAAAATAATTATTTATACCTGCTAATCTATGATTATATTAACAGTCCAGGAGGTACCGTTGAAAATGAAAAAGTCATAGTACGCCGGCTGAAACTATTCATAAACCATCATCGTCTTCCTGCCCTTGGTTAGTTTTATTTGGGGTCGGCGCAATATGTTTTTTTCTTCCATTCTGTCCTGTCACCCGTCACGCTATCACTAACTCTTCTGTCTTTCATATCGTTTCTCACACAATCCATCCATATTTTCTTTGGTCTCCCTCTCCATCCATCCACATTTATACTCATGGCCTTTTTATTTGTAACATGCGTTTCATCCCTCCTTTTTACGTGGCCATACCAAGATTAACGGTTCCCTTTTTTGAGCTAAAAAAAATTGTCAACTGCGTGGTGGATGGGGGATTATACGTCAGTCACTCGCATGAACATGTAAAAAAATACGTAAAATAAAGTTATAGTACGCCGGATAAAATTTAACTAAGTAATTCTTTAAATTAATAAAAGTACGTAAACAACATTCAGCTGCGACGACAACGAAGCTAAAAACTACGACTTGTGACGTCATAGATATCGCTACAAGTATGATTTTGTTTTACACACACGTATAATCAGTATCTTTAATAATAATATTCGACAACCAACACACAACGCCGTCTAGTCTCAAGCTAAGCAGGAGCTTGTGTTATGAGTTTTAGACAACTGATAAACATGCTTATATATTTCTAAATAAATACATATTATAGATAAATTACACCCAGACACAGAACAAATGATAGTGCTCATCACACAAACATTTGTAATGGGTGGGAATCGAACCCACGACCTCCGGCATAGCAGTCAGGGTCACTAACAGGCTGACAGGCCAGTATCTTTACTGCATCAGCAGACGGTGTTTCCACTGCTACCCACGTGGCTGACGATTTTTTTTAGCTCTGTATGATGTAAAATATTTATGGAAAAAGTTTCAGCCGGCGTACTATGACTTCATCTTTTATTTACTTTTTCACCACTTCCATAGCCTTTCAATCCTACACCCACCGCGGATGCGTCAACTAATTCTTGATTAAATTATCAGTCATTTGAGTTTTTTTGAACAAGGTTTTTTTTATGGTAGGTAAAAATCATCCAATGACGAGTCGGGAAACAGTGTCAGCCTCTTACTGACTGAAGAACCTACCCCGTTCCTTCCTTGCCTTATTCCCAGAGCCCCGGTAACACTTTCGCACCAACCCTTGGCTCCAGAACAAGCTCTTTTGAACAAGATGGCAACCGATCGCCGTAAAAACACTACCTAATGCAACCATACCTCCCGGACTATAATGTTACAAAGAGGAAAGTTTTGCAATTTGTTTACAATTTGTGTTGTAAAATTGTCTGTTTGTAATATCAATTTATTTTTCCTAAATGCATTTGAACTACTACTACATAATATGACTATTCGAAAGCATCATCATCATCTTCCTGCCCTTGTCATTCGAAAGCAATAACAAAAAATATTTTTTTTTAGTGTTTCTGTTTAAATATACAAACAAATGTTCCAGTTAATTTATGGACTGATTTTGACGGGATTTTTACTGGTAGATAGCCTTTTTTTATGGTAGGTGAAACTCATCGAATGACGAAACCCGCTCTTGGGCGGAGCGGGAGACCAGTGTCAGACTCTTACTGACTAAAAAACCTACCCCATTCCTTCCTTGTCTTATTCCTAGAGCCGCGGTAAGTTTCACACAAACCGGCGGCTCCAGAAGGCTTCCACCCTGAAGGGCCCCTACAGTTTGCTGACAACTCGTTGAGGCGCGCGGGAACTGTGCGCGCCGTTGACGACTTGGACTCGGTCTGGACAGTTACCAGACGACCGGACGGCGAGCTACCCATTGCTCACCGAGTAATTTAGGCTACTTTCATTTTTGAAAAAAATTGAGTTCCGCATAAAAACCCCTTGTTTGATGATGATGGTGAGGATTCTTTGAGGTTAAAAGCATCAACTTACCGACAGACTGAGCTTGTTGGTTCACCATATCGGCCAATTCTTGTATGATTTGGTTCACATCTAAGACATCTGCTTCAATTTTGTTGATGTATGCTTCTTTCTCAAGCAACATGCTCGTCTCGAATTGTACTAGACGCGCCTGAAAAATTATAATACCAATGTTTACTATATTCATAAAAGGTAGGTCTTCTTAGCGTCGATGGCAAAGATAGTATTCCTTAACCGATTTACAAAAAAGGAGGAAGTTCTTAAGTTATCTGAAATTTCATCGGGTTTTTAAAGTGATAATGCCAGCATTTTTGATAGTGAAGTGAGAAATTATCCAAAGACTTTTACCGCTATTTTTGGAGCAGAAAAGCATGTTAAACTTTTACTGATTAAAATCACGCCTGAGGGCTAATTAATAATGGGCCTCATAAGAAGACTCAAAGGGATATGGAAAAGGCTATGCTTGGAGTATCCTTGCGTGATCGAATCAGAAATGAAGATCCGCAAGAGAACCAAGGTTGCCGAAGCAGCGAAAAGGATCGCGAAACTTAAGTGGCAATGGGTAGGTCACATTGCACGCAAAGCAAATGACCACTGGAGCCGAGCGGTTCTGGAGTGACGTTTTGTGCTGGTTGCGCGCAGACCCTTACCTAGATTGATACCCGAAATTCAATTTATCATCATCAACCAAGCGCCAGTCCCAGTTGCTACCCTTGGCTTTCACCTCAGTGCCCGGGGTCCGCTTTCCTGCAAACACGCCTCCACTTCGCTCGGTCTTTTGCGTCCTCTGCCTTAAGCCCATTAGCACGCATATCGTCCCTTACGACGTCGATCCAACGCCTGTTAGGCCTTCCTCGTTTTCCGGGTCCCGGCGGAGGCGGCATGGCGAGGCATCTGTTACCCACGTAGTCTGCCGGTTTTCGTAAAACGTGGCCATACCAGCGTAAGCGACCCTCCTCCAGTTTATCCGTTATGTCACGGATCTGAAGGCTGCCCCGGATGCGAAATTCTATTACAGCGCTTTAAATGTCGATCACCATTTTGGTTCCACTTATATTTCACGTATTGTCAGTTTAGATATATTAAAAGTAAGTAGTGTACCTGTGCTTGCTGGTTCGCGATGAGCGTGGCCTCTTCATCATCAGCAATGGCCTGCTGCTCCATAGCCTGAGGGTCGTTTCGGACGCGCGGCGGCCGCGGCATATGGGCGGCCATCTTTTCTGATACTTGCTGTAATAATGATGGTAGTTGAGGATAATTATTAACTTGATGTGAAGGATAATGTAAATATTATTTCATATCCTATTATAATAGTACCTATCAAAGCGAAATTTCGATAGGATAGATGGCTTAATATTACTCACTTTTTCATACAACAATAACTGATTGGATTTTGATTAAACTTTACAGCGAGATAGAATATACCGAAGAATAACATATGGGATACAATTTTTACAACATTATCTACATCTACACTAATATAATAAAGAGGTAAAGTTTTTTTTTTGTTTGTAGGAGGTAATCTCTGGAACTACTGATCCGGTTGGAAAAAAAATTGCAACAAAGAAAGCTGCTTTACTCCTGAGTGACATAGGCTATATTTTATGTACGCGGGCGAAGCCGCTGACAAAAGTTAGTTTTTAATATGTGCGAAACCGGATTGTTCAGAACCAGTAATGCCGGGGCCACTCTAACGTCTAACATCATTGCCCATTTGTTTACTCATTGATTTATTTTTTTAAGAGTTTTCAAGCGCTAAAATTCGCATCGATCGATTTTCGATTCGATCCGACGGCCCTTCTGTACGTTTATGTCACAGCCATACGTCAACTACCTAAGCGCGCTCTATACTTCGTTTTTTAATTCTAGACTATGATTTGACAACTCAGAATGTCACACTCTGGAAATATGTTCCCAATTTTCTGGAGTTTGACATTTTAAGTTGTCAAATCGTAGTCTAGGATTAAAAAACAAACAATAGCGGACGACATAGAGAATCTCTGGGGTTGCCACGTTATATATACCTATGTGTATATATGTATTCAGCTTACCTTCTGTACTGATGAATATTTAGCGAGGGCATCTCTAAAGGCCTGCGTGAGCCTTTCCACCTGCAACTTTTGAGGTTTATCACCCCGACGTACTACCACGCCTAACCGTTGTATGTCGCGGGCAGTCGCCGATACGGAGCCGTTTACTGTTTGCTGGGTGTCGTGGCTGGAAACGAGAAATTAAGTTTAGAAAATTGTTCAGTATCGTCAGGGAAAGACTTGAGGGTAAGCAGAAACAGTCTCATGTTTCGGTGGCGGGAATCATTCAATGATTTCTCCAGTTCTAGTGTGGAGCTGAATGACATCTCTCTACAGTATCCACATTAATGATCCTTCTTACGTCCCCTGTGGTGGTGTGGTGTTTGAGGATGCAAGAGGGAGGAGCTTCGGAGAAGGAAGCGACCGGTTCCCATGCCCTAGCAATTCGGAGACGATGAGCATTCGGTAGATCGCCATCCAGTCGTAAGGTAATCATTCTGACCCACTAGACGACGGCACGTAATGTTCCACGCGCGCCTTAAAGAGTCGTCAGTAAAACCGCAGGGTCAAAGCCTATTGGGGCCATGGGCGCGCTTCTGAACAAGACAACGAAGGAACATTGGAGTGGGTTTTAGTCAGTAAAAGTCTAACACGTGACGTTTCGCCCTAGAGCAAGAGATATAATATTAGATGATTAGAGGAAGACCCTCTAAAAAACAATATTCTTCTTACATCTTCTCCCTCAACTGGACACTATCATTGGGTCCCCCGATCTGCTTCATCATTTTCTCCAGTGACTTGAGGCCGCTGTTGATGGTGTTGACATTGTCAGCGATGCCCTCGCTCAAGTTGTACAGCTCCGTGGGACTGAAGTCCGCGAACCCGACGTTAGGGACTGATGCTGTGGCTCCGTAGTCCCTGCTGAAGCCGCCAGCGATCTGGTCTCTTTCAGCCATTTTTAGTGCTGTAAAAAAGAGAATATATATTGTTAACTAAAGAAAACTTTGTAAGTATCTCTAATATACTTTATCGACTATTAGCTACTGCCGGCATTCGCGTGAAAGTCAGTTTCTCCACACAAATTTCCAAAACCATTTTTACCCACTTAAGGATGGAGTTTCCTTAAAATTCGTTCTAAGCGGACGTCTACACCCTATAAGGAACCTACCTACAAAATTTTAAGTTTGTATTAATGTTTACATTACGTTAAACAGAGAGTGGTACTATTTCGCTTTTATATTTTTTTCTATCATGAAAAAAAAAATACATGAAAGCAGCAGCAATGTGGGGTTTTAGGGGGTGTTGTGCTCTCAAGTAGGCTGTAAATACAACTTGGCAAAATAGGGTTCTATAGACCCGTCGGATATTCATTGTAAGTGCGGTGCTCTTGTTCAAAACATGAGCCACTTGCTGAAGTGCTCTAAGTGCCTATACACCTGCACTACTACCCCAACTGGGCCCCAACAATTTAAAAAGTTTATCATCGATTCGAAAAGAAGAAGAACGGTTAAATATTAACAAATAAGGAGAATCACTAAGTAACAATGAAGCGCGTCCAACTAGCACTTGATTGGGTTGGATCTGCGATTCAATGTTTCAGTGATGCAATTTACGACACTCACAAAAGGTAGTTTCGTCTATCGTATAACGATTTAGAATCTTGAAATTTAACAAGCAAGGTCTGCCTAAGGTACAGATACAAGGCTGATTTCCACTTGTGCAAAGTGAAATATCGGGTGATATGAAGTGAGACGCGGGGGCGGGGTGTGCAATCCTTGTACTAGTGATTGGCTCGCTGATGTGTACGATACGCAAAGCGATCTTCGCTCTTCCACTGAGCGCTCAAGATCTGCCGGTATCTGTACGGAATAGTCCGTGAGTCCTTGCGCTCAGCCTTCTCCTGCGGTGGCTGGAAGTCAAGTTGAGGTCGTAACGGCTGGAACGGGAGGATTTGAGGAATTCCGTTCCCTCACGCGTGCGGGGCGGCCACATTCAATACCATAACTACTTCGCAGAAGCCGCCGACCGCCTGAAGGAAGACATCAAGTCGTCTACCTTGCCGTGCGATTTCCGGACAGTAATTTTATAGTCTAATTTTCTAATTAGCTGCGTCATAGGTATAATCAGTTACCCTAGATAACTAGGTTACAAATATTATGAGAATTAAAGTTTATTAGCATAATATTTACATAATAAAAACATTAATAAAGAGTTGATTGAATGAATGAATTAAAACACAAATAACAAAGGTGAAGGACAAGATAATGGTTATGCAAGTCTCTAAAGCGTTGATAGTGAAAATAAACACATTCCAATGTCTATTGCCTCATTTAATGACACATCAACCAAGTATCTTTATAGTTGTATCCCAAGGGCTTGGATAGCAACACGACGGTTGTCTGGTAACAGTCCGGACCATGCCCAAGTCGTTGACGGCGCGCTATGTTCCCGCGCGCCTCAAGGACTTGTCAGCAAAACCGTAGGGACTCTGCCAAAGGGTGCGCCTCAATGACTTGTCAGTAAAACCGTAGGGACTCTGCCAAAGGGTTGAAGCCTATTGGGGTCTAGGGCCTCATACTGAAAGGAAGGCTTGGTCCCAGTGCGAAGGGCTATGAAGGAAGGGGGTGTTTATTCAGTAAGAGTCGGACACTGTTTCCCGCTCCGCCCAAGAGCGGGATTCGTCATTGGATGATTTTTGCCCACTATATAAAAAAAGGCTTGGATAGCAAGACGACGACAACGAGAACTGTGGTCTTGTAGTAACGGCCCGACTTTCGACAAGTCGAGAAAACACGGTTCAAAGAAAGCCTTGGTCCTTACTTTGTGTAATTTATTTCATCACCACTGTTCTCAAAATGGTGAAGGAAAATATCGTGAGGAAACCGCCATGTCCTAGAAGCAAAAATTCCAAAACATCCACAAACCCGCACTAGGCCTGGGTGGTGAATAAACGTAATCACGTTTATTCATTATCAATGTTAGAGAGGAGGCCTGAGTCCCAGCAGTGGGCAACATTATAAACATTACATTATATAGTTGATGCAATATTATGCTATAAGTATAATGCTTTGTTTTATTAACCACTTTAAGCTCAGCCACAGGGACATGCACCTATTTTTGAAGTCGAGTCGAGGATTAAGAAATTAAGTTCTTCACAAATTACTCTAAAACTAAAACCCTAGATAAAACATAGTGAACTATTTTATCTCTCTCGAGTGCTCTCAGTGGCTATAGATCCTTCGCGTCAATGTGGAAAGAAAGAAATGCTATGTAATATGTATTGCAAAAATAAGGTAGGTCTCAAAAAAAAACAAAAACAACAAATACCTATCTCTTATATTTCTATGCTAGAGGATTCGATATCGATTATTTTTGAGTTTTATCGACTGATTATTTCGGATTATCGTAAATATTCAAATCGCGTGGAGAACTTTAGTTGCACAGTGCAGGGTTCTTGTATTTTTTATGTGGCGCCATAGTGTGACAGACCAGTTGGTCTGTCACTCATATGCGGCTCTAAAGTTTTAGCGACAATACACGAAAATGCTCAATCGGAGCCTCACGACCCGCTCAAGCATTGTTTTGTCTTATCCTCACGTTTTTTACCATCTCCTTTTCTAATATTACTGTTTCAAGGAGGCCTCTGCCATTCTCTCTTCCACTATAACACGGCCTAAATGTTTCAAATCCAGTTCAATGTCGAAAACACAGATGTGATCAAGAGGTTACCCACATTGATTGCTTCCACAAAGACAAGGAGTGCTTGGCCTAAGTAAGACAGATCTCCATTATGTCCTCCGGACGATCTGTACAAAGGTTAGAACCGCCTTTGACCAGCAGTAAGAGATTAATGAAAACAAAAACGTAACTACAATAATAACTTTCATCACGCTACTTATCTCTTTCATTCAATAAAACTAGGAGTATGACTAATCCACATTTCTTACACACCTACCGACCTATCAGTGTCTTTAGATAAAATTATCTATTGACCAACATTTTTCAGTAAATATTTACTAAAGATAAGCAAGAAAAACAATTTATTTTTCAATTTGCAAGTTTGACAAACCCTTGTTGAGCACTATCTAGTGTCATAGTAAGTGACAAAACTCGATTACTATTGATCATTGATATACATGTACTGTGTACAAGATTAGGCATGCCATACACTCACTGAGCTTGCTCTGAGTGTACTGCAGGCCATACACCTTTAAATGATAAATGATCTTTATTTTGCAAGTAAGTAGGTTTAAAAGTCCTGTGTTTCCTAGCTGACTACCTTGAGAAGAAACACCGAAACAAACTCAGGGGTTTACATTGATAACTTAATGACATTAATGCAGTTTTGACATGTCCTCTATAAGCTATTTATTTGCTATATATTTTGATAGTTTTGTTAGACAACATAATGCCAATCAAGCGCTGTCGAAAACTTTAAATGTTCTAACTTTTCAGTATTTTGACAAATAATTTTCATGAACATGCTTGTCTATCACTATATAGAATAAATCAATGCTATTAGTACTTTTACATGAACTTCTAAAATTCTTACATGATACATCTATCTATCTATCTATATATATAAAAATCAATGCCACTTTTCGTTGTAATTCCATAACTCAAGAACGGCTGGACCGATTTGGCTGATTTTGGTCTTGAAATATTCGTGATAGTTCAGGGAAGGTTTAAACGGTGAGAACGAAAAAAAAAAAAAATAGGCGAAACGAAGTTTTTTAGGGTAGAGTAGGGTAGAGTAGGGTAGAGTAGGGTAGAGTAGGGTAGAGTAGGGTAGAGTAGGGTAGAGTAGGGTAGAGTAGGGTAGAGTAGGGTAGAGTAGGGTAGAGTAGGGTAGGGTAGGGTAGAGTAGGGTAGAGTAGGGTAGAGTAGGGTAGAGTAGGGTAGAGTAGGGTAGAGTAGGGTAGAGTAGGGTAGAGTAGGGTAGAGTAGGGTAGAGTAGGGTAGAGTAGGGTAGAGTAGGGTAGAGTAGGGTAGAGTAGGGTAGAGTAGGGTAGAGTAGGGTAGAGTAGGGTAGAGTAGGGTAGAGTAGGGTAGAGTAGGGTTTTTTTTTTTTTTTTTTTTTTTTTTTTTTTTTTTTATGGTAGGTGAAAATCATCCAATGACGAAACCCGCTCTTGGGTGGAGCGGGAGACTAGTGTCAGACTCTTACTGACTAAAAAACCTACCCCGTACCTTCCTTGCCCTATTCCTGGAGTCGAGGTAACAGTTTCCCACTTCCCTCTAGACTCCGGGAGGCTTCGACCCTGAAGGGCCCCTGCAGTTTGCTGACAACTCCTTGAGGCGCGCGGGAACGGTGCGCGCCGTTGACGACTAGGACTCGGTCTTACAGACGACCGGACGGCGAGCTACCCATTGCTCACCGTCCGCGAGCCAGTGTCTACGGTGGCCGGATATCGGCAGGATCGCGGCGGCGACGGCTACGGCGAGTACGCCGTTGCCTTTGCCTTATGCGGTCGGCCTCCTCCTTTACGAGCATTACTGCTTCGCAGAAGGAGGCGACCGCCTGCCATTCCTCTTCGCTGTGGACCATGGCCTGAACCAGGGCCCGGCGCGAGAGGTCGCCGCCGCCGATCACCCCCACGAGGACACGGCGATGCTCTTCCCAAGCAGGGCACACCTCCACCGTGTGCTCCAGCGTGTCCTCCGGGCTCGCCTCACAGTGGCGACACCCGGACGTCTCCTCCGCACGAATCCGGTGCAGGAATCTCCCGAACTTCCCATGTCCGGTGAGAACCTGCGTCATGCGGAAGGTGAGGACGCCGTGAGGTCTATCCAGCCACGCCTCAAAGAGGGGCACTACCGCTGAGATTACGGTGTGCCCAGCGCTGGGTTGCGACAGTCGCTGTTTCCACTTCACCATGAGATCTCGCCGGAGCTCCTTCCGCCACGCCTCGACATGTTCGGGCAGCGGATCTTCGCCCCGGCGTTGCACCTCCACGCGCTGGTCGTGCATGCGTGCAAGGACTGTTGCCTCCAGATCCCATGGTGGTAGGCCAGCAAGGAGGCTCGCCGCCTCTCGGGACACCGTGCGGTATCCCCGCACCATCCGGATGGCCATGACCCTCTGGCAGGCGTTCAGCTGGGCCGCCGGGCGTTTACGCAGCGTCGGCGCCCACACTGGTGCCCCATAAAGGGCCATGGACCGGACGATGCCGGCGTAGAGCCTCCGGCAGAAGGCGTCTGGACCCCCAAGGTTCGGCAGGAGCCGCTTGAGAGCAGCCCCCGTCCGATTGAGTTTGGGGGCCAGACGTCGGAAGTGCTCCTCGAAATTCCACCGGCTGTCGAGGACAAGTCCTAGGTACTTCATCGTCGACCCGACGCCGATGTGAACTCCTTCTACCGTTAGTTGGGAACCCGTTGGTGGCGCGTTCCGAGGGCCGTGAAAGCACATGGCCTCGGACTTGTGCAGTGCCACCTTGAGTCCCAACTGCTGGATCCTCTCAACGACTGTCGCAACCCCACGTGTCGCTAGTTCGACCGCCGCCTGGTACGACCTTCCCTGCGCTAGGACCAGCGTGTCGTCTGCGTAGCAGACCACGCTGACCCCTACGGGGAGGTCGGCGCGCAGCACGTAGTCGTACCCGATGTTCCACAAGGGCGGTCCTAGTACCGATCCCTGCGGGACACCGCACGACATCTCTCGCCGTTTCCAATCTCCTTGGTGACCGGGGTAGACTATGTACCTGTCGGACAGGTAGGCCTCGATTGTACGACAGAGGTAGTCGGGCACCCGGTGATACCGGAGTGCCGTCCTAATGCAACTCCAGGGCAGGGAATTAAAGGCGTTGGCGATGTCCAATGACACCGCCAAGACACACCTGCCCCGGGACACCGCATCCCCCGTCGTGAGGGCTCGCACGCGCATGATGGCGTCCACCGTGGAGCGCCTCCTGCGAAACCCGAACTGGTCGTCCGCGAGATCGGGCCCCTTCAGTGTTAGGTGCCTGACGAGGCGGTCTGCAATGACTCTTTCAAAGAGCTTGCCCACCTCGTCAAGCAGCACAATGGGCCGATACGCGGACGGAGAGTCCGCAGGGCGCCCCGGCTTCGCGACGAGGACCAGTTTTCCCGTCTTCCAGGGAAGTGGGAACTGGCCCCTCTCCAAGCATGCGCTAAAGAGCCCCCCCAATCGAGACCCGAGAGCCTCCATGGCCAGGACCCAAGCCTTTCCTGGCAAGCCGTCGGGTCCTGGGGCGGTATTCTTCGCACCCATCCTGCGTACCGCCACTCTCATCTCTACCTCGGTCACTTCCGGAGCATTGGTACCGTCGTCGCTGACGTGGTCCGCGTCAGACACCGCTGGTGGCGGAGCCATGGGCGGGGGGGATTGGTCCCCCCGCGCAGGGAACAGAGCGCTCACCACACCCTCCACGATCTGTGGCCGGAGACTCTGCGTCAACGGGGGAGCCCATGGGCGGAGTTTCTCTCGCACCAACTTGTATGGGCGTCCCCACGGATCAGCGTTGAGCGTCCCCAGCCACGCTTTGCAGGCCTCCTCTTTGGCCCGCTTTATCTCCGATCGGAGGGTGCGCTTTGCCACCCTGTATCCCTCATACAGCTCCGCCTCTACGGCCTCCGCATCCGGCGGGCGGAAGCGGCGCCTGCGGTGTCTGGTATACCGGTGTCGCGCGGCATTGCATGCGGCGCGCAGCGTCGCAAGCTCCGGCGACCACCAGTACACCTGGCGTCGGGCGCGTCCTGGGCGGAGACGGGGCATTGCCGCGTCGCAAATTTGCGACAGGGCCTCCCGGAACCACTCCGCCTCGACGTCGATGTCGGCAGGCCTGACCGGTGCTTGCACCCAGGCCTGCACCGCCGCGAGGGTAGAGTAGGGTAGAGTAGGGTAGAGTAGGGTAGAGTAGGGTAGAGTAGGGTAGAGTAGGGTAGAGTAGGGTAGAGTAGGGTAGAGTAGGGTAGAGTAGGGTAGAGTAGGGTAGAGTAGGGTAGAGTAGGGTAGAGTAGGGTAGAGTAGGGTAGAGTAGGGTAGAGTAGGGTAAAGTAGAATAATCTGTTGCCGGGAGCGAAGCCGCGGGCAAAAGCTAGTATATTATGTATTTTAGCTGTTTCTTATAACAGTTAACAGATGTTTTTTTTTATTTTTGATTTCAGTTATAAATTCAAGTTGTAATGTTACAGAATGATAGTCAGGTTGAAGTCGGATTGTTGAGCTGGCCACATTACACAATGGCACCCATACAAATAATCTACAGTACCCGGCAATAAATATTGCACATCAACCTTTGGAAAGAGACAATCGGCTAATTTCGGCTTCGTAGAGCGTTATCTCTGTCGCACACTACCTATGTGACGTTTGTCAGTCGTTGTTCAAGGTGATTGGTGAACATGTGACGTTTGTCAGTCGTTGTTCAAGGTGATTGGTGAACATGTGACGTTTGTCAGTCGTTGTTCAAGGTGATTGGTGAACATGTGACGTTTGTCAGTCGTTGTTCAAGGTGATTGGTGAACATGTGACGTTTGTCAGTCGTTGTTCAAGGTGATTGGTGAACATGTGACGTTTGTCAGTCGTTGTTCGCGAGATAACACTCTACGAAGCCGAAATTAGCCGATTGTCTCTTTCCAAAGGTTGATGTGCAATATTTATTGCCGGGTACTGTAAGATGGAGGATGTAATCATTGAGGTTGACCATGGCAAATGCAATGTCAAGATCTGACCATGTTTGTAGACTCAACTTGATCCGAGAACACTGAAGACAGACATTTGGAAGGAGAAGGGAGAGGCCTAGAAAATGAGATATAAAGTAGTCTATAAAATATATGGCTTTTTCAATTCATGTTAGACATTTTATACCAAGAAAAGTAATATTTAAATTGATTTATGTTACTGAAGGTATTTTCTATTATAATTCAAAATTGAATTGATACAGAAAGGTTTCCCGTGACAGTGATATTTATTCCATTAATTTACATCAGTATCTCTTTGTTTGAGGGTAAGGTTTTTAGAATAAATATTGTAAAGTGATAATGTTTCTCTATGTACTTTTTAATGCTTAAAAAATGAAAATAAAGTGTGATATAATGTCAAGAAGACTGGCAACAGAGGAAATCAATTACGGACCTAAATTTAAATTGGCAAGAAACATGGCATGACTGAGTAAATTTTTGCAAAAAAAATCTTTGTTTGTTTTGCAAACAATGACTCATTCTTTTAACATTATCTTTATTTTTATTGTACATGGAAGTGAAATATTAATAGGTGTAGAGACCATTAGCTCTGAGATAACGATGTAAGAGTATATTGTTCGATCATATTGTAAGTTTTAGTTAAATAAATGGGCCACTTACCGAATAAAATAAGAAAAAATAGACCAGAACGTTCACTTTTCTTAGGTAGGTACTGTTAAACAACACTTTAAAATTCCAACATCACGAAATGTACCATGTACAAAAAGTTTAGGCTATGTTCCACTTATTGCGATGCAGGAAATGAACAAATATACTCCTGTTGTGATTCACTGCGACTTTTATCCACAATAATTGATGAGAACTGACAGCCGTTCAGTACCTACTAATTTGTACGATTATATCGTCACTACAATTATCTAAGACCGTTAAATGACACAATATTGCGCAACGCTTATAGTATGACCGGTTTTCTAAATAACTTTACCTTAATAATGTAGATTAGGCTACTTATTTCAGGTTTTCTACGACTAAATTCTTTTGTTCAATCCCAATCCAATCGACGGTCGATGAACTGTCAATGTCAACGAACAACTGTCAACTTCGGGTGGGGTTGCCCTCAGAGGAGGGTTGCCGTTTTGCACTTCCAGCTTTCGATCCAAATTCCAAATATATCTAGTTTTGTGTAACATATCATGTACAAAATAAAACCAATTACGATACATATTTACAATGTCTTTCTATTAATTCGTATCCTTTCCACAACATTAGTTATTGTATTCAAAGATGGCGCTTAAAATAAGAGCATTAGTTTTTGGTCGCAGCAACAGGTGGCAGTAAATGTTCGTGGTAGGCCTTCTCAACTCGTCTGGATCATGGTTTAAAAGCTTGTTGCTTTATCTAAAGCAGGGGTGGCCAACCGGTCGATCGCGATCGACTAGTCGATCTTAGCAGTTAATCCAGTCGATCTTAACAACCAATAATGTACTTACTTTTGGGCTAGCAAGACATACCATACGTGTATTACCGCATCACCTCGTAATTTTTTCTTTGTCAAAAGAAAATCAAGGCAGTTGATGTTTTTGAGTTCGCTTCGTTCTTTTCCTTTGTTTAACCAATTTTCCTCGCAATTCGTTAGTATTTCTACCATTCGTACGTAAATAATAATAATTATTATTTATTATATGTCTAGCCCACACTGTTCCACTGTTGGACAAAGGCCTCCCTCCATTCTGGGCAAAAATCCATGAAACATTGTCTAGTTTAGTATCGTCCCCGATATAAATACCTAGTAATAAATTAATTTTGTAATTGGTAGATCTTGCAAAGTCTTCTTAGTAAATAGTAGACCGTGTGGCAAATTAAGTTGGCCACCCCTGATCTAAAGCAATCCAATGTGATGTTTGATGAAAAAGTAATGCGAAAAAAGATAGATAACACCTGAAAACTCATTCAGTAATTCTACGATTTACTCGAATGTTTCACCAAACTTGTTCCAGGAAATACGTGTTCTTATAAAACAATTAAGAATTTTTGAAAAAAAAAATTACAACATTTAGAATCTCGATTAAAAGCGCTAGGCTTCTATAGAAGAGCTTTTTATATTTTTAATTTAGGAGTAGGTACATTATGGAGAGTCAAAGTTCATGTAAAAAAGCAGATTTTCGGAGGCCTTTACTGGATTACTCTTATACAAATTTGTTTTGATTTCTATAGAAGCTAATATGAAAATATTTGAAGAAAGATGTGTAATAACATCATAATCACTTTGAAAATGTACGTCGGTTGTATGAAAATGTACGTCGGGTTGGCCGCTCTTAATGTGCTTAAATCATAAGCAGTTTTTGAACAGGTAAGCAAATTATGGGTACAACAATAAAGCTTAAAACATAAGTACCTATAACCGTAACTAATCTTATAACGTTAATTTGAAGTTTATTGTCTAATGCCGTATTTAATTTAGTCATTAACAACCAGAATGTGCAATTAGTACCTATTAAATTAATTATTTTCATACTAACTTTACGACGTGCATATTTTAATACTTATGTAAGAAATTTACCTTTAAATAAAGATAAAGAAAAGACATTTAATTTCTTTGTTAACTTTGTGCTACAAATAAAGAAACATAAAAGCTACCATTTTTTAAAATGAACTAACTAAAAAAGCTGGCAACCCCCATCATAACTTTTTAGATAAAAATCTTTGCACAATAATCGCTATAAAGAATCTTTCATTCATTAATTCAAAGGACGTGGCCTTGCAAGAATTTTCTCACAGGAACGTGCGAGGATCAGGATGCATAAACCACTCGACACCTGTTGCCTTTGCCTTAACGCGTAGCCATTAAAAAAAAAACTACGTACTTGGAAAAATAGAATAATGGCCGGGATTTGCAAACGTTGTGATTTGAATTTAGAATAGATTAAATCAAATATGATTTTATTGTAAGAACGGATAGAGAAACGATAGAAAATAAAGTACGTTTTTAGGGTTCAGTACTAAAAGAGTAAAATGAGACCCTATTACTAAGACTCTGTTAGTCTGTTTGCTCGTCTGTCACCAATAAAAGAAAGATAATATGGATAAGATAGTTCAAATTTTTACAGATTATGTTTTTCTGTTGCTGCTAAAACTACAAATCATATACATACCTATTTAAAAATCAATGCCATTTTTTTTAAAATTAATAACTCAAGAACAGGCTCACCTATCCAAACCAAATGTTTAGGCTTCGCACGGACTATTTAGTAGATGGTTTATGTGAAGTTTTCACAAAATAGGTCGAGCAGTTCTTCATTTAGGACATTTTTCTGTTTCCAGGAGCAAAGCCGCGGGCAAAAGCTAGTAAGTACTAAAAAACGGAATAAATAAACATTTAAGGGGGCTCTTATTCAACAAACGTGTTTTTTTGTGCCGTTTTTATAGATAATGTATTTTTTTTGTGGGTAAAAATCTAATGGCATCAAATCCCTTGGTCGTTGCTGGAGATAGTTTCAGACTTTAACCACAAAATATATAGGTACAGATGTCAATCTACTTACAAAGCGCGTTCGAGCAACGCACACATAGACACCGTTCACCGACGCGAAAACCGGGCTCAACGAGGATCATTACGACCGCGAGGGTGTCACGTTTGAGACGCGCGTCTGCGAAATTTTGCAACTACCACGATAAATTGTTGGGCATAATCCAGTTGACAACCCTAGCGCGCGCGACCGCTGTGCATGGGTATGAAAAGTGGAGTACATACATGAGATTGACTTCTGTACTTACCTTTTTATTTTGTGCTTTAACTGACAAAAACCCACACCATTAATTCTTAGCCCTTCACACCGACGCCGGACCTTCTTTACAGAAACCAGTCCATAGCCCCAGATTTATAGATAATGCTAAGGAACCCTTCGTGCGTGAAACCGACTCGCACTTGGACGGTTTTTATTAGGTACACGTTAACTTTATTGATTTGAAGTCCTGACTTGACACGGTGGTCTCCATAGGTGTTGAACAAGTGTTATAAGGATAGAATATATAATGTAAATAGAATTCTAGGTATTTAGGTAATATCAAGTAGGTATTTATCATTACTGCAATTTACCACGGTTTTTTATAGTTACTAAAATAATCCAATGACAAATTCCGCCTTTAGGCAGTGCGGGAAATAGTGTCAGACTCTTACTGACTAAACAACCCACCCCGTTCAGTTGCCTTTATACTAGGGCCAAAGCCTTGCTTTCAGATACGAACCCTTGGCCCCAGTTGGCTTAATTCTTTCAATTAATTAGCACTACTACACTACTGAGAGCAGTGGTGGCCGAGTGGTTAAGGCGCCGACTTACGAGTTGTAGGTAGGTCGTGGGTTCAAACGTTCGTGGGCGCACTGTTTCCGCGCGCCTCAAACAGTTGTCAGCAAACTGAAGGGGCCCTGTGGGGTTGAAGACTCCTGGCACCAAGGGTTGATGCGAAAGCGTAATACCAGAGCTCTGGGATTAAGGCAAGGAAGGAATGGGGAAGGTTGTTTAGTCAGTAAGAGTCTGACACTGTTTTCTGCTCCGCCCAAGGGCAGGATTGGTCATCGAATGATTTTTACCTACCATAAAACTAATTTTAGATCATTTTTACAAGCTTTTTATTAGCTTCCAATGTAACTATGTATGTTCGGATCAAATCTTGCAACTCAATTTTGAAGCAGATATCGTGACCGATTTAGCTGCAATTTTGCATGCAGGTGTAAATCGAATTACAATGTAATATTATGATGACATGTCTGCTCTAATGATGAAGCTGGAAGGCAACCATAGGAACTCAGCAATAATACAACTCAACCTTATCGTGTTTGGGCTCGTTGGATTTGTATTGACGAGTACTTTGATGCTAAATGGTAATAAGGAATAGATTTGATGAGTATTAATTATGTAGTAGGTATATACCGCGCTATTAAAGCTTGTTATGAAAAATATAATTTCATTGAATACTTGTTATTCTTTACGTTTCCTTTCTGAGAATACAAGAAATTCGCTCCAATTCAAGTTTTCGCACAAAGATGCAAAGTAAGTACGTACTCCGTGATCATGACAAAGAAGTAAGTAGGTACCAATTTTATGCATTCAATTATTCGAGACGACATTTGATATTTATTACATTTTGTCGTGTAACATTTGATGTGACGACAGCATTAAAATATTTCAGATATTTATGGCTCACGGCTCTAATGAGAAGCAGTCTTTGTCATTTGCAAAATAGAAGTACGAGACTTACAGACGCCCAGTATAAGTTGACACTTCAAAATGGCGCCACTTGTAAAACACCAAGTGTTAAAATGTCAAATTCAGTACATTTTTATAGTACATTGTTATACGAGGGATGAAAGAAAGTTATTTAGTCCCGAGAAATTTCTTGGCGACCGAGCGAGAGCGAGGTCGCTAATAGTTCGAGGGACTAAATAACTCTTGAACCCGAGGTAAACACTGTGCTTTTCATTACGAATACGAGGAAAATAAAAATAATAAAAACCTGAGTCGTCGTCAAAGGCCTGAGTTGTCGTTTTTAGGTAGGTATATTTCTATTGATTTAGACGGTAAGCGGTTTTCTCCTCTAAAGAATCTTGCGTTAAATTTATAACTGAAGCTGATGAACTTATCGTGTTAATAAAAATTTCTTGTAACAGAGATTTAGCAAAATGTAAACAAAACTCTACACCTCGAAAAAAAAGGAAGATCAAATCAGCCACAGATTATAGAGAGTCTACCATTTACCCGCCAATTCTTTTTTTCAGTGTTCGGCTCCCTGGCTTTTCAGTCAATATTTTATATTTTGTCATTGTAAAAATGGGTCTGGTCAACATTTTTCTCAAATATATATTAGTTTTAATGAAATAATTGAAAGTAAATTAAAATAAAGTCATTAAAAAAAAGTATTCTTAAATTATTTCTATCTCTATGTCATTTTAATTGTACTGGCAGTATAAAAATTCGGGTCACGGTTCAATAGAAATGTCAAAATAGAACTACTTATTTTTTTTAATATTTGCTGTCTAAATATTAAAAAAATAAATGTCACTTGTAAAGTAAAACTCCCTAGGGAGTAAAAGTACTTCTTCCAGCCCTGTCCGCAGGCAACTTTACACCTACTTTCAGAGTATGAGTAATGAAAAGGTCTTTTTTGCTGTCAGTCTAGGTGGGGACTGCGTTTAGCAGTGGGAGATGGTTCAACTTATTGGCCGCGTACTGTACCTACCAATTTCGGTCTTTTTTACATAGCATGGGCAGGATGACAGTAGGACGAAAATTTAGATCTTTGTACAACAATTGCTATCTATAGGATGATGCGGGTGACAGCTGTCAATTTCATATGCACTACAAATGCTTTTTTTTAATTTTTTTTTTTTTTTTTTTTTTTTTTTTTATTGCAATAAATTAGTGCTTGACTGCGATCCCACCTGATGGTACGCACTAGTTTATTAAGAGCCTATTCACTCTAGCCTTGAAGACACCTAAATTATAATCGGACGGAAAGACTGCAGCCGGCGAACTGTTCCAATCCCTCGATGTACGCGGTATAAATGACGAGGCAAAACGCTTAGTCCGGGCCGCAGGTGTCTCAAAAACGTAAGAGTGAAATAATGCTATGCTATGGTATGCTATAGGATACCATGGTATTTGTAGTGCAGTTATAAACTGTATGTCAATTTACACTGGTCATCCTGAATATGGGTGTGAGATTTACGTCAGCTATTTTAAATCTCAGTTTTAAGTCTCTTTTTAAACAAAAAAACGATCGAGTACTCAAGGGTTTTATTACAATAATAAATGACATTAATGATAAATTATGTCGTGTAATGCAGCAATGAATCGCATATTCTGACAATCGGATTATGGGACTGTTGGACTGAATTGAGACAGAGTGAGGAGGATTTCGGTTTTACTTTATTACTATCAGCCCCGGATCTTCAAATTTTTTTAGGCGGGGCAAAAACTGAAAAATGCCGCCCCACCTACCTACTTATGTTTATTTTCACCTTGATCAGCATATAATTTATCTATAGATAGGGATACATGGTGGTGGTCGATAGAAATTCAGAATGTGTTGAAAGAAAAGAAAACGAAATTCAAGGAATGGCAGCGTGTAAGAGCGGAAAACAGTAGTTTGAAAGCTGAAAGAAAGAGAGAGTATGACTTATTAAAGAAAAAAGCTAAAAAAGCCGTAGCTTTAGCAAAAGCAAAGGCTCAGGACAAATTGTACGACACACTGGACAGTCCTGCAGGCCAAAAAGAGCTGTATCGCCTTGCTAGAACAAGAGAAAGAAAGGCGAGGGATGTCTGTCATGTAAGATGTGTGAAGAATGAAGCAGGAATGGTCCTATCGAATGAGGAAGAAATCAAGGACAGGTGGAAGGACTACTTTGAAAGACTGATGAATGAGGAAAATAATTGGAGTAGGAATTTAGAGAGTAAACCAGTGAATGTAGGGTTAGTAAGAATGGTTAGTATGGATGAAGTCAAAATAGCAGTAAATGGTATGAAGAATGGTAAAGCCATTGGTCCAGATGGAATACCAGTTGAAGTGTGGAAGTTATTGCAAGTGGATGGATGGATGTGGTTAGCTTTGTTCTTCAATAAGTTGTTGCGGGAAGAAGCCATACCTGATGAGTGGTGCAACAGTTCTTTAGTGCCCATTTTTAAAAACAAAGGTGATGTGCTTGAGTGCAACAATTATAGAGGAATAAAGCTAATGTCACATACTATGAAAGCCTGGGAGAAAGTTATTGAGAGGCGGTTGAGAGAAGAGAGTGAAATTTCACAGAACCAATTCGGTTTTATGCCAGGTCGCGGTACAACGGATGCCATTTTCGCTATACGCCAGCTGTGTGAGAAATACAGAGGTGCACATAAAAACTTGCACATGGTATTCATTGACCTCGAAAAGGCATACGACCGGGTGCCTCGTGAGGTTCTGTGGTGGGCCCTTAAGGAGAAAGGTGTGCCTGGGAAGTATGTTCAGTTGATCCGAGCGATGTACAGTCGATGCAGTACCCAAGTCCGGTCTACAGCAGGCACCACTAGCAGCTTCAATGTGGCTGTTGGCTTACATCAAGGGTCGGCTCTCAGCCCTTACCTCTTCCTGATGATAATGGACGCTCTTACGTCGGACATTCAGGAAGAGGCTCCCTGGTGTATGTTATTCGCCGATGACATTGTGCTGGTTGCCGAGAGTGGTCAAGAGATCCAGAATAGATTGGAGGTGTGGTGGCACAGACTGGAGAGTGTTGGCTTGAAATTAAGTAGAACCAAAACGGAGTACTTGTTCTGTGATTTCGGCGGTCTCTCCGGTCCTGTGGCCTTAGCTCTTGCCGGAACGCCCATACCAATCTGTTCCGACTTTCGGTATCTCGGGTCGCTCGTCCAAGGAGATGGTGAGATAGACCGAGACGTAACGCATCGGATCAACGCAGGATGGATGAAATGGCGACAGGTCACGGGAACAACTTGCGACCCACGGATGCCCCTCAAGTTGAAGGGTAAAATTTACAAGTCCGTGATAAGACCTGTCCTACTGTATGGATCAGAATGTTGGGCTGTGAAAAAGACGGATGAAAAAAGACTGCATGTAGCGGAGATGAGAATGTTAAGATGGATGTGTGGTGTGACGAGAATGGATAAAGTGAGAAATGAGTATATTAGAGGAAGTCTGAAAGTGGCGCCAGTGACTGAAAAGTTGAAAGGAAATCGTTTGTCTTGGTATGGTCATGTGAAGAGGAGAGATGAAACGCATGTCACAAAAAGGGTTTTGAGTTTACACGTAGATGGATGGAGAGGAAGGGGGAGACCAAAGAAGAGATGGATGGATTGTGTGAGGAGTGATATGAAAGAAAAGGGAGTTACTGATAGTGTGACGGGTGACAGGACAGAGTGGAAGAAAAAAACATGTTGCACCGACCCCAAATAAAATGGGATAAGGGTAGGATGATGATGATCAGCATATAATTTCAGCTATCAATATGTTTTTTTTTTTATGGTAGGTAAAAATCACTCAATGACGAATCGGATTGGACGACGATTGGACTCGGTATGGACAGTTACCAGACGACCGGACGGCGAGCTACCCATTGCTCACTGTCCGCGAGTCAGTGTCTACGGTGGCCGGATATCGGCGGGATCGCGGCGGCGACGGCTACGGCGAGGGCGCTGTTGCCTTTGCCTTATGCGGTCGGCCTCCAGCTTTACAAGCATAACTGCTTCGCAGAAGGAGGCGACCGCCTGCCATTCCTCTTCGCTGCAGACCATGGACTGAACCAAGGCCCGGCGCGAGAGGTCGCCGCCGCCGATCACCCTCACGAGGACACGACGATGCTCTTCCCAAGCAGGGTACACCTCCACCGTCTCCTCCGGGCTTGCCATACAGTGGCGACACCCGGGCGTCTCTTCCGCACGAATCCGGTGCAGGAATCTCCCGAATTTCCCATGTCCGGTGAGAACCTGCGTCATGCGGAAGGTGAGGACGCCGTGAGGACCCAGCCACGCCTCAAAGAGGGGACTTACCGCCGAGTTTATGGCCTGGGTTGCGACAGTGGCTGTTTCCACTTCACCATGAGATCCCACCGGAGCTCTTTCCGCCACGCCTCGACTAGGGCTTTCAATCCGGAGTTCCGGAGTTTCGGAGCGATTTTAAGCATTTTTCAAATCCGGAGTTGAAATAGAACACCGGAGTTGAAACCGGTTTTCAAAAATCATGTAAACATTATCTACAAAACAAAAAAACGCATCTTGATTCTTGAACGTAGCGTAACCCGGTGTTTGATTCCTTCCTAAGTCCTTAGTACAACACTTCGGTATTATTTGGTAGCGCTCGGCTTACGTTGGCCTGTCGAAAAATCTAAGAAAACGAATAAAAGAGAGAAGACTTGCAAAAATAATCGGAACTCTACACTACCTTCACGACTGCGAAGATTTTTTTTCATCAGAAGCAGACAAAGAGAATATAACCACGTGGTTATATCGTCGTTGGAAGCAGATGATACTTTTAGAAAACCAACTAATGAACAAATATCTGAGACAATTGTTGACGTTTTGAAAAGATTAAAATATCGCGTAAACTTGACATCTATATCATATCAACAGAATCACACAATGGAAACGTATGAACCAGAATTGCACTTAAATGTTGCAGAACAACTGGGGCAGGAGTTAAGCAAATTAAAATTAAAAAACAAAGCACCTCATCTGCTAATTTGAATCTGGATGTATTTGTAAAAGTAGAAAAACCATAAATTGCTTTTTCATTACTCATACTCTGAAAGTAGGTGTAAAGTTGCCTGCGGACAGGGTTGGAAGAAGTGCTTTTACTCCCTAGGGAGTTTTACTTTACAACTGACAGTTGTTTTTTTAATATTTAGACATCAAATATTAAAAAAAAACTAGTTTTATTTTGACATTTCTATTGAACCGTGACCCGAATTTTTATACTGCCAGTACAATTAAAATGACATAGAGATAGAAATAATTTAAGAATACTTTTTTTAATGACTTTATTTTAATTTTTTTTTTTTTTTAACTTGCAATAAACTAGTGCTTGACTGCGATCCCACCTGATGGTAAGCAGTGATGCAATCGTTGATGGTAAGGCGCACTAGTTTATTAAGAGCCTATTCACTCTAGCCTTGAAGACACCCAAATTATATTCGGACGGAAAGACTGCAGTCGGCAAACTGTTCCAATCCCTCGATGTACGCGGTATAAATGACGAGGCAAAACGCTTAGTCCGGGCCGCAGGTGTCTCAACAACGTAAAGGTGGATACTTGCCGTACGCCGGGATGTCCGAAGGTGAAATTGGGATGGCGGAATCAAATCATGCAATTCCTGCGCACACTCTCCAAAATGCATCCTGTAGAAAACCGCAAGGCTGGCTACTCTGCGCCTGTGCTCGAGACTTTGAAGACTGGATCCAACCAAATCTGGATCACCAATCAGCCTCTTTGCACGCCTTTCCACTGAATCCAAAGCCGCTAGGTGGCATTATATTTTAATTTACTTTCAACTATTTCATTAAAACTAATATTATATTTGAGAAAAATGTTGACCTGACCCATTTTTACAATGATAAAATAAAAAATATTGACTGAATAGCCAGACGACGACTGAAAAAAAAATGGCGGGTAAAGTCTCTCTATAATCTGTGGCCGATTTGGTCTTTCTTGATTTTTTTTTCGAGGTGTAAAGTTTTGTTTACATTTTGCTAAATCTCTTTTATACGAAATTTGTATTAACACGATAAGTTCATCAACTTCAGTTATAAATTTTCACACTTTTTTCAAAAGCGTACCACTATCTGCTTTGTGTCTTGCCGTCGAGCGTGGAGTCAGAACGAGCATTCTCGGCAGCAGGCTTTTTCTGCACGAAACTTAGAAGTTCTCTTTCTGACTCAACTTTAAAAGCCTTATCGTTTCTCAAAACTTATTACCAAAAACTTCGATCTCAAAAAAAGAAGATTTTTACGTTACCTACTAATAAGTTCATGATTATTATTAAATTTTAATATTTTGTAATGCGTATTAGTTAGACTTTTATAACTTATATCTGGCAGACAGTAAATTTTTAAACAAAAACATTGATTCTTTAACAAATGAAACTTCTATTGTTTAAAATAAAAGGCCTTATTTATTAATTTCTAAAAAAGTTGTCAACTCCGGAGCCAACTCCGGAGTTCCGGATTTGATTGCTCAACATCGTAACTAGCTCCGGAGTTGAAAACTATCCGAGTTTGAATGCCCTAGCCTCGACATGTTCAGGCAGCGGAGTTTCGCCCTGGCGTTGCATCTCCACGCGCAGATCGTGCATGCGTGCAAAGACTGTTGCCTCCAAATCCTATGGTGGTAGGCCAGCAAGGAGGCTCGCCGCCTCGCGGGACACCGTACGGTATCCCCGCCCCATCCGGACGGCCATGACCATCAAGGGTTGGGGTACCGGCGGCGGCCGACAAGATAAGGATCACCGAGCCGCTCAGGTCCTGAACCCCGTCAGCTCTGGGCAGGACAAAGTATGGCTTGGAGACCACGGTGACGTTTATCGACCACCGCGCCATGCTCTGGAGTAACAGATCCTGAGCGGGGGCGCAATGGTTGACATTCGCCTGGAGGAGACGAAACGGCGCCGTAATTGGCAGTCCATTGTCTCCTCGCGAGCCCTCTACGAGGGCACTGCCGCAGTAGTTGCGGCAGCGGCGGCGACAGCGGCAGCGGCATTAGAAGCGGCTGCGGCGGTGGCGGTGGTGGTGGCGGGCCGACGGAGTCTGGCCTTGAAACAAAACACTGTCGTGGAGAGAAATCGACGAGGAAGTTTTCGAATATAGCTTTATCTCTTTCGCACTCACGGTAACCAGACGCCTGCAGCGATCTGCGATTTCTGCAGGCGAGCGGGAGCCGGGCGCGTATTTTGAACTATGCCTACGCGCCTCGCAAATAATAAATGTTCGTGCAGTCTTGCAGCATATCTCACTCTGCGCTCAGGGTATCGGCCAAGTTGATATGGCCATAAAAATGCTGTACTTGTGCTATTATTTATTCCGTGGTCAAAGTTAAATAAATGATGAGTTGTCCATTGGTCTGTGAAGTGTGAATCTGGCCGCCCCCTGATTTTGCCGCCCCCTGAATTTGCCGCCCGGGGCATGGGCCCCGGCTTGCCCCCCCCTAGATCCGGGGCTGATTACTATGCATCCTAAACTTCGACGGCGCACATCGTTTCACGTGTCTTTCAAGATGTCAGCAAACCGTATGGGCCCAGCAGGGTTGAAGAATACTGGGCCCATGAGTAGTGGAAAAGTGTGCCCCTGGGCCCTGGAACGAAGTCAAAGAAGGAACGTGAATGGGTTTTTAGACGATAAAAGTCTGACACTATTTCCCGCCCCACCCAAGGGCGTGGAAATGTCATTGGATGATTTTCCATCGATAAATAAAAATGTATCCGAAACTTAACAAAATTTCATACTGGACATTTTGTTTTGGTGGACTCCTATTTGACCTAAATAAATTCTCGTACTTTTGATTTGATTTTTTTTAATTGATTATAGGTTTGCGCTTGACCGCTATCTCACCTGATGGAAAGCAACGATGCGGCCGACGATGGAGCACGCTTACCTAGAAGTAACCTATTCACTCTTGATTAAAAAAATCCCAGGTTGTAGCCATTAAATCGATTTATCGAAATCGAACTGTACAGAATCCTATGAAATTATAAGACAAATAGTTTTTACAATAAAGGAGACTGGGCACATTTGTATGGGAAGTGGTCTATGAACCAATAGCGACACTGTGATGGTACTTATGTAGGGATACCTCAACTACACCCTTGTGTAGAGGTGCATCAAAATCTGACCCGGCAGTTTTGAGAAAAATAGTACTTTAGAATACACGTATTTTACAACAGTTTGTGATACTTTTTATTCTGATTTTTAGGTATTTTCCTTATTTTTTTTTGTTTTTTAATCTGTATCTATTTAATAAATAAAACAACGAAGAATCAAAGTAATGAATTACAAATAAATGAGGAACCTAGAACATAAAAATGCAAAAATAAAATCCGAATAAAGTACGCAAAATGGCAATGATTTTTAGATTCTATTATCATAGACGAACTATAAATATAAATTTATTATGTATTAAAAAGTTGTTTCATTGCCCTGATATACAATGTACATCAGGACAACTTGTACAGTCAAGAGCACATCAAGTTTAACACCACCAGTGTAAGCTGAGCTCGCATTTGTACTGCGCGTCATAGAATACGCGGCCGGTCTAAAGTACTATTTTTCTCAAAACTGCCGGGTCAGATTTTGATGCACCTTTACACAAGGGTGTAGTTGAGGTATCCCTACATAAGTACCATAACAGTATTGCTATTGGTTCATAGACCACATTCGCTCAGTCTCCTTTACCGGCAGACTACGTGGGTAACAGATGCCTCGCCATGCCGCCTCCGCCGGGACCCGGAAAACGAGGTAGGCCTAAGAGGCGTTGGATCGACGTCGTAAGGGACGATATGCGTGCTAATGGGCTTAAGGCAGAGGACGCAAAAGACCGAGCGAAGTGGAGGCGACTAGGCAGGAAAGCGGACCCCGGGCACCGAGGTGAAAGCCAAGGTAGCAACCGGGACTTACGCTAGGTTGATGATGATGAGTTTTTACAATAAATTTGTCAGACGTCAAGTTAAACACTTAAACCCAAGAAATTCCCGCGGAAAATGCTGTCAGCCATTTTAACAACCGCGGCATTATTCCGCGCCATTTTTTTGATGTCATTAAACGCTGTTAAATTGCGCGGCCATTAGCCACTTGAAACATCTAGGTGGGAATCTCGGAATTTACTGCGAACTACTTATTTCCTGTAATTCTGGTTGAATGAGCTGCCTTAGCCACAAAATAGATAGACACAGAAGTTAATCTCAGATAGATACAGTACGGCCGTTAACTTGGCGAGCTTGTATACGAACTAAACTGTATTGTGAATTGTAGGGGCCCAGCAGGGTCGAAGCCTCCTGGGACCAAGGGCACTGTACGCATAGTACCTACGAGGCAAATAAATTGAATCAAAATGGCCGTCGTTGTTATGATTACGCGAAGCCCCCGCTTCGACTAAGATTTGGAAATCTGTTATAGTAAGCAAAGTAATTCACAATTACGTATGTCTTAGGTAAGCTGTAGGTACACATAATGTGAATGTGTTCCCAAAACGCTTAGTACAGTACGGCCGTCGGATCTTGGCGAATCTAAATTTTGACTCTGCGAATTTCAGCGCTTGAAAACTCGTAGAAAAAAAATGCCAGTAACAGTTTTTAACAGCAATTACAACTGTAAATAGCATTTATTTGTTGAAAGTATATTTTTTACAAGTTTTCATTGCGCTAAAATTCGTAGAGCCTAGCTTCAGACACGCCAAGATGCGACAGCCTTACAGAACGTGCAGGTGGGATCTTCACCATGTACCGGTACGGCGCGCACTGTTTCCGCGCGCCTCAAGGAGTTGTCAGCAAACTGTAGGCTTCGACCCTGTAGGGGCCCTACAGGGTTAAAGCCTCTTGGGGCCGAGGGTTGGTGCGGAAGCATTACACCGGGGCTCTGGTACTAAGGCAAGGAATGAACCATGTTGTTTAGTCAGTAAGAGTCTGACACTGTTTCCACCCATGAGCGGGATTCGTCATTTTACCTACCATAAAAAAAAACATGTACTGGCTCAATGCCGTACTTGTCGTAGATTGACTTCTGAACCTATTTCTTTTGTGCACCAGTAGTAGGTAATTACTCTTACATCTTTAGATGTTTCGTACTTTGTGGGATTGTGCGCCTTTAATAAGGAACGCTTGTAATGCGCGGTATTTCACAAATGTGTGGTTTTATATTTCCGCTTTCATCTTTGTGGTACTTTCTAAGATGTCTACGGGCTATATTAAGCAATATTTAAAACGGAATAGGTGACAATTTAAGTACAGTTCGTCTGTAAGACTGTTACTTGTTGCACTAGCTTCTGACATTTTACAAGTGTCCATGTAGGCCTATCTATATATATAAAAAAAGGAGAAATTGACTGACTGACATATCAACGCACAGCCGAAACTGCTGGACCTAGAAGCGTGAAATTTTGCACAAGGCTTCCTTTTATGACGTGAACGCGAGCACTAAGAAAGGATTTTTCAAAATTCAGTTCCTAAAGGGATGTAATGGGTACCATGGGGGTCTAAAGTTTGTATGGAGAACTACTTTCACGCGGGCGAAACCCAATTCTGCAGCTGGCTAGTTTGAAATAAAAATATTTTGACTTTTTTGACTAGTTTAATGTAGATGACTGAACTGTCAGTCTAGTTGTTAGTGACCCTGACTGCTATGCCGGAGATCGTAGTATCATTTATTCTGTGTCTGTAATTTATCTATCATATGTGTGTATTTAGAAATATTATAAGTATATTTATAAGTTGTCTAGTACTCATAACACAAGCTCTGCTTAGTTTGAGACTAGACGGCGTTGCGTGATAGTTGATGAAAAAAAAAATGGTTCTTATTCAGCTTATATTATTCGAGAGCTAAGTACGGGCCCAGGGAATAAGGCAACGAAGGAATGTGGTGGGTTTTTAGTTAGTAAAAGTCTGACACTCTCCTGCTCCGCCCAAGGGTCGGAGATCATTGGATGATTTTAGCACCAAAGAAAAACAACAAAAAAAAAAAATAACTTGCGTCTTGAAGAGTTCACAAATATAGATTGGAAATAAGTATTTATGTCGGCGACTGTACTCGTTAATACAAAATGTAAACACTAATTTATATTCAATGCAATATAAAATAAAATAAACAATGAATAAATTAGAATGATTACATTTATGACAATTTAACAGGCTTGTAGTTCATAAGTTAATAAGAAAGGACATTTGTTCGTGACTGTACATAGGATGTGCGTGTATGCATATTCTATGTACAATTTCATGCATTTTTAATTAGTTGAGTGATTGTTTCTCTGATTCGACTGGTGAGTGATTTATTTATTTATTTATTAAGCACACCAACAATTGTTAACACTGAAAATTATTGCAAAACCTCACATAAATCTATAGATTACACAACAAGGCTAGGCTATAGCCTAGTGTTAAAAATTTTTATCAGAGCACCATATATATACTAAAAATGTGATGTGAGTAGGTAAAGGATTTTACTCATAAATATCAATTAATTTATTTAGTAAACTGTACAAATAATTAGATATCTAACCTTAAAACTACATAACCCTAATTAACTTAACTAAAAATACCTAATCTAATAAAGCGTCAAAAAACTCTTCCGCATCGCTGTCGACCGGTAAAGTGCCCAAAAGGCTGGCCACATTGCCACGCTGTATGGCAATGCTTATTCTTTGCCCAAGGTAAAAGCCAGCCCTTGGGTCACGCGAAGTGTCAACAAGTCGTTTAGAAAGTTCATTAAACAACTTGTGGGCACTCGGACCCCACGATCCGAGAGTTTCAACCCCAAACCTTTATTAAAAATTAGTATATTTCCGCCGCTTGAGGTTCTCCGCAGCCGCAGCGGCAGCACCGGCACAGCATGATGAGCTAGGAAGATGAGATGGCGCGAGAGTATCGACACAAGTTGCGTCCCACACTAAAGGCCTACCCATCTTCCAAGGAAATAAAGACATACCGTCCGGTCTCTTGCCATCGTCGCGTACCAGGCCATGAGGTTCCAATACAGCTGGAACGCCGACGGAAACAAGAGCACGTCGGATGATGTCGTTGATATTCGCATGCCGAGCTATGCGACCCGCACTTCGGCTGCATGACAGACCGTGGTGCCCGAGGCTGTTGACAACTTCGCCACAGTGGCAGCGATGAGGAGAACAACAAGGAGCGCCTAGACGTAGAGAAGCAGCGAGGCGGAAAGTAGTATCGTCGAACAAGGTGCCTATGCTCGACGACGGTAGTGCGTGAAGCCAGAGACCAGACTCCCACTTCTCCACAGCCAGCAGGCGTGCACGCTCTGCAGTAGAGGAAGATGTAGAAAACAGGTTTTGCTGAACTACTTTGCAGAGCGGCTCATCCCACTGCCTTTGGGAAGAGGGGTTGCCGGGTATTTTTGAATTCGGGCAAGCGACTTTCCAGGCATTTACAGCCTCAGTTAAGCACGGCACATCAAAATTAATCAGTGTGGAAATTAGAATATTCCTGATTAATTTCTCCGTGCCGTGAACCGAGGAAATAAATGCCGGTAAACTGATACTGGTAATTTTGCGGACACCGAGGCCTCCCATACGAATGGGAAGGGTAGCTTGAGCCCAAGCTCGGTCGTCCATGGCCACATTTACTCATAAATGTATGGAATCCCGTACATTATTGTTTAGGTTTAAATAAAAAAATAAAATTTTCAAATACACAAAAATTACACTTTTATGAGAAAGTTAGATAACTAAAAAAAACTTAAAGCATTTATCAATAACTTATCTAATTGATAAACATTTTATTTGATTGAAAATTGTAATAAACTAGCGTTTGCCCGCGGCTTCGCTCCCGGCAACAGAAAAATGTGATAAATGAAGAAACGCTCGACCGATTTTGTGCAAACTTTACATAAACCATCTACCTACTTGCTTACCATCAGGTGGAATCGCAGTCAAGCATTAATTTGTATCAAAAAAAACTCAAAAATCTTGGCTAGTATGCGATATTGATTGAATTTAAGGGCTCCAGTTTTTTTTTATGCTCAAGGGCTCAGTTCACCGAGCTACGCCACTGCTCTCAGTTGGGAAAACGTGGCCTGGGCGGTTAAACAGGCCACTTGGCGCCAAACAACAAATTCAATTACAAAGAGAAAACACAGTCTTTAGCGCTATTTGTTCCATATCACTGCCGAACCACTTATTATTGATGTTTGTTTAACTAAGTACCTACATATCGGCGTTTGACTACAGTTTGTTTATGAAGTCGAATTTACTACGAGATATGTAGGAAAATATACAATGGGAAGCTCACGGTGTTGCTCGAGATTAGCTCATTTATATTTATAACTTTTTTTTTGGGGGTACTTTGAACTTTATAACAGTGAAAAGTTTAACATCTAGATGTGTGTAGTCTGCAAGTGTTCAAATAGTTATAGTTAATAGCTTTTGCTCGCGACTTCGCTCCCGGCAATAGATTATTCTACTCTACTACACTCTACCCTTATTTTTTTTCATAAGAATTTCTTCTGACGATAACAAACACAACAAAAAAAGAATCTTAAAAGAAAATAAGAATCCGGGTATCTTTAAGTCAAGAGTGAATAGGTTACTTTTAGGTAAGCGCGCTCCATCGTCGACTGCATCGTAGCTTTCCATCAGGCCCTTTTGGAGCCTAGGGTGGTGCAAACTGTTACCTCGACTCTAGGAATAAGGCAAGGAAGGTACGGGGTAGGTTTTTTAGTCAGTAAGAGTCTGACACTGGTCTCCCGCTCCGCCCAAGAGAGGGTTTCGACATTCGATGATTTTCACCTACCATAAAAAAAAAGCTTTCCATCAGGTGAGATAGCGTTCAAGCGCGAACCTATAATCAATAAAAAAAAGAATTAGCGAGATCGGTTCAGCTGTTCTCGAGTTTTACGCTTACCAACACATTTTGCGATTCATTTTTATATAATAGATAGATAGAATATTGTGCTGAGTATTTGAAGTCAAAGCAAGACTTTTATTCATGCTAGAACATTTACAGGTATTCAATATGAACAGACGGCCGTTAGGGTCAAAAGGTTTGGGAGTGGCGACCGCATACCAGAAGACGCGGTGTTGGAAGACCTCCAACAAAGTGGACCGATGACCTGGCAAGGGTTGCGGGTATCCGATGGATGCGAGATAGATTGAGAGCAGTGGTGGCCGAGTGGTAACGGCCCCGACTTGCGTGTTCAAACCCAGCGGGTTCAAACCCAGCCAGGCGCATTACTTTGTGTAATTTATTTCATCACCACTGCTCTCAAAACGATGAAGGAAAACATCGTGAGGAAACCGGCATGTCCTAGAACCAAAAATTCGAAGACATGTGACATCCACCAATCCGCACTGGGCCCGCGTGGTGGATTATGGCCCATTCCCTCTGCTAGAGAGGAGGCCTGTGTCCCTGCAGTGGGAACATTGAAAGGCTGATGATGATGATGATGATGAGGGTTTCGGTACTTTCTACCGTTGAATAATTGGAAGATGTCCAGATGAGTGCCTAATCTTTGTGAGAAATCATAGCTTGGCAGGGTAGACGTTAAGATTGATATCGGCTAGTAGTAACGGTAACCTGGGTACCTATTTGAAGCCCTCAAGTTTACCTATTGCAGCTCTTCACGTTTTCCTTGTTTTTCTTTCGGGCTGGGTAACCATCAAATAACTATTACTGACTAGAATCCAGCTGTGTTCTTTCAGTTGTCTTTTACGTTTCGTTGTCCTGAAACGTACTTTTTTTTCTCAGGAAGTGGGAAATCTTCTAATGATTATATGATTCTTTTAGACAATCCCGCAGATGTTTTTCCTCGTAAAATTTATATTTCCATCCGTTTATGTACCGTAGGTGCGGGCTTATGGATGGCGATCATTGAGTAGCTCGCCTACCGACCCTTTGGTAGCCGTCCAGACCAGGCTCGAGTCGCCGACGGTGCGTGTCGTTTCACGCGTCAAGGAGTTGTCAGCAAGTTGTAGGTGCCCAGTTGGGTTGAAGTCTGCTGGGGTCACGGACCAGTTTCTGAAAAGAAGGTCCGGTATGAAGGCTAATAAGGAATGGGGTAGGTTGCTTAGTCAGTAAGAATCTGACTCTATCTCTCGCCACGCCCAAGTGCAGAATTTCTCATTCATTTTTCCCACCATAAATCATACATGATTTTTATTTTTTACTAGCTTTTGTCAGCGGCTTCGCCCGCGTACATAAAATATAGCCTATGTCACTCAGGAGTAAAGTAGCTTTCTATTGTTGCTAAAATTTTTCCAATCGGACCAGTAGTTCCAGAGATTACCCCCTACAAACAAAAAACATATATAAAAACAAAAAAACAAACTTTACCTCTTTATTATATTAGTGTAGATAGTGTAGATAAGTTAAGACAAATGATTTTTATTTTGTAAATAGGTTTTTACAAACTCTTTTATATGGCAATTTTTTTTCGTCCATTAAAACTAGATGAGGCTGGTGTTACCTAGCTGAATACCCTGAGAAGAAACACCGAAACAAACTCAGGGGTAAAAAAAAACTCCTAATTTCCATCTGTTTGTCTACCAAAAGCTAGAACTTTAATATATCAACACAAAATCTCCAATTTCCGACCATACTAATTAATTAAAACATATCTTTACAACTTTATAATTAGCGCATCACCTAATCAGACCGCTTCATTTTTCGACCCGTTCGCCATAAATCGTCGTATAATAAAATGATTTCTCTTCTACATATATGAAAGGCTAGACGGTTTAGTTTAAATCATGAAAATTTATGGGTTTATTTAGGAAATAAGTAGGTGTAAATATAGCCAGCGCCATTTTGTTTTGAAGATACGGTGTGTCTAATTAGCGGATGGGAATAAAGCTGTTTAATGTGTAATGACTGAAAATAGCTGAAAATGGGTGTAGGTGGTTTTGTACGACTATTTTATAGTGGCCTAATTAAGTTTGATATTTACGTCATTAATTTTTTTTTTTTTTAAGTTTTTGTATGTTTTTAGGGTATTTTAAAAATAGCTGAAATCAGTTCTGTTGTCGTAAATCATACAAAAAAAATCATATTTGTGCCTTTCTATTCACAAATATGATTTTTTTTCGAAATTATAAATTCAATATTGAAAACAAAAATGCTTTATTAAAGCTAAAACTGTGTAAGTAATCAAAGTAAGAATCTTAATAAAAATTTTGTTTCTATTCACCCCAGTTTTACCCGGTACATAATATAAGTGGAGACAGATTTCCTTTTTCCTGAAAATGTTAGTTAAACCTTTTATTGATTATAAGTTCGCGCTTGACCGCTATCTCACCTAATGGAAAGCGACCATGCAGTCGACGATGGAGCGCGCTTACCTAGAAGTAACCTATTCACTCTTGACTTAAAGATTCCCGGATAGTAGCCATCAGGAAACACAGACTCCAGCAAGGAATTCCACTCCTCAGCACAATGAATATGTTCCCAAAACGTTTTGTACGTAAATGTGCTTGTTTGAACTTTTTGGATAAGTACAGCATGCGAAATTCAGTATTTGATTTTGAACATACTCGAACTACTTTCAAGAGGAGATCGTGATAGCAATTTAATAACCTACTTATATATTTACGCTAAATAAAAATAAAATAAATAGTAAACAGTGTCATCATATTAATTAGACGATGTACATTTTATTTATATTCATTCTGCACTGCAGTCGCTAACGGCGGACTGTGACGCGAAGGTACGAAGGGACGAAAGGTTATTGGATGTGGCAAGGAGTTTTAACGTTTTTTCTACAGAAAGAAAATATGTTTATTTATATTACTCATCATTTCAGCCGAAAGACGTCCACTGCTGGACATAGGCTTCCCACAAGAGCCGTCACAAAGACCGGGCCTGTGCGTTTGAGAGCAGTAGTGATGAAATAACCTGCCAACCGCTAGCCGGAAACGGCGACTGGGTAGGCCCAGAAGGAGATGGCGTGACGATTTTGACTCCTACTTTGAGGATTGGCTAGAAGTGGCTAAGGACCGAAAAGATTGGAATAACACAAGGGAGGCCTTTGCCCTGTAGTGGGAAACAACGGGCTCATAATAATAGAAAGAAAGAAAGAAAATGGCGTTTATTAGCATTACAAAAATTACAGAAAAAGAAACACCTTAAAATTATATATAAGGTGCTTTTAAAATATATGCCACGCTCTCCAGGGCGTGTAGCACTATGTTTATAGATTACAATAGTAAAGATAAAATGTAGATAATTTGTGTTTTTTTTCTCATACAAAAATTATTCACGTATAAATTTTAATTCTTTTTTTGCATAAAACTATCCTGTACACTTTATGAGCTGTTGCCGCTCCGCGCCGCAAAACACCGGCGCCATTCATTCTACTACATTCATTCATATCAGACGAATGCCGCCTGCGCGTTGGCCACTATGTCGTCACTGCGCAGCCCCCCCCTCCCCCGCGCGCACTTCCCCGTTCGCCGCACGCGCTGGCCGACCACCCGCTTGCCAGTCGCCCCCCGACCGCCACGGGAAGTATTATCGCGCGCGTTTTTATTAAAAACATTTAGGCAACTGAAAAGTAAAACGGACACATTGAACAAAGTGAAAAGCCATGTACGTAAGCGTGTCTACATTTGTGTGAGGTGGACTTGTGCAACAGTTTTGTGGATAAGTCGGTAGGGAGTGTGTAAATACAGTGCAATTGGTGTAGGTAAATAACTTTTAAATACGCCAAGTTCCTGTAATTTATCGTTATTTGATATTACACTTTTGAATCCTAAGCGAACGCCGGCGTTTTGTTCTTTAATTGTGTGTGTAATTACAAAAGTCGAAAGGTTAGTCTAAGTACCTACCTATCGTTTACACTAACTTGAAATGGACTGTTTTGAAGTTTATCATGGTAACTGGTAACTACTGGTAAGTAATTGCACTTTAAAACACTTGTTTGCCTACGTATTATTGCGTACCTAGTGAATTAGGTAGGGACAAGCTAGTCAGCTGATTTTATCGTAGAACGAATGGAAAGAGATAGCTAATGCAGCTGTTTCATTGACGAAGAGAAACATCGCGCGTAATTTGTGAACCACGTTGTGCAGAAAAGAGTCAATATTTATTTAACTACTTTATTTTCTCAAACTGGATTAACTGTTCCGGGGTACGAAAGCTCTTCACTATTGTAATCTATAAACCCAATCCTATCACCCATTAAAGGGGTGGCATATATTTTAAAAGCACCTTATATATTACTAGCTGTGCCCGCGACTTCGTCCGCGTGGAATAGTTATTTTGGGCATCATATTTAGTTTTCAAAACAACCTCAGCTTTATAAATTATAGCTGTTACCCACGACTTTGCCCGTATCAATTTCTGTTATTAATTTATACAATTTAGTTTTTAAAAGAACATAATTATCTAAAAGTACTTCATAGAGCTACACCCCCTACTTGGGCACGCCATAATCTCGGCGGTAAGTCCCCTCTTTGAGGCGTGGTTGGATAGACATCACGCAGGACATGACGCAGGTTCTCACCGGACATGGGAAGTTCAGGAGATTCCTGCGCCGGATTCGTGCGGAAGAGACGCCCGGGTGTCGCCACTGTGTGTCCAGCACGCAGGACACGGTGGAGCACACCGTGGAGGTGTGCCCCGCTTGAGAAGAGCATCGCCGTGTCCTCGTGGGGGTGATCGGCGGCGGCGACCACTCGCGCCGGGCCTTGATTCAGGCCATGGTCCACAGCGAAGAAGAACAGCAAGCGGTCGCCTCCTTCTGCGAAGCAGTAATGCTCGTAAAAGAGGAGACCGACCGCATAATCCCGCCGATATCCGGCCACCGTAGACGCTGGCTTGCGGACGGTGAGCAATGGGTAGCTCGCCGTTTGGTTGTCTGGTAACAGTCCAGATCAAGACCAAGTCGTCGACGGCGTGCATTGCTCCCGCGTGCCTCAAGGTGTTGTCAGCAAACTGTGGGGCTCTTCAGGGTCGAAGCCTCCTTCAGCCGAGGGTTGGTGCGAAAGCGTTATACCGGGGCTCTGGGAATAAGGCAAGGTATGAACGGGGTAGGTTGTTTAGTCAGTAAGAGTCTGACACTGTTTCCCGCTCCGCCCAAGAGTGGGATTCGTCATTGGATGATTTTTATCTACCACTAGCTGTGCCCGCGACTTCGTCCGCGTGGAATAGTTATTTTGGGCATCATATTTAGTTTTGAAAACAACCTCAGCTTTATAAATTATAGCTGTTACCCACGACTTTGCCCGTATCAATTTCCTAAAAGTACTTCATAGAGCTACACCCCCTACTTGGGCACGCCATAATCTCGGCGGTAAGTCCCCTCTTTGAGGCGTGGTTGGATAGACATCACGCAGGACATGACGCAGGTTCTCACCGGACATGGGAAGTTCAGGAGATTCCTGCGCCGGATTCGTGCGGAAGAGACGCCCGGGTGTCGCCACTGTGTGTCCAGCACGCAGGACACGGTGGAGCACACCGTGGAGGTGTGCCCCGCTTGAGAAGAGCATCGCCGTGTCCTCGTGGGGGTGATCGGCGGCGGCGACCACTCGCGCCGGGCCTTGATTCAGGCCATGGTCCACAGCGAAGAAGAACAGCAAGCGGTCGCCTCCTTCTGCGAAGCAGTAATGCTCGTAAAAGAGGAGACCGACCGCATAATCCCGCCGATATCCGGCCACCGTAGACGCTGGCTTGCGGACGGTGAGCAATGGGTAGCTCGCCGTTTGGTTGTCTGGTAACAGTCCAGATCAAGACCAAGTCGTCGACGGCGTGCATTGCTCCCGCGTGCCTCAAGGTGTTGTCAGCAAACTGTGGGGCTCTTCAGGGTCGAAGCCTCCTTCAGCCGAGGGTTGGTGCGAAAGCGTTATACCGGGGCTCTGGGAATAAGGCAAGGTATGAACGGGGTAGGTTGTTTAGTCAGTAAGAGTCTGACACTGTTTCCCGCTCCGCCCAAGAGTGGGATTCGTCATTGGATGATTTTTATCTACCATAAAAAAACCCCTCCGTGCCGCCCGCTAGCAACCCGTCTCCTCGCCCGCCGGCCAGGCGCAGCGTCATATTTTGCACATCATGCGGCGCCTGCAATTTTATATCGGAGTTATTTTAAAATTGTAATATCTTCTAAGATATTCATTGAAAATAAGTGATGTTAAAGACAATTTTGTTCACAATTACATACTCATAATCAACAACACATTTATTTGGATAAAGATTATGTTGATACAACTCATTGGTTGCATGCATTAATTTCGGCCAAATTTGATTCCCATAAAAACGGTTCTAGTGAGTTAATCTTAAAAGATAGACATATACTGTCGCGGACATTTTTTTAGATCATTTCAAGAGGAATAATTCTTTCGTACATATTTTTTTGGTATCTTCTACCGTTTTCGCAGCGCACGCAACGGAAGCCCTCAAAGATGAATATTTTTCCCCGTTTTTTCCACATTTTCCATTGTTTCTTCGCTCCTATAAGTCACAGCGTGATGTTATATAGCCTAAAGCCTTCCTCGATAAATGATCTATTCAACACAAAAAGAATTTTTCAATTCGAACCAGTAGTTCCTGAGATTAGCGCGTTCAAACAAACAAACAAACAAACAAACAAACAAACTCTTCAGCTTTATAATATTAGTATAGATTTGTTATATTATAGTATACTAGCTTTTGTCAGCGGCTTCGCCCGCGTACATAAAATATAGCCTATGTCACTCAGGAGTAAAGCAGCTTTCTATTGTTGCTAAAATTTTTGCAATCGGACCAGTAGTTCCAGAGATTACCTCCTACAAACAAAAAAACATAAAAACAAAAAAACAAACTTTACTTCTTTATTATATTAGTGTAGATAGTGTAGATTGAGTAATGCCAAAAGGCCTCAGCTCAGCATAATGCCAAATGGTAACACAAGGCCACCATCTGACGCTGATTTTCAGCTGCAGCCCTTGGGTACCATATGCTCGAATAATAATGCGTCTAGCTAGCTGGGTTCGAATCGGCGATCTACAACTCGTAATTAGGGACCGTTGTTATTCGGCCATTACTCTCTTCACTTCTCTCTTTTTAGTTTTACCTTTAAAGATTTAACCCAAGACCGCATAGCATCATATTATGCCTTATCCACACACTTACCCCTTCCCACATGCGCGTCACGTCGCAGGAAGTTTACGACGCACGCGCATGGTTTCCTCGTTCGCAGGATGTTTTGCGCGCTACCCACCGCTCGCTATACGCCGGCTGCTATTTCTGATTTATGTGTCGTAGTCGTGGATGAGTGAGACTGGATTAGGAAATTCTGTGGTCATGTTGGTAAAGGTTTTCGGTTTGTCGACACCTGTTATGTTGGTGGTTTTAATAATATTCCACAGCTGTCACACAACTCTATCTAGTCTATATTTATTTATTTAATTAAAGTTCGCCAAAAGCCCCCGACTTACGAGTTGTAGAGGTTCAAACCCAGCCAGGCGCATTACTTTGTGTAATTTATTTCATCACCACAGCTCTCAAAACGATGAAGGAAAATATTGTGAGGAAACCGGCCACGTCTTAGAACCAAAAATTCGAAGACATGTGCTATCCACCAATCCGCACTGGTGCCGCGTGGTGGATTACCTATGATTATGGCCCATTCCCTCTCCTAGAGAGGAGGCCTGTGTCGCAGCAGTGAGAACATTAATAAGGCTGATGATGATGTTGAATATTTGTTACTGATATTATTCATTGATGACTGTTTTAATGGTACTTTCCTTTTTGCCTATCCCTTTTACATAAAAATTACATAAATTTACATAAAATCTACATCTTTTTTTTCCAATTCTCCTTTCGCAGGTATGCTGTAAGAGATTTCTTTAGCAATATGCTTCACCTATGTATTTGTTTTCCTGTTTCCCGCTCTACTCAAGGGAATTCATCATTCGATGATTTACTTATCATAAAAAAACCTACAATAGGAAGAAAGTCGCTTTCGACTATAATAGTATGTACTGTACATACCTACATACTATTGAATGTTACCTTACAATGTTATCGCATTTTAATTTTTGTATTATTACATGTTCAACCTATAAAACAAACTTTGAATTGTTAAATTCAATAATCTGTATATATAAAAGGAGAAACTGACTGACTGACATATCAACACACAGCCAAAACTACTGGAACTAGGAGCGTGAAATTTTACATAAGGCTTCCTCTTATGATGTAAGCGAACACTAAGAAAAGGTTTTTTGAAATTCAGCTCCTAAAGGGAAGTAATGAGGATCTAAAGTTTGTATAGAGTTCTCTATTTTCACGCGGGCGGAGCCGCTGGTAGAAGGCTAGTGTTGAATAAAAACTTTAGTAGCTCAACTAATTTCCATCGGTCCAAAGTCCAAGCCACATTACTACGTGACGTCCTTGAACCACTATCTTCCAGACTCTCATTAAAACGATCTGTAACGTTTCAACTCCATACGCGTACACTCCGCTCGGACTTCAGACTAAACACACAAGTGCGCTTTATTTTTCTTAGAAAAACTCGTGCAATTTATATCCACCTATGTTTAGATAGAGGCGCGCACTGTTCCCGCGCAGGGACTCTGCAAAATGGTCGAAGCCAATTCGGGCGTAGGGTCTTTTTGTGAAAGAAAGCTTGGCCCTAGTGGCGATAGGCGAAGAAGGAACGGTGTAGGGTGTAAAGTCAGTAAGAGTCTGACACTGTTTCCCTCTCCGCTTAAGAGCAGGATTCGTCATTTATTTATTTATATAGACAAACCAACAACTTATTTAAAACATTGATTTCAATCTTTTATATGGGCATTCTTTTTAAATTAGTCACTTATAGGTACAACATTTAAAGTATGTCTTAATTAATTATTATAATGTTACACAGTGTCTACATCTCTTTTTTGTTCTAACTCTCCTTTCGCAGGTGTACTGGAAGAGATTTCTTGATTTCTTTAGAAATAAGCATCACCTCTGTACCTATTTTTCTATTTTCTTTTTCTTTTCTTTTATTATTATGTGTGTACAAAATTGTTAAATAAAAAATAAATAATAATTTGATTAAAAATTGTCTTTACAAAGTAAAACTAGAATAAAAAAATAACATTATTATTATATTAAATCATAAATTAAATAACATTATTATTACATTAAGTCATAAATTAAAATGACATTACATTATTCAACATTGTTATTATTACATTAAGTCAGAAACTAAAATTACATTACATTACTGAACATTAGATACTATTATTACATTAAGTCAGAAACTAAAATTCATTTCAGTCAGTCATTGGATGATTTTGGCCCACCATAAAAAAATCTATGTTTAGATTATATGAATCACTAAACTGTGAGGATTAGTAACGAATTGTAGTTTCAACGATTCTATTTAAATCTGGACAGGTGTGAAGTTTTCTCGTCCGAATTGCTAGGAATGTTAAGGTCATTGTTGCAACTGTTTTCTTGTTACATCAAGATGTTGCTTTGTAGTTTAATTGTGCAGCTGTAGTGGTAGTATTTTTTTCAATGATCTGCTTTTTGGCACGGTTTTCTAAGTGAGTCATGGACAATGGATACATGCAAAAGTATAAATGAAATTCTTTGGAAATTGAGGCAGCGGTATTTTCTAGTTTCATTGCTTACTTTAAGCCCGATGAAGACAGAAAAGAGATTGCCTGTAGCGAAGATGAGATTGTCGAGATGGATGTGTCATCGTCATCATTTCAGGTGAAAATCCGTCAATTGCTAAACAGGCCTCTTCGTAGCGTCGCCATACTGAACGATTCTGTACGTCTCGCATCCATCGCATTACCGCACAGAGAGTTTCATGTAACAGATCGACCCTTCAAGGGATTAAAACGATCATACTTTTCTATTACCAGAATTACAGACATAATTAAAAGACATGAGCTGTGGTGGCCGAGTCGAGCAGTGGTGGCCGAGTGGTAACGGCCCCGACTTACGAGTTATAGGTCGTGGGTTCAAACCCAGCCAGCGTATTACTATGTATAATTTATTTCATCACCAATGCTCTCAAAACGGTGAAGGAAAACATCGTGAGGAAACTGGCATGTCCTAGAACCAAAATTCGAAAACATGTGACATCCACCAATCCGCACTTCCCTCTCTTAGAGAAGAGGCTTGTGTCCCAACAGTGGGAACATTAAAAATGCTGATGATGATGATGATATATCAGTGAGCCGTATTTCGCTATACGAGTAAATACAGATTTACCAACACAAGTTTGTAGTTTGTTCTTTGACCGATTTCTTTGAACCCCCGCAGAACAACCGCGGCACAAGATCATTACTAAAGGATGTTGTTATAATAACACTTACAAATACTTGTAACCGGTTGAGAGGCGTGTGCCGACTACAAAGATACCACGTGTCTTCATCTCAAACAACAGAACAATCTCTGTTTATATCTAAGAAAATTATGAAGGGTGGAAAAAAAAAGTTTGGAGTTCAATGTTCAAAGTTCAATGTTTTTACAAGTTACGAGTATAATAACCACCGACCACCACCGACCGATCACCTGACCGATGCATGTGATCAAATCTTGAAATAAATTAAATTTGGTTCATTTCCCGGTTACCGACTGAGCTGAAATTTTGCATGCATGTATAAATCACGTGGTAATGCAATATTATGACGACATCGAGCTTATCCGATGAGGGAGCTGGAAAAATCATCGAATGACGAATCCCACTCTTGGGCGGAGCGGGAAACAGTTTCCGACTCTTACTGACTAAAGAACCTACCCCGTACCTTCCTTGCCTTATTCCCAGAGCCCCGGTGTAACGCTTTCGCATCAACCCTCAGCTCCGGGAGGCTTCGACCCTGCAGGTCCCTACGGTTTGCTGACAACTCCTTGAGGCGCGCGGGAACGGAGCGCGCCGTCGACGACTTGGGCTCGGTCTGGACTGCTACCAGACGACCGGACGGCGAGCTACCCATTGCTCACCGTCCGCAAGTCAGTGTCTACGGTGGCCGGATATCGACAGGATCGCGGCGGCGACGGCTACGGCGAGTGCGCCGTTGCCTTTGCCTTATGCGGTCAGCCTCCTCCTTTACGAGCATTACTGCCTCTCAGAATGAGGCGACCGCCTGCCACTCCTCCTCGCTGCGGACCATGGCCTGAACCAAGGCCCGGCGCGAGAGGTCGCCGCCGCCGATCACCCCCACGAGGGCACGGCGTTGCTCTTCCCAAGCGGGGCACACTTCTACCGTGTGCTCCACCGTGTCCTCCGGGCTGAACACACAGTGGTGACACCCGGGCGTCTCTTCCGCACGGATCCGGTGCAGGAACCTCCCGAACTTGCCATGTCCGGTGAGGACCTGCGTCATGCGGAAGGTGAGGACGCCGTGAGGTTTAGCCAGGGAGCTGGAAGGTGGCCATAGGAACTTGGCAATAAAACAATACAAACCTTTTGAGTTTGAGCTCGTGTTGTTCATCTTAACGAGTAATTTGATCCTATATGGTAACCACTAGTAACCAGGGTTTGATGACGAAGCTGGAAGATGCTCTTAGGAACTCAGTAATTAAACCACACAGCTCCATCGAATTGGGGTCATACAATTCGTCTTGACACCGCCGGGACTCGGAAAACGAGGAAGGCCTAAGAGGCGTTGGATCTACGTCGTAAGGGACGATATGCGTGCCAATGGGCTTACGGCAAAGGACGCGAAAGACCGAGCGAAGTGGAGGCGTTTGAGTTGGAAAGCGGACCCCGGGCACCGAGGTGAAAGCCAAGGAAGCAACCGGGACTAACGCTGAGATGATGATGATGAATTCGTCTTGACAAGTATTGATAAATGATATATGAATGATAAATGATAAATGATATTTATTTTTGTAAAAAGTTTTTTCACAACACTTTTACACGACATTTTTGTTTTTTTTTGTCAGTTTAAACTAGATGAGTCCGGTGTTTCCTAGCTGACTACCCTGAGAAGAAACACCGAAACAAACTCAGGGGAATTAATATTTTGATGCTAAATGGTAAACAGATTTGATCTGGTGTTGGATGATTACCATAGAAACTCGGTAATAAGGAATGGATTTTATGAGTATTAATTATGTAGTAGGTATATACCGCGGTATTAAAGCTTGTTATGATAAATATACTTAATTGAATACTAGTTTTTGTATGAAAAACATATGAGGCAGGAATAATAAAATACTAAAGAAGTGTTCATGGAAAATATTGTATAATTAATGAGAGACTTTGCAGCTCTAGATTAAGAAGTAGTACTGAATTAAACCAAGACTGTACCTTAATCTTAATTTACAAGAAAAAGGCGGTTCTTAATCTTGGTTCTACACAAATTGTAAAGTTAACACCGACCGAACCGACTTCAAATAAAGGACTCTCACTTTATATGTGTTGTGGCCAAATCCTATGAATTGGCCACAACATATACCTATTATAAAATATCTATTATATTGATCACTGCATGGTATGGCCAACGAAAACTTGTCAGATTGTTAAAACTCTTAAGATCCGGGTTCTGTATGTTGGGTTTTCGGTGGTAATTTCGGATTGCGTGAATCGATTTTAATAATTCTTTTTTTATTTGAAAGAAGATAAAATATGAAAACTAATTTAAAAAAAAAATGCTTTCATCTACGGTTAAATAACAAACTTAGTTCAGAAATTATTCTGATTTTTAAGTTCAAAATATCAGTAGTCTACGTATAAATAAAAAATATAAAGTTCTACTTTTGAGATTTTTTTCATATTCTCTAAACTTATTGTTCGAGCTTTCTGGTGCTAACGGTTCCTGAAACTACTGTAGTTATTATCCCTAGTTGACTAAGGAACCCTAAAAATGCCATCAAACATACGAAACAGTCTGTCTAGTGCTAAATACTCGTAGTAGAGGTCAGTAATGTCATCAGTTTTATAGCGGCTTTGTGTTAGCTCACATGAGGCCTACAGTACATAGGCCATGTCAATGACCTATTGATCACAAACATAAATTAAATAGACGTAAATTGTTCTCTGTTCGAGTCGGACAATCGTCAGTCTGCACAAACAAGGGGGTTAATTATCACCTGATTCAAATCGCTGATTGTTATTGCCTAGCGAGACACTTAAGTTTAGTGATACCTATCAAGACCTAGGTACAGTTGGTAAAACTGTTGAGTTGACAGGCAATGAAAAATATTTTTATGCCTTTTTAATGACTTTTTCTGTTGAGTTTTACTGACTAAAACTCAATCCTATGTTCCTTTGATGCTTGCGTCTCAAGACCTGACCCTGCGGTTTTGCTGACATATATTTGAGGCTCTCGTGAAATCGGTCCAGACGATTACTGGACGGTCGGAGGGCGAACAATCCTGTGCCTACGGTGACAGGAAATCTGGGTCAGGATCCCGGCAGCTGGGATGTGGGCTGCCTCCTTCTCTAGCTTACTGCTTCGCTGAAAGAGGCTATTGCCTGCCAATCGACATGTACCTGAAGTTATAGTGAATCATTAGGCTCTTAATAAACTAGTACTCTTTATCCATCAACGATTCCATCTCTACTTACTAACAGGGCCATGACTAATGTGATAGTGAATACCTGGGCCCTGGAACTAAGAGGAAGAAAGAACAGGGTGGGTTGTTTAGTCAGTATAAGTGGTGGCTGGTGCTGAAAATCAGCGCTGTGGCTGTGCTTAACACATGAGCCCCAGCTTTTTGTTGAGCACTGGCCGTTTTGCGCTGCTTAGTTTAGTTGTTTGTGTTTTTTATTCTCTGTTCGAGTGGGACAATCGTCAGTCTGTATAAACAGGGGGCTAATTATCACCTGATTCAAATCGCTGATTGTAATAACAATCGCTCGCTAGGCAATAGCCTAGCGAGACACTTAAGTATAGTGATACCTATCAAGACCTAGGTACAGTTGGTAAAACTGATAGGTTGATAGGCTCTGAAACTTATTTTGATGAGGGGAATAAACTAATGATTAAGGAATAAGCTGAGTGGCAGGGTGTGTCAGACTTTTATTGACTAAAACCCACTCCTGTGTTGTTGCTTTACGTTCCAGAACCCCAGGTTTTTCTTACAGAAGCGAACTAATGGCCCCAGCAGGCTTCGACCCTGCTGTTATGCTGACATACTCTTGAGATTCATGTGTAGCACTATAACGAGCCGACGACGATTTGGGTTTTTGGCGGCTGGGGCATGAGGGCCGGGCCCTTGCATGTGTGGCAGTCTTCTTCGCTAGCCTACTGCTTCGCAGAACGAAGTGGCCGCCTACCATTCCTCCTAGACTAAATTATTGGGCTCTTAATGTACAGTAAGGCCGTCGTATTTTGGCGAGTTTGAAGTTAGGCTCCGAGAATTTTAGAGCTTGATAACTGAACTAAAAAAATTGGTGTTTTATAGAAATAAATGCAATTTGCAGTTGTTATTGCTGTTAAAAACTTTTATAGGCATTTTTTCTAAAAGCTATCTTTTGTACTAGTGCGCCTCACCATCAACTACTACATCCCTGGTTACCATCAGGCCCTCTAGTCAAGTTGCAATCGTATCGTTTAGAGTTAGCGCTTGTAGATAGCCACGCCCCAAATTCCCTTGTTCGGACGTCATCTCAACAAAGTAAGGGGCAGGTGCGATCACAGTCAAGCACCACTTGGTCATTAAAATTAAATTGTATGCCTACTAATCTGTTTCGCCAACTGTACCTGTAACTATTTATGAAGCTATAACCTAACTGTTAAATAGTATCGTTATTAAGATCTCCTAACAAAGTTAGTTAATTAACGTATAATTTTGAGCTAAATAAATAGGTACATAGGTGTTAGGAGCTGACTATCTATGCATGATTATCGAGAATGTTGTTAACTGGGAACTGGAAGAATAATTCTGCACCTATTGATTCTAAACACAAGGTTCAAAATTCATTGTCATAATGTCGACCTCTAACTTGGGGTTGAGATGTAAGATTCTATGATCGTGGGGGGTGATAAGGGGGACTAGAAAACCGTTGTTGTTTATTGTTATGTACTTTAGTGTGAGTTGTAACTGTTTTCAGAGGTAGTATGCATTATTATGACCCTGTTCTTATCTTGTAGTTGTAAGCAAGAGATAATAAGGATGAATGACAATGACATAGGTGCGTAGCTGCAAACTGGTTTAAAAGAAACGGATATGGTGGATATAAATCATCCAATGACGAATTACGCCCTTAGACGGAGCGGGAAATAGTGTCAGACTCTTACTGACTACACAACTTCCCATCAAGTGTGTTCAAACTTCCCATCATTCCCGTCAGAACAGAATTCGCCAAAAGGTTCAGTTGTTATATGATAACAATTGTTTATAATAACTTCACTAAAATTCTTAGCTTAAGTAACCTATCGCTTCGTGAAGCAAAAATAAAAATAACCAAAGAGCTGATGGACTGGACGTATGATAGCACAGAATTTTTTATAAGACAACTATTATAATAAGAAATGATCTCAGATATAAATAAATATTAGGCATCTAATGCACTTAGTTCTAAGTTTGTAATTTTTAAATCCTTTTAGGCTTATGAATAATAAACTAGTACTCAGTATTTTTGCAATATTAGTATTACCTATAGACATATAAGACTTTTATTTCCTCTTGTTACTATGCGCATGTACTTATAATTTGTAACTCCTAAGAAACTTGTAAGCTTCCTGCGGGACAGGCATCGCCTAGTGCAGGAAGTCTTCGGAAACTGTTTATGTTAATAATTTAAGGAAAACCAGATGTTTTAGTATTACCAGCACTGTAACCTTATTTTTCTTAATAAATTTATTATTATTAAATTTATTATTATTATTATTATTACAAACTACCCCGTTCCTTCCTTGCCTCCATCCCAGGTGGGATATTTTCACGTAATTTGAATTAAGAGTGAAGGAGTCTAGAAGTAAAAAAAACATACACCATTTAAACTAAATATTGCCTTCGTGAGAGTTTTAAGCTGTTTAATTTATTTAAAAGATACCAGGATAACATGAAATGAAGATATCAGCAGGAGAACCAAGGAAGACGCTTCTACGGGCTATGTGATGTAGCCCGAAGAATCGCCATACTGAAGCTAGAGTGTGCAACACATTGCTCGCAGAACAGACTGATGGTCGAAGGAGATGAAAGGTTCTGGAGTGGCGACCACATACCAGAAGATACAGCGTTGGAAGGCCTTCCAAAAGGGCTATCGATGACCTAGTGTGGGTCGCGTGAATTCGATGAAGGTGAGAGGCACAGGATCGGTCGTTATGGAGGTGCTTGGTGGAGGCCTATGTCCACAAGTGGACATCTTTCTGCTGAAATGACGATCTGTGTTGTTTTGTGTACATAAAGAATTGAATAAACTAAATAAATGATAATAGCAAGGTTATTTAAAAACCGTTTTATTTTTCCCAACAGTTACCAGGGTAACATCATAAATGAAGAGGTGCGGATAATTGCTCAATAAATCAGTGGCCCATCATGGTTGATGTGTGGCCCACATCGGCCATTGTGTACGGGGCCCATAACTCAACTGTCATGTCAATGGCCTAATGAGAATGAAAGATACAGAGCGTGTACGTGAAGTTGCTTTTCTGCGTAAATTGGCATTACATTGAGGTGTGCTACCTGTAACCCAGATATTTATAAAGGCACTTTTTTTTTACTGATATAAACTAGTACCTACATGGTTGCGATCCCACCTGATGGTAAACAGTGATGCAATCGTTGATTGTGAATCGCACTAGTTTATTAAGAGCACTCTAGCCTGAGAGGAGTGGTGGCCGAGTGGTAAAAGCACCGAATTACGAGTTGTAGGACGCGGGTTCAAATCCAGCCAGGAGCATCATTTGGTGTAATTTATTTCATCACCACTACTTTCAAAACGGTGAACAAAAACATGGTGAGGAAACAGGCATGTCCTAGAACCACAAATCTAAAGCCATGAGCCCATGAAACATCCACTAATCCGCACCGGGCCCGCGAGTTGGGCCTTTCCGTCTCTTAGAGAGGAGGCTTGAGTGTGAAACATCATAAGGCCGATGCTATGGTATGCTTTCATCTTAAGTAGGTTCTTTATATTTCTTACATTTCCACGCCCACCTCAAAGAGTAGTCAGCAAAACGTAGTGACTGAGCAGATACTCGTGGTCCTATATCCCATATGACTTCTTCGAACAATCTTGCAGTCCTAGTACCTACAAAATCTTCGGCGCGCGCTGTTCCCGCGTGCCGCAAGACGTTGTCAACAAACTGTACGGGCTCTACGGGGTCGAAGTCTCCTAGGGCCGAGGATTGAAGCGGAACACCGGGGCCCTGGAACTAAGGCAAGAAGGAACAGTGGGTCATTTAGTCAGTAGAAGTCTGACACTGTTTCTCGCTTTACCCAAGAGCGGGATTTGTTGATTTTTCCCACCATAAAAATAAGTCCTAGTACCTATAAAATCTTGTTATTCAATTACCCACACGCTCTGAACTGTCCAGTGTACAAAGATGACAAGTCGAATCAACCATAATAGAACTCTCAACATAAACAAATTGCGTTGAATTCATCATAAACAGGTATTTTCAATACATAACGCACAAAGAACACATTTATAGGCATTGTGAGCTACAAATATGTCGTAATTGACATACTGGACAAATGAATCAAATTATTTTTATCCAATCATAGACGATGACATGAAAAAATTGTTTTATACAAAGCTTGTTAACCCAGGCAGATAGGTAAGCAATCATTTGGTTGAAGATGAGGCCGGTTTGTCTTATAAGAAAAACTTAAAAAGTCCAGTTCATAAAAAAAATTAAGAACCTAAATACGAGTAGATGTGTCAACAATTTCAATATTTGCAAATCTATCGTTAATTCTGAGAGAAAGAAAATTGTTCAACTTCCTAAATTCTGCAAATTGAAAAGGTCGATTTAACTGTTTTTGAGGGATTTGAACAATTTCACATAAATATATTTTTGTTAAACCTTCTGAACTAAGGATAATCATATTTTTTTTTTAAGATATGTACAATGTAAAAGCTTAAAACAATTAGAATTTCTTCATCATCATCATCTCAGCGCTAGTCCCGGTTGCTTCCTTGGCTTTCACCTCGGTGCCCGGGGTCCGCTTTCCAACTCAAACGCCTCCACTTCGCTCGGTCTTTCGCGTCCTTTGTCGTAAGCCCATTGGCACGCATATCGTCCCTTACGACGTCGATCCAACCACCCGTATTCACAAACGTTACTATGCGGTCTCACAGTGCTCGCGAGCGCACAGGGCAGGGTTTGTGAACTACGCAACACAAACGAACCAATCACAGAGCTCTATTTCAACACTGTGCGTTTGCTTAGTCAAGGGTCGTTTGAGTATTGTTTGTGAATACGGGTGAACGCCTCTTAGGCCTTCCTCGTTTTCAGGGTCCCGGCGGAGGTGGCATGGCGAGGCACCTGTTACCCACGTAATCTGCCGGTTTTCGTAATACGTGGCCATACCAGCGTAGGCGACCCTCCTGCAGTTTATCCGCTATGTCACGGACCTGAAGGCTGCCCCGGATGCGGGAGTTTTTAATACGGTCTTTCCGCGACACTCCCGACATCCAGCGTAGCATATTCATTTCCGTGACACGCAGGCTCTGCTTGTGCCGCTCAAGTACAGGCCACGTTTCACTGCCATACAAAAGGACAGGCCTAATGATGGTCTTATAGACCTGTCCTTTGAGCCTAACCGGCATTTTGGGGTCACAGATAACCCCCGCCACCTCACGCCATTTCGCCCAGGCCGCCGAGGTATGCGACTCGACGTCGCGATCGACGTTCCCGGACTCGTGGAGCACCGATCCCAAGTACCTGACCTGTTCCGTGCGCTCGACTGTGTCTTCGCCAATGCGAACAGGAGCAGCGTTTGTTGTGTTACAGGCCAAGTACTCGGTCTTCGCCGCATTAATTTTCAGACCGCCGTTTTCGTAAAACAATTAGAATTTCTTAAACCAATATTAAGTTTTATAAACTAACCATAAAATTAAATAGCAGACTTTAAAATGCAATAAAAAAATATTAAATACAATTTCGCATAAGTAACAATAAAAAATGCAGTATTTTCTGCAACATATTACATATGCACTAGTATATCCGCACTGGGCCCGCGTGGTGGATTATGGCCCATGCCCTCTCCTAGAGAGAGGAGGCCTGTGTCCCTGCAGTGGGAACATTTAAAAAAATATTTACTGCATGGCAATTATTATTTATAACCATCTGCCAAATAATATTCAAGATTTGCCATCGTCGTTGTTCAAAAGGGTTTTATTTAAAATGTTACTAGAGAAAAATTATTACAGTGTTAAAGAATATTTAGAGGATAAATCGCTAGTAACATAATATGTAAAAATAGGCTTTGCCATATCCAACAGTGACATAATTATCGAACATTAATGACAATTTTATTACCAATTTAATTCAATTTTAATCTTCATTACAATAATATTTATATGTAACATGGCAATCTTAATTCTTAATTTTTATTTTAATAATATTTACAAAACCTTAATTAATATAGAAACTTTAATTCTATTAATAATATTGACATTTTCAATTCAATCCGTATTATACAGAAAAATTTGTACGCCATAGTATGGCAGGATATGCTGGAATCAAAACTGTAACATCTATTGTACCATATTCTGACAAATAAACATATTTGATTTGATTTGATTTTGAAAGGCTGATGATGATTACATATGAAGTCAGTAACTAGTTCTACAAACAATCATGGATAGCGATAGGATGAAATGAACGGAAATATAAGTACAGTTACAGTACGACCGTCAAATCTTGGCGAGTCTAAAGTTACGCTCTAAGAATTTTAGGGCTTGAAAACTCGTACCAAAATAAAGCTTTTAAAAATAAGTGTCAATAACAGTTTTTAACAGCAATAACAATTGCAAATTGCATTTATTAGTTTAAACCATTTATTATATTTACAAGCGCTAAAATTTGCACCGCCTAACTCCAGACTCGCAAAGATCCGGTAGCCGTACTGTAATATGATGGTATGAAGTGCTGATTAAAACACGCAGAGTCGATTAAAGTATATAATATTAACAATTAAAATATTATATAAATAAGCAGATACCAACCAAAACGTAACCAAGACAACTAACTAACAAAGTAAAAAAAAAACTGAGTTTTATAAAACATAAAAGAGTATAAAGTAAAAAGAATCTATCCTTAGCCCATATTCCTGCATGTTAACAAAATCCAGTTGTACCTAATACCTTTATTTACCAATGGGTGCCATCGCTACAAAAACTGATTAATAGATAACAAAAAAGATTTCTGACAAAGTACCGACCATTTCCACCTCGTACCTTGACATTGGCAAAATCATCGGACGTTCGTCGATGGAGCCATGTAATAAAACTAGCTTTTGCCCGCGGCTTCGCCCGCGTGGTATTGGGTTTGGGGTTGGGGTTTCCAGGATAAAAAGTAGCCTATGTCCTATTCCGGAGTGTATCCTATGCCTGTGCCAAATTTCATCCAGATCCGTCCAGCGGTGATTGAGTAACAAACATACATCCAAACATCTAAACATCGTAACTTTCGCATTTATAATATTAGTAAGATAAAAAAATAAGTAAAAAGAATGCACTTCCAGCCAGTGGCCAACAACTCCAATATTTCGATAAGTAACGTTCATACAACTCTTATTTGCTGATCATTAACTGAGCGGATGTGAAACAATTGTCCCATTTAAGCCATGGGGATGTTCATTTGTCTAATCAATACCAATAAGTCAAAATAAAACTGTTTGACCGTTCGTAATGGCCGTTAGGTTTTAGTTTCAAACTTGAACGTTTTGATGGGGATTTGAAGTCTAAGAAGGTTGTTTGAATTTTATTGTGATAATATATTTGTATAAAACATGGTGATGGGATAAAAAATACTATAAGGCACAAACATGTTTAGCTAAGTACAGTACGGCTGTCGGATCTTGGCGAGTGTGAAGTTAGGCTCTGTACAAAAATAAAGCTTTAAAAAAATAAGTGTAAATAACAGTTTTTAATAGCAATAACAATTGCATTTAATAGTTTAAAAATAAAGGTTTTTTTCGGCGAGCAATTCGTTGTTCGCCGTCCGGTCGTTTTGTAACAGTCCAGACGGAGCCCAAGACGTCGGTGGCGCGAACCGTTCCGTAAAGGAGTTGTTAGCAAACTGACGGGTGCCCTGCAGGATTGAAGCCTCCTGGGGCCGGGGGTTGATGCGAAAGCGTAACACCAGAGCTCTGGGATTAAGGCAAAGAAGGATCGGGGTAGGTTGCTTAGTCAGTAAGAGTTTGACACTGTTTCCGGATTCGTCATTGGATGGCTGATGGGTCTACCTATCATTCAATTTCAATGCGTCACCGATTTGATGAGGTCCGTCCACCGTGTTGGAGAGCGTCCACGTGATCTTTTGCCCTCAACTTTCCCTTGCACTACTAATCGCTCCATTGAGTCCTTGTTACGGGCGATATGCCCGAAGAATTTGTATCATATACACCGTTAAATTTTAGTCGTTTTAATCCCAAAAAAGGGTCGATCCAGTACATGAAACACTATCGATTTGTGTAGATAAAATAAAAAAATAAAGTACGTTTTTTCTTAATCTCTTATTGATATACGCATTTACGAAATTAATTTCTTTAAGTAAACGAGTCATTGACCTTTTAGGTAGTTGTCGGTCGTTGCGTACTAACTACCTACAGGTCATTGAACTCGCCCTGCTGACGTTTACTTAAAGAAATCAATTTAGAACATGCGTAAATTAATTCGAGTTTTAAAAGTTATTCTACCTTTACCAATCGATAGTGTTTCATGTACTGAATCGATCCTCTAAGGGATTAAAACGATCAAGATTTAACGGTGTATAGCGGTTCTTTAATAATTATACAGTAAAGTTTTATGTTTGTTTGTTTATTTAACTGTCAAAATGCAACTGCATGTACATCCAAAGACAAAGGCAGGTCAAAGTTCAGTTCCGTCTCAATAATTCATGTTAGTTGTTACTCATTGTTTTAAAACATGTTACTTTTTGTTAACGGTACTGTACGTAGTTATTTGTTTTTTTTTTTAAACCAAGATCATTTTATTACCCGACTACGGCAAAGCCAAAGGAGGGTTATCATTTTGACAGGCTATGTATATACATAGGTAGCTAACATACTCACATACATATACATGAGTGTGAGTATGTTAATCTGTTTCCTCATAGCCCCTAATCTATTTATTATTGAACATTTTGACAGTAAAAAAGGTTTTTTTTTAAATGTACACATCATCTGAATGCGAATATGGTTTCGTAGGGAATCTGTATAAGGGTCGAAGCCTACTGTGCCCAGGGCCAGGGTCTCTTTCTGAAAGGAAGGCTTGACCCCCGCATGAAAGGCAAAAAGGCAACGGGGTGGGGTGTTTAGTCAGTAAGAGTCTGGCACTATCTCACGCTCCGCTCAAGATCGGGAATCGTCATTGGATGATTTTTGCCCACCATAAAAAAAATCTCGATTAAAGATATTTTATGTTTACAATATATTATATGACTTACTAAAATAATATCTAACTACTAAGTTTAGTCCAAGTCTAAGAATAGACTTGTAAACAACTAAACAATCCAGATGTAAAGTTAATTGAAATAGCGATACAATAATAAATATTAACATAATTTATTCTCAATAAATCTTTGCCGCACAATCGTGTATGGCAATTAAATGACTCCTTTTATCAGCCTCTTGGTCCTTTCCTCTTGGGGCTGGTCTGATACATTCTTAATCCTCGATATATGTGTACTATTATTATATCTATTATTTTCTTTCTTCACATCTACACTATCTACATCTACACTAATATAATAAAGAGGTAAAGTTTGTTTTTTTGTTTGTAGGAGGTAATCTCTGGAACAAATGGTTCGATTGGAAAAATTGAAGCTATAATAGAAAGCTGCTTTACTCCTGAGTGACATAGGCTATAAATATTATTTATATAACAGGGATATTAACCGAGAAATATTATTTATATAACAGGGATATTAACCGAGCTATCACAACTTTAGTCTCACAAATTTTCCGCGGACGAAGTCGCGGGCAGAAGCTAGTATTCTATACATTTTGAAATATTTCCTAAAACAAATTTATAAAAAAAAAATTAAAAATTTAATAAATATATTAGTTCGCTGGTGTCGGGAGCAGGGTCTAAGCTTCCGGTGGTTAGGGCTCTAGAGACAGGAACCTTACACAAGCACTGTCTTCTGTGTCAGGCCCTTGATTCGATCGCGCAACGATAGTTTTGTCGTCGAAGATTTTAGCTTCGCACAGCTGGGAGAAATATTTGAAATTGCCGGTTTTGGCAAGGATTTACCTTAAAAAAAGAACTTAAACCATGTCCTAATTTACTGTAATTAAAATAAAAAATAAATGAATACCTACTCTATGATAATATTTTAATTTGTACATTTTTCTTATTTTAAAGAGTAAATAACCAAGTTTCGTACCGGCTCTTCTCAATTGAAATCACCAATTTTAGCCGAAACTTTTTGTTAGTGCTCAATAAAATTGTAGACCTAAACCAAAATAAAAAAATTAAGTTTGAGTTTTAATTTAGAAATTCATCCGTATGGTTTTCAGACGTACAGAATGGCATCATCCCATTTCTTCCTGTGGGCGTCTTAAGAGGAGACTAAGGGACATAACAGATACTGGCCAGCAGCATTCTCTGTGGATCTTTTTTTAAATTTATATTACGAACTACACTTGGATCGCCAACCCGCCTGCCAAGCGTGACGATTATGACAAACTCTTTGGGGAGGTCTATGTATAACAGTGGATGTCTTTCGGACGAAATGATGATGATAATTGAATTTAGAAGGAGCCCTTCCTATAGGGACGTGATTGCAAGGTATTTACATTTTTTGTATGAACTTTTAATAGGTACCTATACAATTTGCTGTAAGTTGAGTCAAAACGGTCATCGACCTTCAATGTACAGTAGAAGATTTTCAGTTTTAATAAAAAATTTCAAGATTTAATATAAGTTCGGCATAACGTCCCCGTTATGATGGTGCGGGTAACCATAGCAACGACGGCCATTTTAATTCTACTTATTTGCTTCGTACTATACCGTTGATTAGTTTTGGCAGTTATTTCCCAAAATAGCCAACTTGTATTATATATATTACCTTCATAAAATTTATTTTCGGTTGGGAAAACTGCTTTAATATCATCGTAAAATCTAAAAACATGCCTAAAAATTGTAGCTCCATTGGACATAATTTATTAGCGCAACGCAGCAGCATAAAGTGTCAAGCATTAACGAGAATCGAGTCACACTTATAGCCCATAAAATTTTAATTCGATTCCATTCTGAAACGAAATGAATGAAATTTTGTAACTTCCTGGATAGGTAGGTGAATAAAACGGTTTGTTGATTATGTAACTTTTGTTTTATTTGTATTTTTTGTGTCCCACTGTTGGATTACGGCCTCCCCTTTATGCTGGCAATTTTTTCCACAATTTGAAAGAAAGAAAAAGGGTTTACTTGCGCATACCAGAGTATAAAACAAAGTTGCTAACCCATATGTATGATTAGATTTTTAAAACTACGCAACGGATTTTGATGCGGTTTTTTTAATAGATAGAGTGATTCAAAAGGAAGGTTTATATGTATAATAAATGTATAACAAATTTAATATCACCATTGCACCCGTGTGAAGCTTGGGCGGGTTGCTAGTGTATAATATAGTGCAACTTTTGCAAACTTCCTCAGTGAACCTGACAACAAATCTGAAGTATCGAATGGTAAGCATTTTAAACGCAACCCAATTTAAATAAAATCGAATTCTCCCAAAGCTTGCCTACACATTCTCCCAATGTTTTTAACGCGACAACTTCGACGCCGGCGCCGTCTTCCGATATCATCTTTCTGGTCTTTTTATCCTTATGTTGGTAGCTAATTGGCAGCAAACGTGCTGAGATTGTCACGGGTTCGTGCCATGGAATTCCTGGGGCTGGAACCTGGACAGCTAATTAGGTGCCTAGTCATTAGTAGAATTTGGACTTGGAGTTTTTATTTTTTAAGAGTAGTGTTCTTTTTTCGTTTGATTTATTTTAGTTTTGGTTAATTTGTAAGTTATAAAAGGTATGGCGGTGTACAATGCGTTTCAAATTAGAATAGGATCGATTGCCATGTTGTGACGTCACGATTTATTGTCAAATCGAAACAAGATATTTTTAAAATTCAGTTTATTTACGAACTGTGAACGAAAAATTTTAATCAGAATCCAGTTGTTAAATTTTACTCATTTCTGAGTTCTTCAATTTTGCAAAAATATCTTCGATTTGATAGTACGGCTTGACGTCACAACCTGTCAGTCGATCCTATTCTTATTTGGAACGCATATTAAGTAGTAGAGAGGTCTTTACTTTTTTTTTGGATTTAAAATTTATCAAGCGGCTTCTGATTAAAACTCATTTGTACTGTGTTTTTTAGTTGCTATTTGCTTTTTAGGGCTACGGTGAACTGTTTAAATAATTTCCACAGTACACTACGATGATGATGATGATTATTTTGTTATTAATGTTCATGATATCAGAAATTTTTAAATTTAATTATTCGATCGTAATTTCTTTGAAATGTAGGTGTAAGAAAGACCATATACTTACTCTCTAGTTTAAACATTTGCCTTTCCTTTATCTCAACTTTTAAAAAGGAAAAAGTCTTATTTTTTTTATCATTGTTTATTTATCTTTTGATGACTATCTCAGTAAGGTAAGCAATGTTGTTACCAACGTTGGACGTCCAATCGTTACCTGTTACTGAATGTGTTCTCAAAAAGTTTTGTATGAGTGGGATGTCCACTATACTCCAACTTATGGTGACGTATTACCGACCGTCTGGTGGTCCGATGATGGAACACTAATTAGATATTGGTTTTGATTCTCTCTAATTATGAAGGTAACTGTAATATTAGCCCGAAAGTCTTTTGAATGCTATATTCAAGGAGATTTTTTTCAGTTCCTATAATCTATTGCTTGACTGCGATCTCACCTGATGGTAAGCAGTGAAGCAATCGTCGATGGTGAGGCGCACTAGTTAATGATGAAATAATGTTCAATGCCTAGCCCCACGCAAACACCGGCGTTCGCACACCTATTGTCTTTCTATTATGTCTCTAATAACGGCATTTGAAAGGGATACCACAAAAAAGGGTCCCACAACTCGAGTCGCAAGACGAACAGAACAGGTTTTCACAGAGCGATACATAGCAATTAACTTTGCACTCCAATATGCAGCGAATAAATTCAGCTTCGATAGTATCGCCTTTATTCTAGTTTTGCAGCCAATGGAACTACTAGTGTTGGGCGACATTCATTTTCGCGGGGTACCCCGGGATTTAGTAGTGACTTGGTGAGTCATAGAAAAAGGATAAAATAATCGCGAGGTACAAGTTTTATGACAACAGTATACGTAATGCTAACCCTTTGTAATGACTAAGATCTATGATTAAGATTAAATTTAGGGTATGCTGAGCAGTTATTTTTTTTTTCTTTTTTTTATGGTAGTTAAAAATCATCCAATAACGAATCCCGTTCGTGGGTGGAGCGGGAAACAGTGTCAGACTCTTACTGACTAAAGAACCTACCCCGTTTCTCCCTTGCCTTATTCCCAGAGCCCCGGTATAACGCTTTCGCACCAACCCTCGGCTCCAGGAGGCTTCGACCCCGAAGGGCCCCTACAGTTTGCTAGGTTTTTTGGCAGTTTTGAAGTGTTCTCAAGTAAAAAATCATCTAATGACGAATCCGGCTCTTGGGCGGAGCGGGAAATAGTGTCAGACTCTTACTGACTAAACGACCCACCCCATTTCTTCCTTTCAGATACCGGACTGGGGTAATTTGCTGACAACTCCTTGAGGCGCGCGGGAACTGAGCGCGCCGTCGACGATTGGCTTGGTCCGGACTATTACCCAGATGGTGGGATGGCGAACTACCCATTGCTTACCGTCCGCTAGCCCGCGCCTGCGCTGGCCGGAAATCGGGATCGGAATCGCGGCAGCGTCTGAGGCGTTAGCTCATTCGTGCTATATCGACGTGGCTAGCTGAGTAGGAGTTCAGTCCGACTTTTTAAAAAAGAAAGAAAAATATTATATTTGTGTTTTCTTTTACTCTATTCATTTTATTTCTCACCTGAACGTTCCCAGTTCCCCGTGTCCACCGACCATCCCTACCAACCCACACGTATTGAAATTGAGATGTTTGATGTTGATTATGGCCGCGTGGGACGATATTAATTGGTCGTACTGATATTACTAATTATTTTACAATCTAAGACTATCTCACTTCTTGTTGACAAGCTGAAAGCTGGTCCTTGAATAGTGAACTTCTAAACCATTACATAGTATAAAACAAAGTCGCTTCCTGTCCCTATGTATGCTTAAATCTTTAAAACTACGCAACGGATTTTGATGCGGCTTTTTTAAATAGATAGAGTGATTCAAGAGGAAGGTTTATATGTATAAGGTTTATGAGTATACATTTATAAATATTTAATATCAGCATAGCACCCGTGCGAAGCTGGGGCGGATCGCTAGTATGATATAATATTGTGAGATTGTGGTCAAACGCGAGTCTATCTAGAATAAAAAAAAAATGTATACATTTTTGATTTAATCTAATTCTCTATTAAAAATGAACGGTAAAAAAAGGAATAATAAACAAGAAGTAAAAATAAAGGTAGGAAAGGAAATGTAAGAACAGGAAAGGACAGAAACAAATATTATTTATTTGAGATCTGCATAGGGCATATAGTACAAGAAATTTTAAGAAAACAAGCCAGTCAGGCAGGAGGCAGGCTGTGCTATAATTATATAGCATCAGCTTTACAATGTTTTCACTGCTGGGACTCTACTCTCGGAGAGGGAATGGGCCGTAATCCATCACGCGGGCCAGTGCGGGTTGGTGGATGTCACATGTCTACAAAGTTTTTGATTCTAGGACATGCCTGACTGGGTTTGAACCCGCAACCTATGGGGCCGTTACCACTCGGCCACCACTGTTCTACATCACTGCTGTGCATCATTACTTGCTTTATCACAAAATCTAGAATAAGATGTTAATTTCAGACTGGTTCCCGATTCACAATCTCAAATTCTCAATATTAAAATATGCATAACATAAATAAATTTAATACTATCTAACTCCAGAGAGACAGCTAGACATGGTTTGAATAGTAAAATTGTTTCCTATCGTTTAATTGCTGGTAACATATTGACAGTTGCTGTCAACAAGTTATGACTTGTAACCAGTAGTACCTGTTTGTAAGAGAAATATGTATTACAGGACAGTTTGACAACTTGTAAAATGCTAAGGTTATGGACAGAGTGAGACGCTTGCGCGGGTGCTAAAATTTTAAGGTGAGTGCAATCACTCTGCAGAAAGCCAAGCGCGATGTAGTGGGGACAATAATTTCAAAAGGACGCTACGCTAGTAGGTAATATATGTATGTATATGTCTTTGGGTGGGGACTTTTTTAAGAAGCTAATTGTCCAATATAGCTTCTACTGGCCGCCAAAGCATCGACATTCAAATTTGAAATGCAGTTCTTTACAAGTGTGAATTTAAAGTTAATAAATACCTAACAAAAAAATTGTACCTAACTAAGACATGATTCAATGACAATTAATGTATTGTAGTTTTAAAAAATTCCATACGCTTCCTATCACGTACCTAAAAAGGCCTGGACCTCACGTACCTAAAAAGGTTTGGACTGGAATCCCCAAGGGAAAAGGAAGCGTAGCCGTCCTTGGCAAACCTGGTAACGCATAGTGTTGGCAGAAGTGACGGTCATCAGATTGCCATGGAGTTAGGTGAAGCGAGGATATGACTACTGTCGGTGCCCTCTGCCCCAGCTAGGAGACATACGATCTTGAAGCAAGCCTCTAATTTTAAAAAGACTTTGCAAATCGTAACGCAAAAAGCAGCAGAAACAACCAAACTTGAACCATTGAAGACTCTTCCGCCTGATCACCGGTAAGTTCAAATTTGCTTGCACTCGAAACAAATATTAAAAAGGTTTAGTATGGCCTTGTGCCGCACGATTCAAACGAATTATTTTTTAAGTGGTCAGTCAAAAATTACGGCGATAGTTTCTGATTCTAATCTAACCAAATCGCGTCCGCTACCGCGGCCGCACCCGCCTTCATCACAACACTTTCACTAAGGACATGGCCTAAGAAATACGGGCAAGGTTGCTATCACGCTATGAGAAGTATCCATTTTGCATTTGGTCTTTGACACCATGTTATGGTAATATCATGGTCTTTGACTCTACGGGCAATATTATTTATTTGTTTATTAAAACTTTATGCACATGCTGTACAAAGGCGGACTTAATGCCTTAGGCGTTTTCTACCAGTCGACCCTAAGGTCGACACCCTAAGGTGGTGCAGAAACGTAGCATGATAGGTGCAACTTAAAAAGATAGACAAAAAGAAAAGAAACGAAATTTAATAATAATAAATACTTACTTAGATACATACATATTAATAAGTAAGGTCATTGTGAAAACAAATCAAACTAGTCACTGCTGAGATAAATCCGCCAACTTCTCGCGAATGTAGTCTCGTGCCTTCGCCTTAAAAGACATATGGCTGGTCGCCATCCTGATATCCGGAGGGAGCGTATTCCATAGTGACAAAAAAGGAGGAGTGGATAAGCCCAGAGCGGTGTAGGGGACATCGTAGAAGACGATTGTTTGATGACCGAAGAGTCTTATTGTGCTCAGAGCCAAGAAATTGAATTTCCGACATCAGATATGAAGGAGAAGAAGGATTGTAAAGAAAAGAAAACAAGGTAGTCAAGCTTAGCGCTCTGTGCTGGCGAATGGGCAACCATTTTAAAAGCGAACGATGCTCGGATACATGATCGTACTTACGAAGGTTGAAGACGTAAAATATTAATAGGTGTGTAACATATTATATAGCGCAATGTAAGGAAGACCACCTAGGTCTTCCTTACATTGCGCTATAAAACGCAACAAATCTCCTTCCATTAGTGACTGCGCATATCTCAATAGTAATGTCATCGATCTAGCTAGAATTAATTTTCCGGCTCGATTTTAGAATGGTTCTTATGTGACGCGACCAGGGGCAAGTTATAGTTCGTTTTTTAATTCTAGACTACAATTTGAAAACTCAGAATGTCACACTAGAAATATGTTCCCAATTTTCTGGAGTTTTACATTTTAAGTTGTCAAATCGTAGTCTAGGATTAAAAAACGAACTATATTTTCATAATATCGTCATTCCAACACGATTCCATTTTTTTTTTTATGGTGGGGAAAAATCATCCAATGACGAATCTCACTCTTGGACGGAGCGGGAAACAGTGTCAGACTCTTACTGACTAAACACCCCACCTCGTTCGTTCCTTGCCCTTCGCGCTGTGGCCAAAGCCTTCCTATCAGAACGAGACCCTGGGCCTCAGTACGCTTCGACCCTTTTGATCCTTCAGGTATCGCAGGGTGACATTTAAAGGCAAAGCCCATGCCGATGATCCATGCTGTTCTTCGCACAGTTCAAAAAGACTTCAACAATGCTTGCTCGGAGTGCGGTAAAGTTCGAAACAGTTAACGAGACCTTAGAACTCAAAGGGCAGTTGTAGAAACATAGCTGGTTTTATTCAGTAAAAGTGTGACACGTTTTATGGCTCTGCCCAGGGCGTGATAAATTATTTGATGATTTTCTAAGTCAAAAACAATGCGCAAACAATAAATAATTATTCATTTTGTAATTGATTGTGTTAATGTGAATTATTTAATTTAATAATGTTTGTATTTAATGATTTTATTTGATTTTAATTTTGTATTAGTTTTATCTGTAGACTATGTTTGAAATAAATATCAATTGAATGCTATTATCTATATAAAACCCCAAACAGTGTAACACCTACTGAAAAAACATTACCCTACCTTTGGGGAAGTCGGATAAAAATCAAAAACTTTTGTTCAACACAATTCACCCATAATTCAACCCCATTCACCAACAATAAGAATTTTATCGCTATTCCGAAACCTATAAATTATACACACAAAAGAGATTCGAAAGCCAAATAAACATTTTGTTTATAAAACCGAACACATACGTCAAATCAAAGTCTGAACAGAATCCGAATCAAAGGAGACGAGAACAAAAGGATTTTGTACATCGCACCTCACATATTACCCCAATACCACTTACACTTTCACACAATAATCACCCTTTAGTCTGTGTAGCACTGTAGAAAATTCCGTGGTGAATAAACTCCTGAAATGCTGGAACTTGTGGTAGGGTGTACCATCAAACGGTAGTGCAGTAATTAAACAGATTTGTTCCCGTGTTTTGTTGGTGTTACGTAAGTACTGAAAGTTTTCGTACAAGTATTTTGAGTTCCGGTATATTTGGCCGGAGTTGGGTGTGCTTGCGCATATACGTTGCGTAAGAGATACGATAAGAACAAACTTTTTTTTTAAAGTATGTTGTTGACTCTCCAAAAGGGTCGAAGCCTACTGGGGCCCAGGGTCTGTTTCTGAAAGGAAGACTTGGCAAAGAAGTAACGGGGTGGGGTGTTTAGTCAGTAAGAGTCTGACACTGTTTCCCGCTCCGCCCAAGAGTGGGATTCGTCATTCGATGATTTTTACCTACCATAAAAAAAAGCGGTATCGGGAACAGGGTATATTATTATTTATTATCATTAGTTAGTTATTAGGTTGGCTCCCCAACCTTTGGCATAGGTCTACCCTTTCATTTCCCTTATATCTAGTTTAATTCATAGGTCAAAACGACGTTGGAAGTCCAAATTAAAAATATACGCCATTCAACTATTCACACCTTTCCCTACAAAACAATACTAATTATATTTAACAGCTAATTACCTCTAAACGAGCACAGTGTGCATTCTTCTGTAAATTATATACCATTTACCACGTTATTCTTTGCGGTTCGTTAGTTATATTTGTTTATTGGTTTATGAATAAACACCGTCTTTTTACAAATTTTTTGGTGTTTTATTGTCGGGTAATTATGGAAACATTTTTTTCTTTTCAGCATGGTTTCATTGTTTTTGAAATGAAAAAGATTTTTTTTCATAATTATAATAAATTAGCTTTTGCCCGCGGCTTCGCTCTCGGCAACAGAAAAATGTGATAAATGAAGAACCCCTCGACCGATTTCGTGCAAACTTCACATAACCCATCTACTCCGAACAAAGTTTGGTTTGGATAGGTGAACCCGTTTTTGAGTTATAAAATAAAAACGAAAAGTGGCTTTGACCCGCGAAGTATTCTTTTTTGTAGGTACCTACTTAATAATATTATTTAATACTCACCTTGTATTTATTTGAGAGCAGTGGTGGCCGAGTGGTAACGGCCCCGACTTACGAGTCGTAGGTCGCGGGTTCAAACCCAGCCAAGCGCATTACTTTGTGTAATTTATTTCATCACCACTGCTCTCAAAACGTTAAAGGAAAACATCGTGAGGAAACCGGCATGTCCTAGGACCAAAAATTCGAAGACATGTGACATTCACCAATCCGCATTGGGCCTGCGTGGTGGATTATGGCCCATTCCCTCTCCTAGAGAGAGGAGGCCTGTGTCCCTGCAGTGGGAACATTAAAAGGATGATGATGATGATGATGATTTATTTATGATATGGATTTTTTTTCCTTAATATATACACATAAAATATCTATCTATTTATACATATTTTAGTACTAGTATTCCTATACACACAACCACATAACTGGTTCGGCGTACACACCTCTCAACCAGGTCCAGTTGAAAACCAGCGTCAGGCACTTAGCTGCCTGACATACATGCTGAACTGGGCCTGTTTGGAGCAGCCGTGGGGCAAACAACAATTATTATTGTACCTACTAAATAGTTTAACTTGTTGTTTATTATTGTGCTAGAAATGTTATTTTTTTCTTTTCTTTCTTTCTTTCCTTTCTGATTTTTATACGCCCGTAAGAAGACAGGGTTTCTCTAGTCTTATACTAGAGAAATTATGTAATATACGAAGATAAAGCGGAAATGGGTAAGATTTCATATTATAAACGCTCCTCCGGTTAGTACGGAAATGTGTAATTTATTTTTGTAATTTCAGTTGTTTTTTTATATGGTAAGTAAAAATTGTCCAATGACGAATCCCGCCTTTAGGCGGAGCGGGCAACAGTGTCAGACTCATACTGGCTAAACCATCCATCCCGATTCTACGTTGCCATATATACCAGGGCCAGAGCCTACTTAAAAAAAAAAAAAACGTTTATTTCAAATAGACTAATTGCAGGCACTTTTGAATTGTCAAAATGTCGGAAAGTCAAAATAAAAAGAAAGCGAAGCTAAATTGCACGTTTCAAGGCGTAGATCTCTATGGCGAAGAACGTGCAAGAAACTCCATGGACACTTAAACATACTTAAATCATATCATGAGTTACACTTTCACAGTTTTCACGCAACTGCTCTCAAAACAGTGAAGGAAAACTTCTTGAGGAAACCGGCATGTCTTAGAACCAATTCGAAGACAAGTGACATCCACCAATTCGCACTGGGCCCATGTGTTGGATTATTGCCCATTCCCTCTCCTTGAGAGGAGGCCCGTGTCCCAGCAGTGGGAACTTTAATAAGGCTGATGATGATGATGATGATGAGTGATAATAAATCATCGCTTACATATGTCTTGTCGCTTTCAGACTCAAACCCTTGGCCCCAGTTGGCTTCGACGCTTCTGCAGGGTCCCTACGTATCGTGAAGGGGATGACGATGAAGAATTGAAGATCCCAGGCTTGAAAATACTGAATTGCGACAAATCACTCGATGGCATTGTAGTGTATCAAATAGAACTGGTAAAGTGCTGTCATTGGTCTACAATACGAGAGCCACAATTGAATAACGATTTTAATGCGCACACGGCGAACAGGGGTCCGAAAGTATAGTGTTGTGACAGTTCTAAATGGTATTTATCGATAGATTTGAAAATAGTTATATATTTTTTAATTAAAATAATAATACTGACAGCTTGCTAAATACAGTGTAAATTGCTACTTAATATGCTGTTGTGATCTTCCATTTCAACTGCTCAGTATGTTTATCGACTACTGTGCAAAACAAATCGGATAAAACTGTTATTAAAGGCTATTGAGAGTAATTTTTAGGAAAATTGAATATAGGACTGACCTTAAAAGTTGTTCAAAACTTAGATTTTAAACAGTTTACTCTAAGGTTGGGTATTAAAAGGATTTTTGTTTTTGAAATTATGTGCCTTTTATTTAATTTTAAATAAGAGCCAAGTAATTTTCTAATTTCTTTTCCATCTCTTCAAGAGTTAAAAACCTTTATAATTTGTAACAAATTGTCAATATCACTGCAGTTTATCGATGTCGGTACCAATCATCGCACATCACTTCATAACTGTAGTGCACTTATCGGAGACACAGCTCATCAACGTTGGAGTGTATACGGGACTCGTTTGATCTGAAGATTTGCTATCTGAGAGGCTAACTGTGTTAGGACATTCTGGGGCAAGGTTTCAGAACTGAGCTTGTTACCCAATACTACTCAGTATGTCGTTGGTATAAAAATAGTTTTATTGAGTAGTATTCTACAACTATAAGGAAAAAAACATCGTTAAGTTACCAAAAAATTTGTATTTATTTTATTTGTGGACCCAAAATTCGACTACTTAGTAAAATTTTTACTTTATAAAAAGTTGGGACCGCGGTCCTGGTTCAAAGAGACCCAAGATCCAGCTAGGTCGTTAAGGTAAGAGAATATTATGTCCAAAAAAAAAATCTCTGTTTACTTACACTGTTACAGCTTCTCATCTCAATAGAGAACCCTAAAACAAAGATGTTGAATTTAACACTGACCCCAAATATACAAAAATATGGTCAAGAGAATCATGCCAATGGATAACTTTCTATCCGTTGACTCCTCTAAAAAATACGCAGGTTTATATACATGTTTTTATCGATATCGATACTCGATACCAATTCAGCAGTACTATAAACATCACTAAACTGTAGTGCACTTATCGAAGAAATCGCTCGTCAACACTAGAGTGACTGAGTGTATACGGGACACGTTTGATCTAATGTCTCGCTATTTCGACCCTGTCGACTGTAGTAGAACATTTGGTGCAGCTCTGTTGCTAGACAAAGATATGGCTTTGAAACTTAGCATAGCGATTAAACCTTCTTAGGATAATGTGCCACTAATACTAATAATGACAATGTGATAAGTATAAACAATTGCATTACGGCTTACCATCAGGTGGAATCGCAGTCAAGCACTGGTTTATGTAATAAAAAATATCTTATGTTGAAATTCAACTGATACCTGTAAGTCTTGCGTATAGAGCGCTACGGGCCCTAGTATCGCATCTGCCTTTTAATTTTCACACTATTGGGACTCTGGCCTTCTCCCTAGGAGGGAATTGACCGTAAATCACAGGAAGGCCCAGTGTGGGTTGGTGGATGTCACATGTCTTCGAATTTTTTATTTATACACACACAGTGTTCCTTCTCGTTTTGAGAGCAGTGGTGATGAAATAAATGACTGCGTAGTGCAAAGTCATGCGTCTGGTTGGGTTTGAACCCAAGACCTACAACTCGTAAGTCAGGGCCCTTACCTCTCGGCCACTACTACTTTCTAATACATCAATCGTACTGTTTAAATGCATGTAAAGTAAGTCGAAACAAATCGTAAAGAAAATTTAACAATGCTTTACCGAACATTTTCTTTTACAGAAGTTTCATAATGATTTTAATTAAGTGAAATACTTACTAAAATCCCAGGCGGCGTCGGGTGTATTCTGAAAGAAAAAAAATGTTCAGTAATAAAGTGTCTAGAATTAACTATCACCCAGTTTGGTTCCGCGAGGATTTGTAGGGGGACCAACATTCACGGTCGAATATGGGATCGGACCAGAAATGTTAGAAACGCAGATTGCTTCTCTGTAAAAAGAACTCGGATTGTTCTAAATAATGAACAGGTGTGTTTTTGCCAGTAAAAGTCTGAAACTATATCATTTCATCCAGGGCAAGAGGAGTTATCTGACGATATTTCATCTCAATAGAAGGCATTAAGAAGATTGATGTTGGCTACAAAATGATAAAAATTACTGTACATTTTTTTAAATAATCGATACCAATTTTTGTATCTGTATAGAAACAAGTGTTACCTTACGCATTGCACTGTAGTTTTAGGATCAAGCTTCTATAGTTAATGAATTATTTCAAGGCAGAATCTCGCGTCATTGTTACTGCTTAGGTTCTTCTTCTCAGTAATCTACTCCTGGTAATGGATCGTCTGGTAAGTTGGCAATGGCTTTTGTGAAATAATAATAATAAAGTTACTGTCTAAATAACAGTAATTGATTATTTAATTCTTTACGTTTTATAAAAGAAACATTGCACAAAGCATTTTTTTTTAATGACGTGCTTTAAGCGTAATATAGCAGTAGTCAATAAGTCGAATGGTTTAATTTCCCTTTCTCATAATGATCTTGTCTTAAATCGGGTATTCCCATAAAAACGCAAAGCATGGCAACACTAACTTGTAGTTTTATGCATCGATAGTGGTCTCGTTCGGATATAACGCCCCATTAGTTTTTATGTCCAGTGTTGCAAGCTGACAAATAATATTTTTCCTCAAAGTCGTTAGTGTCAAGTCGACGATTTTATACGCAGTTTCTATTTAAGATAACCTGAGAAATCTTCTTTATATATCTATATAGTTATAGATAGGGAATGCAATCTGGTTTTTCCGAGATCTGTTTATCCCGAGGTATGTCAAATAATAGTATATAGCAACACTATATTTTAATAAAAACAATATAAGATCATTTAAGCAATTTTTACAATACTTGAAATGTATGTCTTAGTTCTTATTCGAAACAATATAATACCAACTGACAGTTCTGTAGGTATTTATATATGACTTATCTGTGTATTTATATCTATTTACATTACTGTTACTGTGTACAGGTATACTTGTACAGACTAAAAATAATAAATTTTAATTCAATTTATTATTTAGTAATTTTTTTTTAAATTTATAAATAGATACTAGTGCTTGACTGCAATCCCACCTGATGATATATTATGAAGAGGTTAACTTTTCATTTTTTATTTTTAGGAGGTAAATTTTAAATAAATAATTAAACTCGCAAAATTTTGCCTGAGCCCCATTCTTCCGAGATTGCATTCCCTACATGTAGAAGATGGCTTGCCTTTATTTATTTCACTAGTAATAAAATATTCGTTGCGTGTTGATCTTGCAAAAGTATGGGTGTTGCCAGAAGCAAAATTTGCAATAGAGATTCTAGAATTGATTGTGGAGTTTTGACATGTAATCAAAACTTTCATAGTTTATTGGTGACAGTGAAAATGTAATATCAATTTTAAATATGTGTAGGCGTAAATAATTTATCTGCATTACGTTGGCTCTTCTTACTATGTAGGTATCTAGTGTTTTTTTTTGTGTTGTGTTAACATCATCCATTGACAAGTCCCGCCCTTGGGCGGAGCGAGAAACAGTGTTAAACACGTACTACGTGTGCCCCAGAGAGATCTTAGCCAAATTTTAGGGGTTTAGAAGGGCCGTTTCTTCTAGGGCCTAGGGTTGACTTCTGAAAAGGAGATCCAGGTTCCTGGAACGCATGGAAAAGAAGAAACACAGGTGTGGTTTTAGTCAGTAAAAGTATGACATGTCCCAGTCCACCCGAGAGTGAGAGAAGTCATCACTTAAAAGAGATCAATGGAAAACTGAACTATGTATTCTATAATACTAATTCAACATTTGTATGCAAAGCATTGCAATGGAATCCATATAACACTTGTGTCATGATAAAATTCGCATTTATAATTTTCGATCCCACGGGATGGTTTTTTCAATAAAATATTTTGTACTAACAATGGCAATACCTACTTTTGGACAGGATGCCTAAAAGGAAATAAAAAAAATACAGATTTTTATAAAAAAAATCGAACGTCCCAATTCAAATTTCGAACGTCCAAATTCAAAATTTGCATATCCGTCAAAAAGTTTGCGCGGGAAAAAAAAACACTCTCAATGTTTTTTTTTAATTTTGCTGCCAGGAATATTTTTATCGGGATAAAGATCTTTCAAACCGGTAGTAAGGGCATATCGATTGAATACTAAAATCTACGACAATGGCGAGTAATGTTTTTACATTTTGGGACAGGGGAACAGTTTTTACAACCGGACATTTTAATAAAATCACATTTATAGTGCATTGTTGTCTGTTTGTGATTTATGATTGCTGTCATTGTCATCTGATGACAGAATGATTGAAAATGTCAATGAATGATATCGGTCTTGTAGGTTAGGGACAATGTGAAACGCAGTTTGTCGTACATATGACTTCTTGAAAGGAAAATCGTTTTGAAATGCATATTATGGTTTACTAGCTTTTGCCCGCGGCTTCGCCCGCGTGGTATTGGGGTTGGGCTTGGGGTTTCCGGGATAAAAAGTAGCCTATGTCCTATTTCAGAGTGTATCCTATGCCTGTGCCAAATGTCATCCAGATCCGTCCAGGCGTTTTGGCGTGATTGAGTAACAAACATCCAAACATCGTAACTTTCGCATTTATAATATTAATAAGATTGAGGATTCCTTCTATACTTACAAGAATTCTTCCAGTTCAAATTTAATTATTCAAATATCTAATTGATTTTAATAAATTTTAAGAAAAATTTTGCATATAAAGCTAATCAATTATTTGTCTTTTTTTACTTTGAAAAGAATTTTTGTACAATAACCGTCAAATCTACTTAAAACATACAACTGTACTAAAAAATAATCTAATCAGAAAAAAGTTTATTCCTACTATCTACATCCTATTTTATGTTTTAGTCCTTTGCACATAAATAGATGCTTACGACATATATTTTAAAAGTTACCTAATACAAACAAACTGTCAGAATGAAAACCGTATCTCGACCGAAAATCTAGATATCAAAGACGACTAATAAAAAAAAAATGCGCCACCGGTACATGGTGGATATCCCACATATACGTACAAAACGTTTTGGCAACACTTTCAATGTGCGTACCTACAGCCAAGGAGTGGAATTCCTTGCCGGAGTCAGTGTTTCCTGATAGCTTCAACCCAACCCGGGAATCTTTAAGTCGCAAGTGAATAGGTTACTTCTAGGTAAGCGCGCTCCATCGTCGTCGACCGCATCGTCGCGTTCCATCAGGTGAGATAGCGGTCAAGCGCAAACCTATTATCAATAAATAAAAAATAAGCTTTTGCCCGCTGCTTCGCCCGCGTGGTATTGGGGTTGGGCTTGGGGTTTCCGAGATAAAAAGTAGCCTATGTCCTATGCTGGAGTGTATCCTATGCCTGTGCCAAATTTCATCCAGATCCGTCCAGCCGTTTTGGCGTGATTGAGTAATAAACATCCGAACATCGTAACTTTCGCATTTATAATATTAGTAAGATAAAATAAAATAAAAATCTTATATTTCGGACAAAATCCATAGGTGGTTAGTAAGTACACACTACTTAAAAACTAGTGTTAGTACTTATAATTACTGGCAACATCTATTATACGCCACAGGGAAGTGTAGGCGCATCCAATGCTCCAGTATGGGACTGTCCCACCTGTCCGTTATCGTCTTCAGGATGCTGATTTATGAAAAGTGTGTAGCCACCTTTGCGCTGAGCCTAATTAAACTGAGGCGTGGTAGGAAACAAATGAAGTTTTGATCGAAATTTTGACGTCCTGGAGTTATTGATATTACTTATATACAACGAAATGGATGTGGACAAAGCCACTATCAACAACTAGTCTATTCCAATAACAGTCAAGTTAGCTAAACTTGACTCTAGTTGGGACATTGTTTATATCTCCGTCTATTTAGTTTCAAACGAGCGCACGTTCGAACTGTATTGAGTTTCGGATTGTATTTCAGGACATCGGGTTAGAACATTGGACTTGCATATTTCTGTTTTTATTTTTAGGTTTCTGTTCGTTAAAAGGAAAAAATGGAACACTTATAGGACCATTTTGTTGTCTGTTTGTCCGTATGTCTGTCAAGACCTTTTATTTTGGAAAAGTGTGGAGGTATCGAGTAGAAATAAAAACCATATACTTAAGTTAATGATTTATTTATTTATTTTAAAAACATACACCCTATCCTCACAGGCTTGACCTAATGCGACAGTGGTTCACAAAAATGCTACAGATATAAATATAAATTACAAAAATACTGTTTTAATTGAAATTACAAAAAAGTAATAAAACAAAGACGAGAAATTATACAATAATAAAAATAAAATATATCTCAAATTAAATGACGAAAAAAGAAATGGACGTTTATCGCAAAAAACACATATTTCGACACTCTCAAAGGAATCAAAATTCATAGATTACTTCCCGTTGGCTTAGAACCCTAAAATTTGTTGTGAAGCAAGGTATTACATCCATCACAAATATAGGAATATGAAACCTGTTAATTTGTACTTACAACACAAAAAAAATCGATTGAAAACGTCAACCACATTATTGGTTGCCATCAGGTTAGATAGTGGTCAATTGCAAGCCTAATAATAAAAATCTTAAGATTAGTGCTTGACTGCAATCCCACCTGATGGTAAGCAGTGTTGCAATCTTTGATTAAGAGTTTAGAAGCGCACTAGTTTATCAAGACTTTATTATCCCCCTTTAAATCTAATTTTACTCTTCTTTATTTATGTTACAAGTTCAGAAAAAGTCGGCGAATTCAATAAACATTTAGATCAGAGGTGCCCAACCTGGTTTTATAGGGACCACTTTAGTGTCTTTATTGTCAAGGTATGTTAAAAAATACCAAAATAATTAGAAAATACCTTCTCATCATCAATATGAAACTTGCAGTATTAAAAAGAGCAGCCAATTCTTTAAACTAAATCTGAAGTAACAAGCTTTTTATAGAAAGAACAACACTTGCGATAATAACTTAGGGCCGAGTCAAAGTCAAAGTAAAAATATTTTTATTTCACATAAGCCTACATGGGCACTTGTAAAACGTCAGAAGTTAGTACACGGTTCCAAATTAGTCGATTCCTATGGAGAAGAATCGGCAAGAAACATCATGGATATTCTTTAAAAAAAAATGTTACATTTCCGTATTTCAGTATTAAAAGATAAATTATGTTGGGACAGTACAGTGCAGTCAATATTGCACTCGAGAGCACAACAAGAGTCACACTGCCATTCCAGGTGTGCCTCGGCCCTTATAGTCTGTAACTTAACTTATCCATTTGTTGAGTTTTGCTTACTAAGCATCTCATATTATATTTTAATATTTGTATGCCAGATAATGGCGAAATGTGTCATTGCGCTAATAACATATATGCTACCGATCCTGTACCACATTTGATACAAATAAATGCTTTGACTTTGACTTTGACTTACGTTGGAAAGTTTTAAATTTAACGTCTCTTTGGGACCACGGACCACAAGTTGGGAACCACTGATCTAGACGAGCCAACTAAACAGATATAACGATTGAAGTTCGCAATCAATTGCCATTTGGCATGTAATCGTCTTAATGGATTGCAATTGTCTTGTCCTTGCTTCCCAGAATTGAAGAGCTCTTGTTTCTGTTAATACTGATCGCTTTGCATTTTCAGTCTTATTTATGAAACTAGCCTATTATAATTATGATTATTACATGCTTTATATTATTTTCATCTGTCCGATGCTTTTTCTTATTTTTATGGTGGGCAAAAATCATTCAATGACGAATCCCTCTCTTGAGCGGAGCAGGAAACAGTGTCAGACTGTTACTGACTAAACACTCCAGCCCGTTCCTTCTCTATTCTTCGCACTGGGACCAAGCTTTCCTTTCAGAATGAGACCCTGGGCCCCAGTAGGCTTCGACCCTTTTGCAGAGTCCAAACGACCTATCCGATGTTTGTGATTAAATCTTGAAAATTAAATTTTATCCACTTTTTGGTTACCAATTGAGCTAAAATTTTGCATACATGTGTAATTCGGGTGAAAATGCAATATTATGATGACATGGAGCTGATCTGATAATGGAGCTGGAAGGTGACTATAGGAACTCTGTAATTAAACGACACAACCCCGACGAGTTTGGGCTCGTGTGATTCGTTTTAACCCCGACGGTTTGCTGACATCTCCTTGAGGTGCGCGTGGAACTCTACTCACCATCGATGACTTGGGCTTGGTCTGGACGGTTTTCAGATGGCCGGACGAAGAACTACCCATTGGTCGCCGTCAACATTGGTCCCACAGTTGAATGTGAAGAAGGCACGGAAGATTGTCAGTATGTTCAACTGGTTACCCATCCCCAAATTGACCTTGAAAATCGACACGTGTAACTGGATCAATGACTGATAATGAATAAATGTAGCTGATAAAAAATCATTCGACGGATTTCCTGTGATAGCTTACATCAGAAAATTATAGAATTGGTTTAAAACTAAAAACATTAAACATTATCACAACAAAAAATTTAAACAATAAAATTGTAACTGAATTCTATAATTGCTAATTGTAAGTGCAGGCTTACGTACGACGAGCATTGCGTAGGTCGCCGTCTGGTATGGACTAAGCCCCAGTTGTTGGCGGAGGAGCAGCAGGGCCGATGTCCGCTAGAAACTATGGTCCTGAATGGAAAGGGCCACTGATGGACACAAATAAGATATAAATTCTATCAACTACTTGCACTTTTTTATGGTAAGTAAAAATCATTAAATGATGAATCTCGCCCTTTAGTGGAGCTGGAAATAGTGTCAGACTCTTATTGACAAAACAACCTACCCCGTTTCTTCCTTGACTTAATCCCAGGGCCCTGGTAATACGCTTTTGCATCAACCCTTGTTCCCAGAAGGTTTCGACCCTGCTAGGCCACTACAGTTTGCTGACAACTCCTTGTGGGACGCGGGAGGGAACAGTGAAAGAAAGAGAGAGTGTGTTACATGATTCAGAGAATTGTAACTTCGAAAAAGTATGTATTTATTATTGCATATGTTTTTTTTCTTTAAGTTGCACCTACCGTGTTTAGTTTCTGCACCACCCCAAGGTCGACTGCTAGAAAATATCTATGACATTAAGTCCGCCTTTATACTTATTAGGTGCATAATTTTTTTATAAATAATTAATAACACTTTTCCGAATCCGAAACAAGTAACAACGAATGAAATTTTGTATCTAAAACACGAAAAAATTATATTTATATAGGTATATATATAATATTAAAAAATACAGACAGAAATATGAACTTTTCTTCCTTACATTATTCAATTATTGCATACAACACCGTTAAAACTGCATTACTGTATCGAAAAAAGCTCGTCCTCAAGATGAGAGCATCACTGACCCAAATATAAGACAAGTTACAACAAGCCATTATAATAATCGTACATAGAGCACGGAATCGAGTACAGAGTCACCATATTTACATTAATAGCTTGGTGAAGGTGAACTATACCTACTAGTACATATGATGTATTTTAAATGCTGTTATCATGATTTTATCAGCCGAAAGATATCCACTGTTGGACATAAGCCTTCCTCCAAAATGCTGGTAATAAAACAAAAAAATAAATGATAAGTGGAGTTTATTTGTAGTGCAAAAATGTAAGGTGAGGGATGTGGAAATCTGAAAAATACAGGGCTGGTTGTTGTGGTGATACTTGGGTGCATCCTATGTCCAACATTGGACGTCTTTTAGCGCCAGCGCCACCTTCAATCGTATCCCGCATCATTCATTTTGCCAAGTGGCTTTATTTGGACTATTTAGTAGATGGTTTATGTGAAGTTTGCACAAAATCTGTCGAGCGGATCTTCATTTATCACTTTTTTCTGTTGCCAGGATCGTAGCCGCGGGCAAAAGCTAGTACATTACAAAAAAAGCACTCCATACTAGCAGTTTAAATAGCGGCCATATTGATAACGGTTTTTAGTATTGCCCATGCCCATGCCCACTCATGCGGTACTATGGTCTGTGGAAACGTCGCAATGTTTTCTTTCTTTTTGCTTAATCGTCTTGTTATAAGAATTTATTGAGGTATTGAATGAATGGAACGTTCAATTAAATTGTGCGCAGTTTGTTTTAAAAATACCGGGATAAAGACTGAATAAGGTGCACAGTATAATTGACTTTTATAATTTTTATCGTTTTTTTTTTGTTGGTGTTCTTTAAAAACCCTTAGTATGTCAGTTTACAGAGTTCGGTATTTTTTCCTGTTTCTATGTTGTAGTCTAGGTATTTTGTTGCACCCGAAAAAGTGTCTATATTCGTCTCAAACACAAAATTGGTTAAAAAAATTTTTTGACGTAAGTCATGTATTTCATTTTGAAATTTAACTCATCTGTTTTAGATTTGATTCAAAGGTTTTAAAATATCTTTTATTTAGTGCCTTTTTCCATCGTTCCTTACTCGTTCTGGATTACACAAAAAAAAGTTCAGCATTGATGGATGAGGCCCAGTAAGGCCCATGGCCTCCGTACATAAAGGGCAACTAAAGAAACACAAGTGATTTTAAAGTAAAATATCTGACACGCCCGCCTGCCCTACTCAAAACAAGGGAAACGCCTGAATATGTTTTCTGATTTTGTATTATATTTTTTTTTATATTGTATTTACATTTTAGTGAAAATATTCAGTTTAAACAATAACAAAAGAAATAAATATAAAAATATTTTGTAGTTTCTAAAACGTAAAAATGATGTCAGATTTTCAATCTAACTCTGTCAGAAATAGCATATTCATATTTCACCAAAAATATATATTTTTGGTGCAATATGAAGATGCTATTAAAACTAGACAGTTTTGCCGTAGCTCACAAAACATTAAGGCATGAGATACACCGTCAAGTTTAGTGCTAATGTCATCCGACAATGAGTACTAAAATGTTAAAAGCTCATTAAAAACTTTGTCACACCAGGTTTTGACGTAATTCGGCTAAATGTTGCATTAGTATTTTCCTTTAGGGCTGACCATTATTTCATTATTCGTAATAGTACAGCCGTACGAACTTCGCGAGCTTGAAGTTTATTTTTTTATAATAATAATAATAAATCATTTATTTTCAGGCATCTTGGCCCATAGATATATACCTTATAGACTAACATATATAAATTAAATACAGATTGTCGTTAGTAAATAAAACTTATGACTATGTTAGTAGCACTTCCAGTGCACTGAGTCATTTTGTGCTGTTCGGTGGCACAATTCCGCGGAAGCGACGAAATACCACGCCAAAAGTCTTCCTTCAACACGATGGGCAGAATGGTAGGTAAGAATCATCCAATGACGAATTTCACCCTTGAGCGGAGCGGGAAACAGTGTCAGACTCTTACTGACTATACGCTCGACCCCGTCCTTCTTTGCCTTTCACACTGGGGCCAAGCCTTCCTTTCAGAAAAAGATCCTGGTGCCCAGAAGGCTTCGAACCTTTTGCAGAGTCCCTATGGTACACCTGGGGCGTTTGTTCAACGCCGAATCCGATTGGATATAAATCTAATTATTTTTAATACGCCGTTGACATGTAAAGAAAAAAAAAAACGTTCGCTTGATTTTTCTATTCGGTTTTCTTCGGAATCCAAAATTCGATGGTGGCTCGCGATTGGCCAAGAGCACTTCGGTATTAATCAGTTGATATATTATTTAACATTCTTAATTTAATCATCCTTAACGTCAAAAACTTTTAAATAACATATCTCAGTCAAGACGTTCTTTCGAAATTCAAAATCAACACACAGGGCGTGTCAAACTCATTTCTCACAGAACCAAACAGCGAAGTCAACGACATCCTATCATCAAGACCCATAATCGTCAGCCCTGAATCTGACCCAAATCCACGTCCGTAAGTCTTCCTTTCTCATACTGAACTAAAATAAGCCTGGCCGATATTTGGGCTGTTTACCTCATTATTAGACGACAATTAGTAATGCTGCATACTAGTAGACTAGCCTACACTAGTAGTAGTAGGCTACACTAGTAGTAGTACGCTGCACTAGTAGTAGTACGCTAAACTAGCAGTAGTGCGATACACTAGTAGTAGTATGCTACACTAGCAGTAATAGCCTACACTAGTATTAGTACACTACACTAGTAGTAATAGCCTACACTAGTAGTAGTAGCCTACACTAGTAGTAGTAGCCTACACTAGTAGTAGTAGCCTACACTAGTAGTAGTAGTAGCCTACACTAGTAGTAGTAGCCTATACTTACTAGTAGTAGCCTACACTAGTAGTAGTAGCCTATACTTACTAGTAGTAAGCCAAAATTAGTATCAATTAAATGCGCTAGGCTTCTATTAGAAGTACTTTTTTATATTTTTACGTAAAATAGTAGATTGTCAGGGGTTTTTACTGGATTACTCTTACGCAAATTTTTATTTTTATTTCTATAGAAACCTAGGTAATTTCCATAAGATAATATCTGTGTATCCAAAATATCTGAAGAAAGATGCGTATTAACATTATAATCACGTAGGAGCGGTTGTATGAAAATGTATGACCGGTTGGCCTGTCTTAAATTGAGAAATTATTTCTATAGATATATGGTTAGATTCATAGAAATATAAAAAGTTAGATTAAACTTTATTGTAAACCAAAGAGTAACAGAAATAAAAAACTTAAATCTATGGGTTAGTAAGCGTCCGACATTGTTTCCCGTTCCGCCATTGGTTGAAAAATAAATTAAATACGGAAAAATAATATAAATGAATAAAGGTGATTGATATTGGCAGCAAAGAATTTTCATGTTTGTTTAACTTTGTAATACTTTATTTCTTCTATGTATAATTTATTTGGACACCGTTCTTAACGAGCTGTGAAGTAATTTAACAAACGTAGTTTTCTAATGAATGGCCCATGTTTTCTATTATAATATATATAGCTGAATATGTTTTTTAAGTGAAAAGATGGATGATAAAACGGATATTTTCTTTTTACTCGGTGGGAAATCATCAAATCAAATGATATCTCTTGCTAGTCGAGGGTCGTGCGATTGTTACACTTTTACTAAATAAAACCTATACGGTCCGGACTAAGCGTTTCGCCTTGTCGTTTATACCGCGTATTTTACGCGGTATAAACGACGAGGCGAAACGCTGAGGGACTGGGACAATTTGCCAGCTGCTGTCTTCTCATCCGATTATAATTTGGGTGTCTTCGAGGCTAGAGTGAATAGGCTCTTAATAAATAAAAAAAAATAAATTTAAAAAAATGTTTGGTGGGAAATTGTGATTCATCTCTCTCGTGGTACTGCGAAATAAAGAGTAAAACTTTTGTTGACTAAAACCCCACCCTGTGCTCCTTTGGTTGGCTTTTACGTTCCAGAGTCGCAGTGACTTTCAAACTTATCAAGGCAAGGAAAGAACGTGGTAGGTTGTTTAGGCAGGAAAAGTCTAACACTGTTTTCCGCTCCGTCCAAGGGCGGGATTCGTCATTAGATGATTTTTACCTAGGTACTATAAAAAAAACCTACATTTGTAAAATCAAGCACCAAAAACCAAACTTCAAACAAAAAATTTCTCCCACCACACCTTAAACACCTGTCATATAACTAATCAATAATATTAAATTGCAATTGTTGTTGAGACAATGCATCGGCATCCTTATCAAGGACACGCCATATACTGGACTGATTGATAGCGATCACACGCCGCGAATACTAACTGTATTGTACTAGTGTTACGCAATGTATGTTGTTTGTTATTTTTGCAAGCTTTTTATTAGCTTGAAATGTTACTATGTAAATCTTGCAACTCAATTTTGAAGCAAATATCTTCAACCGATTGAGCTGCAATTGTGCATGCAGGTGTAAATCGCATGACAATGCAATATTATTATGACATGATAGGAACTCAGCAATAAAACAGCTCAACCTTGTGTGTTTGGGCTCATTGGATTTGTATTGACCAGGGGGCTTAGACAAAGTCACATTCTCACTAACGATAACGAAATTCGAAACTCCGAAATGTATGGAACTGACATATGCCTTCGAAAAATCACGTGGTCAAACGTTTTCGATTCGCTAATTGTTAGTAGTTGTTTATACGTCAAATTGGACGTTTTAATTCGATAACCATAGCCAAGAAGTTGTTATTTTATCGAACCAACACTTCGACTTATCGATATGTGTATCGACTACGATGTCACTTAGTCTACCATTTTGTGGTCGACATCGTTAAGGCGAAATCGAACTTAGAAATGGATTCGACACGGAGCGATTGCCACTTGTCTAGGGCCCGAGTACTTAAATCCTATATGGTAACCAGGGTCTGATGATGGAGCTGGAAGATAGCAATAGGAACTCCATAATACAATATGATGACCCTCAGAGGTTTGTACCTGTCGGAAAGGGCTTGATTATAAAGGTATATACCTAGTTATAAAAGCTTGTTATGAAAAAAACTATTTTCATTGAAAACTTTTAAGTGGACAGGTTCTTAGGTACAGTGCGGCCGTCAGATCATGGCGAAATGGACCAGACTTGTCGTTGTGGCAATATTTGAGGACATAGGAGCTGACGGAAACATTTTGGGCAGTTCTATGAAGATTTTAGGTATTTTTTTTTTGAGATTTGCAGTAAAAATTCCAATTGTGGGTTAAGGTTGTCTGTGTAAATAGGCTGTGGGCTGGATTACACAGGCGATCTTGGTACGATGTGGCTCTGCCCTGTTATAAAAGGCAACGAAGGGACGGGGTAAGTTTTTACTCAGTAAAATTCTGACACTATCTCGTACTCCCCCAAAGGCGGGAGTTACTATTTCAGATTTTACAACCAAGACAAAATTAGAGTCATTAGTTGGTATTATTTTATTATCAACTAGCGACCCGCTCCAGCTTCGCACGGGAGGAATAGTGATATTAAATACATGCATGTACACACCTTCATACAAACCTTCCTCTTGAATCACTCTAATTATTAAAAAAAAAAACCGCATCAAAATTCATTGCGTAGTTTTAAAGATTTAAGCGACTTTGTTTTGTAACTATGTAATAATGTCGTTAAAATCGGCTTACTGACAAATCAAATTGAAGTAATTTTTGTAGATATACTGGAACTATATTATTATTATCATCCTAGTACGAACTGCGTACTTCACGGCCGTCGTATAGCTCTCTGGAATATATCAAGAAACGATATTCATTAACAACTTACTACCTATTCGTAAAAGGCTTGCAAAATTGTTCGTAAAAATTTATATAGGCAAAGCTAGAGTGAATAAACTAGTGCGTCTCACCATCAACGATTGCATCACTTCTTACCATCAAGTGGGATTGTAGTCAAGCACTAGTTAAGCGTTTTAGTCGTAGAATTGCAAACATCAGCCTAAAATACAATATTTATTAAAAGACAGCATTCCAATTTCGAAAAAAAAGCAGACCAAGATCCAACGAGGAAATGTGACGTGCGAACATTTTTATATATCCAGAAGAAATCAGACATTTCCTTTACAACTATTCTATATTTAAATATTCCCTCCGAGGAAGTGGGTAGAGGAAACGATTAATTGTTAAAAAGCGATGGTTTGAGTTAGAGGCGCGTGCGCATCCTTAACCGTTACAAGGCGACGTTTTTTCAAAAGTGGCCACATTTAGAATTTGTGGTGTTGTGCGTGGTTTTTTTTTAAGATACTTAATGATGTCCTGCTTGGTTGGTTAGTATGGAAACGGCTCAGTTTTATTTTAGAAGCAGTTTGTAGCGCCCAACTTTTTGGTAGGAAAAATGTTTTCATCTTACTAATATTATAAATGCGAAAGTTCCGATGTTTGGATGTTTGTTACTCAATCACGCCAAAACGGCTGGACGGATCTGGATGAAATTTGGCACAAGCGTAGGATACAGTCCGGAATAGGACATAGTCTACTTTTTATCCCGGAAACCCCCACCCCAACCCCAAAACCACGCGGGTGAAGCCGCGGGAAAAAGCTGTTTTTTTTTGTAAATTATATGCGTTGAAGTTTTTTATTTGAGTTATTATAGTGAATGCCTTATATATTTTATAATGGTAATGGGCGAAGCTGCTTGTAGAAGCCAATAATTCATAATTAAAATTTAAGACTTAGTAATAACAGCACACAGACCAATTTTCTACCTAGCTAGTTATAATTGTTCTAGATATATGTTTCCTGAGTTAAGGTATGCAATAAAGGATACAATAATAATTATAGAGCCCTGATCACTGGTAGCTAGGATTCTGTTTTCGATGCTGGGCTATTTTTTTTTAATGATTTTGTTTTATAAATGTAACTGGAATTCACTTTGTACACACAAAGTGAATTATAGGGATATTAATAAAATAATTGCAGAAAATTTTACTGTAAGAATTACTGTAATCCTTAAACATCTATGTTAAACACAAAGGATAAATAAAAATGAAAGTATGTAGGTAGGTTTCAGTAAAAAACCTGATATGCCTTCTCGTTCCACCCTACAAAGGGAGGAGTCATTTGTTGACTTTAGTTCATTAAGCCCCAAGAAGACACTGGTGTCAGCACACCTATTGCCTTTTAAAGTCGAAAGGAAGAATTAAAGAAAGTTTATTTCTTAATGGCACAGTACAAACAACAATTATACGAAACACCCCCGAACACATCTAGTTACAATCATAGCAAATAATACTCTACAAACAAAAGCCGCTTCCATCCACTCTCACTCACACACTACACAGTGGCCGATACGTTGTGACAGACAGACAGACGCGTAGGAAGTCATTAGTTACAGCGCGTTATTTATAACAATTGATTATGTACCGCCGATAACTGCGACCGTACAAATTGCTGGGAAGTGTACCGACTTACTGACTGACCAATTAGTGTTGAGGGTTTGAACTTCGAACGTGTCAGATAAGATTGTATTTTGTATTTTTTTATATCTTACTAATATTATAAATGCGAAAGTTACGATGTTTGGATGTTTGTTACTCAATCATGCCAAAACGGCTGGACGGATCTGGATGAAATATTTTTTGTACTTGACTCCAAAGAGAAGTAATAAATTTTGAATATTTGCAAAATATTAATGTCAAATAAGTTTACCTATAAATTAAGTTTCTTTACAGCAATCCAAATTTTTATTTTTAACTTTTTAGTGTAGGAATTTTTATCGTTTGGGTTTTGTTGAAGGCGGTTTTTTTTTTGTAAAAAGTTTTTTTTATTTGTTTGTAGGAGGCAGTTTCTGGAACTACTGGTTCGATTTTAAGAAAAAATTTAGCAACAATAGAAAGCTGCTTTACTTCTGAGTGACATTGGCTATATTTTATGTACGCGGGCGAAGCCACTGACAAAAGCTAGTTATAGACATATTACACCCAGACACAGAACAAATGATTGTGCTCATCACACAAACATTTGTTCTGGGTGGGAATCGAACACGCGACCTCCGGCCTAGCAATCAGGGTCACTAACCATGACCCATATGTGACATATCTTTGAATTTTTCTAATATTTTTACCCCATAAAAACACATTGTTCCGTTGTATACTCATTTACACCATAGGTCAGTGTAGGTGGCAAGATAATACGCGTTCATTCAAGCTCTCTTTGGGTTACAAAAGTGAGCAAAAAGTTTTTAATTTATGAATGGAAGATCAATAACAATGTACCGTTGAGTTTCCTTTTTTGTTAACTATACAATTTTTATACAGGATGAACAGATACATTTAATTTTGGATATTATAAGCTGTAGAATGAAGATCGAAGCCTACTGGGGCCCAGGCTCTCTTCCTGAAAGGAAGGCTTGGCCCCAGAGCAAAGAGCAGAAAAGGAACGGGGTGCGGTGTTTAGCCAGTAAGAGTCTGCAACTGTTTCCCGCTCCGCTCAAGAGCGGTATTCGTCATTGAATGATTTATGCCCACCATAAAAAAGCTGTAAACTGAAAACCGAAAATCTAAATGCGGGAATCTAATGGATGCGAAACAATTAGGGAAGGCCAATGTCTATTCTCTATGCCAGAGGTGTCTTCTATCACGGCGGTTGTGGCGTGACAATGTTCCCTCACTCTTGCAGGCGCCTTCCCAGAAGGATGCAACTACATACCCTTCCCTCTTGATCTAGACCATGGCCTGAACTAGGACCCAGCGCAAATATTGCGCGCTTAGCATCCACATCCCAGGAACCTATATCTGAAGGCCAATTTGGCTTTTAATAGTGCCTATTTTTGCGAACCAATATTGGCTTTGAGATGGTGCAATAGTGCCTATTATTGCAAAGGAAAATTGGTGCAGGATTGACAATCGACCTGGAAAGCTATAAGAAGAGAAGCTTAAGAGTAACTTTTTTTTTTTTAAAACGTTGCCCCACACTAGGAATTACTCCTATGTCGTGGGTGCGTTCACAAACATGTAAAGTCACATACACAGACCCGGAACATCTATCTGTAGGCCATGAGAATCGAACCCGCAACCCTCAGCGCAGCGGTCAATCGCTCAACCACTGCGCCAGCCGAGTCGTCAAAATGTCAAACTAACGGAACACGAATGGGGTTTAGTCAGTAAAAATCTGACACTCTCTCTCATCCCACCCGGAGTAGGAGGATCTATTTAACGATTTCACACCTCAACAAAGCACTAGTTTTTTGGTCTAAGCGCATGCACAATGCCAGATGTGCATAGACCAAATATCGAATTAGGTTAGTTTGATTTGTATTCATGCAGCGACACACCATGTACGTGAAGTCCGAAACAGTACAACGCAACACGAATGGTGATGTCTAATCATTGTAATGATGAGTTAAATATATTTCTCTTTGCCTCGATATTGTACTGCCTTTGGCTATACTCGTCTTAAAGTAATGATACAAAACACTATATTTTGTACCATACACCGGCTTTTAAAAAGGAACATTTTTAAAAGCCAGTGTATTGTACAAAATATAGCATCATTCTACATTCATAAGATTTTTTTTAGGACTTTGCAAGGCTGTCTTCAAAAAAAAACAAACCTTTAATTTCGGATGTCGAAGCGAAAAACCAGGAAACCAGAATCACCGACTTCGAAATCTTTTAATTATATTTTCAGAAAAAGTGGGCAGTGGTTGCCGAGAGGTAAAGGCTTCTTATGAGTTGAGGGTCGCAGGTTCAGATGAAGCCAGGCACGTTACTTTGTGTAATTTATTTCATCAGCACTGCTCTCAAAACGGTGAAGGAAAATACCGTGAGGAAACCGGCATGTTCTAAAACCAAAAATCCGAAGACATGAGACTTTCACCAACCCGCACTGGGCCTGCGTGGTGGATTACAGTCCATTCCCTGTTCTAGAGAGGATGCTTGACTCTCAGTAGTGGGAACATTACAAGGCTGATGGTATACTATGCTGTTTTTAGGAACTACGTGAAAGAGTCACCTAAATGGACTTGTCATTATTGCAGTCGACAGCCTTCCACTAGTAAACATACCCCAAGTCGTCGACGGCGCGCTCCGTTCCCGTGCGCCTCAAGGAGTTGTCAGCACACCGTAGGGGCCCAACAGGGTCGAAGCCTCCCGGAGCTGAGGGTTGATGTGAAAGCGTTACACCGGGGCTCTGGGAATAAGGCAAGGAAGGCACGGGGTAGGTTCTTTAGTCAGTAAGAGTCTGACACTGTTTCCCGCTCCGCCCAAGAGTGGGATTCGTCATTCGATGATTTTTACCTACCATAAAAAAAAAACTAGTAAACATACATCTCCCTCAAAGACCGGTCCTGTGAGTTTTTCATCCATCGGATCCCCGCGACCCTCATCAGGTCATCGGTGCAACTTGTAGAAGGCCATCCAAAGCTGCGTCTTCGGATACGCGGTCACCACTCCAGAACCTCTCAAAATGAACCTACTGCCTGAAGTAGTATTATGCTACAGCATTATTATCAATTGGGTATTGGTATTTTTTATTTGTACCTAAATATAGTAAAAAGACCTGGTATACTCTTGAGCTCCAGCGTTCACGCACCTATTATCTTTCTATTATGTCTCTAATTACCATACTCGAAAGGTTAATGAACTTAATTCCAAAATCTGGCGCCTACCTTAGACCATTTAACACTGTTGTTTCATCAATCTATCAATCAGCATCATCATCATCAACCTAGCGCCAGTCCCGGTTGCTAACCTTGGCTTTCACCTCGGTGCCCGGGGTCCACTTTCCTACATAGACGCCTCCACTTCGCTCGGTCTTTTGCGTCCTTTGCTAGGTCTTTTAAGCCCATTAGCACGCATATCGTGCCTTACGACGTCGATCCAACGCCTCTTAGGCCTTCCTCGTTTTCCGGGTCCAGGATTTATCTATCATCTATCATATAATCTATCAATCAACACAGTAGCTAAATAACAATCACGACTCCTGCTACACAACCAGTCTCAACAATTCCGGCACACATCAAAACCGATCCATTAGTTTCTGCAAAAGCAACAAATAGACGTACAAACAGATTAGTACTACCGGTGAAAGTCGGTGTCGAAATAAGTTCATCAATCAATTCGAATGAGTTACACTATCAATAGTGCATGTCACGCTGTGGGCTTGTACTAATGGCCCTTTAGGATCCTGTTGTACTAATGGCTTTTATTAAAACTGTACCGATGTTAAATGTTCTTTTAAGATGTTGTTTTTATGTGTGGGTGTTGTTGTTATTGGTTGTTTTTTTTTTATCACAGCAGCTCTTACGGTTGGACAGACCAGAGGGGGGAGTGCGGGGTGTAGTTCCGTTTCCTAAAGCGCGCGTCGCCACTGTGTCATTCCGCCATTATATCGGTCAACGTAACGCACACGCAATTTTTTGTAAAATCATTTTTCTTGATTATACGCATAAATTCTATCGAAGAAGTATTTCATTCATCTCCAAAACAGCTGGTTTTCTGCTTACACAAATAGAACAAAAGCTTAACGCTTTAGTTCGAGTACCATGTTTCACTCATGATGGTTAATTAATGTGAATTTAATTTAATTATAACATTATCAGTTGAAGTCTGGTGGTTGTAGCGGCGTTTAGGAGCAGTATCATAGTGCAACAGTCAATCACTAAACCACGGCGCCAACATCATCAGCCTCAACTGGGACACAGGCCTCCTCTCTGGGAGAGGTAATGGACCATACGGGTGCAATGCGGATTGGTGGAGGTCACATGTCTTCGAATTATTGGTTATGGGACATCCCGATTTCCTCACGATGTTTTCCTAAGAAGGAAAATATCGTAAGCAAGCCGGAATGTCCTAGAACCAAAAATTCAACGACATGTGAAATCGCTCACTGGGCCCGTGCGGTGGATTAGGGTCCATTAGACATATATTTATTAATAAATAAATAAATATAAACGACTAGCTTTTGCCCGCGGCTTCGCCAGCGTGGTATTGGGGTTGCCTAATAAGAAGTTGTATACCCCACGGGAACCTTATGTTTATTCAAAAAACACTGAAGACTTATGGGGTATATCGGTTAAGGTTCTGGGAGATATTATTGATTCAATTGCTCCTGTCCTAACAGGCATATTTAATCAATGTTTGGACAGTGGTACATTCCCTGATTTAATGAAACACAGTAAAGTAGTACCAATTTTTAAATCAGGTAGTAAGAGTGATCCCTCTAATTACAGACCTATATCTGTGCTTCCAGCATTGAGTAAAATCTACGAAAAAATCATGCTGGACCAGATGTTGTGTCATTTTAATGCAAATGGGATTTTGCATAGTCACCAGTTTGGCTTCACGAAAGGAAGGTCGACGACGGATGCAGGAGTGAAACTCATCAGTCACATTTTGGAATCCTGGGAGAAATCACAGGATGCTATTGGCATATTTTGTGACCTCTCTAAAGCATTTGACTGCGTTGACCATAAAACTCTGATCTGTAAATTACATCATTACGGAATTCGTGGACAAGCTGCTGATCTTGTTTTTTCCTATTTATCTTATAGGCAGCAAAAAGTAACCATTAATGGGGCAACGTCCTCCGGCTCTTTTGTAAAAATGGGCGTACCTCAGGGTTCAATCCTTGGCCCTTTCCTTTTTCTAGTGTATATTAATGACCTTCCTTACATGATGGCTAATTTAGCCGATATAGTTTTATTTGCTGATGATACTTCCCTTATCTTTAAAGTAGATAGAAAAGATGCGGATGTCTTACATGTCAACGAAAGTCTGGCTGTTCTTTCGAAATGGTTCGCTGCTAATAACCTTTTATTAAATGCAAATAAAACTAAGTGTATAAAGTTTTCATTACCAAATGTTCCTCATGTTGGTGTCAGTCTGATTCTTGACGGTAAAAAACTTGATATTATTACGGAAACTGTGTTCTTAGGCATTACTATTGACTCCAAATTGCAGTGGGGAGCCCATATTAGAACTCTCTCGGGTAGACTAAGCTCAGCTGCATATGCAGTAAGAAAAATTAGGCAGTTAACAGATGTTGACACAGCTAGGTTAGTCTATTATGCTTATTTCCACAGTATTATGTCTTATGGCATTTTACTGTGGGGATCTGCAGCTGAGGTAGACTCGATTTTTATATTGCAAAAGAGAGCAATCCGGGCAATTTATAAGATGGGGCCTCGCGAGTCCCTAAGAAATAAATTTAAAGAAATTGATATACTAACTTTGCCTTCACTTTATATTTTAGAATGTATTTTATACGTGCGTAAAAACTTAGGACTTTTTAAAATTAGAAGCGATCTTCATAATAAAAATACTCGTAGTCAACATGAAATTGTTTTACCTAAATGGAGATTAGCTAAGACCAGCAAGTCATTTTTAGTAAATAGCGTACGATTTTATAATAAGCTGCCAAAGGGGGTGTCAGAACTTAGCGAGAGGAATTTCAAAACTCATATTAAGCGTGTCCTAACCAAAAAAGCATATTATAAGGTTAGAGACTATGTCGAAGACACACTTGTCTGGCAATGACTGCTTCTGCACATGTGGCCCCCTGGTAACTTATCAATATTTTGAGTAATTGTCTGTTAACTGTTCCATCTTTTTCCTTTTTTTTATACGACATTTTTTTTTTTTTTTTGACTTATTCAATATTCCCTAAATTACCATTTTATAGATCCGTAATATAATGTAATTGTCTTACAGATAATTGTGATTATTTTTCTTTTGTATAGCTTCTTTCAATCATGTGAATGTGAGAACATTGTAGACGCAAATCTTAGATTACTTCCTACCACTTTTATGGTACAATTTCAATATTGACTGGTCTGCACTGTCCTTACATAATCAATGTCATAATACTGTAATATGGAAATATTGTAAAAGAAACAATTATTTTAAAAGAGTAACCATGGAGTTTCTTGCCGGTTCTTCTCCATAGGAATCAACCAATTTGGAACCGTGCACTAGCTTCTGACGTTTTACAAGTGCCCATGTAGGCCTATGTGAAATAAAAAGATTTTGACTTTGACTTTGACTTTGACTTTTCCGGGATAAAAAGTTACATATGCGCTATTTTGGAGTATACTCTTTCCCTGGGCCAAATTGTATACAGATTCATCAGACTGTTGTGGCGTGATTGAATAACGAAACCAAAATAAGAAGTTGTATATCCCACAGGAACCTTATATTTTTCCTGGATAAAAAGTAGCCTATGTCCTATTCCGGAGTGTATCCTATGCCTGTGCCAAATTTCATCCAGATCCGTCCAGCCGTTTTGGCGTGATTGAGTAACAAACATCCAAACATCGTGACGTTAGCATTTATAATATTAGTAAGATAAGATACTCGTAAATCAAAATCTAACTACCTACCCAAATGTAGGTTATACACAAACACCATTTCCTCCTGTATATGGAATTTGTAATATCCATTGCGTGTTTCACTAGCAGTCAGTCAAGTAATTTGTAAAATGAGCAGGAATATTACTCTTATTCGTATGGTGTTTGAGGCCATGATCCGATACTACATAGAGGAAAGGTGAAATGTCATAGGACCATAGTTCGTATGGTCAGCATTAAGTTTCATTTGATGGGGGAATTCATAAGGACGTTTATGGTAGAAATGTTATTTATATTGAAGTTACTTGTTTGAGACTGTTAAAGCTAGAACTACGTCAGGTTACAAAGATCAGGACGTCTACTCTCTTTCTTCGAAATTTCGTTGTCATGAAATTTCGGAAATTAAGGCTCGGCGCAAACGGACCATTTGTAACAGTAGGTATAAGTAACGAGCGACAACCACTGGTGTTTGGAAGCCACCACATTGTAAAACCCATTCTCTGCTGCAAAATCTTATGACTCTGTTACGGAAAGTTTGCTGGCGCATGGTGGTTTGGAATGGTGACGCGAGCGATACGTAGAACGTCTAATCGTTATAGTACGTTGGGTGTTGCAGCGTGACAGTAGCGGTGTTGTCGTTTTGTGTCGCCCGTAGCGACTGAAAGTGGCAAGCCACGGACGCTGGTGTAGCGAGTGGCGGTCACCGGCAACACGTGTGGTGCGTCGTATACAACATTCTTATAAAAGTGTGTTAAGTCGCTATCGATAACCACTAGTGGCTGTGGTTGGTTGCCACCTTTGCACTGAGTCTAATTAAACTGACACGTGGTAGGAAACAATTGAATTTTCGATCGAAACTTCGTTTTTCGGAGAAAGAGAGTAGCCCCCGGCCTGATTTGTTCGTACAGTACGGCCGTCGCATCTTAACGAGTCTGAAGTTAGGCCTTGCGAATTTTAGCGCTTCAAAACTCATATAAAATTAACGGTTTAAACAAATTCAAAGAACTTGTATTAGGGATTTGGAAAAAAAATCAGTATTTGGGGCTTAAAACCCGGACTCAACGGCTTTTACTGCCATTACTTAGTAAAATTCTGGAACTGGTTTATTTTTTGGTCAAAATTATCAATAAATAATAGTGTTTACCGCTCAATACCTAAATACATAATGCCAACCTAAACTAGCAGCAGCAGTAGTAGTTGTGCTATGAGCGGTATTTGGCAAGATAAGGTTTACAGGAGAGCCGGTAGTTTGCGAAGAGGCGCGGGGTGCAACTACGGTAAATCTGGGAAAAAGCCTGACTGATGGCAACCCTAAGTGTAGGTACCGTCTTTTTTTGCGAGGGAAAATCACAGAAGAATGGGGAAAACCATCTGAGTTTCTTAACTTTCTCCTTGCATTTCAGGGTCGTTTGTGAGTCTTTAAATATTTAGATATTTTTTTTATTATTATTGTCCACAGGCTCGTGTTTGAAAACTCACCTGATTTTAAACAAAGCGATGATTTTGCCAACGACAGAACACGCTTGTCTATGTAAAGTATTTATGTAGGTATAGTAAACACCGTTAAATTTTGAGGTACATAATTATATAACCAATCAGCAAGGTTGTCTTGTCAGGTAAGTAGACTGCTTGCCCAACATACTTTAGCCAACTATCCTCAAGTCTAAACCCTCATTGAGTGCACTTTAATACCAAACAAGATATCTACAACAACAAACATCAGACATCATAATTCCATTCCACTATCTACAAACCCACACCGTTATCAAAATGATTTATGTAAACTCAACCTTAATAATATCTTCATAATCAAAACAAACGGCCGGACAGTCTATCGTTCCAGTTTGAACATAGACAACTACATCTATCTATCCATAGACTAACCATAAATATTTCAAAACCACAGATCTATAAACAATTCTGACAGAATCTATTCTTAGTTTCCATCGAAGTATTGTCTGTGGTATAAATATTAAGGCTTGAATTTACTTTTGGTTTGGAGAAATGTGACGTTTTGAAGGCACTTTCTAAGGTAATCGAGATCATTGCTTTAGAAGAGAAGTCGTTGTAAAGGGTAGTTTGAAATTGCGAATTGGGTTGTTTTTTTTGTCATGGCCATTGTCACCATCCTAACTACAAAAGGGTCGAAGCCTACTGGGGTCCAGGGCCTCTCCTGAAAGGAAGGCTTAGCCCCAGTGCGAAAGACAAAGATGGTTCAGTATAACTCTGTGGATCTAAAGGAGATTTTTAATATTAAAGGTAGATTTTGTTACTAAGCATATTGTACGTCGCACAGTGTATTTTTTCCCCAAAAAATCGGACATGCCTTTTTTTTTGTGAAATCTTATACATAAATGTTTTATGAATTAATTAATAGAACACTCGTGCACCTATTTCTCATTATGGAGAAATAAAACCACTTTATTCTTTTTTATAGTGAAATAGTAAATCATCCATAACTTTTGAAATATTTCACAAATTTTCTTCTTGGTTTTTCTGATCCACAATAATCTCAAAACACATAATACTAATTGATTTATATATTTTTTAATTGAGTTTTAAGAGATTTATTTACAATTTAAGCATTTTTTATTTTATTTTTTTATGGTCGTATTTTCAATTATTTGGATTTTATTTTTCTTTAGAATTGTTAATAAAATGTGTTAGAAGCTTAGAAAAAAAAATCAGATCCAAATAATGAAGGATCTCTAACTTAGAGGCTTCTAAAGTTTTCTATGGTAATTATGGTTTTAGGGTTGTCAATATTTCTTTTGAAATTTATTTTCTTTTGAATTAAAAAATGGTGGTTAGGGTAACAATTATTATTCTTCATCCTGATCGGCCGAAAGAATTTCTGTTATGTTGTCGCTATCGGTATGACCTTCAATAATTTCAATTTCATTTTCTGTTGCCGCCTCAAAATCGTCTTCAGCTGAGATTTCATACGGTTTCAGTAACTCCACTACCTTGGATGGTAAAGGCAAAGATTTGAGTTTTTTCAACCTATTCTGAAGCCTAATGTAGGAAATTTCTGGATCTGACGATTCCAGTGCCCTGTGAAATAGGTCCAACATTGTTTTTTCACGGTCGGATTTTCGGCTATGGTGTTCTCTGTCATAACGCCAGAACTTATTCCGCGCTTCACCGGCTTGTTCTGATAATAGACCCACTGGAAGAGCTGAGCTATTAATAATATCTTTGCCGTGAATGAGGATTTTGTGCATAGTTACTGTCATTGGGTACCAACCATATTCTGCCACGTATTTAGATGCTACGGTTTTGCAAAAATCTCCAAACTTATCAGCATCTACAGGTAGACTACAAGATAAGGTGACCAGAATCGTGTGAAGATCGTCCAACAACCACTGACTAAGGCCTAATATTTCTGCAAACACTGCACGATTTTGATCAGATAGAACGGTTCGGGCTGTGTTGCCGTCATTTGTTGTTCCAGCATTGGGTCTCACAACATCAACCAGCACTTTCAGTTCTTTTCGCACTCTCTCTTGCACACGTTTCTTTGTTTCCTCTACAGTGTTTGATTCCAGTGAACATTTGCTTACCCTCCATTTCTTAACAGGAAGCTTGTAGCCCAAATGAAGTAAAAACTCCAATACCCGAATCCATGCATGCAAGGGGCTTATTCCGTATTTGAAAACCGACACATCTATTGGCCGCGAATAAATAATATCTAATTTGTTGAATTGTGTAGAGGTTGCTTTGCAAAACGGACATTTAAGTTGAGAAGAAGTCTCTGTTATTGTATTCAGAACTTTGCCATCTATGCATGTCAAATACAGTTGTGGTTTTGCCCTTATTGTCTTCTTGTTAGATGTCGTTGCTTCTAATGTAGTTAAATCCTTAATTTGGTCATCTATCCACTTCTGTTCATTGAGTATTAAATCTTTCGTCTCTTTTCGATATTGGATATGAATCGGGCGGCAAAACCTGTATGATTGTGGAGTTGGGTTTAACCAAAGAACAAAGTCTTTTTTTGTTTTTATCCGCAATGGAATGAATGTAGTGGCAAATAAACTGTTTTCAGGGTCTTGATTATCAGAAAAATTTTGTTTATACAATGATTGACCCGAACTACCATCAAACCCCCAACTACCTTCAAAAATACAATCTACAGTATCAAGGTTTTTTTGTTCACAATATGCTGATATAATTTCGTCGCATGAGTGTACTAACCTTTGAAGAGTGTGAGAAAGTAAACTAGCTAATGGGACAAAGGCTTCTCTCTCTGTTACTTGAACTGCACTATCCGGATAACATTTTTGTTTTGCGTCGAATACTTTTTTATATGTAGGAAATGCTGGAAAACCTCTTGATTTTAAATCATGTTGCAAAAAATTGTATGTAGCTACTGTAAATTTTCTGTCTATAAATACTGCTAAAGCTTCCTCTGGAGAATAAGGACGGGGGTCTTCGCGAAGTTTGGTTGCTAGCTTAGTCGGTCGTGTTGGACTTTCAAGACAAGAATTTATAACAAATTGCAAATCTTTTGATGCATTGGTTTTTAATTTTTGACCTTTTGCTTCTAATGCACTAGAAACAGCTTTGATAACTTTTGCCGGTGGTTCACTTTCTAAAGAATACTGGAGTTCTTTGCACAGCCTTCGTTTTTGTCTGCCACTAAGTGATTCATAGACCAAACATGAAGAAGTCGAAGGAATGGCATCGATTGTGGGCGACACGGCAATATCAAAAATATTTTGTTCAGGGACTATATGTAAATCTTGAACACTATGATTTGGATCAGTATTGGACTCTGAAATTTGTTGCTGATGATGAGGTGCAAATTCATATCTGTCAAGCGATTGGCTCATAATATTAATTTCAGAGTCAGGAATAACCACAGAGTCGGAAAGTGACGCATCTTGTAAAGTTGGATGTTCGCTAATTCAAAATTTATTCAAATCATTTTGTATCGATTCTTTAAGCCACGTGTTATTCTTCTTTGCAAAAAAGGTCATATTATATTTACAGTTTTTGTAGAGGATTTCACATTTAGACGTGAATTTAGCTATTGCTTCTTTGAATCTTTTCTTATCATTGACATCAGTTTCGGAAAATCCTAAAATATTCAAAATAAGGTTTGACCTTTCTTGTAAAGGCAGGTCAGTAGGGCGAATTTTCAATCCCATTTCTTTTGATTTGGTGATCAACATCTTATAGGCATCGAGCCTACTAATTACGTCTCCTTGTGTACTTGCGAATACTCCCGGAGGATGAAGAGTACCGGCTGTGGCGTTATCCACAACTCCATCAACTGCCACTCGTGGACCAACATGAGGGTTGGCGCCCTCATGCCCTCCTTGCAGTAAGTCAGCCGGTCGGAGCCCGGACAGACATCCCTCAACAGGCCGGGTCAGGTCCTGTTGAGGCAAAGTGGCGCCATGGGTCTTTGACGGCTCCATGGTGCCTCACCCCCGTTCCTCCAGGAAATATGTGTTGGTGCAAGGTTTTAGCCGTAGCCTAACGAGGGCGGACCCCTTCCCTGAACCACATATCACCTTTCATTGGATTTTAAACTGAAGATTTTAAAACTTTATTTAATTACTAGCTTTTGCCCGCGGCTTCGCCCGCGTGGTATTGGGGTTGCCTAATAAGAAGTTGTATATCCCACGGGAACCTTATGTTTTCCAGGATAAAAAGTAACATATGTGCTATTATGAAGTATACGCTATCCTTGGGCCAAATTTCATACAGATTCATCAGGCCGTTTTGGCGTGATTGAGTAACCAAACCAAAATAAGAAGTTATATAAGGTGCTTTTAAAATATATGCCAGGCTTTTTGGGAGGTGTACTGTTGTGTTTATAGATTACAATAGTGAAGAGCTTTCGTGCCCAGGAACAGTTAATCCAGTTTGAGAAAATAAAGTAGTTAAATAAATATTGACTCTATTCTGCACAACGTGGTTCACAAATTACGCGCGATGTTTCTCTTCGTCAATGAAACAGCTGCTATCTCTTTCCATTCGTTCTACGAATGAAAACTAAAATCAGCTGACTAGCTTGTCCCTACCTAATTCACTAGGTACGCAATAATACGTAGGCAAACAAGTGTTTTAAAGTGCAATTACTTACCAGTAGTTACCAGTTACGATGATAAACTTCACATCACACTTAAACAGTTCAGTTTAAGTTAGTTTAAACAATAGGTACTTAGATTAACCTTTCGACTTTTGTAATTACAGACACAATTAAAGAACAAAACGCCGGCGTTCGCTTAGGGCTCAAAAGTGTAATATCAAATAACGATAAATTACAGGAACTTGGCGTATTTAAAAGTTATCCGACACCAACGTATTTAAAAGTTATTTACACACTCCCTACCGATTTTGAAACTGTTGCACAAGTCCATCTCTGCGTTGCACACAAATGGGTTTTCACTTTGTTCAATGTGTCCGTTTTACTGTTCACTTGGCTAAATGTTTTTAATAAAAACGCGCGCGATAATAATAAAACTAAATCCCGTGGCGGGCGGGAGGCGACTGGCAAGCGGGTGGTCGGCCAGCGCGTGCGGCGAACGGGGTAGTGCGCGCGGGGGCGGGAAGGGGGTGGGTTGCTGTGCAGTAACGACCGAGTGGCCGGCGCGCAGGCGGCATTCGTTTGAAATGAATGACAATCGTAGTATGAATGGCGCCGGTGTTTTGCGGCGCGGAGCGGCAACAGCGTATCGTAATATCGTAACACCGGAGGATGGTTTTATGCGAAAAAAGAATAACACAAATTATCAACATTTTATCTTTACTATTGTAATCTATAAACATAATACTATACTTCATAAAAAGCCTGGCATATATTTTAAAAGCACCTTATATATCCCACAGGAACCTTGTGTTTTTCCGGGATAAAAAGTTGCCTATGTCCTATTCCGGAGTGTATCCTATGCTTGTGCCAAATTTCATCCAGATCCGTCCAGCCGCTTTGGCGTGATTGAGTAACAAACATCCAAACATTGTAACTTTCGCATTCATAATATTCGTAAGATATATTTTTTTTTTTATTGTTGTTGATATGTTTCAATAAGTAAATAAGACCAAGATAATTTATTCAGATAATATTATAAACTGCGTTGGAAAAACTGACATTTAAAAAAATTACTTCAAATATTATGTTTATTAAATTATGAGGCGACAACCCTATCCAGAAAAATCTGAATTTTAACAACTCCGAGATCCTGCATAATTAGGATCCAAGAATTTGTAGGATCATAAGCATAAATAAAAAGAACATTTCGATCCTAGTTACAAATCCAAATATGTAATAATATGGCGGTAAAAAAAAGAAAACATAAATTTACAAAATCAGCCATAAATCTGTTATCTTGAATAAATAAAGCCTAGATGTTTTTTGTTATAGGAGGGATTTTAAGACACTATTTAATGCCGTCAATAGATTCTTAAAAAGAAGTCAAACTTTTAAGTTATAACTGTTTCTATGGTTTTTCTGGAAACCATAGACATTTTTTTCAAGTACTAATTTTCAATATTTTATAGCAAAAGGGCAATCAGGAGTTTTCGTCTCGCATTTATAATCACAAATCCTATGAAATTAGATAGTAAAAATGCCATGTCCGATTTTTTGGGCGAAAAATACACTGTGCGTCGTTAATTTGCCACAAACACGCGATAAAACCGTTGCAGATTCGCCACGCATCCGCGACGTCTTCGCTGTGCAGGCGCGGCGTGTACGCAACGCATTCGCTGCGTGCCCACCCCGCCCGGTACTCGTTCGCAAACCGCAAGTGTGATATTGCCCTAAAATAATAGGTATGATTATGGCGCACCTCATTTAGGAAATCAACTTCAGAAGAGCTCATTTCTAGATTACCGTTGATCTAACCAACAATAATACAGTATGAATCAAGCCTTAACCCCACTGTCATAATCCTACTTTCTCCAATCGAACTATTGTGTCGAACATAAATATAATGTTGTGGAATAATAATGTACGGGGTTATTGAAGTGGACAGCTTGTTGATTTATTGTTAAAGTTAAACCCGTGGGCGGTAGAATAACGTGATGGTATTTAATAAACAAAGAGAATTAAGCTCTTGAGCCCCAAGCAAACGCCGGCGTTCGCACACCTATTGTCTTTCTATTATGTTTCTCACGGGATCGGTCGTTGAGTTGCCAAGCGTCACCAACGCTTGGGGGTGGCCTGATTATGTCTCTAATTATCTAATTACTGTACTCGGAAGGTTAAAATGGTTTTACACGGAATGGGAGTAATCGTGATGGGTCAGTAAGTTGGCTGATAGTTGCAACCAAGGGGTCTTTAAGTCAAGAGTGCTCCATCGTCGCTTTCAATTTGTAAAAAAAATAATTAAAAATAAAGTACTTTCTTTTCAAACTCGAATTAATTTACTCATGTACGAAATTATTTTTTTTAAGTAAATTAGTAAAAGACATTGTAGGCAGTTGTCAGTCGGTGCGTACTAACTACCTACGGTCATTGAACTCACTCAGCTGATGTTTCCTTTAAGGAAAATTTAAGTATGTATAAGGTTTGTAGGGGCCTAGCAGGATCGAAGCCTTCTGGAGCCAAGGGTTGATACGAAACCAGGGCCATGGAACTAAGTTAGGAAGGAAAGGTGGGTCGTTTCATTCTCTGATTTTTCCCACCATAAAAAAAGAGTATAAGGTTTAAAGAAGTCTTTATATATATCGAGTTATATAAAACCAGTCTTTAGGTGACCTCATTTCAATAACTATTGGGTCGGAAAATTCTCAAGATTAGTATTAACGATGCAGTTTGCTCATAAAGTTAGAACCGCTCAATGTGACTTATAATGTGCTGTGCACTGTCTGTTTTAATATACGAAGTGGATCTAGTCATCATTACATAGTATAAAACAGTTGTTTATCTTTAGGTGGTTCACACACTGCCCCGCATCATGCTGCATGTTGCGTTTCAACGTATCTACGCGCGTACTTGCGGGTGTGCAAATCTGCATCATCGTGCGTGTTTTATACGCAGACACGCGCGTAGGTGCGTTTTGTAGATTCACGCACGGCGGCTTTCATTTATTCGCCGTTCTCTGTGGTGGTCGTGCAGTACTGAGCATCACGATAGTTTTGATAGAAATGGTTAATAGTGTGGAACTCATTTAGGACGCTGCCATTATACTAACTGTTTGGTTTTTGTACGGTCACAAATACACACACAAAAACAAACGCACACGTCACGCCCATTCAAAATCACGCGCGGCACTGCGGGATTCGGTGTGCCAGATCTTGCGTCTCGCCCCGCACCTACGCGCGTGGGTGCATGTTTGTCCGCGTGTATACGCGTGATTCGCATGAACGCGCGTGGATGCATTTTCGGTGTGTTAGACTGTGCGTGTTTTCCATACAAACGGAGATACTTACAAGCAACGGAAGAACACGCATCCACGCGCTACGCTGCATCATGCGGGGCAGTGTGAGAATCGGCTTAAAAGTACGCAACGGATTTTGATGCGGTTTTTTTTAATAGATAGAGTGATTCAAGAGGAAAGTTTATGTGTATAAGACATGCATAATATATTCAATATCAGTACCCGTGCGAAGCTGGGGCGGGTCATCATTACATACCTATTATAAAACAAATTTGCTTACCGCTATCCCTATGTATGCTTAGATCTTTAAAAATACGCAACGGATTTTGATACGGTTTTTTTGAATAGATAAAGTGATTCAAGAGGAAGGTTTGTGTATAATATATGCATAAGATATTCAATATCAGTACCCGTGCGAAGCTGGGGCGGGTCGTTAGTTATTCTATAAAATTATAAGAGTTGGCTGTTTTTGCTGGATTATTCTTGTGGGATCCTGTATGTCTGCGGGACTGTTTTTTTTATGTAAAGAAATTGGTTTCAAACGACGCACCGTTCTGAGTATATTTTTGTTGAGCCTCATTAGTAAGTGACGTAACAAACTCGTGGTATTTTCTATATTATATGTACAAAAAATCATTTAATTTTTTATTTTATCATAGGGACTGCTAAATATATACATAAAAAAATATTTTGTGTTGTGTGAGTCCAGTATTTTAAATAAAGTAGAATCAATTTCAGTTTAAGTACTTTATTATTTGGGATTCCCCTGCAGACCATGTGAATTCATTTATACTCATAGCCATATCTATCGGCCGTCATAATTTAAGTGAGGTTTATGAAGGATGAATGAGCAGAGCCAATGTATTAGCATAACATAGTATCAACCTTACAATGTTCCCACTGCTGGGACTAAGGCCTCCTCTAGCAGAGGGAATAGGCCGTAATCCAACAGAGCCAATGTATTAGCATAGCATACTTATTGACTATGTGCGAAGTAGGTGGTGGGGAACGGCAAATCGATCGTAGCGCACGATGTGGCAGAAATGTGAATTAATTCTGGACTGTCATGTGTCAAATTGCTTTATTTTCATAACTTTCTTTATAATTTTAAGTAAAAACGTAAAAATTTGCGATATGGGTCATAGTACATGCTGTGTCGTAAATTGTAAAAAAAATGGGAAAAACAGTTCGTGCAAGTTTTATTCGTTTCCAACATCAAAGTGGACATTACAGCAAAGACAAAAATGGATAGCTGCTGTGAAGAGAAAAAATCCCGTACGTATTATAATATCCATATTTTTCACGAGGAAGAAAATCGCTAGGTATAATATACACACTCACTTTTTACACTATTTTTTTCAATTTCGTTGAAAAACTAGTCGAAAATCAATATCGCAAAAATATCTTATCATCTAGTTGACATGATTTGACAGATGACAAGTCCTGAATAGTTGCGGCCACTAGGGGCGCTGTCATCGCGCACACAACGAATAGCCTTACAATGTTCCCACTGCTGGGATTTAGGCCTCCTTTCTAGAGGAGAATGGGCCGTAGTACACCTCGAGGGCCCAGTACGGGTTGGTAATGTACGTATTTATTATCAAAGAATTACCCTAGATAGAAGGACCGTTTATGATCAATTACAATACGCGCATCTGAAGTTTAACTGAATCCAAACCCGCGGTACGAGGCTAGTAATAGTTTAAACGTTGATTTTTGATACAGAATTGAGACAGAAAGTCCACTTGGTTCAGGACTTGGAGATAGCAGATTAGTTGGTCTCGAACGAAGACACTGCTACTCAATCTAAGTATCAAAACATACGGTGGCGTGTTTTTTTATGGTGGGAAAAATCATCTAATTACGAATCCCGCCTTTGGGCGGAGCGGGAAACAGTGTCAGACTCTTACTGACTAAACGACACATTCCTTCTTTGCACTCATACCCAGGGTCGGACCTTTCAGAAACAGGACCGGGGCCCCAGTAGGCTTCGGCCCTGCAGTTGGGCCTCTCCGTTATTTGGGCCTCTGCATTAGTTGGACTTCTCCATTATACGGTCGCGTGTTCAAACCCAGCCAGGTACATTACTTTGTGTTTATTTCATCACCACTGCTCTCAAAACGGTGAAGGAAAATATTGCGAGGAAATCTGCATGTCTTAGAACCAAAAACCTAAAAATCGAAAACATGTGACATCCACCAACCCGCACCGGTCCGCGTGGTTGATTAAGGCTTACCTATTCTCTCTCTTACAGAGGAGGCCTGAATCCCAACAGTGAGAATGAGAACATTATTAAATTGATGCTATTCTATGCTACGAGTATCAACACAAAATCGTTACCAATTTGACTGAAAATACTGATAATTCCGAGACTACAAGGTGTCATTGACATGTTAACGCAAACGAATACCATAGGTCCAGTACATGATTCTGGACACCCTAGTGGTGGAAATTTTCGTCGGCTTTTTTTCAAATTTTTGAAAAAAAAGTTTTTATTTTTTATTTTTTTACTTGTATAAAATCGTTATTCTAACCAATCCCAATGATATTTTTAGAAAAAAAAAGAAAAAAAATTTTTACAAAAAAAAATTATAAAAAAATCATCGAGGCAAATATAGTCGTTATTCTAATCAAACCCGATGACATTATTAATTTAAAACGTAATTCACTAACTTTTTTGGCAAAAAATGTTAAAATGACGTTTTTATACAGTTTAATTTAAAAAACGTAAAAAAAAATCATTAAAAAGAAATAAGATAAAACCGACAAGAAATTCCACCATTAGGGGGTCTAGAATCATGTACTGGACCTATGGTATTCATTTGCGTTAGCATGTCAATGACACCCAGTATATGAGTTTACATGTTTTTGAGTGCTAACTTACAGAGTAGTGTGTACAATTAAAAAACAAAGTTGCCTTTGTTTTTTTATTGTCTGTCATTCACTCATTTAAAAAAAAATGCAAATCAGCAATTATTTTCTTGTTCAGTGATACGCAACTATTAGGTGCATTTTCATTCACCACCCACTCTAAACATAGTCTAGGCCAGGGTAGGCGAACCTTTTTGCATCAACGTGCCATTTTTTCTAAAAAAAAGTTTAATGGGGTCATTGAGGTGCCATCAAATAATTTTGACTTACTGATTATTTGGAAAATAATAATAATGAATACTATCAAAACTCTCTATTAAAGAAAATAAACAAAAGAGATACATTTTAGATTGTTTTTGATTTTGAGTTTTGTTGCTGCAAATGTTTTATGATCGACGACGTGCCCAAAATATTAAGTCGCGTGCCGTCAATGGCACGCGTGCCATTGGTTCGCCAACCCTGGTCTAGGCTATGCTAAAGTTGTTGAATGTGGCTGTCGCATGTGTCTTATTCTGTGGCAGCTGCACACGAGTTGATCTAGTGCGTTGCGCTCGATTTAGAGATGAATCTACTCTGTACACAGTTGAGTATCTTGTTGGTTTATTAGATTAGGTGTTGAGCTGCTAAAATGAGACTTGCTGGATAATCTGGATGACCATTTCTGAATTTCTGAATGATCTTGCCATAAGAAAAATAATAAACCAGATCTAGCGCAAAGATTTGCAGATAAATGATGAAAATTGCACCATTGAGTGCAAATGTCAGCTATATGAATTTTTATATCATCATTACATAGTATAAGACCAAGTTGCTTACCGCTGTCCCTATGTATGCTTAGATCTTTAAAAGTACGCAACAGATTTTGATGCAGTTTTTTTAATAGGTAGAGTGATTCAAGAGAAAGATTTATGTGTAGGTATAATACATGCATAAATTATATTGAATATCAGTACCCGTGCGAAACAGGGGCGAGTCGCTTGTTACAAGATAAAATCTTAGATTATAATCTAAGATTTTAATCAATAATAATAATAATTATTATATAATAATAATTACATAATAATAATAATAATTATTATTATTATTATTGATCAAAATAAAACAGGGAGAGAGGGAGGTATGTGGAATTTTACTTTCTGTTCCGCAGCTTCCGCATACCCTCCAAATATATATAAAGTTTATTCTTTTATCATATCATATATATATCTTAGGGCGGCTTGCACGTCTCAGTTAAATCTAGATTTAGTGTGATTTAAACTCGACTTAAGCTTAAATCGAACTTAACGCATTGCACGACATCGGTTTAGCGTAAAGCTAGACTTAAAGAAATGTCAGATTTAAACCGGCATGGCAGGCGGTTTAAATTGCTAAATCTAGATTTAGTGAGGGCAGTTCGTTGTCAGATGACATAAACAAAAGCAAACGTCAGTTAGCGTCAAGGATCTTGTATCTTTATCCTACGGATAGTCTGGATTGACGACGAAGCAATATTGCAAACTCTTTATCAGCAAACAGCTTGCTTACGTGGAGTATAGTCAAAGTCAGTTAACAACGCGGAAAGGTTTAACAGTTTTTAAGAGTTTGTCACACTCAAGAACTCTCTGTATTCATAGTACTTTTTTTCCATTTTTAAGCCAATTTTTGCCAATACTTGCCAAGTTACAATGTACGCACTATCGACCAAACTTTTTGCGACACTAAAAACTTTTGCTAAATATCACACGGTCCCCGTCTTACCTCGCTACCCCATTTTTTACCCCATCTTCCTTTAAATTATGATTTTCTCATTATTTTTAATATTTTCACCACTACTGCTCTCAAAACGGTGAAGGAAAACATCGTGAATAAATACGGGCATGTCCCAGAACCAAAAATTCGAAGACATGTGATATCCACAAATCCGCACTGGCCCCGAGTGGTGGATTATTACCCATTCCTTCTCTTAGAGAGGAGCCCTGTATTCCGACAGTGGGAACATTAAAAAGTTAGTCTATGTAATTACTGTACTAATAACACATTGAACTTCTTTAGGACAGAGCTCAGAATTTTACAACATGCAACATGGCGCGAATACCATTGCGTTATTAAATGGATATCTATTTATATCTATATATATCTATTTATAAAACCTACATTAAAAACATCTCGAACTTGTTTAGCCTAAAATTGTCCCGTAATACGTAGATAGTGTACACAATAGATGATCGAGATAAAAAATCCGTTTTTTAACTTTACTCTTCAGAACTTTTTTGAGGTTGTCGTAAGCTTTCCAGTCACTTCTTTATAATATCCTTGGTTTTTTATATTTCAAACGTTCCATACCTCCAAAAAAATAAAAAAAATGTGTTAAATATCCAGCACAATTATGATAAATGGAACGCAAATGAATGAACGAAAAGAATGAAACGTGTTAAGTTAGGTTTAGTTAAGTCGAGTAGATTTCGACACTAGCAAGACGCTACTAATACAGTTTACGTTAAGTCGAGCTTAATGACTAATGCGACTTTAACAAAATCTAGTTTTAAGAGCAGGTCGTGCAAGCCGCCCTTATATACGTAGGCGGTCCCATAATGAATTGGCCTAACTATGAAGTAATGAAGGAAATGGAACGAAACCAATTTTATTTTTCAATATAATCACCATGAATACTAACACACTTCTGACATCTGTGAATCAACATCTCTAAACCTTTATAAAAATAATCACAATTTTTATCCTCAAAATGCTCAAAGACGGCCGCCTGCACCTCTTCATCGCTTGAAAATTTTCTTCCTCTTAAGTCCCGCTTTAAATTTGCAAATAAATAATAGTCGGACGGGGCCATGTCTGGACTGTAAGGTGGATGTTCCACTTCTGTGAACCCGCATTGACGAACTGCATCCTTCGAAACACCAGCGGTATGAACAGGGGCGTTGTCATGAAGCAACAGGACACCTTTAGACAGCTTGCCTCTTCGTTTTTCCTTTATCTTGTCTCGTAATTTAAAAAAAGAAAGAAAAGAAGAAGCATAAGAAGCATAATATTCGCAATATTCGAAGAAAAAAAGAAGCATAATATTCGCCGTTTACGACTATATTACGTTCTTTAAAATCCACCATCAAAATACCTTGAAAATCCCAAAAGATTGTGCACATCAGTTTTTTAGTCGATTGTTGAACCTTTGCCTTTCTAGGGGGCTTTTCACCCTTATAACGCCATTCCATTGACTCGCGCTTGCTATGTGGATCATAATACAAGATCATAGTTTCATTACCAGTTACTAGCCGCTCAATCACAGTCTTTGAATTTTCGCCACAAAGATCCAAAAATTCCGAAGCGCAGCGCACTCTTTCCTGTCTCTGTACCGCTGAAAGAAGTTTCGGTACCCATCTTGCACTCACTTTTTTCATATGAAGATGTTCATGGATCGCACGATGAACGGTGCTTTTAGAGAGCCCAAGCCTAGCTGCAATTTCTCTAATCTTCAAACGGCGGTCACTCAGAACCTCCTCTTCGATAAGAGCAATCGTTTCGGGAGTGAGCACTTCCACAGGTCGACCGTCGTGGCCAATGTCTTCGACGGTTTCTCTCCCGAGGCGGAACTCTTTCACCCAATTTTTCACTGTGCTATAGGAGGGGGCAGAGTCCCTATATACGCCATCCAATCGTTCTTTTATTTGCGCTGGGGATAAACCTTCTTTAAACAGAAACTTTATGACACTTCGATACTCAGTTTTCGACATTCTGAAAAAATACGCGACTCTCGTTATTCAAATGCCTACTAAACTAATACTAAGCAATTCATGTCGATGCGAGTTTCTTATACTAAGTACACGATAATCGTACTATTTAATGCAACACAACATGTAGCGACATGTCCTGTAGAACTATATCAGGCCAGTTCATTATGGGACCGACTGGTATATTATAAAGTTTATTCGTTAATTTGTGGGAAGTCTTCTAACTCACTTTTTGTCACGCGGTTGCCACCAGAACCTATCGGCTACTCTTCGACCACTCTTTCAGCGACTAATGTTACTGCCACTTCAAAATGGCGATACTTCAATATATGTCAATAACCTTGCTTCTTCTGCATCTGTATATAGATAGATAGATATCTAGATAAGTGTGCTAGAACCTAAAGCCAAAATTATATTGTTTACAATACTTCTTCCTACTCAAAAACCCGTTTCTAACCCTACCACTTTTAGACCAATATTTTACTGTTTTCCGCATGAGTGCGGAAAAGTAGGCGAACTCGCTTTCGCTACAATTTATTGTTTTCATCATACCAGACAAGACGCTAAGCGAACCCCACGAGCCGCTAGACAACCCTCGTTTATTTATTTCTTAGTAACGGTGTATTGGGAAACTTCATTTGATACACATGGAAAGTCACAGCAGTTTCTCCACTTGTATCAAAAACTCCTGTTTTTCTAATTTACCTTCTGCCCTTTCCTATTCAGTGGTGATACACATGGAAAGTCACAGCACTTTCTCCACTTGCATCAAAAAGTTCTGTTTTTCTACTTTACCTTCTGTGTTCCTCTTCTCAGTGACTCAGTGGGCGGGAAGCCTCATGGATTTATGTTCATGACCTCCACCACCATTCAATTACACGGTCAAGCGCTTTATTATCAGTATGACGTTTACACGCTTGTTTACAAACTCGCTGGGAACGTTTACATGGAACATGGGAGATGATAAATCGAAGCCTGTTTAGCCTTTAAGGATTTATTTGGCTGACTTTCGAAGTGGATGGGAGGGGATGGATGAAGCCAAGTTAAGAGCTTTAGTTGTTAAACATACAACACTAGTATTTGTCAGCGGCTTCGCTCGCGTACATAAAATATAGCCTATGTCACTCAAGAGTAAAGAAGCTTTCTATTGTTGCTATTTTTTTTTCAATCGGACCAGTTGTTCCAGAGATTTCCTCCTACAAACAAAAAAACAAACTTTACCTCTATAATACATTTGTGTAGATATGTATAGTGTATTTATTATCAGTATGACGTTTACACGCTTGTTTACAAACTCGCTGGGAACGTTTACATGGAACATGGGAGATGATAAATCGAAGCCTGTTTGGCCTTAAAAGATTTATTTGCCTGACTTTCGAAGTGGAAGGAAAGGATGGTTTATTAATTCTTTATTTTTCATGCAACACTAGGCATGGGCTTGCGGACGGCGAGCAATGGTAAGCCGTTCGCTGTCCGACTGTCTGGTAACCGTCGGGACAGAGCACAAGACACCCGCGCAGCTCAAGGAATTTTTTTTTTTATTTTTTTATTCCACAACTATCACACAACGCCATCTAGTCCCAAGCTAAGCAGAGCTTGTGTTATGGGTACTAGATAACTGATAAACATACTTATATATTTCTAAATACATACATATTATAGATAAATTACACCCAGACACAGAACAAATGATCGTGCTCATCACACAAACATTTGTCCTGGGTGGGAATCGAACCCACGACCTCCCGCTTAGCAGTCAGGGTCACTAACTACTAGACTGACAGGCCTGTCTAATTATATAATTGTCAGCAAGCCGTAGGGTCGAAGCTTATTTAGGCCATGAACCGGCTTCTGAAAGTAAGTAATAACGAGCTAAGAAGGTAAGGTGTTTTTTTTTATGGTATGTGAAAATCATCCAATGACGAAACCCGCTCTTGGGCGGAGCGGGAGACCAGTGTCAGACTCTTACTGACTAAAAAACCTACCCCGTACCTTCCTTGCCTTATTTCTGGAGTCGAGGTAACAGTTTGCACATACCCTCTAGAAGAAGGTAAGGCGTGGATTTTTCAGTTAGTAAAAGTCTGACGCTATCTCCTGCACTGCCCGAGGGCGGGATATTTTATGAGATGATTTTTACCTACTAAAAAAAAAACGCAGCAACTACGAGCAACTCAAAACTATAACTTTATATCACTTTGAAATCATCACGGAATTATTGACATTAGTTAATTCTGTCCACCATTTTCTCCGAGCCATTTGTAAGGAACGGAAAACATCGGGTGGTCCACAGTTACGCGGCGATATTTTATTTATCTTTGCTTTTCAGCAAGTACGAGAAACACAAAACTAATCGTCATCATCAGCCTTATTAATGTTCCCACTGCTGGGACACGGGCCTCCTCTCTAGGAGCGGGAATGGGCCGAAATCCACCACGTGGGCCCAGTGCGGATTGGTGGATGATGTGACATCCATTAGACATTTTCGATTTTTTGGTTCTAGGACATGCCGGTTTCCTTACGATGTAATCCTTCACCATTTTGAGAGCAGTGGTTTTGAAATAAATTACACAAAGTAATGCACCTGGCTGGGTTTGAACCAGCGACCTACAACTCTTAAATTGGGGCCTTTATCACTGCTCACGAGCAACTCAAAACTACAATTTCATATCTCTTTGAAATCATCACAGAATTATTAACATTAGTTAATTCAGTCCATCATTTTCCCCGACCCATTTGTAAGGAACGGGAAATGTCGGGTGGTCCACAGTTACGCGGCGAAACCAAATCGTGAAATTGGGTCAACATCGTCGAATCGCGATTCCGGCTCACACTAGATATCCTTCTCAATCGATTATGAAGTAGAACGTTACTAATCGGAAGTGTTAATGTGAATCGATATATTGATACTCTATAGGAATGTATTTCCGTCGAAAAACAAAGACGGTAACCCGAACAATGTTAGTTTTGAGAAAAAGGGTTAGGTATTGTTCAAAATGATATCGTTTTAATTTTTTAACATTTTTGTTTCTATTTTCCCACAATCACACGACTCCTGATGTAGGTATGTTTCTTCAGTTTTCTTTCAGGTTCTAGAACAGTGGCTGATGAACTCTCTGTTATTCCCGACAAAAACCGGGGCGTCTCTCACGATGACTGGGGTATAAGGATGTAGGTATTCTCATTCTTTGCAGGGAGAAATTTTAATACCAGTTAAATACAACACTCCCTCTCGATCCACTTAATAACAAAAGTAGGTAAGTATTTGCCAATTTCTCATTAGAAAAATAAATATGTAAGATAGTGTTTCTTTTTTTCTTGTCTTTGTTTTGAATAAACTTACGAGCTATCCAATTCCTTCAAATGTAAAATTCTAAGCTATCTGATATAAAAAGAAACAGTTTTCGTATAATTTGAGATACCATTTTTTGACTTCCGAGTCTAGTATAATCGATTGAGAATCCGTATGAATGAAAGCTATTAAAAGAACGACTTGGGAGTGAATGAATCGGGAAATGCAGTTGCTTTCATATTTGCTTTGCTTGTTCTATATTTGAAATTGGAAGGAGTGATGTAAGAGTGTAAGTGCAGGACGAAGTATGTCAAAAATAATGGTGTTTGAAAAAAGTACTGGCTGGATGTGATGTGTATGACTGATTTATTTTGTTGTTTTCTTTGTTTTATGGTTTTTTAGAGTTTGAATGTTTTTGTTTGTGATACAATCACATTTCAACAGCTTAAGTGAATGAGTTTTTTTTTTGCATTTTATAGTTCAGTAAGATAAAAAATGTGTAATTACGTTAGTAAAATATATGTTGTATTTATACACAATTATACTTATTAAAACTATTAACATGGTTGAGGAGACTTTGGACGCTCAAATGCTTTAGAAAGTTACTAGGGCTCCATGGTTATGAAATGTATGAAGAAATGAAAATATAGAAAAAATGAGAATGAGTAAGGGTATCTCTGTCTACCTATTACCTGAGTCTGTCTCTATATCAAATCTAAGGAAAGAGGTAGAAGGAAAACCTAAATGGAAATGTGTAGTCATGTAGCATTTGGACAAAAATAACAATGTAGGTCGTCGCTAAGAGCTCAGGAAATTCTAGGAACTTCATAAACTGTTATCCTTGCGTTAATAATACAAAATGGTATACATATACTCGCAATAAATGCACATGCTAAACGTTGTAAAACATTGTGAGTAAACCGGCATGTCCTCCCGATTTCCAGCCACCGTAGTCGCGGGCTTGCGGACGGCGAGCAATGGCTAGCTTGCCGTCCGGTCGTCTAGTAACGGTCCAGACCAAGCCAGGTCGTCGACGGCGCTCTATGTTCCCGCGCGCCTCAAGGGGTTGTCAGCAAATGTAGAGGTCCAACTGCAGGGTCGAAGCCTACTGAGGCCCCGGTCCGGTTTCTGAAAGGAAGTTCCGACCCAGGTATGAGGGCTAAGAAGGAATGGGGTGGGTCGTTTAGTCAGTAAGAGTCTGACAATGTTTCTCACTCCGCCTAAGGGCGAGATTCGTCATTAGATGATTTTTCTCACCATAAAAAGACAGGCATGTCCTAGAACCAAAAATTCGAAGACATGTGACATCCACCAATCCGCACTGGGCCTGCGTGGTGCATTACGGCCCATTTCCTTTACTAGAGAGGAGATCTGAGTCGCAGCAGGAACATTATAAGGCTGATGCTACGCATTGCTGAGAGTCATCATCATCATCATCAGCCTTTTAATGTTCCCACTGCAGGGACACAGGCCTCCACTCTCTAGGAGAGGGAATGGGCCATATATGTTGAGAGTAGTACGTTAAAAATTGACTACTGAATCGAAATAAGCTATTTCTAAAGTAAGTATTTTTATTCTGAATTAATTAATAATTTATTTTTAAAATAATCTCAAGATATATATTTTTTTTGTAATTTTAATTTGTATTTTGTATGGTGACCTCTTAAATCAGGTGTTTATGGCATGATTTTACTTATTCGCGTGAATTGTCGAGTAGAAATAAACGGACAGACAGCGAAGTCTTAGTACCCAGTAAACGCTAGAAACAGTTTTTGCCCTTAAACTCTTGAGCCCCAAGCGAACGACGGCGTTCGCATACCTATTGTATTTCTATTATGTCTCTAATTACGGTATTCGAAAGGTTAAATAAAATTGGATAATTAAGTCCAATTTTATAATTATTTATTCCACTGTTTTTAATTAGTTAAATTCAAAAATTAATCAAACTATTGTCTTTGTAACTGTCTCTTTCAATCCGTAATCATAAGGAGGGTCCTTATGATTACGGATTGAAAGAGACTTTTTTTTATGGTAGGTGAAAATCATCCAATGACGAAACCCGCTCTTGGGCGGAGCGGGAGACCAGTGTCAGACTCTTACTGACTAAAAAACCTACCCCGTACCTTCCTTGCCTTATTCCTGGAGTCGAGGTAACAGTTTTCACCACCCTCTAGGCTCCAGGAGGCTTCGATCCTGAAGGGCCCCTGCAGACTGGATCCTAGTGTGGGGTTCAGGGCTTCATCTTAATTTGTAAAATTTAATTGAGACAATAAATAACTTTTATTTATTTTATTTTATTGTTTTTCTGTCCAATCCCTGGAGTGTCTTAAAGTACCAACTTCAAATTCTTTTCCTCAAAAAATCCCTTTCCGTTTTCTCCATTCCAACATTACGTCGTTTAAAACTCTGCGTATCAATCAATCAATCAATCAGTAGTGAATCAATCGTCAAGACAGGGTCGCGCCACGAATTAGTTCTTAAATCTACGAGGATACGCATCCGTTTCCGTTTTAAAATGGCGGCACGTGCCGCTGGGGAAGAATGTCAGCTTGTATTTTTTTGGGGTGCAAATGACATTTTTTGGAGATAGGTCAGGATTTATGATATTGGATAAAAAGTGACGTAGTTTTTTTGTTCTGTATCAATAAGTTTATTTTTCTAAAGAGATTGTATTGATAAAGGTGTGCAAGAAATCACAGGTATTTAGAGATAAAAATACCGGGGAAGTGCTTGTCGGAATAACGCACTGAAGGTTCCGTATGCCCAGGCCCACTGGGGCCCCGGTCCGGTTTCTGAAAGGAAGGTCTGACCCTGATATGAAGGCTAAGAAGAAATGGAGCGGGTCGTTTAGTCAGTAAAAGTCTGACATTGTTTCCCGCTCCACCCAAGAGCAGGATTCGTTATTAGATGATTCTTCCCACTATAAAAAAAGGTACCGCACAAACTTACTCAAGAAAACAGTTCAATTAAATTCCCTTCATCAAATCAAGTCTCGAAGAGTTTTCCGAATCGCAAAATTAAAAGTTTTTTTTTCTTCACAATCTGTTTAACATTCTATAATCATACCTAGCTAATGCCTATATAACTTTTTTTTTCTGTGAAGTCAAATAATTCCGCCAGCTCTGGCTCAAGTGTAAAGGAGTGTCAGAGTGTCAGACTTTTACTGACAAAAAACCCACCTGTAATCCTTTAATCCTCTTTCAGTTCCAGGGCCATGCTAACTCTACCGAGCAATCCCGCCGCCATAACTTAACCGGATGGGAAGCAGACACATTGGCACATAAACTTACAAAATCACAATTTAGAACACAATCCATACGTTTAATTAACCAAGGAAGTCGGGACAGACATACATACACAATTCTTAAAACACATTATTGTGTTCCCAGAACATATGTAAAAGAGGAAATTCGTTTCCTTGTGAAACTACCATTCTTCCTATTTGCATATGCGGGCAAGGAGTAGTGTTTGAACGGAGTGCTGACTTGCGAGTGTGGTACCTATACTTTATGCTAGTGTAATGTTTTTGGTGGTTAGTTTTTTGATGCCGTTATCGTACACAAATATCGTTCACCCGGTAAACATCTATAGCTGGTGGACCGCCTAGGTCCACCAGCTGTAGATGTCTACCGGGATACCACAGGCCCAAAACTGTGGGATTTTTTCAAACAGTCACTGTGGCCCGGGAACGTAAAGGGTGGCTTTTCTTCAAAAGACAAATCCGCATGGTTCTCATATGATTGGACCATTACATATGTATCTACTGTATGGATTTTAAAAGTGACCTTGATTCGGCGTTTCTTCTTAGGGTAGTCAGATAGGAAAACTCAGCCTCATCTAGTTTAAAATGACAAAAACAAATTGACATATAAAAGTGTTTTTTTAAAAACTTTTTTCAAAATAAATTACATTTATCAGGTGGGTTTTAGTCAGTAAAAATCTGACAAAGGAAAGAAATATTTAATGATTTCCCACCTTAAAAAAGGGGTATAGGTGCGTTATTATCATTTTCAAAGAGTACTCTAACTGGTGCATTAGGTTCTCAACTAATGCACCAGCAATGTAGTATCAGTACTGATGTACGATTTTCAGGCACACTTTGTTGTAGAGCTCAGATAAGTAGTCGCTATAAGTAAAATATTGACATTTAGCAACTTTTGATTAGACAAGAAACTGGCTCTAATATAGACTACCAAGACGAATCATAAAATTTCTAGGTGATAAAAACTTATGATTAAAGAATGCATTAAGAATGTATTTATTTGGTGTGTCATACACATATCGCTGCAATTTATTAGATAGTGTTATCGTAAAAGAAGTATAAGTGAGGCTTGCAACATAATATCAACAAGGGGATCCGGATTGTCGTAATATTTGCACCTAAGTTTCTTTGTATCATATCAAATACTTTTAACGTGATTATTGTTGTTTCTTATCAAACAGAGCAGGTTGATTGACATTGATTACTGCGTTTTTTAAACGTGCATCACTAGCAAGAGACTCACAGATATAATCCTCCTTGTATTATACATATAAAACATATGAAAGTCTGTGCACTTGGCACGTGGATAAACTAAATAAATTAGAATAATTAGATATTTTACACTCATACATGGAAATAATATATTACAATAAAGCAAAAACCGAAACAAAAACTGCATCAGTGGCGCAACAGTAGATAGTCCCATTTGTCTGTTAAGATGCTTACTATACTGTTACTGCTGAAGTGTTGTCATTAAGAACTTTGAAAACCGATGACTCCGATGCTTGAGCTGTGCAACACTGTTCAAGACGGTTCCAGCTGAAGTGACTGAGGGTACAGTCATATATACTTTTTTCTCATCCTGTAATACTATCAATAGTGTTGGGTTCGAGTCCATGCAATTATATGGAATCATTTATGACATTTTGTCCCTGTATTAAGAAACTGTGTTAACTTTTCAAAGCATACTTTGAGACTTTGCATTTTATGAGATACTAGCTTTTGTCAGCGGCTTCGCCCGCATACATAAAATATAGCCTATGTCACTCAGGAGTAAAGCAGCTTTCTATTGTAGCTAATTTTTTTCCAATCGGACTAGTAGTTCCAGAGATTACCTCCTACAAACAAAAAAACAAAGAAACAACAAACTTTTCTCTTTATTATATTAGTGTAGATGTAGATGGATTCATAATGATATTTTAATTTACTGTATATGTCAGTGATCGTCAATATTATCGTAAAATATCATCAAAACGATTTTTTTAAAATTAAAATTATCTACATTTATTCCAGCGCTTAGACACATCATGATGCTTCTGGAAGCTTCAAGTCTTTGTACTATCAGACCATTGTCAACTAGACGTAGTTATGATTTCAACTTTGTAAAGGTAAGTTTAAGCTACAAACTGCCGTGCAGGCAAAAAAAAACGCAGTAAAATAGCGTATTTTACAATACTTTTACTGCGTTTTAGTATCTGCACGGCAGCAAAGTAAGCGTACTCATAAAGTTGTAGTGAGCACTCCATTTGTTATTATTCCGTCTAAACCCTTTAGTTTACGATTGGGACATGTAATAGAAATTGTTACTTTACAGTGTTTATTTGTAGAAAGTGATTATGTTATGTGTTACATTTTAATATGATAACTGTTGGAGGATTTGTTGGTTTGTTTGTTCTATTTATTTAAAGGTTTTTGTAGTAATTATGATAACTTATGTATAATATATTTTTTTGGGCCGAGTTTATAAGACTGACTACTTATCATCTCTCGATCATTTTCTCGATCGTTCAATGATCATTTTCTTGTCCTTGTCTCGTGTTTTTTGGGGTCGTGCCGGGTGGCAAGCAAATATAGAAAAAAGTGTTGGTTTTCTTTCATTTTTTCTTGTCACCCCACACACTGTCATAACTCTCTTTTCTTTCATATCACTTCTCACACAATCCATCCATCTTTTCTTTGGTCTCCCTTTTCCTTATAGAGTTTTCTATGATTCATAGTTAATCAAATCAGTATTTTTTTTTAAGCCTGATTGTCTGTTGTTCTTTACGTTATTTACTTTTTTAATTGTCTCTTAAATTATATATCTGCCAAAAGTTTAAAATTTTACAAAAAAAAAAACATTTCAATTTTTAATTCATACAGTTTTGATTCAAACAAGTGTAGCCACGAGCAAAACTAACACCCAATATGTATATTTTAACAGAATCAAATCCAGTCGTAATGCAGCTCAATTCATAGATTATGCAGACAATATTATACGAATAATAGAAGATAGCGATTATATTAGCATAAAGTGACAGCTTTGCAGCAGCCATATTGAGCGGTTATGTTAGTTCAATCCGCACTATAACTGTTACGTTTTAGCGTGGTAATAACGGTCATTGACCTTTTTTAGAGCAGTGGTGGCCGAGTGGTAACGGCCCTGACTTACGTGTTGAAGGTCGCGGGTTCAAACCCAGTCAGGCGCATTACTTTTTGTAATTTATTTCATCACCACTGCTCTGAAGGAAAACATCGTAAGGAAACCGGCATGTCCTAGAACCAAAAATTCGAAGACATGTGACATCCAACAACCCGCACTGGGCCCGCGTGGTGGATTACGGCCCATTCCCCTCTCTTAGAGAGGAGGCCTGTGTCCCTGCAGTGGGAACATTAAAAGGCTGATGATGAATGACCTTTTTTATGGTGGGAAAAATCATCTAATGACGAATCCCGCCCTTGGGCGGAGCGGGAAATAGTGTCAGACTCTTACTGACTAAACGACCCGCCCCTTTCCTTCTTAGCCTTCATACTAGGGTCGGACCTTCCTTACAGAAGCCAACTGGGGGCCCCAGTAGGCTTCGGCCCTGCAGTTGGACCTCTTCATTTGCTGACAACTCTTTGAGGCACGCGAGAACAGAGCGCGCCGTCGACGACTGGCTTGGTCCGGGCTATTACCAGACAGCCGGACGGCGAGCTACCCATTGCTCCCCGTCAAAGTAGCCGGAAATCGGGATGGTCATTGACCTGACCACATAATAGAGATTAGAGGGAGGACTTTTTGCACAGAAACGACTTACGCGGATCGCTATTTGTGTCCGTTTGACGCATACAAAATGCATAACTCAAGTTAACGTCACTGTGCAGATGTTGAATTGCTATTAACATTACAACGATGTAGTCACTAAATCGTTGTAAACAATAATATTAAAGCTTTAGATACATTAGGGGAAAAAATATCCATATAATAATAGAGTAATGCGCGTCATTTTATATCATAACATAGTACAAAACCAAGTTGCTTACCGTTGTCCTTATGTATGCTTAGATCTTTAAAAGTACGCAACGGTTTTTGATGCATTTTTTTTTTTAATAGATAGAGTGATTCAAGAGGAAGGTTTATGTGTATATTATATGCATAATATATTCAATATCAGTATCCGTGCGAAGCTGGGGCGGGTCGCTAGTAAAATATAAAATGACGCGCAACGCTCCATCTATGTGATTTGCTGACCAACATTCTACCATACATTTCAGTACTGAGAACATATTGTTGGATAATTTTATAATGTTGCGCGTCATATTGGGGAAGATTTTGTCCCCTAAAGTATCCAAAGAAATAACAGGTGATTGCGATTTTCAGTAGCGAAAATCAAGAGTTTCTGTTTCGTTAAACGGGAACGGCTAGGGTTAGCCACCCCCCAATTCCTTTGTTTCGATGGCATCCGAACGAGAGAATCGAGGGCGTGGCCAACTACAAGCGCTCACTCTAAATGAAACGATTGTAACTTGGTTACGGGGGCTAGACCGAAGCACAGGCCGATGGACCGTCAGCGGGCTGGATTGAATGCTTTCGAATTAATCCAGTCCAATAACGGCCGCACTGTGCCGTACTTTGCCCATCATTAATCAAGAGTAACCATGGAGTTTCTCGTCGGTTCGAAAGACCGAGCGAAGTGGAGGCGTCTTAGCAAGAAAGCGGACCCCGGGCACCGAGGTGAAAGCCAAGGTTGGCAACCGGGACTACCGCTAGGATGATGATGATGAACCATGGATTTTCTCGTCGGTTCTTCTCTACAGGAAACGACCAATTTAGAACCGTGACCAGCTTTTGACGTTTTATAAGTGCCCATGTAAAATAAAATTATTTTGATTGACCTAGGTATTGAATTTCTGCAAAAAGTCACCGTGGACGACCTCCTTAAAGCCGTCAAACAAAAACATTCAATTTTAATTTCTGATCCTACACAGTGACATTAGGGAAAGGGCAATGTACGCTAAGCTATGTCATGTTAAAATGAAACGACTATACGTTTAGAACTCAATATTATTTATTGGTACTTTTAAACTTCGATAAACATGATAATCTTGCAAAAAGAAAGGGTTTAGTAGCCAGTTATTGTGGATAGAATTGGTTACGTAAAATCAACCTTATAGCTATAGTTTTAAGATAGATAAACTTATTTTAGGATAGACAGAACATTTCGAGAACTTCAGATATAAAAAGTAAAAAACAGTAAAATCAATTATTTATTCATTTAATCACTTTATGTACAGTGGTGGTACATAGGCGGACTTAATGCTACAAGGCATTCTCTACCAGTCAACCTTTGGGTTAATAAAGACAACACTGTGGTATGTTTGCACAATAAATAAATACCAGATATTTGTAATAGAATGTAATGAAATTGAAATAAGTTACTAATAATAATAAAATACGTATATAAGCTAATATTATGAACTAATAAATACTATGATAAATATCAAAACAGTATAATTACGAAAATAAAATATGACAATTATGACGCAGACCAAAATAAGATTAAGAGGGCTTCAAGTAGAAGTTCCCAATATACACATATTATATATAAAATTACACCTAGACACAGAACTAATGATCGTGCTCATCAAACAAACAATTGTCTTGGTTGGGAATCGAATCCATGACATCCAGCACAGCAACCCACTAAGGCACTAACCATTAGACTAACAACCAACAAAATACAGTAGCATCAAAATTCAAAACATAGATTGCAAAAAAACAGACAGTAACAAAATAAGCAACACATTAAACTGATTTAAATCTGCCATTAATATTATTTATGACCGTCTAAGAAACCATTCGAACGTTAATTCTTCTAGATATCAGCCATTATCACAATATATGACCGCATTAGATGACCACTTTTCTCAATCAACGTAACACGTCTCATTTCCAACGAAAATCATGTCTCCGGCATCTATTCCATTGAATATAAGCCAACATTAACAAAAACGCAAGAAAAACAGCGAAAATACATTAATCTTAAGACAGAATATATCATAAATGCACCTCTTATTACGTAATGCCACGCAAACGTACTGTTTACTCGCGTTTTCCTCGGTTTTCACGCGACGACATAAAGTTAAACAAGGACGGAGATAAAACAAGTCTAGTTTTCACGCAGAGTGAGAAAGAGATAGCTATACGCCCGCCTGTTCATCTACGGTTCCAATTACAGCGCACGCGCATCGCTGAAAGCTCGCTCGCGCAGATTGTCTTCAGTCGTCTTGCGAAGCTCGGCGCGTGCAGTCGTCTTTAAGTGTCGAACAGTATTCGAATTTTCACGTACGGAGCTTAAACTTTTGATGTGACTGTGTCTGAGTGATTGTGATTTTTGACATTTAGTGACGTTTTGTGATATAAACTGATACTTCGTGGATATTAGTGACAATTTGTAACGTGAGGATACATCGGGCGGGAATTGTGTTCATTCCCTGAAGTTGGTAAGCTGATTTGTGTTATTTTAAGATATAATTAAATATAGACTGGCGGCATTTATATGAAAATATAATTAGTTTCATACATAGTGAGTCAGTATTCCTGGTATTGTTGTTTTTTGGGTTTGGTTAGATAAAGTACTTTTTTTCTTAGAATCGGAAATTAATTAGACAGATGTGAATTGGCGGGAATTTGTTTGAGATTAGTAATAATGATGTAATGAGCTTTTGAATAGTACTTGGTTTAGTTCAAAATATTATCATCATCAGCCTTTTAATGTTCCCACTGCTGGGACACAGGCCTCCTCTCTAGGAGAGGGAATGGGCCATAATCCACCACGCGGGCCCAGTGCGGATTGGTGGATGTCACATATCTTCGAATTTTTGGTTCTAGGACATGCCGGTTTCCTCACGATGATTTCCTTCACCGTTTTTGAGAGCAGTGGAGATGAAATAAATTACACAAAGTAATGCGCCTGACTGGGTTTGAACCGCCAAGTGGTAACGGCCCCGACTCGTAAGTCGGGGCCGTTACCACTTGGCCACCACACAAAATATTATAGTAATTACCAAATACCTGATTGTAAATTGTATAAAGAACACTAATTATACATAACCTGTAGGTATAGATCACAAGCAATCTGATTATTTTTTTAATTTTAGTTAAATTGTGATTGTAAATTGAAAATTATTTTTATTGTGAATTTTAGAAGCAAGCCCACATGTGATTAAAAAAAATATCATATATTCTACACGATCCTGAAAATATCTTTAGACTTCATCATAGAAATTTAAAAAAAGATGTACCTACCCAACACATATGAAAAAAATAAAAAGAAAAACATAATTAGGTTTTACCTCTTACCAAAAATATTTTCTGAACTTGAAAGAAAACTTCTAACAATTAACGGACTTTGTCTTAAAAAAAGTTTCAAACAAACAAAAAAGGAAACATCTAAGCAATAAATAAAATAAATCTTTACAAAGACACGGTCCTAAGGATGATGTTCAAGCGGGAATCGAACCAGTGTCCCTTTTAGCATTCAGCCGGCGTTCTAACGCGTAACACGTGGCAAACAATGTGTTTTTGTTGCTTAACGAACAGAGGAATGAATGGAGACGGCGAGATGGTCTTAATATTAATTTGAGTTACTTTGTAAACTGAGCAAAGTTGACGAGTGGGTTGTTATTGCAAACCGGGGAAATATTTTTGCCGATATGATGGCAATAAGCTCGGCTGTAGCTTAAAAAAAATATATTAGTAATGGATGTCGAATCTTTAGTATTGATACATTTTTTGCTTACCCATTTGAGCAATAAATTATGAAGTACCTAACGTAGAAAACTATGATTTTTTTTTGATCGAAAAGGATAAATTTTGTTTTATAAATGTTTCTTTTACTCCTTTGTAGATTTAGTTGATGGCGCTATTTGTAGGTTTTGTTAGAATGAATGTTATGTCTAAACAAGTTTCATTCTTTATAGACAGTTTTTAAGCCCCAAGAGAATAGCGGTGTCCGCACACCTATTGTCTTTTTTATTGTGTTTGTAATTACAGTAGTCGAAAGGTTAAAATGAAATAACTGCAAAATTTATTCACTTAATTACTATCAGAAATTAAGGATTATTTGTTTACAATTGCAGTAAACTTATAAAATACTTGACTAATAATAAAATTATTATATACATGCAGTGGAACAAAAAACAAAAACACTTATTAAAAATAGCTATTGAAATGGTTTAATACGTTCTTAATTTCTCAAAAAAATATTATTATAAATTTATTATTAAAAATAAAAAAATATTTAACAATAAAACTACAACCTAACAGCGACTCCACAGTTCGGAAACCGCTCTATTCTTTCCGGTAGAGTTAACGTGTGCGGAACACGTGGTTCAGTAGGTAGCGAGACAAAAAACGGACAGGCACAATGAAGATGTTACCCGTAAGGCCCTTTGGACTCCGGAGACATGACATGTGCCTTCTTAAACATCTTGGACACGTATTGGTAATAAGAATTACATATCATCGGTCGGATGAGTGAATCGTGTGAGGAATGATATGAAAGTTAAGGGAGTTAGTGATAATGTGACAGGACAGAGTGGAAGAAAGAAACGTGTTGCGCCGATCCCAAGTAGTTTCGTAGTCCTCCCAAGTAGGAGTTCTTGAGGAGCATGGGAACTACTTGGGATCTGACAACTGTCAGAAACTGAAGGGCTGCAGGGTCGAAGCCTCCTGGGGCCAAGGGTTAATCCGAAAGCGTAACACCAGGGCTCTGGGATTAAGGCAAGGAAAGAACGGTGTAGGTTGTTAAGTCAGTAAGTCTGACACTGTTTCCCGCTCCACCCAAGGGTGGGATTTACCATTACAGATTTTTCCCGCCTTACAAAACGACAGAATCCTGGTGCACTGGTATAAAAAAATATACTGTAATTTTTATCTCTGAATTGGAAATACATCTGTAATTCCCCTGGAATCATGATGACTGAGAGATTATTTGATATCTAACAACAAGTTTATCATGACACATACAGTTTAAATTGGTTCTTCATAAACAACAGACATTGCTAAAGACCGTGAAAGTCAAAGGATGAAAATAACTTGATAATATAATCTTGAGTGATATTCAAAAACTCTTCATAGTCAAGTGATAAGATGAATCTATAAATTCGAGTGATAAAGAATCGGCTGTGAGTAATATTATAAAGAAAAGTATTTATTTATTTATGTACACACAAATACTTAAAAAATAAAAGAATAAATGCAGATAGAAGAATACAAAGGTACTGCTTATTTCTAACGAAATTTCTTCCAGGAGACATGCGACAGGAGAGTTGGATGAGAAACGTAGAGACAGTGTGTATAAATCTACACTAATATAATAAAGAGGTAAAGTTTGTTTTTTTTTTATTTTTTTGTTTTTTTGTTTGTAGGAGGTAATCTCTGGAACTACTGGTCCGATTGGAGAAATTTTAGCAATAATAGAAATCTGCTTTACTCCTGAGTGACATAGGCTATATTTTATGTACGCGGGCGAAGCCGCTGACAAAAGCTAGTAATTCATAAATGTAAAAATACACTAAAATCAAAATTGTATAATAAAATGAATAAATGTATGATAAAATGTTTCTAGTAAATAGGTACAGACAGCGTCAATTGGTTACTCTTTTCTTTCTAAAGGAACGTTTAGACGACACTCTGTATGGTATTTTTTTTAAAATCCTTCAGTGTTTAATAAAAACACGTATTTCCTGGAACAAGTTTTGTGAAACATTCGAGTAAATCGTAGAATTACCAAATACAGCAGAGTTTTCATCTGTTGCTAGGTTTAGGAAGAGTTAGCGAAGAAAGTACTAGTACAGACGGAAAAAAGCGACTTTTTAGTTACTATGTAAAGATGATCTTTTTGTTCGAAATAAGACTGTCTCCACACGAAACTACATCGCGGAATATCACAAACATGAGTGATAAAACTCGATCATAGAACTAAAGTTTATATTAAAACTAAAAAAACATTATTCTTTCAACACCACACATTTCCACGAAGCCATATTTTTTATTTCGATCATAACAATATGAGCTCATAAAAGCTAGATTCGTTAAAGCAATCTTTCTGTCCGTTTTTACGCTAAGAAACTATTTTCTTTTTGTTTTCTTTTTATGGTTTCACAAAAGCCAATGATACGGTATTAAATTTAGAAAGTATAAAGTTTTGATATTTATTAACTGTTCATATTAAAAAATAAAATTTGAAATCAAACCATATTCTCAGTCAAATGGTGTTCTCTTTTCGTTAGAAAGTAGGTAGATATAAAAAATTCTAAAGTTTTTCTATAACTTTGTGTAGTTATGTATCTTAAGTGTATCATTACATAGTACCTATAAAACAAAGTTACCGCTGTCCCTATGTATGGATGCTTAGATCTTTAAAAGTACGCAACGGATTTTGATTGATTCAAGAGGAAGGTTTATATGTATATTACATACATAATATGTTTAATATCGGCATTGCACCCGTGCGAAGCTGGGGCGGGTCGCTAGTCAATAATAAAAAAAAATGTGAAACTGTTGGCAGCAACTATTTAAAATAAATCTAAACAGTTTTAATCAAAAGGCGCCAAAATTCCTGTAATCAAGCGAACCCTTTAAAAATAATGTACCAGCATACATTTTTTAACGTCGAATCATTTCACGTCCAACGAGACATATCTAACGGCGCCAGCTGAGACCACTTGGAACATTTCAGGGCAAATATCTGTCACAAATACGTATAAATATTATAAAAGTATGGACACCTAGGCTTGCCGAAAAATATATCGATATAACTTGCCGCGATCCCGCTGACAGCCGGCCGCTGCAGGCGCGGGCTTGCGTACGGCGAGCAATGGGTAGGTCACCGTCCGGTCGTCTGGTAATAGTACAGACCGAGCTCAAGTCGTCGACGGCGCGTACTACTACGCGGAGTTGTCAGCAAACTGTAACAGGGTCGAAGCTTCCTGAGGCCAAGGATTGATGCGAAAGCGTAACACCAGGGCTATGGGACTAAGGAAAAGATGGAATGGGGTAGGTTGTTTAGTCAGTATGAGTCTGACACTGTATCCCACTCTACCCAAAGACGGGACTCGTCATTGGATTATTCTTTTACCTACCATAAAAATACCTACTTATCGATATTTTTCATTCGTTTTGATTCGATATGTTTCAGTGTATCGAAACCACATTATTAAAAACGCTGTTTTTAACATTAATTTTAAGGCTTTTACTGTCAATAAAAACGCTAATACCAGCTTATCCGAAATCCTACAATAGTATTCATCAAAAGCGATATCGATATTTTTTATAACATCGATATATTTTGACATTGCCGACATCCCTACGATCATTCGAGCCGCCCACGATGCGCAGGAGTCGATTAGACATCAGAATTATTGAGAAAAACTCTATTCTAGGCCGTGAGTCAAGTAATGGAACATTTTATATTGTTATTTAATTTTTATTAGCTAATTGGTTTTAGCATGGCGTAGCTGAGATGAAAAACGATTATTTAAAAAAACAAATAAAAATATGTTTGTATAGTTTTACTATAACTTCTATTATGAAACATCAAAGAATTTGATTGGCTGACTTCACATGCCACGTACATAATTATGTATACACCGTGAAATTTTAATGGTTGTTTTCCCTCAGCGAAATGGTTGTGTCTTGGTAATACAAACGTTTGATAAAAAAATAAAATATTAAAAACAAAAATGGACCTGTAGAGTGCAAGCTAATTATGACGTATCACAACGTGCGTAAGCTTATTTTGGTTTAAATATTTAATGAATCGGTTTCCTTTGACTGCGTGCTGCGCGTGCGACTCTAGTAGTACCTACAAATTACGTCTAATTTTACTATTGTTTTCGCTTTTTTGAGTTGATGAATATTTTTAATAATTATTTATAAAAAAAAACTTTTTATTTTTTTATTTTTACTATATGCTTCAAAAGTACTCCTTATGGCAAGTCATTCTGCCGCGGGAAAACAACCATTTAAATTTCACGGTGTATATATAAAAGGAGAAACTGACTGACTGACATATCAACGCACAACCGAAACTACTTGGGCTAGGAGAATCAAATTTTGCACAGGGTTTCCTTTTATGACGTAGGCGAACACTAAGAAAGGATTTTCTAAAATTCACCCCCTAAAGTGATGAAAGGCATTTGTGCGAAAACGTATTATCATGCGGGCGAAGCCGCTGGCAGAAAGCTAGTCTATTTACAAAATCAAATGCATTTGATCTTCGAAAAATTCGCTGTTTACCCAAAATAAACATGGCTGGCTTTTACCTTGGGCAGAGAATAAGCATTGCCATAAAACGTGGCAATGCTGCCGGCCTTTTGGGCACATTACCAGTCGACAGCGATGCGGAAGAGTTTTTCGATGCTTTAGTAGATTAGGTTAGGTACTTTTAGGTAAGTTTAAGTTTTAAGGGTTTTTTTTTTTTAATTATGTGTACCTATATATGTAGTTATAACAAACTCAAATATTATAAGCTTTTATGTTCGTTACAATTCCTGTGTATCCATCATAATAACTGTACAGAACAGACCACTAGTACGCACTATCAGCTCTAATGTATTGAACAGCGTCCGAACATTAATTGATTAAATTGGCATCGATCCTAATTCGATTCCGTCTTGTAGATAAAGTGTAATTTATTCAAAAGAACGTCTGAATGTGATGCGGGAGTCACATTCAAAATAGTTCACTCACTTGTGAATGTTTACTGGAAAACATTCATGGAATGTTTGGAATCTAGGAGGATGTATCTTTAAGAGGACTACGGAACCAATGTCGGTATACTGTGGTCATTCTCAGACTGCATACAAAAGAACGAAAAGTTACAATGCTTGCAAATATGTGTAATGTTGTTTAAGTTGTCAAATCGTAGTTTGGGATTAAAAAACGAACTATAGGACTCAGGCTTCTTCTTTAAGAGAGGGAATGGGCCTTAATCCACTACCTTGTACATCCATGCTCACAATAATGTACCAAATAATACATACAGTACCGCCGTCGCATCTTGACAAATTAAATGCATTTTGCCGGCTCTGGGGAATAAGTGTTTTTTAGTCAGTAAGAGTCTGACACTGGTTTCCCGCGCCGCCCAAGAGCGGGTTTCGTCATTCGATGATTTTCCTGATTATGACCTGAAGATGATTAACCTACCATAAAAAAAGTTGTTATAGCTGTTAAAAACTGTTATTGGCATTTATTTTTTTAAAACCTTTAGTTTTATTTGAGTTTACAAGCTTTAAAATTCGCAGAGCCTATAAACTTCAGACTCGCCAAGATGCGTCGGCCGTACTGTATGTTCGCTCTCACAAACAGTCATGCATCAAGTATGTATCTACCATTATTCGATAAACAATCTGTTGCATTAAGGTCAGTGTAAATAGGTCAAGTGTGAGTTGTTCCACAGACTATATGTAAACAACAACTGACAGTTTATCAAGTGAATGACTACGATTGTTGGCATTCGGAATACTGTTGACAGTTAAAAAGCAAAATGGGGTTTTCAGAAAATATCGAGTTTTTTTTTTTGGTGGGTAGGAACATGGTTATGAGATATTTTTTACTGCTTGTTGGACAGGGGGTGTCAGACTTAAATTGACTAAAATCCAATCCTATGTTCCTTCTTTGCCTTGCTTTTGAAGACCCCGGAGATTCTTTTTGGAAGGCCTATGACTCCAGTAGGCTCTGGCCTTGCTGGGCCCCAACGATTTGGCAGACATCTCCTTGAGGTGCACTCGAAATACTATACGCGACAATCTTTTTTTATTTGTGTGGTAAATCACCAAATAACGTCTCTCGCTCTGGGTTGAGTGAGAGGGAGTGTCAGACTTTTTACGACTACAACCTCTTCTGTGTTTCTCTCAGTGATTTCTTTAATCGCATATACAGTTTTAGAGCTTCAGTCTTATTAATTAAAAAATGAATAGGTTTTCTCTAGGTCACCGCTTACCATCAGGTGCGATAGTAAGCAAGCACGAGCTTATCATTAACAAAATATTATTGAATAAAATCTTTTTTAATTTTCTAATGCAATGTTTTGAACAAATTTCGTGTCACGGCCGAATCATTTTGGCACAGAAATGTAATTTTCTTGGTATTTCCCTGTTTACATAAATTATCTTAAATCCCTATTACAAATAAGAGATATTTATATAGAACTAGCTTTTGTCCGCAGCTTCGCCCGCGTACATAAAATATAGCCTATGTCACTCAGGAATAAAGCAGCTTTCTATTGTTGCTTAAATTTTTCCAATCGGACCAGTAGTTCCAGAGATTACCCCCTACAAACAAAAAAACAAAAATACAAAAAAACAAACTTTACCTCTTTATTATATTAGTGTAGATAGTATCTACTTTTTGTAGATGTTATAATCAATCCTGAAGCTCCAACGCTCTTAGGTTTGACTAGTCAATCTGATTTGAAGACCTAACTAAACCTAACCTAGGATCGCCAGACTCCGATCCCGATTTCCGGCCACCGTTATCGCGGGCTTGGGGACGGCAAGCAATGGGTAGATCGCCGTCCGGTCGTCTGGTAACGGTCCAGATCAAGCCAGGTCGTCGACGGCGCGTTCTGTTCCCGCGCGCCTTAAGGAGTTGTCAGCAAAACTGTAGAGACTCTGGAAAAGGGTCGAACCCACGTTGAAGGGTCGGGCCCAGGGTCTCTTTCTGAAAGGAAGGCAAATAAAACGTGATAGTAGCGGAAGTGTTATTTTATATTTATTTCGCTACACTTTTTATCTAGTTAGTATATTCTTTGGAAAAAAAATCTATTTCACACAGGCGAAGCCACAGGCAGAGCCTAGTATCGAATAAAAGTCTGCCTGAACACGTTTTAGTTAAAAATAATATTTAGAAAATATTCGATTTCAGATCTAACACATTCCCAGTTAAATCTCCCTTGTGTTCAAGGAAACTAACAATAAATAATAGCTGCCAAACCGCAGATTGTTGCGAATTATAACTTAGACTAACAACAATAGAGTCTATTTTTGATTGATGTATAATCTGGATTTTAGTTCCTAGATCTGAAATGGAGTATAGGATTTATCCGAGGTTCCGTTGGTGCTAAAATAAGATGTTGCGTAACTTTAGGCTTGTAACATAAGCTTTTGACGAAGAGATAAGGCAAACGTAGAATAAATACTATTTTGTGTATTATAATATACTAAAGAACTTATTGTACACAAAATACGTACTTTTAAGTACATTTAGGATGTTTTTAGTAACTTTACCTTCATCAAAAATTAATGTCATCATATTTCATGTTTATTAAAAAAAAAGAAAAAAATTCCATTCCAGACAAAAAAAAATCAAATTGAAATAGTTTTCAATATCCGTCTGAGAACTACATTGTGACTACATACTTACATTTATCGCTAGCAAAACTACTTTGGCACTTGATACGTTGTAATAAGGTTTAAATTAGTAAAAAAACAAGAATCTAACGGTAAAATAAGGTTTGTACAGTACGCAAAGGGCGACGGAATCAGAACACTGGCCGTATAGAATACAGATCGAAAATAGAATGCGTGTGACAATGAAAATAACGAAAATACAACTTTCAAATTAGGAATTCTGTGCGCGTTTTTTTTTTACTGTCTGACACTGAAGTTTTTAGCGCTTTGACTTTCTAAATTTGAAATTACTTTGAATATTCTATCTGTAATATAAAAATGAATCGATGAATGTGTTGCTAGAGTTGGATTACGTTAAGTCTGCGCGTAGCTGGGGGCGTGCTTAATGTTGCCAGTGTAATTAATCTACTTTCCCTCATATAATAAAAAAATTACAAAGTAAACAAAGCACAAGAAATACGTTTTGAAATCAATAATGGGAAATACGATTCATTTCATTACATATTATTACATTTTAGTTGGTTCTTCAGGTTTTCTAAAATTATAGATGACGATTAGTTAACGATGTAGCGATAGCGATTTTACAACAAATTTTATCAAAAAATTAAAACAAATTTTAGCCGCACGCAGCCTTTTTTCTGTAGTAGGTAGATATACCAGCTTCTGCCAGCGGCTTCGCCTGCGTGAAAGTCTGTTAACCCCCATAGGGGTGGAGTTTCGTAAAATCTGTCCATAGCGGACGTCTACACCCTGTAAGAAACTTACCTGCCGAATTTTAAGTTTGTAGGTGTTATAGTTTCTGAGATATAGTGATTAATCAGTGACTGGTATTTCGCTTTTATATATTAGTAGCTTTTGCCCGCGGCTTCGCTTCCGGAATCAGAAATATGTGATAAATGAAGAACCCCTTGACCGATTTTCAAAACTTCACATAGACCATAATTACTAAATAGTCCGAACAAAGCCTAAACATTTGGTTTGGATAGGTGGGCACGTTCTTGAGTTATAAAGTTGTATTGATCTTTATATAATATACTAAATTCTGCCCGCGACTTCGTCCGCGGAAAATTTCTTGTTTTAACATATTTAACTCTGTTCCTATACAATTTCTCGAGATAAAAAAACAAACTTTACTTCTTTATTATATTACTCATAATCATAAAATATAGCCTATGACACTCAGAAATGAAGCAGCTTTCTATCAGTGAAAAAATTTTTGCAATCGAACCAGTACTTCTAGAGATTACCTCCTACAAACAAAAAAATAAAAAAACAAACTTTACTTCTTTATTATATTAGTGTAGAAGTTTAGATGTAGATATTGATATAGATCCAAATCTATATAATTACTACTTTAATGAAAGTAAACAAATAAATTGAATTATAGGTTGTTTAATTATTATAAAAAAGTCATGGAACTTAGAAAATATGTACTTTATTTAATATATAATAGCTTGTCATAATAGTCACTTGATTAAGATTAAAATACACAGTAGCAGTCCATTTTCAACAAACTATTTAATAGCTTGTTATAATAATCACTTATTAAGATTAAAATACATAGTAGCAGTCCATTTTCAACCAACTCTGTTTTTCTGCCAGGCACCACTCGGGTACGAATATTCAGGGAGATTTGTTGTTCTGGTCACCCGAAAAAAATAATTGACAAATGGTCCACTTTTGGAAAATCGTATCGTAAGCCCGATATTTTTTCATTCCCCTTAACAAGCACGTTTGAATTTCAAGATAATATCTTTACCAGCACTTTTAACCACTTTCGGTATAATGATGACGATTATTTACTTTGGAAACAATTAAAAACACGGAACACAAAACATTCTCTTGACACCTGACATAAATGTCAAGATGACGGCAAATAATTAGTTTCCTTTTTTCGCCGCGCGCAGACTTAAAAAAATTCTACTCTAAGAGCAAATCTCGAGAATAGCTGAACAGATTTTGCTAATTCTTTCTTTTTTGTTGTGCTTTTTATTGTCAGGAGAAGCTTCTTATTTTTAAAAAAAAGGGTAGAAAATATAATAGTTAAGTACTTGGAATATCAAACTTAATTTTATACTGTACTTACAAAATTTGTTTTTTTTTTTAATGTCATTGATCAGAAGGTTACGAAGACGTTAAGAAGTAATATTATCATCGATAGCGACAATATATGTATTTGCAATGTATGTGATGTATTTTTTTACATTCTCCTCTGCCAAATCCATTCAAAGGTTGTCTTTAAAAAATCGCTTTTAGCGATAAGACCGCCCATTGTAACACCTTAGTAATTTTAAGCTCCTATTGTACCGTATGGACTCTGCAAAAGGATCGAAGCCTACTAGGTCCCAGTGCGAAGGGCAAAGAAGAAACAGGGTGGGGTGTTTAGTCAGTAAGAGTCTGACACTGTTTCCCGCTCCGCCCAAGGGCGGGATTCGTCATTGGATGATTTTTGTCCACTAGGTATAAAAAAAGCTAAAAGCTTAATTGTATTTATGATGTACCTACAATAAAGAGTACATTTACTTATCATGTAGGCCGACCTTTATAACTTTGAATTGTCATTCAAAAATAACCCAATTCACATGAAAAATCTCAAAACGATTCCTGTTATTGAATAGACTATAATACATTATTGAATTAGTTAATGAAATCAGAAGCTGTATCTCATCCTAAAGAAATGGGGTCATTGCTCATAAACATGACTGGTCCACAATACTGGATATTACACCGTCTTTGTTATGATAACTACTGCTTCCAGTTCATGAAACACCAAACATTTTTTTGGACAGTAGCCAGGACTACATTGACTTTCCTAATTACCACGTTTCATGTTTTTACTCAAACCATTATGAACAAATTTTACTGTTGTACTAACCCTGAAAAGTAGAAAAAAAAACAAAAGATTTAGTTATCCAATATGTATAATTACTTATAGGTACATGTGTGTTTTTTAAGAGCAACGGGTAGCTCGCCGTCCGATCTTCTGGTTACCTTTCGCACTGAGTCCGAGTCATTGAGACGGGAAAGTTACGAAAAGAGATCATTTATACCGTAGGGATCTAAATTTTCTGAAATTTCTGCATGGTTTAGTCAGTATAAGTCTGACATGCTCCAGACCATGAGCGGTCTACCTAGGTGTGTAGCAAATTTAGTGCCTTCAATACAGACCACTGCAGTGGCGGAGCAAGATCTAAATTTTATGTGGGCAAGATATATTTTGCGAGGCCCCCTGATGAATGGTGCAAGAACAATTTTTGGATCTTTAAATTTTTATTCATAAAAATGCAAACTTCTTCATTGTAATTATTTTACATTATTAAGTATATTACACTAACAGTAAAGATAAAAATCGCCATTTTTGCGTTTGCGGACCTTAGAGATACGAGGCCCCTTGGCCCGCGAGGCTGTGGGCGGTGGCCCACGTCGCCCACGCCTTACGCCGCCTCTGGACCACTATAATATGACTGTAATTCACGTCGGGGCGACGTTCTTGGGGTTTCTTTAGGACAGTCAACAATGGCCTTTCTGCAACAAAGAAAATTCTTAGTAATTTCTTATTAAGTTAATACTTGATGTTAGAGCAGTAGTGGCCGAGTGGTTAAGGCCCCGACTTACGAGTTGTAGGTCGTGGGTTCAAACCCAGCCGTTTGGGAGTGGTGATGAAATAAATTACACAAATGTAATTTATTTCATCACCACTGCTTTCAAAACGGTGAAGGAAACTGGCATGTCCTAGAATCAAAAAATCGAAGACGTGTAACATCCACCAGTCCGCACTGGGCACGCGTGGTGGATTATGGCCCATTCCCTCTCCTAGAGTGGAGGCCTGTGTCCCAGCAGTGGGAACATTACAAAGGCTGATGATGATGATGTTAGACATCTTCTTTCAAAATTAAAAAAATCTAACTATAGACTACAAATTGTTACTAAAGTAGTTACTTTAACTCGAGTACCTACTTATTTATAAATAAGAGTACCTAATCAACTTTCACTATTATCACTGCAAATGTCCCCTACGTCATATCCTGGTCTGCCAGGACACAGGAAGAGATATGCCATTCTATATTTAACCTCTGCTTATGCGCCTTCTACATACATCGTATATACATTTCTCCGTTTGAAAGTACCTAGTATTTGTCATCGTAAACTGATGTAATCAATCAACACTATTTTATGATGCTATTATAATCATGGAACGCGTACTGACAAATTATAATTATTATTTTGCTTCACGTATGTGTGAATTTAACTCGTGCACCCTACACTGAGCGTGGCCCGACACGATCTTGACCGATTTTATTTTTAATTAATATAAACTAGTGTTTGATTACAATCCCACCTGATGGTAAGCAGTGATGCAATCGTTGATGGTGAGACACACTGGTTTATTAAGAGCCTATTTTCTCAAACTTTAAAGATACTAAAATTATAATTGAAGAAAAGTTTAGCTGTATTCAAAATGCAAAATGGCTAGTTCACAAGATAATAAAAGTCCATATATTGCAAGATTTTATAGACTTTGTTGATGACTTCCAACATGAACTTTAGATGCTTATTGAATTTGAACGCGGATAGTTGAACTGACCAAGTTCAGTTGAACGCGTTCTGCATAAGATCGACATAAGATCGGCATTCTCTATGGTTGTCATCACTGTGTTAAGGTGACGTAAGACTCTGGCCGTGAACCCGGTAGCAAAGGAATAGACTTAGAGGTGGGATAGATATAATCGACAAAATTGAAATGGCGCGTTGTAGTCACGTGCGAATCGAACGCCGGCGTTCACTTGGGGATTAGCAGGTTAAATTTAGGCGATTTTCTTATAAAACAAGCGCTCTTACCTTTATCTCCTGTATATTATGTTCTGATGTTGCTTTTGAGACTTCGGAGAATATCACTGCAGAATGGTCGAAGCCAATTGGAGCCAAGCATTCGTGTCTAAAAGGAAGGTTGTTTAGTCAGTAAGAGTCTGACACTAATTTTCGCCCAAGGCCGGGATTTGTCATTTTATGATTTTACCAACCATAAAAAAGCGGTGGAAATTTAGTAATATTGTTGCTAGTTATTTTATATTTTACTTTTGGGATTGAAACGCTAACACCAATGAATAATCAGCATTTAGCCTTTCCAATAGCGTAATTAGAGATGTAATAGAAGCATAATAGGTGTGGTTGGGTCTCAAGAGTATTATGACCTCTTTACCGAGTTTCGAGACTGGAACAGAAACTTCATTTACAACAGAAAAAGGGCATCACACACTCTCAAATATTCATAATCACTTATTCATTTAAAACGGAAAAGAAAATGATTTATCCTAATAATAATTACAATAAGTCGCCTACTGGTCAAGTAGTCTAGCCCCACACTATCCAGGAAGCATATATATGAGCATATTTAATATTTCATCTACATGCGAGCTTGTAACATACAAAATGCCCATAGCATATGCGACGCATGTCCCATAGCCTTATAGACGGCACAAAAACTATTAGGACTCACTACCTCACATACAAATTAGTATATTCCCATATTATATTAATTAAAATTCAAGGAAATTCATTGAACTCCGTCTATAGTTATTATCTCCAGAAAGGTGCGTACTTATGTAATATCCTGTGTGATTGCGTCTGTAGTTTTATGTCTGCTCAATGATTATTTTTTTCAATTCACTATCTCCAAAACCCTACCGACTTAAGCCACGCAATTTACTGTTTTCCGCATTGGTGTAACAAAGTGCGTTTGCTCGCTTCCGCCATGATTGTTTTACATACCTATATCCCCCACGAGGCGCGCATCAACCCTCCACAACTCGCGCATAAACCTACCTTTTTTATGTCTTCATAATTCTCTTTAAAAAGGATGTTTAATATTCGTGTAGTCACTGCAGCCCTTGGCTTGATAACCTCCTTGCTTATGGCACGAGTGAATGCCACCTCACAAAAGCCGTCTCGTGATTGCTTCATACAAGTATTTGCAAGGTCACATGAGTAATCAGGGCATCTTCATCACTCCAAGCACTAAAAAAATCAGACTACAGATAAATTAGTACTACCCAAGCAAAACTGCTAGTTGCTACACATTTATAACTCCCTACAATCTTGACCATTGGATATAAATCGGTATATCCGCTGGTCAAGATCGCTCTTAATCTGTAAGCTTTATGCTAATTCTAGTTCAACACATAATATCCTCAATTATATTATCAGGTGTTATATTCAGTAACATGTTGCATCATTTGGTTAAATATAACCATTGCCTTCAATAAATATAATCAGTTTATTCGACGATTTACGGCAGAACATTGTATGCATTCGGATCAAAATAAACTTAGGATACATTTCAGGTTTATTGCTGGACTATATCTTATTCTAGATCTGGTTCGAATATTTTTGGCACGATTCCTATGTCTCTGTTTTAACGTCAATGCCGATAGTTTCATCGGGTTTACCTGTTGCTAAAAATAACATGGTCTACTGATTGTTGTATATTTCATCATTTCCTCGTCTTTTTGTCGTTTTTATTATTAATAAGCTAGTAATTGACCACTCCACTATTCCACCTGATCGTAAGCGTTGCTGCAGTCGACAATGGAGCACGCTTGCCTAGAAGTAACCTGTTCACTCTTGCCTTAAAACCCTTAGGACACAACCTAATAGCTACAAAGCATTAAGGAAATCCAGATTCCAGCAGTAGATTCCACTCCTTAGTTTCTCAAAATTTTTTGGCGGTACGCTTCGGTATATAATAAAAACTATTCTTATTATGACGAACTCTCTAAGGCTGGACTCACACATCCGGAATTGGCTTTCTGAAATCAGATTCTGATCTCAGATTCTTAATTCCGGCGCTTGACCTCACACTGTTCTTAATAATTCCGATTCTGAAATTAAGAACGCTCGTCAGTACCATTTTGTAAGATCGATCTGAGAAATTACATACAGCCGGAATGGCTTGCTGAATTCAGATCCGGAATTCAGAATCTTAATTAAGAACGTCCGAAATGGCATACAAAATCACTATGCTCCACACACATTCTGATTTATTCAGATTCCGAATGATTCTTAATTTCTCAGATCGATCTTACAAAATGGTACTGACGAGCGTTCTTAATTTCAGAATCTGAATTATTAAGAACAGTGTGAGGTCAAGCGCCGGAATTAAGAATCTGAGATCAGAATCTGATTTCAGAAAGCCAATTCCGGATGTGTGAGTCCAGCCTTAAGCTTACGAAAGCGTTCATAATCCATCTAAATAACCTTTAACTACGATCATATCTGTAATAATAAAATCTCCTTTTCTCCTTCAACACAATAATTACCTCATTCATTCACTCATTCTTCCATAATCTTCACTCTTCTGTCACAGACGCTACAGATAACTTTAAGGTAATGGGTCAAACGAATCGCGATATCCGGCGATACATCATCGCTTCCTTGTGGATACGATGTGCGAATGATAACGCTATTGAACGTGGTGAGTTAGGGCGTGGTATTGGAGTTGGTGGAAGCGATAGCGGTAGCGGTTATATGGTATTTGATAGACACTACCTCTGCTGCTACTGTTGTGCGAATTGTAAAGCTCATTCGACAAGGCACAAGTTTATAGGACTTTGATAGGCTGTTAAAACAGATGAAAACAGGAAACTTACTAATATTATAAATGCGAAAGTTACGATGTTTGGATGTTTGTTAATCAATCACGCCAAAACGGCTGGACGGATCTGGATGAAATTTGGCACAGACATAGGATATACTCCGGAATAGGACATAGGCTACTTTTTATCCCGGAAACCCCAACCCCAATACCACGCGGGCGAAACCGCGGGCAAAAGCTAGTTGGAAATAATTAACCAAATAATTTAAAAGATATAAAGCTTAAACACTCTATATGATTTAACAAATACTATTTCAAATTGTAATCATGTTAAAAAACAAAGTGTGAATGAAATGAAAGATGTCGAAAAACAGCACGTAAATAAAATGCAGAGGACTGATAGAATAAGAAGTAAATAAAAGTAATAAGTAGATAGCAATACCATCATTATGCGTACAATCAAATTAATTGTAAAAATGGGGTCTATAGTTTTGCCGACACTGTTCTTAACACACATGAAGAGCTTATGCTCTTCGAGCGGAAGCGATTATTCGCTTCCGCTCATACTAAGCCCTCAACCTAACTAGCCGAGGAGTTTATGATTGACGTATCAACTTATAAGACTTGCATAATTGAGTAGCCCTCGGGAAGCAAGTAACTGTACCAACATTTACTTGAGATGGGCTTAGAATATTGATAGTTTTAGGGCTATCAAGATTTTTGATAGATGATAAAGCTTGTAGAAAGTATTAGACTGGAGTTTTACTAGCTTTTAAAAAGTGGTATTGTTGAAGGATAAGGGGAAAAATATTTTGTAGGACTAGAAAAAAGTTGATCAATTCTGCTATTGTAAAAGAACCCTATACCTACTAGGTATCATTAACATCATCATTTCAGAAAAAAGACGTGCTGGGTCTATATAGGTCTCTTCATGTGAGACCACGGCGATCAATTCCTTACCAGGTCATCGTTTTACTTTATAAAAAAGAAATATAATAAAAATAAAAGTCGTTTATTCTCAGACAAACAAAGTCCATAATAAATGTAAAACAATTACTTATATAACTCCCCGAATATGAAGTTCGGTGAACCTTTTGAGGAGAACAGTGTCAGTTCCAACTCTGCGTCTTCTTCATCACCTCTGCTGCTTCTTTCAGTACCTTTGACGATCTGTTTTGCAAGCACTGCATCTATCTGCCGCATAAGTTTATAAGCGATTATTTGAGCAAAGTTATTCTATTTGTTTATTTATTTATTTATTTAAACTTCATGTACAGTAGTGGTACATAGGCGGACTTAATGCTACAAGGCATTCTCTACCAGTCAACCTTTGGGTTAAAAAAGACAACACTGTGGTAGGTGTGCAGAATAAATAAATAACAGATATTTTAAAAATAGATTATAATATAAATTAGGTTACTAATAATAATAAAATACGTATATATGCTAATAATATAAACTAATAAATACTATGATAAATATCAAATAAATATAATTAATAGAAATTAAAATATGACAATTATTATGACGAAGACTTAAATTAAGGTTGAGAGGACTTTAAGTAGTAGTTCCGAGTTTTGCGCTTGAAGGAAAATTTACTTTCAGCTTTCCTTTGTTCCTTTGTTCTCTTGTGTATTTCTTCATTTTTATTTCGACCACTTCTTTCTCTTTCTCAATTATAATCTGCTGATATTGTACTTTAGTAGATATTCTTTTGGGAATCAACAGCAGAGCTTTAGCAGCGAGAAACAATAAAATTTACAATTATTGAAATAATGTCTGAACCAGAATAACATAAAGAAAGAGGAAACAAGAAACATTCCGTTGAATTGAAGGCCCTTTTAAATAATGAGGACAATAATGGACCCTTATAGATAGATGGACACACAGAGAGAGACATTGCATTTTATATGACCATATGACCGATAGGGTGACTCCCAAGTCACGACTATCAAGGCACTAATGTGTGGTCACATCACGGCCTCGTAAAAAGGACATAAATGCTTACAAACAGTTACGACATTCTTTGTTGTACACTTTTATGTGATTTTGAGTTAGTGTTGTTTGTTTAAGGCGTCATAGGATATGTCCGGGTCTAAGTTGGTTTAAAAGGACGAGATGTCATTGTTCTATAGTTTGAGACATTGAGATAAGATTTTATTACTGTGCGTCTTAAGTACTCAAAAGTATAGAAAAATATCTGTGTTGTGTTTTTGTTGCTTTAAACTGGATTGTCTATCCAAAGAGTTATACAATAATACATTAAGCTCCAACAGGACACCGGGGTCCGAAAACCTATTCTCTTTTAATTTTGTCTGTAACTGTTGCCGTAACTGTTTGCCCTCTCTGCATCGAAAATTTCATGTAAAAGCAAAAATAATGTTCACTAATTTTGCTTGATTCATATGTATCAAGCAAAATATACCTTTTCTCCTTAGATTTGGTGAGCTGCAAATCTGTAACCATCACATATTTTTTTTGTTATGTAGTTATGGAATAATTTCTCCCGTTCTTGATTTAGAGTTTTGCGTGACTGACACTCACCCATGCCATTTGCGTACCCAGACACGAGTGAGTGAGTGGACCCTGATTTACTTCTTTCTCTTTCACTCACGTTCATTCATCTTGTCATACACGCGATCTGGATAATTTGTGGTATAATAAATTTTCATGTCCACGACTTCCTAAAATTGTATAATTGGCAACGACCGTAAAAAAATCTATGAGATTTTTAATGTTTTTTCGTGTAAATATGACGCAAAACTACCATTTTGTAAAGTTTCCAATTTTTCATTTCAACTGACGTGAACGTCGTGTCTACGAGAGATATGAAATCATTTATTACTTTGCTATTATAAATCTTCCATTGAGTAAAATTCTATGAAAGATTAAGATAGACTATGACCATGGCGTTACAACTTCATTTCAGAGGCCTTAGTGCGAGTTATGTTTACAATGTTTGCCGCGTTTGGCTCTATGATTGGATAAAAATTTGGAGTGGACCCATCGGAGCGTCAAACGTCATAAATGTATCGATCGCATTAACGTAAGACAAACTCGCACTAGGCACTCAGGTTATCAAGTACTATTTAAAGATAGTCCAAGGACATAAATTGGACTGATCTACTCCCGTTTGACCACTATCACTTGATGATAAGCGATGATGTGGTTGTACACGAATATGATGCAAGATGTGACATATTCATACTTTATTTAAAAACTTTCGAATTGTAGCTAACAGAAAAAAGAGACTCCGTTAGAGAATTCCAATTAGTAGTTGTACGTAATTATTATTAAAGTGCTCCAAAATATTTTGTAACGTATAAGTGGAATGAACAAACTGATTACGCTACAGGAAAAGGTGGTCCTGCGATAATCCATACACATGCTACGATATTTTGGTTTAATTCCCACATGAACATGGAAACATTAATCATTATAATGTATTAATATCCGGTACCAATCAAAATGATTCATACTCTTTTGACTACATATACTGAAAATATTATGATGACCTGTTTGTGTGAAAACTGTAAACTTTGAGAGGAAGTGCTTTTTTATGGGAGGCGGTTACGTCATCAAAATTTTGAATTTCGAATTATGAATGTTGTTCTAAAAGTTTAGTATATTTTTTATTGGCATTTTTATTTTTCTATGTGGACAGTGCCATTTTATTGTTAGTTTTCTAATTTCCAACAAAGCCGTTATGTTTCGCTGAAAGTATAAAAATTGATTTGTAATGGTAGTTATAGTTGATACGTATATTAAATTAAGTATTATTGTTGTTTCTATTTTAATAGAGGCTTCGCTTTTTGCTACAATAATCTATATATTCCATGAAACATCTTTGTTTCCTGATAGCATCTGCTATTGTCAGGCCATTAATAATATAATTTCTAGTGGTCTAGCCAGTCCAGCCATTTTATCTATTAACAACAACTAGAGATAAATGATTTAATCCCGACCATCGCGATATACCAACATAATTCAATAAAACAAAAGCGCCCGACGATTGTCTCAAATCACATGAGTGCAAGCATTATCTTCGATTGAACGTCTACAATAAAATATTAAGACCCAATAACAAAACGACACAATTACATCACGATAAAACAAACAAACCTCAACTTTATGACCTGGATGTTAAAGTTCAAGTTTTATTGGGCGTTTGACGGTTGTAAGTGTCATTTTATGGTCTGGTTTGTATGTGAGATGTAATAAATTTCAATTAATGTTGTCAACAATGTATATGACATTGTCTTTCTGTCGAGATTTGGCTAGGCTGTAGCAGTTGCTAGGAACGAAATAAAGAGGACTTATTGGTTTCTCAGAAAATTGTGTCTGATGATGAAATTTAATCTGGACAAAAAGTTGACGTCCGTCTTTATTTAATGTTGAATTTTGTTAGTGGTTTTTTCCTGTGCAATATGGATGTCCTGTATTGTATTTCTTGCGTGTTCTGGACTTTGTTTTCTGATCTGGCACCTTTATAGATAGACTGATTTTGTAATGCGTCTAAATGTACTGGTGCATTGAAAAATGTGGGCATGCCAATCACATCTAAGCTATGTGGTCATGCTTTTTAATAAATATGACCAATATCATCTTCATATCAGATTTTGATGGACCAAAAACTTTGGTATACAAATGCGGGTATTTTTTATGGTAGGTAAATAACCTACCCCGTTCCTTCCCTTGACCCCAGGGCCCTGGTAATACGCTTTTGCATCTAACCTTACTCTCAGGATGCTTCGACCCTGCTGGGCCCCTACAATTTGCTGACAACTCCGTGAGGTGCGCGGGAACAGCGCGCGCTGTCGACGACTTGGGCTCGGTCCGGACCGTGACCAGATGACTGGACCGGAAGAGTCGAAGCCTACTGGGGACCAGGGTCTCTTTCTGAAAGGATGGCTTGGCCCCAGTGCGAAGTGAAAAGAAGAAACGGGTTGGGGTGTTTAGTCAGTAAGATCCTGACACTGTTCCCCACTCCGCTCAAGAGCGAGATTCATCATTGGATGACTTTTGCCCACAATAAAAAAATAAGTCATTAAACCCATAAAACTTATTAATCATGCATGTACAAAGTAATACGCGTATTATTCTCAAATAATACCCTAAGTGATGTCAAATGACGGTCAAAAGCAATTTTCAATCAATTTATATGTAAATAAAATTGAATCGATTGTTTGCAGTTATTTATTGCAGTGTCTTATGCATCTTTATTATTATGTACTATTGTTTGTTCAGAAGTTAATTTATTAACTTTGGTACAAGGTGTGAGTATATTGCTATATTTAAATTTATATTTTTTTAATATGTTGTAATGGAATTTACAAACATCGGTCAGACCGTTGGGCAATTTTTTTTTTTTTACAATGTTATTTTTTTATTGTAAGAGACTGGAGTCTGAACTAGGCTTGGGGCCTGTATTTCAGTACACCAGGTCTCCTCCACCCTTAGGTTGTCTTAACGTAGATGATGAATTATCTTAAATATCGCCACACAGTGGGCATCTGCAAGAAGAAAGCATCGTCGAGGCCGACCTAGAAAGAGGTGGCGGGATGATCTAGACGCGTACTGAGAGGGCTGGTCCGAGATGGCATAGGAAAAGAAGATTTGGAAGGACTTGGGGGAGGCCTTTGCCCAGCAGTGGGACAGTAAGGGCTATTGAAAAAAAATTGAATTTTCAAGATGTTTTAAAAAGACTGTCTGATAGTGACGATTGATTTATATGCACTTTTTTTGTCATAAAAAATGCAGTAGCTATTCGTAAAAATAGTTCTTTGAAAATTCGGAAAGTCGTTGAGGATGATTTAAAACCAGCATATTTATTGAATCATAAAAACCTGAAAGACAGATTCATAATTTGTATTTTTTAAGTGCACCTAGTTCTAAATGTAGAGCAGAGTCGTAAAATATTTCGAATGCACGAATTTTAAAAATTTAGGTCAAAATAATAAAAGTGCAGAAAAATTTCTATCTCACATGCAACACGCTTTTTAAAATGTGTAAAAGAGAAGCTCTTAGAAACACATTTAAAGATATGAAGATACGATAGATTAAAGATACAAGGGTAATCTCATTCTTCATTTTTTTTTTGCAGCATTTTTTTTTTGACGTGGGAAATTATCCAAAGACTTCTCCGCTTTTGAAAGCGAGTGAGCATGGCAGAATATTACTGACTATACATGTACCTGTGTCAGAAGCTTAATTTACAGCAGGTCTGGTTCTGTTAAAAAAAATACTAGAAAGAAGTAGCATCTTTCAATATCCGATGATTTTTTTTTCTTCTACAAAAGTGTTCATCCCCCAAAAAATGTAACTAAACATGTTAGACAAGACAAGCCTATTTCATCATACTCCTGAAGAATACTGGTAAAATTCACACCACCACATAATTCATGTATTCTTACATAAGAACATACAAAAACCACCATTTGCATTCACAGCGCACCCGATTAATATTTCTATAGCATCAGGAATCATTCCCACTTCCTTGTACGTGGAGTGCATTTTATTGGTAATCTTCCGTCCCTTTCCTCCGTACCTTCAACTGGGTAGGTAAGAGTGAGATAGTGGGTTCCTCGGACAACGTCTTATTGCAGTCAATCATCTGTATTCGTGGTAGCTAGTGGAATATTATCGTCACTTCCGGTGGAGTCGTTGACTTGATGAAAGGTTCGCTTGTAGTTTCGACTATCAATTTTATTGATGGATCGACTGGATCTTTGAGTCTATCAAGCTGTCTGTCTGATATGGTAATTGCGAAATTGTGGAATTTCTCTCATGTTATTAAAGGTCTTGGTTGCGCATACATATATCTTACAAGCAATAATATGTCATTATTTTGATGAGAAAAACTTTTATAATATTCTTCAACAGTCACTATGAACTGTGTTCAAGGGTTGATACGAAAACGTATTACCGGAGACCTAGAATCGAGGCTAGGAAGGAATGGAGTAGGTTGTTTAGTCAGCAAGGGTCTGACACTGTCTCCCGCTAAGCCCAAGGGCGGGCCTCGTCATTAGATGATTTTTCCCAACATAAAAAAAAAAAAAACTATGAACTTATCTTGGTTCTTCTGCGCAAAGTGAGTGCGCAGAGTTCTAAGAATTACTTTTTGTATCTATTTATGTGTTTAATTTTTTAGGCAAAATTAATATATTGTTGTTTCATTGTCAACGTTGGCTCCGGCTTTGAGTCTAGCCAAGAACAGCAAAGACCTAGTATTATACACTTCTCATCAAAAAAATCGAAACACCTTGCAAGTTTACGTTTTGTCAGGATTATCAGAAAAATGTGTACATTTAGGAATAAATGTTAAATGTCGTTTAATAGTGAGTAATATGAGCTTATCAAATCTTAATGTTATTGTTCTAAATTTAAATGAATTTTTCATAGGTTTCGTATTTTGTTAAATGAGTCATTTTTATTCCGTATGGAGTATAAAGGAAATGGATAAAACAACACACGTAAATGAAAAAAAAAGCTAAAAAACGTTTATTTAATAACTTGTATTCCCTCCCCGAGCTCTAATTACTGCTTCCATACGGTTCTTCATCGATCGGATGAGAGTCACGATCACATGCTGTGGTATATTGTCCCATTCCTCTTGGATTGCATCTTGCAGCTGGCTAAGTGTTTCTGGGGCAGGATCTCTTGCTCGAATTCGTCTCTTTAATTCATCCCATAGATGTTCAATGGGATTCATGTCCGGGCTTCTTGCTGGCCATTCCATAATAGAGATATCGACTTCGTTAAGATAATCTCGTACGACGCCCGCGGTGTGAGCCCTAGCATTGTCGTGCATGAATATGAAGCCGTTGCCAATAAAATGTGCATAGGGCATCACATGAGGCTCGAGACACTCTTCGACGTACCGATGACAGTTTAGTGCAGGCAGACGTGGCCCAGACACGAAAGCAAGCTCTGTCTTACCGTCGGCGCTGATTCCTCCCCAAACCGTCCACGAACCGCCACCATAGCTGACCTTTTCTTCAATGCAGCATTGTGCATAGCGTTCTCCGTCTCTTCTGTAGACCTTGTTCCTTCCGTCGTTACCATACAGCATAATTTTACACTCATCAGAAAAGAGAACTTTGCTCCACTGTAGGTATGACCAATTTAGGTGCTCACGTGCAAAGTTAAGGCGCGCTCTTCGATGGTCTGCAGTTAATTTCGGCCCATTTGCTGGCTTATGCGGTACCAGTCCACGATCCTTCAACCTTCTTCTAATTGTAGAGTCACTTACAGCCACCCTTCGTACAACACGAAGCCGCTGCTGCAGTTGAAAAGCGTTAAGGCGTCGATTTCTTAAAGAAGTTGTTACAATAAATCGATCATCTCGCTCAGAAGTGACCCGATTCCTGCCAGATCCTGAACGGCGCGTGAGCAAACCAGTCTCCCGATAACGTTTATAGACTCTATGAACAGATGACAGGCTTAGATGCAGTCTTGCAGCCACAACACGCTGACTAAGGCCAGAATCCAGCAATGCCACAACTTGGGCGGCTTCTGTGGGCGAAGTATCCATACGTTTTAGAAAAAAAACCTTTTTTCAGACGTCCCAAAGTCACAGTATTGAAATAAAAAACAAAAAGTTTAAGGATAGGCGCCAATTTTTAGTTTTTAAACGCTAAATGTACTCCAACCCTAAACACACATTTGTCTCAAAACAGTGATTCATTTCGTTTATAAGATAAACAAATGAAATTCTAATTTTGAATTTAGAATTTTCGCTTATTACTGTAATGGCCAAACTGCCAGCTATAATATATGTATTTTTTTTCATCGTATGAATTCTTTTTTGTGTTAAATTCGGACAGAAACAATGAAAACGGAAGTGTTTCGATTTTTTTGATGAGAAGTGTAGATATAATAACTTCTTATCTAACCTCCACAACCTAGACACTGGGAAAAATTACACTTTTAAGACTGGTGTCAGAATATCTGGAACGACTATCAAAGCAATACAGATACGAAGGCCTTAGCCAACGGCTTACCTTGCTTTCTCAGTTATAGGAGTTTCGGTATGTGATGAAAGATATACCATCAACGGACTAACCTTGGTAAGCTCCGCTTAAACTAGAAGATCGAGCTGTACCTCTATTACTATATACTTAGCCGCAAGCTCTTTGCTTTCTTATCCTGTTTCATTATGGTCCAGTTAAATACCTTAATAGTGCAAAGGTATTTTTTTTATGCACCTGCCATGTTTTCTCTTCACCACCCTTGGTTGACTGGTAGAGAATGCCTAAGGCATTAAGTCCGCCTGTGTACCTTTGTGAATTCTTATAAATAAATAAAGGTAGTCTGATAAAAATGGTCACTTTATCTTCTCGGATTCTATGTTCTGTGCCATCAGTAGTGTTTTGACAGCAATTGTTACTTTCATAGTACGATGGGTCTGTCTTAATAATGCATTATTATGGATTTCGAACAATCGATATTTACAAGTATTTTGAGCTGTTTATAATCAAGTGCCAAATATTCTCGGAAGTGAGTGTATACAGGAAATCACTCAGATTTGTAAAGTTAATGGATTGCCAGAAGAGGGTATTGTAAATCGATTTGGTTTTGACTCATCTCATTGTTTAGTATGGAAAACAGACGGAGAAAACCGACTGATTACTTAGTGAATAAGATTATATATAAATACTAGCTTTTGCCCGTGGCTTCGCCCGCGTGGTATTGGGGTTGGAGTTGGGGTTTCCGGGATAAAAAGTAGCTATGTTCTATTCCAGAGTGGATCCTATGCCTGTGCCAAATTTCATCCTGACCCGTCCAGCCGTTTTGGCGTGATTGTGTAATAAACATCCAAACATCGTAACTTTCGCATTTATAATATTAGTAAGATACTCATGCACTTCTTCCTTGGCTTTGCCCGCGTCTAAATTATATCCCTTCATTGTTTGAAGGAGTTGTTAGCAAATTGTAAAGGCCCAGCTGGGTTGAAGCCTACTGGGGCCTTCGGGCATTCTAAAAACGCTACAGCTAGAGTCCTGATACGGCAAAGTAGGAACAGGAGGGTGTTTTAGTCAGTAAAGGTCTGACACTTTCTCCCGCCCCACCCAAGGGCGCGGAGGTGTCATTGGATGTTTGAAACCTACTATCCATTTAATGGTTATGTCTGTATTGACAGTTTTATCGTAATAGACGATACTTTAGATAAGAATTTGCATCATCTCTCAGTGATAAAGTTTCAAGTGCAAGACGTTGCGGATTTTCACCTTTTCTTCGATGAATCATATCTTATCTGTATGGATCGATCTGACTATTTTATATATTATTTATATTACATTTTGTTGCTAGATTATAGAGAGTTTTTATAGAGAGTTTTTCTTTTTATGCATATGTTATGCATAAAAAGAAAAACTGTCTTCAAAGTCAATCCTAAAATCATTTAATCGTCAAGAAGTTTCTTTATCCTAAAGAAAAATGTTGCTAATTGCACATTCCAAAGCGTAGATCTCTATGGAGAAGAATGTGTAAGACTGACTGCAGTTATTTAGTTCTAATCGTACCATGTGTATTAATGCAATACCGAAACGATTGGTATATACTAGGAGCATATAATTTTGCACAAGTTACGGTGTACGTCCAAATTGTAAAGGTAAAAAAATAACTATTTATTTATGAAAACATGATTTACCTTTCCAGTACCGTAATATACTTATATATATATACAATAAGTAGGTATACGAACGCCGGCGTTCACTCGGGGGTCAAATTTGGCCTCAACGGGCCGCGCAACAGCAGCGGCCTATTTTTGACTAACAAAAAATCGTACATCATTATTTTTTATGTAAATCTGCCCCCAACCCCTTAAAAGAGGGAGTGAAATTGTATATAGGACTTTTCGCAGTTTTCAAGATACGACGAATTTATCGTAAGCGAAGCCGCAGGCAGAAGTTAGTCAACAATATTAAAAAGAGACCCATATTTCTGTAGATATGATACAAAAACAAAAGAGGTCGCACTTAAGAAGGGTCTCAAGTACTGGTACAATGTGGTCAGTATACTGCGATATCTTAACGTTTTGAAGCACTACGCCTCTGGAGACTTATTGGTGCGGCTTGGAACAGAGGTGGCATGGAGACGACATGTTGTGTTTTTTTTTCACTTTGAAAATTTCTTTGCTGTATTTAAAGTGGTTTTTTAACCTGAAATAATGTTTTTAAGGGTTATCTTCTTAAGATTTTAGAAGAAATAATAGCTATAGAACATAATATTGTTATAATTTTTCACGTTTTTCTTTATTTTATTTTTAAATTAGCATGGCGTTTAATGCTTTGCTAACATAGTTTGGGGTTTTGAGGAAAAAACCACACAGATTGAAAAAAAAAACACACAAATTTCAGTGAACCTGTTCAGACAGGCATTTGTCAGATATTGTCTAGCTCAACTTAGGTATTTAAAGAGCTCAAAGATTTGAGGATCTACCCCAAAGTGATGAGATTCGGTTAGGCCACCTAAAATAGTCGCCAGAAAATCATGAAATCAATTCAGTTAGGCATAACTTTTCTTCGTGTTTTTTTACCATAGCAAATTTTTCTCTCGAAAAGCGACTCCACAGGTTCTTAAGCAATCGTAAGACAGTCTGTAGACTCCCCCTAATCAAACAGGCCAGACGCTGACGAGTGGCTTGTCGCGTTTATACCGAGTAGCTACATGATGCTTAACTTAAGCCCCTTTTCCTTTTAAAGGTCACTAGGAGAATAAACTATAATTGTATTGTACGAAGTAGAGAAGGAATCATGAATGTTACGCGGTTTCCACCTGGGATTTGGATCCTCGGGTTCGAATTTTCCATCTTGGATTCTGGTTTTTTTTTTATCAGAACTTATAAATATCGGTGTGTTAATATTCTTCTTCTTAGTCGGGTATTCTTGACAGAGTGGTCGTGGCTGTTCACGGTCGCTGCGCACCACGACGTTTGCCTACAAGATACGGGCTATCGAGCGATATCTCTCCATTTCTGGTCCGTCCGGTCGATTGCGTAGTTCTGGTAAAAAGATCGAACCATCGAATCAGATCGTCTTCCAGTGGTTGCCACTCCAAAATTTTTGTCCTCATCGACCACCTATTCTGCAATTCACCCAGAGCCATACCAGTTGCTAGCTACCCTACTGCCATGGATCAAGGGTTGATGCGAAAGCGGAACACCGAGCCCTGGAACTAAGGCAAGAAGAAACAGTATGTCGTTTAGTCAATACAAAACTGACACTGTTTCCTGCTCCGCCTAAGGACGGGATTCGACGATGGATGATTGTTCCCACCATAAAAAACCCCACTGCCAAGAAGACATTAACTAAATACCTCACAGTTTCTACTTCCAAGTAAACTGGACAAAGGAGATGGAAACATCACTAATTAATTAATACAATTGTTAATGAAATCAACGGTATTCTAGCTGCGTATGCACAGGTATGCAGAAACGGTTGGAAAACACGTGTAAGTAATATATGGTGATGAGTATTGAGTAGCTGATGATATTTTCTATAAATAAAGTATATATGGCGCCTTTGAGAATTATAATACAGGATATATGGATATATGCGCAGTAGAATGAACCTTGGAAAGCTGGAAAACAGCCAGTAGGCAAGAACTAATGAATTAAGTAGTTTAGTTTCTTACAACCTACCTAGTAAGCTTCAAAGTCAAGCCCCTATTCTATGAAAAAATCAGCCTGGATCGCAGCGCTGGCCCAGCAACGAATTCCAAATAGGCACGTTTTTTTATGGTGGACAAAAATCATCCAATAATGAGTCCCGCTCTTGTTCGGAACTGGAAACATTGTCAGACTCTTACTGACTAAAGATCCCACCCCGTACCTTCTTTGCCTTTCGCACTATGGCCAAGCCTACCTTTTAGAAAGAGACCCTAGGCCCCAGTAGGCTTCGACACTTTTGCAGAGGCTTTGAAATAGGCACGTAAGTTTTAGTATCTGCCTAGGACTTTCACCCCTCGTCTGTTGTCAATATGGTTGTGTCAGCATGGTTAAAAAAAAAAAAAAATTGTACTCAAACGAACAAACTAAATACATAAATACATTCAATCATATGTGATAAATAAATAGACAATTATATTTATTTCAGTATTGCCTTAATGTTGATAATCATTACATAATATAAAACAAACTCGCTCTGTCCCTAGCTTAGATCTTTAAAACTACGCAACAGATTTTGATGCGTTTTTTTTAATAGATCGAGTGATTCATGAGGAAAGTTTATATGTACTAAACAATATATTTAATGTTACCATTGCACCCGTGCAAAGCTAGGATATAATAGACACATAGGCAATTAGGATACATTACCACTATGATGATACTCTCAATACACACACAGCAAAACCACCCTTCACTAGGTCCCAATCGCTCTATAATTACCGACACATAATTCAATTCACCCTATTCAACTATAAACTGTCTAGCTGTCAAAGACTTGTATGCAATTTACACATAATCCATATCTTTGACAATAGCCACTAACATCGAATAACTCAACTAGTCTCTTAAGGGCCTAGTGCCCAAGCAGAGCTATAAAATAGAGACTTTCTGAAGCCATCTCCTCAGTAACGGCTGGGTTAATAGATTTGAAAAAAAAAAGTTTATCATAAATTCATGTATTTTGCGATGTTGTCCTTCACCGTTTTGAGAACAGTAGTGATGAAATAAATTACACTAAGTAATGCGCCTAGCTGGGTTTGGACCACATCATGCACAACATTATATTTTTTGGTGTAATACATACTTTTGTCTAAAATATTTTACCATTTCGCAACTTTTCCTTACTCGTTCAATACGTGTTGATTTTTTTGAAATATCAATAGTTCGCCAAGAATGATTGAATGAATGGATTTGATTCGTTGAATACATCACATGCACATTAAAAACATCATAGAAAGACAATAGATGGGCGGTGTGTTTCACAGCCTAGGCCACTTATTCATTTATTTCTAGCCATATATTCATGGGACCATACCTCTTAAGTAGTTGTCAAAGCGCGTCCGTATTCCGTAAATCAGTGAATTTACAAGAATCGCGGCGGTACACACGCTACAGGAATTTGTATGCGATGCAGAGAATGCTAATGTCACTGCTACCTGAATTAGGGCTGTGAAAGCAAGTGCAGTGAGTGTGCTTGTGTTAAGTAAACGTTGGTGGTCTTTTGAATAAGTTAATTGTGTTGAAATTGCAAATAATGTTGTGCTATTTCTGATTAGACTTGAAAACGTCTCTATGGTTACACGATAGTTGGCTGATATTTAAAAAAAAAACTGTAGTTTTCAGGGACTAAAGCGTGATCTTTTTTAGGAAAAGGGAATGGGTCACAGTACACCACATGAGCCCAGTACGCCTTAGTGTATGTCTCACATCGTTTTTCAGAGAAAATCAGCTAGCAAGAAATATTACATAAATTTTATTAAGTGATTTTCAAGAAAAGATCAAAGGCAGAGTTCACAAATCCTCGAAAATCCTTTACATCATCAGCCCTAATGAAAGCACATACTTTCGTCCCAGCTTGGCTCACGTTACATTGGTACAAACGTTTGTAAGAATTGGGCCGACCTATTTACATACGTTCGTGATCATCGGCTGGTTGTTTGATTACATTAGTAATGGTTTTGATGAAATGTTGCTGCAACGAAGGTTAATGGTGGTGTTACCATTTGTGATAGTAGTTGATGTGTTTGGTTTGAAGGTTTTTGTCAGTGCATTGCGGGTCAGTGTCTAATCAGTGTCTAATAGCAAATAAATAGATTTTTTATTGTTGAAACGTGATGATTCTTAAAATGCCGTTTCATAATTATTACCTACCTCACGTAGGACACGGTGGAGCACACAGTTGAGGTGTGCCCCGCTTGGGCAGAGCATCGCTGTGTCCTCTTGGGAGCGATCGGTGGCGGCGATCTCTCGCGCCGGGCCTTGGTAGAAGCCATGGTTCGGAGTGAGGAGGAGTGGCAGGCGGTCGCCTCCTTCTGCGAAGCAGTAATGCTAGCAAAGGAGGAGGCGGACCGCATAAGGCAACGGCGTTTGCGCCCCAGACGCCGCCGCGATTCCGATCCTGACTTCCGGCCACCGTAGGCGCGGGCTTGCGGACGGTGAGCATTGGGTAGCTCGCCGTCCGGTCGTCTGGTAATCGTCCGGACCAAGGCCCAGTCGTCGACGGAGCGCACTGTTCCCGCGCGCCTCAAGGAGTTGTCAGCAACCGTAGGGACCCTGCAGAAGGGTCGAAGCCAATCAGGGCCACGGGTTTGTGTCTGAAAAGGAAGGCTCTGGCCCTGGTATGTATGGCAATGTAGGAACGGGGTAGGTTTTTTAGTCAGTAAGAGTCTGACACTTGTTTTCCGCTCCGCCCAAGAGCGGGACTCGTCATTGGATGATTTTTACCTACCATAAAAAAAAAAAAAAAAAAAAACCTACCTCACGTAGTGGGGGCGTAGTTGATTCAATCGTTAAAAAGAAGATGTACGTTACTGCAAACATATTAGTATGTGTACAAGTCTGTACTGAAAAAATAAAGAGGTATAATTTGTATGACGAGGATAATCTATGCAACTACTAAACTTTTAAGATTTTTAAAAGCTCTTTCCCTTAGCATGCTATTTTATCACCAAGCCACACTTATACGGACGAAACCGCAGCCAAAATCTAGTGTGTGCATACTATAGAAAAAAGTCGCAAATAATGAAAAAAAATGAAGAAGGTTTACATGCAAAGCTAGGGCAAGTCCGTATTAGTAATGTTATAAAGAGAAAAGGTTTTTATTTTGTTTTTTTAGTGAAAAATCTCTGAAAAGGTACTGAACCGATTAAAAAAAATACACTTTATTACTGAGTGACATATGCTATATATATATTCCACTTCTACGCAAGCGAAGCTGGCCAGCAGAACCACTCACACTAATCATAAATAAATATAAAGGCGAACACTACAGAAAAACCCAGTTTAATTAACAACAATTAATTCCAACAACAAACAAAATTACCATATCTCTATCCCCATCCTGTCCATAGGTGTTAATGCTCACCTCACACTATTGTCCCAAAGATATCATCTAAAACTTGTCATTCGAACCGCCATGTTGAGAAGTGAGACGAATCCAGAATAGGCCTGTCGGTTCTCAGAAGCGTTGTTCGAAAAATGTGTCGATACGCGTAAAGTATGCCTGCACGTTATAAGGATGCGTTCGGAATGTTAGATGAGCATTCATAGTTGGTGTCGATGAATTATATGGATTTGTAAAGTGAACCAGTCGGTTTGGAGGGCAGGGAAGAAAATGGGTTATTATGTCTTTGTTTCCGCGGTTCTGTAAAGGGGTCAATTTTTTTTAGTTTTTTTTTTCTAATGAAGTGTCGTCGTCGATAACGCGTTTGTATATTTTGGCCATTACTGAATACCGCTGGCATGAACTATTTTCCTGCGGCAGTCTTCCTCCTACAATTAGTGAATGGAATCTTAACAAGTGCGAATTACAATCAACTGATTATAATTTAGGTTAGAAGCAGTACGAGAGCCTATTCAATCTAGCATTGAAGATATGTTAGAATGAATAGGCTCTTGTACTGTGTCTCACCATCAACGATTGCATCACTGCTTAGCATCAGGTGTGATTGCATTTAAGCACTAGTTTATGCCAATTTAAAAAAAAGACGATTGCATCATTGCTTACTAGATACTCGGGCAAAATAACTAGTAGACATACGTACCATCACTAAAAGAATTACCTATTTAATATGAAATATATTTTTTTTTCTATCGTTCGCGATCCATGGTTTTAATATTCGCTTAATTTTTGCACACGAGTACAGTTAACGACAACATTTTTCTATTAGTGCCCTGATAGACTAACCACTTACTCAATCACAGCCCCGGATCTAGGGGGGGGGCAAGCCGGGGCCCATGCCCCGGGCGGCAAATTCAGGGGGCGGCCAAATTCACACTTCACAGACCAATGGACAACTCATCATTTATTTAACTTTGACCACGGAATAAATAATAGCACAAGTACAGCAATTTTATGGCCATATCAACTTGACGTGAGATATGCTGCACGACTGCACGAACATTTATTATTCGCGAGGCGCGTAGGCATAGTTCAAAATACGCGCCCGGCTCCCGCTCGCCTGCAGAAATCGCAGATCGCTGCAGGCGTCTGGTTACCGTGAGTGCGAAAGAAATAAAGCTATATTCGAAAACTTCCTCGTCGATCTCTCTCCACGACAGTTTTTTGTTTCAAGGCCAGACTCCGTCGGCCCGCCACCACCACCGCCACCGCCGCAGCCGCTTCAAATGCCGCTGCCGCTGTCGCCGCCGCCGCAACCACTGCGGCAGTGCCCTCATAGAGGGCTCGCGAGGAGACAATGGACTGCCAATTACGGCGCCGTTTCGTCTCCTCCAGGCGAATGTAAACCACTGCGCCCCCGCTCAGGACCTGTTACTCCAGAGCATGGCGCGGTGGTCGATAAACGTCACCTTGGTCTCCAAGCCATACTTTGTCCTGCCCAGAGCTGACTGGGTTCAGGACCTGAGCGGCTCGGTGATGCTTATCTCGTCGACCGCCGCCGGTACCACAACCCTTGATGGTCATGGCCGTCCGGATGGTGCGGGGATACCGCACGGTGTCCTGCGAGGCGGCGAGCCTCCTTGCTGGCCTACCACCATAGGATTTAGAGGCAACAGTCCTTGCACGCATGCACGATCTGCGCGTGGAGATGCAACGCCAGGGCGAAACTCCGCTGCCTGAACATGTCGAGGCGTGGCGGAAAGAGCTCCGGTGGGATCTTATGGTGAAGTGGAAACAGCCACTGTCGTAACCCAGGCCATAAATTCGGCGGTAAGTCCCTTCTTTGAGGCGTGGCTGAGTAGACCTCACGGCGTCCTCACCTTCCGCATGACGCAGGTTCTCACCGGACATGGGAAGTTCGGGAGATTCCTGCACCAGATTCGTGCGGAAGAGACGCCCGGGTGTCGCCACTGTATGGCAAGCCCGGAGGACACGGTGGAGGTGTGCCCTGCTTGGGAAGAGCATCGTCGTGTCCTCGTGAGGATGATCGGCGGCGGCGACCTCTCGCGCCGGGCCTTGGTTCAGTCCATGGTCTGCAGCGAAGAGGAATGGCAGGCGGTCGCCTCCTTCTGCGAAGCAGTTATGCTTGTAAAGCAGGAGGCCGACCGCATAAGGCAAAGGCAACAGCGCCCTCGCCGTAGCCGTCGCCGCCGCGATCCCGCCGATATCCGGCCACCGTAGACACTGACTCGCGGACAGTGAGCAATGGGTAGCTCGCTGTCCGGTCGTCTGGTAACTGTCCAGACCGAGTCCAAGTCGTCAACGGCGCGCATTGTTCCCACGCGCCTCAAGGAGCTGTCAGCAAACTGTAGGGGCCCTTCATGGTCGAAGCCTTCTGGAGCAGAGGGTTGGTGCGAAAGTATTATTGCGGCTCTGGGAATAAGGCAAGGAAGGAATGGGGTAGGTTTTTTAGTCAGTAAGAGTCTGACACTGTCTCCCGCTCCGCCCAAGAGCGGGATTCGTCATTGGGTGATTTTCACCTACCATAAAAAAAAAACATATTGATAGCTGAAATTATATGGATAATCAAGGTGAAAATAAACATAAGTAGGTAGGTGGGGCGGCATTTTTCAGTTTTTGCCCCGCCTAAAAAAAATTGAAGATCCGGGGCTGCTCAATCATTCCAATCCAGTTCACGTGCTCATGTCAAGCTCAAAACGGTGAACCATTTGATATCTCTTAACCCACAAACAAGCAATTTGCCCAAAGACACCAGCATCAATCTGTTCCCCCTCGTGGGTTGTTATCCAATCCAATCCCGCTACAATGCTACTATTGTTTTCGAACTAATAGGTGCACGCTATTGGCCTAGTTCGGGAGCTAGGGACGTGCGTTTTGTTCTTATTTTGACGTTTGAAAATGGAATTTCGACTTTTTTGTGTGTGAATGTTGGCTGATTGATTGGTCACCAATGTTGGGTGAAATTTGAAGCTTTTTGTTAAATTTTAAATTCAGGAATGGTGAAATTTTATTACACTAACTGAAAGTTTGCTTTTGTATTAATAAAGTTTATTGCATTCTAAACCGGTTTCAATAAAAAAAAGAAGTCGAATATGCGGGTAAACCGAAACAAGCGCGTTTGAGGTGACGGTTATGATATACCTAAAAACAGACTCGTTTGTCTATTTATGATAGTTATAACATATCTATAAGTAAGCAAGCATTTATTTGGCATTTTTTCTACCACGTAAGTTTTGGTTTCAGTTACGGCCGAAAAGACGTCGTAAAATGCTTGGTTTGGACCATAGTAGTGTCACCAACGTATACAGCTATAGTTTCGGTTTTAAATAAAAATAGTTTTTTGGCCAGTCACTATACTACGTTAAATATTATACTGTTGATGAATCGGTTTAAAACTGTGAGGTATTAACCGCAACTCTCACAGATGTTAATGAATCATTACCGGAATTAAAACAGATTGTCTGGTAGGTATTATATAAGTGCAGTCTACTGCATTCAGTTGTAATAATTTTATTTTGTATGGGAGGTAAAAATCATCCAATGACGAATCTCGCCCTAAGGCGGAGCGGGAAACAGTGTCAGACTCTTACTGACAAAATAACCTACCCCGTTCCTACGTCGTTCAATATATACCAGGGTTAGAGTTTTCCTTTCAGACACGAGCCCTTGGCCCCAGTTTGCTTCGACCCTTCTGCAGGGTCCGTACGAGTTATAACAATTTGACATAGCTTTCTGTTTTAGCAGTACTTAAACGCTTTTTTTATCGTGTAGCTGTAACCACCATATACCTATAATATGGAGTTGATTGTACTATAGATGCATTTTAAAAAAGTAAAGGAAACTTTTTGCCTTTCTATTTTATTAGTAATCGAATTTAATTTTCTTTGTAATTTTTGTTTTTATCAAATGTACGTGTTTGTGTATTTTTAATTATTACTGAAAATTTTTTTAACTACATAATACAATACAAACTACATAATATAATATATTCCACAACAATCACATAACGTCGTCTAGTCCCAAGCTAAGCCGAGCTTGTGTTATGAGTACTAGACAACTGATAAACATACTTATATATTTCTAAATACATACATATTATAGATAAATTGCACCTAGACACAGAACAAATGATCGTGCTCATCACACAAACATTTGTCCCGGGTGGGAATCAAACTCACAAACTACGGCATATCAGTCAGGGCCACTAACCACTAGACTGACCGGCCAGTCAATGGACTGCACGGATTGTAGAATATAAAGTAAAAAATAGGATCGAATACGTAACTGTCAGTAGTAAGTCTGACCTTAGTGGTCACATGAAATGTGTCATTCCACTGAAGTGAACTAAACCGTACTGTGGTGTGGTGTGATGTTTATTTTTGTACTGAGTTGATTTTGTTGTAAAATAGTCTTACGATGATAAAAATAATTTGTTGAGTAGCTCCTTGACTATAATTTAAGCGAGTTGGTGCGTATGTGTCAGTGTGTTTTACTATGTGCACATTTAAAGAAAAAAAGTTTTAATATTTCCTCACAGGCAAAATTTAGTAAAACAAATTTGATAATCGATCGAAAATTAAAAAAAGAAAACAAAAAAAAAAAAACAATTGGCAAAACGATTAATTGGTAGTGAATGCCTTGCTGCACTACTGTGCATGAAGATTAAATAAATAAACTGACCAGAAATCTGTGTGAGTTAAAATTCCACGCCTCGACTGCTTTCATATTCTGCAAATCTTCTGATCCACAACTAGATACGATTAAATTTGTTAAAAACTTTTATTAGCAGTGATCGACTATGTTGAAGACAAAAATCTTAAGATAAACTTCATATTTGGAAGTAGGTAGTTCTTTATAGGGTGTCTGCTAAAAACGGATTTTATGAAACCCTAAAGGGTAAAACAGGAGTTAGAAGTCTGTATGGAGAAACCGGCTTTCTCGCGAGCAAAGTCGCTGGCAGAAGCTAGTATTACTATATAATCAAGATCATATTAATAGTCACACATACACAGTTGAAGAAAACTCAATTCTATAAATAAACCAATTCACCGCCAAATTTTCAAGATAGCGCAGAGAATTCGAAACGCAAACTTATCGAATCGTGAACGTAAACAAACAAGTTTGCGTTAAGATCTTCCCAGATTTCTATATATAAAGCTTACGCAAAACGTTTTAGTGAAACGTTAGGTCAAGTCACGGTTTACGATGAATTTAAAAGAGAAATTTCCAATTCACTCTTACTCATTTCTATGGATGAAGGAGACAATTAGAGGACTAGTTGTTCCCCGCTGTTTTACCTGTGTCCTCGGCTACTTTTTTGCTCCTATAGTCTTAGTGCAACTGTTCCCACGTGCCTCAAGGAGTTATCAGCAAACTGTTGAAGACAAGCAGGGTCGAAGCCTTCTGGGGTCAAGGGATGATGCAAAAGAGTAACACCAAGGCCCTAGAATCAAAGCAAAGAAGGTATAGTCAGGCCTCCGTCACTCGATGTACTTGCGCGCTATAATTGCCTACCGCCCGGCCGAGCGGTCTCGATCCGCCGGCGGCTTAAATTCAGTGCGGCTTTCGCAAGCGAAGTGCACGCACGTTGTTGATTTTTAATCGTTTAATTTGTTCGTACGCGTACCTACGATGCCGTCTGGTGCCTTATGTGCTGTAGATGGGTGCAAATCAAGTAAAATGAGGGATGAACAAGAAAAAGAACTAGATGGAATATCTTTTCATAGGTAAATATTAATTATTTGTCTATTTAGACATTATTTTACGTGATGATATATGAAAAGATATTCCGTCTTGTTTTTTTTTTGTTTTTGGGAACAATTTTTGCAATGTTTGAACACGCAAGACGGCATTATTCTCGAAAATATGAATATTGTCCTTGACCTTCAGTGACGTACTAACGATGCGACGCTTCGTGCCGTACTGACGCGAGAGTGTATTCGTTTTTCTATTTGTATTATTTTATTTTGTTGGCTTCACTTTCGTGTTCCGCGCGGTCTATCTGCATTTTGTTTTATAATCTAAGACCTACACACTGACGTTTATAATAATGTTTTATCTACATGTATTAGGTACACAGTCAGCAGCAATTTATAAAAAAAATATATATTTTATAAAAAATACAATTTTAAATTTTCACATATAAGTCAGAACATATTCACAGTTCTCAATAACTTAGACAAAAAACGTTTTGTTAATTTAATTTTATCGAAGAAGCAGCCCTGCGATTGCTCGGTGGGCTGCGATTGATCGCGCGGTGCAAAGCAATCCCAAGTGTACGCCCAAACATTAAGGCACATTTTGGCATGCAGTGGTTGCTGCCGCGACGAAGTAGGCTATTAAAGCAGTAGGTATTGAGAATTTTGTATGGAGTGAAGTATCTGTTACGTAGTAACTATTTAGTAATCTGTGGTATAGTGTGGGTCGTTTAGTCAGAGTCTGTCACTGTTTCTCGCTCAGCCCAAGGGCAGGATTCATAGTCAGATGATTTTTCCCACCATAAAAAAGTCTTAGTTCTTCTTAATGTTATGTATTCTATATAATAGCCTTCTTCGATAAACAGCCTAAACAAAGCCAAAATGATGTTAAAATTGGAATCTGTAGTCCTTGACATTAGCGCGTTCAATAAACTTTTCAGCCTTATATATAAATTCCCTTACTAGGACACAGACCACGCGGGTAACATGCGGGTTCCCCACAAATTTTCCTTTACCATTTCGAGAGCAGTAGCAATGAATTAAATTCCACAAAGTAAACGTGGCTGTATGGCTGTTTTTGTAGAGCAGTGGTGGCCGAGTGGTATCGGCCCCGACTTACGAGTCGTAGGTCGCGGGTTCAAACCCAGCCAGGCGCATTACTTTGTGTAATTTATTTCATCACCACTGCTCTCAAAAACGGTGAAGGAAAACATCGTGAGGAAACCGGCATGTCCTAGAACCAAAAATTCGAAGACATGTGACATCCACCAATCCGCACTGGGCCCGCGTGGTGGATTATGGCCCATTCCCTCTCATAGAGAGAGGAGGCCACACAGGCCTCCTGCAGTGGGAACATTAAAGGGCTGATGATGATGATGAAACGTGGCTGAGTTCTAATAGACGGGCTTTACCACTGGGCAACCACTGATCTAACTCTTCCTGCGACCTTCATATGTTTGTAGTTATTTTTATCCCGATCAACAAAATTTGATTTTTACGACTTTGCAAAAGCAAATGCAATCAATCATTATATTCGCAGCCCATCAGTCAACACTAGTTTTTAACATTCAAGGCAAAATGATAAAATATGGAATAGCAGAGGAAATGCCAGACATTACACAGTGGTTTATACACAACTGTTTTTTTAGCATATTCACTCCTAACTTCAGTTTGCTGTTGAGATGTCAAACCTTATAAACCATACCATTGACCCAACAACCGAAACCAAAACTAACGTTCAGCGAACAAATGAACTTCGCCATTGGTTTTAAATTTTTTCGTATCCGGACACTAGAAATTGGGTTTGCGAACGACGAGCAATAGGTAACTTGCCGTCCCGTAACCATCGGTAGCGAGTTCGAATCAGCAACGGCACGTAATGTTCCACTCGTGACTCAAAGACATGTCAGCAGAACCTTAGGAGCCCAACAGGGTCGTAGCCTATTGGCCGAAGGTTAGCTTCCGAAAGGGAAACCAGGAGTTATTTAATTCTACACAAAGCGCAGGCACATAACAGTGGGTTCTAATACACCCTTCGCCCTTAGCGAGAGAAGTTACTGGACGATTTTCCAACTAAAAAAGTTGTTACATCGCTTTACCACTTCGCTAAACGTGCTGCCATCGAATTGCTGACAATTCGGACACTGTATATTCAGACAGTGTCCAAATTGATACATTTTTATTTTAATATTTTTTAACTGACGGTTTGGACTCACACTAATTAGTACAGTCAGATAAAAAAATATATAAGGAAAATAACTGTTTTTGGTAACGTATATTTTCCTTATATCATCATCATCATCAGCCTTTTAATGTTCCCACTGCAGGGACACAGGCCTCGTCTCTCTAGGAGAGGGAATGGGCCATAATCCACCACGCGGGCCCAGTGCGGATTGGTGGATGTCACATGTCTTCGAATTTTTGGTTCTAGGACATGCCGGTTTCCTCACGATGTTTTCCTTCACCGTTTTGAGAGCAGTGGTGATGAAATGAATTACACAAAGTAATGCACCTGGCTGGGTTTGAACCCGCGACCTACGCCTCGTAAGTCGGGGCCGTTACCACTTGGCCACCACTGCCCTCACTTTCCTTATATATTTTTAGGGAAATAAACGTTACCGAAACTGTTTAAGATGGCAACTTCGGGTAATTCTTTGTATATTTTATTTTAAAACTTCTTTTTTATCTGACTGCAATATTCAGTTTTAACAAATTTTTTGGTGTCCGAATCATTATTGAAAAAACATCATTAATAAAGTCATCAGTATAAAACAAAGTTGCTTACCGCTGTCCCTTTGTATCTTTAAAAGTACGCAACGGATTTTGATGCGTTTTTTTTTTTTTTTTGAATAGATAAAGTGATAGAAGAGGAAGGTTTATATGTATAATGCATGCATTATATTTAATATCAGTACCTGTGCGAAACTGGGGCTAGTCGCTAGTTAAAAATAAAATAATGTCGATTCAAACACAGTGTCCAAATATTATCCAGAATTCCTGCCATTATATGAAGATGTAAGTACCCTACCTATCGTAGAATTATAAAGAGCACACTGAACGTAAAATCTACTACAGTCTATTTTAAATCATCGTACGGATTTCCTGACCTTGCAGCGATACTGCGAATGATTTAATATCGAAAAACACATACATTAAACGAAAAACTCTTTGATATACACTTTTATAGTCGCCACGAATAAATTCTAATGGCTCTAATTGAGTCGGACGTTCGTAAAAAATTAGATAGAGCTCTGTTTTTGAAGAAATTACGAGTTTTTGGAACTTCTTTGGTGCTGGAAGTATGTGATATATTGATTGGCAATAATGGATCCGTTTTTCGGTGTATTTTATGTTTATGAACTGGGCTTTCAGAAGAAGTTGTAAATAATGAGTAACAGAACTTCTTGGTAATGAGTACTTCCGTTGAAGTACTAATAAATATTTTTGCAGCCATAAGAGAATCCTCTTTGGGGCTTTAAGGTTCAGCAGTGGCGATATATATACTTTAAAAACTGTGACTATTGACAACTTAATTTAAGAAGCCAAAAATGTCAAAAATCAATAAAACTCCGATATACTTAGTAGAAATAATCGTGAAGGAAACTTCACGTCCATAAAACATGGATAGTAACGCATAAGTAAGCTTTTCAAATAACATACTTATGTATAAAACTAAATAATGTTTTAAACATTTACGTCACACATATTATTCAAAGTAACTTGCGTAAAAACATTTAAAAGCAATGTTGTCAAAAGGTCGATAAAACTTATCGATAAACTCTTCAAACGTCCACTTCTATTGTTTTAAACAGTGCATGCAACTTTCGACTTTGTAACATTAAAATATGATTTCAAATACAGTATTTTATTTAAAATTTAATGCTGTAAGAGAACAAAAATAACGCTCAGTATAAATTATCAAAGCCGTGAAAACTTCAGCAAGCCGTAGCATAAATAACAAATATACAGGCAATGCGAATTAAATAGATACCATTTGCACTTGACTTATGGTCTATATGAAAATTGAATTCAAATTTGAAAACCATTTTGTATTCAATATCACATGATAATAAAGATAAATACTTAATTATGAAAGGAAAATTTAATTCTTATGCAAAACTTATCCTAAGCTGAATTTTGTTGCAATTGATTGCAATGACGTTAAGCCGAATTGATAGGGCTGTTATTTTTCATCGATACAAAAGCTTTTAAACTCTCATATCGATAAATAGGTTTTCTAAGAATGATGCAAATCATTTTACTATACTGCTTTGAAATGTAGATGCGTTTGCAGATTCTGTGAGAAACATTCAAAGACCGCTTCTTATTGTGGACTATATTTGTATGTGATTGGATTTTTAGGCTTTTTAGCCAACGGTTATTTTGATAGATGTTACTACTGAAAAAACACATTCTTTGAATGATTATTATTTATAGTTGCTCTTTTTAGTATGCTTCTAAGTGTGTTCTAATATTTTGAAAGCATTTGTACTAAAAAGAGTTTTTTTTTATTTTGGCTTTTTTTCGGTGTCAAAGTCATCCAATGGCATCTCTATATCTATGAGCGGGGTGGGGGATAGTGTTAGACTTTTACTTACTAAAAGTCCTCTTTGTTTCTTTTTATTATTCCTTTCAGAAGTCGATCCTTACGTTTTCTTGCTTTGACATATTATAAAACTACAATCTTAAGATTACTGAAAGGATTCGTGCAGTTTTCATCAATAAGTGAAAGTGCGTGGATTGATTGACCTGAAATTATTTAAGAATTTGAACACCTGAATCATGTTGGGGCAGTGCTTTAGCATTTTATATTTCAAAATATTTTAGAATCACAGACCCGATTGCGAATTTTTCTGGTCAAAAGATTTACTACATTAAAGTGCCCACCACCAGCACACTGTGATCTAAGCAATGGAATCAAAGTCATAGGAAAAAGTTGGTAATGTTATAAATAGTTACGGATTGTAATAAATTATTTTGATGTGCTCATGCATCCTAAGAAGATGCAAAAGCATGAACTGAAACTATATTTCAGGTCACTGAATTAATTTATAGTGCGTCTCATGGTCACACTATTAATATTTCGACTGCATAGCAATAACAGTGCATACATATTTAGCCTGATGTTCAAACTATTCATAATATAATTTATTAACATTACCAATCTAATATACTAATCGTGCATATGATTATAAATATACAGTGACATGTTTCATTACTTATTTATTTTACTTAGTAGGTACTTCTAAATAGCTGTTAACACTACAATACGTTAATTTCTTTCACTCGGTCTTCTCACAGAACCGCAAACTTTCTAAGAATCGTATCTTTCATTAATCAGCAAAATATCTAATCCAAGGGTGGTTTACGTTTTAATGTTGATATCTTATATATACCAACTTTTTTTACTTTAAGAAAAGAAAAAGAAAGAAAGAAATATGTTCAATAGGCACTCCATGAAACATGAACAAAAATATAAATAATTACAAACTTAAATTAAACATTTAAAAAAAGTAGCAAGAAAAATACAGACATACAAAAAAAAAAACATAAAAAGGAGGCCCAGAAAAAAACATGATTAACATATTCACAAAATTAGAATTGAATGATGATATTAAAGGCATAAAATAACACTTGAAGAATCCATTATTTTATCACAACGTAGACATTTATGGTGTAATACATTATTACCACTGGTGACTACTTCTACATTATTAATTTGATTTTAATTATGTATCGGTGGACCCATAAACTTTTACTAGACTAAGTAATAAAAAGAATATTTAAACCAATCAGAACTAAGCTCCTCCCTCCGAGGAAACTCATATAAAATATATATTTATTAAACCTTTATACACTAGTGCAAATAAATAACACTGTATAAAGGCGATTTGAAGACCTTTGATTAAAAATACCTTAGGGATTTTTATGAGTTAGTTAGCCTTAGGTTGGTGCAGAAACATAACGGCGCAGGTGCAACTTAATAAAAAAGATATAAGTACAATAATAAATACACATGTATATACGTATATCATAAATAAGGAATTTTAATGTAAAAAAAAAACCAAATACAGTAAATCAAACTAAAAACCGTCAATGTTAGCTTACAACATAATAATTGACATGACAGATGAAAACTGTTAGAATAAAGAAACAAATAACAACACACTTGACACAGTTACTGAAAACAATAATATACAAAAACAAGATCTGAAATTAAATAAAACAGAAACTACTTTAACAAGTTATTCAAAGAACATACCACCCACAGTCCTCACTTAAGCAAAACCGTAAAATACTGAGAAGTTAACTAAACCATTGAATAACAACACCTCACAGTAGAAGACTTGACTACTCATAAGCTAAAACTTACAGTTATTTGTACTAAAAACCCTGGCTTAAATTTTATTACAGGTCTACTTATAACCGTAGTAATCTGCATATTGAAGTCCTAGAATGGTTTGGAAGACGTGGCTGATGTTATAATAGGACTCGATGCGTTAGGCGGTGACACTGACAGTGTCCTATATGACTTCTGTCATAATAGGGCCTAAGTGATTGCTGATTTGGTTATCGAATATGTTGCAAGGGTAGATGATACACAAAATACTATAGAAGTTTCTCTAAGGGATGTTTGTAAATTGATTCATTAATTTAAAATTGTCAAAAAATTGTAAATTGTTGTTGAATTGTGTTGTTAAAAGTGATTGCTAATTTGAGTATCGAAGATGTTGCAAGGGTGAATGATACACAAAATACTATAGACGTTTCTCTAAAGGATGTTTGTAAATTGTTGTTGTTGTTTGTCGTTTTTTCTTTCAATTACTAGACAATATATGGCATCATTGGAACAAGTGCAATATGAGTAAAATAATGCTAAAAAATTAATTATAGTATTGACTATCTCAGTAGCGGTTGCTGAGAAGACTAACTTTATACACATGCTATGAAATAGACTGTAATTTAAAATATGCTTTCTAAATTTGACAATGGTAAAATGCAAATTACAGAAATTCTGGAATCCGAACTGCGAACTATGTATTTGTCGATATTCTCAGGTTACAATGTATTTTAAATGGAACTTTGTAAATTGGAACCTCTTTAGTTGAAATCCTTAATATAATATTGAACGATCAAACTGCATAAGGAGAGCCTAGCAATACATTATATTACTATTTAAGTAAAAAATTACTACCACAATATAGTTGTATGCAATTTCAAAAATTTTTATGAAAATTTATTTTTAAAGCAGAGAAAATGTTGATTTATTCATATGTTTGTAACGTCGAGATATACTGCACTGATCACGAAAATACTCCTAATTATTGAACACAAACACGGTTTCTCAGAAATTAAGCCGCATCAAAAATTTAGTAAGACTAAATTTATGATGTGACCTTTCGACTTTGGTAATTGCAGACACAATTAAATAACAATAGGTGTACGTTCGATTGAGGCTTAATGAACTAATACAGTCTAGTCTTAAATACACTCTTTATCAAACACTAGCTTCTGCCCGCGACTTCGTCCGCGGAAAATTTGTGAGACAAAAGTTGTGATAGCTCGGTTAATATCCATGTTAAATAAATAATTTATAGCCTATGTCACTCAGGAGTCAAGCAGCTTTCTATTATAGCTTAAATTTTTCCAATCGAACCATTAGTTCCAGAGAACAAAAAAACAAACTTTACCTCTTTATTATATTAGTGTAGACTAGTGTAGATTTTTATAACATTGTGTGGTCAAAACGAAAATTTAAAAGCTACAACCATGATCAATGTCGATTTGATGACCGTCGTGTAATTCAAGCCACGTATTTGATAGTAGCTACAGTTATGGCCTGTAGTAGCAACTCGCCCAATTGAATAACGATTTTCTGCGCGGGCGCTACGTAGTGTTGCGCTTGAGTCGATTGTTATCGATAAACGGATTAAATTTTATATACGTGATTGAAATATGAATTGCTGTTGCTGTTTTGTAGCAATTAACGATGTGGCAAATAATGTTTTATAGTGTTGATTAGTAATTCTAATTAATGTTACTGTAAGTACTACAGATGTACTGACTTATTTGTGAATGTTTCATTAGTATGCGTAGTTAGTCACCATTAAAATCTACATTAGATATCTTTTAAAAAACGATCTTTTTAAATTATATTTTATTTTGGTGGGGTGCAATTTACGAAAAACAATATCAAAAAAAATTTTTTTTTAAATAATCACTTTTATTTTTTTTCTCATCACAATACTTATAGATCACATGGAAATAATATTTAGTAGATAATAACAAAATAAGCAACAATAGTCTGGGAGACTGGTGCCTAAGCTAGGTTGATAACCTGTGTTATAGGACATCAGGAATTTTGTGAAAATAATATTAATTCTTTAATTGCAAATAAAAACTATCGACACAATCCCCTCCCTACAGAATCTCAGGCTCCTTATCGATGATTTACAAATTGTACAGAGACGGACAATGGCCATAGGGGAGGACCGGTCGCCAAGGTCGGGAGTTCGAACCCGGGAGATACACTTATTTAACGTAATACGGAAGTTTTTTCATACAAATGATTATTCAATAGAATATTTAGAGAGTGTTTTGTGTTGCCGTTTCTGTAATGTGGGAATATTTTGTTTTTAACGGTGATATAAGGGCGAAGAGAATTTCTTTGTTTAGTGGATTTATGTGGGCAAGGGATGGTTTTTATACAGATTTATTGTATTTTTTTTTTGCTGTGTGTGGGGTCAGTGGGAATTTTTGAGGAGAATTAATTACTATTCAAAAAAGGTGCATTGATAAGTCATGTTTTTTTTCATGGAAAAAGGGAGAAACTTGAACGCTTCTTAAAGCTTTTTATGAGTACATCTGGTTGAAACCAGATGGGTATTCTGTCTGGTCCAGGCAACTGTTGATTTTAGGCTGTTGTGTTTGTACTAATCCCGCGGAGAAATTGTAATTCTTCAGGACTTTAAATTCCAGTTTCCTTTAGGATTCGATAAATGTTTATTTTTCCGGTTAGAGGATGGTTAGAACTTATTATATATATCTATCTATTTTTTTACACGGTTTAAGCCTTTCCTGAATTGTTATGTTTTAGCGAGACAAACGAACATTCTAATGATAACAATATTAATTTTAAAGTAAGCTAATCTAAGTGCTTTAACAATCGGATTTATGGCAAAGTTCTTTATGCTAAATTACAACGCTTGCAGAAAAATAATGCAATCCATTTGTCACAATCTAAAATTGCGAATAAATCACTTCCTAAAACCGTTTTCATAATTTTTCCAAACCCTTTTGATTCCCCGGAACATAACAACGGTTGAACAGACCACCTGCCTTATAACTCAAGCCCTCAATATACCTACAGAACCCATTGCCAGCCCATTACTCTCATGAACAACTTACTTACACCAACAATTTTGCAGAACATACAGACAGACAGAAAACAGCACTCCATGACCTGTTTAGTTTACCGGTCGAGTTTATAAGCCAGTAGATTTTCAGCAAAAGATTAGTGATCCACTCTCCTATTATTGTTAGCTATGATTTACAATTTAGAAAGTGGGTCGATTTGACGGACTTCGCGGAAACGGATATTAGTGTTTTCTGCAAATTTTGATGTTTAGATTATGAGTGTTTTGGTTTTGAAGTTTATAGGTAAATGGGTGCAAGCTTGGTTTGTTTGTTCCGGTTCGAAGTGGGTTTATTAAATTCTGTTCACATATTTTCATTTAAGTTTTCTTCAACTGTGAAAATTCGCAGAAATTTATTTTTAAACGATTCACAGATGTTAGAAGCAATAATATGTGGTTTTTTTTAATAATCTGTATACGTAAATTTTAGTAGATATATTCACATTTTTTGAAATAAACAAAATTATTAAGGGCGCCTTCAATTCTAATCAAACGTGCGATTGTCGCAATAACAAATATCGGAATAACAAAGCAGTGCGGCAGTAGAGCTGCATCCGCGCTGCTGCCGCGCGGCAAGTGACGACTAATTGGAAGGCACGCTTAGATAAAATTATATATGATACTAGCTTTTGCCCGCGGCCTCGCATCCGGCAACAGATTATTCTACTTTACTCCACTCTACCCTAATCTATACCCTCATTTTTTTTTTAATAAAAACTTTCTCCTGACAATAACAATCACAACAAAAAATAAATAGCGAAATCGGTTCAGCTGTTCTGGAGTTTTGCGCTTACCAACACATTTTGCGATATATTTTGATTATAGATTATACTGAAGAAAAAAGTATTTTTCTCAAACACTAACATGATTATAATTTTATACTTTCCTTTCACCACTCCCCCACCTACTGACCAAACTAAACGCAGCATAAGGTATACAAATTCCCAAAATAACGCTGATCGTATGAATTTGACCTATCGTGTGAACGTACTGTTTGATTACCAGATCTGTTGTGATATCAGAGCTCAATATAGCAATACTTTTAAGAGTGTCTGATACTTTCACGAAAACAATTTAGAGATTTTTTTTAAATTGCAACAAACTATATAGCGCTTGACTGCGATCCCACCTGCCTGATGGTACGGGGTAGGTTTTTTAGTCAGTAAGAGTCTGACACTGGTCACTGGTGGTTTCGTCATTCGATGATTTTCACCTACCATAAAAAAAAACCTGCCTGATGGTAAGCAGTGATGCAATCGTTGATGGTAAGAGCCTATTCACTCTAGCCTTGAAGACAACTAAATTATAATCGGACGGAAAGACTGCAGCCGGCAAACTCTTCCAGAAACCTCTATGTAAGCGGTATAAACGACGAGGCAAAACGCTTAGTCCGGGCCGCAGGTGTCACAACAACCGGATATTTGCCGTACGTAAAATCCATGGGATGCCTAGCGACGCTCTAACCCGAGGACGGACTGAGTTGGTGGAGATCCTGTCAACTTCGTCACGGCATAGCATCAACGTTATAATCTCTCCATTGCTGGAACTCAGGCCTCCTCTCTAAGAAGGGGAATGGGCCCTAATTCACCACGTGGGCCCAGTGCGGGTTGGTGATTATCACATGTCTTCGAAGTTTTGTTTCTAGGACATGTCGGTTTCATCACGATGTTTTCCTTCACCGTTTTGAGAGCAGAGGTGATGAAATAAATTACACACAGTAAGTAGCTAGTTGCCTAGCTGGGTTTGAACCCAGAACTTACAACTCGTATAATTGGGTTGGCGCTGGGAATGTAACCAGGCTACAGGAGTAATTCCAAGTATGGAGCATCTGTCTATTTGACCTTTAGCTCCTCATAATATGTTTAACTTTATTCTAATCTACATTTCTACAGTAATATAATAAAGAGGTAAAGTTTGTGTTTTTTAAGTTGGTAATCTCTAGAACTACTGGTGTGATTGGAAAAGTTTTAGCAACAATAGAAAGCTGCTTTACTCCTGAGTGACATGGGCTATATTTTTTGCACGCGGGCGAAGCCCCTGACAAAAGCTAGTTCTTTATATTTTGTAATATCGGATTCTAACGATGAGTTTATTCTTTCTTAGTTTCAATATTTCATTACAAACTATCAAAATACGATTAGCAAAGTTTGCCTTGTATTTGATGTTTGAAATCCGGATTTATCTATCTTAAGAATTAATCCTCTTTGTCTTGTTTTCAAATTTCGTAATAATAAATAACTCTTTAGTTATATTTTAAAATATTTGAGGTTTTGGTGTATGAGATTTTTCACTTATTAGTTTAAACACTGAATTTTTAAATAGTTCTTGTTATTTTGGTGTTTGTGGTTTTTTTTTTTTTTTTTTTTTTTTTTTTTTTTTTTTTATGGTAGGTGAAAATCATCCAATGACGAAACCCGCTCTTGGGCGGAGCGGGAGACCAGTGTCAGACTCTTACTGACTAAAAAACCTACCCCGTACCTTCCTTGCCTTATTTCTGGAGTCGAGGTTACAATTTTCATTTACCCTCTATTGGTGTTTGTGGTGGATTACGGCCCTTTCTCTCTCTTAGGAGGAGGCCTGAGTCCCAGTAGTGAGAATATTATAAAGTAGATTCGATATGCTTACGCTTTTTATAAAATACTAGGTTTTGTCCGCGGCTTCGCCTGCGTACATAAAATAGCATTAAAAATTACATAACATTAAATAGCCTATGTCACTCAGGAGTAAAGCAGCTTTCTATTATTGAAAAAAATTCTCCAATCGGACCAGTAGTTCCAGAGATTACCTCCTACAAACAAAAAAAAACAAAAAAATAAAAAAACAAACTTTACCTCTTTATTATATTAGTGTAGATATAATATAATAACCGTATTCTTGATCTTTCAAAAGTACCTGTAAATGGTTTATTTTAAATAACTGCTTTGAATCTTGAATGCTACGACTTTTCTGAAATAATATAAACTAGTAATTGACTGCGATCCCACCAGATAGGTAAGCACTGATTATTATTACTTTTCAAAACTCTCTCGTTTAAAACTTGTTCGATAACCAATACAATTTTATTTTCGTTCTTAACCTTCTACCTTGGAACAGATCTAAAAATAAATAAAGGATTGCACTTGAAGACCAAGTGGTAGACTAGTGCCACTTCATTCTATCTCTACATACCAGTACATGCTACTAGTTTAAGATAACTTACTGCTTCATAAAACACTTGTAATAGGAATGTTATCTATGAACTTGGAGCAATAAAGTCGAGGTTAAATGCTATTAAAAAACGATATAAGACAGGGTTAGAAGACACGCTTTTTGAAATGTATGTCACATGGTGATAAAGTTGCTTTCTACTGGTGAATTTTTTTTTCTCTTGAGCTCCAAGCGACCGCCGACGTTCGCCCACCAATTGTCTTTCTATTATGTCTTTAATTACGGTACTCGAAAGGTTAATCCGTGATGTAGTTATTGAGTTTATTAATTGCAAACAAAAATAAAATTGTTGCCTCTATATAAATGTGATCAGAAGGAGTAGTGTTAGTTGGAAGGCCTCCTACAAGGTGGACACCTTGTAGGAGGCCTTCCAAAATGAAACGAAATGGTGATGATGAAATATGTATAGATTAATTTAGAATAACCATACATATATTATGTAAAAACGAGCTTCTACCAGCAGCATCGCCCGAAAAAGGTAAAAGTCCCTTTGATCTATATGATTTTGCCATTCAAACTTTGGACCCCCGTTTCCTCTCTTTATGGGAGATATGGCAAATCTCTTACTGTTTTGATACGTCATCAAAGGAAGTCTTATGCAAAATTTCATGCTCCTAGACTCCGTAGTTTCGGTTATGCGATGTATGTAGTCTTTTTTGTATGTAGTCTTTTTGTATGTATGTAGTCTTTTTTGTATGTTTTTGTCTTTTCTGTATGTAGACTTTTCCTTTTTTATTTAAATAGATAATACAGTAAAACAGCATCCAAAAATAAAATAAAAAAACAAATCACTGGTCAGAAACAAAAGTTCATTTACAAAAAAAAACCAATGAACTTTCAAACTTCACACGTCTGTAACGAAAAATATAATTTCAGAAGTTAATCCTTGGAACGTACCAGTGCTGGGGTTACCTGGTAGCATGGGCTATAAATAGCCCCACAGTCGCACCCCATGTAGCCATAACCCATGGTTAATGTACAGAGTATATTAACTGTACGACCACCGGATTTTATGGCTCTTTTAAGTTTTTAACTTTGAATGTTCAAGGCCTTGAGTGTTGATGCAAGTTGCGTTTACTTGACTGTGTAGCTGAGAGTGAGTTTTTTGAGTTATAATTTTATTTGTTGATATAGTAAAGGCTGTTCTGCCGTATAAATTATCAAAGAAAAAGTGGGGAGGTGAGTTCTTCCGTCAAAAAAGACTTTTATTCCCGCAGTTCTATTAGCCTAGCCTCTTAACCTTTACTACCGTAATTACAGACACAATAAAAGAACAATATGTGTGCAAGAATGTTGAGAGCAGTGGTGCCCGAGTGGTAACGGCCCCGACTTGCATGTAGTAGGTCGCGGGTTCAAACCCAGCCAGGCGCATACTTTGTGTAATTTATTTCATCACCACTGCTCTCAAAACGGTGAAGGAAAACATCGTGAGGAAACCGGCATGTCCTAGAACCAAAAATTCGAAGACATGTGACATCCACCAACCCGCACTGGGCCCGCGTGGTGGATTACGAAGAGAGGAGGCCTGTGTTCCTGCAGTGGGAACATTAAAAAGGCTGATGATGATGTGTGCAAAGTTTAAGATTGAACGGAGAGGATATAACTAGAGAGTTAACAATATAACACACAACAATATAATACTATTTCTTAACATTATTGGATTTGTTCATTAAGCCCCCCGACCCCGGTGTCCGCACACCTATTGTCTTTTAATTGTGTCTGTAATTACGGTAGCCGAAAGATTAAAATGCTTTATTTACTCAACCACAATAACTCCTAATTGACCACCTGTAACATCATAATCAACATGATTATCTACCATTAAATATTTAAACAACTGCCGAAGGAGTCAAAAGTCAAGCGTGATCGATTATTATGGTTCAACTTTGTCTAAAGCGACAAGTGTTACTAATTAATGTTCAGAGTACATACGAATCATATTATTTACTTCTAAAATATAGAAGGAACCATAGTTAAAATTAATCTAAAGAGAAGAGGGAAAATCTAAGAAGATTAATTATATGGGCACTACCTTTATTTTGTTTGTAGGCGTAAAATATAGAAAGAAACAAAATCTTTAAACTGTCGACTGGTAGAAAATGTTATGGCATTAGGTCCGCCTTTGTACTTATTTTGTGCATAAAGTTTTTATAAATAAATTAAACAAAAAAAAACTATCGTAAAATTAAGCTTTTACAGAAAAAAAGGACTAAATATAAAACTAAACTAAATAACTATTTTAAATTTATTTAAATAACTTTACAAAATTAATAATTAAAATTAAATTGTTAAAGAGAAACAGTTTCTCATCACCACTGCTTTCAAAACGAAACTGGTGTGTTCGGTAATCAAAAATTCGAAGACATTGTGACATCCACCAACTTACACTTTTCTTTTATGTAAGTGGAAAAATCATTCAATGACATCTTCGTTCTTTTTTTAACGAACACAGTAGTACAGTTTGTCAAGAATTTTTTACAAGCTTTTTATTAGCTTGCAATGTAACTATGTATGTTCGGCTCAAATCTTGCAACTCAATTTTGAAGCAGATATTTTTAACCGATTGAGCTCCAATTTTGCATGCAGGTGTAAATCGCATGACATTGCAATATTATAATGACAAGGAGCTGATCTAATAATGGAATCGCGAGGTAGCCATAGGAATTCTGTAATTAAACGGCACAACTACGTCGAGTTTGAGCTCGTCGAGTGTGAATCGTCTTGACGAGTTTTAATTAATAAGTATAGACCACCGCTATAAAAGCTTGTTATGAAAAAAAATATATTTTCATTGAAAACTTGTTTTTGTAAGTGGAAAAATTGTCCAATGACATCTTCGTTAGTTTCTTAATGAAAACAGTAGCACAGTTTGTCAAGCATTATTTTGCAAAAAGTTTTTATTTTAAAATAGGAATTGTTATCAGATGCGCTGTATTTATAAGGGTTTCTGGCTTAAATTTTCAGCCAGTAACAGTCAAGTGCGATCGATTATTGTACATCTCTGGGCTGTCGCCGCTCACAAAGGTGAACGCAGGAAGTTTACGTAGCACGTGCGCGCTTCAAGCACAGGATGTTTTAAAATACGAACGCGAATTAGAATTAACAATGGCGTTTAGTACTGGGCTACTGGCGTGCGAATTTGAAAATGGAATGTTGTGGAGAAGAATAAGTATAGATTAAAATGAAGAACTTCCTAGAAGGTATATAAAGTCATATCTACTTTGAGATAAGATATGGACTGGATGAAAAAAATAGGATGTTTTTACAGCTATTTTTGCCGCAAGTTAAAGCGTACAACAACGCGTATTCGTTGTTGTACGCTTATAATAAGCTTACTGAATTTTTAAATAAATTAATAAATGTCAAAAATAAATGTATGAAAAAATAAATTAATGTCAAACATGTCGGGGCAAACTTGGCCGGAGGTTGCTCTAGACTGAGAGGTTTGGAAGGAAAAAGGAGGATGCCTTTGTCCAGTAGTGGGACACAAAATAGGCTGTTAAAAAAAATGTCCTCCATAGTGCTTATTGGTCTGTTTGTGATTAAACTCTAAGAAAGGATTGAGCGAATGACACTTGAATATAGAGATCTCCTAGTAGAGAAAAGCTGAGAACTCTGGAAAGGGATAGGTGGGTCGCTAACATCACTAACATATTCAGTACCAACACAATATAGATATAGTGAATATTATTCATTTAAATCGTCTTCAGCAAGTAACTGTTTTGCATGCGCATCTGCGGTGATCAATTGTTCATTCTGACAATCATTAATCACTGTTTTGCGGTCGACATGCGGTTAGCTGTGGTCTGCAGAATGAAATGTGTGACTACGGTAAATATTACTTCTTAAACAAGCTGTAAAAGCTTGGTCATTCATAAAACTGCAAATCTACACTAATATAATAAAGAGGTAAAGTTTGTTTTTTTTGTTTGTAGGAGGTAATCTCTGGAACTACTGGTCCAATTGGAAAATTTTAACCAACAATAGACAGCTGCTTTACTCCTGAGTGATATAGGCTATATTTTATGTACGCGGGCGAAGTCGCTGACAAAAGCTAGTGTTAAATATACCAGCAAAATCACACTGTATAAAATTCGAAAAAAAAAAAGGTTTGATTCAATCTCCAGACATTTTTTGTACCTATAGAAATATATCAAAGCTTCATATTAATTATTGCCTTATGCGATCCAGGATCTCAGTGAATTTTTCTATTGAATTGAAGAATTGAAGTGAGTTATCAATTTAGGCAAAAGATGTTCACTGTTAGACACAAGTCTGCCCCAAGTATCGCTACAACGAATAGTCCTTTAAGTCTCACACCCATCGGATTGCCGTGACCTTTACCAACTTATTGGTCTTTCCAACTTGTGGGAGGCCTTCCAAAACAGCTTCTTGTGATACGCGGTCACCCCTGGATGGCGAGCAATGGGTAAGTCGCTCGCCAATCATCTGGTAACCGTCTGGACCAAGCTCAGTCGACGGCCGGGGCCAAGGATTCATCATTGGATGATTTTTACCTACCTTGAAAAAAACCCCCCCAAAGCCTTTCGACCTCAACGACCATCATTTCTACAAGCAATCTGCCCTGCAGCCCTGCCAGGTTCAAAATCAGCTCTTAGAGATCATATTGCATTTGTCAAATTGAATAAATACGTAGCAGTAGTAATGCTTCTGATTGTATCTACTCTGTGGTTGCGGTCAGCACAGTCCTGTCAAATAACCTACGACTCCGTGCGGTTTAGTGTGTATTACACACACAATTAACACTATTTGTTTATCACTAGTTAACGCGTTGTGTGGCGTGATTTAATGTGATTGTTTGTACATGTATAATTAAATAATTATGTAGGTATTGACTAGGTTAATTAGCGAGGTTGTGTATAAACAGATTAACTGTGTTTTGTGCATAGTAATGAGGTGAGTAAGTAAATAAATAGTTGGGAGTTCGAGCTTGATTTGCAAGGAATTGTTTTTGCATTTTCTGTAGTCCTAGGCTTCTAGCTTTGTATAGCCTTCAAATATATTCAACTAGCGACCCGCCCCAGCTTCGCACGGGGGCAATGCTGATATTAAATCGCAAAATTTAATGATATTTAATCGATAAAAAAGCCGCATCAAAAGCCGCTGCGTAGATTTAAAGATTTAAGCATGTAAAGGGACGAAGCGACTTTGTTTTATACTATGTAATTATATAATTACATAGTATAAAACAAAGTCGTCAATCATATGATTGATGATGGTAATCATATGATTAATGTACATAAATTCATAAAATTAATATAGAGAGGGTAATCTAATTTAAAATCATTATTACCGCAATTTCAGCCGATAAATAATCTACTACTGGCTCCCTGGTCAGAAAACAGTCTTGAGCGTAGTGGTGGCCTAGCGACGAAACCCAAATAGGTACATTGAATTTGGATTTCGTCGCTGGGCCACCGCTGCGCAATAGGTTGCTTTCTTAGAGAATAGCTCCCCTGGGCACAGTCTTCTCCCCTAAACGTTATCACAACGACTGGCCCTATGGCGTCTCGTATCTATCAGATTCCTGATCCCGTTACCAGGTTATCGATCCATCTTGAGGGAGCCTTACTAACGCCACTACAAAACCTTTTGACCCATTGTCACGTAAACTTGTTTTTTTTTTTTGGAAATTTTTAGTTCTCCTGCGAATATCTTCGTTCCCGAGTATCTCAGTCAAAAATCTCATTAAGATTTAATCACATGTTTAGTGTCAAGGGAAATTCAAAATCTTAGAACACCACAAACCTATTAATTACTCTACCATCCACTGTCTGCCTCAAGGAGTTGTCAGCAAACTGCAGTTTTTTTTGTGCTTATTTTCCCAAATAAATCTATCGCTTTTGCTACTAAAAAACATGTTATATGTGAGTTAAATAAAAATATACTCGTTAGTAATTCACTCAATATGTATTGAGTCCATACAATTATTATCTCTAACAGCCGAAACAATAAAGCATCACCCTATACAAACTCATAAAGCTATGTTTACTAACATGAATTTGAAAAAAAAAACCGCCGATTTTGACATCTGGCGCTAGCGTTATGTAATTATTTATTTTTTAAACACACATTCTACGTTTACGTGTTTTTTGCCTCTTTTTTCTCTACTACCATACTAATATTATGGAAAGAAAGTATGTATGTTTGTGCAGTGACTTACGAGTAGTAGATCGCGGGTTCAAACTCAGCCAAACGCATTACTTTGTCTAATTTATTTCATCACCACTGCTCTCAAAACGGTGCAGAAAAACATCGTGAGGAAACCGGCATGTCCTAGAACCAAAAACTCGAAGACATGTGACATCTATCAACCCGCACTGTGCCCGCGTGGTAGATTACGGCCTATTCCCTCTCTTAGAGAGGAGGCCTGAGTCTCAGCATTGGGAACATTATATGGCTGATGATGATGACGATAACAAAAATAGTAACACTATCTCGTCTCCCGTAGATAGCAAGGCTTCCTAAGATGTAACTAGGTCAAAGTCTGCAGATTTCTTTAAGCATACTGATTCCAAAAACAACACCAGACATTTAGCGCCCGTCGCCAAAATATCGACATCAACTGAATCGCTCATAAATCAAAGCTCCTTGACAAACCCAAACAGGCGTTCATTCACCCGTGACGAAAAAAAAAACAAAAAAGCATCTCAACAATTTAGTCTACAAAGTTATTAATAGCCAAACAATTACGCGCCTCAATCTTTTCACCCTTCGAAATAAATAAATCATTCAAAAAAGGATTGTTGAAAACCGATTTAGAACGTGGGGTTTATAAAGGGATATAATACTAAAAAGCTGATGGCATATCCATATTTAAAAAATATATCGCCGTGGTAACCCCTCCATACACTGAACTTCACAGGCACGTGTTATACGAAGCTATGAATTCTGACATAAAACAGAGCTTCGAAAAACTAGTGTATGGTAGAAAATTGAAGGGATAATATACGGTACTATTTTTGTTTATGATTGCTCGTTAAAAATTTATGTTTGCGTGGACGCGTGAAATTAATTTAGGCTAAATTAAAAAAGTTAAGTTTTCCTAAAATACAGAACATAAACTGGTGAAGTCTTCAAATAAAGTCGATAAGGCAGCTATTTTTTTTAATAACAAACGTTCCTTTCTGATTTTTTTTTCAATTAGTACAACATACAACAGCATTTATACAATAAGCAACGAAAACCAATTTACGAAACAGATTACTACACTGTTGCTATATCGTTTTTAAGACAGAAGAAATATTTTCGTGAACAAAAATCAAAATGTTAACATTTTCACAAAATCCTGAAGTAAATTAGGTACTTAACTATACAATACTATGTTGTGGTCTTAAAAATAATGGGTTGTTTTACAATTCTATAGAAAAAACTCAACACGTACGTTTACCAAAATAATTTCAGCGTCAGTCTGTAAAACATCATAATGAGCAGACATTCTGCATTTTGTTTAGTCTTCGGTGGACCTGACCTAATCTCCTCTATAATATACTCCTCAAAAATATATACTTCACGCTTGGCTTCGTGCCTTATAAAATTTGAGTATTCATCTGTTTGGGTTCATTTTTGCGAATCATCATCGCTATTTCAAACCCCTATATATTGGCGTCTCCTAAGGGACACCATATTGACTAGCTCTGTATTTTGCACATCCAGTAAATACAACATTCAGTTTTAAAATCATAGCTAGAAATTATGAAAGAGTCTACAAATTGACGATTAAGGCTGAAATTATTATCATAATGAACCACAAGAATATTTGTAATGAAAATTATGAGGTTATAACTATGATAAAAAAGGATGATGAACCTGTAACTAAATAACTTGAAGATATATTTATAGAAGTTTTACATTAATCTGAAACCATATCTCAATCAGATACAATTTTCACCCCACTAGATAGACTGAAAGGTGATATCAAGATTGATTATAAAGTTATATTAACACACAAAATAAAAACTTCACCCCTTTTAAAGCGGTGCAGCAGTGAATCAAACCTGAGTTATTTTATATGCTTGTTTATTTAATGTTTAAATTTATACCGTGCCAACGACCGGTACCGTGTACTGCGAGGAAAGTTATAATTATATGTATAAAAATGCTGTTAAACTTTTGTATGGGTTCCGCACAAGAAGATAATATGAGTAAGAATGGAGAAAAAATCTGATTTCTGCTGTTGATTATCTATTTTTAGTCAATGGGTGTTTGAAGCTATCCTATCTTAAGAAACTATAACTAATTTTAAAACTACAAGCTCAATTTAGTTATTGCTTTCTTTTTACGACAGAACATTATATTAACAACTTTCATTGTCCAGTACTATTGTTGCTGTTACATTATTTTTATCCCCATCTATTTCAAGTCGTATTTGTTTTCCTTTATCAACATTTAATTTATCTTTGTTAACATCTGTTTGTTTGTTTTCTCAACGGATTCCAGAAATCTGTCCAAATACACATTGCCCAGATATTTGCACTGCCCTCGATCAGACTGTCATTGACAACATCCTAATATTTCAGCTTCTTAATTAATACTCTGTGACCTCGTAAATTTTGTGTTAAGCAGCTTGTTTTTGACTCATCCTCATGTATTGATGTAGGAAATGGTCCTGAGTGTTGGCTTGTTTTTATTCAAGGCAATTTGGGTTATTTATTGCTGATTAAACTGTGTATGGTGTAAGTTGGTAGGGATTATGATCAGTAGTAGGCTATTAGGCCATGTCGATTGATTAATGCTGTATATATTTTTTTAAATTGATTCGCATGAAGTCAAATGATTCAATATTGCTGCTCAATTCTATTTTTGTCTTGAAATCATCAGCAGTGTTTTTCTTTCCGTGATTCAAAGAAAATGTGGCAACATTATGAAATATTTATATGACTTACATTCTGTTGCTTTATTTAGTACGTAAGCTCTCAATATATTTTTTGGTATTCAGATTATATTTCTCGTATTTTATAATAATACATTCCACAACTGTAACACAACGTCGTCTAGTCTCAAGGTAAGCACAGCTTGTGTTATGGGTACTAGACATCTGATGAACATAATATATTTCTAAATACATAAATATTATAGATAAATTACACCCAGACACAGGCCAAATGATTGAGCTCATCACACAAATACTTATCTTGGGTGGGAATCGAACCCACGACCTCCGGCATAGCAGTCGGGACCACTAACCACTAGACCAACAGGCCTGTTTATGACATGCGTTAAGTAGCAAGGGAGCATTAACTTTCTGGCATGTAAGCTCTCTGTTCTGTAAATCATATTAAGACGAAATTACATTTTTTTGGCATTCTCCTCTCCCTCAATATACTCTGGCACCAGTTTTCTACAGCCTAGACATGCATTTCGAAAATCCTTTCTGCAGTTCCACCAGAATGACCTCGTATACGTATTTTAAGTTGTACTTCGACTATTTTTGTATGCATAACTCTTGCTACTCCATTTCTAAATCTTTTGACATTTATTAGTTTTACGCACCCTGTATTTTAAAGGTTACAGCTTCGCAACCAATGTGCGCTACGCATTGCATTTTAGTGTTCATGAATGTTAGTAGGGCTATTTTTAGGGCTACAGATGTTCCCTCGATATGCGTATAGCCGACAAATATGGTTAGGTTTTAAATTAGCTATTAAACTATAGTTCTTTTAGCATTGTCAGTGGAATGCGTTGTAGACAACTGTGGTATGTTTGCAACATCTGGCAATTTGAAAAAAATCTTTCGTATCTTACGTCTCCATTGTTGTTCTAAACTTTTAAGAGCTTTCGCTTTTTTTTCAACTTTGAAGCTCAAAGCTAAAAGAGATCTTTTTGAAGCTTCACATACAAAGCGAAATGTTCATAACTAAAAATATTATTATATCCTTCAAAAGGAGTTCACAAAATGAAATTGTGTTAAATATTACGTCAATCATCATTAAGATTGAACAAATAAACAGTTAATCAAAGTTAAGCTTATTACGTTTTAGTTGAAAGCGTATCCAAATTATTGTGATTATCTGTCAGATTTTCAATTATTATATTTTTACTAATTTTTCGGTTTATGCTAGAAATATCTATGTTAGTTAACATGCGTCTAAACTTAGATAAGAATAATGATTCATGGTTCAAAAATATGTTATTAATAATGATTTTCCTTTCCTTGTTTCAGAAACTAATGGATCCCAATAAGAGGAGTTGAGTTTGTCGGTGAAACATGACGTTCGTCGCCATTGCGTTTTGGCGCGAAATGCCGATCGCCATCACCTTCCTCCTGGCAACGGCGTGTCTTGTTACAGCCAGAGATATTGTTTTAGGTGAGTTTTTTTTTATTTTATGAAAAAAAAAACATAAAACTGCTTTTTTCCCACAAAATTTGGAATGTGCCATTAGCTTTATTTTGTTCCGAATAGACACACTTCTTGACCTATCAAAAATGCTCGTAAATGGTTTATTTAAAATAACATTGTTTTTTACTTTGACTTGACTTTAAAATGTGGGAAAAGTAGTGGAGTTATTTTTGTCGGACTGCTGATTTTTTAATGTCTTGGGAGTGTTTTATGCATAAATTATATTTGTAATTTGAGTCTAATGCTTGAAGACAAATCTTTTAGCATAGCTCGTATATATATTTGTAATAAAATCAGAAATAGAATAGAAAACGGTTTACCAATTTTTAATATTGTAATAAATTATAGATACTTCAAAGAAAGACTGACAGTCTATTAATCAATCATAACTTTTTATATTTATGAATAGTCTATTGAATATAAAAATGTCTAACATGAGGCATTGTGTCCAGGTCCTAAAGCTGAATAGTAATGCAGGATTAATAAGAAATGCCAGTAAAGGATGTGCGTCTACTTCCTTTTCATGTTTTACTTCAGAAATTATTATTCAAGCGCCTGTACCATTAAATATCAATTGCCAAATAATCGTAGGAAGTAAGAATGCCATGCCGTTACAACAAATGTCAACTATATCAAAAGACCAACAATAGGATCCAAAAAACATGTATTGAATGTATATGGGCTTCTTAAAGTCAAAAACCATGAATTTCGTATTCAAAATCCATTCGTATTAACAAAAATCTGGGATGGGATACTAAGAATTTAAAATTCTAATCGCTTCATGTTGTGCATATGAATTGCTATACCGAAATCAATTGTAGGGCCTATACTACGTTATTTTTGGCAATCGGAAATGATTTCTTTTGTCAGTTTATTATTCAAAGTGGGTTTAAGGCGCCATGTCGAGAATTATATTGTCAAACTCAATGCGTAGGGTTTGATCGGTATCTACAATCGTAAGTGCTGTGCCAACAATATTTGAATATGGTATCATAATCGATATTTTTTTTGGCAGGTATAACTTTTATAACGGTTTTCCGGTAGTGCGAAATTCTAATGTAGTTGTGCTATCAGTTATTTAAAGCTGATGATTTTATTTGTAACCAACGACATCCACATGTACTTTGTCAACTTTCTATTACAAGTCACCACCGAAAAGTTAATATAGCAACGGAAAAGGTTATTACTTCACGGTCACAAATCGATTGTTCCCTCCCCAACCCTCTCATTTGGTTCTCATTAGAAGCACCGGATGCCTAATTACTTTAATAACCAGTTAATTTAGAGCCCTTTGCTCTCTTTTTCGAATCTTCGTCATTGTGTCTGGTCGGTCCAGCGTCCGTCTGCGGAGGGTATTCTTAGGTTGGTCGTTATGATCTATTTAATGTTACGTCCTGTGTAGTTATGCTGTCCTGGTACATCAATTTGATTGAGGGATGATAATTTGTTTAATTTGTCGTGATTTCCAGAGCTGAGAGGATGTTAAGGATTATTTTTATGAGCGTAAATGAGTCATGCATTAAATATGTCAGCAAGTAAGATCTATTCAATAAAGTTTGGGTTACAATTTGGAAGATTTGCTTTTATATCTTATCTATCGTTTACCAATTACCTTGCACTAGCTTCTGACGTTTTATAAGTGCCCATGTAGGCCCACGTAAAATTAAAAAAAATTGACTTTGACTTTGACAATGTTTTGTTTATGTATTACACAGATTATCCCAACGATTTCTACGTTTTGCAATCTTTACAATTTCGTGACCCTCATAAATTGTCATATTATCTTTACTCATAGATAGGCGACTATGCAGGTATCTTTATCTCAAATCTTTTTTCTAGGAAGTCAAATATTTCATCTGTCACTATCGAAAATCAAATAGAATTTGTGTACAGTGATGACATTCTGCGAATATTTTTTCGTGTGGACCTAAACAAATATTATTATGTATATTTCATAGGAATGTTATCGAAATCTTACAATTTATTGGTATTAGATAATATTGATACATATTTTGTTTATTTGAAAAAATCTTGATTAAGATTTTATAATTATGTTGTGTTTTATGTAGTTTGCAAGCAGATTCTGTTTGACAGTAGCACCTACTAGCATTACTGTTTTTTAAAGAACTAAAACATATTTCATTTTATTTCTATTTATAAAAACTTTATGCTCATAACACTGTTTTGTACAGTGTTATGGGCAATCTTTTTAAAAAGCCAAGAAAAGGACAGATCAACATAGAAATCTTGTACTGATATCAAAGATATTCGATAAAACAATTCCTTATTTTTATTTAAGTCTTAAAAAAACAAGTCGGCGCCTGTGATCTTTGACCATTGAATGATTAAGCTGGTGATGGATTTGTTCATGCATATCAGGTTCAAAAACATTCGAAACACAAACTTAACAATCAGCCCATGTAAAACTGAGACATATCTAAACAAAAGGCTTCAAGTTTCCTTCAAAGTCACAAAAAACCTTTGATCCCACGTAAACGATTCCATGGCAAATCAATATGGTTAGGTATATTGCATACAAATGGCATACGCGAGCGACGGATGTCGGCGCCTTTTGCAACAGTACTACCAACACGACGGATGACAACTGCGCCGGTGCATCCTCTGGCCCTTTTAGGGTTGGTCAGTTGGTAGTATTCTTTAACTTAATTTGAGAGAAATAAGAAAATTTTGAAAAAATAGAAACTGATAACAAAATTCTTGGCAAAGACAATTTGTTTACATATATGTCTTAATTAAGGGCGGCTTGCACGACTTTCTCTTAAAACTAGATTTTGTTAAAGACGCATTAGTCATTAAGCTCGACTTAACTTAAACTCTATTAGTAGCGTCTTGCTAGTGTTGAAATCTACTCGACTTAACTAAACCTAGCTTAACACGTTTCATTCTTTTCGTTCATTCCTTTGCGTTCCATTTTTCATAATTGTGCTGGATATTTTACAACTTTTTTGGAGGTATGGAACGTTTCAAATATAAAAAACCAAGGAATTTATAAAGGAGTGACTGGAAAGCTTACGACTACCTCAAAAAGTTTTGAAGCGTAAAGTTAAAAAATGGGTTTTTTATCTCATTCATCTAGTATGACCATACACTAACTACGTATTACGGGACAATATTGCTCTAAACAAGTTCGAGATGTTTTTTAATTTTAATTTTTGAAGAAATGGGGTAGCGAGGTAAGACGGGGACCGGGTGACATTGAGCAGAAGTTTTTAGTGTCGCAAAAAGTTTGGTCAATAGTGCGCACGTTGTAACTTTGCAAGTATTGGCAAAAATTGGCCTAAAAATGGAAAGGAGAGTTCATGAGTGTGACAAACTCTTACAAACTGTTAAACCTTTCCGACTTTGTTAACTGACTTTGACTACACTCCATGTTAGCATGCTGTTTGCTGATAAAGAGTTTGCAATATTGCTTCGTCATCAATCCAGACTATCCGTAGAATAAAGATATAAGATCCTTGATTTTGCTTTTGTTTATGTCACAAAATCTAGATTTAGCAATTTAAACCGCCTGCCATGCCGGTTTAAATTTGACATTTCTTTAAGTCTAGCTTTACGCTAAACCGATGTCGTGCAATGCGTTAAGTTCAATTTAAGCTTAAGTCGAGTTTAAATCACACAAAATCTAGATTTAACTGAGATGTGCAAGCCGCCCTTAATTGAGATAATGACTATTCTTAACAAAATATTTTTTTTTAAATCGATCTCACTCTTATTGACGTTATTTATTCGATTAATAAAGAAACAATGACTGCAATGTCTTACTCGGATTTCAATTTTACCAAATCGTATTTCATATCACATAAAGTCGTTTCAAAAACAAACACCATTGTTATACAATTGTTACCTGTAATGTTTTCAACATCACAACATACTTTGCTTTTTTATGCATTATGCACTTCAATTCTTCAGTCAGGTCTTGTACAAAACTTTTCCGCCCTACCAGCCCTTGTATGGTCATTGAACGCCCTCTGCATTTCTATTACGTTGGGAATATCGTGATCACTGACTTCGTGACGTCCTTAGCCAACCTTGGAGACTCTTGCTCCGCCATTTTGTATTCAACTAATGTTATTATGACAACCAAGAAAGTTCTCTTCGTATTATTTCCACCCATTTTGCTCTTCATATTAATTATATTTATTAATCTTGGCATGGATGATGGCTTTATTTTTGGATTCGTGACAGTAATTTGTAACGGTAAAATGGTGGATTTCAGTGTGTGTATTGAATAGTATAAGAGCAGTAAATATGTTATCTCTTTCGAGATTGGCAGTATTCAAATAAAAAAATGTTTCCTTCGTGACATTTGTTTGGCAATCAATGTTATTTCCTACAGCTCTATGTTTTGGTAGTATTTCCATCGTATTTATTTCTTCAGCAGCCAAAGCATTAAATTCATTAATTCAGTGGACAAACACTAAAGAGCACTAATCTGGCGAGGCAATTTTCATGTCAATAAACAGATGTCAGACATTAATGTCCAATTTTTACAGCTCGTATCTCTCACAGCCAATTTCTCTACCGCAGTTGATGCTTTCCAAGAAACACGGGCAATTAAATGAGACATAATAGATTTGACATGTACTAAAATCCTTGCTTAGCCAAGAGACAAATAAACCTTTTACTAAGAAGCTCACGAAATGTAGTTCCGAAGTGGAGATGATGCTTAAAATGTCGTAAAAATTTTATGGTAAGAATGAAAATAAATAGTTTTTCACCATGTTCCATTTGGATGGTACACTATAAATTTTTTTACAACTGAAAGAAAATAGACTTCTGGAACATATTGCGTAATAAATAGTTTATCTTAAACTATCGTCTTTGCAAGGTAACGCTCTCACAGCAACCTTATTTTTAGGGCATAATGTAACTCACGGTACAATCAATAGTGTGTTATAGCTTTTTATAGTATGCAGCCCAACACTTGCCTGACTTTACCTGAACCTGAAAACTGTCATTCTCATCACACAAGTTGAACTATCATAGCTTTCGACCTTGAATGCGTTTTAACAAATTATTGAGGCTCAATCGAAGTAACCATAGTAAATGGTTTAACTTATTTGCCGTGTACTCTTAGGCATTACCACCATTGGCTTCTATTTACAAACAAATATGCATACAAACTGTTTTTTCCAGTTTATATTACATTTACGTATAAAGCATGACTGTGTAAAAATCTTTTATTGTTAACTTCTAATATATTTTGTCTTGAGCAGCTGAGTCAATCTCTGCTTCTTAAATTCTAGTCTAGATGGGTTTGATTAGTTCAACCTTGCTACTTGTTTAGCTTCGTACTGAATTACTAAACAGGTCTTACGAGTAAATGTTAAATTTGTTTGTTACCTATTCCAACTAAAAATAACATTTTAGCGGTCGGTGTTTGGTTTTACGAGATTTTAATTTTTAATACGGTCTACCATGTTTGTTTACCTCTGATGTAAAGTTTTTATTTATTTAATAAGTTTGCTTTATTTCTTTTTCTTCAAAATTAGAAGGAACAAAAATGGTTTGGGGTTTTTTAATGATACGACTATCTGTCAAGAGTGACTATGTTACTTTTTCATTAGGCGTGGTTATGGTCGATCACTATCCTATTGTATTCACTTCTCTTGCTTACTTCTCTGCTTCCTGTTCTATGAAGACTTCTACATCGTGGGTCAGTAAATAATGCCAATTATTCAACTTGATATATTCGCACCAAATAAGTGAAACCATTCGCTAGAGCTTGTCTCCGGGAAATTTGTCAGGAGCGTGTATAATCTTGCGAGTAACTCTAAACTCGTAAATAACGGTTATTTTCTCTCCAAATGAGACTGAATTAATTGGTGTTTTGCAGGAAAATTGCCCCTTTGATGAATGTTGTAAAGATTATAATCAGACAAGGTATCAAGAATTATCGTTAAGACGGTTTGTCCTCTTTGAATTTATTACGCCATCTGTCAATTGCTGGTTATCAATTATTGCAATTTTCAATTATAATTGACGGCGGTTATTTAATTTGCATTTTATTTTAATGATCTTGTAATATGTCTTTCTCTGTTTTGGCCCCTGTATGTTGTTTACTGTACTGAACTGTACCTGAATCGTATCTTACTTATTCAGTCCTACTTTCATGTATGACTTAATCATTACATAGTATAAAATAAAGTCGTCCTGTCCCTATGTATGCTTAAATCTTTAAAACTACGCAACGAATATTAATGCACTTTTTTTTACTAAATATTGTGATTCAAGAGGAAGGTTTATGTGTATAATACATGCATAATATATTCAATATATTGCCCCCAGGCGAAGCTGGGGCGGGTCACTAGTTCATTTATAACTACAATAATTGAAAAATATCACAAATGTTTTATTAATCCTGTCAATATGTCAAATACAGTACTATTAAAAGTCCTTCTTCTATTTGCAAAAGTAGGACTTAACTATAGAGTGCCCATAAAGATAAAAAGGTCATCTATTACAGGCTTTTAAAAGCACCTGCTCTTTCAGCTGTCAATAGAATACATGCGCACAAGCAATAAAAGCAAATCATGAATTTATCAACATGTCATAAATGTGTAAGCAGTACTTTTTTACCTTTATTAACTTGTGAATTTATTGTCACGATGTATTTGAAATCAATGTGAGTGATAAATTGAAGTTGTATTTCTATATTTGTCTTATGAATGTACAATACAACACACTTTATATTTTTTATCTGCTTTAGATATATTCTTCTTCGTGTAAACATTTAAAATGATATCAAGTCACGTTTGTATCATATTGTCAACAAGTCCTAAAAAACTGTATCTTTTTGGAAAGGACCCGCTATTTTTTGCACTCAAACGTATCTTTCTTTTACTACCCTTGTTAATCTTTGTAGATAATCATCCGTAAAAACTTCGCTTCCTTCTTACACTTTTGCATCTGCGTTTGTTTCCCCAGTTTGTCTTGTCACTATGCCGCCAGCTGATAAATTCGATGTTTCTTCATTATCTTCTTATTCTGGCAGTCTAGCGGCACATTATAAATCTTGCGTATTTGACGTTGCATCTTATTCGATCCGTATCTTCTCTTTCAATTCAGTTTTATGATCGCTCATATTAATATTAGAGATATTTGTGTTGTATTAAATTTTGATCTTATTAAAAAGTATAGATCCTGCTATTTGTTTTGCAATTCTATTATTAGTTATTTTGAAAATGATAAAGATAGATAGATATTCTCTTTATTGTAGGTATGCATATGTTATTTCATTCATATGATATTACTTCAAACAACTCAAATATCTCATCAATGTAAGGTACATTAGCACTACTATTTATCTTTTAGTCAGTAATTTTAGCCACAAGTTCCTTCTAAATTAATTTTCCTTGTCCATGTCCTAGCTTAATGTTTGTCATTGATGTATTCGCGGTGACTTGTCGCACTGTAAATATTTGCTGTACCACAGTATGATATGTGTTTCAGTTCATTGCGCCCACGCTTCTATTTGTGACCTGTGGACATTACTGGACACTGTGATGTAGATGTGCTGTTGGCTAGCTATTTTGATATGGAACAGCTTAATTAATGAAGATGTAGAGCGAGAAAGTTGTAAGAGATTTTGAAGTATTACATCCTTAATTTTAACAAAGTGTGTGATAGTTTGAATTAAACAAATTATACCTTTGTAATATATTAGGCTAAATGTATTTTTTTAAAGTAGTTATATTTTATGAAAGCATTAAACTCAAACTTAATTATGAAGAAATATTTAGAAATATCAAGAACCAATGCTTAATTTAAAACATCAAAGATTCCAAAACTGTTCTGCAGACTTTTTCCTCTTAAAGACCTGCAGAGGAGCTCCACCTCCCGAAATGAGCATTAGCAAAAGAGCGAAACGTCACGTCAACGCTGTCCACTGAATGACAAATCATCGCATTACCAACATCTGCTTTGAGAATTTGCAATTTTGAATGCCAAAAGCTCTATGCTTCCTAATTTTAAAGATCATATTTCCTCATCAAGTGTTTCTGCAACAGCGAAACCAGTTAGCCGGTGCAAGTTTTTGAATGCACATGGTGTCTCCATATTCATTTTACAGTCTGTTGCTATTCTAGGAATAATATTCCTCCATATATTTGCGTATTTTGGTACAGGTGCCCAGATGTGGTGTTCAGTTTTCCTTTTGCTAAGGTTTCGGTAGGGGAGCTATGTACCAGGCAATTTGTCTTCTTATTCGGTTGCATCTGTCTGGATTTATTAGGCCCAGCTTTTTTACTTTTGCTGTCTTCAAGTTAGTGAACTTGATCCCAATTACTGTGGACTGACTAATTGCTGATTAACTTGGTTTTGATTCTTTGTGTCACTGTGTTAGCGTGACACATTCATATTTGTTATGATTTCTATGTTTAGGCTATGTCTCACTGTATCGAGGCGTGCAGGGCTTTCTAAACGAGAATAACTTTATTTCTTTCTTATCTTATTGGTTCAATTGCCTCGTCTTAACAAGATACTTCATTCATTCCATCCATTACATTTCCAATTTTCTTATCAATTCCTTTCGACTTATCTAAATCTGATACTGTAACACTTGCAACCTACATAACACTTACAGTTAATAAATGATTGTATGCATACCTACACGGCCTATTTTCGAGAAAGCCTAGTTGTTTCCGCTATCCCTGCAAGCTAGCACTAGATAACAAAATTAATAGCCGATCCAATCTAAGGCTATAAATCTGATAAGAAATATAGGCCCGTTTATTCAATTGGACTGCGGAATCAGAGGCCAACACTATCAGAGAATGGTCTAAGATATCTAATGCCATTTCGATAATTTCAAAATCTACATTATCTTCGATAAGTAATTGTCCGTCTGGTCGCTATCTGAAGGAATTAGTTTATCTGGTATCGTCCTCGGTGGTATCTGTTATATTAATGTTTCGAGCTTTCGAATGTCCTGTTGGTCTTGTTGGGTGAGCATTTGAAGTCGTATGTTTGATCTCAGATTGAGCGAATACTTTATGATAGTCTTTGATATCTGTTTAGATATCAGCGCGTTTGGATTATGTCTCTGGTATTTTCAGGCAAATTGCATGGCATGTAGGCGGGGAACTCCGAGTACGATTGTTAGTCTGAAAATTATATTAACGCACATTTGAACATGATCGTTGTAGAAATTTCTTTAGTGAAATAATTCTGTTGGAATTGAAAGCAGAAACAAAAAAGATATCCAATCAGCATGCGTTCTAGTCGTTCGAAACATTTGCGCCATAGATTTATTTTGTAAAAAACGTAGCGGGTTTCTGCTAGCACAGCGGGCTTCAAAGATGCCTGCTTGTGTACATTATTAAAATTTTTCTCACGAACACATGGGTTCCGAGGGCATGCAGTTGCTTCTACACGCGAAAGTTTAATGTTTAATTTAACGTGTTTCGCAAGGGAAACTTCATTAGGTTAAGGATGTGATGTTTGCTTGTGTTTACCTATGTTTGGATTGTTGCCATCAATATGTTTATGTGCGTTTAGTTTGTGTAAAATTATTTTGATTAGTAATACGTTGATATGGTCTTAGGGTTTCTGACATATTATAAACTAGGATTTATTATTTTTGGCAAATATTTCATAAGTTACTTACATAGTCGGTTTAGATGACGAGATAGCAAGTACTATTTTGATAAAAATAGCTTCTTCCAACTAAATATACATATGTTTTTATGTGTCTGTCAGAACATCTTCGTCTTTATAACAAATTGTAGGTGATGCTAACAGGTAATGAACTTTCCTTACTTGTTAGAGTTCACAGTTCAGGAGGTGTCGGTGATAGGTTAATCCATTGCTTACACGCGTCAATTTGACCCAAGTTGACACCTCGACTAACCGTTACAAATTGAGTAGGAAATAAGCTGACTAGACAAGTTCCTTAGTTAAACCACTATTTATAATTCCTGTTTCACTATAGCACAGGGAAATGTGAATTTCTGTGTGTTGTATTTTTTTTTAAGTTGCGAACTTATTACGTCTCCCGCCGTGGGTGGAGCGATTAGGTGTGTCAGACTTTTACTGACTTCTTTTTTTACTTCAGACTACTCTTGTTCTTTCAATAGCCCTTTGCGTTCCAGGGTCGCGATGACTCTTGATTGATTGATGAATTGATCATCATCTTAAGATTTAATGATCGAAGTGGCGTTTCGATCAAAGAATGAAAGTCTATGTAAATGGATTTTTATTTCTTTGATCGATTTTACAAGTTTGATGGGGATGAAATCGAGGGCAACATCGTTAGTATGTCACACACTTACTTTTTAACTTAACGTTAAAAATGTTAAGCGTCCCAATTGCGTAACACAAAAATATAAAAACGTACTCTCATAAGCTCCACAGATTTCTGTGTTCTCATTTCGACCTGCAGATTTATTGCCAACCATTTTTTGCTTGTTTATTTATTTTGAAAAAGACATCGTGTCAAGTTGCACAAAAACTGTAGAGCAGGCAGAGTAAATTATTATATTATTATACTAACTGCGCGAATATTTTTTTCCTACAATAAGTAGCTACATGTGCAGTTTTTACTATGTATCTTTGTGTGTATTATGTTGTGTGTTTGTAGTTCATTATATTTTATCTGTAGGTTACTTATTTATCTTTGATTATTTGTCTTTATTATTTGTCTTTGATGTATGATCAAATTTTACAGAATTTAGCTATCTTGCCTTACCTAACCGCTTTTAGTCGTACCTAGCCGTGCTTAGCCTTACTTAGTTGTGTTTGAACAGTGAATATACAAGACCATATTAAAATTGGTTTCGTCATAGTCACTTCTACTTAGATATGTGTGTTTGTGAAGTTTCGATGACCATCAGTTTTCATCTACATCAGTTTCAAGTTCTACTTTACTAATTGGTACCTTTAGAATAAAATGCTTGGGTTCTTGATGAAAATGTAAGCCGCGCGCGCGCGTGTGTCGTTGAGTATGTCTCAATATTCGCTATACTTACTCAACGTTTATATTTGAAGGCTTTGATATTTGAGGAATTTGCTCAATTCCTTAAGAATCCCATCCCATGTAGCATGTAACCCACATAGGTAAGAAAATTAAATATGCTTACAACCGAATTTAGAACCTTTTTTTGAAAGTGGATTAAAGATTAGTATTGTTTAAAGTTAATAAGGCATTTCGAATTGCAAATCAAAGGTATACGAAATTAATTAATATTTTGTTGTAATTTTATTGTCATTTCCAATAACAAATCAAAGATATACGATGTTAATGAATAAAGTGTTGTAAATCCTTTTCACTTGTTATTCTGATTTAGGAACTCGTAAGTATTATTCTATTCTATTCTATTCTCGTTACTAATGAAGACTCATAAAACCGCAATGTGCCATATCAAACATTTCTGTAAACATAATTTATAAGCCTTCCTTAAAAGGTCAGGCAAGGGTTAGGTAGACTCATATTTTGTCTTATTATATTTAAGACCTGTGTAATCATCTCTGATAGAGGTAAAACTTATAGGTGACATTTTTTGTGTTCAGAGTAACAATTCAAGATTTCTGTTGCTAGACAGGGAAGAGTTTTTTAAATGTGACTTTTTTGTTGATTAATTTTTTTAAATTATTATTTGTATCAAAAAGTGACTTCAAATAACATGAAACACGGGCACGAAGATTCGAGCTTCGACCCTTCTAAAGGTCCCTACGTAGAAATTATAAGTTTTGTACTGAAAATGTATGGAGTATTTTTTTCATAAACATATAACTTTTTAAATTTTATATTTTTTTATTAATATATATATATATTTAAATTTTATTCGTTTTGGTATAAAATAACAAATAGGTACCTAATAGAGAATACGCATGCATTTTTTTATAGTTGTGAGATAATTAATTAAATCAAAAGCTAAAATTGCAATATTCTCAAAACCCTTGTTCGTCGAACTAACAAAACGGTTTAAACGAACCGAATCTTTCTCAGTTTGATCATCTAACGGTTTACTAAGAATGGCGGGAGTCTGTTTTCCCAGTAAACATGTTAGTATCATGTTACTGGGAGTTTCGACTTACAACCACAACATTGGGATTGTTACACAGTCCCCACGGAATTGGCTGTGGGCAGGAATTAGGAGAATGATTGGACTTCCTAATTTGTTCTGTTTAAAATTATACTTACTGGTTTTATCAATTGGTTTTTCTTCTTGGTATAAATACATTTATACTGGCCTGTTGGTCTAGTGGTTAGTGGCCTGACTGCTAGGCCGTAGGTCGTGGGTTCGATTCCCATCCAGGGCAAATGTCTGTGTGATGAGCACGACCATTTGTTCTGTGTCTGGGTGTCATTTATCTATCATATGTATGTTTTTAGAAATATATAAGTACCTATTTTTAGAAATATATAAGTACCTATGTTTATCAGTTGTCTAGTAAACGTAACACAAGCTCTTCTTGCGTGCCCAAAGGAATATACTACTGGGACAACAACTAAAAAAGAAACTGTCCAATTCCAGCATATTGTCTACCTTTTCGCTATATTCTTTGACAAAGAGATTTTTGTAAGTTTGTATGTAATGGGTAATCATTGAAAATATTGGACCGATTAAAAAAAAATACATTCACTGTTAAAATTCTACTTTATCACTCATTTACAGAGGTATGATAAATAATTATATTCTTTACTTTTAGTAGGTACTTGGGTTTTTTATTATTAATATTATGTGCTTATAAAAATAAAATATAATACATACGCTATTTTAAAGCATTTACAAAAATACAAGCTTAATTTAATTAATTTTATACCGTCATTAGAGAAACAATAGAAAAAAAAATCGTACAAGGAAAGACAGTTTAAAATGAGTGCTCATGAGCAAGCCACTAAACAAATATTGATGGTGACTGTCCTTGGCACGTCGTGAAGGGGACTGGGGTGGGCAGAGGGCTAGCTAAAACGGGAGCAGTAGACTAAGCTATTTGTGAACAAAAGGTTGAATGTGGGTTTGTGCGAAGTAAGTCATGTTAACTGTGAACTTAGTATGAGTTGTTTTTACTTTAATGTGACCGAAAACTCGAATTTGCCAAGTTACTTAAGCGTTTACAAAAAAAGTTTATTTTTTACTCACTTATTCCAAAAAACTTAATTTTATTTCTACCATAAAGGGTAAAATGTTCATAAAGGGGCACACAGATAATTGTAATTTTCCACACTAGTGTGGAAAAGTACGTGAAGTTCGCTCCTGCCACAATTTATTCCATGTATCCTTAGAGTAAATCAAAACGGTGGAAGATGAGGTGAGTCGCCTCTAGCGTATGGACCGCTGAAATTGTGACAATAGCCACGATTTCTCGTATGTCGCGACAATCATGCATATTCAGCGGCTAACGAAAGTTCGCTCGCTTTAGCCGCTGAATGTGCTCCGGCCCTTGTCTATCAGTGGCAACATGTAGTCTAGATGTCTAAGTTTTGAGACCAAGTTTTCTAATTGCGATGTTGTCGTGTAACGTATCTTTTCTTATAATAACCACCGTTCACCGGTTTCATCGTTATGAAAACAGTGGTGATGAAATATACTATATAAAATTAATTTAAAAAAAAATAAGAAAAAACAGACAAAAAATTCCACCACTGAGAGGTCTAGAATGATGTACTGGATCTATGTTATTCGTTTGCGTTAACATGTCAACGACACTCTGTATACAAAGTAATGTGACTGGCAGGGTTTTTTTATGGTAGGTAAAAATCATCCAATGACGAATCCCGCTCTTGGGCGGAGCGGGAAGCAGTGTCAGACTCTTACTGACTAAACAACCTGCCCCATTCCTACTTTGCCATATGATTTTTATAAGTTGACTAAGTCGGGACCGTAACCACTCGGCCACCACGACTCTCACCTTACTTACCTACATAAAAGTAATCAATCTCATTATACCACTGTTATAACATTAAGTCATTATTATCCTATCATAATTGATAACACTAGTTGCCGGTGTATAGTCAGATGTAATGGTAATGATACGGTGGCACAGCACTAGTGCGTAATGTTGCATTAAAATGACATTAGCCTTCATTAGTACGTTGTTTTTTCAATTACATAGGTATTTCCTGTAGTTATGTGATTCAAAGTATTTTGGTCGGAAGCGCTCATTTTTTTTAAGTGCTGAGTTTTTTTTATATTCTCTTATATTAAGTCGATGATGAAAAAAACGTATTGTGCCGACCGCAAATAAAATGGGACAAGGGCAGGAAGATGGTGATGATAATAAATTGATGATGTTTTTTAACGTACATAAAATTCAAAACTGTGAAGAAAAATATCGTGAGGAAACTATCTAACCTATTTATCTATAAAATACATATCTTAAACATTTTTCGAAGACATTTGACATCTACTAAGGGTGTTTTTAATATCGTACGAAATTTATCACGCATGCGGAATTGCTTCCCCGCAAAATTCCTTCTCATTTATTTATTGTAATAAATTACAAGAATGAATGTAATACGTGTACGCACGCAGGACGAAGTTCGTGATATCTGACAGCCCCGCATGCGGGGCATTTCCACATGCGTGATGAAATCCGCACAATATTAAAAACAACCTTACTCGCAAGCTTGCGTATTGGGTTTCGGCCCATTCCTTCTCCTAGAGAAGAGGTCTGAGTCCCGGCGGTGGGAATATTATAAAGCTTTATCATGCAATTATAATTACTCATAGTTTTTTTATAAGTTGTCTAAGGCTTTTTATACGTCTGCATTGAGGAAGTATAGGTATTCATTAACTAGACTTTCGACAGTCATCGAGATATAGGTTGCTCCCTAATCAAGTTTTAGTTATCATCATAAGCCTTTTATTGTTCCCACTGCTGGGGTACAGGCCTCCTCTCCGGGAAGGAAAGTTTTAGTAGTACGAGGAAATATGTGTATTTGTATTTTTTCCAACACATTTTGTTTTTGCTAAGTGAAGTATTTTTAATTAAGAAAACCTTTTGTCCTAAACTTTGGCAGCGTACATTTGGAACAAATGTCTGTAAGCAATACAAATGCACGGTTGACGCAGCAATTGAGATTGACGGCTACACTGATTTTCGCAGGTTCAACTCCTGCGAGGAACAAAACATTTTAGGTATGGCCTAATGCCTGCTTACCATCATATGGGAACGCAGTCAAGCACTAGTTTATATCAATTTAACGAGTACCGTAATTAGAGACGTAATAGAAAGACAATAGGTGTATGGACGCCGGCATTCGGTTTGGGCTCAAGAGTTTAATAAAAACTCTCGAATTAATCAATCTCCTCATCTTCTAGAAAGGAGGCCTGAATGCCAGCAGTGGGAACATTATAAGGCTCATGCTCATCATCATCATCATCATTTCAGCCGAAAGACGTCCACTGCTGGACATAGGCCTCCCCCAAGCGCCGCCACAAAGACCGGTCCTGTGCGTCTCGCATCCATTGGCTTCCAGCAACCCTGACCAGGTCATCGGTCTACCTTGTGGGAGGCCTTCCAACGCTACGTCTTCCGGTACGCGGTCACCACTCCAGAACCTTTCGGCCCCAGCGGCCATCCGTTCTGCGTGCAATGTGTCCTGCCCATTGCCACTTAAGTTTGGCGATTCTTTTCGCTATGTCGGCAACCTTGGATCTCTTGCGGATATCCTCATTTCTGATTCTATCACGCAAGGATACTCCGAGCATAGCCCTTTCCATTGCCCTTTGAGTGACCTTGAGTCTTTTTAGGCTCATGCTATGCTATGCTAAACAACCAAATATTTGTTCTAACCGGGAATCAAACTTGATGACTTACCACTCAGTGTATCAATGGTCCCAGCAGCTGACTTAAAAATTCCCACGACAAACAAAAAAAGTGCACAGCAGAGCTAATTAATTTTTCGACTGAATCGCAACGGTGACTGCATTCAACAAAAACTCCAGACTGGTCAGTACCTAGATGCAAGCGTAGTAATTGCTGTACTCTTTTTATGCGTCTGGAGTTTTTTGCTAGTCTGGCTGGAGCCTAAGGTCGACGGACATCTGCAGTGCATACTGAGATTTCTTTGGGACCCATCAAAAGTTAGGTGATGATCTGATTGGTAATTAAAAGCCGATTTGCGGGATGATTCTTAAAAGTTACCGAGAACGTTTCGAAGGAAACCCACTAGGTTTAGTTTTCAGCAAATTGAAGGGGCTCTACGGTGTCGAAGCCTCCTGGGGCCAAGGGTTGACGCGAAAGCGTAACACCAGGGCTCTGAGATTAAGGCATTGAACTGCCAAAAGGAGTTGTCAGCAAACCGTTGGGACGTTGGGACCCTGCAGAAGGGTCGATGCCAACTGGGGCCAAGGGTTCGTGGCTTAAAGGAAGGCTCTAGCCCTGGTATAGATGGCGACGTAGGAACGGGGTAGGTTGTTTAGTATTAAGAGTATGACATTGTTGTTTGACATTGTTTCAGGATTCGTCGTTAGATGATTTTTACCAACCATAAAAAAAAACAGGAACTAAGAAGTTTAATCGGAACATTGTGCTTGAAAAGCAATTTATTGTAATTAATAAATTACGAATAATAAACTACACAATAGACTTTCAAGACATCTATTTATGAAGATAATGAAAACATTTATACGCTAGATATTTTAAGATAAATACAATGTGTTTTAGTGCACATTACAAAGCTTATGGCTTCATAATGAATGGGAAGACAACACTGTATTGATATTTATTGTAATTTTATGCGAGTTCGCAGTGAGGTAGTAAAGATGTTTTGCAGTAGGATTAGTTTGCGAAATTTAGTTAGGAGGGTCTTATTCCGTTTGGAACGTATTCCAAAAAAATTATGATTTTCTTTAAAAAAAATATTTCAAAGAAAAGCAAGAAAAAAAACAATTAAAAAGTCGTTGATGTGTTTTGTTTCTTTGTTTCATATCTGCGTCGCGTGTCTTTCACAAACAGTAAACTCACATACCCAATACACACATAAGACAGAGCCGGATAAAATTATTATTTTATAAACCTAGTTGAGAATGTAGCTAACTATTATCCATAGAATTATGGAATATTGAAGGACTTAACAAAGTTTACATAATTTTGATGAATACAGAAATTCGTTGGGCATATCCGCATAATTAAGTAGTATCTTTAGTTGTGTCCATTACGTGCAACAATATTATGTAAAAAGATTGAAGAAAAATTAAGACAGTCGAAAGCTCTGCATAAAGACGTGATCGATGTAAAATCGCATAACAGTGATGTATATGGGCCCTATAGATTTATGTATAACCTTTCGAGTACCGTAATTAGAGACATAATATGTATGTATTTAGAAATATATAAGTATGTTTATCAGTTGTCTAGTACCCATAACACAAGCTGTGCTTAGCTTTGGACTAGATGACGTTGTGTGACAGTTGTGAAATATATTATACTATAATAAAAAGACAATATGTGCGAACGCCGGTGTTCTCTTGGGACTCAAAAGTATAAACTTATTGACCTACTGTCCTTTACCTCCTCAACTGCAATGAACTTTAAGGCAAGGTGACACTAACCAAGTCATTATGTTTGCGAAGCTCTTCACCACGAGAATTGTTTTACGACAGAGGACCCGAGACCCGAAGAGACCCGACTGGACCCGACCGGACCCGATCGACTAATTGTTATGTAAATACAGTCAGAGTGCCATGATAATTGTATAGGAAATGGTTTTACATATTTCCAATAATGTTAATAGGGTACGCTTAGCTGGGAAAGTACTGTTTGTTTTGAGAGCTTTGAATATTACCACTTTAATATTTGTTTACCTGATGTTGTTGGTCAAATATGTAATCATTTTAACAACTATTTCTTTGATTACATTTTTTAAGTTTTTACAGAGTTTTTTCACTAACGCGATTATGATGTTCTCAGTTCTCTTTATATCACAGTTTCCAGTTTCAAATTGATTTAGTCTAATTTTCAAAGCCTGGAGCACAGGCGTTGTTAGGTAGACAAGATTTCGGTATTTTACAGGACATATTTTAGAGAATGTGCACAGGAATTGCGGGTTCCGTCTCCTCTCTACTATCGGACAACCTGACATACAGCGAGTATCCAACCTTTTGTTGTTGTTCCTGGGGCCATTGGTAATTGTGAAAGTATAACACCAAGGCCCTGGAACCAAGGCAAAGAAGGTACGGTGTGGGTTAGTTTTTATCTCGCGTTCCGCCCAAGGGTGGGAGATTTCATTGGATGATTTTTGCGCAATATAAAAAGAAAACCTTACGGTATTGAAAGCGGTCCGTAGGTACGGAGATTTTCATCTCGTCGTTTATGTCCTATTATAATTTAGATGCCTTCAATGCTGGAGTGAATAGGCTCTTAGCAAACTAGTGCGCCTCATCATAAGCGATTGATCGATCACTGCTTACCATCAGGTGGGACCGCAATCTAGCAAAAGTGTGTATAAATAAAATAAAATAAAACTACTGTGGCAGTCTTATATCTTGATCACACGTACGAATACTCGGTACCTAGGTATAAACGTTTTGGGAATATATTCATTGTGTGTCTGTGTTTCCTGTTAGCTACAATCCGAGAAATTTTAAGTCGAGAGTGAATAGGTTACTTTAGGTAAGCGCGCTCCATCGTCGACCGCATCGTCGCTTTCCATCAGGTGAGATAGCGGTCAACCACGAACCTATCACCAATAAAAAAAAATCCTATGAACATATCGTTGAGTGCTCGGCCGAGCGCTTATCTTTATAACTCGAACAAACAACATTTTTCTGTCTCGCCCATTTACTCGGTACGTGTGAACAAAGAAAGGCACAGCTGCTCGGCATGAGGCAGCCCTACTCGTCCCTCATCTCAGCGACACATGAGTAACGCACGTTTTGTTGTTCTGTCGTCTGGCCATCGTCTCGCTGGCGTCTGCACCAAGGTCAAGTGACTCAGTCTTCTTCAACGACATTAAATACATTGGTGAGAAGTTTAACTTCTTATAGACTAATGAAGTTTGAAACTGGCGCCGATACTGTTCACTTACTATTTTAAACTTTTGAGACTCAAGCGAACGGCGGCGTTCGCACAGCTATTGTCTTTTTATTATATATATATATACAAATACCTATATATATATTCGACAACTATCACACAACGCCGTCTAGTCTCAAGCTAAGCGGAGCTTGTGTTATGAGTACTAGACAACTGATAAACATTTATTTCTAAATACATACATATTAAATAAGATACATCCAATTACACTTTCTAAACGACTTGTTGACACTTCGCGTGACCCAAGGGCTGGCTTTTACCTTGGGCAAAGAATAAGCATTGCCATACAGCGTGGCAATGCGGCCAGCCTTTTGGGCACTTTACCGGTCGACAGCGATGCGGAAGAGTTTTTTGACGCTTTATTAGATTAGGTATTTTTAGTTAAGTTAATTAGGGTTATGTAGTTTTAAGGTTAGATATCTAATTATTTGTACAGTTTCCTAATTATGTAATTGTTTTACATACATATTATAGATAAATTACACCCAGACACAGAACAAATAATTGTGCTCATCACACAAACATTTGTCCTGGGTGGGAATCGAACCCACGACCACCGGCATAGCAGTCAGGTTCACTAACTAGTTAACTACTAGACTGACAGGCCAATTTATTATGTCTCTAAATACGGTATTTAAAAGGTTTTTTTTGCATGGTAGGTAAAAATCATCCAATGATGAATCCCGCCCTAGAAACAGTGTCAGACTCTTACTGACTACACAACCTACCCTATTCCTACGTCCCCATATATACCAGGGCTAGAGCCTTCCTTTCAGGCGCGGTGTTGTATGGGTTTTGTCTCATAATGAAAATGGCGTTTATAATTTATCTATCGTAACAGATTCGCGATTGTACGACCCTACAGGGTCGAAGCCTCCCGGGGCCGATGGTTGGTGCGAAAGCGTTACACCAGGGCTCTGGGAATAAGACAAGGAAGGCACGGGGTAGGTTGTTTAGTCAGTAAGAGTCTGACACTGTTTCCCGCTCCGACCAAGAGCGGGATTTGTCATTCGATGATTTTTACTTACCATAAAAAAAAATAAAGTAGCCATAATGATTCTTTATGTAGACAGAAGCTGACTTTCTGAACTCTTCTATTTTATGACATATTTGAGAGCAGTAACACTTATGTTGATTTTATGTTAAATGACAAAGAACTGTGGCGTATAACTGTCGTAGGCAAATGTAAAATCACAGTTCACAGAATATAGTGTACCTACAGCGTTTAAGTGAGGTAGGTACTAATATTGTGGATTATTGTTTCTACAATCTTTACAATGAGGTCACTTTGTTGTTTTTTTGTGTTTATTTTAATTCATAATTTATGTGACTTTAATTTTTAGTTTAATTTATTTTTATTTATTGTTATATTGATACACAATTAGTTAGCTTCGTGTTTTAGACGTCTTATTCTTACAGTCACCGTGAATGCTTAGATAATATACCTAAGCATTCACATATACCTACCCTACATTATACTATCCCACGGCTGTTCCACAGCTCCATTCCTTCCAATGGTCTCAACTCAGAGCCACTTCTTGGACTTAAACTCATTTTCAGAATGAAAAAGACTTTGACCCCTGAGTTTATTTCGCTGTTTCTTCTCAGGGTAGACAGATAGAAAACACTGGCCACATCTAGTTTCAGCTGACAAAAAAAATTTACGTCCAATAGAGTTTATAAAAAAAAAACAAAATAAAAGACATTTATCATTTAAAAATATGTCAGTAACGTCAAAAGTTTAACGACCTTTGCACACAAATTTCAAAATTAAGGCGATGACGTCAAAACATTGTTTTCTTTACCCCCCACATAACTTCAACATTCTTTATTCAAAAAGCATCTTAAGAAGTCAAATGAGTCACAGATTAAACATCACAGATGCGCAGGAGTGCTCAACGGAAATACCTAATCTTTGCATTAGTCTATCGCGTTTTCGCACTTAACACGTGTGAGTATCGGCAGGAATGTTTTTTGAAAATAATCGCGTTCCGGTCTGTAATGTGGGATAGTTGTTACTGAAATGTGATGCCGAAAATATGTTGTTGTTTGGCCCTTAACGAGTAAGTGTGAATCTAGACGTTTTTTAGATGTAACGTCATTTATTTTTTAGGTTTTATTACTTTGCCTGGTGGGAAGTGAAACAATATATTTGTAACTTATAACTTTTTAAAATCTTTCTTCAATTATTTTCATACGTGAAAGAAAATTGCAAAAAATAAAACAATATCTCTGTGGTTTCTCATTGAGTTTAGTTTGCATAAATCGTACCTTTCATTGCTAAAAATATCGGTAAATAATTAATTTAGACATAAAAAATAAGTTAATATAATTTTACAGTAGATACAAACGTAAATATTTTAAAAAAATCAAACAATTAAAAAAAAAATTGATTATAGGTTCGCGCTTGACCGCTATCTCACCTGATGGAAAGCGACGATGCGCTCGACGATGGAGCGCGCTTACCTAGAAGTAACCTATTCACTCTTGACTTAATGATTCCCGGATTGTAGCCATCAGGAAACACAGACTCCGGCAAGGAATTCCACAATAATTTATTAATTATTTTTTCATTATCTGTTTTCTAATTCCGACGAAGCTCACCAAGTCATCGGTCCACCTTGTGGGAGGCTTTCTAACTAGGCCCTTGGGGGAGGTATATGTCCAGCAGTGAACATCTTTCGCCTGAAATTATGACACTTAGGTACACGACTGAATACTTCTAGGAATGCAATCACCTACGAACTTCTATTCATAGTTTTAATCCTGAATGAGAGTAGGCCGACATCTTACGATGAGTTAATATAACCTAGAATGTGCTAGGTGCTATTGTACTGTGAGTCTAGAAGTAATTGAACAAAATGTGTCATCAGATTTCTTGTAGGCGCAAGTTCAGTGAACTGGCCATTGCAGAGTAAGTCTTCAAGTCAAGAGTGAAATACTTCTAGGTAAGCGCGTAAAGCTAGGTATTCAAAGACATGTGACATCCACCAATCCGCACTGGGCCCGCGTGGCGAATTATGGCCCACTAACTTTTGCCCGCGGCTTCGCCCGCGTGGTATTGGGGTTGGGGTTTCCGGGATAAAAAGTAGCCTATGTCCTATTCCGGAGTGTATTTTATGCCTGTGCTAAATTTCATCCAGATCCGTCCAGCCGTTTTGGCGTGATTGAGTAACAAACATCCAAACATCGTAACTTTCGCATTTATAATATTAGTAAGATTCCTTCTCCTAGAGAAGAGACCTGTGTCCCAGCAGTGGGAACATTAAAAAGGCTGATGATGATGAAGCGCGGTCCATCGTCGACCGCATCGTCGCTTTCCATCAGGTGTGATAGGGGTTAAGCGCGAACTTATAATCAATAAATAAGAGTATAATTTCAAGCAAAAATCGTATTGAAATATTACCTACAGATGGGGGTTTTCGGACGGTTCTGATCTCCAGTGTTTGTGCGGTGTCTCTCCGCAGACCATGTCCCATCTTCCATCCTGAATCACTTGCCCTATTACCTGTTCACGTAGGGACTTAATGACAGCGTCTGTAGACAGCATTGCTGATATCAAATACTGGGCCAGGCAAGGACTTGAACTAGTTTTGCCATTGACATGCTAAGAAGAAGAAAATAAGATTAGGAAAGATGAGTGCTTGATATAGCTTTGGCGCATTCTGCATCCATGAACAGCGATGATTGTCCATGAGTGTAGAAAGTGGGATTGTTTGTTTGTTTGATTTCGTATGTGTGCGATTATTTTGTGTTGTTAGCTTAGCATAAGTTTATTGATTAGGTACGTCTTAACAAAATTTGTTCAAATGTGAAACGAGAACAACTGCCCACAAACTGTTTCACAGTTTGGCTGAATTTTGTATTGTAACAATGTAAGCAAACTTTGAATAAACCAAATAAAAAAAAGCTACGCCCGTCTTTCTACATTAGATAGACATATTCTTTATTGCACACCAAAAACACACACACATAAAAAAAAAACACATTCATTAAATAGACCATTTTTTTATTAGACATTGCTGCTAACCTGGCTTAATACTAAACTATGTTTCAATCAAACTATAAACTAATACACTCATGTCCTACATCTCAAGAAAAAAAGGGTCAAAACACAAACAAAAAACCCGTTAAAAACCGGCGCGAAAGTTGAAAAACAGATCCATAGATCATAAACAGTGTATCAGTCATCGTTAGCGGGAATCGACGCGTGCGCAAGCAATGTTGAAATGTTAGTAGGTAAGTTTGATTGAGTAGTACATTGTTAGTTTGTTAGTAAAATATTAATTAGATGTTAATGGGTTTTTGTTTGATGGATATTGTTTTTATTTGTTAGTTAAGAATAACTATGGATATGAGGTATTTTTTTTAATGGTAGGTGAAAATCATCGAATGACGAAACCCGCTCTTGGGCGGAGCGGGAGACCAGTGTCAGACTCTTACTGACTAAAAAACCTACCCCGTACCTTCCTTGCCTTATTCAAAGGCCCTGGTGTTACGTTTTCGCATCAACCCTTGGCCCAGGAGGCTTTGACCCTGTAGGGCCCCTATAGTTTGCCTGCTCCGTCCAAGAGTGGGATTCGTCATTGGATGATTTTTACCTACCACAAAAAACCTTCCCATAATTAACCCACAACTAATTAACACCTTCACACCTCACGTACCAAAAACGTAACAATACGCGTTACGTTCTAACACTTCTAACTGTACTATGACGCAACGCATTGTCATGCATACCGCGCCCTCTGCCGGTGCCAAGCGGCGTGTCATAATTGTATGACGGTGATTTATTGGAAATTGTCTTTAGTTCCATACAAGCAGACGGTTTATGGAATAGACTCAAGGTAGAAGGCACCTTACCGTTGTGAGAGGCCTAGTCAATAACCCCTATAGGATTATTTGAAAAGGAGGTCAATACTTCAAATACGAATATTTTTTTTAAAAGTTGTCTTAAATCAGGAGATCCTGTGTTCAGCCTGGAACCAAAATCTGTAAAAAGAGATACTTACGTATAAGTTATTTTGTTTAAAAAAAAAACGGGTCTGCCATCTTAGAAAAACAAACTAAAAATCTAAAAACAAGATTTTAAGTGAAAAGTAGAGAAACAAACACGGAATTTCGGAAACTACTTGATCTACAAAACTGAATTTTTTATCGTAGTCAGGATATCATTCAGTAAAAGGAAATCACATTTCTTTTCGGTCAGTCGTGTAAAAAGATTGCCAGATTTTCACAAAAAAGTAATGGGGTATGAAAACACCAATCACTGTTTTAATAATAAAAACAAAATAGAAATAACTCATACTCATGTACTCGTATTTCCATGACGCAGGTACAAATTTATTAAAATGATTGATAAATCTTTATTTTGAATAAATAATGACAGAAAATAACAACAACTATTCGACCGAGCATTGAATTTATTTTATGAATGATGAATTTATTTTACCAAAAATTGCACAGATTTTCAACAAAAAAAAAAACAACTAATTTGATACATACTCATCTTCTTCGTCCAAAAATCGAGGGCATGACCAACAAACGTTTTAATAATAAAAACAAATAGAGCTATAACTCATACACATTTTCATGACGCAGTGTACTATACAAGATTTTCACGAAAACCGTAAATGTGTCAACGACCTCGCACTAGAGGGAAATGGCGAAAACCCTGAAATAGACTGAAACGTATGTGTTGTGATGGAAATTAGGTGTTTATTGTCTAAACCTAGCCAAGGTACTCTAGTAGCTCATCTTGTTTGTACTCAGGGAAAATTGTCTTTTATTTATTTAGTTCGACTTATATCGTAGCGATAGACAAGCACGTTCATAGAAATTATTGTCAAAATAATACAAAAGCTAATACAAAAGGCCACTGTAGCGCTGCAAAAAATTAAAAACTTTCAGCGCTGTGACGCTGCGTGAACGTCAAAACTACACTAATGTCATCAATGTAATGTGTGTCACCTAAGTGGAGTAAAATGACTGTACGGTACGCCTAATTTAGTGCGTAGGACACATATATCGATATATATCGATGTTTATTTATTTATTAAACTTTCTTATCTGACTAGGTAGTCCAAAGTCAGAAAGGTAACGCCCGTCAAAGATCGATGAATGACCACCGAGTAACGGCTTTACGTGGTTTCCGTGGCACGGGATCTCAGTAATGTCTTAGATAAACTTACAAAAATAATTAAGAAAAAAAATACTAAAATTCAAAGAACACAAATTTTAGTCACTAAAAGCCTGACATTTTTTTTCGCTCGACTTTGAGACGAGCGAAAAGGATACTCAGACTTTGCGCTTGACCCAAAGTCGTGCGAAAACTTTAACACCCTCAAAAAGGATTCAGTGTTCCTTTTTTCATTAAAATGATCAATTTATAAATTAATTCTGGTATAAGCACGTATGTATATCTTTGGCAATCTTTAAAAATACAAAAGTATGAACGTCACCTAAATTGCATTCAGCGAATCTCTTAAACAAGATGGAATGCGGAAAGGTACTATTTTTCATATCGAAAGAAATCTCAACATTACGCATAGCCAAAGGCTCCAATCGCTATTGTAATACTGTTATAATAACTGCTATACCATTTAGCTGATCCTGAACCATGTAGGTTTATCAACAATAGTCTTTAATCGCTTGCGATGTTCGCCTTTAGTATGCCTCCTCTTAGGGTTGCCAGAGTTCTATAATAATAAAAAGAAAAAAAAATGTCGTGCAAAAGTGTTTTTTAAACCTACTTACAAAATTAAGATCATTTATCAATAATAATAAAATCTTTATTTCCAGCATACAATTTAACAAGAATTAGGTAGCTCCATAAAACCACAAATTGTAGTAAATTGTAAATTATCGCAGAATTATACACCTCTGACACCCAAGCTAAGATTGAACTTGTGTCAATAGGATTGAACCTTTATTTGTGCAAAAAAAAACGAAATACGAACGGAACCCTTAAAGTACCCTTGTTGACTGTCTGTGTGCCTGTCAAGACACTTTATCTCCAGAAAGTGTAAATGTTCTAGTTGAAATTAAAATAGTTATAGGTCTGCACACCTTTGAAGCTGTAAAAAATCAAATTCCTAAATTAATGGAAGAAAAAGATATGGCCGTTTAAGTTACTACTTACCGTTGATATAGAATCCTGAAATTTGCCGTGAAGTAAGGTCTCACAATACAAAAATTGAACTGTAAGTTTGTACGGAGCCGGTGCAGTATTCAGTGCACGAGTCTGACTCGCAATTACCTGGTTTTTTAATGTTTTTGGGAAAAAAAATATAACATGGTATAAAAATTATTAGAATTGATTCAGTGACTAATTCTGAACCAACTATAATCAGGTTTCGCCAATCCTAAATATAATTATATTAAAAAAAAAAAACATAAAAATAAAATATTATTATAATTTATATTCACATGTTCGAAGCCATAAAATATATATTTATAAATATATTTTCGAGCAGTGGTGGCCGAGTGGTAACGGCCCCGACTTACGAGTCGTAGGTCGCGGGTTCAAACCCAGCCAGGCGCTTTACTTTGTGTAATTTATTTCATCACCACTGCTCTCAAAACGGTGAAGGAAAACATCGTGAGGAAACCGGCATGTCCTAGAACCAAAAATTCGAAGACATGTGACATCCACCAATCCGCACTGGGCCCGCGTGGTGGATTATGGCCCATTCCCTCTCCTAGAGAGAGGAGGCCTGTGTCCCTGCAGTGGGAACATTAAAAGGCTGATGATGATGATGAATATATTTTTAACTTATGTTCAACTTTACCATTACAGTAGCTGGCAACCCTACCTTCTCATTGTCAGCTTATCTTAACAGCGCCTTCTTAAGGCTCTATTGTGCCTAAACCTAATCCGTATTGAGTATCCTAAGCCTGGATCATAACGCTTCGATATTGGATAAGAAAGTCGTGTACTTCAAAGAAATTCCCGTTTTACGTACAATTTAGAATTTAAGGCCATTTTGATACTTGATAAATGGTCGATAAGTTTGCTACTAAAGTGGCTTAAGACTTTCAGATAAATTTGAAATGTTTTTGGATTAAGAGAAAGTTATAGTGTTAAGCGCGATAAGATATTTCAGATTGTATTGCATTTTGGTTTAACGCAAAAGTCCAACGAACAAAGAACACTTGACCCTAGTTGGGTTCGACCCTTCTGCAAGGTCCCTACAGTTGCTGATGACTCCTTGAGTTGCGCGGGAACTAGGCTTGGTCTGGACGGTTACCATTGCTCGCCGTCCGCATGCCAGTGCCTACGGGAGTGAGAATTTTATTTATTGGCAAGCGTGCTCCATCACCGATCACATCATCGTTTACTATTAGATGAGATAGAGGTCAAGCGCGAGTTCATCAGGAATAATAGGGGGAAGATCCCGCGGCCCACTCCCACTCCTGCGGCTGTAGCTGTGGATATGTTCAACGACCTACATACATATGCTCTATACTTCATTAAGCTTACCTAATTATTCAAACACTGACACCAGAAACATCGACTACCTCACTTACAATCACCAACTCTTGTTGTTATTTAAATGAACACCTTGTGCAGTCGGGAGCGTCTAAACCAGAGGTAAAACTAACAGAATATCCTTGCTATTGCACTTGATTTTGCATAAATGAATGCGGTCAAGTTAGGTTAGTACATTTCTATTATGTTTTAGTGAGACTGCATAAATCAAAGAACAGAAGGTTCATATCTTTATATAGTTCTATTTACTGTATCATCAAATGGATTATTTTTATTTATATATACATAATAGAATAGACTAAAATGACACTTTATAGTACACCATAAAAGTAACAATTTCACAGAAACTTATATGAATGGGTACAAAGGCGGTCTTATCGCTGACAGCGATATCTAGCAGACCGTTGTCTGCTAGATATCGCTATTCAATATTCTCTTAATAAAGATTAAAATAAACTATAAATACTTAATACTGAACCTAACTATATAACTATGTATATATATGTGGGCACATAGTCTTTGTATTATAATACAAAGACACAAAACACACTTTGGCGTAAAAGTACTCCTCCAAATCGCTGTCATCCGGAAATGTATCTAAAGGCTGGCAGCATTGCCACGTTGAATGGCAATGCTAATTCTCTGAGCGAAGAAAGTGCCAGCCCTCTGATCACGCAAAGTGTCTATTAGTTGACGTGAAATTTCCTTGAAAGGAAGACGCACACTCGGACCCAATGGCCCAAGCGTTTTCACCCCAAACGGCTCAGAACTGTAATTAGCAAAAAGGTAACTGTATTTGCGCCGTTTAAAGGTATCTGCACACAGCGGGCGCGGCGCGACGGGACCGGACGGCGACGCGACGACGCCATACAGATCCGAAGTTACCGTCGCGTCGAGTTCGCCGTGTCCTCGTGGGGGTGATCGGCGGCGGCGACCTCTCGCGCCGGGCCCTGGTTCAGGCCATGGTCCGCAGCGAAGAGGAATGGCAGGCGGTCGCCTCCTTCTGCGAAGCAGTAATGCTCGTAAAGGAGGAGGCCGACCGCATAAGGCAAAGGCAACAGCGTACTCGCCGTAGCCGCCGCGATCCTGCCGATATCCGGCCACCGTAGACACTGGCTCGCGGACGGTGAGCAATGGGTAGCTCGCCGTCCGGTCGTCTGGTAAGACCGAGTCCAAGTCGTCAACGGCGCGCACCGTTCCCGCGCGCCTCAAGGAGTTGTCAGCAAACTGAAGGGGCCCTTCAGGGTCGAAGCCTCCTGGAGCCTAGAGGGTTTCGTCATTGGATGATTTTCACCTACCTACCATAAAAAAAAAAACCGTCGCGTCGAGTAGGACGGCTCTGTGTGGCGTCGTCCGTAATATCTAGTACATTACAACCGATCCCGCCGCGCCGCGCCCGCTGTGTGCAGAGACCTTAAGGGTCTCAGCAGCCGCAGGTGATACTTACTTTAATTACATATTCTAGAAACAGTTAAGTTTGAACTAAACGTAGTGCTTTTCTTCTAATTATATTCCACAAGTATCACACAACAAATATTAGGATTAAATAATAAAGAAACCTTAAAACTACATATATACATATAAATAAAAAGAAAACCCTTAAAACTTAAACTTGACTAAAAGTACCTAATCTACTAAGGCGTCAAAAAACTCTTCCGCATCGCTGTCGGTGGTAAAGTGCCCAAAAAGATGGCATATGACTGGTAAAATCGGTAAAATGCTTATTCTCTGTAACAGTTACTATAATTGGCGACTGGCCTGTCAGCATAGTAGTTAGTGACCCTGACTGCTATGCCGGAGGTCGTGGGTTCGATTCCCACCCAGAACAAATGTTTGTGTGATGAGCACGATCATTTGTTCTGTGTCTGGGTGTAATTTATCTACACTAATATAATAAAGAGGTAAAGTTTGTTTTTTTTATTTTTTGTTTTTTTGTTTGTAGGAGGTAATCTCTGGAACTAATGGTTCGATTGGAAAAAATTTAGCAACAATAGAAAGTTGCTTTACTCCTGAGTGATATAGGCTATAAATTATTTATATAACATGGATGTTAACCGAGCTATCACTACAAGAAATTTTCTGCGGACGAAGTCGCGGGCAGAAGCTAGTCTATAATATACATGTATTTAGAAATATATAAGTATGTTTATCAGTTGTCTAGTACTCATAACACAAGCTCTGCTTAGCTTGAGACTAGACGGCGTTGTGTGATGGTCGTCGAATTATCAAAAAAAAAAAAATTATACAGGGTGACTGGTAATTAGTGACCGATACTTAAACACGTGATTTTAATCTTAATAACAAACAATTTTCTCTATGGTACCAAATCTGAAATCGCAAAAAAAATAATCTGGTCAGTACTTTTATGTTCACCTAACTAGTCAAAATGTACAGGAATTTCTGAAATTTTCGCGATTAGAATCTCTGCATCTGTGTCGAATGAAAATGCGAACAAAACATTGGTACCATTACTTACCATTATCCTATTTGCTATTGTAGGATGTTTGTATTGGCCCATGTGCCAAATTTCATCAAAAACCTTTCAGTGGTTTGAGCATGAAAGAGGGAGTTTTTACCCGAGGTAAACACTGTGCTTTTCTTTAAGAATACCAGGAAAAAAATGCCTAAGTCTTCGTCAAAGGTCGTGTGATTTTAGATATATTTCATTTATACGTACAAATAAATGTAGGGACAAAATTTTCAATCAATTCAGCCGAAAGACGTCCACTGTTTGACATAGGCCGCTCCCAAACGTCGCCACAACGACCGGCCCAATGCGTCTTGCATCCATCGAATTCCAGCAACCCTGACCAGGTCGTCAGTCCACCTTGTGGGAGGTCTTCCAACGCTAAGTCTTTTGCTTTGTTCTTTGCATTTACATGTTTCGTCTATTTCTTCGTGTCTTATTATTGTACTTCTGTATCACTTAAATGGTAAGTAAATCAAATAGTAACTTGAAACTAGAAAGTTATTGGAAACTGATTATTGTAGAATCAACATTAAGACCGCGTTTTATTATTGAAATTTACTATCTACACAGAATCATAAAATAAAACATAAATGATTTTGAACATGATATACTATTAAATGGTTAATCTTATTGCAATCCATTATTAGAACTTTCTCGTATATCAAATGTACACGGAAATCTACACTAATATAATAAAGAGGTAAAGTTTGTTTTTTTTTGTTTGTAGGAGGTAATCTCTGGAACTAATGGTTCGATTGGAAAAATTGAAGCTATAATAGAAAGCTACTTTACTCCTGAGTGACATAGGCTATAAATTATTTATGTAACATGGATATTAACCGAGCTATCACAACTTTTGTCCCACAAATTTTCCGCGGACGAAGTTGCGGGCAGAAGCTAGTGTATAATAGGAAAAAGGTGACATTGACAATCTATGCTAGGGACGGTGATCGTGCAATCTGATATAAAATAATGTATCAAAGTGGTGGCCGAGTGAGAGCAGTGGTGGCCGAGTGGTAACGGCCCCGACTTACGAGTCGTAGGTCGCGGGTTCAAACCCAGCCAGTCGCATTACTTTGTGTAATTTATTTCATCACCACTGCTCTCAAAACGGTGAAGGAAAACATCGTGAGGAAACCGGCATGTCCTAGAACCAAAAATTCGAAGACATGTGACATCCACCAATCCGCATTGGGCCCGCGTGGTGGATTATGGCCGATTCCCTCTCCTAGAGAGAGGAGGCCTGTGTCCCTGCAGTGGGAACATTAAAAGGCTGATGATGATGATGATCAAAGTAACACGTGCCGCCAAAGAATGAAAATGGTGATGCGAAAGCAGAATACCAAAGCCCTGAGATCAAGGCAAGAAAGGAATGAAGTGAGTCGTTTAGTCTGTAAGAGTCTGACACTATTTCCCGCTCCGCCTAAGAGCTGGATTCGTCATTAGATGATTTTTCCCACCACAAAAAACCTCTATGAAAAAAAACTGCAATTAGATGTTGGTATAAAGGCTGATAATGATGATAAAGTACATATTTTAAACGTCATCATTTAACTACGTCACTTTTTTTCACAAAACGGTCATAATTTAATTCCCACCACCCAAACGTATAATTCGAATTTCGAAATTCTTTTTCTTTTTAAACGGTTTTAATCCGAGGTTTACCAACAACGGTAGCCAGGATCAGAACGTACTACCGGGACTAAGTAATCCGTGACTAATGGCTTCCTACTGAATTGTATTGGAAGCCGACGACATCCAAATAGACTCCGGAAGTCGTCCACAAACGGACGAAGATGTCCTTTAAAAATATTTTGGTAAAATGGAAAAAGTTGAAAGATTGTTTTGTTAGGTTGAGAGAATAAGTTGAAGATATACATAAACAATACACGTTAACTTTAGAAAAAGTGCAAAAAGCATTCCTTAGGAATCTTTATAAACGTCTTTATGGCTATTATCCTTTTCTATATCCCACGAAATTCCTTCTGGGTTGCTTGGGTTTCAATTCCTTAGAAGCTAGACGCTCTCGTGACCAGATGATTGTGGCATTCAAAATACTCAGGGGAATTATAGATGCTCCTGACCTACAAAACCTCTTATGTAATTTGTATGTGCCAAATAACTACAGCCGTGGCAGGAAACATCGTCTCCTAGCAGTTCCGACGTGTCGTACAGTTGCGCATTCCAAATCACCCATACCACGGACACTCTCTGCGCTTAACGCTCTCCTAGAAAAGAACACTGATTTTGATATGTTTGGGGAAGAATGGAAGACGATACTATCAGAATGTATGAAATTCTGCGAGATGAATGTATGACTGTGTTTAATGTCTATTAAATGACCCCTGAAAGTCCTGCGCGACTTTTCAATTATCTGTTGTTTTTATATTTTTTTCTTTTTGTAATTATTGTTTTATATTTTATAGTTTTATTTCTACTTTTGTGTGTTTAAATAGTGTAATTGGCTTCGGCCGTACTGTTTAATAATAAATAAATAAATAAATAAATAAATAAATAAATAAATAAATAAATAAATACCTAAGGCCGAGTATAAAAGAAAAAAAAAATCATAATAACCAGAGTTAAATAGGAAAACACCACTGACACCGCTATAATATTATATAAAACGTGGCAATATATTGGATCCAAAAATTCTAAAGGAACAGTAAACCATCGATTCGAGACGAAGAATTATTTAAGGATTAGAATAGGATTTAAACAAATAAAACTTTTACATACAATATTTCGAAAAATCAATCTGTTGAAATTATTAAATATTGATGTGAAAAGAACACAGTAGTCTTCAGTAATAGGAAGAGCTATGAACAAAAAAAGTTAATATAAAAATAAAATACTCCCAAACAAAACCGAGGCGAGTTACTCATCATCATCATCATCACATGGTGGACATCCCACCTGTACGTACAAAGCGTTTTGGGGACACATTCATTATGCGTACAGCTAAGGAATGGATATTCCTGCCGGAGTCTGTGTTTCCTGATAGCGTCAACCTAGGAGTCTTTTAGTCAAAAGTGAATAGGATACTTCTAGGCAAGCGTGCCCCATCGTCGACCACATCATTGCTTACCATCAGGTGAGGCAGTGGTCAAACGCGAGCCTATAAATAATAAACTAAAAAAACATAATTTCAGCCGAAAGACTTCCTCAATGTGTCCTAATCTCAGTACACCGCTGGCGATCGAAATAGTATATCTATTTCGATTTGTGCAAAATAGACTACTAGTCTTGTGATTATAGTACCTAGTCTGTTTTGCACAAATCCATGATTATTTAGCTTGTAAACAAACTACTGATACTAGTAGCGTTAGGCACTAAAGTCACATTTTGGCAGCGCCGCCAACGTTTTCTTTAATAAACTAATAAAGTACACGACTGTTTGTAGAGTAAATTCGTCTTCTAAATTGAGCGAGACGTATTAGATCAACTCATGCGCTGGTGCCACTGAACGGGAAAGTTAAGAAGATCTACTCCTAAAACTCTCTAAACAAAACCATTGGTTTCTATAACAATCTGCAATGAAGTTTATTCCTAGGGATTGTACACCTTCATAGCAGAATGACCCCATTCTAATAATGACAAAATGATGTAGCTATGCATGACGAGCAAATAATCGAACATTAGACAACAAATGAAACTCGACGAAATTAGAAAACCGTATCTATATCGTATTATTTACAGTTATTTGTTTGTTTAATTAAATAAAAAGGAAAATCTGTATGAATACTGCTATATCAACTACTTCTAACAACCTAATTTTTTTTTTTGGGACCAAAAGACCAATTAGTTGGTCTTGGAGTTAGATTCGATGACTAAAGGACTACATACTATTTCATCGTTGCTTACCATCAGGTTGGATAAGATCGCAGTCAAGCACTGGTTTATAAAAAAAACACTTTATGTTGAAATGCCATTGTAATTGGACCAATATCCTTTGACATCTTGTCTTGTAGTGTGTTACAAAACACCAAATACATTTCGAGGAAAAGCTCTCATATTTCACCAATCCAAAACAAATATGCAAATTCCATTCCATTCATCATCGTCTTAAACCTTCTGCATATATCTATTCCACATCTCCTCAAGTCCTCCTGCGCAAACGCATGTAGGCGGGAACATTTCGCTTTCTTGATTTTGTAGACGTGGATCGTGAAAGCGATGTTAATGTAATCCGTAACGTTGATGCGAAGAAACATTAGAAATTATGCTTCGCTAGGATAGTTTGCTAGATCATAGGAAACGTGTGTTTAATTAGAATAAGCTTGTGGCTTGCTATGGGAGATATAGTATGTGGTATAAAGGAGAAACTAATTAAAATAAGTAGTATTCTAATAGGCAATAACTTCTTGTCACTTAATCTAAATGAATTCTAATTATTTGATAAGACTGCACCCTACTTCGGGATACGTGCTGTGTAGATTGACGTGTATAGATTGTAAAAATGAAAAGATGAAAGGTTACTTTTTTGTTTTCATTTTTACAATCTATAGCGATATCTATATAATACTTTAGGTTCTAGGAGTCACTTTTGCGTTATCATTTGCTACGTAGTCAGTCTCAGCTGAATGGATTATCAGTAACTAGCTTATTCCAGCGGCTTCGCCCGCGTACATAAAATATAGCCTATGTCACTCAGGAGTGAAGCAGCTTTCTATTGTTGCTAAATTTTTTCCAATCGGACCAGTAGTTCCAGAGATTATCCCCTACAAACAAAAAAACATAAAAACAAAAAAACAAACTTTACCTCTTTATTATATTAGTGTAGATAAAAATGACGCAGTTGTTGGAAAGGTTTTCAAAAGAGATATTATTACCAGAAACTACAAATTAAATAGTCTTGCTGAACATTCTATACGATCGGTGAACACAAACATAGGTATGGATAAATATTAATACGAGACAATAAAATTACGGAATGATCAATGAGACAAGACCATGTTAGACGTAAAAAGGATTATCACTGTCTCAAAAGACAAACAACAAACACAAAAGACAAACCAGACAAAAGAATATCACAGTTAACAAACCAAATTAACTATTATGAGTGCAAGCTTCCGTTGGCAAAAGGTTAATAGAGTAAAAGATAATAGATAACTTTGTTAGCACTGGCCCACGCGCAAGACTAATTGCAGACGAAGCCACATAAAATCTCCAAGCTCATAGACTGTTTCATAATATACGTGAGAATTTACTTAAAGATGAAACGTTCACGCGCTAGCATTCGCGTGATCTTTTGAAGAAGCATAGTGATCTTGAAATTGTTTTTGAATTATGTTTCTCGTGTGGGTTGTGGATAAAAGAAATATGGATTGTTTCCGTTGTATCGCTTGTGCTTTTATTATCACTTTCAATATTGTCTACATCATTAGCTGTATGTAGTGGGTGGGTTGTAGCATTCACCGTTAGCATGATGTTTAACATGAACTGTTGTTACTCATGATTGTTCTTGATTTTTGTTCGTCAATATTTCTATGGGTATGTACTTCTTGTAATATTATTATCTTCTCATTAGCGCTGAAACCAGCTTCTATTTTCTAAGTTTCTTATTATTTCCACTAATACGTAAATACTTAGATATACTTACTTTTAGCTCCAGCATACGTATTTTCAAAATGTTGATTATATTTCTTATCTGTAATTCTATACTGACATTATAAAGAGAAAAGATTTGTATTATTTTTTATGTTTTGATTACTAAAATCTTTTTGATTTAGTACTGCAATAATTTGAAGTTCCTTTACTTTTTCACTTCTTTATATAAGTTAATATCTTTTCTGCTATAACGCAAACAGACGCTAGTTAAAAAAATATTTAAAGCATTTTAAGAACTTTCCCAGTTAAATTTCCATGAAATCGATTTCTCACAAATCAAACTAATTGAACGCAACTAAAAGAATCGTGCGCGTGCTTCTATAAATAAACACAAGATGGCGTCTCACCCTTCGCGCCAAAATTGGAAGCAGTAGAAAAAGTTCGAACAGTAGCAAAAAAGATTACACTATTCGGTGCCTATTAGCAGAAATGCAAGTAATTATCCTTTTGTAATAAGAATTTATGGTGATGCACGTTTTTGTGTGAATATATTTGCCTAATGATGACTTTTATGTTAACTTATTGCAGCTGTAACGTTAACAGTTATGTTAAATTTAATGAAATGTCCCTAAGGTCAATGGAATTTCTTTAAATTTTATGCATCTTCTTCATTATTAAGAATTTTAACGATGTCTGTAATGACTATACTTTCATATGCACGTGGGATCGTCTCAATATCCTTATTTACTTATTACTTAGTAGAATGCTCATTTGTTTCGCACAGATGTGCAATGTTGTTCATTGTTAAGTTTGTTTGTGTAATTTTAACACATTAAACTGTATGCATAAGTTATGACGCGGAAATGCGCGAGTATTTTACACCACAGTGTTTATTTTGTCTCATTGCTTATCCAGACATTTACTTTCTTATACAAGTACAGCTTCACAAGTTTATGGCCCAGACATACGTCACGAATAAATTTAACGTCAAATAAACCCCATCTTTATGATCAAAGTGACACATTTTGCAACACAAATTAAAGTAATCATCTACCTGGCCCCTTCCCAACTGTGTTGGGGTCAGTTACCATAGATTAAAGTAAATTAAACCATATGTTTCATGACAAAATCTGACATTTGGTAACAAATTGACATTCCTGTCAAATTACACGTCACCACAACCGTTGAATTCAAATTTCGCAACTGTCATATTTCTAGCGGAAATGACGTATAGGGTTACTATGGACGACGTACTGCTTCCGCCTTCGGCAGCCATTTTAATTGGGAAGAAGCTAGCGCACGCGCAAACTACGAAATCCGAACAGGAAACGGATGTAGCGGTGTGTCTTTTTAATATTTTTATATTCCCGTCGCGACAAGTCGTTGGAATTAAAAATATTCCTTTTCATCTTTTGAATCTACTTTTGTTAATAGTTTCCGATATCTTGGATACGGCTTTGAAGTTGTCATAACAAACTATTGGGTACTGTGGCTAATTAGTTGTTGAGTGATTAATTTAATCATGTGTGAAAAATTAAGAGATGCAAAGAGTTGCGGAGGTGGGTTTTGTTTTCACTAGTTGTTAGGAATTTTGTTTTATTTTTCTTTCTTTTCTTAAAAAATAAATAAATGCGCATTCTAGGATTTATTGCTGTACCTACCGTAGGTGCATTTACAAACATGTAATTTAATTTCAACAACGATAATAGGAACACTTGTATTTGGGTCTATGTGCTGTCTAGCTTTTTCTCCACATTATTTCTTTTTTAAAAAACATTGACCAACGCTAGGAATAATTGCCGCATCGTGGGAGCATCAAAAACATAAACAAAACTTACATATATAAGACCACTGAAATGTTCTATCTGTACGCCATATGCCGTGAATCAAACCAGCCACACGTACCTATAGCAACCAATCGCCCAACCATTGCACCAACGACAGTGCCTTAGCCAAATAGACGGTATATTTCTTTACATGTCTAGGTTCTAAGAATTACTGTCTGTTCAACGCATCTCATAGATATACGATTTAACCAAAAAAAAATTGTTGCAATGATTCGCCTAAAAGGACTTGTTTAGATTTTAGTTTCTTCACCCACTTTAGTCTAAAATGCCTAAAACCTACCGGTGTTCGTTCAGTCTTTCTAACATTCCCCATTACATCCCCTTGGGGACTATTTTCTCAAATATGTAATTTCCATAATGGCTTGTACTGGTCTGTTGGTCTAGCGCTTAATCGTGAGTTCGATTCACAACATCATTTGTTCTGTTTCTGAGTGTAATTTATCAATAATATGTATGAATTTAGAAATTATATAAGTATTAGCGACCCAACCCAACAAAAAACCGCATATAAATCCGTTGCGTACTTTTAATAAAAAGATGGTAAGCGACTTTGTTTTATACTATGTAATGATGATTATTAGAACGTTGTCTAATACTCTGCTTAGTTTAAAACTAGATGGCGTTGTGTAAAATTTGTAGAATATTATTAATCCGACCACCCCATGTCACATGATTATGAACAAACCGTAAAATCACAGGAAACCAAGCTATTTCTAAATCCCGCACGAACGCACTCGATATGACGTATGACACACGATATACCTCAAACAAGACCAACGTTATTACCGTCAAAACATACTTCAATCACTTTTATTATTAAAGCCATAAGGTCGAGAATTCATTGACTATTTGTGTCGTAGTTTCAAAATTAACTGTGCAGGTTTGGAGTATCAGTTTTGGCTTGACATTGATACTTGACGCCTTATTTCGTACGCGGTTTTATTTTTAGGGGATGTTTTAAGTGGTTTTTTGTATTTTAATGGCGTTGTTACTGATTTTGAAGGACAGGCTTTGCTAAATTGGTTTCAAAACTAAGATTTTAACAAGAAAAACCATTTAATATATTATTTGACGTAAGCAATACAATAAAGCGGCAAAAGCTAGTTATAATAATTAATTACTTAGGAACTGCTTCTTACTGTAAAAATTCTACCAGCCGACTTGCTAAAGGAAATATTGAAATAAATTAAAAAAAAAACGTGTGAAACCCAGAGAAAACACATATTCCATATGTATTTGAAATTTTAGACTAGTGTCAAGTAAACCTACTCATATAATTTAAAAATTAGTAGTCATCAGAGGATTTCTGACTCAAAAATGCCAATACTTTATGCTCTGATTCTGTATCCAATAGTTATTGAAGTTCCTTTGATATATGAGACAAAGGAAATGTAAAAGAAACCAAACCTGGTTAGTATTGATGTTGATTAAACATAAGGAAATGAAAGGAAAGATGTGATTTGCCGGTACATTAATGTTGCCTCACCGTTCTGACTCTCTAAATTTCGAGTTCTTAAGAGTTGCTTTGGTAATAGAAGCAATCCCGAAATTGTTGATTGAATTGCAACTAATATCAACCGATATTTTAACAATTCAAAATTGCCTATTAATGGTCTCCTTTTTCTTGCGTCGTTTATCCTCAATGCTGAGGGTCGTGATCGTGACGAATAACTTTTTGATGGACTATATTTCGCCCTGTTGCCCTATCTTCGGCGATGTGAGTAGCATCGCAGACTATGGTATCCAGACTATGGTCTCTTTGGGGTAAATGTTCAGATTTCTACCGATAGAAAAGTCATTAAAATATTCAAAATATGCAAGAAAGAATTGCACTTTCTTTAAGACATGTAGATATGGGATTTTCTCGGCTCGCGTAGTAGATTAATGGTAAATTCTGACTTAAATATAATTTTCTAGGATCACTGAAGTATTGTGCTTCTTCATCTTTCAAGGGAATAACATCAAAAATTCATAAATCTCACGAAACCTTGATACCACCACAAAACAACAGTCTACCACCTGATAACCTCAATTCTCGTTACCTTCTTGTTATGTATCGCGTGTCTAGTCCTTTAAACCGGTGAGCTATATATGGAACGACGATATGATGAATGGCATCTGCTATTGTTAGTGGCATCGATAAATATCCTGGTCATGCACCAGTATTTGCCTTTAGGGAGAAATAGCATCACGCGTTAACCCGGTAGGGCCTAGGAGTTCATTAACTGTAGGAGGTTGATGATGTTGGAAAGCGATTTGATATAGTATTCTAGTAGATAGTAATTAACAATTAAGTACACTAAACTTTTTATAAACAATTTGAAACTCTATAACACGTACGTGTTGCCAATGATGACATTGTGGCACTATAATGTGGTCACTCTCCAGAAGGCTTAAAGTCACCCAAATAGCAATTGAAAGAACTATATCATGAAGGTATCGGCGGGAGAGCTAAGGTCACCGACATTCCAGCAGAATCACCAAACCTAAGTGTAGAACAGATAGTCGATGGGGCTGATAGATTCTGGACTGATGACCGCACACTGGTTAATGAAGCGGTGGAAAGCCGCACAAGATAGACTGATGACCAGGTGAGAGTAGTGAGAATGCGATGTGAGATGCTCAGTACCGTTCGGCTTTCAGCTGAAATGATGATGATGATTATAAAACAACCAACTATTGCTAAAAATTTACCTAAAAGTCCTAACTAAAATATGGTCTCAAAAATTCCTCCGCGTCACTGTCAACTGGAAATATGCCCAAAAGACGGGCGGTATTGCCACGTTGTAGTTATGGCAAAGGTGAATGAAGTGAGATAGTGGTTAAGCGTGAGTCTATCAACCAAAAAAAAATTGGAATATAATGCGTTTTCAATTATAGCTTGGTTCTTAATGAAATACAAGCGGAGTACGATCACTAACACCATCAATGAATGAACGATTACCGACCATACTTCACACACCAACAATTACAGTTCCTGTATGGAACAAGGAAGTCCTATGCGATCGCCATGGAATGTAACCTTCGTAACAATTATAGGTGTAGAGGATGGTTTAGTGCAGTCATTAATTAGTGATTAAGGGCGGCTTGCACATCTCAGTTAAATCTAGATTTAGTGTGATTTAAACTCGACTTAAGCTTAAATCGAACTTAACGCATTGCACGACATCGGTTTAGCGTAAAGCTAGACTTAAAGAAATGTCAAATTTAAACCGGCATGGTAGGCGGTTTATATTGCTAAATCTAGATTTTGTGACATAAACAATCAGTTGCATCAAGGATCTTATATCTTTATCCTACGGATAGTCTGGATTGATGACGAAGCAATATTGCAAACTCTTTATCAGCAAACAGCATGCTAACATGGAGTGTAGTCAAGGTCAGTTAACAAAGTCGAAAAGGTAACAGTTTGTAAGAGTTTGTCACACTCAAGAACTCTCCTTTCCATTTTTAAGTCAATTTTTGCCCATACTTCTAAAGTTACAACGTGCGCACTATTGACCAAACTTTTTGCGACACTAAAAACTTCTGCTAAATGTCACCCGGTCCCCGTCTTACCTCGCTACCACATTTCTTAACCCATCTTCCTTTAAATTATTGTTTTCTCACTACTTTTAATTTTTTCATCACTACTGCTCTCAAAATGGTGTAGGAAAAACAATCACAAATCCGCACTGGACCAGAGTGGTGGATTATAGCCCATTCCTTCTCTTAGAGAGGAATCCTGTATCCCGGCAGTGGAACATTAAGAAGGCTGAACGTCGTCTATGTAATTATTGTACTAATAGCATATTGAACTTCTTTAGGACAGAGCTCAGAATTTTACAGCATGCACCATGGCGCGAATACCATTGCGTTATTAAGTGGATATCTATCTATATTGATATATACCTATTTATAATATCTATATCAAAAACATCTCGAACTTGTTTAGAGCAAAATTGTCCTGTAATACGTAGTTAGTGTATGGTCATACTAGATGAATGAGATAAAAAACCCATTTTTTAACTTTACTCTTCAGAACTTTTTTGAGGTAGTCGTAAGCTTTCCAGTCACTCCTTTATAAAATCCTTGGTTTTTTATATTTGAAACGTTCCATACCTCCAAAAAAGTTGTAAAATATCCAGCACAATTATGAAACATGGAACGCAAATGAATGAACGAAAAGAATGAAACGTGTTAAGCTAGGTTTTGTTAAGTCGAGTAGATTTCAGCATTAGCAAGACGCTACTAATACAGTTTAAGCTAAGTCGAGCTTAATGACTAATGCGACTTTAACAAAATCTAGTTTTAAGAGCAAGTCGTGCAAGCCGCCCTAAGTGATTAACAATGACTTTGTGACCGTCGTTCATAATTAGAAGTACTGTTATGATGGTGGTGTAGTATTTTGTTGTGAGTTTAGAACTTGAATGAATAGATTAGAGACTTTGAGAGCTGTATGAAATGATGAGCTACAAGATAAAATTAATAATTTTGGAAGGAATATTATTGAATGTAATATGTGTGGGTAATATTATGGTCATTGGATTATGGCCTATTCCTTCTCCTAGAGAGGAGGCCTGTGTCCCAGTAGTGGGAACATTAAAAAGGCTGATGATGATGATGATGAATATTATGGTACCGAAAAATAGCTACCAAACGAAAAATGTATGGATTGTGTGAGGTCTGTTGAGAAAGAAAAGGGAATTAGTGATAGTGTGATGGGTGTGAAGACAGAGTGGAAGAAAGAAACGTACGTAAAGTACTCGTTGTATGGGATAAGAGAGAAAAAGAAGATAGCCGAGACATAGATATGCATGACGTCGCATCATGATAAAAGCGGTGACGCAAGACTCGATGATCACGACTGTCAAGAGTGTACGATTAAGAAGATTGTTTTTTTTTATTAATATTGAAAGAAACGCCCGGAGATAATGAAAAGCCTTATGCGCGTTGAGCTGTACAATAAATTATTTTCAAATTATTAATTTAATAAAATTTCTTGTGTCTATCGGCCTGGTAGCATCATCATATTTGTAAGGGTCTTGTCAACATTATTTCTTCTAAACCTGGAATTACTGTTTATATTGTTTTTTTTATTCATCATGTGTCGATGAGGCCGATTTCTCTACAAAATGACAATAAAAATATAAGAGTATTTTCTATCCGGAGAAAACTATTAAAAACAAAATCATTCACAAAGATAAAACACTCAACTACGAATAGTCATTTAATCGTTCTTTCTTGAAAAACATCAAAAGATCATCGCATCACAAACATCTTGTCAAATGTATATGAATATCGAAAAATATAAATAATATACTTTTATAAAAGTCCAATAATATTAAAATATGAGTGGAAATGTCACAAAAAATAAATAAGATTGGAGATATAATCAGCTTTTCCGCAACATGCATTCCGTTTACATTTTATAAATAGGTCATTTTTTTCTTTGATATTTTCTTCAGTAGCTTCTCTGAAATAATATACTAGACAGTTAAAATTAACGTAACTTTTTCATAACAATATAATTGTATCTGTAATCTAGTGCGTATTTTCCATGATTTTTTTTAAAATTGGTATTCGATATAGTTTCGCGCTTGACTGCTATCTCACCTGATGGAAAGAGATGATGCAGTCGACGATGGAACGCGCTTACCTAGAAGTAACCTATTCACTCTTGACTTAAAGGTTCCCGGATTGTAGCCATCAGGAAACACAGACTCCGGCAAGGAATTCCACTCCTTGGCTGTATGCATAAGGGTCCGTTCACACAGACCGGCTCGGAGAGGAGAGCAGATTCTTATCACGTTGAAAACAGAGTTTTTAGTATTTGTATTAAGGTTTATTTTTGCATGTGCACTGCTTTTGTGATTAAAAATACTTGAAGGCGCTTGGTGTGAAATAATAAGAGGAGCTTACCGGCTCCGATCGCGTAATTTTTCTCGATTGTGCAGCCGTTTGGCTCCGATTGCATGCTCTTTCTCGCTCGCGCAGCCGATCGGCTCCGATTGCGTGCTCTTTCTCGCTCGCGCAGCCGATCGGCTCCGATTGCGTGCTCTTTCTCGCTCGCGCAGCCAATCGGTTCCGATTGCGTCCGCGCTTCTCCACGCCGACCGCCTCCGAGCGCATCCGACCGGCTGCGAGCGCATCCGGTGGGCAGCGAGCTTATCCGACCGGCTGCGAGCGATTCCGACCGGCTTCGCTTTCAGGTCGCTTCCAGCCGGTCTATGTGAAATAGTTGGCGGCTCCGCTCCGACCAACTCCAAGCGCATACGATCCGGTCTGTGTGAAAAGAAAAATGCGCGCCGATGCTCTCCGAGCCGGTCTGTGTGAACGGACCCTTAGTGTTCGTTTTTAAGCGTCCTCGGACGCGCAGCTTCATAAACACGTATTTGGCATTACCCCTTCCTCTTAGCTTACATACAAAACTATGAAACTTGCTCCTCGTTTCAAATTGCGTCAAAAGTGATAATATCGCAAACCCAACCAACGCGCAACGTCACTATTATTATTCAATAGCCCATTATAATATTGTGCAGTAGTATCGTTGACGCTTCTTCTGTCTATGAAGCCTATGATTCGTGTGAAGATTTAATTTTTACATCCTAAAAAAAAATTAATAAATGGAACTAGTAGCTACTAATCCATAGGTGCCCTAAGTGGAATAAAATTGTTAAATAATAAAGTATTCCACTTTGGGCACCTAAAAATATCCATAGGTGCCTAAAGTGGAATGCCTCAGGTGCCATTCACTCGGACCGTGCCGTGCGGATGCCCAAAGTGGAATACCTCATTTCTATTTTACGAATTTTAACGTAAATGAACTTTTGTACTTATCGTAAATAATTTTGATTGACTGAACATAATGTACATATAATTTGAATGTACACCTACGTATGAAATTCTTTTTGGCTTTGTTCCAACCGATTAAAAAACCGTATGTAACAGCAATACAAAAGATTTGCAATACATACATGAATTAGCATTAGAAGTATTTTATTAATAAACTAGATTTTATTTTATGTTTATGTATTTATTGTAGAGAGCAGTTTGAAAACCTTTAGCTGTGTTTATTTATTTTTTTAATACACTGTCAGAATAAGTATACGTGATAGGAACTTCCTGTCTGGTTTTTAGTGAGTAATTCATAATATGACTTTAATGAATCGAGAATTCGACGTGATGTTCTTTTGTTTTTGTAGAACACTTATGAAGAAATTATAAAAAAATTATACCGTTTTGATAAAAAAAAAAATGTAAATTGTGTGTTTTAATCAGATCTTTTGAAGGTCCTCAAAAGTACAGGTAAAAGTTACCTAGGTAACAGACATACGGCGTTGCGCCACCGGTACATGGTGGACATCCCACATATACGTACAAAACGTTTTGGGAACACATCCATTATGCGTACAGCCAACGAGTGAAATTCCTAGCTAGAGTCTGTGTTTCCTGATGGCTACAACCCGGGCATCTTTAAGTCTGGACTTCTGGAGTGAGGTTACTTCTAGGTAAGCGCGCTCAATCGTTGACCGCGTCGTCGCTTTCCATCAGGTGAGATAGCGGTCAAGCGCGAACCTATAGACAAACAGGTTCGTCATTGATTTCTCACTGTAGAAAGAAAAAAGAAAGAAAAACGTTTATTCACTATAATTATCCTGATGGTGGCCGATTGCAGAGCAGTGGTGGCAGAATGTTAACAGCCTCGATTTACGAGTTGTAGGTCGCGGGTACAAGCCCAGCCAGGCGCATTACTTTGTGTAATTGGTTTCATCACAAATGCTCTTTTTGAGAGCAGGTGAAGGAACCAAAAATTCGAAGAAATGTGACATCCACCAATTCGCATTGGGCCCCGCGTGGTAGATTATGAGCCATTTCCTCTCCTAGAAAGGAGGACACGGGCCTCCTTTCCCAGCAGTGGGAACATTAATAAAGCTGATGATGAACCTGGCCATCAACTGGGTCCAAAGCAATTAAGAGTTATTTAAAAAAAGAAGAAGAACACGTTATTACACCCTTTACCAATGTTTTAATCGACGTTTGTTTTAAATTTCGTTTTAATTTGTCTTAAAAATAAAATTCCATTTACATAAATTCGCTCCGAACCTCAGATCCCTGGCTCAGACCACCAACGTTCAAGATTAGTGGTCTTCCATTGATTTACATAATTTGAGCCCGAATAGTGTCAGATGAAAGGGTTCAAACAATCAGAGGTAAACCCATTGTCTCTGGGATAATTCGGGAGTACCAACATTACAATAATTGTTTGGTTATTAGAGGAAAGAATAGTCTTTTAGTGTTTATCATCTGTGAGTCAGATTTACAAAAAAACGGTATCTGCGAGCTTTTCAAATGGCAGCCAAGTTTTAAATTTTAGACTTATTTTGTTTTATAAAAAAGTGATTTTGTAATGCGAGCTATAGTGAGCTCGTCATCCGGTAAGGACTCAGATGAGGTCGACGGCTTGGTGTTCCAAGCACTTCAAAATTGGCTGCTCATTGTTTAAAGAAGAACTTTTTTTAGGTGACGAAAATCATTCAATAACATCTTCGCGCTCTTGGGTGGGGCGGAAGATAGTGCCAGTAAAAGTCTAACATTATCCCCCGCTTGATGTCATTTTATAATATTTGCACACCAAAAAAGAACGCCTCAATTAAGATACTTAGGCAATAAAAGTTCTAATTGAAATTATGTAATTTTTTGTCTACCAACTTTAAATATTTTTGATCAAAAACTATCTAGTGATGACCGCACCATATTCTTCATTCATCTTATTTATTTTTTTTCTTCGGTACCAAGAATGAAGACATGACAATCTACAAAGACAATGTTTAATATGTTATTCTTTTGTCAAACTTAATTTATCCTTCACTCAAAATGGTCATTTGTATACATCTTTCTCACGGTCTCAAGGGGCGATTGTTTTTAAAAACGGCAAATCTTTTATGACTTAAGTTTTGGGTTTCTATGTTTTTGTGACCCATGGGCAGGGCTTGCATCTGCTCAGCACATGGAACCACTAAATCGATGGATAAGAAGTTTGCAAAAAAAAAGATTAGTGTTGTTCTGTAAGTCGAATATCGATTGCACGTCGATATTTTTTTAAATGTTCATTTTAATTTCATGGTTGAAAAATTTCGGATTACGCTTAAATATATATTAAAAATATCTATGTACATCATATAACTCTAGTGTAGTTTAATGGTAAAGGCAAACTAATTTGTCATTGTATGTGTTAACTTTCACAAATGATATCTTTTTAACAGTAACAATCAATATTTTCATCGATATCGATTTCTAAGTTGACTTGGAAGCGCCCATCACTACTGCAGGCCATAATTCACAGGCCACAAATCTCGATGGCAGTTAAAATTTCAGCTGGGACCACTTGCGAAACAAAGCGATGTTACATTCTAAAATTGCAATATATTTGTAAGAAATACACAATCCGGCCTGTACATGATATTTAAAAATAAGTCTTGAGAGTGAGCACTTCAGATTTTTAGTAATAAAAATGTAGTAAATAATTTTAGTGTCTTATGTTTTTTTTTTTTTTTTAAAGCGCGGAGATTGCAGATCGTTTGTTCAGTTACTCTATTTACCGTCATCCCTTTCAAACTCACCCTATCCGTGTCAGGATATCTCAAAATCCGGAACTCATCCTGATCTCCGAACTAATTAGTTCAGGTGTTGTAAATGTCAAGTGGTCATTTACTCAATATTCACTTCGAATATTTTAACAAAATATTACATATCTTTACTTTATTATATATTTTGCGTGATCTCCTCATGGTATTCTATGCATTGACTAGGCAGGACGTTATATTTTGTATTCGGATTTGAAAATCGTGAAATGTTTACCATTTTTTTTTTTGAGGTAGCAAATCATCAAATATCTCTTTTCGACAGAGATAATCAGATTTTTACTGACTATAACTCACCCCTATTCCTACAGTTGCCCTTTGCTTTTTTAGAGTAACGGTATCTCTTCCAAACGATTTTGCAGCTCAAACAAAATTGCATCTTAGCGACATGACTAAATTGACTCTCTCGTATCGTTAAGAAATGAATTCTCATTGCACATGTACGAGTAACACATTACACTTTTGTTCGCCTTTTCAAGAAACGTAGTGGAGATGCGTAACCCACTAAATCAAAACAAACTTGACAATACGTAAATAAAAACTAAACAGGCGTTCTTTTGTGTCCCTCTTTTAGTTCATACGTCAGTCTGACTCAAGGCATAGTGATGTGACGTCAGTTTTGAGTCAGATTGCCATATCGATAGAAATGTTTTTGTTTAAGTAATGTAAATTAAATTTGTTAGAGTACCTAGTTTTTTTTTAGGGTGAGTGGTATTGTCTAAAATATTAATAAATTATTTTAAAACATAGTGAACTAGGATTTTAGATCTGGTCTTGATCTTGCATAGATATCTCAGTTTAAAAGGCCTTTGCAGCAGTCAGTGATTTAAGGTCATAGATACTGGTTTTGAATCACTTTTTTTGTTTTGTTTTTTTAGGTGAGAATCATTCAATGACATCTCCCGCGTCTTTAGTCTTTAGGCAATGAGAGATAGTGTCATACTTTTACTGAGTAAAAACTCACTCCTATTTCTTTTTTTCCTTTGTTTTAGGGCCCCGGGGTTCACTTACACATAACCCTTGATACAATCACTTGATACATATTTAATCATTCTCCCATTAAATATTATTTTTCAAAGTTCTAACGACTGTACAGATTTTGAAAAAAGAAACACATGGAACGAGAAAAAAGACACATTTCTACAGGAATAGAAACAAAAAAAATTGTACCTACTCTTTAATTAACATTCTAATTTTACGCGATAGTAAGCACTAGCCAAAGCTAGTTTTACCATAAAATTTGTATAGCCCTATTTGTAGAGCCACCTTGAAATTGCTCACTAAATAAACCAGACCAAATGAGCAAATAAATCCTCAAAGTAGCAACCCTAAGCAATAACCCTAAAGTGCAGAGCGAAAGTCGAAGTCGTCACAATAAAAGACCTTAAAATAAAAACTGAACCCGTCAATGCTCATTAAAATCACGTTTGCGTTTAAAAATAGAAGTCGGTTTGGACACCTGAACACTATAAATCTACTTGTATATTATTTTAACACGCCCTAGTGTTGCAAACGGATTTTCTACATTTCAGTGAGAATTGGGTTGGAGAGGATTTTTTTTTTCATTTGGCAACACATTTATTGTTGTAAGTTGCAGGCGTAAGTTACTACTCAGCTTGGGGACAGAGTTTCGTTCTTGTGTGAGAGCTTTGTTTCCTTATGAGATACTGCATTGATTGAAAGCAGAGGTTGCCGAGTGGTAAAGCCCCCGACTTACGAGTTGTAGGTCGCAGAATCAAACTCATCCAGGCGCATTAATTGTGTAATTTATTTCATCACCACTGCTCTCAAAATGGTGAAGGAAAACATCGTGAGGAAACGGGCATGTCCTAGAACTAAAAATTCGAAGGCATGTGACATTCACTAGCCCCCGTGGTGGATTAAGGCCCATTCACTCCTAGAGAAGTGAGCATTAGGGAGTCCCAGCAGTGGGAACATTATAAGACTTATGCTAAGCTAGATGCTAAATTGAAACGGTATGCAGCTTCGGTAGAATTGAACAAAATTTTGGTTAAAATACCTATAATGACTTTAATATTCTGAGTTGCATTTGTGTTCTGTAAAATAAATAGGCTATCTGCACGTATGCCTTACTTCACGGTATTACCTGTAGTGCATTTAAAGCCACACAAGAACAGTCAATACCGCAAACTAATAAATACATCACGTCAACTTAATAAATTTCAAATAAACTTTAAACAAAAACAAACACAATAAATCTTCGTTTATTGTTAACAAAAGTCAACTGTATTCATTTAATCGACATTTTAAGAGCAGTAAACATATTTTTAATCTTGAATTTATACATGACTTGTTTTTTAAAGTTGCAAGTGCTCATTCGCATTCACAAGCTGCAATGGTAGGGTTTGTTTTATGAGCTGAGAACGCAACGCGAAAGGGTTACTTTATTCTCGTTATTTTATGGTGTTTGTTAAATATATGTGAGTGTGCAGCGAGCAGCTTAGGGTTATGTTAAAAAAAAGTCTTTTTTCTTTCTTTTTATATGTATGTGAAGTATTTTTAACTTTTTATGCAGTATTGTATCGTGTAGGAATTTCTATAGATATTTTCTTTCAATTAAAATATTAAAAAATAAAAACCTATTTTTTTAATACAAATGTACAAAAGAATATTTTTCTTTGAATTTATGAAAAAAGTAATGATTCTGTAGAAATTTCAATTTTAGTCTGATTCCCGACAGCAACAAGATTATACTGCGAATTATAAAATAAACATTAGTATTTTTCCTGGCATTATCTCCACAAGAAAAACGTAAACATTCAAGTTTCATAATTTTTAGTATTACAGATTTATGATCATACTGTTTACGATTCAATGAAATGCATTATGTTTTCCTGTGAATAACAGACTTAAAAATAAGATTCTATGTTTTGACCATAAAACTTAAAAAAATTCTTATCTAATCCTTATCTAATGGCAGCTCCAGATTAGTGGCGTGAAGCTCCGTAAACAGGCGTGAACGTGAACGTGGAGGGTTTACGCGGGGTACGACTTGTGTAGTTTATCCATGGCGTGAATTAGCGCGTGAATTCAAGGCACCAATGTGGAGCCGCCAAAATATTTCAGATAGCTACAATACTTTTGGATAGCTAAAAGAGAAACAGTTTGTGACTATCTTATGTGTGTATGACTAGCTTATGTGTATACTAGCCTTCTGCCAGCGGCTTCGCCCGCGTGAAAGTAGGGTTCTCCTTACAAACTTTAGATCCCCATTACATCCCTTTAGAAGCTGAATTTTTAGTGTTCGCCTACATCATAAAAAGAAGCCTTGTGAACAATTTCATGCTCCTAGGCCCAGTAGTTTCGGCTGCGTGTTGATATATCAGTCAGTTAGTTTCGCCTTTTATATACATATACCTATTTAGATAAACTATCTTAAGTATGTATGGTATAAATATATTCAAATAAAACGAGATGCCAAAATAAGTTGCTGTTATTGTAATGTTGTTGGAAATCATTCAATAGCTTCTCCCAATCTTGAGCTGAGCAAGCTTTTACTGAGTAAACCCTTAGTCCTGTATCTCCTTCGCCTTTGATCTAGGGCCTCAGAGCTCTATTTGAAGCTATTTAGTAATATTGGCTAATCATCAATACACATTCTAATGATATAATTTCTATTGTTACAGATAAAAACTTCACACAATTAGAAGCTTCACTAAACGAGCGACTACGACTCACGTGTGCAGTGAAGACTAATGGTGAAAAACCGTTTATATTGATGTGGTACAAGGATGGATATCTACTGACAAAAGCAGAGGGCCACAAAAGCAGAGGGCAAAGGCAATGGTACGTATTAACACTGGTAATAAACAGATTATAAAAATATTAGTTGAGAAGGACGAAAGGCAAAGGACATATGGATGGGTAATGTAGAAGATGATATGACTGGAATGTAAAGTAGTGGTATTACTGACCAATGTGGTATTAGCAAAAAGGTTGGAAGGTAATGAGAACGCAGATAACAATAAGGATAATGATATAGATTGTATGAATAAAGAGTCGATGCGATTTTTGAAAACCAGCACAGTACAACTAGACCTAAGTGGTTTACCTAAAAGTGTTTAGATTCGTAGTGATAAGTTGAAGGGTTACAAATGTGAAAAAAAAAAATGTAAATTAGCATGAAGTAAAAAATAATACCATTAATATGTTTGATTGCAATCCAGAAGATACAAATAATAGTTTAATACATGCAGAATCAATTAAATCCAATAAAGTCAATACCGACAGTCGAATCAAAACACCTCGTTAAGATTGTTCCAAAGCAGTCATTCCAATCAACACAACCAACTAAGCTACCTTACCTATTCCAAGCAAACCTAGAAATAACAATGAAAATTTCGCGAAACACAGAAATAGAGACATAGGAACAGTAAGCAATGTATCCAGTAACAATATTTACACAAAACCCTGAATACAGCCCATAAGGCATGGTTGAGTTATGAGATTCTATTTTAAGCAGCTCAAAACACTGTGTCGATCAAAATTATGTGGAATATTAATCACACAAAAGCGTCAGAGCTTTTAGAAAATAAAAAGGCAAAAGATTTTGCAATATGCGTGGTTTTAAAGCAGAGAAAAATTTTGAAATAGATTTTCTTGAAGTTAAGCTTTGTTTGATAGGAAATTAAAATGAAGTTTCTTATGAACGTAATATACCATGTTTGGAGTTTCGCGCCTACTGCAGCTGTAAATGGTTTCCTGCGTGAAACTAGTCATAAGAATTCAGTAATTTATCGCCAGTTACTTAAACAAAGAAATGTTCCTTAGTTATTGGCCATTACTTGCTAGTAAGACTGTGAAATTATGAATACAGTAAAATGGGTTCTTGTTGTCTACATACTAACTCATCTTGAATTTCCGGATAAAATTTTAATGGCAATATCTCTGCTGCAATAAATTGGCAAACGATTAACTGAAACCCAAGCCAATATTTCTACTGTAATTCGAACCAAAGTTTATGACTTCATATAAAATCTTTTGGAGCCAAAGCTTTCATTGTAAATAAAAGTGTTTTTGTCTTGATGCGCATTTGGCATGGTATGAAATCCTCGTAAAAGATATGACGTTATCTTTTGTTTAAAATTATGGCTTTGACGACTTTGACTTCTTTTAATGACCATCAGTTACATTATTTTCTCAAAGCAAGAAAAAACAAAAGATAGTACTCAAAACCCAAGCGAGCGCCAGCGCTCACGGAATGATTTCGCACCATCTGGTTGTCAAATTTTCAAAAATAGAATATACGATATTTGAGCATTTTTTATAGGGTATTTTGATATTTATCCAAGAACGTAAATAAAAAGTTTTAAAGACAAACAAATTTAAATTTGGAAAATAAGCAACTTTTCGTTAAAATACCCGCGAACGCGGGCGTTCGCCAGGATAGTTGAAATATTAAATTTTATTAAATATTCTTTTTTTTCAGGTTAAGAATAAACGCTTTCAAACCCAAAGATGAAGGACTATATACTTGCAATCATAATGCCAAAGAGATGAATATTAGGATAAGACTAAAGCGCAGTAATCCTCAAGAACTTGAAGGTAGGTTTATGTTTTTTAGTATAACGTAAGAAGATTATTGGCGGAACAAAGAGGAAAATTTCTTGTGACTAACAAAGAGGAAGATATAGGAACCAGGATGGCCAAACACAGAAGTTTTCTAGAGAAACCATTTCTGAAACAACTAACAGACAGTAGGAAAGATTTCCACGAAACTCGCTAACTCATCGTACAATCTGTAAACAATAAAACGATTCGTGTTACAAATCCTCAATGTCAAACGTATCACAGTAACATTACTCTGAACAGAAGTTTTCATCGCCGTTTCAGTGTCTTTGGCCTGAGCGCGGTTATTTTAATATAATATTTTATTAGCGTCTTTATTGGTCATCCAGATGTGTAAACAGTGTGCACCGGATTCCGGGGTTGCAGCAATATTGCACTCGTGTGGGGAAATGCTTGAAACATTCGCTTTATAAAACATTTCGTTAGCTTTTTCGACGACGTGGGATGCACTTAAATTTTGATCGAAATAAACTGGGATTTCCTGTGTCGTCTTGTGATTTTATTTGAAGAGTCTCCTTATTTATATTTATTTTCATATCGTTTTTGTTTGATGCCATAAAAAGTGGTATGTTTCATTTTTTATTAACTCTCAAAATTTTGGTAATGTGCTTTTCCAGGTTATCAAGCAGACGTACCTATCTCTAATAGGGCACTCCCAGAAACACTATCACAAATCAAAAGTGCAGCCTTAGTAGAAAATAACACGTTAGATGAAAACGTGACTGACACCAAACGATTTATAAAAGACGAAGACCCAGATGATAAAGGAGAGAAAGATGAAAAAGAACATCCAAATTATGGGCATGTAGACGAAAAGCAGGAATACTTTCCTCCAAGGTTTAAGCATCCTACTAAAATGTATAAGATGGACATGAAACCTGCAGGGAATTCCATAAGACTGAGATGCGCGGCTGAAGGTAATAAATATTTTTATTAGTGGATATTTTAGGATCGTGTTGTTTTATTAGTTTTTTTTATTTCTGGAGCTGTGAGTATAGTTCATATTTTGGATGAAGTCAATCACCAATTTTAAAATGTACTGTGATTTTTTTATATATTACACAATTTCACATTTCGCAATTAATATTAATTCTTTCTTTTAATATTCCTTAAACTTTAATATAATATATATTATAATAATAATAAGCTTAATATATAAACTGTTGTCATCGTCCCCAAAGAGTCTGTTCTATTCTACTCTACTAACTTAAATGCAGCACGCACAGAAATAGCCAGAACCATGTTTACTACATCGTAAAACATTTGCAGGGAATCCAACTCCAAACATAACTTGGTACAAAAACAGGAGTACGCCGATATCTCGGGTTTTCTTTCAACCGTCTTATGGAAAATGGTCTATGGCATTGGATGAACTTACGAAAGCTGATAATGGAAATTACACCTGTGTTGTCTGTAATATACTTGGCTGCATAGAACATACGAGTGTTCTCCATATTCAAGGTACGTTTTAGCATAAGTTATAGTTTAAAAGTTTCGAGTTTTTTCAGATTCATGCAAGAAGTCTTTTAGGTTTACAATCATTTGGTGTTGTTTTTCAATATGTATGTTCTTTTCTTACGTTAAATGTTTTTGGCCTTTTACGATTGTGACTCCAATTATCAAAACAGGTTCTTCACTATTTAAAAGCTGTACAATGGGTTATCTCTTATAGAACGCTACCCATCGAAGCCGTACATAAAGGAAGGCTATCCTGGTAACATCACAGTCCTGGTGAACGACACAGTTACTCTGTCCTGTCCACCTGTCTCTGACTTGGAACCTTATTTGTACTGGGTCAGGCCATACAACTATTCTGTGAAAAATGCGGAAGTTGGACCCAGTGATATGCCAATACCGAATGGAGATGTTATAGAGGTTCTTTAAATTTCTTTTTCACGGTGTTGGTCCAAATTCACTGATCGTTTGGTGTTGGATCACTGGTTCTTCGTGATGGGTTGGAGGTTTCATATCTTTGGCACTATTGTAATCAACGGTTGGCAGTCATCTTCTTCTATGTTATTTTGCTTGTAAAATTATATGGTATCTTGCTGGGTAGTCATTTATCTAGTAATCATTTTTAGATTTACAATTACTTTCAGTGGTTTAACACAGGTTTAGAGTATATGTCGCACATGTAATTTTAACTTTTAATTTAAGTCTAATTGAGGTGGTTTAATAACTGGTGAAGGTCTAAATTTTGGTGGTGGTAAATGTTGTAATAACTTTAACTCATGTTTTTTATCCGTTACCATTTGCAGAATAATGTACCTACTTTAGTAACAGGATAACAGTAAGAATCTAAAGAATATGTTGGACCTAAATTAATCTTCTTTTTAATCGTAGCAATGTTCACATCGCTAACATTTAGTCTGATTTAAACGATAGGCGTTTCAAGCTCGCCAGCTATTTGATTCAATACAAATATAAACTGTAAAACGTCTAAAAGAACAACTGACATTCCTCTGATAGTTTCGATCGAAGTGTTGCTTGATTCAAACATTGTTATTTTGGTTCATTGTTTTGTAGAGTGAAAGAATTTCAGTGGAATGTGTTCTTAATTTAGATCACATAGATAAAGTCACTTTTGGATCACCTAAAATGATGTATATGTTTAACCATGACAACTGGATATTCAATGTGTGAGAGAGCAAATGGACCAATGATAATTTACATGAGAAAATAAAACCTAACATTGAATTCAATTTTTTTATAGAGCGTCTATACGCAAAACCAGTACTGACTCGTGGAGCTGATAACCAGACACTAGTTGTTGGGGATACAGCTAAATTCAGCTGCCAGTTCCTCACTGATTTACATCCGTCAGTATTCTGGATGTATTTTACAAAGGACGAGTACGTTTACAACTACACCGTCGATCCCAACGATGCATCCATGAAGGAGACTATTGTGTACTACACTGAGAACAAAGTGGTTGTGGTGAGGGAATTGTCACTAACGCATGGTGTGGTGCATGTTTGTTTTAAGATACTAGTATATATAATTCTATAATAGATACTAGTATATAGCAGTACATATAATTCTCTTGCCGAGAGTTAATGAACTGCGACAAGTAATTAAGATTCTACGTAATTTGTATTCTTTGATCTCATTTGATTACTGTAGTTATTTTTAGCCCTTATAAGTAAAAAAAGTAATACTTTTTCTTAATTTTCACTTCTTCACTTTCACGGCTTTTTACTTTACTGATCTGATAAATTATATGATATGTTAAGTTAAAATGCATGATTTTATACAGATTTTATATATATGTAGTCAAACATGTATCGTGACTGCAATATGATAGTCTTTTTTATTTAACATTAATATATTCACAAGCCATGGTACTTACTTTTCTCTTTACAAACAGACTGCATGGGTTTTATCCTATTTCTTAACGTAATTTTTCACTAACACTAAGAAGCAGACATATTAAACTTAAATCTCAACGCTAATTAATATCTCCATTTATCAATTGGTTAAGTAAAGTGTTTCATAGTGTTTGTGAAAAATTATAAAATTCTTAACTAATGTGTGACCTTTTAATAAATCAGACTACATACAAGTCATTAGAGTTTACTAACTTAACTTGCTAATTTCAGAGCGAAAATCCCGAAGATAAACCCGAACAACTAACGATATACAATGTAACCAAGGAAGATGAAGGCTGGTACGTTTGTGTAGCCCTCAACAGTTTGGGCAACACCACGGCTAAAGGCTACTTGACTGTGTTGGAATGTAAGTAACATCATCAAATTTAAAATATCAGTAAAATTTTGAATGATACTCATTCAAAACATATAAATATTTAGACGAACGCTAAACACCATTTGTAAGTGTTGCACAAAAATAGCAAACGTGTAGAAATTAATTATTTGGGAGAATTTGACTCCAAAAACATTTCAGGCAGTCGATCATATTTGCATCTCAATAATATGGTTTTAAATCTCAGAACCAAGGCAATTTAAAAAAAAATACAATGTAGGTAGAAAAATTAAAATAATGTAGAAAATTAAGGGAAAAAGTCACTTTGTCTTCATATAGATACAGTAGGGGAAAAAGTGTTTTAGTTACGTAAAGGTTCTGATTGGGGTTCTAGTGATTCTTTGAAACCAAATTACTAACACAAAATTACAAGCGTTTTTTTCGGAGTTTCACCCGTATGTAGGGGCTTAGTATCTCAACGCAGGTAATTTAAAAATATTGCACAATCCAAATCCACTCCATACTGCATCTCATTAAAGCGTGGTTCATTAATAAATACTAAAGCACATTAGGAAGTATAATATTTTTATCCATCGTGCATCGTAAAAACATCAATATATTTCAGCAGCTCCACCAATCCAAGAAGCACAAGACCACGGAAAGCATACTCTCCTCATAAACATTCTAACCGTGGTCCTCGGAGCAATGTTCTTTGTAGCAGCCATTATTGTGGTGATGATATGCAAGAAGTTGAAGAGAGAGAAGGAACAGAAGCAGTTGGCGATCGAAACAGCGAGGGCAGTGATAGTAACGCACTGGACGAAGAAAGTGACGGTGGAGAAACCACAAATGAACGGTTCACCTGCTACTACGGGTGAAGGCTTGGTAAGTTTTTTTTTATGCAGCCCTGTCTCACTGGGCAAAGGTCTCCCCCAAGTCCTTCCAAACCTTCTTCTTCTTCAAATATAATATCCATTTAATAATGTAGGATCATAACTTTTACAAAAATTTAAGTAGTTTAAGAAGATCTGGAATTTATCGTCGTTAATTGTGAAACACGATATATCTTCTTGCCATATTTATCGTATCCGAAACTTTGAAAGGAACCACAGTTTCCGTAGTAGTTGTTAAATATTTGTACAATGTTACTTTAACTAGTCGGTTGTACGAGTATAAAATATTGGAAACCAAAATAACAATGATTTATAAACTGCACGTTTTCTATAAATCTACTGTAATGAACACATGAAACTTAATCTAAAGTTTTTCTACTGTATAAACAAATAGTTTCAGAATGTATTTGATTTGTTTCCTTTCTTTTCTATCAATCATCTAACTAATCCATTCCTAATTTCCACAGTTGATGCCAGTAGTCAAAATCGAGAAACAAAAGCTATCGCAAGTCCAAAACACGACCAACGATTCGATGATGATGTCGGAATACGAGCTGCCCATGGACATCGACTGGGAGGTCCCGAGAGAATCACTGTGCTTGGGCAAGATACTAGGAGAGGGAGAATTCGGAAAGGTCGTGAAGGCTGAGTGCGTGGGAATACTGAAACCTGGTATGCAGTCGGTGGTAGCTGTTAAAATGTTGAAAGGTGAGACTGCAGAGAAAATAATTTAGTGTAATGACTGGAGCATAATGCTATTAGTTAATAAGAATATTATTTTACTAAGTCTGATGGAAGACACATCAATAAAAAAAATGTATTTTGAAGCATAGTATTCAGAGAGAAAATAAGAAGAAATTTGAAGCAAGCTTTCTTCTCTTTGGGCCTTTCAGACGTATACGAGTTATTTATTTAAATGCTACTAAAATTGTACGGTTATGTCTAACTTATCCAAAACTCAACTTACCTTTTCAGAGGGCCATACGGACGCGGAAATGATGGCATTAGTCTCGGAGATGGAGATGATGAAGATGATCGGCAAGCACGTCAACATCATCAATTTGCTCGGATGCTGCACGCAGGATGGACCACTTTACGTCATCGTTGAATACGCACCCAATGGAAACCTGAGGGAGTTCCTAAGGAATCACAGACCTGGGAACAGGTAAGATTTCATCCTACTGGAGATGTTTTAGAAAATGTCGTAGAATTTGTAGTTAGTCATTTTTTTTTTTTTATGAGTATCTTCTTCTAAATCGTCCTATAATCGATCTTTTGCTTAACTAGACTTGCTTGTGGTGACGTAAATAAAATGAAAGCTGCCAGGACTTAAAAAAAAATTCAAGCTAAACTAAAAACTAAGCGACTACACGCTAAGAGCTTGCCTGTCGTGTCCCGAGTTCCCGGGGCTTTTTAATACATAAATAGACCCCTATTTGAGGCGTCGCTGAGGTAGGACAGCAAGACTTAAGGCTGGATCGAATACCTGCTCCATGTACTTTGCATAAAAAATTTGCATTATCTACATTAATGTGATAACTTTCGACCTACACGTTTACGATTTTAAAAGCACTTCTATAAAAATCACATCGTTTCTTTCAGATACGAGTCTCCCACAGAAGAACTAAAAGAAAAGAAAACACTCACACAAAAGGATCTAGTTTCATTCTCATATCAAGTTGCCAGAGGAATGGAATATTTGGCGTCGAGACGGGTAAGATACATTTATTCTATTTATATAGAAGGAAATACTGACTGACTGTAATATCAACGTACAGACGAAATTACTGGAACTAGAAAGAGGCAAGTTGACTTACTTTAACGCAGACAACAACGCTCGAATTTATTATTTTCACCTTTTCTAAACGAAAAAGAACTCCTCCTTAGCAACAATCTCTTCAAAAACCTTAACACCTAGTATCATTTTGTTCTCCACAGTGCATCCATCGTGACTTAGCAGCTCGAAATGTGCTGGTCTCCGACGATTGTATCCTCAAGATAGCAGACTTCGGCCTGGCCAAGGATGTCCACAGTAACGACTACTATAGGAAGAAGACGGAAGGGCGGCTGCCTGTGCGGTGGATGGCCCCGGAGTCACTCTACCACAAAGTATTTACTACGCAGACTGATGTGTAAGTTGAAATACTTTCATATATTTGACATCTGTGCAGTGGGAGTCCAATGATAACGGTCCCGAAATCACAAATTCTTAAAATGGTGTAGGAAAATAATCGTGAGAAAACCGTCATGTCCAAGAACCAAAAGTTGGAAGACTTAATTGTGAGTTGTGACATTCTCCAACCTGCACCTAGTTTTCCGAAGTCTAGAACTTTATATGGTTGAAGCTTAAACTTATTATTCGAAGTTTTAGCGCCAAGGAGCAGGAACAATACCAACATAGGAGTGTATTTAAAAACCGAAAAAAACATTAATTTTAAGGGCAGTTGCGTCACTTGAATTTTCATGAAATTGATTGGTCTCTCTTAAAAACGACCACATTAACTACTAACTTTGGCATTAATTTAGAGACCTTATCTATGAAAGCTCCTATAAGCAGATCTGAAGTGATGTAATGCCTAAACCTCGATTGTGAAGCTTCATATAAATTGTTATATGAAGCTTCGTTTTTTTCATTGAAGAGTCTTGATTGTTAAGTTACGATTTTCTTGGTTTATTATAAAGGTTAATAGAAAAATATCTTTAATTTCAGCTGGTCCTTCGGTGTCCTCCTGTGGGAGATCATGACACTAGGAGGCACGCCATATCCTACGGTCCCAGGACAGTACATGTACCAGCACCTCAGCGCGGGACATCGGATGGAGAAGCCGCCATGCTGTAGTCTTGAAATGTAAGTCAAGACATACGTTACTTATGAAGTAGACTTTGTTGATGGCTCCTGTATCCACTGTCATATATATTTTTGCAATATGTCACGGATGTTGATGGCTAGCCTCGACTGGGACTTGCCACCATACATGGTTGAAATTCGATTAAGATTGTATTTGTCTCAAACTCAATGAAATTCTATCAACCATCAAGAGCAACGAAACATTCAAATCCAAAACCGAAAGTGATTGACTTACCACTGAATTGCGAGATTTTCGAGATTTACTGTGGCTTTGGAACACAAACGACTACTGTAGTCCTTTACTTTGCATTTTTCTTAGGATTTTAGTCAGCAATAGTCTGGCTATCTTTCTCCTTCCTCCGTTACTCATCAAATAACTAGGGAGTTATTTGATCCTCCATTGGTTGACAGTTTTTATGGCTAATAGAATATCATTTAGTAGCCGTCAAGATGTGTATTACTCTACTCACCATACAAGCAACTTTTCGTGGGATAATTTTCAGTTAATTTCAAGCTAAAAGGAATAGCAGAGTTATTTAATAAACTAATGGTTTTCTCCTCAGATACATGCTGATGCGCGAGTGCTGGTCCTTCTCTCCGGGAGACAGACCCTCCTTCACAGAACTGGTAGAAGACCTGGACAAGATCCTCACAGTCACCGCTAATCAGGAGTACTTGGACCTTGGTCTACCGCAACTGGACACCCCACCTTCCAGCTACGATGGCTCAGGAGACGAAAGTGACAGTGACTTTCCCTTCATCAAGTAGTTCTTTGAATTGTGACTGTGACGATAGCTAAGGTGAACAGTATTAGTTACGCGTAAGTTTACCTGTGTAGAAAATGATTTATAAGCTTCGGAGAAGTAAAAAAGAGAGTTTATCACTTTCTGGACGTATCAACTGTCCCAAATTGGATGAAATGAGATTAAAAATATGCTAATTTAAACGCCAATTCTGTCGATTGCGTACCCTGACTAAAGGTGATTTTAGCGTACCAAGATTTTTGCAATTACCAGTATAGACTGAGCTAGTAGAACAATGGGACTGTTACTCGAAAGCTGTAGAAGGAAGGAGGTATAATAGGCAAGAATAAAATGTTTGATACCCCGAATGATTAGTTGAACTTAATATTGAACCCACCAATGAGAATCGTGTTGTATATGATAAAGTATAGGTATATTTTACAATGAATTTGAGAATGTTAGACGAGAGTATTACTAAAGAAACTATACTGCTCCTTTTTGGTTAATTTTGGACGTTTCTGCGGACTTCTGTGGTAGATAAAATACTAATAGGATTTTGTACCCTTAATGAAACAAGTGCAGAGAGACGAAGAAGTCTTTAATCTGAAGTTGAGAACAAATCAGACATAATAGTGCAGAATGCAAAATTCTAGCACAAGTGAACAAATTCTGCAATAGGTACATCGTCTGCAGTATAGATGAAGTTGATCCCTGACTGGGTTGTCTTTACACGTACTCAAAAGTCCGAACAGTATACTGTATAGTACTTTCAAACTTAACGACAGCTCTGAACCCGAGGCGAGTCATTGCGCAGTAGCGAATTTACGTTTGCAATTCTGTGCATGCACTGTGAAAGCACGAACTTCACAGCAGTCGTAAGTACTGTAACTACTGTTCGTTAAATTTTCTTTTTAAAATAATTAGTTTATATTTACGATATGTATTTAGTTTAGATATTTATTTATAGGTCTTATACTAAATGCGAAACAAAGTATTGCATAATATTTCGTGTAAATATTTTTAGATAAGTATATGTATTTCCCTTTGGGGTCAAATGTAAATATCCTAGTACCAAAGTTTATGTGTTTTTTTTTTATTATTATTATTATAAAATAAATAATTATTGTGAAGTTTTAGAGGATTTTTTATGAAGAGGGATGTTACATGACGCACTATTTTTTTGTTAGCATCTAGTCTTTTTCAAAAGAACCGAGACGATTTTATTCACGTTTCTCTTAGGATTTTTATAAGTATTTTAGGATTTTTCACAAAATATTATGGCTGTTACATCAAGATATTATAGGTATTTTTTGACCGACTACACTTTGTAGTATTTAATGAATAGTTTTAGAGTATTTCCTAGTATGTCCACAGTTAATTAAATCTATGTGAATTTCCCATTACAACTTTTAGTTTTTAAAAACCACAGACAATTTATTTTTTGTCTGTGAAGAGGATGCATTTCACCACCAAATCTTTTTCGTACTTAATTATGCTATTGCTGTACCTAATTATAGAAATGTGTAACTAATTAGGGAGAAATTATAATGAGATTATTTTGTAAATAGTAGATAGGATTTTTTTTTCTCATTTTTGTGTAATGAGAAAAGTAAGTTTAAAAAAATGAGTTGATAATATTGTCACAATTATCTTTTTTATTAATGGAAAACGTAATAGGATTTTTTTATAAATGAAATGGAAAAATTATAATTATTATAAATATTTATTAGCTGCTTATAATTTTATTAATGACATCACCGTTATTGGTATTTATAACTTAATTGATTTTTTTATTTATATCTTATCAATTATTATTTGAATGTCGATGTGCCTTGAATTAAATAATTGAATATCTTTATAATATTTGGCACTCCTTGTATGTATATTTGATGGATTATGTGTGGGTCAAATCGAAGTTGTAAGAATTATAATGAAATAAAGATTTATAGTGCGAATGTATTTTCCGGATTTTCATTTTATTAAAGTATATTTACAATATACCTGACAGTACCTATAAATTAATTATTTATTTATTGGTACACCAACTGCAGCATTACCTACATACAGAGGGTTTTTGTGAAAAATAATATTAAATAAAATATAGACAATGCTATGCATGTCTATTACCTATAGGTATGCAAAGCTTACACCGTAAGTAAGTATGACTTTATTTAAAAAGAATTTACCACAAAAATTAAGCATAAGTAAATAGAAAAAAACATATAAAAATAGAAAGTAGACTAGAATAGGAAAATAAATCATAGAAAAAATAGGATAAAGTATATAGTATTGAAATTTGAAACATAAATGCTTGTAAATTGATATATTATATTCACGAAATCTCATATTTTTTCCCGATCATACAAATTTTTATTTATTGAAACATGTTTTAGCAAACACCGCCATCTATCAACATCATGTAGTACTTCTACATTAAGAACACAGTTTTTGTCGTACTGGTTAACTCATCTGTTCATAGAGGGCAGTACACGAAAGTCAAAGTAAGAAAATAGGGGCCTAGTCTCGGCTATGTTGCAATACGCTTGTGCGAGTGATTGCTATTATATTTTAGTACGGCGCCGGCGTACAGTACGGTCGTTTTTACTTAGCGAGCCTGAAGTTTGTCTCTATAAACCTAAGCGCTTGTACACACAAAAATAAAGGTTATAAAAAAAGAAATGCGAATAATAGTTGTCAATAATAACTGCTACAGGCATTTTTTTTATATAACTTTATTCTTTGAAAAGGTAAGTATTGGCCGCCACGTCAAAAAAGCAAAAACATGGCATCGGGGTTAAAGTACTTTTCTATTCTCCCATTTGTCCTGCAATTGTGACTGTGTGGCTTGCTTTACACATTTTGCTTTGTCACGTTTATATTCAAATGAGGTTTAAAATTTCATCAAATTTTAACGTTTAAAATGATCTGGGCAAATTTAATTACACTGAGTGTGGCGATTAAAAGGTTAAAAACCGATTTGCTTCCTAATTCATTAAGCCCTCAAGCGAACGCCGGCGTTGGCACACCTATTGTTCTTTAATAGTGTCTGTAATTACAAGATCGAAAGGTTGATTTACCCATTTGCAATAATCACGACTCATCATCTTCCTGCCCTTGTCCCGTTTTATTTGGGGTCGGCGCAATATGTTTTTTTCTTCCATTCTGTCCTGTCACCCGTCACGCTATCACTAACTCCTCTGTCATCCATATCACTTCTCACACAATCCATCCATATTTTCTGTGGTCTCTCTCTCCCTCTCCATCTATCCACTTAATATTGCTTGCAATAATCACGACTAAACAGTCACATTCCTTCTTCATTTATAAGGATTTTGTAATAAAAGATGTTGATTTTAGTCATACATAATTTTATTTTTGTCAGTACATTATGGCATCGCCTTAAATTAACATACAAATGTTCATACAAAAATTATGCTAATTGAACGTTCACAATTTTTGTTTGAATAATTTTTTACAAATTTATTTTTTACTTATCACAATAGTCTTTAGGATGCTAGCGAAATTAAACATTTTTAGTAAAAAAAAAACAAGTGATTTTAAATTCACATTTAAATAACTTCAACATTGATAGTAACTTAAAATAATTATCCCTTAAAAATTATACAAAACGAAATTTTTTTTTAATCACAAAAATATACTTAAACAATCTAGATTCGTAGATAATACTTATTCATTAAAATTAATTATTTGGTTTTGGTTTTGTTTGTGCGTCGTAGTTTAAAAGTTCTTAAAAAAAATGTTATTTTAGGTTACAATATTACTTTACATAATAAAAAGTGACATACGAATAGGCGTCACTAATAAATGTATAATAATAATATTGGTATTCAAATTGAGTGTCAAAAAGAAGAGCAGAAATGATTATTTTATGTCAAATAATTATATAAATTTTAGAAACATGTAAAACAAGGTGTTATTGTTCAATTAAAGATTGTCAAAACCATTTTCATTGTTCACTTTCAATATTAGATTCGATTACATTATTCGATCAATAATTATTTTTTATACATTATCTCACCTAAAAACTGTATTTTCATCAGTAACGTCCAGCGTTATACTAAGTTTAAAAATGCAGCAAATATAATTAGATGATCTAGAAAAATAATTATCTATGGACTTCAATTCGAAAGTCGATTAATAGACTTCAGTTCAGAAGTCGATAAAAACATTAGTACCTCATCCGCACATTTGTTTTGACACTAGTGTGTTCATATAAAGTCAAAGTCCCCAGGCGCTGTATTGTGGCAGGACACAAAGACTGAGCGGCTTCATCGAGAGACGTCTATTTCAATTTTTATGTTAACCTTAACAAAAAATCTAACTTAACATAATTACTTATTACATTTTCAACAATTTTCGTCAAAATAAATAAATGTTGCAAAGTCAAATGATAATGGAACTGTTTCGTTTATTTTTTTTTACAAAATATACAAACTACTGAAGCAGCCAAATTTTAATTAAATACGCGCTTAAAAACAAGCTTTTTTAAAACAGGTTTTTAACCATATAAACATTTCTTTGCAAAACTTTATATTTTTGCGAAAACAATTAATTATATCACATGCAAAATGTCAATTTCATTGCTACCTAGCTAATACCCGATTTGGTTATTACAATATAAGACAAATAGTTATGACGATCATAGTCAACTGTTTATTTTATTATGTCAATAATTTAGTCAAAAGTAAATATAAATCAAACTTGATATAACATTTAGAATGTCAAATCTCTGATTTACTATAAAATATGTGTAGCAAAATTTCAGTAAGAGTATTTTAATACGAAGCGCAAAATTAGGCCGATTATTTTATACATCTAAAATATAAAAAAAAACTGCTGCGCTTTATCAAGTAATTTTGACCAAATAATGGTCACAACTATTCACCTCAGTCGAACATTTCAACAACGGCAAAAAGGCTATCTTACATCTATCGAGACTGTCTTTCACCTATACAACTCACATTATCACATATTGACACAACGTAATTTCTTCTCCGGTACTCTAGACGCGAACTGGAAGCTAGGCACGACAGCTTTCACTTCAGGCTTCTCCTCTTCTCTTGGCTGTTCACCCATCAATGTTCTCAAACATATCTTCATGTCAGAAGCGAATTTCCTAACCAACCTTTCCAACGAGAATAAGTGTTCGTCTAAAGCTTCGGGTATTTCGTCTCTCATGAAATCTGCTAATCTTAAAAGGTACTCTGCGTTTGGACCAGACTGTCCTTTGCATTCTAGAATTTGCTTAGCTATATCTGGTAAAGGAGCTGCTCCCAACCAATGCCTGTTTTCGGGGACGGCGATATAGAGTAGAGCGTTTTTCTTCTCTGAGGTACTAGGAGCGGAGCTTGATGGAGAGGTGAATAGGATGGGGCGTGGGTGGAAGTTGACTGTGTGAGTAATGTAACCCCCAAGTTGGCATTCCCTGGTGGATAGGTAAGGTAAGGCTGCTTTGTTGTCCGCTGAGATCAGGAATGCTTTTCCCCATGTTATGCCCTGAAACAAGAGGAAAAAAAAAGACATTAGTAACGAAAATGATTTTGACATTTAATTCTAGTGGTCAATCTCTACTTTGGGAATGAATTTGTAAGAAAACAGCATTAAGTAAATAAACGTAGTTGCTAAAGTCGAAGCAGACAATATCGTACTCTTGTACAATTCAGTCGATTGAGCAATTCATCAGGTGGATTACTGCGGATAAGCATTGTTTTAAAAGGGAGTCTCTTTCTTACTAGAAGGTGCCATCTAATCCGTTGGCCGTGAGTGTTTAAAAAGATGTAACGATTACGGATTCAAACTGGAATTTTGATTGAAGAGAGAGAATTGTAATAATATGCAAATGAGTTTCATTGACGAGTCTGTCAAGGACTTTTCGAATATTAAATTGATGGATTTAAACTAAGATTAACAGAGTTGTGTTTGTCAAGTTATAACACAATAGTGTCATAACTTGGCAAATTATTACGGAATACGAATCAGTCTTTTATCGCAATGCAGGAGTTGAATGGGTGAATATGCAAAAGTAAGAGTATCAAATGTTGTCGTTGGCAAAGCCTAAATAGTAAAAGTAAAAGTATTTTGCAAAAACATACACAAGAATCGTAATATCATAAACGAGAATTGCAATAAAGATGACACACCAATAGAAACATTTCCATTTATCATGAAATCAGTTTCCATAACAAATTGCGACATAATCAACACATATACGGTAATTAATAGTTAATGAACCGAACATGTGCGTGTACCACGCTTCGTTTGCATGCTCGATAAGACAGATGCATGTGTATCACTTGATCGAATGTTTTCAAGTTGCCTTTCTTTTACACCTATCATTTAGTTTAGATCATCATCATCATCAATTTAGCTGAAAGACGTCCACTGCTGGACATAGGGCTCCCCCAAAAGTCACCACAACGACCGGTCCCGTGCGTGAGTTTGATCACTTCTGAACTTATACGCTTCTATGTCTTTACCACCTTTGCTTTCGAGGTGGAAGAATCATCAAATGGCTTGTCGAACGAGTAAAGAAGGATGTATCAAACTTTTACTGACTAAAACCCACCGGTATCCTACTGTTTGCTGTTTTCGTTCTATGGCCTTGGTCTCACCATTTTTTTCCGGCTTCGGTGTTGATTTTGATGGCAAGACATATTATGTAAATATTAGCTAACCCGACATGGTGTCGTTCAGTCCAAATTTGAACAAATCAATATTTTTTTCTTTCTCTAATAGCTCTAAAAACTCGTTATCAGTTGAGCATTGCTGTTCTTCAGCGACTAGCTGATCAAATTTTGTGTATCTAGATAGTGTTATTTGATTTCTTTAATCTAGGACTTATGTTCTTAATGTAGTTATTTATCTTTAGCTTCATAATCAATGACTGAAGTTTTGTCTGTGTTGTAATCTTATCTATTTCTTTTTTAGAATGTAATCCTATTTGTATTGTATCGTGCGTATGCACCGAATTTGTATCCTTATTATTATTGGGAAATTTGGTAATTATGCTTAATTGAAGAAACATTATCTTCACTTATCACATATAGTACTCATTTTCGTTTACACTACATGAATCCCTAGTTAAGTGATCCTTTTGTTAAATAAACATCCAAACTTATCTTCTTTTCATAAAGCATTGCCAAATACGATTTCCACCACCTCTAGTTAGTCACTAAAATTATCATTCATATCGAAGATTTCAACAAACTGTGGTATTTGGCATTCATTTCTTAATGGGTTCTTCAATTTTGAACGATAGCCAAAAGGAAAAAGTTATTATTAGATAAGCAGATTTTTAAACCAGATTTTTATTATGATCGTTATTCTGTTTAATCTTTGTTAATTCGGATATGTATGAATCCGGTTTTCGTTGGTTATTCGGCTTTGTTTCTGACCCCGAAATAGGTCAAGGTAGAGACATAAATACAAATACCAAAGTGTGCACGTGGTAAACATTTGCTAAAATTATTTCAGTAAACACTAAGCACGTGAAGTCCGGGGGCCGAGCGTGTGTTCTTAAAGTCACCTCAATCTTTTGAATATTATCATGAAATATTTAGTTTAATTAGTCAATATTTAACTTCCGAGGCAGACGGCGATGTCAATATTGTCTAGTAATTTGAATAATCTAGGATGTTGGTACGTATTAATATAATGATGTATTTTATAAAGCTTCTTTTGAGGTCGGAAATCATCTAATGAAGAAGAAGTCATTAGAAGACTCAGGAGCTCCAAAGTGGAATGGGAGATGGGCGTTTTAAGATCACGAGTTTCTCCTTTCAGAAGTCGACCCATGGCCCCAGTAGGCTTCAGTCCTGTTGAGTCCAATGGTTTTGCTGATCACCCTGTCCTCGTATGACATGATGGTGTTTCATCTAAGCGGGATACGCCTACACCGTATGCCCTACCGTGTCCTCAGTGTCGGTCCACACAATGATGACACCCATGAGTTTCTTCCGTCTAATAAAATAGTCTAATATACACTAGTATTTTTTAAGAATGAAATATTTTTGTATGTTTATTCGGAATTGCAGAACAATAAGTTTGTTTTGTTACTCTTGATGTTTTATTTACAAATAAGCAAAATTTTTGTCATGTGATCTTGTTTACGCGATTTGTGATAAAAGTGATTTTTAAACATAATGGAACTCGTTTCTTGGAAGATAAATAATAATGCGACACTATTATGCGGTCGAATTAGTAATATTACGTTGATATTGTCCTTTTTCGTTGCGACCAGTAGTGTCTTGGATTTAAACGCAGTCCATTACTTTGTGTAATTTATTTCATCACCACTGCTCTCAAAACGGTGAAGGAAAACATCGTAAGGAAATTACATGTCCTAAAACCAAATATTCGAAGACAAGTGACATGCACCATCCCACACTAGACCCGCATGGTGGATTACGGACGATTTAGAGACGAGGCCTGTGTCCCAGCAGTGGGAACATTAGAAGGCTGATAATGCTATGCTATTATTCTCTTCCCTCTTTTAGGGTCAGAAGAGAGAAGAGGTTTCTCTTATCAGTACACATCGATCACTTATATTGAAGTACTTACTGACTAAAAAATCGAGATTTCGAAAAAAAAAATATTTTTTTGATATTTCAGATTGTCAATATACAACACACTGGGTCAAATAAAAAAAACACAACCGACGACGAGCAATACGTGGTTCGTCGTTCAGCTGTCCTGTAAGGACCAAGTCCTATAGTGCACTTCGCGTAAGTACGCGAAGTCAAAGAGATATAAGCAAAATTGAAGAGGCTTAATAAATCGTCAAAAAAGTTCTGCGCTCCCATTGCCCAGATGCAGCAGGCCTTCTAGCTCAGTATTTAAGCTTGGCCATATCGAGAATCAAATACTTTATCAAGACAGCCGATGTCTGAAGGCGAATTACAAGGATTTTACACACGAGAAGATAAAAGCTTGATAACCCGATAACCTGTTATTATGACAACAGCGAATTTTGCGAAACACATGGCCGCTTGTCTACCTGATAAGAATATCTTGGAGATAGAAACTAAGTAAATATTGTTACCAAGGCAAGTCATTCACAAGGTTAGCTGGGCCGAAATACATATGCTTGGGGCCCTACCAAGAGGTACTGCAAGCTTCTATAGACATGGCGCTCTGCCATAACTGGTACAAAAGTATGCAAGTAGCTTGCATGCCAAGGACCCATAAGTTCTAATTGACGGATTTCAATATAGCATGCTCGCTACTCACATACTTTTGTACCAGTTATGGCAGAGCGCCATGTCTATAGAAGCTTGCATGCTAGTGACTCATAACAAGTTCTATTGGCGGATGTTACTGGTTGCGTGCGTTCAAATAGCAGATTTTCATGCCAGCTACAGGCACACGTGATTTTAGACCCGCGTTCTGAAAGGATTACTTCACATATGCACATAAAATGATATATCAGTTAATTAATTATATTTTATGAGAGCCTGGAGTCAAAATCTCTTCAGTCGACATCTACTTTATATTATTTGTAAGGTATCTAATCAGAATGTTTGGGACATGGGTGCACGGTATCTCTAATAGTAGTCTAGGCAAATAAAAGATTGCTATTTTAATGTTAGGTATCTATTTTAAGTAAAACTGATAATATTTCTAGAAGCACAAGCTTAGACTGATAACATAATAATATATTAGTAGTAATGTGAAAAACAGTGATAAAAGTGATACTTAGTTTTTTAAACAAATTCTATATTTCATTACAGTTTAAATTATTTGGAAGTAGGTATGACAGACAGAAAAAAGTCTAGTAATAAAGCTATTCATATAAAGGTGAAGACTACTGCACACATGCGGTAGGTAACTAGGTAGCTACTAGCTAAAGACAGAAAAAAGAGTGACCCAGCTGATTCCCCAGTGTGCACTAACATACATTCAACTAAGAAAAGGCCTAAAATATATACTTACACCTCTCTCTGGGAGGATGGAGTAAGTAATAATCCTGGTTGAAGACATTTAATCTTTCGTATGCATATTTCCTACGCAGGTCTACGCGAGACACAATAACTTTTTAATTGTGTCTCAAATTACGGCATAAGAGAGGTTAATAAAACAAAATACCTTTGAAAACCCTGTCATCATCATCTTTCTGTTTTTATCCCGTATTATTTGGGGTCGGCGCAATACGTTTGTTTCTTCCTTTCTCTCGTGTCGCCTGTCACGGTATTACTAACTCCTTTTTCTTTCATATCATTTTTCACACAAACCTTCCATCTTTCCTTTGGCTTCCCTCTCATCTCCATCCATCCACATGTTTATTCATAATTCTTTTAGTAAAATGCGTTTCATCCCTCCTCTTTACATGATCGTACCAAGACAAACGATTTCCTTTCAACTTTTCGGTCACATGCACCACTTTCCAACTTCCTCTTGAATCACTCTTCACTCTCGTCAAACCACACATCCATCTCAACATTCTCATCTTTGTTATATGCAATTGAAAACCTTATACGAAGAAAGAACAACGTATCTTTACTTAATTTAAAGTAACCTGTTTTCAAAAGCACCAATTTCCTAGGTAACAAAAAAAACCTACTCCATTCCTTCCTTGTCTTATTCCTAGAGCCGCGGTAACAGTTTCATACAAACTGGCAGCTCCAGAAGGCTTCGACCCTGATGGGCACCTACAGTTTGCTGACAACTTCTTGAGGCGCGCGGGAACGGTCGCGCCGTTGAAGACTTGGACTCGGTCTGGACTGTTACCAGACGACCGGATGGCAAGCTACCTATTGCTCACCGTCCAATTTCCTAGGTAAGTTCTTAATATTTCCCTAACAGATATGCAAACAGAAGCGATGACAATCCTACTAATCTTATAAGTACTTCAAACAAACAAAGAATTTATAAGTTCGTTCAGATAAAGACTATTAATATAGCTATTGTTCTAATAACAACAACAAACGATTGAACTGTGAACTTTTTAAACAATTAACGATCTATCCCATCCGATAAGTATTGAAAATACTATTGATATATTTATATATATGTATGGGAAATGATTATAATTGTTTTAATTGAACAATAATACCTGAGTGTTATGAGATCTCAGTGTAGAATATTCTCATGCGATTGTTTTAGCGTCTTAACATTTTGATGAAGGCTCTTATGTTATGTTTAGTAAAAATTAAAATATTAAATCGTATTTTCAAAAAGTGCTGTCGGAGTTTTGTAGTTAGGGTATGACTACCTCGAGGAGGTAAGTCGCTAGTACTGCGTCTTATCTCTCATCGGCAATGTCCCATCGGACTATGAGAATAAAAAAATACACCTGTGTTTGCGCACAGACTTGTACACTATAATTATATAATATCTAATGCTTATTTGGCTTGAGATTTGCCTTGGTCGGTAGGTTTATAGTTAAAAATTAGAAAATATGTAGTTAGATATGCAAACGGATACCTAACAACTACTACTACTTAACTACTGTATACTATAACTAAAAATACGAAAACATGTGACCCATACTGACTCGGAGTTGTGGATTACAGTCATATTCTCTCTCCTAGAGAGAATGCCCTAGAAGAGTGAAAATTGATTTGAAACTTGGTAATTAATTAAACAAAAATATAGCATAAGAACTTTGACTTAGATAATAATTAAATAAAGACGGTTAGAGATACAAACAAGGCATAATAAAAAAATATAAGTTAGAACGCAATAGAAAAAGAGTTCACTAAACTCAACCAATCAATAAAAGAATGTCAGTAAATAAAATAATGTATGTAAATGAAGAAATTCAGTTGCTAGCGCGTGACATTTTGCGAATTTAGCAATACTTATTACAATACCAAATCAAGCTGATACTGCAATGTTATTTACTACCAAGTTCATGGTTGCTAAGTTTGTTACATTGACTGTAGCAAATTGTGCTTGAAGTATAAAACAAACTACTTATGTAAGTACAGAAATTGATATTCTTTATCAGCGTAGAATTCTTGGAAATTATACTTCAAGGTATTATTATATTACGTCTAGAATATTGAAAAAGGTATTGATTCTTAGAACAAAATAATGTTTGGTCGAGAGAAATTGTGGATTTCAGAAGAAAATCTGTCTAAAATTAGCAAATCGAAAATGCTTGACCACATGACTTTTCGAAAGCTTATGTTTGTTCCATACATTTCGGAATATCGAATTTCGTTATCGTTAATGAAACTGACTTTGTCCCCCAGCCCCTCTAGCCAAGTTGATAATCTACAATCGTTAACGCTAGTAAAAAACTAATCAAAAGTATAGGAATAACTTCATTTCAACAAAATTATTAGCTAAGTTCACAACATTTAAAATGACAGAATGAAATGTAATCGTTTCTTCAAAGATCATCGCTACATCCTGCAGTTTTACGATATAATTAATACTTACGTTGAGGCGTTTCGATTGTAGAAAGAGACTCATCACTAAACAATTGTAACTTGGCTAGGCCCCCTGATACAAATGCCTTAGAAGCTTTTTTAGGACGATGGTACAATTACTTATGATGCCAAACCTGAAGATCCGGTAAATCCTTCAATTTCAACTAATATATAATCAATGGCATTTGTGGAAGAGACAGCACAATATTGCAAATAACACGTGCCAACTACGTAATAACAGACTGCCAAACGCTGGAGAATATTTAGCGAGTATTAACAGTATCTAAATAAAAAATATCAAAGTTCGAAATAGAAATAATTCTTCGTAGACACAGACTGTCATTAAGATCACATGACAGAAAATCGTAAGCCACTAGGATATTAATGTTCTAAAGTAGCTCCCTTTGATGAAGAAGTGAATGATTAGAAAATACGCGCACGGCTACATAAAAACAAATCACAGTCCATATTCTCGTATCTTCTAGCAATGAAGCTCAACCAATAATAAAAATGACGAGTCAATTTCTCGCTTATAGCAACTTAGTCTTATCTTCAATAACGTGTAAGAAGTGATTAGTAATACCGGAGGTTAGGAGGGCATCAGCTTTGTCTAGAGTCGTAACCTGATTGGATACCTACTCTAGTACATTCCTCTGTGGTTCTTTCCTGAATTCTGTATCTAAAATCTCATCATAAGCCTAGATTTTTTTATAGCGTTATCATATCTTACTTATTTGTTTCATGAACATATAAATGGAAGTATGATCAGTCGCTGAATCGGCCTCACTAGGGTATGGGGCCCACTAGGACTAGTGGTAATTGAAAACCAGCGTCAGGCACTTAGCTGCCTGACATTTATGCTGAACTGGGCCTGTTTGGAGCAGCCGTGGGGCAAACAACAATTATTATTGTACCTACAAAATAGTTTAAGCAATTTAACTTGTTGTTTATTATTGTGCTATACCCTGTGACTGTGTCAATAAATGTTATTTCTTTCTTTGGTAGAAACTGCGTAGTACTACGCAATGGAGAGTATCCCTGAGAATTTACCCATAAAAGCAAAAAGAATATTTTAAAGTAAAATAATTATGTTACTAACTTTACAATTCGTATTATATATGTCACATCACTCACGTCTCATTAAAACTATGTATAGTAGTATAATAGTAGTACCATTGTCACTTGTTTCATACTGTATAACTATTTTAATTACAAGGAATATTGCAATATTAACCTTATTCTATCAATTTGTGACGAATTTTGATATTGAAACCGAATATCATTACGTTTTATACCTAAACTATTGCAAAACAATTAATTTTTATCTTTCAGTGAACCCAATTGACCTCATTTACAAACAGAACATTGTGCTTAATAGATATTTTAACCATTCAGTGTTATAACAAAACTAATGATGCAAAAATGAATTTAAAAAAAAATGGTTCTTATTTCACATAGGCCTACATGAGCACTACAAACGACTGAAGCTAGTGCACAGTTCCAAATTGGTCGTTTCCTATGGAGAAAAACCGGCAAGAAAATCCATGGTTACACTTAAAAAAATGGTTATTTACAATATTTCGAAATTACAGTATTTATATGATTATGTAAGAACAGTGTAGATCAGTCAATATTGTACTCAAAAGCACATTAAAAATAATCATAATAATAGAAAATAAAACAAAATCTACACTAATATAATAAAGAGGTTAAGTTTGTTTTTTTGTTTCTTTGTTTGTAGGAGGTAATCTCTGGAACTACTGGTCCGATTGGAAAAAAAATAGCAAGAATAAAAAGCTGCTTTACTCCTGAGTGACAGAGGCTATTTATGTACACGAGCGAAGCCGCTGACAAAAGCTAGTTTTATATAAAATGCTTATTCAGAGTGTCAATATATTATGCGCTCATTCCTTTTTGAAAATGATGCAAATGAGACTAGAATTCAATTTACAAGTCAATGTACCAGCAAAGACATATTTAATTTACTCTCTGACATTCAACTTGCACTAATTCAAGACTGTTGACCGAAGCCGTATGAAAGACTATGCTATTTCTAACAATATATTTCGAGAGATCTAAAAGATGACATTTTGTCCTTGCTCCTAGAATTTAGAATTAAATCTTTCTTCTTTTAAGTCAAGATGAAAACCTTTACAAACTTTTCAAATGACATAAAACTGGAATCATTTTCTTTTATCATGTATCTCAAAAAACATTGCTGACATTTTTCAATTACACACTTCAGCTAGGGTTTCTTGTTAGACAGACTACATTTATAACTGTCTAGATTTAAACAGACTAGACAGCAAAGGGTAAAATCGAGAATACGAAGAGCTGTTACCGTCTAGACACAATATAATCACATCTATCGACCGATTTGTAACCAATCTTCGTTGAAATAGGGGAATAAGTGATTGACGTTACAGAAATTATTGACTAGTTACTTTTATCATGAAAATGTCATATTACAATGCGTTTTAGAAACACATTTTGCGTACAGCTAAGGAGTCAAATTCTCTGTCAGAGTCTTTAGGGCTAAGGGTAATCGAGTCTAGAGTGAATAGGCTACTTCTGAGCAAGCGTGCTTCATCGTCGGCAACATCATCGCTAACTTGAGAGTTAAACATGAGACTATCCGAAAAAATGTACGTATACTTACACAAGATAGAAAAAATAAATTAAACCCTACATCAAGATAAGATAGAGCTTCGAAATAAACCAGACATGTACCGAGCTGGAGTGGATGCAATAATCTTGTTGCTAAGCGCTTAAAATCTCGTGTCCCCAACCTAACACGATATTCCGAAATGCATACAATTCTCTAAAATGCAATACAGTCATAGCATTACAATACAATACGGCTCCAACCCGTCTAACCGGCCAGTACCTACGTTCTCAGCCTATCAGAACTCGAGTCTTCAAGATATTATCCCTATCACGTGTCACTTGTGTCACGAATGCCAATTTACAAATCGGCGGACGTAATTCGCACCGTGTCGTGTTCATCAAGAATCCTCCTTTGTCCAATATCGAACAAGAGTATAAAGAATTTATTTCTGGACCACTGGGCTTTTTATTATATTGGCTTCTTGCCAAAAAATCTTTGTTTTGAAAGGCTTGAGGGAATAGGTTGACCTAAATCGGGAGAAATAAGTGTCTATTTTTGATGGGGTTACCTAATAAGTTTGGAAATCGGTAACGTTTGAATTTAAAGGGGAAAGTAAAGATTCGTAGATTCATTGTGTCTAGAATCTAATGTCCGTTTTGAAAGTATCAATGACCAAGAGATAGGGTGCATTGTACTAGCATGGTAGCAATGACCATATATCGCAAATGTTAGCACACATTATTGACTTTCCAGATAAAGCTTAGAAACTAAAGCATGTTGCGAATAATGTGCTTGCTTTGGAAGAAATAGCAACAATGAACTTGAGTGACGATAAAAATATTGGTATAGTGATACCACCAAGGCACAAATCACGCTCGATCTATGATAGACAGCCCACAAATAACTACAGACACGTAAACAAAAGACAATCACTTACAGTTCACGTCAAAAGCACGCATGACGTAGACAATCTATTCTTAAATCTCTACAGTAACGTCATAGAAGATTGAATGAATAAATACCATAGAGTATGTGAAGTTAATTTAGTCAGACGAAGTAAACCAAAGAATCATATTAAACGCAGTTAATCTAATAATAAAAACTGACACGTGTCAAAAGCACGTGCAGATAATAATACGAAGCATGTGCAGAGTCCGCGTGAATTTGTTGTGTAAAGAAATTATTGTTAGTGGCCAAAAGAAAATGTCAGCGCTGTCTTCTCGTATGAAACAAGAAATGAAAGGAATTTATGAGAGCATTTTTATATTTGAGAAGCTGCGGAAATCTGATCTGTTTATGGAAAGATCAGCAATGAATAATTGCGATATGATAATACTTTATAACGAACCAAGACCGACGAAAGAAAATTAGAGCACACGTGCTTATCATTTTCGGGGTAAATGACACGATGTAGATTTACGAAAGGATGCAGAAATATGTTTTGCATTACTTTTCCGAATTCGTTGGCAAATGCCGAAGGATTAGGGACTGAAATGACTCTTAGTTTTTCATTTTTAAACTGGGAAATCATCTAATGACATCTCTTGCTCTAGGGAGAAGCGTATGTCAGTATTTACTGACTAAAACCACACCTATGCTCATTCGGTTTTTCTTTACGTTCTAGGACCACGGGTATTATTTTAGTATTTTTCCCTTGGCCCAAGCAGGCATCGGCCCCCTACTACGGTTTGCGAAATCTCATTGAGACGCACGTGGAACACTACTCATAATTAACAATTCAGGCTCGCGGTCCTTACAGGATAAGCGGGTGGTGAGCTACCATTGCTCACTGTCTGCAAGCACAGGCTTTCGTATGGGAGTAATTTGCCACCGTAGGCCTACGATGGCAAATTAATTCGAGTGCCATTGATTAAAGAGCTCACCGTGTTTTTCAGACTAATAAATTAAAAATAAACTCATTGACTTCCAATCATCTACTCGTAAGTATTTGAAATATTTACACTACAAGATATCCTATTACATTAAAATGATGGATTCGGTCTTATCATGAGGAAAATTGTTTGTTTACATTTCGCAATGTCCATATAATTGTAAACAATAAATTAAAAGATAGCAATTAATTGGATTGGCAGAAATAACAAAAAGTTTCACATGCAGTTTATTATTGAGTATAGTTTTCCTGTTATACAATAGTGATAGGAGATCAAGTGATGCTGTGTTTCTTGATAGCTTGAGATGCTGAATTTAAAGATATTATTTTAGCTAAGATCAAGGCGTTGTTTATAGTAAAGTAAATTTTTAGAAACGGTGCAGCTGTTTTTGGATAAGATATGAATGTTCCGTGAATAATGTTTTTAATAAATATTTTCATTTTTATTTATTTTATATTAAAAAAAAAAATTAATACAAACTTTTTGTAACTAACTACTTGTAACTTTTTTTTATTTATTTTTTATTATTATGTTTTTTTTGTATTTATTCCCGATCCTGACGAATATAACGTGAAAACAGTCGTCGGGAAAATCCGACTCGGGCCGAAAAAGTGTTAATCATTCACTCAGATCTTTGAGCAATTGTCTACGCAGAAAAATTTGTACACAATCTGTAACGTAACAGTGAGGGAAAGAATCCCAAAATGCAGATCAAAAATATCCTCATTCTCTTTAACATCTCCATTTTCCTCGTACGAAACAATGACGTCATACAATCTCATGCAGGGATTTATCCTCCAAATACGTCACAGACCAGGTGTTAAACATTCAACGTCAACCAATTATTTCTACTAATTAGGTACGCTAACCCACGTAGGTGACGAATAGTGTTGAGAGATGCACGAATTGCTTTGGAATGTGTATGAGGTGCTTCATTTCCTTTGTTTAAGCTCTCCTCGATTACCTCAAAATCTTTTAGTAGCTAAAACTTTATTTTTAATTAGGTAAGTATATTCCTTGCCTGACTCAGTATATGGCTACGGTATACCGCTTACGCAGACATACCTACTTGAACAGGATTTTGATGGGCAAAAATCATTATATGACGAATTCCGAATTTCCGACCTTGGGCGACGCGGGAAACAGTGTCAGACTCTTACTGACTAAACACCCCACCCCGTTCCTCTTTTGTCCTTCGCACTGGGGACAAGCCTTCTTTTCAGAAAGAGACCCTGGGCCCCAGCAGGCTTCGACCCTTTTGCATAGTCCTGACCTGACCTGAAGAAAGATGGAGGGTGGTATAAGGTCTACAGAGATAATCATAGGAGATCGGAGCTATCAAAGTTGTTTCTGGCCTGCTAGTCTACCGATTATTAGCTATGACTGTTATGTTGAAAGACGAATGGGTTCGATCCCCACCTAAGACAAATGTTTGTATGAAGAGCACGATCATTTGTTCTTTGTCTGGGTGTAGTTTACCTATAGACAAATAGAGGCATACAGGTGTCTCATCTCATACAGGTTTAAATCACGAGGAAAACTGAATAATATACGCCGGACATATTCTAAATCACCTATTACGCATTCATCAATTCTTTAAATGCATATCCTATGACTGATCTGACAATATTGATGTTACTGCAGATTACATCTCTCTACAGAACTAGCCTTTTGTTGGGATGATAATAATAATGCAATAAAACTCAAGATATGTTCAATAATCAATATGATTATTATGACAAGTCATTATTATTCCAATGGTGAGCGGCGGAAGCGACTATCGGTTATGACGTTTAGTAAGGAGCGAATACTGAGAGGCCTTATTTTAAGAGACGATCAGAAAATTGAGGACGGTTCTACAGTTTCTAGAAGTAAAACGAATGAATGACTTGAGTACAATGAGATACCACTGGATGAAACAAACCCAAAGGCAAATAAGATCAAAATAAATGAAACAATAGACGTGCACAATTTCGTTCTTAGTTAAGTAATTAATGAAGTTAAAAGTAGGTTACTAGCTATAAAAGAACCGCTACATAACAGGAACTAATCAATCTCTAATCGTATCCAGCATAGCGGTAATCGAAGGTTCACAATTGAAACAAAAGGAGCCGCAGAATTACGAAACCGTTGGTTCAAAGTTAATCTAATTACAGAACCCATTGGCCATGGGTATTGCAACGAAATTACCAATTTGCCTGAGATTAGTAATAATTTGAAAGGTCTACTTCACAATCTGATTGGTTCTAATTTCAGATAAAACTGCGTAAAACAGTGTGGAAAGATGTGATGAAAACATAGCAGTGTTTGCAAAATATGAGACTTGGCTCCTGGATAAGTGTTTGCCCTGTAAAGATAAACAGCAACAAACCTGTGATGGGAGATACGAGTATGTACGCGATCTCAGCTCTCGCATTACACCGGTCTACAGCATTTTTGCGCACGGGTTAAACGTAACTTATTTTTATTGTTTTTATATCTAGAAATAAGAATAAGAACAAAAAATAGTTCTGAATTTGCTTTCATGAGTAAAAAATGGGAAAATTAAAATTAATGAAAATACATTAAAAATTGACATAGAGGTGATTTATTAAAAGATACCGAACGTCCATTTAAGATTTTTTTTTACAATAGAAGTTTTAAAAGAGTGTTACAATGTTTAAAAATGAACAGTTTTATTTTTCCTGTCATGTTCAGTAGAAGTTTCTCTTATTAAACCCCAAACATAATCTCCCATCATGCTTTCAGTATACTGGCCTTGGTAACGTCTCTCAAATTCCATTATATCTTGATGGAAGCGTTCCCCTTGTTCTTCCGAATAAGCTCCCATATTATCTTTAAATTTATCCAAATGAGAATGTAACATATGCATTTTTAGAGACATTCTACATCCGATGATGGCAAAATTCGTAATCATGTCAGAGATCAACTCTTCATAATTTTCAGCTCTACGGTTACCAAGAAAACCATGAACTACTGCCTTAAAACTGTTCCAGGCTTTTTTCTCTTCTTTGCTAAGTAACTCCAGGAAAATATCACAATTCATAATTTTTTTTACTTGTGGACCTACAAAGATTCCAGCTTTTACTTTCGTGGTAGATGTTCAAAGTAAATCGCCTCGTACGCGGAGGAGAAGACAAAAATAGTTAAATCGCTCTAAGTTCTTAAAAAGCAAATATTTTCGATTTGTAATCACATTTTTGTTTATATATGTGCTTATATAATAATAATTGCATTAGTAAAACCCATGCGCAAAAAAAAAATTTTTTTTTGTTGACCGGTGTTATAAATGAATGAAGATCCGTTATACAAAACAGACAAAAATTACAGTAGACATATCTGAATCAATGAAAAATAAAACACAATCTTGAAATTACATTTGAAAGGAAAGTATCACAAAATAAATAGAGATACTGATGTTTATCTATTTGGCACAGTCATAAAAACAAAGCCACTGCTTTGAACTGGTTTGATCTGGGATTTTGCGTTGTATTTACGAAAGCGCTAAGCAAATGAAAAATTGCAAAGAAAAACAGTTTTACCAATGTTATTATGTATATAGTTTAACACAGATTTAGCACAGCAGGTGTTTTATATTTTATGCAAATGATAGGTACTCTTTATTAGTAATTGAAATGGAAGTAATTGAACAACAATGCGGAAATTCTCTTTTATCCTTTTTTGATCTGACTAATACCTTTTGACGTCACATATACCACTGCACGACTGATGATTCTGGGTATTCAATTCACTGTAGTTGCATTTAATTCCATTCTTAATTTTCTGTCTCTCTGATTTTCTCTCTCACTGGTGAGCCCAAACGTGTGCGTGTTTTATTTGTTTGTTTTTTTTTTAGTATGATTTCTAGCTATAGTTCATAAACATGGTTTTAGAACATCGGTGCAGCCATTTGCTAGTTATTTAGGGGTAAAAATAGGATTGAACAATCGAATGTTTGTCAATATTCGTAACCTGTACGATAATTGAAAATCTGTTTCAACTGTTTAAAGTTTTGGGGGGTGAGAGTCGAGAGTCGAGTTTTAAATTTTTGAGAAGTTTTATCAATACCATTTCCCACTCTATCCACGCGTGATCGTCTATTCTGTTTTGTCTTTGTATAAACTACTTTAGACTTATTGCGTACTTGCCTGATTCATCCGTGCAATGCACCTGTCCTGTGTAGACACTTCGTCTATTGAAATATGGTACTTGTGTTGCACTATATTAGCCTTTACTTAATATATTCTCAACTCCAATACTGTCAGTTTCTTTGTCCTTATTGATAATAATATTGCATTAATGAAAAACTTCTTTCAAATGGCACGTAATGTTGATAATATTAATGTATTTTGTTCCGTCGTTTGTTCTATAATTTACCGTTTCCCTAACGAGTGCTTTATCACTATTAATATGTAATAATACTTTTGTTTTGACGTTTCGGGTTATCAAATTGACCTGTTCAATGTTTTAGATTGATGATATGAATTAAATTAATTTTGTTAGTTTAAGTTTTTTTACTGACGTGGGAATACGGGTTATTCACATCGTTTGTATAGGTTAACATTATTTTTGCAATATTTTCCGTCAAAATACGAGTAATCTTAACTGTTTTTTTAAGTGGGAAATATGACTTCTGGTCTAGAGCGCAGTGAGAGGGTATTTTACTGACTAAAACCACATCTATGTTCAGTTCCTACTTTGCGTTGCGTTCCAGAACCCTGGGTTTCCTTTTCGGTAGCTAACGCATGGTACTAGTAGGTCTGCTGGGCTCTTACAGTTTTGCCAACATCTCTTTGAGGGGACACTACGGAATCCGACGACTCGGGCTCTGTCCGGAGAGTTACCAGGCAGCCGAACCGCGAGCCGTCCGCAACTTCCGCAAGACATCGTGCCATGGATTATTGATACTTTTGACGCTAATACGTAAAGAAATTCACGATAACAGACTTTATAGTTTATATTAAATGTAGGTTAATGAGCGACGTAATATCGGTAGTGGCCTTAATGAAGTAATTTTACATCTTATCAATCACGACTTGCAGTTATTTCTTGTTTTTACCAAACACTCAATAAGGATGTCAAAATGTCAACAACAGAGAAGTATTGTCAATATTTTTTATTGACAAAAGTAAATACAATTAAACTGAGTAACCGTTTCCCATTTGCGGTCACAGTTTAAGAGGAAGTTAAAGTAGATAACAATGAGATCAGTTAATGGGTCAAATTCAGTGGCAGCGAGTTTAATTACATAAAAAAGTAAGACTTTTTGTGTTAATCCACTGTAATTGTATTGATTAACAGTTCCTATTTCTAATCACCTCGCAACACAATATAGATACACTTAAAATAAATCTAGCTGAAATTGTGAACTTTACTAATAGAAGACTTGGGCTATGCTTTGAGTTTCTTTGTGTGCTCACATCAGAAATTAAATATTTGCAGGAAAACGAAGGTTGCCGACAAAACCCGAAGAATTGCCAAACTTGGTGGCAGTGGGCAGGGCACATTTCTCGCAGAACGAATGGTCAATGGAGACGAAAGGTTCTAAAGTTGTGACCACGTATCACATCGAGACGCAGCATTGGAAGACCTTCCACAAGGTGGACCGATGATGTGGTGAGGGTCGAGTCAATCCAATAGATGCTAGACGTACAGGATCGGTCGTTATAGCGACACTTGAGGGTCTATGTCCAACAGAGGATATCTTTTGATGAATAAAAGACAGAAGAAAAACCAACAATCCAAATATTGGTTTCTCCCAAAAAACTGACTGAAATTAACACCAATTATTAAGTTCATAAAAAGGGTCGAACCATTTGCGTCAATGTTTCAACTATCTCGCTAAATCAGTGCCAAACAACAACGTTTCAAGTGAGATTAAAAAGTAAAGTTAAAAAAGTAAACATTACTTACTTCCTTGTCCTCTATGAGAGTCGCGACTCGGCCCGGCTGTAACAAAAAAGAAATTTGTTAAATCATTGTTTTGAAGTGAAGAATTTGATAAGAACTAGTTGTATCATCAAAACATCTTGTTTTTTCGTTGTTATTGGCCTAAAACTTGTTTTTAAAAACAAATATAAGAAGCTTTATGTTTATTAGGTTGCATCACGTGTTTCTAATAATATTACCTTCGATTTGGTTTTTGACCTCTGAACTTATCTTTTGCGTGTGTCACTGTGTATAAGTGCGGTAGGTACTCCTGAACACGGCTCGTATTGTTAGGAGATTCCTTTCTCTGGAGCCCTGACCCCCGGTGGCTTGGACCCTGTTCCCGATACCGGTGGGACATTATTTTTTATAGGTATTTTTAAATGTTTTTTTTTTGTTTAACGAAATATTTAAAAATATAATTTATATGTTAAAAGTGATGAATAAACGGAATAATAACTAAGTAATAATAATAACTAGTTAAACCGTATCAAGGTAGCAAGTATGCCTGCTTCGCCAGACGCGAAATATTTTTGGGGTAATCAAATATAGCTCATGTCGCTCAGGAATATTGTAGCGGTTCCGTAGTTCCAAAGATTATTTATAATTACTAGAATAGTGTGTATGGATGGACATAGGTATGTGTGTATTTATTTATTTAAACTTCAGGTACAGTAGAGATACATAGGCGGACTTAATGCTACAAGGCATTTTCTACCAGTCAACCTTTGTGTGTAAAATAAATAAACAGAAATTTTAAATAGATTGTAATATAAATTGCTGATATTATAAACCAATACATACTATGATAAATATCAAATAAAAATTATGATTAACAGAACTTAAAATATGTCAAGTATTGTGTCCAATTTGTGTATCATTGACTATCTCTGTATTAACTTAAACTAGCAAATAATTATGACACCGAAAACGATTCTTCAAGATTGACAACTCCTTTCTTTTATAGAAATAGACCGTGTATGGAGTAGAAATAGTTTTAGACCGAAAAGGGACGTAGTGGCCACAATAGAGATGATTTTAATGCAAAAGATCGCAGAACTCTGAAAACCGGAAAAGTTGCGGTAGACTGCAGCTTTTCCGGTTTTCGGTAGATTGCAGGAAGAATGTCGAAGACAGGTTAATGAAGAAACAGACTGAGTCGGGAGTATTTGGCGGGATTTCTTCGAGTGAAGTGTAATTATCAAATCGATTCCATTTGGATATTGTGATTTCAAATTGATATAGTTTTGGATTTCAAGTATCTGCACAGCTGAACATAATGTTAGTGAATTATTGAAACAGGTGCAATTTAGGTAAAATGGCCCTGTGAATTTTACTGTAAGTTTGCTGAGAAGTTTGACTTAATACATAATTTGCTGAAAGATCCGTAACGTAGATTTCTATGGAGCAGAACGTGCAAGAAACTCCATGGACATTATAAATCATATTATGAGGTACTAAAATCATAGTTACATATTTCTTGTCGCTTCTACACAAGTAGTAAGTGAGTACTACTTAATTCACTTTAAAATTGTATTATTATTATTTCATTAAAGTCATATTATATATTTTAAAGTATTCATACTAAGCCATGGCTTTAAGAATTTAGTACCTATCCAAGCCAAAAATATCAACAAAAAAAAAAAAAAAAACAGGCCGAGTCATGGAAATCGCAAATCAAAATTCAATTGCGTACCACAAGACAGCGCGTGGGTGTATGTTTTCACGCAAAAATACTAAAAATAGGTACGGCGTGATAGGTGCGTGATCGCAGTAAAACTCAGTTTATCTAGCCTAAATAAACTAGCATGATGCGTAACTAAATGTTTACTATAGAACATGTTTTTCTACTTTTCTTGACTTGTTCGGAAATTATGAAGCTAATCGTCCTTGACTTTAGACGAGATTGTCTATCAGGCGATAAATAATCTTTCACGGGATCGTCTGGCAAAAATGATTTAGTAAAGTACTAGTAATTAAAACGAGTAAGATACATTATAAAGGAATACGGTCCTCAGTAAAGAGGGACACGACGCAAGGGGTTTCTATAAGACGGTTGTTCATTCATTTTAATTTAACTCCCATTTCAAAAACCCGAAAGATTTAAAATTAAAAGCTCTTGGGAAATCAGGCACAAGCATGACTCTTTTTGACATCAGTATATCTGCTGTTGCTGTGCTTTTGTTGTGGGTAGACATGTAAGTCTTTGAACTAGTCTTTAAATTATAACATCTCTTTCGACAGATGCCGAGTATGTTTAGCGACTTTACCCTAAAGCACACTACATTACTTGTTTGTGCTTCCTAGTATCTCTGCCTCCTAAGTTGACCAGGCCCTCGGCAAGTAGATGGTATCTTTTCAATAAATTTTTTTCGATTCATCCAATGTCATATCCGGAAGGGACATGACATTGGATGAATCCAAAAGTAAGAATATATATTTTTTTTAATTTAGTCCATTTGGTGACCCCAAATGGCCTAAATTTTGCAAACACAACAGTATAGTAGGTGAAAGAAGTTAAATTCAGGAATACTGATTAGTGATTAATTACGCAAAGTACGATAAATAATGACAATAGTGTAGTTATTGAGTACAATAAAAACGTTTTAGCTAATGAATGACTCTTGTTAAACACTCATTGACTTATCACATTAGCTACTCAAGAATTGAGTGTGTAATGTATTTTTGTAAGTACCTATCACATAATCGGTGTTATGGACGAATATACACTTAAGGTTAAGCCTCAAAATGATTTAAAATGATAAAGTTATTGTAATAAAATCAAATGGTAAAGAAAATTGTAATACGCATGAACAGCATATGATCAGTGTTATAATGTTCCCACTGCTAGGACTCAGGCCTCTCTCTAGGAGAAGAAATGGAAAATCTTACTAATATTATAAATGCGAAAGTTGCGATGTTTGGATGTTTGTTACTTAATCACGCCAAAACGGCTGATCTGGATCTGGATGAAATTTGGCACAGGCATAGGATACACTCAGGAATAGGACATAGGCTACTTATTATCCCGGTAACCCCAACCCCAACCCCAATACCACGCGGGCGAAGCCGCAGGCAAAAGCTAGTAAATCTATAATCCATAACGCAGGCCCGTTGCGAGTTGGGAGACAATCATCACTATAGCCAAAATACCAACCCAAATATTAAAAAAATATATTAATTTTATATTCCAATTGTCATAGTTGTAAGTTTATGTTTTCAGGTTGACATGGCGTAGAAAAAATTCTCGTAGATATCAAAGGGCCAACACATGGGTTAATGAAACAAAACAAAACAACTTCGGTATTCGCAGACATTCTGTCTACAACCATGTTGAATGAATGGCTTACATTTTAAACAAGTAGATAGTATACGTATGCAGATACTACGAGATAATATGTATTTTGCTTGTGGATCGCGTGTTTGCATCTTTCTTCCGAGTGCCAAATGCAATTTTTTTTTACGTTTATAACGTTCGGTGCTCTAATTGGTCGGTTTTAAGCTCATAACCAATCAGAGAGACAAACGCGGCAAATGTTTCTATTGCGTTAACGTAACAATAACTCTCACTAAGGTCTCGAAGAACCACTTTTGGAAATTACCTAATCTTCATCTTTGATCGTCATTGGTGGTCAATAAGCTTATTGCTGAAAGTCGTTAAGCGATTTTAAATCAAGAGTGAATAGATTACGTCTAGGCAAGCATGCTTCATCATCGACTAAATTATGATGTATTATCTCAAATGTTTTTTTTTTATTGTAGGTAAAAATCATCCAATGACAAATCCCGCTCTTGGGCGGAGCGGGAAACAGTGTCAGACTCTTACTGACTAAAAAACCTACCCCCTTTCTTCCTTGCCTTATTCCCAGGCCCTGGTGTTACGTCTCGCATAAACCCTTGGCCCAGAGGTTACAACAGACTATTTTAAAATTCTATCCTCATTTTTGTAATTCTAACTTGAAGTGAGGGAGGGAGAGGGGTTTATCGATATTGATTAAATTTGCCCTAAACCTTCAGAAGCCTGCAATCGTAGAAGTTCAATTGCAAGGAATATCAAAGCAATGTAAGGTCACGGCTCAGAAGCTATTGGCACGAAGGACATTATAGTTCGTTCAAAATAACCTTATTACTGTTCGTTTAACCGATTTTGAGTTTTATTACGTTGGTGGAATGACAAATGGCGGCTGCAGTAAATAGTTGGTTGTTAACGACTTTTTTGCTTTTTATTCCATCCTTATGCTTACGAAATAGAAGTTAAAATTGGTTTAGCTGACAGTAAAAAAGGTTTCTTTAAATGTTTAATCTCAACGCGAATAGAGTCATCATCATCATCATCATCAGCCTTTTAATGTTCCCACTGCAGGGACACAGGCCTCCTCTCTAGGAGAGGGAATGGGCCATAATCCACCACGCGGGCCCAGTGCGGATTGGTGGATGTCACATGTCTTCGAATTTTTGGTTCTAGGACATGCCGGTTTCCTCACGATGTTTTCCTTCACCGTTTTGAGAGCAGTGGTGATGAAACAAATTACACAAAGTAATGCGCCTGGCTGGGTTTGAACCCGCGACCTACGACTCGTAGGTCGGGGCCGGTACCACTCGGCCACCACTGCTCTGCGAATAGAGTACCTATACCTATTATGTGTACTTTATAGTAGAATAATATTATTCATGTTTTCTGTATGTTTTCCTGGTCTTATCTTCTAAAATTAAACGTAAAACATTTAGGAAGAACAAAACAAAAATATTATTGCACGTGTTTTACGCGTTATATTATTAGGTACCTACTTATACGTGAGAGCATTCTGGTGGACGAGTGGTATCGGCCCCGACTTACGAGTCGCGGATTCAAACCCAGTCAGGCGCATTTCTTTGTGTAATTAATTTCATCAACACTGCTCTCAAAAACGGTGAAGGAATATATCGCGAGGAAACCGGCATGTCCTAGAACCAAAAATTCGAAGACATGTGACATCTACCAATACGTACTGGGCCCGCGTGGTGGATTATGGCCCATTCCCTCTCCTAGAACGGAGACCTGTGTCCCAGCAGTGGGAACATTAAAAAGGCTGATGATGTACCTATTTATAATGTTTCACACGTGTTATTTACTTTGCCTATTATCTAAACTACAATCTAAAGCTTCATTAGTGAACTAAGTAAGTTTGTAATCAGTATTATATTATAACATTATAATACTGATTACGAACCACTTTTGAAGTTCACCTGATAGATGACAATGATAGCTCCGGAAATGTTGCAATGATATTGTGCCATTACAAAGGTGAATCTGTTTTAGGCACTTACTTAGGCCACTGATTTTAATATTTTTAATACCGTAATTAGAGACTGCTGACGCTGACGCTGGAGCCGAAAGGTTCCGGAGTGGCGACCGCGTACCGGAAGACGCAGTGTTGGTAGGCCTCCCACAAGGTGGACCGACGACCTGGTTAAGGTTGCTGGAATTCGATGGATGCGAGACGCATGGGACCGGTCGTTGTGGCGACGTTTGGGGGAGGCCTAAGTCCAGCAGTGGACGTCTTTCGGCTGAATTGATGATGATGATGATGATGAATTAGAGACATAATAGAAAGACAATAGGTGTAGGGCCTCTAGAGTTTTACAGTGCCACATGAAATCATTACATACTACTTACATAGTATAAAACAAAGTCGCTTCCTCCCTATGTATGCTTAAATCTTTAAAACTACGCAACGGATTTTGATGCTGCTTTTTTTAATAAATAGAGTGATTCAAGAGGAAGGTTTATTGGTATAATATATCTACACTAATATAATAAAGAGGTACAGTTTGTTTTTTTGTTTGTAGGAGGTAATCTCTGGAACTACAGGTTCGATTGGAGAAATTTTAGCAATAATAGAAAGCTACTTTACTCCTGAGTGACATAGGCTATATTTTATGTACGCGGGCGAAGCCGCTGACAAAAGCTAGTACTTATTTAATATCACCAATGCACCTGTGCGAAGCTGGGGCGGGTCGCTAGTAAATTATAAAGTACTTTTCCAGAATTAACATTTAATCATGTTTTTGTTATGGTATAGGCATGTCTACAAAACCGTAGGGATTCTACAAAAGGGTCGAATCCAACTGGGGCCCAGGGTCTCATTCTGAAAAAAAGGCTTGGCCCCAGTGCGAAAGGCAAAGATGCAACGGAGTGGGCGGTTTAGTCAATAAGAGTCTGACACTGTTTCCAGCTCCGTCCAAAAGCGGGATTCGTCATTGGATGATTTTTACTCACCATAAAAAAAATGGTATAGGCATGTGACTCAATAAGGAAGAACGAGGAACAAGATCGTGAACAAAGTTTTGAGTAGGTACTAATTGAGACACCAAATCATCCTAATCTTTTAAAAAATCAATGTGTTCACGAATTGAAACTAGCAAGATCCCCATGGCTGGGACGTTTATTGCAACCATCTCGTCAACCCTTTAGTTTCTCATATCGGTACTTATGAGTGATTTCTCTGGTCGGCCCTTTATAAACGTCAAATTGTTGGATTTCTCAGTAGGAAATACAATATTTATTCGATAAATACGTCACGGCTTAAACAGGATAACTATAAAGAGAAATTCTGTCAGCTGTAAGTATGACATGTGCTATTGAATAATCTGTGGTTTTAATTCCCACAAACAATAGCTGAATACGGGGATAAACATCAGTAATTTAACAATATCGACATCCTATAGCAACACTAATTTTTCCAATTAATATTGAATAGTTTATCATGAAGATCCGAATGTTCTAGTAGAAGTTTTGAAACACAAATATTTATAGAAGAAATATGGTTGCTGGGATTTAAACCGTACTACCATTGAGCCAGTTTAATAGATCATAACGACAACTATGAATTCTCCAAAATACGGGAGATTTTTCTTCAGGGCTACAGTCAATAGGCTTTTAATAAACTAGCGCGCTTTACCAACTTCGATTGCGTCACTGCTTACCATCAGGTGGGATCGCATTCAAGCACTAATTTATATCAATAAAAAGGTGCTAATTTAGTGGCCTCCAAGATCAACAATAAAAGACCTAAACAAACCATTAAGACGGCAGTGCTCACCCTGAACCCTTTACCATCCTTTTAATATCTCAAATATACTCTCGAGTTCTCGACCCCGGTTATTTCGGTGAATCTCAAAACAATGTCGTTCGCAATGCGTCAAGGCATTTCGTGTGAAAGTGCATCCACCTTGAATCTTCGCCAGTTCGACGTGTGTCATTAAATATTTAAAGGTCATTGCATTCGTCAAGCGATTCCGCTGAAGAATTTGATTCATTCACTACCCGAGTTTATTATAGGTGTATCTTTATACATTACTAGCTTTTGTCAGCGGCTTCGCCCGCGTACATAAAATATAGCCTATGTCACTCAGGAGTAAAGCAGCTTTCTATTATTGCTAAAATTTCTCCAATCGGACCAGTAGTACCAGAGATTACCTCCTACAAACAAAAAAATAAAAAAACAAAAAAACAAACTTTACCTCTTTATTATATTAGTGTAGATGTAGATTGTTATGATTTCATCTTTGTGGGTGTGTCTTTGTAGGAGTATCCGCTGAAAAAGTCCCCTACATTCAATTTTGTTTAAGAGACCTTCAGCTTTACCGAAACTTAAACTGATATGAATAGCATAATAATCTTCGGAAGTGTGGATTGAAACAAATTGCCTGCAGCGGTTTTCCCGTCCGATTATATTTTGAGTAAGCGTCTTCAGGGCTAGAGTGAATAGGCTCTTACTAAATTAGTGCGATTCACCATCTACGATTGCATCACGACTTACAATCCGGTAGGATCACAGTCCAGCACTAGTACAGATCTGTTAGCAAACTTCTTGAGCTGATGGAAAACTATATTTTCACTGTGCTGCATAGATTTCTCTCGTTCCAGAAAAAAATGTAGGTAATATCCCTTTATGTAGGGATAAGAAAGACTGCCTAAGAGGAATACTATTTGGCTATCATATACAGCAGTTTCGCAGCGTTAGCCTAGCGTGCATATAAGATCAATTCGTGTGTAAAGACAACAACATCACAGCTGACAACAATACATCTACCAAAAGACCATTCCTAGGGTCAAGGGTAGATCCTGGGGTCAAGGGCTGATGCGAAAGTGTTACACCAGGGCTCTGGGATTAAAGAACGGGGTAGGTTGTTTAGTCAGGAAGAGTCTGACACTGTTTCCCGCTCCGCCGGCAGGATTCGTCATTGGATGATTTTTGCCGACTATAAAAAAAATCTACCGTCTAATCTAATACCATCACGATGTAATCAACCTTCCTTGAAATACCTATGATGCAATATACGAAATCTGCCGACCAGCGTGCCCCACCATTTTTGTTCAATGAGCAATTGCAGTCCAGTTTAAGGTGAAATATGAAAGCCGTAAAATTCACTAGTACATTGACATACTTTCTTAAATTCTTACACATTTTTGCTTGCTGGTAAGCGAGTACAATCGCAACCGTGTACTCGCCTATGTCACATGTTTCGATAGTCCGGCAGAATTTTCTAATTTCTCCCCAATATCTAATCTTTCTTGACTTTCCCAAATGGTTTAGTTTGGTCACTAACTTGCATTCTTCTTACTTATTCCATGTAGGTTCTTTTGTGGTAACAATTTTCTTTTTGTGGTGGGCAAACATCATATAACTTGTACTGGTCTGGGTGGAACAAGGGCGTTTCAGACGTTTCTGTAATTGCCTTTTGCGTTTCCGCAGTCCTCGTGGTAACTCTATTCATATCATCTGGTTTATGAATTTAAATTACTGGAAAATACCAGCATCTTTAGAAAAGATTGGTGGATACGTCTTTTGGAAGTAGGAAAGTCAATATTACAATAAAAGATAAATTTCACCCAGACACAAACATTTGTCTTGGGTGGGAATCAAACACACGACCTCCAGCATAGCAGTCAGGGCCACTAACCACTAGACTAAAAGGCTATCATGTATTGAGTTGCATGACTCACAAATCCTTTAATATAAAGTATACCATTTTAAAGCTACTTAATGTCAAATAGCCTTCTCCTTTTTGAAATCCGTTACATATAATATACACCCATCCACATTCTGACCTTGGCAAACGCAAACTGCGAATACAATGCCACGAGTACTTCTAATTCCGAGGCATAAAGTGTCTAATGAATACTTCTAATGTATATAATTAGCCATTAAAGCTCTTCTATCATAGATAAAGCTAGAACTACAATAGACTGACAAACACGTGTAACACGCTTGCTTTGTACGGTCACCACATCAGACTACAACAAACTGTCAAAATTCTGCAAACGATTTTCAACTCTAAATCAAAATATAACAAGGTTCAAAATGTATTGGAGAAATCTGAGTCTGATGTGCTGGTGACCGACGTCGCGTGGCGTGGATCAAGTGTAGCTCTAAAAGTCTAGTACCCATATAAAATGTATGGAGACCGACGCGCCCAGATCGACGTGTGTGGAACACGTGTGCGCTGTGTAGTTCTAGCATAATTTGGGGTCGTCGCACACGGAACATTCGCTCAGAACAACCCAATGGCATATTTATAGTATCCATGTAGTTTAGTTTTCATACATTTTATATGGAGTCGCCGCACCGTGCGCAGACATCCACTATGAACGGATTTTACGAAACTCCACCTTTAAGGGAGTAAAACGGGGGTTAGAAGATAATATGTAAAAACCGTCTTTCACACGGGCGAAGCTGCTACATGGTGGCAGAAGCTAATACATAATATGGCGTTACACAGCACGCGTAAGGCCTGCTTACAATAAGAGACCGACAATACATTTGGTCTGAGCAATGCATTGTTATGGACTACACGGTTGCAATCTAAGTCCAAGGTCACCTTGATTGGAACTTGGTTTGTGTTGCGGCTAGAGCGATGTAAACCACGCGCCGACGTTCGAAATTACCGTAATTGGGGAAAAGCGCCTTTAAACCAAGGGCGTTGAAGGTCATGGTTTACAACCAATGTCTACATGGATTGAAACTAGCAAGGTCACTTTGTTTGGGACGTGGGTTTACAACTATCTGGTCAACTCTTTAGTTTCTCATGTCGGTATTTATAGGTGCTTTTTTTTAAGCTGGCAAAAAACATCTACTGAGGAATCACACCCGTGAGCAGAGCGGGAAACAGTGTCAGACTTACATTTGACTAAACGACCCACCCCATTCCTTCTTAGCCTTCATACCAGGGTCGGACCTTCCTTTCAGAAGCCAGACCAAGGACCCATATTTATGGACATCAGGCGTAGCCGGTGTATGTTGACCCTTAGTCATATCAAGCCATAAATTAGCTATCAATGTCTAGACTGGATTATGACGATATTATCATAGTTATGCACCAGATAGGATTGAGCTAGGTAAATATTATTATGAGTGTACATGTAATTATGATTATCATTAAGTTTTCTCAGTAATTATCATATCTTATTAAGTAAATGAATTAAATAGTAATATTGGTGTAGCTGAATTGTACAATAATTTATCTTTATTCTTCTTTAGCAAATGTATTTATAGCAAAGAGCAAAAACACTTTTGAGTTTCTTCATAATCATTCAATAACTTCTACCGCTCTAAAGACGCTCCTGCTCCGCCTTAGTGCAAACTCGTTGTTCTTAACATTCTAGGTTTGTCAGACTTTTATGAACTAAAACAACAACGGAGTCCTTCGCTTACTCTTTGCATACTAGGACCGCATGTTTCTTTATCAGGAATTCTCCATGGTCTGAACGGGCATTAATCCTATTGGGCAGCTAGTTTGGCTAAATGGATAATTTTGAACAAAATTTCAAGTCCGAATAATATGTTAACCAGGGTTCAAATAAGTTAAGTAACCTACTTAGTTGCATTGTATTTTAAATGATAGAAATTGTATCATTAGGTTGAAGACTATTGGTAAATCGACTGATAAACAACATTTTAATTTAGGTATACTAGCTTTTGTCAGCGGCTTCGCCCGCATACATAAAATATAGCCTATGTCACTCAGGAGTAAAGCAGCTTTCTATTGTTGTAAAAATTTTTCCAATCAGACCAGTAGTTCTAGAGATTACCTCCTACAAACAAAAAAAACAAACTTCACCTCTTTATTATATTAATGTAGATTGTTTCAGTCGATTTACCAACTGGAATTTGAATTAAAACTTATATATCAAGGTACTCTATGGAAGAAATATTTACAAAAATAAATAAATATAGCTACTGGCCAGAAAGATGAAAAAGATGTCCCGGTAAAATTGGGGACTTAATAATATTTTGTCTTTAGTTTTGTATTTTTTAAGCCTTTTATTAGGCTTAAAATAATATCAAAACTAAATATATATTTGTCAAGAATTAAGTCTTAAGTCACCATAAATTATGTTGAGTAGGTACATAATTAAATATTCAGGTTAATTCAGTGAAAACTAACCATCTGTTTTAGTAAACAAAACAGAAATGGCACATTTTAATGGAAAAGCTTAGTTTTTTTAATTGAATTATATTTCATGTGGATTATACTTAATTTTTTTTAACATAAGTAATAAAAACAAGTGACTAAGTATTTACTCAAATAATTAGGTTCAATGACCTTTGGTAAAATAGAACAATATTAATTAAAATCTTTTTAGTCCAACCTTCATAATCAAACAAATTATTTTTTTTCAAGAATTTCAAAATTCGAACATGAATTTAGAAAAAAGAATAGTTTGTTTTGGATGATGCAAGGAGGTGGGTATGTTTCAAGAACATATTTTTATTATAGAATTACCTTCGTTTCGGTCCCTCGGTGAGTAGTGTTTCCTTGCCAGAATCTTCTTGAGAATCCCTTCACGTATCCAGTGATTGATTGCTGGTACTCAAACCCTGGGTTCCAGCACAGCGAACCGTAGCCAAATACCCAGAAAGCTTCCTTTTTCGCTTCCATAACTTTACTCCTATTTTCTGACATATCCATCTTGTTTTCAAACAATTTTTTTGTGTGAAGAATTTGAATTAGAAACAAAATAGAATCGTAGTACACTTCGCGAATTCAAAATAATGAATAGAAAATTAGAAAGCGCAAGACCGAGTCGCGTTCTCTTATCACAGACTTTTAAAACTCCACTTTTATTATTCTACTTGTGTCTCATTGTTGGTATTTAGTATACGCACATACAATAATATAAACTAGCATTAAGAATGATATTTAAACTGTAAACGACCACCCATTTCGCTTCTATATTGCGGACTGCCGATTGACATTTTTCGTTTTGTACTTTACGGCGAAATAGGGCGCGTATTTGCGTTTCGTTACACGTTGATGCTTCAGTTGTCAAACGCAAGGTGGTGAGGTTATGAATTAATTTATTGTGAATTACAGTACATTTAGCATTGCGATAACAATATTTGAACTAATTAAAACACAGGAATCATAACGCGTTAATAAATTTGTCAAAATTTTATTTCAAAATAATATAAACTTCATTGTAAATTCTTCGTATATAGGAATGTTGACGTTCATTTTTTTTTTATTGTGGTAACTGGATTTTCCCCCGCCCAATCACCTTTCTCCTTGACTATAGCTGTACATTGATTGGTCGCTTGAATCTGATGCAATTTTTTGAATGCTTTACAACAATATACATACTGCGGCAGGAAAATTTCTTTTTGTGAATAATTACGTAGCCATTGTCGAGTAGAATTTCCAGCCCTTTTCCAATGAAGATGGATTGTTGAAAAATGTAGCCATTTTAATATACGATGTTGTATTCTCCTAATGTCGAATTATTGTTACCAATTATTATATGTACCTCTAGGTGCCTAGCTATCATAATAATTATTAAAATAATTGATGTTTATTCGGTAGGGTATTTAGTTACGGGTGAACTAAAAAATCGCTTTCACTCAAACAACCATTAAAATTTCACGATGTATAGAAGACGCATTTATTATTCCTCAATGAAAAGCAATCCTGGTCGAGGCAGGGTCATGAATGTGTGGTTATCTATTAATTTCCTAGTAAACCTCCAAACCCCTTCAGAGTGTATAAAATACTTGTACCTACGTTAAGCGTTCGATCTTGATTACTTGGGACAATTTAAGGAAATTTGTGGGTTTTAGTCAGTAAAAGCCTGACACTCCTTACCACTTCACCCAGAGTAGAACATTTTATGATTTCCTTCTAAAAAAAAACCCACCATTTATAAAATATTATTTTCATCTGTGGCCATGTTTCATAGAAAAGTCCCGTTTCATATAATGAGTACTAGAAATCGTAGATATGCCTATATGTAATGTGGTTATACATAAAATTACTTATAAAGACGTGTTCTAGGAAAATTAATGTTCCTATCTTTTACCCACATTGAATTAGGTAGGTACTATATTCTCTTATGGACGTAGGCATGAATAGGTCGCGTAGTGCATTTACAATAACCTAACTATATCTTTACATACAACTACAACTAACTCATCCTAAACGGCTTGACCGATTAGAAGTAATTTTGTGTGTATATTTGAGTGGGTTCCTAAATTGTTTGAAAATAAAAATGAATCTGGTAGGCAACATTGCTATCACGTTCTCAATTTTGTTTTTGTTATAAGATGCCAGTTTTTAGAATACTTCTTAGGTGAATATTAAATATTGTGTAAGAATTTACAATTAAGATGTGTTAATTGCTATGACTATTATAAGTGTAACAACGAAAAAATATAATTAAACACTCGTCAAGGCAGTTTTTTCGCTGCGGCAATCCTAAATTTGAGAACGGGTGCGATGGTGACTTGAGCGCGCTTGCGCAAGTAAAATGAATACTCATGTGTATTTAATTTTACAATGTAGTTATGGCATAATCATAAAATTATTTTTTCGTATCTAATCTCAAAATATTCTACCCTGCATCCTGCAGGATCTGCTCGTAGTATGCGCTGACGCTTTATGGCTAATGAAACTTGGCATAATATGGTTAGAAAGACGTAAAACAGTTATTGTGCCAGAAGCTTTTGAAATAATTTTCGACATTCACGCGGGCGAAGCCGTGGCTTAAACTGCTGTTTTATAATTATTCATAAAAAAATCCGTAAGGCTTTAGATGGATGTGTATTTATGGATTGTGGTTTCAGAAAATATTCATTAAACATGTTATTCTAGGGTTAGTTGAGTAATTTTAAGTAGTTATAATAACAACCACAACACCATTTTAATACTATTTTAATGGTGCTGTGCTATATATAGTAAAACTAATTGATATCGGGGGCTATACTATACCCACATGATAGTTGGTTTGTCCCTATAGTATGCGGCAAAAAAGTTAGACCATTTGTTTAACTTATTTGCCGTGTATTTTACAAACTTTAGACCACGTTAGCTTAACTTTAGACCACCTTGGGGAGTGACTTTTGGAAAATCATCATAAGTGCTCATAAAAAAAATTTTTATGTTAAATGTTACCCTCTTAGTCCCAATATTTACGGTTGTCCATTGATATATTTTATACAAAGATACAGAAGTTTATTGGGCAGTGAAATTAATCGAAAGCCTCCGTGTTTCTGAAACTATGTGAACAACGAGGTTTCGACTTTCGAAGAAGACAAACATAATATGCCAACCTCAAATGAATTAGGATACCTACCAAATGATGTATCTCAAATTCCTAAAACAAAGACAACAAAAAAAAAATGTACGGTAAGCAGCACATCAGACTGCAACAAACTGTCAAAATTTTGCAAACGATTTTCAACTCTTAACCATAATGTAACAAGGTTCAAAATGTATTGGAGATATCTGACAGATTTGTATAGTCTGATGTGCTGCTGACTGTACCTAATACCATAAAAATAAAACTTCAAAAAGGTTCAATACAATGGTCCATATATTTTCATAAAGAATAAATCACAATGCATTAGTTTATATTTTACATGTTATAACAGACACACACACAGTTACATATTTCAGTTAATTGCTGGGACATAGTTATTTACCACATAATAAATAGACTAACACCTGGTTTTTTAAAGGCTGGCAACACTAAAATGTTTAATTGTCAATGTTTTGTGAAGTGCTGCTATTGGTGTATTTTTAAGACAGCCAATCAGAAAACTCACCGTTATTTACAATGCGTTCCAAATGAGAATAGGATTGATTACCATGTTGTGACGTCACGATTTACTGTCAAATCGAGGCAGTATATTTTTTAAATTCAGTTTTTCAATTTTACTCATCTCTGAGTTCTTCAATAATGTAAAAATATCTTCGATTTGACAGTACGGTGTGACGTCACATCCTCTCACTATTCTTATTTAGAACGCATAGTATGTTTATCTATTAGCCTTTCAAAACAAGATATGAATGTGCTCTATACAGATAAAATACTGTGAACAATTGAACATCAATATTGGTAAAATTGCGGAAAACTATACAGCTTTATTACAAAGAGTCTATTGAATAAAATGTGTTGAAGTTGTCGGTAATTTAATGAAACCAAAAAAAAATCTAAAACGGATTTAGGTAACTAAAAAAACACCATTCATAGAAAATTAATTTTGTTTTTATTTTTGAAACTATTTTTAATTACAATGAAACTACAACACATTTTATTTGACAAACTCCCTTTTGATTTTATTATTTGGTTTTATTTTGAAATAAATTATTATACAATATGGAATGGTTGAAAACATTTTCAATCTATTTTTTTTTCTTATCAAAAATTATGTGGAAATAGGTACATTTTTATTTTATTAAGTTTCCATTTTTGTTCTCTACATTTGGAATTCCAGAATGGAAAAAAATCCAATTTCAATACTGAATGAAATGTGCTATTTTATTTTTATCTGATACTAAGTAGTATGTTACTTAAATATTTTATTTTTGGAATTGGTACAACATATATGAGATTATCATGTAACTGGCCTTTATTTACATTTTGATGATGTGATGCTTACATTTGAATTAACCTAGTACACTGAACTTTCAATCGCCAAAATGGGTGCGAAATATTTTTTGGATGTGGAGTAAATTCCAGAAATTGGTTGTTGAATTTTATTTTTAATATTTTATTTAACACTTAGGGACTTAAGACTTAACTATCTGCCTATACAATGCAATTACGTAAGAACTCTCTGACGGAATTGGAACCTGTAGACTCCCTCGTTTCACTAAAGGATTCAAAGAAAATCGCGAGCCAAAGTAGTTACAATTATTCCTTAAGCTAAAACTTCTCTATTTTGGTAGAGAAATAACAAACCGTTTCTCGAATTGACATCACACTCCAAAATAGTTCAATAATTATGAATAACTGCACCAACAATTTGTGAAATCATAGGTAACTAACAACATTATAATATTGAGATTACAGATTAATAATTAAAATATAATTAAATCTATTTTTAAAAGCGATTTAATATCTTCAATTTGCGATATTTGGCTTCAAATTATTTTTCCATATTGGAAAATATTTTTAAAAGTCGTTGTATGAAGCTGTGTTTCATATATTGCTTTGTGGTTAAGTGTGATTGGGCAAGGGATTGTGACAATAAAGGGTAAACCCTATCCTACGTCTTATGTTAGTCATCTTATTTATACCAATACTGAATGACGTATTAAATATAGGAAGATATTGGGTACTTGCCCCATAACTATTTTACCCTATAAATGTAATAATTTCTTACCCATCCTCTATAATTTAATGCTAATGATATATGAACAATTTCTGCATTATATGAAACATATCTTCAGGCAGCAATTATGCTAAGTACATTAAAATTGTGATGGTCATTTCCTATCAAAGCTAACAATGCAACTATTTACAATCAGACTTTTTACAATAAACATACAACAATATTATTCAATAGAACATTCACTTTATTTCACTCTGATACATTTCAATGCTCAAAAATTACATATAGGGTCGGGTGTCTCACAGTGAACCAGGCAGCTACATTTAACCATCGCCGAATCTCTAAGATGCGACATTGCCAAACCACGCTAATATGAGTGAAAGAGAGGTATTTACTTTCCGTTACTGCCCACTAGTTTGCGTGGCGATCGCGTGCGAAGTAGTTGTGTGAGGAGCATTCGAAAGCAAACTGACTCAAAAAGTAAGTATTTTTTGCAAACTTAATTAATTTTTAGTTTTTTTTGTTTAAATGATATCGATTTATTTATATATACACTGTTTCCTATGGTTATTTAGCAATTAAAAGCGCTATAATTCGTGTTTCTACGAGATGGATTTACCGGTAAAATTTTGAGTTTAGTTATCAAAACGTGGTGTGTCTCACAATGAGCCATCTGCGGATGGTACACATTGAGCCATTGTTTATTGTGTACATTTCAGTCGTTAAATGAGTGTAGTTTTACAATATTTTTAATTGTTATAGACTGGCGCGAAACAAAGTGAAAATGAGAAAAAAGAGGGGCTGCCAGCATGCTTGAGGCCCTTAAACTGCACAGATACGGTGAAATAGGTGAAGAGAAATTTGTTTTGGGTTTATTTTTTGAAGAAGATTTTTTATGTTTTTTTTTACTTTGTTTTAAGTGTTTCTATAATGATATTTAGTTGAAGGTAAAACCTTCGAAAACGAAGTAAAACGTTATTTAGTTTCTAAGTTTTAAATGTATCAAGAATATTATGTTACTTTTGTTTTTATTTTGAAAATATAGAATTTGACTGAAAAGTTTCTGTGATGTAAATGTTTTTAATTTTAATAAATATCTATTATTACAAAGTATTTGTCTTTAAATTGAACTAGAAGACATAGTCAATAAGGTGGCTCAATGTGGACCATGCCCTGGTTAAATGTGTACCACCTGAAGTACTCAATGAACCAAAAATCATTTTTCATAAAAACCTGTTTTGCACTGAAACTAAAAGGAATATGAAAAATTAATGTTTTACAAAATTGAAGCTAAATAGATATGCTAACTATACACAAAAAATTAAAGGCATTGATTGAAAATCCAGCCCGCTATGAGACTTTGAAATTTACCTGGTTCAATGTGAGACAACTTACCCTACATATTTATTATATTATTGAATATAATATGATGTTAATGTATCTAAATATAATTTAATACTATGTTCCTGAACACAGGACAGGTACGGTTAAAATGTGTTTTATATTTGATTATTATTTTTATTTATATAATATGACTAGTGATATGTAACGATAACTTTACATAGGGTATGGTAAAACAGAATAATTTTGTATTCAAATATTATTCAACGAGATTTCTTGATTATATTATTTACTATACTGTAACATTGAGTTTTATGAATTAATTTTAAAATTTATCTTATATTTACAATGCACCACGGGGTAGATCTAACTTTTAATTAATAATATAATATCTAACTAACTTTTCAAATAAATCAGGCTTTTTGGTAGGTCCCTTTTGGGGATAAGGGTCTAGAATAACTTGTTTTATAGAGGTAGGTAAACAATATTTTTAAAACCTAATTTATGCATTAATTTATTATGCAGTATATTTAATTATCTGAAATTATTATGACGCTGTTCAATTATTTACATGTCAAAAATTGTCAAATTATTTTTAAATATTGCAAATGTTTCTACATAATTATAAGACCATCAGAACAGTTTTTTATTGCCTATAATAATTATAATTTGGTCAAATATTCACGTCCATATATTATTATATAAATATAATTACTTAAAACTTGATAGAGATATTATGCAATCTATGTACTATGTATATAATTCTGTTTATTTTATTATATTTTTATATTAAATATTTGAACAGTTAGATATTAATTGGTTGGTCCATATTGGACACATTGTCGTAATTAGAAATCTACGATTGTATAGGGATTATTTATTAAACACCAATAATATTTTCTTAATGAACTTTTATAATCAGAAGTCACATTCTTGTTGAACAATCTGTTACACAGACGTGATATTTCCTTTACTGTCACTAGTAAATATATTTGACGAACTATTGCTTTTTTCATAATTTTAATATCTAAATAAAATATATTAATATCCCATTTAATTACCAACTATTACATTTCAGAGAACACAACGATACATTGACCAACACAATGTTGGCAATATGCCCATCTATATCATTATATAATACCAGTTCCAACTTATTCTAGGACTATTTACACTGACGCCTTTAACGTCAACTTAAGTTGGTTCCAATATGGCGCCAACTTAAGTGGAATGCTTGGATCATACGTTCGACTCCGGTCCTTCCGTGTTATGTTTGAACGAAGCTCGGATTCTGGCGAGGTATAAAGCGCAGATGTGTCCGTAGCATTTGTTGTACCATTCTGGTGTTCGACCCCTGAAAAAGAAAAGTCTTAATAGGAAAACAACATGCCTTTGTATTGATCCTCTTTGGTTTCTGATGCTTAAACGCTTTAAATATTTCAACTATTAATCAACGACAAGAAAAATCGTTAGCAAACAAAAAAAAAAAAAAAACAAACTGCAGTGCCAAATAAAGTGCAGTGTGCTCTCTGATTAAGTCGTTCTCAAGTACTTCTAGCGATCTCTTCAAGAAGCTTTCTTGTAATCCTGTATTCAACAGTACTTACATAGTATCAACTCTAGCCAAATGCACGAGTCTGCTACGTCCCTTCCCGGCGGGCTGTGCGAGGTAGCGTGAAGCGAGCACGACTCCTCGGGCTGCGAGGGGCGGGTCTCCCGTTACACCCGCTGGGGCTGGCCCGTGGGCTCCCGGTGCTGCACCGTGAGCGACTGATGTCTCTGCTACAGCACACCAGCCTCCACCACCACCGCCTTGCTGCCATGACCTGCCACGACAAAAATGCATTTAAAGTTGCATTGAAAAAAATCATTGTCTGTATGATGTATGTATCGTATGATGTACGGTCAGCAGCACATCAGACTACAACAAACTGTCAAAATTCTGCAAACGATTTTCAACTCTTAATCAAACTATAGCAAGGTTCAAAATGTATTGTAGAAATCTTACAGATTTGTATAGTCTGATGTGCTGGTGACTGTACCCACATGAGGTACAGAGACAAGAAAATAATTGAAGGTGGAAGGATAGTCACTTCACAATTTTCATTGTTCTTCATTTTAATTACCTACACTAGAAAATTCTTTGTCTTTCCTCATAAGAATATTCTACAGAAAATGCGAATTGTTTGGAAATACGAGAAAGAGGCCAAGAAAGGAAGAAGGTTAGTTAAAAGGACAGGTGCTTACCGTAAAACACAATAATCTCTAGAAGGCAGGTTAATGCTAGATGCCGTGACGTACTGGAACACCTCAGCATTTGTGCCGAGCTTCTCAGCAACGCGCCATTTTACCAACGAATCGTCCCATATGTGCCGCTCTCGGAGTATCCTAGAATGTAGATTGTTTTATGATTTAGTAAAACTAAACTTGTATGCTGAACCAAAGAACAACAGAGTACATAGAATTATTTATTTTAAATACTTCGTGGAACTATACCTACACATCTGTTAATTCTATCCATTCTATTTTTCAGACAAAAACGTCTGGAATTACAGAGAAACTCATTCTAGACTAAAAATTAAAGTTACCTTTGCATAACCTCCTGGGGCGGCGCTTCCACATCAGTAGTGGCTCTCCACAACCTCAATGGATGCCCATCACCAACTTTCTTGCAACACAGTTCCACGTGAGGCGCTGCCCCTGATACTGACATCCAACCACGTGTTCTGAAATTACATTCTGGGTTAAAATCCATTCTAAATCTGGGAAGAAATAAAAAGCCTAGATCTCTAATTAAACACTGGAACATGCGTATCATCCATTAAAAATAGAAAACGCAAAAAATATATTCGTTATTAGTATAAATTAATTGATTTAATTTAGGTTCAGCAGTTGACTGAAGTCTTCAAACATCGTCATTCCTATTAGTAGGTAAAAATAGCCGATTATCAAGTTTCACTAGAGTCATGATATATTTAATACATCATGTTTAGATTGCAATTTCTATGCTAGAAAACAATCCTTAGTCATTTTAATCAAAAGCCATAAAAATTGTTGTCTAAAAACAAGATCACTTATATTAATAAAACAAGCAACATTGAGATTTAATAAAAAAAATTACGAAAACACTACAGATAACACCTAAGTGGCCATGATTGTCTATTGATGGCAGTGACTGTGTTGTGTTTTAAATGAAAATTTGGGTTTAAAACATCTGTACTTTACTAAAAACTAATAAGTATTTCATTTGAATATGCCAGACCTCTAACAAGTACATATTTTCAGTGAAATCGAAATTCTAGACCAAAACTTGACTATAAGTCGAGAGTATCCCATTGAATGATATTACCAATAGAAACTACTTAGTCATTCAATTTTTGGTGAAAACCGTCCTCAATGAGGTAGGTAAATAATGGATTTGATTAAGGAAATATAAAATGACGTTTCTCTGTCATGATTGAAGGTTTTGTAGGAAAGGGAAAACATTCGAGATAACTTGTTCCTTGTTTATTAAATAATTATTCATTTTCTGAAATATTATAGTTTCCCACTAGCTAAGTAGTAAAAACAATGACAAATAGTCGGAAAATTATTATAACTTTTTCAACTAAACATAAAGATCGGTAAAACAGGTGCAATTCTAAAACGATGTTATGATTCCCACACATTAGATGATATACAATTTTATAACGTGACCAGCACGTGTACCTAAGTAATTGTTTTATAGGATAAATTTATTCAGCATTAACAAAGGATCATGTACATTTATTTACCTATTTAAAAATAGTTTTTCGATTAATAATAAATAATCATTTATTTGCTTGAAACGTGGTGGTACAGATTGCTCACATCTACTCTTTTTCACTGCGAATTTATGGTGGAAATGATACGTCATAGTAGACTAGTAGACTAGCAGTGACTAGAAATAGAGGACGTCTTTTTTTAGATATCAGTAAAGAACAGATGTTTTTATAAAAGTCGATGATAAGGTGAATATACGCTCTAACACCGATGTCTCACCTCTTTCCTGATCGGCTACAGACTCTAAAAAAGCATGAAAAAAGTTAGACTCTATGAAAGATAAGTTTACAATACAAAGATATCGAAGAAAATTATGGGTTCAGAGTCTAATATAGAATTTCAAGGATTTTGGAAATTTATAAATAACTATTCTTAAAGGAATAAAACTTACTTTTCTTTGGCTTCTTTCAGTAAAGCTTTTATGCAGGCTTGTTGGAAACCTTTCCAGTCTTGGTTGAAGTCTGCACCCAATTCTTCTAACGCGACCTGGAATTTCAGAATGGATAAATTTCTAATATCTTCATGTTCTGGCACAAAAAATTGCTACAGGAATGAAATCTTATACAACCTGAACTATTGAATAAAATTTTAACTTCAAAGAGTGAAATCAATATAGTGACATCAGTGCCAGGTTTTCCACATAAGTGACGTTTCTTTACACAGAATTGATCTAGTTTATTCCTTTTTACGACATACAAGGCTTTCCCACTTTCTTGATCATAACAACTACATCACCCATTGTTTAGTGTTAAGCTAAGGTTAAGGTCAGTAATTTCCTGATGACCATGAAAGTCCTACATGTCGCTGTCGTCACGGATCATCTCATTGTTTCCGTTAGGAACAGGATAATATGCACCTACGTAATTGTGCTTAGTAATTGATGTAAAATATCATAACGATACTTCCTTATTAGGGAAAGCTATAACAAAAATTCCATTTCCTAACACCGTCATTGTCATTTTTTAGTTTTACCAGATGCCTCTGATTCAGAACCTTTACTGCTATTAGTTGGTCGTTGTTAATTTATAATTTTCAGTTTTAATGGATAAAATTTGAAGGTAGTAATTTCTGTTTAACTCTTATGGGAATCGTTATCAATCCAGCCAAATCCCATGTGTCTCGAGGTCAGTGCAAACATTTTTTTTTAAATTAATTTTTAAAACATCCATCACGCTGTCATTGACTTTCTTTTTTTTTACATCACATTGTATTTTATTTCTGTCCTCCCTTTCTTTGTTCATTCATCCGTACATGCGTTTCTTTTTACTACGATTCCTTTAACTTTATGGAAAAATTGGTTTGTAGGTATTGACGTAACTTAATAATTTTGAATTAAGTTGCTCAAAAGACTCTGAATTGTACATTTTTTATGAGCACTTTTATAACTCATTTTATTTTCAGTAATTATTTTTCGACTATTTTGCGCCCATGGCTTATCCCTAAAAAATACGAAGAACAAATCGAAATTAAAAAAAAATGTGATCAGACATTACTTTCAGTTGGGTAGGTACTTATTTGTTCTCATATTAACATTAATCAAGATTACTACAACTTACCGGCACACTCTCCTCGAAGTAATTGAACTTGCACCTGGCCAGCATGTCAGCTGGCGCCAGGAACAGCTGCTGGTGCTCCTGTATGAGGAGTAAGAGACACGCGTGCGCGGCTCGGCTCTCGCTAATCTGACGCTGGTCGGCAACGCTCTCGATAACCATTCTGAAAATGGAATTTTCTGGGTGAGATTGGATTTCCAGAGAAAATAGATTTTGGTGGTATTGAACCACCATCAGATACCATCAAATTTATTATTTTCTTTAAATTGTAATTAAAAACTAGTTTTTATTAAATACGTCACGTCGTTATGGTACCTAATTAATATCTTGTTTGTACCAAGTTGCACGCGAAGTTCAGTGTTCCGTAGGTATTGTGACTGTTTTATACACACTTATAGAAAACCAAATTTTAAAACTTACTCTTACAACACTTGAAAATTTTTAATAATTTGTTTTTTTTTATATTAAATCAGTGCTTGACTGCGATCTAACCTGATGGTAAGCGGTGATACAATCGGTGATAGTGAATACATCTTATTACGAGTCCCTATGTAGTATTTTTTTTAAGTACACCTTATTACGAGTATGTAGTAGGTACATATACATATATACCTATTAGAATTTCCTTCCTTCGTGCTCCCCGTTGTTGGCGGCGCATGATGTAACCTCAACAAAGTAGGAGCTAGGCAGACAGCCAAGTTTGACGCCGTCATCTGGTTCACAGCCGAATGTTGAGCCACCTGCAATAATTTGATGTCCTGTCATTTTTGAAATATGAACATTGGGAAAAAAATCTTATGAACCAATAATTAGGTATGACAAAATTTTTAATAAACAAATTGTTAAAATTAATAAGTACAATCTACTTCAATTTTTTTTTAAGGATCATAACACTAAACTCGAGAGTTTCAATAACGAATAGAGAAACCTCCGCGTTTTTTAAAGCCGTATTAATAAACGAGAATAAAAAAAATGAACCAAAGTTCATTCAAACCTAATTTAAATTTAGAATCCAGATTTTAAAGAAACGCAAACGTGGTTTTGCTGTTAGTTTGTCGAAATTGATTTTGGCAACGAAAAAGAGCAGCAGTGGTGAGTGCAGTGGTGGCCGAGTGGTAAAGGCCCCGACTTAAGAGTTGTAGATCGAGGGTTCAAACCACGCACATTACTTTGTGTAATTTATTCCATCACCACTGCTCTCAAAACGGTGAAGGAAAACATCGTGAGGAAACCAGAATGTTCTAGAAGCAAAAATTCGAAGGCATGTGACATCTACCAATTTGCACTGGGCCCGCGCGGTGGATTATGGCCTATTCCCTCTCCTAGGGAGGAGAGAGGAGGCCTGTGTCCCAGCATTCGGAACATAAATAAGGCTGATGATGATGAACGAAAAAGAAGAATATTTTAAATGAACGTAAATAAACAATATTGGGCTATAAAAGGATGGTAAACTTACGTCTGCTAAGAATATGAGTAGAGAATGCAGCGCTTCTAAATGTTCTTCTGGTAACAACAGCAACGCACACTGTACTGCATCAGGCCTCAACGGTTCAGGAACATCTGCAATACATAGATTGTTATAGTTGATACATAGACTGTCTCGTTTCTAATTCAACAGAAATCGGTAAACTTAAATGTCAATATTCGTGACGATAACTGGACATTATAAAAATATCTACCATGCTAAGGTAGATATTTTTATTTAAAAAAAAATCTGTAGTAAACTATTTACCGATTGAAAAAGTATAAATAAATATCGCACCACACATCTGTATTTTTGGTGAATAAACGTTTATTATTATTATTATTATTATAAAAAACTTCATATGAATCATTTCAAGTAATCAAACCAAAAAAATATTTATTTAGACACAATGCACTAAGATAGGTACGGGGTAGCCTGTAGGTAGTCTGGTATTCGTCTTAGTTCCGGTTTTTTTTATGGAAGGAAAAATCATCGAATGAGGAATTCCGCCCTTGGGTGAGGCGGGAGATAGTGTCAGACTTCTACTGACTGAATGACCCACTGTTCCTTCTTGCCTTACATAGTTTCAGGGCCCCGGTGGTACACTTTCGCATCGACCCTTGGCCCCAGAAGGCTTCGACCCTACTGGGCTCCTTGAGGCGAAATAAAAAAAACTCTGACTTCACTAATCTTCTATAAAACGATTGCAAGTGTCCATAAAGAGCTGGAAAGTAGCATGTAGTAAGTAGTTGAGTATTTCTCAATCTCTTTTTTACTGTACTACCTATTAAAAGTCGGATTTTAGGTAGAGTTTGACAAGTTCGTAACTTTAGTCTACTACCTGTCAAAATTGTCTTTTACGCAGGATTTACCTTATCAACCTACAAAATACTGAAATCAGAAACCCATCCTTAGATATTCTACACTAATCAACTAAGTGTTAATTCCTGTTACATTTTTTGAAAAAGAATTCAATATCCACCACAGAGTTGTGTTATTTAACCCAAAGGTTGACTGGTACAGAATGCATTGTTGCATTACGTACCTACACCTATGTACCACTGCTTTACATGAAGATTAAATAAATAAATATAATTATGACCAAAATTACTTACGTTGAAATATCGCTATAAACGTCTCACTCAGCTTATTTGTAAGCAAAGCATCGGGTAACTCTCTAAAGTACTGCTTGACCATGTCAGCCACATCGTGTGCCTGCGCCCCATCGAAGTTTAAGCTGGACTGGTTCGGCTCTATGGTGTTAATGTTCTCTATGGCAAAGGAAGCGTTGGCAGCTCCTGCAGCCTCGACAGTCGTCCGAAGTTTTGCTATACGAGATTTGACACCAGCTTTTCTGAAGATACCCATCTGCAAAATGGTGTAGGTTGGTTAGTATTATGTGATATTGGTATTCTAATTCGTAAGTCTAACTGTCTAAAGAAAGAGGTCTAGAAAGAAGAAGAAGAAGAAGAAAAGAAAGTAAAAAAGAAGAAGAAGTTTACTGGAAATAAATACAATTCGTCTTTAACAGAAGGATTTATTTTTGACATGGAACAAGAGGAAGAACATTTGCTAGCTAGAGAACTCATATAATGAAATGCACCATGATCCTTTAGTTGTCTTTTGTATTCCAGGACTACGGTAATTCTTTCAAATATTTCCGCAGTCTTATCTGACGGTAGACTATTAAATCAATTATTGCTTAATTGTTGCTTTTTTTGGTGTACAATAAAGTATTATTCTATTCTATTCTATTCTATTCTATTCTATTATTAGGCTCCACAGCCAGTGAAGCGTAGTGTTTAAATGCGTTGGCTATCATAATATTGGTGACCATCGTATTGGCCTTGGAACGGCGGGATTAGTGGTTTCAAAGAGAGGTATTTGCTAAACAGGGGTCTTAACCAGCCTATGGCTATGATGCACCACCATACTATATGGCGAGCCCGGAGGACACGGTGGAGCACACGGTGGAGGTGTGCCCTGCTTGGGAAGAGCATCGCCGTGTCCTCGTGGGGGTGATCGGCGGCGGCGACCTCTCGCGCCGGGCCCTGGTTCAGGCCATGGTCCGCAGCGAAGAGGAATGGCAGGCGGTCGCCTCCTTCTGCGAAGCAGTAATGCTCGTAAAGGAGGAGGCCGACCGCACAACGCAAAGGCAACAGCGCCCTCGCCGTAGCCGTCGCCGCCGCGATCCTGCCGATATCCGGCCACCGTAGACACTGGCTCGCGGACGGTGAGCAATGGGTAGCTCGCCGTCCGGTCGTCTGGTAAGACCGAGTCCAAGTCGTCAACGGCGCGCACCGTTCCCGCGCGCCTCAAGGAGTTGTCAGCAACTGCAGGGGCCCTTCAGGGTCGAAGCCTCCTGGAGCCTAGAGGGTATGTGCAAACTGTTACCTCGACTCCAGGAATAAGGCAAGGAAGGTACGGGGTAGGTTTTTTAGTCAGTAAGAGTCTGACACTGGTCTCCCGCTTCGCCCAAGAGCGGGATTCGTCATTGGATGATTTTCACCTACCATAAAAAAAAAAACCACCATACTATATGACAAATTATATATAAACTAGCTTTCTGCCGGCGGTTTCGCTTGCATCAAAAATAGGTTTTTGCACAAATTTTGGACACTCGTTTCATCCCATTAGGGGGCGAATTTTGGAAAATACTTTCTTAGTGTTCGCTTACGTCATAAAAGGAAATCCTGTGCAAAAATTCACATTTCTAGTCCCAGTAATTTCGGCTGTGCGTTGATATGCCAGTCAGTCAGTTTCTCCTTTTATAATATATAGATTATTAACAATATAGAAGACTTACTTGATCTAAAGCGTTGTTTTTGAGCCAGTTTAGCGCACATTGTATTGGCTTTGGTAGTGCGTGTCCTGTTCTCTGCAGTGACACCGTCAGAGGTACTCCGAACACTGTCTTATCTGGAATAGAAATATAAGATATGTAGCAACACTGAAAAAATAAAGGAGGGCTTGGTAACAGAAGCTTCTGCCAGTGTTTTGTCCCATGTGAATATCATAAACTATCCCAAAGGGTCTGGAATAAGCCCAGTCGTCGACGGGGTGCATTGTCCCCGCGCGCCTCAAGAAGTGGTCAGCAAACCGTAGGGACCCTGCAGAAGGGTCGAAATCAACAGGGGCCAAGGGTTCGTGTCTGAAAGGAAGGTTCTGGCCCTGATATATAAGGCAACGTAGTAATGGGGTAGGTTGCTTGGTCAGCAAGAATGTGACACTGTTTCCCGCTTCGCCCAAGGGCGGGAATCGTCATTGGATGTTATTTACCCACCATAAAAAAAAATCGCGTTACAATGATTATTTTATTGTCACTTGCTGACCATGATAATTCTAATATCCCTGTAAATGTATATATCTATAGAGTTTTTTAAACCAAAATCATAAAAAGATAAACTATTTATAAATATTGCTGAAAGTATTCGTCATCATCAGTCATCATAGAAAGAGCCCGATACCGATCTATATTTCAATCCAAAATACCCTACTAACGGCCCCAAAACTTTTTCCTATAAAAGGGAAAAACTCGAATGACTAACATTCAAAGGATGAACAGAAACATTTAATATTGTAAATGTTACTAAATCACTTTTAGATATCTGACGGCATCGGCTTAATAGAAATCGTCAAACAAAAGTAAACCTTGTTTTTGTGGAATTAGAGTCACATTTTGTCCGTGACTTTAAAAGATCTGCAGAATGTATATTTTGGCTATAAGGATAATAACGTCTCTTATGATTCAGGAGTTTTAAACGTCCTATTGTAACATATTGGTTTTATTGGTTATCCAATATCTTTCGTTAGGACAAGCCCTTTTTTCTCGTAAAGCATGATATGGTTATCGGTAAGGGCTTTTGTATTAACTTTATTGAGAGGAAACATTTATTAGATGTTGTTTTGGTGTTCATAATTTTTTGATTCCTCATTATTCTCATCTTTTTCATACTATTGCTGTTTTTGGACATGTATATCTTTGTATCTTTCGTATTTAATGGTAAAATCAATTAGAACTTGAGGTTTCTGGATTATCGTAAAACACTGTTTTATTTATTTCTTTGCTTCTTTATCATTTTGTATACACTCGTACCTCAGTGTTTACATAAGGAAGACTTTTGTGTTATGCCAAATTTCTTTCTCTCTTCCGAAATTCACAATCGGACAATGTTACGACTGCTGAAATTCAGGCCTTATGTCTACGACAGGGAATGACGTATAATCCATCACACGAACCCAGTAAAGATAGCTAGATTTGTACGATTTTTAGTTCAAGGACTTTATATTGTACGGTTTTCTCACAATGTATTCCTGCATTGTTTTAAGAGTGTGAAGAACTAAATAACTAAAAGTACCAATCGCCCACTACTCTCACGATCCATCTAATTATAAAATATTATTTATCCGGAACTTACCTTTGTAGTCAGGAGTCTTAATCTTCCTGATCAGCTTAGGCAGTTCCCAATTCCAGCCAGACTTGTGTGAAGGACAGTACCGCTCCATGCAGGCCGTCAGTCGGAGTAGCGCCAACTTCCTTAGAATGTGGAGCTGGCCACATGAGAGAGAAGACATCGGCCGAGATACTGGAAGAAAGAAGACAGATTTGAATTTAGAATTTGATGGACTTGTATTTCGTCTAAACCAGTAATTTTGTCTAGTTTGAGTCCGAGTTTAAGGGTATCAATGTGAATATCTAGGTCAAATTCTTTGTATAATATTTTGATTCTATCTACATAGAATATTCTTGACGATTTCTGAATATAAAAGGCATAAGGTATTTAAAGCCACCATATTTCCAATGACAGATACCTAGAGAAATACATACGTGACAGATAGCATTTTTGCAATGAAACCAGGCATTAATGATTAAAGCATCAATGTCATGATGGTCGTCGTCATCATCATCAGGCTTTTTAACGTTCCCACTGTTGGGACACAGGCCTCCTCTCTAGAAGAGGGAATTAATGTATGATGGTATTGGCTCTTAACTTAAAATTCAAAAGAATTGAGTTGTTTTGGCTTTAATTTTTCGTATTTCGAAAAATATATTTCCATAGACTTTTTTAATTTAACACTTTTAGGAATATTAACTTACGGTACGAATCCGGGTCCTTCTGATTCGGCGTCGGCGTCAAAGTATTGTTGGCTTTGGGCCCACCGTTTAGCGCGTTCGTCCTAAACGAGTACCATCGCTGTATGTTGTTCCTGTAAATTAGAAGGTTAGTATTAACTTAAGTGTACAAATACAAATATGTGTACTTGGTGAGAGCGTGTCCTGGATGCAGATTCAAGGTCAGGGAAATGCTATTGGCTTTCTAGGTCTATTTAATGTGTAAAATACAGATATCATTCAAATTTTAATGTATGTTCAGGTGGTAGGTAATTGTCATCACGGCTCTGAAACGCATAGGGTGACTGTAAGAATATGGCTGGGTCTTAGTCAGTAAAATCTTGACACTCCATTCCGTTTTACTTCATCACCCTCAAAAAAAAGTGTCAGTGTTTTTATAGGAACTTAACAAGTTTTATTTGCGACCTCTAAGGCTTTACAGTTTAAACTTATGATACCACCGCTGTCTTATTAATTTCTGTAGCTTCATCAGTTCTTATAATAACATCACATAAATACAATCATGTCTTTGTATACTTACTTCTTACTCTTTATATCCAGACTATCATCGTCATCATCCTGGTCGCCATCATGAGACCTGGACCCTGCGGAGTTGGGGCTGCTATCCAATTCTGAACTCCTGGATGCTGACTTATCTCTTTTGAGACTTCGGTCACGAAACCTGAAGACGAAGAAAAACTATTAGTTTCTGGCAGGTGGCTATGACTGTTGAGTGAAAATGGGTGTAAAAATTATGCAATTTTGTACACAGAAACGAATTATTTGTTTCGCTAAATCCGCTCTTGTCATAAATATCCATCAGACGTATTTTACATCTAGATCATCTTAGAGAAATAGGTGCTGATTAATACCTAAACAGTATTAGGACATCATCAATTTCTCTAAAAACTAATTTTAACACACCAAAATTAAATTAAATATTTACCAAAAACACTGTAACATTGATGACGTGACAATTCGGGCAACTAAGCCAATTACTATTATAACTACATTACTATTACGAGACTTCACTATTACACTTTCAATGAAATCCTTGTTACTGTACTCAAAGGACCAAAATACACATTAAAAACTGGTCCTTACATCCGCTAACCACTGCACTTTCACAAAATATTTTTTTCCACTAAACCTCACAATTCTCACACAATATATCGAATACTGCATAGTCGAGACTGACATTAGTATGCCAATCAGTTGTTTTAGCATTGTCCATTACTGTGACACTCATTTTAAGACTAATGGCTACCTGTTGGAGTAATTAGTCTTGACGTGGTAATGTCGCTTTCAAATGTGTCGGCTATAGTAGCGTCTGGGTCTGCTTTTGAATTTTGCATTTCTATTCTTTCTATATGATCTTATACATGATGACTTTTTGAATGTATATGGCAAAGAAGACCAAATCTTCAAGACTATGCTTGTGGAATGACTCCAGTGTCTATTTTGCTTTTGCTAATGTCGATTGCATGTTTCTTGAGATTAAGTCTATATTTTTGTTTTTACCTACAACACCAACCAGTTAATTGATTGATTTTGATGATTTTCTTCATTAATATCGCTAATGATGTCATAAATGACTTTATCATCAATGAACTTGCTAATTATTTTAGTTTCGTGACTTACTAGCTATCTATTAATTGTAACGACATTAAAAGCATTCATCTATCATATCAACAGTTAGATATATACCTACTTACGTGAAGAGAACTACTTCATGATACATAGTAATTGCAAAAGAAATTCGGAAGTCAATAATATCCCTAAGGAATAGTAGAATTTTGATGTTGGTTCTCTTTGAAGGCCTTTTGCATCCCTGCTTCCAGTCCCCCAAGTAATAATATGTTAAGCACGCTAACGCTTCGCTTCAATATGATCGAAACCTTTGATTTATTGAACACCAGCTGTTTGTATAGGACATAGGCAAAATATATTATCCTCTGTTTTGCAAGCATCCTATTCAAACTATAGTTGAGAGTTACTTGGAACAGGTAACGTAACAACATGTATGAAGAGTTATAGCGTATCTTAAAGGCATTGCAAGTAGGACTGGCTTACTCAAAGAATTCAGTATTTATCTTTAAATTTTTAAAGAAAAAGAAAATGTTTAATTAACGTTTTAAATATAAATAAATAAGAAGGTCTGGTAAGTTTGGGCAATCATCTTAGTACAGAAAATAGGCTTCTCAGTTATAAAGGTCTTTATTAGCTTTTCTTAGAAGACTGCCTTAACTATAAAATATAAAGTACATGAGCTAATCCCAAAGGATAAGTGCTTGTAAGATCTAAAGGCGAAATTGTATCCGAAAAGATATTTTTGATACCGTAATATAATCTTGTAATCTCTGTTTACCCTAGTGTATAAGTCGATATGGAAGAAGTAGGTACGTGTAGGATTTTTGTATTTTCTAGGATTAATTTTTTATTGATTTTGATGTTAAAAACGTCTATCTAATATTGACGTGTGATCGAAAATAGTCCCTAAAGTCTTATTTTTTTTTGTTGCTGTAATTACTACTTATAATGGGGATTAAGCGTTGAATATATTCCACAAATGTCACACAACGTCATCTAGTTCCAAGCTAAGCAAAGCTTGTGTTATAAGTACTAGACAACTGATAAAGATACATATATATTTCTAGATACAAACATATTATAGATAAATTGCACTCAGACACAGAACAAATAACCGTTATCATCACACAAACATTTGTCCTGCGTGGGAATCGAACCCACGGCCTCTGGCATTGCAGTCAGGGTCACTAAGTACAAGACTGACAGGCCAGTCAAATGTTTTGGTGACAACTGGATAATTCCGGATGATAATTCACATGACTTAGGAAGTTGTGTAGGACACAGAAGAAACAAGAAACTTCACGTTCAGTAGTAGAGTTTGAAACAGTTAGACTAATAAAGCAGTTAACTATCTTGGAAGTAGACACAGAAGTTCAGAAGTTAAGGTAACAATTTAACATCATGAACCTTACAATGTTACGTATGCTGGTAATTCAGGTTTCTACACTAATTGTACTGTAGAAACCTAAACTACCGCTAGCGGATGTCGGATTAATACAATGTAGCTATATATCCTTTTCTCCAATTTTAAATATGCATACGAGTATTTTCGCCCTGCAATCATCCTGCCCTACCCATGCTATGTCCCGTCCTGCGGAGGACGGGGAACTCGAACTTTTGATTCTAGAACATGTCAGTTTCTTGACGATGTTTTCTTTCATCATTTTGATAGCAGCAAATAGGGTTGACATATGACTTGTAAGTCCTACTGGGACCCAACAGTTTAACGAGTTTATCATCGATTCGAAAAGAAGTAGAAGAAGAGACCACACTTGCTTACTACATTTCTACAGCTCATAAAGGCATATAAGGGTCAATGAAATACAACATAATGGAAAGACGTTTACTTACTTTTTCCCTTCGTTTCCTAAATTGAGCGAACTGGTCCTAATAGCCTGCCGCCGATGGTGAGTATGTCCTGGTGACTTCTGGACTTCTCGGAGTATTTCAGGGTCTGGCTTCAGTTCTATTGGAGACGGAGGCTCAACGTAGACCTGGAGAGAAAATAAAACAATGGAGTTAAACATTCGATTAGAGAAATGCCTAAACCTTAAAAGCTATTTAGCGCCTAGTCAAATTTAGTTAGCAAATACGCGTGAGTGTATTGCTATAAGGTAAGTCATATATTTTTTTATTGTTGATTGGCTTGCGCTTGACTTCTATCTCACTTAATGGAAAGCACATCGTAGCTTTCGACGTTTAAGCAGAATTACTTAAAAGTAACCTATTGACTCTTGTCTTAATGATTCTCAGGTTGTAGTCATCAAGACATAAAAACTTCGGAATGTTTGAGCAGTTAGCTAGCGATCAACTTACATCGACACTTAGTTCTCTAAGCAAATTTATTATGCCTACAACTAAAGAGTTACCACTCTTTAGTTGTAGGCAAAGGATACCTCCTTTGCCAGAATCTGTGTTTTCTTATTACCTAAGGGTCTTAAAGTCAAGAGTCAATAAGTTTTTAGACAAACGTGCTCCGTCGTAGAAAAAATCATCGCTTATCCAAAATCATTATAAAAAAAAGTCAAGAATTGTAATAGTATCGTTTTACGAAAAACCAATAACTAGATCATAAATAAAACAAAGATCCAAATGAAATAACAAGATAATGTAAATCCTTTACGCAAAGAACTAATAAAAGAAGAAATAATTACCCAACTTGACATCGTAACAGAAAGTTCCATCTATGACAGATATAATGTTATTAAGTGACCTCGAACAGTACTTAAGATCACATCGCTCGAGATAAGCTAAACTTGGGTAATAGTTAAAGCTCCAGTGAGTTCCCCCAAACTATTCGAGGTAGTTAGGAGCCACTACAAGTTTTCTTGCAGAAATGGAGTACGTAACATTACCATCAAGCCGTATAAATACATAACAAGTACACGGCTTAATGGTAATAGTTCGCTTTTAGACAAAATACATAGTAGATAATGACTTAGCTTTTAGGTTAAATGATATTTGAACCCTTGTTGTTCAAGAATAATCATATTGTATAGAGCAATCAGAGGGTCGGCAATTTGTATCGCTTTAACAAAATTTTTAAACAAGTTTGTATTTTTTTTTATAATTTTATATTTTACGTGATAATTTATAATATAATTTCGGACGCGTTTTTAAGGGTGATATAAAAAAAATAGTTTACTTCATAAATAAATCATTATCCCATACGAAAAAAAAACAAAGTAATCTTGGTATAGGAAAAATTCATGTGTTGAAAGCGTCTAAATACACATAGTCACTCACCTCAGCATTTTGATGAGTATTTGTATTATGGTCCTTATAATAATTATGTCTCCAACTAGCAGGCTGGCACTCCGAATCACTCAAAGCACTGGAATCTTCATTCTTAATCCCTCTATGGAAAATCCTTTTCGCTCTTCCCAATTTTGACTTTGAACTCTTATTGCTGGAACCCATGCTTCCATCAGACGCATAACTTGAGCTGTCATCTCCAAAAGGAGCGTTTAGGACGAAGGATTGTTCTAAAGGAGCTATTGGAGATGGAGGCATGGCTGTCATAGGTGATGGAGGTTGGGTCCTGATTGCTGGAGCATGTAAGGGAGAATTATGGAAGTCTGGGAAAGGGAATGCTGTAGGAGTTGTAGGAGTCATGTCTATGTAACTAAGGTCAGCATACTTGTCCTGCTGAACATCTAGAAAATGAGGAGAGGAAACGATGACTTCTGTGCGGTTTTGCCTTTTTCTTCTTCTTGTTTTGAGGGATTCAACTCTTCTGAGTAAGGCTTTTGCTCCATCTCTTAGTCTTTCGGAGCCTGTGCGTCGGAAACGTGTGCCTGTTTCTTCTTCATCTTCTTTGTCACTTGGTAACTGTATTACTGTTTGGCCTGGTACTGTTAATCTGTAACAATAAAAAAAAATTATGAGATGGTGTATAAAATTCTATAGGAAGCTTTTTTACAAAGACAGATTGGCTAAGAGGCGTCTTAGCCAAAGTGAAAATTTGAAGCACACATCTTAAAAAACCTCTTCCTTTTTAAAGTCTTTTAACAACTCAAATAAGCATTTCGCAAGGCAGTTAGGAATTGCAAACACCATCTTAAAACCACAATAACTCATCTACATAAACTTTCAGAAGGTCTATTATGGTCCCAAAGTAAATTCAAACTTGGACGCCCAAGTACAAAGTTTTGCAGAAACTCGTCAAACTTATTTACAATTTAATTCCATTATAATACAAAATTTAGGCATGTATTAATTAAACGAAGGTGGTTTCTCGATAATGGCGTTATCAAAGTGGGTGAAAAGGTTATTGTTAGATGTTTCTGCCGCGGAATCCTAATTAAGAACAAGGCATTCAAGAATTTGTGGTAAACATCAAGTTTATTGCCTATTCTTCTATTTAGATGTAGGTACGCTTTAAAACAAGCAACTATCTCCAACTTTATGTTTGTCGAAATTTGAGTGTCTGCAAAATGGTTTCGTAGAAACAATTGCTTTGAGATTGAAGGTAGTAAATGTTGTTAAACTTGAAACCTGAAAGGAAGGCTTGGCCCTGGTACGAAAGACAGCTTAGGAACGAGGTGGGTTTTTTACTCAGTAAGAGTCGGATTGGATATATGACGAGATAGACAGTTGGATATTTTACCTATTAAAAAAAACGAATTAATTTACTCATGTACGAAATTAATGTCTTTAAGTAAACGTCATCTGAGCTAGTCAATGACCCGTAGGTAGTTGTCAGTCGTTGCTTACTAACTAACTATAAGTCATGGACTCGCTCAGCTGATGTTTAATTAAATAAATTATGTAATCAAAAAAGAAAAGTGTAGAATTTTTGCTGTGAAACAAAAATCGGTATTGGTTGAGAAGCAATTGAATTGGAATAATTTTAGCAAAGATAATATTTCAATGACGGCCGTACGGACGGGTGTGATGGGCTTTGACTTCAGATTCTAAGCCAATATCTCTTTCTTATAATCAGATTTGTACCTTCTTAACTTTGTCATAGACGATATTACACATTTTGTTTAGCAAATAAACAAAAATCATATAATACTCCTCCCTATTCTCTGAAAAAACAAGAGATATATTCATTCTAGACCTTATTTTCTTACGTAGAATTCCTTAAAATACCAGTCTTATTCAATATAGTAAAGAAAAAAGCCTTCTAATAAAAGCTTCATTCACTTTCTGGCTGGAGGATTAAAGGCCTTGTAACAAAAAGACGGTATTAGGTTCGTGAAAACTTGCGTATGAAGAAACAATTTTATTTAGTGTACGAATTCTGTTGGTTTGTTTAGTTTATATAGATGTCAGTTTTACGTTTTTATTCAAAGCGAGATCTTTTTTTAATTTTTGTGTAAGTAAATATTTTTATTTTTTTATATTCATATTTTTTTTTGTTGTGCAATAAAGTGTTATTCTATTATATTCTAATAGCAGCAGTAACATTAAAATAATAATTGAAAAATTAAATAATATTATAACTTTATTAAAAAGATAATAATTTAAATATATATATATATTATATGATTTCTTTATGAATACACATAATTATGTGTCGATAAATGGAGAAGTACATGAGGCTCAAAGAAAAAATTTATAGCTTGCTTGAAGAGTCAACGCTGACATTAATTTTTAATCGTTTCTTTCGTTTTATCTATGGGTCTTAGTTGCCTGACAATAAATAAATAAATAATAATAATGATTATTTTTTAATAATTTGACTGGCCTGTTAGTCTAGTAGTTATAATTTATCTATAATAATTATGAATGTATTTAGAAATTATAAGTATGTTTATCGGTTATCTAGTAGGTACCTACTCAAAACACAAACTCTGCTAAGCTTGAGACTAGACGGCGTTATATCATAGTTTTGGAACATACATATACATATAATACATTCATTAAATTCCAAATCATACATGGCTCCAGTAAAGTTTAAATCGACTATTCTAGAAATTCCAAACTCCAATTAAAATGAACCTTTCAACAATAATATTTTATAATACGATTTCAAAATGTGAGCTAGCCGACAGTTTAACATTTAACTTTTAACTGGGGGCGTCAAAAGTTTTTATGAAATGAGTTTCAACGCCAAAATGATATTAGTTTTAATATTATAATTATCTTCTATTCATTTTAACAATTTAATTTGGATTAGTGTTAAGTGTACTTTGTAATCTTGTATACTTTGTAATGTTTATCTGGACGACACGACATTATGTTATAAGAAAAATCACTTGAAAATTGAAATTGAAATTTAAATTCTTTCTTTCGAACCAAGTGTACACAAAAATGATGTACAATCATTAACAAAATAACAAATAAGAACATAATCAACACAACAATTTTAAAATAAAAAAAATACATCGCATTAAATTACACAAAAAAATATGAAGAACTTAAATTAATGTGCCAACAGTTTTTAAACCAATACTTAATTTCGAAAAAAAAATAGTTTAAGCAAATAGAAACGGTCGATTTAGTTGTTTTTGAGGCATTTGAAAATATATATGTTTTCTAGAAAGTAAGCATATATTTTTTGTTGGATATTGGATAGATTTGTTGTAATGATGGTATATCTATTTAGGTCTATAATTCTATAATATTTTAATTCAGGGTGGTGTATTTTTAGACATTTTGATAAAATTATTCTTAAATACATTTCCCTATAACGATTGAGCGGATTTAGATGAAATTTTGCACACATGCAGACTATATGCTGAAATATCACCACTTCACATTTTCAAACAAAACCTGTTGCAAAAGCCAGTTAATTATAATTGAACTTTACAATAAGAGGGATGACGTTAAAGAGACAAATTGTCATCACCAAGAAACTTTCTCATGTTGAAGAAGATGAGGGTAAGACAGTTAAACAAACATTATCTAAGTTTTTTAGGTTTAATCAAGTAGAGTGGTCTTGCGGACAAAAGGACTAACAATGCCAAAATGGGCATAAAAGTAAAAAGGACCGATCCTCTCCACTGATTCTTTAAAGTCGACGAAGATGAAGAAACATCAAATTATCAGTCAACTTCAAAAAATCTTGATGATAGATTAGAGCAGGGGTTGCCAACTTGATTCTACTTACGATCTGCTGTTTACGGTTAAATTTTGCAAGATCTATGAATAAATATGTTTTTTTTTTGACAAACAAGAAGTCACGACCATACTGCTATTCTGTAAGAAAACAGCCTTAAACGTTTCGATGGTGACGAGCTCCAAATAGGTATATTTGATTATTAACCTAATACACCTTATATGTACATTGGATTGTACATTCAATGCACCCATTTAGATTTCATCGCTGCGGCCAGCGCTGAAATCAAGACTGATTTTATTTAAGAATAGCTCTGCTTGTCGACTGTAGCGGTGGATAATAGCTAGCTAACTACCCCATCGCGACATAATTCTTTTGACCTAAAAGTAAACATGCTAGTCAAAATGGAATAGATTAATAGCCGAGAACAAGTCGATTGCGATAGGCTGGTTGGACACCCCTGGATTCGAGTATAAAGAGACTTTTTAATATACTCCAAAAAACAATCCCATTACACAGTACACCCATTAACAAATTAGACTAACGACGGAAATTTTCCAATACATTTGATTACCCGTCTTTGTTCTTAAGTAGAAAGTTTGGCTTCCGTAGTAAGTATCATTAGAAAGTATAATTTTTTGAGTATTCTTATCTTACTTTTCTAAATGTAAGTGATTCGGATGCATATTTTAACAATGTTAGCAACACAGAACAAAAATCACTGGCAGCAGCGTCTAGATATGCCAGTGCTAATAAAATTTGCTATTGAGCGCACTGCATTTTGTCATCTTCGCTATCAATACCTGTCAGATTATACACCAAAAAACTCTGCCACCGTCATAGGAATTGTATTTCAAGATAGCAATATTGCCCATTTGATGGTTAGATAATTAAGGACCAAATAACTGTGGTAGGTACATTTATTTTAAGAATGCCAAAAGTTAAGATAGATAGTAAATGTCACCATTCATATTGCTTATGGCTGTATATCATAAAGACAACTAATGCACGACTAATGTCTTCTCACACCTATTAATATTGTAAGGTAAAATAAAGTATTTTTTCAAGAATAACCGTGCAGTTTTTAAACTATCAATTGAAATATGCACAAGATTTGAACGTTTTGTAAGTGCAGTGTAGGTGTACATTTTAGGTCTATGTGAAATTAAATAAGTGTATTGAATTGAAACCTGTAAAAAAAAAATGGCTCTCTAGGTTCAAAGTTTAGCCGGAGTGATGATATGTCAAACAGATTTGCGTTATACTTGATTTATTTAGAAAAAATCATCATCATCATCATCATAGAAAATGATGACATATTGAAAGTGCCGTATCTAGCAGAACTGCTACCAATGCCTTGCTGTAAGACTAGCAACAAATTTAGTAAACCTTATGATAAATAGGTTTAAAAGTAAAGATAAATGTTTAACGTCCGTAGATAAATGAAAATTAGGTTCAGATTAATAAGAATTAGTTGGCAGTAATTTGCTGTGAATGGCTGGACTTGGAATAGATGATATTAGAAGACGTGGGTGTAAGAGGCGATTAAGGAAATTATGGAAGGTGGGTGATTACTGATTACGATACAGTGCGGAACTTAGTTGTCGGCAGAATTGAATTAATGGGTCGTTTGGACGACTTAATTTAAGACGGCTTGCAAATGGTTGGGTTCTAAATATGTTTATTTATCGTTCAGTGCTGTTATATAAACATATTGTTTTGAGACTTTCTTATAGCGTTGCTTATAGTTTTTTTTCTTTCTTACTACCTGCTTATCTTTTCTGCTTTTTTGAAAAATTCGTCCATGTCAGTAAAAGATGGCTTTTAGCGATAAGATCGTCCATTGTTACACCTTATTAACTTAAAATATACTTAAATCTTTTTATGTAGCTAATGTCTTTAGGTGTACAATAAAGGATATATCTATCTATCTACTTTAGGTTACTTGGAGAACAGATAATCGATGGGTTCAAAAGGTTTTGTGAGAGTCACGGGAATGTTATGGATGTGAGATTCACAGAACCGTTGGTTGTGACGTCACTTGGCGTAGACGTATGTCCAGTAGTGGCCTTCCAAGTTGTCTTTACAAAATGTTGAGTGTCAATTATGAAAATTATTTTTCTTATCCTATCGAAAAAATTCAAAATGAGAATGGTCTAACCAGTACTTAAAAACCTGATCGGCTTTATCATGGGCCTTGCGAACCCAGAAAAATACACGTAGCTATGTAGGATGACGCAAATCCTGTAAAAGGAGGAGCCCCTTTGCAGTCACGTGTTTGAGACGGATGAAGACTAGATTGATAGTGAAGTAGCCAACTTAAAATATTTTGCTAATAGGTTTTCCTAAAAACATTTTTACACGTCGATTTTTTGTCAGTATTTCCTTTCTTTTCCAGTCACCGGATAAAACTTAGGGGTTAAAGACTCTTTTGAAAGTCCAAACAGCAAACATGTAATGGTCAGATCATATGAGAACCATGCAGATTTTTGTGTCTACAATGATGTGTAATAAAATTTATTCTATTATATCCAACAATTGCTACTACAGTAAGTACCGAATTAAGCCCATCTCCCTACGGATCGCTCATCGCCCGGTGTGTTCGAACTTGGCAGGGTATTTGTACTCACTCAATTATCGCGTCAAATTCACACGCTAACAATTAGTGCTACATTAAGAGCTTTCCGCTCTGAATACGGACGCCCTTAATGTAGGTTATTGGGGCCGACGCAATACATAAGGTGACGGTCTGGTTGTTGGCGGTTCTTACAACTTTTAACTAGTTTTTTTAATGTTTTCACTATTATGAAGAAAGAGTTGCAAATAGTATCTATGACTATTTGGAGGTATGAAAAATTAGGTATAAAGTCTTACAAACTCCATAAATACGAGATGATCCCCAGTCTAGTCTAGACAGATGTTGTGTCTGCTCCGAGTAGCTGTTCGATAGTTGTTTTCGGACAGTTACGTTCTAATCAGGCGGAGAACTTTAATATCGTTATGCAGAATTTTATACATATGTATTTTAATTCATAAAAAAAACCTTTCTTTTTTTTTTCAATTGTACTACTGGCTGTCACGATTCAATATAAATATCATAGAACTAGTTTTTTTTTAATAATTTGACAGCTGTCAGTTGAAAGTATTTCTCCCTGGGGATCAAAAGTACTACCTTCAACCCGCTCTGCACGCAACTTGGCACCTACTTTCAGAGTACGAGCAGTGAAAATGTTTTCTTTTCCTATCAGTCACGCTCTCCGCTTCCACACTCACCTAGTGCCCTTAACAACCATTATTTCAAAAGGTTTAGCAATCCACCACAGAAACGTGATAGGTGAAGGGACCACACTACATAGAACAAATGGATTGTCGGCTTAATTATAGTCATTGTGGTCTGGACCGTCACTTGGGCGCTGTTTGCTGAGGGCCCATTATGGGGCTCTTAGTTTGTAGAGTTTCTTTTAGTGGAGTGAAGGGCAGAAATGTTAACAAGGGTAAAGAAAGAGGATTTAAAAAAAAAAAACAAAAAACCGTCAAATAATTTATCTATAAAATTAAATAAATATATACTCGTATTTTTTATATAAATCAAAATCATCAAAACTAGAAGTAAGAAATGTCATCTATACAAAAATCTTCTTATAGCACGAGCACTAAAAAATGCTTCTCTAAAATTCATCCCCTAAAAATATAAATATATTTTCAGATGTTGATCCCCGTTTTATCCCCTTGGGGGGTAAATTGTGGATAATCCTTTCTTAATGTTTCTTAAGGTTTTCTTTTACAATGAAGGTCTATGCCTCCTTTAAAAAAAATGGAAAACTTGCAAAGTTTCATTTTCTTTTCCCAGTACTTTCGGCTGAGCGTTTATATGTCCTTTATGTAGGGTGACTGGTAATTAGTAACCGATACTTAAACACTTGTCTGTAGTCAAGATAACAAACAACTTTTGCTAAGGAACCCAACCTAAAAACCGGAAAAAAAAACTGCTGTTCGCCTAATCTAACCTAACCTGTGACATTTGAGATTATTACTGACATTTGAGACTATTATTGACATTTGAGACTATTATTGACATTTGAGACTATTATTGACATTTATGATTTTTGTTTTTATTTCTGTACTTACTTTTTTTATAACAATACTATTTTAATTTTAATGGAATGCAAATCTGTGAAATGAGTACCATGGTTACGATAATAATTATTCATTTAAACTACTGTGATTCATATTTGCACGCCAAAATTAAAGGCAGAATAAGAGATCAATTATTTATGTTATCAACCTTCTGTACCTGATTTATGCAAATCAATGATTTTTTTCTTACTTTTTTAGGGTTCCGTAGCCAAAATGGCAAAAACGGAACCCTTATAGTTTCGTCATGTCCGTCTGTCCGTCTGTCCGTCTGTCACAGCCGATTTACTCGGAAACTATAAGTACTACAGTGATGAAATTTGATGGGAATATGTGTTGTATGAACCGCTACAAAATTATGACACTAAATAGTAAAAAAAAGAATTGGGGGTGGGGCCCCCCATACATGTAACTGAGGGATGAAAATTTTTTTTTCGATGTACATACCCGTGTGGGGTATCAATGGAAAGGTCTTTTAAAATGATATAAAGTTTTCTAAAAAACATTTTTCTTAAAGTGAACGGTTTTTGAGATATCAGCTCTCAAAGTCGTAAAAAGTATGTCCCCCCCCTCTATTTTTATAACTACGGGGTATAAAATTCTAAAAAAAATAGAGGTGATGCATGCTAATTAACTCTTTCAACGATTTTTGGTTTGATCAAAGTATCTCTTATAGTTTTTGAGATAGGTTGATTTAACTGTAATTTTGGTTAAGTTATTGTGCTTACACTGAAAACGATGGCTGAACCTTATAAGATAGATCAAAAAATATACTACAGTATTGTACACCTTTAAAAATCCGCGATGATATAAAATCTTTATAATATATTTGCTGCTACGGAACCCTTTGTGCGCGAGCCCGACTCGCACTTGGCCGGTTTTTTTTTTTCTATATGTACTGAACTTTCTGATTTTTCTGATTCCACTGTTCTTCTCCCCTACATTCCGCCTAGTTACGCTTCAGTGAAAATATACCTTAACAGTATTGGACGGACAGTTGCGACCTTTGGCCTCCATTTAACTTACTGTTACGTCTTTGACTGATGCCGACGAGATTTGTACTGATAGATTTTACTACGCAACTAAGGGCTATGAAAAAGGTACTCGAGAGTACAGTTGACTCAGTGATTGAGTGATCGGCTGCTGCGCTGCATGTATCAGGTTCGATTCTCGTACATAACTAATATTTCTATGGTTTACACATTTTTGTTCCAATTGTCTTATTTATGTAAAACGGGCTTTTGTCAGCGGCTTCGCCCGCGTACATAAAATATAGCCTATGTCACTCAGGAGTAAAGCAGCTTTCTATTGTTGCTAAAATTATTACAATCGGCCCAGTAGTTCCAGAGATTACCTCCTACAAACAAAAAAACAAACTTTACCTCTTTATTATATTAGTGTAGATTAAGATTACTTGTTTCTGAATGCCTTTTTTTTGGGTTTTAATGACCTGGTCATTTTGGCCTTTAGTCAAGTCTAAAGTAATTCGACTTTACTGTACCATCGAAGATATTCTTGCCTGATCACTGCTAAGTTTATTTTCGCTTGCACTCGAAACGAAAACTATATAGATTTTGTTTGGTTCCGCGCTACAGGATTCAATGTTCAGGCAGAAATTACCGCAATTTTACGTAGGTATGTTAATTTAAATGTAGTTAAAATTTTCAATACGTTAAAGAACCGATCCGATCTTTATTGAGCTTATTGGAAAACGTATTTTTTACCAATTATATGCTTTGAAAACATTCTATGAAATGTGACCCGCATTAATAAAAACAAAATTTTATGAAAAGGGCAGAAAAGGGTTTTTGCCCAGTCGTGGGATTAAATAAAAATAGGTAAATATAAATAGGTAGCTGAGTGAATTTCTCAAAGGAATATTCGAAGAGCCATCTTTCTTTAGCCTTTTCACCCATCAGTATTTATATCTTTTGAAAGTGTCTGAGGTAAAATATTTCAGTTACGCAACAAAATACCCTGAGGATAAAATTCGTGGAAAAGAATTACGTACAAAGATAAGTGATTACTTAAATTACTCATATCACAAGCTCCTATCCACTTATAAATCATCTAAGTACACAGACATGAAACGCGTAACAAGCGAGCTAACAAAAACAATAGCCTCAGGCGAGAATCAAACCTACAATCCGTTAGCCACCGCCACCGTACCAAAAAATAATAAACATAAAATTTCATAACAAGTATTACTTAACAAGATAAAACGACTCATCATAGAATAAAAGAAGTGGCGGTCATCGACATTTTAACTCATACAACTGATCCAACAATACTGTCAGTCAAAACTGATATGAATCCGTTCCGTTACGCGTCAGTATCATTCCACTTAACATTCCTATCAATCAGTTGTTACAATCAAATTAATAAGCTCGCCTACAATATCTGTAATCATCTGAGTGTTAATGAGGATGCGTTTGTGGCTATAAAAACAGCGGGTTCTTGAGCAGAAGCGATTTTAATGCCAACGGTAATGTGTCGCACAAACTTGCATTGAAATAAGATGAGTCGAGTGCAGTCTCCCTAGTCAAGTTACGATCATTTCTTTAACGTTTTTCGATTCCTTTTTGAAGGTCAGCTTCATGTCAACGTTCAGGCACTTGGTTTGAACAATGGAATTGAAGGCGTGATTAATTCCAAGCGTTCGACGTCAACAAAACGATTGTAAATTATCTAGAGGATAGTTTTGTCGCATAAGCGTTAATCGCACGTTCATTTGTCGAGCTCACGACTTATGGTAATGCGTAGTTGATTAAGGGTAGAGAGATTGTTTGAAAGAGTTATCGAGGCCTTGGAATTCAAAGGACATTTGATAGAAAACAAATAGGTCCGTAAAAAGGTCCCACGAATGGTAGGTCGCGTACTCAAACTCAGCCAGATGCATTACTTTGTATAATTTAGTTTTATCACCACTGCTCTCAAAACGTTGAAGGAAAAAATTTTAAAAAACCATCTTGAAAAAAAAAAGACATTCACCAATCCGCACTGGGCCTGCATGTTGGATTACTGCCCATTCCTCTCCTAGAGTGGATACTTCTGTCCCAGCAGTGGCAACATTAAAAAGCTGACTATGCCATGCATCGCCTAACTAGAGCAGAGCGATTTCAGAACAATTCTGGTCCGCTAAAGTAGTTTTAATGGCCACAACGTAACAGTACTTCTTGTCTTCAAACTAAAATAATTGGCCCTTGATTACGCAAACGATTGATATTTGAAACACAAAAGCCTTCGGCTTACTGTTCAGTAATGAAATTTATCTATATCCAAAGTTAAATGATATGATTATATTCTTAAATTGTTTTGACGCTTGTTTTCATAATAAAATATTTAGATATAAGAGGAAAAAGTTTGTAGTTGTGACCGATGCGGCGTTTGCTTGAGCCGCAGACGTGGGTGTTATAGAGCAGTGACAAACTATATACACCAAACGACGTTTTTCAATACAGTTACGAAAAATGTGGGCTAGTGGCTGCTTAGCACCCAGCTTGATATGATAAATGTAATAAAATTGAAGCGGGTGCGAGCTGACGCATTTCTCTGCATAGTTTAAAAATCAGTAAAAATGTATTGAAAATAATGATTTTTCATTAGGAAATATTTTTTTGTAATTTTTTGCAATAGTTGTGTAGAAATTTAAACTTTAAACCTGTTCAGTGAAATTCTGATTTTTTCAAATGGAAAAATCCCCTTTAAAAAAAAATACAAACGCAAACTGTGTTTTGTTTTATATAATCGCGATTGGACATGATTAGAATAGCGCGAAAATTCAACTACACTATAATTTTCTAGAGCAAAGTTCCATCACTCCAATCCTGGTTCTATATTAAAAAACCTGTGTTTTAAAAACCCCTTCTGTTTTCGTAAGACTGATTGCCTCGAAACGTGAAAGCATAAGCTTTGCAACGCGTCCTTTGAGCCATCAAAGACTACCAAATCGAGCTCAAACGAAACGCAAATCCTGAAAATCGTACCAGCTTTTATGGGATTTACAGATTGGAAAGAAAATTGAAATATTATTGATTCTTCTTTCATTACAAAGATGCTTTGAAAAGAGGAAATCGAAGTAATCAATGGTATCCCCTTTTACTTTAATGATTCAAGGAAATTATTATATTTATGATAGCAGCATTTTCTTTCACGACTTTCCTTAAAAAAAATTGAAATGTGATTGTAGAATTTTATTGTTCCTGAGTTTTATTATAGTGTAAGTTTCTGAGTAATGAGGTTTCTGCAAAATTGTTTTAGTATTGATAGGCCAATTGGTGATAGAGCTATCGACTTACGAGTAATAGATCGCGGGTTTAAACCCAGCCATGTGCATTACTTTGTGTAATTTATTTCATCACCACTGCTCTCAAAATGGTTAAGGAAAACATCGTGAGGAAACCGACTTGTCCTAGAAGTAAAAATTTCGAAGACATGTGACATCCACCAACCCGCACTGGGTCCGCGTAATGGATTACGTTCCTTTCCCTCTCCTCAAGTGGAGGCCTGAGTCCCAGCAGTTAGAACAATATAAGGCTGATCTAATGCGATGCGATGAGGTCAAGTGCTGTTTAATTATCTATACAACTGTATTTCAAACATTTTTTGTAGTATAATATCAACAAAAATCTGTGAAAATTTCAACTATCACGGTTCATGAGATATAGGCTGGTGACAGACGGACTATGGAGTCTTAGAAATATTGTCTACGGAACGCTAAAAGCGTACTATAAGACACCTCTATCAATAATGTATCGGAAAAATACCACTCTTATGTTATATTAGGACAAGAAATAAAAACAAACGAAAAGAAAAATACACGTATAAAAAAATAACGAAATTAGGTTAGCTTCCTTTTGCTCGCAAGAATTCCTACGTCGTGTAAAGACAGTCTCAAGTGCTCTCAACTCGAGGACCACCCTCACTTGTCAGTGTTCTACGGCTTTGTAACACCAATTTGTATAAAAGCTTAGTCTCTTTGCGCTTTCTGTTCGCCTGGTACTCCGAATATCTTAGTTGATGTTAGAAAAACAAATAAATGGCGTAGATCTTTGTGGAAATTTAGAAAATGTATTTAATGTTTAAATGAGTTAAGTAAGCAAAATAAATAAATCAGTAAATGTAAAAACATTTTTTTAATATACTTACTGGTATAACCCGCTCCTATATCTATCTCTTTTACGCACGCAATACACTGATTTTCACACTGGTGCGGAAAAGTGCATATGCTTGTCACCACCGCTATTTTATTACATCTCTCATATCAGGCTAGGTGCAAAGTAACCCCCATGGGTCGCGCGTCTTTGTAAGTTTATTGAGAAATATCATTTGATACATGTAAATATTTTTAACAGCAGTCCTCGGCTCCATCACATCTTCCCACTGCTGGGACACAGGCCTCTAGGAGAGGGAATGAGCCGTAATTCATCACGCAGGCCCAGTGCGGATTGGTGGATACCGTCACTTTTGCTTGCACAATATTCATTGTCAAAACTTAAACAATACAGTTCCTAAAACTACATCAAACAGTAACACGGTGTAGACGTACTAACAACGCTCACACCCCAGTTAGTTCTTAATTAGCTATGACACGCTCAAAGTTATATTCGAATTTAGCTTTGAAGCTAGCACTCCCATTCGTGTCCCAACTAGGGTTGCCAGGCCATAAAATGCAAAGACCGGACTGCGCACTATGTAAGGCCGGACATTTTGCCCTAAAAGCCGGACATGTTTTTTTAATTGCCAAATATAATGTTTTTACAGTTGGACTGTTGAAAAAAGTATTTATACGTGATGTAAAATGAGGACAAGATCGAAGATGATGTGTTTGATGCGCGGGCCGGAAGACAGTTTGCTCTCCGCTCGGGTCGGGTGCTCGTCCGCCCAACGTCGTCCGAATCGCCACTCTGACAAAAAGCCTGTTTTGTCAGGCGGACAGGCCGAACACGTACATATTTGGCCGGACGCGACTGAAAAAAGCCAAACATGTCCGGCTAAAGCCGGACGCTTGGCAAGCCTAGTCCCAACACGTATTCCTACGAATGGTTAGAGAGGTAAATAGAATTATCTTGCACTCTGAGTATTCATAATTTCGTATTCATGAGTTTTAATACCGAGAGGATTTATTCCGTGAATCTTGCTTGAAAAATGTGTATGTTTAGACTCTGTGTTCATGAATTCTTAAAACTGTAAGTTAAGCTGTAATGTAGATGTTAGAGTGTTTTTAATATGCGGAATTTATCACGCATGCGGATATGCTCCGTAGGCAGAAAATTTTAAAAGGCAAAAAAAGTTTCCCGCGTGCGTATTGCACATATTAGAATTTAAAACATTTATATGATAAGGGCATTTGTGGAAAATACACATGCGGAGCAAATTCGCCTGCGTTAGGTAACTTGCAATATTAAAAACACCCTAAGAGTGTCTGTCTGTATACATAATTGATCCGCATGTGGCGCTGATGCCCGTTATCACACCTCCTATCCTGCGTTCCACGCCTGTATGCGTGGTGAAATCTGCACGATATTAAAAATATCCTAAGCTCGCCTTCAGTTTATCCAGGTACGAGTGTACTTGATCCTTACTGGACAAGTGTACGTCGATGACGAGGCAAAACGATTAGTTTGGATCGTAGATGTCTCAACAACGTAAGGGTGGATATTTGTCGGGGTGTCCGATGGTAAAATTGAGGAAAATTTAAGGACAGAAGCCAAAAAATCCAAGTTATACTCACAGATCAGGTTCCACATCAGTATAATTCCCGTCTGGGTCGACGAGCCCCACTCTAATCGTGGGTAAAGTCTCATCTTCATCATCTTCTACTTCTCCCCTCGCTTCTCTTGCTTCTCTTTCTGCTAAAGCGCGAGCTGCTATGACCTGCAAATAAAAAAAGTAATTATTTATTATTCTAGAATTTGGTTCTTACACGCCTGCACCTATGATTTTCATCTCTATAGTTATGATGTGAAATAAAAATATTTTGACTTTGACTTTGATTTTTACTTTAGTGTTGCACGCGCATCAACTTTGCTTTGCGTTCCAGAAATCTGGGCCCTAATAGGCTTCGGCCCAGCTGGGCCTTAATAGGCTTCGGCTCAGCTAGGCCCTTACAGTTTTATTGACATTTCTTTGAGAAACGGAAAGAATAATACGCGCTGCCGACGACTTAGTACTTATTTTGTTATAATTTGTTTGTAGTTAAAATATTAACAATATGGAGAATACACTGGCTCCTGTAATACAGTTTCTGACTTGCACAGGTGTCAAGGAATTTCATGAATGTATGGAAAATATGTCAATAAATCATTTTATTATTATTTCGTTTATTTAATATGTAACATATAAATTATATTTTTAAATATTTCATTAAAAAAAACAAATAAAAAAACATTTAAAAATATAAAAAATAGTGTCCCACCGGTATCGGGAACAGGGTCCAAGCTACCGGCGGGCAGGGTTATTATTATTATTATTAATTACGGAGACGCGGCGTGTTAAGCGTTTGTCGTACATTGCTATAGTATTTGCGCGTGCGATGACGCGGCCCACTGCTGTAATGTACGACGAGCGCCCAACGTGACGCCCATTGCGCGGCGTCTCCATAAACAAGCAATTTGGTAGTAAAAAAAGTATTAATTTACGTTATTATTAAAACATCAACAGGTTAACCAGTATCTATACCACTGTACTTTTGAATATGAAAAGTTTCCAGAAAACATTACAAAACTATTTAAATTAATCCCCGAACTGAACATCAATTGTTTCATCGCCTGGTGTATAAAACCCAATAACTTGGCTACGTTCCAATTCATATCCCCGACCCAGTACATAATCGGATTATGCCATTTCAATATGGCATCCCCATTTTTGTACAATATTTTTAAATCCCCGAAACAAATGTTGCGCGATCAACCATTTTTCGTACAACGATGTAAGCGTGAATGTACGGATGACAAATTCTTCAGTTTCATCGTGTTGTAACTAGCAAACAACTGTGAATAAAATAAATACTTTTTTTTATGTATAGTAGGGTGACTGGTAATTAGTGGCCGACATTTATTAAAAATGTGATTATAGTCTTGATAAATACTAACAATTACTATTAATATTATTGCTATTTATCTTCTCCTAATTGGCCAAAATATACTGAACTTCCTGATTTTTTTCGCGTTTTCAAGTTCGGTCCCGCAAAAATGTTGTTTGTTATCATGAATAAAATCACGTGTTTAAGTTTCGGTCACGAAGTAGCAGGCCCTGTATATTTAGTTAAAGTATGCTTATTGATAGGCTCATACTTCACCACTATGTCACATCAACGGTAAACCACACGTGCCTAGAAGTAACCTATTCACTCGACTTAAAACTCTTGTAGGTACTTAAATTTCCAACAAAAAAAAAACACGTCATTGTATAGCATTGCATGTTTTCAACCCTCATCTAAGAACTAGTCCTTTTTACCTATTTTTTCCAGGAAAAAAAAGACATAAAGGAAAGAAAGTACTATTTGGCACAAATACGGCACATATTAGTTGAACCTAATACCTCGAAGCACAGCTTTCCAGAGCTTAACAGCATCAGGAACGTATCACTAGGTAGTCTTAGTTACTTAGTAGCTATACATAATTCAAGTATACACAAATAATTGCGCTTGAGTTAACGAGCGAAAAGAGTCCATTATTTAGTATGCACTTCCAATCTTTCACCCTACGTAAGTAAAGTACGAATTGATGCATTGTCACTGCTCGCTCTCTGCAATTACAATAGCAATTGATTTATTCATACGTTTTTTTTTTTTTTTATGGTCGGAAAAATCATCAAATGACGAATCCCGCTCTTGGGCGGAGCGGGAGACTGTGTCAGACTTCTACTGACTAAACGACCCACCTTTCCTTCCTGCCTTACTCGTAGTTCCAGGGCCCCGGTGTTCCGCTTTCGCATCAATCCTAGGCCCCAGAAGGCTACAACCCTGCCGGGCCCTTACAGTTGCTGATAACTCCTTGAGGCGCGCGGGAACAGTGCGCGCCGTCGACGACTTGGGCTCGGTCCGGACACTTACCGGATAGGCGGACAGCGAGTTACCCATGGCTCGCCGTCCGCAAGCCCTCGTCTACGGTGGCCGAAAATCGGAACGGAGTCACGGCGGCGACGGCTGTGGCGTGAGCGACGTTGCCTTTGCCTGATACGGTCGGCCTCCTCTTTTGCTAACATTACTGCTTCGCAGAAGGACGCGACCGCCTGCCACTCTTCCTCGCTCCGGACCATGGCCTCTACCAAGGCCCGTCGCGAGAGATCGCCGCCTCCGATCGCCTCCACGAGAACACGGCGATGCTCTTCCCACGCGGGGCACACCTCTACCGTGTGCTCTACCGTGTCCTCCGGGCGTTCCGCACAGTGGCGACACCCGGGCGTTGCTTCTTCACGAATTCGGTGCAGGAACCTCCCGAACTTGCCATGTCCGGTAAGAACCTGCGTCATACGGTCATCTTTCAAGCCACGCCTCGAAGAGGGGACTTACCGCCGAAATTATGGCGTGCCCAATTTATTCATACGTAATGCAATAGAAATGTTTTAGATGTTACAAGGTATATGTAAATTAGTGAAGTTAGAACCATACGTCCTGTGTCCTTCAGCGTTCTAGAACTGAGAAGCGAACAAAAGAGTTCTGAGTTCACACGTCGATGGATTGGGTGGAAGAGGGAGGCCGAAGAAGAGATGGATGGATAGTGTGAGTGATATTTTGGGAACACATTCATTATGCGTACGATTAAGGAGTCGAATTCCCTGCCGGAGTCTATGTTTACTAAAGGCATGTTACTTCTAGGCAAGCGTGCTCCATCGTTGACCACATCATCTCTTACCATGGTGAGTAGTGGTTAAATGCAAGCCATCAATAAATTAAAAAAATCAGACTAAAATCAGTCCTCGTAATCCTTCTCATATCTTACCTGCAACCTCCTTTGTGCCTGTGGCGTGATCTCCACCACCCTGGACCATCGCCGAGACTTCCTCTCGTACTGCCATTTGTCACTCAGGGCGCATTGCTCATCGTCAGAGTCGTTCTGTTGGCAAAGAAAATAAGAAATTATTTATAAAGTGTATACCAGCAAGAATATTAGTATATTGAGGCTGCTCTAGGTTATTATTAGTATATTGAGGCTCAGGAACAGTATCTATGTCACTATGTCTATTCACTGCTGGGTAAAGGCCTCCTTATACATCCCCTCTATCCCTTCCAGTATTTTCGGGTTTGTCCCACTTTTTGCAAATTTTATTTCCAAGGATCTAAGTCGTCCCGCCATATCCTTCTTGGGATGCCGCGTCCTCGTCGAGCATTTCAAGGCACTTCAACTTTGTGTTTGAACCGGCAATAAAATAAAAATAAAATTACTTGACACCAAATAGAAAACAACCAATTTGAAACTATGCACTAACTTCTCACGTTTTACAGTCACCCATATATAATTTGACTTTTGAAATATGAATGCAAAAAAGTAAATTGCTCGATAACAGTAAGTGTTGTTTTAAAATTTAGTACTTTGATGCACAAGTGAATGTTGTTTTGGTGTTATAATTATAATCTAGGCAGGACATGTCTGCCGAACGCTCGGCTAATTGTGGGCCGAAACAGCACAAAATTGGTGAACTGCAACAGTGTGATTGGATTGCGATAGACCACGAACAAGATGGCGAGAATGACTAAATAGATTTTGCCAGAACTGGAAGAGAGAAACACGTATCCGTAAAATATGGAAGCAGTGGAGATAGGACTGAGTCTAGAAGTGAGACAGAACAGACTAAAAAAAATGGTTCTATAATAAAAAAATTAAGGACATGCGACTATTACGGTCCATTCTCTCTCATAGAAAGGAGTAAGCCTTAGTCACAGCATTGGGAACATAATAAGCCTAATTATACTATGCTCTATAATTTTGTTGCACCAATAACATTGAGAAACCTATTTTACATGAGAATCTTCAACAAAATCAATTCACCTGTCTGCACTTTAACTATATTAACGAAACAACAACTTCATTGAAAGCAATCAACGCGCTTTAGATCGCTCGATTCAAAACAGATTAATTCAATTAAATGGAATTACACTCGCTCGGTTTACGGGCACGGGCGTGTAAAATAATTTGTGTTAATCCAATTACTTGGTTTGGAACGCAATTGGATTAAGTTTGTTACGTATCGTCTTAATTTTTTTGAAGTACTTCTAAATGTCAATAAAAGTTGATGTTTTTAAACCGATATGTTAATTGCATTTATTCTGTATTTTCTGTTTCTGTATTTTGTCTGTATTTTGTGTTTGTTTTGTTGTTTTTGTCATCATGATTTCTGGACATAGGTCTCCTTAAATGTGGTCACAACGACACGTCCTGAGCGTCTCGCTTCCATCATTTATCCCGGCGAGCAATGGGCAGTTCGCCGTCCAGTCGTCTGGTAACCGTTTGGACCGTGCCCAGTTTGTCGACGGTGCGCACTTTTCTGAAAGAATTGTCAGCAACCGTAGGGACCCTGCAGAAGGGTCGAAGCCAATAAGTGCCAAGAGTTTGAGTCTGAAAAGAAGGCTCTTGCCCTGGTATATATGGCAACGTTGGAACAGGAAGGTTGTTTAGTCAGTAAGGGTCGGAAAATGTTTCCCGCTCCGTCCAAGAGCGGTATTCGTCATTGGATGATTTTTACCTACCATAAAAAACCCCATGAGTAGACTATATCATGAAAAAGAACATTTTAGATACTCTTTATTCTGAAAGTTAGTTTCTCTTCTATATTCTCGAGGGTAAACCAGTAAGCAGAAACTATTGCTTAAATATTAATCAGCCACTCTTTTAAAATAACACAGGTCTTCTGCAAAACTGCATTTACTTTATATAGAAATGATCAGACATTGTGGCTTTTGAAAAGTGCTTTCAATATTCATTAAAAGTACTCCCAGATGGCTGAATCAATTTGAAATTGCAAAAGAAGATTAATTGAAAGCGTGTATAATTCTGTTTTACAAGATAATTGAATTGTTAACATCTGTAGATATCCCAGAGAGGATTATTGTATTAAGTGCTGTTATACCTATACTATGGGGAGCAGTGGTGGCCAAGTGGTAAAGGCCCCGACTTACAAGCTGCAGGTCACGGGTTCAAACCCAGCCAGGCACATTACTTTGTGTAATTTATTTCATCACCACTGCACTCAAAACGATGAAGGAAAACATCGTGAGGAAACCGGCATGTCCTAGAACCAAAAATTCGAAGACATGTGACATCCACCAATCCGCACTGGGCCCGCGTGGTGGATCATTGCCCATTACCTCTCCTAGAGAGACGAGGCCTGTGTCCCTGCAGTGGGAACATTAAAAAGGCTGATGATACCTATACATTTTTTACCACAATTATGCAATACATTTCGGAGAGTATGTGCGGGAGTTCGGAGTTTATTTTCGTTTATTCGTAGTCTTATAGGACGAAAATGTTACAATAATGTCAACAAATGATTACAAAAAAATCATATTACAACGTCAAATACAAAGTAATAAACAAAAATGAGAAACAAAATAAAAGAAGGTATAAGAAAATAAATAAATCAAAGTAAAGGTTTAGCGGTTTAAAAGTCTCTCGGAAGGACAGAGTTACTTCCACAATTGTAATATTATTATGTACTAGCTTCTGTCCGCGGCTTCGCCCGCGTGCATAAAATATAGCCTATGTCACTCAGCAGTAAAGCAGCTTTCTATTGTTGCAATTTTTTTTCCAATCGGACCAGTAGTTCCAGAGATTACCTCCTACAAACAAAAAAACAAAAAAATAAAAAAACAAACTTTACCTTTTTATTATATTAGTGTAGATTAGCGACCCACCCCAGCTTCGCACGGGTACTGATATTGAATATATTATGCGTGTATTATACACATAAACCTTCTACTTGAATTACTCTATCTATTAAAAAAAAACCGCATCAAAATCCGCTGCGTACTTTTAAAGATCTAAGCATACATAGGGACAGCGGTAAGCAACTTTGTTTTATACTATGTAATGATAATTTAGAATCGAAGTAAGATTTATATTTTCCACGAACATTTTACAAAAATATAAAATAAGTTGGATACCATCTGCAGCTTGGTCCAATTAAATTTCATTCATATAATATTTTCATTCAAATCTCTCTGCATCCTTTTAACCTGTCACGCCGTGGCTAACAAGCTTAATAAATAGTGTGAAGGTGGCTAAATGGCTGAAACCAGCCATTTAATCACAGTACAGATCAATTTGTAAGCATGACGAGCGAACTCAGATGTTGTCGGTAGGCTGAGGGGTACAGTCATCCACGTAAACGGTTGGAAATTGAATTGGCAAGTATTGTTGATACTAACTGACTTCGTAAACATTGCTTCTACCTTATGCATTATCAAAAATTTTAGACGTACCAAATAATATATAAACTGTTAAATTTTGGTCGTTTTAATCCCGTGGAGGGTCGATCCGGTACATGAAACACTAAGGATTTGTAAAGATAATATTTCTAAAATTAAAATTAATTTACGCGTATACGAAATTCATATCTTTAAGTAAAGAACAGCTGAGCGGGTTTAATGGCCGTAGGTAGACGTCGGCTGATGCGTACTAACTACCCACGGCCACTGAATTCGCTCAGCTGTTCTTTACTTAAAGTCGACAGCGATATGATATGGAAGAATTTTTCGACTCTGGAGTTTTTTGTTTCAATTAGCATAGAATTTTTAAGATTAATGCTTTTTTGAGTTTAGTTTAGTTATGCATAAGAAAAAAATAACTTAGACGAGGAAATAAAAGAACAGTAATTTGTGTTCACGACTGTACACCAAGATTAAATGACTCAGCACAATATTAAAATAATTTGAAGATGGAGTGTTATCGCAAAATTAGTCTTCTAGTTTTTTACTCGCCTCCTATTGGACTACGCGCCAATATGGCGATTATAGAATTGATTGATTTTAGATTATCACCTTGTTACAAATTGATTTTTGTTTTCTGAGAAGGTTAAGAAGTTCCGTGTAGTCTTCTCAATGGGCAACGGTGTCTTGATAAGTGTATTTTTTGGGGTAAAGTTAATGTTCTATTTGAGACCACTGTAACTTTGGGTTGCCAGAAAAATAAGTGCTTGTTAGAGACGTGGCGCGATGTGCAATATAGTGGGCGTCCGTCGTACATTGCTGCAGCAGGTCGTGTTATCGAGCGCAAACACAAACATAATTATGGCAAACACTAAAAAAACAATTGAGCTTCACTATCAATTCAGTGATGCTCAATGGTTTTTTATTAGCTCTAAAAATTGAAGTGTGGGTATGTTAGTAGGGTACAGACAGCACGCATTTTTTGTTGCATACAACAAGTAATTTCGCGTTTTGAGGTGGAAAATCATCTAAGCTTTTCCTGTTCTAAAGTGGAGCAGAATGTCAAACTTTTACGGACAAAAATTAACCCGTAATTTATCTTTTACGTTCTAAGAACGAAAAACGTAGCGTACGTATTACACTCTTTTGAATATTTCTATATCCCTTACAATTTACAGGCATTGGTCCTGCTGGACTCCATTATTATTATTGACATATCTTCGAAGTGCACGTAGTTCTTACCAGACGACCAGACGTCAAGCTGTCTATTGTCGTCATGTTTTACGTATTTTTTTGAAGGACTAAAAAATCTCCGTATGAACACCCATCATTTGACAGACCCGGGAAGTGTTGCTTAACCTTGGAGATTAAGAACTCCTTCGGTGCTATAATAAAACTTTATAATTACTTGCCATAATTCAAGGACTCGAAACATAGTAGTGTACTAATTACTAAAAGACTGCAAAGGTTAAATGTTGTTAGATCACCGTATAAGGCTGCGTGTACACTGAATAATCTTATCAAAGACTAGCTTTTGTCAGCGGCTTCGCCCGCGTACATAAAATATAGCCTATGTCACTCAGAAGTTAAGCAGCTTTTTATTGTTGCTAAAATTTTTCCAATCGGACTAGTATATAGTTCCAGAGATTACCTCCTACAAACAAAAAAACAAACTTTACCTCTTTATTATATTAGTGTAGATAGATTTATTAATTACCCATAGTAAAAATGCTAAGTAAAACCTGTCTGTCTAAGTAGGCTGGCAAAGATCTGCAACATAACCCAACTGATTTATTACTTAAATTAAAATGGAAAAAATAGTCAAAAATATGTGACAGGCTTTGTTTAGGGAAGTTCTAACAAAAATATTGTAGGTATAATCAAAGAAAGGTATAGCCCAAAAGGTTTTGTTGTTTTATTAGTGAAGCTTTTTCGTAGTAAGGTTTTTTATGGCCGGCAAAAATCATCCAAGATGAATCCCCCTCTTGGGCGGAGCGGGAAACAGTGTCATATTCTTACTAACTAAACGCCCCATCCCGTTCCTTCTTTGCCTTTCGCAATGGGGCCAAGCCTTCCTTTCAAAAAGAGACCCTGGGCCCCAGTAGTAGTGAGGTTTCAATTTAGGGAATTTATAGCATAATAAAAAAAATCAATCTAAAATAACCCCTCGGCATCTCTGTTGATTGGTAGCGAGCCGAAAAGCCTAGCGGCATTGCCACGCTGTATGGTAATGTTTATCCCTTTTCCAAGGCCAAAACCAGCCCTTATGATTTATTGTATTCTGTGTGATTTATTTTTATTATTTTTTTCAACACCGTATCATCAATTCCTGCCAAGTGCCAATTCAATTCACGAAACATTGATTGATATAATATTTTAACCCGTAACTCCCTTTGATTGATATACCAACAGATCAATCAAATTCATCAATCTGTTCAGTGTAGCCGACGCCTTACGCTAACAATGATGGAGGCCTGTCCACATGATAAAGGTTAAAGCAATTATGTGATCTTTATATCTGTGTATAATAGTTTACAACGGTGTAAAGTTGTTATTTATACGTATGTTGTTTTGAAAAAAAATATTTTATAAATACTTAATGAAGAATAAGTGTTGACTGCGATCCCACCTGATGGTAAGCAGTGATGCACTAGTTTATTAAGAGTCTTGAATAGTAATTGTTCCAGTCTTTCGATGTACGCGGTATAAACGACGGGGCAAAACGCTTAGTCCGTTACTTTAGGGGCGTTAACAATGTAAGAGTATAAATGATACGATAAATAATATAGGTACATATTAGTTTTGCCCATGTGATAATAGAAAGTTATTTATTAAATATATATGAATAAATAGACTCCTATTAACCCATAGGAGACGATCCAGGAATTTAATTTTATGATGAGCCTAAATCATCCAATAACGAATCACACTCTTGGGCGGAGCGAGAAACAGTGTCAAACTCTTACTGACTAAACACTTCACCCCGTTCCTTCTTTGCCCTTCGCACTGAGGCCAAGCCTTCCTTTCAGAAAGAGACAGAAGTCTGTCTCTTCCTTTACCCAGCAGTGGGATACAAAATGGGCTATAAAATAAAAAAATTAAATTGAATGAATGTACAAACTATTTAATCTTACTGACCGATCTTCGCTTATCCCAGAAACGTGCTAAAATCCCCTGCAAAATAACCATTATCTGGATGTAAAGTACTAGGCGGACATAATCGAAAGGATATTTGAATATTATCGATTATCGCCAGCCCGATAATACGCGTTTAGCTTACAAAGCTGGGATTACAGGGCTGTTGTGTTTACGGTTAAGGACATTACGTACTTGTCACAGTGTTATGATAATCTTTTTAGTGTTTACTTAATTTTAAGCTGGATAAGATGGGATGAGATTTTTACAGAGGTTTGTAGACTGAGAGGTAAGTAAAAATGTTTTTTGTATCTTTTTTGTAGTTTAAAATCCCGTGCTATTCTTACGCTTGTTTATCATGAAATGTAGTGTATTTTGCACTAGTGCAGAATAGAGGGGCGTGAGCCAATGTGAGACTAGTGTATATTTTTTAGGGTAATGGGGTAGTGAGAATATCAGCATTAGGGTAATTATTCGTAAATGGAATACAAAAAAAAGTTATGACGGCAGCGTGTCTCGACTCTAATTATTATTTACTCTGTCAAGCAAATTAAAAAATATATATATTAACCAACTCCTATTCTTAAATAATAGTAATTTTTTTAATTCATAAAAAGAAAATTTGAAAGCCCTATTAACGATAATTAACGACAAAATCCTTCAGTAATTAAACAATTAATGAAGCCGTAAATTTTTCCTTTTCATAGCCATGACGACATCGCCAAAAGATGGTAACATTACCTTCAGTCCATTGCACGATGAACAAGAATAAATTTCATTCATCTGTAATAATCAAGACATTCGTAGATTTGCCAAAACGTCGCACAAGATTAAACAACGTATAAAATCCTGCTCATTGACTCGAAAGAAGGGACTTAAATATTTCCTGTTTTGTAATTTTAGAAATATTTAATTGAGTTATTGAACACAAGCACAGTATAACAGTTAAAATGCTAACTATTTTAAGCATAATAAGCATAAGTATATTTTATTTTTATGGTGGGCAAAAATCATCCAATGACGAATCTCCCTCAGGGGTGGAGCGGGAAACAGTGCCAGACTCTTACTGACTAAACACCCCACTCCGTTTCTTCTTTGCCTTTCGCACTATGGCTAAGCCTTCCTATCAGAAAGAGACCCTGGGTTCCAGTAGGCTTCGATCCTTTTGCAAAGTCCCTACGGTTTGCTAACTCCGGAAACTGTTAATTTGTAGTTAGGTCACAAAAAAAAATTCAGTGCGGTTCGGAAAATTTTTGAGACTCGATTTACACAAGTAAGTTTATGCAGAACCCTCAATGTCGATTCTGACTCACACTTGCCCAGTTTTTATTTATTTACTAGCAGGCGAAACTTTACACCGTCTAATAAGGATAATTTTCTCACCGTATTAAACTTCCTTCAAATATTCGTGACACACGAATATTTCAAGACCAAAATTGGCCAAATCGGTCCGGCCGTTCTCGAATTTTAGCGAGTCTAACAAACAGCTTACATATAAGAAGAAGATTTAAGCTTTATGTACATAAGCGACCTTATGACGGTCACAATGCACTGTCACGCATCATCATCATTCAGCCGAATAATTACCGTCAGCCGACAGCCACTGCTAGACATAGACCTCCCCCCAAGCGCCGCCACAAAGACCGATCCTGAGAGGCTTGCATCTATCGGATTCCAGCAACCCTGACCAGATCATCGGACCACCTTGTGTGAGGCCTTCCAACGCTGCGCTGATCAAAAACAAAACTAACAAAATGATGCAGTTATTTCATATGCAAATTTTCTATCTGTCCGTCTACTCTTATATAATAATACTTTGACCTGTCACTTATCTTACAATAAATCTCAATGCAGAAGCTCATTGGCATAAGCCGCCTACAGCGAGTGACACAACACAGCAATCTGATCTTACGTAAAATTTAAAACAAAGAGCACCTACCGTTAAACGACAGTTAATAGTAGCCTTAGAGTATGGAGAGTAGGTAGAGCGCTTATATAGTAAATGAGGTTTAATGCTAGTTGGAAAGAGGAGAGAGATGGACAGGCATTATTACTCAGCGTATAATTGCAGTCAACATTAGTGGAGCGATCCCATCTGATGGTAGCGCAGGTACATAAGTCATACTCCGCGAATACCCCGCGAAAACGGAATTCATGTCTAATTTTCTATAAGTTACTCTTAAAAACTGAGATACTTGTATATGTCAGAAAAAACTACTACACTCACTTTTTATGCACAATTGTGTATCAAATCAACTAAATTATTTTTCTTTTTTTTTTCGACAAGTAAAATTTAACAAAAAATTTAAATTTAATATTTTCATGACACTTAACATAAGGCACGATTTCAGAAATTAGGAGTTGATGTTTTGTGAACATTCTATCTGCCAACAAAAGTAGTGATGTTGCATATCGGTTGGCTTGTCGTGACGTTGCTTGTCACTACACTATTATTTATATACCAACACTAAATAGTCCATATCTAATAAACCAACTTCTTAAGTTAGTAATAACAGAGCAATCAGTGTGGTTGATGTGTGCAGTTGATGATTTCCCCAGATATCTTGTTTATTTTGTAGTATAGCTCTAACAGCTTGTCTAATTTCTACTCTAACGCTAGAACATCAATAATGTCAGTGTACCGAACCTCGTTACAATCGACCTTTCAAAACAATCTATCTTGTGTTGAAACCGTCGAAGGAAAATTTTGTTGTTTTACGAGAAGATGTGTTACAAGTTTTAGATTGATGTATATTTAGGCCCTGGGTATCTGGTAACGGTCCAGACCAAGCCAGGTCACGCCCACGCGCCTCAAGGAGTTGTCAGTAAATGTAGAGACCCCACTGCAGGACCAAAGTCTATTGGGGCCTGGTCCGGCTTCTTAAAGGGAGAACTGACCCCGGTATGAGGGCTAAAAAGGAATGGGGTGGGTTGTTTAGTCAGTAAGAGTCTGAAACTGTTCCTCGCCCTAGCTGCGCTGCGGCTGTGGCGTGAGCGCCTTTCCCTGATGCGATCGGCCTCCTCTTTTGCTAGCTCACTACAATACTAATATCCGTAGAAAGTTCACACTTGACAGTCGACATAAAAAAGCGATTACAACAAAAAGCGCACGCGTGATTGACATATTATTTTAGACTTTAGATTGCTGCCCCACCCTGATCCCATGCCTGGCTACGACAGCTTGGTTTCTGTAGAATAGGACAAAGCTGAACTGTAGTAAAACCACAGTTGCCCTTTGCGTTTCAGAGACACGTCAACTCTGAAACATTCCCGCAGCTACAGAAGATGACACTAAATCTAATTTCGGACCACCTAAAACTCTGCCCATCCTCAAACCACACTATCAAAGTTTACACATGGTTATCCAACATTGTATGAAAGTAATTTACCAGCAGAGTAACCACGTGATAATTTTGTATTGTGTACAAACTTGAGCGACCGGCCACGCTTGAAATTGCCCAGCCATTATGTGAAATATTGCTGTGATGGTAAAGCTGATAATGGACAAAGTGGATAGGGAATAGTGTTTGTGTTAGGGTATGATAATTTTATAGGTTATGCAGTATTGTAAACTAAAATTCGCTCTACGGGAGTCGTTGCTGCATAAAAGTTTGGAGGTATGCGGAACTGAGATAAACATGGCAGTTGAGAGTTTGTCATGCTCACTCAAATGTCTCGCTGATGGTGGCGCGTGTGTTGGGTCATTCTGTTCCCTTTAAAATGGATGAGCAGAGTGGGGCTGGTACACGCGTCATACTCGTGAACGGGTGCCAACAGTTGAGACCGGTAAAAAAATCTGAACTTTAAAAAAATCTAAATACTTCCTTAATTGACTCTGGCTAAGTGCATAAAAAGTGTATAGCCAAAAAAAAAAAACAATCAGGGTTCCTATAGGAAAGGCCGAGAGGAGTGAATCCGGAAAAAAAACCCGGAAAAGCTTATCATATTATGATTTATCATATTTTTATGAAAATGCAAAGTCTGTGATAAGTGTGTGTGTATGTTTGTTACTTTCTTCACGCTCAAACACCTGAACGAATTTCGATGAAACTTGATAAACGGGTGGACCATGTCCTGAAATAGCATTTTTATCCTGGTAGTATTTTCCCTTGGGAAAATGTTCTACTATTACAAGAACCAGTTAAGTATAATTTAAAAACAAAATTCTTAAAAGTAAAACTTAAAATGACAAATAAGACATCCCACGGGGTCGTGAACATTTTCAAGTTTATAGCTTAGACTTAAAAGAAAATAACACGGCTAATTTTACTGCACTAATTTGATAAAGTATCACAGCAGAATATCTCTTGCCAGTAATAAAAACAAATTTAAAAAAATCTTTGAACACATTTTTATGGTAGCTGGAATGTGAACAAACTTTTCTCGACAACCCCAGGGATCGTCAACCCCAACAATTTAGTCAAATTGCAAGCAATTCAATTATCACAACTTTGTACGTGTTTTGTCTAGACTTTGAAATTAAAAACATAAAGACGTTTAATATAATATGTGTTTATTAAATTTGATATGTTTTAAAACTAAGACTATTTGTATTTATTTTTTTCTCAGCATCCCAACTCAGACCTTCTCTCTAGTAGAAGGAACGGGCCATAATCCAACACGCGGGTTGGTGGATGGTGGATGTTTGGTTCTAGAACATGTCGAATTCCTCACGATGTTTTCCTTCATCGTTTTAAGAGCAGTTATGATGAAATTAATTACACAAAGTAATGCGCCTGGCTGGGTTTGAACACACGACCTACAACTCGTAAGTCGGAGCCTTTACTACTCGACCACCACTGCTCTCATTCTTGTCTGTATTACGTCAATCTAACTAAAGTAAAAAAAAAACAATTCAAAACATTGAATAAGTCATCATTAAAACTAATAAAACACTCTCATAAAAAAAAAGATAAAACGAAACAACCAGAGGCAGAAAACACAAACCCCTAACCCCTCGTCAGTAATAACAAAGACAAAAATAAAATCTTTTAACCATATTTTCATGTAAGCTAAAATTATGAACAAACTTTTCTCCAAATCCTCAGAGATTGTCAACCTCAGTAACATTGTCAAATTGTTGAGCGCTCCTGTTGTAACGACTTTGTAGAGTTTCCTCAACTCGTGTGGAGTATAAAATTAACTCTTGTTCGCTTAATTAAGTTCCACAGTAATTAACATTTATTTCGGTCAGATTTATTTAACAAATACCTACGTGCGTTGGATATTTTAATAGATAGAAATTTTGCTGGAAATATTTGTTTTCTGATGTAAGGGTTGAAAAGTTTAATTATACATTTATAATCAGATATTATGAAGGCTAAAATTTATTTATAGCTTTACGTACCTAAAGTCAAAAAAAAAACTGGTTAAGTGCGAGTCGGACTCTTACACAAAGGGTTCTGAATTTTAATATTAATAAAATTAAGCAAAAAGCGGTACGAAACGTCCGCGTTTTTACTCTCTGAACCGTCCAGATCAAGCCCTAGTTGTCAGCCCTAGTAGTTGTGTGCGTACTGTTCCGCGCGGCTTAAGGTGATGTCAGCAAATCATAGTGGCCCTACAGGGTCAAAACCTACTGGGGCTACAGGTTCGGAGAAAGTGAATCCGGGTCTTATAACGAAGGCAAAGAAGGAACAGGAGTGAGATTTTAGTTAGTAAAAGTCTGACACACCCTCCCACTCCGCCATTCATCATTTTCCCGGATAAAAAAAATGAAAAAGAATTATATGTTAATTGGTTTTTGTCCATCATAGGTAAATATAATAATGGCTTTTCCGTTTCACGGTAAAATCAGTCCAGTCTAGCTTTCTCGATAAGTACAAGTAATAAAAAACAAGAATCAAGCTAACTTAATGATGATCATTCAATTTTAATGTCATGTAATTGCATATTTCAAAGAGTTTTCATTAAAGTTTATGTCTGAGAGAAATGCAATCAAAACACCATTTGATTAAAGTGTAATTAACTAACTTGAAAGTTGTCAATTTTATTAGAAACTAGCTTTTGTCACCGGCTTCGCCCGCGTACATAAAATAGCCGGTGTCATTCAGGAGTAAAGCAGCTTTCTATTGTTGCTAAAATTTTTCCAATCTGACCAGTAGTTTCAGAGATTACCTCCTACAAACAAAAAACAAACTTTACCTCTTTAATATATTTGTGTAGATATTTTACTATTTAATGTACTTAAATGATATTTTTCGAGCGCGAGCAATGGTGACTGAGTGGTGAAGGCCCTAAATGACGAGTAGTAGGTCACGGGTTCAAACCCAGCCAGGCGCATTACTTTGTGTAATTTATTTCATAGCTACTGTTCTCAAAACGGTGAAGGAAATCATCGTGAGGAAACCGGCATGTCCTAGAACCAAAAATTCGAAGACATGTTATATCCACCAACCTGCTTGGTCGATTACGGCCCATTCCCTCTTCTAGAGCGGAGGCCTGAGTCCCAGCAGTGGGATATATAGTAAGGGGAGATATATTGGTGATATAAGTAATTTGATCATACTTTTAAAACACAATACCATTCGGTTTCCTACTCATGATGTAGGTATTATGAGTATGAGGATATCTATTTCCTCACACTCGTAACGACTCCCTAGCGCTGCCTCATGAATGAACTAGCTTGGAACTGTGTAGTCTGTGTAGTCTCTTTAAAAAAATATCATCATATCATCAATATATCTCCCCTTACTCTAACGCTGATGCTGTGCTATGATATTTTTCAACGCACTTACTTAAAATGCCGCTCCTATTTCTAACGCTTTTATGCTTGCAAAAACATATAAAGACAATTTAGGTATCTCTATAAAATAAACATCGAAAATAATGAGACATCAGCTCTTTACTGCCCAATAATTTATCAAATACTAACCAGGAAACTATAAAACCATTACACAATATATGTTCCACGAACTTTACGATCGCCTTTTAAGTTTTACTTATCATGAAAATCTAGATTACATAAAATGAATTTATCGTGCTCAGAAGAAGGCAGATTTTAACAATTAAAAAAAATTAAGTACTTTTTTGCGATGAATAAAAATCATTGTGTGTTAGGCGCTGTCTCCACGAGCGAGAGAATCGCGGCGATATTATCGCCGTGCCACGTTTTTCTATACACTCTCTATGGAACCGTCTCTATCGCCGCGATGCGACGAGTGGCAACGAGCGCGCAAAACGTCATTATATCGTCGCTAGCCCGCCGCGACTAGCAACGCGAGAGCCGCGCGCTCGTCGCGAGAGCGCCGCGAGCGCGCGGCGGGCGCGCTGACAAATGCAGCGTCATTTCAGCTTTGCCTCTCGTTAAAAGACGTTTCTAGAAGCTTTTTTTGAACGTGACGTCAAAGAAACGCGGCGATACCGTTACGAGTCGCCGCGGAATCGCCGCGATTCCGTAACGACTCGCGACGATACGCGGCGGAATTATCGCTCGTTCATGGAGATTATCCGACGATATAAGGGCGGACTCGTCGCGATTCTCTCGCTCGTGGAGACAGCCCCTAAGACTTATACTGACTAAAAAAACCCGTTCCTTCGTGACCCTTCATACCAGGGCTGGATCTTCCTTTCAAAAGCTGGTCCTTTGCCCCAGTAGGCTTCGGGCCTGCTGGGCCCTTAAGGTTTGCTGACAACTCCTTGAGAAGCGCGGGAACAGTAGGTAGTTAGCCTTCGACAACTTGGGCTCGGTATGGACGGTTACCGGACGGAAAATAAGTAAAAATTATATAAGTACTTAAATTAATTACGTCAAACACAACTAATGAAATGTGTGAATTGTCAAATCTATGACAAATTCTTGTGTAAAATAAATAACTAAAGATGGATCGTAAGAAGTACTTTTAATATATATATATATAAATTTATAATATTATAAATTATAAAATAAATAAATTTTAACCTTTCGACCCCAGCGGCTATCCGTTCTGCGTGCAATGTGTCCTGCTCATTGCCACTTAAGTTTGGCGATTCTTTTCGCTATGTCGGCAACCTTGGTTCTTTTACGGTGGGTGTACTACTAGTGAATTAATCAAAGTATAAACATAAAAGAACCTATAAATATAAAACCAAATAACTATATATATATAGTACACAATTAGTTTACTAAGCTGTGGTCCAGTGGTTCTCAAGTTGAAGTGATCGCCCCCCCGGGGGTGAGCGATCGAGTGCGCTGGCCTTTTACTGAATGGGAACGTTGACTTGAAAGGATAGATTGTGTAGTCTACGACACTTTTATGTATAAGAATAAGAGGAGAATCTACGGTTAAGTTTGATTTTGAAGTTTAACTATTTTTAGGGTCCCGTACGTGGGGTAAAATGAGACCTTGGTGCTTAGACAAAGTCACATTCTCACTAACGATAACGGAATTCGAAACTCCGAAATGTATGGAACTGACATATGCCTTCGAAAAGTCACGTGGTCAAACGTTTTCGATTCGCTAATTGTTATTAGTTGTTTATACGTCAAATTGGACGTTTTAATTCGATAATCATAGCCAAGAAGTTGTTATTTTATCGAACTAACACTTCGACTTATCGATATGTTAGTCGATGTCACTTTGTCTACCATTTTGCGGTCGACATCGTTAAGGCGAAATCGAACTTAGAAATGGATTCGACACGGAGCGATTGCCACTTGTCTAGGGCCCCTTATTGCTTATTTTAAAGTCAAAAGTGAATATTCGCATCGTCGCTTTCCATCAGGTGAAATAGTGGTCAAGGGCAAACCTACAATAAATCAGGCTGAATTTAATACTTCATCAAAGCTAGATAGTTGAAATTTTTACACATAATGTATTTTTGTCAGTACTGTAATAACAAACATATTATTTAACATTTTATTTAAGCTGCCCATGGATGTCTTTCTTGGGAATTGGAACGATAAAGCGAGTAACCGAGATAACTGGAAAGAATGGAGGGAAGCCTTTACCCAGCAGCGACGCAGCACAGGCTAGCTATAATAATATAATAAGGCTTCCCATTCGATTATAATTTAGGTGTCTTCAAGGCTAGAGTGCTCTAATAAACTAGTGTGCTTAACCATCAACGATTGCGTCACTGCTAACCATCAGGTGGGATTGCAGACAAGCATTGGTTTTATAGCGAATAAAAAAAAGGCTTACATAAAACAGACGTGAATTGTTTTGGTATTGATAATACGGAATCCCTTGCACGCGAGTCCGACTCGCACTTAACCGGTTTTTATAAATTTGTTTAATGCGGGGTACTAAAGTATAAATAAATAAATAAAATATGAACGTAAAGGGTGCTATAAAAAATATTTTAGAACAATCCTCTCGTAAAATGTAAATGTAGAGATAATGCTAAACCTTTACAAACACTTATAATAATTATAAATTATATGTGATTGCGTATTATATATTGTTATAATACGCAACTACATAAAATTTATAATTGTATAAAATTTTACACTTTCTTGTAGTCACCGGAAATACTTATGAAAGTAATTTCAAGTTATATTTTCCGGTAAAAGTCAAGTATTTACTGTAAACAGTAAAGTTTATTAAATTGTTTACAATTTAACAACTATATACGACCAATTAGTTTCAAAGACCATTTGCACTTTCGTTTTAATATGTGTTTGGTACATCATTAGGTATATAATATAGCTAACAAGTAACATATTTAGCTTTCTAGGTAATGCAACAAAAGATTGACTGTATAGCGTTGTTATGGTGTGAAAAATCATCGAATGACGAATCCGTATCCGCGTTAGACAGTGTCAGACTCCTACTGGCTAAACGACCCATCGTTCCTTCTTTCCTTAGTTCCCCACTCCGGAGCGGAGCCCCAGTGTTCAGCTATCGCATCAACTATAGGCCCCAGAAGGCTCCGACTCTTCTAGACCCCTACATCATTAACAGCCTTTTTTTTAATGTTCCCACTGTAGGGATACAGGCCTCCTCTCTAAGAGAGGGGAGTGGGCCGTAATCCACCACGCGGGCCCAGTGCGGGTAGGTGGATGTCACATGACTTCGAATACTACTATACTGGGCCCCTACAGTTGCTAACAACTACTTGAGGCGCGCGTCGACTACCGTAACTACAGACACAATTAAAAGACAATAGATGTACAGACACCGGTGTCCTTTTGGTGCTTAATGAATTACACATGATTGTAGTCAAGATAACAAACAACTTTTACCATGGGACCAAACCTAAAAACTCGAAAAAAAAATCTAAAATTACTGAACTTGCTGATTTTTTTCGCGATTGTTGAGAATGCGAAGGTTGTGCGAAAATGAACCCAAGAGCCTAAAAAGACAGAAAAGGAACCAGAGTAGGTTTTTAGTCAATAAAAGTTTGACACTCACTTGTCATTGGACGATTTGAATGAGGGTGCTTAGGAATTTTCACACCACCAGTTAGCGCCACTTAGCCGTCAGGTCTTTTCCTTTGAAAACTTATACATGACATTGACGTCTAACGTTTGACGTTGACGTTGATGTCTAGCTAATGTCAGTAACATAAGCGTTTTGACAGGTGTCTGGACTTAACGCCTCAGTGCTGCCACCTGGTGAATGACATCTTAGAAAACCCTCATTGATTGATTGATTTGATTTTTTTTTAATTTTGCCATCTAAAAATAAACCTGTATACCTTGTTTTATAGTAACTTTTTTGAAGTCATCCAAAACCTCCTTCATCACCGTAAAATCTCAAGTAAATTCAAAACATTGATAGATCAATTAAATTAAAATTTTCCATTAACACAATTAATTCACTGAAATATGTAATTTATTACAAATTGATTCATAAATATTAATAATTGGATTGTAATTATTAAAAGTCGGTGGGAATTATTTTAAAGTAATGATGCTCATAATTATGTTTTAGGTTCCCATTGGTTGATTAAATTTTGTAATTAAATATGATAAAAAGTACTGTTTTAAATGATTTATTTTTTTCAATATTTTTGATTTGTGGGGACTTGTTTTTGTATTAATATTGCTTATTGAATTTTAACATTTTAACTGTTTTTACATACCCTAAATATTTTTCCCACTGTAGTACTGTTATTTTTTTATAATTTGGGATGAATAGCTAGTATTACGCAATAGCGCTAGTTATAGTCATTCTATTAAGCTGATGAAAGCAACGGTGGCCCAGTGGTAACGGCCCCGACTTACGAGACATAGGTCGCGAGTTCAAACCAGCCAGGCGCATTACTTTGTGTAATTTATTTCATCACCACTGCTCTCAAAACGATGAAGGAAAACATCGTGAGGAAATCGGCATGTCCTAGAACCGAAAATTCGAAGCCTTGTGATCTGCCAATCCGCACTGGGCCCGCGTGTTGGATTATGACCCATTCCCTCTTCTAGACCTCTCTAAATTTCATCCAGATCCGTCCAGCCGTTTTGGCGTGATTGAGTAACAAACATCCAAATATCCAAGCATCGTAACTTTCGCATTTATAATATTAAGTAAGATAAGTCTCAATAGTTCTAAATAAATAGTACGTAAATTTGTATCATACCTAATTCAGAAACCACTGCCTCCTCAGGCAGTGGGAACATAAAAAAGGCTGATGATGATATTAAGCTGATGAGTTTATTAAATTGTTTGTTTGAGTGTATAAGATTATTTTATTTGATTTAGAGTTTTTTTTTATTATTCTTTAAGGTCGAAGAAAGTTATAGTACTTATAGGCTATAAAGACCGGACCAAGCCTTTTGAGAGCAGTGGTGATGAAATAAATTACACAGAGTAATGCGCCTGGCTGGGTTTGAACCCGCGACCTACAACTCGTAAGTCGGGGCCTTTATCACTCTGCCACTATTGCTTTCCAGTAATATGCTGCTTTATTACCGAGTAACATAAGTAAATTTTTTTTTTTACTTTTACGTGGGCGAAGCCTCTAGGTACTAGAGGCAGTTAAATATAAAAGGCTCAAAACTTTGTGATGTTATGTTCTGAAAAGAATAAACACCTAAGTAATAATGAATTAAATGGGAAAGTACTAAATTAACTTTTGGTTTTTATCTGTTAAAAACCGGCGGTTTTATTGTTTTATAGTTCATTTGTTTGGCTTTGATTTGCTTTTTATTTGATTTCAAATTAGTTTTAATTTGATAAATATTAAAACCTAATTAGAATTAGTCACAATCGTCAATCAATAAAAATAAAATCAATAGAGACAATCGTCTCTAAAATTTTACGAAACATAATTTCAATTTGCATGCACGTGAATTTTAATTTTATCTACTGTTTTAAATTATGTGCAAAATGTTGTAGGTAGTACATTTATTGAACTGTATGCTTACTATAAAATTTTAATCTATCACCGTTTGTTCTCCCAAATAAATAAAATAAAACAAATTGGTAGACGTCTGGTGGACACAGGCATCGATAAAATTATCTATGCTTGTGTCTACCGCTCGCACAGTGGAGATCAGGAGGTGACCAGGCTCACACAGTACCTCAGTGAGGCGGCGGATGCGGCTCAGCAGAGGTACCCTTCCGCTCAATTGGTGCTACTGGGGGACTTTAATGCCCACCATCAGGAGTGGCTCTTCCCATACCAGTGCACAGACCATGCTGGTCGAGAGATGCGAAAGCTTGCGCTGGCATTAAATCTCACTCAGCTGGTCCAGGGAGCTACAAGGGTGCCGGATGTTGATTCGCACACGGCCAATTGCTTGGACCTTCTGCTGACAACAGATCCAGACCGCTACTCAGTGTCGATATCTTCACCGTTAGGTAGTTCCGACCACTGTCTGGTGAAATCTGTATCAGTCTATTCTCCGCCTGATCTCTGCCCTAGAGGCACCAGGCGGATTTGGCGATACAGGTCAGCAGATTGGGATGGCATGCGATCTTTCTTCGCATGTTATCCTTGGCAGCCTACTTGCTTTTCTTCGGATGATCCGTCGTCATGCGCAGATGCTGTGGCGGATGTGCTGCGGCGGGGGATGGAGTACTACATTCCATTCTCCGACGTGACAATGTCTAGTCAAGCTCGTCCATGGTTTGGTACCGAGTGTGATCGCGCTAATGCGCTTAAACACGAAGCATACCGGGCCTGGGCCGACGCTCGCATGCACAAGGCGAGTGACGTAAGTCAGAAGAAGAGAGCCTTCAACAGTGCTGCCAAGTCTTGCAAGAAGGCAATGCGGAGGTCTCGATTCGACCACATCAGCCGCATCGGGAACAAACTCGCTTCATACCCCGCTGGTAGCAAAGCGTTTTGGTCCCTGGCTAAGTCGGTTGAATCGAACTTCTGCCGCCCCTCACTACCGCCATTGCTGAGGCCCGACGGTTCGCTGGCCCACACCGCTGAGGAGAAAGCAAATCTGTTTGCCTCCCTCTTCGCGGAATCTTCGCGTCTAGATCCCGGTGACGCGCGGCCCCCTGCATATCCTGATGGATGTGGGACGAGTATGTCAGATATTCGCATCCATCAGAAGGACGTCCGTAGGGAGCTACGTAACCTAGACGTGAACAAGGCTAGCGGTCCTGACGGGATACCGGCAATCGTGCTGAAAACGTGTGCGCCAGAATTGACTCCAATCCTGACACGCCTGTTTAGGCTTTCATTTGAGGCTGGAAAAGTGCCGAATGCATGGAAGCAAGCTAACGTACAGCCCGTGCCCAAAAAGGGTAGTCGGGCTGACCCAGCTAACTACAGGCCCATTTCAGTAACGTCCATTCTCTGTAAGACAATGGAACGTGTGCTGAATACTAAACTCCTGGCATACCTAGAAGCTAATGACATCTTGAGTGACCGACAATACGGGTTTCGCCGAAATCGGTCAACAGGTGATCTTCTAGCGTATGCCATCCACATCTGGAGCGAGGCCATCGAGAAACACGGGGAAGCACTTGCCGTCTCCCTTGACATCTCGAAGGCTTTCGATAGGGTCTGGCACGAAAGCCTTATTAGTAAGCTTCCTTCATTCGGTTTACCTACTGGATTGTGTGTTTGGATTGCAGACTTTCTGAGGGACCGGTCCATCCGTGTGGTCATCGATGGTTGCTCGTCGAGCCAAATGACCATCAATGCCGGGGTCCCTCAGGGGTCAGTGCTCTCGGCAACATTGTTCTTGTTGCACATAAACGACCTGCTTAAGCCCGGTACCTTTGGGTATGCAGACGACAGCACTGTTGCTGAAAGTTACACATCCGGCGCACGAGCTAGTGGGTCACAGGTCCAGTCTCTTCGTGAGGCTATGGTTGGGCGCTTGAACTTGTCCTTGGAGGCTGTCTCTGAATGGGGCGATGCCAACATGGTCAGGTTCAATGCTGCTAAAACTCAGGCGTGTCTATTTTCCGCTAAAAGGAGTCAATTTAGCCCTGCTCCAACTTTCCGGGGTGTATCCGTGCCGATAACTGACCATCTTGATCTTCTTGGTATAACGCTGACATCTACTCTCAATTTTGGGCCATACATCGAAGCAAAGGCTCAACTGGCTGCAAAAAAATTGGGAATCCTCGCAAAGGTTAGACAGTACTTCACGCCGGAACAGCTGCTTAAACTTTATCAGGCGCAAGTTCGATCGGTTATGGAGTACTGCTCTCATCTTTGGGACGGATCTGCCCGATACCAACTTGATGCGCTTGAGTCTATTGAGAGGCGAGCCAAGAGGATCATTGGCGATGATGCACTTGTCGAGTCGAGACTTCAAAGTCTTGAGCATCGACGCCGAGTTGCTAGCCTGTCGGTTTTCTACCGGTTGCATTACGGGGAGTGTGCGACGGAATTACATAATTTAATTCCGCCTAGCCCGTTCCATCATCGGACCACCAGACGTACGGCATTGCGCCACCGGTACATGGTGGATATCCCACATATACGTACAAAACGTTTTGGGAACACATTCATTATGCGTACAGCCAAGGAGTGGAATTCCTTGCCGGAGTCGGTGTTTCCTGATAGCTACAATCCGGGTATCTTTAAGTCAAGAGTGAATAGGTTACTTCTAGGTAAGCGCGTTCCATCGTCGACTGCATCCTCGCTTTCCATCAGGTGAGATAGTGGTCAAGCGCGAACCTATAATCAATAAAAAAAAAAAAAAAAAAAAAACGTCCACTGCCAGACATAGATGGGACGCTGAAATCATTATCATCATCATCATCATTTCAGCCGAAAGACGTCAACTGCTGGACATATACCTCCCCCAAGCGCTGCCACAAAGACCGGTCCTGTGCGTCTTGAATCTATTGGATTCCAGCAACCCTGACCAGGTCATCGGGCCACCTTGTGGGAGGCCTTCCAACGCTGCGTCTTCCGGTACGCGAAAGGAAGGAAGGGAGGCTGAAAAATTAGTATTTTTCGTAACTTACCGATCTCTTCTGATGGTGGTGGTGTTCCAACTTCATGTTGGCACATCTGTTCAGAGCCGTGAGGCGTCTGAACAGCGATTGTAGAGAGTCTGCGTCTAGGAACGGGTGATCGTTCTGTACTCCTGACACGTCTATGGGGAACTGGAGATCTGGAACAATGAGAAAAAATATATTAGAACTGGTCAAAGGTAGTCATGTTGGGTCAGGAAAATTCATGATACTAGGTTGGTACTCATTTGAAAAGCGTAAATCTACAAATTAACAGTAACAGCTTGGAGTTTGAACGGGAGATTAAACAATAGCCCACCTATCCAAAATGTCCCTACAAATGCTCGCTGGAGGGCTTAAAAAACGCCACTGATGCTGCTACAAAGTAGGCAACCTACTAGACCCAAAAACTTTGAGGGAAGCGGAATCCATCGATTCGAGCAGAAGGAGAATCGTAGACAAAAAAAAAATGTTTAAATAAGTCTCCACAGTTCTAAATAAATTTTATCTTACTAATATTATAAATGCGAAAGTTACGATGTTTGGATGTTTGTTACTCAATCACGCCAAAACGGCTGGACGGATCTGGATGAAATTTGGTACAGGCATAGGATACACTCCGGAATAGGACATAGGCTACTTTTTATCCCGGAAACCCCAACCCCAATACCACGCGGGTGAAGCCGCAGGCAAAAGCTAGTAGTACGTAAATTTGTATCACACCTAATTCTAAAGCCATTGACTACTCATCAAGAGATTTCCCTCACAAAACAGATAAGACACCGTTATCAATTCTCCACTTACCTCCATACTATCCACGTCATCTGCCTACTAAATAGGTACCTACGTCACAAACCCACAGAATACACGTCACAGTTATGACGTCACTATCTTACGAGCACTATTGTCTGGTACTCGGAGACAAGATTATGAGATGATGTTGATAAATGTTGATTTAGGTGAGAAGTGACAGCTGTCAAACGGTGAATAATTTTGCAAGACGTTTTGGGGTGTCTATGGTTTGGTTAAGTGTTTCTATGTGGGATTGTTTGAAAGTTTGACCACACACACAGACGCCGCCGGAATTCCGATCCCGATTTCCACCTACCGCGTGGGTACTGCGGAAAGCGAGTAATGGGTAGCCGCCGTCCGGTGGTCTGGTAACGGTACAGACCAAGTCAGGTCCTCGACGTCGGGCTCTGTTCCCGCGCGCTTCAAGGAGTTGTCAGCAAATGTAGAAGCCCCACTGCAGGGCCGAAGCCTACTGGAGCCCGGTCCGGCTTCTGAAAGGAAGGTCGGACCCCGGTATGAGGACTAAGAAGGAATAGGGTGGGTCGTTTAGTCAGTAAGAGTCTGACACTGTCTCCCGCCCCGCCCAAGGGTGGGATTCGTCATGAGATGATTTTTTCCATCATAAATAAAAGCCCCCCCAGCCAAGTTACTATCGTTTCGCTAAAAAAATATATGGTTTAAACAAAATATAAATGCTATTTGCATTTATTATTGCTGTTAAAAACTGTTATTAGTTTTTTTATTTTTTTTTACGACTTTTTAAGCGCTGAAATGCCCAGTGTCTAATTTCCGACTCGCCAAGATTCGACCACCGTACCTACTTTACTAGAGAACGAAGTCCTTTTCATAACAAATTTCAAAGAACCGATAAAACACAGAATTTGTAATTTCAACACGTATTTAACAAAAGTGACTCTCGGAAGTTACCGTTCGTCACGGAAATGAAACGGAGCGGCACGTGACGGAACCGGACCTGTTCCGACTCAAACTAAATAGTGTTTGCAGCTCAAGATGGGAACTAAATAATAGGTTCTGTGCATTTTGTTAGAGATGAACGATGATGATGGGTAAATTTAGAGTGATAAGGTTGAATGTTGATTTGCTGGATTTTTAATTAAGACAAGGTTGCACTATTTTTGAACTTTTTCACCCCGATTTCAAACAGACCTATAAAAAAACTTGTTTTCGTTTCGCTCATCAGTATTGAATTAGAAATAAATAAATTTATTTATAAATAATTAGTTAATTCATCATCAGCCTAGCGTTAGTCCCGGTTGCTACCTTGGCTTTCACCTCGGTGCCCGGGGTCCGCTTTCCTGCCTAGTCGTCTCCACTTCGCTCGGTCTTTTGCGTCCTCTGCCTTAAGCCCATTAGCACGCATATCGTCCCTTACGACGTCGATCCATCGCCTCTTAGGCCTACCTCGTTTTCCGGGTCCCGGCGGAGGCGGCATGGCGAGGCATCTGTTACCCACGTAGTCTGCCGGTTTTCGTAAAACGTGGCCATACCAGCGTAAACGACCCTCCTGCAGTTTATCCGCTATGTCACGGACCTGAAGGCTGCCCCGGATGCGGGAGTTCTTAATGCGGTCTTTCCGCGAAACTCCAGACATCCAGCGCAGCATATTCATTTCCGTGACACGCAGGCTTTGCTTATGTCGTTCAAGTACAGGCCACGCTTCACTGCCATACAAAAGGACAGGCCTAATGATGGTCTTATAGACCTGTCCTTTGAGCCTAACCGGCATTTTCGGGTCACAGATAACACCCGCCACCTCACGCCATTTCGCCCAGGCCGCCGAGATACGCGACTCGACGTCGCAATCGACGTCCCCGGACTCGTGGAGCACCGATCCCAAGTACCTGACCTGTTCCGTGCGCTCAACTGTGTCTTCGCCAATGCGAACAGGAGCAGCGTTAGTTGTGTTACAGGCCAAGTACTCGGTCTTCGCCGCATTAATCTTCAGACCGCCGTTTTCCAGCGATTCCTTCCACGCTGCCACACGTCGAACCAAGCGCCCACTGTCCGAATCCGCCAGCGCGATGTCGTCTGCATACATGAGCAGCCATGGCGGCTGCTCATGTAAGTCCCTGATGGTGGAGGACAGCACGTCCAGCACCACGCTGAACAGAAACGGACTAAGGACAGAGCCCTGGTGATAAATAATTAGTTAATTAATCAATAATAAAGAAAATAAATTACCAACAGAAAAACATTGTAAGAAAACTTTAATATATTAGTATAAGCAGTATTAACTTTTGTATTATAACGGCGAACGCTGCCTTAAACGGGCTCTTAATGCATATAAAAATAAATTATGTAAGTAAAGCCTTTTAATGATCGGTCCTGTTCCTGTACATGAGTTTCCTGGGACACAAGCTTCCTTAATAAAAATATAAAAAATATATGTTTTCACTTCGCACATAAGTCTTGAATTAATAAAAAAGAAAATAAATTACCAACAGAAAAGTGTTATAAGAAAAACCTAACTATATTAATACAGTAATTACAAATTTTGGTATGCAACGTAATGCGGGCTCTCTCTTAATGCAGCTAAGTTAATAATATGAAATTAGTCAATCAAAATTCAATCGTAAAAAGTTCAGTTCGTTCACAGCTCATGCTAGCGTCGACTCGCCTTTAGAAAAAGAAAACTCCTAAACAAACCGAATGAATGAACGTATGAATGCAGTAGTTTTTACTGCCTTCAATACAGTATGATACTCTCTTTTCCCTCTATAAACCAAATTGTTTAGAAATTGCATTACTCTCTCTACATGTCCTGCCTGCAAACACCCTTTGTATCCTACCCTCGAATATTATGCGTATACAGGGTGCTTGTTTACTGCCAAACTTGGTTACCTTCCCCTTTGTTGAGGTAATTCACTCAATCTGGCCTTCTGCACAGGGATAAAGGATTTTTGAATCAATCACAAGGTACAATTTTAATTTCATTTATCTTCTACCCTTCTTAAGTAATAAATTAAGCCATCTGAGGTATGAGTTTGAGTTCCTGGAACGCAAATGAAAAGGAAGGAACATAGGTAGGTATGGTTTTAGTCAGTAAAAGTCTGACAGGTCCATCCGCACCGCCCTAGAGCAGGAGGCATCATTGAGTATTTCTCATCTTTAAACTCTTAGACACATTAAGTGTACCGAATTTAGTACACAGTACCAGCTAATTTAAAACCTTATTTTTACGTTATAAGGTGTAAGTTAGCTAGTATGACGTGCTGTGCTCACTGATGGTGTTTGAGAGGTTAAAAAAAAATCAGAGAGAAAAAATAATTTATAGAGAGAGTTTATACAGCTTGCATTTTGCTATTGTGGTAGATTGATTCTGATTAAAAAAAAAAAAACAAAAAGACTTTTTTTATAATAATGCGTATTTTTAGTGCTTGCTAGAAATGAAGGCACATAAAAGACTTCCAATTGCAAAGTCCGAGCAGAAAAACGAGCATGGAAGTATAACCTCTGTATAACTTGTTTTGATCATGCGATTCATAAATACAAAACAAAACAAAATCTTATCCCGACAGTCACAGCACAACAATAGCCTGCAACTGTCAACGCATTGCACGTCACTACAAAGTTACAGCAACTCTATAAATACAGAAAAAAAGTCGCATTTAAACTTATCGCGGACTACAAAACTAGGGCGGTTGTCACAAAGCGTTCCGTATCGTGGAGAGTGGTGACGACAGCATCCGGTCAGGAGAGGGGGTAAAAGGAAGTGGGGAGGCGCAGTCGCGCGTCGGATGTCGAGCATGTAGGTCGCGTTTGGAAATAATTGGTGGCATGGAACGTGTGGGAAAGGATGCTGTATTGTTGCTTTTTTGTGCTGGAATATTTTTGGGACATGAAAAAAAGCTTAATAGTAGTTCATTTCTTTTTTTTTTTATATGTCGGTGTTAGGCCTTGTTGCTTAATAAATATTTTTTATTTGATTCATCCCACCATCGCCATCTTTTTCGAGGTCGGTCTTGACCACGTCGTCTATCCTCAGGCACCCAATTTGGACAGACTCTTACCCAGTGTTCAATACCTGGGCATGCGGATGACATGATCTGCCCATTCACGTTTTAGCTTACCTTTTCCCTATGTAAATGATCCCCATTGCGCTACATGTCACTTCTTATTCTCTCGAATTTTAAAACTCTACTATAAAAGTCGGTTTGAGGAGGCTTCAGAAAAGAATATCGGGTATAATGGGGTTCTAGGGGTAAAATGGGGTTCTACTATATGTTTCTATTCAACCCCTGAGGTTGAATAGAAACAAAAAAAAATATTAGGATTATTTTTGATTGCATATTTTTAGTTTTAATAAAGCCTTTTGGTTTTTAATATTGAACTAATAAAAATATTTAAATACTGCAAACAATGTTTATGTATAATGTGATATACATAAACATTGTTTGCATTAATATGATATAATGAAAAACAATAGAAATGTTGTTTCTATACATGCCCGATTGGTTTCTATTCACCCCGTTTTACGGTAGGTACTTTGAAAGATATGGCGAAGGCCTTTGCCCAGTAGTGTGAAAATATGGCTCTAAAAAGAACTTTTAGAAGGGTAAAAAGTTTCAAGAAAACCTTTTATATATAGGCTCTACTACCGTGACATCCTGCCATTAAGCCAATCGACTTTACAGGTAAACCCTTCAGGTAAACCCCTATAAAACGGTATAGTAATAAATACGAATATACCTTCACATTTTCCCTATCATGTAACCGAAAAACATGATCACAAAATAAGATATTCATCTTCGGACCCCCAATATACTTGACTTTTTTAAAAGAAGCTAGATGGCGGTCGCTTTACGATGTAAAACCCAATAAATTGGCCATGGACTCGTTTTCTGATGTTATCATGGGTAGGTATTAGGGCCACGGGGAGATTCTGAAAAGGAAACCCATGGTTCTGGAATGCAAGGGCCACTAAAGGACACAGTTGTAGTTTTAGACAGTAAAGAGCTGCTAAAAGAGCATTTTTATAATAAATTTTTAATACACCTAAACCCGCTATTATCTCTACCGCTTTTAGGCACGCCATTCCCTGTTTTTTGTATGTGGAAAAGTGCGCACGCTCGCTCCTGACATAATTTTATTATATTTATCCTAACCATCACCATAAGTCACGCGTCACCCCCTGTTTGTTTATGTCGTCGTAAGTGTATTAAAAAGCATCATTTGATACATGTGGAAATTTGTCACTACAGCCCTCAGATCAAAAACCACTTCACCAAAGCTCGGGTGAATACTAATGCTTCAGTTTAATGACAAACTTTCTCCCCTTATATCAAAATGTAAATGTAATTAAAATGGTTTTATCAAAATGATTTTGATAAAAGTGGAGAAAGTTTGTTTCCAAATCACTGGAACCAAAATGAAACCACACAACTTCGAAGAACCCAAAAAGAACGAACAATTCGAATTTTAAATAATTGCCATCAATCGGTTGAAAATAATGTTACCAGCTACTACAAGGCAGCGGATACCGGCTCCTTTATTTCTGCTAGTAACACGTGTCATAAACTGACGAGGGTACATGATGTGATGGAGGTACAGACAGCAACATAAGTTGCGGCTGATTGTTGCTGTCTGTTGTCCAGTGTTGATTGCCTGATAGGAATTGTTCAGTGAGCTGGAAGGACTTTTAGGGGGGGGGGGAATTTATCTAGATCTGGAGGGGGTGTTTGACAGTTCAAGTAAAGAAATTATAGAGGACTTTCCTTTGAAATTTATAGGTATACATAACAGCGAAATATCACTCTCTAATTAATCATGAAGTCTCAGAAACTATAATAACTACAAACTTAAAATCTGATCATCTAAAGGGATAAACTGTCTTTTACGCGGGCAAAGTTGCTGGCAGAAGCTAGTTATTATTATAAAAGCGAAAGTTTATGAATGTGTGTTTTCTTCCGTTCTATATTTATATATCTACCTGTTTTAAGATTTCAAACCAGCGTGGAAATGAAAAATCGCAATTTTCCTTCAAAATGTCAGTTTTCTATTTCTCTTTCCCTAAAGCACAAAAATGCATTCGAAATCGCAAATCGCAAGGTTTTCAAAAAACCCTTACAGTTCTCTTTATACACTCCCAAAGGAGACTGGGAAACGCCAAGCAAAGTCAATACGATAATTAACTGAACGCCAGACGAAAGGAAAAAGGCTTTCGTACTTCGTTACTGTGACAGACAGATATTGAAGCAATTTCCTTAATGTTTCTATTAGGGCTGCGTACGATATCTACCACGCCTCCGTAAGTGCGGAAATTCCGCAAGAAATCAAACAATGTTGTAGCGACATCTATGACGCCACATAAGAACTACAAGAATCCTGCATCGCGCAATGAAAGTTCTCCGCGCGATTAGAACATATACGACAGCCCGAAGTTAAGTATAACACCTGTCTGGTCGGAGGATCCTCCCTTTTCAAGGGAGGTATGTGGGACTTTACTCTCTGTTCCACTTACCTCCAAAATGTAATGTTCCACCTACCGGCACTGGGCCCGCGTGGTGGATTACGGCCCATCTTCAAAGCTAGAGTTAATCATAGGGACTCTGCAAAAAGTTTGAAGCCTATTTGGGCCCAGGGTCTCTTTCTGAAAGGAAGGCTTAGCCCCAGTGCGAAGGGCAAGGAAGTAACGGGGTGGGGTGTTTAGTCAGTAAGAGTCTGACACTATTTCCAGCTCCAGATTTGGATGATTTTTGCCCAACATAAAAAAGGCTAGAGTGGATAGACTCTTAATAAACTAGTGCGTCTCTTCATCAACGATTGCATCTTCCTTACCATCAGGTGGGATCGCAGTCAAGCACTAGTAAATATCAATAAAAAAAAATATGCGTCCCTTCCTTTCTTGCCGAGCATGTACAATTACTTGCATATTTGAATAAGAGGGCAAAAACAGTGCTGTCCAGGCCTGGACAGCTTTGTCGTAGCCAAATTTTGTCAGACCAATATTTATTGGTCAATTGGCCAATATTTATTGGTTTGAGAAAAATGTTGAGATAGTAAGCACAAGTTTTTATCAATAAAAAATATGACAAAGTTTATTAGTTTTGTTTAAAAAAATAGTAAGTATTTAATACATAGTTTCTACCTTATTTTACCCACATTGACCTCCGCATCCGCTTTTACTAGATGGTATCCACTACATCCCTAGTTTCTTCCAGAAGGGGAAAAATTTTTGTTCAGAAAAATATCGCACTCGTTTTTTTAAATTCGCCCCCACGAAATTGAGACCTTGCAGATAATAAATTGGCTTTTGTGGCAATTATTTGATAGCCGTGTTCTTGTGAAATTGGAAGGGAAGTATTATGGAAAAGCAATTTCCCTATTTTAATTAGTTTCTTGGAAATTGGACCCTTGCCTAAGCCTAGTTTTAGCTGTTTTATTAGTTGAAACTGTTATTTTAATAAAATTACTGTTCAAAAATGTCGAAAAAGTTTTTGAGTTAAGGTGCCTACTACAGTTTTTGCTCGTTTTGGGACGTAATATTGACTGACATTGAATAACACTGTTCTATCACTTTTATTAATATTTTAATACTAGCTTTTGTCAGCGGCTTCGCCCGCGTACATAAAATATAGCCTATGTCACTCAGGAGTAAAGCAGCTTTCTATTATTGCTAAAATTTCTCCAATCGGACCAGTAGTTCCAGAGATTACCTACACACACACAAACTTTACCTCTTTATTATATTAGTGTAGATGGATATGTTACATAAAAGTTATTATAAATAAAATCAAATTATTAAAGAGTAACCCTGAAGTTAATTTTAAAAAAGTAACTGTGGTATGTTGGTTCCACTCCTTAAAAAAACACCGACAATTAGGAACCTTGGGCATAAGTAAAATGATATATTTTGAATTCAATAATAATTATGTAAATATAAATATGATAGGATTATTAAGAAGGCTGATGGTATAAATTTCTGTTTAAAGTAGTAGAAACCGTTTTTGGTCAATGTAGAAACATTGCCCAAAAACGGTTTCTACTCAATTAACTAATATTGGCTCTATAAACATAGATTTATACCGCCAATATATAAACTACTAGTTTATATACCCTCATATACGTAATTTATATTATTGCCGATTAAGAAATAGCAACAAAATCGTGCCTATAAAACATGTTCACACCAAAACAGTGAAACTAAATAACGAAGTAAAACGTTTGCGCCGGCGCCATACCTTCTTAACCTTTCAACCTTTTCAATTTATTTAAATAATAACAATCTAACTATTACATATTTTATGAATTTCAAACACTAGTGGCCGAAAATAGGCATCATTAGAACAACCTTTTTTGGTAAACACTATCTGGGCAGAACAGTGCTCTAATTCACGTAAAATTAGACAATCCCAATTCCATTGTCGTTCGATCGTAGTCCTATCCAAAATCGGTATTTACGATATTTGAACCACAATATTTGACGTTTAAGCGTTGACGTCCTATCCGACAACGATTGAAAGACGATTGAAATAGCTGAATACGCTTCAACGACTCTCGAACGAGTTTAAAATCGGTGTCGTTCATACTCGATTAATGGATGTGAATACGAAAATGTCAAAGTCGCTACGATATCGCTACGGTTTTGATATATATATATACGAGAATTAGGCTACAGGGCTCTTTGGATAAAATTAATTTATTTAGTTTAGTAGGCTTGTTTTGTTGTGAAATTATTTGTCAGATGTCTGTTTGCTTGTGAATTGTTGGTTTTGTGAATTTCAGTAGGCTGTAGTCTATTTTTTTTTTTATTGCTAAAAATTAGTGCTTGACTGTGATCCCACCTGATGGTAAGCAGTAACGCAATCGTTGATGGTGAGGCGCACTAGTTTATTAAGAGATTATTCACTCTAGCTTTGAAGACACCTAAATTATAATCGGACGGAAAGACTGCTGGCAGCAAATTGTTCCAGTCCCTAGATGTACGCGGATGATGTTTATGTAAATATCTACTATGTACTGATCACGTGGACGCTCTCCAACACGGTGGACGGACCTCATCAAATCGGTGACGCATTGCAGGGCCAATGAAAACTCTCAAGCCGCCAAACACAGAACTGCATGGCGTCGCATCGCGAGAGAGGCGGTGGCGCAGGACTCGACCGACACATGACCACGACCACTCTGTCAAGAGTGCACGACTAAGAAGAAGAACTGGTGATTTTCTATGGTTGGCCAAAACAGGATTCATTAACATGGGGGAGGCAAAGGACACGTCTGATATATATAGCTTTTGCCTGCGGCTTCGCACGCGTGGTATTGGGGTTGGGGTTTCTGGGATAAAAAGTAGCCTATGTCCTATTCCAGAGTGTATCCTATACCTGTGCCAAATTTCATCCAGATCCGTCCAGCCGTTTTGGCGTGATTGAGTAACAAACTTCGTAACTTTCGCGTTTATAATATTAGTAAGATCTGTTATAAGTTGCCTACTTATCTAGGAGTTTTTTTATGGTTGGAAAAAATCATCGAAAGACGAATCAAGCCCTTAGACGGAACGGGAGAAAGTGTCAGACTTGTACAGACAAAACGACCCACCGTTCCTTCTTGCCTTAGTTTCAGAGCCCCGGTGTTCCGCTTTCGCATCAACCCTTAGCTCCAGAAGGTACTTATCAAGGTGTAACATTACTAACACATGTCTGTATCTAATATACCTGTCTAAGTGAGTTAGTTGTTACCGCGCCTTTATTAATTGAGTCGACGTTTGAAGACGTTTGGTAAGGGAATATGTTTCAAGTGAAGTAGACTGAAAAATACATGATATTGGTGAATTTTGTGCTGTTTCATTGTACAAAGATTTGTATATGCTTAAAACGAGTTAAATGAATTTTTTTTTATGGTAGGTAAAAATCATCCAATAACGAATCCCGTCCTTGGGTGGGACGGGAAACAGTGTCAGACTCTTACTGACTAAACTACCTACCCTGTTTCTGCATCGCCATACATACCAGGGCCAGAGCCTTCCTTTCAGACACAAATCCTTGGCCCTAGTTGGCTTCGACCCTTCTGCAGAGTCCCTACGGTTGGAGTTAAATGACTTCGAAATTTTCTGTGTTTAGCGCAAAGTCCTTCTAAGTAACTCCATGTGATTACGAATCCATTATTGCCATTGAAAAGTACATGGATTTTTTTACAGATATGATTTAATTCCGTAGGTACTTCATGTAGAAAAGATCAACCTATGTAATCTCTTTACTCAATGTGCACGTATATACGGCGAGCAATGGGTAGCTCGCCGTCTGGTCGTCTGATAATCTTCCAGACCAAGTAGTCGCGCGTCTAACGGAGTTGTTAGCAAACCGTAGGGACTCTATAGAAGGGTCAAAGCCAACTGAGGCCAAGGGTATGTGTCTGAAAGGAAGGCTCTAGCCCAGGTATATAGGTATAGCGACGTAAGAAAGGGGTACATTGTTTAGTCAGTAAGTTTACACTGTTTTCGGCTCCACCCAAACGCAAGATTCGTCACTGGGTACCTAACATACAAAAACTCTATGTAATCTTTTTCAACAACTCTTCAGTGCGCACCTACATACCAAGTGTTAGAAGGGTAATTAGTGAAATAATTCTTTAATTATAAAGCATCAACCCACTTAATTACCTTAATCCGTACCTTTTCAGCACACCACCGTATATAAAACCCTTCAGACAGAGTAACTAAACAAAAAATAGCATTAAAAAAGAAAACGTCGCTCTCTATTTTCTATGCCACAAAGCTGTTTACAGATATATCTGCACACTTTACATTGCACGCCAGTGTACAGAATGTTAATTCCGTATAATGTTTCGGTTTAAAACTCAACTTTGTTACCTTTCAATTACACGCCAGTGTACAAAAAGCAGACTGCACAAACAAACAAAAAAAAAGAGCTTCCCCAAAAAATAAATCAATGCATTCTACTTTCCTTCTCCCAAAGCTGTATACATATTAATATACCTGCATATTTTACATTGCACGCCAGTGTACAGAATGTTAATTCCGCATAATAATTTTTGTTAATAACTCCCAACTTAGTTACCTTTAAAATACACGCCAGTGTACAAAAGCCCCCAGACTGACCACAAACAAAAAAAAAAAAACAGCTTCCCCAAAAAAGGAAAATGATGCACCCTATTTTCGTTGCTGTACACAGCTACATATACTGTATACTTTACATTGAACGCCAGTGTACACAACCCTACACTCGGGGCCGTGTTTAATATTAGCACGTGGTCGGCCACCTGTGAAATGTACGCTTGAACGCTCTCGCCTTTTATCCCAAATCAAAGCCTAAACCAGTGGGGGCTTTCAAGTATATTGTTATTTATTTAAGGAAAATTCACTCCTGAAATGCAGATTTTTGATGGCAACAAGACTCATATTTGTATGCTTGTTCGAGAATGTAAAGGAGTTCATTTAAAATACATTTAATATATGTAAATCAGTGTGTAATGAGTTAAGGTTTGTATGGTACTTAATTAGAGATTGAAATGTGATGTGGGTAAATTAAGAGACGTTGTATGTTTGATGTTTGGGAATAAAATGTTTGAATTAAAATACGAAACAAGCAAATAGAATTTTCAAAGTCCTAAGTTAGTTAGCTACACGAATACTGATAAATGCTTGCAGTGACAGGACAGGTCCACGCAAATCTGTGTGGATCTTTCTTTAAAAAACCATCTTCGACACTAATCTGCATGGCTCTCATATGATTTGAGAATTACATGTTTACAGTATGGACTTCAAAAGAGACTTTGAGTCCTGAGTTTGTTTCGGTATTTCTTCTCAGGGTAGTGACACTGATAAAAAAATGACTAGTAAAAGTTTTTTTTAAACATACTTAACATCACAAAATAAATATCATAAGTATATCATTTATAATTTTTTTTTTAATTGCAATAAACTAGTGCTTGACTGCGATCCCACCTGATGGTAAGCAGTGATGCAATCGTTGATGGTAAGGCGCACTAGTTTATTAAGTGCCTATTCACTCTAGCCTTGAAGACACCTAAATTACAATCGGACGGTCTTTTCAATTACGTTCAAACTTTGAACAAGCAATGCATAAGACTATAGCATTTTTGCAATATTACTGCTATTGTTTCACGCGCGTCTCAAAGAGATGTCAGCAAGTTGTTGACGGGTCCAGTTAGGGCTGACGATGAAACATGCCAGGGCTACAGATTGTTCGATACAGCTACCGTACCGTACATGGCGCATAACTGTAGAGGCCCTACAGAGTCGAAGCTTGGTGCGAAAGCGTTACACCGGGGCTCTGGGAATAAGGAAAAAAAGGCACGGGGTTGTTTAGTCAGTAAGAGTCTGACACTGTCTCCCGCTCCGCCCAAGAGCGGGATTGGATGATTTTTACCTACCATAAAAAAACCATACTCGCATAAAACTAAACTGAATAAATACTTTTCCTCTCCAAGAGAGGATTCAAAGCTGATGAATGAATATTGTGGGTTTTAGTCAATAAAAGTCTGACACTTCATCAAGAGTGAGAAAAGTCATTTGACAGGAAAAATAACGTAAATAGTTGTGCGCGGCGGATAAGTTGAACCAAAATGGCCGTCGTTGCTATGGTTACGAGCAGCTCAAACTTCGATTGAGACTTAAAAATCTATTACTGCGTCTTGAAGGTTGATCTCTATTTTGATTTAATATGCCGCGTGATGTTACTACCAGAAAAAACGACTCAGCATTTCACTCTGTAAGGGCCCTACAGGGTCGAAGCCTCCTGAGGCCGAGTGTTGATGTGAAAGCGTTTTACCGAGGCTCTGGGACTAAGGCAAGGAAGGAACGGGTTAGGTTGTTTAGTCAGTAAGAGTCTGACACTGTTTTCCTCTCCGCCCAAGAGCGGGATTTATCATTCAATGATTAATTCATTTTACTATCCCTTTCCTAGAGAGGAGGCCTGTGTCCCAGCAGTGAGAACATTAAAAAGGCTGATGATGATGATGATTTTGCAACGGTTTTTTTTTTTCGTACTTTCCTTTTAAGGCACAAAGGCTTTCAAGTTTAAGTTTGAATAAATATATTCACGTATTATTGTTGGATAGACAAGTGACTCAGTGACTGACAACTTGACATTTAGCATGTGAAGTAAGCATCTTTTACCGCCATTTGTAGAATACAAGATAAGCCTGCTAGTAAATTTTCTGTTTTGTGAACAGTATTAAGTCTTTTTTTATAGCCCGTGTCTGAGGAATGTTTTGGACAGTTTCATATTTATTTGTTTTTCACGAAAATAAATGTATGTTTGTTTCCTAAAAAGAGTTTTAGAGAGAGTTTTATTTTAATCTTAATTAAGAGAATATAATGTCTATAAATAAATAATATTTTATACATACAAGAATAAAATACAAAAAAAATAACCTAGAGTAAAGGCTTGCTCAAAACCTGTAGATTATGTATGACAAAAACCCTACCACACTACTGACTACATTTCTTTAAATTTCTCCTTTTGCAGATCTGCTGGAAGAAATTTATTTTTCAAATAAGCAGTACCTTTGTACATTTTCTGTATAAATATTTGTGTGTTACATTATAATATAAATAAACAGAAACAAGCTAATAAACATTTTAAGAAAATAATACAGATCAGCTACAACACTTCTTTGAATACCCAAATAAAAATTTAAAAAAGAATATTTAATAACACGCAAAAACGATCAACGAAGAACACCTTTCCTAACAACCGCACCAATATTTAATAAAGCTAACAAAACGCCAAAAAGTTTGGAACAAAAAGTTTTCATAAAGCCAAATTGATTTAAGTCCTCCGTTTTATTCAATGTTTTCCACCGAGGCCGATTTTCCGAGAACTTTTCAACAAGGTAAAAAGAAAAGAGAAGAATTTAAAAGCCTTAATTAAATCGTTAACTGGGCGGTTTTGTCTGTCCTCAAGTGTACTGCGGGTGACTGTTTTGTGAGGTGGGACAATGGATTTTATTTTTTGCTCGAAGTGTAAATTACTGGGTTTAGAGTGGTGTAGATGTGTTCCTGATAGAACGTGTTCGACATGAAGGCTAGTTCTTTTTTTTTTTAAACCAGCCAGTTTAAAAAGAAACGCGCAAATAAACCTTTTTACTTTCTTTCTTTTCTTTTCTTTCTTTTGGCCAGTTGTTGGAAAAAATGAAAAACGTTTAGAGGTAAAATGAAGTTTGACATTTTCGTTTTTCAAATATTCCTGTATGTACTCGTAGATTGACACCGTTCAGCGCAAAATAAAACAAAAAAAGTGTATATAGCTTGAATTCGGTTGAATTTTTGACGCAGTCAATTTTAGTGTTCCGTATCTCAAAAGGAAACATCGGAACCCTTTTATGAACAACTATTTGTCCATCTGTCAAGACCCTTAATCTTAAGAGAATCAAAATACACATTGAATCTTACGGTATTAGAATCATGGACTTTGGCATAAAGCAAGGTCTTTAGTGTTTTTTTCATGGTAGGTAAAAATCATCCAATTACTCGTAAGAATCGATTGAAACGGAAAACAGTGTCAGATTCTTACTGACTAAACAACCTACCCTGTTCCTTCTTTGCATTGAAATGTCTTTTAGATATAGAAATAAATATGTGATAGATATAGAAAAAAATCCGAGACAGTCAATTTTTTGTTACGGCCCGAAAAAAAAACTTTATCCACTCCATTCGTTAATTGCACTATTTACATAAATAGTACTGAACCCTTAGTGATCAAGTCCGACTTGTGTTTACCCAAATTTTTTTTTCTGATATACTGATCTATTGAAATACACGTGCTTCTACCCAAAATAAACCCCCCAAACTATAAAGGACACAACCCAAATTAACTTAGAATTGGCTGCGTCAGTAATCTAGGCATCCTTGTCGACATACGAGAGAATCCAATACAATTACTTATCAGAATCCAATTAACAGAGCCGGCCAGTGCGACCAGGGCTCTACATGGTACATAGAGATGTAGAGCCTTTGTAAATATGGGCCTAGAGGCTCTATGTAGAGTAATAGAGATATGACACTAATATTAAAAAGACTTAAAGAAAGAAAGGAGGAGAGCAGTGGTGGCCAAGTGGTAACGGCCCCGATTTTAGAGTTGTAGGTCGCGGGTTCAAACGAAGTCAGACGCTTTACTTTGTGTAATTTATTACTTTGTGAAAACATCGTGTGGAAACCGGCATGTCCTAGAAACAAAACAGACATGTGACATCCATCAACCCGCACTGGGCCCGCGTGGAGGATTACGGCCCATTCCCTCTCCTAGAAAAGCGGCCTGTATCCCAATACTGATAATCTTAAAAAAAGTTGTCTAAAAAATCCTTTACGGTACGTGTTTATCAATTGATTACTACATAGATACAGTCAAATAAATATTGTAATATTTTTTTCTTTATTTGTTACTAGCTTCGCCCGCGTACATAAAATATAGCCTATGTCACTCAGGAGTGAAGCAGCTTTCTATTGTTACTAAAATTTTTCCAATCGAACCAGTAGTTCCAGAGATTACCTCCTACAAACAAAAAAAACAAACTTTACCTCTTTATTTTATTAGTGTAGAAGTGTAGATAACTAATGCTTGATTGCGAATCCACCTGATGGTAAGCAGTGATGCAATCATTGGTGATGAGGCGCACTAGTTTATTAAGAGCCTATCACCGTAATTTAGTAACCTTGATAATGACAGAATTTTATCTTTAAGTAATAAAAACTTCTAAAAATAAATCTATTGTTAGAAATTCGCCTGAATTCATTGATTCTAGAGTAACGTGACAATCGTGACTGCGTGATCATTTTTTCATTTATTTTTTTTACAAAATCCATCACAAAAGGCAAAAAGCGGATATAAATGTTTTAAAAAATATCCGTCAGTCACTTTCGCTGTTTAGTTGTTTACCCACGTTCGAAGTACAGTCGTGGGGAAAAGCGGTAGAGAAAAAACAAACAAGTGAAGTAGCTTTTCTACAGTCGAGTAAAATCTTTATTGAAGTTGTTACAAAACGTAACATTGACTGGTCTGTGGGTCTAGAAGTTAGTGGCCCTGACTGCTGTGTTATGCTATTTGCAAAATATATATCACTAGCGACCCGTCCCAGCTTCGCACGGGTGCAATGCTGACATTAAATATATTGTATTATATATATAAACCTTCCTCTATGTATTAAAAAAACCGCATCAAAATCTGTTGCTTAGTTTTAAAGATCTAAGCATACATAGGAATAGAACGACTTTGTTTTATACTATGTAATGATTTATCACTCAAAAATAGAACAGAAAATTATACTCCAATTGTTTTTTTTTTTTTCACAACTATCACACAACATCGCCTAGTCCTGAGTTAAGCAGACCTTTTGTTATGAGTACTAGACAACTGATAAACATACTTATATATTTCTAAATATGCACGTTGAGTTAGATAAATTGATTATTAAATTAATTATTAAAAAGATTTTTTTTTACTATTTAATTGCGTCTGTAATCACGGTACTCAAAAGGTTTAATGTATAATTACAAAAGTTACACTTTTACAAATTTGATCACATCGACAAAGCGAAAGCTGAAGTTTTCGACACAAAATATTCAATATTACATTTTCCACTAGAAATGTAACTTCAAAAATTCAATTTTTCTCTTTACACTGAAATCCTAAAGGTGTCAGAATATAAGATTTTCCGTAACATTGCAACTATTTTCTATTTCACTTTCCAAATAGTTTCAATAACTGTATTCGAAAGTAGTGAGCAAATATTGGCTTCAAAATTGAATTGAATAAGAAATCCTTCGACTTGAGTTCTAGTATCAAATAAGACATTCTAAGTAGATTTTCTCTGAAACGAAGAATTTAATGTTAAATAGACATTTTTGTAAATACGGAATGTAATCTAGCTTATTTTTCAGAGAACTGGTAATGTAATCAACAAAACTGTAATTTTTGTGAAATGTCTGTTTTTAAGCTTAATTCCTATTTTATTCTATTTATTGTTGGAGAGCAGTGGTGGCCGAGTGGTAACGGCTCCAACTTAATGTTGTAGGTCGCGGGTTCAAACCCAGCCAGGCGCATTACTTTGTGTTATTTATTTCATCACCACTGCTCTCAAAACGGTGAAGGAAAATATCGTGAGGAAATCGGCATGTCCTAGAACCAAAAATTTGAAGACATGTGACATCCACCAACCCGCACTGGGCCCGCGTGGTGGATTACGGTCCATTCCCTCTCTTAGAGAGGAGGCCTGTGTCTCTGCAGTGGAAACATTAAAAAGGCTGATGATGATGATGATTGTTGGAGAGAACCAACTTGGCAAGAGAACCAAGGTTGCTGACACAGCAAAAGAATCGCCAAATTTAAGTAACAATTGGCAGGGCACATTGTACGCAGGACAGACGGCATCTGGGGCCGAAAAGTTCTGGAGTAGCGACCGTGTACCGGAAGACGTAGCGTTGGAAGGCCTCTTACAAGGTGGACCGACGACCTGGTCAGGGTTGATGGAATTCGATGGATGCGAGACGCACCGGACCATTGTGGCGAAGTTTGAGGGAGGCCTATGTCCAGCAGTGCACGTCTTTCGGCTGAATTGATGATGATGATGATTGTTGGAATGGAAAATCATCTGCTCTGGGTAGAGAGAGTTAGAGAGAGAAGTGTGGCACAGCGGAGAGCGGCGCGTAAGCAACGAAGTCCATTTTAGTTCAACTTATTTCCCGCTTACTATAACAGGTTTTAGAGTTTCAATCGAAGTTATAATTTTAACAACAAGTTCAATTTATTTGCTACGGCATAATGTACAACTACCTCACAAGCAAAGCCACTGGCGGAAGCTAGTTATATTATAAACATGTTCATTAGTAGTGTCACGTAAATGAAACTACGCAACATATGTAGATGGACTAATAAATCGATCAGACGTCAATCCTTTACTAAACTGACGGCAATATAAATCACTTTGTTTATTACTCAATCCTTTTAGGTATTTTGATTAAAGGAATAAAAAATGCTGACAGTAGATTTACTACTATCCACCAATAAATTAATAAATTATAATGATATCTATAGATGTGACACACCGTTCCTTCATGCCATAGTTCCGGGGCCCTGGTGTTCCACTTTCGCATCAACCCTTGGCCCCAGAAGGCTTCGCTGCTGAGCCCCTGGCTGGAGAACATGGTGATGCTCTTCCTTATGCATGAGGGGCGGGTGGCTTAACCACTGGGCCATATTTAAAAAAAAAAGAAAAAAAAAACTGCGAATATTATACTTCGTGGTGATTGTTTTAATGAAAAATTCGAAAGATTTAAAGACCTTTATTAAAGATATGTTTATATTACCACAGAAAAAACCTCTACCTAGTTATTGCCGATACAAAATATCAAGCTTAAAATCAAAACAACACTCCAACCGACATTGAAATCAAACAAAAAAAAAAAGATTGCCAATCCACTTTTTTGTCTATGACAAAGGCCCATGGGGGCCACTTTTGAAACATCAGAAACGCTAATGCACTTTTGTCCTCAACGGTACATCAAACAAATGGGCTTGCCTCACATCTGCAAATTAAAACGGTTCCACAAAGGCCTTGCCCAGTGGGCCGTGTATTCGATTAACTCGACGTAAATGAATTCATTCAATATGTCTTTTTACCTATTTTTAACCGACTTTTATAGCAACAGGTCGACTTTCGTAGATCTGATTGCCCTTTTTACATCATGTTCGTAGGAGTTGATTGTTGGAGGTTTGTTTCTTTTTGTAATTGAATCGGCAAAGAATATTGACTCGTGTTGTTGAGAAAAATGTATAAAAAAAATATTTGTCTACCAATTTATCAATTAATCTACTAATTGTCAAAAGTATACCTATCAAAATTGACGGTAAAACAAACGTGATCGGATCGGCGTTTTGATTAAATAGATCCATATGTTTAAAAAAAAACACGGTTAGTTTTTTTTAATACGATCGAGATCGTTGAGGTTTTAAAGACTTGTTTCTGTATACGGTTTTTGCTAAAAAAAACGTGCCATGACCAATACATACAAAAAAATAAGTTATAATGTATATAAAAGGGCGTAATTTTCAGGATGTGAATAAAAAAAAAACTTACAGCATACTTATGATCTCATAATTCAACAATGCTATAAGGAAAGCAAATTTTTCTCAAACGATCAATAAAAAAAAACAATTTTATCAAATACTAGCGATCCGCCCAGCATCGCACGGGTACTTATATTGAATATATTATGAAGGTATTATACACATAAACCTTCCTCTTGAATCACTCTATCTATTAAAAACCGCATCAAAATTCGTTGCGTACTTTTAAAGATCTAAGCATACATAGGGACAGCGGTAAACAACTTTGTTTTTATACTATGTAATGAAGTAATTGGTAAAAAACAGGAGAACAGAGACAGAAGTTCTACTAACTATTTAACTTTTCGCAAAACTGATTCAACCTAACAACAACAATACAATCAACAACAATCAAAATACAGTTATTAGTCTAAATTACAATACAAGTCGCATTACACGTCAATATAAACTATTTAGACTTAACAATTGCATTCCAAAGGGCTTAGCCGAAATTGATAACATTGTTACTTGCTGATAGGATTTAGAATAGAATTGAACATTTGTGTACTTTAGATAAAAGGAAAACGGGGTTTTGGCCGAGATTGTACTTATGAACTGGGTGAGATTTATTGCCTCTTATGAGTAATTTGAACTATTGGTTAAGAGTAGTTTACGAAACGGTGAATCATTTGGTGTTTGTGGCGAAAAGTGAAAGTGTGGCAAAAGGGAATTGATTTCATAAAGTACTATTTCATACATAAATTATCTGGCTTGCTTCTGGCTGGGGTTTGTGATATCGAAAGAAATTGTGTTCGTATTTTCAGTCTTCTTCGGTTTTTTTGACAGATTTTTATGGGTGACTCTATTTGTTTGTTTTTGAATACGAATTTAAGTAACTTTTAAGACTACTAAAATGATATTAAATATGATACTTGCTGGCCCGGCAAACTTTGTTCCGCCTTAGAGGCAATAAATTAGCATATTTTTTGTTTTTAGTATCCTATGTCCTTCTCCTGGTTCTTAGCTACCTACCCTATCAGTTTTCAGCCAAATCGGTTTTGCCGTTCTTGAGTTATAAATAGTATAACTAACACGACTTTCTTTTATATATATATAGATTTATTTATTGTATCTACGATTCATATACATATTTTTTTTATATTTGTATATTTTTTTTCTCTTTTATATTGCACCTGCCACCATTTTTTTTTCTTTTTATCAACTTAAGGTTAACTAGTAGAAAATGCCTAAGGCATTAAATCCGCCTTTGAACATTTAAGTGCACGAAGAGTAAATTAAAAAATATATATTTACCTGGATATTCCATTTCGATTGCCGTCTGGACATATAAGTTTTTCTCCAGCAAATGCATTTTACGCACTAATATTATGCAAAGTTAGCACAATCAACACAATTTATCTTAGAATATAACACACTTTTAGTCTGTTTAGATTAAGCTGTTAAACTTGGAAAAATATTTATTTCTTTGTAAAAGTTGCTTAATTTCGTTATACATAAATTTCCCGTAGAAATGCATTTTTGACTTGAATATCACCAGCCTACTAAAATCATTTGGCACTAGTTTGACATTAAACAGAAAATGTATGTCTTGTCACTTTTAAATTTATGAATCAATTTTTACAACACTGCCATAATGTTCACTGGTTTTTTTTTAATGATCGACGATCTTATGTGGTCCATAATGAAGTTACGAGCTAGCTTTAAATACTGATGAGTTAATAGATCGTAGGGAACACAGAGGGGTACGTGATCACCACAGTTTCGAAACGCAGAGGCCAAATGAAGTAACACAGGTGGTTTTCTGTCAGGAAAAATCTATCACTTCCTCTTACTCAACCTCGAATGAGAAAAGTTGTGGGACTGCAGTCAAGCACTAGTTTATAACAGTTTAAAAAAAAAGTTATTTGAATTCACACTCCACTAAAAAAAAGTGTAGAGACTGCTCCAATTTTAAATTCAAATTACTATAATTGGGCAGTCTGTTCCAATTTTGAATTCAAATTGCAATACAAAAAAAAAAAACAAAACACTGCTAGGTAGTACGCAGTTCTTATCCCACGTCTAAACAGTTTGCAAGTGATAAGTCTCGATACATTCAGTTTAATTGAACTAGATAGATAAATTGGAATCAGCAAAGATTATGTCGATGACAGTACACACGTGCGTGTAGTCACGCATGTTTATATTCACGCTTTTTTGAGTTTAGGGGTAAACAGAATAGTTTGTTGGTTGAATATTTACTAGAACTTCTCTATTAGACAGAGAGAGACTATGTAGTAAGATCTCTCCCCTCTTTTTCTCTTCTCTCCAAACTTTGTCTGTTATCTTTATATATAAAAGGAGAAACTGACTGAGACTGGCATATTAACGCACAGCCGAAACTACTGGGAGCGTGAAATTTTGCACAAGGCTTCCTTTTATGACGTAGGCGAACACTAAGAAAGGGTTTTTCAAAATTCAGCTCCTAAAGGGATGTAATGGGGATCTAAAGATTGTATGCAGAACCCTACTTTCATTCGGGCGAAGCCGCTGGCAGAAGGCTAGTACTTTTATATTTAAACTACTGTACCGATTTTACTATCTTTAGTGCAGTGTAAGTTTGAACCCAAAGGTACCAACTTAAGCTGCTTTTAATCTTAAACTTTGCATCCACTATATCATTGACACGGACGAAGTCGCGAGCAAACGCTAGTATTAATTATATCAATAACTCATACATCTAACATACTAGTTAATTCCTCCGTCACGGCCCGTCACTCATCAAACAATTAATGACCGATGCATCTAATTAGCGTCAGCTGGATATTAACTAATATTATTCTAATCAAAGTGCATAAACCATGAGACAGTATGGCGACGGTATATTGATATAGGTTCAATGAGAGTGTTCTAAAATGATGTTCACCAGGTGGCAGCACTGAGGCGTCAGGTCTAAGCACCTGTCATAACGCATATGTTACTGACATTAGCTAGACATCAACGTCAACGTCAAACGTTAGACGTCAGCGTCATGTATAAGTTTTCAAAGGAAAAGACCTGACGGCTAAGTGGCGCTCACTGGTGGTGTGAAAATTCCTAAACACCCTTAATGTCAGTGCTCTTAGGAAAGATAAAATGATGTAGAATATCCATCGTCATCATCATTCCTGCAGCCGAGGGTTGGTGCGAAAGCGTTATACCAGGGCTCTAAGAATAAGGCAAGGGAGGAACGGGGTAGGTTGTTTAGTCAGTAAGAGTCTGACACTGTTTTCCGCTCCGCCCAAGAGCGGGATTCTCATTGGATGATTTTTACATACCATAAAAATAAACATCATCATCATTTCATCCGAAAAACGACCATGGCTAGACGTAGGCTTCCCTCAAGAGTCGTCACAATGATCGGTGTCGTGCGTCTCGTATGACCAATTTTACTGACATTTGTACGGTCCGGACTAAGCGTTTCGCTTTATAGTTTCAACCGCGTATATCGTAGGTCTGAGACAATTGTATGTCCCTATGTATGTTTAGATCTTTAAAAGTACACAGATTTTGATGCGGTTTTTTAATAGATAGAGTGATTCAAGAGGATAGTTTATGTGTATAAAACATGCATAATATATCCAATATCCGTACCCGTGCGAAGCTGGGGCGGGTCGCTAGTATTAAATAAACAATTCATTTATTTTTACGTCTTCAGTTGTTGTTAACATTTCTTAACACTTGAATGGTAAATAACAATAATATTGAAAAGATTATGGATTACCATTTTAATTTAATCGCAGAAAATGTACGTCATTATTTTGTTATTGAGTGCAATTATCTAGCTGATAATGGTTCTGTTATCAGTCAATTTCTAGGTAGGACCTAATTTATAAATTATGATAACATTAAGTTAATTTATTATTGATTGCAATTTCCGCATGGCATAATTTATAATTATAAATTATAAATATTATTGTATTTTATAGATTTAAAAAATAGCGTTTTGGACGTTTAGGCATGCTTTTCTTATATAGTTTTTTTTAAGTAAATAAATATTATAATACAGGTATAATACAGCTTCTGCCCGCGACTTCGTCCGCGGAAATTTTGTGAGACAAAAGTTGTGACAGCTCGGTTAATATCCATGTTATATAAATAATTTATAGCCTATGTCACTCAGGAGTAAAGCAGCTTTCTATTATAGCTTCAATTTTTCCAATCGAACCATTAGTTCCAGACATTACCCCCTACAAGCATCGTGGGGGTGATCGGCGGCGGCGACCTCTTGCGCCGGGCCCTGGTTCAGGCCATGGTCCGCAGCGAAGAGGAATGGCAGGCGGTCGCCTCCTTCTGCGAAGCCGTAATGCTCGTAAAGGAGGAGGCCGACCGCATAAGGCAAAGGCAACGGCGTACTCGCCGCAGCCGTCGCCGCCGCGATCCTGCCGATATCCGGCCACCGTAGACACTGGCTCGCGGATGGTGAGCAATGGGTAGCTCGCCGTCCGATCGTCTGGTAAGACCGAGTCCAAGTCGTCAACGGCGCGCACCGTTCCCGCGCGCCTCAAGGAGTTGTCAGCAAACTGCAGGGGCCCTTCAGGGTCGAAGCCTCCTGGAGCCTAGAGGGTATGTGAAAATTGTAACCTCGACTCCAGAAATAAGGCAAGGAAGGTACGGGGTAGGTTTTTTAGTCAGTAAGAGTCTGACACTGGTCTCCCGCTCCGCCCAAGAGCGGGTTTCGTCATTGGATGATTTTCACCTAAAATAAAAAAAAAAAAAAAAAAAACCCCTACAAGCAAAACAACAAAAAAACAAACTTTACCTCTTTATTATATTAGTGTAGATTTATTTAATTACTTTTTTTCGTCGTATTGAACTAGATGTGGCCAATATTTTCTGGCTGACTATCCAAAGATATACTAAAAGTTTTCATAATTTTGCTTGCGTTTGACTACTATTTCAGCTGGTGGTACGATTAATTTTTATAAAAGGCTTCGACCCTGCTGGGCCCCTAAAGTTGCTGACAACTCCTTGAGGCACGCGGGAACAGTGCTCGCTGTCGAAATTGTTTTGGGTAGGTCGCGAAAGTTTATTGCAATTCACAACTCATATCGGCACTATTGTTACCATTTCATTTGTATACATTGTATATTTGTAGTTGTTAATTGTCTCTAAATTAAATTGACCTACCAAACAGCACCTACCTACACATTAACCAACCTCCTTACCCGAACAAGCGTGAACATAAACAAAGCCACATTCCTCACACGCATCACAGCGCTGAAATAACAAATGGCTCTGTGGTCGAGGAGTTGGGACCAAGTGCAGTGAGTGCATCATTACACAATTCAATTGGACCCACATGCGAGGACTAAGGTCAGTTGTACATGGACTGGGCAAAATACCATGTGGAGTGGGGCGAGTTGTGAGCGGAAAGCGGTTTTGTAAATTCATTATTTGCACTACTTTTTTATTTTATATTTCATTCCTGAAGAAAGTTGGAAATGAATTGGTGCGTATCGCAGTAAAATTGGGCAATAGTAGCCACTTAGTGGACCACCATTGCACCCGTGCTAATCTAGGGCGGGCCGCCAGTAATAAATAAATAACAGTTTACTACAAGGTTGTGACTTGTCCCATACTCCGAGACGATTTCAAGCGAAACGCACAAGGTTAATCCACACATGTGTTGTAGACTATACAAAGATACTTATATGAGTGTTGATTGATTGCTACTCGACCGGACTACCACCATGAAGTATACACATCAAAAAGATACATAAGTACGAGTATACTCGGTTAAATTATGTTTGTTTTAATCCCGTGGAGGGTCGATCCGGTACATGAAATACAATCGTTTTGTAAAGATAAAATAAAAAAAGTACTTTTTATTCTAAAACTAAAATTTACGTGTATACGAAATTCAAGAACAGCTGAGCGGATTCAATGACCGTAGGTAGTTGGCGGTCGACGTGTAATAACTACCTAAGGTTGTTGTAAAAAAAAGTACTTAATTTTTTAATCGAAGCACCGTGTTATTTATTTTTATACATATTTGCAATCGAAGCACTTTGTTATTTATTAATTTAAACTCTTGAGCCCCGAGCCGGCGTTCGCACACGTTATTGTCTTTCTATTACGTCTCTAATTACAGTATTCGAAAGGATATAATAGGTATTATATTATGCTGAAATAGCATATATTTCCTTCGATCTCGCATAGGTTTTTATTAAATATTTATGCACATAACACTGTACAAAGGCGGACTTAATGCCTTAAGCATTTTCTACCAGTCGACCTTAGGGTGGTGCAGAGACATAACATGCTAGGTGCAACTTAAAGAGATAGACAAAATTAAATTGTTTTTTAATTTTTCTTTCCTTCTATATATTTTTCAACTACAAAAGATAATCCTTAACCTTATCAACGAAAAAACTCAACAGAACTCCACCATCAAATCTGTGGTATTTAAAAAGATATCATTATCAGATTTCTATGGTGAATGTTCGTCACGTTACCGGAATACTTGTGTGTGAACGTGACAAAACTCATGTTCGACCTATTATGTTCGTTTCGCCTTGTTTGTCGGTTTTGAAGTAGGTACCTCTAAATGTGATCTTTTCGGCATCTCTAGACAGTAAAGATAACTTTAGGAGTACGGCACGCTTCTTTGTATGTTTAAGTAACTTATTTTTGGTAGGTAAATAGATAAGGGTGGTTTTTCCTGTATTATGGTGGAGATCGCATTTCATATTAATAAGGCGATAATTTGTGTGTACTTATGTGTATTTTTTGTTTTTAATTGTTGATAGGTTCGCGCTTGACCACTATCTCACCGGATAGAAAGTGACGATGCGATCAATATTGCAGTGCGCATATCTAGAAGGAACATATTCAATCTTGACTTAAACATTCTCAGGTTGTACCATCACGAAACACAGACTTTGGCAGGGAATCAGTGTCTATATTTGTTTCACTTTTAAGCTATACGGCTGATAGGATTTGTACGTTAGTATTTTAATGTTACCTATGTGTATATGAGTATTATTAAATTCTTTATAAGTTTTGGTTTACTATTCGACTCCTGAATATCAAGGAGAATTGAAGGAACAGGGTGTGGATTTTGCTTAGTAAAAATTTGACAATACCACTGAAAAGAAAAACAATATAATAATCTAATTTTGAACCATGTCGATGGCAAAACCAAAATTCAATAATACCCGGGCATTATTCACAATGCCCAGTAAATACTTTGCCCACAATATCTTAACAATAAAGCAATTCTTTTCAAACACGCAAAAGATTATTGAGTCATTCCATCGCGTCCGCATAAAGCATAGAGGAAACTTGGCCCAGTTTCCTCTCCAGTTTATATGAAAGACATTCATTAGCGATGACGTGGAAGGGTGGCGTCGGGTAAAATGGCAATGCAGTTGAATGGGTGGGGAATTCAAATGTGTTCTGCTTCTGTAAACTGTGACTGGCGGGTAATGTGTATAATAGACTGATGTGAAGTTATGCACAAAGTTAGATAATAGTGGAGAGTATTAACTTGACTGAAAAGCTTGGCTACAAAAGACAGAACTATGCGGAAAAAATATTAGGGAGAATTTTGCAGTTTTGTGTTTTGTACGATAGAAAGAAAAGAGATTAAGTGGATTCACTTTTCTTCTTTATAAATTGGGACAGTCAATGGCCCTATAAGCTATGACACTTCTAATGCATCATCTGCACTATGACTATTCACAGGACATTATCCGCAATGCAATTCAATATTCACATTTTTAAATAATAGTATCCACGTGAAAGAAGGTTTCTCCATTTAAATCACTCGTTTCATCCACTCAGCGGGTAAATTTTGAAAAATCTAATCTTAGTCTTTTATGCATCTTAAAGAAACCTCTGAGAAAAACTTCAGCGTTCTACATCCAAGAATTTAGCGTTGACGAATTAGTAAATGAGTTAGGACTTTGCCTTTTATTTAACCTTTTGATCTTGTAATTACAGACGCGATTAAAGAACAATATATGTGCGAACCCCGGCATTCGCTTGGGGCTTAATAAATTAAAGGAATAAATACGCAACTCATGGTACAAGATCAACCTTTTTAAATAACCATATAAAACGTCTCGGCCACTTAACACCTAGGTTAATTATTTCATTAACAAGTCAATGATGATGATCACTATGTAACAAAAGGTTAGTCATCAGGTCAGTGATGATGATCATCAAAGTCACCGGCCATTGTTCACAGCTGCAGATGTCTCGTTGGTAATTGTATGAAGTGACTTTGATGAAGTTAAGACGTTTGTTTGTCTGTATTTACGTTTTATGATACCCTGGTAATTGTTTTGTGGGCAGAGGATTATTGAAATGAATTAGGATTGGGTAATGGACTTGAAACTCAAGCTAGTGCTTTATTTTGTGTAGTTTATATCCTCATTACTGCTTATAAGACGCTGATGGAAATCATCGTGAGAAAACTGGCATGTCCTTGATCCGAATTCAAAACTCGCGCCATAATGGTGGCGGTAAGTGGGCACGCCATAATCTCGGCGGTAAGTCCTCTCTTTGGGGCGTGGCTGGATTGAGGTCTATCCAGCCACGGCGTCCACACCTTCCGCATGACGCAGTTTTCACCGGACTTGGCAAGTTTGGGAGATTCCTGCATCGGATTCGTGCGGAAGAGACGCGCGAGTGTCACCACTATGTGGCCAGCCCGGGACTAAGGCAAGGAAGGAACGTGGTAGGTTGTTTAGTCAGTAAGAGTCTGACACTGTTTTCTGCTCCGCCCAAGAGTGGGATTTGTCATTCGATGATTTTTACCTACCATAAAAAAGATCCACGTTGTCGATTATGCCCCATTCCTTCTTGTGGAGCGGAGGAATGAGTCACAGCAGTGAGAGCATTCTAAGGCTGGTAATGCTTTAATTTCTTTAAGACATCCTGAAAGTATTATGTTCCAGTATTTAGTTTTTAGGTAATACATTATCCAATTTGTTTAATGTGCATTATAGCCGTTATCGATTAAAATATGCTATTATAAATAAGTCATGATGAAAAATGGTTCCATGACGTCCTTTGTGGATAAAATCTTTTTATTTTTTAGTACTGGCTCTGAAAGCATTTTGTGGACGAAATGAAAGGAGAAACGAAATTACTTTGCTTTGTTAGTAATTATTTCATGTACTTACATTTTTTATTAAATTGTTTGTTTGTTAATTATTAAAGAAGGTAATTTCTTTTATATTAAAAAGCACACATAATGACAGACAAATTTTCTTGTATTTCAAATTGCTTTATAAAGATTTCCGGCCACACCGACTCAAATGGCAATTTAATTAATTCGCTTAGAAGTTTGGTTTTTCCCCGCGAGATTTTTAAATGTTTCCTCTTAGTGTGCAACCACTGAACTTTAAATAAAATGTATTTAACAACCTGATAATGATATCATAGGATAGCATAGGTGACTTTTGACTGGCCTGTCAGTATAGTAGTTAGTGACCCTGACTGCTATGCGGGAGGTCGTGGGTTCGATTCCCACCCAGGACAAATGTTTGTGTGAAGAGCACGATCATTTGTTCTGTGTCTGGGTGTTAATTTATCTATAAGATGTATGTATTTAGAAATATAAGTATAAGTATGTTTATCAGTTGTCTAGTAGTCATAACACAAGCTCTGCTTAGCTTGAGATTAGATGGCGTTGTGTGATAGTTGTGGACATAAAAAAAAATGGTATAGGACAATCAGCCTTTTAATTTTCCCAATGCTGGGACTCAGGCCCCCTCTTTAAGAGAGGGAATGTGCCTAAACACGTATCTGGAAGGAAGGCTCTGGCCTTGGTATATATGGCAACGTAGGAACGAGCCAGGTTGTTTTATTTAGTCAGTAAGAGTCTGACACTGTTTTCCAGCTCCGCTCAAGGGCGGGATTCGTCATTGGATGATTTTTATTTACCATAAAAAAACCATGTCTTCGATTTTTTTAGTTCTGGAAAAAAAGCCGGTTTCTTTTCTTCTACGTTTATACTGAAATCATTTCATATCATCGTCAGCCTTTTTTAATGTTTCTACAGCTGGGACTCAGGGCTCCTCTATAGGAGAGAGAATGAGCGGTAATCCACCACGCGGACTCAGTGCGGGTTAGTAGATGTCACATGTCTTCGATTTTTTGGTACTAGAATATGCCAGTTTCTTCACGTGGTTTTCCTTCACCGTTTATACTGATGTCATTTCATAATATTATGATACAAATACATAAATACCTATCTATGTGTAAGGGTATCAAAAAATTGATACTTAACATAGGTCAGGAGCAATTTGATGAGTGAGCAATATTCCAAATGGCGCTCTTACGAACAGACGTCGTATAAAATATTACTGGAGCGCGCTATTATTAGATCTTATTTACGACTGTCCAAATGTAAACTGCTGTTGGTTTTGGAGGTCTAGAATTTTTAGGAGTTTTAAGCTTTTATTCGCAAATATGTACAAATGGTTGTACTAATATTATAAAGGCGAACATTAAAATTTTGAGCCCTAAGCGAACTCATTCGCACACCTACTGTCGTTCTATTATGTCTCTAATTATGGTATTCGAAAGGATAATATTATTAGTGGTGGCCGAGTGGCAAAAATCCCCTACTTACGAGTCGTAGGTCGCGGATTCAAATCCAGCCAAGCGTATTAGTTTGTGTAATTTATTTCATCACCACTATCGTCAAAAACGATGAAGGAAAATATTGTGAGACATTGACATCTACCAACCCGGACTGGGCCCGCGTAGTAGATTACGGCACATTTCCGAGAGGAGGCCTGACTCCCAACAGAAGGAACTTTGTAAGGCTAATGCTACGCTGTGCCATAAAGTCGAAATTTTGTACATATGTGTGTGTATGTTTGTTACTTTTTCGCACTCAACTCAAACGTCTCTTGAATTGATTACAAGTTGACAGTGATGCCAGGAGGAATTTTTCTACGCCATAGTTTAGTCATTTTATTTATTTTGTCGAAGAAATATTGTCTTAACCGCAAATATTACTTAAATTACATAAATATATTTATCATTTGAATAAGTCAGCAGCAATTTAAGAATCGATGACAAACACTTCATTCATAACTGACGTAAGTTTCCTTGTATTGACTAATAGTGTTAATAGATGGGTTCACTGTTTGTTTAGTCATAGCACTGTGTATACGCTTCATCAGAAGGAACATAACAATACAGATTTCCAACAGCAGAATAATCCTCAAGGAGTTGTCAGCAAACTGGGGCCCTTCAGGGTCGAAGTCTCCTGGAGCAAAGGGTTGGCGCGAAAGCGTTATACCGGGGCTCTCGGAATAAGGCAAGGGAGGAACGGGGTAGGTTCTTTAATCAGTATGAGTCTGACACTGTTTCCCGCTCCGCCTACGAGCGGGATTCGTCATTGGAGGATTTTTACCTACCATAAAAAAAAAAAAACAGCAGAATAATACAGCAGCAGCACAAAAATACAACAATATCAGGACAACGCTGATATCCATCCACAGTACCCTAGCATACCATCAGCCTTGTAATGTTCCTATTGCTGGGACTCAGGCCTCTTCTCTAGAAGAGAGATTGGCTCGTAATCCACCACGCGAGCCCAGTGCGGGTTGGTGGATGTAAATCTTCGAATTTTCGATACTTGGATATAGAGCAGTGGTGATGAAATAAATTACACAAAGTAATGCGCCTGGCCTGTGTTGGTAGACCTCCCACAAGGTGGACACACGACCTGGTCAAGGTTGCTGGAATTCGATGGATGCGAGACGCACGGGACCGGTCGTTGTGGCGACGATTGGGGGAGGCCTATGTCCAGCAGTGGTTGATGATGATGCGCCTGGCTGGGTTTGTACCAGCGACCGTAAGAAGCGGCCCCACTACCGCTACCGCCGTTACTACCACCACTGTTTCGCACAGTACTGCAAATATATTATTGACAGAACTAACTTAGGGTTAATTATCGTGGGAGTGAGAGGGTGAGCCAGGCTTTTAACTGACTAAAACCCATCTTTGTCTTTCAGTGGCCCACTGAGTTCCACAGAGTCTCTTTCAAAAAATCCTATGGCCCTAACGGGAATCGGTTCTATTAGGGCACAATATTGTTCAAATATTGTCTTATCTTCGCAGCAAAAAATCAATAGATGATAATGAACTTTCAAGTGGCGTTCTTTTGCAAATTTTAAAAGCATCGTTGAGTTACTGCCCGTTTTTTTGTGCCTTTCATCAACTTGAGAGTAATGTTAGATGATGAATTGCTGTCCATCTGCTGATTCAGGCAGAATGTGGCGCCATAGATACTTGAGAATTGCAAATAGGTTTTAAACTGCTTTTTTTTTCTAATTTATATACTCGTAGTAGAAGAATGTTGGCTGAGTCAGCTTGTAATAATAGAATAGCCGGCATAAAAGGGCATTTATATTAAGGATATCCCTACAATTTTGGTAGGTTCACAATTTTGGTACCTATGAATTATGATGGTGCAAAGAAATTTGTTTTTCGTTTATCATGCAGGAATTGTCGGGCTTTTAAGTATTAGTTGGGCTACCTTCAAGCTAGATGGAGTAACCAGGGCTGTTTGAAAGTGAGCCAGTTTTCCTCTCATTTCACTTTCATTTCCCATCTCCAAAAAATAGGTATGAGTGGAACTTCTGAACCAATCTGTTTAGTATGACCGCTGACGCCTACTTAGTCAGCTGTGCTTCGAAAAGTCAATACTGCATGTAGGATATGGGTATTTAGAAGGTCGTGGAATACTTCGAGGAGTTATTTGGTCACACTTTGAACGACTGGTTTTCAACGGTGCTGTAGCTGTGGGTAATTGGATTTCGGTCACTATGATTCGTTTACTTAGATGGGGATATTTAGATGGAATTTGTTTTTTTCCTAACATTTATTTTGGACTTATTATTTTATTATATATAGCTATGCAGCTATATGTTCTGTGTACGTAATAAAATAATATGTTGACATACCTTTGTAATGACATAGGTTTGTAAGGTAAAAATGGCCTCTAAATAAATAAAGATTAAAATAATAATAATAATATGTTCATTGAAATCATAAACATAAAATCATACAATAAAATTGGCGCGCTATATCTTTAAGGTAACCTAAACTGCATAGAAATTGCCTTGAACTTTTCTTAGTTTCGTGAACCTACTGTTTAACAACATATGGCCATAAAAAAACCTTATAACATAATAATTGCGTAATTAGCTAACAGACGTGAAACTAACAAATAAGTAGATAATTACATAAATTCAAAGTTAACGGTCTAACAAAAACATTGCACTGACTTGCTAAATTAAACAAAAAAAAAAAAAATCAACAACCACTTACCACTTTTACCACACAAATTCCTCAAACGACACACCGTGCAAAATAAAAACGTACACTACACATTTCTAACATCACAAAAAGTCCGTCCGTCCGATGCAACATGCAGTCACCCACTGGTCCTTTACCTGAACTAATCGGACAAAAAAAACATTTTGACAGATAAGTTCGCCTTGTCAAGGATACCGCACCCCCGTCGCTATACTCCTGATATAGCACAATTTTAGTAACAATAACCCGAAAAATAACAATAGAACACTAATTACAGAGAAGTTGAAGCTATTTTTGCATGACACAACTGCAAAATGTCTTTGGTCTTATGTCAAAAATGTGTCAAACGCATATTCTGAATTTAAAAAGTTCGTTCTTACTTTGAAATTTAGACATTTTTGAGAAATATTTTACCTCTGTCACAGATAAGACTAATCAGTTACGTTTTGTTTGACTTTAGGATGACGTAAACTATCATTTATTTTGCCCATAACATTATGTTAGTGGGTATCAAATGGGTGGGCGGGAACTTTCACTAAAAAAAGGTTTTTGACTTAAGTTTTATTTGGAAAAAAATAGGATTATGTCATTGAAACGGCCTCTTTATTTATTGTTATTTTTTTTTTGGGATCATTTGAAATCGTTTCGAAACTAGTTTGAACGCCAAATGCGAGATTTATGAAGGACCGGAATTTTATTGGGTCAATAAAATTGTTTGTATCTGTAACGAAACAAATAACTTCTTTTTTGTATTTAGGCTTGGTCTAGTTTTGTTTATGTTTATAGCCAATTTACTATAGATTTGCACTTTAATAATAAACTATTTTGCTCAAGGTTACTTTTTTATACAAACTAATTGTGCAAGTAAAAAATTTATTATTATTGTAACAGAATTAAAGAGATAATTTTAAAGAGACTTAAAATATATCACACAGGTACCAAATTTATTTAAATATTTTTAACCTTCAATTTACAACACAGCAATTAATTTTAAAGCAATTAAAAAGGTGAAATTTATGTGTTTTCTTGTTAATTTTCTTTATGGTCAGGTGTTACACTTTTATGAAACCCGTAATAAAATACAAAATAAGTACATATTTTTAACTGAGTTAATAATTTGAGATTTAATTATGGCAATAAATTGTTTTTAATGCTTTTCTTAAAACTATAAAACATTCAAATGAGGACTTATACTCTGCCAAATTTGTTCGTTTTTATCCCGTGGCGGGTCGATCCAGTAATTAAATACTATCGATTTGCAAAGATAAAATAAAGAAATAAGGTACTTTTTAAACTCAAATTAATATATGCATGAACGAAATTAATATCTTTAAGTAAACATCAGCTGAGCGAGTCTAATGACCTGAAGGTAGTCAGTATTGTAATCAAAATTTAGCTTTAGCGATGCATATGCATCGCTAGCATAGCGTGTTAGTATTTTCCAAGAATTAAATAGTTTTTAACACTGGGTATGTACAATTATCCTTTTTAAGGAAAGCCCATTTGTCGAATCAACTTATATCCCTACAAAATGTCAGTAATTATGGCAATCGAAAGGTTACATTATCTATTACTAGCTTTTGCTCGCGGTTTCGCCAGCGTGGTATTAGGGTTGCCCTATACAATTTTACACTTGATCAAACGAAATGTGAAATCCCACAGGAACCTTAAGTTTTTCCGAGATAAAAAGTAGCCTATGTCCTATTCCGGAGTGTATCCTATGCCTGTGCCAAATTTCATCCAGATCCGTCCAGCCGTATTGGCGTGATTGAGTAACAAACATCCAAACATCGTAACTTTCGCATTTATAATATTAGTAAGATTACGGCAGTCGAAAGGTTACGTTAACTATTATAAAACGTCTACTTACACTTCATCACTTGTAAATTTTCCCAAAAGAAAAAAAACACAGACAAAAAAAAATACACTTCTAACAACTCGGACACGTCACCCACAATACCAATCTCTAATCAAATTACGTCCATTTCTCACCAATTCACAGGCAAAATGAATCACCACTAAAACTGCGGGAAAAAACGATGAAATTCTCAGAATATGACGGAATCCTGAGATACTATGACAACGTCATATCACAAGGAAAGAGCCTCTATCTATGACAGAACTATAGTGTAAACAAAATCCTCAGCTCCACATTTTTATGTAAACCTTATCTAAGATTATGATAACGGCCTCAGAAATAGCTGTTTATCATAAAAGTTTAAAGGCAAAGGAAAATTAACCCTATTACTTAAATAACAAAGTCGAATTTGCAATGCTAGTGCAGGTAGGAAATTGTACCACAAGTAATTATGTTTTTGAGAAAAATATTGTTACAGTAATGGAGGCAGACGATTAGTAAAAAGTGTTTTAAGGGCTTTTTCAATTTTTATCGTCGAACTTACATTTTTATGTGATGATTATGACACTACATTTTTATTTTTTTATTGCTTGCTATACTTACAATATGCACTAAAGCGTATAGCAAGCCAACAATCTACAAACAAAAAAAAAATAACATAGGTACTTATATCATTTATTTAGTACTAATTTAGGTATGTTTCTAGGCTATGAGGACATGCAAGATTATAATTTACACAGAAAATTAACAGACAACACACAAAAGCCCAGTTTTCCATCTTTAGTTTTCAACATCTCTACGGTCCAGACTAAGCGTTTCGCTTCGTCGTTTATACTGCGAATACCTTCTCGTTCGATTATAATTTAGGTATTTTCAAGGTGAAAATGATCAGGTTCTTAATAAAGTAATGCGCTTCACCATCAACGATTGCATCTCTACTACTATTAGGTGGGATTGCAATCGAACACTTAGTAAAAGCCTACCTATTAAATAATTTTTTTTTCAACAATTGTGTTCCGAGTCCCACTAGGCTAGAAATTTATCACACAAACATTGACTAACAAAAAAAAAAAAAAAAAACAAAGCACAGAGATGTAGTCTTTTAAAACCCCATCTAATTTAATTATTCATAACCCGCAGGTCATCCTTGTACAGAAAAAATAAACAAAAAAGTACAAATCCGTCTTTGGATTCCATATTTGGAGAATGGATTCCTACCTCGGCTTCATAATGAAATATTTACGTCTCAAAGAAGAGAGTAAGCGTTTGGACCTTTTGCTCCTATTAAAGTATAATTTACTTTATATTGTCAGCATAAATGTTATATGGGATAGGAATATTGTGGATATGACTATAGTTCGGTTTTTAATTCTAGACTACGATTTGACAACTCAGAATGTCACACTCTAGAAATATGTTCCCAATTTTCTGGAGTTTGACATTTTAAGTTGTCAAATCGTAGTCTAGGATTAAAAAAACGAAATATGGCAACTTTATCTTTAATAATATTATATACTAGTGTTTGTGTACTTGTCTCGGAGTCACGGGCGATAGGCGACAGTTGACTAGTGCTTTCGGGCCGCGACCCGGTCCGGAAGGCTAGAATCTAACTGTTTGTATCCGTTAGGTGATTTTATGTATCTATCGGTCACTACTGAAATAATATAAATAATATAATAATAAATAAATTTCTACTGAGATTTTTCCGTCCGATTATAATTTAGTTCTCTTTTAGGCTATAATGAATTATTGCGCTTTATCATCAACGATTGTATCATTGCTTACAATACACGGTATCGCAGTAAAGCACTAGATTTTACCATAAAAAAAACACGGTTTTTCTTCATTATCGATTCGATCACTTGAGAAAACTCCGAGCATAGTCCTTTCGTCATTTCCGTTGCCTTTTGGATATTTTTATGACTTCTATTACTATGTTTTGGTTGGGAATTTAGGATTACTTAAGATTTCATACTAATAGGTAAGCCTTAACTGATAAAAAGGTTACGAAAACTAAAAATAAAACAAATTAATCTACTTCAAAACAATCTGGAACCCTTCTACACAAAGGCTTTAAGGACCAGCTTCTGCTAATAGAGTTTGGGTCAAACATGACCAGAATAGCAACTACGATACAAATTGAGTGTGAATGAAACCGAAACAGAAAAGATTACGTGACGTAATTCGAAACTGAAAGATCCTTAAGGACAAAGACAGACCTGTCACGTCGAATTGAACGCTATAGACAGAATACGAAATGAAGATATCACAAAACTGTGAGATAGGAAAAGTTCTTGCATTTTAGATTATTTTGTCCTGTAAATTATTTATGGATTTAATTGTTTTCTTATTTTTTTGACCACGTAACGGATGACGTACCGTTGAAAAGCTTCCTATAAGGTAGACCGATGACTTGGTTTTTTATCTTCTTTTTTTTTGTTAAGGGTTGCAGAAATCCGATGGATGCGAGAAGCACAGGCACGTTCATTGGAACAGTGCGTTCAACAGTGGATGTATTTTGGCTGTGATGCTGATGATCATTAGAGTTTAAAATTCGCGTTGCCGTACACTTTTGTACATACTTCCGTTATGTTGGAGTAATTATTGAATCTCAATGCATGTGAATTTAACTTTTTTTGGTTTACTCATGTCATCATAATTTCGTAGGCCACCCGCTAGTGTCGCCATAACAAACGGGTCTCTGTGTCTCGTATGCATTGGATTCCCCTAACCCTCAACAGGTTATCGTTCCACTATGTGGTAGGCCTTCCAACGCTTTGTCTTCCGGCACGCCACAACCTTGCAAGCAACGTGCTCAGACAGAAATGACTGTTACAATTATTCAGCCACATTTTCCTGGAGTTAAAATTTGGCTACGATGAAGTAATATAATAGTCAATGTTATGTCAAAGCTCCTTAAGTAAAATTGAAACAAAATCTAGAACATTATAACCTCTTTTTTAAAAGGACCAATAAAACCACCATCAGGTATGTCATAGTAAGAGGTATATCTACTTAATTCCTTCATTAATAAACGTAAGAATAGCGATCAATTGAGTGGGATTTGCCTTCATCTGGCCAGCTGAGCTTCGTTACCGGCTGAGTAGTACAGGTTGCTTGAAAAATGTGGAGCGGGATTTGTTGGTTTATAGCAGTAGGTATAATCTGAGAGCCATAATTGGTTTTCGTCCTGTTTTAGATATAGCAAGCTTGGTAGTTTCGATATTGTGCAAAAACAATAGAACTCAATAACGTTTGAACTGTTTGTGATTTTTTTGCCTACTTTCTCTCTTTTTTTACCTCCCCCCTCACTTTTTAAACCTCTTTGTTCTGGAAAAACTTACCCTCAATTTACCCAGAGACATGATCAGATCGTCATCTTCTTCTTTTCGTGACGATTTGACTCCAATTTTGTCCGATTAATATTTAGCCACCTGAACAGCTCTCAGATCACCATAATAGTTACTATATAACTGATTTAATTGTTAAAGGCACTTTTGAATTGACAAAAAGTCAGTCAAACAGAAAGATAAAGCAAGTTTGATTTCTCGCGAGAAACATTTTTGAAAACAGAATATTTTTGATCTGCATAATTTATGAGGACAAATGGCTCAACGGCGAAACACTACATTATTTTTATTACAAGTTAAGCTTTAAAAATACTCAGAAATTGAATTGAAAACAACACAAAAATACAGTAAATAAATAACTAGATTTGCATAATCAGAAAGTAAACACCCTTTATACATTCAAAATGTAGGACAAACCGCGCATTGATAGTAAGTATGATTAATAGATACATTGGGACAGGTCGGGACTGCGTGTTATTGGGACAGTCCTTAATAGACGAGACGTTCGTGGAAACCCTTGCTTTAAGGTGTGGTTTCACTACAGATGTGCTAAGTTTTTTTTAGGTAAGAAATTCGGTGACTTTTAGAGAAGCGAATAGGGTGTCAGCTTTTTACTGATTAACTTATCTGTATTAAAGGCTGCAGTAACTTCGGATAATGCTGTAGATATATGATGCTTATGGATAAATGGAGAGGGAAAGGGAGACTAAAGAAAAGATGGATGGATTAGTTGAAGAGTGATACGAGGAAGAAGGGAGAGAGTTAGTGATAGCATGATGGGTGACACCACAGAAGAGAGATTAACCTCAAGACTACCTGATCAGTGTCTTCACACATAGCATAGCTGACTATGTCTTTTCTGACAGCAGGAATTTCACTCTTCAGGTTTTATTTTTGGTGAGTAAAAATCATCCAATGAATTTTCTGCGCCCTTTGGTGGGGCTTGGTGGGGGAAATAGTACCAGACTTTTAATGACTAAAAAACCCATTCCTGTTCCTTGTTTGCCATCTTTCCAGGGCCCTGGATAACGTTTTCACATTAACCCATGGCCCCAGTAAACTTTGACCCAGCAGAACGTCTAAGATTTCTCAAGTTTAGGAGGGGATTTTATTTTTTAAGGCAAGTAAAAATGACAAATCCCGCCCTGACTAAATAACCTACCCCATTCCTACGTTGTCATATATACCAGAGCCAGAGCGTTCAGACGCAAACTCTTTGCCCCAATTGGCTTCGACCCTTCTGTTGGGTCCCGACGGTTTGATGAAAACTCCTTGAGACGCGCGGGAACAGTGCGCGCTGTTGACGACTGGGCTTGGTTCGGACGGTTACCAGATGATTAGACGGCGAGCTACCCATGAATTTAGGAGGGTATGACGGAAAGAACATCTTATTCGCACAGTTACGCTCCATAGGAACGGGACATTTTACAGTTTCGTAAGCTTAGCTTCATCGCTTAGTTCAAGTAGATCTTCTACTTTATGTATTGTGAATTTGTTCGCTGGAAAGTTACGATGTACTTAGGAGTATCGTTACGACATGATGTTTTGTGGGGTAAGCACGCAGTTGAGAGATAGTTATTTGCGTGAAAAGGGTCACGGAGACAATATTGCTATTTTATGTTCAACGGTGATAGTAAGTGTTAATATTTTCTTAGTCCTTGACAACTTTATGTCTTGAGAAAGTTGTCTTAATACTGTGAGCTGAAGGGAACATAATTCAGGAAAAGTGTTAGATTTCTGAATATATTAATTGTTGTTTTGTTTTGTTTATCACAATCCTGTGTTTATTCGAAAGAACTTTCAAAGAGAACTCCTTTTATGTGTTGTTGTAGTAATATGGTCTCCTATAACTGAAAAAGTACTCCGTCCCTAAGAATTTATAACGGTGTTTCCTCAGAGGGTAGTCTGCTGAAAAACACCGACCTCATCTAGTTTAAACTGATGAAAAAATTGACGTGTAGAAGTGAATTTTAAAGGTTTTAAAAAATGTGCAAAATAAATATCATTTATCACTTAAAAAACCTTTTATGTCACTGTAATTTTCTGAACAATTGTGAGTCCTTTGTCTATCCAGACAACACAAAAAGCCAATATTGCGTAAACGGTAGTATTTACACTGACCTCTTTTGTTTTTATGTGATAATCTGCAAGCTTAGTATTATTACAATTTCTATTGAACCGTACTTATACGGATATCCGAGGGTGGTCGGGACAATAACATATAATCTGGTAACATGTATACAATAGCCATAGAGTAACTAAGCCCCAGCCACAAAATTGCGATGCGACATCGCATCGGAAAAATTTGCGATGCGACATCGCATCGTAAAATCTGCGAGTTAACATGACGCAGCGCACCTGAATCTCGCTGATCGCGTTTTGCAGCTATTCGCGTCACAATTTTGTGTAGAAGCCCTTACGTAATACAATGTGCCTTTTTTTCATACTTCCATTATTATGATGTTGGTAATAGGTACCTACTATTATAACTTCAGGAATTTCTCCTTCCGCATGATACAGGTCCTCACCGGACATGGTAAGTACGGTAGATTCCTGCACCGGATTCATGCGGAAAAATCGCTCAGGGGTCACCACTATGTGGACCGCTTGGACCTATGTGGACAAGGAGGAGGAGCCGCCTTGTCCCCCTTAGGTGGAGCACTACTGTGTCATTAAAAGATCAATGCCTGCTAGATTTGCAGGAAAGCTTGAATGAGTACCTGTGCTTCTACAACGCAAAGGTCAACTGAAGGGCATATTACTATTTTAAAGAATAAGTGTACAATGGAGCCACATACCTTCGTACATCTGCGCATACTGAGGGAAGCCAGCTGCCCTCAGCCATTTGCAAGCCTCCGCCGCTTCGATCTCTGAAACAACACAAAACAAAATAATTAATATACTGAAAAGAACGCATTTAGTACCTAAGAATTTTCCAGCTTCTGAACATTATACTTCTAGTAGGTTCTCTAGGTGAGAAAGTGGTTAAGAGCGAACCAATCCATAATAATAAAAAAACTAGGCGACTGCGAATCAGACAAACGCGCTAAGGGTTTCGTACATTCATATTCATATTCATCAATTCAACTTATTAAATAGACGAGTTTCGTCTATTTAATTAGTTGAATTGATGAATTGAGTCGCTAGGATTTTTCTGAATCGACAGAAAATAAAAAACAGTATTCTTTGTGACGTAACAAAAAAATATAGTAGGTATTCAGCTTATTCTTGTTCTATGAGTCCTTCCTTCATGTCCTAGATTTGAGGTAAACTGTCAAAATATGCGCCTAAGGGGAGCGTAATCGGTTTTATCTATATATTGGGTTGATTTAGACATTTTAATATTTTTACTACTGCTTGGGATAGCAAACTTGATTCTTTCAGTTTCATCATACACCATATCTATCTACACTAATATAATAAAGAGGTAAAGTTTGTTTTTTTGTTTTTTTGTTTGTAGGGGGTAATCTCTGGAACTACTGGTCCGATTGGAAAAATTTTAGCAACAATAGAAAGCTGCTTTACTCCTGAGTGACATAGGCTATATTTTATGTACGCGGGCGAAGCTGCGGGCAAAAGCTAGTATTTAATATTTCAGTTTGACATTACTGCAATAAGGGTCTTAAAAATGGACAATGAAGTGATGGCGCGATAAGCTAGATAAATTCCTCACGTATCGGCAAGACGAAGCGCGGGCCCGCGATGTATGGAAGGAGTTATTTGCCCAGGAGTGGGACAAACCAGGCTAACAAAAAAATAGCGATCGTTCTCCTTCCGTTTCTGCCAACTTACGTACAGAACCCTAAAACACAAATGGTCGATTTATTTCTTCAGAATTAACATCTCGCGATAACGTCTGAATAAATTCAGAAAAGGTTATCTTACATAATTAAATCTCATAGAAAGTTCATCAGCGTGAAAGTCAGTAGAATTTTTATGGCCTCATCTTAGTTTATTGCCGAGTTTTTTATGGGGAAACAATGGAAAAACAGTCGTTCGTCCCACGCTCCAAAAGTCGTAACTCGCAGTTAAATGGCAGTACTATTTAATTTTGTACATAATTTACTGTTGTATTTTGCATTATTACTGCTTTTAAGCCCCAGCTTAAAATCGTTTTATGGCTTTGAAATGTTTTGTAGATTTATGTAAGTTCTACTAGAGTTTCACTACGTTGGTGAGAAGTAAAAAGGTTGTTTTTATGTTGTAACTACGGTAGCAAAACTACCCAAACGTTTCATACTTGAGCAGTGGCGTTTCGTTTAGAGTTAGCGCTTGTAGTTGGGCACGCCCCCAATTTCCTTGTTCGGACGTCATATCAAAAAAGGAATTGGAGGCGTGGCTAACTACAACCGCTAACGCTAAACGGAACGATTGTAACTTGGCGAGGGGGGCAGACTTATGTGTTGTTGATCGCAACCCATAAGTTTCATGCTTGTGTTTTAACCCAGCCAGGTGTAATTTATTTCGTCACCACTCCTCTCAAATACGGTAAAGGAAAACATCTTGAGGAAACCGGCATGTCTTAGAACCAAAAAATCGAATACATGTTACATCCACCAAACTGAACTGGGCCCGTCTGGTTGATTATGGGCCATATAGCCTCTCTTAGAGAAGAGGCCTGTGTTCCAACAATAGGAACATTAAAAAAGCTGAATATATTTACTATGCTTATATCTAACGGGAAAGTTAGTGTGATAGTAAGATTGTTTAACATAGATATAAATATGGAAATTAAATGGTATCTCGTCACAGTTTGTAGAACTCAAACTGTATTGCTGATTAGATAAGAAGAATCATGTTTACCCGGAAATACGAATTTCCCGATTGACAGTCAATATCTTTAACAGGAAATTAACACTACAGTTTAAATTGAATTTATTTGTCCAGTTTCAAAAGCCACGATTCGGGTTTAATGGTACCTACTGTTGACCTTGAGGTCACTGTTCGATTTCCGGTTCTTTCAGAGAGTTATACCGCTTTTTTTATCTTATAATTTCGTAGAAGGCGTCCAGGATCTAAATGTGTGCCAGATACGAAGCTCGCTCTCTACGACAAGGAACTTTCTTGCATAATCCTTGGTTTCCTGATAGCTACAACTTTGGGATCTCCGTAAATACCCTGCAGAAGGGTTGAAGCCAACTGGAGCCAAAGGTTTGGGTCTGAGAGGAAATACTTCCTCCCAGAGCCAGATACCTGGCTCTAGTATATAAGGCAACTTGTGGTTTAGCCTGTAAGAGTCTTTTTACCTACCATAAAAAAAAGAAACTATTGGTAGGTATATTATAAGGGAAGATACATTACGGGATAACATCGCAATCAGAAAACCAGGATTTCAAACTTCACTGATATATATGTATATATCGGGGTTGGGAGTTCGTTTGTTTGGTGCGGCACTTTGCGGCACGCTTCGGGCTGATGGCCTCTCAATCTTTGAAATTCTGACGAGAATTATCTAAATCGCTGATAGGTGCATTAGAGTGGCGCCACTTGCAAAAAATTATAGATATCAAACAAGGACACGGACGTAATGTCTATGGATGAAATGTAAGGCAGGATTGCGGTTTTAGTCAGTAGGAGTCTGACACTGCCCAGACTGGCTCGTTTGTGAGGACGCCTGGGCAACTATGAAGGAATTCCAAAAAAAATCACTGATAAACAAGGACGGAGATAAGAGCCGGAGCTGTGGTGTAGGCAAAATCACGTAAGCTGTTGTCAGAGGAGTGATTTCTGCGTTCCACACGCTAGAGGCAAGTTACCCATCTTCCTCTGTTTTGATTTAATCCAAATTTCCTACCCCAAAACAATTTTTTTACACTGTGTCTCTAGGTATTTCTTACCGGTAAGTTATTTCATGAACTTCCGTCTAACTTCATGTAATTAGATCTCTCATTACTCAGTAGCATTACAATACTAATTGGCTCTCACATAACTACTTAAAATACCGTAAAAAAGGCAAACAACTAGAAGGCTTTCTCTAATAAATATTAATGTGTAAGAACCAGTGTACTTGGCCTCTTGACCCTTAACAAAGTGTTACTAGTATCAATCAAGTTGTACAAGGCGTCAGAGGTCGAAGTTAAATGGTCGTGTAAGAACTGTCTTCTGAAGTACAATCAGCAGCATTGTGAACGTGACGGGTACAAATGCCTAAATAATGGAGAGAAAACCGGGTAACGGGTTACCCGATTAAAGAAATGTATGGATGAGGCAGTTGGAGTTAGTGAGTGATTATGTTTTGGTGGAGTGTGCAGGTATGCGTGATGTTTTTTTGTTTGTTTAGTAGTGTCGTTACCCTAGAAAAGAAGAATAATGTACAGTACAGTACGGCCGTCGAATTTAAAGTACAGTACGGCCGTCGGATCTTGGCGAGTCTGGAGTTAGGCTCCAAAAATAAATAGTTTAAACAAATAAATGCAATTTGCAGTTGTTATTGCTGTTATTGACTTTTTTATACCTTTATTTTTGTACAAGTTTTCAAGCGCTAAAATTCGCAGAGCCTAAATTCAAACTTGCCATTCCGACGGCCGTAGAGTGATCAAAGGAAGGAGACATTATCTTGAACTCGTATAAATAAATACCTACTTAGGTATATCTATAGCTGTAACAATAGTGCCACCAAATGTATTAATTATATTGATGCGAAAATAATCAAAATGCTAGTAATATTATTTACTAGTTAACTAGGTGAACTTCGTACCGCTTATTAGCGAACGAATGATGGAATTATTGAGCGAACTATGGAATGACCGAGACGAATGTATTTGACAGTTGCTGTCATTGTTCGATGGTAATTGGTTATTTTTTATTTGTTTATTTTATGTGTTTCTGATATTTTATTACCTAGTTATTTTTCTATTCGGGATGAAGATAAAATAAAAAAAGCAAAGATTTTTGAATTGTAAATGGAGTGAACCGACTTTATTTTATGTATAAAATACAGATATTACCTACAATTTACACAGACGTCTTTATTCAGCAATTTAATGTATAAAATTACTCTGGCTCTAAATTGGATCAAGCGTTAAAACCGAATGTTTCTAAAAATGTCTTTCAATATTGAAAACGTGCAATAAATACTAATGCCGTATCAATTTATTTGTATCTCCCGACCCCATTACCTCCGAGGATAGTGGCAAAGTGCGGATCGATTTTTCATAGGCCCTTTTAAACATATGATTTGTGTGGTATCTGTACTGACGACAAAATCTACACTAATATAATAAAGAGGTAAAGTTTGTTTTTTTGTTTTTGTGTTTTTATGTTTTTTTGTTTGTAGGAGGTAATCTGTGGAACTACTGGTCCGATTGGAAAAAAAATAGCAACAACAGAAAGCTGCTTTACACCTGAGTGACATAGGCTATATTTTATGTACGCGGGCGAAGCCGCTGATAAAAGCTAGTAGTTTAATAAGCAGACTAGTGACCTGCCCTGGCTTTGCACGGATGAAAAATAGTACATTTTATCTATTAAAATTGGAGAAAGTTCGTTTTTGCGACCGTGATGGGGATTTCCTGAGCCGTAGGCAAGGGTGTTATAAAGCCCATGTGACAAATCAAGCCCAAAAAAAAATTTAAACTCATCAAACTTAATTCATCGTTTGTATCTTATTTTTTTAAACTCAAAAATGAGTACTGTATTGAAAAAAATGTTATCGCTATCAATACTTTATGTTATTGCAGCCAGTCTGAAGTTTGAAATTGAAATTTTGAACTTAGAACATTCTAATTGTACACAGTTACCCGCTTCACCCAGGCAGACAACTATGATTAAATGCAGCTGCAATTATATAAGTGCTTATCGACGGTTAAGAATCAATAGTGTCCATCTCACAAAAGTCAACCTTACACTAGACAAAAAAAAAACTATTTCTTTCCTTGAGATAATAATTTAGTAGAAAGGACACAAACATCCGAGATAGACCATAATGGCAGAAAAATTTACGCGTTCCTAACATAGGTGATATTTCTGTGGTAAATAATTTAGGAAATATTGTACATATTGAGATAGCAGCTTAAATAACCTATGCCAAATTGGAAATCCACTGATTTAAAAAAGTAGAAAATGCAAAAAATTTAGATAGACGTTATTGATTCTTAACCGTCGTTATGCACTTATCAATTTTGCCGACAGTACAAACGTATCCTATCGGCCACCGGCGTAGTGCCGACAGCAAGACAAATAGCCGTTTACGTCCCAATAACACCGGATTGGGACACCGATCTTTGTTTTGAATAATTTGTTACAAGATTCGAAGAAAGAAACCGATCTTATTACGAAGACATTGTTTTTCGGTGAATGAAAAATTGTTACATTTAATCATTTTAATTGTATTTTTTCGGTTGTGGTGAAAGATGGAGTAATTGCAGGTATTTTGTAGTGTGTAAGGTGTGCCGAAAATAATGATTTGTAAGCGATTTTTCTTAAGGAGAGATACGGTCATAATTTGGTAGCATCAATATTGTGTCGATGTTTTTTTTTTAATTATTTAAATGTTGGTTTGATATCTGGTGAAAAATACAGCAACATACCCGATGATTAAAAACTATAGATTAATTATATTTTCGGTATTATGAATATTGGTGGTTGGTTGATCAGTACTATAGGAAGTATTCGTAAGGCTTTTTTAAACCGATTATTTAACAGTGTTGTTAACAGCAATAACAACACTGCTAATGGCGTTTTTTTACATATTTTTTTTACGAGTACACAAGCACTAAAGTTGGCGGAGCCTAACTTCAGACTCACCAAGTTAGATTGGCCGTACTGTATCCATATACAGTACGGCCGATCTACTTCATCATCAGCATTTTTAATGTTCCAATTGCTGGGACACAGGCCTCCACTCTAGGAGAGGACATTCACCACGCGGGCCCAATGCGGGCCGATCTACTTACTAATAGACTATTTACTAATGGCAGTTTATTCATATCCATAGAAGTACTCTAAGATCGAGGAAAATATACAGAATAATGCATAAAATTAATAATAATTTGCCACGTGTTAGTATAGTTACTAGTACTACCTTGATAGCATACGTTATCACAGTACTATGCATTGATTGTACCGGTAGTCAAGTGTTTGTTAGTTTTGTGATGTTAGATAGTCGATTACTAGTAAATATTACTAATCGCTAGAGACCACACATAGTCAGGAATTTATTTAGTTATGTAAATATGGGTGGCGCCTTATTGAGTATGTAAAATATTTAATATAGCTTTTGCCCGCGGCTTCGCCCGCGTACATAAAATATATCCTATGTCACTCAGGAGTAAAGCAGCGAAATACAATAGAAATATTGTTGCTAAAATTTTTCCAATCGGACCAGTAGTTCCAGAGATTACATCCTACAAACAAAAAAAACAAAAAAATAAAAAAACAAACTTTCCCTCTTTATTATATTAGTGTAGATAATTATATATGTCGTGGATGATCATGTTGCAGTTTCGTTGGCGAGTGATGCTCCCGCGATGCAATTTTGTTGGAATATACTTAAGTAGTTTTATTTGAAAAAAAAAAGTAATTGTAGAATCGACGCAGTACGTAGGAGGTGAATCGGTACCTACTAATATCAAATACGCAATGGATACGATCAAGATTTATCTAAAATAGGTATTTTTTTTAATTATTCTAGGAAAAAACTTAACTATTTTAAAAGTAGCCGAAATCGATTTAATAACTGGTTCAGACTAGTTACTGAATATTTTTTTTATGGTGAGGAAAATCATCGAACGACAAATCCCACCCTTGGGCAGAGAGAAAAAAAATTTCTGACTTTTACTGACTACTCAGGCCACCCCGTTCCCTCTTCGCCTTAGTTCTAGGCCCCTGGTGATTTCCTGGATATGCGGTTATTATGATATAATCGTATGGTATATAAAGGGGCAGCTGCAGATATCCGTTGCAAGTGACAGATTTTGCAGCTGGCTGGCAGAGTTTGCAGCCGGCTGACAGATGCAGTCTTTTGACGCAATTTTAGCGGCTGCGATTATTATCGGAAGTAGAACATCTTAATTAAGGGATTATGCAGTAGAATTAGCGAACCGTAAGAAAAGTTACATAAAAAATAACTGATAAATATCATAATTTGACGGCACGGCTGTCACTATGGTTTGAGTAACTGGCTGTTGCGCTGTGAGTTTGATTTCCGCACAGAAACAAACAGTTGTGCAATTTACTGATGTTATTACGTTTGTATATCTTATGAATGTTATTGAAATGATCAAATAACTTTAATGATTCCATAGATGACTATTATTTTTACTGATAAGACCTATTTATTGCCACACCTAAAAACCTTATTTCAAGTCGTTACAGACTCTGAATGAATTCGGTCTTTCTTTCCTTGCATGGAAATGACATTATACCTTTTTAAAATTCTCAACTGAAACTCTTGAGCACACCTATTGTCTTTCTATTATGTTTCTAATTATGGTATTCAATAAGTTAATCTTATCTCAAATGAATCTTAAAAATAATTTTATTTTCGATGTAAACATACAACATTAACTCGTCAACAATTAAGAACTAGCTTTAAAACAAAGGCTTTCAGCAAAACAGATCCAATTATAAAAAGACAAAAAGCCTCGTATTCAATGCAAAGGAAATTCAATGAACTATTGTTGTTTGTGGTGCCCCTGTTATTGTGTTAGTTATGTCAATACTCGTAGTAATTGACCTGCCCTGGGTTTTAGGTTCGGTTTTTCAGTTCAACAGCCTTTTAATTATTCGCAAATTAGTACCTTTAGTTCATTTTTTTAAAACTAGACTACGATTTGACAACTTAAAATGTCAAACTCAAGAAAACTGGGAACATATGTCTAGAGTGTGACATTCTGGGGTGTTAAATCGTAGTCTAGAATTAAAAAACGAACTATAGTGGTTTTTTATGGTGGAAAAAATCATCTAATAATGAATCTCGCTCTTGGGCAGCGCAAGAAACAGTGTCAGACTTTTACAGATTAAACAACCTACCCCGTTCCTTCCTTGCCTTAATCGCAGGGCCCCGATAATACTCTTTTGCATCAACCCTTGATCCCAGGAGCCTTCGACTTTCCTGGGCCCCTACAGATTGCTGACAACTCTTTGAGACGCGCGGGAACTATGCGCGGCCAATCTCTTTTCTTTCATATCACTCTTTAGATAATCCATTCATCCATCTTTTCTTTGGTTAAAAAAGTAGAGAAAAATGATTATTAAATAATTATGTGATGACCGTAAACTTCTTTCTACAAGGTAATTTTTCACACACAACTCTTCAATCTTCATTCAACTATTTTTAACTTTACGCAATTTTTAGAAAGATTGTTTGAAAAACTTCATCCGTACGAAATGTAATGAAACATCAAAAGATTAGCAATGTTTTGGTTTACTATCCATATGTATGAGTTCGTAGTAGACGCAGTTTATATTATCCTTAACAGCTGTTCGGGAAGCGAGCTCTATTCATGGGTTTAGAATAAACTTTGACAATTACGTTTGCCATGTGGTTTTCCGGTTATAGGTTGTTGTTGATGAAAAGTTGGAGGAAAATCATGCTGAATGAGTGTTTCGAAAGAGGTACCATGTCCCTGAAATGTTACTGAAAGAATACACTTGTATTTCTTCAGTTAAATTTGTTATCCACCTGGGTTTTAGTCGGCAAGTCTCATAAAACCTCTCGTTCCACACAGTAGTTTTGAAAAAACATCTTGTAGGCATAAAATAAAATAGTCCGGACCGAGCCTAAGTCGTCGCCCCGCACGCCTCAAGGAGTTGTCAGCAAACTGAAAGGGCCCTGCAGGATCAAAGACTCCTGGGGCCTAGGGTTGATGCGAAATCGTAACACCAGGGCTCTGGAATTAAGGTAAGGAAGGAATGGAGTAGGTTGTTTAGTCAGTAAGGGCCTGAAACTGTTTCCCACCCCGCCCAAGGACGGGATTCGTCATTTGATCATTTTTGCCTACCATAAAAAAAACTACACAACTACTTTCAACAATAACTTGAAAAACATCACCCATTGCTCTTATTGTTAGGACTTTAATTAACCTTTTCTGTACAAAAAGAGTAATGAAAACGAAAATTAGAGAAGTAACAGAAAAGGGGTTACTCACTTCGTAAACACAAGACTACCGAACGATTCCCAACAACAACTTATAGAACATCATCCATTGTCTGTATTGTTAGTACTTTCCTGAACCTTTTCTGTACAAAAAGAGCAATGAAACCGAAAATTAGAGAAGTAACAGAAAAATTGTTACTCACTTCGCAAACATAATACTGCCGAACGATTTTCAAACAACAACTAAAATAACATCATCCATTGCCTGTATTGTTAGTACTTTCTCAAACCTTGTCGACACAAAAAGAGCAATGGATGGTTTTTAATTATTTTGTTCGTGTGGTTTAAAAACGTTTGTTGAACCAGTAATGTGTCTGGGTAATTAGACGAATAGATAACGGACGCCATATTTGTTTGTACTTTAAATAGTAGAAGTGTGATTATTTAAAGGAGTTGCCATGTTATATTATTAAGATGGACCTTCCTCACTCGCCTATCGTCAACGTCGCGGATATTTTAAACTGTAGGGACTCTGCAAAAGCGGTGAAGCCTACTGGGGCCCAGGGTTTCTTTCTGAAAGGAAGGTTTGGCACCAGTGCGAAGGCAAAGAAAGAACGGGGTGGGGTGTTTAGTTAGTAAGAGTCTGACACTGTTCCCGCTCCGACCAAGAACGGAATTCGTCATTGGATGATTTTTACCCACCATAAAAAATAAATAAAAAAAACGTCGCGCAAAGTTTGAAAGCTCGTTGCTTAATTTAACGTAATCTAAAGTGTTGTTTGATTCAAAAGTAATGCGAAAAAAGAGAGATAACACCTGAAAACTCTGTAAGCTCTCGGTAATTCTACGATTTACTCGAATGGTTCACAAAATTTGTTCCAGGAAATACGGATTTTTATTAAACCCTTAAGGGTTTTTGAAAAAATCTTCATCTAGAATCGTTTAGAATCTCGATTTAATGCACAAGGCAATAGAAGCATTTTTTATGTTTTTAATTTAGGAGTAATCTGCTATTTTATGTGAACTTTGACTCCCCGAAATTGGAGAGTCAAATTTCACGTAAAATAGCAGATTTTCAGAGGTCTTTCCTGGATAGCTGTTACACAAATTTTTGTTTTGATTTCTATAGAACCCTAGATAATATCCACAAGATGTCTGTATTCAAAATATCTATAGAAAGATATATAATAACATCATAATCACGTAAAAGCGGTTGTATGGAAATGTGCGTCGGGTTGGCCGCTCTTAATATTTTTGCTAAAGAGGAAAATTATAATATAACTCTTCCTGGTGTGTGGGGTGAGAGGGAGAGTTAGATTATAATATATTATGGTCAAAAACAAAATATATATATTTTTTATTCACAGGCTCGCATTTGACCTCTATCTCACCTGATGGTAAGCAAATGATATGGCTGATAATGGAGCACGATTGCCTAGAAGTAACTTATTCAATCTTGGAAGGTTTATTTTTTGACAGGCCTGTCAGTCTAGTAGTTAGTGACCCTGACTGCTATGCGGGAGGTCGTGGGTTCGATTCCCACCCAGGACAAATGTTTGTGTGATGTGCACGATCATTTTGTTCTGTGTCTGGGTGTAATTTATCTATAATATGTATGTATTTAGAAATATATAAGTATGTTTATCAGTAGTCTAGTACTCATAAAAAAAAAATATGGGAACCCTTTAATTGTGTTTGTTATCATAGCAGCACTAGAAATACACATTCTGTGAAAATGTCAACTCTTTTCTTTTTACGGTTTTTGAGATAAAGGCCACTGACAGGAGGACAGACAGAGAGACGGATGAACAGCGAAAGCTTAACTATAGAGTCCCGTTGGTACCCGTCAGGTACGGGACCCTATTTAACTATAAGAGATTTATAAAAATAAAGTTAAGTAATTATGTAGTTTTAATAGTAAAAATGTAATGGTGTCGTCTATCCACACTCGACTTAGTAAGATATTTTGCTTTTTATCCTACAGAACATAAGATCACCTGTTTAAAACCACTTCTTATAAAACCAACAACACACTGCAGAACACATTAAAACTAACATTACATCATATCTTAGTCTAACAAAACTGTTAAGTAAACAAAGCCATAAAAAAAAAAAACGATAAAAAAAAACACCAAAAATTACCTGTTATTTGATCAACACTTAAATTAGGAACACTCATTTTATCACAGACACTAAACTACACTAAACGCGAAATCTTAGCACATGCATACTCCTGCGCCTCTTTACGAACACTGAATCACTCATTCATACGAAAATTTCGATCTAATAACCGCTATTTGTAACGTATTAACACATTATCTGTTATGCAACTTAGTAGCCCGTTTTTATTGTATCGTAAAAACGTTATACGCATTCAGATTTTCATTCAAAAACTAACGGTATTTTAATAACACGTTAAATTATAGACGTCTCATTTAAAAACACTGGCTACTACGTAATTTTGTCACAAATTGAAACGGACACGCATTCTTTATTTGATTTGAATTCTATTTTTAAATCTTTGACGCTTAAAGTTATGGCACGTTGTAAATACAAATCGGTTTTGAATTTAGAATGTTTATTTATGAATGTATCGTTTTTAAAAACAGATTTTTTGAAGATTTTGTTTTTTAAATCGGTTATTTTAAATTTTAAAATCGTATTGATTGAAGTGAACTGTACGCGGATGTAAGAAACAAACTAGTGAGACCGCTAGTTGACTAAGAATGAGATTAGTTATCAGTTTTTATCGCAAGCGGTCGTTACTGCGTCCTTTAATCGCTGGTCGCGTCACCGATAGTGGACTGACGATGGACTGTTTGTTAAATCACTTGTTTGGATGTGGCACTTGTGTTATTAAGCAGAAGTCTAAGTTAGAGCAGGGTAGAGCAGGGTAGAGCAGGGTAGAGTAGGGTAGAGCAGGGTAGAGCAGGGTAGAGCAGGGTAGAGCAGGGTAGAGAAGGGTAGAGCTGGGTAGAGCAGGGTAGAGCAGGGTAGAGCAGGGTAGAGCAGGGTAGAGCAGGGTAGAACAGGGTAGAGCAGGGTAGAGCAGAGTAGAGCAGGGTAGAGTAGGGTAGAGCAGGGTAGAGTAGGGTAGAGCAGGGTAAAGCAGGGTAGAGCAGGGTAGAGCAGGGTAGAGCAGGGTAGAGCAGGGTAGGGAAGGGTAGAGTAGGGATCAACGTGTAAAGTTCCCATTGTTGGGACATAAGACTTTCCGTTAGTCAGAGGGAGTGGGCTGTATTCCACTACGAGGGCCTAGTGCGAATCGAAGGAGGACATAATACATTATATCTTCGAATATGTGATTCAAGGACAAGCCGTTTGCCTCGCAATATCTTCTTTTATGTTTTTGAATGCATTTACTGAATTATTTAACTTTAAATAATCTTAAAATCTTTCTACTGTAAATTATTAGACTAAGAAGATTATTACAGGTAATTCTCTTTAAAATTTAATATTATATAACAGCCCTTGTTTTGTTGTTTTCCTTCACCGTTTTAAGAGTAGTGGGGATGAAATAAATTACACAAAGGTGTTTTATTTAATTTTGTCAACAGGAAAATAATATTGATTTAATTAGACCTGTTCTATGAATAATCATTTTCTAGTTAAGTATAATTAGGGCCTTAGAGCGCCTTTTAAGAAATATTCTTGTCTTGGAATTTTCTATAGGATTTTTCCTGTATCTATATACAGATAATTTGAATCCTATGATTCAAATTACCTGTGTGGCTTGTTCTGGTTAAATATTTAAAATAATGTGTAATATGTAAATAAATAATCAGAATGAACCAATAACTTATGTAGTAGTTACGAACCGCAAACCGTATAACCGAACCGTTTGCGGTCAAAACGTTTGGGTCATAGTTTTTTCATGGTAGGTAAAAATCATCCAATGACGAATCCCGCCCCTGCGCGGAAACAGTGTCACACTCTTACTGACTAAACAACCTACCCCATTCCTACGCTGCCTTATATCCTGGTATATAAGGCAACGTAGGAATGGGCCAGAGCCTTTCTTTCAGATGCGACACCTTGGCCCCAGATGGCTTCGACCGATCCGCAGGGTTTGCTAACAACTCCTTAAGGCGCGCGGGAACAGTGCGCGCCGTCGACGACTGGGCTTGGTCTGAACAGTTACCAGACTATGGGTCATGGGGTCCATTGTGTGTGCGTGTGTGTGTGTGTGTGTGATCTCTTTTTAAAGTAAATTTTACACCGAGTGACCGATACTTTGCGTGATCAGAGGGCTGGCTAGTTCTTTGCCCAAAGAATTAGCATTGCCATTCTACCTGGCAATAGTGCCAGTATCTTTTATAATCTTACCATTATCTCCTCAAAAACCAAACCTAGCAAATCGTTTTTAGCGATAAGACCGCCCATTGTAGCACCTTAGTAATTTTAAGCTCCTAATGTACCAAATTGTATTTATGGTGTACATACAATTAAGAGCATTTATCTAGCAATGAAGCAAAAAAATACCTACTCCACATTTTCCTAACTCCACGCTCTCCAAATTACTTAAAGAATTAAGTTCCAAAAAATATTTAGAACTTATTTTATTTTATCTTTTGTGTCATTCAAGTTGTTAGGTATATACATAATTGTTATATAACGTACATTTGTTTGTATACAAAATGACGCGATAAATTATAAATAGACGTGAAATGACCTCATGGTGTGGGGGGAATGGTTGTGGGTGGTGGGTAAGCGGTGGCCTTTTTAGATGCAAAGGTGCAGTGTTTTTGATTTTGAGGCTAAATTGGAATTGGTCTGTAGGCTGGGCTGTGAATGAGACGTTATTACTGTTAGCTTGACCACTACCTACTACAGTACGGCCATCGGATCTTGGTGAGTCTTAATTTACGCTCTGCAAATTTTAGCGCTTGATAACTCGTAAAACAAATAATGGTTTAAACAAATAAATGCAATTTGCTGTTGTTATTGCTGTTAAAAACTGTTATGTGCATTTATTTTTTGCAAACCTTTATTTTTGTTCGAGTTTTCAAGTGCTAAGCGGATCAGGGTCTTCTTCTCGTAGAGAAAATGCGTGAGTTACACAAGTGGAAACATTATAAAGTCGCACCAGTCCGGTTTCTGAAAGGAAGGTCCAACCCCTGTATGAAGGCTTAGAATGAAAAGGGTCGTTTAGTCAGTAAGAGTTTGAGTTTGTTTTCTGCTCCGCCCAACAGCGGGATTCGTCATTAGACGATTTTACCACCCAAAAACAAAAATAACATTACAAGGTCTACACACTTACTACATCAGTAGTACTACATCTACACTAATATAATAAAGAGGTAAAGTTTGTTTTTTTGTTTGTAGGGGGTAATCTCTGGAACTACTGGTCCGATTGGAAAATTTTTAGCAACAATAGAAAGCTGCTTTACTCCTGAGTGACATAGGCTATATTTTATGTACGCGGGCGAAGCCGCTGACAAAAGCTAGTTATACATATACCCCAATCAACATGGGAAAAAGGCAGAAAGTTTATGATTCCTCGTCACAATCTCAAAGAAAGCCCCTATAAAGAGTACTTACTGAAATGGCCCACAAAATACTTCTAAACAGGATCGTATAACCCTTATCTAGTGAAAGTCAACACAACAGACAGTCGGTACGACTTCGTCTTTTACTGCACACTAATAATTTTACGTTTGTTTTAATGTCTGCACTTACGCGGTAGGGTGGCCATGTGGTATAGGAAAATGGGATACGAGTTATGACATGTTATGAGTAGTCTGATTTTTGTCTATATAATCGGAAATTAGAATAGCCAGAGTACAGATCGAAAACGGTAGTAGTGTAGAATTGGTAATATGATAATACTCTTTTATATAAAAAAAATTAAGATAAGTAAGAAATAAAGATATTCGCAGGAGAATCACCAAACTTAAGTGGCAATGAGCGTGGCACATTGCACGCAGAACAGATGGCCGCTGGGGCCGAAAAATTCTGGAGTGGCGATCGCGTACCGGAAGACGTTGCGTTGGAAAGCCTCCTACAAGGTGGACCGTGGACCTGGTCAGGGTTGCTGGAATTCTATGGATGCGAGACGCACGGTACCGGTCGTTGTGGTGACACTTGGAGGCCTAAGTCCAACAGTGGACGTCTTTTGGCTAAAATGATGATGATGACTTCTGATATGAAATCCCGGTTTAAGAATTTGAACTGAGTTATTGCATTCAAGAATCTTACTATGTTTTACAGTAGCTAATTGCTCAGCACAATCAATATGCAACCCGAGGTATTTTTCTCCGTTTTTCATAAAATAGAATCGAGTTCATCAAAAATCAAATGATTCTGATCTTTATTGGTTGTACTCGTTGTTGCTTTATTCGTTTATTATCTTTTCGATCAATCTTGTAATCATGTTGTCCCATGTCAAAATGTTTAGATATAAAAATAAAAAAAAAATACATAAATAGACATGCATCAATACATACCTTATCAGTTCAATAGCCTTAGTAACTGTGTCACTTTAAAAATAATAAAAATCCTAGATATGAGATTTTAATATCCTATATTTTTAGTACAGAATCCATGAAAATTTGAATTAAGCTTACATTAGTGCAGTATTTTTTTCTTCAGGATTAAGATAGATTGACTGATGATTGATTAATAGATTATTTGATTGTAAGAAAGATTGATTTATTATTGTTTTTTTTTTGCTACATATTATAATTTTATCATGCTAAAAATGTTAAAAAGTGCAATACATGTATTAACCAGCAAATATAATCTAATTGATCCTATAATTGCCTACGGTATACTATTTTTTGGGGTAAAAGAACAAATTTTAATGTTTCCCCGAGTGGCGAGAGGGAATGTCAGACTTTTATTGAACAAAGGCCTTTTTTTCAGTTATTCTTTGCGTTCCAGGACCGTGGCAGCTCTTTTGAATAATCCCGCTTCCTTGTATTATCTTAAGATAAAGGATAGAAAAAAAATTAAACTCATCTACCAATTGAAACACGTGAGTCGTATGTTATCAGGCCATAAACATAACATAACATAAGTCATAACAACGCTTGAAATAATCCAGTTTCCGATAGCGAATGCAGTAAAATTGATTGTTATCGATTCCCAGTAAAGCTGATTCATCAAACTGAGGTGTTTACTCAGCAGTACCGCAGTTTCTCTGGTATGGGGAAAATTTTAGATTGGGTAGTCTTGAATCATGAAATCGAAGATGTATTTAATAATACACATAATAACAAAATACATTAATAATAATGTAATGTATTTTGTTATTATGAATTTCTGGGAAATGTTCTTCTTACTTTTAATAATAAAATAGCAGTGATGTGGTATATTTTTTTTGTTTTGGACATTACAAAGTATATTGTAAAAAATAAAAAATAAGATTACGAAATAACTAAGCTCAAAGGCATCCTACGTAGCCGGGGGCAGCTAGTTTGTAAAGTTAATTACTTAGACATGTTTTTAATCGTCTTCTCTTTTAATTTATTTAAACGTGCGTTGCATAACTTTGTTACTAACATTTTTTAAATGTTATTTACATTTTGAATTAAATGTCAAAGTTGTATCCGCATAACAAACCCAAGGATAAATAGGGTTGAAAGTTTATTGTCGTTATTAATAAAAAATAACCCAAAGCGAATATGAATGTTACGTAACTTAAAATACGCATTCTAAAATATTACACTAAACTCCTACCCACAAATCATTACAACCGCTATTTTGCGGTTGTAATGATTTTTATTAAACAAAATTTTTAATTTCCTAAAATTGGCCCATTAATTGATCCCTATAGCAAGTTGATACATTTCAATCCGAGCTCAATGACATCTTAAAGCATTATAAATCCGATATTTTTTTCCTGGTTGTTGATTTCAACTTTTTAAATTTAAATTTTTAAATTAGGAATTAATATTTAAGATTGCGTCACTACCCGTAAATAAAAATTTTGTCTGTCTTTCTTTCTTTTAGTATATTCCCAGAAATAATAAAGTCGAAACCAGGACTACGTAATCAGGAGTGTGGTCACCCGAGTATCCAGATGTTCTTCCGATTCCAAGTATGTTGAGAATAGAACTGGGTTATATGTTATATCCCCTGTCTTTGTGTGGATTTACTGGTCCAACGTAAACATTCGGGAGGTTGATATATGCAGGACATATCTTCAGAATATTATTTGCAAAATCATAACTAATACCAAGAAGATCTTAAAATATACCAGATAGGTATATTTTAAGATCTTCTTGGTATATGTGTTGAGAAATATATGTTCAAAGGAAAATTATTGTTTTTCTTTTAACGCAGATCTACGCGAGACACGATAACTTTATTGTGTCTCTAATTACGGCATACGAGAGTTTAATTTTTTTTTATGTCATGAATTACACATTGACCAGCGACATCGAGAGCAGTCTAAACGAGTCCAAACCTAAAATAAAATGTTTGAAACAATGGACAAGAGGAAAAAACTTAATCAAGGTGGTTAACAATATAACAAATAATAAAATACCTATGAAATTGAGTGGTTTTCATTTTTGGATTTTCCGAAAATTATCTTTAAGGTTTTATTATTTTTTTTTCGAAATTAGGTATTTATTGGTTTCTTTGCTTTTTCTGAAAAATTACACCTAAAAAGACTTCATTAAAATAAAAGTGCATTTTTTATGGTAGGTAAATCCATCCAATGACGAATTCCGTCCTTGGACGGAGCGGGAAACAGTGCCAGACTCTTAATGTCTAAACAACCTACCCCGTTTCTACGTAGCCGTCTATACCAGGGCTGGAGCCTTCAGATACGAGCCCTTGGCCCCAGTTGGCTTCGACACAGTTGAACTCCTTGAGGCGCGGATAAAAATCTTTGGCTTTATTTTAAGATATCCAGATAAATACCAACAAGTAAAATCATACTTCTATTTAAACCAAGACTTTGTTTTTCCCACCTTATTTTCTACTAAAACAGCTCTATTGTTAGCCGTTTCCCCTTGTTATGAAACCGTCAAAAACAAGTTATAAATAAGAGGAAGGTCTCACAAATCTGGCATACAAACAGTGATTACATTTTGTAAGTTCATTGTGTTATCAAGAACAATAACAGACAAATTAGTTAGATAATGATATCTTTATGTGTATTGAGTCTTTTTGAGCAGCTGTTTGTGGCATGGAGGATATAACATGCAGAGACTTAACTACGGTTGGAACTAGTTTTCAATGAAAATATATTTTTCATAGAAAGCTTTTAAAGCGCAATATATGTCTATATAATTAAAAATCGACAAGACGTTTGGAGTCGTGTGATTACACGACTCCAAACTCGGTGGGGTTGTGTGGTTTAATTACAGTGTTTCTATGGCCACCTTCCGGTTTCATCATCAGATCAACTCTACCACATAATAATTTTGCATTGTCATCTTGTTGACACAATCATACAAAATTTAAGAACAATCAGTGGCAAGAAAGTGGATCAAATTTAATTTTCAAGATTTGATCACAAACATCGGATCAGGTGAAACTAAATAAAAACTTGTAAAAACATTTAGTTGTAGCATTAGGAATGACTGTTGTATCGTGGGTGTACCAAGACACCTGGTCTCGAACTATATGTCACTGTAGAAACATATTTTGTTCGCTTTCGCGAGTATGTTCTATTTGTATAATTTTGAACTCATATGCGAATAAAGTAGTCGGTAGGAATTTGTATATAATAGATATTTAGCACAAATTCTATCAGATCAGTCAGAACTGAACACAGTTTGGTCTCTGTTACATTAGTATCTACTCCGTGCCAATCCAAGATGGCGGCTTAACATCATTATAACGTTGCGAAACATCAATCATTGGCATCAGGTCAAGTGTCCTACTGAATGTGAGCTAGACAGCAATTCATGATTATAAATTGGTCATCTTTGTATGCTATTGACGCTTCAGGCAATCGTGTAATATTGGCGGTTTCAACAGAGGGAATTTGAAGGGTATTGAGGTCCCCATAGGCCGCTTGTGATGGTAGCTACCCGTGTTTGCCGCAGGAATAATATAGAGCTGTATATTATAAGTCAAGAATGTGCTTTTTGGCAAGTGTGATCTATCGTCGATAACATTGTCGCTTACCATAACGTGTGTCAGGTCAAAGGCGAGCCTACCAAAAAAAAAAAAAACGACTATTAAAAACGACGTCAAAAAACTATGAACTAAAATAGATTTCACCAACTGTAACAATGTGACTGTTTTAAACTTTTTAGTCGTTCTTTGCGGTTTGAACCATATTTTGTGGTATATCCTATGATACATAATAAGTACAGCTTTTTATAAGTGAATTATTTTTCATAATCAGATTAATATTAGTGGTGGTGGTGCTTCATTCCGTGTAATTTATTTCATCTCACAACGGAAAAGGATAACCGACATGACTTAGAACAAAAACAGCGTTATTAAATTATAAAGTGTCGTGAACATACTTAAAAAGAAAAGAAAAGAAATAAAGAAAAACCTGTATCGTATGTAGTCACACAAAATGAACAAATAAGTACGTAGACACAAATTAAATAAAGTACGTACACACAAGTATTAAACAGAAAAAGTACAATGACATTGTGTGTCTTATAATTATCTGCGCCAAATACATACAGTTCAGTATAGCACATAACTATTATGTAGGCTACTACATAACAATTATGTGTTATACTGTACAACCAAAACCAATAAGATAAAACCCATGTCTGACCCAATCTGACCCAAAATGTCATTTAAACAAGCATTAATGTTTTAACACCCAAATCCCGCTCTCAATACAAAATGACACGAAATGATTATCACATTAAGTTGTTGCAGTAACAACTTGTTACCCGACTTACGGCCATCAGGGAGGTATTAAGTGTTTACACGGTAATCCTCCATTTGAAAGCAAAACTGACGTAATCGGAGATCATAATCAAGGATGGTTAAAGTATAAGCGATAGCGATTTTAACAATCCATTACACTCAACTGTTTTTTTTTTATGGTATGGTAAAAAGCATCCAATGACGAATCCTGCCCTTAAGTGGAGTGGGAAACAGTGTCAGACTACCCCGTACGATCCTTGCCTTAAGGGCTTGTTCCCAGAGCCCTGGAACGCTTTCGCATTAACCCTTGGCCCCAGGAGGCTTCGACCCTGCCGGGCCCCTTCAGTTTGCTGACAACTTCTTGAGGCGCGCAGGAACAGTGCGCGCCGTCGACGACTTAAGCTTGGTCCGGACTTTTACCAGATGACCGGACTTCGAGCTACCGATTGCTCGCCGTCCTCAAGCACGCGCCTACGTCCAGAAATCGGGATCTGAATAGATTCACACTTAACTGTGTGATTCTGTTTATTACTCTCCCTTACGCTTGAATGTATAGAACAGATTCAGTGGCGGGGCCAGACCTTAATTTGATGTGGGCAAGATATATTTTGTGAGGCCCCCGGATGGATTTGTTATGAGATTTATTATTTTGTTATGAGAAAGAGGCCCCTTGGACCGCGAGGCCATGGGCGGTGGCCCACGTCGCCTACGCCTTACGCCGCCTCTGAACAGATTGTATCTTATAGTAGTATAAAAATAAGTTTTACACCGGAAGTATGTTCCCTTGGTATAGTTTTTACTACCACGCGAAGCCGTTGGCTGCAGCCAGTATTTTTCTATTTCCTAAGACTACAAATTTGGTTTGGATAAGTGAGCCCGTTTTTAAGTTATAAAATTACAACAAAGAGTAGCATTGATTTATATATATATTGATAAATGACGATCGTTTAAAAATAAATTTGTTATCAAATCGCTTCCGCTCTTAACTTGTACCAAACCCTAACTTAAAGTCGAGCATTTACAAGCTTCACATGAACCCGCTACCGGGTGGCCCGGAAGCCGCTCAAAAAGAGTTTACCGCGGTTTACTGCGGTTTACCGGAGTTTACCGCAGTTGACCTCAAGTGCTGACGAGCGGTGGTCAAATATGCATGCCTGACGTAACTCACTGGATATACACTCAGTCAATACAATAAGGTCAGGTTTGAATTTTGAACGTTGTAAAAAGAATAATAATAATAATTTGTTTATTGACAAAATATTATACAGGTAACAAACATTTGAGGCGCTGGCTCCTGAGCTAGGTAGCACTTGTGTTACAGGAGCCAGTGTCTTCACCCAGTTGCTAGTTATATTTGATAAAAGATTTAAAAAAAAAAAGGTGGGTAATAAATGTTAAGAAACAACATTGTAAAATAAAATAAAGTGCACGCATGCTTCTTGAGTGTTAGTGTGTAATTGTTTATGTGAGTAGTAAATATGTGTGTATTTCTGTGGGTCTGTACGTCTGAGAGTGTGGGTGTGTGTAGGTATGCATGTGTGATAGTATTTTTGTGTGTGTTTGCAAATTATAATTATATTCATGAATATGTTACTGCTGTTGTATTAGATCTTCCGTTTGGTGATATTCCAGAGGTTGAAGCCATGTGGTGATTTTCTTTTTACATTCTCTAGTTGTTAATGGGTTTATGTGAAGGGTATTGTTTATTTTATTGTAAATATATGTAGCCATGTAAATGTGTTGACGTTTAGCAGAAGCGGTTCTATATCTTGGTGGTCTAAATAGGTCAGGACGAGTGGTGTATTGAAGTTTATCTAAGTACTAGCTTTTCCCAGCGGCTTCGCCCGCGTGCATAAAATATAGCCTATGACACTCAGGAGTTAAGCAGCTTTCTATTGTTGCTTAATTTTTTCCAATCGGACCAGTAGTTCCAGAGATTACCCCCTACAAACAAAAAAACAAAAAAACAAACATTACCTCTTTATTATATTAGTGTAGATATACTGAGACAAGACTGTAAGTTTGTGAGGTTAAGGTAAGCCTTCCTCACAAGCCTATCGTTAACGTCGCGAATGGTTTAAAAGTATTGAGCCAAGAGCCTTCATTTAACGCAATCCAAAGTGATGTTTGAAGCAAAAGTTATGCGAAAAAAGAGAGACACACACAAACTCTCTAGAATTTTAGAAAAAAATTATGTCTTTTTTAAAATCTCGATTAAATGCGCAAGGCTTCTATAGAAGATTTTTTTTTATTTTTAAAGTCAAATTTCACCGTTTTGGGAACAGTGGTGATGAAATAAATTACACAAAGTAATGCATCTGGCTGCGTTTGAACCCGTGACCTACAAAGTCGTAAGTCGGGGCCATTACCACTGCTCTTACTAGGTTTAATGTACCTTAAACCAGAATTGAATCGGGTTTAAATACATTTAGATCGCGTATTCCATCTTTTATTAGTATTTTTATTATATTTTTATTATATTTATATCTATTTATATATTATTTATATCATCTTTTATTAGTATTTTTATTATATTTATATTTATTTATTAGTTAGTATTCCATCTTTTATTTATTTTTTAATCACTATTCTTTAAGTAAATGAAATAAACTCGGTTTTTTTTTCTTTTATTAACCCTTCTACTACTTAATGTTGGTACTTATATAAGGTAATCAAATAAAATTATCATGCTTACAGCTTATTAAGTACCTCCATAGAGGTTTAAATACACCGTGGTGAAAGCTGTACAAATGTCTACTAAAAATTCATAATTATGAATTAAATATACAACACGAATTCATATTGGACTATTCAGCATTTATATTAAAAAATATATTTATACATTTGACCTTGTCCACAAAAAGAGGTCTTATCATAAACTAATATATTCAAGATTAATTTTAAATTTTAATAATCGCTTGTGCGGATGCAATGCTGCGTTTAGTTTAGACGGGTTAAACTGAGTGAGTTACTGATAGTTGTACCGTCAAAAGCTTTCTTACTCTTTAATCGAATTTAATTTCAATACTTTAGTTATTTATTTAAATACAACTCTAGCATCAAAATGTCCGGCATGTCCTAGTAACAAAAATTCGAACACATCCATCAATCCACACTGGGGCCGTGTGGTGGATTATGGCCCGTTCCCTCTCCTAGAGAGGAGGCCTGTGTCCCAGAAGTGGAAACATTAAAAGGCTGATGATGATGAAACAAAATGTTAGCTACATATTTTATGACTGCAGAAGGGTCGAAGACAACTGGGGCCAAGGATTCATGTCTGAAAGGATGGCAGTGGCCCTGGTATAGATGGCGACGTAGAAACGGGGTAGGTTGTTTAGTCAGTAAGAGTCTGACACTGTTTCCTGCTTCTCCCAATGATTTTTACCTACCAATAAAAAAGTATGCGGAAACATACACATTAAATTATAAGCGTTAAAAACAATTTTATTGAAGTACTAGCTTTTGCCAGCGGCTTCGCCCGTGTGCATAAAATATAGCCTATGTCACTCAGGAGTAAAGCAGCTTTCTATTGTTGCTAAAATTCCATCCAATCGGACCTGTAGTTCCATAGATTACCTCCTAAAACAAAAAAACAAACTTTACCTCTTTATTATACTAGGACCAACAAGAGTGCTGTTTATCCGAATTCATGACTCTCATAGGGTGTTCGAGCTATAAACCATGGCACTTCGACGTTTTTACGATGTCATGTCTGGTTAAAAAGTGTTTAACTGCGTTCTTTTATGAACAGTTTAAAATTCTTTGGTGAGAGCTGTACGTTTAGTTTAGAGAGAGTATGCGATGATGGAAAGTAATTATCGTTTAGTTACTTGATTATTTTTGTTGTTGTTTTGAAATTCGAATGAATTCTATTTTCAAAAAAAAAAAGTTTAAAAGTATAATGACAATACTACAAGCCAAACGGCCAGTATTATTTTTGAAGAGTTTGATTTTTGTAGCTAACAATATCTATTAGTATTACCTATTTTTTTTTAAATTTGATCAGCCAGATAATGTTTACAAAATGCTCTCATTATATCATTTCATTATCATCAAACTTTTTTAATGTTCTCACTGCAGGGATACATGCCTTTCCTCTCTAGGAAAGGGAATGGGCCACAATCCTTCACCGTTTTAAGAGACTGGTGATAAAATAAATTACACAAAGTAATGGGCCTGTCTGGATTTGAACCCGCGACCTACGACTAGTAAGTCGGGACCGTTACTACTCGGCCACCACTGCTCTAATTATATAATTTATTAGTGTACAATGTGTTCATATTTATGTTAAAAATTGTAAACATTAAACTCATGTAAATAAAGTCGCGCTAGGTTCTTATATTTTTTACCAATAAAAAAAAATTAACAACTTTATACCCAAAAAAAGTAAAATAAAAACTATAATCTATGAGGATTAAAAATCTAGATCCAACATTTATATTCTATTTACAATGATACTTAATACCATCATATTTTTTCTGTACGTATATCGTATTTAGATTGTTTTGTATTCAATGTTCCTGAACGTTGCAAGCTTTTGAAAAACATAAGTTCTTTTTAAATGAAGTTCTTTGTTTCATGATAAAAAACATGTGTGGTGGATTTAAGTGTTTTGCTAGTAATTTGATTAATATATTAACACAACTAAATCAATGTTCTTGAACTTCTTAGATCACTAAGTTCTCAGAATCATCTCAATGTATAATTTATTCCGATCCCGAATGATTCATAGTAAAATTTATTGAGAATCGAATTCGACAACATTCGGAAATGCCGCCGAAAATTCGAAGAAACATAGATTAAAGAATTCCGAATTCCGTTTTTATTTTTTAAATACCATTTCGAAGTCAACGATTAAAATGTAAAAGAATTATTTTCCGAGAAATGAAAGTACGTTGACACATCACTGGCATGTCAAGTTGGCCTACATTTGGCCAATAGCCAAATATGGCCAAGCCCAAATAGGGCCAACGTTTGTTTTCGGCAATCGATGCAATTATGTTCAAGTTCGGTGTTAATTTGTATTAATTGTTATATAAAAACTTAATTATCTTTGAGTGTTTTATCGTTTAGCGGCTTGTGATAGTCGTAATTGATTGAAGATATTGTTGATTCCTTAAATAACTTTTGTTTTTGTGCAAATTAAGTGGAAAGCAAAATAACGGTCTTGAGAGAGTCAGGCAGCGCTTTCTACAGAAAGAAATTCAAAAATTTATTGTTTACCTAACTGAAAAGTCACTATGACAGCTCATAAAATATTTATTGCCTAATGCAATAAATATTTAATGAAAAAAAAGGAATGTAGATTACTACGTGTGTAAGTAATATTTATAAGACACTTCCATATTAACAATTTATAAAAAAAAAAACTTAATTTTGACGGTAATGTCACCTTACTGCCCACACCTGTAATGTTACCGTCTGTGTCACAAGTTCGATTCCCTCATGGAACGATTGTTAATTAAGCTTACAGGTTTTTTTATGGTGGGAAAAAATCATCCAATGACGAATCCCGCTCTTGGGCAGAGCGGGAAACACCATCAGACTCTTACTGACTAAACACCCCACCCTGTTCCTTTTTAGCCTTTCGCAGGTGGTGCTTTTTTGTATTCAAATTTACATATATATGAATGCTATGATACAACTACAGTAATACTCAAAACAATGTTGAAAAAGAAACAAAATTAGGTCCACAGTAAAGTTCGTCCATCTAAGCCAACAGACAAACATTTCATCCAACATTGTACTCACTAGATTAGTGGTTATTGGTCAATGTTTGGTGAAAACATTTGTTACATAAACGCCAACATGCTGGGACCACAACGTGGTCAAGAGATCGTTAAAACTCACTATAAACAGATGACCATTACTAGGCGTCAATTGGTCATAAATTGTCTGCGAGTCGCTCAAGCTAGTAGTGTATGGAAAGCTAAGCGAAGCATTAGATAGGATAGAAAGGAAAATAAGAGGGACGAGACGTGAACGGTCCTGTCCGTTCGTTGTGGCGACACTCAGGGAGGCCTATGTCCAACAGTGGATATCCTTCAGTTGAAAAGATGATGATGATGAGAGTGGAATTCTGGAAATTTTGGGAACATATTGTGTGTTGAACATGTTGTCTAAGGAGTTGAATTCCCTGCGATAATCTGAGTTTCCTGATAGCCTATAGCCTATAACTTTGGGGTCTTTAAGTCAAGAGTGAATAGGTTCCTCCATCTGCCACATCATCGCTCAACATCAGGTGAGATAGTAGCCAAACGCGAGCCTTTACATTATAGAAATAAAAGATCGTTAAAGTTTAGACTCATTTGATAGCATTTGTCCGATGACTCCTAGGGTAGGTAGATATTTTTATTCTTTTTTAGACATCATGTTTCAAATTTCGACACAAGTGGTTTGCTTTTGTTACTGAGTGATTTCAAAACGTGTGGCATCTGTCCCAGCCTTACGAAAACCTTAATTAGAAAGACAATATAGGTGTGCCAACGCCGGGTTCGCTTGGTGTTCAAAAGTTTAATACACTGCAATTTTACAAAATCTTTCTTCCTACCCCATGTTAATTTTCGCTGTAATTTTTCAAAACAACTTGCTATTTCTGTCCTGTCATCCCTAGCTAATGCGGCCGCCCGTTCAGCTCCATCCGGATAATTAAACAATTGAATGCTGGGTGAGTGATCATGCCTATATTTCCTCTCGTCTATTTTCGTAGCGATCAATGGACTATGTTTAGAAGAGAACTTTGTTAAAGTACATCAATATTTTACAGTCTGTAGATTTTTGAAACCTTTGCCTTCTTTTTAAATTATACACTTTGATATGGCTGTTGTTAGGTTGGGTGCGGCTTTTTTATTCTTTATTTCTTCGTGCTAAATAAGTACTTTCAGAACACTTCGGATTTGATTTAAAGAAGTCTGTTGAAGATTGAAAGTTGATGATTGAAAAAGGGGCCTCGCGACCAATCACATACTAAAATGATTTATTGGTCGCGAGGCCCTCTACTCTTCCTTGGGCCACTAAACGTGATAAGGAGCTTTCAGTGTGGATGTAAGTTTTTGACTCCTGTTTACTACGCTTTTATGATTTTGATATGATTATGCAATTAGCATCATTTTTCTGACAGAATTCTTGACAATAAGAGTCTGTAAATGGTTTATTTTAAATAATTTATCTAATTTGTAAAGAGTTCATAAGAAGACAGACCAAAAAAAAACTTTTTTGTTACTTTAATTTTGACTTACAACTGGTCAAATTTCACTCTTCTCATTCCAAACCGCCTTGTTTTGGACGATCTCTGGCCTATATTGTCGCGCGAACATGATCAAATTATCACACTACCTTTACTGCGGTCGACTCTTACAACATCGTCCTCCCTCGTGCCTCTAGAGTCTAGTGCTAAATAAAAGCTATAGCATTCAGTGGAACATAGCCTTTACAATTTTCACTTTCTTTAGGAATTCACTGTCCGATTTATAGCGGCCATATTATTATTTGTTTTATATTTTCCAATATGGTTGTTATAATAGTGATTTTCTGAATATTTATTTTAGTGCCTATTTTAGCGGATTTTCTCACGTGGTTATAAAGTTTATTTATTCATGGGACACGAAATGTTAGAAAAAATTACTTGTTTGTCACAAATTGGGATGGCATATAAATATTTTTATTGCTTGTTTTTTTAATGATGAGATGTTTTATGTTGGTAGTAAACTATTAACATAAAACACACAATCACACCTGTGCGTCAACTGAATGGTTAAGAACTATTTAGTTGACTCACAGATTTAATTGTGAACATATTAACTTTCATTTAATGTGGGAATTCATCAAATAACTTATCCCACTCTGGGTGGAGCTTACAATTACTGTATGCCTTCTGCTAAGTAGATACTTAAGGAGGTTTTATGTGTCTGAAATTTTATGTCCCTTGACTATAGGGTTGATTTCTGATTGAATCTTAAAACTATTTTAAACATATCTATGATAAAATGCGAAACTAACACATTTTGCAGATCGTACACAATTTCTTTTGACAACGAAAAATTTGGAACACATTGAAATAAACATGTACCTCATATGATAATGTTTTGGTCTAATTGTCTATAATAATATGTGTATTGTGTATGTATTTTGCAATATTTAAGTATGTTTATCAGTTGTCCAACACTCATAGGGGTTGTAGTCACTGAGTATTTTGTATGAAGTCTACCCGGGTAGCTGTGTCCGTAGAGAGTCTGCAAAAGGGTCGAAGCTTCTGGGGCCCAGGGTCTCTTTCTGAAAGAAAGGCTAAACCCAGTACGAAGGGCAAAGTAGCAACGGGGTGGAGTGTTTGTTTACCTAGTCAGTAAGAGTCTGACACTGCTTCCCGCTCGGCCCAAGGGCCGGAATCGTCATTAGATGATTTTTTTTACCTACCAAAAATAAAAAAGCGAGCAGTGGTGGCCGAGTGGTAACGGCCCCGACTTGCGTGTAGTAGGTCGCGGGTTCAAACCCAGCCAGGCGCATTACTTTGTGTAATTTATTTCATCACTACTGCTCTCAAAACGGTGAAGGAAAACATCGTGAGGAAACCGGCATGTCCTAGAACTAAAAATTCGAAGACATGTGACATCCACCAACACGCACTGGGCCCGCGTGGTGGATTATGGCCCATTCCTTCTCTTAGAGAGGAGGCCTGTGTCCCTGCAGTGGGAACATTAAAAAGGCTGATGATGATGATGATGACCAAAAATAATGGGGATCTATGTCAATTTCGCGGCTCGCAAACAACATTTTCATTTTTATAAAAACAAAAAAATACGGCTCAAAAGTTTTGTTTTACTTTTTAAAAAACAAGCTTCTATCAAGCCAACTAATTTACATCATGTTATTAGTTTTTTCCCAGAGCTTGATAATTTAGTCAATTTTAACAAAACGTTTTTACACGGCGTTCTCTGTTTTTACATTTGTAGATTTCCAGCAGTTTAAAATGAGTAGTCTGTCCATAATTCAAGACTAGAGTTAGTTGTGAAAATTTATTATGATTTTACTGTCATAAAACTACCACCTACTGAGCCTCTAGACAACTTTCTTTCCAATCTATCCACGTACCTACCTCTAATTATTCCAACAACATAATTGATTTATGTAACTAATACACAGCATCCTCCCATTGATTGTATTTCAATACCCATTGTCTGTTAGATTTAAATAGTACAGACTATTGCAAAATTATTTACAGTAGGTAAACTTGATGTTGCAACTAAAGCTAGGAACACAGTTCTAGCACAACTCGCGATGCGGTTATGTGAAGTTTATAGAAATGTGAACAATAGAAGTCGCGTGACTATACGTTCATAGTGTGAACAAGTAAGTCTTCTAAATGAAAAGGACGTCTAGAACTTGTGTCTGCGAAGCGTGATATGATGAAAATTTTTATTTGCAAAAAGTTGTGTTTTGCAGTATTTTTTCTCACTCATCTGTGATGAGAAGTGTAAAAGACTACAAAATTGCAACACGCTGGCGATAAGCTTCTTTAATTTTTTGATTTTGGTAATTAGAGGTGTGCGAACGCCGGCGTTCGCTCGGGGATCAGAGTTTAAATTGCTGTATAAATTATCAATTAGTGAGATAGTATTGGTTGAATAGCCTAGCATAGCACCACAATTGCTCTTTTGCGCCACGCGGGCCTAGTGCGGATTGGTGGATGTCACTTGTCTTCGAATTTTTGGTTCTAGGACATGCCGGTTTCATCACAATATTTTCCTTCAACGTTTTAAGAGCAGTGGTGATGTAATAAATTACACGAAGTAATGCGCCTGTCTGGGTTAAAAATAATAAAAAAACAATTTAAATAAATTACTCAGCTAATATTGATTGAACAATATGTGCATAATATTTCGATAGCATTTTCAACTCGCGCGGCTAAACACGCGTGGGGTTGCGTCGGCTGTTTCAAGTATGTTTCTTAGCACTAAAGTTGAATTAGCATCTGCCTACACAAACCTACGTATGACGGATCTATAATGTTATTAAGTTAGTAAAGTTATTAGTCTAAGTTTTGACTTGAACTTAGTTTATGGGATGTCTGTTTTGATTTTATGATTTCTGTGTAGTTTTGGGTTAGTATTTGTGGTTTATTTTATGTTTGAAGTGTGGGCCAGTTGGGTGTGGGTGGAGCGTATTGTTAAGTTTTTATTGGTAGTTGGTATAACAGGAAAGGAAGGGAGTTTCCGGAATATGGTAAATAATTGTGCCAACTGGGTACTTATTTTGTTTTTTACTTAAAGTATTTCTATATGTTTTGACGTCTTTTTAAAGCACTAGCTTTTGTCAGCGGCTTCGCCCGCGTACATAAAATATAGCCTATGTCACTCAGGAGTAAAGCAGCTTTCTATTATTGCTAAAATTTTTCCAATCGGACCAGTAGTTTCAGAGATTACTTCCTACAAACAAAAAAATAAAAAAACAAACTTTATCTTTATTATATTAGGGAAGATTACTTCTGTAACGTATCAAAGTCATTTATTAGCAGTTTGTGAGTGCAAACGCCAAGTACGCTGATACTTTATATTTTTCTTTTTTCATAAACTAAGCTTTGGCCCTAGTATAAAGGCAACATGAGAACGGGGTGGGTAGTTTAGTCAGTAAGAGTCTGACACAATTTCCCGTTCCGCCCAAGGGCGGGATTTACCAATGGATAATTTGTACCCAATATAAAAAAACCTGTTCTGTCCGACTTTTGAGCAAAAATGCCCTTCTCCAGTTCTTCTATGTACCTATTGTGAGCCCGCTCCTCTTCTTTCCAATTTTTTCCGCAGTCTGCTTGGTGGTTTGCCATGGTATACAGGCATTAAAACACTTATTTTTTTGTAAACTTACTGTGTCTACTCTATCTTACAGGGGCTGTGCTTCCTCGAAGCGAAATTGATCTACTACGTCAAGCCATCTAATTCGTTGCCTAGTGTAAAACACAAATCCATGATTACACCTATGAATAGCTCCTACATCAAAATATAAATGCCAATCAACAAAATCAATTCCAAACACACAGCACCAATATTACCAAGACGTCTGCCTACCCCATAACAATCAAAAACCTACACAAACAGATAATTCTCAACATTTTACACTGATGACTAACACTATAGAATATTGACTGGGTTCCACAGTTTACATGTCAAGGAAAACTTGCAAATTAGATTTTGTAACATTTAATAAGATTAAAGGTCTCTGCACAAAGCGGGCGCGACGCGGCGGGACGTGACGGCGACGCGATGCTGAGCAGTTGTATAATGTACTAGATATTACGGACGACGCCACACAGAGCCGTCCCGCTCGACGCGACGGTGACCTCGGATCTGTATGGCGCGTCGCCGTCCGGTCCCGCCGCGCCGCGCCCATTGTGTGCAGAGACCTTAAAGACAGGCAATATGTCTGTAAATAAGGATTTATTACTAAAAGGTACATAAACGGAATAGTAATAATTGGAAATGTCATTATTGGTAGTTCGTTCGTGAGGAATCGATTAGGTAGTGACAATGAGTTTGTGAAATCGATTAGTCGTTTGTTGTTATCGATTTTGATAGCTGCGTAATTTCTGCTTTAACTGGATTTGTACTTCTAGACAAATTATACAAATAAACGCCTGTAATAGAATCTGTCGTGGTTCTCGCTTGACCAATATTTCATCTGATGGTAAGCGATGAGGTGGTCGATGATGGAGCACCCTTGCCTAGAAGTAATCTATACACTTTTGACTTAAAGATCCCTAGGTTGTAGTTATCAGGGAACACAGACTCCGGCAGGGAATTCCATTCTTTAGCTGTATGCACAGAAAAAAGGGTAAAAGTGTTCCCAAAACATTTTGTGCATGATATGTTTGAACCGGGTTTGAACCATGATGAAATCTAAAAAAAAAGGAAAACGAAAGAAACTGACTTTTTAATAAATTTTGATAAAAAGAAACAGAAGAAAGTGTGGAGAGTGTGCGCAGGAATTGCATGAGTTGATTCCTTCAACTCTTTTTTATCATCAGACAACCCGACGCACGGCGAGTATCCATCCTTACGTTGTTGAAACGTCTACGGTTCAGACTAAGCGTTTCGCTTCATCTTTGATTCTGCACACATCGAAGAACTGGAACAAATTGCCTGCTGCGGTCTTCCTATCCAATTATAATTTGGGTGTCTTCAAGGCTAGAGTAAATAAGCTTTTAATGAACTAATGCACCTCAACATCAATGATTGCTTTACTGCTTACCATCAGGTGGGATCGAAGTCAGACATTAGTTTATAGCAAATTAAAAAATAAACAGGGTTTCATCGTAATAGCCCATTGCACTAAAGTCACTCGATTATATGATTCTGCACAAAACGGTCAAGATTTCTAATCGGGCGTTTTTCTTTCAATTCAGATAGTATTAAACATGGCATTTATCACATTTCGTAACCACTCCTACGCATGTAGTTTTTAATTCCGCTCAGCAAACGATAAATCTTAAACAAACATTTGTACTAAGATGAGTGACATCATGTTGAGCACGCGCGGTTTACGCGCAGTTTTTTGAGCGTAAGCGACAAGCGGAGAAATGGAATAAGTCCTGTGGTCCGGATTAAGCGTTTTGCCTAGCTGTTTATACCATGTACATCGAGGGACAGGAACAGTTTGCCAGCTGCGGTATTTCCGTCCGATTATAATTTAGATGTCTTCAAGGCTACAGTGAATAGGCTCTTAATAAACTAGTGCACCTCATCATCAAAGATTGCATCACTAACCATCAAGTGGGATCGCAGTAAAGCACTAATTTATAGCAATAAAAAAAAAATCATAATCAACCTTATCACTCAGTGTTGGAACTCAAAACTTGTCGCCAGGAGAGCAAGAGAGATTTTTTTTATGGTGGGCAAAAATTATCCAATGATGAATTCCGCTCATGGGCGGAGCTGGAAACAGTGTTAGAGTTTTACTGGCTAAACACCCCACCTCGTTCCTTTTTGCCTTTCTCACTGGGGCACCAAGCCTTCCTTTCAGAAAGAGACCCTGGGCCCTAGTAGGCTTCAACCCTTTTGCAGAGTCCCTGCGGTTTTGTTGACAACTCCTTGAGGCGCGCGGGAACAAAACGCGCCGTCGACGACTTGACTTGATTCGGACGGTTACCAGACGATCGAACGGCGAGCTACCCATTGCTCGCCGTTCGCAAGCCCGCGCCTACGGTGGCCGGAAATCAGGATCGGAGTCCCGGCGGCGCCTGGGGCGTGTACGCCGTTGTCTTATGTGGTCGGCCTCCTCCTTAGCTGCAGTAATGCTACTGCTTCGCAGAAGGAGGCGCCCGCCTGTCACCCCTTACATCGCTGATACGTCAAAACTGCACTAATGTCATCAATGCCAAAGCATGCAGATCACCTAATTGTACGGCACAACAAATCTAGAGCATTATCATTACATAGTATAAAAATATAATAAATATAGAGAAGATAGATTGATTCATGAGGAAGGTTTGTATGTATAATTCATGCATGTATTTAATGTCACCATTGCATCCGTGCGAAGTTTAGGCGGGTCCCTAGTACTACATATATCGATGGTTTACAAGCTTTAATGCTTTCCGCTCATCACTTGCATTATCAAATACACGTTTCGTTTAGATCTGTTTAGGCAGTACCAGCGCAGCACTTACGAAACGTTCAGCGAATCTCGTGTGTGTTTGTTTAGAACATACCTGTGTATTGTGTACTTGTGTTTTGTGTAATCACTGTGTACTTAATCATTTGATGTCAAAATCTATTTTTAGAAATTTTGTGCTGTGTTGTGATAAAGTTATCATTGAGGACGCGTTTTTAATTGCTTATTTTTTATTGCTTTGTTTATAATTAACTAGCGACCCGCCCCAGCTTCGCACGGGTGCAATACTCATATATCACGCATGTATTATACTTATAAAACTTCCTCTTGAATCACTCTATCTATTAAAAAAAGCCGCATCAAAATCCGTTGCGTAGTTTTAAAGATTTAATTTAATAGGGAGGAAGCGACTTTGTTTTATACTATGTAATGATTTTTAAATTTACAGGAACGTTTGAATCGCCGACGTCTGGTCAAGGTCTGGAGCATGGAGGAATGACAAATAGTCTTCTCCTTTAGACGGCGCGTACTATTCCACGTAAGGTCAACGCCTACTGGGGCCATGGATTATGTGAAAGTGAATCCTGGAACGAAAGCAAAGAAGGAACAGGAGTTGGTTCTAAACGATACGATTGTAACTTGGCTAGGGAGGCTGTACTTACTACAAATATTGTACACACCTACCACAGTATTGTCTTTTTTAACCCAAAGGTTGACTGGTAGAGAATGCCTTGTAGCATTAAGTCCGCCTATGTACCACTACTGTACATGAAGATTAAATAAATAAATAAATATCTCTGTTAAATGTTTTCTATCGCTACCAAAAAAAAAATGCCTTTTTTTGCTTGAATTACTTATCAAACTTAGTTGCATTTATTTAAAAATAGCTTTTGCCCGCGGCTTCACCCGCATGGTATTGGGGTAGGGGTTTTCGGGATAAAAAGGAGCCTATGTCCTATTCCGGAGTGTATCATAGCCTGTGCCAAATTTCATCCAGATCCGTCCAGCCGTTTTAGCGTGATTGACTAACAAACATTCAAACATCGTAACTTTCGCATTTATAATATTAGTAAGATAATTTTCAATAAATAGCCTTAAGTAAATACCTATTTGATTAAACAACTTTGTAAAATTACAACAATTTTAAACAAATTAAACCCTTTTCAAACAAAGGGCTGTTTATTTAGACTGGCTACATTTTTAGCCTTAAATTAAGTCTAAAAATGGAGTAACACGTGCAAGCAAATAATTTTATTATTGGAACAGTTTTCAAGGGTAAGTCCAGACGTGTGGTCTCCAAAAATAATGTTAGTCCATTTGTTGGTTTAAATTTTATTATGAGTTAAGTGAGAGAGAATCATGGATTTTATTATGCATGGAAGAAGCTCGTGTCCCCTTAGTGAGAACATTGTCATCTGTAATAGAGAGACGCTTAGAATTTCGTAAAATTTCTTTTCTTAGTGGATGTCTACATCCGATAAGGAAACTACCTGCCAAATTTTAAGTTTATTCAAAAAAATCAAAAAAGATTCAATAATCATTTATTTGCTAATATGGGTAATCATACAAAGTTATTAAGAATATAGCACAGTCCAACCATATTACACCTTAAAGTATGCAAATCACAAGCTTTATGTTGTAAAATGAATTTTTAATTAAATATACAATTTATTTCTGTTCTCTCCATCGTAGCCAAAATATCAAAGAAAAACATGCAAATCAAAAAGTTATCAAAAAAAGATATCAAAAAGTTTATTGGCGTTATAGTTTCTAAGACTTCGTGATTGATCAGTGAGTGGTGACGCTTTTGCATTATAGGTATAGATAATTATGTGCTAAAATAATAAAAACTACGATATATATTAAATCTTAATAATATTAAGAGGTCTCAAAATAGTAAGTACCTAGATATCTACTTGAAACTTAGTTTGGTTACCGAATTTTACTCTTGAAAGAAAATTTATTTATTTACTATAGCTATATTATTCGCACACTTCCCTTCTTTTTACAAGACTAAAAAAACCTTGGTTTAACATAATAATATGCAAAATAAATGGTTGACTAGTTCCCAAAAATCTAGGTGCTAGGTGTGCTATCAAATTTCAGTGTTCGTGAGGAAATTCAATATGGCTCTGTGACAGACAGACAGACAGATTGACACCTCGGTTATTTGATTAATCACTTGATTTCAACATGGCGCCTGATTTATTATTTATTTATTATTCGTTATAAAGTTCGAAAGAAGAAAAAACAAAAAGGTTTTACGTCAATTTTTTTTTAAATATCTATGACATGCTCTTGATTGGTTTTTATCATTGTAAATTTCACTACAAGTTAAAATAATAGAAAAGGGATAGTGTAATAAATCCAACAAGAAAAAAAGAAACAGCTATTTTTTTTAATTACGTGTGACGGTAAACAAACAATATTCTTGCCACCAATCACCTATAAAGGTCTAAATTAGGACGTTTAAGAGTCTTCACTGTTGCTCGCTTTTTTTTTATGACGAATCCTGCTCTTGGACGGAGATAAATCAGTGTCAGACTTTTACTGACCCACCCAATTCCTTCTTAGCCTTCATACCAGGATCGGACTTTCCTTTTAGAAACCAGACCGGGTCCCAGTAGGCTTCGGTCCTACAGTTGGGCCTCTCCATTTGCTGAAAACGCCTTGAGTCGCGCGGTAACAGAGACAGCATAACATGTTTAATATATCATTGTCCACACTCATTTATTTATTATTTATTTGTTAATAACTTTATTGCACACTTTAGCTTAACACAGGATAAACATTAATACATAAAAATAAGTGTACAATAGGCGGTCTTCTTGCACGGGGCAATTTCTACCAGACAACCTTTGGATGGACTGACTGAAACAAAAAATGTTCAATGTTCACTTAATACAAAGCATTTTTTTTTTTGTTATAGATAGGCTCACGCTTGACCACTATATTTAAATTGAGAATGAATGGAATACTTCTAGGCAAGTGTGTTGAGATAGTGGTCAAACGCAAGCCTATCAATAAAAAAATAATAAGGATGTGATTAAACATTATCGATAGTCGATTTTTTTGCCAGCCAATTGATTGTGTTGAACCAGTTATATTTTGTACAATAGCCGATTAAATGATCGAAAGTAGATATCGATTCAAATGAACGATCAATCGATCAAACGAAAGTATTGATCGATATCTCTAGTCAAATAAATTTGAAACTAAATTATAACAATGCGTTATCGTTATTAATTGTGTCGTTTTATTCAAGTGTCTATACATAATATTGTAATTTTGATGCGAATTAAGTAGGCAATTATAGGAATATTATAATATGAAATTTTGTGTTTTTTTTTATTTCGTAGAGTTTTGTTATGATATAAGCGATTTTCAGATTTAGTTTATACTTTCCTATTGCTGGACCAAGGCCTTCCCCAAATAATCTCCCTCTGTTCTTTTTCTAGAGCCACCTCGAAACTAACAGTTGCCTTAGTAGTAAGTTGTTTTTATTGTTAATAATTTTATAATTAAAAAAATGGGTTGAAATAAAAATAATTATCAAAGATACCCAACTTTGAAAATTATTTTTATTTTACCTATATTTTTACCATTCCCATAACCGTTTCATTTTGCATTTCGCTTTTCATTTGTCGTAATACAAGTATTACCCACTTCATTTAAATTCTTAGCCCACCCAGGCTTTCTTGAGAACCATTCTTCAAGCACTAAAATTTCTAACAATGGAGTGAAAATTTTATGACTAATAAAATTTTCATTGAGGTCTATGGGTTCTTCGAAGCATTTGAAAACTGAATAGTATTATTAACGGAATTTCTGAGATAGCTTTGGAACTGTACTTGAATCCGTTAGGCTGCTGTGAAAACTTTTGAAAGAGTTACAGTGGCCCTGAAACGTAAAGGGTAATATAATATTATATATTCCGCAACTAAACCACACACTACGTCGTCTAGTCCCCAGCTAAAGCAGAGCTTATGTTATGGGTACTAGACAACTGATAAACATACTTATGTATTACTAAATACATACATATTATTGACAAATCACACCCAGACACAGAACAAATGATCGTGCTCATCAACGGTGAAAGAATACAGCTGGATTTTAGTTAGTAAAAGCTTGATAGACCTTCTTGTTTCTTGAACAGAAGAAGTCATTTGATGGCACCCCATAAAAAATACAGCAAATCTGTAAATAACATGGCTAAGGTCTGTTCGTTTCGTGAGCTTGCAGACGGCGAGCAATAAGTACCACACCCGTCCGACTGTCTGATAATCGTCCGGGCCGAGCCCAAATCGTCGCGGCGTCATCGCGGACCTCAAAGAGTTTTCAGTAAACCGTATAGACCCAGTAGGGTCGAAGCTTGCTGGGACCAATGATCGTTTTCTGGAAGGAAAGTTCGGCCTCAGTATGAAAAGCAACGAACAAACAGAAGTGGGTTTTAGTCAGTGAAAAAAGGAAATAGAAAAAGAAATTATAACTACATTAACTAACAAAATCTTAGTGTAAAAAACCTCTAACCTTCTCTAGTGGGTCAACAAATCACGATTGTCATCCTCACATAGGAAGAAATCGTGAGAATATAAACATTACTACAATCTCAAATTGCGAATAATGTGGCGACTCTAGTCTACAGATTATACCAACAGGCTCGAGCTTGTACAAGACCGTACTGCCCTCTTTACCACGGCAAGCAATGAATGGACACAGTCCTATTTTCCCACAATTGTATCGATGATTTCTCACGGAAGTGCATTAAGTGTTGACGCGGTATCGATATGTCAATGACGTACAAGTGGTGGTGCAGCCCTACGAATGGGCTTAGCATAGAATCGTGAGTGTATTTTGAAATTCGAATATTGTTAATGTATTTGTTTTTTTTTTTTCTTTCTAGATTCAAATAAAGATCATTTCATATCAAGCGTCTTTAAAATCAGCTCTAGCTTTTGTTATTTTACAATATTTTATTTTACGGCTTTTGGATCTTGGCGAGTCAGTTTATTCATTTGTTTTGTCGAGTTAGACTGCGTATTTTATCGCTTGAAAACTTCTACAAAAATAAAGGTCTAAAAAAAAATTGCAATAACAGTTTTTAACAGCAATAATCACTGCACATTGCATTTATTGGTGTAAACAATTTTTTTTGCGAGTTTTCAAGCGTTAAAATTCGCAGAGCCTAACTTCAAACTCGTCAAGATCCGACCTAAAAAAAGTTGATTAGAAAGAGAGTTATAATCATTTGCTTTTGCTAGAGTTGCTAGCCTGTCAATTTTCTGTCGTTTATGGAAAGACAGCTAAAGAGTGGAATTCCCTGCCGGACTCTGTGTTTCCTGATAGCTACAACCTGGGGATCTTTTTTATTTTTTTCTAGAAAAATTCAGTGAAAGTTTTATTAAGCTATTGCATAGCTTCTATCGCATTTTTTACTTATTTTTTTGTTTATTTTAAGAAAGGGGACCCCCTTTCTTAAAATAAAATGCTCCCCGTCGTCCAAAGGGGTTAAGTCAAGAGTGAACAGGAAACATCCACGAAAAAAATCCCGGAGTCTGTGTTTCCTGATACCTACAACTTAGGAGTGAGGTTCATCCAGCAGGTGAAATAGTGGTAAAGGGTAAGCCTGTCAACAGTGAAAAAAAATAGATAACCAAAAACATTATATCAGTATGTTTTTGGTTATCTATTTTTCTTTTATACACAGGTATGTATCTACATTTCAATAAGAAGGAACGTTCAAAGATGCTGAAATGTTTACTACTCGTGAAAGTAAATATTTTCTCGAGCTGAAGAATTCAGTGAAAAGACTTCCGCTCTCGTTTTAAAAGGACGTGGGAAGTAAGAGCTTAAATATTTCTTCAAAGCTTTCAGACATTTGTATATTTGTAGTTGCTGTAATGTAGAGCTTAAGTAACTAGTAATTTAGTTTCGACTTATATAATTTTTGAATTGATTTAAGAAACGTTATGATAAATTGAGCAGTGGAGGCCGAGTGGGAAAGGCCCCGACCTACGAGTTGTAGGTCGCGGGTCGAACCCAGCCAGGCGCATTATTTTGTGTAATTTATTTCATCACCACTGCTCTCAAAACGGTGAAGGAAAACATCGTGAGGAAACCGGCATGTCCTAGAACCAAAAATTCGAAGATATGTGACATCCACCAATCCGCACTAGGTCTGCGTGGTGGACTATGGCCCATTCCCTCTCCTAGAGAGGAGGCCTGTGTCTCAGCAGTGGGAATATTAATAAGGCTGTTGATGATGTTAAATTATTAATCAATTAATGTTATAATTTCTACTCATTCATAGTCACGGTATAAATATGGAATATGATATGTGTGAAATACTTATAATATGTTTTAAAAATAAAATTAATTATAAGACACCTAGATATTTTTACTGCTTAGACTACAGAAATAGTATAGGTAGGTTTAAAATAATATGAGCAGAATAATATATAAATTTGTAGGTATTATTTAATTATTACGAATCTTGTGATATTTTTTTTTGTTTTTTTACCTTGCCCTTTTTTATATCGATTTTATGTATTTTGTTTTGGTAAATTGCGGTTTTTTTTAGTAGCAACTTAAACTTCAGATAGTTAAAAAGTGTTATCGTGGCCCTAAAATGCAAAGGGTAACTGAAGAAACGCAGGTGCCTTTCGCTACAACCAGAGCTTGGAAGAGGAATTTGACGATTTTCCACCTCAAAAACGAGGAACAAACTGTGTTTATTTTACTACCGAGTCATAAGTCAAACATTTAAAGCAATAAATATTAATAGAACATTACGTACCTATTACAGTGTACTAAGTTCCTGCGAGTTATACCTGTGGGATTCTTTGAAAGAGTAGAATTCCCTGCTAGAGACTTTGCTTCTGATGGTTTCAACCTTCAAGCCTTCTTTTTATGATAGGTAGAAGTCATTCAATGAGGAATCCTGCCTTTGGGCGGATCGGGAAACAGTGTCAGACTCTTACTGACTAAACAACCTACCGCGTGATCTTACGTAGCCATATACCAAGGCCAAAGCTTTCCTTTCAGACACGAAATTTTGGCCCTAGTTAGCTTCGACCCGTCTACAGGGTTCCTACTGTAACTTAAGGGTCTTTAAGTCAAGAGTGAATAGGTTTTGTCTAGGCCTCGTGGGCTACGTCACCGCTTACCACCAGGTAAGCTATCTATCTATCATAAATAATTATAAATATAGAATTATGTGTGTCCTGGAACGCAAAATGCTACTGACACCACTAATGGGCGGTTAGGAGATATTTAAAGATTTCCTTACAAAAATAAAGACTGTTGAATTTCCAAAAATAACAAAAATGTTAGAATATTTAGCTTGTAAAAAAACTTACAACTCACAACCTCATTTCTTTAAAGTTGGTTAAAGAACATGAGAACATCAAGTAGCCACAATCACATCAAACAATAGCCCTGTACACGGTGGCCTGCACTTTGTCAAGTGAGCCTGTAATTTGTCAAACGCGGCCGTCATTTGTCAACGAAGACTGTGATTTGTCAAATTTGTCAGATAAGAAAACCACTGAGGTGGTCTTCCATTGATAGACTCAGTAATAATGCTAAAACGTGATTGGTTGTAGATAGTGTTTTTTTAAGCGTTCGAAATTCAATCGTGATTTTGATATTTGGGCCAATTAGAAATTGTCAAACTTAACGGTGTCTTAATTGGGTGAGACGTGATAATATTTTTAGAGAGCGAAAAATGATTGAACGACGTGAATAGTGAAGTTGATAAGCGTAGTTTAATGAGTGAAGAGAGGTGCCAAATAATAGTATCATACTATCTTATGAAAACACACCGTGTGAACTATCCAATCAATTCTAAAAATGACATTCACAATCTTTGTGTGAAAATTGAACCAAATGCTGCAAAGGTTAATTATTGAGGTTTTGACAATATTGGCCTGTTGATCTAGAAGTTAGTGACCCTGATTGATATGCCGGAGGTCGTGGGTTCCATTCTCACCCAGGAGAAATGTGTGTGTGATGAGCACAGAAGAAGAAGAGCATATAAGTAAGTTTATCAGTTGTCTAGTACTCATAACACAAGCTCTGTTTAACTTGGGACTAGACGGTTTTGTGTGATAAGTGTAGAATATTTGTGGAATTAATTTAATAAGCTTGAGCGCTCCAAAATCTGCTCCAGGAGTCAAGAAAAAATAAAGTAATTATTACTAATGTTACTGTAATATACAATCAATAATCACTGAAAAAAGTACAGTAACTGTACTGTAAAAAATTCCATGAATAATCTTTAATTTTCATTAAAGATTATCCATGGTAAAGTACTGACTTTAGACCATCACTACGATAAATTTTTATCCCGAAAATACATTCCTTAGCACAATTTTCTTCTGTTAGCCGGATTAAATCGCTTACAATGAAGTAATGCTCATGGAATTTTTTGCACGTTCTTCTCCATAAAGTTCTACGATTTGGAACGTGCAAATTAGCTTCACATTTTTTGACTGACCGACATTTTGACTGTTTAGAAGATCCTGTCAATGGTACATGTAAAATACATTAAAAAAAAATGAGTTGAGTTGAACAACAGCTTAGCAATACTTAAAGCTCTTGCAGTTACTAAAGTCAGTCATTACTATTTCACTTTTATATAACAGAAACCATAAACCCATAATACAATATTCTTAGAATAGCAATGAAACTCGATACACCCACTCAAAACGAACCGTATCATTACAACTTACAAGATGTTGCATAAAAACGCATTGAAACCAAGCAGCCATGTTTTATTCATAGTAAGTACTGTATTGTATTCAAATATAGACTTTCGCCAATTATAATGACTAGTGCTTTCGCGGGCAGAGCCTGGGTGCCTCACTAGTGGGTGTGCTTTAGAAACTGATTTGAGAATGTTGGGACATATGTAGTTCCGTGTTGAATTAGCTTTTGGAGGTTTGGTCGAAAGAAAGACATGGTTTTTTAGGGTTCTGTATGGCAAAAGGAAAAAATGGATGCTTTATAGGATCATTTTGTTGTCTGAATATCCGTCTGTCAAGACTTTTTATCTTGAGTACGCATAGAGATATCGAGTTGAAATTGAAACCTATACTTAAGTCTGCGTTCCCTTGAAGCTGTGAAAAATCAAACTTCGAAGCTAACGAAAAAACAAAGATCGGACATTTATGTCCCAAAAAACGTATATTTCGAAACTCTCAAGGCAATCAAAATTCATAGGGTACTTCCCGTTGACATTGAATGTTGAAATTTGGCACAAAGCAAGGTAGCGTAGCACAAACATAGAAAAAAAAATTGAAAACTGTAAATTTGTAGTTACGTCACAATAAAAATCTTCTTATTTCGGAAATTGGATTGTACAGTGTTGTCTTTTTTTAACCCAAAGGTTGCCTATATACCACTACTGAACATGAAGATTAAATAAATAAATTGTTTTCATAGGTAACTTTGTACGGAGCCCTGAGAACACGAGTCCGACTTGTACTTGTTCGGTTTTTTTCTTCAAGGCACCTCCTCCTTTTTGTCGTAGCGGTTGTCAGTTAAAAAAGAGGCTAACGTGATTATAAAGAAAGCGAATGAATTAATGATGACGCAGCATTGGAAGACCTCCCAAAAGGTGGACCGATGACCTGGTGAGAGTCGCGGAAATGAGATGGATGTAAGACGCACAGGACCGTTCTTTGTGGCAACATTTGAGAGAAGTATATGTCCAACGGTGGACGTCTTTCGGCTGAAATCATGATAGACTAAATAACGCATAAAACTGGATTTTAGGTTGGTCTTGGGACTGAAATACGTAATTTGCCTGCTGCCATTGAAAAAAAAAAACAAAATAGGCAGGAAAACGGCGATCCGTACAATCTCTCTATAATCTGTGGGCGATTTTTTTAGTTTTTTCCGAGTTTTAGAGTTTTGTTTATACTTTACAATACTTTACATCTCTGAAATCATGTTAATCAAAATAACGCATAAAATTGAAAGGAAAGGAAAAGGAAAGATTTAAAGGGCTGAAATAATTTGCCTGCTGAGGTTTTTCCGACCAATTATGATTTAGATGTATTTAAAACTAGAGTGGGTAGGCGCTTAATAAACTAGTGCGATTCACCTTCAATGATTATGTCTCTGCTTACCATTAGACGATCAAACACTTGTCTACATATTTTTTTTTTAAAGGTAGCCATAAGGTTAATTATTTTAGGAGAAAAGTAAGATAAATGGGAGTGAAAATATTATTACATTTATTAGTGAGAAATTGTGACAATTGCCAGACATTTTCTATTACATAAAATAACAGTTATCTATTCGTTTTCAGACATAAGAACCAATAGAAGCTGCTAAAAATATTAACGACTTTCGACTCAGTTATTTCATTCGAACTCATGAAAAATGCATGAAACAAAGTGTTTCATCCACAATACAGTCTCCAAGTAATAATTAAACGGTTTTAATGAATTTTAAACAACATAAGTAATTAATTGATTCACAGCTTTCTACAGAAAGACATGAAAATTCTGAAAGCTTTTTGCTAAAATCAATTGGTGGCGAATTAAACACATTTACAGTTTCTCATTTATTTTTGATTTTCTATTAGCAATAGTATTAATATGTTCACAGAAATCTGATACTCTTAGAGCAGTGGTAGCCAATTGGTAATGGCCCCGACTTACGAGTTGTAGGTCGCAGGTTCAAATCCAGCCAGCTACTTTGTGTAATTTATTTCATCACCACTGCTCTCAAAACGGTAACCTAGAACCAAAAATTGAAGACATGTGACATCCACCAATCCGCACTGGCCCCGCGCGGTGGATTATGGCCCAGTCCTTGTACTAGAGAGGAGGCCTGTGTCCCAGCAGTGGGAACATTAAAAAGGCTGATGATGATGATAATGAACCTTAGACCGGTTTAACTTGTGATAGTAATAATATCATCTACATATCTGGCCTTATTCTTTTCAAATGTTCTAATTTCTACGGTAGTTATTATTTCACTGTTCACACTTTATATAGTGATTTTCTTTTTAAAATGAACCCTAATTAAAGTTAAGAGGACGACAGACCGGTTGGAAAAGTCAAAAGGCTGGATGTTAAAATGAGAAATATTGAACCCTACTTTTCGATTATTTCATGAAGTGTACATCTCTAGTTTAGTACTTCACTAGCCAATGACTTTTTGTTGTCTGTGGTCAATGGTGCTTTTAATCTCTCAAATATAGAACTACGTTTTGTTAAACAACATTATTTTATTTCATAAAATAACAGGTTATGGGCCCAGCCCACGTTTTTCATTTGCTTAAAAGTAAAGAGGAAAAGTAAAAAGTGCAAAAATTACTAAAAAAAAACTGTGACTGTACAAAACAGTGTAGTTCCGTATAACCTCAAAACTCGGCACGTGTTTTCAACATTGTTCATTAGCAAAAAATGTCGTCAAATAATACGATGGCACTGATTGAAAAGCTAACAGGACGAGAAAACTATCCTACGTGGCGGTTTGCAGTGCAAACCTACTTGGAACATGAGGAATTATGGAGTTGTGTCACCGCGACAGCGACAGACAAGATTGATCCCAAACTTGATACAAAAGCAAAGTCAAAAATTATCTTATTGGTACATCCCATCAACTATGTACACATACAAGAAGCTAAAACAGCAAAAGAAGTTTGGGATAATTTAGCCAAAGCTTTCGATGACAAAGGTTTAACACGCCGAGTTGGTCTGTTGAGAGATCTGATCAATACAACGCTTGAAAATTGTCTGAACATTGAAGACTATGTTAACAAGATCATGACCACTGCTCACAAGTTAAGGAACATTGGTTTTGAAGTAAATGACGAATGGCTCGGGACCTTATTACTGGCCGGTCTACCAGAAGTGTATCAACCAATGATTATGGCTCTTGAAAGCTCTGGTGTGACAATAACAGCTGATTCAGTGAAGACTAAGCTTTTGCAAGATGTGAGAAACTCTGAGTCTAATGCTTTGTACGTAAAAAGCAAGGAAAATCAGCGTGTCAAACAAGCTCAAGACAAAAATAAAATTGGTAAAGGTCCAAGGTGCTATGTGTGCAATAAATACGGGCATATAAGTAAAAATTGCCGAAATAAGAAAAAGGAACAGAAGTCAAATGAGAACACAGATTCTAGTTATGTCGCCGTGTTATCTGCAACAATAAACAACGACAATAATTGGTACATTGATTCTGGAGCATCAATGCATATGACAATGAGCCGTGACTTGCTTTACGATGAAACAGCTCCTCCAATTTCCACAATAAGAGTAGCTAATGATAAGAAGTTAGTTGTGAAGGCCTGTGGAAAGGTAAATCTCAATGTTGTCAACGTGCAAGGCCAGTTGGATACTATCAAGGTACAAAATGTTCTCTATGTTCCTGAGTTGGCCACCAACCTTCTCTCTGTCAGTCAAATAATAAATAGTGGCTGTCAGGTTCAGTTTGACAAACAAGGTTGTAAAATCCTGAATAAAGCAAATAAGCAAGTCGCAGCTGCTAAAATGGTAAATAATATGTACAGGCTAGTTACACACAGTATTCCAGCATACATATCTGCTTCAACAGAGAATGATTCTTATTTATGGCATCAGAGAATGGCACATTTAAATTTTGAAGACTTGAGTAAACTTTCAGAAAGTGCAGGAGTCAAATTAGAAAATACAGATAAAGTGATATGCATCTCATGTTTGGAAGGGAAGCAGACAAGATTTCCATTCCCTTCTGAAGGTTCCAGAGCACAAGCAAAGCTAGAACTTATTCACTCTGATATCTGTGGTCCAATGGAGACACCGTCTCTTGGAGGAGCTCGCTACTTCCTTACATTTATCGACGATTTTACCAGGAAAGTATATGTATACTTATTAAAAAGTAAATCTGAAGTATTCCAAAATTTTCAAGAATTTAAAGTATTAGTTGAAAATCAAATGAATTTCAAAATAAAAACTCTCCGCACAGACAATGGGACTGAGTATTTAAGCAATGAATTTCAAGCCTTTCTCAAGAAATCTGGAATTGTACATCAAACCTCCACCCCTTACACGCCACAGCAAAATGGGTTGGCGGAGAGGATGAACCGCACGTTGTTAGAAAGAGCCAGATGTATGCTCTTAAATGCAAAACTACAGAAGCATTATTGGGCTGAAGCTGTGTCAACTGCGGCTTATATCACAAATAGATGTCCAACAAGAGCTTTAGCCTTTTTAACACCGGAAGAGATGTGGAGTGGTAAAAAGCCAGATATCAAACATATGAAAATTTTTGGCTGTGAAGCAATGGTACACATTCCAAAAGAAAAAGCTAAAAAGTGGGATTCTAAGACTAACAAAATGATATTTATTGGATACAGTGAACAAACCAAAGGATACAGGCTTTTAGATCCCAAAACAAGAAAAGTTATTATAAGCAGAGATGTAATTTTTCTAGAAAGCTCAGTTAAAAGAAATTATGCTTTGGTACCAGTATCAGAGTCAGCCCCAAATACCTGTGAAGATACTTCTGTGACTGAAAGTATTTCTGATAGTAACACAACTTTACAGAATTTATCTGATGAATACAGTGATGATTTTTATTCAGACGAAGGATCTTTGTATGAACCAGAAATAAATATAAATACCTCAGAATTAATGTCAAATGTAACTACAAGATCTAAAGCAAGATTGTGTAAAATGAAAGGAAATACCTATATATGTACAGAAGAAATTATAGGACAGGAAAATGTTCCAACAACATATGGTGAAGCCATATCAAATGAAAATGTTAATGCTGACAAATGGAAGCAATCAATTCAGGAAGAGCTACAGGCACATGCAAAGAATAAAACTTGGGAATTGATTGAGAAACCTGAAGGAGTGCGAGTGATTGGCTCAAAATGGGTCTTCAGAATAAAAGATGAGCCGTCTGGTCCACTTTATAAGTCAAGATTATGTGCTAAAGGGTGCAGCCAGAAACAAGGCATTGATTATAAAGAGATATACTCTCCTACAGTAAGTAGACCCACACACTACACTGGAGAAGAGCACTGAATCTGCAGACAAGAATATTCCATACCGAGAGGCAGTCGGCTCACTTATGCATCTGGCTGTGGTAAGCAGACCGGACATCATGTACGGAGTTAGTCTGGTAAGCAGATATCTTAATTGTTTTGATCAGACTCACTGGAATGTCGTCAAGAAAATAATGAAATATTTAAAGGAAACCAAAGACTATGGCCTGTGTTATATATCATCCCAGCACAATAAAATTGAAGCCTATAGTGATGCAGATTTTGCTAAAGACCCTGACACTCGAAAATCATTAACTGGGTATGTGTTCATAAAAAATGAAGCCGCTATAACATGGGCGACACAACGACAGCAAAGTGTTGCTTTATCCACCACAGAGGCAGAATTCATGGCTGCCTGTTCTGCTACAAAAGAAGCTTTGTGGTTGAAAAGAATGTTATTAGATATTGGTGAATTTAATCAGGACTCTTTATGCTTAAATATTGATAACCAAAGTGCTATCTGTTTGATAAAAAATGTAGACTATCACAAACGATGTAAACACATTGATGTAAAGTATAATTTTATTAAAGAAAAGTACAATGAAAAACAAATAGATTTAAATTATGTTTGTACTAAAGAGCAATGTGCTGATATATTTACTAAAGCTCTGCCTAGAGATAAATTTCAGTTTCTTAGGAGTAAGCTTGGTATTAAGAAATTAAAATAGTTATTTTTCTGCGAGATGTATAAAACTTAAAATTAATTTTGTTCAGAGTTTGCAATGTTAGTTATGTTTTAAGTCTATGTTGTTAAGTTCAAACTATTGCTTATATTCTAAAGTTATGTTTGTATTCAAGTAGAAAGGGTTCAAATTTGGTGAGAGTGTTAAAATGAGAAATATTGAACCCTACTTTTCGATTATTTCATGAAGTGTACATCTCTAGTTTAGTACTTCACTAGCCAATGACTTTTTGTTGTCTGTGGTCAATGGTGCTTTTAATCTCTCAAATATAGAACTACGTTTTGTTAAACAACATTATTTTATTTCATAAAATAACACTGGATCTTGTCTCGCTGACGATTTATTTTTGCGTTCGATCGCAATGCCGTCGCGAAGTTGGCTGCTTCAAAAAAAAAAAATTGGTAACGGTACATAATAAAAGCGATTCGCCTTTTGAAACTGTGGGAAACTTTTATTTCTCTGTAGACGTGAAGCTTTTTCCCAGTCTGTTCCCATGGGATATTCGAATAAAAAACTTGACGTATTCATTTTCAATGGTGTGGTGTAACAGTGCATTTTAATTTTATTGTTCATTTTCTTATGTTGTCTTCCTTATGTGAACGTTTATTCATAAGGTACTCGTATGCCTTCCGCACTCAGCTTGTTGTGTTGTTGAACGCAATCCAAAGCGGTTTTTGATGCCAAAATAATGCGAAAATAGAGTGATAACACCTGAAAACTCTATTGACATTCGGTGGTCGGAATGTTTCACAAAACTTGCTCCAGGAAATACGTGTTTTTATTAAATCCTTAAAGATAAAAAAAAAAAATGACATCGTGGAGGCCGACCGCATCAAGCAAAGGTAACGGCATTCACACCACAGCTGCCACTGCAGTGGGAAGTGCCATAAGGGCTAAGCCTTCAGGGCCAAGGGTTAATGCGAAAGCAGAACACCAAGGCCTTGGAACTAAGGAATGAAGGAACGGTGGATCGTTTAGCCAGTGTAAGTCTGACACTGTCTCCCGCTCCACCCAATCCGCGGGATTCGATGATTTTTCCCACCAGAAAAAAAACCCATTGCTCGTCGTGCGCAAGTCCGACAATAAAATGAAATAATAATCTTCAAGGCTAGAGTGAATAAGCTCTTAATAACTAGTGCGTCTCATCATCAACGTTTGCATCACTGCTTACCATTAGGTGGGATCGCAGTCAAACACTAGTTTATAGAAATAAAAAAAATGTATGCTTTAGAGCATTCTGATTAATTTCTAATATCTGCTATTTGTTCACAATATTCAATTGCTACCTCTCTTACCTTGTCCCGTAACCTAACACCAACGATTCATCGTCCAAATGTCTTCGCAATGACACAATGAAAACTGAGAACTGTCTTCATGACATGGTGTCTTTTTCACACACACTGGGCGTGTGTAATTAATATAATTGGTAGCTAATTATTAATCGATAAATTAATTATTATTGATTGCGGTTTTGTGGTATTGATTGTGATAATTATTGAGATAGCTAACTATAATTATGAATCTTTTTGATTTTTTGTGAGGATGGGTTTTTCTTCAAACGGCTTTTCTCGCATTATGTTTGAGATACGTGTCAATTTTTTTATAGACTAAAACAGTTAGCTAGTAAATATGTGAAATGTTCTCTCATTTCCTCCTAGAAGGCTAGAAGTCTTTAGGCGATAAGCTATTCCAAAAGAATACTGGAAAAGTGCGAGGCGGACTAGTGTATTGAGAGTTCTGTACAAACATACCTATGAAAAAATAGTTTAATTCCCGAATGGAGTCTCGAAGATTTTTCCGAATCGTAAAATGATATTTTTTTTATTGACATATCATTTTGGCGCAACTGAAAGTACCATATGAATTCTCTTTAGGGAAACAAAATATTTGCGTAAAAAAAAAACCGAATCGAATTAAATTCGAAGTTAAATTTTTTTCACAGCATCAGAGGACCACAGACCTGAGTACATCAATCAAAATTCATCATGAGTTCCGATTTTTCGCTTCTGAGGTGCAGAACCCTAAAAAGTCATTGATAAAGTGTCAATATTTTACTACCGATTCATACGTCAAATATTTAAACCAATAAATATTAATAGAAAGTGACGTATGTTATAGCTTTCCAAATAATAACATACGAGCATAGATGTTCATATCAGATGATATTATGTTACATAGCTATGAGCATCAACATAGTTGATTACCTACCGTTAGCTATGACAGTTTAAATTGCATTAAAAAAAACCTGTCATAGTTATCCTTGAAATTAATATCGCTTCGACTTGTGGAATTTAAGATATAATATATCGAGTCTTAGTCTAAAATTAATATTATAGACGATAGTTGGTCTTTTTATTTATATACATACTAGCCTTCTGCTAGCGGCTTCGCCCGCGTGAAACTAGAGTTCTCCATACAAACTTTAGACCCCCAATACATCCCTTTAGAAGCAGAATTTTGTAAAACCCTTTCTTAGTATTCGCCTACATCATAAAAAGAACCTTTGTGCGCAAAATTTCACGCTGCTAGTCCCAGTAGTTTTTGCTGTGCGTTGATATGTCAGTCAGTCAGTTTCTCCTTTTATTAATATAAATAACTACTACTATACTAGCTTTTGCCCGCGACTTCACTCCCGGCAACAGAAAAATGTCATAAATGAAGAAGAACCGCACGACCAATTTGGTGCAAAATTCACGTAAACTATCTAGTAAATAGTCCGAACAAAGCTTAAAAACTTTTGGTTTGGATTTTGAGATCGGTTTGGATAGGTGAGCCCGTTCTTGAGTTATAGAATGACAACGAAAAGTGGTTTAATATGTATTGATATCTAACATATCATAAGCTATGTTCAGAGTGTCTTTGCATCATCGCAAGTGACTCTTACGGGAAGAGGTGGCTATGTCCAGCAGTGGATGTCTTTCGACTGATATGATGATACGAGTATGATAGATGCCTACTTAGGTTTGAACCCACGACGTATAAGTCATAAGTCAAGGCCGTATCCACAGGGCCCTCACTCCTACATAACTTCTCGACCTTTTATTTCCTTGCCCTGAAAATATCGGATAAAGAAAACCAACCTCCCAAGTCACGGTACACGAAAAATCACTTTATTGGTGTGATGTTCACAAAAATTGAGAGCAGATATTGTGGCTATACCAAATAATAGAGCTAAGTGCTAATATTGAACCTTTGTGTACAAAATCTTTATTGAAAGGAAATATTTTTGGGTCAATAATACTTTCTTAGGATTCCTGATCCAACGGGAAAAAGCGAGATACGACTAGGCTAACAGTCTAGCTGTCTTCAGACTGTATCTCATAGGGACTCTGCAAAAGGGTCGAAGCCTACTGGGGCCCAGGGTCTCTTTCTGAAAGGAAGGCTTGGTCTCAGTGCGATGGGCAGTGAAGAAACGGGGTGGGGTGGGGTGAAGAGTCTGACACTGTTTTCCGCTCCGCCCAGGAGCGAGATTCGTCATTGGATGAATTTTGCCCACCATAAAAAGAATCTGGCTGTATCTGAACCGTAATAACTAAACAGTTGACAGTTAATATAGCCATCATCTTTGCTCTAACATAGGTCTTCCCCAAGTGTCAGCACAATGAACACTCGCATCAATTGGACTCCTACAACCCTTACTTATTTTCTATTATCTATTTTGTTGCTGCGTTCTTCTCGTCCGATTATACTTAAGGTGCATTGAAGGCTCGAGTGAATAGGCTCTCAATAAACTAGTAAACATTACCATCAAATATTGCATCACTGCTTACCATTAGGTGGGATCGCAGTCAAGCACTAGTGTATAACAATTAAACAACAAAAAAATCATAAGGCCAATTATATTGTGTAGAAGCTACCGTATTATTAAACAATTTTATTTTGGCATAAACCTGGTATAAGTTTCTACTATGAATCTGTTTTAATTCTTAGTTCTGAGATTTACTAGCTTGACCCTAAAAGGTCCAACGACCGGATTTTCCCAAGCTTTACTTGCGAACCATACAAGATGGCTTCTTACCCAAAACGCATTGAATTGAATGCCGACATTGCGGACGTAGCCTTATAAGGTTTGTCATGAATTTAAAAAGCCTCAGTACAGTTGAAAATTTTAAATGTGGCTGTAGATATTTTGAGGTCGGGTTCTGTGAAAATTTTCTTTTGAAGAATTCGTTTTTCTTTGATGTTACTGACAACTACGTCATTGCAAAGTCGTAGTTACTGCCCATTGTCACTTACGTTTGGCGATTCTTTGGGCTATGTCGGCAACCTTGGTTTTCCTGCGGATATCTTCATTTCTGATACGATCACGGAAGTAAACTCCGAACATAATCCTTTCCATTACCCTTTGGATGACTTTAAGCCTTCTGCTGAGGCCCATTGTAAGCGATCACGTTTAAGAGCCATATGTCATATGTCAACACACACTGATCGTCTTGAGACACTGGTAGTTACGATCACTCTTTCGAATAATCCCGAACAAATTTTCCTCTATTGTCGCAATGTTTTTTATTTTCAACCTTGCATTGACAAAGAGTAATAAAAGTTTTTCACTGAATCTTGCTCCGGAAAAGTTTCAGTTTAGCTATAAATTCTCTTCAAAAGCTTCCTAAAGAATTTATAATACATTTCGTGACCCAGGGAAACTATTTTCCTAAACGCCATTCTAGTTTCCATTTCACAACCAATTTGAGGGAAAATTGTTTGGGTAACCAGTCGGAACAAAGTTCTTGATAGATGCGACATTTTATATTACCCTCTGAAGGAGCTCATTTTTATGCTAAGAATTGTAAACAATGAGAGAACATGAGTATTTTTTTTCGTGTACGTTTGTGTGTCATCGAGTCATTAAGCTCTAAGGCATGCCAAAATGCCTTAGAGCCTAAATTACTGGTTGAATTTTTGCTTTAGTGGAATATTTGATATTTTTGTGTCAACGAAAAATGTCTTCTGAATTTTGATTCCTTTCAAAATGTCGTAATGTACATTTTTGCGACGTAAACGGCCATATCTTTTTGTCGTCAACTATGCTGTTTGATTTTTTTGCAACTGTAAGGGACCTTAGAAATGAGTATATGTTTTTAATTTCTACTCAATATCTACGCCCTCGTGAGATAAAGCATCTTGAGGGACAGACTTGTGGGAGGTCTTCCAACGCTACATCTTCTGGCACGCGGTCGCCACTCCAGAACTCTTCGGCCCCAGCGGCCATCTGTTCTGCGTGCAATGTGCCCTGCCCATTAAAAAATTAATTCCCCAAAAAAATATTTTAAGGAACCCCAAAACCCAGCACGACTGTTGAATGAGCGTCCGAGAACGATGCTCATCCGTTTCCCATTTAGCTTGTTTAACTTCAAGACCTGAATGAAAAATACATTAAACATTTATCCTTTTACAATTCCGTTTAAGAAAAAGCTGCAAGTTTGCCATTTTGAATTTTATTACATTTTTTGCGCATTTAATTGTCCTGTTTCGTGATCGATCGATTTGGCACTTCGGGTTTTTTCGGATTCTCCGATGCTGATGGTAATTTTGTGTTTTTTTTTGTTTTCAAGTACTGTTATAGTTTCATTCAATTGTAATGTTGTTGGGGACAAGTTTTTGTTGTATTTGAGTTCGTATTCGCATGTCATGTTTAAATTGATGTTGTTGTGTTTTGATAGATATACATATTGTTTTTTTTTTTCTGGCCTGGCGTGTTGGTCTAGTGGTTAGTGTCTCTGACTGCTATGCAGAAGGTCGTGAGTTCGATTATCACCAAAAACATTTTTTTGTGTGAGCAGCACGATAATTTGTTCTGTATCTGTATGTAGTTTATCTATACACACGAGGAAGGCATTAAAAGTAAACAAAAAAAACGTATTATTTACAGTACGGCGGAATTTTAGCGCTTGAAAACTCGTAAAATTAATGGTTTAAATAAATAAATGCAATTTGCAGTTGTTCTTGCTGTCACTCTTTAAATTCTAGATAGGCTGGCGTTTGACCACAATCTCACCTGATGGTAAGCGATGATGTGGTCGACGATGGAGGATGCTTGCCTAGAAGTAACCTATTCATTCTTGACTTAAAGACCTCTAGGATGTAGGATGATATAAGGATGTTGTTATCAGGAAACACAGACTCCGGCAGGGAAAGTTTTTTTAAAGGTTTCTTTAAATATCTCTTCTTAAAGCAAATGAAGTATAAGTAACTTTATTTTTATTAGTGTTCTTTATATATGAAAGGTGTGGGCATCATTAGTGACTGCACGACTATTTTCCTTTCATGGTTCTAGAGTTTCTAGTTTCCGCAAAGCTTTTAATGACCCGCAGCTTAAAGAAGTAACTAGCTTACCTGCAAACGGTGTTCCGCCATTTCAATAATTAAAGAAATCGAACGTAAGTAGATATAATAATAATAATTTATTCAATTAAAGATTAGCCCACATTATGTGTTAGTATTACTTATATCTATGTTAGTTGAAAACCGTGGTTCAAAGGTTAATATTACTTTACAGTCAGATATTATTACACTTAAACAAATTACATAATCATTACATTAAATAGCCATTCTCCTCTAAATTAAATTTCATAAAAATTACATGTCCTTGAAAAAAAAAGGAATATTTAAAAGAAAATAGCGAGATGATGTTCACACTAACACTTTAAAATTAAAAGACAAAGAGAGATAGAAAAGCACAAAGTTTAAGTTTTTGATTTTGCAATTTAACGAGTCATAAGCTAATTTGTTACGCATCAACAATTTTTTTTTTCTGCTAACTTAAGTATCGGAAACTAATTACGTCACCCTATATAAAGTTTTCTTTAAATATTATAAAAAGTTTTCTTTAGATATGATATATATATAATATCTGTTATTTATTTATTCTGCACACCTACCACAGTGTTGTCTTTTTTAACCCAAAGCTTGACTGGTAGAGAATGCCTTGTAGCATTAAGTCTGCCTATGTACCACTACTGTACATGAAGTTTAAATAAATAAATATGAATAAAATTAATAATACTAAACCCAAATTGTAACCTCGACTCCAGAAATAAGGCAAGGAAGGTACGGGGTAGGTTTTTTAGTCAGTAAGAGTCTGACACTGGTCTCCCGCTCCGCCCAAGAGCGGGTTTCGTCATTGGATGATTTTCACCTACCATAAAAAAAAAAAAAAAAAAAAAAAAAACCATATTTTAACCAAAAAATCTTAGAGCGCCTATTTTTGGGCTACCTGTACGCTCATAATGTACCAAATTGTATGTATGGTGTACCTATGATAAAGAGTATATCTATCTATATATCTATCTGTATCTCTTCAGGCCCCATAGTAAAGTTACGCTAGTTTCGCTAACGTCGAATGCTTTGAGTTGATGATAACGAAATGATAGTAACTTGGCTAGGGGGGCTGTAATTCGTCTCATCATCATCAGCCTTTTTAATGTTCCCACTGCTGGGTCATAGGCCTCCTCTCTAGGAGAAGGGACGAGCCGTAATCCACCACGCGGGCCCAGTGTAGATTGGTGGATGTCACATGTCTTCGAATTTTCGGTTCTAGGATATGCCGGTTTCCTCACGATGTTTTCCTTCACCGTTTTTAGTCTATTCAACTATGATAGAAAATGTATTAATTTATCTCTTTCTCTCATCACTTTAGACAATTTAAGATCATTCATCCAATGCTACCACTATCCAAAAAAAAACTAAATCAATTTTCAACAGCTCCAAATTCATTGAAAGAACACTAAAACCGATAAATAGGCAGCAAAAATTAAACAAGACGAACCACTTTACCGATTAATTAATCATTAACGAGGTGATACATCGATTAAATAAAAATCAACGGTATATCAAATCGATTTGTATCGATTTTTAAATCGATGAGTGAAGCTTATGGGTGTTGTCAATTAAGGCTTGGTTCACACGTAGCGACTTTAGTTGGCTAATTTCTTTTTTTTTTTTGTTATTAGTACTTTTTATTTCATTCATCACAACCAGCATAATCTGTGGTCATAGGATTGTCACTACACTGTCAGTTTACATCTGCGAAGAAATATTTTTATTATTTTATCAATTTAATTTAAAAAGAAAGATATTTATTTTACATTTTTCACGCTAAATACGGAGAGTATTCGATAGTTATATAGTTTGCACGTGTTATGGGCAAAATTGTGGTGTCTCTTCCACAAAGGCCATTCATTAAGAGTTGAAGTTGACTTTAGTTGCCAAAGAATGACTGACGATTTAAATATGGTACCATCGATAACCGGGAAGTGGATTTTTAATTTACAAGATTTGGTCAAAAACATCGGAACAGGTGAAACTATATAAAAGCTTGTAAAAAAAAAATAATGAAATAATTGAATGATTCTTGTCGATGTGTAATGTATGGCTCAAAAAAAAAGGTAGGGTCGTTTAGTCAGTAAAAGGCCGACATGATTTCCACCACTCCTCCCAAGGGCGGGTTTGTTATTGGATGATTTGCGCGATCCCGCCGATATCCGGCTTGCTGACGGTGAGCAATGGGTAGCTCGCCGTCCGGTTGTCTGGTAACAGTCCAGACCGAGCTCAAGTCGTCGACGGCGCGCACTGTTCCCGCGCGCCTCATGAAGTTGTCAGCAAACTGTAGGGGCTCTGCCGGGTCGAAGCCTCCTAGAGCCGAGGGTTGGTGCGAAAGCGTTATACCGGGGCTCTGGGACTAGGGCAAGGGAGAAACGGGGTAGGTTGTTTAGTCAATAAGAGTCTGACACTGTTTCCCGCTCCGAGAGGCGTTGGATCGACGTCGTAAGGGACGATATGCGTGCTAATGGGCTTAAGGCAGAGGACGCAAAAGACCGAGCGAAGTGGAGACAACTAGCCAGGAAAGCGGACCCCGGGCACCGAGGTGAAAGCCAAGGTAGCAACCGGGACTTACGCTAGGCTGATGATGATGACTGATTCCCGCTCCGCCCAAGAGCGGGATTCGTCATTCGATGATTTTTACCTACCATAAAAACCTTTATCAACCGGGTAGTCAAAAAAGCTAAAACAAAAATTGTCATCTCTACAAAATAGGCTTTGCCAATTCACAAAAAAAAAAAAAACAAACGTCAAACCGGTATCAGCTGTACCGAGTTCAACATTACATTCATACGTTCGTCGAGAAATGTTTCCTTTTAAAACGTTTTTTGCCGATCAAGAATTTCTGAACGCACCGCACTGAATAATGCATTGTGCGCAAGAGTTGATGAGGGCGATTCGATATTTGAAATGTGGGTTCCGTTCCTTTTTCAATTTATGCCCTTATCTTAGTTGATGATCGGCCATTTAAAAGTGTGATGTGGTTTTATACTATTATTACTTTAAGAGTTGAAGGTAATCGGAAATTCATGTGGTGTCAACTTTATGACGTCTTTCAAAGGGCTGAATATTAATTTGAAAATTATACTTTTGCTACGAAGAATTACCTACTTTTAGCGGTTCTGTATATTTTACTTGATTTGATATCTCTGTAGAGTACTAATCTGTATACTAAATTAACTTATAAATGATAAATAAAGTACTAAAACATGCGCGCGCTCCATAGCACACTTTCTGCTTGTATTAAAATGTACTATTTACAAACCTATATATTATGATGATATTTCGTCGCACCGAAAAATGGTTCTCATTGGTATTACATTAATTTGTTGTACGAAATACATACACATGCATGCATCAATAGCTGAAATAAAAACAATTTTTATAAAATAAACATACACATGATTTTTTCGTCCTTCTTCTCTATAATAACTCACTTAGGAAGTAGTTTCCAAAACCAATCGCAATTGATAGGCATATCCTAAAAGAAACATGATCAATTTACACACCATGTTGTCTGTAAATAATTGATATAATTATCCCCTTCCGTGCTTACCAATCAAGTTTATAATAATATTGGTATAACAGGGGGCTTAGACAAAGTCACATTCTCACTAACGATAACGAAATTCGAAACTCCGAAATGTATGGAACTGACATATGCCTTCGAAAAGTCACGTGGTCAAACGTTTTCGATTCGCTAATTGTTATTAGTTGTTTATACGTCAAATTGGACGTTTTTATTCGATAACCATAGCCAAGCAATTGTTATTTTATCGAACCAACACTTCGACTTATCGATATGTTAGTCGATGTCACTTTGTCTACCATTTTGTGGTCGACATCGTTAAGGCGAAATCGAACTTAGAAATGGATTCGACACGGAGCGATTGCCACTTGTCTAGGGCCCCAGTAGAATCATGTGTAACCTTCCTTAAGGGGGAGAATTACGACTTTTTATGATTTTAAATACGATATGACCTCTAAACGGCTAGTCGCTGTGTTAAAAAAAATATGTTAAACTAGACTATTTACCTAATAATTTGATATACGATTTTTTATTTCATTACACTTGGTGTAATTTATTTTTAAAGTTATGTCAAACACAGACAGAAAGATCAGGCAAAAACCATTGCGTATTTTTATGAAACTTTCACAAACTAAAAGGTGATTTAATTACCAATCGTTTGATATATGGCTTTTATCCTTTTATTCTTATTGTGATCAATAAATGAAGAACCAATTATTATTGAAAATTTTTGTTTCTTTCAGATACGCCATGACCAATATAAGTATTCATATTGAAATTAATCCTTCAAATGTAAATATGAGTGAATAATCATAGTGTGTTATTATTATTAGAATAATCTTGATGCATGGGAAGTGACACTAGCTTTTCTTTTGTTCGCTCCAAGTCGTACATACTGTTCCTTAAATTGTTGGTAAACACATTTGATAAATTGCGAAGGAATTTCAGTTCAATTCAATCGTTGTCGTTTGATCTCTACTAAAAATAGATGAACTTCTCTTTAAGTAACATGCGACTCTTAAGATTGATTAAAAGGATGAGCAGGAATGTCTATTTATTGTTGTACTTACTTATCTAGTATTAAAAGAAAGGAGTTTTATTATGGTAGGTAAAAATCATCCAATGACGAATCCCGCCCTTGGGCTTAGCGAAAAATAGTGTCAGACTCTTACTGACTAAACAACCTACCCCATTCCTACGTTGCCATGTATACCAGGGCCAGAGCCTTCCTTTCAGACGCGAACCCTTGGCCCCAGTTGGCTTCGACCCTTTTGCAGGATTCCTATGGTTTGTTGATAACTCCTTGAGGCGCGCGGGAACAGTGCGTGTGTGCGTGTGTGTGTGTCTTACACATCTCGCATATATGCGAGATGTGTAAGACTGTTCGTTGTGTCTTTTTTTAGTTTTATTTGATTCAGGCAACAGTGATGTATGATGATGACGACACATCACTCTCATCCGTATTCTTCTTCATCATTTTAAACAAAAGAACACCGACTATAATAGTCAAAGGTTTTGTCAATTCTGGTTTGCCAGTTTCAAGCATTATTTTGTTTGACTAAAAGACTTTGAGGAACCCTAAAAATAAACAGAAGCATTGGTATTTTCGTTTATTTGCTATAATTAATTCGTTTTTACTGTTCCATGTGAATTAAAATTTAAACAGTCGTAATTATAATTTTCAACAGTGCCACTGAATTTTTTGTGGGCACATTTTGAAGCTGTTTTGGTCTCCATTAATTTGTTTGTAGACCGGTTGGAGCTGGGCTACTTTTTCTAGGAGCACTTTTATCCTTAATCCCTATATGGTGCTGTAAAAGGACCAAATATTTGTCTCAGTAACAAAGATGATCCTTTCGTGTACTTTATTTATAAAACTTGAATGTATTGTGTATTTTTTTTTCGTGCCATTATACAAATCGAATTTTTGTTTCCATTTAGAACTAGTTTGCAATGGTCAAAAGAATAATTGGAGCTAGCGGGTATGAGCCAGAAAACGCACTCTCACACTATTTCTGCATCTATTCAAAATGCGAGGGATTATTAGTTGATTGTTTGTCTTACAGAGAGCATATATCACAGTGACCTGTGAAAGCAATTGCAAAAACATGGCTAGTTGTTCTTCAGCCATTTGATTGGATGCCGTGTCCAATTGGATGGCTAGTTCAACCAGATAACTGTGACATATATATTTTGTCTCATTTCTAAATATTTTAAAGTATGTAGAAATCTAAAATTAATACTTATTGGAAATACAATTGTTAGTTTAATTTAAAAGTGACCATGGAGTTTCTTGCACGTTCCTTTCCATAGAGATCTACGCTTGGGACCGTGTAAATTAGCTTCACTTTTCTTTGACTGACAGACATATTGATAGTTTAAAAATGTCTGTACATGGTTAATTTCAAATAGACGTTTCTGCTCCTATATCCAAGTTGACAATCTACAATCGTTAGCGCTAGTAAACAACTAATCAAATGTATGCGAATGAGTTCATTTCAATAAAATTGCCAAGTTTACATCAATCAAAATGGCAGAATATTTTCTCACCACAATATTTATACATTATAAGGAAATACTGTTCAGTAAATAATATCCGAATATGGAGCAATATTGTGGGAGACTGGTGCCTAAGCTAGGTTGATAACCTGTGTTATAGGATACCAGGTTCCGACCCCAAATAACAGTGTCAGGACGTACTAAAGCAATACACCTTAAGTAGCGACAAGTACATTATTGTGGGAAGTAAGAAATATGAAATGTAATCATTTTTACAATGATCATCGCTAGATCTTGCGGTTTTATGATATAATTAATACCTACTTACGCTGAGGCTTTTCAATAGTAGAAAGAGACTCGTCACGAAACGATTATAACTTGGCTAGGTGTGTATTTCTACTAGATTTCAACAGCGAATCGTAGAACAAAGATAGGAACAAAACGAGGTTTCTAAATATAGACAAACGTATGCAAATTCGTGTATATCGTTAGAGGTTGACTGGCGGCGTATCTTGTCTATCACATGTCCTTATGATTGATGCCTGCTCCCATTCCAGGGTTACGGGTATTTAGAACAATTTTGAGCAAAATTCTTGTTGCATGCTAGGGTTGGTAACTTATTTGTTTTTGTAATAATTTAAATAAACCGTGATATATCCTTCTCATATATGCTCTGATTACTAATTAATTAAATGTAGCGGGTGCTGGTCGCCGCAATTTTCCACACTAGTGCGAAATACACATCATGTTTGATTATTTGATTTGTTTTGTGGGATTTATTGTTTTTGTGGTAATGTGTTTTTTTTACTTGTAAATTATATGTTAGCTTTTATTTATTTGTTCTATTTTATGGTAGGTTCTTAATTGTTATTTAAATGGATTTTTAGTTTGCAATATTTAGTTTCCTTGTCCAGTGCCTTGGATATACTTGATTATATTGTACAAGTTGTAAATAAATTAACCATTGCAAACATAGTGTTGGGTAGGTTGTTGAATAAGTATTTAATGTTAAAAAAAAGATATTTACAATTTTTTACCACTTCATGAAACACAACCTGCCAGGATTCTGATGCCAATTTTTGGCCACCGTAGGTGCGGGCTTGCGGACGGCGAGCAATGGATAGCTCGCCGTCCGGTCGTCTGGTAATCGTCCGAACCAAGCCTAGTCGTCGGCGGCGCCTCAAGGAGTTATCAGCAAATCGTAGAGACTTTGCAGAGGAGTCGAAGCCAACTGGGGCTAAGGGTTCTTGTCTAAAAGGAAGGCTGTGACCCTGGTATAGATGGCGACGTAGGAACGGGGCAGAAGTACCCCTCGGACAGTATGAGTCTGACACTGTTTCCCGCTCCACCCAAGGGCGAGATTCGTCATTGGATGATTTTTACCTACTATAAAAAAACACACACACAAAATATTGATACAACATTATATTCGAATAAATGTTTCAAACACCACTTCGCATACAAAAAAATGTTGAATTAAAAAAGAATATTCTGTCCTAAAAATAGAACAAAAATCCCAGTAATTACACGATTACAATTAATGTAGAACTGTACACAGATTTCAAAGCACCCATAAGCCACAGAGCCTATAAATCAGGGAATTTAAATGCTCACAAAATTAATCTATGCAACAATGCTACTGTATAAAAAGGTAGGCCCGACGGTAGCATCCGAAGGATTTAAATATATTTCATATTTATTAGTATAATCCGCTTACGGGGACTAGGGACATGGCTCAACGGAATCAACTTTGTGATTTGATGGTTTATGTTAAAGGTTGAATCGGTTGTCTATTTTAAAGGGAGTTGAATTTCTAAAAAAAAACCTTTCAGGGTTCCCTATTGAATTTCTAGTCATCTTTTTTAGGGCTCCTTAATAAAAGGGTTAAAACAGGACCTTTTGGGTCTGACAGTCGCCAGGCTAAATCTCATGTACCCATGATTATGTAGGTACTAATGCCGCGATTTTATGCGCGAATCTGATTCGGATTTGACCAGTTTTCTTTTATTTATTTGCGCACTTTTTGTGCATATAAGTCCCAAGGTATATACAGGGTATATTTCAGAACAATGACTACCTATTTAGCAAATTTCATTAAATTTCGTTAAGCCGTTTAAGCATGAAGAAGTAACAAACGTACACACACACATTCACAAACTTATGCTTTTATAATATAAGTGACATTTCACTGCGTTTTGGCTCTTAAAGGCATAAAATACTTTCAGATGACTTAAAAAAAGAACAAAACAATGCATTCCAATTTTAAAATTTGAATCGTTAGTTCTCGGAACTTAGAAGGCCATCGTTTCAAACTCAGCTTTTGCATTTTATTATGAAAAAATAACCAATTTTTCGACACAGTCTCTCTCAATTCTACTAGGTCAAAATACAAATAAAAAGTGTTTCAAAACAGAAAAGTTCTTTTAAACCAAACACGATTGCGTATTTCTATTTCAAATTTCCTTTGAGTTTGAAAGTTTTCTTTTTCTCTAGTTGTGAGAAAATGCAATTTTCAACGAAATAATTCCAAACTAGAATTGAAAAGTTTTTATATTGAAAAGCTTTTAGAAAAATGCTATTACAGGGTTAAAAAATTTATGAAGAATAAACTTTTGAAATAAATAAACTAATATATAACTAACAATAACTTAATGTAATAATAAATGTAACAATAATAATTGAATGACTCTGTACAATTAATAACTTATATTAATGCAAATGTGAAATTGTGTAATGGTTGTAGTAGTACCTATTCATTGAGTGTATAATGCATGTAACGTTGAAAATATGAATGTTGCTGTGCCCTACCAGGGCCCATGTTTGGAACAATTTATCACTGTCACATCTATGTACTTAAAAAATGACTACAATAAATAAATAAATAAATATATTGACTTCTAAGTAAAAACAACAGAAACACAAAGAACAGATGGTCGATGAAGCCGAAGGGTTCTATACTGGCGACCGCGTACCGAAAGACGCAGCGTTGAACGGTTTTCCACAAAGTGGACCGACAACCTGCCCCCCTAGCCAAGTCACAGTTATTTCGCATAGCGTGAGCGCTTGAAGTTGCCCATGCTCCCAATTCCTTTGTTCTAATGTCATTTTAATGCTTAGTCGCGAGGTCAAAACAAAGGATTTGAGCCGTGGTCGACTCCAAGCGTTCACGCTAAACGAAACGATTGTAACTCGGCTAGAACGACATTGTGCAGTCATTGTTTTTTCGTTATAGAACAGCTCGTACCACAATATATTACGAGACAAATGAACGACCAATGATCGGCCATTATGAATTATCAGATTACGAACTTTCAACAAAATGACAATGGTATTGTGTTGGTATGACGAATTTATCAAAATTACAGACTGGTTAAGGTGGAATTCGATGGATGCGAGACGCATAAGACTGGTCAGTCGATACTTAGAGGAGGACTATTACAACTTCTTCTTCTTTCTGTTCAGGTCCCATTTTAATTGTTGGCAGGCAACACATTTTTTTATTCCATTTTGGCCTGTCACCCGTCACGCGGTCACAACTCTCTTTCCTTTCATATCATTCCTCACACAATCTCCTTTGATAAATACGCTCACAAAAAACCGGTAGCCCAAATATTAAAGAATTGTCAGAAACCACATAAACCAATAAAGAGTCGAGAATTTGAAGAAAATATTTTAATCTCAGACTCGAAGTTTTACAGATTAATTCTAATTTTTTGTACTCTCTAAGGGACCACATTTTATATTTACTATGGTACTTTTATTTACTCAATAGATGTTGGTTATAAGGTAGGGAGATGAGGAATTAGTGAAGTTTGAGTGGTAAGTATGTAATAGAGTGGGTTTTGGAAAATATTTTAAGATTAATCGAAGTTTTACGTGTAATATCTAAAAGTAATGTAGGCACCTATGTTAAAGAAGGTAAGCTTTTGTTTAATGAATCTTAATGTTACTTGTATTCATATTTTTGGAAATTACACAGGATTTTTCTTTCTTTTGAACTGTAGTCAAATATCTATTTGACTACAGTTCAAAATAACACGTTTAAGTTACTTTTATTGTCATTAGACTCCGATACATATGATTTCAGTTAACCTACTTATTTTCACCCCACATTGGGCATTACTCATGTATTGCAGGAGAAATTACAAACAGGAAATCTCAGACTCAAAAACACCTAGCTCTAGAATAGCTGGCTGTAGGTTGGGTCTTCCCATTCGATTATAATCTGGGTGTCTTCAAGACTAGAGTGAACAGGCTCTTAATAAACTAGTGCGTCTCAACATCAACGATTGCATCACTGCTTATTATCAGTAGGGATTGCAGTCAGGCATTAGTTTATATCAAATTAAAAAAAAATGTTCCGTACCGCATACGCGGGAATCGAAACCGCGATTTTTAGCACAGCAACTAATCGCTAAGCTACCACCGTGTTTTCTTTGTCAACGTTTGGAACTAATTAAAAAACAAAGCAGCGTGACAGCAGCGCGTCACGTTGTGGCTAATTTGAAGGCACCCAAACCTTACGTATACTAACGACAGTTAGCTATGATGGTATTTTATAATCCTACATACTGTACGCGACTGATAGAAGTAAAACAAATAATAATACAGAAAAAAAGAAGCATACGTATACATTTCTAAAAACATACATATTAGGTATAGATGAATTACACCCAGACTGAACAAACGATCATGTTCATCACACCAACATTTATACTGGGTGAGAATCGAACTCACGACCTCCGGTATAGCAGTCAGGGTCACTTACTATTAGACCAAGAGGCCAGTTACACAGAACTGAATAAATGTAGTTACTCCGTTTGAAGTAAATATGTAGGTTATCTATACGGCGTTATATGTACGGTGAGGACGAAGAGTACAAATAAAAAAACGTTGTTACCATAGTGCTGGAAAATATTTAGGCTAAAAGCCTCTAGTGTTTGCCCGAGGATAAATTGGTTGAAAGGTTTTCATACCTGTAACAAAAATAAAATCAGGGTTAGATACTTTAACACATTATTTTCTTACAACACGAAAATCTTCAAATAACACCCGCTCTGGGTGGGTTTTTTATGGTAGGTAAAAATCATCTAATGACGAATCCCGGTCTTCAGCGAAGCGGGAAACAGTGTCAGACTCTTACTGACTAAACAACCTACCCCGTTCCTGACAGCAGGGCCCTGGTAATACGTTTTCGCATCAACACTTGGTTCCAGGAGGCTTTGACTCTGCTGGGTTCCTACGGTTTGCTAACAACTCCTTGAGGCATGTGCCAAAGGTATGCGCTGTCGTCTACTTAGGACCTTCCATAAGGTGAGGATTAAGTCAGAGTCAGGAGGTGCCTCGCCACGAAACCAAAAATATAAAAAGCAGTCCTACTTTTTTGTGGTGACTTTGAATTTAGTGGCGATATTATTGTATTTTTTTTTAATTCCTATAAACAAGTGCTTGACTGCGATTCCACCTGATGGTAAGCAGTGATGCAGTCATTGATGGTGAGGCGCACTAGTTTGTTAGGAATCTATTCACTTTAACCCTGAAGACACCAAAATTATAATCGGACGGTAAGACCGCAGCTGGCAAACCGTTCCAATCCCTCGATGTACGCGGTATAATAGACGAGGCAAAACGCTTAGTCTGGACCGTAGATGTCTCAACAACGTAAGGGTATTTGTCGTACGCCAGATTGGGCAAACTGTTCCAGTCCTCGATATACGTGGTATAAACTACGAGGCAAAATGCTTAGTCCGGACTGTAGATGTCTCAACAACGTAAGGGTAGATATTTGCCGTACGCTGGACTGTCTGATGGTAAAATTGAGAAATAAAATTATAGTTACATATTAAAGAAATCATGATCCACCACCACGCTCACAAAAGCTGCCCTAATTCTTCAACCTCTGTGTATTTTATGGTGTCCAATAAAGGGTACATGTATATATCTGTTCTCAAAGAAAGTAAAGAAAATCTTTTTAAACTTGAAGACTTTGACAATGGTAAGGAGTAGGTGCTGTTAAAAGCGGATCATACAATATAAATGAAATTAATGGCTTTTTTTATGGCGAGCAAAAATCATCTAATAACGAATCCCGCTCTTGGGCAGTGCTGGAAACAGTGTCAGACTTCTACTGACTAAACACCTCAACTCGTTCTTTCGCCTTTTTTTTTAATTGCTATAAACTAGTGCTTGATTGCGATCCCACCTGATGGTAAGCAGTGATGCAATCGTTGATGGTAAGGCGCACTAGTTTATTATTATGCCTTTCGTACTGGGGCCAAGCCTTCCTTTCAGAAATAGACTTTGGGCCCAGTAGGCTTCGATCTTTTTACAGAGGCCCCACGATGAAATGAATGGTGACTCAATGGTAATCAGTGGCGGTCATGGTGGCCCATTAGTAGCCCACTGAGCAGTGGTAGTCAAATAGTCACAGGATTAGTATGGAGCTCAATGCTCCTTAATAATCTTAGAAGAACGATGCGATGTGAATACTGACAAATGCTTGTACTGAACAGGCCAACACAAATTTATATGGTTATTTTCCTAAAAGACCATTTCAGACAATAATCTGCATAGTTTACTTAAGATTTGACTATATTATTTTGATTCATTTTTGTGGATTTCCTGAGGTTTGAGTAGAAGAAGAGCAATTTGACTGGCCTGTAAGTTGGTCTAGTGGTTAGTAAGTTCGATCCCACTCAGGACAAATGTTTGTGTGATGAGCTCAATCATTTGTTCTGTGTCTAGGTGTAATTTATTTATAATATGTATGTATTTAGAAATATATAAGTATGTTTATCAGTTGTCTAGTACCCATAACACAAGCTCTACTTATCTTGGGGCTGGATGACGTTGTTTGACAGTTGTGGAATATTATTATTACATAACCAGGCCTTAATCGCGCCCGCTACCGCGTCCGCACTCGCCTAATCACCGCTTGATCACTCTGATCAAGGCCTAATAGCGTTATCGAAGAAAAAGGCCTTGTAAAGTAAATATAGAGGGCTCAGGCACCTGACTGCGGACGATAACCATCAAATAAATCAACAGTATACGCCGTAAATCCATCACTAGACGGGCCCATAAAAACGACACTGATTTTAGAGTTCCGTAGCGTTTATAGACTAACTTGTTTGGTTTTGGAGAAGGGTTTGTTTATTTTTAACATGAAACACTTACTTTGAAAGTTGAAATTACATAAAGATGGTGTACTGTTTATAATTAACTAGGTTCTGTTAGTGGCTTTGCCCGTGTGAATGTAGTATTCCATAATCTCAAGGTAACGTTCCCTCTTCCTGCAATAACTTTGACTGGCCTGTCAGCCTAGTAGTTAGTGACCCTGACTGCTATGCTGGAGGTCGTGGGTTCGATTCCCACCCAGGACAAATGTTTGTGTGATGAGCACGATCATTTGTTCTGTGTCTGAGTGTAATTTATCCATAATATGTATGTACTAGCTTTTGCCCGCGGCTTCGCCCGCGTGGGATTGGGGTTTCCGGGATAAAAAGTAGCCTATGTGCTATTCCGGAGTGTATCCTATGCCTGTGCCAAATTTCATTCAAATCCATTCAGTAGTTTTTACGTGAAAGAGTAACAAACATCCATACATCCATACATCCATACATCCATACATCCATACATCCATACATCCATACTTACAAACTTTTGCCTTTATAATAGTAGTAGGATTTAGAAATATATAAGTATGTTTATTAGTTGTCTAGTACTTATAACACAAGCTCTGCTTAGCTTGAGACTAGACGGCGTTGTGTGATGGTTGTCCAATATTATATCATTATTATAATTAAGTATTCTATATATGGCACGATTGGCTTTCAGGTTGGTGGTTTCGATTCCTGTACGGAACAAATATTTGCATTGATGGATTTCGGTGTCTTGTGTATTTACACGTTTGTGAACGCAATCAAGTTACAGGAGTAGATACCTATTCTAGTTTAAGGCATAAGCATAGCATGGCATCAGCCTTATAATTTTCCCATTCTTGGAATTCATGATGATGGGAAGGCCTCCCCCAAGTCCTTCCAAGTCTTCTTTTCTTGTACCATCTCGGACCAAGGTAAGGTAACAACATTTAAAATTTTAAATGTAGACACGTTGCAACATGATTTGCAATTTTAAGGAAACTTTTTGTTTGTTTAACTAGACGGCACGGTAAGCGACGGTGCTGCATGTGGTGGGTTAAATTGCAGTACAAAACAAATATTTGTATAGCCTACAGACAGATGTTCCGGGTCTGAGTGCGTTGCGATGTGATATTGCATGTTTGTCAACAGAAACACGGTACAGAAGTAATTTCTAGTAAGGAACAACGATTTGAAACAAAATTTCTCAATATACTAATTCCAAAATACGCTTTTGGGCACGCATTTTACTATTTTTCACACTAGTGCGGAAAAGTACGCAAGCTCAGCCTCGCCACAATCGATTGTATTTATTGTATCAGGTTAGATGCTAAGCGATCCTCACAAGTCGTGCGTTATTTAAACATAATTTTCGAAAATGTTTTGAATGAAAAATGTAGTTTGATACACGTGGAAAGTCACTGCAGCACTCGGCTCTATAACACTCTTACCTAAGGCTTAAGCGAATTCCACTTCGGTCACAATGACAAACTATCAAAATGTAGTATTGCAATAAAATTGCATCAAAACAAATTTGACCTTGATTATTTAATTAAAAAAAAAAACTTCACGTACTTACTCAAAGACATACAAAATAAACTAATTCAACAAACAGAACCCACTAACAAAGTTCTATAAAGAATTAACCAGATTTATATTCAAAACTTTAAAAGTAACAACAAAGCGGTTGAAGTTTAATCAGCTTAACAATTAAGCCCGTATCCAATTACTAAAGATATTATCGTTTTTGATGCAGCACATTCCTTTGTTTGTTTAGTTAGAGGAATCAACCCTTTTTGGAGATGGGTTTTTTTTAAAGGTGAGAAATATACCATCGATACAATATATGAACTACACTGTCTGCTGGAAGAAATTTCTATATGAAATAAGCAGTACCTTTGCACAATTTTTTTTTTAAATGTATTTTCTTTAAAATTTAAGTGTGTAAGTACATAAATTGTAAAATAAATAAACAAATACACGCATCGATACATATGTATCACGCACTAGATGAGGCGTGCCATACAATGACTTTACTCCACTTAAGTGATCTGCATGCTAAATGCCACTTTTACATTGATAACATTAGTGTATTTTTTTAAAGGTGAGAAATAGTCTTGCACTATCGATATAACATATTAATATGTACTACACGCATCGATACATATGTATCACGCACTAGATGAGGCGTGCCATACAGTGACTTTACTCCACTTAAGTGATCTGCATGCTATATGCCACTTTTACATAGATGACATTAGTGCAGTTTTGACGTATCTACCAACGCTGTAAGTTTTAAAAGTTTTGTTAGACGACAATGCAGCGGACGTTTGTATAAACATGAATATTTTAATAATAATAATAGTTTCAGAAAGAAAGAGTACACATACAGAAAAATTTAAAATAAATAAAACAGTTTTGCCAAAAAAAGAGGTGTGAATACTGAGAAGAAGTTTCGTAGGTACCTGTACTAATGAGAAACATTGTATCACAGGCACCAGCATCTATGAGATACAAAGAAAGATACAAAGAAGATACAAAGAATATGGCTAAAACAATACACAGACGATTTACATAATTATATTTATATACAATTTTGGCAAATAGTTTCTACGAACGTGCTTGTCTATCGCTAGAATTTAAGTCGATGATTACACGCTTGACATTTATTGCATGTCATTTATTTTCACAAACCTTACTTATACTCGTAGGTACTTAGAAGAAAAGTTTGCTGCAGCGCTTGATTGGCATTATTTTGTCTAAAAAAACTATTAAACATGCATCGGCAAATAATATTCCCTTGTTCGGACGTCATCTCAACAAAAAATTGGGGGCGTGGCTGTCAGCGCTAACTCTAAACGAAACGATTGTAACTTGGCTTGGGGGACTGATACGACAACTACTCGATAGTTGATGTCAATCTGTTGCGTATGTTCTGATCACGATGAGAACTCTATTACGCCATGCAGGGTTTAATAGTTTAGTTTCTATATCATGCCCTCCTCTCATACTCCTCTTCTATATGATATCACTACACTGTCCCTATCTCTCTTGGCATTGGCACAAACATAAAATGAAAGCCCAAAGATTCAAGCCCAGAAAGATCATTTTACTATCCTCACATCCGTTACCCATAAAAAAGTCATCATAAATTCCCTTTAAAATTTTAATAACTGACCCAACTACCCGCATATTTACAAAATCAAATAACCCTTTACATCCTTATACACAAATGGACAGAAAAACAGTTTTTGATAGCATATTGTATTGGTACAGAATGGCCCATTGTCTGTCTACCATTGAACATTTTAATAGTAACTTCATTCATTCTACCCCTTTATTTAATTTACTTGGCCTTACCTATAAAAATAGTGGGCCTTTTTTGTGGGGTTCAGAGAAGGAATGATTGGCGTTTCGGTGTTTTTTTTTTTAAATATGATTGCTTAGATGACGTATTGTATTAATATTAGGTTTTTATAAATGAAAGATTTTTCTACGAGATTATGTTTTGGCTGACTCATCTTGGCGTAAGGGTCGCTTTTACAGACAAAAAGTAGCAATGTTTTTTCTTGTCTTACAAAAAAAAAAAACTGTCATCTTTAAGCTAAAGTGCCGTTAAGTGCCATTTTAAGGATTTCGTGAAGCACTAAGTTTTTTTTTAATTTTTTTCTACATTAGGAATTATTCTCCTATCGTGGTTCTGATCCTAAACATGTAAACTGACATAATTATACAAAACATGGACTTCTAACCTCCTTTGGCTTTGCCGTATACCTACGGGTAAAAAAAATGAAATCAAAGCGTGGCGCCAAATATTTATTTTTTGTGATTTGTTAAATAAAGAAACCTCGATAGGTACAATCCGTTCCAAATGAGAATAGGATCGATAGCAATGTTGTGACGTCACGTCGAACTGTCAAATCGAAACAATTAGGTAGAGTGAACAAAAAAAGATGTTTAAAAAACGTACGAATCATGAATGAAAAAAATTTAATCAGAATACAGTTTTTCAATTTTGTTTATCTCTGTTTCACTGTGTGATGTGTCTGAGTAGTGGTAAATAGAAGAAAAAGGCGAATTGATTCTAACAATGAAAATAAGAAAGAAAATAGTTTTTCTTGTAAACTATTTATGACTTAAAACAATATATTTGGTAAATTTATATTAAACCCTAACGTTTTTACTTCAACCAGAATTAACTAATTTTTAGTAATAAAAAGCAAAAAAAAAACTTTTTATTGATACGCAAATAAGATTTTTTTGCAAACCGTACTTCTCACTCAAAATTTGACAGATCGAGGTTATTGACTTTCCTGTTCTTATTTGGAACGCATAATACTAATAACTAACTTATTCCTTTTTTAAATTTCGAAATTGGTAAAGCTGTTGTAATGCCTACAGTACTATGTGGTAATTTTATATACAGATGAGATCGCAGTTTAGCACCAGTTTATATAAAAAAATATATCATCATCATCATACATAGTATAAAACAAAGTTGCGAGTCCCTATGTATGCTTATATTTTTAAAAGTACGCAACGGATTTTGATGCGGTTTTTTTAAAAGATAGAGTGATTGAAGAGGAAGGTTTATATGTATAATTCATGCACAATATCTTCAATATCAGTACCCGTGCGAAGCTGGGGCGGGTCGCTAGTATAAATTAGTAGTTTAAATTAATATACGTAATTTTGTATTAGTGTGCTTAAATTTTAGAGCTTATAGTTTTTCCATCCCTGCCCTACATCAGAAAGGATCATTGAATTATTTCTGACGGAGTTTGTGTTAAAGCGTCGAAGATAGTAACGGAAGCTGTCAATAGAGGGCGCTTCTAGTAGATTTAATTTTGCGCTCCACTGGTGTAATGTAATCAAACCCTGTTTGATGGCAGGCAAACGACGTGTGATGTTTTATATATCTTCTGTACATATGTGTTAACAAAATTGAAGTGTTTGTTTGTAATAGTAAAATATCGACAGAATATGTAACACTACATCGCAATGATCACTGCGAGACACGAGCTGGCTGTTTTTGCTGATTGCCGTTGTGACTGCCCAACAGTGCCTGATTCCGCCGTTGAAGCGGGTCGCAGCCTACCCGTCCTAGAGCACGAGGAAATCCAGGACAAGGACAGTCAGTGCAGTCAGTTAATGTAATACCTAACAGCTAACGGAACCGTAGAGTCGGAAAGCAGAATGATCGTGCCTGACCCGGACGGCGTAGGTTATATATTAATTATAGAGAAAAAACTCTTGTTCAACGGCGATGATGAAGGTCTCAAAGGGATTCATGTCGAGGGTAACCTCCTTCCAGTCTCTGTGACAACCGAACTTGTTCCCGAGCCTGCCATAGCCGACATACCAAAAACTTTGAAATATGTTGCTAAACATAAATTTAATTAAAATTAACATTCTTCTAATAAACCTGTTACATTAGGTCGTCTTTAATAGGCCAGTCTCTTTTCCTTTGTCGTTTTCCATCAGGTGAGTAGCTGTCAAGCGCGAACCTATAATCAATAAAAAGAAAAGAAAGAAAATCCTTCTTAGTCCTCATGGGCTAAGAAGGAATAGAATGGGTCTTTTGGTCAGTAAGAGTTTCCCGCTTCGCCCAACGGCGAGTTTCGTCATTAGATGATTTTTCTCACCACCAAAAAAAAAACACTAATACTTTGATAGGTGATAACTGCTCATCTATTACAACACCTCCAACAACACATCCCATTTAAAACCCGATATCAACACTATTTATACTAAGTAAATTATTCAAAAAGCATGTAAATTAAAACAAGGTGATAACGGGCCTATTAAACGCGATAATTGTACGCGCAGCATCCTAAGTGATCATTACACTTTTATATCGTAAAGATCTCGTTAAGATTGTGTGTTGAACATAAGTTACGGTATGTGCGTGACCTGTGCTGGTGTCAAACGTATTGTGGTTACTGTCGGTTATAGTTGACACACGGCTGCGAAGATGGACAACATCAATAATTTATGTGAAAATGCAAAACTATAGTACTTTTATGTTATTGGAACGGAAAAGAACTGTGCAAATGAGATTCCGCGCAGAGACATAATGAATAGAAAGAAAGCCAAATGAAAAGAAAAAAAGACTAAAAAATGAAGAAAAGAAAGAGAAGAAAAAAAAGATAAATAAAATGGGATAAGAAAGAAAAAAAAAAGAAACGAAAAGAGTGACAGGTTCTTTTGTTTCTTTTTTTTCTTTCTTTTTCTATTTTATTTATCTCTTTTTTCTTTTCTTTCTTTTCTTCCTTTTATCAGTTGTAGGGCACCACATATAATTTATTATTAGTCACAAGGGTGATCGTATAATTACCTTTACAATATAAAATCAATATGTCAGGCTGCTCCTCATTTTGCCCTCATTTTATAGCTTGTGACCATTTCAGAATAACAAAGATACGTTTAAGATAATCACTAGCATTCTTCAAACTACAGAACCGTAAGTATAACCCGTATCAGCATTCTTGACCAAAAGATCATTATTAACCTGGTTCAAGATAAGACCGTTTTAAAAAAGGTTCACCGACAAATAACCGATACCGTGGGATGTGCGGGAAGATGCTGGGTGCAATTATCTCACGTGAACTGTTATTTAGTACTTTTGGAGATTAGCGAGGCTGATTGATCTTTCTTTTATTAGTTGGTGTTAAGTGGGCCTTCCCGACTCGCCTCGAGAATGGTTAAAAGCTTGTTGCTACATCTAAAGCCATCTAATGTGATGTTTGATGCAAAAGCAATGCGAGAAAAGAGACATGACACCTGAAAACTCTGTTGGCATTCAGTAATTCTACGATTTACTCGAATATTTTACAAAACTTGTTTGTGTTTTTATTAAACCCTTGGATTTGTGAAAAAAAAATACATCATTTAGAATCTCGAATAAATGCGCTAGGCTTCTATAGAAGTTTTTTTTTTATATTTTTAATATAAGAGCACATTATGGAGAGTCAAAGTTCACGTAAAATAGCAGATCTTTAGAGGTCTTTACTGGATTACTCTTACACAAATTTATGTTTTGATATCTATAGAAGCCTAGATAATATCCACAAGATATATGTGTAAAAAGATATATGTCCAAGATATCTGAAGAAAGATGTGTCATAGCATCACAATCGCGGAGCGGTTATATGAAAACGTAAGTCAGGTTGGCCGCTCTTAAAGGGGCGTTTGAGTTACCTTTGTTTTTGTTTTAACTGAAGTACTGGAAGCAGTTACTTGGCATATTAACTGTTTGCCAACGCCTTGACGTACGAATGCAAGAAAAAAAGCGCTGCTCCAGAGAGTGGTGCAGATTTACAATAATAAATTTTAATGAGGTCGATGTTTTTGTCCCGCCAAAAATTAAATTTAAAAACGAAATTTCTGTTATAATACACCCCCACCCGTACGCAAAATACTCGCTTTACGTGGAGTTGCGGATACCAGCTCAAAATACAATACTATACAATACTGTTGTGATCATTTTTGATTGTTGTGCGCTACTTAAGTAGGTTTTAACCATTTTATTACTGCTTACCATCAGGGGTCGTGATCAAACACTAGTTTATATAAATTTAAAAAAAGTTTCAGCAAAATTGTTAATGTTTTGATATAGGTACAATAAAGTTTATTCTATGCACGCATAAAAAAAAAGATGAACACATTAAGTAGCGTTGAAAACAAATAAAAATTATTATGTCAATTTATACACCTGGTGAATGGAGCCTAAACTCTCCCGATATTTTGCCTTGTACTTATAGGTTCAGCCATCGTTTTCAGTGTAAGCACAATAACTTAACCAAAATTACAGTTAAATCAACCTATCTCAAAAACTATAAGAGATACTTTGATCAAACCAAAAATCGTTGAAAGAGTTAATTAGCATGCATCACCTCTATTTTTTTTAGAATTTTATACCCCGTAGTTATAAAAATAGAGGGGGGGGGACATACTTTTTACGACTTTGAGAGCTGATATCTCAAAAACCGTTCACTTTAAGAAAAATGTTTTTTAGAAAACTTTATATCATTTTAAAAGACCTTTCCATTGATACCCCACACGGGTATGTACATCGAAAAAAAAATTTTCATCCCTCAGTTACATGTATGGGGGGCCCCACCCCCAATTCTTTTTTTTATTATTTAGTATCATAATTTTGTAGCGGTTCATACAACACATATTCCCATCAAATTTCATCACTGTAGTACTTATAGTTTCCGAGTAAATCGGCTGTGACAGACGGACAGACGGACAGACGGACAGACGGACATGACGAAACTATAAGGGTTCCGTTTTTGCCATTTTGGCTACGGAACCCTAAAAAATGCATGATAATAAATTTGTTTAGGTACCTATCTAAACAAATTTATTATATATATATAATCCCGCCCTTGGGTGCAGCGGGAAACAGTGTCAGACTCTTACTGACTAAACAACCAGCCCCGTTCCTACATTGCATACGGTTGCTGATAACTCCTTGAGGGTTTAGATAGGTACTCAAGTTTATCTTATTATATATAATATAAATGCAAAAGTTACGATGTTTGGATGTTTCGATGTTTGTTACTCAATCACGCCAAAATGGCTGGACGGATTTGGATGAAATTTTGCACAGGCATAGGATACACTCCGGAATAGGGCATAGGCTACATTTTATCCTAGAAACCCCAACCCCAACCCCAATACCACGCGGGCAAAGCCGCGGGCAAAAGCTAGTTCATAATAACTACAAGCTTCTGACATGCCTTCAGTTAAAACGGAGAGAAGTCTCCAAAACTGACACATAGCTTTACGTTCACCACAAACAAAGCCCTTTCAAAACATTTCATATAATTAAGTAGGTACCTACAAAGCAGGAGCGTAGTCAAGATACGGAGCTCTCGGGTTTCAGAGGCCCCAACTTCTAGCAACATAATCTTATCGTTAAGATATTCTTAACTCCATACCTATATTTCTTATTAATTAAAAAAATGTTTTTGAAATTTGCCGCAGTCAGTCTTAATAGGTACATATACTGAATAGGATCTAAAATCAAATCAAAGCGGCTATTGGTGGCCCATTTCCATTCGTGTACGCGCGGATTACTGCCAGCAGGAAAACTGCCTTGAAATACTGTAGCTTACCCAGACAGTTTTAGGATAGCCATAGGATAACCATGACTAACCCGGTAAATCTCCTTCTTCCAGAAAGAAGTAGAAGAACAAGATGTAAAGTCTTGTAAACTTCCATTAAAAGGGAAAGATCTCCCGACCAAACTGGTGTTGTTTGGTGAAGGCTTAATAATATTAATGACTTCTGATTATTAATAATACCTATAAGTTGTTTTTTGTCGCACGCAAAACTTTTAGTTCTTAAGTGGCGACATAGATGTCACTGCAAGTCAAAAAGGGGCCCCTAATTTTTACTTTAAAGGGCTTCTGACGAGCTACGCCACTGCCGCAAAGAACAACACACCTTTACATCCAAGGAAAATCACAATATACTCAAGTACAAGAGAGCCCGTAATAGATTCACAATCAAAATATTAAGTCTCCGGCTTTGTAGGCTCTTGCCGAAACTTGCGTAGTTTAATTTTCATTTAGTATGCAAAACGATTACGTTGTTGAAAACTCTGGAGGGCTTGTGACTGGGACTTTGAGCCTCTTTATTAATTAAGTCTTTTGGGAGAGAGTGAAATGGAAGATACGGCGTGTAGTCTACTAATTGGGTGGGGTCGGAAAAGATACACTTACTCGTATTTATTTTTTATTTATTTTTATTTGTCACTAGCTTTTGCCCACGGCTTCGCTCCCGGCAACCGATTATTCTATTCCACTCTTCCCCATACTACCCCATTTTTTTTTTCATTAGAACCTTCTCCTGACAATAACAAATACAACAAAAAAAGAATTAGCGAAATCGGTTCAGCTATTCTCGAGTTTTGCGCTTACCAACACATTTTGGCAATTAATTTTTATATATAAGAATTCATACAAAGATATAATTATATGTAGATTATTTAGTTTCAATAGCAACCAAAAAACTTGTGCTATCATGATAGCACAAGTTTTTTGGTCAATTTTTTTCAAAAGACTTTACAATTTTATATGTGTATACGTTATTGTCGATATTAATTTATACAAACTTTCTGTAAATCAGTAGGAGAAAACATTCTTAAATAATACTGAAGTAATATTGCTTAAGTTTAGATTTGATATTGTTGTGATATGCCTCGGAGTACCGGCCTTGGGAAACCACTTCTCATCACCATCATCATTTTAGCAGATAGACATCCACTGCTGTATATAGACCTGTCCCTAGTGCCTGCACAATAACCTGTCCTGTGAATTACGCTACCAGCGGTACTCCATGACCAATATGACCATCACTAGGTCAGTAGGTTTGCGTAGTTAGAGACCTTCAGATACTGTCTCTCCTGTTACGGGAACATTAGTCTTTCGATAATCTGAAAAGAAAATCACTACTACTCTTAAAATTTTGTAGAGGCCTAGCAGGGTCGAAGCCACCTGGGACCAAGGGTTGATGTTAAAGCGTATTACCAGGGCCCTGGGGTCAAGGCAAGGAAGGAACGGGGTAGGTTGTTTAGTCAGCAAGAGTCTGACATTGTTTCCCGCTCCGCCTAAGAGCGGGATTCGTCATTGGATGATTTTTACCTACCATAAAAAAACTACTCTTAATATTTGAGCTAAGGGAATATGGAGCTATTAGGTTGTACTTAGCGTAAGATCATCATCCAAAAAGGCGCCGTAGACTCAGACAACGGACGGCGATCATTAAGTAGATCGCCATAAATTAAGATAATACCAAGCTCGGGTCGACGGCACATTGACTCAATATTTTTTCACCTTTTGAAAAATTGCCATAATTTTGAGAATTGTCTGATAACCTTTGACACTTTTTTCGTCGAAATTATGTACTACCAAATATTTTAGAGAGCAGTGGTGGCCGAGTGGTAAAGGCCCCGACTTACAAGCTGTAGCTCACGGGTTCAAACCCAGTCAGGCACATTACTTTGTGTAATTTAATTCATCACCACTGCTCTCAAAAACGGTGAAGTAAAACATCGTGAGGAAACCGGCATGTCCTAGAACCAAAAATTCGAAGACATGTGACATCCACCAATCCGCACTGGGCCCGCGTAGTGGATCATGGCCCATTCCCTCTCCTAGAGAGAGGAGGCCTGTGTCCCTGCAGTGGGAACATTAAAAGGCTGATGATGATGATGATCATTAAAATATGTTACGACAAAAGCTCATTAAATGTGTCATTTAAACAAAAAGTCACCTGTTAGTTAAAAACTTTAATAAGTTCTCTCTTCGTATCTTGCGTAGGAAGATAACACTTATTGGACACTCATTACAAATTCGATTTTCAATTGAAACAGATCATCAAAAAATATCATAACATTATATAAAGTCGGTTTTATACTTTGATACAAAATTGATATTATGCAAGAGAAAATAAAAACATGACTGCATTATAAAATTTTATTACTGCGCTCAAAACGTGTTGTAATATTATTGCCACTTGACCTAACTGTGCAGTGAATACTAATATTGTATGTATAAAAATACTTACAGAGAAAAAATAGTACTAAGTATTTTGCAGAATAGTTGATCGTTGAAGCCAAAAAGCACTGGAGTCGTAACCGCCTACCGGAAGACGCTGCATTGGAAGGCCTCCTACAGGTTGAATCGATGATTTGATAAGGGTTGCGGGAATCTAATGGATGCGAGAAATGGCACTGATAACCGCAATACATTGCCTATCTCGATTGGTTGTAGCTTCTGTAGAAGCTACAACCAATGTCCTAAAATGATCTTACCTAATTGTACCTGTAATCATAGTACTAAGTTTTTTTGGAGTATTCAATTACAAATTATTCCATACTCTTTATACATAAAAATATACATTTAATTATACTAGAAATAACCTAAATAAAATAAAAATACACTAATATTTACAAATGATTTATTGGGCATCGAAAAATTCATCCACATCGATATCAATGGGAAAAGTGCTCAGAATGCTGGCAGCATTACCACGCTGGATGGCAATCTACACTAATATAATAAAGAGATAAAGTTTGTTTTTTTATTTTTTTGTTTGTAGGAGGTAATCTCTGGAACTACTGGTCCGATTGGAGAAATTTTAGCAATAATAGAAAGCTGCTTTACTCCTGAGTGACATAGGCTATATTTTATGTACGCGGGCGAAGCCGCTGACAAAAGCTAGTGCTGAATACAATAGTTTAAAATGTAATTTAATTAATTTATACCCTGCATTGCTGTCAATTTGTAAGGGGACCTTCATATTAGTCGTCGGCAGCGTGGCTGCAGTACTGAGATCGCACAGCCGTTTTATATGCCTAAAAGAATGATAGCGAAGCTGTACATCCTATAAACATAGCTCCATCCCTTTAACAGTTCACTTTAAAGTGCCTACCACGAGCTCATAACGCGATACATTTTACGACCAAAACTGAAATTTAAAAGTATTTTCTTTCAATTTCAATTTTTTACTCACTCGCACGCCTAAGATTTTAACGAGTCATAGTAAGGCCTTAGGTCACCTTAAAAGCTCATGATGGAGCTTAAAATTTCTACAATACCTAAACTTAACTTCATAGCTAGAATACCAGTAAATTCCAGACTCCCTAGACCGACTGTAGCCGACTTTGATGTCGCCCCTTTGACGTGCCGCCAACAAGTTAGACGCGAAAGCTTATTACAGTAGCTTCCGTTCTAAGTACATGCTTTGAACGATGTACCGATTGTTTTTAAACTATAAATATGTTCTTTGATAAAATTGTAGTGGTAGTTAAATGCTTCCTGTAATGGATGGTTCAAGTTTTTGAGTAATATATAATAATACTAGCTTTAGTAAACAACTTCGCTCATGTTAAAATTGAAAATTACTCCAAAGGAACGCGCTCCCAAGAAAAAAATATTCTATATCCAATTCTTGGATATATTTGTTTTTTATTTATAGTGATATGAAAGAAAAGGGAGTTACTGATAGTGTGACGGGTGACAGGACAGAGTGGAAGAAAAAAACATGTTGCACCGACCCCAAATAAAATGGGATGAGGGTAGGATAATGATGATGATTTGTTTTTTATTTATATTTATTTTAATTGACATTGGATTTAAATGACATTAATTTTGAATAATATTAACTAATACACACACTTTTGTATTTAATTTTTGTATCGTGTATGTTTGTGTTTTTAATACATATTTTTATGGTGGGAAAAATCATTTAATGACGAATCCGGGAAACAACAACCCACCCCATTCCTTCTTAGCCCCCATACCGGGGTCGGACCTTCCTTTCAGATAGATACATTTGTGCGAAATTTGCCTATTTTTTTTGTGTTGATATTGACTGAACTGGTCTGTTATAGACGATGTAATGAAAGAGTTTTATTACATGAATGTTAATTTTAATTAAATTTATTATTTAATAACATATTTCAAATTTGTGATTGGTATTTCGGGAACAACTTCGGTTATCACAGGTACTGGAATGTGGTTACCCTCAACCTGAATCCCGTCGAAACCTTCGTCATCGCCGTTGAACGAGAGCTCTTTCTCGATAGTTAATATATTATAACCTACACCGTCCGGGTCAGACACGACCATTCTGCTTTCCCACTCTACGGTTCCGTTAGCTGTTAGGTATTGCATCAACTGACTGCATTGACTGCACTCGTATTGGATCTTTTCGTCCTCCAGCAGGGATAGGCTGCTGCCCGCTTCAACGGCAGAATCAGGTACTGTTGGGGCTGCAGCCACAACGGCAATCAGCGAAAAAGTTATTAAAAACTGAAATTAAAATAACATAAAAGTTCTGTTAATATCGATGACCACAAGCCAATTTTCAACAATCTTTTTTTATAGAGAAGAATACAACTTCATCTCTTTTTTTTACCTTTTTTCTGTATTATTTTACTGTATTTAATTTCTTTATCAACACAAACCGATAGTGTTTCATGTACAGGATCAACCCTCCACGGGATTAACGACCAAAATTTAACGGTGTATATGGTACATACCTATTTTACAAGAATAATATATACTCACGAATTTCATGTTCAGAGAAATGTTAAGGAGCGACTGGAAGACACGATGTGTCGAATCAAAATGCCAACTGATACTATTTCTACAAATGGGACAAGCTTATATACTGCAAACTTCATAACATTACGGCTAAACTTCCATTGTAGTACTTTATTAGTAGATATAATATAATGTAACTGGTATTCTAGCTATGAAGTTAAGTTAGTAATAGTTGTACACAATTACACAATAGTTGATTCACTTATTATTAAGTAAGTGTATTCAAATAACTCTTCTTTTAATAATATTTATAACTATTTAATGAAATAACTATAAACACATTAACAATTTCTTTAAATAGTTGTAACTATTTAAAGAAATGAGTGTGTCTGAATTCCTTTACTTTGTTAGACTCAATATTTTTATTGCATACTATAACCTAATTAAACGTATAGTATAAAAGTTTAGTAAAGAATATTATGTATCTTTATTTATGAATCTATGTTTTGGTAAAAGGTAGCTAAACCACATATATATTGTTTGTGTAATATATATAATATATAATGTTCTTTGTGATCTTTTTTTTTGTGAAACTCTTAGCTGTCGTTTTTTTTTTTAAATCTCACTACGCTTTCAAGATCTTGCTTTGCATGCTTGCATGGAGTTTCTTGCCGGTTCTTCTCCATAGGAAACGACCAATTTGGAACCGTGCACTAGCTTCTGACGTTTTATAAGTGCCCTTGTAGGCCTATATGAAATAAAAACCTTTTTGATTTTGATTTTGAGATCAATTGCCATTTCGATTCAACTTGTATGCCCCGAATGATGAAAAACTTTCAATCATTTTTTTTTTATAATAATCATTACATAGTATAAAACCAAGTTGCTTGCCGCTGCCGCTATGTATGCTTAGATCTTTAAAAGTACGCAAAGGATTTTGACGCGTTTTTTTTTATAGGTTGATTGATTTAAGAGGAAGGTTTATGTGTATAATACATGAATGATATATTCAATATCAATACCCGTTCGAAGCTAGGGCGGGTCGCTAGTACTAAACAACGAGAAATTGGATAACTCGATCGCTTATCATCATAGGTGGGATTATAGTCCTTGTTCGTACCGCTTTACTTTGTACCGATATTAAAAAATCAAAGTCGGTACCTTTAACCCACTCTCTCTGTACCCCCAATCCATCACGTCGGCAGATACCAACACACATTATCAACATGATACCAAGACCGATGGGTACCGGGTTCGATACCTTACTAGGTCAACTGACAACCTGCTTGTTTGAATTTTAATTGTACTTAATGAACTCTCCTAATCAACGTTTTTAATTAAGAAAAGAATTTATGGGGTTTTTAGGTGTTTAAAGTTTAAAATTTATGGTTTAGCAGGTGATGTGTGAAATTGAATTATGAGCCGTTTTTTTTTTCTTTTATATGTAGGGTAATACCTACTTTGAAATGCTTTATCATCCTCATTAATCAGTGTTAGGTTTGCCGCGGTGTTTTGCGTTAGCCGCTCGTTTCTCGCACACTCACATTGCTCTCACATCTATCATTTTGACGTTGATGCTTGTATAAAAAATCTTCCTGACATTTCAGTGGCGAAATTTTGGTTGTGTGCGGATCCAGCCCTTAAAAAATTGTGGTAACAGCTGAAAGCTACTCAAAAATTGGTTTGAGTGTGAGTCGAAGTATGAACACACTTATGTTAGGTTTAATTTAAAACGAAATTATTAGCAATATTTTAAAATAATAAATTGGTGCAGATTAGTTTTATTGTAATGCAACAGCGGCGCGGGCTTACGGACGGCGAGCAATGGGTAGCTCGCCGTCCGGTCGTAAAAAAAAAATACAGTACGGTATTTTTTTTAAGAATCGTTTGATGAATACATATTGCTTTTTTTAATATGCGCATTAGTTTGAAACATCAATTTCAGAGTGGCCAACATAATATTCACATAACTCCAATGTGGCGCGGGCTTGCAGACAGCGACCAATGGGTAGCTCGCCATTCAGTCGTCTGGTAATAGTCCAGACGAGCCCAAGTCGTCAACGGTGCGCACTGTTACCCGCTCCACCCAAGGGCAGGATTAGTCATCCGATAATTTTTACCTACCATAAAAAAGGTGTTTTTAATATGTACGACATGAATCAGTTCGCAGTTACAATGAAATGTCACTTCATAGTTTTGTGATTAGGTCTCAGCTCTTTTGAGCAATCCTTCGGCCTAATTGAACACCTCATAAACCAAAATAAATGAAATTATGTAATCAAATCACATAATTTCATTTATTTTGGTTTTTAATAAAATTTTTTTTCATTTACCACTTATTCATCTATTTCTTTCTCTCTCAGATTTTTTTTTTTATGTTAGGTAAAAATCATTCAATGACGAATCCCGCCCTTGGGTGCAGCGGGAATCAGTGTCAGACTCTTACTGACTAAACAACCTACCCGTTCCTACATCGCCATACATACCAGGGCTAGAGCCTTTCGGACACAAAACCTTGGCCCTAATTGGCTTCGACCCTTCTGCAGGGTTCCTACGGTTGAAGTTGAGGTTATGAATAAAGAAATCATATCTACATTATATGCGAAGGAGGCTCAAAATTTCCAACGCATCTAATCATAAAACACAAGTGGAATCTATGAGTGAAAATTAACATATTTATGAGCACATGTCGACACATGATTGTTACCGTCGCCTACATAAACTAAATTATTTGTATGACATCAACAACTCTAGTTCGTGCAAACCATAGAGCACGGAACTGACTAAGCGGGCGGTTTTAAAGAAAGAAAACTAAGAAAGAATAAGATTGAAAAAACAGAACTTTCTACCAGACTCTCCAAAAAGGACTGTGAGTTCATATATACAGCCGCGAGGGTCTTAAGTGAGCCAAGAACGGTAACCACATGGTTACCGTTCTTGGCTACATTTGGTTACATAGATATATACATTACATACTTGTATCATAAAGTACAGTACGGCCGTTGAATCTTGGCGAGTCTGAAGTTATGCTTTGCAAATTTTAGCTCTTGAAAACTCGAACAAAAATAATAGAAAAATAATAAGAGGACACCGGTGTCCGAACATCTATTGTCTTTTATTATGTCTGTAATTAGTGTAGTTGAAACGTTAAATTGGCTTAGCGCAAATATTTGTGTGCACGAATCTTATCAGGTCTGATTCTTCCAGCGGAGAGCGCAGAGTTATTAGTATTAGTATGGCTTGTTTATAATATTAATGACTGGCCTTTTGGTCTAGTGGGTAGATGCCCTGACTGCTATGCTAGAGGTCGTGGGTTTGATTCCCACTCAAGACAATTGTTTGTGTGATGAGCACAATCATTTGTTCTGTGTCTTGGTGAAATTATCTATAACTAGCTTCTGCCCGCGACTTCGTCCGCGGAAAATTTCTTGTAGTGATAGCTCGGGTAACATCCATGATATATAAATAATTTATAGCCTATGTCACTCAGGAGTGAAGCAGCTTTCTATTGTTGCTAAATTTTTTCCAATCGGACCAGTAGTTCCAGAGATTACCCCCTACAAACAAAAAAACATAAAAACAAAAAAACAAACTTTACCTCTTTATTATATTATTATCTATTATCTATTATCTATTATCTATAATAAGTATTTGGAAATATATATATATGTTTATCAGTTGTCTAGTACTCATAACACAAGCTCTGCTTAGCTTGGGATTAGACGACGTTGTGTGATAGTTGTAAAAAAAAATGCGTTACAGCAACTCTGCCAGCATAATGTTTCCCTGCTCTATGGTGTAAACTGTGTCGCAAGGTGTTGTCCCGACAGTTTGTCTAACGAGGTTCTGTGGGAGTTACATTACACTTCGGTACTTTACACCTACAAGGCTACAATGTTGTATTCCTAACTTGTATCAAGTTCCGCAATAAGTCCAGCAGAATCCTAGAACTAAGTGCGATCGCCGCGACCGCGAAGAAAGTTTGTAATAGTCAGAATTACTTAAAACTTTTAAGAATTACCTCTTTTGAAATGGGGATGTATCTTAAAATTTTTCTCGCTCCAGATGAAGTTAATGTTGCCTTTAGCCTTTCCTAACAATTCGGTAATACTTAAGTCACTTATCATTATTTTACAGAACGAATTTTTTGTTGATTGCATTCTTTTTAAAATGATAAACCGAATTCATGCAGTAGCTCTGCATTGTCCGACAAGGAACACTGGAGTTCGGATATATAAGGCAAAAAGGGCCTAAGTTACATCAGTTCACTCGTCAATGTTGCGTCTTATTTACACACCCGGAGGTATAGTTTGAGATTTTTTTATTATATTTAGTCAAAATTTTGTATCGACGATTAAGCTCGGTAAAACTCTAATGAGTTTAATGTTTTGCATCATCTCTATTGTGCCGATTACTTGTATTATATTCGAAATAAATAAATAAGAAAATGTACCACGACTGTAGATGAAGGTTAAATAAATAAATAAAAAATGCAAAGGCTGAAGCTAATGCAGTGCTCCATTGTGCGTTGCAGGTTCGATCCCTGCAGAAAACAAATATTTTTATGGCTTTCTGTTAGTTGCTCTAGGTCTAAGTGTCGTACAACAATATTATATTATTTGTCACATAGTTCACGATACAGTAGCCATTCCTAGAGCGACACGTTTCTAAAAAAAAAAAAAAAACAAACAGCAGCAACGGCTTGTACAAAATAAATAAATAATATAACACTTAAAAGCTCTCAGCACTTAAGTTTTAATGGAATCTTAAGAGATTCAATTAATATCGCTGAACTTCCGTGGGACGTACAACTGATCATCTCATCTCAGCATTTCTCACACTATGGCATAAAAACAATGGGAAAGAAACTGTACTGTTATGTTATTATTACCATAAAGAGCCCATAATTATAATTGTGTAACACTGAGTGGCGGTAGCGCTTGCGCAATCTTGTGGAGAAAAGATTCAGAAGGACAACTCAAAGTCAAAATCAAAGTCAAAATCATTTTATTCCAAATAAACCATTTACAGGCACTGTTGAAACGTCAAGTCTGTCTGTCCTAAAAAAATGATGCTAATTGCACATTCCAAAGCGTAGATCTCTATGGAGAAGAATGTACAAGAAACTCCATGGACACTCTTTTCAATTATGGTAAGTATTACAAATAATTCGGTTACATGTTTCTTGTCGATACTAATATGTGAGAACAATGTAAATAATAACTAAAAAGAAACAATTCTAAATATAGATATTATATTATAAAAATAAAGTTTAAAAACTAACACCCGACTACTTAAAAACACGCTCTAAAAAGTACGAAACAAGAAAACAAGAAAGCCGTGGTCGTATACCACTTTTTTTAATTTATTATTCTTATGGCATACGACCACGGCTTTCTTGTTTTGTTTCGTACTTTTTAGAGCGTGTTTTTAAGTAGTCGGGTGTTAGTTTTTAAACTTTATTTTTATTTAACATATTTTGGAGTTCTAAATAGGTTAATCTTGGGTTCATTGATTTCTCAGCCCATGAATACAGGTAAAGTCACAAGCAAATGCTAGTAAAGTGTAAAGCGCTTTCAAATGATACCAAACACGGCATATTTATCTTAACTTTATTTTTTTACTTCGTATGTTTTGTCCGCTAGAGGGCGCCACATTAGATTTTGTGAAATCCCATATAGCCTATAACCAGCGGACAATTAAGACGCTTCTAATGATATGTCATTTGTCGAATTCTGATAAGTAGTTTAGAAGTTACGAGGGAACAGATGAACATCCATACCCACATACATACATACATACAGGTCAAAATCATAACCCTCCTTTTGCTTCGCCGTAGTCGTAACAGTAACACACAACGTTCGCACACCTATTGTCATTTAATTGTATCTGTAATTACTGGCCTGTCAGTCTAGTAGTTAGTGACCCTGACTGCTATGCGGGAGGTCGTGGGTTCGATTCCCTCCCAGGACAAATGTTTGTGTGATGAGCACGATCATTTGTTCTGTGTCTGGGTGTAATTTATCTATGATATGTATGTATTTAGAAATATATAAGTATGTTTATCAGTTGTCTAGTACCCATAACACAAGCTCTGCTTAGCTTGGGACTAGACGACGTTGTGTGATAGTTGTGGACATATTATTATTAATTACGGTAGTCGAAAGGTTATCTATCATCTTATATCGGTACTTCTGTCTATATCTGTAGTGTGAGAACAGCAATAGGCGCACGCGCACCGTATCCGTCTGATCTGTATGCGCGGGAGAGGAGCCGTTATATTCAGGGTTGATAGATTTTTTTTAACCCTAGATTACTACTCTACGTCGCAGAGGCGCCCGCGTTTTTGATATATTGCTTTCTCTTTTTATCCTTTGCGCGTACGGCATTCACGTTCAAGGACATCTCAGTCATCGCCAGCACGTGTCGCAGGACGGTGTTTGCGTTACGGTAAGTGTAATAGTTTTTTTGATATTACTACCCTTGGCGCTCCAAAGACGTATGAGTAGTTTGTATGTAAGTTTTATGCTATTAATCAAATTATTTTGTTAGTGTTTTTTTGTTCATTATTAGTTACTACCAGTGTGTTTTATCTTTTTTTAGGTACGTCTTGAATCTTCAACATCATGGCTAGTAATAGAAGAGCTATGGATGATATTATAGCTAATTGGCTAGAAGAATATTTGGGAAGAGCGCAAATCCGGGATATAATTGAAGTAATCCTAAAAAAACCTTCCGATGACTGTTCTGAAGAAAATGAGGGTCCACCACCGCCAAAAAAAGAAGATATTGCTCTTATTGTACATCTAAAAAGAAGAAGATGTCCAAAATGACGTGCGCCAGGTGCCAAAAATCTATCGGCGGCGAACATCAAGTTCATGTATGTATCGGATGCATCTAAAATATTTTTTTTGTTACATTGCTAGTTTTTTTTAGTTGATTACTTCATAATTTACAATTTTTCAAGAGAATTGTTTACTTTAAGTTTTTATTTTTTTATTTTTAATGAGAAGACTGTTACGTGGCCTAAGTTCCTAAAATTAGTTTCTAAGATTTATTTGATTAAAGATTTTATAATAAAAATATATAAGTATTAATTAAAATTGTGTTTTTCTTTTTTTAGTAATCTACACAATTACATAAACAGTCAAAACATATCAATCATACTTATAGGTTTTTAACAAAATCATTAATAAATATGATGCGCCTCGCAGGCGTATGAGTAGTTTCTTTGTACGTCGCAACATGAGTAGTAATGTAGGGTTAAGTTTTGATGTCGAGGTTTTTTATTTTGTCTTTGAATACAAAAAGGTTTTTAGTTTACTGTGAGTTGTGTTTACTGACGTTTTTTATTTGTTTAGATGATTTGTTTATTATCTTTAGAAATTATATTATTAATGAGTTTTGAAAGTTTATTATTAGATTAGTATCTTTTTGTTAAATAGAATATCAGGGGATTTCTTTTTTTATGGCGGACCAAAATCACTGGGGTCGTCTTTTCTATTATTAAAGGAAAAATATAAAATTATTTTATATCTTTCTTATAAAAATATAATAACTATATTATATAATTATTTTTTATCATGCAAATTGTAATTAAATATTGTTATGGGTATTGAAAGATTTACTAAATTATATACTGAATATTTTGATTTGCTAAATAATATTTAAATAACTAAAATCAGATTTATTTATTACAACTTGTGTTTAGATCAAATTCACTGCATCATAGACAACCCTACATCTTCTTAAAACTTTTTTGTTTTCTGGCAAATGGTGAGATTTTGTGTTATGACAGGAGATGGTTATCTTACGTTGTTATATTTTTTTCTTATGTGTTAAGTTTTCTATGGCTTTTGAATTATTTATGACGAATTGTTAAAATTATTTAGAGTTACCACGAATGGAGAATTTTATAATGTAGTTTTGTAATACATTTAATAAAAAAAGCCGACCGACTAGATTTATTAATAAAATTATATTATGTAGATAATGATGAACAACAGAATCTGTTATTTCTTTTTTGCACTTTTTTTTAACTGAGTCTAACATTAGGAATTACTCGTGTAACGTGAGTACGTTCATAAATATTTATAGTCACATATTATTGAATCATAAACATCGTACGGAAACCGGCATGTCCTAGAACCAAAAAATCGAAGGCGTGTGACATCCATCAACTCGCACTGGGCTCATGTGGTGAATTACGGCCCATTCCCTCTCGTAGGGAGGAGGCCTGAGTCTCAGCCGTGTGTGCGTGCAGTGTGTATGTGACATCAAGACCCAAAACACCTATACAAATATTATTTGTTCTGTACGGAAATCGAACACACGACACATAACGCTGCAACCAATCGCATAACCACTGTGACAAACATACCATCTCCGCCACCAGGCTATTGATCACCACACCACAGACTGCTGGCCCATTGTCACATGCCAATGGACTATTGTTGTACACACAAATGTTGAGGAGCACAACTTGTCAACTTGTCACTGATACACCGTTACGACCTTTGACCTGACTGCAATGTATGACATTGAATAGTATATGCCTTTACCAAGAACAACCATGACTTATGGTTTTTTCTTTCCCATCTATTAAGCGTTAAAAATTGTTGGACCTTTCAATTTTGACTGTCGATTTTGGTTATTGTTTTAACCAAGAAACTAAAGTAATAAATAACTTAATAAGTACCAGCAGAAGCTTAACTCTAGGGCCCTGGAACTAAGGCAAAACAGGAACGAAATGGCTTTTTAGTCAGTAAAAGTCGGACACTACCTCCCGTTCCGCCTAAGAGAGAGTTGTCATTAGATGATTTTTGCCCACCATAAAAAAAATAAGTAGATGTATACCTTTAATTTTGTGTCTAACTTGTGTACCTGTTTCAATATTTTTAGGAAAACATATAACACGATGTAATTTTTTTATAAAAACATTTTTTTTTCAACGGAACCATAAAAAATATAATAAAGGGGAGTATTAAGCTACCGGTAGATAAGTCTGCAGAGACAGAATGCGAGCCGTGTTGAGGAGCACTACCTTCTCTTCTTATCAGCCTGATGACAAGTTATTATTTTTCCCTTTATTTATTATTTAAGCATATAATTTACATTTTTAAATATTTTCTTAAAAAACACATAAAAAAAGACATTTAAAAATATAAAAAATAGTAGTCCGCCGGTATCGGGAACAGGGTCCAACCTAATAGTGGTTAGGGCTCCAGAGACAGGAACCTCCTCACAATACGAGCCGTGTCGTGGAGTACTGCCTTCTGTATCAGGCCCTTGACTCAACCGCGCAACGACAACTTCGTCAGATGGTCGAAGTAAAGTTATTATTTTTCCATTTTAAATATTTTACACATTTTTAAATATTTCATTAAAAAACATTATTAAAAAACAAAACATTTAAAAATATAAAAAATAGTCGCCTACCGGCATCGAGACAGGGTCCAAGCGACCGGTGGTCAGGGCTCCTGATTGAGGAACCCTGACCACCTTATTATTAAACTCTCTCCACCCCTCACCAGATCAATCAACCCATCAAAGGTCACCGAATCCCACCTGCCCATTGTTGAACGGAAGTATTCCGTTGTGTAATTACGTATGAGCGGAAATTGTTGCCGACATTAATCATCGGGAGCTATTTACATTCAATGGTGTGAATGCTGACTCAGGCCTTTGCGGACTGAGGCCTAAAGACATCTTAGTGTAGATGTGATGTGTCACGGATTTGGGGGACTGTCGAAATTAGGGTGTGTTTTCACTGAAGCTCTACTCGCTCCAGATCTGACGGAGTAGAGCGGAGAAATGCTATGTAAACAGGCAAGTGTTTCCTTTTACCATCAACAGGTTTGTTAGTCTAGTGTAGGGTTTCCCATCCTGTGTTTCTTTTGTACTTTAAACCCTACTAACAACAAATTAAACCAAAGTGGACCCGGTTAAAAAAAAGATAGGAACTAGGTCTAGTGGTTTGTTACCTAGACTGCTTTACCAGCGGTTGTTTGACTCCTATCCAGAATAAATGTTTGGGTTATTGGCATGATCATTTGTTGTGTCTGTGTGTAATTTAAATAAATATAGTCTGCAATTAAAAATATTTTAAAAGTTTGTTTATCAGTCGTCTAGTACTCATACTACAAGCTCTGCTTAGTTTGGGACTAAAGGCGTTGTGTGGTAGTTATGGAATAATTATTATACATACTGAGCCCACGTAGTGGATTACGGCCTTCCGTCTTCCCTTGCTTGGGTCCCAGCTGTGGGAAGATTATAAGACTGGTGGTGGTGGTTTATTATTTCGCACTGTTATTGATTAATTCATAATTCGCTTCTTTGCGCTCCGCCCAGCGTCAGTAGAAACGCGCCCTTAGGTTAGGCTCAGGGACGTTAAAATGACCTCGTAACCACATGGGACCCTCTGTTCCTCCTTTGAGGGTTTTTGTAGAGATTAAGAGCAGCGAATGAGGGATTATGGGATGTCTTTATGTTGATTAGCCTTTCATTGCGGTTGGTAGATGTTGAAAACGGTAGACGTAACTCTTATAATGGTCATTTATTTGTATTTTTACGTGCAATGTTTGTATTTGTTTGATTATTTCTGACGAATCTTGCCAATGGAATTTTGAAACAGTTGACTGTAACTACCTTCATTAAGAAGATGCGTACTGTTTCCGCGCGCCTCATGGTGTTGTCTGCAAAAAGTAGGGACCCAGCAGTGTTGAAGCCTACTAGATCAAGGGCAGACCCTTCTAAAAGGAAACCTCGGTTTTGATTCGGAAGGGTAGGTTGTTAGTCAGTAAAGGTTTGACACTATCTTCTGATCTGCCCACGGTCGGAAGATCTTTGGATGATTTTCTCCGCCGACTCTCATCATTATCTTCTTGCCCTTGTTCCATATTATTTGGTGTCAGCGCTACACATTTTTTTTCTTCCATTCAAACCAGTCATCCTTATTTCATATCACTCTTAACCTAATCCTTCCATCTTTTCTTTGGCCTCCCTCTATCTATAATTAAATATAAATCACTTTGTGTATTCTATTCAAACCACTGTCAGGACTAGCGTTTATTAAATTATATATTGTATAAAATCTATTTCAATGTCTATCATGTTTCCCAACCCGTGGGTAGAGTTACTCAATCCTTTGTAGACGGAATAATCCTTATAAATAAACTGGTAACCTCACCAAAACATTGAACTAACAACCAATAATTTCAACTCGAACATCTTATTCAATTGTGCTACAACAATGTCTAAAATACAGCTTAACGTTCCGGCATCAGAGGTTACGATATTTATGAGTTAACTAGCTTCTGCCGGCGACTTTGCCTGTTTTTAAGTTGAAGACCGTTTCTTTCCTCTCTAAAGTTATCCTGGTTTTACTTCACTTAATATTTTATTGATAAATGATTTTTATTTTGTAAATAGGTTCTTTACAAACTCTTTTACACGTTAATTTTTTTTTCGTCCATTTCTTTAATTTAATTTCACCTGTTAGTAATAAAGTCTTGTAAATTAAATTTGATCCATTTCCTGGTTACCGCTGAAATATTGCATGCATGTGATCTGGTAATGGAACCGGAAGATGACCATAGAAATATTCAGTTTGCGATTCCGTGCTACAAAAAAAAAAAAAATGTAAACTTGTTCAATGAGAAAGTATGTATAATAAAGCTGTTTGGTGCTTGGTAGTTTGTTTGAGCTTAGTTTATTCTATTCTATTAGGTATGTACGAGTATAACGGGAAAACGTACATCCTAGATAAAAAGTAGTATGCTCTACTCGTATGCCCAATTTGATTCAAATACGTTCTGCTGCTTGAACGAAACGGTATAACAAACAAACGTACTTACATACAAACTTTCACACTGCATAGTTTTTTCAAAGTTGCATAAATATGCCGAATGCATATTGCTTATTTTCAAGTATCTATGCGTTTAGTTAAGGACGTCTAACTTTAAAGTGACAAATATATTATGATGGTAGTGTAAGTTGGTTTAACAAAAATCTTACAGTAACCTTCCGGACTGAGCTCGAGTCGTTGACGGCGCGTAGTGGTTCTCGTGCAACTCAAAGAGATTGCAGCAAAGTCGTAGGGGCCAGCTATAAGCCCCAAACCTATTATAATTCCAAGGGAAGCCCTTCTGCAGGGGCCCTTCAGGGTCGAAGCCTCCTGGAGCCTAGAGGGTGGTGCAAACTGTTACCTCGACTCCAGGAATAAGGCAAGGAAGGTACGGGGTAGGTTTTTTAGTTAGTAAGTGTCTGACACTGGTCTCCCGCTCCGCCCAAGAGCGGGTTTCGTCATTGGATGATTTTCACCTACCATAAAAAAAAGGGAAGCCCGTATTTCTCGGATGCAAAGGGCAAAGAAACAACATAGGTTTAGTTTTACTCAGTAAAAGTCCAACTCGAAAAAGCAGGAGAACTTTTTAGATTATTACCCACATAAAAGAGCCGCCGGGATTCCGATCCTGACTTCCGGCCACCGTAGGCGCGGGCCTGCGGACGGTGAGTATTGGGTAGCTCGCCGTCCGGTCGTCTGGTAATCGTCCGGACCAAGCCCAGTCGTCGACGGCGCGCACTGTTCCCGCGCGCCTCAAGGAGTTGTCAGCAACCGTAGGAACCCTGCAGAAGGGTCGAAGCCAATTAGGGCCACGGGTTTGCGTCTGAAAAGGAAGGCTCTGGCCCTGGTATGTATGGCGATGTAGGAACGGGGTAGGTTGTTTAGTCAGTAAGAGTCTGACACTTGTTTTCCGCTCCGCCCAAGAGCGGGATTCGTCATTGGATAATTTTTACCTACCATAAAAAAAAACCCACATAAAAGAAAATCTGTATGTTGGTTTGTTATTTTAATACAAGGAATATATCAGTGTGATTCGACAACCGATTCATGTTTCTTATACTAGGTTTATACTAACAGAGTACCGTGGGCGTCCTATTCAAGGGGTCACGATACCATGTTCCTTTATGGAGTCAGTTTTGTAACAGCTAAATTTATAGACGAGGTCCCGTTCAACGGTGAATGGGAATTCATAATGCGAAATGAGGGTCAGCCAAAAATGGAGAATATATCCTTTTGCATTTAGTGAGAACGATTTTGTCTTACAAAATTCGACCGAACTAACCATAAATACGTTGAAGTTTAATGAGGCCAAGGGTTTGCTTCTAGCTCGGTCCTGGTATGAATGGCAACGAAGGAACGGGGTGGGTTTATAGTCAGTAAAAGTCTGACACTATTTCCTGCTTTGCCCAAAGACGGGGGATGCCGCTGGATGATTTTCCCCAATTACTGGAGCAATGTATGTAAGATCAACTTTTTCGCTGCATGTTGCAGGTTCGACTCTAGATAAGAAACAAATATTTGCAAAGCTACGTATAGTTATACAAACACAACAAAAAACAAACAAACAAAACAACACACACACACAAACAAACAAAACGACAAATACTAAAACAAACAAACAAACAAATGTTTGCGAACGAACCCAAAAAACAGGTATAATTCTAAAATGTTTACTAAAAAAAACATTACATCAAGCAAAATATACTGCAGATTCACCTCCAAATTAAACGTATCATGAAAAGGGGCCTTAATATCAAGCCATGCATATTTATGACTTCACAAATCCCGCTCAAAATGAGAGTACAGATCAAACATTGCGTTGGTGGAACGCCCCTCTTTTAATGACGTCAGCGCTATGTAAAAATGGCAGAACATTCTGTTTAGTCCTCGATTTGGCATCGATGTGTATTTAGGCCTCGTAATCAGTGCGTTGCAGGATTCGTAAATGCTTTTTTTGAAAGGTAAAAAACCATAGAACGATTTCTTTTAACTACTTTTTTATTGTTAGCTAACTAGTGCTTGAAAACCATCCCACCTGATGGTAAGCAGTGATGCAATTGTCGATGGTGAGGCGCGCTAGTTTATTAAGAGTCTATTCACTCTAGCCTTGAAAATAGGTACTTAAATTAATTGGACGGGAATACCGCAACAGGCAAACTGTCTCTTGTTTTCCTTTACGTTATATGACCATGAGTTTTGTTCACAGAATGTCTCAACAGCATTAGCAGGCCTTAGCTGGCCCCTGCAGTTTGCTGGCAATGCTGGCATTCCCTTGAGAAGCCCGTGAAACAGTATGCACTGTTGACGACTTGGGCTCGGTCTGGACGGCAAGCTACCCGTTGCTTGTTGTCGAATATATGGTGAGGCTCTGCCCAAAGAGTGTTCTCCTCTACCACTACAACCCGTTCTCCCACGCAATAGTGACAACTAAGTTATCAAAGGCAATATCTATTTTTTATATGTTATATAATTATTGAAAGATGATTTGTAGATCACAAAAAAACTGCAAGATTTTTATATTTGGGAAAAATATTTGCTGCTGTATTTTACTCGGAACAAGTCAAAATGTTTTGAAGTTTTTTATGTATTGCTTATAAATTTTTAGTGTATCATAAAATTGATTATGACGGCCGACGGATCCTTTTGAAAGTAAAAACATTTTTTTTCAGCAAAATTTTTAACGTCGATGAACTGAAGAAATACTAACAAACCGAACGTAACAAAAATCTTAGAAGTCAAACAAATTAAAAATATAATATATAAATTTATATTTAAAAAATCAATGCCCCTTTTCGTTATAAATTTATAACTCAAGAACGGGCTCACTTATCCAAATCAAATGTTTAGTCTTTGTACGAACTATTTGGTAGTTGGTTTATGTGAAGCCTGCACCAAATCTGTCGAGCGGTTCTTCATATATCACATTTTTCTGCTGTCGGGAGCGAATCCGCGGGCAAAAGCTAGTATAATATATTGTAATATGTTTGACAGTCTAAGACTCAGTGAGATCATTTTTTGTCACTGAATTCACCTTAGATACACAAAAATCATTCTAGTTTCCAAAAGTACGTTCCTGTACTTTGGGAAACTAAACACTGAACTATCTTCTTATTCAGGCTCTTCCTTAAAGAATGGTGCCATTTCCACTGAGGCACCATTGCTCACACCTAGAAAACTATTTTTTTTTTAAGAAACACCTACTATACATACACGTCCTTCTGGGGCCAAGGCTTGATGCGAAAGTGGAACACCGGGGCCCTGGAACTAAGGCAGGAAGGAACGATGTGTCGTTTAGTCAGTAAAAATCTGACACTATCTCCCGCTCCGCCGGTCGGGATTCGTTATTCGATGATTTTTCTCACCATAAAAAAAAATAATATAGGTACTCGAATATATATGTGTATCTTTCTAACTTGCCAAGACAGACAGTCAGGAACTAAGAAACATTGGGTGCATTCAAGTGCTGGCACACCGCATGCATTACTCATGAACTCAGTAGGAAACGGATAGATGGACACACGTAACGATGTATGTATGTATGGGTAGATGTCCAGACGGATTGCCAGGTGCGCTTCTACGGAAGTCTGAGGAATGGTAGAGGATGGTTAATAAAGAAAGTGGTACGAGTAAAAGAATTCTAGAAACCGTACTCGTTGATCTTGAGCGAACGTCGGGGTTCGCGCGGGTATTAACGGAAAGTTGCTAATTTTCCAAATTTTAATTTATTTGTCTATAAAAAAATATTTACGGTTTTGGATAAATATCAAAATACCCTATAAGAAAAGCTTAATATTTTATAATCTATGCGATCACTTATTTTTCAACTGAATGGCGCGAAATCACGGATTAACGAGTATCCTTTTGTTCTGACGTCATTTCAATGCAGACGCATGGTCAGAACAAAGGAATAGAAGGCGTGGGTTAAACTAAGCCTCGTTTACGAAACAATCGTAACTTATCTAGGAGGCCTTTTTTAATTTTTATGATGGGAGAAATCATGTAATGTCGAATCTCGCCCTTGGGCGGAGCAGGCAACAGTGTCACACTCTTACTGACTGACACACACCGTTTCTTCTTTGAGTTTCGCACTGGGGTCAAGCCTTCTTTTCAGAAAGAGACCCTGGGCACCAGTAGGCTTTGACCCTTTTGCAGAGTCCCAACGGTTTTTGCAATCATAAACACTTTATACTATAGGATATATCGAGTTATTACTGGCTACAGCCATTTTAAATTAAAAACAATAGAATTCAAAATGAGTTCGTGTTTCGAATCCCAATGAATCCGTTGGCATTTGTGATTATTTCAAGACATCTATTGATGCTCTGTCTAAGGAATTAGCTAAGGTGGCATTGTTGAACATGTCTTTTGAATTTACGAGATTCTCTTGTGAGAAAGTCATTTGTTTTTATTAGAAAGAGTATGTATGTGAAGCCGGGGCCAGACGAATGTAACTTGTAATGTAATCCACCGTGTAATGTAACACGAATTCTACGTGTGGACGTCTCCTCGTGGGGGTGATCGGCGGCGGCAACCTCTCGCGCCAGGCTTTGGTTCAGGCCATGGTCCGCAGCGAAGAGGAATGGCAGGCGGTCGCCTCCTTCTGAGAAGCAGTAATGCTCGTAAAGGAGGAGGCTGACCGCATAGGGCAAAGGCAACAGCGCCCTCGCCGTAGCCGTCGCCGCCGCGATCCTGCCGATATCCGGCCACCGTAGACACTGGCTCGCGGACGGTGAGCAATGGGTAGCTCGCCGTCCGGTCGTCTGGTAACTGTCCAAACCGAGTCCAAGTCTTCAGGGTCGAAGCCTTCTGGAGCCGCCGGTTTGTGTGAAACTGTTACCGCAGCTCTAGGAATAAGGCAATGAAGGAATGGGGTAGGTTTTTTAGTCAGTAAGAGTCTGACACTGGTCTCCCGCTCCGCCCAAGAGCGGGCTTCGTCATTCGATGATTTTCACCTACCATAAAAAAACCGTGTAATGTAACACGCATTCTACGTGTGGACTTTACTACGAGCATTACATGTAACACTCGCGCGGCGCTCGGGGTTGATCCATCAACTGTCGGTTTTTAGTGCGAACACAAAGGAGCTCGCAGTGCTCGTTTAGACGGCATTCGTGACGGTTGTCTGGTGTGTGCATCATGTGGAGTGACGAACCATCACCGCTATTTGGTATATTTGTAGCAACTGATGACATGCAGCTCCGAAAATAGATTCGCGTACACAACCTACACCAATATAGTAAAGAGGTAAAGTTTGTTTTTTTGTTTGTAGGAGGTAATCTCTGGAACCACTGGTCCGATTGGAAAAATTTTAGCAACAATAGAAAGCTGCTTTACTCCTGAGTGACATAGGCTCCTGAGTGATATTTTATATACGCGGGCGAAGCTGCTGACAAAAGCTATTTCGCTATAAGTTCGTGCGCCGTCCATACTGGTGGCGCTAATCACTCGTAATCTGACATTACACGTTAGGGTCAACACACATCGAAAGATCAGCGAAGGGCAGCGAAGCGGAGGGCAGTGTCAGTGTTGTATGAGTTTTAATTTTATTTTCATTACTGTAATATTTATTATCGTATGATAAACTCTAACGAGCCGCGCGGATGCCCGCGCATCCTCGCGCTTTCTTTAAAGAGCGCTTCGCCGCTCTTTCGGTGTGAGTTGACCCTTACACTCATCTGGACCCGGCTTAAGGAAATCGCAGTTGCGCTAATGTGACAACAAATTGACCGGATAGACTCTGATAGCTATAAAAAGTAACGTTGCTTTTACTGTCTTCGTGATTTACGATTTAGAAGACCTCAAAAAAGCACTGTCCTTTCTTTAGTAGATGTTGGTTAGTCGAATCATGAGCTCCAAAGATGGGGATGAGTTCTACTTACCCCAAGTTAATAACTTCTGCTCTATTTTGACCAATTTTTACTGACAAAAACGTTGGTAATGTGAAAACTTATTTACATTTAGAATGTTTTTTTGGTGAGTTTTTTTGCTCAGATTTTTTCGCTAGTTCAAAAACGATAGTTAACCTTTCGAGTACCGTAATTACAGATACAATTAAAAGATAATAAAAAATAGGTGTGCGGACACCGGTGTCCTCTTGGGACTTAATGAATTCAAGTTTTGGGGGCCCCAGGACATTGCTCTGCCTAGCCCATTGATAGCTACGTCAGTAGTACCCAAAACAACGTCGTCAGTTCGTTGCATGCGCATGATTTGACTTGCAATGAGTGCGTGAGCGCAACTAACGGAACACAGAAACACATTATTGATTCGTTGACATTTCGTAGATGAGGTTTTATCAAGGGTTCGTCCGTGGGAAGAATTTGTGTTTGTGTTTTTTTTTTATGGTAAGTAAAAATCGTCCAATGACGAATCCTGCCCTTGAGCGGAGCGGGAAACAGTGTCGGACTCTTACTGATTAAACAACCTACCCCATTCCTACGTTATCATATACACCAGGACCAGAGCTTACCTTTCAGACGCGAACCCTTGGCCATAGATGACTACCTACGGTTTGCTGGCAACTCCTTGAGTCACACGGGAACAGTGCGTGCCGTTGACATAATAATGTGTGATAATGTGTGTTTTTTTTCCTCTCCATCACATCAGGTTTGCTTGAAGAAAACTCAACTTTGAGTTAAACTCGCCTTTGTACATAGTCATTGTAATCCTCTTTTTTATAAACTGTTTGGTGTACAATAAATAACTAAAGTTATAAAGTCTGGTCTTAAAACGGTGAAGGAAATCATCGTGAGGAAACTGGCATGTCCTCGAATCCGCATGGCAGATTACAGCCCACTCCAACTCCAAGAGAAGAGACCTGGGTCCCAGCGCTTCATCCAGCTTAGAGCATAATATACTAGATGACATCCCATTTAAAAAAAACCACTGTAGTGAAACAGTTACTGGCAGGTAATATTAGAATCCCGTGACAAACTTCCAACTCATAACCTGTTGAGTTCCACCCTATTGTCACTAAACAACGGCTCAAACTACCAACGATTAGTCCTTCTTAGTCCTCAAACGAAATTAGGCTCCGTTTAAAATCGTCCAAACAAAGCGTAGTAAGGCTGGGTGCACACGAGCTACAATTACTGCAGGCTATTGTGGGCTATTGTTCGTGAGCAGCGATCAGAGCTGTAATTACACGCCTAACTGACAGTTGAGGCTACGGCTGGACAATTTGTTGGTTTAGCTGTGTTAAGGGTGTAGGGTTGTGGGGATTGTAAAAAAAAAATACGTTTTCGGTTAATGAAAAAGGGTAATCGTAGAGTTTTTTTGCTAATTCTTCTCCAAAGGCAAAAACCAGTTGATCGATTTTTAAAAGAAAGACAGTTTTTTTTTTCATTTTTAACACTTATGTTAGGGCAACATTGCAAATTTACTGCTTAAAAATCACTCTTAAATTATATCATAATCAAACTCTTAAACTAAAATGGTTTTTCCTTTAAAAATTATTTACTTATAACATTTATGTTAGGGCAACATTGTGATTGCTTAAGGATTTTCCTAAAAACATCATAATAATTTTAAATGTCAAAATTCTAGTTTGTCTCACAAACTAGAATTTTTATTAGAATTTTTACTTAGCACCTGTCGTCGTTAAATATGTTTTTACAACTGAATTATTTGGTCTGTTTCCTTAATAGGTTAGAGTTGTTTCCAACTTTAAAAGGATGCACTTAGTAAAACTAAAGATACTTAAAAATATACACTTAACATCGTGCACCCCTAAATTATGCATTGCCCATTTGCTCACCCACTAGCACACATAATTACAGAATGGTTCCTGTCTAAGCGACCGGCTGGTGTGTCCCCCTCTTAACACCGTTACAATGTGCCCAACCGAGTCATTTCGAGCCTCATTGCCGAGTAAGTGAATTTGTAAGTAAATGGACTGTTTAACGCTGGGTAACTTTTGAGGAGTTGCTTGCAAAGACTTTTTAGGGACAGTTTTTTGTATGGGTGTCATTTAAACATGTTTGACAGCCGTTTTTTTAGTTTGATACTAGCTACCCGCTTTGTATAGGTACAATGCTGATAATATGCATGTATTATCCATAGGTATGTATACCTTTTTCTTGATATTAAAACAAAAACAGCATCAAAATTCGTTACGTAGTTTTAAAGGTAAAGCATACAAAGGAATCGAAGGCGTGGCCTACTCGAAGTTAACAGATTGACAGCATAGCAAAGCATAGCCTCAGCCTTGCAATGTTGCTACTGCTAGGACTCAGGCCTCGTCTCTAGGAGAGGGAATGGGCTAAAGAGAAATCAGAGTTATGTTATTTTATGATTTTTTTTGAGTTCTTCTTATAATCATATAACCCTGTCTCCAAAAAATGGTTAGTAAAGTTAACGACTATATATGAATATGTATGTTTATTTTAATGTCATATAAGTACTGTAGTATAAGTTAACATTTTGGTTTTAAGTCTCAGTACTAAGGGACTTTAGTTAGCACTAAGACTTAAAACTAAAATGTTTTTAGGGAGAGGAAAGCGATAACATTGTTAAGCATAAGTTAAATAATGAAAATTGACCTAGAAGTAGATGCCGATGAAATTGCTGAGCAGCCAAGAGTTTTCCAGTGTAGAATTTTGGTCCATACCTGAAAAAAAGAAAAAAGTAAATAAGTTACTGAAATCATATTTCACGTTATTGAAATAATAATAAGTGATATTTATATGTGTACTGCCGCGAAGAACATGCGCTCAATAAATATTAGATATCACTTATAGAATAGGATGCGGACACAAAACCAAGAGAAAAAGTGAGTTTAACTAATCATCATCATCATCATTTCAGCAGTAAGACGTCCACTATTGGACATAGGCCTAGAGCAAGCGTCGCCACAACGACCGGTCCCGTGCTTCTCGCATTCATCGGATTCCAGCATCCCTGGCCAGGTCATCAGTCCACCTTGTGGGAGGCCTTTCAACGTTACGTCTTCCGGCATGCGGTCGCCACACCAGAAGTTTTGGTTTTTCCAAAACTTTCGTGCAATGTGCCCTGCCTATTGCAATGAATGAATTGAATGTGCATTGCCACATAAGTTTCTCTTGCGGATATCTTCATTTCTGATTCGATTACGCAAGGAAACTTCGATCATAGCTCTTTCCATTACCCGGTGAGCTCAACTAATAAAGATTATGATTCCCTTTTACCAATCAAAACAATGGATAAATACACGTGGGTGTAGTTTTCTAAGAAGATGTAGTCAATTAAGAAAATTGATAGTCCTCAAGTGATGCCAAAGTAATACTACAGCCGGAAAGTGATCCACTGTTCGACACTGATATATGCGAATATTGAGATGGTCTGAGATGTGAGCGATGAGCGATTTATAGAGAACTATAAAATTACTATGAACTTCAATGAATTGATTCATCACCATCATTAGCCTTATTAATGTTCGCACTGCTGGGTCACAGTCCTCCTCTATAGGAGAGGGAATGGGCCATAATCCACCAAATAAAAAGCACTTTTTTTTTCTAAAACTTGAATTAACGAATGCATGTACGAAATTAATTTATTTATTATTATTGTCAGTTGCCGTACCTTAAATAATAAAAGTAATCATAGGGTATGACACAATTATAAATCTTCAATGGAAACGGCCACATTGGTTAAAACATTTTATATCTCGTATTCTTTACAATCAATTTTGATTTTCTTTCTACAATTGCTATTTTATTTTATGTACAAAAAAAAATCCGCTGAGTTCCACTGAGACCATCATACCTATGCAATGACGCTGTCAATAGTTACAAATCTATAGGTTAAGGTTAACTTATGGCAACTTATGCTCAATAAATTTACTTCGCTACAAGTTCATACGTTGGACCATCCCATATAATGATACTTTGATTGATTCATTATTCATATTGATGTACAAGAAAATCAATTATGTTGATGAGCTAAATATATTTCTGCTTAGAATCGTATTAGATAAGCTTTTTATAACAAGTACGAATACAATTGATTGTTTCGACTCACGCGCAGTTATAAGTATGATTCGTTTAAAATTACAGTCATCATGTAATGGAAAGTTTGTTTTAAGGATCGTTTTGATTGGCTTGTTAGTACAGATTTTTTTGTGTAATCATTCATCAAATTCTTTTTCCCAGCCTAGTTATTTCGACCTAACAACATCATTTCAGTTAATATATTATGTCCACTGTTGGACATGTACCTCCCTAAGTGTCAAGGTATCGACCGATCCTGTTCATCTTGTATCCATTGGATTTCCGCGACGTTCACTAGGTTTTTTTTTTATGGTAGGTAAAAATCATCCAATGACGAGTCCCGCTCTTGGGCGGAGCGGAAAACAAGTGACTAAAAAACCTACCCCGTTCCTACATCGCCATACATACCAGGGCCAGAGCCTTCCTTTTCAGACACAAACCCGTGGCCCTGATTGGCTTCATCGATCCACCTTTTCATCTTGTGATAGGCCTTTCAACGCTGCGTTTTTTTTTACATGGTCACGACTCAGCCTAAGGTATTAAGTGGGACTTTGTACTGTACTTTTTGCAAGTGCTTAAAATTTTAATAAATAAATAAACTGCTATTAAGTCTGCCAATTTTTAGGTAAGTCTGCAACTTGGTTTTCTTAGTATCTTCATTTCTGGACCACTACTAATCATAGACAGGACAAAGGAGAGCTTTTGCCCAATGAATGTATAAACGTGCTGATAAAGCTTATCCAATGAGGTGATCTCATATTATCTTTTAGATTTAGGTTCATAATCCAGAATAGCCCGTAAAAATTAAATTTTCGAAAGTATTTTTTTTTTAATTTTGGCTCAATTAAATAGCATGGTATTTGCGGTACCAACATGTTCTTATTTATAGAAATTATCATCATAACTTTGTACCTAACGTCATAAAAATCTTAGTAGCATCCACGGCTTCACCACATCAGTTTTCAGATTAAATGTCTTGATATTTTTATCTACATACCAATCTAAGGTTGTTACTAAATTCTCACCAAAACAAACTTTCAATTTCAACACCTCAAACTAATTTCTCAACTTTTTCTCAGAAACCATGAACATGGCAACTTTCATCCTCACACATGTATCTCTGTCCCCATCCGTAGAGAACAATGCTTGAACATACAAAACAATAGCATCATCTTAATGATCTCATTTATCTGTATACTGATAATAAGAAACATAGGTGTGTGTTATCAACGGAATTATCATGAAGTTAATTTGATTCAATCTCATGAATGTTCACACACGCTCCATTGTATCATGGTTATGTTAGTAATGGAAGAGAAGCAGAAGATTAACTTGAAAGAGGTAAACGGTGAAAGTTTTTATAAGGTAACTTTAACCAAATGGCATAGTAGAATGATGGCATAGGAGATTATTCAAAAGAATCACCGTGGTCTTAAAACGTAAAGAGTTACTGAAAGATCACAGGTAGGTTTTAGTCGGTAAGTCTGAAACACAGTTTTGCTCCACCTAGAGAAGAAGAAGTTTTTCGATACTTTTACACCCAATAAAAAAGAAAATAAGGAAACAAATTATTTGAAGGACTTCATTTGCAGAAATGTATGGTATTATTTTAATCAGTGTGCAGATAGCGTTATAACATTTTCTTTTTTCAATAAAAAATACATAAGTATTTTCTGCAACAATTAGATACTTCTAAAACGTCAGAACATGCGTATGTTGCAAACTAAATTCTGGACATATTAAGTAATGTGGTTTTTCTGTTATTGTACTTCATATTGACAAACGTTTTACCAAAGGTTGTGCTTGCTGGGGGTTCACACATGAGCGGCCATAATGATTCCATAGACAAATAGTTATTTCAAGCAGAAAGACATGTTACTAACCGTAATTGAACTGTCAAACTGATATGGACATCCGTCATCCATATTTTGTATGGAAATGTTGATTCCATTGATAACAATAAAATTTAATTGCATTTTGTTTTGTGGAACTCAAATGGGTGAACATTTGAATATCGGAAATTATTCCAATGAAGGGTACTTCCTGGATAAAAAGTCCAAATTGTTGGTAAATCAAATTTTATGAGAATTGTTTTTTTTAATGTTTTGTTATACTTTGAAAGCAAAACAGCAGGGTCCTGGAACTAAGGCAAAGGAAGGACGGTGTGGGTCGTTTAATATTGTAAAAACAAAGTCTTCCCGACTATCTGTCTAAACTAATTTGCAACAAGCAGTTTTCTCCAAAAGTCAGACTGATTTATGACGGAAGTTTTAATATATTTTAGTAGAGAAGACCCAAGAATTTCAGTGACTTCTATGCTAGTATTTTTTTGCAGGTTGTGCTTGAAAATGTAATAAACAGACAGAATTAGTATGGATAAGAGAAAATCAGGAATGTATGGAATGTGATGACATTCAGTTTCAAATGAGTTTATCGCTATCAATTTAAATGCATTGAAACAGCAAACCTTATTTGAATTCTGTTCAGTAATCAGTTTTATTTAAATAAATTAAATGAACTTGTTGAGTTCATAATACTATATTTGTTGAAGAGCAGTCGAAGCCGAGTGGTAACTGCAACGACTTACGTGTCCTGTATCACGGGTTCAAACCTAGTCAGTTTTTACTTTGTGTAATTTAATTTTAACGCCTCTCAAGACAGTGAAGAAAAACATCAGAGGAATCATACAACAGAGGAAATGAGCATGTCTGTCTCCTTAACCCACAATAGGCGCGTATGGTGATTACAGCCCATTCCCTTTTATATAGAGGGGCTAAAGTCCCTGCAGTGGGATCTTAGTACGAAGTCATTCTTCTACACTTTATTATTTACATTTATATATGACTAGATTTTGTCAGTGGCTTCGCCCGCGTACTTAAAATAGCCTATGTCACTCAGGAGTAAAGCAGCTTTCTATTGTTGCTAAAATTTTTCCAATCGGACCAGTAGTTCCAGAGATTACCTCCTACAAACAAAAAAACAAAAAAATAAAAAAAACAAACTTTACCTCTTTATTATATTAGTGTAGATTTATTTATTCGGCGGTATAACTTCATGTTCGGCCTCATCTAGTTTACATTGACGAAGAAATTGACACGTGAATGTGTTTTTAAACTCTTGAGCCCCAAGCAAATGCCAGCATTCGCACAATTATTTTCTTTTTATTGTCATTAACTACGGTATTCAAAAGTTTATAAAGCTTATTTATAAAATAAGTATAATTTATCCTTATAATTAAGAGAAATAATAATATAATATTTCGTTCGATCGATCGATTCATGGGATTCGTCATTCGATGATTTTTCCCACCATAAAAAAAAAGTATAATATTTATGACGAAGACCAAGCTAAGCTCAAAATCACTCGCACCTTTCGATTTAAGACTACTAATTCTAATCTGACAATATCCTTTCCTTTAATATTTAGTGTTTATTTATTTTATTTTTACTCAGCCATAAGTCTCGAACCATCTTAAAAAGGTTTTAATGAAAGTCTCTACAGTAACTCAACTTTAAATAATATTCTCTTAGTTAAATAACGGCAGATTACAGCAAATTTCTTCAGAGTTAAGAACTTAATTCCTGAGTCCCCTTTTATTTAGCCTTAATTAATCTCAGCCACAGTTGGTTCTACTTCATAGCTCGGCTTACAGCTTGTGTTTCCTTTTCTTGAAGCAGCAATTTGTTTGTAAGTACATTTATTTTGCTGTAATATATTTATTAAAGAAGTTGTTTTTTATTGCTATAAATTAGTGCTTGACTGCGATCCCACCTAATGGTAAGCAGTGATGCAATCGTTGATGGTAAGGCATACTAGTTTTTAAGAGCCTATTCACTCTAGCCTTGAAGACACCTAAATTATAATCTGACGGAAAGACTGCAGCCGGCAAACTGTTCCTTTGATGTACGTGGTATAAATGACGAGGCCAAAACGCAAAGCTTTTTCGAATTATATTTCGATACATATATTAAATTCTATTTTTGTTTTCGTAAAGAAAACAATTCCATTTAGCTTCTATATTTGTCATCATTGACTTAATTTTGATGTATCTACTAAAAAAATTATTGTTACATCTTGCATGATTAATATTGTTATTTTTTTTTTGTATATTGAATGCATCATATTTATGCTATGTTATGCCAAGAATGTCATAAAATAGCATCTTATGAACTTGAATTTAAGATCTGTATTCACAACCTAAATGCTATGTTACGCAAACAAACTTGATTATAATTATAATGCATTTTAATGTGTAAAATACGTATCAAACACATTTCATTATAATTAAAGATTATATTTAATATAAATAAGTAATATATTCCCATGATAAAAAATGACCAATTTGCTATTTCCAAAAATAAATTTTATTATCATTAAAGACTAAATATATTTAATATTATATTCCCATGATAAAAAAAGTTCAATTTGGACATGGTCTATCTGTAGGTATGCACAATTTCATCCGGATCCGTTCAACTGTTTGAGCTTGAAAGAGTAACAAACATACACACATATAAGGTCGACTGGTAGAAAATGCCTAAGGCATTAAGTCCTTTGTACATTGTTTTGTGCATAAAGTTTTAATAAATAAATAAATACATAACCGTGATCTAAATAACAAAAACTTAGTAAAGTTCTCTCAATTTTCCTAAGAAATTAATCACAATACTCTAACATATTCTCACATTAGTCCATACTCTGATGGTAAGCAACATATTTCATAGATTCGTGACCATTGTGCGATGCCGAGCAATAATTATTTCACAATTTTATCTTGCGTTCGATTATTTTATTTATAGACAGGCCCAGCAGACGTTCCCACTGTGCGGATCAGGGGGGTTCTTGATAGTGGTGGGAAAAGGAATTTAAGGTTTATCGATACTTTTATGTACTTTGGTTCCGCCGTCAAGAAATAGCTTCGTATTCGCAACTAACTAAAAGGTAATTAAAAAGGTTTTAATGAAAGTCTCTACAGTAACTCAACTTTAAATAATATTCTCTTAGTTAAATAACGGCAGATTACAGCAAATTTCTTCAGAGTTAAGAACTTAATTCCTGAGTCCCCTTTTATTTAGCCTTAATTAATCTCAGCCACAGTTGGTTCTACTTCATAGCTCGGCTTACAGCTTGTGTTTCCTTTTCTTGAAGCAGCAATTTGTTTGTAAGTACATTTATTTTGCTGTAATATATTTATTAAAGAAGTTGTTTTTTATTGCTATAAATTAGTGCTTGACTGCGATCCCACCTAATGGTAAGCAGTGATGCAATCGTTGATGGTAAGGCATACTAGTTTTTAAGAGCCTATTCACTCTAGCCTTGAAGACACCTAAATTATAATCTGACGGAAAGACTGCAGCCGGCAAACTGTTCCTTTGATGTACGTGGTATAAATGACGAGGCCAAAACGCAAAGCTTTTTCGAATTATATTTCGATACATATATTAAATTCTATTTTTGTTTTCGTAAAGAAAACAATTCCATTTAGCTTCTATATTTGTCATCATTGACTTAATTTTGATGTATCTACTAAAAAAATTATTGTTACATCTTGCATGATTAATATTGTTATTTTTTTTTTGTATATTGAATGCATCATATTTATGCTATGTTATGCCAAGAATGTCATAAAATAGCATCTTATGAACTTGAATTTAAGATCTGTATTCACAACCTAAATGCTATGTTACGCAAACAAACTTGATTATAATTATAATGCATTTTAATGTGTAAAATACGTATCAAACACATTTCATTATAATTAAAGATTATATTTAATATAAATAAGTAATATATTCCCATGATAAAAAATGACCAATTTGCTATTTCCAAAAATAAATTTTATTATCATTAAAGACTAAATATATTTAATATTATATTCCCATGATAAAAAAAGTTCAATTTGGACATGGTCTATCTGTAGGTATGCACAATTTCATCCGGATCCGTTCAACTGTTTGAGCTTGAAAGAGTAACAAACATACACACATATAAGGTCGACTGGTAGAAAATGCCTAAGGCATTAAGTCCTTTGTACATTGTTTTGTGCATAAAGTTTTAATAAATAAATAAATACATAACCGTGATCTAAATAACAAAAACTTAGTAAAGTTCTCTCAATTTTCCTAAGAAATTAATCACAATACTCTAACATATTCTCACATTAGTCCATACTCTGATGGTAAGCAACATATTTCATAGATTCGTGACCATTGTGCGATGCCGAGCAATAATTATTTCACAATTTTATCTTGCGTTCGATTATTTTATTTATAGACAGGCCCAGCAGACGTTCCCACTGTGCGGATCAGGGGGGTTCTTGATAGTGGTGGGAAAAGGAATTTAAGGTTTATCGATACTTTTATGTACTTTGGTTCCGCCGTCAAGAAATAGCTTCGTATTCGCAACTAACTAAAAGGTAATTAAAAATAACTTATATAGATATTTACTAATATTATTTTCAGATATCGTATAACTTGAAGTCTCTTTGAATTTGAGTACAGTCCTCAGCAGCAAATGGAAGAATTTTTTATCTCCAATAAAATTAGAAGTATGTTACATTTGACTTTCAATTCATTAAGCCCCAAGCGAACGCCGGTGTTTGCACACATAAGTATTGTTCTTTAATTCTGTCTGTGTACTAAAATCGAAAGGTTAAGAACCAAAACTTTAAAGAGCACTTTTTCAGAATTAGTAGCACAGCGCAGCGTAGCATCAGCCAATGTTCTCACTGCTGGAACTCAGATCTCCTTTCTAGGAGAGGGATTGAGCCATAATCACATGTCTTAATTTTTGTTTGTTGTAGGAGTGCCAATTTCTCAAAACGGTGAAGGAAATTTATGTATACTTATTTTGAATTTAGATTCGATCAAGTTATATCGACATAATCCCATCCCTCGACACATGGTGTTCGCGTGTAAGTAGTGATATCATCTATTTATAAGTGGACGTTCCGCTCAGCCACATATCACAGTGAATGAACACTTTTGTTACAGCACAACATTACTTACTGCGTACATTGTAGCTCTGCGGAGGATCCGAATGAAATATGGACATCAGAATGTATTTTTTTACTATAGATTTTGTTTTAATCTTGAATAAATCCTAAAAAAGGAGTGAGTGTTATTTGGTACATGTGTCTTAAATGAGTTACATTTAAAATTGACTTTAAAAAACCATTGCCTTGTATTAAGAACTAGCGACCCGCCCCAGCTTCGCCCGGGGGCATAATATTGAATATATTATGCATGTATTATACACATAAACCTTCCTCTTGAATCACTCTATCTATTAAAAAAAACCGCATCAAAATCCGTTGCGTAGTTTTAAAGATTTAAGCATACATAGGGACAGGACGACTTTGTTTTATACTATGTTATGATGATGATTTGTGTGTCGAGGATGCATTTTTTTACATTGTTGATAGGTTTGCGCTTGACTGCTATCTCACCTGTCCCCCTAGCCAAGTTTCAATCGTATCGTTAAGAGTTAAGGCCTAACATAACAATACAATATAATATTGGTAAGTTACAAAAAAAGCCATGAGTATAAATGTGGATGGGTGGAGAGGAGAGGGCGACCAAAGACAATATGGATGGATTGTGTGAGAAGTGATATGGAAGACAGAGGAGTTAGTGATAGCGTGACGGGTGACAGGACAGAATGGAAGGAAAAAACATATATGCCGACCCCAAATAAAACGGGATAAGGGCAAGAAGATGATGATGATGAATATCATATTTTCAATTTCTTGCATAATTGTTTTCAAAAATTAACTAAAAATATAACTCAGAGTACCAATCAAATTGTCAATCAAAATTGAATTTACGAAATCCCAAAAAAACTCCCTATAACATTATATATGTTAGTTTTTTTTATTGTGAAAATTACAAAACAAGCACATGAATAAAACTGTAAGCAATCATTAACATGTAAACTATAAAACGCAAGAAACCGACCCCTAGCAATAAAAGTACAACTTTCACTTACACGCCCCTTATCAAAATGAATTAGTGCCATAAACATCAATTAAAATTAATGAACACAAACCCACATTTAAACGAACTTCCTACTTAATGCTCCACCCTTTTCAATTGTTAGCGAAATAACATATACGCTGTGTCATTAAAAGGACGTTGGCCTCATTGACTATGATGACTTTTTACCCGACTGTGGTGATGAAAGGAGTTCTGTGTTTTAACTGCACCTAAGTAAAGTTGTTCTGTTTTCCTTGTTGGAAATTACCCAATGATTTCTCCCGCTTTATTATTTAGGCTGGAGATTGGGTATCAGATTTGTACTGACTAAATCCCCCTCCTATGCCCCTTATTTACTTTGTGTTTGCCTATTGGATGACAACCCATGACCTCAGTAGGCTTCGGTCCTGCTGGTCTCCTACAGTTTTGCCGACATTTTTTTATGACGCGCGTGGAATTCTACGTGCCGTTGACGACTCGGGCTTGGTCCGGACCGGACGGCCAGACGGTAAGATACCCAATGCTCGTCGTCCACTAGCCTACGTCTATGATATGGTAGTATCTAAGTATATAGATACCATCTTAGAAGTGGGTTCCAGAACGGTCAAAAATATGTGGACCATTCTGAAGTTGGCATTATGCTACTATCACGCATAAATACTCACAAAAATACATACTTAATACTTTTTCGCAAATGATTCTTAAAAAGAATGACTACGTAGCCAATTGTACGAAGTTCGGAGTGGTCAAGATATTTCGACCACACTGATAGGGCTAGATGGTAACAGTTTCACGGTTTTCCATCCACGAGGCAATTACGAAGTAACTACGGAAGTAGATGAGACTGTAATAAAAGAAAGTATTTATAAAATGTTTTACACAACATATTGGAAAAACCAGACAGATTGCTTTAGGTTGATTTTATAAGTTAATAGTAATAAATGTCTATGACTCTTAAAATACTTTCATAGCATTTTAAACAGCATTTTAGAAACATGAATAATCAAACAAAAGATTACATAAATACATTTCCATACATACCAACAATCTTGTATTACAACTATGTTATAGCGTCTAAAAAAACCGTAAAAATGCAAATACCGAACTCGACGATCCCTAAAAAGTACTTGCATAATTGCATTTTAAACAGTTTTACACAATTGGTATTCAATAAAAACATTTACAGAAAACACCAATAAAACAAACGCATTACAAATATACCTTCACTTACAAAACCATCTCGTATTACAAGTAATATTGACTAAAAAACCGTTAAAATTCAAATATCAAAAACGGCTACTTGAATACAACTACACTATTGCGTAAATACGGTTTTCCTATACAAACTGCTATTGACAAATCAATTGGTATTACTAAACGTTTTCTATCAGATGTGTGCTTATTTACATACCATACAATTTGAATTGAATGAAGCATATTCAACTATCAATAATTTTATAAATGCTACCGCTTGGCAGTGAGTTGTGTTTATATGGGTATTAGGCTGTTTTCAAACTGACTAATGATGGTGAGAAGAGGTTACGGTGATAAGTAATATTTATTTTGTAAATAGGTTTTTAAAAACTTTTACACGTCAATTTTTTTTTTCGTTACTTGAAACTAGATGAACCGGAGTTTCCTAGCTAACTACCCTGAGAAGAAACACCGAAACATACTCAGGATCACAGTCTTTTTTAAACTCTAGAGAACGCATACCTACCGATTATGTCTCCAATTGTGAATTATTCGAAAGGCATTCCATACACAAACATGTAATGGTCAAATCATATGAGGACCATGCAGATTGGAGTCTGAGATGGTCTTTTGAAGAAAGATCCACACAGTTCTAAGTGGACTTGTCCAGTCAGTGCAAGCATTTTATTCAAGCAACTCAGGCTCAGGTGTGAGTAATGAGTGAGAAAGATTTAATAGAAGACGAAGATGATGAAATATTCTGTGTTTGTATTTGATATAATATTTGCAGTCACAATTGAATTGAATAAGGCATATTCAACTATCAATAATTTTAATTTTTTAAATGCTTGAATGGCAGTGAATTGTGTTCATATGGGTATTAGGCTGTTTCCACACTGACTAATAGTGTAAAGGTCATGGTGTGACTAATGAGTGTGAAAGTTTAAATAGAAGACAATGATGATAAGATCTTGTATTGTAGTTTTTGTTTGATGATAATATTTGCAGTTACAGTGTAGATATATACTCTGGGTTAAATTATTTTCGCCAAAACTTGAATTTTGGGCATTTTTTAAATTATTTGACTCGGTATTTTACATTGCTTTTATTTTGATTCTATAAAAAAAATAGTAGTTAGTAGTTTAATATTATTTTTAAGTGTAATGTTAATTAAAGTTTTTATTGTTATGAGTAAAATAATAAAGAATTAATTAATTAAAATTACTTTTAATCTCGTTTTGTTTCGACAAAACGATTTGTACTATTTTTATACATATCTTTTTTATTTTTTTGGTTCTGTCTCAGAATGCAATTTCGAAATCAAAACTTTCAAGTCTATAACATAGTAAGGTATCTCCAGTAGCATCTCATCCACTTTAACATCAGGAATGTCTTGTAATAAGTAAGCAAGTGTTGCATGAAATCACTGTGAAATCGTGTATAGTGACGTGCCTCGGAATTAGCGGTAATAACATTCACAGTTACCGTAGTGATGGGAAACGGGACGTGTAATTGATCCAATGAGGCTTTGGAATGGGGCGACAATCATATAGATTGAATTAAAGCGAATGAATAAGGCTAACCAGCAAAAGATACAAATCCAGCGAAAGCAACAGATTTTTTTTTTACTTTATATAGGCTTTTTCTAATATTTATAAACTAATACTTGGCTACAATCCTACCTGGTGGTAAACAGTGATGCAGTCGATGATGGTGAGGTGCACTGGTTTATTAAGAGCCTATACACTCTAGCCTTGAAGACATCTATTTTATAATCGGACGAGAAGACCGCAGCACCAATATTTAACCTGGAAGGTCTGACTCCGGTATGAAGTTTAAGAAGGAACGGGGTGAACCGTTTAGTTAGTAAGAGTCTGAAACTGTTTTTGGCTCCGCCCAAGGGAGTTATTAGATGATTTTAAACCATAAAAAACCCACTACCTCACCTGATGGAAAGTGACAATGTGGTCGAAAATGTATAATGCCTAGTTTAATATATGGATCACCCAGACCAAGAACAAATGACTGTGTTCATCACACAAAAAAGTGTATTGGCTTAGGATTTAACCCACCACGTCTGGCATAGCAGACAAGTCCACCTAGACCAACAGCTTAGTCCAAAAGTCGAACCGTGCTATAAAACATACATACTTCCTATAAATAAAACTATAAACTAAGTTGTTTAAACAAGTTACACATACATATAAATAAACCATAGTAAAAGGGAAATCGGTGGTAAAACTACACATTAAACAAACAACGAATAACATTTCTCTAATCGTCACATCACATATCCACTTTCCGCAATAACATCGATACTAGTTAATCGATTTCCTAATCGAATAGCGTAGTAGAATGCTGTTTGTCACAGGGTATGAATAGAACAAGCTATATGTTAGTATGTGCATAAAAAAGTTTAGAAAACACATTCATTATACATAGGTCCATCCTGCTCTCAAAACAGTAAAGGAAAACATCGTGAGGAAACCGGCATGTCTTAGAACCAAAAATTCGAAGACATGTGCCATCCACTAATTCGCACTAGGCCCGCGTGGTGGTTAATTCCCTCTCCTAGAGAGTACGCCCGCGTCCCAGCAGTGGGAACAATTAATAAGGCTGATGATGATGATGAGGTCCAATTAACGAGAGGAATTTTTTGTCAGAGTAAGTTTTCCTGATAGCTACAATCTGTGAGTCAAATAGGTAATTTCTAAGTCAAGTTCCAATACTTGGAAATCCCAACAGTAAAGGAAGAAATAGAAAGGTCTTCTGTGGCCTATTAAAAACGCCTTGAACGAAACAGCAATTACCTGGCTACCAAGCTTATGAATACACACAACTGCCCGGCTGAAAAGAATGCGATTAGCCTCAATATAAGTAAAAAATGAGATATCACGTCATAGGATGTACGGGAAACAGTGTCAGACTCTTATTAACTAAACAACCTACCCCATTCCCTCTTAGCCCTCAAACCAGTGTCGGACATTCCTTTCAGAAACCGAACCGGTCTCCAGTAGGCTACGACCCTGCAGTTGGGCCTCTGCATTTGCTGACAATTACTTTAGGCGTGCGAAAACAGAGCGCGTCGTCGATGACCTGGCTTGGTCTGGACTGTTACCAGACGACCGGACGGGCAAGCTACTCGTTGCTCGCCGTCCGGAAGCCCACGCCTGTGGTGGCCGGAAACCGGGATCGGAATTCTAGCGGCGGCGGCATTAATAAATATTAGGTAGACATTGTCTAATTCATACTGTAAGGTTATACAAGAGTACATATCACTTTCATACCATCAACAGTAACTGCACACTATCATTGTCAACTCCTTTCTCAATCCGTTTCACCGCAAACATTTGTGTTCCGCTAGTTTAAACTAAGCTTTATAAGGCGCGACGTATATTTAGCAATATTCTTTATGTACTGAGTTTTATTATACACTCATAAAACTATTGTTTTACTAGAATCAAAAACTCCTATTGAAAGCAGACCAAGGGGGCACTTTCTATCGTCAGACAACCCGAAATCCGGCATGTACTGCGACGCCTCGAGTGGACTCGAGGCGTCGCAGTACCCACCCTTTTTTTTACCCTTACGTTTTGGTATGTAAAGTTTGCACAAAATCGGTCGAGCTGTTCATTTTGTTGTCGGGAGCAAAGCCGCGGGCTAAAGTTAGTTTCAGTATAAATAACTTTTTCAAATATGCGGAAATACCTAGAAAAAAAAATATCTTAAAATCTCGTATAAATCTGAATCTAATGAATCTCCAAGGATGATTTGTAAAAAAAAAACCTTCGATGTTTCTAAGGCTCTAATTGTTAATTGCTCTAGTTGAAAAAATCCGATTTTCAAAAAATTCTATTTATAAACTAAATATGCTAGTGACATGGGAATACGAAATATTGTATTGATATAACTTAGCTTATCAGTTAAATAAAAAAAAGCAATTTCGAAAAAATGTCTTTATAAAATACTGCGTTGCTGATACCATTACGGTCCGCACAAAGCGTTTCGCCTTGTTGTTTATGCTGCGCATATCCAAGAATTAGAACAATTTACGAGTATCTACTGTAGTCTTCTTGTCCGATTAAAATTTAGGTGTATTCAAGGTTAGACTCACTTAATAAATTGATTGCATCACTATTTACTATCAGGTGGGATTACAATCAAGCACTACTTTACATAAAAAAAAAAACACGCAACTTAAATCGAAGTGTTTTTGAAGATCTTTAAATATTTATTAAAACAGTTCACAATAGACGAAACTAATGACGAATGAAAATACAGCCGAATTTCATTATCAATGAAATCAACTACCACCGCAAATATTTAAACATGCCATCTTCAACTAGATTCAAACCTGAAGATTTCCAAGTAGAGTTGGAGAAACGCTGAATCGAGATCGAAATCCATACAATCAGCATTTGTTCGTGAGTGGACGTCGGTCTTTATCCAACCGAGTATTCGAGTGCGAGAATTTTATCGCCGGCGGCAAATCGATTGTCAATCGATTCGTTAGTCGCTACCGTTGCTTATCTACGGCTCTTTCGCATCACTTCTTTTGTAAGCACGAGTGCTTTTAGATTGCTATCTGTACGATTATGAGATTTGGACTTTTTATTTTTGATTTACTTTAAATCTAGTCGGAGACATGGCTGGTTTGCTGTGTCTGTGAGTCACACCGTTGCGTGGGCGCTGTCCCTCGCAAAAACTCTGCGTTCAACATTCTCTTTGACTCAAATTTTGATTGTGATGTGTTCGCAAATTAATGGAAAACTGAATGTAGGTAGTCTTTTTATGGTGGGAAAAATAATCGAATGACGAATTTCGCCCTTGACCGGAGCAGGAGACAGTGTCAGACTTCTAATGACTAAACGACCCACCGTTTCTTCTTACCTCTGTTCCAGGGCTCCGGTGTTCCGCTTACACACCAACCCTATGTAGGTATATCTGTGAGATGAGTGTTTTACAAATGAAGTTACACAGGTGAATTTTAATCAGTACTAGACATACCCTTTTGCCTAAAAGACCATCCGGTCATTTAATGGTTTTCCACCTCAAAAAAAGTGCTGTCTCTGTACTTCTGTCAATGGAAAATAAATATAAAACAGAGACTTAAAATTTCATAACATCCTGTTTTCGTGCTGTGTAGGAAATGGGTGTCGTATTGCCCCGTTTTTTTATGTTGCATTTTTAACTATTTTTATTTTTTTTATATTTCTAACTTTTTTACCACTTATTAAACCTCTTTTAAAATTCAGTATACAATGTGCGTGCATTTAGAAAATTAACTTGCATTTTCTGCAAGTATAAAACTAGTTTGACCTATTTCTCTTTTCAAGCGTGTAAAGGGCAAAAGTTTATCTTAAGAAAAGTCTCGGGTTCGTTTAATTAGTTCATCTTAAGCTTTCTGCTTGAATGTACCTTGAAACTCCAATACAAATGTACCTTGACTAACATAGTATATTATTTTTATAACTAACAGACATTACACGTCGCTGAAGACAGGTAATTTAAAAAGTTTATAATGACTTAGTACGATTTATTCGTTGCCGTACAAGAAAAACTATAACTTTTTGACTGAAGAAGTTTCTTTTAATAGCCTTCCTTTTATGTGATTGTCTGACGTGTAAATGGGCAATTTCGGGAATTTTTGTTCCCGAAATTGCCCTTGACACCCAAGCGAGCGCCGGCGCTCGCGCTCATGATTTCGCGAAACGCGTTGTCGTTGTCAAATTTTCAAAAAAATAATGTTTTTTTTCATTTTTTTTTTGTAGGGTATTTTGATATTTATCCAAGAACGTAAAAAAAAAGTTTTTATAGATAAATAACTTTCCGTTAATACCCGCGAACGCCGGCGTTCGCTGTAGTACCCGCGAACGCCGGCGTTCGCTTGAGGGCTGAGGAGTTAAGACTCAGAGGAATTGGATATTGTTTTTCGGTCTTGGGGTAATAATGATTGCAGATGCACTGTTATGGGGCAATGTGAAGCTGATTTGGATCAATTTTGGGTGGTGGTTTGCCAAATTATGGTCATTCCTAGTGTCTTTTTGTCCATTTATGGCCCAATGTGAGTGTCGTTTTACCCAATCATGGCCCAATCCAAGTATTGTTCCTAGATATGGCCCAATTTGAGTGTCGTTTTACCCCTTTCATGGCCCAAACCGAGTGTTGTTTTGCCCAGATATGGCCCAATTTGAGTGATTGACTAACAAAAATTTCATAAATGAAACACCTATTTATCTCTGTGAGCAACTATATATTTAGATTTTTTTTCAGGTGTAAAATTATCAAATGTCTACTCTCGCTCTAGAGTAGAATGAGAAGATATGTCTGAAGTTTACTGTCTAAAACCAACCTGTCTTTTAACTGCCCTTTGCGTCCTACGATTACGGTAACTCTATCATTTGAACTATGCGTGTGATAGTAAAGCTTGTACAATACCGGAAGACATCAAAGTGATAATTGCCCACCGATATGCTCCGGCATATAACTGATATGGAACATGTTCCTAGAACGGTTGACCAACCATTTAAGTGGTTAACTTTAATCTTAGATTTAATGGTTAATTTAATCTTAAACTTTTAATGAGACTGGCTTTTTAGGTTTACGTTTTCACGTCGCTAAGGTGAGAGTAAATGATTATAAATATGTCGGTAGCTCTGTTGATTGAGATAAGGTTATGGTGAGAAAGAATTCTTAGTTAGTAGTTATCTTCAGGATGTCGGTAGTCACTAAGATTCATTTTATAGTTTCCGGATTATGAAAATTAGCTACTGGGAAAATTTTTACCATCTCCAATACCAATATTATCATTATAACTACGAGTATGTGGTGCCTATAACTTCATCCGCGTTAAACTTGTAAAACGGCATATTGCCATATGCTTATAATTTCAAATAATTTCGTATTCCGTGCGGAGATTCTTCTATTTTATTGAATAGAGTAAAATTTACTCCTTGTAACATTGGCTAGCTATCAGTCCCATCAAAATAGAACCAGCTGTTTCGGACATTAGACGAAATAAATAGACAGATAAACAAAAATTTTACAAATTTATGTTTTGTTAGAGCATAACATATTTTTTTTTATATGGACGAATAAAAACGAGTGTAATTGGGCATTCCGAAATGCTAGTATTTTTTATTGTTCATGCATTACTAAACTCGTATTAAACGTAAAAGCAAATCAATCGAGTTGGAAAGGTTTAGTCATTTAACTTCTAACACAACTCACAGAGAAAAAAAATTATTTGACGATTTCCTATCTCAAGAAAGTAGTAACATTTCAAGCAAAAACACCTTGCTTGTCGTACAAATCATGTCGACACAAGAAAGTATCTTCAGAAACGAATCGCGCTTTTCTTTAGAAATATAAAATTGTACTTATAATTTTAACGAGCCTACTTACCGGAAACCTTTAATAAAAAAAAAAAAAGAAAAAGCAAAGAAAAAACTTTTCACAATATCACGATTCTCTGACAATTGACATGTTCGCACGAACGTACCGATTACGATCGCATTCGGAAGCCGATTATATCGATACTGGCAATTGAATAGGCTACACGGCACTAGTGAAACTCTGTCGCATCGATTCTTATCGATGCCTTTGTTGGGTTTCGATGATCGATATAGTTGTAGTGGAGTATTTGACAATAGATGTTTGATGGAAAAGTTAGACATCTTTGGATTGGTCGTGCGTGTTTGCGATGTTTGAAAGTAGTTGAAGTATCTACAGATTGAAATAAATTGCCTGAAGGTTTAGTGGCTCTTCAATCAAATCAAAGTGTGTAGACCATAGAAATATGTGTAGACACTACCAGCTTGCTTAAATGAAAGCGAGTAGCAATTGGAGAAGCAGCAATCAAAGAGAAGGACTAAATTGAAGGAAAAATGCATTAAACCGCGTGATCATATTTCTGAAAATGAATAACTGTTTGTTAGTCACGCTAAAACTCGAAAAGGACTGGACCGATTTGAGTAATTTTAATCTTGGAATATTCGTAAAACTCCACCAGACCTACCCACCGTAGGGACCCTGCAGAAGGGTCGAAGCCAATCAGGGCCACGGGTTTGTGTCTGAAAAGGAAGGCTCTGGCCTTGGTATGTATGGCGATGCACAGTGTTTTATAAAGCCCGATTTTCGGACATCCCATTTTTATTGCAATACTTGACAGATAACATCATTTAAATACAAGATTTCGTATCCCCATTTAGCTATCAAGTCTAGTTACTGAGTGATAAATTTTTGAAAATCGTAATTTTTCCATCCTAATTTTAACAAAAAAATTAATTACGCTTAAACTAAGCGTGATACGAAATAATGATGTTAGGTGCATTGATGGTGTATCTTATGCTGAGTATTTTAGTCGGCAAATGAACCTCACATCATTGGTAGATCGAGATTTATACAGGTTTTTCGGTTTTTGGTGTTTCTCGATTTTCTCGAAAATTCCGCCGTTTCGGGAAAAGTTATTTATACAGAAACAATTCTAATTACTTCCCCAATACACCACATAAATTTCACATCCCGATTCCATGGAACTTGGAAACTACAACCATTTTAAGTTATATCCGGATTTTACCTCGCTAGGGTTGCCAAAATCTCAGACTTTTATTTATATCCGGATTTTATATGACTTTGCTAAAAAAATACATTTACCTTGTAGTAAAATCGATGTTTTGGATTATCTGACGTGAATATACCAGGATACCAGCTTGGTATCTAAATAAAATATTATTCATCAATGTACGTTCAAAGGCATATTCAGACATTTTATGTTATTTGAGTATTTTTATAACACTTTTGCTTGTAAAAGGTCTCTTACTACACCAATTTCAGTATCGTAAATGAATCGAATTAAATCAGTATCGTAAAATTAGGATGAAAAAAATTGACAACCCTAACAAAAATAGTTAAATTGGAATAACTTCTGAGTTCCATGGAATCGGGATGTGAAATTTATGTGGTGTACTGGAGAAGTAATTAGAATTGTTTCTGTATAAATAACTTTTCCCGAAACGGCGGAATTTTCGAGAAAATTAAGAAACACTAAAAACCGAAAAACCTGTATAAATCTCGATCTACCAATGATGTGAGGTTCATTTGCCGACTAAAATACTCAGCATAAGATACACTATCAATGCACCTAACATCATTATTTTGTATCACGCTTAGTTTAAGCGTAATTAATTTTTTTGTTAAAATCCGGATGCAAAAACTACGATTTTCAAAAATTTATCACTCAGTAACTAGACTTGATAGCTAAATGGGGATACGAAATCTTGTATTTAAATGATGTTATCTGTCAAGTATTGCAATAAAAATGGGATGTCCGAAAAATGGGGTTTATAAAACACTGTGCGATGTAGGAACGGGGTAGGTTGTTTAGTCAGTAAGAGTCTGACACTTGTTTTCCGCTCCGCCCAAGAGCGGGACTCGTCATTGGATGATTTTTACCTACCATAAAAAAAAAAAAAACGTATTTATGAAAAAGAATAACTGTTCGTTAGTCAAACTACAACTCGAAAAGGACTGGACCGATTTGAGTAATTTTAATCTTGGAATATTCGTAAAACTCCACCAGACCTACCCAAAAATCCTGCTGCTTTTTTTTAGTGATTTTTGGGTTGGTCTCATAGAAAAAGTACAGTACAGTTCATATTAGTGTGTACAATGATTCTTTTTAAGGAAAGCCCATCTGTCATTTCAACTATGTATATAAAAATGAATAGCTGTTCGTTTGTCTTGTTAAAGCTCAAGAACGTCTGTATCGATTAGGCTTTTGGCTTTAAAGTTTAGAGAATGTTTAAATGGTGAGAAAATTATCCTTATTAGGCGGTATGAAGTTTTACGGAGCAGTTAGTTTTAATTTTGTCGACCTTTGGTTTTTTTTTACTAGCCATTACTGTCCCACTGCCAGGCAAAGTCCTCCCCCAAGTCCCTCCAGAAATTCTTCTCCCGCGCCGTCTTGAACCAATCAGTTTTTTTTATGGTGGAAAAAATCATCTAAGGATGAATCCCGCCCTTGAGCAGAGCGGAAGACAGTGTCAGACTCCTACTGACTACACGACCCATCCCATTTCTTCTTAATTATCTTAGCCGACTCTTGGTGTAGATCATTAAAATCAAGATACGCAATCAAACTTCAGAAGCATAGGTCAGTAATTTAGAGATAAGGAACAGAGACTCCATTCATCTTACATAACAGTATAAGGTAGAGATTGATATGGATTGCTACCAGATGTTATCTTAATTATATCGCAAATAACATTATTTTTTTCATAACTTATCAATCCGTGTACGTCTGTATTAATGGACATTGGGTTATCAAAGACAGGTGGTGCTTTGAACTGTAAGAGAAAACTGTTTTTGATGATCGCGCTTTATTATTTGAGGGGGAAATCTATCTTATCTTACTAATATTATAAATGCGAAAGTTACGATGTTTGGAGGTTTGTTACTCAATCACGCCAAAACGGCTGGACGGATCTGGATGAAATTTGGCACAGGCATAGGATACACTCCGGAATAAGACAAAGGCTACTTTTTATCCCGGAAACCCCAACCCCAAACCCAATACCATGCGGGCGAAGCCGCGGGCAAAAGCTAGTTAGTAATAAAAATTTATAGAGAAAAGATTTGTTCAATTGTTCGCATTGCCATTCAACGTTGCAGTAGAAATTTGACACGGTTTCCAGCTTCGCCCAAGGGCGCTATTCGTCATTCGATGATATTTCTCACCATAAAAAAAAATGCTGTTACCACGTTTGACTATGGGATTCGTGGTCGCAATAAATGTTTTCTAGATAATTTAAAAAAAAAGTTAACCCCACGCTTGGAATTAATATTAGTATCTTGGGTGCATTTACAAATTTAATTTCCCTGAGTTTGTTTCGGTGTTTCTTCTCAGGGAAGTCAGCTAGGAAACACCGGCCTCATCTAAATTCAAAAGACGAAAAAAAAAATACTTATAAAAGAGTTTGTAAAAACCTACTTACAAAATAAAAATCATTTATCATTTAAATATATATTTCTATATATTTTGACTGGCCTGTCAGTCTAGTAGTAAGTGAACCTGACTGCTATGTCGAAGGTCGTGGGTTCGATTCCCACCCAGGACAAACGTTTGTGTGATGAGCACGATCATTTGTTCTGTGTCTGGGTGTAATTTATCTATAATATGTATGTATTTAGAAATATACAAGTATGTTTATCAGTTGTCTAGTACCCATAACACAAGCTCTGCTTAGCTTGGGACTAGATGGCGTTGTGTGATAGTTGTGAACATATTATTATTATTATTATATTATATACTAGCTTTCGCCCGCAGCTTCGCCCGCGTACATAAAATATAGCCTATGTCACTCAGGAGTAAAGCAGCTTTCTATTGTTGCTTAAATTTTTCCAATCGGACCAGTAGTTCCAGAGATTACCCCCTACAAACAAAAAAACAAAAAAACAAACTTTACCTCTTTATTATATTAGTATAGATATAGATAAACTCATATACACAACAGAACCAGACATGAAACACCTATCTGTATAAATATTTGTACCGTACAAGAATCGAACTCGCGACACTTACAATCGTAGAAAGTAAACTGCGTGTTTTAGGTTTACAGGGTATTTATATTTCAATCTACTAAAACCTTCTGTCATACTTCAGAAACCACTTCAATAGTTACTGTTTAAGTCCTTCGAAGCCTTTTGTAGGAGTCGGTTGATGAGAATTTATAAACTTCTTGGTCTAGACGTAAATTAATTCAGAAATTTTGGTAGCAACTTATATTATTTAACTTGAAATATACTTCTTGAAAAACCAAGAAAGTAATAGAATCATCTTCAGTTGAGATATCTACGGTCCGGACTAAGCGTTTTGCTTCGTTGTTTATACTGCGTACATTGAGGAACTGGAACTCTTTTTCAGTTGCGGTCTTCCAGTTCGATTATAATTTTGGTGTCTTCAAGGCAAGAGTGAATAGGCTCTTAACCTTTCGATTAACGTAATCTATACTAATATAATAAAGAGGTAAAGTTTGTTTCTTTGTTTTTTTGTTTGTAGGAGGTAATCTCTGGAACTACTGGTCCGATTGGAAAAATTTTAGCAACAATAGAAAGCTGCTTTACTCCTGAGTGACATAGGCTATATTTTATGTACGCGGGCGAAGCCGCTGACAAAAGCTAGTTAGAGATATAATAGAAACACAATAGATGTACGTACGCTAGCTTTCGTTTGAGGCTCTAGAGTCTAATAAAGTAGCATTACTGCTTACCATCAAGAGGAATCGTAGTCAAGCACTTATTTATATTAATAAAAAAAAAATTAGAGTATAGTCCTTAAAAATCAAGAAAGGAACACAATATAAAAAGAAAATTGGTACACGGCTGTTAGCCAAAAGCTTTTCAAATACAAATAAATAAAAATATTCTTTGTTAGACCGTATAATTTGGGTCACGATTCTGGATAACAAGAAACTGTAGAAGTAATTGTTGTTATTGTATTAAAATAATAGTTATGTGTTAAGTGGCGCCATCTAGTTACAAGAATGTATACTGCAAAACTTCAAATAAATGTCAGTCTGTTGAAAGCTACCGATCTCGTTTTAATAGGTTATGGGCCCAGTCTCATATTTCGCGTTAAAAAGTAGTTTTTACCGTAGAATCCGTGAAATATTAACTCTCAGTAGTGACTCGTGACTGTAAACTGTGTTTGCCTAACTAGATTTGTTCAGATTAAGAAACTGTCTGGAAAAAGTAAATCTGTTGCTTGCACGTTTTTTTGAACAATGGCCGGCAGTTACATCGTTAACGTCCCAAAACTTAAGGGTCGTGAGAATTATGACGAGTGGGCGTTTGCCGCAGAGAACTTTCTTATTCTTGAGGGTGTGGACATCAATAAAAAGTCAGAGGCAGCAGATACAACGGCGGCGGCGGCGGCGTCGGTTCCCGCCATTTTGGATGCCGACTCACAAAAAGCCAAGGCGAAGTTGATTATGACTATAGATTCGTCGCTATATGTCCATATAAAGAATGAAAAGACAGTTCAGGATGTGTGGTGTCGCCTGAAATCACTCTTCGATGATTCAGGATTTCAAAGAAGAATCAGTTTGCTACGTCATCTAATATCAATTCGGCTAGAAGATTGCGAGTCTATGACATTCTACGTGACTCAGATAGTCGATACGGCGCATAAGTTACGAGGAACAGGGTTTCAAATTACTGATGAGTGGATTGGGTGCTTATTGTTGGCGGGATTAACGGAAAAATTTGCCCCGATGATCATGGCGATCGAACACTCGGGCATGACAGTTAGTACCGACATCATCAAATCAAAGTTGTTGGATATGAGTGCAGAAGTTGGCACTACCGCGAATGAAGGTGCATTTTTATCTAAAAGTTGGCAGCAACGCAAAAAACAAGATGGCAAAACTGCAGAAATGTCAAAAATGTTATCTGTGAAACCGGTCAAGAAAATTCGATGCTATAAATGCAAACAAGTTGGACACTACAAAAATCAGTGCAATTTTACTAATAAAGAAAAAGAAAGTACTGTATTTAGTACGTTTTGCATGAATTCGACATACAAGAAGACAGATTGGTATATTGATTCAGGTGCCAGCGCTCATATGATTTCCGACAAAGAACGATTGTGTGATATTTCCTACAATTCAGCCGTGAAACAGATTGTAGTAGCTAATCAAACCACAGTACCAGTGTTATGCTCTGGAAACACGAAGTTGACGACAATAGTTGATGGTTCGGAGTTCGATATTACTGTAAAAGATGTTTTGTGCATTCCTAACCTCACAACAAATCTTCTTTCTGTTAGTGAGTTGATTCGTAATGGAAACAAAGTGACTTTTGACAAAGGAATTTGCAGAATACATAATCGCAATAATATACTTGTCGGAAAAGCACAGTTAATAAATGGAGTGTACAAATTGGACATAAAACAGGAATGCCTGTTAGTTGGCTCGGCGATGCAGGAAACCAGCATTTTGTGGCATAGAAGGTTGGGCCATATCAACAGTAAGGACTTGAACAGTATGAAAAATGGCGCTGTAGATGGGATTATGTACCCCGATAAGGCAGAAATTGACAAGACCCAGTGTGTCACATGTTGTGAAGGGAAGTTAGCGAGACAACCATTTTCTCACCGAGGTACCAGGAGTGAGAGTGTATTGGAGTTGGTGCATGCGGACGTTTGTGGTCCCATGGAGACTGTCTCGATAGGAATGTCAAGGTATTTTCTCCTATTTATCGATGATTACAGCAGAATGTCATTTGTATTTTTCCTAAAGTTAAAGAGCGAGGTAATGAAGTACTTTCAAGAATTTAAAGCTATAGTAGAAAAGCAGACAGGAAAGTACATCAAGGTACTGAGAACAGACAATGGTGGGGAATTTTGTGGCACAGAGATGGAAAGTTACCTGAAAAAGTGTGGTATTGTACACCAAAAAACAAACCCTTACACACCGGAGCAAAATGGAATGTGTGAACGTTTAAATAGAACAGTAGTAGAAAGAGCCAGGTGTCTTCTCTTCGATGCTAACCTTGATAAGAAGTTTTGGGCAGAGGCAGTAAATACTACAGTATATTTACGTAATAGAACATTGGCTTCTGGTTTACAGAAAACTCCGTACGAGCTCTGGTCAGGCAGAAAGCCAGATCTTAGCCACATTCGCATATTTGGCAGTACTGCAATGGCTCATGTTCCCAAAGTTAAAAGGCAAAAGTGGGATAAAAAGGCAGAAAAATATATACTTCTAGGTTTTTCAGAAACCACAAAAGGTTATAGGTTATACAATCCTATCACCAAGAGCATAATTCACAGCAGAGATGTTATTGTTATAGAATCCAGTAATACTCCAGAAATGACACAAGCTGTGATACAAGAAAAAGAGCCAGAAGTCCCAGATCCCAGTCCTAGGAATGAATCAGACGACGAGCTACAAGAGCAGTCAGTAATAGATCCAAAAGATACCACGTATGTACCTGATGATGAGTCCACATCAAATTCTTCATATTCCGATGAGTTTTGTGACGTTGAGAGTGATGGATCACATCTAGAACCTGTTGACCAGTCCAGTCATGGAAAGCGTGAAAGAAAAAAACCAGAAAGGTATGGCTACAACGTATGTGTGATTAATGAAGATATGGGGGAAGAAAGTCTCACCTATGATGATGTCATGAACAGCTCGGAACGAGAAGAATGGTGCAAAGCTATGGAAGATGAGCTACAGTCTTTCCATGAAAATGAAGCGTGGGAATTAGTGGAGAAACCTAGTGGTGTGCGTGTAGTAAACTGTAAGTGGGTGTACAAGAAGAAGTTAAATAGTGATAATTCAGTGAGGTTTAGAGCCAGATTAGTCGCTAAAGGTTTTACCCAGTTAGAAGGGATTGACTATAAGGAAACCTTTTCGCCGGTTCTTAAGTATTCTACTTTGAAACTGTTGTTTGCTATTAGTGTTAACTTAGATTTGAGTATTAGACATTTTGATGTAACAACCGCTTTTTTAAATGGCCATCTCGATGAAGTAGTCTATATGCAATTGCCCCCGAATTTAAAAAATGAAAATAGTATGTATAAAGTACTCAAGTTAAAAAAGGCCATATATGGACTAAAGCAGTCAGCAAGAGCTTGGTACAAAAAGGCTGAAAATTCTTTGCTTGAGCTAGGTTATAAAAAGTCAGCCTATGAACCATGTTTGTTTATAAAGCTAAGTGGTAACATAACAACTTTTATAGCTCTATTTGTTGACGATTTTTTCGTTTTTTCTAATTGTACCAAAGAATTAGATTACCTAAAAAGCCAGTTAAGTACCAGTTTTAAGTTGAAAGACTTAGGTGAACTAAGGCAGTGCTTAGGCATGAATGTTAAAATAGAAAATGGCAAGATCTTTGTTGATCAGAAACTGTTTATTGAAAAATTGTTGTCTAAATTTAATATGAATAATTGTAAAAGTGCAGAAACACCTATGGAGGTTAACTTAAAGCTTGAGAAAAGTGAGAATTTAATTAGTAAATCTAAGTACCCTTATCAACAATTAATAGGCAGCCTTATGTACCTATCAGTCTTAACAAGACCAGACATTTCATATTGTGTAAGCTACTTAAGCCAGTTCAACAACAGTTATAGAGAAATTCATTGGAAACATGCAAAAAGAGTACTAAAGTATTTGAGTCATACAAAATGTTTTGGTTTGTTGTATGTAAAAAACAATGCAGATATAGTTGGATATGTTGATGCAGATTGGGCATCGGACACTATAGACAGGCGATCCTATACAGGGTTTTGTTTTATTTATTCTGGGTGTGTAGTTTCTCATGAGTGTAAAAAGCAGCAAACAGTTGCATTATCAAGCACTGAAGCCGAATACATGGCAATCTGTGAAGCCAGTAAAGAGGCTATATTCCTTAAGAACCTGTTACATGAACTTGTTAATAGAGATTGTGGGCCTATAATATTGTATAATGATAACCAAAGCGCCCAAAAACTTTCTGAAAACTGTATGTATCATAGAAGAAGCAAACATATAGATGTCAAATTCCATTTCATTAGAGAAGCTGTGGAAAAGAAATTAGTTAAGATTAATTATTTGAGCACTGTAGACATGCCAGCTGATCTATTTACAAAAAGTTTATGTAAGGTTAAGCATTATAATTTTGTAGAGAAAATAGGTATTGCTAAAACTAAGAAGTAACTATGTTTGGATTATTTTAATAAGTGGTGGTGTTGTTATTGTATTAAAATAATAGTTATGTGTTAAGTGGCGCCATCTAGTTACAAGAATGTATACTTATGCAAAACTTCAAATAAATGTCAGTCTGTTGAAAGCTACCGATCTCGTTTTAATAGTAATTGGCTTCAAACCTTTTACAGACTCATAATTTTACACTTCAAATAGCCTCTATGTTTTCCTTACCACGGCACAAGTTATAAGCAACTAGCCTTCTGCCAGTGGCTTCGCCTGCGTGAAAGTAGAGTTCTCCATACAAACTTTAGACCCCCATTACATCCCTTTAGAAGCTGAATTTTGAAAAACCATTTCTCAGTGTTTGCTTACATCATAAAAGGAAGCCTTGTGCGAAATTTCACATTCTTAGGCCCAGTAATATTGGATGTGCGTTGATATGTCAATTAGTTTCTCGTTTTATATATATATAGATAGATGAGTGCTCGAAAGAGTTACCGTGCCCCTTGAACGTATTGCAAAGTAGTATGGCAAAGTGGTAAAGACCCCGACTTTCGAGTTGTAAGTCGCGAGTTCAAATTCAAACCCACCCAGGCGCATTACTTTGTGCAATTTATTTCATCACTACTGCTGTCAATACGGTGAAGGAAAACATTGTGAGGAAACCGGCATGTCCTAGAGCCAAAAATCCGAAGACATGTGACATCCACCAATTCGCACTGGGCCCGCGTGGTGGACTATGGCCCATTCCGTCTCCTAGAGAAGAGGCCTATATGAAGAGTGACAGGACAGAGTGGAAGAAAATAACGTGTTGCGCCGACACCAAATAAAACAGGACAAGGGCAGGAAGATGATGTTGATGAGGTGGAAATTGCAACCACAATACCAGTCCAAAAAGCCCCACGACCTGTCAAGAGAATCGTATTTAGAGTTTATGGCAGAATCTCAGTTTTCCTTTCAACATTAGCAAAGTAAATTGGTTTCCTGCTCTTATTATTATTTGATAGCGTTAAATCCTTTAGAAAAGCCTTTCCCGGAAGGTTATATTGGAGATTTACCTACTAAAAGGTCAGCAGTTTTATTTTCCTGCTTACCTTTATAACTAAGTTAAATATTTTGATGTAAAACTTACTCAATATTGTTATATATTGAGGAGCTGCTGGATAGGTTAACCACTGGAGACACTCTGGGCGACAACAGTCGCTGGGGGATCCCGGAGGAAGCCCCAGTAGACTTGCTTACGGACAAAGAACAAGGGGCAGCTCGCCGTCCGGCTGTCCCACTATGACCCAGTCTTTGACAATGCATATTGTTTCATGAACATTTCAAAAAGGGCCACTCCAGGACTCAGGTGAATTTTAGTCAGTAGAAGTCTGACACGCGCGTCAGCGTTTTTTTTATGTTGGGGAATAATCATCTAATGACAAATCCCTGCCTTGGGCCGTACGGAAAACATTGTCAGACTCTTACTGACTAAACGACCCAGTCTATTCCTTTTTACCCTTCCTACCGAGGTCAGACGTTCCTTTCAGACACCGAACCAGGGCCCCAGTAGGCTTCGGCTCTGCACTTGGGCCTCTATATTTGCTGAAAACTCCTTGAAGCGCGCGGGAACAGAGCGCGCCGTTGAAGACTTGGCAGCGTTGACCCAGAGAGTGATCAATCAGTAAGTCAGGCCAGCTTAGATTTTATAAAAAAAAACAATTTCAATCCTAGGATCAGAGTTCGCCATCACATTCAAAAGTCAGACGATTACTTTCCAACGAAGACACTTTTACTCTCCACAACACACGTGTCTTAATCCTACCTCTTACTGATTTACAAGTCAACAATAGATCTTTAATATAGTCTACATTTGAACAAAGCTGAGGCCTTGGCCAGGGTGAGGAGCTTAAGCGAGTGTTAAGAGTGGCCAACCCGACGTACATTTTCATACAACCGCTCTTACGTGATTATGATATTATTACACAATCTTGCATCTTTCTTCAGGTATTTTGGATACACAGATATCTTGTGGATATAGAAATCAAAACTTAAATTTGTGTAAGAGTGATCCAGCAAAGACCTCTGAAAATCTGCTATTTTACGTGAACTCTCCATAATGTACATCTATATTAAAATATTAAAAAGTACTTCTGTAGAAGCCTAGTGCATTTCATTGAAATTTTAAATGTCATTTTTTTTCAAATATCCTTAAGGATTTCAAAAAAATACGTATTTCCAGAAACAAGTTTTGTAAAACATTCGAGTACATTGTAGAATTACTGAATGCCAATAGAGACTTCAGATATTATATCTCTTTTTTGGCATTACTTTTGCATCAAACATCACATTGGATTGCGTTAAATGAAGCAAAAAGTTTTTTTAACATTGCTCGACGTATACGATAGGCGAGTCGCGAGTAAAGTGGTTATGGGGGCCTGACTAACAACCCGACAGTCTATTGTTTATGTTGAGAGATACATATCATACACTTTATATCCTAGTCGGCGTATGGTTTACTCCGACAATAATCGATAGCGGCATCCGTACCTTCTTTTGTCACCGCACGTTTTCTCTGAACGAAAGCTCTCATTTGACTGTCTACTACAGCAAACCGCGATCGCTTCCGCCACCGGGTCCGCTACCGCTCAGCACGTCAAGCATTCTCTCTGCACGAGGCCTACAGGCTGACGATCAGCCGGATCTCTCTTATCTACATGATCTATATCGACTGCTAGTAAAAGTTGATCTCTATCAGCTCACGATGAATTGTGGGCACGTATGAACACGCCATTATTTTTTTTGTTTCGTGCTTTGTGTACTTATCTATTTGCATTTGAGGTAGGTAATGTTTCTTTTGTTTCGGTGGTGGTAGAAAAGTAGGAAATAGTACTGTTTTGTTTTGCTAGTACTCAATTCCTGCCGATTTTTTTTTGTCTAACTGACAAAAACAAAACGGCGTTCTTGGATGAGCATGTCAAAACTACTGTGTCTACTTAATTTTCAACTTCTTTTTTCATGCTTAGTGACTTCTGTTGATCATACCTACAAAATACATAAGATATATTCCTGTCAAAATTAAATCGCTTCCATTTCGTACGTACGTGTTTATTAAATTAAGATTTCAATACTTATAGTTTCATAAAAAACACACATAAAGAAAAAAAATTAATACACTTTAATTTTCACGCTCTAATATCTACTAAGAAATACAATCACACGAGCCGGATTTATTTTAATATTTAACAGATGATTTACACTAGACTAGCTAACAATTAATTAATAAATAAATAAACCAGATGAATGTTAGGAATTAACAATAACGATAGGAATAATCATCAATCTAAAAACAGCTGATTTTGTCATTACCCCAATGGGCTAAAACAAATTAAATAACGCTTATTGCATGCTTGCCTTACACACAATGTACTGACAATTCAAATTGCTTGCCTTACACACAATGAATTCAACAAAAAAAAAAAACATTACAATTACGCAACCTCCCACTCCTTGCACAACAAAATAACAATAGCCATGTCGCGTTATCTATGTTCCGACAACTCCAAGCCATCAGCTAGATCTCACGGATACTTATCTATGGTATCTGAGCATCGTTAGCGGTAAGAGATGATCGCTATCGCTTGCGTGTGGATGATTTGTGGCTGCGTCTGAACATGCCTTTATGCGACACTGTCTTTTAAGGAGCTTGATTGGTGTGCACGTTTTGAGGGAATTTATTCATTTGTTTCTTTTAAGTTAACGGGTAATGGGTACCGTAATCAAAATAATAATATAAATCTTTATTTCTCCTCACAAAAACAAAACCTTAAAATTACGTTGGAACATTAAAATGTCCGTTGTGCGAGCGAGGAAAAGACATGGAGCTATATGCCTAGAGATCTCGTTAAAGGCTCAATATACACTATTTTTTATTTTTTTTTAAGGGGAAATAGCCGTAGGAAATCGTCAGAAATCTCATTTTTCAGTAAACATGAGACTTTTATGAAGATTTCCTATGTCTGATTTTCAGATACAGCAAAACATTGATAAAATACTTTTTCGTAATGATTAATTTTAACCTAAAAAAATAATTGGTTATTCTATTTCTAAATTTTACTGCCCATATAAAAAAAAACAATATTATTAAAATCTATTATAATAAATATAAACCCATATTCGACGTAAATCTGATTAATATTGTTCATAACATTAATATTCCATACCACTCAGTTAAAAGTGATGTAAATTGCGCAATCATTTATCGATAAGTGAATTAAATCGGAATGGAACTTGTTAAGGAAAATCTATCGACATGTCGACGGATTTCTGCGATATAAAACCTTGTGGCGGGTACTTTTTGCTTTTAACATAAGCACTCTCAAGGATTTGTACTAGATTTTACAAGAACCTTTAGAATGTTGTTTCTGATTGAAAATTCATTATCAAATAATTGTTGATTTAATTTTGGTTTCAATCTTTAAAGAAAATGTTTAAAGATAAGTTAGTTTATAGTATAGTCACATTTGCAGTTATATGTATTGGAATTTGTTTTAAATTTTTCACTCTAAATATATTGATTAAATCTAAAGAGCCTGTTGGAATGCACTAATTTCAGGAACTACAGGTTCGAATAAATATCTTTTAGTGTTGGTTACTTTTGGTGGTTCTTTTTTCGAGGAAAGCCTAAAACACAAGTGAAACCACGGGGTACAGCTAGTTTTGTAATTAATCACTTTGATGTAGAATATAAAATCAAATCAACTTATTAAAATATTATTCATTTCGTCTAGACTAGCGTTTGGCAATTTATTTTATTTTTAATTTTAAGAGAAAAATAAGTAAACACTTCGAAATTTTCTCTAAAAAATTAGGTATCTACAAAAGAAATTGATTGAAAATGTTGTGTAGCAATTTATTACTGTTTTAGTTTAATTACTTGCTAGTTTCTAGACTTTACTTAGGGAAATAGTAATTCTAAGTAATTACTTGAAGGACCTTTAAATTGTTAATTTGTAGCTTTGACCGACAAAATGGACTTGTAACTGTTTCGTTTTAATTAATGCTAATGCAAACTTATTAGCATTTATCGATATCCGGTCACCGTAGACACTGGCTCGCGGACGGTGAGGAATGGGTAGCTCGCCGTCCGGTCGTCTGGTAACTGTCCAGACCGAGTCCAAGTCGTCAACGGCGCGCACCGTTCCCACGCGCCTCAAGGAGTGGTCAGCAAACAGTGTCCAGACTTTTACTGACTAAACGACCCACCCCATTCCTTCTTAGCTCTTATACCGGAGTCGGACCTGTCTTTCAGAAACCGGACCGGGGCTGCAGTAGGCTTCGACCCTGCAGTTGGGCCTCTACATTCGCTGACAGCTCCTTTAGGCGCGCGGAAGCAGAGCGCGCCGTTGACGACTTGGCTTGGTTTGGACTGTTACCAGACGACCGGACGGCGAGCTACCCATTGCTCGCCGTACGCAAACCCGCGCCTAAATGCATTTAAATTCACTTGACTTGTTTAGCTCTGTATAAAAATCTTCTATATCCTACATATTTTTTAATATTCATCATGTCAAAAAGATTAGATTTTGATACAGACATATTTTTTTTTTTTTGTGTTAACATTACTCTATTTCAGTTAGAATCTTTAATCCCATTCACTACCCAACAATTTGCAAATAATATTTCAACAAAGCTTCTATAGATAGCATAAATCGCCTTTATAAATCAGTACAGGGCATTGAGACACAACACTAAACGTCAGATTGTACAACACTTGCATAGAATAAATACATATAAACCGTAAATACATAACAAATCTTCGCAAACGAATACTTGTAAAACATTTTAACAAATTTTATGTTCCTAATTTGTTTTATAAAATAGTGCGACAGGACTGGACCGTTATTATCATTGTTCGGCAACAAACAATACGAATAAACTATTTAAGGAACATATTCTAATGCAGACTCAGCACGATCTCCTGTGAGAAGGTTTATTTCGTATTAAGTGGAATATCGATATTCGGAACTGGATATCGATACTTGTTTGGCACTTCACTAAAATGTTTACCTTTTGTTTTAGGTTGATTTGAAAGATTTTGTAAGTACAACTGGTTTGCATTTGCACTTAATTAGATATTAGTAATTACAGTTTACATGAAAACCTTAATCTTACCAAGATACAGCAATGCATATAGTATGGGAACATACGCTTACATACACTGCCAAAATTCTAAGCGCTAAATGCCAAATATGAGTAAAAAGTAAATTAAAAAAACATTTTTTTCTTCAAATTACCGCAATGTGTATTTAGTTATTTGTTTGTTAAATTACTGTTATGTTTAGTTGATTAAAATTTTATATTCTAATAAAAATGCATTTGTTTAGTTTGTTATACCTACTTATTTCCTACAATGCTTAAATGAAAAACTTGCAAAACTTACTAACAATCTATCTTTATGTGATTAACGGCTTTTATTTAACAATTCATGTACACACACTATACAGTAAGAGAAAAAATACAGAAAACAGGAGACTAAGTACGTAGGTGATGATTATTTCTACAATATAATCTTTACTCTGAAATTTAAACTTCAATAATAATAAAAAAGCATAAATATAAGAAGCGACTAACTTAAAGATGAAGAAGAAAATTGGGGGTTGTTGATATACTTTCCTAACGACTCGATCTAAAACTTACGCAGACACATCTCACACAGTCACACAACGTGTTTTTGGTACACAATTCCCTTGATAAAAACTTTCCAAACTGTGTCGATGCTATAACTTATTAACACAGAGAAAATCTCACAAGAAACTTAGCAAGCGATAACCACTTAACTATCAACTATCAAACAAACTTCGCATTTACACCAAGAGACCTACATTCCGACCAACTGAGCATCGATAAATCGATTCCCATCTCGATTCAAAGTTCAATCGGGTAGCTGTCATCGGATCGCGATAGCGTCGCGAATTTATCGATATTTTGTGTTTGTGTTAATACAACACTAGTATCGAGTTTACAGATGACGCGATACATTGTTAGACGGGTTTCACACCACTGTTAGTTTAGATTGAAGGTTCGATAGTTCATTTTAATGGGTTTCAGGATTTGATCGAACTTTGTTTGTTTTATGATTTTAAAACTTACTATTTTCATTGCTCCTATATTTTTTTCCGTTATTTTGCCAAATTTATTTTTAGCGTGTCGATGGAAAAACTGGTTAAATGCCTGGCCTGACCCAGTCTTCGCTCACGGTAATGCTGTCCACCGATGCTGTCATTAAGTCAGTAATAGGGAACGTGATGCAGGATGGAAGGTGAGAGATGGTCAGCGGAGAGACTTTACTCTTCACTTACATATATACTATACATATTTACCCTCGTCCGTGCGTCACTGCGGGGTGCTAACTGAAAACCAGCGCCGGGTATCTGAGCCCAGCAAATGCAGAGGTGCAGGCACGCTCAGCGTATTCTGTACTTCTGTTCCTTTTTTTTCTTTATGTTTGAAATCGTTGTGCTTTGTCTGTTTCGAATAATAACATTTTTTTCTATTCTATTCTTGAAGTAAAAAATTTCGGAGAAATTTTCTTATTCTATGTAAGTACGATAATTCTCGCTACAAAATTGCCTATGGCATTGCTGAATACCTATAGCGTTAAGTCCTCCTTGCACAGTGTTTACTAGTCAATAAAGCTTCGGCAAATAAATAAAATGGCGGATCCATTCAAAGTAAAAACAAAGGAAGAGATATCTAGTATTGATTTAGCTATTTTCTTAGTACAATAGTGTGAAGGATTCCCAACACAACACGGATGTTAACAAGTACTTACCTGAGACGTGGTCGGGATGACAATAGAGGGGAAGTGTCTCCTAGAATCGTAGAAAACAAACCTAATAAACATTTGTAAGTAGAATGTGTTACGCGAAATCATGTGTGTCACATTGGGTGTTGATGACTGGACATGTCAGGTACAGTCTGTCAGTTTAGTAGTTAGTGACCCTGACTGCTATGCTGCTAGGTCGTGGGTTCGATTCCCACCCAGGACAAATGTTTGTGTGATGAGCACGATCATTTGTTCTGTGTCTGGGTGTAATTTATCTATAATGATATGTATTTAGAAATATATAAGTATGTTTATCAGTAGTCTAGTACCCATAACACAAGCTCTGCTTAGCTTGGGACTAGATGGCGTTGTGTGATACTTGTGGAATATATTATATTATTATTTTTATTATAGTTTAGTTAAAAAAAAGAGAAAAAAAAAGTATTTTCTTTTTCTATTTCTTTTTTCAAACTTAAAATCGCTGATAGAATTAACTTCTGTATTGTTTGTTTTTTTTTGGGGTGGGCAGAAATGACAATGACAATCTCTTTGGCATAACGGATATTAGTGTCAGACTTTTATTGACTAAAAACCCACCCCCCTTCCTTCTTTGCCTTCCATTCCAGGGCCTTAGTGTTCTACATTCGCAGATTGAAACCCAGCCAGGCGCATTGTTTTGTGTAATTTATTTCATCAACACTGCTCTCAAAACGTTGAAGAAAAAAGTCGTGAGGAAACTGGTATGTCCTAGAACCAAAAATTTCGGAGACATGTGACATCCACTAACACGCACTGGGCCTAGGATTACGGCCCATCCCCTCTCGTAGAGAAGAGCCTTGAGCCCCAGCAGTTAATCAGCGTAACAAGTTTTTCTTTTCCATTCTGCCCAACATCCTTATCGATGGATGAGAAAAAGATGGATGGATGGATGGATGGAAAAGATGGATGGATGGAGAAGACGGATGGATTGTGTGCAGAGTAAACTCTGCACACAATCCATCCATCCTTTCTTTGGCCTCCCTCTTCCTCTCCATCCATCCACATGTCTACCTACTCTTAACTCTTTTAGCGACAAGCGTATCATCCCTCCGCTTTACATAACATTCGAATAACCATGAGTAAAATAACGTTTTCAGAGTAAGAAAAATACTTAAAAATAAAATGAAAAGTCTTTTAAATTTTGGCTAGCGATTTTCCAGAAGAGTTGAATTATGTTTTTAACTTTGATATTCTAGCGGGCAGTTGGTTTATTGTTATTTCCCACGAGAAATATGTGTGGGAGTACAATACCAGTTGAGCTAAACTTTAGGATAGCAAGAGGTGAACATTGATTTGTGATATACAATATTATTACCTTGTACTCTTTTCTAAGTGAAATCATTATTACATGTCTTCTTGCACTTTGGTTGCAGCGAGAGGAAGTTTTAGAATTTTATTTTTGTTTGTTTACTCCTTGATTCAGGCTCCAGATACCAGCTTCGGATTGAGGTTCAGAGGAGACATTATCCACATAGTCCTCCCCCTAGTGTGAGGACTATGTGAATAAGGCTTTTTGATTTTTCTCTTTCTTTTTTCAGTAGTTTTTCGTATGTCTGGCAATGTGAGTATTTTATATGTCCTATCCTTGGTATTATTCGTCAAGTCATTGAGCTTCTTAGTAGTCCTGAGTTGAGCTTTGCGAATACAGACAAATGCATGCACTGTCTGGACAGGTCTACTCAAATTTGTATGGTTCTGTCTTCAAAATACCTTGTCAGACAAATCTGCATGATCCTTATGTGATTTGACCAGTACATATTTACCGTATGGACTATAAGAGAGACTTTGACCCTTGAGTTTGTTTCAGTGTTTCTTCTCAAGGGGAGCTAGGAAACACCAGACTAAAAGAAAGGCAAAAAAATTACATGTAAAAGTGCCTACATGCAAAATAAAGATTATTTACCATGGGAAGTGTCCCATGGCGAGATAGAGTTTAAAGGCGAGCCTATCAGTAACAAAAAAATTAAATAAAATAGAAAGCCAGCGAAATATAACAGAGAAATCTATTATAACTTTTACTTAAAGTTATAACAAGTGGAGAGCAAGTTGTGATCACGTAGTAAGAAATTGATAGAAACTGTCATGGCGAACTTTCCTTCCAATATTATACGTGACGGCTGAATTAGGAAATTGAGATATTATGATTCTTGGTCTGTGTAGTAGAAAATTGATGATTGTTGCTAAGTTTTGTTTGCTTTTATTGATATTTATATATTTTTTAATTGATATAAACTATTTATTTATATAATTTAGAGCAGTGGTGGCCGAGTGGTAACGGCCCCGACTTACGAGTTGAAGGTCACGGGTTCGAACCCAGCCAGGCGCATTACTTTGTGTAATTTATTTCATCACCACTGCTCTCAAAACGGTAAAGGAAAACATCGTGAGGAAACCGGCATATCCTAGAACCAAAAATTCGAAGACATGTGACATCCACCAATCCGCACTGGGCCCGCGTGGTGGATTATAGCCCATTCCCTCTCCCAGAGAGGAGGCCAGTGTCCCAGCAGTGGCATCATTGAAAGGCTGATGATGATGATGATGATGATTTTTATTTATCATACACTTTCTTGTATACCAAGACTAAAATATATTGAAAAAAAAACTTATAACAAAAAACATATACAATCGAAGGCCTTATCGCACTCGGCAATTTCTTCCAGGTAACCTGGTATGAATCCCACTTGATGGTAAGATGATAAGTGATAAGATGATAAGGGACTGTGAAAATGTAACTCGGGATTAAAGAAGGAACAGGATTGGGAATTTAATTAATTAAGTCTGACACTTTCTCCCGCCACTCTAATGGGCGTGGAGATAGTGTAAAAAAAAATCCCGTTGCTCCATACATTTGTTACAGTCGTGTTTCGAATATAAACCTACTAGCTTTTGTCAGCGGCTTCGCCCGCGTACATAAAATATAGCCTACTAGCTTTTGCCCGCAGCTTCGCCCGCGTACATAAAATATAGCCTATGTCACTCAGGAGTAAAGCAGCTTTCTATTGTTGCTTAAATTTTTCAAATCGGACCAGTAGTTTCAGAGATTACCCCCTACAAACAAAAAAACAAACTTTACCTCTTTATTATATTATAGTGTAGATGTCACTCAGGAGTAAAGCAGCTTTCTGTTGTTGCTAAAATTTTTCCAATCGGACCAGTAGTTCCAGAGATTACCCCTTACAAACAAAAAAACAAACTAACAAGAAAACAAACTTTACCTCTTTATTATATTATATTATATATATTTAATTATAAACCTATGGAGCACTGGATTGTTTTTCGTGATTTTTGTGTTGGTCTCATAGTAAAAGTTGTTCATATTAGTGTGTACTGATCCTTTTTAAGGAAATGCCATCTAACGTATCAACTTTGTATATATGTAAAGATATTAAAAAAAAACATACCAAATTAATCATACCTCCTTACACGGAACTTTACATACATCCAATTACAAGCTAACCTCACTCAAAATATTTGATTTCAAGCGATTCTCACAAATTGCTTATTGGCCGTGTTAGGGTCAGCCATAAACTACGGTGCGGCTAATTACTGAAACTCCTGCGCATTGGCGCACATAGCGAGGGGCTAAGGATGAGGTTACATGGGATTATAATACCTAGATTAATTTTATACTGTACCAACATTTCTAATTTTTTTTTATTATAGGTTCGCGCTTGACCGCTATCTCACCTGATGGAAAGCGACGATGCTGTTGACGATGGAGCGCGCTTACCTAGAAGTAGCCTATTCACTCTTGACTTAAAGATTCCCGGGTTGTAGCCATCAGGAAACACATTTACTTATCTTGGGCTTGTAGAAGGCGAACAATGCAAACCAATCGTCTGGTAACCGTCCGGACCAAGCCCAGCCGTCGACGGCGCGTACTGATCCCGCACGCCTCAAGGAGTTGTCAGCAAAACGTAGGGACCCTGCAGAAGGGTCGAAAGGTTCGCGTCTGAAAGGAAAGGTCTGGCCCTGGTATAATTATATGGCTACGTAGAAATAGGGTAGAATGTTTTGTCAAGAAGAATCTGACAAAGTTTCCAGCTCCGTCCAAAATTATCGAATGACGAATCTCGCCCTTGGGCAGAGTGGGAGTCAGTGTCAGACTTCTCCTGGCTAAACGACCCACCGTTCCTTCCTGCCTTAGTTCCAGGGCCCCGATGTTCTGCTTTCGCATCAACCCTTGGCCCCAAATTCACGTCTCACTTGGACGTGCCGAGCGGCTCTTGGGGTCACATAACCAATGTATTAAAAACGTATTCGCCTACGCACCAAAACGCAACGCTGCATAATAAATTAGCTTCTAAATTGTTATTAAAAACCATTGCGTTACATTTATAAATATAATGTAACTTGATACTAAAGAATTATAGAATACTTAAACATGACTTAAACGCTAGTAAAAGTGTCTTGGTGCATTTATGTTAAAAATTATAATATCGCTTGGTTTTTCAAACTTTCTAACAGTAGCAACTCAACCGTGGCTGGCTTTTGCTTTGCCGTTGAGCTATTTTCTTTTATCATAAATATCTATAAGTTTTTTCTCCATTCACTAGGCAAGAAGACTTTACATTTTTGGGCAAAAAATGTCATTTTTTTACAGTTATTGATAGGCTCGTATTGACACCACTTGATGGAAAGTGGAGCAGTGGTGACCGAGTGGTAACGGCCCCGACTTATGAGTCGTAGGTCGCGGGTTCAAACTCAGCCAGGCGCATTACTTTCTGTAATTTATTTCATCACCATTGCTCTCAAAACGGTGAAGGAAAACATCGTGAGGAAACCGGCATGTCCTAGAACCAAAAATTCGAAGACATGTGACATCCACCAATCCGCACTGGGCCCGCGTGGTGGATTATGGCCCATTCCCTCTCCTAGAGAGAGGAGGCCTGTGTCCCTGCAGTGGGAACATTAAAAGGCTGATGATGGTGATGATGGAAGGTCACGAAGTGGTCGAGGATAGAGCTCGCTTGTTTAGAAGTATTCACTCTTGACTTAAAGATTCCTAGGTTTTAGCTTTCAGTGAACAGTCCAGCAGATTATCTACTCCTTAACTGTATGCAAATACTTAAAAATATCACCTTCATGCTTTCCTATTCATTTATTTATATAAAAATCAATGCCACTATTTGTTGTAATTTTATAACTAACGAACGAGCTCACCTCACACCAAATGTTTAGGCTTTATTCGAACTATTTAACTATTTAGTAGATGGTTTATGTGAAGTTTGCACAAAATCGGTATCACATTTTTCTGTTGCCGGGAGCGAAGCCGGGGGCAAAAGCTAGTATTATATTAGTAATTTACTAGTACTTAAAATGTTCAACACAATTTATATATAAAAAACCGGCCAAGTGCGAGTCGGGCTCGCGCACAAAGGGTTCCGTAGCAGCAAATATAATAAACTTATTATGTCAATTTATACACCTGGTGAATGGAGCCTAAACTCTCCCGATATTTTGCCTTGTACTTATAGGTTCAGCCATCGTTTTCAGTGTAAGCACAATAACTTAACCAAAATTACAGTTAAATCAACCTATCTCAAAAACTATAAGAGATACTTTGATCAAACCAAAAATCGTTGAAAGAGTTAATTAGCATGCATCACCTCTATTTTTTTTAGAATTTTATACCCCGTAGTTATAAAAATAGAGGGGGGGGGACATACTTTTTACGACTTTGAGAGCTGATATCTCAAAAACCGTTCACTTTAAGAAAAATGTTTTTTAGAAAACTTTATATCATTTTAAAAGACCTTTCCATTGATACCCCACACGGGTATGTACATCGAAAAAAAAATTTTCATCCCTCAGTTACATGTATGGGGGGCCCCACCCCCAATTCTTTTTTTTACTATTTAGTGTCATAATTTTGTAGCGGTTCATACAACACATATTCCCATCAAATTTCATCACTGTAGTACTTATAGTTTCCGAGTAAATCGGCTGTGACAGACGGACAGACGGACAGACGGACAGACGGACATGACGAAACTATAAGGGTTCCGTTTTTGCCATTTTGGCTAGGGAACCCTAAAAAAATGACCAGAGTAATTTCATATCCACAAAAATACATAAAGAGGCCACTTTCTTTTAAGTTTTCCTCATATAAAAGCGTTTACCTTGAAGCGAAATCTTTGAAAACGTAAGCAGAAAAAAATATACAGAAAACAACTTCATAATAAAATTAATGAAGGAAAAACCTTCAGAGTCTTTGACAAGACAAAATGGCGGCCTGACTAATGGCGCGAAATAAGTATTTCGGAATATTTAAAGTATAATTAACGCAAAACAAATTAACATAGCACCTATTAATTAGGTACCTTTGACAGGTCTTCGTCAGCAGTTTTTAGTGAAAAATGGTTGGAAAATAATAAATGACGGGTATATACATATTTTTAGCATACCGTACTTAAAAAAAAAAACTAAACCTTTAAAAGATACCGTGGAGACGCTGCAGAAGAGTCGAAACCAACTGGGGCCAAGGGTACGTGTCTGAAAGGAAGTCTCTGGCCCTGGTATAAACCTGGCAACGTAGAAACAGGGTGGGTTGTTTAGTCAGTAAGAGTTTGACACTGTTTCCCACTCCACCCATCCGTCTGTCTATCTGGCAATACTGTTTGTCTCGAAAACGCGTGGAGTATCGAGTTGAAATTGAAAATAAGTATGCTTAGGTCTGTGGTTCCTGAAAATTAAAAAAAACTCAAGCTTCTAAGTAACAAAAAACAAAGATACTGTCATTTCGATTTGAAAAAATGATCAAGATTCCAAGAGCAATGGGTAGCTCACCGTACGGTCGTCGGGTAACAGTCCGTACCAAGCCAGGGTGTCGAAGGCGCGCTCTGTTCCAGGGTAGACACTGGCTCGCGGACGGTGAGCAACGGGTAGCTCGCCGTCCGGTCGTCTGGTAACTGTCCAGACCGAGTTCAAGTCGTCAACGGCGCGCACTGTTCCCGTGCGCCTCAATGAGTTGTCAGCAAACTGTAGGGGCCCTACAGGGTCGAAGCCACCTGGAGCCGAGGGTTGGTGCGAAAGCGTTATACCGTAAAAAAGGGTGCCTCAAGGAGTTGTCAGCAAATGTAGAGGCCCAACTGCAGGGCCAAACCCTACTGCGGTCCCGGTTCGGTTTCTGAAAAGTTTCCGACCTCGGTATGAAGGCTAAGAAGGAAAAAGGTGGGTCGTTTGACACTGTTGCCGGCTCCGCCCAAGAGCGGGATTCGTCATTAGATGATATTTTCCACCATAAAAAAAGACTCCAATCGGGATTTGAACTTTCTACATAGGTATGTTTGTGCGGAACCCCCACTGCGTGAGTCCGGCTTATTTTATAAAACGTTTAATATTAAAACAATAATAAAACACCAGTCTTGCTTAGATAAAGGTCGGTTTTTTTATGCCAGTAATTTTATTTAGCCCAGCAATTTCTCAGTTCTTGCATAACTAATATGAAAGAAAAACTTACTTTGAATAACGAAGTGTTTTATTCAGTGCTTTAAGACATCACCTTGTATAAAAGAAAAATGAACTGAATAATTTACTGTTTTTATTTTGCGATTTTGTACCGTTAAAAATGTATTCATTTTCTTTGTGGTACATAAAATGTTTTTTAATCGAAGTAAATAACTATAAGATACTAGCAAACCCGGCGGACTCCGTTTCGCCACCAGATGGATTCTGTATGTGAAAAAAGATTTTCCCGCTTTTCTGTTGAAATTTTTCCTGAATTTTCTTTGCTATAAACCTCACGGAGTCCGAGACCTTTTCAACGAATGCAAAACCGTGGAGATCGGTTCGTGCGTTCAAGAGTTATAGCGTCAGGAAGAAAAATCCGACTTATTTTTATATAGTAGACGAAAAATGGGAAGGGAGTTATAGAACTTGCTCAATTTAGAGTTTTTTTTTTGAGGTGGGAAATTAGGTATGAAGTACTAAGTCCTGCTCTAGGATGTAAAGGTAAACCTACAAGACCACTATAATTGTACCACAAATATAAAATTGTGTAAACATCCTGTTATTACTTTGGTGTAGATATATTTAAATAGTTCGAAAGATTGTTTATTATTATTTTTTAATTTCTTATGTATAAAAATATAATATAACAAATGTAATTATAGTTTATTAAGTGCTTTTTAATACGCAAATATTTAAATGAATCACTTTTAATGCACAAAAAAGTTCAATTTTAATTAATTTCTATTTTCTATTAAAAAAATATTAACTGGTTTTTTTTTTTAAATCGGTATTAACTAGTGCTTGACTGCGATCTCACCTGATAATAAGCAGTGATGCAATAATTGATGGTGAGGCGCACTAGTTTATTAAGAGCCTATTCACAGCCTTGAAGACACCAAAATTATAATCGGTCGGAAAGTCCGCAGTCGGCAAACTGTTCCAGTCCCTCGATGTACGCGGTATAAACGAGGAGGCAAAATTCTCCAGTATGAACAATGTCTTACTCTGACGTCAAGATGAAGTCTTAGTAATAGATTGTCATTACAGCGTCTTATTAGATTGGCCTTGATAACTGATTTCCTGATTTCCTTTGCTTACCCACGGATTTTCTGTTTAATTAATATTATAGTATAATAATATGTCCACAACTATCACACAACGCCATCTAGTCCCAAGCTAAGCAGAGCTTGTGTTATGGGTACTAGACTACTGATAAACATACTTATATATTTCTAAGTACATACATATTATAGATAAATTACACCCAGACACAGAACAAATGATCGTGCTCATCACACAAACATTTGTCCTGGGTGGGAATCGAACCCACGACCTCCGGTATAGCAATCAAGGTCACTAACTACTAGACTGACAGGCCAGTCAAAAATTTATACTTTAGAGGAAGCTCGGTTTTATTGGCTTAGTTTAGTGGTTTGTTTATAGTTTAGTTGTTAGTTTAGAATGATAGTAATCGGTGAATTAAAGGAGGTACCAACAGTAATACTTTAAACACATGTGACTTGCTCGCTTTAAAGTGGGTGTACTCTTAGGAGAAGAAATAAAAGTAAAGTTGACTTGTTGGTATAATCTTTGCGGTTCAAAAACGGTTCACTATTTTGAGCATGGAAGACTAACAAACTTACATACACACACACACACACCTATGTCCTGAGTGGAGCAGGAGATAGTGTCAGACTCTTACTGTCTAAACATCCTATCCCGTTCTTATGTTGACTTTATACCAGCGCCGAGCCGATCCTTTCAGACGCAAACCCTTGGCCCCAGTAAGCTTCTTCTCTTCTGCTGGATCCCTTCAGTGCCGTGTACGCGAGCATCAAAAACATGTGAGTAAAATCGTAAGGGCCCAGCTGGGACGAAGTCTAGCATTATGGGTTATACGAAAGGAAACCTCATGGTTTTTTTTTTAACTCATTTAATGATTTCCCATTTAAAAAACCCTAGATTATTTTTGTCTTTTATGTATAAAATGGCGGAGGTACGCCTACTTAGGCGTATCATCGCCATTCATACTTATGAACAGGCAGATTTTTTCCCGCCCACGTTAAAAATAAATGAGAAATTTCGCTTTTTATACGCGTGGGTGTTGCAAAGATGATTTATAATAATTACCTATAGTAACAGTAGGTATTGTTTTTACACCACCACGATTATTATAATCTTTCGAGTACCGTATTTAGATACATCATAGACGATACATTTAGATATAAAGACAATAGGTGTGCGAACGCCGGCGCTCGCTTTGAGCTAAAGAGTGTAAGTTATAAATTGATTAATTAAAATATATAATGGGTTAAACTATTAAGGAAATGTTTATAATACGTAGTACACGTAGCTACTTAATCCCAATGTATTTGATTTGTTTTTCTAATAACGCAGTGTTACTAGTAATAATTTTTATTTTTATTTTCATATACTAACCATTTTTTATTTAGTGATTGATGATTAACATTGTACATATTTGAATTTATATGATATAAGCATATTTGTAAAATATTAAATTAATGTTACTATCTACTTCTTCACCTACTATTATTAGATTATTTATTAATCTGATATTTTTAAATTATGTGCATTTTGTTCATTGAAAAAAATCGTCAAAATGCACAGGGCTTCCTTTTATGACGTAGGCGAACACTACTAAAGATTTTTCAAAATTCAAACGTGTATTTTATTTATTTTATTGAAAAGCGTGTCCAAAGTTTGTGCGAAAACCTATAACGCGGGCGCAGCCGTTAGCAGAAAGCTAGTTTCCCAATAAATTGTTATGATTGTAACCAATTACAAAATCCATCAGCGACTAATTAACATTCAGAAGAAAAGACTAAGCACACTAATTACACAAATTAAAAAACGCTAACTCAAAACAAACAACTACCAAAAAACACGTGCCACAGCTTTCAGCTTCCAACAAACACTGTCAAATAGCACGTGTCGAAACCTAGGCTTTTAACCCTAAAACAAACAGCTCATTGGCGTCGGACGGATGTGGAAAAACTTTAAAAGCCCGGTTGTACCGTTTTATTTGCTCTACACGTCGGTATTTATGCGTTTAGTGATGGGCCGTTTTCTGTCGATGGTATCTGCTAATAAATATCGTTTTTTTTTTTTTTTGTTGAAAAATATGAGCAGATTTTTTTTAAATAAATTTTATTATGCGATGCAAGCGGAGTTTGTAAAGAATCATCAATGAAGATAAAATATTAATATTTTTGTTGATAAACCGAGACGCTCAAAGAAGAGATGACATATTTTGGAGAATTTTCAGTTTTGGTCAGTAAAGGTTTGACACAGCCTTTCACTGCTCCTTGATGATCCTTACAAAAAAAATCACATTTTCCTGCCTTTGTCTCGTGTTATTCGGGTCTGACCAATACTTTTTTACTTCCAATCACGTTATCACCCTTTCCTTTCAAATCATCTTCACATAATCCGTATTTTCTTTGGCTTCTCTTTTCACTTACATACTCAAAATCCTTTTAGTAACATGCGTTTCATCGCTCATCTTGACATGTCTATGTTAAGATAAAGTAAGGTCATTTTACATTTAGATCTAAACAACACAAAGGCCATTTATTTATCTACGTTTATTTTCGCATTTAATCCAATGAGCTAAGATAAAAAAAATGTTTTAATTTCTTTGAAAGAACAAAGATTTTTTCTTTTTATAATTTGTTTCATTACACGAACCAATTATATTTTTTCTCTCATTATAAATGTAAATTAAAAGTAAAAGCTAAATTGCAATATAATAATAGCAAGCAGACATTACGCTTACCCATACAAGGAGAAATTAACTCTCTCCGATAATTATTTCCAAAAAAGGATCTCTTCTATTAACAGATGCAAATATTTAAATCCAAACCCAATTAAGTGGACTTAAACGTTTTTAAATCGTTTTGTAGACTTATATAACGAATCATTTATATTATTTATTGATCACTACAGGGGTATTAGAAAGTCGTGCAAATTAATGAACACTTAAAATAATTAAGAGTCAATGACTTCGCATATTGATAGATAGTATTTTTACGATTCATTTCTATCAATGGCAAAGTGAGTAAAAGTTTGTATAATGGTGCTATTAAGATAATATAAACAGTAAGGTAGTTAAACGTTGACGGTATTATACTTGATGGTATAAGAAAAGATACGTCAAAGATATTTTTAATGTAAGTGAAACATAATGGCATCATTGACGGGTTGGATTGAAAGATAAACATGTCGTGTTCCAGATATTTTTATTGTGTTTTGAACTATTATAGTTCAAGATAATTTATCTACATTTTTAATAGTGCCGACAAAGAGTGCTTCTACTTGTAGCTTATAGATAGAAGACTTTGATGTAAGTATGACCGAATTATTTTGACAACAACGACAATAAGGAAATTTAAAACACACACACATAATATGTCGAAATAAAAACAGAGCAATACACAAAAGCTGGGCTTTAAGAGACTCATGCTACAAATTGATACAGTCTACATAATATAAATTTTAATACAGTACTTAAATGATTTTATAAACTTTAACGTTACGTAGATAACCATTAAATTTTTGCTCCAGGCAGTCTTCTTTATATGGATCTGTAGGTTTCTTACGTCACTCACAGAAGTTACGTAAAAAATAAAGCTCTTGTATCTCATCAAATTATATCTAGAACGTTTCTTAGAAAATTGATTGATAACTACTGATCTTTTTAAATGAATCAGGGATATTACCACAACTAAATTGACAGTAGGCAGGGCACATTGATCACCAAACAGATGGTCAATGGGCCTGAAAAGTTCTAGAGAAGCAATCGTATAATAGAAAACGCAGCGTTTGTAGGCCTCTCACAAAGTGAATGGTTGGTAAGGATCATGGAAATCAATTGGAATGGATGGATACAAGACGCGCAGGACTAATCGCGGTGGTGGTGCTTGGAAGAGACCAATGCCAACCAGTGAAAGTATTTTGGCTGAAATTATGATAATTTATTTATTTATTTAATTTATTTATAATGAACTAAAAACTGAATAACGAAACTCCTTGTTTTTGAGAAAATCTCTTCCATAGGTAATAAACTAAACGCTATTTAGCAGCTAATGACTGTTATACAGGTTGCCACATTTTTACAATGGAAATTGTCAAACAACTCCTGTTAGTCTAGTAGAGCGGAGTAAAGAGAGATTGTTAAATTTTTACTTGTTTTCTCAGCTACCTTTTTTGTTCTAAGGTGTGGTAAATCAATTAAATGTCTCACTGCCCATGTCATAAATCTTAAAATATAGTGATTCACGAAATGATTTACTCTGTCACCATTGATGTCTATATTAATTTAATCTTCACATACAAAATTGTATTTACTGTCAACCAACTAAAGACATTAAGCAAAATGTTCTAAAAGAAGATTCTCATGACCGCAAATTGGAATCTGTTATTCATTCACCAAAGAATCAGTCCATGACCTCATCAGTCAATCAAGAAGTCTAGAAAAACTAAATGCGTAACGACCATTGATTAGTGAGAGAAAAAATTGAAGCAGAGCATATACTGAATGAACTTATCGATTTTAATATCGAATAGATCCATTGACACGGTTATATCGATAACCTTTGGCAGTGGAACATCATTACGGTTATTTCTAATGATGTTTGTAATATCGTGGACATTAACTATTATTCTAGTAGATAAATACTTGAGAAATTAGGTATAAATACTGATAATATCTCTGTAATACAATTTTTAAGAAAATATGTCAGTATGTAGTGACAGTACATCAAATATAATACAGAAAATTACCTAAATAAGATAGTATAGCGAACTATGTACATAACTACATTATGAATACTGAAGAAAAATATTTAGAAAACACAGTTGGCAACTATTTAAGAGATACATTACAGATATTCTTTTATTAATATGTAACATACAAAGAACCCAATATTTTTCAAAACAAGTGGAAGAGCTTAGAAGAACATTAAATTGTATCGAAAAAAAGAAAATATCAGGTACGGAAAAGAACCACAAACTAGAAAAATAAGAAGAGTGGGAAAAAAGCATTTTAAGTTTTCAGGGCGTTAGAATAGAAAAGTGAAGACAACTGAATCAGACAAGATTCAAAAAAACGTCTAGTAACCTAGAAAATGTAGTAAATGAAACACAAATTCGTATTAACAAAACACAATTAAAAAGGGATACTCGAGTTCATATCTAAGATGTCAAAAAAGAGGATATAAAAAAAACGACCGAAAAAGGACGATTTAAAAAACGGAAAACACCGCTAAAAAGGCACATGATTAGAAAAAAGATTACGAAAGCCGATAAACCCGCACAAGATTATCATGTAAAAACTTTGGCAGTGCCTTAATTCTGCAATATTAAAACCCAACCTTCGGGATTTAAAAGTAATTAACCCGCGAAGTTAGCTGTGCGACCTTTCCTGATAAGATTACCGGAAGATTGCTACACAGTCTTGATATTGTTTCAAGTTATTACTGGGGATAAACGCCATTTCTTCAATCATTTTAATTGAGAAGAAATTGGAAAAGAAATTACATATCAAAAAATTTTCAGTGTGTAATCTTAAGTTACATCGTCAAAATGATGATAAAATTTATATTCACGCTGAAGATGATGATGATACAATTTATATTCTTACTGATGATGATGATAAAATTTATATTCATGCTGAAAGTACGATATTTATACAAAGCAACTTGTCAGCCTAAACTGTCCTTCGCTTAGGCAAAGACTTTCTCCATATCTTCGAGGATTTGATACACTTGCTAACCGCGTATATACGCAGTACATTTATACCAAACGACACATCTCTAATTATACAGCTAAAATCTGATTAACGAACAAATCAATGTAATAATGAGATTTGAGTTCATAATTACAAAATCAGGTCACCCATAGAAAAGAATTAAATATTTGACCTCGTCTCTAATTACTTTTGAATTGGGAAATCATATCAACGTTTAGCAAATTGGTAGAGATATAATTGATGATTAAAATGCAATTATCGTTGGTCTAGATGACTTTGACCTGACTATGATAAGCATATCCGGTGCATTTGACCTACAGTATTCTTAAATCTTTAGAACAAGAATATGAATGAAGCTGTTTATCAGAACAGATATTTGTTTAATCCTCATATTATCTTAAGTTAAAGGTTAATGAGATTAATAGCCAATAACAAGTGTTATAGTGGTCATAACCATTAAGAGAATTGTAAATATCATAAATAAATAAGAAACATTATTCATTTGTACCTACACTCAACTTTGTATGAACCATTTCAAGAGATACACATTCTAACTATTCATATACTTAATTTGAAATCAAAAAGAAATGTTATGATTTCCATGAAGATTATAAAATCCTCGTGATCCTGCAGGCAAAAACTAGTATAAGGCAGATAACGTTCACAGGAAGAGCTTTTTAATAAAGCAACGCTTGACTTTATTATTATAAGTTGATTCGAATCAAATTACAGTTACGATATTGAAAATAACTGGAAGAATATTTTATGAAAATACCGAAATGGCAAATATTTTCAACAGTGTTCTTTCATTTATTATATTACAGAAAAAATGTTTGCCTAAGTATTCATCCAACACTAAATAGCTTTTTCATTTAGTTTGGTCAATTCATAAATAATCATAATCATAATAATGTGTTTGAATTGTAAGTTAGATATGGAGAACGGAAATATTCACAAATATAAATCATATAAAAACCTTATCTTACTTACTTATCAAATAAAACTTATCGACATCGCCATCAGTAAAGAAATTACATCACTAAATTATTTACCGCCTCTCGTTTGCAAAAAACACACGATCTACGCGTCATACAGTCTGCCCCATGTCGGTCTGCTTGCAGGTTAAACAAAAAAACAGAACCACAATAAATTCACAATCCATCAAACAAAACCCGTCCCTATCTCCGCAAGTTAAGAGACCAAACAACTGCAGAACTAAGTAAGCCAACCGCAATTCACGACAAATTGACGCAGGTTACCATTACGCGAAATTGAACTTTAAATTTAAGGATAGAATGACGTAAAGACCTGTAAATTAAAGCTGGTAATGGCATAAAATAATAGCCTCTAGTAATACTTTACATTAATCACGAAGTCAATGGAACACCGGCAAAAGTAAAATTAATCAGTTATTGGTTACGATTCATTGGTTTAACAAGGTTAAGTACCAAAAGTATTTTTCATTGCGTAAGGTCTGAAACGCATGCCTTATTTGCTTTAAGTGATTTGACAATTTATTAATTAAAGCATTTTTGCTGTGTGGTCTCCCGCTACCTTATTTCTGCTTTCGTAAGTTTTAAGACGCGATAAAAGGATACTATCAAGTTATATTTTTTTGTTTACTTTGATGACATCATATTGTACGTAATGTCAGTATGATTTAGCTCCAACAGTTTTACCTAAAGTTCTTAAATTCATTATTTTACCATTTCTTAGCTTTTCTACTACTATTATTTGTATAACTTAAGCGTGGTGGTTAGTTTATTGTACAGTATGATTAAGCTCCAACAGTTCCTACATATATCGTTCTTACGTACTTGTACTACTCCTCAACTACTCTTTTACAATTATTTATATCGTTATACCAACTGGTGCCTCGTTGTCTACTCAAACCTGTTCGCGGACAACATTTATAATGTCACGTTCAATGTATCTAACGAGATTATCAAATTCTTCAACAATGCCTTATTCTAACTTAAGGAGGATGAATTTGTTAGATAGTGCATAGACAGTAAGTAAAACCCCACCTGCATTCTCAAAGAACGCTTATTTACTTCTACTTCAGCAACAGTTAAAATAGCGTCATCATCATCAAGTACTTTAAGTAATTTTCCAGCCCAAGTACTTTTTCTAACAACATAATGACGGGAAGGGACCTTATTTTTTTCTTGTGTAATTTCAAAACGGATAATTTTGTTTTTTTATTGTAACTACCATGCAATACTTTCGTGATAATGTAATGATGTAATTTGCTCGCCGTCCCAACATTATAGGTATAGTTTTGACAACCAGTTTCAGGTAATTACCAATAATTTTCGACCAGGCAAGATGAACTTATCACGATTAAGTAGAAAGTTATGTTCACAGGGAATTATTAGCCTCAAGATTCACAAGAACATGGCTTTTCCAAATTGATATGAAATCTTCATCTTGAATGTGGGCCAGCCGTAAAATTGAAATCCTGGGAGGTCTTGTTCTTTTTTATTTCATATTAAATAATTCTTGCTTCATTTAAAACACTTTGGAATTCAACATTTCATGAATCATCTTCATCAATGTGCTTCGCTAACAAGGCACTCTTTACCGTGTATTAAATCCCACCAATATGTCGAACACGACACAATTCCGTCATAATTAACCCCGCAAGCCATAATTAAATATCACTTAGCCTTTCAACGGAGATCATATCGGAAATTAATGATACCTGATTAAACTCAAATGCACTAACTATATCTACTTTTTGTGAAGAGAAAAGTGAAGAGGACATTAGCGGCTGTTTTCTCATTCAAGTGATAATAAGGAAAAGTAAGTAGCTGTCGTTAACGAGGCTTCCATGACTTACAAATTATTACAATTTCTGAGTATAATGAGCATATGTGATAAAGTATTATTTCTAGTGGCTTCTTCTGCCAACCCTGTTTTACTGCCATAGTTAATATTGATAGCCATTGGCGACCATGGTCCGCCTACATATACCACTACGAAATACAACCCGCCAGTTACATTATCATAATTGCCACGCTTGACAAACGAATTGGCTATTGTCGTACGTTAGGGTTAAGTCAGAGTATTGCTGGCCATCCTCTTGACATGGCTTCTTGATTGCCTTTCGCGATATACGGATAATAGTATCCAAACTAAAATTATTAGTCTTGTACGTACTATATTATTGTCTAGTGAGTAAATACACACTAAAAATTATGTGATATAAACACTACACAATTGGTAGTCTAGTATATTAAATAGTGGAGTAGTGTCTGGTGTATAATAGAAAAAAAAAGTAGATATGTCACATTGCACATTAATGCCGTCAATTCAACTTAAATCAAAGAGCCCATACAATATTATTTTCTTTCAAGACAAATTAGGTCAGGGACAGCTGAGTCGAGAAGGAAGAAAATGATGCCCTAATTTTGCCAATTCATTAATTATTTTCTATGTCGCAACTTCATTTGTTATTTAATTAAGGCTAAAGATGGGATTATAATACTCACTGACTTGGAAGTTCAGCTCACATTTCCAACAACAGAGCTTATTTATGAAGTTAAAGACTGTAATATTTTAGAAATTACAAATAACGCTTCCTTAGGCACTGGTTTAATGTTTCTAGCAGACAGACAGCGACAATAAACGTACAAATTAAGACTAATTTATATTTTATGTTTTATCTCATACTACAAAAGAAAATAAAACGAGTCAAGTCTGTCATTCTTTTCGTATGACTAAGAATTACCTAACTGGCGTAATAATGATCATTTTAAAAAGTTCCACTTTAAATATCTCAGATCGTGTTCACGGTTCGTTCTTTTTACTAGAATCGCCCATCTTGCGAGCTAATATGCCTATTAAGTAGCTTCAATAAATTATAAATGCATCGTCACTATCATTATTTACGGCATCCATTACGTCGCCACTGTTCTAATGATCTACTTCTTTAGTATAAACCCGTCAGTGAATATCAAACAATGAGATAGATCGTGCGTTTGACGGACCAATCAATTTCCTGTCGTGGTGCTTAGCACGGGCTATAATGGTTATGGTTTCCTTCGCAACTGCACTATTATCTTCACGGGTTTTCACTGAATTATTTTAAACGTAAGCAGAAGCAATAAAGTTTTCGAATCCGGTTCCTTTATTGGTAGTCCCTCATGATGTTTCTTTATGTAATTGTGAAATTGTGTTAACATTTTGTTTGGTTTGTGAATATAATGGGAAATAACTGTTTGGATTATGATAATGCGTTTGATTGAGTTTATCTCGTGAAACGGTCAGTTAGACGATAAAGTTTCTAACTGTCTATTGTATTAAACGTTGATAAATTCATGAATTGGCTTCTTGCGTTTCGTTAAGTATCTATTAACATATCATAATAACAATAAACAAACGTCAGTATACAGCAGCATTGAGGCGTATCGCAGGGTTCAGTCTTAGAACCAAGAACAATTTAACACTGAATTGCTCTTTGTTTCCAAATTATTAAAGTTACCGTTATATCTTGTATTTCTCATCTCCATATTGCTGTAGGTGAATGTGTAATGAAATTACCTGCAACAAAGTAAAATGTTTGATCAGTTGGGTGAATATTTTAGTATTAGCTTCATAGTTTCTAGTCTTGATTAAAAGTAATATGTGCTCGCTTACAATGTTCTCAGACTGTGCGTGTTTGTATATAAACTTCTTGGTTTTAATCAAATAGAGATGCTTTCATAGTATATTTTATGTTGGTGGAAATCTACCTTCAGGGCGTTAGCAGTAATCTTTTGTAAAATATTTTTGTCTATTGTATTTCTTAAGTGATTGAACACGTGCCAGATAAATTCCCTGAAGTAAGAAATAATACAGCCAAAGAGAATATTTAAAAGCAAACATGTTTAAAAATTACATTATGTATGTTATGCATAAGAAAGTTTTGCTATAATTCCACGATCCTTTTATGTTATATGAATCCTTAAGTATTTTGATGATATTGATATACGTGCCCAAATATAAGTAATAGAATTTTAAATATTGCTAATGCAACCTTATAATGTTTCAGTCTTATAATGTTTCCAATGCTAAGAAATGTTCTTTTCAATGAGAATGGATTGGCCACAATCCACCAGTACATAATATATGTAGCAGTATATATGGACCCCCAGTTGTTGAAAAGGACCTACAATTAGTTCGAAAAAGAAAATCTGTGGGTCAAAATGGGGTCGAAGGTAGCATCTGGCTATATCAAAATGGTATTACAGGAGTTATAGGATGGTTTCTCGTCAAAAAGGGGTCAACCCAAAATCCGATACTATGACAACTTCAGAGTAAGAAGACAGAAAGTTTTAGGACCTCTATTCTAATCTTTTAGATGATGATTTTCTTACGATATCGTAATTCTTTATTGTACCTACACAAAACATTTAATAGTACCCAGTAGTTACAACGTAATGTTTGAAAGCATCTATTATTATATCCATTTCCCTAGCACATTACCTGACCAAACTATCGATTGCAGCAGCTTAGCTATTCTAGGGTCTTACCATCACATGATAATTGCCAGGCATGCGGGCGCTAAGGAACCTCTTTTGCTTCCACCTTTAACTATTAAGTTTAGGTTATTAAGTAGAGGGCATAAAGGGTTCGTAGGGTTTATGGTTTTAATCAAAGATTTGGTTGTCAGTAAATATGTCCTGCTTCCGTTTCAATTCTCAATTAGGCTTAGTATAAACCATGATTGTTACATCTACGTTCATATCTTTACGACTTCGATAAGAAGGGTGAGGGCTGTTATGTAAACATAGTGTTATTAGTTTATTATTACTTGTTCTATTATGATCCTTATCGGTGTTCATTCATTGGTGTGGTACACAATTATTATTGTGAATTATAGTACAATTACGCATACACCTATTTAACGAGCTGTTTTTGGTAAAGGAACTTAAATTATTATCGTGTTTATTAATGATTGTTCGATTGTTTTATCGGTATATTTTTTTTTTATTGTTATGATAAGGGGAGGCCTTTGCCTAGCAGTAGGATATAAAGTAGGTATTGTCAAAAAATTGCTATGATATAATAAAGAAAGCCTTGTATTATATTATTTTGACTGGCCTGTCAGCATAGTAGTTAGTGACCCTGACTGCTATGCCGGAGGTCGTGGGTTCGATTCCCACCCAGGACAAATGTTTGTGTGATGAGCGCGATCATTTGTTCTGTCTGGGTGTAATTTATCTACAATATGTATGTTTTTAGAAATATATAAGTATGTTTATCAGTTGTCTAGTACTCATAACACAAGCTCTGCTTAGCTTGAGACTAGACGGCTTTGTGTGATGGTCGTCGAATATTATTATTATTATTATATTTTTTAACAACTTTGCTTTACACTAAGAATTACGTCTGTAAGTGCGATTTCAATAATTTACGGGTCAGTAGTAAAATAATTTAAAAAAAGCATTTTATTTCTTGCCAACTATAAAAAATATTAACAAACAGTAGATTACAATAATAAATAGTGCATAAAGGATTTGAAAGTAAAATGACTATTAATACATTCATAAATTGATTGCCTGCTGTACTGATTTAAATAAACATATCATTACAATATATTTGTAATGATTTCCATCATTTGTTTTTATTCATTATTATCTATTATTTACTAGCTTTTGTCAGCGGCTTCACCCGTGTACATAACATATATAGCCTATGTCACTCAGAGTAAAGCCTGCAGCTTTCTATTGTTGCTAAAAAAATTCCAATCAGCCCAGTAGTTCCAGAGATTACCCCCTACAAACAAAAAAACAAACAATACCTCTTTATTATATTAGTGTAGATTAAAGTTATACAAGAACCCTTCTTATGTAAAGATCTCCTCCAGAGCTTGCTCCATTAGACTATACAAATATTTAATTTTATCCTGCATTAATTTCGCTATTGATCTTCAAGACAATATCTGATAATTATACTGTTTAAAATCGTTCCTAAATATAAATATATTTCAGTTCAAAACTATAATTTGACATAATTATACATAAGTAACCAAAAACCGCCTAAACATACATAGCTTTGAATTAAACTATTCATGCCTGCGTGATCTTAAATAAACTTTAAACTATTCTTTTCAAGTACACTTCCCCATTATTAATGATAAACCTTATAAATCCTTGACATCAAACCTTCCATATACAAAGCAATCGAGTTACAATTTATTAATTATGTGCGCATGCGTTCAAAGGAGCTGGGCAGAGCAAATCCTTTCAGGTAATTCAACGGTAAAGGTCAGGTTACTAGGTTAGCTCTGCGACCTAAAGCATAGACCACACGGATGTAGTCTAGCGTCACTGCAAAGGTGACCTTGCTTGTGGCAATCCGTGTATTATTCGCTGGTAAGCGTTCAAAGCGCAGTAACAGATTTTTGGGCCCTAAAAGCAATGACGGCTATTTTAGTGGAACTTATTGGACACGTAGTTACAAAAAAAAAAAAAAATGAGCTGCAATCTTATTAAATGGTGGGTACGTTTCCTCAACCACAATTTCAACTACCGAGACTGATTTACGATTATAACACGGGAAGGATGAGATCAGTGTAGCTGCAACACAATCCAAACACACAAACCTAGGTGGAGTGCTCTGTTGAAACGCTAGATTGCATCTGTGTAGCCCATGTTTAAAGGGTGGACCAAATGGTTGCAAAACCAATGTCCCCACAGAGGTGACTTTGCTAGTTTCAATCCGTGTAGACAGCGGTTGAAAACCATGACCTCCAACGCCCTTGGTTAGGAGGCGCGTTTTCCTAACTGCAGTAACTGATTTATAAAAGCGTTGGTGCGTGGTTTACAGCCGCGTAGTCGCAACACAAACCAAATAAACCGAGCTCCAACCAAGGTGGCCTTGGATGGAACCCTGGATTGTAACCGTCTAATCCTCCCTTCAGGATGAGAAAGATTGTGTGCTAGCAAGTTAATTATAATGGATGGTTGAGGTGAAACATTTCGTCTAAAGCCTTATAGTTTGAACAAGATTGTTATGGATATGTTTTAGCAATATTGGTTGTGGTTACAGATTTAAACTACATATTTTAGAAAGACTTCAAAAGCGAACCTGTCTAAAAAACATCGATTATCTGATTATTTCAGTCAAGGCCCTCTATAAAATTCCTGATTTATACGAAACTGGATCAGTATACATCTCATTAGGGTATTAATAAATAGCTAAGTAGTAGTAATATACGATGAATGAATGAATACGCTCTCGCCATCGATAGACAATAAAACAATTTTGTTTTTCGATGGACTGGTACAATTTGCCTGCTGTGATCGTCCAGTCCGATTATAATTTAGTTGTCTTCAAAGCTAGAGTGAACAGGCTCCTAATAAACTATTGCGCTACACCATCAACGATTGCATCACTGCTTACCATCAGGTGGGATCGCCGTCAAGTACCAGTTTATTTTAATTAAAAAACGTAAGCGTGATGAAACAATTTTAGTCTAAAATTTTCAAGGTAAGTAATTATTTAGTAATTAAATAAATATGCTAGGTCATTCGGTCCTAACCCAGAATGATAGAGCATATTTACTTCGGTCGCTGTTAAAAGAGCTAGACTTTTTCTTATTAAGAACCAAGCTTTTGGTACATCATCATCATCATGTCAGCCGAGCGACGCCCACTGCTGGGCATAGCCACCCCCAAGGATCTCCACAACGAACGATCCTGTGCTGTCCGCATGCAGCGGCTTCCCGCGATCTTCACCAGATCGTCGGTCCACCTTGTAGGGGCCTGCCCACGGAGTGTCGTCCGGTACGCGGTCGCAATTCGAGAACCTTTCCACCCCAACGGCCATCGGTTCTCCGCGCTATGTGTCCCGCCCACTGCCACTTCAGTTTTTGGTTATTTAAATTAAAACACTATGAGTTCATCGTCAATGTTAAGGAACTCTGATCGAGGTCAGTCTGTGGATGGGTGACTATTTTAACATTCGGAGACTTCCCTGAGCTCGAAAAACCTTGACAGTTGACGTTTGTCTATAACAAATAGTACGAGACCAGAAAATTTAACGAACAACTTGATAAGGGCTATCATGTAAAAAAATACTAGGTTTTGGAAGTCAGACAAACAGTCACTTCAAATAAAATATTTATTGCCAGCTGCTTTTTTTATGGTAGGTAAAAATCATCCAATGACGAATCCCGCCCTTGGGCGGAGCGGGAAACAGTGTCAGACTCTTACCGACTAAACAACCTACCCCGTTCCTACATCGCCATCTATACCAGGGCTAGAGCCTTCCTTTCAGACACGAAACCTTGGACCCCGTTGGCTTCGACCCTTCTGCAGAGTCCCTACAGTTTGCTGACAACTCCTTGAGGCGCGCGGGAACAGTGCGCGCCGTCGACGACTAGGCTTGGTCTGGACGATTACCAGACGACCGGACGGCGAGCTGCCCATTGCTTGCGGTTTGACTGGAAAGCGACCCCAACAAAGTTGAGAAAAGGTTGTGGTTCTTTCCGTGCTTGATATATTCCTAACACGGTCATAGTATGATACGGTGTAGTGAGCAGAATCTATTCTTGTGGGTGTACTGTATCTCCGCCTACTTCTTTAGGGAATACAAGCGTGATACTTGTGTCAATACCTTCTGACTAAATTTAGGAATTCCTGTAGATATACAAATATTTACAATACCTGTAGGCGGTGGGATTACCTTTGATAATCATAATAATAGCTTGTTGACTAAGCTTGCATGAATTTGTATAAATTTTTGAGATTGACTAACAATAACAGCCTGAGATAAAATATATTAGGCAAAATTATTCATCATCATCATCATCAGCCTTTTAATGTTCCCACTGCTGGGACACAGGCCTCCTCTCTAGGAGAAGGAATGGCAAAATTATTACTAAAGTCTCTCAGGCTACAGTTGTATGGAGATTAATATTATTCTTATGGTTTGGCTGAAAAATGACCTTAATATGACTGAGATAGATGCGGACAAACTGAGTAGAATATTCATGGAAGTCGTTACTAAAATCTTAAGCTAACATATAGTATAAATAAATCTTCGCCCCCGTGACGGTAGAGTACTATCCCAAGGGAATAATATAATCCCGGGGTAAAAAGTATCTTATGTCTTAGGACATAGCCTGCCTGTATGCCAAAATTTAAAACATTTAACTATTATATATATTGTTAGTGTGATAGCTCTTAATTAAATTGAAATAACTCATTGCCAGTCTCATGAAATACAATAGAAAATCAAATTAACTAACTACATATCTTAGAAAGTCTTAGTACCACGCAATCAAAGCTAAATTAAATTTAAACTAACTAAATGTATAGAAGTCGAAACAAAACAAATACAAAATGAATTCAAAATAGTTGTATCGTTGTCTGCAGTTTCAGTTTGCATAAATATTGTCATAATATACGGCTTGAATATGATGGTGCGATATAAGAGCTCAACAGACTAGAAGTAAGGAGAGAATAGAACGATCAAAATAATTTTAAAGTTAGGAATATACAAAAATATTGCATATTGCAATGTTTCTTGAAGAAGATTTAGAATGGGCCATTATCGTTACGTAGTATAAAACAAAGTTGCTTACCGCGGTCCCTATGTATGCGTAGATCTTTAAAAGTACGCAACGAATTTTGATGCGGTTTTTTTTTAATAAATAGAGTGATTCAAGAGTAAGGTTTATGTGTATAATAATACATGCATAATATATTCAATATCAGTACCCGTGCGAAGCTGGGGCGGGTCGCTAGTTATTTATAATAAATAATTTATAATTAGTTAAATAAGAGTACGTAATAATTCGACCAGGATTTGCACAGGTGTAAATTATATACACGAACTCTTCTCGTTTATGGTTCTTTAATTTCATCATCATCAGTTCTTTTTTTTTGTTCCCATTGCTGGGATACTGGCCTCCTCAGGAGAAGAAACGGGCCATAATCCAACACGCGGCCAGGGATTGGTTGATTGACATCCACCTGACATGTCTTTGAATTTTTAGTTCTGGGACATGCCGGTTTCCTCACGATGTTTTCCTTCACCGTTTTCATAGCATGGTTATAAAATAAATTACACAAGTAATGCGCCTGTTTGGGTTTGAACCCGCGACCTACAGCTCGTAAGTTAGGTCTATTACCACTCGGCTACCACTGCTCATATGTTGGATGGTAGAGTGAAATTACCGGATAAACAAGCAGACGTTGAATAGTTAAGACAGACTTTGTATATAAACGGTAAAAACAAAGTTGCTATCCATTCATATTTCCATAAAGATATAGTGAGAGAATACACGATGCCGTAATAAAATTCACACACAAATTTAACATTAATTTACAACCACTCAAGTGGCGAAGTGGGTGTAGAACGACGTAAAATGCTTTCAACCGATGATATGCCATTTGATATTCTCGCGTCGTCAGCAAAAACAACATTGTGGGCAAACCAATGTTATACAATGTTGTCTTTAGAGAATCGTCGTATGTTCCTTTGGTTATGAGTAAGATCAATATTAGCTATGTATTACGGTAACTAAACTTTGGTATTATGTTGAATATAAACAGAATACCAAAGTTTGTATGCACATATTAAATAGCTACAGGTTATGCTTTATAACTAATGTTGGATTTCTAACATAAATTTGAGTTCCAAATAAATGCAATAGAAAAGATAAAAATAAGTCTTAGCAAGTATTGAAGAAGTCTTGAACAAATGTGGAGCAAACCATAAAGAATATAGCTAAAGAAATTTTATTACTACCTCGGATGCAAAATTCCAGTTTCAATTTTCAAAGATCAGAGAGACAGAACTTAATCACTAAAAATGATATTGTAGAAATCTACAACTTAGTATCAAGTTAAACACACAACAAACTATAACTTCCAAGACTGACACAACTAAACTTCGATCTTCAGATGACGCCAAAAGCGATACCGAAGCAAAATCAACAAAACAAAAGACGATATCTTCAGAATAATTACTTCTGCTCACCCTCAGGGTGTCGTGCTTGAAGGTAGACAGATGTTTGCACTTGCTTGACGTGATATTGTTACAGTGAGAATTGCTCCGGGCGGGACCTTTGATCGAACTTTGTTTAGTGAGGTTACTGTTTTTCTTTTGGAAAGTAAGAAAGATAAAGAGATTTGCTTAGACAATGGTGGGTGAAAAGGACGAAAATATAGATGATAAAGTAATAACTGATCAAGATGTTTATACAATATATGGTAAAATTAAAAAGCGAACATTGGATACAAGCACCATGGGACTTCATAAAAAGAAAACTTTAAGAAAGAAGGCTAAAGGAAACATGAAAACAGTTGTACATTACTATGTCAGTCAGTTTCATCTTTTCTATATAAATTAGGTCACGTACTTAATTTCATATCTTCAAACGTACGTTCTTTTGAAACCAAACAATATTATATACCATAAAGTAATTGGGTGAGGCACTACCACTATTTTATAATCCTTCGAGACGAATAAAAAGGCCTGTAAATATTACAAAAAAAAAGATACGATATTCGATATTGAGTAATCATTAAAAGATAGCGTGATTTCAAAGCTATAAATAATCTAGAGAATAAAAGAATACTGCTAAATGAAATTGTTCAGGATTTTTTTGTATTAGTTAGCACCTAAAGATGAATACTTGAAGATTTTCTTGTTGAAGCAAAATCAGAAGTGGCTAACGAACCGTTCGCTTCCATAATCACTTAACTAGCTGAAAGACAAAATGCGAATAAAATAAGTCTTTCACAAAATTGTTCAAATGACTATCGCTCGGAGAAAGGCGTAATATTCTCAAAATCTCTCTAGAAAAATATATCTTTTTCAACATGCGTAACATTTAAATCATATTTGAGCGCTATTGTCTTGTCATTTACGTAATTTGTAGTTTTTCTTTTAAACTTTATTACAATAGCCTCCTACATGTAGCTTGCTCACTTTTTCAAAATAGTATCTATTATGTTACTTTAGTATTCTTTGAAGGTTTATTAGATTTTTTATTGATAATTCTGCTTCTATAATATTCTGGTGAAAATAGGTTGTCTGGTAGATAAGACCGCCATTGTACCCATAGTTTTACGTTACTTTTTGGTGTACAATAAAGTTTTAATCTATCTATCTATGTTTCAAGTAGGTATTAGTAATATGGTTAATAATTGAAAGTCTGATAGCTTCTACTAAACATTGAAGCTCATACAAAGCCTTTTATGAACTACCACGAAATTTTATACAAAAAATACGCATGAAAGATAGTTGTAGTTTTTCTATAGCTCACATTAATAACCTTACGCATAGAAATATAAAATCAGCTTCAAATTCAACTCACATTACGGTTACTTTATTTAGAATATATTATATTATATTTATAATAAACGCTCTTTAAAATTTTTTGTTACCTAATTTTTTTTACAGCTTTGATTTCATAAACATCTATTTATGAATATTATATTATCCATCTAACATCTATTAGAAAAAGTTGCTTTTCATGGATTTTATGATTATAATTTAAAATTTAATAATCTGAAATCATTTATTAGCACGGGTTAATTTTAATATTGTTCGCTCCTAAAATTCTAATGGGGATTACTTTTCGTTTTAGATTTAAATGAAAAATGGTACGATTTGTTTACACATGCTTAAATAATGTCACAAATTCAAGCATCATTTAATAATTGCAAGTATTAATATTATAATTATTGCCCGGTTTGAGACACCATCGAAGAAGATGATGGAACGAACTCTATTTGCCCGATTTTACAAAAACTGAAAAGGGGTGATAGCGAGTCATTAAAAAAGAAAAACAATAAGAGTAAATTTTTAGGGCTGTACATTGTTGTTACCTCTAAAAAAAGTTATTAGTAGAGGAAACTAGAAATGTTTGTAGAAGATATTTTCAGACAAAAACTGTACCAATGATGTTGTTCATCAGTGAGTGGAACAAATTGCTTTCTATATTTTTTTTATTTCTAGAAGTCGCTCCTTATACAAAAATACTGGAATTCAGTGACGTCCGATTAGACTGAAAGCAGACTTTAAAATAACTGCTAAAAAACCAGGCACACAGATTTAGATTTATAATATTACTCAAATAGATATTACAGCAATCAGAACTCCGTAATATTACCAGATTTCGCTAACAAATCACCAGATTCTGATCACACTATCATTTGATACGGGCAGCCCACGACATGACAAAACATTTTATTAATGATTTCAATAACAATACACATTAATAACCTTGAGGTCTAGTGTCAACATATGGTTATTTGGTCATTGTCCCTCTCCTTTCACTTTCGATTGCCAAATGCTAATTATCTTATCTCGATCATTAATCTGGACCAAATGGTAGCCCCAACTATGAGTGTGTGATATAAATACGATTGTGGTACAGAATTTGATAAATTGTTTATGTGAAGAAACGATTCAATCAATAGTAAATAGATTTAATTAATTAAGACTTCAAAGAAATTCGAAATACGAAAATGAAGGGATGACACTAACTTGAACTTGACAAAAAAACAATATAGTTATAAATAGTTGCTTGTGTGCTTTGTATTGCACCAAATAGTTCATTTTCTTTATTGTAATTTATAATAATACATTCAGTGACATGTTATAGATATGTTAAAGGTTCTCGTCATCTCTGAGTGCCTAGTGCTTTTTTTGTTTTACGCTAACGCAATCGATGCATTGATGATGTTCGTCTCTCCGATTAGCATCCTCCAAGCTCTTTAATCAATCAGAGCCAAACGCGCTAAAAGTTTCAATCAAGGAGTTGTCAGCAACTGTAGGGGCCCAGCAGTCGAAGCCTTCTGGGACCAAGGGTTGATGCGAAAGCGGAACACCGGGGCCCTGGAACTAAGGCAGAAAAGAACAGTGGATCGTTTAGACATTAGAATTCTGACACTGTCTCCCGCTCCACCCAAGGGCGGGATTCGTGTTTCGATGATTTTTCCCACCATAAGGAAAAAAAACTCAGCACACTGTTCTATGTTTAGTGAGGTGAACTTCTATCTAGAAACTATAGTACCAAATAACTAGTAGTAACTATGACTGTTTCTTGTCTGCAAATAATGGGTAGTCAATTTTCTGGTCACTACACTATTGTATTCGTATGTTACCTACGACAAATTATTTATTATTAATCTAACTTTGATTAATTTTGTTTTGTGTCGATCAATAGATTGCTCCTGTTATCTTTCTTTGAGACGTTATGCAAAGTTCTGTTTTTGTATTCGATTTCTTCATTGAATTGTAACTGGCCAGTCCGCTTTTAATTTATTTATTTGAGGTTAGAAATGTTTCTGCAGGAAAAATGTTGCCAAAGTGTTATCAGCCTTTTCAATAAAATCTACTATTGTATTTTTTTTTGCAATAATATATTCAAAGGTTGAGTAAGATTTTATTTGCTTATACAACATAAAGTAAACAAATTCATGTTTTGTTAAGTAATCATTTTTGTTTTTACATTGAGAGAGAATATTAAAAGAGAGGGCTGCTAGTTGGTTCAAAGTTTTAGGCACTTTTTGTCCTTTAATTGTGTTTGTAATTACCAAAGTCGAAAGATTAATGTACACATTATTTTTGTTTTAGTTAACTTTTTTTAAATAACGTCCGAAGTCAAATAACAAATCTACATCTACACTAATATAATAAAGAAGTAAAGTTTGTTTTTTTTTATTTTTTTTGTTTGTAGGAGGTAATCTCTGGAACTACAGTGGTCCGATTGGAAAAATTTTAGCAACAATAGAAAGCTGCTTTACTCCTGAGTGACATAGGCTATATTTTATGTACGCGGGCGAAGCCGCGGATAAAAGCTAGTTATAGATATACCTTTTTATTTCTAGATAAAATATTCGTGATGTTGGTCTTAACAAACTGAAATATCAAGACTATTAAATGGTTTTTTTTTATCTAAGAACAATCGCTGCATAATTATGTATTATTAGAAGTCTAGACCTTGTAGCGTAATAGCTGCATCTGCAAAGACGAAGAAATAAGAGAGAAGATTATTATTTGTTATTTCTTTGTATCTTGTTGATGTATCCGATAAAATCTTAAATATATATGTAGTTGGATGGAGAAGCAGGCCTAAAAAAAGATGGATGTATTGTATGAAGAGTGATATGAAAAAAGGTAGGAGTGATTACGTGATGGGTGGCAGGACAGAATGATTATTCCATCAATAATTAACTATTTATTAAAAATTTGTTTTACTAAGAACATTATAATATTTCATATTTTGAATGATGTATAACATAAGTAAGTATAAATGTTCTATCAATCTACAGAAATATAATAACGAGTATATTTCGATATAATCGGTCCATTGAATAAAAAAAAATAATTGCCTGCAATAGTTTGCATTACGCAAATGCATATAAATATAAAGATTATGAGTTATCAAAATGGGTAACTGTACCATACTATACAGACTATAATATTAATTTAATCCGATTTAGAGATTACAGCTTAGTATTATAAAATGTCAATTTTGATGCACTTACGAGTAACCTAGTTTTATGCTTTGGTCTTTAGTTTTACGAAACATTATTACATGATCAGAGTGGGTGCTAATATGTTATTAATACTGTTAGGGGCTAGATAAATTTAATTTATTACTACACTAGCGACCCGCCCCAGCTTCGCACGTACTGATATTGAATATATTATGCATGTTTTATGCCATAAACCTTCCTCTTGGATCACTCTATCTATTACAAAAAACCGCATCAAAATCCGTTGCGTACTTTTAAAGATTTAAGCATACATATTATGAATAAACAACTTTGTTTTATACTATGTAATAATGAAGTTTTTTTTTTAATTGCTATAAACTAGTGCTTGAATGCGACCCCACCTGATGGTAAGCAGTGATGCAATCGTTGATGGTAAGGCGCACTAGTTTATTAAGAGCCTATTCACTCTAGCCTTGAAGACACATAAATCGGACACATTATAATCGGACGGAAAGACTAGTTTCTGCTAGTACAAGTAAATACGAATCGATCAATACACCGTTAAATTTTGATCGTTTTAATCCCTTGAAGGGTCGATCCAGCACATGAAACACTATCGATTTGTAAAATTAAAATAAAAAAATAAGCATTTTTTTTTAAATTCGAATTCGTTTATGCACTTTCGAAATTGATTTTTTTAAGTAAATATCAGCTGGGCTAGTTCAATGACCTGTAGGTAGTTAGTACGCAACACCCGAAGACTACCTACGCGGTCATTGACTCGTTTACTTAAAGAAATGATTTTTTTAATGCGTATATCACTACGAGATTTAGAAAAAAAATTACTCTATTTTTTTATTTTATCTACATAAATCGATAGTGTTTCATGTACCCGATCGACCCTCCACGGGATTAAAACGATCAAAATTTAACGATGTATAAGAGCATATCATAGCATAGCAACATAGCCTTATATTGTTCCCATTGCTAGAATTCAGCCTCTTGTCTAGGAAAGGGTATATATAGGCCGTGATCCTAGCTTGACTGGCCTGTCAGTCTAGTAGTTAGTGACCCTGACTGCTATGCGGGAGGTCGTGGGTTCGATTCCCACCCAGGACAAATGTTTGTGTGATGAGCACGATCATTTTGTTCTGTGTCTGGGTGTAATTTATCTATGATATGCATGTATTTAGAAATATATAAGTATGTTTATCAGTTGTCTAGTACCAATAACACAAGCTCTGCTTAGCTTGGGACTAGACGACGTTGTGTGATAGTTGTGGACATATTATTATATTATTATTATTATTAATCCACCACGCGGGCCTAGTCCGGTTGGTGGATGTCACTTGTTTTGAAATTTGTGGTTCTAGGCATCCCAGTTTTCTCATGATAATTTTCTTCAGCGTTTTGAGAGCAGTGGTGATGAAATAAATGGACTCGCGTCTTACAACTCGTAAGTCCGGCCATTACTACTCGGACACTACTGTTCTGAGCTAGATAAAATGTTTTTATTACTAGTCTCTGCCAGTAAAAGTAAATACCCCTTAAAGCTCTGAAAACCAGCGCCGTGGTTGCGTCGACTCACACCTCACACTAGAGTTTTAATTTCAAAATATTATTTATGATTGAAATTTATTTTTTTCTTATTTGTCTATTTTAAATTCTTTCTTTTTCCTTCTGTTTTTGTAAATTATTATTGACTAGCTTCTGCCCGCGACTTCGTCCGCGGAAAATTTGTGAGACAAAAGTTGTGATAGCTCGGTTAATATCCATGTTATATAAATAATTTATAGCCTATGTCACTCAGGAGTAAAGCAGCTTTCTATTATACCTTCAATTTTTCCAATCGAACCATTCGTTCCAGAGATTACCTCCTACAAACAAAAAAACAAACTTTACCTCTTTATTATATTAGTGTAGATGATTTTATTTTATTTTTTTCTTATTTGTCCATTTTAAATTCTTTTTTCCTTCTGTTTTTGTAAATTATTATTGATTACTTGTATTATTGTTTACAGTGCGTTCCGCAAATATTTTTTTTTCTTTCTTTCTTTATTCTATATGAATCAATCAATATAATGATGTACATGTACAGTTTCAGTAGTTTATTAAGAACTTTAGTAAACTATTTTATTGATTTTAGTTTTATAGCTTTCTCACAGTCCAACTAGTTTATTATTTTAACGTTCATAATATTACGATTCACTAAGCAGGTGTCTCGAACTAAAACTTTTAATGATTCCGTTTTATCAAGTTCATTAATATCAATTCTCGTCATTAACTATTAATGAAGTTCTTAATGAAATCGTAAATTCAACGGCAGTAGTCTAAGAGATTTATTAGCGATAAAGTTCGGTTATCAAATTAAGTTTGAAGATAAAATTATTTATATTAAAGCGATTCTGGAATAATTATTGTGAGAAATCGGAATTGGTGTCTTACGGTTTTTCTCTATCTCGAAAAATATAAATTACATTCATTAGAAAAATAATTGGATTAAGAAATAGATATGATGTGTTTAGATTAGATTTCTTAGAAAATAGTGGTCTCATCTTTAAGCCAGTTAGTCACTTAATAGTTACTGGTTTAATATGTAATAGTTTCTTATAAGGACAGTACTTAGTTCAAGTACAAAATTATATTAAGTATCTACATAATATAAATTTATGAATATTGGAAGTTTTTCTTTAAAGTTCCTGTAAAAATAAAATACATTAATTTACAAATGCACATAGTGTAAGCGCGCCTTATGAAAAGCACGTTCGTTTTCATAGACTTTTTTAATGTTATAAATATGTTCATGGAACACTTTTAATCAATGTTTTTGAATTATGTAATTAATCAGTTTAAGCTAACAGTCCCAAACAATGGAAATAAGATTATATATCGGAGCTGGAAAATAGAAAGAAGAGCATAAAGGTACTGTGAGCTCCAAAAGAAATTTCATCCATCAGATCTAAAAGAATAAGTCTTCTTTTAGATCTGCTGGATGAAATTAGAAATGTAGATAGAAAACTAGATAAATCGTAACTTGTACCACGATGACAGAAAAAGTATTGCCCAGTATGAATCTCGTCGATTTTTTACCTCCACCTGAAAAATATTGTCCACTCTGTTTCCCAAATTAAATTGCCAACCCTACCGTCCACTAACAAGGCTGTCGTTCATTTTTGTGACAAACATTTTATTAAATTACACGTGTATTTTGGTATAGTCGTGTACAAAACTATATCAGACAAACATTTTATCCGACACCGACGCCGACTACATTACGTGCATAATTATAATAAATAAGTTTTTGTTATAAAGTATGTATTAGTGTATAGAATATTTAAGATAATATTATGTATTTTTTTTTCTATGGGCCTCCGTTGCCTGAAAATAAATAAATTGATTGATTGATTAAATTACACGTGTATTTTGGTATGTACAAAACTATATCAGACAAACATTTTATTAAATTACACGTGTATTTTGGTATAGTCGTGTACAAAAATATGCCAACAGATGTCATAAAAGTACGTAGTATTGAGGGAAGAACTCCTTCTGTATTCTTTATCAGGTCTGTCGTCAAACGCTCGCAAGCTTTAAAAACGATTAATGTTAAACGACACGGAAGTTCAAAGGCGGGCTTAACTTAACAATGAGTTTTCTCCTCGAACTTGAGAGACTTGACAGAGGGAGAAAATAATCGCCAAGAATTATTTATAGAATAACAATTGATCCGGTTTATAGCACTATTGTGATAACATAACACTATTAATCCATTGTTTTATTGCGTTTCAAGTAATTTAATTTAGTTAAAATATACAGTGCTGGATATAGGAGGGGGAGGCCTATCTCCAGCAGTGGACGTCTTTCGGCTGAAATAATGATGATGATACAGTGCTGAAGTTTAGCGTGGCACTAGCGCCACCTAAATGTTTTTTTTTTAATTCTCTCCACATTAACCCTAGAGTGGGCGCGCTATGAGCATTTTGCCGCCCGCGCGAAAAATACGTTAATATTTTTTAAAACAACTGTCCGTTAGGCTTGCGATTTTTAGTAGCATACTCTTGTTAGCAACGCGTGCCGAAAAGCTGGACGCCGTCAGTGCGCTGGGGACCGCTCTAGGAGAGGTTTGTTACCACCGAGTGTTGCCGGGCGGCAAATTGCTCACCGCGCGCCCACTTACGTAAGTAATATTATGTAATGTATTTGAAACAAATCTAAAATTTAGACTATATTTTATGGTACATTTATGGTTGAAACTAAAAAAAAACATGTCTGTTTTAGGATTTAACATATTAATTGATAAAAACAAATAAGAATGGACGAAATGGAAGCTCAAATTGTGTCTTGGCTAGAGGAAACCTCTGATTTTGAAGATGAAAAAAGGGTGTTCAAGATGCCCAAAGTTACTGTGCAATGAAGATTGCACATATTTTGTGAAGACTGTTTTAATAAAGCATATCCTGTAGATTTAGAAAATATATAATTTTGTTATTTTTTCCATTTTTTTAAGTTTTATAGAGTATTATGTAGGATAAGAGAAAAAAAGTCAATTAAAATATTAAGTTTCCTAAAGTCTTTTGTAAAACAAATTTTTTAAAACTAAGTTTAATAAATATGTTGAATTACTATTAATTATTAGTGTTTTATTTAAATCCTGAAAAATTTTTTTATTAAATTGCTGTATTACTAGTTAAAAATGGTCAAAGAATAGGGGCGGCAAAATGCTCCCCACGCGCCCACTGACGTTTCGCAAAAAGACGCGCCCACTCTAGGGTTAAAAAGTTCAATTGAAATGATTATTTTAGCTATTTTTGATATGTTTAAAATGCCAACAGTCTAATTCGATCAATCGATAGACTAACAAAAAAAAACTTTTAGACTAAAACAATAATGTCACCTCGGTGACATATTTTTGTTCACGACTGTACAAATCAAATGTTGAGTTATTTATATGGGAGCTAACTGTGTTACAGTTCGCACGAGTTTTTAACTGCATTCGTTTGCAAAAGTGTTCCATGTGAATATGGAGTTCATTTTAACTTTGTGCTGGACAAAAACAATGTAATTAATTAACGGTTTGATTTTAGTTTTTTATTGACCCAGTGGTAACAGGCCTGACTTGAAAGTTGTAGGCTACGAGTTCAAATCCAGCCAGCCGCATTATTTTGTGTAATTCATTTCATCACCACGGCTCTGCGTCGACGGTGCGTTCTGTTCCCGCGCGCCTCAAGGAGTTGTCAGCAAGTGTAGAGGCTTAACTGTAGGGCCGAAGCCTACTGAGGCCTTGGTATGGTTTCTGAAAGGAAGGGCCGACCCCGGTATGAAGGCTAAGGGCGCGTCCGTTTTAACGTACATGTTGTAGTTGTATGAGTGAGTTCACACAGGATATAGTATTCCGGGTCCAGCAAAAAATCCCATACAAAACGGAAATACACAGAAAGACAGTCCATTAGGATCACATCTGTTAAAATCGGTCCTGTAAACGCTGTGTGAATATTACCTCCAGTAGCGACGGATCCGTTAAAAAGGATCCTATAAAATCGGACGTTCTATGTGACCGCTGTCTAAGTAGGAACGGGGTAGGTCGTTTAGTCATTAAGAGTCTGACATTGTTTCCCGCTCCACCCACCCATCATAAAAAACCACTGCCACCCAAAAAGGTATATTATCGCGCAAAAAATAAACACAGGAAAATACCCAATTTACTAACGAAGTAACCCAAAGAAAAACACCACAGTAATCCTGACTTTAATTAAGAAAACAGTATAAAACAAAGAACAGAACAAACTTACCTACATAACTTTCTCCACACTTACACTATACACTACACTACACACATTTAAACTTTAATGAATTCAGCTCGACGTCCGTATGCCACCTCAGGGACCCAGCAGAATACCAGCGTCAGGTATATTTGCCTGACACATGCTGAGTTGGGCTCCCATTTGATGCAGCCATGAGACGCACACCGCACCATACAATCTTATTTTTTGTCTCCAAATGTTTTTTTTTTTTTTTTACTACTACACTATTTTATTTTAGGGTACTAGTGAAAAAAGAAACATTTCGAAACAGCTTGGTTTTTTTTTTTTCTTGTTTTTAATGTGTTTTATTTTAAGTTTATTATTGATGCTTGTAATTGTTTTCATTTTTTTTTTTTTTTAATTATTACTTTATTTATGGTTATGGTTATGTGCTTAGTTTTAAAATGTTGTAGTGTTGCATCAAATAAAAGATTTATCTATCTATCTATCTATCTATCATAAAACGTATCCACCGCTTGTCATTCCGGAGTAGTCGTTAGAATTAATTGAAGCAACCGGGTTACTGTAATACGCTTAGATTAGCCATTTATTCTTATTACTGATAGCGTGAGTTATTTCCTTTACGTTTCAAAGGTTTATCAAGTGGATGTTTTTGACTGAGACATTTAAATTCTTTATTGCACACCAAAAATAAAATGGCAAGTAACTATATAAACTTGAGCTATACGCGAACACATCTATCGTCTTTCAACTATCACACAACGCCGTCTAGTCTCAAGCTAAGCAGAGCTTGTGTTATGAGTACTAGACAACTGATAAACATACATATATATTTCCAAATACATAAATATTATAGATAAATTACACCAAGACACAGAACAAATGATTGTGCTCATCACACAAACATTTGTCCTGGATGGGAATCGAACCCACGACCTCCGGCGTTGCAGTCAGGGCCACTAACTACTAGACTAACAGGCCAGTCGGATTAGCCATTTATTCTTATTACTGATAGCGTGAGTTATTTCTTTTTCGTTTTAAACGTACCTTGAGTGAACGTTTAAGGGTTTTTGACTGAAAAATATTAGGTATCCAGTTTTTTTTTTTATGATTGGTAAATAGGTCATCCAATGACGAATCCCGCCCTTAGGCGGAGCGGGAAACAGTGGCAGACTCTTACTGACTAAACAACCTACCACGTTCCTACGTCGCCATCTATACCAGGGCTAGAATCTTGGGGCAGTTGGCATTTTTCGGAAAGAAACACCCAGTATCTTAGAACGCTTCGCAACTAAAGAAACATATTTTTAATTTATGTATTTTTTTAGTTTATAATTCAAATATATTGCTCTTTTTTTAATAACTAAGAAATTTAATTAAAACTTTATCTATTTCTTTACAATAATTATACTCACGGTATTTTTCACATGAGTTCGCGGATTTGTCGTAGGTACACCACAGTCAACTTTACATATAAGACGAAAACGCTCAATAATAATATCAAAATCAGATCAAATTCGCTCAGCTATTGACCCAGTTCAGTTGGCAACAATTACTTAACCCTTTGGAAAACAGTTCCCATTCCAATGAATAACAAATCTCTGATTCAACAAGTTTCAACCCCGTTTCAAAGTTTTCCAATATCTACAGTATTGATGGAATAATCGTCTGTTGACGCTTTAAGTTTCCACCCTGTATAATCCGTTCCCACTCCTTTGAAAACACGTGCTGGAACTTTACGGATCAACAATAAACGAAGTTTCGATATTCGCTCTGAGAGATATCGTACTGATAAATAGGTCCTTACCCTACTATCAATTTTAAAGAAAGGTTTTAAGTAGCAATACCGTTTTTACTTTTGATGGATGGAGAGGGAGAGGGAGATCAAAGAAAATATGGATGGATTGTGTGAGAAGTGATATGAAAGACAGAGGAGTTAGTGATAGTGTGACGGGTGACAGGGTAGAATGGAAGAAAAAAACATATTGCGCCGACCCCAAATAAAACGGGACAAGGGCAGGAAGATGATGATTTATATGAAAGAGAAATATTAGAAAGATTGAGGATTAAATAGTAACCAAAAACCACACAGCCAAGGTTTAATATTGTACCATAATGACTTTATTTGAATGTAAAACTATACAAAATGCATTTTATACTCGTATATAATAAACATCATTATCGATAACAAATTTAAATAAGATCTTTAAATCTTATAATTCCTTAAATTGTTAAGGAATGTTTTTACTAATTTAAAGATCTATAAATATCGCTTTAGAGTAAGCTAGCACATGTATTGGTAAAAATAAGAGTACAATTTTTATAAACCCCTTGTTTGTCTAATAAGCCTGTGGAATATTTATTCGAATTTCACTTAGGTTTTCTGGCTCCAGATGCTCTACAGTTAGCCATATATATTATGATATAATATTTATTTATATACAGAAAAATAAATGATGGGATGTCTGGGGGAGCCAAATGTATGAAATCTGTAGTAACGTCCATAACAGGTAAAGTATGAGTTTTTTATAAGCAGATACAACTACCTAATCGCAACCTTTTAGTAACAGTTGAAAAACAAAATATACCAATCAAGACTAGACATTTGTGCCAACGTAGACACTCGTATTAGTAAATTAGCACAAACAGAAACACATATTCTATTAACCTTTGACTCCAGTAATTGGAGCGAGCGACCGGCTTCCAAAATGACATAATTATTGGGTCACTGTTGAGAGCACTTTCTTAGAAATGGCTAACGAATTTGCTAAAAGTGGCCCAGATAATTGGGCTATGGGATTGAACTAATTGAAAAATATCTGGGACTCGTCTTGCTTATAAATATTTGAGAGATATTTGATGCCCTTCTGAGAAGGATTTTCTTTGAACCCTTAGATAGATAGATAGATAGATATACACTTTATTGTAGGTACACCATACACATAAATTGGTACATTAGAACACTTAAAATTACTACGGTGTTACAAAGGGTGGTCTTATCGCTAAAAGCGATTTTTAAAGACAACCTTTGGATGGATTTCACGTTATATATAAGTACCTTAGTGACGATAATACTATAGGTACTTATATACAACGTGAAATGGTAGAAGATATTATATTCAGCGATGTTGTGTGTGCTTAACCATCTACACTAATATAATAAAGAGGTAAAGTTTGTTTTTTTATTTTTTTGTTTTTTTGTTTGTAGGGGGTAATCTTTCGAACTAATCGTTCGATTGGAAAAAAATTAGCAACAATAGAAAGCTGCTTTACTCCTGAGTGACATAGGCTATAAATTATTTATATAACATGGATGTTAACCGAGCTATCACTACAAGAAATTTTCCGCGGACGAAATCGCGGGCAGAAGCTAGTTTAATATAATTACAATGACAATGCTCAAAAACAACACAGAGAATTAAACGAATTAGGTTAACGATATACTGACTAAACTAATCAACAATAATTATCATATTATTCGTGATAAAAACGACAACCGTAAAATAAACGACTCAACTTTATTTGTATAACAGGAATCATAATGCCATAAAAATAGTAATCATAATAAAAATGATAGACAGAATATAATAGTACAATCATCATAATAACTAGTACAGTTAGAATATTTACACACAAACCATAAAAATACTCCATTACGATATTTTTCCACTGCTATTACTCGTAATTTATTCTCAATACCGTTACAAATAATTTGATATCAAATACGGAACCGTTTAAGCAATTTTGGACAACATTCACAACCTAGATACATGTCGATAGTAATGTCGAGTAGCCCACACGCAGCTCTAGTGTTTCACTTTAATTTATATCCCGATTTTATCGATATTGTTTAAATTATCTTGTTGATCTGTATCGATTTCATGCTGGCTGACCCTTAGCGTTAAGTTAGCCTTGGTTTTGAACTTGTATTTCTAACCGATATTTTAGGTAACACTACAAAATTATTTGTACTAACCAATCCATTGAATTACATTACTACTACAGAAATTGTATTCATTTTGCCTCCATTAATGTCTCATTTTATACCTTGATCTATATAATCGTCAATCACATTTTCATCTTTAACAACCGGATTAACATTATCGATAACCTATATATTTATTTCTATATCATCATCACTGACAACATCAAACATTGCTTCCAAATTCAAAAGCAAAAAACTATCGACTAAAATCATCGACTGCTCACAACAAGACACTCAATCTAACTGATTGACAGATAAATACACTTTTATTATGGCAACGATATTGTTTGGCATATACAAGTAACAAGCAGGCGAAGGTCTGCAGTGTATTGACACTGTATTGATAAATGTATGACGTGTTCCGGTACTTTGCTATAGTGATCAGTTTGAAAGGCGCTACCGACTTTGGGAATATTATGTATGGCATAGATATATTGAGTTTTATTGAAGTTTGGGTCTTGTAAAGAAGTTTGTAGAAAGTCTTTTGAGTGACAAAAAAGTAATCATGTTCATAGCATTGGTTACAATAAATTATAGATTAAAATACTCTTCATTGTACACCATAGATAAAACAGTAGGAGCTTTAAATTAACAGGGTGTGACAATATGCGATTAAGACCGCAATTTAGTGATAAGTGCGGTGTTTCTGACCAAACAATGGCCCACCTATTAGAGTGTCCAAAATGTCCCTACAAATGCACGCTGGAGGACCTTAAAAATGCCACTGAAGCTGCTATACATGTAGCAACCTACTGGTTCCAAAAACTGTGAGGGAAGCGGAATCCAGACAAAGTGATAAGTCACTAAACTCGTTTTTTTACGGACCACCTTTGAATGAGTTTGAAAGAGAAGGAGAAAAAAATACTTATTTTAGAGGACATTTAAAAGAAACAGTTACTTCTTATGCAAAGAATGTATAGAAAAGCGTAATCTTTGGTTTCAAAATTTAGATAAAATAAAAACAAAGAATAAATTACAACCAATACCAATATTGAGACTAGATCAAAGGCGGAACAATAATCTCAAATCTATAAAAACCATTCTTTACTGAACAATAACTTTCCAAAGAGAACTATAAATCTTCAACTCTTTAAAGCCAAATTATATTAACCTTCACATCTAAAACAATGTTTTGATATTGAAATAACTAGAGATAAACTTATAAATCACTCGCCTAAATAAACACCGGAATACACTATGAAAATCGTTTTTAAATCGATTATCAGATCAAAAGCACCAAATCGATTAAGTGCGATTTATGCTCGATTTTCATAGCCTTATATAATTAGATCAAACGCTTTGGAGTCCAGCAATCGATATTTTTGGTTAGCTTTATAATCGTATTTTGGATCAGTGTGCTGAAAATAGCCCTAACGGTATTAGGGTTGGCTATTTCAAGGAGAAACCAGGTTCAGCGACCGATAATGTCATTCGTTCAACAGTCGTGATTAGGCCAATGAATGAATGAAATGGTTGGGTGACTTGAATAGGTGCTCAGGATAGGAATGATTTTGATTGATGATATTTTAATCTAAATGTGTTAGAAAAAATCTTGAAGACTTATAACGTTTCCATTCAATTTAAAGTTGAATGGCTCATCTGAATGCTTCTATTTTCAAAAGTTTGTAGGTAATCTATCAAAGTGTAGATCTCGGAGCTTGGTTGGTTAACTTGACAGATATTGTAGTAAAGAAAACAGAAGAAGAATTAAACTGATTAAAATAGTTGCAAATAAGGAGCGCGTGCGTCTTTAGCGTTTAGATAAATTGTGTATTGATGCAAACTTGTGAGATATAGATGCATACAACTTCAAATTGAAAAATAAAATTAGCAGGTAATCACGCTAGTAATATTTAAGACGGAAACTTGTGAGTGTGTATATTGGTTACCTACGGTTCAATGGATGGAATTTAGTTTACTGGTAGATCATGTTGTAGAATAACATAGATACTTTTTGAATCGAGAGTACGTTTCCTTGTAAAAACTTTTCAATATTTGATATGATAGGAATCGTATTTATATTCTGATTTTAGTGTTTAAGATTGACCACAATATTTCTTACTTGAGAAAACATCAGGACCTGTAAAACATTGAGAGTATTCGATGGCAGTTGATTGGTTACTTAAAAAAAAAATTATGCAAAGAAATGGTCAGTCTCGTTGGAACTTAAGAATACAATTACTGAAGACATAATAAAAATTGCAAAAAAAAGACTCAATCAAAATAAAACTTCATCTAAAACCATATATTTATCACTGATTTATAATATAGGTAAATAGTGACAAAAAAAAATGTTATGTCGGATTTGGTCATTTTATATTTATAAATATACGTAACTAATGTAATATATCTACTCTATCCTAAAACGTGAGTAGATATTTATAAACCAGACTCGCTGAACAACTACTAAGTTTTTAACCATCTATGAGTTCCATATTTACCTCATTTCCTTCACACAGAAGATCCAAATCAGATTTATTTATATCATTAATGTCTACCCAAGATGGATGGACGGACGTTCTAACATTAGTAGAGAATTCCCACTCAGAAATATGAGTAGGAGAATCCGTTTGTGAATTTGATATGCCTAACCCAATTTTCATGTTTTAGTAGCAATTATGTTTAGATTTATTATGCATTTTTACGTAATTTGGAGGCCAAATTTGAGGTGGTATCAGTTACTAATTAGATTTATTTTAGAACTAGCGACCCATTCCAGCTTCGCACGGCTGCAATGGTGATATTAAATACATGCATGTATTATACACACAAACCTTCATCTTGAATTACTCTATCTACTAAACAAAACCGCATCAAAATCCGTTGCGTAGTCTTAAAGATCTAAGCATACATAGGGACAGCGGGAAGCGACTTTATTTTATGCTATGTAATGATAAGCAACTATTTTATAATGCAACCTAAATTGGAGGCTACCACGGGATGCATTAAATATAGAAGTTATGAAGTAATGTTTCTAAAAACTCTGTTCAACGTTAAACCAACTAATAAAAAAATATGAAAAACACATTCTAAATCTTTGTGTTTACGCAAGTGCAGAAAACAAAATTCTCTTTTCACTCTTGTGAAATGCCATATGCAATACAGACTTGACTTTATGCAAAGAGACATATCAATATCTTCACTGGGTGAGCGTGACAGGTGACTAAATTGAACCTGCATTCTGTTATCATAGGAAAAATGACCCAGATTGGTTTTGAAGCCTTTAGTACTAAACAACTGATATCTAGACATTACTTGTATATAGAATAAGTAATCGAGAACAATCAATCAGTGTAGAGCAGTGGTGCCCAAGTGGTAACAGCCCCGAATTACGAGCCGTAGGTCGGGCAGAGTGGTAACAGCCCCGACTTACGAGCCGTAAGTCGCAGGTTCAAACCCAGCCAGGCGCATTACTTTGCATAGTTTATTTCATCACCACTGCTCTCAAAACGGTGAAAGAAAACATCATGACGAAACCGGCATGTCCTAGAACCAAAAATTCGGAGACATGTGACATCCACCAATCCGCACTGGGCCCGCGTGGTGGAACATTACAAAGGCAGATGATGAACAACCAATGTAAATGCTTTAAGACAATAACAATATATTTTTCGAAACAAACATCTTACTCACTGCTTCCTTTCAGTAAATAAAGTCTATATTAGTTATTTCTTAAGTGGTAGTTTTACTTCCCCGAATCCTTTTTCGTGATTTCCACAGGGATTTCAATATAATATAATCACGCTGAGGAAAGTTTACTTGTAGAATATTGTAATATTTAAGTATTTGTGACTATAAAGAAACTTTTCCTAACTATGTTTATATTTATATACCTTTTATTATATACATCGTTGATACATCGACACCCAAGCGAGCGCCGGCGCTCGCGGCATGATTTCGCGCCACGCGCCGTTGTCAAATTTTCAAAAATAGAATGTGCAATATTAGAGCATTTTTTATAGGATATTTTGATACTTATCCAAGAACGTAAAAAAAAAGTTTTATAGACAAATAACTTTACGTTAATACCCACGAACGCCGGCGTTCGCTCGAGGACTGAGAAGTTAATCTACCAAAAATATTTCTTACTGGCTTCGCTCGCACAAAAAAAAGAAAATTATTTCTAGAAAGTATACTTTTAGGATTAAGACTTATCTTATATCCTATTCCACATTCAGGTCTACTCGTAACAAACATTTAGACATACATGCACAATGACACATACGTAAAAAACAAATCAATAAGGACGAATGCACATACCTAAAAAGTAAATACTTAGAATAGGTTTATATTGCTAGATCAAATTCCCCCTTTTTTTTCTAGAAGACCATGCGAAACCTAGAGATTTACAATGCATAGCAAAGCATGTTAAAGTTATAACAAGACGTCAAGATCTCCACCAGAGTCTGAACTTCACTGACGCAGTGAACCAAACATTGTACAGATATATGGATCTCATTGCTCAGCTCTGCAACGGATTCAGTCTACCATATCTAATGCATTCTAGATTTTATCCTGGATTTGCTAAGGTTAATATTGTTTTAGACTAGCTGGTTGTGTTTACTTTGAAAAGTAAAGTCGATATTGTGGAAAGTGAGTATGATGAAGTTACTTAGCTGTAAAATGTAGAAGGCAAATTAATTATTGCACTTACAAATCTATAGGTTACTAATAAGAAAAATATATGAATATGATTTAAATCACATCTTTTATATTTTTAACAATCTAAAACTAATATGTACCTCACTAAAACTTTAATAATGCTAAAAACCATATCTTTGTAAGGTTTTAAAAAGTGATTAAGTATAGAATTGGTTGCATGCTCTTCTTCATAAAACATCTGTGCTTTTTAATGTACAATTAGCTTAAATTTTTTGACTGTCCAATTTAAAAAAGTGTCAAAATAGTTATTTGGAGTTTATCTCAACTAATTGAGTGCAGAGAAAACTTTAATAATTCTTATAATTTAATAACTAATAAAGAATCTAATTAAATTTCATAAGAAAATATTAATTTTCTTAAATTGTAACGCCCCAGTAACTGAATCGATTAAGCTTAGGAAGTACAAACATCGACAATGAATGCACCAAATAACCATCGATATATGAAATCGATTAAATTCAAGTTTTAAATCGATAACTTTCTTTAATTCTTTAATTCTTTATTGTACACAACAAACAATATAAATACACTTATTTGAGATTTCATGTACAAAGGCGAGCTTAACTCAACAATGAGTTTTCTCCCAGCAAACCTTTAAGTAACAGAGAGAGATTACATAAGAGGGTAGAAACCAGTGTACAATATAAACCCACATAAATACGTCTAATATATACATACATACTTAAATACGTAGATATAATTTACATACTAATACATACTAATATTATGTCAGTTGAGAAAGGAAGTGCTCTTTAATTTTCCTCTTAAAAATATCCAGAGAAGGGCTGTCGCGAAGGGAATGTGGAAGAGAGTTCCAAAGACGAACTGCAGTTACGGAGAAGGAGCCGCCATAACGGCTGGAAGTGTGACGCGGAGTACGAAGGAGAAGAGACTTGGTAGTGCGACAGACTTTACCCTTCGGAACGAGATACTCAAAGCGCTCACGAAGGTATTGAGGAGCATTAGGATTGTGTAGGATAGTATAGAGAAAGGATAGGATGTGGGTATCTCGCCGATGCCGAATCGGCAGCCACTTCAATCTGGCTCGAAATTCCGACACGTGATCGAATTTGCGGAGACCAAAAATAAAGCGGATGCACAAATTCTGCAGTCGCTCGAGTTTGTTTAGAAGCACCTCCGTAGCATCAAGAAAACAGACATCCGCATAGTCCAATAGCGGCAGAAGAAGAGATTGAGCAAGAGCAACCTTTGTATGAAACGGTAAGAATTTTTGGAGACGTTTAAGGGACTGAAAAGAATAAAATACCCTCTTACTCACATCAGCGATATGAACCTCCCATGAGAGGTTCGTGTCCATATGGACCCCAAGGTTTTTGACACTTTTGGAGTACAATATTGGTATAGAATCATATACTACTGATGGTAGCGATTGGTAATCTATTAGGTTGAGCATGTATCTGCCACCAATAATGATTGCTTGAGATTTTTTCGGGTTCAACAAGAGTCCGTAACATTTAGCCCACTTATTTATATTTTCAAGATCCTCATTGATGGCAGCCACAGTTTCAGCGAGGTCACCTACTTTACAGTGACGATATAGCTGCAAATCGTCTGCATAGAGATGATAGTTAGAAGTTAGGACCTTAATGATAGCGTTTATAAAAACTGAGAAGAGTAGAGGAGAGAGTACGCCACCTTGAGGAACGCCCGCAGTCAAATCACACCATTCTGATGAATCCTCATTAAAACGAACAGACTGTGAACGACCCCGAAGATAAGATTTGAACCACTCAATTACCTGCTCCGAGACATTAAGAGAGGAGAGGATTCCCAAGAGTATGTCAAAGTCAACTGAGTTAAACGCACTGCTGAAGTCCAGTAGAACCAATACAGTTAAACACCCATTATCCATGGCCAGTCTGATATCATCAGTTATTTTGACGAGAGCTGTCACTGTACTATGGCCGGGTCTGAAACCAGACTGGTAAGGACTCAGCAGCTTTCCATAATTTCACTTCTATATCTTTTTTATAATTTATGATGTCAGCTTCCGCTTCTTTATTGGTAGTTGTTATCGAATAAATAATATTAGATTCGAGTTATTAATCTACATTTCAACATTTTTGGAATATAACTTTAGATTTTATGACTTTATTATTGATTTGGACTATTAATGTTAGATTGGTGTCTTGATTTGGGTTTTCTTGTTTTGTATTGATTGATTTATACGACACTTTTGCTTGGATATAATGATGAGAGACGGATAGCTTCTTTTCATAAATTATGATTATATATTGTGTTTTTGTCACCATTTTGATTTGGAGATTTTTACTGATGATATTTGGAAATTCAATATTAAGTTTTTTAAACTGAAAAATGGTGCAATTATTGTTTACTTTAGATATTTTTTTTAAAACAATATCTACTGTATTTGAAATTTTATGATTTACATTATAAAGTTTTAACTTTAACGTTAATAGAAAAACGTTTTTTTTTTTACTTTATTTAGTCGTTTACTGTTAAATGTCTAATTTTGAATCAATTCACAATAACTCATGATAACGTCTAAGTTCTAAAAATTAATATACTCAGAAAACAATCCTAAGTATATTAATTTTTAGAACTTAGACGAAAGCCCACGGCCCTAAAATACCCTTTGATAATCCCCTCAAAAAAGTAAAATACTCAAATCATCAGAATTACATCAAACATATATTTAGACTGACGATATCGTTCCCATACTTACGGACTTTTTGGCAAAGTACCAAACACTACCACCCCCAGGTCAACTAGTAACAATACCTAAGGCATTAACTCCGCCTTTGTACAGTATTATGTGCTTAAAGTTTTTATAAATAAATAAAACAAACTAAATGATCACATAACTTTATTCTATCCAACTATTGAAAGAGATGCCGCAAAGTGTATCGATATTAATATAAATGATTGTGAAGTAGGAAGTGCTGAAGGTAACACTAGGAGTGACATCCATACCCGTGAGCTCGCTTTGGGAGCGGCGAAAGTCATACGAGATAGGCGATGAAGGGAGACGACCGATTTTATGCTTTCTGCTTGTGATTCTAAGATATGTGAAGACTTGGGTAAAAAATCTAATTTGTTTAATATTATTATTAGGGTTTCGTACCTCTAAAAAAACAGAACCCTTTTAGAATTACTTTGATGTCTGTCTGTTAAGACTATTTGTCTCGGGAATGCATGGAGCCATCTTTTAAGTCCGCGGTCCCTTGAAACTGTGAAAAAACTAAACTTCTAAGTTAACAGAAAAAAGATACGGTTTATGTCGCAAAACAGGTACATTTAGCATTTTCAAAGGAATCAAACTTCATACAGTACTTCCCGTTGGTCTAGAATCCAAAAATTTGGCATAAAGCAAGGTCTTATATCACATGCATGTAAACCATCAGTCAACAATACATCGACATTGATCAAAATTTTAACTGCCATAACATTATTGTTATGGCTGTATATTTATATATAACTTGTAAAAAATGACTCCTATATTCAATTGAGAATCTCTGTCCTGGCCCTAAGCTGGCTTCACAATTTATATGTCTTTAGCTGCATAACAACCAACAATATTATAGCATCCCCTCTTAAAGAAATCCAACTTCACAGGCTTGAATCCGAAAATTTGGCATAAAGCAAGATCTTATATCACATGCATGTAAACCATCAGTCAACAATACATCGACATTGATCAAAATTTTAACTGCCACAACAATAAAAATAACTCCTATATTCAATTGAGTATCTCTGTCCTGGCCCTAAGCTGGCTTCACAATTTATATTCTTTTAACTGCATAACAACCAACAATATTATAGCATCCGCTCTTAAAGGAATCCAACTTCATAGGCTTGAATCCGAAAATTTGGCATAAAGCAAGATCTTATATCACATGCATGTAAACCATCAGTCAACAAAACATCGACATTGATCAAAATTTTAACTGCCACAACAATAAAAATAACTCCTATATTCAATAGAGTAACTCTGTCCTGGCCCTAAGCTCGCTTCACAATTTATATGCCTTTACTGCATAGCAACCAACAATAGCATAGGGTCTATTTGTTATATTTTTCAAAGCCATTACTGTAGGATGATTTAATACCCAAGTTGTGCAATGATATAAATCATGGGAATTTGTTTAGTTAAGAAATACTCGATGGGATAAAATTGGAAGATTAAGATAGTCTTGTTAAGGAAATGAAAGATGGTTATCTGGTTCTTTGTGAAATTTTTGTAACGCGTTTCGGATGATGGGAAAATTGGAATTCAAATATTTCATGGTCGGGTTTTAATTACTAATGTCAAAAATGTAGATATCATTGATGGATTTTGCTGTGATTCTGCATAATCTTAAAAATAACAGTTATAACTTAATGTTAAAAATTGAATAAAATAGTTTGTTTTTAGTAGTGGAAGACTACATCATTGCTTACCATTAGGTGATGGTAGTGTAACAAACGCCTGCCAATAGATACAATTAAAAAGACTTACAGGTATTTCTCATTTCTGTCTTCAAACGTGATTACTAACAGGAAGAAGAACATCAACTTACCTGGAAAACAAAAAAGAACAATTTTAAAACAAATGATTAATAGAACTATAAACACTAAAACAGACAAACAGAATTTCAAGTTAAAGCCTCTCGTTTACGCTACTATATTTACTTCTATAGTATCAATTATTAAAGTGCCACTTTTCACAGATCCAATTCATCATCATAACGTAATTTAACACCTCCATCAACATAGCATCTAGCATCACCAATTACGTAACACCATACCTGTCAAAACAAACGCACAGCAATCATCATGGATTTCCATCACCTTTCCAAAATAATCAGTTTATTGATCTCTCTGAGTTCGAACGTGAAAATGATATCGTTCAGATCTCTATCACCGATTATATTGTGTGCAGTGTCAATGTCTCTGATGTAATAAAGGTCAAGAACGCGGACATTGTCAAGTTCAAGAATGATATCTTTTATCTTTTCATTTGTTGTTGTTATTGAGTCATCTTTGACAGTCTGTACATGTTTCAAGTCGGAGATGGTTCCTTTGTTTTGATTTTTGTTTTGTTTACAACTTTCTTTAGTACATTCAAACCAATATACAATGTGAAGAAAGACTACATCACGAAAATAAATGGAAACACTCAGCATTTAGTGTGGGCTCCTTCAAGTTTAGTCCCAAGTTGGGACCAACCTTGAAACTTAGAAATTCAAAGCTGATGGGCTCATAGAATTTATATTTGTATATTACAACAAGATTTCTAAACAGCAATTTTTTTGTGATACCGGTAACATATTGGAAGTTATAGAAAATTTTAATGATGACTATTTTCGTTAATTTAATTTCGCTGTCCTTGTCCTGAGTTTCTTTTATAATTTATATGCCTTTAAATGCATATCTGCCAATAACCGAAACCTTTTACATTCTAATTGATCTTTAACATAATTTTAGTTTTATTGGAACACATTATGTATTTCAAAGTATTTATTAGTTCTAATTCTAAATGTAGTAATTCTGCAACAAGTATGTTATGGAACTAGTTAATATATTACATGCCTTTTCAAAATCTAGCTCAACAGTCCAACAAACCATACACTTGCGTTAAATCTAATGGGCCCTATTCCACAAACGAGACGTAAACTTGCGTGCAAAATAACCGAGCAACGCTTACCAATTATCCACTTTAATCGATTACGGGTGACATGAAAGCCTTGGGATAGACCGATCGCAATCATAGTTATTTGTCGGGAATTAACCGAGATACGGAATGTAAATATAGATGTTAATCGATACCGATTAATCGATAAAAATGCTTGCGTATTGCGTTTCTGTGTGATCATGTTCATGTGATTTCATTAGTGCGTTTGCTGCTGCATTCTTGGATGTATAAAATGGTTGGAGTTCATTCAGTTTATTTAATTGCGATGTTTTCATTAAGGTTTTGGAATTTAAAAGCTGTTTTACGGTTCATTTAAAGAGTACAGTAGAAAATCCCTGACCATGTATTTTAGATAAAGAATTTTTTAAACGTTAGGCATAACAGCTGTGTTAAATATTTTTTTAAATAATTTAAACTCGAGCTTAGCTGCGACCTCATCTGATGGAGAGAGCACAATTTATTAAGTGCCTATTCACTTTAATCTTGAAGACACCAAAATTATAATTGTTACAATTTTGTTCCAGTCCTTCGATGTACGTGGTATAACCGGTGAAGTGAAACGCTTAATCCGTTACCTTAGGGGTAGTAATGTAAGGGTGGAAATTTGCCGTACGTCGGGTAGATAATATATCGTCGTATACATTGGGGATATAGTATGTAATATTAGTTAATAACTTTGGAAACTATTCACGGCCAAGTCTTCAGATAGCTTGGCAAAACCTCTTACGATCACTTAAGCCCATAAATATATATTCAAAAGGTGGTTACATAAAGTATTTCTTGTCTAGGCTACCCGAGCAGGCATAGTTAAGCTTTTTGCTGCGAAAAGCAGTCTATACCTAACACTACGAATATAAAGAGTTTTTCTTGAGGTGGGATGTGAAATCAACTAATCACCACATTTTTGTTTATTTTTTTATTTGCTGACCTCATGATGGTAAGCAGTGATGCAATCGTTGATGGTGAGGCAAGATGCCTTGAAGACTCCTAAATTCACTCATGCTCCTAAGGTGGGGCATACATTACATTTACTTTACTTTCTAAAAACAAATATGTTCCTTCATACCTCTATCCATGACAGGCTCATAGTTCTTCCAGCAGGTATTACCGTTACCATTACTGCTGACATCTTTTTAATGCGTGGAACACTACGCGCAGTCAATAACTCGGGCTTAGCCTTTTAGGTCGAGCGGACGGTGAGCTACCCATTGCCCATCGTCTACAAGCCTATGCCAACGATGTGAATGAATATCAAGTAAGTTTGCATTCGCTTACTCGAACTATTTTATACAAAATTTACCTCTGTAACACAGTTTTTCAGGAAAATTTTGCGAACAACTGTTGGAAAATATATTTTGCACTACCGAACAATCGATTTTGATGGAAAATGGAAATTGCTGGCCTGACATTTACACCACAGTTTTCGGGTCGGCAGTTTTTTGTTGAAAAATCAATACAGCGCGGCAGTGTAGGAGTTTTTATTAAAATGTTGCTCGTTTCGCCAAAACGGCGATATGTTTGTATACACCTTTAAATTTTGGATCGTTTAAATTCCTTAGAGCATCGATTCAGTACATGAAAGACTATCGATTAGTATAGTTTTGAATAAAAAAATAAAGTACTTTTTTTTGAAACTCGAATTAATTTACACACGTTCGAAATTGATTTCTTTAAGTAAACGTCAGCTGGGCCAGTTCAATGATGTTCTATAAGTTGGATATTAAATTAGGTAGGTAGGGTATTAGTAAGCAACGACAGACTTACGAAAGTCATTGACTCGTTTATTTATTTATTTATTAATTATAAACTTTATTGTACACCTCAATGTTGACAGGATATACAAATATAAAAACTATGTGTATAATGGGCGGTCTTATCGCACAGGGCAATTTCTGACAGACAACCTTACGATGGAAGAAGAAAAAGAAATGAAGAAATGAATTTTGTCAATGCATATATCAATACCAGATTTAGAAAAGTTTTTTTTTAAATTTAATAGTATATACTAGACGAGCAGTTATCTAAATAATGACAATTTAACACAAAATCAAAATTAACAAAATAATCCCACACGTTACAAGTACTTACTGTGTCTTCAAGGCTAGAGTGAATAGGCTCTTAAGAAACTAGTGCGCCTTACCATCAACGATTGCATCACTGCTTACCATCAGGTGGGATCGCAGTCAAGCACTAGTTTATTGCAAGTTAAAAAAAAAAAAAAAAAACTTACAAAGCTAAGGTGCTTCACCAGCAATTTGGTACAGATAAGTACATTAAACTCCAACCGTAATATGTTATATATATGTAAATAGGTTGCTTTACCGAACAAAACCGTAATGTACATTAAATTCGATTTCGTTCGTAATATCGAATCGATCGAACTCGTTACCTGAGTCAATTTGCATTTTCTTAATAACTTAATTTGTGTTTTTAAGGGCCACACACGATAAGTGAGTGAGTGTTGCTTCGAGTTTCTTCGTTAAATTAAGTCTTGATTCGTCATTTGATTTTTTAGGCTTGTGATTATGGGAGAGAATAGAGTTACAATATTTAGAATTTATTTTAAATTTACTAAACATTTTGTTTTCCTATTTTCAATAAAATATGTATTTTCATTACTCATACTCTGAAAGTAGGTGTAAAGTTGCCTGCGAAGAGGGCTGAAAAACTACTTTTACTCCCTGGGGAGTTTCACTTTTCAACTGACAGCTGTCTAAATATAAAAAAAAATAATTCTATTTTGACATTTCTATTGAACCGTGACCCGAATTTCTATACTGCCAGTACAATTAAAATAACATAGAGATAGAAATAATTTAAGAATACTTTTTTTTAATGACTTTATTTTAATTTACTTTCAACTATTTCATTAAAACTAATATTATATTTGAGAAAAATGTTGACCTGACCCATTTTTGCAATTATAAAATGAAAAATATTGACTGAATAGCCAGACGATCACTGAAAAACAAAAATGACGGGTAAAATCTCTCTATAATCTGTGGCCGATTTTGTCTTTCTTGATATTTTTTTCGAGGTGTAGAGTTTTGTTTACATTTTGCTAAATCTCTGTTATAAGAAATTTGTATTAACACGATAAGTTTATCAGCTTCAGTAATAAATTTAACGCAAGATTCTTAAGAGGAGAAAACCGCTTACCGCCTAAATCAAAAGAAATATACCTACCTACATAAAAACATACGAAGACCTTTGACGACGACTCAGGTTTTTATTATTTTTATTTTACTCGTATTCGTAATGAAAAGCACAGTGTTTACCTCGGGTTCAAGAGTTATTTAGTCCCTCGAACTATTAGCGACCTCGCTCTTGCTCGGTCGCCAAGAAATTTCTCGAGACTAAATAACTGACTTTCATCCCTCGTATAACAATATACTATTATATTATACTGAAGGCACATTTAAAAGTCTGACATTGCCTCTCGCTCTATAGAGAGACGGAGAAGTAATGTGATGTAGTAGTAGTGCAGAACGCTGTCATCGCTGCAGAACATTTCGGCTCCACAAACTATTCTGCGAGTGACGTGTCCTGGCTACTGCCATCCTTCGAATTGTGTCGGTAAATTTGTATCTCCTAGACATATTTTTATTCTTGATTATATTATGTACGAAAACTCCAAGTACAGTACGGCCATAGGATCTTGGCGAGTCGGAAGTTAGGCTCTGCAAATTTTAGCGCTTGAAACTCGTAAAAAAATAAATGGTTTAAACAAATAAATGCAATTTGCAGTTGTTATTGCTGTCAAAAACTGTTATTGTCTTTTTTTGGGGACTTATTGCTCTTTGGGAGACTTGGAACCTTCTGATGATGCCTCTGTAGATTTTTTTCTTTTTACGTCATTTGGTAAAGATAGAAAACCACCATAATAAGCCCTAGGATAATTCATCCTCGCTGCCTCCAATTAAAAGCCACCATGTAACAACTCGATACTGTACATAAAATCTTATCGAAGCACTTTCATTACCATACTTCATTTGCATTGGTTAATAACTTAATTCGTATAAGTAATGGCCACACACGCTGAGCCAGTAAGCCGGTATTGAACCGTTTAGTGATGGGAAACAGGTTTAGTGAGGCCAGGTGGCCTCAATTTCGGATCGGACTAAAGTTTTGGCCTCAAATCTGTTTTGGGGAGATTTGGTAGGGAACTTAGAGACAGTGGGAGATTTGAACTTGCCGTATTTGCATGTATGTATACACGCGAATATGTAATATTTTGGGTCTTCTGTGGTCTTATGTTGTTTTTTTGTCTGATGACCTAATGGTCTATTTTTTTTACCCCCACAAGAGGTGAATGGATCATTCGATAGAGTCTTGCATCCATTGGATTTCTGCGACCAGTGCAAGGACAAAATTTGGGAGAGGTCTATTGTCAAACTGTGAACACCTATAGGAAATGATCATGAAAATGTATAATTATATTACATAGCATCACGTCTCAGGTATACGAGTATGAGGAGAATGAGGGACGAAATGAGAGTGAGGTCAAAGAAAAGAATAATGGATTGGGTGAGGAAAAATATGACAGAAAGGAGAGTCAGTTACAGTGTGACGGTTAATAAAACCGAATTGAAGATATATGTTGCTTCGATACGAGGATCAACCAGCCAGGGCCAGAAAGATCACAGGTGTTCTGTTTATCGAAAAGTAATTTTGTGAAAAAAACGTTGTGTTTGAAGGAGATGAATGATCTACCGTTTAAAGGCAATCACTTTCCTTTATGTAAAATTAAAAAAAAACACATGGATTGATAAAAATCACACTAATATTTGGTTCATAAGCTAGAACGAATTTTAATGAAACTTTTTAAACAAGTAGACCTGGCACATAGGATACTTCTTATTTATTTATTGACTATTGCACACCTTTACATATACCAAAATTAAACTTAAAAACATACATAAAATGAGCTTGCCCTTGGAATTTCTTGCACGTTCTTCTCCACAGAGATTCACGTCTTGGGACTTACAATTTAGCCTTAATTTCTTTTTTTTTTGACTGAAATTTTGACAATTCATTAAAAAATAGTTGCAAATGTTCTATTTGAAATAAACCATTTTGATTTTAAAATCCGTACCCAAATCAATTTCAGTACAACTTTCAGCAGTCACATCACTACGCCTGTTCTTTTTGTTTCATCCTCCATATTTGGACTCACATAGTGTGGCGCTCTTCAATTTTAATACAAGATTTATAATTATGGGGAAAGTTGTCATGCATTGTAGTGGAAAACTACGCCATGATGGGTATTTAGGGTAAGCAGAGAGATGCGGGACTTAAATGCATTTAATTTATGTAAATTATGTTTTATAAAAGCCGTTGGATTAATTACATTCGAGAAGTTAAGCTGTATTAAAAGTAGATGGGTGGGCTGAGGGATTGTTCAAAAGAGTTAGCGTGGGTCTGGAACGTAAAAGACAAATGTGGGAATAAGGGTTGGTTTTAGTCAATAAAAATTTGACACTCAAACTAGAGCAAAAGATATTGGGAAATTATAAGTCTAGCCACAAAATTATTTATTGGACACTGGATTAAACTTCTTATTTTATAACTAAGCAACGGGAAAATAACATAGCCTCTAATAAACTAATTCGACTTTTTTACACCGCCAACTGAATATGCTATAGAAAGCGTCAAGTAAAGATCATCAATTATTGTGACTTGTCCTTCTCATTTATATATCTCGTCACTATTTTACGTTTTATAGCTTCAAAACACTGTCCTCAAAAAAATATAATTCAAGCTTCGACAGAAAGCATCACTTATTATAACTTAGCATGTATTTATAATACATCATATTCTTTTATCGCTAAAATTGATACCAAAATTAGAGTTGTACATTCAACATCAGCCAGCACCACGTATTTAATTCCAGGCAACAACTCATTCAATTTTAATCAAGCTAAAAATTCAGGAGTTTTGAAGAATACAAAAAAGTGTTTTTTTCAGCTTGGAGCATACAATAGATAGAATACTACCGAACAATTAGACCGAGTGGTTTACTGGTTGCTGTGATTGTCCAGACTTTTATCGCAAGTACAGCTACAGAGGTAATCGGCGGCGACGACCTCTCGCGCCGGGCCTTGGTTTAGGCCATGGTCCGCAGCGAAGAGGAATGGCAGGCGGTGGCCTCCTTCTGCGAAGCAGTAATGCTCGTAAAGGAGGAAGTCGAACGCATAAGGCAAAGGCAACAGCGCCCTCGCCGTAGCCGACGCCGCCGCGATCCCGCCGATATCCGGCCACCGTAGATACTGGCTCGCGGACGATGAGCAATGGGTAGCTCGCCGTCCGGTCATCTGGTAACTGTCCAGGCCTAGTCCAAGTCGTCAACGGCGCGCACTGTTCCCGCGTGCTTCAAGGAGTTGTCAGCAAACTGTAGTAGCCCTTCAGGGTCGAAGCCTTCTGGAGCCGAGGGTTGGTGCGAAAGTGTTACCGGGGCTCTGGGAATAAGGCAAGGGAGGAACGGGGTAGGTTGTTTAGTCAGTAAGAGTCTGACACTGTTTCCCGCTCCGCCCAAAAACGGGATTCGTCATTCGATGATTTTTACCTACCATAAAAAAAAAACCATTAGAGGCAAAGCCACAACCACAGGGATTAAAAAGAAAGCGTGGATAGCCAACTAAAGCGCGACCTGCATTAATTAACCAATAATGGTTTTATTTTCTTTTTGTCTAGGAAGGTGCCTACATTCTTTTTACGTTTCTATTATTTACTATACGTAAAATGACGATAATTCAATAAAAAAAAATGATTTTTCAAAAATAAAGTTAATTATTTTGTCTCTCCTTAATACCTTCTGGTAATATTAGTGGCCAATACTACATATTTGATGACATTTTTAGCAAACTTTTGACGATCAATTAATATGGGATGAGGTACATTTTAAACGTACTGAGTTAAAAAATTAGAAGCTAAACAAATATATTTTTTGATGTCATTTAACAGTATTTTTGAAGTTTACTGTTACAATGCATGTTACAAATTTAGATGCTAAAAAATAACTATCGTGCTGAGTTGTATTTAGAGTGGTTTACATAGAAGATAACTAGTGGTTATGATAGTATTTTTTAGATGCTCGTTAATTGTGGCTGACTTAGTAATTTAGAAGGCAACATACATTTTTGGGGGCGAATTATGATATTAAAAAGAAGCCTGTTTAAATAGCACCCAAAGATATTTGATAATTGCCCATACTATAAAAAATAACGTAGGTAAGTACGTTCTTTATTAAAAAAAAAAAATATCAATGGCAGTTGTTATTGCTGTGAAAAACTGTATTTTTTTACTTTTATTTTTGTACGAGTAGACAAACGTTAGGTTAGGTTGGAAATTACATTATGCTAAAAAATTCTTGTAATGACACTCTACCTTTCTCCACACAAAGCAAAAAAAAAAATCTGTTACCCTTAGCGGTCTAAAAACGCGATAACTCTTTTGAAAAACCCCAAAAACAAAAACATTTACCTACCACACTGCAAAAACCCACATAACGTTCACCAAGCCGGTAAACTGTTTGAAGTTTTACATAAAACAAAACCAAAAAGCATACAGCAATAAAAGAAAGATCTTACAAATTATAATGTTAAACAAAAACCGCAATTACAACTTCGCAATCAATATGATATTAAAAATAAATTTTGCGTAAAATTCGTTCCGTCTGGTGTTCGAAAGGGTTATGTCATTGTATGCATTACCTTCATGACAAACGTAGTGATGTGTATTAAAATGAGTATTCTAATTGTGATATGGTACGAGTATTTTGTATCGAAAGGAACGACGACCGTTAACGTGAGTTTTTTTTTAATTTTTTGTTATGTGACAATATTTACGAGGTTTTTTTGTTTGCCAAAGAAAGTCTAACCAACTGTTATGTTTGGGACTAGAAAGTCTGCACACGTAAAAACAATTTTTTAATTCGAACCGTCTGGTGTTGGAAAGGGTTATGTCATTGTATGCATTACCTTCATGACAAACTTAGTGATGTGTATTAAAATATTTAAAATGAGTATTCTGATTGTGATATGGTATGAGTATTTTATATCGAAAGGAACGACGAAAAAACTCGCACGTTACCCGTATGCGTGCGTTTTTTTTTATTATGTGATCATACTTACGAGTACTTTTGTAAGTTTATAAAAGAAAGGTTGACCAACTTTTTTATGGTAGGTAAAAATTATTCAATAATGAATCCTGCCCTTGGTCGGAGCGGGAAACAGTGTCAGACTCTTACTAACTAAACAACCTACTCCATTCCTTCGTTGCCATGTATACCAGAGCCAGAGCCTTCCTTTCAGACGTGATCCCTTGGCGCCAATTGGCTTCGATCTTTCTGCAGGGTCCCTACAAAAGCTGACCAACTATTATTTTTGAGGCTGAAAAGTCCGTAAAAATTCTTCTGCCAAATATTTTTGGAGATAACAAGTTTCAAAGGATAAAGTATGTTAAAACCTCACTAGACAGCATTAACGCATTTAGCATTACATTAGCATTAGCATCAGCGTTACAATGTTTCCACTGCTAGGACTCAGGACTTCTCTCTAGAGAGAGAGAGAGAAAGGGTAAACTAATTTGCTTATGTTAAATTATAGTACAAATAAGAAAATATCATTACTCATTCGTTAGCCAGAAAAATAATCCAGACCTTTGGTGAAGTAAAGCGTGGACTAACTGTTTGACAATATCCTGAAGCTGAATAAAGAAATGGTAATCATAAATTAACGTGACATTTAAATAAAAATGTTAACTAACTTTTAAATTTGTTCCATCAAAGTGCCAATAACTATTAATATAATATAACCAAAACTATCACACAACATTGTCTAGTCCCAAACTAAGCGTACTTATATATTTCTAATTTCATACATTTTATAGATATATAGTACCCAGACACAGAAGAAATGATCGTGCTTATTGCACAAACATTTGGCCTGGGTGGGAATCAAAGCCACGACCTCCGGCTTAGCAGTCAGGGCCAAAATTAGATATCTTAAATTTTATTGTGTTCTTTTCCAGGTCGTATAATACTCGAGTAACTTATTTCTATAGTCAACGTGTAAGTTTCCTAAAGCTTTTACAGTCTAAATGAATTTCCATCAAATATAATTTTCCTACAACAATTCCCACCACAGAATACGCCCGTCAACTCAATCTTAACGGTCGAAAAAATGTATACCTTAATACAAATTAATGACTACTTCGCTGCCCAAATTTCAATACTCCATGAACCCATATCTAGATGAAAGGATGCCCAACATTAGCTTGGGCCATGTATTGTTAAGAACATTATAATAATTGATTGTAATTCAATTAATATTAAGTGCCAATTGAACGCTTTGGTTCCATTTTAATGGAATTGGATTAATATGAAAGGTATTGTAGGTCAGTGCGTGATTATAATGGATCCCTTCTCTATATTGAGATATATTAATATTCAGCATTGTGTGAATTTAATTTAATATAACATTATTATTATTAACCTTTCAAGTAATTAGAGACATAATAGAGAGACAATAGATGTGCGAACGCTGGCGTTCGGGCCCAAGAGTTTAAGGCGAAAGATTGTAAGTTATTCAAGTCATTCATCGACTTATGTATATCCTAGCCATAGACAAGCACGTTCATAGAAACTATTTGCCAAAATATAGAAAAGTTAATAGGTACAATTCTGGGCTGCAGCTATAATGTTTGATGCAAAAAAAAATGCCAAAAAAGAGAGAATAACACCTGGAAACTCTGTTGGCATTCGGTAATTCTACGATTTACTCGAATAGTTCACAAAACTTGTTCCAGGAATTACGTGTTTTTATTAAACCCTTAAAGATTTTTGAAAAAGCTAATATTATTTCGAATCTCAATTAAATGCGCAAGGCTTTTATAGAAGTACTTTTTAATATAGGAGTACATTATGGAGAGTCAAAGTTCACGTAAAATAGCAAATTTTCAGAGATTTTTACTAAAATACTCTTACACAAATTTATGTTTTAATTTCTATAGATGCGTAGATAATATCCACAAGATATCTGTGTAACCAAAATATCTGAAGAAAGATGTGTAATAACATCACAATCACGTAAGAGCAGTTGTATGAAAATGTGCCTCAGGTTAGCAGCTCTTAATCACTTTTTAAAAAAACAAACTCCCAAAAACCAAACAAGCATTTCATAAATCGATATGAAATATAATGAGGGTATCTTGTCTGATAATTGCAAGTTGCATCGGGTGATGTCGGCGTTTGTCGGGCGAAGTCGGGTGTCCTCAGGCTATAGCGTTTACTTTCTCCGTCTCGTCTGGACCTGCGTGATTTAGAGTGTTCTGGTATTTGGGTTGTCTTTTACAAAAAATATCTGGCTTTCTTAGTGTAAAAATAACTTGGTTGTCGCATTTAATTTCAATACTTTAAAGTTTGGAGAGAGATCTTTGAAATTTGATAACTCTTCAATACATTAATATGTGTTGTTTTTTGGTCTTTATTTTATGAACAGGCTGGTTCGAGATAGCACGAGAAGAAGTTGGGGGCTTTTGCCTAACAGTGAGGAAGCATACCTAGGCAAAGAAATAATTTAAAATTCTGAATTCTTCCCTCTCCTAGAGAGGAGGCCTATATCCCAGCAGTGGGAGCATTAAAAAGGTTGATGATGAATAACGATAATATACCACTCATTGTGTAAAGTATTACACGGGCGATGGTTTAGTTTCTACTAAACCATCGCCCGCTTACTATGTGTAATACTGTATATGATTGATACCGTAACAATGAGAAAATTCTAATCAACGGCTTCGGCAGATACTTGATTTCCCTTTTCTCAGAGAGACTGCTTATCATTTAAAAAAAATCCAAAACAAGTTGTCAGAACTGCTAATATTTAAAAAACCAAATTCAAACCAAACCAAACATCTTTTATTCTAAACCATATTGTCAAAAGAACTTTATTGTCAAAAAACTTTGTACTTAGACTAGTATATACATACTCATATTATATAGTTCTACTTAAGCCAGCTGGTAGCGTGCAAAGATTTTCAAAGAGATAAAAGTAAATTGCATTTCATCTAAAATATAAACTTGCACCGCAGCTCAGGAAAATGAAAAATATGTTGCAGACAACCACGTTATTTTTCTTTAATTATCAGCTTGCTTTTAGCCCCAACGTCAAACAAAAGAAAATCCAAGAAAATTGTACAGAATTTACAAAATATTGTTACATGAAAGTAGAAAGATAAAGACGATTTCAGAACGAAATTTTTCATGTCAAGTAATGTAATACATCTTTAAAATGATGCGCAATTAAGTGGAAACGTTTCATATAAGACTGAAAGCATTATTTACGAAGGAAAACCTTCAAAGAATGGAAGAGGTACATTTTCATAAAATTTGCACTCTAACTTGGTTTGCTGATTTAATATAAGAAATTTCTTTGTACTTTTTGTTACATCTTCCTTGTAGCTAACGTGTAAGTTACTATGCACTGTATGTAACAGTATGTAAGGTTCGGAGATATTAAAATGGCCGTATATACTTTGGATGTAGAATTTACTATTAACTATGTAATTACAATTTTACATTACTTATAGGCATAAATCTATATCTGCATATTAATAAAGTAAAAGTATCTGGTTGTAATATTGAAATAACATATTTTATAACTAAATGTGTATGAAAATAATTATGTTCGATGTTATTAAAAGGCATTTTTTGTTGGTTGGTTTGTCTATGAAACCACGGGGTCAACTTTGATGAAACTTGACAGCAATGCTAATAGGTTACCTACCATCTAAAAATATTATTCTTAGAGGAGCTTTATTAAACACTAGATAAAGCCAGCGGCTTCGCTTGCAATTATGGAGAAAAAAAATTGAGGTATAGTATTGACAAGACAGGGATTTGGTCATGTACCAAGTTTCGAATCTATTCAATCATTCGAACTTAAAGAAGTAAGAAACATACAAATACATCTACTTTGTACCTTTCTTTTTCTAAAATAAAAATAAGACAGCTTCACAAACATGTCCAAACATAAAAAAAAAACTCGCGAACCCAAATTTTCTGGAGTCACGTGAGCCCAACAAAATGGCAGCCCTGACAATATGACCCAAGCTTATAAAGGATCTTTCTCTTATCCCAGTTATTCGTACGTTTTATTACGAGGAGCTAGTTTTACGCGAGTTAAATAGATTTTTTCGGGGACGAAATATGTGGCAGTTTGCGCAATATATTTGGGTCAGATAGACCTTTTTTAAACAGGGTACTGCTTGATTAACTTTTTTACCCGAACATTTGAGAGGCATCCTAAATTTTCTACTTAAAAATCCAAGTATAGATTACAATATGCTACTTGAAATGAGAAAAAATGGGATTTTCTTTCTAAGTACAATCTTTGTTTATCAATTTCATTTATCAAGAGTTTATGTACAATACATTGTGATTAAATTACTGTAAAAAATTTTAGAAGGTAACTTACGGTACATTGAAAAAAAAAATTAATGAAATGATAAACCTCGCCTTAGACCACTATCTCACCTGTTGGTAAGCCACGATGCGATCGACGATGGAGCACGCTTGCCTAGAAGTAACCTATTCTCTCTTAACTAGGACTCCTAGGTCGTATCTATCAGGAAACGTAGACACTGGCAGAGAATTCCACACCTTACATTTATTCTTCCATTCTATACATAAGTGAATACATTCTATCCATTTTCTGAGTCTTTATAGTTGACTTTATTCCCAAGCTCGCTCTGGGAATAAAATCTTGAGTACCCATTTAATTGGAGTATCGTCTAGCCATTACGTTTCATGTTCACTGTGATGGTGCTACTAATAGCAGGGATTATGGTGACTCTAATATTAATGGAGACTGGGGTAAGGGATATGCAAATAGATTGAATTGGTGTACGTGTGTTATTAAGGGTACTGGTAGACTTAGTGTTAGTAGGGCAGACATAAGGTGGACTGATGACCTGGTGAGGGTTGAGGGAGTTGGATGGGTGCTAGTGGTATCATTAGTCATTGTAGTTATATGTCGACTCTTTGGGCAGAACTGTGGACGCCTTTCAGCTGAAATAATGATGACGTGTGACGTTTAGTATAAAGCCTCTTTGCGAGATGTTTTGAAAGAGATTTCGTGGTCCAACACACACAACCTAAAGACATAAAAGGGTTCTGAAGGTTTTTTTTTAATTTACCTATATAAACAAGTGCTTGACTGCGATCCCATCTGACGCTAAGCGGCAAAATTGGATGATTTCGACATGAAAAAAAAACTTAATTAAGTTTAATTTAATCTTCGGATTCTTAATTTTTTGCCGATACTTCGGTTTTCGACTAGGTTTTAGGACAGTGTTGATAGACGCTTGTACTACCAAATGTTGTCTGAACCAAGCACAAAAAAATATATAACACCAAAATGCTAGCTAGCCGGTTTATGCATCATTCCTGGACAGAAGAATCTCCTTTCTCCTTCCAAACATGGATTTTCAAGCTAAAAAAACTGACCCACGACCGTTCCTTCATAGAAGCGAAGCGGTATTATACAATTAAAAAAATATGGTTCGATTTAAAACTAAATCATTCGTTAACATATCTTTAAACACATTAAGAATTTTATAACTATAATAACACGTACTTTACATCAGTGTGTGTCCATTAAGGTCTTTTAAACACAGAAATTATATATTGGTGGGTAAGTACTGAATACTTCACGAGAAAGCATTCGTTTACAAGTTCAACTGTCATTTTATCCGTGATCAAGGCTTTAACCTGTAGTTAAGGCCCTGTTAAGTAAGGTTGTCGAATGGAGAAATGAGAGTGAATTATTTTTATGAACGGAATAAAAACGAAAAGTTAGTTGGTGTTTTTTTAGAAATTAGTAGTCAATATTTAAATGTATATAATTTTTATATAAGTCTATTCATTGTTTTATATGATTTTAATATAATTTTGTGTAAGTTAATATGAATGATGTCTATAATAAATAAATTAGTAAATATTTTGGCGGGATTTTTTTGCGAATCAAGTCGAAGTAGGTTTTGTTGAAGTGGAAAAAAAAAACTCAATAACTTCTTCTGTTCTTTGGTGGAGAGATAGATTGTGTTAGACTTTTACTAACTAAAACTTACCTAAGTCTCTAAATTATCTTTTGTGTTCTAAGACCACGGTTTTCGGTTTCAGAGATGGCCTCAGCCAGTTTTAGCCCTGCTGAGGCCCTTACGGTTTTGTTGGCATCTCTTTTAGATAAGCGTAAAATATTACGCAACGTATACTCTACTCTGGCTTGGTCCTTACCTGACAGCCAGTCACTCATCGTCCTGGCTTCTCTCTCAACTAGCTGGTAATTAGTTCAGTCTTGTCAAAATTGATGCCTAATATTGAGTATAACTTAAAGTATTATCTCAATCTGGTAGACATTTAACTAACAACGAAACATTGCTTCACAAATCTGTATCGTATTCCGCCTTTGTCCTTCACATTGAAATAATATCAAAACATAACAGAAACTAAATAATTGAATCCCGGCCAGCCCTACAATACAAATCGTATTTCCAGAAAACAATCCCAACGTTGTAATTCGCTGTCCGACATTTTGTTCATCAAGATCTCATAATCTACCATTTTGGTAGAAATTATTTTCAAGTGATTATGAACATGTTTGTGAGTGAATCATGAAGACCTTATAACCTAATTTAATGTTACAACACAAAGGAAATGCGTTAATACTGTTATACGTAATTTAAAATGTGTTTTTGTGACATAAAATACTATTTACATAATACTAAGTACCAGGTGTTTGGTAATCTGATTGTTTTTTTACCTGGTTAAATTGAACAATAACTGAGTCATCATCATCATCATCAGCCTTTTAATGTTCCTACTGCTGGGACACAGGCCTCTTCTCTAGGTTAAGGAATGGGCCATAATAATCCACCACACGGGCCCAGTGCGGATTGATGGATGTCACATGTCTTCGAACTTTTGGTTCTAGGACATGCCGGTTTCCTCAAGATGTTTTCCATCATCGTTTTGAGAGCAGTGGTGATAAAATAAATTACATTAAGAAAAAATAACTGAGTAGTGTTTTGTAAATACAAGTTTTTTTAGTATTTTTTTGTAGAAACACATCAAAGGCCACTGTGAAAATCAATCAAGGATTCGTCGCATTATCCATGTGACCACTGCATTACACTGAGCTTTTGGCCATTTTGCGCGAATATGACGCATAGGTATTTTCCTTATAAAATGATAGAATCACAAAGAAACATGGCATCCAGTGTTTTTGTCAAACTACGTGCGAAAAAAATAAAATAAAATTTGATTGTATTTTATGGCACTTTTGGATTATTTAAAAAAAAAAGTTTCTTTTTTAGTAGTTTTATGAAACCTTGAAGACAGACCGTAGGGACTCTGCAAAAGAGTTGAAACCTACTGGGCCCAGGGTCTCTTTCTGAAAGGAAGGCTTAGCCCCAGTGCGAAGGGTAAACAAGGAACGGGGTGGGGTGTTTAGTCAGTAAGAGTCTGTCTAACATTGTTTCCCGCTCCGCCCAAGAGCGGGATTAGTCATTGGATGATTTTTGCCCACCATAAAAAAAAACTCTTGAAGACAGAATTGAAAATTTTGCTAAGATTTATTACATTAGTTATATTATGCTAGTTTTATAACTGCGTCATCGTCACTCAGCTTTTCTTTCTTTCACTGACCGACTTATTTCTTTTCCATTACGAGAGGGGTTAGTCGTAATCCGCCCCACGGGGCCATTGTGTGCAGATGGATATCAAATGTCTCCGATATTTTGGTTCTAGGTCACGTTCGTTCCTTCAGAAAGTATTTTTTCAGTTTGATTTTTTCAGATTTCATAGCTTATTTAAAGTTAACTGCTGGTTATAAGCTTCATCATCCGTATTTGCCTTTACGAAGGAAGGAAGAAGTTAAGGAAGGTTTTGGTGCAAAGCCAGAAAAAAATCAGAAAAATACCCTTGGGCCCCAGTAGGTTTTGACCCTTCTGCAGGATCCTTAAAGGTTACGGTAAAGTTATTTTAGGATTACACGTGACTCCAAAAACAATAAAAAGCTCTTTTTCTCTCTATCTTGCTACACAAAAAGCCTAGCAACCAGGTCCTATACATAAACTAAATGTAGTTGACAGAACTCAACTAGTTATTCCGATAGAACGAGTTTAACCACGTGTTTCTTGCATAAGTCTATCGACCGGATTGCGTACACTTATGAGCAATAAATGTCATATTATTTTGATCTACTGTCCGATTTGATGGCTCAATAGAATTAAATTATTCAAGTGTTATGTGGTAAAGGATAAAATGTAATAAATCATCCTGTTTAAATATTTTATACTAATTGTTAATTGTGTTTCTTTTTGTCTAAAAATTACTTAAGAACGAATAAATAACTTAGCAGGTATATATATAACTTAATTAATAGTTTTGCAGTTATTTATTGACCTAAAGATTTTGTAAATTATTGTCGACAATAACATATAAACGTACCTACACATATAATTTTGTAGTTTCGATGTTTAGATAGATTAATGATATCATAATCATCATCAATTCAGCCGAAAGACGTCCACTGCTGGACATCGGCCTCCCCCAAACGTCGCCACAACGACCGGTCCCGTGCGTCTCGCATCCACCGAATTCCAGCAACCTTGACCAGGTCGTCGGTCCACCTTGTGGGAGGCCTACCAACTCTACGTCTACCGGTACGCGGTCGCCACTCCAGAACCTTTTGGCCCCAGTAGCCGTCTGTTCTGTTCTGTGATTAATGACAGCAAAAGTTTAAACCTTAGAAGTTTTTGGTTCCTATTTAACATAAATAACCCAGTATTCTTAGTTTAAATATAAATAAAATAATAAAAAGTAGTATACATATTCATCTACGTATAAAAGTATATAAAAATAAATTCATCGTCATCATACTTTATCTACACCGTTATCAAAGGGAAAAGTGTTTTAAACGCATCTTGCGATTTAAGCGCATTGCGACATTTAATAGCCCTGTTCTCTAGTACCGTGAACAAAAGTTGATATTTATAGAAGAGAGTTCTGATTGCTAAACATCTTTTACTAACAGAACTAAGAGAGACAAAGGTTTTGTAAGCAGAGGAAAGAGTGGAGCAAAGATGTGGAACAGAAAATAGTACCCTAAAAAAATGTTGAGTAATATTGCTTAGTTTAGTAAACAATATAAAATATGGTTCCTGTCGGATAAGTAACGGAAACATTGCTTTAGAAAAAATATATGAATTTTAAAAGATAACAATACGTTCAAAATTCATATGTTTTCTTTTATAGAAAAATCTTCTATAATATTTAAGAACAAATATCATTCAATGTGAAAACACATATTACATTCCAAATATAGTATAGTAAGGAAATCGAAAAACTACAAAGTAAAAACATGTCATAAATATTAATGAAAGAATGTTTGATCTATAAAGGAAGGAGTTAGTTTTATGTTTCCATATGAATTTCGTAGGTCTGTTATACTCAAAATAAACCTACGAAATCTATGCATGAGACCTCATGAGAATCTATGTATAGATTTTACCCGATATGCAAAAAAAATATGGGCATTTTCTTTTTTATTTAAATATACACTAGTTATTGAAACTTAGTGAAGGAATAGGTTGATAGTGATTCTTATAAACCAATTCTTTATTCAGTTATTTGGTGTGACATACTGACAGGCAAAGTAACAATTTAAGCCGAGGATAATTAAAGAGATGTGGTTTGTTTGAAGACGTTCGCAAGACTCTAGAAAGTAAAGGGTAAGGAAACTGGTCAATTTTTGAAAGAAGTTATTTGATAAATTTACACTCACAAACAAGAAAAAAGAAGTTTACTAAGAGGTACCACTGATGAATGAATTATGAAAAAGTTTTGAATACTCCATCCGCCAATCAATGATGGAGACCTTGTAAGATGGGATAAATAATATGCAGCTCGATAGTTAGTTATCTACGAAGGAAAAGATGAAACAAAGATTAAAATTGCTACATAACGTGACAATGTTACAAAATTCTCTCCCGTCACTGAACTTAATAGTTTACTATAAAATAGAAACACTATGAAGGAACCACATCTAGCAGCTGTGACCCATTTATATCAGCTGTTCGTAGTTTGAGAGATGAGAATTTATAGAAAAATCTATGACAGTACGCTAACTACATTTTATATTTTACCGATCTTGACGAAAATTTTATGTGGACTTTAAAATTTTGATCATCGAGCTTACTCAAAACTAATCGATTTCAAAGAAGTCACTACTATTAATCAGGCTACTTCTATTTGGATTAACTGTCAACTTCACTATTAAAACACAAAATTCTCGTTAGTTAAGAAGCTTAATTTTTTCTCAGTTTCAAGAGACTGTACATTTAAGCATATGGTTTTAAAATTCATCTCGATACCTCCACGCGTTCCCGAGGTAAAGGGTTACGGCAGGCAACAAAGTGATCCCAAATAAGAGTTCCGTTTTCCTTTTGCGGTTCAGTACCTTAAAATAATGTTTAATGCCATACTCAAACCCTTACAAAACCGATAAGTTGCACACATTACCTACTAATGTTAAGTATTTGGTACTATTAACTATATCGCAACCTACGAAGTTACTTACTCAAACATAATGTGGTAATTTACCATCGGTTTCGTCACACATCGTCACGATATATCGTGAGCAGTTACCACAAATTATTAGATGCACGGTGAGCTTGAAAATGCATTTGGTTTTTATCGAATTCGGTTCAGTGGTATCATAAGTGGTGTATATCTCAAAACCCGCCTAAGCGTGGCATTTATATTTGTATAGCCTTTGATGGGTTTCTAAATATCTATTTGACTTGATGTAATTACATGTTACTAAAGAGTTCTGAGTCTTATTTTTACATATAGATGGATGGAGAGGAAGAGGTAGGACAAAGAAAAGATGGATGGATTGTGTGAGGAGTGATATAAAAGAAAAAGAAAAGAAAGTTAGTGATAGTTTGAAGGGTGATAGGATTGAGTGGAAGAAAATAACGTGCTGCGCCGACTCCATGTAATATATGAAAAGGACAGGAAGAAGGATTGTTTGAAAGTTTACCTTGACCGTGAAAGCAAAGAATAAATAAAGAAACTCAGATAGTCAGTAAAAGTCTCACCCTATTTCTTGCTCCGCAAAAAGAAAAAAAGAGTAATTTATTGATATCATGATATTTTTTTTTAATTATCTGCTGCTAATTAGCTGGCAAAAAAATATTTAGCAACTTGTTTTTGGGTTTTGACTATGAATTTTTTGAGAAAAAGAATGAATAAATTTTAAGAAGTAAACGCAGTTTTAAAATATGGACAATCGCGTCACCCTGCAGTTACTATCAGAAACTTAAAAGGCATTGGCCATAAATAATGCGCAAATATACCAACACTAGTATTGCCAATATTGAATTTAGTCATTATTAAATCTTAATAGCCCTTATACCAATAAATTACTCAAATGTTATCAACATTAAGTGCGTCCCACACTTTATTAATCTCTGTTTACCGTCCATCATCATAAGTTGTCATTACCATCAGCACCGCCATCTCAATCGACTTCGTGTCAAGGCTGACCAGAACGTCATTCACCAATATCCGAATTGGGCCAATGTTGGTCAATATAGACAAGAGCCAATGTTTGTCACACTGCCGTGTCAGTGATTGATAAATCATATATTATGATTAATTAAATGCTACTAAGTGTAATTGAGGACTTTTGTGTGTGATTGTATTAATTTTGTTTCTCAAATTTGTGCTACTATAATCATTGTGTGGTTATATTGTTATCAGTTCAAAGATTTCTTTTTGTTTTATTTGTTTTCACATTATTTCTTACATTCATCCTTTTTGGTACTGTTTAGAAGAACTACTTTCCATCATTATCCCTATTTATGTCTTTGTCAAAATCAACTTGATCCCGATTAATTGAATGCAACTTCAGATCCATATGTTTTGGTTCGTTTTCCTTCTCTCTCCTTTCATTCACATTAACTATACTTATCGACTTTCAAATTTTCAGTTATTTGCATCATTTTCAATCTTCCTGTAATATACATTTTTTTTTCCTTTAACCATTCTTGTCACGCAACACATCCGTCTCAACTTCTCAGCTACTCTGCTTAGAGTAATTTTTCATCCGTCTTTTTACTGCCCAGCATTCATATATCACGTTCATGTTAGAATTCCTTTTTTTGTGTCATAGAAGAATAAGGATATTTTTAAATTTGTGGCAACGTATTTCGTCATTGGCCTAAAAAGGGTCAATTTGTCTGCCAACAATCTTGCAAAATCCTCGGTTGTGCCAAATGAAGTCGCATAAATTAAACTCCTCTATTGTGTTGTAAAAGGATGTGCAAACATGTTAATTAAACACATGCGTAATTAAACGAGCAATTAACTGAACTTCGCAACGCTTTTTCGTACCAATTGCCTATTATATCATTGATGATGTATGTTCAGCTTTTAAATTTAATTGTTTAATAAAGCTTACTAAAATAAAACAACCCTTTCTCATGCACCGACTGCTTCATTAATCTGTTCTAAGCTTTCAACCCAGTTTAAAATAAGTGTCAATTTTAAATTAAGAAATTTGTTTCACATGAATAGGATTAATCTCAAATATTTTTCTAACCTACTTTTTTGTATCCTCAAGTGTGTGAATTTATAGCATAGCATCAGCCGTATAATTTTCCCACTGCTCGAACACAGGCGACTTTTCTAGGAGGAGGAATAGGCCGTAATCCACACAAGCCCAGTGCAGGTTGCATAGCTAGATCAAATACTATCTATATAAATTTTTCATTACCAGCAAAGTATAATTTCACATTCACACACCCATCCTCCAATCATCACACACAACTTACTTGGATATTCACAACAGCATCTAAATAAACAGAGGGTACTAACATAAACATCAAACAGAATCCAGTCACCAGTAGCTAATTACATAGAAAAACCATGAATCATCTATGTGATGGAATTTATAAGTGCTAAAGATTGATTCACGACCGGAGAAAATGTTCAAGTAATATTGTGGTCTGACCATCAGCTATGAGCCAGTTTTTGTGTTAGCGGAAAGTGTGGTAACGATGCCGCATTTCTAATGGCAGTTATGATTTTATAGGGATCCGTGGAATAATTTGCTTTAGAACTTGTGAATATTACACACCTGCTAACTTGTAGCTTAATGTAGCAAATAGAGTCAATAAATGGCTTGACTCCGTCACAATTTCAACTGAAGCACCAATTATTATAGGAGTATTTTTTGGGCCATTATTTGCAAAATTTAAGACACATTGTGGAATATAAATACATTCAAATAAGATATAACTACTGAAAAAGGCAAGTATATATTAATATTCAGATGCCCATCCTTTATTAATTGAGGAACTACCGGAAGAGTATGATGATATATACGTTGTATGAAGAAAGAAATAAAAGAGAGTATTAATAATGTAATGATTTCTCAAGCATTTCCTACAGATCCCACAACAGTCAAGTATGATTCATACTTAACCACCTATCACTAGCGTTTTTATTTCCTATGGGAAAGTTCTCTTATGTTTTCAATCAACCGTGTGAGGAGCTCCTTACAGTTCATTTATTTATTATTATAGTGCTTCTAAATGATGAGTAGGTTTTTCATCAATCATTATTGGCTCAGTGAGTTTTGGGTTATGTATTGAATTTGTATAGGACTCTGCTTAAGATGAAACTTTAGATAAAATTTTGAATGTATTACGTCTGAGGGTAGAACCTTCTAAAATTTAATCAAAGAAGTAACATAAAATAGACTTTTATGATTATTGTTTCTGTTCTGATCTTTTTAGTCCTCTGTCATCGATATTCTTTCTTTAAAGCAATAAATTTTTACTGTTATGTCTTCCTTAATATTTTTTTTCACTGGAATGTTGTGATTCAACAGTTCATAAATACAATCAACACCTTAATCTTCACTAACTGCTTAATTAACGCAGTTTCCCTCACCATTCAATATACCAAAAATAAACATGCTAATGGCTTACTTGAATTTTAATGTACCAGACAGTATTTCAATGATCCACGCATCCTCATTCAGGACGTGTTAACGTTCTCTCATTAAGAAAAACCTTGGTCCACTCATGTCTTTAAAGTCTGTTTCAATGAAATCGTATGTTAAATTATTTATTTCTTCGTTTACAATTTGACTGTCAATAGATTTTCCCTTTCGAAGTATCACGCAATTGTTCGATGTGTTTAGCGTGTTAATGATTGTTAAATGAACTTTAAATGATTTTGTTGTTACCACATTGGTATTGCCATGTAGGTCTTTGAAGGCTAGGTAACAAAAAAAAAATGCTTTTGTATTCTTAGTTCGTGTCTACGACTTCCTTAAACATGTGTTGTATGCTATTTGACATTTACAACCTTATCTCAAGCAGTGGTCACATGTTGTTTTATTTTGAATTTAAGTGATTAATTGGTCTAGATTATCAATATGTTTCGTAGACTTTAAAAATACTGGTGTATAAAATTAACTTGTGACTTAGTTAAAAGTGAAATTTTTGCTATATTCATGTATATTTAAATTATGATTCCTGATATGCCACCTGCTAATTAAAATAAACTACCGTTGGACAAAAAGGTGACGCAATACGCCTTTTATCACTTGCTTCCCTTTCAAACCGCTATAATAAATGATCTAGGGAAATTGGACTATAATTACCGCTCTGGATTAGTGATCTTAGTACGATGATTGTAGGGAAGTGTAATCATAGGATGATGTAAGAACCCAGGTGTGGTTATCGTACTAGTAAAGATGTATGGTCTCTTCTTGGTCACTAGCAATATTAATGATACATAAGACTAAAAAATGTGTGATGGTAGTGTCTTTGAAATAGAGGCACATTTTGTGTCGATTTATGAAAATGTAATCCAAGTTAAAAAAAAGTCTAGATTGGCGTTGAATGAACGTTCGTTATGGGCGCGATTGTTGGACAGAAGCATGTAATAGATATGACTAAAATCAAAATAATATCAAATAATTAAATACTAATCGTTAAATTTGCTTACAAATATGATTCCTTATGATAAACTATGTCAGAGATATGAACTCAGAAGAAAAATAATAAGAATAATGGAATTTATATAGCTAGAAATATAGTGTCAAACGCTTCTTAGAGAAAGTAAGTTTTATATGCATATTTTTAAACTTAGCATTAGCAATTATTCCTGTAATATAGTGTAATCACAAACATAATATGTGGCATACATATATACACGTATTACCTGTATGCAGAGAGTCAGAATGATGTAATGCTTACAAACATTTGAGAAACATGATAAACGAATTAACACCTATTAGCACTAAGATTAAAAAAAACAGTTTCTACATATGATTTTACATCAACAACCAATTGATTTGCCTAACTTTTATCCTCAACCTCAGCAAGCACCGCTTCACCTTACAAGTTAGCCACAAAATCCCTCTCAATATTAATATTCATAGTCGTTAGTAATAATTTTATTGTAACTTCATATTTACTACTACAGCCTCATCGCTCAGTCTACAACTTGTGGCAGTTGCAACCACATTGTGGTCGCGGTCGCGGTTGTTCTAATGGACCCTTTGTAATTACTTCCTCGCTTATATTGCGACAGTTGCACGTGAATCGGGTTAGCTCGCTAAACCCCAAATTATTGTATATGGGGTTCCGCAAGGCACCTTAATGTGAGTCACGATTATCGTTAGCGTCATGTTTTATGTTGGTTTTGTAAATATTGTTGAATTGTTTTGACAACTGATTGATACTTTTTTAAGTTGTTTTATTTATTTCTTTATAAAAACTTTATGCACATAACATTATGGCAGACTTAATGTTTTATCTTTTTCTTTCTGAAACGGCTCTACGATTTCGTTAGTAATTTTATTGGAATTAAGTCAGCATATTCTATCGTGCCTATGAATTTGACAAACTGTAATTTAGATATATATTTGGACTTAAATTAATAATATCTAGCTGGATCAACTCCTCCTCCTCGATTATATTCTTCGTTACTAAGGGTCGTAAGGTTCCGTCTGGATTATCTTATCGGTGGTGGTAGCTGGCTTTACTTTAGTATTATGGTCAAAAAATGGACGACTAATCTACCTAATTAACATTTTTCTAGCAATCTATATACAGACAACTAGTTTTCTTGAACATTTTACTTTCACAAACAAAGAAGAAGAAAAACAACTATGCACTTCTACAACCTCTTTACTTCTACCATATTCCACAATCCCAGAAACAGTATCAACAAAGAACTTCAAACACCCCCGCTTCGAACTTCGCACTTCACACCATACACAGCATTATAATAGTCGAGTACTGTTCTGAACAGCTTATTGACAGCCATTGAGAGAGCTCTGCAGTTGACGGTATTGTTACCATACGAGGACAGACACAATAGCTGTGGGAGACAATAATTATTATCTGAATATTTGAACTATTTTAAATTATCGTGTGTTATGTAAGGAATGGTGTCATTGGGTTTTTGAATGGCTATTGTGGGGTCTTGAGTAAAGAGGGATTCGTCGTAGGGATGATTTTTGCCCACCATAAAAACCCCTTAAAGGGGAGTAAATAAAAAAAAATAAAAAAAACAATTAGCAAAGATTATTTATTGTGTTTTATCAAAACAGCATTATTTTTCCTTTACATTAATTGGTTTTATTCTAGCACCTGCCACCGGCTTTGCTTAAAAAGGGATTGACTAAATATCCAATGGGTCTAATTGAGTATGAGTATAAGACTTCTGCCAGCGGCTTCGCCCGCGTGAAATTAAGTTTCTTCCTACAAACTTTGAATCCTATATATACCCTAACCCTATATATGTCAGTCAGTTTCTCCTTTTATATACATAGATATACGATAAAATCCAAGGTTTTTGAATAACCAAGTTGTTATAAAGCTTATCTACATAATAAATTACAGTCGTGTGATTGCAGTAAGTACATAGCTGGATACGTGTGTACTTGAGCAGTCAAGAGGCGTTTTTGCGCGAATTTGTCACTGTCTGGGACTCAGCCGTAAATTAAATAGGAGATAGGTATACAGTTGATTTATAGTATTTTTGTATTTGATGTTAAACATTTTTAGAGTTCCGTAACTCAAAAGAAAAAAAAACATGAAACCCCTATAGGATCTAGCAAAGGAGGGGGCCACCGTAGGCGTGGGTTTGTGGATGGCGAACAATGGGTAGCTCGCCGTCCAATCGTTTGGTAACCGTCCAGACCAAGCCAAGTCGTTGCCGGCGGTCCGGATTTTTACCAGATGACCCATTGTTCGCCGTCTGCAAGCTCGCGTCTACGGTGGCCGGAAATCGGAATCGGAATCGCGGCGGCGGCAGCTGTGGCGAGAGCACCGTTGCCTTGGCCTGCCATGCGGTCGGCCTCCTCCTTTGCTAGCATTACTGCCTCGCGGAAGGAGGCAACCGCCTGCCACTCCTCCTCGTTGCGAACCGTGGCCTGAGCCAAACCCGACGCGAGAGGTCGCCGCCGCCAATCAATCCCATGATGATGATTTCCGTAGTAGTGGGATTATTATAAGGCTGTTTCTGCTTATTATATTTTACAAATTAGGTATATCAGTTAATCACAAGTCCGTTGACTTTTCAACATAAAAGTCAAACACCAAATTGTCTATTTTACTACAAAGAAGTGCCGATGATTGGTTACTAAACGATTATTGCCTGTACTTGCCTCTATACGACACTGAGTTGTTAGTCTGTCGGTGACATTACGTCGGAATTGCATAATTTAATTCTGCCAAGCCCATTCCATCATCTTGAGATGTAAGACGAAGCGCTACCGGTACATAGTGTCGAATATATTATATTATATTATAGTGGAAATTACACACATGCTCACAAAGGAATTTGGGAAGCTGTGCGTAAAGCTAAGGAGTGGAATTCTTTGCTGGAATCTGTGTTTTATGATAGAGTAACTCAGCGATATTTAAGTGAAGAGTGTATAAATAAGTAGCTTCAAGTCAACCATAAAAATATAATCTAAAAGCAATAATTCCAATCAACAAAATCAAAATAACTGACAATCGCCACTATGATCAAAACAATAATTTACAATTTGAATATAATATAAGTATGTTTGTATTTATGTAGGTCTGTTTATGTATTGTCTAATTACTATTTTTTGTTTTAAATTATTAACTGGATTTTACCCAACGTTTTGATCTCATGTGTCTCAGTGGGGAGCCCATATTAGAACTCTCTCGGGTAGACTAAGCTCGGCTGCATATGCAGTAAGAAAAATTAGGCAGTTAACAGATGTTGACACAGCTAGGTTAGTCTATTATGCTTATTTCCACAGTATTATGTCTTATGGCATTTTACTGTGGGGATCTGCAGCTGAGGTAGACTCGATTTTTATATTGCAAAAGAGAGCAATCCGGGCAATTTATAAGATGGGGCCTCGCGAGTCCCTAAGAAATAAATTTAAAGAAATTGATATACTGACTTTGCCTTCACTTTATATTTTAGAATGTATTTTATACGTGCGTAAAAACTTAGGACTTTTTAAAATTAGAAGCGATCTTCATAATAAAAATACTCGTAGTCAACATGAAATTGTTTTACCTAAATGGAGATTAGCTAAGACCAGCAAGTCATTTTTAGTAAATAGCGTACGATTTTATAACAAGCTGCCAAAGGGGGTGACAGAACTTAGCGAGAGAAATTTCAAAACTCATATTAAGCGTGTCCTAACCAAAAAAGCATATTATAAGGTTAGAGACTATGTCGAAGACACGCTTGTCTGGCAATGACTTCTGCACATGTGGCCCCCTGGTAACTTATTAATATTCTGAGTAATTGTCTGTTAACTGCTCCATCTTTTTCCTTTTTTTATATACGACATCAATTTTTTTTTTTTTTTTGACATATTCATACAATATTCCCTAGATTACCATTTTATAGATCCGTAATATAATGTAATTGTCTTACAGAGAATTGTGATTATTTTTCTTTTGTATAGCTTCTTTCAATAATGTGAATGTGAGAACATTGTAGACGCAAATCTTAGATTACTTCCTACCACTTTTACGGTACGATTTCAATATTGACTGGTCTGCACTGTCCTTACATAATGTGATAATACTGTAATATGGAAATATTGTAAAAGAAACAATTATTTTAAAAGAGTAACCATGGAGTTTCTTGCCGGTTCTTCTCCATAGGAAACGACCAATTTGGAACCGTGCACTAGCTTCTGACGTTTTACAAGTGCCCATGTAGGCCTATGTGAAATAAAAAGATTTTGACTTTTTGACTTGACATGACTGTGTGATAGAGAATCACACATGTGAGATTTGCTAGAAGAAAATTCAACTTTGTGTTAAGCTACATACATAAATGTTGTAATCCTTATTTTCTTATTTCTGCACACTAATATCTACATTTCTTCTAATTTCTCATTTCGCTGGTCTGCTGGAAGAAATTTCTATTTTTGTAATAAGCAGTTGTTGTAATTGTTCTGTTCCTTTGAATTGTATGTGTGTACATAAATAATAAAATAAATAAATAAATCCTCTTTTTATATACTGTTTGTTGTACAATAAATAATTAGAATACATTACATATATTTTCCAAGCTTTTCACTTAGAAACACTCATAAACTAACCCATCAGAGAAAATAATAAATTTTCCTTACAGCAACAAAGCTAATACCTAACTAAACGACACGATATCACGTTTAGGCGGGCCGCACGATACTAAAGCGGTATGGGTCCTAACGTTACGTTTATTGCTCGTAAACTATCTCGTGTGCCGACGCCTTTAGCAGAAGTCAACAGGAGGTCATTACTTTTTAATATTATATTCCTAATGAGCTGTAGGGTATGTGAATTTGTGATACCTAAAATAAACAATAAACCAAATAAACTTTTTTTCTTTCTTTTCTAAATTATTTTGTGAAAAAGCATTTTGTTTTTTAAATAATAAATTGTCCGACTCGTCGATGCGAGTTCGCGAATTCTTTGGTTCTACATGACTTTTGGAATTCAATTAAATACGAAAGACAGATAGATAATATACCTACTTTTTATTGAAGGTACATCATAAATACAATTAGGTATATTAGGAAATTAAAATTACTAAGGTGTTATAATGGGCGGTCTTACCGCTGAAAGCGTTTTTTAAAAGAAGGCCTAAACAAATAGAAGATTAACACTCGCGAAATATGTTGGAGTAAGTATATACAGTCATCATTATTATTTCCTCTTTATTTACTTTCTATACATATATAATTTTACATTTTTAAATATTTTCTTAGAAAAAAACACATAAAAAAAACATTTAAAAATATAAAAAAAATAGTAGTCCGCCGGTGTCGGGAGCAGGGTCCAAGCTACCGGTGGTTAGGGCTCCAGAGACAGGAACTTCCTCACAATACGAGCCGTGTCGAGGAGTACTGCCTTCTGTATCAGGCCCTTGATCCAACCGCGCAACGACAGCTTCGACAGATGGTCGTCGAAGCTTTTGGCTAAAAGGCCATTGGCAGTCACGACAATCGGCACAATGACAGCCGAGTCCACATTCCACATGTCGACAACCTCGTGTGCTAAGTCGAGATACTTGATTTGTTTCTCTTTCTCAGCTTTCACGAGATTCTCGTCATGCGGGATGGTGATGTCGACAATCATTGCGCGGCGCGCTAATCGGTCTATCACCACTATGTCCGGCTTATTGGCTACAATAGTCCGGTCAGTGATGATAGACCGATCCCAGTACAACGTTACATGATCCTTCTCGAGAACTGGGTCGGGCACATACTTGTAGTACGGTACCTCAGAATCCACCAGGTTGTATTTTAAAGCAAGTTGCTGGTGAATAATCCTGGCTACTTGGTTATGTCTGTGCAAATACTCGCCGTTGGCCAGACGAGAACAACCAGAGATAATATGTCTGATGGACTCACCCGGACGATGGCATGCCCGACACATGTCAACCGTCCCGTCCTTCATAATATGTCTCCGGTAGTTGTTCGTTAGGATAACTTCGTCCATAATTGCACAGATAAAACCCTCAGTTTCTCCGAAGAGGTCGCTGAAACGTAGCCAGGCCACGGACGCTGGGAAATCTACATCAGGCTCGTGAAGAGCTCGATAAAAGCGCCCGTGGAGCTCCTTGCTTTTCCATACTTCCTTGCGGTCATCAGTAGTCAGTACCACAGGTTTGCGCCAGTTCTCTTTAGCCATGGATAACGGGGTGAGTCCCTTGTCCACTGCGACCACATCGCGGTGCATACCCACGTCGGCTTTGAGAAAGTATTCTCTGAGGCTGCACACCTCGCGGTTGTGTAGGGTCTTTGCGTTCAGAAAGCCCCGACCTCCACACTTCCGCGGGATGTACAGTCTCATCACCGACGACCGTGGGTGATGCATTCGGTTTGCGGTCAGCAGTGTACGGACCCGCCTATCCAGAGCGTCTAACTCGGTCTGAGTCCATTTGAGTATGCCGAAAGAGTACATTAAAACCGGCATGACCCAACCGTTGAAGGCGCGCACCTTATTTCCACCTGACAGAAGGCTGTTTAATACCTTCTTCAGGCGGCCAAAGAAGCGCTCCCTCAATGATTGCTTCATGTCAGTAACGTTAATGCCTAAAGCTTCCGACATACCCAAATACTTGTAGGTTTCGGTTGAGGAGAGAGATCTGAGGTGTATGGAATCCGAGAGTTGAATCCCCTCAGATTCCATAATCTCCCCTCGCTTTACATGCATGACTGCACATTTATCCACACCAAATTCCATCCTGATGGCACTACTGAAGGTTTCAGTTACCTTGAGTAGTTCCATCAGTCGTAACTTGTTGGGGGCAATGAGTTTCAGATCATCCATGTAAAGGAGGTGGGATAGAACTTGACCACCCCTTCTCAACCGGTAGCCCAGTCCTGATTCCTCCAGCAACGTGCTTAAAGGATTCAGGGCTAAGCAAAACCAAAGTGGACTCAGGCTGTCGCCCTGGAAAATTCCCCGCTTAATCCATATAGGCTCATCGTCCCTCCGGATTGATCGACATCCTGGATAGCGAAGGACTGTGTTCCATTGCCCCATACATGACTCAAGGAAGGTGCGTAGAGTTGCATCTATTTTATACAACTCCAACACCCTCATGAGCCATGTATGCGGGACAGAATCATAGGCCTTCTTATAATCAATCCAGCATGTCGACAAATCCTTGCGGGATCGACGAACCTGTTGGCTTAAGGTCATGTCTATGAGGAGTAGCTCCTTAGTACCGCGAGACCCATTCCTACATCCATTCTGAGAGGCAGACATAATCGAGTTGTTGTGTACATGCTGGTTAATTTTCGTTCTCAGAATGGATGTAAGAAGTTTATAGACCGTCGATAAGCATGTTATCGGTCTATAATTTTTGGGTTCCGCAGTACTACCTGTTTTATGGAGCAGATGGGTGACGCCAGTTGTTAGAAACTGAGGTAGCGACCCAGACTCTAAGGATGACTGGAATTGAGATGCCAAGAGCGCGTGTGAGCTACTATACCATTTCAACCAGAAGTTGTGCAGTCCGTCCGGCCCTGGAGACTTCCAATTCGGCAACGGACGAACTGCTCTGGCTACGTCTAATGGGCTGATCAAGACTTTTTCCATTTCTGGTATAGCTGCACACACGCGCTCGACATCACGCATCCAGTCCCCCTCAGTGTGACAGACGGGCACCGACCAAATGTTGCGCCAGAATGCATTTGTGGTGGCATCATCTGGGCGGGGCGCGTCGCTCACATTTTGTTCAGGTCGCTCCCAAGCTCTGTACACCCACCTCTCATCGCTCCGGAACATGCGATTCTGCGAGTACCGATCAACCCGCCGCTTATACCGCCGGATACGACTGGCCCATGCACAAACTTTCTGCTTCAGGAAGTCGATGCGCTCCGTGACACGGGACATGTATTCTCGGGGCGCAATTCCAGTTCCCGAGAATGCCCGTCTCACGAATCGCATCACACGTGGACGTGTATTGCCCTCCCTGAAGCAGTATAGCTTACCAATGAGCGCTCTGGCCCTATCAATACGTCCCTCAATCCTTCGCTGCCAGGCTGGAGCGGCAGGCTTTGGTCGCGTAGCTACTTCACAGCTTGGAAACTTAATATTAGCTACACGACATGCCGCAACAGCCCCGCAATATAGGATTGAGTGCGTATCAACAAGGTCCTCGCTACTCTCAAAAACATTCTTAAGTAGCGAGTTCAGAGCGCACACTAGCGCCATATTTCGTTTGTGCACAGGTAATCGCGGTAACCGGGGCCTAAGTTCGGTTGGAGTGGACCTATACTCGCGAAGCGCATCCTCCAGTGCGCTCCTCAGTCTTTCGTTGCACTGGCTACTTACTGTGTCAACCCTATCATCTACCTCATTCTCAGCATTATCGGACCGCGGCGGGATTGCGTCAGTGGCCGGCAGCACCACGGTCTGAGTCGGAGTCGAGACGATACGGTTGTTCAGTACCTCTGAGCGCAGCCTATCAAGTGTGGCGTCGTCCAACCTATGGTTGTGTTGGATTACCCGCACCTGATCCGACAATCGTTGCGCCGAGACGTCTACGGTTGGTTCAAGGTCCTGGAACAGAGACAGCATTCTAACACGGTACGCAGTGAGGTTAGTTCCCCCCTCTGTAGCCCCGTAATATGCGCGCATGACGTTCTCATTTATAGACTGAGTCCATCTCATGCGCTGCACACAACCACCGGCAACGGGGACCCTGCTCGGGGCCGGTTGGCCCCTGGGTCCCAAGCCGATCGGTGGCCGGCCTCTCCCCGGCCGACGCACAGGTGTTGGCGACGTCGGCGGGGAAAAATACTCGTCGCTCGAGCTCGACGCAACTGCAGCCACCGGTGACACTGGTGATCCGAGGTCCGGCGGCGGCGGGGCGGAGCTGAGCGACGAGCCCGGGGGTGGAAGGCGTGCGCGACGGGCAGCTGCTCTAGTTATCATTGTATTTATTTTTTCATCTTCAACTATTCATTGATTTTATGTAGATGACACATGTCACCTGTCCGGTCTGAACACATTAAATTTTTTCTTTTCTTCATTTTTCTGCGTTATCTATTGACTGTTCTATTAAGTATTTATTTTATAGCGATTTAATGTTGAGAAATGCGTGTTGACTTAAATTTCGGACTAAAAACTGTTGAGAATTCAATTTAGAAATAGTTGAGATGTAAAATACGTTAACTTGACAGCGAGTGTTGCCAATTCATCATTATTATTATTAAAGAGTTCTACAGCATTGACTTCAGATATCTGTTACCACGACTGCATTCATTGATATCCCTCAATCTTCACCAGGTCACCGGTGTGCTTTGAGAGAGACCTTCCAACTCTGTGGCTCCCGATACGCAGTCGCTACTTTTAGAACCTTTCAGCTGCATCAACTGCCTGTGTGTGAAGAATGGCAAATGGGCAGAGCCCATTCGCTCTTAAGCTTAGCCATTCTTCTGGCTATTTTGTTTGCTTTAGAGCTTGGTTTTTCTGCAGTTCAAGGCTTGTTTATTCCTGATTCTAAAGGTATATTAACCTTTCGAGTACCGTAATTAGAGACATAGTAGAAAGACCATAGGTGTGCGAAAGCTGGGCTCAAGAGTTAAAGTACAAAACCAACAATTCAATTTTGAAGAAAAGTATTGAAGTTTCTAGAAATAAGTCCATTACTCGTTATAAGATTCATAATAAGAACTTTAAATTTCCATGGCGGTATTTTTTGTGGTGGAAAAACTCATCTAATGTCGAATCTCGCCCTTGGATGGAGCGAGAAACAGTGTCAGACTTTTACTGACTACACGACCTACCCCATTCCGTCTTAGCCCTCATACCGGGGTTGGAACTTCCTCTCAGAAACCGGACTGGGACCCCAGTAGGCTTCGACTGGTACTAGTAAACTTCCATGGCGGTTACCACATCATCCTCCATTTTAAAAATTCAAATTTTAATCATATCCCTATCAAACATATGACATAAAACAAAGGAACGTCGATATATCGCTCAGCGCTCTACCCACACAATCCTCAAACAATGGGGATTACGTACATCAACACTGTAATATGTTCGGCATAATTATAATTATGTCCAACATGTCATGTCCCTTCCCAATGTTGATAGACACACCCCAGTAATCCATTGATCAGGTCGACATTGTATGAATGGGAATTCGGTCCCGTGACTTGAGAAATTTATCCGTCCCTAGTGAGTAGGCTGACAAACTGATGGACTGTCTTCTGGTAGCTTTTGACGTTTTGGATAAAGTTCATTGTCAAGAATTGAAAATAATTTATCGTCATTACTAATTTGGTAATTTGGCAGTGGTGGCCGGCGACCCGTGACCTACAGCTTGTAAGTCGGCCTTTACCACTGTAAAGGCCGACTTACAAGCTGTAGGTCACGGGTTCAAACCCAGCCAGGCATTACTTTGTGTAATTTATTTCATCACCACTGCTCTCAAAACGGTGAAGGAAAACATCGTGAGGAAACCGGCATGTCCTAGAACCAAAAATTCGAAGACATGTGACATCCACCAATCCGCACTGGGCCCACGTGGTGGATTATGGCCCATTCCCTCTCCTATAGAGGAGGCCTGTGTCCCTGCAGTGGGAACATTAAAAAGGCTGATAATGGTGATGAATGATGACTAATTTGAAAGTGATGACGAACAGTTTTGTCATAGATGATTAGTATACGACGCAAAATTTTGATGGTTTTAATCTCGTGTAGGGTAGATCCGATACATGAAACACTATCGAAATGTAAATATACAAATAAAATATTTTTTTCTAAAACTCGAATAAATCTAAAACTCGAGTTCAATGACCTGTAGGTAGTTAGTATATAATTGACTATAACCTACAAGTCATTGACTCGCTCAGCTGATGTAGATTTAAACGTAATTAGACTCTGCTATCGCTTTTCTGTCATCGGACAACCCGACGTACAACGAGTGTCTACCTTTATGTCGTTAACATCTACTACTCGTATGTTATGGCCGTTAGCATTCAGCAAACACTGCTCTCAATTCTCAGAATTCTCATTACTCGTACATATACACGAAGAAGGATTTCCAGCTAGGCAAACTGCAAATTGGTGGCTTAAAACTTTTAGTTGTTCGAGACAATTTCGCAATTGCAACTTTCCCAGTTCCCGCTGAAGTTAGCGACTTGTTGCTGCTAATTCAGAATAAGACATTGTTTCAAACTTGTATCCCATTTGTAACTGTTATTGTTACAGACCAAACAGAGAGTTAGTCTCAAAGAGCCACTTTGGCTCTGAAACAGAAAAACTAACTAAAGAGGTTTTATTCTTTTTTAGTTGAGAAGTCATCTATAAAAGATTTCTCGCGCCCGGGCCGTGGACTTTTTACGGACTTAAATCACAGCTGCATAGGTGTGGTTTTAGCTGACTAAATCGAATCGAAAAAGTAAAATAGTCCTTCAATTGGTCTTGGCAGAGTTTCATCAGTCAAAGTCTACATAGAGCAATAAGGAACCATACCTTCAATAGCCCTTTGGGTTCTAAGACTACGAAAAGGAAATACGAATAGGTTTTAGTCAGTAAAAGTCTGACACTCTTGGCTGCATCTAGAACAGAAAGATTTATGTATTTGGTTGATGCTTGTGTGACGCGCGCGATATGTACCTATGTATTTAGAAATATATAAAGTATGTTTATCAGTTGTCTAGTACTCATAACACAAGCTCTGCTTAGCTTGGGACTAAACGACGTTGTGCGATAGTTCTTGAATATATATTATAACAAAAAGAAGTACGAAATACTACACTTTTAATTAATTGGCAAACATGACATGTCTTCATTAAAAATTAATTCGGTTTGCCAAAATAATTAAATTATACATACTTTTTGCATTACACCCAATTAATTTGCTATGAGACCTACCAGCTGATACATTATACACTTTTTCATTCTACCCGCATCTGTATAAGAACAGAACAACAAATATTATTCCTTATTGCAACGAAGAGCAGATGTTTCGAACAGCTGATGGACTACAAAAATAGAATTAATCTGCATTGAACCACATGTAAGCTGATTCTGCAAAAATAGCTTAAGACACACCCGGCCTTGTAATGCAAAAGGGCTACTTAAAGAACAACATGGTTTTTTATGGTGGGCAAAAATCATCCAATGATGAATCCCGGTCTTGGGTGGAACGGGAAACAGTGTCAGACTCTTACTGACTAAACACCCCAACCCGTTCTGTCTTTGCCTTTCACACTGGGGCCAAGCCTTCCTTTCAGAAAGAGACCCTGGGCCCCAGCAGGGTTCGACCCTTTTTCAAAGTCTGCGGTTTGCTGAATACTCTTTGAGGCGCGCGGGATAAACACTTGCCGTCGACAACTTGGCTTGGTCCAGACTGTTACTAATGAGAAGCTCGCCGTCCGAAATCCCGGCAAGAACAACAGGGTAAGTTTTAGTAAGTAAAAGTTTTTTAGTTTAGTTAGTAAGTAAAATTTTGACTTCTCCCTCCTCTCAGTTTGGGAGCAGTTAATTGCTGATTATCTACTGTTACAACAAAAAGGTACTTATTTTCTGAATTGTTATTTTCGTTTAAGTGATCGCACGCAATTTCGATGAGTCTGATTAAAACGACGATATCTTCAAAAACTACGTTTGCTTAATTAACTAACAGGATATGTATGGATTAGTATAGGTTTGCCTTATAATGGCAAAAATCATCCAATAATGAATCCCGCTCTATGTATTATGTGGGTTGAATTGGAACAAATGTTTGTTCCAATTCAACAATTGGAACAAATGTTTGTTCCAATTCAACCCACATAATACACAGAGCGGGATTCATATTCATATTCAGACATTGACTTAAATCTTTAAGTCACAACACATCCAGACTCGGAACTTCTATCTAGACGTTCCGAGTCTGGATGTCTTGAGTATGTGAGTTTACATTTTGTGAACGCACCCACGATAAAGGAATAATTTCTAGACGATTACGATAAAAAAAAAATCCTTCGCAGACACATCATTCCACAGGGACTGTTATAAGTACCTACTATCAGAAACAGCGATTTTATTTTAACTTTGTATCACGCGATTCAGAAATATGCCTTATTTTGCAATTCGATGATGCAGTCACACCATTATGAGACCTTTTGTGATCGAATGGCGTGTGCCTGATAGTTATCAGTATCAGTAAGTTTGATCTTTCGCCCTATTCAGTGCATAATAAAGGAAAAATAAACAAGAATAATCGCACATCAATGCTGCTGAGACGGCAGATGGTTTGAAGCACCACAGTGTAAGTAAGACAGAAGTTTAAATGGATTTACCTAAAAACTCGAATCGAGGCACCATTGATGTCGTTATAAAAATGGCAACTAACTCGGTGATTGAAGGCGAGTGACGGCCCCCAGTAGCCAACGTCCTGGGTTATTCGAAAGGAAATTTCGAGGTCCTAGAGTGCAAGGTAAAGAAGGGACATATGAGTAGATTTTAGCCAGTACAAGTTTGACACGTCCTCTAGGTCGGCCCTAAACCGGGGGAAGGGATTGACCCATTTACTTATATAAAAAAGTATAAATAACGTAACCGAAATTTTCTATTAAAAAATGCTATATGCGGCTTAGCACCGTGTACGAGTACGTATTTAAGCAGCAATATATACGAGTATGTATTTACGCAACTATAGGTATTCATTTAAACCATCATCATAACTTTTTAACTTAGAAATAATGTAAAATGCCAAGTTTTTATTAAAATGCCCAATTTTAGCTCGTCTGTTCCTATTCTTTCTGTCTTATTTGAGGACATAGTCTATCCATTTGTCAATTCCGATTAGTTTTACAAAATTTGAGGCCCAAATGTAATCTCAACAATAACCTTTCATTTTACGAACTTTTTGTGAGGCTTCTGTTCCTTATTTCTGTTGTACTTTTACCCACGTGCCGGATTGTCGAAGTGGCGCTTTCATTCACAAACCACATACCACCTGGCATTCTAAATAATCTTCAACTGACAACCTAATACCAACCCTACCTTTGTATAATGAAAGTCCATATTCCATCGCCATTGCTTCAGATTTGTACTCTACAGTCAACATCCTGAATTGGACTCTAATTTTGAAGAACTAAAGTCCAAATTCAAACGTCATCTCTCCAGCATTATACCGTTTGAGAGATTTGGGAAACAAAAAAAAACCACGTCGATTTTGGGAATGGGCTGGGTTCCGTTTTCAAAAACTTTTTTTTTACCAAGGTCATTTACCGCTAAAGGTGTGTCGGGTGCAATTTGTGGGTCAATCTGTATCCCGGCCTTGTCCAGATGTTTTGGGAAAAAAAGCCAGGCTTTGATGACGTACCTGTAACAAAAAGATGAGGATACGTTAGTGGTTGGGGCGATTTAGGAGGCCGTGTTATGTTTGAGCAACTTTTTTTGTTGTTACATTTCTGGGGCGAGTTTTGGTGAGTGACCGACTTTAATTCAGCTGCTTTATAATTTTGGCTGGGCTTTAAAATATGTTGAGTTACTTTTTATATTTTTGAACAGCTTCCAATTAGTTTCTATAGCAAAATAGTAGTGAACCCTATTCTTCTATATTTCAAGCGTAGTGAATACTATAAGAAGAATTTATTATCATTGGCTTACATCCAAGCGATAGACAAGCAATTTCAAAGAAACTATTTGTCAAAATACTGAAAGTTAATACAAAAGTCTACTGCACCGCTTCATTGGCATTAAGTCGTCTAACAAAACTTTACAAACTTACAGCGCTCTCACACTGCGTAAGCTTCAAAACTGCACTAATGTCATCAATGTGTATGTCCTGCAGATCACATAAATCTAGCAAATTGACTGTAAGGTATGCCCCATCTAATTCGTAATACATTAGATATCGATGTTTATTATTATCAAATAAAGTGTGGTCTATCTACAACTCATCCTATCTCACAGTAATGGTTTTAGTGTAAATTAAAATAAGTAAATTGTTATAAAGTTTAATATATCCTAGTCTAAATGTAAAGCAATTAAGGAATTACAATATCTAGATATACTGTTCTCACCCAATATTTAGATATACAAATCTTAAACGTATGATGCAGTCCTAGAACAGACTAGGCACATCATAATCATGGCAGTCAGTCCCAGTCCCAGTCAGTAAGCCCCAGTCTAAGGAATGGTTAAAAAGAAGTGACGCTGTCCTCACTTTCCGCATGACGCAGGTCTTCGCCGGATACAGTAAGTGAGGGAGGTTTCTGCAACCAGTCCATGCGGAAATATAAGAGTACGAGGTATTGAGGATATAGCACGTGTAACAACATGACATTGAGGCACAGCAAACATCCTGTGCTTTTTGCCATGGCTGTAGTCTGGGACAAAGAAATGAGCAAGCGCTATAAAATTAGTGTAATTAGCAAATGACCAAAAAACGACTATTCTCAACAAAATCATTGTTTTAAATAGATCCCTCATGTCCTAAAACCTTCTCATTTGATCCCCAAAGACAAAGGGCAGGTCATCCATCACTGTAGACCATAGACGACCCAACGAGGTGTCAACACGGACCTTGTAATTTAAACCCTGGGCCGTTTGACCCTATGACCTGCCAGGACTGACCTTTTGTGGCTCAATTATGTAGGTCATGTTATTTTAGAATGTTTTTAGGCAAAAAGGTCACAGGATCAACCTGATTGATTGGTTTAGGGGATAGGTCTTTGCGCTTTTGAGGCGGGAAAATTTTATGGAGGTCGTGTCTGTTTCGATGATTCAATGTACTATATTTCTGTTGTATTAAGGTAAAAGGGGTTGAGTCAAATGTATTTGATAATAAGTTATTTGCTGAAATGTTTTCTAAATATGAATAGTAAAATAGTCAATTGGATCATTTTGTTCGGTGAGGAGTAGAGAACAAAACGTGTCCAAAAATTATTAAAAAAATTAACACTAAAAACGGAGCTACAAAACTATGCCATTTATAGATCCCAATATCTATCAGAAATCAATTTAAACAGCTACAAAAATTTAACTTAAAAAAATCTCGTTAAAAACACTTGCAAATTTCATATTATTATCGACTATGATGACTGACTGATATATCACACACACACACAGCCAAAACAACAGGGCCTATGAGCGTAATTGTCAGCAAACTGTAGGGACTCTGCAGAAAGGTCGAAGCCAACTGGGGCCAAGGGTTCGCGTCTGAAAGGAAGGCTCTGGCCCTGGTATTGGCTACGTAGGAGTGGGGTAGGTTCTTTATTTAGTAAGAGTCTGACCCTGTTTCCCTTTCCGCCCAAGGGTGGAATTCGTCATTGGATGATTTTTACCTACCATAAAAAAGCGCTATAAACGTTAAATGTTGTACAAAGTTTCATTTTATGACACAAGCGAGTACTAAAAGAGACTTTGCTCTAATGTACCCCTTGAGGATTAAACGGATGTCCAAACCTTGTATGAAGACTTTTTAAACCGGATGAAGTCGCGGTCAAAAGCTAGTAATTCATATTACATAAAACATACAAATACAAACTTGTTTTAGAAAAGAAAATGTATTTCTCGATGCGCTACAATTAACCCATGTTTAATTAAACGTTTCACCGGTTTTTAATTATAACTTCGATTAGAAAAAATAAAACTTTTACTTTTTATATGTAACTTTTAGCAATTATGAAGTTAATCGGGAAATCAAGGGAAAGTGTGTGCGGCGGTTGAGTAACATATTGTAAGTAGGTTACATTTTATTTTATTCATAAGAAAGCTTTATAAATCTAGAGATTAAACTTTCGTGTAACGTAATTAGTGATATAGTAGAAAGACAATAACATAGGTATGCGAAAGCCGGCATTTGATTGGGACTCATGAGTTTAATAAGGGAATAACATAAGGGGAATAATATGTTCACAACTATCACAACGCCATCTAGTCCTAAGCTAAGCAGAGCTTGTGTTATGAGTACTAGACAACTGATAAACATACTTATATATTTTTAAATATATACATATTATAGATAAATTACACCCAGACACAGAACAAATGATCGTGCTCATCACACAAACATTTGTCCTGGGTGGGAATCGAACCCACGACCTTCGGCATAGCAGTCAGGTTCACTAACTACTAGACTGACAGGCCAGTCAAAATCGTCAGTTAATCGGTTGAGTATTGTCTTATAATCCTAGATAAAATGTAAAGTTTTTTTTTGTTGGTAGAAAATCATCAAAAAACTACTCAAGCTCAATGGTTTTCATCCTTTTCTAACCTGGACCACTTAGCATTCTTTGTTGTTAGCAGAGACATCAGGGACAGGGGTTTGTTCTAGCACACATATTCTTTAAACTCAGAAGTAACGAGCATTGTCATAAAAAAACACTATTTCATGTAATGGCATCACTTACCTAGGAGTACTAGATGTAACCTATTCACTGTTGACTTAAAGAACCTTAGAATCGTGGCTATTAAGAAACAGACTCCGGCAGGGCAATTCTACTCTTATCCATTTGTCGGGTCAGCTAATATTTTTCTTAACTAGATACGCGAAACACATAACGCCATTCAACAAGAAAAAATACTATGTACTAGTGAAAATGTAGCTATACTTAATTTGAAAATTCCGGGCTTATTTAAAAAGAAATTCTAACCTATAAATACAGACGAATACGCAAAATTCACGATTAAAAAAACAAAAGAATACCAAAAACAGTTTCCGTACATTCTGATCTTCTATCCATCCATTCATATAGGAAATCCACATCCGTCCAGGAAGGAACGAGACGCATATATGTGAAGAAAAAAGATGGAAGATCAGTAATACGATCGTCTGATCAATTTGTGAAGAAAAAGTGGCAATACGAGGACAGTTCCTTCCTTAATAATGAATTATTGGTTTGGTTCGAATTCTTGAACCCGGTTATTATTTATAGATCATTTTCCGCAAGAATATTTATTACAGATACTGGCATAGATTTAAAAAAAATCGTCCAATAACGAATCCCGCCCTTTGGCAGAGCGAAAAACAGTGTCAGAATCTTTTTGACTAAACAATCCATCCCTTTCCTGCGTTGCCTTTATACCAGGGCCAGAACCTTCCTTTCAAACATGAATCCTTGGCCCCAGTTTACTGCCATAGATTGAAGTATCGCCAAATTGAAATGGCAGTGAATAGAAGACATTGCTCGCCGTCCATATGATTCTGGAGTGGCGACTGCGTATATCAGGAGAAACAACGATGGGATGCTTCCCAAAAAAAGAGCTGTGGTGATGAAATAAATTACACAAAGTAATGAGCCTGGTTGGGTTTAAGTAAGTCGGGACCGTTACCACTCGGCCACCACTGCTCGTATTCGGTTATATTAGTACTCAAATCATCCTGTAAATATTTATCAATGTATCAAGTAAATTAACATATTGATTAGATATTATTGTAGTATGGATGCGTTCACGTAAGTACATAAACAACATAAGCCAACCAAATCTGCAACAATTATAATGTACTAGCGACCCGCCCCAGCTTCGCACGGGTACTGATATTGAATGTATTATGCATGTATTATCGTTCGACGTTAGAAAACTTGCTAAATAAATATGTTTTTACTTTCAAAAGGATACTTCGGCCATCATAATCAATTTTATGATACCCTAAAAAGTTATAAGCATTACATAAAAAGCTTCAGAACATTTTGACATGTTCAGAACAAAATACTGTGGAAAAAATATTTTTCCGAAAAATAAACTTACTTTACAAATCTTCTTTTAATAATTATAATACACTAGCGACCCGCCCTAGCTTCGCACGGGTACTGATATTGAATATATTATGCATGTATTATACACATAAACCTTCCACTTGAATCACTCTATCTATTAAAAAAAAACCGTACCAAAATCCGTTGAGTACTATCAAAGACCTGAGCATAAATAGGGACAGTGGTAAGCAACTTTGTTTTTTTACTATGTAATGAAGTCATGCAAATGCGACGCAAAAGACCGAGCGAAGTGGTGGCGACTAGGTAGGAAAGCGGACCCCAGGCACTGAGGTGAAAGCTAAGTTAGCAACCGGGACTTAGGCTTGGTTGATGATGATGAATGAAGTCATGCAAATATTTGATCCAAGCGGGAATCCAACCCACGACACGCAGCATAGCAGCCAATCTCTCAACCACTGCACTAACTATACTGCATCTCCATAATGCTCACTTAAATATTTTTATTCCCACAAAAAATTTCCAGTACATCTATCACTTAAAAGGAGATTAACTGCAATGTAACACTCATTATTAAATAATTACTTACAATTACTCTTGACCAGTAAAAGTCATATTTATGGACTTCCTACAAATCAATTTATCAAACCTCATTAGAAAGAAATTGATTGCGCATCTTAAATACTTTAACAGAACTATTAGCAGAAGTACCATTCTACTGAAACCCAAACTTTCGATTCGTTCGTTTTCTAATTCTAGACGACGATTTGACAACTCAGAATGTCACCCTCTAGAAATATTTTCCCAATTTTCTGTAGTTTGACATTTTAAGTTGTCAAAACGTAGTCTAGGATTAAAAAACGAAATATAAGGTCATTTTTGTCTGTTTGTTTGTTACTGTTATACTCTTAAAAGGTTGAATGGATTTGTATGAGAGTTCTTCTTTAAAGTGTTCTAGAAATGTACAGTGAAAATTATGATTAATGATAAAATATACATTTGTGTTCACCTAACTGGTTAAAATGTACTGGACTTAGCTGATTTTGTCGCGATTTCTAGTTCAGTACACTGTCCCACTGCTGAGCAAAGGCCTCCCTCCATTCCTTCCAGTGTTCTCGGTCTTAAACCACTTCTTGCCAATTTTTAAGGAAGATATCCAAGTTGTCCCCATAATAATATCGCATTGACATAAACTAAAATTGTAAAGAATTTACCTTCTGTCTCAAAACTTTTCAATAAAAATACTTAGCAATATTATTTATTATCCAAATAATCCGTTTTGATAGTCAATACATCGTTGGGTTACGGTGTATAATGTTCATAAAACAATCATTAATCACGAGATACTTGATCTTCATAACTTATTGCGAACATATTGGGACTTAGGGAGGATTTTTGGAGGGTCAATCTTCAGAATATTGAGGTATTATGGAGTCACCCGAGTTGACTTTCGAGGTGAAGACCTTGACCTAGAAATTTAAACAATTCCATCGTCGACCGCATCGTCGTTTACCATCAGGTGAGATAGCGGTCAAGCGCAAACCTATAACCAATAAAAAAATTGAACGTCAAAATAAAAATTTCTAATTGTTACTTTTACGTCCAATTTGTTTAAATTTTACAATATTTTGTCAGTGTGTGGTAGGTGGGTTAATGCCAATTCCCCTTCCTAGAGTCCTCTCCGCTCAAGCCTCCAAGCTTGAAGCCTAGCAGTGGAAACATTCGTCCTCCTAAGTCGTTCACTCTTGACAGAGTGGTCGTGGTTGATAATATTGTATTTTCGCTAGTGAGGCTCCCGCGATGCGTCTCCACTTCACACACTAGTACAGTGGAAACATTATAAGGCTGATATTGTTAATGCTTTCATATGACGTACAAATGATTTACAACTTCAAGAAGAAATCAATATAGGGAGAAATACATTGAGCAAACGTGGGCCACCATAGCCGATATGCGCTTATGGCTCTAATCTATTCAAATATAGAGACATTCTATTGTATGGATTACCGTCTTTTGGCGCCACATTATTAGTTACGTGACAATAAATTTAAATAATATCTATAAACATGTTAGGTTTTCTAAAAACTGTCAGTTTTATTACTAAAATATTTTTAGGAACTTTATTATAACAAATTACAATAAATTATGAACTAATTGGCTTTTTAAATTCATGCAAATTCCGTTATTTTAAATATCTAGGAAATAAGATAGTTTTATAGTTTCGTAACTTGAATTAATGAATTTTAGATGTTCAATGAATTCGTTTTAGACACGTTGTTATCAGATTGTATTTAAAGTATTTATAATATAGTCAAAATTGTCAATTTATTCAAAAACTAGTTCTTAACCTCTAGACAGACAGAACGCATTTCAATTGCAATCCAACTGCAAATTGCAAATCGGATGCAGTTTGACTGCAGGTGACACGACTGCAGTAGAACTGCAAACTAAACGTGCAGTCCGATTGAAGTTCAATTGCAGTCGGCGGTTCAGTGCAATCGTGTAAACTGCACACCAACTGCAATCGAACTGCACGGTTGGTTTGCAGTTCTATTGCAGTCGTGTCAACTGTATTCAAACTGCATCCGAACTGCAATTTGCGGTTGAATTGCAGTTGAAATGCGTTCCGTCTGTCTAGAGCCTTAATTTCCATTTAATATCGTTTGTATTAGTTATAAATTTAAAATCTAAGATTGACGTGTTGGGTCTAGTGGTTAGAGGCCTTGCCTGTTATGCCATAGGTTGTGGGCTCGATTCTCACTCAGGACAAATGTTTGTTTGAATCGCCAAACTAAAGTGGTAGAGGGCTGGGCACTTTGCTAGTAGAACGTATGGTTGATAGGGCCAAATGAGTGGCGACCACGCACTGGTTAATGCAGTGATGCGAGGACTACCCACAAGGTGGACTAATAACATGATGAGAGTAGCGGGAATGCAATATATAGTGGCGACATTTGGAGGAGGTCTTGTCTTGTCTTGTATGAAATGATGATGATGGTATTCTTATTAAGTATTTATTAGTAAAAGTAAAAAGTTTCGTAACTTCGCATAAATATTATTATTGGAATTTAATTTTGTTTTATAACTAACAGATGAAGTATTGAAAAGTATATTAAGTTTATGTAAATTCTGATTGGTATCTAAATTGTTATTTAATAGTTGTTGAAAGTTGGTTGAAGTTGTAATTAATAGCCAAATAAAGTCATCCAATGAATCTTCTCCCACATTAGGGTCGCACAAGCGTCTTCTCGTTCTACCCTAGAGCTCCTGCTCTAGGGTAGAACGAGGACGAGGATAGATTAAGGTTTCCAGACGACAAGCAATATGTAGCTCATCTTCTGCCCATCCGGTAAGGCTTGGGACATTTCTACGCGCCGTCGACTTAGGCCTGGGCCTGGGTCGACGGCAGGTAGAAATGTTAGCAAAACCGGAGAGCGAGGAAGTAGAACTGCTAGGGCTGCGGAGACATTTCAAAGACTGACTAAGAAGAGGAAATGTAAGACTCGGGGGATTTAGTCAGTGAAATTCTGACACTCCTCTCGCTCTCCTCTAGAGGGCGAGTGAAGTTATTTCCCATTTAAAAAAAAAAGGGTTTAAGATACCGACCAGGTCATACTTACTAAACATTTTTGTATTCATAAAACAAAGCAAGTATGAGGCAGACTCATGCTTATCAGGTTTTTTTCACAGCAGGTAAAGGGACACTAAGGTTTTAATTTTAACTGGATGCCTCTACGCGTTCCCGAGATATAGAGACTTGACATACAGACCACCGTACAACAAAATGATCTTGTAAAGGATCCGTTTTTCCTTTTTGACGTATGGAACTCTAAGAAAACAGTTGCAGAAACTAACCATGGGTAATTCAGCTCAACATTGCTTAGCTTGTACACTTGTATTATATTACAACATTCTAATCTAAATGTTATTCTAAACCTGTAATTTTGCATAATAAAAAGGACTAAAACATCCATCGATAAAATCCTTTTACATGCATTTAAAGATACCATTTAAAAATAAAACTCAAGAATAAAATCAAGTTTGTTATTTAATTACTCTCTCAATAAAACTGGTTATTATAAATTATTATTACGTTATAAAAGCTTAACCGATTACCTGTATTATTACAGATATTACAAGTTTTAAAAAGTAATAAAATTAATAGTAATAATTATTATTTCGGTAAGCGAGTGGCGCGCTGCGGGATGCTTGAGATGACTCTAATATATATTGTTAATTAATTTGATAATCAAATTATGATTGTTTTAAGTTATGTTTCCTTATTTGTGTTATCTATTTATTTATAGATCATTAAGTTTTATGATGGTCTAAAATTGATATCTTTTTTCCTTTTTCAGAACAGTTTAAGTCGGAAAGGTGGGATTAGATCATGCCACAACGACGCAACTATCATTAAAAAAATAGTTGGGAAGTAAGTAAAAAAATAGTTGAGAATGAGTAAAAAAATAGTTGAGAATGAGTAAGAAAATAGTTGTGAAGTAGTAAGTAAAAAAATTGTTGTGACACTGGGAGTCTCAAAAAGGAAATTTTAATTTAGGCGGTAAAATCATCCAATGACGCGGAGATGCCTCCGCACCATTGGGATGACGGGATATAGTGGCAGAGTTTTACTGACTAAATACTCACTCCTATATCTTCTTTCCCTTCGTTCCAGGGCTTCGGGTTATGTTTCACATAGCCCCTTGGCTTCGATATATATTTTTTGCACCTATTATTTTTTTCTGAGACACTCTCTGTATATCTATTATTTTCAATACAGAAATATAATTTTCTCATACTTTTATTGAAATCGATAAACTAGATGGTCTCCGTTTTACTTAGATACATAAATTTTTCTATGCACAAATGTTATGAGAAAAAAAAATAACGATGATTCTACAATTAAGTGTTATTTTCACTTTCAAAAGCTCATTACATTCATGAATTGACAGAAAACTTGTAAATGCTTTCTCTACAACATTTATGGGCATTATTGTTATTTAATTGTTAGTTATTACTCACATTTACTTGATAATTAATATCACAGCTGCGCATTGTAAACGTAGAAATATGAGCAATTTTCTATGACGCTCGTGACACATGGTTGAAAAAGTCATACAGCAGTTCTGAGATTGAATATTTGTAGTAATTGCACCTTGCGTGTGACATGGTGGGGATATACTGATAAATGGCAACACTTTCACTGTGCGTACAGCCAAGGAGTGGAATTCCTTGCCGGAGTCTGTGTTTCCTGATGGCTACAACACGGGAATCTTTAAGTCAAGAGTGAATAGGTTACTTCTAGGTAAGCGCGCTTCTTCGTCGACCGCATCGTCGCTTTCCATCAGGTGAGATAGCGGTCAAGCGTAAACCTATTTCCAATAAAAAAAAATGAACTCTGTCAACACATGCAGATGGGAACCTGTTGATGAGAAGTCGAAAACAGATTGCGTACAGCGTTGAACACAGCTGAACAGTGCTGATCACAGTCTTTAGCATGCGAAACCAATGAACAATGTACCAATGACATCAACAAATTATAAGGTTTGCTTTCATGCATATTGTAGTTTTCTGTCTCTATCTCGCCTTCCGTTCATAGTAGGCGAGGGCATGGGGACAACAAGCAACGGGAAGTTCGCCATCCAACCGTCCGGTAACCGTTCGGACCGAACCCAAATCGTCGACGGCGCTTACTGTTCCCGTGCACCTCAAGGAGTTGTCAGCAATCCGTACCCTAACCCAGCAATGCCAAAGCTTACTGGGGCCTTGGACCAGCTTCTGAAAGGAATGTTAAGGCCCAGTTTAAAGAGCTAAGAAGGAACGGAATGGGTTTTTTAATCAGTAAAAGTCTAACACTATCTTCCGCTGTGCCCAATGGTGAAAAAAGGCTGTCTTCCAGCAGTGGAAATCTTTTGGTAAAAATGGTGATTATGTTAAAATTTAAAGACACGTGGATGACGGTGTCATAAAAGTTACAAACTTCAGCTTCTAACTCTCTCAGCTTTCGCAGCATTTACGAATTCCAGCAATACAAATCCTCTCAATAAAAAAGTTAACAAAACATTTACTAAGGATTCCCAGTAATTCTATTCTCGCAATTCTAAAAGTACTTAAACTTTTATGGTGCTTAAATCTTTAACAGGATGTTGTGAAGTTTTGCGCAGTAAGTATATTTACCCAGTTTAAGTAATACTTTGAGGAAAATAGAATATATGGTAATAGGAGGTAATGCTTTAAACTTCTTAATCTTTTGTACACTTTATTGATTGGAAAATCATTGTATGAATAAGGAAATGGTTGGTCATTTACTTAGGTCAGCCTCATTATTCCGGTTCTAATGGTTCTATGTGAGATGGCAGACCGTGGGTGGGGTCTTGGGTTAATTAGATTCCTAGGTCGTAAAAAGTGTAATTTGCTTTTGATTTTCCCGTTAAGTGTTTTGATTTCTTTAGAGTGAGGTGGATAGTTAAAGAAAGAATTACATTTTATTTATGTGAAGACACAGTGTAGTTTAAGTTTAATGAAAAAAGAAAACCAAATTTATTGAGAGTGTATCGTTGAAATGTATTTATTAAACGGTGAAGGAAAATATCGTGAGGCGATTGGCTTATCCTAGAATCAAAAATTCGAAGACATGTAACAACCACCAACCCGCAGTGGACCCGTGTGGTGAATTACAGCGGTTCGCGAACTAGCTCACTCTTCTAACAGACCGTGTGTCCCAAGTAAGCTAATATTTAACCACGTCCAAACCCCCGTCGTGATCCATGTACCACATTGTATACTCACAACATTATATAGTACTGTATACAGTATATATATCACACGATTCACACCGTATTGTAACGAAGGTTTATTTAATAACATGGTTAAATTTTTTCTTTATAGTAGGATGTTACGGTGTAATGGGAAATTGTTTTGGTAAATGTTTATCTGTCTCCTTTCATTTTGTCCATCCTAAGGTTGTTTGTAAGAGATTGCCCTGTGCGATAAGACCGCCCATTGTATACTTAGATTGGTAAATGTTTATCCTGTCCACATTATGAGGTGTACAATAAAGTTTATTATAAACAAACAAAATAGGATCTTTATGAGATTTTTTATATAAGCTCTAGAAATGGTATTGTAATACTTACTAGAGTATTTTACAGTTCCTTAAATTCACAATATGCAAATACCATATAACTACTTACCTCAAACAACCAACGGATAGCAACACACAGGTTTTTTTATGGTAGGTAAAAATCATCCGATGACAAATCCTGCCCTTGAGCGGAGCGAAAAACAGTGACAGACTCTTACTGACTAAACAACCTACGCTGTTCCTACGTTGCCATACTGATGCCAGAGCCTTCCTTTCAGACATAAACCCTTGGCCCCAGTTGGCAACTAACCGGCATGAAATAATACCTATATCATCTTACTAAGACAAGTCGGCCAACACTTTAGCCAGTATACTACAGTAACCATCACAAAGACGGGGCTACAGATATGACAGCAAAATAGATGGGTCTCAGGTCTCAGTAGAGCTTAGACTAGCTAAGGCTACGGATTTATTCACATGAGTTACCGTGACCCCGTAACTTAAATAGCTACTGAAACAACTCAGCTGAATTATAATCAGTAAAAAATTTACATTAAAAAAAACCTCGCGATAACACCCTAGTTTTCGTTTTCTGATTAGATAATCATCAAATATTTTTCTCAGCTCTGGCTTGAGCTATACGGAATGTCAGACTTTTACTGGCTAAAAACCATTCATGTTTCTTCTGTTGCTCTTTTCGTTCCAGTACCGCAGTGACTCTTTCGAACATTCCCGCAGACTTATTGCACCCTTAGAATATAAGTATGTTCACCCAACCAAAAAAAATCATATATCAAACGCCTTCTAAATTATATAAATCTGTCAACTATCAACAAAAACAAAAGTCAAACGCAGCAATAACCGCGTAATTCAAGAGTGAAACAAGAAAAAAATAAACATCTAATTCCGTACCCGACCACACGCGTCGCCACTGTCGCACGTCCCATGTTCCATACGTTACGACGTTCCTTGTTATTTTTATACCATAACGAGCAAACTTTGAGCATTAATTAAATAAACAGAGTGTTGGTGTGTTTGTTTGAGTGGTAGCTCTGAAATATATATGAGTTTGTACAAGAGGATTAGTTGAAAAGGGTTGAGTGATTCATTTCAGTGGTTTCAAAATGTTAACGAAAGTAAACCCTTTTTGTAAAGAAAATAATGTTTTTGAAACGTATTTGTTTTAGTCAGGATGAGAATGGAAAATAATCGTGTTGTTATTTGAAAACGAAAATCACACAGTTTTTTACTCGTTTCAATATTGGATCGGCATGTATTCTCTATCTGTTTAGGTACTTATTTAAATGTAACCAATCTTCATATTTTTTATATATAAATGGTCTAAAAATGTTTTTTGGTGGATTGCGCTTGTTTCGAACTTTTAGCTCTAGGACATGTCAGTTTACTTACTCATGATGTCTTCTTTCACTGTTTTAAGAGCAGTGATGAATAAATAAATTACACAAAGTAATTAGTCTAAATTTAATTATCTCTCTAGCTTTATCCAAACATGGCTGGAATACCTTTGTTGGGCTACACGATACTCCTCGGATAGACTGATGGTCAGGCTTTCTAGCGTTTGACTGTCAACTGTCAAATATCTATAGTTCGGTTTTTAATTCTAGACTACGATTTGACAACTTAGAATGTCACACTCTAGAAATATGTTCCCAATTTACTGGAGTTTTAAGTTGTCAAATCGTAGTCTGGGATTAAAAGACGAACTATACTTATGACAAACGAGACCAAAGGCTTTACGTGCTTTCAGAAGTATGAGGTTTCAGTAAAGTTAGACTTTTATTTAATTTAAATAAGTAATATAAATTTTGCAAACCATAGACTTGTATTCATTTTTCTTTAAGCTAATCCTGAAATAACCGTAGATATATCAAAATAAACTTCAATTTAAAAATAAGCCAGGCCACTCAAATAATTTGATTGATTGCATTTTAAACCGATTACTAGCAGCTGTATTCATCCATTAAAAATAAATCCCAATATATTTTGTTACAAAAATATGAAACAACAAATTTTTATGACTAAGAAACATAATAAAATTGGTTGAACATTCATTTTGTTGTTTTAAAACATTAACAGTAATTTCCAAATTCCTACAATACTTTTGTATCATCGTTTAAATACACTATTTTATTTTTGAAACACAGCTATATTACCCATTATGAGGTAAAACAAAGCGTCTATACTAGTTGTAACCCGTACGCGCTGCGTCTAATTTTTAATCTTTATTAGCTATTAAACATGGCGTGGCATCATGGTGGGGTTGGAGACAATTATTTACTGCCTACAACATAATGCGGTCCTTCTGTTTTTTTAAATTAATTAATGTCTTTTATACTTACACAGTCTTTTCAGGAGAACATCGTAAGTGAAAATTTGCAAATTGTTAGGTCTTCTCTTCTAAATAAAAAGTATTGACGTAATGTAATGATAATACTCGTAGTAATGACGTACGAGTATACTTCTAGTAGCATATTTATAGCAATATTGCTGTGATTTATAATTGCTATAACTACTGACCTATTAAGTTATTGCCTATTAACATATTTTACTTTAGAGTATTCTTTCAAAAAAGGATCGATGCTCTATCTACAAGCTACTGAGAACCTATGATTGAGGGCTTGAGTCTATCCTTAATTAGTCTAATGCCAATTTGGACATAATCAAAGCTCCTAAAATATATGGCACCAGGCCACGTCGTAGATCACCAATGAGATGGACAGACCAGATCAAGGCCGCAACTAAGTGCTCGGTCTACGAATGCACCCGGAAAGCTGCAGTCCGCAATCAATGGCGCCGCATGACCAAGATAATAACTCATCGTGATCCAGAGTGATGACCACGACCACTCTGACAAGAGTGTACCGACTGAGAAGAAGAAGAAAATATATGGTATTCTTTTAGAATTAGAGTTCTACCTTGCTACCACTTTCCGGGATGTAACCATACCGACAAATGACCATATTTTTATGTTTCTCTTAATTTAAACCACACTTTACTTCTAGGCAAGCATATTCTATATTTTACGTCATTACGTGATATTTTAGAACTAAGTATTCGAAAATATTTATGACATTCACCAAACTGCAGTCAAACAAACTGACGAGGTCATAAAGTGGATTCCTTTCTACAAAAAGATGGCCTGTAGGAGAATTTTAACTTCATTGTGTTAACAATTACCATAAGGTAACATTGCACATACTTTTAATTCACTCACAAAGGATCAATTCATTTACTTCTTTCATAATTATATTAAAATACTCACCCACAAAAACATATAATGTTAGAATAATATACACGACAACTATGACACAAAGCCGACGAGGCTTTGTGTCATAGTTGTCGTATATGTATATATGTATGTATATGTATATCAAGCTAAGCAGAGCTTGTATCATGTGTTCTAGATAACTGACAAATTTACTTATATATTTCTAAATAAAAACCTATTATAGATAAATTACACCCAGCCACAGAACAAATGATCGTGCTCATCACACAAACATTCGTCTTATGGCACGTGGTAGCTAATCTCGTTTAAAAAAGAAAGAGATCCAAAATGTCGCTACCAAGCGGAAGCACTGAAGCAAGCTCCATTAAGACATAAAAGTAAGTCAACAACAGAGAATGACATGACAATTTGTATGACAGTTAAATCGAATACCAAGATGAAAATAATCTGGAATAAATTTTGGCATTAGCATAGCATAATCTGTAGTATAATATAACTAGCTTTTGCCCGCGGCTTCGCCCGCGTGGTATTGAGGTTGGGGTTGGGGTTTCCGGGATAAAAAGCCTATGTCCTATTCCGGAGTGTATCCTATGCCTGTGCCAAATTTCATCCAGATCCGTCCAGCCGTTTTGGCGTGATTGAGTAACAAACATCCAAACATCGTAACTTTCGCATTTATAATAGTAGTAAGATATACTAGCTTTCTGCCAGTGGCTTCGCCCGCGTAAAAATAAGTTTACACACAAACTTTGGACACGCGTTTCATCCCTATTTGGGGGTGAATTTTGGAAAATACTTTCTTCGTGTTCGCCTAAGTTATAAAAGTAAGCCCTGTGCAAACAAAAAAATTAACTTTCCTAGTCCCTGTCGTTTCGGCTGTCTTGATATGTCGGTCAGTCAGTTTCTCCTTTTATATATACATATATAGATTGAGGAAGAGGCTTGCGTCCTTTTACTTACAACTCGTAAGCTGAGTCAAGTCCCGCCAGTTTCAGTGTAAGGTCCCGCCAGTTAGTAATTTTCTGATGAATCATTAAAGTCGTCCTTACCTGAAAAAAAAAGAAATAATGTATAAACAACTGATTTACATTTCTTGAATGCAGACAGGAAGTCTGCATTGTGTTTTTTATTTGAATTAAAGAACGTCGCTTTACACTGAAGTTTACACCGTAAAATTTTCCACATTATCTCACTCCAGCTTAGCGTGCAAAGCCGCTTTGTATTTCCTACCTCCAAAAATACACTCATGGGGTCTTACATTGACAAGTGTCAAAATGTCAAGCGAGCGAATGAAAAAAATTATTAGAGCTTACATCTTTATAGCCCTTTCGAATACCGTAATTAGAGACATAATAGAAAGGCAATAGGTGCGAACGTCGGCGTTCGCTCAGGACTCAGAGATTTACGGTTCAATTTTGATTGTCAAATCGATCGCGTAAGTTCGAATTAGGGCCTCTGTCGAAACCTACCATGGTCATGGTTTTTTTATGGTGGTAAAAATCATCTAATGCCAAATCCCGGGAGCGGGAAATAGTGTCAGACTTTTACTGACTAAACTACTCACCCAGTCCTACGTTGCCTTTTACACAAAGGCCGTATCGTGGGTAAGATTTTTTTTATGGTAGGTAAAAATCATCCAATGACGAATCCCACCCTTGGGTGGAGCGGGAGACAGTGTCAGACTGACTTACTGACTAAACAACCTACCCCGTTCCTATGGCGCCATATATACCAAGGCTAGAGCTTTCGTTTCAGACAAGAACCCTTGGCCCCAGTTGGCTTCGACCCTTCAGCAGGGTCCCTACGGTTTGCTGACAACTCCTTGAGACAAAAATGCAAACTCACATACACTATTAGCCACCATAGTAAACAAAAATGTCCATTAAAGGTTCATTTATTCCTTACTAGCGACCCGCCCCAGCTTCGTACGGGTACTGATATTGAATATATTATGCACATAAAGTTTATGTCATAAACCTTTCTCCTATCTGTTAAAAAAAGCCGCATCAAAATCCGTTGCGTACTTTTAAAGATCTAAGCATACATAGGGACAGCGGTAAGCAACTTTGTTTTATACTATGTAACGATTAAGCATAATATATTCCTTCACTCGACAATTACAAAGGAACATTTTATCACAGTGAGCACTTACAGCCTCATGCATTATGCCCACAATATCTCATAGGCAATCCTCTTAACATCATTGTGGAAGTAGTCCCTTGTAATTTAGTCTTGTATCTCCCCTGGAGAGGCTTTTTAGTTAGCCATAGGGTGTCTTGTATGGAGTTGTATGGCTATGAACAAACAACATTAATGTGCTGTATATTGGTTATACTATCATACATGCTATTGGGTTTGTCTGCGTGAAAATTATGTCAAAATACAAACAATACTCTGCGTTCTATTCCAGGACATACAGTACGGCCGTCGGATTTTGGCGAGTCTGAAGTTGAATGTATACACATCGTGTAGAAATAAATATGGACTGGTATAAATTGCCTGCTGCGGTCTTCCCATCTGTTCATAATTTGAGTGTCTTCAAGGCTAGAGTGAATAGGTTCTTAATAAACTAATGCACCTCATCCTAAAATATTGTATCACTGCTTACCATCAGGTGGGATACCGTCAGGGGGGATCGCAGTCAAGCGTTAGTTTGTAGCAAATTTTTAGCATACATTTTGTGTATTTATATGACAATACTTTAGATAGAATGGCATATAACGAATTTTATTTTTCAGATTTACTAAGTCATTTCTTTGAGCTTGTTACTACAGGACTCTACCTGCAAAAAAGATCTGGTGGTCAGTACATTTATATTCCCTTAACTGTTAAAAATGTACTGAACTTTTTGATATTTTTCGCGAATTCAGGTTTGGTCCTAAAGTAAAAGTTGTGGTTTATCATGACAAACACGTTTTTAAGTATAGGTCACCCTATATATATTATAGCCTCAGGAATAAGTAACCTAAACTAAACAATGAATACCAAAGTTTGGCGATCATTGGACATGCAACTATGACCAACATTGGACAGTGGCCATTGACCAACTTGAACCATATTGTATACATGATCTATAAAGGTTAATTAGCCACTGTATGTCAACAGAGGCTATTTTAATTACTCTCTATATGGTAGCAATAGCACATTTCATTTAGCAGCCATGTGGGCGATACAATGAAGTGCTTGTGTGTACGGTACGGTCAACTAAGTTATTATTGCTCTTTGTTTTTATGGGACCCTAGTACTTTTTTGTATGGTTTTGTGTTATTTTGGGCAAAGTAAGTGTATATTTTTGTTTATTGCATTTAATTATAGCATCAGCATTATAATGTTCCCTCAACTGCTGGGATTCAGGCCTTCTCTCTATGATAAGGAATGGGGCGTATTGGTGGAAATGGTTATGAAAGGAATAACACAAAGTAATGCAACTGGCTGGGTTTAAACCCGCGAACTACAAGCTTGTCATTCGCGGGGCCTTTACCACTAGGCTACCACTTTCGTATGAAAAACATTGAAAATACTAAAACAATCAAATACCGTCCAAAAACCAGGCAATACCTTCTTACTTATTCGGCGATCCACAAAAAAAAGAACCAAACCATACCTTTAGAATGATATAATCGTGTCGTAGGAGTTCAAACCTTTGAAACGCCGCGGCTATGCGCGTGCGCAAACAAAGAGTCGCTGTTCGGAGTACCGATAGCAAAAAACGTTGCGTAATAGGATGAAAAAGAGTACCGTTAGTTCGTTACAGTGGGCTGTGCTGTGTTAATACTATTGTGCGTAAAGGCGTTACAGACGAACTGGGAATGAAATGCGCGACTTTGAAACACTTTTAGTAACAATAGTAAGGGCCAAACGAATCAATAAAATTAATCGCGATTGTTTTAAATGAAACATAAACTGTGTTTTGTTTTAAACGCCAAATAAATCTAGAAGGAGCGGGGTGGGTAGTTTAGTCAATAAGAGTCTCCGATCAAGAGCAGGATTCGTCATTGGATGATTTTTGCCCACCATAAAAAAAGTCTCGTAGATTCTCGATTAGACGCTCAAATTATTTTCTGCCGGCTTCACCCGCGTGAAATTTGGTTTCTCCATTTAGAAAAATTGGACCCCCATTTCAACTCTTTGTTGAATACACCCTATAATCAACCAACCAGCCAAATGTTAAGTTTGTGTGTAAATGTAAGTGTCATAGTTTCAGAGAATTCGTGATTAATCAGTGAGTGGTAATTATCTTTTATAAAAGATAGATTAAATCCTTTTGATTAGGTTTATTTTGCATTATTACAGAAAAAAATCTAGTATTGTTTGCATGACAACGTAACGTAATACATAATGAGAAACAACATTATCGAATTTAAGACATTTATATCCTGCGTATCATATGTCAATATCCGGAATGTCAGGAACATTGTTTTTTACTTTTACTCAGCTGATGTGATTGAGTGGCGACGGAAATTGCCTGCTGAAATAAATTATTTTGGGCTTTTTTATTCTAGGTAAATGTCTTACAATGACGGTTCCCATCCTTGGGCGGAGCGGATAACAGTGTCAGACTTTTACAGACTAAACAGGTCACCTCGTTCCTTATTGCCTTAGGTACGCACTGGGGCCTAATTATTTTGGATTTAGAAAATACAGATTTGCTTTTTTTGTTTAATTTTAATCTGCACAAAGTTGCAGGAGTTGTTTTTTTTTTATTATATTGTACATAGGCTTGCGTTTGAACAATATCACACCTGATGGTAAGCGATGATGTGGTCGACGATGTAGCACGGTTGCCTAGAAGTAACTTATTCACTCTTGCCTTAAAGACCCCTTAGTTGTAGCTATTAGGTTACACAGACTTGGGTAATCATAAAACGCGTAAATAATACAAAAATAAAATACCTAGTCAATAAATTAAGACTACTTATTAAATAACCGTTTTTTTTTTAATTTTAAGTATTTTTAGAACAATTTTCTTAAAAAACATTGCCATTATAGGACTAGGCTATGACGTGTAGATATCAATTTTTATTATTAAGTTTTTATTTTGTCACACTCATTAGTGATCCTTAAATAAATAAACAAAAACGCCAAAACCGCAAGTCCACTCATCTGAACCGCTCTAATAGTCGGCCTCGCCCATTAGCCAACAAAACAGCCTCACAATACACTGACGCACACTCACAGAAAAATAGATGTCAACTGACCTTAGCAAAAGTCAATGTGGACACTGCCCTAATGTGCAACATAAATAGCCGAACGTTCACTATGTGGAACATACTCGTACTTATTTGATAATAGATGGAACATCTTCGCTACAATGCATTTGAGTGTAACGGGACACATCTGGTTGAGTTTAAGAATGTTTTTTTTTGGTGGGTCAGTTCTTTTGGCGTTATGTGTAATGTTGTTGCTTATGCATTGAGCGGAAACTCTAATTTTAAATAAAAAGCAGTATGGTCAAAAATTTTCACAAGTTTTTTGGTGGTCACGCTTAATCAGACATACTTAGCTTGGGTGTACTACGCTAAATCGAATAACAAATAGTCGAATATCAATTGATCGACCACTATAAATCGAACGTCTAAATACTCGAACGTTCATAATATCGAATTGTTATTAAATCGAACATTCAATACATCGCACACTTAATACATCGAGTGTTCAAAATATCGAATGTTTGTTTGATCGAGCGTTCAACGCATCATCTTTTGCCTCTTTTTTGTGGAGTAGGTCTTCCCAATCCCGCGTTTACCTTATCAATTCTCCTATTTATTATAGCTTGCTCCTTAACTAAAAATTCTATGGTAGCACAAACAGTAGGGACTCTGCAATCTCAATTTATTGAAAGCATCTGGTATTTCTTCTTGGGGTAAATAAGCAAGCGATAATTATTGAGGAGCAAGCTATAACAAGTAGGAGAATTGATAAGGTAAACGCGGGATTGGGAAGACCTACTCCACAAAAAAGAGGCAAAAGATGATGCGTTGAACGCTCGATCAAACAAACATTCGATATTTTGAACACTCGATGTATTAAGTGTGCGATGTATTGAATGTTCGATTTAATAACAATTCGATATTATGAACGTTCGAGTATTTAGACGTTCGATTTATAGTGGTCGATCAATTGATATTCGACTATTTGTTATTCGATTTAGCGTAGTACACCCAACGTTCAAGGAGTTGTTAGCAACCGTATCTTTAAACTAAATATAATACGCAATTATGGTCTGTAGGGGATATAAAGGGTATAATTATAGGATGAATAACTTTTACAAATACGCCGAGGAATTACCTAGAAAAAAACTAAAAACTCAAAAACTAGTATAAGTCTGAATCTAATGAAGTTCCAAGAATTATTTGTATACCTATTTAAAATATGCAGCATAAAAAACGTGCGTATATCACATTATTTTAGTTTCCGAGTTATGATTTTTTTCTAAATATCCGGTTGAAAAAAAGACGATTCTCAAAAAATTCTATATAAAAAATTAAATATGCTAGTGACATGGAAATACGAAATATTGCATTCAAACAACTTAAACTATCAGTATTTTTTTTTTAACAAAAAGCAAAATGCCCGAAAAAAATTGTCTTCACAAAACACTGTGCACCGGTTACCTAGGTCAAGCGCTAAATAAAATTATTAGAATAAACTAACTACCATATAATAAAAACGATGGCAATAATACAGTAAAGCAGAATTTAATAACACAGAAATCTGCACAATTTAATAACCCATTTAAAAATACAGCGCCATATTTATTTCTTACAAATTGCAAGCAATCTATTTTCTCATTACACGTTTGATAGTAATCCAATGGGATAAATATAATATATTAACGGCTTAGCGTAATATAAAAGTTTAAGATCACCAAGTTTATAGTTTTAATAGTGAACTACTTTAATTTCACACGGGTCTTACCATAGACTTATCCTAGCGATAGACAAGCACGTTCATAGAAATTATTTGTTAAAATACTGAAAAGTTAATACCAAAGTCCTCTGCAGCGATTCATTGGCATTATGTCATCTATCATCATCTATGTTTAAAACTTGCAGCGCTGATAAGCACAAACTGCACTAATCCATACTTATATTATAAATGGGATAATAACTAGGTCTGTTTTTTTTGTCCGTCTTCGTCATTCGTCGAGCGAAGCGGAGATAGTTGAAATGATCGAGAGTGACATAGGGTACTTTTTGTATGTGTTTTTTTTTTTAAAGTGGGAAAGATTAATACTCCAAGACGTTAGTGACACACACATATATATATATACACCGTAAAATTTAAATGGTTGTTTTCCCGCGGCAGAATGACTTGCCATAAGGAGTACTTTTGAAGCAAACAGTAAAAATAAAAAAAAATAAAAAGTTTTTTTTTTATAAATAATTATTAAAAATATTCATCAACTCAAAAAAGCGAAAACAATAGTAACATTAGACGTAATTTGTAGGTACTACTAGAGTCGCATGCGCAGCACGCCTTCAAAGGAAACCGATTCATTAAATATTTAAACCAAAAAAAGCTCTCGCACGTTGTGATACGTCATAATCAGCTTGCACTCTACAGGTCCATTTCTTGTTTTTAATATTTTATTTTTTTTATCAAACGTTTGTATTAGCGAAATGGTTTAGTCTTGGACTAAACCATTTCGCTAAGGGAAAACAACCATTAAAATTTCACGGTGTATATATATATTAATAGTCTTCAAGTGCCTGATATTTTCTGGCTACAACTTAAAGGTTTTTAAGCCAAGAGTAAATAGATTACTTCTAGGTAGGCGTACACTACCATCGACCATATCATCACTTAACACAGGTGACATAGTGGTCAAGTGTGAGCCTATCATAATAATAAAAAAAGAGTTCCCACGGAAAATAACTTGACAAGTTCGGGTCGGCTCATATGTAAGTAGAAATGTCAATAAGGTCGAGGGTCCTTTAGTTATTTCTGGCCATTGAACTTTCAAGTAGGCTAGGCTAGAGAAATTGCTGGTTACGGGAAATTGCGACTTATTGGCAATTTTAATCTGTCTATCCGTTTTATTTTTTAATTGATAATAAAATTAGTGACACGATCTCTTCGGCAAGAAGTCTTCTTCATCATCATCAGCCTTTTAATGTTTCCACTGCTGGGACACAGGCTTCCTCTCTAGGAGAGGGAATGGGCCATAATCCACCACGCGGGCCCGTTGCGGATTGGTGGATGTCACATTTCTTCGATTTTTTGGTTCTAGGACATGTCGGTTTCCTCACGATGTTTCCTTTCACCGTTTTGAGAGCAGCGGTGATGAAATAAATGATTCAAAGTAATGCGCCTGGCTGTGTTTGAACCCGCTATCTACAACCAGTAAGTCGGGGCCTTTACCATTCGGCCACCACTGCTCTCGTACTTGATAAATTTAACGCCAAATACTACAAAAATTTTACTATATCGTGTACATCTGTACTAATAGGTAATACTAATGGTAAACAAACTCATTAATTATACGAAGACACGGCTTAAAGGACTTAGTATCTAAGACAAGTACTAGCTTTTGTCCGCAGCTTCGCCCTCGTACATAAAATATAGCCTATGTCACTTAGGAGTAAAGCAGCTTTCTATTGTTGCTAATTTTTTTCCAATCGGACCAGTAGTTCCAGAGATTACCTCTTACAAACAAAGAAACAAAAAAACAAACTTTACCTCTTTATTATATTAGTGTAGATAAAAGTCACATAAAAAAAATATTCTAGAAAATGGCAAAATAGGAAATAATATAAAGCTAATAAGAGATCGTACTGTTTGAATCATCGCGACCTCCATATTACTCAATCTACATTCCATATTAATAAACAAAACAGGGTGCAGCGAATAAATAAATAAAAACAAGAGCCTATCAGTCAAACAAAAACACTGCCATTACTATAAACATACACTAAAGGCCACAAAAAATGAGTCACGAATGCACCATAAGTACCATAACATACGGCGTACACTGCCGGCCACTAAAACTGGTACAAATGCGTGCAACTCAAAGACATTGGAATGTCAACGCGGGTGGTGATTGACAATTGACCTTTTAAGGAGTCGCTTGTACATCAGTGTAAACATGACCCGAGGTTTGTATGAAGGATTTAGAAAAGACTTAGTAAATAATGTGAGGGTATTGTAAATAGACTTGTTTGTATTGCTGTTTGTGAATATTTTAGATTGCGAATGTTTGCTAAAATATTTCAGTATTGAGCTGCAAAAAAGTTGACGATATTTTTACGGATAATACTGTGGTATATGGTTTTCATCATCGTAAAATGGTGTATCATACACATTTATTTTACGTGGAAATTGTTACCTCTGGTATCGAATGAACTCTGCAGAAGGGTTGAAGCTTACCTACTGGGGCCAAGGGTTCGCGTCTGAAAGGATGACTCGGCCCTGGTATAAAAGCAACGTTACGGGATAGGTTTTTTAGTCAGTAAGAGTGAAGAAAGAAAGAAAGAGTTTATTTAGGCAAATGTTTGGCGCATCATACCATATGTATGTATAAAAAAAACAGAAACAACTATAGTATACAGCGCAAAATATGTCACACACACCCACAAAACGGCCAGTGCTCACAGAAAAAAAACCTCTGCCGGTAATTTTGACGAGGAAAAAACTAGGTTAGAAACGTAGAGCTTCAATTAGTGACTCATTTTAGTTTAAAACTAAAAAAAAAACTTAAAACTCCAGACAGAACACATTCATTTAACTCTAAACACACACAAAATAACAATAAAAAACCTATAAAACGATAAGTTTAAAATTATTTATGCATGTCCAGTCGCCATTTTATGACCTCTTTACTAGGAAGACATAGAAACCGGCTTGACCTTAAGGAACTTGAAATTGACATTCAAAACTCGCGCGCATTCCTTTAGAAGAAAAAGTTATGCGCGCATGTGCTGGCTGGAATAGTGACTTATGAATCATGGCGGCTTCTGTTTTCAAAATTGTTGACGTATTTTTTGGCGGGATTCTATTGTTCGGTACAGTACGGATCTTGGCGTGTTTGAAGTTAGGCTCGGCGAATTTCAGCGCTTAAAAACTCGTATAGAAATAAAGGTTAAAAAAAAATACCAAAAACAGTTGTTAACAGCAATGACATTTATTTTTATCATAAAAAATATAGGTTTAAAAAATATGTCAATTATTAGCGGATGGTGCTATGTCAGTAGGTACGGGAAGTCACTGTCAATGCTTATTTCAACATATTTAATAATTGATAAAGTAAATACGAGTAGATATCATTTTTTTGGTTGTAAGATCAGGCAATGACGTCTCTCGCTCTGTCTGACCTCCGCTTTTTGTCTCTGATAGACTAAACTTTGAAAATAAAATAACTTTTTTTTTTGATAAATTGTCATTTATCATAAAAAAAAGTTAAATATGTATCAAATTATTGGGCAAATAGTCTCGCTTAACATTTTTTTTTTTCAATATGTACGAACGAGCCGCTTAAACATGATATTCGATTTAAAATCATCAGATATCATATTCTTAAAACCTTAAAGTCTTTTTGTTTCTGTTTTCGCTGTAGGACCAGGGTTTCCTATCCAGAAACCCTGTTCCTAGAACCTGTGTATATAAATACTGATACATGGCATTAAAGTAAATAAGTAAACAGCATCTAACAAATTCCCAGTCAGCCTCATACTATGAATAACATGTCCAACACCGTCATAAGGTCCGATCTAGTATTCAAGAATACACAGAGCACATGTGTTTTATGAATACAGTGACGTCAGTGGCGGCCATGTTTGCGTACACTTTACGTCACGCTTAGCCCTGCTACACACTGAGGAGTGTTAAGATATTGTTTTGTTAATATTTTTATCATTGCCATTCGGGCTGTACTGTAATATAGAAATATTGTAAAAAAAACAATTTTTTTAAAAGAGTAACCATGGAGTTTCTTGTCGGTTCTTCTCCATAGGAAACGACCAATTTGTAACCGTACACTAACTTCTGATGTTTTATAAGTGCCCATGTAGGCCCATGTGAAATAAAAAGATTTCGACTTTGACTTTAACCGGATGGCTGTTCAGTAAACATCTGCCCCCCTAGCCAAGTTACTATCGTTTCGTTTAGAGTTAGCGTTTGTAGATAGCCACGCCCCCAATTCATTTGTTGAGATGATTCATCTGTGATAGTTTTTAATTTAGCTTTCAAAATATACTTATTTTCATGAAAAACTATTAGTTAGCTTCTTTAATTTTATGTATCCTGAACCTCGCTCCACGGCCCTTTTGGCGGACTACCCAATGTTCTATTATGGCAAGAATATCTAATAAAGTTTGGAATATTCTTCTTCTCTTCTCAAATCGATTCCACTTCTCTCAAAATTTTTGGGCTCAATAGGTTGCTTATAGCAGCGTCAGTGGCGTTTTTCTTTGTTGAATCTGTTGAATTCATCGTGATATATAACTACAAGATGTTCCTTAAAATAAAATCTTCAGGTTTTTTTTTATGGTGGGAAAAATCATGTAATGATGATGAATAATGATGTCTTTAGGTAAAATTACAAACACAAAAGATGGTTTTTTTTCCAAAAAAGTATAGATCACTTCTTCGTTCTTCCAAATTTAACCGCTCATACGTCTGACCAGTAATTTCATACACAATAGACTTTACACATTATTTCGTAATTGCACGATTTAATCTTATACCAAGTCAACGAGGCGTGATAATGAACCGCAGCGTCATTCAGTCTGTGACTGGATTCAAGTTTAGCTTACACTGAGACGTAACGCAGCTTGCACTTGTAAAATAACAATGCAATATATACTTTATCTTTTAAGTAAAATGGTAGATATTTGAGTGACAGCATTAAAACAAAAGAATCGCGCAGACAGAGGTCTACGTAGTTATGCTTCGCCTGTGTTGCGCTTTGGGAATTTGAATATACTCGTTAGAGGTATAAAAAATTCTGAAAAGGAAGTCTTGCGGACGGCAAGCAATGGGTAGCTCGCCGTCCAATCGTTCGGTAACCGTCCGGACCAAGCTTAAATCGTCGTTGACGTTCAATGTTCCCGCGCGCCTCAAGGAATTGTCAGCAAACCGTAGGCAGAAAAGTTGAAGCAGTAGGCTTAAACTTTTGGGGCCAAGGGTTCACTGCTGAAAGGAAAGTTCAGCCCTGGTGTGCAAGGTAACGTAGGAATGGGGTGGTTTTTTTAATCAATAAGATACTATTACCTGCTCCGCCCAAGTGCGGGAGTTATCATTGGATGATTTTTACGTTTTTCAAAATGTTCCTAGAACACAAAGGTCTATTTCCTTAATGGTACCGATGTCGTTTTAATTAGTGCAAATATTATATGACCTCCATCTCCACCCTTTAGCAAGACCAGTCAGATGATCTCAAAAACAAACCGTACCCATTACAGCTGTAGTAGGTTTTTTATATTAATTATACAGTTTTAGTATAAACTAGTTGTTATCAGCGGCTTCGCCCGCGTGCATAAAAATAGCCTATGTCACTCAGGAGTAAAGCAGCTTTCTATTGATGCTATTTTTTTTTCCAATCGGACCAGTAATTCCAGAAATTGCCTCCTACTAACAAAAAAACAAACTTTACCTCTTTATTATATTAGTGTAGATTGATGTTAATTTAGAAGTATGTTAAAAAATTCGCAGTGGCCTCTTCAAGTGTTGTCGCATCGTGTCTTAGTGTGCGCTGACCTTTACATTAAATCTACACGCGACACACAAGGTCGCGGTGTTAACCAAACAATGTAAGTAATCACAGATTTTGTGTAAATGTCCATGTTTGTTAGTCCATATTTACGCACTAGTGTCTTTGGATTTTAGTCTCTAACAAATTATTTTGTAACTTTAGTTTCATAGTTTATACTATTTGCACTATTTTTTATTAAATGATAAATGATTTTTATTTTGCAAGTAGGTTTAAAAAATCGCTTTTACACGTCATTTTTTTTTTTCGATGCTAGATGAGTCCGGTATATGAGTACCGTCGATAGGTTCACGCTTAACCGCTATTTCACCTGATGGAAAACGACGATGCGGTCGACTATAGAGCGCGCTTGCCTAGAAGTAACCTATTCACTCTTGACTAGAAGATAGATAGTTTATTCAAGTTTCTAGTAAAAAAAAAATCTCCAAGAAACCCCTATAATGTATGGCAATCACTATCTACTAAAATGCCATGTTCATTACATATATGTTGTACTCCCAAATAAGAACCAACAAGACCCATATGATAAACCCAATTATGTTAATGATCTTCTGTATAAGTACATTAACTTAAAATTAGATACACAATCATTAACCAGGATAATAGGTAGCTGTCCAAACTTATGACATTAAAAATAAGGCCCGCGTCGCAATTGCGACATGTCTAACGTAGGCGTTTGGTCACCAGATGGCGAAGTGACGAAATCACTATTTGTCTTAGCGACTGCATTTTTCGAATGCACTTCGGTGTCCGCACGATGATTGCCGAAGTTTGACGTTTTGACAGCTGTCATCGTTTGAATTTGGAATGATTTGTTGTGTTGTGTCATGATTTAGTTTTGCGATAGCGTTGCAATGTCACTGCATTATTTCGTACCTGATTAAGCTTAAGTCAGTATAATGGTTAGTATTTTAGTTTGTAAGTCTTCCTCTTATAACTTGTCTTACAGATTTTGTGATAAATGTACTTATCATCTATATATACACAAGCAAAATACCACTTACTGATTAATCACAAAACCTCAGAAACTATAACTCCTTCAAGCTTTAAATTGGGGCGGTAAGTTTCTTACAAAGTGTGGACATCCGCTAAAACGGTTTTTTACGAAACTATCCCTAAGGGTATGAAACGGTGGTCCAAAGATTTCACGCCGTGAATTCAGGCATGATCATGAATGCGCGTCAAACTCGCGCAAACCGTCTACATTCACCATAGTGTTTATTTTGACTTGATTTTTTTTTTTAAATGAAAATTGTATTCTTTACTATTAGTTTGTACGAGGCATACGGGGTAGTTTTAAACACCAAATAGTGAAAAACAGTACATTCAACATAAAATGAATCATAGAACACCCTTTTTTAAACTAGACAGAAATACTGTCTGTGTCTTAGGAATTTCCAATTTTAAAAAAGTAAATAAAAAGTAAGAGAGAAGAGTACAATAACTAAAACTACGACCAATTTATTTTCAACGAAAAACTATGAAATCAATTTGAGTTTATTGATTCCGATGATGTGTCTAAATTAAAATAGCAATCTAGACTTTCAAACTTGAGAAGGATGTATCTAAAATCAATGTTATTCGAATTTCTGCAACTATCACTTGCTGTGTTTCTAAAAATGAATCAATGGCACAGGTCATGTGGTCAATGGATTTAAATACTTCACACCAATTAAAACCCTGAGAAAAATATATTTTATACATCTTGATTATCCGTGATGCGGGACCCAGTGTTAATCTCTGGGTCCCGCAACACGGATAATCCCAGAGACGATCGCGTATGAGCTCCTGGACTACATAGATGTCACTAATACACGCACACGAACCTTAGGCTTCGCGAACTGCCTTGAACTGCGAGGCTGCCCTTATTGACCTCCTGAAAAAAACCTGAGGGACCTAATCAGCTTTTGGAGAGACTGGTTGGATTAAGCCCATCAAAGATACGGCTATGGCTCACGTGCAATGGTCCGCAAAGGACTGAGTACGGAAACCATACTCAGACATAATTATAACTGGGTCCCTTGATTTTATTTGGCTTACTACCTTCTGCTAGCGGCTTTGCCTGTGTGAAAGTCACTTTCTTTCTACAAACTTCCAACCCCTGGTTTACCCTCTTAGAGGAGGAGTATCATCGTAAAATCCATTTTAGCGGATGTCTACACCGTACAAGGAACCTACCTGCCAAAGTTTCCGTTTATAGGTGTTATAGTTTCTGAGATTTCGTGCTATTTCAGTGTGTGTTTTGCTTTTATATATGTTTATTTATGCTTTTACAAAAGGGTTATTTAAACTCAAAAAAAGGCTTTTGAAAAACATTTCATTCCCAATTTAAATAGGGAACCCAAAAATTTAAAACGTAAACACAAGCGGTAGTCGCCGAGAACTTAGCACAATTATTTATGCAGCATGGCCGAAACGTACCATTTTTCACTCTGTTAAAAATAATAACCTTTTAAAATGTTATAACAACGTTGTGTATACATGGACGATGTTTTTGGCCGTTAAATAATTTGGCTTTGACCGAAAATAAAACGGAAAGCTACAGGTTTATGAATCTTTTAACTTTGTTAGCGAGAAAGGAGATTTTATGCAGTTTGAGATAATTATCCGTGTCTGGTTTTATTTTTGTCTTATCCGCATTTGTAACACTTTTACGTTTGATTCATTTTTTGACTAGACTGTGATTATGAACACTAGAAATTGAATTAGAATTCAGTTACAAAATAATTGATAGCCTTTAAGATTATTTCGTATTTTATAATCTGCTGATCTAGTAGATCTTGTTCTGATAATTAAATTATCAAAGAAAAAAAATGGGATTGGGATAGGAGGGTAAAAAAGTAGACTGCGTTTTCAGGTCAATCAAATATAAATAAAAAAAAGTCTTTCTTTCCTTCTTCTTCTAAACTTAACAATAAATGGGTCTGAGAACTCTTCTTTAATTTTTTAACTGACTTAAAAATCTTCGCATAAAAATCTTTTTCTGCTATAATTTAAAAAAAGGTATAAAATTTGTAGCGTCTAATGGATATAAAAAACACATCCATATTCCTCCATTTTTTTAAGAATGCAAAAACATGAAACGCTAAAACCATTAACTTACAAGAAACCACATGCTAACATAAATCATAACCACTGACGACTTTAACAGACAGTACGACAACTTATGCCAAAGCGATTATTTTCGCGTATGACCTACCGTTAGGGTTGCCCACAATAAAATCCGAAAATAAACGCAGTAATAAATCACATAGCAATTCCAAGAGCGGTGTTGCCAGTTGCAAGCCATAAAACGTAATTGAATAATACCAAGCGTTTGTTAACCGAGATGTGGGGTAATAAAAATTAAAAAAAAAACATGTTCGACCTTCGTTTTGAGAATTCCATATAAGTATGCGGGTTATCGCAGTCATTGATGGGATAATATAAAGTGCTACTGGCTGGCAACATTATAAGTTCGTTTTTTAAATCAAATCTTTTTTTTTAAAGGTCCTCATTAGTCTCATGCCTAGAAGTAGGACGGCACAGGCTGATATTTTATGATCAATTATTAAATTAAATTGTATATTTTGGTATTATTATCATATTATAATACTGTGCTATTACAATATGATAATAATACCAAAACATACACTTTGCTTGACGTAGAATTGTGATCATCAATTCGACATACTTATAAATACAAAAATTGAGAGCTGTGGTGGCCGAGTGGTAAAGGTGAAAAATCGACTCACGAATTGTAGGTCGTTTACAACCTACCCTGTTCCTACGTTGCCTTTATACCAGGGCCAAAGCCTTTCAGACGCGAATCATTGGCTGACCTTGGTGACCCTTCTCTATTTCCAAAATTCCATAGGCCAAAATCCCTCAAGTAACTGTTACCTTACACCACCTCATATCAAACAGTTAAAACATCAAACAACAGAAATCAATAAGGCCCTTTTATCTTATTAAAGAACTAAATATTTACAACAAGGTATATACCGCCGACAAGGTGTTTTATAGAGTCGATTTCACGGGTCATTGCGTCGCCATAACCTTGTAACAGCGATCTGAGACCTTTACACAGTACACGCAATGGGAAACTGAGGGATTGGGTTATTGTGGTGATCGAAAAACAGCACAAGTTCATAGTGGCAGTGGTTTTAGAATGTTTGACTTTAGAACATTTTTTGGCATCAACTTATATCATAGCAATAGATAAGCACGTTAATATAAACTATTTGTCAAAATACTGAAAAGTTAATACAAAAACTCGCTGCAGTGCTTCATTAGCATTATGCCTTCAAAAAAAATCTTTTAAAACTTTTTTTTATCTTATGGCAACTTTTGAAACTTACAGCGCTCTCGCTAACTCTGCGTGAATCAGAACTGTCAGAATGCAAAAAGTCAGAACTGCACCAATGTCATCAGTGTAAAGGCTACAAATCACCTCAGTCAAGTAGTGTCTGTACGGTACGCCATCCTCTTTCCATGCAGTTTCGACTAGTGATCCTGGTAAGCGTCTTTTGATGGCTCTCCTGTTTCTGTTGTTACTGCTTTTTTTTAACTCATTCTTGCTAATACTTGAATTTTTTATTATGCATTTTTCCATTTCTTTCCTTTTAAAAATCGTATACTTAGCGATTATAATTGTAGAAAAAAAAAACGTTTTAGTCTTCATTGCATATCGGATTTCCTTTGTCATAGCAACTGATGCGATCATAGCAAATACATACGAACACAACCATGTTCTTTCCCATTTTATCTTACCGGTTACATTCAGAGTATGTGCAGCACCTTCCTTGTATAGTAATAACACTAAACTGAGATCACCAATTCGTGTACCGACCAGTAGTGTTATAGACCAAGCAAGCATCAGGGCTAGGTTAGCAATATTAGTTTACGCAGTAATATTATGGCTCTCAACTTTTGCTTCAACATAAGGAGATTTTGTATGATCTTGTTCTGGCACTAGGGAAATTTGAAGGACTGTAATATTGCGCTTTGCCATAAAAGCGTTATACGAATAATTATGATTGTAAAAAAAGCAAGGCCTGATAATGATAGGTGGTGGTGACAGAGGTGTCCAATGATTAGAAGCAGAATTTTTAGTTTTCCGCCCGAAAGTGAGATGACCAGAGAACATTGTTGTCATTGTAAGCAAAACTTGAATGAGACTGGCACCAAAACATGAGGTTTAGTACAAGAAAATCCTTATACTCAACAGTGGCTGAAAAATAAAAGTAGCGCTGTGGATGATGAAAAATGCAACCGCTAGAAGTACCGATTCAATTACTGAGAATCAAGCTTTTCAAGAACCCGTTTTTCGCGATAAAATCCATGGTTTAAGGTTATGAAGCAAGGAAAATAAGATTGTATTTTATGTGAACGATATTTCTAGTCGTTGCGACCACCATAACACCTTGTAAAGACTATCTAAGTAACTGGATGTTATTTTGTTTAGCAGCATCTAAGGCTATTTAGTTTGTTATTAATATAGGCAAGATAGGATGAGCTTTTGCGTAGGCAAAGCCGGGACTATTAGGCACCGGTTAAGGATTTGGCTGAAGTATACCAGGACTATGAAATGCCAGTTGAATATTTGAATTTAATTCGAGTACATTTTTGGGTGCCTGTGTCCCAGCAGTGGGAACATTAAAATGGTTGATGATAATGATGATGAAATTTTTGGGTTACACCTACAGTTTCAAGTCGCAAGAAAGGTAACTTTTAGATAAGATAACTTTTGTACAACAAAATAAAATTTGACGACCAACTTTAAAATTTGACAATTCATTTATTATAAGAAACATTCAGATAGATATTAGCAATGGTTTCCACTTTCAATACCTATCTAAACTTCTCCACATTCCCAAACAAGCACCAATCAAAATTATTAAATTTTTCCGGACCAGATTACAATACAAGCCAAAGCACCCATAGCGCTCTTGAAAATAATGAGCTTATGATATGCCTTCCTTTAAATTTTCAATTACGATAACACAGAAAGCCACTGGACTGTATAATTACAATCATTTCTTAGCATTCCTTCCCTCAATTATCCCGACATTATCCACGATTAGTACACCTAATCTAATCTCTTGATGTTCTATAGAGTTGTTCCATTTCGCGCTCTGCTGCCTGCATTGCACCAACGGCCTCAAAGTGGGTCTTAAATGGCCATTTGAGATTTTAGAATGGGCTCAAACTGAGCCCTATAACCATCAGTATCTATGATTGCATAAAAATCAAATTTAATGTGTTTTATTGCGTTAGAAGATTATGTGGCAACGTTGTTTGTATATTTTTGTGGTATTATTAAGATTTTGTTATCACTTTGTTGCATATTGTATTGTTTGAATGTATTCATAGCATCGTTAGGGTTATTTTATTTGACTGTAAGTAAGATGATTTACATTGTTATCTTCGAAATTGGTTCTCGACCAATTTTATGTTAGGAGGACATTTTCAAACTCTTTAAATTTTTAGTTGTTTGTACTAAATTTTTGGATTTTTAGGTATATAAAGAAGACTAGGTACTTAAATCACAAAATTAAAAAGAAAAAGCCTGTAACACAGGTCCGATTTTACGAGTAATATATTAATATACGCTAACGTCGTCAGATTTCAATGATATTGTTGTTAGAACAATGAGTGTAGTTTATAATGAAAATAATCTGATGCCAAATTGGCTGAATGTTGTATTATTTGCAGAATTAACAATACAAGCAAAAAATTTCGCAGATGACCCACCATCAACAAATAAGGATTCGGTTAACATCGAAGTTCCTTTAAAAAGATTATTATAAATACCTTCAATAACTTACCACCTCTTTCATAACCAAAATGACAGGTTGATATTATAATAGCAGTCAATTTGGGCTTACAAGAATAATTTGTTTGCTTTTGAGAGAAACCTCAAAGAATCCGGCAGCCATTTTGAAGTGTAAGCGAGTTTTTTGTCACGTAAAAAAGTGTTTAAGGGTAAGTGGGTTAAGTAACTTAAGTTAAAATACTATTTGTGGCTTGTTTACCTACTTTAGTAGTAATTTGGGATTTGGTGACGAAATTCTGGTATATGCTTTTCTTTTTTGCTTGAAATATGTGGCTTGGAATTTGGAACTGTTGGTTCCACAAAAAGTTGCGGTAATCTTACGCAGGGAATTTATAGAGATTTTTTTAGTTGACATAATTGTTAATAACTTTAATTTAAAAAACACGAGTACTTAAATCAGACCGTAAGGATACAAAAACATAAGGGATAATCATAATTTTAAGAAAATATGTATGTTTGTTGTACATATACAATAGAATTACTATTTATGCTAAGTCTAACTACGTACCTACTACTTTGGTATACAATAGAGTTTTTTCTATCTACACTAATATAATAAAGAGGTAAAGTTTGTTTTTTTTGTTTGTAAGAGGTAATCTCTGGAACTACTGGTCCAATTGAAAAGATTATAGTAACAATAGTAAGCTGCTTTACTCCTGAGTGACAGGCCATATTTTATGTACGCGGGCGAAGCCGCTGACAAGAGCTAGTTCTATAATATACAAAAATAAAGCACTATAAGGCGTCAAAATACTCTTTCATATTGCAGTCATGTCCAAAATAATTACAACATTGCCACGTAGAATAGATATACTAATTCTGTTGGCAGAGATCTAGTAAGCCCTCTGATCACACAGTATAATATATCAGTTGACTAAAAGTATTATCGAAAAATAAAATATGCAATCTTGAACCCTATGATACAATCCAAGGGTCTCATACAACATCACGACAATAATTGTTCTGCATAGATAGTAATATTAATGCTTTGATAGTTACTTAATATACGCTAGATCTCCTTAAGTAATAAATAAAAATATAATATAAAACTACCATGGTATTTTATTACAGCAATATTTGAAGGCAGGATTTATGGTCCAAATTATCAAAACCTTATTGCTTTTCATATAAAATATTATTGGTTGCTTCAAAGTAACTTCTTTGTGTATCGAACCGAAAATGTCATAATCGGAAGCTTACTATACTTTTTCTTTGAAGCCGTTAATTTTATGTCATCGATTTGAGGATAAATTTTTTATATCCTTGTGTAATGAAAAACAGTGGTATTTTTTATGATGGGTAAAATCATGGTAGAATCGTTTATTAACGAAAAGTCTGACATTGTGTCCCGTCCCGTCCTTGGGCGGAACGGGACACACACTTTTACTGACTAAACGACCTACCCCGTTCCTTCTTAGCCTTCATACCGGGGTCGGAAATTCCTTTCAGAAATAACAACCTATTACAAAAACTATAATCTTAATTTTTTTTATTTGTTTCCCCCATACAAGACATTTTTTTAATTGGTATAAACTAGTGCTTGACTGCGATCTCACCTGACGGTAAGCCGTGATGTAATAATTACATTTGTTTTATACATAAAAAGTCACATAAACAAGATACCTGGAACTCAAATATTTAGATATTATGATTGCTTGCAAGAACCAAAGGAATTATAATAATTATCTAATCTTAACAATACTTTCACTACTTACCTGGTGTACTGAAATACAGGCCCCAAGCCTAGTTCAGACTCCAGTCTCCCACAATAAAAAAAATAAAATTGTAAACTGTAGTTATGTACTCTAGTCATATAAGTTATATTGTGGTGAGAAAATAAATTTTATTATTATTACCTAAACGTAACCTTAGAGAAAATTCAAGCAATTCTACAAAGAATTCAAAAAACTTCTGGTGTACACGTGCTAGGAAAATGTAATACCATATTGCCTTACAAAGCGACGATAAAGGGGAGAGCGCATAATGCCGACTTGAGTTGAAACGCAAGAAGCTCAGGAATGCACTCGTTTGGAGTTGTACTGAAATAAACCACAACCACCCGGTGGTTGAGGTTCTCAGAAGGGTTCCTGAGAACTTTGAGGAACTTTTCAATGGAATACTTATTAATAAATTATATTTTTATAAATAATTTGATTTAATAAGTAAAAGAAAAAAAAATAAAAAACAATGGGCGTTCACGAAGTTTATTCATATTCTTCTCTATAGAGATCTTATCTATACTTTGATATGTGCAATTATTGTATAATGTATATGTGTCATAAGACTGATCAACATTTTAATCATTCAAATAATACCTTTAAGTTTAAGTTTCAGTTCTCTTATTTATTTTATTTTTCTTTTTATTCACTGCTCACAATTTCTCTAGTCAAGTATTTTATCACTATTTTAATTTTATGATTGATACGGACAATAATAAATATTTTTTATGATAACACTTAACTACAATACAATATTTTTCAACAGTGCTATAACCGGAACACTGTATCTAAAACAGTACTATAAAGCAGCCGTAAAGGCTCTAAATACATCACGAACCCGTCAAAATCCTAATAATAGAGAACAGATAAGTTTATGACGCACAAAAAAGTTTTTATCGCTGTCAAATTCGACACTTTGTCGATGATAGGTCAAAAGTTTCGACATGGAACGTTCACATCTCTATTATGCGGAATGGACGACTCTATTTTCGACTCAGTGCTAAGTAATGATGTAATATGTTTTGGTTTTAGAGTTCAAGTGTTTTACGTATAAGTTATTGAAACTTCTACACTGTCCGTACTAAGATTTTTGCTTTGTCGTTTATAAAGCAAATATCGAAGTATTGGAGCAATTTTACTGCTATTATAGTCTTCCTGCCTGATTATAACTTCAATGTCGTCAAGGCTCAAGTGAATAAGCTCTTAATAAACTAGTGTACTTCTTCATCAACGATTGCATCACTGCTTACCATCAGGTGGGATCGTAGTCAAGAACTGATTAAAACAATGAAACGTGCCCTGAAAAAACGTGTACCTGCTCATGTAGGCACCTAATAAAAGCGTTAGTGGACAACATTGCCGTAGCCGAATACTAGGCCAGACAAGGAATTCGATTGGTTTTGCCATCAACACGCTAAGAAGAAGAATAAAACAAAACAAATTCGGTTTACAGATACATATTTTGTTATTGTGAGTTTCAGTCGATATTTTTACGGAAGGAAATATTAGATGTACAAATAAGCCCAGAGTCCTTTAGATTTCTCAATATTGATGGAATATTTTGGCACTTACCAATTGGTTCTTTGATACGGAAGGTGTTTTTTGCTATTCAATCCCGTAACAGCTTTGATATTTGCCAATATGATAGATATTACTTTTATTGGAGACCTTTTGACACACTTTCATAATCAATTGTAAGCTGCTCAAGGTCCCTTAATGCTTCTGGATTTTCTGATATAGTATTTATTATAATATATCTTTATTTTGAAAAGATTATCTGATTTATTGTGTTAGAGCGGCCGCGATCTTTAATATAATGATAAATCTTTACTGCGTAATAGAAACAGACTTTAGAAACAATGTGTCATTGCTACGCTTTCGTCGTTTTTGATATACTTATTAAATTATTGAACAAAAATACCATCCAAACATAATGTTGCAAAGAAAAATTAACTAAGAAGGAACTTGAAGAAAATTATCCGTATACATTAAAATAAAAAACCGCATCTGTTTGTCTATCTACGAGATTAAGTGAAAAATTGCTTATCGAATTTTCATGAGTTTTTCACGGACTTATTCATGAGAAATTTGCACAAAATCGTTTTTTTACGGTGGGAAAAAATTGGTCAAGCGGTTCTTCATTTGGGAGCGGAACCGCGGGCAAAAGCTAGTATAATACAAGGTGTCATTGACATGTTAACGCAAACGAATACCATTGATCCAGTACATGATTCTGGACACCCTAGTAGTGGAATTTTTCGTCGGTTTTGTTTCAAAATTTTGAAAAAAAAGTTTTGTTTTTTTATTTTTTACCTGTATAAAATCGTTATTCTAACCAATCCCAATGATATTTTCAGAAAAAAAAAGAAAAAAAAATTTTTTTTTCAAAAAAAAATTAATAAAAAAATCACCGAAGCAAATAAAGTCGTTATTCTTGTCAAACCCGACGACGTTATTAATTTAAAATGTAATTCACTCATTTTTTTTGCAAAAAATGTTAAAATGACGTTTTTATACAGTTTAATTTAAAAAACGTAAAAAATTTATAAAAAAAAAATAAGAAAAGACCGACAAAAAATTCCACCACTGGGGGGTCTAGAATCATGTACTGGATTTATGGTTTTCGTTTGCGTTAACATGTCAATGACACCCTGTATAAAAACAGATACTTAACGTCTGCATCGTATAATATAAATTCGCTTCTAATTTATAATTTATCACCAAACTACGTCAGCATATTCAGAATTTCAGACTACCGATATTCAAAGCATCCCACAACACGGCTACATTTCGCTGCTGCGCCCGCGGCAGTTTCGACGCAAGTGTTAAACTGTTGAACATGATACTGTCTTTAATTCACTAACAGTCTCTTACACTCAGTGCAAGGGTACAGTCGGGAACTAAAGCGGAATAAGAATATACATATTTTAATATCTTTATCTATATAATCAACAGTGATCAGTAAATACACAATAACAATAGACTTGATACAGACAATAAGTAAATTACGTATAGGTATGAATTTTTTTATTATAGATATTTTTGTTTGATTTGATATTGTTGAATTATGAGTTAACCTGATGTTTGGTATAAAACATAACCCTTACTAAATGTTTAACTTTTCGACTTTGGTAATTAATTACATACATAATTAAAGAACAATAGATGTGCGAACGCCGGCGTTCGCTTGGGGCTCAAAAGTTTAAAACTATCTGGGGTGGGTTTTAAATTACGAAATAATTTCTCCTGCTTCTAGGTGGGATAAGATTTCATTCTTTCACTGACCAAAACCTTCCTGTATTCCTTCAGATAGATAGCCTTCACTTTCACTACTGAACTACCATCACATAAAAATATCTGCAATACCAGAGACACCATTGTCGTAGATAGGTACTGATAAATACCATACAAAGCTATGAAGGAAAACATCGTCAGGAAACCGGCATGTCTTAGAACCAACAATTCGAAGACGTGTGACATCTACCAATCCGCACTGGGCACGCGTAGTGGATTATGGCCCATTCCCTGGGAGGACCGGGAGGCCTGTGTCCCTGCAGTGGGAACATTAAAAGGCTGATGATGATGAGATACTATAGCAACATTTGGTGTAAGTTCTAAACCTGTGCCTCAAGCGTAAAGTTCTTTTAAATATACAAAGTTGGGGACAAGCATTACATCAAGGGGTCTAATATCCGATAACCATCTTTACTATGCAGGTATTGACCCCATCTCATTATGTTATTAACTACATAATCAGATGGATATCAGTTTGCAAATTTTACTGATGTAATCCTCTTCGCCGTGGGCTAAAATGTGGAAAATATTACTTGTAATTACTATGTTGAAGATCGTAAATATTTCTAATAGGTAATCAAATGTGTGTTAATTGCTTCATCGATTTTGTAATCACGACTTTTATCAGATTTGACATTTTACATTAATACTTTTTTTTTTCGTTATCTATCTTCATAGAGCTGACATAATAGAATCGAGAAGAAATGTGTAACCAAGACTATGAACTCATAATATGATTTAAAAGAATCTCAATTGAGTTTTCTTGTATGTTCTTATCCTTAGAGATCTACGCTTTGGAACGTGCAATTTAGTTGGTTAGTGCCCATAAATAGTCCATTTGATTTTTTTTATTTGTAAGTAACTTATCAATTTTTTGCACACTTGAAGTAGTCAAGTTCATCAGTCAGTTATTTTTTTCTTGACCGTTATACTTTGAGGACATAAATGGCCTACACTCAAAAGTTTTTTCGTTTTTATGACGATTCATCGATCTTCATCGATCGATCCAGTGTAGTAGAAAATGTTTGCTTCAAAAGGACTTAGATTTCTTTCCTCCATTACTGTTCCACTGCCAGCTTGAAGCATTCCTTCTGTTATGTTTAAAATATAAATATGTTTATTTTCTCGCTTTCCATTTTGAACAATACTGCTGATAATTCCAAACTAACACTCAAATTTTCCTCAAATCGTTGAGCTCCTTAATAATTCTGAGTTGAGCTAAACGAATGCTGACAAATACTTGAACTACCTAGATAGGTCCATTTAAATCTGTGTGATTATTTCGATGCCTCCCACGTAAGTTGTTGTAACCCCAAAAATGCAATTTTACAGGAGAGCGTTTTAAAGATTCTTTTTGCGATACAAACCACATTTTTCAAAGAATCTTTATGAAATTCGGTATGAGAGTATAGTTTTTATTACGTTATTGTTTACTATATGTCATTACTTTATAATTTTAACAGTTTCTTGGATTTTGTTGTTACAACTGTTTACCGCGACATGAGGTCCTTGCAAAATGTTGTAACTATTACTTACATTATTATACACGGGAGTATAAGAGCCGTTTTTAATCATATATGATACTTACATCAATGTACGTCGACTACAAATAAAAAAAGGGTGTGGTATGTGTATCATTAATTGATATTATAAAATAAATACCAGGTTTTTTCAGCCTAATTTCGTTTAGGACAATACTGTTTTGTTAATACATTTCCGAAATTCAAAAAAGTTGAATATTTTCAAACTGGTTTTCAACATTTTGCGTTTTAGGATTTAAAGTTTAAAATAACAAACTATATTTTAAAGATTAGAAAAATATTAAAGATTAAGATTAAAAATAATTAAAAAATATATAAAACTGAAAATTTAAGTGTTCTCTTGATTTAAATTATACTTTGAATTAATTACATCGTTCTTTAATCAAATTTAATTACAGTTTAAATAATCAAAAATCAAAAAAGTATTTTAAGATTTTGATTATGAAAATTCTAGTAACCGAGTGAGATTTAAAAATAGGTAAATAATTAACATGTTCCTGCTTTAATCCTATGTTATTTGGAGTCGGTATAACAAGTTTATTCTTCCATTTTGTCGTATCACCCGTCTCGCTATCACTGACTCCCTTTTCTTTCATATAACTTCTCCCACAGTCTTTACTTTATATCTATCTTTCCCCTCTCCATCTTTCCAAGTGACTTTACTTAAAGCTCATTCTGTAATATGCATTTAAAAAAAAAGGAGAAATAGCCATTGTTTCCCAACCGAGAAGAAATGGTCATCACGTTACAGTCCGAAAAAACATTATAGTAATATTGAATCTTCAGAACCAACTTGTACCCCTTTTATCTTCACAATATTATTATCTTTCAGATTTCGCTTTCTCTGTGTACCCTTTAGGCAAAAGCTACACATTATTACTATATACACTAAAAGTTGAAACCTCTGTCTAATATAACATTTGTGGATTTTGTCAAGCATAATTTGACTCAATTTGCAAGAAGTTGAAAAGCTCTTGAAATAGTCACAAACTATAGTTTTGACAGACCCAGACTTTTTCATAGGCTGTTATTATTAACAGTATAATTATCTCTTTGATCGGGGATTAATATTGCTGTTGGTATATCAAATTTAACTAATGCCTTATTAAGAACTTAATCACTTATAGAAATGGGAAAACTGTTGTTTTCACACGTCTGAAGTTTGAAGTTTCAGTAACGGTAACAGGCAATTTAATCTTATTTACTTAAGTCTCGCAATAGTATCAGCATAAATTCTAAGCTGGGCTCTCCTGTAACTAAATTAGCCATAATTATACATCGATTGTTTTCTTTGTCGTCTTTTTAGTTTAATTTATTGAAATAGTGCTTACAGCAGACTCAGTAGACCAGTTTTCCGGCTGTTTTTAATATTTTACTAGAAAGGTTTTCTTTGTTTTTGTTAGTCCTTTTTGAAAAATCTGTAGTCTTTAAATGTGTATTTTTTTCATTACCTTTATCAAACGATACTTCATTTAATCAAATAACTGATAGTGGACTTAGCTTGAAGAGTTCAACAGTGCAGAAACATGCAGATGGTGACTAAGGTAAAAGTATCGAACAACGTTTTCTGATTTGGGAAACTGGCAATAAACACGAACAAGAAGGAAAGTCCTGGTGGCTTTTAATTAGTAAAAGTTGCTTTTATTGACTAAAACTCACTTGTAATCTTTCGGTACTTTACAGGCAATCAGGCCCACATTTACTCGACACGACCTGGATGCTTTCTTTGAGAATTGGTACGATAAAGCGAAAAACTGAGATAACTGGAAAGAATGGAGGGAGGCCTTTGCCCAGCACAGTCTAGCTATAATTCTTCTTCTTCTTCTCCAATCGATGGATTCCGCTTCCCTCAAAGTTTTTGGGCCCAGTAGCTTGCCACATTTATAGCAGCTTCATTGGCATTCTTAAGGTCTTCCAGCGTGCACTTGTAGGGACATTTTGAGCACTCCAATAGGTGGGCCATTGTTTGGTCAGAGACACCGCACTCGCACTGTGTGTCACCGGGGTCTATAATCCCCCATTTTGCCAAGTTGTTATTAGCTATAATTATTATGATATAATATAAACAAAAATGGCAATTACAGTCATAATCCAAATGGTTATTATACTACACAGCTATGAAATACGAGTAAGTGAGCAGTTTAAAGTTTAATGAGGAGAAAATGATCTGTAGTTTTAGGGTTCAAAATTACGAATATGCCATCATCTGTTAATTTAGTCATTTAAAACTTCTTAGATTCAATGAAAATGGTTGTCTAGGATGGCTCTGACTCCAGTGATATTCATAAAACACTCCTTGAAAAATATATACAACGTACTCATTTCAAACGAATAGCGACGTAAATCGTTGTATGTGATGTTACAACTCACTTTTACATATCTAGCATCGAAGTAAAATATTGTATGTATCACTTAACATAAAATATTTTGAAAATTATCGACGTAAATTGTTGTATGGGATCAATACCATATTTTAAAAGGTTATCACGTTAGTTAAAGATAAGGTTAAACGGAATAGTAATTACTAGAATATTAAATTAACGACGTAAAAATTACGTGAGCTGTGCAACTGGCAGCGATTTCCAGCGTAATCTGTGATATGTGTTACATACAACGGGCGCGCGTACGCTTTTCCCCGTTGTAAACCATTGCAAATAATAAATACTACAGTCTACGCTGGAATCGTTCGAAATATACAACATTATACGTTTCAAAAGTACCTTAAATAATAGGTTTTTTGGACTTTTTGTTTTTTTGTAGGATAGTATACATAAAGTTAGACACTTTTACATAAAAAACCCAAAATCGACATTTTGTGGGTTACAACAACTTACGTGGGAGGCATCGATTTCTTCAAAAGACATCTTTCAGACACCAATGTTTCTGTTAAAGTCTTTTAAAATCTGTCTCTCTTAAATTCTATCTTAAAGTATGGACTTTAAGAGAGACATCGACACTTGGGTTTGTTTCGGTATTTTTAAGTTACTTAAAAAACACTGGCAAAATAAACATCATTTATCAATTGAAAAAAGTGTGAATGCTTCATTTTCTCCATTAATAATAATTCCTAATTCATTTAACACTTCTTTACTCTACTGTACTTATCACCTCATCAATTCTGATGAATAAATGCATTATGTTACTTTTTGGCATAATATCGTTTGAGCACATGTGGGCCATTCCAAAATGGCGCCCGGCCAAATTGGAAGGATAACGAGTGCTCTTTATTAAGGATGGGACTCGCATATGAATCGGGAAACGCTTTACAAAATCACTAAAAACGTCATAAAGAATTTATTAAAGCTAAAAAAATTAATATTGTACCATTCAACTTCTTCTTTACTCATCATCATCATCAGCCTTTTTCTAAAGTTCCCACTGCTGGGACACAGGCCTCCTCTCTACGAGAGAGTCAGGGCCATAATCCACTACGCGGGTCTTGTGCGGATTGGTGGATGTCACATGTCTTCGAATTTTTGGTTCTAGGACATGCCGGTTTTCTCACGATGTTTTCCTTCATTATTTTGAGACCAGAGATGATGGAATAAATTACACAATGTGCCTGGCTGGGTTTGAACCCGCGATCTATAACTTGTAAGTCGGGGCCTTTACCACTCGGCCACCACTGCTCTTCTTTACTATCTAAGCCTAACTTGTAAAATGCAATAAAGAATTGTTGTTGAGTTTATTTAAAATTGCGACAGCCCTACTATTAATAATAATATATTGAGTACGAAACATTTCGTCAAATTCTTTTGAGTGAAATAAGCTGCCTTGCCTCGCCCACATAAATTATGTAATAAAATAAATCATGTATATAATATTATGATTTAATATCATAAAAGGTAAATAAGATTCTCTGTGTTTTCTGATAATTCTATATCCTAATGTAAAAATATTTGGGATTCATTTTTGAAAGGAAAGCTCGGCCCTGGTACGAAAGGCAACAAGAGGTTTTTTTTATGGTAGGCAAAAATAAACCAGTGATGAATCCCGGCCCTTTTTTTAGTCAGCAAAAGTCTGGCACTATCTCCTGCTCTGTCCTAGGGCGGGAGATGTTAATTACGTGTGTATATCCACTTACTCTAGTAAGTGGTCCATGTTTTGAACAGTAGACCTACACTCATATTGAGTATAAGATGGATCTATAAAAATAATTTCGTGTCAGGTGTCCATATGTTTAAAAGTGCAGTTGAATGGGGCACTCACTATAAACAGATTCTGGGTAAATTTTTTTTTTGCAGTTATCCGATTAAATAATAATATTTGGATTGGATACACCTGATTCTTTGTTTTTATATGTAATAAACTGTAATGCCATCTCGTAACTAATGTAGTTACTTCATAGCTTTGGTTATCATCGTCAATACTTTGATTTTTTAAGGTTCCGCACCTCAAAAAGAAAAAACAAAACCCTTATAGGATCACTTTGTTGTCTGTTTTTCCCTTTGGGAATGCCAGAGCTGGTGAAAAATTAAACGTATAGATTAACGTAAAAAAATATACGGCCGTATATTGTAAAAACGTGTATTTTTATTTGGACTCTCAAAGAAATCAAAATTCACTGGTACTTTCCATTAATCTAGAACCCTGGAATTTAACATGAAGCAAGGTAACACAGTTAGAGGAATAAATCTGAAAACTGAAAATTTGTGATTACTGATCTTGTATGGAAACCTGCACAGTTGCGCAAAATACAACTTACCTGTAAAACTCTGCAGCTACAGTCTGCTGAAAGACAGACGGACAGATAGACGAACGGACAACGGAGGCTCAGTAATACGGAACGGAACTCTAAAACATGTCATTGACAAAACCAGAATCCAACAAAAGTCCCATTAAATTTTACGACATTTTTATCAACTTATTACATTCAAAATGCTTTAAAAAGAATAAGTTTTACATAATCCCTGTGCTGGGTCGTCTCGTTGTCGAAAAAAACTTTAATGTTGGCCTGAATACCAAGTTGCAGCTCAAAACAGTAGGCTGATTGTGAATCAACGAGGAAGTGTTTTTCAACAATATGGGTTAGCTTTGAAGGGTAGTGATGGGAACGTATCGATAGATTCGGGTTTATGTTTATCTATAAATTCCATTGTGTTGCCCAGGCTGGTGAAGGATTTCCATGTGGTGTTTTGAGGTCAAATTACTTACGTATTTTGTGATGAAGCTGTAGTCAGTACAATTTTGCATGACAACAATATTAGTTGTACTGTTTTCATTATCTTCTATTCAATTCGTTTCTTACCTGTGAACAAGAAAAAAAAAATGTTAAAACGGAACCGAACAATAACTTACCAATCATAGACAAATGAACTGTCTTATGCAAATTTTACACATCATTAATCATACATTCTATTGCTGAAAAACCACGCCCTAACTAATTAAGAAATATTCGACAAATTAATTAAAGTAACAAAAGCTAGACACAAAATGCAATTCATCATACAGTACAATTTATCATTCGCCAATACATCGACATGCCACATCCCTAACTGTAACAAATTGCATCACACTAGCTATCGACAAAGATTTAGAGCGGCGTTACGTTGGTTTACCTAATTTTTCTTTGTGGTAACATTGCTCCAACCGATCTCTCATTGTTTAGCCGAACAATGACGGCTTTGACGCTAGTTCGGTGCCGGAAAATTATTAATTGAGGACGCGAGGTCGTTGCGTTCGGTTTTTGAGACCAGACGCCGCGACTTCCCATCACTAGCTGTCAGTTTTTTTTTTTCGTTTTGATGTTTGCGGCAAAGAGTTTTCTTTTGAGGTTTGTGTCGGTGCACCATTATTTATGGTCAGTGTGTACTTTGATTATGAAATTCAAGTTGTTAGGTACACATTTTTGTACGTTTTAGACTTAAATTTAATATGAGATCCAGATGTATAATTATATAATTGTAAATGCATGAAATTCCGATAAAATTATTCCTTAAAAATATTCTGTTTGAATAATTTATTTCGCTTTTGCTGAGATAGGCTCATAAAAACACAGTTTTAACGTTTTGGGAGCATTCGTTTGTGATAAAGTACGATGGTTTAGCATAAATGAGTGATTTTCACGCTCCAATTATTTTAAAATGCAGATTGATATAAATGTGTGGGGAGTAACATGTTTGTTGGAGTTTTCATCACATCAACATAATATCGCTAAATTATTAACTTTATGTGGAATAAATATATTACAATTTCATCAAATACTGAAAGGAGTTATTAAGAAAAACAAATTTATATTAGATTATTATTATTATAAAAAAAAAAAAAAAAGTCTCAATTTGGACACTACCGAGACTATACAGGTTACCGCAGGGGCGCAGCTCGTAGCGGGCATTACAGAGGACAACAAGGTTCACAACAAGCTTGTAACTTTATGATTTATCACTATACTCGTGTTTCGATTTTCGCATTATAAACTAAAAATAAAAATAAGGTTGTATAAACAAACAGATACAATATCCTCTCAAAAGATTAAAACACAAATGTTACCGACATGTGCATAATTAGAACACGCACATGTTTCAAAACACATCTCATTCTCATAAGAATTCTGTTTTATAATTAGGCAGGTATGTTTATTTATTGATATCATCCGCCTCTTTTAAGTTTCCGCTAATGAATCACTGATTTAACTTAGTAGTCAGATCTGAGATAATCGAAAGTTTTAAATTCTTCGTCCCACAGTTTTGTCAATGGATTTCCCGTTTGAATTTGTTTGAAGAAAGTTGGAATTTTGTCGTAAAGCTTATCTAAAAGTGTTTAAATGTTGGTTTTTTCGACTGAATTTAGGATAACCAAGTGAATTTATTTGATTACTAGCTGTGCCCGCGACTTCGTCCGCGTGGAATAGTTATTTTGGGCATCATATGTATTTTTGCAAACAACCTCCTCAGCTTTATAAATTATAGCTGTTACCCACGACTTTGCCCGTGTCAATTTCTGTTATTTTTTTTTTTTCGACAATTTAATTTTTAAAAGAACATAATTATCTAAAAGTACTTCATAGAGCTACACCCCCCTCTTGGGCACGCCATAATCTCGGCAGTAAGACCCCTCTTTGAGGCGTGGTTGGATAGACATCACGGTGTCCTCACTTCCGCATGACGCAGGTTCTCACCGAACATGGCAAGTTCAGGAGATTCCTGCGCCGGATTCTTGCGGAAGAGACGCCCGGGTGTCGCCACTGTGTGGCCAACCCGGACGACACGGTGGAGGTGTGCCCCGCTTGGGAAGAGCATCGCTGTGTCCTCGTGGGGGTGATCGGCGGCGGCGACCTCTCGCGCCGGGCCTTGGTTCAGGCCATGGTCCACAGCGAAGAAGAATGGCAAGCGGTCGCCTCCTTCTGCGAAGCAGTACCTAATGCTCGTAAAGGAGGAGGCCGACCGCATAAGGTAAGGACAACAGCGCCCTTGCCGTAGCCGTCGCCGCCGTGATCCCGCCGATGTACGGCCACCGTAGACGCTGACTTGCGGACGGTGAGCAATGGGTATCTCGCCGTCCGGTGGTCTGGTAACAGTCCAGACCGAGACCAAGTCGTCGACGGCGTGCACTGCTTCCGCGCGCCGCAAGGTGTTATCAGCAAACTGTGGGGCCCTTTAGGGTCGAAGCCTCCTGCAGCCGAGGGTTGGTGCGAAAGCGTTATACCGGGGCTCTGGGAATAAGGCAAGGGAGGCATGGGGCAGGTTGTTTAGTCAGTAAGAGTCTGACACTGTTTCCCGCTCCGCCCAAGAGCGGGATTCGTCATTGGATGATTTTTATCTACCATAAAAAAACCCCTCCGCGCCGCCCGCAAGCAACCCCTCTCCTCGCCCGCCGGCCAGGCGCAGCGTCATATTTTGCATGCGGCGCGTGTGAATTTTATATCGGAGTTATTTTAAAATTGTAATATCTTCTAAGATGTTCATTGGAAGTAAGTGATGTCAAAGACAATTTTGTTCTCAATTACATACTCTTAATCAACAACACATTTATTTGGATAAAGATTAATATTATTATGTTGATACAACTCATTGGTTGCATGCATTAATTTCGGCCAAATTTGATTCCCATAAAAACGGTTCTAGTGAGGTAATCTTAAAAGATAGATATATACTATCGCGGACATTTTTTTAGATCATTTTAAGAGGAATAATTCTTTCATACATATTTTTTTCGTATCTTGAACCGTTTACGCAGCGCACGCAACGGAAGCCCTCAAAGATGAATAATTTTCCCCGGTTTCTCTACATTTTCCGTTGTTTCTTCGCTTCTATTAGTTGCAGCGTAATGTTATATAGCCTAAAGCCTTCCTCGATAAATGATCTATTCAACACAAAAAGAATTTTTCAAATCGAACCAGTAGTCCCTGAGATTAGCGCGTTCAAACAAACAAACAAACAAACAAACAAACAAACAAACTCTTCAGCTTTATAATATTAGTATAGATATTATGAAAACTCTCTTAATGTTGGTACACGAAAATCTTTTTTTTATACACATACTAGCGCAGCATTTTTTTTATACATATATATTATGCATGTATTATACCTACAGATAAACCTTCCTCTTGAAACACTCAGTGTATTGAAAAAAACCGCATCAAAATCCGTTGCGTACTTTTAAAGATTTAAGCATACATAGGGAGTAAGCAACTTTGTTTTATACTATGTAATGATACTGGGTATGAAACAGTTCAGGTCCAAAGGTGACGGCCCCGAATTAGAATTTGTATTTCAGCGGTTAAAAACAAGCATGCACTTCATTTTGTATTACTTATTTCATCTCATTCTCTTGAGGAGGAAGACGTGTCAGGCTTTTAATGACTATATCTGTATCCTTCAGTTTCTCAATGTATTCCAGGACTACAGGTTTCCTGCTGGGCCCCTACGGTTTGCAGACATCTTTTCAAACATATAATTGTATTATATTTTACGTTTGACCAACTTCTAGACAATTCAAAATAATCTGTAAATATTATTATTACATACTAGCTTTTGTCAGGGGCTTCGCCCGCGTACATAAAATATAGCTTATGTCACTCAGGAGTAAAGCAGCTTTCTATTGTTGCTAATTTTTTTTCAATCGGACCATTAGTTCCAGAGATTACCTCCTACAAACAAAAAAACAAAAAAATAAAAAAACAAACTTTACCTCTTTATTATATTAGTGTAGATAAATTCTTAAACTTGGAGTTCTTTTGTTGATAGACAGCATTTTTTTTCCAAGACCAATAAGCAACTTTTCGTTCCGGAAAAAAGTACGATTGTAAGTCATTTTTACGATTCAATGAATACGTTTTCAGGCAATACGATATTTAACACTGAAATATTCCGCAACTTGGGTGTCGAGTAAATGTTTTGACACCGGATTTTTTTCGTCTCCGTTACGTAGGTGTCAACTTTATACTTATTTATATCTATTTAATTAGCGGCTTTTATCGTTCCGGTTGAAATCTTTTGTGAATTATGGCTTTTCTCTTGTGGTTCGTAATTGTGGCTGTCAACTCTCATTTTCGTTGTTTTTTTATTGATACTATATTAAATGTTACCGCCAACGCAATTAATTATGACTTTTATCACGTATATATTGTTTCGCTCTCTTATTATAGATATTGTTTACCATTGTAGTCATTCCAGTTTTCGTTTTTTTTGTTTCATAATCATCTAATGACTTTTCGCGTTCTAAGGTGTAGTTAGAGGGTATGACAGACTTTTACTGACTAAAACAGTATCAATATTTCTTCAATTACCCTTACATTTCTGGACTCTGGGTTTTCCTTTCAAAAGACCATGGGTCCTCTAAGCTTTGGCCCTGATAGTTTTTACAATTTTATAGAAATAATTTTGAGAAAAATATGCAGGTACCTAATTATTTTGTTTTGAGTCGGATATTCATTTAATCACTTTTTCTGCTCTAAGACGGAACACGAAGCTATGTCAGACTTTTACTGACTAAAACCGCACCTTTTTTACTTCTTTGCCTTTGTATTCGGCTCGGGTTTTCCTTTCAAAAGTCGACTCATGGCCCTAGGCTTTGGTCATGTTGGGCCCTTACAGTTTTTTTCAAATCTCTTTGAGACACGCACAGGTACCTAATTACTTGTGCTTTGTTTGTCAAGTCCCATTCAAGTCCTGTACTTAATTATATTTCATTCATGTTTTCCTATTTTTTTTCCATTTAGCTTACTCCTTTTGACTATCTTAATTACAGGCACAATTAAAGAACAACAGGCTTTCGAGCTCCGGCGCTCGATTGGGATTTAATGAATAAATTGATCAATTTTTACATATTCTTTAGCATTTTTACCAACATTAAATTTACTAGCTCAAAATATTTTTGTAGCTATGTCAGTCGACTTAATAAAAATTTCTGACTTCTTGTCCATTTTAATGCTTGAATTAGTTTTTACGTACAATATTATTTTTAATGTTCTTTGTGACATCTTTTATAAAGTGTTACCTCCATTCTTTGACATTCCAATTGCCAATGTACCTTAAGGTGCTGATAGACCTGAGCATTCACTTGTAACAGAACATTGAGCATCCGCGGTTTTTAAATTTGACGAATTGAACAACGAACCGAGCCAAACATAGAGCTAAACATTGCTACAAACATTTTCATGAGCACTCTCGCGAATGAACTGTCCTTCTTTAGAATGCTCGCCAGAATACTTGATAGAATACTCGTCAGAACGCTTGATAGAATGCTCGCTAAAACACTTTTGTTTTATTTTTCTGTAATGTAATATTCGCAAGACTGCTCATTACAAGTAAATACTCAAGTATATCAGGTAAAAGTCACAATGATTATCTCCATTTTCAAATCCCACGAATGGATTATTATTATTACAATCATCAATTGCAACACTTGCAGCCTCCATATTAGTTCAAGTGGTACTCTCAACAATTTCGTGATCATCACTTAAGTACGCGGTTCACGGTCCAACTTGTGGTCTATGACGTGCCCTTGGCCAGCGGTCAAAATTATAGTCTTGACCTCAATGTCGTTCTTTGTACATAACAACGGCCAATTTTTTGACAATGTCTGTTATTAGCCGTCTCTTTCCCACTCATAGTTATTAATAGGGATGTGCCAAACTTTTATGATCAGTTACTGATGATTCACACGCAATATATTCAGACACTAGGTCTGAATCGACACTTTTTATTTACAATATTTTTTCTCCGACGTTTCGGGCACCACGAAATTTATTGAAACTGTTTAGTACCTAAAGTTAGACTCGAATTTGCTGCCTTAAGTCCAGACCAAAATAGTTGTGGTAACGCTTTTTCCCTATGGTTTCAAGACCTTTTATCCGAATGTACTAAACAGTGTGTGTATCGTAATCAACGAAAAAGATCTTGTAATAAAAATGTGCCAATTCAGACACTATGTTCGAAGATATTGTATCCAAATCATTAAGACATCTATCGTTTAAGGTTTTTATCGATTTTTCTTTTTACAGATTGCCAATAGATGCAAAATATGTCTATCAATCAAATTGCAAAGATGATGTTTCGAAACATTGGCAATTTAGCTAATATATTACTATAAGGATGAAATAGTGACATGACATTAATAACTTTGTTTACATAAAGAAGAACCGCCATCCACCATAAAGCCATCATTAATAAAGTTTACGTAATCATGATTTAAGTACCTACTACAAAATTGCATAAATCTGAATGGCTTTTAATAGCCTTTTGTGAAAATCTGTGTTAAGATATAAAACAATATTTATTTATAAGCTAAAACTAGCTGTTGCCCGCTACGTTGTCTGCGTGAAGGCTCTACAGCACCAAAAATACCTAAGGTGGCTTTGTCGCTATAGCATTATAATTAAACAACTTTTAAAATAGCAATGCATCAGCCTTATAAAGTTCTCGCTGCCGGGACACAGACGTCCTTTTTAGGAAAGGGAATGGGCCGTGATCCACCACGCGGGCCCAGTGGGGATTGGTGGATGACACATGTCTTCAAATTTTTGGTTCACAGTCACACATTTTCCTCATGATGTTTTCCTTCACCGTTTTAAGAGCAGTGGTTATGAAATAAATTACACAAAGTAATGCGCCTGGCTGGGTTTGAACCCCCGACCTACAATTTGTTAGTCGTATCCTTTACCACTCCGCCACCACTGAGTCAGAGCCTTTACCACTTCGCCACCATACTACGATGGTAGTTATGCTGCCAGAAGCCAAAATGTAAAGAGAGTCAGGACTGATGACGCAGGAGCAAGCGACGTACAGTTACCCGCGTAAGAAGCAACTCGCCCTGAAGTTGACACCCGCTGCACTCAGTGTCTGCCCCTGCGACTTATTGATGGTCATCGCGAAGCAAACACTCACGGGGAACTGTACGCGTTTGAATTGGAATGGGAAATTATGAGGTACAAATACTGCCTCGCCGACGACACAACCCGTAAGAATTTTTGACGGGTCTCTTTACTTTTCTTAGAATATAGGTTCCGAAGATGCATAATCGGGACTCCGACTTTCAGCTTGATGGTATGCGCTGGAAGTCCACTTGCTGGCTGGGAGTTCAAAAATTCTACGGGATAATGTGTGGCGTAATCTTGCGCGACGACAGTGTTTATCGAGGTATAGACCACTACATTCCCCTCAATTTCCAAGAGAATGCATTCGTTAATTCCTGCTAATCATTTTTGGACGTCAAAATGGCCCGCTCACACACCCAAGAATTCTGCTGGTTTGATAAAAGACTGATGTGCCCGTGCACACAGCGAATGAATTCTTCTAAGCTGGATAACACTCTATCGAGAGACTCTGGAAGCACCTCTTGTCCACCTTTCTCGTGGTGGGCTTTGACTTGAACCCAAGTCGTCGACGGCGCGCAGCGCGCTGTTACCTGCGCCTCAAGCAGTCGTCAGCAACTGAAGGAGCCCAGCAGTGTCGAAGCCTTCTGGGGCCAATGGTAGATGTTAAAGCGGAACACCAGGGCCCTGGAACTCAGGCAAGAAGGAACGGTGGGTTGTTTAGTCAGTAGAATTCTAACACTGTCTCCCGCTCCACCCAAAGACGGGATTCGTCATTCATTTATTTTCCCCTCCATAAAAAAGATAAAGTGCCTTCGCCAAGAGTTAGAAGGTCATCAGAGAATTCTTGAGCACGTGCTTTGCTGCCGAGCCGAGCTCTCATATTAATGGTCAAGCGCAGCGCACAAACTCTGTGTGACTACAATGAAGATTGTTTCAACGTAGCATTCACCTCGTAAGACTTTGATCCCCGAGTCAATACGGGAAGCGTTTGCCCGAAACCGCCACTGCACAAACTGTGACACCACCCATGAAAATGTTCGTTCCCGCGGATGTCCTGCAGGGTTCTGTCCTCGGACTCAACTGCGTTCCTATTGGCCATCGTACGCTCATTCCATACGATCAGAGAGCAATCCTTAAGCACGTGTCTCTTATCGCTGTTACGTGACACACCACAAACAGGCGTTTTGGCGCTCTCTAAATCGATGGGAATTTGAACATGGCATGTGCTGTCTTGCCACCCGGAAGCAGTGTGGCAGCGATTCCCGACGACGCAACAGCAATAGCAATATTGCCTTGCCTCTTCAAGTATGCCATGTTTTTAACAGGAGCAACCCAAGAAAAACATTTTACCCTGGTTTTGCACAATGCTTTCAGGGATGGTGTCATAAATTTGGGGAGCTGGTAATCCATATTCGATCATTGGATTGCCGCCGATAGAAATGTCCACATCTTGAAGTGAACTGAGACAGGTGTTCAGCAAAGTTCATCAGTTACATCGACTTCGTCTCCAGTAGCACGCCTCAAAGCTCGCAGAAAATCTTCAGACAGATGATGGCGATATTTCAATGAACATAACTTTTTTGTAATGCTTAGCACCACATTTTTTTTTAATAGTCTTCCTCCAGGGTTGTTTGGAACTTGAATTTTTCAAAACGAACTATACAATACAACTTTTATGAAGCAAATACATATAACCATCTACGAATTTTAAGAATAACTAACTACTAACCTTGCCAACGTGATCAAATTTAAGTTATTAATTAAAAAAAATTGTTAACACGTAATTTGATTTGATTTTTATCTCTCATAGATGGCGCTATTTTAAATTTGTCTTTTTACTACTAATAATCATTGAACTATGTCCCTCAGCATAGCTTACTGAAAAACATCATTTAAATATGCGTTGTTAGATTGTCACAGAATGCGTAAGAAAAATAAGTATTCACAACTTTCCCGGCCCGTCCTTTATTCATGCAAAATTTGAAGATAATCCATGCAGTATGTTTATATATATATCCAAGTAAGTTTTTGAGTTTAGCCCAGACATACATACAGACAAAAATTCTAATAAAAACTATACTTTTGGCTTCGATATCGATTGTAGATCACTTCCCAAGTAATCTTTTAAAACAATATTTAATGAACAATTTTGATTTTCCTACGATTTTATTATAATTGTATGTATAGATTATTCGTAAAACTCTTTGGTTAAGTCCTAAGAGGACACAAATTTCCGCACAACTGTTGTATTTTAATTGTGTCTGTAATTACGGTAGTGAAAGGTAAAAATTATATTATGTAATGTTTTCGTTTGTACTAATTTGGGTCAGTAGATGTCGCTGTACGTATATAATAACATTGAAACGTTATTTAAGATTAGGTTGCGTTGCAAAATAAATCCGTTAGACCGTTGGAATTTTTTAGTAAAACGAACCAATTATACGATACAACTTTTATGAAAATAAATGTACCACCATCTATGAATTTTAAGAATAACTAACTGTTAACCTTGCCAACATGCTCTAATTTAAATTAAAAGTTTTCAAAAAGTGTTAACATGTAACTTGATTTGATTTCGGTGTAATTTCATAGATGGCGCTGTTTTAAAATTGTCTTTATACTACTAATATTCATTAAACTATGTTTATTTGCCCAAATTACGTAGTTTTGAAAAACTAATAATGGGAATCTTTATTATTTACTTAAATAAGTTTACGTGCCAAGTTTCAAGTTAATTAACCTAAGGAATAAGATTCTCCCATACAAACTTTAACATCCCCTAAATCTTGCACTGGGGGTACTACTGAAAAAATAAATATGCCATCCTTGATAACTACTTTAGGGTAATGTTTGTGCTAAGTTTTGATTCGATCGGCTTACGGAAAAAAAAGTTACACCCTTGCATCCATTGCACCATTTAAATTCAATATTGCTTACCTCCCATAACTTACGGCGTGATAATATGTAGCCTAAAGCCTTCCTTGGCTTACAAGGAACATTTTTGCTGAATTTCAATTCAATCTATCCAGTAGTTTTGGCGCCAACCCGTACCATAGGCACAGACAAACAGACAAACAGACACGAAATCTAAAAAGTCACTTTTTGTCATCAGTTACGTTTTTCTAACAAAAGCCACTTAATTTTTCCAGAAAATTCTCAATGTACAGTTTTTCTTTCGTTACTATTTTATTATATGTATAGACTAGCTGTTGCCCGCTACGTTGTCTGCGTGAAGGCTCTACAGCACCAAAAATACCTAAGGTGGCTTTGTCGCTATAGCATTATAATTAAACAACTTTTAAAATAGCAATGCATCAGCCTTATAAAGTTCTCGCTGCCGGGACACAGACGTCCTTTTTAGGAAAGGGAATGGGCCGTGATCCACCACGCGGGCCCAGTGGGGATTGGTGGATGACACATGTCTTCAAATTTTTGGTTCACAGTCACACATTTTCCTCATGATGTTTTCCTTCACCGTTTTAAGAGCAGTGGTTATGAAATAAATTACACAAAGTAATGCGCCTGGCTGGGTTTGAACCCCCGACCTACAATTTGTTAGTCGTATCCTTTACCACTCCGCCACCACTGAGTCAGAGCCTTTACCACTTCGCCACCATACTACGATGGTAGTTATGCTGCCAGAAGCCAAAATGTAAAGAGAGTCAGGACTGATGACGCAGGAGCAAGCGACGTACAGTTACCCGCGTAAGAAGCAACTCGCCCTGAAGTTGACACCCGCTGCACTCAGTGTCTGCCCCTGCGACTTATTGATGGTCATCGCGAAGCAAACACTCACGGGGAACTGTACGCGTTTGAATTGGAATGGGAAATTATGAGGTACAAATACTGCCTCGCCGACGACACAACCCGTAAGAATTTTTGACGGGTCTCTTTACTTTTCTTAGAATATAGGTTCCGAAGATGCATAATCGGGACTCCGACTTTCAGCTTGATGGTATGCGCTGGAAGTCCACTTGCTGGCTGGGAGTTCAAAAATTCTACGGGATAATGTGTGGCGTAATCTTGCGCGACGACAGTGTTTATCGAGGTATAGACCACTACATTCCCCTCAATTTCCAAGAGAATGCATTCGTTAATTCCTGCTAATCATTTTTGGACGTCAAAATGGCCCGCTCACACACCCAAGAATTCTGCTGGTTTGATAAAAGACTGATGTGCCCGTGCACACAGCGAATGAATTCTTCTAAGCTGGATAACACTCTATCGAGAGACTCTGGAAGCACCTCTTGTCCACCTTTCTCGTGGTGGGCTTTGACTTGAACCCAAGTCGTCGACGGCGCGCAGCGCGCTGTTACCTGCGCCTCAAGCAGTCGTCAGCAACTGAAGGAGCCCAGCAGTGTCGAAGCCTTCTGGGGCCAATGGTAGATGTTAAAGCGGAACACCAGGGCCCTGGAACTCAGGCAAGAAGGAACGGTGGGTTGTTTAGTCAGTAGAATTCTAACACTGTCTCCCGCTCCACCCAAAGACGGGATTCGTCATTCATTTATTTTCCCCTCCATAAAAAAGATAAAGTGCCTTCGCCAAGAGTTAGAAGGTCATCAGAGAATTCTTGAGCACGTGCTTTGCTGCCGAGCCGAGCTCTCATATTAATGGTCAAGCGCAGCGCACAAACTCTGTGTGACTACAATGAAGATTGTTTCAACGTAGCATTCACCTCGTAAGACTTTGATCCCCGAGTCAATACGGGAAGCGTTTGCCCGAAACCGCCACTGCACAAACTGTGACACCACCCATGAAAATGTTCGTTCCCGCGGATGTCCTGCAGGGTTCTGTCCTCGGACTCAACTGCGTTCCTATTGGCCATCGTACGCTCATTCCATACGATCAGAGAGCAATCCTTAAGCACGTGTCTCTTATCGCTGTTACGTGACACACCACAAACAGGCGTTTTGGCGCTCTCTAAATCGATGGGAATTTGAACATGGCATGTGCTGTCTTGCCACCCGGAAGCAGTGTGGCAGCGATTCCCGACGACGCAACAGCAATAGCAATATTGCCTTGCCTCTTCAAGTATGCCATGTTTTTAACAGGAGCAACCCAAGAAAAACATTTTACCCTGGTTTTGCACAATGCTTTCAGGGATGGTGTCATAAATTTGGGGAGCTGGTAATCCATATTCGATCATTGGATTGCCGCCGATAGAAATGTCCACATCTTGAAGTGAACTGAGACAGGTGTTCAGCAAAGTTCATCAGTTACATCGACTTCGTCTCCAGTAGCACGCCTCAAAGCTCGCAGAAAATCTTCAGACAGATGATGGCGATATTTCAATGAACATAACTTTTTTGTAATGCTTAGCACCACATTTTTTTTTAATAGTCTTCCTCCAGGGTTGTTTGGAACTTGAATTTTTCAAAACGAACTATACAATACAACTTTTATGAAGCAAATACATATAACCATCTACGAATTTTAAGAATAACTAACTACTAACCTTGCCAACGTGATCAAATTTAAGTTATTAATTAAAAAAAATTGTTAACACGTAATTTGATTTGATTTTTATCTCTCATAGATGGCGCTATTTTAAATTTGTCTTTTTACTACTAATAATCATTGAACTATGTCCCTCAGCATAGCTTACTGAAAAACATCATTTAAATATGCGTTGTTAGATTGTCACAGAATGCGTAAGAAAAATAAGTATTCACAACTTTCCCGGCCCGTCCTTTATTCATGCAAAATTTGAAGATAATCCATGCAGTATGTTTATATATATATCCAAGTAAGTTTTTGAGTTTAGCCCAGACATACATACAGACAAAAATTCTAATAAAAACTATACTTTTGGCTTCGATATCGATTGTAGATCACTTCCCAAGTAATCTTTTAAAACAATATTTAATGAACAATTTTGATTTTCCTACGATTTTATTATAATTGTATGTATAGATTATTCGTAAAACTCTTTGGTTAAGTCCTAAGAGGACACAAATTTCCGCACAACTGTTGTATTTTAATTGTGTCTGTAATTACGGTAGTGAAAGGTAAAAATTATATTATGTAATGTTTTCGTTTGTACTAATTTGGGTCAGTAGATGTCGCTGTACGTATATAATAACATTGAAACGTTATTTAAGATTAGGTTGCGTTGCAAAATAAATCCGTTAGACCGTTGGAATTTTTTAGTAAAACGAACCAATTATACGATACAACTTTTATGAAAATAAATGTACCACCATCTATGAATTTTAAGAATAACTAACTGTTAACCTTGCCAACATGCTCTAATTTAAATTAAAAGTTTTCAAAAAGTGTTAACATGTAACTTGATTTGATTTCGGTGTAATTTCATAGATGGCGCTGTTTTAAAATTGTCTTTATACTACTAATATTCATTAAACTATGTTTATTTGCCCAAATTACGTAGTTTTGAAAAACTAATAATGGGAATCTTTATTATTTACTTAAATAAGTTTACGTGCCAAGTTTCAAGTTAATTAACCTAAGGAATAAGATTCTCCCATACAAACTTTAACATCCCCTAAATCTTGCACTGGGGGTACTACTGAAAAAATAAATATGCCATCCTTGATAACTACTTTAGGGTAATGTTTGTGCTAAGTTTTGATTCGATCGGCTTACGGAAAAAAAAGTTACACCCTTGCATCCATTGCACCATTTAAATTCAATATTGCTTACCTCCCATAACTTACGGCGTGATAATATGTAGCCTAAAGCCTTCCTTGGCTTACAAGGAACATTTTTGCTGAATTTCAATTCAATCTATCCAGTAGTTTTGGCGCCAACCCGTACCATAGGCACAGACAAACAGACAAACAGACACGAAATCTAAAAAGTCACTTTTTGTCATCAGTTACGTTTTTCTAACAAAAGCCACTTAATTTTTCCAGAAAATTCTCAATGTACAGTTTTTCTTTCGTTACTATTTTATTATATGTATAGATAACCGTCAACTTTGGACCATCTGACATGCTATTTATGGTGCATCCATACGATACAGATTTCAGTTACATCATACGCCCAATTTTTTCAATATATCGATATAGTTTTGCACGTCTATGTTTCACAGAAAAAAAAAATATGGAAATATACTGTATAAGTCTGTAGCGTGCAGACAAATAATTAGTCTGTAATAGTGCGGACATTTTGACAGCATAAACTTACGACCTTGAAATTGGATGGCAGAAATTCAATCTTTAACTTTGATGTCTGAATTTCAATCCTTAGAAGTAGCTGTGTATGCTGCAGTAACCGAAATGTTAAAAAGGAATCGCTTGTCTTGGTATAGCCATGTAAAGAAGAGAGATGAAAAACATGTTACTAAAAGAAATGTGAATGGATACGTGAATGGAAAAGGAGAGGGAGGCCAAAGAAAAGATGGAAGGACTGAAGGAGAAGTGATATGACAGAAAAAGAAGTTATTAATGAAATGACGGTCAACAGGAGAGAATGGAAGAATAAAACGTGTTGCGCCGATCCCAAATAAAACGAAACAAGTCAATAAATTTTAAAATATTTTCTACGCAATATCAAAAGAACATAAATAGAAATATCAATAAGCAAGAACACGTTGTCATAAAATTACTAGTTATAACTAATGACTTAACTCATGGTTATTCAATAGAAGACCTTCAACAGGCAACAACTGTGACAACAATGTTTGACACTGTTCCTACAGTTATGTTTAATATTTTTGTTTAAACTACACGTGAGAATGAATCAGAAATTATACTCGTAGTACAGTTGATTCAATCTACAATAGGATTTTGAATATAGTTTTGTTCTAACAAAGATTTTGAAAATAAAATGGTAAATATATTTACAGAAAAAAAAAAATCGATTAAATACTAATAAAATTGAATTATACATTTCTTTTAAAAACGTGATTTGGAGATCACCTTTTAAGTTAAAAGATGTTTGCATTAGGTGACTCTTCTTACATTTAACATTTTACAGTTTATGCAAAAATTAAAGATTAGAAAAGAAAATTCAATAGTAAAATAAAACACACTAAAGTAAAAAAAGTTTGCCATAATTATGATAATGTAAATGAACGAAATAACAGATACAATCGCAAGACAATTTATCATTCAAGAATGATTTTAAACATAGTCAGAAACTTAATATAACAAATGTTAACACAGATAATCCCAAAAGAGCTGAGCTAAGCCGCGATAACAACACTACAGTAAATATTCACAAAAGAAATTCACAAAGCATTGTAATTGAGCCTCAAATAAAGGAACACAGAATTCATAAAGTAAGATACATTATAATAAGACTGTTCACGTTCCAAATTTATATTTCGGGGGACGTTCCACCATGTTATTTTCATTCTTTTGAACATTAATCTTCACTTACTTAGAAACCGTCTTGGTTTTATTTTTAATTCGCCAATGTTACCCCTTAAATTAATTATAACGTTGAAATGGACTTTCTTAAAATTGTACAGGTATGTTTGTGAAGTCAAAGGTATGAAAGCAATGCGTTAATTAGTGTAGGTGTGTATGCAAGTGTTCATAACTGGTTTAATATTTGAACATAAGCACCAGACGATGAAATAATTCAGTTTTATGGTTGAGAGTCGTTATTTGGACGATGTTTTAGCATTTTCTGAGCAGATTTGAATATGAAATATTGTTTGTTATAAACAATATTTCATTAAACACTGGATATGTAACAAGTGCACTATATATTATTATGTAACAGTCTGTCCTTATTATTTAACTAACGAGATATAGATCTAAGAATAAATATACAAATTAAATAGTATAATCATCATTTTTAATGTACCCACTACTGGGACTCAAAGAGGGAAATAATATAATATAATCAAAAATAGCAAATTATACCATGCCATCTTGGCATATAAAATAGAAATTGTTTTTTTTTTTTAATTTGTACAATATTAGACATAACAAATTGTCCATTTCCAGCTTTTTACTCACATTTTTGCTCTTATTCTCACAATACTGTAATCTCCGTAAACATTAACCCCCAAATTACAAAACGACACTTAACTTTTAGACGTTCTATAAACTGTGCCTTACATCGCTACAATAAAGCTTAAATGACAAAGACTTTTTACGACTTATCGGCTTGCTACTGAAGATTTTGTTGCGTCTGTAAATTTAGATAGCAGACATAACCATCTAAACAGCCTTTTAATTCGTTTTTTGTATGCAAAAGTGACTTTGTTTACCTGATTGTTAATTTTTCACGTTGCAATGGTTGATTGGATTTAAATGAAATTGTTACGCAGACTCGAATGTAGAGTATTTTATATCCCAAGAGTATATAATACTCTGTCATATCACCGGAAAATTGCAGACTCGGTATGATTGTAATATCAAAAAATCGTTAATATACAACTAGCTTCTGCCCGCGACTTCGTCCGCGGAAAATTTCTTGTAGTGAAAGCTCGGTTAACATCCATGTTATATAAATAATTTATAGCCTATGTCACTCAGGAGTAAAGCAGCTTTCTATTGTTGCTAAAATTTTTGCAATCGGACCAGTAGTTCCAGAGATTACCTCCTACAAACAAAAAAACATAAAAACAAAAAAACAAACTTTACTTCTTTATTATATTAGTGTAGATGTAGATTAATCACATTCAAATTTTTAAGTCCCCATATAATTTATTTATTATGTTTTATTTAGCAAAAATATTCCGTACATTTTCTCGCGATAATTTGTAATCTTCCGGTGTTCGCAATTTTCCGGTAACATAAAGGATTATATTTATATATGCCATAAAGATACATCCTCATGCCATGTTCAACTCTCTAGTGGGTAAAAGTGCGAGCAGAGGCTAGAATAAAAATAAAAACAATCCAGAAAGAAATCTTGCCAAAGCCAATAAAATCAATACAAAGCAATAAAATATTTTACGCTGACTTGTCCGCAATCGAAACGTATCGCGAATACGTGACGCTAATGGAGATAGCCACATACTGTCGACGTAACATGACAGGTAAAATGGCACAAATAAAAATGCTTTAACAGCAGATATTGCGAAAATATATCGTGAAGATGAAAACACGGTAATGCTAAACATAGTTTTGGATCAAGATTTAGTTTTAAAACCAAAATATTTTGTATATATTATGTAAAAGAATAAATAGACTGACTGACAAATATCTATGCTCAGGATTAGGAGCGTTAAATTTTGTACAAGGTTCGCTTCTTTGATGTAAGTGAGCATCAAGAAAGGATTTTCTAAAATTCAAACCTTATTTGAATGAAACGAAGGTCATAAGGTTGTATAGACTAAACTACATTTTCGTAGAAAAAACTGCAAGCAGAAGCTAGTATTGATATAAAAGATGAAGAAGATTAAATGACAAAAGAAGATATAAAATTTATTCGAGTGTGAGTTAATGAGATTGTCTGTTTCGATCAACTAAGATTGACTACAAATATCGTATTCAACGATAGACGAGATTAATATATTTTAATTTAAGACATGAAACAAAACTGACATGACATTTTCCATCTAAAATATATGATTTAGTTTGATTGAGGCTTAAACCAAGATTGGCAAAATTCTATCAACCTTTGTCAGTACCCTTGAACTACACGAGACATTGAATTTATAATACTACACATATTTGTTTTTTTTTTCAAGCCAATTCCGAATCATAGAAGCATTTTACTACATATCTATATTCCATAATGATCTAGCAAAAGGAATGTTTTAAGTTGTTTGTAAGCAGTTCCTAAAGAGTTAGTCCAATAAAAAATTCAACAGTTCCCTAGTTTTTTTCTTTTTTCTAAATAGCTTGGGGTTGGTTTCCAGTCTAATTGTATATGGCTTAATTACCTGTACCACATGGAGTGACTGGTTTATCAGACCTCCATGACTCCTTGCATACACTAGTGCACAAATTTTTTGGTGTCTAACTACCTGCAACAACTGGCAAAGATCTACGAAAGAAAACCGTGACTAACTGCTTCATAAGCTTTTCATGGAGTTAATCCCATTACAGGTTATAATAGATCATCAAACAAGTTTCGATGAGATATACAGAAAACATTTTGTATCAATTGGATAAAGTATTAGCACATCAGCAAATTGTTTGGATCTGATTGGCTTGTGTATGAGTGAGTGTAAATATTTTTAGACGCATCAATGACACAGGAGTTACTCTTAGCATTAGGCAAAGTTTAAAAAACAAAACATCGTAACTTCTATTTCTCTAAGCTGGGACGGAATTTCATTTCAAGTCGTACAAATCTTTGCTGTCATTCACAACTTTGTCAGCCTTCATTTCAAGTAGATAATCTGGATTAAAGTAAATGCTTTAAAAGAGAACATTTTAACATAATAAATCTTCTTCAATCGTTAAAAACTTAGTATTGAAGTTATTCAAAGTAATTCAACTTTAATGGCTTGTAAAATAAATATAATGTAATTTATTATTCGAGAGTAGTGGTCGAGTGACAACGGCCCCAACTTATCGAGTAGTAAGCCGCGGGTTCAAACCCAGCCAGGTACATTACTTTGTATAATTTATTTTATCACCACTGCTCTCAAAACGGTGAAGGAAAACCTCGTGAGGAAACCGATATGTTCTAAAATCAAAAACTTCGAAGACATGTGACATCCACCAACCCGTAGTGGGCCCACGTGTCTCACCTCTTCTCTGACTTATCCTAGAGAAGAGGCGTGAGTCCCTGCCGTGGGAACATCATAAAACTGATGCTATGCTATCTTTATTTTAAATTTTTATATCAAAATAGTAAAATGTCTTTCAAATCATTAAACACTTAATAGTTAGTCCGTGACTATATTCTGATGGATGAGCACGTTTAGCTCATAATATTGGTAATCTATACATATAATAAATACAATCAAAGTGTCTGATTAATAATAATATTCGATGACCATCACACAACGCCGTCTAGTCTCAAGCTAAGCAGAGCTTGTATTATGAGTACTAGACAACTGATAAACATACTTATATATTTCTAAATACATACATCACCCAGACACAGAACAAATGATCGCGCTCATCACACAAACATTTGTTCTGGGTGGGAATCGAACCCACGACCTCCGGCATAGCAGTCAGGGTCACTAACTACTTTGCTGATAGGCCAGTCAGTGATTGTAATGATATAATAGCAAAATATATACTTTTTTAACTACATAATTATTATAAAAGTATGGTTGATACAGCTATACCAAAAAAAGCAAGCTTTTATAGTAGTCTGTCTGTTTATTCCCGCTTATCTTCGAAATGATTGAACCTAATTTATCGAAACTTTCACACCGATATTATAGAGATAAATATAGTGGGAATAGCCTTTTTAGCCTTGCATTTTTATTTTAGATTATTATTTTCTTTTAAAAATAAAAATGCAAATTGAAATAATTGCTAGCTCATAGAATCTTCTACAAATATCAAAGTTGATAATTTACAAGTAGGTACAAATTCTAATCACGAACTTCTAACAAGTATATTCAACAATCTTCAAATAGATTTACATAAAACCCGTTTTAACAGAGTACTAGAGATAATAATAGAATTGGTGACAAATACTGCATATCTTACTGATAAAATTGATTGAATTTAGTATTCATGTTTTGTTAACACTTTGAACTATTGCCGTTCCCTCTATTAAGATGGATAAATTGGTACATAAGTATTTCTATAAAGATAATGAATTCGTGAAGTCAATCGCTTAAAGATGGTTGAACGCAACAGATAATTCTAAGATCCTACGATTTACAGGATAGATAGTTAATGAGTTAGATGTATGAGTGAGAAAGAGATATAACTTTACCTTTAAACAGTCCAGTTTACGTCGTCAAGTAGATCGCATTAAACTCCTCGAAAAGTAGGTTGTAACACAAGCTTTGGACAAGCGTTTCACCCCTTTAGGGGGTGAATTTTTGAAAAATCTTTTCTTAGTATTCGCCGACGTCATAAATCGAAGCCCTGTGCAAAATTTTATTCTCCTAGTCCCAGTAGTTTCAGCTAAGAGTTGATATGTCAGTCAGTCAGTTTCTCCTTTTATATATTGAAATATAGTTAATTTGTTATACTATACTATTTAAAAATAACACTAAAAAGTCCAACAGCTAAGTAGAAGCAATGGAACTTTTTAGTGTGACACAATTTCATAATGTCACACCAACAGAAAAAATCACATTTGCTCATACCAAGACCATATGTCCCAAATTGTCCGTCGTGTGTGGTGTCCGATGATTAAATAAAAGCTATAAACGTAATGATCAGAATCGTCTCTCATTGGTTCATTCACAAACTACGTGTTGTTACTGGAATTTGTCAGAATGATGAAGTGAAAACTTATTTTGATGATGTTTAGATAAATGAAGATTCATGGGTTGTTTTACCATCATTAGAAGAAGTGAAGAATGCTACGCGACGATGTGACATACATTTTAAAGAGAATACAGCTGTAAATTTGTATATTAATGGTAGATGGTTAATTGTTGTCACTATGTAATTTTTCTCCCAAAGTTTTAGAAAACTCTACATAATTTATTTTATCTAGAAGCCTTAAGTATTACTACATAGTATAAAAAAAATCGCTTCCTGTTATCTGTTCTGTTCTGTGTGTATGCTTAGATCTTTGAAACTGCGCAACGAATTTTGATTCAGTTATCTTAATAGATAGAAAAGGTTTATATGTTGAACACATGCATGATATATTTAATATCACCATTGCACCCGTACAAAGCTGGGGCAAGGTGCTTATAATTTATATAGTTTTCTTTTGTTAGTACTTTATTTTTTAATCATAAGTTTTAATATAATTTAATTCATGAACAACCAATTGACTGACTTATAATTTAGCATAAAAAATATGTGATGGGGGGCCTGAAGTTCTATAGTACAGGCCTAGGCTTAGTTTAGACTCCAGATCTCCTCCAAATTACATTTACGTAACTGTCAACTTGTACTTTTAACTCTGAGATTGTCCTCATACATAATGTGTAATTTGTGGAGATGAATAAACATTTTTATTTATTATTTTTTATTTTATTTAATTATCAAATTACCATTTAGTTGATTCAATTAGACAACCAACTTTTACCACAAAATTTTAAAACAAAAAAAAAATGCAAATAGAGACGAACAAATTCGAATGGAACGTTTTCAATTTAATTAATATTTTATTTCAATTGCATTCGATTGCAGGAAACAAATCGAATACCAAACTAACGAATCGATCTAGTTGTCATAAAATAAAAGAACCGCACAACTGTATACATGATTACGTTTTAATTGACCTAATTTCAACTCAGCAAACCCATTCAATTATGACTTTTATACCTTAGGTTTTATAGTTTAAAATTGCATTTAACCTGATCTCCATGTTAAATGCTTGTTTATTAATTAATGACAATAATTATGAATAGTAGTGGTGCGCGGCATTGAGACTCGCGTTTGAATAAATTTTATGGGCTCAAGTGTCAATTGACGTAAGTATTTAGGCCATGTGACTATATTCGTTATTATTTACGAGCCAATAAAACTGAATTTCATGTTATAGCTATAACATTCTCGTATGGGCAGGTTTTCGATGAGTAAGGTTGCGATTTCCGGTGTTAAAATCGATTAATTGGTACGAAATGGTGATCGGATAAATCGATTATGACTGGTTCGAAATTTGGGTTATGCGTGCATCACTATGCAACAAGTGGTTCCGTGTTTTACTGATTGGTAGTTGAATGATGGATGACGTTTACAGCAATTTTTCTTTGTGGTATGAAATCTTCAAATAACTTCAGCCTCTCTAGGTGGACATGTGAGTATCATACTTTTACTGGACCTTGTGTCCCAGTCGTTATACATTGCATTCTAGAGTCGCTGTGACTAAGACTACGGCGTAGTGTTCCAGGCACGCCTCAAAGAGATGTCAGCATAATTTGCGATTGTACCAGCAATGTAAAAACCTCTGGAAAGGAAAACACTGAGAAGAAACATAGGAGTGGGTTTTGATCAATAAAAGTAACACGCCCTTTCACTCTGCCTTAGAACAAAAGTTATTAGATGATTTCTCACCAAAAAAAGGGCTCATAATTTTATTTTAAATAATAATACTTCAGGATCACCGATGTCCTAGCGGGGTTTAACGGAAAAGTTTTTGCTTATTTTTTAAAATTTATATTTCTATGATAAACTTTTTATTTACATTTTTGGATAAATACCCTATGAAAACAAAAACGCTCAATATTTTATCATCTATGCAAACGGGGTTTAACCGAATTGCGCGAAATCACGTGAGGGCATCGCTGCATCGGTAGGATCAAGGAGTTCAATATTAAAACACAATATCAACTTACTCAAAATCATTATTATCCCGTTGCTACCCTAGTTATCATACCTACATGCAGCACACGTTTCAAATTTCGTATTAAGAATCCTTTGGAATAACTTTACGCATGTTGTAACTGGCCATTTACAATCAATATATCTACTTAACCAACTTTTCTTCATCTTTGAAAATTAAAACATAGGCTCTTATGTTGTGGAAATAAGGTTGGATTTCGATTGATTTTTCTTTTATGAAATCTAAAGTTAAAGTTGTAAAAAGTTTCTTGTAGTAAAAACAGAATTTTACTTGCAAATGCTCAAAGGTACTCAGGGAGGGCACCGTTAATGGGCCTGTATTGAATAAAAACCTTTAACATCTAGACGTGTTGCTAACACTTGAAGTAGTGTTATTTCCAAGTTTTATTCGATTCTAATAAGGATCGAGTTAGCATTAGAATCGATTCTGGAATAATCGATTTATTTATTTGCGTGTTTGGATGTTGTTACTGCACATAATTATAAATATTTATTTCTGAGAAAATATCGCTTCACATAATGACTGGAACAATAAAGCAATTTATTATTTACTGCTGGTATATATAATACGTAATTACCTGCTTTATCAAAGAAAATTAACTACTGATGCTATCTTAACAGAAAAAAGTGATATAAATTAGCACTCGCTGCGATCCCACCTGATGGTAAGCAGTGATGCAATCGTTTCTGGCGAGGCGCTCTCGTATTTTCTTTTTGACTTGAAGACACTTAAATTATAATGGGACGGGAAGATCAATATAATTATAAAAAATATATAAAATATGTGTAATTATTATATCAATTTTAATTTCATTTTAACTAGCTTCAATATCTATGGATATATAGATAAGTTACTACTCTTTCTTTAGAAACACAAAATAGCAAGGGAGTTAGAACTTCGCTTATTCTCCACCTACTAGTTTAATTACTTACTGACAATACGACTACTAGTAGTCTAAGAACTTTAACGAATAAAGCAAAAGCTTCTTAAGAGAAAAAAAAAACATCTTGAAAATAAAGAACCCAATAAATCAGTTTTCCATAAAGTTCATCATAGCAAGAAAGAACATTAGAGAGATGCCAAAAGACCACGCAAGAGAAGAAGCAAATATGAGTCCAAACGAGATACCAATCAAGAGCCCAAGAGAGACGTCAAATAAAAGACAAATATACGATATTGCAATTATTGATCTCAACAATTACAACTGTATTTTTTTGTGTGTTTCTGCAATATAATATACCTTTATAAAGAGGTACAAATTTGCCAATTAGTATGTAGTGAGTAATTTCTGAAAATATTGAACCAGTTTCAAAAATTCTTTTACGAGTAGGATAATCTCTGAATTTGTTTTTACTAAAACATAATACGCATGTATTTTCAATTTTTATGACAAAGCCGCTAGTGTTTTCTTGTAACTCAACAAAAAGTTTATAATCTAGATAGAAGGCAACAAACAAGGTAACAGTAATGTCTAAATATTTGATTCCAAAATACCTGTTGTTAGCTATTTAGGCACGTAATACCTGTCGATATCAAAGACCTAAATCTGTAGGCACATTGCCAAGATAGTTCAGTTCATCGTTTGCATTACAAGCTAATCTTTCTGATCTATTTTATCTATCAGTCCTATCGATTTCGCTTGTAGTATGTGCATTTTCGAATCCTGTGTGGTGGCAAACAGTTTCAGATACTTGTTAAAAAGCCAACTACGCTTACGGACCATCCTCTATATCTATTCTTCTTTTAAGTTTCTCAACTATTATTACTTTTGTTCTGTTTCTCACAATCAAACCATCATGATTACTCATAAAGGTCGTATCTATCACACCCCTATAAATCTTACGTACCATAATAACTCTCCAAGCCTAAAATAATATCTACTCAATATCTACAAAGCCCACGCATGAATTAAAACCTCAACATTTAACTGGAACTAATAAAGCCTTAGAGAGAATCGTCCATTATTTCACTCCTGTCAATAATTTGCAAGGCATTACACTTCGTTCTCACGTTGGGCTTGAGCACTTTATAGGCACGGATTAAGCGCGTGCACATACAATCCAGACTAATAGTGCCGAGTGATTACTGGGTACTAATTCAGGGACTGAGAACATTTCAGGTGGAGTTTTAGTACCAATCTTTATAGGAATGCTGGTAGTATGATGAGAAATACTAAGATGAGATATGATGTGACGCTGAAGATGATTGAAGATAATAGGCTTGCAAAGAATGATGTTGAGATGACAGCTTTAGTTAACGAGGTTGCTATAATTGTTGCTACAACACCGAAGATGATTAAATTCGTCTTGTAGAGATGTTAATTTATGCTGAAAAAAAATATGTTACAAAATTTGTCAAAGATATTTATTATACAAAACAAAAGACTTATTCTCAGGTTAATATTTCATCTGGTCTGATCAAAGTTACACAACCATTTTTATGTTATACAATCCTATAGTAATCAGAGCGACATCAAGGTGGTCGAAGAGTTAGAATTTATTGGTCTTGTAGAATAAATGCTAAAGAAGTTGAATAAAATAATTTCAGAGAGAATCGATGGCAGAGGACAAGAAAAAAATATTATGCGGAGCCCACGTAACACCAGATAGGGGCAGAAAGACGACGATTAGATGTAAAAGAAGTTGCAAATATTGATATGCTCGATTAAGTTAAAGAGGTTCCCAAATTAACACGTTATACATATGATATAAATACAGTGAAAGACGATGTTATTGTGACTGCGACTACCATCAATACATTTAAACATACGATGATACACCTCTGTCTGACCTTTCAGACCACACAATGTGCCCAATCGTGGCCGCATTACTAAAACATATTCAACAAAAAACTCAATCCACGTTTAACTTTAAATTCAATGTGTGTACTCTCTAACTGAACAGAATAACGGCTAAATACAATGATGGCCATTGATTCGAGTTCAGTTCAGAGCGTGGGTGGAAGCCTGCATTTAGTGTATGGGTATAATGTTAGGTTAGTAGATATTGACCTTATAGAGGTGAAAGGATTGGTTGAAGGATGAATGAAGTTGTTGCGTGAAGCTACTGATTGGTTTGGGAAGATGAACGTTCTATATTTGATTCTTGTGTAATGATATACTCGTACTTAAAGAAGTTTTCGCAAAAAGAGTGCGTGTACTTTCGTGTGAGAATTCAAGAATCAAACCAATGTGGTAATTAGTCATTTAAAATATGCCTATTGCAAAAGCGTAAATTTCTATAAAAGAATGTGTAAAAAACTCTATGGACTCAATTTCCTTCGAGCAGAAGGTTTTGGTCTCTCAACTAAATGATTTATCGTCGTATTTGCTGTTATATTCTTTTTTTTTTTTAAATATCTCGTAATACTTTTTCTAAAAGAATTATTTGTAAATCAAGCGCTTAAAAATAAAACCTTTAAAACTTCCGTGCTTATTATTTACCTATTGAACACTCAATATTTACATCAATTAATTCACTTGAAACTCAAGATCAGAAATCTTAATATTCATTACATATTAGTATCAACAAAATACAGACCAATTACAAGACTAAGCTGAAGGAAGTGGCGCTTACTATCTCATGAAGTCATGACTAATCATATTACTACACAGACAACCAACAATTACTCACCGTTGACTAACATCTATTTATAATGCGAAATAATACACGAACAAACGTACTACCTGCATCGTCAATACGGAAGACTTTTATATTAAAACACAAACAAAATAACAAACAAGTTGCAGTATGACTCACTGTGCGTACACGTTGAATGCAAGCAAACGTTGCAAGTTAATACAATTTATCGTTGTTCGATTTTCAAACTAATAACAGGTTATCTCTTTATAAAGTTGGACTTTGCAACGGAAAAATAATACAAATTATGGAAAAAAAAAGCAAATAATACTTCTTTGAAACAATAACATTCCATATACCGAAGCAGTAACTTGATGATGACAGACAAGCCAAGTTATGGCCAAAAAAACTCAGACTATCCGTTACGATACTGACATGGTGAAATTGAGAATCAACTCTATCAAGGACAGATGGGATAGGTAAAATAGGTTAAGACGAAAGATTATTAACAAACTAATTCTTTCTCTTCCTGTCCCTATCCCATATTACTTGGGGTCGGTGCGACAGGCTTTTTTGATATAATATTTAACAACATACAAATATCTATTATCAATGAAGTATCAAGAGTTCAAGTGACTTATAAATATTTAAGCAAAAATAAATAATTAAAAGAATCAAATGCTGTATACTGATTATGATGCTAGTAATAGCTAACATTCATAAACTTTTGTTATTCCTTCGGATGAACAAAATACGAGTATTACCATCACTTGCGATCCTTACGATGCAGTATTTATAATTAGCAGAATAAAACCCAAAGATCCCATCTTTCTACATCAGCAGGTTTGAACAAATGAGCCATTGAGTCACCCTGCGATGTGCATGAACGTAATTGAGCCCTTACATCGGATCCTGTCATTTTGAGGACCTGCGCTTTGTTTGCACTTCGAGTTGAAGTCAATGACATGAACCGAATGAAACATAATGATTATAAGTTATATTGAAAAAGATAAAGTTTTTTAATTGTAAATTGTTTGGTTGCTTGCTTGAATTAGATAAATATTTTTGTTTTTATTTTTTGCTTACCAATATACGATATGATTTTTTTAAATTGTTCCTTAAAAAGCCCAAGTTAAGAATAAAAGTTTAATGATTGCGTGGTTAATGATATACATTTTGGATAATTAATAAATTGTAACGAAATATTTACAATAATAATATTTGTAGTAGCTGTCTATATAATAATGTGAAATAAATATAGCGAATCAATGAGACATCTACTCGGGATTAGCGAGTAACGGAATATCAAATCGTGATCATAATATAATAATATGTAATTCGCCAAAATTATATCACAAATAATACAGTAAAGAGAGATACATATTATCTTCACCTTCATATCAAGTTATTTATGACTATTGGAATACTTTTACAAGTCTAATAATAAATCAAGACAAAGAAACACAGTTATGGGAGATATATTATTAGTTACTGTTCCATTTGTTTCGTAAATCATAGAGATAGGTCTACTCATATGAATTGTTTTTGGGCAGAGCAACAGTTGGTGAATTTGGGAATGATTTAATAGGATAGTGGATATTTATTGGGTTAGGTGAAAAACGTACAGGCCTACGTGCAAAAAAAAAGGAAAAAAAAAAGCTTCATTTTGCCTTACTAATGATAACGAGAATATCAGTGATCCAAAAACAGTCAAGAAGGAGTTTAATTTAAAGCTATTTTAAAATGAACTTAAAATAAAAAGCGGTACAAAAAAGTTAACCTGGTCAATAGGAATCAGAACACCGTAAAAACTGTCACCAATTCGACATATGTTGATGACATAATCTGTTACTCTGACCCTAATCTACAAACATATGTCAGTAATATTCAACATATTATATTATTATTAAATCTGTAGTACATTACATTGCAAGAAGCTATAAAAACTATTGTGTAATATCTTTGAAACAGTATAACCCGTTATGAAGTAATAAGAATTATTTTAATGTTCCGAAGCAACATACATTGTAAGCTAAAATATTTCAAATGAGGCTATTCGGTATTTTATGGGTTTGATCTGTGTAGTCTTCTCCTACATATATCCTATGTATAGTTCTACCTCCGGTTAAACTGATGCTAGATTTTTTGTGATTTACAAAAAGTGACGATATGTTTGACTTTTGCAATCCAGTAATTGTTTCAAACAGTTTTTCTGACTCCAGAATAGACATAACAACTGTCAAAGGTCTACAAATAATAGTAAGGACCAACGACATCATAACATCCTTCTCGAGGTTGTGAATGTATTGTTTTCGTCTTGTCTCAGTATATTTAGATGGTCACCCATCTACAGTTTGACCTCAACCTCGACCTTGGCTGATGTTATAATTCTAGCCGCGAACTTCTTAGCTTCTAATTTTTTATGACTTGTGGTTTTTAAATGCGTAATATCTTTAAGACTTTATTTTGCTCATTGATATTTTATAGAAATCAATTTGCCTTTGTCATTATGAGTTTGTGTAATATTAGAAATTCTGACAGTAGTAAATTCCCATGTAATATTGTTTCGGCTGACAGGCCACAATTGCCAGTATAACTAAAATTACTAGATATTGTAATTACCATCTTTTTGATATTTCTCTGATATTTAGATTTTCTCAAAGTTATTTATTGTAACGGTATCTTATAATCAAAGATGATAAATTTAATGATGGTTAAAAACTACAAAACTAAATTATTGCTCCTCAATGTCACGGGCCTCATGCTCATCAAATTGTCTATTTTGTTATTACAACAGCACTTTGGTATGGATCAACAATGTTTGCAGCGAATAACTGTGTTGTTTTCATTGTTTTAGTGTGCCATTGACTGGAATGTTAGCCGTTTAAGGAATGCTGATGTTTAGCAATCTTTGGCAAGGTACGGCTGGGAATTGTCTTCTTATTGTCTTGTTAAGTTATCCTTAAGTGGTTAAGGTTGTGTCGATTTCATGAATTCCAAATATCTGTTATAGAGCTTGTTTGTCAACCTTTGTTTCATAAGGACTAGAGTTATTTTAGTTACTATTATATTTGTTTTCGAAATTTATTCCAAGGGAACATAATTACATGTTCATGGGAACATATCCAACAGTAGATATTTTTGAGATGATATTGATGATGATGATGAACATAATTATATACTTCTAGGATGAAAGTAAATAAAAAATATGTGTAATACGTGTTTGAGGCTGAAATAGAAAGAAATAGATTCACTCAAACATAATATATTCGCCTCTATAATATTAATGCGATTCTGAAAATTCTGTAGACGAATAAAAAGAAGTACTTCAGCTGTGTCTACAAACTATCTTAATGTAAAGAGATAAAGTTTTAATTGCTGTCTAGGTATAAAATTTGGATCAGTACGTAGTAAATGAAGCGAAAAATTAAAAGAGTAAAATTTTTATATAATACTGAGAAGTAATTGATGAACATGGGAACTTTAAAATTGAAACTATAGCTAATCGATTTTTTTTATATTCATAATTTGATACAGTTTGAAGAGTTAGATTGTAGATTGTTCAGTTTTTGTTGATTTTCAATAGTAAAATAATTTTTTTACAGCGGGATCAGACTTTAACTGAATCAAGTATCAGACTTTAACTGAATAAAATCCACTTCGGTTCCTTTTTTGCCTTCGTTCCAGAGTCCCTGGTTTCACTTTCAAAGGCCTAATAGACTTCGACCCTGCTAGGGTCCTACAATTTGTTGACGCGCTTGTAATACTTCACGCCGCCGATGACTTGGGCACAGTCCGCATCGTTACTGAATGTCCGGACGATAATCTTTCTATTGATCGCCGTGTAACTTTATATGTGGTAGTTTGGTTTAATAAAACGAATAAAAACATCATGTAAGACAAATTATAGTAGTTAAAACAGTATCAAAAATTACTTCATAGCAATGAGTTACCCTTTTTAAAACTAAACTACATAGTTTCTAAGAATTCTTTAAGGAAAAACCAGCATTTACTGAAAAAGGATCGACTTTGATCAATGTTAAATATATTCTTTAGGTTGAACTTGTTCACAATAAATGTACAAGGAATTTCCAATTACTCATTCCTATTTATAAAAGAAAGATTTGTAAGAGGCAAGATTATGTCAGCTATCAGGAAAACGTTATTAGTAAATATTTAACTGCTATAGAATGAGATGAAACATCCTTAGCTATAAACAACGTAGCTGAAAGTAATCATAGAATACGAGTAACTTCATTCACTCACATTTGTGGAGTAAGAGATTTTTTTTTTTTTATGGTAGGTGAAAATCATCCAATGACGAAACCCGCTCTTGGGCGGAGCGGGAGACCAGTGTCAGACTCTTACTGACTAAAAAACCTACCCCGTACCTTCCTTGCCTTATTCCTGGAGTCGAGGTAACAGTTTTCCACCACCCTCTAGGCTCCAGGAGGCTTCGACCCTGAAGGGCCCCTGCAGTTTGCTGACAACTCCTTGAGGCGCGCGGGAACGGTGCGCGCCGTTGACGACTTGGACTCGGTCTTACCAGACGACCGGACGGCGAGCTACCCATTGCTCACCGTCCGCGAGCCAGTGTCTACGGTGGCCGGATATCGGCAGGAGTGGAGTAAGAGATAGTATCAGGCCTACTGAATAATATCCACCCGAATTCCTACAATTATTATTTGACTGTCAGGGACATGGTGACTGTTTTATATATTTCCACAGCCTTGGCATATACATATAAAATGTGCTTTCTTAAATGTTCGATTCCACTTAAAAATAATACAAAAATTACTATTAACATAAAATGATCTTGAATTCTTAGCGTTTTGTTAGAAATAAGTGAAATTTAAAGAAATTTCTAATTCCCACAATGTCAAGTATCCAATCTACTTATTTCTCTAACTAAAGTAACACGAAAAAGAAAACCAATAACATCGTCGTACATGCCACTTACCTACATACAAGGATCTCAAATCGAAATTCATTACGGAGGCGGAAAAACAAACGGACATAAGTGCAAAACCAAATACGAATGGGAGAGGAAATTAATCTTAAATTGATGTATTTGCTTGCTGCCAATCAGCAGGGGAATTGCGATGGATCGTTTCTCTGCAAATCGTAAAAATAATAATGATTAAGCAGAATTTATTATCAAATAAATCTCACTAGGCCCTCGTGGTGGATATCGACCCATTCTATCTTCAAGAGAGTACGCCTAAGTTCCAGAAATGGATACATTTTAAGGCTGCAATTATGCAAGAGAAATTAATATGACTGATATTGATGATACTGTTATTTTTCTAATAGCTTTTGCTAAACTTAAATAAGACTTGCAAAGACTAGAAGAACATGACAAAGAAGAACAAACAAAACACAACAGCTTTTATGAAGCAATAGAACAAGACCGTCAATGATGGTGATGATGAGAAAACAAACAAAATTTTTGCTAGAGATATCGAGTTTAAAAATAATTTATATTAAAATACAGATGCGATAGTGACCTTTAATGACATCATTCTCCTTTGAGAATAGTAACAATTTGATTTCGATAAAGAGGTTGAGGTTACAAAGTTTGACGATTTTAGTTCTGATAATAATTTGTTTTATTGCTTTTTAAAACGTGCCTCCTTTTATGAGTCAGGCAGATATCATTATTACATTATATTTGTGGATATTATTTCATTCTGAACTTTTGACTTCATTATTTTGATACCGATATAATATACGTATATTATTTTGTTCTTTTCTCAGATTCATTTCGGAAATATCATAAGCTCATCAATTTTTATTATTATTACAGCATCGATTAATCAATTATTCACAATGGTTTGCGATAATTTTGCGTGAAGGAAGAGAATTTTTTAATTGACCGTGTAATTTGGATTGTCTGTAATGTCACGAATTACTTTGATTTTAATATAATTTTCGATGCTCCAAATACTAAAAGAATTGGAATCATCCAAATGAAATATTTATACGTAAATAAATGTTTTGTTACTTATTAATATCATGTACAACTTGAATATTACCAGTCTTATCAGATCATTATATCTTCATATTATCTTCTAACCTGTACTGTCTCACTGCTAGGCAAAAATGTGCCTCGATTCTTTATATTTGTCCCAGGTCTAAGCAACTTCTTACCAATTCCTAAGAAAGACTTAAACGTCGTCGAGCAGTTTCTTTCTTGATCTGCCGTAACTCTATCATATTTTTGCCAATACCAGCCTTTTATCCATAATAATTTAACACAACATTCTTCGTTTGAAGTCTTAAATTTATCCATGTACGCATTTATTTCATTTTTTGTCAAGCTCTCTGCTAATCTAGCGAGTCCTTCACTGTTAATTATAGCTGGACCAAAATAACCAGACGTGACCTTAATCACCGACATATTATTTACTAAGATCCTAATGAAGCGTACTCACGGATGCCCATATTAGTATGTTTCTAATTCTGTTTGTATGTTCGTAAGCCTCATTGTTTCGCTCCAAAATTTTTTGTTCGCACAATTATATGCTTCGTTAAGTCGAGAAGACAAAAGGACTTTTTGTAAGACTTAAAGGATTTGCGGATATAAGTAGAGAATCATCAAAACAACTCCTGTGGTGGTATTCCCATAATGCCGTACCAACAAAAATGTACCTTAGCCTGTGTGGTGTAGGGCTTAAAATTGAAGATACTGATCGCCGAATCAAGATATCAGCAAACAATTGAGTGTATCATGATTGACTTTATAGTCAGTCACGCCCGAATTTATTTGCGTTTCACCAAATGGATCTTGAACTTTATTTCTTTTACGATATGACTCAGAATCAAGTATTTCGTCAGCAAAATAAAGTTAGTACATTAAAACATGAAAGCATTAATACAGTGAATGGTTAAAAACGTCTCGATTGACATTAATTCTTCCTTGTTGCGCTTCTGATTTGCATAATCTGTGAACTTGTTTCTCTTACAAAAAGTTATCGAATGAATCATGCCGTGATTACTGCGTTACAATCACATGCGTACTTTGTGTTGATAAAAAACTTGAATGGAACGGGAACGTAAAGGTTTTTCTTGGAATATTTTATGCTTATTGATGCATTCTTGCTTGTGTACCATATCGTTTTATTATTGTTTGTTTTAACACAGAAATTTATTACATGATCAAATATGTCAATCTTAGTCTTTCTAGTATCGTGATGGCGTTTATTTATTTTGTTTATTTATTTAACAATTTTGTACACACGAAATAATAAAAGAAAAGAAAAGGAAACAGAAAAATAGGTACAGAGGTGATGCTTATTTCTAAAGAAATCTCTTCCAGCAAATATGGCGTTATACTCAAACAAACACTTTTGTGTTCATAATATTGAGTTAAGATAATAATAATAAAAACTGAGTTGATTTTGCAAATCACCTTGCTTTTTATCGATATATTTAATAACATTGTTTGGTTAGGGGCCAAAGTTATGTCGTATTAGTTTCCCATCAAATGTGGATGGTTCTTGTAATTTATGCCTTGTGCAGTATCAAATAAATTATTTTTCTTTCTTTCTTTTCATTAACTTTTCGGTTTTCTGTAGTTTACATTTCGGGGAGTGTGCACTAGAATTCAGAACTTAATGCCGCCAAGTCTAATCCTTCATTCTGACTTACGCCGTTGAGCCACCGGTACAAGACGGACATCTCACCCATACGTACAAAGTATTTTGGAAAAACACATTTATTATGAGTAAGATGATTGAGCAGTGGAATTTCCAGGCGGAGTCTGGGTTGCCTGATGGCTCCAACTTCTCTTGGGGTCTTGGAATCTTTACTTCTAGGTAAGCGTGCCACATAATCGCTGATTATCAGGTAAGATTGTGGTCAAACGCAAGCCAATCCAAAATAAAGTCAAAATAGTAATATCACTCATTTATCACTCACTTATTTCTTTATTCAAAATCGATGGTATTTCCAAAGATAACTTCACAACATCAATGGACAAGACATCTTTCAACAAAGAATAACATTATAAACCTTGGAACCTAACACCGTGAGCATCACACGTGCACCATGATCCACCTCCATTGATGCATCTTACGGATTTGGCGGTTACGCCATAAAGACTTATGAAGATTTATGTATAAAGGACGTTCTGATGAATGTAGGCCAAGAGCTGATGGATTGTGTCAAAGAGTTCGAGGCTCTGGAAAGCAAAGATTTTAGTAACAATAAAAGCTGGATACGCGTTTTTGCTCTAGCCGTAGAAGGAAGTATTTGATGATTGTCATGTCAAAAAATAAGGCCACAAAATATTTAAACTCATAAGCTTCAAGCGAACACCGGCGTTCGCACACACCTAATGACTTTTATTATGTCTCTAATTACGTTATTCAAAAGGTTAATTTATTTTATTAAGATCAACAATAACAAGGAAGTTGCAGATATTAATTTACCTACTTATTCGCTTTTTACGTCTACAAATTAAATTAGGGTAGGTGTAAGTATACCTGTCTATACTAGATGCCTGCCGTATATATTCGTGAATATTACTTATTTATCGATAGTACCCGAGATAATGTTTATATCAGCAGGTTCTTATTTGCAAAACAGGTATGTGCGAGAGTTAAACTCAAATTTTTACTCCCAAAAATCTACTCGTAATCCTACAGTTGCCTTTTGTATTCTACGGCCGTCATGATTCTTTCGGAGAATCCCGCGACCCACTTACAATACCTTCGCATTTGACCATACTCTTACCTAATGGTAAGCGATGATAATAATATTTGACGGCTCGGCTAGCGCAGTGATTGAGCGATTGACTGCTGCGCTGAAAGTCGCGGGTTCGATTCCCGCACGGAACAAATATTTGTATGGCCTACAGGTAGGTATTCCGGGTCTGAGTATCTTGTGTATGTGACTTTACATGTTTGTGAACGCACCCACGACACAGGAGTAAGTAATGGCGGTGGAACAAGCTTGCCTAGAACTAAACTCTTTACTCTTGACTGAAAAAATATAACAACGCGCAGAGGAGGAGAATATCAACCCGTATGCTTTTTTTCCCACAATATTTTCTGCGATACAGATTAATACTTACAGGTATCCCCTATAGCAGTGCTGTCAATATAATTACACGTTGATTACAAGTCGGTATTATTAGATAATCATTCCTTTAATGTTGTAATTAGATACGGGCGCGACAACCAGTTCATTGAACCAGTTTTTCTGATGAACCCCGATCGACTAAGCAATGGTATGGCTTTAGATTTGTTCATTCATAGATTGAGGTGTCATAAAAACATGAAACCAATTAGATGTATCCCATGGTAACTAATGTTTTTAGTTTTTTTTAGTAAGTGAAGAGATTTGTTTTGGTTTTAGGTTTATTTTTACGTGTGAGAAAACAATGTCCTCATTATATTTTTGTCTGTTTGTACGCAATAATCTCAAAATAAAACTGTACAGATTTTTTTTAAAGTTTTCACCAATAGATCAATGTTTTATGAGAGAGGCATAAGTGTAACATAGAAGCGTAGGTATGTTTTATAGTTGAGAAAAGCCGAGAATTACAATTATATGCAAAACCCTTTTCAAAGCTATGATTAATCGCTAATATAGTTATATTTAATTAGTATTTTATTTTTTATATGTATATTTTGTTAATTGATATAAACTAGTGCTTGACTGGGATCCCGCCTGATCGTAAGCAGTGATGCAATCGTTGATGTTGAGGCGCACTAGTTTATTGTTATACTATTTACTCTAGCATTGAAGACAATGTGAAAAGTGGCGATTATGTCAAACCCCCCAAAACATACCAAGCACTACAACAAGATGCTCCCTGTGCGGCTGTGCCCAACAGCTCGTCTAACCTTGATTTCGGTAGCAGTCAAGACAACAGCATGCTGTGAATCTCCGGATGACTTTACTGTCTAAAATCCACCTGTATTCGTTTTTTTTTTCCCTTTTGCCAGACTTTTGCATTAAAAAAAGGCTTGTTAAAACATCTAATTAATCAATTTAAAAGCTGTAATATAAAAGTATTCAATGTCAAATGTTTCACAATACAATATGAGTCGCTCGTGAGATTTTAATCAGCTATCATAGTAATTGTGATGCGAATAACTAGTCGCTGTCACGACTGGATTCCTGTACACATAACATTACGCGTGTTCCCCGAAAGAGTAGGCAGACATGTTCAGTGTGTGAACAATCACATTCCTATAGCTGTGTTTAAGGCAAACCCAGTGGAATGTAACAGGAGAACAAAGAGTCATTCTTTTCCTAAGGCCCTTTTTGAAGTAGAAATCATCTAATGACATCACCCATTCTTAGGTGAACCGTCAGGGGTTCAAGGGACTATGGTCCCAGTAGGCTTCAACCCTGCTGGGACCCTACGGTTTTGCTGACATCTCTATAAGGCGTGCGTGGAACACCACGCGCTGTCGACGACTTGGGCTCAGTTCGCACGGTGAGCTACCCAATGCTTACCGTCCCACCTAAATGTGAGTAGTGTATTTCTACCTTTTTTTTTCTTTAAAAACCGTTGCCCTACACTAGAAATTACTCTTATGTCGTAGATGCAGTCACAAACATATAAAGTCACATACCCAGACCCGAAACACCTATGTCTGCAGGCCACACAAATATATGTTCCGTGAGGGAATCAAACCTGTCACTTTACCTCTTCCAGAGAGGACGTCTGAGTGCTAAAGCAAGGAGAACATTAGAAGACTGAGGCTATGCTATGCTATTGTAATATTTTGTTAGGAATTAACTTCTAGTTACACCAAAAATCATAGCTTTGCTTGCGTGAAAATAGATATCTCCATAATAAAAAAAAACCTTTAAGAATTTTACCCAACCTGCAATCAAACCCAGGATCCTACTTTCAGTAATCGCATTCTTCTGTCGCACCCGCTAGACCATTGAGTCATTATTTTGATAAACACCACAATAAAACACATGTTTTTATAACCAACTGTTGAGAAAAGTTAAAATAATATAAACGAGACGGTAGTCGACGCGAAATTCTCACTTTCTAATGTTCGCACATAAACATAATCAAATTATGTCCAGCCGGCATGAGTGACCGTACTTTCGTTGAGCAAATATACCGTAAGGGCGAGGTACGACTGCTAGCGGGTACGTGATAATATAGATAAGCGTAACGGCTCATGGGCTTACAGAACTTTCAAAAAAATTGGGCTGGTTACTAAATTCACCATTTGGTATTTTTTTAGTAGGTAAAAATCATCAAATGTCGAATCCCGCTCTTAGGTGGAGCGGTAAACAATGTCATACTCGACTTACTGACTAAACAACCTCATCTGTTTCTACATTGCCATACATAGTAGGTCCCAGAGCCTTCTGCAGGGTCCCTAAGACCATTTGATGTTAAGGATGTGTCAAACTTTAGATAAGTTGGCCATTTGATAGGTTTTCAGATAAGAGAGATGAGATTCAAAAATTCATCTCATTTCGTTCATTCTTTAATCGAGTAATCGATCTTTGGAAAATTACATAAAAATAGAATCATTTTATTAAAATTCAACGATTTCCATTAATTTAATTTGTTAAGAATTCATAAAAAAATTACATCTTGTAATGCATCAGCGCATACTTAAAAAAAAAACCATGGACAAATGTAACACAGTGTAGATTTAAACTACTTTAAGAAAAATGATGATTTGAAACTACATGGTTTAAAACCTGTTACACATATTTTATAATTATAATTACGACATAAAATATGCATAAAAATTAAGATTAAAGCGACAAATAATAAATCTCTCAGCTATCAACGCGACCCTTTCCTTCGGGCAGTTCAAACATTACTAGAGAGAGAACAAAAACGGTGAAATTCTCGAACGACGTGTGAAAAATGGTTTTCATTTTAAGTTTGTTCAACGCCTACATTCTTGGAGTTCGTCTGTTTTGTCTTAAAACGTTTTGTGTGATGTTGGTAAGTAATAACTTTAACTTTATGCACATTTATGAAAAGTAGACAGTTAGGCTATTTGTTAAGTAACTTCGTCGACGAATTACTAAGCCGTATCTACATATAGCATAGCAAAATTAGCCTTAAGTATATTGTTTCAAAATTAAAATTAAAATATTATTGTGTGCTCAGCCAGGCGCAGAGCAGTGGTGGCCAAGTAGTAACGGCTCCGACTTACGAGTTGTAGTTCGCTGGTTACTCTTACATTGCATTGGTGAAGAAAAATGGGTGCATATGGGGCCCCACCACGATCTTCGGGGCCCAAGTCAACCTCCCCTGCAAGTTGGGGCACCTGCCGAACAACGGACGAGGCTCTGGCGCTGGCTTTCCCTTTTAGGGTTGGGAGGTCAGACGGCAGTCGCTCCCGTAAAGGCCACAAAAGTCAAATTACCATGGATAGGTCAGAAAAGATAATTGCCACGGATAGGGCGCCGCCGCAAAACGGCGCGCAGGAGATTCGCCCGACTCCTGTGGCAAGTGGGCAAGGGCTACCGTGTATGGGGCGAGCACGGTTAAAGACGCGAGCCCCAACCCGGAAGCTCCGCTTCGCCAGCCTGAACATTGGCACGCTGACCGGACGCGCGAGAGAGTTGGCAGATGTACTGCTTAGGCGAAGGGTGGCCGTGGCATTCCTGCAGGAGACTCGGTGGAAAGGCCGCAGGTCCCGACTCATCGGGAATGGCTACAAACTGATCTATACGGGTGCAGCCGGTGGGGAGAACGGGGTGGCCGTTGTACTCTCCGAGGAGTTTCACGACGCAGTCCTGGAGGTGAAACGCTACAGTGATCGGCTTATGGTCGTAGGTGTGCTTATTGATGGGGTTATAACCCACTTGATAAGTGCCTACGCGCCTCAGGTCGGTTGCAGCGACGCTGAAAAGGCTGCGTTCTGGGATCAACTCGGTGGGGTGCTTCGTGGCATCCCGTTGTCGCAGGGAATCGTTTTGGGTGGTGATCTGAACGGTCATGTGGGTGACAGGTGCAAGGACTTTGAGCATGTTCACGGTGGCTTTGGATACGGTAGCCGTAACGCTGAAGGGGAGACTATCCTCCAAACGTGTGCGGCTGCCGGCCTTGCCATCGTGAACACGTATTTCAAAAAGAAATCCGAACACCTGATTACCTACAAGAGCGGGAGGTACGCTACCCAAATCGATTTCTTACTCACACGGAGGCACCATATCAGTAGGGTGGCCAACTGCAAGGTCATACCCGGTGAGAGTCTCACTGCACAACACCGTCTCCTTGTCATGGACTTGCGCGTCAAGCCTAGGGTCAAGGTTGTTGAGCGCCAACAACGCCGTATACGGTGGTGGCGACTGAATGAAGCCACGTCCCAGTCGTTCGCGTCGGCCATCGGCGATAAGTGCGATGGTACCGATGGCGAACCTGTGCAAAGCCACTGGGACAGGATTCAGGTTGCCATCACTGAAGCGGCAAAGTCGGTGCTCGGCTTGTCCAGGGGCGGCCGCAAGTGTGACAAGGAGACTTGGTGGTGGGATGACACAGTCCAGAGGGAGATCAGAGAGAAGAAAGCCCTCTTCAAAACGTGGCAAGCTTCCAAATCTCCCGAAGACCGCGACGCATACAGAACCGCAAAACGTGCCGCCAAGAGGGCCGTAGCCAGAGCCAGACGAGACCACTTACAGCCACTTTACGATAAGTTGGAATCGTCTGAGGGGCAAAAGCTCATTTATAAGTTGGCACGTTCCAGGGTCAAAGCGGCACTGGATATCTCTAAGTGCCGCTGTGTAAGAGACCCTGACGGCAATCTGTTATGCGAGGACCTCGCGGTGAAGGAGAGATGGCGCTCGTATTTCCACGAGCTGCTGAACAAGCAGCACAAAGAGGTGCTGTCTCCGGTTCTCCCTCCAAATCAGGGACTTGTGCCCCCGGTTACGCCTGAAGAAGTGCATGTGGCCCTTCGCCGCATGAAGAACCGGAAAGCTGTCGGTGCCGATGGAGTCCCCATTGAAGCCTGGAAGGCGATGGGTCCTCGTGGTGTGGGCATCTTAACCCACCTATTTAACCGCATGCTCCTCACCGGAAAGATCCCGAGTCAATGGAGACTGAGTATTATCACTCCAGTCTTCAAAGGCAAGGGAACGGTGCAGGAGTGTGGCGACTACCGTGGGATTAAGGTTATGTCCCACACCATGAAGCTCTTCGAGCGGGTGATTGACTCTCGGATCCGACAGGAGTGCACCGTCTCGGGATGTCAATATGGGTTTAGACCAGGCCATGGCGCCATGGATCCCATCTTTGCCCTAAGGGTTACCATGGAGGGATACAGATCGAAGAATACGCCTCTGCACCTCTTGTTCCTAGACATGCAGAAGGCCTTCGACTGTGTCCCCCGTGAGGTGATCTGGTGGGCGCTGAGATCCAAAGGAGTGCCCGAGACCTATGTTGACATCATCCGAGATATGTACCGAGACTCCGGTTCTGTGGTTCGGACCGCTGTTGGCGATACGAAACCCTTCCCCATCACCGTCGGAGTTCACCAGGGCTCTGTCCTTAGTCCGTTTCTGTTCAGCGTGGTGCTGGACGTGCTGTCCTCCACCATCAGGGACTTACATGAGCAGCCGCCATGGCTGCTCATGTATGCAGACGACATCGCGCTGGCGGACTCGGACAGTGGGCGCTTGGTTCGACGTGTGACAGCGTGGAAGGAATCGCTGGAAAACGGCGGTCTGAAAATTAATGCGGCGAAGACCGAGTACTTGGCCTGTAACACAACAAACGCTGCTCCTGTTCGCATTGGCGAAGACACAGTCGAGCGCACGGAACAGGTCAGGTACTTGGGATCGGTGCTCCACGAGTCCGGGGATGTCGATTGCGACGTCGAGTCACGTATCTCGGCGGCCTGGGCGAAATGGCGTGAGGTGGCGGGGGTTATCTGTGACCCCAAAATGCCGGTTAAGCTCAAAGGACAGGTCTATAAGACCATCATTAGGCCTGTCCTTTTGTATGGCAGTGAAGCGTGGCCTGTACTTGAGCGGCACAAGCAGAGCCTGCGTGTCACGGAAATGAACATGCTGCGCTGGATGTCGGGAGTTTCGCGGAAAGACCGCATTAAAAACTCCCGCATCCGGGGCAGCCTTCAGGTCCGTGACATAGCGGATAAACTGCAGGAGGGTCGCCTACGCTGGTATGGCCACGTATTACGAAAACCGGCAGACTACGTTGGTAACAGATGCCTCGCCATGCCGCCTCCGCCGGGACCCGGAAAACGAGGAAGGCCTAAGAGGCGTTGGATCGGCGTCGTAAGGGACGATATGCGTGCCAATGGGCTTACGGCAAAGGACGCGAAAGACCGAGCGAAGTGGAGGCGTTTAAGTCGGAAAGCGGACCCCGGGCACCGAGGTGAAAGCCAAGGAAGCAACCGGGACTAACGCTGTGATGATGATGATGGTGAAGAAAAACATCATGAGGAAGCCGTATGTCCTAGAACCAAAAAATCGAAGACATGTTACTTCTTGATTGGTGGATTGTGGCCCTTTCTTTCTCCTAGAGAGGAGGCCTGTGTCCCAGCAGTGGGGACATTAAAAAGGCTGTTATGTTATATAATGATGATGATGAATATCTACATATAGCTTAGCAAAACCAGTCTTATATCGTTTCGAAATTTAAATTAAAATATTATTGTGTGGTCAGCCAGGTGCATTACTTTGTATAATTTATTGAATCATTACTGTTTTCAAAACGGTGAAGGAAAGTATCGTGAGGAATCCGGCATGCTCCCTTTAGCTATGTTATTATCATATGTATTTGTGTTTGTGTATGTTTGTTACTACTTTAATTTATTCAAACTCAGAAAAGCCTAAAGAACTTATTTATTTATTTAAATATTATGCAACACAAAAGTACAAAGGTGGACTAAATTCTTTACTCATTCGCTACTAATTAACCGAGCGTAGTTAAGGAAAAACATGGCAGGTGCATAAATAAAAAGAAAAGAAAAGAATTTAAAAAAAACATATGTACCCTATATAGACAGGAGATTTTTCATTCCGAAAGCAACTTTTCTTGCGACAATTTTAGACAATCACGTGGGCGAAGCCGATCGCAGAAGCAAGTATATCATCTCGCCATATTTCCCAATGGAGTTTATCAATACTGCGTAATGCAATACAAATAGTAAATAGTTCAGTAGTAAAAATCAAGTAAACAGAAAAGTAGACAGCATTGAGTAATCAATTCTTAAATTAGAGTTAATGTTCCTCAATGTAGAACAGGGTTCTAAAAATAGTTTTTCGTTTCTGGAGTAGGTTGCTCAATCATCTTCACATGTTTTTTGTTACGGGATTTCAATAGACACATGAAGGTATAAAAGGAAGGGAAAGAGGAGATGACTCAAAGGTATTTAGGATAAAACAGATGTTTCCCGTAGTTTTTGGGTCACCGGATTGGGTTTCTGACCAGTATCTGGTTTTTTTTTAAGGTAGGTAATAATCACCCAATGACGAATCCCGCCCTTAGGCGGAACGGGAAATAGTGTCAGACTCTTACTGACTAAACAACCTACCCCGTTTCTACATCGCCATGTATAACAGGGCCAGACAGTTTCTTACAGACTCGAATCCATGGCCCCATGGTTCCTACGGTTTGCTGACAACTCCTTAAGGCGCGCGGGAACAGTGCACGCCGTCGACGACTAGGCTTGGTATGGACGATTACCAGACGACAGATATTCCCAGCTGACTGCTACTTAAAAATTAAAATTTGGGGTAATGTCAGTGACGGGGATATTTCCATTTTGTTGGTCATGCATAGAAACTCTAAGGATATGACAGCTCTCCTCTTTCTTAAAATAAGAGAGAACAAGATGTAAAGAAACAAAGAAGTTTTGATGCAAAAAAACAGAATAGACATCAAAAAAATTACCAAAAAAAAATCCATAAAGAAATTTCATAACAACCATTGCGTTAGTAGGTCTCCAGTACTCTTTAACAGCTTCCCATTTTTCATCTTGCCAATATGAATAAATTTAGTGAATCAATAAAGCAGATAGTATACGACTTGAGCACGTCACTTAAACCTTTGACCCCCATCTTAAACTGTCTGGTAATAAAGCCCGGTGATATAACCCCTTATCTTACGCATTACAACACAAGTTTCTCAAGCTAATATTTGCTATTAAATTCGTAATCGTAGTATTGAGCTGGTTTACACGACACAAGTATTAGTGGAGGTTTAATTTTGGCTATTTTTGTACCTTCTTATCTTCATGTTACTGGTACTGTCAAAATCATTTTGAAATTGACCTTTTTAATTCTCTCTACAACGACCGCAATCCTGTGCATCTTGCATCTATCGGATTCCTACGATCCTCACCAAGTCATAGATTTATCTTGTGGGATGTTTTTCGATACTTCAGCTTCCGCTAAGCAGTTGCCACTACAATACAGATGTTAGTATAAAAATGATAAAGAGTAATTTAAAACTCATTTTTCAATCATTTTTATAATAGGAAATAAACCACCGTAGCATCGACTTGACTTACAATAAAGAAAGTTGACTCACTGGAACACTACACCAACAATTGGTTTACACACTTCAAGTCTCTTAATTTAGCGCCAAATACTGCTGATAACTGGATACGTGTGAATCAAGCTTAAACTCTGCAACTAAACCGGTAACACAGTGTTACAGTGTCGACATTGTCAAAGGTCGGCCTTTTAGAACAGGTTTCATTTATTTTGCTACGACTTGTAATGAATTTATTTTGTTTTCAACGACCACACACTTCGTTGTTAATGAATATTTTATAATTAACGGTAGGTTTGCGGTTGTCACAGTGATTAAAGGTTTAAGCAATATGATCATTTATAAAAATATTCTGGATGTGGTTTTCCTCTTTGTGAGTAATAAAATCATAAGTACTCTTTAGGTCTAGATCGATGTATTCATAGGAATCGTGAAGAAATTTTACGAGGAAATCACAAACGGAACACGGAAAAATAATTGTCACATTTACGGAAGTAATAATAAGATTTATTTCAAAGTATACTTTGTTTTTTTTAAAAAAAAAACGTTGCCCCAATCTAGGAATTACTCCTTTGGGTGCACTCACAAACATGTAAACCCACATACAAATTAAGACACACAGACCCAGAACAAATATTTGTTCCGTGCGGAAATCAAACCCGCGACCCTCAGCACAGCAGTCAATCGCTCAACCACTGCGCCCGCCGAGCCGATAAAATTTTAATTTAAAGTCTTCAAATATTCTATTGGCATAAACATTTATAAATATAGTAAAACTAAGTTAACTTTTTCGAACAAACACAAAGCATAATAACAAAACTTAAATACAAACAGAGTCAAATAAAACATATGACGAATGATACATGACAGTCTAGACATCTCTTAGACAAAACACTGTCATATCAGGACAAACACCTTTGTGTCAACTTGAAATTATTTAAGATTAAATTCTTCTTTAATATACCCACAACAATACTATGTAACTATATACATATATCTATAAACATAAGTTTATAAATGGGCAAGATAGACAATCATAAATACAAAAGATAACGTTTTAATAATACAAATTAAAATAATAACTAAAGGTAACAAAATTAATTCAATATAGAACATACTCACAATATTTCAAACGCAATAACCTTACGTAACACAGATCGACATACAACTAAGACCTAAACTATTAAAACATAACACAAAAAGTATTTGCACGACACAGCAAAGAATTCTTATTTGAATTGTAAAACGCTTGCAAATAAGTCGATTTCATTATAGCGTTTTCCTACTGCATGAAATTTAAGACACAGTGCATGATATTACTTACATCGCAGGGTCATCAAATGACACGGGAGAGAGGTATAATCTATTTGGAGTAGATCCAAGTGCTGATCAAACAGTCGAGTAAAACAAGTCTCGATTTGAAGGTCACATTAAGTAAAATATTGCTTAACAGTATATCTGCATAAATGGACAGTATAATGATCGTGTAGCGTATATTTCAAACAGTCATAAATTATTTAATAGGCAATTTTTTCTTTAAGTTTTTGCGTATCGTTGTATGACACAATACCCATAGTATGTATATTAGCTACATAATATTAGTGGTCAGTTTTTATTTATGAGTTAACCTCTTTGTGGTAGATGTGAATATATTATAGTTGAAAGAGATATCTCAGGAAATTAACTACACTATTGTTAGAAATATTTTTAAAACTAGACGCAAATGTCAACAAAATTTAATAATAATTTGATTCGTGATGCTAACATTGATGAAAACTTGTAAAATAAAAATACTGATAGCCTCAATTTTCAAATTGCAGACCTTTTGAAATCAAGTAACTTAGTATCGTTATAGACATGTAAATCAGTCTCTAATTACTAAGCAAAGTTCATAAAACTATGCAGATATTGCTAAATATTACAAGGCTAATGAAATCATTAGCCAACACTGCAAATTTTAGCACATCCATCAGCACTTAGAACTAACATTGCATTTGTTAACCATTCACAAATTTGTCCTACATTCCTTTAAAGGCTTGAGCCTTTAGCCTGCACAGACGTTAAACTAACACTGTTACTAAACGGGACCCCATCGATAAATCTATAGATTTTATCCATATTCTCCTTTGGAAAGGTAAACAATACTTATACCATAAAAGAAGCTACAGTTATGCCAACCCCCTTTGACTTTATTTTGAATATATTTTCTATAAAGAGCCACGCGGCGGCAAAGGAAGGTCACGATTCAGCCATAACGTTTGCTATTTTTGTTGAATTTAATCTGATATTGTTATATTCGGATTTGTAGAGTGCATTTATTTGCTTAGATCTGTCTTCCATTTGGTTTGTGTTTCAAGTATAAAACGATTTTGCCTTATTGAGTAAGTTCAACCCACATTCACCCACGACTGCATCTGCTTTGTGCTACCTTTTTCGGTTCCTTGTCAGATTGAGTTTGTATGCTTGTAACTCAATTGAGAAATGTATTGGGTACTATTGATAGTTTATAGTCTACAGTTCAAACGGTACATATGTTTTTACGAAGTTTAAGAGCATACAATGATAAGATTGAAATGAGTAATGCAAAGCGTAAAATGTTATTAATTCCAAACAAAAACATTGCAAATTCTGAAGAATATTTCTTAAAAGTTTTAACTCTATGACCCATTTTATACACTTACGCAAAGCATTCTGCTACTGACAGTATTATTTTCCTTTAGAAAATGTAAAGTATATTTGTTCCTGATGTCAGATGACATTGTGAAACTGTCTGGAAAAATAAGGAAATTCTGAGAATGGAATCGAATGAAATAGATAAATAAAGCAAATTTATTTGCACTAGATGCATGTTAGGCTGTCGATAAGAAGGAAAATGGAAACGAATATTGTTGAAAAGCATGAAGTCATTCCCATGTGAAATGAAATGTGTGAATGTGTGAAGTGTGTGAATGGAAATTGTGTCAAAATATAGGTGAATTAATAGTTTCAAACTATAATGATATAATTCTCATTCACACGCCTAATAATATTTTGAACTTAGATACATTATCAACTCAATGGGGTCAAATATTTTAGTAATCAGTATTTCTTAGTTCGATTTATTAAAATTGAAACATAAATGAGCAGTTCACTTGTCGGTCAACATCATCTAGATTTTAATTTATGAGTTACATACTTTTGAAGTTCAAAATTTATTATGCAAATAATATAGTACAAGAACATATGTTGCTATATTTTTCTATCAGAACAAAATCATTTATAAATATAAAATTCGAATTCAGAGGCAGCCGAGTTCTAGCCTAGGAACGCTCGGAAACGGAACCCTGGATCTAGCCTGGGATAAAGTAAGATAAAAAGGATTGAAACCAAATAAGGCGACACAAGAAATAAAGATATATGTTCTCAAGGATAGAGAAACACGAGATAGACATTTATATAATTTATTTCATACATTCCAACCCGGCAATCACCATAGAAACTTGAGATGTAATAATTAAACAATACAAACTTTACTCCTCGTCGTAAAGACCAATAAAAACGTCTTATCAAACAACATAATTATTTACGACCAATCAGAGAGAAACGTCATCATGGATAAACTTTTTGTGATATTCTTTAACGTTGATACCTTTATGAGAGACGTTAAAATAGTCGAAGAAGAGGATTAAGGATGTAGTATATACTATTTTATTAGCCTCATTCAGTTTTATCAATCTACTATAATTTATTACTATTTGAAGCTTCCTACTTTATAAGGCTCACTACAAAAGCCCCAGCTAATGAAGGAACGACGGGAAAGATAAATGACAAGAATGAAGGCAAAACAAAGATGACTGGTAAAATTAAATAAGGCACATTTTTCTTACGAGATATTAGACTATGTCACGATTTGCATCAATAAGATGAAGAATTTGGCAACGGTACCAAATCCATTGGTCCTTTGACCCCATGATGTAATCTTTAGCCAATCACATGACAAAGCTTGAAATATTGTTGATGGTAGCATCAACATCATTCTTTGAGCAAACTAGGTTCTTTTTTGCTGGGAGTTTTTTTCTTTAGCCATGCAATTAGCAAGATTATCATTTATATTACCTGCTTCGTATGATACATTCTATCCTGCAGTATTATCCCTTTCGGTAGAATGATTTGGTTTTTACCCGATGAATCAGTCTGCATCTAATTGTGATTTTAATATCCCCGGATTCATGCTATGACTTCATCACTTTGGTATTGTCATCAGATATATTTTGGTTAGAACTTTCGAATCATCTTTCAGTTATTTAAAGATGAGTTTAACCCCTGTTTTCTAAGATAATACCAATCGTATCAATCAAATTGACAGTTATGGATTATTGTGTATTGACATTCATCGATTGTTTTTTGTTTTTGTTATGGAGTCAAAAGAATGTATTCGTACTTATATTATCCTAGTTACATGTCGTATGTCGTTTTACTAACGATGCCTTGACAATGATGTTTTTTGGACTAAGATAGTGCTTCTATATTTAATTTGTATAGCATTGTTTGTTTGATCACATATCATCTTAGCCTTGTTATGAGGGTGGAAAATTTAAAAATTAACTTTTCTTATTGTCCGTGGAATAAAAAGAGCAACAGAGAACCGATTACGCGTAATCATAGCAAATGATTTAACTGGTTTGCCGCGTACTAGATAATCCTATTCTCCAAAATCCAACCGATAGAAAACCCGCTTTAGAAAATAATCATCGATGCTCATCGAAGATGTCTAGCATAGCATAGAATTAACCTTATAATGTTTCTTCCGCTCTAAGTGAGGGAATGGGCCGTTATTATCAAAGACATTAAGTACTAATAACGCTATTTGCTTCTTTTTTCCATTTCCAGTTTTTCTGACCAACATATAGCTAATAAGCTAATATGTTTAAATGTCTTCTTAAGCCCTGTTAGATTAAGCGTGACCACTGTTGTGTAAATAGCTTAGAAAACACAAATAGTGTGTGATGAGTAACACCATAGTAGGTTTGTGTTTGTGCCACATTCTCCGAAACACGTTAATGGTTGAATGAAACCTGTTTAACGAGATAATAAGAATATTCCACAGCTGATTATATCGTTGTCAAAATAGTCAGATTATAAGGTCAGTAAACGTTCCAGTTTTAGTAGTAGTAGAAGATTTTTTTGGCCTATTTGTAAAAGAATTTTTATTGTTTTTGTTAGGAATTTTTGTTGTGTTCTAAGTCTAACAATTCAGTAAGTACTAATGAATGGAGTACTAATTTAAGTTTTTTTTTTTGCGAATAAAATATTCTCTATATGATTGTCGTTTCAAATGTTATTTAATAGACTTGAATGATTGTGTGTCCCAACCAACAACGTTCTTAACTTTTTTATTGATATTTAAAAAAAACGAAGAAAAACAATTAAAATAAATAGCAATAATTGTATTAATATTAAGTTTTGTGTTCAATTAAGAATAATGATATGACCCTACAGTGTAAGTAATCTATGAGAAAGGTATAATAACGTTTAAGGATGTGCATACTGATATAGAAGAGAAAGAGTAAAAAAAAAAATCAAAAATTTTAAACACCGAAGCTGGTGCTTTAAATGGGTGTCTGGAATTTAAATTTTTTAAATAGTTTTAAGTTTTTTAATTTATAAATTACCACTTACCCATACCAATGGGTTAATATTAATTTATAAATTACTTTTCTAATACAAATAGGACAATCACGTTTACTTAAGCATGCTTTCTTTATATTAAATTTCTCATTAGCAGTTACTTAACTCATAAACTGGTTATGAGCATTCATTAAATAATTACCTTTCTATCAGTTAAACAAATAAATAGAACCTTTAAACGTCTTTAGCAGAATTACGGGAATAATAAAAATAAAACTTGATATCTCCTTTAACGAGAGAAATAACTTTATCTAATTAAACGAGGTCAGTGAACTGTTAATAAATAAACCCTGTACACATTGTTTCAAAAGATAAAAGTAAATAAGGAAAGATAAGGAAGTGTTACACGCGATTCGTTTCGAATTTGGAAATGTTTTATTTTTGTCTTGTATTGAAAACCAAGTTTTTGTTCTTGATGGTTTTTAGACCATGTTTACGTAAACGTTTACGTACTATGGTTTTTTTTTTAGACTCTTACTGACTAAATAACTTACCTTTTTCCTACATCGCATCTATACCAAGGCTAGAGCCTTTCTTTTAGACACAAACCCTTGGCCCCAGTTGGCTTCGACCCTTTTGCAGGGTCCCTACGGTTTGCTGACAACTCCTTGAGGCGCGCGGGAACAGTGCGCGCCGTAAACGACTAGGCTTGGTCTGGGCGATTACCAGACGACAGGACGGCGAGCTGCCCACCACTTACCCCCGCGGCTGCTCACCGTCCGCAAGCCGTAGCCGTGGCACGTACTATGATCCCAAATGAGAATATCTGTCTATTGGCATCAACACGTCACAACTGACGTCACGTCGTAATGTCTAAGATCAAGGAAAAATAATATGGTTCTAACCCTGTCATCAAACTTTTAAGCCCCAAGCAAACGCCAGCGTTCGCACACCTATTGTCTTTCCATTATGTCTCTAATTGCGGTATTCGAAAGGACAAGTTTTGTATGCTACTTTTTGTTATTAAAGTTGTACGATTCCTGTGCGATTTGCTCTGAGACTAAATCGGTTAGCACATTAAAGACAAGAATCAGAAAAAAAAATGTTAGCCTACAAAAAACCTAACACTATAAACATTGAACCTACCGCAAAAACCTGTTCAAAGTTTAAAGGTCAGTGTACATACCTTGGGTAAAACCAAAACTGTAGAAGACAATGCTAGATATAACGTATGATCATCTCTACGTTGAATTCTTTAGCACCCAAGCTCTCAATTGACTAAATTATTTTATTGTGCCAATGAAGCCGCTCTTATTAGTAAACAAAACATTCATCATCGTAATTTTATGAGTTCGCAAAAGTCAACAATTATATCATTATAAATAGCTATACAATGAGCTATAGAAATATATCGTTATAGCGTGCTATTGTCTAAAGAAACAGCTGTGAGTGCAGCGCTGGTCTCATCAAAGAATTTGTGCTAAATTAATTTAAAAGTACCAAATTTATTATCTCCTTTTGCTCAGTCTACCCAAATGTTGTCTATAAGAAATTGCCCCGTGTGATAAGACCAAAGTCAAAAATCCAAGTCAAAGTCAAAATATTTTATTTCATAGAGGCCTGCATGGGCACGTCTTGTAAGACGAACATTTAACTCTTATTTTTAATTATGTTTGTCCTATATTTTTTTAGTGCAGTGTGTGTAAAGAATATAATAAGTAGTAAATATCAATTAAATGCTGAAATTTAGTAAGTTTATAAAAAACACGGGAGCCTCACTAGCCAAACGAAAATGCAACATGATCAACCACGACCACTTTATTAAGTGTGAACGACTAAGAGGAAGAAATTGAAAAACTTAATTATTTAAAAAAAAACATTCACGTTCAAAAGCACCAATCTAGATACTTAGTTTATTATATCAGTCATTGTTATTGAGTGTTAAAAATCAACAAATCAACAATAAAAATCTGACTAAAATCTACGCTTGTTCCTTTAAATTTCCCTATGCATCCCAGAGCCTTAGTGATTTTGTCAAAGAACTCATTAAATTAATTCCAAAAAATATTTAAACTATTTGCTAAAGTCAATACCGATATGAGAGAACCACACATGATGTCTCTCTGTCAACCCTAACCTATTTAAGGCGACAGCCTGTCACCAGGTCCCATCACTAGCTTACACTTAAGGCCGTGTTTACTCCGGAAGGAGCAGAAACTTTAAGTAACGACTTGATTGCATAAGCGCTTATCAATCAAGCTCGTCAAGTCAAAGTTAGGGTAACCATGTGTCTATGTTAAAAACCGGATATGTACAACTTTTTTTATAAGCATTCAACCTTTTTCGAACCTAGTCTGGCACTGCTGTTCAGATTTTTCAATATTTTTGTTTAATTGCTATATATTAGTGCTTGACTGCGATCCCACCTGATGGTAAGCAGTCAATGGTTGATGGTGAGGCGCACTAGTCTAGTAAGAGCCTATTCACTAACATCACGGTTTCCTCACGATGTTTTCCTTCACCAATTTAAGAGCAGTGGTGATGAAATAAATTACACAAAGTCTTGCGCCTGGCTGGGTTTGAACTCACGACTTACAAGTCTTAAGTCGGGGCCGTTACCACTCGGCTACTACTGCTCTTAAAACCCAAACATATCAGGATATATCCCGGCGTTTACTTTCGGTATGGTGACCCTAGTCGAAGTGGAATGCGACCCGCGATAAGGAAGCATCTGCCTGCTCTAATTTGTTTGTTGGAACTGTTTATAAGAGCATTGTGTCTTGATATTAGATTTGATAATGAGAACTTTGTACGGCTGTTAACTTGATGAAAGGCTGGAGCATTAATTGATAGTTACCATGGCTTTGGTGACTAAGGAACACACGCTGAGAAAGAGAGAGATATAGGGTTAGTCTTGCAGTTACTAAAATCAACTTATACAATAAATAAACAAACAAATCCACGGTTCTTTTTAACGAGAGAAATCAAACTTTTACTGATAAAACTTATCGTCCTAAATTGTAAATATCTACTCAAAAATAAAATAAAAAAGGAAATCCAGTCCTAGACCGCAAAAACAAAAAAAACTAAAGAAATATTGGTGAACTTTTAGTCAGTAAAAGTTTGACACACTCTGGAGGTCCAACCTAAAACGTGAGAAGTCTTTACATGATTTTTCACCTCCAAAAAACACCGTAAATATACTTTACAATCAAGTTATCATCATCATCATCAGCCATATTAATGTCCCCACTTCTGGGACACAGGTCTCCTCTCTATGAGAGTTAGGGCTATAATCCACCACGCGGGCCCAGTGCGAATTGGTGGATGTCACATGTCTTCCAATTTTTGGTTCTAGGACATGCCGGTTTCCTCACGATGTTTGCCTTCACCGTTTTGAGAGCAGTGGTGGTGAAATAAATTACACAAAGTAATGCGCCTGACTGAGTTTGAACCCGTGACCTACAACTCCTAAGTCGGGGCCTTTACCACTCGGCCAGCACTGCTGACAACGGCATTTAATAACATTTATTTAAACATCAAAATATTACTACTTAAATGTTTAAAATATCCTCTACACTGACATAAAGGTTAGGCAGAAGTCGGTACGCCACTCAAACAGACGAATGTATGATATCATCAAGTTACTAACTTCCTCGGAGTCTGCACTAGCAATTATCATGTTCTGCTAATTACTAGTATTGCTTATGTATGCCTAATATAGTTGAAGTAGAAGATATGATTTACAATAATTTCAACATTAACAATCATCATCAACATCTACAAGTTTTCAACTAATTATTGATTTTTAACATTATACGTGGAACTTTACATTGATGACATTAGCGCAGTTTTGAGACGATTGCATCACTGCTTACCAGGAGGAGGAGGAGGGTTTTCCGCTTTCAGGTGGGATCGCAATCAAGCATTAGTTTATCTACATCTACACTAATATAATAAAGAGGTAAAGTTTTTTTTTGTTAGTTTGTTTTTTTGTTTGTAGGGACAACAATAGAAAGCTGCTTTACTCCTGAGTGACATACAGGCTATATTTTATGTACGCGGGCGAAGCCGCTGACAAAAGCTAGTAGCAAATAAAATAAAAATAGCTTTAAACTTAAGTATTTTTTTTTTTTTAAAAAGGTGTTTATTTCATTTTAATATTTATGTTACGCTATTGTTCAAGGGCAAGCCTATGCCATTTATAATATGCGTGACTTTGGTGTAAAACTAATTGACTATACGCAGGCCTTCAAAAAACATCATTATACAAAATTGTTCAATTTTTCAAATAAATTCAATGGCACAAACTATGTAACTAAATACTTCCTCATTACTAGTTTCCATAACATGGTAATCATTACATAAAACATTTTATTTGCCAGCAACCTTGAGCGAACAAAAGAGGAGCTAGAGTCACTTGCTAGAGACTAGTGCTTCACTGACTGGCGATCCCACCCGATGGTAAGCAGTGATGCAATCGTTGATGGTGAGGCGCACTAGTTTATTAAAACTCTATTCGCTCTAGCCTTGAAGACACCTAAATTATAATCGGACAGGAAAACCGCAGCAGACAAAAGTGGTCCAGTCCCTCGATGTACGCCTATATGTATATTTTATCAAAAGAGCAGCTGTTTAGACTTGATCTTTAATTTAAAATCATCAAGGCTAGAATGAATAGGCTCTTAATAAGTGCGCCTCACCATCAACGATTGCATCACTGCTTACCATGAGGTGGGATCGTAGTAAAGTCAAGTCAACTAGTTTAAATCAATTTAAAAAAAAAATCGCATCTACTTCTTAAACTAAGTACCAGGAGGCAGACTGATGAGAAGCTATCCGGATGTAGACACAAGCAAAAAGTTACATCAAACAAGGTTGAATAAAAAACCCGACGTCGTATAAAAGTTGCTATAGATTCTTAAATACAGTTTAAACGTGCAACAACACTAGAAACATCTTCAAAGTATTCGCCAATAATTCGACACGCGATATTAGTTACATCGGAATTTGTATCAACAATAAAATACTTCTAATCGGTTTTTTTATTCTTTTTTGTGTTTTATGGCATCATTTTTCATCAAGTGTTTTTTGTTCTTACTTCTTTTGTGTTGATCATTTTCATTTTTTGTTTAAAGTGTTCATTGATCTTTGGATTTAAACTTTTTAAGAATATATGTACGTAGGTATGTTGCGCCTATCACAAATAAGAAATATTTGAGAGAATGATGATTCCTTAGAGTCACATAAATATTTAACTTATTCTTATTTAAGTTTATAAACTTGACCCCTTTTTATTTATGGTGCGTAAAAATCTTCCAGTGACGAATCCTGCCCTTGGACGGAGCTGAAAACAGTGTCAGACTCTTACTGACTAAACTACCCACCCGTTACTACGATGCCTTATATACAAGGGCCAGAACCTTCTTTTCAGATCCAAATCCTTAACCCCAGTTGGCTTCGACCCTTCTGATAGGTACCTCCTGCTAAATTGTTCAAAGGAGTGAACACATCTCTTAAACACAAAATATAACTCAAGAAATACTGTTGGCTTTTAATTAATAAAGCGCTAATACTCCCTCTCATGCCACTCAGAATAAAAAAGGTAATTTTAAAGTACCCTACGCTCAAAAAAATAAACTATTCAACTAGCCCTTCTACAATACAAATCACTTAATTTACAACAATAAGTTTTATAATTTACAAACAGTTTAACTTAACCACGTAAATAACAGAAAACAATTAGAAATAACTCCCTTTAACGGCACAGTAAGGTATTTGAAGTTAATCGAAATATTCTAAGTAGTTGAACTTAATGAAGTGTGAGTACGCAAATGCCAACGAACTGAAATTATAATAAATATCTGCTAAGCGGTTCTCTTACCGCTAATGGCTGTCTTAATGTTTTGATGTCGTAATGGTATGTTGAGCTTGGTATGCTTAACCGGGCTGTGGTTGTAATATTGATTAGTTTGCTGTAAAATAAATAAAAGGATGACTGACGGACAAACTGAATATTTTTTTCGAAAAATTTAGTATAAGTGTTATTAAGTTTATTTTTTTTTAAGACAGTCAATGCCCCCATCGTTTGAAGAGTTAACCAAACTCCTAAAAAATATATAAAACAAACTTATTCGTCTAGTTTTAGTTGTCTAACACTAGAACATACATAATTAAGAACTCAATAAAATTCATCATAATAAGAGAATAGAACAATACTTTATTGTGCACAAAAAAAATAACAATTTCGCAGAAATTTATATAAATGCGTACAAAAGCGGTCTTATCGCTGACAGCGATATCTACCAGACTACCTCAGGATGGAGTATAAGAGCTTGAACTAAAAGTAATATGATGATTTCACTCTTAAACAAAATTTCGGTCGTAAAACATTTTTAAACGACTTTTTATAACCTTAAATTAATAATGATATTTTTACGAGTTTGAAAAAATGACTTTTAATTTTAAAAGTTTAGTTTATTACCTAATTATTGCTTTATTAAATTAATGACAGTAGCATAGCTAAGTCTTTAATTTAGTATTCAGGATAAAGTAGTCGATTAGACGTTCTGTGACGTCATGAGGGTACTTCGAGTTAACTCGGTTTACGAAGATGAACTTTGGCTGTCGGATTAGCTGTCATTCTTAGTCCTCGGTTAGTTCCTGGTTTGCATCAAAACAGCTGATAGAATATTAGTGGCTTTATCATGCCTCGACATTTTATACATATATAAATAAATGGAAATAAAAATCGCTGTTAAAAATAATAATAATAAAGGAAGAGGATTATTAAAATATTCCTAGAATTATAATAATTAATAATATTTTTGTTGACATGTGGAATGTGGGTTTGGCTGTCATAATGCTGATTGTCTTAACCTTCAATGCCCTTCAATGCCCTGATGGCTAGATTTAACGGCCATCTGTCGAATCTGACGTTGCGCGGTTGCTTCAAGAGTCTGATACAGAGAGAGTACAGAGGGTAGTACACCTCGATACGGTTCGCATTGTGAGGCGATTCCTGCTTCTTGAGCTCTAATAATTTGAACCCTACTTCCGACACTGGTAGACTATTAATTTTATAAGCGTTTGATAAAAAATATACAAAAGAGATTGCCCATACCTCGTACTATGATGTTTTTCAAGTATATTAGTAACAAAAATAATGTTTCATTTATATGTATAATGTATTGAAGTAGATTTTTTTTAAATATATAATTAACCACATTAATAATAGGTATATATAAATATTAATAAATGGGTAACAATTCCTACTTCCGCAAAAAATATTATTATCATAAAAATAAACATTTATTCATTTATTTGGTTTATTGCATATAGATTGGTACGGAGCCACATAAAATGTTGGGCAATCTTTTTTTTTAATAATAATTTAAAAAGTTCCTTAAAATATACGCATGTAACTTCTAGACTCCGTCACACTCGCAAACGACCATCAAAATGACTACGATCATTAGCAGACGCAGCTCAGCAGATATTATTCATAATAACTTCAGTTCATTCACTTATAGTTTACCTTTAATTACCTAGGCTTACCTGGTTATTAGGATCCGTCGTAAAACACGACTATTTTAAATGGTACAAGTTATGGATATAAAGGCTACATTCGTTTCTAACGTTATAAAGATTTAAAAGTAGTTTTATGCACTGAGAATCGCGTACTTAGAAATCATCAATAAAAGACTCTTTATTTTACAATTTGATTTTAGTGGTAATTTTTATTATACATTTTCTACTGTTTTCTTTTTTTTTATTTGTCTGACAGTTTTAAGTACTCCAACTTGTGCTACATTAATTCTAACAATAGCTTTCACTGATTGGACAGGTCTATTCAAATCTGTGTATCCTCAAAAGACTATTCGAGACCTTAATCTGCATGGTTCTCAATTTAAATTTTCAATTTGATGTAATTTTTTTTGTGTTTGGCCTCTGAGTTTGTTTCAGTATTTCTTCTCTGGATAGTCAGCTAGAAGACATTGGTCTCATCTAGTATAAATTATTTAAAAAAATGACGTGTAAAAGTGGTTTTAAATATCACGTATCAAAGGAGTTATGTACCTTCTGAGAAATCTAGGAATATCACAGAGCTGAAAAGTAAACAGGGATTCCAAGTATGTAGATTGATGGCTATCTTTACCGTCGTAAGGAAACAGATGCATACCAACTGATCGGATTAGTCCATTTAAGTCTGTTTGGTATTTCCTCTTAAAGCCTTTCCACCTGACTAAACAACACGTTGCAGCCTACTATTTCTTTTTATAAGAACGAAAAGGAAAACATCGATCGTTGAGGAAATATTTTACTATCAAAAAATAAAAAGGCAACCTAAGGAGGCTTATGTTTACACATCTAAAAGTCCAAATCCCTGTTGTGATAAGTTAGTTTTATTACTGTAATGATTTTGAAACTGTGAGTGAGTGGATAAATGTACACTTGTATAGAATAAGTGTCAGCACTTATTCTATACAAAATCTGATCACCTACATTCCTTTGGGCTCTTATGAACGCCTAATATTGTGTATACGTGTTACATGTATAGTGAAAATGCCGAATCGTGATCTGAACTATCATTGGTCGAGCATCCACAAAAACCTGATAAATTAATGCAATATGGATAGTGCCATATTATATTTCACGTGACCGACACTTGTTCTATACAAAATCTGATCGCCAACATTCCTTTGGGCTCTTATGAGCGCTTTATACTGTGTTTACGTATTTCAAAGATCTGTTACTTACCATGTATAGCGAAAATGTCTAATCGTGTAATAAATAAATAAAAAAAAAATATATAAATGCAATATAGATATCGCCATATTATATTTCACGTGACCAACACTTGTTCTATACAAAATCTGATCGCCGACATTCCTTTGGGTTCTTATGAACGCTTAATGCTGTCCACACGTGTTTAAATCTGCTGCTTGCTATGCATAGTGTTCATCCGACATGCGTGGTTATTCATGAATGACATCATCGTCAGACCATCAGCCGACAGGCGTGGTTGTCATTATGACGGTCCAACTTTTTTTTTGTCATTGAGTGTGAAGATGAAAAAAGTTTATAGTGTTTTTAATGTCTTTTTTTTTAATTTATTTATTTAAGAATTTAAGTAATGTTATGTTTTGTATTTTTATTAATCATTATGTGTTTGTTTTTCAATAATTGGGTTTTTGTGGCTAAATTAAACATGTTTTCAAAAGATTTTTTTTTTGTTTTTGCCTAATCATTATTAAATATTTCAGTCTAACCGGATACGGCTGAATTGTATGTATTTTATATGGAGTGACTGTCTATCAGACCACCACAACCCATTAACTCAGCATCCAACGACGCCCTGAGTTTGGATGCGGAGTTCCTGAGTTGGAGCCTTCTGGAGCCAAGGGTTGATGCGAAAGCGGAACACCAGAGCCCTAGTCAGTCAGTAAAAGTCTGACACTGTCATCCGCTCTGCCTAATTGCGGAATTTGTCATTCGACGATTTTTCCCACCATAAAAAAGCAACCCATCAACTGGGCAATACTACTCGTATACTCCTTGAATAAACTGATGGTCAGAATTTCTGACATTTGACTACCTTTAAAGACTGTCAAAGATCTAATCTTATTTTAGACCAAAAGTTAACATTATAGAATAATATTTACAATGTCTTACCATGAAACCACAGATTAAACTTTATTACTTCACAACCTCTTGTCAAAATCGGCAGCCATTTTGAGAGATTGCATCAACATTATTACTTATTTACAATAACATAATATCTTCAGGAATCTCAGTAGAGTGCTCTTAATCAATCAATGTTTGCAAAGTAAATGTCACGGTCGAATCAAACAAGTTCTTATGAGTTTTAGTAATCTTTAATATTGGTAATAATGATGTTATCGCTAATAATGTGCATTGAAAAAAAAATGGCGGCGAATTAGGTAAGCTAATCGATTTGATATTGACATTATCGATTTTTTATGTCGATTTTTTTTTTGTTTTTTTCAATGCAAATATTGTTTTTATTATTATAAACCACTATTTTTTTTTGTGTATTTCCTGAGTGAATCACTAAATTAATAGTTATCTTCTTCTTTTTATTAATTTTAAGTGTTTTTTTTTATTTGCTCATGTTTTACCACTGCTGTGCAAAGGCCTTCTCCAACTTCTTTCAAGTATACTTTTCTTGAGCTACTTCAAACCAGTCCTTGCAGTAGATGTCTAGATCATCTCGCCACCTCTTTCTGGTCGACCTTGGTGGTGTTTTCCATCCTCAGGTCCACTTTATGGAGACTTGCCCAGTGGTCAGTATGCATGCGGTTGATGCGACCCACCCAATCTCATCATGCAAAGCTTGGTTTATATTTATTGTTAACTAGCTTCTGCCACTAGCTTTGCCCGCGTGAACTACGTAGGGCTATACAAACTTTGAATCTCGTTTCTCCCTTAGAGGGTTAATTTTGAAATATCCTTAGACTTATGTAATAAAAGTCAACCTTGCACAAAATTACTCACTCCTAGGGTCTATATATTTCTCTATTCTAAATAGATATAAAAATAGATAGATTCTTCTATATTCTATTGAAATTAACTTCAATTTTTACATTTCAAAACTGCCTGTAAATGGTCTATTTGAAATTATCTATTTTGAGTTTTTTTTTTGAGTTTTTATCGTTTCGACTGTATATTGATATGTCAATTACACACATAAAAAATGTTAAATACATATACATCGGAAAAATATATCATTAAATAAACTAATTCTTGAGTATTTTTAGTTAATTAGTTTTTTCCTCTTTTTCAAGACTGTTATCTTCAATAATACTACAAGAGACCTTGACCATTTTTTACTAAAGTTTTTTGTGCATTAGTCAGACCATTAGAGTATATTAATATAATAGACTAGATATTATTGCTGCATATGGCAATCTGATGAACACATGCATGCCATATAAAGCAGAAATAAGTTCTTATTATAATAATATATCACCTTCAAAAAATATAGTAAAAAAATCTTTTAATAAGCATACCTTTATCTCTTTTATAGAGTTGAAGGGTGCATCAGCCCTTAGTGATATCATCCCTAAGGGTAAACTTTTGATAAAAAAAACACCTCTGCATTATTTGAGTGAGATAAAGCTTTAAAAAATATCACGTTACATATTATGAAAAAACACTGCTTATAGTATACGTGATTTTAATATGATCTTTAAATAAATTCTATAAATTAAACATTTCTTTTTTAGGTAGGAAATCATTCAATGACTTCTTCCGCTTTAGCAGAGGCAGAGAGGCGTGTCAGACTTTTACTGACTAATACCCACTCTTAAGTTCTTTATAATCCGCCTTGCATTCTAGGATCCAAATTTTTTTTTTCAGAAGTTAACCTCCTGCGGTGTAGGTTATTTCCTTATGACGCGCGTGGAACATTACGCACAATCGATGACTCGGACAAATTAAAATTAAATGATAGTGTGAGTACAAAAATTAATTCCCCTAATAAGGTATTTAATCTTATATAAAAAATCACTTTTCGTGCATGTTATCGAATTCCTCTGAAACGGTTTGGCTGAATTTTTACCATTTTTGTTTGTGCGTATCTGAGAATATTATAAGCAGAATCATACCCTTATAATGTTCTTACTGCAGAGACGCAGTTGTCCTTACTAAGAGAGAGAAAGTCTAAAAGACGGTCTTAGAGCAGGTTGTTGGCTATTTTTGTCCACACCTTCCATTTTTTCTTTCATTGTAAGGCGGAACAATATTTACCAAGCCAGCTAGTATGTTTAATAAAACAACAAAAAGAAACCATAAAACATAAAGTTACAAGCCGTTTCATTTTACCATCCGCCTCAAAATTAATCTCTTAGCACCTCATTCTCAGACAAACCCATACAATCAGGCATCGCATCGTTCAATAATGAAAAGCTTAACTTGGCCCAACAACTTGCAAGAATCTTGCTTGCCTTGGCTATTTCCTACTTGTACGCTATACTTTTGCTCAAGAATATCACCTCTGTACCAAAGTTTATCGATAAAAACCGTAATCCGAACAATCCCAACACTTTTGGTAGCAGAAACGGTAGCGATATGCTAATGCAGTGTAGATGCAACTTCGTGGTACGGGGTTTTCGGAATTATGCTGAGAAATTCCGTTGTATTTTTTCTCTTGTTTTGCTGTATTGTGTATCGACGCTCGATAATGTTTGTTGTAATGTAATGGTCAATAATAAGTTGGTATTCAGTGTAAAGTAAGTGCGAATATAATATACTTTTATAACTATAGTTCTTATGTAAATAGATTTTTTTTTTCAGTGGGCAAAAATCGTCTCATGACAACTCCCGCACTTGGCTGGAGCAGGAGATAGTGGCAGACTCTTACAGTCTAAAAAATCCTTCTCGTTCCTAGGTTGCCTTTATACCAGGGCCAGAGACTTCTGACACGAACCCTTGACCTCAGTAGGCTTCGACCCTTCTGCAGAGTCTCAACATATAAATAGGTATGAATATTATTATACAAAAAAATAAACTACGTCAAAAAAAAAACTGACAATTTATAACTATTAGAATGCAGAGTTTTAGGTAAATAAAGAAACAGATAAGTTTTAGTTAATAAAAATCTGACACAAGTTTCTCGTGCTCCGACTAAAGTAGAAAAAATATTTGATATACAACCATAAATAACATCTTATTTTATCTCAAAAAAGTCCTTTCCGACAAGACTCGGAAGTGACATATTAAAAATATCGATAGCGATATAAGGAAGTCTATATTAGCGTGGAAGTGTTAATTTGTACGCAAACTTTTGGAAATGTTTTTTGTGTAACACAAAATATCGTGGAATTTGTGTGTCTTACGCAATATTTTTTCTTTAGTGGGTTACTGGGACTATTAAGAGAGTGTGTGTGTGTTGTGTGTGTTTGTTTGTGTTTGTGTGTTATGTGTTTTTTTTTAATTTAACTTATAAAAACACAATCTATAAAGTTTTCTTGGGTTACTTTATTTATTTACACATCTTACTAATATTATAAATGCAAAAGTTACGATGTGTGGATGTTTGTTACTCATTCGCGCCAAAATGGTTGGACGGATCTGGATGAAATTCGGCACAGGCATAGGATACACTCCGGAATAGGACATAGGCTTTTTATCCCGGAAACCCCCACCCCAACCCCAATACCACGCGGGCGAAGCCGCGGGCAAAAGCTAGTGGCCCAAAAGACCCAAGAGGCACCCTATTGACAGATTGCCGACGGCTGATTCCAAAAGGTTTTCCTGGTATAGTAATTTAGAGGGGTGTCTATAATATTGATAGGTACCTACAAAAAACTGTAAATTTTGGGTATTTCTTTTTAAGCTTCTGTATAAACATATTAAACCTCGTGAATACCGTACCTAATTAGAGACATAATATGAAGACAATAACGAAGTACGAATGCCGGCGTTCGCTCTGGGCTCAAGAGTTTAAATATATTTGTAGGTGATTTTGTCAAACTTTAAGGTTTACCAAAATTCGATCCCTGATTATTACTTTATTAAATTCTTGTATCGATTTTAAATTTACATTCTTATCGATAAAGACTGTCTGCATAGTTTTAACAGCATCGTATTTTATGTATGTTTAATAAAGATAATCTAAGTATGAAAATAAACTAGTATTGTACCAGTTTCGCAGAATCAACATTCAAGTTTATTATTTTCCTTACGACTTACAAGTTATAACTTGTTCGCGAAGTTAAACAGCTGATAGGGACCTACGCTTTGTTTTTTCAATATGCCATTAAAAATTTACATATTCATTAACCACTTAATGGGTATATTAAATTCAATTAAACGATACCTTTAAGTACTTTGTACATGAGTTTGTTATTGAAAGAAATAAAAAAATAATTATATACGTGTAGTTTTATAAAAAACAATCGATAATTGAAATTTTTTTGCTATCGATACTATTTATAATACGAAGGACATGCCTAGCAAAATGAAGATGTCAATTATTTTTTTTTTGTAAAAAATAAATGTTTGAATATTTTTTTTCTCAGCAAGGTCTCAGTAATATTAGACCTTAATTAATTAAATAAGATATTTAATAGACGTTGTGTCAGTACAAAGTTGTTCACATAAATTAAGTCGTGTTTTCACTAATTGTCTTAAGGACTGTGATATTTACTCACAACTTGGAACGGTTCAATGTCAAAGGTTTGATTTATTTTAGTGAAGAAATATTTTTTTACTGTACAATTATTGTTATAAACATTGCTTTCAAGTTTTATTTCATTTAATTAGATACTTAATGATTCCCGTACCTACGCAAAAATAATTAGATACTTACCTACTTGACCCGTACCTACGCAAAATACGTCCTTTAGTCGACGAGTTGCGGACACTAGCTCGAAATAAAAATACAATACTTAATATGTCGATGTTTCAAGCCATCACTTGGCTCGCCATATTTTAAGTCTTACTGAACTCATATTTGATAGTAGCATATAAGTTATCTATAAGACTAACTTAACTCATATTTAATAGCAATTTTATTGTAGGTACTTATGTGTCCAAATACCAAGATAAAGTTTGTTGCAACTAATTTAAGTTGTATTAGCATATTCTACGACCAATGACACGAACCAGGAGCTAAGCATTTAGTCAGCTGTTATTTGACCTTGGTTTTAGACCAATCGAAATATTGACTGAATCAGCTGTTACGGGATTTTTTGAATATTAGTTAAAACACTCAACAAATGTTGATTTAAGACATAAGTCATACGATGCTATGTTAGAACTTAAAAAATATAAATATCAAATGCATTATCACTCGCCACTTAGGAACGAAGACCTTACCGTTTTGCCACGATAGTGCAAACAAATCCTCGTCGCGAAGCCATTGTAGTTCGCTAATTATAGTAGACATATCAGCAACGAACGACATTAAAACATGATAGCATAACTTCACAACACATCAAAATCACATCACTAGCACAAAAAGACCGCGAATCGATCAAACAGTCCTTCAGAGAACAACACTAAATTCTGCCATCCACATAAATGCGAAGAATGTATGTAAAAACACTGAAAAACTTTCGCTGACAACGAAAAATCACTAATATCGCGTTACAATTGATGTTACGAAACGTCAGCTTGACAGATCGTAACCCGGGGTGAACGAACCGCTTGCGCAAACGCAGCTTACGTGCGGCGCGCGCGATCGATGCCAACCGACTGGCTCGACAACTCTAGTAAACACAGGCGCAGCGGGGGGTTATCGATAACCTTCCGAATATCGACAAACAACATCACTAGTGGTGTGCTACCTCGTGTGAAACTGAAGGCCGGCAATTTTTACGGTTTAACGTAAGGTTAATGGAACTTGGTCGGTATTTTATTGATGATCTGAATCTGTATGTAATGTGAGGTTGTGATTTTGTAACCGCTTGGTTTCTTGTTGGGATCATTATTTTTGCGGTGTAATTGTCGTATCGTATCCTAATGATTGTACGATTTATGTTGAAGACGAAGATACGAGTATAATGGGGTATTAAATTTAATAAAGAATCAATTCTAAATGATTTAAGTGAATGGTATAGGATCAACTCCTACGCATGTTTTGCAGGCCTAGGTAATTTGTAACCTGTACGCATGATCTTGTTCTGTAATTATCTGTTAATAGGACTCAGCAGATAGCTTTTAAGACCAAAATAATGGACTACATTTTTTTTATAAACAAATATAGGTTTATGCCTATTTCATAGGTACGGTTGCAAGCCTGTTATGCTGCGTAGCAAGAGTTTGAATTCTGTACAAAAAATGTATTTTTGTATAGTCCACCTAGTGTAAAACAACGTTTTACACGAGATAAAAAAAGAAATAAATAATAAAACAAATCAAAAAAATAAACAATAAAATTAAAATGTGAATAAATTAATTTGTTTTGATTAAAAGGGTATTAATCAAACTATGATCTCTGCTATAAATATTCCGTGATCAATCAGCTTCTTAGAAAAACGTACAAAACCTGAAATAATTTCAAAATAGCTTCAAGTAGTCGTCATTGTTTGATTATAATTCTCCCTGTTGCTAAAATTCAATATTAATTTCGGAAAATACAAAAATCCTAAAATCAAACAATTTTGTTTATAATAACCGTCTAATTAAGTATATTTCGTGCTTTAAGTCAAAACAGTTCAACCAGTTCAGTTCAGTTTTATAAATGTTGTGCTGTGTCTAATTGAATAAATGTTTTTCTATTCTATTCAACCTGCTAGTTCTTTACTTTATGGCTTAAAAAATCTAGCTGTCTTTTATTTTTTTCACTACACTGTAACTTTATATTTTTCTTGTTTCTTCCTCCCTTAAAATAATCATAAGTCAAACAATAAAACTAAGCATTCTATAAATAGCGTTATCAAAGCGATATGTTTAGCAGTAGATAATAAAAATAAAAGTTACTCAAACACTGCCATCGTGCAATTACGCGCAGGAGTTTTCGTCGATTATTTGAGCCGACAAAAACTCCTGCGCACCCTAATTGCAACCGGAGAGTAAGCTGTGATGCAATCATTGATGGTGAGGCCGTGAGGCACACTAGTTTATTAAAAACCTGTTCACTCTAGTCTTAAATATACCTAAATTATAATAGGTGTGATTTTTGGAACGCAAGACGTAGAAGGAACATAGGTAGATATGGTTTTAATCATTAAAATTCTGACATACCCTTTCGTTCTGCTGAACATTGGGAGAAGGCATTGGATGATTCCCTAGCATAATAAAAGGAGAGAATTATGAAAAAAAATTGAGAACTTGACATTTCCCAAATTATTTGAAATTAAATGTTATTAAGGCTGTACTAAACCGGGATAATAAAAACATCAAAATGATGTAATTCACCATTAAATATTTTAAAAATTACACACCTTCCATATTCATTACTGTTATTACTTAAAAAAAAAACTTTTTTTACTCTTTATCATATTATTAAATAACACCGTATAGCCTTCAAAATAATCGGCGTGAAGTTACATATTATAATAGGTTGTAACAACCAATTATTTTGCACGGAAGTGTATAATTGGTGTGGTAGCTGGGTGAATACTCTTGGCCGACAGTGTACGTAATGACGTAAGAGCCTAAGCTCGAAATTATTTATTTATCTACACTAATATAATAAAGAGGTAAAGTTTGTTTTTTTTGTTTTTTTATTTTTTTGTTTTTTTGTTTGTAGAAGGATCTCTGGTTCGATTGGATAAATTGAAGCTATAATAGAAAGCTGCTTTACTCCTGAGTGACATAGGCTATAAATTATTTATATACCAGGGATATTAACCGAGCTATCACAACTTTTGTCTCACAAATTTTCCGCGGACGAAGTCGCGGGCAGAAGCTAGTTATTTATAGAATGGTTTGTAATGCGTGTACTATCAAATTGTTTAAATTCTTTTTTTTTTGTTTTGCGAATAAAATGCTTGAAATCTCTACTGTTCGGACTAAGCGTTTTGCTTCGTCGTTAATTTCGCGCACATCGAAGGACTACAACAATTTGTCTGCTGCGGTTTTCCCATCCGATTATAATTTAGGTGTCTTCAAGGCTTGAATGAATAGGCTCTTAATAAACTAGTGCGCCTCACAACTAACGACTGCATCACTGCAATCAAATAATAATAATATTATCTTTATTGGTACAGAAACAGTATTTACAAATTATTTGCATACGACAAAAGCTACAATAGTTAGAAACTGTGTCGCAGCTAACGATCAGCTGGAATGGCAGTCAAGCATTAGTTTATAATGATAAAAAAAAACTGTTTTCTTTTATATCTCTTTTCACAAACCTTCATAGTTCAGAGTTCAGTAAACCATGGCAAGTGGAGACGCATCGTGGCGTGGGACTCTCATTCGCAAACGAAAATGCTAAATGATCAACCACCAACTACAACTCTGTCAAGAGTGAACGACTAAGGTTTCTTCATTTTCTTACAAAATCAAAGATACATTATAATGGACCAACTATTAAAAAAAAAAACAAGTAGGTATTTTAAGTAGGCTTTATTTACCACCCATAATAAACACAAAATATTTGGTCTGCATTACAGACAATATGTCAAGGGAACACAATCTTAGAATAAAAAGTATAGAGATCTGTTGTATTTCAAGACATGATCTACAAGTTTATCTGTGCAGTCTTATCCAAATCTGTTCAGCCGTTCAATCATGTATAACTAGCAAACAAACACATACATGCATCCAAACTTTCGCTTTTATCATATAAGTGTAATAGGTAAATCTAGTATTTGGCAACTGGCGTGTGCAGATTAAGCAAATACCACAAATTGTGTATACTAATTTGTAGAATTAGATTTCACCACTTTCTAATTTACCTAGTTAATTTAAATGTTAACGGTAGCAAGCGATGTGTTGTCATGCCTTTATAATGCGGGTTATTTAATTTAAAATACCAACACACAAGCCTTTACGTTTAAGTTTTTTTTTTGTGTATAAATCATCCACAACTGCTGCCTTTGGGTGGAGCAGGAGATACTGTCAGGGTAAATGTCGGTCAGACCTTCTGGTGACATAAAAAATACGAGCACCAAAAAAAAAATCTAGAATTCGATCTATTCACTAAACACCATACCTTTGTATAATAAAATTAGCGAACTGCCCCAGCTTTGCACGGGTGCAATACTAATATATTACGCACGTATTATACTTATAAACCTTTCTCATGAATTACTCTAAAATCCGTTGCGTAGTTTTAAAGATCTAAGCATACATAGGGACAGATAGTGACTTTGTTTTATACTATGTATCTAATGAAGTTAGAGTTAAATTACTACTAGCCTAAAAGACTAACTCTTAAGCTAGATTGTAATCAATTATTAAGAAATTTGTTCTTAATAATAAAAAAAAGACCTTTTTTTCTGAAGTTATCAAATGACTTCTCTGACATTAGTTTTGAAGAGCTCTTTCGAACAATATAATTCAGCATAGCACGCATGGGGTGCTATGACAGAAAACCTCCACGAACATTCGCAGACCATAGTTCCCTTGCGGATACGTCCGGCGTGTATGCCAGTCTGCTAGACAACGGCCCCTTTGGGTACTCCTGCCTAAGGGGTCTCGATGGTCATCTGAAAATATTCTGTCCTAAGAAAAGAAGCGTTGTGCTTCTGCTATAGCGGAGGCCACATTGGTTTTTTAGTCAGTAAAAGTCTGAAAATATCTCCCGCCCCACCCAAGGGCCCGGAGATGTCATTGGATCATCCATCATCAGGAATATCAATTCCTCACCTAAAAAAGCCCTAGTAGACATCGGCCCTACCTTTCATGTTTTCTGGCATCTCTTTGAAAACCACGTGGAAATACAAAGCGCTTTCGACTCGAGCTCAGTCCATACCATACAGAGGATATCTTTTTGTTTACCAAAAGCCCAAAAACACACACAAAAATTGCTTAAACAAACCGTAATTTCGCCCACAAACATTACTCTCACAGTCTCACCGCTAAAGCTCTCATAAGACAATTAAATCCATATATCCTTTTTGTTTTTCCTTTCAACATAAAGTGGATTTACATACAGCACGGCTCGTTCTCAATCTCATTAGATATGTATGTCACAAGCAGTCGCGAGCATCCTCGTTCAAATCGCTAAATCTATTTTGTTCGTGTTTTTCAGTTGTATGTTTGTGGTGTGTGTTGTGAGCGGATAGCGGAGTATAGTATCGTCATAATCTTCATTCATCTATCTATACGAAAATGTACGTGTGTGGGTATAGAGGATAGTGGGTAGCCTATGTGAGACAATATGTCGACATATTTCAGATATTTGTCGCACGTGAATTTTAATTTTATTTACTGTTTTATGTTATATGGAAAATGTTGTTGACTGTATATTTATTTTAATTATTGAACTGTGAGCTATTTTCTTTTAATTCTTTTTTAATTTGATTTGATTAGATTTCTTATAATTTTAGAAACAATCGCACACATGTGAATTTTAATTTTATTTACTGTTTTATGTTATGTGGAAAATGTTGTTGGTTGTACATTTATTTATTAAACTGCATGCTTTCTGTAAAATTTTAATGTAACACCGTTTGCTGTCGCAAATAAATAAAATAAAAAAAATATTTAGTAGTAAAAAATTAGTAGTTCCTACAATAGTAAAAAAAAGCCTCCAACATTCACCTGGGACGTGGGGACGCTTTCGTGCAATGCCCTTTCCAGTTAAACCACTACAGCATATAATTTTCTGGTCTCAAAATAATAAAGAAATAACAATTTTTATTTTGAGCGCCCTTAAGCTTACCTTATTCGAGGGAACTTAAGAACTTGTCCTCGCACATACCTGAAACAATTAAAACATAATTTTAAATTATTTATTTCAGGAATAGTATTTCAAAGTGATAATGATTAAAATTTGTTGTCCATTACGTCACCCTAAAACGTGTTTCTTCAAGTTCCGCAAGCACTGGCAATAAGCATTTTGTCAAATTCTGCTTTAAAGTAAGTATCACTCATTCTTATGCTGAAGTAGCGACCCTTTGAGCGCCGATACAGACTGACAGTATACAGACACAGTTTGTACAATGTGCCTGTACAATACACAATTGTACAGACGTATTTATTTATTTATTTTATTTATTTAACAATTTATGTACTTACACACACTTACATATTTAAAGAAAACACATTATAGAAGAAATAGTACAAAGGTACTGCTTATTTCGCAAAGAAATTTGTTCCAGCAGACCCGCGAAAGGAGAAGTTAGAAGGAATGTAGACATTAGTGTGTAGAAATAAGAAAGAGATAGGTAGTGAAAAGTAAATCATAAATACTTATATAACTTAAACGAATACTAATAATAAATACATACCAGTTACATATATAAATATAATATATACCTATATATATATATATATCACACTGGACAGGAAAGATAGTGCTCTTTTAATTTAGCCTTGAAAAGTGAGATAGTTTTCAGATCTCGAATGCTAGGCGGAAGAGAGTTCCACAACCTTACTGCATGGACAGAAAAAGAGTAGGAGTAATAACTGGATTTATGAGGAGGGGATTTGAGAAGGGATCTAAGGTGTGATCTACACGGTGCGTCGCTAGGGCGAGAGTAGGAAAATCGGTCACGAAGGTAGGAGGGGTAGGAGGGGTTGTGTAGGATGTTGAAAAGCAGACATAATATCCGAGTGTTCCTGCGAAGACGGATCGGGAGCCACTTGAGTTCCTTGCGAAGATGAGAAACGTGATCATACTTTCGTAGACCAAAAACAAAACGAATGCACAAGTTTTGCAGTCGCTCAAGCTTATTTAATAGCTCCTCAGTAGCATCCAAGTAGCAGGCGTCGGCATAATCTATAATCGGCTGAATAAGTGTTTGTGCCAAAGAGATTTTAGTTTTCAAAGGCAAAAGACCCTGGAGGCATTTAAGCGAGTGAAAAGAAAAATTCACCTTCCGACTGACCTCATTGACCTGCGCACGCCACGAAAGATTGGAGTCAATAATAACTCCCAGATCTTTCGCAGATTCGGTGTAGTCAATGCGGATGCCATCTAGAAGTAAAGGCTGCAGAGAAGAAACTACAGCTGTGTTGCGAACGAATCTACTACCTATAATTATGGCCTGCGATTTAGATGGGTTGATCTGCAGGCCAAATGACTTAGCCCAAGCACTGATACAAGCCAGGTCATGGTTCATGGCAGCAATAGCAGAATCTGCGTCAACTACAGAAAAATGTCGGTAAAGCTGCAAGTCATCTGCGTAAAGATGGAAACTAGAAGATATTACTTTGGTAACAAAGTTAATGAAAATAGAAAAAAGAAGAGGAGAGAGAACGCTACCCTGAGGAACACCCTCAGTGAGACTACACCAGTCAGAGAACAGCTCTCCAAGGCGGGCACACTGAGAGCGACCCCGAAGATATGAATCGAACCAAGATAATGTGGAAGAAGAGAAATTAACAGACTTAAGAACGCCGAGTAAGATGTCGAAATCCACTGAGTTGAAGGCGCTACTAAAATCCAGCAATACAAGAACCGTAAGGGACTTGTTCTCCATAGCCCAGCGGATATCGTCAGTTACTTTCAGAAGCGCGGTAACAGTACTGTGACCCGCGCGAAAACCTGATTGGAAAGGAGATATTACTGAGTTTGACGCCAAGAAAAGAGATATCTGTCTATGAACTAAGTGCTCAAAAACTTTAGAAAGGAATGGGAGAATAGAAATAGGTCTAAAGTGAGTTAAAGAAGTGGGATTGTTAATTTTAGGTAAGGGAATAATATAGGCCTGTTTCCAGACTGAAGGAAAGGAGCATGAGGTAAAGGAATGATTGAAGATATACGTAAGAGCAGAAAGTAATGACGACGTAAGACGTATGTACATATATGTATTGTACAGACTGACCTTAAGAGCCAGCAAGTTGTGCAGACGTAAAAAAACCTTGAATTCTTTTATTGTCTCTTTTTTTACTCATTTTTACGAAATTTATTTTACCGTATATTTTGGTTTCATATTTTATTTTTTTTTAGTAAAAATCATTGAAAGTTGTTTTTAATTATTTTTTTATAGAATTAATTGTATTGTCAATATGATTATAAACATTTAATTATAATTCTAATAATAACCTACATTTATAAACTAAAACCGGCCAAGTGCGAGTCGGGCTCGCGCACAAAGGGTTCCGTAGCAGCAAATATAATAATATATAATATAATAATGTACAATACTGTAGTATATTTTTTGATCTATCTTATAAGGTTCAGCCATCGTTTTCAGTGTAAGCACAATAACTTAACCAAAATTACAGTTAAATCAACCTATCTCAAAAACTATAAGAGATACTTTGATCAAACCAAAAATCGTTGAAAGAGTTAATTAGCATGCATCACCTCTATTTTTTTTAGAATTTTATACCCCGTAGTTATAAAAATAGAGGGGGGGGACATACTTTTTACGACTTTGAGAGCTGATATCTCAAAAACCGTTCACTTTAAGAAAAATGTTTTTTAGAAAACTTTATATCATTTTAAAAGACCTTTCCATTGATACCCCACACGGGTATGTACATCGAAAAAAAAATTTTCATCCCTCAGTTACATGTATGGGGGGCCCCACCCCCAATTCTTTTTTTTACTATTTAGTGTCATAATTTTGTAGCGGTTCATACAACACATATTCCCATCAAATTTCATCACTGTAGTACTTATAGTTTCCGAGTAAATCGGCTGTGACAGACGGACAGACGGACAGACGGACAGACGGACATGACGAAACTATAAGGGTTCCGTTTTTGCCATTTTGGCTACGGAACCCTAAAAATTAAATAATATACACACCTAACTTTTATCTTTTTTATTTTGGGATCTTCCTTTCAGAAACCGGACCTGGGCCCCAGCAGGCCCTGCAGTTGGGCCTCTACATTTGCTGACAACTCTTTAAGAAAGGGGGTCAATGCACCCCATCATATGAGGGGTTAACATTACCTCAACTTAGCATTATCAATTCACAAATCGCTTATGACTTATCCCACAAACAAGTGCACAATGAATTTACGTCTCAACATTACGCGACTCGTTAAGTCATTACAGCAGCCAACCTTCAATTGTTTTTACGACACACGTTACTAAGTTTTACACGCAGAACTAATCGGTAAAACGGTTTTCTTGTGTTTTAAGTAATAGATTTGAGAAAAATCATAATGGGATTCCATTCATGTGAGTATATGGCTATGCAAAATATCGTACATTCACATCAATGTACATCATGGTAATGTTATATAAAGTGAGCGTTGGTGATTATTATGGTAATACTAGTTTCTGTCAGTGGTTTTGCTCGCGTAAAAGTAAAAAATAAATACTTCGAGCCTGTGTATCACCGCCCTGAGGACTACTGTCCTACTGTGGTAGAGCATAAGGTGGAGGTGTGCCCCGCTTGGGCAGAGTACTCGGTCCGTAGTGTTCCACGTGCGCCTCAAAAGAGGTGTCAGCATAACCGTTCGGGCCCAGCAAGGTCAAAACCTATTGGGCTATGGGTTGTACGAATGAAAACCTCAAGGCCATGGAACAAAGGTAAAGAAGGAACAGGTGTGGGTTTTAGTCAGCAATAGCCTGAATCTCTCTATGGCCCTACCCAAGCGAGCGAAGATGTCATTGGATGATTTTATCAAGTTAAAAAAAGTTGATTAATTATATCCATTGTGATATCTAAGTGTGTGTCTTTACACACCGACTGGTCCGTTGGTCATTTTTGGTCTTGAAGAAGACCAGAATGGCTAAAGGTAGCTTTAGTTTTCGAAAAAAATATTAAAATCACTATATGGATGCTTATTATCTTTGAGGAGCTCCCTCAATGACTTACGGTTCACACGATCAGATTAAAAAAAAATGAAACCTGTCTAAAATCACTTAAGTGTAAAAAAAAATTGTTAAATCGGCACATAAAGACAAAGTTCTGAATTGATAATCTCTTCCTTTTTTTTTAAATCAATTGAAAACAATTCGATATTTTGTGACAAAAAAAAACTTAAACCGCTTTATCCTATAACTTATACCACAAACTAAAATAAGGCGTAATCTGAATTCGTCTCAGCGTTTCTTTTGTGCCTTATTCGTGTTGATTGCTACGCCAAAAGGCGTTCTGTCGTCCGCTCAGTTACATTAGTACGACGTGGGTGTATACAACCCCTTAAAATGACATGCTACAATAGAAATTCTTGTTTCTCTGTGAGAAATGCTAGCAAAATTTTTGAGCTAGTCACTGTTGACTAGTACACTGTTGAAATGGGTTTGAAGTAGCTGTTTAGTAAATGTTGTTGAGTGAATTTAAGCGATAAGAGTGTTGATGTTGTTGAAGTGGTTTTTTTGGGTAGAAGATCACCAAATTATTCCTCCCACTCCAGGTGGAGCGAGAAAACGTATCAAACTTTTACGGAATAGAATCCACCCGTGTACAGAGCCACAGCATATAATTATATACTATTTCAAATGATGTAGCAAAGCTGTTATTGAATTGCAAAATTGTGCATAGAAAGTTGTCTACGCCATTAAATTTTTTTCAGTTATTGTTTACAATTTGAAACTACTGTTGATTGTTGTAAGCAATAAAAAAACTAATGCCATTGTTGCCGAAGTTTCATAAAAAGACACCCAATGGTTTTTGCTTGGTCTTCACTTTTTTGGCGAAGTTATATGTGATTTATTTTCAAAGTTATGTAACTTTGAAAATAAATGACACCAACTTCTATGAAAAAAAATGTAAATAATATTGGTATATAAAATCAAAAGGCAAATCATTATCATCAGCATTTTTAATGTTCCTACTGCTAGGGCACAGGCCTCTTCTCTAGGAGAGAGAATGGGCCATAATCCACCACGCAGGCCCAGTTCGGATTGGTGTATATGTCACATGTTTTCGAATTTTTGGTTCTAGGACATGCCGGTTTCGTCATGATGTTTTCCTTCGCCGTTAAATTTAACAAAGTAATGCGCCTGGCTGAGTTTGAACCCGCGACCTACAGCTCGTAAGTCGGGGCCTTTACCATTCGGCCACCACTGCTCTCCAAAGAAGTCAAATAGTCTAGTTTAAGGTTTTTTTTTCAAAACATTTGAACTTTTAGACGCGATGTTTGATATAAAATCATCAAAAATCGTATATTACACACGTTAAGGCTGATATTATTTAGCTTCGAGCTTTTTTTAATAGTTAGTAGTTAATGTTCTCATGTAAGTGACAATAATTATGTCTTAATGTCTTAAACCGAACCTCAAACGCTTACACCTTGCACCACCCACCAAAGTAGTGTGACGTACATAGTTCTTACTTCTGACGCATATAAGTGTAATTTTACTCGTCACGTCCAACTTGTTGAACTACTTCGCTAGTTCGCTGTTTAAGTCTTGACTGGAACTGGGAAAGTACTGAATTGGTTATTCAAATGTAGAAGGAAGTTTGAGATGGCTTTCATACTTCTAAAACAAGTTATAACTAAAAGTAAAAGGTACAGTGAGTTACAGTTATAACGAATTTTTTTTTATCATCATCTTCCTGCCCTTGTTCCATTTTATTTGGGGTCGGCGCTAGGGCAGGAAGATGAATTTTTTTTTATGGTGGGCAAAAATCGTCCAATGACGAATCGAGTTGGCGAGGTCATCTAGTAACAGCCCGGACCAAGCCCAAGTCGTCAAAACCTTTGTTCCCATGCACCTCAAGGAGTTGTCAGCAAAACCGTAGGGACTCTGCTAAAGGGTCGAAGCCTGCTGGAGCAAAGGGTCTCTTTCTGAAAGGAAGGTTTGGCTCCAGCGTGAAAGGCAAAGAAGGAACGGAATGGGGTGTTTAATCACTAAGAGCCTGACACTGTTTCCTGCTCCGCCCAAGAGCGGGATTCATCATTGCAAGATTTTTACCTACGTTAAAAAAACACACACAGGGCCCGTATGGTGGATTACGGCACATTCTTTCTCCTAGAGAGGAGGACTGAATCCCAGTAGTGGAACCATTTTAAGGCTAAAGCTATGATATGATATGCTAATGGCACTTTTCATAAAGGAAGTCTCGAGTTTTGTGTTGATTCTATTGGAAAATTAATCTTCATTATCGTCGTTTCAGCTAAAAGATGTTCACTGATGTTACAGGCTCCCACAGATTTACAAGTAGCGTGAAAATGTGGAAAGTAAAGTATTAATTGAGTGCAAAGGTTAAACTCTGCGTAACAACTGACCTTTGGATACAGTAGTATCTTCATAACACGCGTGTGAAAATAGTAAAACATGTAATCTAAATAATATGTAAAAGGAGAAACTGACTGACTGACATATCAACGCACAGCCAAAACTACTGGGACTAAGAGAGTGAAATTTTGCACAAGGCTTCCTTTTATATCGTAGGCGAACGCTAAGAAAAGATTTTCCAAAATTCATCCCGTAAAGGGATAAAACGCGTATCCAAAGTTGGTGCGAAAACCTATTTTCGAGCGGGCAAAGCCGCTGGCGGAAAGCAGTCGAAATTTCTCTCAGCTTCAGTTCGCAAAGACACTGTGACATCTTATGTGTTCAGGAAACTCATCGGCATTCCTCACAGAGCAGACTTCACATTCCTGGACTGTCGCTTGTCGCTGAAGTCTGTCTAATTTCACTTGTATTGTTTCTAAGATTATCTAAGACATTACTGACACCCCTCGGAGAACAGTAAGGCCGTTGGACCCAGTTGTCATTCGTCTTTCGACGATCGTTGATCTTTACCAGTTATTAGAAGTAGTCAGCGTCATAAAATCATCATCAGTCTATTCAAGGAAGCTCACTGTCCAACCGCTCGGACCTTTTTTTTCTCTTGTTTTTTGTTATCGTGGTGGAAAGCCTCATGGATGTCCTCCACCCCGGGGTAGGTGGAGGGGTCTGTCAGACTCTTACAGACTGAAACCACCTTGGTGTTCCCACCGCCTCAAGGAGTTGTCAGCAATTTGTACGGGCCCAACTGGGTCAAAGCCTCCAGGAGCCAAGGGTTGATGTGAAAGCAAGCCCTGGAATCAAGGCAAGGTAGAGACAGGATGGGTCGTATAGTTTAGGAAGACTAACACTATTTACCACTCCTTAAAAAAAAGTGTATCCAAGTAACGTGTTGTCCAATGGCTGAGTTCTAGAGGTTCTTGGGAAAAGGCGAGGAAGATGTTCTACACTCAAACATCGATTTTCATTGGATTTCCACACAAGTATCAGAGAAAAATTGCAGATATTATTACACAAAATTGCTAACCCACATACACTGAAATACATTTCCGGTTCCGATATGTAACACGCGCACTGTCGGGCACAGCTAAGTGTTCCGGGATGCCTCAGTCAACACATCACTCACAGCTTTGAACTGACTAGTATGATGTATAAAGACCATTTCATAGTTGACAGTAAGTTTGTTCGTCTGGAGATATTTTAGAAGAGCAAAGAGGAGATATTTTGACTTTGACTACACTATCAGTAACTAGGTTCCTCGGGGATATTTGGAGATATCATACGGAATGAAAACTCTTTGGAACGTTTAGTGATACAGAGAAGAATAGAAGGCTAGCATTCTCGCGGTCGATCACCCACCAGATGGACAGACCTCATTAAAACATCTTCGAAGCGTTCCCTCATTAAATGCACACGAAGTGCCATGAATATAGAGAGATGTAGAAGTCTCGCAAAAGCCGCAACCAACCTACCAAACGATCCATGACTACATCCACTACACCAGGAGTGTAAGACTGAGAAGAAGAACTGAGTTCTAGAGTTAATGATTGTGAAAATGTGAGAAAGATGTTTTTTACTCAAACATTATGGTGGGAAAATTCATGTAATGATTGGGTGGATCGGGAAACAGTGTCAGACTCTTACTGACTAAACGGCCCACCCTTCTTAGTCCTCATACCGGAGCCGGACCTTCCTTTCAGAAACTGGACTGGGGCCCCGATAGGCTTCGGCCCTGCAGATTGGCCTCTTCATTTGCTGACAACTCCCTGAGGCGCGTAAGTGTTCCGGGATGCCCCAGTCAACACATCATTCATTGTTTTAGACTGTTCAGTATGATGTATGGAAACCATTTTATAGTAGACGGTAAATTTGTTTGTTTGTAGATATTTTAGAAAAACAGGAATATTTTCTACCTGGATTTTATGAATGAAAATCATGATAAGAAAAGACAGGCTTTTTCAGGAGGTAACTTATTAAAGCCTCAAGAAAATGAAAACGGTTGAATTTAAATGAAAAAAATCCTTTGTTTCTGTCGACTGGAAGTGTGCTTCAACTTTTAAGGCTGATGGCATTGCCGTGTAGTATAGCAGTGCCGACCGAGGTAAAAGTCATGCTTTGTGTCAGGTGGAGTGTTAACTAAGGATGTTTTTTTTATGGTAGGTAAAAATCATCCAATGACGAGTCCCGTTCTTGGGCGGAGCGGAAAACAAGTGTCAGACTCTTACTGACTAAACAACCTACACCGTTCCTACATCGCCATACATACCAGGGCCAGAGCCTTCCTTTTCAGACGCATACCCTTGGTCCTAATTGGCTTCGACCCTTCTGCAGGGTCCCTACGAACTAAGGATGTTAACCTTTATAGGTTAACTTACCATTATTGGCGCCATTATTGATGGCTATTAGTGCAGTGAATTCACTTCATGAATTCACAACAGAAGTCATACCCCGCCAAAACCCCGCGAAGATCGTCCACATACACGTTTATGCAGCTTCACGAAACTAATGTGAACTCGCCATAAGAAGTCAAAGTACCAAAATACTGTACATCTTTTGCATGTTGCAGCGTCTCGAATTCAGTTGTATTTATAAGAACAGACAGAACGTATTTGTATTAAAGACATACACATGTGATACACGATAAATAATTTTAATCCCCAAGCAAACGCGGGCGTTTGTTCGGACTTTAACGGAAAGGTTTGCTAATTTTCCATATTTAAATTTATTTGTCGGTGAAAAATTTTTTATTTACGTTCTTGGTAAATACCAAAATACCCTCTCAAAAAGCTCAATATTTTACAAACACTTCTTGCCTCTTCATTCAATAGAAAAACACAATCTATCAAAATTATAGCAATTGTCCAACTGCCCTTTCCCTACATTAACCATTACTTACTTTTATCTTATTACGTCACGTTCCAAATTCAAATTGATGAAAATTGACCCTTGGAGAGCCACAAGCTTTTCATTCAATACTCATTGTCTGCCGCCTCTTCATTCAATGAATAAACACATTCTATCAAAATTATAGTAATTATCTAACTGCTCTTTCTCAACAGACGCCATTAACTATTTTCTTTTTCTTATTACGTCACGCTCATCATTTTTAAATAACGTTCCAAATTCAAATTCAAACTACGAAGCAATCGTTCCGTGACACTTCATAAACAATTACTAAGTATTCCGATGCGTGAAGTATACAGCCAGAGTTGAAGGCCTATGAATTCCCTACAAGCGACTAACTCTTCTTACATTTCTAAAGGGATTAGAGAAAATGAGAGGTCTTAGAAACTGGTTGATTATTTATGGGTTCGTATTGCCAGTAGCATTATTGTTACACGTTTTTGTTACGTCTTTCTTTTGTTTTTGCTTTATATTTTTTTTTTCTTTTGTATTGTAGAAAATTCGTTTGACGTAATGGTATTTTAAATTCAGAACGCGTCTTAATAATATATTTTTCTGTTAATATTTCCTTGTCGGGAAAACGTAGAAAAATAGAGCTCCTACAAAATACTGTCACAACGTTTTCGGAATTACAATTGTTTAATTATAAGGTATTTAAAAGCCGGTACACAAGTTGAACTGTTATGGCGGTGACATAACCGATTTTCGGGTTTCTATCAGAGTGATACCCATAGCTAGGGTATCACTCTGATAGAAACTTAACTTATTTGCGGCATTCTGTACTGGTTCATTAAAATATATAATGTAATACAAATAAGTCTAAATATTTTCTTCTTACATGAGGATAAAGAAGAAAATATTTAGCCTTTTTGTTGTGCCTTCCAGTGCTAGCAGTCCCAGTATAGGAGGGCCTACAGTGGGACCCCTAGCACTGGAAGACACAGCATCGAAAGGTCTCTCACAAGATGGTCCGTTGACTTGGTAAATCATGCAAGACGCTCAAGACCGGTCGTTGTTAGCGACACTTGAAGATGTCCCATGGTGGCTTGAAATGGTGACGATGATGGCAATCCATTCTTAATTCTTTATTGTACAAACAGCATATTAAAAAAATAAATTGCCGTGGTCGTATACCACTTTTTTTAATTTATTATTCTTATGGTATACGACCACGGCTTTCTTGTTTTCTTGTTTCGTACTTTTTAGAGCGTGTTTTTAAGTAGTCGGGTGTTAGTTTTTAAACTTTATTTTTATTTAACATATTTTGGAGTTCTAAATAGGTTAATCTTGGGTTCATTGATTTCTCAGCCCATGAATACAGGTAAAGTCACAAGCAAATGCTAGTAATATATATATATTCAAAATGTACAAGTAAAGCGCTTTCAAATGATACCAAACACGGCATATTTATCTTAACTTTATTTTTTTACTTCGTATGTTTTGTCCGCTAGAGGGCGCCACATTAGATTTTGTGAAATCCCATACAGCCTATAACCAGCGGACAATTAAGACGCTTCTAATGATATGTCATTTGTCGAATTCTGATAAGTAGTTTAGAAGTTACGAGGGAACAGATGAACATCCATACCCACATACACCATACATACATCCATACATACATACATACATACAGGTCAAAATCATAACCCTCCTTTTGCTTCGCCGTAGTCGGGTAAAAAGAGTGTTACCATATCTACGTACAAAGGCGAGCTTAACTCAAAGTTGTCTGAAAGTTGTCTTAGTTTTCCTTCCTTTCATTTTTCAGGATTCGAATCTGACCTGACCAATATAATATATCCACCAGGACTGCACTGTCGTTAACCTCGTATAAATCAAGGAAACAGCAGGTAGTTATGCAAGATGGACAGGAAAGGAGGTGACGCATATCCTGAGAAGGGGCTTCACACCGGCACTGTATTAGCGATGGGTTCAAGGAGGTATTGAGGAGGCTTAATAATATAATATGTCCACAACTATCACACAACGCTATCTAGTCCCAAGCTAAGCAGAGCTTGTGTTATGGGTACTAGACAACTGATAAACATACTTATATAATTCTAAATACATACATATTATAGATAAATTACACCCAGACACAAAACAAATGATCGTGCTCATCACACAAACATTTATCCTGGGTCGGAATCGAACCCACGACCTCCCGCATAGTAGTCAGGGTCACTAACTACTAGACTGACAGGCTAGTCAATGCTTTATAGAGGTCCAGTAACTAAATAGTACCTACCCCATTTTTCCCAATTATCTCTGAATGGTAGTTTTTTTTATAGTAGGCAAAAATCATAACCAATCCCGCCGTTGACGGAATGACGAATCCCGCTCTTGGGCGGAACGGGAAACAGTGTCACACTCTTACTGACTAAACAACCTACCCCGTTCCTACGTCGCCATTTCAAATCGTCAACGACGCGCACTGTTCCCGCGCGCCTCAAGGAGTTGTCAGCAAACTGTAGGGGCCCTACAGGTTCGAAGCCTCCTGGAACCCTCCTCCTCCTCAGAAGTGTTGATGCGAAAGCGTAACGCCAGGGCCTGGGAATAAGGAAAGGAAAGAATGGGGTAGGTTTTTTAGTCAGTAAGAGTCTGAAACTGTCTCCCGCTCCGCCCAAGAGCGGGATTCGTCATTGGATGATTTTTACCTACCACAAAAAAAGGTAGAGTGCCTTCGCCAAGAGTTAGAAGGACATCAGAGAATTCTTGAGCATTGCTGCCGATCCGAGCTCTCATATTAATGGTCAAGCGCAGTGTACAAACTCGTGACTACAACGAAGATTGTTTCAATGTAGCATTCACTTCGTCAGATCTTGATCCCCGAGTCAACACAGGAAGCGTTTGCCAAACTGTGTGTGTATGTGCGTGTGTTTTTTTGAACAAACTGTTTATACCAGGGATAGAGCCTCCCCTTCTAGTTCACTAACCCAAACTTATACAATAGAAAGTTCTTAAGCAAAAAAATCGTTTAATAAAACATTTACTTTTAATATTTCCACTCTCCCTTTTATAAAACATATCGGCACAACCAATGGGCGGAAGTTAAAACACAGGCTATCAAATTTCAGCAGGAAATTGACATGACGGCGCGTGCGCGAAAGTAAACCAAACTTGACTCACACGGGGTTGTGGGGCCAGCCATGAGAGGTAGCGGTTTTTTAAGTTTTAAGGACAACGGTGAGAAAATGTTGATGAAATTATTAAGTGTCAACATTATACATATGGACGGTGAGCAAAGGGCAGCTCGCCTTCCGATCGTCTGGTAATCGCCCAGATCAAGCCTAGTCGTCGACGTCGCGCACTGTTCCCGCGCGCCTCAAGGATCTGTCAGCAAACCGAAGGGACCCTGCAGAAGGGTTGAAGCCAACTGGGGCCAAGGATTCGTGCCTGAAAGGAAGGCTCTAGCCCTGGTATAGATAGCGATGTAGGAACGGGGTAGGTTGTTTAGTCAGTAAGAGTCTGACACTGTTTCCCGCTCCGCCCAAGGGCGGGATTCGTCATTGGATGATTTTTACCTACCATAAAAAAACCATTATATATATCAACGAAATATTTGAGACTTTTTTATGATCCTGTACGATTGAGCTCGTAGCTACAGTCATAAGTTAACAACTAGGTATTAGAATCTTACTAATATTATAAATGCGAAAGTTACGATGTTTGGATGTTTGTTACTCAATCACGCCAAAACGGCTGGACGAATCTGGATGAAATTTGGCATAGGCATAGGATACACTCCGGAATAGGATATAGGCTACTTTTTATCCCGAAAAAACATAAGGTTCCTGTGGGATTTCACATTTCGTTTGATCAAGTGTAAAATTATCATATTGTATGGGGATAGGGCAACCCCAATACCACGCGGGCGAAGCCGCGGGAAAAAGCTAGTTAAGAATAAATGGCTTGTCAAAAGAGCTCCTACTGTAATATTTTATTGTGTACAAAAAATTCATAATTATCTGTCTAACTACTTGATGAATCTGACCCTATTTTAAGTCTGCAAACATTTTGCGATTAGTTAAAATTTTAATAAGTTGCCTGTTTCGGAAACTCAGACAACATCATGAAGGCATAGAACATAGATTAAGTCTTGGAACGAAAAATTTGTAAGTCTGGTTTTGTTTTAAAAAAAACTTCTTCTTTTCTTTGTGTCTTTAAAAAAATATATAGGTAGTACACAGCTGAAATTTTTTTTAATCGCAGTAGGTAATCTCAAAAATAAAAATAAATAAAAAAGCTGTTTATTTCTAGTAAAATACAGTTTTATACAATTCTTAACTTAATCTTAAAAATAAAAAGAAAAGATTTTACAGTTAAGGAGTTGCTATTTCATTATATATCCATTAAGTGTCGCTTGAATATGTTATAGGTCTGCCTTTAAGAATTAAAGAATTTGATAAAAAAAATGAGTGTTTGATAAAACTCGTGGTAGGTTATTCATAGGCAATTATAATATGATACCACGAGTAATAAGAGCGGAGTAGGAATTAAAAACGTGGCAGAATGACTTGCCATAAGGAGTACTTTTGAAGCATACAGTAAAAAAAAAAAGTTTTTTTTTTATAAATAATTATTAAAAATATTCATCAACTCGAAAAAGCGAAAACAATAGTAACATTAGACGTAATTTTTAGGTACTACTAGAGTCGCACGCGCAGCACGCCGTCAAAGTAAACCGATTCATTAAATATTTAAACCAAAATAAACTCTCGCACGTTGTGATACGTCATAATCAGCTTGCACTCTACAGGTCCATTTTTTGTTTTTAATATTTAATTTTTTTATCAAAGTTTGTATTACCAAGACACAACCATTTCGCTGAGGGAAAACAACCATTAACATTTCACGGTGTATACATCCTGTATCTTGCACTAAGGTCCTACTAACTTTAATATCCTTAACCTTTCGTGTACCGTAATTAGATACATAATAGAAAAACAATAGGTATGCAAACGCCGTCGTTCACTCGGGGCTCAAGAGTTTAAGGAATGTAATATGTTAGCTACTTACGGTACTTGACCGATATCTCACCTGATGGAAAGCGACGATGCGGTTGACGATGGATCGCGTTTACCTAGAAGTAACCTATTCACTCTTGACTTAAAGATTCCCGGCTTGTAGCCATCAGGAAACATAGACTCCGGCAAGGAATTCTATTTCTTGGCTGTACGCATAATGAAAGTGTTCCCAAAACGTTACATTTATTCTGATATTTCAGATGGTTTGGCCCCAATCGCTTTCAGTTCATAAATTAAAACCGTTTCTCATTAAGTATTTATATTACATGTTACAGTGGCTAGTGTTACTGCAAATTAAAAATAAAAACAATTCCGATTAACTTCCTTATTCTGTCTGTACGAGTCACTATTTCATTAAAGACTATCTCTGTCTCTTTCTTTTTTTGATAGATAGAAAAGGATGGGTGACGAGATAATGTAATTGGAGTACTCAGAATAAGTCTGTTAGTGTTTTTTTTTCGCAAAGACGCCCTTGTCTTGACATTTAATAGCTGTAGGGTGAAGGACTAAGGCAGCTTGTTGAGTGGGCCTATTGTTTTTAATTAAAGAATTTGTAGTTCGTGATTAAAATAACGCCTTTTATAAAACAAAGCAGGATTTTAGTTTTTTTTTTTGTTATCACCTTAATGTGAAAGTTTGTATGTGTTTTTATTACATAATATAAAACAAAATCATCTGTCCCTATGTATGTTTAAATGTTTAAAACTACGCAACAGATTTTGATACAGTTTTTAATTATTTATTTATTTATTTATGTACACACAAACACATACAAAGAAAAAAGAACACATACAGATAGAAGAGTACAAAGATACTGCTTATTTCTAACGAAATTTCTTCCAGCAGACCTGCGACAGGAGAGTTGGATGAGAAATGTAGACACAGTGTGTATAAATAATAAAAATTCAAGAGGAAGGTTTATGTGTATAATACAAAATATTTAATATCATCAGTGCTCCCGTGCGAAGCTGGGACGGGTCGCTAGTTATAGATAAATAGCTAGATTTAATTAAATTTAGTAGATAGATAGCTCAACCAATTAAGAGCGGCCAATCCGATGTAGATTTTCATACAACCGCTCTTACGTGATAATTATATTATTACACATCTTTTTTCAGACATTTTATTATTTGACAAAAGATATTAAAATACAACTATTAGGTGAGTCCTCTATTAATTCTTGTCACAAAACTTCAGAAAAGTGATGACACTTCCCGGAGTTTGCTTCGGTATGGCTTCGGTGTTTCTTCTCAGGGTAGTCAGCTAGGAAACACCGGCCTCATCTAGTTTCAATGGACGGATAAAGTAAAAGAGTTTGTAAAAACTTATTTACAAAATAAAAATCATTCATCACTTTTTTTTTATACTTCATCTTATTTGATAGCTTTATTTTTTTAAATGGTGGGAAAAATCATCGAATGACGAATCCCGCTCTTGAGCGGAGCGGGAAGCAGTGTCAGACTTCTACTGACTAAACGACCCGCCTTTCCTTCCTGCCTTAGTTCCAGGGTCCCGGTGTTCCGCTTTCGCATTTCCGGGTTAGGGACCCGGTTGCTGACAACTCCTTGAAGCGCGCGGGAACAGTGCGCGCCGTGTCTTATTTGGTAGGTGCGTAATTGGGTGCGTAGATATATCTTTTCTTTAAAGGTCATTCGTGTTGTGAATTACGTGTATTTCTTGATACTTTTGGTTTCCACAGAGTCCTTTATCACTTAATAGTTGACGTTTTTCCTTCATTCATAAATCATTGTTTGTATACGTCTTTTTTGTTGGGTTCAAAATAAAAAGCAGGTCAAGGTCAAGTCGGACTCGCGCAGAAAAGGGTTCCGCACCATTTCATTTACACTCTTTTTTTACACAATTTATTTTATTCTGTTTTTAGTAATTATTATTAACTGGCAACCGGCCTAGCTTCTCACGGGTCCATTGTTGATATTATGCATGTATTATACATAGGTACAAAACTTCCTCTCAAATCACTCTATCTAATAAAAAAACTGCCTCGAAATCAGTCGCTTAGTTTTAAAGATCTAAGCATACATAGGGGTAAGCGACTTTGTTTTATACTATATAATGAAGTGGAAGCAGAAATATCAACTGATTAGCTATAAGGGTTCATGAGATACAGCCTCGTGATAGATAGATCGACAGTGGAATTTTGAGTACAATATTGATTAGTTTGCACTGGTTTCCGCCCATGGGCGGAGCGTTAAACAGTGTCAGACTCTTACTAACTAAACATAATTTATCTATTAGTACTGTAATATAGAAATATTTATTTATTTATAAAAACTATGCACATAATAAGTACAAAGGCGGACTTTTCACCAAGTCACATTTTCTACCAGTCGACCTATATTAATATTGTCACAAAATATTTTTTTAAACGAGTAATCATGGAGTTTCTTGCCAATTCTTCTCCATAGGAAACGACCAATTTGGAACTGTGCCCTATCTTCGGACGTTTTACAAGTGCCCATGTAGGTCTATGTGAAAAATAAAATTATTTTGACTCGACTTAACTTGAAGGTCGCTGGCGTATGTCTATCCGTCCCTTAAGGCAACATATTCAGTGTACTTTCCTTCATCGATGGTGACTTTTTAAACAAACAAACTGACATTTAAACACACAGAACAAAGTCCTTGAACCACTCGGGTTAAACGCTTCGCATCTGTGTCCAATACAGCAAGTCAAACAACGCCCCTTTGTATCTAATTACAGAGAAAAATAAAACACTACGGCCTTCCTTGCGGTCTGGGAGACCGTGACTCATGTAGTAAAAGTAAGCTTTATTTTAAATACCTATATGGTAATGTGAAGAGCGGACTTGTCCATTCCTGCCGTATTCTCTAAGAAAATAGCCTTGAGCGCAGCGCTGGCCTAGTGTCGAAAACCAAAAAGAGCTTTTATTTTTCTTGAAAAATAGGGACTTTTATAACGCACAGCGTATGTCAATCCCATCGTACCCTAACACTTGTTACATCACTGTAGGGGCCCTTCAGGGTCGAAGCCTCCTGGAGCCGAGGGTTGGTGCGAAAGCGTTATACCGGGGCTTTGGGAATAAGACAAGGGAAGAACGGGGTAGATTTTTTAGTTAATAAGAGTCTGACACTGTTTCCCGCTCCACCCACGAGCAGGATTCGTCATTTCGTCATTGGATGATTTTTATCTACCATTAAAAAAAAAACACTTGTTACATCAAAAGAGATCTGGGCCATGAAGTCGAACTACTTTCTAGCATCATCGGAAGTGGGCTTACTTAATACTTGGTGGACCAAATAGATCTTCTTCTTTTCGAATCAATGATAAACTCTTTAAACTGTTGGGGCCCAGTAGGTGACTACGTTAACTGCAGCATCGGTGGCACCTCTAATTAAATCCTCCATAGTGCAGTTGTATGGACACTTAGGGCACTCCATCAAGTGCCTCATGTTTTTAACAAGGGCACTGCACTTACATTGAGTATCCAACGGGTCTATAAAATCCCATTTTGCCAAATTGTATTTAAAGCGGCCAACCTGGGTGCGCAACCGATTTAGTGTTTTCCATACAGGCCACTGCAATTTATGCCCAGGTTGGAGAATTTCTTGTGGTTTTAAGAAGTCGGATGGTGGTAGGTGATGTTCTTCCCAAAACTTTATTCTTTCCCTATTAGGTGGTTCCATATAGATGCATTGGATTAACATCATCATCATCATCATCAGCCTTTTTTAATGTTCCCACTGCAGTGACACAGGCCTCCTCTCTCTAGGAGAGGGAATGGGCCAACAATTGGATTAACAGTCATGTGAATAGGTTCATTAGATACATAATCCAATGTAGGTACCTATTTAGATTACGTCACCAGCGCTGCGCTCAGAGCGGTTTTCTTAGAAAATGGCACTCCAGAAAGTGTTGCGAGTTCTAAGTAAGCAGATCCTTTTGTTCGGGGCTTGCTTGTAGACTGATTGGCACTTAGTGAGATAAGAGACTGTCTTGATCTTGTATACTATACTAAAAACAGACAAAAACTGGGCACACTGAAGGTTCTGTCCCAATAAACTTGAATAAATCAATTCCCGAATCAAGTCTCGAAGAGTTTTCAAAATCGAAAAAAAGTATTTTTTTTGTAAAGCAATTATAAATCTTTAGTTTCCAGATTTATACCTATATTTTTGCTATAAGGCCTTGCTTCATGACAAATTTCATGGTTCTAGGTCATTGGGAAGTTTGTGAATTTTTAATCCTTTGAGTTTCAAAATATACGTTTTTGTGATATATCTTTTTTTCCGTTTCAGGACTTTGATTTTTTACGGCTTCAAGGGGCCACAGACTATAACCAGATACTCCATGCATTTCCAAGATCCTATAAGGGTATCGTTTTTTCCTTTTGAGGTCGCACATAACAAAACGTTTTGGGAACACATTCATTTTGCGTACAGCCAAGGAGTGGAATTCCTTGCCAGAGTCCTGATGGCTACAATCCGGGAATCTTTAAGTCAAGAGTGAATAGGTTACTTCTAGGTAAGCGCACTTCATCGTCGACCGCATCGTATCTTTACATCAGATGTCAAGCGCGAACCTAAAAACAATAAATAAAAAAAGAATGTGTAGAAAACTCAATAAATAAAAAAACTGCTAAATATACGTCGAGCCTTATAAAGCTTAGTTTAAACTAGCGGAACACAAATGTTTGCGGTGATGAGATGAGATAGCGGTTAAGCGCCAACCTATAATCAATAAAAAAAGGATTCTTTACAAAACCAATTGATATAACTTTGACATTACATTGAACAGTAACATATTTGCCAATTAGACTTAGGAATGTACAAGCACACAGAACCGTCTGGTCACGCTAGTCTTTAAATTCAATAGTCCTTTGTTCAAAGTCGACCCAGTAATTAAGTTATCATTAAGATACAAAGTAACTGTCGTCTGGGGCAACCATCTCACATAAAGACAATTTCATTGCAGCTAGTAGAGCATGAATTTAGGCGGGGCATTCTAGGAAATACTTCGCAGAAATAATAGCTTTGTTTCGTAGTAATAAACTTAGGTCTTAGGTTCATTAAAGTTGTAAAAAAATCAAACTTCTAAGTTAATGGAAAAAATAGATACAGCCATTTGTCGCAGAAATTAAATATTTCATCACTCAAAATTAATAAGGTCGACTGGTAAAAAATGCCTTAGGTTTGCACGATTTGATTCCGCCATCCCAATTTTACCTTCGGACATCCCGGCGTACGGCAAATATCCACCCTTACGTTGTTGAGACACCTGCGGCCCGGACTAAGCGTTTTGCCTCGTCGTTTATACCGCGTACATCGAGGGACTGGAACAGTTTGCCGGCTGCAGTCTTTCCGTCCGATTATAATTTAGGTGTCTTCAAGGCTAGAGTGAATAGGCTCTTAATAAACTAGTACGCCTTACCATCAACGATTGCATCACTGCTTACTATCAGGTGGGATCGCAGTCAAGCACTAGTTTATTGCAATTAAAAAAAAAGGTATTAAGTCCGCCGTTATACTATGTGCATAAAGTTTTTATAAATAAATAAATAAACTTCACTCGAAAAAATCCCGCCAAAAACTTAGTACAACCTTCATAACAAAAAAAAAAACATATCTATATCATAGCCGGCGGTTATACCGAAACAAACAATAATACTGTTTGTTGAACCAAATACCTCCATAATTAGACGAGTATTATTCAGAAAAACATTATGTACAGAAAGTAGGTAAGTATCTTATATTTTTCCTTTTGGATTTATCTTTTTTCTTTTAGCAAAGATGTTTTTCCCTCACAAAGAAGGTAGGATCTGTTAATTGGTTGCTCGGAGGTGTATTGCTCATATATATTTTTTCATAATGGACGGATATGAGGTCTTTGCATCCTTAGGTGCTGTATGAATACTTCTATGGGTAAATTATAGTATTATTTTTCGTAACACTAAAGGAGTAACTATTCTTTTTTTCACATAACGTCGTCTAGTCCCAAGCTAAGCTGAGCTTGTGTTATGGGTACTAGATAGTTAGATAAAAATACTTAAATATTTCTTAAAATATAGATAAATTACACCCAGACACAGAACAATTATCGTGCTCATCACACAAAAATTTGTTCTCAGTGGAAATCGAACCCACGACCTCTGGAATGGCAGTCAGGGCTACTAACCACTGGACCAACAGGCCAGTCGCATTTAAGCTATAAGAGTAAAGATATAAAGAATGGAAGCGCGTCTGTCTGTCCTCATGTTAACGATGTATTTAAAAAAACTACTGATTCTATTTTCTTGCAATTTTCACCAATACATAGAGTGATTCACGGATAGGTAAGGTATATGTGTACAATACATAACAATACATGCATAATTATTATAATTGAGAAAAGCCGTAAACTACGTTGATGTATGAACACCCATGCGAAACTGAGGCGGGTTGCTATATACCTTAATATAAAGTTTATTTTTTATTGCAATAAACTAGTGTTTGACTGCGATTCCACCTGATGGTAAGCAGTGATGCAATCGTTGATGGTAAGGCGCACTAGTTTATTAAGAGCCTATTTACACCTATTTAGACTTGAAGACACCTAAATTATAATCGGACGGAAAGACTGCAGCCGGCACTTTGTTCCAGTCCCGAAAAACGTAAAATTGAGATGGCGAAATCAAATCGTGCAATTCCTGCGCACACTCTCCGAAATGCATCCTGTAGTAAACCGCAAGGCTGGCTACTCAGCGCCTGAGTTCGAGACTTTGAAGATTAGACCCAATGAAATCTGCATCACCAATCAGCTCGGCTAGAAATAACACCGCCGAATTCAAACCCACAAGAGCCTATGGTTGCCATATTCATTAGAAAGTCTGCCGACCTATGCAAACCGTGACATATTGAGTTCAACTATACATTTAGTATCTAATTAATGTTTTAATGGCTATTAAACAATCACAAACTTAGTTAGTTTATTAATTAGCATAGTAGTTCATTGTATGATTTTTTTTTGTGATTTTTGTTTACGTTTATTGTTTTATTTGATCAATATTTTTATTGTTTTATAAAATGTATTTTTAGTCTGTAATTTAGTACTTTTCCTTATGCAGCGCCTTGGATATTCTATTCTTGGATATATGCTGTATAAGAAGTTGTAATCAATATAATATAAAAATCAATGCCACTTTTCGTTGTAATTTTATAACTCAAGAACGGGCTGAACGGGCGGCCTATCCAAACCAAATATTTAGGCTTTGTTTGGTCTATTCAGTAGATGGTTTATGCGAGATTTGCACAAAATCAGTTGAGTGGGTTCATTTATCACATTTTTCTGTTGCCGGGAGCGAAGCCGCGGGCAAAAGCTAGTTAAATATATAAGAGCAATACGTGCACCCAATGATGACATACTCATATTGCAACGTGGTCGCTCACAGATAGGCTCATCAGACACGAACTAGTTGGCTTCGACCCTTCTGCAGAGTCCCGGAATTTTATGGGATGCGAGAAGTATAACACAGTCGTCATAATTAATTAGCAATTCACACATAAAAATTATCTCCAAAAAGTGAGCTGTTTTATAAACCCACGCTGGTGTCTCTGAGCGATCATCTTTAGAATCCTGTTACCACTATATTTTATTGCCTGCCCTACAGGGTCCAAGCCTCCTGGGGCCAAGGGTTGATGCGAAAGCGTAACACCAGGGATCTGGGATTAAGGTAAGGAAGGAATGTAGTAGGTTTTTTAGTCAGTAAAAGTCTGACACTGTTTTTCGCTCCGCCCAAGAACGGGATTTGTCATTCGATGATTTTTCATCATCATCACCATCATCAATTCAGCCGAAAGACGTCCACTGCTGGACATAGGCATCCCCCAAACGTCGCCAAAACGACCGGTCCCATCCATCGAATCCCAGCAAACTTGACCAGGTCGTCGGTCCACCTTGTGGGAGGCCTACCAACACTACGTCTTCCGGTACGCGGTGATTTTTACCTACCATAAAAAAATCTCTTATTGCAACCTGAGTGAGTGTATGAGACTGACTTTGTACGCAATATTAATAAATGAAATCAAAAGCCCAATCAAATGAAACCCAACCATAATCCAATTAAATAAACCCATAGCTTTTATTTGCCTCCGCTTTCCTTATGGTCCGGTCTAAATTAATGATTCTCTCGAACCTCCGTCTTGTCAAACAAGACATTTAATTATGAGCATTAACCTTTAATTAGAAACTGATAGAGACAAATCGTACAGCGAGTTAATCAAAATAATATTACTGTGAAATAATAGGTTGTCTGCTTTGTGATTTGCATAGTCTTTAAGGGGTATATCTTTCGTATTGATGACGGCGAGGTTGGAGAAGCGGTAAAGCGATTGGTACCTTAGTAGGTAAAGCGTAGTCACTATATATCGTGGATTGCAGCGTGGAATAAATATTTGTGTGGTCTACACCTTAGTAATTTTAAGCTCCTAATGTATCAAGTTGTATTTATGGTGTACCTACAATAAAGAGTATATCTATCTACAAATAGTCAAAAGAAAAGAAGCACTGGACCTATTTTGAAGCAGCTGTAAATCCCATAACTGGGTTTTTTGGAAAGTTCCTTCTCAGTTTATAAATTTTTGGCAGCCAGCCTTAGGGTTTTAGAAAGTGTTTTTAAGTAAAAGTCTAACATGACCTTTTATTCCACTCTAAAATAAAACATATATTATGTTTGAATGTAGTACAATAGATGTTACAATATTAGTTCCAGCCAAGAGCATTTGGTTAAATACTTTTAGAACGTTTTTTTTTTTTAATTTTTGTGTTAATAGCTGTAAGCTACCCAAGCAAAATAAAATAAATATATAAATATTTACCTAGTATATACCTATTTACGACTAGGCAAAATATTTATTTATTTTATTGGAATTGGTAATAATAAAAAATTAGTATATCATTGCAGGATAAGGTACAATACAGGATATATTTTAATTACGTTACCTACTAACAACGTACATTCTAAACATTTATAATTCTTTAACACTTTATATTATTTTCCCTAAAAGTCTAAACTCAAAACCTTTTTAATCACAAAAAACATATCAAGAGTTCTGCAAATAAACTTTATCCGACGTTTAAAATAAAAATGAGCTCAAAAAAAAAAAAATAATAATTTTGATGTTAAACTTGCCCTTAACTAACATTCGAATAAAAAAACCTCCGTCCCGTATATTCTACCGTCACTGATTTACATATCTCGGTCCTTTCCTTTCTCGTTTCGCGAAAAGTAAATAAATTACAACTAATATCAGGTAACAATTAATTTCAACTCGTTTGTAATTTATTAACAAGTAAACTAATCGCGAAACTTATGATAACCTAGTGTAGGATTACGATACTAGTCGTACCACGTAATTTGTAAAAGTCTTGTGGGAAAAAAACTGGTTTTGAATGAATTGCGAAATTGCTGTCTTTCTCAGAAAAGATAATAGAATGCAAACTTTGTTTTTTAGGGATCCGTATCAAATGCGTGAAAACAGGATCCTATTGCTAACTTTACGATCTGTCCGTTCGTTTGTCTGTCACTGTGATATTGTATCTCAGGAATTGCTAGACATTTAAAATTTTCATTCAACAACACGAGCTATCCTTTGCTCACCTTGACCGTGGGGTCCCAGCTGGATCAAAGCCTACTGGTTTTTTTTTTTTTACTTTGGAAAAAATCATGTAATGACGAATCCCGCCCTTGGGCGAAGCGTGAAGTAGTCTCAGACTCTTACTAACTAAACATCCCACCCCATTTCTTCTTAGCCCTCCTACCGGGGTCGGACCTTCCTTTCAGATACCGGACCTTGGACTTGGACCGGAATTGGGCTTCTACATTTGCAAGCCTACTGGGGTCATGGGGCAATGTTACTGCAAAAGTTTGCACCAGTAAAAGGCTGACATTATCCCCCGCGCCAGCCAAGGGTGAGGAATATCTTCGGATGATTTTTATCCACTTAAAAAGGGACCAACAGGTTTACTTGCTATACGAGGCGCGGTGTGTCAGCAATGTCTTAGGTAAACTAAAAAAGCATGTCTCCTGGAAGAAATTTATTTTTGAAATAAGCAGTGCCTTTGTACATTCTTATTATTATAATGTTCTGTGTCTATGAATTATAAGTGTGTACATAAATAGTAAAATAAATAAATAAAAGTACAAATGAATAAAAATGTCACATTGGTACTCATCCGTTTCCGAATCCGCTATCTCACACATAAGAAGCGGATGCCTTAATGACACTTCTCTAGAAAGTATTACACAGTATTATAAAAACTCGTCAACCACAACACATTTCTTGTGTGCGATTAATGTTACAAATTGCGACTAATTATTAGCTAGTTAACACTGATCAAGAATGTCGAAGCAATCACTGATGATATAGAAAGTAAGTTTTGTGGTGTAATGTGTCAACTTAATCAGTATTTATTAATGATTTATCAATATTAGCTAAGAATCAATCAAGTGGTAATTTTGCACCGGTTGGTATGTTGTAACTTTTTGGTAATCTGTGGTTAAGCAGATTGGCAACGGCAAAGGTGACTTCTTTTATGGTGGGAAAAATTCGATGACAAATCCCGCTTTTGGGCGGAGTGGAAAACAGTATCAGGCTCTTACTGACTAAACCACCTACCCCGTTCCTTCTAGGTCTTCAGACCGGGGTCAGACTTTGCTTTCGAAAATTGGATCAAGGCCCCAGTAGGCTACGACCTCCTGCGCCGTCGACAACTTCGCTTGGTCCGGACTGTTACTAGACGACCGGATGGCGAACTACCCAATGCTCCCAGTCCTCAAGCTCGCGCCTACGGTGGTCGGATATCGGGATCGGAATCCAGGTGGCGTCTGGGGCGTGAGCACGGTTGCCTTATACGATCGGCCTCCTCCTTTGCTAGCATTACTGCTTTGCACACTATGACCTATACCAACACCCGCGTTAGAGAACAATGCCGCCGATAGAGAATAGAAATGAAACGATTGTAACTTGGCCAAAGGGACTGTTGTTAAAATGGGTACCTACAGCTAAAGGCGATAGTTGTCTGACAATAAAACGTTACGATGTGGTGAGAACGCGGCCTAAGATTGCCCATCCATCAACTTGCAGGATTGGCCGGTAGGTATTGGGCAACAAGTTGGAAAGCTCACAGAACTGATTTCCCTGATGTACAGAACTGAATAAACGCTTCAGTACGTTTCGTAATGTTTCATAGATAACATGATAGTTCATGTTGTCTATGAAATGTGTCTTCGGTAAATGATTCAATTAGTCAGCATGATGGTATGTACAATGATTCTTTAATCCTATGAAGAAATTTAAGTTAATTTTACCATCGGACATCACGGCGTACGGAACATTATCCACCCTTACGTTGTAGAGATATCTACGGTCCGGACTAAGCGTTTTGCCTCGTCGTTTATACCGCGTACATCGAGAGACAGGAACAGTGTGACAGCTGCAGTCTTTCCGTCCGATTTCAATTTAGGTGTCTTTAAGGCTAGAGTGAATAGGCTCTTAATAAACTTTTGCGCCTCACCATCAACGATTGGATCACTGCCTATCATCAGGTAAGATCGCAGTCAAGAACTAGTTTATAGCAATTAAAAAAAAGTTTCGAGGCCCTTAAAAAAGTGGGATGTTGCTGTCGGTACAAAAACATTTTAGAGGCTCTTTAAGAGTGTTCTCCAAGGAAACCTGTACTGTCATCATCATCACACACACAAGTTTTGTGACGTCACATTTCAAAATCGAGGTTTTTTATTGTCCTCCCACTTTGGGTGGTAGAAGAAAAGTTAGTCTTCCGTGTTCGCTCAATTGCTCTTTGCTTTCATAGAAAGCAATGGCATTTTTAAAGAATCTGTAGATAAATATTAAAATGCGTAACAATCAACGAGAACCTTTAATTATATTTTAAACTTATCTTTATACTTCAAAAGTTTAAATTATTTTGTTGACGAATTCAAAAAGAAGTTTCGGTTTTAATTTAATTAATATGATATCTTACAAGAGACTCCTATTGAATCTCATAAAAATTATCAGACGTCATAAGGATAAGGGAATGTCGGAAAAGGAGGGTGTGGTAAAATCATAGCATTCATTGAACATTTTTTTATGGTGAGAATAATCATCTAAGGACGAATCCTGCCCTTAGGCGGAGCGGGAAACAGTGTCAGACTCTTACTGACTAAACGCCCTACCCCATTCCTTCTTAGCCCTTATACCAGACCTTCCCTTCAGAACCGGACCAAGGCTCCAGTAGTCTTCGGCCCTGCGTCATGGGCTGACATTTGCTGACAACTACTTGAGACGCAAGGTCGTCTGGTAGTCATCTAGACCAAGCTAGGTCGTCGACGGCGCGCACTGTTCCAGCGCGCCTCACGGAGTTGTCAGCAAAATCAAATGTAGATTACCCACTGCAGGGCCGAAGCCTACTGTGGCCTGGTCCGAAATGGAGGTGAAAGGCAGGTTCAACTCCGGTATGAGGGCTAAGAAGGAATGAAGTGGATGGTTTCGTTAGTAAGAGTCTGACGCTCTTTCCCGCCCCGCCCAAGAGCGGGATTCGTCATTAGATGATTCTTCCCATCATAAAAAAACCGTCAAGCTATCACTTACTTCCTTTTCCTTCAATGGTAAAATCATACAATTATCATCCGGAAACATAAAAATAAAATTCCAAGTGACAATTATAATTAAATTCAACAAAAATGTTAATCAGTGAACCGAAAGTAAATATTCGTCATAGCAAAATCTTTAACGCCTGAGGCACACCCAAACTTTTGTAATAACATGAACCTAGTAGGAAGAAATTAATCACTTGTTAATGATGACGCTATTAATTATAACAAAACTCGCCTGATTAGACTAGTCGAATAAATAAAATTAATTAAATTTGACACAAGAACCGCTCACGTAGAAAGTTGGTCGCAAAAATTATTGCCAACATTCATTTTACTAGGAAGTTTGACCAAATTGAGATTTATTTTAGGATGTTTTTTGTTAGCTTATGTTATGCCAAAGTATAGAGAGAAAAAGAGTATAGATATGGAAAGAGATACCAAATGGAATACTATTATAAAAGAAAATATAATGGAAGAATAAAACTTTAAAGGGATTTTTTATGGTGGTCGAAAGCTTAGCTGATGTTTACTTAAAGTGTTTTTTTATTACTATAAATTAGCTGTGCTTGACTATGATCCCTCCTGATGGTAGGCAATGATACAATAGTTAATAATGAGGCGCACCAGATATGTTTATTAATTTCGTATATGCGTAAGCGTATATCAAAAGAACTTTTTTAATGGTGGGCGAAAATCATCCAATGACGAATCCTTGGGCGGAGCGGGAAAAAATGTCAGACTCTAACTGACTAAACACCCCATCACGTTCCTTCTTTACATTTTGCGCTAGGGCCAAGCCTTTCTTTTAGAAAGAGACCCTGGGCCCCAGTAGGCTTCGACTCTTTTGCAGAGTCCCTACGCCTTTCTTTGGAATTGGCAAGAAGTGGCTCAAAACTGGATAGTTTTGAGCCACTTTTCGCAAAAATCATCCAGTGTCATCCATCCTGATTTCATTGGATGATTTTTGCGAACCGAAAAATAAAAACAAATACCTAAATACAAAAGTAACCTTAAAAGAGACATACAGGCTTCTTTTTTTTCGTTTTTTTCGTGTTACTTAAATATGGTTTGTACCTTGCGTTGTGGAAAATAACTTCTTTTCTTTTTCTATTAGTACAAACAGTTTCACAAAAATCGGTCTAGCCGTATTCATCGACAACATTGAAATTAAATTGTAAAAAAGCTCTATACAATATAGGATGCAGATTTATACAGATAGTAAAATAAATGATGATGATCTTCACTAGTTTGTATGCAACAAACTAGTGAATCAAAAACTTTATTAATATTAATAGTAAAGGAGTACAATGAATATAATAAAATATGCACTTAAATAGACTGTTTCACAGAAGAAATTATAAAGTCGAAAACCATTATAATAATGCAGTCCTTCAAGATACGTTATTAGAATATAAACAAACAAACAGAACAATTTCAATACATTATAATTCCCGATTTAAATACATTAAGTATATAATTCCAGGTAGAAGTAAGTGTTCAATTGTTTTAAAGGTGCAAATTAACCATGAATTTGAAGAGCGGGAAACGAATCGGTATAGATGGCGACGTAGAAACAGGGGAGGTTGTTTAGTCAGTAAGAGTCTGACACTGTTTCCCACTCCACCCAAGCCAAAATTCGTCATTGGATGATTTTTACCTACCATAAAAAAACCATGAATTTGCTATGAGTTTATTAATCAGTAAGAGTCTGACATTTTCTCCTGTTCTATCAAAGGGCGGGAGTTGTCATTAGATGATTTATTGCCATCGAAAAAAAAACTTGAATTTATTTTTTTTTTTTTTATATTAGAACTAAAGTTTTCTTTGGCATTTACTAAGAAAACTAAACGACTGGAGAATGGATAATTGGAAAATAAACTTTTATTTATTCTGAAGTTAAATTTAACAAAACTATTTTGTACTTAATAGGATGAACACTTTTTGAAGAATTAAAAAAAATATATTCTAAACAAAGTTTGTAAAATTTAACTGTACATACAATAATTTTTTCAACTTATTTTACATATTTATCATCCTGAATGTATATTCTTTCAAATAAAAAAGATTAAAATCGGTTCACGCAATCCAAAATTACCACCGGGTACAGCGCCATCTCCCTATATTGGGGTTACTACACTGCTACTTCGCGCTGAAGTCGTATTTTAAGAGTTCTCTTACATTGTGAGAAATTATGGAACCCTACACTGAGCGTGGCCCGACACACTCTTGGTCGGTTGTTTTCATTATCTACCATCCACACATTAAAAAAAAACTTTTATTTTTTGTTGTCACTTTTGCATGACGCATAATACCAAAGGAATAATGCATCACGGCAGTGGCATAGCGTAAGCTAAAAAAGTCTAAACTTAGCCTTTCATCAGACAATTAATTAAACATAAAATTATTGTTATCTCTCTACCATTCCGCCGCTAACTTAGATCTTTACATATAACTAAGAGAAAATAAAACAAAATTTATTGGCAAATTGAAATTCGAAACTCGTATTTTGACATTTAATTTTATGATCTTGTATTTTTGTTTGCATTCGTGTAATAGCATATGCTAATTATATATGTAACTGAAAGTTTATTTTTTCTATCTTGTTTTAATTATATTTACAAATTTATTGGTGTTAGTTATTTAATTAGTGTTTGTAGAAGTCGTGACAGTAATAAATGTTTAAAATATTGTTTTTTTTTTTGTAATTGATAGGCTCGTGTTTGGCCATTATTTCGCTTTAAGGCAAACGATAATGTAGTAGATATTGGATTGCGCTTGCTTAGAATCAACTTATTCCCTTAGTCTTTTTTTATCTACATCTACACTAATATAATAAAGAGGTAAAGTTTGTTTTTTTGTTTGTAGGAGGTAATCTCTGGAACTACTGGTCCGATTGGAAAAAAAATTAGCGGGATTGCTTCGCACGGGTAGCAGTCCCGCCAATGTCCGTTTCATACAAGTATTTATTGTAATGCATAAAATACAGTGCGGGTTGGTGGATGTCACATGTCTTCCAAGTTTTGGTTCTAGGACATGCTGGTTTCATCACGATGTTTTGTTTCACAGTTTTGAGAGCAGTGGTGATGAAATAAATTACACAAAGTTGTGCGCCTGGCTGGGTTTGAACCCGCGACCTACAACTCGTATGTCGGGGACTTTATCACTTGGTTACCACTACTCATGCAAACTGATATGTAAATGCTGATGACTCGCCCCACAAAGTTTAACTTTTGCTTTCGTTTCTTAATTATTTGTTTTTACTGACAGTTTGTATTTTTTTTAGTTGGTCCCGTGTGGTCAACATCTGTTAGGAAGTAATTACGTATATAAAGCTTCTTAATAAAAAAATGTGTGTTTGTAAATATTATCCTCGTTTTAATCTTTGCCTTAATTGATTACAAGCTTAAATATTCGACTTAATAGCGGCCAACCCGACGTACATTTTCATGCAACCACTCTTACGTGATTACGATGTTATTACACATATTTCTTTATATATTTTTGATACATAAATATCTCATGGATATTATCTAGGCTTCTATAGAAATCAAAACATTTGTGGAAAAGTAATCGCATCTCAAGTAGTTCTCAGCAAACTGTAGAGACCTTGCAGAAGGGTCGAAGCCAACTGGGGCCAAGGGTTCGCGTCTGAAAGGAAGGCTCTGGCCCTGGTTTATATGACAACGTAGAAATGAGGTAGGTTGTTTAGTCAGTAAGAGTCTGACAATGTTTCCCGCTCCGCTCAAGGGCGGGATTCGTCATTAAAAAAATCTAAACAAAACAATCATCATTATCACCATCATCATCAGCCTTTTAATGTTCCCACTGCTGGGACACAGGCCTCTTCTCTGGGAGAGGGAATGGGCCATAATCCACCACCACGCGGGCCCAGTGCGTATTGGTGGATGTCACATGTCTTCGAATTTTTGGTTCTAGGACATGCCTCCTCATAATTTTTTCCTTCAACGTTTTGAGAGCAGTGGTGATGAAATAAATTACACAAATTAATGCGCCTGGCTGGGTTTGAACCCGTGACCTACAGCTTGTAAGTCGGGGCCACCAAAACAATAGTGAATCAAAATCTGAAACTGCCTTGCAAAATAAACAGCACACATTCCCTACCTCCTAGAACGAAACAAATGACTGCAACGTCAGCTCAAGACACAAAAAAGGACCAGAGGAACAAACTATGAGCTAACAAATATCTGAGGCATCCATGCAATGTGCAATGCGATGCGTTTGTGAGGTGAACAGTCAGAGGGATAAACAGAGGGCGGGGTGAGCGACCGATGTGCTTCGCTGTCTAGGCTACAGTGACTGTGAGGTCGGGATTTCGTGGACAGATTTTTTTATATATGTTGTTGTGACACCGATGTCGATTATGACGTAGTCTGAACATCGTCTGACACTGTCGCCTGATCCGCCCAAGGGCGGGATTCGTCATGCGATGATTTTTTCTACACAAAAAAAACCGTGCTAGGCCCCGACGGTAGGCTAGCATCTCTTCGAAGCGCACATAGAACAACAGGTACGCTCCGTCGATGACTTGAGCAGTTTTGATCTATGTTATCAAAAAATGAACAAAGTAGTCCCAAGTTTTTTTTTATGGTGGGCAAAAATCATCCAATGGCGAATCCCGCTCCTGGGCGAAGCGGGAAACAATATCAATATCTTACTGACTAAACACCCCACCCCGTTCCATCTTTCCTTTCACACTGGGGCCAAGCCTTCTTTTCAGAAGAGACCCTGGGCCCCAGTAGGCTTCGACCCTTAAGTGGTTCCATCTCACAAAAAGGGAGAAAGCCCTGGTGTACAATCCATTTCAAGTGTCGTTTCTGTAAGTAATTGTCTTCTTATCGAAAAATAAACCTCTTGGATTTGGTACGTGGAACATACACACGTGACTCTGAGTGTAGAGGTTATTTGAAAAACGCTTCACATTAATTAACGAAGAAATAGAAAATGTACGGTTTTTCCTTCAAACTTCCCCATTTAGGGTAAACAGGGAAATTTGGAAAATTAATTTAGAAATCAAAATTAATATTTTATTTTTAGCTTAATTTCTTTAGAAGTCTTGTTAAATGTTACTTTCGAACAAAACAGCAAAGTTTTCAAATTGTCAAGTTTCTCTAACAATTAATTAATAGCTATGAACTAAAAAACGTTAACACACAGGGATTTGTGAAGTTTACAATTTCGAAAAATGGAGAAGATGGAATATCAATATCGTATTCACACCTATTTTAGGGCTTCTCAATTTTCTCTAATTTTTTTTTATAAGTCAAATAAAATTGCAATTTGCGGTTGCATTCACGTGGTAGTAAAAAATAATTCTAAGGGAATAAATACTTCGCAGAATGTATACATTTTTTTCCTCAATCTTAATTAAATAGTGTTATCAAATGACACTCTCCACCCGACTCCCAAAATAATCATGTTTCTCCGCAAAAAATACCTAACATTAATTAACAAAAACCTAAAAGTATGTACCTACATACTTTAGGTTTCTACCTTGAAATATATATATTTCATATTAGATAAACGTAATTAACTCAGCAGGTATTTGCCAGAGCTACGAGATCTTTCGAAAGAGTCATCTTGGCCCTGGAACACAAACGAAAACTTTGTTTTGTCTGTAAAAGTCAGACAATTTCCAACACTCAGGAGTCAACGAAACCAGTCAGGAAATAAAGATCATCAACCTTATTAATTTTCCCACTGCTGGGACACAAACCTCCTTTCTAGGAAAGGGATTCGGCCATAATCCCTCACGCGGGCCCAGTGCGGCTGGGTGGATATCAAAAGTATTTGAATTTTTTATTCTAGGACATGCTGGATTCCTTATGATGTTTTGCTTCACCGTTTTGAGAGCAGTGGTGATGAAAATATATATTGTACAAAGTACCTAATGCGCCTGGCTGGGTTTGAACCCACGACCTACAACTCATAAGTCGGGGCTTTTATTTATTAATTTATAAAAACTTTATCCACATAATAAGTACAAAGGCGGACTTAATTCCGTAGGCATTTTTACCAGTCGACCTTGGGGTGGTACAGAAACAAAACACGGTAGCCTTTACCACTCACTCTACAAACACTGCTCAGAAAAATAATACCGACGGCTATTAATCCAGTCTCAGAAAAAAATACCTAAACTATGGTCACCCTCTAATCCTTCGCCATTGATGCGTCCACGCACGCACACATTGTATGGTAATCACAGCGCATGCGTCGTGTCGCTCGCGCGGAAGGGATACGATTGTTTTCGTATTACAAGGAAGCGGGGACACTCGTCTGATCGGCCGCCGATCGGTCGGACGTGTCGGTATGAGGATTATAATAAATTTGATTGACGCGTCTTTGAGTGGCGATTTGTTTAAGTGGTTTTGCTGACGGGAAGTAACATGCACGATGTATTATGAGTAATTTCTGGAGCGAGAAAGTTTAAAAAAAAACGGTTAAGTGCGATTTGGACTTATGCACTGAGGATTCTGTACAAGTTACCTATGAAAATAGTTCATTTCCTAATTCGAATTTGAAAGATTTTTTGAAAACAATGAAAAAAAATTACAATATTCAGACTTCTGTTAAACCTGCATGTGCTTTTTTAGCCTTCGCTTTTTACAAACCTAAATAACTTTCTAGCAAGCAAGATCTAAAAACCACAAATATATAAATAAACTAGCGACCCGCCCCAGCTTTACACGGGTGCACTGGTGACATTAAATATATTGTATTATACACATAAACCTTCCTCTTGAATCTATTAAAAAAAACTGCATCAAAATCTTGTAAATTAAATATATTGTATTATACACATAAACCTTCCTCTTGAATCTATTAAAAAAAACTGCATCAAAATCTGTAGCGTAGTTTTAAAGATCTAAGCATGCATAGGGACAGAGTGACTTTGTTTTATACTATTTGTAATGATAATAAAAAAAAAAATGTGTTGGTCGCATTTGCAACGCGCTACTGCATCGCGATTGTATCGATACAAACGCGCGACCGCGTCGCGCTACTAACGCGCTACTGCATCGCGATTGTATCGATACAAACGCGCGACCTGATATACATTGTCTCATCATTGTATTTCTGCGTGTCAACTCTGGTTTTACAATGGAAAGCAATTCACAAAACGTCGAATATGACATTAAATAACAACTTTTGAATTTAAGATCATAATTTTTGAGTTGTTTGAATGTTGTTACATGATGTCCACAAAGTAATCTCTGGGTATTAAATGGATGCATCCAATACTGAAGCTGCTTCCGTTGCCAACGCTTCGGCTGCTTACGTAAAAGCAGCACCAAAGACAACGTGACTAATGTTGCCTCAACGGAGTCCATCTTGCAACTGTACTGATCCAAGGTATTTTTGTATCGTAACTGCAGTGCGACCGAATCGCGTTTGCATCGCGACCGAATCGCGTTTGCATCGCGACTGAATCGCGTTTGCATCGCGACCGAATCGCGTTTGCATCGCGACTGAATCTGGTCCCGTGGGCGCGGGCACACAGCTAGCGACTGCTTCGCGTCTGTATCGATGCTACGCGCGAGAGCATCGCGACTGCATCGCTACAAAAAGTCGCCCGTGGGCGAGGGCCTTTAGGTATATGTAAAACCAGTGATCATTTTCATATCGACACAAATCCTATGTCTAAACACAGGATTTGTGTCAATATGTAAATGATTACTCAGATCAATTTTCTTAAAAAAAAAAACACACACAGATTATAAAGAAAATACATCAAATTGTCCAGTAGCAAAGAGTTCCTCCCGGGGCCGAGGGTTGGTGCGAAAGCTTTACACCGGGGCTCTGGGAATAAGGCAAGAAAGGAACGGGTTGTTTAGTCAGTAAGAGTCTGTCACTGTTTCCCACTCCGTCCAAGAGCGGGATTCGTTATTCGATTATTTTGATCTACCAAAAAAAATTAGCAAAGAGTTGGTGGCTACGGTTCTTAAAGAAAAAAAAAACCGTAACTTACACCACCCACATGCGAGATTAATCTTATCCCGATTGAAGTTGACGTGGAAATATGTAAATAGGTTACGTTTATCTTATGTTGTAAGACACATATATCATACTTGTTTTCTCCAAAGAGTTGAGCAGAGGTTTACACACTATATTTTTTTTTTTACTCTGATCCGTACTTATTTCCAAAAATAAAATCAGCCAAGGTTACGCTCCACTCCAGTGATCTGCATGCCGTACACTTTTACATTGATGACATTAGTGCAATTTTGACGTATCAGCGCAGTAAGTTTTAAAAGTTTTGATAGACGACCATGCCAATGAAACGCTGCAGTGGACTTTTATTATTTACTAGTAGTTCCATAAATTACCTTCTACAAACAAAAAAAAACAAACTTTACCTCTTTATTAAATTAGTGTAGATTTATAAAAAACTTTGTGCACATAGTACAAAGGCGGACTTAATGCCTTAGGCATTTTCTACCAGCCCACCTTGCAGTAGTGCAGAAACATAACCTGGTAGGTGCTGCAGCGGACTTTTGTATTAACATTTCAGTATTTTGAAAAATAGTTTCTTTGAACTTGCTTGTCTATAGCTAAAATATAAGTCGATGGTTTTTTTGCTATTCCTCATAGTTCACCCTCTTGAAAAATTCACCCTGTATAAGCGTCTGTATCTTGTAAATTTTATTCTGCTTGTAATGATATCGCACGGGTATTCAAATTTGTTTTTTTTTTTCAGTTCATTAAAATACCTAAATTCTTCTTCGTATTTCATTCTTGTGCTAACTAGATTTCGTTTTTTTAAATAAAAAGAAAGGTGAATGTGCTGTTAGCTTAAAATATCATTTCTTCTGATTTTGTTGTAAATTTCAATAAATAAATTAATAAAGTCATTAGACGATTTCCTACCTCAAAAAAAAAAATTATATTCCCTGTTTGGTATTTTTTTTTTATTGATAAGATAGCGGTCAAACGCAAACCTATGGCGTTTGACCGCTATCTTATCTGATGGAAAGCGACAATGCGGTCGACGATGGAGCGCGCTTACCTAGAAGTAACCTCTTCAATATTAACTTATTTGTGCTCTGTTTCGATACAAACGCTTCAACAATAATTCTCGATCGACAGACATCCGATTGTACCTATTCTTAGCACAGAACCATCAATATCCCGTTCGCTCACTTCCCTCCAACAAAATCCACTTGGCATACAAACTCATAGCTCATCCGTCAGTCAGTCAGTCATTATCCTGACCACCTAGGTAGAATTCTCACTAAGTGCTGCGGAAACAGACATCTGTGGGCAGGATCTGAATCCCAATGCAACGTCTGAGCTAATAGATTTGTATAAGACTTTGAGTGGAAGAGAGAAGCTTTGTGAGTTGTTTTATTTTTTGTGGGTAATTATTCAATGATATCTCTCACCCTTGGCCTGAATTAGAAAGCATGTCAGACTTTTACTACCTAACTAAAATCTACTCCCGTTCCATTTTTGCCTTCGTTCATTAGACTTTGACCTTGCTGGGCACCTACGGTTTTGCTGACATCTCCTTGAGGCGCGTGGAATACTACGCTCCATCGACGGTTTTTGCTCGGTCCGGACGGTTACCCGAAGGTCGGACGGCGAGCTACCAATTGCTCACTGTTCTCAAATCCAAAAGTTACATGGTAATTTACGAACCAAAAAAAAGAAAATCATGGAAGGACAGAGTGGTTAATGCACTTATAGTATCAGCCTTATAATGTTCCTACTGCTGGGACTTAGGCCTCATCTCTAGGAGAGGAAATGTTTCGTAATCCACCACGCGGGCCCACTGCAGGTTCGTGAACGGAACATGTCTTCCAATTTTCGGTTCTAGGACATGCCGATTTCCTCACGTTGTTTTTCCTTCACCGAGCAATGTTGATGAAATAAATTATACAAAGTAATGCGCCTGCTTGGATTTGAACCACGACCTACAACTCAACGGGGCCCATTGCATGCAGAGCAGATGGCAGTTGGGGCCAAAAAAAATTCTGGAGTGCGCCCGCGTACTGGAAGATGCAGCATTGGATGACCTCCTACAAAGTGGCAGACTTGCTGAAATCTGATGGACGCTCAGGACCGGTCGTTATTTAGGAGACTACGCTTGTCCAAAAGTAGACGTCTTTTTAGTGACGTCGGCTGAAATGATGATGATGGTTATGATTTAGACGTACAGCTGCCAATACGAGATAGGTACCTTTCATCCACATTTACACACACACACCCATATGATATTGGGTGTGAGATTTCTAACCACGAAATGCAATTACTGTTGAGGTTAAGTGATTGAAACTGACAGGTAGCTAAATCAATTACTTGATTTCACAGGTACGAGTACTCTACCCTATTTACAATATAGTACAATCGTACGAGTGAAACCTATCTACAGTCAGGAAAATTAATCTACATACACTAGGTACTAGTAACCCGCTCTCGCTTAGCAAGGGTACAATGCTGATATCCTGTGCATCTCGCATCCATCGGATACCCGGAACTCCAGCCAGGTCATAGGTTCACCTTGTTGGAGGGCTTCCAACGCTGCGTCTGCCTGTACGCGGTCGCCCCTCCAGAAAAATTCGACCCCAACGGCCATCTCTTCCCTCCAATGGCGACGATTAAGGAAGGCCTATGTCCAGCAGTGGACGTAAATCGGCTGAAATGATGATGATGCATATATTATAGATATAAACCTTCCTTTTATTTTTTATTTAATCTTCATGCACAGTAGTGGTACATAGGCGGACTTAATGAAACAAGGCATTCTCTACCAGTCAACCTTTGGGTTAAAAAAGACAACACTGTGGTAGGTGTGCACTCTAAATAAATAACAGATAATAAGATATAATTAAAATATAGTGTAGTACTTATAATTTAAACAAGTAACTTATTATAATAAAATACGTATATAAGCTAATATTATAAACTAATAGATACTATGATAAATATTAAATCAGTACAATTAAGAGAATTTAAAATATGACAATTATTATTATGAAGAAGACCGACTAAGGTTGGGAGGGCTTCAAGTAGAAGTTCCGAAGTTCCTCTTGAATTACTCTATTTATTAAAAAAAAAAAACACCCCAAAATCCGTTGCGTAGTTTTAAAAATCTAACCATACATTTTAGGGACAGATAGCGGGAAGCGACTTTGTTTTAGACTTTGTAGTGATTATTGTACCAAATATTTAATATCACCATTGCACCCGTGCAAAGCTGAGGCGGGTTGCTCGTTACATATAATTTATACATGTTTATTTTTACCAACCTATGAATGATATATTTTTGCTGTATTTATTTTACTATGTGTATGTATATTTTTATAATAGTATATCTTTGTTTACATTTTATATTATATAGATAATTGTCAATTATTGTGTGTAGACAAATTTTACCTTTTAATTTTACACACGTTGTCTACATCTCTTTTTTTTTTTTGTAACTCCTTTCGCAGGTATGCTGGAAGAGATTTCTTTAGAAATAAGCATCACCTCTGTACCTATTTTTCTGTTTCTTTTTCTTTTTCTTTTCTTATTTCGTATGTACAAAAATTGTTAAATAAATAAATAAAAATAAATGATATAAACTAAATATAACGTATTGAAAACGTATGTACAAAAGCATAACTTTATAATAAGTACGTAAATACTTACTTTGAAAGTTAGAAATGAATTGCAAAACTTAGTTTGTAGAAAACTTTTAATGGAAAAAGTCTGTGAGTAATCTCTGTGAGTTTTCTAAAAAGTTGTATAGAAATAAAAACTAGGTAGGTACTTGCTAAGTAATTCTTTTATGCATTGTAATCGGCAATGATACCAATTCACTAAAAGTCTGAAACTTGAATCATTTTTCTTGATGTATCAAACAATGATGTCTTAAAGAATCTGACTTGAAATATTTTTAGATATTATTTAGTTAATAAAATTCATCATCATCATCAGCCTTTTTAATGAGGCCTCCTCTCTAGGAGTGGGAACGGGCCATAATCCACCACGCGGGCCCATTGCACATTGGTGGATGTCACATGTCTTCGAATTTTTGGTTCTAGGACATGCCGGTTTCCTCACGATGTTTTCCTTCACCGTTTTGAGAGCAGTGGTGATGAAATAAATTACACAAAGTAATGCGCCTGGCTGAGTTTGAACCCGAGACCTACAAACTCGTCAAAATTCATTGGATGAATTTTCACCTAAAATAAAATCTGTCATGTAAGTAATTAATATTTTATTTTTACATAATTATTTCTAAATCTAAATATAATGTACTGATAACTTAAATAAAAAAGAAAGCAAAGAAAGAAAACAATTTTTATTTTGTTCAAAAAAAAAAAACTGTACTAAGTATATATTTATGTAAACATAACTATGAACATAATACAACAACAAAATGAAATGATGAATTTGCCCAGGAGACTGGCAGAATTGCCACATTAAATGGCATTGCTAATTCTCTGGGTGAAGACCAAACCAGCCCTCGCAGTTTCGAATAGTCGGTGTGAAATTTCTGCAAAACGCGGACTTTTACACTCTCTAACGGCTATAATTCAAGTGTTTCGACACCAAACAGCTCAAAATCGTAACTATCAATAACGTTTCAGTATAGGTACTGTTCAAGAGTCACAGCAGCTGCAGCGGCAGCGTCAGCATATCCCACTGTACTTGAAATAAGTACACCTAACTAGCTTGGAAAAAACGTACTGACCGACCGCATACCACCAATTAATATAGTACCTAAATTCTCTGTTTATACAGGTCGTAGGTTTCAGTTTAGTAGTTTAAAATAACTAACGTAAGGTATTTTTAAACTAGGTACTAAAATAAAGGTCAATTTTCATTAAAACGTTTTACCACACTGTTAGTGAAACAAAACTTCACGACCGTGTAATTGTAAGCGCCTATCAAAATTATCTTCGCAACCCGTCTGTTAAACACAGCTATGCTATTTCAGGTAGGCGTTAATTACACTTTGTAGGGAAATGTTCTAGCGTTACAATGAGTAAACACGTTACTGTTAATGATTTAAATAATATGTTTTACAAATAAATAACATAGAAATTAGTTAGGATTTAACTTCAAAAGCAAATCATTGTGCCTAATTTATTTTTTAAATTGGTTTTGATTCAATGGTAGGTTAACGATTAACATTTTTTTCACGTGGGAAATCATCAACTAAGATGACTCTTTATGCTTTATAAAAAAGCATATCAGACTTTTTCTGTATAAAGCCCACCTGTGAAAGCCACCTTCAGATGGCTTTGCATTTCAGATCTACGGTTACTTTTTTCCTCGATCCCGATGCCTTAACTAGGTCTCTTCAGTTTTGCTGACATCTTTTTGAAGTACGTATGGAACACCAAGAGCCTTCAACTAGGCTTGATCTTTACGGACGATGAGTTAACCATTGCTCATCATCTGTAACTACGGTCGCGAATCCGCCCTGCAATACATGTCGCCCAGTGTGTCTTCTTAGGGGGCGACAGGGACGAAAGGACGCCCATTTCTTGGCGACTGCGACCTTCTATGCTTGCATTGCTACTTCACAGAAGAACACGACCGTCTTCCATTTCCAGCGCTAAGAGAGAGAGAGGTCGATGAAAACTTACACCATTTTGTTGCCAGGAGTTAAATTACACCAATGAGTTATTAACGAATTTAGTTCATTTTACGTCTAATTAGTATCCAAATCCGTAAACAACTTTACTACGTAAACAACAATGGGCTGAACGCCAAAGTTTTCCCGTTTTGCCCGTATTTACGCTATTACGCTACTTACGATGATTTGATCGGCAGTAAACTCCTTAATAGTTGGGTATGGCTAGTGTTGCCTTGCTAAATTGTTGCTACAGATCATATTTGATACTGCAACAAACTGTTATAATGTTCTTGAAATGTCTCGCTAGGAAAACCCTCTTTGGTTTTCTATGTCAAAAGGGATATTCAATGATCTTTGAATAGTTTATTCAATCTTTGATTCTACTCTACGAAGTATATCAATCGCAAACATTGACACTCTGAACTCGTGGGGGCGATCGGCGGTGGCGACCTCTCGCGCCGGGCCTTGGTTCAGGCCATGGTCCGCAGCGAGAAGGAGTAGCAGGCGGTCGCCTCCTTCTGCGAGGAAGTAATGCTAGTAAAGGAGGAGGCCGACCGCATAAGACACTGTTTCCCGCTCCGCCTAAGAACGGGATTCGTCATTCAATGATTTTTACCTGCCATAAAAAAGAAACTATTGACGCTCTTTCTACAAATAAATTTTAGACACTTTAGCAATGGTTGATAGTTGACTTTTGATTAATTAAGATTTCCCATGGTAATTTGCTTCATTATTTTAAGAGCTGTGATGATGAAATAAATTACATAAAATAAAGAAAAGAACTCTACTGAAGTTACCGTAGGGGAAGTTGCAGAAGGGTCGAAGCCAACTGGGGTCAGGAGTTCGCGTCTGAAAGGAAGGCTCTGGCCCTGGTATGTATGGCAATATAGGATTGGGGTAGGCTGTTTAGTCAGTAAGAGTCTGACACTGTTTCCCGCTCCGCCCAAGGGTGGTATTCGTCATTGAATGATTTTTAATAACCATAAAAAAAACCTTAGTGAGGTTCTAACTTACAATCTACTCGCAAATTGAGATTAGAGGGTTTAACTAGAACTGCAGAATAGTTACTTAGTTTGGTTAGACGAGATAGTTACCGTTGTGCTGAAAAGTGGAAGGCTGCTGAAGAAATACATAAGGCCAGTGGGATTTAGTTAGTAAAAGTCTCACACTCTTTCTAAATCCTCCCAGAGCAGAAGAACTTATTTTATGATTCTCCATCAAAAAGGAGAAGTTAGCAAGTTTTAATAATACAAAAAAAAAAAATATTTGTAAGTAGAAAAAAATGCAATCATAAACCCAGCAAAGAGCAAAGGTTATCAAAATCATTTCAACAATATTGATAAAGTAACGCGATAATGATAACCCGACAGCAATTACCAACCAATATTATGTATTGCGGGTGGTCTCAATACATAACAACCGTGAACATTTTAAATATCGTATGTCACTAAGACTGCTATTGAATTTTCAACTCTCAACTGTGAGCAAAGCGTTGAAAATCCAAAAGTGCAATGCATGTCGCTTACGACATTTGAAATGCGATAAACGATAAACTAGCACGACCTTGCTAGCATACATGTAGTAAAATAAAAACAGTAGTAAATACTATAACCGAATTGGCATATTTCCAAGTCTCTCGTAGTGGTATGATTGCGATCAAGTTCGGTTTTTTAATGGCATATGGGTAAGCCATTGGTTTATTTTGATTTCTAGGCTAGAAGAGACTATACACGTGCGAAAATATACTAGACTACCTATTTCCAGCGTCTTTTCTCGCGTCAGAGTTGGAATTTATGCCAAGGGTAATGCTATTGAAATCAAATTAAAGTATCTTAGGTCATGGGCATTGTGTGAGCCTTTGGAGAAAATCTTGAATCGATGAATTTTTGAAAAGGAACTTCGTGCTTCTTAAAAGATGAAGACTGTAACTGAAGAACACATATCTGGTTTTGTTCAGTAAAAGTCTAACACAGCCTCTCGCTCCAGTCTAGGGCAAGAGAATGTATTAGATTATTTCCCAAATCTGCAAAAATAAAAATAGGACTTGCTTCTCAAGGAAAGGTAAACTTCACACGATTAAAATCAACTTTCGGGTAGTTGCCTAGACCAGACATACCACCCGTCTGGTCGGAAGATCCTCTCTTATCAAGCTAACGGTACTTTACCCTCTGTTCCGCACACTTGTAAATGAGAAAGTTTAAAACCTCGTAAATGTAATTTTAAACATTTTCAAACAACGTTTGGCTGTCGTATTAGTAAAAGCAACGCAAACTCTCGCTAATGAAGTCAACAAACATGGTTGCGATAAAGGTCAATTGGATCCTCATGTTAATCTTTAAATCCAACACACACATGGATTGATTGGCTGTTGTGAAGGAATATAAATAGATCAAGAGCATGTTTATTTATTTATTCTTCACAAACGACCCGCCCCAGCTTCGCACGGGTGCAATGTTAACATTGTGCATGTATTATACAATAGCTTTTGTCAGCGGCTTCGCCCTCGTAAAATATAGCCTATGTCACTCAGGAGTAAAGCAGCTTTCTATTGTTGCAAAATTTTTTCCAACCGGACCAGTAGTTCCAAAGATTACCTCCTACAAACAAAAAAACAAACTTTACCTCTTTATTATATTAGTGTAGAAGTATAGATATACACCTTCCTCTTGAATCACTCTATCTACTAAAAAAACCGCATCAAAATCCGTTGCGTAGTTTTAAAGATTTAAGCATACATAGGGACAGCGGTAAACAACTTCGTTTTATACTATGTAATGATGTACAGTAGTGGTACATAGGCAGATTTAATGCAAACAAGGCATGCTCTACCAGTCAACCTTTGAGCTTAAAAAGACAAAACTGATATGTGTGCACGATAAATAAATATCAGATAATATTTAAAATGTAATGTAATATCATTAAAACAAGTTACTTATAATAATAAAATACGTATATAATCTTATATTATAAACTAACTAGCTCTTGTCAGCGGCTTCGCTCGCGTACATAAAATATAGCCTATGTCACTCAGGAGTAAAGCAGCTTTCTATTGTTGCTAAAATTATTCCAATCGGACAAGTAGTTCCAGAGATTACCTCCTACAAACAAAAAAACAAAAAAATAAAAAAACAAACTTTACCTCTTTATTATATTAGTGTAGATAAATGCTATGATAATAAATATCAAATCAGTATAATTAAGAGAACTTAAAATATGACGAAGACCGATTGAGAGGGGTTCAAGTAGAATTCCCAAATTTTACGTTTAAAGGAAAATTTATTTTCAGCTTTTTTGACGTTAAGGGGAAGCACAGCAGTTTTTTTTTGGGAAGAAACAGCGTAAGAATTAGCCATAAACCCAGAAAGGTGAGAAGGGATATGTATTGTGTAAGTATGTGTTGTGCAAAGTAACCGAAACAGTCCGAAGAATCATCCAACTTAAATGCCAAACCTCCTAGCCAAGTTGATAATCTACAATCGTTAATACTAGTAAAAGTCTATGACTTCATTTCAACAAAATTAGTAGCCAAGTTCACATCATTCAAAATGACATAATGAAATGTAATCGCTTCTACAATGATCATCGCTACATCCTGCAGTTTTATGATATAATGAATTAATATTTAATTCAAAGGTGCTGATGAATACATTTAAAATTAATTTGATAGATGTTGGTTTTGTTCAAACTATTTTATCAGAGCCTGTTTCGAATGCAGCTATTTTACTGTACAAAATAGTATATAAGGTTTTTAAGTCGGAATAGCAGAAATTTTGTATTAGGTTTGATGGGGCTGGCGTGGTCGTATTGTGACCAAAAGCCTCTACATTTTTAGTGGATAATAAAAAAAATAAAAAAAAAATTAATTCAAGAAATAATATTGTTTATTTTTAGGCAAGTGTGTTCCATCGTTGATCCTATTACCAATAAAAAAAACATTACCGCTTGTTATCAGGTAAGGTAGGGGTCAAACGCGAGCCTATTAATAACAAAATCAATAAAATAAAAAAGTTTTATTATCTGTTAATCTAGTGACTATACAAACGGATTATGGTTTGCAGTTATTTTTAATTATCATTATTGTGCACCGCATAAAAAAAAACACACACACAGAACAAACATTTTATACAACATACGAGTTTGAAAAGATATAAAAAAATGCTTTAAAAAAAAATATCAAAATAAAATCATAAAAGTAATAAAATTGTCACTGGTCACTTAAATGTAATATGAAATTAGTATCAAGTGTCTTTATTTATCTTACCAGATTTGTGTGAGCCTCTTAACATCATATATATTTTCTTATATGAGTAAAAAGAACGTTTTAAGAATTCCTGGAATCTGTATATTGCAGCAAAATCCTCATGAAATAAGCTCCTTTAACATACAAACAAACCTTCAAAAGTATGGGCTTTTATACAAAGATCGCGTCAAAACGCGTGGGTATTCGGAAAACCTTTGAGGACTACTCTTTGTTGTACTCACGGACTTCAAGAGGAATTTTAATTACACGTGTTTTGAATCGCTACCGTTACGAACGAAATGTCACAAGTAATTTCAGGATTTAGTCCTGAATTTTACAATGTTTCTTGGACTATAAACAATGAAATTTCGCGTCGGATTTTCTTCATAGAAAACGATTGGGAATAGGATCAGAAAAAGAGTTAATTTTTATGGTAGGAAAAAATCATCTAATGACGAATCCCGCACTTGGGCGGAGCGGTAAACAGCGTTAGACTCTAGCTAACTAAACAAATTACCCTATTCCTACGTTGCCATATATATCAGGGCTAGAACATTTCTTTCAGACGCGAAACCTTGGCCCCAGTTGGGCCTTCGATGACGACGGTTTGGTCTATAGTGGCTGATCGGACAGGGAGCTTGGCAAAGAGGGAATTGCTCGCCGTCTGCAAGTCCGCGCCCAGTGCGGGTTGAGGAATAACACAAGGTTTCTAATTATGGATCTAGGATATGCCGGTTTTCTCACTATATTTTCATTCACCGTTTTAGAAAGGAGTGTTGATGAAATAAATTACATAGAGTAATGACCACGACAACTCATAAGTATTTTACCATTTGTTTGTTTTCGCGAAGATAACTTGAAAAGGCTTCTGGATTTTTGTTGAAAAGACCAGGAAGTGTAAAATTATTATCAGATTTAAATCAACCTAAACTGATGATTTTATGGAACAGAACCTCTAAATAAACTACGGAACCCTACAATACAGGTCTGTTAGGGCACATATCTGACAGGTGGCTGAGCCATGCTGTGCACTACTTTCTAGCTAAAGTAATCTTTTAAAAACAATTTCTTACATTCCCAACTTTCACTGGCTTTTATAAAATGCCTGTACTTTATCTTATTTTTTCATTCTTAGCTACGAACATGCCTCTATTTTTTCCTTTACTAAATGGCTGAAGGATTACATCGGATGGCTGAGCAACAACTTTTTTCTCGTCTCTTCACAAATCCTCCAAAGCTTTAACCGCTTTTCTGATTCACCAGACATTATGGAGTGTTCTGTCGCTCACAGATTAGGCCGTACTTTACACTTCTTTTTGCTTATTTATGTTATCTACCTTTCTGACAAGGAATTAAATCATTATCTCTTGAAAACTATGAATATAGAGAAAGTTAAAAACATATTAATTTAATTTTCTCACTAAATGGAATTACTGAGTTGTCAGATTCACCATAAGTCCGTACCTTACTTCAGTCGCATATACAGGCTAGATTAAGGTTAATGTGTAATACAGTTTCAGACAGCTTTCTAAGTGGACTACAAACCACATCCTTGTTCTTTATATTACCCTTTGAATCCTAGAACCATAAGTGTCTAGTATAATTAAATGACTTCACTGTGGAAAAATTGGCCATGTTTTTTTTTTCTTGAGCGCATAATAGTTTATCTATTCACTAATTCCACATCATCATTCGTAACTTAATATCTTCCTTTTCTTTCTTTTTTTTGTCCTTTTCAATGAAATATGTGTAAATTTAGTTATGTTTTGTTTTTTATTTATAGTTTAATTAATTCATTAGTAGTACACCGCAGACTACCCCCTTATTTAGTTTTAGTTCTTACGATCCATCCTAAGGTTGTCTGGTAGAAATCGCTGTTAGCGATAAGACCGCCATTGTACCCATAGATTTAAGTTTCTGTATAAGTTCTGTAACTTTTTGGTTTACAATAAAGTTTAATCTATCTATCAACACCTGTCTATATACCATATTCATAAGGCAACAATTTAGAAAGCATGATTATGGCTTCAGCATAATATTTGATGAACTGTGCCAACTATCAACTATTCCATCAAATGGCGGAATGACCAAATTTAACAGCCTTGTTGTTGTTTCTAATTTGAAAAATAGAGATGAACCCAAACGCGATTTGTGGCCGAAACTGATTCTGTAACCAAAACTTCGTCTCCTTTTTCAGTTTTGATAGTAATCGAAACCGATTCCATGTAAACAGAACAAGTGTCAAAAAATAAAAATGATATATCGATACAGTTATTTCTAAATCTATATTGTGATGCTTCGACCCTGCTAGGTCCTACAGTTTAGTACAAGGACCCTGAAGCGAAGGAACACGGTGAGTTTTTGGTCAGTAAAAGAAACGAGACGAAAGAGAGAATAACAATACCTATCTCCCGCTACACTCAGGGCGGGAGATGTCATTGGATGATTCTTGACCACCATAAAAAGCTCTAAATTGCGATGTCAAAACAGTTCGGATGCTACTATTAACTTGCATATTGGCTACATGTTGCTTCATATTTTAGATGTTGCGTATTCTAGGCATTCGTATTTGGAAGAATGAAAAAAGAAATAGTTTTAGAACGTCAGTGAATTCAGGACTGTTGAAAGCCGTCAGTTTTTTAATAAATGTAACGTAAAGCGCTTCTAACAATATAAACAGATAATACAAGATGTAGACAGAATCGTTCCATTAATTTTCTGCGATAGCAACATTGATTTAGGTTATATTTTTAGTAATAACACAAACACACAACGCATAAAATCTTAAATAATGGAATTAATCAACATTTACAATAAAAAAATATGACACAAATCTACACTAATATAATAAAGAGGTAAAGTTTGTTTTTTTTGTTTTTTTATTTTTTTGTTTGTAGAAGGTAATCTCTGGAACTACTATTCCGATTGGAGAAATTTTAGCAATAATAGAAAGCTGCTTTACTCCTGAGTGACATTTTTTGGTCATCAGTTTGGCCGAACTCAGCTAAAACCAAAACCGAATCTTCGGTCGATCTCTACTTGAAAGGATTATTTTCAATGCAACATGATATTTTAATTTAAAATTTAAATCTGTTCTGAAGGAACTTGAATTTCAATTAAAGTGCCAAACAATTTTAACGATTTCGACTCAATTTCAATAGATTTATATTTATCTTTAATGAAATGTTTCGTTTTGTTATTGCTTGTGTTACTAAATTGGCATTAGACATGAATTGAGGGTTCGTGAAAAGAGCCTTCTTAATTTAGAATAGGTACTTGAGTACGAGCCCTTGTTCTTGAGTTAAATTTGCTGACTGGCTAATCTTTTCATCACGACATGTTTTCATTTTCAAAAAAATCTACTACAATCAATTTAGTCATCATGACAAGAACAGCTATACCTACCTACTAATTTAATTCTAGTGCCTGTGCTAGCAAAGGACAAGCCAAGTTTATACAGTATTCCACGCGTATCTCAAAGAAATGTCAGCAAAACTTAAAGGCAGCTGCAGCAAGAGTAGCGATGCCTGCTAGAACTTCGGAAATGTTGAGAAAAAGGATCGTGAGTAGCCCCAGAATGTAAAGGGATACTGAAGGATACTGGTGGGTTAACAAAAGCCTGACACAATACACCCTCTTGTTCAACTACAGATCGGGAGAAGTCATTGGATCATGTCACACCGTAAAAAAAAAAAACTCAGACATCCTGGTAAATCTTAAATTTTAGCTTACAATTCTGAAAGCTTACATAACAAACACAACATTGATCTCAAACTTGCAAACAATGCCCCATTACTTAAACGTAGCTCTAAGAATAAAACACCAAATCCTGACATCACAATAAACAAAATCCTTACATCGCCAATTCGACTTTTATTACCGAAAAAAGGAAAATTTTAAACCCAGCAAACTTCGGTACTAAAGCAGACATAACAATCTTGTCAATTTCACAAACCCTCCTTTTAACTACAGACATTCAGACCTCTTTATCTATACCACTATAATAGATTTTATGGGCTTTTTTACGGCAGACCCTCCAATCTAATCTGGTAGAGCGTTTGATAAACAAAAAAAGGTATAAAAAAGCCATGCGGAATGGGCGCGTCCTTGATGTTGACCTTTAGAGCTTAGGGCTTGAATAATTGACCTTGTAAGGTCATGGTAAGTTATTTTTATATTTCATAAAGAATCTGTCTAAGTTACAAAAGTGATTTTTTATTTGGGGTACCTCAAGGACTTGTTTTAGGACCAAGTCAGTTGTCATCATAAAAAAATTTACAGATTTGCTTACCTTGCTTTAAGTACTTATCTTTTGTTTTCCATGTCTTAGCATTATTCCTAGCTAGACTGGCCACCTAATGGGCCAGCTGAGTCATGAGTGGAGTGCATGTACGAATCCCAGGTGTCTCCGGAAGATAACGTAACTAAATATTAAACACTGATATAACTTACGTAAGTATCTATTGCATATTTACACATTTGCGTATTCTATAGAATACTAACGAATGTGTGGGTAGAATACTTGAATGAAAACTTTTTACTTGATTACTTAAAAACTTCAAACAAAAACCTTGCTGGTTTTTGTTTGAAGTTTTGTTCAATGTTCAAGTTACTTAAACAATTAGCCTAATGATATAGAATCTGCACTCCTGGTTAGTCTCACTTATTAGGCAGTATTCACCTGTATTCCATTACGGGCTAACATCTAGCATGAAACGAGTTGATTAAATTATAATATTCCTCTGCAACGAAGAACCTCCCGCTGCTCAGAATTGGATTAAAACATTAAGGAGATCTTGTGGGAAACGTGAGAGTAAATTAATTTATCTTGTTTACTGAGTGCTTTTCATGTAAATATAGGTGGATGGAGGGAAAGGGTCAAAGAAAATGTAGATATGTTGTATAAATATGATATGAATACCAGTCAAGTGAGGGTCGTACTAACGCGCCAAAGGTTTGGTACAAACTTCCCTAAATAAGCTGAATTTTTCCACTTCAGAAAATAGGAATTATTATTGCTTAATTTCGCTATGAGACGTTATTTCTTGTCAAATTTTGGGATTCTAGGTCAACAGGAAGTAATCTTTAGGTTTCGATTTCATTACAAAATAAATATTATTTTGTAGTATTTTATATTATAATTGCTTCAATATCATTTCTCTTTTCCTAAACTGCTTTCTAATTCTATTTCAGTTTCCCTCAGATTTACAATTGCTTTCGTAACCCCCACTTCAAGTTTACCCACATGGTGTGTTTTAATCGACTTTTTTAATTTCAATAAACTAGTGCTTGACTGCGATCCTACCTGTAGGTAAGCAGTGATGCAATCGTTGATGCTGAGGCGCACTAGTTCATTAAGATCCTATTCACTCTAGCCTTAAAGACTAAATTATAATCGGATGGAAAGACTGCAGCCGGCAAACTGTTCCAGTCTCTCGATGTACGCGATATAAATGAATGTTTTACTAAAAAAGCAGCTCAATCTGGCATTAATTTAAACTTGATACCAAACGGAACAATAAACAATGTTCGGAGATTTTCTTTAGCGAAACTGAAGAACAGCTGCGGTTTCACAAGAAATTCAATTTTGTGTAACGAGTAAATGAAACGTTATGAAACACTTTAGGCAGTCTGCACGTTCTAGACTTTGCGATTGTTTGCATAAGACTTACTGTCGCGTTTGATATTTGTTATTAGGTAAATACTGCTTGAATTTGTTGAGATATTGGCTTTTGTGGGTGACGGGTTTGTTTGTAGTTATTTGGTAAATTGATTCGATAGTATTTTATTTGGGATATTTATTGCTGGTACGAATTGAAGATTAGTGTTGTGTATGATTATTGTATTAACTATCAATGAATAGCTTTACCTAACTTTGTCTTTCTTATGATTTTATTTTATTTTTTTTGTCAACCTAGAGTGGTATCTAATAAATGTATATTTGGTTTCATGTTATTGCATAGGTAATGTTATTTATTATCCTTTATTATAACACAATATATTCCATAGTACAGTTATGATTCACAAATTACGAGTATAAAGGTTAAAGTTATTTTATAAGTTTAAAATATCAATAAATCAGTACTGAATGTAAGTACAAATGCAACTATTGCGAAGAAGTAATACTAACAAAGGAGGAGGCCGACTGCATAAGGCAATGGCGCTGACGCCCCAAACGCCGCCAGGATTCCGGTCCCGATTTCCGGCCACCGTAGGCGTTGGCTTGTGGACGGCGAGCAATGAGTAATTGCTCGCCGTCCAAAAGCCAACGCAAGCCCACGCCTGCGGTGAATTATTTGATGATGAGATACTTTATTTCTTACTCCAACAATTTTTTTTTTCATATCCATTAAGGCACTTGGTTACTGTTCAACATTAAAATTTACAAACACCTACCCTGTTACAAAACCATTAAGCGTTTTAATTATATTTGCATCACCTGCTTTGAAGTCTTCCCTCGTACTTAATTCAATTACAAAGTTGACGTCAAATCGTGAGTTTGGAAGCAACTTTTATGCAAAATTGTGTCTTCATTTCACACGAGAAAATGTATCGTGTCACGTAATCGTTTAACTGAAACTTTGATTAAAGAATATCTTTGTTTTCTTTTTAATATTTCTGTATCCTGTATATTGTTATTGTAAATGATAAACGATATTTAATGTTATCAAATCGGTTTATAAAAACCAAAAAAAAAAAAAAATGTAGAAAGACAATTTTTTACCAATTTAGGTTAGATGAGGCCGGTGTTGGTGAGAGCAGTGGTAGGCAAGTGGTAACGTTTTTTTTTAATTGATTATAGGTTTGTGCTTGACCGCTATCTCACCTGATGGAAAGCGACGATGCGGTTCCAATTTATGACTTAAAGGTCGCGGATTCAAACCTAGTCAAGCGCATTACCTACTCTGTGTAATTTATTTCATCACCACTGCTCTCAAAACGGTGTAGGCAACAAAACATCACGAGAAAACCGGCATGTCCTAGAACCTGGGTCCTCATTGTGGATTACAGCCCATTCTCTCAACTAGAGAGAAGACCTGAGTCCTAGCAGTGCTATATAGAGCCAGTGTTTTCTTGCTGGCTACCCTGAAAAGGAACACTGAAACAAACTCAGGAGTCAAAGTTTCTTTCTAATACATACAGTAAACCTGTAATGTTCAAATCATGTCAAAACAATGCACATTGGAGTTTGAGATGGTCTTTTGAGAAAAGAATCGTTCTTTTCTCACAATTTTGTCCAGGCAGTCAATATGGAGTATGCCTTTTAAAGTGTTTTTTTTTTACATCCTTTGTTTCATTTTTTAAAGTTTTCAGATTTATTTTGAAGAGGCTGTTTGATATTTTTGCAACTCACTAATCAACTTCTTTTAAATCATTTCTGAAGTGCTCTTCGATTAAAAAAAAAATCCTGACGATAAATGGTTTCTATTCAACTCAGATAACAATAGAAAGAATTCAAAGGTATAGCTCCATGTCTTTGAACTTTTTAGTATCAATATAAAATCTTTGTTACTCAAAGCAGTCGACTAACTTATTGGAAATATTAAAAGTTTAAGTTCAGTTTTCTCTAGCTGCTAGTTTGAATTTACCTTTGAAATTTCTTTTTTTCTTCTTACATTGTGTGGAGTAAAAAATGAAGAAGTAAATTAGAACTTACATTGTGATTCTTATAGAGTCTTCCAGAAAACTTAGTATAATATATTTGTAGTTAAACGCCTAGTTTATCAGTTAGAAAAACTAAAAATTACCTATGTATATTTAACTAGATTTTTCCGGCTTTGCCCGTGTCAAAAAAGAAACTTTATCCTATGAAAGAAATGGTTTTTTTAACCTCTTAAATACAGTAATTAGAGGCACAATAGAAAGTCGTCGGTGTACGAACGCCGACGTTCACTTAAGCTAAAGAGTTTAAGAGGCCGGTTCGGGACGATTTATCCATACAAACGTACGTACCAAAATCATTTGTAAGTCGAGCATATTAGATCTTCCTATATAGATCTTTCTTTTTTAAAAAAGCTTGTTCAAAGCTTTTTTAAAAAAGAAAGATCTGGGAACCTAGATAAATATTGTCTAAATCCAAATATCACCATAATTGCTGGAATAAATTAATACTTGCGGGATGCAAAGTATCTTAATTCCTATTCTATGATATGGTCACCCTATGTGACAAACTCATACAAGCATAGATTTATACACTAATTTAAAAAAGATTTTAGGAACATTAAGTTTTATAATATTCATTATTTTTTTATGGTGGGCAAAAATCATCTAAAGACGAAACCCGCTCTTGGACGGAGCAGGAAACAGTGTCAGACTCTTACTGACTACACAGCCCACCCCGCTCTTTCTTAGCCCTTCGTACTGGACCTACAAGTCTTCCTTTCAAAAAGAAACCCTGGGCCCCAGTGGGCTTTAACCTTTTGCAGGGTCCCTTATGATCTCAGTTTTGAAGGAAATTTGACAGAAATGCGCCTGTAATAATATTTGTACAACAAAACCTCTTAAATACTAAATTTACATCGACTTCAATCTGACCTACAACAGAGATCCGGATTGCCCTCTGCTGCAAAGTTTAGCATTTTCTCATTTACATTCCAAATTCTAAATGAAAAGCTGAACAAACCGTCACAGCATTCACTGAATACCTGAAAATACTTGTAAATCGTGCGACCCTCTTGTTTTAATCACTTTTTTGTTTTACTGGTGGTTAACATTATAAATTACTAGGCTCTTAGGCTTAGCACACACTGCAATTAAACGCAAGCGGTTTAGGAAAAGGTGAAAACCGCGTATCAATACGCACTACGGTTGGAGCTTTTCTTAATTAATTTTCAGTTCCACCAGGGATTTCTAGCGAGTAGCACGTGTTGTGGCTTTGGTGTTGAAATTAAAGTACTGGGTACATCCATAAACCGATCAAAAGCATTTCAGAGGATATTTTATAAAATATACAACATTGTACGTGCTTATAAGCTTATTAGTTATCTTACTAATATTATAAATGCGAAAGTTACGATGTTTGGATGTTTGTTACTCAATCACAACAAAACGGCTGGACGGATCTTTATGAAATTTGGCACAGGCATAGGATACACTCCGGAATAGGACATAGGCTACTTTTTATCCCGGAAACCCCAACCCCAACCCCAATACCACGCGGGCGAAGCTGCGGGCAAAAGCTAGTAATTATTATAAACCAAAGGACTAGGATAGGTTTTGCGTTTTCAGTTTTTACTACACCGCTTGCGTTTAATCGCAGTGTGTGCTAAGCCTTTGTCAGTTTTCGTGTCATAACGAAATTAGTTTGCATTTCATTTTCTTGGAGAAGAAGCTGTGATTGCATTTAATTTTGCATTATCCTAAGTAGTTAACATAATAGAGCTTTCGAAAATTATGCCATACTAGCTTTTGCCCGCGGCTTCGCTCCCGGTAATTTAAAACAGTTTGATCAATTTTGTGCAAACTTCACATAAACTATCTACTAAATAGCCTGAACAAAGCAAACATTTGGTTTAGATAAGTGAGTGAGTTCTTGATTTATAAAATTACATCGAAAAGTGGCGTTGATTTTTATTGTATATTGATTATACAATGATTACGTAGTTTATCCTTACCTATCTGAATTTGTACGGTGTTTAGGGCCTTATCATACTAGCGGATTGCGAGCGTCTTTAAAGCGGAGCGGGCTCGCAACGAATGCGTCGCGAACACGTCGCGGCTGCGCAGCGAAGACGTCGCGGACGCATGACGAATGCATTACATTATCGTGGCGTGTTTGTAGCAAATTATCGCCGGACAATACACTCAGTAACAAAATGGATTCCGACGAGGAAACACTGCTGTTGGCTTTATTGCTTCGAACCGGAGACGAAAACGAAAGCATCGACGATTTTAAATCTCGTTGTGAGTCCGCGACGACTTCGCTGCGCAGCCGCGACGTGTTCGCGACGAATTCGTTGCGCACCCGCTCCGCTTTGAGGACGTTGGCAATCCGCTAGTGTGATAAGGCCCTTACGGTTTGATTGTTATTTGTGTTGATATTAGTAATCCGGAGTTGCGCTAGACAAATTATACTTGCACTGACTGGGCAGATTATTTTTTTATTCGCTATAAACTGATGCTTGACTGCGATCCCACTTGATGGTAAGCAGTGATGCTGGTCCACTTAAATCAAGTGTGTGAGATTTCTTCCCTGTATGACCATCTCAAACACCAATGTGCATGGTTCTACCATTGCTGAGACGCAGGCCTCCTCTCTAGGAGGGAATAGGCCGTAATTATGAGCCCAGTGCGGATAGGTGTATGTCACATGTCTTCGAATTTTTGGTTCTAGGACATTTTTCACAATCTTTTCATTCATCGTTTTGAGAGCAGTGGTATTGAAATAAATTACACAAAGTATCAGTCCGTGTTGCCAGTGATGACGTATGGCTTTGAAACGTGGTCGCTTACAATGGGCCTTATAAAAAGACTCAAGGTCACTCAAAGGGCAATGGAAAGGGCTATGCTCGGAGTATCCTTGCGTGATAGAATCAGAAATGAGGATATCCGCAAGAGAACCAAGGTTGCCGACATAGCGAAAAGAATCGCCAAACTTAAGTGGCAATGGGCAGGGCACATTGCACGCAGAACGGATGGCCGCTGGGGCCGAAAGGTTCTGGAGTGGCGACCGCGTACCGGAAGACGTAGCGTTGGAAGGCCTCCCACAAGGTGGACCGATGACCTGGTCAGGGTTGCTGGAAGCCGATGGATGCAAGACGCACAGGACCGGTCTTTGTGCGGCGCTTGGGGGAGGCCTATGTCCAGCAGTGGACGTCTTTCGGCTGAAATGATGATGATGATGATGACACAAAGTAATGCGCCTGGTTGGTTATGAACACGCGACCTATAAATCGTAAGTCGCGGCCTTTACTTCACCTAACTGCTCCTAAACGGGTTGACCGATTTGGATGAACATGCATGCCAACGTTTGCCGGAACCGTCTTTATCATAATTTTACTATAGTATCGTACTCTATGTAGATCATTTGTACTTTATATTATAGACAAATAATAAAATACGCAAAAAACAAGTACCGAATTTTCATCGTTAAATTACTTCGTTATTACTTACTACATTTTTCCAGGATTTTTCATAAGTATTAAATAGTTTCCTTTGTTTATGAAAAATAATATTATATTGCACAAAAAAATAAAATAGGCAACACTGCTTTTTTTATGGTAGGTAAAAATCATCCAATGACGAGTCCCGCTCTTGGGCGGAGCGGAAAACAAGTGTCAGACTCTTACTGACTAAAAAACCTACCCCGTTCCTACATCGCCATACATACCAGGGCCAGAGCCTTCCTTTTCAGACACAAACCCGTGGCCCTGATTGGCTTCGACCCTTCTGCAGGGTCCCTACAGTTGCTGACAACTCCTTGAGGCGCGCGGGAACAGTGCGCGCCGTCGACGACTGGGAGGCAACACTGCTTTAGTTAATACGTTTATTTTAGGTGGAGAAATCATCCAATGACATCTCCGCTGCCTTCGGTGGACAGGCAAAGTGTCAGACTTTTACTGTCTAAGAATTCCATTCCAGTTTCTACTTTGCTTTCGTTCTAGAGCTTCGGGTCACGTTTTCACATTGCCACATAGCATGGCAGACACGTTTGTGGTTTGGTTATCCTTTGACCAATGACATAAAAATATCTCAGCGTCCATTTTAGGAAACTCAATGTTGTCTTTGTCTTTAAACACAAAAGCCTCTGGCCTGTCTAGTGACTACCTAACAGAGCAAAAAATCTACTAGAGAGGCCATTATAATATATTAGCTTTTGCCCGCGGCTTCGCCCGCGTGGTATTGGGGTAGGGGTTGGTGTTTCCGGGATAAAAAGTAGCCTATGTCCTATTCCGGAGTGTATCCTATGCCTGAGCCAAATTTCATCCAGATCCGTCCAGCCGTTTTGGCGTGTTTGAGTAACAAACATCGTAACTTTCGCATTTATAATATTAGTAAGAAGTAAGATTCGAGCCCATGTAATGTTCTCTATGGGTTTTTAGGGTTCTTTACCTAACCGGACACAAACAGAAGCCTTATGAATTCGTCATGTCTGTCCGTCCATATGTCACAGTCATTTTTTTTGAAACTATAATTCTGTTGAAACTTGGTAAATCAAAAAAATAGAAAACAAAAACATAATTTTTTGTGGTTTCCAACACTTAGAATAAAACTCAAAAATTGTTTTTCATCAAACGTTTTATTTGAAGTATCTATGTAGAGGTTTTCAAAAATTATATTGAGGGTTATTATATATTTTTTTTACTAAACTACACAGCATAGTTTGCTATTTTTTTCTAAACTGAATAGTTTGTGCGAGAGATACGTCCAAAGTAGTAAAATGTGTCTAAAATAAGAGAATGAAATAAAAAGAATAATATATGATGAACATTATCCTCCAATTTTCCACCGAAAATGGATTTGAACGAGATCTAGTGCAACACTACGTACCGTCAACGACTTGGGCTTGGTCTGGACGGTTACCGGACGATCGGATGGCAAGCTACCCATTGTTCGCCGTCCGTAAACCCGCGCCTATACTGGCCGGAAATCTGCATCGGGATTCCAAAGTCTGGGGGGCCTTCTTTGCTAGCAGTACTGCTTCGCAGAAGGAAGCGTCCGCCTGCCACTCCTCGCTTCGGACCAAGGCCCGTACCGAGGCCCGCTGATCACTTTAAATGATCTGTGGTCTCATTAAGCTCGTGATCGACTCATAGCTGAATGGTCGATTGTTTTAGCATATATATTTAAATGACGATAGAGTACCTGATTGCCATCGCGTCGTGGTTCCTAACGAGAGGTTATTGGACTGTGGTAGGACAATATTATTTTAGCCATAGTTTTTGTGGGGTAAGATTTAGTTTACTACAAAGTTATAAACCTAGATCTACCGTATGCAAAATACGCGCTTTAGACGTGGAGTTGCGGATACCAGCCCCATATACAATGCGTTCAAAATGAGAATAGGATCGATTACCATGTTGTGACGTCACGATTTACTGTCAAATTGAGGCAAGAGATTTTTAAAATTCAGTTTATTTACGAAAAACTAAATTTATTTACGAACTGTGAACAAAAAGTACAATCAAAAACCAGTTTTTCAATTTTACTCATCTCTGCGTTTTTCAATTTTGCAAAAATATCTTCGATTTGATAGTACGGCGTGACGTTACATCCTGTCAATCGATCCTATTGGTATTTGGAACGCATAGTACAATACAATACAAACATAGAACTACATTAGAGTGACGCCACGTGTCACACGCCTGATTTCTTTCAAATAAAATATATATTTTGTATTGATTATAGCTTCGCGCTTGACCGCTATGTCACCAAAAAATAAATAAACAATAATCTTTAAAAATAAATAATAATCTTCATAAAGAACTATTACTTTAATATATTATTGACATCCTTAATAATTTATTTTGACTTACTGACATTAATTTAATGACATTTTATGAATTAATTTTTTTTTCTTTACATGTGATTACTTATTTAATTTTTAACTTTATTGTGACATTTCAATTTTTATTCTATTGATTTGTTCATTTATTTAGACATTTAGATACCTAATTAGTTTTTATTTTGACATTTCAATTTGTATTCCATGGATTTGTTTATTTATTAGACATTTTGATAATTATTATTCCATTTATTTACATTTCAATCATATTCAATATATTTTTAAATATTTCCTTAAAAAAAAAACATTTAAAAATATAAAAAATAGTACCTAGCCCACCGGCATCGAGACAGGGTCCAAGCTACCGGTGGTCAGGGCTCCTGAGAGAGGAACCTCCGGACTCCAGTACGACCTGGGCTTCCTGGGCTCCAGTACGACCCTTTTGCAGAGTTCCTAGTGTTCACCAGACGACCTGACGGCGAGCTGCCCACTTCTCGCCGTCCGGGGCTTACAGGATCTTTTATGTAAGGCGGTATGTGATGACGATTGGTATCCATCTTGGAAATCACCTCTCTACTCCTTTTAATTCGAAGGCAAATCGAGGGCTGGCGAGGGATAGTGGGTGTCCTATTTCGTCCATTATAGGATTTAGTTTATGTAGCCACTTTCACGAGTACCTCTTGAGAGGGCTTAGGAGATGACAAATGGTAGGAGGGCATGAATCTGTAATGCAAACACTAATATTGATCGCGGCACGTAAGTTGAACTACCTACGACCTTCAATGCGCTGTAATAGATTTTCAATTGGTTTCAATCGCAGTGCAGCAATGCGTAGGGGGGGTGCCATGACAGAAAACCTCCTCGAGCGCCCGCAGGCTGGAGTTCCCTTGCGGACACGTCCGGAGTGAAGACCAGTCTGCGGGACGGTGCACCCCGGGAGGCCGCCATCGACCCACCCTTGGGCAATCCCTGCCTAAGGGTGCTCGATGGCGGCTTGCGAATATTCTGTTGGGAGTAACGCCTCAACGCGTGTCCCTCTGATTTAGCAGAGGGCACAGCGACGAGGTAAGAGCGGGCTCGGTGTGCACTCACCCTGCCATCGGGCAGGCAGGAGGAAGAGTTCCTCCTCCTTCTGCCACCGCTAGACTCGTAGCCCCAAAGATTGTCCAAGGTCATGTTTCTGACTTTCGATGGGGGTCGAGGGCCTTGGCTTAACCGCCCGGGCCGCGAGGAAGACAACCTCTATAAAAAATCACCCCAAACCTCCAAGCGGCGGCGCACCGTGAGGGAGGTTGTTAGCTTGACTAATGGGTAGCTAAATTAGTCTCTAGTGCGGACCACTGAATTTGAGCCAGTGCAGAATGTATGTACTCGTGGGAACAATATGGAAACATCAAAATTTTTCAAAACCCAAATTTCGGAGAGTGACGAGCGGTCGGAGTCCGACGCTGCGTCCAGAAGGAGCTCAGGCTCGGAGTTGGAGGAGGAGGAGTTGGTGGGCAACTCCGGAAGGGACTCGCGTTCCTTCCGGAAGCGCACCAAATCGGAAGACGGGCAATCGTCCTCCGATAATGAGAAGGGTTCGGCCCCAAAGATCCCCACCGGCAGTCGCGGTGGGGTCCAAAGCCGAGGTAGAGGCAGGGGACTCACTGCGCAGGAGTCCGCTCAGCGAGCTGAAAAGCTGGCTGCGGAGGGGCGCCACCCTGGTGCGGTCGGCGCTGGAGAGCGCCCGCCGCGTCAGGCCGGTGGCGCGCCAGACGCTGGGGCGGACTCCGCCGAAGAGGCCCGCAGGTCCTTCGGCGAGCTGATGGTCGCGGCGCTGCGCGACATGGGCCGCAAGAGGCTCGCAAAGCCGTCTTCCAAGGCGAAGACGGTTTTGAAGCACGCCACCTCTTTGTCCGAGGCCTTCGATAAGGCCTTGGACAAGAGTGTGGCGAAGCTGCGGGCCGAGCTCCGGGCCGAGCTTCGGGCCGGGCCCGCGGGCCCTGGAGCCGTTCGGCGGGAGGCCGTCGGAGGGGGTCCCGGGCAGGGGCAGGGGCAAAGTCAGCCCCAGCCCCAGCCTGAGGCAGGGAGCCAGCTGCTGACGCTGGTGCAGTCGGAGCTGGCTGCCTTCCGGCAGCAGCTGCAGCAGCAGCAGCAACAGTTCCAGCTGCAGATCCAGCGGCAGCTGTCCCTGCTGGAGGGCATAGTCTTACGCCCTCCACTGGCGACCTCCGGCCAGCGCCAAGCGGCAACTTATGCCGCTGCCGCTGCGGCCACGGCTGCTGCGCCCAGGGCGGGCCCGTTGGGGCAAGCCGGGCGTAGGGCCTCAGCGCCGGAGCCTGCGAGGCCGGCCCCGGTGGCTGGGCAGCGTCGGGCGCGGGCCGCTCCTCCCGCGAGGGGTGCCGTGGCGCCTGCTGCCAGACCAGCGGGAGCTCCTATTGCGGGGGCGGCGACTCAGCCGCGCCTGCCGCCTCCCCCGCCTCAAGAGCCATCGTCTGGCGCCGACTGGACGGTCGTCGGCGCCAAGAAAAGCGCGGGCAAGGCGCGCAGGGCGGCCAAAAAGCGCGCAAAGCGCCAAGAGCGCCGAAAGCGGGCCATGGCGGCGAGACTTCGCGCCCCGAAATCCGAGGCTGTAGTGATCACACTACAGCCTGAAGCGGGAAAGAAGGGCGCGAACTATGACGCCGTCATGGAGAAGGCAAGGCGGGCGGTGTTGCCCCACCTTGAAGAGCTCGGAGTGCCTGGGGGCTTCTGCATTAGGCAGACCCTAACGGGGGCCCGAATTCTGGAGGTCCCCGGCTCGGCCAGTGTCGCTGACACCCTGGCCGAGAAGATTAGGGTGGCCCTCAGTGCGGAGGAGGCCCGAGTGTCCAGGCCCACCAAGTGCATCGACATGCGCATCATGGGCCTGGACGACTCAGTCAAGGTGGACGAGGTGGTGGCCGCCATCGTCAGGGTGGGCGGTTGCACGCCCGAACAGGTTCGGGCGGGCACCATCCGCGCTGACAGCACGGGCATGCGAGCCGTCACGGTAAGCTGCCCCGTGCCGGCGGCCAAGGCCATCACCAGTGGGGGCCGACGGCTTCTTGTGGGCTGGGTCTCCGCCCAGGTAAAATTGCTGGAGCCCAGACCTCTGCGGTGCTTCCGCTGCCACGTGGGGCACCACGTGGGGGCCTTCTGTGCCGCGGAGGTGGATCGCAGTGACCACTGCTACCAATGCGGTAAGCCCGGTCATAGGTCTGCCGAGTGCCGGAATGCGCCGCACTGTTACGCATGTGCGGCGGCAGGCAAGCAGGCCGACCACCGGGCTGGGAGCAGGTCCTGCGACCCCCCGGCCAAAGTGAAGGCCAAATTGAGTCGCCCCCCCAACATCACCGCCGCCGCCGCAGCCGCTTCTTCGGCCGCCGGCGCGGTTTCTGTAGCCGCCGCTACCGCTGTGGCGGCGCCCTCTCAGAGGGCTAGGGAGGAGACAATGGACTGCCAATAACGGCCCCATTACGTCTCCTCCAGGCGAATATCAACCACTGCGCCCCAGCTCAGGATCTGTTGCTCCAGAGCATGGCGCAGTGGTCGATAAACGTCGCCGTGGTCTCCGAGCCGCACTTTGTCTTGCCCAGAGCTGACTGGGTTCAGGACCTGAGCGGCTCGGTGACCCTTATCTCGTCGGCCGCCGCTGGTACCCCGACCCTCGAGGCCGTCACGAAGGGTCGGGGTTGCGTGGCAGCACGGTTCGGGGACATTGCGTAGGCAACTAGGCAGGTAGGCGTCTACCTGTCCCCGAACAGAACTCTCGCCGATCTTCACGACTCCCTCAGGGAGCTGAAGACCGTCGTCGCTGGGTATGGTACCCTCCCCGTGGTCGTTTGCGGGGACTTCAACGCCTGGAACATGGCTTGGGGTTCCCGGCTCACGAACCAGCGGGGTCGGTTGGTGGAGGACTGGGCTCTGGAAACAGGCCTGGTCGTCCTAAACCGGGGTTCTGTCCCCACGTGTGTGCGGGTGCAGGGTGAGTCCGTGGTGGACATTTCGTTCGCCAGCCCCGCTCTGACACCGCGTGTAGTTGACTGGCGCGTCATGGAGGGGGTGGAGACATACTCGGACCACCGGTATATCCGGTTTGACGTCTCCGCCCAGACCTCGACCGCGCCGGTCCGACAGACCCCATGTGGTCCGCGTTGGGCGCTGAGGCAGCTGGAACGGGAGCTCTTCCTGGAAGCCGCGGCGGTGCAGGCCTGGGTGCAAGCACCGGTCAGGCCTGCCGACATCGACGTCGAGGCGGAGTGGTTCCGGGAGGCCTTGTCGCAAATTTGCGACGCGGCAATGCCCCGTCTCCGCCCAGGACGCGCCCGACGCCAGGTGTACTGGTGGTCGCCAGAGCTTGCGACGCTGCGCGCCGCATGCAATGCTGCGCGGCACCGGTATACCAGACACCGCAGGCGCCGCTTCCGCCCGCCGGGTGCGGAGGCCGTAGAGGCGGAGCTGTATGAGGGATACAGGGTGGCAAGGCGCACCCTCCGATCGGAGATAAAGCGGGCCAAAGATGAGGCCTGCAAAGCGTGGCTGGGGACGCTCAACGCTGATCCGTGGGGACGCCCATACAAGTTGGTGCGAGAAAAACTCCGCCCATGGGCTCCCCCGTTGACGCAGAGTCTCCGGCCACAGATCGTGGAGGGTGTGGTGAGCGCTCTGTTCCCTGCGCGGGGGGACCACTCCCCCCCGCCCATGGCTCCGCCACCAGCGGTGTCTGACGCGGACCACGTCACCGACGACGGTACCAATACTCCGGAAGTGACCGAGGGGGAGATGAGAGTGGCGGTACGCAGGATGGGTGCGAAGAATACCGCCCCAGGACCCGACGGCTTGCCTGGAAAGGCTTGGGTCCTGGCCATGGAGGCTCTCGGGTTTCGATTGGGGGGGCTCTTTAGCGCATGTTTGGAGAGGGGCCAGTTCCCACTTCCCTGGAAGACGGGAAAACTGGTCCTCGTCGCGAAACCGGGGCGCCCTGCGGACTCTCCGTCCGCGTATCGGCCCATTGTGCTGCTTGACGAGGTGGGCAAGCTCTTTGAAAGAGTCATTGCAGACCGCCTCGTCAAGCACCTAACACTGAAGGGGCCCGATCTCGCGGACGACCAGTTCGGGTTTCGCAGGAGGCGCTCCACGGTGGACGCCATCATGCGCGTGCGAGCCCTCACGACGGGGGATGCGGTGTCCCGGGGCAGGTGTGTCTTGGCGGTGTCATTGGACATCGCCAACGCCTTTAATTCCCTGCCCTGGAGTTGCATTAGGACGGCACTCCGGTATCACCGGGTGCCCGACTACCTCTGTCGTACAATCGAGGCCTACCTGTCGGACAGGTATATAATCTACCCCGGTCACCAAGGAGATTGGAAACGGCGAGAGATGTCGTGCGGTGTCCCACAGGGATCGGTACTAGGACCGCCCTTGTGGAACATCGGGTACGACTACGTGCTGCGCGCCGACCTCCCCGTAGGGGTCAGCGTGGTCTGCTACGCAGACGACACGCTGGTCCTAGCGCAGGGAAGGTCGTACCAGGCGGCGGTCGAACTAGCGACACGCGGGGTTGCGACAGTCGTTGAGAGGATCCAGCAGTTGGGACTCAAGGTGGCACTGCACAAGTCCGAGGCCATGTGCTTTCACGGCCCTCGGAACGCGCCACCAACGGGTTCCCAACTAACGGTAGAAGGAGTTCACATCGGCGTCGGGTCGACGATGAAGTACCTAGGACTTGTCCTCGACAGCCGATGGAATTTCGAGGAGCACTTCCGACGTCTGGCCCCCAAACTCAATCGGACGGGGGCTGCTCTAAAGCGGCTCCTGCCGAACCTTGGGGGTCCAGACGCCTTCTGCCGGAGGCTCTACGCCGGCATCGTCCGGTCCATGGCCCTTTATGGGGCACCAGTGTGGGCGCCGACGCTGCGTAAACGCCCGGCGGCCCAGCTGAACGCCTGCCAGAGGGTCATGGCCATCCGGATGGTGCGGGGATACCGCACGGTGTCCCGCGAGGCGGCGAGCCTCCTTGCTGGCCTACCACCATGGGATTTGGAGGCAACAGTCCTTGCACACATGCACGACCAGCGCGTGGAGATGCAACGCCGGGGCGAAGATCCGCTGCCCGAACATGTCGAGGCGTGGCGGAAGGAGCTCCGGCGAGATCTCATGGTGAAGTGGAAACAGCGACTGTCGCAACCCAGCGCTGGGCACACCGTAATCTCAGCGGTAGTGCCCCTCTTTGAGGAGTGGCTGGATATACCTCACGGCATCCTCACCTTCCGCATGACGCAGGTTCTCACCGGACATGGGAAGTTCGGGAGATTCCTGCACCGGATTCGTGCGGAAGAGACGTCCGAGTGTCGCCACTGTGAGGCGAGCCCGGAGGACACGGTGGAGCACACGGTGGAGGTGTGCCCTGCTTGGGAAGAGCATCGCCGTGTCCTCGTGGGGGTGATCGGCGGCGGCGACCTCTCGCGCCGGGCCCTGGTTCAGGCCATGGTCCGCAGCGAAGAGGAATGGCAGGCGGTCGCCTCCTTCTGCGAAGCAGTAATGCTCGTAAAGGAGGAGGCCGACCGCATAAGGCAAAGGCAACGGCGCACTCGCCGTAGCCGTCGCCGCCGCGATCCTGCCGATATCCGGCCACCGTAGACACTGGCTCGCGGACGGTGAGCAATGGGTAGCTCGCCGTCCGGTCGTCTGTACGACCGAGTCGTCAACGGCGCGCACCGTTCCCGCGCGCCTCAAGGAGTTGTCAGCAAACTGCAGGGGCCCTTCAGGGTCGAAGCCTCCTGGAGCCTAGAGGGTAAGTGAAAATTGTAACCTCGACTCCAGAAATAAGGCAAGGAAGGTACGGGGTAGGTTTTTTAGTCAGTAAGAGTCTGACACTGGTCTCCCGCTCCGCCCAAGAGCGGGTTTTGTCATTGGATGATTTTCACCTACCATAAAAAAAAAAAAAAAAAAAGCAATGCGTAGGGCTACGCGTAGCCCTAGCAACGACTGCTAATTTAGTTCAAGTAATATGCCGCGTACAATACGCCTATACCCTACCTTAAATAAACAATAAATAATAATCTGTTTTACTCTTATAATAAAAATTTGCATAAACAACATAATTTGAAAGAATTTTTCTCAATTTAACTTTTTTTATTACTTTTGTGGACATCAAAGAAAAGTGTTTATTTGAATAAAAAATATTATCAAGGTCCATAAAAACGTAAGTGCGAAGGTCGCCTTATTTTACGCAGTTAAATGACGTCTTTGTCATTCATTATGTTTAGCACGCAGATACTGGTTTGTAATTTCAACACGCCACTCACAGCCCGGCTAGCTCAGTCGGTAGAGCATGAGACTCTTAATCTCAGGGTCGTGGGTTCGAGCCCCACGTTGGGCGCAACCTTTTTGTATAAAATCAATTTTTAATTTTGTTTAGTTACTTTTTGTAGTATTTCTTTACATTTTGCGCAAAAACAGCTAAAGAAAATTAAAAAATATTCATTCTTACCTGCTATTTTCCTTTCTCGCATCTTCCTCCATAGTTGTTCGGCTTTCCGCATCGGCCAATTTTCAACCTTTGCGCTGAAACTTCTGAAGAACTTGTACTCTTTGAAATGGGACATTCTTCTCTCCATCTTGCTTGGGGTATGCCCCGGTGGGGGCGGCGAAGGCGCTTTAGGCGAAGTCGACGGCGAAGGCTCCGTATTTTTATCCATTTTAATTTCTAAATTCAACTTTTTCAATTCTAATTTCAAATTTTTAAATTCGGATTTCTTTTGTTTGGCCCCGAATTCAAAATTTAAACTTCCATTTAATCATCAACTTATCTTTTAATTCTATTGATTCCATTTTCAAAAATACTTATTTTACATTAGGAATTTTATGAAAATATTTTTTTTAAATTCTATTTTAATTTTCTTTTTGACTTATTTGAATTCACTTTGAACTTCACTTAAACACGATTAAACTTGAACTAATTTAAAACACTTTGCTGGACTAGTTTCCAATTTGGCCAAGTGTTTTTGTTAATTAACCTGAAACAAATAAAGAGTAAAGTTTATTAATTAACTCAGTTATTGTCGGGGCTAATTCCTTTAAATTGGGAGAATGAAACAAAGTGGGAAAAGTTTATAAATACTGTAATTAAATATCAGTATTTGAATGTTGTTTTTTTTATCCTTTTTTTTTAGTTTTGTATTCAAAGGCATAAGTTCAAAGGTATAAAATAACTTAGTAAGGCTGGTGATGGTTGGCCAAAAGTTAGACAGCTTATTAATTCGCGTTTTTTTTTTAACTATTTAGATATTAGCAGTTTTAATTACGAAAGTGGAAAAAAAATACTTTCAGAATGAAAAGTATTTTCGTTTCTCAAAATATTTTTTTATGTTCTGGAATAATTTGCATCCGTATACAAAATTTTATCTTATTCCGTTCAGCTGCGTCCGAGCATGAATAAGTAACAAACATACACGGATATCACAGACACATGCTCATAAACTTTATCCTGTATAAATTTATTTAGCAACAGACACTATCAGTAAATACATTAATAATAATAGTAAATAAATTTAGACATACTTTTCATAAATAAAACGTGTAACATACGACATTATTTACATATTTCAAATTTATTCTTGTTATTAGCAATTTTGGACTACCTAGGTATTTATAATAGTAAATATCGAAACATTTAAAAGCTAATTCTATGATAAGGTTTTAAAAGTACCTAACAATACGTGACTAATAAGTTGAGGATCTTCCCTTTACAAAGAGAGGAACAGGTTGACTGGTAGAGAATGCCTTGTTGTATTAAGTCCGCCTATGTATCACTACTGTACATGAAGATTAAATAAATAAATAAACATTACACTCTTTGTCGAATATCTTCAAATTTTTATTCAAGTTAGTCCCCGACCGATAAAACAGTGAAGTAACAATGTCTAGACACCTACATTCTGATCGTTTAATCCCGTGGAGTGTCGATACGGTACATGAAACACTCAATTTGTATATAATAAAAAAAGTGCTTTTTTTTCTAAAATTCGATTAGATTATACGCATTTTCGAAATTAAATCTAGTGCGCTTAACCATCAACGACAGCATCGTTGCTTACCATCAGCTGCGATCGCAGTCAAGCACTCGTTTATATAGTACCTAATAAAAAAAAAAAAACTTTAAGTAAAAATCAGCTGAGATAATCAATGACCTTATAGGTAGTTATCGGTTGTTGCGTACTAACTACCTATAGGTCATTGGACTTGATCAGCTGATCTTTAGTTTAGTTTAGTTTTTTAATCTATACAAATCGAATATTTCTTTTATGTACCCGATCGTCCCTCCACGAGATTAAAACGCTAAAAAATTTGCCGGTATAAAACAGCCCGAAATCATCAATCTGGCAGTTACCCAGATAAAAAAAAAACATACCGTTTGATTGAAGAATCTTCCTTTTTCAAAGAATGGAACATTACACTCTATCCCGCATATTTCCAAAGTTTTATAACTTGACTAACCAGTAAAGTAGCTCAGTCTCTATATAATTTTCACTCGTGTGAAACCGGGGCGGGTGCGCTAGTTCTGTAATAAATCTTTTAGCAAGTAATTGACAGCGCAGCTGGGTCGTATAATAACGAAACGGTCGGTGATGAATTTTAATATAAAAATTCATTATTTAAACATACAATGGCTCAGTTACTGGGTCATGTCAGAAGGAGCTCTCGAATACTTTTTAATGGCCATATTGTTGTCAAATTATTTTATAGTTATACTAGATGTCCCGTCAAATTACGTACCGCCGATTTTTTTTCGTACTCTCCGTTTAAACATTCGCTGAGCTATTACGAATATTTCAAGATCCAAAATTGACAAAATCGGTCCAGTCGTAGAGCAGTGGTGACCAAGCGGTAACGGCTCCGACTTACGGGTTCAAACCCAGCCAGAAGCATTCATCATCATCATCATCAGCCTTTTTAATGTTCCCACTGCAGGGACACAGGCCTCCTCTCTAAGAGAGGGAATTGGCCGTAATCCACCACGCGGGCCCAGTGCGGGTTGGATTGCCAGGTTCATTACTTAATGTAATTATTTCATCACCACTGCTCTCAAAACGGTGAAGGAAAACATCGTGAGGAAATCGGTATGTCCTAGGACCAAAAATTCGAAGAGACGTGACATCCACCATTCCGCACTGAGCCCGTGTGGTGGACCACACTTCGGCGAAGTATTATACGTTATTATTATTAAGTATTATATTACGCATGAACCACGTAGTATACATAGATCAATTTGAAATCGCAGTCGTATTGAATGTAGAAGAATAAGATCTTGTACCACATTGTCACTTTATATTAGCAATAGACTGCTACCGCTCAAGTAAAGTGCAAACCTGTCAACGATAAAAAAAAACCGTGATACCTTACAAACACAAAGATTGAAGAAAAAGTATTATTTTTTTAAACAAATCACCTTTCCCCATTCCATAAAACGAATTTACCTACAAAATCTAAATATTGAAATGGTTCCAATCCAGCATGCAAAACTTGGGTCGAATCGATTGGGGATTTATATGATTTCTGATTTAATTCGATTTGGATCCCTTTCAAATATATTTTTGGGTTCCATTTTGCGAAGGTTTTAAAAGGCTTTCATCCCCGTCAAACGTTTAGGATAATTTGTATTCTGTGCGTCGAGTCATCGTTTGAAAAGTGCTGAGCTATTTTTAATTCCACGTTTATGAATATTTGTAATTTAAAATTTGACCTACTTCTTGGAATAGCCGATTAACCTGTTTTATTTTTATCTCTTCGATTTTTTAAATCGTTTCTGATGTTGGATGTTCACGACCATCGATATGTAATAGACTAGCTTTCTGCCAGCGGCTTCGCCCGCGTGAAAATAGGTTTTCACACAATTAATTTTTCCTTCTAGGGGGTGAATTTTGTAAAATCCTTTCTTAGTCTCCGCCTACGTCATAAAAGGAAGCCTTGTGCAAAATTTTATACTCCTAGTCTGAGTAGTTTTAGCTGTGCAATGATATGTCAGTCAGTCAGTTTCTCCTTTTATATATATAGATAGATGACGCACTAGATTAGGCGTACCGTACATCACTTGACTTAGGTGATCTGCAGGCCATACACCTTTACATTGATGACATTGGTGCAGTTTTGAAGTTCACGCGGCGTGAGAGCACTATAACTTGTAATTTTTTTGTTAGACGACATAATACCAATGAAGCAAATCAACAGATTTTTGTTTTGACAAATATTTTCTACGATCGTGTTTCTCTACCGCTACGATATAAGTCGATATATTAGAGCAAATTGCATGATGTGTTGTCAATTGTTTTGGTAACACTAGATAGTCATTTTATTTTCTAATTGGGAGCAAGGAGAACGCAGTTTTTCATGCCAACCAGTACAATATTTTTTAAAATTATTATTAGTGATAGACGAGTTCCTGATTCATTATAACACTAAATTAACTTCTGTATGGATTAAAAGAAAGCAAAACCGTGTGACCTTGAACCTCTGAAATTCATATAGATGTTTGCAATATAACCCTTATTTTAGCTCTATTTCTTTTTACGATCAGATAAATAAACTTACAGTGACCTAAATTATAATGCAGGGTCCATAAATTAGAACGTAGTATGTCATTAGGCCAACTTTACCCTTCTATAGGCGTGGTCTACACGCACGGACAAGCTTAATTTCAGTCCCTTCGCTGCATAGATTTAGAGAACTGGGATGAGCATCCCCTAGCTATAAAGAGATTATATATTGTCAGAATATTGTGACACACACAAGTCAATAGAGAAACATGTATTTTATACTTTAGGTAACAACCGCAACGAAGTTATAAAGCTTATACTGGAAAGAGATAATTAGAAAAAGATTTCCGATTTAGACCCTGACGTCAAAGTCTAGTACGCACATACTTATTATCAATTTTTATTAGGTTTTCACAGTTAGTATTTTGTTTTTATTTGCCGATACTCTGCGGCCGGATAATGATATTTTTTCACATCACGCTAAAATTATAAAGGAGATAATTTGTACGTATATAAGTGTGTTTCTTACGTGTATGTCTTTCATTCTAATTTACGGTGAAACGGTTGAATAGATTTGCACACAAGCATATCATATCATATTTTGGTGTAGCATTAGCTTTTATGCATCGAACAGGTTTCTTTAGAATAGTTTTTCTACTTTCATGAGGACGAAGTCGCTGGTAGCAGCTAAATTTCTTCAATGTGCGGTCACTTTTGTACGTTGGTCTAGGTCACAAGACACAAGATTCTTAGTTTTGTAAAAAAGCCAAAAAGTCACTTTATTATTATTTATGTATAACTTTTTTGCACACCTTAGCTTAACATAGGACAAACACTTCATTCACTTCACTTTCATTCTGTCTACAAAGAAGAAAATTTCGTGACAGTATAACTCAGTCCAATCCTCTATGTCTGTACTTTGATCGCCCTTGCCAATCTTGTCCATATTTACAAACCACTGAAGCTCTTTGCTTGTTTGGGTCTCATTATTATGCAAAAGGTTAGTGAACTACAGAAAACTGAAAGTCAAAGGTCCATAAAGAGACCTATTTAATTATTTATACCTTTTAAACGCTTACGTTCGATATATATCCAACGTAAGCTTTTAATATTCGTTTATTCCGCTAGTAGAGTTGTGACCACGAAATACTCCATCTTATCAACTTAATGCGTTAAACGAGATGCGAGTACCCAATCACAAATACACGACCCTAGCGAATAAGATACGAAAAAATTAATCCGACCAACACATCACAAGCCAATAAAAGGTCAAGACACTCTATAGTTTGGCTTGCGGACGGCGAGCAACGGGTAGTTCGCCGTCCGGTCATCTGGTAACAGTCCGGACCAAGCCAAGTCGTCAATAGCGCACTCCGATCCCGCGCGCCTTGTCAGCAAATGTAGAGGCTCAACTGCAGGGCGAAAGCTACTGGGGCCTCGGTCCGTTTTCTGAAAGGAAGGTCTGACCCCGGTATAAGGTGAAAAGAAAGCTTTATAGTTTGCAAAAAAAAAAATATATTGTATAGTAAGTACTTATATATGCACAGACACACTCAACCCTCTCGAACGAATTTCGGTCACGATGGTCAATCTCAAGGGTGATTAGGCAAGTACGCAACAGATATTATAGTACACAAGTGTGTGTATGTGTCTGTGTGTAAACTCAAGAGCATTCTCATTCCCTTGCTCTCAAACTCTGAGGAGAGGTTAGGCACGGGACCAATCAATGTTATGTTTACCTAGTAACCGTGTTTGGGTTTATTAGAATTGCCATGAGACACATTTTGGAGGAACTGTCTGAGGACAGAAATGTGGAAAAGGGAGAGGGAGGCCTCCATCTAGTAATGGGACGTAATAGGCTAATTACTTTTGGCTATGTAAGGTGTTATGAAGATATCCGCAAGAAAAGCAAGGTTGCCGATATAGCCCAAAGAATCGCCAAACTTAAATGGCAATGGGCAGGATACATTGCTCGCAGAATGGATGGCCGTTCTGGAGTGGCAACCGCGTACCGGAAAACGCAGTGTTGGAAGGCCTCCAACAAGATGGAACGATGACCTGGCAAGGGTTGCGGGTATCCGATGGATGCGACCGTTCATTATGGTGACAATTGGGGGAGGCCTACGTCCAGCAGTGGACATAAGACGTTACATCATTATCATCATCATTTCAGCCGCTTTCAGCTGAAATGATCATGATAATTATGTAAGGTACCCTTTTCTGAGTTCCAGTAGTGGTAACATTATCAGGCTAATGCTACTGCTGCTGATGTAAGGTAACATCGAACTGTTATGATGATGGAACTGGAAAGTAGAAGTTAGGGAGAGGAACTCAGTAATAAAACCATTTATCCCAGCCGTGTCTCGGTCTGGTCATAAATGGTCGTAAGAAGTAAGTAATTTATCGCATTGGGCTTCTGTAATGGAAGATGTATGTAAATGTGAAATAAATAAAAATAAAATAAGTAAACAAAATTTGACTATAAGTTTTATAGTGTTAACACATTGAAACATGCTACGACGGATTTGGTTCGTCCGAACCAAGGTCAAACGCAACTACTGACTAAAAAAATATAAAAAAATAATACTGGCTTAATTTTTTTTTGTTTACATTCTTGAGTCCCCAGGCAAACGCTGGCTTTCGCACACCTTTTCTCTTTCTATTATGACTTTAATTACGTTATTCTAAAGGTTAAAGATATTAGATAAGCATAATAATCAGCCTTAGCGTAATTACATGCCAAAGATGCCAATGTACGAAACCTCAAGGTCGCGGTTTGGATCGCTATTTGGATGTCACCGCGATGTTAAACAAATGTATGTAAATATACAGGCACGTGTATGCTGAACTACACCTCACAATGATATATCACGGGCTACATAGAGGTTACTTAGATTTCTATGACAAATTAAAATATGTATTGGGATTTTTCATTGAGGTCGACAGCACCGGAGCGAGTGGGAATAGGAAGCGATCACCTTCTTCTGTAAAGCAGAAAACATAAGCATAACAGCTTTATAATTTTCTCACTGGACTCAACCCCTCGAGCGATAAGGGGCTTTGATCCCCTTTCTAAAAAAAAACAAATAAATAAACAAAAAAAAATCTTTCGCTGATTTTTTCTAGGATAGGAGTATATATGTTTTTTATTTTATTTTAACTTGATATCTCCACACGTTTCCGAGATAAAGGGTCTGGACAGACAGAATAAAGAAATCTTAGCGTTTTTATGATGAGTTAAAATCGTGTGGCACTACGCAGAGCAGGAAGAAATATTTGATAATTTTCCACCTCGAACAAACGGTATAATGGAATAGTGTCACAGTCATGCAGCTAGATTAAAGTGATTGATGACCCCTCTACATTACCCATTAGTAGTAGGTAAGTATAGACATCGGTAAATGATAAATGACAGTTATTTTGCAAATAGGTTTAAAAACGAATGGACCCTGCAGAAGAGTCGAAGCCAATTGTATCCGAGGGTTCGTGTCAAAAAGGAAGGCTCTGTACGTTGCCATTGGACCAGGGACCAATGTATGGTACCGTAGGGATGCGGTACCTACGTTGTTTAGCCAGTAAGAGTCGGACACTGTTTTCCGCTCCACTCAAGGGCAGGATTCGTCATTTGATAGTTTTTAACTACAAAAAAGGTTAAAAAAAACCTTTTTACAAGCTATGTGGTTTTCATCTGTTTAAACTAGATGCTGCTAGTGTTTTTTAGTCACCCTGAGCAGAAAAACCGAAACAAACTCATGGGTCAAAGTCTCTTTTAAAGTCTATACAGTGAACATCTAATGGTCAAAATCATATGCGCACCATGCAGAGTTGTGTCTTTGATGCCAGACATGTTAAAATTACAGAAAAAGAATCCACATAGTCTACACCAATCTACACATTCACAGTATTAAAATAAAATTTACAAAGATGCCATATTACTAAGTAGCATAGTGCAAATCATAAAATAAGTATATAATAAAATTAAATCATTTTTTTTTGTATAGGCTTGCGTTTGACCTCTATTTCACTTGATAGTAAGCGATGATGTGGTTGACGATGGAGCACGCTTGCCTAGGAGTAAGCTATTAACTTTTTACTTAAAGACCCCTAGGTTGTAACTATCAGGAAACACAGACTCCGGTAGGGCATTCGTCTCCTTAGCTGTACGCATAATTAATTTGTGTTCCCAAAATGCTTTGTATGTTTGGGTGGGATCTCCACCGATCATCTATGTCAAATGGTTAAATAAAATAAAGAGTTCTAAAGAGAGTAAGATTTTTTTTTTTATATAAAAAATCATCGAATGACGAATCCCGCCCTTGGGCGGAGCGGGAAACAGTGTCAGACTCTCACTGACTAAAAAACCTACCCCATTCCTTCCTTGCCTTATTCCTAGGCCCTGGTGTTACGCTTTCGCCTTGACCCAAGAGCCAAAGAGAGTAAGAGTTAGAATCAAAAACGTATACAATGACAGGTGAAAACAAATCCCAAATCCACATAAGAACAAAAACAAATGACTCTCGCAACAGCCACAAAAATAACAAATGGCTTCATTATTTACTTCTAAACATTAACAACTCTCTAGTAAATTAAAAACAGAAGTTAAACACTCCCTTGGGGTCTTCGCACGAAGATCGATGAAGAGCACAGAAATTAGGATAATTGAATATTCTCATGTTTGATTGACTGTTTACTTTTGACGTAAGACTGTGCTGTGTGGGCGTTAGAGTTAGGGCTGATTCATATAGAAATGATAGCGGCTGGGCAGCGATGCGGCGAGTACTTTCAGTTTAAATTTTTTGTCAATACATTTACTTGAAAACCCGCTCTTATCACGTGCTTTTAGGCACGCAATGGGCTGTTTTACGAAAAAAGCGCGCGCTTGCCCCGCTACAATTTTGTTGTAACAAATACTACTTCTATTAATACTACTACTACTGTTCTTTCTGCATTTTGATACTAGTGCAGAAAATTTGTCATTGCGACCGAGGTGAAATTCGCATGAACCGTAGGCGAGTTTGGACCCGAGGGCTGCAATGACAAATTTGCACGTATGCTAAACGACGTTTTTCAATTCCTACACTTACGACTCATGGTGGTCAAGCCGCTTCCTTTCTTGCAACCATTCTTTGAATTCGAGTACACGTACCTAAACTACCTCACTTAGTTTGGCTGTTCGCAGCTAGCCTCGTCACGTTCCTGCCATCTTGGTGTGAAACGGCCCTAAAAGGTAGCCGAGTCCCTTTCAGTAATAGGTGCCAATGTGTGTGCGTGTTGAGTAATTGTCTACGTGTACTTTTACTTAGTGTGAGTGCGTAAAAGGTGGGGACGAGTGGGTTGTGAATGTGTGCGTAAAGGAAAATTCTCTTCTGAAAGATTATGTGAGTTTGTTTTGTGACTCCAGTCTCTGTTTAAGAGGTTTATGTTTATGTCTGTATTTTGTGTTTGTGAATTGAGTTCGCTTTTTTCAAGAAAAATTCAGGAGATTAATCATAGAATGGTTAACATTGAAAATAGCTCATATCATACAGATGAAAGTTTTTGTGTATGTTTCTCACTTCTTCACACTCAAAGCTAAACGAATTTTGATGAAAATTACACACGAGTGTACCATGTCGTGGAGTAGCACGTAAGGTACTTTTCCCCTTTTAAGACTTTTAGGCACTACAACTACCTACAGTTTTTGCACACTAGTGGCGAAAAGTGTATTTATCGTATCACGATGAGCATGCATGCCTTTTTCTCGCTCACATGCTTGACATTTTTAGCCTCTGATCTGGCGGCCGTAGTGCAGGGGATATGTCACCGTAAAATTGTAAATATTGCCAGATTATAATCTGTCTTGCAAGATTGTAAACTGTCCAAAGATTCTGAACCATAACATACTGCTTAAAAATTATTCCTTTATTTTTCAGTAGATCTTTCGAAGTTAAACAGCACAAAGGTCATTTAATCAATTCAGTTTTGACACATATTTCTTTGCTTCTTTTAGAGCTATACAGAATATTTGATATTTTCCCCACGTAAATAAATAAAAAGTAAATACAAAATTAACTAAATTTTTAAAAGCCCTGCTTAATAATATTTATCTATGTAAATTGGACGAAGCAAGTGGGTCTCGGACTCAGGACTAAGGGGACGTTGAGGGGCGACTTATATTTAAAGAAGCCGGGCTTAAGAACGCGCTGTGGTCTCTTGGACCCGAGATTACCTTTGTGTGAAGTTTGTTTTATCTTTTTTTGTGAAGATTGAAATGTGTAAACGTAAAATTTTCGTGTTATTCGTCGAGAGTTATATATTGCACAGGATACATCATCATCCTCCTCATCATTTCAGTCGAAAGTCGTCCATTGTTGGACATAGGCCTGCTAAGTGTCGCTACGATACATATAAATAAAAAAAGGATAATTTTGTTTTTTTTTTTTTTTACAGCCAAGTATTAACTAAAGATACTATACAAGGTTGATACGACATTTGAGCTTTCCTTAAAAAGGATCCAAAAATCACGAAAAAAAATCACGCTGCTCCATACATTTTGTCGAGATAAGAAAATAAAAATCTATGGGGCAGCTAGTTTACTTTTCGTGATTATTGGATTAGTCTCATAGTAAAAGTTGTTCATTAGTGTGTACAATGATCCTTTTTAAGGAAAGCCCATATTATGTCGTATCAACCTTGTATAAAGTACACAACTATAACTTAAAATTTTGTGAGATTATTCTTTACAAAAGAAAACGAGCTCCTGCTCATAGGGTTTCGTATGAACTTATGTACGAAAATATTCAATTTTTTCTAAATCGGTTCAATTAAAGTGTTTTTCTACAATGATTTTCCAGAAAATCTACACTAATATAATAAAGAGGTAGAGTTTATTTTTTTGTTTGTAGGAGGTAAACTCTGGAACTACTGGTCCGATTGGAGAAATTTTAGCAATAATAGAAAGCTGCTTTACTCCTGAGTGACATAGGCTATTTTATGTACGCGGGCGAAGCCGCTGACAAAAGCTAGTGTTCAATATTTTTACTTTAATTTGCAACTTGAATACCTTTCCAAATTATATATTTCATGATAAAATCATTAAATACCATCCAACCAACCTTCAGCTCTTCGACACGTGTAAATTTATACGAGGTTCTCATGAACCGTCACTGATCGCGTTACAGGTTAATAATCTTTTCTGTGTGAAATAAGGGCGTGCGTCTCGAGGTTTTCTTCCTCAAAATGTGATAAAATAAAAAATTACCAAAATTTTCCTGAGCTTTTCATTCTGCGGCGACGACGTTATATTTTTATTTATATAGTAGCTTTTGCCAAAGGTATCCTTCGTAGAATGGAAGACGATATTACAAGAAAGCTTACGATTTTCTGAGAAGACAGAGTGAAAGGTTTAATTTAATTTAGTATTAATGGCTATTTTGTTGTACTAAATAATTAATAATCGTTCGGGTGTAAAAAGAAAAATATCAGTCTAAGAATAAAAAAATCTATCCTTTATTCTATTCCAGAACATAGTGTATGCTTTAGCTAAACTGATGGCAGGATTGGTGCATTGGTTGAGCAATTGGCTTCTGCGCTACGTATCTCAAATCCGATTCCCGTAATTCCGGAAATTTACATTTTGATACAAGTGCAGAAAGTTTGTCATTAGATACGACTGAGGCGGAATCCAAGTAAGCCTACAGATAATTGTTCTGTGACACACCCAAATTGGAATGCGTAGCACACGTGTGCACAGTATAGTTCTACCTTACGTATAACAAATTCAACAAATCATCATCATCAATTTTTAATGTTTCCACTCCTGGGCCTCAGGCCTCCTCTCAAGGATAGGGCATGGGCCGTAATCCACTACGCGGGCTAAGTCGGATGTCGATCTCCAAATTTTTAGGCTCTAGGACATGCCGGTTTCCTGCCCCCTTATTGTGAACAGTGGCGGTGAAATAAATTATACAAAGTAATGCCGCTGGCTGGGTTTGAACCCACGACCTACACTCCGTAAGTCAAGGCCGTTTGGGACATACACGTAGGGTATTCTTGTACATATATGCTTCGAACTAGTCAGAGCCTATTCCACACTATGTATGAGATCATAACATTGTACATTGTCATTGATGCTTGCCAATTTCCCCGGAGATCGGTGCCTACTCTATAGTGTTGGCAATTAATACTGTATGGAGATTGTCGCTTAATTGATCAACTATGTCATCTAAGATGGTTTGAGGACGCCTGGCCTCCAGGCGTAGGATCCTCTAGACTATGATTTGATTACGATAAAGGTATGCCAAATAGTCCCCGCGTGCCTCAAGGAGATGTCAGCAAATGTAGAGGGCCAACTGCAGCGCCTAAGCCTACTGGGTCCCATTCCAGTTTCTAAAAGGAAGATCCGACCCAGGTATGAAGGTTAAGAAGGAAAGGGGTGAGTTGTTTAGTCAGTAAGAGTCTGACACTGTTTCCCTCTCCGCTCAAAGGTGAGATTTGTCGTTACATGATTTTTCCCACCATAAAAAAAGCTTTAACTCACATCTTTACTTTATACAACATTTTTTTTTTATTTAGAATAGAATAAAGTTTATTCTACATCAAAATGGTAACACTTTCACGTCTTATCACTGATAGAGATTTTTCTATTGTAGGTAAACATCATCAAATGATGAATCCCGCCCTCGGGCGGACCGGGAAACGGTATCAGACTCTCACTGACTAAACAACCTACCCCGTTCCTTCCTTGCCTTGATCCCAGGGCCTTGGCAAGCATACGCTGATACGAAAGCATATTATGCTCTCGTATCAACCCTTGGTCCCAGGGGACGACTTGGGGTTGGTGCTTACTTATTAAGTTTGTCTGTAAACCTGCCTGATTCAATAAATTGGTGGTGCGAGTTGAACTACACGAATATTATTTGTATAATGACTAGACAAGTTTACTTAAATAACTCTTAAGGTAGGCCTTCACGACTCGCCTATCGTCTACGTCGAGCATGGTTTTAAAGTTTTTTGCTTCATCTAAAGCAATCCAATGTGGTGTTTGATGCAAAAGCAATGCGAAAAAAGAGAGATAACACCTGAAAACTCTGTTGGCATTCAGTAATTTTACGATTTACTCGAATGTTTCACAAAACTTGTTCCAGGACATACATGTTTTTATTAAACCATTAAGGAATATGACAACATTTAGAATCTTGATTAAATGCGTTAGGCTTCTATAAAAGTACGTTTTTATATTTTTAATACGGAGTATTATAGTAGGAGTACATTATGGATAATCAAAGTTCACGTAAAATAGCAGATTTTCAGAGGTCTTTACCTACTGGATTGCTTTTACACAATTTTATGTTTTGGTGTCTAAAGAAGCCTAGATAATATCCACAAGATATCCGTGTATCCAAAATATCTGAAGAAATATGTGTTATAACATCATAATCACGTAAGAGCGGTTGTATGAAAACGTACGTCGGCTTTTCCGCTCTTAACAATTCTACAGCGTTGGATACTTTGAGTAGGTATCTATTTACTCAGCAAGCACCGCCATCATCATCAGCCTTTTTAATGTTCCCACTACAGGGACACAGGCCTCCTCTCTCTAGGAGAAGGAATGGGCCATGATCCACCACGCGGGCCCAGTGTGGATTGGTGGATGTCACATGTCTTCGAATTTTTGGTTCTAGGACATGACGGTTTCCTCACGACGTTTTCCTTCACCGTTTTGAGAGCAGTGGTGATGAAATAAATTTTACAAATTGTTGTGCCTGGCTGGGTTTGAACCCGTGACCTACAGCTTGTAAGTCGGGGCCTTTACCACTCTGCCACCACTGCTCTGCACAGCAATATAACGTTCATTATTATGTACCAAGTTGACCCACATCTTATCTACAATATCCCTATTGTTATGGCTAACTAAATTAATTACAGTCATTGGGTTTCAATAAAGGATTTGTCGCTGGTGTGTAATTACCCTGAGGATTAACGGTAAAGGATATCCCTAGGTTCGTACTAGACATTATGGCGCCTTTAGATACCTTTTATGTACGTACTTGTTGTAAAGAGAATCGCAGCTTACTGAGACCTAATCTCAAATCATAAGTAAGTTTATTTGGGTTCCGTACCTTAAAAATAAAAATGGAACCCTTATAGGACCACTTTGTTTCTATATGTCTGCTTGTCTCTTTGTGTCAAGACCATTTATCTCAGGAACGCGTGGAAGTATCGAGTTGAAATTTAAATCATATACTCAAGTTTGGTTTGTAACTATTTAAGCACCCTTTTTCCTGAGATATCTGGATTGTACCTATTAATAATGTCAACAAAGGTATTTTGTGTAAATAAACTATTTTTTATTTTATTTATTTATAAGTCTGCAGTAATTTATAGCTGTGAAAACATCAAACTTATAAATTAACGGAAAAAAAATAGATCGTTTATGTTGCAAAAACATATATTTCGATACTCTCAGGGGAATCAAAATTCATTGGGTAAAAACAGGTAACGTGTTTCAGGTTTCGCAAATACAAATAGGGTGGTATGTCTACACTAATATAATAAAGAGGTAAAGTTTGTTTTTTTGTTTGTAGGAGGTAATCTCTGGAACTAATGGTTCGATTGGAAAAAATTAACAACAATAGAAAGCTACTTTACTTCTGAGTGACATAGGCTATAAATTATTTATATAACATGAATAAATAATTTATAGCCTATAAATATACCTGAGCTATCACTACAAGAAATTTTCCGCGGACCAAGTCGCAGGCAGAAGCTAGTACTTACATAAAACAAAATATGAAATATTATTATTAATATTTAGTAAAAATAATATTTATAATATTGAATATTTATTAGGTATTACAGTATTGTAAGATCATCAGCCTTTTAATGCCAGTCTAAACCAAAACAATAGCAACTTAAAATAGAAATAAGACTGTCGTTTGTAAAATACATTCAAAGAAGTATTCAATACTAATGTGTTGAGTCAAAGGAATTCCACAGTTGGACATAGGCTTCCCAAAATGTCACCCACAATGACCAGTTCTGTGTGTCTCGCACCTTCCACATTCCCATAACCCTCACCAAGTCATAGGTCTACCATGTCAGAGGGCTACCAACGCTTCGTATTGCAAGAAGAAGAACCTAATATATATTGTCTGTAACTTTAGTTCTTCTGCGAATATCTTTATTTCTGATTTGATCACGCAAGGAAACTCCGAGCATAACCTATCGTGGAAAACATCTACAGAAGTAATAGCCAAAAACCATGACCACAATCCGCCTTATAATATTCCCACTGGAACTCGGCCCTCCTCTCTAGGAGAGAGAATGGGCAAAAATCCAACACGCGGGACCAGTGCAGGTTGGTGGATTTTACATGCCTTCTAAGTTTTGTTGTGTATGTTTTCCTTCACCGTTTTGACAGTAATGCACCATTGCTCCTAGAAGTAATAACGGATAGTAATATAAGTGAACTAAGATTTGTTTTTATTTATGTCTTGAAGAACACACAAAAAAAAAACATTCAAACGATTTTAAAACCTCTTCTTTGGAAGTCGGTTTTAATAAAGCAGTAATCATACAGCTACTATTTTAAACAAAATATTAGGGGACACAGAATTGTTGCTAATTAACTTGAGATCCGATCCTTCTTTTCCCCGAGGGCTTTAAGGTGGGTACGAGGAAAAACCATAGCAACAAAACTCTAGTAGAAAATACTTGACCAAAAATTATTTATCATAATCATAAAGTTGGTGTCACAACAATGGACCAATCCCTCCCCTTATATTATTACGTAAAGAATATAGTATAAAATCCTTGAAGGAGGAGGAATATGACGAGTCAAGGTTTTTAATAAGATTTTTATTAAAAAAAGGGAGGGGTGTTTAAAATTCCGATGATGAAATAAAATGAAGAATTGTGAATACGACATTGAGTTATTAAAATGTGTGTTGTGGAATCCTTGAAAATAAAAAACAACTGAGACAGAGGGTTACTTAAAAAGTTACCTATGTAAATGTTTCAATTCCCGAAAATAATTAAAATTTAAAAAAATCATTTCACATACTAAAAATCAAATGTTTACTGATTTGCCTACCTATAATAAGGTCCCATTAAAAAAGATGGACAATTTTTTATTTTGACCTAAAATAATAAATGGATGCATGGGAATGGGGCACTCAAGATTTTTTTAAGTATATACTTAAAGCGCTTTTTCAAAGTTTTTTTTTACCATTACTTTATTTTGGTGGTCTGAATAATTTGTAAAATTTTGTCCATCGATTTTAATGGGACCCTATATAACTTCGAAAGAAAATCTTATAGGTACCTACTTAAATAAAATCGAATGTAATGTGTTGGCAGTATAGTAATATATTTTATCTACGGTCGGAAGTGTTGTAAGAAACTTTTGAGTGGATAATTATAGTACGTGCATTTTAGTAAAATATTTTCAAAACAGTTTTACTTGTTTTAAATACCTTGCACTATCCTTCTATGTATATTTCATGTTTTCCTTTTGCACGTGTAGGTGACTAAAATTAACTAGAGCAGAACTGATAATTTTTATCAATAATCGCTTATTAAACCTATATTAGTTCATGTCTAAATACGAGAACATGTATTAAAATCTTTCAGATTATTATTGTAGGCGACGCGTGAATATTGTACCTATCTAGTTAAGATTTCTTTTGTTTATTTAAAATTTTATTTCATACTTTCATACATACCGATGTACCTGCATTTTATATTTTAATAAATATGGTACTCAAGGCGCGGGAGACGCGAGCGAGAGGGGCGAGCAGCGAGCGAGAGGGGCGGGGCGCGGAAGCGGGACGTAGCGCCACCGGTGGCGTGTTTTTGAGTTTAGTGATCTTTACGAACGATTGCGCGCGGACGTGCTTTGCATCTCCCCACCCTTTACCTAAACGAAATCACGTATTTCATTTTAAACGTCCACATCCCCTACATTAGTTGGTCTTCGAGCCGGATTTCTGGATGTACCACACGCCGCCAAGAACCATGGTGAAAACCAGAAGCGTGAAACGAAAGGAAGAGAAGCAAAACGACGCGCAAGCGCAACAAGAAGATGCTCAACAACTGCATGACGAACATTACAAGGTCGAATGCACGGACACGTACCAGGAAGCTGTACCAGTTGATTGCAAAAAACAGACGGACGACGTACATCTCGAACCTTCTGCAGCCCTAAGTGTTCGTCATTCTACCCGAAAAAAGTCGTCGACTTCATCTATTACGGCAAGAAAGAAACAGCTGGAACTCAAAGCCGCTCAAGCAAAGGCCGAAATAAGAATGGAGTTAATAGACCTGCAACTTGGTGCAGAACTGGCCGAGCTGGAGGACGAGTCCTGCAACCGCAGCCTACCCTCAGAAAAATATTGTTCTGAAAAAAATGACCGTATAGTGGAAAAGTGGTTAGAAAGTAGCCAGCAGGAGCTGAAAACTCAGGGCGTCACTGACAACGTCGTCCGTAAGGAAGCGCAGCAACCGGCACAGCAGGATTGGAACCTGTACAATGTGAACCCCGCCGGCCCGCAACGTCCCGCTACGGAACCCGCGCTCGAGCCACGCCCGCCGCCGCCGGCAGCCGCTGGTGGTACCGATGAAACCGTGCGAGCCCTGGCAATGGCTCTGAAGGACCTAGCCACTGCCTCCGCTACTGGTGCCAGTAAAGCTAACGACCGAATGCTGAATCGTTTGTGCACACCGCGAGACTTACCTCATTATTCTGGCGACCCACTAGAATGGCTTCAGTTTAAGCAAGCATTTGAAGAGTCCTCACAAGTGTGCAACTTCAGTGACAAAGAAAACTTGTGGCGTCTAAGGAAGAGTCTGCAAGGGCCAGCAAAAGAAGCAGTAACGGCCTTGCTCATCGGAGCTACCTCCGCCGCAGACATTATGAACACGCTAGAACTTCAGTTTGGCAATCCTGACGTAATCATCTCCAGGATCCTGCAAGACATAAATAAACTACGCCCCATGGCGCAGGAATATCAAAAAGATATTATTTCTTTCTCCGTGAAAGTACGAAACTGTGTCGCTGCGGTGACTGCCATCGGACGCGAAGAATACCTGCAAGGAATGAACATTGTGTCGGTCATCCTCTCGAAACTACCGATGATACTAATCTCGAAGTGGGCTGATTACTGTTTTCCTCTTATCGATAACACAGCAAAACCGAAACTGCTCATTTTGTCCGAGTTTCTCTGTGACGAAGCTGTGAAAATTACTAAAACATCAGTGAGCTTATCAAGCATACCAAACTTTAGTAAACAAAGTCACAACGAAAGCTCTAAACATCGCACTCTTTTGGTGAACAGTGAACAAGTGAACAATGAACGAAAAAGTGATAAGAGTTGTAGGTACTGCCATACTTCCGATCACCTACTACAAGACTGTAAAAAGTTTAAAAAATCGCTTCGCAAGGACCGCTGGGCATTTGTAAAACGACACGGTATTTGCTACAAGTGTCTGACGTCACAACATAAACAAGATACTTGTACCGCGCCGGCGTGCGACGTGGACAACTGTGGACTACCTCATCATCGCTTGTTGCATTATGTCGTAAACAAGAACTCAGTGCCGCGCAATAGTGTCAATATAACCGATGTAACCGAAACCGAGACTGAACCGCGAGTGGAAACTGTAACTCATCTTCAAGTGAACTGTCGTAAAGTGTTACTAAAAACTGTGCCTATTTACCTACACGGACCTAACGGTACTTTTCGCAGCGTCGCGCTCCTTGATGACGGTTCTACTGTGACTTTGATAAGCGCTGCGCTCGCGTCGAAAGTCGGGTTGCGCGGTGATAAACAATCTATGCGTGTGTGCGGTGCATGGGACAATAGTGAAGTAGTGTGCCATAGTGAAGTACTCGACCTTGAACTTTCTAACTGTGAAGGAGCTAAGTTTACAATTCGTGCTCGTAGTGTAACAAACATGAACTTACCGATACAAAATTATACTACCGTGGACATTAATGATTATGAACTAATAAAACCGGAAATTAAAAGTGCAATTTGTGATGGACAATATAGACCGGAACTTTTGATAGGGCAGGACAATTACGATTTACTCTTACCGTTGGAAATAATTAAAGGTAAACCTACTGATCCCTACTTCACCCGCACTCCGTTAGGGTGGTGCATGCACGGGTGCTTGCGCGCCAAGCCTAACTTCGATCGCGACGTGCAGTCAACTCTGTTCCTGTCTGAAGAAGAGAATGAATGTGAGCATATCCTACGAGAAATGCACAACGAGATGCGACAGTCATTCGCATTGGAAGCTGTTGGAGTCGCCACTAAGCCCCGTCAAAACCTACTCGATGTAATGGCTACGGAACACCTACAACAAACTGCCACTTTGATAAATGGAAGGTGGCATGTTGGACTGCCATGGAAAGGCACGTTTGGTGAGATGCCTAGGTCATACGATACTGCACTCAACAGACTCAAAATGAAAGCAAACTCGAGTTTTGCCGAGAGATACAAAGAAAGAATCGACCATCTGTTCAGCAACGATTTTGCTTCACAACTCTCTGAAACCAAAAGCCCAAACAGAATATGGTACTTGCCGCACTTTGGGGTAGACAACCCCAATAAACAAAAGCTACGACTAGTGTTCGACGCTGCGGCCAGAAACAATGGCATGTGTTTGAATGACTACCTACTGCAAGGTCCCGACCTACTTACCTCACTTTACGGGATAATGTTGAGATTCAGAGAAAATAAAGTGGCGGTCACTGGTGATATAAAAGACATGTTTTTACGGATCAAGATTCTAGATAGTGATCGAGATGCCCTGCGCTTTCTTTGGCGAGAATCACCAGAAAAACCCGTACAAACCTACGTCATGACTAGCCTAATCTTTGGAGCGAACTGTTCTCCATTTATTGCACAGTTCATTAAGAACAAAAACGCTGAAAGATTCTCGTCTACTATGCCGGCTGCTGTGCAAGCTATACTCACACAACACTACGCTGACGACTACATAGATTCCCTACCAGACGAAAAAACCGCTTATCAATTAGTAAATGACGTCACATTCGTGCATAAGCAAGGCGGATTCGAAATGAGAAATTGGACGTCTAACAAGCCGTTTGTACTTAAAGATTTACCCCAAGAAAACCTGAAGTCCACGTCTGTAACATTCAATAACGGGCAATTATATTGTGGTGAACGTACACTCGGCCTGATTTGGTTTCCAAATGAAGATAACCTGGGATTCGACGTCTCATTGAAAAGAATTCCCACACCAATACTGCTTGGCCAAAAGAAACCCACTAAACGTGAGATGCTGCGTGTGCTAATGTCCATATTCGATGTTTATGGTTTTCTCTCACCGATCACGATCAAAGGCAAGATCATGTTGCAAGACACATGGAGGTCTGGCATTAGCTGGGACGACGAAATTACAGACAAAATATTTATAAAATGGACTGAATGGTTGAGCGTAATGAAAAACATTGACAAAATACGTCTACCTAGATATTATGAGACGGCAACGAGAAGTACGCATGAAACAGTATCAGCGCGCGCGAGCGAGACACACGACCTCAGTACAGGTGCACCGAATAGCGAGTCGGTCGCGCCGATTCACAACATCGCGCGCTATACGAACCTACAGTTACATGTGTTCTGTGACGCGTCGACTCAAGCGATGTGCGCCGTCGCATACTGGCGTTGGATTGATTGTAAACAAAATGTTCAAGTTGCGTTTGTGTCCAGTAAATGTCGAGTTGCGCCTGTGAAATATATTTCAATGCCACGTTTAGAGTTGCAAGCAGCTGTTATGGCGGGACGATTAGCCGATAACATAATAAAAGAACATAGAATAAAGGCTGAAAGAAAGACATTCTGGTGTGATTCATCTACTGTTTTACACTGGGTGCGCAACGATACACGAAATTATAAAGCCTACATAGCTCACCGCCTCGGCGAGTTAGATGAGTTAACTAAAATTGAAGAATGGAAGTACATACCAACGAAGTTGAACATTGCCGATATCGCCACACGAGAAACCTGTGAATTAAAAACATTGAAAAATGAGTGGCTATATGGGCCGTCGTTTTTATATGAAGAGGAACATTCGTGGCCCAGAGAGGCGAGGGAACAGCTACTTGATGTTTGTGACGCGGACCTAGAATGCATTAACAATATCCACGTCGCACCTGTGTGTTTACCTGCTGTCCCTGAACCAGAAAGGTTTTCTTCTTGGCTTCGACTGCTGCGATCCACGTGCGTGGTTTTATCTTTTATTGATAAATGCAAAAGGCTTACCGGTACAATCGATGGTGATATGATGAGAAGAGCAGAACGCCTGTTGATCATGTACTCCCAGAGGCAGACATTCGCTGAAGACCTGAAAAATCTGAAACAGAAAAAAATATTAGATCGGAAAAGTAAATTACTCACCTTAACTCCTGTGATCGACGAGTACGGAGTCTTACGCGTTGGAAGCCGCATCGACCAGGCGCCTGGAATACCACCTGAAACCAAATTCCCAGTAATACTTGACGGGCGCAACCACGTCGCTCATTTAATTATCAAACACCATCACGTGAGGGCCGCTCATGGAAACCAGGAAGTTGTGGTGAATAATCTGAAACAATATTATTGGATTATACGTTTGAGACCTACAATTAAGCACGTGACCTCAAAATGCATGTTTTGCAGAATAAGGAAAGCACAACCGCAACCACCCAGAATGGGGAACTTACCTGAAGCCAGAATGGCTCACAGTCAACGCCCGTTCACCTTCTGTGGAGTTGATCTTTTTGGGCCCATGGAGGTGACAGTACAGTACAAGCGACGAGAGAAACGATATGGCGTATTATTCACCTGTATGACTGTCAGGGCCATTCATATTGAAGTTGTGTCCAAACTCACCTCTGACGCTTTTATTATGGCTCTAAGACGTATGGCCGCGAGACGAGGGTGGCCACAACACATATTTTCAGACAACGGGACTAACTTGAGGGGGGCACAAAATGAGATGAAAAAGTCGATAAGCGAACTCGACGAAGAGACGCTGAAGGGAGAAGCCGCTAACCACGGCACTTCATGGACATTCACTCCACCCGCCAGCCCACATTGGGGAGGGGCGTGGGAACGCCTCATACGTTGTGTGAAGAGTTCACTCAAGGTCGTGCTGAAGGAGCGAGCACCCCGCGACGAAGTTCTAAATACCCTGCTGGCAGAGGTAGAACATATGGTCAACAGCCGTCCACTGACCCACGTGAGCGTGGAACCGCATTCTGATGAGTCATTGACCCCTAATCATTTTCTTCTCGGCACTTCATCTAACCTACCTACAATCGGGACATATAATGAGTCAGATACATATCTCCGAAAACAATGGCGCATGTCCCAAAGACTGGCAGACTTATTTTGGAAACGTTGGGTGAGGGAGGTCCTACCAGATATGCGTCCGAGGAAAAAGTGGCTAGATGAACAGAGACCTTTGCAAGTGGGAGATCTAGTCTTGATTGTGGACCCCAATTCCCCTAGAAACGTATGGCCGAAAGGTTTGATTCAGGCCGTGATAGCTGGCAAAGATGGCCGCGTTCGCGTGGTCGACGTCAAGACAAAGTCTGGCTTACTACGACGGAATGCGACACGCGTCGCACCTATCTCGATGGGTGATGAGTGCTGTTCCAGCACTGGGGAGGGGAATGTAGGCGACGCGTGAATATTGTACCTATCTAGTTAAGATTTCTTTTGTTTATTTAAAATTTTATTTCATACTTTCATACATACCGATGTACCTGCATTTTATATTTTAATAAATATGGTACTCAAGGCGCGGGAGACGCGAGCGAGAGGGGCGAGCAGCGAGCGAGAGGGGCGGGGCGCGGAAGCGGGACGTAGCGCCACCGGTGGCGTGTTTTTGAGTTTAGTGATCTTTACGAACGATTGCGCGCGGACGTGCTTTGCATCTCCCCACCCTTTACCTAAACGAAATCACGTATTTCATTTTAAACGTCCACATCCCCTACAATTATAACAAAAAAATGTCAAAGCTACGTCAATATAATCAAAATTCAAAACATAATTAAAGTGAATTACAAATAATAATTAAAATGAATTTCAAAACATAATTTAAATTAAATTTAAAACATAATTTAAATTAAATTTAAAATATAATTGAAATTAGAATCAGGATTAAAATAAAAATTACAACTATAATCAGATTTAAAATGCCAGTGGGAAAAAAAATCCATGTCTAAAGAAAAAAGGAAATATTCACGCAGGCAAACTAGTTTAACAGAAGCTAGTTTAACATAGTTTCTATTCGGTGTTTATTATAACAGAAAACAAACAAGGAGTTTGTTTAGCATGTGTTACATTTTCCTACTAAAAGTAAAGTTATAGTCCAAAAGTTGATAGTTTTAATGTGATACAATACAGCTAAAAGCTTCTACGAAATTTTTAATTAACCCTATATTATCACCACGTACTTTCTGGTGAGCATAGCATCAGCTGTATAATGTTCCCACTGCTGAGACTCAGGCCTGAGGAGGCCTACATACGTAGAGAAGTCTAGGAGAGGGAATGGGCCGTAAACCACCACGCGGGTAATGCAGGTTGGTGGATGTCGTTTTCCTCACAATGTACTTCTTCACCGTTTTGAGAACAGTGGTGACGAAATAAATTGCACAAAGTAATGCGCCTGGCTAGGGGGAAACCAGCAACTTACTACTCTTAAGTCCTCCCACGACTGGGCAAAGACTTTAGCCAGTTCTTTCCAGTACAGTTAGCCAGTGCTTCTTCTTAGTTTTTTATTTATTAGTCTTTGCCAGGCCCTGTTAGTAGATAATATATTCCACAACTAAACAACAAAACGTCGTCTAGTCCCAAGCTTAGCAGAGCTTGTGTTATGGGTACTAGACAACTGATAAATATACTTACATATTTCTAAATACATATTATAGATAAATTACACCGCATTATTAATTAGATCCCTACGTGAATAGATGACAGGCCAAATGTGACGTAAGATGGAAGGTGGGACATGGTCTGTCAAGGCACGGCTTTGGCATTTATCTGACATATATATAAACGTTTTCCTTTCTTTTCTTCTTTCTTTTCTTTTATTTGTTTTCACAACAACGTGGTCGATGATGGAATACCTACGCTTGCTCAGAAGTAACCTCTTGACGACCTTCCGACCTTGCTTTTAATATTGGATCAAAATTAATTATTTATTTAGGGACTGCTTGCTGACGAAAGGGTAGATTAAAGGGCATGTTTATTTGGGGTCTCTTTCGTAATAATTTCGTCATTTCAAAAGATCTTTTTCATCTTTTCTTTGTTTGATAAACGGTTTCTTTTGTCTTACTATCTGCATTTAATTATATTTTAGTACCTACAACTAGTCACTTGCCCCAGTTTCATGCGGTTGTTATTTTTTTTTAATTTTCGGGTTTTTAATTATTTTTTACTATATTATGAATGTTATGCACATTGCACGTCTACACCTTTCTAATAAATCACTTTATCTCTTAGTGAAAACTACGCATTAACATCTGTATACACAAACAAAAATTTGCACATTTTGTAATTTTTTGTTTGTGTATTCCGTGGAAAACGTCGTTGGTTACGCATTTAACCATATTGCTTTGTATTTTATTTTTACAAATTATAATGTGTCACTGTTTGTTTTTCCCCTAATAAATAAATATCTATTTAATTATTATTATATATATATATATCATATTATTAAGTTATAATTAAAACAAGTCTTACGCTTTTATTAGGATTTAAAATGTGTTTTTGTTTGGTTAAATTGCTATGAACAAATGCTTGACTGCGATCCCACCTGATGGTAAGCAGTGATGCAATCGTTACATTATTATTTACGATATGTGCGTTTGTTATTGTATCTAAATAATTAATATATTTTTTAAATAATAGATTAGTACCAAAATGATACTGTGATGCGCCATGCTTTCATTACATTGGCGCAATCATCGACATCTCACCCACATCTCAAGGAGTTCTCAGCAAAGCCTTAGAGACTCTGCAAACAAAAAGCCTACTGGAGCCCAGGGTCTCTTTCTGAAAGGAAGGCTTGGCTCCAGCGCGAAGAGCAAAGAAGGAACAAACACCCCACCGGTGTTTAGTCAATAAGAGTCTGACACTGTTTCCCGCTCCACCCAAGAGCGGGATTCGTCATTGGATGATTTTTGCCCACCATAAAAAAAACATCTCACCCACAAAATGATTTGAGAACAAATTCATTGTTCATATACCTAATAAATGGAATTCCTTTCCAGCGGCTGTTTTGTGGTATCTACTACCTTGAGATCTTTAAGTCAAGAGTGAATAGGTTACTTCTAGGCAAGCTTGCTCCATCTTCGAACATTGTCATTTTCCATTAGATGAAGACAGTAGTCGAGTGCCAGCCTATCAATTATTAAAAAAAACGGGTAGCGTGTAATTTTTTTTTTGGTCCTGTCTATTTTATTTCTTGCCGTTTTTAAAAACCCTCCGAGTGCATTTTTGTATAACAGCTTAGAATGTTATTGTTTTTGTTTGTATACCTACAGTTATTTTATAATTAGATATTATTTTGCAATTCATTAATAAAATATTATCTCTATTTTATGGTTAATAAAAGGAATTCCGTTTCTTATCCCATTTAAATCTGCCAACATTATTTATTTAAATTGAAACGGTTATACATAATACGGTTGCGGTTTTTTTATAGTTAATGAAATGATTTATTTAATTATTTTATTTATTTGTGTCGTAACTGTGTTACCCTAAGGTTGACTGGTAGAAAATGCCTATGGCACTATGTCCGCCTTTTGTACACTAGTGCAAAATCATCATCAACAAAGTGTTCATTATCATCATCATCAACATTTTAGCCCAAAGACATCTACTGTTGACCATTATACTAGCCTTGCCCTAAACCCTATGTTAACATGTAAGAACTAGCTTGTTTTTGCCGTATGAGAAAAGGTGTAAGTTTATGTATGTATGTACCTATATTTTTAAATAAATGTATTTTTTAAATGAAATTATTTCACGTTTTTGTAAAATAGTTAAGATGTTTTCTTACGTGAAAAATAAACAAAAACGACGATCAAAACCAAAACAAATAAGCATCGTTCAAAATCAACGCTAGAGCATGAATAAAAAATTAAAATACTTTCCTCAAAATAAAAACCCATCAACAATTTTAATTTCCGCAAGGCCAAAACTATAATTGCAGTAAATCTTATCATAAAAATCCGTCCGTTACGATTGCCCGAAAAGAAAAACATTCGATAAATCATTTATATTGACTCACCTCACTATATGTCTTTCATTTATTAACACTAACACTAAAATCACATCACTACACTCAAAAATAAACGCACTTATTTACAAAAAGCACTTAAAAGAGACGATAAAAAGTTGAATCGCTCGCGACTAGAGCAAAAGGGAGCTCGTTTGAAAACCGTCCTAGCTTGCCAGGAGAATCTACAGGTCTGACCGCAATGCCACAAAATTTCCCGCTCCAAAGCTGGAAAGAGACGCAACCATGAAAATTGCCCCAATAAGAAAGAGATAGCAACGTTTCCCGCGTTTCGCATCTGCGGAAAAGCTCGCAAAATATACTTAAGTATACGCCAGTAAATGCGGCGTTCTATTCTATAGAAATTCGCACCATCCGATCGCTTATGTTATAATAATAATTCATTCATTATGTTTGTTCCAATTTTCCCATAGTTTTTATACGTTCATTGTTTTTTAAAGATATATTTTTAGTTCGGTTCAAAACCAGGTGCTCATTTTAAACACTTTTTGGGATAACATCGTTTCGTTTTATGGTTTCCACGTGTGGTTTTTGGTGAATATTTAAAATTGTTTCCGTTTCGTAGAAATGTATGTTGTTTATGAGAATTATTTAGGCTTTTAGCTGGTATCTAATAAGATTATTTTACCTTTGTGAATTTTCTCGTAGGATTTAGGATATTTAGCAGAATAGAAGGTTACGAATATACGTGATGTAATTTTATTTATCATTGAGGTTTTTATATAAACGTAAGGCGAATATCTACCCTTACGTTGTTGAATGTTCTACGGTCCGTACTAAGCGTTTTGTTTCGTGGTTTATACCGCGTCATCGAAGGACTGGAATAATTTGCCGGCTGCGGTCTTCCCGTCCGATTATAATTTAGGTGTTTTCAAGGCTAAAGTGAATTGGCTCTTAATAACTAGTGCGCCTCACTATCAACGATTACATCACCGCTTACCACCACGTTTTTTTTATGAAGGGTTTTCCCATCATAAACTGTTTTTTTTTTATGATTGGTAAAAATCATCTAATGACGAATCCCACCCTTTGGGCGGAGCGGGAAACAGTGTCGGATTCTTACTGACTAAACAACCCACCCCGTTCCTGCTTGCGTTCGCGTTAGTTACAGGGTCCTGGTGTTCCGCTTTCACATCAATCCCAGGAGGCTTCGATCCTGCTGAGCCCCTACATTTTGCTGACAACTTCATGATGCTCGCGGGAACAGTAAATTATTCGTAAATGAATTAAATTAAAAAAATTCTTGCCTCGATTTGACAGTAAATCGTGACGTCACAATATGGCAATCGATCCTATTCTCATTTGGGACGCGTTGTACAAATCAGGCGTGACTTACGTGTGCGGCGGTCTAATGTAATTCCCGTTTCAGACTTTTAGGGACTAAATTGTTCCCTTACTCGTAGCTACCCTTTTCGTTTCAGGACTAAAAGTTACCACCTTTTTCGAACATTCCTGCAACCATGGCTTCACTGTCTTGTATAGTGATTACATAGGTTGTTATTTATTTACACACAATACATAACGATGAAAACTATTTAACTGACGTAACTTCTAAATTGAATGATCATTATTCAATAAAAATGTAAACAATGCCTTTTTCTATAAACATTATTTTATGTTGACGTGACCATACCAGACTAAGTAATATATAGGGTGATTGATAATTACTAATTAGTGACCGATAGTTAAACACGTGCTTGAGAGTAGAGGTGACCGAGTGGTAAAATCACCGGCTTACGGGTTGTAGGTTGCGGGTTCAAACCCACCCAGGCACACTTTACTTTGTGTAATTTATTTCATCACCACTGCTCTCTAAACGGTGAAGGAAAATATCGTGAGGAAACCGGCAAGTCCTAAAACCAAAAATTCGAAAACATGTGACATCCACCCACCTGCATTGGGCCCGCGTGGTGGATTACGGCCCATTCGCTCTCCTAGACCTCTCTACGTATGTAGGCTCTCTGACTAAAACACATCTGTGTCCTTCACTTTGTTTTTCAGGACCAAGAAATGAATTTTAATAAATTCCAGGTGGCTCTAGAGAGCATCGGCCCTTCTGGGCCCCTACGGTTTTTGTGAAATCTCTGAGGGGCAACCAACGACTCGGACGCGGTTCCGCTGGTCACCCGTTGCGTCGGTGGGATTACGAGCTACCCTCTGCGTGTGTACAGCCGAGGATAGTAGTGGCGGTGACTGGTTTTTTTTTTTTATGGTAGGTGAATATCATCCAATGACGAAACCCGCTCTTGGGCGGAGCGGGAGACCAGTGTCAGACTCTTACTGACTAAAAAACCTACCCCGTACCTTCCTTGCCTTATTCCTGGAGTCGAGGTAACAGTTTTCACCACCCTCTAGGCTCCAGGAGGCTTCGACCCTGAAGGGCCCCTGCAGTTTGCTGACAACTCCTTGAGGCGCGCGGGAACGGTGCGCGCCGTTGACGACTTGGACTCGGTCTTACCAGACGACCGGACGGCGAGCTACCCATTGCTCACCGTCCGCGAGCCAGTGTCTACGGTGGCCGGATATCGGCAGGATCGCGGCGGCGACGGCTACGGCGAGTACACTGTTGTCTTTGCCATTGGCGGTGACTGGTGCAACATTGACATTTTAACGTCCTACAACTTATTTTCTAACTTAGGCAACCGCCTTAACTCAGGGTCTCAGGTTTTACTATATGGATAAACGTTCACTCTAACCACGAATTTTCATTCAATTCTTAGCTTCCATTTATTTCAATGAATATAGTTAGGTATTGGCAAGAGTTCAAAATAATAGAGATTACGGTGCGCCTTTTTATTTTTATTTTTCCACCGTCGTATTTATGAATGGATTTATTTATTATGTGCTGAATAAGATAAAAATCATGATGGTTGAGACGGGATTAGACTTGTGGTAGACCACGAAGAAATGGATGAAAATATCGCATACTGGCGGAACGCATACATTTTTTTAAGGTGGTAAATCAAATTGAATTACCTGTTTGAAAAAAGACGGTTTTCAATAAATTCTATTTTAAAAACTAAACATGCTAGTGACGTGGGAAAACGAAATATTGCATTGATATAACTAAGATTATACTATCAGTTTTTAGAGAGCAGTGGTGGCCGAGTGGTAAAGGCCCCGACTTATGAGTTGTAGGTCGCGGGTTCAAACCCAGTCAGGCGCATTACTTTGTGTAATTTATTTCATCACCACTGCTCTCAAAAACGGTGAAGGAAAACATCGTGAGGAAACCGGCATGTCCGAGAACCAAAAATTCGAAGACATGTGACATCCACCAATCCGCACTGGGCCCGCGTGGTGGATTATGGCCCGTTCCCTCTCATAGAGAGGAGGCCTGTGTCCCAGCAGTGGGAACATTAAAAAGGCTCACACACCATACTATCAGTTTTTAGGATTCCGTAGTCAACAAGGAACCCTTACAGTTTCACCAAGTCTGCCTGTCTGTTTGTCTATCCATCCGCGGATAATTTCAGCGACCGTTAGCACTAGAAAGCTGAAATTTGGCATCAATATGTATATCAATCATGCCGACAAAGTGCAGAAACAAGAAGTGGTAAAAATGTTTTAATAGAGTACCTCCCCTTTTTTTTCTCTTCTACCATAACGTGTAATATATATTATTGGATAGGTATTTAAAAATGATCAAGGGTCCTGTAAAATGATCAAGGGAGCGGACCTTTTTTCAAATGAAATACAAAAAAAAATCGGTTCACACAATCCAAAATTACCACAGTGACATCTCTCGAGAAATTGGGTTACTAATTTTTACATGGGCTACTGTGTAAAAAATGGGACGGACGGGAAACTAAGGAACCCTACACTGAACGTGACCCGACACGCTCTTCGCCGGTTTTTTAAATAAAAAAGCAATTTCCGAAAAATGTTCTTTATTTTTTTTCTTTCTTCACTAAGAAAAGTATCCTTTCGCTCGCTCGCTTAGCTCTTACTGTAATTGAATTTATGGTGTACCTACAATAAAGAGCATAAATTTATCTATCTATCTTTCGCAAAGGGATATCTTCTGCTAAAAGGAGATCTAGAATCTAGATCACGAGTACCGACATGACATTTACACAAGTGCTAATCCTGTAGCCTAGTTAGATAGCTTCGAGTGCTAGTCTGTAACTAGGTCACCTGTAGGTATACCTATATCTTAACATAACACCTTGTTATGACCTCAGATCCCGTCTTTATTAAAGGATCAATATGGCCAGTTTGTTACTATCTTTATAATATATTAAGAGTCTGACCACATTACGGCATAAATGTATGTAAGCTGACGAGCTGCGGTAAGCGATTGCATGGTACGGTGTCGCGTCGTATATATGGGGTGACTCTGGTAATTAGTAACCGATAAAGTTAAACATGTGATTGTAGTAATGATAACAAACAACTTTTACAAAGGGACCAATCCTGAAATGGCAAAAAAATTACAAGCAGATTTTTTTTAAGTTTTACATGCGCCTCAAAGAGATGTCAGTAAACCTCCGCAGGGGCATGGCTAATACCCGCTAGGACTGCGGGGATTTTCCACAATGGAAACCCGCAGTCTTAGAACGCAGAAGGCAAATGAAGAACACAGGTGTGATTTTAGTCAGTAAAAGTCTGTCATGCTTTTCCACTCCACCTAGAGCAAGAGAGAATAAAAGATTTCCCACTTAAAGAAAATCACTACAGTATCTCCATTGTTTCAATAAAAAATTCTAGAAACAAGTTTTCAATGAAATTTTTTTTTCATAATAAGCTTGCATAACTCAATATATACCTTTATGGTTAATGCTCATTAAGACCTTTCCGAAAAGTACAAACAATTTAGGGTTATCTCATCGTGTTACTGAGTTTCTATGGCCATCTTCCAGTTATATCATCAGATCCTGGTTACCATCTAGCACAAAAATTCTTGGTAAGACAAATCACACAAGCCCAAACTCGATGCAATTATTATTGTGTTGGTTAAATAAACTATCGAGTTCCTATGGCCACCTTACGGTTCCACCATCAGATCAGATCCATGTCATAATAATTTTGCATCGTTGTCTTATTTACACAAACATGCAAAACAGCTCAATATGATAGATAACGTTCTATGTAACCGGAAAGTGGATCTTTACACAATTTTATCGCAAACATCGGGACAGATAAAACAAATATTGCATTGCATCAGCCTTATAACAGTTTCCATTACTGGGACTTAGGCCTTCACCAACATATACTGACCACACTGGACGCGCGTGATGGATTACGACCCGTTCCCTCTCCTAGAGAGGAAACTAATATAAATCCTGCAAAAAAAAACTTGTAAAATATGAATTTGTTGTAGTCAGTTTTCATACAACCTCCTTTGAGGTTGTAGGTACCCTGCAGAAGGGTCGAAGCCGATTAGGGCCAAGGGTTTGTGTCTGAAAGGAATGCTCTGGCCCTAGTATGTATGGCATTGTAGGAACGGGATAGGTTGTTTAGTCAGTAAGAGTCTGCCACTGTTTCCCACTCCACGGGCGGCATTAGTCATTGGATGAAGAATCCCTTACCAATAAAAAACTATGACTATGACTATGATGACTTTTACCTACCACAAAAAACCCCTTAGAGGTAACGAGGGTGACGCTTTGTTTTATTGGGGTGTACTACGCCAAATCGAATAACAAATAGTCGAATATCAATTGATCGACCACTATAAATCGAACGTCTAAATACTCGAACGTTCATAATATCGAATTGTTATTAAATCGAACATTCAATACATCGCACATTTAATACATCGAGTGTTCAAAATATCGAATGTTTGTTTGATCGAGCGTTCAACGCATCATCTTTTGCCTCTTTTTTGTGGAGTAGGTCTTCCCAATACCGCGTTTACCTTATCAATTCTGCTATTTGTTATAGCTTATAGCTATATATAATTATGTATTTTTACTTTTAAAAACTCGTACAGGAGACATAGATACAATAATTATTTAAATTCAGTTAGTTACCCAACATTGGATTAGGTAAATAGCTAATAAAATATGTAATCACGAAAAAAATCAGCAAGTCCGGTACATTTTGACCAGTTAGACGAACATAAATATTACAGCAGATTTTTTTCGCAATTTCAGGTTTGGTCCCACAGTAAAAATTATTAATTGATATATTCAATCACGTGTATCTTTCGAATACCGTATTTGGGGACATAATTGAAAGATAATATGTACGCGACGCCGGCGTTCGCACACATCATTCGCTGAAGAGTTTAAGTAGCGGTCACTAACCTGTAATACGGGTTGTTGCATATACCTACATCAGGCACCAGTCCCTCGCAAATTTAGTGCCAAATTATTTAACTTAGCATAAGGAAAATTTGTGAAATTTATGAAAGGAAAATAAATAAATAAATTATTATTATTATTACAAATTACCAGCCACCCTACAAAAGTAGGGTAAAATTGAAGTAACAATGTGACATAAACAGCGGGAACAAAAAAAGTTGACACGGGTAAATTAAAAGCTGTGTTTTCTTTTAATTATAAAGAAAAGGATTTCCCTTTCTAAAGTCTATGTAACAAGAATTATGAAATACTGGCGACTGCCAGCGGCTTTGCTCGCGTGAAAGTAGGTTTTTCATAGAAACTTTAGACCCCTATTTCATGCCCTTATGAAGTAAATTTTGGAAAATCCTTTCTTAGTGCTCGCTACGTCATGAAAAAAAGCCTTGTGCAAAATTTCACGCTTCTGATCCCAGTTTTTGGTTGTGCGTTGATATGTCAGTCAGCCAGCTTTTCCATTTATATTTATTTAGAAAACCACAATGGTTTGAAGAATTTTTCCTTTATTTTGGATCATGGATTATTTTGAATCCTGATGGGCCGTGTGTTAATCGTGAGCCCGTGGATGTCACATGTTTCACGTGGTTTCAGGACATAATCAGTTTTCGCATCATGTCTTTCTTCACCTATATAGTATCGACGACACTAAGCCACCACGCCAGGAAAAACTAAGAGAGCAAATAAGAAAAAACTAAATATTTTTCACAAAAAAAATCTACTCCATACTCATCCCTACAATATTTCTCAATCAAACCCTATTTACAAGGCAGACTATAAATATGGAACATAAAATAGACCACGGATAGCGAACCTTTATTGAGAAAAGTTCGTTTAAATTTTGGGGAGTGTGCTTTGATATCCGCCAAGTCCGTCACTGGACACACAACTTCACCAGTAGGTACATGGTAGACATCTCACCCTTACAAAAAAAGCGTTTTGGGAACGCATTCATTGTGAGTACAGCAGGAGAAACGTGGTCGCTTACAATGGGCCTTATAAAAAGACTCAAGGTCACTCAAAGGGCAATGGAAAGGGCTTTGCTCGGAGTATCCTTGCGTGATAGAATCAGAAATGAGGATATCCGCAAGAGAACCAAGGTTGCCGACATAGCGAAAGGAATCGCCAAACTTAAGTGGCAATGGGCAGGGCACATTGCACGCAGAACGGATGGCCGCTGGGGCCGAAAGGTTCTGGAGTGGCGACCGCGTACCGGAAGACGTAGCGTTGGAAGGCCTCCCACAAGGTGGACCGATGACCTGGTCAGGGTTGCTGGAAGCCGATGGATGCGAGACGCACAGGACCGGTCTTTGTGGCGGCGCTTGGGGGAGGCCTATGTCCAGCAGTGGACGTCTTTCGGCTGAAATGATGATGATGACAGCAGGAGTGGAATTTCTTGCTGAAGTCTATAATTACCTATCTGTACCTTATTATACCTTAGGTTTCGCTGAATCGTCATAATCCTTGGCAAAATTATGATCTTCACAGTTATTACCGTAGGGACCCTGCAGAATTATCGAAACCAACTAGAGCCATGGGTTCGGGTCTGAAAGGAAGGCTGTGGCCCTGGTATATATGGCAACGTAGGAATGGGGTAGGTTGTTTTGTCAGTAAGAGTTTGACGCTGTTCCCCGCTCCGCCCAAGGTTGGGATTCGTCATTAGATGATTTTTATCTACCATAAAAAAATGTTTACATTCACTTGTTTTATCTTTTAACCTTTTGAATACCGTAATCTACACTAATATAATAAAGAGGTAAAGTTTGTTTTTTTGTTTGTAGGGGGTAATCTCTGGAACTACTGGTCCGATTGGAAAAATTTCAGCAACAACAGAAAGCTGCTTTACTCTTGAGTGACATAGGCTATATTTTATGTACGCGGGCGAAGCCGCTGACAAAAGCTAGTTAGAGATATAATGGAAAGAAAATAGGTGTGTAAGGCTTAAGAGTTTAATTTTAATAAAAAAGAAATTCAGCCCGATTACAACTCAACCTCATACACTGTCATACCCGAATTATTTTCCGCCATGCCACCACCACACACGTCACAGGTTCGCCACCCCTGATTTAGCCTGTTTATTATTCATGCTTCGAATCCAGCTACTCTGTAACAATAACAAAACATATCGCAAACACAAACAAACTTATACACAACTAATATATGCGTTTTACGTACATACAATATTATAGTAAGGGAGCCCAGGATGCTAAATTTTCAGTTACTAAATCGCCATGGGGCCCTATTAGATTGTGTGTAACTAAAAAAGGCTATGCTAAGTTTTCATTTTGGTGGAAGGGGGGAGGGGGTTTTAGAGTTTTCAAAAAGGTAAAAAACAATAGTCACATGGAAATACTCGAGCATGTCAGATAGGTATTCATAGGGTATACGCACTTTGTCTGTCTGATAACCGATAGATACAATTATTAATATGACGATGCAGTGATGAACTAATAGTTTGTAGGCTTCTTTTTTTACATCTTTGTGACTCGTCCATTTCACGCCACGCTGAAATTGTCAGTCTTATTAAAATTTACATATTTTTCTGCTTGTACTCACTTAGGTTGTCTTAATCTGACGCGCTCTAAATTTTCCGAGGATCGAAAAACAAACCCACTATATTGTTACGCCGTGGAAATAGAACACGCCGTTTCTTCGACAAAGTCAAGAGTATCACCGAATAATTAAAACGCATTGCTAATCGAAACCTCCAGAATAGAAGTACGTACCAGGGCCTAGCAAATTCTAGAAAAATCCGACACGTATAAGTAGGTACTCAATAATTCTGAGAACTTTTGTAGGTACTTAAGTAACCTGGTAAAGGAATTTGTACCTTCCGTCTTGTACCATAGAGTCGAAATTCATATGAGTCGTAGGGTAACGTGGTACCTACCTACGAATAATAAAAATAATGTTTATTGTTCGGTATTGTTCCGGTGTGGCCTCGAACCTTCGGTATCTAGAATTTTCTTGGCTCTGAGTATAAATACGTGCCCGCTGGCCGGACGTGAGTCAGTTTTGATTTCGACTGCGAACGAGTGCGAACTATCCAAGTCAAGTGAAGATTGTTTCATCCATACGACGACCTAAGCGATATTATTACGGATCTCTAGAGTGCATTACGAAGTGGTTTATTGGCGGTTGGACTAAATTGGTGTTTTGTTTGTGGAAAATAAATCTCTCTCATAGTAAACCGGCATTTGATTACTCACGTTCGTAACAATATTAAGGGTGCATATAGAATCTGGGAGGGGTACATTACAGGATGCTTGGTTTCTCTCCATATGATTTTCTGATGCGCTCGAGTAACGAGCAAAATCCTCATCTGGTCTCCCCTACCATTAAATGTGTACACAATTTTCAAGAGCAAACTACACTGTGTTATCTATTTTATTAGGTATGAAATCTAAAGTGATTGGTCACTGATAATGGAAATATTGGCACAACTGTTACTCTTGTTTGAGCTGTAGGCTGCGTGTCGCGGGTTTGATTCGTGCACGGAAATAGTACATTTTGACACAAGTTCAGAAAGTTTGTCACAGAACATCAAGCATTTGCCGTTTTTATATTTGTCGAACTGAACAACGAGCCGAGCCAAGCGTAAAGCCAAACATTGCTGTGACCTAAATCATCCTAGTGAACGCTCGCTCTAGTCGATGCGCGTCATTCTTCACGAAGATGTCAGACTTGACGGTCGCAAAGCTTGCTAGAATAATATAATATAATATCTCGTATTTTTCTATGATGTAACATTCGCAAGAATGCTCATTACAAGTGAATGCTCAAGTTTATCAGGACTATAAAGCCGAAGGTAAGTGTAAATACTATTACAAATTTGCATATGTCATTGTGAGGCGCACTAGTTCGTCAGGAGTTAATTAGGTGGTTTAAAGATACCTAAATTATAATTGGATGGGAAAACACAGCTGGCGAACTGTTCTAGCCCTTCGATGTACACGATATAAACGACAGGGCACAATGCTTAGTCCCATTTGGCTAGATTCTGTTTTCAATTGCCTACAAAATTAAATACTATCCGGTAATAAATTTTCAAGTAGGTGAGATCAAGGGACAGGAGTCCAATACGTTGGTCAGACCAAATCCGTAATACATTGGAGACCACAGTCTGCGACGCCATCCACATCGCCGAAGATAGGGCAACATGGTGAAATATAGTACATCAAAAAGTTATTCGTCGAGGTCACGACCCTCAGCACTGAAGCGAAACAACGAAAGGAGGAGGATCCTATAATACATATTACATATTCAAGTAGGTGTTCCTATAGAACAGTATCTCACATCTATCCTCTTAGCATGCATCGTATCACATAGTCAACATGGCATCAACAATCGACCCGTCAATTAGTGATAAGTTCAATATGTTTGGGGGTTTGCCAGAAGCGAGCATTGTTCGGGCTTGCAAGGACACAAGAACTATTATAGAACGATGGAATTACCTCGACTTACGTCATTACAGTAATGAATGGTGCCTTTGTTTAGTCCTCTAAAGAAGAAGCAGTATTGAAGTATTGACCTAAATTTGGTTTGGACCATTTAAACCGTTTTTTCCACTACAGTATCGTCTTGAGCGCTAATCTGTTGAAAAAGTGTCCTCCGGCGACAAACTATAAAAAAAAAATTGTTTATTTTTCCACCACAAATTTTAAAGGTACAGTTTAAATTGTTACAGTTTCTACATAGATATTGTAGAGGTGGATTGGAGCCTAAACTAGGGAAAACCTTGTATTTCAGGCCTCTAGGACACTCACCCACGGTATGGACACAATTTAAAACATAACTTTGTTACAATACAAGTTTTTTAATACATTATGGGTATAGAAACTGATAAAAAAATATTTTAATAAATAATAATTAATTGTACACTAGATCTCACTTTGCTGTAATTTTATTTGTAAACTAGCCTTCTACCAGCGGCTTCGCCCGCGTGATAGTAGGGTTCTTCATACTAAGTTTAGACCACATTACATCACTTTAAGATCTGAATTTTGTAAAACCCTTTCTTAGTGTTCGCCTACGTCATAAAAGGAAGCCTTGTGCAAAATTTCACGCTCCTAGGCCATATCAACGCACAGCCTAAACTACTGGTAGTTTAGGCTGTGCGTTGATATGTCTGTGTGTTTCTCTTTTTATATACATAATTAAATTATATAGATGTGTGTTCTTAGGAGAAGAATGTTGATAAACCCCGAAAAATTTCTATGATATCGCTGTAAGACTGTTTCAATTATTTAACGAACACACTGACCTGTCAGCATAGTAGTTAGTGACCCTGACTGCTATGCCGGAGGTCGTGGTTTCGATTCCCACCCAGGACAAATGTTTGTGTGATGAACACGATCATTTGTTCTGTGTCTGGGTGTAATTTATCTATAATATTTATATATATACGTATTTAGAAATATATAAGTATGTTTATCAGTTGTCTAGTACTCATAACACAAGCTCTGCTTAGCTTGAGACTAGATGGCGTTGTGTGATGGAAAAAAAAATAGAAATAGAAATAGAAACACTTCAATACCACCACCTAACTGCAGCAATACAAATAAAAAAAAACATATAGCGATAGAACTTAATATACTTCTGCTATGCTAAGTGATTCTATCACTTAATTATATTGCATTATCACTTCGTGAGTGCTCAAGTATTTGCGCTATGTTTGCTTCGCGCAGATGATTTTATTAATTGAAAATAGTTCTCATAGATACGGCATTAGCAATGCATTTATGCAGTGGCCCCTTAGCGGTTTCATTCACGTATTTGATTTGCTCCGCTCCCGTTTGTCGTAGTGTGATTTCTAAAGAGGCTATCCAATACTAAAATATGTTTTTTTTTTTTAATTTAGTAATTAACGGTGCTCCCATATAAAGGTCCTTTTAGCTTCATCACTTAAAAAAAACTTGTATTCTGCGGCGCCACGCCGCGCCAATCTTTGAAGTTGTAGTTTCGGTTACAAGCAAAAATGAACTTAGCCGTGGGTTTTACCAATACAAAAAGTAAGTAGAAAAGCTTGAGGTGCAGAGTTTTCAAAGAGTTTATTGCATCGCATTTATCTTAATTATACATATCGGAGGATTGAAGTAAAAGGTTTGTTTACGTACCAGCAGCGCCATCTATTAGCGTTAAACATACCTAACTTGATTGATCAAATCGATAACTGTCAGTGGACATTGAGTCAGTAGTTCGAGTCGGGGTTGTCAATGTCTAGTCGCCTGTGGCGTTTGACATCTGTCAGGTGTCAAAGTGAGACAAACGTGTTAGCGGCCTGACTCATTAGACACCCAGAGCTCGACCGCGCCGGATGTGTGCACTGAGTCTACCCAACCACGTGCAACATGGCGGACACCGATGGAGTTTCAAACAAAAATCTCTAGATATCTCCGACATACATATATTATGTGTCTGTGTGAATTTTAGTGATTATGAAATAAAATGTAAAAGGCATTTAAAAAGTTAATTTTCAATTGTGTGTACTTACATAAAAAAAATATAGAAATAATTAAACCACTAAGTAGGAGCTAATAATCACGATTACCCACGACAAGCAGAAAGACTCGAAAAATAGAGAAGAACAATAAAAATACGTTACCCAGCTAGATAATAGAAGTGTTCAAAATATTTATACCGAAATCTTTTTGTGAGGTGATAAGAAACTGCCGTAGACGGGTCTTGAAATTGTCAAAACATTTAATATTTCTTATCGGTGGGGGTATATTGTTACAGCATTTAGAAGCTGAACAGCGAAAACTGCCTCTGAAAGCAGCTGTCTTGTGAGATTGACTGCATAGTTGCTGCGAGCACTGTTGGTTTGTTATCTCTGAATTACAAATCAGACGTGTGACACGTCGGTCTAATTTAGTTCTAGTTTTATAATTTTCTATGCAAGATTCGCGCAGGCAAGCATATACCAACCTCATAATGACGAATATGCGTCTTTAAAGCCCGAGAATAGTAGGGCTAAGCCAACCCAAAATTTTAATGAACAAACAAAAATATTTATTTTCAACCTTAATTATTAAGTAAGTACCCGCAAACTACCGAAAGTTCAACAATTTCAGCAGTTTTCACATAACCCGAACCGGACCGGACCGTTCCCTCCGGCTTATACAATTTATAATGTATGTGGTCAGTTTTATTATGGCGTTAATGACTAAGGGCCAAATTCACCAATAAAACTAATCGCGATTATTTAATGCAAAATACAGTTTTTACGTACCTACCACACGTACGTGCTATATTATTTTTAATAATTTTAAGATCTGTAGGTAACCTATGCCCACAATAAAGATATTCTGATTCTAAACGTCTAATCGAGATTTTAGCTTCGTTTTGCGATTTGCTTGAATTGAATCTAGTTTACGTTAAACTCAGTTTCAATTCTAATCTCGCAAGTTTTCGACACGGGTCTTTAAACTAGATAACGCTGAGCTCAGTTTAGTTGAACTAAGTTTTTATAGTGAACGGTGAGATCAGCTCTAAATACGAAGTTCAGTAGTTTCGTAAAGTTTTGTGTAGGTACTGAAATAAATTGAATTAAAAAATATAACATTGTATTATGTGGGAGCTGTGGTGGCCGAGTGGTAAAGGCTACTTACGAGTTGTAGGTTTGAACCCAGCCAGGCGCATTACTTTGTGTAATTTATTTCATCATCACTGGTCTCAAAATCGTGAAGGAAAACATCGTGAGGAAACCGGCATGTCCTAGAACCAAAAATTCGAAGACGTGTCACATTCACCAATTCGCACTGGGCCCGCGTGGTGGGTTATGGCCCATTCCCTCTGCTAAAGAGGAGACCTGTGTCCCAGCAGTGGGAACATTAATAAGGCTGATGAAAATGATGATGAATATGTTGTAATAGGCATTAGTGAGCAGTGGTGCCCACTAGGCCGTTACCATAATTATTAGGCCCCGACTTCTGTCTTTGAAACTCATCATTTCAGACGAAAGAAGTCCACTGTTGGACATTTTTTCTTTCATCCTCATCGGCCCACCTTGTGATAAGCCTTCCAACTCTTTTTCTGTTGGTTAGCGGTAGCCACTCCTGAACCTTTTGGCTCGAACGTCAGTCTGTTCTGCATACAATATGCCCTGCCCATTGCCACGTAAGTTGGCGATTCTTCGAGCTATGTCAGCAACCTTGGTTTTCTTGCAGATATCTTTCTTATTCGATCTCTCTATAAAAGTTCAAGGATAGACCTTTCGATCCTATTCCCTATGGTTGATTTTGAATTTTCCGATGAGGCCATTGGAAGCGACCATGTTTCGGAGCCATTTGTCATCAGTGGCAACACGCACTGGTTATAGACTTTTTTCGTCTTCAGATAATATGGTATATGACAAACTGGGGCCAAGGGTTCGCGTATGAAAGGAAGGCTTTGGCCCTGGTATATATTATGGCAACGTAGGAATGGGGTAGGTTGTTTAGTCAATAAGAGTTTGCAACTGTTTCCAGTTCCACCCAAGGGTGGGATTCGTCATCAGATGATTTTTAAGGCTTGGCCACAGAGCGATAGGCAAAGAAACGAGATGTGGTGTTTAGTCAGTAAAGGTCTGACACTTTTTCCCGCTCTAAAAACCTACCAAAAAACCCTTGGTTGGCGGACAACTATTATTATTACCTAAATTAAACTAGTCAATAAAATATAGGCATGGTTTTATGTGGTCACACATATTATGTGTCTTTCACATCACCACGAATAATATGCAACACATAAACCAACAACAAAATATGTCGTCATAACAAAACGAAAATGTTGAAAATGAAATCTCTCAAACAAACAACACACCCAAAAGTTTATGCTCGCAATTTTCACGTAACACCAGAATGTGTGTGGTGACCCTCAGCGGACATATAAACTTTATGCACAGAGCTACTGGCTTTTGTTAGTGGTTTCACCTGTGTCATATTTTTTTATGGGGAGACAAGCATCTCATGACGAATCTCGCCCTTGGGCGCGGCAGGAAACAGTGTCAGACTCTTACTGACTAAACTACCAACTCCGTTCCTCCCTTGCCTTAATCCCAAAGCCCTAGTGTTATGCTGTCACATCAACCCTTGACCCCAGGGGCTTCGACCCACCCCATTCCTTCTTAGCTCTCATACCGGGATCAAACCTTCCTTTCAGAAACCGGACCGGGGCTCCAGTAAACTTCTTATGTATGCTAAAATAGTAACAATTTCACAAAAACATATACGAATGGGTACAAAGGCGGTCTTATCGCTGACAGCAATATTTACCAGACAACCTTAGCAAAAATATTTCCGGACATCGACTTCTATCCTACCGATAGACAACCACGTTTATAGAAACTATTTGTCGGAACACCAGTAAAAGTTAAAACAAAAGTAGCGCTTCTTTGCGTTTATCATCATCAGCCTTTTTAATATTCCCACTGCTGGGACACAGGCCTCCTCTCTAGAATAAGGAGTGGGCCATAATCCACTAGGATACTGCCCAGTGCGGATTGGGGGATGTCACATGTTTTCGAATTTATCGTACTAGTAAATGCCGGTTTCCTTACGATGTTTTCTTCATCGTTCTGAGAGCAGTGGTGAACAAATAAATTACATAAAGTACTCGTAAGTCGGAGCCGTTACCATTCGGCCACCAGTGCTCAGTAACCAAAAATGCGCAGTTACCGATTAAGAAGCAGACGGCTGCTAAAAACGGAGGGCTCACTGTATAAGAAATGGTTCAATTTATTTGCCGCCAACTACACAAACTTTGCTCTCCTAGTTTTCACGTAACATCAGAATGTTCTCGGTGACCCTCAGCGGGCACATAAACTTTATACAGCTATAATTTTCATTACTCTACTAATTACAATGGAACATGTAACTCTGACACATCTATAAATAATAGAGATTTATTGGTTTAAAATGGGAGTTTTTTAAACCTAATAAATATGCTGAGACACGGCACACCCTGTAACGTTTATTTAGTAGACTAACTTTTACTTACAGCTTTGCTTCCTTTTTCTGGTGAGTTTATCTTGTGTCTTTGTGTAATTTATTTCATCACCACTGCTCTTAAAACAGCTAAAACTGTATCAGACTCTTACTGACCAAACGACTCAATCCGTTCTTTTTTGCCTTAGTTCCAGGGCCAGGTTATTATTTGTTTTGGGGAAATAAAATAACTGCTCTATTTATACTAGGAGGCTTTTGTTCCCACCCACTTTCCAGTTGCTTTTTGCGTTCCTGGGTAATTCTTTTAAACAATTACACAGACCATGGCTTTTTGAGATTTCCTTTAGTAAGTAATCGTATAAGCAAACAAACAATTTTACATTATTGCAAATAGATTACAAATAGATTATGTTATATTGTGGGTTGGCAATCCAGTTGACCATGAATTTGGCACTCATTACAGCCTATGAACACCTGCAACTTGAAAGAATGTTACCGATTGACAAAGAAAAGTTGGCAAAGTCTTCAAAACGAATCATACCAGTTGGCAATAATCACTAATAAAACCTTGTACTGGATGTAACCGTCTCTAATACTTGTTGACTATGAAAAGTAATGATGGGGGTAATCTACCTCTCCGTTTCCATTCAGCCCAAGTGGGGAAATGTGAAATTGCGTTTTGTCGGATTTTATTCTGTGGCTCTCGCCCGTATCGTAGATGCCCTCCCCCCTGTATCCCCCTTTATTACCTGTCTTTTAAACATATGTAACTGATTCAGAGAGCATTGGTGGCTGAACCGTAATTGGCGCCATCTTACGAGTTATAATTCTACATCACGGGTTCAAACCCAACCAGGTCCATTACTTTATAATTTACTAGCTTCTGCCCGCGACTTCGTCTGCGGAAAATTTGTGAGACAAAAGTTGTGATAGCTCGGTTAATATCCATGTTATATAAATAATTTATAGCCTATGTCACTCAGGAGTAAAGCAGCTTTCTATTATAGCTTCAATTTTTCCAATCGCACCATTAGTTCCAGAGATTACCCCCTACAATAAAAAATAAAAAAACATAAAAACAAACTTTACCTCTTTATTATATTAGTGTAGATTTTATTACCACTACTCTCAAAACGGTGAAGGAAAACATCGCGAGGAAACCGACATAGTCCTAGAATCAAAAATTCGAAGACGTGACATCAACCAATCCAAACAAAATTAGCTACTAGGACCATAATCCCTTGCAGCATAAAGTCAATCAGGGTATTGATCGACTAACTACGTGTGCACGTGATGCAGTATGCCAAATACATGTGTAATTACTGTTTGTGGTTGTGGGTGCCATGTGGTCTGGCAGAACAAGGACACGCAACCTGTGTCCGTAGGTAGGTGTTCATAATGGTACAGTGTAAGTAATGGTGAGTAGAATTTGGAAGGGAGGGCTCCTAGATTTTATGTGGTCCTGGTAGATGGATTCAATTTTTTTTTAAAGTCTAATATAACAAATGCACCTGTTTGCTTTCTTTGCTGAGATAGAATCGTTTTTGACATCGCACAAGCCTTTTTCGGGGTCCGTTGCCATATAGCAGAAAACGAAGCCCTTATAGATTCATCGTGTCTGTATGTTTGTCTGTCCGTCCGTATGTCACAGCCACTTTATTTCGAAAATATAAGAAGTATACTGTTGAAATTTTGGAAGTAGATGTATTTTGTGAACCGCATTAAGATTTTCACACAAAAATAGAAAAAAAAAACAATAAATTTTAGAGTTTCCCATACATAGAACTGAAACTCTAAATTGAAAAATGTCGTTCGACATACGTGCAAATTTGTTACTGCAGCCCTCGGTAATTCCGCCTCGGCCGCAATAACAAACTTTCTGCACTTGTATCAAAATGTTGTATTTTTGTTTGTCCTGTGAGTCACAAATAAATGTTTTCCGTCCACTACGGGACATGAGCATTCCTAAAATTTCACCACACGGTTCTGTAGACGTACAAAGGCAACCGTAGTGGTGCATTCATTACATTCCCGCGTCTCTCACCTGGGCACCGCCTTGTAGGAGGTCTACCAACGCTGCATTATATGTTAAATCTACAAGGTTATAAAAGTGAAAAGTTTGCTTTAACGTGCAAATTTTTGGAACTTATAGCAGTTCAATTTAAAAAAAAAATGTTTTAGCAATATATACATCATCGAATCATCATCATCAGCCTTTTTAATGTTCCCACTGCTGGGACACAGGCCTCCTCTGTACGAGAGTGAACAGGTCATAATCCACCACGTGAGCCCAGTGCGGATTGGTGGATGTCACAAATTCTAATTTTTAGTTCCAAAACATGCTGGTTTCCTCACGAGGTTTTCCTTCACCGTTTTGAGAGCAGTGGTGATGAAATAAATTACACAAAGTAATGCGCCTGGCTGGGTTTGAACCCGCGAACTACAACTCGTAAGTTGGGGCCGTTACCACTCGGCTATCACTGTTATATGTATACATAAGGTAGTAATATCACTGATGACTGCAAGAGAATGAGATCACAAGAGTAATCAAAAATGTAGCAAAAACCGCAGGGTACAACAAGTTTTAAATAAAATGTTACCTACCAGAACAAAGATATTTTGCACTGATATTAATGCAATTTCATGCCAGTTTGATTCATTGTTGTCAGACAAATAACATGGAATATTATATATTATTAATAATAATCCTCATCTATAATCCGATTAATAAAGTTCATTTACATAACAAACATCATGGAAGTAATCCTCGCAATCTGATTTAGTCATTGCATTTCCTAGTTTGCTATTATTTGACACCTACTAGCTTTTTCCTGTGGGTTTTGCTTCTTAGGTCCGTCTCGCAGAATTCGCATAGGTATAGGTTTGTTGTAACTATCACCTACTAACTACTTCATCAAACTGCCTACCGGCCGGTAAGGATAATTTTCTCACCGTATAAACTTTCACTGAACTTTTGCGAATATTTCAAGACCAAAATTAGCTAATTCGGTCCAGCCGTTCTCAAGTTTTGACGACACTAACGAACAGCTATGGAATCGGAGAGCAATGGCTCAGTAGTAAAAGCGACGAATTGCAGGGTGTACGTTTTGGATTCTAACGCAGACAGGCATTTTACTTTGTGTAATTTATTTCCTCAATCTGTTTTCAAAACTCGAGAAGAAACCAGCGTTCCTACCCTTGAAACAAAAATTCAAAGATATTTGACATCCACTAACCAAAATTACGACCCACGACCCTACGACACATTTCTCATTCTTTTATTTAGAGAGGATCTAGGAATTTGGTTAACCACCTAATTCCTTCATAATCGGTTTGACACTGTTTCCCGCCCTGCCTATAAGCGGGATTCGTCACTAAACGATTTTTCCTACCATAAAAAAAACCAGCAGATCTTTTTCATGATTTCAAGTGTGGTTCCACAGTAAAAGTGATTTGACTACAACCATATGTTTAAGTATCGGTCACAAATTACCAGTCACCCTTTATAAACAATCTGTTCACTACGTACACATAACTGTCAGCAAAATAACACCCAATCATAATAAAATTACGTATTCAAATTAGACTGATAAATTATGAAATGAAAACGGAATCATGAATTCAAAGTGGGCATTGCATACCCAGGCTTACTGGGATTTAATATTTATACGATTAGCAATTATGCTTTCAATATAAGCTGTTGACGCTACAGGGCATTTAGATCAATCGATACTGTTAAAATTAGATGTAGTTCAGTTGTGAGTTTTAAATACAATGTTTCATAGCTGTTAAAACGATGATTTTGTTGCTGAAATTGGTTAGAAATAGAATTCTTTTCATTCTTTCGTGAACCAGACTATGTACGGTACGGCCGCCGGATCTTGGCGAGTGTAAAGTTAGGCTCTACGAATTTTAGCGCTTGAAAACTCGTAAAAATATCTATGTACATTACGGCAGTCGGATCTTGGCGAGTCTAGAGTATTTTAAGCGGTTGAAAATTTGTAGAACAATAAAGGTTTTAAAAAATAATTGTCAATAATAGTTTTTGACAACTGCAAATTGCATTTATTCATTTAAACCATTTATTTTATTCTTCTTGGTATGAAAGAAAACATAGGAACGAGTTGGGTTTATTAGTCAGTGAGAGTCTGACACTGTCTCTTGTTCGACCCAAAAACGGAAGTTGTAATTTGATGATATTTACCAACCGGAAAAAGCGCACAAAAGGAACCTATTTGCTAATTGATTCAGTCCTAGAATCAATTAGCAAATAGGTTCCTAACGAGATGGGTTTTTTAGCCAGTAGGAGTATCTTACACAATCTCTTGCTTCATTCAAAGGAGGGAGTTGTCATTGGATGATTTTTACCCACCGGAAAAAGCTATTAGCAAATACAATATTAAAACAGACACATTTACTTGAAAAAATAGCGTTTTAAAACTTGAAACATACCTGTAATACCACGCCGAAGGCTTTAGTGGCGTACAAAAATAAAACTAAAACATATCGAATTTATCTATTAGTGACAAGGCATTACAAACCATATGTAACGACTACGCAAGCCGTAATGCCTCTTAAATAAACACCATTAATGTCTAAACTCCCATAAACGTTTCAAACAGTTTTTATATCGCAGTTAGCTACATTTGTTTTGATTAAATCGTATTGGAATGTGATTGGGCCGTAATTATTGTAAAGCAATTCACATTTTCCTGTTGCTTTTGTACCGTTTTCTAATTGTTATTGTCCCGGAAGAAAATGTTTGAAAATCAACAGGGAAAATGGTAACAACATCAATCGGTAACATTAAATTTTGCAGGACCTTGCAATGGTGGCGTTAATGAGATAAGTAAGATAAAATAATTTTCCTCTAAAAATTTACCCAGCCAACCCAGCCAGGCGCATTACTTTGTGTAATTTATTTCATCACCACTGCTCTCAAAACGGTGAAGGAAAAAATCGTGAGGAAACCGGCATGTCCTAGAAACAAAAATTCGAAGACATGTGACATCAACCAACTCGCACTGGGCCCGCGTGGTGGATTACGGCACATTCCCTCTCTTAGAGAGGAGGCCTGTGTCCCAGCAGTGGGAACATTAAAAAGGCTGATGATGTGATGTGAAACGGTTACCACCTTGTGAGAGTTTTCCAACTTTGCTTCTTCCTATATTCATCCTATAAGTTGGACCGACGGCCTGAGGCCTTACCAAGACATGATAAGTACACGCTTGATATTTCTTGATCGAGAAAGCGGAATGGACCTGTACAGTTCAGTCTAGGTCGTAAAATAGTTCGCATTAAAAGCGTGGTAGGGCTTCTGGTAAGGGTCCCAGAAATCCTATGAGATAATTAAGTCAAGAGTGTATAGGTTACTTCTAGGTGCACCATCGTCGACCACATCATCGCTTATCATCAGGTGAGTTTGTGGTCAAACGCGAGTCCATCTAGAATAAAAAAAATCCAGAAACTTAAGCTTGCCTGAGTTAGAACCAACGACATCGTCGATGCCATTACAACTGCTCTACAACTGCTTATCCAAAGCCAATACACCAACACATATTTAGCCAACACTGCCCTACTACTGGGCAAAAACCAACCTACAATACATCCCCTGTTCTCAGCTTTGATCTACTTCTTATGGTCTTGCCATTTCCTTTTTGGTCTACCACTACCCCGTTTTGCTGTATTTCATGGCACCAATTTCGTGCTTTCTTTTGTTGTGGTAGGATAGGTAAAAATCTTCCAATGAGGGAGCGGTTTCCCGCTCCCTCATTGGTTGTTTAGTCAGTAGGAGTCTCAGTGTCAGAGTCCTACTGACTAAACAACCTACCCCGTACCTACGTCGCCATATATAGGGCAGGCCAGGGCTAGAGCCTTCCTTTCAGACTCGAAACCGTTGGCCCCAGTGGGCTTCGGCTCTTTTACAGGGTCCCTATTGTTTGCTGAACACTCATTGAGGCGCGAGGGAACAGAGCGCGTCGTCGACGACTAGACTAAGTCCAGACGGTTACCAGACGACCGGACGGCGAGCTACCCATTGCTCGCTGTCCGCAAACCTGCGCCTACGTTGGCCGGAAATCAGGATCGGAATCCTGGCGGCGTGGACTTTGAACGCCGTTGCCTTAAGTGGGCGGCCTCCTCCTTCGCTAGCATTACTGCTTCGCAAACGGAGGCGACTGCCTGCAACTCCTCCTCGTTCCAGACCATGGCTTCTACCAAGGCCCAGCGCGAGAAATCGCCGCCGCCGATCGCCCCCACGAGGACACGGCGATGCTGTTCCCTAATTTTGTGCTTTACAATTTTAAAAGCCACTTATATTACTCTATATTTTTCCTTGGTAAAATCGGAACACGCTAAGAAGTTAAAACCCTTTAAATCACAATTCGTACCTACTAACAGTACACGATCATTACCCACGTACACCCCACGACCTCTAAACACAATTATTTAAACATTTTAAACGCGTAAAAGTAACATAAAATAAAAAATAAAACTACAATCGTTACACGAAACATAAAACAGCCATTGAATCTCAAAATAAACAAACTATTTTAGTATAAACGTAATACTTATTATATCATTCGTTTTTATATAATTTTCTATATCAAGGTTAGACTGGTTTTCAATAACAAGTTTTATGAAACGGATTATTCGGATTTTGAGTGTGGTTAATTTTAGTTTCAAAGTTCTCTTCGTAGACTTTTGATAAATGGGCTAGCGATTTGTAAAATGCCTCATCACTTTTAGGCTGGAAAGATAGATTTTATATGACCACCTAACGATCGCCTCAGATATTAAACTCTTAAGCCCAAACCGAACGCACCCGTACGCACACCTATTGTCTCTAATTACAGTAGGTATTCGAAAGGTTAAAATTTGCTTGCCAAAGCAGAGAAAATGCGAGAGTTATAATCATAGATATATCAAAGCAAAGTTATAATGGACTTACTTATAGTATAGTAAAGTTATAGTAACACAGTTGTGTTACTTCAGTTATCCTAAAGATATAATAAATAGATTAAATATATACACTAAAACACACCTGTGTTTTAGTGTATATATTTAATATCTTTGGTTTTAGTCAGTAAATGTTCGCTACACCCTCAAACCAGAGCGGGAGGCATTGTTTGATGACTTCCCACCTTAAAAAACCCTCATCAGACATCGGCTTCGCTAGGCCCTTGTGGTTTTGCTGATTTCTTTTTGAGGCGCAGCATTGATGACCCGTGCTTGGTCCGGATGAATGTCAGGATTTAGAGTTGGTGAGGAGACGGTGAGCAACCCATTACTCGTTTTCCACAAGCCAACGTCTAAAATGACTCTTAAATCGGTCTAGCTAGGGCGCAAGGATGTCCATTCTGAGAGTGAGGATTAGTCTGGTGATTAAATCACTGATACGACTGTTTTTTGCGGTGAAAGCGTCCTTCAAACTGATCCTAAAGGCTCTTTACTTTGACCGTACCGGACATAAGTTTTCGGTCATTTGTAGAATGATGTCATCTATCAGATGGTCCACTCTTCCTTTTTTTCTAACAAATTAAATGACAATTTGCGTCAATCTTTCAGTTTTACCCATGTCTCTCGAAGTCTACTGGAGCCCCGGTCCGGTTTCTGTAAGGAAGGTCCGACCCCGGTATGAAGGCTAAGAGGGAATGGGGTGGGTCGTTGAGTCAAGAAGAGTCTGACATTGTTTCCTAATCCGCGTCTTTAAGTCGAGAGTGAGTAGGTTACTTCTAGGCAAGCAAGTCCTATCATCAACCTATCATCATCAGGTTTTTTTTTTGGGTAAAAATCCTTGGTTGGACCGAGAGATACTGTCATACTTTAACTGACTAAAAACCCACCCCGTCCTTTCTTTGCTTTAGTTACAGGGTCTTGATATTATACTTTCACATTTAGCCAAGGCCCCAGGAGGCATCGATCCTGCTGCGCCCCTGTAGACCCTGCTTGGCTCCTACAGATTGCTTACCATCAGGAGAGTTAGGGTTCGCAAGCTATAGATCGCTTACCTAAGGAGACCACCAGGTGAGTTAAATGCGAGCCTATGTAATTAAACTATGCGTTTTCTATTTTAACTTATACGTACGTAGTTACAGTATGAAACTCATTTCACAATCCTTTGCCTCTCAATAAACATCATCAGCGAATGACATACAATTCGGACTACATCCGCAGTACAAATGGAACAGCTCAACCTTCACCGTTCCTTGGCCCTTGATCTAGAAACGATCTCTTTTGAATCAAAGTAAAATAATTGATAAATAAACACGATTATTTTAGACACTTCTCGGCTTGTCATAAATAGTATTGAACATTGATGTTGAGTAGCGATAGCAACTAAAGATCAAACGCAGACTTTGTAAAGTCGACAGCGAAAATATGGTCCGTACTGTAAAAAATATCGACTATTTTATGGTGGGAAAATTATCTAATGACGAATTCCGCCCTTGGGTGGGGCGGGAAACAGTTTTCAGACGACCGGTAGGCGTCCACCCATTGCTCACCATCCGCATGCTCGCGCCTACGGTACCCAAATTCTATCAAAACTAAATACTTTGACTATACGATCGTAGCCTAGTTTGCGGGTCGTAACTTTTCGAGTAAGGCACGCCATCTATACGTTACGTTGAATACTTTCAGTAAGCCACACGTGCGGCCTGTACAAATGGGTTAAGAGCGGCCAAACTGAGGTACATCTTCATACAACCGCTCCTACGTGATTATGATGTTATTACACATCTTTTTTCAGATGTTTTGAAATACACAGATTTGTAGTGGAATTATCTAGGCTTTTATAGAAATCAAAACGAGTATCAAAAAGAGAGATAAGATCTTTACTGGAGTCTTTACTGGATTACCCAGTAAAGACTTCTGCTATTTTACGTGAACTTTGACTCTCCATAATGTAATTGTATAGAAAATTAAAAAAAAGCACTTCTGTGGAAGCCTTAATCGAGATCTATTCTAAAAGATTTGATTTTTTTTTCAAAAATTATTCAACACGTATTTCCCGTATTTGTACAAGTTGAAACATTCGGATAAATCGTAGAATTACCAAGGGCTAGCAGAGTTTTCAGGTGTTATCTCTCTTTTTCGCATTACCTTTGCATCAAACATAAACTTTGGATTGCGTTGAATGAAGCAACAAGCTTTTGACAACGATGGCGAGTGAGGAAGGCCCACTTTAAGATGCGTCCGCTGGTGATCCACATGCTGGAATTTTAAATTTTTCTGTATGGGTGAGTGTTATCTCTTTTCTTTCGCATTGCCCCTTCTTCAAACATCGTGTTGGATTGCGTTAGATGAAACCACAAGCTTTTAAGCCGTACTCGACGTTGACGAATGGCGAGTGGGGAAAGCCCCTTTTAAAGGAAAGGAAGAATATAAAAAAGTGTTTTCTTTTTTCAGAATAATGTACGTAACTAAGTTGTATTTTCCACGATCTCGGTTCTCCAGTAAGAATCTGACCAATCGTTATTTTAGAATATCAGAATAGAGCCTGAAAATAAAACTACAAATTGACCGGAATGAACTCATATTTTTTCGCTGACTGTACCGTTGCATACCGTTTCATGAGGCCATCTATTTTGGTACAAAATCAAAACATATATTTTGTAATAAATTCTATAATTAATGTTCTGTTATATTTTAGAGTTGAACTCGAGAAAGAAAAGCAAAATTATAACACTATGATGAATGGTTGTTAAATCCGTTATATTAATAGTAAGTAAACATTTCTAATTTGATCATCGATAATGTTGTTTTATTATTATTTTTTAAGTCTTCAGTGGCATCGTGTGAGGTACCATCGAAAACACTTAAAAAAATCGAAGACGTGTGACATCCACCAATCTGCACTGGGCCCACACGGTGTATTAGGAACAAATTCAAAATATTAACACTGCCATCAATGTACATAAGGGAAACTGCATTATTTGTGAAAAAATATCCACATCTATTTGTCAACTTATCTGAAGTCAGAATAAATCCAATGCGTACTCAATATAATAATAAACTGTGCAATGTTAAGTGTAAAACATCTTTAATGCGTAAAAGCTTCTTCGTAAACGCTCCAAAAATTTATAACAAAATACCGAGTGCCATTAAAAGTTTGCCACTCACGAAATTTAAAAAGGAGCTTAATACGTTGCTTAGTGCTTAGTTTACTACACATTGAATGAGTTTCTGAATGATAGGTCAATATAAATAAAATAAAGATGCTTATTATTATAATTATGTAATTATAAAATGTGTTAATCTGTTGTTGTGTCTGTTGCATGTTATATGACAAAAACTTAAACGAGGAATTACTTTACATTTGAAATTTTTAAAATTATAATTATGGCATTTTTGACATTTAATTTTTTTTTTGACATTTAAGTAATTTAATTTTTGACATCTGTTAACTAAAACAAATAATTCTTCATTTAGGTTTGACGCAATTGTAGTGTTACTAATATTAGTCACTTTGATATTTTTTTTCTACTCATTTGAAACCATTATAAAAAATATGCAGGATTCAGAAAGTAATTTGTTATTATTGAGATTAATTCATAATTGCTTTGACATTTTAATTATTTTGACTCAGGTATTACATTTTTTGACATTTATAACTAATAATTAGGGAAAAAAAAATTCTCCGACCATAATAAAATTATGCATGATATTTTTTAGAGACATGTAACCGTGAGCTAAATGCCCAACATAAAACATATTTGTACGCCTCTAGGCATAACATGGTGCTCTGTGAACCAAATATAAGACCTGTATACCTACCTGTGTTAACAAATAAAAGCGATTTGATTTATTTGATTTGTTTTGATTTACGGTCGTCGGATCTTGGCGAGTCTGAAGTTAGGGTCTGCGAATTTTACCGCTTAAAAAAAAACTCGTAACAAAATCTTACTAATATTAAAATTCGAAAGTTACGATATTTGGATGTTTGTTACTCTATCACGCCAAAACGGCTGGACGGATCTGGATGAATTTTGGCACAGGCATAGGATACACTCCGGAATAGGACATAGGATACTTTTTATCCCGGAAACCCCAACCCCAACCCTAATACCAGGCGGGCAAAGCCGCGGGCAAAAGCTAGTAATGGTATAAACATTTTTATTGCAGTTACAACTGTAATTGGCATTTTTTTAATCCCTCATTTTTGTACGGGTTTTCAAGCGCTAAAATTCGCAGCGCCTATCCGACGGCCGTAATGTATGCCCCATTCCTTTTCTTAGAGAGGAGACGTAAGTCCCAGTAGAGGGAGAAATATAAGGCTAATTATGCTACACAAAGGACTTATAAAATTTTCCACAATTATTATAACCTGGTTTACTACGTATTGGCATTTTCGCAGTCACAAAGAAAGAGTTTTCTAAACCTTTTAAGGGATCAAACGTGGACCTAGTAAAGGGGCTTATGGAAACATGTTGCTGACAATACTGCTCAATATAACAAAAAGGTAAAATCTGAGGAGTCTTTTTATTCACCTTGAAAACACAGAGTGTGGTAAAAGATTGAGATAGGTACTAAAGTACAGTACGGCTGTCGGATCTTGGCGAGTCTGAAGTTCAAAATTATCCCTTTTACTCGGTACGTGTGATCAAGCATTAGGAATCATCACCATCATCATTTCAGCCGAAAGACGTCCATTGCTGGACATAGGCCTCTCCGATTTTTCCTTTATGGCCTCTTCCAAGCGCCGCCTCAAAGACCGGTCCTGTGCGTCTTACATCTATCGGATTCCAGCAACCCTGACCAGGTCATCGGCCCACCTTGTGGGAGGTCTTCCAACGCTGAGTCTTCCGGTACGCGGTCACCACTCCATAACCTTCTGGCCCTAGCGACCATCTATCTAACGTCCTTGTTTGAAGTTAGGTTCTGCAAATTTTAGCGCTTGAAAACTCTTTCAAATAAAGGTTTAAAAACAATAAATGCCAATAAAAGTTTTTGACAGCAATGACAACTGCAAATTGTATTCATCGCATCTCCTGTGCTGGGGTGGCTGCTGCAGGCGCAGAAAACCTCAAATGGCTTAAATACAATAATCTTATCGGTAGCTATATGTTTGAACCGTTTGGGGTTGAAACACTAAGGCCATGGGATCCAACCGCTCATCGAGTTGTTCGAGATATCAGCAAACGGCTGGTTGACTCTTCTCGTGACCAAAGAGTTGGGCTTGCCATCCAACATGGCAATGCTGCCAACATTCTAGGCACATTTTAAAAATTCATCCACATTTCCCGTTGACATTGGTCAATGGGAAATGTGGATGAATTTTTATGAGTTTTTTTTGTTTTTTTTTCTACCCGTTTGTAAACAATTATTATTTTTAGTCTGATCTGTATCTGTATATGGGTAAGGGGAGATATATTGATGATATAAGTAAATTGATGATATTTTTTTAAAGGGAATACTACACAGTTCCAAGCTAGTTCATTCATGAGGCAGCGCTAGGGAGTTGTTACGAGTGTGAGGAAATAGATATCCTCATACTCATAATACCTACATCATGAGTAGGAAACCGAATGGTATTGTGTTTTAAAAGTATGATCAAATTACTTATATCACCAATATATCTCCCCTTACTATATAATTATTATAATGTAAATACATAAAAAATCCTGTTATCCATGAATAAGATATAAATAAATGCAACCATGCTTACAATATTTCTAAAATAAAAATTAGAACATAATATTTCAACTACACAAATAAACTTTAGACCAAAAGTGTTGATAGATACCGTCGGCGATTTGTATTGCCCAGATTATTTTTGCTGAAATATTTTTCAGTCAGATAAGAAATTTTCTATATGATTCATCTTTGAACGTTAAGTACTGTCTGTAAACAAATAAGCGATGAAAAATGTTTCAGCCGAATTTAGTGCTTCCGTTGAAATTATGTCTGGATATAATATCACATCACACTATAATATAATCACATCACACTATATTATAATCACATCATCACATCACTCTATAGTATAATCGCATCACATCACATAACATAAAAGCGAAAGTTTAAATGTACAAATCACTACAGAATATAAAACAAATGAAAAACCAAGTCGCTACCCGCTGTCTGTCCCTTTGTATGCTTAGATCTTTAAAACTGCGCAACGGATTTGATGCGGGTTTTTTTAATTGATAAAGTAATACAAGAGGAAGGTTTATAGTACACGCATAATAGGTATATTTAATGATAGCATGATAGCAATTCACCCGAGAAAAGCTAAGGCCAGGTGCTAACTATGTATAAATGTTTGTTAGTTTTTGACACCCAAACGTGTGTGTCCGGGACGGTAGAACATATCCTAAATAGAACAGTTTTTTTTTTATCTCGTGAGTATATTTCCTTGTTATAATTTTCAACTTTCAGGCAAGTGATGACGTCAGTGGAAACTAGTACGGCTATAAATATCCCGATCAGTTGATCTGCTTCTCTTGATCTTGTAGCAATCAGTTCGTCTCCTTCTCTTGATTTTGTAATATGATTTTCTTCTTCTTAGTCGTGCACTCTTAACGGAGTAGTCGTGGTGATGTTGACTTGTATCAAAAATGTTTTTTATTTTTAGGACATATTCAAGTATTTTCAATATCTATTCCACAATTTAAAAATTGCTTTTTCTTCTTTAATGCAAAAATATTCTACTATGTACTGATAAATACTTTTTTAAATAGTTTTATTGCCACTAAGTTACTTGACTACATTGTCTTTTTCACTCAAGGAGTACTCCCAGAGTAGGACACTCGGACATTCGACCCACATTTTTATATTAGTCCACTTTAAACAATGTGTACCGGACCAAGAAATAGGTACATGCAATCTTATTACTCTAGAACACACAAGAATTCCACCGAGGAAGCTGGGGTGATATGGAACAGTAGTATTTTTTTGCTATTTTTCGTTCAGGTATATTATGGATATTTTGTATAAACGTAGAACATTTTTTTTTTTCTGAAAATCTTTAAGTGTAGCTCGTCAAATAAAATAGTGCACGGGCTTCACCAAAATAAGTAGGTATACTAATTGTAGAATAAATGGAATCGTCATATCGATACCCTGAATAAACTGAGAGGTTGTCTCTATATAACGTGTCTGATTAAGTTTATAATTCTGTATATGAGAGACACATTTTATTTCGTTTCCTGAAAGAAATAATCTTATAGAATATTGTTCAGTTTCGTCTTCTGTGCGGGCTCTTAAAGTTTGCGGAAACTTGTCCCTTATACCCTGTATACTTTATATTAATATAATTATGTTTTTATGAAACGGACAATACGATATATTTTTTTATTGCTATGTTATTCAATAGAAAAATAAAGTTTTCATTTTATTAATCAAATTTTTTGCAGTAGAGTAAAGAAATTAAAACAATAATAAAGCAGTCCTATAAAATATAGTGAGTTTGGTAGTCAAATCATTCTTTACTCAAAAATTCCATGATACTTCTATCAAATTTAGTGAATAACGTAAGTAACGTATACTTATTATTTGACCTTCTTGTCAAATAATAAGTATACGTTACTCAAAAATAAACATTTATTTAAAAATGGTGGTTTTAAACTCATGTTAAATAATTATAATTTCTGAAATTAACGACTTCACCCTATTACATTTACTTGTCAAAATGGCGAATACCCATTTTTAAGTCATCACCCATCAGATATTATCCCATATCACCTGCTCGCTTTTCCCCAGTCTCCTCTCCCAGCTGCTGTCGGGCGATGTAATCAAGGCGGCAAAACAAACATGTCGTGACCGCTAAGGGCAGAGAAAGGAGATGTTAAGGGGAAGCCTATTTTTTTATAAATAAAAAAAATATTTCAAAAGTTAAAAAAAAAATAGCGAAAAGTAAAGTTTTAAGTTTTTTGACGCCGAAGTAGATTAGGTACTTTTACTTAAGTTTAAGTTTTATAGGTTTTATTAGGTCACCACTGCTTTTATTTATGTATACACATAAATTATGTATACACATAAATAAAAGCAGTGGTGGCCGAGTGGTAACGGCTCCGACTTACGTGTTTGTAGGTCGCGGGTTCAAACCCAGCCAGGCGCATTACTTTGTGTAATTTATTTCATCACCATTGCTCTCAAAACGGTGAAGGAAAACATCGTGAGGAAACCGGCATGTCCTAGAACCAAAAATTCGAAGACATGCGACATCCACCAACCCGCACTGGGCCCGCGTGGTGGATTACGGCCCATTCCCTCTCTTAGATAGGAGGCCTGTGTCCCTGCAGTGGGAACATTAAAAAGGCTGATGATGATAAATAAAAAAAAGAACACACATACATGTATACATATGTAGTTTTTAGGTTAGTTATTTAATTTTAATTTATTTTTCTCTCATTAAATATCTGTATTAATATTTCTGAATTAAAATTTCTAATTTAGCGAAAATAAATCTATACTGATAGCCAACAATCCTTGTTAGTACTGGCATTGATACTGTTTATCAATTGTCTCATAACACACAAGCTCTGCTTAGCTTGAGATTAGACGGCGTTGTGTGACAGTTGTGGAAAAAAAATCCCTCTTTAACAGATACGTACAAAAAAATCATGACCAGTTACAATGGCAACAGAAACATAACTTCTCATAAAAAACGCAATAGGCACAAACTTTAATCTACACAAATATAATAAAGAGGTAAAGTTTGTTTTTTTGTTTGTAGGAGATAATCTCTGGAAATAATGGTTCGATTGGAAAAATTGAAGCTATAATAGAAAGCTGCTTTACTCCTGAGTGACATAAGCTATAAATTATTTATATAACATAGATATTACCCGAGCTATCACAACTTTTGTCTCTCAAATTTTCCGCGGACGAAGTCGCGGGCAGAAGCTAGTTATCAATATAATCAGAAAGATAGAGTCAACACTGAGTCGTTTGAAGGAGTCGATGAATAGAACTGTCAATTACGAGTACTAAATCAATTTTAAGTTAAAATGCAGACGAATTTTTCGACTTTCTAAATATTTTACTCATAATTTCCGTTTTAATAAAAGTACGTAGTAGTGTAAGTGTTGTGAGTATATTTCATTCGCCCGAGTGAATATAGGTTTTCCCACCAAGGTTGGTCACGCGTTTCATGCCTTTAGGGGGTGAATTTTGGAAAATCCTTTCTTAGTATTCGTCGACGTCAAATAAGTAAGCCCTGTGCAAGATCTCACGCTCGTAGTCACAGTAGGCTCTGTGTAGATATCTACACTAATACAATAAAGAGGTAGTTTGTTTTTTTGTTTGTAGGGGGTAATCTCTGGAACTACTGGTCCGATTGGAAAAATTTAAGCAACAATAGAAAGCTGCTTTACTCCTGAGTGACATAGGCTATATTTTATGTACGCAGGCGAAGCTGCGGGCAAAAGCTAGTATTTTATAAGAAAAAGAACCAGCAAGAAAATTCACAGTACAGTTATCCTTCAGAATTTTATTGGATACTAGCTTTTGTCAGCGGCTTCGCCCGCGTACATAAAATATAGTCTATGTCACTCAGGAGTAAACCAGCTTTCTATTGTTGCTAAAATTTTTCCAATCGGACCAGTAGTTCCAGAGATTACCCCCTACAAACAAAAAAACATAAAAACAAACTTTACCTCTTTATTATATTAGTGTAGATAATAAATCGTGGAACCTATACCACATGAACCTTACTTAACCAAACTATGATTGAACTTAGCGAATACGCACTTCTCGATAGATCCATGAATTGAAGACCCAAAAATCCTGCATAATAAGGGAAGGTTATTTACTTTGTGAGGGTCAACGTCAAGGTTAAAAATCCACGAATATCCTAATAAAACATAAGACCACACAAATTATATATTCATTGAATATTTCCTACACTGGACTTGATATTGAAAACAAATGTCTTAGGGTTGACGCCTCTTACACCACCCAAAATTATTGTAATTTCAGTGCAAGAGAGAGATGGAGCTGAATTAAAAAATAATAATAAAAAAAAATATTTTATTTATAAAAAAAAAATATAACTTTAAAAGTAATATATAGGTAATTAAGTAGTTTTTTTTTCTTATTATTATTTAATATTCCTGGATTTGCTTGCCTAGAAGTAACTTATTCACTCTTGGCTTAAATAACATTATTATTAATAAAAAAGTAGAAAACTCCAAAGCTTAAGCACACTGAGTGTATTCCCAATTTCTTTCGAGCGTTTAATCCCTTGAACGCCGATTGTACGATTGCGAGATATCTGCCATCGCCAGTGGCGCATCTGCTGCAAGCTTGCTGAATATTTATGCTATGCATTTCTAGCCCACACTTCCTGAAATACCACCAGTAGAAAATCAGTCTATTTTACCATCAGACATCCGGCGTACGGCAAATATCTATCCTTACATTATTGAGACATCTACCGTTCGAACCAAGTGTTTTGCTCGTCCTTTATACCGCGTACATCGAGGAACTGGAACAGTTTGCCGGCTGCTGTCTTTCCGTCCGATTATAATTTTGGTGTCTTCAAGGCTAGAGTGAATAGGCTCATAATAAACTATTGCGCTTCATCATCAAGGATTGCATCGCAGATGAGGGATCGCAGTCAAGCACTAGTTGTAGCATATAAAAAAGAAAATCTAATCGTCAGGCTAGCAAAATAGCGCTAACGCTCAAAATTTTAAAGCTTCGACTCAATACTTGGCCAATTTCTTAATTGACTCAAATGTTATTTTATAACCTCGTGTTAACTGTCTCCGTAATGGATGAACGCAAAAGCATCTTTTTTTATGGTGGGAAAAATCATCGAATGATGAATCCCGCCCTTGGGCGGAACAAGAGACAGTATCAGGCTTCTACTGACTAAACAACCCACCGTTCCTTCTTGCTTCTGTTCCAGGGCCCCGGTGTTCCGCTTTCGCATGAACCCTTGGCCCCAAAAGGCTTCGACTCTGCTTGGCTCCTATACTTGCTGACATCTTCTTGAGGCGCGCGGGAACAATGCGCGCTGTCAACAAATTGGGCACAGTCCGGATGGTTACCAGATGGGCAAGCCCGCGCCTACGGTGACCAAAAATTTGGATCGGAGATATGGCAGCTGCGGCGACGCAAATGGATCCAAGATAGTTTTAATGTAAACTTCAGTTTTTAAAACTTAATGAGCACTCTCTGGGCCATTATGTCCCATGGTATGCTCTGAACCCTGGGATCCTGATTGAAAAACAAAGGAGAAACAGTCAGTAAGAGACGACAGGCTGCATCTTACCATCAATAATTGCATCACTGCTTACTATCAGGTAGGATCACAGTTATGTTCTAATCTATAGTTTAAGAAAAACTACAAACCCTCCGATTTCACTCAAGAGTGGGTTAATAAAATTACACATTATACATTATACATTTATTAGCATAATAATGACATACGTTAACATTAACACGTTTGAGTAAGTACCAAAACATGCACTAGGCTCTCACTGAGAAAGAAAAGAAAACTAAAACCAAAGCTAAAGCAAAAATTTCCCCTTACAACTGACCCCTTAAGAAAAGTCCACAACAATACGCAACTAGCATTGTTTTAATTTAATAACAGTCACAAGCTCCCGAAGGATTGAACGGACAAACGAAAAAATTACTTGTGACACCCCTGGGATGTCGCCTACTCGCCGTTCCTTTATAAAACCAGGGTCCAGAGCTTCCAGAGCTCAGAAACGAAGCTGCAGCCCTGAAGTCACTACGGCTTCTCTTGAACAAGCTCCTGAAACATGGTAGTAGAATTAACCGGAAAATTCGCGTGAGTACTTTAATTATTTTATTCCTAGTTATTTGTCTATCTGATTTTCTTGTATAATTTTTATAACCTTAGCATATCATCAGCCTTATAATATTCCCACTGTTTGTAATCAGGCCTCAGGTCATAATCTAAATCTCGGGCCCAGTGCGTACTCGTACTAAAAAATTCGAAAACGTGTGTCTTCGAGTTTTTGGTTCTAGGACATGATGGTTTCCTCACAATGTTTTCCTTCACCATTTTGAGAGAAGTGGTGATGAAATAAATTACACAAACTAATGTGCCTGGTTGGGTTTGAATCTGCGAGATGTATTTCGTAAGACGGGGCTTTTACCTCTCGACCTCTCTTTCTGCTCTCGATAAATTTTTATGAAGTCTAAATTTATTTTGTATCCTCTAAAGGAGCAAAAGTGTCCATCAAACACTTCTTTTATAAGCATTTTTATGGTCCATTAGGTACCAGGCCTTTCAAAGTGGCAGTAGACTCTCCATAAGAAATTTCTCAGATGTTACGGTTTATGGCAAAAGTCTCATTCCATTTACTGTATGGACTTTTAAAAAAACGTCAACCTCTTTTTTTATTTCGATATTCTTTCGGGTAATCGAGTATAAAACATCAGACTTCGCCTTGTCTAGTTTTTGATGTGTAAAAGTGTTATTTTTTAAATAATTGTGACTTATTACCGACATACCTAGGGAAAAGTGAACAGGTATTGTCAGTATACTTTTGCCAAACCCATCGGGACATCCATTTTTTTAATTTTAACAACTAATTTTTCTAATTAATTTAATTCTAATCTGATTGACTTTAAGCCTTTTTTATGGTAGGTAAAAATCATCCAATGACGAATCCCTTGGGCGGAGCCGGAAAGAATATCAGACTCTTACTGACTATACAAACTACCCTGTTCCATCCTTGCCTTAGTCCCAGAGCTCTGGTGTTACGCATCAACCCTTGGCCCCAAGATAGTTATGCGTAGACGTGGCGCATATTTTTCACATAGTGTTTATAATTTGCTAGTCTTTTTGCGCCTTATTTCGCCAAGTAAAATGTTTTTCTTTCTTTCTTTTTTTTGCGGTTTTCACTCCGGGATCGGGTAGTATATTATTTTGCAGATTTTTTTTGTAGCAATCCGTGTTCCAGATTTGAGCCCATTTGAAAGAAATAGATTCTCCTCTTATTACTGTATAATACTTAGATATTTTAATGTATTTTGACTGGTCTGTAGGTTTAGATTTTTAAAGGCTTCAGTCGTAATTTGACAATGACAGCTTCATTATAACTTACATTTGTATTTTACACTAGATACTAAACTAAGACTCTTATAGATCTATTGCATACAAAATTAATAAAGTTCATTAGCCACTTCTTAAGTAAGACTAGATAAAATACTCTGAAATACTCCAATATCAGTCAAGTCAATCAGTGTTCTGTTTAATTTACGCTTCCTAATAAACTCTAATCGTGCCGCTTAATTTTTTAGACATATTTACAATAAGTACAGAAAATGTCCTCTACTGTACCATATACTAAAAATTTCGAAGGTTCCGTCTTTTTAATTAAGAAATAAAAAAAAAACTAAGCGGTATGTTGAAGATTGCAGCCTAAGAGCTATCACAACAAGTTTCCGTTGCATTTCAGTGTTCTCAAATCATGGTATATGGTAGTTAGTGGCCGCATTGCTATGGCGGACGTCGTGGATTCGATTCCCACTCAGGAAAAATCTTTTGTGATGAGCACGATCATTTTCAGCTTTCTAGAGCGTTGGCTCTAGAAAGTCGTTGAGATTATCCGCAGACAAACAGACAGACTTGGCGAAACTATAAAGATTTTTTGTTGACTACGGAACCCTAAAAAGCAAAAACTAAAACCCGACTACGACAAAAAAATGCGAAAATTAAATAAAGTAGTAAAAATTCACTCAAGTATGAATGATGATTCCGCTCTGCCTAAGGGCGGAATTTGTCGTTGGACGATTTTTTTCACCATAAAAAAAAACTTGTATTCCATTAAGTTTGTAGTGGTCGATAAAAATTAGTTTCTACATTTTAACGAAAATATACTTTGTTTACAGATTTTAACAAAATGCGCAGAAAAGTACAAACGTTTCTCCTGTTCATCTTCATAATAACTACCGATGTCGTCCTTGGCAAAGCAAATAAAACAAAAACATTTAAAACTAATCACAAGAAACATAGTGTATTGAAAGAAAAGTCTGACAATGATCGCATTAAGAGATCCCTGAATGATGACGAAGACCGACCATTCTGGCCCAACAGAGGTAAAAAACAAATCGGTAATGAACCTAATTATTACACCAAAAATGACAATGATTTTGAATATAATCAAAAATTCGCCAAGTCCAGTGATAAAGTACAGAAAGAACAACCATTTTGGGGTAATAGAGGAAGACGAGATAATTCCCTGGAAAACATGTACGGACATACCGTTGATTTTCCCGATTATTTTGTTAAACATTGCGAACACTGCAGCGAATTTGTTCCGAAGCCTGAAGAATATAGAAATGTAAAAGATAGAAGAGTTGAGTTCTTGTCTCCATTCTGGGGGAGCCGAGGTCGAAGAAATTCGGCAGAAATTGAAGGTTTAGACGATGACCCTTTTTGGGGTAACAGGGGCAGAAGGCAGGAACAAGAACCATTTTGGGGGAATAGAGGCCGGAGAACTGACAATGAACCATTCTGGGGTAATAGAGGCAGACGCGACGACGAACCGTTTTGGGGAAATCGTGGCAGACGTGACGATGTGGAACCTTTTTGGGGCAATCGTGGAAGAAGAGATGATTCAGAGCCATTTTGGGGCAATAGAGGAAGAAGAGAGTTAGATGAACCATTTTGGGGTAACCGAGGGAGAAGGGAGGAAGAACCATTTTGGGGAAATCGTGGTAGACGAAAGATTTCAGAAACAAACTGGATTCGTAAGCAAGATTTAAAAGAATCAATTCTGAGTGCCATAAATGACGTTGAGGATGACATCGAAAATCTTTCACGACTTAAAAAGAGTAATGCTGAGCCGAATTCCTTTTGGAATAGTAGAGGAAGAGATAATAAACTATCATCTTTATTTAATGGACATGCAAGAAGTCGAACTGCTAATTTAGGAAGACACGGACAAACCACTGAACCAGGAACAGTATTGGAAAACCGAATGTACGTCGACGAGCCAAATTATATTATAGTTGAAAGAAGCGGTCGATCTTCAGCCGAAGTTGATGACCCATATTATATATCAAGAGGTAAAAAATATTATATAAATTACAATTTGGAACAAGCAGCCAGGGATAGACGAGGAGCCATTGAAGAAATAGTTAAAACTGTACGTAATGATCCTTATTACATCGCAAGAGGTAAAAAAGATATCGATGTTACTAAAAATGGAACTTTTTCAATGCACAAAGAAGAATATACCAAAGCTAAAGAACTTATATGTGCTGCAATTGACTTGATAATGATAAAAAATGATGGAGCAAAAGTTAAACGGGAAATTGACGATAACGACCGAGACAGACGAACTATTCTGAAAAAACTGGCCGCTCAACTTCAAATTGATCCGTATTTTGTAAGTAGGGGCAAGAAAAATCAAATTTCCGGTGACAAAGATAATCTTCAAGATTTTATTAGTAATGTAGCTGAAAAATGTAACTAAAAGTAGATTAAGATTTCTCATTTGATGTTTTCAAAGATATATTTATGGAACTTGCTGTAACTTTAACCGATAAGTAGTGATTTCGTAATAATCGTAATAGAATTTGTTTGTGACCTGATGAAATAAAATATAGATTATTTATCATGTCTTAATTTATTTAATTTTTCTTAACCGCAAACACAGATATATTATGAGTACTAAACAAACATCACAGAAAACTATGAAAATTAACGGGTGTTAAAAGAAATTTACGAGTTTTTTACGTTTCTTGACACCTTTAATATTTAAATATGTTTACAATAAATTTTCATCAGTTACATATCTTAGTAAAATAAAACACAGTCATGTTAGTGCGACTTTTTTATTATTCTGCAATATTATAAATATAGGATACATCGTCCAAACATCCTATTTTAAAAATTTGTTGCTCTCATATGTCAGATCAGGTAAATTTTCAAAAACAATTTGAGCAATCACAAAATTATACACTTTTATGACCAGATTTTCGATGATGTGGCAAGGTACATTCGGAATAACAGTTGTATACCTACTACTAAGCTATATGAGAAAATACCGGATACAGATTGATTTTGGATTCCAAAACATAGTTCTGTTGTTACCCTTGATTACTTTCTCAACTTTCTAGAAGATTCCGTGAAAAGTGAATAAGAAAGATTCGATCTAAAAGATAGTTCTAATAAAGATTACACCTAAATAGACGAAGAGATCAGTCTAGATTTTTAATTAATTTTAGACATCAAAAATCTTCTTGCAGTTTTGATTAGATAATATTTTCAAGCAAAGTTTTCTAATAGATAAAGTCTAGTGAAAAACAAAATTGAGCTAGTAAGCACGAGTAACGGAAAAATGAAAGCTATGACGATGAAATTAATGAATAATTTAGAAGACCTAAAAGTCGATTAGGTACATCAATTTATCATTATTTCAATAGCCTACAACAGTTTCACTACTACTCAGACAACGATAATATTATAAAGACACGTACTGTCTTGATATGGGTTGGATACATGTAAATAGTTCTAAAACACTTGATAGAAACGTCTATTAGGTACGCAACAGGCCATTATACAGATGGTCCAATTTATTTAATAATACTGCACGTTTAAATTAATTTTGATACATTGGGGCGAATTGGTAAAATTTGACATTTCATGTCCTAACGTTAATAATCTCATATCACGCTCACAAGCGCAAAACACAAAAAGATTTATTATATTTTTAACATACATCAACGTTTCGAAATGAAAGCTGGAATAATACTAACATTCATTGACGAAAACATTTAAAAAATAAAACCTTTAGGCTTTCACTGACGAGTGAAACGTACGTAGAATATTCAAAACGTCAACTAAAAAGTCCTTGACGCGGTGTGCGTCAGAATGATCTAGAACCCTGTAGGCCGTCAAATTCGTTCATACTCTCCACAGTAGGAGATGATTGGTCGAATCTTCTCTGCCTGCGTCTTCCGTCATGGTCGAACTCCTGAAGTCTTCGTATCCATCTCCACCGGATATGATGAGAGTTTCCTTATTATTCTGAGTCGGCTCAGCCTGTTTCTGTAGTTTCTCGGCGTTTGTCGACCTGCGACTTAGTGCCTTTGTCTTCAATGTGGTTTGTGTCGTTTTTGCTGGTTGCTTTTGTGCGGCTGGGTTCTCGACGATTGTCAGGAACCTCACGTGGCCGGTGTGCCCGTAGGTTATACCTGGAAATTTAACAATTAACATTTAAATTGTCTTTTTGCTACATTGTAATTTTTTGGCTTCTGGGGACGATAGATTTTTGCTACTAAATCGAACTTGTTTCGACAATTTAAATTTTGTGTTATACTTTCGACACACACGTCAATAAATTGTAGTTTTTTATCTGCTTACTAATACAGACCGATACAAAGAGCCTTCCTGATGGATCAAGAAATCCATCAGGAAGGCTATTGTTAGTAGCGGTGATAAAATAAATTACAACAAGTAATGCGCCTGGCTGGATTTTAATCAGTGACGTCTTACTCTTAAGTTGGATCAGTTACTGCTCATACAGTATCAGGCCTAAGGGCAATTGCATCTTTACCTAGCGGCATCCGACTTCCTCACACTTTGCCTAATTAAAAATCTCTTTTTGAAGATCAATATCTTACATTACAAAATTATCAAGACAGTATTATACAGTGTGACGCTTCTTCTACATGTTTCGAGATAGTACTCTTACCGGTAAGATGCGGCACAGTAAAGGCTCCAGTCCTGGGGTTAGGGGAGTTGTGCAGTGGAGCAGTCAGCAGTACTCCTGCGCTGGTGCCCACCCACAGGGTATCGCGGTGAGCGAGGAGAGCTGTGACGCGCAGGCACGCCGCCTTGTGCTGGCGTATTATATCGTCGCATCCTGGGAATGTGAGAAACAGTTTAGATCAAAGAACCGAAACCCATTCCTAGCAATCACCGAAAGCTGTTTTTTTTGTATGGTAGGTAAAAATCATCCAATGACGAGTACCACTCTTGGGCGGAGCGAGAAACAGTGTCAGACTCTTACTGACTTCCTTGCCTTATTCCCAGAGCCCCGGTATAACGTTTTCGCACCAATCCTCAACCTCGGGAGGCTTCAGCCCTGTAGGGCCCCAGTTTGCTGACAGCTCCTTGAAGCGCGCGAGAACGGTGCGCGCCGTCGACGACTAGGGTTCGGTCTGGACTGTAACCCGCTCTCCTGTTCCACCAAGCCGGGATATGTCGCTGGATGATCCATACTACAAAAATCTCTGCGTACCTTAGAATAAATCAAAACAGCGGAAGAAAGGTGACTCGCCTCTAGCGCGTGGACCGTTACAATTGGGACTAAATGGCACGATTTCACAATCGCAATCGACGAGCGACTTATACAAGGGTACTTTGATTTTTTTTTCACGACTGCGCTGAGTCTTATCTCTTTCTTTGTCTATCACTAAATATAAGTTTGCGCCTGTGATGACACTGATCATAGAAATATAGGTTTTTTGGTTGCGGTGTTAACGCCTAAAGTATCTTTATTATAATATATCAATGCTGCTTAGTCGTATTGTCTCATACCATCTACAAAACCATTTCAAACACAAACATTTTCATGGTTGCGCTCCAAGATCTTGTTGTGTAACCTATATGTAAGGACGCTTTCAATTTAACCGCAACCTCCCTCGCGGCAGCAGCCTGGTTGCAGTGCTGCTGTCACGCTGCTCTGTTATTCCATAAAAATAAAACTATATGCGACTGTCGCGTTGCAACCGCGCTGCGACCGCGCATCCTTCATTTATACAACAAAGTACCGCAAGTGGGACGTTGCGGCTAAATTGGAGGCGCCCTTATAGGTTACACAACAAGATCATAATCATGGAACGCCATCATGAACGTTTCTGTAATTTGGAGGCACCCTAAACATTGCTTACCATGCAACATCTTAGTGACTTGCGGCGTGATATTGATCTCTGCCAGTTGCTCGCGAGTGCTGGAGTTGTAGCACCGCAGCTGAGCGGCGTTGTGCAGTGACAGCCATATTGTGCCGCCCGCCACTGCCATGTGGCTGATCGGCTTCGTCTCTGAACTTATTTGGAATGTTTCGTCCACCTAGAAACAGGTTTGAAAATTTAAAGGATACAGAAATATAAAAATGAAGGTGTTATACCTTCATTTTTATATTTCTGTAACATTTACAATTTAGCTTCTCTTTTTTGACTCACCAAAATTTCGACTATTCAAAAGTGCTTCGTTTATTAAAATCAAATGCTTGATCAAATTATAAATTTATAATACACTGCTTCTGTCATTACAATGCTCTAACAGCAATATTTAAGTATAAATAAGTAAAACTATTTAATAGAGTAACAATTAACAATCTATAATTTAAAAAAAAAAGAAACAGAATTTTTATGGAGATTTCTATCGTCAAGTAACTACTTCTAGGCAAGTAATTACTTCATTATAAATACGGGTTTGATTATCAATTAGGTACTGTATATCTGAACTGCCGAACTCATTCATCATTTTAGACAAAAGACGTCTACTGCTGAACATAGGCTTCACCCAAGTGCCACCATAATTAGTGATTCCCATGACTCTGACCAAGTCATCGGTAAACCTTCCAATCATCAATATTGTAATGAAATGGTTCGACTTGCTGATTTAAATAAAATAAAAAATAAAGTCTAAAGAAATTATATACTACTTTTGTTTCTATAATACCATTTCATTTCTCAAGTACGTGGGTACACTTGTAAACAAAAATTAAACTTGCATCAAGATATCCAGATCGGAAAAATATTTATACAAATAATTGTACTATGCGGAAATTGGGCCACACACGCAGCGTTGCAAATAAATCTTATCGTTATGCTAATTGTTCTTTAACCTTAAAATAATGTTATAATCTCACTATGCGAAGCTACGCAAAGCGTCTCAAGCGTAAAGACATCATATAGATAGACGATGAGGAGAATTTCTGATCTTTTCCAATGAGGAGCGCACTCAAATTGACATAGCTCACTTACCAAATTTGCTTAGAAACTGATTGCAGATACAAGAAACAAACAAAAAATGCTAACTCGATTATATAACCAAAAGTAGATTTAGCCTTGTTCCTAAAGCAGTAGTTCCATTACCTGCAGTGTATGCGGGTTGATGATCTTGATGGAGGCATGCGTGGCGCACCAGAGCTTGCCGCTGGACAGCAACATGCTGCTCACGGGGCTGCTGCCCGTGCCCACCGGGATCGTCGAGCGCTCCGACCAGGAACCATCTGGGGAGGACGTCGAAGTAATAACTTAACTGGTTTGGTGAATGGTTTAGACAAGAAATAAGGAATTGGAGAAGTTAAAGACAGAGAAGAAGATTTTAATTATAATTGTTATATATTTCGTAAATATTCTGTCGATGCTGAGGGTCTGGAGATCAGGAAGAGGGACAAGAAGGGTCAGGAGTTTGATGATGAGATAGGTTAAAGATGTTAAAAAGAGCTTTGTTCAGATGTAGGACAATGTAAAAATATAAGACGTTAAAGATGACTAAGACGTTAAAGTACTAATCCATATCGCTGTCATCCGTCATCCGAAAATGGAGCTAAACATTAACAGCATTGCCACGTTGAATGGAAACAATTGGTCGTTTAAAGCCTTATAATTTAGTATTGAAGACAGTGTGTTTATGAATATAATGATTTTGAACTATTTTTACCAAGGATGCATCCAAAGATGAGAAGAGCGACATGATGTCCATTTTGGTCTACAGCAATTACTATCTTCTAAAAGCCAATGGCATGTTAATTATAAAAAGTCTTTATGAAACATGAATGTTAGAAAGGGTGTAAAGGTGGCCCAAGAAGTTAAGAAATTTTTTGGCAGTGATTTTAATATTCGATGCATTTTTTTTACTATAATTTAGTATCAATAGTAAGTTAATGGTTAGATTGTAAGAAAACCCATTTGCCAAAACCGGTAACCCAGGATATAATATTCTGGCGCTGGTTAGTGGACAAATCTCCCATCTGTCCCCAAACAATAAGAACAGAAGAGGATAAGGAACAAGACAAAGTTTGTTTTTAGGCAAAAAGTGATCTAAATGTTTCTATACTCTAAACAAAATATGACGTGTGTATTTTTACTTACCTATATCCCGGCAATATACGACTAGATCACCGTTGCCAAGTGCAACAAATACTTTTCCCTCGACGTATCTGAAAATAAACAATCTTTTATTAGAAATTTTTTGAAATGTCTTATTTCGTTGTCATAAAAAAATAGGTTAGTTGAGTGTGAGATTCGGTTTGAATTTATTTAGATAACTCTTTATTGTGGCTTTATGAAAAATATTAGGATTTAATGGTAGTTTGTATACTTGTTTTCAATTTAAAATCTTAACCTTGCGAGATAGTTCGAAAGATTTACCATGGGTTTGAAATGCAAAGGGCAATCAAAGTAACACAGATGACCTAGAGTGGAAAAATTAAGTTTATTAATTTCTCACCTCAAATGGCTGTTTCCAAACTAAGGGAAACGAGGATTTGTCAGGTTCCTCTGGGATCAAAACCTAGTCATTTTTCTTTGCAATACAATCGTTTATTTTTATTGTCAAGAGAAAGCATTGAAATGTATAGATTTGTTAGCTCAATCTAACAAATATACTCACACAATGGAATGAACCCCCGAGTTATGCTGCAGTTTCACTTTGTTTTTCTTTATCCTAATGTTGTCAAGACAATTGTACACATGTATACAACCATCCTCTGTGCCAAGCCACATAGTTGGCTGATTGGCTGTGGTGCCACTATCTTCTGAAGACTGACGACTGGCCGGTGATGATAGAGTGCCTGGAAATTTATAGACGCCAATTAGAAATTTTGGAACACCAATGTTTGGGACCAATAAAACTAAGTGTGCTTTGTGAGTGGTGTTCTATTTATCTTTATGTTCTTATTAAGCATTGTAGGTAGTTGTGAGGCAAAGCAAAGCATTGTCAGATTCGGCTCATCAGATTTTTTTTTTTTAATTTAAGAGGAAACGCCGTTGCGTCATAAGCGGTCATTCTGTATCATCTTTGTCTTTATTGTGATTAATAAATGATTTGTGAGCAAATATTATTTCGAAAATACAATGGGCAAAATGTTGATGACCATCTAATTGCGTTTCCTCTTAAGGGTCAACTTAGACTGGTACAGAACGTCGTCTTACTACACGTGACGTGTCTTCTTTGTTCATTATATATGCGTTAATTTTCAAGCGGTTGGTTTAGAGACCTTCTGTATCTTTCTATATTTTTTGTGGTCAATCTTCCCACGATTTGTACCTACCTAGTTTACTACTGTCTCTCGTGTACTTGATTGTGTTATTTGACAATGTCGTTAGCAGTTCTAAATTTTTTTATTGTGTGGTCGGTTGTTAGTCATGTAATGAAACAATAACAGATTATTGAAACCTTTCAAAGCAATCTATTCCGCTAAGCATATTTCATTATCCTGAGGAAAAGCTAAAAGGTTGAAAATCTGGTAGAAAGCTTTTTTTTATTATGAGCAAATTTTCATAAAGCGCTTCAAGTCATGCAAAAGTAAATATTTCGATTTTCTATATTACCCAACATGGCACGTCCAGTTACTAAGTTGCGTTGGAATAGGAAATATATAAGTAAGTAAATAAAGTAATGGGAAACATCGAAACAGACATAATTATATACAATATTATTTATAAAGAATACAATGACAAATACAATCGTTAGGTTGGATTTAGAATCTATTTGATATTAAACACAAATCTACGTTAGTGTGAATATTAAAACATTGGAAGTGATGGAATAATAAAATTTGGAATTAACAGCAATGAAAAAACAACAATCTACTTATCGACAATGGAAACTACTTTGACACAAAAATTTGTAATTGAAATATAGAAAATAATAATTCAAAGAATGATTTTGTCTATGACGTGGAATATGAAAGAGGGACCTAACTAAACATATAATAGAAATAAAATGATAAAGTAACTCAATCAAAATCTTACCGGAGTTAATTCCCATAGCCTGCTTATCTACAGCAGGGTTGGAGCTCGATTTCATCACAGGATGCACCTGAATACTTTGCCCAGTATGTGGGGTGCTCAAGCTCTTGCTATGGTTGGGAGTCAACGTGGTCCTGTGGTTGCCCAAACTGGCAGTCAAGCTGCTGTGCAGACGAATAGTAGCAGACTCCTGGCTGCGTTCGGATTGGGCGTCCTGGTTCTCGCTGGTTGAGGAGCCGTCATCTTCTTCGTCACTTGAGGATGAGCTGTGGGGAAGAATTTAAGATTGTTGTAACTTGAAATAAATATATTCTTTACCTTTTTTATGATTTGAAAATTTGTATCAAGTTCATCTCTTGGAGACTAAATGACAGAGTAAACCTATATAATTTTGCTAGTGTGTGTTATCAAAGGAAGGGCATAAGTATAAAATAATAATTATAATTTATTCAGTACAACGCTAAATTTTCAAATAGTAGTAGAAAAGAAGGCTTATTTATTCATTAAATTCAATTGAAGAAAGAAAAGACTGAGGTGGGTGAGGATAGGACGGTATGGATGTAGTACTGTGGTAGTTCTATTACAAATAGTTTTGGACTAGAAAAACTATTTGGAATCAATCTTGTATTTTATTGTTAAATACATTCATAGTCTATATGATGACGCAGTAGCAAATTGTCCGCCCTAATAGTGTGTTCGCACCAAACCAAATATTTGTATACATTACAAATATTTGTTCCAAGCTTGGTTATTTGTATGCCATCGTTATTTGTTTGGATAGCGACATCCGTGTCGTCCGTGTCAAAGGAATTATGGGCTATAATAACTTTCTGTTTATCCCTACCAAAGACAGTGTCGTTTCTTCACTAGATTCTTATGATATTCTAAAAAATACTCATTGAGTTCTTCTGATGTGATACTCCTCGTTTTAAGAATTGAATAAATCTAGTAATTTATTTCGATTGAATTTACATGTACTCTTGAAATGTCAATGAGTTAGTCAAAAAACAAGTTAATTGTATATTCCAAAGCATTTCAATCAAAATAATGCAATTCTCTATAGAGAATTATGCGCAAGTCCATAAATTACAAAAATTTTGGTTACATATTTTCTTGACTTTTATTTTGTGACAGCAATGAAATTAAGTATGGTAAATAAAATGAGTATAAAAATATAGAAATTAAAATAAGTCACTGGTAGTTAAGAGATGACCAGTCTAAACTAACAGCATACATTCACGAGCTCATTTTAAAGGAAACTATGACTTTAAAAATATGAAAAAATATGACTTTACTATAAAAAGAAGTTAAATAGTAAGGTTTTTTTCGGTGTGTAAAAATCATCCAATGCCAACTCCTGCCTTTGAATGGAGCAGGAGATCTTACTGACTAAAAAACCCGCCTCGTTCCTACGGCTAGTTCATAGGCCAAGTCTTCTTTTCAGACGCGAACCTTGGGCCCCAGTTGGCTTAAGTCAAATACCAGGGTCTGTATAAAATAGTAGTACCATTAGTATAATGTAATGTTACAGACCTGTCCAGCCGTATATTCTTGCAGCTGTCATCAGGATCAGATATGCTGATACCGGGCTTTACTGAACTGGTGCTGTTCAGCGAACTCGTGCTCCTGAAACATAGTTTATAAGTAGAGTTACCTAAATTTATCTTTGAAAACAGTAGGGGAGAGGAGGAATCTACCTAATAGAATATTTTTTGGATATGAATTTTAAGACAATATAAATTGAAAGAAAGCGTGATGGAAGTACATAGGATGAATGATAGAATTATAGTTGTGAAAGTTATGTTAGAGAATGTTATGTTGAATGTAGTTAGTGTGTATGCACCACAAGTAGGATGTAATGAAACGGTGAAAGAGAAGTTTTGGGAGGATTTTGATACGGCCTTGATGAACATCCCTGTACATGAGGAGTTGATAGTGGGAGGTGATTTTAATGGACATGTGGGAAGAATGAGAGGTATGTATGAAAGAGTACATGGTGGATGGGGTTTCGGAAATCCAAATAATGAAGGAGAGTCACTGTTGCAATCCGCTACTGCATTTGATCTAGCAGTAGCCAATACGTGGTTTCAGAAAAAAGATGAACACCTGGCCACGTATAAAAGTGGTAATCATAAGACACAAATAGATTACTTTCTAGTTCGGCGCAACAACTTAAAGTACGTAATGGATTGCAAAGTGCTGCCAGGAGAAGACCTAGTGTCGCAACACAGACTCCTGGTTATGACATCAGTGGTTCAAATTCATTGTAGGAAAAACAAAGAGCGCCCGCCCCCTAGAATAAAATGGCACAGGCTAGAGAGGAATGACTGCGCGAAGAAGTTCAGAGAGCGAGTGATGGACAGAATGATAGAGATGGGAGACATGAATGATCGAAGTATAAATGAAAGCTGGAATGAGATGGCTGGGTGTATAATGCAAGCAGCGAAAGATATTTTGGGAGAGACGAGAGGAAAGGGCACAATAGACAGAGATACATGGTGGTGGTCGACAGAAGTTCAGAATGTATTGAAAGAAAAGAAGAAAAAATTCAAGGAATGGCAGTGTGTACAAACAGATAATGTTAGTTTGAAAGCTGAAAGAAAGAGTGAGTATGATGCTTTAAAGAAAAAAGCCAAGAGAGCCGTGGCAATAGCAAAAGCAAAAGCCCAGGATAAACTGTATGATACATTAGATAGTCCTGCAGGCCAGAAAGAGCTGTACCGGCTCTCTAGAATGAGAGAAAGAAAGGCAAGGGATGTTTGCCAGGTAAGATGTGTAAGAGATGAAAGGGGAATGGTTCTATCTGATGATGAAAAAATCAAAGAAAGGTGGAAGGAATATTTTGAAAGACTTATGAATGAAGAAAATAATTGGAGTGGGGTTTTAGAGAATAAACCAGTGAATGTGGGGTTAGTGAGAATGGTTAGTATGGAGGTAGTCAGGGAAGCAGTGAATGGAATGAAAAATGGTAAAGCCATTGGCCCGGACGGAATACCAGTTGAGGTGTGGAAGTTATTGAGAGTGGATGGATGGGTGTGGTTAGCTTTATTCTTCAATAAGCTGTTGCAGGAAGAAGCCATACCTGATGAATGGTGCAACAGTTCCTTGGTGCCCATCTTTAAAAACAAAGGTGATGTGCTTGAGTGCAACAATTATAGAGGAATAAAGCTAATGTCGCATACCATGAAAGTATGGGAGAAAGTTATTGAACGGCGGCTGAGAGAAGAGAGTGAAATTTCACAGAACCAATTCGGTTTTATGCCTGGTCGTGGCACAACGGATGCCATATTTGCTATACGCCAGTTGTGCGAAAAATACAGAGGTGCACATAAAAACTTGCACATGGTATTCGTTGACCTCGAAAAGGCATACGACCGGGTACCTCGTGAGGTTCTGTGGTGGGCCCTTAAGGAGAAAGGTGTGCCTGAGAAGTACGTGCAGTTGATCCGAGCGATGTATAGTCGCTGCACTACACAAGTCCGGTCTGCAGCGGGCACCACTAACAACTTCAATGTGGCTGTCGGTTTACACCAAGGGTCGGCTCTTAGCCCTTACCTCTTCCTAATAATAATGGACGCTCTGACGTCGGACATTCAGGAAGAGGCTCCCTGGTGTATGCTGTTTGCCGATGATATTGTGCTGGTTGCCGAGAGTGCCCCAGAGGTCCAGAGCAGATTGGAGGTGTGGTGGCAAAGACTGGAGAGTGTTGGCCTAAAATTGAGCAGAACTAAAACCGAGTACCTGTTCTGCGATTTTGGCGGTCTCTCTAGTCCTGTGCCCATAACTCTCGCTGGAACGCCCATACCAATCTGTTCCGACTTTAGGTACCTTGGGTCGCTTATCCAAGGGAATGGTGAGGTAGACCGAGACGTGGCACATCGGATCAACTCAGGATGGATGAAATGGCGACAGGTCACTGGAACAACTTGCGACCCACGGATGCCCCTCAAATTGAAGGGTAAAATCTACAAGTCCGTGATAAGGCCTGTCCTACTTTATGGGTCAGAATGTTGGGCTATGAAAAAGACGGATGAAAAGAGATTGCATGTAGCAGAGATGAGAATGTTGAGATGGATGTGTGGTGTGACGAGAATGGATAAAGTGAGAAATGAGTATATTAGAAGAAGTCTGAAAGTGGCGCCAGTGACTGAAAAGTTGAAAGGGAACCGTCTGTCTTGGTATGGCCATGTAAAAAGGCGGGATGAAACACATGTTACAAAAAAAGCAATGAGTATAAATGTGGATGGATGGAGAGGGAGAGGGAGACCAAAGAAAATATGGATGGATTGTGTGAGAAGTGATATGAGAGAAAGAGGAGTTAGTGATAGCGAGACGGGTGACAGGACAGAGTGGAAGAAGAAGACATATTGCGCCGACCCCAAATAAAACGGGACAAGGGCAGGAAGATGATGATGAATTTTAAGACAATAATGGATTGTTCTAGTTTGGTATAAGGACTATGACGTGGGATCTTACAAGTGCCACTTTTGGTACAAAAGATGGCCAGATAATATTTAAAACAAAAACATTGCTTCATGTTGTATATCAAACCCAACAGATTGATCATACAGTCTGCAAATGCATTGGCATACGCTTCCGCGGACTCTACTGGTACGGACGACATCGTTTTTGCATCAAGTAAATTATTACCGTTTGTCCGGGACGTTGTAATTTCGAATAATATTTATTAACAGCAATTCACCAGTAATATTGATCAATTAATTAAGCCCCAAGCGAACGCCGGCATTTGCATACATATTGTTATTTAATTGTGTCTGTAATTACAAGATCGAAAAGCTAAAAAAATAATCACTTTAACTCCGCCTAAACGACTTGATAAAGAAGACTATAGAAATATTTTAACCTTGCGTGGTGTAATAGTGATTATCTACCAAAACTGAAACATCACAGCATACATTTCCAGAAATCAGCGTTAGTTAGCGTTTGCCTCGTCTGGGGGACTGCAACAGTTTGCCGGCTCAAGTGTTTCCGTGCAATTATAATTTAGGTGTCTTCAAGGCTAGAGTGAATAGTCTCTTATCAAACTAGTGCGCCTTACCATCAACGATTGCATCACTGCTTACCATAAGGTGGGATCGCAGTCAAGCACTAGTTTATAGCAATTTACGAAAAAATCAGAATAAAACTTACGGTATATCCAGCGTTTGCTGCCTGGTAAGCGCGGGAGCAGGCGGCACACAAGCAACGCACAAGATGCGTGCGTTGCAGACGCCATTGCATGACGTCACTTGAGGCTTCGGTGACAGCGTTAGCACGCAGACCTGGCCTACGTAGCCATCGCTATTGCACACCTGGAAATATCAATTTAAGGATGAGACTTGGCTTAGTGAGAAAACATGTACTTATTTTATATCATACCCTCTAAAATCATGCAAAATATCTTGGATATTATTATTATTTATTGCAGCACACGATTTAGATGGATGAAGAAGGTGAGTGAGGTTAAAGAAAAGATGTATGATGTAAGACAGATGATGGCGGGAGTTAGTGTTAACGTGTTAAATGACAGAACAGAAAAAAAAATTGCAACCTTAAATGACATGGGATAAGAGGGGGAAGATGATGAAGATCACACAACACGATTCACGATTATAGACAAAAGTATATTTTAATACGAACTTAATTTCCCACAATGACTTAAAGTTCCCCAATAAACATAGTAATGAAAATGATGATGATTTTATTCATAACTAGCTTTTGTCAGCGGCTTCGCCCGCGTACATAAAATATAGCCTATGTCACTCAGGAGTAAAGCAGCTTTGTATTGTTGCTAAAATTATTCCAATCGGACCAGTAGTTCCAGAGATTACCCCCTACAAACAAAAAAACATAAAAACAAAAAAACAAACTTTACCTCTTTATTATATTAGTGTAGATAGAGAGATGAGATTAAAATTGATGAGATTAAACTAAAGAACAAAGAAGAGAATTAGTGAAGAGATTTAACAACCACAAATAGCAGGAAATTATCGGTTGATGACAGTATTACCGTCGAACACCTGAAGGTGGGTTAGGAAACCCTAAAGGCAATGGAAAGTATTATGCCTTGAGTTCCCTTGCGCGATCGAATCAGGAATGAAGATATCCACAAGAGAACCAAGGTTGCCAATACTGCACAGAGAATCGCTAAACTAAAGTGGCAATCGACTAGGCACATTGCTCGCACTACAGTTAGCCATTGCAACCAAAAGGTTCTTGAGTGCCGGCCGCGTACCAGAAAACGGTGCGTATGTAAATCTTCCGACAAGGTGAACCAATAACTTGGTAAATGTTGCAGGAATCCGCTGGATGCGAGTACCATGGTGTCATTTGGGGAAGGCCTATGTCCAGCAATGGTCTTTGCTCTGAAATGATAATGATGATGATTGGTGGGAAATTATGTTTATCTGAATTTTCAAGTCTTACCCAAACATCAGGCGACTGCCCTTTCGGCGGCAAAGTAGGAGCAGCGCAAGTGAACTGCAACCCAGCCCGAGTCTTGCGAATTGGAACTGGCGACAGAAACTCTGGTGCTGGACGTTCTTGACCGTATACACCTGGAATTTAGAGTCATTTTAAGTTTAAAAATCTTTATTTGACCTTAGAAAAGCTAAGGTGTATTGTACGTATGGTATATCGGGCTGGTATCCGCAACTTCACGTCTAAAGCGCGTAGCTTTGGTGTTTAACCTTTTTTTTAAGGTTTAGGTTAAAATTTAGATACATTTGTATCGTTTTCATCGTATCATGATATTAAACATTATATCTTCTGATGTCATTTATTACTATTTCAAAATTAATCAAAAACTTACATAACTTTTGTTTGGTCTCATTGATTAGCTCCTCCCAACTACTCCTCTTCTCTGCCTTCGGATATATTATTGTGATGTTTTCAGGACCATTTCTGAAAGTCGTAATAGTTTCTGTACTGCCAAAAAACAATGACGAGATGTTGATTAAATTTATCAACTCATGATTATGTCCCCATGACATATACCGGTGAAACTTAATAAATTAAGTTTTATCAAGTTGAGCTAATCGCCAATCAAAACTTATAAAAAAAAATCGTCACAAATATATTATGGGTAAAATGGCAGATGAATTAGCTTTTAGTCTTTCTGGTTCATTTAGCTTTTAGTCTGTGAACACATTAGGCTTATTAGATGGGCTGATTATTTAAATCACTATTTGTTCCTCATCGCCTAGCTATCTGATATTAGAATTTAGTTTAACCAAATACTTCTTCGTCTTTTAATCTTTTTTGGTGATTCTGGTCTACACAAAATTCTTGATTTATTATACCAAATAATATGCTTTTTATTTAGAAAATGTATTTTTTTTACGTTATTGGCTTGTTTTTCTTTTCGATTACAATGGACAAATTGTCATCGTAATCATTGAGTGTAACAAAGTGATTACTTACGAAGTATTCAAACTGATCTCCATATAACACAGCTGGGTATCACTATTCTGCCTTTCAGAAAGCTGCCTGTTTAATGTATGCAGCATCTCTCGCACCATCTCCTCTAGCTGCAAGTGCTGGGTGTGCAAGGCCGCCACGCTCTCTGAGATCTGCGTCAGTGTGTTCACGTCCTCATTCAAAGTTTCCACCTCATGCATAATCCTCCTTAGGTTCTCGTCTTTAGCTGTTGCCAAAGAAAGTATGGATTAGTTATGAAAGTTGTTTAAAGTATAAGTTATATTGGAACGTAATTGATTGGAATCTCGAATATTTAGTTAGCTGCTTTGTGGTAAACATGTTACATAATTGCTCAAACTTGAAAAAAAAGAAGCCATAAATAAACCATTTACAGGTTTTAAAAATTGTCGAAACAAGTCGGTCACTCAGAAAAATGAAGCCAATTGTACATTCTTAACTTTACTCATTAGGTAATTTATATTGTGGTCATAGGGTTAAATTAGCCATCCAATTGGATGCCTAGGGCGTTTGTTAACGCATCCAATTGGATGCCTAGGCCGATAGTTGTTTGAACTAAAATAACTCTAATTTTAGCAGCTTTGAGTATTGAAAGTTAGTCTTTTCAAAATGACTAATCAAGACTCCGCCATATGATTCAAATTTACTCAATTGAACTGAATAATTACACAACGTTCAGCCATCTGGTTAAACGTTGTGGTCAACAATATGGCTACTGGCTAGTTTTTCTTCAGCCATTTGATTGAATACCGGCGTTTAACCAACGCCCTAGGCTTCTAATTGGATGGCTAATTTAACCAAATGGCTGCAACAGATATATGAAAAAACGTGGTAGACGCTACACAAGCACAAGGAACAGATTCCTCAAATAAAGATGACTGTAAATAATAAAAAAAATCATAGATTTCATTTCTTCAAGAATAAACAAACAATGATTGATAAAAAATGTTCGCATATTTGTGATTTTATCAAACTGAACAGCATTTAATTCTATTTCATACGGTTGATGTCGGCGTTCCTAAGTCAAACAGGATATCCTGCTTTAATTTGCAAATGACGAAACTCACAACATTCTCAAGGCCTTTATTTCATCTTTTAACTAATGAAATTCGTTGCTCCGTAATTAAAAAAAGATTCAAAGAATTGTAAAGTATCTATAAAGGACATAGTAAGTATGACTATAATCAAAAACGTACAACAAGTGTATCTATTGTTACAGACTTCGGGTTCGTCATATACCAGCTCGACATGAAAACTCCTTAGTATATACTTGACATTGTAACTTCTTGGTCTATTGACGCGAATAATTATAAATAAATGATTATAGCGCCTTCCGCTTGTCAGCTTCCGGTACATCAAATAATTAGTAAAAGTTATTATATTGTGCATTATTCTTTGATATATATTATTGTTAATAATTAATATTTAAGGATCCATTTTATTAGATTATTTAATTGTAAATTAATAGTAATGTATTCGTGTGTGATATAAAAGCCGCTGTGTTGACAGTCTTCCTTATATAAAACTCCTTAGTTACGGTTGCTAAGCAAATAACATTAAGAGAAAATTACTCGCTGCTGTAATATTTGAATTATAATTATAAACTTGTTGAATGAGAAGTATCGTTGTTTTACTGTGACCATCCTGACGTAACAGTTGGTTCACACTATACAACATATATATGTGACCCATTTTTCCCTGACTTAAACGATGTTACTTTTATGTACAGTACGGCCGTCGGGTTTTGGCAAGCCTGTAGTTAGTAGGGACCCTGCAGAAGGGTCGAAGCCAATCAGGGCCACGGGTTTGTGTCTGAAAAGGAAGGCTCTGGCCCTGGTATGTATGGCGATGTAGGAATGGGGTAGGTTTTTTAGTCAGTAAGAGTCTGACACTTGTTTTCCGCTCCGCCCAAGAGCGGGACTCGTCATTGGATGATTTTTACCTACCATAAAAAAAAAAAGCCTGTAGTTAGGCTCTGCGAATTTTAGTGTTTGAAATTTCGTACAAAAATAACGGTTCAGAAATAAAATAAATGCAAACAAGCGTTTTTAATAGAAATAACCACTGCAAATTGCATTTATTTGTTTAAACTATTTATTTGTTTACGAATTGTGCTAAAATTCGCAGAGCCTAACTTCATCACGCACCGTGTCGCTTACTATCACGGGTCCAAGTTGACTATTTTTGTAATATCGTCATTCCAACACGATCCCATTGCCATTTTGCTAAAAGTTTGTAAACTGTTAATTCACAATTGCCGATCATTGGTCATAAAAGTCTTTGACCAGTGCGTGTTGCCAATGATGACTTACGGTAGTGAGACGTGGTCGCTTACTATGGGTCTCTTAAGAAGGCTCAATGTCACCCAGCGAGCAATGGAGAGAGCGATGCTTGGTATTTCCCTGCTTGATCGAATCAGGAATGATGAGATCCGCAGGAGAACGAAATCAACCGACATCGCTCGAAGGATTGCATCGCTGAAGTGGCAGTGGGTGGGACACATAGCGCGGAGAACCGATGGCCGTTGGGGCGGAAAGGTTCTCGAATGGCGACCGCGTACCGGACGACGCTCCGTGGGCAGGCCCCCTACAAGGTGGACCGACGATCTGGTGAAGGTCGCGGGAAGCCGCTGGATGCGGACAGCACAGGACCGATCGTTGTGGAGATCCTTGGGGGAGGCCTATGCCCAGCAGTGGGCGTCGCTCGGCTGACATGATGATCATTGGTCAGTGAGATTTTGTAATAGAATTGTGGTACGAGCTGTCTTTTAACGATTCAAAAGCAATGACAGACTGCACAATAACATTCTAAATGTGTGACTAATCAAAGGAACTGTATTTTTTAGCAGATTATTGCATTAGTCAGATATTCATTTGTCATCATAATGTACGAAATTACCATATTCTATGCCATTTCTTTTAATGAGTGTCAGTGGTTGATCATTGGAAACACATAATGAGAATGACGCTATTATGTTAGTAAATTATAAAACTTGTCAAAATCAACAATTATGAAATCAGTTATAGACCATTTTGACACTATTGTAAAAGAATTGAGGGCAAGTGAGTGAACTTATGATCCATAGTGAAAAAAAAAATTTAGACATAAATAAAATCTTCTTCATTCAAGGTTTTCAAAAGTTTTAAGCCAGTCACAACAGCTTGTAGATTTCAAATCGTAACACAAACGATAGTTTCCTCTATAAACTTTGCCATACTTTCTCATTTCTCCAGCACCGTGAAAAGTTTATTATTGATATCGAATCAATATTTCACCACTTACAATTTGACCTAGTTCGCGACGCTACAAAGCAATTGCTACAATTTCCTCGTTTTCCGTTTATTTATTCCCAAGATGGAAACTGACCTTTCTGAGGTCTGCTTCAGTAATTTTTAATAAAACATTTTTGTCAATAACCTTTGTAAATGGCTCTTTCATGTTTCGTTTGGTAGTTTCTTTGTGGTTTCTGTTTTTATTTGCTTTTCTGTGGGAGGCATATGTTTGTCTTTGTGTATATTGCTGATTGGAGGTACCTGAATTTTCTTTGAGAAAATACCTTCTTTGTGTTTTTGTTTTTTATTTTTTTAAGCTTGTTTGTGGGTCACAGTAGGTGAACGTTGATTTTATTTCATAAATTGTTTTTTTTTGTAGGTGAGGTTTTATCTTGCTTCTTCTTTACTAGAGTCTTTTACTAACTCATCATCATCATCCTATCCTTATCCCATTTTACTTGGGGTCGGTGCAACATGTTTTTTTCTTCCACTCTGTCCTGTCATCCGTCACACTATCACTAACTCCCTTTTCTTTCATATCACTCTTTACACAATCCATCCATCTCTTCTTCGGCCTCCCTCTTCCTTCTTCTTCTCTTCCTTCTTAGTCTTTTACTAACTAAAAGCTACATTTATGCTCCTATTTTGCTTTGAGTCCCAGGACCTCGCGGGGTTCCCGTTCGGACAACTCATAGCCCCAGTAGGCTTCTTACTGGGTCCCTATAGTTTTCGTGGCATCTCTTCGAGGCTCACGTTTACACTATGCGCCGACGACGATTCGCACTCAGTCCGGACGGTTTACAGAGTTTTATAAAGACCATTTTTCGGACATTGCTTTCTTATTTAAAAAAACTGATAGTTTAAAAAGTTTGAATGCAATATTTCGTATTCTCGTGTCACTAGCATATTTCTAAGGCCATTATTGCATATCATATTTAGTTTCAGAGACAGAATTTTTTTTCTGATTACCTGGTTGAAAAAAAATACGATTTTTAAAAAAATCTATTTCAAAAAGTAAACATGCCAATGACATGGGAATACGAAATATTGTATTGAAACAACTTAAACTATCAGTATTTTTAAATAAAAAAACAAGTTTTCAATGAAAATATATTTTTTCATAACAAGCTTTTATAGCGGTGGTCTATACTTATATAAATAAAACTCGTCAAGACGATTCACACGAGCCCAAACTCGACGTGGTTGTGCCGTTTAATTACAGAGTTCCTATGGCTACCTCGCGATTCCATCATCAGATCAGCTCCATGTCATCATAATATTGCATTGTCATCCGAACTAAACGTGTATACCAAATTTCAGCTCAATCGGAAACCGGGAAGTGGATCAAATTTAAGTTGCAAGATTTGATTACAGAACGACAGACAACGGGACAGGTGAAACTACAACAACGGTAAGACAGCAAGCTACCCATTGCTTGTCATTTGCTAACCAACGCCTACACATTTCACAAAACCGATTCTTCATTTAACTAAAGGAGTGTCACATACAGCAACGTCAGCTAATATAAAATGAAACGGTACTTTTTGCAACCTCAAAACTTTTTTTGGTATTACAAAAGCTACTCAAAAATTCAGATTTAATTATCAGATAAGGTTCAAATGGAGATTACCTTTAACAATCTCAAGATCGGCGAGCGATATCCTCATGAGTAGTTTGTACTTATTTCCTTCCATTTGACTTGCTATGTTACTTTGGTATGTTCTGAAAACAAACAAGAATAAATTAGGGAAGTAATTAGTTGGTTTTATAACACAGTATTGTAAATGATGAAGGGAACCATCGTGAGGAAACCGGCATCCACCAATCCGCTCTGGCCCCGCGTGGTGGATTATGGCTCATTCCCTCTCCTAGAGAGGAGGGCTGTATCCTAGCAGAGGAAACATTAAAAAGGCTGATAAGGATAATACAGTATTGTAAGCAACAAATAAATAGAAGCTATTATTTAAATTGAGACCCGTAAATCGGTTACTGTGCGTTCAAGGTCAATCGCCATGATGGTTCAACTTGTGTGACGAGGATTAAAACCGATTTTCAAGTCTCGATCAAAATAGGGGGTTGTGAGTAAATCTAACTGTAATACATGGTTTAACTTATTTGCTGCGTACCATTTGTATATAGTGTTTTTTTCTTAATCAACAAACTACGCGCTTTGTACACATACATGGAAAAGTCTCCGCATATTAAAATGGTCACCCACCCTTAGACCGACTTCAGAAATTGTTACTTAAACTCATAATAAACTTGCTCTTTCATTTATTTCAATCAGTAAATAAATGAAAACTAGCTATTGTCAACCACATGGAATAAATATAAATATAAAAAAATTCAGCCTCCATAGCCAAGTTACTATCGTTTTGCTAACGTCGAACGCTTGGAATGTTCTGACCACGTGACAGAGCGTTGAGATTACGTCAGAACAAAGGGATTAAGGGCGTGGCCAACTCAAAACTTTCGACGTTAACGAAACGATTGTAATTGGACCAAGAGGTATGACAAAAATGTTTTGTCTAACTTACGGAGTGGGCTTCTTTATCGTTCCCGTCCTTCTCTTAACGCTAGTTATCAACAGAGTATCATTGAAGAGAAAGAGAGCTCTATCTTTTATGGTTCCTTGCGCCGACGGCATAGTCACTGTCTCATGTCTCAGGAACATTCGGTCCAGTGTCACCAGGTTTGATAGACCCTCGATCATCTGCTCCAGTTCCCTCAATGTCTGCTGTTGCTGCTCAAGTTCTAAGCTCTCTCGTTCAGTACAATTTATCAGTTCTAGTAAATCATGGATCTCCTTTTGGGCTTCTAGAAGGAGTTTGTGGTCTGGATGTGACTGGTCTGAAAATAACAAAAAATACGTAAAACGGTTGAGCATCGGTGTAAGTACTTTCGCGGCCATTTTTGCCTGTTCAAAGAAAAAATCGCTTGAATCCTGTGACGCGGCGACAAATCAAACTTTTAAAGTTTTCGGGCAGACAGATACCAAATTGCTACGTGGTCCTTCGAGCCGGATACGTACCGACTTTAATAATTACGTTTGCTAGTTTTATAAAAAATGCACGAAAGCAAAATTGCTTAGCTGTTTGATTGTATTGCTCCGAACATACTTAACATTCATTAAGTTCTTTAGGTATTTTTCTGTTTTTAATTTATGTATATATTTATGTAGTTTTAAGGTTAGAGATTGACTTATTTTTTGTAAATAAAGGTAACGACTGAACATACTTAATAGTTATTAAATTAACTAACTTGTTAGTTATACAATTTTCGGAGATTCTTTTTACACTAGAGCAATTACAGTATCCCAAAAGGAAATCGGCACAGCTGTAAGGAGACCTCAAGTCGTATTACAAAAATAAATCATGTACTTAAAGAAAATTAATTTTGCACCTGCCTTTCTCCCCTCCTTATAAAATATTGTTTCAAAGCGACTCCCATCAATAATGAGGGACAAAATTTATTTGACACCGTCGGCTTGGTAGCTATTGTTATTCTAACTTCGAACTAAGTCATTAAGCTGGTCTTTAAAACAAAGAGGGTGCTCCATTTCTTATAAATCCTCAAAATAAGAATTAATAACTTTTTTTTCATTTCACTTTGCACGGTTGTGCATTTGGCCAGTATCAAGTTTGTAATTGCTTTAAATTAGGGCTGGACTGCGATCCCACCTGATGGTAAGCAGTGATACAATCGTTGATGGTGAGGCGAATTAGTTTATTAAGAGCCTATTCACTCTAGCCATGAAGACACCTAAATTATAATCAGACGGAAAGACCTCAGCTGGCAAACTGTTCCAGTTATACAGTAATAAAGAAAGTATTAAGAGAAAAGGAAAAATATAGAGAGTTGTAAGTAGACTTCAACACAGAATACAATCATTCTATGAATAATGGTCTGGCAATATTTGACAGCTAATGGAGGACGTCAATCAGTCACTTTATTTCATCTCCACTTCTTTTCTTTCACTGTTTTGAGAGCAGTGAAAGAAAAGAAGTCAACGAAGAACATCGTCAGGAAATCGGCATGGCCCAGAACCAAAAATTCAAAGACATGTGACATCCGGTCTCCACACCGGACCTGCATGGTGGATTATGACCCATTCCGTCCCTTAGAAAGGAGGCCTGAGTCTCAACCGTGGGAACATAATAAGGCTGATGGTATGCTATGCTAGAAACAAAATATCATAGAAAAACGAAATTGTCTCTAAATTAACCAACCTGTATGCTTTATCAGCCTCTGTATCAGCAGTTTGTAGCTCGGGAACTTCTGCACCGGTTTGATGAGCAAGTTGTCCAGTGACAACTTTCCCTTATGGTCCCTTGCCATAGCATCGAGGAACTTGGCGAAGGCCGGCCTGGATGCTGACGCCGTCTTGATGGTTTCCTTCGCTTTCTTTAGGTTGTTTATAAACGACATGTAGGTGTCGATTACGGTGGGTTTTGTGAACTGTAAAAGAAAGTTGTGGTTAGCAGTGGCTTTATCTACTTTAAACTGACGAAAACAAAATTAATTGTTCATGTTTTGTAGAGAAAATCTTGCGAGAAACTCCCGTCTAAAAAGATTGATTTTTACAATAGTTTCAAATTATAATCTTAATAGGCTTGATAGGACAGTGTGCACCATTCAACATGAAAAAAAGCAGTTCACTCTTGAGTGCTCACACTGTGAGTATTTTGCCGCCCTCAAAAAATTTACCTACGACATCATTTTCAAACTTTGCGAAATTTTGAGTTGAGCGTAGTGTAACATTGTTAGTTACTCATCCTGTACCTGACAGTTCTAAATCTATATGTTTTTTTTCGTTCAATCCATCTAAAGGATGTGTGTAGGCGATTACGACGTGCGTTGAAGGTTAAAATCACTTATTGTACACTTATTTTTATAAATGCTCATCTTGTAATAGTAGGTATAAGATGTGCAATAAATAATATGACAAATAAATAATTTAATATTGCAAGTTTGAGTACAATCAGTTCATAAGGGACCGCGATAAGGAACGATTTCTACTTCCCAACTTTTGCGCGGCGGCAAATTGCTCACCACGTGACATTCTATGTAATGTTATATGTGTCAAACCTAGTATTATTACAATAATCCTATGTTTTTAACTTTCCATATAATTGCTTAGAATCAGTACGCAGTTACGTAGTAAATAAACAGTATTATTATTGTGGATTATTTCCGCTCTAATAGTCAGAATAATCCTATTTCCATAATTTGCTTCCTATAATCCACTCACGCGTTTTGCATACATGAAAACGCGTTTTCCTTCACTTGGTATTACAGAATCTTGATGTGATATGACAGAATTTAAATTAAGGTAAATCCATATATTCATTCATTTGTAAACAATTTACTGCTTTACGTCATTACTGTATTTTTTAACGTACTCGTATTTTATTTATTTATTTTTAGGACAACCAACAAAGCATACACCACTATACAAGCTATAGATTCAACATTGTTACATTTCATTTCATTTTAATATTTTAGGCAGCGATTTTTGCTTTATAAAAGAAAAAAGTATCAAAACCTTATAGGATATTTCCTAGAATCCTGTAAGTTGCTATGAAGTAAGGTTTCATAGCTCAAGTAAAGAAAACATATTGACTAATAGTGGCTCCGGCAAACTTTGTACCTACGACCAATTTGTTTTATTCACAGTTTAAACTTTTCCTGAACTTTTAAAAATATTTCAAGACTAAAATTAACCTAACCGGTCCAGCCGTTCTCGAGTTTTAGCGAGACTAACGAATAGCTAATCATTTTTATACAAAATTGATACGACAGATTGGCTTTCCTTAAAAATAATCATTGTACACACCATTATGAACAACTTTTACTATGAGACCAAACCAAAAATCACGAAAATAAAAACCCGCCTCCATAGATTTTTATCCACATAACTCGACAAAATGCATGGAGTAGCGGGTTTTGTTTTCGTCATCAACTTTGTATATAAGATCTATAAACTATTTTGTAGTTAGGTCACAAAATCAAAATCATAGCGATTCGCGATCGGGAACTGAACTATTTACTTAAATAAGTTTATACAAAACCTTTAATTTGAACCCAACTCGCACATGCTCCAATCGTTTATTAAATCAATACATGTAAAAAGCAATGCCACTTTTCGTTGTAATTTTATAACGCAAGAACGGGTTCACCTATCCAAATCAAAAGTTTAGGCTTTGTTCGGACTATTTAGTAAACGGTTTATGTGAAGTTTCTACGAAATCGGTCGAGCGGTTCTTCATTTATCACATTTTCTGTTACCAGGTGTAAAGTCGCGGGCAAAAGCTAGTGTTAAATATAATGTGATGTGGCAGTGCTTTTAATAAATACATAAATAAAGTAACTACGGTATTACTCCATATTTGCCTCACTGTCTTTGATATTGACGTTACATTAGCATATTTAAAGGCTTGTCGTGTAATCAGGTCGAGAGAAATAAGCGAGGAAATTTTCCTCCCACCGGAGGAGGGTGGTTGAAGAAAGGCGCCTTAAGTATCTTACATTTTGTAATTAAAGAAAATATGTTTTAATGGAATTGTTAATCCTAACCGCACTGGGTCTGCGTGGTGGATCACGGCCTATTTCCTTTTCTAGAAAGGAGGTTTGAGTCCTAGCTGTGGTAACATTATAATTAAGGCTGATGCTTTACTATTCCATCATCGAACAACCTGACGTACGGCAGGTGTCCACCTTGTTAATACCTCTGCGGTCAGGACTAAGAGTTTAGCCTTGTTATTTTTACTGCATACATCGAAGGACTGCGACAGTTAGTCTGCTGCGGTCTTTATTCTTCCAGAGTTGAGTCAAGTGCTCTCTGTACCTTTTTCCACCCACATCTTTTCTTTGCTATTGTGTGGGTCAAACATTTTTGTAGAAATTTAGGGTCTGGCATAACGTACAATTGTATTGAAAAACGTCATATGATACATGTGAGTAGTTAAATGATATTTTATTTTGCAAATGGGTTTTAAAATAACACTTTTACACGTCAATATTTTTTCTTTTCGTCAGTTTAAGCTAGATGAGTCCGGTGTTTCCTAGCTGACTACCCTGAGAAGAAACACCGAAACAAACTCAGGAGTCTCTTTTAAAGTCCATACAATAACCATGTATTGGTCAAATCATATGAGAATCATGCAGATTAATGTCTCAGATGGTCTTTTGAAGAAAGAACCACCAGATTTGAGTAGACCTGTCCAGTCAGTGCAAGCATTTGTCAGTATTCGTGTAGCTCAAACTTAGGACTACTAAGGAGCTCAATGACTTGACGATCAATACCAAAGAAAGGACATTTGTGTAGGCCGCATTAAATACTCAAATCTGTCAGACATCATATTAAAATTACGGAAAAGGAAAAGTAATTGACATAGTCTCCACATTCACAATAATAAAAAAAAAATACAAAAATGTAACACTGCAAAGTAAATTATTGCAAGCCAAAAATTAAAAAATAAAATTAAACTACAATAATTGTGCTGGAGCAGGTCAATCCCAAGCCGTCTTGTCCTCAGGATACTCCTTAACAGTATAAAAAGCCTTTTGGCAAAGTTAGTGAAAGGTTACCGTTCTTGGCTCTCACAAGACCCTCGCCTCGGCTCGGGTATTAATAGTGGTATTAATACCCGAGCCGAGGCGAGGGTCTCGGCGGTAACCTCCTACATTACACACTTGTATCATAATGTACTATTAAGGTGTTCTAGTTCGTAGATATCTACATCTGCACTAATATATTAAAGACGTAAAGTTTGTTTTTTAATTTTTTTGTTTGTAGGAGGTAATCTCTGGAACTACTGGTCCGATTGGGGAAATTTTAGCAATAATAGAAAGCTGCTTTACTCCTGAGTGACATAGGCTATATTTTATGTACGCGGGCGAAGCCGCTGACAAAAGCTAGTTTTTTATATGATGTGAACATATTTTGGTCACCAGAAAATGTTTATCTATATTGCGTAGAGCGCTACATATTTTTTTTTTAATGTAAGCTAAGTTACTTCTTACATGATCAGCTACCTACCAGTGAATATTCCGTCAAAATCGATATAGCTCTTTCGGAGATTAGCGGGAACAAACAGAGAGAAAGGAAGATAAACAAATTAGATACCAAAGATCGAATATACTTTCATATTGGGGGATTTAAAATATTTTGTAAGATTACAAATATTTTCTTACTCGTACATTTTATTACTTCGCTTTTCTTCACATACATGAGGCTATATTATTTTTATGCATTAGTATTATATTTACCTCCAATAGTGATTGATGAAGATGGAGCGAAGGTTTTTTTTTTATTTACATGCGAAGATTAAGAATGTAAAAATTACCGAGTCACCTATCATCTATGGCATAGCATTGCAATATAGCATCAGCCTTATAATATTCCACTGTTGGACTCAAGCTTCCTCTTAAGAAGAGGAAAATCGTATAGACGATTTTCCTCTTCTTTTTTTCTTCTTCTTCTGTTCATAGGAACAGAAGCCTTAAAAATACTCAGAGAATAATTGTGAAAAAGGCTATCTGATTCTTAAAGTTTTCTTTAGAATGGGTTGGGCAAGGTAGTTTTCTTGTAGACGCAGTGTAGAAAGGCCAATCACAAGATGGACTAGTGAGGGTTACGACAATCCGAAGGATACGAGAGGCTCAGTATTGCTCGTTTAACCTTTCAAATACCGTAATCTTACTAATATTATAAATGGGAAAGTTACGATGTTTGGATGTTTGTTACTGAATCACGCCAAAACGGCTGGACGGATCTGGATGAAATTTGGCACAGGCATAGGATACACTCCGGAATAGGACATAGCTACTTTTTATCCCGGAAAACCCAACCCCAATATCACGCGGGCGAAGCCGCGGGCAAAAGCTAGTTAGAGACATAATAGAAAGATAATAGGTAAGCGAATGCTAGTCAAGAGTTTAACATGCGCTATTATGTTACTTTTTGGTGTACAGTAAAGTTTATTCAATTCATCTCTATTCTCCCTATTAGTGCGAAAAACAAATCATGGGCCTAAAAGCCACAGGAGACAGATTATCGAGAAAGTCTATTGAAAAGAACTGTCCAAGTTAACTCTTTTAAACTCCACTGCTTACCTCAAAGTTGAATACAAGTCTAATGTTATATGTATAAGTACGTTGCTTTAAGTCCATACAGTTGATCGACGCAAGCTTGGAGGAGGAAATTGAATAGAACCCTCCCGTCCGGAGTACCTAAAGACGGTCTAGTTTGTAACATGGCATTCGGATTGGCATGTTTAGATTCAGAATATATGTGAAAGGTCCATTTATAAGTGACAAACCAAGTATACAAGAAAATGCGCAACGGTTTCCGCTCTCTAAAGATATTGTCTAGATATGTAATTATAGACGTTGACTAACCTGTGAACCCTACCAAAATATGTTCATATCATATAAAAAATATCCAAGTGCTAGAACACCTAAATGCACCGACTGGCCTGTCAGCCTACTAGTTAGTGACCCTGACTGCTATGCGGGAAGTCGTGGGTTCGATTCCCACTCAGGACAAATGTTTGTGTGATGAGCACGATCATTTGGACTGTGTCTGGGTGTAATTTATCTATAATATGTTTGTATTTACAAATAAATAAGTATGTTTATCAGTTGTCTAGTACTCATAACACAAGCTCTGCTTAGCTTGAGACTAATCGGCGTTGGGTAATAGTTGTCGAATATTAGGTATTATTTAAGTACATTATGATACAAGTGTGTAATATAGGAGGTTACCGTCGAGGTGGTATTAACACCCGAGCAGTGGCGAGGGTATTCAGAGAGCCAAGAACGGTAACTTTTCATTACTCATACGTATCATAATTGACGTTTTTCAATACACTTGTACGTTATAACCAGAGTCCTATATTTCTACAAAAAGATTTGACCTATACAATAGCAAATAAAAGACGTGGGTGGGAAAAGGTGCAGAGAGCACTTGGCTTTACTCTGGAAGACTACAATACAAGCTAGTCAATGAATTTCGGTTCATGATCCCGATCAGAATGGACATCTCCTCATGAGAACATATTGTGTAGGTGATGAGTAGGAAAAGAACAATAAAAACGTAATAATACCTATTTTTTTATATAAGTTTCACGCATCACTATCTAGTCCCAAATTAACCAGAGCATGTACTATGAGTCAACGTCAACTGATAAAGATATTTGGTACATATTTTTAAATACATACATAAATATCTACTATCTGTATACAAAGTTGATACGATACTGCCGAGCAGACACTAAAACGCAGTAAAAAAGGCTATTTTACAATACTTTTACTGCGTTTTAGTATCTGTACGGCAGGATAGGTGAACTTTCCTTAAAAAGGAACATCTACACTAATATAATAAAGAGGTAAAGTTTGTTTTTTTGTTTTTTTATTTTTTTGTTTATAGGAGGTAATCTCTGGAACTACTGGTCCGATTGGAAAAATTTTAGCAACAATAGAAAGCTGCTTTTCTCCTGAGTGACATAGGCTTATTTTATGTAGGTACGCGGGCGAAGCCGCGGACAAAAGCTAGTTGTTTATAAATCACAAAAAACATACATTTTGTCGAGTAATGATCCTTTTTAAGGAAAGCCCATTTGTCCTATCAACTTTATATATAAAAGTGAAATACCACTAACTGATTAATTACGAAAACTCAGAAACCACAAACTTACAATTTGGCAGGCAGACCAATTCCTCATAGGGTACCCTCTACCCTCAGAACAGTGGTGGCCGAGTGGTAACGGCCCCGACTTACGAGTCGTAGGTCGCGGGTTCAAACCCAGCCAGGCGCATTACTTTGTGTAATTTATTTCATCACCACTGCTCTCAAAACGGTGAAGGAAAACATCGTGAGGAAACCGGCATGTCCTAGAACCAAAAATTCGAAGACATGTGACATCCACCAATCCGCACTGGGCCCGCGTGGTGGATCATGGCCCATTCCCTCTCCTAGAGAGAGGAGGCCTGTGTCCCTGCAGTGGGAACATTAAAAGGCTGATGATGATGACCCTCTATAAGGAACCGGTCTACCTGATAAGTAAGACATCCCCTAAGAATGGAATGTACGAAACTCCACCACAAAGGGGTAAAACGGGGGTTCTAAGTTTGTATGGAAAAAACCGATTTTAACGCGGGCGAAGCCGCTGTTAGAAGCTAGTGTAATATAAATACATATATATATATAAAAGGAGAAACTGACTGACTGACATATCAACGCATTGCCAAAACTACTGGGCCTAGAAGCGTGAAATATTGCTCAAGGCTTCCTTTTATGACGTAGGCGAACACTAAGAAAGGGTTTTTCAAAATTCAGCGTCTAAAGGGATGTAATGAGGGTCTAAAGTTTGTATGGAGAACCCTACTTTCACGCGGGCGGAGCCGCTGGCAGAAGACCAGTATAAAATAAATCTTACCACATCTAAAAACACGTCTCCAACTTTCTGTTGCAGGTCCCATTGCTCCAGCCTTCGCCTCAACTGCTCCAAGAACACCTGGTGCACGTTGAGGATCCCGGGTACTTGGTAGAAGATCTCATCCACCAGGAATGCGTCTAGGAGACCAGCGTTCTCTGGACTCTTCAGCGGCTGGAGATATTTCTGTTGAAAGAGAAAATAAATTTAGTTATGTATATGTGTATACTTAATATCTGGTAAACTTAATAAATTTAACAGCACTTTAATTGACAAGTTAGGCAATTGGAACATTACAGTGAACAATGGCAATATTTTGTACTAGCTTTTTCCAGCGGCTTCGCCCGCGTACATAAAATATAGCCTCACTCAGGAGTAAAGCAGTTTTCTATTGTTGCTAATTTTTTTCCAATCGGACCAGTAGTTCCAGAGATTACCCCCTACAAACAAAAAAACAAACTTTACCTCTTTATTATATTAGTGTAGATAATGATTTTTTTTCCATGGTTGAAAACGAGTTTAATAAGAATTTTGAAAAGAAGACTAAAAGCATCTGCCATCAGTTTAAATTTAGTGACTGGGCGACTAAAGGAATTAGATTAAGTAGGGAAAGACTTTTCGAGCTGTATGGCCTTAAGCCTATCATTAACACAGAAACTTTCAATAAGTATGTTGCTACTTACTCAAAAATGTTTAAAAATACTTGTAAGGCAGCTAAAGCCTTATATATTAGCAACAAAGTTAAAACAGCAGATAATGAAATAAAAACGGTTTGGAAAATTATAAATAATGAAACAAACATGAATAAAACACATAATAATGATTTCACGTTAGAGACTGATCATGGCCTCATTAGTGATAACAAAATAGTTGTGGAAGAATTTGTAAATTTCTTTACCAGTATACCTATTAAAACTACTGAAACCCTAGATTCATCGCCATCGCAAGCTTTTGATTTATTGCAGGCGAATGTTGCAGCCTGTCAGACTGAATTTAACTTTAAGCACATAAACCCCAAAACAGTAATGAAAGCTTTTAAACAAATCAAGGTTAAATTAACGGAAGATCTATGGGGTATGTCTATCAAAGTTTGTACCTCAATTATTGAGACAATAGCGCCGTATTTAGCTTTAATATTTAATTTATGTATAGATCAAGGAGTCTTTCCGGATCTAATGAAGTATAGTAAAGTGATACCACTTTTTAAATCCGGGGATAGTAAAAACACTAATAATTATAGGCCTGTGTCCGTGTTGCCAGTTTTTAGCAAGATATTTGAAAAAGTGATGTTGGATCAAATGCTTAATTATTTTAACACGAATAACATCTTGCACGACAAACAGTATGGCTTCACCAAAGGACGTTGCACGACGGATGCTGGTGTCTCCTTACTAAAACATATATTTGATGCATGGGAGGAAGCACAAGATGCTATAGGCATCTTCTGCGACCTATCTAAGGCATTTGATTGTGTAGATCATGAAACACTACTCCTAAAACTTGAGCATTACGGACTAGGCATAACAGCGTTAAGATTAATAAAATCTTATTTAAATGATAGACAGCAACTAGTTCAGATTAATGGTGTTAATTCGTCGAAATTAAATGTCAAAATGGGAGTACCCCAAGGTTCAATTTTAGGGCCTTTTTTATTTTTAGTTTATATTAATGATTTACCCAATTTATTGCAAAATAAACTTAATTTGGTGTTGTTTGCCGATGACACTTCATTAATTTTTAAGATAAATAGAAAGACTAATAATTTCGACGACGAAAATAACGCCATACTGCAGGTCCAAAACTGGTTCACTGCTAATAACCTAGTTTTAAATGGAAAAAAACTAAATGTATAAGATTTTCCCTACCTAATGTTAAAAGTAGTGATTGTGACATTATATTGAACAATGAGAAACTAGAATTCGTTGATAAAACAGTTTTCCTGGGGATTACGCTTGACTCAAGGCTACAGTGGGGTCCTCATTTAACATCTCTTGCAGGACGGCTTAGCTCAGCTGCATATGCTATAAGAAAAATCCGCCAATTTACGGATATTGATACCGCTAGACTAGTCTATTTTAGTTATTTTCATAGTATTATGTCATACGGTATCTTACTGTGGGGACGGGCTGCAGACATAGACTCAATTTTTATACTACAGAAAAGAGCTATAAGAGCCATTTACAATCTCCGCCGGTGCGATTCTCTAAGGGAACTGTTTAAAGATATTAACATCATGACGGTGCCTTGTCAATATATTTATGAAAACATCATGTACGTTAGGAAAAATCTTCATCTTTTTAGTAAAAGAGGCGATAGACACAATTATTTTACAAGAAATAGGGATCAGTTAGTTCAACCAGGCTTCAGACTGGCTAAAGTGGCCTCTTCTTTCATGGGGTACTGTTTAAAATGTTATAATAAAATACCTCCCAATATATTAGAACTCAATGAAATTAAATTCAAATCTTGTGTTAAACGCACACTATGTAGACAAGCTTATTATAAGTTAGAGGATTATATACAAGATAAAAATGCTTGGCTCATTGCCGGTCCAGCTCCACTACCACTAGTCCCTACGAATTGATTATTATTTTTATTTTTAATTTTAAATTTTCACATTATTCTAGTGTTGTATAATGTCATCATCATCATCATGTCAGCCGAGCGACGCCCACTGCTGGGCATAGGCCTCCCCCAAGGATCTCCACAACGATCGGTCCTGTGCTGTCCGCATCCAGCGGCTTCCCGCGACCTTCACCAGATCGTCGGTCCACCTTGTAGGGGGCCTGCCCACGGAGCGTCGTCCGGTACGCGGTCGCCATTCGAGAACCTTTCCACCCCAACGGCCATCGGTTCTCCGCGCTATGTGTCCCGCCCACTGCCACTTCAGCGATGCAATCCTTCGAGCGATGTCGGTTGATTTCGTTCTCCTGCGGATCTCATCATTCCTGATTCGATCAAGCAGGGAAATACCAAGCATCGCTCTCTCCATTGCTCGCTGGGTGACCTTGAGCCTTCTTAAAAGACCCATAGTAAGCGACCACGTCTCACTACCGTACGTCATCACTGGCAACACGCACTGGTCAAAGACTTTTGTCTTGAGACACTGAGGTATTTCGGACGCGAATATATGCCGTAGCTTCCCGAACGCTGCCCATCCGAGTTGGATTCGACGAGAGATCTCTTTCTCGAAGTTGGACTTACCTAACTGGATTGTCTGTCCCAGGTAAACATAGTGGTCAACAACTTCGAGTGTAATGCTCCCAACGTTAACTGGAGCGGGTGCAACATGGGCATTTAACATGATTTTCGTCTTGTCCATGTTCATCTTAAGACCCACTCTTTTGGAAGCATTACCGAGATCTTCGAGCATTATGTTCAGGTCTTCCAAGGTCTCAGCCATAAGAACTATGTCATCGGCAAATCGCAGGTGTGTTAAGTACTCGCCATTGATGTTGATGCCGCGTCCTTTCCAGTCCAGAAGCTTGAAAATATCCTCCAACGCAGCTGTGAACAGTTTTGGAGAGATAACGTCTCCTTGTCTCACGCCTCGTTGTAGTTGGATCGGATTAGAGCTCTGGTTCTGTAATTGGACCGACATGGTGGCGTTTTGGTATAAGTACTTTAGCACCTCGATGTACCTGTAGTCTATTTGACACCTTTGGAGAGACTGCAGAACTGCCCAGGTCTCAATCGAATCAAAGGCTTTCTCATAGTCCACGAACGCTAAACAAAGTGGCAAGTTGTACTCTTCGGTCTTCTGTATAACTTGCCGCAGCGTATGAATGTGGTCTATGGTACTATAGCCTTTTCGGAACCCGGCTTGTTCGGGAGGTTGGAAGTCGTCGAACCTGCGAGCGAGACGATTCGTAATGACTCTAGAGAACAACTTATAGATATGGCTCAGAAGCGAGATGGGTCTGTAGTTTTTCAAGAGAGTTTTATCACCCTTCTTGAAGAACAGCATCACATCGCTTCTGCCCCATGCCTTTGGCGTTTTGCCCTCGAGGATGACAGAATTGAAGAGCGTTTGGAGGACTTTAAGTATTGGCTTACCGCCCGCTCTCAAGAGCTCTGTTGTAATTCCATCATCACCCGCCGCCTTGTTGTTTTTAAGCTGCTTCAGAGCCATCCTAATCTCGTACAGGCTGACGTCCGGGATATCTTCGGTATAGTGTCGGGTAAGCTTGGCTCTAGGATCCCTAGCCTTGCTTTCAACAGGTGTTTGCGTGGAATATAACTGTCCATAGAAACTCTCAATCTCCCTCAGAATTTCAGGTGTTGACGTAATGATGCTACCTTCCTCAGTTTTCAGCCTCGTCAATTGGCTCTGCCCAATAGACAGATCTCTGGCGAACACTTTGGAGCCTTTGTTCCGCTCAATGGCGTCTTTGATGCGCTGTGTATTAAATTGGCGAAGGTCGCTCGTCAAAGACTTAGATATCTGTCTATTGAGTTGCCGATAACGATGGGCATCCGTTGAATCTTGTAGCCTCATTTCGTTCCTCTGATCCATGAGTTGGAGAGTCTGACTGGAGAGTTTCTTTAATTTAGGACGGCGGGTTTTAAAGTACTTGGACCCTACCGTACGGACAGTATTCACCACCATGTTGTATAGATCGTCCACATCGATGCTGTTCTCAAAGGCTTCGAAGCGGTTTTGTAGCTCGAGCTGAAAGCTCTCGGGGTTTTGAATTTGAGCCGGTATTGGTCGGAGCGTGGATTTTATCAGTCGCGCTCTTTCAAGCTTTACGTCGATATTCAATGTGCCTCTGACCATACGGTGATCGCTTCCTGTCTTAACAGCGTTGATCACAGCGACATCATTGAATATGTGCTTCTTTGTCGACATGATAAAATCGATCTCGTTTTTGACTCTACCGTCCGGACTGATCCAGGTCCATTTGCGGCTTGCGGGCTTCTTGAAGAAGGAGTTCATCATAAAGAGGTTCTCCTTCTCCATGAAGTCCGCCAGCATCTGGCCCCTTTCGTTCCGTTGCCCAAATCCAAATTTCCCCACTCTCAACTCATCACCGCAACGTTGCCCCAACTTCGCATTGAAATCCCCCATCACAATCGTGTAGTGGGTTTTATAGCTATGCATGGCTTCAGAGATCTCCTCATACATAGCCTCCACTTCGACATCGTCGTGTTTCGAGGTCGGAGCGTAGACTTGAATGACATTCAGCGAATATCGTTTCGATATTCTGAGTATCAGGTACGCTACCCTGCCCGAAACACTTCCGATAGTGATCACATTGTTGACAAGGGACTTGTGGACGATGAACCCGACACCACCTATGGACTGTTGGTCGCCCTCCCGGTGGTATAGCAAGTTACCGGATTGCAGGGTTATCGTATCCTCGCCCTCTCTTCGGACTTCAGATAACCCAATGATATCCCAATGTAACTTACTAATTGCCTCTTCCAACTCTACGAGCTTCGCGTCAAGCCTCAGTGTGCGCGTGTTGTATGTTGCCAGGTCGAGTCGTCGTGTTTGGCAGCCGAATCTCACCCGGAGATTCTTAGCACCCCCTGCCCCGCCTTTACCATAGCCGCTACCGTAACTAGGAAAAGCGGGGCTGCCGGGGACTGGGGGCCGATTTTTCGGTTGTGTCGTCATAAGGAGGTTTTGCCGTAATCGCCACGCTTGGCAGGCGGGTTGGCGATCGCAGTATGGCCTGCTGTCGTTGGGAGACGCTGCTGCCCATCTCCTGATGCCAGTTTTCCCTCTGTCGGCTCTTACGACACCCACGGGAAGAGAGGGGGTAGTGCTATTCTTTTTACGTGCCGGCACTACACGGCACATGTATAATGTAGAAGCATTTTTTTTTCAATGTTTGTAAATGTGAGTACCATGGAGTAATTTATGGTTTAAAGTTGTTTGACGTAAATGACCATGGCAGTTGAGAGTTTGTCATGCTCACTCAAATGTCTCGCTGATGGTGGCGCGTGTGTTGGATCATTCGGTTCCCTTCATAATGGTTGAGCTGAGTGGTGCTGATATACGCGTCATGTCCGTGAACGGGCGCTGTCAGTTGGGACTGGTCATCTCTTAGCTGCCAGTGGTTTATTTTAATTGGTTTAGAACATACTTTACGTACTTTTTGATTATTTTAGTTACATTGTTCTCGCATCATAGCAGCGACAAAAATATGTAACCTATATATTTGTAAAACACAACATGATTAAAAAGAATGTCCATGGAGTTTCTTGCACATTCTTCTCCATTGAGACCTACTTTTTGGAATGTGCAATTAGCGTCATTTTTTTCCTGACAGACCGACTTTATGACTTTTCAAAAGTGCCTGTAAAGGTTTATTTGAAATAAACGCTTTGAATTTGAATTTTGAATTTGAATTTGAATTAAGTCACTTTCCTTATATTTGAATTTAGATACAATAAATACGGATAGGTTCGTTATTCATTAAAAAAAAAAACTAGGCAAACTGCGAACAGCGGTAACGAAACCATGGCGCGATCTAACTCGATCCTAACGCCATCTAGGGAGTCAAGCGGTAATAGATAGCAAACTTATATGAACCATGTATTATTTTAATTGGTTGGCGTGGGCTGCTCGGAAAGTATCCTCTTTGTAGACAATGGGCAAAGAGTTGGTTAAAAAAATTTAACGTAGTCCTAGAAAGTAAAGAAAAGGGAAACAGATGGGTTTTAATCAATAAAATTCTGACAATACAAATCATCAAAAACTCCCCCCGCTGAAACGAGAGGGTTCCTCAAAAAAAACACATTACAGTCGACTACTTCGTTTAAGAATTTCCTTCACAATTTCCTTTTTGTCAGCAGACTGACTGAAATGGATAGGGAAAAGATTCTACCGAGAAAATCAAACAACCTAATTATGGGTACATGCGTTTTACTTGTATGCTTCTGGAGTGGGGTGGGCTGATTGGAATAAAGGCCGCTATGACCCACGCACAATGCTCCGCTAAGGACTAAGAGTGGGTCTGGTTTCCACAAAGGTAAGATAAAAAAGGGGTAGGTGTGAGCTTTTGCAGGTACAGGGCGACTAGTAATTATTGACCGATACTTAAACACGTGAAATGATAAAAAACTTTTACTTTGGGACCAAACCTGAAATTTCCAAAAAAAAAAGTAGCAAGTCCAGTACATTTTGACTAGTTAGGCGAACATAAGTGTACTGACCACAAGATTTTTTATGTATATGTGTCTTTCAATTGTTTTTTTTTTTTTCAGGGCAACGATAATTCTTATAAAAGTTCCTGAAGACCTGACTACTATTCTAAACATTTGAGGCTCGTATGGTAAACCCGCCGTCTACTCCGGGTTTGATCTGACCACTGAGTTTGATCTGACAACTGGACGGATTACTTGTCGTCGGTTAACGGCAGCAAGAATTACCGTGCACTGATCACCATCATCATCATCAGCCTTTTTAATGTTCCCACTGCAGGGACACAGACCACCTCTCTCCATGAGAGGGAACCGTGCACTAATATTTAGACTTAAATACTTTTCATGAAAACTAGTAATTAGACTACATTCTCTGATTACTTTTTTTATGTACGTGGACTAACCCAATTCTTACGAAATAGGTCAGGTAAACATTCGGATATAAAGGTCAAGTATACGTTATTCAGACAGGTAGAACAAACATTGCATTCCAATTACGATAATTACATTTTCTGCTAATTACTACAAACAGTGCCGAACAGTTTTGGCCCGTTGATTACGGCCTTGAATTACAAGTTGTGGGTCGCGGGTTGAAACCCAGCTAAGTGCATTGCTTCGTGCAATTTATTTCGTCATCACTGTTCCCACCACGGTGAGGAAATCGGTAACCACGAAAAATATGACATAATTAAAATATCCTTCAAATTTCTTAAGATTTCGGCTTATTCTCTTTTGAAGGGAGACCTTCAAAAGAGAATAATGATATAAGATGGTAGAAGTTCAAGTAAAGAAAGAAAAAAAATGAAGCGGCGCAATTGGAGTTCATTAGGAAGCATCAGCATTAAACAAAAGTGACATTGTAGTATTTCAGAGTATTTTATCTAGTCCTAATTCGGAAGTGGCCAATGAGGTTTATAAATTTTGTGTGCAATAGATCCATAAGAGCCTTAGTTTAGTGTAAGACACAAGTGTTAGTTATAATGAAGCTGTCATAGTCGAATTACAACTAAACCTCTAAAAAACAGAAAAGATAGAAAAACCAACTAGCAACCACGTCCACGTAAAACGGCCAAACGTTCAGCATGATGTCGTTGTCATACCACACATAGTGCCTGAACGAAATCTTATCAATACAAAAACAAGCAAGGGACGATAATGTTCCATAGCTAACAAATCCTACTTCAATCACGGGAAGTCTAAAAATAACAAAAGGCGGTAAGTAACAGCTACCAACCATGGTAACAGAACACCGTGGTTACTTGACGACAGAGGCAGGCAAACACTTGAGTCCACCCCAACTGACAAAGAGCGTGATAATGAGACACCTCCAAAATAAACTCTTACAAGAGCTCACACAATAGAACACCACAATTTGGGACAAAATAAGTTTCTTTAGGTTTGTTCCGGTGTTACTCTTGCTAGGGAAAATACCCGGCCTTATCTAGTTTAAATTAACAAAAAAACAATCGTATAAAAGTGTCATTTAACCATTGCGTGAATAGAAATTTTAATCTTTTATGTTCAATTGTAAATCGCGTAAAAAAGTTCTAGGATCGCTGTTAATTGAAAGTGTAATCAAAAGATTGCCAAAAACATTATATGGCAATACTTAAATTCTAGCCGAGGAAAAGGCAGCCACAAAAGGCTTAAAGGTCTCACGAAGTGTCAACAAGGCGTTTGAATATATATCTAGTGTTCCTCACTCTGACCCTACGAACAACCCCAATCGACGTAAAAATGTAACTGCCGAAGAGGCTCCTATTGTCCACTACTTATTCTCCACAGCCGCAGTGAAATCATCTGCACAATACGATGAGCTAAGAAGATGAATGACCCAAAAGTATTGACATACAGAAGTAGGATCCCAAACTAAAGACATTTTTCACGAAAGATTCAGCAGACAACCTACAAAAAAACTTTGCCCTACATAAGGAACCGTAATCACCAGACGGCACGCGACAAGACTCGATTAGATAAAAACAAGAACAACGTTCCCCGCTAAAACTCACCATACCTTTTTATATTTTATGAATTTTACAACTGTAATAAAACCCCACAGCAAGTAGCCTTACAAGGCTATAAAAATTGTTCTGCCACAAAAACTGGCAACCATAAAAATATAGGCAAAATTCTTATCTTTTTGAGTGAGAAAGTTTGGCGCCAAACATGAGATTACTTTGATGTTTCATGTCTCAACTTTGCCAGTTACCCTAATCAAAGAAAGGGAAAGGCTTCGTTCAGTGTGAGGAGAATTCGAGTAAGACTGTAGGTATTGAAACGAGACTGCTCTCAAAACGGCGAAGGAAAACATCGTGAGGAAACTAACTTGACATGTGACATCCACCAACCCGTGGATTACAGCCCATTCTCTCTCCTAGAGACGAGGCCTAAGTTCCAGCTGTAAGAAGACTGATGCTATGATATGCTATCAAGACGAGAGCAAATAATTATGAGCAACTACCAGCACCATTTCATATCTTACGATTCTGTCAAGCCAGCTGCTGCGATAGCCGAAGATTGCACTGTGATTCTCGACACCTGGGGGATGTCATGGACTGAGTCATACGCAAAGTACGGGATTCCAAAAACAGCTCAGTAGAAGCTTTGCTTACTTAGCTCAGGTGACTGCAATCATTACCTTTTGTAAGCGACTACATTGCTGGATGCCAAGCTTGCTGAATTCGGCTTCAAAGTAAGGTTTTAAAGGTGAATTTCTGAATTGAGCATTTAAAGTTACGAATCTCAAAGCCTACTTTAATGCCAAATATCGAGAGTTTTTAAAGTTAAACTTTAGCTTGACTAACGGCAGCTGGGAGGAAAGAAGTTCCTCCCTGCTGCCATTTGAACTATTGACAACTGACATTTTTTTATTAACTTTCTATTGTTACCCTCCGGAAAACACGTCACCACATACTGTGATCACTTAATCGCGTCCGCTAACACAACCGCCATTGCCCTAACCACCGTGTGCTCACCCTGGATAACGCCAAAGAAGACAGAGGGTTGAAACGCACAAAGATACGGTATTAGAAGTTGTTAATGTTGGAGATGATTTATTTGGATATGCCGAGTTCGCTTTTGGGGGCGCAAAACTGAATCAGCCAGTACATCTTGTAATATGGAATATGGAGTTTTGTCCAAGTTAGATAATGGCTAAGATTAAATTAGATAGAGGTGGTAGATTTAGAGAAACGAGGACGATATGATTGACCGCAATTATTAAACTGCTACCTAGCTATGTGAAGTTGGGGTAGCAAAGACGTTTTTAGAAATGGCCATACAAGATTGGACACTACGATGTGGTTGCTTCACAGTTTCACTCGTGTCTGTGGTTAATGTTCTGCTACATTACATACATATTTTATTACTATTATAATTCGTAGTGTGATTCTATTCACGGCAAATTTTTTGTACGATCGATCCGGTACATGAAAGAAACACTATCGATTTGCAAAGATATAATTTAAAATATAGTACTTTTTTCTAAAACTCGAATTAATGTACGCGTGTAAGAAATTAATTTCTTTAAGTACTAACTACCTACAGGTCATTAGACTCGATCAGCTGGTGTTTCCGTATCGACCCTCTATGGTATTAAAATAATCAAAATTCTAATCTATATAGCCTTCCGCGCTAGCGATATCCAACCCTAAAATAATTTTATTAACTCAACATAAATCGACTCTAAGACTAATAAGAACGTGTGTTGGTGTGTGGTCGTATTGGTTGTGTGACATACATACACCAAATCTTTATAGAGTTGATTGTATGCTTGATGCCGGGGTATTTCACGAGGCAGGATTTAGAATTTTAGTATCTTTGCGGCTATATAGGATGTGTGTGTGTGTGTCCGGCTTTATGCTGAGTGGTGGGCCGGACTTGCGCACTAGAATTCAAATTTTAAGATTTTTTCCTTTTTTTTTCTTATTGTCTATATTAATCTTTTTTTTTTTTCGTTCTTTTTTTTTGTAAATTATTATTTACTACTTGTAAATTAGTATGCGTCCTGAATAAAAAGCTTTTCTTTCTTTCCTTTTTTTATGTCGCTACATTTCTTTCAACAGTAAAATGCTATAAGTGAAACTATTATCAAACAGCCAAGTTTTCCATCATTCCGACCTTTAGAGAAGCATGCGTCATGGCCAGGCACGGTTCTGTCCTAGAAAATAATTAAAACTACCTCCAGCCGACACATTTCTATGGCCCTCTGTAAAATCTGTCCTTCGTCTGACAAGGTTGAGACGCAAAATGAATAGAAACAAAAGTTCCACGATGAAATGAGACGGGTTTTAGGGTTCCGTAGTCAATTAGGAACTCTTATAGTTTCGCCACGTCTGTCTGTTCGTCCGCGGATAATCTTGATGACCGTTAGCACTAAAAAGCTAAAATTTAGTGTCAATATTTATACCAATAACGATGACAAAGTGCAAAAACAAAAAGTGGGAAAAAAAATCATATAGACGTAAAGTGTTGATTGATTTTTTTCATCTCAACCCTAACGTGTAATTTATTGTTGAATATGTGTTTAAAAATGAATAGGGGATTGCTAAAATCATTTTTGATTGTGTTAATATTTTCTAAAATATTTGCTCCAAAAATTATAAAAACCGTAATTTAAAAACCTTATGGGTGATGAGTTCAATTTCCGAGCCTTCTGCATCTTCTTTACATTGTGTTATAAGGGGGATAGGGGAGGGGTGACACTGGCGACAATAAATAGCCCGACCCACATGATGGAAAGGTAGAACGGAAAATTTGAGTGGGAAAACCACTGCGGCAATAGGGCTGGCCAATTTAATGTAACCGAACCGTTTCAGTCCTGGAACGAATAAAAAGTAGCCTGCTTTTGTGTTTTGTACAAGAAATTGGTTTTTTTTTCACGTTAAATGGACCATTCCTTTTTTGCAAGACTGGCGGCTGTTTTAGGGTCCCTTAAAAGAAATAAACTGAACCACCTTTAGGAACTTAGAGACTCTGCAAAAGGGTAAAAGCCTACTGGGGCCCAGGGTCTCTTTCTGAAAAGAAGGCTTGGTCCCAATGCGAAGGGCAAAGAAGAGGGTGGGATGTATAGTCAGTAAGAGTCTGACACTGTTTTCTTCAAGAGTGGGATTCGCCATTGGATGATTTTTGCCCACCATAAAAAAAAATCTTTATAGGACCAAGGCGTTGTCCGTCTGTCTGTCAAGAAAATTAATCAACTCGATACTTTCACGCGATCCCGAAATTAAAACTGGAAACGGAAACAATAAGAATAAAAAAACACAATTTAACTGTCAAAGGAATCAAATTTCATAATAATATGTACAACTTCCACTTGCCCTAGAACGCTGAAGTTTAGCACGAAGCTCTTAAGGCATACAAATTTGTATAAGAACAAATTGAAAATAAATTGTAAAGTCTCGATTCGGAAAAATTTTCGAAATGAAATCAGGAATCTATTTATATAAGTTAGTTTGTACAGAACCCTTGATGTGCAATTCCTCTCACTTGCCCAGCTTTTTATTTAAAAATTAACATGGTAATGGGGATTTTTTTATGGTAGGTAAAAATCATCCGATGTCGAATCCCGCCCTCGGACGGAGCGGGAAACAGTGTCAGACTCTTACTGACTAAACAACCTACTCTGAGTTCTGGCCCTAGTATGTATGGCAATGTAGGAACAAATCCTACGTTGCCTTACTTACTAGGGCCAGAACCTATTTTACCACTACCACTAGTGGTAACTGCCACTTGTTTATCGTTCACAAGCCCGCGTCTATGTATCGCGTATGTAGTTGATAGATGTTGTTCCTTCACGCTGTAACGGCGTAGCGAATTTAGATTAAATTTCACACAAGATTAGACCATATCCTGAAAAAGAAGAGTTGTCGCGTGAGTTAATCCTATTAATCTATGGGATATTTTGATATTATCAAACGGGCAAGACTTAATAGTTTCAAATAAAATTATTTAAAAACAAACAACAACCTCCTAATGTTCAGTTCAAAAGGGAAATGTCTATTTAATATAAAGAAATTAAAGGCCTACCTCACTGACAACAGCGGAAAAGAAAGAAAATTCACAAATTAACTACATTTCGTCAGCTCATTAATCTTCGAACAAAGAAAACCAAAGAACGACAAGATTGATCAAAAACTCCATGGTGACAGCCCTGAATTTTCGTCGTATCCATAAATATAGCGAATTTGTCAGTCCTCACCTCATTCTGATCACATTAACGGGCGGTCTGAGTTACCGAGTTATTATAATAAATTTTACGACTTATAATTAATTTTCATACTGATCTTAGTGTTGAGAAAAAACAGACAGTTCCGTTCGTGTGAAAACAGGTTTCTTCATCTAAACTTTGGACCCCCGTTTCTTCTCAATAGGGAATAAATTTTGGAAAATGCTTTTTCATTACTCATACTCTGAAAGTAGGTGTAAAGTCCCTGCGGACAGGGTTGGAAGAAGTACTTTTACTCCCTAGGGAGTTTTACTTTACAACTGACAGTTGTTTTTTTAATATTTAGACAGCAAATATTAAAAAAAAACTAGTTCTATTTTGACATTTCTATTGAACCGTGACCCGAAACTTTATACCGAATTAAAATGACATAGAAATAGAAATCATCATCATCATCAGCCTTTTAATGTTCCCACTGCAGGGACACAGAGAGGAGGCCTCTCTAGGAGAGGGAATGGGCAATAATCCACCACGCGGGCCCAGAGCGGATTGGTGGATGTCACATGTCTTCGAATGTTTGGTTCTAGGACATGCCGGTTTCCTCACGATGTTTTCCTTCACCGATTTGAGAGCAGTGGAGATGAAATAAATTACACAAAGTAATGCACCTGGCTGGGTTTGAACCCACGACCTACAACTCGTAAGTCGGGGCCGTTACCACTCGGCCACCACTGCTCTAACTAATAGAAATAATTTAAGAATACTTTTTTTTAATGACTTTATTTTAATTTACTTTCAATTATATCATTAAAACTAATATATATTTGAGAAAAATGTTGACCAGACTAATTTTTACAATGACAAAATGAAAACTATTGACTGAAAAGCCAGGGAGCCGAACACTGAAAAAAAGAATTGGCGGGTAAATGGTAGACTCTCTATAATCTGTGGCCGATTTGATCTTCCTTTTTTTTTTCGAGGTGTATAGTTTTGTTTACATTTTGCTAAATCTCTGTTACAAGAAATTTTTATTAACACGATAAGTTCATTAGCTTCAGTTATAAATTTAACGCAAGATTCTTAAGAGGAGAAAACCGCTTACCGCCTAAATCAAAAGAAATATACCTACCTAAAACATACCTTTGACGACGACTCAGGTTTTTATTATTTTTATTTTCCTCGTATTCGTAATGAAAAGCACAGTATTTACCTCGGGTTCAAGAGTTATTTAGTCCCTTGAACTATTAGCGACCTCGCTCTCGCTCGGTCGCCAAGAAATTTCTCGGGACTAAATAACTTTCTTTCATCCCTCGTATAACAATGTACTATTTTTTTGGTACGTAAAAATCATCCAATAACGAATCCCTTGGGCGGAATGAGAAACAGTGTCTCTTACTGACTAAACAACCTACTCCATTCCTACGTTGCCATACGTATACCAGGGCTAGAGCCTTCCTTTCAGATACGAACCCTTGGGTCCAGTTGGCTTCGACCCTTCTGCAGGATCCCTACGGTTTGTTGATAACTCCTTGAGGCGCGCGGGAACAGTGCGCGCTGTTGACGACTGGGCTTAGTCCGGACGGTTACCAGACGATTGGACGGCGAGCTACCCATTGCTCGCTTTCCTAAAGCCCGGAAAATGTTTTTTTATTCTTTGCATATGTATATCACAAAAACCCCAAAACAAACAAAAATCCAACATTTCAGCAATCTAGGTCATAGGGTTTTGATAAGGTAATGAGGACAATACGCTTCCCGCAGAAAATAGACTCCCGTACGATTATAATTTAGGTGTCTTCAGGCTAGAGTGAATTGGATTCTGTACGGCGCACCATCAATTATTGCATCACTGCTTACCATTAGGTAGGATTGCACTCAAGTACTAGTTTAAAACAATAAAAAAAAATATGTACAGATTTATCGTATGGGTTGTTTGGTATATACACGCAATAAGATGACTTGGCGATAAACATAAAAAAATGTATCGTATGAATTAAGTTTGACTGGAGATCGGCCCCAAAATAGTTGAATCGAAAACCCTACCAAGATAGATTATCATGGTGAAGTGGAAACAGCGACTGTCGCAACCCAGCGCTGGGCACACCGTAATCTCAGCGGTAGTGCCCCTCTTTGAGGCGTGGCTGGATAGACCTCACGGCGTCCTCACCTTCCGCATGACGCAGGTTCTCACCGGACATGGGAAGTTCGGGAGATTCCTGCACCGGATTCGTGCGGAGGAGACGTCCGGGTGTCGCCACTGTGAGGCGAGCCCGGAGGACACGGTGGAGCACACGGTGGAGGTGTGCCCTGCTTGGGAAGAGCATCGCCGTGTCCTCGTGGGGGTGATCGGCGGCGGCGACCTCTCGCGCCGGGCCCTGGTTCAGGCCATGGTCCGCAGCGAAGAGGAATGGCGGGCGGTCGCCTCCTTCTGCGAAGCAGTAATGCTCGTAAAGGAGGAGGCCGACCGCATAAGGCAAAGGCAACGGCGTACTCGCCGTAGCCGTCGCCGCCGCGATCCTGCCGATATCCGGCCACCGTAGACACTGGCTCGCGGACGGTGAGCAATGGGTAGCTCGCCGTCCGGTCGTCTGTAAGACCGAGTCCTAGTCGTCAACGGCGCGCACCGTTCCCGCGCGCCTCAAGGAGTTGTCAGCAAACTGCAGGGGCCCTTCAGGGTCGAAGCCTCCCGGAGTCTAGAGGGAAGTGGGAAACTGTTACCTCGACTCCAGGAATAGGGCAAGGAAGGTACGGGGTAGGTTTTTTAGTCAGTAAGAGTCTGACACTAGTCTCCCGCTCCACCCAAGAGCGGGTTTCGTCATTGGATGATTTTCACCTACCATAAAAAAAAAAAAAAAAAAAAAAAAAAACCAAGATAGATTAACTTAATGTCCCGGAAACGATAGAAATCAGTTATAAATTCGATTTCTTTAGTTGCAGCAGGATTTTTGGGGAAAAACTCATACAATCTTTCCCCTCTCCTTATCTATGTATAGATGGAAAAAGAGGAAAACCACTTTCTAGCAAATATTCCTGCAAAGAGCAACGACAAACTCTGGAACAAAATTTATTTGCCTATATTTTTTAACGATGAAAAATATACTAAGTATATAAATTCCTGAATAATTTTGTAATGCTAGCAAAGGAGGAGGCGGACCGCAAAAGGCAACGGCGTTTGCGCCCCAGACGCCGCCGCGATTCCGATCCTGACTTCCGGCCACCGTAGGCGCGGGCTTGCGGACGGTGAGCATTGGGTAGCTCGCCGTCCGGTCATCTGGTAATCGTCCGGACCAAGCCCAGTCGTCGACGGCGCGCACTGTTCCCGCGCGCCTCAGGGAGTTGTCAGCAACCGTAGGGACCCTGCAGAAGGGTCGAAGCCAATCGGGGCCACGGGTTTGTGTCTGAAAAGGAAGGCTCTGGCCCTGGTATGTATGGCGATGTAGGAACGGGGTAGGTCTTTTAGTCAGTAAGAGTCTGACACTTGTTTTTCGCTCCGCCCAAGAGCGGGACTCGTCATTGGATGATTTTTACCTACCATAAAAAAAAAAAATCCCTTAAGCGGGAATAAACGAAATATGTCTCATATTACCCCAACATAATACTCTTCATTTATAATAAAGAATGTTCTAGATGCTTAATAATCGCATTACCATGTCGCTAATATACTCATTAAGAAGCAAGTAGCAATAGAACCGTATACACTTCTTAATCTATTTTTCCACAGAATATAGCTCTTTTAACCCAATTTTCTTCGTCTGTAAACAAGGGCTAAGGCCTCCCCATGCTTACACGTGTTATCTGACGTAGAAGGCAGCTGTCACGCGTAATCCCCTAAGCGGGAATAAACGAAATATGTCTCATATTACCCCAACATAATACTCTTCATTTATAATAAAGAATGTTCTAGATGCTTAATAATCGCATTACCATGTCGCTAATATACTCATTAAGAAGCAAGTAGCAATAGAACCGTATACACTTCTTAATCTATTTTTCCACAGAATATAGCTCATAGCTCTTTTAACCCAATTTTCTTCGTCTGTAAACAAGGGCTAAGGCCTCCCCATGCTTACACGTGTTATCTGACGTAGAAGGCAGCTGTCACGCGTAATCCCCTAAGCGGGAATAAACGAAATATGTCTCATATTATCCCAACACTAGCTTTTTCCAGCGGCTTCGCCCGCGTACATAAAATATAACCTATGTCACTCAGGAGTGAAGCAGCTCTCTATTGTTGCTAACTTTTTTCCAATTGGACCAGTAGTTCCAGAGATTACCCCCTACAAACAAAAAAACATAAAAACAAAAAAACAAACTTTACCTCTTTATTATATTAGTGTAGATTATACTTACATTTTTTTGTTTTTTTTTTTTTATAATTGGCCAGGGTTTTGTCAGCTTGAACATAGAAAATTTTCCTTGTGGAATATAAGGGAAGTAACAAATATACGCACTCACAAATTTTACCTACATTAGTGTGATGCATAGATATAGTGTGATGCTTCTGATATATTTTGCAAATAGGTTTTAGATTCCTTTTACACCTCATTTTTTTTGTCAGTTTAAACTACATGAGGCCGATGTTTCCTAGTTAAATACCCTGAGAGAGAAGCACCGAAACAAACTCAGGGGTCAAAATATCTTTCAACCCTTCGCGTGCCGTAATTACAGATACAATTAAAAGACAATAGGTGTGTGGATAGTCAATATTTTCTTGATTTAAAGATATCCCATTTTCAGCAGAGGAATAAAAAGCAGCTGTCTCGCGTAATCCCTTCACTAGAATAAGCGAAAAATGTGGCTCAGGTTCAAAATGTCCCTTTCCCAAAATAATATCATATTACCCCAGCATTACAAATATTTTTTGATTATTATCATTTTATAATAATTGTTGCCTACAGTTTCACCTGCGAGAAAGTAAAAGATAGTCCCAAAGTAACATCCTGTAATCTGTTCCAGGGCACTGTCTAGTCTTGTGCTAAGTTTCAGTAAAAGTCAAGACCATCTCTTCTCTTTCATCTTGGTAAAACGATATTTATTTATTTAAATTAAATAAACTAGTGCCGATAATAAACAGTAATGCAATCGTTAACGTTGAAGCGAGCTAGTTTGTTAAAAGCCTATTCACTCTAACCTGGAAGACACCTAAATTATAATTATTGACTTATATTATATATACTATTTTTTTTTTATATATATACAATATTTTTTTACAATTCACGTTGTAAAGTAAGAACACCGTAGACTTAGTAAATCCTATTACGATTCACCTTTTATTTTTTATTATTATGATTATTTTTATTGTGCTTTTAATACAATATTGACTGGTCTACACTGTTCTTACATAATGATATAAGTACTGTAACAACGAATTATTGTAAGAAATCATTTTTTTAAAAGAGTAACCATGGAGTTTCTTGCCGGTTCTTCTCTATAGGAAACGACCAATTTGGAACCGTGCACTAGCTTCTGACGTTTTATAAGTGCCCTTGTAGGCCTATATGAAATAAAAACCTTTTTGATTTTGATTTGATTTGACTGATGTGTAGCGCCGTCTATGGCGCCACACAAGAACTACAAGAATCTTGCATCGCGCAATGAAAGTTCTCCACGCGATTTGAACATATACGACGGCCCGAAATCAACTAACAGCCTGTAGGCTGATTTTGAAAATTAATGTTTGAAAAACTATCATCACTTGTTTGCATTCACTCCTAAACCTAACAAGCCCACCAGACTATAACAACTTTCTGGTCGGAGGATTCTTCCTTTTCAACGGAGGTTTGCGGGACTTTACTCTCTGTTCCGCATACCCCCAAAGATGTAATATTACTTCAGTAAATTATCTTAAAAGATTTTCTTACCAGTTCAATTCCTTTATATTCTCGTTGACCTAGATAAACACGCTGAAAAGATGTAAGGAGTTTTGAGAGAGCTGAAGTTTAAAGTTTTAAAGACTGCTGAAAGGCTTCCAAGAAATATTGAACAATACTTTTTGATTGCAGTTGAGAATTTGTTAAGATGTACTGAGGAACAGTTTGAGAAGATTCGAAAAACTTATCGGTGGTATATTCCAAATGACGATACTAAATTGTTATAATATTAATTTGAACGTTGTTATATTTTAGCTTAAAGATGATATACTAGTAGTTATTATTTCTACACGCCGGGTACACGATGGTCATTTCATTCATACACACAAAAAGTTTTGTAAACTCATTCACTGTGCTTTACAGTAGCTAAAAAGTGAAATACATTGTCGAGTCTGCGCTTCCTGACAGCTACAGCCTGGGAATCTTTAATTGAAGAGTAAATAGGTTACTTCTAGACAAATCAGCTACATCGTCGCTTTTTATTAGGTGTATTATAAAAACATTACGTTTTCTTTTTGTAGGAAATTTATCCAAGAACGAATCAATTCGAAGACATCGTGAGGAAACTTGCATGACCTAGAACTAAAAATTGTCCGTGCGGTGGATTATGGCCCATTACCTCTCCTAGAGAGGACGCCTGTGTCTCAGCAATAGGGCATTAATAAGGCTAATGATGATGATGATGATGAATCAAGGCAAGTCTAATAAAGTAAAATAAAGTCTAATAAAATACAATAAGGTCTACAAGGCCCTAGACAACGCTCGCCATTGAATGATTATTAAAATAGACCATGTATATTGTATAGCCAAGTTCGATATTACCAATTTCCATTATGAACCTATTACTATAGACTAAAAGCTCTATCACAGACAACCATCCATCAATAATACAATGACAAGCTCACAACAGCCCCATTGTGCTCAAACAGCTTCGTACAAAGGATCGCCGTAATTTTCCATCAACATGTTTTTGCTTTACAGATTTTTATGATGAAAACCCCTTTTATGTTGTTATGATAGTCTTCATAAATGACGCAGTAACCTACTTCTAAGTACAAACTAACAGTCAATTGTAGAAACAAAAATGCGTCAAAAGTTTTTGGCATTGTCACTACACTCATGTCAATCACATCAGCAGTCAATTGTGCCAATCACATTAGTAGTCAAATACGACTGCAATTTTGCATTATCAGAATTTGTTTGCACACTGTCAGATTGTTGTATTATAATTATGCGTCTCTTTTGGGCAAAAATAAACATTGTTTTCTTTCTTTTTTTCTTCTTTCTCTTTCCTGCCCTTGTCCCGTATTATTTGGGGTCGACGTAATACGATTTCTTCTTACATCTTGTCCAGTTATCCGTCACACTATCACTAATTTCCTTTTTCTTTAATATCACTACTCATACACTCCATCTATCTTTTTTTTTACCTTCCACTTAAATCAACCAACCAACATGTATTTTTGATATGTACATATATGTTACTACTACTTCTAATTTATTTAGTATCTTTAACAGGCTTTCAGTAACCCTTACTTCAATTGCTTTTACGACACGCAACACTATAAAAGTAGATCTATCTTCTGATAATAAAGGGCTTACCTTGACTAATATCTCCAGTGCTTCTACATAGGACTTCTCAGTCTCATACAACTCGACCACCACATGTGTCCGTGTGTCCTGGAACAAAAATATAAACATTGATTATTATATTGTTTAACGGTTCTTTCCTCTCCAAAAGAGGAGATCTGTGTCCCAGGAGTGGGAACATTAAAAGGCTGATGATGATGATCATTACTGGTTCTATAAAGTCAACATTCTGTTAAGAGGTTGATGCTTTAAGATTACTAGATCTAAATACTGATCCAATTACGTTTACTTTATACCTAACAAGAGACCCGCCCCAACTTCGCACGGGTGCTGATATTAAATATATTACGCATGTATTATACACATAAACATTCCTCTTGAATCACTCTATGTATTAAAAGAAAACCGCATCAAAATCCGTTGCGTACTTTTAAAAATCTAAGCATACATAGGGACAGCGGTAAGGAACTTTGTTTTATACTATGTAATGATTATTTTTTTAATTAAGAATATTTTGTTGTTAACATTATCTACACTTTAAAAACTACCAAGGTCCAGTGTTTCAAGCAACTCTTCTTTGGTTATTAACAAAATTTCAATTGACCTTAATCAAGTCAATATAAAATTTGTAGCTAATTTGTCGTATGTCGTCCTAATTAAAAATGTAAACCCACTCAACACAAATTGAAATACAACCCATAAAATCACTTGGGGCGACATTAAAACCCAAGAATTACATATTTATGAAAATTATACGGAAAAGGCAGAGCTCTGAAGGATTATTGAGCTAAAAGAAATTTATTTAAATGAAGCTATGAGGTTTGCATAAATATATACAGTAGGATATCTCGAGGTTACAGTATTGATAGGCAGAAGATCAACTCTGCGCAAAAGCGCGTAAACTTTTTTAAACTACTGCGGTCGATCTAGATTTAGTCTGACTGATCATAACACTTGCCGTTTTAATGCAAGACAGTTTTGGTGTGTTTTTGTGCTATTTTTATATGTATTCGTTCGTTACAGTAAAAATACATGAAATCATCAAACTTTCTATACAACTATACAATACATTTATTTTTACACTAAGAGTTTGCAATGCCAATCTTTAGACACCAAAAAAAAATACCGAGAAGATCAAAGTAAGATCTCCCATCATAATCATATTTTTAACCAAAAGATGTCTACAGCTAGACATAGACCTCCTCCAAGTAAGGTCGCATAAAAATAAAAAACTGCTTGACTTGTGCTTTACACATTTCTTTAGAACTGACCTTTTGTTTCATACGATTCTGTGGCATCACGATGTACGCCTAAGTGAGTACAGTCGACAGCATAAATATTCATACGGATTAAATTCGGTGTCGGTAGCAGGTATGGAAGGGAAAGGTAAAAATGTCGCGGATACTTTTTGTAAAAATATTTTTGGGTCACAAGGGTTTTTTTGGTGGATTGTACACTACAGTTTAATGAGCACTCTTTTTCGTGAAAGACCAAATAGTTGGGTCTTGTTGACTGTATAACTTTATAAAGGTATGGGTAGATTTTTTTATCCCGCCCTTGGGCGGGGTGGGAAACAGTGTCAGACTGTCACTGAGTAAATGACCCACCCCGTTCCTTCTTAGTCCTCATACAGGGGTCGGACCTTCCTTTCAGAAATCGCTAAGGGTAGGTTAAAATAGTCATTCTATTATGTAGATCATATTGTATCTAACTGGGTTGATCAATTTACTATACGTCCTTTCCCCCTAACCAAGTTGCGATCGTTTCGTTAAAGTCGAACGCTTGGATGGAGGCGGGGCCAACTCAAAGCGTTCGACGATATGAGATCATGGAGGATAACATACCCTAGCAAAAAACTAGGTAAATTACAACTGTCGTTTCTTCTTCTTTTCAAATCTATAGTTCATCATCAGCCTTTTTAATGTTCCCACTGCAGGGACAGGCCACCTCTCTAAGAGAGGTAATCCACCACGCAGGCCCAGTGCAGGTTGGTAAAAATCTATAGTAAATCCATTTAATTATTTGGCCCCAGCAGGTGGCTACGTTATCTCCTGCATTGGTGGCACTCTTTAAATCCTCCAAATTAAACCTTTTAAATATAGCAACAAGAAACATAATAGAAATGCAATATGGATACGAACGGCTCAAGAGTTTAAGCTAAAAACATTAATTATCATTTTTTCTTTTTTTTCTTTCTAATTTACTCTAATACTTCTATTTGTTAAGTTCTCGAACATTTATTTGAAAAATAAAACGTAGTAGGAAATGTAAAATAAAACGCTTCGAGTCTAATTACTATAGAATGAACAAGACCAGCTGTTTGTTTTCCACTTCATTTTTATTTACTCAGTTTTCACGAGAAATACGAGAATTTCTTACTGGGTTCTCTAGTTCCAATTAGTGATAGTTCCTTGTTCAATTTTGCTTAAGATGCTGATACAAATAGAATACTGGTTGAAGGAAAAATTGCACTAATAATAATAATTATAATGTCTTTGTATGTATGTATGTTTGTTACACATTCATGCTTAAACGGTTAACCAGATTAAGATGAAAAGAAAATGCCCTTACTCCTACCTCCTACTAAAAAAAATAATACCATTTTTTTTTATTGGAGGTATAAATCATCCAATTGTGTCGACGGCGCGCTCTGTTCCCGCACGCCTCAAGTTGTCAGCAAACCGTAGGGACCCTGCAGAAGGGTCGAAGCCAACTTGGGCCAAAAGTTCCCATACGAATGGGGTAGGTGGTTTAGTCAGTAATAGTCTGACACTGTTTCTCGCTCCGCCCAAGAGCGGGATTCGTCATAAGATGATTTTTATCTACCATAAAAAAAAAAAAAAACAAAAAAATATTATTTACATGGACCTCGTTTAGTATTTTCATTTTGAAATGTCACAAATCAACTTTTTATTTTTTCATACAAAACTAAATGATAGGTATACGAGTAGGTACAGCATCTTTTATAATCTTTAAAAAAACTCAATTAATTTAATTCTTCAGTCACGCCCAACGTTCTATGGCTTGACAATTTTAAAGCCGGACCACAAATGAATCCGTACCCGGACGCTCCCCGGACGCCCGGAACAAATCCGGAGAAACCCGGACGGATGGAAACCTCAGTTGTAAAAGACCTTTCCGCGATTGCTTTTTCCTCAATTTTAAGGTAAAATTCCAAGTTCCTCAAAGAACTTTCCCAAGAAAATCTTTGCTTTCAGAAATTCTTAAGTACTTTATGCGACAAAATAAAAGTTTGTTTTCGCAATTCTGTATTTCGTTTGAAAGGGAGTTTTGCTTTTGCCGAAAGCAACATCGTATTCTAAATGTAATATTTTTCTTTTTTCCATGAATAGAACAAGACTAGCCGGGAGTCAGATATAATTTTTATTTTTGAGAAGGCGTAACTTGTTCTGCTTTAGGGTGGAACGAGAGGACGTGTCAAACTGACTGAGTCCGTAGGGACTCTGCAAAAGAGTTGAAGCCTTCTGGGGCCCAGGGTCTCTTTCTGAAAAGAAGGCTTGGTCCCAGTGCGAAAGGCAAAGAAGGTACGGGGTGGGGTGTTTAGACATTAAGAGTCTAACACTGTTTCCCTGTCCCAGTCGAGTTATATGAATACTAGACACTACACTGTTTCCTAGTCCGCGGAAAATTTGTGAGACAAAAGTTGTGATAGCTCGGTTAATATCCATGTTATATAAATAATTTATAGCCTATGTCACTCAGGAGTAAAGCAGCTTTCTATTGTTGCTATATTTTTTCCAATCGGATCGGGTAGTTCCAGAGATTACCTCCTACAAACAAAAAAACAAACTTTACCTTTTTATTATATTAGTATAGATAAATCTATGGAGCAGCGGTTTTTTTTCATGATTTTTGAGTTGGTCTCATAGTAAAAGTTGTTCATTTTGGTGTGTACCATCCTTTTTAAGGAAAGCCCATCTCTCGTATCAGCTTCGTAGGGACCTTGCAGAAGGGTCGAAGCCAACTGGGGCTTCGTGTCTGAAAGGAAGGCTCTAGCCCTGGTATATATGCCGACGTAGGAACGGGATAGGTTGTTTAGTCAGTAAGAGTCTGACACTGTATTCCGCTCCGCTCAAGGGTGGGATTCGTCATTGGGTGATTATTACCAAAAAAAAAATCTGTCTTATCGACTTTGTATAACCTTTTCGCTACAGTATTACTGTGCATCTAGTGTTCCGCGCACTGTTCCCGCGCGCCTCAAGGAGTTGTCAGCAAACTGTAGGGGCCCAGCAGGGTCGAAGCCTCCTGGAGCCGTTAGGGTTGGTCCGAAAGCGTTATACCGGGGCTCTGGGAATAAGGCAAGGGAGGAACGGGGTACCGTTGCCTTGTTCCTACCAACCTGCCGGTTGTTTAGTCAGTAAGAGTCTGACACTGTTTCCCGCTACGCCCAAACGCGGGATTAGTCATTGGATGATTTTTACCTACTATAAAAAAAAGAAAAAAAAAAAAGCATCTGACCTCTCCAACCCACTTACCAGGGCAATTCCCAAACTGTTATGATACAGAAAACGGACCGTTATCTCCATAACAAATGGTATTAGCCCAGTCAGTCCAGACATTCGAACCTATATTTATTACTAGACTAGGCCATTTAGTCTAGGTTTTATCACAATGACCTTATAATCGCGGTCTAGAGGCATACGTTTTCTAGAACTATCAGGAAAACTAGCCAAGTGAAATCGTATGATAAGTTTTTAGCATCCTTAGCAAAAAACCGACAAAATAATCACATTTGCTGTATGGGAAACTTACTTTTCTAGGATTCTGTTCCTCAAAAGGGAAAAACGGAATCCTGATAGGATCATTCTGTTGTTCGTCTGTCTGTCTGTCAGTTAAGACTCTTTAGCGAGGAACGTGTGGAGGTATCGAGATTGAAATTAAAACTTTAAACTGAAGTCTGCCGCCCCTTGAAATTGTGAAAAAATCAAACTTCTAAGTTGACGGGAAAAAATTACGACCTAACTAAAAAGTTATAAGGTAAAAAACTGCGTATTTCGATACTCTCAAAGAAATCAAAATTCATAGGGTACTTCCCGTTGACCCGGAACCTTGAAATTTGGCATGGAGCAAGATCTATAGTACAGATATAGGAATAAATTTGAAAACTAAAAATTCGTTGTTACGTCACGGTTTTATTTTCGAATTGATTCCGAATTCGACTTGAATTACATAAACCATTTTGCGGAACCCTCAGTGTGCGATTCCGAAAGGCATTTGCCAAGTTTTTAGTATTTGTTTTTATAGCAGTAAATTTTGACAGATTTTTTTTATCCCTCAAAAAAAATGTCAGATGATAATTCTGCGTCATCTGTCAAAATTTCAATTGCCTGGTTATCAATTTTTTTTTTATGGTGGGCAAAAATCTTCTAATGACGAATGAAACCCGCTCTTGGGCGGAGCGGGAAACAGTGTCAGACTCTTACTGATTAAACACCCCACCCCGTTCCTTTTTTGCCCTTGCACTGGAGCCAAGCCTTTCTTTCAGAGAGAGATCGTAGGCTTTAAACCTTTTGCAGAGTCGATACGGTTTTACAGACCCTGGGCCCCAGTAATAGCTAATACTGTTCATGAGATTTGGCTTGGTGAAAGACAGACAGACAGTGAACTCTTAGTAATAAGGTCCCATACCACGCCGGTTAAATAAATAATTAAGAGCGTCCAATCCTTGGTTTTCCCCAAGTAACTACTCTCACGTGATTAAGACGTTCATAATGTAGTGGTAACATTATAAGGCTGATTATGTTATATATACATATACTAAAAGGGCTCTTTATATCTACAGGGCTTGGGTTGGAGCCCATTTAGTCATTACGTAGGTCTAGCCAAATTACTCATAGCTCCGTCAGTATATACATTCAAACTTATATATTAGACTAAACGCTCTACGTTTAGTCTAGGTTTTATAACATTAATTTCGGTCAGTAATGCCTTGATTACATGTACGTACCAAGAAAATGGACGAAACAGTGCTCTCGGCCGAATACTCGGTATGTATGAACATAGCACCGAGTGTTAGACCGAGTGCCTACCTCTACAACCCGCTCACTATGCGTTCCAAATGAGAAAAGAAAAGGATCGATTGAACACCGTACTGCCAAATAGAATAAATTTTGTCAAAATTAAAGAACTCAGAGATGAGTAAAATTGAAGAACTGTATCCTGATAAAACTTTTTACGTTCATAGTTCGTAAATAATTATAAAAATTTCTTGTCTCGATTTGACAGTAAATCGTGACGTCGCAACATAGCAATCGATCGTATTCTCATTTGTAACGCATTGTACATCACTGTCTCGGCCAAGTAACAATTTACTGTCTCGCCCCCTTTACTCGGTACGTGTGAACAAGGCATTATCATACGTTTTCTAGAAACAATAGAAAAATCAAAACACTACGCCAGTCTTTCTAAAAATATGTCCATTAAGATACGATCTTTGAAATGATTTGTTTGAAATAAATAGCGAAAATGGTTGTTAATTTATGTGAGTGAAAAATATAGGTTATTATTATTTAGCACATCAGTAAGATCACCTATTTATTACAAATCTAGATCCAGCTTTTCTTGAAAACACTTATCATTTAACTCATTTATTGCAGACATTTGGTATTTCAGTGCAGAATTTCTGTTTACACTCAAACACTTAGCCACATCTAGGAATTGAAGCAAATTCAAATACGCAATAAGTTTTGTAACTATAAAATAATTAAATTGAAAAGGATGATATAATATAATGTATAATATTTTTATAATATATTCCACAACTGTCACACAACGCTGTCTAGTCCCAAGCTAAGCAGAGCTTGTGTTATGGGTACTAGACAACTGATAAAAATATTTATATATTTTTAAATATATACATATTATAGATAAAATTACACCCAGACAAAGAACAAATGATCGCGCTCATCAAACAAACATTTGTCCTGGGTTGGAATCGAACCCACGACCTCCGGTATAACAATCAGGACCAATAAGCACTACACTAACAGGTCAGTAAAAATAAGTATGCAATGAAACAGAATACCTTCCCAAACACGAGTAGGATAGTATGATATTCATTGTACTCTGGAGGAGGTAGCGACCAATCTTTGCGTAACGCACACTAAATATATATTTGCTTAGGACAGTATGAGATATCAAACGCCCGCGTTTTTACCCTCTGAAGGCGTAATAAGGCGTTGACTATTAATAATATGGTGTTATTAAAGGATATAATATAGAGAAACGAATGATAAAAAAAACATTTTGAGAAGACAGCCAAAATGTGTTTTTTTATTGTAGATAGGCTCGCGTTTGACGACTATCTCACCTGATGGTAATTGATTTTGTGGTCGACAATGGAGCTCGCTTGCCTAGAAGTAATCTATTTACTCTTGTCTTAAAGACTTCTAGGTAGTAGCCTAGGACAAATGTTTGAGTGATGAGCACGATCATTTGTAATTTATCTATAATATGTATTTATTTAGAAATATATAAGTATGTTTATCAGTTGTCTAGTACTTATAACACAAGCTCTGCTTAGCTAATACTAGACGGCGTTTTGTGGTGTTTGTCGAAAACAAAAAAAAGCCTTCAACCCCCTGAAGCCATGGTAACATTCCACGTACCTTTATTACCTATTATACCTTTACTATCTACCTACCCCACTTAAGGTTCCCCCCTAACTTTCCTACTAACCATACAAAGCGTAATAAAAGTGTTATTGTGAACTAAGTAAGTGTCATTGAGAGCTCCTTTGAATAGGGTTGGCACAACCATTCGTTTAGCATTTCGGTTAAGAAAATACAATGGAGGGTAGTGAAGAACTCGGCATCAGACAGCGTCTATTATCCGCAGTGCAATCGCGCATTTTGACCTTTTTCGGCCATGTATTGCAGCGTGGTAATGACTCTATAGAGCGCCACGTAGTGCAGGGCAAAGTTGAGGGTACCAGGCCAAGTGGTAGATCACCAATGAGATGGATAAACCAGATCAAGGCAGCAACTAAGTGCTTGGTCTACGAATGCCACAGTCAGCGCTACTAATTAATTACTCAACTACACATTCAACCGCGCGGTTTTCATAATTAAAAATATGAGCAAAATTTATTCCTATTCAAGTAAATTAACAGAGTAGTTTACAAAGTCGACCAACAAAAGCAACCCAACAATTTCGACCATTAAATATTTAATGAGACGGACAACCCTAAAGAGCACATACAGTGTACAATTACTATACAGTGTGTAGCAAAGTGCGAGGGAGACATGTACAGTCGTTCACAACACATTTGCTAGACAATTGTGCCTCTCGCTTTGTGCTCACGTAATTAAGTGTAGGAGTGTACCTTAGAACTGGTTGAATACTACTTTGTGACGTCATAAGATGGTGCGATTAGGTAATGTTTGAAAAGAGCGGTATTCATCGTTAGATGATTTTTACCACCTTAATAAAAATTCTTGAGTTTGGTTTCTTGATTATCCCAGTTACTTTGATTGAAGATTTTTCTGAAAATAGCAAAAGCTGTTCAAATTTTGATTGGCTGGTTAAAAGCAAACGGAAACGTCCATACGGGATTATCTTTTGCAATTAACTTCTCATAAGAAAGGAACAGGAAAGTGAAATGGGTCTATTTCATAATCATCTCTACCTACACTTACAAAGCATAATAGTCGTCGTGATTATTAATATAGAAGAGCTCTATCAAAAGATAAAAGTGAGTCTTGAATAGTACAAAGTGCTTCCTAACATTAAGCATTCATTTGACAAGTTGAAGACATTGCGTTTGACATCAACACGATGGGTTTGAGGACTAATCCAGTTGTTGTCAGTACGTGTTATTATGCGTTGGTAACTTCCTCATGAGGTAATAGTTCTGTACGATCACCGTATGCGTGGGCTTGCGGATGGTTAGCTCACCTTCCGGTCGTCTGGTAACAGTCCGGACCAAGCCAAGTCGTCGATGGTGCGCTCCATTTCCGCGCGCCTCAAGGAGTTGTCAGCAAACCGCAGGGACTGGGTCGAAGCCTACTGGGGCCCCGGTCCGGTTTCTAAAAGGAAGGTCCGACCTCGGTATGATGGCGAAGAAGGAATGGGGTGAGTCGTTTAGTCAGTAAGAGTTAGACACAATTTCCCGCCCCGCCCAAGGGCGAGATTCGTCGTTAGATGATTTATTCCACCATAAAAAAAAAATTGGTACCTATCTTGATTATTCCAGGTGATTTTTCTGAATATCTCAAAAGCTGTTCACTATGTGATTTTGTTAAAAGCAACCGGAACACGATCATACGAGATAAACTTTTGCAATTAACTAATCAAATAAGAAAGTAATAGGAAAGTGAAAAAAAATCCCATATATTTTAAAAACTTTATCTAACTGTACTAAACAGTGAGTGAGTAAACAGTGTGAGTCCTTATAATCAGTGAAAAAAAAAAATGAAAACGTGACAATTCAGACATAAATATATCAGAATATTATTCGTCGTTCGAATCGTCCGCAACTCACCATCTCAATATACAATACTATACATCTAGTATACAATACTCCCAACTATACATCAGTTCTATACATCTCAGTATACAAAAACAAAACACAACCGCAAGCGCACGTGAGGTGTTGAAGCTTTCAGCGCTTGCTACATCGCAATACTGTGTACTCTGAGTACTTGTTGTACTTGCATTAGGAGCAACGTGAGAAAATGAAGCGCTCTATCGATTGTGGTTTGTGTTTGAGCGCATTTGCTCGAATTTTACCAATAAATTTTGAGAAAATTCGTTCAAACGCCGAAACGCAAAATAAATTATTTTTTAAGTATTGTTTTTCTAAGGTTTTTTTTATAAAATTATGTTATAAAGAAAAAAATATTTATACGCATTATTGCATCAACATAGACATCTTAAAACTAAACAATAACCTCAATTAGTTAGCAACGAGTCTGGTATTTTTTTAAGGTGTATAATTTGAATGAATTTTTTCTGTCTAGGGTAGCGCGAGAGGGCTTTTTAGGCTCTTTCTATGGTAGGTACGTAAAAATAATCCAATCACGAATCCCGCCCTTGGTCGGAATGGGAAACAGTGTGTTCTCTTACTGACTAAACAACCTACCCCGTTCCTACGTTGCCATATATACCAGGGCCAGAGCCTTCCTTCAGATGCGAACCCTCGGTCTCATTGGCGTCGACCCTTCTTCAGGGTCCCTACGGTAATGCAGGTTGAAAGACAAGAGACATAAAGAATCTTGCATAATTATATCGAACAGTTCTACCATTTTAAAATTTCTATTCCACATTTCACAGAACACAGGTGCGATGTAGACTTTCAAGTTACAACTTAGAACTAACGCAAGGACTCTCCGATAGAATAATTTTTCAATAAAAATAAATGAGATTGCAAACTATGTAGGTAGAAGATTGAGAAAATTAAAATTCCAATAACCGTTGGCAATTTTTGCATCAAAGCAGCTAGATTCTGTCACGATTGGCCTCACAGGGTGAATAGGAAATTATAGTTTGAAGCTTTTGCTAGAGGTTTTGCTCTCGTAAACCATAAAAATGATGAAAATTATTCAATGATATCTTCTGCCTTTGGGCAAATTAGGAAACTGCCAGACTTTCACTGACTAAAAAAACTCACCCCGTTCGTACGTTGCCTTTCATTTTTTTTATGAAGGAAACAATCATCAAACGACAAACCCGCCCATGAGTGGGGCGGAACGGGAAACAGTGTCAGACTCTAATTGACTAATAAATAACCCACCCCGTTCCTTCTTAACCTTCATACCGAGGTCGGACCTTCCTTTCAGAAACCAGACCAAGGCTCCAGCAGACTTCGACCAAGCAGTTGGGCCTCTATATTTGCTAACAACTCCTTGAGGCGCGCGGGAACAGAGCGCACCGTCGACGAATGTTTCCTTTCATATCAATGCCGACCTTTTTTTTCAGAAGCTGATCCTTTGCCACAGGTGGCTTTGATCCTGCTAGGTCCCTACGATTTGTTGACAACTCCTTGAAGCTCGTGGGAACAGTATGGTATGTGGTATGGGACCAAACCTGAAATCGCGAAAAAAAATCTGCTGATCAGTACATTTACTCGTATATTCGCCTAATTGGTTCAAATGTACTGAACTTGCTTATTTTTTTCGCGATTTCATTTTTGGTCCCATAATAAAAGTTGTTTGTTATCATGACTACAATCATCTGTTTAAATATCGGTCACTTATTACCAGTCTCCGAATATACATAAATAAAGTTTGACTGAGACTACTTTGATTTTACTATACACCGTGAAATTTTAATGGTTGTTTTCCCTCAGCGAAATGGTTGTGTCTTGGCAATACAAACGTTTGATAAAAAAATAAAATATTAAAAACAAAAAATGGTCCTGTAGAGTGTAAGCTAATTACGACGTATCACAACGTGCGAGACCTTATTTTGGTTTAAATATTTAATGAATCGGTTTCCTTTGACGGCGTGCTGCGCATGCGACTTTAGTAGTACCTACAAATTACGTCTAATGTTACTATTGTTCTCGCTTTTTTGAGTTGATGAATATTTTTAATAATTATTTATAAAAAAAAACTTTTTATTTTTTTATTTTTACTGTATGCTTCAAAAGTACTCCTTATGGCAAGTCATTCTGCCGCGGGAAAACAACCATTTAAATTTCACGGTGTAGATACAGTAGTAGGCTAAGAGCCATCAAACTACAAACCATTCCTAACCACGTGTACATCGATGGCCCCAAAAGTGTTTCAGATCAAAACATCAACATTATAGTACAAATGATTACTGAAACGTGTACGTTTGACTAAAGCGAGCATAGTGACTCACTCGAATTCAGACAGTGATCAAGCTATATCATTTACGATATTATCATACGTATTTTCTTGCAATGTCTAAATTTAAAACTGTTTACTCTTAATTTTAAGCTTAAAAAGTTTTCTGTGACTCAATATTGTATTTTAAATCTAGACTAAAGACTAGTGATCCTGAAATAAAAGTTGTTTCAAATATAACTGCAACGTATCATGTTTGTGTACACAAATGATTCAGTTCTATGTTGGATATTGGACTGCACGATTGTTTGAAATAGTCACTGTAACCCCGCCGCACTGATAGACCATAACCTAACAGAAACGTTTCTCACTGTTGGATTCTCAAAATGTCAGTCAGTAAAAAAAAGGAAGTTAACCTAAGCAAGCAACGACCGACAGTCACATACGGTCATTGAACCAGCTCAGCTGTTCTTTGCTTAAAGAAATCACCTTTGTATACGCGTAAATTAACTTCAGTTTAAAAAAAAACAGAACTTTATTTTTTAATTTTGTATTTACAAACCGATAGATTGACGCTCCACGAGGCTAAAACGACATACATAATTTAAATCAGGGGGCTTAGACAAAGTCACATTCTCACTAACGATAACGAAATTCAAAACTCCGAAATGTATGGAACTGACATATGCCTTCGAAAAGTCACGTGGTCAAACGTTTTCGATTCGCTAATTGTTAGAGTTGGATTACGTTAAGTCTGCGCGTGGCTGGGGGCGTGCTTAATGTTGCCAGTTTAATTAATCTACTTTCCCTCATATAATAAAAAAATACAAAGCACAAGAAATACATTTTGAAATCAAATTTTATTGTGATGGTCATTCTAAAAATTACCTGTCAAGTAAGCAACACGGGCTCTAACTTTCAAAAATGGTACCAAAGGCTCGTTGTTATTTCGTTCTTCACAGGCATGTTTAACGTTCAAGACCATCTCTCTCCCAGCACTTTTAATAACTTTCGGCATAATTATGACGAATATATTCTTTTGAAACAATTAAAAACACAAGACGCGACACTTTCTCCAGACACCTGACATAAACGACCAATTTTGTCAAAAAATTAAAACAAATTTTAGCCGCACGCAGCCTTTTTTCTGTAATAGGTGTACCAGCTTCTGCCAGCGGCTTCGCCTGCGTGAAAGTCTGTTAACCGCCATAGGGGTGGAGTTTCGTAAAATCTGCTCATAGCGGACGTCTACACCCTGTAAGAAACCTACCTGCCGAATTTTAAGTTTCTAGTTGTTATAAGAGATATAGTAATTAATCAGTGAGTGGTATTTCGCTTTTATATATTAGTAGCTTTTACCCGCGGCTTCGCTTCCGGTATCAGAAAAATGTGATAAATGAAGAACCCCTTGACCGATTTTGTACAAACTTCACATAAACCATCTACTAAATAGTCCGAACAAAGCTTAAGCATTTGGTTTGGATAGGTGGGCACGTTCTTGAGTTATAAAATTACAACGTATAGTTGCATTGACCTTTATATAATATATATTGATATATATCCAAATCTATATAATTACTACTTTAATGAAAGTAAACAAATAGATTGAATTATAGGTTGTTTAATTAATTATTATAAAAAAGTCATGAGAACTTAGAAAATATGTACTTTATATAATATATAATAGCTTGTTATAATAGTCACTTCATTAAGATTAAAATACACAGCAGCAGTCCATTTTCAACAAACTCTTTAATAGCTCGTTATAATAATCACTTGTTAAGATTCAAATACATAGTAGCAATCCATTTTCAACCAACTCTGCCAGGCACCACTTGGGTACGAATATTCAGGGAGATTTGTTGTTCTGGTCACCCGAAAAAAATATTTGACAAATGGACCAATTTTGGAAAAACGTATTGTAGGCCCGATATTTTCTCATTCCTCTTAACAAGCACGTTTGAATTTCAAGATAATATCTTTACCAGCACTTTTAACCATTTTCAGTATAATGATGACGATTATTTACTTTGGAAACGATTAAAAACACGGAAGACAAAACATTCTCTTGACACCTGACATAAATGTCAAGATGACGGCAAATGATTAGTTTCCTTTTTCGCCGCGCGCAGACTTATCTAAATTCAACTCTAGTAGTTGTTTATACGTCAAATTTAACGTTTTAATTCCATAACCATAGCCAAGAAGTTGTTATTTTATCGAACCAACACTTCGACTTATCGATATGTTAGTCGATGTCACTTTGTCTACCATTTTGTGGTCGAAATCGTTAAGGCGAAATCGAACTTAGAAATGGATTCGACACGGAGCGATTGCCACTTGTCTAGGGCCCCAGTAGTCAACGTGAAACAATTTTTGACTTCTACGCTGACGAAGCTACTGACAAAAGTAACAGAGATATAAGGATGTAAGTGTTAAAGTATAGATTGATGTTGTACTTGAAGTCAAGGGTGTTAAAATATTTATTTTTGAGCGTTGCAAAATTCGATTTGATTATAAATAGTTTTCCTGTTAATCCCTGAAGTAAAATTAGGTGATGCAATCGAGATAGTGCGTCGAAGTATGTTTGAGGAAAATATTTTTGAGAATTTCGAAATAGAACTTGATTTTGAGTATTCCAAAACGATTTTATGAACTAAGTAAGATATCGAAATGTGGTGTTTTGGCCAAATTGCAATGATAAATACTTCCGTTCTATGTAGTTTAACTCCAATGAAATATGGATCATAAACCAAAGAAGCAGATATTCTCAATCTAGTAAATGGAATATCGTAAAATGAAATGGTAGTTTCTAGTGAGTGCAAATATATGTAGGTTTAAAACTATCTTACTATATGTCGGTCATAACTATCATCTTGTGAGTCTTACTTGGTCTTACTCCAATTTACTTGATGTTGTCAAAACATATTCATCTTCAACAATAATTTAATTTTTTCATGGAATATTGAGTTTCTTTGAATGGTGATGATTTTGTAAATGTGACTATTTATTAAATGGTTTATATGAATTTAGCTCAAAATCGGTCGAGCGGTTCTTCATTTATCACATTTTTCTGTTGCCGGGTGTGAAGCCGCGGGTAAAAGCTAGTCTAATAAGAATTCTAATTATAGTCTCTGCAATGAGACATTATATGCAAATAAAAAAGCAAAAGAGCCAATTTTAACTTACGGATATAGACTTCTAAGTAATCACTGGCGTAGTTACCAAAGGGCTATACGGGGCAGTGTCCCGAGGCCCCTAACTTCAGGGGCCCCCAAAACCTGATCAGTAGTAAACTTCCTACAGAACCAGCGAGCAATTGCCTCACCCAAAGTCTAAAATAAATTGCAACACTAATTTATTCATGGCAACTTATTTTAGCCAGAAAAATCCAGTGGGAAAAGCTTCTGCCCAAAACAGGATAAATTATTTGATGATTTTCCACGTAAAAAAGGATCCTAAGTGTTTTTTTTTATCCTAGGAAGTGACGATCTGTTACTTATGAAAATAAAGCTTTAGTACCTATGACAATAAGGCCACAATACCAAGCTCAACTACCCGTCTAACGTCCCGAAAGATAGATCCATCCAGAGGTTGTCTTTAAACAAGTTTTCAATGAAAATATATTTTTTCATAGCAAGCTTTTATAGCGGTAGTCTATAGTTATATAATTAAAACTCGTCAAGACGATTCACACGAGCCCAAACTCGACGCGGTTGTGCCGTTTAATTAAAGAGTTCCTATGGCTACCTCGCGATTTCATCATCAGATCAACTTTATGTCATCATAATATTGTATTGTCATGTGATTTACACCTGCATGCAAAATTGCAGCTTAATCGGTTGAAGATATCTGCTTCAAAATTGAGTTGCAAGATTTGAGCTGAACATACATAGTTATATTGCAAGCTAATAAAAAGCTTATAAAAATCGCAAATTGCAACACCTTAGTAATTTTAAGCTCCTACTGTACCAGGTTGTGTTTATGGTGTATCTATCTCACTTATTAGGGGCCCCAGATTTTTTTTGTCCCAGAACCGTTGGTCACCTAAGTACGCCACTGAAACTAACGATCAGTTATTGATAAGAACAGTATATTAGTAAATAAATTTAGCTACTCAGCTGTCGTGTTAGGGGCCCCAGTTGTTGGTCCCTCACTCGTTGTTCTACCTACGCCACTGAAACTAACGATCGGTTACTTATAGGAACAGAGCATTAGTACAACAATTAGGTCACAATACCAAGCTTTCGTGTTACGTAACATGTTGCGGCCAGTATTGCCTTGGTATCAGTGAATAGTTAATACGTTATCGTGGTCTCTAACAGGTGAACGGCTGGCTGAAGTTCTCAGGGCATTACAGAGCGTACAATATATATGTATCTCTCTATACCTACTAACATTAGATCATCATCAGTCTTTTCAATGTTCCCACTGCTGGGACACAGGCCTCCTCTCTAGGAAAGGGAATGGGCCATAATCCACCAAGCGGGCCCAGTGCGGATTTGTGGATGTCACATGTCTTCGAAATTTTGGTTCTAGGACATGCCGATTACCTTACGATGTTTTCCTTCACCGTTTTGAGAGCAGTAGTGATGAAATAAATTACACAAAATAATAGGCCTGACTGGGTTTGAAACCGCGACCTACAACTCGTAAGTCGAGGCCGATACCACTCGGTCACCACTGCTCCCATTTAATGCGGTCATTTAATTTTTATCTTTACTCAAAGATGATGAATTTAGTAGGTATAGGCGAAGTTAATTTTAGTTTTAGAAAAAAAAAACTATATTTTTTAATTATTTTTATTTTTACAAATTGATATACCGGATCGATCGTTTACGGGATCAATAGGATCAAAATTTAACGGTGTATAAATTTTTAATATTAGTAAGAATGGTGTCCCCTACAAAAAAAAATATTCCCGAAAACATCATCTGTTCCCTGTTATCATTCGGTACATCTATTAGTACGTTATCAGGGCAGTCGCCGACCTCGGTCCACTCGAAGTGGATCGATATGCTATTAATTATGTCCCACTGTAGTCTACTGTAGCCACCGAGCCACTGGAAGCTTCGGCGCAATATTGTGTTACAGGTTAACCACTCTAACCAGGAACCAGTGCGTTTTAAAACCAGTCTTAAATTGATTGGTGTAAGTCTGATTTTTGAACAAACTTTGTTTTAAGCCTTTTGAGGAAGAAAGTCCTAAGTGACAGAGTGTTTTTTTTTGCAGAAAGGGTATTTTCCTTTCGTAATTATTAAATTAATATTAGTCTATTAATGTAAAAGGAACATTTTATTTAAAATCAATAATTGTCAGTTATAAATAAAAATCTAGTAAATTCAACGAAAATAATCGTTTTTTTTTTCAAAATTAGGTATTATTAGTGTCCTGATATTGCACGACGGGGTCGCAGTAGGTACCCACGAAAGAGATGGCAGGATGATTCTTCCTTTAGAATCGGCAAAAATTTTCCTAGATCCGAGAATAATGAGTTGTAGTCTAAATAAATTAAATAATGGTAAAAAGACATAATTTATGCATTTATTTGGTTTGACACAAGTGGTTACGGAGTCGAAAGTAAAAGTAAATAATAATCACAGAAGACCTAGTTTACCGACATAGTCCAAAAAATCGCCAAACTGAAGTAGCAGTGGGTAGGGCACATTTAATTCATTAAACTAAAATTAACTTCGCCTATAGCGAAGTTAATTTTAGTTTTAGAAAAAAAAAACTATATTTTTTAATTATTTTTATTTTTACAAATTGATATACCGGATCGATCGTTTACGGGATCAATAGGATCAAAATTTAACGGTGTATAAATTTTTAATATTAGTAAGAATGGTGTCCCCTACAAAAAAAAATATTCCCGAAAACATCATCTGTTCCCTGTTATCATTCGGTACATCTATTAGTACGTTATCAGGGCAGTCGCCGACCTCGGTCCACTCGAAGTGGATCGATATGCTATTAATTATGTCCCACTGTAGTCTACTGTAGCCACCGAGCCACTGGAAGCTTCGGCGCAATATTGTGTTACAGGTTAACCACTCTAACCAGGAACCAGTGCGTTTTAAAACCAGTCTTAAATTGATTGGTGTAAGTCTGATTTTTGAACAAACTTTGTTTTAAGCCTTTTGAGGAAGAAAGTCCTAAGTGACAGAGTGTTTTTTTTTGCAGAAAGGGTATTTTCCTTTCGTAATTATTAAATTAATATTAGTCTATTAATGTAAAAGGAACATTTTATTTAAAATCAATAATTGTCAGTTATAAATAAAAATCTAGTAAATTCAACGAAAATAATCGTTTTTTTTTTCAAAATTAGGTATTATTAGTGTCCTGATATTGCACGACGGGGTCGCAGTAGGTACCCACGAAAGAGATGGCAGGATGATTCTTCCTTTAGAATCGGCAAAAATTTTCCTAGATCCGAGAATAATGAGTTGTAGTCTAAATAAATTAAATAATGGTAAAAAGACATAATTTATGCATTTATTTGGTTTGACACAAGTGGTTACGGAGTCGAAAGTAAAAGTAAATAATAATCACAGAAGACCTAGTTTACCGACATAGTCCAAAAAATCGCCAAACTGAAGTAGCAGTGGGTAGGGCACATTTCTTTCTTACTTTCTGCCTTTCTAGATGTAACGATGACGCGACCTTCATTAGATGGTGAGAGTCACGGGAATCACTGCATTCCTGCGAGATGCACAAGACCTTTGTTGTGGTGGTGATAGTTGGGGGAGGCCTATGTCCAACAGTGTGCGTCTTTCGGCTGAAATTATGCCTCTACATAACAACCTATCCTATGCGTCTCATATCCATCGATAATAGTATATTTACTTAAGATAACTCATCACCTCTGTACCTATTTTTCTGTTTCCTTTTCTTTTATTATTCTGTGTTGAAAAAAATTGTTAAATAACTTCCGACTATCACCAGAATATTTCTTCTGGCAGAAGCTATAACAAAAAAAAAGCCAAACAGATTTCAATAAAAAAAAAAAATATTTTGTCCTGTAATGAACCGAGTTGAGTCTGGTTTTAATGATGTGGTAGTGGAAAAGTTAATTGTATAGCGAGTAATGAGAGCCAGTGAGCCGGAGTTAATTACTTCGAAATGAGTGCAGATATTGATCCACGAGAACGTATGGAGTTTTGTATGTAATTCAGTAGTTAATTGGAAAGTGACGTTGAAATGAGGACTTTGAAGGGATAGATTGCTGCAAATAGGTTCTAGCAAAATACGAGTAATAATAGAACAAAAAATGTTGCCTTTTGTATGTGGCTCTGTAGCAACTTGAGTTAAACTCAATAAAAGAATTAATGATTTCGGTAACGACAATGTTATTTTTTGCGGTAGTAAGCTTTGTTAACCATTTATGTACTAAAATTTGTTCCATTATATTTTTTATGTAGTTAATAAAATCGGTGTATTATACACGACGTGGCAATGGGCAGGGCACATTGCACGCAGAACGGATGGCCGCTGGGGCCGAAAGGTTCTGGAGTGGCGACCGCGTACCGGAAGACGTAGCGTTGGAAGGCCTCCCACAAAGTGGACCGATGACTTGGTCAGGGTTGCTGGAAGCCGATGGATGCGAAACGCACAGGACCGGTCTTTGTGGCGGCGCTTGGGGGAGGCCTATGTCCAGCAGTGGACGTCTTTCGGCTGAAATGATGATGATGATTATGATTATACACGATGAAACATTTTTGGTACCTACCTATTAATATACTTGTGACACAATGTGGCTGGCTATGTATACATTACAAATGTAAAAGGAATCACTGTCACGCAAAAGAAGTCTTACGCAAAGGGTGTTTTTAATGTCGTGTAGATTTTATCACGCATGCGGATTTGCTCCGCATGCGTAACATCCGCAAATGTCGTTTTCATACATGTAGGTATTTATTGTAATGCGACCAAAACGCACACGGGATGGGTTTTTTTGCCTTTTTAAATTAACTGCATGCAAATCCGCATGATATTAAAACAACGCTCAAATATATATTTAAATCTTAACTAATTTGATATTTATTTATAACTAGCTTTCGTCAGCGCTTTCGCCCGCGTAGGTACATAAAATATAGCCTATGTCACTCAGGAGTAAAGCAGTTCTATTGTTGCTATTTTTTTTCCAATCGGACCAGTAGTTCCAGAGATTACCTCCTACAAACAAAAAAACAAACTTTACCTCTTTATTATATTAGTGTAGATAATTCGATATTTGTGTGCTAGGCTGTGTAAAAAGAATACGCAAAATCTACCTACTTCTTGTTTCCAGACACTTATGTCATAAAGAACGTTGACCCCATTCCAAATCAACCTCAAAATCGATGCCCAATAAATACCGTAAGAAATTCTGCCCCTAACATCTTTCCCGTATGAGAAAATCCCAATACCCATTCCAAAGAATACCCGAAAATCTTAGCAACGGTGGGAAACCCGAAATCTCTAGGGACGTGTCGGTCATTCCCGATTCGGTCATCCAATTTGGCCCTCAATCGATTATCGGGTATTCGGGACCGATTCGATTCCCTCTCGTTTAATAAATCATAAAGTTCTGAACGAAATGATAAGGAGGGGGGTCTTAGAATGGTATTGGAAGCTTAAATGGTAAAGGAATTTTTTGGCGGAAGATAGTGTTGTACTTTAAGGGCATCATAAAATATTTTTTCCCGATTTTGATGGAGCGAAATCTCGGGAATGTCAGAGTTGAACTGTTTAAAACTGACTGTGTGCCTTCAATTTATTTTTTTTAAAAAGAAACAACGATTATTCGTGCCTCACATAATCGTACATAAAAAAAAAATGAGAAAAATAAAATAAAAAATATACGCCAGGCCAAAAAGGCGACTGACTAAGCCCAAGCCCGAGCTAGTGTAGTTGCTCTTGCGTTCTAGCTCAGTGGTGACCCTTTCAAACAAACCCACAACATATCGTTTTGCCTATTTCTTATATTATTAAATCAACGCCTTTTTGACAATACAAACTGGAAAGAGAGAGCAATAAGAGCAGTGGTAGCCGAGTCTAGGTCGTGGGTTCAAACTCAGCCAGGTATACTACTTTGTGTAATTTATTGCATCACCACTGCTCTCAAAATGGTGAAGGAAAACATCGTGAGGAAACCAGCATGTTCTAGATTCAAGTCCAAACTAAAATCCGCACTGGGCCCGCGTAGTGGATTATGGCCAGTCCCTCTCTTAGAGAAAAGGCCTGTGTCCCAGTAGTGGGAATATTAAAAGGCTGATGATGATAATGATGATGTGTAAAAGAAACACATCAGTCCTACATAATATACTAGTCGTAACCCTACGTCAAAAAATCTATGATTTCACAACATGCAACGAAAAGTTCTTATTTTTTATTTCAGCTAGAATTCCGAACTTTTGGTACAAAAAGAAAAAATCTGGCTCGCGTGACGTATTGCGAAACTTTTTCTGAAAAAAATATTTTCATTTCATTTTCCTTTTTCCTAACAAATGTGAAGGAAAAGTAAAAGGTATTTTTCAAAGTAATTTCAACAGAAACGGAAAACAACTTTGTTAATCATTCACATAGGAAACCCCATAAGCTGAGAAACTTTCATCAACTTTATGTTTTGTTAAACATCGCTGTTTATTTGATCACGTTTTTGTACAGGAAAAGTGTAAACTAAAACTCATTTTATTCTCATTTTTTTTATTTACTAGAGAGAAACTCTAGGAGAATTCACCACGCGGGCCCAGTGTGGGTTGGTGGATGTCACATGTCTTCGAATTTTGGTTCTTAGATATGCTTGTGTCTTCTCACGATGTTTTCCGTTACCGTTTTGAGAGCAGTGGTGATAAAATAAACCTCTCTCCTAGAAAGGAGACCTGTGTTCCAGCAGTGGGAACATTAAAAAATCTGATTATGATTAACTAGCTTTTGTCAGCGACTTCGCCCGTGTGACGGTCTCTATACAAACTTTAGAACCCTGTTTCATCTCCATAGGAGATGAATTTTTATAAATCCTCTCTCTTAGGGCGCTCACCCACGGAGACTTTGTAGCGACGCAGTAAGTTGCGATACCGTCGCACATTCGCATAGATACAGTCGCGATGCTTAGTACTCACCTACGTCATAAAGTGAGACGCACACTACCGGTTGTTTTGGCGATCTTTAGGGGAGGCCTATGTCCAACAGTGGACGTCGTTTGGCTGAGATGAAGATATTAATGAAGACGCTCTAAGTAAGCAATTCAAGTAAAATCTTTATAAGTGAAGACTGAATAGGGTTAAAGCAAGCGTGCTCTATTATCAGCCACATCATCGTTTACAGTATGATCGTCGGATCTTGGCGAGTCTGAAGTTAGACTCTGCGAATATTAGCGCTTGAAAGATCATACATAACTATAGTTGAAAAAAAATGCCAATAACAGTTTTTAATAGCAATAACAGCTGCAAATTGCATTTTTTTTTTAAACATTTAATTTTTTACCGATTTTTCAACCGCTGAAATTCGCAGGCCATACTGTACCATCATGTGACGTAGTGGATTTATCCATAATAAAAAAAAATGTTCTCCTTTCGACTTTGGTCATTACAGACACAATTAAATAACAATAGGTGTGCGAACGCCGTCGTTCGCCGTAGCGGGGGGGGGCTCAAAAGTGTAATCAACAATTTTCAACGTAACTAAATATATTATATCCGTACATTCTGTTTCCTACAATTTTAATTTAACAATTCTACTTACAACTCAGACATATTCCAAATTTAGCATCAGCTTACAAAGTTTCCCGTAATAAACGCAATTTTACTCCAGAATTCACTTCAAAAACTCCTTTTAATTATACCACTAGAGTAACCCATGTACACAACCACGCAGGTTTTAAATTTTCAAAGCGTTTTCCGAATATGTATTGTTGACTCTGTTTACGAGGTTAGATTTAGGTAAAGAGGTTAAACCGAAAGCCTCTGAGCCGTAAATTTTGTTGTTATGACATACTTCGTGAACGTACCTTGTGTTGATGCTTTGTTGTTCCCGTTATGACTGTTTTTGTTGATGCTTTATGATTTTACAATATTTTTATTGAAGAAAATTATCACTTTTATTTTCTTCACATAAGAAAGAGATAGCAGGATGATCTAGACGCGTACCGAGAGGACTGGTTCGAGATGGCACGGGAACAGAAAATTTGGAAGGACTTGGGGGAGGCCTTTGCCCAGTAGTGGCACAGCAAGGGCTACTGAAAAAAATAAAAATAAAAGGTCGTAGTGAGCTTGCAGAAGGGTCGAAGTCTAATGGAGCCAAGAGTTCGCATCATAAAGGAAGGCTCTGGCCCTGGTATATAAAGCAACGTCGGAACGAGGTGGGTTGTTTAATCAGTAAGAGTCTGACACTATCTTATGCTTTGCCCAAGGGTGGAAGATGTCATTCGATGATTTTATCAACCGAAAAAAAAGTGTCAGTGAATGAAAGTTGAGGTAATTCGGGTCTAAAATTGACAACCATCAATCAACAATTGTGATTAACGCTTGTACTATTTCAACATAAAATGAGAATCGATAATAAAATCATAACTACCACGAAACCATACGTCATCGTTTTTGACATTTTAATACTACATTGACCTAAAAACTATGCCATTACAATAAAATACTTCCACCATAACGGCCCCTCTAAATATCATCTAAAGACAGACACCCATAAGGTTACAGGAGTAAGTCTAACTTCCCCCATGATTGTACCCATTTTTAAAATGACAATTGTCAATGACATTTAACTTCATAAGTTAAAATCGTCCCCTCTTTTGTCGTTTTCCTTTGTTTTTGTAAAACCTACACTACACAACACACTTTTTATGATACTAGCCTTCTGCCAGCGGCTTCGCCCGCGTAAAAGTAGGGTTCTCCATACAAACTTTAGACCCCCATTACATCCCTTTATGAGCAGAATTTTGAAAAACCCTTTCTTAATGTTCGCCTACGTCATAAAAGGAAGCCATGTGTAAAATTTCACGCTCCTAGGCCCAGTAGTTTTGGCTGTGCGTTGATATGTTAGTCAGTCAGTTTCTCCTTATATATATATATATTTTTTTTTTATTGCTATAAACTAGTGCTTGACTGCGATCCCACCTGATGGTAAGGCGCACTAGTTTATTAAGAGCCTATTCACTCTAGCCTTGAAGACACCTAAATTATAATCGGACGGAAAGACTGCAGCCGGCAAACTGTTCCAGTCCCTCGATGTACGCGGTATAAACGACGAGGCAAAACGCTTAGTCCGGGCCGCAGGTGTCTCAACAACGTAAGGGTGGATATCTGCCGTACGTTGGGATGTCCGAAGGTAAAATTGGGATGGCGGAATCAAATCGTGCAATTCCTGCGCACACTCTCCAAAATGCATCCTGTAGAAAACCGCAAGGCTGGCTACTCTGCGCCTGTGCTCGAGGCTATATATATATAATTTTTTGTATGTTAGGCTTAATGTCCACGGAAGCAAAGATTCATAGCCACATACGATTATCGTCATTATACACTTTTTTAGGTGTGAAAATCCTCCAACGACATTTTCCGCCATTGGGCGAAACGAGAGATAGTGTCACACTTTTATTGACAAAAATGCACTCCTGTTTTTTTCTTTCGTTCGTTCCGAGGCCCTAAGGTTAATTTTTACTGAACCCATGGCTCCTGTGGACTTCGATCCTGCTGGGCACCTACGATTTGCTGATATCTCCTTGAGGCTTCTGTGGAACGCCCTTATGAGGACACTACGGTGCCTCTACCGAACCACCCATTGGTGATTCCTAGGCGTTACTTCCGCAAGAATTTGGTACAAGAACCTCCTTAACTGACCGTGTTCGGTGAGGACCTGCATCATGCGGAAGACCGTGACGCCGTGACATCTTTCCAGCCACTCCTGAAGGGGAGTGTTCCACGACATAACTGGAGTGCCCTGTCATTATACGCTTAGCGTACACTCGCGTAAAGATGGCGTACAAATCTATAAAACTCTTTCGAGGAATCAGGGACGACTTGATTAACATAGCGGTTTCGTCGCCAGACTAAATATATATATTATAGTAGCGCATAGTTTGATCATCATCATCATCATTCCAGCCAAAAGACGTCAAATGCCGGACATAGGCTTTCCCCAAGCGCTGCCATAAAGACCAGTCATATGCGTCTTGCATCCATCGGATTCCAGCAATCCTGACCTTGTAGTCGGTCCACCTTGTGCAAGGCCTTCAACGCTGTGTTTTCCGGTACACAGTCGCCACTACAGAATCTTTCGGCCATCTGTTCTGCGTGCAGTGTGCATAGTTTGGTGTGCACACAGAATTAGACACCACTCATTAAAACTCCTTAACACTATATACAGGTGTCATGAACGGTTAAAGCTAATGAATTCTCCTCACATGTTCAACACCTAAGAATAGAGTAGTGACCCATTAATGCAGCGCTGTACATTACATACAAACGAGGAAACAAGTTAATGAAACAAACACTTGTACAATTACCAATTTGTTTGACAAACAAAACAACAAACAATTTGGCAATCTGTGACAATAAGTCGTTTACAATAGTCTATTGTATGCATGGACTCAAGTAAAATTAATAATAATAATATCCAATTTATTTAAGTACATTAAATTAACAAATTTATGAATACAGTATAAAGTGCTAAGTTCTAAAAATTAGTAGCAGACCACATAACATGAAGAAAAGTGAGGAAATGACTACGTCGAAGCAGAGTTCTCGAATGTCATTATGTGAAATCTGAGATTCACCAAGTAAAAAGGATTTGGATCAAAAATCGACATATTGAAAAATCTAATTATTAAACAGTCACATTTAAACCTAATAACCCGAAAAATCGGTACATCCGACTATGTGTTGAAGACAGATAATGCATAAACAAAATATGTTTCAGCTGCAGACTTTTACAGTTACTGTCTGATAATACTATGACGAATAGACTTGCTGTAAAGTCCACATTTCGATAGTACATTCAACACACGGTACAATTATGAGACTTTGCGTATTATGAGGAAAGTTTTTTAACAAATTTCGTATGTGTAACGCTAAAAATGGTTTGAGAGAAGAAAATTTATGTTTTTAGTGGCATAGATGGTTATGAAAACCTTGAAAATGGGAGAAGAGAGGTGTTCTTTTTTTACCATTCTTTCGCCTAATGGTAAGCACTGATGTGGTTGATGGTAGAGTACGCTTTTCTAAAAGTTACGCAGTTCACTCTTGACTTAAAGACCACTAGGTTATAGCTATCAGAAATGGATGTCACAACGACGAGATATGTGCGTTTCGCAGCCATGGGATTCTCTCTCAGTAGTTACTGTCTGATAATACTATGACGAATAGACTTGCGGTCAAGTCCACATTTCGGTAGTAAATAAATTTCATCCGAATGCCAAGGACGGCGTCCGATATTTGACGTCATGCAGTCATAACTCACGCGCTAAACTACCAATGTAAAAATTACATGCTGAACATTAACTGAACTGCCAAGATAGTGGGAATTATTGATGGGTAGGAATTGAAATTTGGATGTCCGAATTAATTTTCGGTAGTCTTGACCTATCCTTGTTTGTTAGCGATATAATTATAGTCTTTTAGCAATAAAACATATAACATACATATTATTCATAATATTCCCGCTAGAATGTGTTCGAAGAAGTTCCTTAGTAGGTACCGTACCCCTCGAAAAGTTGTCAAATGACGTCTCTGAATTGATTGATTTTTTTTTATTCACGAACAATTGAAAAAACACATTAAAAAAAATAGAACAGTAACAACTAATAATAATTAAATGTCAATAAAAATTACAAAACAATGTCAATAAAATTATAATAATAAGAAATTTTAAAAAGAAAAAAAATGATAATAACAATGTCAATTCAAAAATGATAATTTAACAATATGAAATAAATATTTTTTGAAGTGACTACAGTGACATTAAAAGTTTGACTTGAAGACTTCCTCCCACTTTACCCAGAACTGGTAAAGTATATATTTCTCGCGTAAAAAAGTGTATATAGTGGAAAAACGGGTGCTACCTTTTCTTTATTAGTCTGATCAACCTGCGGACAGCTGGGGGGCAGGTATAAGCGTGGACAGACATGGGTAGACCCTTGTCACGACCGTATCATTTAACGGTCACTGACTTAGTGATTTTCGCATTATTTGTGTTTCTATTCTTTAGCTGTACGCGGCTGCAGCCCTGGGCTACTGAAATAATAAAAGTGGATTTTGGATTGTAAATTCTGACACTCCTTAGATATTCTTAAGTTTTCTCCTCTGTGAGTGGGAGAAGTAATTTACTCTCATGATCCAGTCGGGTGGGTCTAACTTTGAAAAAGAGGTCAATCGTCGAATCCGAAACATGGTCGCTTACAATGTGTCTCATAAGAAGACTCAAAGTCACTCAAAGGGCAATGGAAAAGACTATGCTCAAAGTATTCTTACGTGATCGTACCAGAAATGAAGATATCTGCAAGAGAACCAAGGTTGCCGACATAACGAAAAGAATCACCAAACTTAACTGGCAATGGGCAGGACACATTGCGCGCAGATCAGATGGCCGCTGGGGCCGAAATGATGATAATGATGAATGATGAGTATCTTTATTTAAGGCATATAATATTTGACATAGTCTATATATATGTATATTACTTTTCTTGCATGTCATTCTTTTATTGACTAAACCCTAGTGTATCTTTCAGCTGGTCTTTGCGTTTCAAAACCAATACTCTCGTGGAAGAACGTGGAGTATTCCACACAGTATTTCGGTCACCGGTGCCACCATTTCCAAAACCCATTACTTCCTACCCTCCAAAAAATGTCCTCACATAACCCACATACTAAAAGCCGGCAATTCGAAAAACACGATGAAATTCCCACCACAATTTGGTCAGTTCGAATTAAGGACAGCCAAAGCGATATCATAAACAGGAGCACATGTTATTTAATTATGAAAGGGTCTTTCGGCTACAGAGCATTCAACACACGGTACAATTATGAGACTTTGCGTATTATGAGGAAAGTTTTTTAACAAATTTCGTATGTTGTAACGCTAAAAAGGGTTTGAGAGAAGGATATTTATGTTTTTAGTGGCGTAGGTGGTTATGATGATAAGACATAGGTATGTTTTATTTATACCATTCTTTCACCTGATGGTAAGCACTGATGTGGTTGACGGTAGAGTACGCTTTTCTAATAGTAACACAGTTCACTCTTGACTTAAAGAGCTTTAGGTTGTAGCTATCAGAAACGGACGTCACAACAACCAGACCTGTGCGTTTCGCAGCAATCGGATTTCTGCAGCCCTCATCAGATCATCGGTCAATCTTGTGGGAGGCCTTCCAACACTGCATCATCCAGTACGTGGTCACCAATACAGAACCGTTTAACCCCATTTGGCACAAAATGCCCAAAGACAGGTTTGGCGATTCTTCGGGTTACGTTGGCAACCTCGGTTCTTACGGTAATATCTTTATTACTGATTTGATCGCCCAAAGAAGAACCTGGTTCTACATACTCTTTTTAGAAGTATGTAGAACCAGGTGAACAGTCTGACATATCATCCTTGAAAAGGAAGGATCCTCCAACCAGGTGGATGGTCCAGCAACTACCTAACATTTTGGACTGCTATAGTTCTAATTGCGCGAAGAACTCTGACACCACGATACAGATCTGCCCCCCTATCATAGTTACAATCGTTTCGCTAACGTCAAACGCTTGGCATTAGCCACGCCTTCAATTCTTTGGCTCTGACCACGTAACTGAACGTTGAGATGACTTCAGAACAAAAGAATTGAGGGCGTCGTCATCTCAAAACGTTCGATGTTTACGAAACGATCATAACATAACTAAGGGAGCAGTTTCTATGCAGCAACATAGATAATAATAAAACATTATGGTAGTAACTTAGTAAAAACATAACTGCTGTCTTTCATACTAAATTACAAGTTTTTTTATTTATTTTTAATGGTGGGCAAAAATCATCCAATGACTAATCCTGCTCTTGGGTGGAGCGGGAAACAATGTCAGACTCTTACTGACTAAACATCTCACCCCATTCCTGCTCTGTCCTTTACACTGGGACCAAGCCTTCCTTTCAGAAAGAGACCCTAGGCCACAGTAGACTTTGACCCATTTCGGTCCCCAAGATAGAGGCTTTGCCGAGTTTGGGGACCACCGTTTATTTTATACGAAAAAACTGTTAATAGTTACTAGGTACTACATTAAGTTACGATAATTTTAAGGCAACTTCTTTAACAAAGGTTCAATAAATTTATTATTATTATTATTCAGAATCCCTGCGTATTAAAATACAAGCCAAAATATCCACATGAATAGAAGTTGGCAACACATTTAATAATATCATCATAGCCCTGAGCATGCTTCATGAAATAAAGTCACTAAATTTGTGTGTATGAGATCCCTCGTGTATGAAAATTACCTTTGCTGGTCTCGTGTACACGAAACTACTAGACTGAACTAATATTGCTACTACCCAAACATTTGTCCCTGGGGTATGCTGTACTGCTAAATATGCCCTCAAATATTATGGCTAGTGCTACAGTCTAGAACAAATACTAAATGCCTGGTTTTTGGGTGGTGTATTATCTAATCACTTCTCTTGATATTCCTGGGGTGTGGGGATTATCAGACTTTTACTAACTAAAAGAAAACTGAAACTGTGTCGCAGCTAAAACTACAAGCAAACAGTGTTTTTTTATAGTGGGAAAAATCATCGAATGACAAATTTCGCCCTTAGGTGGAGCGGAAGACAGTGTCAGACTTCTACTGAATAAATGACCTACCGTTCCTTCCTGCCTTAGTTCAAGGGCCCCGGTGTTCCGCTTTCGCATCAAACCTTGGCTCCAGAAGGCTTCGACCCTGCTGGGCCCCTACAGTTGCTGACAACTCCTACGAGCAAAGAGTAGCTTGCCGTCTACTCGTCCTATAAGAGACGAACCCGAGTTGCCAACAGCCCGTAATGTTCCAAGCACCCCTCCAAGAGATGTCCGCAAATCATAAAACCTGAGCAGTATCGAAGCCTGCGGCCTTGGCTTGTGCGGAAGAAAACCCTGGGACCGTGGAATGAAGACAAATCAGGAGCAGGAGTGAAAATTTAATAAGTAAAAGATTGACACGCCCTCTCGCTTCGCCCAAGTGCGGTTGAAGTCAGGAGCTCAGCAGTGTCGAAGCTTACTGGTCCCTAAGAAAAGACGCGAAAGAGAACTCTGGGACCATGGAAAGAAGACAAATAAGGAGCAGGAGTGAGATTTTAGCTATCAAAAGTTTGACAGGTTCTCTCACTCAGTCCAAGAACGGGTGAAGTCATTAGATGAATTCCAATCTAAAAAAGAACCCGCAGATAAAATTATCAACTATCATCTTTATTTTCTATGAAAATAATCCTGAAGAGATGAGTCAGCTATAAAACTGCTTCGTCAGCTCACAGAGTAAATTAAGCGTGAAATATGTCAAGTCAGAACCGTTATAAGGTTATAAATTATCTGGATCAAGGTTAAGAGGTTTTGCGATATCGGGTTAAAAGGTTTGAGGGTTAAAATAGATTAAGTATTTGGAAGCCATCATCTTATTGCGAAGGGTAGATGATAATGTGTTTCGAGAAGAATCGTTCTTAACATAAATATTGTACATAAAAGAATGGCTTAACAAGGCTCTCTAGCCAAATTACAATCATTTTGTTAACGTCGAACGCTTAGAATCAGCCACATCTTCAATTCATTAGTTCTAACCACGTGTCTGAACGTTGAGATGACATCAGAACAAAGGACTCAAAGCGTTCGACGTCAAAGAAACGATTTTAGCTAGGCTAGAGGGGCTGTACTACAATATTGAAATCAAGCAAAAATACGTTTTTTGTAGGAGATACGCTATGATAAGATGCAGTATCGGCGTTCTCTGCCTTCTACTAAGCGATACAGCCCGCTAACAGATAGAGAGACAGAGGGTCAGCGGAGGCTTAGCAGCAAGGTCTCGTTGGCACTCTTCGTGTACGGAACCCTGACAAAGGCCCGTCGCTTCTATTTATCTGTCTATAAACGATAAACTCAAAAACTACTACTATACGAATTGTCAGTAGGTACAGTACGGCCGTCAGATCTTGGCGAGTTTGACGTTAGGCTGTGCGAATTTTATCGCTAAAAAACTCGTACAAAAATAAAGATTTAAAAAAATATATGCCAATAACAGTTTTTAGCAGCAATAACAACTGCGAATTGCATTTATTTGTTTAAATTTTTTATTTTATTACGAGTTTCCAAGCGCTGAAATTTACAGACCTCGAGACTCGCCAAGATTCAACGGCTGTACTGTAATTTATGTTTCAACATACATGCATTATTATAGTCAAGAAGATTTAGGATATTCAAAGATTTCTTTATGTGTATACTAGCTTTTGTCAGCAGCTTCGCCCGCGTACATAAAATATAGCCTATGTCACTCAGGAGTCAAGCAGCTTTCTATTGTTGCTAAAATTTTTCCAATCGGACCAGTAGTTCCAGAGATTACCTCCTACAAACAAAAAAACAAAGAAACAAAGAAACAAAAAAACAAACTTTACCTCTTTATTATATTAGTGTAGATTATTATATGTAGTTTTAGGGTTATTTTATTATTTATTCCTAATTTATTTTTCTTTGATTTAAAACTTTCATAGGCTTTTAATTATTTACTAATTAGATACCATTTAGTTTGTTATAGGTACTAGGTTTTTACAAATGTTTTTTGTGATATTTTTTCTAGTAAAATAATTATTTATTACATATTAAATAAAGCTTTTAAAGATTTCTAACTCCCGAGCAATATTTACGACGGGTCCTTACATTTGATAAAATAGGTTAATAATCAGTTCTTTCGCCTACAAGGAAAATCCACTTTTAGAACTTTACGGTTTCTGCTTAATAAATTAACCTAGTTTCAGGAGGCAGTGAAAAATGTGTAATAAATCTGGATAAATCCTCTCTTTACAGGTCATGTAATCAATCTCGAACATTGTGGCATTTCAAGAATCATCTGCGCCAATACAAAGTTTTTTTTTTATTGCAATAACTAGTGCTAGATTGAGATCCCACCTGATGGTAAGCAGTGATGCAATCGTTGATGGTGAGGCGCACTAGTTTATTAAGAGCCTATTCACTGTAGCCTTGAAGACACCTAAATTATAACCGGGCGGAAAGACTGCAGCCGGAAAATGGTTCCAATCCCTCGATGTACGCGGTATAAACGACGAGGCAAAACGCTTAGTCTGGGACAACAACAAAATGTCAATTTGTCCAAATCCCAATCGAGCCAAAGATGATAACTTTTCAAATCAAAGCTTAAATAATTCCTGTTTTTTTTTTATGTAGTGAGAAATCATATAAATAATCCTCCCACTTTGGGGGGGAGGGAGAAACAGTGTCAGATTTAAATTGACTAAAATCATAACCCTCCTTTGGCTTTGCAGTAGTTAAACGGACGTAGGACGTGGGTGGGTAAAAACCCACCCACGTCCGGTAGGAAACAGTGTTAGACTCTTACTGACTATACCACCTACCCCATTCCTACGTAGTCATATATACCAGGGCCAGAGCCTTCCTTTCAGACGCGAACCCTTGACCCCATTGGGCTTAGACCATTCTGCAGGGTCCCTAGACACTTTCTTGTGGACGGCACTTACGGATAGCTAAGCCGTCCGCACGTCAGATACCAGCAAAATTGAGGGTCGGAAACATTTGAAAAACTTACTGTGGCCAGAACACTAAAAACAACTGAAAGATACAGCTGGATATAATCAGTAAAAGTCTGTCACGTCTATCATGATTTTCCACGTCAAGAAAGGTATGGAAAAAAAAACTATTTAGTTCTTATGTATATTTTAGTTCCTGCTTCTACTAGCACGTTCTTCTTCCTAACACAAAAACCATTAAAACTTTAGCTTTCCACTGTTAAAAGGTACACTAAGTGCCTCTGCAAACGTTTCTACTACTAGTTTTATTTTAAAACCAACTAAAGCTTCTTGCTAAAGCCACAGGTGTTTCACGTTTTAAAACTATAAACACAACTAGATATTGCCTGAGGCATTGCCCGCATTATAGTCGAAAATTATCCTAAAAGAAGGTATTGTTAAATAAAAAATTGTTTTAATGTAATTTAATTTAATATTTATTAGCGACCCGCCCCAGCTTCGCACGGGTACTGATATTGAATGTTATGCATGTATTATACATACAAACCTTCGTCTTGAATTACTTTATCTATTAGAAAAAACTGCATCATAATCCGTTGCGTAGTTTTAAAGAAATAAGCATACATACGGACAGCGGGAAGCGACTTGATTTATACTATGTAATGATGGTAATGTAATTTAATTTATTATTTACTTGATTACAAATTGTCGTCATAATTTATTGTACTTTTTTATGGGAAAAATATCATCGATTGACGAATCCTACCATCGGGCGGAGCAGGAGACAGTGTCAGACTTCTACTGACTAAACGACCCACCGATCCTTCTTGCCTTAGATCTAGTTAAGAAGGTATTGTTTAATATAAATTATTTTAATGTAATTTAATTTATTATTTATGTAATTATAACTTTTTTTATAATCTATTGTATAGGTGAAGTGCACGCCTTGTGAAAAATTCTTATTCCTAAAACTTTCAATGCGCTGTATCTGATTTTTGAGTCTCAATTAAAGTGAGAGACTGTGCATACCTAATCACAACAATGGGTACAACTTATTTGCCGCGTACTACATACACTTTTTTAATTATATAAACTAGTGCTTGACTGCAATCCCAGCTGATGGTAAGCAGGGTGTGTTGTTTCTTAACACGAAGACTAAATACACAAAGGCGAAAATTCAACCTTTTATCATACGAGATAAACAGAATATTTTAAGATATTTCTAAGCTAAGTACAGGAAAACTTGAATGGATTTCACGTTAACAATTTCAAAACTTTCGATGTGAATCCTTTAGAGATAGTGCACACGAGCAACTTTAGTTTCCAACAACTACCAACTATTTAGTTTCTCATATCAAATCTACCGGATTATGTTTCATATAGTGCACACATGCTCGGCTGGGAGACTATTTTGTCCGCGTATTTTTTTGTCATACGATCTAAACTGAAATTAAAACGATGAAGCTCTATATAAGGTGTGTAGCTTTTTTTATGGTGGGAAAAATCATCTAATGACGAATCCCGCCCTTGGGCGAAGCGGGGAACAGTATCAGACTCTTACTGACTAAACGACCCACCCCTTTCCTTCTTAGCCTTCATACCAGGGTTGGACCTTCATTTTAGAAGCCGGACCGGGGCCTCACTAGACTTTGGCCCTGCAATTGGGCCTCTTAATTTGCTGACAACTCCTTGAGGCGCGCGGGAACAGAGCGCGCTGTCGACGACTGGTTTCGTCCGGACTATTACCAGACAACCGGACGGCGAGCTGCCCATTGCTAAACGTCCGCAAGAGAAAAAGAGACAAAATTGTTATTCACAGACGTCCTCCCATGGTTGGTATTCTATTCTATCTTTGCTTCAAAGTCGCCAAACTTGGCCTATACAAATACAGAATTATTTGTAACTCATTGAAAATATTTTAAGAATAAAGTTGCATAGCGTAGAAAGCTACAGCAACAAAAAAGTTGTTGAGCAGCGAACTTGCTCGTGTATACCATTCCAGTATACACGAGCAACTTTTTTATTGCTGTAACTGTCTCCGCCGTGCTCGTGTGCACCCTCCCATGGTTTGTATTCTATTCTATCTTTATTTCAGAGCCGCAAAACTCGCCCTACACGAATACAGGGTGATTTAAAATTCATTGAAAATCTTTTAGGGTGTGAAAAAACTCGTGAATACGAATCACTTTTACAACGAAGTAAGCTCTGAAATATCAAAAAAAAAAGGCATTCTGTGAAGTTAGTATAGCGTAATACAATAATTTCCCATTGTTAGGACTCAAACCTTTTTTCTAAGAGAGGGAAACCAAATCATCATCATTCTACCCTTATCCCATGTTACTTGGGGTCGGTGCAACATGTTTTTTTCTTCCACTCTGTCCTGTCACCCGTCACACTATCACTAACTCCCTTTTCTTTCATCACACAATCCATCCATCTCTTCTTCAGCCTCCCTCTTCCTCTCCATCCATCTACGTGTAAACTCAGAACTCTTTTTGTGGCATGCGTTTCATCTCTCCTCTTCACATGACCATACCAGGACAAACGATTTCCTTTCAACTTTTCAGTCACTGGCGCCACTTTCAGAGGGAAACCAAATATACGAAGATAATTGTGTTACATCCACCGATGCGTACTATATACGCGTGTTGGATTACAGTCTAGTCCCCATCCTAGAGAGGAGGCCGGAGTCCCAGCAGTGGGAACATTATAAGGCTGATGGTACTCACGATGTATTTCTACATCGGTTTTAGAGCAGTAGTGATGAATAAAATTATGCAAAGAAATGTGTGTGGCCGGGGCTGCCACCATTGTTAATTACAACTCATGACTTACCACTTGGCCCCCACTTCTAAGTTGGTTAAATAACGAGAACATAAATAATGTACTTAGATAAATCTTTTACATATTTAAAAGTTAAACTCATAAAAACAGTAATTCACACACATAATATTTATCATCCACTAGAAGATCACCAATGAATTAAAAATCAACCTCAATAAACATTACTCTTTAAATAAAAATACAGGCTGACCCAATTCTTTTGCAATTCCACTGAAAATACCAGACACATCATTAATTGAAATAAAGAATAATCCTCTTATACGAGTATATATACTTTGCCCTTTGCAGAAACAGTAGGTAAGTTTAATTGGTAGTCGTTACAATTAATGAATTCCCAATAACTTGACAGTTGACAGCAACTGCCAGTTTGACAACTGACAGGAACTGTCAGTATGACAGCTGACAGCAACTGTCAATTACTGACAGTATAATAAACTGTATTTCTGTAGGTATAATTCAGGTTGCGTGGAGCATAAATTGTGATTGTGACCTCACAAGGTCTTGACGTAATTTTTGTGACAGTTCTTATAAATTAGGTTCGAATTTACTGTTATCTAGTAATTAATAGACTACCCTAAAATTTATATTGTTTTTATCTAGTTACGGCACAACACTGATGGATAATTTAACCTGACACGTGGTCCTGCCCGAAAGCTGGGTATTTGTCATAAAAAAGAATTTAGGACTCGTTTGCAACACCACTAGAGACTCACTCAAATACACATTAGGTTTTGGAAGTAACTTTATATCCCATAAAATACACACTGGTTTCTGAAACCAGTCGAATCGACCCTCAAGCTTCCTGCTCCCACCTTTTAAGAGAGGTAGGGCACAGGCAAACCGGTATGTACGTACTATCACGATATTTTCAATCTGATCAAAAATTTGTTTGAATCCTACAGCGCGGCGCCAAATCAAAAACTACAGAAGTTTTCGTTTCGAGTGCAAGCAAAAATAAACTTAATGGTAATCAGTCAGAACTGTCTTCGATGGTACATGCATCCCTACAAAACGAAGATTAAATATAAATCCTTCTTCCCCTTTGAAAAGGGAAAAAGCTGACGACAGTTTTCATCTAACTTTAAAAAACGTAGAGTTTTTTCATTTCGTTCGAGTAATATGATTTTTTCGATTTCTTCACAGAGTTTCTCGATGCAAATTGATTTTCATCGAATGAAAATTTCTTGTTACTTTGCATTAGTTTTTTTTTCTTTTTTTATAAAATGAGTGGGATGGAGAAGAGACTAGTCGTAATTAAATGTGATTCCTTAGTAGTTTTATTTGAAAAGTCTTTCCATATCTCTAACTGCTTAAAGGTTTTTATTAGAAACATTAATTAGATTTCTAAAGAGAGTGAACAGGTTTTTGATATGGTGTCTGAAATTAGCGTTCAGTGAAAGATAGTCGCGTACTTGTAAGTAAATCGTTTTTCAGTCAAATGTATGAACAAGACCTTTGACTGAATGGTACAATTAGGAACTATTCTGCAATATAAAATGACGAATACAATACGACTGTTAACTTGGCGAGCCTGAAGTTAACATTAACACATATTTGTTAACAGCAATAACTACTAACCATAACCATTGTTTTTTTTTAAGTGCACAAGCGCTAAAGCTCGCGGCGTCTAACTTCAGACTCGCCAAGTTTGAACGGCCGTACTGTAAGAAGAAACCGATTTTTAAACTCTTGAGCCCCAAGTGAAAGCCGACGTTCGCACACCTTCTATTATGTCTCTAATTATGGTATTCGAAAGGTTCGAAAGGTTGAGCAGTGGTGGCCGAGTGGTAACGGCCCCGACTTACGAGTTGTAGGACGCGGGTTCGAATCCAGCCAGGCGCATTACTTTGTGTAATTTATTTCATCACCACTGCTCTCAAAACGGTGAAGGAAAACATCGTGAGGAAACCGGCATGTGCTAGAACCAAAAATTCGAAGACATGTGACATCCACCAATCCGCACTGGGCCCGCGTGGTGGATTATGGCCCATTCCCTCTCCTAGTGAGGAGGCCTGTGTCCCAGCAGTGGGAAGATTGAAAGGCTGATGATGAAAGGTTAAAAAATACACTTAGGTGTCCTTTTAAAAATATAAATAAAAGCAATGTGGTTCACAGTTTGCAAGACCCAACGGCTGGCTTTTACCTACTTTTAGATTACTTATAATGTTATATTTAAAAGGATTTTTTTTTTTAATTTGCTCATACTACAAACTAATATGTAAAGTTTTTATTATAAGGTAGTCAAAAGTTTTTGTTATTCATTTATGTAACTACATTTACTAAATCACAAACCAATCTAATCTTTCACTCAGAGTTTTGCTATAAGAAAACCCAACTTCTAGGTTAAGCTAACCTGTTTATACATACTTATCCATATGTATTATTGATAGAATGTAATTTTATTTAGAGCCGCCGATAAAGAGCGCTTCGTACCCATTTAAAAATCAGTCCTAAAACATTTTACTCTATATGCTAATTATTCCAACTCCTTTGCTATTCAAGAACCTCCATCATTTCTACCAACAAAATGAAACAACTGCCAACAAAGTCCTAACCTGCCAAAGTTGAACTTTGATCAATAAGCATCTCGATACAAGTAGTAACAGCGCGTGATCGATCACTTACGAGTATAAGGTGCTTTTGCGTTCAGAGATGAGCGAAGCTAGGCGGAGTTGGGATGTGTAGCGGGTGCGGTGTAAAGTAGCAAGTTGCGAAAACTGCGAGAGTTTGCAGGGGGCAGGGTGCGTAGCGAAGCTGTGAAATGTGTTTTATTTTAATATAAACTAGTGCTTGACTGCACATCTGATGGTAAACAGTGATGCAATCGTTGATGGTGAGGTGCACTAGATTATTAAGAGCCTATTAACACTAGTCTTGAAGAACCAACAAAATGAAACAACTACCAACAAAGTCCTAACCTGCCAAAGTTGAACTTTGATCAATAAGCATCTCGATACAAGTAGTAACAGCGCGTGATCGATCACTTACGGGTATAAGATGTTTTTACGTTCAGAGATGAGCGAAGCTAGGCGGAGTGGGGATGTGTAGCGGCGCGGTGTTAAGCAAGCAAGTTGCGAAAACTGCGAGAGTTTGCAGGTGGTAATGTGCGTAGCAGAGCGGTGAAATGTGTTTTTTTTTATTGATATAAACTAGTGCTTGACTGCGATAACCTGATGGTAAGCAGTGATGCAATCGTTGATGGTAAGGCGCACTAGATTATTAAGAACCTATTTACACTACCCTTGAAGATATCTAAATTACTGCAGCAGATAAACTATTTCAGTCCTTCGACGCACGAGATACAAACAACAAGGCAAAACTCTTAGTCTGGACAATAGAAGTTTAAACAACGTAAGGGTGGAAATTAGTTCATTAAGCCCCAAGATTACACCGGAGTCCGCACACCTATTGTCTTTTAATTGTGTCTGTAATTACGGTCGTCGAAAGGTTAATTTAACTAAATGCATTGAGCTTTGAGTTGAGTAGAGAAACTGAGTATGAAACGGTGCTTAGCTAAGCTGTGCGAGGATACATAGCAGGCTTTTTTTATGGTAGGTAAAAATCATTCAATGACCAATCCTGCCCTAGAGCGAAGCGTGATACAGTGTCAGACTCTTACTGACTAAACAACCTACCCCGTTCCTTTATCGCCGTACTTGCCAGGGCCAGAGTCTTCCTTTCAGACCTTGGACCTAACTAGCTGCCCACACACACACAGACATTACTCGCATTTTTGTCCCTAACACGATGTAGTTTGTAATACAGTACTAGGAAAATGAAATGATTCCATTGGTGAATTATTTCCTCGCGTACCGCTTAGCTACTTCGCACATCTCCGCTCCAGTGAGAAGCACCCTACGTACGATACACACGGAAGGAATTTATAGCAGTCATAAAAATGACAGAATATGATTGAAGATCTTATTTTACACGGTCACATTTGGGGGTGCTTCCTTCATTGCCCTTCCTTTTTATATGTGTGGTGGATCATGGGTAGATACTTTCGATGTAAGTAGGGTATTAAATTAGCATGTCGCTGAGTTTGCATTTTGATGTAAAAAAAAATTACAGTTTCATTTGCAATAAAAACGTTTGATATAATAAAGGAACCTTAAAACTACATTGTTACATTTTAAAACTACGCAACTGATTTTGATGCGGTTTAGAATAGAATGATTCAAGAGGAAGGTTTATGAGTATTTGCATGATTTGATTCCGCCATCCCAATTTCACCTTCGGACATCCCGGCGTACGGCAAATATCCACCCTTACGTTGTTTGGTGAGCAATGGGTAGCTCGCCGTCCGATCGTCTGGTAAGACCGAGTCCAAGTCGTCAACGGCGCGCACCGTTCCCGCGCGCCTCAAGGAGTTGTCAGCAAACTGCAGGGGCCCTTCAGGGTCGAAGCCTCCTGGAGCCTAGAGGGTATGTGAAAATTGTAACCTCGACTCCAGAAATAAGGCAAGGAAGGTACGGGGTAGGTTTTTTAGTCAGTAAGAGTCTGACACTGGTCTCCCGCTCCGCCCAAGAGCGGGTTTCGTCATTGGATGATTTTCACCTACCATAAAAAAAATAAAAAAAAAAAAAAAAAAAAAAAAAAAAACCCTTACGTTGTTGAGACACCTGCGGCCCGGACTAAGCGTTTTACCTCGTCATTTATACCGCGTACATCGAGGGATTGGAACAGTTTGCCGGCTGCAGTCTTTCCGTCCGAATATAATTTGGGTGTCTTCAAGGCTACAGTGAATAGGCTCTTAATAAACTAGTGCGCGTTACCACCAACGATTGCATCACCGCTTACCATCAGGTGGGATCGCAGTCAAGCACTAGTTTATTGCAAGTAAAAAAAAAAACTATAATACATGTGTAATATATAAGTATTGCACCCGTGCGAAGCTGGGGCGGGTCCCTAGTATATACATAAATTAAAAAAAAAAACTTTATGTACTAACTAAAATTACTTATTCTAATAAGGCGTCGAAAAACTTTTTCCACTTCCGCATCGCTGTTTACTGGTGAAGTGCCCAAAAGGCTGGCAGCATTGCCACGCTGTATGGCAATGCTTATTTAGAAGAAATTTGGTTATCAAAGTGGCGATACAAGCGCATATACTTTTCTTTTGATAAGTTTAGTTCAGGTTTTTGTTTGGATGTATGCATGTTTGATTATCATTCACGTACAGATATCTTCAATGAGGAGGAATATCAATTTGTTTAAAGATGGTCCTCAAATCTTCCTCTTCAAGCGTTACTTAAATTTGGAAATCGATCCACTATCATCATTTTAGACCAGAAACGTTCACCACTGGACATATTATGCCTCCCCAACTGTCACCACAAGGAGCTGTCGTATGCGTCTCGTATCTATACCATACCGAAGGGACTCTGCAAATGTGTCGAAGCCTACTGGGGCCCAGGGTCTCTTTCCATAAAGGAAGGCTTGCCCCAGTGCGAGAAATGTTTAGTCAGTAAGAGAATGACACTGTTTCCCGCTACGCCCAAACGCGGGATTGGTCATTGGATGATTTTCGCCCACCATAAAAAAACCAGGTCATCGTTCAGAAGATCGATCCATGAGATTTTTATTATTCCAACCACGGACTCCTCAAAAATACCTACGAGTAAAGAACCACCCCAAAAATATTTCACCTTCACCTTTTCTCACATTTCCCTTCGTCTTGCGACAACAGGTACTTATATTCTACCTACCTATGGATAAATCACGCAATACCTTTTCCGCCCACTCGGCTATTACCACTTTTTCAACCTTTCCTCAAACCATTTGTGCTGGGAAACGAACCCTGTTTTTTGTTATTCTTTAATTACTCCGTAGTCGTGATAACGTTTAATATTCGAGCATTTTTTTGTACAAATATTGAGGTGTTTACTTAATTTATAAAATGTCGTAGTGTGTGTTGAAACGCAAAAGATTTGTGGTTTCGTATATACGTAGGTAAGACAATAGATATTGTTAAATTGTAAAAGTTAATGTTAAATACTTACGCACGTAAATTAGGAAATTGAAGTGAACCTGGTTAAGGTTAGAACTACATTAGACCGACGCACACGTGTAACACGTCTGATTTGTATGTTGTTGAATGGCGTGACGTGGCGTGGATCAAGTGTAGCTCTACAAGTCTAGTTTCCATATTAAATGGTGACCAACGGGCCCAGATCACGTTTGCACATTGTAGTTCTATCTTTATGTTTCTGGACATTTTAACGTGTACGTCTTTCAACCTAATTCTGACATTTAACCTACTAACTACACCTTCACTCACTTATTTAAACATTAATGACTATAATTTGGTAATTATTTATTTAATAGAGTGTCTTTGAAGTTTTTAGCACGTTCTTTTCCATAGAGACTAAGGATCGTGTATATGGTGTATACCTTCATTTTTAATGAGACTACCTGACAAACTCTGATAATTCAAAAGTGCCTGTAAATTAAATAAATACTTTGAGTTAAAATGACTGATACTGATATTTTTGGGTGTAAACCCATCTATCCCTAAACATAATGTCACAAAAATCGTTAGAACGGTTTTACAAGACGAAGTTCGTTACTCCTTTTAAGCACAGGGCAAGTGTAGATCCACCAGCTTTGTTGCCAATCCTGCATCATCACCTTCACCTTCTAGAATATTATTAGGCAATGGAACAAACATGACTAAATACTGCCCCGAAAGTAAAAGTCCCTGCCATGCTTAGCAACGGAACCCTAATTTGCCTCGTGGTAGCTTAATTGCTTCCTCACTGATTAGGGGCGAAAGAGAATATCGTTAACTTAGTGAAAAGGTTAATATTGAAACAGTTACTGAGCGAGTTAATAGCTCAACAGTCAAAATGTTGAGCTATGGATCATCAACATAACAATCAACAAAATAGATTAATAATGAGATTGTATGTTGTAGAAACACTGGAATTAAATCACACTCCATCTCTCACTCTAAATGAGACTAAAATTCTAAGCACACTAAAATTCGCAATATACATAATTTTATAACAAAGTGTTACGGTTTAAACCAAATTTAAAAGAACACGACACATACAAAGGAAACGCAAGCTTGCTCCGTAAATTAAAATTATCATCCGGTTCGAATGACCATGTCGGTCGAATAAGTCCTTCGAGCCGAATGATTTGTAATTTCCAACTATTACATAGAATAGTATCATAATCAGCTTTACAACACTAAGAATTAGACCACGTCTCGGTAAAAAAGACCGTAATCTATCACGCGGACCCAGCGCCAGTTGCTGGCTGTCACATGCCTTCGAATTTTTAGTTCAAGGACATGCCGGTTTCCTCACGATGTTTTCCTTCACCGTTTTGTTTGAATTAAATCCACGACGCATGCCTCGTAGGGCCAGGCCTTTACCACTGAGCCACTACTGCTAAAATCTCAATTACTAAAATAAAAATCTGCCTTCTGTAGATTTATTTTGCATATCGCCAGCAGGAACACTATTGTATATATATGTAACCAAAAAATCGTTTCAATTATTTATAATTACCTGAGCAGCTGTGACAGTAATAGGTAACACATGTGGTTCTTCAACTGCACTCCTGGTACTCCTACTGCCTCGATCCGAACTCTCTTCTTCCGAGTCCGAAGCATGGAAAGACAGGGACCCAGGACTTGGGTCGCTTAGTCTCAGCTTCAAACAATCTCGCCGCATCTTGAAGCGGTTCAGTATCTTTCTAATTTAGCACTTTTCTTATAACATGTCTTTGGATTTATCTTAGGGAATGTTGCGTTTTAATTTGGTATAAGTTTTTATTTAATTTAGAAATAGCTTTTTGTTCATTTTTTAACGCTGTGAATATGAAAAGAATGTGAAATATTTGATAGCGAAATGCGTAGTGCAAAACGGCTAGGCGGTCATGAAAAATAAATCAATGCTAAATTTTCAGCAAGTTTTATGTAAAAAGAAGTTTATGATATGTTTCAATAAATTCAAATAATGTTATCAGCAAACATTTCAGAATTGGGAACAGCTAACCCAAATACACCGAACACATTTTCTGTCTCATTCAATAATGGCCCCAAAACACCCATTATTTTCTTCATTCATAAATCGCAGAACCCGTCAATATTCGCTGATGTGTTCCGACCTTACGCCCACGTAACGCGACACCTCGCCACGTAAGGACTCTGTTACGTCCTTCCATTGTCGCACTTGTATAACCGGCTTTATTGCGACTCGGGCTCGTTAGCACATGTTTTCTTCGCACGATTTTTCTTTTAACAAACAAAATAACATCATGTACTTTAGCAAACATTTGGTTTTTAAGACCAGAAACATGTAGAGAAATTTCTTCAGCTTTTATTTCATTCATATCTTTATTTAATATGTTTAAAGCATTCTATATTTCTGTTTAGAAATATATAGTTTTGTCATGTTTACTTAGCAAAGTATTCCTGATATTTGAAGTATTTGGAGCGTATAGAAACGGTTTGGTCTCGAATCGTAAACACCGATTCGCTAAGTAGGTATTAAGCTGATTTCAACAATTGTAATTGGAATTCCTGGATGCTTTGGTGAACGTAGCTTTAAACTATTGTATCTTCAACCTATATTTTATTTCCGACTGGTTTATTTTGGTGCCTCCCATCTCTATTCCTTTTTTACTAAAGATTTTTCGCTTAATCTGAAAATGCTTTCCGATTCTCGCAAGATTTTATTTTCTTTCGTTAGTAATTTAATTGCATTCTCTAATCGAGCTTTCTCTATCTTGATCTTTGTTCACTGCTTATTATTATTATGCAGGTTTCCAAATTATTATTATAAGGTTAAGGCTTATTTTTTCTTACGTCCAGACATCTTGAAAGCATTTTGGACAAAATTTAAACATTTTATAACATAACCAATCAATATAGTCTCCAACTATGAATTGTACAGTTCACATCTAGTTCATTTCAATGAAATACTCCAAGATCAATTAGGACTCGTAAACACAGAAATTGAAATGTAAACTACTCCCGATTGATTTGCAAATGTGTCTGTATACTCCTTTTGTATACAAAGTTGGAATGAAATAAACCAGGATGGAAAATGTCTAGAAATAATCGAATGTTTTGGTTCAGGTACCTGTCAGAATTTCAGAGTTATTTGATTTATGGAAACCGCGGAAAGCGTAGGTCCAATTTAGGCACCTAGGTGCTTTGTTTAGTTTCAAAAAGGAAATACAGCTTCAGAGAGTGATGGAGTTTGCACTCAAGTCTTACGACATATCTGGCCAAGAAAATCCATCAAATTTTGCAAGATGGCAACAACCCGGTCAAAGGCTAATTGATCTAAACCGTGTAGTTTTTGTCAGTAAAAGTCTAACAGATTCATTCGTCCTCCCCAGTGTGGAGGACATTAAAAGAGCATTTCCATGCCTTTTTTGCTCCTTTTCTAAAGTGGGAAATGATCAATGACTCTCACTCTGGGTGAAGGAATATAGACTGTCAGGCTTGTACTGACTAAAACCATTTATTTGCCCTTTCTGTTACGAGTTAACGATGAATCTTTTGAACAATTGCAATCTTAGTGATACATTTCTAATGATATAACGCATAGTTATAACATCGCTATATCCACAATGATTATTGATGCCACAGTAGATGAACAATCTGTTACTAGGTGACTAATTTGCTACTGAGCAAGTGAAACAGCAAGCGAAACATGTAACTGCGTATTTTCAGTTCTAGAGAATGTGTCGATTATTGTTGCAAAATCTTTGAGTGATTGATAGCTTTCATCAGTATGTATTAGGAACAGGTGCTAGGTATCATAAAGATTTGGTATTTGAAAACATTTCTATCATCAACGTTTATTTTTAAGTGATGGAGTCCTGTACTCACAACAGTAATCATCGAAGAAATGAAGAATCATTTGCAAAAAGCATTTTCCTTCATTAGGAAGAAATTCCTACAGTTTCACTCAATTTCTTACTTGCAATTTACTAAGGACCAGTCGCGCTATCAACTAAGCTTCTATTTTTTTCTTGTCATTTGCAAAATGAACCACTTTTTACGCTCGTACAAGTTAATCAAAGTTGGAAGTGCAATTTCCTAGCACTTTCCGCTGTAATGAACATAAAATTAGTTTAGAAGTTGATGCTTCATCACTAGTCATAAAATATGTTTACTGTGAAGCAAATTATGGAAAATTGCGCAGCACTTTAGCTAACGCAGTTTTAAACATTTAAGATTTAAAATTTTATAAGAAAGCAAATAAGATTCCTTAGTATAGTGCATTTTTTCGTTTGGTTGGCCTTTAGCTAGCAATATAAAATATAACGGCAGGATAGATCAACGAGCTATTTACATAGGAACATTATTGAAAAAGTAATTGAAGTAAAGAGGTTATTTGGAAAGAAACATTAAAGGCAAAAATATAAGAATGATTTTACAAAACAAAGAGATTTTGGACAAAACTAATGTTTATGGATTCTAAGCTGCTTGAAAAGACGCCAATGTACTAATGTTATTTAACTTAATATCTAATTGTCTATAGTATTAATAAACCTTAATATCTTATCTCGTTTTGCATAAAAACTTTATAAAAACATGAATCCAGACTTACTAATTAAGTAAGTAGAAGTCAATAAAAACACAAGCCATTGAAAACCACAGAAAGATAATTGGATAAAGGGATGACAATGGCAAATCGCTTGAAATCGTCGTTTGTCAGATTCAAGCACCACAATCCTCTTCATGTATTGGTTCTGATCGGGAAAATCCGATGATAGCCGAGAGCCTATTATGAAGCAAACGGATTAAAAAGTACGATTTGAAAAATAGCTATTGACAGATTAAGTGAGAATAAAGGGAACTAGATTGTTTTACTTCTAGTATTTTGATTTCCATTACAGCTGAAGTTTCTGTGTAATTTTGTTCTATTTTGAACTCGTTTCTAAGCTTGAAAAATTACCCTAAATGTTCCCTGCCAAATTCCCAACTATGTAAATTGCATAAACTTTCCCATCTGCTGTCTAAATCCATTTGGCAGTGGTTTGCATCTGTTGCATAGATCTAGCAGAAGTGTTATATGCAGATATCATTGAATTGCTTTTTAGCACTGACAACTGGCGTTATGAGTGCACTGAAAACTGTTTGAATGATGGTCATAACAATAACCATTTGTAAACTTCTGAAGTTAATATTCATAAACGCAAACAAAAATTTAAACAACAAAACAGAATAGAATTAATCATAAGTTGAAATATAAAATGAAGAACACACAGTTAATGTCACCTTTATTCTCAATAAAACAGCCATTATTCTAAAATAAATCAAGAACAGCACCCATCATGATACACATAATTAAAATTTCGGAATGCAAAATGTAAATACTAATGTCATTATTGAGGAAGCTGAAACTATAAAATCTACCAGAAAAGATACTTCAGCGTGGCATAACAATGATGCTACAAGGACTTTCTAAATATAATAGTATATCGTAAAATTATACGGTGTAGCGTGTTATTGAGTCGAAACACACTCATCAAGTGGTCTTGGTGAATTACTAAGCAATATATCACGGACTAGATTAGATTGGAACCAGGTGGATGGGGACGCCAATACGAAAGTAATGGCTGCATTATAGTTTACCTTGAAGGAAATAAGATTGCTGATAAATTGAGCTGCAGATTAAGCTCGAAAGGTGGGATTGAAAAATAACACGATGAAGGAATCAGTCAAAGCAATCATAGTACCAAAAATATTCAAGCAAATTTCCATGTTATGAACTGAATGTAGAAAATACACATTACCTACATTGCTATCAGTAGTAAATATTTAAATGATAGTTTCTAATTCAATGACAGCGGGACACCCCACAAATGTTAGACCTATATTTCCGATTTCCTTTTTGATTGGTGCAGTCCGCTCTGATTTATATATGCTGTCATATCTGAAACTTACATAAATTTTGAAATTGTGAAATAAAAAGTAGACGGTATTTTTTGAATATTTTTGAAATTGAATAATTAGGCTATTACATAACCTTATCAACTAAAAATTAAATAAAAGGAAAAATAGCCGACATATCAACGCACAGCGGAAACTACCAGGGACTACAATCATACCATTTGCACAAAGGTTAATTTTGTGACACAGGCAAGCACAAAAGAGTGTATTTTGATAATTCAACTTTTAAGGGGGTTAAACAAGAGATTTTTTGTATGCTAAATCCCGTTCTATGATCCAATATACTTAAAAGTCACCACAAATAGAAACCTAAGTTAATAATAATGCTTATCATAATTGTTTAAATAGCTAATTCTAATATCTTCTTCTTCTTTTAGGGAATTTTAAAGATTGTATAATTCTTGGGTTGGGTGTCAAAGTTTTTACGATAACACTCTCACAAACGAAAGTCACTGGCAAAGCGCTAGCCTGAAAACAAATTCATAATACGAATAATATGCTGAAGGAATTAAGGCTAATAACCTAACAACCTGTCAAAACCTAGCTACTAAGTACAGACTATTCTGCCATATAAACGCGCTTAGAGGATTATGAGATAAGCCGAGTGAGCACATACTCAGGGCTTCCTATCAACAGGGGTTCCAAACATTTTCCTAAAAGACTCCTCAATATTTAAAATGAACCCTCAATAGAAAAGGTGATGAATAATTTATATAGATCCTGCGGTATTCGGATGAAGAAAGCCAAATTATCTAACGATGAATCCTTGGTATGCGAACAATTTTGCTGAAAATATTATAATTGAAGTAAGTATAGCATAACGCTATAGAACAATTTATACGAATATGGTTAAGATAGATAAGACGAGTTTATATATCTTTAAAATTGTATATAGGTAGCTTACGTTCGCGTCTTTCAGAGGTTGAATTTCAAAATATGCTTTGAATACATCATAAAAGGAAGCTCTGTGCAAAATTTTGGTTCTATGCCCAAAGTTTAGGTTGAGCGTTAATGAGTCAGTGACTAATTACTATAACTTTTATATTTGCAAAAGATTTTTTTTTTAAATTTAAAAAAAGTAAAGTAGTTAGGTTTATCAGGGAAACGTAAACGTAAATTAATTAGGTTTATCATAGACAGCGGGGTAGTATGCAAGAGGCATAGTGGTCCTGGATTGCAAAGGGAGACTGAAAAACTACGAGTGGGTTTTAGCCAGTAAAAACTCACACTCCATCTCAATCCAGAGAATATTGAGAATTAAAGACGTTAGTCTAGTTTTCTCTGATGAAAAAGCTAGACAATTGTCTATCTTTAAAAAAACAAAAGTGTGATTGGAAGTCACTCTATATGGATAACTGACTCAGGCTTAGAATGCCCCTTTTCCACAAAGTACCACAATATCATCATCATCATCAGCCTTTTCAATGTTTCCACTCTTGGGACTCAGGCCTCCTCTCTAGGAGAGGGAATGGGCCATAATCCTCCACGTGGGCCCAGTGCGAATTGGTGGATGTCACATGTCTTTGAATTTTTGGTTCTAGGACATGCCGGTTTCCTGACGATGTTTTCCTTCACCGTTTTGAGAGCAGTGGTGGTGGTCACTTTCTTAAAATGTTCAAGTAGGTTTTTCTCACCTAAGGAAGAACAATAGGGATTGTCAGGTTTTTGCTGACTAAGACTATGTCGCCTATGTCCTGCATCTGTCCTTCGCGTTTCAAGATGACGCCGCTACGGTTTGCTAAAATTTGTAGACGCATATGAGAGTGTCTCACACGCGTAGCACATAGTGACGCATCGCCGACGACTTGGGATCAGTCCACAAACCAACGCCTACAGTAGCTGGAAATCACTCCAGACCACGGTAGTCCATCACAATACCAGTAGTTGACATACAGCCTGTGTCTGACCTCAATAACCCTACTAGTAACCAATTAACCTTTGATCGGACAGGCTGTCAAAGTTTCAAGCTATCATAGTAATCAACTTAGTCACATTACAAACAATATTAATACCATTTGTGAAGAAAACGTGACTAAACATACCAATGTAAACTTAGTTAAAATATCTATAAGGATTTGACTTCTAAATTATTCACAGGCTTAGGGGATCCCAGGGTACTCCCTGAGAGATTGCAGATCATTAAAAAAAGTTGAAAATGTTATAGAACTTACTTGGGAAACAGATAAATGTAAGGTACAAGATGAAAGAAAGAAGTGAAGGATTGCATGTTTTTTTATATAAACTAGTGCTTGACTGCAGTCACATCTGATGTTAAGCAGCCATGCCATCATTGATTGTAAAGCGCACTAGTTTAGTGCCTATTCACTATAACGTAAACCTTTAGGTATTGAAGACACCTAAATTATAATCGGAACGGAAGACAAAAACATGTTATGATTATTTATTAATAATTCAATTCCGAGTGTTTTCTGGGCCCTATTAGATTTTTTTTTACATGGAATTTTTCGATATTTACGGACTATTTATGAAAAACTGCTTATTTACATTCTTGAATAAATTTCCTACAAATAGAACGCGTAATATTTTTATAATACGCGGACGTGTTTGCTTGAGGATTGACCAGCACTTTCGAACAATCCCGAGATTCTCCATCAGGTATTGGCCTTAGGCCCTGACAATTATGTGAGGACGTCTGTTTGAAGCACACAAGGATCTGAACGTTTTGCACCAAGCATGGTACTCCTTATCAGATGGCCAGCTACATAATTCTCATCTCTGCAAACCCACGCCCACGGTGTCTAAAATTTGTCAACTCGCGGCAAGAACGCTAGCGGTGTAGATGGATTACCCCTTAAATGAAGCTATGTAAATTCCATGACTCTCACTCTTTACTACAAGCTTGGATTAAAGACATATACGATATAGCATTGCATAATCAGCTTTACAATGATCCCTTCTGGACTAAGGCTTTCTCTCTAGGAGATAGAATGGCCCATACTTCATCAAGTGGGATCCAATGAGAAAGAGATAATCTTCACCCAGTCCAGTTTTTTCTCTATGATTATATACACAACATATTACCTTGTTTATTGTTTTGATCACACTCTGATTTGTTTTGTTGCATTGTTCATAGAAACACGTAGATGAAATTTTGATCAGCATTTCAAACTCGCAGATTAATACATTAGTCATTATTTTACTGCAAAATAATTTGTAAATTCAAAGTTTGAAATGAAAAGTATGGTTTGCTTAATGACTAAGAATAATGATAACAAAGATTTAAAAGAATCTTTCGTAGCAAAATGAGTTCATGATATTACAAAATCTATACAGACTATAACACTTGGGGAAAGTCCAAATAATTACTGACCGGGATAATTTGACATTGATTAACAAGACAGACTAATGTTTAATAATACTTCAACCTTCAACCAAAGCAAATTCTTATATCAAACTTTTCAAGACCTTAAAATTCAAATTTACCTTTGCAAGATTCTTTCATTCTAAACACAAAGGAAAAATGTTGCTTTGAGGTTGTAAAATTATCCTCCCCTCAAGAATTATTCGTTGCCATCAATATACGTATAGGTAGGTATACATTTAGAATCAGCTGTGATCTTTGACATTTTAATATTAGAAGAGAGTAGTACAGTTAATAACGACCTACGTGTTTTCTGTCCCTAACTTGATGGAAAGCAAATAAATTTTCGTACTAAAACGGCAATATGGCAGACTGAGGACAAAATGCCGTCGGCTATATTCTGAAGGACACGTTATTTTATTTGGGTTTCAAAAGGTTTATGATTGTGTGCCTCAGTTTGTTGGAAAAAGGGTTATATTGTTGGGACATAGGAGTGGGTGGCAGTTGTTTATTGTTATAAAGGGCACCTTTATTTGACAGAATGTGTAGAACAATATGCGATTGATCAAGACTATAAGCTTGGATATTAATATTTGTTACTGATATTGAAGTGAAATACTGAAACAATTGTGAATGGATTTAAGAAAGGCGTTCGACCAGATGTAACATTTGCTTAATGAACGAATATAGACGATATTGCTCAGATGCATTATCTAAAATTACACCATAATTTTGAATTCTCAGTTAAATACATAAATATCAGAACAAAACAGAAAATATATTGAAAAATTGAAAAACCAAATACTATAAAATTATCAATAGAATAAACGATAACAAGGAATATGATTTACAACATTATTATCGCTTACAATTTTATACTTATATTTTCCTCCTATCCGAACGAAAAGCAAACAATATTTAAAAATACAACCATTATATCTCATACATACGTAAATTCAATAATGTTTACATCGAATGCGTCTGATGAAAACGTGTTCCAAATCAAATTATGCTTTATATATCCATCTTGACCACTAAATATGGGAAAATTCCTAGGAAAACATAAAGGAACGCGTAACGCACTGGTCCGATGTAGCGAAATAATCGTCTATTCGGTGAAAATACACGCAATATTTAGTACGCGACCGCCATGCCGATCTGCACCGTAAAACGCTTATAAACACTATTTTTGTATCGTTATTTTGTAAACGTAATCAAATTTGAAAGTAACACAGATGATAATCACCGATCAATGAAATCACTAAAGAATTTTATAATCAGATATCGATATTTGAACACGGCGTTCTTTATTTTAATATATATTTTTCGGATGGCGAGAGAAAAAAGCGCGGGGTTGTGTTTGGGAGCGCGTAACGACGCCCACCGTCGATAGTGGCGCCGCGCGCGGCACTGACTCGAAATCAACTGGCTACGGGCAACAGGAACGTTCCATTTCACCAACAAATTTACATTTTCGTTGTCGTTCAACCTTATTGTCGTAGTCATAATGTTTAAATTAGTTAATTTTGTTGATTATTTGTAATATTATGTGTGTCTATATAGGCATCAGGATGTCCCTTTTGTTCAAAGCGTTCTTGTTCCGCTCATTTGAGTAGATTCCGTTTCATTTGGGCAGTACGAGTATATAATCGTTACATTAATTTCGGTCTAGCATTGTCTCGAACCATTTGTTTGGCGTTAGTAATTATGTAATTCAGTTTTCATTATCCAATGAATAGAACTATATTATAAACAGAAAACATTTCGCTATGTTTATAAATAATTTGAAAGATACGTTGATTTTACAAAACAAAATTGTTTTGTTATATTTCAGGTTTTTTTTCAGTGCATGTAATTTTAAATGCTGAAAGTATTTTGAAGAGCTTTCTGAACGAACGATGATGGAAAGATAAATGGGGGGAAGCGGAAGTCACTGACTAACTGTTAAGGAAAATGTATAAAGAATTCTGAATCCGTTTAGTAAAGAGATAATTATGTATTTATTTAAATTTCATGTGCAGTAGTGGTACACAGGTGGGAGCAATAAACGGATCCAGCTTTGGGTTAAAAAAAATAACACTACAATAGGTGTGCATAATAAATAGAAAGTACTAGTTAGACTAAGTAGTTTATTATGACAAAATACATTTAAATAATAAACAAATAAATACCATAGTATATGCTTTTAAACTTTAAAAGACATTTTTAAAACATTGCTTTTCTGTGAAATATAACAAATTTATTTGTCACCAACCATAGTCGTATGACACAGAAAAATTGCGGACTCCGTATGTTTGTAAAAAGCTATAATAGATCTCGGTTTCTCGATATAATTACAAAATATAATTTTGTATATGATATACCATAACCAAATTCATTAGTTTCTAACAGTGTCTTATTTAGAAGAATACATGTTTAACAATTCTCGCAATAATTTTAGACACAGCAATTTTCCGGTTACATCTTTCATTGTACCTACATCCATGATTTTTCCTACTCTAAAGTGGAGTGGGAGAGCTTTCCTGACTTTTACTAAAATTACACCTGTATCCATCAATTCAGTGGTCCCTCACTTTCTAGAACCATTAAACTTAAGTTACTACGGAAAAACAAAATGAAATATTCCGAATAATATGGATTTTTAAAAGCTATGTAATAGGCCTCATCAGAAGGCTTAAAGCCACCCAAAAAGTAATAGAAAGGGATGTGCTCGGTGTTTTCTAACAATATTGCATCAGAAATGAAGATATCCTCAAAAGAACCAATGTCACCAACATCGCTCGAAGAATAATAATTGCTCGAAGAAGTGGCAATCAGTAGGGTTCATTGTTCCCGAAACAGATGGTCAATGGAGATGAAATCTTCTAGAGTAGCAACCACGTATCGGAAGGCACAGCGATGGAAGACATCCTACAAGGTAGACTGATGACCTGGGCCTCAAGTCTGCTCTTACAATAGTCTCAGAATAATCGATCATAAATTTTATAATTGTTGATTTTGACAAGTTTGGTAATCTACTAATATAATGGCGTAATTATGTCTTTCCAATGATCAGCCAGTTCATTGAAAGATTTTTTTTAGAATGGCAATCTCGTACATAATGACAAATGAATTTTTGACATTTGTGCGGTAAATTACTAAGATTGTGGCAGTTCCTTTAATTCGACAGTGACTTACGATTAGAATGTTATTGTGCAGTAGTTTTTAATTAGTTACAAGACAGCTCGTACCACAATTTCATCCAATCATTCCAATCATCAGTCATTATGAATTAACAGATTACGAGCTGTTAGCAAAATGACAATGGTATCGTGTTGGAATGACAGTGGCACGACAATACTTTGAAAATAGCAGACTTGGGCCCTAGATGAGATTCGAAAGAGCCCGATGGCAGCGAAATGCACAAGACCAGCCGTTTTAGCGATACTTGGGGAGGCTTGTGTCCAATCGTGAATGTCCTTTGGCCGAAACGATGATGATGATGAAGGCAATATTAACCTGAAGAGCTGATGATGATTGTAATAAAAAACATTATTCGTATTTTCCGCAGGTGTAAATGCTCAAACGTTAGGTGTTAAAATGAAAATGGCGATCATTTCACCAGCTACAAAAATATTACTATGTTTTGCGTCCTACATTTTAATATTTATGCAGGTTGAATATTTATTTTATTGTTTGTTTTTTTTTTTATCGTATATTCTATGACAGGAACGGGATTTTAAAAAATACTGCGTAAAAAGAGAATGGTAAAAACATTAAGTCCGCCTTCGTACCTTTGTGCTAAATGAAGTTGTAATAAATAAATAAAATGCAAAACATAATAATAGGTAGACTATGCTTTCCTTCTTGCTTCAAGCTATTTTTTTTTTGTCTTTAATTCAATGTATTTATTTCATACGCATGTAACTAAAAAAACATAGAATATAAATGTAGATGGATGGAGAGAAGACAGGGAGACCAAAGAAAATATGGATGGATTGTGGATTGTGTGAGAAGTGATATGAAAGAAAGAGGAGTTAGTGACAGCGTGATGAGTGACAAGACTGAATGGAAGGAAAAATCATATTGCCGCGACCCCAAATAAAACAGAACAAGGGCTGGAAGATGGTGATGATATTTTATTTTATACTTACAAAATTCCAGAACCTAGTACACGACACGATACGTGCATTAAGTCAACGGATTTCTTTTTCCGGGCCACACTTTTCTATTTCTGGCTTTTTTTTTATTTATTTTTACGGTAGGAAAAATCATTTAATGACGAATCCCGCCCTTGGACGGGGTGGGAAACAGTATCAGACTCTTACTGACTAAACAACCCACCCCATTCCTTCTTAGCCCTCATACCAGGGTCGTGCCTTCCTTTCAGAAGCCGGACCGGCTCCCAGTAGGCTTCAGACCTGCAGTGTTCTATTTCTGGGGAACATACTTATCAATCGGTATACAATGGATGGCCACCAACATACAGATCTAATTCAGCAATCTATCCTAAACCCTGAAGATGGACTCTAATGCTATTACGAGACCATGAGTTCCAAAACTAAGAGGTACAAAATTCAAAGATATATAATTGTGTTTAAATCTTGAGCCCCAGACGAACACCTATTATATATATATATATTATATATATATTATATTCGCATACCTATTGTCTTTCCATTACGTCTCCAATTCTGCCGTGCAGACACTAAAACGCAGTAAAATTGCGTATTTTACAATACTTTTACTGCGTTTTAGTATCTGCACGGCAGAATTACGGAATTTGAATGGTTAATAACTTCGACCTATTCCATAAGCCGACCTGTCAAATCGTATTATTAATCCATCGATGTCTATAACGAATATTCATTAAGTGTTCAGTCTATTTACAGTCTATTTGATACTAATGTGCTTTGAATATTATCTGAAGGGTATTTGTTTGTATACTTAATCTTCTGTATTAAATTACATATTAAAAATTAAAGTCACTTTATTCGTCTGCCTGTTTTTCTTCTGACTACTGCAATACTAATATGCGACCTGTGGGCTTGTAAAATACAAAATTGGTGCCCGGACATAGCAACGTCAGGCCGCGGCAGACCACGAAGGAAATGGTGATGGTGGGACGATCTGGATTTATTCCTTGAGAATTGGAACGATAAAGCGGGTAACTGAGACAACTGGAAGGAATGGAGGGAGGCCTTTGCCCAGCAGTGGGACAGCACAGGCTAGCTAAAATAATAATAACTACAATACTAATGCTTAAAAGTTTTACTTATTAATTTTGAGTGTGATAAGAAACTTTTCTGAATAACATAGGCAATTTTCATACCAATTTTTCGGCTTCTAAACGAACTTGCCTTCAGCTCGGCCAAATATTCTGTCTCTACTGCCAATGGCTGCTTAGACAGTACTTGCCTACTGCCTTACTTGCACCAATATGCAAGTAGTAAAAGTTTATAATGATAAACTTTGCCAACTTGCATTTTGGTGCAAAAAGGCAAAGTGGTTGTACTCATTTTAGATTTATAAAATACAAGCGAATTTTAGAGAGCATAGTGTCAACGTGAATGAACATAAAAAAGTTTAGAATATGCTATACTAAAAGATTTTACACAAAAGTTTCCTTTGCATGCTCATTTCATTGAAATCTATAGCTTTCCTTTTATACTGTTGACTCCATTTTAAAATCTTATAAATAAAATATTTGGTACCAAATTAAGTAATCTAATCATTAAAAATAAGTACAAACCTTATAAAGTAATTAATATTTCAGTCACGCTATTTCCTTTCGTGATAGATTTCGTGTTGAATTTTAAATGAATTAATTAAAAGTATGGAATTATCGGTGCTTAAACAACCCTTCGAATAATTCAATCTTTTAGATACACGGACTTTAGCCTTTTCAATATTCATTACGTTAGCCGTTTTTTAATTAAAAGGGCACAAAATCTATTTTTTTTAGAAATATTTAAAAATAATACTTGATGGAACGCGTAGTGATTGGCTAATTATATAGCTAAAAATTTTGGAATGTTAATTTTCAAGGTTAGATATTTAAAGCCAAAGCAAATCTTCAGCAAAACTATAAAATACTTTTAAGGGGCCGTGTATGAAATCAACTCATTTTGAACATTTTTGATCAAGGTTTGAGAGACAAAAGAGAAGACTTTTAATCCTTCTTTTTATAGATTATAAAAGTCAAGTTCTTATTCTCCTAAATATACTGAGAATTTTTGTAAAATAATGAGTGGATTAATGGCAATTAGCCATATTCCAAACCCTTTTTTCGCAAAAATAACGAACGAGTGATGGTTGGCTAAGGTTTACACAAAATTACACGGGATTTTACGACATTTAAAAAATACCAGTAACATCATTACATGGTCTACTACAAAATGTACTGATTACATTATTGACTTTGATTGGAAATATAGCTAAAAAAAAATGTTGAAGAAACGTAATTCTTGGAAAATATGTGTACAAATAAGTATTTTTTTCTATACCTTGGAAACACTTTTAAGAAAATTTAAAATATGCAAAATAATCTTAAGAAATCTCTTTACAAGAATCAAAAATTTAATTTACAAATAAATAATAACTTCATTTCGTAAATTACAAAACAAAATTGACTATATTATCGACCGCGCAAATTCGATCTCGTCAGTCACAATCGGGCCTTCCCAGCGCGAGGACGCGTCGCTTTGTTCCGCAGCAGCTCCCGAGTTTTACGTAAATAAATTCCCATTATTGTACGCTGACTACCACATTTTGATCCATTAAGTATTATTGTTTATTTTAGGTTTGTTTATTAAGATTGTTAAAATTTCTTTTGACTTCAATGATAATTACAGGTAACGGTTGTTTGTTTGTATGTAAAGATAATTTCCAGAACTACTCTACTATTACTATTTAATTACAATTCTTTCACTTATGACTTCTACAATGTTTATGACCTATTTACGTATTCGTTATGTACAGAATTTTTATATTTTTGACCCCTATGTTTATTTCGGTTTTTCTTCTCAGGATAGTCAGCTAAGAAACACCAGTGTCATCTGTTTGCAAAATAAATATCATTCATCACGTGGTTACGTACTTATTTAGGGCAAATGCAAAATCTAGTATTCTAGATCCTTTTTTTGTAGATAATGGGTCGAAAGAAAGGGATGCATTATGAATGCCTTGCTAAAAGGAAAAAAAATATATAGGTAGGGCTGATACGTGCAAGAAAAGTTTTTGAAGAACGCAAGATTAATGCACTGCTTGTAGCTTCGTTTCCAGAAAATGTAAGATTTTACTTTCAGTTAGCACTAGAAGCGAGTGGCCCTACACAAGCCCAAGGATATGTGTTTCAACGGCCCTCGGAACGCGCCGCCACCGGGTTCCTACGCTGCAAAAGCAACCGAGGGCCCATCCAAAAGCATGCCAGAGGGCCATTGCAATACGGATGGAGTGGGGATACCGCACGGTTTCCCGCTAAGCGGCGAGCCTCCTTGCTGGTCTGCCACCATGGAAACTAGAGGCAACAGCCCTAGCACGCATGCACGATTTGCGCGTGGAGATGCAACGCCAGGGCGAATCCCCGCTGCCGCGACAAGTTGCAGCATGGCGGACAGAGCTTCGGCTGGATATCCAGGTGGTATGGCGACAGCGACTGTCGCATCCCAGTTCTGGGCACGTCATAATTACAGTGGTTTTTTTTTATGGTGGGCTAAAATCATGCAATGACCAATCCCGCCCTTGGGCGAAGCCGGAAACAGTGTCAGACTCTTACTGACTAAACATTTTGCCCTTCGCATTGGAGCCAAGCCTTCCTTTCAGAAAGAGACCCTGGGCCCCAGCAGGCTTCGACCCTTTTGCAGAGTCCCTACCGTTTTGCTGACAACTGTTTGAAGCGCGCGGGAACAGAGCGCCCCGTCGACGACTTGGGCTTGGTCCGCACTGTTACAACTTACAAGATGACCGGACGGTGATCTACCCATTGCTCGCCGTCCGCAAGCCCGTCGGCGTTTGCGCCGTTGCCTTATGCAGTCCACCTCCTCCTTGACTTGCATTGCTGTTTCGCAGAGGGTTGCGCCCATGGCCTCCACCAAGACCCGGTGCGAGAGATCGCTGACACCGATCACCCCCATGAGAACACGGCGATGCTCCTCCCAAGCGGGGCACACCTCTACTGTGACACCTGGGGCTTCTCTTCCGCACGAATCCGATGCAGGTATGGCGGTTAGTCCCCTCTTTGAGGCCCGGCTGGAAAGACCTCACGGTGTCCTCACCTTCTTATGACGCAGGTAACCGAACATGGTAAGTTTGGGAGGTAGATACCTGCACTGGATTCGTGCGTAAGTGACGCCAGGGTGTTGCCATTGTGTGAAGCGCCCGGAGGACACGGTGGAGCACATGGTACAGGTATACCATGCTTGGACAGAGCATCGCCATGTCCATGTGGAGTCATTCGGCGGCGGCGATATCTCGCACCGGGTTTATATAGACCTTGGTCCGGAGCGAGTAGGAGTGGCAGGCGGTCGCATCCTTCTACAAAGCAGGAGGCTGATCGCATAAGGCAAGGGCGCTCACGCCCCTGACGCCGCCGAGATTCCGATTCCGATTTCCGGCTACCGTAGACGCGTAATAATTTGAGTACAAAAAAAAAATTCTTTAAAAAAAATCGGTCTTGAGTCATCCATAGGGGTGCGCCACTGGTCAAATGTATGCATAGGACTGTTTAAAATATCTCTTCTTTTTATCTGCCCTGCGGCAGGAGACAAATTCTGCTCTTTTTGAAACCTTATTATACATTTGAGGGCCGAGTAAAGCGTTTTTTAGTGATCGGTGATTGACGTTTAGGATTTTTCCATCGAAGCAGGTAATAGTAAATTAAACTTTCTAAGCTTGTGTATTCGTATTCGGGCGTTATCTCTCTTTTTTCGTGTTGCCTCTCCATCAAACATTGCGTTGGATATGGACAAAGCAACACGTTTTCCAACCACGCTCAATGGTTAGGCGAGTGGAAAAATGCCACCTTAAAAGAGAAATCTCGTAAACATAATTTATTTTTGACGAAAAACATTTTCAAAATTAAACAGAATTTTGAAAATGTTTTTTTTTTACAACCATTTTACATAAATTAGCTATCGTAATTGTCATTTATAGTTTTGTATTTAACATTTTTTTTAATGTCTAAATGTATCAACATCCATCTAACACTAAACTGAACTATTTTGACAATTGTGATAAATATAAAATATACACAAGTTCCAGATTTTTATTTACAAACCGTACTTATTATATGATTTTGTTACTTAATCTACTTGTACAAAAGTGGTACATAGGTGAACATCATAAAATAAGAAAATAAAATATTATATCTTCTAAAGGATCAACATTGTTTGAACGTTCACTAAGCTCGACTATTGCGCGCGTGTGTGTGTAGGCGCACGCACGATGCACACAAACATAGCATCACAGCGAATTTGCCTAAACTCTAGGGAATGAATTTTATGCACGGGGTCTTAACATGACTTAGTTTTAATATAGATACTGTGTAGAAATAGTTGAATTATTTAGAAATAGGGAAATATGGTTCTTTTTGTCGACTTTTAAGTCTTATATTACCTTATATTACCTCCATGATACCCGAAACACAGATTTTATAAACCAAGCTCGAGCAAGACGCTAATCTACACTAATATAATAAAGAGGTAAGAGTTTGTTTTTATGTTTTTTTGTTTGTAGGAGGTAATCTCTGGAACTACTGGTCCGATTGGAAAAAAATTAGCAATAACAGAAAGCTGCTTTACTCCTGAGTGACATAGGCTATATTTTATGTACGCGGGCAAAGCCGCTGACAGAAGCTAGTTATATATAGTTCTATGTTAATAAACTCAATTTTCCTTTAGTTCTTAAATATTTGTAAGTTACTTATTAAGTTATTCGTTGGGAACTAGGTAACGTACTTATTGTTTATCATTACATGTGGCTGTTACGTACTATTTTGTGAAAATAATGAAATAAATAAAGATTATTATTATTATTATATCCAAAAATTAAAATGTAGTAAATCACAAAAAATAAACCTGCTAATACTTTACCTCAACTCCAAAAACTGCTTTCCTTTGACAAAAGTCAAGAGTCGTCATAAATACGAAAAATTCACTCGTAATAAAGTATCCAATCGTCTTTCACGCAATAATTTATAACATTCAGAAACTAACCCTCTACTGAGAACCCAAACTGAGACGTAAACGTCAAAAACTTTTGACAGATACAAATCAGCACAGTAATTAATAACAACCTGAAAATAACTCCGTTCGCTTCATCATTACTGGGGAATTTTGCGAAGGCAGCGGTAGCAGGGTTAAGTGAGATCCAATTACTGAGAGGAAGTATGAGAAAGGTGGGGGTTAAAGAGGTTTTTTGCGGGGTTTTGTGAAGATTGTGGTGTGGGGATAACGAGTGCAAACTTGGTTGTTAAAACTGCGAATTTGGTATTTTTATTTTACGTGGAATATCATCAAATTACTTTCCTACTGTAGGTTGAGCGAAAGGCAGTGTCAACTCTTACTGACTAAAACTTATCTGTGTTTTTTTTTAGTTGCTGTTTGCGTGACCAATTCCAAGCGCTCGACGTTAACGAAACGATCGTGACTTGACTATTGAGGCAGGGCGCTGGTTGAGTTACATGGGGCATAATATGTACTCTACAGGATACAATAACATGTTTGGAATAAAATACACGTATCATCCATTTTAAGTTTTCATTTCGTATTTCTGTGTGAACGTTAATTAATATTACAGTCCTTTCAGAAATTAAGCGATTCATTACAAAAATAAACGCCTTCCAATTTTTCTTATAAGCAGAACTTCTAAAAAGAAACTAAGAGCCCATAACTCAAAATCATGACCGTGGCATACGAAGAAAATATTCATAATATTTACGGACTATTAAAATTTGTAATTTCAAAGAGAAAATACCTATTAATCTCTTTGAATAAATTATTTAGGCGCCTTATGATACAAAAATAAATTCATTTACGCAAAAACAAGTACGCCAGATCGTTTCGGATTCTTGACATTTTTTTATGACTTTCAAATAAAAAACTTTCCATTTTTACTTCACTTAGTAAAACCGGTGTTACAATGGACATATAAAATCATTACATAGTATAAAACAAAGTTCGCTGTCCCTATGTGTACTTAGATCTTTAAAAGTACGTAACGGATTTTGATGCAGATAGAAGAGTGATTCAAGAGGAAGGTTTACCTATGTGTGTAATACATGTATAATATATTCAATATCAGTACCCATGCGAAGCCGGGGCGGATCGCTAGTTGATAATAAAATGAACGAGCAATGACAGTCCATTTAACTAATGTTGTATAGCATAGCAAAGCTTAGCATCAGGCTTATAATGTAGGAGAGGGAATGGGCCGTAATCCACCTCGCGGGCTCATTTGAGGCGTGGCTGGATAGACCTCACGGCGTCCTCACTTTCCGCATGACGCAGGTTCTCACCGGACATGGGAAGTTCGGGAGGTTCCTGCACCGGATTCGTGCGGAAGAGACGTCCGGGTGTCGCCACTGTGAGGCGAGCCCGGAGGACACGGTGGAGCACACGGTGGAGGTGTGCCCTGCTTGGGAAGAGCATCGCCGTGTCCTCGTGGGGGTGATCTGCGGCGGCAACCTCTCGCGCCGGGCCCTGGTTCAAGCCATGGTCCGCAGCGAAGAGGAATGGCAGGCGGTCGCCTCCTTCTGCGAAGCAGTAATGCTCGTAAAGGAGGAGGCCGACCGCATAAGGCAAAGGCACCGGCGTACTCGCCGTAGCCGTCGCCGCCGCGATCCTGCCGATATCCGGCCACCGTAGACACTGGCTCGCGGACGGTGAGCAATGGGTAGCTCGCCGTCCGATCGTCTGGTAAGACCGAGTCCAAGTCGTCAACGGCGCGCACCGTTCCCGCGCGCCTCAAGGAGTTGTCAGCAAACTGCAGGGGCCCTTCAGGGTCGATTTCTTTGTTATCCTTCACCGTTTTGAGAGCAGTGGTGATGAAATAAATTACACAAAGTAATGCACCTGGCTGGGTTTGAACCCGCGTTCTATAACTTGTGAGTTAGGCCTGTTAACACTCGGCTACCACCTCTTCTTTGCACTATGTTGTAAATCTAAACAAAAAAATACTTTCATCATCTCTCCCTAGCCTTTTCACAAATAATTCGGAGTCTGATTCCTGTCTAACTGAATATGGCTGCATGCAGATTCAGCCATATTCAGTTAGCAGTTAGTTAGTGCATGCAGATGTTGTACAATAAAAAACTGCCTATCAAACCTCAACAACTCAGTTACTCAATAATACAATACTCCTTAGATATACCTATTTCATATCTATACCTTGTATCGTTTGACTACGTATGACAATCAGGACGAACGATTAAAAATGAATAAAGTCACAAATACATTTTAATTGATAATGAGGCTACCGCTGAAGCTGCTGAAAATAAGGAATCGAAACACCGTAAAGGGAATAAACACCATAAAAGTCATAAACCAGCTTCATCATCTTTACAATCACATTGAAATTCGTAAAACACAGATTTAAGTAAGTATCTGCATAAATTTTAGTAAAGTTGATTTTATTAAAACAATCTCACGAAGTAATAATCTATTTTGAGATCAAGTAGAGCTCCTTTATTTCGCGTAGGTGTCAGTAGAATACTATTTGTAAAAATGAATACTGAAAATAGATCGAATTTGAATATTAAAGCTACGGTCACATGGGCAGCTAAAATCGCTCAAACCTGAAGAATCTCTAGCATCTAGGATAAATCTTAAGAGTTATATATTATAGCTTTTTGAACACAAAGGCATACAAGTTCCTTTTCATTCTAAACCCGTAGACAGTTTTAGTCAGGAAAAGTGGGATCAGAGTGGAAATAGATTTTTGATAATTTTTTACACCGAAAAAAAACATGCTAACTACAGGTTTCAGTGGTAATTGAATGAAAGCAGAAGATCGAGATAAGTGAGATGAAAGATGAGGCATGACTGACATGAGAGACGCCACAAAAACTCTGAAGATTAGAGTCCCCCTATTGCTGAAAAACCGCTATCTGTGAAGATGGTTCATGATGCGATAGAATTTAGATTATAACGTCAAACAGATCCTAACGAGGACCAATTATGGTAGTCATTAAAATGTAGATAGATGGAGAAGGGTGCCAAAAACAGATAGATAGTAAGTGTGAGGAATAAAAAGAAAAGAAAAAGAAGCAAACAATAGCGTAACAGTTGACAGAGAACATTAGAAGAAATACTCGTATATCTATAAACAGCCGGCAAGGAAAAAGAGACCAAAGCAGTAAAAAGATGTAGACCTTTCAGATTTTTCTTTTAACAATAAATTGTTTCGAGTTTCTGAAGAAAACTGCTCATATAACCACAGCTTTAGAATTAAGAGCAATCAGACAGCAGACACATGACGGGATATTGATGCAGACTCCTACGTAACGTGTAAACACGATGATGCAAATGTGTAGGCGGGTGTATGCGCCCCTTCATGTGGGTGTACGGGAAAATTTGTGAATAGAATCACGTGTTTTAGTGTCTGATTGATTTTGTAGTTACGATTGCGTTACGAGAATATAAACAAGAGAACATTTAATGGAGGAAATGGTGAAGCAGTCCAGACATACATAGAAGGTGTCTCATAAGGTTCATGCATGGCGATTTGGACAACGGGAATCTCTTATCAAATGAAGCTATAAGGTGAAATTGGATTTTAAATTCAAGTGTCCAAATCCTAACGATATGATGAAATTTTGAACACCATAGCGTTAATTTTATTATTGTTTATTTCGTCAGTTTCATCTAATAAGATAGTTAATTAATAACAATTATGTATTTCTCCATTTTTTTTTCTTGTTGGGCATCAAATTTGTCAAGAATGTATATAATGTTGGAAGTTGGTTTGAAGCATAAAAATAATGAAAAATATAATTAAGAAAATCAAGTCCAGCAATATATTACAACACCATTGACCAACAAATGACCTTTCTTGATATTTCCTTCAATGATATTTCCTTTGACTTACTAACAAATTTTTAAAAATATTCACTAACAAACTTTTAACCATAACATTAAAGTCTATTAGAGAATTCATAGTACGGTAAAAGATTTAGGCGCGCGGGGGAGAGACTGCGCTATAGATCTATTAGTCCTCTTAATCAAAGCATTAGGTGCACAATACCAAACTCTGACACTGACGTAGTATGCCAAATATAAAGAAATGTTAGTAGGTAAGCCGAAGACAGCTGTTTTATCATGACCACGTATATAAACACGATGCGGGTAAATTCCATTCAAATAGTGTTGTGTTAGAAAACTAGGTGAAGCAGTCTTTATTTTTCTTAAATTCCCAGAAAAGCTGTTAACCTACTCGCGCAAAAGTTGTAAAGTCCTCCGTGGTAAATGATAATTTGAGCAGTTATTCGGGTAATTCTGGTAAAATATCTACATCTGTAGTACGTAATAGCATTCTTCGTCAGTGTATTACATAGCCTGCTAGTGGGGTAAATTGGAACGCAGGGGTAATAATAATAATATAGCCTTTTTATTTCCATAGAATAAATTATAAATAAAACTTACATTCATGAAAAATTACTGTAAATGCATGCATAAAATATCAAATATTAGATAAATTACAATTACATTATAAATTATAATTACTAAATAAATTAAAATTTACAGACCAATTTAAATAAATTCCCAAAAATAATTTGAAAATTAATTAATTATAAAATAGGTTCTTTATGGACCTCTCAACGGGTTCTTTATGGACCTCTCAAAGGCCTCCTCCATTTTGCTCCACGTCTGTCGGTCCTTTGTTTTATTGAGCCAATTTTCACCTGCATTTTTAATTATTTCGTAGATGAAATAATCCAAAATGCAGGTGAACGCAGGGGTAAATAGAAATAAAACTTTTCGGGCGTTACGAATAAATAAACACAACACACCCTTAAGGTGGGCCTTCCTCACTCGCCTATCGTCAACATCGCGCATGGTTTAAATCTTGTTGCTTCATTTAACGCAATCCAAAGCGATGATTGATGCAAAATTAATGCGAAAAAAGAGATAACACTTGAAAACTCTGTTGGCATTCGGAATTATACGATTTACTGGAATGTTTCACAAAACTTTTTCCAGGAAAAACGTGTTTTTAATAAACCCTTAAGGACGTTTTAAAAAAAAATACGACATTTAGAATCTCGATTAAATACGCAAGGCTTCTATAGAAGTACTTCTTAATACATTTAGTACAGCTGCAGTAGGTACATTATGGATTGCCAAAGTTTATTGATACCAAATTTCAGCTTTCTAATGCTAACAATCGTTGAGGTTATCCGCGGTCGGACAGAAAGACAGACAGACTTGGCGAAACTATAAGGGTTCTTTGTTGAATGCGAAACCCTAAAAAACAAGACAGAGCGATGGTCACGCTGCAGCCCCGCTACCGTAGGGGCCCTTCAGGGTCGAAGCCTCCTGGAACCGAGGGTTGGTGCGAAAGCGTTATACTGGGGCTCTGGGAATAAGGCAAGGGAAGAACGGGGTAGGCTCTTTCAGTAAGAGGCTGACACTGTTTCCTGCTCCGTCCACGAGCGGGATTCGTCATTGGATGATTTTTACCTACCAGAAAATATAAAACCCCGCTACTGTCGCACAGCACTTTGCAACTAATCTGAAGGCGATCTTAACATCAAAACAAAAATCACAAAAAATAACCAAATCTCTAATTAGCGCCACATCCATTACTTCATTGAGTTCAGAATCAAGAACTTCAATATCAGCTCGATGTTTATACAGCGGTACGTTTGACTGAATGCCAACATTTTTGGGTCATGAACGCATTCGGTTAAGTATAACTGAAAGTTTAACGATACCTCCAACTGTCAGAGGATTTGTTTTGAAGGTGATAGAAAGACAACTGTAAAATAGAACGTATTCCGCATATTTCAAGTGTTCATGCAATGATATTCTAACAAATAGATATGTTATACACTCACTTAATAACCATGAAGTTTTCAGTGAAAATATTTTTTTATAACAAGCTTTTATAGCGGTGGTCTATAGTTATATAATTAAAACTCGTCAAGACGATTCACACGAGCCCAAACTCGACGTGGTTGTGTCGTTTAATTACAGAGTTCCTATAGTCACCTCCCAGTTTTATTATCAGATCAGCTCTATGTCATCACTAGCTTTTGCCCGCGGCTTCGCCCGCGTGGTATTGGGGTTGGTGTTGGGGTTTTCGGGATAAAAAGTAGCCTATTCCGGAGTGTATCCTATGCCTGTGCCCAATTTCATCCAGATCCGTCCAGCCGTTTTGGCGTGATTGAGTAACAAACATCCAAACATTCAAACATCGTAACTTTCGCATTTATAATATTAGTACGATAATATTGCATTGTCATGCGATTTACACCTGCATGCCAAATTGCAGCTCAATCGGTTGAAGATATCTGCTTCAAAATTGAGTTGCAAGATTTGAGCCGAACATACATAGTTACATTACGAACTAATAAAAAGCTTGTAAAAAAGGTGCTCCGCGCAGTAGTGGCAGCAGACATACACACTATTTATTCATTGTATATTTTACTACAAGTAAAAATAATAGAAAAAGGATTTTTTTATGGTAGGTAAACATCGTGCACTTGCGAATCCCGCCCTTGGGCGAGGTGGGAAACAGTGTCTAATTCTCACTGACTAAACAACCTACCCCATTTTTATGTGATATCAGGGCCAGAGCTTTCCTTTCAGACGCGAACCCTTGGCCCCAGTTGGCTTCGACCTTTCTGCAGGGTCCCTACGGTTTGCTGACAACTCCTTGAGGTACGCGGGAACAGTGCGCGCCGTCGACGATTGGGCCTAGTCCGGACGGTTACCAGAAGATTGGACCTCGCCGTCCAATCTTCTGGTAACCTAATGGAAAAGGAATATCATAATAAATCCAACAAGAAAAACAGAAACAACTATTGTTATCAATTACGCACGCAAATGGAGAGGCCCAACTGCAGGGCCGAAGCCTACGGGGGCCCCGGTCCAGTTTCTGAAAGGAAGGTCCGACCCCGGTATGAAGCCTAAGAAGGAATGAGGTGGGTCGTTTAGTCAGTAAGAGTCTGACACCATTTTCCACTTCGCCCAAGGGCGGAATTTGTCATTAGATGATTTTCCCCACCATAAAAAAGGATCGAACGGATTACATACAAAAGAAAAGGAAAGAGAATCACAATATATTTCATGCAAATACTCGTATTTCATTTATGCTTCAGCGATTACTACATTTGTTTTATTGTTGATAGGTTTTTTTTATGGTGGGAAAAATCAATTGTAATATTTATATTATACACTTCTCATCAAAAAAATCGAAACACCTTGCAAGTTTACGTTTTGTCAGGATTATCAGAAAAATGTGTACATTTAGGAATAAATGTTAAATGTCGTTTAATAGTGAGTAATATGAGCTTATCAAATCTTAATGTTAATGTTCTAAATTTAAATGAATTTTTCATAGGTTTCGTATTTTGTTAAATGAGTCATTTTTATTCCGTATGGAGTATAAAGGAAATGGATAAAACAACACATGTAAATGAAAAAAAAAGCTAAAAAACGTTTATTTAATAACTTGTATTCCCTCCCCGAGCTCTAATTACTGCTTCCATACGGTTCTTCATCGATCGGATGAGAGTCACGATCACATGCTGTGGTATATTGTCCCATTCCTCTTGGATTGCATCTTGCAGCTGGCTAAGTGTTTCTGGGGCAGGATCTCTTGCTCGAATTCGTCTCTTTAATTCATCCCATAGGTGTTCAATGGGATTCATGTCCGGGCTTCTTGCTGGCCATTCCATAATAGAGATATCGACTTCGTTAAGATAATCTCGTACGACGCCCGCGGTGTGAGCCCTAGCATTGTCGTGCATGAATATGAAGCCGTTGCCAATAAAATGTGCATAGGGCATCACATGAGGCTCGAGACACTCTTCGACGTACCGATGACAGTTTAGTGCAGGCAGACGTGGCCCAGACACGAAAGCAAGCTCTGTCTTACCGTCGGCGCTGATTCCTCCCCAAACCGTCCACGAACCGCCACCATAGCTGACCTTTTCTTCAATGCAGCATTGTGCATAGCGTTCTCCGTCTCTTCTGTAGACCTTGTTCCTTCCGTCGTTACCATACAGCATAATTTTACACTCATCAGAAAAGAGAACTTTGCTCCACTGTAGGTATGACCAATTTAGGTGCTCACGTGCAAAGTTAAGGCGCGCTCTTCGATGGTCTGCAGTTAATTTCGGCCCATTTGCTGGCTTATGCGGTACCAGTCCACGATCCTTCAACCTTCTTCTAATTGTAGAGTCACTTACAGCCACCCTTCGTACAACACGAAGCCGCTGCTGCAGTTGAAAAGCGTTAAGGCGTCGATTTCTTAAAGAAGTTGTTACAATAAATCGATCATCTCGCTCAGAAGTGACCCGATTCCTGCCAGATCCTGAACGGCGCGTGAACAAACCAGTCTCCCTATAACTTTTATAGACTCTATGAACAGATGACAGGCTTAGATGCAGTCTTGCAGCCACAACACGCTGACTAAGGCCAGAATCCAGCAATGCCACAACTTGGGCGGCTTCTGTGGGCGAAGTATCCATACGTTTTAGAAAAAAAACCTTTTTTCAGACGTCCCAAAGTCACAGTATTGAAATAAAAAACAAAAAGTTTAAGGATAGGCGCCAATTTTTAGTTTTTAAACGCTAAATGTACTCCAACCCTAAACACACATTTGTCTCAAAACAGTGATTCATTTCGTTTATAAGATAAACAAATGAAATTCTAATTTTGAATTTAGAATTTTCGCTTATTACTGTAATGGCCAAACTGCCAGCTATAATATATGTATTTTTTTCATCGTATGAATTCTTTTTTGTGTTAAATTCGGACAGAAACAATGAAAACGGAAGTGTTTCGATTTTTTTGATGAGAAGTTTATATATTGATAGATTTGCGCGTGATCGTCATCTCACCTTTTTCTACCGTACTAAATTAGCTGTATTATGTTTTGAAAACAGTTTGTTAAATTATCTATCTAGCACTGCAGTTGGACATAGGCCACCCCTAAGTATCGCTACAGTGAATGGATCTCTCTGAGCGTCTAACATCCATCGGATTCCCGCAACTCTTGCAAGGCATCGGTCTACCTTGCAGACCTTCCAACTCACCATCTCTCTATTCTCTGTGAGTGATATGCCCTGCCCACTGAATGTGCCCTTTAATTTTGGCGATTGTTGAGCTGTAGGGACCTAGCAGGGTCGAAGTCAACTGGGGCCATGGGTAATTGTAAAAATGAACACTAGGGTCCTGAAAGACAAAAAAATGGGGTAGGTTAGGTTAGGTTATCCAGTAAAAGTCTGACACCATCTCCAATAGAAAAAAAACAATGTCCGTAACCTTCTGTTGTCCCACGTTCAGTCACTAAATTGCTCGTTTTAATGCTGTAATATTGTTCAGCTAATGTGTTCCATTTTCCACACAATTATTTCTTGATTTCCACTATTGTACGTACATCGATTCCACTTCGGTGTCCATTCAATTCGAATCGGAATGTCAAGAACTTGGGAATCCCATTCAATATATACGAAGTAATGCCGAATTCCTGTAGTTTAACTACAGGTAGAGAGGTACAATTTGTATACTGTACCATGAAGCCAAAAGAAGTATCTCAATAAAAGTGAGTTTGAGAAAAAAAGGATTTTGTGGACTTGTAAAGGATGACTGACGAAATATTTTTGTGAGATTATGCACATTAATTACTTATAAAGAAAAGTAATAATAAATTTTGATCGGTCAATGGTGTCGTAGGTACTAGATTTGTGGTAAAAGTAATCTATTTCAGTTATCTAACCCAGACCTTCTTGGGTTAGGTAATTTAGGACAAAACCTTTAAAAACGACATTCAAAAACCAAATCTTTTATTTCAAATAGACCTTCTTGTTCTTCTCGAATCAATGGATTCAGCTTCCCTCAAAGCTTTTGGGCCCAGAAGGTAGCCACGCTTATAGCAGGCATATGGCATTTTGAGGTCCTCCAGCGTCCATTTGTAGGGACATTCTGGGCACTCTAGTAGGTGGGCCATTGTTTGGTCCGAAACACCGCACTCGCACTGTGTGTCTGGGGTCTATAATCCGCCATTTTGCCAGGTTGTGTTTGTAGCGGCCTACTTGGTTGCGCAGTCTATTGATTGCTTTCCATACAGACCACCGCAGCTCATATCCAAGTGGCAGATGTTCCTAAGGTTGAACGATGTCAGGCGGTCGTGGGTGGTGTTCCTCCCACAACTTACATCTTTCCGTGGATGCGGAAAGATGTAATAGACCAATTTATTGCAAGTACTTTTGAGTTGTCAAAATGTTGGTCAGCCAAAAAAGAAAGTGAAACTAAATTGCACGTTCCAAGGCGTAGATCTCTATGTTTAAGAAACTCCATGGACTGATGAATACCATTTTAATAGAAGACTTTTTTTTTTTTTTTATGGTAGGTGAAAATCATCCAATGACGAAACCCGCTCTTGGGCGGAGCGGGAGACCAGTGTCAGACTCTTACTGACTAAAAAACCTACCCCGTACCTTCCTTGCCTTATTCCTGGAGTCGAGGTAACAGTTTTCCACCACCCTCTAGGCTCCAGGAGGCTTCGACCCTGAAGGCCCCTGCAGTTTGCTGACAACTCCTTGAGGCGCGCGGGAACGGTGCGCGCCGTTGACGACTTGGACTCGGTCTTACCAGACGACCGGACGGCGAACTACCCATTGCTCACCGTCCGCGAGCCAGTGTCTACGGTGGCCGGATATCGGCAGGATCGCGGCGGCGACGGCTACGGCGAGTACGCCGTTGCCTTTGCCTTATGCGGTCGGCCTCCTCCTTTACGAGCATTACTGCTTCGCAGAAGGAGGCGACCGCCTGCCATTCCTCTTCGCTGCGGACCATGGCCTGAACCAGGGCCCGGCGCGAGAGGTCGCCGAAAGGCCGCTAAAGCTTGCTGATATAGAGTATCATGAGAACTGATTACCCAGTAAACGGATGTACAGACCTATTTTAATGAATACCCCACAGCTGGCTATCCCAAAATAGTTCATCAAGCCCTGTGACTAGTTCATCGATCTCAATTTCAATAATTTTCCTACAACCTAAAATTTAATTTGCTAATAAAGCTGTGTACGCAACGGCGTAAAATAGTAATACAGTACGTTATTAGGAGGCCATAAATATTTTAGGGCGGTGTATACTTGGCTTGACGACATCGTCCACAATGAGATCACCGTGGTATTGTAAATCATTTGATCATCGGTGTGGGGATAGAATTTAGTCATTTGTTTCTTTTTTTTGTAGTCAATTGTGTTTTGTTTTTTCTATGATTTTATTATGGCTTGTAAGTAACCTACTCACCTCAACATGAATAATTATCCCACTTTCAATTCTATTAAGTGCCATAAACAAAATAATTTATTTAGGTATTTAATTAAACTTCTCACTTGTAGGTGCAGTCAAATCCAACTAGGCGCATTATTTTGAGTAATTTATTTCATCACCACTGCTCTCAAAACGGTGAAGGAAAACATCGTGAGAAAACTGACATATCCTAGAACCAAATATTCAAAGATATGTGACATCCACCAATCCGCACTGGGCACGCAAGGTAGATTATGGTCCATTCCCTCCTAGAGAGGAGGCCTGTGTCCCAGCAGTGGGAACATTTAAAAGGCCAACTAACTCGCTTAAGTAACGATGCTGTCGCTCGCTTCCGAAACGCGCGACAGTTTCGCTACAAAAAGTCGCCGTGGGTGTGGCCTAAGGTAACACAAAATATGTTAGTACTGTACCAGACTACAAAACAATCAAAGAATCACGATTCAATGTCACGTTACATAAACTAAAAATATAAAACGCAAAACATGAGTCATCAGAAGTTCACACTAACTAATGATATATTGAAATAAATTTTTACCGCATTTTAAACCGTTTAGTGGTCTTGCGCAACGCTTTAGCCGAATACCTTGGCAATGGCATTCGCCTGAAATAGATAGTGCATACTTATATCTATTTGAGTTCATATAATTTCCATCAATTTGAGATAATTTCAATCCATTACTAACTTATTGATCAATCGACTTTAGTCGTTTTTGTTCAAAAAAATACTTATGTTTCAAAATCATCTTACAAAAAATATGGTTTTTTATGGCGGGTAAAAATCGTCCATTTAAAAATCCCGCCCTTGGGTGGAGTGGGAAATAATGTCAGATTCATACCGAATAAACAATTCACCCCGTTTCTGCCTTTACACCAAGGCTAGAGCCTTTCTTTCAGACTCAAACCCTTGGCCCCAGTTGGCTTAGACTCCTAGATATATTTAGAATTCTAAATTAAAAAAAAAACACGGACTATCGTTATTTAGAATTCTAAATTCATTTTTAGAATTCAAATCGGGAATTGTTTAAATTTGAAATGGAAATAATTTATACAAATTGAACAATGAAATGTGTAAACGTTCGGAATTTAAACTGTCGGCTATAATATGAAAAGTGACGTTACAAAATGCATAAAGCTTAAAAGCATAGACGATTTAAAAGTATTTTATTCTATTTTTGAAATAACGAACGAACGAACGATTTTTTAAATATTAAAATCCTCATTTTCTCTGTTTCGCTCTCGGACTAGCTAAAAAAAATGCAAGCCAATAACATACCTATTGGCTTGTAATTTTTTTTTGCTTATCTAGTTAAGCTGAACAATGGAAAATGTTGTTGTTGCAGCTATATAAAATTCTATATTACGTAAAATTGCTTGCCATTTTGTCAAGACTTTGAAGGTAAGATAAGGAAAAAAGCACAAGTTTACTGATGATAAATTTATCTCCATAAAATACTACAGCAATAAATAATTTAAACGCGACAAAGTAATGTCTACTTAATGTCTTTTACAACTCACAAATCAGGTAAAATCCTGCCCGTCTCTTATCCAAAACCTTTTAAATACCACTCCGAATCTATTCCCAAAGAAACACGTGAAATTTTCACAAAACGAAACGTATTTCACTCAGACTCTTTTAAAAATAGAACCGAGAAATAAATACGTAGACACATCATCTATTTTTGTCTCTGGGTATATTTTTGACGCAATTCTAAAGACAACATATAACCGTCAGCTGATTTTGACAATTCGCTGACAATCCGACAAATCTCTATGGTTAGATGAAAGTTGGAATTTTAATATGCGATACTTATGAATTTTTATTATTGATGAGTATGGGGGATGGGACATGTGTACGACAAAATATGGAGGAAAAAATAACATGTGCCTTGGAATTCCTCGTTCTGACGCTTTGATCATAATTTCAAATCTTTATTAAGTCCCTTTGGAGTGGATTGAAACGAAACTTAGTGGAATTTTAATAGCTAATGGTTAGTGATATTTATATCTAGATACCATTTAGATGCGAGCCGCAATTGCCATCTTGAAATAATTATAGCCGTTACGAGAATAAATCACGGAACATCATTATAAGAGCTATACAAAATATCTACTTATTTTAAATAACATTATTGCATAATATGGAGATAGTTGAACGACGTTTTTGCCCAAGAGTGGGACAAAATATACTAGCGCAAAAAAACAATATGTCGCCTAACAAAACTTTAAAACTTACAGCGCTCTCACACTGCGTGAACGTCAAAACTGCACTAATGTCATCAATGTAAATGTGTTTGCTTTGCAGATCTAAGTCGGTACGGTATGCCTAACCTAGTGCGTAGTACATATATGTCGCAGCCATCTGGTTAAATTAGCCATCCAATTGGACGCCAAGGGCGTTCATTTGACCAGATAGCTGAACGTTGTGTATTCATTTAATTTTATTTAGTGTCAGCCAAATGATTCAAATTTATCCTCCGGTAGATTTTTGTCAAGTAATTCTTTACACTCCAGTTAATTTGAATCACTTGGGTGAGTCTTGATTAGTCATTTTGAAAGGGCTAACTTTCAATACGCCAAGGTGCTAAACGTTGAGTGATTTTAGTTCAAACAACTAAGCATCTAATTGGATACCGGCATATAACAAACGCCAATAAATTGGATGGCTAATTTAACCAGATGGCTGCGACACATATATCAATGAGCACGAGTTTATAATCTTTCTAGACATCATTTCAGAGCCTGTTTAAAATCTTTGCACCTTCCTTATAGGAATGGAAAGTGTAAAGGACGAAACTCTTTTCATTTTAATATAAAACCAACAACAATTACCTTAAAAATAAAATCACGAAATTCGAGAGACAAAACGTAAATTCCTCGCTCGAAAACCTTTTAAGGACTTGAAGACAAATCTACAGCGAACCTTGTGAAGACAATACAACGAGAACCATGACCCACTACCCCATTTTGTACAAAAAAGCTTTTTATTTGACACCCCACGGTCCACGGTGACATTTTTGTAAAATATGGCACCTTAAAACACCAAAAAGATTCAATTTTGTATTTTACTTTCTGTTTGTGGTTTTTCCTGCATTTATGGCAAGGTGTTACTTACGTATATAATAAGCCTTCCTCCGTAAAAGAGCTTTTTATAAGGTAGCCAAAAATCATCCAATGACGAATCCCGCTTTTGAACGGAGCGGGAAACAGTGTCAGACTCTTATTGACTAAACAACCTACCCCGTTCCTACATCGCCATCTATACCAGGGCTAGAGCCTTCCTTTAAGACACGAACCCTTGGCCTCAGTTGACTTCCCTACCGTCCCTGCGTTCGTAAATGAGCTCATCATTTCTGCTGAAAGGCCATTGGTGATTGGTCCACCTTAGGCCTATATAAGCACCAATACTAATCGTTGAGCTCCTGAGTTGAGATATACAAATGATCTTTATTTTGCAAGTAGGTTTAAAAAACACTTTTACACGTAATTTTTGCTTGCACTGATGGACAGGTCCACTCAAATTCGTTAGTTCTTTTCTAAAAAAGACCATTTCAGACACTTAATATTTCTGTATGGATTTTAAACAAGTTTGGCATTGAGTTTGTTTGGATGGGGGAAAAACCGACCTCATTTAGGTTAAAGACAGAAAAATTTCGGTGAAAAATGTTTTTTAAAACCTATTTGAAAAATAAATATAATTTATCACTTCAATGAAAATAAACATTTAAATAAAAACAAACAACAAAATTGTTATATTTGTATCAAGTTTTTTTTTGAGGGTTTCAGTAAGAGTCTGACACTATATCCCGCTTCGCTCAAGAGCAGGATTGTTTAAGAGTAGTAAGTACCAGAGATGAGACCACTCACATATGGTATTTAGCCTTTGTATTGCCACCAGTACAAAGGCTAAATACCAAGAATACCATCCCAGGATTTGACGGCTTGCCTGGGATAGCCTGAGTCCTGACCATGGAGGAACTCTGGCCTCGATTAAGAGAACTCTTCAACGCATGCATAGACAAAGCCCAATTCCCACTTCGTTAGAAGGGCAAACTGACCCTGGCATTATAATAAAAAAGTGTTATTCTAAAAAAGTAAGCAACTCCAAATGTAGTGTAAAGTAAATTAAATTAATTACTGCCATAACTCACAATTAAAGTGACTTAATTGGTGTGCATAATTATTTTTAATTGCTTTATCACAATGCGACGGACAGAACCGGTTTTTACTAAAAGGGAAAAGTGTTAAAAGAAATGTTTTTTAATGTCAACATACAAAATGACTCGATGATATAAAATGACTCGGGATGGCTAATTGTCTGGTCAGTGTGGACGCGGGCTTGCTGACTGTGAGCAATGAGTTGCGTACCGTACGTCCGAAAAGGACCAAACCTGAGTGGCGATATTGTGATCAATGCTCGTCTCAAGGAGCTGTCAGTAAAGTTAAAAGAGTCCTCTAAGGCCATCAAAAGGGATCATCAGCCTTTATAATGTTCCCACTGCTGGGACATAGGCCCATCTCTAGGAGAGGAAATGGGCCGTAAACTACCACGCGGGCCCAGTGTGGCTTAGTGGATGTCACATGTCTTCGAATGTTTGGTTCTATGAACATGCTCATTTCCTCACGATGTTTTCCTTCACCGTTTTGAGAGCAGTGGTGATGAAACAAATTACATAAAGTTATGCGTCTGGCTGGGTTTGAACCCGCGACCCGTGACTCGTAAGTCAAGACCGTTACCACTCGGCCACCACTGCTCCTAATGTTAAAAATTCATAACCATTTGAGCACTCATTTAGAGTTGCAACATATCCTTTACACTTACAAACTTTCACTTTTATAATTAGTGTGATTACTAGTTTTAAACTCTCTAAAGAGATAACTAATGAAAGAAGATCTCATCAAAATTCTATTCGGCCACCAAAGCCAGGTGGGCCTTCGCCACTCGCCTATTGTCAAAGTCGCGCATGGTTTAAAAGCTTGATGCTTCATTTAACGCAGCCCAAAGTGATGTTTGATGCAAAAATTATGCGAAAAAAGAAAGATAACACCTGAAAACTAGGTTGGCACTCAGTAATTCTACAATGTACTGGAATGTATACAAAAATATAGTTCCAGGAAATGCGTGTTTTTATTAAACCCTCAAGGATGAAAAAAAAAAAATCATTTAAAATCTCGATTAAATGTGCAAGGCTTCTATAGAAGTATTTTTTTTTTTATATTTTTAATATAGGAGTACATAATAGAGACTCAAAGTTCACGTAAAATAGCAGATTTTCGGAGGTCTTTACTGATCATAATCTTACACAAATTTGTGTTTTGATTTCTATAGAAGCCTCGATAATATCTACATCATATCTGTGTATCCAAAATATCTGAATAAAGATGTATGTATGCATCATAATCACGTCAGAGCGGTTGTACGAAAATGTACTCCGGGTTACCCGCTCTTAAGTTAAATGAACGATTCTCCCGTCACATCAATCTGTTCCTCAATTCACGTGTCTACGGAGACGTACCTATCTAAGGCCATACGTACCGAAGACACAGAATATCGGTGGTAATGACACATTGCTAGTACTTATAGAGCAGACTATAGCCGAGTCACGCGGACCGAGTCCGTACCACCCGCTGGCTGGGCCGGTAAGATGGCGCTTAAGCTTTTGAGTACCGTAGATAATTAGAGAGATAATAGAAAAACAATAGGTATGCGAACGCCGGTGTTACCTCGGGACTCAAGAGTTTAATAGGTTAGGGAAAGTTGGATAAAAGCTGAAATTTGGTTTATGGTATCTTTGCCCTATCGCAAACAGTGTCAGTGTGGAGCTCCTTTTCAAAATATTCCTCACTATCTCATTTCTAACATCGGACTCAAACAAAAAAAAAAAAAAATTACGTGTAAAAGTGTTTTTTTAACCTACTTACAAAATAAAGATCATTTACGACGCAGGGCTAGTATCCATCCTTAAGTTGTTAAAACCTCTAAGTTTCGGACTAAGCGTTTCGCTTTGTCGTTTCTTCCGCGCTGTAACAGTGTCAGACTCTTACTGGCTTTACGACCCACCCCGTTTTTTCTTGCCTTAGTTCTAGGGCCCTGGTTATACTTTCGCATCAACCGTTGGTCCCAGGAGGCATCTACCCATGGCCCCAGAAAGATACCTATCTAAATATGTAATTATCTGTATTATAATGTAAAAGGCGAGGTACTGTCGCAGCAACGCTCAGCGAAAACCCATAGATCTAGAACTCTGAAATTTTACTCAAAGATACTTATTATTATGATGCACACAAAGATTCAGATAGGATTTTAAAATCCGGGAATGAAACGGACGTCCAAAGTTTGTATGGAGACACCAACTTTCACACGAGCCATGCCGCTGGCAGAAAATAGTACCTATCATTTATTTATTTCGATCTCCAACAAAGGTCACACAGATGCTGAAAAATCTTTAGGTGTAGGTTACTAATTAATAACGTTTCACATATAACTAGGTGAAAAATATAGTTAAACATTATCAATTCACAGTCAAATACCAAAGAGACAGACAAAAAACACAATCCAATAAATTATGCTCATCACATAGCTCATATAGCTTATATAGCTCATATAGCTTTAAAATATGTTGTTCGTAAATCCTATTACATTTACAATAAAAAGTTTTTTTTTTTTACTTGCAATAAACTAGTTCTTAATAAATTAAATTCTTAATATTAATACGTTTTAGCGGCCCCACTCTGTTCGAGACAACAGACAACAGAACCAAACCGGTGTATGAAATAATTATGCTATTATTATATTCAAAATTAACGCTTACTAATCATGTTTAGGATATCGATTGTTAGCCAATCATAGAGGTAAAAACAATCTAATTGCCTTTTGTTTAGATTTAACAGAATTAATTACTGGGCTTAATTAATGAAGAACTATAATTTGTGAGCAGTGGTGGCCGAGTTGTAAAGACCCCGACTTACGAATAGTAGGTTCAAACCCAGCCAGGCACATTACTTTGTGTAATTTATTTCATCACCACTGCTCTCAAAACGGTGAAGGAAAACATCGTGAGGATACCGGCATGTCCTAGAACCAAAAATTCGAAGACATGTGACATCCACCAATCCGCACTGGGCCCACGAGGTGGATTACGGCCCATTCCCTCTCCTAGAGAGAAGGCCTGTGTCTCAGCAGTGGGAACATTAAAAAAGGCTGATGATGATACTTTGTGTTAGATAACTGTAAGGCACTGATGCTTACAGGGGCCCCGGTCCGGTTTCTGAAAGGAAGGTCCGACACCGGTATGAAGGCTAAGAAGGTATGAGATGGGTCGTCTAGTCGGTAAGAGTCTGACACTGTTTCCCATACCACTTAAGGGCAGGATTCGTCATTAGATGATTTTTCCCACCATAAAAAAGGCGTTGATGCTTAAAATGGTAAACTAATAGACTCGCACTTAACCACTATATTATCTGATAGTGGCGATGATGTGGTACGCCCACATATATTTATTCTTAATTTAAAGAGCCCTAGGTTGTACTATCAAGAAACACAGGCACCAATAATATTTATTTTGCAAATAGGTTTTGAAAACTACTCACACACATAATTTTTTTCGTGAGTTTAATCTAGATTATATATATCAAAAAATCTCTTTTAATCTTTCGAATACCGTAATTAGAGACATAACTTTAATTTTTTAGTTTTATATTCCTTAAGGTATTCCTTAGGTATTTTTAATAAACGCCAGCGTTTATTAAAAACACTTTTTACCATTTAAACCCGGTGGGGTTTTTTTTTAACTTTCACCACCCACCACTTGACATTTACACCATATTTTCTTGACAGGGACGAGTGAAAACAATAAGATTTCTTATGGAGAGCTTGTCAGAACCTTTTTTAAGCGAAAGCATTGTTATGTCGGGAGCAGAAAGATGAGAGTTTCTACGCAAGGCGTGTCAGATACACGCCGCTGTAGATAATGTTATGCTTTTGTTTTTAAATTATTTATATCCTTTTTTTTTGTTCTGGTTTGCACATTATAATCCAGTTGTGTTTTGTCTTTAGATATTTAGTATTTTAATCTTTTGAATACCGTTATTAGAGACATAATAGAAAGACAAGAGACGTGCAAACGCTGGCTTCGCATTCATCATCATCATCAGCCTTTTTAATGTACCCACTGCTGGGAAACAGGCCTATAAAAACAAAAATATGTAATTAAGGAAAAAGAGACCTATTTAAAAATTATCTATTTAATTTGGATTTCGATTTCAGATAACTTTCTTTCAATTTACACTGTTTTATTCTTCCTTGCAAAATAAGAACAGAAAGCTCACAGCGTCTACTGAGCCGTTGTATAAATTCTCGAATTGCAATAAGAACTAGGAACTGAAAGTAAGGAATATTTATCGCCATGTTATTTTTACGTAACGTTTCTACTTTGTTAGTTGGTAGTATTGTTTTATTCCAGTGAACATTGTTATTTGTAAAACAGTTATGTCAAGGAAAAAAGATGAATTACTTAGTGTAACTGTTATTTTGATTTTATAAATAGTAGTTGTCATATTTTGAATAGCAGAGCTTTTGTAGATTTGTAGCCGACGTCCAAAGTTTTACGAACAAAACTCACACTCATTAATAAGTATGTGAATTACCTATATATTTATGTATATATTAGGTATGTGTATATTTCTATAATATAAAATTAATCGCAAAATGAGTTGGAAAGCGCAAATCTCGAGAACAGCTGAACAGATTTCGCTAATTCTTTTTTTTGTGTTTGTTATTATCAGAAGGTAGGTATAAATCATCCAATAACGAATCCCGCCCTTGGACAGAGCGGGAAACAGTGTCAGACTCTTACTGACTAAACAACCCAACCCGTTCATCTTTCCTTTTATACCAGGGCCAGAGCCTTCCTGTCAGACCCAAACCCTTAAATTTGCCCCTTAAATTTGTTTAGTCAGTAAGAGTCTGACACATTTTCCCGCTCCGCCTAAGGGCGAGATTCATCATTGAACGATTTTTAACTACCATAAAAAAAACACCTGTCAGACTAATCTGATAGATACTTAAAAGACTAAATATAGTTGTATAGTTGAGGCACAACATAAAACTTATCTCAATGGCAATACGACTATTATAATTATGTCAATAGAATTAGAACAATTGCCATCAGTCCAGTGACGTCAGTACTGACGTCAGTAACAAGTAGTCCCAACCCTAATGTATTTACAATACAACTGAGTTGAATGTCAGTCAGTGTTTGACATTCAGATGTCAATGAGTACTGGTTGTAGTTACGTGTAGAGCAACGTGACCGTTTTAAAAAGAAATTGGGCAAGTGTGAGTTGGACTCGTGTACATAGGGTCCCGTAACATCATCATTACATAGTATAAAACAAAGTCGGTTCCTGTCTATGTATGCTTAAATCTTTAAAACTACGCAACGGATTTTGATGCGTCTTTTTAGATTGAGTGATTCAAGAGGAAGGTTTATATGTATAATACATGACCACAGTGTTAAGTAATGCTCCTTCACAAGCCTTTTAAACACAGGCAGTCTTTGCGCACGTTTTAATTGTACTGTTATTTATTTATTGTGCACACCCACCACAGTGTTGTCTTTTTTAACCGAAACGGTTGACTGGTAGAGAATGCCTTAAGCATTAAGGCCGCCTATAATATAATATTCTATAATATATAATAAATAAAATATTGCTTACTAAAAAACAAGGTTTTAGTAACCTTGTTTTTTAGTAAGCTAAGTAATTTGGTAGATAATACAAATAAACGCTCAACTTAATGCGTACTTATTCTACTGAAAGCGATCAGCTGATGAAGATTATTTGGTTTTTCTTCTTTGCTTATTATTTACATTATTTGTGTTATTAAAGGCACAGTTTGCTTAAATGCCAACAATGACAAAACGTGCTGTTTATGTAAATTGACATTTATGAACATGAAATGGCTTTGTCAATGTTAATGTCACATTTTGGTGAGAAGGCAATGAACTTAAACAAAATTATTACTATCATATAACATCTAGTCAAATCTTCACGTTACCAAAAGCATGAGCATTGTAGATGTTGCCGTTTCAGAGCGGTCGACCCTAGGCAGATTCACATACAACTGCTCTTACGTGATAATGATGTTATTACATATCTTTCTTCAGATATTTTGGATACACAGATATCTTGTGGGTATTATCTAGGCTTCTATAGAAATGTAAACGTAAATCTGTAGTGTAAAAGTAAACCTATGAAAATGTTTTGCTATTTTACTTGAACCTTGGTACTTCATAAGTTCTCATGTTACCTTTCGACTTTGGTAATTGCAGACACAATTACAGAACAATAGGTTCTAAACTGCAGGAGGGTCGCTTACGTTGGTATGGCCACGTTTTACGAAAACCGGCAGACTACGTGGGTAACAGATGCCTCGCCATGCCGCCTCCGCCGGGACCCGGGAGACGAGGAAGGCCTAAGAGGCGTTGGATCGACGTCGTAAGGGACGATATGCGTGCCAATGGGCTTACGGCAAGGGACGCGAAAGACCGAGCGAAGTGGAGGCGTCTCAGCAAGAAAGCGGACCCCGGGCACCGAGGTGAAAGCCAAGGTTGGCAACCGGGACTAATACCGCTAGGATGATGATGATGAATTACAGAACAATAGGTGTGCGATGAACTAAAAAGCTTGGGGCTTAATGAACTAAAAAATTCAAAAAGTACACCTTCACCTACCATAAAAAAAAACCTATATAGATAATATAGAACTCCTTTAAAGTACTATTTATGGCTATGTTACGGTGTATGGAGTGTAGTGTTACCATCATATATAACATTATTTTTTGTTAGCTGGATAGCATCTATTGAGCAAAAAAGATTTTCAGTTTTCAGACTTTTACTGACTAAATTTCACCTGTGTTTCTTTTGTTATCTTTGCGTTCTAAAGCTGCATGGACTCCTTTAAACAATCCTGAAGTATTTCTATAACATTGAGGCTTACATTTTGAAATTAGTTTCATTTATTTTCTCGAAAGAGATAATTTATAATGAATACCTGCTTCAAATGTTTCTCAAAGCGAAATAATTCTGCAAACAATATGTCTTCACTGTTTAGAAATTTATATTTAGAAAACAATTAATCTTTGCCGACAAGGCGTCTAAAAACATATGTATGAGTACATAAATATTCGCGAGAAATGATGTTTCAATCTTAGCGAGTACTGCATCATCGTTAGTTTGAACCGGCTACCTATAATTTGTAAGCCGAGGTAATTACCACTGGGCCACCGCTGCTCTCCTCCACTCTTCTGAACTGTCACCAGTGACGAGAAAATAGGCAGCATTATCACATTAAGGTGGCTCTTCTGCACTTGCCTTTCGTCAATGTCGAGTATATTTTAAAAGTCTGTTGATCTATCTAAGGGAGCGTTCAAGTATTACGTAACGCAATTTTTGAAGATTTTAGGCCCCCCCTCCCCCCTTTGTAACGCACCGTAACTTTTTTCTGTACCCCCCCTCCCCCTCTCTAAACGTTACGTAACATTTAAAGTGAGCATTTTTACCTAAACTTTTCTTTATTTTTCAGCTTTTTTAGCCGTTGTCTAAGACCAGATTAATACAATCGAGGGATTCCTAAATGAAAAGTACCACGTATATGAAAAATGTTGCCATTTTGGGAGCTTTGATTTCCTAATTTTTTATTTAAAAAAAAAACAGTGTTACGTAACTTGTAGTAAGAAAGACCCCCCCCCCGTCCCTGTAACGCATCGTAACGTTTTACGAGACACCCCCTCCCCCCCAAATCGCGTTACGTAATACTTGAACGCCCCCTAACGCGATATTTGATGAAAAGGTAACGCGAAAAAAAAGAGTTAAAACCTGAAATCTCTGTTGGCATTCAATAAGTTCATGATTTACTCGAATATACTAATTAATCAACTAGTTCAGTACAATTTGATCAGTTAGGTGAACATAAATGTACTGACCAGTAGATTTTTTTATACCATTACGATTTAATGTTAAACTTAACATCTAATAAAAAACAACGATAAATGAAATTCCTAAACTTCAAAAAATCTCAAGAAAAATAAAAAACAAATATTATCATAGCATTCTAAAATAGAAAACCATATAAACGCCGGAATTTTCAAAATAAACTAAGCAAGGACATAAAAACCGGTCGAAACCGCGGGCATTACTAGTCTGAAGATGAAGTAAAAAATGCGAGTGATTTCGCACTTGGCTGTTTGCCAATTGCTCTTCCGCTCTGATCGACGAATAAAAACCGATAAAAACCGAGTACTAGGGACACGGATGAGAGAAATGTTAGCCCAGTGGTTTAATTCATTAAGACCCAAGCGAACGCCGGCGTTCGCAAATCTATTGTCCTTTTTGTATCTGTAATTAGGGTACTCAAAAGGTCATCGAATGACGAATCCCGCCCTTGGACGGAGACATTGTCAGACTTCTACTGACTAAACGACCCACCGTTCCTTCTTGCTTTAGTTCCAGGCCCCCGGTGTTCCGCTTTGGCATCAACCTTTGGCCCCAGAAGGTGGCCCAGTGGTAAAGGTGACTTACGAGTTACTCCCAGGAAGATCTTATATCATCATCATCGTTACGATTTATTTCTTTACTGCCATTACTATGTATAACCTAGCTAAGATGCTGTTGCGATACGTTCTGTGTCTATACCACTTTTGTTATGCAGCTAACATGCTTAATAAAGCATTATTTTTATTGTTTCACCCCTTAGCTTGTCACAGGACAAACATTAATAAAAAATAAGAGCTTAACGTGGATAAAACCAGACGTAGCAGCTACATAATCCATCTGTTGTACAATTCAAATGATTAGACTCCCTTACCTTGATATATGAAAGGTTCTAACACACCCAGTTTACTTTATTTTTACACCTAGATTATCATGAATCACGACGAAATCCTCAATCAGTACAAGATTATCATTAGATCAAGATCTATCGACTTGCCTGTTGATCCAGTGTTTAGTGGCCCTGATTACTATGCCAAAGGTTGTAAGTTCGATTCTCACCCAAGACAAATGTTTATGTGACGAGCAATGTTTATCACTTGTCTGGCACTCATAGCACAAGCTCAGCTTAGTTTGAGACTAGATGGCGTTGTATGAAAGTCGTGGAATATCATTTACTGTAATTTTCCAAAACGTAGTCGCTTACAATTGGCCTCTTAAGAAGACTCAAAGTCATCCTAAGGGCAATGAAAATGGCTCCGCTTGGAGTTTCCTTGTGTGATCAAATCAGAATTGAAGATATTCGCAAGAGATCCAAGGTTGACACAGCACAAAGAATCGCCAAACTTAAGTGGCATATGTACGGCACTCCACGCAGAACAGTTGGCCGCCAAATGTTCTGGAGTTGCGACCACATACCGGAAGACGTAGCGTTGGAAGGCCTCCCACAAGGTAGACCAATTACTTAGTCAGGGTTGTTGGAATCCGAAACAAAACCGATCGTTGTGGCGACGCTTGGGGGAGGCCTATGTCCAATAGTAGACATCTTTCAGCTGAAATTATGAAGAAGACTGTAATTTGATTTATGACTAGCCTTCTGCCTGGGCTAGGTTCTCCTTGCACACTTTAGACCTCCTTTACATCCTTTTAGGAGCTGAATTTTGAAAAATCCTTTCTCAGTGTTCGCCTACGTCATAAAAGGACGCCTTGTGCAAAATTTCACGCTCCTCGGCCCAGTAGTTTCAGCTAATATGCCAGTCAGTCAGTTTCTTCTTTTGTATATATAGATGTACCTACATCTGTATATCTATCTACTACAATTTCTCAGTAATATTCATGTTATCGCAATTACCCACTTATCTTTACTCATTGTGCTAATCTTTGCATGTTACTTGACAGGTTCTGAACTAATGGCTTGAAAGTTGCCAATATAGAAAAGACAAATTGCCCCATAAATCTTCGAGAACGTTGAAGGTGTTGCCAGTTTACCTTTTATGGGGAAAATTACGGGAGTTTTTTTGTTGATAAAGCTTCAATTTTATGAGTGTTCGACAAGGGATATTTTTTGCTCATCAGTAAATTAGTAGGTACGTATAAACTTTATTTCATGAAAGTTCTAGGTTTGTTAAAACTTCATGCAGTACAAAGGTAGACTTAATGCCGTAGAGCGTCCCACCCGAGATACATTTTCATATCTGACTAGCTTTTGCTTGCGACTTCGCTCTCGGCAACAGAAAAATTGGATAAATGAAGAACCGCTCGACCGATTTTGTGCTTTACATAAACCATCTACTAAATAGTCCGAACAAAGCATAAACATTTGATTTGGGTAGGTGTGCCCGTTCTTGAGTTATAAAATAATAACGAAAATTACCATTGATTTTAATATATATTGATATGATTCTAACTTTTTTTATAATCTATTGTATTTACAAGGTGGGTATAACTTTCAATGCGCTGTATCTGATTTTTGAGTCACAATTGAAGTAAGAGACACACAGCACAGCACACAGCACAGCATTCTCTTACTTCAATTGAGTCTGAGTGAACTTCAAAAATCAATTTTATATATATAGATAATTTTTTCCAAAAACGTATTTTTGAAAAAGTTTTGTGACATTGTTAATTATTATAATGCGAATATATATTTCAGGTTGCGCAGAAATATTTTTTTTTTAAACTTAATTTTAAAAAATATGGGTCACCATTACTATCTTACCGTAGCATTAAAGCGTAAACCACGCTATAGAAGAAACGTTATAAAAAAACCCTCATCATAATATTATTATACCCCATAAATAATAACTTCAAAAAAACGTTAAACTATTTCAGACGACCCCGTTAGCGTATTATGAAAGAGTCATAACCGAGACGGTACGAATTGGTACGAGATTGTACGAATTATGCCAGTTTAAAAAAATGTCAACCACATTATGTTTATGATATTATTATTTATAATACTTTCAGTTGAAAGCTGTCGTGTGCAAAAAACTGTACCTATTTTACACTATACTAGCTTCTGCCTGCGGCCTCGCTCGCGTGAAAGTAGGTTTCTTTAAACAAATTTTGAACCCCCGTTTCATCCCTGTAAGAGGTAAATATTAAAAAATCTTAAAAGGTCTTAAAAGGAAGCTTTGTAAAAAACGCTCCTAGGCCTATTACTTTTGGCTGAGCGTTGATGTCAGGTAGTCAATCCTCCTCTCTAGGAGAAAGAATAGGCCGTAATCCACTAGAAATGAGATAGCTCGCTGCGTAACCGTCAGCTAACTGTCCGGACCGTGCCCAAGTCGTCAATGACTCGCACTGTTCGTACGCATCAACCTGGCGTCAGTCAATTGTGGGGCGTATTGGGGTCGAAGCCTCCTGGGGCCATAGGTTACGGCCCTGGTGACCAAAGGCATAGAAGAAATGAGTCGTTGAGTCAGTAAAGAGAGTTTGTATATTTTTTTTCATTACTCATACTCTAAAAATAGGTGTAAAGTTGCCTGCGGACAGGGTTGGAAGAAGTACTTTTACTCCCTAGGGAGTTTTACTTTACAACTGACAATTGTTTTTTTTTAATATTTAGACAGCAAATATTAAAAAAAAAAGGAACCGTGACCCGAAACTTTATACCGAATTAAAATGACATAGAGATAGAAATAATTTAGGAAAGAAATTTTTAATGACTTTATTTTAATTTACTTTCAATTATTTCATTAAAACTAATATATTTTTGAGAAAAATGGTGACCAGACCCATTTTTACAATGACAAAATGAAAAATATTGACTGAAAAGCCTGGGAGCCGAACACTGAAAAAAAGAATTGGCGGGTAAATGGTAGACTCTCTATAATCTGTGGCCGATTTGATCTTCCTTTTTTTTTCGAGGTGTAAAGTTTTTTTTACATTTTGCTAAATCTCTGTTACAAGAAATTTTTATTAATACGATAAGTTCATCAGCTTCAGTTATAAATTTAACGCAACATTCTTAAGAGGAGAAAACCGCTTACCGCCTAAATCAAAAGAAATATACCTACCTAAAAAAAAACCTTTGACGACGACTCAGGCCTTTGACGATGACTCAGGTTTTTATTATTTTTATTTTCCTCGTATTCGTAATGAAAAGCACAGTGTTTACCTCGGGCTCAAAACTTATTTAGTCCCTCGAACTATTAGCGACCTCGCTCTCGCTTGGTCGCCAAGAAATTTCTCGGGACTAAATAACTTTCTTTCATCCCTCGTATAACAATGTACTATTATCTATGTAACGTGTTTATTTCATTTTTTTTTTTAAATTTTGCTTTTTAAGAACAGTACACCGCATACTACCTCTTTTTTAGTTCAAGCTCTTATACTCCATCCTAAGGTTGTCTGGTAGATATCGCAGTCAGCGATAAGATCGCCTTTATACCCATTTAGATAAATTTCTGTGATATTTCCTTTTTTTGGTGTACAATAAAGTATTATTCTATTCTATGGATTTTATTGTATTCTAAAAGTCTGACACTGTTTTCTGCTCCGCCCAAGGGCGGGTTTTATCATTGGATGATTTTCCCACCACAAAAAAAAAAAAAAAATTTCCTGGTCTTTAGTTTCTCTCTGCAGCCGTCGACATATTAAATTGACCAGTATTTCACTGTGACAAAATTAAAAACAGTTGTAAAATTGATACGAACAAGAAAACTAGAATTGAAGGAAGTAGCAAAGTGTTCCGTAATATATCCTTTGATCTTCAAAATAAACGGTTGTCGACTCATTGAAGATATTGATGGTTATTTGGATTTTTGCATGATTTACGTATGATTTTTGCTTGTTTCTTGCTTTAGTTGACCTTGGGTGATACGGATATTAGATCAAAGTAGATTTTAATAGTATAATAGGTTTTTTATAGTTGGATCATTTAGTGAGGTAGCCCGCCCTTGGAAAACAGTGATAGACTTACTGAATATACGACCTACCCCGTTGATGATCTACGGATCAAGGCACAGGGTAGGATCGGGGAAGACCCTGATGTTACGATTTCGCATCTACCCTTAGCCTCAAGAGGCTTCGGCCCTGCTGAGCCCCTACAGTTTGTTGATAACTCCTTGAGGCGCGCGAGAACAGTGCGGTGGACAGCGAGCTACGCATTGCTCGTCGCCGCAAGCCCGCGCACTGGGCCCCCGTGGTGGATTACGGCCCATTCCTTTTCCTAGACAGGGGGCCTGAGTTCCAGCAGTGGTAACATTATAAGGCGGATGCTATGCGATACTATCAGTAGGACTATCTTCTCGTATGCCACGATATGGCGTTAAAAATACGAATACATAATTAGATGTAATAGTTTACTGACTCCCAGTCTATGATACGTTTTTTCTGTCCTCAATTACACGGCTCATTATTTTTAAAACGGCGCCTAGTTAAAAATAAATACGACTGGCAATCTTGTTTCAATCAGATTAGTAGAAGTATTTTGCCTAATTACTGAAACACAATTTTTTTAGGCGGAAAACTATCCAATGACTTTTCTTGCGGAGTAGGACACTTTTACATTCAGACTTTTACTGACTAAATCTCAAACAAATCTATTGTACTTTGTGGTTCAAGCATATTGGTAAGTTTATTTCAGTCGCCGTCCGACTGTCCGGTAACCGTCCGGACTGAGCTTCAAACGTCGACAGCGCGTAGTGCGCCATGCACGTCTCAAGGAAATGTCAAGAAAACCAAATGATCCCTGTAGGGTCGAAGCCTACTGGGGTCATGGGTTTGCTTCTGAAAATATTTAATCATGGCAAAGAAGAAACATACTACTTACTTAGTACTTTTTTATGGAGGTGAAACTCAATGACGAATAACGCCCTTGGGCGGAGCGGAAAACAGTGTCAAATTGATTCATTAATCCCCAAGAGGACACCGGTGTCCGTACACCTATTGTCTTTGAATTGTGTCTGTAATTGCGGTAGTTGAAAGGTTAATTCAAATTAATGAACCCGACGTACACATATACCTAAGCCGAAATTTTGTAACGAGTACCTAACTATATGAAAATTTGCTCAACGCAACTAAATATTCCCCAATAAATAATACAATTTACACGCAGTACCTAGATACGCCCTACATACCTACAGAATCCCTGAAATTCCGCGTATGACGGCAGTAACTGAGAGCGAATCAATACGGTTGCTAGGTGTCCTAAACTTGCATATGTGTGTATGTCATAGAGCACAGAATGCCGCACTGGGCAGAGACTAGAGATGCAGCTTATTTATTTACATAATTGAGTGTCTGTTTGTCATTACAAACAATTTGCTTTTTATTTTTTACCAAATGTTTTAGTAACTAAATGCACAAACAAAAATCTTATTAGCTTCTGAAAGCTTACCCAAGGACATTGTTTGTTAGTTCTTCAAGCTCAAACGGCTGAAACGGCTGTTTTGATTTATAGTTTGGATTTCGCAGTTATAGACTTAAATAAAATTAAAAATGGTATTCCAAGAAAACGTACAAAATCAATAATTTTGACATGAAGAAAAAACAAAAGAATATCAATGACACTTCACGTTATTTAAAAAAAGAAAACACTTATTGACTGCCAGTCATCAGTTATATTCAAAAAGTTTGTAGGCAAATACATGGGAAGACCATACATAAAATATCCTGAAACAGCACAAGATAATTTTATTTCATGAATATGTTCACTTGAGACAAATTTCTACTATTACGCGGGCGAAGCCGCTTACAGCAGGTAGTTAGTATCAGATGCATTGTTTCTCTGACTATTTATATTATATATATATACATACATATATATATTGCTTGTATTATATGTATTTTATTAGTTATGAATACATAACTAATAAAATAAAACAATAGTATATATATGTAAATAGTACACCATAAACTACCTACGTATCTTTTTTTACCTTCTTTGTCAAATCCATCCAAAGTTTGGCTTTAGAAATCGCTTTTACCGAAAAGTCTGCCCATTGTGCCCCCTTTTAATTTTAAGTTCCTATTAATGTTTTTTTTTTTTTGTTGAGTAATAAAAAATATATCTATCTATCTATAGTATTTCGTAATACTTTTTAACAATTGCTATCGACACCCTATCGCTTAATAGATTACCACTTGTCTATAACCTCTGGTCTAGCAGTGACCATTGATACGTTCCATACTCTATGACGCAATGCACACATGCATACACTTTGATGAATGTTACACGGCTCAATTATTCAGAGAACTGGGATGCGAATGAAAGTGCGTTTTATTTTATTGACAGGAGGGTTGGTTTTTGATTGGTGATGTTATGATGCAATTATTTGTATGTAATCGTCATCACACTGTCCTACAAAGGATTGGTAGAGGCTCACTGCTTCACATAATTTGAGTAATACGCTTAGTTTCTAAACTGAATATTTGTGGTTGAGAGAATTTCGATGCCTGTTTGCCCCTTGTCGAAATGTTGACAGTTTTTCAGACAAAAATAAGCCTTAACCTTTTGAATACTATAATTAGATACATAATAGAAAGACAATAGGTGTGCAAATGCCGGCTTTTGATAGGGCTCAATAACACTTACACCCGTTTTTGTAAACAAACACCTAAAACTAATAACTTGAGTAAAAGTACCTAACTACTTATGTAATCATTTTTATTCTGTGGTTAGGAAAAATCGTCATTTTTAATGAAGATTTCTAACGTTAAGTAATGACTTAATAAGAAATTACTTAGCAACGAGTAATTACTTCTTTATAATATCTTCTATCTTTATGAGTACTAAACGACTGATAAACATTCTTATATATTTATAAATAGACACACCAGACCAGACACAGAACAAATGAGAGTAGGTACTCATCATGATAACATTTGTCTAAGATGGAAATTGAACTTACGACTTCTGGTATAGCAGTATAGGGCCACTAACCACTAAACAAACAGGCCAGAATTCAAAGAAGGACCTGGGGCCCTAGACAAGTGGCAATCGCTCCGTGTCGAATCCATTTCTAAGTTCGATTTCGCCTTAACGATGTCGATCACAAAATGGTAGACAAAGTGACATCGACTAACATATCGATAATTCGAAGTGTTAGTTCGATAAAATAACAACTTCTTGGCTATGGTTATCGAATTAAAACGTCCAGTTTGACGTATAAACAACCAATAACAATTAGCGAATCGAAAACGTTCCATACATTTCGTAGTTTCGAATTTCGTTATCGTTAGTGAGAATGTGACTTTGTCTAAGCCCCCTGATCATTAAGCGTCACGTCGATTGTAAAACTTTAACATATTTTTTTAAAGGAATAAGCCCGACTTACGCACTCAACAAGAGCGATTTCCATATTTCCTAAAGGGATTTCAATATACACATTTTGTCTGTAATATTTCGTTACAATTTACACATCTTAAAATACAATATAAATCTTTCAATAAATTATATTCGTTCACCTACGCTTTCCTATCACAAGTCATAATGTACCTATATGTCACATCAGTATTGTACCTGCCATATAAGTTGAACTTAAATGGCGATAGTTATGCATAGCTTCCCGCAATTGAGACTCGAAAATTTGTTACTGCGCTTTAAAGGTCATAGTTCAAATTACGTGCCGCTCTATAATAATATGTACTGGTTAATCGATGTTATTATCGATTAACGACGTCATGTAACCTTACCATGACGTCTTAATATATTATGTCATTAGTTGAGAGTGAAAAAGAGATAGAGCTATACAGGGTGTCTACCCTGTATAGCTCTATCTCTTTCAGAGTTCTGTTTAGCTCGTGATTTTTTTTAATGGTAGGTAAAGATCATCGAATGACGAATCCAGCTCTTGGACGGAGCGGGAAACAGTGTCAGACTCTTACTGACTAAACAACGTAACCCGTTCCTTCTTTGCCCGATCGGCTATGCATACCCAGTGGAGTAGCTAGAGGACCCATGGCCCAGGTACAAAAAAGAAACTGGGTCCCCTCATCATCATGTATGGGGCCCTTTCGAGTTTAAGGGGCCCTTGAATAACTACGCCACTGTACATACCTAAATAACAATGGGGGCATCCGATCAAATCGCACCAATTTCTAGGAATGCATCCGACTTTACCTACATAACCCAGAAACTAAGACAAGCCGAGTGATCGTGGTTCGCCACTGACCCGATTCACCGATGAATCACGCGTTTAGGCTGGTTACAAACGAGAGATTGTTTGTTAGTGAGAGTCAGTGAGAGTAAAGGTTTGTTGGTGCTGTTTCTTTGATGTTGTTTGATGTCAAGCGTGAGATTGTCAGTGTGATTGTTTTGATTTTTTCGATGTTATTTCGAGTTTCTTTTTTATATATAACACTATCTTCTGCCAGCGGCTTCGCATGCGTGAAAGCCGGTTTTTTTCATTAAACTTCTTTCCTTAGGGATGGCGTTTTGTAAAATCATTTTTTAACGGACTTCTACACTCTATAAGGAACATACCTGCTAAATATTAAGTTTGTATTTCTGAGATTTCATGATAAATTAGTAAGAGGGATTTCGATTTGTATTTTACTGGTGACCGGCCAGCTTTGAACGGTTGTAATACTGATATTATGCATGCATTACTATGAACCTTCCTTTTGAATCATTCTATCTATTTAAAATACCCCATCAAAATCCGTTGCGCAGTTTTAAAGATCTAAGCATACATAGGGACAGACAGCGGGAGGAGTCTTGGTTTATACTATGTCGCGTGTCGTGAAGATTCATATTATCAGTTTAGTTTAGACAATAGTTGATTTATCATCTGTATACATATATTGAAAGCAAAGTATTCGAGCGAATAGGCGTCGATGGGTCAGGGAGTGAGGACTCCCTGACCCATCGACGCCTAGCTCAAACCCTGAAATTTAGATGACTGAAATTAAACACAGAATTCCTTCCGGGGGTTCAAAGTTTGTATGTGTTACCCACACATACAAACTTTGAACCCCCGGAAGGCGAAGACACTGGCAGAAACTAGATATATGTATGTGTGTGTGTATTTGGGAAAATCTTGTTCAAAGATATATATCATTTAGTAGAAGAGTTTGTACTAAATTAAAAATATTTGACTTCATTTCGAACTATTGTTACTAAAAGAACGCTTAAAAGTATTGTCGACACAAACAGAATCAACATAACAAAAAGCGCTCGTTTGCAGCAAGCCTAAGTGGACTTTAGATTGCAAAACTAGTGTCGTGAAACTATAGTTTGACAACACTAAACTTTATTATCGCTTGAAGTCTGTCCAACTGTGAAAACTGTATTATGGAGCTGTTTACTGTACAACCCGTTTTAGTACTGAAGATGAGTCCCGAAGTTGGACTGTCATATTGCTTTTTGAGCTCTGGGCACAGTGAGAGGAATTGTGAGACTTTTAGTGATTGAAATCCACCTGTATGAGTTCCATGGGTAATGTGAAGTGAACTCCGGGGTCCTGGAGCGAAGTCAATGAAGGAACAGGTTTTTTTTATGGTAGGTAAGATGATCCAATGAAGAATTTCGCTCAGACTCTTACTGACTAAACAATCTACGCCATTCCTTCCTTGCCTTGGGTTGTGATAAAACGCTTTCGCATCAACCCTTGGTCCCAGGAGGCTTCGACCCAGCTGGGCCCTTACAGTTTACTGACAACTCCTTGAGGCGAGCGGGAACAGTGCGTGCCATCAATGACTTGGGCTCGGTCCGGACAGTCAGCGAAAGGTAACCTCTCGCGCTGGATATTTTGTACCTAGACCTTTTTATCACTGATATAATCGGGTCAAAACTTCCAGATGTTATTCTTCTACAAAAATATTAATATCTCTCTCTCTTTATTTTTCCCCATAAGAAGTAAGAAGGAATCGGCTGAACTTTTTAGCCAGTTTTTACCCACTATAAAAAACCGTCCTCGCCAAAAGTTACTTTCATTCCTGAAAAAAGCCTAGTTTTTGTGGAAAGACTTACACTTCATGTGGCTCATCTATCGTATTACATGCGTATGTCCAGCAGTGGGCGTCGTTTGGCTGACATGATGATGATGATGAAACAAGAAGACAGAGAGAGGAGGAGGGAGGGGGTGAGGTCTGTATTTGTTCTTTTTTTTGTAAGTGTTTGTGTGTACAAAAATAAATAAACAAAAGGTACTAAAACTTTGCCCAAACTGCAAATTTACCTCGGTAACGAATGCTCACAAGTTTCGCTGCACTCAGTAATGCACATAAAACAATTCTCAAATAAACACATTACCTATAATGTTGAGCTTTGACCTACAAGTACACGTGGCCACGAGTGGGCTACGAACTAATAAATGTACAGTCACCACCAAAAATATCTTACTGAAAACATTTACGGAAAATTTAGAATTGATCTGACACTATTGGTTTCAAAATTTTGATAGAAAATTCAAGCCTTGTTTTTTTTTTGTAATTGCTATAAACTAGTGCTTAAACACGATCCCAACTGGTGGTAAGCAGTGATGCAATCGGTGATGGTGAGGTGTACTAGTTCATTAAGAGCCTATTCACTTTAGTATTGAAGACACCTAAATTTACTTTGGAAAGACCACAGTTGGCAAATTGTTCTAGTCCCACGATGTACGCGGTATAAATGACGAGTTAGTACGGACCGTAGATGTCTCAACAACGTAAGGGTGGATATTTGCTGTAGGGTGTTATTGACGTAGTATTTTCAAAATCAATAAATTATACACGTATCGTTTTAATCCCATGGAGAGTCGATCCGGTGCATGAACCATATAGATTTGTAAAATGACAAAAGAAAATACCTTTTTTCTAAATTTTTAGTTAATTTACGCATGTAAGTACGAAATTAATATGTTTCTTCTAAACACCTCTAGTCGTATCAAAGTTTTAAGAAAAAGCTAGGCGTATCGATTGTAAGAAATGAATGCTGGTGACTGTACCGAGTGTGTTGTATCGGAAATATGCTCTAACTAGCGAGGGGGCGAGGTAATTTCCTTAGCAACTGTTTTAGTTTGGCAAACTTTGCCAAGTTAAGATCATTGCCAATGTCGACTTTATTAAAGTCATATAATATAACCTATGCATCTAAACTAACTCTTATTTTTCCTAGATTTTTCTTAATAGCCATAAATTTCTTCTAATTGAGATGGATTAAGGCCAAATGGAGAACCAATCATTTATTTATTTATTTTTCCTTCACTTTGACAAATTTTTCTTATGGTTCAACAATTTAGCACTAAATTTGCGAGGGACTGGTGCCCGATGTATGTGCAACAACCACCACAAAATTACCACTTACCCTCGCTGGGTCTCGGGCATACTCTCTAAGAGAGCTAGAGTGTACGCCCGAGCCCAGCGAGGGGATCATAATAAGGCAGATTATGCTATACTAACCTAAAGACCAGTGATTAGGAAACGTATGTATTTCTGGTTTTAACAACAACACCTCAAGCCAATCCTTGACCCAATTATAATTTCCTACATACCTTAATATCGCGCTCAAGATGACAGACGTCGCATACTATGTGTATTATTTTGTTTATGTAGTAAACTACAGCTAGCTACAAACTACGTAGTAAATGCTGTGTTCTAATAATGGCATGGCAGCTTTACTCTGCACTCGTATCGTCTAATGAAAGTTTTATGTCGTATGAAAGAATTTTAAACATCAAAATGTTTCTGATTATGTCTGCTGTAGACTTTGGAACTACACAACCGATGCTTTGGAATCCGAAGAAGATTTTATACCATTATAACAATGCATTAAAAAAATCCAAATTTTGTCAGCAAACTGTTGAGGTAAGGCCCCAACAGTTGCAGCAAACTGTTGGCGCCTTAGGGTATTGTGAAAACGTTACGGGACCCTGGTACGAAGACAGAGAAGGAACAGGAGTGGAGTTTTAGTCAGTAAAAGTCTGACACCATCCCTCGCCCCACCCAAGTGCGTGGAGATGTCATTGGAAGATTTTTACCTAACTAATAACAAATCTTCAAGAACGATCGTGTAACCCAGTAACTATGTTGTGGAGATCTAATAAAGAAAGAAAGAAAAAATGATTTTTTTTTTTTAATAGGCACCCGTCCCATTCAAAACACGGCTATTTAGCCACTTCTGGTTAGACTGAAAGCAAACCTCAATCTAATTGAAAAAAGCCAGAGATATGAAGAGTAAATAGTCCAGTTTTTTCTCTAAATACATTTGTATTATTTAGAGGTTTTTTTTTATGGTAGGTGAAAATCATCCAATGACGAAACCCGCTCTTGGGCGGAGCGGGAGACCAGTGTCAGACTCTTACTGACTAAAAAACCTACCCCGTACCTTCCTTGCCTTATTCCTGGAGTCGAGGTAACAGTTTGCACCACCCTCTAGGCTCCAGGAGGTTGTATTATTTAGAAGTAGATTTTCATCCCTAAATAACATATGAGTCGACGTATTTTCTTATCCAAACAAAGTAGCAAACAAGTTAGTACCTTCATAAAACCAAATGCGGGGAGTCCCACTGTTTTAATGTTTACTTGCACTTAGATCTCATAAAACATTATTATTATTGTATTCTTATAGGTTAAGTTGTAAACACGTTAACGCCTGATTGAACTAACAACTAGCCTTGACTCCTCTTGAGTGATTTTTCTTACATTCTCCTACGATTAGAGTGCACTTTTTGTTGAGAAACCATCCAATGATTTCTCCCATTCAAGGGCAGTCTGTCCCGGAGTTTCAGACTTTTATTGACTACACCCGCGCCGGCGAAGTATCTTACGTGCTATTTCCAAGACCTAAGCTACTTCTGTCCCCAATTCCATTCAAATCCGTTCAGACGGTACACACAAATTTCGGCTATTGCAGTATTGTGATTGCATTAAAATAAAAGTAGATATAAGCTATTGCTTGACTACGATCTCAACGCATCCGTTGAGATGATGAAAAAATGATGCAATCGTTGATTGTGGAGTACACCAGTTTCTTAAGAATTACCTATTCACTTAGCAATGAAGACACCTAAATTATAAGTGGTCGGGATTTTTTTGCAAATCTAAATTTTCTTTCTTTCTTTCTTTTTTTCTTTCTTTTTTTCTTTCTTTCTTTCTTTCTTTCTTTGTTTCTTATAAAACCGGCGAACTGCAGTTAGTCACATACCTTAGAAAATAATCTACAAAACACTGAAAACTAAAACTAAACACCCACCTACGTATTATTGGAAGCCCACACAAACGGTGTATTAGTAAAACAAAAACCGATCGATCAGTGTCCTTCGATAGGAGATTTCAACAAACCATTTCTGTTTACCTATTCAGACTAAATGGTGTAATGAATCATGAAACTACTTATTATTGTTAGACTGATGTAAACAATGCTTGAGATGCATTAAATGTTTAAATGGATCGTTTATAGCGAATACATCGCAACTGCAAAATAAGCAAGTTTTCAGGGGCCACAAAAAAACAAATTATACATAACTAGCGACCCGGCCCAGCTTCGCACAGGTGCAATGATATTAAATGTATTATGCATGTATTATACATATAAACCTGCCTTTTGAATCACTCTATCTATTAAAAAAAACCGCATTAAAATCCGTTGCGAAATTTTAAAGATTTAAGCATACATAGCGGGAAGCGACTTTGTTTTATACTATGTAATGATAATAAAGGTTTTTTTATTTAAAAATGCTTCTACGTGTTTTTCAAATATTTAAAAAGAAAGTTGGTTTCTTGATACAAACTTGCAATCCCTGTTTTACTCCCTTAGAGGTGGCGTTTCATTTTATTTTTTTAGGTTAGTTAGTAGTTGATATGCTTCATGCGTTTCAAATTAAAAGGTACCTTTTAATCTTTATAATTTGTATTTCCTTGCGAGTTTCAAGACTCTTCAGTCAATAGTAAATGTCCGAATAATTTTAAGTATTGTCGACCTACATAATATATTGTTGGGTTTCCCAGTGCAAATAGATAACAGTTAATAAAAACACTGTAAACTATTTGAAGTGGGATTCCCCGAAGGCATCAATAATAGAAAACATCGAAGATTCATCTTAAAAGAATACATAGACATATACTCGATATTGAATATAAAGTTTTATGAGTCTTCGACTTCATCGGCATGTTCTAATGCAAATATATTATAATGTTCTCGATAGTAAAAAAGAAAAATGGTTTATTCATTTTCTTCTTAGTCGTGCACTCTTGACAAAGTGGTCGTGGTCATGTGTCGGTCGAGTCCTGCGCCACCGCCTCTCTCGCGATGCGACGCCATGCAGTTCTGTGTTTGGCGGTTTGGGAGTTTTCATTAACGCTGCAATGCGTCACCGATTTGACGAGGTCCGTCCACCGTGTTGGAGATAGTCCACGTGACCTTTGCCCTCAACTTTCCCTTAGGTTTACTTATTAGCTGGCTCATATTTTTAACTGACTTTAAAAAAGAAGGAGGTTCTAAATTTAGCTGACTTTTTTATGCTTGTCACTTTTTTCTTTTCTATGGTTGGTAAAAATCATCCAATGACGAATCCCGTCCTTAGGCGAAGCGGGAAACAGTGTCAGACTCTTACTGACTAAACCACCTACCCTGTTCCTACAACGCCATCTATACCAGGGCTAGATTCTTCCTTTCAGACACGAACCCTTGGCCCCAGTTGGCTTCGACCCATCTACAGGGTCCCTACGGATGCTTGTCACCTCAAAATTTCTCGGAAAATTATTTTAGATTTCTCGTTATTTTTTTATCAAAACGTAGTTCTACTGATGGCTTCGATGAAGAAATATAGTAACTCGGGTAACTCCTTAATAATTATATACTACATAGTATAAAAAAGTCGCTTACCGCTGTCTGTCCCTATGTATACTTAGATCTTTAAAACTACGCAATAGATTTTGATGCAGTTTTTTTTAATAGATAGAGTGATTCAAGAGGAAGGTTTATAACACATGCAGAATATATTTAATATTAGTATTGTATCCGTGCGAAGCTGGGGCGGGTCGCTTAAATTTATTTTGCACCTTTCAGTTTATTATTTAAAGATTCAATGTGCATGATTTATTCCGTATAAAAACTTTGTTGTTTCATTTTCAATATCGGATATGGACGAGCTGCCAATACAATCAGGGAAATCCAATCTCTGGATTGTCTGAGGAAAATCGGTTTGACCTGGGAATCCCCGAAGCTATAGAAAACTTTGAATACTCATCAGAGACAAAGGCAAATACATAGAAAGACATAAAATTTAATTTTTAAACTATTTGATTGATTTATTGTTAGTTTTATGTTTACTGGAAAAGTTTTGAGCTGCCATTTTTCTGGGTTTCTTCGGTTTAAAGTTTAAAGGACGTCCGGGGAGTACCCGGAGGAAGTTTCGTTTGTAGTCCGGATATAAAAAATCTGAGGTTCCCTCTTGTACTACTGAGAGATGGTTTTTACACAAGTTAAATGATAATATAATTATTAAACGAAGAGCCTGGTACCAAACCTGAAATCGCAAAAAAAATCTGGCCTAACTGGTCAAAATGTGTGAGGATCAGTGGTGGCCGAGTGGTAACGGCCCCGAGTTGTAGGTCGCGGGTAAACCCAACCAAGCGCATTACTTTGTGTAATTTGGCTCGTCACCACTGCTCTCAAAACGGTGTAGGGAAACATTGTGAGGAAACCGGCATGTCCTAGAACCAAAAATTCGAAGACGTGTGAAATCCACCAATCGGTACAGGGCCCGCGTGGTGGATTATAGCTCTTTCCCTCTCCTAGAGAGGAGGCCTATGTCGTAGCAGAGAGAACATTAAAGGCTGATGATGATGATTTTGAAGCAAAATTTAACAGCACTTGCTTATATTATGAACAGTATCTATAAAAGCTACATCATAATTAAACAGCCGATCAATACTTAATATAACTATCTACGTAGGCACGTATTCAGAACGTTAGGATCTATATAAAGAAGCTCTACATAGTTCCTTGACCTAATGATTCATCCGATGTATCGGTACGCCACTGCTGTTTATTTAAGCAGAAGATTGTTTAAAAAGCTTATGATTTAATTATCTGGTAATCTTGGGTTTTAGACCAGTGGTGGCCGAATGGTAAAGACAAAATTGTAGGTCGTGCGTTCAAACCCAGCCAGGTGCATTACTTTGTGTAATTTATTTCATCACCACTGCTCTCGAAACGGTGATGGAAAACATCATGAGGAAACCGGCATGTCCTAGAACAAAAAATTTGAAGCATGTGTTAGAATTTTTGGTACTAGGTCATGCCAACACCATCATCTGCACTTCTGCGTGGTAGATTACGGCCCTTTCCCTCTCTTAGAGAGAAAGTCTGAATCCCAGCAATGGTAACATTATGGCTGATGCTATGCTATGCTTAAGTTATGCTCTTGAGGATGTAAGGTAAAGAGTTGAGGAAATGCGGGTCTAAGTAGCCTTTCCTAGATGAAATGTTTCTATTCAAACAGTACGTGCGCAAATAATTGTAGATACGTCTGTACAACTTGAATGACCTTGCAAAACGCTTTATGCATCTTACTGTACACACGGGTGTATCGTAACGTCGTTTTTCCAGGAAAAAAAAAACAAAAAGTCTGGACGAGTTGGACTTAGGGCTATAACAAACGAACATATTATATAACAGTTCAATTCCCGAATCGTGTTTCGAAGACTTTTCCGAATTGCAAAAAAAAGTTTTTTTTTTTTTTGTCACCCATGTAAAAATGTACATTATAGACACAGGTTAACATTAATTTGTATAAATTTACAGTTTTCAGATTTTTTTGCTAAATAGATGTAACAACACCTAGCTCCATGTCAAATTTCAAGATTCGAAGTCAACGGGAGGAAGTACCCTATGATTTTTTTTTCCTTTGGAAGTGTCAAAAATGCGTGTCTTGCAACATAAACGGCCATATCTTTTTTTTAGAAGTTTGATTTTTTCACGGCTTCAAGAGAGTTGAACACTGATTGTATTAAATTTCAACTCGATACGCATTCTCGGGATAAAGAACGAAGGATTTTGGTAAAAAACCGCGCAGTTACTAACTACACGCCAAATAAGTGCGATACGCGCGAATTAAGAGCATGTCGGTTTTCTATAGCTTACATTTTGAGGAGAGTCCATTAGAGTTGTACAATTTATTTCGGCCAAGTCCGTTCCATCATCTGATCATTAGATGGACTAGCACCATCGGTACATGGTGGACATCCCACCGTACAAAGGTTTTAGGGAACATTTTCATTGTGCGTACAGTTAGGGAATACAATGCCATGCCGGAGTCCTAAGTGCTTCCTAATAGCTTAATATATAATCTACAAGTCAAGGATGAATAGGCTAGGCTCATAGGCAATAGCCTAGCTCCTAGGCTCCTGACCAAGTGTTCTCCATGGTCGGCCACATCATCGCGTACCATCGGGTGACATATTGGTCAAGGCGAGCCTATTTATTATACGCAACAAAGAAAAAAAAACAAAACTTGAGACTCTTCAACATAAAAAAAATATTTTAACACTACGGTAATTAATCAAAACATAGCAACATACACCTAATAAAACCTATTTTCGCTAAATTCACGGCATACCTAACCGGTGACGTCATTACCATAAATTTTCGTTTTTAGTGTACGTACCATTCACGGGACATTAAAGCTAGAATTACATTAGACCGATGCACACGTACGCCACACTTGATTTGTACGTAGAACGACGTGGCGTGGCGTTGCGTATTTTGTCCATTAAGGGGCATATAATATGACTTTTGATGTTTTTAAATCCAACATCACGTCTAAAAGGCTAGTTCGTTTTTTTTTTTATATTTGTTAAACTATTTGCCTAATAATTTGACATACGAACTTACTTTCATAATGCTTGGTGTCATTTAGTTTCAGTGTCTAAAACAGACAAAAAGTGTTTAACAAAAAATGGGTGTATTTTTATTAAACTTTCATAGACTAAAAGAAAATTTAGTTACTAATCTTATGATATACTACCTTTATTCATTTTATACATATTGGGTTTAAGGCGTCAAGGTCATTGGCGTTTAGTGTCATCTTAGTGGTGGATCTACGTTACGCCCACGTGTGCCACGTACGCTGATCTAGGCGCTTCGGTCTCTATATATTTTATATGGAAACTAGACTTGTAGAGCTACATTAGATCCACGCACGTCGACGTCATTCAACGTACAAATCTGGCGTGTTACTCATCCGTGGCTGTCTAATGTAGTAGTAAGGGAGCGTTCAAGTATTACGTAACGCAATTTTTGAAAATTTTTGACCCCCCCCTCCCCCCTTGTAACGCACCGTAACTTTTTTCTGTACCCCCCTCCCCCTCTCTAAACGTTACGTAACATTCAAAGTGAGTTTTTACCTAAACTTTTCTTTATTTTTCAGCTTTTTTTAGCCGTTGTCTAAGACCAGACTAATACAATCGAGGGATTCCTAAATGAAAAGTACCACTTATATAAAAAAGGCTGCCATTTAGGGAGTTTTGATGTCCTATTTTTTTATTAAAAAAAAAACAATGTTACGTAACGTGTAGTAAGAAAGACCCCCCCCCCGTCCCTGTAACGCATCGTAACGTTTTACGAGACACCCCCTCCCCCCCAAATCGCGTTACGTAATACTTGAACGCCCTCTAATCTACCTTTAAAGTAGAATTACATTGCGCAAACGTGGGCTAAATCACCGATCTTCATACATTATTATGATAGCTAGACTTGTAGAGCTACATTATGGTAGGTTTACACGCTTGTCAAGCGTTGGCCAATCGCTATTGTGTTTACGGGGTTTCCCCATTTATACCATGGCTACACAATGGCGATTGGCCGAGGCTTGCCAACGCTTGGCAAGCGTGTAAACCTACCATTAGATCCACGCCACGCCACGACGTTCAACGAACCAATCATGCGTGTTACACGTGTAGAACGGTCTAATGTAGTTCTAGCTTAATGCAGCCATGACGTTACTCTCACTCCAACATACTTTGTGTAACTAGTAAACAAAAAATGGAAAAATAACTACGAAAGTACGGTGCATGAAAATGAGGAAAAATGTGGCGGAAATGGCGAATATTTGCAAGATTTATTTAAAGTGTCTGGCATAACTTATTTCTTTTTTACGGAGGGAATACGTCCAATATTTCTCGACTTTTCCTGAATAAACTCACTCATGTTCCTATGGACTTTTGTTAAATAAAACTCACTCGTTCATCCAGTTGCCCTTTATTACGAAGAATACGGTAACTTTTTGAAACTTTAATTAACTTAATCAATTGATCCAAATTCATTAAAATAAGCGAAAGTGTCTGCTTTCTCACGCAAATTAAGTGATAATGGTGGCGCCAGAAATGCTGATTTTTGTTTTTATAACTGTTACAATTTGGTGTTGTAGTAAAAAGCCTGTTTCCTGCCAAATTTCAGGATTCTAGGTCGACAGGAATCAGAGTATAGCATAGCGACTAGTTCCAACTGCTAGAACTCAGACCGTTTCTCTAGAAAATGGAAAGGGCCGTAATCCAAAACGCGGGGCCAGTGCGGATTGATAGATGTTCTCATCAAGTTTTGAGAGCAGTGGTGATGAAATAAATTACACAAAGTAATGCGCTTGGCTGGGTTTGGACCCGCAACCTACAAATCGTAAGTCGATATCCAAGTAAGTAAATAAAAAGTTTTTCACAAACAAATTTAAATATGGAAAATTAGCAAACCTTTCCGTTAATGCCGCAAAAAAATCATTAACTAAAACTTTTAATTTCGTTACGTTGACGACGTTCGTTCGTAGTTTCGACGACGAAAACTTAATTTTCTCATCGACGGTAATGTTATTATGTGATCCTACATGGCAGGAAGTTTCCGCATGGCAGAGAGTTTGATGGTCGAGCGGCTTCTACGGAAATTCTGTTTTGAAGTTAACATCGTTATATTTGGTTAGAACGTCAACACTGATTTTCTGTAAAGGTTTGGGATATTTAGCTTATTTTATTACTAGCTTTTGCCCGCGGCTTCGCCCGCGTGGTATTGGGGTTGGGGTTGGGGTTTCCTGGATAAAAATAGCCAATGTCCTATTCCGGAGTGTATCCTATGCCTGTGCCAAATTTCATTCAGTTCCGTCCAGCCGTTTTGGCGTGATTGAGTAACAAACATCCAAACATCGTAACTTTCGCATTTATAATATTAGTAAGATAAGTAGTAAACTCGACAAACGTTTTTCTGCCATGTAAATTATGATAGAAAACAGAGCTTGGGGTTATGAGGGTAAAAAATAACCTTCGGCTTATTCACAGAGCTAAAAAATATACACAGTTGATACGACAGATGGGCTTTCCTTAAAATTCCAATCGGACCAGTGGTTCCAGAGATTACCTCCTACAAACTAAGAAACAAACTTTACCTCTTTATTATATTAATATATTACCTCTTTTTATATTTCTTTAGATGGAGCAGTGGGTTCCTTTTTCGTGATTTTCGGTTTGGTCTCATAGTAAAAGTTATCAATATTTTTTTGTATAAACAAAAGAAAAATGCACTGGGGCCACGACCAATTTTTTGTTGAGATGACGTCAGAACAAAGGATTTAATGTGGCCAACTCCAAGCGTTCATTCTAAACGAAATGATTGTAACTTGGCTAGGCTAGGCTGGAGCAATGAACAAAGTGTCCTGCCCACTAAAACTAAGATTAGCTTAAATTAGGCTTTCCCTCTCCTAGAGAGAGGAGGCCTGTGTCCCTGCAGTGGGAACATTAAAAGGCTGATGATGATGATGATGAGGCTTCCCCATTATCATCATCATCAATTCAGCCGAAAGACGTCCACTGCTGGACATAGGCTTCCCCCAAACGTCGCAACAACGACCGGTCCCGTGCGCCTCGCATCCATCGAAACAAGCATTTTCCCATTATAAGTTCAAATAATTGTTGTAACTATTTTGATAGTAATTAGTACTTGTGCTAATTAGCGGGCACCGTGTTCCGTGTCAATAAACAATACGGTTTAACGAGAATTCCGATGTTTATCGACATCGTAAATTATTTTGATTGGGTGATAGTTACTAAAATATCGGTAAATGGCGTTAAAGTTTCGAAAATAAATGCGAACTTTCGACATTAAAACGCCTTTTTAGTAATAATTATTATACAAGCTTCTCCTTTTTTGGAATTATGATCATGAGAATTAAATTTATTCGGTATATGGTTACTAAAATATGTATCTACTTAAGAGACTTCATTAATTCATTAAGTCCCAAGAGACACCGGTGTCCGCACACATATTGTATTTTAATTGTGTAAGTATTACACAACTCACCGCCCGTTGTAACACCTTAGTAATTTTAATCTCCTAATGTCATCATCATCATCATCATCATGTCAGCTGAAAGACGTCCACTGCTGGACATAGACCTCCCCAAGCACCGCCATAAAAACCGGTTCTGCGTGCAGTCCCAGAATGCATGGGCAACTTTACTGTAAGAAATCGGTATGGTTTTAGTCTATAAAGGTCTTAAACGTTCTCCCCATGTACCCTAGAGCGAGAGAAGTCATTGAATGATAACCACTTCCAAAAAAATGTCAGCATACGTATTTATAGAAGTGAAATTAAAACAAACATTATCTGAATTAAATTTCAGTGAAAATACTTTTCAAAGAAAAATTTTCATTACATTTAGATGTTATGTAATAAATGTTGAGTACATAGAGAACCAAATATGCTCACTAACGAGTTGCAAAGCAAAAAGATATTAAAACAACTGCGCATGGAGCCACCCTCAAAGCAAAGTAGAAAATAATAAATATAGTGTGAAATGGATAGCTGGGAGTTCGTTTTTCATGCTTTACATTTTATTCATTTTATGTGCAGAATGTATGACAAGGGATTGCTTGTATTCAGTTAAAAGATACGTTTTTACAGTTAGTTGTTTTAATTTTAATACTGATTCAAATAAGAAAACTTAGGTCTTGTGTTCAGAACAACAATATGAAAATATAGCACTTAAAGCACGTAGTTTTAATATAAGATAGGTAAATTTTCCATCAAGGAACAATTTCTAGAGGTACTACCAATATCTATGGAATTTACTATATTCAATAATATGTAATTATTGAGTTTTTAAATTTTTACACCTACACGAGCGCCTCTACGTGTATCGTGCAGATTTCTTCAGACATGCAGAAAATGACTCCTAATATCACGCCTCGCATACCGCATGCGTATTCCACACATAACAATAAATATTTGTATAAAAAGGATATTTGCGGGGACTACGCATGCGGAGCAATCCCGCATGCGTGATGAAATCCGCACGATATTAAAAAACCCTATTACCGCAATGACCTTTGGAAATTTAGTTACCATGTGGTGATATAGATGTCGCTAGTAATTTGAAACGTGAAGGTAAACTTCAAAATCAGCACAGAGAAATCACGCAAAATTTTCCAGTCTCAAACGAAAATTAACCAAACAAAATCTTCACTTATAAACACATGATAAATAGAATAAGCTTCGCTGCCAGCCAAAACATTTCCACAGCCACAATTCCTGTAATCCAGGATCTACGGTTATGACCAAGCGATCGCCTGGCGTCTCCCAACATACGCCAAATGATCTCCAAATCTAAACAGACGATACGATCACGTATGAGAATCCTACTGATTCATCCATTTGAAATACATTCGGTGCATTTGATGTCAAAATTCCTTCCCAAATTACCTATGTTTTTGAATATGTTCAACAGTACGTTGTTTGACGTTTGTTATAAACATTTCAAAATCACGATAAATATGAGAAATGTTCTTATGGTATTCTCTGATCTTTTGTACTTACGTAGGTGTTGCTATGGTTTGCTATGAAAGCTAGTAACCTCTTTTTTGTAGGCAGTTGAGACAAGAAGAAGCAAAAATTAAATAATGAAAGAATTTGTTTTAGTTTGTCCCCACTTCAAGCGGTTTGTAGCTAAAGTCGAGGATATAAAAAATAAGAATGTAAAAGTGTAATTTATTTTGGCTCCAGTAATATTTGAAAGAACGGCCCATATTATTATTTTGCCACCTCAATTAAAAAGTGTAGTACTTTTCTTGCTGTTTTAGCAACTCTATTGTAAGCACATCTTAGGTGCTTACACCAGAATCATTGAAGCAGATCTGTCTATAATCACAGGACTGTTTTCTACTGTTTTCGCTTGTATCAAAACTTTATCTTGGTACGTCTTATATTTAGCTCTGACTATGCATCAGTCTGTCTTATTACAGTCTTGGCTAAAGTCTACATACAGCCTAAGATCATCACAACAATTACAGATGAAAACACGTAAGATATCTGTCGTCTTAATTTGGAACTGGCCAATATTCCGGGCGCACATTTGTGCATCCGTCCTTTACGATTAATCTCGAGTTTAGTGACAGTGATTTAAAATAAACACGATTGCCCTTACGATTTTTTAATGCCCCTGGAACAGCTGTTGTATGATTCACGCGACATTGGCCCGAGAAACACCGGGGAACACGAATAATATATGTATTTAAAGCCAACACGACCATGAATATGATCGCGGATTAACAAAAACTGCGACCGAAATCGTATATTCCACTAGCATTCGTTCGCACAACTGACAAAAATCTCAGTGTATAAACTCAAATAAACTTTGGCAATAACACAAGATCGTTTGTTCTTAAGCTATTTTCTGCTGAGATAAACATCATAACAGAATTTGCAGTGTTTCACTTTGTTGCTCTTTTTGCGGATGTAATCGGGGTCAATAGCAACTACAAAGGATGTTTTGAATGTACTCACATTGTGCTGATGCAGCGTCAGGACCACGTTGTCGAAGGTCGATGAGTTCGAGAGAGCCTCGGAACTGCCTCGGAGCAACTCGGCCAGCAAGTCAGCTCCGGGCTTCACTCCAACAAGCTTCGAAGGCGATGATGTAGCTCTGACGTGGGTGGGACCACGACCTGTGGCTCGCGGTGAAGTCATCGCTCCAACACTAGTTTTGCGACAAGGTACTGTTGCGTCTGATAAACTTCTTCTGCCCACTTCTACTGAACGACTGCACGGTGCCTCCAAAGTTTTACCGTATGGCCCTCTAGTAAATTGATGTCGTTTTGCTTCTACATCTGAAGTATCAGAGGGACTAAATGGAGATGGCGAAGCTGTTCTGTCTCTGGAGCATGTATCACTATCGGCTTCAGAAGGTGAGTCACCATATTTCCGTCTCGCTCGAAAAGAGTCGTCATCCTTCTCATCCGAGCTTTGTTGATAAAACCTTGCTCGCCTCGCTTTTAACTCTTCAGACCTCGGCCACATTGGTGCTACTCCTTCACACGGACTTGGCGGTCCGTTATTGCAAGAGTCGTCTGATTTGTCGCCGAGTAACGATGAAGTTCGCGTTTCTGTTGACAAGCGCATATCTTGTAGTGACGCCTCGCTACTCTCACGGTTACAGCCGTTTACTGAAGGTGGGCCTTCTTCTTCACCACCATCATCGCTTGGCGTTGTGATATATATTCCTTTCCTTCTCCTAGTTTTATCGAGCGGCCTACGTCTCTCTCGACCTCCAATGGGGGCAGGCGTGCAAGGATTCTGTACTGCAGCCAGTAAATGGGCAACCTGTTCACTTGTTATGGTTTCATCTTCCTTGTCGCGATCTAACGAGCCGTCGGACGCTGCGTCCGACCGATGTGGCTCATCAAGCGGTAACTCCTTCGACCACTGTTTCACTATACACTCATACACAGGCACAGGGATTAGATTCTCTTCAGGACACTCCTCTATCGTACTTGGAAAATTTGTACAATCACAGTCCACATTAGCACACGCGTTCGTAGGAGGTTCAGGGAGGGGAGGAAAAGCAAAAGGCTGGGGTTCTAGCGGCGAAGTACCTTCACTATGTGCTTGTGCACTATCGGCTTGCGAGCCGTCACTTTCTTCGCGGAGTTCATGTAAAACACGCGGTGCCATCAAAGCTGGCAGACTACCACCAGCCTCGGCCGAGCCCTCCTCCCGCACTGGAGGGATGCGGCGCGGCAATGGATGCGTCAAAGAGCGAGCACCTAGCTGTTTGTGAGGAGTGTCTGGCGGCGGAGACCGTGGCGCAGGCGACGCGTGCGCCAGCAACCCCTCGTCAGAACCTACCGCGGAGTCAACCGACGCCACTGACCCGCCCTCCGTAGTGTTCTCATCGGTAGCAAGACTTACGGTCTCAGCATCGCGACGTTTTGCACTCGCGCACTCGGACACTGACTTTGCGGGACGCTTCCCGAAATCGAAAATCGACGGATTCCTCGCACCGCGATAATATTTATCTTGTGCAAAATCACCTTGTGAAAACGAAGCACTGCGGTACGGTATAGTCTTTTGTGCGTAGGATCCGACGATGGAGCGAGGCTCTACGCGGACGAGGGTGATATTGTCGGTGTCAAAGTCATCACAGCGGTCCACGGAGACACCGCGCGGCGGGCTGTGACGGTGCCGTGAGCGAGGCGGCGGCACCGGCGGCAGCACGGGCGCCGAGTGCGGCGGCGGCGGCGGCGGTGGAGGCGGCGGCGTGGGGTGCGAGCGCGGCAGGAGGCGCTCGGTGAGGGCCTGCAGGCGCTGCTGGCGCGAGGGCCGCTCGTCGCGCGCGCCGCGGCCCAGCCGGCGTTGGATGCGATCCAGGGTGCGTCGGTCGGGCTTGGCGCGGCCGAGGCACGCCGCCACCGCCTCCTCGGAGCAGCAGCGGCACGGGCAGGCGCGCGGCGGCGGTGCGCGGCGGACGGCGTAGCGCACCGCGCCCAGCGTCACGTACGGGGACCTGCGCACACGACGCCGATATAATTTTAGACGCAAGAACGACCGCGCGCGCGACTCGCCGAAAAGCTTGGCGGCAAGTGCGACCGATTTAGAGCGCGCGAGCTTCCCCGCGACTCGGCGCTGAATTCCGGGAGGATTCCCCGCGACCCACTCCGCCACGGTTCAACAGTTATATCGGAGCAGATGACTCGTGTCTGAAGACGTGTTGCTTTGAAGCGTATAACGCTTGGTATAATTGACAGTTGCGCGTTAAAAGATCCACATACTAACGATGTAGTGCAAACATTAGTAAGCGTCTGTGTAAGAGCAGGTGTGGGACAGACAGACGGAAGACGCGCGCACTAAAAATAGTCGAACGTTGGCGATTTGGCGACACAGCGACCTCGTAGCAATGTTTACAATTTTCTTGGTCGATTGCTGCGGGTGATGTTTGAAAATATTTTAGCCAACACAATTGCTGTTTCTTCCCCATAACCCTCATATCTACTCTATAAACCATTCCTTTAACTCCTACATTTTAATCTAAAAAAATATTCATCATCATATTAATACCTGGAGTATTCTCGTCGCCTCCTAGCGCCATCTGTGAGCTCGGTCGCGCGCGCGTCCGACGCCATGGGTCGTCACGTGACCCCGCGCATGCTGCGCCCGCGCCACTCTATCTGCAACAATAATAAGATTCGAAGCTTAGGGATGGGCTAATGGATATCGATAATTTCGATCAAACATGTATCGCATTTTGTTTAAAACTATATTTTTTTACATCTAGTGAGAAGCCTAAAATATCAATAAGCAATTATATATTATGGCAAACAAATGTGTGTACCTATGTTGCAATGTAGGACCAAAAAGGTAAAATAATTTCTAAAATACATATAAAAACTCTAGTATTGCATAAAATAGCATCAGCCTTATAATATTGGCGCGCTCTGTTCCCGTGCGCCTCAAGGAGTTGTCAGCAAATGTAAAGGCCCAACTGCAGGGCCGAAGCCTACTGGGGCACCAGTCCCGTTTCTGGAAGGAAGGCCCGACCCTGGTATGAAACCTAAACAAGTTTTCAATGAAAAAATTTTTTTTCATAACAAGCTTTTATAGCGGTGGTCTATGCTTATATAAATAAAACTCGTCAAGACGATTCACACGAGCCCAAACTCGACGTGGTTGTGCCGTTTAATTACAGAGTTCCTATGGCTACCTCGCGATTCCATCATCAGATCAGCTCCATGTCATCATAATATTGCATTGTCATCCGAACTAAACGTGTATACCAAATTTCAGCTCAATCGGAAACCGGGAAGTGGATCAAATTTAAGTTGCAAGATTTGATTACAGAACGACAGACAACGAGACAGGTGAAAGTAAATAAAAGCTTGTAAAAAGAATGGGGTTTGTCGGTTAGTCAGTAAAAGTCTGACACTGTTTCCCGCTATATAAAAAAAAGTCTTATAATGTTCCCACTGCTTAGACTCAGGCCTCCTCTCTAGGATGTGACCGTTGCCACTTCTTTCTCGCTTCGGACCCTGGGCCTAAACCAAGACCCGGTGAGAGAGATCGCCGCCGCTTGACGACACGATGTGCCAGTGGTAGAGCGATTGATTACTGCGTTGCGTATAAGCTGCAAATATTTGTTTAGTCTACAGTTGCTATGGGTGGATTATATGCCAGTTTAAAATATTTTTTTATACAGCATATTGCCTAATGTAACATAGCATAGCAACCTTATGATAAGCCAGCAGGCCTGAGTCCCAAAGAGAACTCGAGGAGAGAGAATGAATTGTAATCCACCTCGCAGGATTGCGTGTTGGTGGATGTCACATGTCTTCGAATTTATGGTTCTAGCACATGCCGGTTTCCTCACGATGTTTTCCGTTACCCTTTTGAGAGCAGTAGTGATGGAATAAACTACACAAAGTTATGCGCCTGCTTGGGTATGAACCCGTGACGTACGACTCGTAAGTTTTTTTTTTATCCGATACTAGCGACCCGCCCCAGCTTCGCACGGGTACTGATATTGAATATATCATGCATGTATTATGCACATAAACCTTTCTCTTGAATCACTCTATCTATTAAAAAAAACCGTATCATAATCCGTTGCGTACTTTTAAAGATCTAAGCATACATAGGGACTAAGCAACTTTGTTTTATACTATGTAATGATAAACTAATACTTGACTGCGTTCTTTCCTGATGATAAGCAGTGATACGAAGTAAAGACATGAAGAAAACACATTATACACCAGTCAACAGCGGTACGGAAGTTTTTTGAATCTTTAATATTCATGACAGTTTGTTGTGATTTTCGAAAACTTGAATTAAAACGGCAACAAAATAAAACACTGTGTCTACATCTCTTTTTTTCCAACTTTCCTTTGGCAGAAGGCTGGGAGAGATTTCTTTAGGAACTTTAGAAATAAGCATCAATTTTGTACCTGTTTTTTTGTTTCCTTCTTTTTTTCTCTTAGTTTAATATGTGTACATGTGGTTAAAAAATAAATAAATGAGTCTTGTAACCGTCCAGGCCAGCCTAGTCGTCGACGGCGCGCACTGTTCCCGCGCGCCTCAAAGAGTTGTCAGCAAACCGTAAGGACCCCCGAAGGGGCGAAGCCGACTGGGGCCAAGGGTTCACGTCTAAAAGGAAGGCTCTGGCCCTGGTATATATTTATTTATTTATTTCTCCACAACTATCACACAACGCCATCGAGTGCCAAGCTAAGCATAGCTTGTGTTATGGGTACTAGACAACTGATAAACATACTTATCTAATTCTAAATACACACATATTACAGATAGACACCCAGACACAGAACAAATGATCGTGCTCATCACACAAACATTTTTCCTGGGTGGGAATCGAACCCACGACCTCCCGCATAGCAGTCAGGGTCACTAACTACTAGACTGACAGGCCAGTCAACGCAACGTTCCTACGTTTTTACCATTCCTATGGGGTATGTTGTTTCGTCAGTAAATGTGACACTGTTTACCGCTCCACTCAAGGGTGAGATTTGTTATTGCAAGATTTTTACCTACCATAAAAAAACGCAAACACCATACAATACTGGACATTACAAATACTGGGCCAAACAAGGAATTTAATGAAAAAAAAAACTATTTTTACCGTTGACACACTTAAAAAAAGGACTACAAACGACATCTGGCGGAAGTTATTGGAACTATTTCCCAAGGCGGGCGTCGAGCGATCGGTTACCGTTTTATGTTACGGTATCAACTAGGCGGCTGTTCGACAGGGCGGGCGGCAACTAGATACGGTATTGATCCAATAGAGGTCGCTGTTGTAGATAGTGAAAGGGGAACTTAAACGAATGTACATAACTCGTCTATCTAAACAAAATATACTTATTGTTCCTAAAGTAACTATTTTGGTAAATGAACAAGACAATATGTTACACCGATATTTATGAATGCTACCTCCAAACTTGTTATCATGTTCAAATAGCGATCTGTGTATTTGATTGTTAATAAACTTAATTTAATAATTTTAACATAATTTAATTTAATGTCCTCTATTCTCAAAACGGTGAAGGAAAACATCGTGAGGAAACCGGCATGTCCTAGAACCAAAAATTCGAAGACATGTGACATCCACCAATCCGCACTGGGCCCGCGTGGTGGATCATGGCCCATTCCCTCTCCTAGAGCGAGGAGGCCTGTGTCCCTGCAGTGGGCACATTAAAAAAAAGGCTGATGATGATGATGATGAGATATTCTAGTACCTACCAACTTAAAAGAATAAGTACTTAAATTATAAATGAACAGTGATGAATTAGAAATTTTAAGTTATGCTTAATAGGTATTTAAGCATTCATTTTTTTTCCAGAAGTAAAATCCCCACCCTTAGGAGGGGTGGGAGATAGTGTCAGACTTTTACTAACTAAAAACCCACACCGAAAAAACGATCCTTGATCACACAAAACTTCTGTTAAAATTTCAATAGAGGGTCGATCCGGTACATGAAACACTATCGATATTTAAAGATAAAAAATGACGTAGCTTTTTTAAAATTCGTAACGTAAAATTGCGGTTGTATGAAAATGTACCTAGGGAAGAAAGCTTTACTAACTACAATCAAAATCCAGTGATCGTTACTCTGTATAAAAAGATATTTTTATTTTACTTCCACCGTAAATAAACAAGTTGTTCTTAGTCACATTCACCAATTGATTCCACAATAACAAGGAAGCAAAAACAAACATAAACAAATCAATGAACCACCGGCGACAAAGTACTCAATAAATAATGACGCTTTACTCATAATAATTACAAACACTGTTGCACTTTTGATCAGCCGACCTTCGCTGCAATTCCCCCGATTTATTCCTCATAATATAATAAAACTTCTTGGTAAGTAAACAGCCGCAAAGACGTCAAGGTTGAGCAAAGTTTGCAACGTTGTTGGTTTGAAAATGGGTGATCTTGCATTTCATAATAAGACGGCCGACGTAATAGATCCTGTTCTTCAAGATTCTTCGAAAGAGAGGACAGCTGGATCTCAGTCCACCCATTGTGAGACCAAATCCTAAGTCGTCAACGGCGCATACTGCTCACGTGCGCCTCAAGACTTTTACTGACTAAAAACCCCACCCCGTTACTTCTTTTTTTTTTTTAGGTAGGTAAAAATCATCCAATGACGAGTCCCACCCTTGGGCGGAGGGGGAAACAAGTGTCAGACTCTTACTGACTAAACAATCTACCCCATTCCAACGTTGCCATATACACCAGGGCCAGAGCCTTCCTTTCAGAAAAAAAAAAAAAAAACCCTTACTTCTTAAGCATTCATAGTGTAGCGCCATCTACAGCATCTCATAAGAACTACAAGAATCCTGCATCGCGCAATCAAAGTTCTCCGTGCAATTTGAACTTATACGACAGCCCGAAATCATCTATCTGGCAGTAGCCCACCAGACTATAACACCTGTCTGGTCGAAAGATCCTCCCTTTCCAACGGAGGAATGTGGGACTGTACTCTCTGACACTGACATTTTGAAGCACACGACGCACCGTCGATGACTCGGCCTCGATTCTTACTGACCAGTTAGACTGTGTGAGCTACCTACCCATTACTTGACATTTATAAACCCGCGCGTATTACGTCTTCGTTGCATAGCATACCATCAGCCTTATAATGTTCCCACTGCTGCGACTCAGACCTCATCTCTAAGAGTGGGGAATGGGCAGTAATCCACCACGTGGGCCCCGTGCGGATTAGTGGATGTCACATGTCTTCGAATTTTTTATTCTAGGAAACGCCGGTTTCCTCACGATGTTTTTCTTCCCCATTTTGAGAGCAGTGGTGACCTTCGGTGCAATTCTCACTAATTTATTTCTGATGATAAAACGATATGTTCATACATTACAATTTAGTAAGATCACAAGACCTGAGTGTTTATTGGCCAATTAATTAACTTGAAGGGTAATAAGAATATGAAATACGGAAATATTGTGACAATTTTATTGGTTTTATGGAAATAAAGCTTTCTGTGTTTATGTGTGTGTGTTGACTGGGGATATGATCAATCCTGTTTTGCCCAGCTGCGTCAGAAGTAGTATTATGCTTTTTTGAGTAACATAATATATGCTTATAGTGCATATCAATCAATTTATATAAAAATCAATGCCAGTGTTCGTTGTTATTTCATAACTCAAGAACGGGCTCACCTATCCAAACCAAATGTTTCGGATTTGTTTAGACTATTTAGTAGATGATTTTTGTGAAGTTTGCACAAAATTGGTCGAGCGGTTTTGTCATAGCGGTCTCTAGTTATGCCTACAGAATAGAATAAAGTTTATTTTACACCAAAAAAAAAAATAAACGCCTAAAACTTTAAACCCCAACTGCTCGATCCTCTCCACGACTGTTGCAATCCCGCATGTCGCTAATCCGTCCGCTGCCTGGTACGATTCTCCACACGCCAGGACTAGCGTGTCGTCAGCGCAGACGACGCTGACCCCGTCAGGAAGGTCGCCGCGCAGCACGTAGTCGTACCCGATGTTCCACAAGGGTGGCCTTAGTACCAATCCCTGCGGACCACTGCACGACCTCTCTCACCGTTTCCACTCTCCCTGATAACTGGGGTAGATGATGTGTCTGTCCAACAGGCGTACTTTACAAACCTTCAAATACAATTACTATTGTCACTTAACTCACTAAATCTAATACCTCACGTTTAATCTAAAACATCAACGCTGTCAAGTCGATATACAGTGGCGTAAACTAACCTTTTGTAATACTCGGTGCGGGCTTCTATAATTGCGCCCCTTGAAGTTTTAATGTTACATAGCTCTTGACTCTTTCACCAGTAAAATTATAACACTTTACTTAAGATAAATTACACGCAGGTTTGTATGCTACTAATATATCCTATCACTAAGTCAAAAATGATTGTTACTTCTAGGCAAGCATGCTGCATCGTCGCGTAGACCAAATCACTACGTACCATCAGGAGAAAGAAAATTTTGATTTTTCGGTAAAATTTTTAATTTTAATTATACATATTATGAATAACGAAGCGTACTTAAATGCTGGGGAAAATGATTAAACTACGTGAAATTTAGGTTTTTAGTTCCTATCTACTCCTACGTTTGAATTGTACCCCTATTTGACTGTAAAGGGTAAATGAAAGCCTATCAATAATAAAAAAGCACAAAGCATAATTCAGAACTTGGAACATTTCTACGCCCCTCTATGTTCTTCGGCCTGGCGCACCGCTAGCACTGCCCAATTACGGCACTGATCCCAGCTATACACATAAGATGCCAACATAATGTGCGGTCTGCAGCCGCAACACAAGGCCGCTAGTTCAACGTACAGTGTTGTCTTACACGTGATATTACGCAGGTGTATGTTTACGTATTACATGTGAGGTGGCCTGAAGTTGAGGTTGTCTTATAGACTACCTAGTACTATTTCAGGCCTACCCTGGTTTGACCATTTTTACGCCCCTCTATGTTCTTCGGCCTGGCGCCCCGCTAGCGCCGCCCTACTTACAGCCCTGATCCCAGCTATACACATTAGATGCCAACATAATATGCGGTCTGCAGCCGCAACACAAGGCCGCTAGTTCAATGTACAGTGTTGTCTTACACGTGATATTACGCAGGTGTATGTTTACGTATTAGATGTGAGGTAGCCTGAAGTTGAGGTTGAGTGTCTTGAGGAGATCGTTTATGTTCTCAAAGCTTAGAATCAGGCTCCTGGCCTAATGGTAGGTAAAAATCACTCTTGGGCGGAGCGGGAAACAATGTCAGACTTTTACTGACAAAAGAACCTACCCCTTACCTTCCTTGCCTTATTCCCAGAGCCCCGGTGTAACGCTTTCGCACCAACCCTCAGCTCCGGGACCAACCTACAGCTCCGGTTAATTAGGTGGGGCGGGAGATAGTGTAAGTCCCACTCCTGTTCTTTCTTTATCTTCTAGCCCGCGTCTACAGTGCCGCTCCATCCACCCCTCAAAGAGGAAACTTATCGCCATTATTATGACCACGACAGTACATCAAATAGGTAGTATAAAACAACGTCGCTTCCTCTGTCTGTCCGTATGTATGCTTAGATCTTTAAAACTAAGCAACGGATTTTGATGCGGTTTTTTTTACTAGATAGAGTGATTCAAGAGAAAGGTTTAGGTATAGTATACGTATAATATATTTAATATCAGCATTACACCCGTGTGAAGCTGGGGCGGGTCGCTAGTAAAATATAAAATAAAAACAAAACCTTATACATTACAGTTCAAATCTAAAAATAAAACAACATAAATAGGGTTCCGTCCATAAACTAATAATAACAAAACATCAAAGCTTACAACAGTTGTAATATGTTTAAAGAATTCATATTACAGTGATGATTGATTTACTTGAGCAGTATTGTATCATAGTTTGAGTTCCGTAGTCTCTGAGAGATTTATTTAAATCGTCCAGTATTGTATGTATGTAGAATCGATAATACTTTTAAAGATGAAGAAACTGGGCTCTACTTTAGTTCAAAACAATAATATAAATAGACCCCTTAGGGGTTATCGAATCCCGCCTTGCTCACTCACTTTTAAATTGCCAAAATTTCGATTTTTTTTTTAAAGTGAAGCTAATTTGCATGTTCCAAAGCGGATATGAAGAAGAACTTGAAGAAATTATAGACACTAAATAAATCATAAATTACGAGTTACATATAGTCTTCTAACACAATAACTTTAAAATGTTTCCCGAATAAAGTTGCAACTATCAATTTACAGTCAAAAAACTATAAAATTTATTTCATGGCTATAAACTAAACTACAACACCTAAATCACCATTTTCTCTTCTCAAAAAACATCAAAAAAACATACAAACTATCAATCACCTTGAAAACTACTCCAAATAGCAGAAAATCATGATTCTAACCTATTTAAAACATCGTTCTCTCATAATAAATGGCTATACGGAACCACTAAAAGAATTCCGTTTGGTGTAGCTTGTATAAATGTAAATTGGAAATATTAACTGCCCAGTATATTTTGATCTCTAATGGTGGCGCCAATTTTTAAGGTAAGTGTATTTAAATCCATTCAAAAGAAACTAAAAACTAGAATAGAATAGAATAGATTATATTATTATTATGATTATATTATGAGCAGTGGTGGCAGAGTGGTAAAGGCCCCAACTTACGAGTTGTAGGTCGCGGGTTCAAACCCAGTCATGCGCATTACTTTGTGTAATTTATTTCATCACCACTGCTCTCAAAACGGTGAATGAAAACATCGTGATGAAACCGGCATGTCCTAGAACCAAAAAATCGGAAACATGAGACATCCACCAATCCGCACTGGGCCCGCGTGGTGGATTACGGCCCATTCCCTCTCCTAAAGAGGAGGCCTGTGTCCTAGCAGTGGGAACATTAAAAAAACTGATGATGATGATGATATTCATCATCAGCCTAGCGTATGTCCCGGTTGCTACCTTGGCTTTCACCTCGGTGCCCGGGGTCCGCTTTCCTTCCTAGTCGTCTCCACTTCGCTCGGTCTTTTGCGTCCTCTGCCTTAAGCCCATTTGCACGCATATCGTCCCTTACGACGTCGATCCAACGCCTCTTAGGCCTACCTCGTTTACCGGGTCCCGGCGGAGGCGGCATGGCGAGGCATCTGTTACCCACGTAGTCTGCCGGTTTTCGTAAAACGTGGCCATACCAGCGTAAGCGACCCTCCTGCAGTTTATCCGCTATGTCACGGACCTGAAGGCTGCCCCGGATGCGGGAGTTCTTAATGCGGTCTTTCCGCGAAACTCCAGACATCCAGCGCAGCATATTCATTTCCGTGACACGCAGGCTTTGCTTATGTCGCTCAAGTACAGGCCACGCTTCACTGCCATACAAAAGGACAGGCCTAATGATGGTCTTATAGACCTGTCCTTTGAGCCTAACCGGCATTTTGGGGTCACAGATAACCCCCGCCACCTCACGCCACTTCGCCCAGGCCGCCGAGATACGTGACTCGACGTCGCAATCGACTTCCCCGGACTCGTGGAGCACCGATCCCAAGTACTTGACCTGTTCCGAGCGCTCAACTGTGTCTTCGCCAATGCGAACAGGAGCAGCGTTAGTTGTGTTACAGGCCAAGTACTCGGTCTTCGCCGCATTAATCTTCAGACCGCCGTTCTCCAGCGATTCCTTCCACGCTGCCACACGTTGAACCAAGCGCCCACTGTCCGAGTCCGCCAGCGCGATGTCGTCTGCATACATGAGCAGCCATGGCGGCTGCTCATGTAAGTCCCTGATGGTGGAGGACAGCACGTCAAGCACCACGCTGAACAGAAACGGACTAAGGACAGAGCCCTGATGAACTCCGACGGTGATGGGGAAGGGTTTCGTATCGCCAACAGCGGTCCGAACCACAGAACCGGAGTCTCGGTACATATCTCGGACGATGTCAACATAGGTCTCGGGCACTCCTTTAGATCTCAGCGCCCACCAGATCACATCACGGGGGACACAGTCGAAGGCTTTCTGCATGTCTAGGAACAAGAGATGCAGAGGCGTATTCTTCGATCTGTATCCCTCCATGGTAACCCTTAGGGCAAAGATGGGATCCATGGCGCCATGGCCTGGTCGAAACCCATATTGACATCCCGAGACGGTGCACTCCTGTCGGATCCGAGAGTCAATCACCCGCTCGAAGAGCTTCATGGTGTGGGACATAACCTTAATCCCACGGTAGTCGCCACACTCCTGCACCGATCCCTTGCCTTTGAAGACTGGAGTGATAATACTCAGTCTCCATTGACTCGGGATCCTTCCGGTGAGGAGCATGCGGTTAAATAGGTGGGTTAAGATGCCCACACCACGAGGACCCATCGCCTTCCAGGCTTCAATGGGGACTCCATCGGCACCGACAGCTTTCCGGTTCTTCATGCGGCGAAGAGCCGCATGCACTTCTTCAGGCGTAACCGGGGGCACAAGTCCCTGATTTGGAGGGAGAACCGGAGACAGCACCTCTTTGTGCTGCTTGTTCAGCAGCTCGTGGAAGTACGAGCGCCATCTCTCCTTCACCGCGAGGTCCTCGCATAACAGATTGCCGTCAGGGTCTCTTACACAGCGGCACTTAGAGATATCCAGAGCCGCTTTGACCCTGGATCGTGCCAACTTATAAATGAGCTTTTGCCCCTCAGACGATTCCAACTTATCATAAAGTGGCTGTAAGTGGTCTCGTCTGGCTCTGGCTACGGCCCTCTTGGCAGCACGTTTTGCGGTTCTGTATGCGTCGCGGTCTTCGGGAGATTTGGAAGCTTGCCACGTTTTGAAGAGGGCTTTCTTCACTCTGATCTCCCTCTGGACTGTGTCATCCCACCACCAAGTCTCCTTGTCACACTTGCGGCCGCCCCTGGACAAGCCGAGCACCGACTTTGCCGCCCCAGTGATGGCAACCTGAATCCTGTCCCAGTGGCTTTGCACAGGTTCGCCATCGGTTCCATCGCACTTATCGCCGATGGCCGACGCGAACGACTGGGACGTGGCTTCATTCAGTCGCCACCACCGTATTCGGCGTTGTTGGCGCTCAACAACCTTGGCCCTAGGCTTGACGCGCAAGTCCATGACAAGGAGACGGTGTTGTGCAGTGAGACTCTCACCGGGTATGACCTTGCAGTTGGCTACCTTACTGATGTGGTGCCTCCGTGTGAGTAAGAAATCGATTTGGGTAGCGTACCTCCCGCTCCCGTAGGTAATCAGGTGTTCGGATTTCTTTTTGAAATACGTGTTCACGATGGCAAGGCCGGCAGCCGCACACGTTTGAAGGATAGTCTCACCTTCAGCGTTACGGCTACCGTATCCAAAGCCACCGTGAACATGCTCAAAGTCCTTGCACCTGTCACCCACATGACCGTTCAGATCACCACCCAAAACGATTCCCTGCGACAACGGGATGCCACGAAGCACCTCACCGAGTTGATCCCAGAACGCAGCCTTTTCAGCGTCGCTGCAACCGACCTGAGGCGCGTAGGCACTTATCAAGTGGGTTATAACCCCATCGATAAGCACACCTACGACCATAAGCCGATCACTGTAGCGTTTCACCTCCAGGACTGCGTCGTGAAACTCCTCGGAGAGTACAACGGCCACCCCGTTCTCCCCACCGGCTGCACCCGTGTAGATCAGCTTGTAGCCGTTCCCGATGAGCCGGGATCTGCGGCCTTTCCACCGAGTCTCCTGCAGGAATGCCACGGCCACCCTTCGCCTAAGCAGTACATCGGCTAACTCTCTCGCGCGTCCGGTCAGCGTGCCAATGTTCAGGCTGGCGAAGCGGAGCTTCCGGGTTGGGGCTCGCGTCTTTATCCGTGTTCGCCCCAGACACGGTAGCCCTCGCCCACTTGCCACAGGAGTCGGGCGAAACTCCTGCGCGCCGTTTTGCGGCGGCGCCCTATCCGTGGCAATAAACTTTCTAATACTCTCCATGTTGATTGGCTGTTTTTGGCCTTTACGGGAGCGACTGCCGTCTGACCTCCCAACCCTAAAAGGGAAAGCCAGCGCCAGAGCCTCGTCTGCTGATCGGCAGGTGCCCCAACTTGCAGGGGAGGTTGACTTGGACCCCGAAGATCGTGGTGGGGCCCCATATACACCCATGATGATGATATTATTATTGTAAAAACATGAGTATAACATCATCTATACTAATATAATAAAGAGGTAAACTTTGTTTTTTTGTTTGTAGGGGGGTAATCTCTGGAACTACTGGTCCGATTGGAAAAAAATAGCAACAATAGAAAGCTGCTTTACTCTTGAGTGACATAGGCTAGTAATTAATAGATCCACATGTTTTGCCATTTATAACGTGCAAAAACTTAGGTTTAGAATAAACTTTTTACATATTTTATTATCCTGAATCCCGGGCCATTTTAAACTGGATACACCAACGTTGGTCGTTTTTCAGTGTTAGTTTTCAAAGGGAATATAAAGATAATGGCTCAGAGATAGTGATCTAATTTCATCAAATACATGTTGAAAAATAAGATTGATTGACTGAACTAGTATTTTTCTTTTGAGCATCTTTGATCAGTTTTAGGTGAGTATAGTAATAAAATTTGCAGCACTTATTGTACTTAAATAACAGTTATTTAATATAGGTACAAACTTGATACGACAGATGGCAAACTTGAACAACTTTTACTATGAGACTAAACCAAAAATCACGGATAAAAAACCCGGTTCGGACAGATACCAGACAGCTGGACGGCGAGCAACGCTTTGCTTGTAGCCCGCAATCTACGGAGCCTGGAAATCGGGATTGGGATCACGGCAACTTGGGCGTGAGAAAACCCGTTCCCTCAAGCGTTCGGCCGCCTCCTGAACTTAAAGACCTTCTAGATTTTAGCTATCAAAAAACATAGATTTTATTAGAAATCACTAACTGAAATTTTTCTTTAATAAATTATCGCCAAAGAATAGGCAATTCCTATTGGCAGACATGGCCGTTGGGGCCGAAAGGTGCTGGAGTGGCGGCCGCGAACAGGCAGACGCAACATTGGAAGGTCTCCTGCAAGGTGGACCGATGACCTGGTAAAGATTGCGGAAATCTGATGGATGCGAGACTTTGGTAAGGCCTCTGTCTAGCAGTGGACGTCTTTGCGCTGAAATGATGATATTATCGTACTTTCAACTCATATCTGAAAAGCAATGTTTATCAGCTTTTTGCGTATGTGCATAAAATATGTTTCGCGTATCGGACGTACAGTTTATAAACAGTAGGCTACAAGTATAGTAAGGTATATTTATGTGTAGACTACTAAGAAATCTGTTGTTTGCATTATAACTAAATAAGACAATAATAATATTGTAACAGAACCCATCAGTGGGTTTCTTGTTACAACACTAATGAGATTTTGGAGTTCTAATTAAATAAGTCACTATCAATATCAATACATTGTATAAAACAAAGTCGTTTTTTTTCCGCTGTCTGTCCTGTGCTTAGATCTTTAAAACTACGCAACGGATTTTGATGCGGTTTTTTTATATAGATAGAGAGATTCAAAATGAAGGTTTATATGTATAATACAATCATGCATGATATATTTAATATCATTATTGCCTGTGCTATTTGTACCCGTGCAAAGCTGGGGCGAGTCGCTAGTAAATCATAAATAATTAATTTCTTTACAATTATTTTTATCGTCACCTCAAATTACAACTTTCAAATTCTTGTATCATGTTATAATCGCGTCCAATACATGTAAACTTGAATACATGAAAGACCTAGACCTAGAGCGTTACTGAGGACTGTACTCCTCGGCTAGATTACCTTCTTGAGCCCGAGCGAACGCCGTACGCCGGCGTTCGCACACCTATTGTATTTCTATTATGTCTCTAATTACGGTATTCAAAAGTTAATTTCTACGACACGGTTTTTTTTTAGATAAATAAAAATCATCCAATGACATCTCCGCTTCCTTGGGTGAGGCGGGAGATATTGGGAGACTTTTACTGACTAAAAAACCCACTCCTGTTACTTCTTAGCCCTACAAACTGGGGCCTTGTTTTCAGAAATTGTTCCATTGCACCAGTAGGCTTCTACCCTGTTGGGCCCCTAAAGTTTGCAGACAACTCCATGAGGCGCGCGTACGCGCCATTGACGACTTCGACTCACTCGAGACGGCAACTGGACAGTTGAAGAGGGAGCTACCCATTGCTTAAGCCCGTCCCAGTGTAGGTGAACGTTTTTAGTATACAGAAAAAAAACTAGCACATATTAATATGACCTATTTAAAAATCCTAGATCTCAATTCCATCAAAGCATCTTTCAAATTAAATCTACATAAATTTAATTCAAGGATGATTCGCTAAAAAAATCTCAAAAATATAAAAACGTTTCATATAAAAATATTTAGGCAATCCGTTCATGTGTAGTTAACACAGATCGACACTTGTGTAAGAGTTTATTGCATTTATTTCAGAAGTTTTTACGTCACTATTGCATATGGTAGAGATAAAATTTATTTTGCGAATGTGTCATTGAAATGCTCGTTCAACTATTTGTGGTGAATCTTAGTCATTATACTCTACCAATTTAAAAAACGACGTTTGATACGCGTGCAAGTTTGTCACTGCAGCCCTCGACTCCATAACACAAAATTCCACCTCGACTGCAATGGCAAACTTTCTACACTTGTACAAAAATGTACTATTTCTTCACAAATGTATTGAAAAACGTCGTATCATAGTATTGGTGTTTATTTTTATGGTGGGCCAAAATCATCCAATGACGAATCCCGCTCTTGGGCAGAGCGGGATTGTTCTGACACTGTTTCCCGCTCCGCCTAAACTCTTACTGACTAAACACTCCATCCCGTTCCATCTCTGCCCTTCGGACTGAGGGCCCTTCGTACCTTCGCCTTCCTTATAGAAAGAAACCCTGGGCCCCAGTAATTGGCTTCGACTTTTCTGCATCTTGGGTCTCTACGGTTTGCTGACAACTCCTTGAGGCGTGCGGGAACAGTGCGCGCCGTCGACGACTGGGCTTGGTCCGGACGGTTACCAGACGTACAGTGGGCTATCCGTTGCTCGCCGTCCGCAAGCCCGCGCCTACGGTGGCCGGATATATCGTCGGAAACGCGACGGCGACGGCTACGGCGAGGGCGCCTTACATATGGTAAAGATAAAATTTATTTCGAGAATGTGTCACTAAAATGCTCGTTCAACTATTTGTGGTGAATCTTAGTCATTACACTCTACCAATTTGTATAACGTCATTTGATACGCGTGCTTTTGTCACTGCTTTTGACACGTGCAAGTTGGTCGCATATACAATTTCGACATATCACAATTTGAGGTCTGCAAAACCTTATCTGTGCATTTTCTGTATTTGTCATCTCGATTCAAATCTTTTATGGCTTATTCTGAACCTAAATGAAGTGTTTGTACGTCATAAATGTCGAAATATGTGGATGATGATGATGATTTTAAGATCTTGCACATATTAATTATGATGTCATACTCATGTTTTTACAATTAAATATATTCTATGCAGCCCTCGACTCCATAACACACTCGCCTACGGCTCATGTGAATTCCACCTCGCCCGCAATGACAAACTTTCTACACTTGTACAAAAATGTACTACCTATTTCTTCACAAATGTATTGAAAAACGCCGTATCATAGTATTGATGATTGCAATTCTCGGCTTTCCTAAGAACTTAATTCCGCCTGAGTGGTAATCATAAACATTACACTCTAATTTTGTCATAATATAAACACTGTAAGTGAACTTTATTTTATTTCATTTTTATTGATTACACTGGTCAACAAATTTTAAGGTTTTGTTAATCCATGAAATGAGTTGTGCTAATTGCGAAAGAATACCTCTAAACATACATTTTGATGTAAGTTTTAAGGTCGAGTTAGCTCGCGTTTTTTGTGGAATCAAATAAAAATATTTTGACTTAAGATAACATTATATTCATAAATTACATATTATAAAATTTAAAAATGAGTTAATATATTGCTTTTCCGTTTATAAATAATATCTACAGCCTCTCTCTTCAACTTCTAGCAGTAGTCTGCTAACATAGCAGGACTCCATTTGCCCGAATATCGCCGTTCCATGCCTGAAATATCCTGGTGAAAACGTTCACCATGTTCGTCGCAAACATCTCCCATATTTTCAGGACAAAAATCCAAATGTGTGTCGAGAATATGTATTTTGGGGGACATTTTGCAACCGAAAGCGTACAATGCTTGGATCATATTCTTAACCAGGTTTTCAGTCTTCAGATTCTTTGTCACCCAAGAAATTTTGAAAAACTTTTTTCATGGCCTGTTTTTCCTTGCTATTCAATGTGCTTTCAAAAGTCTTGTCATCCATTACTTATTTTATTTGACGTCCTATGAAAATTCCTTCACAACTCAAGCATATTACCTGCGGAACCCAGGGCTTGTCTTGATTTTTTACTGATATTCCGAAATAAAGTTCGTAACACGACAGATTCTGGGACTCAAGTTTTCGCTCGTATTTTTTGTTGTAAATATACCAAACACGTAACAAAATTTGTTAGGATTGTTTTCCCAGAAATGAAGCATAATCAAAAATATAAGTTTCACAAAGTTTTAGTTTAAACTTCACAATACTAAACTAAAAACAAAATTTGTTTGACACTTAAGATGTTCCTGTAGGTTACAGTGCTATTACCACGTCATACACTTATTGTATTTTCACGGTGTTTGATAGCGAATACCAGCGCAATCTGAACGTTCTTTATGAAGTATGAAATCTAGTGAAGTAAAGCCGTGCTGTAATAACGAACATGCCGAAACTTGCGATAGTGCGGCGAACGCAATACAAGATTAAACTTGCATAGCTCGATAACTCGAGCTAAGACACTTGTAATATTGTAACTGATGATTAGTATTTACCAAGTACTGCCTATTTTTGTATTTCATCTTTCATGGGCAAAACCATTGTTAACCAGTGTTATAGGTTCGTGCTTGACCGCTATCTCACCTGATGGAAAGTGACAGTGCGGTCGACAATAGAGCGCGCTTACCTACAATCACCTATTCACTCTTGACTTAAAGATTCCCGGATTGTAGCCATCAGGAAATACAGACTCCGGCAAGGAATTCCACTCCTTGGCTGTAAGCACAATGAATGTGTTCCCAAAACGTTAACTTAAAAGCCAAAATCCATTAACTAACAACGAAATTTAAAGACATATTTACTAAGAAAGAATACAATAACTAACCAGCTACTTAGAAAATCATATTATTTCAAGGAGTATCCTATAAACTAGTGTTTCTCGGAAACTTAAGACTTGGCACGAGTCCACGGTATCGTGAGTCGAAGAGACCGAGACCAAATTTATATCGTTACAGGTAAAACTTCCGACTCTCTGAGCTATGCGTTTAGTGTACCAAGAATAAACTGATTCGGAGAAGTGAATTTTAATATAGCGGCGGTGAATGGTAGACTCGATTGATTGGGTTTCGTTAAATAGGTGGTTCTGTACAAAATAGCTGGCTAATCAAATGGCTGAAGAACAACTAGCCATGATGTTGAACGCAACGTTTAACCAGATGACTGAACGATGTATATTAATTTAATTTAGTAGGGTAAATTTTAATAACTTGGCTGAGTCTTGATTAGTCATTTTGAAAGGGCTAACTTTCAATACGCCAAGCTGTTAAATGTTGAGTGACTTTAGTTATAAAATATAAAACTATCGGCCTAGGCGTCCAATTGGATGCCGGCATTTAATGAAAGGCCTAGACATCCTAATGGATGCCGGCGTTTAATGAACGGCATAGGCGTCCTATTGGATGGCTAATTTAACCAGATGGCTGCGACATATACATAAGTTCGATTGTACCTACAAAAATATTCTGTTCTCAAAGTGGTGTCTTCATAAAATAAATAAAAATTAACATAACAATAGATTTTTTATCTCTAAAGTAGAGTAAGGAAAATAACGTTGTTTCCGCATTCTCGAAGGATTACTCCAAAAACTTTCCGAACAAAGAACCGTGATACATATAAAAGATTATGCTAATTTTATGTGCTGTAAATTAAAATTTATCACCTTTAATGAACCGGAGCGAATCTTTTTATTATATTTGAAATGTTTAGTCCTATCAAGTCATGTTTTTTAAGATCATTCCTTGAAGCAAAATGTTGATCATACAACACCGATCGGTGGTTTACTAGGACCACGGGGAATTTTTGATGCTCCAGAGCTGCTTACCGAGCTGTCTCGACTTTGTGCCCCAATAAAATATAGCCGTATCAGGAGACATAGCTTATTCGCTGTGCCTGCGAGTCACACTGTTGCGCGAGCAGTCTCCTGTCCCTCGTACTCTCTTTGCGCTCAACACTCTTTTGGACACGCACCCTGAATGAGGTGTGTTCGCGGACGATTGGAAGGCGATCATGTCAGTATGCCTGGAGTTCTGTGAGTCTAATATATCTTTAACTAATGTAATCAGCGTATAGCCGTTTTTGTTAAAGTAGAAATAAATAAATTGAAAATCCAACCCGTGATCCTAGAACGCAAAGAGCTCAAGGAGTTGTCAGCAAATTGAAAGGGCCCTACAGGGTCGAAGCCTGGGACTAAGGGTTGATTCGAAGGCGTAACACTAGGGCTCTAGGATTAAGGCAAGGAAAGGTTGTTTAGTCATTAATAGTCTGACACTGTTCCCCGTTCCGGAATTCATCATTATTTTTTACTTACCATAAAAAAGAACGCAAAGGGCAATTGAAAGACATACGTGTGGTTTTAGTCAGTAAAAGTCTTGATAAGCTCTCCCGTCCCTCTTTAGAGCAGGAAAATTCATTAGATAATTTCCCAACAATTAAAAAAAAATCACAGTACTTGTTCCTCCGGCCCGAATTTCTAATAAAGTGGCCAATCTCAACCGAGATTAGCCACGTACGCAAGAGATATTATGAAGCACAAGTGCATTCACAAACACAGTTTTTTTTATGGGCAAAAATCATCGAACGACGAATCCCGCTCCTGGACAAAGCGCGAAGTAGAGTCAGACTAACTGGCTGAGTACCCCACTCCGTTTCTTCTTTGCCTTTCGCAATGGGACCAAGATTACACTGATGGTATCACAGTCAAGCACTAGTTTATATCAATAAAAAAATGTAATCCAGCAGAGTTAGATACGGTGGCATTTGGCAGTACTTTCTTCGACAAAAAACAGAATGAAAACCAGACGGTATACTGTTGGTACATACATATTTTAGTCATCAATTTTACGAGTCAGAGGTTACAAGAGTTCAAATACCTAGCTATAAATAGAGTACATAGTCGCCTACATCACGTATCTCTACGTTAACTTACAAATAAATAAAAGAGCAAAGCGTAGGTAGATAATCCCTCTAAACTTATAGGAACATTTCTAGAATTAAGCTACCAAAATAAAATATATTTACAACCAATAACAATTTTTTTATTGATAATAGGCTCGCGCTTGACCGCTGTCTCACCTGATGAAAAGCGACGATGCAGTCGACGATGGAGCGCGCTTACCTTGAAGTAACCTATACACTCTTGACTTAAAGATTCCCGGATTGTAGCTATCAGGAAACACTGACTCCGGCAAGGAATTCCACTTTTTGGCTGTACGCATAATGGACGTGTTCCCAAAACGTTTTGTATGTATATATAGGAATTTACGAGGAAAAGGGAATCACGTACTAAAAAAAATACATACTCATATCCTCAACGAATAAATAACGCACCGTGTGCAATTTCATCGTCAATGTGGACAAAAATGAATCGAAACAAAAATGGCGGTAGAAGCGACATTTTCATTTACACTTTGTTCTATTTTATTTTTGAACGTAGTAAAGCGTGCTCACTGTCTAATATTGGCCTCGTAAGTCGTGGGCGAGGATGCATTGCTTTTCTTTTTAAACACGATTATAAAAAGAAATTTTTAGCCCACACTCTCCATCGAACAAATGTCAACCTTACTGTCTTCATTTTAAAGAAGGATTTCAATTGGTAATCAGTTGACGACCTACAAATCTCGTGGGTTACATTTATGAAAATTTTATAAGTATTTAATATATTAAAATAACAGTACATCAAATACTTTTCTTAGGTACTGAATTAAAAAAAAAAAGTATCGGAATTTTATGAGTTATTTTATGTTTAAAATTCAGAAGGCTATCTTATTTTAACTTGTTTTTAGTTTATCAATCCTAAAATCTTTATAGTTGGTTGCCAAGTGCAAGATGCGATCTGCTCTTACCAGATACTATTTGTCAGCAGGCTATATGGAGCAGATATTTAAGTCTTTGAGTTAGGTATCAGATGAAACGTAGCGTGATCTCTACTTTAAGGGCTACCGCTGCATTAAGCTCAAGAAGCCCGAACGGACGTTCGCACGCGTAGCAGTCGCCGTCGCACGTGTGTAGTTTTTGGCGATCCCCGTAGCGGAAACCGGATTAATACCTGCGCAGTTTCGCAAGTTCAAATTTAACAGTGTGCATGTAGACATATCGATGGAGACCTTTAATTAACTATTACGTAGCAAAAGTCGCGCGAGGCACGGCAGGCCGTGACGGGTCTCCGCGCGGTGGAACCGGACGGAGAACTTTTGTATGGAACCGCGAGGGCTCCCGATTTACACAGCGTTAGCCCTAAAGACTCTTCTCCTTTCTTTCTTTTTCAAAAACGTCGTGAGCATTCACAAACATGAAAAGTTACATACACAAGATACCCAGACCCAGAACACCTATCTGTGGGCCACAAAAATATTTGTTGCGCGAGGGAATCAAACCCGCGACCCTCACCGTAGCATTCAATCGCTCAACCACTACGCCAGCCGAGCCATCAAAAAGGCTGATCGTAAAAGGTGGTTGTGATGTACCTAATGCGAAAAGCGGAGGACGGAATATTGTTGCGAAACTTAAAATGCGTCACAACTATTAATGACAGGCAATCTCAAAGTCACAAATAAATCTGCCTTCCCAATTAATTCATTCATAAATCTATCCATAATCACAAACCAGACTATATCTAGTACAACATAGCGTTTATTACTTGTGGAGTCATCAATAAGGCGGGCATGTAATTGTCGTCTATTTTCGTCCCGCGCTGTAACGAGCTGAGGTAAATGAATTATGGCAGAGCTTGTAGACAGAGTGGCAACCTATTGATGTTTTGTTTTAGTGGCTACGGTTGTTGGAGTGATCATTTTCTTTGCGCTTGTAGTGGCTGAGAGTTGGTCTTAGATTTTATTGTTACTAAAAATGTGAATGGATTTCTGGGGAAGACATTATTTTTGTTGTTAGAATATATCCTACAACCAAATGTATATGTCAATGGTATAACTTTAACAGTCCAAAGAGCCTAGTGCGAGTTGTTTTGCGTTAACGCGAATGATACGTTTATGACGTTCGGCGTTTCAATTGACCTGCCACCTACCAAGCTTGAAGCTTGTGACAAATCAGAGAGCAACATTTTGATTATGTTCACGTTAAAATCCCTCGAACTCAGTGCCCCAATCTAGATTAGATGGTAACTAACTTACTGATAATTTGGTAGTTAAATTGTAAGTGAGATTTAATCCTTAATGAGATGCCCTTAAGCGTGACAATATTCACCTTTGTCTGTGCACAACACTAAAGGTCTTTCATCTGGAGTAATCATGATAATGATAGCGAAATGATAACTCAGTTTGGTACGCTAGAATTAGTGAGGTAAATAAATTAGAGCGGATGTACTGATAATAATATTGTTTTAGTAATAATGTCTTGTCGGACTTATTATTTTATTACTGTTATGTATGCTTCGATTTTTATGCGTGATTTTCATTCTTTTACAATATCCAATCCAATCCGTCATTGCCGACTTAGAAAGAGGTGGCGGGATGATCTAGACGCGTACCGAGAGGATTGGTTCGAGATGGCACGGGAAAAGAAGATGTGGAAGGACTTGGGGGAGGCCTTTGCCCAGCAGTGGGACATTAAGGGCTATAGTTTTTTTTTTGTTTAACAGCAATTGTTTTCCTTTAAATAGTCATGATTTTACATGTTGACAGGAACATTAGAAGTAATTTATGAGCAAACCATTTGTCATACTGTCAAAGTTTTGGCAACAAAACATTAAATAGGAGATCTCAAATTTAAGACTGCTTTACATAATTGCTTTATTTTCGCTTGAGGAATAGTAAAACAAAATCATGACCACTACTAAAACTGCTTACCAACAGGTGTCCCTAAATTTGAAGACTTAACTAAAAACAAATTCTGTAAAACCATATTTCTGGAGTAGCGAGTGTGGCGTCTGCAAACTGGAAGTTGCAGCGTTAGAAGGCCTTTTACAAGGTAGACCGATGACCTGGTAAGGGTCACAAGAATACGAATTATACGAGGCTTACAAGGTTTTTCTTTGCGGTGACACTTTTAGAGGCTTTTGGACATAAGCTTCTTCTCTGCCTTTGATGAAAACAAAAACATTTTTAAAATTCAATCAAAAAAAGTCACAACCAATTATAATCCAATGCCTACAACAACAGTTATCCTGCCCACAATAATTCAACGACCGTTTTATTGTTTTACTATCGTTAATAAGATAAATGATATTTTGGCCAGACGTCCTACGGTCCGCCCACTGTGTGTCATTCGCGGCCGTTGTAAAATTTTGAAATATTTACTTGAACTACAGTTAAACAGTTATGCGTTTGGTTTTTGATTATTTCCAAACAATATTAAAAATGCCTGCTGTAGAATTCTGAGTTTACACGTAGATGGATGGAGAAGAAGAGGGGAGGCCGAAGAAGAGATGGATGGATTTTATGAGAAGTGATATGAAAGAAAAGGGAGTTAATGATAGTGTGACGGGTGACTGGACAGAGTGGAAGAAAAAAACATCTCATAAGAACCGATCAACGTGATAGGGTGGTAGGCGGTACTTGATGGATGCAGACCTAGTCAAACCATAGACTATCACCTGCTTCGCTCAAAGGTGAGAGTTATCATTGGATAATTTCAACCAACCACAAAAAAGAAAATGCAATGGATGACTTTCAACAGAAATTATTATGTTGATGTTTACTTAACTGCAAATTCTTACCTGCCTAAGGCTTAATTAAATAATTAAAATAAATAACACTGCCGATAACAAACGGAAACAATAAAATAAAATACTAAACCAGTTTAAGCTCGTAACGAAAATATTTTCATTGCAATTTACATTTGAATAAATTCAACATTTATGTGCTCCAAATATTGTATTATTGGCATGTTCATTACTTTTAACGACGGTTAAGCTGCTTTAAATGAGGTTTGTAAATGGATGGGTTCTTTTAAAATGGTTGTCATACAGTTGTCATGATAATTTTGGAGATAAAAAATATAACCATTATTATTGCTTCTGGGTACAGAAAGTTGGTCAAGTGATAAACAAACATTAACTACTGAATTGGACATGAAGTCTTTATTTCGATTCCTGGGTGTGGCAAAATGTGGATGGATGTTCGTCTTTTCTACCGACAAACGATTGGCACAATAATAGAAAAAAAAATACAGATTACAATATATTAGAATATACTTTTTTGTACACCAAAACAGTGACAACACTTGTAAACTTAAACCTAAGGGTACATCCACCATGTACCTTTAGGTTTAAGTTAACAAGTTCTGTCGTATCGCTGACAGCAAATCTACTAGACAATCTTATTTGATTTACCGATTACAACAACTAACTCCTCAAACATAATCAGCTGGGACTCAGGCCTCCACTATAAAAGAAGGTATTGGCCGTAATCCACCACGAGGACCAAGTAAAGGTTATTTTTATGGTGGGTAAAAATCATCCAATGACGAATTCAACCTTTGGGAAACAGAGGGAAACAGTGTCAGACTCTTACTGACTAAACAGCTCACTCCATTGCATTTCCCATTGGGACCAAGCCTTCCTTTCAGAAAAAGACCCTGGCCCTACTTGGTTTCGACCCTTTTGCAGAGTCTCTACGGCCCTAGTAAGTGTTGACTTTTAGATCTTGAACATAATGTTTCCCTTACAATGGTTTCTTTCACTGTTTTGAGATCAAAACATTAATTATACAAAGTAATGCGCCTGGCTGGGTTTGAACCCGCGACCTCGAATTATAAAACAGACTAACAGTCTCAAGATAAATTACCAGAATTTAGACTATTTATTCCACTTTGCCTGAAAATTATTTCTGCTAAGATAATTTCAATTTTTGACACTTGGATCAAAGCCAAAACAATAATACTGATCGACATAAGATACAAATAGATGTTATGAAAATGACTTCGAAAATAAATTAATAAAAAAACATCTTGTTAACAATTCACTTGACAAAATGGAAACGTTTAACTCGAAAAATTAAAATGATATTATTTATGAATATCTTGATAAATTGTTGATCACTTTTGATTTACACAAACATAACTCATTTTGTTATTTATTAATATTAAATGAAGTGGGTGTTTATGAAAATAAAAAATGTAAGTGGGTCGTTAAATCTTGAAATGAAGTGTAAATCCATGTCGACAATCATTTTGAGATGTATATTTTAGGAGGATAATGTATGAGTCGTGGTCAGGTTTTAGAGTTGATCACTTCATGATGTGACTGGCCATTTCATGAAATGGTGCAATTTTATAAGCGGATGGTTATTTCATGATATTTAATTATTGTCAAACATGGCTGATCATATCGTTAAATATAGTTACGTTAACCACTGGTAAAGTTAACTGTTTCATAATAACTATCAGTTTTCTACTACAAAATATGATTTTGTTTCAACAAATATACTGTGTATTAATATATGCCGTTCGGGGTGGTTTAAAAAAAATCTTCATGAAGGAGATCTTGAGGTCTTTGTTAGGCCTGCCCTCCCCTTCTAACCTAACCAGTCCGAGCCGTGGTGCTTCAGTTCTTTAATAATTGTAATGTTTTGTGTACAGTACGGCCGTCGGATCTTGGCGAGTCTGCTCTGCGAATTTTAGCACTTGAAAACTCGCACAAAAAAAAGGTTTAAAAAACATGCCAATAACATTCTTTTACAACAATAAACACTGCAAATTGCATTTATTTGTTTAAACCATTAATTTTTACAAGCTTTTATTTACTTTCACCTGTCCCGTTGTCTGTCGTTCTATAATCAAATCTTGCAACTTAAATTTGATCCACTTCCCGGTTTCCGATTGAGCTGAAATTTGGTATACACGTTTAGTTCGGATGACAATGCAATATTATGATGACATGGAGCTGATCTGATGATGGAATCGCGAGGTAGCCATAGGAACTCTGTAATTAAACGGCACAACCATGTCGAGTTTGGGCTCGTATGAATCGTCTTGACGAGTTTTATTTATATAAGCATAGACCACCGCTATAAAAGCTTGTTATGAAAAAAAAATATTTTCATTGAAAACTTGTTTTAACGAGCTTTCAAGCGCTAATATTCGCAGAGACTAACTTCAGACTCGCCAAGGTCCAACGACTGTACTGTACGTATTTTTGGTGCATCAGATTGTTGATGCTCAGAAACATATTATGATATAGCCTTAATGAAGGTTAACATATCATTCACCACCACCATCACCACCATCAGCCTTATTAATGTTCCCACTGCTGGGACACAGGCCTCCTCTCTAGGAGAGGGAATGGGCCATAATCCACCACACAGGGCCCAGTGCGAATTGGTGGATGTCACATGTCTTCAAATTTTTTGGTTTTAGGACATGCCGGTTTCCTCACGATGTTTTCCTTCACCGTTTTGAAAGCAGTGGTAATGAAATAAATTACACAAAGAAATGCGCCTGGCTGGGTTTGAACCCGCGACCTACAACTCGTCGGGGCCTTTACCACTCGGCAACCACTGCTGCAGAAACATATTATGTAGCCTAAATGAGGATTAACATATCATTAAGCGTTAACACCATAACGATCTGACTAGTTTTAGTTAGCCATATCATAAACTGATCAATTCTACAATCTGGCCACGACATATGCAAACCGACAGAACCATTAGTCATCGAACAAAAAAAATCTGTCGGCCTTTACCTTTATTTCGAACTCTCCGTTGTTTGGGACGCAAATAGACACATCGCGAGTCTGTCGCAACGAATACTTTTGCTTGCATTTTTTGTGCAATAGTTTGGCTGTCAGTCTGGTAGGCCACCTGGTGGGAAACTGTGGCTACGCCAAAAGGTAACATTGTCATGTCAATAAAAAACGTTGTCAGATTTAAATATCGAATAACCCTGCGTTCCTATCAAGATCAATATTAGGACATCAAGAAATTGATAGTGGTCATAGCGATTTTGTCGTGATTTGGAACGCGTAGACTAATAAACTAATTGCTGTCAGCGGCTTTGCTCGTGTGATATTAAAAAATATCCTAAGGAAACGCTCTCCTGAGTGTGAGAGTGTGTTTGTCTAATGGTACGTTTACACGCTTGCCAAGCGTTGGCAAGCATCGGCCAATCGCCAGTGTAGCTATTGTATAAATGGGGAAATCCCGTAAACACAATGGCGATTGGCCGATGCTTGCCAACGCTTGGCAAGCGTGTAAACCTACCATAATACTACCTTACCTCCCGTTCGGGCGGAGCGGGAGACAGTGTCAGATGCGCGATATGTGCCCTCTGAAAAGGTATGAAGGCGTGTACTTACAATATATATACATATATATGTATAGAACGACTTCCATACGACTCAGTCTATAAAAAAAAGTAAAATCGTCATTTTACTTTTTTTTTTTTTAATTAAAAGTGTTATTTTTTTTAATGGCAATTCACATCCTCCGATTATCTCGGATGTATATGTGTCCGATTTTTAATCCATAAAAGTGATTTTTAGAGGCACCTTCATGATATTGCTTTTTTTCTGCGTACTAAATTAGCTGTAAGTATTATGCTTTATACATACTGTCTATCTAGCATTTATCCAAAAAAAAATAACATATATTTTTCTAATTCTTCTTACTGAAGTGTATAGTAATACTTTTGCGCATTAAAGATCGCGATTAGCTTCTATAGTCCCCTTAAAAACACACACTTATTGAGTGTTAAAGATTGTCATTTGACACGTTCATAAAGTATCAAGATTATTGACGTCTAAATCTGTTTGTTTAAACACGGTACTTAGCTGGTGCGGTATTAGAGAATGGACATCAAGTGTAGTGTATAAGTGTTTAAAATTAGACAGCAAGACTCTTTATGAGTGTATAGTCTAAAGGATAATGAAAAAGAAACCTTTGCACGTGTGAATTAAAGTTCAATCTTCTTTGAGTGTCATTGCGACTTGATAATTCAGTCGTCACAAGTATCAAGTTTTTTTTTAGGTTTTGACATAGAATTGTTTAGTTTCGCTTGTGTGAAAGTAAAATTACCTCAAAACATCATGTTTAATTCTATACACGGAATAAAATTCATTCAGCGGTTTGAAAATAAAATTATAACACATACAAAGAAACATAATTACGAAGTTTCGTCCTTATACTGCTGTAACGTCGACGTTATAAGGACGGCAAATTATCCCAAAGGAAACTAGGAAAAGGATATGAAAAGTATTCTATGTGCTATTCATCAAGACATGGTTTACCCAAGTACCAAGTTTCATTGTAATCTGTTGAACCATTTAAGCGTGGATAAGTAACAAGCATACTGACAATCTTTCGGCTTTATTATATTAGTGTGATGATCCCACACCTAGGACTCGATAGCACATTTCTTAGATATTTTTTTCTACGATATGTCAGTTTCTTTACGATATTTACCTTCACCGATTTGACAGCAGTGATGGAATAAACTAAACAAACTAACCAGGCTGGGTTCGAACCCACGACTAACGACTAGTAAATCAGATTAAACAGCGCTCAAAATAAAAACTCAATCTTGTCTAAATAAATATTCTCGAATGGAAGTGCGAATAAAGTAAAAAAGAGCCAGAAAAACAATAAATAAAATGTATAATAAACAGTTATGCAAAACAAGATTGACACAAAAAACCAGATTTATGACATGTTGATATTCTAGTGTGAAAAATTAACAAAACGCGATTATTCGAAATCAACGGATCATTCAATTTAAAACTCGATTAACATCGATTTAACATACAAATATCGATATTATGTTAAATAATGTCTTGATTAAATGTAAATCGGATCCAACTTATGGGAGGTCTCATATTTCTCTAATTGAATATAATTTTAATGTTTCCTCTGTTTGATTATGTTTACATTTCTATATCGATTATGGAGCGGAAACGTATCGAAACGATCGTTGTTAATTTTTAGTATGATCACACGTTCGTAGTTAAAGGGCAAGACACTAAACTGTTTCTCGGCCGACTTGCTTATAAGTAACAAGTTGTATAGATAAGCGCTCGGCCGAGCAGTTCCTAGGTATCCATTATTTGGCAGAGACACTGTCTCGCTCGTCTGCTGCGTTATGTATGATCAAGACATAAGAGGATGGAGGGATGATACACGCTGTCTGATGCAGAGTACTTTTTATATAGAATCTTTTGTACGAAACTCTATCCATGATACTCCTAGCATCCGTCTTAAGCACCCACTACCGACAACATTATAAGGTGGATCGATGACCTTTTAAGAAGTGCGGTAATCCTATGGATGTGAGAAGCAGAGGATTATTCATTTAATTTTAGATAGGCTCGCGTTTGACTACAATCTCACCTGATGGTAAGCGATGATGTGGTCGACGATGGAGCGTACTTGCCTAGAAGTAACCTATTCACTCTTGAATTAAAGACTCCTAGGTTGTAGTTATCAGGAAACACAGATACCGGCAGGAAATTCCACTCCTTAGCTGTACGCAGTACGCATAATACATAGAAAGACTTGATGAAGGCCTGTCAGAGAACTGGTGGCCGAGTGGTAAAGGCCCCGACTTACAAGCTGTAGATCACGGGTTCAAACCCAGCCAGGCTCATTACTTTGTGTAATTTATTTCATCACCACGGTGAAGGAAAATATCGTCAGGAAACCGGCATGTCCTAGAACTAAAAATTCGAAGACATCTGACATCCACCAATCCGCACTGGGCCCGCGTGGTGGATCATGGCCCATTCCCTCTGCAAGAGAGAGGAGGCCTGTGTCCCTGCAGTGGGAACATTAACAAGGCTGATGATGATGATGATGATGAGGAAGGCCTATCTCCAACAGTGGACGTCTTTCGGCTGGAATGATGATGCTGAACGTAAAACATTTCGCACTCTAAGTGCCTCTGATTTAATAATAGATGAGCATTCAAATGATATTATCGGTCTTTAGAGAGTTAATTACCACTTATTGAATGTCAATGACCGCTGTGTATTCTCAATGACACGATTTGATGTTTTTAATGGTACATAATGCTAATTTCCATTAAAAATGTATCGTAATTGCTAAACATAGAATTTAGATGACATCTCCCGTCCTTGGGTGAAGCGGGAGATAGTGTCAGAGTTTTACTGACTAAATAACCGCTCCTGTTCTTTCTTTGCCTTCGTCCCAGAATCCCGAAGTACCTAAATGGTAAACATAGACTTGGAAGGGATAACACCATGGATTACGCTTAGATAATACGTTGTCTTAGGGACAATTTCAAAACACAAAAATAATGGCGATTATTTAAAACAAAACACGAACTTTTGAACGCAAAATGAAGCTGCGATTAGCCATTTTTGTTTTGAACAATGGCGATTAGTTTCATGGTGAGTTTGTCCTTTAATTCATTAAGCCCCAAGAGGACACCAGTGTCCGCATAACTATCATTTAATTATCTGTAATTACGGTAGTCGAAAGGTTGATAAAATAAAAATAAGAGATCTACAGATCCATAGAAAATATTTTTGAGGGATGCGGAACAGAGAGTAAATTCCCGCAAACGACTGAAAAGAGATGATCCCCCGACCAGACAGGTGTTATGTCTGGTGGGCAACTGCCCGATAGATGATTTTGGGCTGTTGTATATGCGCAAATCGCGCGGAGAACTTTATTGTGCGATGCAGGATTTCGTATTTTTCTTGCAGTTCTTATGGGGTGCCAAAGATATCGCCACAACATTAAAGCGTTCAATTGAACATAATAATGTCAGGATTCATAAACAATCGGTCAGTCAAAATAAGACGTATCAATTTGCTTTCTTGAGTCATAGAATAAAATTAACACTCCCAGATGTTAAATTTTTATGCCGCGGTTTTATCTGCTATGCAACGCAAAAAAAGATGACGCATAAAAAATATGACAAACAAAAATAGAATCTTTTGTTAGTAATTACACTCATAAAAATATATTTAGGACTTTATTTTTAACACTCAAAAGAAACAGTGGAAATATAAAATTTTATTATTTACTTTTCCTTTACGAATAAAAATAAAACTAAAAGAAAACCCGGTAGCCGACTGTCATCTGTTATATTATCGACTACCATCAAAACAAAATGATTTATTATAGGTTTTTTTTCTACTGCCTATAATATAATTAATGTTCGCGTAATCAAAAATATACCTTCACGATTTAACACCTTTATTTCATGCGTAATTAAGTTCAAATTCGATTATCATCAAATTGACACTTTTTCAAATGAGAACCAACCGCACATTTGCGTAGAGGAGAAGTTGTTAAGTCAAATTGAATTCTAAGTCTTGGTAAGTAGGTTGAAAATTGAATGGCGCTGTTATGTAGGGTTGTCAAAACAAGTTTGTGATAGCTTAAGAACAAAACCACACAGTTCCAAGAGTTAAATGAACTTCGTGTGACCTTTGCATTTTTTAATGTATGAAGAACAATTTGTTTTTACATTTATTTATTGATGGTGTGCCAATATGGACGAATGAAGTTTGTAAGAATATATCGTTAAGCAGTTTTTAGGGTAAAACAGGACCCTATTACTAAGACTTCGCTGTCCGTCCGTCTGTACGTCTGTTACCAGGCTGTATCTCAGTGATAGCTAGGCTCTTGTTTTCACAGATGATTTATTTATAACAACAAATAGTAATGATAGACGAAGTGAATATTTAAGTGGGGATCCAATACATCAAACATATTTTATGTACCGTTTTTTCGTACGGACTTTACCCTACGTGCGCGAACGCAAAAATTCGAAGACATTTGTGACATCCACCAAACCGCACTGGGCCCGCGTGGGGGATTAGAGCCCACTCCCTCTCTGAGGCCTGAGTCCCAGCAGTGGGAAGATTATAAGGCTGATGCTATGCTAAATATTAAAAGAGATCCAGAACCTCTTAGCGTGCTTTTCACAATAGTGAACAATTTTTATGATCCTGATGATTTAAAAAGATATCAATTTCTAAATAGTTGGGCTGTTCACACAGTTTTAACATTCAAACAAATTAAGTTGTTTCGTTTGATTAAAATGTTTGATTTTTATCGTATTATTTATTAGTCTAGAATTTTTAATTAAGATAATTAAGATCAGTATATTTTTATGTTTTACTGTTGTTCGCAGTGCTGTATTACTGCCATATAATACTGGGACTAAGGTCGTGAAGAAGAAGAAGAGAAAAACTTTTTGTTTGCGGGAAATGACACATTCTTGAGATTAGTACCTACAGATTAAAAATAAAACAATAACAAAAAAATTAACTAAAAACCATACACAAAATTTTCTAAATAAACTACGGCTCTTAATAAACTAGCGCTTGACCATCAACGACTACATCACAGCCACATCAGCTTTACCACCAGTTTTTTTTTTTTTTTTATGATAGTTAAAAATCATCCAATGTCGAATCCCACCCTTGGTCGGAGCGGGAAACAGTGTCAGACTCTTACTGACTAAACAACCTACCCTTTCGCATCGACCTTTGGTCCCAAAAGGCTTCCATCCTGCTACAGCCTTCTGGGCATTAGATAGGATCGCAGTCAAGCACTAATTTATACATATAAATAAAATAAAAACATAAGTGCCGTATAGTCACGTGCATATTCACGCCACGAATTCACAGAAGTCGTATCCCGTCGAAAATCGTCCACGTTCACGCCTAATCTCGGAACTTCACGCCACCGATGTGGAGCCGCCGTACCGTCCATAATTACGTTCACGCCTATTTTCGGAGCTTCACGCCACTGATGTTGAAGGAATATTTTTTTGCGATATCCAGTCGGCAAAACGATTTTATTAGTAGATAACTAATATGCAAACATAACTTATCGCTACCGGAAAAGCTTGTTTATTTTATAATATGTTTATGGTCACTAAACTTTATAACAGACTACAAATTGGCAACAAAATTAGTTTATGACTAAGAAAGACTATAAAAGTATATAAAATAGGATTTAACATATCGATTTCATTCTGCAATTTTTAAAGTTTTATGACACTAATTAGACATAACAAAACGCTGGGAAAAATTCTTTATTGTGATTAGCAAGTTTGATTTTTTGTATATTTATGGTTGTCTTATTACTTAGTTACATCATCAATATATATATAAAAATCAAGGCCACTTTTCTCAATCAATCAATTGTCAATAAAAAAAATCAATGCGCCGGTAGTGGTTGAGCGATTGACTACTGCACTTCGTGTCGCGGATTCGATTCCAGCACGGAAATATATGGATGTTCTTTATATGTCAGTAGCCAGGAGTAAGGTGGGGAATCACCCAAAGACTTTCCCGCTCTGGGTCTAGCGGGAGGGCGTGTCAGAATTTTACCGGTTATAACCACTCCTATGTCCTTCATTTGCGCATTGTATTGAAGACCATGGGTTAAACAGTTTCTTTTTCAGAAATCCCCGCGGCCTTTGCAAGCATTGGTCTTACTGGGTCTTCGGATGTACTCAACGTTGTTAAACAAACTACAAAAAGATGACATGAGACATCCACCAATCCGCACCGGGCCCGCGTGGTGGATTTCGGCCCATTCCCTCTACTAGAGAGGAGATCTGAGACTCAGCAGAGGGAACATTATAATGCTGATGCTATGCTACAAAAAGGTCCATAAAAATCACTCCACGATCTTAGCGAGAACTTTAATATATGCTAATGACATTATTATAACCTCTAATAGTACAATAAAATAATAATATTTGAACAAAAAAATAATCTTAATTTCTTTATTAGAAACGTACCGCTCGGTCACGGACAAAACCGGTTCTCGAATCGATTCATTCGTATTCGAATACATTAGCATCGAATGATGAATCGATTTCTACGATCGAATCTTGTCGATGACTTTGTAGTTTATTTCTCACTGTGATTCAAGAACTGGACTAATTTCCGCTAGACGTTTTACTCGCGTGGAATGAGTACTTCTACCCATTATAAATTATGTTTATTAGGCCCATAATGGTATGACTTATATGTAACATAGTATAAGCTATCTGTATCCATTCAAATTTAGTTTCACATTTGAATACTATCTCACTGCAGAAGGGTCGAACTTACTGGGGCCAAGTGTCTGAAAGGAAGGCTTAAAACAAGAAAAATATAAAAACTCCACTAATAAAATTTTAACTATAGGTATAGACATGACGTTGAGTTTTACATACTTATTTGGTACTAGCTTTTGTACCGACTTCGCCCGCGTACATAAAATATCACTATGTCACTCAGGAGTAAAGCAGCTTTCTATTGTTGCTAACATTTTTCCGATCGGACCGGTAGTTCCAGAGATTACCTCCTACAAACAAACTTTACCTCTTTATTATATAAGTGTAGATTTTCTATTCAGCTGAATAAACTTCTGCAAATTGCGGCCCCCTGGCTCAGTGACCGTCATCTTTAAAATATTTATATTAAGTTAAGAGAAGAATAAAGAGTAATTTACTAACTTATTTTTTTTTAACTCTTTATAGCATTTTTTTTAAGGTGCGAAACTAGAAATCATCCTATGACTTCTGCTTATAACAGGTTTTAGAGTGAAGCAAAAGGGCATAACTATCTGACTGTACCTTTCCTTCAGATGTCCTTAGTTAGGTTCTGGGACCAAGTTTCCTTTCCCGCAATTCTCCATGGCCTAGCAGGTATCGTCCCTAACAGGTTTTGACCCTCCTGGTCCCGTTCGGATTTGGTGACATCTCTTTGAGACGCGTATGAAATGCGCTATCCACTTGAAGTTGTACAACGTTGCTTTCTAGATCTTCCAATTATAGAAGTACAGTGATCCTGTCTCTCAAAATGAAGTCTCTTAATGGGCAATTTGATGAAGCGCTGTTCAGACTTATATGATGCTATCGACGGTTCGAGCTCGGTTCTTACTAGACGACCAGACGTCAAGCTCTACCTATAGCTTGTTCCAATCCAGCTCGCTTTCGGACCATATCCTGGCCTGAGGCGGAAAAAGGTTGCTGCCGATCAAAAGGATCTCGTCTTGGAACATCCACAAACCATAAGACAGACAAACCGACAGAGATAATTTCTCATTTATAACATAAGATGGAGGATGGTTTTTGAATGATTAATGTAAGGCTTCCTGCTTTTAAGTGTGTTTTTTTTAAGTTCTCCGCATGAGAGATTGTTTGTAAAGGAAGGTGTTAAATTCTTATCTTGTAACAGTTTAATACTGGTTATGAGAGGTCAGGATGCTGCGCTGGCATAATTTAATAAGTGTGGAATCAAATGACATTAGTTTTGCTTGCTTGTCAAAACATTGCGAGATAGTGTCATACTTTTAAAGTAAAATACATTTGACATCATTTCTGAATTCAACCTGTATAGGTATCACAAAGGCCTACGTACTCGCAAAAAATCGAAGAGGAATCTGCACTGGGGCCATGTGGATCATTCAAAAGAGGAGACCACAGTTCCAGCAGTGTGAACATTAAGAAGGCTGATGATGAATGTTCCTAGCTCTGGTCAGATTACAGACAGATACCTCTTCGATCTTCTACGAGTATAATTCTAGTGTATAAATTTTAACTGAATTAAAATCAGCAATAATTTTAAAAGTATTTTACTTTAAAAGCACTTATGACATTCCATCACCACCAACCCCAATGGCAAATTTATTGAACAGCTTAGGCGCATCAAGCTGTAATTTGGCAGCTATTTGGATCCTCAAGATTCTCGTATTGCTGACTGTGATTGTCACTGTATTATTACTAACGTACTGCTGATGCAGGATCAAACTGACACTTAGCAGAGTAAGAGATACTCTGGCAAAGTTAAGCAGCTGTATCAAGGAATTCCGTAAATAAATACATATTACAGTATGGCCGTCGGTTCTTGACAAGTCTGAAGGGCTCTGCGAATATTGCCACTTGATAACTCGTAAAAAAATAAATGGTTACACAAATAAATGCAATTTGCAGTTGTTATTGTTGTTAAAAACTGTTATTGGCATTTATTTTGTTATAAATCTTTATTTTGCTACGAGTGCACAAGCGTTAAAATTTATTTTTTTACGAGTTATCAAATGCCAAAATTCGCAGAGCTTTACTTCAGACTCGCCAAGATTCGACGGCCGTACTGTACGCCCGACGATATTTTAAACAACTAACCAATACTTAAGTATTGGTTAGCAACATTAATGTTGCTGTGCCCTTCCAAGGTCCATGTTAGAGACAATATATTACTACTAGCTTTTGCCCGCAGCTTCGCCCGCGTACATAAAATATAGCCTATGTCACTCAGGAGTAAAGCAGCTTTCTATTGTTGCTTAAATTTTTCCAATCGGACCAGTAGTTCCAGAGATTACCCCCTACAAACAAAAAAACAAAAAAACAAACTTTACCTCTTTATTATATTAGTGTAGATTACAACATGAATGCAATACATAAATAAATAACTTTAGCATCTATTATGTTCCGCAAAATTAATTAAAACAAAAAAGAAACCATACCCAGAAGTGTCTCAATCTCACTCAATCTTCGGCAGGTTTTCCCAAAAAAATCCAAATAAAATTAATTACCTGTAACAGACAAGTGAATTCTTAACAAATGACGGTATAACCTCAAAAAGGCTACTTTACATTTAAAGATAGATTATAACAAATTAAATAAAGCACAACGTATTAAGCTTTTATGTAAAACATGAACGTTTGAGAGCTAAGCCGGTTCTTCTGACACTGTTTGGACGTCTTGATAAATGGATCCGATAGCAGTGATTTAGGACTTAATCTAATTACAACTAGCGATTGGTTTTAGTGGTTAAGAGAAATTTCGAATTTACCTATATTTTATATTACAGTTAAAACTTTTTGTAAGACATTTTCTAGCTCTTTCATCATAATCATAATTTGAAACGAAAGACGTTTTATGTTAGACATAGACGTCCCTAAAGGTCTCTGCACGGCGCGGGCGCAGCGCGGCGGGACGGGACGGCGACGCGACGCTGAGCAGTTGTAATGTACTAGATATTACGGACGATGCCAAACAGAGCCGAGGTTACCGTCGCGTCGAGCGGGACAGCTCTGTCTTCTTGGATGGATGCGAAAGCGTAACGGGTTGATGCGAAAACGTAACACCAGGGCTCCACCAGGGAACCTCTGGGTTCAAGGCATGAAGGATATGTAAAAAATTAACGATTGAGAGCTAAAGCGGTTCTTCTGACACTGTTTGGACGCGTTGATAAATGGATCCGATACCAATGATTTAGGACTTAATCTAATTACAACTAGCGATTGGTTTTAGTGGTTAAGAGAAATTTTGAATTTACCCATATTTTATATTACTGTTAAAACTTTTTGTAAGACATTTTCTAGCTCTTTCATCATCATCATCATCATCATGATCAATTCAGTCGAAAGTCGTCCATAGAACACCCCCAAGTGACGCCATAATGACCGGCCCTGTGGGTCTCGTATCCATCACATTCCCGCGACCCGTACCAAGTCATCGGTCCACTTACGCTAGCTCTTTACCATGATATATTTAAGAATATATCGAAACTTTTCTGCAAGCAGTGTGAGGGGTCACTAACATCATGTTGATTTCCAACTTCATCACATAACAATCTTCAAATAAGCGAGTTTAAAACTTTCTAAAAACATTTTGTAGAAATAGGATCAAAACCTAATTTTAGAGATTTCGGAGATTCTAGGGATGCGGGATTTTTTTTTTTATGCTAGGTAAAAATCATCCAATGAGGAGTCCCGCTCTTGGGCGGAGCGGAAAGCAAGTGTCAGACTCTTACTGACTAAACAACCTACCCCGTTCCTACATCGCCATACATACCAGGGCCAGAGCCTTCCTTTTCAGACGCAAACCCTTGGCCCTAATTGGCTTCGACCCTTCTGAGGGTTGCGGGATTGTTCGACAAAGTCACCTGCTTGAGCGCAACTGAAGGAAAGTTGAGCGATAAGCTGATGCGCTGCGTGTCACGGGTTTGATTCATAAATTAAACATTATCTGACTGGTGGACGGCGAGCTACGCATTGCTCGTCGTCCACAAGCCCGTGCCTTCAGTGGCTAGTTAACCAGAGCTATCCTTTGTGTGATATGATTCATTTATTGGTGTCTGTTTTTTTATCAGTCCTTGACATTTAGCTAATGTTAGAGACAGTTGTCTATTATCTTGATAATGTCTGTACCTACAGATAGTCTAGTGGAAAAAAACTAGATTGCAGCACTAATCATAACACCAGTAAAACTAAAGTCTGTGTAGTGTCTGTGTCTTTCTTCAAAAGACCATCTGCTATAGCTAGCCTGTGCTATCCCAATGCTGGGCAAAGGCCTCCCTCCATTCTTTCCAGTTATCTCGGTTACACGCTTTATCGTTCTAATTCCCAAGGAAGACATCCAGATCATCCCGACATCTCCTTCGTGGTCTGCCGCGGCCCCTCGTCGCTGTGTCCGAGCACAAATCCTGTGTTTTACAGGCCCACAGCTCGCTAGGGAAAACTATATCTTGGAATATTTGAACGTCTCAAAGTGTCGCACCACGCGCCATAAAACATACAATCGTTTAGGGTATTGTACCCAAAGGGTAAAACGGGACCCTATTACCCAACCCCCCCTGTCCGGCGTTCTGCCGGTCTGTCCGTCTGTCGCCAGGCTGTTCTCTTAAACCGAGATAGTCAGACAGTTGAAATTTATACAGATGATGTATTTCTGTTGCCGCTATAACACAGAATACTAAAAAAACGGAACATAATAACATTTACGGGGGCTCCCATACAAAAAACGTGATGTTTTGCCGTATTTTTGCTAATGGCGAAAAGGGCTAAAACTTGGCCTCCTTTTTCTTTCACGCAAGCCAAGCCGCTGAAAGAAGCTAGTTCGTAATACTAAGGACCTCTCCTTAGTATTACGAACTAGCTCTTCATTAGTTAGGAATCTCTATATAAAATAACATTTTACCAAAAAAGGAAATTCCAATCAACATCGAATTTTTAATGAGCAATTAGTAAAACATTAATGTTGAAAAAGACAAATAACTAACAAACGTTTCCTTTTTCATATAAAAAATTAAAACTAAGACTAATAGAGTTCTTTTCAATAAAAATGCCAATAAATAACATTAAGAGCGGCCAACCCGACGTACATTTTCATACAACCGCTCTTACGTGATTACGATGTTATTGCACATCTTTCTTCAAATATTTTGAATACACTGATATCTTGTGGATATTATCTATATATATATAGGCTTCTATAGAAACCAAAACGTAAATTTGTGTAAGAGTAATCCAGTAAAGACTTTTGAAACTCTGCTATTTTACGTGAACTTTGACTCTCCATAATGTACTCCTATATAAAAAATATAAAAAAGTGTTTCTATAGAATTTTTTTTTGAGATTGTAATTTTTTTTCAAAAAGCCTTAAGAGTTTAATAAAAACACATACTTTCTGGGACTCGTTTTGTGGAACTTTCGAGTAAATCGTAGAATTACTCAATGCCAACAGAGTTTTCAGGTGTTATCTCTTTTTTCGCATTACTTTTGCATCAAACGTCACTTTGGATTGCTTTAGATGAAGCAACAAGTTTTAAACCATGCTCCAGACGAGTCGGGAAGGCCCACCTTAAGAAAAAAACAAACTAATTTTAAAAACATGATACATTAAAAGCTTAAGATTTATATGAAAGTATATTGATTTACATTTGACATAATTTATTTACTAACATAAATTATGTTCAGCTATAATCTTATTTATGAGACTTTTTTCGCCTCGTTTTTGATTTTTAAATGTGGTGACACTTTTTGCTGGTTTTTTTACGAAAGAATCTTATGGACCTTCCTAAGACGTTTCTTCCTATTTAAGCAGCACTTTTGTGTTCTTCTTTCTGTTTTTGATTTTTCCATTTTTAAGTGTTTTTGGGTGTACATAAATAACTATGATTTATTTATTTAAGGATTATAAACGTAGATATCAAAATTGATACACATAAAATTTACACTCAATTATAAGCAACTGCAACTTATGCTCAAACGAGTGGACATGACTCTGAATTTTTAGGTATGAAAATATGTAATAAATGAAGATGATGGCGTGATGATTTTTTTTGAGGTGTTAAAATTATCGAAACTTCTCTCTTTCTAAATAGAGCTAGATTGTGTAGCTATTTGGGTGTACAATAATTTTATTATATTCTGTTCTAGAGGTAATATCACAATTTAACTTAACGAAATCCCCCTGTGTTATTTCAGTTGCTCTTTGCAACTCTGCTAAACAATTCTGTTGCCCTGTAAAGTTTTTGTCCTCGATCGTTCCGTCAATTTTGCTGTCATCTTAATGAAATGCAGATGATTATGTGACATAAATACAATTATTTCCTTTTGACTTACTTTTCGCTTTCCTCTACACAGCTACAACCTTATAATATATCTCAGTAATCTTATTTTTACCATGGTTATATAAAAACTATACAGTGATTAAAAAAACGGCGTCCAATTTTTTTCCTCGTAACTGGGAAAAATGTGAACACCGTTGTCGTCGTCTTAATTTCGTTATGGCGTGAAATCTTTTTGTGGCATTAAATAGTGCGTTCACACTCTAAAAAATTGTCAGTGCAAAATAGCATACATAAATATAATATCGGTATATCAAAAAGGTCTTACAATAATTTTCAGATAGGTTTGCTAGGTACAATTACTCTTAAAACTTAAAAACAGAAGTCTAAAGTTATGAAAACTTGTCTTGTCTTTGTCGGTACATTCAAGTAAACGTTTTTCTCAGACTTTTCAATGTGTACAAGTACAAACGTCAGAGTGCCTAGTGCGAGTTTGTTTACGTAAACGCAATCGAGACGTTTATGGCGTTCGGTGCTCTGATTGGGTAGCTCCAAGCTCTTAACCAATCAGGAAACCAAACACGGTAAAAGTTGCGATTGCGTCAACCCAAAAAATAACGTTCGGCCCTCTGATTGGGCTGTTCAAAGTTCTTAACCAACCAGGGAACTAAACACGGTAAACTTTTCGATTGCGTTAACTCAAAAAATGACGTTCGGCGCTCTGATTGGGTTGCTTTAAGTTTTTAACCAATCACGTAAAGAAACGCGGTAAACGTTTCGATTGTGTCAACTCAAAAAAGTTTATTTCAGCGTGTTTTTCGAAGACACTATCAGAGTGCTCTTTTTTAAATGCATGAACCAACATTGCTCACTAAAAACGAGATTCTGCACGCGACAGCCCGTACCCAATTAACGTAAACTAGCAAATGATGTCAACAACGAAAAAACCGTGACGTTACACAATTTCACACTTTAGTTTACTACGAAGATTATCTTGCTATAAATAGGCTATAATTATTTATCCTCGTGCTATTTCGTTTAGCGAAATCTTTATACGTGCTAATCATAATATTTTTTGGCTAGCAAAAAGTTGTTAGACTAGCCAAAAGAAAAAAAATAAAGTTAGAGGTTTTCAACTGTGTGAATAATCGCTGCACAAACTATATGACTAAATGGAGCTTCTTTGATCTATCTTAAACACAGTACAAGTGTGGAAGCCTTCTACTAGGAGTTTAAAAAAATTATGACTGTGTTAACCGTTCTGAACATTTACCTGCATCTTGACCACATAAACAGAAGAAATTTCAAATAAACAGAAGAAAAAGACCGAGAGAAAGTAATCTAGTTATTAGAAAAGTCATTAATTTAGGCTACTAGGCCTCTAGTGTAAAAAACGCCTTCCTGATTGTCACATATTATTCTTCTCTGTTATTTCACTCACTCATTTTATCAGACACATCCAATCATCTATTTACTTTTTTTTTACCATAAACCTTCGGCCATAGAGGCTAACTTGTGTGTTGAGGCAGGTGTGAAGTATTACATAATTTAAACTTCCATACTTAGCAGCGGGCAGGGGATTGCATGCGCAATCTTTGACATATGACAATATACAACAAACACTCAACGCGTTTCCCATCGCGCCGCGTCTCCAAGGAAACAGTGTGTTGAGTGCGAGTTGTTTTACGTTAACGCGTTCGTCGCGTTTATGACGTTCGGCGCTCCGATTGGCCCGCTCCAAGCTCTTGGTCCAATCATAGAGCTGATCACGCTAAACGTCTCGATCACGTTAAGGTAAAAACAACTCACACTTAGCCCTCAGTTCTAACCTCTACAGCACGCTACAGTACACGATACATTTGTAATGTGGCATTTTAATCGCGACCGCGCCCGTGCCCTCACCCGCTCTAGTCTACGCGCATTCACTATGTACAAGCCTAAAGGGCGCCCCGCAGCGCCGTCATCACTTCTAATTAGTCAAAATTAATTAATGATTTCTTTTGATCATAAAAATACAATAAAATGACAAGACCAATGTACAATTATTAAACATTTTGAATTTATATTTCTCTAAAAATACATAAATTATTCATGTATCTGTTAATGCCGTATAATTTGTAGATTTATATTAGGTATTATAATGTTTTAATTAATTAAGACTTATCAAGTTTTATGGGTTGAGAATAAAATTGTGATGTATGAGAATTTTTATTGTTTTTTGTAGGAAAAAAAAACTAGATTAAAAAGATTTGAAAACTACAAAATGGTTTCAGTAAGTATGTTTTTCGATATCTTTATCTAAGACTGTGTCTATCTATAGCAAATATTATTATCTAACTATTATAAACTTAAAAATAAACTTTACAATATGTTTACATTAAGCAATTATATAAATATTCAACAAACATTAGTCTTTATATATCTCATTTAATACTGGAATGTCCATATTATTGTCAATGGTAGGTTGACGTATAATATGTGTTTTATGATATTAAATTTCATTTTTATTAGCCCTATTTACCGACTACTTCAGCCTCCTGGTACTATGGGTAAATGTGAAAGTGTACCATGGCCCTGGAACTAAATAAGGCAACGAAGGAACGGGGTGGGTTTTTTTTGTCAGAAGGTATAAGAGTGACACTATCTCCCATCCCACCCAATGGTGTGGATATGTCAATGAATGATTTTTACCTCCATGAAAAAAGGCGCCAGATAAATAAATTATAAATAAAATAATTAACTCTGCATACGAAAGAACCCAAAAAAACAAACAATGAAGTGCATTCATTTTATTACGAGAAAAATTAAGGACCACTTCAAAATAGCTTCATGTCAATAGATAGTTAGATATTTTTTATTATGGTAGGCAAAAATCATCCAGTGACGAATCGCGCTCTTGAGCGGTGCGGAAAACAGTGTCAGACTCTTACTGACTAAACACCTCACCCCGTTCTTTCACTGCCCTTCTCGCTGGAGACAAGCCTTCCTTTCAGAAAAAGATCCTGGGCCCCAGCAGGCTTCGACCCTTTTGCAGAGTCTCTACGAGATATTTTTTTATTGCACACCAAAAATAAAATAACAATAGGAACTTAAAATGGGTGGTCTGAACGCTAAAAGTGATTAAATTTTCTGGCGACTACTCCAATTACTGGAGAACAGTGGTGGCCGAGTGGTAAACGCCTCGACTTACGAGTTGTAGGTCGCGGGTTCAAACCCAGCCAGGCGCATTACTTTGTGTAATTTATTTCATCACCACTGCTCTCAAAACGGTGAAGGAAAACATCGTGAGGAAACCGGCATGTCCTAGAACCAAAAATTCGAAGACATGTGACATCCACTAATCACTGGGCCCGCGTGGTGGATTATGGCCCATTCCCTCTCCTAGAGAGAGGAGGCCTGTGTCCCTGCAGTGGGAACATTAAAAGGCTGATGATAATAATGATGACTCCAATTACCCAGATAAATGGCAACAATTTTAGTATAAATCGCACAAAAAAGACGCAAAATACTATGCGTTCCAAATATGAATAGGATCGATTGACAGGATGTGACGCCACGCCGTTCTGTCAAATCGAAGATATTTTTACAAAATTGAAGAACTCGGAGATGAGTAAAATTGAAAAACTGAATTCTGATTAAAATTTTTTCGTTTACAGTTCGTAAATAAATATTTTTTTTCGTAAATAAACTAAATTTAAAAAATATCTAGCCTCGATTTGACAGTAAATCGTGACGTCACAACATGGCAATGTCGATCCTATTCTCATTTGTAACGCATTGTAGCTATAAAACTTGACAAATGACCACCATTCGTGCCGTACTACTAGAAAATTGAAACCCATTAATTATTTTCTCAAACTGTTCACCTGTTGTTGATATAAATTTCAACAATTTGACTATCATTTGACCTCAACTTTCGCACATTAGTGGTGATAGATGACCATTTTTGCGGTCATTTGACGGTTCCCTTTAAATTTGTTATGATAATTCGTATAAAAAGCTGTGTTTAGATTTTATAATACTTATCACATATATCTCTGAAGACTTGGCCTTTTCCTTTACTGCTTTGCAGAAGTAAGCGACCGGCACAAGCAGAGCCTGCGTGTCACGGAAATGAATATGCTGCGCTGGATGTCGGGAGTTTCGCGGAAAGACCGTATTAAAAACTCCCGCATCCGGGGCAGCCTTCAGGTCCGTGACATAGCGGATAAACTGCAGGAGGGTCGCCTACGCTGGTATGGCCACGTATTACGAAACCGGCAGACTACGTTGGTAACAGATGCCTCGCCATGCCACCTCCGCCTGGACCCGGAAAACGAGGAAGGCCTAAGAGGCGTTGGATCGACGTCGTAAGGGACGATATGCGTGCCAATGGGCTTTCGGCAAAGGACGCGAAAGACCGAGCGAAGTGGAGGCGTTTGAGTTGGAAAGCGGACCCCGGGCACCGAGGTGAAAGCCAAGGAAGCAACCGGGACTAACGCTGAGATGATGATGATGATGGAGAAGTAGGCGACCGGCTGCCACTCCTTCTTGACCATGGTCTGAACCAAGGCTCGGTGTGAGAGATCGCCGCCGCCGATCTCCCCCACGAAGACACAGCGATGTTTTTCCCAAGCGTAGCTCAACTCTACCGTGTCCTCCGGGCTTCGTTTACTTAGAAGTGTGATTTGTTCATAGCTTCAAGAAGCCACAGAGGTGCATGGTTTTTATCTCAACTTGATACCTTTATGAACTCCCAAGATAAAAGGTATCGTCAGACAGACAACTAAGTGATTCTATAAGGGTTACGTATTTTCTTTTTGAGGTAAAAAACCCTAAAAACTATCAAGAAAAGTATTACCCTAAGTATATAAGACTGATTTAATTTTCCCAACTCCCTATTTTCCTCTTACAGTTTCAGCAACATTTTCAACGTATATTTACCCAATAATAACTTGTCCTGTCCACTTCAGAATGCGGCTGAAAGCGCTGCCAACTCGATGTAACATCTTATTTTCTATATTATAATACATTATTGTAATGCACTTTATATGTAACTGATATTGACATATTGTGTCGGTGCCAAGTTTCTAGTTGAAATGAACAAGAACAAAGTGATAATATGGGAAATCGACCGCAACTTTATTGGCAGGCTGATCTTGATAATAAATATAGGTGTATAATCAGCTTATATAGTAGGTACGCAGTAAATACGATGAACCAAAATGGCTGTCGTTGTTATGCTTACCCAGGCCCCGAATTCGATAGAGACCTGAATTTGTTGATGGTCGTTTTAAACATATTATTAGGTCGTTTATTTAATAATATTTATGCTTTAAATCATAGAAAAATGTACAATGTAATGTAAATGTAATTTTATCCTGTATTTTTTATCCCACCGGTATCGGGGTAGGTACTCTGAAAACGTCACCTGGAGCCCTCTAACGAAAAAGTGGACAGGAGTAGGTTTTTTAGCCAGTCAAAGTCTGAAACTATCTGCCGCAACACCCAAGGGCGCGGGGACGTCATTGGATAATTTTTACCCACCTAAAAAAAAAACTGTATCAGCAACACGGTTCAAGCTACCAGACGGTCACGGATCCAGAGGAAGAAACCTCCTAACTTTACGAGCCGTGCCGTGTCCAAGAGTACTGCTTTCTAAATCTCGCCCTTGACCCAGGCGCCTAACTACAGCCACCGGAGGTATTGGTCGAGGGTCTATACTCGTACCTATTATTATCCTCCTGCCTTTTTCTTAAGTTAATTCGTATCTTCTTCAACTCTTCCCTGTAAACTGTCACGCTAATCACTCATTTTTACTCTTACATTCCGTTTCTCACACAAGCATAGCATCAGCCTTATTAGGTTCCCATTGCTCAGGCATCCTCTCTCGGAGAGGTAAATGGGGCATAAACCACCTTGCAGGCCCAGTGCGGGTTGGTGGATATCACAAGTCTTCTAATTTTTGGTTCTAGGACATGCCGGTTTCCTTAAATAATTTCCTTCACCATTTTGTGAGCAGTGGTGATGAAATAAATTACACAATGTAATACGCCTGGCTAGGGCTTCACACATAGTAACTTATTATTAATTGCGCTCCCACTCCCTCCCCTTCTATTCAATAATTCAATTCAAAATTCAATTCAATAGAAAATTACCATCACACTTCCGTCTAATTCAAAGCTTACTCAAGTACCTCATTACTTTCTCCCATCTTACTATCAATTATCAAAACTGCCATGTTTATAGAAAACATCAAACGATCACAATTAAGTACCATTCATTGCACATATGCATACGCAACGCTGACTCTGCAAATACACGTGTAATTAACCCACAAGCATTCATTCACGTCCTATTGTATCTTTTAATTTCTTTTCATAACGATAAGTATCTTTTTGTTGGCGTATAATGTGTCTTTACGATGGTTTTGTCATTAGGTGCTCATTATGATCATTAAGAGTTATTGATTTTATCGAGTGTTTTGCAAAAAGTGATGCTTTGACCTTTTTGATTATGATTATTGATCTTTATTCAAAATAATAATCACACTGAGTACAGTACCGACGGCCGTACTGTATTTTAGCGAGCCTGAAGTTAGGCTCTCTGTTGTTAAAAAATAAATGGTTTAAACAAATAATTGCACTTGTTATTGCAGTCAAAAACTGTTATTGGCACTTATTTTTTTTTTATCTTTATACGAGCAACTTTGTAGAGTTTTCAAGCGCTAAAATTCACAGAGCCTAACTTCAAACTCGCTAAAATCCGACGGCCGTACTGTACAGTTTTTTTTTAGATGGGAACTCATCTTACAGACTGCTCGCGCTCTAGACTTCCAACGCTGCGTCTTCCAGTATGTGGATGCCACTCCAGAACCTTTCGTCCTCATCGACACACTGTTCTACGAACAATGTAAATGTACTAAACTTAAGGGCTCCTCCCCTTTTCCTGCCATCAAATTTACAAATTTTTAGAACTATGTCCGTAACCTTGATTCTCTTTGATATACTATTGATATACATATTCGATATACATTTCAGAAACCCTTCTCCATCACCGTCGGAGTTCACCAGGTTTCTGTCCTTAGTCCGTTTCTGTTCAGCGTGGTGCTGGACGTGCTGTCCTTCAACATCAGGGACTTACACGAGCAGCCGCCATGGCTGCTCATGTATGCAGACGACATCGCGCTGGCAGACTCGACAGTGGACGCTTGGTTCGACGTGTGACAGCGTGGAAGAAATCGCTGGAAAACGGCGGTCTGAAAATTAATGCGGCGAAGACCGAGTACTTGGCCTGTAACACAACAAACGCTGATCCTGTTCGCATTGGCGAAGACACAGTCGAGCGCACGGAACAGGTCAGGTACATGGGATCGATCCTCCACGAGTCCGGGGACGTCGAATGCGACGTGCAGTCGACGTCCCGGACGTCCCGGCGGCCTGGGCGAAATGGCGGGTGGTGGCGGGGATTATCTGTGACCCCAAAATGCCGATTAGGCTCAAAGGACAGGTCTATAAGACCATCATTAGGCCTGTCCTTTTGTATGGCAGTGAAGCGTGGCCTGTACTTGAGCGGCATAAGCTGAGCCTGCGCGTCACGGAAATGAATATGCTGCGCTGGATGTCTGGAGTTTCGCGGAAAGACCGCATTAAAAACTCCCGCATCCTGGGCAGCCTTCAGGGTAACAAATGGCTCGCCATGCCACCTCCGCCGGGACCCGGAAAACGAGGAAGGCCTAAGAGGCGTTGGATCGACGTCGTAAGGGACGATATGCGTGCCAATGGGCTTACGGCAAAGGACGCGAAAGACCGAGTGAAGTGGAGGCGTTTGAGTTGGAAAGCGGACCCCGGGCAACGAGGTGAAAGCCAAGGTAGCAACCGGGACTGGCGCTGAGATGATGATGATGATTTGATATACATTTCTGATGTGATTACGTGATGAAACTCTGAGCAAAACTCTATCCATTACCCTTTGGGTAAAGTCTTATTTATTAGGAACACATTAAATAAAATTAAAATGACTTGTGTGACTTTGTGAGCAGTAAGCAGTGATTAGTGACCGAGTAGCAACAGCTCTGACTTACGAGTTGTAGATCGCGGGTTAAAACCCAACCAGGCAGATCACTTTAAGTTATTTATTTCATCACCACTGCTCTCAAAACGGTGAAGGAAAATATCGCGAGGAAACCAACATGTCCTAGAACCAAAAGTTAGAAGACAATGTGACATCCACCAACACGCACTGGGCCTGCGTGGCGGATTACGGCCCATTCCTCTTCCTAGAGAGGAGACTTAAGTCCCAGCCGTGGAAACATTATAAGGATGATGCTTCAAGAATGCATCAAATAAAATTAAAGTGTATTATATCCACAAACGTTACGTTACGGTAGCGTTGGAAGGCCTCCCACAAGGTGGACCGATGACCTGGTCAGGGTTGCTGGAAGCCGATGGATGCAAGACACACAAGACCGGTCTTTGTGGCAGCGCTTGGGGGAGGCCTATGTCCAGCAATGGACATCTTTCGGCTGAAATGATGATGATGATACCCACAAAAAAACCATAAGACACAACAATAAACAACAACAATCCTTTTCAAACCGTAGCCATGACACTTCTCTGTTATGTACAACAAATATTGACAATATCTTATCAGTACAAACATTATCTGACAAAGGAACTCCGCCGCGAATACTTTCAGTGTTAAATCATGCAACTTTGTACTCCGCATTCTTGTAAGTAGGACGGCCGAACTGCATAATGTTACTCTCCTTTTTATGACTGTAGTTGAATAAATTTAGTCCTCTCAAGGGGGAGACATATAACTTTTGATGATTTTAAATCCAGTCTAAAAGTTTTGAAAAAAAAATATAGGTATAACAAAAATAAAATTATCATTAAATAAAAAGTCAAATAAATAAAAAGTCAATCATCAAATAACCCACCTCTGATCGTTCCCGGCGCAAAAGGGCCCATAACACTCGCATTACCTCGCTGAATAGCAATGGCCAGTCTTTGCATCAAGAACGACCAAGATCGGGAGTCACCCGTTGCCTCATCGAGCCTACGGCCCAAATCTCCCACAAAACACTTTGCCTCCGTACTCCAACTGCCCAGGGTATCCAAAGCTACCGGCACAAAATGATAAAGCCGCTCCAAGGAAGCATACTTGAGCCTCTTCTTAGAGCAGGCGTCTTCAGCAGCGGCAAAGGCAGTATACATGGTGCGACTTAGGTGACTGGCGGCGAAAGTGCTGACACAGGTTGCGTCCCAGATCAGACACTTCCCGTTTTTCCATGGCACAAGAGTCAGCCCATCCGGCCTCTTACCATCGGATCTGCTAAGACCTGGAGGTTCAAGCACGCAGGGGATGTTTGCCGATACAAGAGCTCTACGGATTATGTCGTTCAGGGCATGGTGACGCGGAAACCTTCCTGTTCAGCGCCGACAGCTCAGCGCGTGATGGGCATCGGCTTCCACCATGAAACCGCACGCAAATATAAGTTAAACTAAACAATTTTTCTGATATTTTGATTTATGAATATTTCTATTTATTTTTCATTGACCTTGTGTAATTTATTTTCAAAGTTATGTCAAATACAGACAAAAAAGCGAAAATCAGAGAAAAGCAATTGGCTGTATTTTTATGGAACATGACAAAAGACAAAATAAAAAACACTATTCGATAATTTAAACGAACAACCGTTTAGTTCAAAAGCAAATAAGGACGGTATACACCAATAAAATCTATTTTAAACCCTTGTACAAAAACAGTAAGGAAACTAACACGTTTAGTAATAAATTGTAAATGCGTGTAATGGCCTGAAAACAGCACATTTTACTACAGCGTCTATTGCATCAGATGCTTTCTACGTGAGCGCTAATGTTAAAGACACTATGTCTAGGTATAGCTAAATGATGTCCTAGGAAAATACCAGATCGTCTTTTTTTTGGATGCGGAAATCGTCTGTACCCAGGTGTATACCTGGGTACACAATTCGAGAGTATTCTCGAATTATAAAATGTGAAAATGTGCATTTTTGTTTTAAGCCTAGCAAGTAAGTTTTTTTTTTATTTTGGTGAGCAAAAATCTGCAAAAGCAAGCAAAAGAGCAGAAGGCTGCAGTGACAAATTTGCACGTGTGTTAAAAACCTGATAATAATATGATAAACTATTTTATTGCAACTAAATTGTGGCGGGGAGATTACGCGCTTTTTTTCGCACAAGTGCGGAAAACTGTTAACTGTGTGTAGGATAAAAGTTGGTTCCCGAGTAGTGCATTAAAAATTGTTAATTGTATCAGGCGCACATTGACCCCCACGAGGCGCGGGTCAAACCAATTCCGCCCCGGTCGCAATGATAAACTGCACTTATATAAAAATGTACTATGTATTACAATTAAATTGTGGCGGGGAGAGCATGTGCTCTTATTCGCACTAGTGCAAAAAACATATCCCATTGCGTACCAGTAAGCGGTGTGATAAAACCGCGTTTCCAGGTAAGTGTATTGAAAAAATATAAGTATACGTATATTCCTATTCTAACGGTAAACAAATTAACTATTCATACTAAAAATACATGACTTAACTTTTTGATTGTCTATGTTTTTGCAGAGTTGGAGAAAAAAAACTGCTATGGATCCGTAGATAGTGTCTATTAGTAAACGCCTACATTCAAAACACATATACAGCTATTTACCAAGTAAATGACAATGCCCTTTTAAATCACAAATATTTATTAAACTTCAACACCTAACAGTTTTTTTTTTGTAGGTAAAAATCATCTAATGACGAATCCCGCTCTTAGCCGGAGCGGCCCCTTACAAAACTGCTTAAAGATTTTTGTCGGGTTTTTTTCAAGTGACTTCAGTGGTTGTTTTAATTATTCGCAAATTGATTCCTAGTGGATATTGTGATCTAAATTTGGTGTAGTTTTGAAACTCAAGTATCTGTGCAACAATGTATCGAATCATTAAAACAGGCTCAACCTCGTAAGATTTAGTTGAGACTTTTTATAAAGTGTTGACTACCTCAGTAAAGCTTGCCGGGAATGTTGACTTAATACATTTGCTACCAAATACTACAAAAACATTAGAACGTGTATAGACGAGTATATTATAATGGCAAACATTATTAACTATATATAGAAAGACATGTCTTGACTTTTGATTGGTTCATGTTTTGTGAAGACATAGAAAAAAAGTTATGTGAAAAAATTTCTCGTATATGTTTATTGTATTATTTATAAAGAAAAAAAAAAAAAAAAAGAAAAACACTACTACTACACACACACTACACACTACTTCACTACACACTACACACACACACTACACTACTACTTTATTATATACCACATTAACTACCTATATAAACATATATAGGACAAATATTATTAAAAGTAAGGGTACAAATGCCGTCTTATCGCACAGAGCAATCTCTTACAGATCCTTCTGGGGCCAAGGGTTGATGCGAAAACGCAACACCGCAGCCCTGGAGCTAAGGCAGGAAGGAACGATGGGTCGTTTAGTCAGTAAAAGTCTGACACTGTCTCCCGTTTCGCCCAAGGGCGGGATTTGTCATTGGATGATTATTACCTATCTACCATAAAAGAAAAAAAAAATAGCAAACATTATTAACTCTTCTTATAAGAAGACATGACATAATAGAAATAAACTTTTTTAATGGCTAATGTTTTGTAAAGTCAGAAAAACAACTACTGCGAAAAAAAACTACTTCTCGTATAATGTTTATTCTATCCTGGTCTATGGATCCATAGACAGTGACTATTAGTAAACGCCTACATTCAAAACACATATAACAGCTATTTACAAAGTAAATGACAATGCCCTTTAAATAGTAAATATTTATTAAACTTCAACACCTAACAGTTTACTTAAATGTAACTAAAAATAACTAAGACATAATGATCTATTTACCTTGTCTGCCTAAAAGATTATTGGTCAAACAAATCAGGTAAATCACCCAGTTATCGGTATATTATCAAAAGAAAACAATTTATTGGTTAATTAAATTTAAAATTAAGTGGTTTTCTGAAATTTAATTTATGGTAATGAAATTAATCGATTGCCGATATTGATGATTTGGTGCTTTTAAATATATTTTTTTATGGAAAATCAATACGATAATATTTTAATTAATGGATTGAAAATCATCATAAATCTTAATTAGGTAGGATCGTTTGCTTAATTAACGTAAAATTGTATTTTGGTCTTTTAAAAAAATCTGCTTTCTGATTTTGGTACACTTTTTATCTTGTATTTTTGTCGTTTTATGTGTTGTTTATAGAGTTTTTTAAACGGTTTTATTTTTAATATTATTTTTATACTAATCAAGTTAAAAATTCTAAATATAAAGTATATTTTTATTAACATAATACACACATCATTATTTATTAATTTTAATGCCTGATCTGTTAAAAATTTTAAATTACTGAAAATTAAAATTTGCCCTTAACAAATGACCAAGTTGTGCAGAAAAACAACAACAAAAAAATCGGTTTATTATTTTGTATAGGTACATTCTGAACGGCTGGAACTTACAAACAACTACTTAACAATAATAATCGTGGTTTGGAAGTATGCAAAATAGAGAATAAAGTCTCACAAACCTCTATTGAAAAGACAAGGGTTCTGTCGCGTGGGCAACTGCCCGTTAGATGATTTCAGGGTGTCACACATTTTCAAATTGCGCGAAGAACTTTAATAGCGCGATGCAGAATATTGTATTTTCCTTGTAGTTCTCATATGCGCCATCGATGTCGCTATATCGTTGTCCAATTCTATAATGTTTAAAATTATATCTCCCAAATGTCCAAAAACTGTTCCTCTCACCTTACAGTCTGTGCAAAACACTGCGAAATCTTTACAAAGCAAATGGCGTCGCCCCATAAACAAATGTTTGATTTCAATACAAATTGGTAATTTTCTCAACAATGTGGGTGTCTTACTGAAAGGCTGACAAATATAGACTTATTAGTATGAATCAAATACAGACATAAATATGGACTCACTATTATTATAAGTACTGTATAGAAATATTTGACCACACAGTTGGCGCCATAGAGTGACGCAGGGGTGACGCGATCGATGTCGCGGATTTAAAAACTAGCTGTGTTCAAAAACTGCACGATCCTGAATTGCACATTATAGTACAAGCTAAATAAAAAAAAGTTTATATGTTTTTAGGTACGCCTCTAGGTCATCCCGCCACCCCTTTCTAGGTCGGCCTCGACGACGCTTACCGACGCTGACCTAGACGCATACCGAGAGAACTGGTCCGAGATGGCACAGGAAAAGAAGATTTAGCCTTCTTCGTCAGCAAGTCCTTACTTGGGGGAAGCCTTTATTAAGCAGTGGGACAAAAAGTGTTTTTTGACCAAAGTTTGGGGTGAGTATAAGATAAACTAAGGATAACTATATTTCAAAAATACAAATAGGATAATCATTAAGAGCAATAATACGTTTTCGACGGTGTACTTATTGTTTTTAATTAAGGTAATGTCTACAGAAATATTCAAGGCATAAAGTAAGGTGTTGCATTTACGCTGCTGTGTATATTCTTGACCCAAACTTGGCACATGCCTTTAAATAATTCCCTGCTTTCAGACGGGTGAAGCCGGTGGCAAAATTTAGTGTAGGTATTAAAATGAAATTTAAATTCATTACTTATCTGAGAGACAACACACAACCTACTATGTCTAGATTTTTTTATGATTTAAACTAGTGCTTGACTGCGATCCCACCTGATTACAAGCAGTCATGTAATCGTTTATGAAATGTTAAATATTCGTTTTCATACAAAAAAAAAAATATATACTTAATAACATCTCCTGAACAGTTTATAATGATATGAAAGTTTGTAATAGTTATGTCAATGGGAAATTCCATAAGATATAAGATAATTGCAGAGGATTTAGATAATACAATTCTGTAGAAATTCAGTTTATTTGGATTTGATGTTAAATAATTGAACGCGTTATCAGCTGTTGTGAGATTGTTTGATAACATCGCATTCATTGCATTCTTTTTACTGTGATTAATGATATGAACTTACTTGCTCAGCTCTTGAATACTTGGGTTTCTTGCTTGCAAAAATCCCGTAGATTATTCTTAGGTGAGGTAGGTAGGTCTCCGTCGCAAGGTAGACTGATGACGGAGCAATACCCACAGTCTACCTTCCTACTACCTACGGTGAGCTACCCACCTCACCGTCCGACCATCTAGTAACCGTCCGAACCAAACCCAAATCGTTGACAGTGTGTAGTGTTTCACGCACAACAGAAAGTGATGTCAGCATAACGGTCCAACATGGTGTAAGGCAAAGAAGGAACATCGGTGTGGGTTTTAATCAGTAAAATTCTGACCCCTTTTCGCTCCACTCAAGACCGCGAAAAGTCATTTAATGATTTCACTTAAAAAAAAATACGTGTGGCACTCGGGGACTGCCGCGGTAAAGCTATTGCATAGCATTCTGTATCAACTTATGCAATTATAATTATTTATTTTTTGCACTTTGTTCATTCATATTCAAAACACTTTATACACAAATTTTACAAGTACAGCCGTTCACTGTTGTAGATAAATACTTATACACCTATATACTTTCTCACAAACAGCTGATTATGTATTCGTCCGATTTCGGAGCAGCTCGTCTCGATTCGGGCGAGTTCCGTAAAGTCGTACAATACGTCTAGAGTTGGATTACGTTAAGTCTGTGCGTGGCTGGGAGCGTGCTTAATGTTGCCAGTGTAATTAATCTACTTTCCCTCATATAATAAAAAAAATACAAAGTAAACAAAGCACAAGAAATACGTTTTGAAATCAATAATGGGAAATACGATTAATTTCATTACATATTATTACATTTTAGTTTGTTCTTCAGGTTTTCTAAAATTCTAGATGACGATTAGTTAACGATGTAGCGATTTTAAAGAAATGTAAATTTAATAGTATTTTTAGATAAAGAAACATGTCAAGATTGTTTACATTCTTTTCAGCTAGTATTTAAACAAATCAACTGTATTTGCTTTCATTTGCACAGGTAATTACGTAATTACGGACGTCTACTTCCTGTGAGAAACCTACCTGCCGAATTTTAAGTTGTAGGTGTTATAGTTTCTGAGATATAGTGATTAATCAGTGAGTGGTATTTCGCTTTTACATATTAGTAGCTTTTGCCCGCGGCTTCGCTTCCGGTATCAGAAAAATGTGATAAATGAAGACCGTCCCCTTGACCGATTTTGTGCAAACTTCACATGAACCATCTACAAAATAGTCCGAACAAAGCCTAAACATTTGGACGTTTTTAAAGTTGCATTGATCTTTATATATATACATATTGATATAGATCCAAATCTATATAACTACTACTTTAATGAAAGTAAACAAATAGATTGAATTATTGTTTAATTATTATAAAAAAGTCATGAGAACTTAGAAAATTAAGTACTTTATTTAATATATAATAGCTTGTTATAATAGTCACTTGATTAAGATTCAAATACACAGTAGCAGTCCATTTTCAACAAACTCTAATAGCACGTTATAATAATCACTTGTTAAGAATCAAATACATGGTAGCAGTCCATTTTCAACCAACTCTGTTTTTCTGTCAGGAACCACTCGGGTACGAATATTCAGGGAAATTTGTTGTTCTGGTCACCCGAAAAAAATATTTGACAAACGGTCCACCTTTGGAAAATCGTATCGTAGGCCCGATATTTTCTCATTCCTCTTAACAAGCACGTTTGAATTTCAAGATAATATCTTTACCAACACTTTTAACCACTTTCGGTATAATGATGACGATTATTTATTTTAGAAAACGATTAAAAACACAGAACACAACACGTTCTCCTGACACCTGACATAAATGTCAAGATGACGGCAAATGATTAGTTTCCTTTTTTCGGCGCGCGCAGACTAAACCCGGCCGCACACCAGGCATACAATTGTTTCTCCACAATTGTAGCGCCACATTTGAAACGCGACACAAAAAACGAACCGGTTCGATCTTGAATTATTGTAGCGCGGATGTTCTCGCCACAAAGTGCGCCCGCTACAAATGTTTCCTCGGTGTGCGAGCTCACGTAGGAATATATGGGGGCGATAAATGTGTCGCGTTTCAAATGTGGCGCTACAATTGTGGAGAAACAATTGTATGCCTGGTGTGCGGCCGGGTTTAAAGATATTCTACTATATTCGCACGACACACAGCGCCGTGTCGAAGACTGCCGAACTGACACGACGTTAGACGATGCACGGCCTTCAAGCCACACCTCCGTGCCCGTCGGAGTGGGGAGCGTGAGGTTTTTTCGTTACGGAATTTCTGGATTTAGTCCCCGCGCTCAAGGCCTGCGATAAAAGCTATGCATAGCTTAAAAGGGGTTAACCATAAAATAATCATCATCATCAGCCTTTTTAATGTCCCCACTACTAGGAGTCAGGCCTCCTCTCTAGGAGAGGAAATGGGCCATAATCCACCACGCGGGCCCAGTGTGGGTTGGTAGATGTCACATGAATGTCTTCGAATTTTTGGTTCTAGGACATGCCAGTTTCCTCACGATGTTTTTTCTTCACCGTTTTTGAGAGCAGTGGTGATGAAATAACCAACGTTTAGTTCATTTTTGCGTACACTCGAAGCGAAAAGTTTAAAGGTTTGGTTTAGCACCATAAGATTCAAGCGATTTTTTTTTGTATATGGTTAGGCAGAAATGACCGCGAAGTACATAGCTAATGTATGTGAGTCGTATGTCCATAATGTTACCTCCACAAATAATACTTGACATAACATTCGTCTAATTTTTTAACTCATTATCAATAGACGAGATGTTTATCTTAAATGATTGTAATAGCTTATAATTTATTCTATGTACAGTTAGCAAAAAAGTGCCCGCGTTACGTCAAGCGAGTGTTGGTAATAAGAGCTTTTTTGCTGATGGTACTCTACACATGTGAACTATAGACTAATCTACATATTTGCTCTATTTGATGTAGTCTTTGGAATGTCATAGAGGAGACACAGTCCTATATTATATTGTCCACCACGCCAGTTTTTTTTAACGAAATACATAATTTTAAACTCCTGAGCCCCAAGCGGCTGGCGGCGTTCGCACAACTATTGTCTTTCTATTATGTCTCTAATTACGATACTCGAAAGGTTAAAACAATAACTGTTTTAAATAGCCGATCCGACACTAGCCTTAAAGACTTCCAAAATTATATTTTGGAAGTCTTCAAGACTAGTGTGAATAGGCTTTTAATAAACTAATGCGCCTCAACTATCAACGATTGCATCACTGCTTACCATCAGGTGGGATCGCAGTCAAGCATTAGTTTATAGCAAATAAAAATAAAAGAAAACCATATTTTTTATTTATTGAAAGGTTTTTTTTCTTCGAGTACAGAGTAGTACCACATGCTGGTGAGAACCGAACTTGAAGAAAAAAATTATGCTGATATTTTTCAAATTTGACAACATTATGTCGGCTAGCGTATAATAAGTCTCATTTTTGTTTTCTATCAATATCTACGTTTTTTTGAGGATGGGAAATCGACAAATAATTTCAGCTCTGGTTTTGCTCTCGGGCAAAAGTCTGACTTATACAGACTAAAACATAATCCCGCAATTACAAAGGGCAATAATTTGATTTCGCAAATAATATCTGACGTCTAATTAAAATAATGTCATTGTCAACATTAATTTAATAATATGACATTCGTGTTTGTTGCATAAACATTGTATTGATAAGCATTCTAATTGTGTACACAAACATGGATTAATGTTAGTCGGCAATGACCTGGATCTGTAATACTAAGCACGTGCTTATTTATTGAGTTATTTATTAAGATAGAAGATTAGAGAAAAAAACAAAACAATCTTGATTTCTTTCCTTTTTTATTTAGATGCAATAATTTCGTGAAAAACTGATTAAAAAACCACCAGGTGCATGTCATGGCATGGTAAACTTTTTCTTTACGGTTTTTTTTTTTAAATTTCATACATCTTCTTAATTACTTACAATGAGTCAAAGAGTGGGAATAAAAAACTTACCTTTGAAAATAGATTTTATATTCACAAAATCTGAATCTAATCCAGATCTGTAATCTGTAATTCACCGTTTCTTTTATCGCATTCTGACTAATCTATATAAAAGCTAAATATAAAAACATACAGATTTGTCGGCAATGGCGGTCGCTACTGTAGACAGTAGCGACCGCCATTGTAGTTCAACTTATTTGGCATGTACTATAACAGATGTTCAGGTCTCGATCGAAGCGGGGTACAGTACGTAATCAAAATCGTTTATTTCAAATGGACCAATTGCAAGCACTTTTGAGTTGTCAAAAAGTCGTTCACTCAAAAAAAAGAAAGAAAGTTATATTTAATTATTATAAATTTAAAATCATAGCAACGGGTTAGTTTATTTACCGTGTGCACTATATTTTGTTTTGTCCATTACTTCATTAAGAAACATTACCAGCTCTATACTCTTTCTAACTCTATACATTCCACTGTGTCTATTTGTCCATACGTGCATACCGCTGTCAATATGACATTATTTGTGGTAATTATTTTGACAGCTCCAACCGCTCCCTCTGTCATGGCCGCCGTTACGTCACGTTCGGTTTTTAAAATTAGAACTGTTTAACTTTGTGGTCCTCAATGGCAAACACATTTATCATCTACGAGCTTATACACATAAAATACACATGAAAATTAAAAAATGTCTCAGGGACACTTTTTTTTATAACCTATTTGATAGGCTTGCGTTTGACCACTATCTCACCTGATGGTAAACCATGATATTGACGATGGAGCACGCTTGCCTGAACACAGACTCAAGCAGGAAATTCTATTGTACTGTAGATACAATAAATATGTCCGCAAATCGTTTAGTACATAAGGGTGGGGTTATGTGGGGCTGTTTCGTACATCTGGTGACCTGATCGATCATGGAACGGTCTTGGCGGGATTCGGGCAAAATGGGCTTCAACTTTGTATCGATGCCCAATTCATTGGAGTTTAGTCTCGACGAGTGCATCATTCCTGGGATAGAAACTATCCTACACCTGGAAACGGTCTACCCGTGGTCCAATTTTTATTTCGATCCAGTCACCAGTTTGAGCGTAAAGGAGTTGCAAACATACACACTACTCACAAATACTTTTATACACATACTGTATATTATATACAATCTTTTGCCCTTTTAAACTTGAAATCCAAGCGAACGCCGGCGTTTGCATACCTATAGATAGATAGATAGATAGATTAAAACTTTATTGTACACCAAAAAGTAACATAACTTATACAAAAACTACTACTACCAACAACTACTACTATTGTCTTTCGTTATGACTAATAAAGGTATTGGAAAGGGTAATAGTAGTGTGATGATTTTTTTCACGTTCAACCGTTTGCTAAATAATTAATTATCCTTTTGAATACCGCAATTAGAGACATAATTGAAAGAAAATAGGTGTGGTTTAAGTAATAATAATATTTCACAACTTTTACACAACGCCATCTAATCCCAAACTAAGCAGAGCTTGTGCTATGGAGTATTAGACAATTGATAAACGTACTTATGTATTAATTTCTAAATACATACACATTATTAAGTAGCCTTCTGCCAGCGGCTTCGCCCGTGTGAAAGTAGGGTTCTCCATACAAACTTCAGGCCCCCATTACATCCCTTTAGGAGCTGAATTTTGAAAAACCCTTTCTTAGTGTTCGCCTACGTCATAAAACGAAACCTTGTGTAAAATTTCACGCTCCTAGGCCCAGTCGTTTTGGCTGTGCGTTGATATGTCAGTCAGTCAGTTTCTCCTTCTATATATACACCGTGAAATTTAAATGGTTGTTTTCCCGCAGCAAAATCACTTGCCATAAGGAGTACTTTTGAAGCATACAGTAAAAATAAAAAAAATTAAAAGTTTTCTTTTATAAATAATTATTAAAAATATTTATCAACTCAAAAAAGCGAAAACAATAGTAACATTTGACGTAATTTGTAGGTACTACTAAAGTCACATGAGCAGCACGCTGTCAAAGGAAACAGATTCATTAAATATTTAACCCAAAATAAGCTCTCGCACGTTATGATACGTCATAATTAGCTTGCACCCTACAGGTCAATTTTTTGTTTTTAATATTTAATTTTTTTATCAAACGTTTGTATTACCAAGATACAACCATTTCGCTGAGGGAAAACAACCATTTAAATTTCACGGTGTATATGTAGTTCAACTTGAAGCATTCAAAAATAATAGAAAGGTACTAACTTTTTACGCCCACCGTACCTTCCAACAAGCCATATTTAAAGTAATGTCACCATAATACCGAACTGGCTACTGGCATTTAATTAATTGTGATTTACATGTCCCGTTTCCATTTAACTTTCACTTAAATGTAATTTTTTTCAACATCAGCCATCAATCTTTGAGTCGACTGGTTATTAAAATATGTAATAACGGACAAGGAAAATGTTGAGCTTCTCTGGAAGTAACGAATAAAAATGGCCGCGTCTTTTAGGATGAGGCTACAGGAATAATGATTTTCCTCAATTAGAGTTTTAATCAATCAACGTATCCAGGTTTTAAAGATGATTAAATTTCGGAATGACTTTGAAAATTAAGAAACTTCTCTTCAATACATACTATTATAAATTTTCAACTCCTGTATCTATAAACTAGAAAGCTCGTACGATGATCATTTTTTTTTATTTTATTATGCAAGCTTTTATTATAAATCTTTACGGAAAAAATTGCATAACGTGCATTGAAATGAATAACGTAAATTAAAATTGAAACTGTAACCTGTGGATATACCCCGACACTAACCGGGGGTTTAACCCTAGGTTACGGGAAAAAAATCTGCTAATAATACATTTATGTTTACCTAACTGCCCATCAACTTGCAGATTTTATTCGCGATTACAGTTTTGGTCTCATAGTCTCACCTGTTTAAGTATCGATCACTAAATACCAATCACCCTGTCGATCACTAAATACCAATACCTATCGATCACTAAATAGGTACCAATTTAGGAAAAGTACTATGATTGATGTTTCTCTATGATTATATTGATGTTTCTCTATGATTATATTGATGTTTCTCTATGATTATATTGATGTTTCTCTATGATTATATATATTCCATTTGCAGGAGTTGCGGCGTAGTAGCCTTGTCAAATATACAAAGTTGATACGAAAAACACCCATAGCCTGCCATTTTATCTCATAAGTAACTATCATAACCATAACATAAACGCAGATAATTTAAGGTTACTAATAACAACTTTCATAATGAACCGGCCACCGCAGGCGCGAGTTTGCGGACGGCGAGCAATGGGTAACTCGCCATCCGGTCGTCTGGTAACAGTCCGGACCAAGCCAAGTCGTCCACGGCGCGCTAAAGGGTCGAAGCCTACTGGGGCCCATGGTCTCTTTCTGAAAGAAAAGCTTGGCCCCAGGGTGAAAGGCAAAGAAGGAACGTTGTGGGGTGTTTAGTCAGTAAGAGTCTGACACTGATTCCCGCTCCGCCCAAAAGCGGGATTCGTCATTGGATGAATTTTAACAACCATAAAAAAAGAAATAAAAAAACCTTAATAATGAAAAACACTAATTATAAAAACTCTTACTTACGTTTTCACTAACACTAGGCGACCACCTAAAATGAATGCCTAAATAAAAATGCGCTGTTGGATTTTAGACCTTCCACCCAAAATCGAGAGTCGAAAATCCAATAAACAGAAATGATTGTCGCAGTGATCAAATTATAAAGTAGTGCTATTGTATTAGTGTCTTAATCTTTCTAAGAATTCTTTAGATGGCAAGTTATAATACTAAGAAATTAAGATTTGTTTTTAATATGATTATTTCCTTCCTCAATTCGATAAATGCCCGTGCGCAGATCTAAGCGAGACACAACAGCTTTTTAATTGTGTCTCTAATTACGGCATACAATAGGTTAATATTGTCCAGAGATTTGTTATGGCTTGGCGTTATTATGAGTTTTGCTTAACTGGCTTTTGCTAATGGCTTCGCCTGCGGGAATGTACACAGTTATTCGAAGAGAACATAATCCTGGGGTACTAAAGTATCCTACTGCTAATAAAGTACTGGCCTGTCAGTCTAGTAGTCAGTGACCCTGACTGCTATGCGGGAGGTCGTGGGTTCGATTCCCACCCAGGACAAATGTTTGTGTGATGAGCACCATCATTTGTTCTGTGTTTGGGCGTAGATTATTTATAATATGTATGTATTTAGTAATATATAAGTATGTTTATCTGTTGTCTAGTACTCATAACACAAGCTCAGCTTAGCTTGAGACTTGACGGTATTGTGTGACAGTTGTCGAATCGTTACATAGTATAAAACAAAGCTGCTTATATATCCTACTAGCTTCTGCCCGCGACTTCGTCCGCGGAAACTTTGTGAGACAAAAGTTGTGATAGCTCAGTTAATATCCCTGTTATATAAATAATTTATAGCCTATGTCACTCAGGAGTAAAGCAGCTTTCTATTATAGCTTCAATTTTTCCAATCGAACCATTTGTTCCAGAGATTACCTCCTACAAACAAAAAAACAAAAAAACAAACTTTACCTCTTTATTATATTAGTGTAGATATATGCTTAGATCTGTAAAAGTAAGCAACGGATTTTGATGCGGTTTTTTTTAATAGATGATTGATTCAAGAGAAAGGTTTATGTGTATAATACATGCATAAAATATTCAATATCAGTACCCGTGCGAAGCTGGGGCGGGTCGCTAGTATATTATATTATTATCCTATGTCATATTATAGACACTTATTTTATTTCTTCTATTTTATATAAGGTTCGGACTAAGCGTTTCGCTTCATCATTCATTCCGCGCTCATCGACAGACTGGAACAACTCGAGAATTGAACTTTTTACAAAAGATTGTTTGTACGGAACCTCAAGTGGTTTTAGTGCTTATTTTATAATTACGCCAGTTTTTAAGAAGATTTTTGTATTGAAGTTTCTCCAAAATTCATGCAATATAAAGAGTTTTAAAATAACTATTATTTAGTAATAGGATCCACATAGAGTCCTCAGGTTCCATACGAGCATCTATCAAATTCTACTACAGCCACTATAAAAATATAGTAACTCTAAAGTCTCAAATTCCTTCCTTTGTAATCAAACACCATACTATTAAACCTAGGATTTTATGAGAATATCACAGACTCATACAAACATACATGATGACATACGCTTTTTTTTTAGTAGGAAATTACCGGATGACTTTTCTCACTCCACGGTGGAGTGACAGAGCATGACTAACTAAAACCACACCTATTTTATTCATTTTTATTTTTTTTTATTTCTTTTGGGAAAACAAGCAATTACACAAAGTTTCTTAATTAGTGAAACCTTAGTATCTAATGTTAGTAGTTTATGTGTAACTCACAACTCCCGTTTCTTTTTTAAGTACCCTTTCGTTCACTGGTTTCTCTTTAGAAAGGAAAACCATGGTCCCAGTAGGCTTCTGCCCTGCTGGGCCCCTTCGGTTTTACTGACATCTCTTTGAGGCACGTGTGGAACATTACACGCCGTTGATGGCTCAGGTTTGGTCCGGACGGTTACCGGTCCACCGGACAGCTTAGCTAAGTCAGTCGTTTATAATGTTCCTACAGCTGGGACTCAGGTCTTCTCTCTAAGAAATGGCAAGGGTACGTTTCTTGCCATCTCCACCACGTGGGGCCAGAGCAGACGGCGAGCTATCCATTGCTCACTATCCGCAAAACCATGCCTACGGTGGCTGGAAATCAAGGTGGAGTCCCGGCATACTGTTTGGGTGTATGGACGTCCATTAAATAATGTATTTATCTTCTTCATAAATCTTCTGCCAAATATGATGCCGACAAAACCCAATACATATAAAAAATCTAGTTTATTTTTTTCTGTACCCACACTTTATGGCGCAATAAAAACATGGCACATCATTTTAATTAAGTACCTTGATTAATTAAATAACCGCTATAAAGATTAGTAAAAGGACTCATGAGATATTATCGCTCAAGTTACAATGTTGCCATGTATGACGTTTCCAGGAATAACTGTCCAGTATAAGTTGACCTGTTGCTGGATTGGTAAGCCTGTAAGACTGCAAGCATAGCATAGCATCAGCCGTGGGCAAAAATCATCCAATGATGAATCCCGCTCTTGGACGAAGCAGGAAACAGTGTCAGACTCTTGCTGACTAAATACCCCGTTCTTTCTTTCCTTTTCGCATTGAGGCAAAGCCTACCAAGCCGCCCATGGTACGAGTTGAAATTGCGAAATTGGCTACAAAAGTGCAATCGGATAAGTACAGAGGTTCCACACCAGAGTCAAACTAGGCAGTCAAACTTACAGCCTACCATTTTAAGGATGTTGTTGTTTTGATTATCGCTTACTATGCAATTAAAATAAGACTACATAGGTACAATGAACAAAACAAAATATTTTATAAATGAAAATTTACAAATCATGAAAGAAAAAACTTTTACCAAAATCTAATTCTTCAATTCCGCTCATCACTCACGATTTATTTATGAGTAGTGGTGAATGGAAAAAGGTAAATTATTACCAACAATGTTTATAATTCCCGGGCCACACTGACGAGAAATGCCGAGAATTCTCGCGATAATTAAATAAAAACGTTAGGTGTGGCCACAAATTAACGCGATAATTTGACAACGGCAATTAACATTGCCGTTTGGCGTTAGGCGATAACTCAAGCACACAAGTGTAGCCATCCATTTTAACGCGTTAAAAGCCAGCGCTGCGCTCAATTCTTAGAGAATGGGAGGCAGGACAAAAGGGGCCCTAGACAAGTGGCTGTCGAATCCATTTCTAAGTTCGATTTCGCCTTAACGAAGTCGACCACAAAATGGTAGACAAAGTGACATCGACTAACATATCGATAAGTCGAAGTGTTGGTTAGATAAAATAACAACTTCTTGGCTATGGTTATCGAATTAAAACGTCCAATTTGACGTATAAACCACTAATAACAATTAGCGAATCGAAAACGTTTGACCACGTGAGTTTTCGAAGGCATATGTCAGTTCCATACATTTCGGAGTTTCGAATTTCGTTATCGTTAGTGAGAATGTGACTTTGTCTAAGCCCCAAGGTCTACCTATCTGCCAAGTTTAATTCCGAAAAAAAATCCATTCATTCTTTAAGAAGATAACAGACAGACAGACATTCGCATTCATATTTTTTTATATAGAGTACATAAGTATGGTTACATTGGAGGTCCAAAATTCGTCAAGTCATTATAATAATCTCGAAATCACACCTTTTAGACGTGTGCCTTTTTAATAGCTTCCAAATGACGTCTCGAATATCGTATATCATTCAAATGTTTGATTAAGATTCATCTTAATTTGTTTCTATTTTATACGTCTGAGGTTTTTTGTGTGTAAAACTAATTGGCCGTTACGGTTTATATTTTGATTAAGTTCATTGGTGGTCTTAATTTTTTAAGTGAGATTTTGTTTCTCACGCGCTGTAATTAAAGAGGTAGAGCGAATTGGATAGTTAAAACTGAAGTTTACTGAGAAAAAAACGTCATTGAATACCATTTAGTACGCAGCGTAAAAATTTGGCTGTGAGGTTATTCGAAAGAGTTACCACCACGAGTTAAAGAGATGGAGTCGCTCGGATGTCACCATTGTCACATTGTGGACCGCACGGTAGACATGGCAGAGTATACGGTAGAGGTGAGCCTTGAATGGGCAGAGCACTACCGAATTCTCGTTGAGGCGATAGATGACAACGATCTCTCGCGCCATGCCTTGGTACAGACCATGATACGGAAAGTGAAGGAGTTGCAGGCAGTTGCCTCCTTCTGCGAAGCAATATAGGAGGTGGCAGCACACGTGAGGGAATGGCCCTCAACCCCGATCCCGATTTTCAGCCACAGCCGCGGACTTACGGACGCTCAACAGTGGTTTGGTCGCCATCCGGCCGTCCGGTAACCGTCCGGACCAAGTTTAAGTCAACGGCGCATAGTTCCACTCGTGCTTCAAAGAGATGTCAGCAAAACGTGAAGGATAACAGGGTCGGAGGGTGTGGAGTCAAGGGTTCGCTTCTGAAAGGAAAGCCCGTGGCCCTGGATAGCACTGCAACTATGGAACATAAAACTGATATGCTCTTACGCTTCACCCTAAAACGGGAGATGCCATTACTTAGATGATTTCCTACTAAAAAAAAATGGAGCTATTTAGGGTGTATATGCAAATTTCTCGCTAACATAATTGATAATTTAACACGTCATTCTAAGATTCTGCTGTTAGCGTTCCAGGGGGGAACGCTAACAGCAACTGAACACACGATTTCTTCTTCGAAATTCTTAAAGATAGATTCTTTGCACCGATAATGAGACATCCTTCGGACATCCCGGCGTAAGGCAAGTATCCACCCTTACGTTGTTGAGACACCTGCGGCCCGGACTAAGCGTTATGCCTCGTCTTTTATACCGCGTACATCGAGGGATTGGAACAGTTTGCCGACTGCAGTCTTTCCGTCCGAATATAATTTGGGTGTCTTCAAGGCTAGAGTGAATAGGCTCTTAATAAACTAGTGCGCCTTACCATCAACGATTGCATCACTGCTTACCATCAGGTGGGATCGCAGTCAAGCACTAGTTTATTGCAAGTAAAAAAAAAAAAATCACTAAAATTTTCAAGAATAAAAAGCCCGTACATTGTATTTTGACATCAAAGCGGCTTATTCGATCTGACTACTAAAATAGCTACACCAGAAGTCTAATTATCATTTGAACAGTCGCAAAACGACTCTAGACAAGCCACTAGGTAGTCAAAAATACAAATACCTAAACGGAACTTTAAACATCACAGTTCCGAGGAATTTAGCAGAGAAACAGCAAACCCATTCCAGTAAGAAAGAGATGGACATAAACAAGATCAATGAAACGAATAAGTACTTTATAATTGGACTACTGTATCGGTACTACTCAATATTAATGAACTACTAGCAATTTAGTAAAGTTATAAACCCAAAGGTAGCTATAAAGTTCCGTTGCAAAATTTATGAGACTTACGTAACAAGGTATAAAATTTAATTAATAATTACTGTAATCAACACCAAGTTAATTGATAAACCATCTTAGAAAACAGTTTTTTTTTTTTAACACTTTGCCTCACTCTAGAAAAAAAAGAAAGAAAAACATTTATTTAGACTCGCACAGGACAAATAAAAATTAAAAATAACTTATATCTAACTCCTGTGTCGTGGATGCGTTGACAAACATGTAAAGTCACATACACAAGATACTTAGACCTGGAACACCTATCTATAGGCCATACAAATATTTGTTCCGTGCGGGAATCGAACCCGCAACCCTCAGCGCAGCAGCCTGTCGCTCAACCACTGCGCCAACCGAGTCGTCAAAAGTTAAGGGATAGAAGAAAGAAATATGCTAGGTACTTAAAAATTAACCTCGTATAAGCAGTTTGCAGAGGCTATTGCGCTTTTTTCATGAGGGAAAAATCATCGAATGCCGAATCCCGCCCTTGGGCGCAAGCCACCCATAGTTCCTTCTTGCCTTAGTTCCAGAGCCCCGGTGTTCCGCTTTCGCATCAACCCTTGACCCCAAGTTCTAGAGTGGCGACTGCGTAATGATAGACGCAGAGGTAGGCTTTCCACAATGTAGACCAACGGCTTGGTGAGTCCTATGGGCACGAGACGCACATCACCGTTCGAGGCCTGTACCCATAAGTGAACGTCTTTTGGCTGAAATCATGATGATAATTTTCAAAACTGGTTAAATATTAGATTACCTAGTTTTTCCCTTCTTTAAAGAGATCTTTTAAAAATTAAGTAGGATTTGACGTAAGTACGTCATTTTTAGAAAAACCATTAGATACATTGATACATTATTGTATAATTATCTGTCATTCACACATCGACACTATGATCCATTTCCTCATCACATCCATCGTAGTAAACAAACTGCAAAGTGCTTATAATTCTGCGTTGGTGTACCACTCAAAGCAACATTGTGTGTTTTTTCTTACAAATAATATCGAATGAATCATGGATGATCTCAAGAATAAGCCTTTAATCTCCTGTCAAGTTTATAACTCACTCGACTGATAATATCTAGGCCTCTCTGAAGGTTTGTGACCTCTTTGGTTCATTATTCTGAGTACATCTCACGTCTTCGTTCAAATATTTTGCTGTATCGGTTTTGTTTTTACCTTTTGGCATTACAATATCAACTTTTTTATTGAATTGATTCTGTCATTTTTAATTTAATCATTCATTAGAATTAAATAATAAAGTAACCTTAAAACTACATATATACACATGAATAAAAACCCCTTAAAACTTAAACTTAACTAAAAGTATCTAATCTAAAATAAAGCGTCAAAAAACTCTTCCGCAGCTTTACCGCAACTTTTTTATGAAGGACATCATCAAATCGATTAAGGAAATACCAAAAATTGCAAAATTTATTCACATTTGTGTCAACAAATTTAGCTTAAAAATTTAGTAAAGTACATATTTTATTAACTAACCATATCTATTGAACTAGACGATCTTCACATTTAACACAACGTTCCAAACATTACACAATGAAACTTTTATTTCGTAAACCAGCGCCATGATATACAACTGTGAGCGAAACGATTGCATGTCTATATGCACTTAATTCTTAGAACGTGACTATTTCATACGGGACATCTATCTAGTGATGACTTCGTATTTTTGTTACCATGTATGCACATTAATGATAAATTTAACCCACGCAAAACAACTTCAACTGTGATACTTTGAACGCCAATTTGAAATGCATTTAAGAAATTTCTCCTTTAACGGGGTTTAATCTTCGTCTTCCTGTCCTTGTCCCATATTACTTGGGGTCAGTGAAACACTTTTTTCTTCCATTTTGTCTTCAGTCTTTTTTTCATATTAGGTACTCTTCATACAATCTATCTATCTAATGAACATATCATTCTGCAATCATCGATGATAGTGCCTGTAAGCTGTCTGCTAGTCTCTATAGATTTACTGAGCATCAGAAAGTCCTTTGTGTGGTTTCGAAGAAGTAGGCAAAGAGTACAAGACACTAGCAAAATGCGAATTTGTTTTTAACTAATTTATCGATAGAAAAAGAGTAGACTAGAGTAGAGTTGATGATAATAATCCTCATCATAAACAATACGTTAAAAAAAATGGATTGATTATGAATACAATTTATTGTATTTTCTTCTACTGTCGCTAGGAGCAGCGATAGTTACAAAATTAGGTATTTGCTATTCTGACAGCTACTATGTTTTAAAATTATTTAGAGGTAGATATAGATTTGTAGTTCGTGTAGAGTGATAATGATCTTCATCATTAGCAATAAGTTAAAAAAAAAAAACTAATAATGGATTGATTCTGAATACAATTTATTATGTCTACTGTTACCAGGAGATCAAACGGCAATAGTTCTAAAACTGTTAGGCATCCAGACACACCTCTGTTTAGACTAAAACTTGTCAAACAATCGCGCTAATAAACTTTTGTTCTCAGACCAGACTAAACGGGTTTATGACATTGAAGCAAATGCAGAAAAAAACTTTGGACATGAGGATCTAGAAGAAAATAGACCTAACCTCAGTTGTGCTTAGGTCGAGTTTGGAAATGACGATTATGATTAGGAATCAGAACAATTTAAATTCAAGTACTTAACCGACTAAGAACCTACGTAAATGTAACAAGATGACGATGAAATCAATGTCATTGTACCAATACAACAATTTCTATAATTAAGATAGAGTTTTTTTTTATACAAATGTCTCAAGAATAGGTCACACGATCTTTACTTGATCAGGGATAAGCTCATGGTAATCCTTTCGAAAAAAATAATCAATAATGTATATGTCTTTGAAAACATTTAACACTGTTTATTCAATCAAGCTCCTAATCACGGCTTATGTTTGGCATCAGATTAGTATGAATGAATCTGCGTACTTTATGGGTCAACGAACTCAAATCCGAAGGAGATACTCTGTAGATCATGTCTGTATGTACTTTTATGTACATAACGTTACTGCTAACGCTGTCTTTAGAAGTCAATCAAGCCTGAAGGTTTTCATTAATCTATTCTTTATTGATTTTGATTAATCAATTCGTTTCATAGTCTACAGAGTTACAGTAATTTTTTAAAGGAGAGTTTGGAAATACTTTGGATCCTAACTAACGGATAAGAACAGATTTTTATGCTTCGTGGTGAAACCTGACTATTACCCTAAACGTTTCAACCAGACATATCCTCGACCCTATTAGGATTCAAATAATAAACAATGCTAAGTGAAAAAAAAATTGTTGAGGTCTCATACCACAAGATAGCAGATTCTTATAAGAAATAAAGCACAAACTGTAACTGTACAAAATTAAAACACTTAACTAAGAGTTCAAAACTCACAGATACTTTAAAGATTTTAGCACCGAACGCACATTGTTTTTTTTTCTGGTTTTAAAGCGTATGAAACTTTGACAATGCTTTGAGAGATCTAACATGGCTATAACTATATGCAAGGTTTTACACTTCAAGTAATCTATTTGCTATTTCCTTCAAGCCAATATTCAAAGCAACAAAACGAAACTCCTTAAGAAAGTCTGCTTCAACTGCATTCATATCAGATATGGAAATTAAGCTACAATGACTCCAATAAAAGAGGCTATTTGCTTCACCAACGCCTATATTGTTGTATGTATGCATAATACGACCCAAGACTGTACACAGCATACAGCAGGACCAAAACGAAAACAATAAAGAAAGCGCACGTATAAATCGACTTACCAGTTTTTGTTGAATCAAGATAAATCGTTGTACTAATCGACACGAGATGCTGGGACCCGTACCGATACCAATTTCACCGTACCGAAACTTAGCACAACACAGGATGCAAAGTTGCAATGCAAAATGTCACAAGCAGAAAAACCATGAACTAAGAATTGTGGGCACGATTGTTTAAAAACGTTTGAAACTCACTGGTACACTGTTTTATTTATAATACAGAATGTTTTTGTGATTAAAAAACGATGATTCGATGATGCGTGGAAGGCGAGCCGTCGCCGTGCGGTGCGCCGGCGCAGGCCGATCTAAAACTGACCGAACCGGTCGTCGTCGTGAAGTCTCCGAATGAAGGATCGTGACCGGCCGCCATTGGAGCCGATACACGCTCACTTCACTGTGTACGTGAGTTTTTGTTAACGTTACTCTTACTTCAATCATTGTTATGTATTATTTCTCCAACATTTCATCCAATAAGGCTTCCATCTTTACAACTACACATATCATTATCTTCATAGATATTTCTGTCACCGTCATTTTGTTTCTTGTCTTTTTCATTTCGATCCTAATTAGTTGAAATAGCTCCTGTAAGTAGATAATGTCTTATTTTACGATATGACGCATTCAAAATATGAGATAGTACAATCTTTGTGATATTGAGAACATTATTTTAATTAGGCAAATTTCTGGTAGCCTGCATTTCTGGTATGCATGACACTATCAGCGATAAAAGATAAAAAAAAAAACAAGATGTTTTGGTATATTTGTACAAGCATTGCCTAAAAACAGCAGAACTGTTTTGCGTATAACTTTTATTGCAGTAATTAAAGTCAATAAGACTTTTTTTATTATTGAGGTTTACCAGAGCAATCTTTATTGTAGGTCAACAAATTGGGAATCACGTGTGGATGCAAACAATGAAACAGAAAAAACTGCACTTCTTTCTTGTAAAGATCCAAATTAACAACAATGGCACACCATTGTGGTTAATTTCACATTGACTTGTGACATTCACCAAATCGCACTGGGCCTGCATGATGGATTATGGCCCATTCCCTCTCCTAGAGAGGAGGCCTGTGTCCCAGCAGTGAGAATATTAATAAAGCTGATTATGATGATAAATTTCTTCATAAAAATTGCAATAGACACTTAATTATTTTCCTCCAAAACTAGGACAAAACCTTCGCCAAGAAAATTGAGGTCCATCGAAGTTGCCATAAACACATTTGACCGATAAACACCTTTATCTTCTCATATCTTTTGCAATCGTGCGCATATCATTCGGATAAGACCACGACAACACCCGACAATGGCCAATGCAATGTCAACATGTGATAATAAATGATAATATACAATTAAACTGTGCCGTTGTACATCTAATCTGTTTTTGATACTATGGTCTCGTTTTGCAGTTAATATGAAGATATGGACTCATATTTTTTTGCGGTAAGGTTGTTGGAGAAATGGGTCAAGTTATTATCTGTTGATAGGCGAAACATCGCTTCGAACATAAAGTAAATAGAGTTCTGTAAATAAACAGGTGCCAAACAGGAGCCACTAACTTGCAGGAAAAATGTTTGTGAAAGCTTTTAGTAAATTTTCTTGCTACTAACTTTTAGAAAAAATATATATCTGAAAAATAAAGCAGCCAGTGCATTTTCTTTCAAGCGTAAAATTCGAAAGTATTACTTGAAGTCCTCTGGGTTGGCGTGCCAGACTTTTACTGACTAAAATTCACTCCTATACTACTGAACCATATTGCTTCGTTGCCGCCTTGCATTGCCAGAGGCTTTGACCCTGCTTGGCGTCCTCCTCTTCGGTTTTGCTGACATCTCCTTAAGGTGTACGCCTCATTGACGGCTTATCTAGCTACCCATTGGTCGCCATCCACAAGCCAGCGCCTACGTTTGCTGGAAATCGGGATCGGGATCCCAGAGGCTGGGGCGTGAGAGCCGCGCCCTCATGCATGCAGCCGCCTCCTTTGCAACAGCATTGCTGCTTCGCACAAAGTCCGCCTGTCATTCTTTCTTGCTCCGGATCATGGCCTGTACTAGAGCCCGGATAGAGATCGTAACAACACTTCTATGCTGAAGCGGAGTACACCTCTCCACCGTGTCCTTCAGGCGGTCTACACAGCGGTGACATCTGGGCGTTTCTTCCGCAGGAATCAGGTGCAACCTTGAACTAGCCATGCCCGACGAGAACCTGGGTTATGTGGAAAGTGAGGACGCTGTGAGGTATTTCCAGCCACACTTCAAAGACCTACATAAACCAAAAAGGTAATAATTACCATGGTTATACAAAACTAAATTACCCCAAACTCTTGAACCCAGGACGAACGCCAGCGTTCGTACTTCGTACAACTATTGTCTTTCTATTATGCCTTTAGTTACGGTACTCGAAAGGTTAAAAGATAAAAAAACTGGTTTTACAGAGAAATTAAACATGTCACAATTATAATAAAAGCAATATTTTTTGTAGCTCTTCAATCTCAATTAACATCATGCACTGGCTAAAAGAAAAATTCCAAAGTATATTTTGTACAGCCACTTTACGCCAAGAAAAATATGTATTTGGCATTTGCATCTATCCAATTTAAAATGAGAAATTACATCTGTGTAACTTGGCTAGCTCTTACGGAATTCACTGGCCCATAATGCATATCAGGTTAATTGTCATAGGTTGTTGGTTTTGTCAGTCTCTATTCTATACTAGCTTCTGACAGCGGCTTCGCCTGCGCAAAAGTAGGTTAACTTCCTTAAAGGTTCGAAGCCCCAGTAGGCTGCGGTCCTGCAGTTGGGCCTCTACATTAGCTGACAATTCCTTAAGGCGCGCGGGAACAGAGCGCGCCGTCGACGACCTGGCTTGGTCTGAACCGTTACTAGACCACAGGACGGCGAGCTACCCATTGCTCGTCGTCTGCCCGCGCCTACTATCTTCGGATTCGGTCCGGTTTCTGAAAGGAAGGTCCGACTCCGGTATGAGGGCTAAGAAGGAATGGGGTGGGTCGTTTAGTCAGTTAGAGTCTGACACTGTTTCCCGGTCCACTCACGGGCGCGATTTGTTGTTAGATATTTTTTCCAACTATCATTACATAGTATAAAACAAAGTTGCTTCTTCCCTATGTATGCTTAGATCTTTAAAAGAACGCAACGGATTTTGATGCGTTTTTTTTTTAATATTTAAATAGATAGAGTGATTCAAGAGAAAGGTTTATGTGTATCATCATCATCAGCCTTTTAATGTTCCCACTGCAGGGACACAGGCCTCCTCTCTCTAGGAGAGGGAATGGGCCATAATCCACCACGCGGACCTAGTGCGGATTGGTGGATGTCACATGTCTTGGAATTTTTGGTTTATGTGTATAATACATGCATAATATATTAAATATACCCGTGCGAAGCTGGGGCGGGTCGCTAGTAAAAAATAAAGGTAGTATGTGAAATAAAACGCTTTGAATCTTCGAGTCTTTACAAATTAATTCCGATGCAAAGAAATCGAGTTGGAGCACCAAATAGGTTAATGTAGTGTTTGATTGAGGAAACGTCTAAGAATAGCTCGACGTTTCCACATCTTGATACACTCCCACTTGTTAACAGGGATTATGCACGAAAAAACTATTTGTTATCTAACCAGTTTATCAATATTTGATTGCTAACTGTAAAATAAAAATAAATGGTAATAAAACACCAATTTCAGTTAAAAATTAAGATTTATGATGTAGAATTTCTTTAGTTATTAGCGGATGTAATTCTATAGGTTAGTATTTTATACCTGACACCTGAGGGTGGTTCAGAAACATAATCAATATAATATGTGTTCACCTATCCGAACCAAATGTTTAGGCTTTGTTCGGACTAAGTATTTAGTAGATGGTTTATGTAAAGTTTGCACAAAATCAGTCGAGAGGTTCTTTATTTATCACATTTTTCTGTTGCCTGGTGCGAAGCCGCAGGCAAAAGCTAGTATAGTATATATCTACATATATTCAGATCAATGTAGAGATATAAAATAGGTGGGACTGTTCAAAACACCATCATAAATGAAACCTAAAAAGTTCTCATCGATCCGGCCAGGTAAAAATTCGATCCCCAAAATTCGAATCGGGTAAAAATTGGATTCGGGGTAAAAGGAGCCAAAAACTAGTTTTTATCATAAAACAGCTCAGACAGACAGCTACCGTTTTTGAGATATAATGATTCAAGAAGTTGAAAGAGAAAATGGTCAAAGTGCACATTTTTCCACGCCAGTTTTGAGTTAGTGTACAGTGAACTTAACGAGTCTGAAATTAGGCTTTGCGAATTTTAGCGCTTATGCACTCGTAAATAAATAAATAAATGATTTTAAGTGATCAAGCAGAAATGTACGCGATGGTACATAAATTATGTTTTTTTTTTTATGATAGGTATAAGGTCATCTAATGACGAATCCCGCACTTGGGCGGAGTGGGAAACAGTGTCAGACTCTTACTGACTATACAACCTACCCCGTGCCTTCCTTGCCTTATTCCCAGAGCCTCGGTGTAATGCTTTCACACCAACCCTCGGCCCCGGAAGGCTTCGACCCTGTGACCCTACAATTTGCTGACAACTCTTTGAGGTACGCGGGAACGGTGCGTGCCGTCGCCGACTTGGGCTCGGTCTGGCCTGTTACCAGACGACATAAATTATGTACTGAATCTACATAGAACTTACTTTCATAATTATACAAAGCATTTAACTCTAAACAACCATCTTAATTAAAAAATCGTTTCATTCTCCATAATAATATTTCACCATCCTAACCATTAATACCATTAACTATTGTTACGTTTATCTCAAACTCAATTTAAACTTACGCAGTTAAGCCCACAATAACGCAATAACAAAGAGGAAAAATTGCAACTTTTAATTGAACCCAAACCGGTATGTTATCCCAATTGCGATAACTCACTTTCAAATTAAACCATGCGTGGTAAGAACTGGCTATTGTTAATTTGTAGATATCTTTACGTAGGGATAAAATGGTACCAATGAGATATCGATACTTTTTTACTCGATATTTGACTCAATAAATAATAAATCGAGTACTTTCTCGTATCGAAACGTTTTTGGGAAAGAGTAAAAACCATAATAAGTACTCGACTCGAATTTATGCACATCAGTCTGTTTTTGTAGTGCATCCAAAAACTATTATTTTTTCCAAATGTGGAAAAAAATGGAATGGAATGGAATGTGGAATTTTCCATTATCATCATTATCATTTCAGCCGAAACGTCACTGCTAGACATAGGCCTCCCCCAAGCATCCATCGGATTCTAGCAACCCTGACCAGGTCATCGGTCCACCTTATGGAAGGCCTTCCAAAGATGCGTCTTCTAGTACGTGGTCGCCACTCTGGAACCTTTTGGCCCCAACGACCATCTGTTCTGCGTGCAATGTGTCCTGCCCGTTGCCACTTAAGTTTGGCGATTCTTTTCGCTATGTCGGCCTTTCTTCGGTCGATTCTCTTGTGGATATATTACAAACATTTAGTTAGGCGATATCTGAAAGCAGTGGTTCTTACTACCACTTTGGAAAACAACTGCTCAACCAGTTTTTTTAACAATGTTTTTGTAATAAATAAAATAGTGTTATAAGTAAGAAGTAAGTAGTCGAGTAATTTTGACTACTACGTATTCAATACTTACTTTCAAAGTATCGATACAACACGGGCTTGCGGACGGCGAGCAATGGGTAGCTTGCTATTCCGTCGTCTGGTAACCGTCCGGACCAAACCCAGTTGTCGACGGCGAGTACTGTTCCCGCGCATCTCAAGGAGTTGTCAGCAACCGTTGGGACGCTTCAGGAGGGTCGAACCCAACTGGGGCCAAGGGTTCGAAACCTTGGCCTTTGGTCCTTGATCCTTGGCCTTGGGCCCTAGTATGTATGGCAACGTAGGAGTAGGTTGTTTAGTCAGTAAGAGTCTGACACTGTTTCTTGCTCCGCCCAAGGGTGGGATTCGTCATTGGATGATTTTTAGCCACCATAAAAAGAAACCCTACAATAGGATTATTGTACCGCTAATTTATTGTATACTATAAGTAATATATATGTAAGTATTTTACTATTGATATTACACCGATAGTTATATCAATTGAATAAGTTTGCGGCACTCATGCGCATTATAAAATGAAATATGAAGTAGAAATCTCGCTCGGTTGTATTTTTATGTGTGGTCCAACTGTGAGTGGGAAGCGGTCGAGACATTGTGGTTGTTAGCAACACAGAGCGAATGCATTTTATTTTTCATCTTACATTTATTTGGCTTTATGGGAAAGAATTTAAAAAAGGCCATAAACGGCCATAATCGATTAAGTCAATGGCAACCTTTTGAACTTATTATTGATTTTATTTTCATAACTGGCTGTTTTATTATCATAACTGATTTTATTTTCATAACTGACTAAAAAAAGTGTTGATTTACAATATAAAGACATAATATGTAGTATAACAAAAGCAAGCAAAGTTATTAAACAAAATAAAAATAAAACTAAAAAACTATCAGGAGAAACCAAGAAATTAATAGAAGAGAGACAGGCTTTAAATAAAGTAAAAAATTGTTTACAATATAGGTTGAAAGACAAAGAAGTTAAGCGAAGTATTAGAAAAGATATAAGAAATTACAATAAAAAATTAATACAAAATGCAATTGAAAAGAACCAATCACTTAAAATAGCAAAGCAGGGTATTAACAACAATAAATCATGGATTACAAGTTTAAAAGATAGCAGTGGCGTAAAACAACTTAACAGAGACAAAATTTTAGAGATTTGCACAACTTTTTACAAGACCCTCTACTCCGATACACTTCACACACAATCAAAATCTATCTATTCATGTTCCGAAAATATACCACCCATTTCTGAAGCGGAAGTGCGTGATGCACTCAGCAAATTAAAATATAACCGATCCTGTGGTGAAGATGGCGTGAGTACCGAAGCTCTAAAATTGGGTGAACCATCATTACTCTTCTACCTGACAAGACTGTTTAACGACATTCTTCATAGCGGTAGCTTCCCAAACAACTTTTGCCATGCCAATATGATACTTCTCCACAAGAAAGGTGATAAGTCCGACGTAAATAATTATAGACCGATTAGCCTAATTTCCCACATTTACAAAACCTTTATCAAAGTCATAGAAAAACGCATAGCTACCCAACTAGATCAAAAGCAACCCCCAGAACAAGCAGGCTTCCGTAGAGGACTTTCCACCACTGACCATCTACACACCATCAACCAAATAGTAGAAAAATATCAAGAATACAAAATTCCTCTCTATATTGCTTTTGTCGATTATTGTAAAGCCTTTGACAGCATCACACACACTGCAATTTTTAATTCCCTCACGAAACAAAAAATAGAATCCACTTATATACAGTTACTACACAATATATACACCCATAGCACAGCTGCCATAAAGTTAGAGAGATTAGGTCCTAAGTTTGAAATTCTTAAGGGAGTCAAACAGGGCGACCCGCTGTCTCCAAAGTTGTTCACCAGTACTCTGGAAGAAGTCTTTCAGACATTGGCAGCCAAATGGGAAGACAAGGGTATTGTCATTGGCGAGGCGAGATTAACTAATCTGCGTTTCGCTGATGATATTGTCCTTTTCTCTCCCACAGCCACAGAACTAGAGCACATGCTACAAGACCTTAGCGATGCAAGCCTTGAGGTTGGACTGAAGATGAACATGTCGAAGACCAAAGTCATGACCAACAGCTCCAAAAGGAGCATACACGTAGGCGGGGAGAATATACAATATGTCCAAGAGTATATCTACTTGGGCCAAGTAGTCTCTTTCCAGGCAAGGCAAGAAAAAGAAATAACGCGCCGAATAGAAAATGCCTGGAAGAGCTTCTGGTCCATGAAGGAACTATTAAAGGGCACTTTGCCCATGTCACTGAAGCGTAAGCTGATGGACATGTGTATTCTCCCTATTCTGACCTATGGTGCACAAACTTGGTCTTTGACTAACATCCAAAAGTCCAAGCTCAAGGTGTGCCAGCGTGCTATGGAGCGCAGCATATTAAGTGTTAAATTAACAGACCACGTTCGAAACACTACACTGCGCTCCAAAACACAAATCGTCGACGTGGCTCAAAAGGCTGCCCAACTTAAATGGGACTGGGCAGGACATGTCTGCCGCATGTCTAGCGAGCTGTGGGCCCGTAAAACACAGGATTGGTGCCCGGACACAGCGACGCGAGGCCGCGGCAGACCACGAAGGAGATGGCGGGCCGACCTGGATGTCTTCCTTGGGAATTGGAACGATATGGCGAGCGACCGAGATAAATGGAAGGAATGGAGGGAGGCCTTTGCCCAGCAGTGGGACAGCACAGGCTAGTAATAATAATAAATAATAATAATAACTGGCTGTACGATATAAAATAGTAGGTAAACTTTGGCACGAGTGAAGAAAGTTTAAGTTCGAGGCGGAATTCGCCCGAGCCACAGGTGAGGCGAGGGTGTTTTGAAACGAAGTTCTGCAGGAACGTATACTAAATGACGTTTGTCAATACATTTATGAAGAAACTAGCGACCTGTCCCAGTTTCGCACGGGTGGTGATATTAAATGTATTGCATTATACACATAAACCTTCCTCTGAAATAACTCTATCTATGAAAACAAACTGCATCAAAATCTGTTGCCTAGTTTTAAAGATCTAAGCATAAATAGGGAAAGAGCGACTTTGTTTTATACTATGTACCTAATGATAACTAAAAGAGCGACACAAGTGTGTTACTTAGCGCGCACTTTAAGCAGTAGTGCGGACCGTAGTTACTTTACAAAAGGGTCGGTTTTTGCAATGCCTATAAGGGGTTGTAATAAGAGTGGGATTTCGAGATGAAAAACATTCTTCTGAAAATCACATCAATATCGATTCAATCTGAAAATAAAGGTCAATTTGAGAACTTCCTCCTTCCTTTTTTAAAATTGGTTAAAATCGCTGTCAGTAAGAGCCCAACTCAACGAGAACATCGTAACGGCTCTTCGCTTCTGAGAACCTCCGAGATGTTGCGTGGTCATTGTTTTTGTAATGCTATGTTTGTTTTATTTTTACAGATTACAGTACACAGGCTTATTTAATGAATCTTGTACGACTTCACTTGACAGACGGATTGCTGTGGCTGATGGTGAGAGAGAAATGAAGCGTTTTCCTTTGTTTTACTTCATGGTGTAATTGTGGAGTGTCAATTTGGAAGTTAATTGTGTTGAGCTTAAAATAGAAGAGTGTGAAAAAAACATTTCGTTGATTGTCACGTAAAGCGTGACAATGAACGAAATGTTTTTTTCTGAGGCTTTTTTCTGATTAGTCTATGAAGTACCTAGTCGTCTTGACTGTGACTCGCATGTAGCGGTCTTAGAAAATTAAAGTTTCCAGATACGACTGGCAAAAATAAGGCCTATTTACTCTACACGGACGGACAGCTTTATAAACGCGTATTGTAGGTACGCGGCAAATAAGATTAACTAAAATGGCATACGTAGAGGAATGGTGGCCCAGCGGTAACGGCCCCGATTTACAAGTTGTAGGTCCCGGATTTCTAACCCATCTAGGCGCATTATTTTGTGCAATTTATTTCATCAACACTGCTCTCAAAACGTTAAAGGAAAGGTAATCATCATCGTAAGGAAACCGGCCTGATGTCCTAAAACCAAAAATAACATCCACCAAACCGCACTGGATCTGCGTGGTGGATTAAAATCCATTCCTACTCGTACAGGAACATTAAAAAGGCTGATCATAATCAAAAAACATTAAAAAGAGTCCTGTGGTGTTCGGTCCTCGGCTTCGACGTCACTGGGGGAGATAGCAAGGAACAGGTGGGATGCAACGTTTGCTCCAAGTCGTCCTTAAGGAATTTTCAGCAAACTGGAGGGGCCCTGAAGGTCGCCGCTTCCTGCGGCCAAGGGTTGATGCGGAAGCGTAACTCCATGAATCTCTGCGATTAAGGCAAAGAAGGAACGGGGTAAGTTGTTTAATCAGTAAGATTCTAACACTGTTTCCAACTCGACCCAAGGACGGGATTCGTCATTGGATGATTTTTACCTACCATAAAAAAGCCGTGTCTGACGGACATTGAACTCTATCTAATTAGCCGTATCATAGAAGAGATATCCTTTATAGACTTTCTATATTATTGATAGTGTCCGACCGAAGGTGCAATTCTGGCCGAAGCCGAAGCCGAAGCCGATTAATCGGTATTCACCAAAACCTTCGGCCGAAGCCGAAGCCGAAGCCGAAGGTGTCATTGACCTTGATAAATACGATAGTTGCTTTGATCTCAGAATATACTAGATACATATTGTGAGAGCTTTAGAGAGATTTAGCCCAATAACGAGCCGAGTGACCAACATATACAAGTAGGTAATAAAATATTGTTTAAAATAAAAGTTTCAAATATACAATGTTAATTAAATATTTATTTACTTAAAGTACAAATTTTGACAACTAGCAAACCTTCGGCTTCGGCCAAACCTTCGGCAAAATTTTGGCCGAAGCCGAAGATTTGGCCGAAGGTGCTTTTTTGGCCGAAGGTGGCCGAAGCCGAAGCCGAAGCTTCGGTCGGACACTAATTATTGATAGTAAGTCACGACCATGTCTATTGAATGCAAATTAATCAATATCATAAGCTAGAGTGCACTGGTAATCCTTGGGGAATTTGCTGTGTCATTGCGGACACATTAAGTCGTAACTATACCTAACTAGTTACTTAAAATCAGAGCTAAATACCTATAGATGCCTACTATACAACTTTTTCTTAAAATCTTAGTAATTAATGAAAAAAATAAAAAAAAAACAGTAAACAAAGGAAAAAAAAAAGAATGAAGAAGAAAATTAATTAAATAAAAGCTAAACTGAGGCGGGTAGCTAGTACTCTCGACCCGGTCTAGCTTCGCACTGGTGCAATGCTGATATTAAATACTAGCTTTTGCCAGCGGCTTCGCCCGCGTAGCTAAAATATAGCCTATGTCACTCAGGAGTAAAGCAGCTTTCTATTGTTGCTAAAATTTTTCCAATCGGACCAGTAGTTCCAGAGATTACCTCCTACAAACAAAAAAACATAAAAACAAAAAAACAAACTTTACCTCTTTATTATATTAGTGTAGATATTATGCATGCATCATTCATATAAACCTGTGATATGTTATAAACCTTCCTCTTGAATCACTCTACCAATAAAAAAAAAACATCAAATTCCGTTGCGTAGTTTTAGAGATCTAAGCATACATAGGGACAGGCAGATCAAAGCGACTTGTTATATGAAAAATCGTATACCTACCTAACAAATAATAATCATCATGAGCCTAACATGTTACTATTACCTACGTAATATTTAAAACTCAAACTCACAACTCAAATCCCATTGCAATGGTTCCGTACAAAATAGGTAAAAACGGGGCATTGTTACTAAGCTTCGCTGTCTGTCCGTTCATCTGTCTGTTACCAGGCTGTATCTCAAGAACCGCCATAGCTAAGTAGACAGTTGAAATTTTCATTAATTACCTACCTAAGGAGGAGGCCTGTGTCCCAGCAGTGGGAACATTAAAAAGGCTGATTATGATATATTTCTGTTGCCGCTGTAACAACAAATATTAAAAACAAAATAAAATAATTATTTAAGGGGGGCCTCCCATACAATAAACGCTTCTGTTTTTAACCTTTTTTTGCTCGATACTTACTGTTGAGGTACGGAACCTTTGTGCGCCAGTCCGACTCGCTGATGGCCATTTTTTTTTATTTATATAACTAAACCAGTGCTTGACTGGGTTCCCGCCTGATGGTAAGCAGAAATGCAATCATTGATACGCGGTATTAACGACGAAGCGAAATGCTTTACTTGCTTTGAACTGTCACTCAAATAATTATAAGTGGAAAAATTAATAAGTAACAGTAGTTATCTGGCCGGTGATCGGAATCGAACCTAGGACCTTAGTAACGCTGGCAAAACTTAATAGATACTTTTATTGCGGGCGACATGCGATAACGCCGTCAACGTCTGTAACGTAATGGTGATAAACTTATAATAGTATATTCTCAGAGAATTTCTCTGTAAGTTTCATTATTTTAGGGTAAAAAAATAATTTGAACGCTTACTTTTACTACGAACTTTACTGCCATCTGTATCCATTCTTTAGAAACTAAGCAACTATTTGAAGCTTTGTTACAAAACTCGAATAGTTTATAAACTTGTCCAACAGATGGCACTAATTCAGCGAACTGGAAAATCGTAATAGTATTATAGTACATAATAGACCATTTTTTATTTTATTTTTTGTTATCTTTAGTAAATTAATTATTACAAAACAATAAAATTAAGATTCTTGTTTGCTTTGTGTAAAACAAAACGTAAGGGTACATGACGCCTTTTGTAAATGTCAAAATGGTCGAAACGCTTTAGTGCGTTCCAGTTCCAGGTCGAAATACAGATAACTCTACAAATTAAGCAGTGAATTGATGCTTTTTCTTGTCTGATACCGTTTGTTAAAACGAGATACATATCTGTGTATGTTAAAACTAAAGAACACTTTGACACTTTCTAATTCGAAAATTGTCGACAACGAAGTTGTTTGGGCGTTATTTAATGACCCAGAAATATTAACTTTAGTTGTTATTAGAAACAAAAACTTCTAAATACAGGACACACCATTAATTTAAAACTCCAAACTCACCGATTTATTAAAAATCTACACAATTTTCAGTTAAAAACTTTCATCAAAGTAACTGTTAATTTCTAGGTGTGGCTATTGTTCGCGGTAATTTCTTGTTAAATACGCTTGAAATAGGTATTAAACCGTAACGTGTGAGTGCTAAAGAGTGTTTTAAAAGTTCTAAACATGGCTCCGGTCCTGGAATCTTGCTGGTCGCCATGTATTTGGTCTTCAACTGTGAAGTCTGGGAGTCGGGCAGTAGCTGTCTATACAATTGCCATGAGCTTGATTTTAATCACGTTTATTGCTTATCAAATGGATGGTGGAGACTCCACGCAGATCTGGAACCCACTCTTTGAAGCTGATGTTAGAGGATGTAAGTTTACCGAACACCTAATACTTCCTGACGTTCTAATTCCCATGCTTGAATTAATGCATCGTCGTTGGAATACTGTCGCCCTTTCAGTTCATTCTTAATCATTGGGAAGAGGCTAAAGTCACATGGAGCAAGATCAGGGCTATAGGAAGGATTGAGCAATTTTTGACACCATTTCTTATGAGATTCCATTTGACCAACTGATAACGGATACAGTACCACAACATACAAACTTGTTTAACTTGAAGATGATTGTGATAAATATTGTGTATTGATGGTGCTAATCTTCAAGGTTTTTTTCTATTTGTTTATAACTTACTAGCGACCTGCCCCAGCTTCGCCCGGGTGCAATGGCGATATTAAATATATTATGACATATAAACCTTCCTCTTGAATCACAAAACAAAACCAATGAGTAAAGTTGTAGTTTTTCATGAAAACTATATATGTATTATGATTTTTGTCCTGTTTACTTAACTTTGCAGGTAAGGGCAAGTCCCTCATCATCATCTTCCTGCCCTTGTCCCGTTTTATTTGGGGTCGGCGCAATATGTTTTTTTCTTCCATTCTGTCCTGTCACCCGTCACGCTATCACTAACTCCTCTGTCTTTCATATCACTTCTCACACAATCCATCCATATCTTCTTTGGTCTCCCTCTCCCTCTCCATCCATCCACATTCATACTCATGGCTTTCTTTGTAACATGCGTTTCATCCCTCCTTTTTACATGGCCATACCAAGACAAACGGTTCCCTCTCAACTTTTCAGTCACTGGCGCCACTTTCAAACTTCCTCTAATATACTCATTTCTCACTTTATCCATTCTCGTCACACCACACATCCATCTCAACATTCTCATCTCTGCTACATGCAATCGCTTTTCATCCGTCTTTTTCAGAGCCCAACATTCTGACCCATACAGTAGGACAGGTCTTATCACGGACTTGTAGATTTTACCCTTCAACTTGAGGGGCATCCGTGGGTCGCAAGTTGTTCCAGTGACCTGTCGCCATTTCATCCATCCTGAGTTGATCCGATGTGCCACGTCTCGGTCTATCTCACCATTCCCTTGGATAAGCGACCCAAGGTACCGAAAATCGGAACAGGTTGGTATGGGCGTTCCGGCGAGAGCTATGGGCACAGGACTAGAGAGACCGCCAAAATCGCAGAACAGGTACTCTGTTTTAGTTCTGCTCAATTTTAGGCCAACACTCTCCAGTCTTTGCCACCACACCTCCAATCTGCTCTGGACCTCTAGGGCACTCTCGGCAACCAGCACAATATCATCGGCAAACAGCATACACCAGGGAGCCTCTTCCTGAATGTCCGACGTCAGAGCGTCCATTATTATCAGGAAGAGGTAAGGGCTAAGAGCCGACCCTTGGTGTAAACCGACAGCCACATTGAAGTTGTTAGTGGTGCCCGCTGCAGACCGGACTTGTGTACTGCAGCGACTATACATTGATCGGATCAACTGCACATACTTCCCAGGCACACCTTTCTCCTTAAGGGCCCACCACCGAACCTCACGAGGTACCCGGTCGTATGCCTTTTCGAGGTCAACGAATACCATGTGCAAGTTTTTATGTGCACCTCTGTATTTTTCGCACAACTGGCGTATAGCAAATATGGCATCCGTTGTACCACGACCAGGCATAAAACCGAATTGGTTCTGTGAAATTTCACTCTCTTCTCTCAGCCGCCGTTCAATAACTTTCTCCCATACTTTCATGGTATGCGACATTAGCTTTATTCCTCTATAATTGTTGCACTCAAGCACATCACCTTTGTTTTTAAAGATGGGCACCAGAGAACTGTTGCACCATTCATCAGGTATGGCTTCTTCCTGCAACAGCTTATTGAAGAACAAAGCCAGCCACACCCATCCATCTACTCTTAATAACTTCCACACCTCAACTGGTATTCCATCTGGACCAATGGCTTTACCATTTTTCATTCCATTCACTGCTACCCTGACTTCCTCCACACTAACCATTCTCACTAACCCCACATTCACTGGTTTATTCTCTAAAACCCCACTCCAATTATTTTCCTCATTCATAAGTCTTTCAAAATATTCCTTCCACCTCTCTTTGATTTTTTCATTATCCGATAGAACCATTCCACTTTCATCTCTTACACATCTTACCTGGCAAACATCCCTCGCCTTTCTTTCTCTCATTCTAGAAAGCCGGTACAGGTAAGGGCAAGTCCCTATCCATATAATATTACTTTTTCGAAGAACAGGGTAAATACATTGGGCAATGGAGAGACATCAGGACCAGAACAGATTATTTTTTGATACTTATTTCACCAGGGTAAAGAAATTGACACAATAATGTACTAAATTAATAAAAAAAAATCAACTTTATTAAACTTTGTTCTTATATAACTACAATCAGACTATCATATTACAGCCTTTTTCTCAAACAGGAAAGTTTCTCAAACTTACAAAAATAATAAAAGGTTTTTTTATAATAAAAAATGAACAAAATATAAATTTAAAATAACAGTAAAAATTAAAGGTGTTGCCTATGAGATCAAAATTTTTTTTCTTTGTTTGTATTTGGAATCAGCCCCAAAGCTATGAGGAGCAAATCTGTTCTATGATGCTGTCATGTGGAGTAGCTTCCCGTTGGAAGCATCTACTCATCTATTGCTCAGAGGTACTGTTGGTCTTCTAGCTCTAGGATTTGATAATGTTTTAGTCGTCTCACATACTGGTTCATGGTGAGTTGGTGGGCAAGTTCGTTAGGGTGATAGATTAACTGCTCCTTGTTGCTGTAGTTGCCAAACTCTGAATTTCCTCTTTGATTGTTCTCATTTCTAGGTGCTTGTGGACTTCATTGTTGGTTATGTACCATGGTACTTTTACAATTGTTCTTAGCATCTTGTTCTGTTGCCGTTGGAGTATATTTATGTTGGAGTCGCTTGCGCTTCCCCATAGTTGCAAACCATATGTCCAAATAGGCTTTCGGATGACTTTATATATCAGCAGTGTGTTGTCTAAAGAGTCTCGAGTTCCTTCCTAGCATCCAGTATAGGCTGTTTATTTATTTATTATATATTATACTTTACTGTACACCAAGACTAAAACATAACATTGAAAGGAAAACTTATAATAAAAAAAAACATACAATCGGCGGCCTTATTGCACTCGGCGATTTCTTCCAGGCAACCCTGGAAGCTGCTGTTGTACTTAAGTAGAAGCTCCTGCTTTTTACATTTGATGTGGTGTCTCCAGGTTAGTTTGTTGGGTAATTTGTGACCATGTAAGATAGATATCTTACATGGTCTAAAATTAAAAATGCAAAAGCATCTTCTTGCCTAAATGAACAACAAATTTAAATTTAAAAAAGGAACCCTCTTACAAAAATTAACAGTAAATAAGCAAAAGATCCTCGGCCATTTCAAAATAAGATTGGGTATAGGCAGTGTCTGGACAACCTGTTTTTCTGAGATGAATGAAATGTCTTTTTCATCAAGTTTAAATAAATTTCCTGTTTTGTCTGCTATTTTAAAGAAAACTACCTGTATCTCGCCATTCTCTTCCAAACCCTACACATAGCCACGTAATGCGTAATGGTACTCTGTTGTTTTTGATAATAGTTTGGCTAGGATAAAGTCGCCATTTTTTAATGTTTTTTTTTTGTCGATGGTTCTTCTTCTTCTTTTGTCTGGTATTTGCGGTCTTTTAGTGTATTAATTGGTTCATTGTCAGATGAATTCTGGTTCTTGGACTCTTGAGTCAGGTCCGTAAACATGCCCGACCCGGAGACGGGATTTTTTATTAGATGAGTATGTCATGTTACACCAATTTTATAATGATTATAATTTTCATTGCAAAAACAGCTTAAAGCTTCATTTTCATTTCTTTTTGATCTTTAATATTCCAGGACACCTGATGTACACACAAAGTACTGGGAAAAGACTTTATTTATGTTCTTTAACACTTAGCAAGCAAAGCTTCATTTTCCAGGATATTTTTGTAGTCAATTACAAAACCTTTGATGTTGGGACAGTTTTTCTGTTTAACATCTGACAAATCACTCAGAGGTGCTATATCCTTGCCGCTAGCCACCAATTGGTCAGCCGATCTTTTGCAAACATCATCAACTCCATCAGGAGCTCCCTTACCATGTCCTGCTTCATGGTATATCCAAGTGTATAAGGTTTGGATAAAATTCTGTTAAATGATTTACTTGAAAGTAAAACATGCGATATTGGGTTACAGGTCCATTGCTCCAAAAATGAAGGACTTTTTTTTTTCTTATTTTGCAACCGAGCAGGTGTCGACTATTCTTCCAGTGTCAAGTGATGACGACCGCACCGTAAGGTAGACCATCGATTTTGCACTTTGTGTTAGTGTCGTTAACATAGAAAGATTCAAAATATAACAACCCAATAGACATTTAAATTTACATAATGAAACTAAAAAATTATAAACAACTAATAATTAAAAAATAAGGAGGTTCTCTACTTCAGGTGGTAAGCGGTTCCAAATTGTCTTTAAGTGTGCCCTTATAGCAGGAGGTGAATTTAACAAATTTTCTGACATCAAACAATAGCATGTAGACTTTACTATACCTTATGCCTCTTCTTTCATGTAAGTTACAACTGTGTGCAGACTTATTATTTGTTTATGCAAACCTCCAAAATGGAATGCCTGAATCTCTTCTGGGTATTGTATTGTATATTGAGCTGGTATCTGCAACTCTTGGTCTAAATATCTCTTCTGTGTATTTAGTTAAGTAATTTTCACTGAAATCCATATAAATACCAAACAGATTTATTTTCTGTTAAATTTATTTTCTTAAATTTATAATCGAATACTGGTGAACTAAGTTCAGTTCATGGTGAAGGAAATGTTCTAAATTACATTCTAACTGCATAATTAAATCACGAGGATAAATCTGAATTGACTTTTTCAAATACTTAATCACTTTTCTTGCTTGTCACTTTTCTTGCATTAAACGTTTTTGGATCAGTTATGTTGGCAGAGAGGGATTTCTACTTTCTTTTAACAATTTCAAGACTGTTATCAAATTCCTTGTATTCAAGTCCTTTATTTTTGCAAGTTGCACATTTTTGGGCAAGACACGGTTCGCTGTATCTATTGCAACAGATTTTATGAAGGATATTTTGATGGTTTGATAAGTTTGGTTTGAAATAAAGCCATCAGATTGATGTAACATGTGATATGCAAAAACAAGTGTTGATGCGTTAGTACTATCCAAAATGGCTTTTAGGCGACAGAATAGTGAATATGAGATCGTAATATTGTACTTCTTCAAGAAAGATTTATGAAGATTTCGTAGGGTATCCAAAAGAACTCGTATTAGAATCATTTTCACGAAAACGTATTCAAGTAATTTTATTCTTCATTATTTCATAACTTGTTTTTTCTTTTATTTTCAGTTAATTTAACTTTTCCAAATTTTTTTTATAGGTTTTATATTGTTTTCGTTTTGTAGTACACCATATTTTTGTACTTAACAGTTTCCCGCTTATAAGTAACTGTTCTGAAAATTCTTTTTTCTTTTTTTTTGTTTGGGAGATAAAACAGTGCATTTTTCTTCAATGTTTCTGTGGCGCTTGGGGAATTCATCACATGTTCTATTTTGCTGTTAGAATGTCCTTTCGCTTTAGCCTTTTACTGTAGCTTCTGGTTGGCAGGTTAGCAGCCAATTGGTTAGGATGATTTTCCAGTCTCCCCCGGTATGTCATTGCAGTTTGGAGGATATCTTCCTTCACAGTACTCATTTTGAGATAGTGGTGTATTTCCGTGTTCGTGATAAACCATGGGACATCTCACAGGTTTCTCAGTAAGTATCATATTTTGTAGTCGCTGTAGAATTATGTTAGAGTCGCTGGCGCTGCCCCAGAGTTGCACACCATACAGCCAGACAGGCTTCATAACGCTTTTGTAAATTTTATGAGTAATTTGATGTCGACGGATAGTTTGCTAGTAGGTACGGCCCAGTATCCAACAAGACAGGTGGTTGTACCGGAATTTAAGTTCTTTTTATTTTGATATTGTGCCTCCATGTTAGGTGTCGATCAAATGGAAATCTGAATACTAGAACTTGACTCTGGATAAATTCACAAACTGTGTCAATCTGATCTGAACAAAGAAAACAGTTGGAATAAAAACAAAATTTACGAGTTTATTAGAATGTTTTTGCACTAAGTTTGATCTTTCATATACCATAATTAGAGACACAACTAAAAAGCCATTGTGTCTTGCTTAGATCTGCGCCAAGCACCTTGTGAAACCTTATGAAAGGGTCAGCTATTACAGTTTCTTGTTGTTGTTTGTTGTTGTTTCATTGTTGTGCATCGCTGATGTGGCAGTGGGCGGGGCACATAGCGCGGAGAACCGATAGCCGTTGTGGTGGAAAGGTTTTCGAATGGCGACCGCGTACCGGACGACGCTCCGTGGGCAGGCCCCCTACAAGGTGGACCGACGATGGTGAAAATCGCGGGAAGCCGCTGGATGCGGACAGCACAGGACCGATCGTTCTAGAGATCCTTGGGGGAGGCCTATGTCCAGCCGTGGGCGTTATTCGGCTGACATGATGATGATGATAATCAATATTTTTATTTGACTGTTTCAGCGTTGCTTGTATTTGGGAGTATATTCATTATCATATTTATACTGCTCATCGGTTTCTCCATATTGATGGTAAGTTCTAAATACATGCTTATTGTCAACCATACAGCATTCTCAAGTCATGATCATCTTTCTTTTTCTTGAGATGCTTTGTGTTTGTTTGCATAGTGGAACTTTTTTACAGAAATCGTTGACTCTTCCCACTTCCCACTATACTTGGTAGTGTGAAAGAAGTGTCAACCTACCTGTGTTCCTTCCTAGCGCCCTATGCGTTCTAAGGCCATTGTACCTCTTTGAACAATCTTGTAGGCCAAGCATCAGCTCTAATGGCACCCATAGAAGTTTTATGCCCCACAGCCTTCGATATATATAAACTAAGCACTAAATTAGTCGTATCGTACGGCGTATAGTCACTTTACTTGACTTAGGTGATCTGCATGCCATACACTGTACACATTTACATTAGTGCAATTTTGCTGGGACCAAGGGTTCGTGTCTCAAAGGAAGGCTCTGGCCCTGGTATAGATGGCGACGTAGGATCGGGGTAGGTTGTTTAGTCAGTAAGAGTCTGACGAAGTCTCGGAGTCTGTCTGAAGGGCGGGATTCGTCATTGGATGATTTTTACCTACCATAAAAAAAAAAACATTAGCGTTGTAAGTTTCAAAAGTTTTCATAGATGACAATACCAATGAAGCGCTGCGGTGGCCTTTGGTATTAACATTTCAATTAATACAAAAACAGTTCTTTACGTGTGGTTGTTACCTAATTCCTTTTAAACAGCTTGACTGATTTGGTGGCACTGTAATTGGGTTCTCAATTATTTTTTTTCTAACTAAATGCCAGTTATTTTGCTGGACAACTTTTGCCGGGACTCCTAGCTACCTTACTAATTTAAAATATCATAAATTTCCAGGTGGTTGGTATCAACATCTGGATGCGAGGCTTCATTCTACCATGGCTTGCCACCATGGGGCTCATAATTGTGTTCCAGCTGTTCTTTGGACTCTGGCTGCTTGGAGGATACTATATTTATGTAAGTTACTTTTACTCATTAGTAAGTAATTATTATATAAATTTTCTCAGAGTAGTTAGTTAGTATAAATTTTCTCTACTTAAGGTGGGCCATCCTCAAGCCCCTATCATCAACATCGTGCATGGATTAAAAGCTTGTTACTTCAATTAACGCAATCCAAAGTGATGTTTGATGCAATAGTAATGCGAAAAAAGAGAGATAACACCTGAAAACTCTATTGGCCTACGGTAATTCTATGATTTATGATTTATGATTTGTAATAAATGATGATCGTATACAGATCAACCTCAGTAAGCATTGCTTAACAATAAGGATTAAGTTGTGTGCCAATCACTGCTGTTGCTGTATCAAATAATGCTTGTTTTTTCAGTTGGATGCTACCTTTGCTGCCCTTGTGGACTTCCTGTGGATGGCGTACAATGTAAGTACAGACAGAAACTTGTTTCTTAAGGGCGCTTTAAATTTATGCGTTTGTTGACTATCTGCTGCAATGCGTTTCGGTGTAGAAAAGCGCATCATTGGCATAAACGCACGGTGGCCAGATACGTTTTCAATTTCGGCGCTTTTTGTCGGACACCTATACGAGTAGTACTGCAACCGGCCGGCTGCGGCACGGTAAAAGTGCGGCAGTGGTCCGGGATGAAACGTCTAAATCGAAAGCGTCCTAAGGCCTCTACACACCAAAACGGCCGTACTGGTGACTTTGCATGTATGGTATCGGCAATAAACCGCTGGGTGAAACTGCCGGCTTTGGTGTATGGCCATGGGCACAAAATTAGACCCCGTCACGACGCCAGTTTGCGCGAGACTAGAGCAGCGTAGTGTTGTCCTACAAATCTCTTGTGTTTGTGAATAAAATGTCTGAACAGCGGCTACATCTTCATGGTACGAATTTCTTCGTAATCTTAGATTCATTATCTTGTTGTGATTAATGGTATACTGGCCTGTTGGCCTAGTTGTTAGTAGCCTTGACTTTTATACTGGAGATCGTGGGTTCGATTCCCACCCAAGACAAACGTTTGTGTGATGATCACAATCATTTGTTCTGTATCTGGGTGTATTTTTTTTTAGATGTTAATTCCTACAGCTGAACATGGAAACAAAAAGACAAGTTTCATCGGAATTATTAACAGAAACAATACCCCGATCACTTCTATAACTAAACCAGAATGAGTATTTTGTAGGTAAATGTTTGTCTTATCAAAAAAAGGCGAAACAATTGGCTTCATCATGTATGCTTGCATAAATTTCGATACATCGTTAAAAAGAATGCAATAAAGAGTAAAGTAAAAAATAAAATGCCAATTCTATATAAATCTGTGCATTTGAGCGCTCCACTGCCTGCTGACTTTGTGTCCGTGGCCTCACAAATGTTAGCTTCTTTGAGTCTCCTGAACCTATTCTGAAAATACCAGAATACTTTCAATCGTTCCTCAGTATCGTCACAGCACAACACAGCTGGTTCACAATTACAGGCAGCAGAGAAGTTATTTACCTTTTTGAACAAAGAGTATAGAGTCCCGCTATTCGCCATTGAAAACGGAGGATCCTCCGACCGTCGGGTGTTGTTGTCTGGTGGGCTACTGCCCGATAGTTGATTTCGGGCTGTCGTTCAAATCGCGCGGAGAACTTTGATTTAGCTTTGCAGGATTCTTGTAGTTCTTATGTGACGCCGTAGATAGCGCTACACCATCCTTTCCTCTTTTATACCCACATACTTGTAGACCTTAACCATTGCGGACTACTTTATAACTTTTTTTTTACTCTACTTGATAAGCTGATTCCTTTGGAGTTTTGTGATTTTAAGTGGATAATGATTATTCTTCTTCTTCATTTCAGATCTACTGCTGGCTATGCGTTTTCTCACAATACCAAATAATATTGGATATGCAGTCGCCCAACATAGAAATATTAGTGGAATATTAGAACCAATGTTTGTCCAAAGATTGGTGAGCTGATTGGAAAACCATTCTTATACAAAATCAATTGAGTATTATAATAGTTTATATTTAGATGTACTTTGTGGATCAAAACAGAATGAAAGCAATACATATTATAAATATAACTGTTGCCCATTGGGACTACCACATGCATAAACTTAACCAAAGTTTTGCCTGCGCATATCGGCTTGTATAAACTAACCACACGATTTGTAAGTGAAAAGATTTGAGTGTATATTACATCCACGGGCCCAGTGCGGGTTGGTGGATGTCACATGTCTTCGAATTTTTGGTTCTAAGACATGCCGGTTTCCTCACGATGTTTTCTTTCACCGTTTTGAGAGCTGAGCTGATGACTATATTTTGCTATGTTGCTCTGTCTTCGGCGATGTGGATGGCGTCGCAGACTGTGGTCTTCAGTGTAGTACGGATTTGGTCTGACCAATGCCCCTCGATCTTTTGCCGTATAATTTTCCTGTAAGCAGCAACTTTTACACGTTATCACCTCTCTTTCTAGCAATGTGGCCAAAAACTCAAAAATTCTTCTTTGCCATATGGTGGTGAGCCTCATTAGTGACTTGAGTTCGGCTATTATAGTCATTTTTCTGACGCTCAAAGGCGTCCAAAGGAAACCCACATCTCAAAGGCGTCAATCTGGCAATGGTTAGCTTTTTTGAGGGTCTTTTGAGACGAAACTTTAAAATCAAACCGCCATGCGCATACAAAACTGTGGGGAAACTTATACATATGGGAGGCCCATATTGCAGCTAATAGATTTGCACATATAACACAACCTTTATTAATATACAAGTAGAGTTTATTCCATAGATTTATATATCTGTTGTATATGTAAGTTGTTTAGCCAAATGTGCCTAAAATAGTTAGCATTTAAAATGCTTTGTAAAAGGCTTGCATTTAGACTATTATGTGTATTTTTCATTGTGTTCAAAATGGTGTAACATATTGTATCTATATACTAATATTATACAGGTTGACTACTAATTAGTGACCAATACTTAAACATGGGATTATAGTCATGGTAACAGAAAACTTTTACTACCTCCTTTTTTTGGTTCAAGCTCTTATACTCAATCCTAGGTTGTCTGGTAGATATCGCTGTCAGCTTTAGGTCCGCCTTTGTACACATTCATATAAGTTTCTGTGAAATTGTTACCTTTTTGGTCTACAATAAAGTATTATTCTAGGGACTGGAACAGTTTGCCGGCTGCAGTCTTTCCGTCCGAATATAATTTAGGTGTCTTCAAGGCTAGAGTGAATAGGCTCCTAATAAACTAGTGCGCCTTACCATCAACGATTGCATCACTGCTTACCATCAGGTGGGATCGCAGTCAAGCACTAGTTTATTGCAATAAAAAAAAAATTCTGTTCTATGGGACGAAACCTGAAATCCCGAAAAAAAACCAGCAAGTTTAGTACATTGTGACCAGTTAAGTGAACATAAACGTACTAAACTTGCTTATTTTTTTTTTTATGTGTGGTCCCATAGTAAAAGTTGTTTGTTATCATGACTACAGTCACGTGTTTAAGTTTCGGTCACTATTTACCAGTCACCCTGTATAGAGATTTTGTAAGTTTATATGTAGGAAGTAATCTCTGAAACTCCTGAACTTATTCTGACAATTCTTTGGCTAATATAGCAGCACTGTTCCTGTGTGATTTACGCTACAAATTATTCTCATGAGTTCTGTGGACGAAACCGTTGGCAGTTAATAATTTTAAATTAAGTAAATTTATGAAAAAGTTATTTGTATTACAATTTTATAAACACTAAAAAACTGATTTAGTAGTGTATGTATTAGCATATATATTCGTAATAATGTGTGCCTAACTTTAGTGTATTTAGTTTTAATTTAGGCAGAAACAAATCGGTGTGGTGTGGCGGAACTTACTTGACAAAAAGAGTTGTGAAATATATTAATAATCATTGAATAACTCCTACCGCCCTAGAGTGAATCCAGATGGCTTGTCAGACTTTTATTGGCCAATGCCACGCCTATAATAATTCAGTTGCCTTTTGCATTCTAGGACCACGAATATCCCTTTATCATCATCATCAGCCTTTTTAATGTTCCCACTGCAGGGACACAGGCCTCCTCTTTCTAGGAGAGGGGAGAGAGAGTGGAGAGTGGAGAGCAGTGGTGGCCGAGTGGTAACGGCCCCGACTTACGAGTCGTAGGTCGCGGGTTCAAACCCAGCCAGGCGCATTACTTTGTGTAATTTATTTCATCACCACTGCTCTCAAATCGGTGAAGGAAAACATCGTGAGGAAACCGGCATGTCCTAGAACCAAGAATTACAATCCAATCCGCACTGGGCCCGCGTGGTGGATTATGGCCCATTCCCTCTCCTAGAAATCCCTTTATACTTTAGGTTTTTTAGGGCTATGTGGTTTTCCCTTGGTAGGCATCGGCCTGTTGGGCTCTTACGGTTTGCCGACATATCTTTGAAGCGCGCGCGGGACACTATGCGCCGTTGACCAAACGGGTTCGGCCGTTATAGGATGACTGGACGCCTAACTAGTGCTTGTCATCCACAAACCTGCGCCTACGTTGGCTAGAGATCTCTCTGCGGCTCCCGACGCCCAGTGCGTCTTCTGTCACGGCGGCTGGAGAGTAGGGTTGCTAAAGCGACTGAATTTATAGTAACAATGCGGAATACCAAATTTATTTTTTGGTAGAATGCTAAAAACATATCACCGCTACACCATACTGTCTTGTTTTTGTCTGTAGTTTTAAGAAAAGACTTAATTTTATCCGTCCAATGTCTTTTACACAAAAAAAAACCTGAAAACTGTTTTTATTATTAGGTATTATTGAACATGTTTATGAATCTCGATTTTCAAATGTTTTTTATTATTTGTATTTATGAAGACGCATTTTTTGCATTCATAAAGTGGGAGAAGTTACTTTGAGTGGGACTGTCAGACTTTCGCTGACTAAAATCTACTTGTCCTCCTTCAGTTGCCCTTTACGTTCCGAGGGCGTGGCAGCTCTATCAAATTGTCTGAATAATTCCTTAGGAGGATGATGACGCCTTACTGCATTGACTTTTAATAATAATAAAAAATAATAAACTAATACAATGCTCTTAAATCAATTGAATCAGAAGGTTTTTTTTACTTATTGTACTGCGTGAAAATAATTGTGCCTTGGTAATAGAAATATCTTTAAGGTCGAAACTACCTTACTGTCACTAATACAAGCAGGCCTTGTCGTTTCATAAAATGCAAGTGAATTTCAACCTTATGGTTATGAATATACATTGTTATAGTTTTCAATATTGATTCTTTAGGATTAATCTAACCAGTGAATAAAAAATAAAATAAATAAACTAATGCTGCAAATGTTTGAAAAGTTTAATTTGACACATTGCAAAATTACTTTTAAGAGTTTTAAGAAAGTCAAAAATAACAAATGTAATGTACCCTGAAAGAAACACTTTTTTTTTTCTTTGCTTCCCTTTTCAACAATAATGTAATGTAATATTACTTTATCATTCCTACCAGTTAATGAACTGACATTTTATGACTGAATAAATAAATGAAGTTATACATAGCTGTTATTTTTATTACAAGTTTTTTATTAGCTTGCAATGTAACTATGTATGTTCGGTTCAAATCTTGCAACTCAATTTTGAAGCAGATATCTTCAACCGATAGAGCTGCAATTTTGCATGCAGGTGTAAATCGGATGACAATACAATATTATGATGACATGGAGCTGATCTGACGATGGAATCGCGAGGTAGCCATAGGAACTCTGTAATTAAACGGCTCAATGACGTCGAGTTTGGGCTCGTGTGAGTCGTCTTGACGAGTTTTAATTATATAAGTATAGATCACCGCTATAAAAGCTTGTTATAATTTTTTTATTTTTCATTGAAAACTTGTACACACTAAAGTTCCATGTGGTAAATTTAGTAACATTAAATAGTTATTAAACTAGTTCGCCTGACTGTCAACGATTGCATCACAGCTTACCATCAGGTCGGATCGTAGTCAAGCAATAGTTTATATAAAAAAGAAATTACTATCTGATCATAAAGCAGAAATACCAGTAACTAAACCAAAAAAAGTATCAAGTTTATTTGAATTTATTATTCGATAACACTGCTGCCAACTGAAATATCGACGGTATCGTTCAACAACATAAATTATTATCAGTTAAAAATCGGGAAAAAAATCTTATGATAGATGTCGCTAGTAATCTGTATTTTCATCTTGTTTACGATTTGATCAACTCGGGTGGCGTAGTATTGTGCATGTAATCCGATAGATGGCGTTAGGCGTCGTGTTAAAATTACAGATTCGATTTTCAAAATTTAACTGGGCTACTACTGATACTTATTACTGTGTTGTCAGAAGACCACCCAGTAGCTATCCTTATTGCTATTAGTAAACAACAATTTTGAAGTAGATGACCGACAGCAACAGCAACTGAGCCGTCAATATTGGCTCACCTTTCTTTTTACGGACCTAGTAGCTGTCAGACAGTATCTGTCCTTCACTTACCGCTACCTAATAGGCCTGTGAAAACCAGTAGACTTTAAAAAGATGGTTTCCATTTTTCCAAGATCAAACTGATTTGAACTCGAATATAGAAAAGTATCAAGTCACATGTATTACTTACTATTCAGATATGCGAATTAACCGGGTATCCATTAAAAATAAAATCCGGATATTTTGTGTAAAAATATTAATAATATAGACTGCTATTATAATTATTACCACAGAATAGAGTGTTCCATGATTATTAAGGACTTAGTCTCAAGTGAATACCTACTCGGGAATTGGAAGTAGCCCTAGATTTTAAAGTGCTCTGGTACAACTATCCTATAGGGACCCAACATTTGCCAGAAAATGAGGCTGAATTAGTTTCTCTTAAATGGGGAAAATCAAACAAAACCATTGAAAATTCTTAATTATTTATTCGGACAAATAAACTTCTTTTTTTTCCATCATGATTCAAAGAAAAAAATACATGACGTTGAATTTTCAGAAGAAAATATAAAAAAAAAACATAACAGATAATTGCGTGACAAGCCTATCCCAATTTTATTATAATAATTACAACTTTATTACAATTTTAATAATTATTACCTTATATTAAGATACATTAACGAAGCCTTATAAAAATTGAAATGAACAACTTTTTCCACTCGTATTGCACAGTTAAAAATAGCATAAATATTTACCAATTATTATTATTTGTAATAACACCTAATCGAATTAATATAAAAATTACAATTTTCTATATAAAAATAATAAATTGTATTTGGCTTGAATATAATAAAAAAAAAACTGGAATGTTTTGAGTATTTTAGCTACAATAAATTATTTTGTCATGATCAATTAAATGACAATAATGAGATGATATTCTTTACTGATTTCCAAAAAATGTTTCGACTATTTAAATATAAAATGGCGACGTGAATTTCAACTGTCAAAATTAGAGAAGTAACGAATCGACAAAGATTTTATCGATATTTTGTTCGAAATACGATTTAATTCTAGTAGTGTAGATGACAAGTAGTTATGTACAATGAAACCTTATATTGATTAATAAAAATAATATACAATACTTAGATTCTACAATTTACAATGTTAAATGATTATATTATCGCCTAAATACAGTCATGTTGATAAACTATTGTACAATAATTTACAAAAAGCTTAACTATAAATGATATGCAAGAAGCTATTGATATAGCTCATGATTTCACTGGATAATTAAATAAAAATCTACTTAATTTTGTTACAATTAAATACGCAACATTTTCGATAGGTAATCTATCGATAGATCTGAAATTGTAATTTGTGACTATCGATTTTAATCGAAATCCATATGAAGGGAAAAGTCGTTTATCGATATATCCAGATCGACATATTCAGAAAATGATTTTTGTCTTTAAAAATATGTGCGAGTATGCGATTGATATAAATGCAAGGTTAGTGCCTAAAGCACAATTTTTGGCACATCCCCTAAGAGTATTCAAAAATATCAACTCCAAAAAAATAGAGAACTCCATTTAAACTGTTGTTTTGAGTATTTTAGTTTTGGAAGTCTTGTTAACCGTATACATTTTCCGATGATCATAATGCATCAGGGATATTCGTATTAATTCTAATTGAGCCCCGAAAACAACGAAACGTGAAAACTTAACAACGATCGGTTTAACACAAGCTTGCGAACAAAAACGAAGATTACCGAAGATTCGGCTATGAGCCCGATGAGTACCAGTTCGTATTAGGTGGCGCGGACTTATCTACAGGCTGGTGTGGGTGTGAGGCATGTGCTGAATGCGCCTGTGGGTGGTACAAATGGAACGATGAAGGTGGATGGAAGAACTGCGACTGGTCTAACGATGAAGCGTAATCTAAGGCTCCAGGAACCGCTGAATACGCTTGAGGTTTCAACGGTAACGGAGCTTCGCCTAAGTAAGAGTGCCTTAACGCTTCGGAATAAGCACTATTGTCGTACGGCAACGCGTATTGTTGCTTGTCTCTTGGGGATACTGAGCCAGGTGGAGTCATAGCTGAATGATAGTCGGCGTAGCCTCCGTAAGCTAAAGATCCTATGTCTGTACCCTTATGTCCTAATTGCTCGCCGTATCCTGAGCCTTCACTGCCTGGTGGGGTCGGTAAAGGCCCTGATTGGCCGTCACTGGAATAGTAGCCGCCAGTTCTACCGTCACCTAAGAAGTTGCTTCGAATAACACTTTCTCGATTGGCGTAAAGTTGTCTCAACAATGCGGATGCTGGTGTAGAAGTGTGGTTCGTAGGTATCTGTCTGTTTAAGGGGTTTAAGTGATGGTTCTGTGTTCCTATCCACTGTATCGTTGATTTCTGCTGCTGTTGCTTCAAGAGGGCGTCAGTTGAGAAGTCTGTCGGCCTGTGGGAGATTTCTTTACCATCTAGCGCCACCGACGGTAGGTGCTTCGACATTGCATTTTCTAAGTCTCTCACTGATGTCGAGTCTGAACCACCCTCAGGTATTGCTAGATTAGTTTTAGAAATGTCTCGTTCTGCCGGAGATATTGCAGCTCCAGGATTAGAAGCAGTCTTTCGTCTTTCCTCGTCTCTTTCCGTTTCGTCATCACAGTCAGTCGTATGCTTTCGTTTCTTCTGTCTTCTGGCTGGCATTGGTGAAGTTCTTTCTGTGGTTGTGTGTACGGGTAAGGGTTGTGCATCGCTAAGTCTTGTAAGGTGTGTGACGTCAGAGGTTGGTACTGGGGCGGAAGAGGCCGAGTCAGTGTTCGTTGGAGGTTCGGTTCGTTCGGCTGGATGGCGTGGCAGTGGGGGTGGGGCTCCGGAATTGTCGGTATCAGGTGGACCGTTTTCTGGATCTCCCGTTGTTTCTTCTCTTTTCACTCCTTGTACGCTTTCTTCTAGTTGGCAGCAATCCATTACTGTGTTTGGGTATTCGCGCCCACTGAAAAAGGAATTAAATTCAATGATTAGTATGATAGTTCTTTTTTGTTGTAAAATTGTATAAAAGTTTATGCTTGCGGTCTCGTCAAACTAGTTGGCTTTCGTTTATTCTGATTTTGATTGCTAGTTCTAAATTTGTGAATTTTACGGGCAATACAATTTTAATTTTGAGGGATGAAAGTCGAAAGGTTTATATAGGTGCGATACGAAACTTACCTGATAACATAGTTGACACAAATAATATTCTGTTCCTCAGCATTCTTTGAAGAGCAGACGACGGTGGCACATGTCTGCATCCAGGTGTAACCGCCGAGCTTGTTCATTAGTCTATAGTAGTGAGTCAGGACTTGACCCTTGTTCATTACTGAAACAAAAAAAGATTAGGTTTAGTATAAGGACCTTGGGTGTCCATTCCAGGTTCTTCGCTGAAGAATCAATAAGCTAATGGATTTTAAAATAGATTGATAGCGTGTAATAGAACATCTTTTCGAGGGTATGTAATGATCACCGTCATCAAATCCGCTGAAGGATGTCCACTATTGGACATAGGCCTCTCCCAAATGTCCACTGCATTGCCGCAACTCTCAACAGACGTAGGGACCCTGCAGAAGGGTCGAAGCCAATTAGGGCCAAGGGTTTGCGTTTGAAAAGTGATTACTTGAAAAGGAAGGCTCTGTCCCTGGTATGTATGGCGATGTAGGAACGGGGTAGGTTGTTTAGTCAGTAAGAGTCTGACACTTGTTCTCCGCTCCGCCCAAGAGCGGGACTCGTCATTGGATGATTTTTACCTACCATAAAAAAAAAAACAGATCATGGGTCCACCTTGCCTACCAACACTGCGTCTTCCGGTGCGCGGTCGTCAAAATGATTAAATGAAATGTAATCGTTTCTATAGTGATCATCGCAAAACTGCAGGATGTATCCTGCGAATTAATTAATATTTATGTTGAGGCGTTCCAATTGTAGACTCGTCACGAAACGATTGTAACTTGACTAGAGAGGCTGCTCTATTTTGAAAGCAGTTCAGAATCTTTTGTGGATTATCATTTCTTGTTCCATGAGCTAGAAGGACTATATAGTATGATTTGACCTTCAGCCTGATTATAAGAACAATAGCATTAAACAAACAAAAATGTAAACGTATAAGTATTAGCGTCATTATATTCAATAGATTTGTTACACAAAGGACATAGTGAACACGTGTTTGTGAGACGTGAGTCATTAATACTAACGCGCTTTTTGGCATTGTTGATGTATTGTATTGGCAACGGATTTTTTAATTATGATGCATTTGATATTGGAGGAGAGCCAATAAGTGAAACTGATGGAGTGTTTGTTGTCTATTTTTTGCTAGATTTGAAGAAAATTTATGGATATTATGTTTGGCAGAGTTGATACTTTAAGGTGTATTAATTGATGACCGTCAGAGACAGGAATAGATGGAGAAACATCATAAGAGCGAAAATGATGAAGCAGGGTGGTCACGACTCTCAGCATTGCGGAATATCACGCAAGGAGGAGTAATTGATCATCTAAATACGGAAAATTAAACATTAGCTAGACCTGAGCATATAAACAATGCAACGATAACTTAAAACCAAGATTAATTAAAGAATAACCAGCCAAATAGGCAGTGTATCCTATAAGGTAAGTATATAATTAGAACGTATTGTAAAAAATATAAAAATAAGAACAAATGGTTGTCGTATAGTCAAAGTTATGATAAGTATTATTACTTGCTGACAACATCTTTAAAAGAAGACTGAGAGCCATTATGTTTAATCGCACACAATAAAACATAAATCAGCTTGTTTTTCAGGCAGTGAACACCACGCAAATGCCAAAGCGTCACAGTTGTCGGAAGTCCCAAACATAATCATTTAATTTTATTGGACGTATGCACAAAATTTAAATATCATACGCCTCGCGATCGTCAATAACGTCATCTCGTAACCAAACCGCGTATACAGTTGTAACCAAATTACCCGCTTTCTAACAAACACCCGGACTTTTATGCTAATATCTACAATTGTTATTCCAGACCAGGAATGTCCACATTTGACCGGCATCTACATAGATGTACATTTTAAATTCAAATTGATGGTCTCGTAAAGCTATCAAATGGTAAGGTGCTAGAACCGCATGACGTTAACGCTACACCGTGATTGGCATTCAAAATGTCAGCCATCTTGTTATGTACAATGATTGGTTGGATGATTACGTCAGGATTATGAGTCCTTCCATTCATGTCATCTTTGTTCTTGAAGCCATGTATTTTTGTTGTGGAGCAATCGCATTAGATCGGATTGAGTTCAGATGACGAAGATACATTGAGGTCGTCACGAATTTTCCTCATCGGTGAATTAACATAGGTGCTTGATACGACGTTAACGCATTGCAACAGAAGTCGATAATAAGGATGTCGTAGAAACAGCTCCACAGAAGTCAAATAAAACAGTACATGAACATAATACAAATGAAACTTATGAAGCAATAAAATTCAATAAGGAAATTGATACTTTAAAAGATGTAAGAAATCCTTAAAAAACCGAGGAAGTTGAAAACAACAAAAACCATGAATATCACGATAATTCAGGTAGGAATAACCATAAAACAGAAAAAGCCATCTCTAAGGACATTAAGACATGACATTTCCCACGTCTACGTAAAGAGAGAGGAAACCGAAATGGTGGTATAAAAATTATTATTCAAATCACAACTTGAGTAGAGACGGGCCGGCGTGGCGCTAGGCCTAAATTGTATTCCACTGACGGATGCGCAAGAAAGTAATAATATCATATACGAGAAGATTACATTACTTGAATAGGAATTCCTCTGTATACTTGTGATCCTGTGCGAAACGTCAGTAAAGAATGTGGAGGTGGCAAACTTATTTCTGACTGCCAATGTTATTTCTGAATTGAAGAAATTTTGTTGACAATACGTGACAAAAAGGTGACACTATTTTATTTAGTCTTCTGTAACAAAATTACCTACAGAACAAATTTATAACCATTTTTTTTTTCAATTATTTGCGTCTACTCTCGCCATCAGAATAACAATTTTGCAAAACAAAGCCTATCCAACAGTAACATCGAAAATCATTATAAAAAGAAATGTTCCCACAAAACGTTGAACTCATAAATTTTCCTCGTAACGCTTTACGCCTTGAGCTGCCTGTCTTCTTGACATGGATTTCTATAGACCACAAACTGAATACAAATCGGTAGTTACGACATTAACCTACGAAGGATTTCACCACATATATATTGGGTCATGGGTGGACTACGCATCGTTTACAGACAATTGATGATAGTCGCAAGGCTAATTAGAAATAGAGTCGACAATTAATGTTGCCTAACTAGATTGATTAACTGTTGAAAGAAATGTTGAAAGGTGCTATTAATGATAGGAAGTCGTAAACAGGATCCATCTAAAGATTCTCAATGAGTTGTTGAGTGAAAACGGTAGTCTAAAATATAGAACTACCGTCAAATATAGTGAAGCAATTCAAAACAATCAGCCATTTAATAGAGAAAATAGTAAAAAAGAAGATCGTAATGATACTGCTAGTTTTTACGACCATAATCAAGATCAGAAATCTGATAAAGCAATTGAATATAATGACTAAAGAAGACATGAGATAAAGAAATAAATAATAATGAAGAAATACTTACAATCTACGTGACATTTTCTAAGTTTGTTAGCATCTTCTCCATGACAGAGAGCATAGAGATTCTTCCCCGTTAATTCTTCAGCAGTGTAGCCCAGGAGTTCTGATACCCGACTGCAAAATTAAAATACATGTATTAACGCACTAAAATCCATGATTTCATGCATAAACAACCCTTTTCTTATAGAATTATTAAATCAATATTATTTTTAATATAAAAGACGCTGTTTTATAGAGAATAATGTTCTACGGAAATCATTAATTTATTAAAATCCAAATGAAACTAAAATCAAGAAAACTCCGATAATTGTCTTACCTGGGCTCACAATGCGCTATTCGGAAGTCGAAATTGATTCTTGTGACGAACATATCTGACTCCAGTCTTATTTCATGGACCGATGGTGGTGGTAATGCTATGGCTAGAGCCACCATGCCCAGGAGTACTGTTGGTGACTTTCGGCTATGGGAAAACGAATACTGCGGTCGAAGACGACACAGCATTAGGACCACCTGAAAAGAAGGAGACAGACGTTTAAAAGAAGTTTATAAAAAGGTTTAATAAGGAAACATTTGAAGACTTAAAAGTTGCTTAATGTAACTTAAAAAAAATCACTCATTCATCAATATTTGCTGATATATCTGCAACGATTTTACCACAATTTTGGTTGTGTAAGAAAAAACCACAAACTTAACAAAAGCTTATTTTATATCTGCCAAAGCCTAACTACATTAGTTCATTTTTGATGAAAATACTAACAAGATACAAACTCAACAAAAACAAAATAAAAAACATCATTAAAACTTTCACATTTACTTCGTTTTCGTAAAATAGAAAACGCGGAACGTGTCTCACATTAAACTTTCAAACATAACGAGAAACTGAAAAGCTATTTGTTACACACCGTAATGTTTCTGAAGCACGTATAATACATATTACCAGGTAATCGAATTCGAAGATCAAATGTAAGGAGGATCAACTAATTTGCAATTTTCCCAATAAAACCGTAGCCTTTGGCGTCACATATACTCGAAAACGTTTCAGTATTAATTGCTCTACTGATTCCAAAACGGAGCATTACCCATTAAGATGAAGATAAAACAAAATTATGGTTGTTACTTCTACTTTAGAACCTAACAACCCTTTAAAATAGATATAAAAGTGCAATCGACAAGCAATAAAGAAATTAACGACTCCCTAAATATAAAAGGAAGTGACCAAGAAACTGCTTATAAAATAAAATGAGAATTTACACCCCGAAAACAATCTACCGGCAATTTCGCTCAGCTATTGCGGTATTCGCAAGTCGCTTGTGATATAATCACGTTTTATGACCTAGCACCGAGTTAAGGCAAAAATTATGGGGCCGTATAATACTGCCTTGAGGCACCCCAAGCTAACAATAATTCTAACCAATAATATTTGTGATCTAAGACGGATAAAGAGGTCGTTCGAATCCATTTGTTACTCGCTGTGTAGATATGAAGCTATGAGATTACAGTTTCATGAATATACGTGGAGAAAAAGATGATTTATAGTGTCATTGGGTGATTTTAAAACGGTTTTATTCAACATCGAATCATTTTGTATAATTCACTTAATTCTGAAGGAAACTGTTGAAAAATCACTCTTAATTTCGACAATAATCTCTTTCTACAAGATACCCACCCGCCAGTTACCACTCTCCGATCTCGATGGTTCTCCCTCCTTGCGTCCAACCTAGATCGAAAATGAAAATTCAGGGTCCATATATTTCTCTTTACATGCTAGATAAGAAAAATCTCCACAAACTTTCATGATCCTCTTGGCTAATAAAATATCAGTTTTAGAAAAATAATTAGTTGTGTTTTTCGTAATTTTTATTAATGCAAAATGTGAAACTAATGATTCTCTAAGTGCGTATTAATTTACTGAAGATAAAGTGAAGATATAGTGGAATGTATTTTTATTTCGTTTTTCTTTTTTTTGACATCCAAGTACATCTTCACTTGATACGTTATAATAATGGTTCCTTACCCTATATCCTGAAGACTTGAAGTGGCATCCTCTTTTGGTTAGCGTACTTTTCATTCTCACACAAAAGGCTCGGTCCATCCCTCGGTATAGTGACCCGCTCGCTGCTAGGGTCATTTGTGCTGATACTGTTGACAAAGAAAGCATAGAATTTAAAAATTTTTACATTGGAAAATACGACAAAGAGTTATGAATAACTGTCTCTCTTTTTAATTACGCTATTCTCTTATTCATACACTATTATATTCGTGACAGTATTCTCCTTCCATATTTCAATAGTATATATTTACTTTCATACAGTTTCATTCGCCAATTAAACTTCATACTACCACTATTGTATGTAATTGTATGTTCATAAGCTTTAATGCTATTACTGTTGCCAGTAAGATTGTGTATTATTCTATTCACTCTTTTACAAATTTGGTTTGCCCAATCTCAAGTATCGCTTTTTAGTAAGTCTTCTGATTGCTGGTAGTTTTCCTAGGTAGCTAGGTACCTGTCTAATACATTCTAGATACTTGTCTATGTCAACACTATGTGTCTCAACCTTTAGATTTATTGTAATGTATGATAATTAAAACTGTTTATAGATAGACATTTCCATTGATTTCATCCTATTGATATTACACAATGACTATTTTTACTACAATACATTACTAGCCTTGTTTGTTAGAACTACAAATACCAAATTTCAGTAGTCTGGTTGAAAAATCTAAAAATAAAAATCGATTTCAATTCTCATTGTGTAAATTTTGTAACGTTAAATTGATTTCATTCTTAATAAACACATACGTATCTCGGCCAAGAAATCAAACTAAAGATCCACGAAATAGACCGAATTTTAACACAAATAGAGTCAATTTTTAGTTAAAAAGTGAATCAATCAGTGAGAGTTGATTGATTGGGTGGACGTGTAGTTAATTATAAGATTTGTGCTGCGATGGGACCGGGACGATCGACACTACGCCATAATTGATTTCTCTGGACCAGCCACAAAGTTATTTGACGTTGGTTCTAAACGTTTTTGAGAGTCTGAAGAGAATAGGGTTTTGAATGCGATTGAGGCATCGTATCATTTACAAAAGTTATGCCCAAAGGTTCAAAAGTACAAATATGTCAAGGAATAACGAGTAGTAAAGAATCTAGAAAACGTGAAATTCAAAAAGATTCTAAGAGATTTGATCTTTGAATCAAATCCTCAAGTAGCTTTCGTGACCATTGAATATATTTAAGCTCTATGATGATACACCTTTATAGTTCTCTTTGCTAATATTTGATTTTCATTTTATGCATTATTTCGCATTATTATTTATACAAAAGATACGCCAGTTTTTATATGCATAAAAGTTCTCTTTTTGTGTGCATATTTCGGTAGCTAGTTTTTGCTATCATTAGTCATAGCTCGATACATCGGTTCCTTTATTTCCTTGGATCAATCTAGCACAAAAAGTTTTGCTATCTTTCTTTTATTTTCGGCTTGAACAAAACTTTGACTCGATCTATTCTGGTGCGACAGTGCGACTAGGTGACAAAAAAAAAACTGTGTCGAAAATCGATGTAATTGTATTGTTTCTCATACATACTAGTAATAAATGAGTGAATATTTCAATTGCATAAGCCCAAATCAGGTTGTCAACTCCCCTCGAAATTTTCAACACATACTGTACACGCTGTTACAGTTATGTCAGAACATACAGTATGTGCTGCAAAGAAGATCTCCACTTCATCTTGAAAGATCAAGAAAAGGTTTTCTATAGTTTCCCACACAGATTAATATCATAGACACTGAAATTCAACATCTTCCGGATATCTATAGATAACTAGTCTAACATATGTGCTTAATGTTCTACGTTCTTACTAGAGTCAAGAAACCCACAGGACATAGAATTTCGGGGCGAATGTGTTCATCAAGCACTCATCTTCAAATTATTGATATACCACAACATATATATAAACTCCATTGCTATGGAACCTTTCTTGTCCTTATAACCACTGTGATTCACCCAAAGAACCCATGAATTGATTAAAGTTATACTAAGTCTGAACATCCACATTGTCAGTTTAGTAAGAGTAACCATAACAATCTAAGCATAACTCGTATCATGCTCAAGACTCAATGAGCAACTACAGACCAGAAATACCTTGATGCAGATGTAGAACACAGTAGTGTGGTTAGAGGTGATAATTAATCGGGATATATTTGCATATATTATATTTGAGTATTGCTACTCGTATATCTAGTAGAAAAGATAAAGGCGTGATTAACGAGACGATAGTGAGGTTGGATATCACAGCTGGCCGTAAAAATTACTGACGTATAAAAGCTTCACATTGCGGAAATGAAGATATAGAGATAGTCTGGAGGTGTGGTGAAGATACTAAGGATACAAAGTTCGAAACGGATATATTTGTGGTAGTTGCAAAGTCGGATATTTTAGTGAAACTAATCAACATGGAGCATAGTTGGTATGACATATTTTTGCATTGGATAGCCTATTTATTGAAAGCTATCGGTTATATAACATCACGCTATTGCTCACGGGAGTAATAACCAAAGAAGCAGGTGAAACCGCGGGACACAGTTAGTTTCAAATATGACCACAACTAAAAATGGACACCTGTCAACTAACTTTAAATTCAAACCGCATGTGACTCTGTTGTAATTTAATCTTTGGCAATAGGCGCAAAGACCATTACAGTGGACAAAAGGTATGTCGATTTGTATCACGTTGCTGTAATACTTAACCAGATTGACTCAGCGAACAAATATTTGTGTAACCTTGATAAATTTGGCCGTTTTTAAGTGAAATAAAAAGAAGGTCTTGTTTTCGTAGAATTAGATAATCTAGTTATTGGCATACCTACATGTTCTGTTTCGTCATTTATTTTGGTTGATTACTGAATTTTCAGAATTAGTAAGTTATACCAAGCTTATTATTAAGTATAATGTGTTTGCTTTCCATTATTGTCTTTTACTTCAATTTTAGTGCATCATTGGGTTTTGAGAAAATTTAAACCTAGCTCTCATTTCAACCAATCTCTATGATTTAGTACCAATATATGAAGTTGTTTTGAATCTGCGCTATATGTACCTATATTTCAACTATTATAGGAAGGCCTCGAAATATTACGTAGACTAGTTCCTATGTTCATGCTATGTAGGATAGTTTTGACGTCACCACCACCTACAATATCGCGACAGCTAAACGGCAGATTATGGCAATATCCCAAGATATCATTGTAGTGGTATGTGGGAGAGTCGTATACTCAACAAAACGGTTACAACCCGATGTTATCTAAATGGCTCCAACATTTCTATTACTTCTTTAATATTCATGTTTTATGCAAACGTTTCGAGGTTCTGGTATAAAGCGTTTTCTGCAATGTTCAATTGTTATATTGAGAGTAGGATTTCCTTATTGAAAATTGCTACACCGATCTCAGTGTGGTTTTACTATTATATTGTAGGTATAGTTAATAAATTGTAACTTAATTGTCTAGAATATTGGGTCTAGAAATAGCAACTTCCAGATTTTGATAGCCTATTGACATAGACATTTTCATTTTTCATTCTAATAAAAATTGTCTTGTTATGAGTTCCTAAGCATCAAATTTCAAATAATAGGTCAGATATAAGTTCGTCCCATTTTCGTGTAGGTATTTGCTTAAACAGTGAAAACAGTAAGTATCTCGAAAAAATAAAATGTGTGCCCCATGCCCCAGTCTATATTGATTGTAATTTTACTATGAAATGTTCACATTTGACACTTATCTATTGCTTGTAGGTATTTGTCTTTTATTATTTCTTCAGTGAGGTTTCATGGCTTCTGAATTGTTCTAGTATCTGGATCTACTCATGGATTAGGTGCGGCAATCTTATCTGTTTCCATATTTCCTACTTTCATCCCCTAACCAAGTCCAACTTTTAGAACCACAGGTCTATCACTTCAGAAAACATCAAGCCATGGTCATCACGGTGACAATGTGGCGATTTCATCATGGGCCACTGTTCTGTGACTCATTTCACCACGCCCGTCACCACACAATGGCCTACTGTCAAACCATCTCGATTCTCGATCCTGATTGATTTTTTTATCGAGTTTCTTTAGCAGCACAGTGTAAATTGAAATCGATTCTAGCCCTTCGATGTTACGTGTGAAATTGATGGTTGCTTTAAAAAAGCATTTCAGATGTTTAACAGTTGTTTTGTTTGGCGTAATTGGTGGAATCTTATGGTGGCGAAAATGTTGTTACTTGAATAAACCAGGTTTTGCTAAAAAATATTTTAATCATAGCTCTCCACTTCATATTCATTTATACCTATTTTTCTATGCACCTACTTAAAATTATATTATAGAAAAACCATGAAATACTTAAATTACTAACGTTAGTTTAGGGTTCACCTTGATTGGTTTATTAATTAACTTCCTGTTTATAGGCACCTGATTTGCCTGTAAAGGTTGTAACAATAATTTATTTCGTTCCATTTCATTTCATTCGTGGAATCCAAAAAATTACACAAAACAATCAAAACAAGAAAATATTGAATCGGAATTGTGTGCATTTAAAGCAAGTTTTTCATCAGAGCGACCGAAGCCACAACAATAGTAAAAACTCTGAATTCATTCGACCGGATAACATTGACGGTGAAAATTATTATACCTACGAATGAATTTTTTGCCTATCTTCGCGTTTAATTGAAGTCGGCACCCACATCTCTTTAGGAAATTAAACAGGTGACTGATTTAATGGCACAACTATCATCGGAGCCCTGATTTGATGCGCAGTTGTCATCATCCTCAACCTACCACATTCCCATAGCTTTGGAAATGAAATTATAATTTGTTCTGTAAAGGTTTCTGCTGACACCCCATTGACCATTTCATAAGCTCCCAACAGCGTGAACGCTCCATAATCTAATTTCAATTTGATCCACAACTTATTAGTGCCAGCATTGGGCGATTCGATATACCGAGTGAAATTTTTACATCGGTATTGTCGCCGATCGTCGATGGAGCAACGGCCTCCGAAATAAGTCGAGTTTAATTGAATTCCGAACCGATTTTTTTGTTAGAAACGAAGATTCGATAATTCTTGTTGCTTCTCGTTTTCAATGTGACACCTGTTTAGAATGAATAACGGTAAAAAGTCTTCGGTTTACTGTTTTCAGTAGCTTTTTTGAAGAGTTTTTACCACACTGGCTGGAATTAAATGAAGTTAAACGATATTACAAGTAATCTAAAGTGGAACACCCGACTGATAGATAATTAGGGGCTTTTCCTCTAAAAAAGTTTTGATTGAGACATTAAAAATTAACTTTATATTGCACTTTGTACATTTCTGTATTTTTAGAGAAAGCAACTTGGTGTATCTTTTGTCTTTAATAAAAACTTTTTCTATCTATTTCACGACGTGCAAACACTAAATATCTTTGGTAAAAATGGTTTATATGTTCAGCATCATTTCATCTGAAAGACATCCACTGTTGGAGATAGGTCTTGTAATGTTCACTATGTTTTATATTGCTTGAGTATAAAACTCACATTTTATTGTTTGCAGTTATTAGATAAAAATCCTGGCAATTGAGAACACGAATTTGTATCTTTTAAATAATTTAAAACCAACTCACCATCAGGGTTATTAGTTCCATGCTGACTACCTTCTTCGCTCCCTGAAGCAGGGCTGTTCAGTCCTGCTTGGCCAGGCCTTCCAGTTAGGGATAAACCTAATTGTTCTGCTATTTCTGCATGGTCAGCCTGATGAATGTAGTCGAATATACTGCTACCCGTCATCTCTACCTATGGACAAAATCATGACATTAGTTCTGAGTTATTTAAAAGCCTGAACTTAAAGAAGGAAACACATAAAACCAAACATTATTTAGCATCCGTCTTAGCTGGATATCAATTCTTAGTAGAAAAAATAGTAATAATGAATAATATTAATGTCAAGACAAATGTAAATACAGAACATAAAAAAACGTGTTCATGCAAGCATATCTCGTATCAAAAGTTTTTTTACTGAAATCATAATAAAACAACCCAAATGCTACTAAAAAACTTCTTAAAACTTTTATGAAGCAGATTTTCATTCAACCGCAGCCTACTCGTATACAAAATTATTAACCAATAAAAAACCAGTCTTCCAAACCCAAGGAAGAAGTCTGAATGGTGGCCTGTCACGTACATAGTATCGTTATGAATGAAAGAGTTATCTCGCATCGCATAGCAGGTGACTTTCATAGAAATGGCTAACGAGACGGCGTTTATATGAAAATTGATGACGATGATGGTAAACGGGACGTAGATGCGGTTATCTTAGAGGAGGACGTTGCTGACGTGTGCGATGACAAAAGGTTGTAAACTCGACGATAAGGTCTGCCTTATCGTTTGAGTTTATAGCAAGTAGCTGTCTGGGTTGATGTTGGTTGTTTGTGTAATAGATATAGTGAGGAAGGAGGCGTTGTGTGTAAGGATTGTTTTGAAGTTCAAGATAAGGAAATATATGCAAAAGCTAAAAGCAATAATACTAAAGTTGTAGTAATCTGTAAACCAATTATTAACAGAATGATTGGGCTTTTTAATATGACAATCGTTTCTAAAGAATTACCAACACAGACAAAAAAAAACAACAAACAAATCAAACTTTAAGACGTAAACTATAAACAAAATCCTCGAAAAACAATAAAAATCCATCCAAAATCCGAACGGTGCCAACAGAACTTTCACGATGACCCTTTCACGGGTTATTCAAATGCATCTTTAAATAAATTTATCAAATATAATTGTGAGACCATATTACACATTCAGAAGGCGTGTATCCGCAGTCAGGGCTTGCATGTAAATAGTCTAAGACAATGGTGACGTTATGGTGGTCGGTTCTTAGAATGATGGTAAGGATTTTATGGTATTTACCGATTCGCCGATTGATGGGACACACATTTTTCGTCGTTTGAATTTTATGGTGGAAAATTTTCTTGAGAGAGATGGGAATCTTGATTGTGTTAAGTGTATGGAAATGAAGTGGAAACGTATGGTGATACATGTGGGGGGAATTTATTGGCCTAGTTGGTGGGCTTATAGAAGTCGAAGATAATGACATTGTAAAAGATTTATATAAATAATATATAATATATTTTTTATATATATTTTAGATATATATAAAAAATATATTGAGAATATGTTATGGATATGTTTGATTGGAGATATTGAACTTTTAATCTCGTCTATTGATTTGTAGCCTGATGCTAAAACGAATGCAATAAAAAACCGATAGAGAAACGAGAGGGAAACGTTATCTGTGCTCATAAGTTTCATCCGCTTTCAGTTAAAAGAAATCAATTCGTAGAAAACGTAACACATCCAAATATTTCCTAATAAAAACGTAAATGAACAAAAAACTGCTTATAACAGGAAAATATGATTTCCCATTGCTATCAGCTTGTGAAGGCAAAAGAGAAAAAGACAGAATTTAATATAGCCGAAACGTCTAACACGGGCTCTACTTATAAGAAAGTTGTATCTACTCTTATTTACCAGGAAGTTTATGTATTTTATGTTACACACACACGCGTAGGTGTTCGTACAGGCGTATGTGAAGTGTTTCGATGTTTTTTGGGCTTTGTGTGCGTGCGTTCGGGGGTGTGTGTGTTCAGGCATTAGAATGAAGAGCACGCGCGCGCCTTGCCCGCGACGTGACCGGCATATCGTATCGTCCCTTTCCCCCCATCTGCTCTCTCGCTCGCACCACCCCCTGCAGCCATTTTGGAAACGAATTTCCCAGTTTTCGGCTCTTTTCGTAGCGCCTTTTAATTTTGTAATGTTATTTAATTTTGCTTATGTTTTTGTTTCGGAGTCAGTTTTTGCGAATTTGTTATTTTGTGCTTGTGTAGCACGTTGAACGTATATTTTAAACATCTCATATTGTGAGGGTAAATTATTTTTCTCATAACGCGATATTAGGATCTACTTTTTGCAGAATTTTGTCTGTTACTCTGAGAATAATCGCGTCTATTATTATAGCGAAATTTTTATAATACAAATCTGAAATGGATATTGAATGGATCTTTATATTAAGTTTTTTATTACTAACGTTTTTTATAAAAATGAAAACTTTACTGCGAAATTCCATTATAGCAGAAGATCATCTTTTGGAATAAAAAATTAAATTCAAACTTAAGGTGTTTGCAAAAAAGTACAGTCAGACAAAAACTTTTGACCGACTAAACTCCAGACCATATCCCTTTCATCGAAAAAAGTTTTGAAGAAACTTAACCCTTTAGAGATGGTCCGAAAAATGATAGTCGACTAAAAAACACTGGCCACGTATTAGACATAACGCGACACGTGTATATTTATCTACAATCTAGTACAGTAACGTCTTTCTAGCGGCGACGGCGCCGAATATCTACTGATTAAATCTATGTATGTATGCACGTGTGAATGAGTTTGTTTGTGTGTTTGTATGTTGGTGTATAGTATGCTGTGTGCTATGCCTGAGAGGTGGGTAGAATAACAAGAAGGTTGAGGGTATGGTAAAGCGGTGAAGTGTTAGAGAAATTTTTGATGCGATATAATTATGCAGTTTTGATTACAGTCATTGAATCAGTATTTAGCCACATTTAGGGATGAATATATATAGCTACATAGAAATGGGGTAGATTATTTAGTCAGTAAGATTTTGACACTGCTTCGCGCTCCGCACAAGGGCAGGATTCGTCATTGAATAATTTTTACCAACCATAAAAAAGGTAGTGGTGTTCATATAACAATCTAGTCCCAAACTATGCAGTTTTTTTGCTTTGAGAAGACAACCGATATACATATCTACTTACTAATATATTTCTGATATTATATTACTATATTTCACATTATAGATACATTACACCCAGACAAAAAAAAAAATGCTTATGTGGTTGATAAATCGTACTCATGTCAAAAAATTTTTTGGTTTAACTTTGTATTGGGTGGGAATCTAAACCACGACCTCCGACATAGCAGTCAGGGCCATTAACCAGTATAACGACAACCCAATCAAAACTATTACTTGCATGAATTTTTCAAGATATATTTCTACAGGCCATTCGCACTCAAATCTCTTCAATGTCATCGAAACAAAGCTTCGAATAAATTGTCTTTGAGTCATTGAGGGTTTTCCTTAGATCTATCTCATCGTCTACCTTTTGTCTTCTAATGAGTTAGTCGTTCTGTTTCAATTGCATTTACTTTGCTTGATATTGACCTCAATATTGTTATTGAATTGTTAAATGTTACGTGAAAATAGGTAGGTAATGAAGTAAATGAGATCAATAGGTTTGATTAGATGAACAATATCAATCTTTTTTTTTATAGCAAGATTTTATAGCTCGGTATATTCCTTTATATATCGCGGGTCTCAAACCATAGTGGCGTATCCGCAAAACCCCTACTTTTCAGGAGAGACAAAAAACTTAATAACTTTTCCTGTGATTGAGCCAACACGTTGCTTTTTTGCATGTAGCTTTATATTTATACTGCAATTAATATAGGATTCTTAATTTCTAGGTATTTACTCTATAACACTAGTTTTTGGTTGATACGTCTGTATAGCATGACGACTATACGGTAAAGCTACATCAAAATACTCACTGAAATATATGACATTTATGGACGTAAAACCTTTTTTCTCAAATTGTTAATATTTATACCAATATTTATTTTTTCTTAATTGTTGACTTCAAATATTGCAATTTAGGAATGAGAATTAATAAAAATTATCGTTCATTCCGTAAATTTAAGAAATCATACGCCTGTCTGGCTTGTCATTAACATTGAGAAGCGTTTTAAATCAAGAGGAAGTATAAACAAGTTCTGTTTTACAATTTTAAAAAGGAAATGATAAATACATTACATACATACATAAATACATTACATTACATAATATTTGTATGTGTAAAACAAAAAATAAGCATCTTATAAATAAATTTAATTCATAAAATGAACTACTATTTTAAATAACTTGAAAATCACAAACATTAGAACCTTAAAAAGGCTTTACACTTTTTTTGATCTTTTTGAAAAATAAAATCGAAAACGTTAAAATAAATTCAGGGCTGATTTATCAATAGTACATTATGTATACACAACTTATCAAACCGATATTTTATTCCTTGGTTAAAACGTGGCGGCGATCGAACTAGCGACACGCGGGGTTGCAATAGCTGTTGGCAGGATCCAGCAGCTGGGACTCTAGGTGGCGCTGGACAAGTCTAAGGCACATCGGCCCTCTCTCGGCGCGCTGCTGTATTCCCAGCTAACGGTCCCGTATTCACATCAGCGTCGGGTCGACGATGAAGTATCTGGGACTCGTTCTCGACAGCCAGTGGAATTTTAAGAAGCATTTCCGACGTCTGGTTTCCAAACTAAATCAGAGCGGCTCCTGCCGAACTTTGGGGGTTCAGAAACCCCCTGCCAGGGGCTCTACGCAGGTAACGTCCGGTCCATGGCCTTTTATGGGGCGCCAGTGTGGACACTATTTCTACAGAGGCAACCGAGGGCCCAGCTACATGCATGCCAGAAGTAATAGGCAATACGGATGATCCGGAGATACCGCGAAGTAGCGAGCCTCCTTGCTGGCCTGTCATCAAGGGATCTGGATAAAGTCCTTGCACGCGTGCAAGATTTGCGCATGGTGGTGCAACGCGGGGCAAAAATCCGCTGCCGCGACAAGTCGCGGCATGGCAGTCAGAGCTCCGACGGAACCTCATGATGGTAGAATGGCGTCAGTGACTATCGTAACCTAGTGTTGGGCATGCCACAATTCTAGCGATAAGTCCCGTCTTTGAGGCGTGGCTGGAAAGATCTCACGGCATCCTCACTTTCTGCATGACGCGGGTACCGCATATGGTAAGTTCGGGAGGTATCTACATCGGATTCATGCGTAAGAGTTACCCGGGTGCCGCACTGTGTGGCTCGCCCGGAGGATGCGGTGGAGCACACGGTAGAGGTGTGCCCCGCTTAGGAAGAGCATCGCCGTGTCCTCATGGGGCGATCGGGGGCGGCGATCTCTCGCACCGGGCCTTGGTGGAATCCATGGTCGGGAGCGAGGATGGATAGGAGGCGGTCGCCTCCTTCTACGAATCAGTAATGCTAGTGAAGGACGAGGCCGACCGCATAAGGCAACGGCGCACACGCTCCAGGTGCTGCCGGGATTCCGATCCCGATTTCCAGCCACAGTGGGCGTGGGCGTGGACGGCGAGCAATTGGTAGCTCGCCGTCCGGTTGTCTGTTAATAGTCTGGACCAAGCCCAAGTCGTAGACGGCGCGCTCTGTTCCCGCGCGCCTCAAGGAGTTGTCAGTAAAACCGTAGGGACTCTGCAAAAGGACCGAAGCCTACTAGGGCCCAGGGTCTAAAGAAAGAAGAAAAAGAAAGACAGTTTATTTACGCTTCATGACGCAAACTTATCTACGTATCTCTTTCTAAAAGGAAGGCTTGGCCCCAGTTTGAAGGGTAAAGAAGGAACGGGGTGGGGTATTTATTCAGTAAGAGTCTGACACTGCCTCCCGCTCCGCCCAAGAGCGAGATTCATCGTTCGATGAGTTTTGCCCGCCGTAAAAAGAGGGTTTATTTAAAAAACAAACAGTCATATGTTCATACGCCTTTATGTCTCGGAATAAGATTTAAATTTAAAATAAAAAAAAGTTAGGGTTTATTATAAAAAATACAGTCGTATGTTCTTACGCCTTTATGCCTCGACATAAGATTTCAATTTAAAGTAAAAAAAATACTGTCGTATGTTCATACGCCTGTATGGTCCGACATCTTTTCTTTGTATCACAATATAATTGAAAGTCGTACGCACTTACGACTCTATGGCACGTCGAATCTGCCCCAATATGCAATAATATTGCTCTTACGTCTATTATACGGCTATTTGGTCTGAAAGTAATTGTAGACTCTCTAGCTTACGCCAAATAATATTTTGTTTTTTGTGCAAAAAGTAATAAATATTAAATTATAAGAAAAATTCAGTTGATGTATCGCTTATAGTAGAATCGAATGGCATCAAAAACGAAAAATCACATTTTTGCATATACGCCCCTATGGTTTGAGACCCGCGATATTTAAAACTTGTCAAAACGAATCACATGAGCCTAAACTCGATGGAGTTGTCGACACAACTCGGGGCTCGTCTGATTTGGATTTGTCAATTAAACGACTTTAATTACAAAGTTCCTATGGCCACCTTCCGGTTCCATCATCAGATCAACTCAATGTTATACCGAGTTGATCAACATAATAATTTTACAATGTCATCTGATTGACATGTATGCAAATTTCCAGCTCAATCGGTAACTGGGAACTGGATCAAATTTTATTTACCAGATTTGATCACAATCAATGGGATGGGTAAAACTAAATAATAGTTTATAAAAAGAGAAGATTTAGTTAATGAACTTACTTGTGATAATCCTAAATATATAGAAACAGTTTCAGATATGTACAGGAACCTGCCGTCTGCTGCCACTGATAACGCGAACCCATCCAAGGACTGTAAAGAAGAAAACAAAAAATATAATAATTACTTAGTTTGTTTATTTATATATACACTTTATTACACACCAAGGCTGTAATACACATGAAAAAAAAAACACAATCGGCGACCTCATCGCACTCGGCAATTTGTTCCAGGTATCCTGGTATGGATAGAAATTGCCAGGACACAACATGGGGTTGCACTCGGTGAAAATAGCAAATGTATATAAGTATATTACATTATTACAAAATTTATACAATCCAGAGAATAAAGAAGGTAAGACGAAAATAAGATCATTGTGACAAGTAATGTTGAAGTAGTGTTTGTTTTTAGTTTGAGGGATTGCAATTGGTAAATGATGCTATCATTGAAAAGAATAACATCGTTAGAAAAAGAATATAGACTAAGAGTTACTGATGGAACAACAATCTTAAGAAAATGAATTTCATCTTCAAATAAAATTTGAATTGCATCTTCTATACAGAAATGAAAAAATCTCTTGTCTTTCAACAAAATACAATTTTAAATAAATGTTTTGTGAAAATGTAGGCAGAACAGTATATTAATCAACTTTTTCTAAGAGATTCAATCGAATGCTAAATTAAAAATTGCTCAACCGCCGCATAAATAATAATAATAGTTTAATCGATTGATTGCACAACTCCTGAAATCGATGACAATGCCAGATAAGCTGTCAAACATGTCAGTGTATAAAAAAATGACATTTAGGTAATATTTCAATTGACAGTAGTATCGAAATATAGATAATTTTAACAAATAATGTGTAATGTATTGAAAAACCACGCTTCATTATAGCTAAACAATAGTTTTGTATTAAAAACAGTCACGGTTTGTGCGCAAGCGCAAGCGTGAAACAACTTGACAAGTACGGTCAGCAGGGAAATATGATATAAGTAGCATAACATAATAACTTTACTGATATTGCAAGAAAAAAAATATTTTATGTAATAACAGGATTTTTCCAAATCAAAAAAAGTATATTTGACACTGATTGATTTGGAAAATGTATTTAATTAAACATTACCTACTTCGAAATTACATGCATACATATAACATCTAGTTCCAGTCAGACTGCTAGTCAGGTTTAATTATTTTAAACAAAATACAACCATCATGATTGTATTAGAAAGTCTCACATATTCAAGACATGTGAAATAAAATTAAGATAGGAAGTATCCGAAAAAGAGAAGCGTATAATTTGAACCGAAGACGATTGCCAATCACACGGATTTTTCACGCTTAGCAGATGCCGAAAATAAGGCAAAAAAATAACCAGGTACAGTACTGGACATTAAAAAAAATCTATCACAGACAATCAGACACTACCGGATTGAGCCCATAAGTGTTTTATTTATGCCTTCGACATGCCACATTAAAGTATAAATTGATCTAATTTTTTTGCACACCATACCTTTAAAAGTAATACTTAGCTCTACATCAATTTTGTGACGGTCAGCAAAAAAAGTAAACAAACACTAGTCTGTTGATGAAAAACTCCACGAGCCAAAATGAATGAACTTGATTATAGATAAACTAGAAGTGATAAAAATGTAGTGAGTACAGATTTGACTGGTGAGCATTGATTTTCTAATGACCATCGCAACAAAACCGTCAAAGAAGAAATAATCTGATTACTAGACGACGAAAGACTAATCAATGGATACAAATTCAAAAGAGATTGAGCAAGAATAAAACATAGAAAAGAAAGAAAATATATTTACTTGGCAAACGAACATACACAATGAAGATATGAATACAATGGTATTGAAATATAGAATCTTAGGCCTACCTAGTGCTGCAAAATTACACAAAAGGGATTCTATTTTCTTCGTAAAAGACAGCTATAGGAATATAGATAGGTTTTAGTAAATAAAAACTCATATGTTTTGAGCGAAACACACGGAAAATAACGCTAAAAATAATTTAGATCTTTAACTTTTTAAATTTTTATTAGAGCGTGATGTAAATTCCCAAAACATAACGAAGAAATTACTTTTAAGTGATATCTCTGCTATTGATTGAAAACCATATCTTCTATTTGGGTGTAACAACAATATACGAGACCAACTCCGGTAAAAAATCGTCCAAAATTGCCCTTCTAGCTACTTTCAATCTCAACTCAATCCAAGATTATAATGAGATGCACGGTTGACAAAATACATCTTGATGGATAACTTTTTATTATAAATCTGCGTCTAAACGGCACTGGCCTGTAAAAAGAGTGGATTATAAACTTAATAGACCATTGTGTGTTCTAAAACTTCATTTAAAAAGTTGGGACGTGGTCCTTGTTATTTTAAAGGTTACTTCTTAAATTATTCTTTTTTGAATTTAAGTTTTTCACTGGGAGTTTCAATTAAGGGCCTAGAGAAAGTAAAAAATTAGAAATAATGAGATACTTTTTAGTGGTCGGAGACCTTTGCTTTGAAAACATTATGATGCTGATGTAACTTTCCTTCACTCTTCTAATTTTGTAGTTAGCTATGTCTATGAGCGCCTTTGCTTACACAGCCTTACACTGGCTATAATCATCACAATAGTTACGGTTTGATCGAAAATTTCAAAAGCAAGTAGTGTTACAGAAAAAAGGAAATCAATCCGAAGCAACAAAGAAAATTTTTGTCGAAGACACGTTAAAAATTTGCATCAATGATTGCAAATGACGCTCAAAATTAATTTTCGGTCGATACAAAGTACATAATAGATTGATGGAGACATCAACTTTCAATCAAATGCTTAGAAGCTGTGTACTCGGAATTGCCAACCTATTAACCACAAGCTTTTTTCTGTAAACAATATACCGAATACACTTGTCACAAGACCAATCAATCTCGAAATCATTACAATATGAACCATGAAACAAATTCGAAGTTGAGCAACAAAACATGTTAGAAACCTACGTTCCTTCATGTCCATTGTCCGTCCTTAATTTTTTTACATAAAAACCTACAAATAATATCGCAAAACAGTTGATTTTCTACATAATGTGGAAAAAAAAGAGACAAGGCATCACGTACACTGCTATTTTACAGCTGGGCGTAGAAACCGCAATGCCCACAATATTATAATGACGCAGAATCGATTGCAAAATGATAATTTACGTGATAGAATAGGTAGAATTGTATTTTTAGAATTCAGTGAGAAAGGAACGAACCCAAATGCTACAGAAGCAGCTTTGGCTTCAAATGTTAGAAATATAGAACATAGAACAAACATAGAATATAGAACAAACCAAGAGCTACTGGTGAAAAATTAGAACTTATATTCATCCATAAATGTCTGTAAAATCACTTGATTATAGACAATATCGATTAACTTTGTCAAAGTGAATCCTTCACCACAATTTCAACGCTCAACTGATCATTTTGAACCGCAAATACACTTCAATATTGTGTACGGAACGTGCTTTATTGTAATGTATTCGATCTTGACCAAGTTTTTTTTTCTTAACCCTCTCGGCTTGTGACAAAATATATGTTCAATTAATTCTGTTATGAAATTTCTTGAAATCTGTGAAATATTAAATTGAGTTTTTTTCGAATTCGCCTGTCTCGTGTGTTGCAGTGTCTATTGTGTGTTTACCATTGTATGTCTCGTTCATAAAAAGGCGTTAAGTCGGCCAAGATATTGCTCAATGGAAAGTCAAACTTGAATATGTTGAGGCGCGTATTTGAAGTTTTTTTCACAGTATGATGAAAGAATATTATAGATTCGTGAGCTCTTTTATCATTTAGATGGTTTATGAAAGTGAATTCTAAAGCAAGGTCGTGATGACTACTTTTGATGTATTGTTAACAGTTGTCGAACATCGAGTCTTATAATGAGCTTTGTTCGTCATTGTCCGCATCATCATTAACGTTGACAATTGGCAGTGTATACGTTTGTATTGTTTGTTGTCTTGCTTTGAGTAAAAGTTCTACTACTTGATTTTGACTAACTTTAGTTTTAACCGTTATCGAATATAATCGTTTATTTAGTTATCACCAGTTTCAGTAAAATTTAAGATGCCTTCAATAGGCCAGTGAAACTTAAAATGCAATTTGTAAGTTTGTTGAATTAGTGATCTAAATTAAAACGAACAACGATTGAATTACAGAAATATTAGCTTAAAAGTTAGTTAGTCTTTGCCTTAGAAAATTAAATTTGTTTATAAATTTACAGAAATGCGCAAAGGTATTAAAACGTCCCTGTTATCTGTAGTAGTTTGTACGTTTACTTCTAATGACAAGCGACTCATAGGTATTTCCGTTACTTCAGGTAAATATAGAGTAATATATTCATGCTTACCTGTAATATATGTGTTCCTTGGTGCTGTTCGAACAACTCCATGGCCAACCCTATCGCCGTCCGTCTGTTCTGTGCACCTGCAACAATTAGGAAAAGAAGGTTAAATTATGTTAGTGATAATAAAATTTAATTCAGTTTCTGGAACAGTAATGCCTAGAATTTTAGACCTATAATTAGGCGGTTGCAATAGCTGTTATTAGTTGCGTAAACTGACTTCATAATAAAGAAAATTTTATAAATTAGCACAAGGAAATATTACAGTACGCTTATATGTGATTTTTTAAGGTACATTGGGATATATTAAAATTGGTAACAGTAAAAATCTTAAAGCTGTTTTATTAATGTTTAATTATTCAAAACTCATTTTGAAAGGTATGGTTTTGATATCTATAGCAGCTATAAAAACGGTAGACGGTCTTGTAAAGTTATCTAAATAAAAAACAATAGCCATACCGCCTTTTGTTTAGCTGACATGAGCTGCTACTGCTGTCTGTCATGACAAAGCACATTTAAGCTGTTTTTATGAACCAATTAATACCAGAAATAGAGTAGCTGTTTTTATCAGTGCTATGGATAGCACAATAACATGTCTTTTATCTGAATTAACTAAAAATAAACTTTGATTAACTGGTCTTGGTAATTTAAGAACTACTTCAAAAACTTTTTTGAAATATGTGGTATTGACCTGACTATATCAATGAGTCATATTTTAAAATAAATATAAATACCGATAACTTAGGTGAATTTCTAATAAGAAAAGTGTTTAAGCTAAATATTCTTCGCTGACTCCTCGCCCAAATGTCACACTTATTACAAAACAAGGTTTCATTATCATCGTTCTGCTATTATCTCATTGAATTTAGAGTAGGTGTACCATATCTTCTTCTGTCATACTTATATATTTCTCGTCATCTCAATACCTAATCATCTCTTTTTCTAAGTTTATCTTTTTAACTGTCATATAGACCACTATCATCATCAATCTTCATATTCAAAACCTGAACTAAATCTAGCCCAGTAGTTAATACAACATCTTCAGACCAACCTACAGCTGGTAATAATTTCGTAGCTACTGTTGTTGTCTGGGTCCCTGCGATCGTATCATCGGTGTCAGGTTGCGCCTGCGACTGCTTTACGATGACGTGGACATGTGTTTTATTGCGTTTATCCGCTTTAAAGTTAAACTGGATGAAATGAAGATGTAAAATTATTGTTGGGAATGGTTTTGAGTCATTTGCGGTATTGTCTTGAGGTTATTGTGCCGGTGAATCATTGGTGACTTATAGATCGTTGTTAATTTTAGTAAATATGGTGAGAATATTGTCAAGATAAATGTTGTCAGTGACTTTACGTGATAATCACTACATCCTTTTGAGACATATAGCTTATATTACACGATCATTACAATCTACAAAAGGAAACTACCACGACCAATAAAAGCACACCATTGGCGGTCTTAGTAGATGGCGGTAGTACACGATTTCTTCCAGGCAACTTGGGATAGATAGAGATTGCCTGGATACAAAATGAAGATGCGCTTAGTTCAAACATAAAACAAAAATTTAATAGGTAAATACTAAATACATACTGATATAGATACATGATATAGGTAAGTACATACAAAATATAAGGCAAGATAATTAGTGGTAAAACGAAAACAAGATCTCTTGACAAGTAATGATCCTTCCCAAGCCTTTTTAAAACAGGCAGTGTTGTGAATATGCTTATTGCCGCTGACAATATTATTCGATCGATTTCTCTATATAAACATATGTCGGTACCAAAATTGAACCAAGTAGCAGATTTTGTATTATTTTCAAACATGCATTTTTCAGAAGCAACTAAGCGACTACGACCTCCTGATACAGCCAGACTCAATAATGAGAGTACTAAAGTTTCTAATTTGAAACTTTTGTTCAATAATTGATTTCAATTGGTTAGTAAATGGCAATCAAAAGTTGCAGCAAATACTAATTTGGATCACCGATAATGATTCTACATATAGCAGACAAAATAAAGAAGACAACAATAAGCCAAGTGAAAACTATCCTAATAGTCTTATATGTAACTGGTGTACCAGTTTCTAGGACAAAAAAGAACAGTGCTTAGTCTAGACGCAATGACTCAGTCAAAAACTGTGACGAATTACAAAATAAAGATATTGACAATACGTCGTGTGGTTTCGGTCAAACAACCACACTGCGTGAGTTAATAGTGTTGCAAGAGTAAAAAAATATAATAAATTGTGTAGAGCTTGATATTGAAATATGATATGTATTGGCCGAAGTAAGGTGGAAGTAGATGAGTACAAGTTCTGATCTTGAGTGAAATCTTAAAGACTTAAGACCCCATAACTCGAAAGTGAAGACAATTCTTTTTTAAAAATCTTGGCAACATTTGTTGCAGTGAGAGTAGACTGACTTCTCGAAAAATAACCCAAAATTCGCTCCTACATTCACCTTTAAGCACTAGTGTGGACATTTTGCAGCGTCAATGAAAACTCCCAAGCCGCCAAACACATAACTGCATGGCGTCGCCTCGCGAGAGAGGCGATAGCGCAGGACTTGACCGACACATGACCACGAACACGAAGGAGTGGAATCCCTTGTCCCTCTATGTTCTAGTACCTATGCTCTAGTTCAATCAAACCTAGCCATGCAAGCTAGGTTTGATTAAATCCACGATCTACAAACCCTAAGTAGTGTCCGGGCCACCATTACTCATTTTCAATATATACCTATCCAGTTCAAGAATATCTAAACAAAGTATTTTTAGACAAGCAAACGAAAGTTGTGATAATCTTCACAGTGTCCAACCCATCCGTGCAAGGACACGCGTACCCGATCGTGACCGCAGTTCGTGACGTCGGCGGACATACAGACAGACGGACAAACACGACCGTTTATTTCGAACACAGACTAGATAAAAACAGAAGAACAGCTGCCCTCTAGCCAAGTTACAATCGTATTGTTTAGAGTTAGGGCTTGTAGTTAGCCCCGAATAATTCCGTTGTTCGGACGTCATCTCAACAAAGGAATTGTGGTGTGGCTATCTACAAGCGCTAACTCTAAACGAAATGATTGTAACTTGGCTAGGGGGGCTGTCGTTGAGAGGATGGACGAAAGGCAACTAACAAAAGAATGACTTGATGTTAAGGATATGGATGCCTTAGAAGGACTCTTCACTGATCTTATTGGTAACTTTGCGGTGCTTGTAAGAGAACCTATGGCCTTGGAACGCAAAAGGTAACTCAAGAAATTGATGGGAATTAGTCAGTCGAAGTTTGAAACGCACTCTCGCTTCACCGAAAGCTGGAGAAATTATTTGATGATGATCACCTCAAAATAAAGATTTTAATAGTCATTCTTTAGTTTCTGGCTGTCCGTGACAAATATGCACAGAGTTTTGTATTTGTATGTACGTGTACTTACGGCAATATCAAACAAATACTAGCCGCGGTGTGGTTGCATTTGACATACACGAAGCGTGTCTATATGTGCGGTATTCTCGCTCATTGTACAGAGTTAGCCTTCTGTATCAATCTATTCTGTGTTTCGGAAACGTTCGGGAAATTGTAACATGTTTCTGTTGCGTAAGGTAAGGTTGCGAGTGTTAAATTTTTGGTGATTTGAACATGATTCGTGAGTCGCCAATGAGGTAATGTAGAGTGTAGTTTTTGGTGTTCGTGAGATGTAAGCGTCTAGGTTCTGGATTACACAGTTTCTAAGTTTTCCAAGTAAGTTCTTAGTTTTTCGATGTTTTGATAAAAATGAGACTAAACCAGTAACTGGCAATCCCTAATTAGTTACCCCAAAATTTTATCTCGTACCTAATAGAAGCCAACTGGGGCCAAGGGTACGCGTCTAAAAGGAAGGTTCTGGCCCTGGTATATATGGCAACGTAGGTATGGGGTAGGTTGTTTAGTAAGTAAGACTCTGACACTGTTTTCCGCTCCGCCCAAGGGCGGGATTCGTCATTGGATGATTTTTACCTACCATAAAAAAAAAAACTTGTAATAGAAAAGAGGTTTTTCAAATCAACCACAAGTAAAGGTCGAATTGAATGCCTACCCCTTTTCTTTAGGTGTGAAGATATCAAATAATCCCTCACGCTCTGAGAGGGAATGCAAGACTTTTACTGAGTAAAACTTATCTGTATACCTTTGTGTTCCAGGAACCCGGTAACTCTTTGGAACAATTCAATTTTGAACGCTGAAGTCGATTGAACTAACACAGGTGGGTCTTACTGATTATCAGTAGAAGTTTATGGCTCCTCGCCAATGGCGATTTCTTGTAGCTGTGGCGCGTTTGGCGGGCGAGCTACAGTATGGCTATAGAAGAGATGCCAAAGCGCTACTAACGCGCTACACGCGACTGTATCGATGCGCGCTAGAGCATCGCTAGAAAAAGTCGCCGTGGGCGAAGGGCTTTAAATTTATCATAATTAAATCCCAAGCCACATTTTCTCAAGAATTATGTTAAAATGACATAACACATTGTAATTTGTTGTCTTGATGACGGTGACGACTGATGAGACTCTCATTGTACTAAACATATAACGGAAACAAGCTGGTCGTGACTGAGCACGATATCTGTCGGCAAAGCAAAGTTTATCACAAAAGATACCTTCGCGTTACTAACGCGTTACAACATCGCGACTGTATCGATGCGAACGCGCTACAGCATCGCGACTGTGTCGATGCGAACGCGCTACAGCATCGCGACTGTATCGATGCGAACGCGCTACAGCATCGCGACTGTATCGATGCGAACGCGCTACAGCATCGCGACTGTGTCGATGCGAACGCGCTACAGCATCGCGACTGTGTCGATGCGAACGCGCTACAGCATCGCGACTGTGTCGATGCGAACGCGCTACAGCATCGCGACTGTATCGATGCGAACGCGCTACAGCATCGAGACTGTATCGATGCGAACGTGCTACAGCATCGCGACTGTATCGATGCGAACGCATTACAACGTCGCGACTGTATCGATGCGAACGCGCTACAGCATCGCGACTGTATCGATGCGAACGCATTACAACGTCGCGACTGTATCGATGCGAACGCATTACAACGTCGTGACTGTATCGATGCGAACGCGCTACAGCATTGCTAGAAAAAGTCGCTGTTTGCGAAGAGCCTTAGAGTGTAAGGCTCATTATAATTAAGTCCCAAGCCGCATTTTCTCAAGAATTATGTTAAAATGACATAACACATTGTAATTTGTCGTCTTGATTGACGGCGACGACTGATGAGACTCTCATTGTACTAAACATGTAACGGAAACAAGTTTGTCGTGACTGAGCACGATATCTGTCGGCAAAGCAAAGTTTATTGCCTATGCACGAAGCTTACTGCAAATTAATGGATTTTCTTGACCGTTGAGCCTACTCACAAGGTATAGGCGCTAGAACGTACAGTGTGACTAAGATTCTAGGTAATTACTGGGAATTAGCATGTTTTTTTTTTGGGTTCGCTAGTATTTAGTTTAGAAAGTGTTATTTTTATTGCAAATAACACAGTATAGTATCAGTCTTATAATGTTTCCACTGCTGAGACTCAGGCCACCTCTCTAGGAGAGAGGATGGGCTGTAGTCCACCACGAGAACCCAGTGGATGTCTGTCTTCGAATATTTTGGTTCTAAGACCAAATTAATGGATTTTATTGACCGTTGAGCCTACTCACTAATAGATATAGGCGCTTAGAACGTACAGTGTGACTAAGATTCTAGGTAATTACTGGGAATTAGCATGTTTTTTTTTGAGTTTGCTCAGTTTAGAAAGTACCTATTTCGTTATTGTTACTGCAAAGCATAATATAGCATCAGCCTTATAATATTCCCACTGCTGAGACTCAGGCCTCCTGTCTAGGAGAAGAAATGGGCCGTAGTCCACCATGAAGGCCCAGTGCGGTTTGATGGATGTCTCATCATCATCATTTCAGCCGAAATAGCTGCTGGACATACGCCTCCAACAAGCGCCACCACAAAGACCGGGCCTATGCGTCTTGCATCCGTCGGATTCCAGCAACCCTAACCAGGTCATTGGTCCACCTTGTGGGAGGTCGGTGGATGTCTGTCTTCGAATATTTTAGTACTAGGACATGCCGGTTTTCTCACGATGTTTTCTTACAATGTTTTAAGAGCAGTGGTAATGAAATAAATTATACAAAGTAACTGTAGGTTTGAACCCGCGACCTACAACTTTTAAGTCTGGGCCGCCGGCCGTTACCTTTAGGCCACCACTGCTCTCAAAAGTAATGCGCCTAGCTGGGTTTGAACCCGCGACCGATTCCTAAGCCGTTACCACTGCTCTTACTAAAAAAAAAAAAAATGATAATCCTTATTTTCGATATTAAAATCATGTACATTTTATAACAAAAAAGTTACTAAAAACATTCCCTTTCTCAAAACCTACTCAAACCTTGCCATATAACACAAAATACAGTACAATTATTGTACTGTATTTTGTGTTGTAGTTTCCAAGTTCCATGGAATCTGGATGTGAAATTTATGTGATGTATTGGGGAAGTAATTAGAATTGTTTCTGTATAAATAACTTTTCCCGAAACGGCGGAATTTTCGAGAAAATTAAGAAACACTAAAAACCGAAAAACCTGTGTAAATCTCGATTTACCAATGATGTGAGGTTCATTTGCCGACTAAAATACTCAGCATAAGATACACCATCAATGCACCTAACATCATTATTTCGTATCACGCTTAGTTTAAGCGTAATTAATTTTTTTGTTAAAATTAGGATGGAAAAATTACGATTTTCAAAAATTTATCACTCAGTAACTAGACTTGATAGCTAAATAGGGATACGAGATCTTGTATTTAAATGATATTATCTGTCAAGTATTGCAATAAAAATGGGATGTCCGAAAAATGGGGTTTATAAAACACTGTGGGCCGTTACCTTTAGGCCACCACTGCTCTCAAAAGTAATGCGCCTAGCTGGGTTTGAACCCGCGACCTTACTAAAAAAAAAAAATGATAATCCTTATTTTCGATATTAAAATCATATACATTTTATAACAAAAAAGTTACTAAAAACATTCCCTTTCTCAAAACCTACTCAAACCTTGCCATATAACACAAAATACAGTACAATAATAATCGTTGTCATAACCTACGATCGTAACTTAACTTTTATAAAGAAAGAAAGAAAAAAACTATTCCGCTACAACTTTATCCAACTGTAGGGTGACCATAAGTCAACGCTTTCAGCGGACTGTCCCGTATTATGTTACAAAGCTACCGTGCCCTACCGTAAGATAGAGGCGTAATTTACTATACGTGTATGACAGATAATGCAATGTTTATGAAGTGAAATGAGAATGAGAAAAGGTTTTTTGAAAAAAAAAAAAGTGTGGTGTATCGTTTCGGTTATCTGTTTTGGATTAAAATGTCAGTGTTTTGTAGTGTGTCCGTTTATTATTGTTATGTACTTTTGTTTGGGTAAATGACCAATGTTTATAGTAAATAGGTTTTTACGTTGTTAACGAAGTGACGTAAAAGGTAATGCAAAAAAAGCAATTTTTCGAATGAAGAATAATAATTATTAATAAGAAGTTTTCCTGTATGTGTATGTATTACGTATATTTCTTTAGCATTCCCTAGAGCTAGCTAAATGTCAAAAGAACTGTGTCGTTTGAGGGAGTGACACTAAGTTTTTTATTTTGTTTTTTTACTTAGATATTATTTTATGATGACTTTCAAATTAAAATAATTTAATTTAATAAAATATCCTACTTTTACCTTAAGCAATGTTACTTTATATTTATTCAAAATATTTTTTCTAGGAACAGTACTATTATTCAGTACTACGCTATACCTAATAGTCTAGTCACCCTACAATCATGCAAGTCGGCATATCAAAGCGGTCTCGAGTCAGTTTTGTTGAATTAAATCGTAATAAAGAAGACGTGGAGGCTATCTCTACATCGCTAGGTTAAATATGTCCCACCGGCTAAATCTGACCATGTGAAAATACTAGTTTGAGAGAATAGGACGCCTGCTGGCAAAAAAAAAACTGGTCATAATAGTAGACCTATATGATTTTAAACAAAAAGCTGAGTAAAAGACTAATAATTACTACTCTATTAATCAGATTGATGAGGATTGATTGTAGAGGGGAAATGGTCTCACCCACACATTGGCGAACCTCATTAGAACTGCAACACAAACCTCCATGGTCCAGAGTTCCCGAGACGCCGCAAAACGTGTCAAGTGGAGACGCATCGCGGGAGTCTTACTAGCCAACGCAATGCAACATGATCAACCATGACTACTCTGTCAAGAGTGAACGAGTAAGGAGGATTAATTAATAAAGCCCCAAGAGGACACCGGTGTCCGCAAACCTTTTAATTGTGCCAAACCGCAAACTCTTTTAATTGTGTCTGTAATTACGGTATTCGAAACTCGAAAGATTGAGTAATAAAGTATGTCGTCATCACCATCCTCTTTTTGCAATTGTCTCATATTACTGGAATCGCAACACGTTCCGGGGTTCCTTGCCTCAAAACGAAAAAAGAATGCACCCTTAGGTATAGGATCACTTTGTTTTCCGTCTGTCTATCTATCAAGACCCTTTATGTCGGGAACACGTGGAGGTATCGAGGTGAAATTAAAACCATATAGTCAGGTTTGGAGCTGGGAGCAATGGTGGCCGAGTGGTAACGGCCCTGACTTACGTGTTGTAGGTCGCGGGTTCAAACCCAGCCTTACTTGTTGTAGGCGCATTACTTGGTGTAATTTATTTCATCACCACTGCTCTCAAAACGGTGAAGGAAAACATCGTGAGGAAACCGGCATGTCCTAGAACCAAAAATTCGAAGACATGTGACATCCACTAACACGCACTGGGCCCGCGTGGTGAATTACGGCCCATTTCTCTCTCTTAGAGAGGAGGTCGGTGTCCCAGCAGTGGGAACATTAGAAAGGCTGATGATGATGAGTCGGGTTTGTGGTCTCTTAAAGTTGTGAAAAATCGATATCTAAGTTTAACAGAAAAATACGGTTTTTTATTGTTGCAAAAACGTAAGTACGAGTAGGTAGGTATGTTAATACACTCGCAACGGAATCATTATTCATAGGGGACTTCCCGTTGTCCTAAGACCCTGAAATTTCAAAAGTCTTATAGCACAAATATAATAAATCAAAAAACTAAATATTTCTGATTAAAAAAAAACCGACAATAACGTATCGTTATTGATGGTCGACTGGTAGAAAATTCCTAAGGCATTAAGTCCTCCTTTGTATTATGTGCATAAAGTTTTTATTAATAAATAACTACCGTCAATACAAAAGAAAAAACACCAGAAAATAAATCTAACTTGGACACCTAAACCCTGTTCTGTGCCACCATTTATTCCTGATCAACCCCACGCGAACAAATTTTTATTAACGCCTCTAAGACTTCGTATAATTTTCTCATTATACCGCCTTGCCCTTAAGTCAGATATTGTCGCTATCACGACCGTAATTTGTAAAGGCATTAGCAGTTAATAAAGTTAGGTTATAAAGCTTTAATGCTGGCCTTTTTTTTTATAATGTAGCAAAAGGGGCTTAGTCTATTTTAGTCCCTTCTGGGGTGACCTAATGGAAATCACGAAAAAAAATCCGCTGGTCCATATCGAGTCGAGTCGAGTTATGTAAATATCAATCTATGGAACAGCGGGTTATTTTTCGTGATGTTTGGGTTGGTTTCATAGTAAAAGTTGTTTATATTGGTGTGTAATACTTTAGGAAAGTCAACATGCAATCGTATCAACTTTGTATATTATACATCATCATTACATAATATAAAACAAAATCGCTTCCTGTCCCTATATATACTTAAATCTTCAAAATTACGCAACGGATTTTGATTCGGCTTTTTTTAATAGATAGAGTTTTTCAAGAGGAGGGTTTATATGTATAATACGTGCATAATATATTTAATATCACCATTAGGTATACCCGTGCCAAGCTGTGGCGGATCGCTAGTGTGAATATAAATCTATATAGCAGCGGGTTTTTTTCTCCGTGTTTTTGTAGGTATCTAAAAGCTGTACAATAATCCTTTTTAAGAAAAGCCTATCTGTCGTATCAACTTTGTATATTAGACACCAGCTTTTGCCCGCGGCTTCGCCCGCGTCCATAAAATATAGCCTATGTCACTCAGGAGTAAAGCAGCTTTCTATTGTTGCTAAAATTTTTGCAATCGGACCAGTAGTTCCAGAGATTACCCCCTACAAACAAAAAAACAAACTTTACCTCTTTATTATATTAGTTTAGATAATACTAGCCTTCTGCCAGCAGTTCCGCCCACGTGATAGTAGAGTTCTCCAAACAAACTTTACACTCCCATTACGTCCGTTCAGAAGCTGAATTTGAAAAACCCTTTCGTAGTGTTCGCCTACGTCATAACTGCCGTGTAGACACTAAAACGCAGTAAAATAGCGTATTTTACAATACTTTTACTGCGTTTTAGTATCTGCACGGCAGATAAATGGAAGCCTTGTGCAAAATTTCGCGCTCCTAGGCCCACTAGTTTTGGCTGTGTGTTGATGTCAGTCCGTCAGTTTCTACTTTTATATATACGTATAGATAATATAAAGACATTCAACAGCAACAACACAAAAAGATTTTTTTATGAAAATAAAAGCAGAAGAGCCCCTAACTAATTCAGTAAAACGCATCGTCCAGTCGGGTAAATTTAATAACCACCCCCAGCTGGTCAACACTTACAACGATCGATTTGATACGAAATAAAGACGTGGGCGTTTTTACACCGATGTGTAACATGCGTTTTGGTTTTACGTTTTTGCTTTATACGTTTTGGTTTTACGTTTTTGGTTTATACGTTTTGGTTTTGGCGCAATATTTTCTAGTGATGTTCAGTGGTTGGCGTGCAAATAATGTAGGTAGCTTTGAGTCACAACTAGACAATGTGTGGAATTATTGAAATAGGCGCTATATTGTATTTTTAAATTGTTGTTTTATTGTTCAAATCATCATCATCAGGTGTGATATTATATTATATTATCTACTAATGAGATAGCAATCTCTAAAAATCTTTGATAATTACATCAAATCAAATTAAAACCATATAATTTTAGCGACAATCGCCAGCACGTGAATTTTATTTACTGTTTTATATTATGTGGAATATGTTGTTAGTTCTACATTTATTTCATTTATTTAACTATATGCTTACTATAAAATTTTAATATTCGTATATCACCGTTTTTTTCCCAAATAAAACAAAGTAACATAAGTTCCTCTACTTTTATGAAAGGCAAAAGAAAAAACAAAACACGTGTTTTTTTGTGATTTAGTATTAATGTTTATAGTATTACGAGTACCTAAAGCTAAAAAAAACATGTCAGTGACTCAAGCGATAAAAATAATAAATCATGTAATAAAAAACGTACCCCAAAAATGCACTCAATAAATTCGTCACGGTGCAAATCCTAACCCGCAATTGCTCATGGCTATATTTATTGAGGCCCAGGCAATAATTTGGTCGTATTTGCCCGCTTGGACATGTGCGGTCGACCACTAACATTGACACTGAAGTGTTAGCTTAGAGCCGAAATTAAATAAAACTCACAACTAATATAGGAGGGGTTGTAAAGACTTGAAAAATGGGCTTTTCTTGGTTTTTCTTTGGGTGTTGTTATAATGATGTTATTCATTAAGCCCCAAGCGAGCGACGGCTTTCGCACGCGTATTTGTTCTTTCCTTGTGTCTGTAATTACAAGATCGAAAGGTTAAATAAAGCTTTAAGTTGAATTTTGAGTTTTATTTTATCTTACTGATCATATTTAAACATATATCAGGTATAAATAACACGCCAATTATTTTAAAGAAAAGGTTGATTTTTCTAGCTGCTAACTTTAAGAAGAGACACTGAAACAAACTTAGATAATTTTTTTATTAGCTATAAACTATAATGCTTTATTAGCTATAATGCTTGACTGCGATCCCACCTGATGGTAATTAGTGATGCAATCGTTGATGGTGAGGCGCATTAGTTTATTAAAAGCCTATTCACTCTAGCCTTCAAAACACCCAAATTATAATCAGAAATTAAAGTCTCTTTTAAAGTTCATGCAGTAAACATGTAATAGTTAAATTATATATGAGAACCATACCGTTTAGTACCTGATGGTCTTTTGAGGAAAGAACAAAGAAAGGAGCATTAGACATGCTAGCCATGCCTCAGTCTACTTCACAGATATAAAAACTATAACTTTTATCCTAATATACCCTGCAGCCACCCTCAAAAATAACAAAAGTTGGAAGCGTTGATTACCAACCCCTAGGGGCGGCACTTGACCGGAACTTGGGACTTCTAATGAAGAATTACCGCCCTTTGTACTTGTACCTCTTTATTTGACTGCGATTGAGAGGTTTTTGAGAAAACTTAGTTATTCAATTGATTGAAAGAAGAAAGGAGACCTATCTAATTCATTCAATAATCTTTACAATCGATAAATTGAAATAATGGAGACCTACTTGACTGTCTTCGTAACACTTAAAAAGTAGTGCACCTGTAACCTAAAGCTCATAAAAATACCTACAAAACTGAAGCCCAACATTTTCTCTCAACACAAACATTCGTTCATCAAAAAAATTGAACCCAAAAAATCTTTCCACCATAACAGCCACAACTATCCAAAAATACATATGAAAAAAAATCACAATTACAAAACAATAATGAATTGTAACTAGCCAATTACACGGACGGCCAACCCTTCATTCGCGACGCAGGGTCCAAAACGCCCGACTGTCCGAAAACGGTCGATACCAAATAAAAATAGCTACAAAATCCCGGAAAACGATCCGACATTCGGGACACGTACTGTCTATATAGAATAGCACAGGGTGATGATTGTGATGCACCGGCTGAGGGACGCACAAAAATGGCGATGGTGACTATTATAGATTGAAAGTAATGGTGTGTTCGTTTAGCGGAGGTTCTGTTGTGCTGGTAAAAGTTATGATTATGTTTCTTTGTTATTTAATTTCTTTGTTTCAGTATGGTTGGGTTAAAAGAAGACTTATTCTTTGTTTTGGTAGAATTGAGCCCATACTTACTCTGTTTAGGTCATTATTTTCCAACTCCCAAACAAATAACGTACTTACAGTTAGCAAACAAACTAATCAGTCAATTTTAGATTCAATAAGATAATTATCTCAGCTCACAATCAATCTGCGTAGCCTCTTTCCAACTATGTTAAGGTCGATTTCCAGTCTAACCATTAGATACTGATATAATTCAATACTAGTACTTTACATTGAGTGACTGTCTATAATGATCGCCACAACTTACCTTTTTGGTAAAATTAGTGCCAGATTTCCTGGCTCACTTTCAAAAATCCAAAAATGACAGAAGATACCAAGGGCGTGTCGTGTTTTCCGAGAAGAAGATACACTGCCCACAAACCGATCTCGATACCTAAGCGTCTTACCTTGAAAATTGACATGTGTGGCTATTATTATTTTAGCCACGAACTCTTCTAATAATCTCAGCACACTCAGTAAGAAAGTAACGACCTTTTACTAACTCAATATCCTTTCAATAATAATGCTTAATATCTTCATTCACACAATCAATTCTTCTACCCATCATGAAACACATCACGACTTCAATACAAAAGTCTTTAACATATTAATAAGCCGGCATCTATTTAATTATACCCGGTATTGTCAGACTCGGGCAAAGTCGGATATTGTCGGGCAAACACGCAGTTCATTATTGCCCGGATTAGCGGAAGGGTTAGCTTATTGAGCGGGCAAGATCCGGGCAAAGGATATTAGGGGCATTTCTTAAGGTGAGAGAAGTTTTGTTATTTACTTTTGGTGATGCCTACTGATATTAAGGTTGAATATACTCGTAGTAAAGTTATTTATTTATGACTGAATATAAATATAATTTATCTTCTATACAATATGTAACTGGAATAATACACCCCTTTTCCACATCCCGTATAGAAAATTTTCATTCAATCATAGATAATAAATATAAGCACTAAAATGTAGTTTTTTTTCAAGAAATTAGCTATCGTAATTGTAGTCGTTTGCTATGGTATTGATCGCAATCAAAATTGATCAAAAAAACAATTTTATAATTAAAAAAATAGGTTGACGCTGAATTTACTCCGTGTAATTTCAATAATGTAACGGAAAAAATAATAACTAACTGAATTGCAATATATTGTCATAAAAGCGTTTTCTTTCTTTAATTTTTTTTTTAATTTTTAAGGTATTGAAAGTAATACCTCTAAGCTTTTCACTGAAAAATCTAGCCTAACAACTTAGAAAAGTACATTTTTGTGCAAACCAAAACATATTGCTTTTATTTTAAATCCTTACCAAAAACACAATAACAATATCTACAACAAAATATCATTCGAAAGTAACCCGTGTGTCGCGCGCGGTACTATTTCCTTTATTTATTGTTATTTTTCTATTTGAAAAAATTTGTTGACACTGGTTTTACTATTAGCTTTATTTATTGAAGTAACAAAAAATACCAACTATTTTGAATTGCAATATGTTGAGATAAAAGTGTTTTCTCTCTTTTAGTTTTTTTGGAGGTATCGAAATCATTTAAGTATCTCACTGAAAAATCTAGCCTCACAACTTAGAAAAGCACATTTTTGTGCACAAAAACAATATTTGTTTTTAAAAAATCCTTACCAAAAACACAATAACAATATCTACAACAAAATATCAGTGGAAAGTAACCCGTGTGTCGCGCGCGGTACTATTTCCTTTATTTATTGTTATTTTTCTATTTCGCCGGCAGATGTGCGCGCTATGATTTACGGCCGTGTTGTATTAAGGAACGGACGTGAATTATAACACCAACTCGCTACTGGTCAGGGAAAACTTGTTCGTGTTTTACAATGTAGAAAGTAGATATTTTTCAGTAGATGTAATGGTTTAGATGGATATTTTAGTGTTTCTCACTGAGAAAGAAGATAAAGAGTTTTCCTCAAATTTCTAGATTTTTCATGTGTGAAATTCTATATTTTTTTATTTATAAAGAGTATCTATTACTCTTTGAGAAATCATTGTGTTATGTTCCTGTTTAAGAGCTAAGTATTGACTCTTCCGAACAATCAAGTTAGTCTGTACTGAGTACAGAGGGAGAAAAATATTTTTAATGAATTTCAACCTCAAAAAAGTTGTTATTATCGCTACTGAATAGAAAAGCTCCCAATTCACAATTAATTTTCTTACTAGTCCTAGTTAATTAGTTTTTTAAACTCCCCTTTTTTGTGAAAACCTACCCACATGCCCTTTGCGTTTCAGGGCCCCAGTAACTCTTTCAAATAATCTCGCTGTAACAACTAGACCAACACTTTAAATTTGATTGCTCTTTATTAGTTCAGCTAGCTGCCCCAACACCAATCAACATTCATTTTTTATTAACCGCCAACACAAAACCAATACAATCTCATAAAAAATTCACATCGAACGAAAACCAGTTAGAATCACACGTCTGTTCGCCGCGAGATTTAACGCCCTTATGGCAATAAATCAACCGTGCTGCCACCAAACGGCAATATGGGGAACGAAACATGTGTTTACACCGAAGTTAATTTGTCGAATTTATCTACCTTGTCTTGTGTTCGTATTGAGAAATATTGCTTTCTGTTGTGTTTTGTTTCTTGTGCCTTCGATTGGATGTTTGTATGATGTATGAGAAGTTAGATGAACAATAGTATGACAAAATTAGGATAGACTAAAATCAGAAAATTTACCATAGCAGGTGAAGGGTTGAAACTAATTTTAAAGGTTAGTAAATCTAATCTCTTTTATGTCTTGACTTTCCTATTCATCTGTACCTACCCTCATAAAGGCAATCTTTATGAAAGTACAAAGAAGTAGAAAAGTGTATCCTTCAGTAAAATTATTGTTGCTTTTGTTTGCTTTTTTAAAATTTTACCCCAAGTGAGTTAAAATCTTATGCTGCAACTGCTCAGCACGCAGTGGGTCCAACAGATGGAAAGGGCTGTCAAGGACGACCTTAGAAAGAGTTGAGAGGGAGATGACTTAGGCAATGAGGAGAGAAAAGAATGTCCAGAAGTTAGGACTTCTATTAACGGAGACCTTTGTCCAGCGGTGGGACAAGTTAGACAAAAAAATTGACGTTCGTTAAAGAGTTCTATGTTTTACTAGCTTTTGCCCACGGCTTCGCCAACTTGGTATTGGGGCTGGGGTTTCCGGGATAAAAAGTAGCCTATGTCATATTCCGGAGTGTATCCTATGCCTGTGCCAAATTTCATACAGATCCGTCCAGCCGTTTTGGCGTGATTGAGTAACAAACATCCAAACATCGTAACTTTCGCATTTATAATATTAGTAAGATATTAGTAAGATTACCACTTTTTGTATTAATTGTCACCATTTTGTCAAAGTACCGACAGCAAAAAATCGTAATTAAACTCTTGAGCCACACGCGAGCGCCGGCTTACGCATACCTACCTATTGTCTTTCTATTATATGTCTAACTAGCGACTCACCCCAGCTTCGCATGGGTGCAATGTTGATATTATGCATGTATTATACATACAAACCTTCCTCTTGAATCACCCTATGTAATAAAAAAAACCGTATCGAAATCTGTTGCTTAGTTTTATAGATCTAAGCATACATAAGAACAGGGCGACTTTGTTTTATACTATGTAATGATTGCGGTACTTACTCAAAAGTTTTAGGTTAATTTGAATAAGTTTTAGTGCCATCTGTTTTCTGCTTTATTTATTGTCAGTTTCTATAGCAACTATTTTTATTTTTAAATATATACGACCTTATTTCACTAAGAACTACTAGAAAAACTCATAAATCTTAACTCTATTTGTCGAGCCTGCTCAATAGCCAATAAATGCCTATCACTCAATTACATCGTCATCAAATCCAGCAAATTGAGATTAATTTGACATCGTTGACATTTTGTGCCAACCGCATAGGTAAATTAGAATGTCAGAAATGGATAATTGCAGAAATCCATTATTTTTATATGCCTATGTTAGTTAGGGTTCCTTATCGAAAGGGTAGAGACGGTACCCTATTGACCCCGCTGACTGTCTGTCTGACACCAAACCGTATCTCATGAACCGTGTTACTTGGTTAGTTGCATTTTTCAGAAACATATTGTAAGTATATTACCAAGCGTATTGTACATCCCTTTACACTTGCAGTCTGTGGGCTCGTTACACAAAAAAGTGCTATAGTGACCTCCCATGTAACAAACGTGATTTTCTTGGTACGTACGGTACGGAACCTTTCGTGCGAGAGTCCGACTCGCACTTGGCCGGTATTATAATTTATGGGTAGATAAAATAATGCCATTGCTTACTCGTATTTTCTTTGGAATTTTATGCCAGTATTTTTTTGAAAGGAGTACATATTACATAGTTACATGAAAATGATGTAATTACATGAAATCATGATATTGCCACAAACTTTTAGTACCTAGCGTAATCATAGCATAGCCAGCCACATAGGTAATGTTCCCAATTCTGGGACTCAGGCCTCCTATCTTGGAGAGGGAGAATACAATTTATAATCATGTTATGCTTCAATGCACTAATGAATTATGGCACAGTAGCTTTTTCCACCTTCTCTCTATGAGAAAGAATGTCCCGTCATCCACCACGCGGACAGTGCGGTTTGTTTACTAACTAATACCAACTTAATATTTATTTCACATCGTATATATCCCTTCTAAAGTCTATAGGCAATACATTACAATATAATATCCTAACCGACATGCTGTATTACATAATACAACACAAATCAAAAGGCTACAGAAGCACTTGATGCGTCATACAAAAACTTGAAATAAGTATGATGATAAAATACAATGGGTACTAAAAACAACTACCCACAAATCGGTACGTCATCTTTAAACTTCGAATCAAAGAAACAAACCAACCGAATTTCCAAATTCAAACCGCAAGACACAGTGCTAAATCAAAAGGCTACAGTAGCACTTGATGCGTCATACAAAACCTTTTACACTTTAGACCCCCGGGGGAACACCGGCGTTCTCAGGCCTATTGTATTTCTATAATGTCTCTAATTACGGTACTCGAAAGGATAAGTGTGACTTGAAAGAATAGAATACAGTGGGTACTAAAAAAAACTACTCGCAAATCGGTACGTCATCTTCAAACTTCGAATTTCCATTGGAAACAAATCCACCGAATTCCCAAATTCAAACCGCAAGATACAGTGGTAACACCAATTTTAAGGTGGGCTGGTGGGCCTCCTCGACGCGCCTATCGTCTACGTCGAACATGGTTTAAAAGCTTGTTTCTTCATCTAAAGCAATCCAATGTGATGTTTGATGCAAAAGTAATGCGAAAAAGAGAGATAACACCTGCAAACTCGGTTAGTATTCAGTTATTCTACGATTTATTCGAATGTTGCACTAAACTTGTTCCAGGATATACGTGTTTTTAGGAGTTTTGAAAGAAAATGAGAACATTTAGAGTCTTGATTAATGCGCTAGGCTTGTATAGAAGTACTTTCTTATATTTTAAATATATGATTACATTATGGAGAGTCAAAGTTTACGTAAAATATCAGATTTTCAGAGGTACTTTACTTGACTTGACTAGTTTACTTGACTAGTTTTTCACGTTTATCATTAATTTTCACATTTCACATTAATCACGTAAGTGCAGTTGTATGAAAATATACGTCAGGTTGGCCGCTCTTAAATAAATGTACTATGTATAAAACACAATAGGTACCTACTAAAAACAACTACCCACAAATCGGTACGTCATCTTCAAACTTCGAATCAAAGAAACAAACCCACCGAATTTCCAAATTCAAACCGCAAGACAGTGGTAACACCAATTAAACGGGCCAGACAAAATCGTCAAACGAACCCCAGTACTAAATTTGAATATACAAGTCACGTTCGCCAAATAATCAGCAGTAACAAGCGGTATATCGCTTGCACTGATTGTTAATTGATTAGATTAAAAATTTTGTCCCAATTCACCGCGTATTGTTACATTGGGGGACTGCCCTAACGAATTAATTAGTTATTTTTAATGGTAAAGGTGTATTTTACAATTTGGATGTTGACAGATGGATTATTGGATAAGCCTGTTTCTTTGTGAAGTAAGACTTGATCTTGTTACGTGGTTGTGGGGTAAAGGTTTTGTGCTGTGATAGCGTTAGGTAGAAAACTTGGTTGAATGAAAAAATGGAAAGAGTAATTTAAAACCTTTTTGTACCTAAGTAAAAAAATGTGTATAAACCTTTTGAATAACGTAATTAGAGACAAGAGAAAGATGTGTGCGAATAAAATCTGCCGGCGTTCGCTTGGGGCTCAACAGTTTAAGGTAGGTATCATAGCACCTTCAAGATGGTTTAAAGGGCCCGGGGGTCCTGAAACTCATAAAGCAACTGAAAAAACACAGGGGTTTTAGCCAGCACTAGCCTGATACATTCCATGGCTCCTCTCAAAAAAAAAAATTGCTTTATTATTTACGACCCGTAAAAATAACACATAGTTTATGTAATATGTAAATTAGTGCTTGACTGTGATTCTATCCGATGGTAAGTAGTTATACAAGCGTTATGGTGAAGAACTAGTTTACTAAGAGCCTATTGACTCTATCCTTGAAGACACCTAAATTAGTTAAGTCATGAAGTTTTCCGCCAGTTGTAAACACCAACTGTTTTCAAAGAAATGTCTTTATTTCATCATAATAAATAAAAATTATGACAAAACAACTAGGATTCTAAAAATACATGTGAAATAAATTGCTAAAAGTTACAAAAATTTAAACGCAACCCATAAATTACACTATCTATCCCAGTAGATACTCATGACTAAGACTAATGCACCTCATTTTATTAAACTCCAAGCTCATATTGCCCCCATAAGACAAAACACGTAAGTGATGTATGTAGACAATAAATTGCGACAATACAGATGCAACACATGAGGCAAAACGCAAGAAAAAAAACGCACAAATTTTTACGACACGAAGTATATTCTTCTAAATTCCCTTCCAAATCTTTATTGCATAGGCGAGTGTATTCGAACTACAAAATTTCATCTTGCAATAACATTTTGTAAGACCATTTTGACACCCCTAAACACTCATGTTTTATTGTCTTGAATATTTTTATTTGAATACGCAGTACCCACCTTCAAAATTGAGTTAAAATGACAGTGGCATACGTAGTGATTCGCCCCGTGGTCGCATTAAGAGCATTAGGGGCCAAAATTGGATTTGCTGAGGGCGTTTTATTGGTACACTTGTTACGAATTTAGGAACACTGTGCGTTAAAGAAACTCTTTGTCAATGTGAATGGTATGTGTATTGTGTTTATGTTGGGAACATTTTGGTTTTCAATAAGTTAATTTTATAACCCTCTGCATTTGTTTACAAAATTTTCTAATATTTTTCAGTGAACATACTTGTACTGTTAATATCAAAATTTAGTGAAAAGTTTTATTGAATATTTTATTATCATTGAGATCAATCTTGGGAAAAAATCGCCTATACCTATCGAAAAATGAACAAAAAAATTAATTATCAATATTCAGATTGCTTCGCTCGTCATAAACTTGGAATTATCCCGCAACTTATGTGCCATTCTTAGACATGATCTACCCGTGTACAAAGTCTTAACATAATCCATACAGCCGTTTGAGTGTGAAGGAGTATCAAACACACGCACATACATACAAAGTGCTTTTTATTAATATTAGTAATTACAATTATTGCTGAGATAAACTGAGTTCTCAAGTTTAATTAGAACATTACAATGAAATAAATATAAATTCATTGCACGCTTTGATTACTAGCTCACTTCTATTTCAAGAATATATTCTAAGTGAACCTTGCATATTTTAATATTATTGTTTACTATTAACTTGTTAATTACTTATCGACATATCAGTAAGTGATGTGAGGTTTACACGCACAAACATTCGACAAATAACAAATACAAACAAACTCCGACAAACTTCGACAAATATTTACATGTACATATTTTATAAATTTTAAGATCAAACACAATGTTTATCATATAACATTCTTGAGGTATTCGTAATTAATATTTTCCATTATGAATAATATATAAGACACTTTAAACATTATTTTAATTATATCTACTTCAAATCGACGCTTGAAAATCTTTTTTGAGGTCTATCATTTTCAAATAACTCATACCATTCTAGGAGAAGTGAGAGAGAAAGACAGACTCTTTGTCTAAAACCTACTTCTGTTGTTTCATGTATATTTTATTTTTTATTAACTCATTTATTTACTCTTTTGTTCTGTCGCGAAGCCCATCTTAACATCACGTCTCCTTCCTAACCCTTACGTTGAAAAACACTTCAAATATTTTTAAAATTCGGATATTAAGAACGTTCTTTGATATAATTATAAACCATAAATCAATTATTTCTTTGCAAACATGAATATTATTGATACATAGATATTTCTTATCTTCTTTCTTACTTTATAAAATAAACAGTTTATTTACATTTGTCCAGTATAAGTATTAACATTTTTAAATATATACATACTTCACAGTTTTCATCAAAATACTGAATACAATTTGAAATTTAAAAAATCTCATATATTTGCAAAATCAAATAAAAAGCACGTGTCATCCCTCATTCCAATCAGTCACACGTGCGAATAAGATCACTAAAACAAATGTTTGTATTTTTTTACCCGACTGCGCATAGGAGGCACATATTTGACAGATTGCGGTAAATCAGTGGCCCTAGGCGTATTTATTTGTGAATACGCCTCGCTTCACATTGTTTTGATTTACGCGTAGTGGCGTATTTTTGGCCAAATGGATTTGATTTTGACACACTGTGCGAGTTTTGTGGAAATAATATTTTTAATTTTTGTTCGTAAATTGAGTATGGGTTATGTTTAGGTAATGTCAAGTATAGCGTTAGCAACATAAAATGGCTCTTTAAGTTTAAAGTGAATAGGTTACATCTAGGTAAGCGTGCTACATCATTGATCAAGTCATTGCTTATCATTTGATGAGATAATGGTAAAGTGCGATACATATCTATTATGTATACTAATATAATAAATAAAGTGAAAGAGTTGTTTGTTAAAACGCGTTTATCTTTGTAAATAACTAAAGGTTGGACTGAAAAAATTCTTTATGAATGGCATAGCCAGATTCTTGAAAAATTCTGTCTTACATAACATCACGGGGGTCGAAAAGTACTAAAGAGGCGGAAACGGACAGCTAATAATCAATACTTAACAGAAATTTCAAAACATATATTTGATCAAAAATATTATTGATGGTGTATAAATATTATTGAACCATTTTTTTTGTTCAATTTGACCGACACAAAAGTGCCTGTAAATGTCTTAAGATCCTCTTTTGTCTCATACTAAAAAAAAAAAAAACGATTGAACAACATCTCAAATTTAAACTAAACTAACAATACAAGGTAAACTACCAAAAAATGAAGTTACCGCACTAATACCCACCAATCACCGAATTTATTTTGCTGACAGTACCGACAGTACAACTTGTTTTGCCGTCAGTACTAAGGGGCGCGGTAACGTGGTTAGCCAGACAATGACTTGACGAAGGCAAATCTGATTTGCGAACCCTCCAGCGTTATTTTAAAGCTAGTCAGTTATTTTGCATAGCATTGGAGGGTTTGACAATTGGATATTTACTGTATAAGTTTAGAGAAATAAACTTTAATGTTAGTTGTAAAGGATTATGGTTTATTTAAGACGGTTTGTTAAATGTGGGTAATTTGTCTTTTGTGAAATTGTGGTATAATTGGATTTTTGTGTAATACATCTTTAGGGTTAGCTTTCGTTTAAGGCTGCATGTTCGAAAGAATAATCATGGTCCTGAAAAACAAAGGCAAATTGTTTTTGTTCTTTACCGTTTTGAGAGCAGGAGTGTGCTACTACGAGTTCTTAGTGCGATCCAGTTCACGTCCTAAACTGTTCTTACAGTTAGAGGGATGGCATTATACAGGATGTATAGCTCCATTCCTCTTTTGTGTCATGGAAATTCCCTGGTTCGGGTTCATCATCATCATCAGCCTTTTTAATGTTCCCACTGCAGGGACACAGGCCTCCTCTCTAAGAGAGGGAATGGGCCGTAATCCACCACGCGGGCCCAGTGCGGGTTGGTGGATGTCACATGTCTTCGAATTTTTGGTTCTAGGACATGCCGGTTTCCTCACGATGTTTTCCTTCACCGTTTTGAGAGCAGTGGTGATGAAATAAATTACACAAAGTAATGCGCCTGGCTGGGTTTGAACCCGCGACCTACTGCACGCAAGTCGGGGCCGTTACCACTCGGCCACCACTGCTCTTATTCGGTTCGGGTTAAATTACCCGAAATAGGTAGCTTGTATAACTTTGTTTATCTATACCTATATAGGTATGTAAAAGGATAAACTGACTGACTGACATATCAACGTACAGAAAAAACTACTGGGACTAGCAGCGTGAAATTTTGCACAAGGTTTCCTTTTATGACGTAAGCGAACACTAAGAAAGGATTTTGCAAAAGGGATGAAACTCGTGTCCAGTTTGTGCGTAAACCTATATTTACCCGGGTGAAGCCACTGGCAGAAAACTAATTTGTTATAAACTGAATGAAAATCAATTGTAGTTTTTACATGTAAGGAAGCATATTGATTTGATGACTCAATCTGAAACTTAGCAAGACCGGATGTTTTTCATCGGCTGACGCATTGAAGTCGTATAGGTACGTATTGATTTATTCATAATATTATGGAGAAGAAAGTTGCCGACTTTAGGTATGGACTTAAGTCCTCCTATATTGTTTTTAGTATAGTCTATTATAGAAGATCCGGGAAAGTAGTCGCAAATATGCGGGGAATGGTTGAAAGAGTGACCGTGGCTCAATAATGTAAACGGCAACTGAAAGACAGTTTTGTTTTAGTCAGTAAAAGTCTGACACGCCCTCTCTTTCCATACTAGAGCGGGTGAAATCAATGCCACTCGAACCCAGTGAGGGTTGGATGTCAGTTGTTTTTAAATTTTTTGTTCCAGAACATATCGGTTACCACATTTACCGTTTTGAGATATTAGGTACTAGGTAGGGATGAAATAAATTTGGCATAAATTGAATATCGCAAATCAATGTATAATGACGCGCCATCTCTTGGTTTAAAAGGAACCAATAAGGTGCTAATAACAACAATTCTTATTGCAACAAAGAGATGTCGCTTGCAGTCTCAATAAATGATTTGCAGTCACAATACCCTCTTTGTCACGAAAATAATAAACTGCAAAAAAGTCCATACCTTTAAGCGCCTTACTGGACGGCGGCGGATCCCTGCTCCACGGCGGGTCCCCATGTCCGGAGAAATCCCTTAATTTGAGGTAGCTAATAGTCAGCCTTATGATAGACGCCTTGTCCAGCTGGCTGGTGATAGCTGCTGGGAGAGGCAGCATCTTCGCCAGCTCGTAGAACTCGTAGTTCTCCTTGCCTCGTCTTGAACGAGCTGCATCTCTGCTTTTCTCTTTTCGAAGCTCGAGGATGCTGTAAAGAAAAGGGGCTGTTAGATTTATAGTAGTTAGGGTTCTAGAGGTTTAACAGTACGGAGGAGGTTCCTGTGTCGATTGTGGAAAGTGCTAAGAGTAGGTAAATTTGCTGGCTGCGATTGGTAGATAGTTTTTTATTTTATTTATTATTAATTACTAATGCTCGACTGCGACCTGATGGTATGCAGTGATGTAATCGTTGATGACAAGGCGCACTAGTTTATTAAGAGCCTATTCACTCTAGACTTGAAGACAACCAAATTATAATCGGATAATAAGACCGCAGCAGGCATTTTATTCCAATCCTTCGATGTACGTGGAATAAATGATGAAGCATTTCCCTTAGTTCGAATCGTAAAGACTAATTCGTGATCAAAACCAAACATTTACATTATAACAAACAAGTTTTCAATGAAAATACTTTTTTTTAGCCAACTTTTATAACGCAGTACTATATAATTAAAACTCGTCAAGACAAATCATACAAGCCCAAACTCGATGTGATTATGTCGATTAATTACAGATCCTAAGCCACCTTCCAGTTCCATCATCAGATCAACTCCACGTTATAATAATTTTGCATTGTCATCTGATATAAACTAGAAGGTATGCAAAATTTCAGCTCAATCAGTAACCGAGACGTGGAAATTTAATTTACTTACAAGATTTGATCACAAACATCGGGACAGGTGAAACTAAATAAAAGCTTGTAAAAACCTACCTATAAAAACATATTCAAAATATACCTATCCAACGAAATAATAAAGCTAAATCCGCCCAAACATCTTGCCCAGCGATGGGTGTGGTCCCGTACACTCCCACTGCCCGCCCAAAGGCGGAGTTACTAATGAACGCCTCATATTTATACATTTATAAAACCTGACATTTGCATTTAAGTTGGAGCTGAAAGATGTTTCTGTATAATTAAATTTAAATTTACATGTTTTTGTATAATATTTTAGTATAAAAAAGTTGATGATAAAGTTGGGTTTTTTGTCAGGGGTTTTGTAATGAAGTTAAGTTAATTTAAGATCTGAGGAATATACAAATAGGTACGTCTAGTATCTAGTAGGTACTTACTATGTTATATAGATTTTGATTTTTGAGAGCATTGGTGGCCGAGTGGTAACGGCCCGACTTATGAGTTGTAGCTCGCGGGTTCAAACCCAGATAGGCGCGTTACTTTCTATACTTAATTTATTGCATCACCACTGCTCTTAAAACGATGAAAGAAAACACCGTGAAGAAACCGGCATGTCCAAGAACCAAAATACAAAGGCATGAGACATCCACCAAACCGCACTGGACCCGCGTGCGGTTTGGTGCCTGAGTCCTAACAGTAGGAACATTATATAAGCCGACGCTATGCTATGCTGATCATTGAATGACTGCTCTCGTTCTAGGCTGGAGCGAGAATGCGCATAAGGCTTTTACTATAACCACACCTGTGACTTTCAGTTACCCTTTTCGTTCCTGGACAACGAGTTTATTTATCGAGAAAAACTCAGTCCTTGATTATGAGGATCTAGTCGGTTTCCTGCAACTCTCGTCTGACCATGGACCCACCTTCACCTTTTACTAGGTCCTTAAGGATTGACAGCAAACTGTAGGGGCCCTTCAGGGTCGAAGCCCCCTGGAGCCGAGGGTTACCGCGGCTCTGGGAATAAGGCAAAGGAAGAGGGAGCAGTAAGAGTCTGACACTGTTTCCCACTCCGCCCAAGAGCGGGACTCGTCATTGGATGATTTTTACCTACCATAAAAAAACTGTTTTACTAGGTAGGTACTTGGATCCAATGGTTTGCTGATATCTCTTTGAGGAGCGCGTGGAGTACTGCGCGGTGTCGATGACTTGGCCTCGGTCTAGATTATCGGTTGTCTAGACGGCAAGCTTGGGTAATACCTAATCATGTAATAGCAATGGAAAAGAAAAAATAAATTAATAAAACATAACAAATGAAAATATCAACAGCAGACCAAAGTTGCCGACACAGTCCACAGAATCGCCAAACTAAATTGGCTGTGAAAAATCATTTACAAACAAACGTACAAAACTTTCACCCGCGAAAAACACAGACACCTTCCAACATTTTCCTAAAAACCCGACCCATAATGAAACATTAAGCTCGGTCCACATCAGCGGAAACTTTACAACCGGGTCTAAAACCGAAGAGGTGCGAAGTAAGCGAAGTGTCCGTTTTACGATCGAGCCCGATTACCGACCGTCCCGTGAGACCTCGTCTTTATCGTCACCTGAGTAAGGCCATTTGAAAATTGGCGCGTTTTTACGATTTTTTTAAAGGTCTATCTACCTAAAGTCCAAACAAAGAATAGAAAACTATTCTTTGTTTGGACTTTAGGTAGATAGAGTCTGGGTTGGATGTCCTGAAATGGCAGCTAACGAGGTTGATCACCTTTTTTTTTGTTCTTGGTGGGAAAAACAAAAAAAAAGTTGTGTTTGTGGTGGTATATTTTAAATATATCTATCATCTGATATTTATATATTGTGCACACCTACCACAGTGTTGTCTTTTTTAACCCAAAGGATGACTGGTAGAGAATGTCTTGTGGCAGTCAGCAGTAAGTCCGCCTATGTACCACTACTGTACATGAAGATTAAATAAATAAATAAAAATCATTGAATGACGAAACCCGCACTTGGGCAGAGCGGGAGACAATGTCAGACTGCTACAGACTAAACGACCAACCGATCCTTCCTGCCTTAGTTTCAGGGCCCCAATGTAACGCTTTCGCAGTAAGGCCATTTGAAAATTGGCGCGTTTTTACGATTTTTTAAAGGTTTTTCTATTCTTTGTTTGGACATTTGGTAGCTACCCAACCCAGACTGGGTTGGATGTCCTAGAGGTTGATCACCGTTTTTTTGGTGAGAAAAATCATCGAATAACGAATCCGGGTCTTGGGCAGCGGGAGACGGTGTCAGAATTCTACTGACTAAACGACCCACCGTTCCTTAGTTCCAGGGCCCCAATATATTATATAATAAATAACGCTTACGCAGTCAGGCCATCTGAAAATTGGCCCGTTTTTACGACTTTTTTTTTAAGTTTTCTATTCTTTGTTTGGACTTTAGGTAGATGCTCGTACAGTCTAGGTTGGATGTCCTAAAATGGCAGAGCTAAAGAGGTGGATCACCTGCGTTTTAAAAAAGGAATAGCATTCTTGGCTGGATTTATTTTTGAATGCAACTACTTTAGTCTACTTCTTAAAAAAAACAAGATAATACGAACGCAGCGCTCTGATTTCAGATCGAAACTTGAACTAAGCAAAAAAATTGTATACATTTTCTGTACAATTTGCTTACTCTAGAGAGACAAGATTTAAATTTCTTTTTCTAACAATCACTATTTTAAAGAATCGCCAAACTTAAGTGATAATGGGCAGGGCCATCCGTTTTGCGAGCAATGTGCTCGCAAAACGGATGGCTGTTGGGGTCGAAAGGTTCTAGAGCGTACTGGAAGACGCAGTGTTGGAAGGCCTCCAACAAGATGGACCGATGACCTGGCAAGGGTTGCGGGTATCCGCTGGATGCAAGATGCACAGTACCGTTCATTATGGCGACAATTGGGGGAGGCCTATGTCCAGCAGTGGACGTCTTTCGGCTGAAATGATGACTATTTTAAGAGGTCAAAAGTGGCTATCAGGAAAACATAAATCTTAAATACTTTGCAAAAACAACTTTACCCAATCAAGATTAAAATAACTAAAGGTATTTTAAAACGTAACTCTTAACCCTTATCTTAAATAACTACCCCAAAGGGACTAATAGCATTTAAAAATATAAAGAAATGCGGAACAACCCCTTCCTAAATCTGATTTTCCGATAAACTATAGTAAACTGCTAGGGTTAAGGGTGGTTTACATGGTGGTTTCAACTAGTCGTGTTTTTCTGGTCAAAAGTAAGATTTCCTAACTAACCGAGAATAAAATAATATGTGTATTTTTATAAAGGGTGACTGATAATAATTAGTGACTGATACTTAAATACATGATTGCAGTCGTCAAAAAAATCAGCAACTGTTCAAAATGTACTGACATTTTGAAAGGCGAACATAAATGTACAAATCAGCAGGTTTTTTTCGCTATTTCAGATTGATCCCATAGTAAAAGTTGTTTGTTATCATGATTATAATCACGTGTTTAAGTACTTATCATGTTGCAAAAAGATTTGGCTACTGTTTGGGTGGAATGCTGTTGCTGGTTGAATACCTGCCACCACGCGGTGACCCCAAGAGCTTAGCAATACGCACGGTCTCAGGGATGTCCCTTAGTCGCCTCTTACGACACCCACGGGAAGAAATAGGATGGTGCCATTCTTTACGTCTGAACACCATACGGACGAATCACGTATTTAAGTATCGGTCACTAATTATTACCAGTCGCCATATATAGCTTCATCATCCCTATTTCTCGCTTGCACGCTTGATATTTTAACACGTTTCATGGTAAGGCTCCAGGATCAGCAGTGCTATTGTTTAAGAAAACATCCTTAATCGCAACGTTGGCCGCAACGATGAAATCAAAATAGGTACATTTGATTAACAATCCTATGTATTGGAACATTGGGTTAACAATACAATGTACCTATTTTGATTTCATCGTTGCGGCCAACGTTGCGCTTAAGGTTGTTTTCTTAGAGAATAGCACGCCTGGTCGATGGCGCGTTTGACTTCTCTCGCTCAGTCTGGGGTCAGAGGAAGTGTCAGATTTTTACTTTAATTTCTCTTTGCCCCGAAAAAAAATCCCGCAGGTCTGCTTGACATTGACCCTAGTAGGTGCTTGTACTCCCTGTACACATTTTAGTTTCATCGTGTGTCAAAGTCAATCTACCATTACCCATTGTTAGAACCTTTAAGTATAGCAATTTACGTTCAAAAATTTCGTCTAGACAATTCGCCATTGTCGCATGACTGATTTATCAAACAATAAGTTGATATGCAAATATGTGGTCAATTGCCTCACATAATTGACACATACCAGGGAGGATTATAGCATAGTATGAGTCTGAGTCATTATGGGGTCAGTAGGTATGTATGTAAGGTTATGTTATGGTAAAACTGGACATTGTCTGGATAAAGTGAGTGACAGAGTGAGTAATTAATTAGTGTTTTTTAAAATTTTATTGTCTATCGCGTTACTGCGATACAACCTAATGTTAAGCAGTGATGCAACGCTGCGCTTTGATGGATTTGACTAGTGTATTTACTCTATACTTTAGCCTTAAAGACTCCTAAATTATAATCAAACGAGAAGTACGGTCGTCCCGTCCAATTATAATTTTGGTGAACTAGGTGCACTTGTTCCAATTATTAGATGTACACGGTATAAACGTTGTGAGGAAACGCTTAGTCCGGCTCGTAGAATCGTCGAAGCCAACTAGGGCCAAGGGTTCGCGTCTGAAAGGAAGGCTCCAGCCCTGGTATAGATGGCGATGTAGGAACGGGGTAGGTTTTTTTAGTCAGTAAGAGTCTGGACACTGTTTCCCGCTCCGTCCAAGGGCTGGATTCGTCATTGGATGATTTTTACCTACCATAAAAAAGACTCGTAGAAGTGTCAACAATGTGTAGATAGGATAAGACAAATCTTGAAAGAAAGAAAGAAAGAAAATACACTCTCTAAACGCATCTTACATAAAAAATTACGTGCCATGTAAGCCAATCTTAACTACAGTCCGATTTAAACCAAGGGTTACAATGGTCAGTTAGGGGTATAACATTGTTTAAAATAACTTTACAGTGAGGGTGAACACCCCCTGTCTTGACCGCCCCAAGATTAGGGTGAGTTATGGATTTGATGCAATTTTCTTTTTTTATGTAATTGATTGGATAATTTTATGCTAAATGGTTTAGCCGTTCTTTTGTGTCCGATGGTTTCTAAGATATTTAAGCGGTTATCAACCTTATAATGTTTGACTTGGATCTCTCTAGGAGAGGGAATGAGTCGTAATACACCACGCTGGCTGGTTGGATTGGTCGATGCCACATATATCTTCCAATTTTTGGCCTGGGGCATGCCGGTTTCCTCACGATGTTTCCTTTCACTGTACCTATATAATTCACTGTTGGATCAATTACCACAGCTCTTAACAGACTGCTATACTGTACTGTTCTGCCATATTTATGATACGGGGCCTCCACGCCTTCTAGCGCCCGTAGGCAAAAATTCGCAACATTTGATCCAAAACCGTCTTGCAGGTACTCCAAGCATTTGTAAAAATCACATTTTTTTTTATTCGGCGCTCTTGTGGAACTAGCTACGCTTCTGATTCTTAATGCGATTTGTTACTGCAACAATTATTAAACAACCCCCAACTGTCTCTTACACACACGGACTCTTTCACTCCTATTGTTTTTTTTTTATTGATTATAGGTTCGCGCTTGACCGCTATCTCACCTGATGGAAAGCGACGATGCAGTTGACGATGGAGCGCGCTTACCTAGAAGTAACCTATTCACTCTTGACTTAAAGATACCCGGATTGTAGCTATCAGGAAACACCGACTCTGGCAAGGAATTCCACTCCTTGGTTGTACGCATACTTAATGAATGTCTTTCTATTAAGTCTCTAAATACTCGACAGGTTAAAGAATAAATGAATACCGGTATTCCGTTATTCTGATTTATGATAAATATTTTTTTTACTCTACATCACATTTTGAAAAACAGTTACGTAAGTACATCACTCCATTTAAAAAACGGTTCTTTTGTACAGACCATTTTGAAAATGGTTTTGCAACCATATTAAGAAATGAAACAGGTCTTATCGTGATGTAATAACACTGTAGGTACCTGCTTAATGTAAAACAAAACACAGAATACTAAAGAACACATTTGTAAAAGAATCATGAATACTTTTATATAAAAATTCTATAAACTAGTGTTTGACTGCGATTCTACCTGATGGTAAGCAGAGATGCAATCGTGGATAGTGATCGTATATTGAGAGCCTATTCACTTTAGCCATGAAGATACCCGATTTATAATCAGGTGGGAAGACTGCAGCAGGCAGATTAACTTATTAAAATTTCATGAAATCATATGCAGGATAAAAAGAGCATAGGTAAGATTCATCGTAGCTCCGCAAAGGGTTATTGAAGGAACACTGGTGTGTTTTAGTCAGTAAAGGTCTGGCACTGTCAGCTGGTTTATTACTTTTAAAAATCCGACTAAGAATGTGTCGGGCCACACTCAGTGGTTAAATTACTAACTCAGTTCAGAAATTATTTTTTTTAATTTTTCTTCAACTCTTCATTCTATCAAGTTCAAAATTATTTTCCTAGAAAGGCTTTAAAGTTCTACTTTTGAGATTTTTTTTCATATTTTCTAAAGTTAAGGTTCAAAAGTTCTCCATTGTTTTTACTTTTGGAGCGATTATTTCCGAAAATATTCCCCCCCCCCCTTCCTCTAACATTTGAACCATCAGTTCAGAAAATGTGAAAAAAAGACATTTTAAAAAATAATTCCTGAACTAAGTTTGTAATATGCAAGCATTTTTTTAACTTGTTTACATATTTTTTTATCTTGAAAGTATCATTTTTTACACAATCCAAAATTACCACCGGATACAACGTCATCTCTCGGGAAATTGGGTTACTAATGGAACTAATAAAAACCTTTATTCCTATCTAAATAGAACACAGGCTTTCTTTTTTAAAACTGGAATGTTATGTTCGTAATGTTAACTTCACCATCTTAGAAAGCCATTTATATATAGCCCATAAAAAGAAAATATTTCTTCAATACAAAAATAAATATAAAAGCAAGACACTCCAATGCTTTTTGTTCTGTCCAATTTTTATGACGAAACTCCCTTCATCTTAGAAGTGGCCGTCTTTAAGTGTCCGTGTACGTGCCTCAACACCCTGCACACCTGGGAATCGAACCCACAACACGCAGCTAACGCCTTGACCCTCTGCAAATACACCCTTGTCAACCACAACCGAAAACCAACCTTGTCTCGATAACGACAGAGTTCAAAATCTGATACGCGTTCGAATCGTTCCATTGGTCAGTGATGATTAGTGCGATATTCCGAAAAGGACGTATCTCACAAATCTTTCAAACGAATCTGAACTTTATTTCTTTGGTAATAAAATCTGAAATCATAAGTTAGAAGGAAAACAAAAAAGTATTTTCCAGCAAATTGAAATAGGAGAAACTCATAGGAAAAAAGTCCGGGATTCGAAGCCGGGAATGTCGTAAAAAGCCTAGTACGCAACCGTGTCGCAGTAGTTACGGTTAATGTGTCTCGGACAAATTGAGTTGTGCCCGAGTAGGAAAATTAGCTGTCCCCCGGGAATCGGGGACATATCCCGGAGTCCGGGATAAGTGACGGATATGACATCATGACTATTTATGAGTAGCACTTTATTGTCATCGATTGGGGATATCATCTTGCTGTTTATTTTGGTGGGTAGGCAGGTATTGTTCCTTATGTCAGAGAAAGGATGCAAAGAAGTTTCGACTCAAAGTAAAAGATAGAAATAGTCGTCAACGCGCGCACTGTTCCCGTGTGCCTCAAGGAGTTGTCAGCAAACCGTAGGGACCCTGCAAAAGGGTCGAAACTAACTGGGGCCAAGGGTTCGCGTCTGAAAAGAAGTCTCTGGTCCTGGTATATATTGCATCGTAGGAAACCCGAGTGTAGAGAGAGTAGTGAGAGTATTTTTTTTTTTTTTAATAGATAGAGTGATTCAAGAGGAAGGTTTATGTGCATAATACATGCATAAATATATTTAATATCAATACCCGTGCGAAGCTGGGGCGGGTCGCTAGTTTAATATAAATATAACATAATTATTATCTTTAATCCCTGGGCATATTTTTTAACTGTCAAGCAGAAGAAGCTACGGGTTTTTTTAATGGTGGGAAAAATCATCTAATGTCGAATCCTGCCCTTGGGCGGAGCAGGAAACAGTGTCAGACTCTTACTGACTAAACGACCTACCCCGTCCCTTCCTTGCCTTAATCCCACAGCCCCAGTGTAACGCTTTTGCATCAATCCTCGGCCTCAGGAGGCTTCGACCCTGTAGTACTAGGCCACTACTGCTCTTACACACTGCGATTGACAACTAACACATGTTATTCCCATATCACCATTAAAAATCACTTACAAAAACATTATTCACACTATCACTTAATTGGGCCCGAATCAAAGACATCGTCGACACAATCAACCCTAAACTGCCACTACCGAATTTCGACAAAAGATTATCCGAAAAGTAACAACATGTCAATAGATCCATGCTTGTTAAATTGTCACCCGTCACCTCTTCGATGAAAGGTTAACACTTCCCGATTAACCCTAAAAACGGGGTATTTAATACCCAGCTTTTGTGATGGCCATGGGAATATCTGAGCATTTTCTCCTTGAATGGTTTCGAGTCTAAACATTGGTTCTTTGTTGCGGTTGCAGTGAGTTTATTGGAGATAAATTTAACGGTTTATAAGCAGATAATGGTAGATAGTTCTATTATATTTAGTTAGATAATAAAGAAAATGAGGTAGTAATAATGTCTTCCTTTTATTATGAAGTACATTAAATTGACATCTCATTTAAATTGCGCTTTATAGACAAGATGAAAAATAGTATGTAGAATAACAGTGTTTTTCTTATTTTATATAATGAAGATCTAAAATAAAGATAAATCTTTGAATAATTTCTGCATTAGTTAGTTACATAAAATTATTAAATAATACAATTTTATTATGATGAGATAAACTTGATATAGGCATCTTTGTTTATCTCTATCTTGAACTAAAAAAAATCAAAGAAGATAATGTCAGTTAGGAGAATTGTTACTCATATTTTGATGAAAAAAAAATTGATCGAAGGAAAAAAAATATGATATCAAAAGAGTTTATTCGTATGAAGTTTTTATAAAATAGTAATAATTTTGCGTGAAATAAACTGTATTTCTTTCTTTTTTCTTTTCTTTTATAAGAGAAAAAGCACTGGAGCTAAAGAATGCCAAAGCCAATATCGTCAGGCATCTTTATCTTTCTTTAGATTAGCAACAGAATACATTAGACATACTTAAAAAACCCAAAGAAAATCTTCAATTCTTAAGTACCACCATAATAAATCACAATAACCCTTGCCATACCAAATATGACATGTCATATTCACTGTCAAGTATTTTGTCACTTCATAACCACTTCAGACTTCTATACCCAACAGTATGATTTTTAATTTTACATTGTACATTTTAGGGTTATAAGTGGGTATTGAACGATAATTCCTGCTACCCTGGGAAGATGGGTGAAGACTGGGCAACCCTCGATTTTAGAAGCTTAATCTTTTTCTTTTGGACTATAAAAGATTGGTGTGGTGAGACCGTTTAAGGTGATAAAAATAGTGTGTAATAGCAGGGTTTAATGTTGCAACACATTTTTTTATCACCCTAAAATAAAAATTGGTAAGTTGTAGAGTGTCAGGCTACGAGAATTTGAAAGAGATACCATGTTCCCGGAATGCAAAGAGTAACTGGAGGCGTACAGATGGGTTTTAGTCAATAAAAGTCTAAGACTCTTCTCGAGTATCAAGATTATTGGATTTATTTGATGTTTTCCTCCACGGAAAAAGTAGGAACGGTTTTTTTTTTCAGTAACAGGTCCTACTTTATTGCAAAAAAAAAAAATGTCTTTAAAAGACGTGACAGGCAATAATATTACTTTTCTAGCAGTTAGTAGTAGCTTGTTCTCTTTCATATTCATCCTAAGGTTATCTGTAACAATCGCTTTAAGCCATAAGACCGCCCATTGAGACACCATTTTAATTTTACGTTGCTGTAGGTAAAATAAATACTATTTCTATCAATGTCAATCTTCAAAACCTTTAGCTTAATTTTAATGCACCGAATTAAACTAAATTTTTCAACTCCGTGTCCTGATAAAATTTCAATCATGAAAACGCAAGTCACTTCAGTATATGAGCATCTAATCTTGCAAAATCGCCAACTGAATATCTCTCGATTTTCTTTAAGAAACTTTTCAAAGAGATCTTCACACCCTCCTCTTAGGGTCGGCTAGTTTTCTTTAAAAGCATGGACATTTGAACCCATGGAATTTAGTCAAGCGTTCCGTCCCCAGAGCATTGGAGACCCCACGGTCAGTCGTAAGGAATTCAAATAAATTGACTGCAGATACATACTTTTGCATGAATGACTAATATGAGTGTATTTCTACAAAATTTGACTGGCCTGTTGGTACCGGAGGTCGTGGGTTCGATTCCCACCCAGGAGAAAAGTTTGTGTGATGAGCTCTATAATTTTTTTCTGTGTCTGGGTGTTTTTTTTTCTATAATATGTATGTATTTAGCAATATACAAGTATGTTTATCAGTTGTCTAGTACCCATGACACAAGCTCTGCTTAGCTTGGGACTAGACGATGTGTGTCATTGTTAAAAAAAAATACTTCTATTAAACTTAGCTTGACTTTCCTAAAAGTATTATCATTGTAATTAACTTTGATAATTCCGATGTAAGACTAAATGGACCTAAAATTAAATAGCATTTCAATAAAAGGATGTTGAACTCATGAAGTTGCTAAGATTTTGGCTGAATAACTTATGCTGACTAAAACCGAATTTAAATAAATGCCAGCTAAACCTAATGGCAATCACGTTTGGCATAATGACGGTACGTTTCAAAGAAATAAGTACATTCACAGTAGCTAAGTATTGTCACGTTGCCAGCTCTATCTACTAATTGCATACACGAATGCATTTGGTTAGTTAATTTCTGCAATCTAAAATGTTTTGACGAAACAGCCATAGCTACAGCAGCATTTGATGCAATAGATAGGTACGTCTAATAGTGTCTGCTTATAAAAATGGTGAAAAACTAGACGTTGCAACTTCAATATTTTAATAGTGCAGTAAAAATAGAATACATGAATTTTTATTTTTAAGTAATTTTAATCAAAAACAACCAAAACATTTCATGAAACACTAATATTTTTAGACATTGCAACTAGAATTTTAAAAAAGGTTACGTTTATCAAGAAAATTAATTATGTACATAATTATCTGTTGACGACAAAATTATTGATGAAATGCAAAGAGTTTCTCCGTATAAACATTACGAGAGAAAAGGCATTGGAACTGAAGATTGACAACGCCGTAAAGCAGGAGGACTATATTAATATTTTTTTAATGAAATCACAGTCAAAGCTGCAGATGAAATGTATAGAGTTTCTGTTAATAGAAACCGTGAGAGAAAAAACACTACTGATGAAGATTGCCAAACACGATAGCAGAAGGCAGAACCTATATTTAGAAAAGGCTGAAGAGACTACGCGAGCGGAATAAAAAGAAAAATCGTAGTGCATAAAAAGACAGACACTAATCAGACGATAAGTATTAGTCACCGGGGTTATTCCTGGCATTCGAAGCATCCAGTACGGTGGTTTTCTACTCCATTAATATTCTAATTAGTTTGTAGTAATCGCAGTTTAAAACGATGCTAATTGAGACTTCACCGTAACTGGCTTTCGTCTAAGGATATTGCTTTTGTCTTCTCTCTCTTACAACAGCTATTGGATTTAGGGTTTCTCTCGTCGATGTGCGTCAGTCTTTGCCATTGATAATGATGGTAACGGTTTTTCTTTGGATTTGTCTTTCACTATACCACGCATTTGAATTTGCGTATGTATTTGAACTCAGACTCCTCATTCGCTACGTTCACCTCGTCAACATTCACCATTTTGTTATTTTTCACAAAACTATTATGTGTTCGTAAGAAAATATGGCCCATTTTAGGAATATGGCAAAAAAGTTCCAACCCATACAAAAAGTAAAATTTAATTACTCCCAACATTAAAAACCTATTCTAGGACACGGTCTACCCGTCTGCCAGATCTCATTTAAATCCATTAAAACCGTTAAGACATAAAAGATAACCAACAAAACAAAGTAACTTTCACATTTCTAATATTAGTTTGGATTTCGTTTCATCCTTACAATCCAAAAACCGCCTTAAAGCGTCTATTAGTAAGAACAATTCCATAAGAGACCCTAGAGTTAGCCCGAACGAAAAAACAAATAACCATTATTACACTAAATGTCACACTTCCATACATATTCAAACCGAACCCCTAGCAGGGTAATCAGACAATACAGTCGGAATTAATAGAAGTCCACCCGTAATGATACATCTTATTTATATGAGCAAATAAGGAGAGGGGTCGACAGTTGACACCATATTTGATATAGGAAATGAAAATGTCATCGGCTTAATACGTTCAGGATTATTGATATTGTATGATTTACGATAGCTGATGTTAATAAAGATAACACCATTTCTTTAGTAGGAAATGTAGCTTAGATGAAAAATGATAGAATCTTTTGATGACTAAACAAGTATGAAGACAATCAAAATGTATGCAGACACGATTACTCAGTTACTCGTTAGGCAATTAACTATTGCGTGGCGGTGTAGCTTTTAATTGGTAATTTATTGTGATTCTTTGCGAACATTTTAGAGTCTTAGACCCTTAATATTCTCTACTGAATAATGATTTCCGCTAACGATAGTTTATCTCGCAGTAAAGTTGTTGAAAGTAATTCTAAAAATACCTAGTGCGTTTGTAAAAAGCATTTTTGTTTAGTTATACTCAGGTTTCATCCAAGTTCTTTAACATTATTGATTCGATTTTTAACTTTCGCCATATTTTTCGTTTGCTAACTTCTTGAGACTGAATCATCTATTCTGGTGGTTTAGCCTTTAAGTAGTTTATTTTCTTTACGTTCACTAGATCACTAGATTAGATATATTATAGTCATTAAACTGGTTATTAATAGATTCGCAATTGTCTTCATCCACACATCATTCTCAAAACAAATTTTCTCAAGTACATTTATTTCTATATGTTGAATAAATTTTGTTTTTGTAGGTACTAATGTTTTTTTTTCTTCGCAAAAACGTAGTGTCAAGAAGTCGTGGTCCACGATTGTTGGGACAGGCGTGTCAAAGGTGAAATCACGAGGACCCGTAAACTCGCATACCGGTGACTGGCGCTTTAGTAGGTAATAAGGTTTTGGTAGGTGAACAAAAAAGTGTAATACTTTTTTCTGTTTTGCCTTAGTCTTATTAAGTTAAATCGGGAATGCAAAGTAGTGATAGTCGATCACTTGCCGTTTCACTGAAGACAAGTTTGAAGAACAGTTTTTTATTTTATGGTGGCATAATATTAAATGTTCATTTTATTCGCAAGACAGTAACAGCTAAACTACATTTTTATGCAATATGCATGAACATATTTGCCAAATTAATTTTAAAGGAATTTTTAGAATAATAGTATAGACCAAATAAACCCTAAGCACTACTTTAATTGTTTCAAAATCGTAGTTATGTGCCGCAAGAATTCAATCCTTTAAAAAATCAATTATTCTTTAAAAAAAATAAAAATAAAGTATCAAGACTACTCAAGCCGTCCGTCGTTGGGGAATAATGACAAGAGGCAGTCAAACGCCCCGCGAACGTCTGCTATAGCACCCCCGGTGATGAGGTTAATATGACTCGGCGAATTTCCGAAGATGTCCGACAGTGTACGACAATCTGACACTACGCTCGACAGAACGGATACGATGGGATCAAAATTGGGTAACTTTTAGTTTTTTCTTTTAAGTTTTAAATAGAGGTGAGAGTTGAAAAATTGCGAGAAGTAGGAACGCGACCAAACGAACTTAATATAAATGTAAATGGGTATCAATCAAATGAAGGTAATGATGAATTGTGTGAATTAAAAGAAAATTCCTAGAGAGGAGGCCTGTGTCCCAGCAATAGAAATATTAAAAAGGCTGATGATGATGATGAATAGGACATTAGTTATAGCATGATGATTGACCGGATAAATTGGAAGGTAGAGATGTTTGAGCTGATACCTACCAATGAACATGAGACAAAGTCAGAAATTAACGAAGTAAAGAGTTATTTGTTTAATGATATAAGCTAGTTTTTGACTGCAATCCCACCCGATAGTAAGCAGTAATAGTGAAACGCACTAGTTCATTAAGAGCCTATTCACTCTAGTCTTGACACTAAGTTACTTTAGAGGACTTTTGCAAGTAAACCTTCTTGGTATTACAGAGATGAGAATGATTGAATTTTAGTGTACGAGTGTTTTGATTTGTAGAACTGACGCAACTATCCAAGGAGCTTTACAATGAATATGTTTGCGTATATTAATGAGTTAGTCATTTATTTTAAATGTGTATCTTCGGGTTTGTTATACGCCATGACCTGTTTTAGCAATGACATCCTAAGCTTGTGTGTTAGTATATCTTAGATTTATTTCACTTTTATGTAAAAGAAATCTTTAAGAAATTTTAATCTTTCAATTAAAATAGTAGGCAACTTATTTCTATCTAGTGTAGCTCTAGAAAGCCAGGACCAACAATTACAATCACCAGAAAAACGATTTTGAAACCTAGGATTTTAAACTGAATTGTTAAAAACGTAGATCTAAATATGGTATAGCTATACTGATATTTTAACACCAATTCTTGATATAAAATTATACGAAGAATCCCAGTTTATGCAACAAAAAAATCATCAAATCCATCCCTTAAATGTCATCACTGCACAGTGTAGCGTTACCCAATAATTCTTGGACAAAAATAAATAAAGGCAGTCGTCCCGTCCCGGCCGGGCCCAGAGGGACGGGCGATTTGTTCGCCGGCCAAATTGCTGCTCTTTAGGCAGAGTTTAATAATCATGTCATATCCAATTTTCGTTTGACACGTCGCCGTACGAATACAAATTGGGCGAAGCGTTGATTGAATATGTCATTTTGTTTATTAGTGAATTGACACTGGTAATTAGTTTTGGTTTATTTTTGGCTGTTTAAGCGGTTTTTTGTTTAAATAAAACTTAAAAAAGGGATGTGTGTATGTTACAAAATAAAACGCAAAATTGCATTTGAGCTTCAAATGACGTATCCTAAAGAATTTAAATAATATGCGTTGACAAACACAATTCCACGTTTATTCAAATACAATGTCTTGGCATAAATCCACAACAATGCCATACATTTCGCAATATATTCGTCGTTTTCAAATATGAATGTTTAAAAGAAAGATCAAAGCGCATTATCAAAATGACAAATCTCAAAAAAATCTACGACATAAAAATGTAAAATTTAGATAAATTGCATCCCACTATGACAACGCAATGTCGACGCAGTGAGAATAAGCTCACAATAGATGATATCTCATGCCCACACCCCAGTGGGCGATATACCGCTTTTTACGGACAAAAAATGACCAATCTGCGAGACGCGTCGATACGGGTATGACTAATGGTGGTCGCCCGCTTAGCAAATTGCCTGCCAAAATCGCAACGAAACTGGAAAATTGTTTCATTCATAAATGCAATACTAGGGATTTGCGTGGATAGCTTTCTGATGAATAAAATAGCAAGGATTACGCGCCCCATGTGATAGCGGTTTGAAAACGTCAGATGGACAAACGTTCGCGATAATCGTTTATATGATTGGATTTTGTTGGTCCTTGGGTTTTCTGAGGAAATTTTATTGTATCGACCGTTTTCTGAGTAAATAAAACTAGCTAGCTGAATTAGCAATACAAAGAGAGGTCGGGGCCGCATTCACAGCCAATTGAAAGGAAAAGGAAATAATAGTTATTTGCAATAATCGGCTGAAGGGACGGCTGATTGCGCCCGGGGCACAGGCGAGGAAATTTTTCCCGTATTTCTGTCTGCCAACTTACTTTCGCCTGTTCGTTAGTGTTTACTATAAATTCTTAAGTTTATTCGCTTTTACTGCTTCTTGGAATAATCATTGAGATTAACATATATTTGAATAAAAGTCTTTACTACCAATCTCATACTTATATATTTGCTTGATTGTATTATTAACTTTGAAGTAAATTGGAAGAAATAGAAGTAAAAGCTTTGTTCTGATGTCATCAATGTTAAGTACAAGTGCAACTCCATTTTGCATTCGGGTTGCCTGGACGAAATCACGGAATGCAGTAATGCTGTGCAATATGCATTTTTTATTTTAAGATTTCCATTGTGTTGTATCGCAGTGAGTATTGTGCCACCTTTTTTTAAAGGAAAATTGTCAAACAGTAGGGGTTATGGATAGAGTAAGGAGTGTCAGACTAGTACTGACTAAAATCCACCCGTGTTCCTTCAGTTGAACACTGAGTGGTTAGGCTTTCGAAGAATTCCGCTGCGCTGGCAAGTATTTATATAAATACATCCCAACTGCATTGTAAAAAAAACAAAATATTTATTCGTATTCGTTTCAGATAAAAACTATTGATTCATATATCATTCAAAACCGCTTCTACGGAACCCTTCCCAACTGGTACCAAATCAACCCTAAAAGAAGGAATTAAAACAACAGGGGTCAGCACAAAAGTACGTTGATGAGGTAAAGGGGGATATAATAGATCATTTTCGGGACACTTGTCCCGCAGTTAATCCAGACTGGTCCAGCTAGTGATCGATTGTGGCCACCCTACTGCAGGAATGTCTATTATACTTGACATTTAATATGGCTACTTTCAAAATAGACTGTCATCAACGTAGTCTGCGCTCAACATAGTCTATTTTACTTTTATATAAAAAAGACCAAAAAAATAAGTTTTAAGTCAGAACTTGATTTGAAAAAGGGTTAATAAAAAAATATTGCTCAAAAAAATCACATCGAATCGAAAGAAATCGTTTGCTGTCAAAAATTACAGTTTCGTACAATATTTACATTCGCTGACAAAAGTAAATTGGAAATTGATTCAAATTCGTATTGAGAAAAATTTCTTTTCATATTGACAGATCCATTCATCGGGTAAATTATTTAAAAAAAAAACTGTCAATACGCCATTCGATACGTATTAAACCTCGCAATTTTGTAGAATATTATATCGATTTTAAACTTTTTCGTCGTTACATCACAAAATTACTGAACACACCTGCATTGAGAGAAGATTCGAAAGAAACCACAGACAAAAATCGATCGTTGTTTTTGAAGAATCGATTTTTTTTTACTTTTATTCGATTCTCTAATGACGGATAATAGTTGTTTTATCGATTCGGGACGTTTTTGGGGACGATCTCATTGTGATTATTTTTGGACTTAATAGCTGTAAAAGTATCGTTTCTCTCCTTATTGGCATCCTTTTTTGTTTTCCATCTCAATTGTGTGTCACTGCCTTGTTTTTTTATCTGCTGTTGTAATTGACTTCTTGCTCCTAATTTTTTGCACGCAGTAGCTAAGATACATTTTAAATATAGACATCACATTGGTTACACCAATATTATAAAGGCGAAAGTTTGTATGTATGTTTATGACTTCTTTACGCTTAGACGTCTGAATAGATTTAGATGAAACTTGGCATATGGAGAGACATTTTATCCATCACGTGAGTGTTGCCTTCGAATAATTTTGTATTTTGTCTCACGGGCAATGCTACTGGCACCATCTATCCAAAAATACATAGGTAGATTATGATATCATTATGATTTTCATTATAGGAGTATGTTTCTTTGAGGTAATTTTTTACTTTTTCATGAGGACAATAGAAGCTTGTTTTCTATATAAGAGCCACTTTTGTAGCGAAACATCACAACATTATTTTAAACAATACCAAAATTAGATTCTATTTAAAGCCTTCTACAGTTCAATTCTATTTTTTACTTTAATTTTTTTTTTGTCCAACAATTTTACACATTCAGCCTCTGGGCATTGTTTGACACACTTATAAAAATGTGTTGCTAGATATATTTTACAATCTTGTATCGGAGTTTGTCTGTCGGTAGTAAAAACTCGAATGGATAGAGGGCGAGACGAATTGTGGTGAATCAGCAGTTGGTAGTCGATTGAGGCTGACTACCTTAGTGTACAGGCTGTTGAAACAGAAAATGTATAAAAGAATAAATATAGTTGAGGATATTCTGGCGTCAACTTATTATTGAGTAAGAAAATGATGGCCACAATTTTGTCCACGTCGGTTTTTTAAAACACCACAGTGCTATTTCACATTGTCAAGAAGTTTTTTTGTTGCACGGAATCTTAATTATTTTTCTAAATAAAATTAACCTAAGTTACTCCGTGTAATATCAGTTATCTACCAAAAATCCTGTCAAAATTGTTCCAGCCGTTTTGGTATCGGAACAACCGGACGAACAGGAAAGTAATTTTTTTTATGAATAAATAAGATCGCGTTTAACCACTCTTGATTTAAAGACCCCTTTTTGTTTTGGTGAGACAAGAGATATCTCTTGTTCTGGGAATAGCGAGAGGAAGTGTTTACCGAATAAAACTCATCTGTATTTCTTTAGTTCAGCTCTTGACTCTACATTATACATTTCCCTTGAAATTGCCAGAGACAAAAACTGATAGAGGAATATCGTACGGTTAATAGTGATGAAGCAGGGAGGTCATGATCCTCAGCATTGACGAATATGATTCAAAGAGGAGGATTCCTTGAGTTCCACTTTGCGTTCAAGCGCCGCGGAAACCCTTTCGAATAATCGGGAAGGCTTGAGAATTAGCTATCTCTAGAAGGCTAGATGGTGCGTAACAATCAAGAAGTACAGACTCCGACAGGAAAATCTAGTCTTAGCTTTACGCACAGTGAAGGTGCTCCCAAAACGTTTTGTGTGTATGATGGTATTTTTTTTCTGTGCAATATTTGGCATGACAAGTCCTGATATTTTTTGTACCTAATACAGAATATGATGTAATCTTAATGATTTAGGTGTTTATCTTAATAATAATAGAATTTATAACTTCACCAACCTTGCAGTCAAAGCTGTGTGAAAATTATTGAACAAAATATACAATAAACGACAAATTAATATTAAAAATAGCATCAACCTATGTAACATTAAAAAAAAGATTCAAACTGTAATAGATCCATACATTCAAAAAGGGCCGACAGATCACCAGTCTTATTTGCCATTAAAAAAAATAACAAAATACTTTATTATGAAGTAGCAATGATCAAAATTGCTTGGCAACATGTTTTTTGGCGCAAAATCTTAGTTTTACCTCATCTAAAATGAGGTAGTAAGAGATAATACTTTAAAATATTAACCCGGATATTTGATATTGAGTTTTTTGTTAGACATCTTTGTTTTTTTTTTATCTAAGAGACATTATTAATTTTGTACTGAAATGTATCGTTTTTTATATTGCTACTTGTTACAGTACTTCAAGTTTCTTGTACTATTCTGTCTCTTGTACTGCTAGTAGTTACTGTACTTCAAGCACTATTCTGAACAATATCAGTCTATGGTTTGGAAAAAATTTGATACTTTTCAAGATTTTTTTTACCTTTTTTATTAATTATTATTTTTTTATTTGTGTGCTCAAAAACAAGGAATAAAATGGAGTCTAAGAGTTTACACAAGAAGAAATTTAAAAAAAAGTTTTAAAAAATATTTTAACCTTGTTACCACTACCACCACGTTTCAAAATCGAGAATAATTTTTTAAGTATGATTTTATTTTTCTTGAGGAAAAATGAAAAATTATTTTAACAGTTTGAAAAAAATAATAGCAGGTTTCCACCGATGTGTAATCGGCAATAATAAATATAATTGCGGTATCATCACACGAAACGTACAAGATTTTTTTCCCTTTTCAATTGAACGGCCACAGCCCGTTCAATTGAAAAGGGAAAAAAATCACCGTTTTATAAGCTCAGCTGCTCCAAATGGATTTTACAATAAATATTGGGTATTTTGTTACTGATACTGGTCATAATATTGAACGATTTTTGGAAATGATACGATTTTTTAGGGTTCCACACCTGAAAAGAAACCCGTATGTAAAATCACATCAATCGTTGTCATGAAATTGAGTACGAAACATTGTCTTAAAGCACAAGTGTATAATTAATTAGTTGTTTTGCGATTACTATCTGGATGGACCTTTTTTCAGCTAAAATTTTAGTTTCACCATCATTCATCTTTGATAAGGTTGTCATTTTTATATTTTCCATGATGGGTTATTAATTTACTCTGTAGGTACGTGACCTATTACGCACTTGGTCGGTTTTTTACATTGCAAAACATCTTAATTCCAAAGCTGCTCAACGCTAATCATTGCCTTTAAAAAGTAGTCATTCTACTGCAGATGGCTGGTTTTTTTAAGTAAAAAATATCTTAATAACAAAGAATGTGCTTCTGATCGTTTTAAATAAATATTTATTAGATTGTTGTTAAAAGGACAATATTTATCAAAAATTGTTTTCAATTACTTTAAGTAATAGGTGAGACAGCGGTCAAGCGCGAAACTATAGGCAATAGAAATCATTTCTTTTTTTTAAAGACTTAATAATTTTGATTCAGTTTTTTTTTTTTGTTGAGTTACATGATCGACACTGCCAAAAATATAAATAGAGCACTCAACTAATCTTGACCCTTGTGTATTTTTTTCTTCTCGTTTTCTTTCAACATCTTACAAACGTTCACCAACGTTTAACATACTCGTATAACAAAAACGCGTGTTACATTATTTAGTTACGCTCTTTATTTTTCAATCAAAATATTTTTGTCTACGGATGTGATTTTTTTTATTTTTCCTTTCAACGCTTTTTTGGTATTCTTTAGAAATTTTGATGAGGTGTGAAAGGGTTCCTGTCTTGTGATTGAGTCAAACAAGTTTTTGTTTTGTGAGATAAAAGTTTAAAAAAGAGTAAAATTCTTAAGATAAAAGGGCCTTTTATTGTGAGGAGCTTATGTTAACTCTTGTAATTTTCACGGTTTTTAGTAAAAAAAAACTTAACAACTAGAGCATCCATAGCATTTATTTTTTAACAATAGTAAAAAATATGTAATTTTTATTTTTACATATTCATTCGGTTTTAAAAAAAGAAAGAGGTTCTGAATTCGATTACAGTTGTTTTTTTTTTTCATTGTTAAAGATAAAACTCATAATATACTGTAAGTTAAAAACTTCTAGGCAACGTCTAATGCCTTAAAAAACAACCTGTCATACTACATAATAGTTATTACAATTTGTCAACTTTCAAGTTAAAATTGTTTACCTCATTTTTATAGCAATTACATCAACGAAAGTGTTATTATTTCGGACAGTCACTGTTCAAGGTTCAAGTCTGGTTGTTGCGTATTCAAGTTTATGGTTACTTGGTTGATGTAGAGCAACCACACGGCACAGGTTAATGTAGCCGGATAGTCAATTATATTGTTTTGATGTGTCACACAACCAAATAAGTAATAGAAGTCTTGATACTTTATTTTTGTTAAAAATTTTACGTTAAGTGCCTATTTTCTTAACATAATTTTTGCTACTGTAAAATTATATAAAAATGGCCCAAGCTGTTGTTTTTTTATCAGCATAAGACCACATCAATATAAAGTTTAAAAAATATAATTCCAATATCTGTAAATGTATTTTTTATTGTTGAAAAATTATTACTTTCAAAATCGATTTTCATCAACCGCAAGTGCACATAAACTTCAAACTTTCTTTTGATTGTTAATAAAATTACGCAAAAAGTCTAATAAGAACTTCAAATGTTAGGAAAATGTACATCTCACCGTGAGAACCTCGTAAATTATAACAAAACTTTTCAAAACAATACCAATTAGCTTATGACTTATAAAACAAAAGCTTAGCATTTATTTGTATTATTATTGTTAAATCCAAGAGTCTCATTACGACCATATTTCTTGTTTCTGGGAAAACGACAAATTACGAAGGTGATCTTGATCTTGTTATGATACGGATGCTGTAATATTGTTTTAAATTGTAGAGTTAAGAGATATCTAGATCTGTCTTAAGTTATACATTTACTAAGATTTGGTTTATGATATAATAATTATGATTTTCAATTATTGCGTAAATTATAACGCGTTTGATTTTCTGTTGATATTTTTAATGTTTTTTTTTTATATTACTGGAAAGTATTATTGAATTCAAAGCGTATAACTGCTAAGGTATATGAACAATCTATTAATTTTTTTACGTGGTTATTTTTTTTAATTTGGATTTCTTTTTTCCAAGTCTAAAGCGATGCTGCAGACAATTCTACAAAGTACACTTTATACACAATCTATTATTTTTTATGTCCACAAATTACAACAATAAATAAATTACCTAATTCTTTATGTTCTTAGGCACAAGCGAGTATGGCGTACGTCATGACATGATAAAATCTTAATTTGTGTGACCTGTTCTGTCCGCGCCGGGTAACATACTGTTGTTTATCTTGGCAAAACGTTTTGGATGCTGTACACGACTGATTTAATAAAACATTGAATTGAGAAGAAAAAATGCTATCAAATTAGGCAGATAGAGACCGAAATTGCGATGAGAAAAAAATAGAGAAAACGTGCATGATTTCGTCTTTCTACGGTCTAATAAGTAAAAACGACATTGTATTTTTTTTCATACACATCGTATAAGAAAAATACTGTGTCTGTTTTTGGACAGGCTTGTTTCTTGAATTTAGTCTTAAATTAAATAAATAAGAGTCAATTTATTTGTTCATCAATTATAGTGATGAAAATATCAAAAATGAAAGCTGTCACGAGAGACTTCATCTCAAACTGTCACGCTATAATCAAACCATGAAATTTGTAATAATTAACAGATTGCCATAATTTATAGTTTCTTAACGCCTTTAGTTCTGCGTCATTATTTTTGAAATCGTTTACTGCAAAATCTATATTAATTATGATGTTGCATAAGCAATCATCTTGATACTTGGGTGCCTTAATTGCTAATTAAAGCTCATCAATATCAATTAAGGGAAAATTCTGATTAGTTTTGGCTGTCAGTGTCACAATCTTTGCCATCATTGTGTTTTCCACTTGAATACTATAACGAAACTTCTAAAATGTCACGTCCAGAGGCACACTAACTATAAAGGAGAACCATCAGGTGATAAGTTAATATGAAAGGCATTAAGTCCGCCTCTGTATTACTCTGTATTTGTGCATGAATTGTTCAATAATAAAGACCAGGGTTTTGAATTTTTGAGCTTAGATCCTGCAGATTATTACCTAAGGTAAAAAATATGATCCTTTGGTGATACAAACAGTTGTGATGAATCATTGTAAAACCGATTTTCTTTTTTTTTTCATTAAGGTTTTTTTTATAAAGAAGTACGTACCTAAATATCTATACGGTCAAAATATAATAAAATTACTTCCTGCCCAAAATGACGTAAGAGGACACAAAATTTAATCGTGCTAGAAACCAGTACAACAATGCCGTGTAGATATAATCAGGAAATATTCGACAGACATTTCGCTGTCGCGTGGACATTTAAAACATTTTATTATCTTGTTTTATTTCATTACTTAAGCCATTCCACGCTATAAAACCAACGAGATTACTTTAAAACGCAAAATATTGTTGTTTGACATTTTTCTGTAATTTAAACCTGTGGTCAATTGTATGTTTATTTAAACACTTATACATACAACATATTTATATAGGTAATATCTATAAGCAAATATTAAAAAGCACATTAAATAAAGAAATAGCAAAAAATAATTAAGGCGCTAAACATGTATTTATTCAATAACTCTTTGAATTGTCATGAAAACTAGAAATTATTTTATTTAATTAAATAAAAAAATATTGAAAATCAATAATGTAGTAGCTATAGGAATATCAATGAGTTATCAAATATTTTAGTACGTAACAACTAACTAAAAATAAAAAATATAAAGAAAAAAGAAACGTGCCCAGGTTCGAGATGCGATTGGTTGGATGCTTGTTGCTGCCGACAGATATCCGGGCTTGTCTGTACGAACCAGGAATGGGTGAAGGCCGGGTTTAGACCTGGATTGAGGCCAGGCCCAGGCCCCGGCAGGCCCATCACTCCAGGCAAGCCCCCAGGCCTCTGGTGGTGGAAACCAGCTGAAGCCACTGCGTAGTCCATAGCTACCGCTTGATATGGCAACATTGTCACTTAACACTGTTCCTAATCTAAATCAAGTCCGATACAGTTCCACAAGAAAGTTCCCGCGTTTTCTGACACTTCATTTTGAATTAATTAACAAATGATCAAAATCGTTCGGTCGCTGTCTATTATGTTCTCAAACAACTATCATTGTAGCACACACTCGCGTCCACTTAACAAATTAATAATGTCTTTTGTTTTCGGTAACTTTCATTTCAAAGTCCGCGCCTCATTGTTGACAGAGTCTCTGAAGCTGAAATATTCACAAGCGCTGTACCCGTTATTTCAGCGAAGACGTCTCAGTTATCAAACAAACGCTCTATTTTCGGGCGATCATTTACGGGGCGAGCTATTCACAGGGGAAAAGTCACGCACAGCCACCCACTTAATAAATATTCTGGGCATATATCCGTTTTTACGTGGACGTGACTGACGGAGCACTGTCCGATTTTCACGTACGGAACGCGCGGCCGATTATCGAAAACAGTTGCACGCGACCCCCTCCTACGACCTCGGACGTGCAACTGAGAGGCGACACGCGCGGTAAACGCGACTCTATCGCACTCGGGACACCAGCCGAGCCGGCGCCGCTCGGGACTTAGAGCGAGACCACGCGCTACGAAGGACCGGCACGGCCATCGATCGGATGTCATCGCAGAGTTAAAAGCCTGCATCGTTACACGGTCCGTAATAGGCGGTTACGTGATTGGGCGTGGCCTAAGCTATTAAGTTGAATTGTCGCGCGCTGATTGGTTGGAATTGCTAGTAGTAGTGTACGTGATATGTTCAGAAATACGTTTATAGCTGGTGTTCATAGAATATAATAAGTGTGTTGTCGGTTGGATGTCGGCCAGTTGACGCTGCTGGGCCCTGTTGCGGTTTCGTTCCCGATTCGCGTAATGCTTTTTAATTATAACGTCTGGTACCGTTAATAGATGAACATTGCGTGTTTAGTAGCAGAATGAGGCATGTGTTGAATATTGTGGGCGTGGCTACACGTGCGTTTGATTAGCTCCACAATTAGCGATAAACACGGTTCTGTTGTCGGTTGTAATCGGGACTGATAAGTCAGGAGATAAAATGCTTGTAAACCATAATTGGAAATTATAGGTTTATCAGCTGTTCTGACAAGTAGGCAAAACCTTGTAAGATGTTTATGAAAGACTCTAATAAGAAAATCTGCAATAATATTAAAGAACTAGACATGTTCCTTAAATTAGTCCCAAATGTCCTCGAACCTCTTATATTGTTTAACCCATAAAAAATATAGTTTTTCACGGAAATTCTATTTTGACCGTCCAATATCGGAAATACTGTAAGGGTTCTAACTCTGGCTAAAGGAGATCTGGTGTTCATAAAGACAAACTCACCTATTCTTTACCAGCAGAAAACAGTTTTTAGCCAAAAACTATTTTTAAATAGGTACCTATGTCCCTATCAAAAACATATTTTTTTTACATTTGTACAATTCTTTAATGTAGTTACTCGTAGATATAACTCTTCGGTATATTTGAAGCTTCTCTTCTATCAACAAAACATAATAATACAAAAAAAAACAGAAATAAAAAAAAATAGTTCGAAGACATGTGACATCCACCAAACCAGTCAAGTGTGGGTTGGTGGATTTTGTGGACCGCGTGGTGGATTACGGCCCATTCCTTCTACTAGAGAGGAGACCTGAGTCCCAGTAGTGGAAACATTAGACGGCTGATGCTGTGCTAAAAGAAAATTACGAAACTTAAAAAAAATATTTTTCTACAGTAAGTACTAACGATTGAGGAAAAAAAGAAGAACGTCAATTTTGGCTAAATAGCCAAAAAGCTAATAAGGGACCTACATGTCTCTTGAAATCTCCTTGGACATCACAAATCACAATACTCACACAAAGACCATTTTTAAGACAAACTTTAGAAGAAAGTGCAAAAATGTAGGTACAACAATCCCATAAGAAAACATGAAATCCCAACAAATACAATTTATTATAAACACCTTTGCTTTCTAATCCATTATTTAATAATAATTATTATTTAGGGGTCAAGATCGTTCACGCGTAGTATACCTAATATAAATCGACACTGTTGCAGAAGAAAATCGTAAGCGACAATTTATGCAAAAAGTTATTATACCCTTCTAAACGACAGTTAAAAATATCCCTGGGCATATTTTTAACTGTCAAGCGGACGAAGCTGCTGTTTCTTTTTTAACTGTGGGTAAAATCATCTAATATCAAATCCTGCCCTTGGACGGAGCGGTAAATAGTGTCAAACTCTTATGGATTGAACGATGTCAGTTCTTTATATATTACCTACTAACTTTCTGCTAACGGCTTCGTCCGCGTGAAAATAGGTTTTCGCTCAAACTTTGGACACGCGTTTCATCTCTTTAGGCAGTGAATTTTGGAAAATCCTTTCTTAGTGTTCGCCTACGTTATAAAAGGAAGCCCTGTGCAAAATTTCACGCTTTTAATCCTATTAGTTTCGCCTGTGCGTTAATATGTCAGTTTTTCCTTTTATATGTATACTCGTATATATATAGGTTATACTTGAAAGTAAACCGCATTCAGAGGCTTTCTATATTGATTCAGACTTGCATATGGGAAGGTTGATCAGTTTTTATGATCTGGCTACGACACCTAGCAAAACAAACAGCAGAAATCAAAACCATCAGAAATTTGGACCCTCAGTAAGTCAAGCAACCATGACTGGCCACGTCAGGCCCCAATTGTACACGAGCCAGACCCCGATTCTACACGAGCGAGGCCCCGAAAGTACACGAGCCAAGAGTATAGTGATCGTGATAGGTTAAAAGATCATAGAGTAGTAAAAAAGTATTAATAGATGAACCATTGTTTACGGTAAGCAGGGTAGCCAATTGGCCGTTAGATTTTGAGAAGAATGACTAGCTATTAATCAATCAACCTAGCTTTTTTTCTAACGATTGGTGTCGCCTTCCAGTCTAAGATTGTTTTTTTAAATACTTAATATAAACTGGTGAGTGCAATTTTACCTGATGGTAAGCAGCAATGCAATAGTTGGTGGTGCGGTGCACTTGTTTTTTTAAGAGCCTTGAAGACACCTATATGTATTATAATCAGACGGGAACACCGCAGCAGGGAAATTGTTGTCGTGTGTGCGTGTGTGTAATTTTTGTAGTAGTCTAATAGTTGTCATATTCGCGATATAGACAAAAAAGCTCATTTCCTCAGAGCGAGAAAGAATACCAGACTTTTTTACACCTGTGTCTTACCGTGGTTGTGCTCTCTTTGAAATAATCCAGCAGTCTAGCCACAAAAAATCCGAGACAAGACTTAACTGGCTTAATGTTTAGCTAGTAAACTTAACCTTCAGTTAGTGATTACAAAGCGTAACCGCCAAACTAAGTCATTATCTAACCTAACCGTAATAAAGCAGACAAAACAATCAGTTTAGGTCATTTACGTTTAAACTTAACCGCTTGAGAGAATTTACAGTCATACTGTACGGTTTAGGGTTGCCAGGTGTCTGAATAAAGTTTAACTGCTGAAAGTTAAACATATGTAAGGAAAAATGATTGCAAACTATAGGGGTAGAGGCCTCCTGGAGCCAAATGTTAATGCGAAAGCCTAAGAGCAGGGCTCTGGGACTAAGGCAAGAAAGGAAAAGGGTAAGTTTTTTAGTCAGCAAAAGTCTGATACTGTCTCCCGCTCCGCCCAGAGGCGGATTCGTCATTCGATGATTTTTACTATGATTTTTACCTACCATAAAAAAGTATGCAAGATTTTTATAGAGTCACCACGCTTATGTCAGGTTAGACAAATGATTTTTCAATACACGTACTTGAAAACTTGCTCCTATCCTCACTGATTTTCCGCACTAGAGCGGAAAAGTGTGCTCCCTCCCTCCCGCCACAATTTATTACATTTATCGTATAAGTCTGGCCACCGAGCAGCCTCCAAGAGATACTATGGACAACCCCCACTTATTTATTTCTTACTAGCTTTTGCCCGCGGCTTCGCCCACGCGGTATTGGGAGTGTATCCTATGCCTATACCAAATTTCATACAGATCCGTCCAGCTGTTTTGGCGTGATTGAGTAACAAACATCCAAACATCGTAACTTTCGCATTTATAATATTAGTAAGATTAGTGCACCCATGCAAATAAAAAAAAAATCATCTCTATTGTGGAACATAGGTAATTGTACAATATAGGGATGGTGGTAATTAAATATTTTGAGAACAGCTATGTCCTACCCTTAGGACGTACAATAAAATGTTGGAACCTATAAGTAGTGAGTTCACATGCATGTCTACAATAATACAATTGGTTTAAAAAAATTGGATCATTCATCTATTGTTGGAGAATCTGATTCTTATATGTCTCGATATTTATCCAAATTTACCCAAAATTTATTAGTCTTTTCGGCTTTCAGTTTTAGAAGCATAGCAACCCTGAAAGTATCCATAGATATTGTCCAGTTAGATGCCCGGTGACCGGAGGTGAATTGTTGCGGTTTCCGGTGCCCGTCCGTCTATTTATGTGCTAATATGATCCTCTATGGCTTGTCTATGGGATTTAGATGGTATTTGTCACACGTCACGGTGTTCGGTTGGTAGTATCTGTTTGATATGCAGGCGGAAGCTTCGGGGTGTTAGATTTGGATGGTGTTTAGGCAATTTAGTCAAGTATTGGTTATTGTGAGTGTTATGGTCAATAGGCTTTCAGTTATGAATATGTAAATGCTTTTAGGATTGTGTTAGAATTTTCGGACTGCTGTTTCATCCCATTGTTGAAACGGAAGGGTGTGTCAGAATTTTTCCTAACTAAAACCACACATTGTGTCTTTCAATCGCCTAGCTTTCCTTTCCAGAGTTTCCCCGTACTCCTTGCTAGTGGGCATCGCAATCCCTGCTGGACCCCAACGGTTTGCTAACATCTAAAGAGACCACTATTCAAAGGAAGAGCGTGTGGAGCACAACGTATTGCTGACGAATGGGCTCGGTCCAGTCAGTTACTGGACGGCCGGACGAGGAGGTACTCATTGCTTGACGTCCGCAAGCCCGCATCTACCGTGACTGGTTGTTGAGATCGCTTTAGGGGATGAATTTTAGGAAATCCTAATCCTAAGCGCAAGTCTACTAAACATAATAATTATCTACATTTCTTTTGACTTCATCTGTTCAGTAGTTTGAGCTTTTTGTTTGTGGATCAGCCGGTCAGTATTGTCTGGTAACCGTCCGGACCAAGCTCAGTCGTCGATGGCGGGCACTGTTCACGCGCGCCTCAAGGAGTTGTCAGCAAACCGTAGAGACTCTATAGAAGGGTCGAAGCCAACTGGGGCCAAGGGTTCGCGTCTGAAAAGAAGGCTCTGGCCCTAGTATATATGGCAACGTCGGAATGGGGTAGGTTGTTTAGTCAGTAAGAGTCAGACACTGTTTTCCGCTCCACGCAAGAGTGGGATTCGGCATTGGATCATTTTTGCCCACCAAAAAAAAATGTCGATCCTCTCGCCATGACATGTACAAGTATGTTACTCGTACGTTTACGAAAAATGTAGCCAATAAGTCAATAAGCCAAAGCCAATTTACCCTTGGCAACAAATTACTCTTGTACGTACTCGTAAAAGTAATTTGTTGCCAGCTTCGGTTATTTTTCAAATCTATAATATCTAATATCCCAAAACTTATCCAATATTGTGTTTATATAATATATAGGTACTGTATATATATAGGTACTGTCTTACTGACTCTGTATATAGAAAATACAGAGTCAGTAAGACAGTACCTATACAAATTATTTAGTGTCGGTGTATGAAATACGTATCGACACACAAATAGAACAATAATTTAAAAAAAATGGGCAAGTGGTAGTCAGAGTCCCGCACTGAGGGTTCCGCACAAACTTACCTGTAAAAACAGTTCAATTTCCCAATTGAATTTCCAAGATTTTTCTGAATCACCAAAAGTTTTTGTTTTTGGTGACATGACTACAATATTTTTTTTTTTAATTTTTCTATGTTTGTGATATAAAATCTTGCGCCATGACAAATTTCAGGAATCTGGGTGAACGGGAAGTATCCTATGAATTTTGATTCCTTTGACTCCGTCAAAATATACGTTTCTTTGCGACATCAACGTCCGTATTTTTTTTTCCGTCCCGGCCAAGTGCGAGTCGGACTCGCGCACCGAGGGTTCCGTACAAACCTGCAAGGTTTACAAAGTTCGTTCATAACTTCGAAGCTTGATTTTTGACGGCTTCAAAAAACTGCAGAATTAAGTCTATAGTTTTAATTTCAACTCGATACCTCCATGCGTCCTTGAGATAAAGGTTCTTGACAGGCAGACCGGCAGACAGAAAACAAAGTGATCCTCTGAGGGTTCTGTTTTTCCTTTCGAGATACAGAAACCCAAAAAATGGACCTAAGTCCAAGTGAGGACCTCACTACTGCACTGAAGAGTTCTATGTTATACAGACCGATGTTGCTTGTTGCCGGTATTCTAATAAGCCCTTCAAAGGATGAATGACGTTACATCTACCTGTAGGTAACACAGAAAAGGTAACATTACTAAGCAGCCTCATAATGTTCCCACCTGGTTCCCACTGTTTTCACTCAAGCATCTTACCAAGGAGTAGGAATGGGCCAAAACCCACCATTAGAACTGAAAATTCGAAGACATATTATAATATTTCTTCAAATTTTTAGTTCTAGGACTTGCCGGTTTCCTCAAAATATTATCCTTCACTGAGAGTAATGGTGATGAAATAAATTACACGCCGGGCTTCATTAGAACCTGTGACCCAGAACTCGTCTATGTTCTTAGAAATGCTGGTTTCTTCACGATGTTTTTCTCCACCTTTTTGAATAGAGAACAAAAAGAGTAAACAGCTAAAATTAAAAAGAAAACCATACTGCTTGCGTTGTGAAGAGACACTGCCAATGGGTACTGGGAAATTTACATAAAAGTCTTTAGGGAAAAAAATGGGGACAAATCTAAAACTTAATCGCCTTCCAAGGTAACTACGCCCCCTACTGAGTGTCACAAAGAAAAGCTCGTGACAGAATTGCTCCTAAAAATTCACGTTTACTTTTCAGCTGCGTTCTCATTCACGAAAGACTTTCAACTCTTTTAAAAGAATCTAGACTTTGTGTTAGAATATGGTCTGATTGTTTGAGAGTATTACGGTATTGCCCGGGTTCGGACATAATCAATAAAGTGATCGTTCTGACACGGTCACGATGCTGAAGCGCGGACGCGGAGTTACGCAGGGTTGGGGGACGGTGATAGGAGGTAGCGGGGAGCGGGTAGCGGAACGGGAAAGTTTTGTTGGAAAAACAAAGAAGTTTGTAGCCTATACAAATATTTGTTCCCACGCATTTTAACAGTCATTCAATGCGGTTTAAAGTAGGCGAAAAAAAGGAAAGTTAGTCTTCCAGATCCCAAGATTTCCTAAATCTAGTAATGGTTGACCAAACATAATAAAAAAAAATTAAATACAGAGTCTGAAAAAACTGAAAATACATGATGAAACTTTTATCCGACCATATACTGGAACAAAATATTTTCATCTACTGTCAAGTTCTGCCTAAAGAATAAAATACCAAAAAGGCAAAAAGAGACTTATGGAGATGCTGGGATTTGAACCCAGGACTTTCAGCATGCGAAGCAGACACTCTACCACTGAGTTACATCCCCGATGACATTACTGCACCAAATTCAGGCTTCCTTTAAAACAAAATCCTTACTACTTGTATTTTTTTTTTAAATTTAGTAAGTTCATTTTGAATTTGTAAAAAAAAAAAATGCTTCTCAATCCGCTACCGCTCATGTCCCTAATCTTACCCAAATTCCGTACAAAGGCAGTCAGAAAACTCGCCACTTCTTATTGGATAATTCGTGATTTTCATTTTTTTCTTCCACTCTCCGTGACAGGTGCTTGAACCTGTTCACGCTCTTGACATTGGGAGACGGCGAGGAACCCACCAATCGGATGACGGTTCGACGAACTCGATTTTGACTCGATATTAGGTACAGTTATATAGGTAATCGATTATCGTTCCGAATAATCGACTGTTGTATCTCTATTCCGAGGATTTGCTAGAAAATTACGACGTTCGATTTTTAAAGTTGGATTTTTTTTTTCATATTTCTGTTTAAGTATGGAAGTTATGCTTTTTTTTCTTTTTGTTGACGGAAAAGTATATAGCTATTATTAAAATTGTTAATCGTGATGATGGCTGTTAAAAAAAAAGATAGAATGTAGTTTAAAAATATATTTTTCTGTAGATAATGATTAAAAGGCTCTATAGAATCCGCAGAAAAACGAACAGAGGTACTTAGGTAGATAGCAAATTCAATTAATCTCTGAAAGCTAAGTATTAAAAACTTTTTACTCGTATCCGCGACTAGTTGACATATTGACCCCTGTTTGCCATCAAATTGATTCGTATAAGAAATTAAGCAAAAACGGTGCAATGGATACGAGGTTTAGCATTGAATTTCAGGAAAAAAACTGCTGAAAGCTTCCATGAAAATTAGATTAGATATACCTAGCTAGGTTTTTCAACATGTTCAGAGATCTGGAAATGAATCATCGAAACTTTGATAAAAAGGATCTTTAGAAATTGTTGTTAGTTAGATAGATATACTTGTATCTAATAATATTACCGGTTCTACGATCTACATTTAGCCAAACAAGCAATGCAGTTCTAAAATGTTACTAAATAGTTGAATCAACTGTTGCATCATCTGACTATACGCTGGTGTGGCGATACCTAGTATATTTTGATACAAGTGTAGAAAGTTTGTCATTGCGACCGAGGCGGAATTCACACGAGCCGTGGGTGTGTGTGTTATGGAGTCGAGGGCTGTACTGAGTGCTTGTGTACACTGAAAAAATAAATAAAAATGGCCCAAAATAGTAGTACTATTATAATGTTCCCCTCCTGGGACTCACTCAGTCCTCCTTTCTAGGAGAAGAAATAATCCACCACGGAGGCCCAGTACGGATTGGTGGATGTCACATATCTTCTACTTTTTGGTAAGAAATTCCGTATTCGTCACGATATTTTCCTTATGTTTGAGAGCAGTTATAGTAAAATAAATGACACAAAATAATGATGCGCTTGGCTAGGTTTGACTCCGCGACCTACAACTCGTAAGTCGGGACTGTTAACACTCTCTATGCTGGTGATCGTGGGTTCGATTGCCACCCACGACAAAATGTTTGTATGATGAGGACGATCTTTTGTTCTGTGTCTATAATATGTACGTATTGAGAAATATATAAGTAGGTATTTTATCAATTATCTAGTCCTCATAATACAAGCACTACTAAGCTTGGGACTAGACGGTAGTGTGATAGTTATGAAATATTATTATTATTACTGCTCAATTAATGTCAAAGTTAACAAAACACCCTGAAACGTAACCACCCTTTGTCCATCCCGCTTCGATCGATCCACAATCATATGGCCAGAGATTTATACCCGCTACGCTACCAATAAACCCAAAGCGAGGGTCATTGCACGTACGCATCTCCTGGAATGTAGGGCGAGCCAATCGATAATGTTTAAAATTCAGTATAGATCGTTCGCTCGGTACGGGGGCACTCGAGGCCGTGCGAAGTGGGAAGATCTTGTTCATTAGGATTCATCATCATCAGCATTTCAATCTTGATGGCTGAGGTTTGTCGTGATGGTTCGAGGTGGTCTAGGTTTAAGCAACAATGGCGTTTATGAAAGTCTAATGTTTCGTGAAATTGCTAAGACAGATATTTGGAAAGTAAAAGCTGAGCGCAATATGTTGCATCCTGGTTAACACCTACGCATATGAAGAATTTTTTTAAAAGTAAGTTTTTTTATGGTAGGTAAAAATCATGCAATGACGAATCCCGCCCTTGGGTGGAGCGGGTATCAATGTAAGACTCTTACTGACTCTAAGTAGGTAATCTCTTTGTAGAGTATAAATGTGGATGGATAGAGAAGAAGAGGTAGACAGATGAAGAGATGGATTTATTGTGTGAGGAATGATATGAAAGAAAAGTGATAGAGTGACGGGTGACAGGACAGAGTGGAAGAAAAAAACATGTTGCGCTGACCCCAAGTGATATGGGATAAGGGTAGAATGATGATGATGATGACGGGTGGGTTTTATACACTAAAAGTGTGTCACTTCCTCTCTCTTCACAAGCAGCGATAGAGTTCATGATCTCCAACCCCAAAACTATATAACATATATCGTCATACTCTCTCAAAGTCTAGTGGAGCAAAAATGTATATAGCTCTAGAATTCAAAAACGTAGCTACATAATAGGACAGATCCTTTTAAAGTTCATTTTCCATTTCATGGACCCTCACTGTAAGTTTCATGAGGTAGTTGGAAACACAGAAAAGGTACTCCGAAACAAACAAGTCTTACCAGGTCACAATGCAAATTAACCGCTTACATATTTATTATCAAGAAGGTAGGATCCGACATAAACATTTCTACTAGAGATGGACCGAGTAATTGCCGACTAGTTGAGAAAGCCAACTAGTTGTACAATACGAGGATTTTTAATAGTTAAAAAATTATTATGGCTACTTCTGCACTAATATAATAAAGCTGCGAAGAAAAAAATATTGGTTTGAATTATACAAATTCTTTTAGCGTTGGATTACTCAATATAACATCACGCTACGGCCCACGGGAGTAGAGCAGTAACCAAAAACGCGAGCCACGAGGAACAGCTAATTCAAAAAATATATATATCATAGCGCTTGACCGCTATGTCACCTGATGGAAAGCGATGATGCGTTCGACTATGGAGCGCGCTTACCTAGTAGTAACCTATTCAATCTTGACTTAATGATTCCCGGACTTTTAGTAAAAGATCCATCATCATCATCAGCCTTTTTAATGTTCGCACTGCTGGGACACAGGCCTCCTCTCTAGGAGAGGTAATGGGCTATAATCCACCATGCTTATTTAAAAAAGATTATTAAAGAAACCAAAATATTTTCTAATCGCCTAGTCGGCCAAGTCCCTAGTCGGCCAAGTTCCTAGTCGGCCAAGGCCCTAGTCGGCCCATCTCTACCACCAACATAACCCAACATGTTGGTACACATTCACTTAAGGCGAATAAACATGTCCAAGTCGGTAGGTTTATCTGCACTTACCCCAGAATTAGGGTAGCAACACACATTAAGATCAACCCTGATACTTTGATATGAATTAAGATATTCTAATTTTAATTGGTCGCAGTGTGATGTTGCGAGTTTCCTTTGTTTTAGGAGTTTTGTTTGTTGTTATGAAGGATATACATGTTAGGTATTATGGAAAGTAGGCGGAGTCAAGTCAAATTAAAAAGTTGTTCCAAAATTACAAGTATCTCTGTTTTCTGCCACAGTACCTACGTGGCATACAAATATTAATGAAAGTAAGTTTAATTACACCTACAACAATATTGACCAAACACAAAACACGAAAAACAAAAAATCACTTTACTAAGTACTAATTAAACCTTATATATACCTCATCTTTATTCATGAAATGTAATATAATAAAGAGGTAAAGTTTGTTTTTTGTTTTTTTTTTATTTTTTTGTTTGTAGGAGGTAATCTCTGGAACTACTGATCCAATTGGAAAAAAATTAGCAACAATAGAAAGCTGCTTTACTCCTGGCTATATTTTATGTACGCGGGCGAAGCCGCTGGCAAAAGCTAGTTTAGAATAAAGTCCGGGAGAAAAGGTTCTTCTCCATAGAAAACGACCAATTTGAAACCGTACACTAGCTTCTAAAGTAACCATGAAGGCTCATGTGAAGTAAAAATATTTTGACTTGGACTTTGACTTTGACTTGGACTTTAACTTTAACTTGGAATTTGACTTGGATTTTGACTTTGAGTTTTATGTGTACAAATCGTTATTTTCTATAAATAGTATCTTAAGCTGCATTGTTCAGCTATATTTTCTCTTAACCTTTTCACCCCCGAGCGAACGCCGGCGGGCGTTCGCGGGTATTAACGGAAAGTTATTTGTCTATAAAACTTTTTATTTACGTTTTTGAATAAATATCAAAATACCCTATAAAAAAAAGCTCAAATATTGCACATTCTATTTTTAAAAATTTGACAACGTCGCGTGGCGCGAAATCATGCCGCGAGCGCCGGCGCTCGCTTGGGTGTCGACGTATGAAAGTTTGACTTATCATCATAAATTTATGAGCACAAGCATAATATAATTAGCCTTCTAATGTTCCCATGTTTGGACTCAGACCTCCTTTGTAGGAGAGGGAATGTGCCTTACCTAATCTACCCTGCGAGCCTATTTCAGGTTGGTGGATGGAAAAAAAAATATTTTTATATGAGAAAGTAGTGCTGTTATAATAGATTACCAGATAATATGATTACATACTGTAAAACAATTTCAACTGTATGGGAGCCTCCCTCCCGCAAATACTTAGTTAAGTGATGATGTAACTATTTATTTTGAAATAGAATATACAGCTATATATTCTGTAAATAATTCAAGCGTCTACCGTGCCGTTATTAGTACGTATCGAGCAAAAAACGGCAAAAAAAATCACGTTTGTTGTAAAGGACTTCACTTAAATATTTATTTTATTCGGTTTTTAGTGATTCTAGCGACTTTAGAAATACATCATCTGTAAATTTTTTAACTACGTATAGCTATTACGGTTCACGCGATAGGTACAGCTTGGTGACAGACGGACAGTGAAATCATAAACGGTGCCGTTTTTACCCTTTATGTACGGAACTCTAAAGTACAATCCTTTTTAGCCCTTCATACCGGGGTCGGACCTTCCTTTTTAGATGCTGGTCCTTGGCTCCAGTAGGTTTAGGTCCTACTGGGCATCTACGGTTGCTGTCAACTCTTTGAGGCGCGAGGAAACAGTACTCGCCGTTGACGACTTCAGCTCGGTCCGGATGGTTACCGGACTACCGGACGGCGAGATACCTATTGCTCCTACGGTATCCGAAATAAAATTTACTTGACCAATGAACCCAAAAAAAAGTAAAACAAATTACTAACACGACATCTCAAAACACTAAACATTACGAGGGTTAAAATGATCATATCAGTACCGTTTAAATCTTAACCCTTTACCGAGGGTGGTTTTATTAATTTATTTACACGTGCATCTAACATTATTATACAAATACTGCCATAATTGTCCCCATATGCAAAGTTAAATGTTACCATTTTGATTTTATCTTTGTTTAATACATTTTGAGGGTAGTCTTGGGGAGTTTGGGCTCGAGTTGTGGTATGTTTGGCTGTTTCAGAGATATAAATTAATGTAGTAATTAGTGTTCGCCTGATGGTCTTAGTGGATTAATTTTGGTTTTATTTAAAAAAAATGTTGCCACTGCTAGGACACCGACCTCCTCTCTAGGAGAGGGAATGATCCATAATCCACCACGCGTGCCCAGTATGGATTGATAGGTGTCACATGTCTCCAAATTTTTTGGTTCTAGGACATGCCGGTTGCCTCACGACGTTTTCCTTCACAGTTTTGAGAGCAGTGGTGATGAAATAAATTACACAAAGTAATGCGCCTGGCTTGGTTTGAACCCGTGGTCTACAATTCGATTTGGCCAGTTTTACTTGGCCATATCATAAAGTATACACCGTGAAATTTAAATGGTTGTTTTCCCTCAGCGAAATGGTTGTATCTTGGTAATACAAACGTTTGATAAAGAAATTAAATATTAAAAACAAAAAATGGACCTGTAGAGTACAAACTAATTATGACGTGTCACAACGTGCGAGAGCTTATTTTGGTTTAAATATTTAATGAATCGGTTTCCTTTGACGACGGGCTGCTCATGCGACTCTAGTATTACTTACAAATTACGTCTAATGTTACTATTATTTTCGCTTTTTTGAGTTGATAAATATTTTTAATAAATATTTATAAAAAAAAAAACTTTTTAATTTTTTAATTTTTTCTGTATGCTTCAAAAGTACTCCTTATGGCAAGTCAATCTGCCGCGGGAAAACAACCATTTAAATTTCACGGTGTATAATATAATAATTTGTATAATAATAAGTTAGAGTTAAATTACTTATTAGTCTCTTAGGCTAGATTGTAATCAATTATTAAGAAATTTGTTCTTAATGATAAAGGAAAAAATATATATTTATCGTAAAGTGACCAATTTCTATGATCTGGCCACGATATAAACATCAATGAAAAATACACGTGTACACATAAATTTTTCATAATTCCGAGAAACAAACAAAATTACCACATTAACTCGTTGTCAAGTAAAAATAATACCAAATACAGGATATGAGTTAAGAGAGAAGTGATCAACATTCAGAACGCGTGGACGGCCCCCTCCGTCTTATAACTTGTATATATGTGTGTGTTGTGTGTGTATGGGGGTTGTCTATGTGTGATGTTGCTTAGGATAGCAGTCTTTAACGAATTGTTTGATATTGTCTCATGTTTGGGCGGTTGTCTGGTAATAGTCCGGACAAGCCAGTCGTCGACGGCGCGCTCTGTTCCCGTGCGCCTCAAGGAGTTGTCAGCAAATGGAGAGGCCCAACTGCAGTGCTGAAGCCTACTGGGGCCCCGGGTCCGGTTTCTGAAAGGAAGGTCCGACCCTGGTATGAAGGCTAAGAAGGAATGGGGTGGATCGTTTAGTCAGTAAGAGTCTGACACTGTTTCCCGCCCAAGGGCTGGATTCGTCATTAGATGATTTTTTCCACCATAACAAAAAAATCATTCAGAACGCTTTGACGGCCCCCTTCGTCTTATAACTTGTATATGTATGTTTGGTGTGTGTTTGGGGTTGTATATGTGTCGTGTTGCTTAGGATAGCTGTTTTTAACGAATTGTTTGATATTGTCTCGTGTTTTGGGAGCTGTAGATAGAGCTGATTTGGAACTTGACAGGGCTGTGGGTTTATACCAAATAATTATCGCAGCCCTAAACCCCGATAACTTACCCGTGTTTCTTGGGTAACATACGGCAGGTTCAGTAACACGGGTGTGTTTAAGTCAGTTAAAATATAAAAGTTATTTTATGAGTTCCTGTAAAAAAAAAATCAAACAATTTAGCCACCAATATATCTAGAATCAGAGTGGCAAATAGAAGTACCCCCCCCATAACTCTAGCGGGCATCGGTCCTGTTGAGCTGGTTACTACAGTTTTGCTGGCATTTCTTTGACATCATTATCATCAGCAGCATCAGCAGACAAAGCTCCTCTCTCTAGGAATGAGCCATAAGCACATAATCCACCACGTGGGCCCAGTCAGGATTGGTGGATGTCACATAGCTTCGAATTTTTGGTTGCCATGCCGGTTTTCAGGAAGAAGTCCTTTCCCTCACTTTTTTATGGTGGGAAAAATCATCGGATGACGAATCCCGCTCTTGAGCGGAGCGGGAAACAGAGTCAGACTCTTACTGACTAAACAACCTACCCCGTTCCTTCCTTGCTTTAGTCCCAGAGCCCCGGTGTAACGCTTTCGCATCAACCCTCGGTCCCAGGGAATGTCACATAGCTTCGAATTTTTGGTTCTAGGACATGCCGGTTTTCAGGAGGAAGTTCATTCCCTCAGTTGCGATGCCTCTTATCAGTTTCTCATTGAATATAACAACGCAATTGAATGTTTGGTATTTTCCTCATACGTTGGTAGTCAATGGTCATTGCTCAGATTAACATCGAAATGAATGTATAAATTAGAATCTTAACGCTTACGTTTATTAATTTTATTCGGTTTGCTGGACGGCTGATGACAATTTACGTGTTAATACAGTATTGTGTATGTTTATTTGTACTGTGTTGTTATTGATGTTGTCAATAAAATGTATGCACAAAAGAAGCTTAATGCAATTCCCTGGATTCCACACTATATGATTTCCCGTCGTGGGATCCAATCTCTTTCTGGTTTTTTTAAAAAACATTCACCTAGGGCGTATCATCAGAAAAAAAAAATATCATTATGATGTACTAGCGACCCGCCCCAGCTTCGCACGGGTGCAATGGTGATATCAAATATATTATGTTTGTATTATACCGGTAAACCTTCCTCTTGAATCACTCTATCTATTAAAAAAAACCGCATCAAAATCCGTCGCGGAGTTTTAAAGATTTAAGCATACATAGCGGAACGCGACTTTGTTTTATACCATGTAATGATAATGAAGTGTCTTTAATGATAGAGTAAATAATGTAGGCGTCTTTAAAGAGCCTATTCAGAATATGCTCTTCATAAAATTATTGCGCCTCACCATCAACGATTGCTTAGCTACTTTTTTAGTAAAGAAAAGCAATTATAATGAATACAATTAAAAGTTATATCCTACTTACCATGTACAAATAAAATTCCGAATACATAATCTATCATTTGAAAAAGGAATACACGTCTCATGACTGTACGAGAACCTCTTTTTCTGAATTAACCTAAAAAAAAAATACGAACAATCCCCTTCACACTTTTTTAACAAATTACTTAAAGCAATTTTAAAATAAGAACTATTAGTACTCCCCTTCTGTTTTTTCTTCACTTTTTTTTTCTTGTCGGCGTCGTCGGCACATTTTTTCCAGCCAGTAATAAGGGCAGGGAGGAGTCGCGCCAAAACCTAATAATGCGAAGTAATTTTTCAATTGGTCGTGTTAACATTTTTGAACGCATATACCTTGTTTTTGGAAGACGTCATGTTGTTGGTAGCCAAAAGAATTTTCCTGCGTGAAATTCCTTATTTTACACTGTTTATTTATTAATATTTTTTTGTGTACTTGTAGAAATGTTGCATTAATCTAATTTAAAGAAATTACTTATAAAAAATAATTAATATATAAAAAAAATGATTAGAATTTACTTACTCAGAGTTTAGAACACTATTTGACTACTACAACTATTTGACATTACTTTTTTCTGATTAAAAAATTTAATTGTTTTTTTTTTGGCTTTGTCACGTATTATATTATATAAAAACTCAAAGAAAGCGTTTGGTACCCTCTTCTGACTCTCATTTTAATTATATTTATTCAGTAAATTAAGCGCAAATTTTTACTTTGTTTATAGTTTTACTTTCTTCACTAAAGGTGGCGATCTATATCTTAGACTATTTTAATTACTAGGCGTTAAAATATTACTGTATTAATTACGAAACAATAATCTGAAAATTGTGAAACTTATAAAATTAAAATAAATTATCCACTCTTGCATAACACAGTCCACTTGTTCTGCAATTTGCATACAATTTTTTCTCCCGTGCAATACTGTTCCTTTGTCTGACGTCTGTGAAACTTTTACAAAACGTTTTTCTCTTTATTTCTTTTCGCTTTTCTTTGTCGTCTTTGGAAGTTAATTTTTAAAATCGACGTTTGACTAACTCTAAAAAAAATTGCTTTCTTTATTATTTTTTATTATTGATAGGCTCGCGCTTGACCACTATCTATCTCAGCTGATAGTAGGCGATGAGGTGGTTTATAATAGAGCGCTCTTGCCTAGAAGTAACCTATTAACTCTTGACTTTTTTATGGTGGGAATAATCATCTAAAAGCGGGAAACAATGTCAGACTCTTACTGACCAAACAACCCACCCCATTCCTTCTTAGCCCTCATACCGGGGTTGGATGGAATTGGAACTTCCTTTCAGAAACCGGACCGGGGCCCCAGTAGGCTTTGGCCCTACAGTTGGGCCTCTACATTTGTTGACAAATCTTTAAGAGGCGCCGTCGACAACCTGGCTTGGTCTGGACCTTTACCAGACGAACGGACGGGGAGCTACCCATTTCTCGTCGTCCGCAAGCCCGCGACCTATTAACTCTTGACTTAAAGACACCTAGGAGGTAGCTATCAGGAAAGTATATTTGGGCAGGAAATTCCACTCCATTGCTGTGTGCACAATGAATCTTGTTGCCAAAATGTTTAGTGTGGGTGGTGATCACAATGTACCTGCCGGTGGCGCATACGATCTAGTGGTCCGAGGATGGAACGGGATTGACGGAATGAAGTTATTCAATTCCAATGTAAACTCTCCAAAATGCAACTGGTAGAAAACCGATAGGCGTCAATGCTCGAGACTTTTTTTTTACTATTTTTTTTTTGTTTCTACTTAACTACCCATATGGGTGGTGATCACAATGTACCGTTGGCGCATACGGTTTGGTAGTCCGAGAAGGACCAAGCCCGTTCCGGCTTGACGGAATTAAGTTATTCAATTCCGATGCACACTCTCCAAAATGCAACTGGTAGAAAACCGATAGGTGTCAATGCTCAAGACTGTTTTTTCCTATTTTTTTTTTGTTTCTACTTAACCTTTTTAATACCGAAATTAGAGACATTATAGAAAGACAATTAGGTGTGCATTCGTTTGGGACTCATGAATAATTTTCACCCGTGCAAAGCCAGAGCGGGTGACTTGTCTATGAAAATACAATTTTAAGTAGTTGTGTCATCATCATGTTTCGAACCATGACACTAAATTTGAGTAGAGGCACTTTTTAACAGTTTAGATTTAAAGTCAGTAAGTAAAAAACTGCATGTCTTTGACGTGTTGACAGGCGCAGAAATGTAACAGACCCACAATTGCACGCATCAATGATTTGTAACACAGACTTGCACCCTCGTAGACATGGCGCGGGGAGTCGAAGGGATTGTTCGAAAGAGTCACCGTAGGCCTGGAACGCAAAGGGATAGATAGTAAGTTTTTTTTTTTTATGGTAAGTAAAAATCATCTAATGACGAATCCCGCTCTTGGGTGGAATGGGAAACAGTGTCAGACTCTTACTTCCAAAAAAACCTACCCCATTCCTTCCTCTCCTTATTCCCAGGCCCTAGTGAGATAGTAGGTATAGTATTAGTTAGTAAAAGTCTGGTATCACATCTTGCACTAAGTGGCCAGAGTAAGAGAATTTGTTTGATAATTTTCCACACCATAAAAAGGGAAGTCGAGTTCTATCAAGCAAAATTTTATTTTTTATTCTTTTGCAGAATAGAAAAAAATCCTATGTTTTATTTGCTTTTGGAATAGTGAAATTAAATACCTCTATATTCATATTATAAAATACTAGCTTTTGTCAGCGGCTTCGCCCGCGTGCATAAAATATAGCCTATGTCACTCAGGAGTAAAGTAGCTTTCTATTATTGTTAAAATTTCTCCAATCGGACCAGTAGTTCCAGAGATTACCTCCTACAAACAAAAAAACAAAAAAAACAAACTTTACCTCTTTATTATATTAGTGTAGATAATCATACTTACTAAGCTAAGATCGCCAACCCTAATGAAACTTAAATACACTTAACATCTGAATACACCTTACATTGAACGTTAGACGAAATTATTTAAATTTAACACCAGCAGAAAACTAATTGGTTGATTGAATTGTTTGCACAAATTGTTATCTTGAATTTATTTGTGTATTTTATTTAAAAAAAAACAACGTTGTACAACGTTTATTTTACACCCCTGATACAGAAGTCCGTATCACAGGTGTATTGTATAATTGTATATTATTTACAAACCTCCTCAAACTCACATACACAAGACATCCAGATAGTTTTTGTTATACTTTTATTGATAAATGATTTTTATTGACCAATGACCTATCTATCACATTAATAAGTCTATCACCCACCCCTCGGCGAGTAGTAATAAGGGCAATCTTGTGGGTGACTTGTAAATGGAAAGAAAAAAATAAAGTTTGAAAAAATGGCCGCTTTTAAAACACGACTTTTGCATTACGCCGTCCAACATGGCGACTACTAAACAGAATAATGGAATTATTAAAATGAAAATTGTTATTATTTTTGACCAAAAAAATATGTCTACTTGATAGACTAAGCAGTAGGTATTTAAGTGCCATTAGGGTTGGCGATGTTACAATAATATTGTAAAAACAGTTAGTATATATGTTTATTTCCTTTACGCTTAAACAGCTGAACAGTTTTGAGTGATGTGTGGCACATAGAAGGTGAACATATTCCTTAGGATAACAGGAGCTTACCGATTTCTAGTTGTAGGTACGGCAAAAATAGTTCTTGACTATGCTAAGCATGGTAACCGCGTACATAGCGAAAAAAATCGCCAAAATTAAATGCAGCGAGCAGTGGAGGCCGAGTGTTAATGGCCCCGACTTACTTAGTTGTAAGTCGCGAGTTTAAACCCAGCCAGGCATTACTGTGTGTAGTTTATTTCATCACCACTGCTCTCAAAACGGTGAAGGAAAACATCGTGAGGAAACCGGCATGTCCTAGAACCAAAAATTCGAGAATATGTAACATCTACCAATCCGCACTGGGCCCGCGTGGTAGATTATGGCCCATTCCCCCTCCTAGAGAGGCCTGTGTCCCAGCAGTGGGAACATTAAAATGGCTGATGATGATTATATATGCTACAGAACAATCATTTTCATTGTGATTTATTATAGCTAGCCTGTGCTGTCCCACTACTGGGCAAAGGCCTCCCTCCATTATTTCCAGTTATCTTGGTTACTCGCTTTGTCGTTCCAATTATCAAGGAAGGCATCCAGGTCGTCCCGCCATCTCCTTCGTGGTCTGCCGTGGCCTCGCGTCGCTGTGTCCGGGCACCAATCCTGTGTTTTACTGGCCCACAGCTCGCTTGTGCTTTAAGTAAATAAATATTTTATGGTATCCAAAATACCGTAAAATGGTCAAACACAGAAATTGGTTAAAACTTTCTAGAGCCGAGTAATCGTTAAATCGACCGAAGCTGTGACTTACTTCGATGACTTCATCATCAGAAATATTTAAGAGCCATTTTATTGTTTTGAAATCCGTAAAAAGTTCATAAACTTTTTATAATTATTATTTGACGTTTTCAGAATATTAGAAAATAGCTGATTAAACTAGTTTTAAAATGTATTCTGTATTGGTTTTTATATATAACTAGCGACCCGCCACAGCTTCGCACGGGTACTATACATGTATATATTATGCATGTATTATGCACATAAACCTTCCTCTTGAATCACTCTATCTATTACAAAAACCACATCAAACCCCGTTGCGTAGGTACTGCTAAAGATCTAAGCATATATAGGAACTGCGGTAAGCAACTTTATTTTATACTAGATATGTAAAGAAGTAGATACGACAGATGGGCTTGTAGCTACACACCAATATGAACAAATTTTACTACGAGATCAACCTAAGAATCACGAAAAAAACCCGCTGCTCCATACATTTTGTCGAGTTATCTACACTAATATAATAATCTACACTAATATAATAAAAAAGTAGTTTGATTTTTTTGTTTGTAGGAGGTAATCTCTGGAAGTAGTGGTTCGATTGCAAAAATTTTTTCACTGATAGAAAGCTGCTTCATTTCTGAGTGTCATAGGCTATATTTTATAATTATGAATAATATAATAAAGAAGTAAAGTTTGTTTTTTTATCTCGAGAAATAGTATAGGAACAGAGTTAAATAATGTTAAAACAAGAAATTTTCCGCGGACGAAGTCGCGGGCAGAAGCTAGTGTGAATATAAATTTATGGAGCAGCGGGGTTTTTGTCGTGAGTGATTTTATGAGGAATAATCCTCTCAGCAACCTTGATTATTATTGAAACACCATGGTGGTTGACAATAATGTCGACTACCATGATTGTTGGAAGGTGGTCGATCCTGAATACGCAGTAACCAATTTTTTGGGTCTCGATCTAATTGGGGGGTTGTGCGTCACTATAGCGACGGGTTTAACTTATTTGTCGCATAGTACATGTAATATTTATCTCTTCATTATTACATCCTATGACTTTGAAAATTTCCTTTTTTTAGCTATCCCAGGTTCTTTCCATTAATTAACATTAATGAATTAATTATAGCTCTTTCCATTACCATTAAACAAAGAGAGTTAATCGCCTAAAAACTAAATAATCCGTTATTCTACGTGACAGGACACACGTAAGCCAATTGAATATTAATAGTATGTTCAATAATTAAAGTTTAGTGCGCATTGACCTGATGGCTATAGTAATATTGTAGTTACTTAATGCATAATATCATTAAGTTAATTTGTTAATTGGTCGGGTAAACATGAGGTTTCTCACGATTAAATGGCGCTAATATTCCAAATGTGGGTCTTCAATTCAATGCATTTGGCTACATCCTTGATCGAGGAGTCTGGAAGTAAATGGCCTTTTCGATGCCTTCGCAAGGTCATCACCATGCGAAGGCCTCGAAAAGGCCAGACAGACGCGTTAGGGGTCTTTGTTTTTATAATATAAGGTAAGGATGAGTGGTGTATATGTGTGTATGCGAATGCGACATAGAACAGGATGCTTGGTCCTCAGTGTGTGGTGCTGCGCCAATCCGTCTGCTAAATACAATTGTAAATAATATTATAATTACCATATTTATTATGATAATATTGTTCGTATGACAATATGACTACTCTATGACATGTTACTTAGTTTTTGATTGATATTTCCTATTTTCAGCAATTGTTTTGAGACGATATGAAAATAATTATCATAATAAAATGAACTCCTACATAAAATAAATAATATTTTTAACCGACTTCAAAAAAAGGAGGAGGTTGTCAATTCGATTGAATTTTTTTTTAAATGAAATGTTATTCTAATGACTTTTTTTATTGCTATAAACTAGTGCTTGACTGCAGTTCCACCTGATGGTAAGCAATGATGCAATCGTTGATGGTGAGGCGCACTAGTTTATTAAGAGCCTATTCACTCTAGCCTTGAAGACACCTAAATTATAATCGGACGGAAATACCGTAGCTGGCAAACTGTTCCAGTCCCTTGATGTACGCGGAAATAAACCAGCCAATCACTATAGCTGCATATTTTTTTTAGTAAACCGCATACATATCTACCGATTTATTACCTATCTGGGGTTTTTCAAAGACGCAGTAAAATAGAGGTCACAGAAATACCTAAACCAAATACCTAGGTATCTTTCCAAGCCATAAAGCTCAAAATAGCTTGCATTGGCCAATACCGCTAGAATAAAACAATAAGCCAACAGCAGAAGTATACCAGTAGTAATATCTTTGTCTGATTCAATACGAATGGCACCTGTTACCTAACGGTTTTGATACTTGAATAAAAATGAAATATTGTTATAAGTATTATAAAAATATCTAACACTAGCTTTTGTCAGCGGCTTCGCCCGCGTAGATAAAATATAGCCTATGTCACTCAGGAGTAAAGCAGCTTTCTGTTGTTGCTGAAATTTTTCCAATCGGACCAGTAGATCCAGAGATTACCTCCTACAAACAAAAAAACAAACTTTACCTCTATTATATTAGTATAGATATAGTAGCAACAGCCTTATAATACCCGAAACACAGGTTTTTATAAACCTAGCTCGGGCAAGTCGCTAATTATACATAATGCTAGGTTAATAAAGTTTTTCCTTTAGTTCTTAAATAATCGTAAGTTACTTATTAAGTTATTCTTTGTGAACACACTTATTGTTTAAGATTCACTACATGTGCCTGTTACCTAACTATTTTTGTGAAATAATGAAATAAACAAATAAAGATTATAATGTTCCCATTGCTGGGCTCAGGTATCATCTCTAGGAGAGGGAGTGTACATGGGCCTAGTGCGGGTTTGGTGGATGTCACATGACTGCCTCCGAATTTTGGTTCAAGGACATTCCGGTTTCCTTACGATATTTTCCTTCTCCTTCCTGTTTTGAGGGCAGATATATAGCAAAATACCCAGATTGTCTGCTTTAAAATATTAGAGTGACGTGTTAAGTATAGTCTGATTCATCAATATATAGACACACACTTCCTTGACAATAGACATGGTTATAGATATTGAAGTCAGTAAGTACAGGATTGTTAGGATAACGAAAAGTATATCAGAATTTAAGTCACATTTGCCACAATTGAAGTCACAAATCACTATCAAAACCACAACTAAAATAAAAATAACAATACAAATATTGCAAGGAGATTTGTATAAATTCAAACTTCAACACATTTCTCGCTAAGAGACGTCCATTACTTTTATAATCTTGACATTTGCATATTAATGCCGCTCGTAAAACTATGAATCAATATCGAGGCGTCTCCGGAAGCAGACAGTAGGCAAAATACCTCTTTTACAGACGCCTATACTCTAATCAAGTAATTTTGATACTTGATTGATTATACCGTTAGAGAAACAATGAATGAATGCTGAAGCAACGACGAAGCAGACAGTAGTAGCAATGCTTGGTATTGACGTATTATTCACGACTTGGATCGAATGGTCTTGATACTTGAGACTTAAGAAATTATGTAGAGGTTGGTCAGGAACACAATCAGGGCGCATTCAATTTTGCCGCAACATGCCACGCGACAGCAGCGCGGCTGTCGGGCTGCTTTGTTTTTTCATATAAATAAAAACTTACGGCTGTCGCGCAACAGAAACAGCAATGTAATTTATTTGATAAACATTTGTTATTATGATATTGTATAGTTTGTTAGTTTGTGTTTGTTTGTAACTTTTTACTTTTACTTTGTTGAACGTTGGTACATGACCATGTCCCGGAATAACACATAGGGTATTTTTCATGCCGAGGATATTTTTTTCTCTTGTGATAATTTTTTACTACGACGCAAGCAAGGCCGTTGTCATCAGCTAGATATTATCATAAAACTCACACACATCAACCCCATAACTCAAGTATCAAAACACGTCACACCACACACTATCTTAGATGGCCTCAGCAGTCACGTAACACCGCGGTTGAAGCATCACGTTCACCAATCATCTAAACCAAACCCGTGACCGTATACCTATCCCTTTCCACCTCACACGATCTGCTATTCCCTTCTCCCTTACTCGCGACGAATCCGTCGGGAAATCTGAATAGTATGGAGTAGAATTAGGTGCTTTGAGTCTTTGACATTACTTTGTGAGGCGTTGATAGATTTTCTTTGAACCTTCTTCGGTGTTCAGGGAGTGGGAGTAAAGTTTCTTTTTATAGGACTCGTGATAGTTTTGCTGAGGTAGGAAAACTATTAATAGTCTGGTAAATCAGGTGAATACGGTATATTGCACGTGGTGAAGTAAGTAAAACTGCATTGCTGAGCCATTATCGATTGCAGTTCTTAGACTTTAATGTGGTTGAAAATTGAATTTCTTGAGCATCAACGCCGAGATTTTCATTGTTGAAATTTCAGGGAGTGTGCATCGGAATTGCACAATTAAACTATGGAATGGAATTCAATGCAGAAGTCTGTGTTTCCTGCTTAATACGATCTGGGGTTATTAAGTCAAGAATGAGTAACTAGGTTACTTCTACACAAGCATGAACACGTATGCCTAGTCACATGCAATGACGACAACGATGGCAATGTTAGCAGGCAAACATGTGCCAAAAAACTACAGTAACACTATCTGGTAGAGGTAACAGCGGCTTATTCTAGCCACTACTATGTACAGATGGATGGATATAAAGAATACCTATAGTATATACAGATATAGTAGAACCATGACTTATTATTGAAGTTATCGATATTAAATGATGCATTGTAATAAGGTTCTTACATTGTCATTCGCTCATTTGGTGCAACAATGACGTACATAATTACTCTTTTAGAAGTTTTACTGGAGATATTAAAAAGTAAAACATTTTGAAGAAACACAATATTCACTTAAAACCTTTGATAACATCTCCTACAAAATTAAGTAAAATTTCTAAAAATGCAATAACATCATTCTTGGTCACGATTAACAGATTGGTATTACATAGGGTGATTGGCAATTAGTAACTGATACTTAAACACGTGATTGTAGTCATGATAATAAACAAGTTTTACTATGGGACCAAAACTGAAATCCCTATTGGAGTTATTCTAATAGCGTAGGTTTAAAAACTCCGTGTTTCTTTCATTTTAGTCAGATATTTAAAAATGTCAAAGTTTAAAAACGTATCCTTTGGTTGAAAGAACCTTTCCTTAATTTTCATTAAGTATTTTACTTTTTGTTTCATTTTCCGTCGTCTCGTCGCGTACCTACTTAAAGATTATAAACATTTACAACTTCAATCTCAACTGATTTCCATTTTTGATATCATTGCCATACCAATTTTGCCCCCTTAATCGATACTACTTCTAATTCAGCTCACCCCCTTACAGGGAAATCAGTTACATTATAAACATCCAAAGCATCTTAAGGGCCAACATTGCAAGCAGTCACTTTCAACAATACAGTCAGTCCCATTCCGTTAGGAATACGCACGAGTGCTTCTAAGCTATCGTCTTTACTCCCTCTCTTTCTAGCTTATACAATCTTGGTGAGAGTAAAAGAGAAAGCGACAGTTCGATTTTTGAAATATTTTGAATGTCTCGTTGTCGTTTCAGTGTTTATTGGATTATTTTTTGTTTGTAGAATCTTGGTCGGTAAACAGTCATGATGTAATTTAAGTAACAAACAAGTTTGATGACTTTTATGTTGATAATGACATTGACGTTTCGTTATGTCATCTTATTTGAAGTTGGAATCGATTTCATGGATCCCTAAACACATTGTAAATTCTTTAACGTACTTGAGTTGGTAAGAAGTGTCTTCCTTTGTATTAGAAGGTTACGTAGTCTCATTTTTCTTATTTTCTTTTACTAATGTTTGACTGCGATCCCACCTGTTGGTAAGCAGTGTTGCAATCGATGATTTGAATCACTAGTTTATTAAGAGCACATGAAAAAAGCTCTCAAAGCTCTCTAGCTTTGAAGAAACTTAAACATACTCGGAAGGGAAGACCGCAGTCAGCAAACTGTTGCAATCCTTCGATGTATGCGGTATAAACGACGACCCAAAACGCTTAGTCCATTATTTGTTTTATTCTACCTATCATTTGCAAATGATGCACAACATTGTATACCAGAAACTTACTAGGTTATCCTAATATTGATCTTTTTAATGTCTTTTCATTTACAAGTCAATGAAGTTCTTATTTGTCTTAAAAAAATAATGAATCTTTGGCAAGCAATACCTATAAATCTCACCAAGAAACAAGGCGAAATGAACAGCTAAGAACCATATTTTTAATCTGCAGACTAATCAAGGCGACACAAGTTACTGCAGCATAAACTTTAGGAGATACAATTCATTGAGAAACATTTGTTTTTACGATATTAACATGTTTGTTTATGAGAGGTTATCTATAAAACTGCTCGATTAATTCAGGATGATTTACTTTTGGTAGACAGAGTTCATTGTGATATTTAATCAACATAGTTAAATGCGATCCTTTTTATAGTGTTCCTTATCTGAAGAGAAAGAAACGGAACCCTTTGTCTATCTGTCAAGACCCTATATTTCAATAACGGGCAGAGGTATCGAGTTGAAATTAAAACCATAATTATACTCAGCAGTATTATTCTCTAATAAAACAGGCTGGTAAAGGAGGAGGCCACACGCAGCAATGGGTAGCTCCCCGTCCGGTCGTCTGGTAACAGTCCGGACTAAAGCATGGTTTCCACCGCGAGCGGAGCGGACCCATTAATGACTTCGTTGAACTCGCAAGCGCAAACTGCATACTTGTATTTCCACCAACAAATAGTCGGACGGTACGAAAAAAGTATGCAGTTTGCGGTTGCGAGTTTAACGAAGTCATTAATGGGTCCGTTCCGCTCGCGGTGGAAACCGTGCTTAAGCCAAAAGTCCAAAGCCCAAAGTTGGGAGCGCGTTTTGTTCCCACTCGTCTCAAGGAGTTTTCAGTAAACGAAGAGACCCAACAGAGTCCTTAGCCTTAAGGGAAGCCTACTGGAGCCACGGACCAGCTTCTGAAAGGAAAGTCCGACCCCAGTGTGAAGGCGAAGAAGGAACGGTGTGGATCGTTTAGTCAGTAAGAGACTGTTATCTTAGAGAATAGCACTGCTAGTCTGTGGTTCCTTGAAGTAGTGAAAAAAATTAAACATCTGAGTTAACGAAATAAGAAAAAAAAGAAGATATTATGTAGTTAATGTCGCAAAAAACGTATATTTCGACTCTCGCAAGGAAATCAAAACTCATAGAGTATCTACTTACTCTACTTCTGTTTACAGATCCACATTTCGTATTTGGATAAATCCGTCTGCGTTTAGACAGAGAAAACTTGTTGCCATCAATTTCTAAATTGTTGGTCTAGAAAAACATACTTCCAAGTCAATGTAGCTTACTTTACTCTTCCTATAAAACTTGAATGGTTTACACGCCAAGGATTTTGGTATGCACTACTGTCCTCAAGCAACCATTGTCATGCGTGACCTGTAGCTTAGCACACCTGTTGAAGACGTTGCTAAAAGGTTTATATGTATTTATACCCCACGGAAGCATAACACGATAAAGATGGACGCAGCAAATAAGTTAAACCATGCTATGGTTTGTACGAACCCTGCAGAAGTGTAGAAGCCTATAGGAGCTAAGGCTTTGCATCTGAACGGAAAGCTCGGTCCTTTGCGTACCAAGACCACAGTAACTTTTTTACATCCTTGGAACAATCTGCGACTGTCCCTGTTTTGTAGTTATTGCAAAATGGACAGCCCTCATTTCAACACTAGATTTTGCCTACGGCTTCGCTCACGTGGATCTGAAAATGCGGTGTGGGAAGCTTTTGCTTAACAGTGGGAAAGTATGACTACATAACACATAATATTAAAGTTCAGCAAAATTGACGGAGTCCAGCCCAGTAAAGCGGATGCCTGCCAGAGCTGTAAGAACAGCTGTAAAGGACCACAGGAAAGAATAAGAAAGAAAGAAAAACTTTTTGATTGCGGGACGTACAGTAATTTACAAGTAATAAATAATGATTTACATAAACAGAAGGAAAAAATAATTAACAAAAATTTAGGATAGTACGCACGCCTGCGCAAAATGGCCCCCCACTCAGCATAAAGCCTAGGACAAACACATAGTGCGACGAGTCCACGACTCTGATTTTCAGGGTAGACCGATGACTGTGTCAACATAAAGACGTCGGAACGGTATGATATGCCAATAGATTCAGTAACAAAAATATCTACACTAATATAATAAAGAGGTAAAGTTTGTTTTTTTGTTTGTAGGGGGTAATCTCTGGAACTAATGGTTCGATTGGAAAAATTGAAGCTATAATAGAAAGCTGCTTTACTCCTGAGTGACATAGGCTATAAATTATTTACATAACATGGATATTAACCGAGCTATCACAACTTTTGTCTCACAAATTTTACGCGGACGAAGTCGCGGGCAGTAGCTAGTATGTTATAAAATACATGTCGGTTTTAGTCAGTTAAAGCCTCACATTCCCTTTTGCTTGAATCCGATGGATGCAAGACGCACAAGTCCTATGCGTCTTGCTGTTGTGTGGGTCATTGTAGCGGCCCTTGGGGGAGGCTTATGTCCAACAGTGGACTTCTTTCGGCTGAAATGATGTTGATGATTCCCTTTTACTCCAACCAAAGACGGAGAAATTATTTAAGAAACTATGACTCTCCAGCCAAAAAAATTAAAAGTATCAAGAACATTTTGGACTACATTTTCCAAAGTACATGGAAATAAATAAAGACCTTTATCATATCAATATCGCAAGCAAAGCTCTGTCTTCCAAATCTGAGTTATTCTTCAAAGTCTATACGAATAAACGACTTCAGTAAAAGCGCAATGCCAGGAAAAATATCGCGTCCACTCTTAACCCTCAGATACCGGCGGTCTAAGAGACCACGTACTCCGATTTTTCTGGTCAAATGCACTCCGAACGAAACGCAACGGCCCGCCACGAACATCACCGATCTATCAACGAAGTCCGCGTATAGAATGCGAAATGCGAAAATTCGAAATCACCAATCGCAGTGGCTGATTTCAAACGGTCTTAAAGCCGAACAAGAGAATATTTAAAATTCGATCGAACGTCTTTTGTTTTACAGATCCGATTTGTGTCTTCTAATTTTGTTGTACTGTGTTCTTTGTTTATTTGAATTTAGACTTAATTGTTAGAAAGTAGAGTTGATATTTGGTTGATAATGTGTGCTTGATATGTCAACATTTTACCGCAATTGTTTTAAGAATATAAACTATTTCCTGTTAAAGGTCTCTTTCGCCCATTGTTTCGGTTTCTCTCTGAACTAAGGATGATGTCATGTATGTGAAGTTTTCAAGGGAATCGTAAATGTTTTATATAGGTACTTAAAAATATTGTGTACGGATATTAAAATGAGTCACACGGAAGTCATTGGTAATAAAAAGATATTTTAGGAGTTTAGAGATTTAATATAAAAAAGCTATCTCATTTGATTATTGTTCTTGACGTTCTAGAAACATTTGGTCGGATTATCATGTAAATATAATAAAATAAAATACAATTTATTAACCTACGATCTCAAAAAACCATCTACCATTTTGAAGTCGAGATGTAAAACCATAAATTGTCTTAACAACCCTTCACTGCAGGTGGGTGAGAAATAATTTATTCAAATAAATCTCGCGAATTTTCGCAACACCGGGGTCTAGCAGGCCCCCGGGCGTCGTTACGCGATTCTTTTAACTGCACCAAGGAGGTGACTTTTTTGTCGCAATTTTAATGAAAATGCTAATAAAAAAGACGGTGATGATGTTTTTAAGAACTCAGAATATTTTTTGCGAGGCAAAGTAATACGATACGGTGTCACTCAAGCTTTTTGTAGTAAAAGAAAAGTTTTTAAATTAGAACTTTTTGTACTACATTACCAAATTAATGTATTACAATTACTTTTACGTTTCAGATTTTCACGGCTGAACGCCTTTGCAACACATTCGAAGATAATTACAAGTTGCGAGACTAATAAATTATTTTTCTTCACACTAAATTATCGTTAAAGAGATACTAAGTGCATGCAAAAAACCTCATTAACAGGCAAAATTCTACAGTAAGTAAATCGCAGGAAGTCTCGACTCTCATTTCACGACGCGAAAGTCGTAAATAAAAACGTGAGATAAAAATTTACATTATCGTACTTATTTTAATTTCATTCGGCATTAATCATAGCTCTGTGAAGTGTCGTGCGCCCATTTATTTCGTACTCGGGTACTTTTTAATTTGTTGCTGCATTTTAAGGGTTGAATGTAGATTTCGTGATACTGGGTGACAGGCCTATTAGAAGTGTTTTGTAGGAGGTTATTTATTTATAATAAATAGTGTTTAAAAATAATTAGATACTTTTATATTTTATTTTTTTAAAGTTGCGCCCAGTGACTGTAAAGTTAAAGAGGAAAGTCTTGGGATGGTCATTTGAAGAAGAGGGATGATGAAAAAAGTTACTAAAAGGGTTATAAGTAAACATGTGCATGGATGGAGAGGGAGAAGGAGGTCAATGAAAAAACGGATAGGCTGTGTGAACAACGATATGAGAGACAGAAAACTCTCTCTGGGATAGTCGCTCGATCTCACAATTCAAGGATACCTACTTCCCGTTGATCTAGAAATCTGAAATTTGAAATATAGCAAGGCCATATAGGAATAAATCTGAAAACTGTTTGGTTCGGAACCCTCTAATTTTAAACTTATTAACTTATTTTAATAATCAAGTCTTCAAAAATTCTGTCATGCATGTAAAATGCACAGGACCGGTTTTTGTGGCGGCGCTTGGGGTGGCCTATGTCCAGCTGTGGACATCCTTCGGCTGAAATGATGATGATGATGATAATGAGTATGAGAACCAAGTTTATAGAGATAGCCCGAAGAATCGGCAAACTTAAGTGGCAGAAGAGATGACCGCTGGGGTGGAAAGGTTTTGGAGTGGTAAACGCGAACCGGAAGACCTATTGCGGGAGGAAGGGTTTTTTCGATAAATGCAAGATGTACAGCACCGTTCATTATGGACGTATTTCGGCTAAAATGAAATGAATTTATGAATTAATGAGTGTTCATAATAAAAAAGTTTGAAACTAGCCTAGCCTAGTTCTTAAAACAGCAATATATATTTTCAATAAACACGATGATGTGGGCTCCTTGCCAAAGGTTGACGGGACTTTGTTTAAGGGATATTTGGTCCCTAAACAAATTGTATGTTGTGATATTCTAGGCACGGACAAGACGCGACCTTTCTACGGCCGTCAACGAAAGCGGTGTAAGTTAGAAATTGCTTTTTTAGACGTCTGTTCGCTTATGCGTGTTTTTTTTACACTTCGTACTTTAAGGTTATTTTAAATCGGTAATTGGCGCTGCAATCCGGTTTGAAAAATTGACATCATTCGGGTTGGACGTCTGCCGGCCTGCCGGGATACTCTTTAGATAAATATCTCATCATCATCATCATCATCAGCCTTTTTAATGTTCCCACTGCAGGGACACAGGCCTCCTCCTCCTCCTCTATCTTTGGACTATTGTCATCAATCATGGAATTTTAGAATATGAAAATTTGTTATAACCTAGGACAACGAAGAGTTTTTGAAAAGGAAACTCTGATTCTAAAAAGCAAAGGGTAACTAAATGTGTAGTTTTAGTCAGTAAAAATCTGACACGTTTTCTCGCTCCTTCTTAAAAATAGAGAACTAATTGGATGATTTCCTACCTCAAAAAAAAACTTATTTTAACTATTATTTTCTTAAATGCGGGCAATTCACCGGGCGGTTGTTTTTCTACCTCATCACTTAAACAAAATGACTTCAATTCTGCGGCGCGCGACTAAACTTAGCGGTGATTAGGCGTTGTGTCTTCGATGGTACCTGTAATCTATAAAAACCAATGTTCCATTTATCCACCCAAACACACTGAAATAAAATACCTAAAAGTGCAAAAAATCCTTACGGTCCTCTTTTTCAGAATTCAGACTTATCCCATTTTACATACAAGCTCGGGGCTAGGGTTGGATGAAAAACGACATCGCAGAAATTAAGTCTCGCTAGTGAAAAATGGTTTAGAACGTGGACAACGTTTAAGGGACTTGATAAAGTAAACATGGGGTCCCTTGGTCATTATACGGAGTCAACATAGTTTATAAAACGATTACTGTTGGGAAAATGCTGGAAAAGTTGCAAATTTGCGTCGGTATGAAACGAAAATCATTCTTTTTTTTACTTTGATTTTGGGCTAAGCGAGGTGAAAAATTAGTTTACAAGGTAAGTTTTTAATAAACATTGTTCTATTTTTAATTTTACTTTTCTTTTAAATAATAATAGTAAGAAACTTAGGTCAGATTTCAATAATTTGTAATTGAATAATTTTTGAAATTACGTATATTTTTTTTATATTTTACTTTTATATATGTTTTTGATGTTAAGAATTTCATAATTATAACAAGAAATTACAGTTATACAAAAATTTGCATGTTGAATATGAGACGGAATTTGAAGAAAAATTTATTATGTTTTAAAATCTGTATACCATAATAACATGCAAATAAATGATTTATAGTTATTATTAATATAAAAAAACCATTTGAAGTATAGTAGGTACAATGAGCTATGTGGTTACTAAACGACATCACCCTCATCCAAGTACAGTGTTTATTAAATATTAATTTGTACAATATTTATAAACAAATCATAATATTCCGTTATAAAACACAAAACAAAAATTTAAAACAAAAACAAAAAATGTTATAGCCAAAAAAAATTTTATAGTTGACAATTTTGAAAATCTCGATGTTATCGCGAAGCAATTTGCAGTAAAATATGACTTAATCGAAACGAAACTAACAGACTAACAAAGATTTTATTAGTATAGAAAAAAATTATAAATCATAGTACGGTATCTATAAATATTGTTAGCAATTTGTTTGCCTCTGTTGTTAGTAAATTTTATTGTTGTGTTTTATAGTGTGAAAGGTAGAAAAAATATTGGGATCTAGGATTTGATAAATATTTGTTAAGATACCATTTTGAAACTCAAAAGGCAACGACGGAAAACAGGTGGGTTGCAGTCAATAAGAGTTGGACAAGCTTTCTTGCTCCAATTAAAGGAAGAAACGTTATTACATGATTTACCACCCCTTTTTTATCCTTTTTTTCTTACAATCCATCCTAAGGTTGTCTGGTAGATATCGCTGTCAGCGAAAAGACCGACATTGTACCCATAGATTTTAGTTTTGCATAAGTTCTGTACAATAAAAGTTAATCTATCTATCTACTATCTCAAAAATGGTAAGTTCCTAAAGATTTTGTTTTTCTTTTTATTATATAATAATAACTTAACTTATTTTTTATGATTTTATCAGAAAATTTTAAGAAAAGATGTTATTTAAATTAGTTCATTATATTATATTAAAATGATTAGATATAGGTTGTTAATATTAACAATCAATTATCATTAATCATTTTATAGGTCCTTAAAATCGTCATCTTGCTTTAACTTAATTATTATATATTATAATGTCTCTGTAAAAATATTATGTAAAATCTGGAGCTAAGTCTTCTAGATTATTCCAAAAATGTATCGTCACAATATAAACAAAATGTTTAATTGAATATACAACCTCAGAAAGCACTAAAATAAAATAAAATATAATACACAAACACACGCGATTAAGCAATAAAAATGGCTACTGTTTTTTGACACCAGCCCTTTTCTGGGAACATATAAAATCTACAACGATTTGTTTATATCACATTAACAAGAAGGGGCTCTAATAAAGTAATAAAAAATCCGAGAAAGGACCTCTAAGGGTATAATTCTGCTATTAATATTCAATTTTACCCCCAAAACTTTGGTACCACTTCAAAGAAAAATCTAAGATGACGATCTAAAGGAATATCTACTTACGTAATTTCCGAGTACGCATTCGAAGGGTTACGTCGAAAATTGTGTATGTGTGCGTGAGTTTACTTTGTGTGAGTAATGTAGTTACACGAGTGTTAACACTTAAGCGCACGTGTTGCTCTACTTTATATGAATTTTGTTTTGAGAAGAATAATGTTCTAATTTGTATTTTTTCTTTGTTGTGAATTGGCTTGTTTAAAACTAATTTGTAAGTGGCTGAAAGTAAAGTCACTTTTATTTTGATTAGTTTTTTGTTTATGTCATGGTCAGATAATAGAATAATAATAATATCAACATTACTATGGCTGTAGGCGCGGGCTTGCGGATGGCTAGCAATGGGTAGCTCGCCGTCCGATCGTCCGATAACTGTCTGTACGAAATCGTCGACGGCGACGTCGCGACTTTTCCCGAGCGCCTCAAGAAGCTGTCAGTAAATTGTAGACACCCTGCAGTAGGGTCGAAGCCTTCTTGGAAGAAGTGTTCGCGTCTGTAAGGAAGGCTTGGCCCTAGTATAAAAGGCAACGTAAGAACGGGGTGGTTTTTATTGTCAGTAAGAGTCTGACACTATCTCCTGTGCAACCCAAGGGCGGGAGTTCTGATTGGATAATTAGAAAAGGATAGAGAAAAAAAAAACAATAATGTGGTTTTTATTTCATATTATTTTACGAGTTGTAGGTCGTGGGTTTAAACTCAGCCAGGCGCATTACTTTGTGTAATTTCTTTCATCACCACTGCTCTCAAAACGGTGAAGGAAAACATCACGACGAACCCGAACATCACGATGTCAAAAATTCGAAGACATGTGACATCCATCAACCCGCATTGGGCCCGGATGATGGATTAAGGCTCTCTTTGAGAGGAGGTAGCTAAGTCCCAGCAGTGGGAACTTTATAAGGCTAATGCTGTGCTATTTTTATCAAGGATCTTGATAAAAATACTTACATAATAAGTTAGTTAACTACAGTAGCTGTAGGTGTTTTGTGTAGGTTTCTGAATGTCCTCAGATCTAGGGCTGATAATGTACTTATCTCGTTGACAATAAAGCCAGTGTAGGTGTCATCTTATTACTGTCATGTCGGCGTAGGTTTTATAATGGACTAATAAAATGTTATTATAAGTAACCATTGAGCTTATTACAAGAACTAGACGCCATTTTTGGGAAAAAATTACGAAAATTTTACCTTTTTTGTAATGGTCAATTAAATCACAAAACATAAAAAAAATAATGGAAAATAATCTATTTTAATTAGATTATTTATGAATCAGAGATTAAGCGTTGCCATACAACGTGGCAATGCCGCCAGCCTTTTGGGCACAATTCCAGTCGACAGCGATGCTGAAACTCCTTCAGTTTTATGACGCCATATTCAGCTAGAAATGTATTATAAAAAAACTAATATTATTACTAATATTAGTTTTTTTTTTATAAAAACAAACATTCAGCTATTCATTTTTATATTTTAGATACCTAGATAATATTTTATTATTCTCCCTTTTGTCTTAAATCTAAAACCAAGCAATCCACAAAACCACGATTCATAGAAGAATCTTATGACATTTTTTTCATATCACAATTTCTTCTTAAACCACAAGAAAAAACTCCTGTGGTACACCTGAGAGTTTTGACAGTTGACTATCGAGCGATCATAATGCGCGGGCGCAGATTTACGACGCCATAAAGTCAGGCGCCCGCGCACCACAATGGGTTGTTGACAATGCGGACTAGCGCCCTTGGTAGACCCTTAACTTTATGGGCTGTGGTGGCGTATTGTGGACATGACTTTATGAGATGAAGATTGAACTTCGTGTTGCACCACGAAATTCAATCTTCATTTCATATAGTCATGTCCACAATAAAAGTTCAATCTTCATCTTAAGGAAAATAAGTATAAAAATTGAAATAAGTAATAAAAATTTAAGAATTTTTTTTTTCTTTCTTCAATAAATTTTCTTCAGCGGTGAATCAATTTAACTTGGGATGTGTGACTATTCGTAAGAAAAGCCCGGCCCTGAAACGCAAAGGGCAATGAAAAGAACACGGGTAGGTTTTAGTAAAAAAATCTGTCACGTCCTCTCGTTCTAAAATAAGAGAAGTTATTTTTTGACTAACTATCCATCGTGGTTTTACCCGTAAACGTTGGTTATTGCTTCTGTGGGTCGCAGCGTTAAATTATTTGCTTATAACCCAGGAAACTTGTATCATCATTAGCCATTTAATGTAAATTCTTACCAAACAACCTTTTTCTGCTATAATTATTATTTTTTCTTAGTATAAAAACCAGGTACGGATAAAACACGATAAGTAAAACCCCGTTTCTTCAAACTAAAGAAACCTAAATAATATCTTGAAGGATATTTCCTTTTTAATTGAGACAAAATTTATATAAGAACATTATTAAATCTTAAGGTATTTTTAGGTGAGCCTTTTTATTTAATGAAGTACAATTATTGCCTGATCTGAATCTTCTTTATAATCTTCGGGACTCATTTATATAAATATCGACACAAGTTTTTTAACTCGCTACATCCATACTAAACCAACCATATTATTTATGCTCAACAACCAAATGAAATCTACCACAAACTTATGACATTCGTTCAACAAGCTCTGTCCATTAGTTCATAACTGAACAAAATAAAAAAGACACTATATATATTGATACCCGCTCAACTTGCCATAATTTTGACATTTTATGGGATTTAGTACAATGAGAACGGTAGCGAGATACCGTCATAATGACATTTTATGGATATTTTGTGGAATTTGAAGCTGTTTGTTTTAGATCTGTGAATTGAGTTTTGATAGGATTAAGTCATAAAAATTATTTATGATTTAGTTTTTTATTTTTTGTGTTCATTAAAATGTCGATGATTAAAGAAAATTATAGGAAATGCATAACATATTAAAATACAGATAAAAATTAATGTTATGTGTTATTTAGTACTTTAATTTAATTTTTTTTTTTTTTGTTTCTTTGGAAATAAGCAGTACCTTTGTACATACTATTTATTATGTGTTAATCTCTCCTTTCGCAGATCAGTTTTTTTTTAAATAAATAGTGGATTATGGCCCATTCCCTCTCCTAGAGAGGAGGCCTGTGTCCCAGCAGTGGGAACAGTAAAAGGCTGATGATGATGATGATGAATGAGTGTCTTTGTAAAAATTATTACAATGTTGTATCTTTTTGTTTTATAAATATGTGTACCTAAATTATAAAATATATATAAAAAAAAGAATATTTAACTATGAGCATATATTATATTAAGCCACATAAAACGTTTTAAATGCGCTTTGATTTTATTTATTAATATACAGTCCTAAAATAAACAAAAAAAAAATGAAAAAAGCTCTGGGATAGTCTAATTACAACTTTTACAATAAGTATACAGTGTAATATTTAGAAAAGAAAAGAAAAATAAAAAAAGAAACTTATAAAAAAATAAACGTCGCAACATTTACCCATCATATTAAAAATGAAGGCATGCAGTATTGCGATCCGCGTCAAATAGTCGATTAGCGATCATTACACGCGATTCAGTGTACAATCGCTCTCATTTCCATAGAAAATACCCTGTCCTGGCTTTTTGCCATGGGGAAAAAATATGAATGTCGTAGAGTAGTGTAAGATTATGACATTATTAACTTTTTAATAGGTTAATAAAACTCAATTATGTGGTAATTAAATAGCATTATATAAAACACATTTAAAAAAAGTACTGAATAGTATTATTGACAAGCATAAAAATGTTTTCAGAAAAAAAGTTATGATCACAGTACCTGGGAAAATTTACTTATTACATTTTTTTTTTTATTCTTATGTATTTTTTTTATTTCACTAATATTACTTTTTTATAGAAGCAGTCAGTCCAACAGAATCCACCAACTCGCACTGTGCCCGCATGGTGGATTACGGCCCATTTCCCCTCCAGAGAGGACGCCTGGGTCCTAGCAGTGGGAATATTATAAATCTGATACTATGCTATAGTACCATTGGAAGCCCAGTAGTAGGCAACTATTACCAAAAACCAAATTAAAGTTTTTTTTTTAATTTAGTTCTTTATTTTAGCACTATACGATAAGAGGGCGCCACTAGTACTATTAAATAATAAAATCTTTTAAAAATATGAGTAACAATACCATTAGATAAAAACACCGCTAGATTCCAAACCAGGAAGACAAAGAACCGGACATCTAGATATGATCAATGAATTAACTTAAAATAAATAAAGTTGTAACAGTACTCCGCGCCGTTCCTGTTAACCCGTCCGATGCGACGCAATTATTGCAATGAGCAATAACATTATTTTCGAATGGACTGAATACAGGTATTATTTTAAAATGGATGGTGATTTTAAAAAATATACAATTTTACTCTCACATCTTTCTTGAAAATAAATGTGGATGGATGGAGAGGGAGAGGGCGACCAAAGAAAATATGGATGGATTGTGTGAGAAGTGATATGAAAGACAGAGGATTTAGTAATAGCGTGACGGGTGACAGGGTAGAATGGAAGAAAAAAACATATTGTGCCGACCCCAAATAAAACGGGAAAAGGGCAGGAAGACTCTCATATCTTTCTTGGGTAGAATTAGCCATTCTTAAATTCTCAGGCCATTTACGGCCACACAAAAATTGCCATCGCGGACGGTATTTCACGTCCACACGGCGGGGTATTGGTAAAGTTTTCAACTAGCAATAATCGCACCTCGGATTAACCTCATTGGTTACGATATTGCCTCTGCGCAAAGTTAACTCTTCAAACATTTCTGATTCGACCCAACCAAACCGCGGTAACGAAACCATAGCGCGATCTAATTCGACGCCAACGCCATCTAGTTATGAATCTGGAAGCTTTGAGCAAACAAAGATATTTAGAGCGTCGACACGCGAAATTGCAACAAAAGCTCTTACATATAAATATTTAAAAAAGAGAAACGATGCAAATTTAGAATTCCATGATTCCTATTGGTCGAGTTAGGTCGGCCAAATTTCTCCGAACGTCAAAATTCGAATTGTAACGCGATCACGCACACGAGGACCGTTACTGCACATTTCAAAAATAGAACACGCCGGCCATACTGAGTAGGTGGACAGTTGACAGTAGCGAATCATGATATGCTTATTAATCAGTCTATTTATTTTATATTGCATATAAAATATTCAGAAGGCGCAGTCAGGGCGCATACATTCCTCAATAAAATGACCATAAAAAACTAATGCAGCACTTGGTGGTTTTATTGCGGTTCTTGGTAATCGTAAATATAATTGTTAAATTTCTATTTTAGGTACTTACTGAGAAATTGTGCAATGGAAGTATTGGGTTTGAGAAAAAATTATACAGTCAGCCTCAGAAATGTATGTTGTATTTGAATTATTTATTTCATTCTTAATCCAACTTCTATCCTATTTTACTAATTTTATAAATGTGAAAGTTTGTGATATGTATGGTTGAAGGTATGTTAGTCTCTTACGAAAAAAATTATGGACTTTTTTTTAATAACACCATACGTTTATACATCGGAGAAAGTATAAAAATTGCTATAATATTCAATGGAGAAACATTACTCCTGGGTGAAGCCGAAGCTCATATCAAATCAAAGAAAAAAGTTGAAAAACAATAATACCTACGTGAGTAAAAATATATTAACCCTCCAAAATCACCATAAAAATTAAACTACTAACTAGTAATAATGCACAGTAGCGCCATTATTTTGCAGCGGAATTATATGGAACTTTTTTGACAGTTTGTCTCACTTTTCACCCTACGACTTAAAGGTGTCTTTCTTTTGTAAGCTCAACCAGTTATTGACGGGGACCAAACAACATAAAGATTAATACGGTAATACTAATCAATGCAAAACACATATTCATATCATTTTTTGTAATATTCTTTAAAAAAAATATACCTATTTAATGCTTTAATTAGATTCTATTGGTATGTCATAGTAACGCAGTTGGTTCCTGCAGAGAAAAGGTACCGTCGAGGCCAGCCTAGAAAAACTAGGCGAGATTACCTGCTTGCGTACCGTGAGAACTGTTTGGAGAAGAATTTTGCTTGAATTTTGGGGAAGGCCTTTGCTTAGAAGTGGGAGAATAAGGCCCCTCGCTCACGGGGACTTCTCGTCGCGATGCTGTATCGCGTTCGCATCGATACAGTTGCGCTGCTGAAGCGTGTTGGCATTTTTTGTATAGTGCGTACTGCGTTGGAAACGCGACTAACGCGCGTTAGTAGTCATACTGTCGCTTATAAAACGCACGGCAGCATCGCTAAAAAAAGTCTAAGGGTCAATTTATACTAGCGCAGAATCGAAGCGCATCGTAGCGTCTGTTCAAATCTGAACATTACGAATTCAACCTTAACTCCACAGCGTAACGTGCATATTACTTCTGAAATTTTAAGTAGCGCGCCTGCGCGTGCCTGCCCGCGAATTCTGAAGAAAGCGCGCGTCTTTTTAAGTCAATTTTGGACAGACACTTTGATGTGCTTTGACTCTGCGCTAGTATAAGTTGACCCTAAGGGCTAGGAGTAAAATATAAATAACTAGCTGTGCCCGCGACTTCGTCCGCGTGGAATAGTTATTTTGGGCATCATATTTATTTTTGCAAACAACCTCCTCAGCTTTATAAATTATAGCTGTTACCCACGACTTTGCCCGTGTCAATTTCTGTTATTATTTTAGACAATTTAGTTTTTAAAAGAACATAATTATCTAAAAGTACTTCATAGAGCTACACCCCAACTTGGGCACGCCATAATCTCGGCGGTAAGTCCCCTCTTTGAGGCGTGATGTCTATCACGGCATCCTCACCTTCCGCATGACGCAGGTTCTCACCGGACATGGGAAGTTCAGGAGATTCCAGCGCGCCGGATTCGTGCGGAAGAGACGCCCGGGTGTCGCCACTGTGTGGTCAGCCCGGAGGATACGGTGGAGCACACGGTGGAGGTGTGCCCCGCTTGAGAAGAGCATCGTTGTGTCCTCGTGGGGGTGATCAGCGGCGGCGACCTCTCGCGCCAGGCCTTGGTTCAGGCCATAGTTCGCAGCGAAGAAGAATGGCAAGCGGTCGCCTCCTTCTGCAAAGCAGTAATGCTCGTAAAGGAGGAGGCCGACCGCATAAGGCAAAGGCAACAGTGCCCTCGCCGTAGCCGTCACCGCCGCGATCCCGCCGATATCCGGTCTCCGTAGACGCTGGCTTGTGGACGGTGAGCAATGGGTAGCTCGCCGTCCGGTTGTCTGGTAACAGTCCAGACCGAGACCAAGTCGTCGACGGCGTGCACTGCTCCCGCGCGCCTCAAGGTGTTGTCAGCAAACTGTGGGGCTCTTCAGGGGCGGAGCCTCCTGCAACTGAGGGTTGGTGCGAAAGCGTTATACCGGGGCTCTGGGAATGAGGCAAGGGAGGAACGGGGTAGGTTGTTTAGTCAGTAAGAATCTAACACTGTTTCCCGCTCCGCCCAAGAGCGGGATTCGTCATTGGATGATTTTTACCTACCATAAAAAAAACCCATCCGCGCCGCCCGCAAGCAACCCCCCTCCTCGCCCGCCGGCCAGGCGCAGCGTCAAGTTTTGCACATTACGCATCGCGTGTGAATTTTATATCGGAGTTATTTTAAAATTGTAATATCTTCTAAGATGTTCATTGAAATTGAATGATGTCAAAGACAATTTTGTTTACAATTACATACTCTTAATCAACAATATATTTATTTGGATAAAGATTATATTATTATGTTGATACAACTCTAACAAATAATCGGTAAAAATTGGCTAAATTTGATTCGCATAAAAACGGTTCTAGTAAGTTAATCTTAAAAGATAGACATATACTGTCGCGGACATTTTTTTAGATCATTTTAAGAGGAATAATTCTTTCATACATATTTTTTTGATATCTTAAACCGTTTTGGCAGCGCACGCAACGGAAGCCCTCAAAGATGAATAATTTTCCCCGTTTTTTCCACATTTTCCGTTGTTTCTTCGCTTCTATTAGTCGCAGCGTGATGTTATATAGCCTAAAGCCTTCCTCAATAAATGATCTATTCAACGCAAAAAGAATTTTTCAATTCGAACCAGTAGTTCCTGAGATTAGCGCGTTCAAACAAACAAACAAACAAACAAACAAACAAACAAACAAACAAACAAACAAACAAACAAACAAACAAACAAACAAACAAACAAACAAACAAACTCTTCAGCTTTATAATATTAGTATAGATGAGAAAAAAAAAACAAAAAACTGTTAGCTGTTCCAAATCCAAAATTTCGCATGCAAAATAAAACAACAAATGAATGAGTTTACATATAATACACGGTCAACATTTTGCTGTCATAAAAATGCAAGAAGCGTGAAATACTCGACGCATTCCCAATAATATAATGAATGACAAATGCATTAAAAACCTGATCAGATACGCCTATTATTTTAAATACTCTTCAATGTATGTTTTGGTTGATTCATAAGAGTTTTGTTATATTTAAAGGTGATTTTAAATATTTAAGTCACTACTTATATTCTGAGTGAACTTTAAAATTATAATCTGGCACTAGTAGTTTTTTATTATTTCAGTAAACTAGTGCTTGACTACGATCCCACCTGATGGTAAGCAGTGATGCAATCGTTGATGGTGAGGCGCACTAGTTTATTAAGAGCCTATTCACTCTAGCCAAGAAGACACCTAAATTAAAATTGGACGGAAAGACTACAGCCAGCAAACTGTTCCAGTCCCTCGATGTACGTGGTATAAACGACGAGACAAAACGCTTAGTCCGGGCCGTAGATGTCTTAACAACGTAAGGGTAAATATTTGTCCAATGGTAAAATTTAGATGGCGGAATCAAATCGTGCAATTCCCGCAAACACTCCAAAATGCATGCTGTAGTGTAAGTGGTATTGTGATAAGGACACAGTGGAGCATATGGTGGAGGTGAGTTATACTCCACTTGGAGGTAGGTGATCGGCAGCAGAATACCAGCCATGGTATTCGCGGATTTGAAGGCGACAAGTAAAAGGTAGCTCAGAGCGTCCGGGGATTTCCTGAAAAGAAAACTCGTGGTTCTAGAACGCAAAAGGCAAGCGAAAGGCACTGGTGTAGTTTTTGTCTAAAATCATATAGGTACGCCTTCCCGCTTCGCTGTAGAGAGGGAAAAGTTGCGTGATTTCCATCTCAAAAGTGATATAAGTAATCGCTCCGTGACGATTCTGAAGTTCAGCTACATTCCACTATACAGTAAAGTACCAACAGTTTGGTGACCGAAACCGTTGGTAAAAAGCTAAGCAGATTGCTTACACACTTTTCCATTTCCCTAAAAATCTGGAATCCACTACACAAAATCTCAAAAATCTTAAAAAACCATTTCATATCAGGATCGAGTGCTAAAGTCACGAGCGTTTATCAAAGTCCCTTCTTCAAAGACGGATATGACTGGACCATTATACCCTGACCCCTGACAATATTCGCCTTCTCTTTGGTTTTTTCCAATTATTAAGAGAAAGAGGGGGAAGGGGAGATCTTTAATGGTTGGTGGTGGGTTAAAACAATCATTTGTCATGTCAGATCAGGGCGATATCACGTCAGTTGTCTGGTGGACACAGATTTGTGTATATATGCCGACTATGAATATTTTTTCCTGTGTTATGCGTTTTTTAGTGAAGAGATTACTTGGTTTTCTTGCTTTTTTCCTCAAAAAATGGACATTAAGTTTACTAAGCTTAAAAAGTCCTGATGTTTTGTTTATATTAATATTGTTCTTTTAAATACTTATTGATAAGTATAGCTTCGACTTTATTTGGTATTTTTTTTTTCCTTTTAATTTTTTCCCCTTTTATGTTTTGTCTAAAATCTGGACTCTGTACAATTGCTAGTAGATTATTAGTTGAGAATGTGTTTTTTATATCTTTTGTAGTAGGTAGTTAAAATTTGCGATTTTTCTTTATTTAAATGTTGCACGTTCTAAACTAATAATCCACTAACGCTGTACAGAGTCCATCCAGATTTTATATAATAAACAGGAAAACATAAAAGGGGAAAAAATTAACAAGGGAAAAGATATTAAAAAATCAAAACCGCAACTCCCAAAAGAGTCATACAACCCAATTTACATACTAGTAATCTTCAAGATAGACAAATAAATTCGCGAACGAAAAAAATGTAAATTTTATTCAGAAGAGTAAAAAAAAAATGAGGATCTTAAGAGAGTAGAGGTGAGAAGTGGTTTGAAAAAAAATCCCGATCAAAATGAATATTTTAAAGCATCTCTTTGCGGTTGTATTTTTTAATGTTTATTTATGTTGCAATGGGGTTGATACGGGTTAATATTAATGATTTTGTTACTGAGGGGTAGTCGCGAAGATTTTTTTTGGATAGGGAGACTATCGGAAGAACATTTGTTTGTGTTAATATTGACAGGGATTTAGTGAGAGCGTTGATACGATTTTTGTCTTTTTTTATTTGTTGCGGTTAAGGGTTAACATTAAAACGTTATTTGTTTGGCTATCATGCAATTTTTTATTTTAATTAATTTAGACTTATTACACAGTGTTTTCTGTGTTTATCGTTTAATATTGTATTAAAAGAAAAAAAAGGAAAGAAAACAATGTTAATTTTGCCCAAAATAGACGCACATAATACAACAATCAGTCAGCCCTATATTATAATATAAAATAATAATAATTTATTATGCTATTGGGGTTGGGGTTGGGGTTTCCGGGATAAAAAGTAGCCTATGTCCTATTCCGGAGTGTATCCTACGCCTATGCCAAATTTCATCCAGATCCGTCCTGCCGTTATGGCGTGATTGAGTAACATACATCCAAACATCATAACTTTCGCATTTATAATATTAGTAAGATAGTAAGATATCATTGATACATTACAATAAAATTGTGCCTCAGTTAATATATGCAGCTAAACTAGGATTAAAACCTGTATTTCGGCACGCATCGCCTCTAGCCCTGGAACTGTATCTTCAAGTATAAGCTCATAAGCAATAGGGATGTTTATAATAATTTAAATTTAGTAGTTTAAACAGTAGGAAAGAAAAAATAAATTGAATCCGAATCGTCAGTAAATCACCCATGTTTACTCACAAACAAATATTTTATTCATTACTCATTCTACCGACCTCAATAAAAAAATATCTTTAATCGTAAGTACATAGCAACAACCAAGGTACCCATTGCCCAACCGTCGGATTGGCAGGAAGCGGTAGTGGATTCGATCCTGAGCTGAATATATTATTTGATTGATGTCATGGTTGTCTTCATACATTACTATTAAATATGGCTTGGAATAGTAAATCCCGTATTAGTTAGGAGGCTAAATATATCTTCGGGAGTTTAACTGGAAAAACAATTGAAATTCGCCGGTCGTAAAATCTGTATGGTAATTCTGTTGAGGGTTTTTCCAGGCCATGGACATTGAAGTGGGTACCTGTGTCCTTGGGTACCTAGATCCTCTCTAGGCTCTCCTAGAAAAGAACACTGATTTTTATATGTTTGGGGAAGAATGGAAGACGATACTATCAGAATGTATGAAATTCTGTGAGATGAATGTATGACTGTGTTTAATGTCTATTAAATGACCCCTGAAAGTCCTGCGCGACTTTTCAATTATCTGTTGTTTATATATATATATATGTTTTGTAATTATTGTTTTATATTTTATAGTTTTATTTCTACTTTTGTGTGTTTAAATAGTGTAATTGGCTTCGGTCGTACTGTTTAATTTAATAAATAAAAAAATAAATCCTGTCTACTTAAGTATTTATTGGGGCCATGGGTTTGCTTTTGAAAGGAAAACTTGGTGTTCTGTACGCAAGGCAAAGAGGGAACATATGAGTGGGTCCTCAAGGAGTTTTCAGCCACTAAACAGCACGATTTTCATATGATTTCACCATTACTTATTTACTGTATCTATAGACTTTAATAGAGACTTCGACTCCTGAGCTTTTTCCGGTACTTCTTCTCTAGAAAATACCAACCACATCTACTTAGTTAAAATTGACAAGAAAAAATTGTCGAATTTTAAAAACTATTTCAAAAATAAATATCTTACTATTGCAGAAAAACCAATTCATAAAAAATAAACTTAAGAGTCAATCTAAAGTGTTTCATAAAAATAGCGACAAAAACGTTCGGTAGACTGCCTGTATAAAAAAAAACTTAACATAATACTCGTATTCGCAGCAATCTAACATGTATCGTAGAGCAAAAAGTCTCCCTCAATTTAAACTCTACACAAAAATATCATCAATACAAAAAAACATCTGTAGAACACGAAATCAAACATTCCTGGCGCATCACAACCCCTTGATAGAGGAAAAAGTTACAGCACTTAAGGACCCCCACTTTAAAACGCCCCCACAGATAATAAAAACGCTTGTCTATGTCTTAGACAATAAGGGACAATCGTAAACCAACCAACCACCATAAGAAGACCCATGCATTTAAGAAAAACTCACACAAAACTTATATTTCTTCGTTTAGCAAACCTAATTTTATTTGGCTGACACTACAATTATTACTAGAAAAAAACTACATTACTGAAACATGATTATTATTTTAATTTTACTGTGTCTAAATTTATTACTATCGTTCACATATTCAATGTCAGAGGTCAAGACAAAATGGTGAGCGTTTGAAGACTATACAGAAAGGCAAATGGCTCAGAACGAGTCTCAGGGAGTTTAAAATTGTCATTACACGGGTTACAACGTTTTTATATTGTCGGTACTAAGGTGCTTAGATGAACATATTTTTCCGCGTTTCGTAGGGTAGGTACAGGATGTTTTGAGTTTTCGTGGAGTTATGAGAATGTGAATGGTTTTTAAGGGAGTGTGACTAACTTTGCTGAATAACTGCAATGGAAGCTGGATGAGAGTTACCTGGAATCAAAATAAATAGCATACGATTGGGCACTGAACAGATGAAAGAGGACCTGTGCTGTGTCCAACAGTAAAAAACGCTTTAGGTACACTGATTCGTTCAACTTGATATCTATGGTTCAAGTAGTAGCTAGTATAATATTTTTATTGTGGACCGATGACGTGTGAAGTGTGGGAATTTGATGTATGGCATTAGGGGAAGGCCTATGTCCAACTGTGGGAATTTTTCGTTGAAATAATAAAAATAATGAATCTATAGTTTCCCACACACAAAATTTCACTAACCAGCCCTTTCGGTGGGAGTCTAGATCATTTAACCACTTTTATTTCACCTCCCTCCACCATTAACAAAAAACAAACAAAATACCATTCTTTGCTTTAGAAGAACATACGAGTCCGGAAAAAAAAACGAATATTGCCACAACCTGTACCCTAACATTAGCCTATCAACTAAACAGATTGCCGTGCTAATAAAAATAATAAAACTGGCAATCCTTTTTTCTTTATGTCGCTAAGGGCGGGTTCACACCGCGTCCCCGGAGTGTTGCTTCCCACCTGCCTGCACTCGGCCTTATTTATTGCGATCGTTCACAACGCCTCAATGGTCGCGAAATTGACAATTTTAAATTGTTTTTATTTTATTTAAAATGGGGAATGATGCAGAAAATAAGATAATAAATCTACGATAAATAAAATATAGGAAACAAATTTGTAGAGTAGCCAGAAAAACTAATCAAAGATTTCTTGTCAAATTTTTTGGATTTTGATTTTTGCGTTTAGTTCTTGGTAGACCATTCTAAGAGTACGTGAAAAATGTTAAATAAGAATAAGAATAATTTATTTAGAAAAAGTTACATACAGTGTTTTGATTCCTGAAACTCACACTAGGATTCCCTGTGTCGTGAGTTTCAGGCTCATTCAGTTAAATACATTTATTACTTTTTTTATTCTGAAAACCTTTTTTTTCTATCAAACATTTTAGTTGCATTATGACTAGAACATCTTCACTCTCGTAGTTTGTCACACAAAAACTTTAATTTGTTTAAAGATGATAATTTAGTAGACTATCACACTTAACGAGCAGTTTTCATAATCGACTCAGTACAGTACGGCCGTCGGAAGTTAGGCTCTGCGAGTTTTAGCGCTTGAAAACTCGTAAAAAAATAAAGGTTTTAAAAAAATTAATGCCAATAATAGTTTTTTACAGAACAAAAACTGCGAGTTTTCAAACGGTAACATTTGCAGACCCTAAATTCAGGCGCGCCAAGACATGACTGCCGTACTGCGTCGATTATGGAAACTGCTCGTTAAGTGTGATAGTCTACTATACTATGCTATACTATACTATGTACTTCAAGCGATTACCTCTCATAAACATAATATAAGTACCTAAGTCAAAACAGATTTAGCAAAAAAGTGTCTATAAAAGTTCAACAAAATCTGAAAAATGACAACTTTACAAATCGGCCGTTTCAACTTGGCAAGCTTGAAGCTAGGCTCGCAAACTTTAGCGCTTGTGCACACGTAAAAAAAAGAAATATAGTTTTTATTTCACATAGATCTACATGGGTACTTATAAAACGTCAGAAGCTAGTGCACGGTTCCAAATTGGTCGTTTCCTATGGATAAAAACCGGCAAGAAACTACAAGTTTATTAAAAAAAAATTGTGATTAAAAAAGCCATTAGCAATTGTTATTGCTGTTAAAAAATGTTGCTAAAGTTCGTAGAGCTAACTTCAGACTCACCAAGACAGAACATCGTACACACACACACATATTATAAAAATAAAACATGAACTAAATCTCAGTCAATAAATTCACCCATTCAAAAAAAAATCTCCACTTTATCCTTCTAATAATCGTTAAAACATATTTCTAGAGACCTGTCATAGGAAAATTTAAACTAATGGTGTTTCACCCTCTTGTGAAAATGGTGTATAAATAGCTGATAAAAATTGGCCTTGTATTAAGTCTCTATTAGTTCCAGTTTGGTTTTTTATGTCCCCTTAAGAAGTTATAAAGTTAGTGCGTTTTATTTTTTTAGTTTTTTATTGTCATTTTTCAACTGTATATTATGTATACCGTATACTTTATTAGTTATCATATTAACATTATTACTATATTTTTTTAATTATTTAAAAATATTGAAATACCTACAATATTTATTATTTTAATTGCATATATTTGAGTCCGCGCAGTAAGTTGTGAAGGGTTAAGTTATTTTCTTAGAAATAAAAATAAAAACTTATAAAATTAAACTTTGAAACATTTTTTGACAAATAACAAACAACTTTTACTATGAGACCCAACCTGAAAATGAATAGTTAGGTTTGCATATCTGGTCAAAATGTACTGAAATTACTGATATTTTCGCGATGTCAGGTTTGGTCTCACAGTAAAAATTGTTTGTTATCATGACAACAATTAGGTACGTGTTTAAATATCTGTCAATAATTATCAGTCACCCTAAACCAGTACACAGCTCAGAAGGTATATACTAAAAAGATTAACAGATTCGCAGTCTCTACTATTACCTATGTTATGCCTACTATCGTAGAACTAGAGGGAAAAAAATCACATTAGTTCTACCGTAGAACTGTTCAGTGGAACTAGTGGAAACAAACCAGATAATTCAACTCCGACAAGACTGCCAAAATTCAAGCTCAAATCTTATTCAAAATAATTGGGAAACAGGTAAACTTTGAGCCACGAATCTACGACGTACTAATTTGCATATAAATTGTCTGGTAAAGTGCGGTACTCAACGACGCCGGTGCCTCCGGTGACGAGTGTCGCGGTTGAGAGGGAAGAGTTGCTTCTGTCAAAGTAAGCTTAATATGTAGGTACTATCGCCGTAATTTCTGCATGATCATTTAAAGAAAAATTCGCTAAAATACTGCAGGTCAGCGTTAAACCGCGCCCTTCAAAGTTTTTGGCGCGCTCTATTTTGTCTGCAAAACCGTAGATACTCTGTAAAAGGGTCGAAGCCACTGTTTCCCGCTCCGCCCAAGAGCGGCATTCGTCATTGGATGATTTTTGCCAATCATAAAAAAAACCTTTGAAGTTTTCAAAAGAGCTTAGCGGTTGTCAAGCAGAAGTGTCTTCGATAGTAGGTACCTATCAGACAAAAGTAATTTTAATACTAATACGAAATATAAAAATTCAAATTCCTTGGGTGATCAGTGTAATCATATCAGAAACGACGATATCTGCAATAGAACAAAGGTTGCCGACATAACCCTAACAGTTTTACGAGTTTATCATCGATTCGAAAAGAAGTAGAAGCCCGAAGAATCGCCAAATGGCACATTGCTCGTAAAACACAATATGATGGAAGGAGACGAATTATTCTGGAGTGAGACAACAGACAACAAGACAACTTCCCAGTCAGCAGAAGTCTGGCACTCTCGTTCCTCTTAAAGAGTTATTTTTAGCTATTTTTTTTTAGTGTCCATGGAGTTTCTTGTACATTCTTCTCCATAGAGATCTACTCTTTGAAATGTGCAATTAGCGTCATATTTTACTGTCAGACCGACTTCTTGACATTTCAAAAGTGCCTGTACCTACACATTTATTTGAAATAAATGCTTTGAATCTTGAATGTTTATTAAGAGGCTATTCACTTTAACCGTGAAAACACCTGTAGCGATCGGGATGTATTGCGAATATAGCCGATCGCTGTTCGCCGCTAGTTGCCAAAGCACCCGAATGCGTGTTTGTCTAGCCTCGGGAATCTTCACGAGGTCCCGTATCAACGATATACGTCATGATCATCATCATCAGCCTTATAATTTTCCCACTACTAAGACTCCGGCCTCGTCTCTATGAGAAGGAATAATCCATCACAAGCGCCCAGTACGTGTTGGAGGATGTCACATGTCTTCGAATTTTTGGTTCTAGGACATGCCGTTTCCCTCACGATGTGTTCCTTCACCGTTTTGAGAGCATTGGGGTTGTTTATAATGTTGTAATAACTGACTATTTGACTAATACTATATTCCCATGGTACAAACATGAAAAGAATAGACCGAAACTATTACCTAACTTTCAAGATCCAAGATAGGTTCAAACCTTCAAAAGTTCAAGCAACTTCAAATATTTTTACTTGCTTACCGTATTATCAAGATCATAAGCGCACAAACAACAGAAGTGTTAAAATTCACACGGCGCGCGACAGCCCTAGCGTGCTTTGAAGTTTCGCCGCCGCTAGGTAATCCGTCTACGACGAGTGGATTAGGGTTGCCACATCGTATAGGTATTTATAGCAAAATATTTTGAAGTCACGTTGCTGTTTTGAACGCGGTAGATTATCGAGTGAGGAAGTGTGGGGGATTTAGCTTTTTGATCCTTGTTTCTTAAGTGTCTGCAGTTATTATAAGGTACGGGCGTTTTAGAGAGGTTTTACTCATGTGACCTGTTTTACGGGAACCGCATATTTGTTACTCTTTCATTATAAACAAATCAGACTAATATTATAAAGGCCCAAGTTTGGCTACGCCTACAGGAACCATATATTTGTTACTCTTTCATTATAAATAAATCACACTAAAAAAGTGACTTTGCGAATGTGTGTGTTCGTTTCTGTAAGAACTAAATATTTTGCCATATTTTCAGCTGAAGACTAGGTAAAGGACATAAGGTTGTAGTCAGCAAAAATCTGACACACTTTAACTTAACCCTAGAACAGGATAAGTCGTTTTAATTTTAATAAAAATTGTTATGTATTATAAACACCTAATTTAATTGTATTTGTTATATCTCTTAGGTATTAATTTACTGTGCAGACCTACCACAGTATAGCCTTTTAAACGCAAAGGTTGTCTCCTAGATAATGCCTTGTTGCATTAAATCCGCCAATATACACTACTGTACATGAAGTTTAAATCTATATATTATGTATATAAAAGCGAAATACCACTCAATGATTAATGACGAAATCTTAGAAACTATAACACCTAAAAACTTAAAATTTGCAGGTAGGCTTCTTCCTATTTCTACGAAACTTCACTCCTGAGGGGTGTAAAACGACTTTCACGCGACCGAAGCCACTGGCAGAAGCTAGTAAATAAATAAGCCAATATAAGGTTCGTAGGTAAATAAATTAGGAACCAATTATCCAAAGGTTGTCTTTAAAAAATCGCTTTCAGCGATAGGACCGCCCATTGTAACACCTTAGTAATTTTATGCTCCAAATGTACCAAGTTTTATTTACGTTGTAGGTACATACTTACAATAAAGAGTACCTACAATATAGATAGATATCTAGGAACCTTGTATGGTCCCGAAAAGGCTGATCTAAGTACAAGAACAAATTAACTTCGAGAAAAATTCCTCTCCCAACAAATAAACCCGGCTTTATCAATAAGTCTCGACGCTGACAAATCGACATGTAGTCTTATCTTACTATAAATCAACCCCAGTCCGTCTGTCTGTCACGACTAATATGAACAACGTCGGGGGGCGCCACTGTATTAGAATATCAAATAGCGCGCAAATTGAGGGTTGAACTATTGAACTTGAGGCAATTTTGGCTTATTATTTAGTCTTGGGTACCAGAAACTACTATAATTTTTGACTACTTGAAAAGGAAGTCGGAAAAAGTGCGCCTCACTATCCACAATTGCATCACTGCTTACCATCAGGTGGGATCGCATGTTTATATGAATAAAAAAAAAATGAAGAACTTTTTTTATGGTGGGCAAAAATCGGGGCGGAGCGGGAAACAGTGTCAGACTCTTACTGACTAAACACTTCACCCCGTTCCTTCTTTGTCTTTCGCACTGGGGCCAAGCCTTCCTTTCAGAAAAAGACCCTGGGCGTCAGTAGGCTTCAACCCTTTTGCAGAGTCCTTACGGTTTTGCTGACAACTCCTTGAGGCGCGCGGGAACAGAGCGCGCCGTCAACGACTTGGCTGGGTCCGAACTGTTATTTATGCTTACCATGAAGTGGGATCGTAGTCAAGCACTAGTTTATATCAATAAAAAAAATGTAAAGAACATAAGATATGACTGGCTTGTTGTCTAGTGGTTAGTGATCCTGACGGCTATGCCGGAGGTCGTGGGTGCGATTCCCACCCAGGACAAATGTTTGTGTGATGAGCACGATCATTTATTTTGTGTCTGGGTGTAATTTATTTATAACTAGCGACCCGCCCTAGCTTCGCACGGGTACTGATATTGAATATATCATGTATGTATTATACACACAAATCTTCCTCTCGAATCACTCTATCTATTAAAAAAAAACCGAATCAAAATCTGTTGAGTACTTTTAAAGATCTAAGCATACATATGGACCTAAGCAACTTTGTTTTATACTATGTAATAATGACGTATGTATTTAGAAATATGATGAAAGTATGTTTATCAGTAGTCTAGTACTCAACACAAACTCTGCTTAGATTGGGATTCACACATACCGTCACCCATGTCAAAAAAGTCCCAAGTTCTGTTACTCAACTTTATTCGCCAACCCTATAAAAACCCTGCAATACAAGCCAAAATTTCACCTGTAACCTCTAACCCTAAAATACCAACAATAAAAAGCATTACACGGTCAATTTCCAACCGGGCATTACATAAAATGTTTAACCCCTCAATACCTACGAATGGTAGTTTTAATTCCTTAAGTGTGGCGCTCATTAGATACGCAAGGGTTAACATTTAACGGCCCCTGAAATAAAATTCCTTGGCCTTCTTGAGACAATAAAAGAAATTAGGTTTTGTCTACTGTTTAAAGCAATGATGGAGAGAATGACAAATTAAGGTAAGACTGTTTTATTATTATTGAGTTTTATGGTTTTTTAACACCTTTAGGTATAGATAAAGGAACTAGACACTTTATCCACTTGGCTTGAAATTACCTATTAATATCATCATCATCAGCCTTATTAAAATTTCCACTGCTGGGACACAAGTCTCCTCTTTAGGAGAGGAAATGGGCCATAATCCACCACGCGGGCCCAAGGGCCGCGGGATTCGTCATTCGATGATCTTTCCCACTATAAAAAACCACGCGGGCCCAGTGCAACTTAGTGGATGTCACATGTCTTCGAATTTTTGGTTCTAGGACATGCCGGTTTCCTCACGATGTTTTCCTTCACAGTTTTGAGAGCAGTGGTGATGAAATAAATTACACGAATTACTTCGTGTAGGTAATCTGCGCCTGGCTGGTTTTGAACCCACGACCTACAACTCGTAAGACGGAGCCTTTACCACTCGGCCACCACTGCTCTGCTCCTATTAATAGTAGACTGTTAATTTGTGTTACTGATAAGTATGCCATATTTTTTATCAGGCTTCTACAAATCTCTACCACACTAGGTTAGCATATCTATGGCTAGCATGATTTATCGAAAAATCAAAGTCAAAATATTTTTATTACATAGGGGCACTTCTTATGGAGAAGAACCGGCAAGAAACTCCATGGTTATTCTTTTAAAAAATGGTAAGTATTACAATATTTGCTGAATACAGTAATCTATACTAATATTATAAAGCTGAAGAGTTTGTTTGTTTGTTTGTTTGTTTGTTTGTTTGTTTGTTTGTTTGAACGCGCTAATCTCAGGAACTACTGGTTCGAATTGAAAAATTCTTTTTGTGTTGAATAGACCATTTATCGAGGAAGGCTTTAGGCTATATAACATCACGCTGCAACTAATAGGAGCGAAGAAATAATGAAAAATGTGGAAAAAACGGGGAAAAATATTCATCTTTGATGGCTTCCGTTGCGTGCGCTGCGAAAACGGTTCAAGATACCAAAAAAATATGTATGAAAGAATTATTCCTCTTAAAATGATCTAAAAAAATGTCCGCGACAGTATATGTCTATCTTTTAAGATTAACTCACTAGAACCGTTTTTATGGGAATCAATTTTGGCCGAAATTAATGCATTATTACCAATTATTTGTTAGAGTTGTATCAACATAGTATTATTAAACTTTATCCAAATAAATGTGTTGTTGATTAAGAGTATGTAATTGTGAACAAAATTGTCTTTGACATCACTTATTTTCAATTAACATCTTAGAAGTTATTACAATTTTAAAATAACTCCGATATAAAATTCACACGCGCCGCATGATGTGCAAAATATGACGTTGCACCTGGTCGGCGGGCGAGGAGACGGGTTGCTTGCGGGCGGCGCGGAGGGGTTTTTTATGGTAGGTAAAAATCATCCAATGATGAATCCCGCTCTTGGGCGGAGCGGGAAACAGTGTCAGACTCTTACTGACTAAACAACATACCCCGTTCCTCCCTTGCCTTATTCCCAGAGCCCCGGTATAACGCTTTCGCACCAACCCTCGGCTGCAGGAGGCTTCGACCCTGAAAGGCCCCACAGTTTGCTGAAAACACCTAGAGGCGCGCGAGGCAGTGCACGCCGTCGACGACTTGGTCTCGGTCTGGACTGATATCAGACAACCGGACGGCGAGCTACCCATTGCTCACCGTCCGCAAGCCAGTATGTACGGTGGCCGGATATCGGCGGGATCGCGGCGGCGACGGCTACGGCGAGGGCGCTGTTGCCCTTGCCTTATGCGGTTGGCCTCCTTCTTTACGAGCATTACTGCTTCGCAGAAGGAGGCGACCGATTGCCATTCTTATTCGCTGCTGACCATGACCTGAACCAAGGCCCGGCGCGTGAGGTCGCCGCCGCCGATCACCCCCACGAGGAAACGGCGATGCTCTTCCTAAACGGGGCACACCTCCACCGTGTGCTCCACCGTGTCCTCCGGGCTGGCCACACAGTGGTGACACCCGGGCGTCTCTTCCGCACGAGTCCGGCGCAGGAATCTCCTGAACTTTCCATGTCCGGTGAGAAACTGCGTCATGCGGAAGGTGAGGACGCCGTGATGTCTGCCCAACCACGCCTCAAAGAGGGGACTTACCGCCGAGATTATGGCGTGTCCAAGGGGGTGTGTAGGTCTATAAAGTACTTTTAGATAATTATGTTCTTTTAAAAACTAAATTGTCTAAAATAATAACAGAAATTGACACGGGCAAAGTCGTGGGTAACAGCTATAATTTATAAAGCTGAGGAGGTTGTTTGCAAAAATAAATATGATGCCCAAAATAACTATTCCACGCGGACGAAGTCGCGGGCACAGCTAGTAATAGATATGTAAGGACAGGGTAGACCAGTCAATATTGTTCACAAAAGCAGTATAGCGAAATACTGGCACATAAGGCTTTTCATCTTTAATGACTGTAGGATAATGATTAAAATGCCTTATTTACTCCCTCGATTAACCCACTTAAGACTCAGTATGTACCTACTTATACATATTTCATAGAGATAGGTAGGTACCATAACATTTATCTACATTTTAATTAATTGATGATTCGAAATAATAGGAACTTGACTAAATTGGAAGCCACGTAGGTACTGGCCAGACTAAATTACTTTATTTATTTTATACCTAACATCTTTCTAACTAAGTACAAGGACAAGGGGTGATCATGTAACCCTTGTTTATTCGTTATTGCTATAAAATTTTATTTAAAACGATGTCACATGTATAACTAAACTGCTAAACTGCACAAGCGTGGTAAAAAATACATAACTACATCTAAAACCGAATTATTAATATAATAAATAGAAAAAAGTTACTTAACCAGTTCTCTTGTGCATAGTATCTGAAACAAGTTATTCAATTCATTAATATTATTATCAGTTAACTTATTAACTAAAAAGTTATTAAATAAAATTAATAATTTTCGAAAACAAAAACGCATACATGATTGAAACCGACAGCTAGCGCCATCTGTTCGTAAACAGTAGAACTATGCATACTTAGTTTGTAGTTGTTCAACTCGTTAACAGATGGCGTTACTTTGTACTGCGACAAATTATTACATGAATGAAACGAAAAATGTAGCAAGTTGCAAAATGAATAATATATTGAGGAGTAGGTACTTCTAAAGAAGATATCGTATATAAACAAGAAAATAATCTGCTCGTTATAATAGCCAATTTGTTATTTTTCCACTTTATTAAGACTTGGGAACATCTTATTTTTTTAAAAGAATTTCCCTACACTAGTACTTAATTTCATGGCCCAATTACAACCTAACACATAGTCAAAAGTAAAGTCCATAATTATCCAGCGTGATTGTCAAAATTCAATCCTCCTCATCCTCATCAGCCTTTTTAATGTTCCCACTGCTGGGACACAGGCCTCCTCTATAAGAGAAGGAAATCATCAAAATTTAATACGACGTACAAATTACGTAGGTAGAAAAAGATCAGGGAAATTTCAGCAAACCATAGGGGCCCTGCTGGCTCGAAGCCTACCTGGGCCACAGGCCGTGTGAAAGTGAACCCCAGTGCCCTAGAACGAACGCAAAGAACTTATAGAAAAGGGTTTATAGTCAGAAAAAGTCTGACACACTCTTTCACTCCGACCTATGGAGAGGGATGTCATTGGATGATTTTTGGATACGTCATATTCGGACACAGTGTCCCAACTAACATTTTTCAATTTCAATATTTTTTTAGTGACGATTCAGACACCGATTAAAAAAAGAAGCTTTTGTCAGATAACAAAGTTTTGTTTCGTAGATATTAAATGGGCCCAGTGCGGGTTGGTGGATGTCACATGACTTCGAATTTTTGGCCCTAGGACATGCCGGTTTCCTCACGATGTTTTCCTTCACCTAAAAATGAATAGAACCTGTATTTTGTAGTACAATAACTTATGAACCACGAAGATCCTCAAAATACGCAATAATTTAATAGCCATACGTATTTCTAATACCTTCCCACGATTTCGCATAATCAACTGCGACCTTCGCACTCTTCGTCACACCGCAATCGAAATGATGGAAATTATATGAGAACCCATACATTTGTAGCTGGAGTTCATAGATTAGTAATAAATATTTACGAGACGAGTCATTGGCTGTGTGTCAAATAATTACGAAGATATCCGAATTTGAATTGTGTATGATTTCTAAAGCTGTTCGGAAATAGTACGTTGTTATCCTAGAGGTGAAAGTGAGTTATTTAATCCCGAGAAATTGTTTGGCGACCGAGCAGAGAGAGGTCACAAATAAATAGTTCGCGGGACTAAAGAACTCTTTAACCCCCAGGTAAACACTGTGCTTTTCGTTACGGATACGTGGAAAATAAAAACATGAGTAGGGAGGAAAATTACTAGTTTCAATCCGCTTGGCAGGCAACTTTACACCTACTTTCAGAGTATGAGTAATGAAAAAGATTTTACAATACGCAGCCTATAAATTTAACCAAAATGGCAAGCGAATGTCAATACCCATTAACAGATTTTCGGGTCTCAATCGAAGTGCGACACAGTGGGGGGCTGCGCATAACCGTAACAATGACAGAAATATTAGTTCATCTTATTTGCCGCATACCTGAGTTATTTTTTTAATGACAACCTTTAGCCAACCATAAGTTAGTTTACAAGTTTTTGTTACTATTCTGGGGAAAATAAAGTTTATTCTGTTATATTTAACACAAAAGACAAGACAAAAACAAAATTGGGACTTTCTCTTATTATGTTTTATTTAATTTGCGATTTGTTTTCTTGTATTTTTTTCTGTTTCTTTGAAATTGTAATACCATATTCGTAATAATTCGTTGACTATAACATTCTGTATATCTATGACTTATAAGAATCCCTTACCAATGACTATGATTATGACATCACTGAGGCTTTTAAAATTTATAAAACAAAAAAATCAGTAGGTAAGAACTTTTTTGATCGTATCTGAACCATTCCTTTGGGAATTGAACAGCCTTCAGTTAAAATCATAAAAAACTGCATTAAAAAGCCTTGCTTACTGCAAGAAAAAAACACACAAGTCTAATCCCTTTGCAAAAAAACACCAGTTCCTCCCCAAGAAAATCACTACATCTCTCGCCTCACAAAATTAATTTCCGCGCATCATTTTCCAATCACGCGAAAAAACAAAAAATCCTCGTCCCCCACATCAAACAAACATTAAGAAATAATAAAACGGAACACCTTAATCTTATTACATTATAATAAGGCTGAATAACTTACAGATGTTTTTCTAATCGGATACCCAGGAATCCCCAATTTTTCATCATGAGAAAATTACATTATCGAAAATTTGCATTGCCTATAGCGCCATCTATGAGTGAGTAGCGTTATTAAGAACCACGATACATTTACCTTTCTTGCTCCGTTATTATTTTGCTTTTCAACCTTAGTGTCTAAATTTTAAGGTTCAATTCTAAATGGCAGGTTTGCTTTTAAGTGAGTTAGTAATTTTGTAAATACAGAGTCAAGATTAGGGGTTCGATCCGGTTCAGGGCCCTTTGCAAAAACAGTATGAATAATAATGTGATTAGCATAATATCGGAAGCTCATCTAACACGGTTGTTTACTTTGATAAGTTTTGAGATAATAGTTGACTTGCTTTGAACGAACGAGGCTTTTAAATAACAACATGAGGTAATGCGAGGTGGTCCACGAGGTTTTTAAGCTAGAACTACATTAGACTGTCTCACTCCTGGGGCCATGGACCGGCTTCTGAAAGGAAGGTCCAGTCTCGGTGTGAAGGGTTAAAAAGGAACAGGATGGGTTTTTAGTCGGTAACTGACACTGGCCGAAAAGTTATGGATTGCCGACACGCACCGGAAAATGCAGCGAAAGGAGGACCTGGTGAGGGTCACGGGAATCCAATGGATGGATGTGACGAGACGCACAGCACCGTTCATTGTGGCGGCACTTGGGGGAGACCTATGTCCAAATGGAAGATGCAGATAATGACGACGAATGTTCAAATTTTCGAACCACAAGCAGCACATTTCTGGTGTTTTTTTTTATGGTAGAAAAGTCATCCATGACAAATCCCACCCTTGAGCGGAGCGGGAAATAGTGTCTAACTTTGACTGACTAAACGACCTACCCCGTTCCTCCCTTGCCTTATTCCCAAAGCCCTGGTGTAACGCTTTTGCACCAACTCTAGCTCCAGGAGGCTTCAACCCTGCTGGGCCCCTACAGTTTGCTGACAACTCCATGAGGCGCGCGCCGTCAAGCAGATCTCTGATGTAATGTAATTTATTGTACCATGTGTTTAGTAATGTGATTGTGCAAAAATCCATTTGAAAGAACTATTCTTGGAAATCAACATGCAGCTAACAGGTAGAACTTATTCAATGCAAGTCCAATTGTTCGTTTACTGCCTGAATAGATGCCTTAAGGGGCCAACCACCTCATTACTCTTTTGAAGACAGTTTGGTACATGTTAGTACATTAGTAGTACATATTCTAAATTAGCATCCGGATAGAACATCAGTCACGGTTTTTCAGAATAAGAACTGATAATGGTTTCTTAAGTAGTAACTAGATTAAATGTCCGCTGAAGGTTGTAGCGCAAATAGTCTTTATTGTCCAAAAGAAATAGTGAGCAACGATGAAAGGCTTTCAGATAGTACGTAGAAAAATGCGGTGTAGTTTAGACAGTATTTGTAGTGAATAATTAACTTGGGGTGTTATTTGTTGAACAGATTGTTGATGTGGCTGTAAGGTTCTAAAGTGGCGCTCGCGTACTTGTGGATGCAACGTTGCAAGCCTTCCTAAAAGGTGAGATGTCGTGTCGTGAGATTCCAATGGATTCGAGACGCACATGACCGGTCCTTGTGGCAAAAGCGAATGACGGCATTCGCACACCTATTGTCTTTCTATTATGTCTCTAATTACGACGACGGCTTGACTGGTGCAGTAGTTGAGCGATTGACTGCTGCACTGAGGGTCCCGGGTTCGATACCCGCACGGAACAAATATTTGTATGCCCTACCGATAGGTGTTCCGGTTCTGGGTATCTTGTGTATATGACTTTACATGTTTGTAAACGCACCCACGACAGGAGTAATTCCTAGTGTGGGGCAAAGTTTTTTTTTTTAAATGAAATGCACATAGGACCGACGACTTAAGTAAAAGTTTTTTTTTTTTATGAGTAAGTATGTTATTTATGTACTCTAACATAAATAACATACTTACTCATAAAAAAAAAATGCAGAGGACGGTTAAATTACAACGGAAGGCCGCAAATGCATAGAAAAGCTACTACACAAACAAGAATCAACTACAAAACTTTTCCAAAAACCATTTCAAGAAGCCCAAAAATATCACCACTTCAATCCATATGCGAACCATTCAATAACTATTCATTTTGACCCCTGAATGGAACATTACCATACAGATATAGGTATCTAGGGGGGTGCAAGTAGTGGGTAGTGTAAATAAATAATTGTAATTCTTAATAAAACTGCCCTCAAAGTCCGGTGGCAGTAAATTGCACGTGGTGGGTTCTATCGATAGTTTTGTGAGTGCTGAACGGTTTTGATACTTTGTGGTTTTAATAACTTGTCGCGTACTTCGTTTATTAAAAAAGTTAATACTTATTTGATAACTGAAATAGCATAATTAAAAAATTAAGTATTCAATCCAAATTACTATTTGATTACTTATTATTGAAATTTATTACTTAAATTTCAATATAATGTAATGTAATACTATGTAATTATGGGTAAACGTTTGTGAGTTTGGATGAACGAATTTGAATAGAATGGAACCATGTCTTTCAACAGCACATAGGGTGTTTTGTATACTTGAAACTCTCTCTTGAATCAATTTTCATTCACGCAAACGAAACGACCGGCAGCAGTTAGTTGGAAATAAAGAAAAATAATTATAATACTATGTAAATGGTCAATTGGCATTCACCAATATCACCATGTGGGAAGACTTGTGACATCCACCAATTCGCACTGGACCCGCGCGGTGGATTATGACCCTAAAGAGCTATCCTCACCTAAAGAGGAGGCCTGTGTTCCAGCAGTGGGAACATTAATAGGGCTGATGATAAAATTATCAATATATCGAAAGCTTAATTATAGGTCCTTGTAAATCTTAAAGGTCAATACTAAATACCCTGTCTATTTTTCCTAAAAATATAAGTACACCGTACCATCAAGTATCAAAACGACCTCGTCTCACTAACACAAGATAGAGTCGTCAGTGGGTCGCGTAATGACCGGACACTTTACATAATTTGGTGATCGAGTGACCCCTGCCCACCCTCCAGTAATGTTATTTTGACCCGCGGTTACCCAACTACCCGGCAACCAATATGGGTAAAGAAAGATATTGAATTGTATGTATTGGTTTGCTACTTTATGTATTACAGTTTGAGATCAGAATCTCAAAATTATTTATGAATACAAAAACCATGAAAAAACCTTTTTGCTACTTTTATTTTGTTATAGTCAATTTTGATGTTTGTGTATTTTTAAAATAAGTGAACAATAAGTTACATATATTGACACCGGCTCAGTTGCCATAAAGAAGGAAAAAAAAAATTATATATATATAATATCTTCCATGATATATTTAACGCGTCAAAAAAAGTATGTATTTCTTAAAACACTTTATGTAATTAATAATTTTATTATTTTATTGTTCCTTTCACTTTAGTTCCAAGTTAAATTCTAGGGTCTTTTTCAAATGTCAAAATGGGCCTATTACTTTAACGAGTTTAATCTCCATAAAATCAATTAGTTACCTACTTAATGAAAACAATATTATTAACATTTAATAACGTCTATTTACGTTAACATTCAAACTAAAATTATAAATATACTGATTGAAGCGAGAAATCGTCAAGCAATTTCATAATTTTTTTAACTACGAATGTAACTTTTACTCAGAAAAAGAAAATAGGTTCTTGGAGGGTAAAAAAGTGGAATATTTGTAAAGAAATCTCCAGTCTCACCATAGTCGATATATTTTTTGCTTATTTGTATGTAAATGAGTATGTATTTATTATTGTAAGTACTTATTTATTTTCTATTCGTTTGTTTTTTTTTAATTGTACCTACCATGTTACATTTTTGCACCACCCTAATGTCGACTGGTAGAAAATGCCTAAGGCATTAAGGCGATTCTCACACTGCCCCGCATGATGCAGCGTGGCGCGTGGATGCGTGCTCTTTCGTTGCTTGTAAGTATCTCCGTTTGTATGGAAAACACGCACAGTCCAACACACTGAAAATGCATCCACGCGCGTTCATGCGGATCACGCGCATACACGCGTAGATACGTTTAAACGCAACATGCAGCATGATGCGGGGCAGTGTGTGAACCGCCTAAGTCCGCCTTTGTACAGTGTTACGTGCATTAAGTTTTTTATAAATAAATAATTAAATATTTTTTTTTATCTTCAGCTACATCTCAACACACGACATGGCTCGGCGGGCATGATCTGTCAAAGCCTCCCATTTTTGACACCATCATAAAAACTTACCTCCTATATAGGAACTAACAAAAACATATAACATATACGTATTCTTCCAGGTGGGTCCCTACCATAGAGCTATGAAGCAGCCCCTGTGAAGTAGCCGCTATTAAGAGTGCCCGCAACAAAAGTTTGTCACTCATATACCTACGTGCAAAACGTTTTGGGAACACATTCATCGTGCGTACAGCAAAAAAGTGGTTTACACTTTAAATAAAAAAAAAATTGCAGCTCTAGATAGCCTCTTCGCGAGGTGGTTGCTACTAAAAGTGGCTGCAGTATAAGTTTTATTGCAGCTGAACATAAGTTTGAGAAAAATCATCTTTCGACCATCATCAAGTATGAGTGTCACTTTTGTGTGTCATTTTTATTAATGAATATTTACGACCTGCGACCATTTGGTTACTAGGCAATCTATCGAGACCTAAGTCTGCATCATGATAAAAGCAAAAAAGATCTGAATACGGCTAACAACCGAAACGATGCACAATTGCAGACACAATACAATTCTACAGACAAGAATATTATTCGCAAGATTTACTCAAACGAGTACCTGTCAATTATGTAAAAAATCACGTTTGTCGCTTTTTTATTCGTGAAAACCACATCAAAATCCATTACGTGATTTAAGAGGAATCAGCGGATAAACAGACAGATTCAAACATAGGAAGAAAATATATGTAACAGGGCGCATTAACTTAATACATGATTTAGCCCGAAATAGGACGATATAGACCGAAACAAATTAGTCAGCCGTCGATTTTCTTCTAGAGCGGTCGTGTGAATTCTTGGATCTATTTACACTAATATAATAAATAGGTAAAGTTGGTTTTTTTGTTTGTAAGAGGAAATCTCTGGAACTAATGGTTCGATTGGAAAAATTGAAGCTATAATAGAAAGCTGCTTTACTCCTAAGTGACATAGGCTATAAATTATTTTTATAACATGGATATTAACCGAGCTATCCCAACTTTTGTCTCTCAAATTTTCCGCGGACGAAGTCGCGGGCAGAAGCTAGTGTTTAATACGTTCAAACATTCGACGACCCTAATTAAGTCAGTGCTGTCAAGGTTGTCCTATATTCAAAAGAGTTATCACGGACCAAGAATATAAAGGGCAAGTAAAGGAACACAGGTAGGATTCTAGCCAATTCACATTTTAATAGTAGTAAGTCTATAGTAGTCTGACACTTCCTTTTGCTCCGCCCGTTCTGGGTGGTATTTGATTTCCCACTTGTAAAGTAAAAAAAAGTGCTGTTTGAAAGAATTGCCACTTGGAATCCGAAAGGCAATGAAAGGAACATAGTGGTTTTAGTCAGATGATACTATTTTCTTCCACCCAGAGCAGGGAATAATTTCCTCAACCAAAAAAAAAAATGGTTGGCGGTGCCTCTAGTCACCGCTTCCGTACTCTCTGGTCTCTTCCCATACTTTCGCCGCAGTATGAAGGGTATATAAAAATTAATTAAATGCTAAATCGTTTGCTAAGTAGGTAAAAAGTGTCGGGTCCGGGGACCGGCGCAGCGGGGGCCGTCAATCAACGTCCGCGATGTATTGAAATTGCACTTTTTGTAATGTTGTCTCGTGTTCGAGTACTGAGTAGTGATGGAATAGCGACTTTGGAAATTGAAGGGTGAATGGTCTTTCCCACTGTTGGGCAAAAGCTTTTCCCAATTCCAGTTATCTTTTTCTCAAGCTACCTATACTCCATTCGAAATATGATTTGACATTTAAAAAACCTTTTTTTGCTGTTCGTTTAACTGATTTCAACTTCTATTACCTTAAGCGTAAGGAAGGAATTTAAAGCAAAAATGTGTTTTTTTATGGTAGGTAAAAATCATCCAATGACGAGTCCCGCTCTTGGGCGGAGTGGAATACAATACCAACTATTTACTGCAGCCACAATTTAGAAAAAAAAAAAATTTTAACAAGAAAAATATCACCAAAACCAATAGAGTTGAATAAAAAAATGTTAGGTTAGGTTAGGTTAGCAATGGGACGGTAACGGTTCACCGTCTGAAGAACCAAACCCGAGATTTTTACCTACCATAAAAAAAGCCCGGGTTGGTTTCTGACGCATGCGGATTTAAAAAAACACGCCTAACAAAAATCGCCCCCGCTCCGCTCATCACTGCCACACCACCCTCCTACACATATAACAAAGTATTATCAAACGGCCATCGACTCCTGCGTCACATAAAAACAAAACCAACATTTGCACAAGGAATTTGCCAAATGAGTATTTTTTGCCACAAAACTGACAGTTGTACACTTGTCAATTTCGTTGCTCTCATTTTGGCAAGGAATTAACAGGAATGTGTAAATTTCAAGTCAAACCACTGCATATATTACGTTTTTCATACCGTATTTTTTCTCAACATCTTTGCCCAAATATAGATATAGTAATGGCCGACAGTAGTTTTACGGCAATTGGGAAAATAACACATAAATGGTTTATGAAGCGACTCCAGCGGTCAAGGAATTCATGAATTAAAAATAAGTGCATAAAAGTTGTAATAGTAATACCTAGTAATACACCTTAATTAGTATCGCGCCCTATGTGATGTTTTGCGATTCTTGATAACCTTTTTGATAATAAATGACTAAATTAAGGTGAGTTTCTCACTTGCCTATCGTCAACGTCGCGCATGGTTTAAGCTTGTTGCTTCATTTAATGCAATCCAAAGTGATGTTTAATACAAAAATTATGTGAAAAAAGAGAGATAAAATCTGAAAACTCGGTTGGCATTCGGTAATTCTACGATTTACTCGAATGTTTCACAAAACTTGTTCCAGGAAATACGTGTTTTTTTTTAAGTCATTTAGAATCTCGATTAAATGCGCAAGGCTTCTATAGAAGTACTTTTTATATTTTCAACATAGGAGTACATTATGGAGAGTCAAAGTTCACGTAAAATAGCACATTTTCAGAGGTATTTACTGGATTACTTGTACACATATTTATGTTTTGATTTCTATAGAAGCCTAGATAATATCTATAACATATCTATGTATTCAAAATATTTGAAGAAAGATCTGTAATAACATCATAGTCACGTGAGCGGCTGTATGAAAATGTATCTCGGGTTGGCCGCTCTTAAGACCTTCTACTTTCTCTCTCTTTCACTTGTATTCCACATATTCTTGTAGACGGCCGAGACGGGTAACCTGCGGGAAGTGCAGAAGAAGGAGGTAGACGCCCTAGAGATGTGGTGCTGGAGGAGAATGCTTGGAGTATCGTGGACTGGATTTCGTACCAACGAGTCTATACTTCGAGAACTCGGCCTCATGCAGCGTTTCCTTTTCCAGGACGTGGTCTACCAAGTGTACCAAGTTATATCCAATTCCATTTAGCCGTTTGAACATAAAGGCAGCACAAACACAGTAACAAACGTATGCTTTCATAATACTTGTATAATAGTGTGATAATATGACTACAAAACTTATATTTTATATGTGAATCTATGAAGCAATAACCATTTATACTAAACTCCATAACGATTCCACTAACCTTCCTTATCTATAAGATACATCACACGTAAAAACTAGACCCCCACCATAATAGTCCAAGAGACAGACAACTGACCATCAACATAATCCGACAACTTTACAGAAGCTCACTTAAGTGGGCAGCAACAATCGAAACCTATTTCCATTGACATGATATTACCATTTAATAGTTCGAATAGCCCGTGGCCACGCAAACGGCTATCGGAATGGCCCGGGCGCAGTTTATGAGACATAACAGTCGGGCTCTCCGACTATCTGATGCATTTTTAGATGACTCGATTTTGGGTTAAGACAATCGGGGGTGGTGTTTGGTACAAGTTAAATGATGAAGCGGAAATAATGACGGAAAGTTTTGTTATAAATCTAAATTGTAATATTTTTTTTTTTATGTATTGGTAATCTTATTGTAAAAAGAAACTGAAGAAATAATAATATTTTTGAGTAGAATACAATGATTTGTTTTATTATTTCTTGGCTTTAGTTTCACCACTATCTAACATGATAGTAAGCGATGATGTGGTTGAGGTTGGAGCACGCTTCCTTAGGTAATCTATTTACTCTTGACTTCCCCAAGTTTTAGCTATCAGGAAATATAGCATCCGACAAAGAATTCCGCTCCATACGTAACGTTTTATGCGTAGGAGTATGTGTGGAATGCTGTATCAAATATTATGATGTTGTATGATCATAAGTTAGAACAAGAAAAGATTTTATCATGGTAGTTTGTTTACGGAATGTTTGAAAGAGTAACCATGGCCCTCACAAAGGGCAACTGAAATAATACATTTAGGTTATATTAGTCAGTACAAGCCTCGAACTTCCTCTCGTTCTACCCAGAGCGGGAGAATTAATTTGATATTTGATGTCATGTCTTCGCATATTTGGTTCTAGGGTAAAAAGAAAATAGTACTTTGTTTTAAATCGCTACCAGCTTCACTCTTGCACCAAGCATAGGAAAACGATTGACTAGGAATTTACTGTATCAAGGATTAGGAGGCATGTTGCCTCCTAAGGGGCATCCGCAGCCTCGTTTGAGGGTTTATTCAATTCTATGAGGAAACTGGAACGAAAATACTTAAATGCGGCTGTTTAGGTCCGGGTTAGTGGTTACCATAATGGTTTACCTGTGATGAAAGAAAGAAAGAAAATAATATTTATTTTTATGGTAACCTCGACGTAGTTAACAATCGAGTAATAACCCGCATCACCAACATCATCAATTCAGCCGAAAGACGTCCACTGCTGGGCATAGGCCTCCCCCAAACGTCGCCACAACAACCGGTCCCGTGCGTCTCGCATCCATCGAATTCCAGCAACCTTGACCAGGTCGTCGGTCCACCTTGCGGGAGGCCTACCAACACTACGTTTTCCGGTACTCGGTCGCCACTTCAGAACCTTTCGGCTGAAAAGGAAGGATCCTCAGACCATACGAGTTTTGTGTCTGATCCAGGCAACTGCTCGATGTTTGATTTCGAGCTGTTGTATAGTTTCTAATCGCATTTTTTTTATGGCAGTTTAGCCATTTGCGACTATTCTGCCAGTGTCATGTTAAGACGGTGACTGAGTGAGGACCACCGTCGAACTTTAATTTCGTGGTAGATGTTAGTAAAGGGTCTCTATTAAAACGAAGTCCAGCTATCAGTCTTCATAAACATCTTGCAATACTTATCATTTATTAAACTACCTTCAAAGCTAGCTACTATGATCCACTACCATAAAACAGAGGGCCAAGATAAATCGCCATAATATGGCCCCGATCGTAAAAGTGACCCCTCACACCGACCGGGAGCCAAAGGATAAGTATTCAATAATTTATACAATTGATAAATAATAAATGTGAAGGGGCAGCCATAGTTTTGTTTTTATTTTTGTTTGGGTGTTTTGAAATTTTATGGCTGGACTTGGTGTTGGAGACTGTCTGGCACGCAGGTGGGGATTGGCTAGACAAGTGGCTTGAATTTTCTTACACAAAACATTGAACCTTTCTATCGCAATTACAGACACAATTATAAGACAATTTGTGGGTTTTTCTTTGCGTGATTGTATCAGAAATAAAGATATCTGCAGGAAAACCAAGATTGCCGGCATAGCCCAAAGAATCGCCAAACTTAAAGTGGTAATGGTCAGGGCACATGGCTCGGAGAACAGATGACCGTTGCGGTCGAAAGGTTCTGGAGTGGCGACCGCGTACCGGAAGACGCAGTGTTGGAAGGTCACCAATTGGATTTGGTCTCCAATAAGGTGGACCGATGACCTGGCAAGTGTTGGGGGTATCCGATAGATGCGTGATGCACAGTATCGTTTATTATGGCGACAATTGGAGGACGCTTATGGACATACGCACTGCTGGACTGGACTTCTTTCGGCTGAAATGATGATGATCTTACCATTATGATGATACAGTTACTGCTTGATGTAGTCCAAAGAATACGTCAAGTGTGCGGTCACCGGTGTCCTCTTGGAGCTTGATGAACTAATAAAGTACACAGTATTTTGACAATTCATGTACTAAGGCGAGTTTAGCTTAAGAATGAGTTTTCTTCCAGCAAACCTTTGAGTGACAGAGTAGATCTAGAAGATAGTAGAGAGTCTATCCAACCATTACGTTGATCCAGTTACTGCTTGATGAAGTCCTAAGAAAATTTCCAGCCAATCTACTAGATACTGATCTCTCTGGAATCTTTTTGCCACACTGATCCATTTACCTTGCTGATATTCCACACTGCCTTACCCAATATACAATTCCCATTCAACAAATCAAAGTTAAAGACCACCATTCCTTTACAAACAAAAACTACCCGTAAAATGACATTATAAAAATATTTTACTACCGTTCAGAGTTACGATCATCTTATTCACTATAGCACCATTACTATGCTCTCTGCTTACCCATTTGGAACTTTATATACATCATAACTTTATATATGAAGTGCTGATTTATACCTGAATTGAAGGTTAGAGGCGTAATATGGTATAAAACAACGCGTGTTTAAGTCAGTGTAGGTTTATACAGGGCGTTAAGTTTTCTGCTAATGATCTGCACTGGAGAGTTTGTAGGGTTGTCCGGGATATTTTTGTTTATTGCACAACTATCACACAACTTCGTTTAGTCCCAAGCTAAGTAGAGCTTGTGGTGTGGATACTAGACAACTGATAAACATACATAATGCTAAAAATGTACCTACATATTATAGATAAATTGCACATAGACACAGAACAAATGATTGAGCTCATTACACAAACATTTGTCCTAGATTGGAGTCGGTCATTTTTGATATACTTTTATTCATCTGACTCGGCTGGACAGCATTCGTAAAGCTGCGCGGTATCTTCTCATAAAATACATCACATTGTCTGAAGACGGAAGTGTATCCCCAGTGCGTGTTGGGAAAGATGACGTACTTGTATGCCATCGAAACGTGGTGCTTACAATTGGCTTCATGTGAAGATTTAACTCATTAAGGCCCCGGGCGAACGCCGGCGTTCGCACATCTATTGTTATTTAATTGTGTCTGTAATTACAGGGTCGAAAGTTTAAAGTCACCCCCCCAAAGGACGGTCGCCTCCTTCTGCGAAGCAGTAATGCTCGTAACGGAGGAGGCCGACCGCATAAGGCAAAGGCAACAGCGCCCTCGCCGTAGCCGTCGCCGCCGCGATCCTGCCGATATCCGGCCACCGTAGACACTGGCTCGCGGACGGTGAGCAATGGGTAGCTCGCCGTCCGGTCGTCTGGTAAGACCGAGTCCAAGTCGTCAACGGCGCGCACCGTTCCCGCGCGCCTCAAGGAGTTGTCAGCAAACTGCAGGGGCCCTTCAGGGTCGAAGCCTCCTGGAGCCTAGAGGGTGGTGAAAACTGTTACCTCGACTCCAGGAATAAGGCAAGGAAGGTACGAGGTAGGTTTTTTAGTCAGTAAGAGTCTGATACTGGTCTCCCGCTCCGCCCAAGAGCGGGTTTCGTCATTGGATAATTTTCACCTACCATAAAAAAAAAACCCAAAGGACGATGGAAAGGTCTATACTCGGAGTTTTCTTAAGAATCAACGTCGCCGACATAGCCCGAAGTGTGTATGGCAGTGGGCAGGACACATTGCAGATGGTCGATTGGGCCGAAAAATTCTAGAGTGGTGACCGCGGAGCGGAAAATGGCACGCTGGTTTTCCAACGCTGCTGAGAGACTGTCCTCTCACAAGATGAACTGATAACCTGGTGAGAGTCGCGGGAATGCCACACATTCCATCTAGACTAATATAAAAAAGAGGTAAAGTTTGTTTAAATGTTTCTTTGTTTTTTTGTTTCTTTGTTTTTTTTGTTTGTAAGAGGTAATCTCTGGAACTACTGGTCCGATTGGAAATTTTTTATCAACAATAGAAAGCTGCTTTACTCCTGAGTGACATAGGCTATATTTTATGTACGCGGGCAAAGCAGCTGACAAAAGCTAGTATTCCATAAATATGGAATGGATCCGAGACACAAGAGACTTGGATGTCTTTCGGCTGTGAAATGATAAAACTTCTGATGACCAAAACGCATAACCCTAACCCCCCCTAATCAAATCCTCCTCCATATTTATGGCATTATTTTCCCACGACCAGTCCTCAACACATCGATGCAAAAATCCTCGCAGTCACATCGCGACATCTCGCTTCTGCAATCGATCAATTAAATCGAATTTCTTTCGCAATCGAAAGGACTAACGCGAAATTTTTTCGCACGAAAACCCGCTAACAATCGCGCCCCAACGGCATAATATTGAGACCTTTTTTCTATATCAATGCACATTTTGCTAAACAACACGTCTTACAGACTTTTGAAGGCATTCCTTTCCTTACACTGAATAATCAACCTAATATTTGGAGAGCAAAAGTTCAAATTCCTTTACCAATGCTTCCGCATATATGTTTACTAATTCATGGACCTTATGTTTGACAGCTTAAAGGTGATTATTGAGTGTGTAATCAGAGGCTTAGCTATCTCATATACAAGAATCAGATTCTTCATAAAAGAACGATTGCATTGTCATGAAAAGTATTGAACTGATAGGAAAATACCTTTTAGGAAAAGGAGGATTTCCTATTATTTTGTATGTCTTTGTCATCCGTTTGTATTGTATTGTATTGTGTGTGCATTCATGACGCCCCTTCGTCAAAGAAGTGAGACATTTATAGATATTGAATGATCGTATCTTTCCTTTTTGATTGAGTTTTTCCGGTGGAAATACTCCAATTGATTTTTATGTTAGTGATATGTACCCATGTTGCCATTATGTCTCTTTAACACCCTAGGTTTTTGTAAAAGTTATGTGTTAGCGCCGTTGCCTGATGCGTTCGGCCTCCTCTTTTGCTAACATTACTGCTTTGCAGAAGGAGGCGACCGCCTATCACTCCTCTCGCTCGAGACCATGGCCTGTACTGGGTCTTGGTCAATCAATCAATTTATTTATTTTCAGGCAACGGAGGCCCATAGAAAAAAAAATACATAATATTATCTTAAATATTCTATACACTAATACATACTTAATAACAAATACTTATTTATTATAATAATGCACGTAAAGTAGTCGGCGTCGTGTTGCGCTGCGTGGTGTCGTGTAACCGTCCGCGGAAACGTCGATATACGACACCTTTCGGCCAAAAGTCCTCTTTTAGGAAGGTCTGTAAAAAAAAGGTGAAGGTGTGGTCTGTTGGTGCGAGAGAACGCCGCCGTAGATCGCCCCATAGCAACGAGCTACAAGCAAAGTCTTCAGCCCAATAGAATAGTCTAGAACACTTCATACCACTAACTATACCTACTTTACAAAGGTAAGGAAGAAAACTACCGTGAGAGTATATTTATCTTACGTCTCAAATCTGTACTCAGTTTAATCATACATCTTTACCTACGTGCAGAGTTTTACAAAGTGGCAATGTTGTCAACGGTCGCAATGCTTAGTTTATCTTGACAGGCAAATACATACATAATATTAGAGATTTATAGAAGTAAGTTAACTGTTAAATGTTGGTAATTTGGTATCCGTACTCCGTAGCTATGGCAATGTTATTGATACTATCTTTAAAATACGATTTACTAACTTCTGCCAGCGGCTTTGCCCGTGTGCCGTGTGTGTGTGCCGTTTGCCAAAGGGTTTTTTAGTAATGTTAGCAAAAGAGGAGTCCGACGGCATCAGGCAACGGCGCTCACGTAACTTTTACTTAGTAAAAGTCTAGTCTAAGTCTGACACTATATTCCGCTTCACCCAAAGGCGAGAGATGTCATTGGACCATATTTAGCAAAAAAAAAAAATGTAGGTATGTCTACAAGATTACGTCACGGCAATATTTGATAGTAAAAAAAAAAATCTTGCATTTTACAAGGGTGTCACAAAAACAAACAATTTTTTAATCGCCGATATGTCGACTTCTCGGATGGAGTTCATACAAAATACTCAGTGACTAGAACTGTTCCACCTTTTAATCTTGAAGCGGTGCCGAAAGTTGCTAATTTTCCATGTTTAAATTTATTTGTCTATAGAAAACTTTTTATTTAGTTCTTGGATAAATACCAAAATAACCTATAAAAAAAAAACTGAATATTTTATAATCTATGCGAACTCCTGTTGTTCAACCGAATGGCGCGAAATACGCGCGCGAACGCCGGCGTTCGCTTAGGGAACAAAGGTAAGGCATTATTATATTTTCTACTTTCTAGCTAGTTATAAATAAATCACTTAATTTTTTTTTTATTGATTATAGGTTCGCACTTGACCGCTATCTCACCTGATGGAATTGCGACGATGCGGTCGACGATGGAGAGCGCTTACCTAGAAGTAACCTATTCACTCTTGACTTAAAGATTCCCGGATTGTAGCCATCAGGAAACACAGACTCCGGCAAGGAATTCCACTCCTTGGCTGTACGAACAATGAAAGTTTTCTCTTAACTAATAATTATTAGTTACTTCGCAAATTTTGCACAACACACAAGTCAAAACAAAATAACCTGCACACCTCGAAATAACTCATAACAAAGTACACTCAAGAACAAAAATAACTAACTAATCCTCACACAAAACTTAAGGCTTGAAACAAACATGAAAAATCCCTAGCGAGTGACTTCACTAACCCCTAGAGCGGTTTACGAGCGTCTTAATGACGGTACTCGGGCGTTTTAATGACGTTAAATGAGCGTCAACGAGACTTGAGTTAACAACTTTGCACTTTCTCGACTTTTGGTGCAGTGTCTTGGGTTAAAAGTTCACTGGTTTGGGAATATGCTCTGAGAGATTATTTTGGATGTTTAGTTTTGACGCTTGTGGCTTCCTGTATTTGTTTGGTCTTCTTATACAATATGTTTTTTGATGTGGAGTATTTATGAGAACACGTCAAGAAATCAAGTGGCATACTGCTTTTTTTAGGTATGTGGTTTTGCACGTATCAGGAAAAGGAAACGGGCATTTTAACGCCCCAGCTGCTGAAACCCCGATCCCAACTTCCAGCCACCGTCGACACAGGTTTATAGACGTAAGGTACCCCTAGAACAAAAATAATAAATAAACGAAACATACGTTTTATTCAGTCAGTAAAAGTGTGAGAAGTTGTCACCCTACACTAAAGTGGGAGATTGTTTTTAAATTATATAAACTAGTGATGAATTGTGATCCTACGTGATGGTAAACAATGATGCAATCATTGATGGTGAATCGCACCAGTTTATAAGCCAATTCACTATAGCCTTAAAGAGACTACATTATAAAAGTACATGTCATGAAGACCGTAGCAAGAAAATTGATGATTTCCTATTTCAAAAAAAAAGTCATCGTCATCATCATCATCAGCCTTTTAATGTTCCCACTGCTGGGACACAGGCCTCTTCTCTAGGAGAAGGAATGGGCCATAATCTACCACGCGGGCCCAGTGCGGATTGGTAGATGTCACATGTCTTCGAAGTTTTGGTTCTAGGACATGCCGGTTTCCTCACGATGTTTTCCTTCACCGTTTTGAGAACAGTGGAGATGAAATAAATTACACAAAGTAATGCATCTGGCTGGGTTTGAACCCGCCACCTACAACTCGTAAGTCAGAGCCGTCACCACTCGGCCACCACTGCTCTCAATTAAAAGATCATTGACACCAAAACACATTAGTCCAATAAAATTAGTCCACAATATAAAGCCCACATTACACTTGACTAAGGGACAGTAGTAAAAGTAAATTGGATTTTTTCCAGCGCCCCCTGGCGGTGGGATTTAATTATTGTTTTATTGCGTGTCGAGGGATCTATGTTAATGCTGATGGTGCTACCATTTGCGATCTACTTGTTTGAAATTAAGTTTGAGAATGTTAAGATGTGGGTGACTGTACTTGCTATTTTGGAGTTCTTTTTTTTTAAATTTTGCCATTGCACGGTTTGTGCATTTGGCCAGGAGTTTAGAAAATATATCATGTGCTACGCGGCAAATAAGTTGAACCCGTCGCTATGATTACACGCAAGGCTATGCGTATACTATATCAATTTATTTAATTTGTGACGCACAGTCACTGTGTTTTCCATTAAAATACAAATGTTTTTGATTTGCAGAATTGTGATTTGCAGAATTTGGCAGCAATTGTATCATTCTTCTTGACCGAATTCGCTTACTTCGCTTCGACACTATTTCCCGCTTCGTCAAAGGGCAGGATTTGTCATTGGAAAATAGATTTTTTTCGTAGTGGGAAAAATAGGTAACACTTTAAAAAAAGCTCTATTTTACAGCCGAAATCGACCGCTGACGATTCGACACTTGAGATATAAAACTAAACTACACCAATTTTACATCATAATATTCACTAGGAATATTAATTTGCAAATAATTGAAACGTCTACTAAACGGCGCTTGGAAAAATTCATCTAAAAACCTTTCTGAAGTTAAAACCTTTAAATCTGTTTTAACACTGTCTCCCGCTCCGCCCAAGGGCGGGATTCGATGATTTTTCCCACCATAAAAAAATCGTTACTTTAAAGTACCTACTTTCATCACTATGTTACTGCATTTACCCACATGTGTTCCTTCAGTTCTCCTTAGCGTTCCAGCCCAACCAAGTTACAATCGTTTCGTTAACATGGCACGCTTTGAGTTGGCCACTCCCAATCCCTTTGTTCTAACATCATCTCAACGCTCACTTACGTGGTCAAAACTAAGAAATTTAAGGCATAGCCAATTCCAAGCGTTCGACGTTAACGAAACGATCGTAACTTGGCTAAGCGGGCAGAACTATGAAAATAATACTAATAATAATCCCGCAACTGGCAAGCATCGGCCCTAACAAGACAGGCCTTTGTACTGAGACTTCTGAGTACATAGGTAAACCTAGCATCCTCACATATACCTACATACACCCGTTAGTACCACCTGTTCAATAGAATGAACTCTGACACAAATAGTATCAGTTTGTAGTTCCCATTGCGTTCGTGTTCACATGCTGACCTTAAACCCACCGGCTTAAGGGGAAGAGCTAGCTAGTTGTTTGTATTATTTATTTCGAAAGAGTATAATAATTTTTAATGGTTTATTGTACAGAGAAACTAAACATAATACACGGTGATTTAACTGTTTGTGTTTTTATTTTAGCCGTAATTAAATTATTTTTTGTTTTAGTTTTCTAAATTATTTTTCACCTATCTATGTAATAACTAAATAATAAAATAAGTTTTCCCACCTAAGGGAGAGTGACAGGGAGTGCCCCATTTTTATTGACTATATATAAGCCATCAGTTTTATTTTTGTAGCCGTTTCTTTCCAGGGTCATGTTAATGTAACGGACAAAGAAAACTTTACTATGTTAATAAATATAATATCTCATTAATTTAAAACTTGGAACACTCATTAGAAAATATTTTAATAGAAAGGTACATGGTGGATATCCCACATATACGTACAAAACGTTTTGGGAACACATTCATTATGCGTACAGCCAAGGAGTGGAATTCCTTGCCGGAGTCAGTGTTTCCTGATAGCTACAATCCGGGTATCTTTAAGTCAAGAGTGAATAGGTTACTTCTAGATAAGCGCGCTCCATCGTCGACCGCATCGTCGCATTCCATCAGGTGAGATAGCGGTCAAGCGCGAACCTATAATCAATAAAAAAAAAGTTAAAACTCATAACATCATTTCACATCAATGTAATTTTTCATTTTGAAAATTTAGTACATTGAGAGACCTTTCGAAAACTATCTTGGCTCTCAAGGACCACCGGCTGACTGCGGACCACAGTCATAGGTTAGTAAAAATGGTAAATAATCTACACTAATATAATAAAGAGGTAAAGTTTGTTTTTTTGTTAGTTTGTTTTTTTGTTTGTAGGGGGTAATCTCTGGAACTACAGGTCCGATTGGAAAAATTTTAGCAACAACAGAAAGCTGCTTTACTCCTGAATGATATAGGCTATATTTTATGTACGCGGGCGAAGCCGCTGACAAAAGCTAGTAATAATAATAAAGGGCCTGATACAGAAGGCAGTACTCCTCGACACGGCTCGTATTGTGAGGAGATTCCTGTCTCTGGAGCCCTAACCACCGGTAGCTTGGACCCTGCTCCCGACACCGGCGGATTACTGTTTTTTATATTTTTAATTTTTTTTTTGTATGTGTTTTTTAAGAAAATATTTAAAAATGTAATTAATATGTTTAGAAAATAAATGAAGGATAATAATAATAAATTTATTTATTTCCACATAACAATTTACATTTAAAGTTACCATGTAGTAGACAGAGGCAACTTGCCTTATAAATTGTAAGTCACTGATATTATATAAATACTTATTCCTAATTCTAATTAACTAAGAAATATTTTAGTACTTAATATTGCAAATACTAAATAATACTACCAATGTGCATTTTGTGCTCTTTGCCTAATCACTTTTTATAATCGCAAAAATAATGGCTAATTTTATTATTATTGTTACTAATAAACTGAAAATATCCTCATTTTATGAACCAAAGGCAATTTTAACTATAATTGCCACCGTTTTATTAGAAAATGAATGTCTGTCGTATTATGTTTCACAAGCTGTTATTAATAATATCCAATTATTATGCATATTTTATTATTAATAGTAGGTTAAGTATGTAATTATTGCCAGAAGGGTTATAGGCGGGTTTATTTTAATGTGAAAAGTGTGCGTTAGTTTTAGCTCGCCGTCCTTTAGGGCTATTACGCACTGTCGACTAGTCGCCGGCGACTCAGTCCCTCGGCAACCGAAACATGGAAAACTAGGGCCGGAGACCGAGCCGAGCGACAGTATTCCAAGTACATTCAAAACTCATTGTGCGCGGCCGTCCGGTCGTTACGACAGTTGCTCGCAGTGTGAATGCTTTCATTTGAAACCGTGCTCCTATTGGTCGCCGGCGACCGGCAGTTGCCTGTGCGTCGCCACTGCGCGGCGAGTCGCCGAGTCGCCCGGGCAACCGGTGACTAGTGCGTAAACACCTATTTAAACTATACAATACCTATTACAGTTGTCGACAACTGAGTCGCCGGCGACTAGTCGACAGTGCGTAATAGCCCTTAGTGCTAACTAAAACCCTATATCCTTTAATGGTGTTACCGTGAGCCCTTTGCTCTTCCAAGACCACCTGCTGTGGCTCAAGGCAACTCCTTCGAATGTTCCAACAGCCATACTGAATAAGTCACTGGCTTTTGAAATACAGTCATCAGTTCTGGCTCTGGAGTTAAAGAGACATTTATTTGTTAACCAGTGTAATGGGAAATTTATTAGTTAAACAGCTCGCCGTCCAATCGTCTGGTAACCGTCCGGATCAAACCCAGTCGTCGACAGCCGGCGCACAGTTCCGGCGCGCCTCAAGGAGTTGTCAGCAAATCGTAGGGACTCTGAAGAAGGGTCGAAGCCAACTGGGGCCAAGAGTTTGAATCAAGAAAGACTCAGGCCCTGGTATATATGACAATGTAGTACCGGGGTGGGTTGTTTAGTTAGTAAGAGTCTGACACTGTTTCCCGTTCCGCCTAAGGGCGGGATTCTCTATTGGATGATTTTCACCTACCATAAAAAGTTAAGTTATTCTCTCTACACCCAAGCGAGCGCCGGCGCTCGCGCATGATTTCGCGCCATCCTGTTGTCAAAATTTCAAAAATAGAATATACATCATATTTGAGCATTTTTTTTATAGAGTATTTTGATATTTATCCAAGAACGTAAATAAAAAGTTTTATAGAAAAGTAACTTTAATTTAATACCCGCGCGCGAACGCGGGGGTTAAATCACTTACGGATAGAAACTAAAATATTATTTTTGTAATATTAAAATAAAATTAATTGCTTGAAATATTCTCTTGACGACGACAGTAACCCGTCGTGCGCAAAAAAAAAAAACAAATCTTCATGGTAAGAACTGTGAAATAATCATCAACATTTTTCTGATGCAAACTTAATCAAAATAAATCAGTGTAGAAATTTCCTGTTATTGTGTTATATTAAATAGTAGTATAAGTACAATAAAATAAATCTAAACATTAAATTATTGTACCTTATTTCTATACCAACAGAGCTTCCCCTTAACATTGTGTATGAATCATGGCTCGGTGCGGACCTCTATGAATAAATGTCGTAACCCTTAGCACCGGCATTACTACAATTCATCCAGCTGATATTATCTAAATACTGAATAACTATATTATTGTAATGTGCTGGATTTATTCGGAGTTTTGTTAAAAATATTTTGTCTAAGCTACACTTTTCACCGGACAAGCGAATTAGTTATAGTGTAATTTATTTAATCACCACTGCTCTCAAAACGGTAAAGGAGGAAACACACTTACATTGTGAGTGTGTTTAAGCAAGTCCTAGAACAAAAAAATCGAAGATATGTGACATCCACTAATCCGCACTGGGCCCGCGTGGTGGATTCCCTTTCCCTCTTCTAGAGAGGAGGTCTGAATTCAAACAGTGGGAACATTGTAAGGCTGATGCAATCCAAAAAACATCTTGTCAATACATTTGACTGGCGTGTTAGTCTAGTGGGTTGTGGCCCTGACTTGACCTGAATTACACCCAGACTCAGAACAAATGATCGTGCACATCACACAAACTTTTGTCCTGGTACCTCCAGCGTAGCAGTCAGGGCCACTAACTACTAGACCAACCACCACCACTTTACATCTTCACTTTTACTCTAATATGAATTTGTATCTATTTATAACGGTATATAAGATCATGTTCTTCAGTAATTAGCGTGTATTTAATAGTAATATAAACGCATTAATTGCTAGTACTTATGCCCTAGGCAATGTAGTTTGTCACAAGAAATTATAGGTACTAAAGCGGGGCCGCCCAACCTACGACCCGCAGGCCTTGATTCTAACGCGTTTTTGATGTCCAAGAAATTAAATTAAATCATATTAATAAAGAAAGTATTTCAGGCATTTTTTTTGCCAATTTTAATATTTTTTCTTATTATTCTCATTGATTTAATGCTTTATTTGATTGACGTTAGTAGCAATCCATAATTATTATAACTAACAAAATTATTTAAAAGTCCCATCGTGGTCCTGAAACAGTGGTATACCGAAAGCTACCGAAAGCAGATCGGGGCGATGCCCCGGGGAACCTTAAATTTGGTGTCCCCCGAAACCTCATTGATTTGGAGGGCCCCAGAAAACCTCTTATGGAACTAGTGAGTAATTTTCCCACCTTGGAAATCTAAACACAATAGTTTGCAACACTAATCATGGCAACTTTGACATTTTATTATTTTGTAATTATTGAAAATAAGTTAAATTTGTGTTTTTTTTCTGACATTAAAAAAGGAACATTATTATTAAACTTAAATTTAAATTAAATATAAAACTATATTACAATAATTATTTATTTACTCTAGCAATACTGATTATCAAATTGTAATGAACTGAATGATTTAACATGTAAATACAGACAAGAAAATTGATTAGCGCTCCTCCTCTCTTCTACTTTTTATAATGTTGCTGTGCCCGACAGGGTCCATAATTGTTTCTATCTTTTATTATATATCACCTGACATGTACATTATGGATTGCAATAAAGATTTGAGATTTGAGATTTGAACTTGTTTTAGTCAGTAAAAGTCTAACATTGCCACTTACTCTTCCATGAGAACAAGGAGTTATTTGAAAATTTCACATGTGAAAGTAAGGTTCCTAGATTTCTATTTACCCCAGGTCCGTTGGTCACTTAGTTACGTCTATGCCCTGAAACGCAAATTGTAGCTGGAAAGATATCAGCGGTATAGTCTGTAAAAGTCTGACACTAATTATCAGTCAACTAGCTCGGAATCAAAATCGGCCCGCCTTAAAAATAAGTTGGCCAGCCTTGTACCAAAGGATGTAAAACGGAATACATTACTAGAAGTAATAAATTAGTAATTAGTGGAAAAATAGATGAAGATTATAAATGATAGGTGGGTTGCACCGTTCAAAACGGACGTTTAACTAACCATCAGATGTATCAATTTACGTTAATGTATTTATAATTTTGTAAGTCGTCTAGTTTATTAGCACTTAGCAAACGTATTATAAAGGATGTCGTGCGAGTTTAAAATAGATCAATCGTCGCATATAATTATGTTTCACCTTTTCATGTATTTTTAGTCACATCAACATATTTTATAACTCAATATGTAATATTGGTTAAACAACAAACTGTAAATTAAAAATAAAACTTAGACTTGTTGTCTGGTAGATATCGCTTTCAGCAATACCTACTGTTTTTAGTTTGTGTAAAAGTTTTGATTCCATTCAATTCTATTTTTAATTATATTAATGTCAAATACGATTTTCAGCAGCAGAATATAGCGGTACCTACCAATCGCTGTAGTAGTTTGGTATACTATCTACTACTCGTATTTCCCGCAGAAGATGCTCTAGGAAGCCGTAGGACAACATCTGGCCAGCATAAAGAAATTTGCAGACACTTTTCATACACAAGGAATGACTAAATCACTGTTCGTTATTTGCGACGTCAAAGTCTGGTTTAGGCGTTAACGTCGCGGCATGCCCCACGCGTGTTTTAAATAATTATCAGAAAATGAATAGGTCCCACTAGGGCATCGACCTTCATCGAGCAATGGGTAGCTCGCCGTCCAATCGCCTGGTAACCGTTTGGACCAAGCCCATTCGTCGATGGCGCGCACTGTTCCCGTGCTCCTCAAAGAGTTGTCACTAAGAGTCTGACACTGTTTCCATCTCCGCCCAAGGGTGAGATTTGTCATTGGATGATTTTTACCTAAGTACCAAAGAAAAACATGAAACTACATAAAATTACGGACTGTTTAAACACTGCCAAGCCCCATGTAACATTTATAGGCTACAAATTCAAGGCAACTACATAGTTAAATGTAATGGAATAAGTTATCGCTATGCAAATTCGGCAGCTAACTTGGCACTGATTAAAACTGCATGTCATAACTGTAATGGGGCAGCAGTTGTCGGTCCGTTAAACTTTAGTTAGCTTTACTTTTGAGTAATGGCGAACACGGCCAAAGACGCGAGCCCCAACCCGGAAAATCCGCTTCGCCAGCCTCAACATTGGCACGCTGACCGGACGCGCGAGAGAGTTAGCCGATGTGCTTCTTAGGCGAAAGGTGGCCGTGGCATTCCTGCAGGAGACTCGGTGGAAAGGCCGCAGGTCCCGGCTCATCGGGAATGGCTACAAGCTGATCTACACGGGTGCAGCCGGTGGGGAGAACGGGGTGGCCGTTGTACTCTCCGAGGAGTTTCAAGACGCAGTCCTGGAGGTGAAACGCTACAGTGATCGGCTTATGGTCGTAAGTGTGCTTATTGAAGGGGTTGTAACCCACTTGATAAGTGCCTACGCACCTCAGGTCGGTTGCAGCGACACTGAAAAGGCTGCGTTCTGGGATCAACTCGGTGGGGTGCTTCGTGGCATCCCGTTGTCGCAGGGAATCGTTTTGGGTGGTGATCTGAACGGTCATGTGGGTGACAGGTGCAAGGACTTTGAGCATGTTCACGGTGGCTTTGGATACGGTAGCCGTAACGCCGAAGGGGAGACTATCCTCCAAACGTGTGCGGCTGCCGGCCTTGCCATCGTGAACACGTATTTCAAAAAGAAATCCGAACACCTGATTACCTACGAGAGCGGGAGGTACGCTACCCAAATCGATTTCTTACTCACACGGAGGCACCAGATCAGTAAGGTAGCCAACTGCAAGGTCATACCCGGCGAGAGTCTCACTGCACAACACCGTCTCCTTGTCATGGACTTGCGCGTCAAGCCTAAGGTCAAGTTTGTTGAGCGCCAACAACGCCGAATACGGTGGTGGCGACTGAATGAAGCCACGTCCCAGTCGTTCGCGTCGGCCATCGGCGATAAGTGCGATGGTACCGATGGCGAACCTGTGCAAAGCCACTGGGACAGGATTCAGGTTGCCATCACTGAGGCGGCAAAGTCGGTGCTCGGCTTGTCCAGGGGCGGCCGCAGGTGTGACAAGGAGACTTGGTGGTGGGATGACACAGTCCAGAGGGAGATCAGAGAGAAGAAAGCCCTCTTCAAAACGTGGCAAGCTTCCAAATCTCCCGAAGACCGCGACGCATACAGAACCGCAAAACGTGCCGCCAAGAGAGCCGTAGCCAGAGCCAGACGAGACCACTTACAGCCACTTTATGATAAGTTGGAATCGTCTGAGGGGCAAAAGCTCATTTATAAGTTGGCACGTTCCAGGGTCAAAGCGGCACTGGATATCTCTAAGTGCCGCTGTGTAAGAGACCCTGACGGCAATCTGTTATGCGAGGACCTCGCGGTGAAGGAGAGATGGCGCTCGTACTTCCACGAGCTGCTGAACAAGCAGCACAAAGAGGTGCTGTCTCCGGTTCTCCCTCCAAATCAGGGCCTTGTGCCCCCGGTTATGCCTGAAGAAGTGCATGTGGCTCTTCGCCGCATGAAGAACCGGAAAGCTGTCGGTGCCGATGGAGTCCCCATTGAAGCCTGGAAGGCGATGGGTCCTCATGGTGTGGGCATCTTAACCCACCTATTTAACCGCATGCTCCTCACCGGAAAGATCCCTAGTCAATGGAGACTGAGTATTATCACTCCAGTCTTCAAAGGCAAGGGATCGGTGCAGGAGTGTGGCGACTACCGGGGGATTAAGGTTATGTCCCACACCATGAAGCTCTTCGAGCGGGTGATTGACTCTCGGATCCGACAGGAGTGCACCGTCTCGGGATGTCAATATGGGTTTCGACCAGGCCATGGCGCCATGGATCCCATCTTTGCCCTAAGGGTTACCATGGAGGGATACAGATCGAAGAATACGCCTCTGCACCTCTTGTTCCTAGACATGCAGAAGGCCTTCGACTGTGTCCCCCGTGATGTGATCTGGTGGGCGCTGAGATCCAAAGGAGTGCCCGAGACCTATGTTGACATCATCCGAGATATGTACCGAGACTCCGGTTCTGTGGTTCGGACCGCTGTTGGCGATACGAAACCCTTCCCCATCACCGTCGGAGTTCACCAGGGCTCTGTCCTTAGTCCGTTTCTGTTCAGCGTGGTGCTGGACGTGCTGTCCTCCACCATCAGGGACTTACATGAGCAGCCGCCATGGCTGCTCATGTATGCAGACGACATCGCGCTGGCGGACTCGGACAGTGGGCGCTTGGTTCGACGTGTGGCAGCGTGGAAGGAATCGCTGGAAAACGGCGGTCTGAAAATTAATGCGGCGAAGACCGAGTACTTGGCCTGTAACACAATTAACGCTGCTCCTGTTCGCATTGGCGAAGACACAGTTGAGCGCACGGAACAGGTCAGGTACTTGGGATCGGTGCTCCACGAGTCCGGGGACGTCGATTGCGACGTCGAGTCACGTATCTCGGCGGCCTGGGCGAAATGGCGTGAGGTGGCGGGGGTTATCTGTGACCCCAAAATGCCGGTTAGGCTCAAAGGACAGGTCTATAAGACCATCATTAGGCCTGTCCTTTTGTATGGCAGTGAAGCGTGGCCTGTACTTGAGCGACATAAGCAAAGCCTGCGTGTCACGGAAATGAATATGCTGCGCTGGATGTCTGGAGTTTCGCGGAAAGACCGCATTAAGAACTCCCGCATCCGGGGCAGCCTTCAGGTCCGTGACATAGCAGATAAACTGCAGGAGGGTCGCTTACGCTGGTATGGCCACGTTTTACGAAAACCGGCAGACTACGTGGGTAACAGATGCCTCGCCATGCCGCCTCCGCCGGGACCCGGAAAACGAGGTAGGCCTAAGAGGCGTTGGATCGACGTCGTAAGGGACGATATGCGTGCTAATGGGCTTAAGGCAGAGGACGCAAAAGACCGAGCGAAGTGGAGACGACTAGCCAGGAAAGCGGACCCCGGGCACCGAGGTGAAAGCCAAGGTAGCAACCGGGACTTACGCTAGGCTGATGATGATGATGACTTTTGAGTAATGGTGCCACCGGACGTTTTTAAGGACGTTCTTTAGTAGTATTTTAGTTTTTAAGGAAATTAAAAAGATCTGAAACAATTTTGTAGTTACACAATAGTTTATAAAACAAGTGTAGCTTTTCTGATTATTTTTTACTTATATAACAAGTAGGAAAATATTTGATTTGATAAATAAATTCAAAAACTGCTGGACCGATTTTGACCATTCTTTTATCGGTAGAATGCTACTTTATCACTATGTGACATAAACTATGTAGGCATATATTCTCTACTTTCACATATTCACATGGGCAGTCGCTTACTAAAATGATAATTAAGGGTCCGGTGTAGCAGTAACTTTTTTTGCTATTTTAGTGGTAGTTACACCACACCGACTACGGGCGCCTAGTCAAAATATAAAATGTCAAAACGGGCATTTTATTTTTGACAACTTTAGTTTTTTTATGGTGGGAAAAATCATTTAATGACGAATTTCCCTTGGGCCCTCATACCGGGTCAGGACCTTCCTTTCAGAAACCAGTCAGGGGCCCCAGTAGGCTTCGGCCCTGTAGTTGGGCTTCTACGTTTTCTGACAACTCTCCTGCCTTTGACTTTGTACGCTTTAAATTTGACGATCGTAAGTGAATGTACTACCAGGATAAAAAAAAAACTCTTTCCCTCATTTAATTCTCTTTCTTCCGTTCAGCATGAGAAATATGCAAAAGCAAATAAATACGGCGTTCATTCTAATCTGAATAAGTAACAACTTATTATCAGTAGTACTTCGTTTTCCTGCTCATTTCCTTTGCGTTTCATCCTGTTCTACTCACCCCTCTAAGACTGTAATACACCCGGTTTCAAATGATCCGGGTGTTTATTTTGTTTGTACTGTATCACTGTGAACTTAATAAATGCTAATGCTTCTTCTTCCTTTTAAATGGACATGATGTTTAACTTGACACTTTTAGGTGAGAAAGAAAACAAGGTATTTTTATTCGGACGATTTTTCGCGCGTTTATCGAAGAACTAGAACTAATTACCTACTGCGGTCTTCTCATCCGATTATAATTTGGGTGTCTTCAAGGCTTTTAATAAAGTGATGCACCTTACCATCAAAGATTGCATCACTGCTTACCATCAGGTGAGATCGCAGTCAAGCGAAATTAGTTCATAAAAAAAAAATTCACCACTCAAAATTCATAATCTGGGTACTCGTAGACGAGAATCCTGAAAAGCATTGCAACAAGTCTGAAAAATGTAAATTTTTAGATACCGTTTTGAGAGCAGTGGTGATGAAATAAATTACACAAAGTAATGCGCCTAGCTGAGTTTGAACCCGCGACCTACAACTCGTAAGTCGGGTCTCCCCGCGGCCACCACTGTTTTAAGAAGAAAGTAAAGTCGTTTTATTATAGAAAGGAAATACTTCCAACTACACTAGCAAGTAAAAGAATGAAGGAAAAATCCTTCCTGCTTCACCCATTCACCCTGAACTCGATAAGGTTCCCCTCAATAAATAATTTGGCAATATTAGCATACGTCGATTTATCTCGAGTCGGGGCTAGAATTATTATTTATGGTCGGGCCGACCCCTCGCACTACATATGTTAACTAAATCCGAAGAGTAAGATTTGCCATAGACTAGATAAATTGGGAAGATGGGGAGTGATCGATGGAGTTCATAAGTTTTGTTTTTAGCTGTGATTTTTTGTTGCCTGATTAGTTTATAAGCATAATGGTATGAATTGGTACTGGGCCAGCGTGGTGGATTACGGCCTATTCCCTCTCCTTGAGAAGAAGCCTGCGTGCCTTTTCTATAGGTTCTCATAGAGAAAAGGCCTGAATGGCCCATAATCCACCACGTGGGCCCAGTGCGGATTGGTGGATGTCACATGTCTTGGAATTTTTTATTCTAGGACATGTTGGTTTCAAAAGGCTGATGATGATGTCGGTTTCCTCACGATGTTTTCCTTTACCACTTTGTGAGCAATGATGATGAAATAAATTACACAAAGTAATGCGCCTGGCTAGGTTTGAATGACTACAACTCGTAAGTCGGGGCCGATACTACTCGGCTACTAGTGCTCCTTTTTAATATCATTACAATAACGTAAATGAAAAGAAATATAATGTTTTTACGATAGGTAAAAATCATCCAATAACGAATCCCACTCTTGGGCGGAGCGGGAAACAGTGTCAGACTCTTACTGACTAAACAACCCGTTCCTACGTCGCCATCTATACCAGGGCTAGAGCCTTCCTTTCAGACACGAACCCTTGGCCCCAGTTGGCTTCGACCCTTCTCAGGTTTGCTGACAACTCCTTGAGGCGCGCGAGAACAGTGTGCGCCGTCGACGACTAGGCTTGGTCTGGGCAATTACCAGACGACAGGACGGCGAGCTGCTCATTGCTCACCGTCCGCAATCCCGCGCCTACGATGGCCGGAATTTTCTACCAGTTTGTATAATTTTTTTTTTTTTTAATTACTTTATTTACTACTGGAATATTTTTTTTATTGTACACATACAAAAAGATTTTTTAAAATATATTATATTTTTTAATCTATAGTATTAATATAATTATGTTAATGAAAATTAATAAAAAATTTGTGTCAAAATTAAATAAATAAATAAAACTTATCAAACTGTCACATCTGCGAAGTCCTTAGTCCTGTATGCACCGGTACTGGGTAAGATTTCCCGTTCCTCGCGTACAAGCGCAGCCGGGCACGGAGCCTCGCTTTGATTATCCAAGTTTGATGTCTTGACTCCAATTTCTAGTTTGCATTAGCATTTTCCAATTTGTGTATTTGAATAACAAATTTTTGGTTATATTTTGAATTTAGTTGGCGAATATTTTTGTTTGTAATGATGTTAATATTCTTTTGGTTTAAAAAATGTAATAATAGGTATAAAACATAAAAACACATCCTGAAATTAGTGGCTACTCAATTAATTTGCGGTATTTTTATAATAGTTAATTTTCTTTTTTAATTCATTAAGCCCCTTTTGTTCTAAAATTGTGTCTGTAATCTAAAAAAACAACATTAATTTGATAAGTTTTTCATAAATCTATATTACGTCACTTGTGTGTTTGTTTGTGTGTGTTGATGTTGCGTATAGACTTGATCTCTTCACGGTATAGCAAACTAAAACTGACCAGCTCCCCTAGCCAAGTTATGTTCATATCGTTAAAGTTAGCGCTTGTAAGGTGGCCACACCCCCAGTTCCCTTGTTCGGACGTCATCTCAACAAAGGAATTGGGGGCCGTATGAAAAAAAATAAAAAATATATATTACCTACACAATTAGTAATTTCAAAATATAATATTCACACGACCCACTGTGTAAAAGAGACTACATATAATAAATAAAAAAAAAGTCAGTTTAAAGATCAAAAAGCTTAACCCAATCTAATTAACAAAATTAATTTCATAACAAGCAACACTGAAGGTGCGAATAAGGGGGAAGCCACACGGTAAGACAAAGCGACTGCGATTAACAGTGACGTGCGACACGACAGCGACAACAGACCTATTAATAAGGAGCCGTATCAACGATGGAGTTAATTAAAATCAAACATTTCGTTTAAGGGGAGGGGAAATTTTATTTGTATGATGAATACCATTTGGTAAACGATGCTCGTTGACGTATTTGATGTTTTGTTTAATCGTGTGGAAATGATTTGAATAAAGCTATTTGTCAAACGGAGCTCACTTTAAGCAACAATATGCTTCTTTTGAGATAATATGTTACGTATGAAACTTAGGTAAATGTTAAGTTTGATAAATGTTAAGTTATATAGGACAGGATAGACCATGTCGCAAAATAGCACATAGTATACTTTTTATTCCGAGAGCATACTCTCTTTCTAAAATAAGGAAATATATAAAATATCCCAGGCAACATATTGCCTGGGATATTTTTTCTTATTTTACTCGACAGAAGCCGCAGGCAGCAATTAGTTTGATATAAAATCATATACAATTGTACTGTTCATGTGTTCGTGCGTTTTCACTTCTTGTATTATTATTAAGGCACAGTGTCTAAGTATGAATATATTTGTTACTCCTTCTCGTTCTAACATGTCCAGAAATGGAAACCTACATTTTATCTAATAATTTCCCACTTTCACGCGTTAAAAGCCGCTGGTAGAAGTGAGTATTTGATAATATTATATGACCTATACAGTCTTTCAACTATGCGACCGCATTCGAGGCATTAATAATTTGGCTTTTCGTAATAATAGCATACTTTCTTAAAGAATCAATAGGAGTGAGCCCAAAATCACACAATGAAAACATTCATAATCCTTCACTGGTACAACAAAAGCAACCGAACACAACGTTTCATCAAAAACTCTTTAACAAAAAACATTGACGTTGAAAAAAAAAACTACCAGTAGCATCTTTTAACACGTTAAGGGTTAAAACTCATAAAAAAAGAAGATCGAACAAACGAACGACTTCCATTTATCTCAGAGGGTAGAAGATACTTAATCAAAGTATCACAATATACCGTCTGTAGGAACATGAATATTTATAAGTGAATTAGGCGCGGTCGTGGCGACAAGTCGCATGATTGGAGGCGGTGCGACTTGTCTTAAATGTTGGCGGGAGCCTTAGCTCTGTTTTTTTTTTGTGAGCTATTGTTTGAAAGACAAGGGGATTTTTATAAGATTAATTTGGAAGAATTTGAAGATTTTTTTTTAATGGAGCGATTAGGAAATGTGGAGAAGGTACTTGCAGGATCGGTCGAGATGACTATGCTTATGATGCATGTCACCGGACATCCCGGCGTACGGCAAATATCCACCCTTGCGTTGTTGTGACCTCTACGGTCCGAACTAAGCGTTTTGCCTCGTCATTTATACAGCGTAAATCGAGGGATTGGAATAGTTTGCCGGCTACAGTGTTTCCGTCCAATTATAATTTTGGTGTTTTCAAGGCTAGAGTGAATAGGCTCTTAATAAACTAGTGCGCTTGCATCACTGCTTACCATCAGGTGGGATCGCAGTCAAGCACTAGTTTATAGCAATTAAAGATATATATATTTTTGTTTTTAGTCTTTATACATACCTGCTAATCTTTAATATTTATAATAATATAAATAAAACCCCTATTGATCATTGGAGCAAAAAATAGTCAAAGCTTCTCACCACTAGAAAAGGCAGGAAAAGAAATGCTAAAACCAAAAATGAATTAATCAACGAAATACCTAATACCCATATCCAATCAGAAAAGGCTTCCGATTCTAAACAAAAAACCAAATTGCTAAAATCTAAACCCGAAGCCAAAACAATCCATTTGAAAAACGCCACAATACAAATAGAAATATGAATTGTCCGAGTGTCCAAATCCCGGTTTAATATGACGTTGGTCATCTGATCCCGGATCACTCTGCTAATCCTTCAACTAATAGCCCCAGGGTTACCCTTGGTCCGTTTAGAAAAACCTGAACAAAACCTAGAAATTTCAACCATAACACTTACAAAGAAAGTTGAAATTCCAATGACAGAAAATTCGCATCTCTACACTTAGCGGATTCTAGTGATAGACAATCAAAATTCAGTCTTGTAGTCATAGATATAAAGTTTAAATCAGAATGATGGTGAGGTTGTTTAGCGGAACAATTTTTAGGGCGCAAGAGTCCTTTCGTTGAAATGTGAAAGCATTCCTGTGTTAGATTATGATATTAGGGAATGTGATGTAAGTAGTGGTTGTGGTGTTGCAGACATTATATTTTATAGTTTTGGACGATTTATTAAAAAAATCCCCTCAATCTGCCACCCCTAGTTTGGAGATAGAGTTGTTGGACATTTCTTCCTTATTGAGTTAGAAACTGAACATCCCTAGAAAGGAGGCAAGTGAATTGAAGAAATATTATAAATAATGCTATGAGTCTAGACCCAATTATAATCCAATAAAAATAACGCCACTTTACAATCACGTAGGCTTATAAAATAATTTACACCGAACCTTAATGTAACATGATATGTTTAGAATCAGCAACGGAGTTGATCTCAGGCATTTTAAAAATATTTTGATAACTTCTTTGAGAAATTTTAATTGCATCACTAGCGTATTTGAATATGCGTGCATAGACACTATACTAATACCAATACGCTACCAATGTAATGCGCTGATTTTTTTTTTGCTTTGTGAAAAGTTAGCTATCCTGAATGTAGGCAAATTTCTAACGGGACAAATATATGTCTACAACAAAATTAGCCATCCAAATTGGATGGCTAATTTTGTAAAAACATTATCTACGTGCATATAAATAAAATTTTGATGTGTAAATTTTATTATAGCTTAATTACCTGTGTGGATTTTTTCTAAAACACCTAAAACCTATGTTTACAATTACAATAGCTTTAACACGTTTTTATTCAAGCAAAGAACCTGTTTTATAACTATATCAACCGTTAGTATGCAGATTACACAAAACACTAGAAAGAAGAAGAAACTACAAGAATTTAAAACAACAGAAAATCTGAGCTACTTACTAAGTAACATACGCAAATCTTGTAACAATCAACTTCAAAAAGCAAACTAATTACTAGAAAAAAAAGCACCAGAACCACATCAATTTCCAAGCCATTCAAATTACAAAAATACCAGCAACCTTAAATATACAGCCAAGATTCCTCTCCCCACCTCCATTGACCAAGTCAGTCAGTCACTTATTGAGACCAAATAAATAAAGGCCTCCAACTAATTGGATCCTTAAACATTTTTTTTTGTCCAAAGAATTTATGCAAAACACTCGGCGTGGACAAATTAAAAGTGCCAGAGAAAAAAAAGTATAAATTAATGCACGCAGACGCATCTGTTTTAATTATGTCACTGGGGGAAAGGAGGCTGTGGAGCTGATTGTTGAAATAAGAGCAGATTTGTAACTATTTATTTATCTATAAGATAAAATTTGGTGTGACAAATATGCTGCAGGAATGGTTAAAATAGTCCCTAGAACACAAAATGTGACTGAAGATTTGTTTTGGTCTAAAAATCTGGAAAGTACTTTCGATTTATCAACCTATAGAAGAAGTTATTTGATGGAGTCCAAATCTCAAATGCAAAAAAAAAACGAAATCTGTGACGTTGAGTCACAGTAAAATGTATGTGACTTGTGATGTTTATGGTTTTAGCACAAACATGATACTCGTAGACTATGCTCTCGAACAGGACTTTTTGTTCCGGGAAAATCTTTCCAAGAAATAATTTTTGACTTCATTCGGGTCTATTCGCCAATAGAAACTAGACAATTAGACACAGACCAGTGATATGACTTTAAATACTCATAAAGTTCAAACCAGGATTAACAAACAGAAACGTTATATAGTTTTGACATACTACACATTACTACTACTATCTTCTTATTTTTTACGAAGGAGATAATAATAATTAAAGAAAAATAACAAATGCTAGATGAAGACAATACATTCAATAACAAACATAAAGATTATAATGACACTATAGTTTCTTCTGTCACATCTCCACCAACTTCTGATAAAAATAAAACAAAAGAGTATCCACACTATCCCAAAGCTGGAGGCGTCTTAAAATTAAAAGTGAACTCAAGTGGAGGGTCAAACGGCGCTGTAATCGACGCAATAAATCTAAACTTTCACTAATTGCTACTGAACGCATCAATAATATGCTAATTTATGTATAACACGTTTTAATTGACAACCGGTAGTAGAATATAGGAACCCAATAATAATTAATGTAAAGAAGAAACATGGATTATAAATCATAACTGGTGAGGAAGATTGATATAAAGATTGCCATTAAAACAAGTTATAGCAATCCATCTATATGTCGCAGGTTTTTCACAAAATTAGGTTTTTGATCAAAAACCTAGGTTTTTTATGAAAAACCGGAAGATGACAAATTTTAAACTCAATTTCATCATAAACCTGTTACAGTCCGAATGTTTAATCAAAAACCTAAACTAGTTCAGGTTTATGATGAAGTTCTGGGCAATACTGCTTTGTTTTATGACAAAATCAATTTAAATGAAATAAATAAAATAATCTATCATCATTTGTAACTTAGTACTTTAGATCATGTAATGTTCAATAATATTTGGGTTTTTAGGTCTATATTTATCATATTTCCTCTCCCATTCTGAATGTAGCAAAGAGTATTTTTTTTCTACACTTTTTATTTGTTCTGATAAATAATAAATTATTATCAGTCAAACAAATAAGTACATTACGTACTCGTATGTACGTATAAATACAACCAATAGCGGTTTATAGTATTAGACACTCAAACTAGACAAGTCCATCAATAGTTTGATGGACTTGTCAGGTACAAAATTTGGGTACGTCACAAACCAAAATTCATCACGCTAAAACAAAATGGTACCGATCAGTCACACTATAAAGAAAAGATCCAAATAATATTTGGCCCAGAGCCTTTTAAAGAAGTGTAAAGAGACGAAAGTGAAACACACATTCGAGACGACAAAGAAGACTCTTTTCATATGCAAATCGCCATAGAGCGGGGGACGATGGTATTTTTCAAAACCTTTACACAGACATTCTGATTTTAAAATGGGATTTCTTGCTGGCCAGTAAGCGCTTTATTCTTTGAGATGAACTTTCGAATGCATTTCGGAGAGCAATTCACCGCATTCTGTATTGATGAAGAAATTCTTTGTGGGGTTGGATTTTTAGAATGGTTTTGGCTACGGATTTTTTAGAATGGGTTTGAGATAATTTTTTTTTGTACGTTATATCAAGTTTAGCATTAATCAGATTAATATTTAAAGACATCATCACCATCATCATCAGCCTTTTTAATGTTCCCACTGCTGGGACACAGGCCTCCACGAGAGGGAATGGGCCATAATCCACCGCGCGGGCCCAGTGAGGATTGGTATTTAAAGTAGTTATACGTAATCAAAAAGGAGACGTTTGAAGGTCTCTCCCAAGGTTGCTACCTTGTTGTTGTCCTAATAAATATGGTGAGGGATGTGGGAATTCGATGGATGCGAAATGCGTAAGACCGTCATTTGACCGCGATTGAAATGATGATGATACCCAATCAAGCCAAGAGTTCGCCATATGCTATAAGCAACTGACTTGATCATCACAGTTGTTAAAAAAAACATCTCTGCTGAGCCTTTTCCTAACTATTTTGGAGACTTACTGGATGCAACTGGACAAAAGTATTTTACATGAAGCGAACGCCTATCTAGCATCTATAACTCAGTAATTGGGTAGCAAGATACCTCGTTGGTAAGACTGTTACCAGACTCGTAGGGACTCTGCAAGAGGATCAAAGCCTACTGGGGCCCAGGGTCTTTATCTGAAAGGAAGGCTTGGCCCCAGTGCGACAGAGAAGGAACGGGGTGGGGTGTTTAGTCAGTGAGAGACTGACACTGTTTTTCGCTTCGCCCAAGAGCGGGATTCGTCATTTAATGCTTTTGCCCACCATAAAAAAAAGACTTACCAGATAGCCGATTCTGAACATACTACTTTCAGGATATTAAATGTGTTGATTTGAACAGTGTGTCTGAATCGTCAGCAAATCCGTTTACATGGAAGTATAATACAGGTTGTCATTAACATCATACCACATACGAATACCATGGATCCAGTACATGATTCTGGACGCCCCAGTGCTGAAATTTTTCGTCGTAGTGTTAAAATAAGGTTTTATACAGTTAAATTTAAAAAAAAAAAAACTTCAAAAAGTCATTAAAAAAAAAATTAAGAAAAAACCGACAAATAATTCCACCACTGGGGGCTCTAGAATCATGAACTGGATCGATGGTAAGTATTCATTTGTATTACGATGTCTATGACACCCTGTATAGACATAATAAAAACAAATATTAAGCAGCAAAAGCAAGCTCCTATCGAAATCAGACGAAGCTACGAGACTTAGTAATAAATAGAAAGGTTATCCATCTTAGCCCGGCGCGAGAAATATCGCATACACCCATCTCTTTCACTCCCCTTATAACATCCATATCTGCTGTCTCCCTTACTCTTGGAAGCACGTGACCAGCTTACTAGTTGCTTGAAGTTTTCCCTCCTTTATGGCAATTTCCCATGAAAAATCACCTGGCCAGGAACAAGCGGTGCGCCAAATTAGTTTCCTAGACGAGTCATGATATTAAATTGTTTTTGTAAGTTTTAAGCTATTGTAGTAAAATGAAAGAGGAACTATATTCGATATTTCTTAAAAATATCAAGGTAATGATAATCAAGCAATCATGGTATTTATCTATCTTCTTCTTCGGTCTTTTTGCGATGTAAAGTATAAAAACACGTAGCTTTTACGTACTGTTCTTTATTTAAAGACATGAATTTCGTATACGCTTAAATTTAGTTTTAAAGAACAGCTGAGTGGGTTCAATAACCGTAGGTAGATAGTACGCATCGACTGACAACTGCCTATGGTCATTGAACCCGCTCAGATGTTCTTTATTTAAAGATATGAATTTCGTATATGGGTATATTAATTTTAGTTTTACAAAAAAAGTACTTTATTTTTTTATTTTATCTTTACAAATCGATAGTGTTTTATGTAGGTGCTGGATCGATCCCCCACTGGAATAAAACGAGGAAAATTTAACGGTGTATGTTAGTGTGTGTGAGTATGAGTGCATAAGTGAGTGTAAATGAACACCTAAGTGTACGAGAACAAAGGGTGAAGTTCAAGGTAAATAATATCTTACTAATATTATAAATGCGAAAGTTACGATTTTTGGATGTTTGTTACTCAACCACGCCAAAACGGCTGGACGGATCTGGATGAAATTTGGCTGAAATTTGGCACAGGCATAGGATACACTCCGGAATAGGACATAGGCTACTTTTTATCCCGGAAACCCCAACCCCAATACCACGCGGGCGAAGCCGCGGGCAAAAGCTAGTAATTTAAATAACATAAAATTAGGAAGAACTATAAATTCAACGCGAGCGAACACACAAACACATTGAAGTATATAATAAACCATACCAATCCTAACTTAACCCACGGCTAACAAACCCTCATAACAACGGTATGCAAATACAAATTGATTAAAACAATAACAATAAACCAGCGAAATCGAATAAGGCATCGATTCTCGAGATGAATCGATACGATGCGATCTCCGTAACGATTATTGTTCCTTACTAGGCAAGCCGTAATTAGTCGATAGTATTGTCTTATGCGATTTATCGATTGTCGGTGAAACAATTTATAAATTGTGGTTTTAATTGACTGTAGAATTAATTATGGATATTATGGGGATGAAGAATGGGATGTTTAGAAATTTTGTTCCAGTAGTTTTAGTAGACATAAGCTTGTAAAGAAATGGTCGACAAAAAGCCACAATACCGTAGCATATACATTGAGCTGTATATCTAAAGTTGCCTCTCCAACCCTCATAACGAATCAAAGACGACGAGCAATAGATAGTTCACCATTGAAGCCAAGTACCGAGCTCACTCATGGTGAAGTGGAAACAGCGACTGTTGCAACCCAGCGCTGGGCACACCGTAATCTCAGCGGTAGTGCCCCTCTTTGAGGCGTGGCTGGATAGACCTCACGGCGTCCTCACTTTCCGCATGACGCAGGTTCTCACCGGACATGGGAAGTTCGGGAGATTCCTGCACCGGATTCGTGCGGAAGAGACGTCCGGGTGTCGCCACTGTGAGGCGAGCCCGGAGGACACGGTGGAGCACACGGTGGAGGTGTGCCCTGCTTGGGAAGAGCATCGCCGTGTCCTCGTGGGGGTGATCGGCGGCGGCGACCTCTCGCGCCGGGCCCTGGTCCAGGCCATGGTCCGCAGCGAAGAGGAATGGCAGGCGGTCGCCTCCTTCTGCGAAGCAGTAATGCTCGTAAAGGAGGAGGCCGACCGCATAAGGCAAAGGCAACGGCGTACTCGCCGTAGCCGTCGCCGCCGCGATCCTGCCGATATCCGGCCACCGTAGACACTGGCTCGCGGACGGTGAGCAATGGGTAGCTCGCCGTCCGATCGTCTGGTAAGACCGAGTCCAAGTCGTCAACGGCGCGCACCGTCCCCGCGCGCCTCAAGGAGTTGTCAGCAAACTGCAGGGGCCCTTCAGGGTCGAAGCCTCCTGGAGCCTAGAGGGTAAGTGAAAACTGTAACCTCGACTCCAGAAATAAGGCAAGGAAGGTACGGGGTAGGTTTTTTAGTCAGTAAGAGTCTGACACTGGTCTCCCGCTCCGCCCAAGAGCGGGTTTCGTCATTGGATGATTTTCACCTACCATAAAAAAAAAAAAAAAAAAAAAAAAGTACCGAGCTCAAGTCATTAACGACGACTTGGGCTCGGACATTCGTCAATCGTATCAAGCGATGTTAACAAAACCGTAGCTGCAAAGTAAAGCCGAAACCCGCTAGGACTACGGGAAATTTGTGAATAGGAGGCCTTGGCCCCAGAACGGAAAGGATAACTGAAGGATAAAAGCCCTTTTGCCCCACTCTAAAAAGGGATTAGAAGATTTCTCACGTCAAAAAAATGAATGAAGTAAAGAAGCAAATAATAAGTGACAGGTAGGTAATATAATAATAATAGCGATCAGCATTATAATGATCACACAGCAGGGCCACACATCTAGTTCACCAATAGCGCCTGTGCGAGTGTGGTGACTGACTTGTATTCGATTTTTTGGATCTAGGACATGCTGGTTTGGTTACGATGTTTTCCTTCATCGTTTTGGAGAGCAATTGTGATGAAATAAATTATACATAGTGAAGAACTTGCCTTATTTAGAACTAGCTAGGGAGTGAAATTACATTAACTAACCTAACCTAACCTAACTAGAACCTCCAAGCCGCCAAACACAGAACTGCATGGCGTCGCATCGCGAGAGAGGCGGTGGCGCAGGACTCGACCGACACATGACCACGACCACTGTGTCAAGAGTGCACGACTAAAAAGAAGAACTCTCAAGAAAACATTGAGAACTTAGGTAAGGATAAAAACCATGAAGAAATAAGTTGAACTCTTTTCCTATAAAAAAAATTACCAAGATACCCTAATAATACAAATATGAAGAGCAAACACAAATATTTGCTACATAATAAACATTGATCCAAATATAGTCCATATATCCATTTTAGAAGAATAAATCTCTATAGCAGATAAGGACTAAGCCAATATGGTAAAGGAGAGATGAAATATGGCTATCAAAGTATGGCCAGCGCACATCGTTAATAAGACTTCGTTTTATCATTTATTATAATTATCATCTTCAATTATGTATGAAACAGACTGGAAAGCAGATGTAGCAAATGTTTTGATATTGGTTAACATAAGTATGACACATATTCATCTATAGGAGTTACAATGTTCAATGAATGCCAATAATTATAATCAACTACTTAGTGATCCGCCCCAGCTTCGCACGGGTACTGATGCATGTATTATACACATAAACCTTCCTCTTGAATCACTCTATCTATTAAAAAAAGCCGCATCAAAAACCGTGGCGTACTTTTAAAGATATAAGCATACATAGGGTATAAGCAACTTTGTTTTATACTATGTAATGATGATAATGATAACCAAAAATGAAATAGACTTCATTTGTTTAAGAGCCCGCGCGCACTGGTGACTTTTATCACGTTGACACATTTTTAACCAACTGTCACGTCTTCAAGTGCGCGCGCTACATGTTGGTTTCATAAGCACGATGACTTTTTTGTCAAAATTCACCATTGCGCGCATATGCTAACATAGGTAAATAATTGTTCATAAAAATGGTCATGGGCGCGCTATGTAATACACGAAGGCGTACAAATGTATGAATTATATTTATAACTTTAATCATAATCTGGATAATGTTTACAAATAATAGAAATTAATTACAGTTTGACATTTTTTTTTTTTTTATTGATGTAAACCATAAACTCTTGACTGCGATTCCACCTGACAAGTTTTTCAAGTCAACAATTACTTAAAAATAAAATAAAATAATGTATAAAAAAAAATAATAAGAAATAATGATGTCAAAAATACAATTTGTATTTCATTGCCAATAAAGTCTATACATATGTTCCTGAGGAACTAAGACGTCTTAAATAAAGTTAGAAAATCACACATACTAAGTTTTAGTTTTACCAACTTCTTTAATCTTTACCGGTTATACATAAAAGCAAGTCCATCTCTATCTGTCCGGAGTGCAGCCGGACACACGCAGCGACAACACACCGATCTAATTTGTCCGGGATTAGTCCGAGTGCCGCTTTTTCATTATTTCACCGAGTGTCTTAAGCCGTGGCTCAAAACGCACCGTGAATACTAAACAACTTGTATTTACTGACGATTTTTGCTGAATTTTACTCTGCTTTTTGAGTTTTAAGCGTTTTGAATATAGTGTAATTATTATATTTGAATGCTAAATATGACTATCGAAAAGCTTTTTACCATCCTGTAACGGCAGGTCAATGTTACGTACCTATATAGAAAAACAAAAATTACAATAAAAAATTCGTCGGACTTGTTTAAAAAAAAGTTTGTTATATAAGTTTGATTTTTACGCTGATGGTTCTGCTTTTGTTTTCTTTGTTATTTAGGATTTTTTTTTCTGAGAGAATTGGGAAAAAGTAGGTATGCATGTTCTACCATCAACGATTGCATCACCATCAGGTCGGATCGCAGTCAAGCACAAGTTTATAGCAATTAAAAAAAAAGTGAAATAGAATTACCTAAGTAGATTTTTTTTTTGATTTTCTTTCTGTGGTTACAATACCATATACAATACAATAAGACATTCCTTTTTCTAGCACTGAATGTTGAAGATAAACTCAAAAGTAAATTTTGAATTGAATAAACTGCAACTGCTCATCTTTGAATCTTGGCTTCGACGCAGACATAGCGATTAAAGATAAAACGTCTCATCAAAAATATCACAATTACGTTTTACAGATTGACCCAAACGAAAATTGTGGAATGAGAAAAAAAATTCAAACAACCAAAATCTAGCATTGATTGTTAAAAACAAATAACAAAACAAAAATCGCAAAATTCAAAATCAATCCAATCACGGTCACCTTAAACCCTTTTTGTCATCAAAAAACCATTACAGTTCACTTGATCCCTTCTTCCATTAAAATAGAACATTTTTCAATAGCAGTTAATATCAGATTGGTCGTATCAATGATCAAATGTGTCGGTTTTCTTATTCTGTAAGTGGTGAGCGCGAGCCATGTCAAAATTACACGTTGCTCGCGTAATTGTGATTGGATTTTGTCTCCTTTTTACAATTTTTTAGGGTTCTCTTGGTGTAGAGGATAATATGGAAGATTGTTTCGATGTATACAACCTTATAGGGACGAGATATGCAAATGTTATGAAGGAAATATCCAACAGTTGTGATGATAGCAGGATAGATATTAATCAGGGATGTGTTTGAAAGAGTCACCATGAATTTAGAACGTAAAAGTGACTAATTATACAACCATCTGGCTTTCAGTAAAAAAAAGTCAGCAAAAGTCAGTGGCTGGCAGTCAGTAAAAGTCTGACAATTCCCAAAACGAGATGATATTTGATAATGTCTTACTAGAAAATAAAAAAGTAATTAATATTAAGATCTAAACTTTCTTCGGTAAGAATCTATAATACAAATTGTATAGTGTCAGTGATAAAAACTGGTTTTGCCACGTGACGTTACAATAACACAGGAAGATTTCATGTATATTCTTGAAGTTATTACTACTGCGCTGATTATAGAAAATCTATAATGATTAGAATATCAAATGATTTTCTCTCTTTTCGAGATTGAAAATTGAATAGTTTAAGTTAAGAATGTAAATTCTTGTTTAAATGTCATATCGTTTCGTTATCGTTTTCAAACAGGTTTTCAGACTAGCAGAAATAAATATGAGAGGATACGCATGGTTCAGAAAGGGGACACTAAAATTGGAACTAGGCTAAACTATTTTTTCCAAAAATGAAAGTCAGAAGTCAGATCAATCAATGATTACAATTAAAACGGTGTCTCACACTGAAAAATCTGCGGAACCGCTCACAATTCTACCAATTCAATCCTACCAACCAATGTTTACCTGGCTTGTTTTTTACATCTAAACCCTTTGTTTCGTTCGTGAGAACACTCGATCGGAAATTACCATTTTTAGATATTGGATTATCGACATCCACACTGGATTTGAGGTTATTTTAAAAACTCGATCGGCAGAATCGATTTGGTATCGAGTAACACGATTTGGGCGGTATCGTGCAGGGTACCATCAGCATTAGTTAGCGGAGTTTTGAATAATCTTGCGAACTTACCGGCTGTTGACTGATGCTGCGTTCGAAACGCCATCTACTGATGGTTTTCTGAAACAAAAAAAATTGTCTAGTAAACTTTAACTTCTGAAACATATGACATGGACCTAGAAGTAGAATTAAAGGGGAATTGAAGGCGCCTTCTCGCTCCACCTTAGAGCAGAAGTCATTGGAGGATTTCCTACATTAAAAAATCTATAAATAAAAAGGAAGGCTTTTTACCAGTGGGTAAAAATCATCCAATTACAACTCCCGGCCTTGAGCAGAGCAGGAAACAGTGCTAGATTCTGACCAAAAAACCTACCCCGTTCCTACGTTGCCTTTATAAAGGAAGGTCAATTTAGTTGTCGACGATTTATTGAATGGTGAACATTAACGATATAACCAACATTTTATTGTTACAATGCTACTACTAATGTTTATTTTATGTTTATCTCCATAGAATTTGACCTCGAGGAATTTGATCACAAAGTCATTGGAAACTCAAAAGTGTCTATGATTAATTTATCTGAAAAAAAATGCTTAGAATTTTATTTATAAAAACTTTATGCACATAACACTGTACAGAGGCGGACTTAATGCCTTTTATCTTGACGAAAATGATGATTTTAAAACTATAGATCAAACATAATATGTACCACCTAATGTGCCTACTCTTTAGGTTGACAGCGAAGAAGCTTATATTAATAACTATAACAATAAACGTTATGTTATTGAACAAGACTTCATGATATTTATGCAGGTTTTTATCTCAGAAAGAAATGAATACTACACAGCTCCAAAGAACTTGATTGGATATATATTGCAGATGATATGGGGACGGGCAGATGCAACAACATTACGAACCATCAGACCGCCTCCTTACATGATCATTATGACTATATCTCCTTTATTGGTAACTGTAGTAATCGATGATGATGCTGCATCTGCTGTCAAAGTTACTAATATTTAAATTATAAGTGGAAAGAAAGAGAGAAGGCAGCCATATACTCAAATGAGAAAATAAAAGGCTATGAAAGGTATGAACTGTTATAATAACACTTTTTAAATTTATTTATTGACTTAAGAAACAGTTACAAAATAGTGATGCTAGGCATAGGCGTACCTGTGTTACACGAGCTATCGTCTTCTACTAATTACATGCGTCGTTTTCGTTTTATGCAATAAAATCCAAAATAAAAATAAAGTTAAAAAAGAATGTTTTCTTAAGAAAGAATGGACGAATAAGGATTTGGAAAAGTGAGAAGAGGTATTTTCTATGCAATGGAACAAGACAAGCATAACCTGACGAGCGAATACTTTGAAGAAATGAAGATTGATGACTCATAATTCATTTTAAGATTACTTATTATGCATGCCAATCGAGTGCTGGGTGGGTAAGCATAAAATTGGAACCCTGAAATGGCATAACGGGGTCACAGTAGACCACGAAGAAGATAGTGGGATGCCAGAGCTGGGAACAATTAAAGGAACGATAGTAGGTGTTTTCCGAACAGTGGTATTCCACTCTTGGGAAAACACCGCTATTGCTCCGATGTACAAGGGTACATGCCAATAATAATAATGAGAAAAAGGAACCCTTTGCCTTATACATGACTTGACTGAAAAAATAAACGTATTCAAAGCATCTGTGGAAGAAGCAATAGGTAATGCTAATAGTAGAACTAAATCTATGAATGTTGATGATATACTTACATCCAATATGGATCTGGAAGACTTGCAGAAGCTCCATAATGAGGAGCCAGGTGATAAGGGCTGACGTAATTAACCATGGGAACCGCATACATTTTACTTTGATCACTTTTGTACCTTTGGTAAATTAAATGCTTTGCTAGTTTCTTTAAATGCAATTTCTGGTTTTCATGTAAAGGAAACTGAAATATCAAAAAAAAAAATGTTTGTTGTATTATTTTGATGGTATTTATATACACTTGATTTTAGAATGTAAAGTGAAATACGGTGTATTTGCTTTAATTTAACTTTTACTTCAAGTTTAGAATATACAGCGTATACAAAAAATCTTATGCAAACATCAATTGATTTCTGATAAGAAGATACTTTATGAATATGGTGAAAAAAAAATATATTGTGAGACAACCGACATGTCCTAGAACCAAAAATCGAACAGATTTGATATCCACACGGCATCATCCTTTTTCATAAAGAGGAGGCCTAAGTTCTACCAATGCGAGTTTACGCGAGCATTATGCTAGAAAAAATATCTATATTTCCTGCGACTGAAATGACACTCATTAGTCCAGCAACTAAATAAGTGCCTCACTAATGCCTGTTACGTAAGATTACAAAACTGCTTATGTAAATAGGCGTAATAGTCAACAAAGTTTAAAGAAATGGCCGCCGCTTTGACGACAAAAACCTCCACATTCCACAGCTTTTGAAAATGCCGCGACCGTCACTAAATACACTCGAGTTGACAGAAAGCCGACGAGTCCCGATCTTAACCGAATCGAATTTGACAATAGTTCCACTTAGCGGCCCACAGATGTCGTTAGCGCCCGCTGCGCCCGCGCCGCGCAACATGCAGAGATTAGAAATTAGTATTCGTATAACTGTTACGTTTGAAAAAAGGTGATCTGGTTTTTTTGCAATTTTATTTTTTTATTATAAGAGTTGTTAATCTAATATACATTTTTTCGTACTTATTTTTTTTAGTGAAGTGTTTTCTTTTAAAAACGTTTTTACATGAAAATTTGTTTTTGCTTTCGCTTTAAAAACATTATTTTTAAAAATGTATATTGTTAAAAATGTATATAAGTTTAGGATAATATAATCGTTTTGAGTTTTGACAGACGACTTTGTTTAACTTTAATTCAATTCTGTTTGTATAATAGGTTGCTACGCAGATTTTGCGTAAGTAATATGACAAGGCAGAAAATTGTATGTTTTCTAGAACATATATTATGTACAATAAAGTATTCATAAATTCATAAAAAGTGGACTTTAAAGAGCTGCATTTCAACGAGATTTTTTTAAACTTGATTGACACGAGTCGTGATTCGTGCGTATGTAAGACATACTTATATCATTAGGTACTTGTGCTACCGTTACATTAAGTACAAACTACTTAAGGTAACTATCACTCTGATAGCGAACCCGAGGGGGGTAGGCACGGTGATTGGTGAAAAAAGTCGAGCTCTCACAAGTAGGAAACGAATAAGAACGAATGTTTTTTCTGTTGGCTATTTAACTTGATTATTTACGCAGTCACTTTGATGTTTGACTGCACCTTGCGTTGTTGATATTAATTTTGATACTTGATTGGTTTTGTTGTTTAGGAATTATGATTTTGAACATTTCCTTGTCTTATTTACAATATTCGCAGTTATTTTGTGTACATTTATCATGAGGTTTTCAATATTTTTTTTCATTTTTGGTGTTAAATTACAGTTAAAAAATCTACACTTAATTAAGACGCAAAGTTGGTACACTGCAGCTTTACTAAATAACAGTTATGGTAAGTAATTATAATCGTTCAAACTGTGCGATTCAAATCCAGCAAAATGGTGGGATTGTGGGTGGTGATAGTGGTGATGATGTTCAACGACATTACAATGAAAAGCATAAACTTCACTATCAACATCACCAGCCTTTTAAATGTTCCCACTGCTGGGACACAGGCCTCCTCATCAGGAGAGGGAACGGGCCATAATCCACACGCGGGCCCAGTGCGGATTGGTGGATGTCACATGTCTTTGTATTTTTGGTTCTATGGACATGTCGGTTTCCTCGGTTTCTAACTTACACTAGACACTTCAACAAAAATTAATTCATCATTCATAAGTGTTGTCATACAATGTGGTAAGGGTGCCAATGTTTTGGGCATGTTGCCGGTCAAGTCAACCGCGATGCAGAGTTTTTCGGCGTCATATTATAGTTTTTTTTTAGTTAATTTTAATTAGCTAAGGGTTTCTATTATTCTGTTTGGGGGTTATAAATAAATTAGTTAATTATTTTATAAGTAATCAACATTTCATCAAGTATCAAAACCGCTTGCTCCACAAACAAATTGATCAATCACAAATCGATGTCGGTAATCGGATCGATTTACTTTTACACGATTCGATTCCTACTCGGATCCCGATTGTTTCCGAATCGCGGCGAGCTCAAACGAATGCAAGATATATAGTTACTTTCGTCATGGAAACTGTTGGCCGGAATTAAAAACTTTTTTTGAGAATCCTATTTAAAAGAGTTCCTCTTTTTAAAAATAGAATTAGAAAAGAAAAAGTATTGGATTGTAATTGTTGAGCTTTATAATTAATGTGATGCCGCATCACAACACATCCACATCACTGATGTGTTCACACACACATCACTGATGTGTTGTAGTTCTTTATGATGAAATCAATTATTTTTTTATTGGTTTGGGACAAGACGCAATCACATATTATTATTGTGCAAGTAATAATGACAATTAAGTTAAAGTTTGTATTTATGTTTGTTGGTTTAGTGTGTAAGGTGTGGTTTAAGTTATATTTATTTTAATGCTTTATGCACACAAAAGTACAGATGTTGACTAAATGGTTTAGACATGTTCTACCAGTCAACTTTTTGGTGATACAGAGAAAAATAGTGTTACGTGCACTAAATGAGAAAACAAAAGGCTAAGTCAAAGACAAGTTTGTTTATATTCTGTTACGTAAATTTTTATTTGAGTTTCTATCATAAATACTCAAATACAAAATATACTTGACTATCACATTAGATTTATCTGTAAATATAATTTTAAATTGTTCACTAAATAATCAAATATTTAATCATCATAAAAACCGAAGGTACCTGCGATTTGAAGGGACAGAAAAGTTATGTCTCAACAATAAATGAAAGAAAAAACTTTTTCTGTTATGTGTTTTATCTTTGAAAGAGTTCTAAGCATCTGAACAGCAGTAAGAAAAAAACATCTCAATTATGTAGATAATATTAATGTATTTAGGCCGGATTTGATGTTTGTCAATAATGTATGCCCTTTGACACTATTTCCAAAATAAAGGGGTCAAGTTACACTTTATTTCTCAAATAATGGTGTTGACTATTGAAATATCAACTAAAAAATTATATGTTAACTATACTTGTTCACAGTCTAGTTCCATTAAATGGAAAAAAATCCGATAAGTAGATACAATAATAGGCCACGTTTGTAAACTTTGCACTTTATGAATAACTTTTCCAACTTTGCAGTAAAACTAAAAAAAAGTTCAATTAGACAAAATCACAAGCCTTTTTCTTGAACCTAATTATGTTTAACCAGATATTTAAACATACAGAAATCCTGAAAAATTATTTACGCATTCAACACGTCAATACAAATGTCTTCATTATCTCAATGTCAAACAGAACTTCATACAAAAACAATGAGAACTCCCACATCGCGAGTTTCCGAGAAAACTCCACGAAAACGTCAAATTCCTCGACTAATCGAATAAGGTAAGTCGACAATCGAAACGCTGCGAATAAGCAATCGATCACCGTAAGTCACTTTACATTTATAATTCGTTAAAACAAACCTTTCCAAATATTTGGTATATTTTATGTTAAAAAGTTCGTTAAGAAAAACTTAAAAATCGAATAAATGAACGCACTACTTTAAATCCATTAATGTTGCCAACAAAAAGTTTACGAAAAAAAAAGTTTGACCGCGAATGCCAGTAACTTTTTCAAATTTCGAATTTGGAACGCATAGGCCTGCGCTCGCCGCGACGCCCCACGTGCTAGTGAGGTGACATGCACGCACCCCGGAAAATTCGCGAGTCCCCCTTGCAAGTTTATACGCATCGGAGTGGGGCCCGGGGCCTCCCTAATCGAATAACAATCGTAATTGGGGGCGCTATTAATGAATCATTAATTCGTGTTCAGGAATGTTGCGATGACTTTTGACTTGTGGTGTGGTGAAGTTGCTTGTCTAATTTTGATGGGATTAATTGCATGGGAGATAGATTTGTTTGAATTAATTTTCAATGTAAAATGTACTGATGTTTTGGTGGTAAACCTTGTTCAATTTAATGTTCTAAAACATATTTATTTTTTAATTGCTATAAACTAGACCTTGACTGCGATCCCACCTGATGGTAAGCAGTGATACAATCATTGATGTTGAGGCACATTAGCCTATTAAGAGCCTATTCACTCTAGCCTTGAATACACCCAAATTATAATCGTACGGAAAGACCGCAGCCGGCAAACCGTTCCAGTCCCTCGATGTATGTGGTATGAACGACGAGGCAAAACGCTTAGTCCGGACCGTAGATGTCTCAACGTGAGGGTGTATATTTGCCGTACTGTATAGGATGTCCGATGGTAAAATTGAGATAGCGGAATCAAATCGTGTAATTCCCGCGCTCACTCTTCAAAATGCATCCTGTAGAAAACCGAAAGGCTGGCTATTTATGGGGAGTTAACAACAGTATAGTCCGTTTTTTAATCCTAGACTACGATTTGACAACTTAAAATGTCAAACTCCATGAAATTGGGAATATATTTCTGTAGTGTGACATTCTGAGTTGTCAAATCGTAGTCCAGAATTAAAAAAAGAAACTATAGATAGTTCTTATTCTAAATTTAAAATCAAATCACGAACACCCGATCACATTCAATAAATTCAAAAATAAGCCGAAACAAAACGACGAACTACATCAAACTTGATAGCACAAACTCCAGCAAAATCGTTCACTAGCATGACAGTCACGGACCCACTAACTCGCATTTACTGGCTAAACAAAAGGGCAAAACTGACAAAAATTCCCCTCACAACCGGGGAATAATTTTCCAATATGGCAATAATATGACACAACAGTGGCAACACCGCGTGAATAATAAATATGGTGGGGACACGCGCAGTGCGTACTCTCAATTATTTACGCGCAAATTATGGAAGTAACATGCGTAGTTTTGTTTTTTGGACGAAAATGTGGTATGTCTTGGAGAAATTGGGAATGTAGGGCAAAGTTACACTTCGGCTAATATATCTTATACTAGCGACACGCCCCAGCTTCGCACGGGTACTGATATTGAATTATGCTTGTATTATACACATAAACCTTCCTCTTGAATCACTCTATCTATTAAAAAAACCGCATCAAAATCCGTTGCGTAGTTTTAAAGATACATACATAATAATAATAATATCTCCACAACTATCACACAACGCCATCTAGTCCCTAGCTAAGCAGAGCTTGTGTTATGGGTACTAGACAACTGATAAACATACTTGTATATTTCTAAATACATACATATTATAGATAAATTACACCCAGACACAGAACAAAATGATCGTGCTCATCACACAAACATTTGTCCTGGGTGGGAATCGAACCCACGACCTCCAGCATAGCAGTCAGGGTCACTAACTACTAGACTGACAGGCCAGTCAACATACATCTGGGACAGCGGTAAGCAACTTTGTTTTATACAATGTAATGAAGTTTTTGGTAATGTTATGAAGTATTTTATTATAATTATTTTTAAGTGCGTGTAATGATGTTGACGATGAAGAAATAAAAATGGTTCATTAGTTTGATTACTAATAGGTATAGGTTGTTGATGTTGTCATCAATTATTTTGTTATTAATTATGGAGTAGATGATCAGATACGACTAGTAGGTACATTAATTGTATTTGTATGTATTGTTTATAAGACATATCTCTGTTTAATTACTAACAATATTAGTATAATTACATTATTATACTTCGTGATTCAAATACCTATAAGAGCAAAAAAAACTGTGAACTCCAATTTGAATAGCAAGCATCGCTTAAATTGTTTTTTTTTTATACTTTACCCATCACTAGTAGTTACTCATGTATATACACAAGACACTCAGACCTAGAACAACTATCTGTAGGCCATACAAATATTTGTTTCGTGCATGAATGAACTCACGACACACGGCATAACATCCAATCAATCAACTACTGCGCCACCCGTACAGAAATCATGCATTTTAATTTTTTTAAGGCGAGCTTGCACTAATTTTGAAACTCAAACACAAATATAATAAAAGAGAACACTATGAAAATATCATTATCATCATCACTTCAGCCGAAAGATATCCACTGCTGGATATAGGCCGATTGTCGAGTATACAAAAGTTAATACGACATATGGGCTTTCCTTAAAAAGGATAGCCACACACTAATATGAACAACTTTTACTATGAAACACCCATTGCTCCATAGATTTATCTATATATATAAAAGAAAGTCGGGTTTGTTACAACACTTATAACTCGAGATCGGCTGAACCGATTTAGCTGAAATTGGCAGGGAGGTAGTTTAGAGCCAGGAAAATGACATAGGATACTTTTTTTTAGGGTAGAGTAGGGTAAAGTAGGGTAGAGTAGGGTAGGGTAGAGTAGAATAATCTGTTGCCGGGAGCGAAGCCGCGGGCAAAAGCTAGTATTCATATAACTCAACAAAATGTAAAAAAAAATATCAGCGAGTTTTGTTTCGTGATTTTTACTACGACAAACAGACAACAAAATGAACTGTTCTGATTTTTCCTTTTGGGAGTACGTAACCTTAAAAAGGAAACAATATTTTAAAACATAATATTTTTGGTAAAATAAATATTTTCCTCTCACGAACTATTTTTCTAGAAGAGATTTATTAAATCATCATTTGATGATGATGATGAATTAATGACAATATGCTCAATTTTCTCACAGTTAATCACCTCATTAACTTGTTAGTATGCAAATTGAATGGTTGTAGCCAATGAAATGATGATTTTTTGCCATTAAGTAATATATTTATCAGAGCAAACATCTCTGCGCCGTAGGCAGGGAGTGATTGGTATCGTATGCCATTGATGTAGGAAAATGTGGTGGTATTGATATGGCATTTTGATGTAGCATTATATTATTGTAGTGTTATAGTCAACAAATAACTTTTAACTCAGCCAACCAGTCCGGTCGTCTGGTAACAGTCCAGATCGAGACCACGTCGTCGACGGTGCACACTGTTCCCGCGCGCCTCAAGGAATCGTCAGCAAACTGTGTAGGTAAAAATTATCCAATGACGAATCCTGCCCCTAGGCAGAGCGTGAGACATGGAACGGGAGGTGGTCAGTAAGAGTCTGACACTGACTCTTACTGACTAAATCACCTCCCGTTCCTTCCTTGCCTTAATCCCAGTGCCCTGGTAGCATCAAACTCTGGTCCCAGAAGGCTTCGACTCGGCTGGGCCCCTCCAGTTTGCTGACAACTCCTTGAGGCGCGCGGGAACACCGCAACTTGGTCCGCAGCGAAGAGGACCGCCTGCCACTTTTCCTCGCTGCGGACACGGCGATGCACTTCCCAAGCAGCACACCTCTACTGTGTGCTCCACCATGTCCTCCGGGTCGGCCACATATCACGGAGGAAACCTGGGTTCTCAATGTACTTTGCCCTGTATCCAGCGATCAAGGGGCAGTAGAAGCACATGTGTTACTGTCTCGTCCTCCTCCATGCAGGCTCTGCGGAGTGACTGTCTGTAACTCCCGTGTGGCTTATTAGTAGGATGTTTTTTCTATACATATAATAAAACAGTAACGAAAAAAAAAACTGTACATTGAGAATTTTCTGGAAAAAATAAGTGGATTTTGTTAGAAAAACGTAACTGATGACAAAAAGTGACTTTTTAAAATTTTTGTCTGTTTGTCTGTTTTTCTGTGCCTATGGTAAGGGTTGACGCCAAAACTACTGGATAGATTGAATTGAAATTCAGCAAAAATATTCCTTGTTTTTACCCGACTACGGCGAAGCAAAAGGAGGGTTATGATTTTGACCTATATGTATGTATGTGGGTATGGATGTTCATCTGTTCCCTCGTAACTTCTAAACTACTTATCAGAATTCGACAAATGACATATCATTAGAAGCGTCTTAATTGTCCGCTAGTTAATAGGCTATATGGGATTTCACAAAATCTAATGTGGCGCCCTCTAGCGGACAAAACATACGAAGTAAAAAAATAAAGTTAAGATAAATATGCCGTGTTTGGTATCATTTGAAAGCGCTTTACTTGTACATTTTGAATATATATATATTACTAGCATTTGCTTGTGACTTTACCTGTATTCATGGGCTGAGAAATCAATGAACCCAAGATTAACCTATTTAGAACTCCAAAATATGTTAAATAAAAATAAAGTTTAAAAACTAACACCCGACTACTTAAAACACGCTCTAAAAAGTACGAAACAAGAAAACAAGAAAGCCGTGGTCGTATGCCATAAGAATAATAAATTAAAAAAAGTGGTATACGACCACGGCTTTCTTGTTTTCTTGTTTCGTACTTTTTAGAGCGTGTTTTTAAGTAGTCGGGTGTTAGTTTTTAAACTTTATTTTTTTCATAAAATGTAATGTTATAAGCTGCTATCAATGCCGATATTGTTTTTGTTCACTAATTTTAACCTTTTGATTACCGTAATTAAATACATAATAGAAAGACAATATGTGTGTGAACGCCGGCGTTCGCTGGAGGCTTGATAGATAGTGTTTTTCGGATAATATTGTTTAGCTGAACCTCAAACCCGCATCCCACATCACTGGCGCCTATAATGCAATGCGCGAGCTCAGCGATGCTAGATAGCGAAAGGATAGTCGGTTCGATTACTGGAACCGTACGGTGGTCCTTTTTATGGCAAGATTTAATATTGATGCCTTTTATTACCCGTTGTAACTTTGCTCATCAATTAGACGATATTGTACAGTTTTTTGTTAGAAATTGCCAGAACATTCCATATCTAGATGATTTTATAGTTTCGTTCATTTTTTGTTTGTTATCCGTAACATTCGAACTAATTGTAGTCTCCATTGTGTTGCCTGAGATCAATCTGATTAATTGAATAGTTATGAATAACATTAATAATGAAACATAGATATCAAAGAGTCTCTCAATGTTGTTATACACTCAGTGACATAAGGCTAGAGTGGATAGGATATTAATAAAGTAGTGCGCTTCACTGCTTACCTTCAGGAGAGATTGCAGTCAAGCCCTGCCTAGCTTATACATCTTATTATCTTTAAAAATATTGCCTAGATATTTTTGTCGTAAAAGTTAAGAATTATTTCTTTGTTTGACATCTAGACGTACATTGTAAAGTATTATTTCTTCCAGAGTTTAAGAATAGAATAAACTTTACAAAAGTTCATTGTACACCAAAATAGTAACAATCATCCACTTTAGGGATGACGAACCTATAGCACGAGTGGCATTCAATTTAGGGCACACTAATTAAAACATCTAGCTTTGTTTTATTTTTTTTAATAAATCATCAACAAAATATTGGAAGGCACACTTTTGTTTATTTTTTACAATAGATCCAAGATCATCAATAAAGGTTCGTTATCCCTGACCTAATTATTTTTAACTAGCTTTTGCCCGCAGCTTCGCCCGCGTACATAAAATATAGCCTATGTCACTCAGGAGTAAAGCAGCTTTCTATTGTTGCTAATTTTTTTCCAATCGGACCAGTAGTTCCAGAGATTACCCCCTACAAACAAAAAAAACAAAAAAACAAACTTTACCTCTTTATTATATTAGTGTACATTACGATGTTACTCAAAAAATATGTTACGATTTTAAATGGTATCGAATTTTTGGCACCAACCCAACTTTAAAATTTTTGTTAACAATTAAAAAAAAAAAAAATTTTAAACTGAATAAGTTCAAACAATATTGACACCAACCTTCACCAAAAAATACACGATATTTTTCAACACAAATCCAAAACCCGCCAATCACTTTGTGTAAATTCCGTAATATTCAGAAAAGTCAGGGGTATGCAATCGTAATATCCGCGGGTCGCTTTACTAGCGCCGTGGGATCTCGTAAACTGAGGGAACTAATGAGGATTTACGGGGTCTCGGAGACGTATGCTAGCCAGGGTGGTGCAACACCGGGGCTACGTGTGGCATAAGAAAAAAAGACTTTTAAAAATAGACAGACACAGATTTATAATTTACAAGCTCTACTTAGTTTGGGTCTAGATGGCGTTGTGTGAATACTGTGGTATCGTAGTCAGCAGTAGTTTATAAATGTATCAATACTAAAGGATTATTATTATTTTTTGTGTTATGCATATTTTATTGCATAAAAAAACATTTTTTTGTTAGATATTAAAAAATATATATAATTTTACTTTCTTGAACTACGTTTTCATGATTCTTTTCAGTAATTTGTGTGTATATTTATGTATATAATTTAGATCGTCGCTTTTTTGGGAGGGGCAGAAATCATCAAACACCTCTCTCACTCTGAGAGAACCAAAAAAAAGAATCTGACTTTTATTAACTATAATTGTTTTAAGTTTAAGTAAAATATTTGCCTAGTTTTAGATAAAATAAACGTCAACTAGCTTGCTTGAATCATTTCTTTTTTATGAATTCAGTTTTGTGTCGGAAAAGAAAAATGAAAAAAATTATATTGCTTTTCCTAAACTACCGCAAACCAAAGACCTTTGCAATTCTTGAATAAGTCTCAAGGTCAGTTGTTTTTCAGGCAAGAAAATAAACTCAACCAAGGTCTACCAACCCCTGTGACATCAGTACAAAAGGTAAGTAATACTCATTGATGCAGGAGACATGCGACCCTCACACATTTTATATTACCTCTTGTTCCTCCTCCAGTAAAAACTGTGGGGTGACTAATGTCCTTTGTCTTATAAAACAAAGCAAAGGAAACACACTAACACTCATGTTTACAAGGAAAAGTTATTTTTGGAAAATTGAAATACCTACTTGTAAAACACCAAACAAAAAACTGGTCAAATCCGTGTCGAACAATATTTGTCGTAAATGAAGCGCATTACTCATATAGGTCATCGTATTATTATTTTAAACTCCGTAAGATTTTAATAAAATAGAATAGAATGTAATGGAATAGAATAACACTTACACCAAAAAGTAACGTATACACCGTTAAATTTTAGTCGTTTTAATCCCGAAGAGGGTCGATCCAGTACATGAAACACTATCGATTTGTGTAGATAAAATAAAAAATAACGTACTTTTTTCTTAATCTCTTATTGATATACGCATTTACGAAATTAATTTCTTTAAGTAAACGAGTCATTGACCTAGTAGGTAGTTGTTGGTCGTTGCGTACTAACTACCTACAAGTCATTGAACTCGCCCAGCTGACGTTTACTTAAAGAAATCAATTTAGAACATGCCTAAATTAATTCGAGTTTTAAAAAAAAGTACTTTGTTTTTTATTCTAACTTTACCAATCGATAGTGTTTCATGTACTGAATCGATCCTCCAAGGGATTAAAGCGATCAAGATTTGACGGTGTATATAAACTGAAATCTATGCTATCGCTGTCAGCGATAACACCGCCATAGTGTTATCGCTGACAGCGATAGCAGACCACCAGCTTAAGTAAGGACTTAAAATTATACATTGTGTGGTCTGTGGTGTATCTACAGCTAACAAATTAATCAGACCATTTTGAATAAAAAAAAAAAACAATAAAACTTTTAGCCATCAGGTGGGATCGCAGTCAAGCACTAGTTTATTGCAATTAAAAAAAAAGCCCAATTTGATTGGTCTATCACTCTTACCAAGAAAAAGGAGTTTATTATTTTACAAAATTTATTGTAAGGACTCCGCTTTTATCATTTGACTACCCATAGATCGACTTCCGAAAGATAACCTTGGGGTCCTGAAACGCATGGTAAAAAAAGACCACAAGCGTGATTTAGTCAGTAAAAGCCTGACATGCCCTCCCGCTTCGCTACAGTGCGGGACAAGTTACAGAATGATTTCTCACCTCTTGAACCCCGAGCGAACGCCGGCATTCTTACCTAGTCTTTCTACTGTCTCAAATTAAGGTATTGGAAAGGTTAAAATTTGTTTATTAGTATATCTATGATTGTATTCACTTTTCCTTTATCATTTATTACAGCAGCCACTGTTTGTCTCTCCATCACCCTAAGGTTCCACGGCGCGCACCGTTCCCGCGCGCCTCAAGGAGTTGTCAGCAACTGCAGGGGCCCTTCAGGGTCGAAGCCTCCTGGAGCCTAGAGGGTGGTGCAAACTGTTACCTCGACTCCAGGAATAAGGCAAGGAAGGTGCGGGGTAGGTTTTTTAGTCAGTAAGAGTCTGACACTGGTCTCCCGCTCCGCCCAAGAGCGGGTTTCGTCATTGGATGATTTTCACCTACCATAAAAAAAAATAAAAAAAAAAAACACCCTAAGGTTGACTGGTAGAAAATGCCTAAGGCATTAAGTTCGCCTCTGTACATTTTTTGTGCATGAAGTGTTTAATCTTACTAATCTTAATTCTTACTATTAATATTATAAATGCGAAAGTTACGATGTTTGGATGTATGTTACTCAATCACGCCAAAACGGCTGGACGGATCCGAATGAAATTTGGCACAGATATAGGATACACTCCGGAATAGGACATAGGCTAGTTTTTATCCCGGAAACCCTAATCCCAACCCCAATAACACGCGGGCAAAAGCTAGTAAATAAATAAAATAAAAAAACCATTTTGCTACAGAACCCTCAAAAATCAGCAAACATGCAAATGATTAGGGTCATTTAACCAATTAAATTAGCCTTATTCGTCTTCAGTAGGACTCCCTAATAAAGGCTATCCACCTGTCCCCTGATTAAAAACTTCGTTAGCGAACGAAATCAAGATGTCGTCGATGTATTCAGTTCTTTTGACAACAAAATTACGCTGTGTATGTAAAGTTAAATGTTGCACGTGTGTTAAAGATATATGGTCTTCACCTGCACATATTTTGAGCAAGGGTCCGGGAAAAATCTGAAAAGGAATCTCGAGATTTTTTTTTTATTGTAGGAAAAATCATCTAATGACGAATCCCGCCGGAATTAGGCGGAGTAGGAAACAGTGTCAGACTCTTATTGTCTAAACGACCCACCCCATTCCTTCTTAGCCCTCATACCGGGTCAGACCTTCCTTTCAGAAGCCGGACCGGGGCCCCAGTAGGCTTCGGCCCTGCAGTTGGGCCTCTACACTTGCTGAAAACTCCTTGAAACGCGCGAGAACAGAGCGCGCCGTCGACAACCTGGCTTGGTCTGGATCGTTACCAGACGACCGGACGGCGAGGTATTTATTGCTCGCCGTCCGGGAGCCCGCGCCTGCGGTGGCCGGAAATCGGGATCTGTTGATCGATGAAATTTCTAAATTCCTATTGCATTTGGCCTTGTAGTTTCTTGCACGTTTTTCTACACAGAGATCAAAGCTTTGGAATGTGCAAAAATAGTTTCAACTTTTTTTTCTTTTTTTATGGCTGACCGACCTTGACTATTCAAAAGTATCAGTAAACGGTTTTTTGAAATAAAATGCTTTGAGTTTGTGTTTGTATGCCTCTTCAGTAGATAACTAGATATAGCCTGTTAAAAAAAATCAGCCTAGTTCAATACATCTTGACCAGTTAGACGAACAAAAATGTAGACCAGCAAATTTTTTTCCGCATAGTAAAAGTTGTTAGTTAACATAACTACTATCAGCTTATCGCTTTTTTAACGACATCCAAAGTGACGTTTGATGCAAAAGTAATGGGAAAGAAAGATACCACCTGAAAACTCTGTTGGCATTCGGTAATTCTTCAGTTACTCAAGAATAAACCTACTGGAAGAAACATGTATTGGTGAACATTTTATACGCAGGAAATAAGTACTACACTATATTTTAATTAAATCTTATTATCTGTTATTTATTTATAGTGCACACCTACCACAGTGTTGTCTTTTTTAACCCGACGGTTGACTGGTATTGCCTTGTTGCAATAAGTCCGCCTATATACCACTACTGTACATGAAGATTAAATAAATAAATAAGTTGAACCCAATGCTATAGTTACACGCAACTCCCCGCTTCAATTGAGACCCAAAAATCTGTTACCTGAAGATCATTCGCCATTTTGGGTCAAACTTATTGTACTTGCACACAAAAATATAAATAATTCAATAAAAAACATAACAATAACGCCCAAATTAAATGGTTAAATCGTGCACTATATTCCGCCCTGTGGTTTCGTTCGCCATTCAGCGTAATTTTATAACAGATATGATGCACATTTACATGGGGTTTACCTGATAATGGTGCTTTAGAGACTTAAAGGGACATTATGAAGGATTTTTGGGCAACATTTTGGAATTTTATGGTACTTTGTGGTGGCGGCAAGGTGCATTGTACGGTGAAAGATTATGTTTAAGTATCTTTAGGATTTGTGGGATAAGTTGAGTTTAATTGAGCGGGGAACTTCTCTGGAATCGAAATACAAAAGAAGAAACTGACTGACTGACATATCAACGCACAGCCGAAACTATTGGGGCTAGGAACTTGAAATTTTGTACCAGGTTTCTTTTATGACTAAGAAAGGTTTTTCTAAAATTCACCCCCTAAAGGGAGGAAAGGGGGTCGCTTACAATGGGCCTTATAAAAAGACTCAAGGTCACTCAAAGGGCAATGGAAAGGGCTATGCTCGGAGTATCCTTGCGTGATAGAATCAGAAATGAGGATATCCGCAAGAGAACCAAGGTTGCCGACGTAGCGAAAAGAATCGCCAAACTTAAGTGGCAATGGGCAGGGCAAATTGCACGCAGAACGGATGGCCGCTGGGGCCGAAAGGTTCTGGAGTGGCGACCGCGTACCGGAAGACGTAGCGTTGGAAGGCCTCCCACAAGGTGGACCGATGACCTGGTCAGGGTTGCTGGAAGCCGATGGATGCAAGACGCACAGGACCGGTCTTTCTGGCGGCGCTTGGGGGAGGCCTATGTCCAGCAGTGGACGTCTTTCGGCTGAAATGATGAAAGGGAGGAAACAAAAAAAAAGTACACTAAGCTCTTGAGCATACAAAGCCTACGGTAAAAGTTGACGTTAAACATGTTTTTATGCATCTAAGTGTACTAAATGATCTTTCGATTGTAGCAGTGAAAAAGGCATTGCTAGTAAAGTTTCTAGGGCTATCTTAAGCTTTGGATGAAAAGATTGTGCTACTTGTATTTACTCCGTATTTCCAATACTTTCAAAGTCCTGTTTTTTTTTCTGGTAGGAAATCTTGCATTCACATCTCCGCGCTCTTGGATGAGGCGGGAAGATAGAGTCGGACTTGTACTGACTAAAAACCCACTCCTGTTCCTTCCTTGTCATCGTTCCATGCAGCAGCCCGTCTAGTTACGCCCATGGCTGCAAGCACGCCGAAAATGTACATGGTACCAACCGTACACTCAAAACTGTTCCACTGGTAGCCAAAAAAATCGCATTGTTTTTCTAAAAAAAAAAAAACATCACTACATAGTATAAAACAAAGTCGCTTTCTCAGTCCCTATGTCCCTTTGTATGCTTAAATCTTTGAAACTACGCAACGGATTTTGATGCGGTTTTTTTTAATAAATACAATGATTCAAGAGGAAGGTTTATAGCTATAATATATCACCTTTGTACCCGTGCGAAGCTGGGGCGGGTCGCTAGTATGCGATAAAATAATCGAATATGCGAAAAAAAATTCTTAAACGACCTCCTGAATCATTTCTAGTTTTAAGTTAACAACTCAAAAACTACAAATATCATAAATAAAATTACCATACTTAACCTAACTTAAACTAGTAAATTTCTCAAGTTAAGTGGCAAGTTACTTCGCCGTAACTCTTTCGGCTAAGTTAAATAACTTGGTGTCAAGTTGGAGTTAAGTAACTCTAATTACGGTACGCTAGCTTTATTGTAGGTAGTTGAATGTTCTGAACGTAATTTTAATGCTGCGTTAATTTATTTTAAGATTTGAATGTAGATTTTCATTTTGATACAAGTGGAGAAAGTTTGACATTACTACCGAGATAATTGATAAATTACACCCAGAAATAGAACTAATGATTAAGGACATCACAAAAATATTTGTCTTGGGTAGGAATCGAATCTAAGACCTCGGCATAGCAGCCAGGGCCACTAATTACTAAACCAACAGCTCAGTCAAAAATCTAAACACTCTCGGCCGTTACAGAGTAAAAAAGAACCAGTAGCACTTTTTTCTGACTAGAAAGTCATCATCATCAGCCTTTTAAGGTTCCCACTGCAGGGACACAGGCCTCCTCTCTCTAGGAGAGGGAATGGGCCATAATCCACCACGCGGGCCCAGTGCGGAAGACATGTGACATCCACCAATGTCACATGTCTTCGAATTTTTGGTTCTAGGACATGCCGGTTTCCTCACGATGTTTTCCTTCACCGTTTTGAGAGCAGTGGTGATGAAATAAATTACACAAAGTAATGCGCCTGGCTGGGTTTGAACCCGCGACCTACAACTCGTAAGTCGGGGCCGTTACCACTCGGCCACCACTGCGCTGCACTAGAAAGTCATGCAATCATAAAATCAAGAAGGCAATTAAAAAGTTTGAATACTAAGAAGGTTTTAAACATCTAAAAAATTAGCGCTGCTTCTACTACAAAAAAACCCTACTTATACCTACAATCGAGTTCAAGATATACAGGCAAGTGCGATACATAATGGTGAGCGAGTGACGGCCACGCTCGACCCCTGAATGCGCCTGCACTTTGCATTTCAAATGCACCCATTGTATGCACATTTTTACCGACTTATTACTTTCTATCTGGGTGCATAAGGTCCGCAAATTATTTCTGTTAGGAAAAGCTGCAATAATAATAAATAAATATCCCACAACCATCACACAACATCGCCAAGCAAAGTGAGCTTACGTCATCATCATCAACCTAGCGTAAGTCCCGGTTGCTACCTTGGCTTTCACCTCGGTGCCCGGGGTCCGCTGAGTGAGCTTGCGTGACAAATGATAAACATACTTATATATATCTAAGTCATGCTGCTGTCATGTCACTGCTGGAGATAGGCCTCACCCAAGCGCCACCACAAAGACCGGTCCTGTCCGCCTTACATCCATTGGATGATCCAGCAAACCTGACCAGGTCATCGGTCCACCTTGTGGGAGGATTTCCAACGCTGCGCCGCCTTCAGGTACGCGGTCGCCACTCCAGAATCTTTCAGCCCCAGCGGCCATCCGTTCTGCGTGCAATGTGCCCTGACCATTGCCACTTAAGTTTGGCGATTGTTTTCGCTATGTCGGCAACCTTGGTTCTCTTGCGGCTATCTTCATTTCTGATTCGATCACGCAAGGATACTCCGAATATAACCCTTTCCGTTGCCGTTTGAGTGATATTTCTAAGTACAAACATATTATAGAAATTTAAACCCAGAAACAGATTTTTCCACCACCATTTTCCTAAATGGAAATGAAACCCACAACCTCCGACATAACAGTCAGGATCACTAACCGCTAAACTATGAGGCCAGTCAATAGTGGTTAAGTTTTTAATTCAAAGTAGATAATTATGAATCCATTATTATGATATACCATTAGCAAGTAGCAAGAAGCGGAACGGGCCATTATTAATTAATTACAAATCTAAATGATATTTGCATCTAGACTGTACCAGCGGCACCGCCTTCATAAAAGTAATCTGGACTAGTTCGAGTTGAACTCTCACACTGTGGGTTCCGTACCGATCTACACTAATATAATAAAGAGGTAAAGTTTGTTTTTTTTTGTTTGTAGGAGGTTATCTCTGGAACTACTGGTCCGATTGGAAAAATATATAATAAAGAGGTAAAGTTTGTTTTTTTGTTTGTAGGAGGTAATCTCTGGAACTACTACTGGTCGGATTGGATAAATTTTAGCAATAATAGAAAGCTGCTTTACTCCTGAGTGACATAGGCGATATTTTATGTACGCGGGCGAAGCTGCTGGTAAAAGCTAGTCATTTATAAAAATAATTCAATTCCCGAATCGAGACTCCGAAGATTTTTCTGAATCAAAAAAAAAAAAATTTTTCTTTGTATGGCTGATGCTATACTTTCTGAATCAAAAAAAAATTTTTTTTCTTTGTATGGCTGATGCTATACTTTCTGAATCAAAAAAAAATTTTTTTTCTTTGTATGGCTGATGCTATACTATGCTTCTGGATGAGTTTAAACGATAAATATGTTTAAACCTACGACCTACGTCTGGTAACAGTCCAGACCAAGTCGTCGACTGCGCGCTCTGTTCCCGTACTGAGGCGTGCGGGAACAGCTCTCAGGCTGTCAGCAAAGCCGTAGGGACTCTGCAAAAGGGTCGAAGCAGAAGAAGAACGAACGGGGTGGGGTGGTTTAGTCAGTAAGACACTGTTTCCCGCTCAGCCCAAGATCTGAATGCGTCATTGGATAATTTTTGCCCACGATAAAAAAAGAAACCTACAACTCGTAAGCCAGGGCCTTTACCACTCGACCAAGACTGCTGTAAAAAAGATAGTACCTGAGAATATTTCCTAAAATATTTCTCGATTTATTTGCCAACGCTACAAGTGGAGTAACGAAGCCGTACGGCCGGATCAAATCGTCCCAATGCGTATTTTGTTTAAATTGTGACTGATACACCCCGTTAGGCCACGCTTCACCATAGCCTAGGTTAAGGGCCCGGATGAATAATGTCTGAAGCCTAGCATATTGTACTGTAAGGAGGTCTATTTCCTAATAGTTATGGTGGAGCTGGTTTGTATTAAGATTAGTTTATCTGGCGGGTCTTGTTTATATTTTTGACTAGCTTTTGCCCGCGGCTTCGCTCCCGGCAACAGATTATTCTACTCTACCCTACCCTCGTGGCTGGATAGACCTCACGGCGTCCTCACCTTCCGCATGACGCGGGTTCTCACCGGACATGGGAAGTTCGGGAGATTCCTGCACCGGATTCGTGCGGAAGAGACGTCCGGGTGTCGCCACTGTGAGGCGAGCCCGGAGGACACGGTGGAGCACACGGTGGAGGTGTGCCCTGCTTGGGAAGAGCATCGCCGTGTCCTCGTTGGGGTGATCGGCGGCGGCGACCTCTCGCGCCGGGCCCTGGTTCAGGCCATGGTCCGCAGCGAAGAGGAATGGCAGGCGGTCGCCTCCTTCTGCGAAGCAGTAATGCTCGTAAAGGAGGAGGCCGACCGCATAAGGCAAAGGCAACGGCGTACTCGCAGTAGCCGTCGCCGCCGCGATCCTGCCGATATCCGGCCACCGTAGACACTGGCTCGCGGACGGTGAGCAATGGGTAGCTCGCCGTCCGGTCGTCTGTAAGACCGAGTCCTAGTCGTAAACGGCGCGCACCGTTCCCGCGCGCCTCAAGGAGTTGTCAGCAAACTGCAGGGGCCCTTCAGGGTCGAAGCCTCCCGGAGTCTAGAGGGTGGTGGGAAACTGTTACCTCGACTCCAGGAATAGGGCAAGGAAGGTACGGGGTAGGTTTTTTAGTCAGTAAGAGTCTGACACTAGTCTCCCGCTCCACCCAAGAGCGGGTTTCGTCATTGGATGATTTTCACCTACCATAAAAAAAAAATAAAAAAAAACTCTACCCTACCCTACTCTACCCTACTCTACCCTACTCTACCCTACTCTACCCTACTCTACCCTACTCTACCCTACTCTACCTATATATAAAAAGTATCCTATGTCATTCTCCTGGCTCTAAACTACCTCCCTGCCAATTTTCAGCTAAATCGGTTCAGCCGATCTCGAATTATAAGTGTTGTAACAAACCCGACTTTCTTTTATATATATAGATATGAAAAGAAAAGAAAGAAAGAAACAGTGTTTATTTTGCCCAAAATAGACGCACATATTACAACAATCTGTTAAGTGTGAACCAGGTTTTATGGTCAAATATTCATATAATTTTGATATCTAGATTTTAGGGATCCGTACTCACTCACAAGGAAAAAATGGAATACAGTAGGTACGGCCGTGGGATGTTAGCGCGTCTGAAGGTAGGTTCTGCGAATTTTAGTGTTCAAAAACTCGTACAAAAATAAAGGTTTTAAAAAAATAAATGCCAATAACAGTTTTTAACAGCAATAACAACTGCACATTGTATTTATTTAAGGGCCGATTTTTTAATCATTAGTTAGCTTCTATCTGAGGAATAAATATGGTGGTTTGACATATTTTCTTCACAAAAGCTGAAAGAACTTCAAACATATTCTTCAGATAAAAGTTATCAGGCGATTAAAAAATCATTTATTTTTCTACGAGTTATCAAGCGTTAAAATTCGCAAAGCCTAAATTCAGACGCGCCAAGATCCTACGGATCTATCTATCTGTTTATGAAGGCCTTTTCAGACCACATAATCAAACCTGCCGTCTCTTAAAACTCTGAAAAAATCAAGTAAAATATGTATTTGCAAGCCGAAATTAAAGGCACAATAAGAGATTAATTATATATTTGTTCAACTTTCTGTATCTTATTATTTTTTGTTTGATATAAAATAGGAAATTATAAATTTTATTCTTTCACTCAGATGACGCTGCTCATTTATTAGCTATTCCTAATATAAAGACAATATGTATTCGAACGCTGGCATTCGCTTGGGGATCAAGCGTTTAGGACATGAAAAGTCTCAAGATTTCTTGTCTCTCTTTGTTCTTTATTATTTCTGAGGATACATACTCAATTCTCTTAAACCTAAAGAAACAAAAAAATTCAAGAAACAACGCGTGAATATTCATACCCCTTTTAATCCTTAAACCGTCAATAACGTCAATCACACGGAAGTGCCAACCTCAGAAATATTGCAACTTAAAGAAAAAAATAATGCAAGAATCACATTGTTTATCTCCATGCATATGGAAACGTCAAACTCGTCTCGAAAGACAAGAGAGAAAAAAAGTAATCGACATTAATATTACTTTTGACGTATTGTGTGACAGTTTGAAAGTTGTAACGTTTCCAATCTGCATGTAAAGTGGCCTCTTAATGGTGATTTACATTTGTTCAGAAGACTTCTTTGTGGCGAGTCTGAGTCAGACGGACAGTGTGAAAACGGCGGTCGACGCCCTAAACAAAGCCGTTAGCTGGGTACTGTCGGGGGATTAGATGCTGTGGAGAAATATTTTTTTTATTTTTATTTACTAGGTGTTTTTTTTTGGGTGGAAAAACTGCTATTATGCTGTCAACGTGACTAACGTTTTCTCTATAGAATTATGTCATACATTGTATAATTTACCACAAATAAATTGTATTTCTTTTTTTCTTTTCAGGAGCAGGCAGGCCATACAACACAGTTTATCCCGAGATGGACAAAAATTGGCTGAACAGACGCCGTACGCCTGGAATTTATAAATAAACTAACACAACACTCTCTCTCTGCTAAAGCGCGAGAAGTCATTTGATGATATTTATCCCCATACATATACCTACAAAGTTGATATGACAGAGGGGGTTCCTTAAACAGAATAATTTTATTGTACACACCAATATGAACAACTTTTACTATGAGACCAACCCAAAAATCACGAAAATAACACGCTGCTCTATACATTTTGTCGAGACGGAGCGAACAAAAGGATTGGTCTCATACTAAAAAAAAAATCTTATTGGTGTGTACAATGATCCTTTTTAACCGACTTCAAAAAAAGGAGGAGGTTCTCAATTCGATTGTATTATTTTTTTTTTATTTTTTTTTTTATTTTTTTTTATGTTTGTTACCTCAGAACTCCGTTGTTTATGGATGGATTTGCAAAATTTTTTTTGTACTTGAAAGGATAATGCTTCCAGATTGGTCCCATTTTTTTCAAAATTGAGTTTTGATGATGGGATCCATGAGAAATCGAGGGAACTCCTCAAATATTATAGGCAACTATATAGTTTTTTTTATATTTTCATCGAGAACTCAAGCATTTACAGTCAAAAAGTAACATTTGATGAGGTGGAACTGGTGAAGAAGATCAGAAAATGGCTAACGAAACTTGACACTCGCATAGATATCACAATTAAGGTAGTTAAGCAACTTTGAAAATGCACTATAAACCAATGATCTTAAATAATTATGTTGAAAATGTTATCATCGAACTGATCTGATGATGATGATGGAGCTGGAAGGTAGGCACTGGAACTGCGTAACTAATTAATATATCCTAGCCGTGTTTGGGCTTTTTAGAATTGTCATAAGATGCACTTTGGCTGTAAGATACTATTGAACTGATGTGATGATGAAGCTGGAAGGTGGAAGGTCGGCATGGGAACTTCAAAGTAAAATAATGTATCCTAGCATTGTTTGAGCTTATTAGAGCTGTCATGGGCAATGCTGTCAAGGGCAATGGAAAGGGCTATGCTCGGAATTTCCTTGCGTGTTCGAATCAGAAATGAAGAAATGCGCAGGAGAACCAAGGTCACCGACATAGCCCGAAGAATTGCCAAACTTAAGTGGCAGTGGGCAGGGCACATTGCTCGTAGAACAGATGGCTGATGGGGCCGAAAGGTTCTAAAGTGGCGACCGCGCACCAACAGACGCAGCTTTGGAAGGCCTCCCACAAGGTGGACCGATGACCTGGTGAGAATCACGGGAACGCGATGGATGCGAGTCGCACAGAAATGGTCGTTGTAGCGACGCTTGGGGGAGGTCTATGTCCAACAGTGGACGTTTTCTGGCTGAAATGATGATGATTATGAGAGCTGTCATAAGATGTACTCATGAGATGAATCATAAGTATTTCATGCATCATATCATCTCTCCACGAGATCAAAACGATTACACTGTAACAATATATGTATTCCTACTGATATGACATTGGTAACATTTTCAAAAGAAATGTAGGAACGATATTGACTTCGTTGCCATAACACATTATAAAAAAAACACTAAACGGCTACAAATAAAAAAAACTTTTTACAAAAAAAAAAACCGCCTTCAAAAAAAGCCAAACGACAAAAGTTCCTACACTAAAAAGTTAAAAATAAAAATTTGAATTGCTGTAAAGAAACTTAATTTATAGGTAAACTTATTTGACATTAATATTTTGCAAATATTCAAAATTTATTACTTCTTTTTGGAGTCGGTGCCAGCCAAAGCAAGGAATTACGAATGGGCAACAATCCCTTGAAAAACTACCTCTAACTTAACTATAAAACTACTTAGTACCTATTTGCATACTCAAATATATAATACTTAACTAAGACATAAATACATATTAGACTTCTCTAAAAAAATCATCCGATTTGCACATTTTTTTAAATAAAAAATATATACTTACAAAAACCTTCTGCAACATTTTAAGTACATTGAAAATGTTTAAGCATTGCAAGCACAAGCAAAGCTACCTAACATTAAGTTACAACAATAAAAATGCTGGCACCGACTCCAAAAAGAAGTAATAAATTTTGAATATTTGCAAAATATTAATGTCAAATAAGTTTACCTATAAATTAAGTTTCTTTACAGCAATTCAAATTTTTATTTTTAACTTTTTAGTGTAGGAACTTTTGTCGTTTGGCTTTTTTTGAAGGCGGTTTTTTTTTTTGTAAAAAGTTTTTTTTATTAGGGAAACCTATCTGTCGTATCAAATTTATTTAAAATGTTACAAAATTATTAACATAAATAAACTGTTATCGAAAATTTTCCCAGCAGCTAACGCATCAACCTTTCGGCGAGCCCATCTCCGAGAGGAACTACTTCTTTCAGTGTCCAGCTAACGTGTCGCGACCATTACCAGTTACCGCACAATGACAAATATTGCGAGACCACTTATGTCCACCGCCATTCTTCAACGGTTACCAACTTTACAAGTGTCTATTTAAAAATAACAATTACTATTTACCTACATCGACAAACCTATTCTTTGACGGCGCGCACTGTTATGACGCGTCTCAAGGAGTTGTCAGCAAAACCATAGGGACCCTGTAAAATGTTCGAAGCCTACTGGGGCCCAGGGTCTCTTTCTGAAGACATGGCCCCAGTGCGAAAAGCAAGAAGGAACTAGATGTGGTGTTTAGTCAGTAAGAGTCTGACACTGTTTCCAAGAGCGGGATTTGTCACTGGATGATTTTTGCCGACCGTAAAAAAGTGGGTTTACGTCACTACAAATCTAATACTCCTCTCGCTTCATCCAGAGTAACAAAAATTTATTAGATGATATTTCCCTAACAAAATTAAAATATCACGAAATCAGTAACATAAATAAATTATTATTGAAAATTTTCCCAGCATCTAACGCATCAAACTTTCTACGAACCCATTTGCGAGAGGAACTACTTCTTTCAGTGGGCAGCTAACGTGTCGCGACCATTACCAGTTACCGCACAATGACAAATATTGCGAGACCACTTATGTCCACCGCCATTCTTCAACTGTTACCAACTTTACAAGTGTCTGTTTAAAAATAACAATCACTATTTACCTACAATGACAGGTGAAATATTGGTCGGTATCGATATACCTATAAGTTGAACTATTTTTTTGCCCACATTTCGATTCATACGTGAAAATTGGTTACTGGGCATTTAAGGTGGGCCTTCCTCACACGCCTATCGTCAACGTCGCGCGTGATTTAAAAGATTATTGCTTTATTGAACGAAATCCAAAGTGATGTTTGATGCAAAAGTAATGAGAAAAAGAGAGATAACACCTGAAAAATCTGTTGGTATTCGGTAGTTCTACGATTTACTCGAATGTTTTACAAAACTTGTTCCAAATAAAATGATATAATTTCGAATCTCAATTAAATGCGCAATGCTTCTGTGGAAGTACTTTTTTATATCTTTAATAAAAGAGTACATTATGGATAGTCAAAGTTCGCGTCAAATTGCAGATTTTCAGAGGTCTTTACTGGATTACTCTTCCACAAAAATCTTTAATAGCTATTTTATTATTGTTTTTTTTAAATAAAACCTCTTTTACGGAGACGCGTCATAGACCCAGTCGAAGTTCATACAAAATAGTAAATGATTACAACCGGCCAATTATCTGCAGAAACAGATAACCAAAATTTTCACAACCCAAATGCCCCAAATTCTTCTACGTAAATGTCAGTATAACAAAAACGAAGTCTTGTTAAAAACAAAGTAACACATCCATTAAAAACCATATATTTACACATTTTTATAGTTCACAACTTAAAACCACACAGTTAAAAAAAACAACTATTGACATAGAAGTACAACTGATGGCGACAACTCTTGGAAAAGGCATATTTATAGAAACACCTGCGAAATAAATGTTGTAGATTTATTATTTTATTCTAGAGAGAAGTAGTGGCGTAGTTGTAGGTCGCTGGTTCAAACCCAGCCAAGCGCACTACTTTGTGTAATTTATTTCTCCTCTCAAAACGGTGAAGGAAAACATCGTGAGGAAACTGGCATGTCCTCGAACCAAAAATTCGACAAAATGTGACATCCACCAATCCGCACTGGGCACGTGGTGGATTACGGCCCATTCCTTTTTCTAGTAAGGAGGCTTGAGTCCCAGCAGTGAGAAAAATAAAAAGGCTGATGATGATGATACTAGCGCCAAAAAAAAAAAAACATGGCCTATCGGTTTTCTACCGGTTTCATTTCCGGGAGTGTGCCTCGGAATTGCGTAACCTAATTTCTCCAAGCCCGTTCCGTCATCGGGCCACCAGGCGTACAGCGATGCGCCACCGGTACATGGTAAGGGTTGAAGCCAACGGGGGCCAGGGTCTCTTTCTGAAAGGAAGGCTTGGCTCCAGTGCGAAGGGCAAAGAAGGAATGGGGTGGGGTGTTTAGTCAGTAAGAGTCTGACACTGTTTCCCGCTCCGCCCAAGCTCCACCATAAAAAGAAAACCGGCGACTCTAGGAATAAGGCAAGGAAGGTACGGGGTAGGTTTTTTAGTCAGTAAGAGTCTGACACTGGTCTCCCGCTCCGCCCAAGAGCGGGTTTCGTCATTCGATGATTTTCACCTACCATAATAAAAAAAAAACTTCAGAATTGCGTAACTCAATTTATCCATTTCATCATTGGGTCACCAGGAGTATGGCGATGCGTCAACGGTACATGGTGGACATCGAACCAAAAATTCGAAGACGTTATATCCATCAACCCGTACTTGACCCGCGTGGTTAATAATGGCTCATTTTCTCTCCTTGAGAGGATGCTTGAGTCATGGACAGACATGGGTACATTACAAAGCAGATGCAATGCAATACAATTCTAGAAAACAAGGACAATATAAATTAGAGTGTTCATATAAGATGCACAGATGCCTGTCCGTCCGAAGACATTGTCTATCTTCGACTGACGATATTTTAACAAACTAAGCGATCTTTTCAATAAATTATATTGTAAGCGCACGCGCATCGGTGCAAGGGAACTATATAGAGTTGCACATGCACAAGGAAAAATTTGCTTTTGATGGATTGTTCGAAGGAATTATTGTATCTGGCATATAATTTGAATTAAAATGGCGATCGACCTACAATACGTGGCAAATAAATTGAACCATTTTTTATTTGTTACTCGCAATCCCTTACTACGATTGAGACCCGAAGATCGGTTATAATTTCAATTTGTATTATCTGTAACTATATGTTTATGATATGTAATTGAAATGAGTCTTTGGTACTTACTTCCAACGTTCTATTACACATTTACGAATCTCAGTCGACATGAGGCTGTGCGTAACCATTGCAACGATGGCTTTTTTAGTTTAACTTATTTGCCGCATACAATATCTAGTCTCTCAAACACAAAGGGTAACTAAAAACCACGAGTAATTTAGTTTGATAAAATTTTACACTCTCTCAATTTCCCAATTGGTTAAAAAGAAAATATTACCCATGTCTTAATTTAAATATCTGCATTTTTTTATATTAGTATCTGCAAACATGCCATTTAAGTACCATTAGCATTGCCATTATATTCATGTATCATATCTACTAGTTGCATCTGATCATCTACATCTACCCCATAATTAATAACAAAATAATTGATGATAACATCAACAACCTATACCTATTAGTAATCAAACTAATGAACAATGTTTATTTCTTCATCATCAACATCATTATAAATTACATGCACTTAAAAATAATTATAATAACATAATTCATAACATTACCCAAGACTTTACAAATAAAACGTTCTTCGTAAACAGAAAAAGGTGGTATCATCATCTCTATACCAATCCACCTGTCTCACCGGTCAATCGCGTAGTGCAGTTGATGCAAATGGGTGCGCCTGCGCATTGTTACCGCCGATCGCTAACGACGATGTCCGAACGCGGTCATTACGCGTGACATGACCGGATCACGGCCGTGAGAATATATACGAAGGTTGTTACGTAATTTATTGTATACTCCTTTAGTTTCAAGAAGTATGGCCATGTTATTGGCACCTGTTTCTGCCTCTTTGTTCCTGAGGTCAGGATTAACGGTTTGTTTTACTGAATATTGTAATGAGGTTGCGACTGATGTGGTATGGAAATGGTGTAATGGTCGTCTAAGACGGTTTGATGGAGAGAGAGAATACGCAGACAAAGATACAGTAAGAGTTGCTCAACGAACGGATAAGCGAGTTAATGTCATCATCATCATTTAAGCCGAAAGTCGTCCACAGTTGGACATAACTGATGTCGCCACAATGAACGGTCCTGTGCACCACATATCCATCGGATACCCGCAACCCTTGCCAGTTCATCGGTCCACCTTGTAGAAGGCTTTCCAATACTACGTCTTCCGACACGCGGCCGCTTCTCCGCAAAGCCATTCGACCCCAACGGCCATCAAATCATGCGAGTAAATTTAAAGTCAACTATTATTGAACTTCCAAATACGATTATAATTATAAGACACAAAGTGAATAGGTCAGAAACAGAAATCATTGCTAACAATATGATTCAAACTGTAAAAGAAACATTTCATATAACAATCCTAATGAAGAAAATAATTATCTATCGCTAACAGCCTAAACATAATCGAATACTGGCAAAACGAACCATAATCCAAGTTCACCCAAGTGTCACACAATTTAATTCTAGATCTAGCTTTCAAATATAACGAAACAGCCGGCTCGCGTACAAAAACTGTCCTCTTAACAAAAATCGAACGACGAGCATTGCAGCCTCGCGAGGAATCTGACGGGGGCCAAAAACTCAGAATGTAACAATGGATGGATAGTATCTGACCATTTTGTTATTTGTATGTCCGATGAGAGGTTTGTCCACAGTGTTAGTCATCGTAAAAACGTTTAATTGTCGATTTGTTAAGATTGGGTGTCTGATTCAAAAGCTTCGTTGGATTCGAGTCGTATAAGTGCTAATGTAAGTATTGGACTTAATGTTTATGTTGGGATTGTTAGGATAAATCCACTTTCTTTAATCGCTAATACTTCTTTGTAGAATTCTACAGCAGTATCAATAAAAAGAATTTCATCTTTCGCTTTATTATCCAGGTATTCAATCCGGTTTGCGGTTACATTTGGATGAAAGACTCGAAATTGTTTCTATGTGATATCAAATAAAAAGTGGACTGCTCGTAGCAATTCTTCTGTCTATCCTATTTCATCATCAAAGTTAATTATATTGTGAACATCAAGCAATACCTCTTCGGCATCTGTATCCACCTTTTTTTTTTAAATAAGTACAATAAACTTTAAATCAACCCACAAATAGAATGACAGCTTTAGTTTTTTTTCAAATCCTTGTCTTATAACCCATCATTCTCATTTTCCTTCAAACGCCTCAATGATCCCATTTTTTGCTCCAACCATCATTATACCTGAGACTAAAGATATCTAGAACTGAACACAGGAAAATTCTATATTTGAAAATAAAAAAAAATATGTTGCAACTTTTCAACCCAAGACAAGGACATGAAATTAAAATCTTTCCAGAGAGAAATAAGACCAAACTTGAAGTTGACAAAAAAGGCTGTATACCTAGTGTCCTATTCTCAACGCATTTCCAAGTATAATTGCAGAAAAAAAAATTATACGTAGAAACCAATCAATTCGACGACAACGGAATAAGGCTTATTATTTTTTTCTTTTCGATAATAAGCACTGTCATGAAGGAGCGAATTAACCATTGCTTTTTGCTGTAGATCTCAACCTTATAGCGTTGAAACTAAGATTGACTGTTGATGATTCAAGTGTACTTTAGAACGTTGTAATAAAGAAGGCTTAAAGTATTTTATCCGGTAATTATCCAGGGGATAATTCCTTCGGTTACGGTGACAATTTTCTCCGATTGTCCGCCATTGAAACTGGTTATATGATATTATTGATTTTATATTGCAACAAATGTATGTGAGAGCTGATTAAGATCATAATCTTAATCGATTTAATATTAATGTCTCAGATCCGCGTGTCGATCTGTATGATATGCATTTTTAATACAAAATGATTCAGTTTTTCTATTTGATGACAAACTTGATAAGTTATAATGATTACTCTGAACATTATCTTTTTTAAACACTTGTTATATTGATATAAATCAATGTAAAAATAAACAAAGCTCATAGTGAATTCAATGCTTCTTATGCAATTGACGATGGTGAAGCGCACTAGTTTACTAAGAGTCTATTCATTCTAGTTTTGAAGAGACCTAAATTAGAACCGGACGGAAAGACTGTAGTAGGCAAATTGTTATTTACTTTTGGTTACTGTAAAAATCCTTTTAGAAATTCTAATTCCTATAATACTTTCATCAACGTTAAACAAAAAAAATTTTCTTGATACATGTAGCTTTGTATCACCTTGATTGACAATGCTTTTGCATTTATTAGCTTTGTTATTTTGACGAAACTCATCATGACCTACCCTAATCTGACCTAAACTGTTCTAAACTGACCCTGGCATTAATAACAATACAAAAAAACAAGTCAACAGAACCATACTAGAACTATCTATCTGTAATTCATGGTGCAGTCACCAAAAAAACTATTGAACAAAACAATGCAAGTCATATACAATCAAGTCATAATAACCATATCGTGAGAAATTAATATAATTATTGGCCCTTATGACTGCAGCGGCCACATAAGGGAGATCGATGGTTGTGTGAGAGAGATACCAAACTATTTCCAATATGAGTAAAAGAAATGGAAATATTAACGTGTTATTATGGTCAGCAAATTGGCTCGTTTATGTAAAATTCTTCCCGCTGCGCATCTGCTGAATATATTTTGAAATTTTGTGTTTTCTAATTAACTTTTATGTCATATTTGATTTTTTTTTTATTCATTTGAAACATTGGCTTTTGATTCTGACAGGGTCACAATAAATTTCGAAACATCAAGGAATTTAATTATTTTATTGGCCACACTATCATTCCTCTCATCTTTGAAAAATATAAATTCAAATGTAATATCTTAGTTATCTAATGACTATAGACATCAGTTTCAGCAGTTACATCAATCAAACCAGTTTAGTCCTTTCTATACCTGCATCTTCTGTTTTCTCGTAATCTACACTTGGATCAACCACCTCGACTATCAGTTGTTTTTTTCGTTGCTTTAATAAACTGTCCAACCTGCTAACTGACAATACTGCTTTTGTTTTGTTGATAGACTCTCGCCTTAACACTATTACCTGGTAGAAAGCAACGTTGAGGTCGATAGTGGAGCACACTTGCTTAGAAGTAACCCATTCACTCTTGACTTGAAAATTCTCAGGATGTAGTAATCAGAAAATACAGACTCCAGTTGGGAATTTTACTCCTTGGCTGTATGCACAATTAATTTCATGCTTCCAAAATGTTTGAGGAACACATTCGCTTCCAGTACATTGTGCAAATTCAACCATGTACTGGTCATACATCAGTATACACCTGGTGGTCCGATCATAGAACGGTCTTTTTTCTCTTTTATAGAATACAAATTTTATTTCTCTTTAAATGGCTGTTTTGTCGCTCTGACTATTTTATACCAAAATCTATTCTCGTTATTGACCTTAATTTTTTTTTGTTAGCCTGTTCTGTTCCACTGCTGGGCAAAGGCCTCCTTCCACTTCTTCCACCCATCGCGGGCCTGCGCTTCTTCTTGCCAGTTCCCCCCCCCCCCCTGAACTGACCTTAACTATAATTTATTTTATTTCAGACAAACAACGATCTGTATAGTGTTAGTCGCTTAATAATTTACGTATTATCTAGTGTTAGTACCCATTACCCTTTGCATAAGAAATTTTACAATCGATGAGCTCTTTACTACAGATACTACTAACTTTTACTTAAATACACAATATTTATCTATGTATGTCGTGATCAGATATTAGAAATTGATCTCTTAAAGTTAGCCTTTTGAATGCTGTAATTAAAGACATAATAGAAAGAAAATATAATGCAAACACCGGCGTTCGGTGCTCAAGAGCTTATAAGGCAAGAATAACAAACCAGATCGTTTAAAAGTTTAGTTTGATGATATTTAAAACTTTGTTTGGTCTCCTTTTATTTAGACCTTTTATTACATTAAAATCCTATTTATTGATATCAATGATATCGCCAAACGAGGACATCATCAAATGTAGTGTTTAAACGATCAGGCCCACCACTGCTCTCAAAACAGTGAAGGAAAACATCGTGAGGAAACCGGCATGTCCTTGAACTAAAAATTCGAAGACACACACTGGGCCTGTGTGTTAGATTATGGCTCTCTCTTAGAGAGGAGGCCTGTGTCCCAGCAGTGGGAAGATTATAAGGTTGATGCACTAGATCAAATGTAAATCTGGCCACGAAATATACAAGTCCTTAACATTTAATTGTGTCTTATTACCGAAGCGATTACGTCTCCTAACAAAGGCTGTCTATGGTTCAACGACGGTGTGTATAACCTACAAACCAGTCCTTTAATAACCATAGCGCTAAAGGACCATAGATAATATTTTATGAGCCAATATAATGGCACTACATAAATAGCATCAGTGGGACTTGTAAAACGACATATTTGATTTTGTTTACGTTTTGTCCTGTTTTTTTATTGTTTTGATATTATAAATTCTTCACTGTTTTTTTTACAAATTCTCGACTATTGATGAATTAATTGGGTGAAAAATGATTTGGATACTTGCTGAAGGCCTGTCAGGCTTTTACTGACTAAAACTACATGTATTTATAATATGTCTTCTTTTCTGAGAAGTTTTGGTAAACCTGCGCTAATAATGCCACGCTGTTTAATTTTCTCACTGTTGGAACTTAGAACTCTTCTTTCTAAGAAAGGGAATGAGCCGTAATATCAACGTCTTCCAATTTTTAGCTTCTAATTTATGCCGGTTTTCTCAAGATGTTTTTCTTCAGCGTTTCAACAAAATAAATTACATAAAGTAAGGTGCCGTAATGCTGGAAAGCCTCCAACAAGGTAGATCGATGACCTTGTGAGAAGATACGAGACGCAAAGGACTGTTCGTAATAGCGACACTTGGATGAGGCCTATGTACAACAGTGGACGTCCAACGCCTGAAATGATAATGATGAAGGTGCCTGCCTGGGTTTAAAACCAAGACATTCACTCATGGTCATTAACTGGGACACCATTGCTCTGCTGCTGAAGTTTATGTGGCTAAGACATAAGTCAGAAGTCCAGATTACATGGTCAATTAAACCGAAATAAAAACAGGTTTTAAAAAATAATAAATACGACACCTTAAATCATGCAAGTCCTACTTACAGAACATAAACGTAAACTGCAAAAAATGCATAAAAATAATTATTTATTTCACAAAAAATTGCTCCCGCGCATTCAAAAACGTCCGCCGCAGAAGACGAATGGCATCACCTGTGCCTGACTTACGGTAAATCAAAATGGCGGGTGTTCTATCTCTTTCTAGCAAGGGCGAGGGATATATGCCTGTCTCGCTCACGTATTTGATTATACCGCGATCGGATGCGTTCGAGATTATGAGTGCTACCCGCATTAATGCTATTTGATTTATGTTTGTCTTACTGACTGACGTAATTTAGTTCAATTTTTATTCAATAGTTTTACTGATGGATTGAAGCTTCTTTGTTAGCCAGTATTCATGGCAGAGCAAATTGGAAATTCTGTTTGCATATTTTCTGTTACTGTATGATAACCATCAGTAGCAGCAGTGGTAGCGAAGTGGTAACGGCCCCGACTTACGTGTAGTAGGTCGCGGGTTCAAACCCAGCCAGGCGCATTACTTTATGTAAATTATTTCATCACCACTGCTCTCAAAACGGTGAAGGAAAATATCGAGGAAATTCGTGAGGAAACCGGCATGTCATAGACTAGAACCAAAAATTCGAAGACCTAGATTACGGCCCATTCCCTTCTAGAGAGGAGACCTGTGTCCCACCAGGGGAACATTAAAAAGGCTGATGATGATGATGATGATAACCATCATTCTTAGAGCTCCAACTAAGGTCACCTTGGTTAGTTCAAAAGACTCTCCCTTCTTCCCTTCCCTTTTTAGAACCTGGAACTCAAAGGACAACTGAAAGAACCACAGGTGGTTTTTAGTTTTTTTGTACATGGATTCACAACAATGCAAGTTGTTTATGAATAAATAAATGAATTAGTCGACGTGACTGTCTAGACTACCCAAAATTAAAAAAGCAATTTAGGTGTCTTCAAGGCTAGAGTGAATAGGCTATTAATAAACTAGTGCGCCTCACCAATATACCACAGTAACGAGTGCATCACTGCTTACCATCTGGTGAAATCGCAGTCAATCACTAGTTTATAACAATTTAAAAAAGAGTACCTAAACCGAAATCCCTGTAGTGACAAATCTTGGAAGAATAGAGTTCAATAAGATAAAAGATAGATTAAGACATTAAAATAACAAAGATTAACATCAAATAAAACTACATAACATTAGTCTAACGATTGTAATCTGCAAGGAATGGCAAAACTACCATCACTCACCAGCATTTCAATTCATATCTTAACATCCATCCAAATAACTGACAAAGCAATAAAAAATCAATTTTACAAGTTGCAAACCCATTTAATACAACGATAAAATAATTTTAATCGACTGAAGACAAAGCAGCTGACAGAATATATGTTTTTAACCGATCACATAGGAAAAGTAATGATTCATTTATATTTTAATGTCTCTCGTTGACAACACAATACATATGTCAGTAGCTATTACGTATTGAAATGTAAACCGATCGCAAACAGGCGGCCCTTCGCTTCGCAACAAGAACAAACATTATAAATTCAAATGATACTTGAAGTCATTCAAAAATTTAAGATTAACTCCGCAATTAAAAGAAAACAATTGAAGGTTGAAAATTCTAAAAAAAAAGCTAACCCGCCATCTTAAGCGCCAGCTGTCAATAACTTAACCAGTATATTTAGACCTCTAGACATTAAAGAACACTTTAGATTCAAAGACCATCTCAAGATTGTAATACAATTAACACTAACAATCAAAAAACGGCACTCGGTACCCACCGATTATGAGACATCGATACATGAATCGATTAATTCGCTTGTAAAGGTTACATAGCAAAAAGGATAGATACTACACCCATGTTATTAATTACTAAATTGTTTATCAATCATAATGAATGCACACTTGATGAATATCTTAGCCACTTTACAGAGAAGTGGGTAATTTGTAATATTTTAACATAATTGTAGGAGACCATTAAAGGCTATTATTACAGTATGTTCAGTTTTTACAACATCAATAAAAAACTGTGAGGTGCAAGTGGTCATTTTTAATAGGGAATCATAAATATTAAACCTAACAAATTAAATACAAAGAAATAAGTCGTCCTATTGTCTTGTCTATGACTTATAAATTCTATTTTTTTTTAATTATTGATAGACTCGTGTTTGACAACTATCACACCTGATGGTAAGCCATGATATGGCTGATGATGGAGCACGCTTGCCTAGAAGTAACCTATTCACTCTTGACTTAAAGACCATTAAGTTGTAGCTATCGGGAAACACAGATTCCGGCAGGATATTACACTCCTTAGTTGTACGCATAATGTAAGACTGTGTTCCCAAAACGCTTTGTCCGTATGGGTGGGAGGTCCACCATGTACCGATGGCAAAATTGGAACTGCAAATATAACATAGGATGTTTTTTTTTAAAGCTCATTGCCATTTCTTCACCTCATAGACAAAAGCATACCTGATGTACTGATTTTCCTAGGACAAAGTGTTGATGCGAAACCGTATTACCTGGGCCCTGGGATCAAAGCAAGGAAGGAACGGGGTAGGTTGTTTAGTCAGTAAGAGTCTGGCACTGTTTCCCACCGCGCCCAAGGGATTCGTCATACGATGATTTTTACCTATCATAAAAAAATCTAATATACAGATTTTACAGTTTACTATAGTTATATTAACAGCTGAAGTGTTTTAAATGTAGCCGATAGTCTAGTACTAAACTTTAAATAAATCCCTAAGCTTGTCACTCAAAATTCTCCCACAATATATCCAAACATGTCATACCCTTGCGCTATAATAACACATTATGCGTACGCGCACGCAGTCGCGCATCGCGCTGTTATGGCCGCCGGTCAGCTAATTTCTTACCATCTGATAACAGCCCGTGATCTCCCCGTAATAAGATATTCATGAAGAGCTAAGAACCTATAGACGCGAACGCCGGAAATTTAAAAAAATATTTATGTATAAATTTGATATTAAAAAACAGTGATAGTGTGACGGGGGACAGGACAGAGTGGAAGAAAAAAACATGTTACACCGACCCCAAGTAACATGGGATAAGGGTAGGATGATGATGATTAAAAAACAGAAGAATTCATACATATTTTTTTCGTGCTTTTGGATTATTTGAATTCGTAGAAAAAAAAATGATTACAGAGAGTATAATATCTTTCTACTTAAAAGATACTTAGTAAGTTGAATTATAAAGATTAATATCGACCAGTTTAAAAGGGAGCACATTCTTGGATTTTTATTTAATAATAAAATCAGAATCAAAGGATCAACGATTAAGGAAGTTAATAATAATAAGAATATCATTACAAGTGCATCTAAAAGTTAGTATTAAAAAGGTTTTAAAACCAAAGTAACAAAAAGCTATGCAATAAAAAATAAAGATCTGTAGCGGCTAATACAAAATTACACATAACAACAAGCATTCCTCAGAAAAAAAACTGTTCTCATGGAAAAATTTAACAAGGATAGACAGTAAGATGAAGAAGCAAGCAATAGCCAAATATGGGATAAATGTTGTAAAAACTGGTAATTGGATTCCAAGCTTATTGGTTTCACAGCAAAAACCAATAACACTATGCTATCTCTCGATACATGGTTTTTTATACGGTATGCTGAGGTAGGAATATATTACAAACGGTAAACCAATAATGATGAACTCTCAGGAGAAATTTAATCGAAGTTAAGTAAAATCTTATTTCGTGTCTGTATAGGTTTTTTATAAAAGTGTCAGACTCTTACTGACTGAACAACCTTCCCCGTTCCTTCCTTGCCTTAGTCCCAGAGCCCCGGTGTAACGCTTTCGCATCGAACCTCGGCCCCAGGAGACTTCGACCCTGTAGGGTCCCTAGTGTCTGTATAGGTGGATACTACAGAAGATTAGCCATCTGCTATGAAAGAAAGAAGAAGAAGAAAGAAGAAAAACAATTTTTATTCGGCCCAAACTAGACGCACATACATACACACATAAAACAACCACACAAAATACAACAATTAGTCAGTCAACGACACCATAGACACTAGGCAAAAAGCCTTGGTCTCAGTGAAAATTACATGCGTTGTCTATGGCATCTGTCATAATCCACTATGAATTCAATCTATAATAATACTTAGTCTTTTTTTTAATGGTCACTTTTGTGGGTGACTCACATATATTTAATCAGTTTACACATAACACATAAACATTAAATATATAAACCACCACCATCTATTTATATATATATTTACACATACATACATACACATTTATTTATATATATATTTTCCGAGATACACTACACATATACACTAACACTCAACATCACACAAACATTTATCGAGACGCAACAGGATACGTGCTCTGTCGACGAATATTCATCTACCCCCATGTTGATATATTAATTCTTCGAATCCTTTATATTCGTTTCTCACCAGTCACGATCTATCCTGCCCGCTAAGTGTACATGCGCTCGCGCTGAAACAGAACTGTACTGAACTGTGTGACATCTTCACTCTGCGTTAGTGATCTACTTGTGCTCGGCTTACTGCGCCTTCTAATATAACAGTTGTTGTGTTGTGTGTGGAAAATACATCTGCAGGAACTAACGAGGACTCTTATTTATTCACCGCCTACCCAGTGAGTACACACACACACCCTACAAGACAACCAAATTGGTGACCCCGATCGAACGCAGAAAATAAGCCAAGATGAGCAGCGACGGTAGTGATACCGAGAGATCCCAGCGCAGCCAACGCTCTCGTCGGCCAAGCAAGTGCGCTCGACGTTCTACAGACGCGGAAAATCCTTCGCTAGAGCTGTGCAGAGTTGGTGTCCGCATACCCCTATTTTGGCCAGAAAAACCGAACATCTGGTTCTACCAAGTGGAGGGTCAATTTAAACTAGCCAGGATAACGGACGACGCCACAAAATTTTACCACGTCCTGGCCCAACTCGACCGCGAGTACTCGGAGGAGGTCGAGGATATCATCACTTCGCCTCCTCCAACCGGCAAGTACGACAAGCTGAAGGCCGAACTCATCAAGCGCCTGTCCGTATCCAAAGAGAAGAAGGCCAAACAGCTACTACAGTCAGAAGAACTCGGCGATAGAAAACCTTCGCAATTTCTGAGGCACCTGCAACACTTGGCTGGACCCACCATGCCCGATGACTTCCTGCGGACGATATGGACCAGCCGCCTGCCCAGCAACCTGCAGACTGTTTTGGCCTCCCAGATGGGTTTGACCCTAACGGAGCTGGCAGACCTCGCCGACAGGGTGCACGACATCGCGCCAGCATCACCGCAGATCGCAGCCGCGTCGACATTACGGACGGACTCGCCGAAGGACATGATGAGCCTCATCATGGAGCTGACTAGGAAGGTAGACGCCCTTACAACCGAGAGGCACAGTCGCTCCCGACCTCGCACAAGGCAGACGTCAGGCCATCGAAGCCGCACACCATCTCGGCGATCGCAGTCGAACTACAGGAAGTTCCCAACCTGCTGGTACCACCACAAGTTCGGCAGCCAGGCGAAGAAGTGCGTCCGCCCATGCGACTACACAGCGGGAAACGAGCGGGGCAGTCGGTAATGGCGGCTGAAGATTGCCCATCAAAAACTGGTCGCCTGTTCGTGACGGATCGCAGCTCGAAGGTACAATTCTTGGTGGACACCGGTAGCGATTTGTGCGTCTACCCTCGAACTGCGCTTCCTCAATGTCGTCGTTTGAAGACCGACTACCAGCTGTGTGCAGCCAACGGCACTTCAATAGCAACCTACGGCTACCTACAGGTTGTATTGAACCTAGGCCTACGTAGGGATTTTCATTGGCGTTTCATTGTGGCGGATGTCACCAAAGCTATAATAGGTGTAGATTTTTTGTCTCATTATAACCTCATTGTTGACATCCGCAACAAACGTTTAATCGACGGAACCACAAAATTGTCATCTGTTGCCTCTGTAACTACCTCTGCTAGCCTGATATCCAGTGTAAAGGTTGTGACTGGTGAGAGCAAATATAATAACATACTCTCTGAATTTCAGGAAATAATTCGTCCTGCAGGCGTCCCATTCACACCAAAACACAACACGACACACCACATTCGCACCACATCAGGCCCCCCAGTATCTTGTTCCCCACGCAGGCTCGCCCCGGACAAGATGAAGATTGCCAAGGCCGAGTTCGAGGCAATGTTGGCGAACGGTACAGCTCGACCCTCGGAGAGCCCCTGGTCGTCACCTCTTCACCTCGCCCCGAAGAAAGACAACGGCTGGCGTCCCTGCGGAGACTACAGACTGCTCAACGCAAGGACTATACCCGATAAGTACCCAATCAGGCACATTCATGACTTCTCCCATAGTCTATCTGGTTGTACGATCTTCTCCACTATTGATTTAGTAAAAGCTTACAACCAGATACCTGTCTGTGAGGAGGATATTCCCAAGATTGCCATCACTACACCCTTCGGACTTTTCGAGTTTCCATTTATGACGTTTGGTCTGAGGAACGCAGGACAAACTTTCCAAAGGTTTGTTGACGAGATGACTCGTGGCCTAGACTTTTGTTACCCATACCTTGACGATTTTTTGGTATTTTCGAGGAGTGAGGCAGAACACGAGCAGCACCTTCGCCAACTCTTCACCAGAATGAAGGAATACGGTATGCTCGTAAATACCGCCAAATGCGTCTTCGGAGTACCAGAGGTAACATTTCTAGGCTACCACATCTCGCAACACGGAACTAAGCCTTTGGAAAGCAAGGTACAGGCAATCAGGGACTTCCCAGTCCCCAAAACTACCAGACAGCTGAGAAGGTTTCTGGGCATGGTTAACTTTTACCGGAGGTTCATACCTCGGGCTGCCCAGATCCAAATGCCTCTGCACGCCTTACTGACCGACAACGTCAAAGCCTCCCAGCCAGTCGACATAGGTGGAAGCTCGTTAAGGGCCTTCGAAGAGTGTAAGGACAGCCTGTGTGACGCAGCGCTACTGGCACATCCCGACTCACAGGCTAAATTGGGATTAGTCACGGATGCGTCTGATTTGGCAATCGGCGGAGTCTTGCAGCAATTTAAAGATGGTAGCTGGCAACCTTTGGCGTTCTTCTCACGCAAGTTGAGCCAATCGCAGCAAAAATACTCGCCGTACGATAGAGAGCTCCTTGCTATCTACGAGAGTATCAAATACTTCCAGCATTGGCTAGCCGCTACCACCTTTACCATCTACACTGACCATAAGCCACTGTGTTATGCCTTTCATCAACGAAAGAATAACTGTCCGCCACGTCAGTTTAGATATCTCGATTACATATCGCAGTTCACAACCGATATCCAGCATATCGCCGGAAAAGACAACGTCGTGGCAGACACACTTTCTCGCGTTGATGAACTGCAGAGCCCAGTGGACTTGGACACCCTAGCCAAGGCTCAAGACTCCGATTCAGAACTTGCGCAGTTCTTGTCTGGAGAGTCATCTCTGCGCATTAAAAAGATGACGGTTCCTGGAAGTCGTACCGAATTGTACTGCGATGTCAGCACACCGACTCCAAGACCCTTCATTCCCAAACCATTGCGCAGACAGGTCTTCGACTCATTGCACTCGCTGAGCCATCCCGGCGCTAACGCTAGTGCTAAACTCGTAGCACAACGCTACGTATGGCCACAGATGCGGAAAGACTATCGCGACTGGTCTAAGGCATGTTTGGCTTGCCAGCGTTCGAAGGTGAATCGCCACGTCACCACCCCTGTGGGTACTCTCGACTTACCTTCGGCGCGTTTCAAATATGTCCATCTAGACCTAGTCGGACCATTGCCCCCTTCCAATGGATATCGGTATTGCCTGACACTCGTCGATCGCTTTACGCGATGGGCTGAAGTAGTCCCAATTACCGATATCACGGCGGAAACTGTGGCCAAAGCGTTTTTGCTGGGATGGGTAGCACGATTCGGTTGCCCTACTGATATCGTCACTGACCGCGGTAGGCAATTCGAGTCCAACCTTTTTCAGTACCTCAGCAAGTCAATAGGTTTCAGGCACCGTAAGACCACTGCCTACCACCCTCAGTGCAATGGTCTGGTGGAACGATTCCACCGGCAGCTCAAAGGGGCAATCAAGTGCCACGCTGATATCAGCTGGACAGAATCATTGCCACTCGTACTGCTCGGCATCAGAAGTTCCATTAAGGAAGACCTGAACTCATCTTCAGCCGAGTTAGTATACGGCGAACCCTTGAGACTGCCGGGGGAATTTTTTGGCCACAAAGTTGACAAATGTACGACTGACATGACTGATTTTACAGCCCGTATCAGAGCATTTGCCAACCAACTACGGCCAGTTCCAACAACGCACCACTCTAAAGACAAGGTTTTTATCCACAAAGACTTGTCGTCCAGCTCCCATGTATTTCTTCGGGACGACGCGTTGAGAGGTGCCCTTCAGCCGGCATACACTGGTCCCTATGAGGTGATCGAGAGAGGCGCCAAAGTTTTTAAAATAAAAATAAAGGGCAAAAAAGTCGCAGTATCGCTAGACCGCTTAAAACCAGCCTACATACTGTCAGACAATAACAACACCCCAAACGAAACAGTGTCCGAACCAACCCTACCAACTCCAGCAGTCAAAACAACTCGTTCTGGAAGAACAGTTAAGTTCCCGGACTACTATCGACCCTAGCCTGGTCTCTGGAGGGGAGTGATGTGGGTGACTCACATATATTTAATCAGTTTACACATAACACATAAACATTAAATATATAAACCACCACCATCTATTTATATATATATTTACACATACATACATACACATTTATTTATATATATATTTTCCGAGATACACTACACATATACACTAACACTCAACATCACACAAACATTTATCGAGACGCAACAGGATACGTGCTCTGTCGACGAATATTCATCTACCCCCATGTTGATATATTAATTCTTCGAATCCTTTATATTCGTTTCTCACCAGTCACGATCTATCCTGCCCGCTAAGTGTACATGCGCTCGCGCTGAAACAGAACTGTACTGAACTGTGTGACATCTTCACTCTGCGTTAGTGATCTACTTGTGCTCGGCTTACTGCGCCTTCTAATATAACAGTTGTTGTGTTGTGTGTGGAAAATACATCTGCAGGAACTAACGAGGACTCTTATTTATTCACCGCCTACCCAGTGAGTACACACACACACCCTACAAGACAACCAAACTTTTTTTTCAATGCATATCTGGCAATTTGAGTATTTCTGTGGCCTACCCAAATATCCTTTCCTTGGTATTCCTTGGATTCGTTAAATCGTTGAGCTCCTTAGTAGTCCTAAGTTGAGCTATACGAATACTGACAAATGCATGCATTAATTGGACAGGTCCACTCAAATCTGTATGGTTTTTTCCTCAAAAGACCACCTCAGACACTAATCTGCATTGTTCTAATATGATTTGACGATTACATGTTTGCTGTATGAACTTTAAAAAACTTTTTAAGATGACTCGTGTCATCATCTAATTATCGCTTTGTAAGCTGTGAGCAAGCATACACCATGAGAAGACGAAAACGCGTTTATGAAGCTACTCGTCCGGAACAGTAGGCCGTGTTCATTAAATAATTTTAGGTTAGTGTCAGGTTATTAATTATTATTGTATGTGCACATTAAAATTTGTGTGTTTAAAAAAAAAATACAGTAAAGAGGCGGACAGAATGCCTTAGGCATTTTCTACCAGTCAACCTTTGGGTGATGCAATGACGAATATTAAACAGTTTCTTTAAATACTAACATATAAATTAAACACCTACCTAAATACTCTAAAAAATAAACTAAAATGTCACTCGTACCTCGTTTGCGTGACAAGAAACAACCCAGTCAATTATATGACCATTAAACTATATTCAAGCCATCAATTTTCTTAAAAATTATACAGAAAGGATATCAATAATAGCGTAGCAAAAGAGAACAATCGAATTAATAAACGATATGAGACTTAAAATTTATGTAAATTATAGATTAAAAGCCATACTTCGATCAATCAACACATAAGACAAGGCTGAGACCTCTAATAGAATATTAGCGCTATATAAAAAAGTAAAGCGTAATGAAAAAATAATTTCATAAGATTTATAGCTTACTCAGGGATCCGCAAATTGCTTCAGTTTGGGACATTTAACTTAAGTGGTGCGTACGCGCATGATACGTTAATTTTTGAAAAAAGAACGACGAAATTATTTGCGGGCAAAATGGCGCGATGTATTCTGAGGGCAACCAATAATGATTGATTTTAATAAATACAGGGCAGTTGGCGCCATTGCTGGGCATGTGTACTTACTGCTGAATTATAATTTATCTTTTCTGTTGTATTGGGTGGTAATAATGTCGAACCGGTGTCACTTTGTCTGCGCCTCAAGAGCATAAGAAACGGGATTTAAAACACCCACAGGGGAAATTGATTGAATTTTAATGTCATGTTGATCAATTGCTGGTTGTGAACGTTTTACTTACTCCATTCTTTCGTCAAAAAAGGACCAGAGAATCCTGAATGCGGTTATGTGGGTACTGTCATGACCGGAATGATGAATCTGCATAAGTTAGTAAAACATGCGATTTTGAGACATCCATCGAAACCAGAATGAAATTGAAATGAACGTGAATGAGACATGAGTAGCTCGCGAATGAGAGATAAAATTGACGAACTCTTTAATTACAATCTAGCTCTCAGTCGCTCAGTCGTTCACGGAATAGCAATATTGACAATCCTAAGCCTGTTCAAGCATGAAGGAAAATCATTGGCTTTCATAATTTGATTTATTTGTAGTAAGAACCAAACAAACAAATTAATCTGCTGCCACTAACTACCAGAATCAGTATTATTGCTAACAGACCCTACAATTCTGAAACTTACTTTCATCCTTATAATTTCAGTGAAAGACGTCCAGTCTTGGACATAGGTCTGCCTCAAGTCTCACTATAAAGACCGGTCCTGTGGGTCTCGCATCCATTAGATTCTTGTAATGTGTGGGAGGTCTTCCAACACTGCGTCTTCCAGTAGGTAAGTATTCGCTACTCCAGAATATTTCATGCCCTTCGACTCTTAATTTATTTTTGAGTTATTTTTAACAAAAATATATCCTTAAACCGCCATTTCCATTAATTCTTAATAAGCTTATCAATAACTTAACATAATTATGCTTTTATTAAACGAAAAATTAATTAAAGTTCGATAAAACCACCTACTTAATATTACCAAACATATTATATATCTTTTTTCATTTAATTTAAGAGAGTTTTACACTTAATGTAAAATATATCTTCAATCTATCCTCCAGAGACCATTTAAGGAGGGTCTTTTGCACCTTTTCACCATTTTTTTCACATAACAACTTTAATATAACTTAACTACAACTTACATTGACCCAGAAAATAATTAAGTTATAAAAATTTATAGACCGTCAATACATAATTCATCGCTAAGTTATGAAGTTCTACCACATAATTAACTTTTTAAATTACGTTAAGTTTACTAAGTTTAAGTAAAAAAATTGCTCAGTAAGAATTTTGTTTTTGAAATGGAAACAGAAATTCTGAAGAAACTCTTATAACTCGTCAATATTAAAAAGTTTCAATTGTAAGGTTTAGAGAGCTTTCGTATAGCTTCCGATACAGTTGGTTTTAAAAATGAATAGGAATGGACAAAACCAAGGTAAACATCCATATATAATAATTTAAAAAAAATAAAGAAAAAAAATACCCACTCCTATCAAGATCAGAGACTCTACACTCGAAGTCGTAGACGATAACGTTTGCCTTGGATTAGCGGACCAGTGCCCCTAGCCAAGTTACAATCGTTTCGTTAAAGTCAGAGCTTGTTATTGGCCACGCCTTCATTTTTTGTTCTGACCACGAGACAACGTTTAGTACCGTGAAGTCAGAACGGAAGGAATTGTGGGCGTCGCCAACTTAAAGCGTTCGACATTAACGAAAGGATTATAACTTGGCTAACTTCGAGGAAGGGGTCGATTGTCCAACCTGACTGAAACGCACAGATACATTTGGTAAGCTTATATTCAGTTCTGAACATCTTTAGGCTCAAATGATAATAATGATGACAATTTAAAGATCGTAGTTACAAAATACATGGTTCTACCATCATAGCATCGACCGTATAATGTTCCCACTACTAGGATGATTCCTATTTGATGAGGCCTTAAGGCTTCCTCTCTAGAAAAGGGAATGGTTCGTAATCCCCCCCGCGGGCCCAATGCGTTTTTGGTTCTAGGATATGCCGATTTCAGTACGATGTTTTCCTTTACCATTTAGAGAGTAGTGGTGATGAAATATAGATACACAAAGTAATGCGCCTGGCTGGGCTTTAACCCGCGACTCTTAAGTCGAAACTCAGCTACCATTGCTCTCTCAATTATTAAATTTTATTTATTTAGTACACAATATGTATAACATAAAAATATTACACAGTCTTATTACATATGACATTTTTGCTTGTCAAAGTGACAGCTGCAATGTCTATCAGTAAATTGCTATTATAATGGTTGTTATTTTAATTCAGTACCTAGTGATGTGAAATAATTATGAACTTATTCGATTTAATGACTTATAATAAGATGTTGTTGCGTATGCAAAATGTATTATGAAAATTATTTATTGAGTTTGAATAAGGTTGGTCCGTTGGCAATTTAGTATTCATTTCAGAGAAGTTTTTTTTTGGAATTGGATTTAAAGTAAATTGAGAAGAAGAACATAGTGATGGGTGAGGCATGTTGCTTAAAAATATGTATTTAATATCTTAGGGACGAAATGGTTTGGCTTTAAGAGGCAACAGCCCGCTAGAAAGATAGAATGAAGATGGATGGATGCCTTAGGCATTAAGTCCGTCTTTGTACCGTTATGTGCATGAAGTGTTAAATAAATAAATAAATGGAAGGCCTCTTCATAAGACAGATATTGTAACCTGGTGTGTGTGGGGCATGGAAATCCACTGGTTGGGTAAAGTACAGGAAAGTTAGAGGTGGCGACCTGATTCTAGCACTAGATGGATACCTAGTTTAGGTTGGGTCAATGTGATGGTATGTGATGTGATGTAATATGAGTCGAGCTCTAGATATTTTTCTTCTATAATAATAATAATCAAAGCAAGCCAGGCCAAGCTTAAAATATGCACGGGGTACGGAAAGTTGAAAATATTTTTTTATTAATAGTTTATGACATCATATCGTTTCAACATCATCAATTTTACTCAAATTTGGTCAGACCAATATTTAGCCACCTGGACAACGTTTTCATTGGCCTCGTACAAGTCATTAAAAGTGGTAGTGCACGCTGAGCAGGAAAGGAGGCATATCCTGTGAAGGGGCTCCACACTGGCTCTGTACTTGCGATGGGTCAAGGAAGCCCCATTTGGTGGGAGTTGTCATTAGGTGATTAAACCAACCACAAAAAAAATAAATAAGAATGCATGTTGACATTATCAAGATTACAATAAACTACAAACTCCAACATCAGCTAACAAAAATGAACACAAGCTAAATTCTAAGCATTTTAATGTTTAGATTAAATAAATACTTAAATATACATTGGCGCCACCTGTCATTTTTATGGACATTAATATAGGCATAGACCATAAGTCTATGGTAATGAAACATAAGTGTGAACATCAAACGACAAACATTTACACTTTATGGGGATTTTATTCAGAACTAGGTATTGCTCCTGGTTTTACTTGTATCCTAGACGAGCAACTTTATGCGTCTGTCACCTGTTCGTAATTCTCCGGTCCGATATGGATAGATTATAAACTGTCGCAGTGGCACTGTAAATAAAATGCTCGTTCATTGAGAGTTTGGACCTATTAATTTTGTATTGATAGTATTTGCAAATAAAAATTTTTTTTTCTAGGTCTGTATCTCGAACTTTGCCCCCTATTTAAAATAAAAAAACAGCGTTGAGCGCAGTGCTAGCCCAGAGATGGATCAATGTATCTAGGTTGTTTAAGCAGTAAATATCTGACACAGGGTGGGGTTCCACCCTGTGTCAGACTTTTTTTGTTGGTAATCATGTAATGACGGGTTCGTCAAACATATCAAAAACAAAATATTTTTTTTATTTTTTGTTTTTTTTTCTCCTCAAACAATCTCCAACATTTATCAATAGTTTTATAAGACAACAATACAACTTGTTACGAATTTTCTGCCATAAAACTTCCTTACCCATAAATACCGAACTACAATAGCTTCCATATGATACCGAACCGATTGAAACCCCTTGCCAAACGAACATTGTTTGCGATGACCGCATAGCGGCTACACATAATTTTGTGGCAGCCCTAACCCTCACTTAACCGGATCCAATGACCATTCTGACCGACTGTGTTTAGGGTTGTACGTAGTTAAATATCAATAATTTTATTTTGTGTGGCATAAACCTACTAGCTTTTGCCCGCGACTTCGCCCGCGTGGTATTGGGGTTGGGGTTTCCGGGATAAAAAAGTAGCCTATGTCCTATTCTGGAGTGTATCCTATGCCTGTGCCAAATTTCATCCAGATCCGTCCAGCCATTTTGGCGTGATTGAGTAACAAACATCGTAACTTTCGCATTTATAATATTAGTAAGATAAACCTATAGAAATCTTTTGCTAATTTTATACAAGCTTATACATATTCAATACTCAATTCTTTATTGCATTCCATATGTACACAGATGGTATAAAATTTCACAAGATCAATTAATTTTAAGTTCGCACTTGACCGCTATGTCACCTGATGGAAAACGACGGTGCCGTCACCGATAGAGCGCGCATCATCATCATTTCAGCCAAAAGACGTCCACTGCTGGACATAGGCCTCCCTCAAGCGCCGCCACAAAGACCGGTCCTGTGCGTCTTGCATCCATCGGTTTCCAGCAACCCCGACCAGGTCATCGGTCCACCTTGTGGGAGACCTTCCAACGCTACGTCTTCCAGTACGCGGTCGCCACTCCAGAACCTTTCAGCCCCAGCGGCCATCCGTTCTGCGTGCAATGTGCCCTGCCCATTGCCACTTAAGTTTGGCGATTCTTTTCGCTATGTCGGCAACCTTGGTTCTCTTGCGGATATCCTCATTTCTGATTCTATCACGCAAGGATACTCCAGAGCGCGCATACCTAGAAGTAACCTATTCATTCTTGACTTAAAGTTGCACCGCCTAAGTTAAAGGTAACTTAGGCGTCGTAAAAGAGCATTTTTGGTAGGAAATCGTCAAAGAACTACTCCTACTCTTTTTTTAAGGAGCCCTTGGGCTTAACAGGAGACAGTGTCAGACTTCTACTGACTAAACGACCCACCGTTCCTTCTTGTCTTAGTTCCATGGTCCCGATGTTCCGTTTTTGCATCAAACCCTGACCCCGACCTTTAGCCCCAATAGATTCAATTTTCTGTTCTTGGGCCTCTCTGAGATTACACAGATCTCTCTCCACAACGAGGAGTGATCACACTGCTCGCTCTCTGGAGAGAGAAGATCTCTGAAAAACACATTTGAGTTTTAGCCGGTAAAAGTATGAACTTTCGCCGACTAAAACTCAACAGTGTTTTTTCAACGGTGACACTTTTCAACTACCCCGCTACTCGTGACAACCCTACACATTGGACCCATTGTTATCCGAGCCACAAAATAAGCCATCCCGTGACCGAGGGCTGTCCCCGCGCAATTGAATCTCAATCACCATTACGGTAATATATCACAATTTTATTCTTCTTCACTGTACAACTGCTTACCCCTTTTTGCTTTGATCGTCTTATAGATATGTTAGAAAAGGATTTTCAAGATGTGTTTTGGTTGTAAAAACCCTGCAGAAGGGTCTAAACCAACTGGGGCCAAGGGTTTGGATCTGAAGGAGGCTCTGACTCTGGTATAAAAGGCAACGTAGGATCGAGGTGGTTTGTTTAGTCAGTAAGAGTCTGACAGTGTTTCCCGCTCCGTACAAGGGCGGGATTCGTCATTAGATGATTTTTACCCACCATAAAAAAGTTATGTTTTTGCTGTTTTGCAATCTTATATAATCTGAAGCTTTTGGAAGTATTTGTAGCAGCCAGTCATAATATACGTTTCTATGGATATATGACAAGAAGCCGGCACGTCATTCCGACATGAGAAAATTTGTGACAGACTTAAGTTCGAATAAAATATTCCTTTTATTTTGTGATATAATAAGCCGTGATTATTATTAAACGACACAGATCGTTATTCGCTTTTTAATTTCAACACGCAACCCCTAAATATTCTTTTCAGCTTTTGAGAGCAGTGGTGATTAAATAAATTACACCTAGTAAAGCGCATGCCAGGGTTTGAATCCGCTGCGTATCTATTATGAGACTCATAAATTTAAGCCGTTACCACAGCATCAATACTAGTCTCTTAAAGCACAGAAAAATATATAATCATTTTTTTAAATTAATTATTTTATTAGTCTTAATTATTTTAATTTTTTATTTAACTTTTTGTCTAATTTATTTTTATAATTTAATACTTTTTTATGTTTTTAAGAAAGATTTTCAGGTAGGTAACTTGTTTAAAGTTTTCTAAATTTAAATCCTGATTTTACAATAATTTCGCCCTGATGGTATTCCACCCAACTATATCTTATCCCAACTTAATGTTATATTGGTCAGCACACTTATTGGATTATAAAGGGTCGTATATCTAATATTTGCATGTTGATGTCCAGATTATAATATTACAGTGGTCACTTTGTTGGTTCGTTTATCTTAGAAGATCCCTACCCTGTTCCCTGTTTGAGCTGGGATTATAATTTATTGGACTAATATCCTAAGCCTATACAGGGTGAATTTTAATAACTTGTTTTTTTAATTGTTTTTTTTTTTCACTATTGTATTACTATTGTTCTTTTTAGGGTAGGCAAAAATAATCTTATGACGAATACCGCCCTTGGGTGGAGCGGGAAACAGTGTCAGACTCTTACTGACTGAACAACCTACCCCTTCTTTAATTGCATTAATCCTAGAGCTCTGGTGTTACGCTTTCGCATCAACCCTTGGTTCCAGGAGGCTTCGACCCTTCAGTTGGCTGACAACTCCTTGAGGGTATTACTATTGTATGTTATTTATTGTACACCGCATTATATAAAACTAGCTTTTGTCAGCGGCTTCGCCCGCGTACATAAAATATAGCCTATGTCACTCAGGACTACTCCTACTCACTAAAGCAGCTTTCTAGTGTTGTTACAATTTTTCCAATCGGACCAGTAGTTCCAGAGATTACCTCCTAAAAACAAAAAAACAAAAAAACAATCATTACCTCTTTATTATATTAGTGTAGATAAAGAACAACAAACATACTATAAGTGCACAATGGGCGGTCTTATCGTACAGGGCAATTTTTTACATAATATATTACAACTTAAGTATGAATTAAAATTGAAAAAGGAGATAAATTAACAAAAAAAAAACGTTTAACGACTAAATCGCTCAACGAGCTGTCAAAAAGGTTGCCTAGTTTATTTTTAAACAATTTTTTTTTATAGAAAAAAAGGCATCTTGCATTCACAAATATTAAAAAATCGTATTATTTTATAATCGAATATAAATTCGATTATCTTGGAAAGGCGTACAAGGGGCCCGGCCGGAGCCAACTCACAGGAGAGATATTCAAGTACATGGCATTATTATTGTGTATTATAATTATACTATTATTGTAAAATGATTTACCTGTCTGACCAGCATAAGGCGTCGTCTCGATACCTGAAAACAACAATAATTACACAAGTTAATAAAATTCGTTATTTCATATCTACATTCCAAATTCCATCACATAATGTAACATTTTTGCAGTTATAATTCACATCACTGGTTAACTCAAATTTACAAAAAAATAATTGTTAGTTTTGATTCCTATAGAACACTACCCATAGCCTAGATAACATCCACAAGATATCTGTGTATCCAAAATATCGGAAGAAAGATGGGTAATAACATCATAATCACATACGAGTAAGAGCAGTTGTACCGTACGCAAAATACGCGCTTTAGTCGTGGAGTTGCGGACATCAGCCCGATATACCATACTATACCATACCATACCAAGAACAGTTGTATTAAATTGTAGGTACCTCTTGTTGACTGCTCTTAATATATAAAAAACTATGTAAACTAACATTAGTTTCTTTGCTAATGAATAACATTATTCATTGGCAAAGTCAAAGATTTTGAAAATATGTGATACTAGCTTTTAGCAGCGCCCGCGTACATAAAATATATATATAGCCTATGTCACTCAGGAGTAAAGCAGCTTTCTATTGTCGCTAAAAATTTTCCAATCGGAACAGTAGTTCCAGACATTACCTCCTACAAACAAAAAAACAAACTTAACCTCTTTATTATATTAGTGTAGATTAGTGTAGATAACTTGAAACAAAATCCTATTCTAAGATATACCAATTAGAAAATATTCTTCAACCAGTGCAAGGTGGTTGCGAACAACTAGATAACGACGATTTTAAACACAGGCATTATGAAGAAACATTTCCTGATTATAGAGCAAAGGCCTATGTCTAGTTCTGTTTGTGATTACGCTCGGACCAGTTATCACTCAACCATCTTACGACTTTACAAATTATCTTTTCTATATAGAATCTGAAACCTAGCCTTGGACGGACTGTGAGCAATGGGTAGCTTACTGTCCGCCCATCCGGTAACCGTCGTCGACGGCGCGCACTGTTGCCAGCATCTAAAGGAGTTGTCAGCAACTGTAGGGGCCTAACAGGGTCGAAGCCTTCTGGGGCCAAGGATTGATGCGTAAGCGGAACACCGAGGCCCTGGAACTAAGGTAAGAAAGAACGGTGGGTCGTTTAGTCAAAAGAAGTCTGACACTGTCTCCCGCTCCGTCTAAGGGCGGAATTCGTCATTTGATGTTTTTTCCCGACATAAAAAAAAACTTACTAAAACAAAAATACGTACAGTCGAACATAGAACCTCCTTCTTTTAGAAGTCTGTTAAAAATAACATAATAATAAAACAAAAAACAAACGAACTACTCAATAATACAAAATTACCAATTCTCCTCAACAGTCGAAGTAAAAACATTAAAAACTCAATAAATCGCCGCGATAATCATCCGAGTTCACTTCGCCGTCGAGTAAAAAGTTCATATAACATAGTAATGGTAAATATTATGTATGTAAAAACATGACTGGCTCACTACACTCATTATTGATCGAGATACGACAATACCTAGATGTCTGTCTCACACCTAAATTGACAATGATGTTGGGAGAATGGAAACGGCATTTGCAAGTGAGCGTGCTCTGCTGGAAACCTACGCTAACGCGGTACGAATAGGTCTAACCAGCCCACCCCTCGACAAGTTACGATCGTTTTGTTAAAGTCGAACGGTTTGAGTTTGTCATGCCCTCAATTCCGTTGTTTTGACGTCATCTCAACACTCAATAACGTGATCAGAAGAAAGGAATTGGAGGCGTGGCCTATTCCAAGCGTTTGATGTTAACGAAACGACAGCAACTTGGTTAGAAGGGCAGCAATAACTAGTCATCGTCATAATGTTTTGGAATAAATGGTGGACATATCTCCCATGTATCTCCACAGCGTACGGTCCTGTCAGGCCATCCGTCTACTTAGGGAAGGGCTTTCGACAAGTAACTAATAAACACGTATCCTCTAAAAATATATTTTATGCCTTTATTTGGATTGTATCCAAATAAAATCCAGAGAGAGGCGTTGACAATTCTGTAACACATGTTTTATACTCGTATGACACATATTATAAAAAGCACGGGACATGTTTATCCGTTCCGTGGTCAAAACTATGTATGATTGTGTAAATTTGTAACTTCTTTCCGCTGAAAAAGCTTTTTATTACTATTGCAACGGATAAGTTCGCGTTTGACCACTATCTCACCTCAAGTTTTTTAGTAGTAGTTTTGTACCTACGGAAGCTCTATCATTATCTATTATTGGCACGTCAGTGACAAATTTATTTCTTTCTTTTTTCTTTCTTTCTTTCCTTCTTTCTTACTCTCTCAAGCAAAACCCTGCCCTAAACTACCTCTTCCAGTACGTCTACGTCATTGAACTAGACCATTTCCCAGAGTGGCGACCTCCCAGGCTAACTGAATAATTCACGACGCCTCGGGTATCCGCCGCCTACATTATTAATCATCGATGGTTTGCGTCGGAACATGACGGACGGAAACCGCTAAAATGGCGGTTATTTCGCTTTTAAGAAAGAGAAGTTAATTTTTTGGCATCAGGATATTGTAGGTTGTCATAATTATGTGTATAGGATGACTGGTAATTAGTGATCGATACTTAAACACGTGATACGATAACAAACAATTTATACTATGTGACCAAACCTGGATTTGCGAAAAAAATCTGCTGGTCAGTACCTACATTATTTTAGGTTAAAACCTAATGTCGACACCGGCCAATGTCGAAAATCAGCGCTATAAAAAAAAAGAAAAGAAAAGAAAGAAAGAAAACATGTTTATTTGGCACTCCCGCCAGTTCAGCATAATGCCAGACAACTACGTAGCAGTTGCCTGACGCTGGTTTTCAACTGGACCTTTGGGTGTAGGTACGCTCATCGCATCATGCATGAGACCACAGCATTATGCTGAGCGTTTGGCCGTTTTTGTGTGAATGTGACGCATTTCTTTCTATAAAATAGTAATAATTAATTGTCTAATAGCTTTAAGGTTGCGTCAATTTGCGTGAAATAAACTGATTTTCTTTCTTTCTTTCTTAATTTTATCCAGAGGATACTGCATAGTCCGATACACAGTGTCCTCTGGCCATCCAACTATGCACATTCACTGCCAGACGACCACTTAAAATAACGACTAGCCAATTAAAGCACAAAGTCGACTGAGTGAAAGATCACGGGCTGAAACATCTAAATACTAAAACAAATACAAGCACATTGAATCCTCAACCTCGTCGGAAACGCATTAACTAGAAACTCTTTGGAACTTTCAACAATATATTAGAGATAAGCAGAGAAATCGCTTGTACTAGTTCCCTCAGCAGAATGGAGACTCTGCACCTTGGGCATTGACTGAGTATCCCACATTATGGCCAACTGAATATTGTCTATGGTCCATTATAGGACTACAGTTTGTTATGGTAATTAATGTATGGCACTATTGTGGGTACATTTAGAGCAGAATTCTTGAGGATAGGTTTGTTGGTATTTTCAGAATGGATGCATTAGTAAATGTAGTGATATAGCACGTAAAAAATTAGCCCACGCCTACCTATAGCTGGTGGTCACGACCACGTTTGGGTCTTTTCCAATCTACCAATAATTTTCCTGTAAACAGTAACTTCTCCAGGTACCTTAGGCGGTTCACACACTGTCCCGCATCATGCTGCATGTTGCGTTTAAACGTATCTACGCGCCTACTTGCGAGAGTGCAAATTTGCATCATCGTGCGTGTTTTATACGCACACACGCGCGTAGGTGCGTTTTGTATATTCACGCACGGCGGCTCTCATTTATTCGCCGTTCTCTATGGTGGTCGTGCAGTACTGAGCATCACGATCGTTTTGATAGAAATGGTTAATAGTGTGGAACTCATTCGGAACGCTGCCATTATACTAACTGTTTGGTTTTTGTACGGTCACAAATACACACACAAAAACAAACACACACGTCACGCCCATTCAAAATCACGCGTGGCACTGCGGGATTCGGTGTGCCATACCTTGCGTCTCGCCCCGCACCCACGCGCGGGGGTGCATGTTTCTCCGCGTGTATGCGCGTGATCCGCATGAACGCGCGTGGATGCATTTTCAGTGTGTTGGACTGTGCGTGTTTTCCATACAAACGGAGACACTTACAAGCAACGAAAGAGCACGCATCCACGCGCCACGCTGCATCATGCGGGGCAGTGTGAGAATCGCCTTACTTTTTGACAAGCCTTCCTTTGGCTTGTGATAATGAGCCTCATGGGTGTCCGGAGTTCAACTAATTTGGAGTCTTGAATGAATGAAGCCGCTAGCAAGCACTAGTCCATTAAAAAAACCTAATCCATTCGAACTTCGAATGTACAGTCAGCAGCAAATCAGAGTATACAAATCTGTCAGATTTCTCCAATACGTTATGAACCTTGTTATATTATGGTTAAGAGTTGAAAATCGTTTGCAGAATTTTGACAGTTTGTTGTAGTCTGATGTGCTGCTTACTGTACGAAAGGACTTAAATAAAACTTAAAAGAACCTAATTTTGAAATAGATAACGCTCTTAACCGCATCATCGCTTTCTTTTGACAGAATTAGAACGATATATAAATTTCATGCCGAAATCCCTTTAATAATAATAATAATCAATACCAGCTCATTTTTCTCCCTTATCAACCATAAATTCACACCAAAAAAAAAAACAAATATCCAACATATTCCGTTATTTAAAACATCTCATAAGTTTGTCTATTGCCAATATGGCGGGCGTTTCTCCCGCGCTTTTTAATAAAATACCTCGCACGCGTACGTCTGACAATAATCTAAAGATCGTTGATCGTACCGCGAAGGCTTATTAAATCGTGATGGAAAGTTTTATTAAATAGAAATTGAAGGGAAGGATAAAAAATGTTATAAAATACAAAAAGAGTTGTGTAAAAAAAATCCTATTTTTTTTTTTTTAAGGAAAACTTTCATTTTTGTGACCTTCAACTTCAACTCAAATAGATCCCTAAGGGCCTTATTTTAGTATCTAGTGTTAGTTGTAATGAGGCTGTCATAGTCGAATTACGCCCCCTCCCCCCAAAATATCATCTCTCAAAGCAAGAAACTTAAGAGCAAGATATGATTTACAATTAATATTACTGATTTTTACGCTGGAAAGTATTTAATGTGAATTAACAGTAAAATAAATATATCTTTCTTTTAATTACAATTAGTCATAGAAATCAATTGAGAAAAAAACATAGGAGCAAGATATGATTCACAATTAATATTACCGATTTTTACGTAATTGTATTTTATTTTCTGGTTTCTGTAAGAAAATTTATGGAAAGTAAAGGGAAATTTGAAAGCTGCTCTATCTCTATTAAATCTTGAAAATCACAATTTATATAGTTTAGATCACAAATGCCACGCTTAAGATCGTAAATTAATCTAAATTCTGAGAGACTAATTAATTCCCTAAACGTACTTAAACTAAATACCATAAACGCGAGCAAGGACATCGCAATTCGAAAATTGAATTTAGAACGAAGTCTCATTCTGTAACAGTTTGGAATCGCATTCAAACTCACAAGGTGTTATTCTACAACGTGTTCTAACTCGAACAAACATAAAAAGTAATAGAATTCGATTTAGGAACGCCGTATTCTGCCAGGGCTGTCAAAACCGGTGATCGAGAAAAAAGTTTGGTATCACAATGCAAAGAAACAACAATGGCTAAATAAACATAGTATTTTGCTGTAATTAAGGCTTGAATGTTTCAATGGTTATCGTTTGAAATGGAGCAATAGTGGCAGAGTGGTAACAGCCCTAACTACGAAGAGTAGTTCTCGGGTTTAAACCCAGCCAGGCGCATTACTTTGTGCAATTTATTTCATCACCACTGCTCTCAAAACGATGAAGGAAAACATCGTAAAGAAACCGGCATGTTCTAAACCCAAAAATTCTATGACATGTGACATGTGACTTTTTGGTGAACAATAAAGTTTAATCTATCTATCTATCTACCAAACCGCACTGGGCCCGGGTGGTTTTTTTATGTTGGGAAAAATCATCGAATGACGAACTCAGCCCTTGGGCGGAGTGGGAGACAGTGTCAGACTTTTACTGACTGAACGACCCACCGTTCCTTCTTGCCTTAGTTCCAGGGCCCCGGTGTTCCGCTTTCGCAACAACCCTTCAACGCATCGATCCATCCTTGTGGTGGATTACAGCCCTCTCCTAGAAAGGAAGGCCTGAATCCTAGCAGTGGGAATATTATAAGGCTGATGCGATTCTACTATGATTTCGTTTGAAGGCTCGAATTTTTTTGATTAATACAAGTTATAGTACAAATCATATTTATAAAGCTACAGATTATCAGCTATTTATCGAATTAGGTTAATTCATTCACTACTTGTAGGTTTATGCATCGCCAACAGGTTTAAGAAACCTGTTTTGCTTTGATGTTCTTTACGGAATCTTAAACTGGATACTTCATGTTTATATTTTATATCTACACTAGTGGCCTCGCCAGACTATCCGACCCGAAAACTGGTGTTCGTCAGAAAAGAAAATTGAGTACCCGATTGTAGCACCACCGGGTTTAATTAAAATCGTTCAGGAAACTACTCAAATATACATCTACACGTATCAATCTAGCCGTTTGGGAGGAGTTGACAGACACATGTATAGAAGAGTTATGTATATATAGATAATTTAAAAAAACTCAAAAAGTACTCAAAATAATTACTAATGTAATGTACCAATATAAAACCACTCTGAAGGCACAACTCTGCGTGTCTAGTTCATGTGAAGAAACTTTCCTTCACTCCAAACCACTCCGTCGCTATGACAACGGAAAAACAATCCTTACTAATGTCGATAAATAACTACAATTTGCGTGAAACATACTTACTAAATAAAGCCAAAAATTTTGACGTCAGAACACTACCAATTATCTATTAACTGAACATTTTTTTTTTTTAGAGTTTGGATTTCAACCTAGTAAATACTCAAAATCATAACAGTAAATATCCGTTTTACCTAATTATTTATCAGGTAAAAATGGATACATACTGAGTATTTATGCATTTTGAGTGTTTACTCAGATAAAATTCCATCTTGAATCTTTTTACATGGTCAGCCAAAAACATAACATAATCCAACTTTCAAAGAAATAAAATTCATAATTCAAACATTTTCTATCCAAGATGGCACCCATTCAATTGTCATTGCGTAGTCAACCATAACCATAAACAAAACACCAACTTTAAAATAAACAAAATTCTAAATTCGAACATGGAGAATGTTTGAATTTTCTCCGATATTCCAAGATGTCGCCCCTACGTACTGCAATTGTCAACACCCGTTGAACACTTTGCATTTTATAACACGCTCCCGAACGTTTGTCGAAGCTGTAATGATGATCATCAATTTTTACGGAGCCCTATCAATTTTCGTTCAACAACGCTGAATCTATGGCTTTCTGTTTTAGCACCTTATTTGACTTTGAATGTACATAAGTTTTGGCAGATGTGGGTGATATATAGGGAAGTTTGTTCTCGATAGGAAATGTTTGGGGATGATGAAAAATAGGGAATATTTAAAAAGTACACCAACTTTTGTATTCAGTATGAATCATTACCAGAATGTCATTCTGTACTTCGACAACTATGTCGAATTGGGTAGTACCTAATTTCGAAAAAATAATAGCTTAAATATTTACTTATTATCTTAACAGAACATAATTAGACATATAATGTGCATTCGACTAGCAGTAGTATGACATAACATACTTCGAAAACCCAAAACTATGAAATATACTGCTTCGAACCCTTCTTCGTTAAACTTATTCGGTCATTCTTTATTTCGACAGACCATACTCTCGACAAAATACTGCTCCGAAAATAAAAGACCGGTGCCAATTTATAGACCATAATTAAATTTTCTACAACAAAAATCACAAGCCCATCAAAAACCTTAACTAAACAGCGGTAACCCACATAACCGCACTAAAACGGTTAATTACCATTAGCCCCTGACCCGAACGTTCCCGAGCATCCCCGAACTTTGCCGAACAACTAACTTGTGGCAATAGAACGCACGTGACGTCACTCGTTCTAAACCCATGAAAATGGATTGTGGGCCATTACTTACTTTGTTGTAAATATGGCAACATGTAGGAAGGATGGTGTATGTGTGTATGTTATGCTTTTAAGGAGTACGTGACTGAACAATGCTAATCAACGCTTGCCAAGGTTAATTCGGACACCCTAACCATTCATTACATACATACCCAAATGTGACGGCCACCGTAGGGGCGGGCTTGCGGACGGTGAGCAATGGGTAGCTCGCGGTCCGGTCGTCTGGTAACAGTCCAGACCGAGCCCAAGTCGTCGACGGCGCGCACTGTTCCCTCGTGCCTCAAGAACTCTATAGAGAAAGCCAGGTCTTAACTGTTAGACAGTTGTTTATACTTCGTGCTATGCTTCGACGACATTCAGAAATTCCCCTTAATATTAGGACATTACAGAAAAGACATGGTGCGTTGGTATGCCCCTCTGTCCAGTGTAGAACAGTTTTTGCAACACGAAATTACAACGCACTGAGCTCAAGGCTTTACAACCACATCAACAAACAAATCTCGTTTCACAAACTAAGTAAGCATAATGCTAAAGATAAGCTAGAAAATTGGTTAAAGTCATTAAATTACGAAGAAACAGAAAAACTATTGGAAATTGTTAAATAAAATTAAAATTATAAATAAATTAAATCAGTGCTTTGAATAAAACTAAATACATAAATAAGTATTAATAATTATGAAAGGGAGAAAGTAGATAGTTAGGCCAGATCACTATTTAAGGTTATATTATCATATGTATGAAACACTTGTTAATATATAAGCTAGACAGTGTCCACATAATTAGATGATTACATATGTCATTAAAAGCGGAGTACCGTCTGACTCTCAGAATACGAGCATGACTCAGTTTGAGAGTCAGTGTGTAACTTGTATTATGCAGCTGTACAATCATCTTAAATTCTAATGCTTGTATTACCTTAATTATGTTGTCTGTACTTTTTAAAGAAATAAAATTATTATTATATTATTATTATTATTATAGTTGCCAGCAACTGTCGGGGCCCTACAGTTGCTGATAACTCCAAACAACAAAAAAACCTTGCGTTGAAAAGTACGTAAAGATTAAGTTTAACAAGTAAATAGAGAACTAAACAAGACAACACAGACAAGTATAAAGTCACCTCGAATATGAAATATAAAAGTCAACTGAAAGACACGGATGAAAATTAGTCAGTAAAAGTCTGAAGCTTTCCCTTGCTGCAACTAGAGCTGAAGAAGCTATTTAATCATTTCCCACACGGTATCGTCTGCGTTTCGAGTTTAATAGGTTGACCTACTTAATGTTTGTTTAGGAACATATTATATAATTATGTCATATAAAGGAAAGCTCAGACATTAGATAAAAAATTAAATAAATAGGTCCTACAAAGACAATTAGCATCTTAAACAGGTCACCACATTTTCATTATGTTATTTTCTTTTATTTTCCTCTTGGAGAAAGAAACATAACTCTTGGCTACGTAATAATAACGGTACAATATTCCAAAAATAAGACCCAAACCAGCAAAACATCCAATTTCAGACAAAACCGTAACACCTAGAACGTCATATTGTCGTCATGTTCTGAATTTAAATTTTCAAATTCAGAACACGTTTGTCTCGTTGGCGACACTGGCGCTGGTTTATGGCATAAAATTACAATATTTGCCGTCAGAGGGCGACACTGCGGTACGGCTATTATTGTGTTACTCGTCATTTTATTAAAACAATTATGTGTTTAATTGATATTCGTTGCATATGTGTCGTATAATTAATGGAGGGAGAGCAGAGAGATGTAGCTATACTTTTTTTTAACAATTACCGTAAGTCTTATCAGAGAGAGATAGATCATACAATCGATATTAATAAAAAAAATATATATTTCAAATGCGGTATTTCCTAGAGTTGTAGAAAAAAATTCCTTTATTTTTAATTTTATCTTTACAAATCGTTGTTTCATAAACCGGATCGACTTTCCACGGGAGTGAAATTTTATACCATCAGTGTACATAATTATGGAATGCAATAAAGTATTGAGTATGGAATCAAAATTTAATTTTTATGGAATCTAAATTGATTATTCTATAGATTAATAGTTTTTTTGGTATATTGTATTTGTTCTTAACTGCATATTTAGTGTCCATATGAGTTTTAAATTGTATTATTAGAAAGCTTACGATTCTGTGAGAAAACAGAGTGAAAGGGTTAATTAATTTTATTTAGTGTTAATGGCTTTTTTGCTGTACTAAATAAATAAATAAAATAAAATTATTCCGTACTTTATATGTGAGGACTTGTTATTGGCTGACAGCCCAACTTACTGTTCCTTATCCGTTTTTTAGCTGTAAGTCCTCCATGTTACTTAAATAAATTAAATTAAAATTTAGCGGTGCACAGTGTGTTAAGAACCCCATTTTTGTTTCATCATGTTTTTATTCAAGAAATCGATAATTTGCGTCATTTTTAGTGCTAGAGTTCAACTCCGGCTTTGATACGACTTATAGTTTATTTTTAAAAAAATGTCAAAGTCTCGTAATATCCGCATCATGGAAAACGAAAAAAAAATTCTAAAAAATCAACTGAACTATTTATTCTAGTTTTTGTTATTTCCATTAATTGTTCATACAATACCCTGTCTTTTCTCTCATTTCGGTTGATCTAACATGAACTGGACGCGACATATGATTTTTTTTCTCATTTTTCGTTTTTATTTTTTTATTCAACCGTAACAACGTATTAGCAGATTATTTCTACTTTATAATATTGTTTACACTTAGTATTATATATAGTATTAAAACCATAAGCTAATTCCTTGTTATCTAGAAGTTATAGATATTTTTTGTAATATCCGAAATATCCGCAGTTAGGGTTGTCACTTCAAACAATTTTGAAAATTGTTTTCAACGCTATAATATTTTAATTTATTTACAACAATAGCCGATGGTGTAATTAATGTAAATTATATTCTGGTCTCCTGGATCGATTCAATTCATTTATTTATTTATCTACTGAAGGTTACAATGTTAGGGAAAGTTAATTGTAACCAAGTATTCGGTTTATTTTTTAATTTTTGTCAGAGCTCTAGTCTAAACTATTTTCAAGTTCTAATGTACATACGTACATAATGTAATGCCTTCCACTTACACCATACCCTGTTGTCATTGGTATTCTTTATTTTATATTAATCAAATAATTATGTAATAACTGTGTTTATATAGGGTGACTGGTGATTAGTGTACGATACTTAAACACGTGATTGTACTCATGATAAACAACAACTTTTACTATGGGCACAAACCAAAAAAATCAGCTGTTCAGTACATTTATGTTTGCCTAATGTACTAAACAGCTGATATTTTTTTCGCGATTTCGGCTTTGCTCCCATAATAAAAATTATTTGTTATCATGAGCACAATCACGTGTTTAAGTATTGTACACTAATTACCAGTCACCCTATATAAGGTGCTATAAAAATATTTGCCACGGCTTCCCTATCAACTCCTTTCCCTCTACAACTCCTTAACCACTAATAGTCCTTTTTGGAACCGAAAGGAAGGTGGCTACTGGCATACCTTTGGAAAAAAACAATAAGTTTTATATTCACATAACATTCCTTATGGCTAAATCCAGCAAAGTGGCAAATCATTTCTTGCTGCTCTCTGATTATTAGCAAAGCTAACAGTTGTTCCACGTGAGGCCAATAAAATTGACCCAGATAAATTTACCATTTTCTGCAAAGAACTGGCATACAAATATGTTGCAAAGTACGAATGGCATCCGATGACTGTAACGCTTCATAAAATTTTGGTTCACGGTGGAAATATAATAAAGGCGTCATGTTTACCTGTTGGAATGCTCTCTGAACAGGCGGCTGAGTCACGTAATAAATTTTGGAGATTTGATAGAGAGCACCATACCAGAAAGGTTTCCCGCGAAGCAACCATGCATGACCTATTTTGCAGAGCCTTGGTTTCATCTGATCCAGTTATATCTGATTTCAACTTGTTAGTTAGAAAGAAAAAAGCTAAAAAAATCCCATTACCAGCAGCGGCATTGACTTTGTTGAAACCTCTTAAAGAAAATAATTTAAACATCGAAGATTATTCACATGTTGAAACTGTTATACTGAGCAATGAGGATGAGTTTTAACACAAATAATATTTTTTTTATTGAGTCAAATAATTGTTTTTTCGGATATTAACAAGTGACAGCCCTGAAGGAAATACAAAATAATCAATAACTTCTAAATAACAAGGAATTAGCTTATGGTTTTAATACTGTGTATAATCCTAAGTATAAACAATATTCTAAAGTAGAAAGAATCTGCTAATACGTTGTTACGGTTGAACAAAAAAATAAAAACGAAAAATGAGAGAAAAAATCATTTTTCGCGTCCAGTTCATGCTAGAGCAACCGAAATGAGAGAAAAGACAGGGTATTGTATGAACAATTAATGGAAATAACAAAAACTAGAATAAATAGTTCAGTTGATTTTTTAGAATTTTTTTTTCGTTTTCCATGATGCGGATATTACGAGACTTTGACATTTTTTTAAAAATAAACTATAAGTCGTATCAAAGCCGGAGTTGAACTCTAGCACTAAAAATGATGCAAATTATCGATTTCTTGAATAAAAACATGATGAAACAAAAATGGGGTTCTTAACACACTGTGCGGTGGCCTCAAACGTCAAACACATAGGTAAACAAAATTGCGACCACTGTGTTTGCTCTAATGTTTGCAGCTGTCAAATGCACACGATGAGTCGTCTTACAAAGAAAATATAATGAAATACTACTAATTATGGATGTTTTGTTAGACAAAAGTTTTTTTTCTTCTTCTCGAATCGATGGATTCCGCTTCCCTCAAACTTTTTGGGCCCAGTAGGTTTTTTTGTATGGTCGGTAAAAATCATCCAATGACAAATGCCGCCCTTGGGTGGAGCGGGAAACTGGCAGACTCTTACTCATTAAACAACCTACCCCGTTCCTTCCTTGCCCTAGTCCCAGAGCCCTGGTGTTACGCTTTCCCATCAACCCTTGGCCCAGGAGGGACTTAATCAAGTTAGTTTTGTTTTTAAGGATTGTATAGGATACTGTACTACTCCTCTTATTCCGCTCTGGAGTGGGGAGCGAACAAGTCTCGGACTTTTACTGATTAAAGTCACACCAGTGACCTTTCTAGGACCATTGTTTTTTTATGGTTGGCAAAAATCATCCAAAGACGAATCTCCCGCTCTTGGGCGGAGCAGGAAGGCTCTGACCCTAGTATGTATGGCAATGTAGGAACGGGGTAGGTTATACAGTCAGTAAGATTCTGACACTGTTTCCCGCTCCGATTCGTCATTGGATGATTTTTGCCCACTACAAAAAAAACGTTGCATGATAGTTGTGGAACATATCATATTATTAGTTCAATCGCCATTTTAGTTCAACTTATACGCAGCGTGTATAGCTATTTTAACCTTAAAATCACTCATAAATACCCTGACTACCCAAACAAGTAAACTGACACATGTAAAACCAAACAAACATACATTTGCGTTAGCCAACACTCTTGTGCAGCTAAGTGTTACACTCTGTGATTACAACGAAACGCAATTAGTCGCCAATTACTGCGCGCGCGCCGATAAGATAAAGATAAATATTCTAAAAGATACCTGACACCTACTTAAGGGACTCTTGATTTAGCAGAAAGGGCTTAGTACAAAGTTGCAGTGGTCAGGGCTTGAGCATTTTTGCTATTGTCTCTGGGAATTTATTCTACAGAGTTTTTGGCGGGATTTTTTCCGGTTATTGGCGGGATTTTTGCCGGTTTTTGGCGGGATTCTTTTCAGTTTTTGGCGGGCTTTTTCCCAGTTTTTGGCCAACGCCAATTACTGCGCGCGCGCCGATTAGATAAAGATAAATATTCTAAAAGATACCTGACACCTACTTACTCTTGATTTAGCAGAAAGGGCTTAGTACAAAGTTGCAGTCCTTGGACATTTTTGCTATTGTCTCTGGGAATATTTTCAACAAAGAGAATTTTTGGCGGGATATTTTTCGGTGCTCAGGGCTTGGGTTTTTGCTATTTTCTCTGGGATTTTATTCGCCAGGGAAAGTTTTAGCGGGATTCTTTACAGTTTTTGGCGGAATTTTTCAGTTTTGGTGGGATTTTTTTCAATTTTTTTCAGAATGCAATGGGTTTTTTAATTGTTCGTTCAATGTATTACAAGTAGATATTGTATTGTAAAATGGTTTGCATTTAAAGTAGTGCTTAACTGCAATGCCACCTGAGATGGGCCATGGGTTGATGAATGGAGTGGTTCGTTTAGTCAGTAAGAGTCTGACACGGTTTCCCGTTCCGCCCAAGGGTTTTGTCATGGGATGATTTTTACCAATCATAAAAAAAAAACATTTTTCAAAATACAGTACCACATATCCCGCCTCTATACCATAGATACACATAAGTTACTCTGTGGTCAATACTCATAGCAAAGTCGACCTCTCAACATTTACGTAATATTGTTGGTGGGTAAGTGAAACCGCAGGCTAGCGTTGTATAGTCAATTGTATTATGAATAACAGTATTTTCTTTGGAGTGTGGTGGCAATAGCAACTGGGAACTGTAATAACGGTAGCTACCAGTTGTTGTATGCTTGCTAAGGGCTATGTTGTGTGATAGACTCAAATCAAAACATTTATTTTAAACTAGCTTTCTGCAAGCGACTTCAGAAAACTTTTGACCCCCGTTTCGTCCCCTTGGGGGATGAATCTTGGGAAATCCTTTCTTAGTGCTCACTTACGCCACAAAAGGATGCCTTGTGCAAAATTTCATGCTCTTAATGCCAGTAGTTTTGGCTGTACGTTGATATGTCAGTCAATCAGTTTCTCTTTTTATATAAATTTAGGCACGTTTCTTCTTCCTGCCTTTATATTTCATGTGTTAAATAAAATATATGTTACATAGAGATGACTTTGTAGATATTACAAATAAAGAAAGGTCTATAGATTTCTTTTAGTATTTTTCATTTTTCCCTATAGTTTCGTTTCGGATTGCATAATCATGTTCCTGCAGTTTTCCCATGTTATTTGTTATCGTTGCAACATGTTTTTTTCTTGCATTCTGTCCTGGCTCTCTTCATACTATCACACCCTTTTCTTTCATATCGCTCCTCACAGCAAAACGGATTTAGGCACTTTTTTAATTGTGAAAAAGTCGGCCAGTCAGAAAAGTGAACTTAATTGCAAATTCCAAATCTTAAACCTCTTGGAGAAGAACGTGCAAGCAAGTCCATTGCCACTTTTAAGGATCAGAAGTTGGAGTAATATTTAACTCCAGCAGCCGAAGCAGGAGACGCCTCGAGCGTTATAAATCACAAAATTATCTCCGATCACCGTAGACGGGAGCTTGCGGACGACGAGCAACGGGCAGTTCGCCATCCACTCCTCCTATAGTGACCGATCCCAAGTCGTCAATGGCGTGTAGTATCATTGAAGACATTTCCGCCTGACGACCGTTACGTTCATTTTTGCTTGCACTCGAAACGACAACTTTAAAGGTTAGGTTTCTCGCCGCAGGATTCAAGCGACATTCTAAGTGATCATGCAGGAATGAACGCGATGATACCTCAGAAAGATATCACCAAAACCATAAGAGCTAGCAGAAAAGGAGTAAAAAGGATACTAGTGGTCCTAGAAAGTATAGGACAACGGAAACTACACCGGTGTATTTTACTCAATAAAAGTATGACACTCCCCATAGAAATACACTTCTCATCAAAAAAATCGAAACACCTTGCAAGTTTACGTTTTGTCAGGATTATCAGAAAAATGTGTACATTTAGGAATAAATGTTAAATGTCGTTTAATAGTGAGTAATATGAGCTTATCAAATCTTAATGTTAATGTTCTAAATTTAAATGAATTTTTCATAGGTTTCGTATTTTGTTAAATGAGTCATTTTTATTCCGTATGGAGTATAAAGGAAATGGATAAAACAACACACGTAAATGAAAAAAAAAGCTAAAAAACGTTTATTTAATAACTTGTATTCCCTCCCCGAGCTCTAATTACTGCTTCCATACGGTTCTTCATCGATCGGATGAGAGTCACGATCACATGCTGTGGTATATTGTCCCATTCCTCTTGGATTGCATCTTGCAGCTGGCTAAGTGTTTCTGGGGCAGGATCTCTTGCTCGAATTCGTCTCTTTAATTCATCCCATAGATGTTCAATGGGATTCATGTCCGGGCTTCTTGCTGGCCATTCCATAATAGAGATATCGACTTCGTTAAGATAATCTCGTACGACGCCCGCGGTGTGAGCCCTAGCATTGTCGTGCATGAATATGAAGCCGTTGCCAATAAAATGTGCATAGGGCATCACATGAGGCTCGAGACACTCTTCGACGTACCGATGACAGTTTAGTGCAGGCAGACGTGGCCCAGACACGAAAGCAAGCTCTGTCTTACCGTCGGCGCTGATTCCTCCCCAAACCGTCCACGAACCGCCACCATAGCTGACCTTTTCTTCAATGCAGCATTGTGCATAGCGTTCTCCGTCTCTTCTGTAGACCTTGTTCCTTCCGTCGTTACCATACAGCATAATTTTACACTCATCAGAAAAGAGAACTTTGCTCCACTGTAGGTATGACCAATTTAGGTGCTCACGTGCAAAGTTAAGGCGCGCTCTTCGATGGTCTGCAGTTAATTTCGGCCCATTTGCTGGCTTATGCGGTACCAGTCCACGATCCTTCAACCTTCTTCTAATTGTAGAGTCACTTACAGCCACCCTTCGTACAACACGAAGCCGCTGCTGCAGTTGAAAAGCGTTAAGGCGTCGATTTCTTAAAGAAGTTGTTACAATAAATCGATCATCTCGCTCAGAAGTGACCCGATTCCTGCCAGATCCTGAACGGCGCGTGAACAAACCAGTCTCCCGATAACGTTTATAGACTCTATGAACAGATGACAGGCTTAGATGCAGTCTTGCAGCCACAACACGCTGACTAAGGCCAGAATCCAGCAATGCCACAATTTGGGCGGCTTCTGTGGGCGAAGTATCCATACGTTTTAGAAAAAAAACCTTTTTTCAGACGTCCCAAAGTCACAGTATTGAAATAAAAAACAAAAAGTTTAAGGATAGGCGCCAATTTTTAGTTTTTAAACGCTAAATGTACTCCAACCCTAAACACACATTTGTCTCAAAACAGTGATTCATTTCGTTTATAAGATAAACAAATGAAATTCTAATTTTGAATTTAGAATTTTCGCTTATTACTGTAATGGCCAAACTGCCAGCTATAATATATGTATTTTTTTTCATCGTATGAATTCTTTTTTGTGTTAAATTCGGACAGAAACAATGAAAACGGAAGTGTTTCGATTTTTTTGATGAGAAGTGTATAAAAAACAGGAGAAGTGGCAAGTGGGCGTGTTCGTGTAGATCGCGACTTGTGCAATAAGCACACTTTCGGGCAAACGGCCGTCGTGCGGCACTCAGTTGTAAACTAGTGAGACTCGCGGTACGTGCTCATAAAATATTTAAAATGCCGTGTTGTTCAGTGCTTTTTTGTAAGAACCGAAGTGATAAGAGTGCCCTGGATAATCACGGAATCTCTTACCATATGTAAGTCTAAGTTTAATACTATATTTGTCTTTAAAATCAGTAAAAACAATAATTCTTATAATGTTCTTGGCTGTTACTACGTTATTTTTGTTTTTAAATTTTAAAGCGACTGTATTACTTGTGCAGTAAATACATTGTTATTTAACCACTACTTAATTTTGACATTCAGTAACTAGACCAGCAATGTAATAGGAACATAACGATACTTTACCAATGCGGCGTGTTTCATAGTACGGCCGCTCTGAGCGGCGGTTAACTAGTGATGCCACTATTGCACTTGTTGCAGATCCATTAATGTCGACTTATCGATAACAACACAATATTGAATGGTCGGGTATCCGATGTGAAATAATAATAATATAATAAGAATAAAAAAAGTACCTATGTATTTGTATTTACATGTTTTGATTATTTTACAGAGTTGTAGAGAAATAATTATGTAAGTAATAATAATAATAATAAACGGTGATTTAATATTTTTACTATTTTGCTTAAAGGCTTTAAAAGCTTCAAATGTGCTTAATTAAGGGCATGATTCAGAATTAACAACTTTTGCTTAAAATAAGACAACATGTATTACCTCTTTATTTTTTATTTATGGGTGTGTTGTATTTTATATGCTCTACTACGTTCTTTTACAAAAGCTTTTAACATGGCGTGGGTAAGCTAGTACTAAGCTTAGGTAAAAATGACAATTAAAACGTTGTTTTATGTTTTCAGATTCCTGAAAGATGCAATTTAAAAAAAAATGGATTGATGATAATAGAAGGCCACCTAATTGGTCCTCTATTAAAAATAGTACAATATGTTCAAGGCATATTTTTGGCAGAAGTGAGATAAAGTTTTTCTTTTGATTTTTAAACATATCGTTTTCATGGAATAATTCTTAATATTATTAAATATTCTTAATATTATTGAATAATACTTATTAAAGCAGTCATGGAAAAATACATAAATTTAAGATTGCAATATTTGACTAAAAAGTCACCCCTATAATATCAAAGCGTCGTAAATACCTTAATTTCACAGGTCAGTGAGTAATATAGGTAACCAACAGCAGTACATTAATTGAACAAACGATTTTCTTGAGAATCACCATAGTTATCCGGTGCGGAGATAAATTTCGTCGTTACGGTATAATAAGGAGTCCTAACATGCTCAAACATTAATTTAATTTATTAGCTAAAATTAATTTTTGAGCTTTATGAAAACCATTTTTATTGTTTTATTATTAATATATTATTTTCTGGACATATTGATTTTTATTTCATTTATTTTTTGGGACCCAAAAAAATAGCACAAAAATAAATCGATAACTTTTCTATTTAGTCAATCACTAGCGTAAATGTAAAATAAATTGCTTTTGCACAGCACATCGACGTTTGTTTTGTGCAAATGTGTGCGCAATTTGTTTGGTGAATGGAAAATATACGTTGTGTAAAAGCAATAAAGTTTAAAATTCACTGTATATTATGATCCAATTTATGAATTGCGGATGTGTGCGCGAGTGCGTAAGTATATTTGCAAACGTGCGAGTGAACGTAGAAGTGGGGATGACTGCAGACAGCGGGTTCCCGTACATTTTTGACTACTCAACATATCTCCTCTTTTCTTATATCTATGACACTCCCTCACTCAGAACGGGAGAAAAGAAGGAAAAAAAACAATTTTTATTTTGCCCAAAATAGACGCACATAAAACAATAACACAAAATATAACAATTAGTCAGTCAAGTGTGAACCAGGTATTATTGAACAACACCATAGACACTAGGCAGAAAGCCTTGGTCTCATTTAAATGACATGCGTTGTCTATGGCACCTGTCATAATTACACATTGCGTCTTTGACATTAAAAAGAAAGAAGGAAGGGAGGAATTATTAGATGAATTCCCACCAAAAAAAAAAAACAAACCGTTCACTTCACACCTAACGGTTCTCACAAAAAAAAAAACTATTAAGCCAACCCAACAAGTTTTCGCTACTTATCATCCATCTATCATTACGCACCTATAAAACTATTATCTCCAACCGTCCAGATGTTTTAAACTAATATAATCACACTCGTTTCTCGCATCCGCCCTTCATAATGGTAAAGCTAAAATAATTTTATTTCTACGTTGGATTATCGCAAGGCTACACAATCAATAATTTTGTATCAATGGCCGACCGCTTATTAGTGGAAGAAAGAAACAATAAGTGTATATATGTATGATTATATGCCCCAGAGTGTACGGAAGATGTAAGGATGTGGCGCGGTTTGGGTTTTTTTGTTGATTACGTTTTTGGCGACTTTTTTTTAATTGGACTCGGGAATTATGTTTGATAGCGGTTTGGAAAGTGATTTTTAAACACTTCTGACTTTTACGAACATCAATTTTTTTATATCGAATATCGATTTTCATATTAAGTTGCAGCAACATTCGAAAGAGTTTCTGTGGCAATGGAATGCAAAAGGCATGCAGGTCGGTTTTAGTCAGTAAAAGTCGCTGATACGCCCATTTGCTTCACCCAGGTGGAGGTGGAAATTATGTGATGATTGATTTTAAATAGCTTGATTAAGATTTTCACTTTCAATAAAGCATCGATTTTCATAACAAATAAATGTATAAGTCAGAGTTTAAAATGTAGGAAATAGTTGTTAAATATAATACATGTAACATGTTCAAAAATTCGGAGAATTTACTCATTTGTCATCAACGAGTTATCATCACTTCAGCCATTATTATAGATATTTTTAATAACCTATTTTGTGTACCAATACTGGGCAAACATTACTGTCTAAGGCGATCTCTGGCCAAGTTCGCGTTCACGAACATGATTCAAAGACATTTTTTTTCTAAAATATTATTTTGCCATAGACATAGTAACATCCACACAACACCCAACGCCAGCAACTTTACGCGTTTGCGGCGTAAAATCACAGTCGACGATATAATTCTCATAATCCGGAGTGCGCGCATTCAACATAACCTTTCACACCTCGAGTCGTGCGCGCGCGCATTGTGCGCGACTGTACGTAGCACTTGAGAGCACGATTGTACTTATTATACATAGACACTATCGTGTGAAAAAGTTTTGAGTGTGATTGTACCGATTGTGATTGTACCGATTGTGATTGTGAAATTGTTGGAGGTGTTAGATAGTAAAAGTGTGCGATATGATTCATCTATTATCTACATAATGTTACCTCTGCTCAAATCGTAGGGACATTGCAGAAGGATCGAAGCCTACTGGGGCCAAGGGTTCGTATCTGAAAGGAAGGCTCTGGCCCTGGTATAAAGGCAATTTCTAAATTGAGTAGTAATTGATAAAAGGAGGGGTTGTTTAGTCTTTATGAGTCTGACACTATCTCCCGCTCCGCCCAAGGGCGGGATTTCTCATTGGATGATTTTTACCTGCCATTAAAAAACCCTCCGCTCAAATAGTGTAACAACTCATAAATCAAATTTTTGAGAATGATGTATTTAAAATATATTAATTCTGGGACGTGATACTAAGAACTAATAAATAATCACTATCACACAACGCCATCTAGTCTCAAGCTAAGCAGAGCTTGTATTATGAGCACCAGACAACTAATACGTAGAAACATACTTACATTTTTCTAAATACATACATATATAAATTATACCCAAACACAGAACAAATGATCGTGCTCAATTGGTCCTGGGTGGGAATCGAACCCACGAACTCTTGCATAGCAGTCAGGGTCACTAACCACTAGACCAACAGGCTAATCATAAATAAAAATGGACCACTTATAATCGTCGTCGAATTCGACTCGGCTGGGCAGCGTTCGGGAAGCTGCGCGGTGTCTTCTCGTCCAATATACCACAGTGTCTCAAGACGAAAGTCTATGACCAGTGTGTGTTGCCAGTGATGACATATGGCTCCGAAACGTGGTCGCTTACAATGGGCCTTATTAGACGACTCAAAGTCACCCAAAGGGCAATGGAAAGAGCTATGATCGGAGTTTCCTTGCGTGATCGAATCAGAAATGAAGAGATCCGCAAGCGAACCAAGGTTGCTGACATAGCGAAAAGAATCGCCAAACTTAAGTGGCAATGGGCAGGGCACATCGCACGCAGAACAGATGGCCGCTGGGGCCGAAAGGTTCTGGAGTGGCGACCGCGTACCGGAAGACGTAGTGTTGGTAGGCCTCCCACAAGGTGGACCGACGACCTGGTCAAGGTTGCTGGAATACGATGGATGCGAGACGCACGGGACCGGTCGTTGTGGCGACGTTTGGGGGAGGCCTATGTCCAGCAGTGGACGTCTTTCGGCTAAATTGATGATGATGATGATGACTTATAATCAAATAATTGACCTAAAACTTATGATAATGATTATGAACTTAAAATTTGTTGAATTCTAAAACTAATAGCATAATTATCATCAAATTAAGCAAGAACATATTTAACGAGTTATGACACTATTTGAGTGGACGTGTGATATATCCTCAAAAAACCATCTCAGACATCGATTTGCATAGTTCTCATGTGATGTGACTGAAACATATTTACACTATGGACTTTAAAAGAGACTTTAACCCCTGAGTTTTCACTTCAAGGGGCCCTAGACAAATGGCAATCGCTCCGTGTCGAATCCATTTCTAAGTTCGATTTCGCCTTAACGATGTCGACCACAAAATGGTAGACAAAGTGACATCGACTAACATATCGATAAGTCGAAGTGTTGGTTCGATAAAATAACAACTTCTTGGCTATGGTTATCGAATTAAAACGTCCAATTTGACGTATAAACCACTAATAACAATTAGCGAATCGAAAACGTTTGACCGCGTGACTTTTCGAAGGCATATGTCAGTTCCATACATTTCGGAGTTTCGAATTTCGCTATCGTTAGTGAGAATGTGACTTTGTCTAAGCCCCAAGGAGTTGTCAGCAACTGTAGGGGCCTTCTGGGGCCAAGGGACAATGCGAAAGCGGAACACCGGGAACTAAGGTAGGAAGGAACGGTGGGTCGTTTAGTCAGTAGAAGTCTGACTCGCCCAAGGGCAGGATTCGTTATTCGATGATTTTGACTGTCCTGTTAGTCTAGTGGCCCTAACTGCTACGCCGGAGGTCGTGGGTTCGATTCCCACCCAGAACAAATGTTTGTGTGATGAGCACAATCATTTGTTTTGTGTCTGGGTGTAATTTATCTGGGTGTATGTATTTAGAAATATATATGTATGTTTATCAGTTGTCTAATAGTCATAACCATAACACAAGGTCTGCTTAGCTTGAGACTAGATGGCGTCGTGTGATAGTTGTGGAATATATTATATTATTATTTTTGCCACCATAAAAAAAACCCTCTCGCCCCATCCAGAGCGTGTCTTAAACTTTTACGAACTAAAAGATACCTGTGTCCTGTATCTGTGAATTAAAGAGTATATCTATCTATCTGTGTCCTTTTCTTCAGAAACTCCCCGAACAAGTAATGTAAAGGTTTTTTTAAGGGAGGAAATCGTCCAATGACTTCTCCTACTCTGGGTGGAGCGCGAAGGCGTGTCAGACTTTTACTGACTAAAACGACACCTATCTCATTCAGTTGCCCTTGGCTGCTAGGACTACGACTTTCCTTTTCAGAGATTCTTCGCGGTCCTAGCTAGCGGGCATCGGCCCTGCTGTGCTCCTACGGTTTGCTGACATCTCTTGTCAAAGGTAGTTAGTAAAATAAGTTGACCTGCCTGACTTACTAAACTACTTTAACCCGCTGTTGCTGACTCAACAATTTGTTAAAGCAAAATATTCGGTTTTCGACAAATCGAAAAAGAACATGAAAGATTGTGATTTTGATATTAAATTTATTTTTATATGAGGTGTGTACTCAAAACCTACAAAATAAATTTCAAACACTGTAAAGTAGGTACGCTACTATTTGCAGTTGAACCATTTCATAATATGGGTTTTAATCATTACATAGTATAAAACAAAGTCGCTTCCTCTCTATGTATGCTTAAATCTTTAAAACTATACAACGGATTTTGATGCGACTTTTTTTAATAGATAGAGTGATTCAAAAGGAAGGTTTATATGTATAATACATGCATGTATTTAATATTACCATTGCCCCTGTGCGAAGCTGGAGCGGGTCGCTAGTCGGTTATAATAAAAATAAAAATATTTTGACTGTGACTTTCAATCCTCGTCACATAAGTTGAACCCGACTCTCCGGTGATTTTTAAAATCAAAGTGGCTGCACGTGACCATAGCAAATGATTCAACTTATTTTCCGCGTAGGTACTATAAAATCTCCTAAATTGTAAAATAAAAAAGAACTATTCTCTCTTACTGCACGTCTCAAGGAGTTGTCAGCAAATCGTAGGGACTCTGCAAAAGTGTTGAAGCCTACTGGAGCCCAGGGCCAGGCCAGGCCAGTGCGAAAGCCAAAAAAGGAACGGAGTGGGGTGTTTAGTCAGTAAGACTCTGACACTGTTTCCCGGTCCACCCATGAGCGAGATTCGTCATTGGATGATTTTTGCCCACCATAAAAAAAAATCTCTCTCTTACTAAGTTTGTGCTGTGCATTCGATTACAGTAAAAAAAAAAACATTATAATTAACAAGAACACATTCCTTTTGTACATAATTGTACCAACATGAGTACACTTATGCACAAAACTGTAATAAAAGCGCACTGAGCAGAATGTTTCATAACATAAATTAAGATACTTGCAACGGCGAGCTTATAAAGTTGTTTGTGCGCGATTATACCATTACAACGCTTGTGAACACGACTGTACGTACTGTTAGAACAAGTACAAGAAATTATAGGAAATCTATTCGCGTTAAGAGTACAAGAAATTCATGAAAAGTTATGTAGGTACTCGTATAGATACGAAATTAGAAATCAATATGAAAGCTTTGATAGAACTTACACATACATATCTATACCACTCTATACAGTAAAGTTTTCATTATTTTTACAAAAAATAGTAATTGGACTGCATTAACCTTATACCGTAATTAGAGACATACTTGACATAATAGAAAGGCAATAGGTGTGCGAATGCCGGCGTTCGCGTGGGCTCAAGAAGTTAAGCTTTTTACTTGTTTATTATTTGTAGGCTCGAACTTGACCACTATCTCATGACCTGACGATAAGCAACGACGTGGTGGCCAAGGAACATGCTTGCGTAGAAGTAACCTATTTACTCTTGACTTAAAGACTCCTAGATCGTAGCTATCTACAGACTCTGGCAGGGAATTCAACTTCTTGCTGTACTCACGATGTTTTAGAGTTTGGCTAAATCCAGTGATGGACTGCAACAGTCTAAAGAATAACATGCAACCAGATGCAAAATCGCATAGACGTAACTGGTTGGTCGTTTAATCAGTAAAAGTCTGACACTGTTTCCTGCTCCGCCCAAGGGCGGGACGCGTCATCAGATGATTTTTCCCAACATAAAAAAAACATCGGTCTGGTGAAATCATGGTGAAACTAATATAAAGCTTGTAAAAAGTCGAGAATCGAATTAACTATCATACTAATATTACTATTTATAAAAAAAAAAAACAACTTGCCCCCACGCTAAGAAAACGAGTAACTCCTGTATCGTAGTTACGTTCACAAACATATAAACTCACATAAACAATTAGACACCAGACCCGGAACAACAATCTGTTGGTCATATAAATATTTGTCTCTTGCAGTAGTCGAACTTGCGGCACCCAGCATACCAGCCAATCGGTCAACCACTGCCCTAACCGTGTCGTTGAATATTATGAAGGCTAAAATTCGCACTTCGGTATTTGTGATATTTGTTACTCCTTCGCGTCCAAACGGCTGAACGTATTTGAATGAATAAATTCGACACTAAAGTAGACCATGTCATATTTTTGCCATGATTGAAATTAACTTTAAGGCCCCTTATTACTTTTCCTAGAGAGGAGGCATGAGTCCCAGCAGTGGGAACATTATAAGGCTGATGCTATGCTATGCAATTTTAGGGCAGATCCCCAATCCAGATCAACACTGCCTGATCAGAGAATCCTCCCTTTTTCAACGGAGGTTTGTGGGACTTAACTCCTTGTGTAGGATAATATTATACATTTGCGCAGACAAAACCACCGCCAAAATCTAGCGAGCAATAAACATTAGCACTCTAGAACGATTGCTTTGAATGTCAACTAAGCTATGTCATATAATATGACCCTTACCACTAAAATACTGAGAAATACAGTTCACACATTCCCATGTGAAGTGAACTAATGTGTTAAGTTCTAACACCGTTAGCTGTGAGTCAGACGTAATGTCCATTACCTGGCAATCGTACTTGTAATGGACAAATGACATTGCCTTTTTTAATGGCCATGGAAAATAGAGCTTGTAGCCAAATAGCGACAGTGTTAGCGTTTTGCCTCGACGTTTATACCGCGTACATCGAGGGAGAACGGTTTGCCGGCTGCGGTCTTTCCGTCCGATTATAATTTAGGTGTCATCAAGGCTAGAGTCCGATTATAATTTGGGTGTCATCAAGGATAGAGAAAGAATAGGCTTTTAATAGACTAGTGCGCCTCACCATCAACGATTGCATCACTGCTTACCATCAGGTGGGATCGCAGGTAATCACTAGTTTATAGCAATTAAAAAAAAAATTGACGGGGTTTTTTGGGGTCGAAAATCATTCTATGACTTCTTACGGTCTAAACTGACTAAAACCAATGACTTCTGACTTTAGACGTTTACTGACTAAAATCGCACTTGTGTCCTTGCCTTTTGTGTTGTAGGACTTCGGGTTTCCTTAACAGAAATTGTCCCTGTAGCCCTAGTGAGCTTCGGTCCTACTGGGTTTTACTGACATCACTTTGAGCAGCGAGTGGAATATAACTACGCATTGACGATGTATCAGACTCGGTCCATACGGTTGCCGGACAGCCAGACAGCGAGTTACACATTGCTAATCTTCCGCAAGTCAGCAAGCCAAATGCGCCATTAGTCGTTATTCTGGAGTTTTTGTAGTTTTTAATAATGCCTAGATCTATACTAAAATAGGTTGTACCAACCATGAGTTTTTAAAAGGTCATTCTAACGTATTCTATTCTGAAATTACTTTTCACACTAAGGATTTATTTCTCACTAGCTGCTATTAAAGGCTTTACCCGTACGATACTAGAAAATTTTCCTAAAGGAACCTAATCTTTTATATATATATATATATATATATATATATTTAACATATAATAAAGTCTCGTAATAATTACAGTATTATTAATAATTACATATGTGCTATTACATGACATGGCCTACCCATGTAAAATCCGTTCAGTCGTTCGAGCATGAAGAAGTAACAAACACACACACAAACAACAGATATACACACACACAAACATACAAATATTCGCTTCTAATATAGTGTAAAGGTTAAATAGGTACTTCGCTATACCAGAATCATTAAAATATTCTCTCTTAAAATAACTCATTATCCCCATAACTAAAATTCAACAAATAAAATTAGTGACGCGCATAATTTCTGCACAATATTTAGCGATATCGATATCCATAAAGGTGGTTACTCGTCGGTATTTTTAGCCGCGCACAAAACGGCTATAACGCGTCGGGCCAGCCATAAAATAATATTCCTTAATACATTATAATAGTGCTATCCCTGGGTAATGTTCGTAAGTATTGGAATTACAGGGCGGCGCGGTTCTGGCTACATATTGAGTGGAGGCTGGTGCGAGGGAAAGGTGGAAGCGACTTGGCTTGTGAAATTGCTTTTCAACAATGAATTCAAAACATTGAATCGAAGATATTTTTTTTTTCTTTTTTTTTTATTTATTTTTTTATTATTATTATTTTTTTTTTTAAAAACCATGTTTAATGCAGAATAGAATTGGTGATTTCTTATTGTGGTTTCTTGGCCCATCGCAATGTGCGTGAAGCCACAGCCTTATGCTGAGCAGTCGGCCGATTTGCGCGGAAGTGGCGCATATCTTCCTTATGTCACTGGTTATGTTGAAATCTACCTTTAAGTTTTGCGTTCATTACGCGTAAATAAACTGTTTTTCTTTCTTTTCTTTCTTATCAACAAATGGAGATGCGGTATTGTTTGGAAAGAATTACCATCGCACAAGGACATATATGTATGAGTTTAGTCAGTAAATATCTGACAGTTACTTTTTCTGCAGTTAGAGCCGGCGATGTTATTTGTAAAAGATACATTACGACAAAAAAAATGATATGTAGACTTATTACTAACCTAAAGATCTAAATTAATGTCCAAATAAATTCGAGATTTGTGAACTTTATCGTTCGACTATTTTAGGGTTGAATCTCTAACTTAACTATATTCAGGCATTCATTCGACTGTCAACTAGTGTCATTTTCAACAAACAGTTGCTACTTTCATTTATTATACTTCTCTACAAAGATCTACGTTTTGAAATGTGCTGTTGTCATTATTTTTATGACTGACTGACATCATGACAATTTAAAAAGGACTTTTTATGGTTTACTTGAAATCAATGTTCTCAATTTAATTTGATTAAAATCGCACAAATTTCGATAAGTCTAAATCGCTACCTCTCACACCTTCCACCGCGTCCTTACATCGGATCTCATCGGTGCGTCTGATTGGCTGCGTGTGGCGAAATCGTTCGATTATGTTCCGATTCATTCGATGACAGATTACGCTCGAAATTATCGATACAGCATAACAGCACTATACGGAACAATTTGTTTTTGAGTGCTCATATTCACATGTAATGATACACTTCTACAGTACTATGGAAAATTAAATTTGTATCGATTTTGACCGTTGATGGAAGATCCAAAAAGCTTAAGTTACTCGTATGTTTGACAAACATCACTATGGTTTTACTTTTACAATTTTGCAAGAGTATTATAGTAATTGAAGGATAAAGAAGGAATGGGGTGGGTCGTTTAGTCAGTAAGAGTCTGACACTGTATCCCGCTTTCTAATTCTTCGTCAGATGATTTTACCCATCATAAAAAGAAAAAAAAGAGTATAGCGGTAAATAAGTTGACCCTTTACTATGATTTCGCACAGCCATGGGACTGTATCGACGTGTGAACTTCGATTAAGACTTAAAAATCGGTTACTGCGCATTCAAAACCGCCACGATGGTTCAACACACATAACGACCATGTCCAGGTACAGGCCTTGGTCTGAAGCGAGGAGGAGTGGCAGACGGTCGCCTCCTTCTGCGAAGCAGTGATGCTAGCGAAGCAAGGGGCCGCACGCGTGTGGGAACGGACATCCCTTACGCCGCGCCGCAGTCGCCGAGATCCCGACCCTGGTTGACGCTTTTGCGGACTTCGAACGATGGGTAGTCCTCCTCCTAGTCTAGTCCTCCGGCCGTCCCGTAACTGACCAAACCGAGTCCAATCATCAGCAGCACGTAGTAATTCACCCACTATTCAAAAAGTTAGCAAACCGTTAATGTTTAGCACTGCCGATGTCATGCAAGGATCGCGGGAAATCTGTGAAAAGGAAAGCCGTAATACACACACAACGGGCAAACTGAAGGACACAGATGTAGTTTTAGTCAGTAAAAGTCTGACACGTCCGCTTTTCCTAGACCGAGAGAAATCACTGCAGTCGACTGCTAGAAAATGCCTAAGACATTAAGTCCACCTTTGTAAAATATTTCAATAATGCATAATTTCAATCTACACTAATATAATAAAGAGGTAAAGTTTGTTTTTTGTTTGTAGGAGGTAATCTCTGGAACTAATGGTTCGATTGGAAAAAATTTAGCAACAATAGAAAGCTGCTTTACTCCTGAGTGACATAGGCTATAAATTATTTATATAACACGGATGTTAACCGAGCTATCACTACAAGAAATTTTCCGCGGACGAAGTCGCGGGCAGAAGCTAGTAATGCATAAAGTTTTTAATAATATAATAAACGACAGCAAATAAAAGACATTCCTTCATACCTTTGTCCATAAGTATTAAATAACGCATTTCGTCTCAAATATCCTGTGACCTCTTTGAACCTCCTTGTGAGATAGAAGGCGTGTATATATTAACATAAAACTAATTATATACATTAAAATAACCTTATAATAGCATTTATAGAATATATTTTACACTTCCAAGGCTTTAATATTCAAATAACTGCAGTTGTTTGGTTTAAGTAGTAATAAAAGTGTTGTTAGTTATCTTATAATGTTAATAAAAGCTGTTAAATGCCGATAAAGAACAGTTGAAGTTAATAACCGAGTCGTAATTAATTCTGGAAATAAATTTAATATTATTAGTTAGAAGTGATTTTTTTTTTAAAGTCTTTGCCTATGAAATTGCTGTGTTTTTAAAACGGGTTGTTTTGAAGTTTTAGGTAAATCTTTGGATTGTCTTGGGATTATAAGTTTAAATAAACGTTACATTCAAAGTTAAAAAAAGTGGTACCTATATTTTTTTATGGTGGCATAAATCATCCAATGACAACTCCCGCCCTTGGGTTTAGCGGCAGATAGAGTTAGACGTCATTCAGGCTCCACATAGTGCCATGAATTCACGCGCGTATTCACGCCATGAATTCCGGCATAAGCGGAAACAAGATTGAGCGCGCGTGAATCTCGCGAAAAGCGTCCACATTGACGTTCGCACCTGTTTACAAAGCTTCATGGCACTAATATGCAGCCGCCATTTCGCGTGTACGTCGGTCTAATGTAAGAAAGAAATAAAAGAAGAAATGTAGCTCAATCTTTTTGTTGAATACCGCCGTTACAGACACAATAGAAAGACAATAGGTGTGCGCACGCCAGCGTTTGCTTGGGGATTGAGAGTCCTTCTGAGACTTTAATTTATTAAGCCCTAAGCGAATAACTATTGTTCTTAAAATGTGTCTGTAATTACAAGATGGAAAGGTTAATAGTTAACAGTTAATTACTAGAGCGGGGAACATTAAAAAAAAAGATTCATGTTTCCAAAAGTTTAAGTAGATTGTGCGTCAGTTGTACAAGTGAATGAATGAATTTAAGATTTTTATTTCCTATTCTTATTTATCATTTAAACCACGTTTTGATATTATGCATAATTACATAAATTATGTTAAATAATTCTGACGTCTTTGTCCATCCAATATAATTATTATCGTAATTTTCCTGTGTATTTTAATGCAGAATTCGTTTACTTTGCCAAAGCGTCAGACCATAGTATCGTCTGACGCTTTGGCAAAATAAACAAAATCTGCTTAAGTAATACAAAGGTAAACGAAAAACTAGACGTCATTGTGACGACTATGAAACGGCATTATTTTGTACGTGGATGCAAATATTAATTTTATATAATTAATAAAAAAAGGGAAAGAGACGTCATCATATGTCAAATAGCATTCCACAAAACTGAGCTTTTTTTAAAAAATCATTGACGTTAACGTTATCAATGACAATAATCATTACATAATATAAAACGAAGTCGCTTCGCGTCTGTCCCTATGTATGCTAAAATCTTTAAAACTAAGCAACGGATTTTGATTGGTTTTTTTCTACACTAATATAATAAAGAGGTAAAGTTTGTTTTTTTGTTTTTTGTTTGTAGGAGGTAATCTCTGGAACTACTGGTCCGTTTGGAGAAATTTTAGCAATAATAGAAAGCTGCTTTACTCCTGAGCGACATAGGCTATATTTTATGTACGCGGGCGAAGCCGCTGACAAAAGCTAGTTTTTAATAAATAGAGTGATTCAAGAGGAAGGATTATATGTAGGTATAATATATGAATAATATATTTAATATCACCATTGCACCGGGTCGTTAGTATAATATATACATGAATAGTATAATATACATAACTACCTATCACATGGCAAAAAACGAACGGGGTGGGTTTTTATTCAGTAAAAGTCTGACAATGTCTCCCGTTCCATCCAAGGGCGTTGTCACTGCATGATTCTTGCTCACCATAAAATAAGAAACTAGTTGGCGCCACTTCACCAAAATCTGGTGTTCTACTTGTAAAAATGTATACATCATGGCGTTGACTTCTAATGTTTGTCTAATTTTATCATTAACATAAGCATTATGACAGGTTCCTAGACCTGACAACTCAGTCCTGCCATCTGGTGAACATCATTTTATAAATCCCTCATTGTCCCAATATCGATAATAGTAGATAATCAATCGTAATTATTACGGCGATGTATATATAAATAGATGATCTTGTCTATCATGACTCTTGACTATGATCATAACTCCGAACTCTGGAAGTCGAGACCAAAACCAATTCGAAATGTAAAAAAAAAGTACAGCGTTGTTACATCATAGAAATAAGTGACGTTTAATTTCGTTCCAAAACGTTCTTAATATTGATACAAGCAAAGTAAATATTAATTTATCTAATCGACAAACAAATCGAGAGGACGCCACTTACGGCGGCGCGTACTAAGGACCTATTACCATAGCAATCTGGAACGCATAAAGTTAAGATTGTACTAATTAAGTGTACATACAACGTTCTCCGTTTATCCTAAAGATACCAACCCACGATATAAATAAAGCAAATCTGATAGTGTCTGATTTTTGTTGTAGTGGAGAGTAATTAGTGAGAAAAATGGCGGGTTTTTTAAGAGTACTTTATGCGTGTATCGGAACGTTTTAAAAAAAATCCTTTATGACATTTGTTAGCATTTTTATTGAAATCAAATGTTTAATAAAATTAAATAATGGAAAAAAATAGTTTAAAAAGCCGTTAATCCACTTAAATTAAGACAAACAACCACCGACTAAAAGAGACATCAAAATAATTATTAACAAATAAAACGTTCCAGAGACAAGGATAAACAAATAAACAAGTACGCGGCCGTCGCAGCGTGAATCCGAACGTAATCTATGCGAGTCGTTTTCTGCCGGCGGGCGGCGCGCGCTTATATCTCAAACTTTTGACACATAACCTCAAAATTGAAAACGTCAATTAAAATAAACCGTACGCTCATTGATTTAAGGCTTAATTCGCAACAACTAGGATTTCGAAATTAAGCTTTTTTGAATCTAGAACTGATTTCACACTTACATTTACTACGAATTTGTTTTTCGAATTACAAAATTTGTCATACGCTTCATAAATTGGTGCGTTGTTGACATAAAGTTGAATTTTGCGTGAATTTTCTATTTTGTGTTGTAAATGTAAGTTTGTGAAATCCAAAGGAGCTCGGAAAGCAATGGCGTCGATTAATCAAAGGCCCAGTTTTGTTTTTCGAATAATTTTGAATAATTTGTGAATGGAAGCGCTATCGGTTGGGACAAGGCAAAAGTAATTTATAACTTGTGTATTCAGTTAATTAATGACTGCAATTGTTTTATTCGTGTTTTTAAGTTTATTAAGGTGCAGTCCGAAAGCTCCTACCTCCCTTGGAGTTATTTCGAACGAAAGTTGAGGTGACAACGGCAATTTTTCTTTTGAACTTTTATTGTAGGTAATATAAAAGTGTCTTAATGTGAATTTTATATGATTTTTAATCTTGATGATGTGTTATTTTGGTTCGAATTATCATAAATGAAAAGTGAAGTCCTTTTTTTCAAAAGTGAACTTTTGAAAAAATGTACCAACCTCAGACAACTAAAAATATTGCCACCTTAATCCAAAACGCGTAGTTCCGGATTACTACGTTACCAATGTAGTTTCGTGTCTGTTACTAGTATTAATAAAATTATGAAATACCCTACGGAACCTAACTCATCCCTTTTAATCACGGCTCTAACCTACAAACATTATAAATAGAATATGTAGTTAGTAGCATTATGATATTTATGTCTATTTTATGGAAATATAAATGGTTCCTCTCTGTCCTCGGGACTGGAACGACGCGTTCAGTTTTTGATAACAAATTATTGAGTCTAATTGAATATTTATTGTTTAAATTAGACTCTGTACCTATTTCGGGCGCAACAAAAACAAGCTCCACAGGTGGGGGTTCTTGGATATTTCCGGTCTTCAATATATGTGCGGCGTCTCTCCGCAGACCATGTCCCAAAGCGATGGCTTGCATCCATGGCCAGCAATGATTAGGTCACCGTCCGGCTGTCCGGTAACTATCCGGACCGAGCCTGAGTGTTCCAGGTGCGCCTAAAGGACATTGCAGTAAAACCGTAGGGGCCCATCGTGGCTAAAGCCTACTGGGGCTATAGGTTTACTTCTGAAAAAAAAACCCGGGGCGCAGGAACATAGGAGTAGGAAAAAATCTGGCAAACCCTACAATCCTGCAGATTCCTGCGTCATCAATTCCATAAATCTGCCATCCAGCGTCATGTGACCTATTCACGTAGTAGGTAATCTTATGACAGTGTCAGAGAATAGCGTTGCCTTGGCCAAATGCTGAGCTAGATCTAAGTGAGGCCTCAAGAAGGAATGATGGCACGTGCCATATACATATACCATATAGGTACTCGTACAGCGAGGCTCAAGGGGGTCTCTCTTGAGCCTCGCCCTTTACAGTCTCCTGAAGTATGCGTCTAACAGACGTTGCACAGAGGTGATTTTTGTGAGGATACTCTTTTAAGAGGTCACGGGAACCTCTTCTAAAGGTGGTCTTATCGAGGTAAGAATCCTGACTCTCTGATTTCTTCCTCAAAATACCAGTAGTCATTTGAAAGTCATAACTCGAAAACAAAAAAAAAACAATAATGTCATGAGATGTTGCCAGATTTTTACTTTTTAAATTTTAATCGTTTGCAAAAGATCGAGCTTGACGATTACAAATATTTAGTTTAAATGTTCTATTTTTAAAACCGTACAGAACCCACCTTCTTCAACAAATAAAACTTAAACCCGAGTGCACACTATAAAATTATTTATTCGATAAAACAAATAGGCTTTAATAAAGTGTGACTTTTGTCGCGTTGCCTTGTAACAAGTAATGGTGAGCATAAATAACATGGGACGTTCTACACTTGGCCTTATATTAATGAAATTTAGACCTTATGTTTATTGAAATAAGGAGGTTTTTAAGTATTGAGATGACTTTACTTTATTTAACGGAATTTGATCGATTTTCGAAGACGTTGTTCTAGGTATTTTAAGATTATCGTACAAATATTGTGAATATGTAATCTGTTTTGGTAGTATACCTATATTGGATTCTTCGATGGTTGAAAGGATTTGAAGCTGGAATGGAATGATCTTTTTAATGTAGAGAATACCTTGTTGCATTAAGTCCGCCTATGTACCACTATTGTACATGAAGATTAAATAAATAAATAAAATGGGGAATTTCCAAATAATTAAACCTGGATTAGGACATAGATTGTTCAAGTTCTATAACCATATCTACACTAATATAATAAAGAGGTAAAGTTTGTTTTTTTGTTTTTTTATTTTTTTGTTTGTAGGAGGTAATCTCTGGAACTAATGGTTCGATTGGAAAAATTGAAGCTATAATAGAAAGCTGCTTTACTCCTGAGTGACATAGGCTATAAATTATTTTTATAACATGGATATTAACCGAGCTATCACAACTTTTGTATCACAACTTTTCCGCGGACAAAGTCGCGGGCAGAAGCTAGTTCTTAATAAAGACAGAAAGAAAAACGTTTATTCGAGATCGTCAGTACGACCGTATGATCTTGGTGAGTTAGAAGTTAGGCTCTGCGAATTTTAGCGCTTGAAAACTAGTAAAGGTTTAAAAAAAAATGGTGCCAACAGTTTTTAGCAACTGTTAATTGCATTTATTTGTTTCTAACGATAAGTAAGTATGCACAGATGATTATGATCGTTTACTCATCATTGAAGTCATGGTCACCATCTTATTATAATACAACAATGTTCATTATTACTTGATTATAATATTATGAATCCTCAAGTTGATAGAAGAAACGAAAAAGAAAGGAGAAATACTTAACGAACTTCTTCTTTCTAGGTGAATTAAGGAGTGTCAGAGTTTAGCTGACTAAAGTCCACCCGTATTCCTCCAACTGTCCTTGGTGTTACAACAATCATCATCCGCCTTATTAAGGTTTCCACTGCTGGGACACAGGCCTTCTCTCTAAGAGAGGGAATTGGCCATAATCCACCACGCGGGCCCAGTGCGAATTGGTGGATGTCACATGTCTTCCAATTCTTGTTTCTAGGACATGCCGGTTTCCTCACGATGTTTTCCTTCACCGTTTTGGGAGCCGTGGTCATGAAATGAATTATACAAAGTAATGCGCCTGGCTGGGTTTGAACCCGCGACCTACTAGTCGTAAGTCAGGGTGTTTACCACTTGGCCACCAGTGCTCATATCTGCTCAATATGTAACAACAATAAAACCTTAAAATAACTTAAGATCACTAAAAAGCAACCCTGTATCTAAAGTAACATATTTCCTAAAAATAAGTAACATTCAAAGAAAATTTGCGTAATTTCACATTTAAAAAGCGAGTATAATCCGCGTAGCAGCTAATAAAGGCGGGCACAGACGGGCGACAGTGCGACAGCGCGACCCGGAAAAGGCGCTGAGCACCTTTTAATTCTTACACCCCATTTGCTAGCCCATTGCAGTCTGTGCAAATAGGACTAAAGGAGGGGTGGAGATGACTTCTTACTTCAGTTATTTTTTCTTAAACTTTTCTGGTGGGTTGTATTAAGATTTTAACATTAGAAGCTAGATTATATTTGAGTGATACATATTAAAACTATACTCAGATAAATATTATTTTGAATGACCTATCAGTCTAGTAGTTAGTAACCGTGACTGACTACTATGCCGGAGGTTGTAGGTTCGATTCCCACCCAGGACAAATGTTTGTGTAATGAGCATGATCATTTTTTCTGTGTCTGGGTGTAATTATATATTATATTATTACATTCCACAACTATCACACAACGCCGTCTAGTCCTAAGCTAAGCAGAGCTTTTGTTATGGATACTAGATAACAAACTTATATGTTTTTAAATACAGACAAATTTATCTATCATAAGCATGTATTTAGAAATAAATAAGTATGTTTATCAGTTGTTTAGTAAACTTCATAACACAAGCTCTGCTTAGCGGTGACTAGACGGCGTTGTGTGATAATTTTGATACTTTTAAATAGTCATAATATTGACCTTATTTAAAAGGCAATTGTAAACGGTAGCTTACACAAAGCTAGAGTGAATAGGCTCCTAAGAAACTAGTGTACTCCTCACCATCAACGATAATATCACTGCTTACCATCAGGTGGGATCGCAGTCAAGCACTAGTTTATAGCAATTAAAAAGAAACAATGTTCCGATGTCAGACGACGATTTGTTATTAGTGAACAAAATATTAACTTAATCAAAAAATAAATAACTAATTCTTTCACCATCTTTAACGACTCCACGCCACTACTAGTCCCAATGTTTTCCTAATTCCGTCCTCAGTCCGGTGCCCTTTCATTTGTACTCAATTGCCCTGCATCCCTTTGGCACATTTCTTTTATTCGCACTTTTTATTCTCCCCTCAAAGAATGTCGCAGTCGCAAAGTCGCAACGACTAAACCCGTCAAGCAATTATCGCAAAAGAAATTTATTTTTTAAATTGCCTAAAGGGTAGGTGGCGTAAGTTAGTTTTCTTTTAAGGAACCGTAAAGGTGGTTAATTAATTGGGGAAAAAATGGGGTGACATTGTGTAGAGGTGACGCTGTATATATATGGAGCGGTTATTATACGTTATGTCATGGTACGAGTATCATGCTTAGATGATACGAAACGGATGAACGGAATACTAATGTGGTACAAAACGGTTTATGATCCGTAACCGTTTTGTATCTGCTAATTGTCTGCTAGAGCTGAGGGATTGTTCGAAAAAGTCACTGTCATTGGAACGCAAAGGGCAACTGAAGGAACAAGGAAGGTTTTAGCCAGTACAAGTCTGATGCTTTCTCTGAGAGCCAGAGCGAATGAAGTAATTTGAAAATATATTAATTAAAGCTAAATTAAAGCTAAGAAGTCTCTAGAAAAATGAGTTTGTTCCATATATGACCGTGACTCAAAATTGCTGACTAAATGAGTTAGGAATATCATTCACATTATTTCAGCCGAAAGACTTACTGGACACAGGCTTCTTCCAGGTATTGCCACCATTGTTGTTTATACCGCGAACAATAAAGGATTGGAACCGTTTACCAACTTTATTTTATGGTGGGCAAAAATCATCCAATGACGAATCCCGCTCTTGTGTGGAGAGAGAAATAGTGTCAGACTCTTACTGACTAAACACCCCACCCCATTCCTTCTTTGCCTTTCGCACTGGAGCTAAGCCTTCCTTTCAGAAAGAGACCCTGGCCCCCGTAGCCTTCGACCCTTTTGCAGAATCCCTACGACTGTTTACCAGCTTTGGTATTTCCATCCGTATAGAATTCAGGTGTCTTCAAGGCTAGAGTGAACAAGCTCTTAATAAACTTTTGTAACTGTTTTCTTTTATTTTAGTTATGTTATAAGTATTATAATACACGTTGTTTTGTTTGTTGTTGTAGAAAAATAATGTAATTTATGACAGATGCCATAGATAAAATATGTAATTTAATTGAGACCAAGGCAACTGGCATATACGGCCTAGTATCTATGGTGCAACGGATAAAACAGATTTTAATTTTACGTTACGTGTTTTGGGCAAAATAAACACTTTTTCTTTCTTTCTTTCTAAACTAGTGCGCCTCAACATCAACGATTGCATCACTGTTTATCATCAGATGATATTGCAAACACTGGTTTATTGATATAAAAATAAAATACCAATACTATTATTTCCGTTTAAACTTCTAATGATGACTGGCATCTCATAAAATTAAATAAAACTACACCGACATCTCAAACAAACTTCCCATCAAATCTTAATTTCTATACAAATAATTAGACTTTCTCTGTAATAACGACAGTTAACTAGGAAATGTAAGGTCTTGGAGACCACAGCAGGGGCGTAGCTACCTCCTTATCTGCCGTATACGGGGTCCCCGCACTACAGGGGCCCCGACGTAGACAAAAATTCGCTACAATAGTATCCATAACCGTCTCGTACAGTAAACCAAGCATTTGTATATCCCTTCTTTGCTACGTATTCCTCAATGCTGAGGGTCGTCACCTTCCTGCTTCATCACATCACTTTTACTCGCACGACCTTTTTCCATTTGTTTCTGTCTCTACCGGTGTACAGGGCATTGTATATCATCGAGCCAAGAGCAGAGCGGATCTGGTCGGAACCATGTATTGGGCTGCATTTCCATCCACTTTAACGGTCACTATAAACCTTTCAAGGTTTCCACCGTGTTTCCTAGCAATATGACCAAAGTATTGAAGAATCTTGCGGAGATACTCGGATTTGTACATAAAGAACTATTTGTGGGAGTTATGATACGGGGCCCCTGTGGGACTAGCTACGCCACTGGACCACAATGTCAACATCTACCGGCTGTTAGCAAACTGCTGGCGACCACATAATCATCAGGTCTGCGGTAACTTGAGTAACGTTTCTAAACACTTGTGTAAAAGCTTTCTTGTTTTCTGTGATTTTGTAGAAAATATTGTTACTAATAGCTAAAGCTAGAGGTCTTAAGTCAAGAGTGAATTGGTTACTTCTAGACAAGCGTGCTACACAACATCGACCACATCGTCGCTTACCATCCAGTGAGATAGTGGTCATTGGTCAAGCGTGGAAATGACAATAAAATGGTGGCTCCACATTAGGGCAGTGAATTCACACCATGAATTCCGGTATGATCGGGGAACGAGCATCAACGTGCGTGAATCCCGCCAAAAATGTCCACATTCACGTTCACGCCTGTTTACTGAGCTTCACGGCGATCTGGAGCCGCCATTAGAAATCATCTTGCATTTAATTGTTCGTTCGCAATAAACTCAAAACTGTTTTTTTATATTATGATTTCTTGTAAAATTTGCGAACTAATCATCATCATTATCAGCCTTTTTAATGTTCCCTCTGCTGGTACACAGGCCTACATAATCCACCACGCGAACCCAGTGCGGATCGGTGAATTTCACATGTCTTCAAATTTTTGTCATCTATTATCTAGGACATGCCGGTTTCCTCACGATGTTTTTCATCACCGTTTTGTCACTGCTTTGACAATGAAATAAATATACAAAGTAATGCGCCTGGCTGGGTTTGAACCCGCAAACTGACTATTTTTTTACCCGATTGTCTTAAAAAGAAAAACCGAAAAATACAAAATTTTCTAACACCCATGTGAAGCTAGTATACATCGTTGTTCTAAATATAAACCCCAGTACGTAGTGCCAACCTAATGAAGGCAAGTGAAACTAAAAACCTACTACCAACCTTCCGTTACTCTATGAATGGACAGTGCAGCTTATTACACAGTATCTTAGCACTAATCGCGGCCATTCACTGACAATCTTCGGGACAAGCTCGCGATATAATAACATTAATTTCTATGGGGCAATTAAGCCATGGGCAGACGTAGTTACCGGGTGTGTGGACCGGCCGTTATGTTTGTGGTTGATAAAAAAAAATAACCGACAAAAAATAAAAATAAGAAAATAATAGCAGCATGTCAACCTTAAAACTTTGAAGTTAAGCAATGCTTACTGAGGTAGGTCCGTGGATGGGTATACGGCAAGAATGGTGCAGTGGTTAAGCAGGCTGCAGTGCTGCGTGTCGCGGGTTCAATTTTTACCCGGAACAAACATATTTATTTGGCCTACCGATAGATGTTCCGGGTCTGGTTGTCTTGTGGTATGCGAGTTTATATCTCACCCGATGCTAAGCGATTATATGGTCTACGATGGAGCAGACTTGCCTAGAAGTAACCTCTCTCACTCTTGACTTAAAGACCTAGTTATCAGAATCGCTAATTAAATCTTCATTCTTTATCTTATATTCGCTACATAATTAATTCTCCATTCTCCAATCAACCATAAAGTAAAGCTAAAGATACCCATAGCGTGTAGCCTATCTATTTTTTATCGAACCTCATTACGAAATATCCTTACTGATAATTAGGCTGAACGCAATCAATTCCATCGGCAAATTGGATTTTTAAAAAGAAAAAATCAGCAACGCTCCACCTTTATCTACACGTATGTACCCTCATTTGGAAATAAAATCGAGCCATATATTAGACTTCAATACTTTTTTTACAAATAAAAATCTTTTTTATATAAATAAAGCTGGTCTTTAGTTGACTAATTGTGACGTATTTTACGATCACTGCACAGTAAGAGGAATTAAAGGGGCAATTGTAGATAGTACAGTTTTTCGTATCGGCCATCGATTTATGACGCTTGTGACTCTTTTGAAGGCCTTATAAGGAGAATGTCAGTCAGTCCATATGAAGTTTAAGTGCCCAATGGAATTGCCGCAAATGTGTGGTTACAGGAAGGGCGCAAAAAGTGAAACTGTTCGCTTTGAACGTCATGAGAATGTCATTGTTAATAGAGGATAGTTTAATAGGTAGAATAGAGATCGTATTGTTATTGTTGGTAATTATTTTTATTGGATAAAATGTGAATAATGAAGACCGAGTCACTCTTATATTTGTGTTTTACTTTGATATCATAATGGTTCAGTCAATAAAAGAAAATTGTTTATATGGTTTTAAAACACTAGATATTTTAGTTAATAATAACAACGAGTACATTTTAGTTTTCAATTTTGGTGGTTAAACTTTTTCTTCAGCTTTTCGTAATAAAATTAGGGACATGAGAGCCGGAGAAAGGGATTCGTCACCAAAATTTAAAAAAATATGTTATATTAACCTAAAAGCGACTTGCTTCACAGTGTAGGTTCCACACTAAAAAGGATTACCAAACTCACAAGATATAACTTTTAGAATATTTCTGTAAGTATATATTATTGTAAGTATGACAAAAGACGAGTCATAGATATACTCCACTATTTAAACTATTGAAACATATTTTTAATATGTGTACCACAATAGACAATTTTGACTTTAGTGATGCTGTCTTCTTACACCACGTGACCAAAAAAAAACCATCTGATTTGCATCTGCCAAAATTCTCCAGTGCTTCCAAATACTGCAGGATTTTGGCAGATGCAACAAATTTATGCATTTCAAATTTAAAAACAAATCACGTAAATTTTCCGAATCAATTAAAAAACAATACCTGATTTACAAAATTTACCCAAAATTAAATTCAATGGATGAAAAACTCCAATTAATTCCCAAAAACGAAGACAATCTGAGAAATTTGTTCAAATACACATAATCTAAATACGAAATACTGGAATTTATCCGTTTGCCAAAGGAAACCTCCTTCGGCCCAAATCATTAATATTGATGATAAGGAAAAGGGAACGAACGCACCCGTGGGCCGACCAATCGACACCAGGGACTAATGAAGTGGTCCTAATACGAACACACCAAATACAGCTGTCATTTGGAATAAGAACGATTTTGAAATTATAATGTTGGGAGTAACGAGCGCGTACATTGAAATTGATCAGCTCACAAAGTATTTTATATTTATTTAACATGATTATTGTTTCAATAAACAAAATCAAGTAAATTTTAGCACTAAAATAATTCAGGAGTAAACTCTTACAAACCGGTGCCATTGTTATGCCATACGGTTGTATGGTCGTTGCTAGAACCACAGAAGAATTTTATTACTAAAACCATTTTTGTTTAATTTCAGAGTAAACCTGTGTTTTTGTTTTTGTGTTGTATGTCCAAGACATACAACACAAAAAACATACGTTGTAAACACTAAGTCACTGTTGCAGTAGAGAAATTGCTTAAACGGCTTTTGTATCTATATCTACACCAAAAAATATGAATCGTATTTGCTACAGAGGTGATTACAGGACCGCCTCTGAAAACCGATTAATAAGATAAATCAATTTGAGGGATATTTTTTGCCCCAATTTGTAGGTACCGTAGTGACATTTGTGTTATGCGTCCTATAAAATTAATTATTTAAAAAAATACTGTTTCAATTTTAATAATAATACAGGTTTTTATATTTTTAAATGTTTTTTTTTTATAGAAATATTTAAAAATGTAATTTATATGTAGTTTTAAATGAATAGACGGAATAATACAGGTAATAAGATAAGATACCAATTTGAAGCTGAAGTTTCAGGCTTTATAACGTAACGTTTCAGTAGCATAGCATTAACCTTAAATGTTCCCACTGCTGGGACTCGGGTCTTTTTTCTAATAGAGGGAATGGGCCGTAATCCACCAATCAGGCCCCGCGCTGGTTGTTACATGTCACATGCAATTTTTAGTTTTAGGACATGCCGGTTTCCTCACAATGTTTTCGTTCGCACTGCTGCGACTCAGGCCTCTCCTCTAGGAGAAGAAAAGAGCCGTAATCCACCACGCGGGCACAGTGCGGATTCGTGGATGTCACATGTTTTCAAATTTTTAGTTCTAGGACATGCCGGTTTCCTCAAGATGTTTTCAATCACCATTTTGAATGCAGTGGTGATGAAATTAATTACACAAAGTAATGCACCTGGCTGGTTTTGAACCCGCGACTCGTAAGTCGGGACCGTTACCACTCGGCCACCACTGCTCACCATTGCTCATCATTGTCTTTCTATTATGTCTCTAATTACAGTACTCGAAAGGCTAAAAAGAATATCTGCTACGTTGATTGGGTGGCTCGCAAAAGTAGTTCACAATTTTTCGCCTGAACCTTGCAAAAATAATTATTTTCTTTACCCAGCCGTCTAACATTTTCTCTAAAAGTCCAGTAGATCGGGTAATTTATTGCATGCGCCTGCGTCGGCGACACATACATGATGTAATCTTATCTGAATCTGATTACAGACCTGTTTAGCTACATCTTAATAAAGGTACCATGGGCTGTGCAGGAATTTATCTCAACGATTTTGCTTAGGAAGTTTTTTTTTTTATAATAATGCTCTGATTTTTGAGAAGAGGTTGTTTAGTAAGTTTGATGCCGGGTTTGGTATTATAATTAGTTTGTGTAATGGTAACAAAGAAATGACAAAAACACACACATAGTTGTCTGTCGTTGCGTACTAACTACCTACGGCCATTGAACCCGCTCAGCTGTTCTTTATTTAAAGAAAAGAATTTCGTATACTCGGAAATTGATTTCAGTTTTAGAACAAAAAGTACTTTAGTTTTATTTTTACAAATCGTTAGTGTTTCATGTACCGAATCGACTCTCGACGGGATTAAACGACCAAAATTTAACGGTATATTTCTATCTCTATTATATTTATATCACAGCGTTAATGTTCTCAAATTGTCGATTCAAACCATTTGTTTGACTTTATTTGTGTAAATATATATTATATAGTTTATTTATTTTTGTAAATTATACATTATACAATTAGATTACATTTATGGTTTATTAGTATATCTATTCTTGTATTCACTTTTCCTTTCTCTTTTATTGCACCTACCACTGTTTGTCTCTCCATCACACTAAGGTTGACTGGTAGAAAATGCCTAAGGCATTAAGTCCGCCTCTGTACATTGGTGCATGAAGTGTTTAATAAATAAATAAATCTCTTTCATCCTTTCCTCCTCCACAATCTTTTCTGACTAACTCTAACCCTCTTCCTTTGACGTACAATCATTGATCATTACAACTTTACAACGTTCGGTCCACAATTGACTCGGTCAGTTTTTCTCGAGGCCCGCTTGATTAAGTCAGCAGCCTCCGAAGATATTGACTTAAGGCTATCTTATTTCACATTTCCACGAATAAGAAGTATGAGACATACCTTCTATATGGTAACTGGTTTTTAATTTTTGATTAATTTTATTATAAGTAAGATCGGTACTCAAAGTCTCAAATTGTTTGTGTATTATATCGTAGGAGATTAAGGTAATATCAATGTACTATCGTTTCGTTTAGAGTTAGTTCTTGTAGATAGTCACGCCCCCAATTCCTTTGTTAAAAAGAATAAGGGAATTTGAGGCACACAAGTCTGACACTGTATCCCGCCTCACCCAAGAGCGTGGAGATGTTATTGGAAGATTTTCCCACCTAAAAAAGCCAACTGGCTTAGGTAGTAAAGGATGTATTTATAAAAAAAAACAAGATTTTATTCTAAACTAGCTGGTACCCGCGACTTCGTCTGCGTCTTTTTTTGCAATAAAAGGTAGCCTATGTCCCTTCTCAGGGTTTAAAGATTGTCTGTGCCAAATTTCATTAAAATCGTTTGAGAGGTTTAAGCGGGAAAGCGTACAGACAGAGAAACAGACAGAGTAACTTTCGCATTTATAATATTATTATGGATATTATGGATTGAATCCGTGGTCAATTAGATTCGTCATAACAAACAAAGAAACAAACTCCAAGAAACCCGTATCCCCAAAAATACACGGAACTGTATATTTTAACCAATAAAATTAACTCAATCCGAAAAACGAGCAAAGGAAGTTAAAATCGGAACCGCACTTTACTATAACTCGAATATATAATTAAGGTTTGCGACTACAAACTCGAAGCGCCAAATGACAACCTTGCCGCCATTTTAGTCCATAATTTGGGCCTGCGTACGCGCACAGATTATAGTCCCAACCGATATTAGTCGCGACCGGCGACACGTGATCACTGTCATTCGAACGCATTCGATTGGGAATCGATATTAAAAAGAAATCGATTTCTTGCGGACTTGCTTGTGGTTTAGATAGATTTGCGCCTCGTATGAGATGAGTATTCAAAGAAATAATCGGAAATCGAATGTTTTTTATGTATCGATTTGGATATCGTTTGATTTTTTTTATCTTGATCTTGAGATTATTTTTTTTATTAGAATCGACAGCAGTAGATACAGACACTTTTTTTATGGTAGGTAAAAATCATCGAATGACGAATCTTGCTCTTGGGTGGAGCGGGAAACAGTGTCAGACCCTTACTGACTAAACAGCCTACCCCATTCCTTTTTTGGCTTGATCTCAGGGCCACGGTAATACGCTTTTGCATGAACCCTTTGTCCCAGGATGCTACGATCGGACCCTGCTGGGCCCCTACAGTTTGCTGAGAACTCCTTGAGACGCACGGGAACAGTGCCCGCCGTCGACGACTTGGGCTTGGTCCGGACTGTTACCAGACGACCGGATGGCGAGCTACCCATTGCTCGCCGTCCGCAAGCCCACGAGTTACAGACACTGGGAATTTAATAAAGTAAGAAGTAGATACCTACGTTGTATTAAAGTATTCAAGTGCCTGCAGTATTTAGAGAAAATCACATAATTAAAACAAACACATTTGATTATAAAACATATATCAGTTAGTAACATATAATACAATAATATAAAATGACTAAAACTATGGCAATAATAATTATAGAAAAACACACTGTTGAAAAAAAAACCTTCGGAATCGTCAATTAATATTTAGTCATCGAGCGATTGACACGCATATTTTGAAAGATGAGTGACTACTACGGTTCGAACTAAGCGTTGTGCCTTCACGTTTCTATCGCGTGCGCCTAAGGACTTGCTGCTGCGGTCTTTCCGTCCGATTATAATTTAGGTGTCTTCAAAGCTAGAGTGAATAGGCTCACGATCGACGATTGCATCACTGCTTACCATCAGGTGGGATTGCAGTCAAGACTAATTTATACCAATTATTCTTCAAGAGTTCCTAATATAGTTCAGTGAAAAAACTTTTTCAATTACTTTTATCAATTGAAAACTGGACTAATATATTATATACAATCATTTTGATTTTTTATCAGATTATACTACAAACAACATTCTACCGTTTTTTAATTTTTATAATGAAATCCCTTAATTTTCGTATAGTTTAAGCTTCTTCTCTAGGAGAGGAAATGGGCCGTAACCCACTACGCGGGCCCAGTGAAATTTTTGGTTTTAGGACATGCTGGTTTTCTCACGATGTTTTCCTTCACCATTTTGAGAATAATGGTAAGTAAATAAATTACACAAAGGGAATCTACCGGTTAGATTTGAAGTAACCATTGCTCCTATTTTTAGTCACCGAGACACAATGCTTGCAAATAATAAGTTGCTTAAGAGCGTCCAACCCGAGGCACATTTTCATACAACCGCTCTATGTGATTATGATGTTATTACACATCTGGCTTCAGATATTTTGGATAAACAGTAATATTATCTAGGCTTCTATAGATATCAAAACATAAATTTGTGTAAGAGTAATCCAGTAAAGACCTCTGAAAATATGCTATTTTACTTAAACTTTGAGTCTCCATAATATAATCCTATATTTAAATATAAAAAATTACTTCTATAGAAAAGCCTCTAGATTCTTAATGATGTTTTTTTCTTAATGATGATGTGGGTTTAATAAAAACACGTATTTACTGGAACAAGGTTTGTGAAACATTCGAGTAAATCGTACTATTACTGAATGCCAACATAGTTTTCAAGTGCTATCTCTCTTTTTTCGCATTACTTTTGCATCAAACGTCACTTTGGATTGCGTTAAATAAAGCAACAAGCTTTCAAACCACGCGCGACGTTGACGATAGACGAGTGAGGAAGGCCCACCTTAAACTTCATATTAGCAAACATTGTGCTATTTTACATCTCTTTTTCTTTGCAATCCGAGAGTGACCATGCTTTAACCCCTATAGTCCTCTTCATCATCATCAGCCTTTCAATGTTCCCACTGCAGGGACACAGGCCTCCTCTCTAGGAGAGGGAAAGGGCCATAATCCACCACGCGGGCCCAGTGCAGATTGGTGGATGTCACATGTCTTCGAATTTTTCGTTCTAGGACATGCCGGTTTCCTCACGATGTTTTCCTTCACCGTTTTGAGAGCAGTGGTGATGAAATAAATTACACAAAGTAATGCACCTGGCTGGGTTCGAACCCGCGACCTACAACTCGTAAGTCGGGGCCGTTACCACTCGGCCACCACTGCTCTATATAGTCCTCTTAAAGATCTTTAATTGAATTAGATCTAATTTGTCACCAAAATGTCATCTTTAACTCTATAAAAATTTATTCGGTACTAGCTTTTGCCCGCGGCTTCGCCCGTGTGGTATTGGGGTTGGGGTTGGGGTTTCCGGGATAAAAAGTAGCCTATGTCCTATTACGGAGTGTATCCTATGCCTGTGCCAAATTTCATCCAGATCCGTCAAGCCGTTTTGGCGTGATCGAGTAAGAAACATCCAAACATCGTAACTTTCGCATTTATAATATTAGTAAGATTGTCATTTATACAGTCTATAACATCTGTAGTATGTAGTTACAAGTACACTGTATGTAATTGTACTATTTATGACAGTCGTATGCCTTAAAAGGCGCTAGTGGAACATTGCCCTTACGTTAAACTGTTGTAACTCGATGGGAATATGCAATTTGATCCTATATGCATTTTTATATGCTTTTTTGGATCGGTTTTGAATATAAAATCTTGTTCGATTTTTCTATGGTTTTATTGAGACTAGTATTGAAATGTAAACTTTTTTTTCTAATTGCAATAAACTAGTGCTTGACTGCGATCCCACCTGATGGTAAGCAGTGATGCAATCGTTGATGGTAAGGCGCTCTAGTTTATTCTAAACTTCTACGGGTTTTTTTGTTATGGTGTGTAAAAATCATCAAATGACGAATCCCACTCTTGGGCGGAGCGGAAAACAGTGTCAGACTCTTACTGACTAAACACCCCACCCCGTGCCTTCTTTACCCTTCGCACGGGGACCAAGCCTTCCTTTCAGAAGCTTTCAGAAGCTCCAGTAGGCTTCGACCATTTTGCAGACACCCTACGGTTTTGCTGACAACTCCTTGAGGCGTGCGGCAACAGAGCTTGCCATCGACGATTTGGGCTTGGTCTGGACTCTGCGTTTTCGCATAGAGTGATGTTATATAGGATTGGTAATTAGTGAATAATAATAAACCAACAGCTTTTACTATGGGACCAAACCCAAAAACGCGAAAACAAAATCTGCTGGTCAATACATTTATTTTTTTACATATTCGCCTAACTGGACAAAATGTACTGAGCTTGCTCATTTTTTTCACGACTTCTGGTTTAGTTCCATGGTAAAAGTTATTTGACGAGTGGAAAATATGCGTATCCAAGTGTTGCGACAGTAAATGATTCTGCACGTCTTGTACCCATCGAAATCCCAAAATCCTCCCCATGCCATCGTTTCCACTGCTAGGAACTTGACAGAGTGATCGTGGTTGATCATGTTGCATTTTCGTTGGCTAGTCAGAACTCTGGACCATGGCAGTTTGTGTTGCAGCCAGGGACCATTTTGGTTACCCATTGAACGGGTTTTTGATAGGGTTTTGACAAAGTGTTGTTTTAAAACCAATTTCATATTGATTACCATCTTTTACGAAAACCCTCATCAGTGGATAACCTCTTCCAAACCCCTTCGATTTGTTTACCCGTATATTTAATAACCCATTCTTGGTGGTTATACTTTTTAATAGTAAGACGTTTTCAATGGGTTACCCCTTCAACGACTATAACAGAGTTACCCATTCGAACTACCGATATTGTAATTTTATTTCTCGTGCCTTACTTTAAAGTACAAAACTGCATGCATTCGGCGGGTGTACGCGTCAAGTCGCAACACGCAGTCTAGGACCTAGCGACTCCACAGACAATACACATACGATTATGGTCATTATTGCAGTGATTTTAAAGTTAAATGTATTTTTTTTTCTGGAATAGTCGGGATTGTTTCATATGAAATCGTATACGAGTATTTCTCAGTATTCTTCCGAAATTGAAGTTATTTTCATATTTTTAGTGAAGTCGTAAAAAGTTCTTTATTTCACCCTTTTTAGTTGCTATAACCAGAGTGCTATTCCTCATTCCTCATGACAATTTCAATAAACCCAAACATTGTTTTTTTTTTTGTATGATAGTAGGTGAAAATTAGAGATGCGCCGAATAGTGGTTCAACCGAATAACCGAATAATATTCGGTTAAGTTCTTACCAAACCGAATAGGTATACTGCCGAATAATTCGGTAACCCAATCTACAGTTTTGCCGTGCAAACAAGTTTACAGATTATGCGGCATACCTACAAGTTGAACCATCTTGACGGTCAATAATGAGTAACACATTTTGGAATCTCAATCGAAGCGTAACAATGGCAACGGGTCCAACTTATTTTCCGGGTACTCTTCTGCTCTCTACTCACTTTTTCAAGTGCTGCAAGAAGTTAGTCATACCTTGCCTCCGTTTCCAGCTGCACCCCGAAACTGTCATTGCGTACGAAAACACAATATGGATGCCAAATTTTAGTGCAGTTCTTGAATTTTGCTGTCTTGGTTTTGAAAGATGCTAAGAATCGAACAAAATCGCGTTTGTGGAAGATCTTCAAAGAAATAAAAAATTATAATAAAAATGATGTACGATGTGCAACGCAGCGTTTTCTCGTGGAGGCGCTAGGTGGAAGGAAACTTCTTCAAGTCATCATCATCATTTCATTCGAAAGACGTCCACTGTTGGACATTGGCCTCCCGTAAGTGTCATCACAATTAACGGTCCTGTGCATTCTCCAACCCTTGTCATGTCATCGGTCCACCTTGTACACTGCCACTTAAGTTTGACGATTCTTCGAGCTATCTTCATTTCTAATACGATCACACAAAGAAACTCCGAGCTTAGTCCTTTTCATTCACTTTCGCGTGACTTTAATTAAACCTTCTAAAGAGGCCCACAGTGAGCGACCACGTTTCGGAGCCAAATCTCATCACTGGCTATACACACTAGTCATAGACTTTCGTCTTGAGACGTGGTATGTTGGACGACAAGACACCGCGCAGCATACCTCTTTCTCGAAATTAGATCTACCCAACTGGATTGACTGTCCGAGGTAAACGTAATCTTTCACAACTTCGAGTGGAGAGTCTCCGATTTTGATAGGAGTGGGTTCTACATAGGTGTTTATCATGACTTTGGTTTTGTCCATGATCATTTTAAGACCCACCCTTTCAGTAGCTCTAACTAGCGACGTCACTGAGCATTGTGCTGACCTTTTCCGTAAACCCAGTCATGACTAGGTACTATATCGTCGGCAAACTGATGGCGAATGATGCACTCGCCATTGACGTTAATGTGCAATCCACAACCTGCTGTAAACAGTTTCGGACAAATGAGGCCTCGAATCAAAGATTTTGTTGTAGTCCACAAACGCTAAGTAGAGAGGCAGATTATACTCCTCGGTCTTCTGTAAAACAGGTTATACGGCAGGCCGTAGCTTATTAATGTGATACATGGTACTGGACCCTTTTTAAAATCTGGCTTATTCGGGAGGCTGGACGTCGCCAATCCTGTGAGCGAGACTTTTCGGGATGACTCTGGAAAACAACTTGAGCAGCTCTTTGATTGGTTTTCCTCTGGAATTACGCAGTTCGGCCGTAATTCCGTAATCACCGGGCGATGTGTTGTTTTTAATTTGCGTCAGAGCCTTCCTATACTCGTACATGCTGACGTCCAGGATATTTTCGATATAGTGTCGGGGTAAACTAGCTCTCGGGTCGTTTGCTAAATTCACAATAGTTTTGGTAACTGACGTATACAACTATTCATAAAAAGCCTTGATTTAGCCAGAGGCACCGATTTGGCGGGTATGACTCTGACTGTCTTCAGTTTTGTGAGCTGGCTCTGTCCAATAGGCAAAGACTTGTTCAAGTGCTATGAATGAATAATCGTATAATGCTGAAGCATGAAAGTCATTTTAACCATCGTCTAGTAGTATTAGCACAGGGGATATGGTTTCCGCACCTGGCTGGGTCATCATTGATTTCAACTGTGCAATCAACATTGCAGTATTAATTTCTTATAAAGTGGATTATTAAAGATACAAGTGCAAAACGTAGATACGATACTTTATTTTGCCCTAAAGACTGATTTATAATGATCTATTAAACCGAATATATTCAGTATTTCAACCGAATTATTCGGCCTAACCTAATATCTCAAAATCTGCCGAATACACTGAATATAAAACGAACTATTCGGCGCATCTCTAGTAAAAATCATCCAGTCACGAATCCCCTTCTTGGGCGGAGCGAGAAAATTTGTCAGACTCTTACTGACTACACAACCTACCCCGTTGCTTCCTTGCCTTGACCCTAGGGCCCTGGTAACACGCTTTCGCATCAACCCTTGGTCCCAGGAGGTTTCGACCTTGCTAGGCCCCTACAGTTTGCTGACAACTCCTTGAGGCGCGCGGGAAAAGTGCGCACCGTCAACGCTTGGACTTGGTCCGGACAGTTATAGACGACTGGATGGCGGGCTACCAATTGATTGCCGACCGCAAGCCCGCGCATACGGTGGCCGGAAATCGGGAACCGAATTGCTGCAGCGACGGCTACGGCAAGAGCACCGTTGTCTTTGCCTTATGCGATCAGCCTCCTCCTTGGCTAGCATTATTGCTTTGCAGGAGGAGGCGACCGCCTGCCACTCCTCCTCGCTGCGGACCATGGCCTGAACCCCGGCGCAAGAGGACGCCGTGAGGTTCTTTCCAGCCACGCCTCAAAGAGGGGACTTACAGCCGAGATCATGGTGTGCCGCTGTCGCCATATCGCCATGAGATTCTGCTGGAGCTCTGTCCGCCATGCCTCGACTTGTCGTGGCAGCTGGTAGGATACATAGTTTCATTATGACGTCTTTATGTCTCCCTTCTACCTTACGACTCCATCATCAGATGAGTTTGATAGTACCTTGAACCCAAAGTGCATCTCATGACAAATTTAATTAGCCCAAACACGGCTAGTAGGATACATTGATTAATTACGGAGTTCCGGTGCCTATCTTCAGGTTCCATCTTCATCATCAGGTCACTTCGATGATACCTTTTTCAACATAACTACTTATAACCATTTATTTATTTGTATTGTAACGTTTTTGTGATATCTATGAGTATAATGTTCAATTGACCATTTCTGGTCTTCTTCATCAGTTCCACTTCATCAAATGTTTTTTTTTTTACTTTAAGTGCTAAAGTTCTAGATGAAAATAACAAAATCACCAAATGTTTTGAATAGGAATTGAAGAACCTCCTCCTTTTTTGAAGGCGGGTAAAAATACCACCGTCCTATCAAACCAAGCAAGAAACACGAATTAACAATTTTATATGATTCCTAACTTTCAAGGACAAAACCTATTCTTCTACTTCAACGTAATTTAAAATTATTTGATTTAAAACCCTTTGATTACCCTGACAAACCCTTTCAAAGGGTTATCGCTTCAATTGTAAATCATAGAAGAACCGGTAACATCTTGTACTAGTTAACTTATTGAAAGGGTTACCCTAACGTTAGGGTTATGAACGGGCTAACACTTCCAAGAGGTAACATCTTCCGTTGCTGTAGGCGTACATGCTGTAACCCTTTCGAAAGAATTAACTTATATTCGGGGTTGTATGGTCCCTGGTTGCAGCGTAATGAGGTCTGTCTAACGCGTAGGTGAGCGCACACGAGACCGCTTCCTCTCTACTTGTATTTAGTAAAGTATTATTAACGAAAAATAAAATAAATATTTTAAATATTTTTTTTTTGTTAGCCTATTCTGTCCCACTCCTGGGCAAGGGCCACCCTCCACTCCTTCCATCCACTGCTTCCTCTTGCCAGTTCGGAAGAAATCTGTCTAACCCATCGATATTGACCTAGATTTAAAAAAAATACTGAGTTTTGAAACAAACCAAAAATGCTATTAGATACGTTGCTTTCTATACAATCCATAACCCACACAGACTTACAGAACTCCAATAATCTGCACGAGCGTGCGCTATGTCACGTAACTTATGCGCGCGCGCAAAAACCTGCGCCCGCGCAGTCGACGGCATCCCGCCCTAATAACTAACCATATCTGACTCACCACTTTTTAACCACACACATTTTTTCCAAGCGAAAACCAACCTTATTAACATGTAAATTCCCTATGCTTATTGGATAGTGTTATAATTGTTAATTAAGGTTTAATTGCTTTGTGCGTCAAAAAAATGTACCAATCCTTGAGGGGAAACGGCTTGTTAGGAATAAGGTATGTGTGGGAGGGATTGAAGCTACTTTTAACTAGATTTCCCTTTTTTCTTAAGATTTAAATGGCTGGCCTGCCCATCATCTTAGAACAGGAACATGGCAGGCTTGGAAGAAAATGCTCAAAAGGAAATCCGTTATTGCCTGTCTTGAGTTACGAATTCTTCCTACAATCAATAACATAGCATAAGTAGCAGCAGCCTTATAATGTTCCCACTGCTGGAACTCAGAGGCTGCAATCCACCACGCAGGCCCAGTGTGGATTAGTGGATGTCACATGTCTTCCAATATAAATTTATTTCTCTCTCTATACACACATACATATATATGTACTCGTAAATAAAATTGTAATGTCTGTTTATAATATCAAAATATTTTTTTGTACATTTAGTAATAGATATTACATATAAACACTACATTAACCATAGTTGTATGGTTCATGTAGAAGATAAGATTAAATTAAACATAATAAAACTGCTTATATTGCAGTTTTATTATGTTTAATTTAATCTAATTTTTGTTTTTATTTATGCATGGAATCTAGTTTGAATAATTTATTTATATTTTTTTATAACTTTTTGTTAACATAATGATTTAAATTTTAACACTTTCATAGACTCTTAGCTGTCATTCCTTCGAAAAAGGTTTGCATGCACCGTGATTTCTTCCATCCATCCTATCAGTATGTTAAATTATAAAAATCAGAAATGAAATATTACAATCAATACAAATGACTTTTAAAAATCGCCGGTTAGAATATAGCCTTAGGGGCGTCATGGCGCAAGGAATTAGAAAAAATTTCTAAGTCCCAAAAATTTTTTTAACCACAATTATTTTTTTATCGTTTTCTTTGCTTCTCATAGTGCTCCTAAGCGTATACTCCAACTCCTAAAAATCCGCCCTTAAGACTAACTATTGACCAAATCGCCTTTTTTTAATATTCATAGGGTCGCACTCGACTACTATCTCACCTGATGGTAAGCGATGATATTTTCAACGGTGGAGCACGCTACCTAGAAATAACCTATTCACTCTTGACTCAAACACAGGTTGTAGCTATAACTGACTATGTCACTTTGCTCTCAGGTTATAATCACAATAGTTTCCTTTTACACAAAAATAACCTTTTTAACCTGCATTTTCTTCCAATTACTTAAACCTAAAAAAGAACAGAGGCTAAAAAACTCAAAATCACTCACCGGTAATAAGGAAAGGGCTGCGGCACATGTAGATCCATGGGCATCGATGCATGCGCGTGAGCATGGGAATATTCATGCTGCATCATGCCATGCATGCCGTGGCCCAGCATGGCCGCCCACGGTGAAGATGCGAAACCACCAGGGTGCTCCATCATTACTTATTGTTCCATTTTCAAATCACTTTTTATAGTTCCACATTCAAAATCATATTTCACTTCACTGTTCCATTTTTCAAAATGGTTTCACATTAGAAAAACAAGATGGCTGATGTTTATTGTGTTCCATTTTCAAAAGTTGTTTTGAGTGTTGCGCCAACTATAGAAATAAATAATTATTATTTACTAAATTATTATGTTAGCAATCGAAATATTTTCACGTGGAAAATATGTTTATTGCTCCAAATACATGTGAGTGTTTATAGGCAAAGCCAAATATGTCAAAAATATGTGGGTAGTTAGTTCATTAATATGATAATGATGTTGACAGTTTGACACCTTGAGAAGTTAATTCGAACTAGAGTCCATAGATAATGAAGGAAAAAAATATACAAGTACAAGTATGAATGAATATACGACTGTCCTGTTGGTCTAGTAGTTAGTGGCCCTGACTGCTACGCTGGAGGTCGTGGGTTCAATTCCCAACCCAGACAAATGTTTGAGTGATGAGCACGGCCATTTGTTCTGTGTCTGGGAGTCATTTATCTATAATATATATGTATTTAGAAATATATAAGTATGTTTATCAGTTGTCTAGTACTCATAACACAAGCTCTACTTAGCTTAGGACTAGACGACGTTGTGTGAAAGGTGTGGAGAAAACAAAATCAACTAACATTGAATTCTGAAAGAAATAAGGCTATGTTATGCCGATTCAAAATGAGTTGGGATCATCATTATTGGACACAAATCTAGCCAAGACACCTTCACCAGGTCATTGGTCCATCTAATGGAAAGAATAGTCGAAGCCAACTAGAGCCAAGGGTTCGTGTCTGAAAGGAGGGCTCTAGCCCTGGTATATATGGCGACGTAGGAACGGGGTAGGTTGTTTAGTCAGTAAGAGTCTGACAGTGTCTCCCGCTCCGCCCAAGGGCGGGATTTGTCATTGGATGATTTTTACGTACCATAAAAAAAGTCTCTCCAGAATCTTTCGGCCCATAGACTTACCGTTCTATGAGCAGCGTACCCTGCTCGCCAAACTTAGGTAGCAGTGCTACCTTTTTTTTTTTGCTGTCGAGGGGAAATTTTCAAAAGGCGCCCAGGCCTTGGGGATAAGTCCGGGAAGTGTAGGATTTTTACCTCACTAAAACCACCCAGGTGATCACCATCAGCACGTAGAAGAGGCTCCATTACGTCTGAGTTTACCCCTGAGTTTGTTTCGGTGTTTCTTCTCAGGGTAGTCAGCTAGGAAACACCGGACCCATATAGTTTAAACGGACAAAAAAAGAAAACGTGTTGTGAAAAACCTATTTGCAAAAATAAATATCATTTATCTCAAAAGACCATTCCGGAACCTCCTCTGTGTAACGCCTGTAACGGCACATCCCTGAGGAAGGTAACAGTGCTACCTAAGTTTGACGAATTCGGATTTCGGATTCGATTATATTGGTCACTTTTTTTGAGTTGAAATTAAAGTGATACAACTATATTTTGCTAGAATTTTCTCGGCAGTTTTTTTTTCAGTACCTAAATCTGAATCAAATAATTATAAAGTTATTTTTATTTAAGCTTCGACTACTACAACTTTTTATTTGATAAGAAAGCTATACCTAATGGTTTTTTTTTTAATAGTTTTATTATATACAACCAGATCGAAGCTGTATTATATTGGTTTTAAACTATTATTGCCATTTTATGAAACTACATGCTTTGAACTTAATGAATAACATTTTTTTTTTCATTCGCCATCTCAAAAAAGAGTATTTATTGCTCTTCAATATCCGAGTGCAAAAGTCGTTTGAATGAATGAATCCACTTTATCCTCTAGAAGCCTAGAGGATAAAGTGGATTTGAATTTAGAACGTTGTGCGCACCAGGTTTGTAAACATTATTTCAATCTTAGCTTGGGTGTCAGAGGTGTCTATTTCTGCGATATTTTACAATTTACTACAATTTGTGTTTTTATGGAAATGCCTAATTCTTGTTAAATTGTATGTTGGAAATAAAGATTTTATTATTATTTATTATTTTATTATTATTATTATTAAACCTATTTACTTTTACTTCCATGGTGCCAAAAATTTCATACAACTTTTTTTTTAATTTGTTTATCATTCAGATTTGGAGACTCCGTTTTTTAAAAACATCAACTTAAAGTTTTATTTTTTATAATGTAAGAAATCAGACTTGTTTATTTTTAATGACATAAACTAGTGCTTGACTACGATCCCACCTGATGGTTAGCAGTGACGCAATTGTTGATGGTGCATCACACTGGTGTATTAAGAGCCTATTCACTCTAGCCTTGAAGACTGATCTAGACTTCTTCCGCTGTAAGTTGGAGCGAAAGGACTTGTCGTTGTCCTTCAGTTTCATTCATCCATTTGCGCTTTAGTAACACTGGGTTTTTTATGGTGGAAATAATCATCTAATGATGAATCCCGCATTGGAGCAGTGGTGGCCGAGTGGTAACGCAAGTGGTAACCCAGCCAGGCGCATTACTTTGTGTAATTTATTTCATCACCACTGCTCTCAAAATGGTGAAGGAAAACATCGTGAGGAAACCGGCATGTTCTAGAACTAAAAATTCAAAGACATGTGACATCCACCAACCCGCACTGGGCCCGCGTGGTTGATCATGGCCCATTCCCTCTCCTAGAGAGGAGGCCTGTGGCAGTGGGAACATTAAAAGGCTGATGATGATGATGATGAATCCCGCCCTTGGACGGAGCGGGAATCAAAATCAGACTCTTACTGAATAAACGACCCACCCCATTCCTTCTTAGCCCTCATACCGGGGTCGGACCTTCCTTTGAGAAACCGGACCGGGGCCCCATCACGGGTAAAGATATAAATCAGCTCAAAAATTCCGTAATTTCAACTGCAAACTCATTAAATAAATTAATTAACCGTCAATTTATTTAATAAATGAATTGTTTAAATAATTTGTCTAATCACTTCTAACCAGACAGTAGTCGTCTCGCGCACGTTTTCATCTTTAACAAAACCTCACGTACAATTTTCCTTACAAAAAAAAACTAAATGTAAATATACCTAAACCAATTTTTCCGCCCAAGTGCCGTCGAAATTGAATAGATATGCAATCAATCTGTGTGCAAATAAAATATTTTGATAACGGATAAGTATTTGTTCTAGCGAGTGCCCGCTTGCGTTGGCGCAACGAACTTTGATGTTCGGCTAACATCGGATGTCTTCGGCAAATAAGTGACAAGAGATCTCACGACGTGCGCTGTAGATTTAACATATAGTCGTGTGCCCAAAAAATTAACTAGCTTTAGTAGTTAAAAAAAAATACAAGTTGGATCCCGTGATTCTATCCGCTTCAGACTCATCAAACAGCAGTGCAGTGCGACTGTGGAATTCACTTCCAGCAAAGATCCGTGACGCTGAAAACATATCTGTCTTTAAAAAGCTAGTCAAGGAACATTACCTCTCTACTTTCTCGTAAAGTTATATATTATAGTTATGTATTATTATTATTATTTATGTATTGCATCTACTTACATATGTGTACATTTTATTTACGGTTATGGATATATTTATATGTATTATATGATTTTAGTGTATTTTAACTTTTATGAATTATTTATACACACTGTGTCTACATTTCTCATCCAACTCTCCTGTTGCAGGTCGTGCTGGAAGAAACTTCGTTAGAAATAAGCATTAATTTTGTACTCTTCTATCTGTATGTGTTCTTTTCTTTTTGTAAGTGTTTGTGTGTACATAAATAAATAAAACAGCCCAATGCTACACAGGTCACAATTATAGGAAGTGATTCTCTATGCGCGTGACCTAATTCGTTTTCTAAAATAAAAATAGTCTAAGTTACTACATCAAACTGGCAGTGGAAGTCCCGTCAAAATCGATTCAGCCGTTGCGGAAATTAATCTAACAAACAAACAGATAAACAAACCGACCAATTTTCTTTTATACGAGTAGGCATAGAATAATAGAATGTACATTCATTTATGCTTTATTTTAGGATAATTATATTTCATTTTAGTAATAAATTCATTACACCTAAAATCGAAATACAAATACTCGTAGCAAGACCTGACTTTTTTCAAGTTATAAGTAAATAAACTAGTGCTTGACTGCGATCCCACCTAGTGGTAAGCAGTGATGCTATCATTGATTGTAAAGCGCACTAAATTATTAATTTTTGTTTCTATTCTGGACTATTTATTTATTTAATTTATTAACCCCCAAAAAGACACCGGTGGCCGCATACCTATTGTCTTTTATTTGCGCCTGTAATTACAGTATTCGAAAGGTTAAATGGTTTGCTGAAAGAAAACTCAACTTTAAGTTAAGCAACACATATTTATATACTTATCATAGTGTATTTTGTAAAATTCTCTTTTAGTCTTCGCCTACGTCATGAAAGTACAAAATTTCACACTCTGCGTTGATACCAACGCGCAACTGTCATTTGTCAAACAATTTCTCCTTTCCCCCTTGACACCCAAGCGAGCGCCGGCGCTCGCGCTCATGATTTCGCGAAACGCGCCGTTGTCAAATTTTCAAAAATATAATGTTTTTTTTTTTCATTTTTTTTTGTAGGGTATTTTGATATTTATTCAAGAACGTAAAAAAAAAGTTTTTATAGACAAATAACTTTCCGTTAACGCCGGCGTTCGCTTGAGGGCTGAGAGAATAAATACATATGCTCCTAGATATTCAACAGTTTCGACAGATATAGTTATAGCTATTGAGCTTCACAACATCCCTGTATACAAGCCAAATCATTCCGGCTCCCATCAACACAATCTTGTAACTTGCATACCGGAAAAAAAGCAAACATCGTAACGTCTTGTTCGCTGATGCCTTTTCGGTTTTGACAACTGTCAACTGATACTTCCCACGTCCCTATATGTAACATGTTTAAACAAGTAGCTCAAGGGTCGTACTAAATTATGTCATTTCATTTGAATGTACTGTTTGCTGCAGTGGTTGAGTGATTGGTTCCACGGAACAAATTTTTTATGTCCTAGGGTAAAACCCGGATAGTTGCCAAACTTTTTGAAATCAGTCCATATCTCTGAGTAAAAAAACTGAAATGCGTTATTTGTAAGACCAGTAGGTACTTTGGTTTTTCATTAACACGTATTTCCTGGAACAAGCTTTGTGAGATATTCCACACACAACTATCACACAACGTCGTCTAGTCCCAAGCTAAGCAGAGCTTGTGTTATGGCTTGTGTTGGCATTGACCAATTTATATCTAATAATTTAAAAACATTTTCTTTTATATTTTTAGAGTATTACCGATTCTAGCTGGTCTATATTTTGTGGCATCTATCCCAAGTGTGAGATAGTTGCCTGATCCATACAAATGCCTTACAGGATAGGTCCTCCCCACAAAACGGGCAACTATCCCCTAAAAACTTTGATCGCATTTTGTCTTCTCATGCATTCACAGAGACGTTAAACACGGTCAACATAGTAGTAGCTGCAAAGTCTTTTGATTAATAATAATTGAAATAGTATACGATTCATTCGCAAAACTAGAGTAATCGAAATCGGGGCACCTACCCCACTTCTTTTTTTATAGTAGGTAGAAATCATCCAATGACGAATCCCACCAGAGAGCGGGAAACAGTGACAGACTTTTACTGACTAAACAACCTACCTTATTTCTACGTTGCCATGTATACCAGGGCCAGAGCCTTCCTTTCAGACGCGAACCCTTGGCCCCAGTTGGCTTCGACCCTTCTGCAGGGTCCCTACGGTTTGCTGGCTTCTTGAGGCGCGCGGGAACAGTGCGCGCCGTCGACGACTGGGCTTGGTCCGGACGGGACGGTTACCAGACGATTGGACGGCGAGCTACCCATTGCTCGCCATCCACAAGCTCGCGCCTACGGTGGCCGGAAATCGGGATCGGAATCTCGGCAGCGTCTCGGGCGTGAGCGCCGTTGCCTTATACGGTCGACTTCCTCCTTTGCTAGCATTACTGCTTCGCAGAAGGAGGCGACCGCCTACCAAGGCCCCACTGGGGCATCTATCTCGGCTTTACCCTATAAATACCCTGTCGGTTTTCTATCATTTACATTTCAGGTTGCAGTAGTCAGAAAACACAGCCAGCATAAAATTCCAGTCTTCAACTCTACGCAGAATAAATCTGTTCCTAAAATATTTTCTTCAGTGCTTAACTAACCTTTGTAACCTAAGAAATACACTTCAACGCACGTACGAAGACGAACCTAATTGATTTATTTAAATTCTTCATATCAAAAGGGGCTTAATAATTGATTATTTATAGACCAAATAACACGAAGAATTCATTGAAAGTAGCGTAAAATTAATTCAATTTATGAGACTGTTCCATATAATCCGCGAAATTTACATTTTTAGCAGTTTTATTCGCAATTTGCAACTCTGTATTGGATAGTACGGTAATAAAAACTGTGTTGGTGGTAACAATATGCATGTATACCATAATTAAAACCATCAACTAATATACATATATCAGCAAACGGCTGGTTGACTCTTCGCGTGACCAAAGGACTGGGCTTTTCTTCGGTCAGTGAATCAGCATTGTCACGTTAGATGGCAATGCTGATTCACTGACCGAAGAAAAGCGTTCTGGGCACATTTCTCATTGACGTGGATGAATTTTTTGATGCCCTATGCATTTTGTTTTCTATCTGTTTGTACATATTATTTTATTTCTTGTCTGTATATACCTATAAACATAAACATAACTCTTCAAAACTAAGAGAAATGGTAGATAAAATCCGTAATGAATACATAAGAGGAAGTTTTCAAGTTGCTTCAATCTATACTAATACTAGCGACCCGCCCCGGCTTCGCACGGGTACTGATATTGAATATATTATGCATGTATCATGCCCGTAAACCTTCCTCTTGAATCACTCTATCTATTAAAAAAACCCGCATCAAAATCCGTTGCGTACTTTTAAAGATCTAAGCATACATACATAGGGAGTAAGCGACTTTGTTTTTTACTATGTAATGATTGTAAAGCTGAAGAGTTTATTTGTTTGGTTGACCGCGCTAATCTCAAGGAACTACTAGTCCAGTTTTCAAAATTCTTTTTGTGTTAGATTGCCTATATATTTAAAACTCGTCAAGACGAATCACACGATCCCAAACTATAATAATATAATAATAATATGTCCACAACTATCACACAACGCCATCTAGTCCCAAGCTAAGCAGAGCGCTTGTGTTATGGGTACTAGACAACTGATAAACATACTTATATATTTCTAAATACATACATATTATAGATAAATTACACCCAGACACAGAACAAATGATCGTGCTCATCACACAAACATTTGTCCTGGGTGGGAATCGAACCCACGACCTCCCGCATAGCAGTCAGGGTCACTAACTACTAGACTGACAGGCCAGTCGGTCAGGCAACTAGATGGGGTTGTGTCGTTCAATTACAGAGTTCTTATGACTACCTTCCAGTTCCGTCATCAGATCAACACAACGACATAATTATTTTGCATTGTCATCTGATTGACACATGCGTGTATAATTTCAGCTGAATCGGTAACCGGGAAGTTAAGGCTAGGTGTTCCCGATTTTGCCGGTTTTTGAATTCATTTTTGATAGGCAAGTTATAACTTTTTCATTCTGAAAAAAATATATATTTAGGACCCATTCTTTCTCTTTGGCATGTACCCATTCAATACACGATACCATACTATTTTGTCGATAGAAAAAAATACTGAAGTAGCTTAGATTTTGTGATTTTTTCTACATATTAAACGAGTACTATAACGCTTCACATTTTATAAATAACATCAATATAGAGGTAATTCATTTTGGAAGCGATGCTACCGAATCGTTTTTTTTTAAATTAAATTTGTGAATTTTTTATCGATTATTCAAGTGATTTTCGATCCGCGCGTCGCTTGCCAGTAGTTGCCAGTCTCCCGCCGGACGTTGCCGAGGAAGGACCTATGCCAAATTTTTGCGCGCGCGCTTCGCTTCTATTCCGTAAAGAATATCAATTCGAAATAATACAAATTGTAAATAATATTGTACATAAAAAAGCTATAGTTTAGGTTTACGTTTTTTATTTCTCATTGTGTAAATAATTTGTTTTTTTTTTCTACACTAATATAATATAGAGGGAAAGTTTGTTTTTTTTTGTTTGTAGGAGGTAATCTCTGGAACTACTGGTCCGATTGCAAAAAAATTAGCAACAATAGAAAGCTGCTTTACTCCTGAGTGACATAGGCTATATTTTATGTACGCAGCGAAGCCGCGGGCAAAAGCTAGTATATAATAAGACCATTCATACTGTAATTTGGTGAGAATGGGAAATAACAAAAATAAAATTAGAAGTAAATCACGGTTGAAGGCAAAAAGAATCGCGAAATAAATATGGTAAGTTACAATTTTTAGGGTTCCGTAGTCAAAAAGGAACCCTTATAGTTTCGCCATGGCTGTCTGTCTGTCCGCGGATAATCTCAGTGACCGCCAGCACTAGCAGGCTAAAATTTGATACCAATATGTATATCAACCACGCCGACCAAGTGCACAAACAAAAAATGTTTTATTAGGGTACTTCCCTTACACGTAAAGTGGGAATTGATTTTTTTTTTCATTTCTACTATAACGAGTGATATATTGTTAGATGGGTATTTAAAAATGATTAGGGGTTTCGAAAAATATTTTTTTGATAATGTAAATATTTACGGAAATAATCGTTCCAAAAGTAAAAAATGAGGCGTCGCCCCCCCCCCCCCCCCCCTCTAACTTTTGAACCATAAGTTTTAAAAATATGAAAAAAAATCTCAAAAGGTAAACTTTGAGTAAACTTTCTAGGAAAATTATTTATAAACTTGAAAGGATGAACAGTTTTTGAAAAATTAAAAAAAAAACGTTCTGAAATAATTTTGTAATTTAACCGTACATGCAAGCATTTTTTTTTACTTTTTTACATATTTCGTTATCCTGAGCAAATTTTCTTTCAAATAAAAATACAAAAAGAATAAAATCAAGACACGCAAATCAAAATTACCAACGGGTGGATCGCCATCTCTCGGGAAATTGGGTTACAAATTTTTACATGGGCTACTGGGTTCTGTTACGTTGTGAGAAATTTGTGACAGACGGGAAACTACGGAACCCTACACTGAGCGTGGTCTAACACGCTCTTGGCCGATTTTTTATTCATTTATTTCTATTGACACACAAATTAGATCGGTACAGTAGTCAATCTCATTTACATTCTTCACTTTTCATACCTACCTACGTCTTTATGATATCGTGTCCGTGACTTCTGTCTGTCTCCTTTGTACCCCTTTAGTAGGTACTAAAAGGGTAAAGAAAAAGAACAAAAGATTACAGATTTATGTAGGTACATAAATCTGTAATCTTTTGTAACACTATTCTAATATTTCAGTTCAAAAATGAGTCGAAAGAATGGGTTATTCGTTATTGTGCGCGGGGTTTCCATGGCTTAATTTCACCATCACCTTTCTACCATCAAACAACCCGGCGAGCAACCCTTTACGTTGTTGAAATATCTATGGTCCGAAACAGAGGCGGCGTAAGGCGTGGGCGACGTGAGCGACCGCCTACGTCCTCGCGGTCCAAGGGGCCTCGCGCCTCGAACGCCCGTGAATGCAAATATATATATACCTAGCAATAAGTAATATAAAAATCGACTAGCAAGTATCTGGCAATATCACTGGGTGCCCGGCCGCTTATGTCGTGTGATTGAAGCCTACCTATCGGTCAGGTATATCATCTACCCCGATCGCCAGGGAGAGTAGCAACGGCGAGAGATGACATGTTGTGTTCCACAGGGATCGGTACTATGACCACCCTTGTGGAACATTGGGTACCACTACGTGCTGCGCGGCTATTTTCCTGACGTCGTCGGTCTTAGCACAGAGAGAATCGTACCAAGCAGCGGCCGAACTAACGACACGCGGGGTTGCGATAGTCGTTGGCAGGATTTAACAGTTTTTTTTTTATGGTAGGTGAAAATCATCCAATGACGAAACCCGCTCTTGGGCGGGGCGGGAGACCAGTGTCAAACTCTTACTGACTAAAAAACCTACCCCGTACCTTCCTTGCCTTATTCCTAGAGTCGAGGTAACAGTTTGCACCACCCTAGGCTCCAGGAGGCTTTACGATGGCTTTATGATGGCGTCCACCGTGGAGCGCCTCCTGCGAAACCCGAACTGGTCGTCCGCGAGATCGAGCCCCTTCAGTGTTAGGTGCTTGATGTGGCGGTCTGCAATGACTCTTTCATAGAAGCTCTTTGAAAGGATTTAGCAGTTGGGATCCGAGGTGGCGACTGGCGCTGTACTAGTCTGAGGCCACGTGTTTCCACAGCCCTCAGAATGCGCCGCCAACGGGTTCCCAGCTAATAGAGGAGTTCGCATCGGCGTCAGGTCTACGATGAAGTACCTGGGACTCGTCCTCGACAGCCGATGTAATTTTGACAAGCATTTCTGACGTCTGGCTCCCAAACTGAATCGGACTGGGGCTATTCTCCAGCGGCTCCAGCCGAACTTTGGGGGTCCAATCGTAGTAGGCTTTACGCAGAAATTGTTCGATCCTTGGCCCTGTATGGAGGGCCAGTATAGGCGCCGTCGCTGCAAAAGCAACCGAGGGCCCAGCTTAACGCATGCCACAGGGTCATGTCAATACGGATGGTGCGGGGATACCGCACGGTTTCCCGTGAAGCGGTAAGTCTTCTTAGGATCTGGAGGCAACAGTCCTTGCACACACGTTGCACGTTGTGCGTGGAAATGCAACATCAGGACGAAACTCCACTGCCGCGTCAAGTGGCGCGATGGCGGAATGAGTTCCGGCGGGATGTCACGATGTTATGGCGACAGCGACTGTCGCAACCCAGTTCTAGGCACGCCATAATTATGGCAGTAAGTCCCTTCTTTGAGGCCTGGCTGAAAAGACCCCATGATGGCGTCCTCACCTTCTGCATGACGTAGGTTCTTACTGGACATGGTATGTTCGGGAGGTATCTGCATTGGATTCATGAGGAAGTGACGCCTGGGTTTCGCCACTGGACGGAGCACACTTGGCATCGCCGTGTCCTTGTGGAGGATTAGAGCATTTATAAATGCTTGCCTGTCCTTGTGGAGGCGATCGGCGGCGGCCATCTCTCGCGCCTGGTCAAGACCTGCAAGCCTGTACCAAATACAGGCTATGGTCTGGAGTGAGTAGGAGTGGCAGGCGGAAACGTCCTTTTGCGAAGCAGTAATACTAGCAAAAGAAGAGTCCAACTGCACAAGGCATTCACGCCCCAGACGTCGCCGGTATCCCGATTTCAATTTAAAAAGCCACCGCGCACTGTACGCTTAGGCGCGTAAAAATTTGAGTCTCAATAAATTTTTTCTCTTTACAAAATCGGTCCTTTTGCGTCGTCTTTCAGGGGGCCTCGCATAATATATCTTGCCGACATCAAATTTAGTAACCCGAACTAAGCATTTCGCCTCGTCGTTTATATCACGTACATCGAAGGACTGGGACAATTTGCCTACTGCGGTCTTCCCGTTCGATTATAATTTGGATGTCTTCAAGGCTAGAGAGAGTAGGTTCTTAATAAATTAGTGCTCCTAACCATTAGCGATTGCGTTACTGCTTACCATCAGGATTTTGCAATCAAGCACCAGTTTATGTCAATAAATAACGTTGAACCGTTGAAAGCTTTCATTTCTTTGTTAAATGTTTGAAAAATATTGTCCTAAAACCAATGATTTTTGTGACAAAGTTATGGAACAATTTTTTTTATATTTTTACATAATTGTATTATTTTTAACTATCCTATCTTCTTGGCCAACGCCGTTATAATATTGTTTAGCTTTGATTGTGGCAAGCTAACACTCAGGGTTTACGTAAGTGTGGATTTACGCGCAACTCGATCGCGCGGCTCAACGCAATTTTTGTGACAGTGTCGCGACTCGCGACCCCTGTGCCCGCGTCCTCACGTTAATACCTATTTTATTTGGAACACCGGGCTAAGAAACTGATATGTCAATAAAAATAATTATAGATTAAAGTTTGTTACATTTAAAATATCTACTCAAATTAATTTATTACAAAACATTCTAACTCTTAGGTTACTACAAATAGTAATAAAACAAGCTTGATTACTACAAATGAAATCAATATTTATTTAATCTACACTAATATAATAAAGAAGTAAAGTTTGTTTTTTTGTTTTTATGTTTTTTTGTTTGTAGGAGGTAATCTCTGGAACTACTGATCCGATTGCAAAAATTTTAGCAACAATAGAAAGCTGCTTTACTCCTGAGTGATATAGGCTATATTTTATGTACGCGGGCGAAGCCGCTGACAAAAGCTAGTATTTAATATTTTATTTTAATTTTAAAATCAATAAGGCAAGTGGACCTGCTGCCTGCTTATCTATACTGTGACACTATTTGCGACCGCGCGACGTAAGCGCACGGCTCGCTTTGCGGCAGTCGCGGGCAACTCTTGGTAGCGTTAAATGCCTATTTCGCTGAGTCCACCCGCCCTTAATTCACAAACATGGCCCAGGGTGTCTTTCTGAAAGAAAGGCTTGGCCCCTGTGCGAAGAGCAAAGAAAAAACGGGGTGGGGTGTTGAATCAGTAAGAGCCTAACACTGTTTCCTACTCCGCCCAAGAGCGGGATTTGTCATTGGATGATATTTGCTCACCACAAAAAAGCTAGTAAAAAGCATGGAGCTCAGTAAAGCTTAATTTGAAATACTGTATCTATTTTTGCGACCTAGCTTAGTAAATTGCCAAAATTACAAAATAAAATAAGACATCACAGCATCTCTTACAATTCAGATGATAGGTTAGTAACCCGTCATTACTTTGCACGGAATCGAACTCTGAACCTAACACCTTAGATTCGGTACGTGACTTCCAATACGATGACTCAGAGTATGAAACATATAAAAAAGTAGGTACTGCGATATCTCTGAAGAGTTCGCATGCGCTCCGAATTAGCAGACTGGCTGGCAAGACGTTCGCAGACTATTTGTAGGTTAAAATATTTACAATGAAATATATTAGGTTGTCATGTAAAAAGAATAAGATTGTATGTCGAGCCGATAAAAGCAAAAATATAGAAAAATATAAAGTAAACGTGGTTTAATTGAAGTTACCACGATCCCTGGAAGGTTGGGAGCCTCTCGAGGGGACTCGAGGCTCTCACAGTACTTACACAACATGTAATATAGCAAACACATATACTGAAAGTAAGGTATTCAGAATCGGTTACTCAATCGACTTCAACTATTTTTAACTTGAGTTTTTTTTTACCTAAAATATCATCATCATCATCCTACCCTTATCCCATGTTACTTGGAGTCGGTGCAACCTGTTTTTTTCTTCCACTCTGTCCTGTCACCCGTCACACTATCACTAACTCCCTTTTCTTTCATATCACTCCTCACACAATCCATCCATCTCTTCTTCAGCCTCCCCCTTCCTCTCCATCCATCTACGTGTAAACTCAGAACTCTTTTTGTAACATGTGTTTCATCTCTCTCATCTTTTTTTTACCTAAAATAATTCCAAGAAATTCCGCACGCACACCCAAACATTCTAGTGACGCAATCGAGTTTTATCGAAACAGATATTTTTTTCCTAAACTAATCAAGAATAGAATAAAGTTTATTGTACAGCAAAAAAGTACCACAACTTTATACCTAATACAGATGCCTGGACAGGCCTGTGAGTCTAGTAGTTAGTGACCCTGACTGCTATGCGGGAGGTCGTGGGTTCGATCCCCACCCAGGACAAATGTTTGTGTGATGAGCACGATCATTTGTTCTGTGTCTGTGTGTAATTTAACTATAATATGTAAGTATTTAGAAATATATAGTATGTTTATCAGTTGTCTAGTACCCATAACACAAGCTCTGCTTAGCTTGGGACTAGACGACGTTGTGTGATAGTTGTGGACAATATACACTTCTCATCAAAAAAATCGAAACACTTCCGTTTTCATTGTTTCTGTCCGAATTTAACACAAAAAAGAATTCATACGATGAAAAAAAATACATATATTATAGCTGGCAGTTTGGCCATTACAGTAATAAGCGAAAATTCTAAATTCAAAATTAGAATTTCATTTGTTTATCTTATAAACGAAATGAATCACTGTTTTGAGACAAATGTGTGTTTAGGGTTGGAGTACATTTAGCGTTTAAAAACTAAAAATTGGCGCCTATCCTTAAACTTTTTGTTTTTTATTTCAATACTGTGACTTTGGGACGTCTGAAAAAAGGTTTTTTTTCTAAAACGTATGGATGCTTCGCCCACAGAAGCCGCCCAAGTTGTGGCATTGCTGGATTCTGGCCTTAGTCAGCGTGTTGTGGCTGCAAGACTGCATCTAAGCCTGTCATCTGTTCATAGAGTCTATAAACGTTATCGGGAGACTGGTTTGTTCACGCGCCGTTCAGGATCTGGCAGGAATCGGGTCACTTCTGAGCGAGATGATCGATTTATTGTAACAACTTCTTTAAGAAATCGACGCCTTAACGCTTTTCAACTGCAGCAGCGGCTTCGTGTTGTACGAAGGGTGGCTGTAAGTGACTCTACAATTAGAAGAAGGTTGAAGGATCGTGGACTGGTACCGCATAAGCCAGCAAATGGGCCGAAATTAACTGCAGACCATCGAAGAGCGCGCCTTAACTTTGCACGTGAGCACCTAAATTGGTCATACCTACAGTGGAGCAAAGTTCTCTTTTCTGATGAGTGTAAAATTATGCTGTATGGTAACGACGGAAGGAACAAGGTCTACAGAAGAGACGGAGAACGCTATGCACAATGCTGCATTGAAGAAAAGGTCAGCTATGGTGGCGGTTCGTGGACGGTTTGGGGAGGAATCAGCGCCGACGGTAAGACAGAGCTTGCTTTCGTGTCTGGGCCACGTCTGCCTGCACTAAACTGTCATCGGTACGTCGAAGAGTGTCTCGAGCCTCATGTGATGCCCTATGCACATTTTATTGGCAACGGCTTCATATTCATGCACGACAATGCTAGGGCTCACACCGCGGGCGTCGTACGAGATTATCTTAACGAAGTCGATATCTCTATTATGGAATGGCCAGCAAGAAGCCCGGACATGAATCACATTGAACATCTATGGGATGAATTAAAGAGACGAATTCGAGCAAGAGATCCTGCCCCAGAAACACTTAGCCAGCTGCAAGATGCAATCCAAGAGGAATGGGACAATATACCACAGCATGTGATCGTGACTCTCATCCGATCGATGAAGAACCGTATGGAAGCAGTAATTAGAGCTCGGGGAGGGAATACAAGTTATTAAATAAACGTTTTTTAGCTTTTTTTTTCATTTACGTGTGTTGTTTTATCCATTCCCTTTATACTCCATACGGAATAAAAATGACTCATTTAACAAAATACGAAACCTATGCAAAATTCATTTAAATTTAGAACATTAACATTAAGATTTGATAAGCTCATATTACTCACTATTAAACGACATTTAACATTTATTCCTAAATGTACACATTTTTCTGATAATCCTGACAAAACGTAAACTTGCAAGGTGTTTCGATTTTTTTGATGAGAAGTGTATATATAATAGGGACAGATACCAATTTATAATCTAAGGGTATATTCCACAGGTTGTGCAAAAGTCAACCCCGGGGCCCTGGACCAGGGCAAAGAAGGAACAGGAGTGGGTTTTTAGTCAGTAAAAGTCTGACACTATCCCCCGCTCCGCCCAAAAACGGGAGATGTCATCGGAAGATTTCCCACCAAAAACAAAAGTTAGAATCAACGTTACAATCTTGCGGGGATACCGCACGGTGTCCCGCGAGGCGGCGAGCCTCCTTGCTGGCCTACCACCATGGGATCTGGAGGCAACAGTCCTTGCACGCATGCACGACCAGCGCGTGGAGGTGCAACGCCGGGGCGAAGATCCGCTGCCCGAACATGTCGAGGCGTGGCGGAAGGAGCTCCGGCGAGATCTCATGGTGAAGTGGAAACAGCGACTGTCGCAACCCAGCGCTGGGCACACCGTAATCTCAGCGGTAGTGCCCCTCTTTGAGGCGTGGCTGGATAGACCTCACGGCGTCCTCACCTTCCGCATGACGCAGGTTCTCACCGGACATGGGAAGTTCGGGAGATTCCTGCACCGGATTCGTGCGGAAGAGACGTCCGGGTGTCGCCACTGTGAGGCGAGCCCGGAGGACACGGTGGAGCACACGGTGGAGGTGTGCCCTGCTTGGGAAGAGCATCGCCGTGTCCTCGTGGGGGTGATCGGCGGCGGCGACCTCTCGCGCCGGGCCCTGGTTCAGGCCATGGTCCGCAGCGAAGAGGAATGGCAGGCGGTCGCCTCCTTCTGCGAAGCAGTAATGCTCGTAAAGGAGGAGGCCGACCGCATAAGGCAAAGGCAACGGCGTACTCGCCGTAGCCGTCGCCGCCGCGATCCTGCCGATATCCGGCCACCGTAGACACTGGCTCGCGGACGGTGAGCAATGGGTAGCTCGCCGTCCGGTCGTCTGTAAGACCGAGTCCTAGTCGTCAACGGCGCGCACCGTTCCCGCGCGCCTCAAGGAGTTGTCAGCAAACTGCAGGGGCCCTTCAGGGTCGAAGCCTCCTGGAGTCTAGAGGGTGGTGGGAAACTGTTACCTCGACTCCAGGAATAGGGCAAGGAAGGTTCGGGGTAGGTTTTTTAGTCAGTAAGAGTCTGACACTAGTCTCCCGCTCCGCCCAAGAGCGGGTTTCGTCATTGGATGATTTTCACCTACCATAAAAAAAAAAAAAAAACGTTACAATCTATCGGAAATGATTTAAAATTATTTAGTTTTTTCACCCTTTTATTTCTAACTAAAAATAGGTATTTATCAATTAACCTTACTAGTACCGTAATTAGAGACATAATAGAAAGACTAGGTGTGCGAACGCCGGTGTTCGCTTGGGGGTCAATATAGGGTAAGGGGAGATATATTGATGATATAAATAAATTGATGATATTTTTTTAAAGATTATACCACACAGTTCCAAGCTAGTTCATTCATGAGGCAGCGCTAGGGAGTTGTTACGAGTGTGAGGAAATAGATATCCTCATACTCATAATACCTACATCATGAGTAGGAAACCGAATGGTATTGTGTTTTAAAAGTATGATCAAATTACTTGTATAACCAATATATCTCCCCTTACTATATATCTGCTTAGCGTTTTCCTAACTAAATTGTGGTCAACTTCAAGTCTAACTGAATGTAGAATTTTAGATGCATGCAGCTTTATATGCAGCTGTCAGTCTGACCTCTAGAACCAATTATCTGGTTAAGATACTCCTTGCTTACCTTAAGGGCAGCGTAGCTTGCTCACAGAACTAATATAATATAAAATATATAATATAATGTTTTCCACAACTATCACACCACGTCGTCTAGTCCCAAGCTAAGCAGAGCTCTGTTATGGGTACTAGACAACTGATAAATATACTTATATATTCCTAAATACACTGACTAACACTAATACACTGTGGATATTGTCTGGAGTGGCAACCACGTTTCGGAAGACGCAGCATTGGAAATCCTCCAACAAAGTGGACCGGGGTAAACGTGGTAGAGGGTCGCGAGAATCAGATCATTGTTGTGACACTTGGGGAAGGTCTGTCTCCAACGATGGACGTCTTTCGGCTAAATGACAGTCCGTTTTAACCTTTCGATCTTGTAATTACAGACACAATTAAAGGACAATTGGTGTTCGAACGCCGGCGTTGTAAATTAAAACTAATTTCATTTTTCCTGACCCTGAGTAGCCAAGACCAACAGCTTAACATGTTATCAGAGATACGGAAAAATCTCGATATGATACCATCCGACCTCGTACGACTGTTATTATTATTTAGTTGATTAAGCTCCAAGAGGACACCGATGTCCGCACACCTATTGTATTTTAATTGTATCCTTGCGTGACCAGAGGGCTAGCACATTCTTTACCCAAAGAATTAGCATTGCCATTCAACGTGGCAATGCTGCCAGTCTTCTGGGCACGTTGCCAGATGACAGCGACGTGGAGAAGTATTTCGACGTCTGAGCGTATTTTGTGTCTTTGTATTACATCTACATAGTAAGGTTTAGTATAAATATTTAGTTTAGATTATATTTTATTATGTAGATAATATGTTTTAAATTTAAATAAATACAATTGTATCTGTAATTACGGTAGTCGAAAGATTAAATCAATTTCAATCTAGAAGTCTGTCACAACCGTCTTCATGTCAAAAAAACATGACTAAAAAGGTATATATTGGATGGAGCAGATTTGAGTCAAATCGACCCGAAAGAAGAAGAAGAAGTCAAAAAGTATCATAAACTGAACAAAAATTAAAGACCATGAACAGTATCAACCTTGGTTCTTCGAAATTTAATCTGGCAAACTTTTATTTTAGTTATATAATATATATCTTTAATTATTATTCTAATAATTAAAGATATATACATTTATAAACTAAAAAAAAATACTTTAATATTTACAAATGATTTACTGGGCATCAAATAATTTATCCACATCAATGTGAAACGTGCCCAGAACGTTGGCAGCATTGCCACACTGGATGGCAATGCTGATCCGCTGACTGAAATAAAGCCCTCTGGTCAACTCGATGAGTGCTCGGACGTAAGTCCTACTACAGCAATTAATACCTCCTCTCTAGGAGAGGGAGGAGGCCATAACATAGCTACCACGATGCGGGTCCAGTCCAATTTATTAAAAAAGTAAAAGTAGAAAAAATTTAAATTAGAAAAATTATTTTTCTTAGTGACATCCTTATTGATAAAATACGACAGACATTACTCATCTACCCACACTAAACCTATATTTAACCCTACAATTTGTACCTAACAAAGCAAAAACAGCAGACTATGCCTTGATCTAGGGTTTCCCGGAGAGTCTCCGCGGGAGGCATGGGATCCTGGGGCAGAGTGCCGTGAGAGCTAATGTCCTAGGTTACAAACTAATCAACTAAGACAGGCTGGGTAGAGGGAGATAGATGTATGGGTGAACTGGTGGTGGAGACAGAGAGAGAGAGATGTTTGGACTGCAAAATCTAGGAGTTGACAGAATGTGTTAATACTTTTTTTACTCTGTCAATGCTGGAGTGATTGCGGCTATGTTACTTTTATAATGTACTCTTCATTTAGTTTTAGTAAAGAAAGTAGGAATTGTAGGGAAAAAGTTACTCTGATTGAGAAGATTTTCTTAAATATATTGCAAAGAAATGAATTTATTTAGAAACCACTTTTATGTATAAAACAATAATTAACGAAAGTTACTGCTGAAGTGTAACACCGTATAGCAGTTGTTAAAAATTTTAAAATATTTGAAACTAGGTAATTGAATTAAGATTTAAAGAAAGGCAACTTCTCTGTTATAATTAAAACATATTACATATGTACTATTCATAAATCACTAAAGGTATTATAGTAAAAAAAACTTATAAAACCTGATAATTCTGCAATTTATTCAAAAATCGCTCGAAAAGATAAAGAATTAAATTTGTTCAACTGACATGGCACTTTAAAATTAATATGTACCACAATTAGCTAGTACAAATTAGTTCGCAGCATTATTTGAACGTTACTAGAACAACTAACAAAAACCAGGAAATGTAATTAAAATACTTCCTTAATCCAAAACACAATTTAATTTTAGCAATCCTTTTAAGAATCGATATTCCAATTTTTTTCCTTAACCCTTTGAATATCAACATATAATAATTAGAGACATAACAGAAAGACAAAATAGGTGTGCAAACGCCGGTTTTCACTTGGGGCTTAAAAAAAAAGTTTGTAAAAATCAATTAATGGACATTAAATTCCCATACTACAATCCAAAACATAATTTAATTCTAGCAATCCTTTTAAGAATCGATATCTACACTAATGTAAAAGAGAGGTAAACATTTTAGCAACAATAGAAAGCTGCTATACTCATGAGTGACATAGGCTATATTTTATGTATGCGGGCGAAGCCGCTGACAAAAGCTAGTTCCTAATATTCTCTTTTACCTTTTGAATATCGTAATTAGAAAGAAAAAATAGGTGTGCTTTCGGTTGGAGCTCAAAAAAAAATCATTTGTAAAAATCAATTAGTGGACATTAAATTCCTACACTACAATGCAAAACATAATTTAATTCTAGCAATCCTTTTAAGAATCGATATTCCAAATTTTTTTTACCTTTTGAATATAGTAATTAGAAAGAAAAAATAGGTGTGCTTTCGGTTGGGGCTCAAAAAAATCGTTTGTAAAAATCAATTAGTGGACATTAAATTCCCATACTACAATCCAAAACATAATTTAATTCTAGCAATCCTTTTAAGAATCGATATTCCAAATTTTTTTTTACCTTTTGAATATCGTAATTAGAAAGAAAAAATAGGTGTGCTTTCGGTTGGGGCTCAAAAAAATCGTTTGTAAAAATCAATTAGTGGACATTAAATTCCCATACTACAATCCAAAACATAATTTATTCTAGCAATCATTTTAATAATCGATATTCCTAATTTTTTCTTTACAATATCGTAATTAGAAAGAAAAAATAGGTGTGCTTTCGATTGGGGCTCAAGAAAATCTATTCTATTTTATTTTTTGTCGAGTGATACGTTGACACTTGACGGGGCTCAAAAAAATCGTTTGTAAAAATCAATTAGTGGATATTAATTTCCCATACTACGTTTAGAAATGTCCCCATTATGTACACAGTCGGAACGTACCACTCGATCTGTTGACATTGTGCGTAGCCGCACCACGGAGTGATTGTTTTCGTCTGTCAAATCGGCACTTATTATTACCCATGATCATTATTTGTACAGAGCCTATTGCGTTAATGTTTTGTTAACCTCAAGGGATTTAAGATTAACAGGTTTTTTTGTTTGTTAAGTAATAACAGATGTTTGTATTGGGCATGCGCAAGAGACGCTTCTACTCAGTTTTATGATGTTTAACTAAATTAAACAGCTTTGTTAATAATTTTTTTAAGACGAAAATGTATTTCGTTATATTTTTCATTATTTTTCGTTAATAGATAGTATAAGGTATGTCAACATTCAGCCTATTTGTTTTATAATAATCTGTAATGAAAATAATTACCGATTTAAATTAATATATCCAAGTCGCAATACAGCACAAATTCACAATAATCATTCAACAACCACGTAGCAACACAATCTATTTAAAAAATTTCCCCACTTTTCACTTTTCAGTTCATAGGCAGTCACTAAACGGGGTACACCGCACGCGCGTTAGAAAAAAAAAAAAGAAAAGGCGCGAATGTCAACTGCCAAACTTTTCCCGCGCGCCACAACACGATCCGATACACGCGCGAGTGCATGCGTCACTATTTACATGCATTTTGGTAATACGTCGCCGGAGGTAAAAACACGTGTGCCGGGTCTCTCGGTCCAGCGGTCATTGAGGATCTGGTATCAAAACTATACGGCGTACGGGTGGATGTGTGCGCGAACCGGCCCGGCCATACGGCGGGCATACGAAACAAGCGCCGACTACACTGCACGCTCCGTGCTGTCGAATATCTGAACGTCACGTCGCCCGTAATTGGGTTAGGCTTACGTGACACGGGAGCGTGGCACGTTCCTAGTACGTCCCGCTGTTATGGGGTGTGCCCTAATTACGGACGAAATGTTAGGTGTGCGAAAAAATGCGGTTTTTGTGACTTTGGACGAAAATTGAACGGGACTATTACGGTAGATGCTAATTAAGTATCAAAATTTGGGCGCGTGATAGTCTAAAAATTAGGACCCAAATATTTTACTTTATATAAAAAATAGGCTTACAAAAAAAATCTTAAAATACCTACTGGCATAAAAAACCCGGATCTAAACAAAAATCTTCCACTTTTTAAAGCTCCACTTTTTATTTTATTGTAATTTTTAAGTGAACATTTGATGGGTTATTCTGCAAAATTTTGACATGACAACAAAAGTAATTTACATACAACTTCACTAATAAAAATGATTCAAACAACCCAACATTATTCTGATGACTAAGCTCTAACTTCATCATACTTAACTACCAAACACAATTTGTAATATTTCAAGTACCGTAACTTAAAAATAAAACTCAAATATTCTCACGCTTTACATTCTAACCTGTGACCTAGGCATGTTTTGACGTTTCTAACTGTCATAGCAATAAGGCACCAGCCAGTATTACATGACCTTCCCCTCCGCTTTACTCTCAAACCATACAGGTGTGAAAAGAGAGAAGGGGTATATGTGGAGGGGTCATAATTAATTGGTTATGGTGATAATAATTGCAGACAGAAAGTGCAGAGGTGTGAGTAAGCCATAACGGTGTTTTGACTTTGTTTCAATGTTGTATGAGATGTAATTGAGACGGCTTTGTCTTTTATTGTTTCTTTTTTTTTTCAGGCAATTGGCTTTTGAAATTATTGTGGCCTTTATTGAGCAATTGCGTCGTTTTTCTTAGAACAAAGTGACTATTGAAAAAAAATGGCAACAATTTAGCAGACAATTTGAAGTAAACATTGAGTTTAACACAAAGTAACAGGATGCAAAAAGTATTGTAATTGATAAATTATAAATATTTTATTTCATTATAATGTTATTTATTTTAGTCAAAAAAGAACACATTAAGAACTTAATCCACTACACAAATTTATACACACATCTTGGAAGATATTTCAACATTTAGGAAAATATTTTTATCCCAAAAAACAAACCAATGACTAAAAACATAGCTTGTCCACCCCTTTCATTTCTGACTATGCATCCATTCAACTACTTAACACATATTTTTGTAAAATTCATATTCGTGAGTGAGAGGGGGCCATCACCACTTTAAGTAGACCTGTCATTGCAGAATATCTTAAAACAAATTACTTAAAGCCAGAGATCATAGTAAACTGGTGGTATTATATTGATGGTCACCTTAAAAGGATGTAATTCTGATTTAGTGCCTTAAGAAGATGTCTCGTGACACTCCCCTTAAGTGAGTATGTCATATAGAGAGTATACCCCTTAACACTTGCTTATATTTGACATTATAAAAAGTAATGAAGCTATAAATAAAATTACCGACGTCGAGTGACAGATAAATGATTTATTTACGTCATAAAATATAATTTAAGTAGATATTAATAAACTTCAACTACTTACTAAAAGTGGACAGAATTTTTCTATTTTATTTATGAAATTTAATCTACATAGTTAAGACCAATTTATCAGCCCATGGCGACATTTTAAATTCTTAACTCGATCAATTTTATTTTTTAATGATATTTTAATTGGGACCGTTAATAACCAACAAATATGCAACGTAACTAATTTTATAATGATCGACTTACAAAAAAAGCATGACATTCTAAAATAAAAACATATTGCTACAAATTACGTTTTCATACAAATAAAACATTATCGAGCTAAAAAAACGTCCGTCCCGAGGTGCGAACGGACTAAGAGTGACAGAAACGGGTATACGTCTACAGCGACGTTTTGAATTTCGAACGGTGCGCTGTGATTGGTTAGTTGAGGGGATCGCGAGGCGTGGGGCGCGGCGATTGGCGGGAAGGCGTGGTGCTAACGGGGCATTCTGGGTCACTGATGCTAATAAATTAGTTTTGAGCGTTATAGAATATGCCTGTTTTATGAGCGTAGCGGTACTACGGCGTAGCGCTACGAGCTACGAGCTACGTAGAATCGTAGATAGATAATGTTTATAGTTCCTATTGATAAAGTGGTGTATTCGAGTGCCATTTGGTTTACGATCTATGTTTACCTAAGTCGTAAAAAGCACTGAATAGACGTAAGATATTCGGAAGTTAGAAAACGTGCTGAACAGGAATAAAGTTTGAAAAAAATAGATTAAAAAAAAAACCATTATTTGTAAACTTAAATACAGAAAACAAGCAAAACGACTGGTGTAAAGTAAAAAAGCTATCTACAATTCTTCGATTTTCTGATGCTGATAGTATATTGTAAAATATTGCAAAAATTCTTATTTTTACTTTTTTTACTTTAAAACGTAGTAAAAAATTACCTATGTTATGATATAACATAGGTAATTTTAAGTAGTATACACGTCATTTTTTTTATTTTTTCGTCTTTTGAAACTAGATGAGGCCGGTGTTTCCTAGCTGACTACCCTGAGAAGAAACACCAAAACAAACTATGGATTATAATATTATTAGTAACTTATTCTAATTAAAAAAAAGAAATCCGCTAAAAATTGTTAGACTGTGTGTACAATCTTCTAGTATACCTTTGCCCTTCGACTCCTGTCACCGAAGGTCACGTCCAACTGGAACGTGCCCCACGTACCACAACATTCCACCGTCACGTCACCCACAGTCCAAGTTGAATGCCACACATCTCTATTATGGTACTGATAAGCTCTACAAACTTGTGTCAATAAATATTATTATTCAATACACTTACTCAAAACTCCGATCTTATCCGAGCCGTAGGGATTCTACAAAAGGGTCGAAGCCTACTGGGGCCCAGGATCTCTTTCTGAAAGGAAGGCTTGACCCTAGTTCCAAGGGCAGAGAAGGAACGGGGTGGGGTATCTAGTCAATAGGAGTCTGACATTGTTTCCCGAATCGACCAAGAGGGCGCTTCTGCGAGGTCCCTACGGCCCATGGTCTAGGTCTTTGACCCTCTTCAGCGGGGTCCCCACGGCCCCTGATCTAGGTCTTTAATCTTTCTGCAGGGTCCCTACAGCCCTTGATCTAGGTCTAAGACCCTTCTGCAGAGTTCCTACAGCACCTGATACAGGTTGAACCTACAGAATCCAGCATTTCTTCTTATATCAGTTATTTATTAAGACCAACATCCTCCTAACTAACCTCCTCATTAGAAAACTACCGCAAACCCTCACAAGCGTCCTTGACTGGTTTTTGAAGGTCCAAACCTAACACCCATCATACCCAACCTAAAATGAACCTTGCAGCTTTCAATTTAAGGTTTACTTTAGCAGTAGAACAAGATGTAAGAAGATTGGGTATTACGTATGCGGGAGGCGTATTGGTGGATCGATGGTACGAGGAAATGGAGACTTGGAGACCTGAAAACATGAGGTTTTGTACAGGAATATGCAGGTTTTCTGTTTACAAGCTTGAGAATAGGTTGTTGAGTTTCAGAGAATTCTATAGAAGCAATAGAACAATAGTGGCCTTTATTTCATCATCACTGCTATCAAAAATGGTGAAGAAAAACGTCTTAGGAAACCGGCATGTCCAAGAACCAAAAATTCGAAGACATGTGACATCCAACACCCCGCAATGGGCACGCATGGGTATTACGGCCCATTCCCTCTCCTAAAGAGGAGGCCTGAGTCTCAGCTTTGGGAATGTGACAAGGCCGTTAATGAACATACTTACATACAGCCGAACATACTTTTATTGTTTTTAAAGTTCTTAATTCTTAATACAAAAAAAAATAAAAAAAAGTAATAAGAGAGAGAGTAAAGCAGTAATAAGTTAGTTAAAATTCAACCATAACTCTCTGAATCAAAACACAATTTATTATTGATAATACTCCTTTTTTATAAAGCCATAAATTAAATCTTATACGAGTATGTAAAAGCTGTTCTCGTCTAGTCTCGCTAAAACTCGGGAAAGTGTGGACCAATTAAACCAATTTTGTTCTTGAAATATTCGTAGTAGCTTAGGGAAGTTTAAACGGTATATAGTATTCATAGACTATTAGGTGGTATGACATTTGTCGGGGGTCTGACGAAAAATTTGCCGTCTGAAAGTGCTTTTTCTTTAAATTAATTTACGAAATAAATACTATTTCTCATTGAAATAGCTTAAAGCTATGTTACAGTTCTCACAAAAATATTTGCCAGGTCTTCAGCACGCTTCTTCTAACAAAGCCTCGTGCGGGCACGTTTCAGCGACACCTCGACGCGATCGATAGAGGCGCGTGCCACGCTTACAAACGCGCCAGGCCTCCACCGCTCTTCCACGGAATATTGTAATTCCTTCATCTCCTAACGCCCTGGTACTTGCGTTCATTTCACATTCGACTTAGATTAAGGAGTTTTTGAAGACAATATTCTAATTCCTTCATCTGCTAACGCCCTGGTACTTGCGTTCATTTCACATTCGACTTAGATTAAGGAGTTTTTGAAGACAATATTCTAATTCCTTCATCTGCTAACGCCCTGGTACTTGCGTTCATTTCACATTCGACTTAGATTAAGGAGTTTTTGAAGACAATATTCTAATTCCTTCATCTGCTAACGCCCTGGTACTTGCGTTCATTTCACATTCGACTTAGATTAAGGAGTTTTTGAAGGCAATATTGTAATTCCTTCATCTCCTAACGCCCTGGTCCTTGCGTTCATTTCACATTCGACTTAGGTAAAGAAGTTTTTGAAGGCAATATTGTACTTCCTTCATCTCCTAACGCCCTGGTACTTGCGTTCATTTCAAATTCGACTTAGGTTAAGGAGTTTTTGAAGGCAATATTGTAATTCCTTCATCTTCTAACGCCCTGGTACTTGCGTTCATTTCACATTGGACTTAGGTTAAGGAGTTTTTGAAGACAATATTCTAATTCCTTCATCTGCTAACGCCCTAGTACTTGTGTTCATTTCACATTCAACTTAGGTTAAGGAGTTTTCGAAGGCAATATTGTAATTCCTTCATCTACTAACGCCCTGGTACTTGCAGGAGTTTTTAAAGGCAATATTGTAATTCCTTCATATCCTAACGCCCTGGTACTTGTGTTCATTTCACATTCGACTTAGATTAAGGAGTTTTTGAAGGCAATATTTTAATTCCTTCATCTCCTAACGCCCTGGTACTTGCGTTCATTTCACATTCGACTTAGGTAATGAAGTTTTTGAAGGCAATATTGTAATTCCTTCATCTACTAACGGGTTACTAACTACTTGGGTTTTTCTTGAATATGGAATTTTAATACTATAGTAATTATGATTAATAACTAGCTTCCGACAGCGACTTTGCTCGCGTAAAAATAGATTTCACTATCCAATATCGCAAGACCTGGTATTTTATCCTCGTAGGGTAACAGTCCGGAGCAAATCAGTCGTCGACGGCGCGCTCTGTTCCCGCGCGCCTCAAGGAGTTATCAGTAAATGTAGACGCCCAACTGCAGGGCCGAGGCCTACTGGGGTCTAGTTTCTGGAAGGAAGGTCCGACCCCGATATGAAGTCCGTAAGAGTCTGATACTGTTTCCGGCTCCGCCCAAGAGCGGATTCATCTTTAGATGATTTTGTCTACCAAAAATAACCCCTACAACAAGTACAGTATTTTCTAATCTAAAATACATATATAACCCGATATCTCGAGCAGAGAGTATTGTCAAACCTCAATTAAGCCTGAAAGCCTATCAAACTTTAGCATTAAAGTAAGGTATTGACAGTTTCTCAACTCAAAATTACTATTCAGAAACCAGACCAGAATAATCATCAAATTGGTGTCTAAAATGTCAATTTTGGCTGAATAACTACTATAATTCGACGGTACGGTTGGCTCTGTTGGTTGGCAATGATTGAGCGATTGGTTGCTAAGCTGCGTGTCGCAGGTGCGAATCGCGTAATTGCCGCATATGCATCCAAATATATTAAAATGAGTAAAATACAAAAAAAAATAAAAAATAGGGTCACTAAACAGGTATTCTTTTAAATGTCGACAATATAAAACTCTTGAGCCTCATTTGAACGCCAACGTTCGCACACCTAATATCATCTAATGATGAAACCCGCTCTTGAGCGGAGCGGGAAACAGTGTCAGACTCTTACTGATTAAACGACCCACTCCTTTTATTTTTTATTTTTATAAAAAGGAACAGCAAACAACTACAACATAAAATATAGGTAACATATATACACAACACATAAACAATATTGCAGCCCACAACGCTGTTCACAGATTAGCTGTGGAATATTTAAATAACGGCGCGCACTGTTCCCGCGCGCCTCAAGGAGTTGTCAGCAACCGTAGGGACCCTGCAGAAGGGTCGAAGCCAATCAGGGCCACGGGTTTGTGTCTGAAAAGGAAGGCTCTGGCCCTGGTATGTACGGCGATGTAGGAACGGGGTAGGTTGTTTAGTCAGTAAGAGTCTGACACTTGTTTTCCGCTTCACCCAAGAGCGGAACTCGTCATTGGATGATTTTTACCTACCATAAAAAAAAAAAAATCCTGGCTTGGTCCGGACTGTTACCAGACGACCGGATGCCGAGCTATTCATTGCTCGCCGTCCGAGTGAGATAGCGGTCACGCGAGCTTATCAATTAAAATATACTGGGCAAGTGCGAATCGGACTCGCACACTGAGGGTTCTGTACAAAGTAACTTATGTCATCATCATCATCAGCCTTTTTAATGTTTCCACTGCTGGGACACACGCCTCTAATGGTAACTTATGTAAATAAATCAATTCTCAAATTAAGTTACCAAGATTTTTTCGAATAACATTTTTTTTAAAGACGTAACCATAAATTTATAATTTTCAGATTATTGCCTATAATGTGCTGTAATTACCTTATCTTATACTAAACTGCTTGCACCTAGAATCCTAATTAACCTAGAATCCTGATTCTAGGTCAACGAAAAGTCCCTAGTCTTGAGTTGACAGACAGACGAACAGTGATTATTTGGACAAATCAGGAACGGGGTGGGGTGTTTAGTCAGTAAGAGTCCGACACTGTGTCCCACCCTGCCCAAGACCGATATTCGTCATTGGATGATTTTTGCCAACCATAAACAGAAAGTGTTCCATTTTTTGCTTTTGAGGTACGAAAGCCTAAAAAGAAGACGAGATTAACTTACAAAAAATCAAAAGACACTATACTATACAAAGCGTCTATTTTAAGTTCCAACGTCTCCAAACTCCTTGTCCAAAATAAGCCCCGAAACATCTGAATGCTGTATCATAAAATTAAATTTGCTCTCACGCCTGATAAGGGTACTTTCACGTGACATGCCAATCACAGAAAACAGTAAAGAAAAAGCACTCGTGTGTATTTAACACGTACAATCGCGTAGCTTCGCAGCAGGATACCACTTAACTCGATGATACCAGTCAGTTAACGTTTAATTAAATAAAACCGGCCAAAACCGTGTCGGGCCACGCTCGGTGTAGGGTTCCGTGTTACACAAATTTCTCGCAATGTAACAGAACCCAGTAACCCTTTATAAATTAGTAATCCAATTTCCCGAGAGATGGCGCTGTAGGTACCCGGTACTAATTTTGGATTGTGTGAACCGATTTGAATACGGTTAAATTACAATTTTAGTTCAGATTGTTTTTTAAATTTTTCAAAATCTGTTCATCGTATCAAGTTCAAAATAATTTTTCTAGGAAGGCTGTATAAAGTTCTGCTTTTGAGATTTTTTTCATATTTCCTAACTTATGGTTCAAAAGTTTGAGGGAGGGATGCATAGTTTTTTTTACTTTTGGAGCGATTATTTCCGAAAACATTTACATTACCAAAAAATTAATTCATCATTTTAAAATATTTATCCAAAAAGATTTCGCACGCTATGGTAAAAATGAAAAAAAAATCACTTCCTATTTTACGTGTAGGTACCATAATAAAACAATTTTTAACACTTTGCACTTTGTCGGCGTGATTGTAATACATACTGATACCAAATTTCAGCTTTCTAGTACTAACGGTCGCTGAGATTATCCGCGGACAGTTCGACTTGGCGAAACTATAAGGGTTCCTTGTTGACTACGGAACCCTAAAAAGTGGACTTGGAGATGCCGGGGATCGAACCCGGGGCCTTTCACATGCAAAGCGAACGCTCTACCACTGAGCTACATCCCCATGTTATCAGGTTAAGTAATAATGCCTACTGATAACAAAATCAACTTATCATAACTAAAAATTTATGAGCAATAAAATTGGAGATGCCGGGGATCGAACCCGGGGCCTTTCACATGCAAAGCGAACGCTCTACCACTGAGCTACATCCCCTTGATAATGGTGAAACTAAAATGGCTGACTGCCATAGCGATATCTATTTAAAAACAATTGAATAAACATAAAACTTAACATCGTGACTTTAACAATAGATAGTAATGAATATTGAGTAATAAATAGATAATAATATAACACATATATGCCAGCGACCTTGACCGAACAATAGAGGAGCTAGCGTCACTTCCCGCACATCAAGATTATTCGGACAATACTTACTAAACACAATATGTATTAATCTCTTGAGCCCCGGGTGAACACCGGCTTTCGCAAACCTATTGTCTATCTATTAAGTATGTCTCTAATTACGGCACTCGAAAGGAACTAAACCTTACATCAAAAAATTAGTAATTAATTATCTTTTAGTTTGTAAAAGTTTCATCAAATCTTGAAAATAAATTCCACCAAGTTCAATGAAAAAAATAATTAAATCATCAATCAAATAAAAAAATATAATAATCATAATATTTAATCATCAATTTAATTTTTTTTTTGTTAGTTGCGCCATACTCTCGCGCAAATAAACGTTTTTTTATTATGCCTCAAGGAGATGCCAGCAAACCGTAGGGTAGGACCCATCAGGATTGAAGCCTATCAGGGCTAAGGGTCTGCTTCTCTGGGGCCAAGGGTTCGAATCTGAAAGAAAGGCTCTGGCCCTGGTAGATTGTTCAGTCAGTAAGAGTGACACTGTTTCCTGCTCGGCCCAAGGGCGGGATTCGTCATTGGATGATTTTTACTTTTTGTTTACCACAAAAAAAGTGTCTGCTTCTGTAAGGAACTCTTGACTCCGATATGAAAAAAACTGGCAACAAAGGAACAGGAGTCGGTTTTTAGTTAGTAAAAGTCTGACACACCCTCTCGTTCTGCCTAAGGGCGGGAGATGTCATGGGATGGGATGGGATGTGATGTGATGGGATGTGTCATGTGTGTTGTGTGTGTTTGTTGTTGTCATTTGTCTTTCTCACCTAAAAAATTTGGATATTCAAAATAAAAGTTTTACAATTTTTTTACACTCACGAGCAAAAACGAGTTTCGGCGGACGTCGAGCAATGGGTTGCTCGCCGTTGACGACGTTGACGTCCACGAGACACGCAGCGAAAACTGCTGCGATTAGGAAAGTATTTTGAAGAAATAATGACGTAGGCGACCAATAAGAGAGGACTTTCCCAAATTTAACCTTCGGGTTTTTTTAGGGATATCATCTTCTCCGTCACTGGTTGGAGCATCAGAAAGTGTCAGACTTTTACTGACTAACATCCACTCCTGTTCCTTGTTTGCCTTCGTTCCAGGGAAGAAGAACCCCGAAAACATCACTTCCACATAACCCATGGCCCCTTTATAATGGCTAATTAGTAGGCTATGCCCGGTCCGGTTTCTGAAAGGAAGATCCGACCCCGGTATAAAGGCTAAGAAGGAATGATGAGTCGTTTAGTCAGTAAGAGTCTGACACTGTTTCTCGCTTTGCCCAAGGGCGGGATTCGTCATTAGATGATTTTTCCTACCATAAAAAAATAGTAGGCTATGACCCTGCCGGTCGAAATCATACGTCTGCACGATTTCTGCTTCGGTTCGGTTTATAGTTTTTCCGTCCCTCAAGTTGATTGTGCTCTAAAATTTTAACACAATGGGTTAGTGCGATTTTTTTCGTACTACGAGCAGCGTTTTATAGATATACTAGCGACCTGCGTGTCACGGAAATGAATATGCTGCGCTGGATGTCTGGAGTTTCGCGGAAAGACCGCATTAAAAACTCCCACATCCGGGGCAGCCTTCAGGTCCGTGACATAGCGGATAAACTGCAGGAGGGTCGCTTACGCTGGTATGGCCACGTTTTACGAAAACCGGCAGACTACGTGGGTAACAAATGCCTCACCATGCCGCCTCCGCCGGGACCCGGAAAACGAGGAAGGCCTAAGAGGCGTTGGATCGACGTCGTAAGGGACGATATGGATGCCAATGGGCTAAAGGCAGAGGACGCGAAAGACCGAGCGAAGTGGAGGCGACCGTGTAGGAAAGCGGACCCCGGGCACCGAGGTGACAGCCACGGTGTGCAACCGGGACGGTCGCTAAGATGATGATGATGATGAGATATACTAGCGACCCGCCCCAACTTCGCGCTTGGGCAAAGGTGATATATTATACCTATAACCTTCCTCTGGAATCACTCTATCAATTAAAAAAAACCGCAACAAAATCCGTTGCGTACTTTTAAAGATCTAAGCATACATAGGGATAAGCAACTTTGTTTTATACTATGTAATGATAATGATAAATCTATAATCAAAATGGGTTATAGGTTCTCTTTTTCTTTCGTAGTATCTGTAGCTAATTAACTGTTTTTCTAGGAATAATAAATACAATTTGGAGATGCCGGGGATCGAACCCGGGGCCTTTCACATGCAAAGCGAACGCTCTACCACTGAGCTACATCCTCGTGTTATATCAGTGATTAATAAATCGTACCCATTCCTATTCAGACTTTTCTAGTTATACAGCTGGTTAAATATCAGCATAGAAATGACAATAAACATAATTGAAACAAATAGCTGACAATCGTTCATTGAGTTTCATCGACAGCCTTTTCAATGTTCCCACTGCTGGGACACAGGTCTCCTAGAGAGGAGAGGGAATGCGCCATAATCCACCACGCGGGCCGAGTGCGGATTGGCGGATGTCACGTCTCCGAATATTTTGGTTCTAGGACATGCCTGTTTTCTCACGATGTTTTCCTTCACCGTTCCGTTCCTCTCGCAAATTAATTTTCTTTGTTTAAATTCATGAAGTCTCTCGTCGAGTCGAAGTTTCAAAGTCTTGAGCATCGACACCGAGTTACTAGCCTGGCGAGTTTTCTAATGGTTCCATTTTGGGTAGTGTGCGTCGAAATTACAAAGAAATTCTACCAAGCCCGTTCCACCAGACGTACGGCCTCAAGGAGTTGTCAGCAAACTGTAGGGGCCCTTCAGGGTCGAAGCCACCTGGGCCAAGGGTTGATGCGGAAGCGTAACACCAGGGCTCTGGGACTAAGGCAATGAAGGTATGGGGTAGGTTTTTTAGTCAGTAAAAGTCGGACACGGTTTCCCGCTCCGTCCAAGGACGGGTTTCGTCATTCGATGATTTTTATCTACTATAAAAAAAAAACAGAATTGTGGCAATATACAGCCGATTCATGGTACAGTAGGGCTGTCTGATCTTGGGGAGTCTGAAGTTAAGCTCTGCATATGCGCTTGAAAACTCGAAAACGAATAATTTAAACAAACAAATGCGATTTGCAGTTAATATTGATGTTAAAAACTGTTATTGGCATTTATTTTTTTGAACCCTTATTTTTGTACGAGTTTTCAAGCGCTAAAATTCGCAGAGCCTACCTATGTATTTTTACTGTTGGGCGAAAACATTTTGGGGACTCATTCATTGTGCATAGAGTATAGGAGTGGAATTCCCTTTCGAAGTCTGTTTCCTGATAGCCCAGTCCTGGGGATCTTTAAGTCAAGAGTGAATATGCTACTTCTAGGCAAGCGTGCTCCATCGTCAGCCACACCGTCGCTTTCCATCAGGTAATATAGTGGATTTTTTTGATGGTGGGTAAAATCATCTAATGACGAATCCCGCCGTTGGGTGGAGCGACAGTGTCAGACTCTTACTGACTAAACGAACCACCCGATTCCTTCTTAGCCTTCATACCGGGGTAGGACCTTCCTTTCAGAAACTGGACCAGAGCCCCAGTAGGCTACGGCCATACAGTTGGGCCTCTACGTTTGCTGACAACTCCTTGAGGCGCGCAACAGAGCGCGCCGTCCGGACTGTTACCAGACGACCGGACGGCGAGCTACTCTTTGCTCGCCGTCCGCAAGTTAGCGTCTACGGTGGCCGGAATTCTGGATCAGATCCCTGCGGCGTCTGGGGCGTGAGTGCTGTTGCCTTATGCGGTCGGCCTCCTCCTTTGCTAAGGTGACATAGTGGTCAAGCGCGAACAATAAAACCTATGAACAGTAAAAAAAAAAGTAATTACGGAAGATAATTAAAATAAGTAAGTCATAATTTTGTTGATTTTATGGTGCAGTTAATCAGTCGTTATAGCATTTTTAACGTGTTGCTAAGTAGAAAATATAGGTATTAATATATTGAAAATTGTTTGCCATAAAAAAATCAATCAAAACTATTATTAATTTTAATCGACATAAAAAAGAAGAAAAATTACAAAATTTGGTTGTTACCTAAAATCTTTCATAAACGCTTTTTTCTTCGTAGTATCTGTAGCTAATTAGGTTTTTTTAGATATAATAAATAAGATTTGGAGATGCCGGGGATCGAACCCGGGGCCTTTCACATGCAAAGCGAACGCTCTACCACTGAGCTACATCCCCGTGTGTAATCTACGTCTAATTCAACACATCATGAGGTCTATAGATACATCACACAGCTGTGCAAATGTTAAATTAAGTCTAAGTAAAACAATACAACCTTAATGAGATTTCACATACCTTCTTATAGTGTTTTTTATGGTAGGTAAAAATCATCGAATGACGAATCCTGCTCTTGAGCGAAGCGGGAAACAGTGTCAGACTCTTACTGACTAAAAAACCTACCCCATTCCTTCCTTGTCTTATTCCCAGGCCCTGGTGTTACGCTTTCGCATCAACATCAATGATTTGTGATCCAGATTTGGTTGGGTCCAATCTTCAAAGTCTCGAACACAGGCGCAGAGTAGCCAGCCTTGCTGTTTTCTACAGGATGCATTTTGAGAGTGTGCGCAGGAATTGCACGATTTGATTCCGCCATCCCAATTTTACCTTTGGACATCCTCCGTACGGCAAATATCCACCCTTACGTTGTTGAGACACCTACGGCCCGGACTAAGCGTTTTGCCACGTCGTTTATACCGCGTACATCGAGGGACTCGAACAGTTTGCCGGCTGCAGTCTTTCCGTTCGATTATAATTTAGGTGTCTTCAAGGCTAGAGTTAATAGGTTCTTAATAAACTAGTGCGCCTCACCATCAACGATTCCATCACTGCTTACCATCAGGTGGGATCGCAGTCAAGCATTAGTTTATTGCAATTTAAAAAAACCCTTGGTCCAGGAAGCACCTTCTTATAGTGGTCACACGGTGGAGGTGTGCCCTGCTTGGGAAGAGCATCGCCGTGTCCTCGTGGGGGTGATCGGCGGCGGCGACCTCTCGCGTCGGGCCCTGGTTCAGGCCATGGTCCGCAGCGAAGAGGAATGGCAGGCGGTCGCCTCCTTCTGCGAAGCAGTAATGCTCGTAAAGGAGGAGGCCGACCGCATAAGGCAAAGGCAACGGCGTACTCGCCGTAGCCGTCGCCGCCGCGATCCTGCCGATATCCGGCCACCGTAGACACTGGCTCGCGGACGGTGAGCAATGGGTAGCTCGCCGTCCGATCGTCTGGTAAGACCGAGTCCAAGTCGTCAACGGCGCGCACCGTTCCCGCGCGCCTCAAGGAGTTGTCAGCAAACTGCAGGGGCCCTTCTGGGTCGAAGCCTCCTGGAGCCTAGAGGGTATGTGAAAATTGTAACCTCGACTCCAGAAATAAGGCAAGGAAGGTACGGGGTAGGTTTTTTAGTCAGTAAAAGTCTGACACTGGTCTCCCGCTCCGCCCAAGAGCGGGTTTCGTCATTGGATGATTTTCACCTACCATAAAAAAAAAAAAAAAAACCTTCTTATAGTGGTGGGCTATAGACAGTAGTGTTGATCCTCGCACGAAACAAATATTTTTAATTGTATGACCTACAGATATGAATCTGTAGGGCATACAATTTCGATTCGAGTCAGAGTAGATATCATTCAGAACAGGAGAAGCATAAATATAAAAAGGTCAAAGATATAAAAATGAATGCAAACTTTAATAACAAATGCACATGATTGAATATTTTCATTCATGTCATATGTGGGGATGTAGCTCAGTGGTAGAGCGTTCGCTTTGCATGTGAAAGGCCCCGGGTTCGATCCCCGGCATTTCCAAGTTTTATTTGGTGTTAGTTGTGATTAGCTTGAAGTTAAACGCGATTTTGATAAAATCGGCTATGTCATTATAATTGCAACATATACGTTACTAGTTTTCTGTAACTTATGTTTATCAATACAGACAAATCAGTGTTATTACGGGGTAAAATGGGGTGAATAGAAACTCAGGGGGTAAATAGAAACAAAATTTTTAATATGAATATTACTTCCAATTAGGGCCACGGGTTTGCGTCTGAAAAGGAAGGCTCTGGCCCTAGTATGTATGGCGATGTAGGAACGAGGTAGGTTGTTTAGTCAGTAAGAGTCTGACACTTGTTTTCCGCTCCGCCCAAGAGCGGCACTCATCATTGGATGATTTTTACCTACCATAAAAAAAAAATATGAATATTACTTTGATTTCATATTTTTAGTATTAATAAAGCATTTTTGTTTGCAATGTTAAATTTATAATAAAAATATTTAAATGCTTCAAACAATTTTCAAATGACGTGAAAAAACAACAAAATCTTGTTTCTATTCATCCCATTTTCTCGCAAAAATATGCAGGACTTCCGTACCTTTAGTCGACTAATCCTATTAGACCAAAAGTATACATCCTAGAACCTACTACGATGACAGATAAACACATGGACGCCGTTCCATAATTTTGGGTGCAGTTGATTAATAAATGTATATAAAAGGAGAAACTGACTGACTGACACATCAACGTACAGCGAAAACTATTGGGACTCATCATCTTCCTGCCCTTGTCCCGTTTTATTTGGGGTTGGGGCAATATGTTTTTTTTTTCTGTCCTGTCACCCGTCACGCTATCACTAACTCCTCTGTCTTTCATATCACTTCTCACGGATCATGGATGGATTCCATATTTTCTTTGGTCTCCCTCTCCCTCTCCATCCATCCACATTTATACTCGTAGCTTTTTTGTAACATGCGTTTCATCCCGTTTTTTTACATGGCCACACCTAGACAAACAGTTCCCTTACAGCTTTTCAGTCACTGGCGCCACTTTCAAACTTCCTCTAATATACTCATTTCTCACTTTATCCATTCTCGTCACACCACACATCCATCTCAACATTCTCATCTCTGCTACATGCTCTTTTCATCCGTCTTTTCCATAGCCCCACATTCTGGCCCATACAGTAGAACAGGTCTTATCACGGACTTGTAAATTTTCCCTTCAACTTGAGGGGCATCCGTGGGTCGCTAGTTGTTCCAGTGACCTGTCGCCATTTCATCCATCCTGAGTTGATCCGATGTGCCACGTCTCGGTCTATCTCACCATTACCGAAACTACTGGGACTAGACAAGTGAAATTTTGCTGCAAAAATAATTTCCCAAAAATTACCTCCCCAAGGGATGAATCGCGGTTCAAAAGTCTGTATTAAGAAGCCGCTGGCAGAAAACTAGTAAACTTGTTTGTTACAATCATAATGTCATTGCCAATTTTAATCAAAATCACTTAATACTTTAAGCTAAGTACAACTAACAGCAAATAAAACTTGGAGATGCCGGGGATCGAACCCGGGGCCTTTCACATGCAAAGCGAACGCTCTACCACTGAGCTACATCCCCACATATCGTCGCCTTCCCCGCTAAGTGTCGTATCTCACAAACAGACGTATCTGCACTGACATTACCTAGATGTTCATAGCTATATTTCGAATAGTTATCTTTAATCCTCGTATCTATATCTTTTACCGTTTAGGAGATAATCACATAATTGGTTTTGCGTAAGTGCAAAAAGAGGGAAAAAATATTCTCTCTACCTGTCGTATGTACATACTACAGTTAGAAAGACTTTTATTTTTCATCCCGATTTAAAATTATGTGAAGTATGTGACATTTATACATCACTATGCCACTAATTACTGTTGTTTTTCGATGAAAGCTGGTATGAGATGGCAGAATGTATTAGGAATGCAGCGAAAGATATTATGGGAGAGTCGAGAGGTAAAGCACAATAGATAGGAATACATGGTGGTGGTTGATATAAATTCAGAATGTGTTGAAAGAAAACAAAAGAAAGTTCAAGGAATTTGGAAGTTTGAAAGCTGAAAAAAAGAGGGAGGAGGAGTATTCGTTGACCTCGAAAAGGCATACGACCGGGTATCTTGTGAGGTTCTGTGGTGGGCCCTTAAGGAGAAAGGTGTGCTTGGGAAGTATGTTCAGTTAATCCGAGCGATGTACAGTCGATGCAGTACCCAAGTCCGGTCTACAGCGTCGGCTGTATCAAGGATCGGCTCTCAGCCCTTACCTCTTCCTGATGATAATCTAACGTCGAACAAATCTTACGTCGGACATTCAGGAAGAGGCTCCCTGTTGTATGTTGTTGGGAGATGACATTGTGCTGGTTGCCGAGAGTGGCCTAGATGTCCTGAATAGATTGGCGGTATGGTGACACAAACCCCTGTGTTGGCCCTGAAATTAAGTAGAACCAAAACGGAGTACTTGTTCTGTGACTTCAGCGGTCTCTCCGGTCCTGTTGCCTTAGCTCTCTCCGGTGCGCCCATAACAATCTGTTCCGACTTTCGGTATCTCGGGTAGCTTGTCCGAGGGGATGGTGAGGTAGACCGAGACGTAAAGCATCGGATTAACACAGGATAAATGAAATGGCGACAGGTCACGGGAACAACTTGTGACCCACGGATGCACCTCAAGTTGAAAGGTAAAATTTACAAGTCCGTGATAAGATGTGTCATACTACATGGATCAGTATGTTGGGCTGTGGACAAGATGGATGAAAAAAGACTGCATGTAGCGGAGATGGGAATGTTGAGATGGATGTGTGGTGTGACGAGAATGGATAAAGTGAGAAATGAGTATACTAGGGGAAGTCTGAAAGTGGCGCCAGTAACTGAAAAGTTGAAAGGAAATCGTTTATCTTGATATGGTCATGTAATGAGGAGAGATGAAATGCATGTTACGAAAAGAGTTCTGAGTTTACATGTAGATGGATGGAGAGGAAGAGGGAGGCCGAAGAAGAGATGGAAATCTATTCATCTGTGTGTGAGGAGTGATATAAAAGAAAGGAGAGTTAGTGATAGTGTGACGGGTGACAGGACAGAGTGGAAGAAAAAAACATGTTGCACCGATTCCAAGTAATATAGGATAAGGTTAGGGTGATGATGATGTTACCATTAAGACGTTGTTTACCTATAAAATAATCATTGACTTGTTTTCTAGTTCCCGTGTTCAATAAATAAAACTTTTGACTAATGCTTTCATCCTAGGTAAAGTAAGTCCAATTAAAGACTAATATTTTGCAAAGACTGTGATTGTGATATTAAAGTAACTACAAATTCTAAGATCTTACAGTTCTTAGAAACAAAATGTATACTAAGCATTAAGTGCATTAATAGTTATAAGCACAAGTATAGGCTTGAAATATAAAATAAATACAATTCATTTGAAATAAGGTTAACTTTCAATTCATTTAGTTTTAAACATATTTAGTACTAAATTGCCAAAAATGTTTAATCATTATTTTTTGTAACTCCTTAAACGTAACTTGTAACTTTTAAGCCTACAAACCAAATTTATTATTACTTTTAATAAATAAATATCATATTAATAGACTTTTATTTATATTTTATACCAAATAACCGCGTCGTAACAGACACAAGATGTGAAACAAAATTCTCACAGAGAGACGTATCTGCTTCAAATTAATATAAATAAATAAATAGATACCTTAGGGCTTGAGGGCAAATACTAACTTAAAGAATAAGCCAAGACCTATATAAAATACTTTTTGATTTATTGATAAAGCTACAACTAACGCAACTACAGTAATTTGACTGTAACGCCCGACCGAAAAACGGTTGCCCTGGAAAAAACATCATTTGCTAGTTACGACACTTAGCGGGGAGGGCGACGATATATTAATGAATGAAAACTACACTTGTAATTAAAGCATTTATTATCTAAAAATAAACTATTTAGTTCAAACAAGACCGCTTCTTATTTTCATTAAAGCTGGCAATCATTTTTATATCTTTGATCTCTTTCTATGCTTCTCCGTTCTGGGTGGAGCGGGATAATGATAAACACAGCTGCAGCGGCTGTGTCGGAGTGTAAGGAGTTGCCATTTGTATTCTAAGACCATGGGGTTTCCTTTTCAGAGAGTGTATTTTCTGACATCTTTTTGAGAAGTGCCTGCAATACTAATATAATATAATACTCATTGTCAATACCTTGAGGTCGGTCCGGACAATTACCGAACGGCGAGCTACCAGTTTCTCGGCGTCCCAAAGTCCACACCTGTGGCTGGTAGTCGGAGTCGGGTAAACCTAGACCATTGTCCATCACACCGCTCGCATCATCTAATATAAACAATCAGTATAAAAAAAAATGGAGATGCCGGGGATCGAACCCAGGGCCTTTCACATGCAAAGCGAACGCTCTACCACTGAGCTACATCCCCCTGTTATCAGTTCAAGAAATAAAGCCTACTTACTGATATTATAATTAGAACTAAAAAAAAAATACAATAAAATTGGAGATGCCGGGGATCGAACCCGGGGCCTTTCACATGCAAAGCGAACGCTCTACCACTGAGCTACATCCCCTCGATAAAGGTGGAACTAAAATGGCTGACTGCCATAACGACATCTAATTAAAAACAATTGAATAAACATAAAACTCAAGTTCGTGATTCTAAACAATAGATAACAATTATAACTAATATTATACGAGCAAATATTATCTATACGCTATGTTAATATAACATTGCATAATCAAAACAAAAATTCTAAAATTTTCTTGGTAATTGGATATTAAGTAGAACTGTAATTGTGTAAATAAAGAATTTATTTCAGGTACGCCATTTAAATTTAAGAATAAAAACATTAAAAATAAATAGATATATGTACTATAACCATTAATCAAACAAATCGAATCATTACTTCTAGACTAACATTATGTAGATAATGTGGATCAAAAGTTGTCTTTAAATTAATAAATTATATATTACCAATATTCGATAAATTTAATTTCCAAAAATCATTAAATGACATATTTTTAAAAGAAGTAAAATGAAGTGTCCAATGAACAATACCGCAGTCTCGTATAAGCTGTCACATATCTAGTCCGTATCTAGGCTGAAGTTAGTTAGTCGAGGTGTGCCCCGCTTGGGCAGACCATCACGGTGTCGTCGTTGGAGCGATCGGCGGCGGCGATCTCTCGCGCCGGGCCTTGGTAAAAGCCATGGTCCGGAGCGTGAAAGAGTGGCAGGCGATCGCCTCCTTCTGCGAAGTAGTAATGTTAGCAAATTAGGAGGCTGACCGCATAAGGTAAAGGCGCTCGCGCCCCAGACGTCGCTGGGATTCCGATCTTAACTTCCGGTCACCGTAGGCGCAGGCTTGCGGATGGCGAGCAGTGGGCAGCTCGCCGTCCGGTCGTCTGATAACCGTCCGGACCAAACCCAGTCGTCAGCAACCGTAGCCACCCTGCACAAGGGTCGAAACCAACTAGGGCCAAGGGTTCGTGACTGAAAGGAAGGCTCTGGCCTATGTATGTATGGCAATGTAGGAACAGAGTAGGTAATATAATAGGTAAAAATCATCCAATGACGAATCCCGACTTGGGCGGAGCAAGAAACAGTGTCAAACTCTTACTGCCTAAAGAACCTACCCCGTTCCTGCTGCTGCCATCTATACCAGAGCTAGAGCCTTCCTTTCAGACATTAACCCTTGGCCCTGATTGGCTTCGACCCTTCTGCGGGGTCCCTACGTCGGTACTGTACTTGATGATTGCCGCGCGAAAGGTTATGATGATGACGTCATGTTCCAATTAATATTTTGCCTGACGTAATGATTTATTAATGTAGGTAACATTCCTACGTAGCCATATACAAACTGTCATTGCCATCGTCGCACAAAAGAATGCCAGTGGTGATTCATCGATTTTTGAAAAAAGTAGTTATGTTTTTTTTTATTTTTACCTGTATAAAATTGTTTTTCTAACCAAGCCTAATGATATTTTTAGAAAAATAAAAGAAAAATATTTTTTTACAAAAAAATTATAATAATAAATCATCGAGGCAAATTAAGTCGTTATTCTAATCAAACCCGATGACATTTTTAAAAGTATTCCTGTATTCCAGGGCCAGAGCCTTCCTTTAATTATAGCAGGCAAAACCAAATGCCCCCGCCATCATTCCACAGCCTCCTCAAATGAATTCACAGCTGATCTACTTACGCATAACTGAACTTTTTAACGCACACAATTTACGTAAAGCGTCAATAAATCTCTGGCGCAAAGTTGCGTAAAATCAAAATTCAAAATGTCGATAAAAAGCTTGGAATATATGAAGCGGGGGCTCACAGACGGACGGACGGCGAGTCGGCGGCTGGACGGAGCGGCGGACGCAAGAAATCATTATTGCAGCGGAATCCATACAAATAATTGGCCCGTAAACATGTCATGGCGGCGTCTCTGCCATGTATATTACGTTAGGGTTGCCAGGCAAAGGTGAGTGAATTTTTGATAGTGATGGACTTTTTTTTATGGTGGGCTTTTGCCCACCATAAAATCATCTAATGACAACTCCCACCCTAAGGTGGAGCAGGAGATAGTGTCAGACTTTTACTAACTTAAAACCCACGACATTCCTTCTTAGCCCTACATATTGGGGCTGGACCTTCCTTTCGGAAATCGATTCATGGCCCCAGTAGACAGAGACCCTGCTGTGCCCCTACAGTTTGCTGTCCACTCCTTGAGACGCGCGGGAACAGTGCGCGCCGTCGATGAATTGGTCTGGACGGTAAATATCATTTATCATTTACTTGGGCGGAACGGAAAACAGTGCCAGACTCTTACTGACTAAATACATTTCTTTGCCCTTCGCACTGGGACCAAGCCTTCCTTACAGAAAGAGACCCTGGGCCCAAGTAGGCTTCGACCCTTCTGCAGAGTCCGCTAGTCCCTACGATGGTGATAGAGTTCTGGCTACGTTAATTGCAGGTGTCATATAAGACACTATAGTGTAAGACACTATAGTGTCTTACATATAGCCCGTAGCTTTTACCATTATGCTTAATCTTTTTGCTCTTTTCCTGTACTATTTGGGGTCGATGAAAAACACATTTTTCTTCCAATTAGTCCTGTCACGCGTCACGCAATCACTTTTTTTATCCCTTTTCTTTCATATTTCTTCTCACACAATCTATTGTTTCATTGGCCTCCTTCTCCCTCTCCATTCATCCACATATACTCATAACTCCTTTAGTAACATGCATTTCATCCTTCCTCTTCACTAGACCATACTAAGTGTAAGGGTAGGTTGCATATAATGTTGAATGTTAATATAATGTTAAGTTGTTTAAGCCTTTACATATAATGATGAATGTTATAAATGAACAGATGTTAATGTGCATTAAATTAATTCGTGCTCGCATGATAGAAGCACAAGTTTGTAACCATGTTATATGTAAATCTAAGCTCGCAGCTTCCTGCACGTTTTTTTCCATAGCAAATTAGCTTCAATATTGATAGTTCAAAGTGCCTGTAAATGGTTTATTTGAAATCAATTATTTTGAGTTTTAATGGTACTAAAAAAATTTAAAATAAATTTTATTTAGAAATTTAAAATAAATTTTACTTAAAAATGTTCTAAAAAAATTTAATAAAATTTTTATGAGAGTTCGGTGCCAAACGTACTACTGACGCACTTGTCTACCTGACGGTGACGATACAGCAAACCTACTTTACCCGATTTGCAGTAATTACTAACTAGGTCTGAGTTCAATGTGCGGATGCTGACCGTACTCCAAGATAAACAATTCTTTTACAACTTTTCAGTAACTGGCACCACTTTTATACATCCATTCATACAACACTCATTTCTAGCTTTTACCCAAAAATCTAAAACTTAAAAATTCGCTAAGCGACAACCCTACCCGAGATCCCCCGAATCCGTCAATGTCGTATCAATAGAGCTCGGCGACGCGATTTTTTCGTCGCACGGCCCATGATCGACGCGCGCCGACAGATGGCGTTGCTAGCTATTGTGCGCCCGCGCACCACTGCAATATTTAACTTTCGAACGCCAACCTTCTACTTACCGCTGTTTTAAACCTTATGCCACATTTCTTAAGGTTGTTTTTACTTTGTTTTTAGTTGTAAAGAAAAATATTAGAAGTTTTTAATGCAATATTTTGTTTGCTGTCTACTTAATTTTTATTGCGAAGGTAGTAAGGGTGAGTTTGCTTTGAGTTTTTGAGTGGTTAAGTTTGTGTGTCGAACTGATCGATTGGAGTGTTAATTTTAGAAGATTAAATTCTGATTTAGAGGCGCTGGGTTTATACAAATACGAGTGTGGCGGTGTTATACGTTGCACCAGGCCTTAAATGGTGAGGCAGGCAAAACTTAATTAGATACTATTTATAAATCTATTTCATCTTTGATTCCAGCAAAAAATAAGGGTATTGAGTAAATAGTGATTTTGCGAGAGTTTTGGTAAGAAATTCTTGATTCAACCCGCTTTAGTATAATTATAACAACAGCAATTACGGTTTTTAGTAGATAAACAGCCAGACACAGAACAAATGATCGTGCTCATCACAAAAAATTTGACCTGCGTTGAATAAAAATGAATCGAACCCACGACCTCCAGCATAGCAGTCAGGGCTATTAACCAGTAGACCAACTTACAGGCCAGTCAAATATTGATTATAAACCTTAAAATTTCGATCATTTTAATCCTGTGGAGGGTCGATCCAATACATGAAACACTAGCGATTAGTTTCGAAAAAAAAATTTAAAAAATTCTAAATCTCTTATACAATAACGTAATAATACGCATTTACAAAATTCATTTGTTTTAGTAAACGAGTCAATGACCTCGTAGGTAGTTGTCGGTCATTGCGTACTACCTACAGGACATTGAACTTGTCCAGCTGAAGTTTACTTAAAAAAAAAACAATTTCGAACTTGCGTAAATTAATGCGAGTTTAAAAAGTACTTTATAGTACTTTATTTTACAAATCGATAGTGCTTCATGCACCGAATTAACCCTCTTAGGGAGTAAAACGATCAAAATATAACGGTGTAGATTCTAAATTATATAAATTTTATGCTTTAATTTCACGGTCATACCAGGACATGGATCTGAGGACTGAATTATTTAATGCAACTTTGCAACAATCAAGCAAGGATGGATTAGAATATTATACCTATGTATTTAAGTAATAATAAATCAGCCAGGCCAAGAGCGTGTCGGGTCACGCTCAGTGTAGGGTTCCGTAGTTTCCCGTCCATCACATATTTCTCACAATGTAACAGAACCCAGTAGCCCATGTAAAAATTAGTAACCCAATTTCCCGACAGATGGCGCTGTACCCGGTGGTAATTTTAATTTTCGTGACCCGATTTGAATCTTTTTGTATTTTTATTTGAAAGAAGATTCGCTCAGGATAAAATATGTAAAAAATTAAAAAAAAACTGCTTGCATGTACAGTTAAATTACAAAATTAGTTCAGAACGTTTTTTTTTTTTAAATTTTCATAAACTGTTCATAATTTTCCTTGAAAATTTATTTTAAGTTCTACTATTGAGACTTTTTTCATATTTTTTAAACTTATGGTTCAAAAATTAGAGGCGGGGGACGCCTCATTTTTTTACTTTTGGAGTGATTATTTCCGAAAATATTTACATTACCAAAAAGTTATGAAACAAAAGCCTAATTAATTAGCACAAAAACACGACCACTGTATCCTGTTAAAAAAAAAAACATTTTTTAAAAAACAATACTTTTAAAAATCGTCAACGCCAACTAAAAATAAAATTATAATAAACATCCAGACACTATAATCGAAGCTACTGACTGACTGACGTATTTAACTCGGTGCGCCGGCGACATTTTATACCGATCGATCGATCGACGTATCGATCGTTAGTTCGGCATTCCCCGGACAGGTGGCGTCATTGTCCGCCCGTAATTATAATGTAATTAATGTAGGGTTTAATTAAACCCATCAGATAAGTATCCCATCTTATTGATGCACCAATTAAAAAGCAATGGCGGACTTCACTTGATAGATAAGTTTGGAGGATGCAGATTTTTTTAGTCGGTTTTTCAATGTGAAAGAATCACACTCGTATTTTTTTTTTATATAGTATTCAACAACCATCACACAACGCCGTCTAGTCTCAAGCTAAACAGAGCTTGTGTTATGAGTACTAGACAACTGATAAACATACTTATATATTTCTAAATATATACATATTTTAGATAAATTACACCCAGAAACAGAACAAATGATCATGCCCATCACACAAACATTTGTCCTGGGTGGGAATCGAACACACGACCTCCGGCATAGCAGTCAGGGTCACTAAATACTAGACTGACAGGCCAGTCTTTTAAAGAGGAAAATTTCTGAGTGTGTAGTCTAAATACATATTTATTTGTATGTCTGTCTGTTATTCCTTCACGCTTAATAAATATTTTTTCTGTGCGTGTGGTAATCGACCAAGCCTTTTAAGAAGAGTTAGATGCCTAACGCCTAACTCGTCCTAAATAGTTTGGCAGATTTGGGTAAAATTTTCAAGGTTGCCGACATAGCGAAAAGAAACGCCCAACTTAAGTGGCAATGGGCAGGACACATTGCACGCAGAATGGATGGCCACTGGGGCCGAAAGGTTCTGGAGTGGCGACCGCGTACTGGAAGACGTAGCGTTGGAAGGCCTCCCACAAGGTGGACCGATGACCTGGTCAGGGTTGCTGGAAGCCGATGGATGCAAGACGCACAGAACCGGTCTTTGTGGCGGTGCTTGGGGGAGGCCTATGTCCAGCAGTGGACGTCTTTCGGCTGAAATGATGATGATGAATGGATTTTGCCTCTGGATGATACCGTTGCTACTTTTAAACATTTTTTTTATCTTGTTTTTTGTTACATCGTTTAGATTAGGTTTAGGGTAAATCAACGATTGACATAAACAGCATTAAAAGTCTTAAACCTCAAGCGAACGGAGGAAAGGAGGAAAAAGGAACGGAGTTCGCATGCCTATTGTCTTTCTATTATGTCTCTAATCACGGTATTCAAGAGGTAAAACCAAAAATAATTTTGTTTGTTAGTTATGACGACGACGACCTTTTACCTTAGTAGTGCAAGAAGAAGTTTCAGACTTTTACTGGTTAAAATCCACCTGTGTACCTTCAGTTGTCCTTTGTGTTCCGGCGCCACGATGACCTCTTTCGAAGAATTCCGCAGGCGGTCACGACCTCTAACTTGCAAAGTTGCGTTATGGGTTAGTATATTCTAAACCGGACAGATACTTAAACACATGGCTATAGCCTATGGTTATAGCTATGATACCTAAACTAACTTTTACTATGGGAACGAACCTCAAAAACAATCCGACTATGAAGAATTAGCAAACATTTAATTACACCCACTTACTTACCAACTTTCACCTTCATAATAAAAATCATACACGTCCACTGTTGGACATAGGACCAAGCATCACCATAATAACCTATCCTGCGCGTCTCGCATCCATGGATTCCTGTGACCCTGACCAAATAAATCGTCGATCCACATTGTTTGAGGCCTTGCAACACACGCAGCGTCACTTCCGGTATAAAATTATACGGTTCTGCGATATAATATTAAAACAATTTATAAATCAAGGAACTCCAAACACAAGTACAGTCGGCAACTACAACAAAACACATAAATAAAATAACAAATGAAAATCTAAAACAGCGAGTACCACCGGCGTCCATTGCTGCACATATAATCTGCTCAATCTCAAAGATAAGGGGAGTATTAAATCAAACTGCGTTACTTTTTCACTCTTATTGTTATTCATTAATACTTCAAATAAAATGGAAAAAGCTTGGTAGTATAGGGGGCTGACATAAACCGCTTGACGACAAAAACATGAATTCTTTAAACAGACGTAAAGTTAGTATAGAGACTCTGTGCTATCGGTTTGAGAGAAGATCTTTAGATATCTTCTAAAGATAAGCAAGATCTAGCACTACAGATAACATAGAGGTTACGATCTTGAGATCTTGGACTATTATTTCGAGGTGAGGAAGTCGTTCTTACTACGAAGAAACCAATAACCATAAGTTATTGGAACATAAATCTCAATTATTACACGATACCGCCCAGAGTTACAATCTGAGGGTAGTTTGAAGTAGACCGCAGGTTGTGTTGAGAACGTAATTGATAAAACTGGAGCAAAAACTAAAATTGAAGTAGACTCAAAAGACTGATGTTCCATTTGTGATAATTTAAAAGCTGGATGATGATAACGGGGAAGGATTTTTATCGAGTTTCTTTTTGGGTGAAATTCAGTGGCTTTTCATCGCTCAGAGCGTCTTAAGAATAGACAATATGTGTAGTATTAGTAACGAACTCAGAAGCTTGCTAAGCAAGCTGACATGATGAATACTTTTGCTACAAAATACTGCCAAAAAAAACATTGAATACATTCGCATTTTAATAGAATTCATAATGAGGCGGTGTAGTCTAAAACCTAAGTCTGCTCAAATAAGGCAAAAGATAATGGTAAAGGTGACTAACAGATAGCTCATCTAGTCATAGAACAAATGTCAAATTATAAAAATGGCGCTGCATTTTAATCAGCTGATCCGACATTCCACGTTTAATTTTTTCTCAAAAGCTTACTAATTTAACGCTTTCTCCGAAGAATAACGAACGAAACTGGCTTACAAAACCAATCGATGATGCTATCAGATCAAAATTACCACTTTACACGAGAATTCACACAAGACTTTTTGTGAAACCCTTAAAATAACCATCGGTACATGTTCACTGACATTTCATACATCGATACAAAATAATCGATTCGTGTGCACAAAACAATCGGCGTTTATCAAAGCCAAGCTTGCAATGAATGAAAAAAAATAACGCAATTATTTGACTCAAAGAGTAATTTGGCGTCATTGTTCTTAAGAAATACCAATTATATACAATTACATTGTATATGACAATGTGTTTCCATTCCATTGGTTCGATATAGAATCGATGCGGGATCTCTGGGATGCTCTAAAGTCCAATTCATCGGTACCTTTGTGATGACAAAAAGTGGAACAATGAAGAGAAATGTCGGGGGATGTATGGATGGATACCCGCGGGGATAGGTGTCAAATATGTTGGGATATCTCGATATTTGTCCACTGTTTCTGGTTTGGTGAATGCTAAATTTGGCACTTAAACTGAGATAGACCTTTTTGTAAACAGCTTTTGGAAATTTGAGGTCCTTAGCTGTTAATTAAAGCCAACATGTGAAGATGTTTTTCGTGCCTTTGATAAGTTAATGAATGTTTATGTCTATGTATACTGTTTACATAATTACGAGGAATCGCAGTGATCAGAGCACGTTGCTCGTAAAACTTGTGAATAGGAATAGAATCGCCAAAGACGCAGTGTGGGAAGGCCTCCTATAAGGTGAACCGATGACCTAATAAGATCCACAGAAATGTAAAGGATGCGAGACGTTCGGGACCGTTCATTGTGGCGACACCTGGGGGAGGGCTATGAGTATCAGTGAACGTCGGTCGGCTGAAATGATGATGATTACGTTATGTTTAAATATATGAACGCCTGTCAGTAAGTAACCGCAACAACCTGATTATAATAATTTTGTTGCATCGTCAATGTGCATTTTTTTTTAAATAAATAATGATTTTTCGTTCAAAACTACTAATTTTACCGGGACATGGGTGGGTTTTAGTTAGTAAAAGTTTGACATTCCCATGCGCAAAACCATTTTGACCTCAGACTCTTTACAATTTTAGCATTGCATAGCAATATGTATTCTATTCATCATCAGCCTTTTTAATGTTCCCACTGCTGGGACACAGGCCTCCTCTCTAAGAGAGGGAATGGGCCGTAATCCACCACGCGGGCCCAGTGCGGGTTGGTGGATGTCACATGTCTTCGAATTTTTGGTTCTAGGACATGCCGGTTTCCTCACCGTTTTGAGAGCAGTGGTGATGAAATAAATTACACAAAGTAATGCGTTTGGCTGGGTTTGAACCCGCGACCCGTGACCGATTCTATTATTTGTATAATAAGTAATGATATAACGTTTAATCATGCTAATAGGACGAATTAAATTTGCAATACCTGTAAAAGGTTGTTAAGCCATAATATGTACAATGTGTTCAAAATGAGAAAAGGATCTATTGCCATTTTGTAACGTCGTACTGTCAAATCAACGAAAATTAGTAGAGTGAACAATAATAGATATTTTTTTAAATTATTTATTTACGAATCGTGAAAGATAAAAGTGAAGTCAGAATCCAGTTCTTCAAATTTGTTTGTCACTGTGATGTGTCTGAGTAGTAGTAAATGGAAAAAAAAACTGAGTGTTTCTAACAATGGAAATAAGAATGAAAATAGTTGTCCTTTAAACTATTTTTTCATTTTTATTTTTTTAAGTCATTAGACTTAAAACAATATATCTAACTAATTTACATTAAACAACAACGTTTTTAGTTCCTCTAGAATTAACTAAGACTTAGTAATGCAAAAAAGAACCCGTTATTTATATGCAAATATGTTTATTTTTGCAAACCGTACTTTTCACTCAATATTTGAAAAGTCGAGTTTATTTGCTTTTGCTATTCTTATTTGGAACGCAAAGTACTAATTTGATAATTATTATAACAACATTGTATACTTAGTTCGCAATGAATGTCTTGACTTTAATTATAAGCTAACACATTTGTGTAAAGTTTGTATATAAATACAGGCTACTCGTATACACTAAACGGCTGAAAGGATTTAAATAAAATTTGGCACACGTGTGGGTTATATCCTGGAAAAAGATATAGTGTCTGGGACATAGTAATTAAGCTCCTTAGTCGTCTTAAGTTTGACCTACAAAAATACTGAAAAATGCTTGCACTGATTGCACACGTCCACTCAAATCTGTGTGGTTCTTTCAAAAGACCATCTGGGACACTAATTTGCTGTCGATACCTATCTACACTAATATAATAAAGAGGGAAAGTTTGTTTTATTTTGTTTTTTGTTTGTTGGAGGTAATCTCTGGAAGTACTGGTCCGATTGAAAAGATTATAGCATCAATAGAAAGCTGCTTAAGAGCCAGTCCACACGGCGCGTTGCGTCGTCGCAACGCAAATATTTTGACGCATAGCCGGCCACACAGGCGCTTCGTCGTCGCAGCGTTACTACGACGCAGTCTTAACGTTCGGTCGACGCAGCGGTGACGCACAGTTGCGGCAAGCATTTTTGTAAAAACATCGCAGTCAGTCTATAGGAAAGCATGGATCGGAAAAGACGTCTAGCATTGCTCCTATTACTACGTCACCGCCGAAATCGACGCAAAATCAAAAGACAGTATTGGATCTGTCCCTTCAAAAGTACGTAGGTAAAAAATTAAATGAGCTTGGCTGTATCCTCCCTATCAACGCACAAACAACTGAGCGCTGCCTCTCCGTCGCCGCAATGAGTACACCCCCTCCCGCTTCGTCTCGGGCTGCTGTCCGTCATGTGTGCGTTGCGACGACGCAGCGCGCCGTGTGAACACCTTGGTTATTAGTATGTAAAACAACGCAACGGCAGCGCTGCGTCGACGCAACGCTGACGCAACGCGCCGTGTGAACTCCCACTTACTCCTGAGTGACATAGGCTATATTTTATGTACGCGTGCGAAGCCGCTGACAAAAGCTAGTTTACTATATGACCCTTTGACTCTCTCTTTAAACTGACAAAAATTGACGTTGGTTTTTTTAACCTATTTAAAAATAAATATCATTTTTCATAGGTTCCGAGAACATATGCCTTTTTTATGGTGGGTAAAATCATCGAATGACGAATCCGGCCCTTGGACGGTGAGGGAGACAGTGTCAGACATCTACTGACTACACACCGTTTCTTCCTGCCTTAATTCCAAGGCCCCGGTGTTCCGTTTTCGCATCAACCCTTGGCCCCAGAAGGCTTCGACCCTGCTGGGCCGCTACAGTTACCGGGAACATAGGGTAGAGGTATCTCGGGGCTGTTTTCATTTGAAACTCAAAATTCTTTTTTTTACATAGGCCTACATGGGCACTTATAAAACGTTAGAAATTGATTGATTTAAATTCGTTTCCTTTTGATAATTTTCTACTTTCACTTAGTCAAAGCCCCGACAAAATTTCAAACTTCACTTCAGCTTTAAATAATCTAAAATGGCACATAATAACCATCTTTCTCCACAAATCGAATGTTATCTTAAAGCGCCCCGCGAAGCCACAACTAGCACTTCACCATATACGACCAACTAACGACAAGGCATAAGGCAAAAACTGACGTTTTCTCGTCCGATTTATTTCAATCACTTTGCAAATGGACTGGCGATAAAAGCTTAGTGCCTGTCTTACTAATTAAATGTGAATTATGTATGAATATGGTACTTGTGTCTATATTTTTATTTAGAACTAGCTTTTGCCCGCGGCTTCGCCCGCGTGGTATTGGGGTTGGGGTTAGGGTTTCCGGGATAAAAAGTAGCCTATGTCCTATTCCGGAGCGTATCCTATGCCTGTGCCAAATTTCATCCAGATCCGTCCAGCCGTTTTGGCGTGACTGAGTAACAAACATCCAAACATCGTAACTTTCGCATTTATAATATTAGTAAGATATAGAATCTTTCTTTCTTTTTTTCTTGCTCCCTACAGTGTTATCCGCGTCTGTAGTTACTGCTTCGCTCTTATTAGTCGTAGCATGATATTTTATAGCCTTCCTTGATAAATAGACTAATGCAACAATGTTTCAATTTGTTCTAATAGTTCTATAGGTGAGCAAACTAACAAACAAACTTTAACCTTTTGAATACCGTAATTTGAGACATAATAGAAAGACAACAGGTGTGCGAACGCCGGCGTGGGAGCTCAAAAGTTTTAAATAATATTCATATTCAATCTAAGTAGTTTGTGGAATGGAGACCAAATTTTTGATAATAAAACAATACCATAGTATCAGTCTTTGAAAAAATATATGAACAAGTTTTTAGGACGCTGATTTGTAAAATGGTGACGACTGACGGTGCCACCATATTGGGCAATAGTTTGATAATGACAATACGTAAAACTGTGGCATCATGAAATCGCGCTAGGAATTTTATTATAGTAGAATCAAATAAATTATTGCATCGATATATTTACTGCCCAAACTTGACACTGGCTAAATGTACAAAAATACAAACTAAAAAAATCGTAATTATATAAGTTAATTAGATTGAACCACACTTTATACCGTTCTGCAAGCAATTTAAAATATTCTGGAATAAACTCAAACAACACTTACCAAACACAAAAACAATTTTGAACAATGTGCCCCTGCATCATCAACATTACTGTTACAAACTGTCAATTACTTACATTTTTTGTTTAAACTTTCCGCCTGCTCATCGCACACCAAACAAGGCGTTATACCGTGAAAATATACAAAAACTAAATGTTCAATTAAAATATTTCTCATTTTCTCACTTACGCCGCTTTGCGTTCCGGCACACGAGTTATGCCGACGGAAAAGTAATGCAACAAATAATACATTCTTGGTTTTTCTGAGAAATATACTTTTAGCTATTGTATAGAGTAATCAGTCTTATAATGTTCCCACTGCTGGGACTTGGCCTCTTCTCTAAAAGAAGATATGGGCTGTAATCTATCATGTAAGCCCAGTGCGGATTGGTGGATGTCACATGTCTTCGAATTTTTGTTTCTGGGACATACCGGTTTTCTCACGTTGTTTTCCTTTACTGTTTTGCTAGGTGTGGTGATGATATAAAGTAAAGCGCCTGCTGTCGCCATTTGACAAGTCGCAACTCGTAAATTGGTGTCGTTACCTCCAGGCTGCCACCGATTTCCACGTTAACGCAAGACAGACAAGATATATTTCTTTATTTTACCTTTCGAATACCGTAGTTAAAGTAAAAGTCAATATAATGTGTGGACACCAGGGTCCTCTTCGGACTTAATAAACTAAACTTCATATAACACTATGGTACATAGGCGGACTTAATGTAACAAGGCATTTTCTGCTAATCAACCTTTGGGTTAAAAATACAACACTGTAGTAAAGAAAAAAACATTGTATTAGTATATATAAATAACAGGTATTTAAAATTATATATATATTTTTATATAACCATTACGTTTAACAAACATATCAAAAAAGTGAAGTGACTTAGACCTTTATGGAGAAGAACGTGCAAGAAACTCCATGGAAATTCTTTTAAATATATTATTGAGTTGCTTACTCATTTTAGATATCTACATACTGAAAAACAAATCAAAATGTTCTAGGTTTGAGAATATTATATTATATCAGTCAAAAACTAACGAAGATATAATGTCAGTAAAACGATAGGGACCCAGCAGAGCTGCGTGGATTTTTTTTAAATTGCTATTAACTAGTGCTTGACTGCGATCCCACCTTGGTGGTAAGCAGTGATGCAATCTTTGATGGTGAGGCGCACTAGTTTATAAAGAGCCTATTCACTCTACCCTTAAAGACACTTAATTTATAATCGGACGGAAGGACCGCAGCTGGCTAACTGTTCCAGTCCCGCGATGTACACGGTATAAACGGCAAGGTAAAACGCTTAGTCCGAACCGTAGATGTCTCAACAACATAAGGGTTGGTTTTTGCCGTACGCCGTAAATTCTAAAGAGAAACCCCGTGGTCTTAGAACGCAAAGGGCATACTGAAGGACACAGGTTTTAGTCAGTAAAAATCTGGCAAACCCTCCCGTTCTATCATAGGATGGGAAGAGTCACGGATGATTTCTTAGTCTCTACCTCAAAAAAAAACATAACGCACCTATTTCTGCTCGCGAAGAAATAGTTTCCCATAACTTTTCAATTGACGGCTCTGTGATAGTTCCACTAAAGAAATGAATGCTTCTACTACAAGGGCCAGGTTTATAGATATATTCATTTGTAATATTCAATAGATCATGACGTGCTATGACGGCGATGTGCTCGACATGATGGATTCACTCACACAACACTGCGTCATCGGTATTGAGGGTAGGGCTGCCGCTCTTTATTTATTAATTATTTATTCAAGTATTTAAACAAGAAAATAAAAACACTCAAGTAATTAAAACTATATTTATATAAAACCTCCGCATCGCTATCTGCTGGTAGTGTGCCCAAAAGCCTGGCGGCCTTGCCACGTTGTATAGCAATGCTCTGACTGTGGTAGAAGCCGGCCCTTGGGATGCTTAATCTCTGACCGAGGTAGAAGCCCAGCCAAAATAAACAATACGTATTTAATGAAAAAAAAAAACATCCACAGTAAGTAATTATTTTAATTCTTTTAACAACTTATAAAAAAGTGGATAACAAAGTTTGAGAGTTAAAGATTTAATAATAATAATACATTCATAATTTAACTTGCAATTTAAAATTAAAGTTAAACTGCATTTAAGAGTTAGAGGTAACCCCAGCCAATAAATTATAAAAAAAATACACTTATGTTGGCTATATCTCGCTACTTCCCAGAGTATAATTTCTATAATGTTAAGACCTTTTAATTACGAATAAAAATTGATTTCATTCCAATCAAAGTAATAATTTAACTTTCAATTTAACATATAATTTAATTCTTTATTCAATTTATAATATTACTAATTAATCTAAGTGTAATCAATTTTAATTAATAATGGATATAAGTATATTATCGCAGTATACAAGGATAATATCGAATATTTTTAAACCGATATTTAGTTGGAGACTGTAAAACAAATCACGCGCCAGCCCTACGTCACCTCGTAACTTTTTACCGCCGAACCGCGAATTCACCGCATACATTGTCTTAGTATGGACAAAATAAGTGAGTCGGAACTACTCGTAAGAAGCCGTTTCTCCACTTGTCTTAACCCTTTGATGTGCACCCAACACAATCAAAAACCAACCTTCAGTTTTCAGCCACAAAGTTGAAAACCCATTGTACGATTTTGAAATTTTCAGCAGATGAGTTCCAAACGAAAGTGAACTTTGGTTAGGGGAGTTAAGGTGTAGTTTTTTTTGATGTTGTGTCAAGTTTAAGTTATAAAAAGTCCTGGTGATGATGGACAAGTAAGCAGAAACTTATTAAGCGCCTTTGACGAACATGCCAATTGTCCAGGATCTCATTGTAACCATTTTTATTTATAGCCATTTTTCGAGATTGGATTTCGATTCGTTTTAGGCAATTTGATCGCTAGTTTTTGTTCTAAAGGACCATTTTTAAAGGATTATCCTTTCGTGGAATAACGGGGATTGGTTTTTGGTTTTTTGGCTTTCTGTGAGAAGTGGTGGATCATTGATAGTGTTCCCGATTTATGAGTTACACGTCTTGATTTCAAGCCCAGACAGACTTTGACCCCTGAGTTTGTTTTGGTGTTCCTTTTCAGGGTAGTCAGCTAGGAAACTCCGGTCTCATCTAGATTTAACCTTTCTTTTCGTAACCTTTCGAGTACCATAATTAGAGCTATAATAGAAAGACAATAGGTGTGCAATAGCCGGCGTTCACTTGGGGCTCAAGAATCGAAAAAAAAAGACGTGTAAAAATGTTTTGTAAGATTTACAAAATAAATAAATATTTATATCATCATCACTTCTTTCAAAATGGTGAAGGAATACCGACATCTTCTCGAACCAAAAATTAGAAGAAATGATGTGACATTACCAAATTGCGCTGGGTCTATTTATGTACCTACACACAAATACTTAAAAAAGAAAAGATATTTATATAGATATTTTTATTTATGTGTATATAGTTATAAAATGAATGAATTACAATATTTGTACTTAAATAAATTAAGTTTATTTTTGTAAAAAAAAAAGAATAGAACAAATACAGATAGAAAAGTCCATAGGTGCTTATTTCTAACGAAATTTCTTCCAGAAGACCTGCGACAGTAAAATCCAAGTCTATGTCCTAGAGAGGACGCCTGAGTCTCAGCTATGGGACATTTGATTTGATTATAATCCCTAAAGATTAACTTTTTAGTATTTAATTTAATAAAAATATTTATACATAAGAAACTTAAATATACAGTACGGCGGATCTTGGTAAGTCTGACGTTAGGCTCTGTGAATTTTGAGCACTTGAAAACTCGTACAAAAATAACGATTTAAAAAAAATTATACCAATAACAGTTTTTAAGAGCAATAACAACTGCAAATTGCAATTATTTGTTTAAACCATTTGTTTAATGGCGGGCATAAATCATCAAATGACGAATTCGTCATCCCACTCTTGGGCGGAACGGGAAACAATGTCTTACTGAGTACATACCCCACCCCGTTCTTTCTTTGCCTTTCGCAAAGGGGCTGTTTAAACCATTTAACATTTTTTGACGTGACAACGTCTTAAATTAGGTTGCGGCTGGGAGTCACTTATGAAAAAGTGTAACGCTCGGTAACGTTACGATGAGTCACCGAACGAGAGAGAGGCCCGACTGCATGCAATGTTTTAGTAAACAAAATATATTTCTATAGTTAAAATTTGTGCAATTCTTATTTTCATTCAATTCCTTGTTCCTATTGTGCAATTTAATTATATTCATATCAATAAATATTCTACCGAGAAAAAGACGTTGTCACGTAAAATCTTCGCCCGTAAAACCGACTTTACAGGCAACCATTTTTTTTTATGAATTGTCAAGCGCTAAATTCGCAGAGCCTAACTTCAGGCTCGCCAAAATCCAATGGCCGTACAGTACATAGGTGTAAGTTTACATAATATGTAAGCAAAACCACCATTTTTTTCTGTCTTATGATGTCATACAAGAGCAATCAATCTGTAGTTTTTTTTTTAATGGATTAGAGAAACAATAAAAAGATCTTTTTGGTTCTCTCTAATTTTTTTTTTGTCATTCAACATTATTTTTGTGCGACAATTTCTCTAACACCACTAAATGATAAATGATATTTATTTTGAAAATAGGTTTTAAAATAACACTTTTACACGTCATTTTTTTTCTTTTCGTCAGTTTAAACTAGATGAGTCCGTGTTTCCTGGCTGACTACCCTGAGAAGAAACACCGAAACAAACTCAGGGGTAACTAGCACTAATAGCAGTTATCCCCGACAATCAATATAAAGCTATTTATCTTGTGTTGCGGATTAGACTATGATTTACGATGTTCCTCGCCTTAAGTCCGACTGTAGAGTTACCTCCCTGCATTGTAGCTGGCCATTAATGAGGGCCACGACAACAGCGGTTTTGTGCATTTACTTCCAGACGCTATAGTGTTTTGAATTTAGAATGACAATTAATGTAGAAGGGTCAATACCCTACTGCACTCATTCTAAATTTAAAAACTGAAATACAGATAATTATAATGCCAATAAGGGTATCTTAAATCTATCATTAAATTACATTTAAAAACAGTTCATAGTTTGTTCTTTTTGTACCTTCAAAGATATATTAGGACTAGGAAAAGATCAATTCCAAGCTTATTTGGTACCGTGATAACACTGTAGTACCTACTTTTTAGTTAGATTATATTCTGTAAGCTACTAGGCACAAAAGCCTGTATTTTAAAAATCACGTACTACATAATTGTTGATTTCTTACCTTATGCATTTTAGACGCATGAAAAATAGGGTGTAAAGCCCCTCAAGTTTTTATTGAAAAGGGTCTGGCGACCAGACTGGTTTTGTGTCTGGTCCACAGTTCATTTCCGCCTGTATACATTCGCTGCGAATTCTGTTACCACGATGCAGGATTTAATGGTTCAGTTCCGATGTGGCTTGTATATGATATTAATAAGATAAATGTGGCTACAGCATGGGCCTACAATGTGCTGATTAATTACTGGATTTCTTCGAGACAATTGAACAACAGACTGCGATAACCACTAACGATGTATAAACCCAAACAACCCAAAATTCAAGAAGTTTTTATAGCGTTATATTCGGCGGCTCCACATTAGGGCCGTGAATTCACTCCAGAAGAAACTACACAAGTCGTACCCCACAAAAACCGTCCACATTAACGTTCACGCCTGTTTACGGAGCTTCACGGCACTAATCTGGAACCTCCCATTATACTCAATTACTCAATTCTTTATTGCAAGCCACAATGTAGGCTAAGGTGGTATACATTAGCAAAAAGAAACGATCATGGACCCTGTCGGGCACAGCAAAGAAGGATAATTACAATATACCAGAACATATTATTATTTATCATTCAGGCATTCCATAATCCAATTTTAAATGAATAATTACTTAATGCAATAAAAATAGGTAGTTTTGATATAATAAATAATTTTAACAATAAAAATTAACAGTAATATCTATGTATGATATACCATTTGCACTTTAGAATAATCGAGCTCAAATATTACTTTCAGAACTCGCCCGCTTCATGGCCACCACGCATTGTCCACCACATGTCACCTCAATCGTATAGCACTTACCCTGTCGCTTTTTTAATATCACTCCCACAATCCCACAAAAAATGCCCAGTTTTGGGCAAAAACAATTTGTGCTCGGACCTTAGTCACGGTGTTTTTTGTCATATTGTATGGTAAGTTTCTGCATTTATAGAATGTATCTTTGTATTGTGGTACAAATGAATTGTGTACCAGTTGGTTTAATTTTTTTTTGTCGAAAGGCAATTTTGTCCTTTATTTATTTATTTAATCTTCATGCAACGCAAGGTACAAAGGCGGACCTAATGCCTACACTAATCTACATGGTTGTCATATGATTTGACCATTGTACATTGGCTTTATGGACTTCAAAAAAGACTTGTGTGAGTATGTTTCGGTATCCGTTGTCAGAATATTCGACTAGGAAATACAGTCGACGATAATCGTTTAATCAAATCATTAACGTAGAATTTCTATGGTTGGTATGGTGGTCTAAAGAAAGTAGGCCAAACGAGGATTCAAATATCATCAAACTGTAACGTTTAAAACGATCTGGCCAGATTTACTTGGATATATAATGAAGTGATCACGATCAATTTCTATGATCCGGCCTCGACATTAGTATGACTTTTTATAATATTAATACGACGATTTAATAGACTCATCTTACACGTCTGACTTAAGGTACTCCCACATTGCCGTTAGAAAATGTTTGTAAACATTTTAACTTAAAACTTAAAAACATTTACTAACAAATGTTGTCAATTGTTAAATTTTAGGAACTGTTACGTGATATAAGTGCTCCTACACTAATAGAAAATGTTTACTAACATTTTATAACATTTAAATGTGGTATTGGCTCGCAGTTTGGTTTGCGTTCTGAGGGCGTTGGTTGGATTTGTTTAAAAATTTTATATAAGAAATTAAATATAAAGACAATAATGTGTTTTGTTATAATTTGTTAACTAACGTTAAACAATTTCTTATATGAAAAGATTTTTTATATTCGTGATTAAATGTTTGCTAATAAATGTTTACTAACGTTACTAAACATTTTCTAACGGCAATATGGGAGCACCATTAGACTACATTCTACATTCACAACAAAATCTTCAATACAATCAAGCACACATCTTCAAACTCACTATCACCTACTTCCAGGGGGTGGTAATGAAATAAAAAATAGGCCCCTCCGCCACCTTCACCCCCAGGAGCGTCCCCTTCTCCCTCAGTACCTGGGCACGTGGGCCGCATAGTAACACCAATATTATGAGGCTTTAACCTGGCTGTTGAGGCTAAAAGCCAGGTGACTAAAGCTGTTTAAAAAAGTTTTTTTTTAAGATATTGTAGACGTTCTTTTTTCAAATTTGAAAGCAGATAGTAACGGCTTAGTAACAAATTTATTATGTTCTACAATACGGCCGATGGATCTTGGCGAGTCTAAAAGTTAGGCTCTGCGAATTGTAGCGCAGCATTTAAACTATTTATTTTTTTTATAGAAAAATTCAATTTATAAAACATAATAAACCTATTACTAAGAGCAGTGGGAATGTAGGTTGGTTCGAAAGAGTCACCCTCACCTTGACCCTAGAACGCAAAGGGACTAAAGGTACATAGATGGATTTTAGTCAGTAAATACAATAATACTGTATATAACAGTACAATATATTACGTATATAAGCACTATTAGTTAACTATACTAATAAAGACCTCAGTTACGATATTTTTCGTACATGGACGACGTTTATGAACTGGATTTAACTCTTAGAAATTCTTGACAGTCTATAGGTATGCTCAAATATGTGGGTAGGATGAAAATAATTTGTTACATTTTATCATTTTAAATTTTGTAAACGATACCATCACCTTTATTACAGTGTTAGTTGTAGAAAATCATAGACCGAACATACTACCGAGATAGAAAACTTCCTTTGTACTATTCTTAAAGGTTTTCTTTAAAAATTCGCTTTAGCGACGAAAAAGGCCCATTGTGACACTCTATTAATTTTAAGTTCCTATTGAATTTTAAGTTCCTAAAGAAATATCTATCTATCTATTCTAGAACATGGTCAACTCATGTGCCTTTAGTTTAAATCTACTTAGCTGTTCGAACGATACAACAAACACACGCACAAAGAACCGTCTCTGTGCGTGTTCGGCGAAATTTTAAGGTGATAATCACCGGACTATCACCTGTAATGCTAACGAGGGTGGCCGTCGAGCAATGGGTAGCTCGCCGTCCGACCGTCCGGTAATTGATGCGACCGAGCCAGCGCGTAGTGATCCACGCGCTCTTCAACGAGATGTCAGTAAACCGTAGGGGCTCAGTAGTACTGGCTGCTAGCTAGGACCGTGGGGAATTTCTGGAAAGGAAACCCGTAGTCTTAACACAAAGGGCAACTGAAGGACACAGGTGTGGTTTTAGTCGCAAACGTCTAACACGCCCTATCGCATCGCCCAGAGTGGGAGACGTCACTGTATAATTCAAACTAAAAAAAATCTTCATTATAAATATTGTTTGATTTTAATAAATACCTAGTGGTTTTTAATTCTTTAAATATCGTCATTAGAGACACAATAGAAAGTCGATAGCGAAACACCGCTGTTTGCTTGGGGCTTGAGTACTATCAAGAAGGCTTCTCATCATCGCTTACCATCAGGTGAGAGAGGCAAAATAGTGGTCAAACATGATCTTCAATAAAAAAAAAACAATAAAAATAAGATATCAAAAATAAAAATTACAATAATGTTTCATTTTTCAAGAAACCTCACAAAAACAACAATTTTAAAAGCGACGGCCGTCAAAAATCCATACTACCCTCCCGAAATAAGTGGGCACATCGGCCGGCCACGTCGCCGTCCCGTCACGTACCCGGATCGATGCCGGCACGTGCCGGACCTGTTTATGTTCGTCTAAGTATCGCGGAGGCCTCATAAACATGTATAAGTACACAATAGCTATGTGCAGCTTGTTTATACCAACTATTTCCTACTTTATGGGGGATTTAATGACTTTCTGAATATGTTTATGGGTTACTGGTTAAGTTTATTTAGTTAAACATTCTGAAAATAATGAGCCCAAGTCTGCTATTTTCAAAATATTGTCATGTCATTCCAACAGGATCTCATTCATTCATCATTTTGCTAAAAGTTTGTAATCTGTTAATTCATATTGGCTGATTCTGATTGGCATTGGTCGAGCTGTCTTGTGACGAATTAAAAACTATAACTGCACAATAACATTCTATTCGTAAGTCACTAATTAAAGGAAATGTCAAAATTTTAATAAATTATCGCATATGTCAAACATTAATTTATGTATGTTTTCATTAATCATTTTCATTATGTATGAAAAAAAATTCTTCAATGAAGTGTCATTGAAGTTATAATGACGTCATTATATTAGTACATTTCCAAACAACAACTATGAAATCAATGATCGACTATTCTGACACTACCTATAGCAATAGCAGACTTGAGGACCTGTTGGTTGGTGCAGTGGTTGATTGACCTGTGACTGCAGCCCACGGAGCAAATATTTGTATGGTCCACTGATCAGTGTTGGGTCTGGTTGGTGTCATGTTTATGTGAGCTTACCATGTTTGATGATGTTTTTGAACGCACACACTTTTTTCTAAAGACTTGCGTTAATTTCGCCGGCTACTTACCACTTTTACCACCTACTTATAAATATCTAGTTTTGAGATATAAACCAGATCTGCGATAAAACTGACAAAGTTAAAACCAGTTACCTCAACAACTAACATCTTGATAAAGACAAAAATATTTAACAAACTCAAACCGAAATAAACCTTATTAAAAGAATACTTACAAATCATAATAATTTATTCATGATTTTCATAATTCAAAAATCAGATCACAAAAGACTTTAAAATCACACCCCTCTTTTCTTTTTACAAGTTTAAGATCCTTTCTTCCATTGTAAAACTACCCTCCTTCTGTAGAAAAACTGGTCTTGAATGAATAAGGAGCTTTATTTCGAGCTCTCATATCAGGTCGTGGTGGCCCGTTCTTTATAAGAGCCGCTTCTGACGCCCCGAGGAGCGAGTTCGATCCCAGCGAGCACCAATGTGACTTTTCTAAAGTCATACGTGCTTTTCTACGCGACATATAGCTAGACACCACTGACCTGACGGTGAAGGAAAACATCGTGAGGAAACCTGGACCTTGGTCTGAAATCACCAACCCGCATTGAGCCAGCGTGGTGATTAAGCTCATGGGTTGTGACCTTGCATATAGTGCGATATAAGGAAACGGCCCCTTTTTGATTTTTTTCTACACTAATATAATAAAGAGGTAAAGTTTGTTTTTTTGTTTTTTTGTTTTTTTGTTTGTAGGGGGTAATCTCTGGAACTACTGGTCCGATTTGAAAAATTTAAGCAACAATAGAAAGCTGCTTTACTCCTGAGTGACATAGGCTATATTTTATGTACGCGGGCGAAGCTGCGGGCAAAAGCTAGTATTTAATAAAAAAAATAACAAAACCTGTTAAGCCGATTCTGACTTAATAATATGGCCATTTTTTTCTCACTTGACTATTTTCTCACCTGTAATTTCACATACTTACAGCAAAAAAAATCACATGCAGCAGAAAATCTCAGGATTTCAGCTACTCTCACTTATTGGGTTAGGAACTGACAACGTGATGCAACTAAGGGGAGGCCTATTTCCAACAGACATCATCATATAGACATCTTTCGGCTGAAATGATGATGATGACTAAGAACCCGCCCCGGTTCTGCACATAAATTAAATACGTGAACCCTACTCGTTTAGCAACTCTTTTTACTGGTGATAACTAACATCAAAACGACAGCAGTGGTGGCCAAGTGATAACAGCCCCGACTTACGACTTGTAGGTCGCGGGTTCAAACCCAGCCTTATCTCACCACTGCTCTCAAAAGGGTGAAGGAAAACATCGTGAGGAAAACCGGCATGTCCTAGAATAAAAAAATTCGAAGACATGTGACATCCACCAATCCGCACCGGGACCGCGTCACAGATTAGCTATTAAATAGTTACTACGTAAACCGCGTGTTGAATTTTAGCCCAATCCTTCACCTAGAGAGGAGGCCTGTTTCCTAGCAGTGGGAACAATATAATGCTGAATCTATACAATATATCAAACGACTTTGTTTTATTATATGTAACGGTAGACTCATATATTTTTAAACAAACCCATTTTATATAAAACCCTGGTTCCGTACAGCGGGCGTCTGAAAGTTTTTCATTGCTAATCACCGCGCCTACTCGGCCACATTCGGGTCACGTAGCAGCTACGTGGCGCCATCTAGACGACCCTACGTTGAGTTTACACGAAAATAATATGTTTTCACGATATTTCGGAGTTTGATGAATTTTGTTCTTTTTGGGAGAAAAGTAGGTTGGGATTTAAGTGTTTTAAATGATGATGAGTGAATGAATGAATAGGTATTTCTACATGTGGATAGATCGAGCCCGTGGGTTTATGCGAATGGGGCCCTGGAACTATGGCAAAGAACGAACGGAGTGTGTCGTTTAGTCAGTAAATTCAGACACTATTTCTCGCTCCGCCCAAGAGTGGGATTTGTCATTGAATGATATTACTCACCATAAAAAAAACATGTGAGTAGATCGAGAGAGAGAGGCCAAGAAGAGATAGATTGATTGTGTGAGAAGTGTTATGAAATAAAAGGGAGTTAGTGATAGCGTTACGGCTGACAGGATACAAAGAAAGGAAATAACGTGTTATACCACTCCAAATAACAAGGGCAGAATTATGATGATGAAGGTAAGTGAAGTATGTGGTGGTAACAATGATGGCTGAGATTAATTATAAAGGAAGCATAGTTAGAGCACATAAAAGTACAGAGGCGGACTTAATGCTTTAATGAAAATGTTTTACAACTGGGTAATCTTACGCAAAGTTCTTCGTACCCTGAACAATAATCCTCCTTAGTCGTTCACTCTTGGCAGAATGGTCGTGGTTGATCATGTTGCATTTTAGTTGGCTAGTGAAGCTCCCGCGATGCGTCTCCACTTGACACGGTTTACGGCATCTCGGGAACTCTGGACCATGGAGGTTTTGTGTTGCAGCTCTAATAAGGTCTGTCCAACGCGTAGGTGAACGACCACGAGATCGCTTAACAATAATAAATGGATCCTATTTCGTTACTAGACGAATAAAGGATCACAATAGATGTCCAACCTTTCGACTACCGTAATTACAGACACAATTAAAGAACAAAAGGCGTGCGAACGCACGTTCGCATGGAGCTCAAAAGTTTAAAGACGATAAATTCAATCAGTAAACGTAAATGGGTCAATGCACTTTATAACCAATTTATTTAGCGCCTACCATAGTTGTAACTTTTTATAAAGGGGCTACTAACATCTTATTTGGAACAGAATCGATTTTACAAAGGGGCTACTAATATCTTATTTCTATTTGGAACAGAATCGAGATAAGTTGTATTCGTACTGACCATAAACTATAAACGTAGATAAACTATCAAATTTTTCTTACAAACGTAGACTCATCAGCTAGGGTCGAAGCCTCCTGGGTTAAGGGTTGATGCGAAAGCGTAACACCAGGGCCTGGGAATAAGGCAAGGAAGGAATGGGGTAGTTTTTTAGTCAGTAAGAGTCTGACGCTGTTTACCGCTACACCCAAGGGTGGGATTCGTCATTCGATGATTTTTACCTACCAACAAAAAAAAAGGCTAATCAACTAGGATTTCGAGTTTTAAGTGAGGATGAGTTTTTGCAGTACCTACATAAGTTGTTATTTTTAACATAGTAGGTAACCTGGTTCACAGTCCGTACTCGATCTATAATCCTCAAACATTTTATTCGTGTGTTTATAATTCGTTTTTTAATTCTAGACTACGATTTGACAACTCAGAATGCCACACTCTAGAAATATGTTCCCAATTTTCCGGAGTTTGACATTTTAAGTTGTCAAATCGTAGTCTAGGATTAAACAACAAACTATAGATACTTTGTTTTAGACAAGCTGGTTCTATCATCGAACAAATCATTGCTTACCGGTTTTTTTTTCATTGACAACGTGACCTAATGAGTTGTCATTGAAAAAAAACCCGTGACCTGTCAGCTCAGCATCCGCCACCCAACACTTCCGTCAACACCTCACAGCATTAATATTCCTCCACATCACAATATTAAGATCAGCCACTACGAAAATTTCCCTTCTTCCGTTCAATATGTACAGCGTACAGTGATCAACACAAGTCGTGTCGTATGCCAGTCACGTGCCGACTACGTGCGCGGCTCGTACTGAATTACCGACTGTACGTATAGCGCTGTTCCTACGTAGACGGTGCGGCGTTTGGAGTAACGCTGATATTATTTTGGCAGTAGATTGGCTTGATATTAAGTGGGTAATGAATTTATGGATAGTCTTTTTTACTTTATCTTGTACAAATATTGCGCTGCGAGTGTGTAAGATGACTTTTCATCACTTCCTAAGGATTGATTTGATTCTATATTTAACTATGTTTGGAATTTTATTTTAATTGTTCTTTTTATTGTCGATGCCGTTTTTGTTTTTAATTTTTTTTTCCTTTTTATATCGATGTCGTTCTTTTTTTATAATTCTGATTTCGATTAGATTGAAGTTTTGATTGTAATATGAATCACGGTCTTTTGTATTAAATATGAATATTTTTTTACATAGAAATATATCTAAGTATATTCAATAAATTACAATAAAAAATCGTCTGCTTAACAACGTAACTGAACGCATTAAATAATTGCAATATTTTTAAATTTGCCTGAAATAAACACACTAAATGGCTAAAGCCGATTATTATTATAAGGTATAATTTTTGTAAATAAATAGATAAGTTTGTAAGTAATCTTGATATAAGTGCAGTAAAATACAAAATAAATTAATGTGTTATAAAAAATTATGTCATTCTGACAAAATCAACCAATGGAAAAACATGATTAGCCTTTGATTGTGTAAAGAGCAGTTATGACCCGACATACGCGTCGTATGACACGCTTTCAAATCTAGGCAGGCGCTTTACTTTGAATAATTTATCACTTCTGCTTTTCAAAACGAAACCGGCATGTCCTAGAACCAAACAAAATCAAGGACATGTAACATTCACCAACCTGTACTGGGCCAGCTTGGACAGCCTGGATCATAAATTCCCATCCCCTCTCACAGAGAGGAAACCTGAACCTGAAGGAAGCCTGAGTTCTAGCAGTGGGATTTGAATATGATACGAATATGGATCTCTCAACAAGGCGGCTGTAGTGCTGAAAAACCACGGGACACCACCCCACAGAACAATTTTACCCGCAATTTTTAAAAAGATGAAAAACACGACCAGCATGGTTTCAGAGCGGTTACTGCTATATTTTACAGTTTCGGTTCCCTATGGCCTACAGATAACTATTCCAGGTCCATTCCAGTGGATATTCTATTGCATATGTGCACACCCCCGTTACAGGAATAATTTCTAGAAAGAAAAAAATCGTGTTATGGTAAAATTTGAAATATAAGTACTTTTTAACCCACATCCCGCCTAATTTTCATAACCTAACCACAATCCCATGACCCAAAACTAAATACCACAATGTCCCCACTATCCCCGTCTAGACAAAGCTACCCCAAAAATCCATAACTACCCACATCACAACTTATATTAAGTCATAATTATCAGAAGGAACTTCAGTAAATCATGATCACGTCAGGGGGAGGACTCATGGCATTCTTGTTGGAACATAAAAATATCTTCACGAATGAATGAGGGATTTAACCCTGCACTATATACCGCCATGGTTTATGGTAATTTTCCTATATTAAAGATGGTCTGTGCGTATTAAATAGGTGGCTTTTCAGACGGGTCCGTTAACCTTTTTAATCGATTTAAAAAAAGTGGTTCATAATTTGAATTGTATTGTTACAATTTTAAAAGTGCGTTTTTTTTTCAGTTGCGTTGTGGTAAAAAAGTATAGAAAAAGAATTGGTTTTTATCTACGTATCTCTGTGTAATACGGATTTTCGCTACTTTTGCCGTTGGTATTATTTAAATTTATGAATAGAATAAAATAGTCTCTTAGAAATAGTTTGCCACTTTCTGAAATATAAATCGTAATTTAGTTTATTAAGCCCCTAGAAGACACCGGTGTCCGCACACCTATTATATTTTAATTAGATATGTCTGTTATTACGGTATTCGAAAGGTTAATTATTACAGATATTTTTTAGAATTAAATAAAAGACATCAATCGATTATTAAATTATCTACCTGTGCCTATTATTTTAAAATTTTAGATAAAAAATGTGGGTAATAATTTTGACAACGCATTAATCACTTAAATCACTTTTAAATTTTTTAACTCAAACTTTTTATCATTATTATTTGATAATCAATTAATTTCGATGACTATGAATGGCGTGCTGTTAACACATAAATTTTTCTGAGGATGATAATTCTTTGAAAACAGCTGTTTCTTGTTAGTACTTAATTGTTTCTCATGAATAAGTTCATTAAGAGGTTTAAAACAATTAAAACAATGACACAATTTAGAATTTACTCTATTTACACAAATTTTTCTAGTCATTTTCACTACACATTGTAAATTACATAGTTTCAGTACAAGGGGATGTAGCTCAGTGGTAGAGCGTTCGCTTTGCATGTGAAAGGCCCCGGGTTCGATCCCCGGCATCTCCAATTTAATTTATTGCGCTAAGGTTAGAATAATTAGCTTTAAAATTGAATATGGAGATGGAAATTGGCTATGTAGAAATAAATGACCTGGAATTAAAATGTCAAAAGATTTTCAATATTCAGGTATAGATCATCAATTAGAGGAAGTTTGAAAATAGCGGCTGTGACTGAAAAGTTAAAAGGGAATCTTTTTATTTTTTCTATATACTTATGTGAAAGAGAAAGCAGGAGGGAGATATGAAACTAATGTTATTAAAAGAGTTATGAATAAACCCATCATCATACTTCGGCCCGGCTTCTGAAAGGAAGGTCCGACCCTGGCTAGAATGATGAATGGAGGCTAAGAAGGAATGGGGTTTTTTTTTATGGTAGGTGAAAATCATCCAATGACGAAACCCGCTCTTGGGCGGAGCGGGAGACCAGTGTCAGACTCTTACTGACTAAAAAACCTACCCCGTACCTTCCTTCCCTTATTCCTGGAGTCGAGGTAACAGTTTGCACCACCCTCTAGGCTCCAGGAGGCTTCGACCCTGGAGGGCCCCTGCAGAAGAAGGAATGGAGTGGGTCGTTTAGTCAGTAAGAGTCTGACACTGTTTCCCGATTTTCGGTTCTCAATTGTGCAGCTGTAATAACCGTGGCAAGGCGTTCAACTTATTTGCCGCATACTATCATCATCATCATTTTTAATGTTCCCACTCCTGGACACCGGCCTCCTCTCTAGGAGAGGGAATCTTACTAATTTTATAAATGCGAAAGTTACGATGTTTGCATGTTTGTTATTCAATCACGCCAAAACGGCAAGACGAATCTGGATGAAATTTGGCACAGGCATAGGATACACTCCGGAATAGAATATAGGCTACTTTTTATCCCGGAAACCCCAACCCCAGCCCCAATACCACGCGGGCGAAGCCGCGGGCAAAAGCTAGTGGACCATAATCCACCACGCGGGCCCAGTGCGGATTGGTGGATGTCACATGTCTTCCAATTTTTAGTTCTAGGACATGCCGGGATGATGCATGCTCACAATGTTTTCCTTCACCGTTTTGAGAGTAGTGGTGATGAAATAAATTACGCAAAGTAATGCGCCAGGCTGGGTTTGATCCCGCGACCTACAACTCGTAAGTCGGGGCCGTTACCACTCGGCCATCACTGCTCTTTCTATATTTCGTTGACAGTACAGCAAGGCCACTGAAGAGTGAAGTTTTACTACTGCGGCAAACACCACGATTCATAGATAAGAAAATCTTTTAAAGCTAACTTAAACTAAAACTATGAAATGCACTCGTATGGTGAGTGCGCTAACAAATATGTAAACAGCCCCCTTAGCCAAGTTACAATCGTTTCGTTTAGAGCTAGCGCTTGTAGTTGGCCACGCCCCCAATTCATTTGTTGAGATTACATCCGAACAAAGGAATTTGGGGTGTGTCTAACTACAAGCGCTAACTCTAAACGAAACGTTTGTAACATGGCTAGGGGCTGACATACACAACTCAGACCTAGAACAAATATCTATAAACCATAAAAACATTTAATTTTTTTTCGAACCTGTGACACAGCACAAAAAGAAATGATTTAAAAAAATAAATGCAATTTGCAGTTGTTATTGCTTTTATAAACTGTTATTCGCATTTATTTTTTAAAAGCTTTATTTTTGAACGAGTTAGAGCCAAACTACAGACTCGCCAAGATTCGACGGCCGTACTGTACTTTTTTATGCTAAGTAAAAATCATCCAAGGACGAATCTCATCCTTGGGTGGAGCGGCAAACAGTATCAGACTCTTACTGACTAAACAACCTACCCTGTTCCTACATCGCCATCTATACCAGAGCTAGAGCCTTCCTTTAAGGGCGGGTGGGCTCAGCGAAATAGGCATTTAACGCTACCAAGAGTTGCCCGCGACTTTATGTACATTATTATTTACAATTTGTATTATTTTGATATTCTTTACGGAACAGAAGCGAAGCGCGCGCTCAAAAATTTGGCAGAGGTCCTTCCTCGGTAACGTCCTGCGAGACACTGGCAAGCGACGCGCGGATCGAAAATCACTTGAATAATCGATAAAAAATTCACAAATTTAATTTAAAAAAAACGATTCGGTAGCATCGCTTCCAAAATGAATTACCTCTATATTGATGTTATTTATAAAATATGAAGTGTTATAGTACTCGTTTAATATGTAAAAAAAATCACAAAATCTAAGCTACTTCAGAATTTTTTTCTATCGAGAAAATAGTATGGTATCGTGTATTGAATACTGTACAGTATGGTATCGGGTACATGCCAAAGAGAAAGAATGTGTCTTAAATATATATTTTTTTCAGATTCAAAAAGTTGTAACTTGCCTATCAAAAGTGAGTTCAAAAACCGGCAAAACCGGGAAAACCTAGCCTTAAATGATAAATGATAAATGATTTTTATTTTGTAAATAGGTTTTTACAAACTCTTTTACACGTCAATTTTTTTTTTGTTTTCGTTTTTTGATACTAGATGAGACTGGTGTTTCCTAGCTGACTACCCTGAGAAGAAACACCGAAACAAACTCAGGGGTCAAAGTCTGTTTTAAAGTCCATACACAAACACACTACTTTCAGACACAAACCCTTGGCCCTGATTGGCTTCGACCCTTCTGCGGGGTCCCTACGTTCGTACTGTACTTGATGATTGCCGTGCGAAAAAGTTATGATGATGACGTCTTGTGCCAATTAATATTTTGCCTGACGTAATGATTTATTAATGTATGTAACTGATAGCAATATATGAAACTAGCTTTTGCCCGCGGCTTCGCCCGCGTGGGTTTGGGGTTTCCGGGATAAAAAGTAGCCTATGTGCTATTCCGGAGTGTATCCTATGCCTGTGCCAAATTTCATTCAAATCCATTCAGTAGTTTTTACGTGAAAGAGTAACAAACATCCATACATCCATACATCCATACTTACAAACTTTCGCCTTTATAATAGTAGTAGGATTACAATGGCTTGTAACACGGGGATGTAGCTCAGTGGTAGAGCGTTCGCTTTGCATGTGAAAGGCCCCGGGTTCGATCCCCGGCATCTCCAATTTTATTGCTCATAATTTTTTAGTGGTGATAAATTGATTTTGTTATCAGTAGGCTTTATTACTTAAGCTGATAACAAGGGGATGTAGCTCAGTGGTAGAGCGTTCGCTTTGCATGTGAAAGGCCCCGGGTTCGATCCCCGGCATCTCCAAAATACACTTTTTGGAAAAGTATAAATTATAATAATTACAGCGTATTCGTTTCTTTATAATGGCTTTGTTATTGTTTGCCAGAAATATCAACTGAAGAATTTACTAGTGACTTCTATTTTTAGCTTTAAATACCGTAATTAGAGACAATTGAAGTGCGTTCGCGTAGGGCTCGCTAAGATTTTAAATCATCCTTTGAACGGTGCTGTGCGTCTCGCATCCACTGCATGAGTACGTCTTTCAACAGGTCACCGGCCCACCTTTTGTTGGGAGACCTTCCAACACTGCAGTTTACTGTGCCTACAAATAACTATCTTTTTTAAGGTGAGCAACTATTAAATAACTTCACTTACTATTATACCTACTGTACAATACTAACTAAAACCCCACCTGTTTCCTTCAGTTGCCCTTTGCGTTTCAGTTCAGGGCAACGGTAAGTTTTTCAAACGTTCTCGCGTAAGTACATAATTGTTTGTACTTAGTAAGGAAATTATAAATAACTTCTATTCAGTTTTACCAACAACTCCCGGTTAAAGGAATAGTTGTCAGAAATGAAACTAACTATTATCTATACTAATATTATAAAGCTGAAGAGTTTGTTTGTTTGTTTGTTTGTTTGTTTGTTTGAACGCGCTAATCTCAGGAACTACTGGTTCGAATTGAAAAAATCTTTTTGTGTTGAATAGACCATTTATCGAGGAAGGCTTTAGGCTATATAACATCACGCTGCGATTTATAGGAGCGAAGAAATAATGGAAAATGTGGCAAAAACGGGGAAAAATATTCATCTTTGAGGGCTTTCGTTGCGTGCGCTGCGAAAACGGTTCAAGATACCAAAAAAATATGTATGAAGGAATTATTCCTCTTAAAATGATCTAAAAAAATGTCCGCGACAGTATATGTCTATCTTTTAAGATTAACTCACTAGAACCGTTTTTATGGGAATCAAATTTGGCCGAAATTAATGCATTATTACCAAGTTGTATCAACATAGTAATATTAAACTTTATCCAAAGAAATGTGTTGTTGATTAAGAGTATGTAATTGTGAACAAAATTGTCTTTGACATCACTTATTTTCAATGAACATCTTAGAAGATATTACAATTTTAAAATTACTCCGATATAAAATTCACACGCGCCGCATGATATGCAAACCATGACGCTGCGCCTGGCCGGCGGGTGAGGAGACGGGTTGCTTGCGCGCGACGCGGAGGGATTTTTTAATGGTAGGTAAAAATCATCCAATGACGAATCCCGCTCTTGGGCGGAGCGGGAAACAGTGTCAAACTCTTACTGACTAAACAACCTACCCCGTTTCTCCCTTGCCTTATTCCCAGAGTCCCGGTATAACGCTTTCGCACCAACCCTCGGCTGCAGGAGGCTTCGACCCTGAAGGGTTATATATATACCATAGTTTGCTGACAACACCTTGAGGCTCGCGGGAGCAGTGCGCGCCGTCGACGACTTCGTCTCGGTCTGGACTGTTACCAGACAACCGGACGGCGAGCTACCCATTGCTCACCGTCCGCAAGCCAGCGTCTACGGTGGCCGGATATCGGCGAGATCGTGGCGGCGACGGCTACGGCGAGGACGATGTTGCCCTTGCCTTATGCGGTCGACCTTCTCCTTTACAAGCATTACCCATTGCTTCGCAGAAGGAGGCGACCGCTTGCCATTCTTCTTTGCTGCGGACCATGGCCTGAACCAAGGCCCGGCGCGAGAGGTCGCCGCCGCTGATCACCCCCACGAGGACACGGCGGTGCTCTTCTCAAGCGGGGCACACCTCCACCGTGTGCTCCACCGTGTCCTCCCGGCTGGCCACTCAGTGGCGACACCCGGGCGTCTCTTCCGCACGAATCTGGCGCAGGAATCTCCTGAACTTCCCATGTCCGGTGAGAACCTGCGTCATGCGGAAGGTGAGGACGCCGTAATGTCTATCCAACCACGCCTCAAAGAGGGGACTTACCGCCGAGATTATGGCGTGCCCAAGGGGGTGGGTAGCTCTATGATGTACTTTTAGATAATTATGTTCTTTTAAAAACTAAATTGTCTAAAATAATAATAGAAATTGACACGGGCAAAGTCGTGGCAGCTATAATTTATAAAGCTGAGGTTGTTTGCAAAAATAAATATGATGCCTAAAATAACTATTCCACGCGGACGAAGTCGCGGGCACAGCTAGTTATAAATATTCAACTAACACTTTTTCATTTCTGACAACTATTTTCAGTTTATAGTACAATACAGACGTCAGATCTTAACGAGTCTAAAGTTAGAGAACTCGTACAAAAATAAAGGTTTAAAAAAATGCCAGTAACAGTTTTTAACAGCAATAAAAACTGCAAATTGCATTTATTTGTTTAAACCATTTTTTTTTAACCATAAACAATCGCTAAAATGCGCAGAACCTAACTTCAGACTCTCCAGACTTTTTGTAGAAATTAAACCGTACAATTTTATGAACTACTGTCTATTTGAAACGCAAAACACGAAAAACAAAACATTATTCTACGATCAACTTTAAAACAAATCTTGTGAGGAAATAAAAAGCTAATCAAATGCCATAAACAGTTTGACAGTAAAACAAAGATGGCGCTCATTTGCGGATAGATTGACAATGTCGGTGCGTGGCCGTAAAGTGCGGAATTAGTGCCGGAGCACCCCGAATTAGCTGTAAAAACTTTTTTACAATCGACACTAGGGGCTTTGGGTAGTGATGGGGGAATTGCGATGTCGATATTCACCTGAGGTAAGTCATATTTTTATTGTCTTGACGTGGGCCCATCATTACACTGACTTTGTTTTCATTATCATCATTACATTGTATAAAACAAAGTTACTTACAGCTATGTATGCTTAGATCTTTAAAACTAAGCAACGGATTTCGATGCGGTTGTTTTAAAATATAGAGTGATTCAAGAGGAAGGTTTATATGTATAATACATGTATAATATAATTAATATCAGCATTGCACCCGTGCGAAGCTGGGGCCAGTCTCTAGTGTTATATAAACGGCTTTAATCAAATGGTTTAATTTGAGTTTAAATAGTGCTTGAACTATGTGAGGTTCTGTAATAGATAAGTATGTTGTATGTAGTTACTAATCCCCAAGCAAACGCCGGCGGGCGTTCGCACACCTATTGTCTATCTATTATGTCTCTAATGACGGTATGCAAAGAAATTATTGTAATCTACACTAATATAATAAAGAGGTAAAGTTTGTTTTTTTGTTTTTTTATTTTTTTGTTTATAGGAGGTAATCTCTGGAACTAATGGTTCGATTGGAAAAATTGAAGCTATAATAGAAAGCTGCTTTACTCCTGAGTGACATAGGCTATAAATTATTTATATAACAAGGATATTAACCGAGCTATCACAATTTTTGTCTCACAAATTTTCCGCGGACGAAGTCGCGGGCAGAAGCTAGTATCTAGATAAAGTAGTGGTTTTGTTGATTTGACGACAGCTGAACAAATTTTGACAATAACTTGCCTTTAAACCAAACTTTTCACTATATATTGGATTGCAACTTACTATATCTTTAAGAGTGTAGGTCCACAAAAAAACGGTCAGTGAGTTATCTTAGGGGTGAACTTGTAATTTTCATAAGTATATCTATGTACTTATATGTGTGCTAGTGTCCGCAACTTCACATCCGAAGTGCATTTTTTTCGTAATAAAAATATACCTAAGTCATTCGATCCACCCCAATTCCTCAAAGGCTAATGACATATTGGTGTTACTAACCATTTACAGATAGGGTACCTGAGACCACAATGACAGCTTAGAAGCGAATAAACTGCTATCTCGACCTCGCTCCAAGGAGACTCTTCAGAGTAATAATAAATCGTTTATTTGGAACAGTAAAACAAAATACGGGTACAAAGCTTACTCTTATAAGCTTACTCCTCCGAGTAAGCTATCTGTAACATAATCTATCTTTTCGCATTCTCGTATAAGTTCATCGATGTCGATGTAGAATTTCCCCCATCCCTACGAAGCAATAACTCTTGGCCGCACCTAATTTGCATTTCTTTATTGGATCGCTGCGGAATTGAGAAAAATTCTCTCGCGCTCTGTTTTAATTACAAATTGTATATTATTTACATTTAATTCACAGCCCCTCAGCATTTGCTAATTTGGAAAATTCTTTAAATTCGGTAGGTACGTAAATAATGTATATTAAACTTGATATACTCACACTTAGATTTACTAAACTAGACTTCGTTTGAGACTAGACTCGGGATGAGAGCAGCGGTGGTCGAGCGGTTAAGGCCTTGACTTACGAGTTGCAGGTCACGGGTTCAAACTCAGCCAGGCGTAGGTAGGTACCTATTGCTTTTGTGATTTATTTATGTTGCTATTAAGAATATTTTCAACTATGTTTTCAATCTAGGCAACGAACCGAATAACTCATACTCGGCAGAACCGCCAAATACCGTTAAACTTTGTTAACTAATGAAGTCTAGAATTAGGTTATATATTTATATCTAGCGACCCGCTCCAGCTTCGCACGGGTGCAATGCTTTTTTTTATAGTAGGTGAAAATCATCAAATGACGAAACCCGCTCTTGGGCGGAGCGGGAGACCAGTGTCAATGGGTGCAATGCTAATAATAAACATATTTTGCATGTATTATACCATAGATATACCTTCGTCCCGAATTACTATCTATTTAAATATTACACAACAGGTTTAAACCTCCCTTTTGAATAACTCTATTAAAAAAAAACAATATCAAAATCCGTAGGCACAGACGGTAGGTATAGTTACACAAAATAAAAGAGTGCTATTAAATAACCTTGTTACACATTAGCAGAAAAATAGAATAATTTCTTCACCTCCTACCATTAATTCCTACCAATTAACATCTGCAACCTGAAACCATTTCCTTTTCTACCATATTTACCGCAGCACATCGGCTGGCAATACCGTGATTAGCCAATAGATCAGGTGCACCGCGCTATACATCCCGCTAACTGCGCCATGCTTCGCGAACTCGCATTAAGGTGAATGTTTTATACCATGAAGGAAAAATCCTTATACTAACGCTGCCGTTGGATATAAAGTGCGGCTGCGACGATCTATCGCTGTCAATCCGGTGAGAGATTGAGGCCATTTCGAGGAAAAAAGGGAGGTTTTTGAGTTTTATCTGTGTATTTTAGGTTAGCTGACAGATTTTCGGAGTTTTTTCTTAATTTGTGTTGCTAGACGTGGAAGAAAAAGGGGTACATAGATGTCATGTGATGTGTGATGTGATTGTTTTAATCCCTTGGAGGATTGATTCAGTACATGAAACACTGTCGATTGCTCGCATTAATTTAGGCATGTTCTAAATTGATTTCTTTAAGTAAACGTCAGCTGGGCGAGTTCAATGACCTGTAGGTAGTTAGTACGCAACGACCGACATCTACCTACAAGGTCAATGACTCGTTTACTTAAAGAAATTAATTTCGTAAATGCGTATATCAATAAGAGATTAAGAAAAAAAGTACGTTATTTTTTTATTTTATCTAAACAAATCGATAGTGTTTCATGTACTGGATCGACCCTCTTCGGGATTAAAACGACTAAAATTTAACGGTGTATACAGTACAGCATTCGGATCTTGGCGAGTCTGGAGTTAGGCTTTGCGAATTTTAGCGCTTGAAAACTCGTACAAAAAATAAATGGTTTTTAAAAAATAAATGCCGACAACAGTTTTTAACAGCAATAACAACTGCAAAATGTTTTTATTTGTTTAAATCATTTAGTTTTTTACGAATTTTCAAGGGTTAAAATTCTGTACTCTAATAATATAATCAAAGGCCCTTCTTAATTCTGGTAATTTATAAAACTATCTCGTGACTTCTGTCTTTATTATAAAGTTATAATTTATAAAAACATAATATCCTACTTTATCCTTTCGACAACCGTAATTACAGACACAATAAAAGACTATTAGTGTGCGGACACCGGTGTCATCTTGGGGCATAATGAAATATTTTAGTTCATGTAATAATTAGGTATAAGCAACGACATTATGTAATGTTGAGGAACGATGGGGATGGCATATTGTGTCGCATTATTATTTATTTTTTTTTTTATTATTACCTATTTAGTTGTTTTTGTTTTTTATTGTATGCGCCATACTCTCGCGCAAATAAACGTTTTTTCTTTCTTTCTTTCATATTTGGTATTTCAGCTGAGATAAGAACCCCAAAATAGATAAAAAAAACATGGCGCTTTTATTTCTAGTTGGATAGTACGAAAGCGTCTGGAATCTGTAGATGCAATAAAGTAACTTAAGAGTACGGTCGTCGGAAAACTCTTAAAAAAATAAATGGTTTAAACAAATAAATGCAATTTGCTGTTGTTATTGCTGTTAAAAACTGTTATTGGCATTTTTTTAAATCTTTATTTTTGTTCGAGTTTTCAACCGCTAAAATTCTTAGAGCCTAACTTCCTAACTTCAGCCAAGATCCGACGATCCAATAAACTTACAGTACGGCTAGTTTATTGTTTACGACTGTTAGACCAGTTGAATTTCTGTTACTGTTGAATGTCTGTTAAAAATAAAAGCCTTAAGAATAACTTAGTACAACACCAAATCGTTTTTAATGAAACACCCCTTATATTTTCCAAAGCTTTACGGAAAACCCTTCACGACAACTGCAACAAATACATTCACGAAACGGTAAATGTGTCAAACTAAAATCCCAGCCACTAAAACATTTTTCAAAGCAACAATATTTATGGGCATCCAATTGAATTTCACACTTGATTTGATTTCGGGGCCGCTTGAAAAATCCTTTACGGTTACCAACCGAACGAACGCATCTGTCAAATAATGGCGGGAAAACAGACCACGGTATTGCCAGCCTAAACCAAGGGTCGCCATGTGTCAAATAGAAAATAGTTATTTATGGCCACCATTCACAAATTGCATTTCGAGGCCGAATTGATATATTGGAATGTTTTATATGTAAATGTGGTCCTAAGACGAATAGCTTGGCCTAGAAACGGATATCGCATGATTTAGATTGTTACTGTAATGCAGGTTTAAACAGTGCTGGATTTAAGCATAAGCATTTTGCGTTGCCTATCTGGGCCGCTACCACAGTACAAAAAAAAATCTTGATTAGAAATAGTTGTAAATTTTATCGAAAATCCATTTCGTGCATTTAGGAATGAGTAAACCTTTGTAAAACTCAGAAAAAATAAATTCCGAAGTTTCATGACCGAGGATATATGGGATAGATGGCTCTCATTAGTAATTTAGAGAGTGATGTTTTGCAGGAAGCAGACTTCACCGGTTTAATCGATACATGAAAATAATTTAGCTTGTAATCGTGTAGCCAAGTTATTTAGTTGCTCTCTTCTTTACCTTGTCCTTGACAGAAACATTCAAGAGGCAAATTGATAGTAATAATAATTGTTATGAGGCTAATTGGTGATCCAGATTTGGTTAAGTCCAAACTTCAAACCCTCGAGCACAGGCGTAGAGTAGCCAGCCTTGCGGTTTTCTACAGGATGCATTTTGGAGACTGTGCACGAGAATTGCACGATTTAATTCCGTCATCTCTATTTTACCATCGAACAACCGCAAATATCCATCCTTACATTGTTGAGACATCTACGGTCCGAACTAAACGTTTTGCCTCCGTTGTTTATTCCAGCTTTGGTCTTCCCGTCCGATTATAATTTAGGTGTCTTCAAGCCTAGAGCGATGCTCTTTATAACCTAGTGGGCCTCGCCATCAACGATTGCATCACTGCTTACCATCAGGTGGGATCGCAGTCAAGCACTAGTTTATAGCAATTAAAAAAAAAACTATTTCAGAGTCTCCGCCACATGCTTTGCCTATGCGTATATTAAATGATTTTTCTTATCATAAACTGAACGAGGCATAGAGTGGTTACACGAATTTATCAAGGAGCTTAGTGTTGATGTGATAATTTGTATTCTGCAGCTACAGCATTTGCTCAGTCAGTATTGAGTAGTATTCAAGGATCTTGTATAGGTACCCTACGGACATGATAGGTAGGTAGTAAGGTATTTATACATTATTACTATCTTCTATTTTCACCAATTTATTTAGTTGTGAAAGCATTAAATGACTTTTCATTTACTCATGTCAGACTTTTAGTGACTATGAACCACCTACTCTGATGGATATTCTTTCTTTGCCTTCGTCTCAGGACCTCGGGGTTATGGGGGGTATGTATGGGGAACCATAGCCCCAGTAAGCTTCGACCCTGCTGAGCCCGACGGTTTTGGTGACATCTACTTGAGGCGTGCGTAGAACATTAAATCTCCAAAACCTGTAAACTAGAAGGAATAGCTACTAAGTACTTCTTTCTATCATACACCATGTGACAGTATCTTACAGTTCAACCTAAGCTTGTCTAGTAGATATAATATCGCCATTGTACCCATAGATTTAATCGTCAATCCAACCGTCCGTCGTCGTCGTTTCAATTACAGACACATTAGAAAGACAATAGGTATGCGTTTGGGGCTCAAATTGTTGTTACTATTTTGGTGTATATGTTACCGGCCAAACCCGATTTCAGGACAAACTAGTTTGGCCTAGGCTAAACTAGTTCTTCCTATTCGCGATAGGATAAACTAGTTTAGCCTAGTCCAAACTAATTTGTCCTAAGTCCGATAGGATAAACCAGTTTAGGCTAGGCCAAACTAGTTCGTCCTGATATAAATGCGCACACTCTAGGATAAACTGGTATGAACTAGTCTCAACATTCTAATATATCTAGAAAGTCAAAATAAATAGATAAATTACGGAGTATTTTATATACTCCGTAACTGTAAAAATAATCAAATTTATTAAACTATAATGATTCGTTGTTAAACAATAATAAATTTCAAATTTCCATAGTGTTGTGTCTGAAAATCGATCAGATCTACTTGGTACGTACTATAAATTTCCGAATGAACAATGGACTTAGAGACTAATCCTCTCTTCTTCTTTGTTTTCTTTTGCTGACAGCCACTACACATAGATAAATACAAGCTTATCATTTTTTTTTGTGATGTTGGCATATTTTTTTGATATTTCGGCTAACATCATGTCACGACCACCGTGGCCATCATAAAGTTCATCGGATGGAAGATAGTATTTTATATTACCTTTTTTTTGTAAGGGTGGCTACCCTTACACTTAAAAGAAATATGTGTATCCTGCCCGTCCTACCCTACGGTGCTCAAAGTTGGTCACTAACTTACTGAACAACAAAAATCCCAAACTGAAGATCTGTCAAAGGGCAATAGAGCGTAGCATAATAGGTGTTAAGCGAACAGATCGCCTAATAGACCAGTGCAAATAGCTTTTGAAAGGGACTTAAATAGTAGTAGAATGAAACCCATTGGAAAAGGAAGATAATATACCAAAAATTTAAGGAAAAATAAATTACGGTCGATCTGAGGTCGGGAAGTGGATGGGTGTGCGCTTTTAAGGGGAAAAAATGGTTTATGTCTAATTCCGGCAAAACTACTGGTTTTATGAAAAAATGTCTAATAGCAAACTTGTAGGTCATAGAAAGATCTACCACTTTTGTATTTACACTTTTTCACATAGCCTCAAAATCTATGTGAAAAGTCCAGAAAACCGAGTTTTTGAATTTAATTTTTATCTCCTTTAAAAATTACTTTTTTTTCACAAACTTTGGTGAGAAGTTTCCTTTTCATGTCCCAAACTTGCTATATTTTTTTTGATTAAAAATATTCACAGTTGCTCTTTATTTTGACTTAACATCGAAAAAACAGCCTATTTTTCAATCGAAAAATCTCACGTAAAAATATGTGATTTTCTAAAAAACTTTATTGGCTTCTTATTCATTGGAATCTTTACTTTTTGATGGTGTAAAAAAAGTATACATTAAACATAGTAAGTTTTTTCAGAAAATGCAAAAAACTAAAAAATCTCGAATCAGAAATTACTTTTGTTTATTATTAGCGACCCGCTCCAGCTTCGCGCGGGTGCAAAGGTGATATATTATACCTATAAACCTTCCTCTGAAATCATTCTATCTATTAAAAAAAATCGCATCAAAATCCGTTGCGAAATTTTTTGCTTTTAAAGATCTAAGCATGCACATGGATAAGCAACTTTGTTTTATACTATGCAATGATGTACTGAGGTATTTATTAATTTTTTTATAAAAGATTTAAAGGGAATTTCATGTAGGAAATGTGATTGCTGCAATTTTATGCAGTAAAAACGTTGTCTTATTAAATTTTAGCTTCGTTTAATCAGTCAACATTATTTATATTCATTACATATGTTTAAATAATATAATCTTGCCTCATATATTTTATCTTACTTTCTAATCATTTATTAGTTTTTACCATTAGTTTCTGTCTCTTTGATAGCATTTCTTCATGGTTAAATTCGAAAAACTTACTTACTTACTTATGATTCAGATGATGAAATTCATCATCTGAATCATTAACTTCCTCGTAGGTTTGTTCTTCCACATTGGAGCATTATGTAAGCATACGCAATTGCAGCAGCCATATTTCCAACATGAAATCCCCTTTAAATCTTATAAAAAAATTAATAAACACCTCAGTACATTATTACATAGTATAAAACAAAGTTAGATCTTTAAAAGTTCGCAACGGATTTTGATGCGGTTTTTTTAAATAGATAGAATGATTTCAGAGGAAGGTTTATAGGTATAATATATCACCTTTGCATCCGCGCGAAGCTGGAGCGGGTCGCTAATAATGATTAAACAAAAGAAATTTCTAATTCGAGTTTTTTTTAGTTTTTCGCATTTTCTGAGAAAATTTACTATACTAATGTATATATTTTTTTACACCATCAAAAAGTAAAAATTTCGTCGAATAAGAAGCCAACAAACGTTTTAAAAAATCACATATTTTTACGTGAGATTTTTCGATTGAAAAAGAGGCTGTTTTTTCGATATTAAGTCGAAATAAAGAGTAACTGTGAATATTTTAAATCGAAAAAATTATAGTAAGTTTGGAACATGAAAAGGAAACTTTTCACCAAATTTTGTGAAAAAAAAAGTATTTTTTAAAGGAGATAAAAATTAAATTCAAAAACTCGGTTTTTTGGACTTTTCACATAGATTTTGAGGTTATGTATAAAAATTAAAATATAAAAGTCGTAGATCTTTTTATAACCTACAAGTTTGCCATTAGACTTGTTTCCATAGAACCGGTAGTTTTGCCGGAATTAGAGATAAACCATTTTTTACCCTTAAAACCGCACACCCATCCACTTCCCGACCTCAGATCGACCGTAATTTATTTTTCCTTAAATTTTTGCCATATTTTCTTCCTTTTCCAATGGGTTTCATTCTACTACTATTTAAGTCCACTTTTTATCGTTAACGATGCTATTTGCACTGGACTATAAGGAACACCATGCTGCGCTCCATAACCCAAATAACAGATGTCGGAGACAAAAAAGCCAGGCTGAAGTGGGAGTGGGCTGGCCACGTCGCACGAATGCATCCGGACAGATGGGCGAAGATTATCACTCACTGGACGCCTGAGGGAGGTCGACGCCGTCGAGGTCGACCACGGCGAAGGTGGTGTGATGATCTAATCACGTTCGCGGGGCAAACTTAGCCGGAGATCTCCCAAGACAGAGAAGTTTGGAAGGAGAAAGCCTTTGCCCAGCAGTGGGACACAAAGTAGGCTATAAAAAAAAATATTACTTCTGAAATATCGTTACGAATTGCAGCTACGAAACATTCAGTTGGATCAGGCTAAAGATTTGTGAGATGCAACTGCAACAAAAACTGTTCCACAAACAGATGCCAGTGCAAGAAGGCAATGATACTCTGCAATTCTAAGTGCCACCAAAGCAAACCATGTAAAAATAAATAACAATTTTAACAATTGATTTTTGTTTCTATTAAAAAAAAACAGTATTATTTGTTATAGTATGATTGTTCGTATTACCCTTGGTATTACCGTTTAAATATAACTTTTAACAACGAATCATTACAGTTTAATGAAAAAGATTATTTTTCCAATTACGGAGTATTTTATTCAGTTTATCTATTTATTTTGACTTTCTAGATATATTAGAATGTTTAGACTAGATCATACCAGTTTATCCTAGAGTGTGCGCATTTATATCAGGACTAACTAGTTTTGCCTAGCCTAAACTGGTTTATCCTATCGGGCTTAGGACAAATTAGTTTGGACTAGGCTAAACTAGTTTATCCTATCGCTAATAGGAAGAACTAGTTTAGCCTAGGCAAAACTAGTTTGTCCTGAAATCGGGTTTGGCCGGTAACATATACATACAATAAAGTTTATTCTATTCTATTTTCAAAATCCAAAATCTCCTATTAGCTATAACTTTCATCCTACAAAAAAAGTATGTATCTATTAAATTCCTAACTGCCAATAAATTCTTCCATTTTTAAAAACGCATCCTTGTTCCAAAATCAAATAGCAGAATAACAATAAAAAAAACAATAGAACCGCATTTAATTTCGCTAAGGCTCGCTCACGTTTGCGGCCGATAGTTTAGTTTCTGTAAATCATAATGTCAACCGGGGTCAAGCTAGGGCACACGAGCCAATCCGTTATTCACGATAAATGACAGAATGAATTTATGTATCAATACGAGCCTAGATTAGTTGTGGAAATATCCTCGTCGGAGGTCCTGTGAGGGTACTGAGAATATTTGTAGTGTTTTGGTTCATGATACATTGGTAGGTATACTTAAAAAGTATGCATAACGAATCATAGGTATACCTCCCAAGGAATACCGTTCGATGGGGCTATTTGCAAACCACGAGGCTATTTGGAATTTCCTAAAAAAAAGTTTTGATCGTGTGTATCTTTATATCTAAGAACAGTAGGAATTATATTTTACCATTTGGCAATACAGTGACATCTAATGTCAATGTCACAAAGGAATTTTGACACATAACGGCTTTCTAAGTGGGTTAAAACGTAATTTTAAAAAAGGTTGTATTTTTTGTTCATTTTGTGCCTTGATAACTTTCGTCTGCCACACAAAATCTAGACAGGTTTGTAAGAAATTGAATAAACTAAGTTATAGTTTGTTTAATGCGCTTTTCAGTGTTTCCATTTGCTCGTTTCTACCTTTTACGAGCTGGCAGATATTTCGATTTTTCTAAATGGGGCTATTTGGTTTCTGTTTTGGGGTTAATTGGAACGTAGTTACAAATAGCCCCTCTAAACTGTGTTATACATTGCCAAGGAATTTTATCATAGTTCCAAATAGTCCCAATTGCGTATTTTGAGCATGTTAAGGGCAAGATATTTTTCGGCTTAGGTACTCACAAAATAATTTACCTATACTGCTGTATAAAACTAGAGAACTTTTCCTGCATGTTTGATAGTCATACCTGAATGATCAATAGTTATTATTTAGTTTCCTTTTTTTTCGTTCCATGTACCTACTGTAAAGTGGGGCGGTTAAGTCTGGAAAACTTTAGCTAACTGATGCTGCCGATACTTATGACATACCTAAGAATACGCTATGAAGAATAATTGCTGTGTTAGGCGTTCAGAATCATGTAGGTACCTACTGAATACCTACGTGGTAACTAATCGATTGTGCGTCGATGCGGCCCCTCCATCCTGTATTGTTTATCATAAGTATAAGTAACGTTACCCAGATTTTAATTGTGGTTAATTCCTTGCCAAATATTTATTTTTTATCTATTTCACATTTTACTTTAAGTGGGTAGGCACCTTCTTACTTAGGTAGGTAGGTACCTATTTCACGGTTTATAAAGATCTCAATGTTTAAGTATATTTTTAGCTTCCCCTTAAATGTTCCAAATATTGCCTTAATTCATAAACAATTGTAAGTATAAGATTTTACTACAGATTCCAAATAGCCCAAAAGTTGCGAATCGCTTTTTTATAATAAATGTTTCGATGCTAAATATTTGGCTTTTTATTTAAAATTAAACCACAAAACTATGATAAAATGAAAGGCTGTTTATCCTTCTGTTGGTCTAAATGTCGCAAGACCTGTTTAAATTGATACAGCTCCAACCGTCGATGAAAAACAAAATTAGAATATGTCGATTACAAAAAGCCCCAAACCGGTGATATTTGGAATTGCACTTTTGAAAAAAGATATCTCTGTATCTATATTCAATACATAAATACAAGCGCATTTTTCTAGAAGGTATTGATAAGGTTAGTCGTAAAAAAAATTGTCTAAGTTGATAACCTAAGTAGTTTTTGTGAAAAACGTAATTTTTCATTAAAAATGTACCAAATAGCCCCATCGTACGGTATTTGCAGTATGTCGCGGGTGTAAACCCAGCCAGGTGTATTACTTTTTGTACCTAATATATTTCGTTTGAACAACAAGCGTTCTCACAGATTATAAAATATTGAGCGTTTTTTTTTATAGGGTATTTTAATATTTGTCCAAGGAAATAAAAAGTTTTTCATAGACAAATTTAAATATGAAAAATTAGCAAACCAAGCATTAGAGATTTTTTTGGTTGATGCAAACCATCTTTGTCCCCCGCTCTAGGGTGAAGCAAGAATGCGTGTCAGACTTTTACTGACTAAAATACAACTATATTCCTTTTAGTTGCCCTTTGCGATCTAGGACCATGCCCTTTCAGAAATCTCCGTGGCCCTTGTGGATTTTATTAGTAGGTGGGAAATCATATAATGAGTCCTCCTGCTCTAGGGTGCATTGCGAAGGCATATGAGCAATCAGTTTACTGGCTAAAACTAACCTGTGTTCCTGCAATTGCCCTTAGCTCTACTATACTACTGTACAACTGAAAAACTTGTGTATTCATCTGGCTTTTTGGAAAATCTAATTATAATTTCCCTTTTTGGGACCTGACTCAACGCTAAACAGTAACGTTAACGACCATATAAATACATATACTAGCCTTAGTGTATATCTATCTATATATCTTGTGCCAGCGGGCAGCAGCTTCGCCCGCGTAAGTCTGGTTCTCTATACAAAATTTAGACCCCCATTACAACCCTTTGCAAGCTGAATTTTGAAATACCCTTTCTTAGTGTTCGCCTACGTCATAAATGGAAGCCTTGTGCAAAATTTCACGCTCCTTAGCCCAGTAGTTTTGGCTGTGCGTTGATATGTTAGTCAGTCAATTTCTACTTTTATATATATTATTATTATACATATGTTCACGACCATTGCACCAAACTGTAAAACTCGCATACTTCCTACTATAATTAATGCTAACTCATTTATTAGTTAGTCTCATGGTGCTATTATCACACTACCACATCTAACTCAATTATTGTAAAGACGAAAATTAAAATGCAGGTATTTTTGTTACTCCATTACGTATGAACGGCTGAACGGATTTGGATGAAATTTGGCACACGGGTAGACACTGAAATCGCTCGTAACTTTTTTTGTCCCAAGAGTAAATTCCCTCGGGATCATTTCCAGGTACTTTTCTGCGTGCGACGCCGCTAGCCGTAGTAGGTAGATTAAGTTTTTTTTTTACACCACCAGCTCGGTATAATACATTTTGATACAAGTGCAGGAAGTTTGTCATTGCGACCGAGGCGAAATTCGCACGAGCCGTAGGCGAGTGTGTTATGGAGCCGAGGGCTGCAATGACAAATCTGCACGTGTGTCAAACGACGTTTTTCAATACACTTACGACTTGTGAAGTAAAGAAAGAAAGAAAAAATTTTTAATCGTATCTCAAACATACAGTAGAAATATAAGAAATATATAAGTATAGAATTCAAATCTGCTGTGGTCTGTTTCTATTTCGTATCTATTTCGTGGGGTCGTCCAGCGACTCTGGGGGACGCCTCGCGCCTGATTCGATAAACTAAGTAAAACAAAATAAACACCCGTGACCGTGACGATAAGGAAGGAATAAAAAAGCCCTTGTTGTGATAAACTCAAAAAAGCACTTGGGTGATATACATGCTATATTGAACCTAATAGGGGTGCGATAAGAGGCAGTTTTCGAGTAACTGTATTGAAAATACCTTTTTATATGTCATACAACCGTCACCTAAGGCAAGTCTTTCTGTCCCTGTGTTCCTAGAGATCTAGTTAATCTTATATATGTCCCCTGTGGAATAACGTAATTTGAATTTAGAACATTAGGTAAGTAATAAAAATTGAAACGTACCTACATGGTGCATCAAACGAGTTTGTACAGAAAAAAATGCTGGCCACTAACCAAAAAGACGAATAAAAGCTGTAACTCATATAGAACGAAAAAAAAAACAATAAAAAAGCGGGAAGGAGTGCTTCGGGAGTTTAAAAAAATACTGAAAATTAACGTTGTAGTTCAGTTTAGTTGTGATTTTTTTTTGTTTCATCTACATCACACAGTCGCATTATGTGAATGGGATTAAAGGACAAAGCAATGACTGTAAGTCGTGGGTTGCAAAGATTAGATACTTTTCTAATAATAAGTTTAAATCCCAACCTTTGATTATATAATGTCATCCCAACAAACGCAATGATTGATGGATTTATATAATTAACTCGGGTATGTATCATTTCATAAAATACTGCTGCACTAATTTTGTATTTTTGGTATTTAAGAATGTATTTTGTTTTAGGTTTGCGGCACGTGAAAAGCTCTCGTCTAATATCGTCTATCGTCTTGTAGATTAAGCGCGTCGAAAGTCATCGTTGATTTCTCGGTAAGTAGGTAAATATAAAATGTTTCTGTTAGGTATATAATTAATTACGAAATGAATCCCACATTTTATTATTTACATAAATTATGTTTACCTTTATGCCTACTTAGATAAACTGTAGTATGCTCCCATTGTTCGTCGTTCAAGGTGATCCTGTAGGTAGACTTGTTTTTTTTTATTGTGAGAAAAATTATCCTTGGTCGGAGTGGGAGACAGTGTCAGACTTCTACTGACCAAACGACCCACCTTTCCTTCCACCGTGCCTTGATTCCAAGGCCCCAGTGTACCGCTTTCGCGTCAACCCTCGCTTCGACCCTGCTGGGCCCCTACAGGTAGACATGTTGTAGCTCACCAATGAAGTCTACGTCGAAGACGTTTTTTCTACTAAGCCTAATTGGTTTTGTCCGCGTATGTACTAATTAGATCCAATTGAGTTCTAATTATTTACTAAATTGAGAAGCAATTGGCAATATGGTGGCCTGACAGAAGTCTGGCATAAGGGCAAACGCTAGATATGAACTTCCCGGCTTCGCTGCCTCGATGTCCTGTATTTCATGTCGATTAGGTACGTCGGCATCCTCCATACATTGCATTAAGTGCCTTTATAAACCTTTCAGTAAGCATACAAAGACCGCTATTGATGCCCATAATAAATCCATAATTATGACCGAGTCCTAAAGACGATGTGAGAAAAAATTGTTCCACAAAAGATACCTAGTTAGGTAGTACAAATAATAAATAAAGCAACATCACGTCAACAAATTGAAGCTATCTTAACAAAATATGAGCCTGTGTCATGTGTACGTACAAACATGGGCAGGTTAAAAACACGATATATTGAGTTATTTACATATCGTCGCTGGATCACGTGCCGCTTCCGCGGTATTGAGTCTGGCAGTGGTAGATTGTTTGCGACTGTGTTGCCCGTTGATAAAAGTACTACTATTTTGGTAGCTTTCATATTTTTCCTCGCAACATACGTAATCTTGTGATTTCGTTATATTTCCAAACATGTAAAAATGTCGGGAAGGTTATAAAATTCAAGTTGTTGCGCATTTTAGAGCAATACCCTGATTAGCAGTGTACACGCGGTTTATATATAGACGCCATTATTTGCTAGCCACTGAAATTTACTGCTCTCTCGTTTGGATTCCATACAATTAACGTGGGAGATTAAGCAGCAGTTGAGCAGTAAATACGCCCCTATCTTCTGCAAGGCAAAGCACTTGTTGCTAATATCGGAGTTAATATATTTTGATAATAATAAAGGAGAACAAGGTGATCAAGATCGCGTTATTTATTAGCCCAGCTTTATAGACTATTAAGATATCAACAAAAATGTATACTTATCTACTATCACGTTTATCGTTGATAACGTAGCCGTAGTAGTGATACTGAGAGTAAAATCTAAGTTAGGAAAATTCGTCCATTATCGACTGGCAACATTCCACATCAGTTGGCTTACGCAGGCGCGTCAACGCGACGCCTGACCGTGTAGTTAACAGCTGTTTGACCTTGATTTAACAAACAAACCAAACTAACCTAACAACATGGACTTCAACGACAAAGTGGTTCTAATTACTGGTGCCAGTTCCGGCCTCGGCGCTGCAACAGCCATCTACCTGTCCAAACTATCGGCCAAACTCGCCATCATAGGCCGAAAAGATCCGAACCTCAAAAGAATAGCCCTTTACTGCGAAAAAACTAAAGGATTGAAACCTCTTGCAATTACCGCTGACGTCACAGAAGACCTTGATGCTGAAAGAATAATTAAGGAGACGATAGAACACTATGGAAGACTGGACGTGTTAGTGAACAATGCCGGTGTTATTGGAATGGGCGGAATCAAAAATTCGTCGATGGAAACTTACGACAAAGTTATGAATACAAACATACGATCTGTGTATCAGTTGACAATGCTGGCTGCTCCACATTTGATTCAAAGCAAAGGGTGCATTGTGAACGTTTCGTGCATCGCTGGTACAAAGCCCAGTACAATGGCTTTAGCATACAACATCTCAAAGGCCGCATTAGATCATTTCACTAAATGCGTTGCTTTAGAGTTAGCTCCTGATGGCGTGAGAGTGAATTCAGTGAATCCAGGATTCGTGAAGACGAATTTGTTGAAGAATATTGGACTGAGTGAGGAACAGTTAGCTCTGTTCGTTGCTAATGTTGTAGGTAACATGCCCCTCAAGAAGGCGGTCGAAGGGGATGAAGTGGCAGCCTTGATAGCATTTTTAGCCAGTGATAAGTCGAAAAGTATTACGGGTTCTACATACGTTATAGACGGTGGTATAACGTTAAAATAAGAATCAGAATGTTTAAATCTGATTTTTTATGTAATGTAAGATAATACTTATTTATTACATTTTTCCTATCCGGAAAATCATAAGCGTAAAATCAATTTACCTAATTATGTTTTACTTATTTTTTTTCGATCTATTTTTATGTAACAGAAAGCCATTATTGTTATTGGAGCAAGTCAATCTTATTTGATTTCACTCGACTGTTTCCTTGAAATTAGAAAACTATTGTGTAAGAGATTTTTTGCTATTTATCATGTGCTAGATTGTATACAATGTTTTAATTTTCTGAATGTTATTAGAACCTACATTATACTATATATTTAGTAGGTAAGTATGTATATAACGTCTACCTAATCTTAAGTGTTATCTGGATTGCAATCTCTGATATCTAATGTTATTTATTTGATTATTCTTTTCAATGTGCTAGTCAATGCTTTTCCATATATTTTTAATAGATAGTAAAATATATTGTTGTTACTTTTTATTATTATAGAAAAATAAATGTATTTTAGTACCTAAATAATAAAGGAAAATAAATTATGATACCCATATACCGAACAACACTTTTTTTACCTAGATACAAACATATCTAGCTGAGCAAGAAAACAAATTGTACAAAATAAGTTTTTATTTTGCTATTTACGGGCACAGGTTTTATCTGCAATCTGAAAGATATTCGATACATTTATTCATTAAACCGTAAACCAGCAGTACGAATATATCGTCAATCAGATTAGAATACACGATTAGTTAAGTGGACTGACTAAAATGGCACGTGCTTAGTGCCTAGTTGTAAGCCAGGCTTTAAAAGATTTCAGATACGAATCCCTGTCGCGCTAGTGCAAAAAACACGCATAAATTACTCACTACGACTGGATTCAAAGTATCGACTCGGAGTCAAGATTCATCCTTAGGGCGATTTCGACTTGAGTACCTACTAGTGTGTTGTGAGATATGTTAGTTTCCTCCGAACTAAAACATAGTCCTCAATAGTATTAGGAATCGAAAAGTCGTAACCTTCCTTCTGCCTATACTCAACTTCTAACGACAGGGTCATTTCAAGTCAAATTCTCGACTCGGTCGAAGCCAACTGGGGCCTAGGGTTCGTGTCTGAAAGGAAGGTTCTGGCCCTGGTATTTATGGCAACTTATGACCGGGTAGGTTGCTTAGTCAGTAAGAGTCCGACACTGTTTCCCACTCCGCACAAGGGCGGGATTCGTCACAACCCATAACAAGCTCTGCTTAGCTTAAGTCTCGGGACTAGACCGGTTGTGTGATAATTGTGGAATGTATTATTGGATGATTTTTACCTAAAACTCACCATAAAGTGCAAAACAATGGACAACAATTAGTTGCTTACCTAAGTTATAAAACCATCGAGAAAGACCAGTTTTCAAACTGAAAACATCAAACATGGCTTATTGTTTTTCTTATTCAACAATAACCATATTTATTGGTCGAACAGCCATTACTAATTCTATGTGTTTTGTAATTCAATTCCCGCACAAATAGACAAGGATGTCGGAATTTACGACACAAGTCATTTGTTAGTAAATGGTTATGTCATCTGCAATTCTGATTATAACTTTCCTTATAACTCCGGCTCACTTAACATTCCAAGGAATACTTACTTTTTAGGGTTCGTTACTTCAAAAAGAAAAAACGGAAACCATATAGGATCACTTTGTTGTCGGTACGTGTCTGTCTGTTTGTCAAGATTAAGATCCTTTATCTCGGAAACGCGTGAAGGTGGCTGAAGACTTGATGTCATAAAGGATGGAATGGAAGTCATAGAGTGGAATTCATAGGTCTTCCCGTTGACCTAGAACCTTAAAATTTGGCATGAAGAAAGGTTTTATAGCACTAATATAGGGAAACACTGAAAACTGTGAATTTGTAGTTACCGTCACATTTTTTTTTTTCGAATTATTTGAAAATCTTCGAGACTGGCTTTGAGAACTGAACTATTTACATAACTTAAGTTTGTACGGAACCCTCAGTGCGCGAGTATGACTTGTACTTACCCAATTTGTTTTCCTACATTTTACATACCTGTCACATATTTCGTAATCGTTGCACAAAAACTTATGGCATATTTCAAGAGAAGGCTACAAGGTTTTTGCAAAACATAAATATGTATATTTACGTTTGTCGCCATCTTCAGTAGGTAGTAATAGATTTAATACCATCTATCTATCCCAGAAAAACGTACTTAGATCAATGACAACCACCTATGGGGAATTCATCAGGGTTCGTAATGGGAAATCTTATTTTCGATCTTGAATAAACGGGTAGGTAGGAACATTCAATCCAAGTATGGAGAAAAAAAGGAAGACGGAAGATACAACAAATTGCAAATTACATACATTATGATGGCCTGGCTTTTATTTGCAAGTGATGAAGTTATGAAAATGGTGGCACTGGTTTAAATATTTTTTAAGCTTGACCCGCTTAGAAAACAAAAGTAAACAGACCCCAAGGATTATATGAATTTAGCACATATTTTGATTGTATCAAACTAGTTAAATGCCCAGGTTTTGCAGGCTAAAATAATTTGGAAGAACTTCAATCCTTAATTCAGGAATCGAAGGCAAAGCAGATTGTCGCCTTAAGAGATAAAAAATGCACGAGAGCCAACTAGGCCCGATGCCTGCAAAGGTTGCGGGATTCTTCGAAAGAGTCACCTAGGCCTTAGAAAGCAAAGGGCAAATGAAGGGACACCCAGTTTTAGTCTAACGAGATTAAAAAATAAGAACAAATTAGGGTACTCTCAGCTGTGGAATTGTTTGAAAGAGCTACCGCGGCTCACACCAAGTGCAACTGAAAGAACACAGGTGGGTTTAATCAGGTCAAGTTCAAGTTTAACACGTTCCACCCAGAGTGAAACTAAACGATTTTCTATCGTAAAAAAAGTCCTAAGTACCTACAAAAAAATTTTAACATTGAAGATATGAAGACACCATTAACAACATATATCGACATTATATTACACGACTTTGAAAATATACACACTATTTAGATTCGTATCGCATATTTAATTTGTCACTCTTGTTTCGTCGAGCCACATTGCGACAGTACTTCAAACATTGTACCGTATTCGGCGAATGTGATCACACGGGGATGTAGCTCAGTGGTAGAGCGTTCGCTTTGCATGTGAAAGGCCCCGGGTTCGATCCCCGGCATCTCCAAAACCACTTTTTATAGTTTAGAACTAAGCTAAATAATTAAATATTTGATATTTGGTAATCACGGTCCCCAAAAATGGGCAAAATGACGTCACTAATGATTATTGGAAGATTTTTTTTTTTTGTTCAGACTAATAAAGCTGTATTTATCCTATTATATTCTCATTAAATGATAGTATATCAATAAAATTATTTATTGTATAGTGTGCCTACGGTGCATGTGTCTTCAGATTATTGCAAAAAACGTAAAATCGTTATTCGATAAGATCTTTTTTTTTACACGTCACATAAAGAATAAATTGGCTAAATTTCTCCTTACACAGGTCTGCTAAAAAGACTATCGAAAAAAGACCATATAAAATACAAAAATTCTATAGTTTACAAATAATTTAAATATTCTTGTCATGCGAAGAAAGGCTCCCCATCAACGATTGCATGCATCACTTTGGACCGATTGCTTACCATCAGGTGAGATCGCATTCAAGTACTAGTGAATAAAAAAAAAACCTGAGTGCTTGTAATAATCCAGAGTATATTGATATTCTTTTAAATGAATTTGTGTGTGTTGTGCAATATAGGTATGATTTAGTTACCTACAGGCCCCCTGATCACGTTACAATAATTTCGTTAACATCGAATACTATTGAATTGGCTACACCTTGAATTTCTTTATTCTGACCACGATATTGAGCGTTGCGATGACTTCAGAACAAAGGAATTGGCGGTGTGGCCAACTAAAGCGTTCGACGTTGTCGAAGCGATAGTAACTTGGCTAGAGGCAGACCATTTTATTAAATAAGAAAACCAAATAAAAAAAAACAATGTCACATTCTGTTGTATTTGTCCGAGTAGTACAATAAAGTAAAAAAAATTAAATACAGTTATAAAGACTTTTCATCGTCCATAAAAAATAATATAAAAAACCTGCTAATCAAGTCGAGGGGTGTCGCAATTAAATAAAGTAACGTGTCAACCGATTTATTGTTCCACTGAAAATAATTTAATAAGTAATACAATAAAATTGTATCCGTAATTCATTAGAAACAACTAATTTTATATTTCGAAAAAATACACTGTCTAAATTATGTTTCATAATAACTTTCATAGAGAATAATAATAATTATTATTAATTTTTCTTAAAAGGAATGGAAACATTATCGATACTACTCGCAAATCGATTACATTTAAGATTATATACATCGATTTTTCTCGATTCTTTACTTTTGAACACGACTCGAAGACATTACGATCTTTTACGCGCTAATCTAGCAAACTCTAGGTATACAATGAACACATTGTAATTTGGGAATTACCTACAATATTTACGTTTAGAATCTCCTTTTTACTTTTTTTTTATTTAGCTTACGGGAAATGTTTCTGAATTTCAACTATATACACACAGGTTAAACTGTATTTTAAGCAGACCAAGCTTTTGCCAATTTTATATTATTTCAGTTTACATTTTAGTATTTAGAACCAATATTTTTTTTAAATTTACTTGTTTACCTGAGCGTACACAGCTTTAGACTGATAGATTTTACATAATTATTCAATAGTTTATTAAAAACAAAAATTAAAATATTAATTAATTAACGCTAAGATTTCTATCAGTCTCGGAATACTGACTAAAATATATATTCTGAATGCTTTGGTTATCATGTAAGAGCCCAAATTTAGAATAACGTTTTGGCGGCACGCATAAATGTTATTCAGGACATGTACCGCTGTTATTGCATGAAACATTACAATTTGTACTGAATAAGCATATCAGAAATCTTATTTCAGTCATCCTAAAACAAATAGGTAGATAAGGCTACATTTCCTTATAAATACTTTAATTTTTCTTCGCATTTTTTTACCATTAATGTTGACATTCTACTTGAGCCCACACGCGCAGGCTTCGACACGCTTACAACTATATTTACGTAAATAGCCAGCTATAAATGCCTACACTTTACGGGCTAGTAATTTTGAACACCAATATCGATAATATCACTGTCCTGTCCAAAGATTTACATCAACTTTTTCAATATTTTTTCAGATTTCATAACTTACTCTTTTTACATTAGGTGTATACCTCAAAAAGTGAGAAGGTCATGAGCAGGAATGTGATTTGAGTAATATTGAGTCAAGAATACGACGAAAAAATTGGAGAACTAACACATACCAGTCGACAACTCTGAATAGACCGTCGGCTGCCAAGCAAGATCATCACGTCATGTTCGTCGAACATCTTCACTACGACGTACGGTGGAGCACCAACACCATCTACACAAGCGACAGCATCAAAGTTGTCGAAACACATCGGATACACGCTAAAACGGCAACTATTACGACGAGAATCGTTTAGGGGGTAAGCTCGGAGAGCTTTCACTGAGTTCATCGACAGTCTTGCTGGTAGTCCAGCACGATCAGCAGTGCGCCGGCGCGGGCTGCGTGGGCGGCGTGGGCCGCGTGGGCGGCGTGGGCCGCGTGGGCGGCGTGGGCCGCGTGGGCGGCGTGGGCGGCGTGGGCCGCGTGGGCGGCGTGGGCCGCGTGGGCGGCGTGCGCGGCGTGGGCGGCGGGGCCGGCGCGGGCGCGGCAGCAGCAGGCGCGGCGCAGCAGTTCTCGTTGAGGTCGGTGGCACGCTTGCGGCGGGGGCTAGGCGCGCGGCTCGAGCGCGGGCGGCAGGCCGAACCCGGGCAGCGCGGGCCCCGCGGGGCCCCCGGGCGCCAGGGCCCCCTGGCCGCAGGCGCGCACGCTGGCGCCCGAGCCGCCGCTGCCTCCGTGCTCCAGCGACGTGATGGACGGCACAGAGGGCCGCTCCGACGGGGCCGGCGACGGCGCGTCCACATCATTCTGCAACGATCCAACGCGCTCAGCTGTGGCGCCGGCTACAACACCACGGGGTGGGAGGGACGGGGAGGGGAGGGGACGGGGGGCACCGTTACTCACTCGCATACCGTGACGCCAACCAGACGACGGTCCACTGTCTTTGGACGGTAACGTCTCATCGTCGTAGACCACGAGGAAATAAACCAACAGAGTACTACTGCTAATACCACATTTAAACAAATTAGTAAAATCTAATTGATCTGTCAGCTAGTTTCTCTTTTTAACTATGTATAGGCTTATGTTTGCCCACCATCGCCAAGTTAGTAATACTGTACCAGTATTTTTGTTTAATTAGGGAAAGACAAAAAACTAAAGACGATACAATACGTATCGCGCGATAAATCTCCACTCCTGGGGTTTTTGTACTTTAACTTTGACATTTTTTATTAGTTCTTTCTTTTTTAAATACAATGCGCCACACTAGGAATGACTTCTGTATCGTGGGTACGTTTACAAACATGTAAACTCCCATACACAAGACACCCACTTGGAGCAACTTTCTATAGACCATACAAATATTTGCTCCTTCTGGCATCAGACCTGCAATTCACTCGATAAAGCAGAACTAAGAATCGGATATTTTCTTGATAATGTAACTGTCAGAACAAGCAGACTTTTTGAATTTAGGAAATGTCCCTTTTCTTTGATGATTACTCTATTAGCTTACTTCAACGCGGCCATCACTCGACAGTCGACAGACATCTGAGAAGCATCACGCGTTCACTAAAATACTGTGCTGATGGTACTGATGAACTATATAACGATGGAAACAAAAAGTCGTGTCAACAAATATATTTGGAATAAACTGCTTTACATTGTGGACTAGAAATACTTCTAATTCTTATATTACTTCGATTTTAGTTGCGAAAGCTTGTGATGTCATGTTTTTCTTTTGTTAATTTTTCGTCAAATCGATTCTATTATCGGATCGACTATAGATCTGATTGAATGGATATAGAAGCAGTTTGAAGCTTTTGATTAATGACGTTATGTAATCGATAATATTCTAAATCCATAAAAAAAAATCTTGAATGATTTTTTTTATACTGCAGCTTAATTTTTTTTTTCTTTAATAATTCGTCTAAAATACGATTTTTTTTGTTTTTTTTTTTTAATTTCATTGTTTAGATATTTGGATGTATAATTCTACTAAGAGAGGATGGATTTAAAATACTTAAAAAACAGGAAAAAGACAGCACATTTAGCGAGCGATTGGTGCGTAGTGAATCCCACTGTAGAATGACAAAGCGTGCCAAGACAACAGGATTAAAGCAAAGGAGCCCATTTCAACAGCAGTTTTTGAACGTCATGACTTTTTTGTAGATGGTATTCAAAAATCATACGAACAATAAGGAGTTTAAATACAACACGACTTTGTATGTAACCCAATGATAAACTAGACTAGTTTAAGGTCTAATAAGGTTTGTGAAAGGCTAATCAAGATACAAATTTAAACTGTCAAACTGATTGCTTGCAGTGATCACTGAGAAGTATCAATATGGACTTGTACAGTACACAGAAAACGAACAAAAAATTTCTAAAGCAAGAAAACGATGGGCCAACTCGCTGGAATTTGGAGTTCAATGTTCGTATAGTAGTTTCCTGCCATTATTTAAACGAGCAATTTAAATGGCAATTGAAGAAACAAAGGTGGATTTAATCAGTAACAATCTGTCACTCTCTCGTGCTCCACCAAAAGGTAATTTATTTATTTACTCCCAAACTAGATAACACTAAAAAAAAAGCCATGTAAGCATGGCTTGCTCCTTCTAAAATGGAAGGCGTTATTTAATGATTTTCCACCTCAAAAAAATAAGTTCTAGATACAGGAAGGAACCTTCTCACAATACGCAAGGACTTCTGCCCATCAAGCTTGTTATAGCAATCGGCATAGTAACAGCTGAGGCCGTTTGAACATTGAAAATGGGATAGTTCATTGTATGGTCAATTTTTTGAACTAGGTATGATGATTGCGATAAATGACCAACCTAAAAAGAAAGTCACATTTTATGTCTATAAGATACTTTTCAGTAGCTGTAATTTTTTGATTATCTATTATTTTGACAGTTAATCGGAATATTTGAAAAAAGTTTTACCATCTTTAGGTGTTCATATTGATTAGCCTTACCAAGTGACTTATACTACATAATTATTATGATTATGTGTGTTACCTTGTTAATCAAGAATTTTGTGTGTTAGAGAAAGCTGGAAGCATAATGAAGATATAGAAATAAGTTAGACATGCAAATGTATGATAGATATTTAGTATAGCATAGCGAGAAGATCATAAATATATAAAATTAAATAGAAAAACATATATACTCGTATATAAAATAAAACTTATTTTCAAAATATGCCTAATTATAACTAAATGGAGTTTGTCTAAAATAATGAATATTTGCCAACATTATTTCTAGCGATGTTCTGTGATTATGTGTAGAGTATTGACTATGGACGATGAAGAAAAAAATTGAAAAATAAAATGCAAACCTATGTGATAGTTTAAAGATATTATTTGTTTAGAAAACTAAACAATAAAAATCTAAAATATCGATAAAAATTACCTAAGGATAGCATCGATTACAAAATTGGTTGTCACTACAACTCTAAAGGTAAAATACATGATTTTTTACAATGATAATAAATTTGTAGCTCATAGCTTAAGTTTTACTGTGAATACTTTAAATACGGGACTATTAATAATATTTCTACATAAGAATAACATACTAAGTACATAATAATTTAAATGTACGTACATAATATAAACTTACAAATAAATACCTGTGGTACGATGTCGAAACCTAGATAATAAAATTCATATCAAAATGTTATGTTTTCACTATTATTCTCGAACAACACGCCATCGAATATAAAAGATCTACCTACTTAATATTATTTTAATAACAATACAACATTTATACCTATTTGTATAAATATTAGGATCCAAAAATACCAAATTTCGAGTATAAAAATAATTTTCGTATAAAAATCTAGGATAAACATCGGTTTCATGCGATTTTCATTAATATTTACATTGAATTCATTTAAAGGTATAACTTTCCTTACAATTCTACTCTAAAGAGTAAATACCGTGAATTAAACACATACATAATAATAGCTATGTCGATAATTCTCCTCACAATACAAAAATCTAGCGCTATTGTTGCATATTACATACTGGTAGCACATATAAAACCTTCTAGCTTGTCAACTTTTTTTTTAATCGCTATTTTTTCATCTATATTGTAGCATCCTGGAAGTTCGAACACTATGACCAACGAGGTTTGTACACTATTTCGGGACAGTCGGACGTAGCCACACTATTTTGTACTTTTGTCTTTCTCTTTTTTTCTACGCACTTACTGTGAGCGACGTTCTTACAACCCAAGTATGCTCTCCTAAGCGCACTTGTCACTTTGCCCTGATAATCAGCCACAATCCGATATTTTAATAAGGGATAACAACGAATTTGACAAAAATAAATGCTTGAGAATAACTTCCTTTTAACTAAAATGTAAAAATGCAATAAGATTGTTTTTTAAGGTGAAGGTGCCAGGATAACCCTTGAAATTGAAATTTTTGTTTTATTTTTGCAATTTCCTGCTCAGTTTCGGCTAGTATGGTAACAAAAAATATATTTACGGTAATGACATGTATGTATTTACATGTATAACTATATACATCACTTACTTTTATTACCACAAATACAATGATTGTTACTTTACCGATAATAGAGTTGCAAATAGCAAAAAAAAATCGAAAATTTTAATTACTTTGTATACAAAGTATACAAGTATACCCTGGATCATTTCATTTACCTTAAAGAGAAAATGGACAGCACATAAGTCAAAAAGAAAAGTCAGCCACTCAAAAGTAAGTCTGAGATGACGAATATGAGAATAAAGTCATAAATTCGATCAGCAGCGCATTTCAAATTACGGAAATCAGTAAAAAATTACAGAAGCTGAAGAGATATGTTATAAAAAAGTTATGAGATAATTTATATGTGAGAGAAAAATCTTAAAATAATTACCAATTAAATTGAAAATGATAATTCTTAGTGACTAGAGAAGAAAATTCATGCTTAACACAAAATATTCTCACCACGCTTATCCCAGGCTTTGCCTGCAATTATAACACGCGTTGACTAACAACCTAATAATCCTATTCACAATACGGCAGTCAAAACCCGACTTAAATTTAACTTACAGCTAATATTTATATTAATTAATAAATTTTATAAAAATGAATATAATATAAATAATAAGTATGCTTAAATAAAAACATGGAAGACAAACAAACAAAATATATATACATACATAAATAAGTAATTTGTCATATTCACAAAATAATGTAGATGTAAATTATTTGTGTGAGATTATGTGTGATGTTCACATGTTGGAAATTACGGGTGCTATAGAACATGGACCAGTTTTCACTAATATTATATAATATCTAAATAAAATCGTGTTGTTGGATTTTTAAGTAACTTTCGACTTAACACCTCGAGATGAAAATCCAAAGCTTTTGTTTATGTATTAATTTAGGTACAGCCAAGTTAAAAGAGAATTAGTACATATTGTTTCATACCCAGAATATTTATAATATTCAGATTTCTAATACTCCTATCCCGCACTTGATTTATTAAGGGCGGGATTCGTCATTGGACTATTTTTAGCCACCCAAAAAAAATCCCAGATTTATAAAACTCAGGTTTGTATTATTTAAGATTTATAATACCCTGATATTTTGTTTATTTAAAAAATACGCTTTATAAACACGATTCAATCCCAAGTCGATATAATTAGTCGTGTAGTCAGCTAGGAAACACTGGACTCATCTAGCATCGAAAAAAAAATGATGTGTAAAAATGATTTTTTTTTAAACCTACTTGCAAAATAAAGATCATTATCATTTACAATTAAACATCTAATCAGTCTGTATTTTCATACTATCTAACACAGTTACACCCAAAGTACCATTAGTACAAAAATCCAACATGTGAACAAAACGGGACCAAATGGCAGCAATCACCAGAAAGTAAAGAGTGTGAGTATGAGCGATGTGAAAGCGAGTATGTAGTGTAGGGCGCGCGTGAACACGACGCGGCGAGTTACCTTGAGCGGCACCGGCGGCACTTCCAGGTGGTAGCCGATGTCGCACAGGTTGCGCAGCAGCTCCAAGCCTGCAACACATAGCAAGCCATCTTAACACGAATACATTTTTTAGGGTTCCGCGCCAAAAGGTACACTTTCCCAACGGGACCTTATTACTAAGACTCAACTCTACATCTAACTGACACCAGCCTCCTAACCAGGTTACTATCGTTTCGTTAACGTCGAACGCTTGGAATAGGCCACGCCTCCAATTCAATTATTCTAACCGCGATTAACGTTGAGATAATAGAATAGAATAATACTTTATTGTACACCAAAAAAAGTAACAATTTTACATCTGCTTTTCTGTCCATTTTTATAATGTTTTCGAAGTTGAAAAGTATTCTATTTTAGTATACGATTGTATTGTTTGACTTGTTGTTTTGTTGTTGTTAATTTTTTTTTTTCATCTTTATTTCATGTTAATGCGGAATTATTCGAAACAGATATCAGTAAACCTGGAACGCAAATAGCAATTGAAGAAACACCTCAGTCTGACAAGCAATAACAAGAGCGTGAGATAAGATATTTGATGATTTTTATTACCTCGGGAAAAAAAACCAGTTCACAAGAGAAAGATGGACAAACTCACCAGGTTCTCGATTCCGTCCATATCTGGACTCCCAGGCGTCAAACAGCCGATTATAATACCGTGGCCCCGCGAGGAAGCCCAGGTACTTGTGTGTCTCGTACGTGGGGAATATCCGCTCCATGTCGCCGGTCTGTGTCAGCTCGTCCTCCGACTGGATGAGGTGGCGCACGTCGTCTGGTGTCAGCGTCGACAGGATGTCGCGCAGGTACTGTGGGACACGATGTCATTTTTTTTTATATAACTATCTAACCAAGAAATAATAATTGATCATCATCATCAATTCAGCTGAAAGACGTCCACGGCAGGACATAGGCCTGCCCCAAACGTCGCCACAATGACGGGTTGCTGGAATTCGATGGATGCGAGACGTACGGGAATAATAGATACCCTAAACTAAATAATAACTGAAATATGGCGTTGAAAAGCCTCCACATTACTGTCGACTGTAATTTGCACATAACACTGGCTGCATTGCCACACTGTATTGCAATTGCAATCCGCACTGGACCCGCGTGGTGGCGCATTCCCTCACCTAGATAGGAGGCCTGTGTCCCAGCAGTGGGAACATTAAAAAGGATGATGATTGCAATTGCTACGCTATTGTATAGTTGATCAGAATATTCGCGGTTTCTTGTGTTAAAAAAAAAGAAATTGTCAGGAATTAAAAAGAGGTTTAAAGAAGTTTAGCTTTTGCCTCGATGTAGGAGTCGAAATTGAGAGTAGACGATAGCCATACCCCAAGAAGCTCAAGATGATCAGGTAACTTTTTATCAATCAAGAGTGCGCTTTTGTACCTCCGTTATTCAGCGAAGGGAGTAAGCGACATTTGAAAGATTAAATCAACTATAGTTCGTTTTTTAATCCTAGACTACGATTTGACAACTTAGAATGTCAAACTTCAAAAAATTAAGAACATATTTCTAGAGTGACATTCTGAGTTGTCAAATCCTAGTCTAGAATTAAAAACGAACTGTACTATAGCTGTGACGAAACAAAAATACATTTGACTTAATTAAACATGATCTTACCATATCCCGATCGTCCATATTGGTATAAATTATGTGTTTATCTCTTTCTTCTTTTGACAGGTACACTGTATATAACCGGCTGTCATATGGCAACCCAGCCTGGAATTAAAAGAATACAATATTATAGGAAACAAATTCGTCAACATATGATGTCATATAGTTCGTTTTTTAATCCTAGACTAGGATTTGACAACTTAAAACGTCAAATTCCAGAAAATTGGGAACATATTTCTTGAGTGTGACATTCTGAGTTGTCAAATCGTAGTCTAGAATTAAAAAACGAACTATACGAATTAATCTACTAAAAAAAGTGTGTAACAGTTTTGTTTTCAGCAAGTTACCCAAAACAAATGGGATTATAACAACGGATCGTTTATCATCTCTCTAAACTACGCTTGTAGTTAAACGCGCCTCGACTTGTGTAGCGTAGTCACAAAAAAAAAATACATTTATTGCTAAGAACGTTTCGTGTCCATCGCTAACCAAACTAAGTTTAACATAGGTGAGCTAGAAAGAAGAAAGAAAGAAAGAAAAGAAAGAAAAAACGTTTATTTGCGCGAGAGTCACAATAAAAAACCAAAACAACTTAATAGGTAATAAAAAAAAAAAAACAATAATGCGACACACCCGCACAAAACGGCTGGTGCTCAGCAAAAGCTGGGGCTCATGTGTAAAACAGAGCCAAAGCGCTGATTTTCAGCACCAGCCGAATTCGACGGTAGACGCTGCTCGGCTACTTAACTTATATAAATAAACTAATAAACAAAATAAAAAATAAATAAATTATTTGACATACATAAAGTTAAAAAAAAAGAAAAATACAAAATTACAAAAAAAAACACATAAAGCTAGCTTTTCATACTACATACGTGTCCTCCGCAAATTATGCCTAGCTGGCATAATTTGCTACGTATTTATAAAAAACTGGGTCAACTAAAGTACGTTTTTTAATCCTAGACTACGATTTGACAACTTAAAATGTGAAACTTCAGAAAATTGAGAACATATTTCTTAAGTATGACATTCTGAGTTGTCAAATCATAGTCTAGGATTAAAAAAATGAACATTAAGCACTAATCTAACTCAGTTTGATTGGCGGTCGACGATCGGACTTTAGATTAGTAACACCAAATGTGCGCTTAATCACAAATATGTGTTCCAAAACTTGATTATATGTACTTTAAGACATGAACTATATACCTAATTAACATTACAACTACCGTAATTACAGACACAATTAAAAGACAATAGGTGTGCGAACACCGGTGTCCTAATGGGCCTAATGAACTAAATATACACTAAACCTAAAATAGAGGAGTCCAAAAATTCCGTAGCACCATTGTATAGTTCGTTTTTTAATTCTAGACTTCGATTTGACAACTCAGAATGTCACACTCTAGAAATATGATCCCAATTTTTTGGAGTTTGACATTTTAAGTTGTCAAATCGTAGTCTAGGATTAAAAAACGAACTATAGACTGAAAACATATAAAACAACATTAGGAGTTGTGTACGTATTTGAGTCATCTCTTCAACTGTTATCCCAAAAATTCATAGGTTTTATATTGTTAAGATGTTTCTAAAATACATTTTCTAACAACACTACATTAATAAAGTTAGTAAAATCACCAGTTTCTTAGGACTTTGCTTCGGGGCCATGTCGATATCTGTGTGACCCGGGACCTGGAACTGTGAGCTGTTGAATACTACCGGTCCTACGTCATTAGCCATACGTGAAAATAATTCTGTCTGTATGTTACGCTTTTACGCCTAAAATACTGAACTCGTTTTGATGAAATTGGATATGGTGGAAGCTTGAACTCCAAGGATGGACATAGGCTACTTTTTATATGTGTTCTGTTTCAACTTCGCTATAGATAACATTTACGCGAACAAAGCTGGATACTATATAGGCAATGGACTTTTTTTTTCAGCTGTCAACCATCAATTAGTCCTTTCACTGTGGGTGTAACAAGAGGGTGTCTTAGTCTTTTACTGACTAAAACCCACCTGTATTCCTTCAGGTGCTCTTTGTGTTCCAAAGTGGTATCTCTATCGAGAAATCTCGCAGCCCAACTATTAGACAAGTGGTACAGACTGAAATGAGAGTACGTATTACGTACATTCGAAGATTTTTGAGAATCATCACTAGAAGTCAAAAGCCTGAAAATATGACAACTATAGTCAGATTTTCGGACCATAACACTAGTTACCGGAGTTATGGAGATCAGAAAGGTATTTACAATCCTCAGCACACAAGTTGAACCGTCATAGCGGCCTTAAATGCACAGTAATCGAATTTCGGATCTCTCAAACATAGCAATAGGTTCAACTTACTTGCCGCATACTATACTCTATGCTGTTTGCACACCAATATTTTATTGACATTGTACAAATTAGCAAACAGTATACACGTCTTATCGTATTGAGTAAAAGATCAGAGGCCCTACCACGAGCCTTAAACACGATCCATTTTACGACCTAAACTGAAATGCTAAAGAGATGGAGCTATACAGGGTGTACGGCATGATAGCCATTTGAACATGATTGTCATGGTAAGGCCCCCGCTCACAAGTAAAAAGTAAGCGAAATATAACTCGCTTATAGTTACCCCACTAAAGGTTAAGGCATCAAATAAAATCACCAGTTTCTGTGGTTTATCCTTGGACAGCATCTCGAGGTTGGTCTTGACCGGCACCTGGAACTGCGCCAAGTTCAGTACTGTGGCCACCAGCGGACCCTTCACGTGGATATCCAGTGGAGACGCGCTGTGTAGGCTCGGAGATATGTTCACCTGGAAGTACAACATTCAGTCAAAAAATTATCTGGAATGGATGATTATTTTGTTTATGTTTCCAAATTCAAATTTTAGATATTTTGTTGTCGCTAGATTGGCACAACTGTTTTCCATTTTTGTGCAGAGTTTGAGTTGCACTTATCTACACTAATATAATAAAGAGGTAAAGTTTGTTTTTTTACTTTTTTGTTTGCAAGAGGTAATCTCTGGAACTACTGGTCCGATTGGAGAAATTTTGGCAACAATAGAAAGCTGCTTTACTCCTGAGTGACATAGGCTATATTTTATGTACGCGGGCGAAGCCGCTGACAAAAGCTAGTTATTTATATGTAACTAGCGACCCGCCTCAGCTTCGCACGGGTACTGATATTGAATATATTATGCATGTATTATGCACATAAACCTTCCTCTTGAATCACTCTATCTGTTAAAAAAAGCCAAATCAAAACCCGTTGCGTAGTTTTAAAGATCTAAGCATACATAGGGACAGGAAACGACTTTTATACTATGTAATGATGTCTGAGTATGGTTTCCGCACTTAGTCCTATGCAAACTATAGTACGAGATTTCTAGTGCCAAAATTCGCAGAGCCAAACTTCAGACTCACCAAAATCCGACGGCCATACTGTAGGTAGTTGTCGATCGTTGCGTACTAACTACCTATAGGTCATTGAACTCGCTCAGCTAGATTAAAACGATCAAAATTTAACCGTATTTAATAAAGAATAAATACTAAATGATTTCTAATTACAAAAAAGCCCTTACCTCCAACAACCAAGGTTTGAGATCCTCATCCAAGAGCACATCAATACCGAACAACTCGTAACAGTTGTACCGGGACGTGACGTTAGCTTTGGTGAGCGAACTGATGCTGGCCTCCCCCGCTATGATGGTCTTTATCACCAGGTCTTTCATGGCCTCCCACAGCGCCTCTGTGTCGACCAGTTTCTCGGATTTCAGGTATTGTAGTAGGGTTTGGAGTGTCCTGTAATGATATAAGAGATTGTGGTAGTTCGAAAATACTCTACATGCGATTTTAAAGACCAGCAACAAATTGGTGCCAAGGTAATTGTTACCAGGCCTATTGATTACCAGGTTGGAGAGAGATTTTTAACAGAAATTACTCGGTAGCACTCTATTTTTTTTTTTTAAGTGGGAAAATAAACCAACTACCTCTCAGGGCCCTTGGGTGCGGCTTGAAATAGTGTCAGATTTTTTTATGACTATAAATACACTCTGATTCCTGTTTTGCCTTCCTTCCAGAGCCCCAGGTTAAGTTTTACATGGCCTCGGCAACTGTGAGCCACTTTTATTATTATTATACCTAGCCTGTATTGTCCCACTGCTGGGCAAAGGCCTCCCTCCATTCTTTCCAATCATCTCGGTCACATGCTTTGCCGCTCCAATTCTCAAGGAAGACATCCAGGTCGTCCCGCCATCTCCTTCGTGAGCCACTTACCGTTAACAAAAAAGATATATTCCGGTAAATCAAATTAACATCGCTGCGGTATTTTACGCACCGTCGTTAATTAACGATTTTAAAAAATATTTTTTATACAATAAAAAAATAGATCAAGAAATGTAATAGGAGTAAATATAAAAAAACGTGAATTCATATTCACGCGCATCAAACTGAATATAATCCTTTGCTCACAAGTGTAATCGACCTAGCTGAACAATCTCTGCTTAGGTTGGGACTGGGCGTTATGTGATAGTTTCGGCCGAATAAATATTGAAATTGATGATTATTTCTCTCTTACCATTTGTGTCCTTCGCAGGCAGCAAAGTCTTCATTTGGTGTGTAATTCTTAGATAGTCTATTGATAGAGTAATTTGTCAGGTGCATATACCTGTCATTCAAAAATGCTAGCTCGTCGTTGTACTTTACTGTAACCAAACAAAAAAGACATTATTAGAATGTGTACTTCATTTAGATCGCGATGGACGGTTTATTTTACATAGAATTACTGCCTTTGAACCCTTAAAGTCGCAGCAACTATACACCATTCAAAATAACATTAGACATTAACATTAGATATATTTGCTTTTAATGCCATCCTTATGCGTCCGGAATAGAAGTCAAAATCAGTTGATGAGACAGTTAAAAGGGTTTCTTTAAATATCTAATCTTAACGCGAATATAGACAACACGATTGCTCGGACCAGTATCAGTAATATGGATCCCATCCGGGCAATAGTCTCAACGAAGGTATGCATAGTATATAGATAAAGTCGACAAAAATTACGAATGCTCAGTTAATAAAAATATTCCTGTGCACGCACAGCTAGTAATAAAATACGAATCGAGTGATCGAGCCGTGAGCCTTGCTATGCAATTATGGACGATAATTGCATAGCATTAGGGTCGTCCTTGTGCAACTTTGGCCGATTGTACATACAGTTCTAAAAGTATCATAGTTACCTGAAGCAAACCTCGCCAACCCATCTTTATACAGATATATCCTGAGTGGATGCACTGACGTCACCAGAACGTACAGCCTGAGATCAAACTTGTTGCCGTTGATGAGGTAAGGCTTCGACACGTAGCGCTGTACAACGACGGGCCGCTTCTTAGGGATCTGGGTCCATTTGGAGACCACCTTTATGCCTGTACCGCGGGCTGATGCTGGCTGGAATTGGAGAAAGGTAAAATTATTTTTTGGTCGGGTCTACATGTCAACGAAAAATATTTAAAAAAAAAATGTGTCCACGCCACGGTCCCTACAAGACAGGTTTAAACCCAAATAAATCTTGCAATAAAGTAGTATAAAGGATGAAATCGCCGAGTTGCCGGTTGGCGGAAAAAGTACACCAGGTAATATTTGAACCCGTACTATGATTGTAGATGCAGAATATTCGACGAAGGAAACCGACCCTTATTAATGAGGAAGAAGACGCGAGGAGGACGAATACTGTGTAAAGTAGATGGTGATACACAAAATGTATAACTGTCTCTATTTCACAGCAGAACAGTGACAGTGTTAACATAATGTTGTGAAATTTTTTTCTTAAAATTATCAAATAAATTGATAATTGTGAATTTGTGATGTAAAAATCTTTCCTAAAATTGACTAACGAATTGATTATTCTGTTCCTTATAAGAGTACAACACTGGATTTGATTTTAAGGCGAAGATATGGTTTTTTGTTTCGTGCAGAATATTTTTAACTCAAAGATTGGCTTATAGATAACACATCGTGACCTTGAATGGAAACTTCATGTTTTTACTTTAAAAAACAATCAATATGCTAACGGTAACCGCGGCAACTGAATAGCACTACAAAAATGAATGGAACCAGGGGCCATGCACTCATAAACAAAAATAATCTTGTCCTTGATATTGATACAATCAAGGGTACATCATTCCAATCTATGTATATTTATGCACCCCACTTTTATATTGTCTAGACATACGTAAATAAAAACGTGGCATTGACTTCCGAATATCGTCATAAAAATCGACATACCCGTAAGTATTGAGTTCTATATGCAATGTCAGTGTCGAGTTCAGTGTTCGGATAAGTATTCTTCATTACATAGTATAAAAGTCGCTTTCTGCTGTCTGTCCCTATGTATGCTTAGATTTTTAAAACTAAGCAACAGATTTTTTTTTTTGGAACCAAGACCAAAAAAAAAAAAAAAGTTCAGTGAACTTTAAACAGTTAGGCAAACATAGATGTACTAACTAGCAGATTTTTTCGCGACTTCAGGTTTGGTGCCATAGTAAAAGTTGTTTGTTGCCATGGCTACAATTATGTGGTTTTTAAGTATCAGTCACTAATTACTAGTCACCCCATACACAAACTTTTGCGTTTATAATATTAATAAGTAAGATTAGAAATTTAATTAATAGGATCATTAGATGCTTACCGGTTTAATAATCCACTTTTCATTATTAGCTGCATACTTTTCCCAGTCGTGTTTTAGCAGTTTCATATCATGGGGCAACACATACGTTTTCGGCATAATACCAAACTCACTTAAACCATATTTAGACACCAGTTTCTGTAGGTTCCTCCATAATCGGTCTTTTCTACCGATTTGAAACGTGCCCGGGAAATGGTTCATCTTCTGTCCATCTTTGATTGCTCTGAACATGATCGACTTCATGTGTTTGCCCCAGATGCCGATCCATTCTATAGTTTCTGTAATCAGATAGTATGGATCTGGTTTAGAGAATTAGGAGGAATCGTCCACCGTATTGAGAAAGTAACACAATGCTGCAAACTAACTACTATTCCCTTGCAAAAACTCTTGTATAACAACTATCTGTAGACCATATTAATGTTTGATGCGTGCGGGAATCGAACCCGTGACGTGCAGCGCAGCGGTCAATCTCTCAACCACTGTGTGCCAAACGTACCGTCATAATATTTGACAGTTTAACATCATCGTAATAACGTGGAGATTGCTTCAACAGCCTTTTTAATGTTCCCACTGCTGGGACAAAGGTCTACTCCCAGTGCGACTTGATGGATGGATCATAGGTCTTCGAATTTTTGGTTCTAAGACATGCTGGTTTCCTCACGATGTTTTCCTTCACCATTTGAAGAGCAGAGGTGATGAAATAATAAATACAAAGTAGTGATGTGGAGGTTTTTCGTCAGTAAATGAAAACAATGGTACCTAAAAATAATAATTATCATTATGAACTACTTTCAACCCAAAAGCGTATGTTGAATATATCAAACAAACACTCGCATTTATTCCCCCTGGATCCCACATTCAAAATCATAATCTTCATCTCATCACCTCTTCTGACACCTGAGCGGATTAAAGGGCTAAATAAGACGGAGTACCCAGTCACAAATACTCATCATCATCAACATCAGCCTTTTAATGTTCCCACTGCAGGGACACAGGCCTCCTCTCTCAAGGAGAGGAAATGGGCCATAATCCACCACGCGGGCCCAGTGCGGATTATCAGTGCGCAAATACTCGACACTAGCGAATAACAGCGAAAACATTCGTCGGAGAAATCCGACAAGGGCGATTGTAAGTTTTACAAGGAATATAAAGACCTTACCTTCCTGTGGACATTCAGAGGTATCACACTCGCTCTTCACCAACCGAAATCCAGAATTCGTCAGCGTTTTCTTCACGACTATCGGCGTTATTGTCGTCAATTTCCACTTGAGGTGCTTTTGTATGGGCAGCGGTATCTTGAGACCGGGGCTCTCTTCGTGGCCGATGAACTTGAGGTAGGGGGGCACGCGGGGAAACAGAGACGGACGAAGACAGCTTGATATTGATTCTGGGAGGTGCAGCGGCGATTCTGAAAATTTGGAAGTTCTGTGTCAGTTTTATGTGGGGGGTTTTATTTTATTCTATCGACAATCGCTTCTCCTCCCAAAAAATAAAGTAAATTTCTTGAATTTTTCAGTTTCTAAATTTCTTTACACCCCAAATACGTGAGGAGACAAAATGGCCCCCACGTGACGCGCAACGCTGTCAACAATTGCTCAACAACGTATCCCACGTCACATAATTGCGTTGTTAAAAAGGGCAAGTTGCGGGACACTAAGCAACGTTATAGCGTCACTTAAAATGGGTGCTGCACGTCATGACGGGGGACATTTTGTCCCCTAATATATTAGACTCTTGAGTATATATACAAACCATGTATACTCAAGGGTTTTAAATCGATAATATTTTACTTTTTTTTTTTGTAATTGAGTAAAGTACGCTATCACTCTTTCTTGTACTGACTGATTGTCGACAGAAAATAAGAACGTCTAATGACGAAAAACGACAGAATATCTTATAAGAAATTTATAAAAGAACTTGTACTATAAAGACTACGGGCTATTTAGGAAACAAACAAGTAATACAGAGAGATATGGAGATATCAATTTAATTTTTAAACATACCTTTTAAAAAAAAGGATCAAACTAACAAAAAATCTAGAGAAATGTTTAAAAAATGGTGATGGGGAAATGTTTGATATATGCTCGAATGATCCTAATCTTAATGCCTCCTACGCTACATAAATATATATGTAATTTTTTTTTTAATAAATATTATTATTTATTACGTCTGGTAAAGTGATTTTAAAATAATAATTATTGATTACATAACGCAAACCAACGATGTATGACGTGGATAGACGATGGATGACTTTTATCATTAACAATTACAAAAACTGTTCTGAAAAAAATCCAAAAATGCTTTTTGCCTTACAACTATAACCATAAGGTCGTAAGGAGCTTAGGAGTAATCGATCTATACTAAGAAAATGGTGGCGGTCGAATATAAAAGCGAAGTGATTTTTCAGTTATGTGTAGTCAATTAGTGTCGTCGAAACGGTGCTTACGGTGTAAAAGTGAGATAGAACAGGTGAACAAACAATGAAGTGACGAAAAAACTGAACGAGTGCCAAAGATCATGTAATTTAAAAAAATATCCGCATACTTACTACGCATGTTGTTTACAATACTTATGCCCATTTTCACCGGCACTAAGAGACACTAATGGTAACCTAAATGAATTAGCACTATTTTTTATTTTACATTATTTTAGTCATTATTTTTAAAGTGTTTGTGCACTCATTCGTATTTGATTCGTATTTGTGTGAACAAATTCGAAGCCAATCTTATAATATTAAGTGTACTCTATCGTTAATCACATCACTGCTTTCCAGCATCAGCTGAGATAGTGACCAAATGCGAGCCTATCTATAGTAAGAAAAAGTGTTCTGGACAGTAAAATACTACACTTTTAGGGAATGGTTTCATCTAGAGTACAGCTAAGCGGAATTCCATGACGGAGTTTGTTTTCTGACAGCTATAAACTAGGAGTCTTTAAATAAAAAACCAATAAGAAATAATATTAATAGCTGATGCTGAGAGCGGTCAAACGCGACCCTACTTCTAATATTGTTGACTGAAACTTAACAGTGGAGCATCATGTTCATCTGTGTTGGGGACATACATTGAGAAACTCTCAGCTTTTATAAAGTAACCAAACTGTCTAAAGCAGCCAAATCATTTGTTTAAGTAAACCTCAGCTGATCGAATCCAATTTTTTTTTAATCACGATTCCGTTAAAAATACAAATCGAATATGAGTACACAAACATCATTAGGTGTCGCATAGTGTCAGTGTAAACGGGAACTATAAAAAATCTATATAACAACATATCTACAACGAAACAATACGAAAAGAAAAACTAAATAGACAAAACGTAAAAGACACATTACGAAAACTTTTCTAAAACTCCCGTTAAAGTTACATAACATTAATTGAACTTATTCAGTTAAAGTTATGTCACTTTAATTGAAGTTATTACGAAATAGCGTGCCTTTATACGAAAGCTATCGACTTTTTAACACAATGTAAATTGCGAATGAGTGGGGGGTTGCTTGCCTTTGCGTGCCGGCACATATTTGAACGGGTTTGTTGTGTGCAAAGATGCCAGAAACATTTGTTCCTTGCTCATGGTCATTTTGTCTGCAAACAACGGTAGATTATGTATTGAAGGATGATTGTGGTTGAATGGTAATGACAGTATTTGTTCTACAAATAGAACAATGATACTGAATTGGCGGTTGTACTTTTTTTTGTTTTCATTTGTCGAGGTTGTTGTACGAACATTATGAAAATGTATATTTATGAGCCATTAGTTAACTTTTATATAATTTAAGCCCATAAGTGCCTATGCTTATTATAGCGGCAACTGTGGAGTTGTTTAGCAAGTCCTCAAAAACACAGGAGAAAAATAATGTAAATAACGTTTTCACGTTAAAATTCATTTATTTTGTGGTTATTATTGGTTTAAGATATATGTCTCTCTTCGTCACACTGTATTGTACAGGAGGTATTGTAGAGGAGTGACATCTTAAAAGATACATTGTCCAAAGGCATGGACGCTCCGATGTGTACCATCAAATGTATCATGGACCATTACCCCTAGTGGTAGCGAAAGAATTAGAAAATCGTTCATGTAGAATTCCAAATTCTAACACTCAGGGGCCCAAAAAAAAAGTATTTTATTTGGTTTGCAAGTCAATGTCTGAGAAACGGCGTATAAATTAGTCAATCGTGATGGACTATTATAAAGTTACTCTTCTATAACTACTAGAAACATGCCGTTTTTCTCGGCCTGACGACTTGTGTGCGTGCTATGAAACCATAACATCGAACAGTATCTAGCATCTAGTGTGTTGGTAATATTCGACAATGCTGTTGAATTTGTTAGTTGAACAAACGCTTGCTAAATCATGAAGACACTAACTCAAAAATGATGGTTTTGAAGATGTATCATATAAAATGTTTCAGGACTAAATATTTTAATATTTACTTACATATTTTTTGAATTATGTCTCTTTATTACTAAATGTGCCCAAATGATTATTCTGGTATAGTTTTAAACCCTGAACTTCGACAGTGATAAACTAACATGTGATCCTTTATTTAAAACCAGCGTCAGGCACTAGTTGTCTGACATTCATGCTTAAACTAGACCCGAGTCCAGGCCGAGTGAGTTAGTGTGAGTGGTCTGATACCAGTTGTCTGGATTTATGCTAGCTAGATCTTAGTGCAGTTATGAAGCACACAATTATATATTATTCTTCTTTTTTTTTAGGATTCTGTTAGGATATTGTTTGTGTGCCTTGTTTTATGCCAAATAAATTCATTTTCTTTCCTACTTCATTTTATTTTTAAATGCATATTGATTACTACAAGTTTTAGAGCACTTACCTTTCGATATCGCTATCTTAGGCGTCACGACAGTACCATTAAGTTTGGTGGACAGTTTCGTGACCATCACGAGATTCTCCTCCTCTTTCTTCCCAGCAGAGGGGAGGGCCGGCTTGTCCAGCTTCGCCATCTCTGCTATAGCTGCATCTGTTTCCATTTGCCAGTAGTCCAGTGGGTCTGGTGACGGAGATCTGCTGTTCGCACTGTGGATCATGAAAAAAACAATATTGTACAAGGTCAAAATATAATAATTGAGGAAATTTTGTGAAGTTTATGTCATAAGATAGTCTAGGAAAGACGGTAGCAACCTTAAAAGGCTTATTGTGACCGGCAAAGTGGATAGGAAAAGACGAAGAGAAGAAGAGATAGGGTTGGTCCGACCAGATCCGCACCGCTTTTGACTCTACGATATTCAATGCCCTTCACACCACCAAAGACAAGAACATCATTCAGGGAAAAGTAATAAAGCAGGGTGGTCACAACCCTCAGCATTGAGGAATACGACGGAAGGATTACAAGGATATCATAAGTTTGACTCCGTTTTAATACCACTCGAGTAATACCATGTTAATTATCTAGACCAAACAGTTGCCATTGCGTAAAACTTAATTTTTAAAATTAATAAATTTAAGAATCTAAAGTACAGCCAGCAAAAATGCTTTAAATAGGACCCTCGTAAGTCGGGGCCGTTACCTCTCGGCCACTACTGCCCTACAACACCATGAGGAAACCGGCATGCTCTAAAACCAGAAATCGGCAGACATGATTGTGACATCCACCAACCCGCACCGGCCCGCGAAATATTACGGCTTGTTCCCTCTCGATCCAACAGTGGGAACAATATAGGGCTGATGTCACGCTATACCTATATAATGTCCGCTACTCATATCATCAAATAATAATTATAGATATCCAAAACCGCTGTAAAAATTTGCTGATCTTAATGATAAAATGTATGTAATTTAGGTTACGGTGTAACCTAGCTAGACCACCAGGACATTCAACTATTATATAAATTCCCCCTCAATTTAATTTTTCTAGACAAAAAGAAGTTATTTTTTCATACTAAACTTATACAATTTTCCTAACGAGCGGTCTAGCGAAGCCCCGGAAAATGTGCAGTCGTTAAGGTAGCGAACGACTAGGCTTTGAAAAGGAAAATATCCTGAAAGTAGGCTATTAACCCGATGGAAGGACGTCGCAGTCCGCATTGCGGGCACTAGGTGAAATACGGAATAGAACGCGAGACAGGACTTTAATATTGAAGAAGTTCTGAAGCGGTAATTATACTGTCTGGTTCGCACGAAGATACGAAAATACCGTCTTGAGTTAGTCCAAATTTTAGTTTCTGTTAGGCTTTTTCATAAAATCCGCATTGTTTTTTTAAAGGAGTTTTACCAGGATTCTTTTTCTTATAGGTACTTTTTTAGTCAATTAATTTTTTTGAAAACAGATGTATAATTTCGGGCACCTCCTTAATCCAGTTTTACTTCTTTATACAGATGGCCCGTTTTTAGTGGCAAAAATTAAAAAAAAAAAATGACAGTTCTTAAGTCATAAGTGACATCATACTTGTTTTGTTTCGCGATTAGATGCTGCCCCGGCTTCGCCTGTGAGAATGTAGGAAATTATCCCAAAGGAGTCACAAGCACGAAGTCCCGACATGAAAAGTATCCTATGTGCTATTCTAGGACATAGTCTGCTTATGTGCCAAACAGCCAAAATTACTCAGTCGTTCAATAGAAATAACGTACATAGGTACATACATATAGACACACACACAGACATCAACTTTCGCGTTTATTAGTGGAATGACAATGTCACACAATTGTTTGCAATTCTAAATTTCAGAAATAATGCTTTACAATTCAAGGATATTGAATACAGAAGCGGGTCACCTTGACAAAACAAAATGTTTTGAATTTTACTTTATTTTTTTGCAAATCGTCGGTATTTGTGTATACCACAATACATTTTAGCAACTTCAATTTTATTTTAACTAAACGTTTAGAAGCTAGTTTTCTAAACAAGTGTATTTCCTTCATTTCATTATCAATATTTAACACCGGCTCACAAAATATATAAAGAAACCAAACCAATGAACATAAAACCACTATATACCCATTGTACATTTCGTTTTTGTAAATGTTTAGTCCACATTATGAGGTGTACAATAAAGTTTATAACAAATATTTATATTTATCATGAAAATATTAAATCATTACATCGTATAAAACAAAGTAGCTTCGTCCCTATGTATCCTTAGATCTTTAAAAGTACGCAACGGATTTTGATGCGGTTTTTTTAATAGATAGAGTGTTTAATTCAAGAGGAAGGTTTATGTGTATAATACATGCATATTATATTAAATATCAGTACCCGTGCAAAGCTGGGGCGGGTCACTAGTATTAAATAAATCTCTCCATAATAACTTATCTTCCGTACGATTGAGACAACAAACAGCGAAGTTCACGCCGAGCAAGTTTTTTAGTTCTACCCAAGACAAGAACGTAGCTCGGCACAACAATGTTTAGCTATGCAGACGCAGATATTTATAACAAACTACCGTCAACAATTAAAAATGTAAGCTCCTATAATGTATTCCAAGTACAACTTGCCCGACATGTAGTCGAAAAGTAACTAGAAAAGCGGGTGAAACCGCGTGGGACAGCTAGTGATTTTTTTTTAATATTAAAACTTTAATGCAGCACTAAGTAATGAAAAGAAGTTTTTAAGACCAATGACTATCACCCTTAGAATAATAACGCTATCACCATAAAAATTAAAAAAAAAGTTACAACTAAAACTTTATTCTAAAGTTTCCTCAACTTTTTCGTCTAAGTTCGTCAATTAGCAACGAAATGTCATCGACCTATTCACCAGAGAGACTGTTCACATTTCGTTTATCACCTTTAAAAATAAAACAATAACACACTTTCCGTACAGCTTAGGATAATCTACCGCGCGGGCCTAGTGCGAATTGGTGGATGTCACATGTCTTCGAATTTTTGGTTCTAGGACATGCCGGTTTTCTCACGATGTTGTCTTTTACCGTTTTGAGAACAGTGGTGATGAAATAAATTACACCAAGTAATGCGCCTGGCTGGGTTTGAACCCGCGACCTACAACTCGTAAGTCAGGGCTTTTACCACTCGGCAGCTCGGCCACCACTGCTCTCACTTTTTGTTGTAGGTACACCATAAATACAATTTGGTACATGAGGAGCTTAAATTACTAAGGTTTTAGAATGAGCGGTCTTATCAGTCTTTAAGTTAGGCTGCGAGAAAGTTCGCCTGAATTACGTGAGTTTTAGTCAGCGAAAGTCTGACTTTTCACGTTCCACCCTCCCAAAGAGAAAGGAAATTTTACTAGTGAGTGACTTACTTTTGAAAGCATGATTCAGATAGTGGTCAAATGGAAGCTTATAATATTAATAGTCTAAATAAAAATGGATGACTAAATCCACTCGACTACGGCCAGACTGTTGCCAAACTTAAGTAACAGTGGGCAGGGCAGGGCACATTGCCCGCAGAACAGATTATGACCGAAAGGATCTGGAGTGGCGACCACGTGCCCGAAGGTGCAGCATTGGAAGGCGTCCCACAAGGTACACCGCTGAGCTGGTGTCAGGAATCCGATGGATACGAGATGCACAAGATCGGTCGTTATGGTAACACTAGGTCAATTCTACCAGTGGACTCCTGATTTCCTCCTGGGTCCAAGGGTAGATGCGAAAGCCCTTCCCTGGCCCTGGGATTAAGGCAAGGAAGGAACGGGATAAATTGTTTAGTCAGTAAGAGTCTGACAACTGGCGGGATTCATCATTGGATGATTTTTACCTACGATAAAAAAAAAACCAGTGGACTTTCGGTTGAAGTGAAGATAATGATAACAAAATGTGTGTCTAAGCACGATACCTAAGAACGAGTGGACTAATTTGGATATACTTTTAAACTATTTAATGAAGTTTCCAGAAAAAATTACTTCGCTATCAACTGTTCAAGCTATCAAAATTAGGGTCAGCTGTCAATCGAAAAAGTTACCACGAGCTTCGAACGCAAAAGGACACACAGATGGGTTTCCTACAGCAACTGTAGGGGCCCAGCAGGGTCGAAGCCTTCTGAGGCAAAATTGATGCGAAAGCGGAACACCGGGTCCCTGGAACTAAGGCAAGGAACGGTGGGTCGTTTAGTCAGTAGAAGTCTGACACTGTCTCCCGGTATGCCCAAGTGCGGGATTCGTGATTCATTAATTTTTCCCACCAAACAAAAAAAAATATGGGTTTCCCACAGAAAAATAAATAAATAATAAAAAAACTCACTCTTCATTATCCAGGTCGAGCGCGAGACAATCAGCCTTGCTTCCAGTCTTCATCTTAGGACTACTCGTCTTCTTGAGTTTCTTCTTTGTCTTCGTCTTCTTGCTCTTCTCAGCAGGTATGAGGGTCCCCGAACTCACTGGGAGCGCCGGGCTCACGGCTGGGCAAGTCGGCGTTGGCGTGTCTTGGCGTGGCTACACGGAAATAAGGAAAAATGTTTACACATTTTGGAACGGTTGAAATGTTAATAGGTTATTTGAGGGGAGTGATCCAGTTTCGGATATGTTTCTGGGAGTTATGTTACGTAGACGTTTGTTTGATTATCCCAATATATTGTGAAGGTCAGATGAGTCTCGGTTAGAATACAATTCAACCATCATTTAGGTACCTTCAGGTGAGATAGTGGTCAAACGCAAGCCTATGTATAATATTAAAAAAAAAACAATTTATTCAGTGTTATCTAATTAGACTAGCAACAAACACAATAAACTTGAAAAAGTAAGGATTACATAAAAGTTTTTCAGGAACAAACTCACGCAGGTATCTTTAATTTAATCGTGAATCACAACTTTAATGCCGAAATAATTTTGACTTGAAAAAAGTAGTGTTCAAAAAATGTTTACATGAAAATGAGCCAAATAGCCAAAATAATTTCGAAAGTAACAAACATTTAACAGCTTCAAAGCAATTAGACGCGACTATTGCGTAGCACAATGTACAGACAATATTTCCGACTTCTAATTCGGCAACAGTTTTAAATATTCAACAAGTAAGATCAGAGAAATGTTTTAAATATTTCAGTTACATCTGGCAGTTCGAACCAGGCCTTAACTACGGGTAAAGAATAACAAAGCAGCCCAGTGGGTCAAGGATGTAAGAATTTTAGATTTAGAACACATGCAGGCAGCCTCTGTAAGTGGATTTAAGAATAGCTAAGTCTTCTCACTATGCTGTTAGCTGAGCTTAGAGTTTCAAAAGCCTATCATAGAGGCCGCGCGGGAAAAGGTCGGGTAAACCGAGTCATCGTCTCCTTAAGCTTTTTACAACTAGATCCCGACTTAACCGGGAAAATTTAGTATAGGTATAAAAATCTCTCAAAACGGTAAAGAAAACCAGTATGTCGTACATCATAAAATTTCGAAGACCTGTGATTACGGCAGTAGGAACATTAAAAATTTGATTGTGCAGTGCTATGTAAAATGCGCGAAAATGCTTTTAAATTAATTACTGCAGAATTCTTTACTCAAAAAATGTCAAGTAATATTACAATGTACTGATTAAAATTCAAAAGCACAGCTGAAGATACCAAATTAAAGTTAAATGTAGTCAAAGTTATAAGTATACTCCAGAATAGCACGTAAAATTCGAATTTTCATCAGTTTTTTTTTTATATTTTGCAGGTCAGTGTTCAATTGTATGTTGATTAAAATTTGATTGGTGGCAGATACGTATTTATTTACGCAATAATCATTTTAATCATCAATACAACCCTCTCAGTTCAGCTAACTCTATCGAATTGGCTATTTCATAATATGTTCAAAGCATATGGTCAGAAATGTCCGAAATAAACGTTTATTATTATTATAAACATAGTCATTTAATAAAATTAGCTTGAACTTGAGTCTCACCTGCAAAAAGAAAATAAGCTTAAGAAAATTTGAATTCTGCTACCCTGGCATTTTCACCTTATACTTTCTTGGCGTTCAGATTAGAATCTCCACTTCATTTAGAGTGTTTTTGAAACAACACTTAAGGAAATTACATAGAAACTGTCTAATTTATAATAGCTCTAACAGATAAAGTTTGGATTAAAACACCGCAGGGGTTGTTCCGGGTCTGCGTGTTTTGTGTATACGAGTTTACAAGTTTGTTAACGCACGCACGATACAGGAGTAATTCCTAGTATGGGAGGCACATGGTCGAAGCCTACTGGGGCCAAGGGTTGATGCGAAAGTGGAACACCGGGGCCCTGGAACTAAGGCAAGAAGGAACGGTGGGTCGTTTAGTCAGTAGAAGTCTGACACTTCCCCGGCTCCGCACAAAGGCGGGATTCATCATTCTATGATTTTTCCCACCATAAAAAAAATAAACACAGATACCTAAAAATAATATATATATATAGACAAACCACGTTTTCGTTAGTCATTTAAATCTGAAAGATTACCAGGAAGTATGCAGCACTGCGTGTCATATTTTCGAAATGTTAATGATACAATTATTAAATAAATATCAGCTTCGTAAATCAGGATCAACAAAGTCATAGAAATAGGTCGAGCATTAATAAATAGTGGAATTCAGTGATTTACCGGCTCCAACACTCTCCAGTACTTTCGCAAACCGTTTTGGCAAGCATCACTAGTATCCCAACAAACCCACACTTATTGTAATTTCTTCTTGAACGGATCGCTTTCAAATATAACTGCACAAAACATGTCAAGGCTGTCGATACAAAGGTCAACTTTTTAACCGAAAACTCCTCAAACTCTTACATATTCAAAACCGAAAAACTCATTTACACTTTCTGTCACAAAAATCGACTAATTGACTAATTATTATGCACAAATTGACAGGAGATGGAAACGGCACGGTAGAAACAGTGATAATGCATCGTATTGACATTTTGTACACTTCTGGCAAGGGGCCAGGTCGCGTGAACCGATGCCACAATCAAATCTAAAGTGTACAGAATTAAACAGACAATAAAACAAAGCTAGTCGAGATGTAACCAGTATTCATTAAACGCTTAACATCTATACACCTACACGGCGATGCAACAAGATTTAAACGTCAAAAAAAAAAAACAAATTTAAAAAAAGAACACTTAGTTTTGACACGATGTTCTATTATTTATTATTCAAAATATTAATTACGTTTTGTTTTTCTTTTTTTACATGTAAACTTGTGATCAACATTTTTCTTCGAGCGCCCGCCAAGTTATGGTGAAAATCGCGCCAAAAGCAACAGACAACCAGGCGCCGTCAAGTCTTGAGGATCAATAACTAATTGAAAAGTTTTCAATATTATTTTCATTATTCGTGAATGAAAAAGTTTCAGTCCGCGTGTTATTATAATGACAGTACGTAATATTGATTTCCATTCATTATAATTTGTTTTGTAGCAGTACATTACATTAGTAAATTTTCCACCTTGATGTTTCACTATTCAACGAAAACTGATGAAGTAAACGAGGCACTAAAGATATTTTTACTAACTTACATTCTGCGAAAACTTCTTTAATACTTTTCCTAGGAAACCCATGGTTAATCTTTAAGATACGCGCGTCTTGTACGGAACCACGTCACAGACTAGAAATCGTGGTGCCGGTTATAACAACTTCATTGCACGAGACACTACAGCTTGGCTACCTCTTGCATAAACTACTCCACTAATAGGTAATGTACATACGTCACATTAATAAAAGAAAAACTTCGTCATTTAACCGAAAATATCTTTTGTAAAAGAATTCCACGACTTCCGTGAAGATTGAAAAATGTAAACAATCGTTTTTTATGCGAGTGATGGAAGGTCGTAAAACTTTTTTCGTAGTCTACACCTTTATAATAACGACATTTGATTTTTATTGAGTTTTACATGATCGAAATGAAAAAGGGAGACAGTTATGGCTTTTTAGTGTTTTATGAATGCGTGTGGTGAGTAATTTTTTTTTATTTTACAAGGTTTTTATGATTTATGGTATTGTAAACAGAGTTTCAGAGCTGTGTTAATAGGTAAGCTTAGTACAGAAAAACCATGTGCTTTTAAAATCTTTCACTAAAGTTTTCGATTAAACGAAATTCACACATGATCACCTCGCGTGCGTCCAGACATAACAAATACGTTGTACTCACGAAATCAACCGAAAAGCACTCCTTTGACACATTTCCAAGACAAATTCAGAATTAACACATAGGACTCAAAACACGTGGTTTAGCTAGAACGTTAAGCCGTGTACACATGTGCCAAGAAAGTTTGTTGCGTTGCATGATACGCAACAACTTGGTTCGCACGTGCGTACCATTAACGAACATCGAAATTTCTGTTTGTCAAACATGTTTGCGGTGTTCCAATTAGTGCAATACAGCCATTCTTACTTGGCGAGCCTCTAGTTAGGCTCTGCGAACTTTAGCTGCCTTTAAGGTTAAAAAAAAAATGGCAATGACAGTTTTTAACAGCAATAACAACTGCAAATTGCATTTGTTTGTTTAAAACATTTATTTTCTTACGTGTTATCAAGAGCTAAAATTCGCAGACTCGCCAAGATTCGACGGCCGTACTGTATATCAGCTGCAGATCCCCACAATAAAATGCCATAAAGCAGAATACTGTGGAAATAAGCATAGTAAACTAACCTTGTTCTTGTACGAGTGTACAAGCACAAAAGTTCGCAGAGCCTAGCTTTAGGCTCGCCAAGTTAGAACGACCGCCGTACTGTATTTTATTTATGGATAATGTTCTTTGTGAATCATTGTACTCACCAAAAAACTTTCCGCGTACGTATGATAGCGTTCATGACTGTTTTTGGGGAACTCAATTCGAACTATGTTTGCGTTCGTGTTCGAATATATGCCATCCATACGAACATACCAAATTTTCAAGTTTAATGTTCGTATTCGTACGTGCGTTCCTAGCTTTATACTGAACTCATATACCTCGATGGAATTTAAACATGAGTCTTACCGGTGAAATAAACAATCTTGAATTATCTCTACAGACAAATTATGAATAGATTTTGAATAGTGATGACGGAAATACGACGGTAACAATGTGTCTATTACGTTCAAAATATACTACTCACGTAGAGAACAAGGAAAACTGAAAAATACTGCGCTAATGGAACTTTACATGGTTTAACCAAATCGGTTTTGATTGTGAGGCTCAGAAATGAATGGAAAGAGCGATAGTAAAATTAATGATGCTCTTTTATTTGGGCTATGGGTAGTCGATATTTTTGTGATACTTATTGGTAAAGTATCAAGTAGGTTGCCCTACATTTAAAAGGCATTAGAGAACTGTAAAATCGGCAAACAAAAGACTGCTTTTCGCCTGATTGTAGCTTCACCTACAAGCTGCTGCGCTGGTTGCAGCTTGTAGGTGAAGCGGAAGGTGCATATTCAAGTCTTCTCGTGGCCTATTTGAAAAAGTAATCTTGGAACGCAAAGGGCAACTGAAGCCAATATTTAATAAATGGGACAAATGTATTGGTGTTTCGAAACCAATCCAGATCCTTTCAATCTGAAGGAAAACAGGATTTAAGCACTAAAATATGTCTGACACGTTCTCTTTCGCCACCCAATGACCTTATTAATTCCGTCCTTAAAAACAAGGTGCTTTTACAGCAAAATATATGCTATGGCGCTTTTGAAGGTTGCAAACGGCGCTACGATGCGTAAGTGAAGCTATTTTGTTAATTGTTGATAAGTGATGCTCCCCTGATGGAAAGCGACGATGGAGCGTTCTTACCTAGAATTAACCTATTCAAAGTCAGTCGTATTCACTCTTGACTTTTAAGATTTCCGGGGTTGTAGCCATTAGGAAACAGATTCTGGCACGCTATGAAACGTGTGTGTGGTAAAACGAGGTGGTGGTAGCAGTAAACTGTTATAGACTAATAATTTATGACCAAGTGAACCGTGAGATTCAGGTGTGACTAATCTTATATATAAAAATGGATCGCAAAATGTGTTGGTAAGCGCAAAACTCGAGAACAGCTAAACCGATTTCGCTAATTCTTTTTTTTTGGGTTTATTATTGTCAAGAGAAGGTTTTTATGAAAAAAAATTAGGGTATGGTAGGGTAGAGTAGAGTAGAATAGAGTAGGATAGGGTAGGGTAGAGTAAGACAGTGTAGGGTTTAATAAGGTAGATTGGAGTAGAGTAGAAAAATTTTTTGCCGGGAGCGAAGCCGCAGGCAAAAGCTAATAGTGGAAAATATTTCTGTTTAATGTCAACTCGTTAATGACTTCAGTGCTTTCGTGCTTAAATTGAGACGCGTTTGCGACTAAAATACCGTAACGACATCAAACGGTAATCGCACGCAATTAATATTCGTGATTATTACGAAATGACGTCTGTGTTCGCTTTCAGATAGCATTTTACAGTACTTCATCCGTTTTCCTGGAAATACCTAATCGTAATTAATAAGTTTGGAGTATTTAATTATTCTTGATGTTTGTTACTACGATTTAAGCCGTATCCGCCCAGTATAAGGCATTTTTATATTAGAATGAATAACGGGACTTCATTCCGGAGGAGTGTGTGTATATTTTCTACTTTCAAACGGTCGAAATCGCGGGCACTTCTGCCCGCTAGCTGTCTTGATAAAAAAAAGATAAAGTTTTGCGCATATTTGCAGCCGTGAGTCGCTAGTTTGGGTTTACGAAAAGCTCGGAGGACTTATTGAAATCTAAGTAGGGGTTTTTTCAAATCAACGGCGTGTAATGATCCACGCGTGTCTCAAGTACGTACCTACTCAGCCTGCTAAGGTTTTTTTTTGTGGGGAAAATCATCCAATGACAAATCAGGCAGAACGGAAGATGGTGTCAAATTTTTTATTGTCTAAATACCCATCCTGTTCTTCGTTGCCTTTCAAACCAGGGCTGAGCTTTCCTTTCAAAAGCAGACCTTTGGGCCCAGTAGGCTTCGATCCTGCTGGGCTCCTACGGTTTGCTGACAATTTCTTGACGCGCACGTGGAAACAATACACGCTTTTGACGAAAGCCTGCTAGGACTGAGGGAACGAAAGACTGAGCGTGGCCCTAGAACGTAAAGGGCAACAGAAAGATACAGGGGTGATTTCAGACAGTTAAAATCTCACACGCCCTCTAGCACCACTTTAGGGTTTTTTTTATTTTTATTAAAAAAAAAACAAAACCACTTTAGGGTGCAAACAAGGCATTGTATGATTTCCTACCTCAAAAAACAGCGCTTGTGTGGAATTAAGACGGCATAAGTTTACTGGGAGAAAACTCAATGTTTACAAGTTTAATTAAAACTCGTCAAGACGATTCACACGAGCCCAAACTCGGCACAACCACGTGGTTGTGCCGTTTAATTACAGAGTTCCTATGGCTACCTTGCGATTCCATCATCAGATCAGCTCCATGTCATCATTATATTGCATTGTCATGCGATTTACATTACACCTGCATGCAAAATTGCAGCTCAATCATACATAGTTACATTGCAAGCTAATAAAAAGCTGGTAAAAATAAGCTAGCCGTCGTACATGACTTGCCAAAATCATTGTATACCTATGTTATGTTTTTTGATTTTATAAAAGAATTCTTTTGTAACAATCAAACATTCTTTTGTTTGTTATTTTTTTATGCCAAGGCAGAAATCAGTTAACAGTAGCCATGTTACATTTTGGCTGGTCACTGGCAAGATTTCTGAGACGAAAGAGCATCACTCAGCGAAGGGCCGCCTACGTAGCGCGAGTTTCGTCGCTTGTGCACATATGCGCTGCGTTTACGCATCGCTACTGCAGTATCACATGACACTGGCGCCGGAGATTCCGCTGTTTCAAGGATGAAGCGTCAACTATGCCATACTGAATTACACTGGCTAATATTTTCCCAACTATGTAATAATAATAATCACTTATTTGCTTGAAACATGGTGGTACAGATCTTAAAATACAATAGGTACATGTTTCTTCATGTTCCACCTTATTATCAGCATGCAAATTTAACCAGCTGCAGCAGAATACCAGATTATTTCATAGAGCGACTACCTCTCTGACCTCCACAACCCAGTAACTGGGAAACACGATAGGTACCCTTCGCAAGACTTGATATCTTTATGGTAGGTAACAATCATACAACGACAAATCCCAACCTTGGGCGGATCGGGAAATAGTGTAGTGATAGTAGTATTGCTAATATGTGCTCTCCCCACAGCCATTCAAGTTTGGAGATCTTCGAGTTATATCGGTAAGTTTAGGTTCTAATATGTGTTTATTCCTGATTCGACCACGCAAAGAAAATCGGAGATATTTCCATTGCCCTTTGCACCCAAAGGGCAAAGGAATACAGTTTCCTTTAAGGTTTCTAATTAAGCCCATTGTGACTGGCAACACCACAAAAATGCTTCAATTTATGCAATACACACTAGTCATAGACCTAAAATTATTATAGTACCGATGATTTCTAGGGTGCTTTTTTATTGTTTTAAGTTCGCGCTTGACCGCTATCTCACCTAATGGAAAGCGACGATGGAACGCGCTAACCTAGAAGTAACCTATTCACTTTTGACTTACAAGATTCCCGCAGCAAAAAAAGCGCATAATTATTAACAGTAACTTTTCCGGAGGTAAGTGTCAGACTTTAACAGACTATGACCATGTTCTCTCAGCTGCCCTTTGCGTGCCAGAATTACGGTGACTCTTTCGAACAAGAACGCGTGCTCGCTTGTTCGAAAGAGTCATGATGATGGGCTTGACACGTCATGATTACGTAGATGTGATGTCAACGCGGTAGATGGGAGGTGCTCATACGATCATAGATTTTTTAAACAAAATGACGTAGTATACGATAACGTAAAAATAGCGCAGACTGTGTCGCGTCGATCATCTTAGAGCAAACATAAGAAAACAAAGAGTTGCTGACGATTCGGAGACAACATACAAAGTCTCTCTCTCTATCTCTCAAAGTCTTATACATTTTGTCGAGTTATCTACACTATATCTACACTAATATAATAAAGAGGTAAAGTTTGTTTTTATGTTTTTTTGTTTGTAGGGGGTAATCTCTGGAACTACTGGTCCGATTGGAAAAATTTTAGCAACAATAGAAAGCTGGTTCACTCCTGAGTGACATAGGTTATATTTTATGTACGCGGGCGAAGCCGCTGGAAAAAGCTAGTGTGAATATAAATCTATGGAGCAGCGGGTTCTTTTTTTTTTTGATTTTGATATTCGGATAGTGCCCGAATTGACAAAATGTTATTTTTAATCTACGAACATACACTACTTTATTCCAAAACGCGATCTAAAATAGTTCCGGGACTATTACAATACCAATCAAAATTTAATAACATTCTAAATGTAGTTTTCGGGACTATTACTAGTTACGTTTAATTAAAATTAAATGCGATCAGCTCAAAATTCGGCTAAAATATAATTTAAGGAAAAAAAGGCGTTACCAAAACTTTTTCAGGTTAGATTTATGGCGGCCACTTTAGGTAAAAAAAATATATTCAATTTATTAAAACTTTTGTCATCTGATTGTACTAAACTGCTTTAATATAATTAATATCCACCCCTGAAAGCATATGGTACAGTACGGCTGTCGGATCATGGTGAGTCTGAAGTTTGGTTCTACGATTTTTAGCGCTTGAAATCTCGTCCGAAAATGGAGGTTTAAAAAAAAATGCCAATAACAGAGAGAGGAGGCCTGTGTCCCTGCAGTGGGAACATTAAAAGGCTGATGATGATGATGATGAACAGCAATAATAACTGCAAATTGCATTTATTTGTTAAAACCATTTATTTTTACGAGTTTTTAATCGCTAAAATTCACAGAGGCTAACTTCAGACTCACCAAGATCTGACAGCCGTACTGTAAGTACTAGAAAAACAATTTTTCCACTCACCACCTCCATAGGCTCGACATGAACAGTTTCATTGATAGCCGTGGTCCTCAGCAGATGCATATCATGTTCATGATCCTTTATCACCATCACCTCCTTCCTCGGACGGGGAGACTTAGCTGCAGTACTGACTGGACTTTTGTGGGGACTCTTCACTCTTGGAGTTGGGTTGCCAAGGCTTGCAACAGCTGAACCATATGAGTATCCGAAGCCTGCGTTATCTTTGGCTCGTTTTGTGTTCGTTGATTGAAAGGTTAGGCGGCTAGAAAAAAAAAATGGTGAATAAGTCAAATAGTCAGTGAGAAGAATATAAAAGACCAGTACAGCAGATGCGGAACACAATGGCAATAAATTTTCATTTTGACAGTTCAACAATATGTATGTCTTATGGATCTGTCTAAGGTATTTTTATATAGAATGGCAGAGAAAAGGATGGGTAGCTAATTAGCGATATTGTATGAATCCGGCCGCCATAGAAAACGATTCTTGGCGTAAGAGACAGATGATATACTCGTTTAAATTGTTATATATTTCGTCTGCTTTACTGTGCGACACTACCTGTGGTAAGCAGTGCACACTAGTTTATTAAGAGCCTATTCACTGTAGCCTTGTGTCTTTGTATAACTTTATTTAATTTTTTAATATTTTTTTTTTCTTGCATAATCCTAAACAGGGTGCATTCTCCAACACAAGAATTTTCAAGCTTTCGTGTAATTTGTGACTAACAGAGATTCTAAAAAATTCTAGGTAGTATCATATCATCTCTCTCTCGCGTTTATGACCACGACTGACACAAACGTTGGTGTATACTTTAGCATTTTTATCAGCCTCAATATACAACGTAAAATATTTTTAATTCCATGATAGCTGTGAAAACATTTTGATTGATTAGCTCTAATGAGAGCTAATCAATCAAAATGTTTTGGTAATGACCAAAACTGTTTAGTCGTACTAATATTATAAACGGAAAAAAATGTATGTATGGATGTTTGTTACTTTCTCACACAAAAACTACTGAATGGATTGCAATGAAACTCGGTACATGGGTAGACCATGTCCTGGAATAGAAAATAGGATACTTTTTATCCCCGGAGTATGTCCTCTTCGGATTAATTTCAACTACCACGCGAAAGAACCCGCTGGCAACAGCTAGTTTTAAATAACAGTTTCATAAAAATTGCCGAACTCAACAATAAAACAAAGCAAGTTTTACAAATATGTAGCTACTTGAATTGATAGGCTGTTATTAGATTCACATAAAAAAAACTACAAAAAGGTTTATTGATTTTCAACCTACTCTCAGTAGCAATAAAGCTTAATTCACGTTTTATTGTGAGCATCGATATTATATTCATGTTACTCACGCGTCATTGCCAAACACGTCATTTTGTGGCTACAATATATACGTAGTTATGAAACATACCTAAACATGATTATGGCATAAAAATCAATTTATATTTTTTTCATTAACTGTTTCTTTTTAATACCTTATTATTTATCCCACTATTGAGCAAAGAAAGAAAGAAAGCAAAAAAAGGTTTGGACCTATCTCCTTCCAAAACTCACAGTTTAGGAGGATCTTTGGCAAAGTTTTCTCTGCAAACTTGATCAGATCAGTTAGTAAAAAATAAAATTCTAAAATACCTTTTCATTACTAAAACACCTATTTCAGTGATATCAAATTTTCTAGTAATTAATAGCAATAATGTTTCAAGTTAAGACTACATTGTTTTCAATCCACTGAGCTGATACCGTGAATGAACACCTAACATAATCCTCTTAACATACTGGCCTACTTAGCAGTTAATAATAGCCTTTGCCCCAAGTACTCAGGTGTATCCTTCTAAATATATATGACCTTTTTACAGCCTATAAAAATTATATCTAACTAGTTGACCTGGCAAGCTTTGTTCTGCCTAATTTTGTTTTACTGTCGAAACCATTTAATTTGAAGTTGGAGTTAACCAACAACCTCACGGGGTAGATACGTCAAGTTCTATACTACTCCAGTCATTTTTTAACACAGCCCTGGGGTATCACAAATATTTCAAGCCCAAAATTGACCGAATTAGTCCAGCCTTTCTAGAGTTTTAGTGAGAGTAACAAACAGCAATTCATTTTTATATACATATATCTAATAACAGGACTGGCAATGGCGGTGTGATGATCAGATCATGTTCACAGGGCAAATTTGGCCAGAGATCACCCTAGTTAGTGATGTTTGAGGATGCAGAAAAGGTTAGATCTTCACCCAATAGTGTGACTTTGTGTCTGAATGGAAGGCTCTGGCCCTAGTATGTATGGCAATGTAGGAACGGGGTAGTTCTTTATAGGTTCTTTAGTCAGTAATAGTATGACACTGTTTCCTGCTCTACTCAAGGGTGGGATTCGTCATTGGATGATTTTTACCTACCATAGTAAAAAAAAACAATAATATGGGAAACAAGATTATTTAAAAAAAAAACAAGACCAATATAGGTCATCTTTACATTAGCAAAAAAAGATTTTGCAAAGCAAAATTCATTCTACAAACATTTATTTACTTCCTCAATAGATACAATATCTCTTTTCTAGATAGATAAGAATTGCTTACAATAGTCAGACCTTTCATAATGAGGACAAAACATATTTACGTCTAAACATTAATAGCTACTTTATATTTATAACTAGCATCCCTCCCCAGTTGCATGAGAGTACAAAGTATATTCTCGGACCTTCTTCATTTATCTTTAAAATCCATTGAGTACTTTCAAAGGATTTGTTAGGTAAATAGAACAATAGATGCAGAGAGCAGCTTTGTTTTAGCATATGTTATTTTGTTAAAATATTTCACAAGTACTTTTGTATTTGATTTTGTAGTATCATAGTGTAATAAAACCAACTACCTACATATAGATTTATCCAAAAAAAATCCTTAATAAAATAAAATGGGCAACCAAATGATAACACCCATCATACTTGCTATCATATAAATAAAACATTACCAGTGATCTGAGCATGTGTATAACCTAAAAATAAATGACTTTGGCAAATAAATAGCCTTATTTCCTTGTTCTATAATGCCAATAAATTGTATTAATTTGACTGTACAAAATAAGACCTGTTTTAGATATTACCTGCTAATTTATCCTTCTGGTTTCATGATAAATAAGCTTCAACACATTATTCACAAACTAATAGCACTACAACATGCACAGTTATCTCTCCTCCAATAATTGTGTAAGACAAATCAATTTACTCAATTTGTATTGTCAAGTATTCCATTACATGCAAAATCAACTTATTGAATAAACCAATTGCTGTTTTGATAGCTGATTACATGGTTCCCACAAACAATAATGATAAGAGATAAGAATAATAACTTACTTATCATATCCCGGGATTGGAGATCCTATATTAAAGCTGCAATATAAGTTATCAGATTCACTGGCTGCTCTCTGTCTTCTCCGACCTTCTAAGCTAGACTTTGAATCTGGTTTGATCTTCGGCTTCTTGAGTATACTATGGAGAGGTGAGCTTGGTAATGGATTATTGAGTATTGATTTCAGAGGCTGTTTCGCTGCATGCACTTCCATCATTTCCTGGTCCACTTTTTCAAGTAGTTCCTCAACTTTTGGTAATCGGTCATCTATTTTAGTATTTGAGAGTGTTGTAACCAAAAATGGTCTGCCAGGGCTTTTTGGGTATAATTTTGATCTTCCTGGTTGGTAACTGGGGAGAAAGAAAACCTATTTTTGTAATGTTATTATTACCCAAGTCCTAGATATGTTTTGCATTTACAAACTTATAAATTGGAATGAAACACTAGAATTATAATTTAGATATCAGGTTTGTGAACAACACTTGTTTAGGGAAATAGATGAGAAGTAAAGTGCATGCATAGCTTTTCTTCACCTAACTGTTGTTGACATAAGGTTAGATAACTAAGTAGTGTCCAGCATATAGGTTATATTGTGAAGCTCACCCATTGTACCTGTCCTGGTCATGGGCCATGACGTAGTCGCCGTTCTCTGCGGCCGGCAGGGAGCACTCGTGGCGAAACCTCGCAGACGTGTAGTGGGGTTCGCTGTTATTCAGCGTGAAATAGCTCTTGTTCGGCAGGGCTCGGTGATAGCGACAAAAACCGTCCGCGGAGCGGTTCGACTCGCGACTCACATCCTCGTACGGCGAACGGTCCACCCCTTCGCTGCGGCAACGACGCCGCAGTATGCGCGCTGGTTCCCGGACAGAACCAGCCCAATCCAGCACCGACCCTAAGGGATCGCACACGTCGAACCCGGCTTCGTAGCTTGGGCACGCTCGTCTATTATCCATATCCGACCCGCCTAAACGCGACGCATCGTCGAATGTCCACATGGATTGTACACCAGGAATTTCACTATTACACTGCTAATTTTACTGAGAACCACTGAAACATGAACTTTTATCGGCGTCGACGAGGCCAGGGGGCGACAGGTGACAGATCGCCATTCGACAACTGCGATACAACGTGCCAGGACTCCCGCCAAAATTGAAAGAAAATTATGTTCTTTTTATAAATAAATTAGCAAACCTTCAAGAACGTATACTCCTACACGAATTACGCTTTGACACAGTCACACACTTTGCACCGTTAATTTGATAATGCTCGTAGTAATGGCGATCGTGGTACACTCAAATCCCCTAGTATTTTTTCAGTTGTTGTTTACCTATTTCGGTAAACAACAAAAACGTTAGTGAACCATTAAGAGGTAACTGTATTGATTTACTGGCCTTAGAAATATTGCGAAACGGCGTCGCATAAAATATCGATCTCTAGAAAAGGATATCGAAAAGATTTTTTAAAATACTTGATAATTTATTTCTTTCTCTACACACATTTATAGCTTGGCTAGTAAATATCGTTGCTTGTGGATTTCTGCTATCACTTTTTCGTCAAATGCATATTTCAAGTGTGTGAAAGAGAGAACCCATTAGTTCACTATACTGCCGCAAGTGTGTTTAAATTTGTTTGGTTGGTAAATAAGTACTTTCATTCACTTTTCATTGAAGATTTTGGTGGGCAGAAGCGTATAGTTACAATATTTATTAAATATTTAACATGTTTCCGGTGTCGAAATAATATGAGAAAGTCTTAAAAAAGTGTTAAATGTTTTAACAGATATTTCCTAAAAGGCTTTTTTCGTAGAGTGTCATATATTCATCGTCGTAGAAAAGAAGAAAAGAAGATTTCAATAGAATCAGACCTTGAATGAGAGCAGTTTACAAACAATAGATCAAAGATTCACGTTCACGTCATTCGCATACAGAGAAGGGGCTGGTGTTTATGATGATGTTCATCGAGAATATCATCTAAACATATTGATTGAACTGATTTCGACTAACAAATTATCGACAAAATTTTCGTGTTCTCAAAATTAAGATGCGTGATGTTGGGCAAGCTGGAGTTAGCCACACATTCTATTTGGCTCTTTTGGTATTCTGTTGAGTAAGATTGGCTCAGGATGCTCTAAGGTTTTGGTGGACGCCTTTGCCATGCAGTTGAATAAAATAAACTAAGTAATATAAAAGACTTCGGAATCCATATTTTTTTACCTTTTTGATCAAATCGATAAATTGATTTTCGCAGTCCCTACTTCGATTGAGACCCGAAAAACAGTTACCGCACATTCAAGGTCGGCCACAGTAATGGTTCAACCTGTGTGACATGGACTATAACCGATTTTCGGGTCTCGGTTGAGGTGGGGGGTGGGTTACACGTAGCTGTGGGTAGGTAGGGGACGGTTCAAGATATTTGCCGCGTACTATAACTACACATTCAAAGTCAACTGCAATGATGGTATAGAACTTGTATGAAGGGGATTATTTTTTTTTTCGGTCTCTATCGAAGTGAAGGCAGCGCGTAACCATATTATTTTACTCTATGGCGATGGCGTAACCATGGTTCAACTCATGTGTGCGTCTTATTGAGTGGCGGTTTGGATGAATATAGCTTCTGCAGCTCATGTATCAAGGCATCGAACACGAATAATTTAGTAACTTGCTAGCCATGTGTGTAGGCACGCCGTAATAATGGCGGTAAGTCCCCTCTTTGAGCAGACTTTGCTAGAACACATCCCTTATTTTTAAAGTAGACAGAAAAAATGCGATGTCTTGCGTGACAACGAAAGCCTAGGTATTATTTGTTACTGAAAGGGTGTTTTTAATACTATCGATTCTAAATTGCAGTGGTGCGCTCCGCTCATATTAGAAATTTCTCAGGTTAACTGAGCTCAACTGCATATAATGCAGTAAGAAAAATAAGGCAATTGATAAATGGATGCCTTAGTTCTAAAAGTCACTAAATCCATTTTTCTTGTTTTGAGATAATGACATTTGAATATCAATTTTATTTTTTTAAAAGGAATGTGTCAATAAAAAAAATATATTTTAAAAAGATATGGTGCTTTATTTGGTAATCTTCAAATTAAAGCTTAAAAAAAATATAAATGTCTATTATTACTTACAATTTAAGTAAATTAAGTTGTTGGACTTAGTTACTTAAATCGCAAAACATGTGGAGTTAGAGATTTCTTAACGAAATTCTGTGAAGTTAGTGACATATATCATATTTATATACTTAACTTCAAATTGACAAAGAATCAAAAATTTAAAATATTGGTGTTTATAATGAATGCTAGACAATAATACCTAAGAATATTATTCATAAATTTCTCCTTGCTCATCGTCTTCATTTTCCAGTTCCGTGTCCTGAGATGTAGTTGTTGCCAGTATATCATCGTAAAATCTACGTTTTTCTACTGGGACATATTCAAGAAGTTTCTTAATATCCTCAAGTTTTGCTGGTTTTAATGGTACCATCGTCTGGTAGCAGTCACCGGGATCTGCCGTGATTTTACCACCCATGCCAACACGGTATAATGACATCTTCTTAAAGTTTTGCCCAGTCATGGAGTTACTAAACTCAGCATGTCGAAATCTTTGAAACCGTACTTTTCGGCATACTGCTATACCATTAATTGACGTTTTGACATGCGCTTCATACAGGCTTTTGTAATTTTTAATTTTTAATACACGATCTTCGGGATTTTCTTCATCCCTAAGATTCTTTTCCAAAAATATAACTTCAAATTTGTTTGTGTTGCGTGAGTTTTCAATCATATCAATGTAATAATTAGGTGTATACACTTTATCAGTCTTAATGCGTTTTCTTTCGATCAACGCAAAATCTCTATCGATAGGCATCATGCTATGTCCAGGAATAGGGTACGAAATGGTCACTTTTTGGAATATATTATTTACGCATAACTGATCCAGGAATGTAAAGAGATAACGATTTTTATTCTGACTGAAACAGTTATCACAAAAGAGTTTTAGTTTAGTTTGCTCTGGAAGTTTGTGGTGTTCAATATAGTCTGCCAATGCTGTAATAACTTCATTTGGCCCTTTTTGTCCATAATTCTCTGTGTAAACATACATGGAAGCCGTGTTGTTGGAAAGATTGTGAATGCCGAAATTGTGTAACCAAAGTTGACGGGAGTAATATTCGATAGATACATTGGTAACAGGTAAGGGTAGATTCTTTTGGTAATCGAAACATAGCGATAGCGTATCATTTTTCTTCTCGGCTTCAGTTTTAGTAATAGCTTTTAAAAAAACTTCCGCTTTTCGCAAATGAAGCTCACGCTCAATTTTTAAGGAATTAGCTGTTTGTATGTCTTTGCTTACTGTTGCAAAATCAACCTGAACTTTGATTTTTTCGCAGGTTGCACAGATATCTTTTCTAGGATACCCAAAAGCAATATTAAAATCTTTGTTGAAAATCTCATTAAACTTACTGTACTTAATATTTGTTTCAGGGTTATCTTGTTTAAATTTTCTGAAAAGTGCAGCAACTGATAAATTTGAATCTATGTATTTTTTATGTCTATTTGATTCTCTGGAGTAATGTGACTCTCTTGCTGGAATAGCTTCAATAAAATCGTGTACTTTTTTTATAACATCTTGGCTATAAGTTGAATGACTTTGTCTTCCTCTGAAATCGGTGATGTCTTTATCTTTTTGTTGCACTTTGCGCTGAAGCCGTTCTCTTTTAATGCCGTGTATGGCCAAAAAAGCTTGCTGGCATAAAATGACGGTTCTATTTTTCAGGCTAACATGGTACTTAAAAACCTTTCGCGGCCTTGCTTTTGACGGAGATTTTGTAGGCCGAAATCTAGAAGGATTAATTTCTTGTAGACAACCTTGCAGATAGATATTTTGATTGGTATGTGAAGGCAAATTAATGAATTTGTTGAAAATATTATCGATCTCTTTTTCTGATAATTTTTCTTTACACTTGCATCTACATTCTGGTATTTCTCGCCGAACATGATTCTTGACGTTTTCAATTTTAGCTACATTTTTTTTCCAGTTTTGTGGTTTTCGAGATCCTTTTTTTCCTTTCTTTTTCACTTCTTCTTCGATTTCTTCATCAACTTCTTCCACCTCATGAAATTCGCCTGTTATCTCATTTAATATAATTCTTGTTTTAGAGTTATCAACAGCTACACATTCATTTACATTATTTATAACATTATTGATTTCCGATTCTTCTACGATATCATTCAAATCATTGTCCGATTCAATTTCCCCCGTTTTTTCATTTAACTTGACTCTTTTATCATTTGTTTTTTTGGCAAAATTTGTTTGCGTATCGTTAACTCTATCATTGTCATATTCTGTAGTATCACTGGTTATCTCTGAACTAGAAAAAATATAAAATACAGACTTAACAAAATATTGGCTCAATATTATGAAAGACATAATTTCAACAAGGGTTAAGTTTTAAAACTACTGAACTAATTACGGTAAAATTTTGTATTTAGAACGCAGGTGAAATCGTGAGACGCTGGCAGTATGTACATAAGTCAATTTTGGATTATACTGGACTATTCCAAATTAGTTGACGAAACTCGTCAGGGTTAGGTTAGGTAGTGTTAGGTTTGGTATCCCACAAAAAAATTAGTAGATAGATGTAGAAGTGTAGATTAGTGTAGATGTCGGAGGGTAGTTAAAGATTTTTTATACATACCAACACAACTGACTTTTTTCCACATGAATGATGGCAGAGGTTGATACATTTCTAAACTTTTTGTTTATACTTTCATTTTCTGGAGTCCATTCACTCCCAGAGGAATCATAATCTTCAATGGTCTCATCAAATAACCCACTCTCTTCTATAAGCCTAAAACACGAAAACCAAATTACTAACATTATACAAAAGTTTGTACAAACTTACAAAGATTACGAATAAATTAGGTACTTACCGTTTTAGTTTATCATCGTCCATTTTGCAAACTAAATAACTGATTTTAAAACAATTTTCAACTACAAAATAACTTAAAAGTTTTTCACAAACTTGGTTTATAATTTTCAAACTGTGAAAAAAAACGATCTCTGGGGTGACCAGAACACATAGATTAAAAATGCATGGATTTAGTGACTTTCAAATAAAAAATGAATGGATTTATTTATTTCTTAGTCAAATTTGGACTTAGTTACTTACTGAATTTATTTCAAAGGACTTAGAGATTTTAAGAATTGGAAAAAACCTACTTATCGTCATTTTACTGAAAAACTGATTAAGTCAATTTATAGAGAAAAAAAAGGAGATTTTTTTGAACTGGTAATCTTAATTTCGCTAAAAATGGACTTAGTGACTTTTAGAACTAAGCCATCCAAATGTAGCTACAGCTAGTTTAGATAATTATGATCATTCTCAGTGTTATGCCTTATGGCATTTTATTGTGGGGATCTGCAGCTGATGTAGACTCAATTTTCATATTGCGAGAGAGGAATCCGGGCTATTTATAAAATGCCTTAGTTTTTCAATCAGAAGCGACTTTTATAACAAAAATACTCAAAACTCATATTAAGCGTGTTCTAACTAAAAAAGGTTAAAGACTATGTCGAGGACACGCTTGTTTGGCAATGACTGCTTTTGCACATGTGGCCCAGAGGTAACTTATTAATAATGGGCAAATGTGTGAATTAACTGCTCCATCTTTGTTTTAATATATGTCATTTTTAAAGACATTGTATTTGCAATATTTTTTATGTATTATTTATACCTCAATGACTTTAATTCAAGTTAGTAATTTATTTTATTAACATCTGATAGTGTAATATTGTTGTAATGATAGTTGTTATTTTTTCTTGCTTTTATACAGGGTGTCATTGACATGTTAACGCAAACGAATACCATAGATCCAGTACATGATTCTAGACCCCCCTAGTGATGGATTTTTTTGTCGGTTTTTTCTTATTTTTTTTTTAATGCATTTTTACCGTCTTTTTAATTGTATACTGTATAAAAACGTCAATTTAACATTTTTTTGCTTAAAAAATGAGTGCATTACATTCCAAATTAAAAATGTCATCGGGTTTGATTAGAATAACGACTTTATTTGCCTCGATGATTTTTTTATTAATTTTTTTTTTGAAAAAAAATTTTTCTAGAAATATCATTGGGATTGGTCAGAATAACGATTTTATAAAGTTTAAAAAAAAAAAACAAAACTTTTTTTTTCAAAAATTTGAAAAAAAAACCGACGAAAAATTCCACCACTGGGGGTCCAGAATCATGTACTGGATCCATGGTATTCGTTTGCGTTAACATGTCAATGACACCTTGTATACTGTTTTAATAATGTGAATAAGTATTTTAGTGAGCATTATAGACACACAGTGAATTCTTAGACTTAATTTTAATTTTTGGTCGGTTTTTTTAAGTGGGTGGAAAGGTCACCGTCCGCAGGACGTATGCCAGAATAGCTCCATGTGCGCCTCAAAAAAAATGTCAGCAAAACCATACGGTTTTCTCCTGCGGGTCGATGCCTAATTGAAGCCATAGGTTATTAGCTTCTGAAAGAAAACCCGGGGTCCTGAGATGCAAATCAAAGATAGGAAGTGGTGGAGCGGACATGGGTAATTAGGTAATGCTAACAGAAGAGAGCAAATGTGATTCAGGGCCAACGTTGCGTTGAGCGGACCACGCGCAGTCCCAAACCAAAGTACACGGTCGCGGAGAGCCACGCGAGGTTACGTTAAGCAGCTCCTTTTGTTAAGGAGCTGCGGGCAGCTCCTTTTGTTACGTAATAATAAATCTCCATCGATACGACTACAGCACACTGCACACTCTTATAGTTGGACTCGCGAAACTGCGCAGGTAATAATCCGGTTTCCGCTACGGGTACCGCCATACACCAAACTTTGCGTGTGACACGATTTTCATGGGTGGACACAGACACTTTTCAGGTTAGCACAGAAATAAAAGACTCTTTCGTTTTAGAGAATCAGTATTCTTTTTTACACAGCGTTATACCTAAACCTTACAACTGACGCCATTATACTTAAAATATAATACGAATCTGACTCTGCTAAGCTAAATATTTTCAATAAAAATTTCTATCTGAGAGATATTATATCATTTTCCCAATTTATAAAAATGAATACTACTATAACACATGAGTGCATTTGCCACTAAAAAAAAAACTGGAATTTTATAACTTACAACTATCTAATATTAATATTCAAATATTACAAGGGCAATTTTATTATAAAATTCTTAGTTCCTGACATTGAGGAAGGAAAAGCCCGAGTCGCCAATTATAAATTATTACTAGAGAATGTATCACACATTTCCGAAACAATAAGTGGTGATTTTTGTTTCGCTTGGCCTATTTACAATTTTTAAATGATTCGAATAACATTAGACCTTTCGTTAGATCAGCGTTAGATAAAATACAAATGGATATTAATGATAAATAAAACAACATATTGTGAATCGAACGATAACTAATACCTTTGTCTGTACATACATAAACAGTCCCGCACAGAAACTTACCACTAAAACATTGCAACATTATAAAAAGTAATCTAGTATAAACTATTTATTTAAAGTAATGTTCGCCTTCCGTTACGCAGACTGATATACAAAGTAGAAAAAATATACATGTCGCCATAACAACAGATTTGATAGGTGATTACTGACGTTGGCCCGGGCGCCTTTTCCTCGGCCGCCCAGGGTAACCCACGTTAGTAGTTGTCCGGTAAATAAAGGCTGTAGGACCGTGCCATGAATTCGTTTCGCATTTCTGCATTAGTTTCAAAGCCGTTTGCAGACTGGGGGTGTACTCTGAAATAAAGCAAAACATAAATTTAGAAAAAAATAAACGCTGTTTTTTTAGAGATCCTGAGAGCAGAAGGGTCGACGCCAACTTGAGCCAAGGGTTCGGTTCGGGTTGGTCTCATTAATACTTGATAAAAAAAATTTGTTCTAATAGAACCTGTAAAAGAAATAAAATAAGGAATAACCTTGAATAAAATAAAAAATGAAAATTGGCAACTTGGTATGGAAATCACTTCTCAAAGGAGAAAAATACTAATCTGAGGGGGCTATTTATAAACTTGCGGCGAAGACTAGTCGAAGCTGAAGCGGTTGAAATTACTACCTTTGCGTTCGCAAAGGTCAATTGTTTTCTTCGTCTTGAAAACACTGTTTGTTTCCCATTAGATCGAACGATCGTTGTGTTATGCTAATCGATTTTTTTGGTGTGCTAAATCTGCGATCAGTGATTGCCAGTAAGAGGTGAGTGGGCTAATTACGTCTCTACATTGTCTATCTGTATGATGTCTTTTCATTTGAGAAGCTTGCGTAGCTACGCATCGCGAGCTGTGCAGAGTTGATTAATGAAACATCGATCATAGAAAAATATGACACAGATGACGACGTACTAGACAGCTTTGCTAAGTAAGTCCTTTACAAAAATATCCTTCTGTCAGTGTGCAGTGCCTTTAGTGTTTTCCATACAGACCACTGTCTGTATGGAAAACACTAAATAGGCCACCCAGATAGGCCGCCTTAAACACAGCTTGAGGTTTTAAAAACCGGTCGGATACTCAATGTGAGTGAAGTGCCCCTGTTAAAAGCATGAGCCTTTTGCTGGAGTGCCCACTTGCTCACACACCTGCACTTTAGTAAGTGGCACCAATGCTGCAGTTAATCTAGTCACCTATGAGGCGGCAATAGTTAAACGAGTTTATCAACAATTCCAAAAGATGAAGAAAAAAGAAGTGTAGAGTAATATTTTTTTTTTTACGACATTTTACTAGAATAAATATGGTATAATACACATGCATACGCCGTAGTTGTAAATACTTGTATTTTTTTATTATTTCTATAAACTAGTGCTTGACTGCGATCTCACCTGATGGTAAGCAGTGATGCAATTTCCTATACAAACTTGTCCGGCTACATTACCAATCTCACCTTAGCTGGTCAGCAGCGCGATATTAATCTCCTTCACCATCTTGACGCGGTGCAGCATCTTGGCCAGGGCCTGCCGGCTCAGCGCCTGCGTGGAGTACCAGACGGGCGAGTCGGGCACGCACGAGCGCTCCGGTTGCAAGTAGAACACGTCGTTACGCGTACGCACCGACTCGGGACTGTTGGAAAATAGACTATAATATCATTGGTAGTGGAGTGGTGGGCTTGGTGAGCCCAAAGGAGGGAGGGCGGTGGAGAGATATTTAACTCCCCTACGTCACGGCTGGGACTCAGGCCTCCTCTCTAGGAGAGGGAATGGGCCGTAATCCACCACGCGAGGGCAGTGCGGGTTGGTATATACGTTTAATGTATTCGACAACACTCAAGCGTTTGTTTCGCCTGGGCCGCAGATCCTCGATCAAATACTCGCATCTCATCAGCTCTTCTGACACCTATTGGGATTGAAGAGCTAACACACGACCCTGGTGAATGAACACGTAAACACACGACGGACCAATTCTTCACAGGCGGTTAAAGCTCAAATTGACTATGGCAATTACTTTGTGTAAGCCCTTTTAAACAACCGTATGTGAAAGTATGAAGTTGAGCTGGATGTTCCAATATCAAATATTTAAAATAGGGTTCCGTTTTCACCATTTTGGTACAAACCAGACTGCTATCGAAAAATGCAATTTTTTTTTTAGATTTTATGAATTATTCAATTGATGAATTGAATAGTTATTTTGATTGCCATTAGAGTACGGTAGTAACATATTTATTTATTTATTTACATTCTAATGTGGTAGTATTTGTCGACATTTTATGCCACCTGTGAACATAATATGGAATGCAATAAAGTATTGAGTTAGCCTTCATGCATACACGTCTTTACACAAATAGTCCTTCCCGGTTTCTGAAAGGCTATTATTTAACCTTTGATTGCCAGTCATATTACATGACAAAGCGTAATGTTTTCACTGTCCACCACGCCACCGTCACGCCTACGCGACAAAATAAAAAACGTTTGCTTTTCAGACGTGGCGGTCCAAATGTTAAAAATGATCAATCTAACCATAATGCCAAGATATTTATTCAACTGTTCATTTAAAAAATAATCAAGTCTTTCAAAAACCGGGTGTAAGTAAGAAAATAACATACCATTTCGATATATAAAATTCGTATAGTTTGACAGGACACCTCAATGGATTCTCTTCGTTTTCTTGCTGTTCATACACTTTCTTCTTTCTTGAATTTGCTTCTGCAATTATAAATTGACAGACATTAATTATTTTATAAATAATATATTCTAAAGTATCATCAGAAAGTATTATATTTTTACATATTATTAGTTAAACAGGGATTGTTTGTAATATCAAGTAAACATATTCTTACTAAATGCATCATCATCATTTCAGCCAAAAGACGTCCAGCAGTGGTGAGGGAATAAATTACCTAAACAAAGTAATGTGCCTGGCTGGGTTTGAACTGACGACCTACACTCGTAAATCGGGTTACCGTAGAGCCACAAATTCTACATAACATAAATTATTATTTATTATAACCAAATTGTGTCCCACTGCAGGCCAAAGGCCTCCCTTCCGTCACTCCAATTTTTTCCGTCCTTCGCCACTTCTGGCCAGGAGTCTAAATCGTCACACCATCTCGTTCTGGGCCTACCGCATCGCCGGTTCCTGCTACTCGGAATCTAATCAATGATTGCCTTTGCCCAATTTAATTGCGACATGCGACAGATGTGACCTGCACAGTTCCATTTTAGTTTGGCGGCTGTTACCTACGTCAGCGATTTGTAATTTGGAACGAAGTATTGTGGTCTCTTTGCTATCAGTCCTTTTGACACCAAGAATACTTCGTTCGGAACATAATAATATAGAAAAAATGGTGTACTAACCTAATGCGGATTGTGGAGGATAAAACCTTAACAGGACATTCCTTGATCCAGGTATCTTCGCCTGTCCGGGCTGGTTGGGATTCCTCTTCCAATGCTTCATTATGTGAGAGAACGATAGCTGCATATGCTCCTCCACCGTCTGAAATATAAGTAAAATAATTTGTTAATGTTTTTTCGCCCTAAGATGAGTTCCCTGACAGTTCATTTTTTCCGTGGCACGCATACTACTTTAGACTAAAAAAAAATAATCTGGCAAAATAATTACAAATTGAATGATAAAAAAATACTGCCTTTTGTAAATTACAAAGTAAATTATCGTGATTATCGTGAATTTAAGTACATAAAATTAAGTACATAAATTAAAAAGTATAAATTTAGAAAATGTGTAATGCGTTGAACGGAACTTCTGACTATAGAGATTGACACTACCTAATCGACAAAAAATTGATGAATCGAAATGGCCATCTTGGAATCGCGACCGCATCGCGTCAGTACGAGTGCGTTTGCCTTGTATCCTTCCGATATGGATATAAGCTCTAATCAAGAATCAAGTTCTGATAGTGAAGAGTAAATAAATTATTAATATTTTAAACATAGTGCGTTTTATTTACAGTTTTATGAAAATCCGTACAGTGGTTTTTGCGTGGAAGAGTAACAAACATCCACATACACATCCATCCACAAACTTTCACATTTATAACAATAGGATATTAGTAGGAAAAAAAATCGAAAATTAGCAATCCGATTCCACTTTCTTTGCCAACTGAATCGATATTATAAAAAAATCGATTAAATTTCGTTAGGTCACTTCACTGTAATTGTCAGACAAGAACTGTCAGGGAACTCATCATAGGACGAAAACATATTAGTATTTTACTATTTTCCTACAAGAAATGCTAACTTCTTTTTGAATCAATGGTAAATTCGTTATATTGTTTGGGCCCAGTAGGTGGGTACGTTAATTGCAGCATCGGTAGCCCACATTAAATCCTCCAAAACACAGGTGTAAGAGCACCTGGGACACTCCATTGTGTGGCTCATGTATTGAACAGTACCACACTCACATTGAGTATCCGACGGGTCTATAAACCCCCATTTTGCCAACTTGTTTTTGCAGTGACCTACCTCAATGCGCAGCCGATTTAGTGCTTTCCATACAGACCACTGCAATTCACGTGCAGGTGAGAGACTATCGGGAATTTACAGGTGAGATAGTGGACTAACGCGATCCTGACAAATAGTCTAAGGTAAAGTACAAGTAGCGTGTCTGAAAACTCAACTCACCACTAAATTAAAATGTTTCGTGTTGAAGAACATGAGAGTAGACAACAGGACGTGCGGCGAGTGCGCGCCGAGCTGCTTACTCTCCCATAAATGCTCCTCTTCCACTCGAGTTACTATGTATTCTGGAAATAGAAGAAAAGTACTTTTAAGTACAATATCATCGTCAAGTATCCACGCGATAAACAAGCATGTTCATAGAATTTTTTATGGTGGGCAAAAATCATCCAATGACGAATCTCGCTCTTGGGCGAAGCAGGAAACAGTGTCAGACTCTTTTTTTGCCCTTCGCACTGGGGCCAGGCCTTCCTTTTAGTAGACCCTAGGCCCCAGTAGGCTTCGACCCTTATAGAAACTATTTGACAAAATACTGATAAGTTAATACGAAAGTCCATTGCAGCTCTTCATTGGCATTATGTAGTCTAACAAAACTTTTATGTAGTCAAGGAACAGTACAAAGCCAGCCTTACGTTGTTGAAACCTCTACGGTTCGGACTAAGCGTTTCGCTTTATCTTTCATAACGCGTCATTATTTCATTAATTTGGGTGTCTTCAAGGCTAGAGTGAATACACTTTTAATAAACTAATGCGCCCATCAATGATTGCATTACTGCTTACCATTAGGCGGGATAGCAATCAAGCATTAGTTAATAGCAAATTAAAAAAAATATATATTGTCGTGGATATGCGACCCTGGCGAAATAAACGCGAGAGTTTGAAGTATATATCCTACAGAGGCAATTAAAATGTTAACGCCTGCTTTTCTCAAATTGGAAGATGTAATAATTATGTTCAGTACTTACGTGAGTCATTGTATAAAACTGAGAACTTTCTCGCGACCTCGTCCAAGCAGTCCGTGAATTTCTCGTAATACGGATCCGTAAATATATTGTCTATCCTACCATTTTCGAATAGATATTGTTGTATTCCTGAAAATTAAATACAGTTTGTAAAAAAAAAAAAAAATCCGTCGGGATTAATTTATATTTTTTATGTATATGTATTTTTCAGTTTTTATATATGAAACAGGGTGTATTCTAGTTTTAGTATTTATGTTGAGATAATTAAATTGAATCAAAGTCAAATCTTGCAAAAAAGTAAGCATCAGCTGGGTGATGACTTAAATTATGTACATGGAAAAAAAAACTTTGTCTATTCTAAATTTACTCATGTGGAATTCTTTTAAATCTGGTGGAGTAAGTGGAACCTTCAAGTAATAAGCAAATCAATAATGCATACACTGAAATATGACGTCACTGCAATTAAATTACGTGCGTGTAAAAGAGACAGCTAGATTTTCTCATACCAATATTTAAAATGAAAAGAAAATAGTATTTTTAATGTTATTTATTGTTCATTATAAAATGTTGCACAAACACCAAATAGAAAAATACCCAGTTGATCAATAGCTATATTTTGTATAGCCTATATACCCAGTCACATGCGATATGGATTTCGCGCTTGTCTATTTAAAATTTGAGAAATATTTTTGGATCATGTCACAACCAACATTCGTCTTATTACATACCAAGTCGGACTTAAAAAAGTAAAAAGAGTAATGAACCCAACTTACCTAAAACCAAATAATATATAGTATCTGGCGCATATTCGCTGCCATTAGGCTTTCTGACTTCCTTGACGAACAAACACAGGGAATAGTTGAGTTCGTCCGCAGTCAACTGTAGGATCTCCGATTTGAACGGCTTCCGTCGTATTGAGCTCTTCTCGATTTCTGCATTCTTCGTCATCACCCATTGTTTCCATGCGTTCACACCGAATGTGTACTGGAAATTGATTAAAATGTAGTAAGTTTTACAGTGTGATGATAAACTTATTTGTATTGAAGTTACTATCAGATAATTTTTTTTTTATGGCTGGCAATGATCTAGTGAGCACTTCCAGAGTGAAATAATTTTAAACTCTTCTCTATCCTTAAAAATTTGCTTGAAAGTTTTAGAAACTATTAATAATTTGCTGACAAAACTACATTTTTGTTTTTGGCCCTAGTAGGGGTTCAGCTTTGCTGGGCTCCAACGGTTTTATTGATATTTTATTGTGGCGTGCGTGGGACATTGCGTGTTATCGGCGATTTGGGTTTGACTTTGACGGTTATCTAGGTGTTACTGGTTCGCAGATGGAGCTGACTTTGAGTTAAGCCCTCTCAGTGTAGAATGAATAATCAGGTGTACCTTGAGACACATGTTGGCGTCGGGTTTCTCGGCGGGCTCGCGCGGCGGGTCGGGCAGCGGCGCGGGCGGCGGCTCGGCGCGGCGGCGCTTGGACGTGCGCGCGGGGCGCGCGGCGGGCGGCGCGGGCGTGCGCTTGCGCGGCGCCGCCGACGCGCGCAGCGCCGCCACGGCGCGCTGCTGCTCCAGCACCATCATGTGGTGGTGGTGCATGCTGTCGCCTTCCAGCCCTGCACGGTCAACCACTTAATTATGCTATAACTGTAAACTTACTAAACATGAATCAACTTCTTTTATATACTGTCACAACACAGCTAATAACAATACCTAGACATGCTCCAACAAAAAACTATTCTATTTATTAATAAACTGTTGTTTTTCCCCTCTAACACAACAAAAATAACCATATACAAGACTAGCCTGACTTCGCCCGCGTCAGAGTAAAGTTCTTCATACAATCTTTAACCCCCATTAAATCCCTGTAGGAACTGAATTTTAATAAACCCTTAGCTACGCCATAAAAAAGAAGAAGCCTTGTGCAAAATTTTACACTCCTAGTCCTAGTAGTTTTAGCTCTATGTTGATATGTCAGTCAGTCAGTTTCTCCTTTTATTATACAACAATATTATGCTTTCTACAATAATATTAGATTTCAAATCAAAATCTGCCACAATTAAATGCATATAAATAAATTACTCATTTAATTATAAACAATTACAGTTGACTTATTGAATTCCTACCTACTATTTAAGACTATTTGCTTTCATACAGAAACAATATTACAAGAAGGACAAAGAAACTGCTATAAACTCACCAGGCATACCAGGATGAGAACTGGGCGTGATGGTATTCGCCGTCATAGCGGACTCCAGGTCCACCGGCTGGTCTTCATACTCCGTAGCCATCTTTAGCGCCATCTGTAGCATGTCCTCGCCAAAGGCGTTGTTGCCATCTATACCGGCGACACCGGGACTGAAGGTTTCTTCTGCAATACGACAAAACTGGATAAAATAAAAGCACTGGCGTATTTACCGATGGTTGCGGGAAGCCGATGGATGTGAGACGCACAAGTCTGTTAATCGTAGCGACAGATGGGAGTATGTCCAACAGTGTTTGGGCTGAAATGATGATTAATTTACCGAAGCGGTAAACTGGAAAGCCTAAAAGGTAGTTAGTACGCATCGACCGACAACCACCTACGGTCATTGAACCCGCTCCGCTGTCCTTTACTTAAAGGTATGAATTTCGTTTACGCGTAAATTAATTTTAGTTTTTAGAAAAAAAATATAGTGTATTCATACCGGATCGACCCTCCATTGGATTAAAATCAACACTTGAAACGAAAGTAATAAAGAGGCACTTCAGTATCGCGTGTTTACATCGTTTTCGTAACTTGGCAAGACGTCGATACTTATCACGCTATACCGTGCCATGTCGCACGTTTGTGCGAAATCGTGAAAAACAACTCTGTAATAATAAAATCCGGTACATTTATTTGAAAGAGCAGTGTTGACCCAGAGGTGCATTAACTTATGAGTTTTATTTATTTATTTTTTAACAGATTATTCTACACTATTCCACTCTACTAAACCCTATTTTTTTTCCTAAGAACCTACAAAAAATAACAAACACGACAAAAAAAAAAGAATTACCGAAATCGGTTCAGCTGTTTTCGAGTTTTGCGCTTACCAAGACATTATGCGATTCATTTTTTTATTATACATTTATTTAAACTTCATGTTCAGTAGTGGTACATAGGCGGACTTAATGCTACAAGGCAGGATTTACGTTTAGAGTTCAAACCCAGACTGGTGCTTTACAATTTTTTTCGTCGTCGTGAAGACAGGGGACAACCACAAATCTGCATTGCGACCACGAGGTGAATAATGGCCAATTCTCTCACCTAGAGAAGCCTGATTCCTAGCAATGGAAACATTATAAGAATATTTTGACGACATGTACGTTTCCCAGAGAGATCGAGAGGAAAGTATACCTACAGTAAATCAGAATATATGTTGCAGTAGTAAAGAAGTAGAAGTAGTGCCTGTGTGTTGAGTGGGACTTCTATTCATCAATGTGTAAGAAAAGGGGCCAAACTACTCACAAATTGTAGTAAGAAAGAATCTAACAAAACTTTGACCAACCAACCCAACATGGGCATGATTTCTGCATACCCATGTCCTCAACCCCAGTTGAAATAGCTATTATTTCGTCAATAATTAAATGAAAAAAATCTTACCATTATCATCATCTGTGTCTGAATCACTCTGATCCTTCTTCTTGTCCCCAGCCACCATTTCCGCCATCATCAGCAGTTCAGCCTCGAACGGATCCGTCGGCATCTTATCATGGATCTTATTAATCTCCTTCATAATGCCTTTAGCTGAATTTCTAGTCGTAGGGATGAACACAGGTGTCGGAATCGGTAAAGGAATAGGCACGGGTATAGGGAATGGTAAAGACCACATCGCGCATGGTACAGGGACGTAAATGGGTACAGGAACAGGTATAAGTACTCGTCGTTCTAAGCTAGGGTCTGTTTGACACTCCTTGGTGCACGGATGAGGTCGGCAGGAAACTCCTTTTGATACCATCATGGGTTTTGACATAGTTGCTTTGTTGGCTACTTCTCGTGGAGGTAACGTTTTGACTATGACATGGTTGTATATTTTCGGGGGAGGTGGCGGAGGGGGTGTAGGCGGTTTTGGGGGCGGAGGGGGAGTTTTAGGGGCCGCGGGAGGCTCCGGCTCGGGGGGCGGCTGTTGTACTTGTACTTGTTGTAGACGCTTCGACTTCTGCCGCGTCATGGAGGGCATGAGTGGTGGAGGAGCTGCGAGGGATTGTACGCTTGAGATCACTGGCATGCCTCCTGCCCGCTGCTGCGCTTTAGATGCTGTAAGTAAAGAAATATAGATGATATTGTATTATCAAATCCCTGTTTTCAATTGATATCATTTCGACTAACAAACGTTAAAAGGCGCAAATTAAGGTGATTTCAAAATGACTAACGCAGCGGACTATGTGGACGATTTAACGTGATTGCGGTTGCGAAGCGATTCGACCCAATGACTTAAATTGAATGTGTTACGGAGGCACTGTCCTACGTACGAGCGAAGTTGTCACTATTTACACACCGTTAAATTTTGGTCGTTTTGAAATCGTAATTTAACGGCTAAATACGGTTCGCTTCGCTTCGCTTCGCTTATCGCCGCACCGCACCAAACGTGTGATTGGTAAAATATTAGTCATTAATTTCGTATACCTTTAAAAAAAAAACAAATGCTGTAATGAGTGTTACCATTATTTTTGGCAGCATTGGGGTAGGTCCGCCGGGGCGCTCCTGTGGGTACCGCCTTCTGTTGGTCGATGGCCTCGCCCGGCATCAAAGGAGGTGTGTGTTTTGAGTATTGTCCCTGGGCACATTATAAAAATGGTTACTATATTTAAAAATTGCTGAAAACGCAAATGCTATTTTGGATCAATAAATTTACGCTTTATACTGTCCTTGATATTATTAGGGGCATTTATAGGGTATATATTGATGGGCTTCGTTACTGCGTTGGACAGAGTTTAACGACGGGGAGCTATCCATTGCTCGCCCTATAATTAGTTGTTTACTGACTTAGATATTATGAGGGACATTAACAGATTTTGATGAAAGAGTCCCTAAATCTACGCTGTATACTGGCCTTGATATTGTTAGGGACATTTATAGATATTAATGGGCTTCGTTGCACGTTGTTCGTTCGTACGTTGGACAAAGTTGGACCGACGGCGAGCTAACCATTGCTGGTCCTCCAATTAGTTGTTTACTACATATTATGAGGGACATTTATAGATTTTGATGAATTTCTTTTCGCTTTTTAGACGGCGAGCTATTTAATGCTGCCCGCCCACAAGCCCGCACCATCAGTGGCTGAGAATGTCCTTACGATTCTAAATGCCTGAGGCGTCCCCCAAGATTTGAAATGCCTTTCTAGTGTGAAATTTTAAATGATTTAAATCATAGAAAACTTACCTGGAATGTCATAACGCACTGGTAGGAGCAGAAATTTCTTACGGTAGCGTCCGACATAGTTAAATGGTATTGCGCTAATGAGGACCGTTTGCACATATCACATTTCGTTCTGAAAATAAAGTCAATCTCAATACGAACACTTGCAAAAAAGAAAATATTTTCTTCTTAGATCCAAGATCAAGACAAATGAAAGAACTTTGACTTTATTATTTTTTGTTATTGGTAAGTTCGTGCTTAACCTCTATCTCATCTGATGCCTAGAAGTAACCAGTTATTATAATTTGGTTAAAAAAAAAAACAGTATCTATAGTTACCTTCTGGAAGACACAGCGTTAACAGAAACCTGGTAGAGATTCAAGCAGTTTAACGAGCACATCATGATCGGCAGACCGTTCGGCTGCACCCGTCTGATCATATCGAAGTTGTACTTCTTCACCTTACACCAGTTGCAAGGCACTATATGCCTGGAGTTGCTTATGTACACGTTCATGCAGGACTTTGAGCAGAAACAGTGGGCATTGCCCCCATCGTAAATTGTGAAGCATTTACTTTGTTTGCGCTCAAAGTATTTTTTGCACCAGCGGCATTGGTCTGGGGAAGAATTACATATAAAAAATGAATAATTTTTTTTTAAGGTTTTCACTGCCAAGAACACTTACAAGCGGTAAACATAATCGGCCGTTAAGAACGTTAACGACGAGATTACGTAACAAATGAATGCTGTCCCGGTGCTGGGCAAAGGCCTCCCCAAAATCCTTAAAGGATATTTTAAATAATAAGTAAAAAAAATATTTAAAAAGTGTAAGTTCTAATCTTAACTCTGGCGTCGTCGTAATGACTAGTGCTTGAATGTACATCGAATATTGAGTTGATTTTCTATAACACAAGTCACATATTTCGTGAGATGTGAACAACAGGTTGTTGCATATAAGACAGAGTAAAGTTGGCGTTGACGCAAGGGCGGTGTTTTCACTAAAAAGAGGAATAATCAACGACGCCCATTAGAGTACGTAGAAAATTAACTGACATGCCTAGGAGTTTTTTTTTTAAGTTTGGTTCACACAAGGAATTACTCCAGAATATGTGGATGTGATGTGGTAAGATATTACAATACTATGTATTGTAAAGCCAAAAAAATTTTTTTCCCGTGCGGGAATCGAACCCACCACACAAAGCGTATATAAAGATAGTAACACAATACAAAATCTACTCACCAGGGAAGATATTATTGACGAATTTGAAAGCAGCAAAGCATGGATCGGAACACAGCCGTTGTGATAATTCTTCGCTAACTTCCACTTCAATAGCCGTCGCTTTTTCTAAGGAACACACCGCACATTTCGCCCATACAGGCTGAGGTATCGGGTTTTTACTCATTTGATCAAACTTTTCCATACAAGCTTGCGAACAAAAGTCTTTAAACTGTCCTTTATCACCTACAGGAGCTAGGAAACCTTGATGACCAACAGATATATCTCTTTGACAGTAACAACATATCTTTAAACCCTTCTTGAACTCCTCCAAACACGCCCAGTTGCAGAATTGTCGAATATCAAAACCGAATCTGACACAATATTTTCCTAAGCTGGTATGTTGGACGTTATTCTTGCAATTCGCGCATCTAGAACCAATTTTGTTTTGATACCTTCCTAAGCAGACCTCGTCACAAAAGTCCATAGTTTCCCATGTCAATATTTTCTCGTCAACATTAAGTACAAGCGCGCATTGGTTACATTTTCTAATGAAAGTCCGTTCGCGATCCTCTCTTGCAGCTTGTACCATCGCGGGCGTTTTCGCCTGTATTTTATAAGCTTCGTCTAAATATTTATCCGTTGCATTGCTAATAACTTTCAATTTTAATAAGGGAGGATTCTGTGACACTTGCGGCTGTTGTTTTCTGGACACTCTTTTCTTTTTGACCATATATCTACCGTTTTCTTTGCCGTTTAAGTTCTTTATGCAGACGTTACTGCAAACAAAGTGGTTGTCTCCGTACCTGTTGAACGTGAAAGAGCATCTTTTGTCGTTATGACAGACGTAACATTCTGAGTCTTTTGCGTTTATTTCTTCGACAACTATCCTTCGCCTCTTGAAGACGTATTTATCGGCTTCGTCGGCCATCATACTGTTGAGACAGTTCATTGAACAGTAGTTCGTGTCCTCGCCGTCATAGTTGTAATAGAAGTAGCAAGTTTTTTTTTCTTCACATTCAGAGCACGTTAACAATTTGGGTACAATTTCTTCTATAAGATACTTCTTGTGTGTGACTGTATACTGCCCAGAGTTTTCAATTTGGAAGTCTTTGACGCACATCTCGCTACATAAGTACTGTGTTTCATTGTCCTTGTTTGAGAATCGGTAAGAACACGCTTTTTCTGACTTACATTGTGCACAATTGCTCTCGAAAGGGCTTATCTCCTGAATAATGTGAGGGGTTACATCTTCTACTGATTCATCATGTTCGTTTTCGATTTCTTTGTCTGCAAAAAGAAAAAACAAAAGTTAATGTTACTAGAATAGTAGCAGTTCTAAAAAGCTATAACAGTTTCGTTTATGTTATATATAAAGAATAGTATTGGTCGCTACTCGATACCGATGCCGTAATTTTTGTATAATTCGCCATACAAAAATTAACGACTTCGGTATCGAGTACAGCACTGGCGGTCACCTGCAGAACCTAAATTGATAGTATGAGTCGTCAAGTACAAAACCTATCGAAAGAGAACTCGCTAGCAACTAATGTTTTTAATAGTATACTAAGTAAAATCGGCACTATGGGCCTTTTTTAAAGTGGGTAAATATCATCCAATAACAAATTTTGACTTCGGGAGGAGCGGGAAATAACGTCAGACTCTTACTGACAAAACTACCCACCCCATCTACACAAAGAGTAACACTTGAAGGTAAATTACTCAATGTTAGAAATAACTTACTTTTCTTCATGCATTTTCGTTTTATAAGCATTGTTATTTTACTAACGTAAGTGTTTATAATACACTTTCACATGTAATTTTTTTCGTCAATTTAACTAGATAAGGCCAGTATTTCCTAACTACTCTAAGAAGGACCACTAAAACAAACTCATATAAACGCAAAGCTTTAAATTTTTTCTGCTTGAGTTGTCACAAGACCACTGAACCATCAAAATATTTATATTATACAATTCGTCGTCGATACGATTATTACATTTTCAATCAAACGGGTTATAAAGAATTGGCATCTTAACATGAGAGGGTTATAGGTATATCTGCCTTACTTGTAGCTAGAAAGAGATCAAAGTTAAGTGTGAAGTTAGGTACGATGCGATTTTTGTACCAAGGTAAACACTCGACACTGTTTAAACAATCGAGCTGTCGCTAGCGAGTACGCATGACTCATAGTAGAGTTTAATTGTATTATATTCGATGTACGTTTAATATCGACTACGGTAAGATGGTGTAGTTTTTCAAGTCATGGTAAGGGCACTATTTCATAATTTTCGCTAGGAAACACTGGACTCATCTAGTTTAAACTGCCAAAAAAAATTGACGTGTAAAAGTGTTTTTGAAAACCTATTTGCAAAAATAAATGTCATCATGTCGGAAATGGTCTAAAAATGAAATTATCCTATCATTGGAGGAATGTCGTTTTCAACAACAAATTGCATCCCCTTTTTTTACGTGGGTGCTTTGGGTGGAGAGTTCCTCGCCCTCTAGTGTTAAGGGCCACCGCTTTGTAGGTAAAGCGGGAGCCCGCGCGGCACCCTTTGGGTGTCGTTACGCTTGTGTAGTTTGCGGCGTCACCGTAGCGGAAACCGAATTATTACTTGCACAGTATCACTAGTTCAACTTTCACAGTGTGCATGTAGTCGTATCGTTGGAGATCTTTAATGTATTTAGTACATACTAGCTTTTGCCCGCGGCTTCGCTCACGGCAACAGATTATTCTACTCTACTACACTCTACCCTATTCTATCCTAGTCTACTGTAGGGTAGACTAAACCCTATTTTTTTTTTTCATAAGAACCTTCTCCTGACAATAACAACAACAAAAAAGAATTAGCGAAATCGGTTTAGCTGTTCTCGAGTTTTGCGCTTACCAACAAATTTTGTGATTCAATTTTATATTATAGATTATCAACTGAATTAAACCCATCTGTCTATATGTCTTCAGTCTGTTGTCCTATGCGATGTAGATTTTTTTTATGTTTAAATATCTAACGATATCTCCCATACTTGGGCGGAACGAGAGATAATGTCCCACTTTTACTAATTAAAAAAACCCGCCAATAGAAGAAATTCGAACAAGAGAATTAGGGGCGTGGCCAGTTTACGAGCGCTAACTCGTATTTTTTTAATTCTAAATAGGCTCACGTTTGACCACAATCTCAACTGATGGTAAGCGATGATGTAGTTGTGGTCCGCGGTGGGCGCTGAAGCAGTTGGACCGGGAGCTCTTCCTGGAAGCCGCGACGGTACAGGCCTGGGTGCAAGCACCGAACAGACCTGTCGACATTGACGTCGAGGCGGAGTGGTTCCGGGAAGCCATGTCGCAAATCTGCGACGCGGCAATGCCCCGTGTTCCCCCAGGACGTGCTCGGCGCCAGGTGTACTGGTGGTCGCCAGAGATTGCAGCATTGCGCAATGCGTGTAATCACGCGCGACGCCGGTACGCTAGATACTGCAAGCGCCGCATCCGCCCGGCGGATGCGGAGGTTAGAGAGGCGGAGCTATATGAGGAATACAGAGTGGCGAAGCGCACTCTCCGAGCGGAAATAAAGCGGTCCAAATTGGAAGCCTACAAAGTGTGGGTGGGGACTCTGAATGCAGACCCGTGGGGACGCCCATACAAAATGGTGCGAGAGAAACTCCGTCCATGGGCTCCCCCGCTGACTCAGAGTCTCCGACCGCAGCTCGTAGAGGGTGTTGTGAGCGCTCTGTTCCCTGAGCGAGGGGAACACTCCCCCCCGCCCATGGCTCCGCCACCTGCAGTATCCGACGCGGACCACATCGGCGACGACGACGTTGCTCCAGAGGTGACCGAGGTAGAGGTAAGAGTGGCGGTACGAAGGCTGAGTGCCAAGAACACCGCCCCAGGACCTGACGGCTTGCCTGGAAAAGCCTGGGTCCTGGCCATGGAGACTCTCGGGCCTCGACTAAGGGGGCTCTTCAGCGCATGTCTGGAGAGGGGCCAGTTCCCACTTCGCTGGAAGACTGGAAAACTGGTCCTCATTGCGAAGCCGGGGCGCCCTGCGGACTCTCCGTCCGCGTATCGGCCCATAGTGCTGCTCGACGAGGTGGGCAAGCTCTTTGAAAGAGTAATTGCAAACCGCCTCGTCGCGCGCCTGGAACGGGTGGGGCCGAATCTTTCGGACGGCCAGTTCGGCTTCCGCAGGATGCGCTCCACAGTGGACGCCATCATGCGCGTGCGAGCCCTCACGACGGGGGATGCGGTGACCCAGGGCAGGTGTGTCGTGGCGGTGTCCTTAGACATTGCCAACGCCTTTAATTCTCTGCCCTGGAGTAGCATAGGGAGGGCACTCCGGTATCACCGGGTGCCCGACTACCTCTGTCGCGTGATCGAGGCCTACCTATCAGACAGGTACATTATCTACCCCGGTCACCAGGGAGAGTGGAGTCGGCGAGAGATGTCGTGCGGTGTTCCGCAGGGATCGGTACTGGGACCACCCTTGTGGAACATCGGGTACGACTACATGCTGCGCGGCGACTTCCCTGACGGGGTCAGCGTGATCTGCTACGCAGACGACACGCTGGTCCTAGCGCAGGGAGTCTCACCAGGCGGCGGTCGAACTAGCGACACGCGGGGTTGCGATAGCAGTTGGAAGGATCCAGCAGTTGGGACTCGAGGTGGCGCTGCACAAGTCTGAGGCCATGTGTTTTCATGGCCCCCGGAGCGCGCCGCCGCCGAATTCCCAGCTAACGGTAGGGGGGGTTCACATCGGCGTCGGGTCGACGATGAAGTACCTAGGACTCGTCCTCGACAGCCGGTGGAATTTCAAGGAACATTTCCGACGTCTGGCTCCCAAGCTGAATCGTACTGGGGCTGCCCTCAAGCGGCTCCTGCCGAACCTTGGGGGTCCAGACGCCCCCTGCCGGAAGCTCTACGCAGGAATCGTTCGGTCCATGGCCCTTTACGGGGCGCCAGTGTGGGCGCCGTCGTTGCAGCAGCAACCGAGGGCCCAGCTGAACGCATGCCAGAGGGTCATGGCAATACGCGTGATCCGGGGGTACCGAACGATTTCCCGTGAAGCGGCGAGCCTTCTTGCTGGCCTGCCACCATGGGATCTGGAGGCAACAGTCCTTGCACGCATGCACGATCTGCGCATGGAAGTGCAACGCCGGGGCGGAAGTCCGCTGCCTGAACATGTCAAGGCGTGGCGGAAAGAGCTCCGGCGGGATCTCGTGATGGTGAAATGGCGTCAGCGGCTATCGCAACCCAGTGCTGGGCACGCCATAATAATGGCGGTAATGCCCCTCCTTGAGGCGTGGCTAGAAAGAACTCACGGCGTTCTCACTTTCCGCATGTCGCAGGTCCTCACCGGACATGGTAAGTTCGGGAGGTACCTGCATCGGATTCGTGCGGAAGAGACGCCCGGGTGTCGCCACTGTGTGGACCGCCCGGAGGACACGGTGGAGCACACGGTCGAGGTGTGCCCCGCTTGGGCAGAGCATCGCCGTGTCCTCGTGGGGGCGATCGGCGGCGGCGATCTCTCGCGCCGGGCCTTGGTCGAGGCCATGGTCCGGAGCGCGTAGGAGTGGCAGGCGGTCGCCTCCTTTTGCGAAGCAGTAATGCTAGCAAAGGAGGAAGCCGACCGCTTAAGGCAACGGCGCTCACGCCCGAGACGCCGCCGAGATTCCGATCCCGATTTCCGGCCACCGTAGGCGCGGGCTTGTGGATGGCGAGCAATGGGTAGCTCGCCGTCCAATCGTCTGGTAACCGTCCGGACCAAGCCCAGTCGTCAACGGCGCGCACTGTTCCCGCGCGCCTCAAGGAGTTGTCAGCAAACCGTAGGGACCCTGCAGAAGGGTCGAAGCCAACTGGGGCCATGGGTTCGCGTCTGAAAGGAAGGCTCTGGCCCTGGTGTATATGGCAACGTTGGAATGGGGTAGGTTGTTTAGTCAGTAAGAGTCTGACACTTGTTTCCCGCTCCGCCCAAGGGCGGGACTCGTCATTGGATGATTTTTACCTACCTAAAAAAAAAAAAAAAAAAAACCAATAGAAGAAATTCGAACAAGAGAATTAGGGGCGTGGCCAATTTACGAGCGCTAACTCGTATTTTTTTAATTCTAAATAGGCTCACGTTTGACCACAATCTCAACTGATGGTAAGCGATGATGTAGTTTGCTATGGAACACGCTTGCCTAGAAGTAACCTATTCACTCTTGACTTGAGGACCCCTAGGTTTTTTTTTTACAGAAACTAGATTTAACATTATTGAACATACCTCCACCATTTTCCTGTGACGCCTCGTCGTTGGCCACGTCAGTTTCCGTATGCTCTTCAGCCACCTCACTATTTGTCTGCTCATCCCTGCTGCCATCTGCAGTACTTGCTTCTATTTCCTTCTTGGGTTCTGCCTCTGCTGCTGCTTCTGTGATAGAGATATCAGAATTAATTAAAAAAAAATTTTAGCAATAAAACAAAAAAATATAATAAGGTATGTGTAGTGTTTTTCAATTTATAAGTATTAACTTTTTTTCATATTATGTATTTTAAATCCAAACTAACTAAAAATGGGTATAGTCCTTACAGCCACTAAGGCGTCGTCTAATTGGGAGGGATCGTACGATGGCGCGATGCGTTTTTCATCGCACGATCAAAGTGGTCGTACGATGACCTAACAGGTGTCCTAATAGATCGCGCGATGTCTATCGTGCGATGCGTCCCGGGCCCTTCGCGCGTCGACGCATCGCTTATGTAACCAATTAGGACACTCAAAAGAGATCTGTTGCTTTGATTACCTGGTCGCACGATCAAACGCATCGTACGATCGTTATTAAGCATTTCATGTGCTCGCACGATTACTTGCGAGGTTCAAATAGGACACTCTGATGGAATCTGTATGTTTGAACTCATCGCACGACGAGAACGCATTGTGTCATCGTATATCGTATATATCGCAGTCAATTAGGACGACGCCTAACACCTCAGATTTAACACAAAGAGCAAAGTTCGACAGGTTATTTTTTTTAAGGTGGGAAAAATTATCTAGGGACAAATGCCGCGGAAGCGAATGGAGCGGGAAATAGTGCCAGTTTTTTACCAACTATACCCTTCTTAGCCTTCATACCGGAGTCGGACCTTCCCTTCAGTAACTGGTCTAAGACCCCAGTAGTCTTCTGCCCTGCAGCTAGGCCTCTACGTTCAAAACGCAAACTCAAAACTCCATGAGGAGCGCGTAAATAGTAACCGGCCACCACTTGCGCTTGGTCCAGGCTGTTACCAAATAACCGGACGGCGAGTTACCCTTTGCTCGCCGCCTGTAAGCCCGCGCCTACTGTCGCTGGAAATCGGGATTGGATACTCGGCATGGCGTGAGCGCCTTTGCCTTATGCGGTTGGCCCGCTTCTTTGCTAGCATTATTGTTTCGCAGAAGGAAGCGACTGCCTGTCACTCCTTCTCGCACCATAGCCTCTAGCCTCTACAAAGACCCACCGCGAGAGTTCGACGGCTCACCTCAGGTAGCTGATCACACTGACAAAATAGTTGACTATGACTCAGATGACAAAGAAAAAAAAAAATTTGTACATGTAATTGTGTATATATGTGTAAACTTTATATGGAAAAGAAATTGTACCAAAATAATCGATCGAATCGTGAAGGGCAGCCCGTAACTATAGCAACAGGTTCAACTTATTTGCCGCGTACTCTATATCTCATAAAATGCCATATAAAATAGTATAAAAATTACCTTCAGCCTGTTTCCTCTTTTCAGCTAAAACCTTCTCGGCTTCGGCCTTGTCAGCTTCAGATATCTCCCTCTCAATGTCAGGTAAGAGACAGACTTCCTCATCAGCTCCTGGTTCGTCTACCAGCTCAGTCACTCCACTCTCATCCGCAGGATTATCTTAAAATGAAAAAGGTTAAGATGACTTTAAAAATTACATTCATACAATTTCAAGGCTGGTAGCCAGCTTTAATTGAAACTTTTTACTTCAAAGCAAGCATTATACAAGTAGTACAAACTTATAATTATGTTAGTAAAATTTATTATATTATTTTGGACACGAAGTCTAGCGAGCTGCGACGCGAGGCCGCGGCAGACCACAAAGGAGATGGCGGGACGACCTGGATGCTCCCCTCCTTCAGAATTGGAATGATAAAGTGAGTAACCGAGATAACTAGAAAGAATGGAGGGAGGCCTTTGTCCAGCAGTGGGACAGCACAGGCTAGCTATAATAATAATTTTGGACACGCATGAGCTACCACTGCCTCAGGATTAGGCTGTTCACTCTGTCTAAGATAAATAAGGGCCACCCACAACTTGGTCGCGGTCGTAACGCGATAGTAGCGTGGCAGTCGAACGTTTTTATTGACATGGAATAAATGGTTGTTAACGGAGAGGCGCCGCGTTGCAGGATGCGTTGCGGGGCTCGTTGCGCGTTTGCCGTATATTGCCATAATTATGAGTGTTTGCGAATGCGAAAAACAGGAGAATGAAAGGTTTCTTCTCTTTCTGGTGAGGCTTTAGGTTTAAAATGATGGAAGTCAGGCTGTTGTTAATGTTATCAAGATTATAAAGTAATAAGTTGATTTTAAAAACATACTTAATGAATTTTCTTCAAAAACTCAGCGTTCTACCCAAAATGATCAATTAAACCAAGGTTCTGCTGACCTTCTTTGAGGATGAGAGGTGGACCTTTTATGGCATACTTATCACACCCATAAGCAAACTATGCGCTTTAGCTGTGGAGTTTCAGCATCAAAAAGTTGGCAAGCAAAAAATTCAAAATCTGTAAAAAAGCCATGTGAAAGTATAACTTAAATAACAAGTATTCCACTCTACCTTGTTGATGGTCCTCATCATCATCAGCATGGTGATCATCATCATCATCAATGTTCACCGTGACACCTATATTTGACTTTTCTCTTGTCTCATCTGCTTGACTAGTGTCAGTGGTGTCTTTCAGGAGAGCATCAAAAGGATCAAGGGCCTGTAAGGTAAAATATTTTTAAAGTACATTGCGCACGCGCGAGCTACGTACGCCGAACTTGGCGCGTCGGTCTGCATAAATGATATTTATTTTGTTCACTGGCCTGGTGGTCTAACGTTTAGTGGCCCTGACTGCTGTGCAAGAGCTTGTGGGTTCGATTCCCACCCAGGACAAGTTTATGTGATGAGCATGATCATTTGTTCTGTGTGTGTAATTTATCTATAACAAGTATTTAGAAATATATAAGTATGTTTATCAGTTGTCTAATACCCATAACACAAGGTCTGCTTAACTTGGGCCTAGATGGTGTGTGATAGTTATGGAATTTTTATTTAGTCAGTTTAAACCAAAACAAACATGGCATACATTTTTTAAGAGAACAAGACTTTTTACTGTACAGGCATCATCAAGCATGGTTCAGGTGTGCATCAGTCTAATGTATTTCTACCTTTAGAATAGAATAGAATAATACTTTATTGTACACCAAAAAAAGCAACAATTTTACAGAAACTTATATGAATGGGTACAAAGGCGGTCTTATCGCTGACAGCGATATCTACCAGACAACCTTATAAACAAGAATAGTAAACTATTATGACTGTTATGTTAGTGTTACAAAAAAAAGAACATACAAAGCAGTTCAGCTGACATTTCAAGAGTTTACTCTTACGAACCTAATCAGTATCATGGAACATATACATATATAATAGGTTGAACATAGGGACTGGAGTTTACACTAATAAACCCAAACCTAATGCTCCACTTCTTTCCTAGTTTCAGCAATCTTACTAATATTATAAATGCGAAAGTTACGATGTTTGTTACTCAATCATGCCAAAATGACTGGACGGATCTGGATGAAATTTGGCACAGGCATAGGATACTCTCCGAAATAGGACATAGACTTTTTATCCCGGAAACCCCAACCCCAATACCACGCAGGCGAAGCCGCGGGCAAAAGCTAGTAAATAATAATGAAATTAAATAGGAAGCAAAACTCATACAATAACAGAAAAACTGAGAAATAAAATGATATTCAATACACAATTTCCATCCATCTATTGAATAGTTAAATATGTAATGGATACAATTCTATTCCTAACTGTATTTATATATATTTTTATGTAGTTGTAGTAAAGACTGTAATAAAAAAACTAAATAACCAAATTAATTGTGGATTACTTAAAAATTTTTGGCTGAAATTGGCCATGACCAAACTTTTGGTAACTCTTTAGTTAAACTCTAGTAAAATACTTGAAAAGTAAAATAATTCAAACTCAAGCTAAACACTACACTGGCTAATTTCCATACACACTACACTAAAATGGTCATTAAAAAAAATAATACACAAAAACTGGTCTGGTCAACTCTTCATATGACCAGAGTGGTTGGACTCTATTTCTGTAAGAGAACAGCATGGCAATGCTGCCAGCTTTCTGGGCACTTTTCCCTTTGATATAGATGTGAATGAATTTTTTGATGCCCAATAACTATCTTCCTTTTTTTTTAATCATTTGTAAATATTAGTGTATTTTTAGTAATTAACTTTAGATAAAATTTTAAAATATCAACAATAAAGTAAAAAAAAATAACAAAGAATATTCACCTGTGTATGATCCTCCTGATGATGATCATCAACAGAAACATTAGGTGCCGTCTCAAACTCCGGCTGGCCATCCTCGTCAATATCCTTCTTCTCATCATTATCTGCTACTTCTACCTTATCATCATCGTCATCATCTTGTTTTTTTACTTTAGATATTTCACTATCACTATCAATATTTACATCACCGCTGGTTTTTGCAACACTCTCTTCATTAGCTGCTTCATCACTAGGTTGAGTGTATGTTTGGCTCTCTTCTAAAGTATCTTGGCTTAGTTGAGTGTAAGTTTGACTTTCATCTAGAGTTTCTTGACCGTCTTCATCTTTTGAAGTTGATTCTTGTGGCAAATCATCTTTTATTTTATCTTCTGTGTTTTCAGGGGTATTAGCTGTAATGAAATGTTAGTTAATATTAAAGTTTTTGATCAAAATAACTAGGCATTTTTGTTTTAAAAAATGCTACATGCAAGTTCTGTGATAGGGTTAGTATGTCAAGTTAATCACTTCATAAAACCACTCAGCTGATTATTTCATCACAGAAAACTACTAAGTATGTACACTGAATTATTATGTGCTATGTATAAATCACTATTTAATAATTAGGGTTTACCAAGCAGTTGTTTAAACAAGAAACTACTGGGTTGAGTGGATGAACTGGTTTTTATATTGGGAGCTTGTTAATGAGACAGTTGGAAAATCATACCTTCATACTTAACATCCTCTTGACTGTCCCCATCTGTAGTATCCTTCTTACTGCCAACATCACTTTTAACACTACTGCTGTCTTCTGTGACCGTATCATTGTCTACATGATTTTGTAATTCATTCTCTTCAACCACCTGATCAGTTGCACTTTTTGTTACATCACTACTGGAGTCAGTGGCTTCGACACTAACTTCGGCAGCAGCGTCCCCGCCTGCCGCCGAATCTGTCTTCTCCTCTACCTCTTCAGTTTTCTTAGCTGCCGCAGATTCTTCACTGCCATCTTCACTTGGTTTTTCAGGCAAACTCTCTTTTTCATCCATAATTCCAATCCAATTGGAAATATACTGTCAATTCAACGGGCAAATATCATCTGAAAACATCGCGTTACACTATGAAGACACGAAACAATATTTCTCTATCATAATATTCGCCGCACCCGGCAGAATCATTTTTAGGTTATGATAATACTGGACAAGCTCCGTTTGACACTAAATAAGCTTATAAATGAATTTGAAGCTACTATCAAAACCCACTATTGTATCATTATAAAACTAAACTGTGAAATAGGCTAAAATGCTTGAGACAGAAACTGTAATTCATGGTTTATGACGCCAATCATTAGCCAAGCCACACGTCCCGCGCTTATTTAGACTTGGAATACAGAACACTAAAAAGTGGTTAAAGGTAAGAAAATAAAGCATTTACACATCCAAAGTTACAAAGGCATTAGCGTCACTGCGATTACTGCTTAAACTATGAAAAATTAACTGATATTACTACAACAAGGCTGTCAGGTAAGTTCCTTTGTAAGCAGTGAAAAACGAAAGGTCATTCGGGTGCCGATTTATTAAAACATACATCTTATAATAGGCGCATAGTCTTCGTAATAGTTCACAGTTATAAACTAGCTATCAAAAACTGATAATATGACTTACTAAATATAAAATTGTTCACAAATCACATAAAAGCACAACAAACGGCCACCATTTTGGAATCAACTTGCCCCTGCCAAATTGTTACGGAAATGCATTAGCTGTCAGAATAAGCCTTATAAAAAATAATCATAATTACTTCGAATATCGAAATATGAAAAATATTACAATAAATATGCCTTTAATTTAACAATACTAAATTGTTAGTTGAATTACAAAAACCGACATACTATTTTAATAAGACCAAAAATGATCTTCAAATTCGTGTTGTATTGTTGGTATAAGGTGACGCTAACTTTAGTGATGGGAAAGTATTTATCGGTTTTTTTATTTCATTTTCAAGTCCAAAACTCCAAACAGGTACCTTTTTTTCATTAACATCACGTCATTTGTTTATTAGAATATGATTCATCATTTATCGATTCACTAAAAGGACACTATACTCCTTCTTTTGCATATATTTTGGCTAACCTCGGTTGGTTCAGAAGTACTAAAAACTTTTATTGATTTTCCGTCTTTGACTGATATAATTAAAATTTTTCGAAGTTTATTGTGATAAAAATGTATCAATCTAGATAAAATTAACAGAGAGCATCTAACTGTTTCTTGTTTTGGAATCATCACAAGGAATCATGGAAAAAATAATGAAGAATGAAAGTAATGAAGTAATATACAAGGGAAAATTCCTTTCGAGTCATATCGATAAAACCACAGACAACATTATTTTCGCCTTTCGCTTCGGAATTTCGGATCTAATGCAAACCGAGCGTAAAGGAGACCGTGGACGATCAAGCTGAGATCTAAAACTGACTAGCTTTTGCCCGCAGCTTCGCTAACGTTAAATTCGGGGTTCCCCTTTCCTGATTTAAAACACGGAAGAGAACGTGGAACAGAATATTATTTCATAGTCTCACATAAATTTCTATCCTCTACGTTAGAGATAGATTTTCAAATAAAGAGGCAGGTATTTTTCGTTGGTAACAAAGAGTCTGTGTACTGATTTTTAGCTTCCTATCTTGGAAACTGGGAAGCGTCCCAGTTGTGAAAAAAAAAAAATTGTGCATTTTTTTGTTTGTCACAAATAGACAGCATATCAATTTTTAGCTTTCTAACTTGGAAATTTCAGAATGCTCCATACAAACTTCCACTCCCCATTGTAGTGAAGTGGGGAATTAGAAAGAGCATCCCTTCAAGTATCTCTTATTAAAAAATCAAGTCAACGTTTTGCCGTGAAAGAGGGACAAACAAACAGACACAGTTACTTTCCCATTTATAATGTTTAGATTAGGGACAAAATTAACATAGTACAAACCATATGTACAAATACCAAAGTTTATTTGTGCACGCAGCTCAGGTACAATTTAGATGTTACAATATAAAAATGTCTCTGTGTTTTGCATCTGGAAGTGGCATACAAATATTAATAAAAGCAGTCGACAGAATATTTAAGCTTTGAAATATGGTCTACAGGTATTAGGTAATCGTAAATTACAAATAGCCCTTACGCATTTTTTCTGAGCCCTAAAGGCTTCCTTCCTATCGGTTGAATTTCCCCAGAATATGATGTCATGTCATAAGGTAGACGAGACATACGCATTATACGCTACCAAAATTGCTTTCTGCACTGAAGATAGATAATGCGAAACCAGCTGTTTGACAGTTGTTGATGAACATTTTTGTTTGAGTGATCAAACATTTTTCTTTTTTTTTTTAATTGCAATAAACTAGTGCTTGACTGCGATCCCACCTGATGATAAGCAGTGACTATTATGTAACTCTATTGACTTGAGTTGTCAATAGAGTTACCTAATAGCCCTGCTGAACCACTTTGAAAAGAATATGTAATTTATACCAGAACTTACTACGTATCTTGCAGACATCATCATCTCGTGTTCTCCGCGTCATGTCTTGGTCAATCCATACACCCAGAAATTTTATGATATGGACTTGATCTATAATTGCATTTTCATACCCTAGAAGTATCTCGTGGGGGTGATCGGCGGCGGCGACCTCTCGCGCCGGGCCCTGGTTCAGGCCATGGTCCGCAGCGAAGAGGAATGGCAGGCGGTCGCCTCCTTCTGCGAAGCAGTAATGCTCGTAAAGGAGGAGGCCGACCGCATAAGGCAAAGGCAACGGCGTACTCGCCGTAGCCGTCGCCGCCGCGATCCTGCCGATATCCGGCCACCGTAGACACTGGCTCGCGGACGGTGAGCAATGGGTAGCTCGCCGTCCGATCGTCTGGTAAGACCGAGTCCAAGTCGTCAACGGCGCGCACCGTTCCCGCGCGCCTCAAGGGCGGGTTTCGTCATTGGATGATTTTCAGCTACCATAAAAAAAAAAAAAAGAAGTTAATTAGAAACATTAGACGACATAAATGTCGTGTGTTGTTACTTTTTATTTATAATGTACAATTTTAGTTTTATGAAAAAATAAATAAATATAATTTTAATATATAATAAATTTAAATTAAATATATATCTATTTATTGCTCCATGGTCATGCTTGGTAATGATAAAGTTTGTAAATACTTAAAAAAAAATGCTCCTACTTTATATAAATTATCAAATTAATAAAAAAAAATGGACAAGAACGAATCGGACTCGCACACGAAGGGTTCCAAACCGTCTGTAGAAAAAAAACGCGGTTCGTTGTATGGTAGCCCTCTTTAATATTCGTTTAATTTTATTTTTAGTATGTATTGTTACAGCGGCAAAAGATATAAATAATTTGTGAAAATTTCAACTGTCTCGCTATCTCGGTTCTTAAGATACAGCCTAGTGACGACAAACAGACAGAAAGGCAGTTTAGTAATAGGACCCTGGTTTTACCCTTTGGGTACGAAATCCTAATGCAGTAATGCAAACAGTTGTTTGTAGAAATAACAACATTTAACAAAATGGCATTTATTTTTTCAAACAATTTATTTTTTTATGACTACAAAATTGCTAAAGTTCGCAGAGCCAACTTGAGGCTCGCCAAGTTAGAACGGCGGAAGCTATAAGCACCGACTTCCATTCACCCAAAGGGCTTGCGGCAACACTGTGCTGCATTCTCAAAATTATCATGCTATACATTCGGTTCCAATTTCCTCACCCATGTTATTTAAAGGCTTATTACTCTATCCGATTTTCGGGAAATCAGTTTAGGAAATAAGCCTTTTAATGTATGTCAAATCAAGATAAACAATGTTGTTGTCTTAATAAATACACAATAAAATAAAAAATATCACGAACGCAACTAATTTTGACAGCAGACTCTGTTTGTTTTTGTTCTCATTTTCGAAACGGATCTCCTAAATAATGAAATAATACCCATTGGCAAGAATTGGTTGACGGTCTCTTGCCATTGGTTAATGTTTTTGATGACACTTTTTTCACCAATAGCGCTTTAGAAATGTGGTTCAGTTAGTTGTTCAACTTCCTCAATTATGGCGGGTTCGTGTTTTTTCAAGCTCAAATACGAAATGAGTAGTTATTTGCGCCGCTCGGGCGGCGACATTGACAGCGATTTGTCGAATATTCTCGTGCGCCATTTTGTGAATGCTATGGAATTTTGTGTTAAGTAATCAACGCAAGGAAATTAAAATTCGTGTAAGTTCAACTTTCCGCCAAGTGCCCTTCACGTATGAAATGATATTTGATATATTCGCGATTCGTGTGTGAGAGCTGCAGTGCGGTCGCGTTTATCGTTTATTCGTTTCTGTTTTGTTTCTTTTTACAAGAGAAAAAATGCGATTTGACCGTATTTATGGGCGCTTACTCATCGCTCTATTGGGTACTTAGAATCGGAGTTTATTTTCAGGATTCAATACAATGTCTGAGAAGTTGGTGGGGAAAACGGTTCTGAAGCGACATGAGGTTGCCAGGCCGGTTCATATCCAGAGACTGGAGGCCTCCTTAGACGTGCGGCCGTTCGTGAGTCAAGTGGAGAGGATCCTCAACTCAGATGTGGCCTCCGACAGTGAAGACGATTCTGACGCAAAGTCCTTTGGGAATGAGATGTCCAAGGGGGACCGGATGATCCATGGAGTAGTCACCACTAAGCAGGGTACGTCACAGATACTGTACAACGACTACAACTACAGTATTACAGCAACTTTTCGTAATAAATAACAATAGTACATTCTCTACAAAAAATGTGCAGTTTTGGTCATTAGTACTTCAGTTATTGAATGTATTGTTTGGTCATTAGTAGGTACTTGAGTTAGTGATTATACAAGCTGAGGAAAACATACAAGTATGATCATTGATTTTCATATGATATATAAATAAAACACTCAGTTAATAAAGTAGTTGTCATAAACATAATTATTCAACATCCTGAATCTACCTACTACTTAATTTGTGGTCTTCCCTTTTGTACTGTTGTACTATATCATATTCACTGTTCAAGATAAGTTCATTCAACTCAAGTTCAGTCTTTTAATTGAATTATTACTTAAAGAAAAAGAGTAATGACCAATTAAGTGCCTTATAGTCCATTTACTTACTTGCATCAATCAACTAAGCTGATTTTATAGAACAAGAAATCACTCTGACTGAAATAATTAACTCCTGTTTATATCTCCAGCAGAACGTCTTCCACTTGGGCATGAATTGCACTTGCCAATTTAGAAATCTTGGGTCCGAATGTGGACTCAGGTTGGTTGCTACAGAAAATAGGTTATCCTTTACCAATCGCAAACACAATGTCAGTGTGGAACTCCTTCACTGAATAATGTTCTGCCTTTTCTGTTCAGCATGCATAACCATCTGTACTTTATGTAACTTAAATGAGCTATGATAGAGCTACCAAGAGATTTGTTAAGAAAACAACATTAACCTTCCAATTACCGTAATTACAGACAGCTAAAAGATTGTGGACACCAATTTGCTCTTGCAGTTAATGAACTAATTTTGTTTACAGAACGCCAAAGTGACCGTCTCAGACTATACAACTTCAGTTCAGTAGGAGAGGAAAGAGAATGGCTCAGGGATGTTCTACTGTCTTCTGGATCAGAAACAAGCAGTGACGATGACTCTCCCAACTGTAAGGAGATGAGGATACGGAGGCTTTTGAAAGAGAGAAAACACCATAATAGATATGCTAAGAAATATTATAAAGATCAAGGGGTAAGTTAATTGTTTATGTATATAGCTTTGCGGCAACTATCTACCCTACTCTATAACTCTACTCTAATTTTCTTAATTTTTTCTTACATAAGAACCTTCTCCTGACAAAAAACAAACAACAAAAAAAATACTTAGTGTAATTGGTCTAGCCATTCATGCATTATGGCGTAGTCAAGGGAAATAGGGATTTGTTTTTATATAAATAGATTGTTTTATTGGTTAAAAGTTTATTAATATAAAAATAAAATATATATTACATATACCTTGAGCACAGGCGTAGAGTACCCAACCTTTTGTTTTTATACAGGATGCATTTGTGTGCATGGGAATTGGATGATTTGATTCTGCCATCTCTATTTTACTAGAGGACATAATATCTATACACATACACTGCACTAGTTAAAATCAATTAAAAAAAAAAAAAACATATTAATTATTAGTGTGAAACCATGATTGTCAGTTATAGTGATATCTTATATATATAAAAGAAAGTCAGGTTTGTTACAACACTTATAACTCGAGATCGGCTGAACCGATTTAGCTGAAAATTGGCAGGGAGGTAGTTTAGAGCCAGGAGAATGACATAGGATACTTTTTTTTTTTAGAGTATGGTAGAGTAGGGTAGACTAGGGTAGGGTAGAGTAGAATAATCTGTTGCCGGGAGCGAAGCCGCGGGCAAAAGCTAGTAATAAAATAATCTTAACTTATTAAACCTGATTAAAATGTAAAATACATTACATTTAATCCAATAACAGTAAATATACTACTATCTACTACTATGTGGATGTGACATAGGTCACAGACTGAGTGCAACAGCATTAAGTGCCAACCAACATATTGTTGAGTGTCTCAATATGATTAATACTGTTATGAAATTACAAAAGAAAAAACAAACTGCATATACTTACAAAGTTCTACTTGAAAGGTCATATTATTTCACAGAAATCATGCATTAGCAATAATTTCGTTAATTTTTTTTATTCGTTCTGCTCCAGCTTCGAATGGGTGTGATGGTGATATTAACATACAGTATGCCTGTATTATTGATATTCTTGAATCTCTATTATACTCTATCCATTAAAAAAACTACATCAAAATCCGAAGACCTAAGCATACATAGGGACAGACTGTGGGAATAGGCTTCCCATTGTCTGTATGAAAAAATAAAAATCAAATCCAGATTTTAAAATTATCATGAAAATAGGTAACGGCTCTAGGCCATCATCTATTTACAGCATGCATCCAGCATACATTCAATTTCAGGAGAATTTGTACCTTGACATGAATTTCTACTGTCACGCGGGCAAAGCCGCTGGCAGAAGCTAGATTGCCATTTAAAACTATTGCTATTTGAATTGATAATTCAAATGGTATTATAATGTTCAAGGGTGTTGCTGATGTCTTTACATTGACTTGCAAAACTTGCAAATTGGTTTCCTGTAATGGTTATCTATTTGAAAAACTAGTGTTTACCTGTATATGTAGATGATATGAACCTATATACTGGCAATCTAGCTCCTAACCGCGACTTTGCCCGCGCCCAATCGAACAAAAATAATACGTTTTTCGTTCACAATTTGACAGCTTTTAGTTTATTTTCTGGGAAACTGGCAAGTCTTTTTTTTTTTTTAATTAATTTTAGCCCAAGTCATCTAATTATACCTGAGTTTCTGACAATATCAGCCAGTGAAAGTTTCATCATAATAGCTTCAGCCGCTTCGGAGGATATTTTTGGCAAAGAAATTCAAAACAAAACTAGACAAATTACGAATTTCATCCCTACCTGACGTAAACTTGCAGCAACTACTCACTCTCAGCCGTAAGCGCGGAAGTATCGACTTCGTTTTAAGATTCATAGCATAAAATTTACATTTATATTTCAATTTCATTCTCTAACAGGGAGTTAGTGGAAAACTCATTTTTATGGTTTCGTAGCTCAAAAGGAAAAAACGGAACCCACAAGGGCTCACTGTAGGCGCGGCCTTGCGTACAGCGGGCATTGGGTCCGGTCGTCTGGTATTCGTCCGGACCAAGCCCAGTCGTCGACGGCGCGATCTGTTCCCCCGCGCCTCAAAGAGTTGTCAGTAACCGTAGGGACCCTGCAAAAGGGTCGAAGCCAATTAGGACGAAGGGTTCGTGTCTTAAAGGAAGGGTCTGGCCGTAGTATGTATGGCAATATAGGAACGGGGCAGGTTGTTTAGTCAGTAAGAGTCTGACACTGGGTCCCGCACCGCAAAAACCCTACAGGATCATTTTGTTGTCTGTCGGTCTTTCAAAAAGACCAGACCGTCTATTTACCTTATTACACTTAACTCATTTCTTAAACCTTATCCTCAGAATTCCCGCTACATGTATTATGGTGCTGGTCTCCTATCAACAGTCGACCGCTACCCGGAGCGTCGGATCAGTCGGCCGGTGCCTCCACCTTCCACCAGGGGACGTAGAGGCAGGCCTGCTGAACGAGGGTCTTCTACCAGAGGTCTACATAAAGCTAGACGTGGGAGGGTCAAAGATGCTAGGATGGAAGGTGGGGATATGGTAAGCAGTCTTTTTTTTAGTTTAAAATTTATTATGAAGAAAATATCGTAAGGAAACCTGCATGTCCTATGATCAAAAATTCGATGACATTGGACATTCACCAAAACACACTGGGCTTGGATGGTTCTTGGCACAAAATAGAATTACTTACTTTTCCTACCTACGCTTGGCGGTCGGTGTTCTAAGGTTTCCGCCAGCGTCGCTCTGCTGCGCTTTCCGCCCCTGGGCACGTCAAATAATAAATACCGATCTAATGTAAATTGTACAAATATACCATGGCCACCATACGCAACAGTTCTGAATACCCACACACCTTTAAAAAAAAATTGGTAGCTTAAAAAGCGATAATTTACCATTTAATGTTGAATTTAAACAACCGTCTACTGAACAGTCTTACCTTTGCGGTCTGGTTTAATACTGACCTGCAAAATGCTAAAAACTTGAATTTCGAAAGCTTGGAGCATCCCTCTTAAAAGAATATTTTTTATTTTAGCCTGATGGCGTTGACTGGGAAGAGCAGTTACGTCATCTGAAAGAAGAACCGGACAATGATGAATATAGCATGTCTGCCGAAAAACCAGGAGTCAGGTAAATTTGTACAGTAGGGCTCGTACTGAAAAAAATAAATGCCATCAGCAGTTATTATTACTTTTGTCTACTGTTATTGGCATTTATTTTTTTAGTCCTTTGCATCCTTTTGTTAGTGCACAAGCACTAACATTCGCAGAGCCTTAGGTTACTTATAGGCAAGCACGCTCCATCATCGACCGCATCGTCGCTTTTCACCAGGTGCGATAGTGACCAAGCGCGAACCTATCGACAATAAAAAAAAAATCTTTCAAATTTGGTGGAACGGGAAACTGTCAAGTAATTGAAAAAGGGTCTAGACAATGAAATATGACGTCCCGGTCATTAAAAGTCTTTGTGTTTTATATATAATATATTTTATTGCAATCCATATGGATTATATGGATTGCAATAAAATAAACATCACATATGTGATGTTTACATCCCAATGGTCATACAATAGTTGTTCTCCCAAATCTTCCAAATATTCGGAATACCAATAGTCATTTCATTCATCAATTTTGATGCAGTTTTCATTAATAGATTTCTTTCTAGAGTTATTTCTTGTTTATTTTAATATAGACACAGGAAAAAACTGTAATGGACTACTACAACAACATATTGCTGCATTATTCAAAATTAAATGTATTTTCACCAGAGGACGCAAGAAGCTCTCAACACTAAAGAGTCCAGAAGCATTAACCGCTCGCAGAAGACGACACTGGCTATTACTGGTCAAGAAAGAGCTCGGTAAAGTTCAAAGAGCCCGCACGGCCACGCATAGAGAAGTCATGTTGCAGAGGAAGCGACTTGCGACCTTATGCTGTAAGCATTGGCGTCATATTGCTATGCAGGTAAGAATATTAATTAGAATTTTTATAATTAATGCGACAAGTTGAAAACAAGTGTTTCCACGCAGTTTTATAAGATAGAAAGCGTTATTGAGGCCGGCCTAGGAAGGACTGGTTCTAGATGGCATGGGTTAAAAATGTCTGGAAGGACTTGGGGAAGGCCTTTGCTCAGCACATTTCAAGTTTTTCAAGTGGTTCTCTCCAGTACTAAGCGATTTGGACAGTTCTATCGTTTGCCATGAGATTCATGCTACTTATGTCTTTGGAGGTGTGGAAAAAGACTACGATTGAGTATTGTGTCTGGTCCGGGCGACAGCCCGATTGTTTATTGAGGGCTGTTGTATATCGACATCCCCGGCCGGGGAATAAGTCGATAATCGCGAAAATATTTTTCGATTACCGGCTTATTGTCCGGGGAATAGAGTCTGTAATCGAATTACTCCATTATTGCGATGCAGGATTTTGGATCTTATTACTATGCCAATGTCCCTGCCTTAGGTTTCACTTGCTGTGATTTTTGCATGCTGGTTTTGGATCATTATATTCTTTATATTATTCTATTAGAATATTTTAATTACCTTATCGTGGCGTTATTTGACAATGACCAGATCTCTCTGTGCACAGTCTCAAAAGAACATGAAGGAAACAGTATGGCGGTGTAAGCGCTTGAGTAGAGAAATGCAAGCGTACTGGAGGAGGTATGACCGCGCGGAGAGAGAGACAAGACGACGGATGGAGAGGGAGGCTGAGGAACAAAGAAAGGTAAGGTAGCTTGCAATAAAGCTAGGTAATTCACCTATGTGGCGATTAAGGGCGTTTTTAATGTATGCGCTTTTCGACGGCCTGCTGCAGTGCCAATTGTTTCAATAGAATATCAACTTTATGTCAGTGTAAATTAAGTTGACTTCAGAATGAATCGCATATCTTTTATTTATTTATTATCTTAAAATAATTTTGTGTTTGATTTTGAGTGGTTTTTCCAAAATGTCGTGTAGTTCAATTCAGGACTAATAAGAAGCTCAAAACAACCAACAAAAACATAATTACTTATATACGGTTAAAATTCGATCATTTTAATCCCGTGGAGGGTCGATCCGGTACATAAAAAACACTATCAATTTGTAAAGATTTTTTTAATTTTTTTTAGTCGCTAATTTACACATGTACGAAATTAATTTCTTTAAACGTCAGCTGAGCGAGTTCATTGAGCTGTAGGTAGTTGTCGGTCGTTGCGTACTAACTAGTGTTTCATATACCGGATCGACCCTCCAAGGTATTAAAACTATCAAAATTTAGCCATGTATAAATGTACAGAACCATCTTTCTAAAATTTATTTATTTCTGACCTTCCCCTTCCATCGGTGTATCCCTTTCTACCCTGTATCAGTGTTTAATTGATTAACAGAAGTTTTACCCCAGATGGACGTAGAACTAATGGAGGCAAAGCGGCAACGTCGCAAACTGAACTTCCTGATCACCCAAACTGAGCTGTATGCGCATTTTATGCAAAAGAAGCTGAATTCCACCGATGATGGTGACCGTGGAGCTGACAGGATTCTTAGACAGCTGGATGAGGATAGAGACCCTCGGCTGGCTGCTATTGATCATTATGATAGGTAAGCTGTTGATATGATTGTTTGTTTTTAATTGCTATAAACTAGTGCTTGACTGTGATCCCACCTGATGGTAAGCCTGTAAGGGTCGAAGCTTCCTGGAGCCGAGGGTAGGTTGTTTAGTCAGTAAGTTTGGCACTGTTTCCCGCTCCCCTCAAGAGCAAGAGTCGTCATTGGATGATTTTTACCTACCATTAAAAAACCTGATGGTAAGCAGTGATGCAGTCGTAGAAGGTGCATTCGTTTATTAAGAGCCTATTCACTCTAGCCTTGAAGACACCTAAATTATAATCGGACGGAAAGATCGCAGCTGGCAAAATATTCCAGTCCCTTGGTGTCCCAGTTTTCTTGGCTTTACCAAAACAACGCTTCATCCTATCGTTATTGCTACTAAAATGATCGCTCGACTATGCGATCAAACATACTGTGTTCTATTGGTAATAAGGATCATTAGATGGGATCAAATTGTCTAGTTGTCGTTGTACGACCATTGACGCATAGTTATATCGCACAATCATCTCAAGGCACGAGCGTTTTCTACAGGACCGCGCCTCAAAGTTATAGAATTTCTAGGGTCAAAATACTAGGACTGTGAGTTTGTCCGAAAGATTCATCTCGGTCCTCGAACGGAAAGGGCAACTGAGAAACACATGAGGTTTTAGTCCCCGCTCCACCCAGAGTACCAGAGCACCCATATAAAACTGGGCTTCACTAGAATTGTAAAAAAACTGATGATGGTAATATTAGCTTTTTTCACAAGAAACACGTAAAATAACTTCATAGGACCAATCTTATGTTAGATCCTACAAACATTCTAACTCAATCCTTTTCCGACAGCGAAGCCATGAAAGCGCGTGCTTCCCGGAACGCTCGCGAGGCATTTCGCGCTGAACGCGCTCGGACGCAGCTGTTTGACTCGAACGCCGGCGCGAGCGACGCGACCGACACGGACGGCGGCGCCGACGCAACTGACAGCCACGGCAGGAGGAATGGTGATCATGAACAGCCGGCTATCTTTAGGGGCACGTTGAAGGGGTACCAACTGAAGGGCATGAATTGGCTGGCGAATTTGTATGATCAGGTAAGTTTTGTCTATGTAGTTTTCATCTACAATATTCAGAAATATTTATTTTATGTCTCATTATAAAACAATATAAATTCGACACATAGTCGCAGCTCTATCGTAACACACCGTTTTATTACGTATTGAAGAACTTAATGCGGCTCACCTTACGTGCAACTCGATTGTAGAACCAATATGTTCTACAAAGCGGCATCCAGCGGTTACACATATTAAGGGCCCGTGTATGAAATCAACTCATTTTGAACATTTTTGATCAAGGTTTGAGAGACAAAAGAGAAGACTTTTAATCCTTCTTTTTATAGATTATAAAAGTCAAGTTCTTATTCTCCTAAATATACTGAGAATTTTTGTAAAATAATGAGTGGATTAATGGCAATTAGCCATATTCCAAACCCTTTTTTCGCAAAAATAACGAACGAGTGATGGTTGGCTAAGGTTTACACAAAATTACACGGGATTTTACGACATTTAAAAAATACCAGTAACATCATTACATGGTCTACTACAACATAATTATACTGATTACATTATTGACTTTGATTGGAAATATAGCTAAAAAAAAATGTTGAAGAAACGTAATTCTTGGAAAATATGTGGACAAATAAGTATTTTTTTCTATACCTTGGAAACACTTTTAAGAAAATTTAAAATATGCAAAATAATCTTAAGAAATCCCTTTACAAGAATCAAAAATTTAATTTACAAATAAATAATAACTTCATTTCGTAAATTACAAAACAAAATTGACTATATTATCGACCGCGCAAATTCGATCTCGTCAGTCACAATCGGGCCTTCCCAGCGCGTGGACGCGTCGCTTTGTTCCGCAGCCGCTCCCGAGTTTTACGTAAATAAATTCCCATTATTGTACGCTGACTACCACATTTTGATCCATTAAGTATTATTGTTTATTTTAGGTTTGTTTATTAAGATTGTTAAAATTTCTTTTGACTTCAATGATAATTACAGGTAACGGTTGTTTGTTTGTATGTAAAGATAATTTCCAGAACTACTCTACTATTACTATTTAATTACAATTCTTTCACTTATGACTTCTACAATGTTTATGACCTATTTACGTATTCGTTATGTACAGATTTTTTATATTTTTGACCCCTATGTTTGTTTCGGTTTTTCTTCTCAGGGTAGTCAGCTAAGAAACACCAGTGTCATCTGTTTGCAAAATAAATATCATTCATCACGTGGTTACGTACTTATTTAGGGCAAATGAAAAATCTAGTATTCTAGATCCTTTTTTTGTAGATAATGGGTCGAAAGAAAGGGATGCATTATGAATGCCTTGCTAAAAGGAAAAAAAATATATAGGTAGGGCTGATACGTGCAAGAAAAGTTTTTGAAGAACGCAAGATTAATGCACTGGTTGTAGCTTCGTTTCCAGAAAATGTAAGATTTTACTTTCAATTAGCACTAGAAGCGAAATAGTACTTTTTGATACAGTGAAGAAAGTTTGCTATTTGGACCGAGGAGGAGTTCACATGAGCCGCAGGCGAGGGTCTTTTATGGTGCCGAATGCTGATGATTGATATATTTTCACTTGTTTCAATAGACTTACGAACATATAAATAAGCAGGACATGACGCGAAACCTGACACAATAAATGTAATATATTTATTTCAATACACTTACTCGAAAACTGCCTCTTATTGCACTCCAATTAGGTTGAATATAGCATGAATATCACCCAAGTGCTTTTTTTAATTTTTTACAACAAGGGCTTTTTCATTCCCTTCCTATTCCATTCCGATATACGACGAGGCAAAATGCTTAGTCTGGACCGTATATGTCTCGAAAACGTAAGGGTGGATATTTGCCGTACGCCTGGATATCCGATGGTAAAATTGAGATGGCGGAATCAAATGGTGTAATTCCCGCGCACACCCTCCAAACTGCATCTCGTAGAAAACCGAAAGGCTACTCTACGCCTGTGCTAAATCTGGATCACTAATCAGCCTCTTTGCACGCCTTTTCACCAAATCCAAAGCTACTAAGTGGCATTTTGCAGTACCAGCCCATATGTAGCTGAAGTACTCCACACAAAATTAGAAGCTGTGTCGGTGTGAAATACCGTCGGATTTTGCAAGAACGTTGAGTTTCCAAGACCTTGACTTTGGACTCAAAGTACCGGCCAAAGTTGAGATCAGAGGAAATGTCAGCTCCAAAGAGCTGAAGGCGGTCTATTCACTCCAAGGTGAACGGGCTCCTTTTGGCGGTGAATAGACACACCTGTGTTTTAGCGGCGTTGAATCCCACCAGATTAGCTTCGCCCCACTTGGACACTTTCGCCACACTGAAACATTGGCACGCTTTACCATTGCCTCTCTTTCATTTCGGATTAGCTCCTTACTATCCCAAGCACTTGGCAGGTATCTCTCTACAATTTATCATCTGTATACCCAAAGATATCAGGCACAAGCAGATCGTTTCTGTGCAGCAGGAATACGGTTGCAGAAATACGCTTGGCTATAAATATGGCGAGGGTCTGCACGCACAATTTTTTGCACTAGTGCGAAAAACAGTCGTGCCTAAATGCGGTAGAGGTAAGAGCGGCTTTTCATTTACCAATACATACTAATTGACAAATGTAATGTAATTTTGGGAAATTCAAGCGAATGAAAATTCTGAAACGACCATGGATACCTAGTATTGTTGAGAATATGTGTCAACTTGATCTAGGCATAGTAACTATAACCTTATTGTTACGGTGTAAATTTAATAAACGCAAAACCCTTTTAGAAATTCACAACTTTTTTTAGTCGTACTAGTGGTTATCAATTTAGCGTCAGTTTATACTGCAATTCTCATTTTTTGTTTTTTTTTTTTTTGAGGTCATGCTGGTTTTTATGTCATCATCATCATCCTAGCGTCAGTCCTGGTTGCTAACCTTGACTTTCACCTCGATGCCCGGGGTCCGCTTTCCCACTTAACCGCCTCCATTTCGCTCGGTCTTTCGCGTATACTTGTTTTTATGTACTTGAAATAAATAAATTTATAAATAGCATAGGGATGACGGAGATTACTAGCATAGACAAAACCTTGTAACCAGGATTATTTACCAGCGATTTGTTCTAAAATACAACCTTGTGGGATGTGAAGTGCAATCTTACAGGTATGTGCCCAGCCTAAATCTATGCGTGCCTGTAACTGTTGGGTCATACAGGTTTTTATGTACTCTTTGGAATATGGACGGAGTTATGAAGGCGACTAACAACTAGAGATTACTTATATAACCATAACCTTGTAGCCAGGATTATATACTAGCAATTTACTCAAGATACACCCTAGTAGTATCGGAAGTACCATGTCATAGGTACGTTTGCAACTTTGTTCTTCAAAATGGCAATATCACATTATATTTGGATCAACCTGATATAATGGTAGTAGAAACCTGATGTAGTGGTTGATGGTAGTGGACTAAATGGCGTACTGAGGTCGTGCAGCTAAAATAAATAACTTTGATATGACATCGAGTTGAATGCGATTTTTTTTTCTTTTTTATATGTGATTTTCGCGCATAAATTTTGCCAAAGTGGATTAAATTGCTTAGTTCTGTTAGTTACTAATGAAGAAAAACTTGAAGCGTGCGGTTTTGTAAGGACATTTACTTCTACTTTTCTATTTTCAGCACCGAGATAGTTCTTACAAGCGTGTGGTTGTCGTCAAATGTATGCATAGGAATGTTTAAAACATCTCTTCTTTTTATCTGCCCTGCGGCAGGAGACAAATTCTGCTCTTTTTGAAACCTTATTATACATTTGAGGGCCGAGTAAAGCGTTTATTAGTGATCGGTGATTGACGTTTAGGATTTTTCCAACGTAGCAGGTTAAACTTTCTAAGCTTGTGTATTCGTATTCGGGCGTTATCTCTCTTTTTTCGTGTTGCTTCTCCATCAAACATTGCGTTGGATATGGACAAAGCAACACGTTTTCCAACCACGCTCAATGGTTAGGCGAGTGGGGAAATGCCACCTTAAAAGAGAAATCTCGTAAACATAATTTATTTTTGACGAAAAACATTTTCAAAATTAAACAGAATTTTGAAAATGTTTTTTTTTTTACAACCATTTTACATAAATTAGCTATCGTAATTGTCATTTATAGTTTTGTATTTAACATTTTTTTTGTCTAAATGTATCAACATCCATCTAACACTAAACTGAACTATTTTGACAATTGTGATAAATATAAAATATACACAAGTTCCAGATTTTTATTTACAAACCGTACTTATTATATGATTTTGTTACTTAATCTACTTGTACAAAAGTGGTACATAGGTGAACATCATAAAATAAGAAAATAAAATATTATATCTTCTAAAGGATCAACATTATTTGAGCGTTCACTAAGCTCGACTATTGTGCGCGTGTGCGTGTAGGCGCACGCACGATGCACACAAACATAGCATCACAGCGAATTTGCCTAAACTCTAGGGAATGAATTTTATGCACGGAGTCTTAACAGTGCTTTATTCTCTCATTCTAGCCGGTGTAATCACCTTCTAACCTAAAATGACCGTGTTTGTATCGGACTCGCCGTAGATACGGCTTCGACATATACACAAGATGGAACCCTTTTTTTTATGATTTTTTAATTCTTTTAAAGATTTACCATTGCAGACATTTTGACGGACAGAATGGACAGACACTAATTCAGCTCCAATCACCTTTTTATGATTTCGTTCATTTTGTTGCTTCTTCTTCGTCATTTCGTACCGTTTTGACTCAAATTTGGTCCGACCAATATTTAGCCACCTGGACAGCTCTTTCGTTGGCCTCGTACAAGTCATTAAAGGTGTTGCTGGTAGTGCATGCTAAGAAAGAAAGGAGGAGACGCATATGCGGTGCGATTTTGTTGCTTATATTCCAGAAAATCACTTATGATAATTTTCAGGGTATCAGCGGAATCCTAGCTGACGAGATGGGTCTTGGCAAGACAGTTCAATGTATAGCGTTTCTGTGCCACGTGGCTGAACGCCTCGGTGTGTGGGGACCCTTCCTGGTAGTATCTCCAGCGTCTACGTTACACAACTGGCAACAGGAGATGCAGAGATTTGTGCCCGATTTTAAAGTAGTGAGTTTCTTTTTTTGACTACGATTTTATATGGTCTCTAGATGTTTATTTTTAATTTTTTTTTTATGGTAGGAAAAAATCATCCAATGACGAATCCCGCTCTTGGGCGGAGCGGGAAACAGTGTCAGACTCTTACTGACTAAACAACCTAACCTGTTTCTCCCTTGCCTTATTCCCACAGGCCCGGTATAACGCTTTCGCACCAACCCTCGGCTCCAGGAGATGGTCTCTAGATGTAAGGCTCGGCTTTGATGAGGTTGAGCATATAATTAATCTTAATCATTCAAGTTATGCTTATTTAGTTGCAGTTGAGCATAAAGATTATCATCTTAGAATCGGACAAAAAGCGTATCTTTCTCCCACTCTCTATTTATTTATTTATTTAATCTTCATGTACAGTAGTGGTACATAGGCGGACTTAATGCAACAAGGCATTCTCTACCAGTCAACCTTTGGGTTAAAAAGACAACACTGTGGTAGGTGTGCACAATAAATAAATATCAGATATTAAATACCTCTTCTAAATACCATCAGCCAAAAGTGTCTGATGGAGCATTTACATATTTTTTTTCCGACAGTCTCTTTTTACTCCCAAAAGTTTTGATGCGAAAAGCTTTTTGCAATAGCTAAGAGAGAAACGATTTCCTTTCTTTGACTTACAAAAAAAAAAATTATCTTGATCAATATTTTATACTTTTGAATGTTATGTCAAAAAAACAAAAGCGTGTTAACAACACAATTAAGAAAAACAGTACTTAAGATTCATCGACTTTTAAAGTCTGCCATTTAATCGTGACCGTGGCGTACCTAGTGTTTCACAGTTTTTCTGTATAAAGAAATCTTTTCCAGGTTCCATACTGGGGCAGCCCAAGCGAACGTAAAATCCTTCGGCAATTCTGGGAACGCAAAGACCTGCATACTCGTCAGGCTGCGTTCCACGTGGTGGTGACGTCATACCAGATCGTGGTGTCGGACCTGAAGTACCTGAACCGCGTGTCGTGGCAGTACATGATCCTGGACGAGGCGCAGGCCATCAAGAGCTCCGCCAGCATGCGCTGGAAGCTGCTGCTGGGCTTTAGTTGTAGGAACCGGTTGTTGCTGTCGGGTAGGTGCTTTTAAAAATACTACTTGTATATTTGAACCTATACAGTCCCACTGCTAGGTAAAAGCCGGCCTTCATTTCTTCCACAGTTTTTTTTGTATGTTGGGTAAAAATCATCCAATGATAAATCCCGTCCTTGCATGGAATGAGAAATAGTGTCAAACTCTTAAAAAATAAAATGTTTATTTTGCCCAAGATAGATTTCATCTAGCACAAAATACAACGAAAATGTTGGGTATGTGTGAACCGGGTATTACTGACTAAACAACCCACACCGTTCCTACGTTGATTTTATACCAAGGCTAGGGCCTTCCTTTCCGACGCGAACCCTTGGCCCCAGTTGGCTTCGATCCTCCTGCAGGGTCCTACGGTTTGCTGATAACTCCTTGAGGCGCGCGAGAGCAGTGCGCGCCGTCGACGACTGTACTGGCTTGGTACGGACGGTTACCAGACAATCGGACGGATCGAAACGCAAGCCCGAGCCTATTTCTTCCATAATTTTAGATTCTGGCGAATTCCTAAGGGATCGTAAGTCAGAGTAAGCAAGTGAGTCGCTGTGGCCGAAATCGACATAATGGCATTGTCATCAATCATCAATGACTGTCAGATTTCCACAAGTTTCTTTTCCTTATCTTTTAACAAGAATATTTCATTGAAATTTCTTTTCCAGGTACTCCAATTCAAAACAGCATGGCTGAACTCTGGGCATTGCTTCACTTCATAATGCCAACGCTGTTTGATTCGCACGAAGAGTTCAACGAATGGTTCTCCAAGGATATTGAAAGTCATGCTGAGAATAAAAGTACTATTGATGAAAGTAAGTATCTTAAAACTTAACTTTGTGCTTGGTCTTTTTGTCTTGATTTCATTCGATCGATTTGTCAGACGGACTTTAATTGGCCTTGACTTTGACTTGCAAGTCAAACAAAAAATTTTTTTAATGCTTAGATAGCACAGCCTTTATACCTGCACAAGATTTTTCTGTGTATACATAATTGGGAACTTGACTCAGAATTTAGGGTTTCATACCTCAGTCGGCAAAAATAGAAACCTGTAAAATCACTCTGTTATCAGTCAGTCTGTGTATTTTTCTGAGGAACAGGCCTGTTAGACCTTGAATTAAAGAGCAGAGAAAAACTGTACACCTGAAATACGTGCAACGTAAATTATACACTACTTTTTTACGGAATTTTGAAAATCTCAAGATATGTTGTATTTATTAATTATCTTGTTACAAAACAACGACACTTACATAAGATCCTGTTGCTCCTAGTGATCGTAATGACGTCCACAATAGTCCATCGCGATCGTTATCCTAGCGGCTCTAGATTAGTGCCGTGAAGCTCCGTAAACAGGCGTGAATGTGAATGTGGACGGTGTTCGTGGGGTACGACTTGTGAAATTTATTCATGGCATGAATATGCGCGTGAATTCACGCCACTAATGTGGATCCGCCATCCAGCTTCACGCTTCACCTCGCTCCAATACGCTCGATACCCGTCGCTACAACGATAACTGACCATTATTAATTTTCAGAGCATTTATCACGACTACACATGATTCTAAAACCGTTCATGTTAAGAAGAATCAAGAAGGATGTAGAAAATGAACTGTCAGACAAAATTGAGATTATGGTGCATTGTCCACTTACTATTAGGCAGAAATTATTGTATATAGGTAAGTTTTTAAAGCAGTAAAATTATTATCTTTTGACCTGGCAACATTTCTTTGATGCTAGAACTACATTAGACCGACGCACACATGTATCACGCCTGATTTGTACGTAGAATGACGTCGCGTGGCGTGGATCAAGTGTAGCTATACAAGTCTAGTTTCATAAATTAAACAGAAGTGACATTGGAGTATTTCAGAGTATTTTATCTAGTCCTAATTCGGAAGTGGCCAATGAGGTTTATAAATTTTGTATGCAATAGATCCATAAGAGCCTTATTTTAGTATCTAGTGTAAGACACAAGTGTTAGTGTTATGAGGCTGTCATAGTCGATTGCGACTAAAGCCTCGAAAAAGAAAAGAAAAAAAAGTCTAGTTTCCATATAAAATGTAAAGAGACCGACGCTCCCAGATCGGTGTGTGTGACACATGTGTAAGCAGTGTAGTTCTAGCTTCTAGCATTACTATTATTTGTATACTATTTAATTGGAATGAACGATTTGCGATTTTAAATTACGTATTTTAAAACTTGTTTCTTGTTTCAGCTTTAAAAAAGAAAATAAAAATAGAAGAACTGCTCCATTACTCAGTAGGAGCGGAGTCAGGTCACAATGTAGATAAGAATTTTACGTCTAATCTTATGAATTTAGTTATGCAATTTAGAAAGGTAAGCACATTTTTTTTCTCAGCATAATCAATCAAATTTTGTCAATCCTGGGATTCAGGCCTCGTCTCTATGAGAGTTAGTCGGCCGTAATTCGGGTTTTTCTAAAAAAAATCTTAAAATTAGCCTTTTAATTTATTTTTTTTTAACCTAATATACACGGCTATATTTTGATCGTATTAATCCCGTGGAAGGTTCATACGGTACGAGAAACTATCGATTTCTAGAGATAGAATTAAAAAAGGTACGCATGCAAGCTGAGCGAGTCAATAACCTGTAGGTAGTTTGTACACAACTAACGACGACGTTCATAAGTAACTCGAGGCGCGATTTTATGCGTTTTGCGAGTATTACTTTATCATTTGTAAATTAAACCACCTGTCCAAGAGATTAAAACGATCTAAATTTATCATTATCGGTGTATACTTCTAACACTCCCTAACTTAGTGAAAAACGCAAATCTTTTTCTCTATTGTCATAGACTCTTTCTTATATAAAACCATCTTCTACAGGTATGCAACCACCCCGAGTTATTCGAACGCCGAGACGTACGCTCCCCATTTTCAATGCAAGTCGACGATTATCACATACCGAAGCTAGTCGCTGACGAATGCGTTCTCATTCGCTCAACCCCTTCAAACCGCCATCTTCTGTACAACAAATTGTCTATACTCACCCCCGAGTATATTCAGAGGTGTTTGAATGGAGATGGTGGGGGTGAAAATGGGGTGTTTGCTTTCATGAGGTTGGTTGATTTGTCGCCGATGGAGCTGTACAGGATTATGCTGTGTGGATGGCTTTTTGCGTAAGTATTTTTTTTTTGTAGTTATTCTCTTTTTGGGGTATTTTGTAGCTTTAGTAATAGTTTGGTATTCAATACAGGTTGATGTGGTTGCTGTAATGTTTATTAATTTATATGCAAAGTGATATTTAAAATTCAAAAGCGTGAATGAGTGAGCTTCAAAATTTGTGCTTAAATTTTGACTATTTGGAGGGCCTAATCTTCACCTTTGATTTTGAAATCTTTGCTGCTAGTATATAAGTAGCTGTTTTAGTTCTTTTGTACAACTGACTAGCCTTCCGTGTCTTTAATAACTACTCCACTCACATGGGAATGTAGCGTTATGTTATATAGCCTAAAGCTTTCCTCAATAAATAAATATGCTATATAATATATATATATGAAAATAATATTTGTCAATTGAAACCAATAGTTTTCGAGATTCGCGTGTTCCAAAGAAGAAACAAACTCTTCTACTTTATTTAATTTAGTTTAGACTAAAATAGAATAAAAATAAATAAAGAATAAAAATCCTCGTATTGGCTTTTCAGTTCAAAAATGTAGTCAGTCTCATGAATTTTCTTTCATTTTCAATCATTGTAGGATGCAGCACATAGAACAATGCCTCGAAAAATACGAAAAACTCCGTCATCGGCACTACTGGTGGACCTCCAAACCTATCTGTGACGTCAAACAGGAGGAGACAGAGACAGACATATGTACGAACTACTACGATAGAATGAATAAGAAAGATATGCTGCTTGTGTGTCCTGACGGCGATGTGTTGGGGAAGAGGAAGGAGGACAGCCTGATGTGGAAGGAGTTGCTGTTCACTGATGCGTTGTGGATACAAGGTTAGTTGGTTTTATTTAAATCGAGGGTATGGTATGAGAGAAGAAAGAAAGGGAAAAAACTGTAATTATATAATAATTTTTTTTTTTAAATTTATATTAAACCATAAATAAAACAATTAGAATAGTGCGCACGTCCGCGCCAAACGGCCCGCCACTCAGCATTAAGGCGATGACACACACAAAGTGCGTCGAGTCCATGTCGCTGCGCTGGTTTTCAGGTTGAACCGATAGCTATAGATAGAGAGCAGTGGTGGCCGAGTGGTAACGGCCCTGACTTAAGAGTTGTAGGTCGTGGGATCAAACCCAGCCAAGAGCATTACTTTGTGTAATTTATTTCATGACAGTGAAGGATAATATCGTGAGGAAATTGCCACGTCTTAGAATCAAACATTCGAAGATGATGTGACATCCACCAGCTCGCACTTGGCCCGTTTGGTGTATTACGGACGAGGCTATTGAGAGGAGGCTTGGATTCCAGCAGTGGGAACATTATAAGGCCTATGCTATGCTAGGCTGTAGAAAAAAAAAAAAAAAACGCGTACAAAATGCGAGTAACAATTGTTCGTTCCATACGCGTCGTTACGCTTCGCGTTCGCACTCACGCCTACTGTCCATGGGCGCGTAGCTTCATAAACGCGTATTAGTCAGCAGTCGCTTTGTGTACGTTAGTGTGAAGCTTACATATAATACTATGGCCTACTGTGCACAGACGCGAAGCTTCATAGACTCGTATTATAATTTTTTTTTGTCATTAAACATTTGAGGTACGGTTTAGACTAGCATTTAATTTTTCTCGTGTTTTTGTCATTAGGTGGCCCATTCTATACGCACACGGAACATACTATACACTACATGCCTGAAACGATCGAGCACAAAGCTCTGAGGATAAGGAACATGAGGGAGAGAGATGGACAGGTAACACTTTTATATATTTTTTTATTTATTCCAAGTTTTTTTGCCTTTTCCAATAGTGTATTTACTTGATAATATATGTAATGTCTTAGAGAACATGCTAAAACTTTGTAATTCTGCTGAAACAGAATAAATTAATATTTATTTTAATATATAAGTTGCTGCATATGAAAGTAGTTATTACTCCAGTATTGTGAGTGCGTTTACTAATATGTAAACTCATATACAATAGACTCCCAAAACGGGAGCTATATGCCTTATTTATACCTATCCTTTTTTTCTTATACGGAATATGTTATGTTTTTGAGTTATTAGATGCCAAAGCTATACATAATGTAATGCTACTATAAAAGTGACTTCTCAATAAATAACACAATAAGTCGATGCTATCCTTTTTATTACCCGACTACGGCGAAGCAAAAGGAGGGTTATGATTTTGACCTGTATGTATGTATGTATGTATGTATGTGGGTATGGATGTTCATCTGTTCCCTCGTAACTTCTAAACTACTTATCAGAATACGACAAATGACATATCATTAGAAGCGTCTTAATTGTCCGCTGGTTATAGGCTATATGGGATTTCACAAAATCTAATGTGGCGCCCTCTAGCGGACAAAACATACGAAGTAAAAAAATAAAGTTAAGATAAATATGCCGTGTTTGGTATCATTTGAAAGCGCTTTACTTGTACATTTTGAATATATATATATTACTAGCATTTGCTTGTGACTTTACCTGTATTCATGGGCTGAGAAATCAATGAACCCAAGATTAACCTATTTAGAACTCCAAAATATGTTAAATAAAAATAAAGTTTAAAAACTAACACCCGACTACTTAAAAACACGCTCTAAAAAGTACGAAACAAGAAAACAAGAAAGCCGTGGTCGTATGCCATAAGAATAATAAATTAAAAAAAGTGGTATACGACCACGGCTTTCTTGTTTTCTTGTTTCGTACTTTTTAGAGCGTGTTTTTAAGTAGTCGGGTGTTAGTTTTTAAACTTTATTTTTTGAAAACTAAGGCTGACATACATGAAAGGAAGGTGAAGATATTACTCTAGTATTGCGGTTGCGCTTACAGACATATAAACTTACGTACACCAGACCTTGTTGGCCATAAAAATATCTTTTCTTAAAAAATCTTTTCTTATTCGTAGACGGAAATGCTAAGTGAAATCAAGACTGAAGAGGGAGGCGTGATCGCGGTGCCGAAGTTGGAGCCGGTGGAAGTTCCATTCGTGGAGCGAGCACCTATCTCGTACCCCGACATGCCCACGCCTCTGCCTGCCTTCCTGTACTTTGCGCAGCAAAAGGTATACCGATATTTTTGACTTATGCTTGTTTACAGAGATGCGACGCAACGGGCGACGCTTCGGGCGTTCGTCGTACATTGCACGAAAAAAACCCGCTGCTCCATACATTTTGTCAAGTTATGTAAATATAAATGGAGTAGCGATTTTTTTCGTGATTTTTGGGTTGGTCTCATAGTAAAAGTTGTTTATATTGGTGTGTACAATGATCCTTTTTAAAAAAAGGCCATATGTTTTGTCAACTTAGTATATTACCTGGTTGTCTGCTCAAATACATGGTCACCGGGTCTTTCAAATCATTGAGCGGTTGTTTTGCTTGCGCACCTAGTTGTGCGCTAGAGTTTAATGCCTGCTAAGATTAAGTGTGCCCTGTATTGTTCTTAGTGTTGGTGTTGTCCATTTTGTGGCCGTTTTTTACAATTTTCTTGAGTAAAAATATAACATGGTGTAAAAATTTTACGAAAGGTTCTGCATACAATAAAAATAATGTAAAATTACTAGTATTATTTATGATTGTGGTTGTCCTAGGTGTGCACATGTACGCGCGCGCCGTTCGCGTCGTCGCGCAGCTTCGCGTACCACGTGACGCGCCACCAGCAGGCCGAGTGCGGCGCCGGCTGGCGCGCCGTGTGGCGCCTGGCCGCCGCCGCGCGCCCGCCCTGGGGCTGGGCCGAGCTGCAAGTGCCAGGTGCGTGCTAGTAACCGTCCGGACCAAGCCCAAGTCTTCGACGGCGCGCTCTGTTCCCGCGCGCCTCAAGGAGTTGTCAGCGAAATCGTAGGGACTCTGCGAAAAGGTCAGAGCCCAGGGTCTCTTTCTGAAAGAAAAGTGTGGCCCCATTGCGGAGCGCAAAGAAGGAACAGGTTGGAGTGTTTAGTCAGTAAGAATCTGACACTGTTTCCCGCTTCGTCTAAAGGCGGAATTCGTCTTTGGCTGATTTTTCCCCACCATAAAAAAAAGTACCAGATGTTCCACCATTATGTGCCTGAACTCAACTAAAATATGAATATAGTGTGCGCCTCAAGGAGTTGTCAGTAAACCGCAGAGACAGGACCCTGCAGAAGGGTCGTAGCCAACTGGGGCCAAAGGTTCATGTCTGAAAGGAAGGCTTCTAGCCCTATGGCAACGTAGGAAGCGGGTAGGTTGTTTAATCAGTAAAAGTCTGACACTGTTCCCTGCTTCGCCCGAGGGCAGGATTCATCATTAGATGATAAATCCTGCCCTCGGTATATATGTATCTATTTTTTATAATTTTTTAGTATTAAGTTCTTTTATGTTTTTTTAAATTACTTTTGTATTTGCACCAAGTGCAACCCTGTTTTGTGTCCTGGCCATTTCTGTCCTTACAGGGTTGCCTGGAAGAAATGGCCGAGTGCGATAAGGCCGCCGATTGTATGTTTTTTATTGCTTTTACTTTCAATGTATTATGTCTTGGTGTACAATAAAGTATATAATAAATGATTTTTGCATATCATAAAAAATTATGCTCACTTTTGATCACTATCTCACCTGACGGTAAGCAATAATGCACTCAATGATAGAACATAAGCATGTTCCATCGTCGACCGCATCATTGCTTACCAAGCAAGCGCCTAGAGTAATCTATTGACTCTTTACTAAAAGACTCCTAATGGTCTTTAAGTCATAATTTAGTCTTAAAAAGTTTTCTAGCAAACCTGAAGATTTATGAAAATAATTTGTACTCTTGCGGACCCGCTAGTCATATGAAAACTTCTTTTTCAGATAAAAACCAACTTGTAAGCGATGCTGGCAAACTGACCGCCTTGGATTCGTTGCTAAAAAGACTGAAGGAACGAGGTCACAGAGTACTTATTTACAGCCAGATGACCAAGATGATTGACTTGCTAGAGGTTAGTAAACATGTTACATCTGTAATTATGTAAAATTGTTTTTTTTTTAAGTTGCTTATCTCTGAAACTACCATTCGGAATTAAAAAATCTTTTTCTATTTAGTGACGAGTTTGAAAGATCAAAATAGATAAAAAATTAAAAAGACGAATCGCAACAACTTAACAACAAAGGTTGACTGGTAGAGAATGCCTTGTAGCATTAAGTCCGCCTATGTATCACTACTGTACATGAAGTTTAAATAAATAAATAAATAAACAACTGTGTGGGTAACAGTTTTTTAAATTGTCTGTGAAATCATCATACTAATATATTTGTGTGATGTGGTGTAATAAATTAATTCCCTCACGGTCAAACGGCTGATCGGATTTGGATGAAATTTGACACACAGTTTAATAGATGCTTTTTATTCTCGAAGTATGATCCCTTGGAATAATTTCCTACTTTCATGGTGGCAAAACTGCTGGCTAAAGCTATTAATGACATAATATTATTTATTTTTTGTTCGCAGGAATACATGTGGCATAGAAAGCATAAATACATGCGGTTAGATGGGTCAAGTAAAATTTCTGCTCGACGAGACATGGTGGCAGATTTTCAGGTATGTGATAGTTTTATTACATTATATTGCGTCGTATTATAGTTAACACAATTTTTAAATTCTTATTTTCAATAATTATTTTTTTTAAGTAAATGTATGTAGTGTTTGTGGATTGCATATGTATAGAGATAAAACTGATGATGACTTGTTAGTTCATTTTGTTCTAGTTGAAAACGTTTTTATTTTTTTCACAATTTTAATTAGGGGCTTTTGTCCACAGTGGATATCATACCTTATGATGATTAATTCACATAAATACCTATGTGTTAACTTATATATAAACAAACATATATCATAAATATTAAATAGAGTGAATTACTGTTGAGAGACCTCTATCAAATTACAGTTTTCTGGCCACATCCGATTTCGGTTTTGATAAAATGTTTTGGATTAGACTTACATCGAATCTATTCAATTTCAGCTCGGTCAGTACTGATTTGAAAATGTAACAAACATGTCCCTTTGACTTAGATCTAAAAATCAATCAAACTAACTGTAGAGATAATGAGAAATGTAGAGATGATTATCTGATATTTATTTATTGTGCACACCTACCACAGTGTTGTTTTTTTAATACAAAAGGTTGACTGGTAGAGAATGCCTTGTTGCATTTAGTCCGCCTATGTACCACTACTGTACATGAAGATTAAAAAAAAAAACCGGTTTATTAAGATTGTATTTCATCCTCACAGGCTCGTTCAGACATATTCGTGTTCCTCCTGTCAACTCGCGCTGGCGGGCTGGGCATCAACCTCACAGCCGCTGACACGGTCATCTTCTACGACTCGGACTGGAACCCCACGGTGGACCAGCAGGCCATGGACCGCGCGCATCGCCTGGGACAGACCAAACAGGTCACCGTGTACCGCCTCATCTGTAAAGGCACTATTGAGGAGCGGATTATGCAGCGCGCGAGAGAAAAGTCTGAGGTGAGAAAGAGATAGAAGTAAAATATCTTCTGCCGGTGGTAGTAGGGATATTACGGAGGTAGTTTTATTGGAATCGAAGCCGAAACCCGAGATTTGAGGTTTCTTTTAACAGAACCGGAACCGAAACCAATATCCGAACTGGAAATTCATGGAATGTTGGAGACAAATGAGAACCTATCTTAAGACCGGGTTAGATACCCACAAATGCACCGATTTGTGACTTTGACCCACACCGGTGAACAGGTATCACCTCCGATTCAAATCATTCGGAACCGAAGCCGAAACCGAAGGTATAAAAACAACCGCAAGTTTCGGTATATCGGAACCGAAACCGGAACTCCGTAACATCTCTAGCGTGAATATTTTCCATACAAACTTGGGATCCCTGTTTCTATCACCTTTGGGGGTAAACAATAAATCCTGTGTTAGACACGTAGTTTCTCCTTTTAATCTTTGAGATTAATATCGTATGATTTTACTTATTTGTAGTCTGTGGCAATCATTACTTCAAGTGACAATAAATAAATAAATAACCTCAAAATGTTTTAATTTCTATAGATTCAAAGAATGGTGATCAGTGGAGGAAACTTCAAGCCAGACACATTGAAGCCTAAAGAAGTTGTGTCGTTACTGTTAGATGACGAAGAAATTGAACTCAAGTGTAAGTACGGAGTGCTTTGTTGGACCTTGTTTTGTGTTAAAAAATAATCAAATATAAAAACCAAAATTTATGGTAAAATAAATTTCGTAAAAACATATGAAGAGAAAACGACAATTAAGAATTTTTCAAGGTCAGCAAGTTGTACAGACGTATGTACAATCGGCGCTGAAGGGGTTGCGATTGACACGTTTATACTCTGCGATTCATCATCATCATCATCAGCCTTTTTAATGTTCCCACTGCAGGGACACAGGCCTCCTCTCTAAGAGAGGGGAATGGGCCGTAATCCACCACGCGGGCCCAATGCGTGTTGGTGGATGTCACATGTCTTCGAATTTTTGGTTCTAGGACATGCCGGTTTCCTCACGATGTTTTCCTTCAGCGTTTTGAGAGCAGTGGTGATGAAATAAATTACACAAAGTAATGCGCCTGGCTGGGTTTGAATCCGCGACCTACAACACGTAAGTCAGGGCCGTTACCACTTGGCCATCTACTCTGCGATTGGTCTGCCTCAATCTCTTTATCTACCAAAGTCAAAGGGAAGTCGGGGTGGGTCACTAGTGTATTTTTATTTCTCGTTGTTGTTACAGATCGCCAGAAGTCTGAAGAAAAGAAACTTATGGAAGAAAGAGAACGCAAGAGAAAATTGGGGTTACTACCACAAGTGGTAAGTATCTAACGGAACTAATTGTAAAAGGAGAAAACAAACTAGCTTTCGAACCAAGGTCACCTTGAGCTTGGTTTGTCTTGCGGCTCCATGGATGTAAACCACCGTGCACCATGACCGTGACCATGAACGTAGCGCCGATACGTTCGAAATTCAATCACAGATGCGTGATTGAATTTCGAACGTATTGGCGCGTTTCTACGGTTGGGACAACGCGCCTCCCAACCAAGGGCGTTGAAGGTCAAGGTTTACAACTTGTTCACACGGATTGCTAGACCAGCAAAGTCACCTTGATTGCGACATTGGTTTACGACCATCTGGTCAACCCTTTAGACTTTTATTACAATTATAACTACTCGTAATTTTTTTTTGCTTTCCCTGTATGAGTTTTTCAACTTACTAGACGTGGTCTATCGATAAAAATACGAAATACCTAGAGGTCTTATAAGTCAAGAGTGAATAGGTTACTTTTAGGCAAGCGTGTTCCATCGCCTGCCACATTATCGCTTACCGTCAGATGAGACAGTGGTCAAATGTGTGTCAAATTCTATATGGAGGACATCTATTCAAGGTTTATTATTCTATTAGGATTATTTACAGGGAATTATTTATAGGGAATTGCACGATTTGATTCCGCCATCTCAATTTTACCATCAGAATACGGCAGATATCAAAATTAAGTTGTTAAGACACCTACGGTCCGGACTAAGCGTTTTGCCTCGTCGTTTATGTCGCGTACATCGAGTGATGAACAGTTTTCCAGCTGCGGTCTTTCCGTCCGATTATAATTTAGGTATCTCAAAGGCTACAGTGAATAGGCTCTTGATAAAATAGTGCGCCTCGCCATCAACGATTGCATTATTGCTTACTATCAGGTGGGATCGCAGTCAAGCACTAGTTTACAACCATTAAAAAAAAAATAGTTCTATCCCGTTTATAAACTTATTTGCCGTCCTTCCAGCAGCAACCAGCCCCAGCCACAGTAGAAGCCAAGCGACCCCGCGACTCGGCATCAGAGCCGGGCAGCCCTCTGCAAGTGGACGACGACGGAGACAAACTCGTGGTGGACCTGCCGGTGTCACCGTCGCCGATACGTAAGTTCTAACTAAGCTAGTTGCAGTAGAAGTTAAGCACGATTCTGCATTAGAGCTTTTTGTTTTAGATTGATGACTTCTACCGCTATAGAGTGGCTTAAACTTTTTCTAACTAAAGTCTACTTCTGTTTCCTGGTCCTTCTGGTCTATGGGTTTTCTTTGGTTTCTGGTTATCGCATTATCCGCACGATTTTGCTGTGATCTTGAGGCGCATGTGGAATTACGTGCCGGGCTTTTTCGTTTTGTGTGATCGACGTAGTGATCAATGTGTTGACCGACGCATTGTTTTCCGTTCCTAAATCCGCATTTAAGGTTGCCAGAAGACGCTATGGACGTCTCCTATAGGGATCGGAGTTTAGTTTCTTCATTACGATTTTCGCCACGTTCATTACTGACATTTCTACTTCTCCTACTCTTGTTTTATACTGTCGCGACGTCAATGTAACGACGGCAATGTAATGTAACCTGAAACGCTGTAGTGTAACAGACATGTTTTCAATTGATTGTATTTTACCCGAAATGCAAAACTGCTATAAATTAAAGGTATTGTAATAAGCTGAATCCATATCTCCTGAGATACAGGCTCCCGCCTAGTTCAGGGGGTTGGGTCAATATTCTGTGCCCTTTTTAACCACCGCTGAAAAATTGTAGTTATTGTATTTTTTTATATACCTTAAAAAAAAAAATAAGGAAATGTAATTTTAATTTTAACGGTGAGAAATAAACTATTTTTTTTTATTGCTTTTTTTTTCGACAACATGAAAAAGACGTTTTATAAAGATTTGTTTTGTTAGATAATTATTTTTTTCATGTTCAGCGTCGTATTCAGGCGGCGCGCGTGCAGGCGCGTGGGGCGTGTCGCGGCCGGCGCGCGGCGCCCGGCGCGGACGTCCGCGCGGCTCGCGGCACGCGTTGTCGCGCCGTCCGGAGCCGCTGCCCGCTGTGCACGCTAGTGCTGTTGCTGCTGGTACGTATTATTTATTCATTTAATTATTCTTTATGCATCACAAGGTACAAAGGCAGACTTAAGGTGAATGATACGGGTTGCTCATTGCCCTTTTCCCGCGAGATAGAGCTGAAGTCAACAAATGAACAAATAAACCAATTGCCAGCTACAATAAAAATAAATAACGCTAATATTTTTTAGATAACAAGAACAATTTTTTATGTTTTCTTTTATGATAGTTAGTTTTACGTTATTATAATGGCTTTTTTATAAAAACCATTATTATAAATTAAGTAATGATTTTTCAAATTTACAATATCGGGTGCACGCCATCTAGCGATGAATATTTTAACCGCAAACATTGCGTATGATTTGGTTGTCAAATTGCACTCACACTAGTAAACAAAATGTCAAATTTTACTCGGTTTTAAAGACTGTTTTTCTCAATATATGATGCAAATTATTTAAGAAAAAGTCCCGAGCGACAAAGTTTCATTGTAGAAAACTGATAAATTGATTAGTTTTGAGCAAAAAGTGGCTATGTGCGCCGTATAAACCGCAAGAAAAATGTATAAACAAGCTATCGGAACATTCACTTTTTTTTTATGGTAGGTAAAAATCATCCAATGACGAGTCCCGCTCTTGGGCGGAGCGGAAAACAAGTGTCAGACTCTTACTGACTAAACAACCTACCCCGTTCCTACATCGCCATACATACCAGGGCCAGAGCCTTCCTTTTCAGACACAAACCCGTGGCCCTACATTCACTTTGATGCCTTAGGCATTCTCTACCAGTTGGCCGTTGTATCAGCTAGTCTTAAGGCTGGACTCACACATCCGGAATTGGCTTTCTGAAATCAGATTCTGATCTCAGATTCTTAATTCCGGCGCTTGACCTCACACTGTTCTTAATAATTCCGATTCTGAAATTAAGAACGCTCGTCAGTACCATTTTGTAAGATCGATCTGAGAAATTAAGAATCATTCGGAATCTGAATAAATCAGAATGTGTGTGGAGCATAGTGATTTTGTATGCCATGTCGGACGTTCTTAATTAAGATTCTGAATTCCAGATCTGAATTCAGCAAGCCATTCCGGCTGTATGAGTCCAGCCTTATTCAAACAATATTTGCGTTCGGTTTCTTTGGCGTTGAATACTAATGTTCCAAATTTAAAATTCACTTATAAAGAGGAATAAAAACTCATTACTGCCCGTTAAAATATAGTTATAGAAAACACCAATTTTGGGTGTATTTATGGAAAACGATACTATCAGAATGTATGAAATTCTCTGAGATGAATGTATGACTATGTGTAATACCTATTAAATGACTTATGAACTTTCTGTCCGACTTGTCAATTATTAGTTGATTATTGTTTTATATTTTATTGTTTTTTTTTCTACTTCTGTGTTTAAATGATGTTATTGGTTTCGGCTGTAGGTACTATTTAACAATATATAATAAAGGCGAATCAAGTCGTCCTTTTCGAATACGTGTGATGAAAAGTTTATATTATTCTCGTATCCCAGGTGCCGCCCTCCTAGAATCCGACGCGCCATTAGAAACAATAGAGTCCGGTGTGGCGGAGGCCGCGCTGGCGGGGCGGGGCCGGCGCGGGCCGGGCCGGCCGCGCCTGCGCGCCGCGGGCACGCCGCGCGCGCCCAGCCGCCGGCCGCGGCGCGCGCGCGAGCCGCTGCTGGTGCCGCTGGCGCCGCCGCCATAGCTGAGCGCCGGCCTGAGCGCCGCAGACCACACTGGATGACTTATTGTTATTGTGTAACTGTTACCAGGTTAGTTCTATACACATAGATATTTTCGGTCGACCAAGTCTTCGGTCCGCCCTGAAAACCAGTGCCGTGGACTCAACGCAATATGTGTGTGTCCTCGGCTTTATGCTGAGTGGTGAGCCGTTTTGCACGGACGTGCGCACTATTCCATAGGCCGACCGTCTAACTGAGTCGTCGCCTGCGCGGTATAAGCTGCGCGGGGGTATGACGACCGCAGGGACTGAGACAGGTGCGGGCGGTGGGGGCACGCAGTAAGGTATATACGAGACGAAATGCGCCAAGATAGTTCCTAAGATATGTGACGTCATAGGAAAGAAATAGTGATTTATACGCCCAGGCGAGAACTCAGACGGTCGGCCTATAATTGTTTTGATTATGGTTTTATATAAATTATTAATTACTTGTAAAGTAGTGTGTGTCATTCAAATAAAAAATAAAAGTTTTTCTTCTTCTTACATACCCCACTTATTTCATATTGTCATTGCCACTTCAACTGAGACCCAGAAATCGATTATAATCCTTGTCATATAAATTAAACCATCATGCCAATCGACCTTAAATGCGCAGTATCCGATTTTTGGGCCACAATCGAAGTGTGAACTGCGCGTAAGCATTGCAAATGGTCCAACTTATTTCCCACGTACTTTTAGCTCCTAATTCTAATTCCCAATAATTTTGTTTTGTTTCAGAAGCCATATGTTTAATTGCGGTTCAGCGCGCAAAGCTCACAACAATCGACCCACCTCTAGTGCAATTATTATTACAATCGCATGACAAGTATTTCTTGAAACAACGCAATAACGAATTAGAATTTAAATGCCTACATTGGATATATACGACAAACGCTTACGTATTTATTCGGCCAGAGGATCACAGATCTACGACCAAATAGTCCCTTTCGTCAGCTCTTCTATCCTATGGGGATTGAAGAACTGGTCAGTGGGTAGTCTTAGGGGCGGATTTTTTGGAGTTGGAGTATATGCTTAGGGGAACTATGAGAAACAAAAAAAAAACGAAAAAAAAATTATGGGTAAAAAAATTATTAGGTCTTTTTTTTGGGAGTTGGTAGTATACGCTTAGGGGTACTACGAGCAGTGCAGAAAAGCAAAAAAAAATGTTGGGACTTCGAAAATTAAGTCCTCTCACCATAGTGCCCTTAAGGCTCACTCCAACCGAAGAACTAAACGAGATGGGGTACCCTGTCACAAATAAACGACCTTGGCGAATAGAACACGAAAATACTCGTCGAATCTATCCGAAGCAAAGTAGGCGTGCATTATTCCAGTTATCTGTGTCTCAGCCAACTAGCCAATTCAAAAACACGTTAATATGAATCTTATGTCATTGTAATAAGGTCTTAATTACAATGATTGATACGTTTGTATCAAGAAGTACTAGCCACTCGATTGTCGCCAAACTAGTTAGCAGATTATGTACAAAATAACGCTTTTAGTTCAAGTATTATGGCAAAGTTTAACTTTGAATACTAAGTTATTTAGTGACAAGTGTAAATAGTCAGAATTTTAACGAATAACTATTATTATTTAACGATAATAAATCTTAAAAGTGAAAAGAAATTGTAAAGTGTGTTTTTCTTATTGTGTAGTATTTGGTAAACAAATATGGCTGATTGAGACTTCGTTTTTAAATAACAAAGCAGCTATGTTAGGGCTAGTGTCTTTTGACATCAATAATGTAAAAATCATTGCCACTTTTCATTGTAATCTTGTAACTCAAGAACGGACTCACCTATCCAAACCAAATGTAGGCTTTGTTCGGACTATTTAGTAAATGGTTTATGTGAAGTTTGCATAAAATCGGTTGAGCGGTTCTTCATTCATCACTTTTTTCTGTTGCCGTGAGCGAAGCTGCGGGCAAAAGCTAGTATCTTATAATCAATCAAGTCCTGGGAACTGCTGGGACTTGGGCCTCCTCTATCTGGTAAACATCAAATTCGCTCTATTTCTTTCTATCTTCTTACTGGTCATGTTATCCCAATCTTATGCAATTCTCACGAAAATATGATTTAAAACTCGTAGTTTTCAAACCAAGTTTGTTTACCAAAATACATGCCAAATACACTGCACGACAGTTCACGTCAAGTAAGTATGCCGTTCTGGGAATTTGATCGACACGATTGTCACGTTCCGCGCGCCGATTGGCTCCTAGCTCTTAACCAATCAGAAAGCCAGACTTAAGGTCTCTGCACGGCGCGGGCGCGGCGCGGTGGGAAAGGACGGCGACGCGACGACGCCATACAGATCCGAGGTTACCGTCGCGTCGAGCGGGACGGCTCTGTGTGGCGTCTTCCGTAATATCTAGTACATTACAACTTCTCAGCGTCGCGTCGCCGTCAAGTCCAGCCGCGCCGCGCCCGCGCCGTGCAGTGACCTTTAGTAAACGTTTCGAATGTTAGTTCAAACGTGCACTAAAGCCCGGCTTTCTGATGCGCATCATTATTATCATTTCAGCCGTAAGACACAGTTGGACATAGGCTTCCTTCAAGTGTGGCTAGATATACCGACCCTGTACTTCTATAATGCAGTTAACATCCGTGACCCTCATCAGGTCATTTGTCCACCTTGAGGCCAACGCTGTCTTCTGGTACTTGCGCAAACTCAGGCTTAGTTTAGCTCCACCCACTGCACCGCGCCCCGTAGCGTAGCGCGGGATGGAAGATTTTACCGTTGTATGCAAGTATCTCAATTTATATAGAAATCACGCCTAGCACAACGCACTGCCGACGCGGAAATGCGTGGAAAGAGATACGGGTGCAGTGGCTGAAGCGCCTTCTAGCTTATTTTAGAGCGGTATACCTACTTCAATGACGTGACCTGTGTGGTAATATTGTTTGAATGGTCCTATTGTAAATTGGTTTTATAGTGCTTACAGAATCGGGCAAGTGTAATGTCGGTAATATTAAATGAAGTAGATTTCTAACTAAGATGTATATTTGAATTATCCAATTACTACTAGCATGTACGAGTCTAAGAAAGAAACTATTAAAAAAAACTAATTTTAGAAATTCGAGATCATTTCAATTCATGTACATCCAACTTAAATATCGACTTTAATGCTGTATATTTTAAGTCGATTTTGCAAAATTTCCAAAAGTAATTTAAGCCAAAGACAAAGGAATTTAAGCCTTGTCTTTTACGTAATAGAGTTTGTTGTGAAATATTGGTAAGTACTTCGAATTCTGGATTCAAATATAGTCCCTTTAAAGTTGATTCGGCACAAGAGTGCTAGCCACAACAATCTCCTGTCTACGGAGAGGAAGAAAAAAAAAGTTGATTCGCAATAAATACTTTTAAATCATGGTTGTAGTTTGATCTAGTTCTGCCTAAATTGTTTGCTTCCAAAAAGTCTAGCAGACATAACGCACGTTTAATCGCAGAGATCTAAGTCATAAAAGAGATGTTGCAAATTGTATCATAAGACATATGTTTTAAGATTCAATATTCAAACACCCTTTTTGAGTCAGGTACAGTACGGATCGGATCTTAGCGAGTCTGATGTTAGGCTCTGCGTATTTTAGCGCTTGAAAATACGTAAAAAAACTTATGTTTTAAACAAATATATGCAATTAGCAGTGTTATTGCTGTTAAAAACTTCATCATCATCAGCCTTTTAATGTTCCCTCTGTTACGACATAAGCCTCTTCTCTTTAGGAGAGGGAATGGGCCATATTCCACCACGCGGGCCCAGTGCGGATTGGTGGATGTCACGAGCGTTATAATTCGCAGAGCCTAACTCAGACTCACAAAGATCAGACGGCCGTACTGTAACTTTATAATTAAGTGTACGAGAATAAATTTTACTTTTAAATACCCTTCATAATTGACTTGTAGTCTCTTCAGCAATATGTATACAAGTGTTCAATGAATAGTCAAATTTTATGTATTTATTATTGTACATTGCGTGTAGGTACTGCCTAAAACCAACATTTTAAGTGATCATTACTTGAATTACTGATTTTATAGATCAAATCACTAGTGTTCAATGAAATATTAGACTGTTCGTCTGACTATACGACTGTAATTTAAAAAAGAAACTAAATAAATGAGTTAAACTAATTTTGTGATTTTATTTATCTACATCTACACTAATATAATAAAGAGGTAAAGTTTGTTTTTTTGATTTTTTATTTTTTTGTTTTTTTGTTTGTAGGAGGTAATCTCTGGAACTACTGATCCGATTTTAAAAATTTCAGCAACAATAGAAAGCTGCTTTACTCCTGAGTGACATAGGCTATATTTTATGTACGCGGGCGAAGCCGCGGGCAAAAGCTAGTACTATATAAAATACTAACATAGTTTTTAAGATATCTCTTTTTTACTAATCCCTATGGATGTACTTGTCCAAAATAAAGATTATTATTTTTTTTATTTTTTTTAGACGTAGACACCCACCTTGTACCATCCTGCACCTTTATCTCATACTATCACTGAACGATCTACGAGTAAAAGACAACTGATAGCATGAGGTGCTCTTATTGAAGAAAACAGCCTTGAACGTAGCGCTGCTGCACTGCGCTTCAAATAGGTAGGTACATTAACAAAACGCTTGACTTTTCGCGTGACCTAAGGACTGACTTCTTCCTCTGTCAGAGATTAACCATACAACGTGGCAGTGCCGCCAGCCTTTTGGGTACATTTCCAGCGATGCGGAGGACTTTTATGACACCATATTAAGCTAGGAAGCCTTTCTACATTATTTGTAAGTAGTAGTAAGTAGTCGCTAATTATATATAATACTAGGTTAATAAAGTAAATTTTCCTTTAGATCTTAAATATTCGTAAGTTACTAGTTATTCTTTGGGAACACATTTATTGTTTAAGATTCACTACATGTGCCTGTTACCAATTTTTGTGAAATAATGAAATAAATAAAGATTATTATTATTTATTATTATATATTATATTTATTTATTTATGAAAAAACTACGCACGTAACACTGTACAAAGGCGGACTTGATGCCTAAAACATTACTTGATATTAGTTGAGTGTTTTTATTTTTTTATTTTAATACTTTATCTAAATAAATATAACTTCATCAAAACAGTCATGTGTATGTGGATATTGCAGTTAATAAGAACAGTTAGTATAAATATAAAATTTATATAAATATAATGTACCTACTTACCTAAAATGTTTAGTTTCTTCTTTTTTGTATGTGTGATGATGTACAATAAAGTAAGTAATAAATAATATCTTCTAGGTTATTACCACAGGTTATTACAATAATATGTCCCCAATATTACTCTGCGCCGCGACGTGAATGAGTCGCTAGTCATTTCTTAGCCGTTTACTAGCTCAACAAATTGTTCGAACCTAGATTTTGTTGACTATTACGATTAGATTAACTGAGTAATGTGATTGCTCTCTCGCTAGTACACGTATAACCTAATATACGATACGGTTATCATACCCACTTTTCGAATAGAGTACCTACGCAGAACAAATCACTAATTTTGGAGTGTTGTGTTTTCAAGGCTTACGTATGTACTTAGTCGTCGAAGAATGAGAGACATAATTGATAGACAATGGGTATACGGACGCCGCAGCGTTCGCTTTGGGCTCAACAGTTTAAAGAGCGCAATCCCTAACGGCTTAAAAATAAAATTGCCGACGAGGTTGTTATATTTACGCCGCTTTAGGTTCTCCGCAACCGTCGCAGTACGATGATTTCTTTGTACAGTTTTAAATCATCTGTAAACATGGAACATTTACTGTGTCGCAATGTACGAAATTAACTATGTCGTTTACAAATATAAGAAAAAAGATCGGCCCCAGGTGCGATCCGTGTGGTACTCCGGAAATGGAAGTGTAGAAGAATGATCCTTATCCTCTCAAAACCACTCTGCTGACAATAAAGAAGGTTTTTTAAAATATTGAGACGAATGGAGCAGACACTCGGGAAGACCCTGTTGTTTATGTGTTTAATTATTTGTTTTTTGTTTTCTTTATATGCTATAAACTAGTGCTTGACTGCGATCCCACCTGACGGTAAGCACTGATGAAATCGTTGATAGTGATGTGCACTAGTTTATTAAGAACCTATTCACTCTAGCCTTGAAGACACCTAAATTATAATCGGACGCAAGATTGCAGCCGGCAAACTGTTCCAGTCAATCGATGTACGCGGTATAAACGACGAGGCAAAACGCTTAGTTCTGACCGTAGTGGTCTCAACAACGTAAGGGTGGATACTTGCCGTACGGCATGGAATTTGGAAACTCAACAGCTTGTTAATTAAGTTTCTTAAATGTGTTGATATTACACATCACATCACACTATAAATGTAAAGTCCAATGCAAGTTTATGAATTTAATTTAATGCACTTAAACCACATATGGTACGAATAAACGTTAAGTCTATTTTCATCTTCTTTAATTCTCTCATAAAGCTTTAGTCCAGCTACTACAGAGAATTAGCATTAAAACCGGGCAGACAGTACCTTTTTATGACGAAGAAAAAAAAAATGGCCAGTTTATAGCTTTACTGGACAATTACTAAGATGTCATCATAACACCATATATACGGTGCTTTATTGGGCTCATAATGTTAGCTTTATGATATTAAAAGTTAACTTTTAAATTAAAGAAAAGAGTTTGCTAAGAATATAAAAGATTATTAATATAGCCCTATGTCAAATCGAATGGAAATTGGGTCAGGACCAAATTTTTGACGCGACGGAATGTGTCACATTGGAAAATAAATGTAGCACAATAGAATTGTTGAGCTATATTTATTTTCCATTGTGACACATTTTGTTGTGATTTCCATTGTGCGATTACGTCAAAAATTTGGTCCTGACCCAATTATCTTTTATAAAAAAAAATTAAAAGGTAGCAATCAATTAAACTCTTGAGCCCCAAGCGAACGCCGGCGTTCGCTATTGTATTCCTATTGTGTACATTATCATGTAACAGATAGATATATTCCTTATTGCACACAAAAAAAAATTGTAAATTATTTATGACGCTCGAAGCTCCTATTACCTTGCTTATAGCTTTTAACCAATCGGAAAGATAGGTTAATATGAAAACAGCAACCTTCGTGTAGATCATTTCAATGGCCGGTACAATATTGGCTTGATACCTCACCACTCGATCAAAGGTACCATGTCAGTGAGTCCTATACACACTGACATGGTAGGAACCTGGTCAGAATTTACCGAATAGTTACCTCTACATATAAGAAAAGATAGCGGCACAAAGTAATCTTATCCCGCCTTCTCGGAGCAGCCTTTCAAGATCTTTCGCTGCAGTAAAGTGCAGAGAGACGCTCTCTAGCGGACAAAAAGTCATGAGTTAAAAACAGTGAAGAAAAAGAAGAAAGAAAGTATGAAATATGGCGCAAAAAAAAAACAACTATAGTTAGTAGCGAAAATATTTGACTCATCTGCACTAAACGGTTAGTGTTCAGCAAAAAGCTGGGGCTCAAGTGTTAAGATAAATAAACCGTGTTTGATAGGTATTATTTTGTGATATCATCTAAGTGTTGACTCCAGCGTCCTCGACCTTTATATTTCTGTACTCTCAAAAGAACATAAACCGTCATAAGATGAGCACAAAATGCAAAGTGTGACAATATCAATTACGTGTCGCGCTGCGCATACGCAATGCGTTCGTGGAGCTCTTCACCACGAATAATGGTTGTTTTGCGCCCTTTTTACGCATTTTTATGAGGTGTGGCTAAAAATAGGTGGGTTCAAATCGTAGGAGTGTAATTTATATTGAAATTTTGCTATTGTTTTATATAGAATTTGTTGGTGAAGTCGATGCACGAAAATTGATTAAATGACTACGTTGTGATCGGATTTCTGAATATCTACTACGGGCTAGTTAATTTTCTTCCCGTAAAAAAAAATAATCAATAAAAAAAGCCTGGCGTATTACTTTGTGTAATTAACTTCATAACCCTGCTCTCAAAAAGTTGAAGGAAAACATCGTGAGGAAACCAGCATGTCCTAGAACCAAAAAAATCGAAGACATGTGACATTCTTCAACCCATGCCGGCCGCACTGTGTTGTTGTCCCAGTGAGACACGGGTCTAAAGCTAGAATTACTCTGGGTTCACGTGGGCCTTTACGTCGATCAGCCAGATCCTCTATGAAAACCACCTTGAGCGCAGCGTTTGCTGCAATAAAATCGCATAGGACTATTAATGGGCGCGTCGGTCCCCATACATCTTATATGGCAAGTAGACTATCACACTATGATTCTAATTAAAAATTAACTAGACATACAAAATCAAGCCTGGCCTACGTATGCGTCATAGTTCTCATGTAATTCTCACTTCAGACTAGAATATTGTTCAGAAGAAGTAACACAAAAAATCTTATAGGTAAGTTATGCTGTCTCAATAAAAAGCCCTAAGTAAATAATAAATACATGCCGATATCGTCAATACTCAGAAAATCAAGAATAAGTTAGTATTCAGGCAAGTTCTCACCGCAAGACTGCATTACCGATTTATGGGCCAAACGTCCACTTTATACAAATATCAGGTAAATGTCGCAGTTCTGTGTGTCCATGAGTAATCTGTTTCTTAATTTTATGTGACAAAGATTTATTTGTATTTTTGACTGTTTACCATCTTTGCCTTTAGTGGAATCCTGGGACATTTAGCTAGGTGACCGAATGAATGCCCCATAAGTCCAGAAAAAAACCTTTTTTTTGGTTGGAGGGTTTACTTTAAAAAATTAAAGCCCTGTTCCGGAAAATTCTTTAATCTGTATCTACTGAAATTTTGCCATTGTTCGCCGTCCGCAAGCCCGCGCCTGTGGTGGCCGGAAATCGGGATCGGAGACACGGCGGCGTTGGCTACGGCGTGAGCGCCATTGCCTCATGCGGTCGGCCTCCTCTTTTGCTAGCATTACTGCCTCGCAGAAGGAGGCGACCGCCTGCCACTCTTCCTCGCTCAGGACCATGGCCTCTACCAAGGCCTGCCGCGAGAGATCGCTGCCTCCAATCGCCCCCACGAGAACACGGCGATGCTCTTCCCAAGCGGGGCACACCTCTGCTTATTATCAAGAGTAATCGCAGTCAAGCACTAGTCTATGAAATTTAAAAATATTGTAAGTGTCCTATGTTTTTTGCTTTCCATAACTTTCTTATCAGTTGACAGAAGTTTCATGAGAAACAAAACATATTGCATAATTCAAAAGTTTATCAAAGTTCACACGCACGATTTGAATAATAATATAGGTACCTACATTATAATATTATAATGCGCACCGTCCAATGGGATAACAGAAAATGTTTAATCAAGTTCTCATCTTTGAATAGTTGGCTGGTTCGCTTACCGGTAACACATACGTGCTTTACATAAACGAGTATGTTACATATTTTCTCTTTTTTCCCACGACATTATTCATTCATTATGTTATAACTTACTATATGACTTTCTCTATACTTTTTACTTTTTATTAGTTTAATGGTGTGTCTTTATGAACAATGAGGTTTTCTTTATTATTAGTGATTGTGTCGTAGGGATTATCGGAAGGACTGGCCCGTAATGGCCTAGGACAGACGTGTCTGGGAATGGGAGAAGGAGGCCTACACTTAATGGGCTCCACCGTAGGCACGGGCTTGCGGACGGCGAGCAATGGGTACCTCGCCATTGTCGTGGTCCAGACCAAGCCAGGTCGTCGACAGCACACTCTGTTCCCGCGCGCTTCAAGGAGTTGTCAGCAAATGTAAAATGTAAATGGCCCCGTTCCGGTTTCAAAAAAGAAGGATTGACCACGGTATGAGGTCTAAGAAGGTTAAAAATGAATGGAATGTTTCCCGGTCCTTCCAAGGGTGAGATTCGTCATTAGATGATTTTTCCCACCATAAAAAAAGCGGCTAATTGGCTAATTGGGTCTGATAGGCTCGGGCTCTCTCTTCGGGGCGCTTTATTACTATCTACCTACTTGCTCTTGACTTAAATATTCCCAGATTATAGCTAACAGGAAAGTTTGTCGATTCCTTTCTAGCCATTACTGTCTCAGAGCTGGGAAGTCTTTTCACATATTCTTCAGGTCTAAACAAAGTTACAATAGAAAATATAGGATAACACTTACTGAACTTAAAATGAAAAAAAAAAGCTTACAATATTTTCAGGGTTTGTATAAGGTGGGAAAAATCATCGAATGAGGAATCCTGCCCTTGGGCGAAGCGGAAGACAGTGTCAGACTTCTACAGACTAAACGACCCACCGTTCCGACCTGCCTAAGTTCCAGGGCCCTGGTGTTCCGCTTTCGCATCAAGCCTTGGTTGCAGAAGGCTTTGACCCTGCTGGGCCCCTACAGTTGCTGACAACTCCTTTAATCTTTTACTGTGGGTATTTAGCCACAAGTTTCTCAAACGACGATTACAATAGAAAATATAGGATAACTTACTTTACTTACTGAGCTAAAAACCGCATTGAAAAAAAAAGCTTACAATATTTTCAGGGTGCAGCGTTCATTTTGCAGTCATTCCCGTTTTCCCTCATAAAACGGTAAAGTTATGGATAGCTGGAGGAGCTGGTCACGCGATCGGCAATTAGTTAAGTAGTTCCTTTCTTTAAAGGCCAGTAGAAAATGCTAATCGAACAAAATGAAATTAGGTAAGTTATCTTGCAATCGACCTAACTTTTGTCATAGATAAATCGCAGGACAATTTGTTAATTTCTAATTGGAATCTGCTTTTACATTTAATTTTACTATTTTTTTTGTTCACTATTTTGGTGTACCTACAATAAAGTTTGTTCCATTCTATTCTATAGTTACGCAATTTTATACGTAGTAAAAATCTTTCTCGAATGCAAAAAGTTACTTTTATAAACGAGTAGTTGAAATCGCGTCGTGCAGCAAACCAGCAAGGTCTATGTCCTGATGCTAGATCACGGGATTTTTTGAAAGAGTGACCCAAAGAATCAGACCCTAGAGAATTTATTTGATAGTTTTACACCACAAGAAAAAGCCTACTCTGTAATGCAACGTTAAAAAAACCAGAGTCGAGAAGAATCTGTCAATTGTAGAATTTTACATTCCAAGATTTGGTAAATAAATTATCTATAGACTGCAGTAATTTCGCGAATAATGACAGGCTAGAGTTTAGTTTAGACACCCTCCTACAATATATCTTAACTAATTTTGTTTTGAATACTCTTTAAGTTGATATGTAAACTGTATACTGTAGTAAGAAAATAAATAAATTATTAATACGAAAAAAACACTGATTCACGAAATTACTGCAGTCTATAATTTATTGGCCCTTGACTAAACCATAGACAGATGTACCTAAATCTACAAAAATCTGAACAGCGTTCTGAGCAACTTTTTTTTTTTTAGAGAAAAAGAAGTAACGGCTCCGAGTCATATTGCCCGTCAGGGAGGTCCGCTACGGCTGGGTGCTAAACAATCTAATTAGTGACGTCATTTCTCTGCTCCTGTCATGTGCAGCTTGTCACTGTTGTCACTGCTTTGTTAATATCTACATTTGTATGGGTTTATGTGTCTGTCAAGTGAATTCATTGAATTATTGATTGATTGAGAGTATGTCGCTTGTATAAAGCTTTTACTTAATTATTACGAAGAGTATCATTACATAGTATAAAAACAAAGTCGCTTCCCGCTGTCTGTCCCTATGCATGCTTAGATCTTTAAAACTACGCAACCGATTTTGATGCGGTTTATTTTAATAGGTAGAGTGTTTCAAGAGGAATGTTTAATATCAGCATTGTACCCAGGCGAAGCTGGGGCGGGTCGCTAGTATTAGAATAAAAAAGGATTCGTTTGATATGTTTACAGGATCCTTCACGTTAAAATGTCAAGTATACAAGCGAGAAAGAGGGATTTAGCTACTCACCGTAAAGGCACACTGTATGCTCCATCTCTTTAAAATTGATCGCGTTAATAGTTCGTGGTAGGGTTTCTTAAATGCGTTTTCGACTACCAGGGTGCCCGTTGCCGTAAACACAAAGGGAAACTGGACGTAGGGTCCCTGCAGAAGAGTCGAAGCCAATTAGGGCCAAGGGTTTGTGTCTGAAAGGAAGGTTTTGGCCCTAGTATGTATGGCAATGTAGGAACGGGATAGGTTGTTTAGTCAGTAAGAGTCTGACACTGTTTCCCGCTCCACTGAACTGCGAGATTCGTCATTGGATGATTTTTACTTACCATAAAAAAGGGCAACTGGAAGAATTACGAGTTTAAGTTAATAAAAGCCTGACACCACCTCTTCTTCTACTCAAATTCCATCCTCAAAAAAATAGTTTTTCACAAACACTGAGAGCAGAAACTGAGAGTATAGTTTTGTTGATGATTTCCGAATAAAAATTAAAAAATGGATGCCATTTGTGGGCATGGCTGAGGTACTGAATAAAATGTGCTTTCAAATTGATATTGGTATCAGGCAAATGCATAGTTTTAGTCAAACAGATCACGATGAGTTTTTGGTTAAAGCCGACTTCCTGTCTCATGGACTAACATGACATTGCATACTAAGTATCAACTTTAAGACAAATATCTCAAATAAAAACCAAAGATTTGCGGTTTTCAAAGCAGTCTTTCAAGCGATGACTCAGTTCCTTTACCTCAAACCACCGGCTTTATCCTCATTTTACTAAACAGGCGACACTTAGATCCAGATAGGCAATCACATGCGCAGTTATACGGTAAACCGTTCCAGAATCGGAATGACTCGAAATAAATCGGTTGTCACGAACATTACCGATTAGAATTTCACTCACACACACACACACACTCGGATAGTTCTCATCATACAAGTGAGTCATCGTGTGAATGGTAACTTTTCCTCAAAACGCGACGTGGAGTAATTTGCCAGTCCCAGTTGTCTTAGTGCAGTTTGTGGGTTAAGTCATAAGCGAAGCCGTGGAAGGAAATGAGGATTTAAAATGATGGTATGGTATATCGGGCTGGTGTCCGCAACTCCACAACTAAAGCGCGTATTTTGCGTACGTTACGATTTAAAATGATATAGGCCTATAGGATAGGACCTGTGTTTTGCAGCCTAAGGTCTTTTTACATGTAGAAGACATCACAACGAATATATGCATTTTTAACATGTGAGAAAAGGATAAGTAGGTGAAGGGACATACTACTCTGTCAAGAAAGTATCGGGAAAAGATTAATAATACTTAAAATTTTTGTTATTCATCCAAATTTATTTTATCACCTTCAAAGTATGCCCCTTTAGAAACGATACACTTACGCCAACGAATAATCCAATAATCAAGACATTTTTAAACGCTGTTTCCGAAATTTAGTTCAGTTCTCGCCGCGAATCCTCCTTTATGTCTTCTACAGATTGAAAACGGGAGCCACGAAGTGCTAGTTTAAGTTTAGGAAAAATATAAAAGTCGGCTGGAGCTATATATGGCAAATAAAGTGGCTGCTCGATGGTATTTGTTGAGTGTTTGATCAAAAATTCGATCACAATTATGGCCTTGTGCGAAGGCGCTTTATCGTGGTGCAAAATCTAAGAATTTTCTTTCCACAAATCTGGCCTTTTTCGTCGAATTTGCTACCTTAAATGCCGCATAAATCAAATAATATTCTTAATTCACCGTTTGACTATCCAGTAAGAAGTCTGGGTAAACCTGGTCTTGATCCATGAGGATTTTTCACTCCAGCCGAAATTAAATTGTCACAAAAAAAACCGTCGCTCTCAGTCTATCACTTGGACATGTAGGCGCGTGTTGTGATGCGACTCGCACACAGGCGCTACCACGAAAGAGTTAACCATCGTTTCCGTAAAACATTGTTACCGAGGTTATGGCATTGTTTACTATTTGTTTGTTAGGCTTATCTTTATCACAAGCCTGTAGGTTTGCTGATTAATGTTGGACGGCCTCGACAAAGGTATGAAGACACAGTTTGAGAGACACTTATTGCCACATAACTGCGCTTGGCGATCCATATTTGGTTATTAACCGAAAGGACAAATGATCATGGTATAACAGAATTATAGAGAACTGACACAAATAAAACTGGGTAAGAGCGAGTTGGGCTCGCACATTGTGAGTTCCGTATATACTAACATATGTAAATAATTCAGAGGGATTCAGAATACTTTTGAGAATTAAGAAAAATCAGCGAAGAACTTTAATTGCCCGATGTCAGATGTGCAGTTTTTAGTTACGTTGAGACGTCATAGATGTCGCTACAAGTATGATTTTGTTTTACACATGAATAAGCAGTATCTTTACTGCATCAGCTGACACTGTTTCCACCGCTACTCACGCAGCTGATGTTTTTTTAGCTCAGTATCATCTATACTAATATTATAAAGCTGAAGAGTTTGTTTGTTTGTTTGTTTGTTTGTTTGAACGCGCTAATCTCAGGAACTACTGGTCCGAATTGAAAAATTCTTTTTGTGTTGAATAGATCATTTATTGAGGAAGGCTTTAGGCTATATAACATCACGCTGCGACTAACAGAAGCGAAGAAACAGTTTTAACATTCATCTTTGAGGGCTTCCGTTGCGTGCGCTGCCAAAACGGTTTAAGATACCAAAAAAATATGTATGAAAGAATTATTCCTCTTAAAATTATCTAAAAAAATGTCCGCGACAGTATATGTCTATCTTTTAAGATTAACTTACTAGAACCGTTTTTATGCGAATCAAATTTAGCCAATTTTTACTGATTATTTGTGAGAGTTCTATCAACATAATAATATAATCTTTATCCAAATAAATGTGCTGTTGATTAAGAGTATGTAATTGTAAACAAAATTGTCATTGACATCATTAAATTTCAACGAACATCTTAGAAGATATTACAATTTTAAAATAACTCCGATATAAAATTCACACGCGATGCATGATGTGCTAAACTTGACGCTGCACCTGGCGAGGAGAGGGGTTGCTTGCGGGCGGCGCGGATGGGTTTTTTTTATGGTAGGTAAAAATCATCCAATGACGAATCCCGCTGTTGGGCGGAGCGGGAAACAGTGTCAGACTCTTACTGACTAAACAACCTACCCCGTTCCTCCCTTGCCTTATTCCCAGAGCCCCGGTATAACGCTTTCGCACCAACCCTCAGCTGCAGGAGGCTTCGCCCCTGAAGGGCCCCACAGATTGCTGACAACACCTTGAGGCGCGCGGGAGCAGTGCACGCCGTCGACGACTTGGTCTCGGTCATGACTGTTACCAGACAACCGGACGGCGAGCTACCCATTGCTCACCGTCCACAAGCCAGCGTCTAAGGAGACCGGATATCGGCGGGATCGCGGCGGTGACGGTGACGGCTACGGCGAGGGCACTGTTGCCTTTGCCTAATGCGGTCGGCCTCCTCCTTTACGAGCATTACTGCTTTGCAGAAGGAGGCGACCGCTTGCCATTCTTCTTCGCTGCGAACTATGGCCTGAACCAAGGCCCGGCGCGAGAGGTCGCTGCCGCTGATCACCCCCACGAGGACACGGCGATGCTCTTCTCAAGCGGAGCACACATCCACCGTGTGCTCCACCGTATCCTCCGGGCTGACCATACAGTGGCGACACCCGGGCGTCTCTTCCTTCTTCCCATGTCCGGTGAGAACCTACGTCATGCGGAAGGTGAGGATGCCGTGATAGATATCACGCCTCAAAGAGGGGACTTACCACCGAGATTATGGCGTGCCCAAGTTGGGGTGTAGCTCTATGAAGTACTTTTAGATAATTATGTTCTTTTAAAAACTAAATTGTCTAAAATAATAACAGAAATTGACACGGGCAAAGTCGTGGGTAACAGCTTTAATTTATAAAGCTGAGGAGGTTGTTTGCAAAAATAAATATGATGCCCAAAATAACTATTCCACGCGGACGAAGTCGCGGGCACAGCTAGTGTAAAATATTTATGGAAAAATTTCAGTCAGCGTAATATGACTTGATTTTTTATTTTTTTCACCACTTCCATAACCTTTCAATCCTACATCCACCGCGGGTGCGTCAGCTGACTCTTGGATCACTTATCAGTCATTCAAGATCTATTGAATAAGATGGGAACTGATCGGCGTAAAAACACTACCTAAAATGCAATGGTACCTCCTGGACTATATAAAAATACATAAAAGGTTATTTATTTATTAAACACTTTCTTGTACACCAAGACTAAAACATATAACATTGAAAGGAAAACTTATAATAAAAAACATACAATCGGCGGCCTTATCGCACTCTGCGATTTCTTTCAGGCAACCCTGTATAGATAAAAATGGCCAGGACACAAAATGGGGTTGCTTGGTTGGTTATTTTATGACTTGGGACATCTCTGCCCTTTCCCTCCCTGACCTTATTAAACACTTGCATCACAGATATATCGTGAACAACATTGAGCTAGATCCCCAATATTCCCATGCACCATTATGCCATTAGGGCTATGGGTTAATGCAAAACCACCAGTACCCTGGAACTAAAGCAAAGAAGGAATGGGGTGGGTCGTTTAGTCAGCAAAAGTAACTATCTGTGACAATTACAACAACAACAATAAACAAAACAATCAAACAATAATATCTAATAATATGTCCACAACTATCACACAACGCCATCTAGTCCCAAGCTAAGTAGAGCTTGTGTTATGGGTACTAGACAACTGATAAACATACTTATATATTTCTAAATACATACATATTATAGATAAATTACACCCAGACACAGAACAAATGATCGTGCTCATCACACAAACATTTGTCCTGGGTGGGAATCGAACAGAAGCATAGCAGTCAGGGTCACTAACTACTAAACTGACAGGCCAGTCAACAAATGAAAAAAACAACAACAATGTAGGTACTGTAGTAGGATAGATGAAAATGGTTCTCCCATGGTTTGGAACGTCTCTGCCCTTTCCCTCACTGACCTCATTAAACACTTGTATCACCGATATATCGTGAACAACATTGAGCTAGATCCCCATGCACCTAGTTTCACATCATTAGCGATCCGGCTTGTGAGTGATTTCAGTGAACTGAAGCGAAGTGCTCACGGGCCCGTGAGCTAATGCGCTGGCCTCGATAGAGATGGTATTGGGAGACACGGTTGCATGTAGTCGTACCTACTTATACGATAATGATTTATGACATTAAAACCAATGGAATAATATAATATCTCAGGTCCCCAAGATATAGGGCCTACCTAGTTTGGGGACCATCATCCAAAAATATATAATAAACTAGCATTTGCCCGCGGCTTCGCTTCCGGCAACAGATTATTCTACTCTACTCCACTCTACCCTATTTCTTTTTCATAAGAATCTTCTCCTGACAATAAAACACAACAAAAAAAGAATTAGAGAAATCGGTTCAGCTGTTCTCGAGTTTTGCGCTTAGCAACACATTTTGCGATTGATTTTTATCTAGTAGATGTAAAATAGTTACAAATGATATTTTAGATTATGCAATAGTTTTAAGATATTAATTACATTTTTACTGTTACAACTTGTGTTATGTGTACTAGACAACTGACAAACATAGTTATATATTTCTAAATGTATAGATAAATTAGACACAGAACAATTGATCGTGTACATTTCAAAGATCTCTTTGGAAAGTGAAACTATGTGAGTGTGACCACATGTGCAAGAAGTTGGCAGAATCATTAGTTGGATTTATTTTTTCACAATACCATTGTTTATTTAAATCCATGTATTTATTAGTTATATAAGTTTGTCTTTCTTTTAAGATGCACCGCGTTGTTTCTTAATTTCAGGTATACCTACTGGTAGAAAATGTTTAGTACAATGCTGCTTTACAAGGGCATTGTAAAACTTTATTTTAACTTTATTTTGCAATACAGCGCTGCCGCGCCTTAAAGCCCAAAAGGCTGGAAGCAATGCCTTGCCTTTTTGGCACTTTACCAGTTGACAGCGATGCGGAAGAGTTTTTTGATGCTTTATTAGATTAGGTATTTTTAGTTTTTTAATTTATTTGTATATATGTAGTTTTAAGGCTATTTTTTTTAATAAATAAAAAATTAAATTGGGATTATCTTCATGAACTTAAGCAATATTTAAGTTAAATATTGAAACATCGAGTTAGTAGTGTAGTCCTTCGGCGCTCAACGCCGGGTCATTAGGCGCCCCTCACCCATACAAATTAGCACAGTGCTATGTGAATCTACCACGCTTCCTTCAATTATGCGCTTTTTACCGACAAGTAGCCTAAGGTTCTAGGGCAAAGTCCCATAGTAGGTTGAGGGGTTTTTACAAGCTTTTTATTAGCTTGCAATGTAACAATGTATGTTCGGCTCAAATCTTGCAACTCAATTTTGAAGCAGATATCTTCAACCGATTAAGCTGCAATATTGCAGGCAGGTGTAAATCGCATTACAATGCAATATTATGATGACATAGAGCTGATCTGATGATGGAATCGCGAGGTAGCCATAGGAACTCTGTAATTAAACGGCACAACCACGTCGAGTTTGGGCTCGTGTGAATCTGTGTGAATCATAGAGTGTAAATCGTCTTGACGAGTTTTAATTATATAACTATAGAACACCGCTATAAAAGCTTGTTATGAAAAAAAATATTTTCATTGAAAACTTGTTTAATGTGTAAATCAACATTTTTTGCAGTATATAAATGTTCGGATAAATAAACTAGACAAAGTAATGTAAAGATTTTGTTATATATATCTATTTCATAATAATTATATTTAAATTTAATAAAGGTACAAACTACCATAGATGCGGTTGTTAGAAGGTATTTCAGCGTATATTCAGGTATTTAGAGTAACGTCTTGATGTATTGTTTATATTAATTACTGCCTAAACTAATCACTTGGTTACATTTTTTTAAAAGTGCTAAGTTTGCGGAGTTGGCACAATTTTAATATATCCCTTACAATTAGTAGAATTTTAATAATAATTAGCTTCTACCAGTAGCTTCGCCCGCGTGAAATTTGGATTCCACAAAAAAAAAAAAAAAAAAAAATACAAACTTTGGATTTCATCCCCTTCGAGCTAAAGTTGCGTAAAATCCGTTATCATAGAGGATGTCTAAACCCTGCAAAGAACCTAGCAGACAAATTGTAAGTTTGTAGGTTTATTTTATGAGATCTCTCAATTAATTTATTAGTAAGTGGTATTTCGATTTATGCGATTGTATAAGGCACAAATAAAACGGTTTTATATCTTTCTTTCTTTAAATTCGCTCCGCTTACTCCCCCGATCCGCTTGCTGTGTGACGTGGATTCCCTTGTCGTTTTTATGGGTCAGTGGGCAAGACATTCTTTTGTTATTTTATTGCGATTGCAGAACCTGTGCAGTCAGAGGTGAGGGGCTCGTTTGCAATGAGCGTTTCTATATCTACTTATATCTGATTGGGTCAGATCAACTTTTGGCCTCAGAAGGCTTCGACCCTGCTGGGTCCCTACAGTTGCTGACAACTCCTTGAGGCGCGCGTCGTCGACGACTTGGGATTAACCATAGATTAACATAAGGGTGGTCACGCTCTCACATTCCAGTGTAGAGCTTGAGAGATCATTGGATGATTTCCTACCTAAAAATAACCGTACGAGCTATAAATTGGTTAGTTGATTTAAATTGAAGTGGTTGCCCTTGCCAAGTAGGTGGATAAGATAATATCAGCTCTTTAACACATAAAAAGGGTGTCATTTCTATATTTACCAGCCCCTTGAGAATAAATCAAACGACCCTGATGTTCCACCTCTGTCCTTGTCGCCATTCATCACCCGACGACAGCTACAAACGGGTGATGTGTCAGTTTTTGCGTCCATACATCATCACAAACCGCCCCGGGCCGTATTTCCGGGCGTTTTTGCAAATAATTTGTGACATTTGTGAAATTCCTGAGGCGTGTAGGCAATTAGGAGCTTTCATTTGAGTCGTGAAATGTAACTGGTTGGTTAAGTAAAAAAAATTAAGTTAACGATTAGTACACGTCGAAATGCTTTAGGAAACAGAATTTTAAGTTAATCTCGTCACTAACTCATTTAAATTTCGATTTCGCTGTTTTTACATGATATAAAAGTGACAAAAAAAGTAACTGGGACTTTTGCCAAAATTGAAGAGATTAAAAAAGATTCCATGGAGTTTTTTGCAAGTTCAGAAACACCGAAACAAACTCAGGGGTCAAAATCTCTTCTAAAGTCCATACAGTAAATATGTATAGGTCACATAAGGACCTTGCAAATTAGTCTGAGATGGTCTTTTTAAGAAAGAACCACACAAATTTGGGTAGACCTGTCCAGTCAGTGCAAGAATTTGTCACTATTCGTAAAGCTCTACTCAGGTCTACAAAGGAGCTCAATGACTTGACGGCAATACCAACGAAAGGATATGCACGAAAGAAATTTCAAATTACAAATTACAAATTCATTTCCATTCTCATTCATTCGAAAATGAATAAAAATTAATGAGAATGAATGAGAATGGGTTAAAAGTGTCTTCAAATAGTTCGTGTAACATCACATGGGTTTTGTTCGGTAATTTTCGATACATACTTTTTCATACAAAAACACATATAAATTTCGATTTTTTAATAAAGTAAACAACTAAGAAACGTCTATAAAACTGTTGAGCTGGTAATCACATCATTATGTTTTGATCATAAGCAACGGTTTTCCCAATCAAATTAATCCTTTGATTGGAATTTTAATCTGATTAAGTCAGTCAATAAAAGGCAGGTGATCTGGAACATTTTGGTAGGCGGTATTTAAGAAGGATATTATTTATTTAAATATAAGTTACTAGCTTTTGCCTGCGGCTTCGCCCGCGTACATAAAATATAGCCTATGTCACTCAGGAGTATAGCAGCTTTCTATTGTTGCTAAAAATGTTCCAATCGGACCAGTAGTTCCAGAGATTACCTCCTACAAACAAAAAAACAAACTTTCCCTCTTTATTATATTAGTGTAGATGACCTGACGATGTCACATCACAAGTCAGCCAAAAACATAAGCGGCCGGCTTATGTTTTGGCACAGGTGTCACCGATCAAAACCACACAAAACCGATCATTTTCTTTTACTTTAAACAGTATTTTGTTAGCTACACCATTCACTGCCTGAAAGAAGAAGAAAGAAAGAAAAACAGTTTATTTACGCGTAATAACGCAAAATACAAACTAACACAAAGCTAGTTAACAAAAATAACCAATTACATAAGGAAGATATGCGCCACTTCCGCGCAAAACGGCCGAATGCTCAGCATAAGGCTGTGGCTTCACGCACATTGCGATGGGCCACAGCGCTGGTTTTCAGCGTCGGCCGGTGGCGGTTTCATAATAATAAGATTCTCCCATAGAACCTTTAGACCCCTAAATCATTTTATTAAGGTGCTTTTCAAAAACGAATCACGAAAGTTTTTTTATTTACTTGGGTTATTGTTTATGCTAAATTTCAAAGATAAAAAATTGTACAATTAGGATTTTGAAGTTAAGAATTAAATAATAATTAATATGTTAACCTTTCGACTACCGTAATTACAGACACAATTAAAAGACAATAAGTGTGCGGACACCGGTGTCCTCTTGGAGCTTAATGAACTAAAGAAAAATTCAAGTTTTTTCTTCTAACACTTATAATAATTGTTTATTCATGTTCCTCAAAATATTAAATCCCTAAAGCATTTTAAAATCCATAAAAATCACCCAAAAATACTGAAATCTTTATCGGAAATGGCACATTACGACCCTATGATACCCGACCAATTTTTGCTGACCTCCCTACGCTATGCAAGTCTTGAACAAATTTGGTGGAGGCAGTGGTCTATTAATATTGGTTGTCTATAAGTAGCGATGTTAAAACACTAGGGTGGATAAATTGTCGTGCGGTGTGGAATGACGGATGTCTTTACAAGCTAGACGACTTGTCAGTGGGGATTGACGGACTAAGGATCCCAAACTTTGTGATTTAGCAAACTGTAGCAAAGGTTGGACGATTGTTATTTAGATATTATATTTAAATAAACTATTCTACAGGTTTTTTTATGGTAGGTAAAAATCATCGAATGACGAATCCCACTCTTGGGCGGAGCGGGAAACAGTGTCAGACTCTTACTGACTAAAGAACCTACCCCGTACCTTCCTTGCCTTATTCCCAGAGCCCCGGTCTAACGCTTTCGCACCAAACCTCAGCAAACTATTGTACAGGTATGTGTGTGTCTGTCACCTAACTCCTCTTAAACGACTTAACCGATTTGGATGTAATTTTGGGTGTATACTTACTCGTATTTAACTTAAGATTAGGTCGCTGGCGCAGCAATCAAGTTCTGTTTTTTTTCAGACCATGTGTCAGTTTTCGGGCTGGACAACATCTACCGGTATCGCTGGTCCGGCGTTTAACAAATGCCCTAGGCGTCCAATTGGATGGCTAATTGAACCAGATAGCTGCGACATACACATGCTAGCTACTTCGGCAAACTATGCCTGATAAGCATAATTTTCTCACAGTTTCTGTTCACAACTTTCCCTGAAATGCCACAATCTGTGCCATTTCAATAAATCACAATATGTGACATTTCAGGGAATCATTTGTGGTGATGATGTCAAGATCTAAATCGGCCTAGTTCTTGAGCTTTAGCGAGCCTAACGAAATGCTATTATTTTTTTTCACGAAAAAAAACCTGCTGCTCTATAGATTTATGTTCACATCATCATCATCATGTCAGCCGAACGACGCCCACTGCTGGGCATAGGCCTCCCCCAAGGATCTCCACAACGATCGGTCCTGTGCTGTCCGCATCCAGCGGCTTCCCGCGACCTTCACCAGATCGTCGGTCCACCTTGTAGGGGGCCTGCCCACGGAGCGTCGTCCGGTACGCGGTCGCCATTCGAGAACCTTTCCGCCCCAACGGCCATCGGTTCTCCGCGCTATGTGTCCCGCCCACTGCCACTTCAGCGATGCAATCCTTCGAGCGATGTCGGTTGATTTCGTTCTCCTGCGGATCTCATCATTCCTGATTCGATCAAGCAGGGAAATACCAAGCATCGCTCTCTCCATTGCTCGCTGGGTGACCTTGAGCCTTCTTAAGAGACCCATAGTAAGCGACCACGTCTCACTACCGTAAGTCATCACTGGCAACACGCACTGGTCAAAGACTTTTGTCTTGAGACACTGAGGTATTTCGGACGCGAATATATGCCGGAGCTTCCCGAACGCTGCCCATCCGAGTTGGATTCGACGAGAGATCTCTTTCTCGATGTTCACATAACTCGACAAAATGTATGGGTGGACAAATTTTTAGGTTGGTCTCATAGTAAAAGTTGTTTATAATGGTGTGTACAAAGACCCTTTTTAAGGAAAGCCCCTCTGTCGTATAAACTTTGTATATATATGAGAGATATAGATAATTTATAATTATTCTTTTATAATTATTTTTGACTGGCCTGTCAGCATAGTAGTTAGTGACCCTGACTGCTATGCGGGAGGTCGTGGGTTCGATTCCCACCCAGGACAAATGTTTGTGTGATGAGCACGATCATTTGTTCTGTGTCTGGGTGTAATTTATCTATAATATGTATGTATTTAGACATATATAAGTATGTTTATCAGTTGTTTAGTGCCCATAACACAAGCTCTGCTTAGCTTGGGACTAGATGGCGTTGTGTGATAGTTGTGGACATATAAAAAAAAAAAAATCATTTCTCGAGAATGACAGTAAAGGCCTCTGATTAGTGCAGATGTTCATTTAGCATGCTCATAAAAATATTTTAAAAGGAATGCCAGATCCATTATGTATTATTAATCTCCCGTTATAACAATCGGATTATACAAATTTTAGTTTATTGATAAACTTAATTTATTAATGACGAATTTGAACTAGATTGGAATTTAGTAAGGATTAGAGTAAACCAGATTTGCTATTAGGCTTTTATGTCCTAATATAAATAAATGATTTAGACTTAAGAGACTAATAACGTCCTCAAAACGGTGAAGAAAAACATCGTGAGGAAACCAGCATGTCCTAGAACCAAAAATTCGAAGACAATAGACATCCACCAATTCGCACTCGGCCTGCGTGGTGTATTACGGCCCATTCTCTTACCTAGAGAGGAGGCCTGTGTCCTAACAGTGGGAACATTAAAAAGGTTGATGATGATGAAGCGACTCGATCAAGCCTGCACGTTTGCATTTTAGATGGAAATTATCCCAAACGAGCAATTGTAGGATAAAATAGTAAGCGTACAGTTTTGGTGCAACTCCAATCTATCTGTATACTAAAATTCATCGAAACTGGTTCAGCCGTTTACTGGTGAAAGTGTAACAGACAGACAGAGTGGCTTGTATGAAGCAAGCCTTAATTGCAAAAAATAATATAGGTTACTTTTATCTAGTTTTGACAGTGACTTCGCGTTCTCTATAACATCCACATATACGTACAAAACGTTTTAGGAACACTTTCATTGTGCGTACAGTGCGTACATGTACAGCCAAGGAGTGGAATTCCTTGAGGAGTCTGTGTTTCCTGATGGCTACAAGCCGGGAATCTTTAACTCAAGAGTGAATACGTCACTTCTAGGTAAGCACGCTCCATCGTCGACCGCGTTATCGCTTTCCATCAGGTGAGATAGTCGCCAAGTGCGAACCTATAATCAATTTAAAAAAAACACGACAGGCAAACGAAGTCGTGGTTAAAGATACCTAATAAAAATAAGAACAATGTCATCTTATTTACATAATTATGTACTAAAGCTATTTAGTACTTTTTGCACGTTTCTTTAACAATAGAAGATGTCATATTTATTAATTATTTATTACTAAATAATAATTATAGGATAAATTATTACTTCCTTATGATCATTTAAATGAGGTTTTCTTTGTCCTAGCTATGGAATATTATTTATGGACATATAATTTTATTATTATTTATTGCTTGCCTACAAGGCCATGATTTATCAATTGGTTTAGCAATTCTTAATTTAAAAGGATCCTAATATATTTATATGGGTGATTTATGTATATGCCTGCAATAAGATACAATCAAAACGGTATTGTACACATTAACACCTAAATGAGGTGCTAATGGCTTATAAATAACAGTTAGGAGCTTTCTTTTTTTAGTTTAATTATAGTAGGTACCTAGAGATAGTTCTAATAGTACCACAAAAAAAAGAGTAAAGTAAAGTCAATGACCACAAAGAAAGAAATTACGTATAGTTCGTTTTTTAATCCTAGACTACGATTTGAGAACTTAAAATGTCAAACTCAAGAAAATTGGGAACATATTTCTAGAGTGTGACATTCTGAGTTGTCATATCGAAGTCTAGAATTAAAAAACGAACTATAATATTTAATTTTGGAAAAGAATAACATAATTATTAATATAAAATACTGGTGTATTTGAATTTAGAATTCCAAGCATCGATTACAAGTTTGACTATGTATTTGAATTTAGAATTAGTTACAAGCATGGATTACAAGCTTGACTGCAAGTCAATCCGAAATTATGACAGTTCAAATAATGCGGTTTCAAATTACGTAATTTTCATAAGTTTAAAGTTTTTTAAAGTGGAAAATAAAAAGGTAGGTAATGTTGAGAACCACATCTCCATAAGCGATAACATATCGTTCGCGCGAAAGATAAGTGTATCCGTATCCTTAATTTTTTACGGTGAAATCAAAACTGTAGGGGTGGCACTAAAAAGTGGCAACGGACGTGGCACAAAAAGTGCCGTGTCAAATGTCAGTACCACGTGCCGTCACACTAAAATAACGCGAAACGTGTGTTTGACATACGTGATGATTTTGTTATGATGGAGATACTCCTGTTTTAAGATGTTTTTTGAAGGGATATTTTTAGGGAAATCAACTTTGAGTTTGGTATGGTTTGGTTTCGTCATGGATAGCTCTACCATACTAATATTCCTAGCCAAACGTTATTTTCTTGAGCCGGGATGTATTTAGGAATATATAGTTAATGAAAGTATTTTTTTTTTAATTACTATAAACTAGTGCTTGACTGCAATCTCACCTGATAGTAAGCAGTGACGCAATCGTTGATGGTGAGGCGCACTAGTTTATTAAGAGCCCATTCATTCTAGCCTTGAAGACCCCGAAATTATAATCGGACGGAAAGACCGCAGCTAGCTTGCAAACTGTTCCAGTCCCTTGATGTACGCGCTAAAGCTTGAGGTAAAGCGCTAAGTCCCGACTGTTGATATCTCAGCAACGTCAAGGAGTTGTCGGTACACTGTAGGGATGCTACAGGGTCGAAACTTCCTGGGCCAAGGTTTGATGAGAAAGCGTAACACCAGGGCCCTGGGAATAAGGCAAGGAAGAAATGGAGTAGGTTTTTTAGTCAGTAAGAGTCTGACACTGTTTCCCGCTCCGTCCAACGGCAGGATTCGTCATTCGATGATTTTTACGATTTTTACCTACCATAAAAAAAGGGTGGATATTTGCCGTACACTTGGTTGTCCGATGGTAACTAACTTTTTGATCTCCCTCACAAACTTTATTTCTCATTTCATTGTGGAGACAAGGTTCTGTAATCTGGAATTGTTGTGGCTTCAGTGACTTCAATCAGAAGTCTTCTAAGTTGACCCGTTAACCTAGTTTCTCCGTAACAGACGCACATACATTTTCTTATTGTACTTATTTATTTGAATCAGAAGAAACGAAACGAGTTAACGTTTCGGGTACCGTAATTACAGACACAATTAAAAGACAATAGGAGTGCGGACATCTATGTTCTCTTGGAGCTTAATGAAGTAAAGAAATGTTTAGTTTTTTCTTCACTAACACTTATAATAATTGTTTCTTCATGTTCCTTAAAATATCAAATCCTCAAAGCGTTTTAAAATCCATAAACATGACCCTAAAATACTGAAATCTTTATCGGAAATCGCACATTACGACCCTATAATACCCGTCCAATATTTTCTGACCTCCCTACGATATGCAACTCTTGAACAAATTTTTTAGAGACAGTGGTCTATTAATATTGGTGGTCCGGTGTCCTCTCGGAGCTTAATGAACTAAGGATTTTTTTAAGCTGGCCCGCTTCTCTCGTGCAGTGATGGGCAAAACATGGGCAAAAATTGGACTGGCCTGTCAGCATAGTAGTTAGTGACCCTGACTGCTATGTCGGAGGATGTGGCTTCGATTCCCACCCAGGACAAATGTTTGTGTGATGAGCACGATCATTTGTTCTGTGTCTGGGTGTAATTTATCTATAATATGTATGTATTTAGAAATATATAAGTATGTTTATCAGTTGTCTAGTACTCATAACACAAGCTCTGCTTAGCTTGAGACTAGACGGCGTTGTGTGATGGTCGTCAAAAAAAAAAAAAAACTAGCGCTAAAAATGCTTCAGGATTTTTGAAAAAAAAAGACTTCATTTAGAATCTCGATTAAATGCGCAAAGCTTCTATAGAAGTACTTTTTAATATAGAGTACATTATGGAGAGTCAAAGTTCACGTGAAATAGCAGATTTTCAGAGGTCTTTCCTGGATTACTGTTACATAAAATGTTTTGATTTCCATAGAAGCCTCGATCTTGAGGCTTCTATGGAAATCAAAACATTTATCTGTGTATCCAAAATATCTGAAGAAAGATGTGTAATAACATCACAATCACGTAAGAGCGGTTGTATGAAAATGTACCTTGGGTTGGCCGCTCTTAACCTAGCCCTACGCAAATATATCTCACTACACTCAATCGAGCTACACTGCTCAAAGAGCAGTGGTGGCCGAGTGGTAAAGGCCCCGACTTACAAGCTGTAGGTCACGGGTTCAAACCCAGCCAGGCACATTACTTTGTGTAATTTATTTCATCACCACTGCTCTCAAAACGGTGAAGGAAAACATCGTGAGGAAACCGGCATGTCCTAGAACCAAAAATTCGAAGACATGTGACACCCACCAATCCGCACTGGGCCCGCGTGGTGGGTCATGGCCCATTCCCTCTCCTAGAGAGAGGAGGCCTGTGTCCCTGCAGTGGGAACATTAAAAAGGCTGATGATGATGATGACACTCAATCAAGTGCAATAAAACTGATCGCTTCCGAAGTCCATTGTCCACTTCAACTAGGGGAATAACCGGGTAATAACCGGCTCGTGGGTAAAGTGCCATAACTCACGGTTATTATCCGAACTGAATTAATTTGAATGGCATCATTAATTAAGTACGCACCAGACAATTGTATGTACCTGAAATATTGTTTTCAATCGGTACTGTGAGATAGAAAAGTGTTTTGGTGATAGGCGTATATTAATTTTACTAGCGACCCGCCCCAGCTTCGCACGGATACTGATATTGAATATATTATGCATGTATTATACACATAAACCTTCCTCTTGAATCACTCTATCTATTAAAAAAACCCGCATCAAAATCCGTTACGTGCGTTTAAAGATATAAGTTTACATAGGGACAGCGGTAAGCAACTTTGTTTTATACTATGTAAAGATTTATTAATAGAGCAGTGGTGGCCAAGTGGTAACGGCTCCGACTTACAAGCTGTAGGTCACGGGTTCAAACCTAGCCAGGCACATGAGCTTGTGTTTCTTTAATTTGCGGTGAAGGAAAACATCGTGAGGAAACCGCCATGCCCTAGAATAAAAAATGCGAAGATATGTGACATCCACCAATCCGTACTGGGCCCGCGTGGTTGATTACGGCCCATTCCCTCTCCTAGAGAGGAGACCTGAGTCCCAGCGGTGGGAACATTAAAAAAAAGGCTGATGATGATGGTGTATAGTAATTTACTGTTCGATTTGTTTAATTCTGCTATACGCCGTTCACAAAAACATTAGATATTTAAGAAAACTTTTTTTAATGTCTGTTCAACAGATTTCGAGTTTTATTGCGTGGTCATCAGGGATTACTGTTTGTTAAGTAATAATTTTATTTGGTGTAGTATCGTTTATGGGGTGCTGTGTAAAATTTTATTATAAAATACCACTTGAGATTATCCTCCATTAGATTATATTATTTTAGTAAGAGTCTGTCACGCCCTCTCACTTCACTCTAAAGCGGAAAAATATATCTGATGACATTTCAGCAAAAAAAAAAAAAATTAAAGTATGTCCACCAATCCGAAATGTCTCAGTGCTTTTGTTAGTTACGGTTTTATTTTATCCTACTAGAAAAGAAAACACTATGCAAATGTATCCTACCCATACCCACACAGCTTTCCTTTCAGCTTAAAAGCTTTTCCCATAAAAAAAAGTCCTGAAAGTCTAGCCGCTAAAAGCTCCACGGTTGTCCCATGAATATTTAATTGAATTAGTTAGCACTTTTGTACGCGATGTTACAGCCATTAAGCCAGGCCAGACTCCGAGCTATTGATCTGGCTAAATTTACACTCCCTGCCTGGATTATTGAGCAATTTGCGGACGTTATGGGAAAGCCGTGGACACACTTCTGTGATGGTGGTATTGTGGAGTGTTGGTTTTATGGCTTTACTAGGTTTTGCCCACGGCTTCGCCCGCGTTGTATTGGGGTTGGGGTTTCCGGAATAAAAAGTAGCCTATGTCCTATTCCGGAGTGTATCCTATGCCTATGCCTTTCATCCAGATCCGATCCAGCCGTTTTGGCGTGATTGAGTAACAAACATCCAAACATCGTAACTTTCGCATTTATGATATTAGTAAGATTTGCGAACGTTATGGGAAAGCTGTGGACACACTTATGTGATGTGGAGTGTTGGTTTTATGGCATTATTTTAAATAACTAGCCTGCCTAGTGCTGCCAGGCGGTTTCGTCTGTGTACAATACGGCTGTCCGATCTTGGACTCTTGGTGAGTCTGAAGTTAGGCTCTGCGAATTTTAGAGTTTGAAAACTCGTACAAAAATTAAAAAAAAAAAATATTTTAATTTTTTTTTAAACCTTTATTTTTCTGCAAGTTTTACTTGTAACCTACTCGTAGTTGATGTCAGCGGTTTTGGGCCGCCGAGTGGTAAAAATAGTAGATAGGGTGGCGGGCTTAAACCCAGCCAGGCGCATTACTTTGTGTAATTAATTTAATGACTCTCAAAACGGTGAAGGAAAACATTGTGAGGAAACCGACATGTCCTAGAACAAAAAATTCAAAGACATATGACATCCACCAATGCACAGTGGGCCCGCGTGGTGGATTATGGCAAATTCCCTCTCCTCGAGAGGAGTCTGCGTCCTAGCTAAGAGAATATTGTAAGGCTGATGCTATGCAATGCAAACTAACACCCGTATTCACAAACGTTACTATGCGGTCTCACAGTTCTCGCGAGCGCACAGGGCCCCTAAAACTAATTCATAAACAATACTTCAGTGGCAGCTAACACTATGCGTCCCTTAAAATGAACGCACAGCTAAGGTAGCCTGCGAGCTGTTTTAAGTAACGCATAGCTGTTGTCAGTCTCTGTGGACAATAGACCACATGTCACGAGGTTCCGAGAAAATTCGATTTTACCAATTTTACTGCTTGTGATTTTAGCGTCCTTTTACAATGGATTATAATAGGAAGAAGAATTTAATCATTATAACAATGAGAGAAGCACAATAAATACTACCAGAAAAGTGATACGGGATTTCCTAAACCCTTTTGATTATTTTTTATTCTTTTATTTTATCTTGTGATTGCACGGATAAATTTGTTAGCTTCTCTATTATTATCGTTAAAATTTTATAGATGATTACTGGAGATCTTATAAAGTGAGACAACCAACAGTATCAATAATTGTGAAAAGGGTCTCTTATTTAAAAAAAAAATGTTCTTGAACACCTGTCACCTTTATGTTTTGAGGTTATTTTATGACAAATTAAATGAATGTCAAGCAGCGACGTGAACTACGCAACACAAACGAACCAATCACAGAGCTGTATTCAATGCTGTTCGTTTGCTTAGTCAAGGGTCGTTTGAGTATTGTTTTTGAATTGAAAGGCTTGCCACATGTAACGCAGTGAGAAATGCCTTACTTCGCATAGCGTTGCTACTTCACTGAGGAAAGTATTGTTTGTGAATACGGGTGTAAATCACTACACCTTATTACTTTATCGTCTCGATGACTAATTTCTGTATCAAATAGTAATTGGTCTAAACATAAATCTAATATGCGCCCTAATTACAGTCTTAATTCAAACTAGTAACTCTAGACAATAATAATAAATAGGTAAGAAACTACATAGTAAATTACATAAAATGTGCCAACCTAATTGATTCCGCTCGATCAGGTCCATAATGTTGCAATAATTATGGAATTTTCGAAAAATTAACATAGGAAGGTTTTTTTATGGTAGTTAAAAATCATCCAATGACGAGTCCCGCTCTTGGGCGGAGCGGAAAACAAGTGTCAGACTACTACTGACTAAACAACCTACTCCGTTTCTACATCGCCATACATACCAGGGCTAGAGCCTGCTTTTTAGACACAAACCCTTGGCCCTAATAGGCTTCGACCCTTCTGCAGGGTCCCTGCGGTTGCTGACAACTCCTTGAGGCGCGCGGGAACAGTGCGCGCCGTCGGCGTCGACGACTGAACATAGGAAGGTTTTGCTTCGCTCGGAGTGAGATGGGTTATTTTATAATTTTCCACTAAAAACAGGGTTGGAAAAGTATAACGTCAACATCATAATCCGTTATAATAAACACTTACTAGCTGCTAAACCTCATTATCCGTATAATTTGGCAAACGGTACAGTTACCACACTTATTATGGTGCCCATGGAATACTAGTATGCGTATAGTCTGTCTCGTTGTATAGCATTTTTCATTCTCTTTTTTTTGTCTACGTTTATGCTTTGTGCAATTTATTTAATCACCACTGCTTTCATAACGGGTAAGAAAATCATCGTGAGGAAACCGGCATGTGGCAACCAAAAGTTTGAAGACATGTGACATCCACCAACACGCACTGGGCCCGCGTGGTGGATCACAGCTCATTCCGTTTTCTAGAGAATAAGCCTGAGTCCCAGCTGAAGGAACATTGTAAGGCTAATGCTATAAATTACACAAAATAATGCGCATGGTTAGGTTTGATCCCGTGATCTACAACTCGTCAGACGGTGCTGCTACCACTCAGCCACCACTGTTCTATAATAGTTGGTATCCAGCTGGGACTAAAACTGGGAGCGGACCTAAACTCAGATGGGGGAAAGCCAGACCGATTGACTTAGATACCCATTAATATGGCTTTCGTGATTCAATCATTTAAGGCGATATCATTCTGGAATGCGCTCCCTCTGAATGTTAGGATGACGACCAGCCGATTTTCTTTTAAAGTGAAAGCACGCGAGTACATTCGCAAGAAGTTGGCAGAATCACCATAGCACTGATTGGTTAGATTTGTATTTCTTTTTTCACGGTAAAATTGCTTATTTATATATATGTATTTAAGTACGTATTTATTATTGTATTTGTTTCTTTTTTGTTTGTCTATTTTTCTTTAAGCTGCACCTACCGTATTTTGTTTCTGCACCACCCCAATGTCGACTGGTAGAAAATACCTATGGCATTAAGTCCGCCTTTGTACTTATAATGTGCATAAAGTTTTTATAAATAAATAAATAAATCATATAGAAGCACGTACAGGAAGTAAGGAACTGTAAATGTGTGTATGTTTTGTCCCTCTATTTATGTAAGTAACCTATATCCTCCTACAATCAAGGGAGACACTTCTTATTTTTTGCGTTACCGTAAAAAAGTAAAAATATCGTTAGTTTCACACAAAAAGTGACCCATCCATCGTCATTCGTCAATTTATCTTCACGTAAATTTCGCACCCCATTGACGCGGTTAAAAATATAATCGACGGATATGTCTGTCGCGGTGAGTCGAATTAGGCAGGGGCTATGTAGAGAATTTGACAGAAAAAAAAACATGACGAAGTAAACAATCTACATCTTGCAAATAGTTTAATTATAATCTGTTAAGTAATGGCTTAATAGCCAAGAGCCTCGACCAACACCTTAGAAGGCTCGCGTTAGGTGGCTAGATCAAGGGCTTTATTCAGAAAGCTGTACTCTTCGACACAGCTCGTATTGTCAGGGGGTACCTCTCTCTGGTGCACTGTCCACAGGTAGCATGGATCCTATTCCCGATACCGGTGGGATACTATATTTAATTGTGGTACTTTCTGAATGCAAATACTAAAATCATAGATGGTTAGATGTCTAAATTAAAAAAAAAAATGGAATTTAAAAGTTCAGAGTTCTGAACATAAAAAAACAAATACAATCAAATTAAAAACCTTCTTTTTTAAAATCGGTTAAAAATGAATGCCATATTTATTCGCCGCACAAATCTAATTTCCTTTTAAAACTGTCATCAAATCTAGTTTATTTGTTGAAGCAACGTTGAAAAAGCAATTTGTTACTGTCAACCATAGACTATTTGCGACGGAGTCACGCAAGTCGCGAGTCTATGGGATATCGTCTGTAAACTTTTGAAGTTTTCTACTTCTACGTCTCGTTTCTTTTGTTTATGTCCCGTGTTTTTATGGTTTTATTAAGCTTATGTTAAATTACCTCTTCGACGATCAATTTTGTTGTGGAATTCTTCATCCTCATTTATTTTTATTTCTAATACAAATGGTGACTTAGAGATTTAACTTTATATATCATCATCATCATCCTAGCGGTATTAGTCCCGGTTGCCAACCTTGGCTTTCACCTCGGTGCCCGGGGTCCGCTTTCTTACTAAGACGCCTCCACTTCGCTCGGTCTTTCGCGTCCTTTGCCGTAAGCCCATTTAACTTTATATATGTACTACGAATTAGATTAGGCGTATAGTCGCTTTACTTGAACTAAGTAATCTGCAGGCCATACAACTTTACATGACATTAGTGCAATTTTGACGTTCACGCAATGTGAGAGCGCTGCTGTAAGTTTTGTTAGACGACATATGCTGCAGCAGACTTTTGTATTAAGTTTTTAGTATTTTGACAAAAAGTTTATATGAACGTACTTGTTTATCGCTATAAGTCGATGACTATGGTATAAAGAGAGATAAACCTATATATATACTTTAAAGCTCCATTCCTATAAAATTTCAGGCTAGAAGAATGGTTAGGTCGTAAAATGGTGGCATTGCTGAAGGAAACGACCTTTCCAACTGATTATTGTCCTGCTCTTCATTTCAGAACAGATTCCTCGTTGGTAAACGGCGAGCTACCCATTGCTCAGCGTATGTAAGCCCGCGCCTTCGGTGTTCAGGGATCATCTTGCGACTCCTAATGCCAATTGAATCATATCTACCCTACATTACAAATCTATCTAGCTTATATTGTTTCAGTACAAGGCAAAAACCTTCAATTTATTTTTAAATAAACTTTATATTTGAAAAAAAACTGCATAAACTAACAAACGAACTCGAAACGATCCATTATTCTGTACGATTCCATTCAAACGACGGTAGTTTATTTTAAAAGTAAATAAAAAAGCAATAATTCAAAGCAAACGGAGGCTGAATGCAATATAACTTGGATTCACGAAACTTATAGCTGAAACGGCGCATAAATCGACCATTGAACTTTGTGTCACGAATATTACCAGTGTGCTTAGTGCTAGTTGTTTTTACGTTAACGTTATTGATTAAAGAACTTGGATCGTGCCAATCGGAGCGTCGAACACTTCGATTATCAATGTACTAGATCAAGGATTAAGAACATAACGCATAAGTGGCCCAGAATTTAGGGTTCTGGGTGAAGGGGAAGTACCTGTGAATTTTGAATTCTTTGAGAGTTTCAAAATGAACTTTTTTTGCGACAGAGACGGCCGTATCTTATTTTCCACATTACAATAGATTTTTCTACAGCTTCAAAGGGATCACAGACCTGAGTATATGGTTAAAATTTCAACTCGATGCCTCCACGCGTTCCTGAGATAAAGAGTCTTGACAGACAGATGGGCAACAAATTTGTAACTATAAGAGTTCCGTTTTCTTTCTTTTGAGGTACGGAACTCCAAAAAAGAAAATATTTACCTAATGAAAATTAGAAAATTCTATACATAACAACTTTGCAGCTTGTATTGCAGAGTTGTTATGTATAGAATTTTCTAATTTTAACTTTGTCGAGTAGATATAACAGGATTACAATCTAAAATTCTAATCCTTCGATTACATCACCTTCCATGTTAGGCCCAATCCCAATGAGCCGTTTAGTAAGCTTATAAATCCGCCATAACCGACTCAAATAATTCACAATAGCTACAGGCAAATTGATCTCAATTGCGCGGGCGGTACATAGCTTTCATAATGCGCCTTCGATGCGCGGAGAAAGTGCACCGTGGGTGGACTAAGACCTATGTCAGGGTGAGGAGCTTACGCGGGTGCTGAGGCGGGCTTGTAGGTATAAAACCGTGGTTTGCGGGCATGGCATCTAGCACGATGTACAGTTCGGCTGCCGGCGCGTCTGAAGTTAGGCTGTGCGAATTTTAGAGCTTGAAAACTCGTACAAAAATAACGCTTTAAAAAAAATAAATGCAATAACAACTGCAAATTGCATTTATTTGTTCAAACCATTTATTTTTTTACGAGTTATCAAGTGATAAATTTCGCAGAGCCTTACTTCAGACGCTCCAGGATCCGACGGCCGTACTGTATCAGAGTGATCGTATATTGAATAGTGTCAACCGGGGAGAATAAAAACGTAGGGGTAAATAGAATAGAGAGCAGTGGTGGCCGAGTGGTAACGGCCCCGACTTACGAGTTGTAGGTCGCGGGTTCAAACCCAGCCAGGCGCATTACTTTGTGTAATTTATTTCATCACCACTGCTCTCAAAACGGTGAACGAAAACATCGTGAGGAAACCGGCATGTCCTAGAACCAAAAATTCGAAGACATGTGACATCCACCAATCCGCACTGGGCCCGCGTGGTGGATTATGGCCCATGCCCTCTCCTAGAGAGAGGAGGCCTGTGTCCCTGCAGTGGGAACATTAAAAGGCTGATGATGATGATGATGAAATAGAATAGGCTGCGAATCTGTGATGTTGTTCGAAAGAGTTACCGTACCGTGAACCTGAAATGCAAAAGTCAACTGAAGGACCGTGCTATTTCAAATTTTGTCAGTAAAAGTCTAATTCATTTTCTTGGTGCAAATAGAGCAGGAAGAGTTATTTGATGTTTTCTTAAAAATGGGGTGAATATAAATAAAATCTGGGGATCGGTACGTTGTTTAAAAATTGTTTGCTGTGTTTGAGTACCTACTCTATTTATCTAAAATCAAATAATTATGCTTTGATGATACCGTATTATTATGGTATCAAAATAAAAATCATAATCAAAGTTTTTATTATATTTATCCCTGTATTCCTATTAATCCTTGAGGAAGGGCTCGCAGCTTTTTTATCCACTATTAGAACTTGCAAATCGAAGACATGTGACATCCAACAATCCGCACTGGGCCCGGGAGGTGGATTATGGCCCATTCCCTCTCCTAGAGAGGAGGGCCTGTGTCCCAACAGTGGGAATATTAAAGAAGGCTGATGATGATGATTCCTATTAAACCTTGAGGAAAGACTCGCAGCTTTTTCTATTCACTATAAGAAATTAAGAACTTGCACTGCACCGTAGCCGTTTAATCGCTTCCGCCACCGCGCCCGCTCCCGCTCTCGTCACCACGCCCTCACTCAGCACAAGGCCTTACATTATGAACATAGAACACCAGCGCCTGATGACGAGTTGTATTGAGCTGATTGTGGGAAATCGTAATTGGGTCAGGTGTGTTCAATATCGCAAAGTGGGTTCTGTATAGGGCAGGGATGGTGAACCTATGGCATGCAATAATTTGGGCACGTCTGCAATGGAAGATGTTTAACATTTAGGTCATTTCAAACGGTAGTTATCATCACAATACGTTCCTCTTTCATTTAATAAACAAAGACTTGTAAAAATAAAGATAATTTTATTTGTCAAAACATGGGTATACAATACAATCATATAATTTTAGCATGCAGGGCGTTACAAAATTAATGATTGTCCGTACATGTGTAATTTGAAAAAAAAAAAATGTTTATCTAAATTAGACTATTAGAAAGGGATTTAAGGGCTGTAAATCTGTGAAAAACATTACTAGCCCAATTAAACAATCTCTTTAATTCTTTATTGTATACAAAAAGTTAACATAGATAGAACGATTTGATTTAAGGCGAGCTTAACTCAACAATGAGTTTTCTCCCTGCAAACAAATCAGAATAAATCTACACTAATATAATAAAGAGGTAAAGTTTGTTCTTTTTTTGTTTGTAGGAGGTAATCTTTGGCACTACTGGTCCGATTGGAATTTTTTTTGCAACAATAGAAAGCTGCTTTACTCTTGAGTGACATATGCTATATTTTATGTACACGGGCGAAGCCGTTGACAAAAGCTAGTGACAGAATAAAAAAAGAATAACTAATGTCAAGAGTAAAAAAAAAATGTTAAGTAATCTGTACAATTAAAATGTTAATTACTAACGACCCGCCCCAGCTTCGCACGGGTACTGATATTGAATATATTATGCATGTATTATACACAGAAACCTTCCTCTTGCATCATTCTATCTATTAAAAGAACCGCATCAGAATCCATTGCGTACTTTTAAAGATCTAAGCATACATAGGGACAGGCAACTTTGCTTATACTATGTAATGATTAATTAATTAAACACTGCGATATATGAATTTACTTACTGTCCACGAACAGAACATAGTTTTGTATATGTCGCAGCCATCTGTTTAAATTAGCTATCTTTTTTATGGTTTGAAAAATTATTAAATAACGATCTCGCCCTTGGGCGGAGCGTAAGACAGTGTCAGACTTCTACTGACTAAACGACCCACCGTTGCTTCTTGCCTTAGTTCCAGGGCCCCGGTGTTACCCTTTCGTACCAACCCCTAAGCCCCAGAAGGCAAGCAGGCAGTTCGACCCTGCTGGACCCCTAATCCCCTATAGTTGTTGACAACTCCCTGAGGTGCGCGGGAACAGTGCGCGCCGTCGACGACTTGGGCTCGGTCTGGATGGTTACCGGATGGGCGGATAGCGAGCTACCCATTGCTCGTCGTCCGCAACTCCATGCCTACGGTATAGACACTTGATATTTGCAACTTTCTTCAATAAAGGTTTGTCAACCCTGGTGTAGGGGATAGTCTAATCGAATCCCGTTCTTAGGCGGAGCGTGAAACAGTGTCAGACTCTTACTGACTAAACACCCCACCCCATTTCTTCTTTGCCTTTCGCACTGGGCACAAGCCTTCCTTTCAAAAAGAGACCCTGGGCCCCAGTAGGCTTCGATCCTTTTGCCTCTGCCTCTCCAGGAGCGGGAGTAGATCGTAATCCTCCGGAGTATGTCATTGTTGTCTTAAAAATGTTGGCTCTAGGACATGCCTGCTCTAATAACATCATGAGGAAGACTCGTTTTTTCGTTTTCACTGTTCCTAATATTGCCAAATTTTCTTTCAAACAAATGCTTGTGAACATGAGTCATCCGTATAGTTCGGTGCAATCTGTATACCTGTGAAGTAACGCTAAGGCGGGGAGGATGTCTGCGCTTGCGCAACTGTGTGGTATATCGCGCATTGCAATGGAGCCAGCCATGAGAAATATTTGAATCCCATTATGGACTAATATTTGAGTAAATATTTTTGTAAGATATGTAAATTTATTTATTTATTACTAACTAGCTTCTTCCAGAGCCTTCGCCCGCGTGAAAGTCGTTTTCTTGTTCTCCATACAAACTTCCAACGCGTGGAGACGGGTGGAGTTTCGTAAAATCCATTCTTAGCGGATGTTTACACCTTATAAGGAATCAACTTGAGAAAAAATAGGTTTGTAGGTGTTATCTATTGTTTCTAAGATTAATCAGTGATCGCTTTTATGTAATTATACATATAATTAAAAGATTTTAAACTTCATGCAAGACAAAGGTACAAACGTCTACTTAATACCTTAAGCATTTTCTATTTTTTTTTGTGGTCAAAAATCATCCAATCCCACACGTAGGCGGGGCGATAAATAGTGTCAGACTTTTACTGACTTAAAATTCATCCCGTTCCTTCGTCCCTTGGATCCAGGGCCTTGGTGTTCACTTTCACATTTATCCATGGCCCCTGAGTCAACTAAGGGTGGAGGAAATGGAAACTAGGATTCAAAAGATTGATTTGCACTGTCTCTTGTTATCTTCTGTGTCTATAGATAATTGGCAGCTATGCATGGGTTCGATTCCCGCCTTGAAAGAGATATTTGTATGGCCTACAGATAGTTGTTTCGTTTCTGGGTGCCTTGTTTATGTAAGATTACATGTTTGTGAATTGGGTCGAAGCCTACTGGGATCAAGGGGCAATGTGAAAACGTTACACTTGGGGCCCTGGAACAAAGGCAAAGGAGAAACAGGAGTGAGAATTTTTAATCAGTAAGTGTCTGACATTGAATGATTCTTACCCACCTAAAAAAAACCTGTGTGTGATGCCACAATACAGGTGTAATTCCTAATGTGAGGTAGAGGTTATTTTGAATAGAAAAAAAACTAGTTTGTAAAAAATCTTTTTATTTTTGATCATAATTTTACCTTAGGTTCTTATAATTAACATAAATAATATTCAAGCATTTTCCCAATGTACTGATGAATAGGTTGTAGGCAGGTTTACGATTGAAATGATTAAACTCGATAAAAAATAAAAGGCTCCTTTTGACATTTGAGAAATACTCTAGAAGGAAACTGAAAGGAAAAAAAAATTTTCTCACACAACTGCGTCTAATCCTTAGTAAGCAGAGCTCGTGTTAGGAATACTAGAGAACTAATAAAAATACTTATATATTTAAATAAAACATACATATTATAGATAAATTACAACCGGACACAGAATGATCCAGCTCATCAAGTCATCACACAAACATTTGTACTGAGTGGGAATCAAACCCTCGACCTCTTGTATAGCAGCAAGGGTCACTAACTACTAGGCTAACAGGCCTAGACATTACATAGTGTTTAACTTAATATAGACGGCGACATAATAATATAATAGTAAATAGTAAAAACATCAAAATGTCAAAAGGAATCTTTTATTTTTTGACAACTGTATGACAACGATCTTTTTTACTGACAATTTGTATTCTTGAAAAATTGTAAAGATATATTAGTTTTATGATTTCTTACGAACAAAGGTTTAAAAATGGTAAACTTTTACCTTTTTTAAATGTGTGACATTGTGGATAAAATACGCTCTCACTTCTGTCATGCATTTTTTTACAGATCGACTGTCGATTTTTTTTTGTGGTGGGCAAAAACCATCTGATTACACCCATCCTCCCACCCTTGGAAGGAGCAGGAGGTGTCGGTTTAAATTATGAACGTCTGGAAAGAAGATAATAACTAAGAGCAGGTTTGTGAATTGAGTATTTTGAATTATGATTGTCTCAAACGAACTGTACTTGAATATCAAATATTGACAGATTTACATAATAAAGTTGAGTTTGAAAAGAACACAATTTCAACTACTTATATCAAGAATCGGGGAAAAACTTGTTCTTCTGTTGATCATTGGCGCAAACCCTTACAATTTTCAAATCTTAATTAATGATTTATTTTTAATCTTACTTAAATATTACATTATCACAAAACTTGTTCTCTATTGAACATATTTAAACCTTCATTTTTGAGAACTTCAATCATTTATTTTTAACTAAAATAAAACATCTTTTTGAGCGACATTACCTTGGACGTCTTTTTGGTAATTTACAAAAGTTTATCCAATTTTCGAGATTAATTCTAATTTTGATTCGTAATAGAGCAGTCGACCGCACATCAATGGCAACACTTTAACATTGCTTTTGCATTGCTTTGTACAAAATTTATTTAACCCTAAAGTGCGCGTGCCGTGAGCATTTTGCCGTCCTCAGAAAACAAACGTCATTAATTTTTCATACATACAAGATTCGTGCGCTATGTAGCTTCGTAGTTTGCCCACCTTATGCTTCTCCTACCAGCAGTGCTATTCTTTAAGAAAACATCCTTAATCGCAACGTTGGCCGCAACGATGAAATCCAAATAGGTACATTTGATTAAGAATCCTATGTATTGGAATATTGGGTTAACAATACAATGCCTATACCTATTTCAATTTTGTCGCTGCGGCCAACGTTGCGCTTAAGGTTGTTTTCTTAGAGAATAGCACGCTAGGGATCGAAGGTTGAGAACGATCAGTGCGCAGGTTGCCGTAGTGTTAAAGCAATTGGCTGCTGCTGATACAGGTTGTCTGGGTGTTTTGTAGAAGTATAAGTAGGTAAGTTTACATGTTTAAAAACGCACGCACAATACAGGACTTATAACTAGAATAAGGCGACGTCTGTAAAAAAAAAAAGAATTTCGCAGACAGACAATTTGTATCTCCAAGTCGCGTGCGGCGGCAAATTGCTCTACGCGCGAGTACTCAAGTGTTAATAGAATAAAAAGCCTGCTTATACTGTTGTCCATTGACGTGCAGTTCACTATACATCATTCCTAGTTATAGGTAACTTTAATTACTTTTCTATCACCACTTTTCTCCCTCTCCCCTTGCGGTCTTCCGAAGAGACCATGGTCTTCTACTTCGCCTTCTCAAAGAATTCCTCAGTCAGAGGCACATGTGATATCTGGTCATAGGTGTAGGCGTCGAAGAACCTCTGTGTCACATTTATGGCGTAGTCTATCGCGTAGTCCAGGATAGGGCCTCCGAAGTCCTTGGCTAGGGCTTGAGAATCTGAGTTCAGGACCTGGAGCACGTTTGCACCTGGAACAGATAAAGACATTATTGAATTAGAATAGAATAATACTTTATTGTACACCTAAAAAGTTACAAATTTAACAGTAACTTATATGATTGGGTACAAAGGCGGTCTTATCGCTGACAGCGATATCTACCAGACAACCTTAGGATGGAATATAAGAGTTTGAACTAAAAATGGGGGTAGTCTATGATGTACTGCTAAAAATAAATATAATAAACACGTTAGATAGATAATACACAATATAGATATTACATGAATTTATATGACGATGGGCGCAGTAGCGACACAAATGTCTTTCGTGTCATTGGAAGTAATGTGTGTCACTTTCTGAGTCGTGTTAGGTGCAGCAATAAAAGCATCATAGAAAATGAGATGTTCTGAAGGTCAAGAGTCAGTAAGTGCGGGTTTGCAAACGGCGTGCAACATATAGCTCGCTGTCCGGTTATCTTGTAAGAACTTCAATAGGCTGCGGGATTGTTTGGAAGAGTTACCGCGGTCCTTGAACGTGAAGAGTAACTGAAGGAAATCCGTGGGGCTTTATTCAGTACGAGAGAATGTATTCGACGACATTTTTAGCTCCAAATATGTACATTTTGATGCAAGTGTAGAAAGTTTGTCATTGCAAACGAGTTGGAATACACCTGAACCAAAAGTGCAGTGACAAATTTGCACATGTATCAAACGATGTTTTTCGATATACTTACGAACATATAAATAAACGGGGATTGAAACGCGATTCGTGGCTGTCGCTTAGCGCCTAGCCTGATACGAAAACTTCAGCGGGGGCAAGCACTTTTCTGCACTAGTGCGAAAAACAGAAAATTGCGCGAATAAAAGCAGTAGGGAAAACCCGTTCTTAGTTTTCTAGTTTCATACCCAAAGTTCGTTATTTCCTTATGCCATTAAAAAAAACGTAGCGGCTTTCATAACATTGACTTTACCGCTAACATTGGCATTGAACATCGGTCAATATTTGGTCGTTAGTAGTTTGATGAAGTCCGGTCAAGGGCGATCGGTGTCAATATTGAAGGCATGTAGCGTACCAAGCGAGGGCAGGACACTCAATTGGACATTATTTTTGCATGTAACGTTACTGGGTGCAATACTTTGGAATTATTCAACCTTATTTTTAGTACATATAAAACCCGATAGACGGGTCTATTATTTTAGGTAAAGAATCTATTTAAAAACATAACTGTATCATGAAAAAACATAACTGTCTCATGAAAAAACATAACTGTATCATGAAAAAACATAACTGTATTATGAAAAAACATAACTGTATCATGAAAAAACATAACTGTATTATGAAAAATCACAAAGTTATAAGCTTCTTATTTTTCCTGGTTGTCCACACAAACTCATCGTCACCAGACCATGCGGGTCATGGAGGGCTGGTTTTGCCCAGGTGTGTACTGGTGTCTAATGCCCGCTATGACCTATTATAGTTTCGGGACGCTATATTTAGCTATGGCTTTATGTTTATGTAGTTTTACTTAATTAGACACATTGCTCGCAGAACGCATGGCCGTTGGGGTCTAAACGTTCTGGAGTGGCAACCGCGTACCGGGAGACGCAGTGCTTAAGCTTAAGTAAACATCAGCTGAGCGAGTTAATGAGCTGTAGGTGGTTGTGAGTCGTTATGTATTAACTACCTACAGGTTATAGAATTAAAAAGGCAAAGTTTAAAACAAAAATCATAATGTTGTTATACGTCTTAAACTCCCCTTGACTCTCGCCTTGTCTTTTGTCTTTCTATTATGTCTTTAATTCGGTTTAAAGAAATTTATTTCTCAAAAAACATATATACTCGTAGTTCACTTAAATATGAGAAACGTAGAATAAAAAAACTTAAGTAAAAAGGTCGTTCGAACAATCGAGTACAAAATGTAGGTAGAGGTACATTATTCTGGTTTATCTAAAAACAACTTTAACCTATTTTTGAACACATTGATAGATGAAGAATCCCTTGCTTCTTTTGGTAATTTATTATAAATCTGCGCTCCCTCAAACTGAATAGTTCTTCTTCCATCTACATCTACATCTACACTAATATAATAAAGAGGTAAAGTTTGTTTTTTTGTTTCTTTGTTTTTTTGTTTGTAGGAGGTAATCTCTGGAACTGGTCCGATTGCAAAAATTTTAGCAACAATAGAAAGCTGCTTTACTGCCTGACATAGGCTATACCTCCTGAGTGACATAGGCTATATTTTATGTGCGCGGGCGAAGCCGCTGGCAAAAACTGGTATAATATAATTACGGTACTCGAAAGGTTAATGTGGAAAACTTGCAGTAAGTATTATATCAGTTTGTATTTCCTACTTCAAAGGGTTATTAGATTATGATTACAGGTAGCTGTAATAACTAACTTTGTTTCTTAATATTCTAGTTAATAGTTCGTAAGGTGTGAATTTAATTTCGAAGTATCGTTGATGGATGCGATTTCACATCGCCTTTGGCAGTTATACTCAAGTTCAGCGGATGTTGTTAAAAAATTACGCGAAAATGGAAACAAAATAAACCAATCTACATTAATAAATCATTAACTTCAATGTGTAGATGTTGATAACTTTTATTTGTTAGGCCTGTATAAGTTAGGTCATTATAGACTCCGTAGGGACTCTGCAAAAGGGACGAAGCCTACTGGGGCCCAGGGTCTCTTTCTGAAAGGAAGGCTTGGCCCCAGTGCGATGGCCAGAGAAGTTACGGGGTGGGGTGTTCAGTCAGTAAGAGTCTGAAACTGGTTCCCGCTTCGCCCAAGAGCGAGATTCATCATAAGATGATTTTTGCCCACCACAAAAAAAGGTCATAATAGACTCGCTTCTAACCATTGGCTTTATAGTTATTTTAGTCAATTTTTTAATCTTCTTGAGCGTCATGAAAAGACTTAAAGTTATCCAAAAAAAGTATTTTTTTCTAAAACTCGAATTAATATACGCTGATACGATATTAATTTGTTTAAGCAAACACCAAATGAGCGAGACAATGTCGTGAAGGTAGTTGTCAGTCGTTAAGCACTAGCCAAAAAAACATAAGTCTTCTTGCAGTCGGATATAAAGTTATTTATTTTTTAATTTTATGTTTACACGATAGTTTTTCATGTACCGGATCGACCCTGTGTAGACGTGTATACTTGTAATTTTTTTAGGCATCTACAAAAGTATTTATTTTTTCGAGCTACACAGTAATTATCTCCGATAATCCTCATCACCTTAACTCACACCAAACATCACCATTACCATCACCTTTGTTTAGGCCACCAAGTTCACATTTGGCCATCATCACCACCTCAATGGAAAGACGTGACCTGCTGGACATATGTCACATCAACAACCGATCCTGTGAAGTCTTTTTGGTCTTCCTTGGTCTCCAAGCCTATCAAATTTTAAGGAGTTATTTATACAAATGCTTATACTTTACAAATACTTACTGATCTGTGGGTTCCCTCTGATGAGGTTCGTGAGGTTCAGCTTAAGGTCTGTGCCGTAGTCTGCCTTGTACTTGTAGGAGTTGATCTTGTAGTGACCCTCGCCTTTGTCGTTCAGGACCACTCGTTCCACCACCTCCAGGCGAATGCGCTGGTTGTCTGGACAAAGACAAATCAGAGAATCATTTTAAATTAAATACAGTACGCGGCACATAAGTAGAACCCGTTGCAATGGTTGCTCTTCTATTGAGGCCTGAAAATCGGTTACTGCCCATTCAAGATCACCACGATGGGCAACTTAAATGACGAGGATTATAATAATAAAGTATTGTTATTTCAGAAATCACTGATAACGCCTTAAAAGTGGCAAAAACAAAAAAATAAAACTTGCTAGCGATACTCAAACACTCAAAATCATTTATTTTACATAGGCCTACATGGGTCCTTATAAAATTTCAGAATCACTCTCTAGGTCTAGTAATTTGACTATTAATGTATTGGTGGTACTCGAGAATCTGTGTGAACAAAGTTATTGGCGTTTCTATCACCATTAATTCAAGTTTACGACGAAAAAAAAGCGCTAAAATACGAAACAATAGGAAGATCTTATAATATATAATGTACACACAACGTTCCTCCTGGAGCCTAGGGTGCCCTCCTGGAACCTGGAATAAGGCAAGGAAGGTACGGGGAAGATTTTTTTAGTCAGTAAAAGTCTGACACTGGTCTCCCGCTTCGCCCAAGAGCGGGTTTCGTCATTCGATAATTTTCACCTACCATAAAAAAAAAACACATTATTTGGTTAGCACAAAGTCAACTAAAAGAAGAAATAAATATTTGATTAACTTAACTTAAGGAAACTTTGAAAAGAAATCCTTTCCCAAGGTCAAGAGTATTCGTATAGTGAAGGTTGTAAACTCGTTTTAAGAGAAACCGCAATCAGATCAATTGGAATTATTGAGATTACCAGCAATATCAGTGTTTATGGTCAATCGAGACACTGACCTCTCAAGAAGGAGGTCAAGTTCAAAGAGTTATATCATCTTATTCAATTTATTGAACCTGTTTTTAACATCTGTATTACCTCAATCTTTATCATCATATCATCTATATATATAAAAGGAGAAACTGACTGACATATCAACGCACAGCCAAAACTACTGGGACTAGGAGCGTAAATTTTTGCACAAAGTTTCCTTTCATGACGTAGGCGAACTCTAAAAAAGGGTTTGTTAAAATTCAGCTCCTAAAGTGATGTAAAGGGGGTTTAAAGTTTGTATGAAGAACCCTACTTTCACGCGGGCGAAGCCGCTGGTAGAAGTTTAGTCTTGGTATAACCCACTGGTGGGTTGGTTTCTTTTCAGATTTCAGGTACAAAAAATAAATTTCAGAAGATTGTCTCTTATTATTTCTTTATCTTATTTATATAACCAACAGAGATTAAACTCTTAAGTCCCGAGAGAACGCTGGTGTTCGCACACCTACTGTCTTTCTATTATGACCCTCATTACGGTACTCAAAAGTTTAAGAAAAGTACTAAATTTTCTAAAGCACTTGCTTCACCATGCTAATTATCCCTGGCTAATAACAGGTTTCCCTTTCTAACTCGGATAATTATGTAACATGCGAACGAACTAATAAACAGCACCGATACAATATTGGATTTCAATATTTCTATAAACAGCGCATTAGAACAGAGACGCGATCTGTGGAGGAATAGATATCCCACTCCTCCAAATTTCAACTCTTGGTAGAGTATCTGCCATTTGAACATGAACTGCAGTAGCCTATCTTTAAATCTCTGAATCGATTATGAGCTCAGGCTGGCCGCTGCAGAAGCAATTTGGCTAAATGGAGCATTCTTGATCCATCGCAAAAACAATGTCAGTGGAACTCCTTCACAGGATTTGCATGACTTTCTATCCTGTCATCTCCTTTCCTGTTCACTATACACGACAACCTGCACCTCTCACAACTTAAACGACCCAATGACGGAGCTATCCAGGAGGTTACGTATTGATTGGACTTAATACGACACGAAAGAAGAAGAAGAATATTTCGAAACGTTGTCGTCTTCTATCTAAATCTAAAAAAAATCGTACAATAGTTATAGCATCGAAGAAGACCCTTAAAAAAGGCTTAGTTCCAGATACGTGATGTTGGTCACCACTTATAAGTAGTGAAAAAAAAAGTATTTAAGATGACATTGTGCGTCAAACCTCAAAGTAAGTGGGATAAAAGAAAAAAAAGAAGAAAGCAAAAGAAGAAAAGAAGGGCAAAAGCAAAGAAGAATGAAGAAATCATAGAGGAAAACAAAGAAGATGAGTCCTAATCATAAGTCATAGATGACGGTAACACAGGCAATAGCCACAGGCTAGTTAACAGCTCTAATCCAACACATAGGCAACTGGAATTAAAACAAAATTAAGAAGATGGTCCATATACTTACAGATCTTGATTTTAGCCTGTCCTTCGGTGTCCAGGTTGAAGAGCAGAAGTCTTCCAAGCAAGCTGTACTGACCGCTGACGGTGAAGTTGCAGTGCATGTCAAATACGAAGGTACGCTTCTTGCGACGAGATCTGAAACAAGGCAAAATGGATATATGGATACAATTGAACATAGTAAGCCAGGCTTTATGTATTTATTTCATCACCAATGCTCTCAAAACGATGAAGGAAAACATCGTGAGGAAACCGCCATATCTTAGAACAGAAATTTCAAAGACATGTTTTAACTAACAATCTGCACTGGGTGTATGTTTGTGGTACGTTATTAGCTACAGCTGGACTACAGTTTACAGCTGAAACGATGATGATATAGTCAGATTTTCTGGCTTCTGAATATCCGAACCGATTGTCAAAGAAATTTCAGCCGAGACTAGAAGCGCTGAATGTGTTTTCTGTGGTTCGGAAGAATTGGCAATGGATGATTAACCTTGCGGCTGTTATTACTTACGAGCTTTTCGAACATATAGTGGTTACAATTTTGATATACATATATTATGTTAGTTTCTTCAATCGACAGTATGACAACCATTGCTAATCATGATTTCGTATCTATATCATAGGAACCTATGTTTAGAAAATAACTAGCTCTTACCTGCTGCTTTGCTCGCGTGGAGTTTAAGAATAAAGTTAGAAATACTATAGTATCGATATGCTTTCGTAATACGTATTAAAAAAAATCGTTTTGATATTGCAATCAGGTACTTCATCTTTCTATACAATACATATGATGTATAGATGCCTAGATATAGCTTAATGGATCTACAAAATGCTTGAGAACACGAATATGGAATGTGTTCAACCTTGTGGCCAGGACCGCTTATGTTTCCAACCGCACATTTTCGCATGTAATGGTTATTACGCAGTGTGTTTACAAGCAGGTATGGCGCAACGAATATTTTATACAAAGATGATGAAAGACAAATGCATAATAGTAAAGATATATTCGACAATATATTCGACAACTATCACACAACGCCGTCTAGTCTCAAGCTAAGCATAGCTTGTGATGAGTACTAGACAACTGATAAACATACTTATATATTTCTAAATACATACATATTATAGATAAATTACACCCAGACACAGAACACAAACATTTGTCCTGGGTGGGAATCGAACCCACGACCTCCCGCATAGCAGTCAGGGTCACTAACTACTAGACTGACAGGCCAGTCAAAAAGGCCAGTAAATGAACCGAAAATTTCGGTATATTGGAACCGAAGCCGGAACTCCGTAACATAATAGTAAAGATATCTGTGATATTGCATGATTGCACACTGAACTTTCGCAATTAATATGAGTTTACTAGCTTCTGCCAGCGGCTTCAGTCGCGTGGTACTTTTGTGTTGTTTTTACTTTTTTTTTTTAATTTTAATCTGTAAATATACTAGCTTAAAATTGCGCCATTGCCGGCGTTTTTCTTTATTTCTTTGATGATTAAGTTTGTTTGAGGTAGGCTTGGAATTTTACTTGTTATGAAAGTTCTGCTATTATTTTTTTAAGAGGTCCGTTCTATATTTTCAAAGTTTCTCATCAGAATAAAAAAATATTTCCATAGGACCAAATCGGGAGTCATCATCATCATCTGCCTTTTTAAAGTTCCCACTGTTGGGACACAGCCACTCTAGAAGAGAGAATGGGCCATAATCCATCACGCGGGCACAGTGCGGATTGGTGGATGCCTTCTAATTTTTGGTTCTAGGACATGCCGGTTTCCTCACGAGGTTTTCCTTCACCATTTTGAGAGCAATGGTGATGAAATAAATTACACTAAGTAATGCGTCTGGCTGGGTGTGAACCCGCGACCGTAAGTTGGGCTTTTTCCACTCGCCAACAATGCTCCTTTCGCTATATCACAATATCGACCTAGAATTAATTAGCAAGTAATTAAAACAGCTGCTAAAGTTCACTCAAAAAAGCCCGCAAAAACTTTGCATTATTTTTGTGTGACCTTCGCTGTTAAAATATTTGAAAAGAGATAGGATACCCAAGGTTGTCTGATGTCTTTTTAGATATTTTGCAAGACTTATTTGAAATCTAAAGGTTCTCGTTTGAAATAATCTACACTAATATAATAAAGAGGTAAAGTTTGTTTTTTTGTTTGTAGGGGGTAATCTCTGGAACTACTGGTCCGATTGGAAAAATTTTAGCAACAATAGAAAGCTGCTTTACTCCTGAGTGACATAGGCTATATTTTATGTACGCGGGCGAAGCTGCGGGCAAAAGCTAGTAATTTAATAATCTCCCACAAGGTGAGCCGATGGATGCAAGACGCACAGGACCGGTCTTTGTGGCGGCGCTTGGGAGAGACCTATGTCCAGCAGTGGACGTCTTACGGCTGTTTACTCACCGACCGCAAGCCTGCGTCTGGGACGTGAACTCCTTTGCCTTAAATTATTTCAATGTTAAGTCTGGTTAAGTACTGTATACACCGTGAAATTGAAATGGTTGTTTTCCTGCGGCAGAATGACTTGCCATAAGGAGTACTTTTGAAGCATACAGTAAAAATAAAAAAATAAAAAGTTTTTTTTTTATAAAAAAAAACACGCACGTTTTTTTTTATTAAAAATATTCATCAACTCAAAAAAACGAAAACAACAGTAACATTAGACGTAATTTGTAGGTACTACTAGAGTCTACATGAGCAGCACGCCGCCAAAGGAAACCGATTCATTAAATATTTAAACCAAAATAAGCTCTCGCACGTTGTGATACGTCATAATTAGCTTGCAGTCTACAGGTCCATTTTTTGTTTTTAATATCTTATTTTTTTATCAAACGTTTGTATTACCAAGACACAACCATTTAGCTAAGGGAAAACAACCATTAAAATTTCACGGTGTATATTATATCCACAAAATCATTACATCGTTGGTTTCTCAAAATAACTTTGATTATTTGTGTGTAATTATATAGGTATGAACCTATTATTGTATTAGTTTTCTACTTGTTTTATTTGTTTACTTTAAGTTGTACTTACTATGATATGTCTCTGCGTCATCCTAAGGTCACTGGTAGAAAATGCCTAAATGGCATTAAGTCCGCCTTTGTACAATCTACATCTACACTAATATACTCGTATATAATAAAGAGGTAAAGTTTGTTTTTTTTTTTATTTTTTTTGTTTGTAAGAGGTAATCTTTGGAACTACTGGCCCGATTGGAAACATTTTAGCAACAATAGAAAGCTGCTTCACTCCTGAGTGACATAGGCTATATTTTATGTACGCGGGCGAAGCCGCTGACAAAAGCTAGTGCATAATATATTTAATATCAGCATTGCCCCCGTGCGAAGCTGGGGCGGGTCGCTAGTAGTCCATAAAGATAAATATAATTTTAATATATAAATATATTATATCTGTATATTGCGAAATTACATGAATAATTCAATTTGGAAATACCATTCCAAAAATGTCAAGATTTTAAAAATGTATTTGAAACTAAATAAAATCGTTGGAGGGTGTTTGACCAGTTACGAGTACATTATCAAAAAATATTAATTAAATAAAAATAAGCAGGTCTGTCGGCATAATAACTAAATAACCGGCATTTATTTCTTTTTTATAGTCACACATTAATTAAACGAATGGCTAAATGTCATGCGTAAATATGCATACACGTGAAGTTTTTTTTTTATGGTAGGTGAAAATCATCCAATGACGAAACCCGCTCTTGGGCGGAGCGGGAGACTAGTGTCAGACTTTTACTGACTAAAAAACCTACCCCGTACCTTCCTTGCCTTATTCCTGGAGTCGAGGTAACAGTTTGCACCACCCTAGGCTCCAGGAGGTGAAGTTAGCGCCGAATACTTCGTCTAGCACTACAGCCGTAAGATTGCAGAAGTACGAACAACAATCCATTTATTTCATTACAGTTTTTTGTTGTAATTCTGAATATGTAAGTATGTGTGCATTTAATTTTAGGCTTCGATTCCTAGCTTATACGCCTAGCTGGCGTAGGCAAGTGGCGTTTTGAGAAGTCGACATTTCGGGGAATGGACTATTCGGGAAAGGCACCTTTTGAGAAATAAACATTATGGAAAGGGGACATTTCTGGAAATGGTCTTTTCGGGAAAGGGACATCTGTGGATTACGGCCCATTTCCTCTCCTAGTGCTGATGTTTTGCTAATATAATTTTACACGTGAAATATTTTACGACCTTTTTGCGTAGGCATCGAATTGTTCTATGCGGGATTTGTACCCGCAACACCCAGCCCAGCAACCAAACACTACACTACAGCGCCAACCGTGCCGGTTCTTTGCAAATACAACACATCTTGAAGTGAAAGGAACGCTAGCGGGACTAAACGTTGTGACGGCTAGGTACGATTAATATTGCTACATTTAAGTACTTAACCGGTACCTACTTATTTACCTATGTACTCTAAGACTTGCCATGATACCGGTATGAGACCTAAGAAGGAATGGGGTGGTTCGTTTAGTCAGTAATAGGGCGGGATTCGTCATTGGTTGATTTTTCCTTTTTTTTGGACACTTTCATTTTTGTACGAGTTTTCAAGCGCTAAAATTCGCAGTCTAAGGGATGATTCTCATTAGAGCGGGCCGTGCCAGGGCCGGGGCGTGGACGAGCCGGAGCCCGTCCGTGCTACGCAATTTATTTTCGGACGCAGCACGAAAAATGTTCTGATTACGTTGGGACGTGGAGGGAACGGGGCGGGACCGTGCAACAAACGTGGTATTGAAGTGCGTCGAGCGGGCCCGGACGGGACACGGATAATGCACTGTGTAATATAAATTGATTCATACAAAATATATGAAACAGATTAAAACCGTGCCCCGTCCGGGCCCCGTACGGGCCCCGCCCCGGGCACATCACGCTCTAATGAGAATCATCCCTAAACTTGATCATTCACTTGTACTGAGCATTCTTGCGAATGTTACATCATAGAAAAATACGAGAACATTTTAGCGAGCATTTGCACACCTTTGACTATTTTTGGACCAATCATATTTGGCAAATATTAAAAATCGCGCATCCACTAGAGCGTTTTTTTTTTAAGGTAGGTAAAAATCATCCAATGACGAATCCCGCCCTTGGGTGGAGCGGGAACAGTGTCAGACTCTTACTGACTAAACAACCTACCCCGTTTCTGCATCGCCATACATACCAGGGCCAGAGCCTTCCTTTCAGACACAAACCCTTGGCCCTATCCACTAGAACGTTCACTCCTTAGATATAAGAAATGTTTGTGATGTTTTTTATATTCCTATGGTTCACTCGTTCATAGTAATTGTACGGTGCAACCGCACATACTGCAAGTCAGCATTTATGCCTCCCATTCATTTTACTTTATAATAATCATCAGTTCGCGTCGAGCCATCAAGTCGGGCGTTCTCATTACGGCCAGCAAGGGCCACATGACACTTATTCACACACATCAGTCCATTAGTTCATTTTACCTATAGTTTTGGAACAATACAACAGTTTAAATTACTTTGCCATATTTTATTATATTCTGCAACTATCATCTAAAAGTAGTGTGTAATCTAGCAACAGATTATACAGCAATGTTTGGCTCTATGCTCGGCTCGTTGTTCAGTTCGACAAATATAAAAACGGCGAATGCTCGGTGTTCTGTTACAAGTGAATGCTCAAGTCAATCAGCACCTTAACTTCAGAGTCGCCAAGATCTGACGGCCGTACTGTAAGGAATATCTTATTGACCACTAGCTTTTGCCCGCGGCTTCGCCCGCGTACATAAAATATAGCCTATGTCACTCAGGAGTAAAGCAGCTTTCTATTGTTGCTAAAATTTTTCCAATAGGACCAGTAGTTCCAGAGATTACCTACCCTACAAACAAACAAACAAAAAAAAAAAAAAAAAAAACAAACTTTCCCTCTTTATTATATTAGTGTAGATAAGCCCGCGCAAAAAAAAATCTATTTTGACATTTGGTCTCATCACAGTTTCAAGCGGTTTGTTTTTAAATGTCATTTGATACATTGTGCTGTTTGATTAATAAGATGCGAACGAATCCGCGAGCACTAGCTAGCTCTTAAATAAAAGTACTAGAATAATGTATGAGTTAGCCAATATGCCTTAAATATGTCTGTTCTTGTCAGATTTAAGTGGCAGTAGGCTTAGTTGTGACCTCGAAAGGCTTTTGCAAGAGGTGAAGAAACTGTAGGAACGTGTGTTGTCGAAATATTTGTCTTACAACCATGTCTAGAGGTTGCAGGATGTTTCGGTGACAGATTTGATTAGTATTCAACAATGTCAATACTAATATATTATATTGCTGCAATAAATCAACATTTATTGTAGTAATATAATATAATAGTATTGTTATCAAAATTGTGGGTACTTTTTGGTGAATACATGCGCTGTGTTGTTTTTTTTTACATACTATAGCTTATGTTTTTTTTTTTTTGTTTATGGTAGGTAAAAATCATCGAATGACGAATCCCACTCTTGGGCGGAGCGGGAAACAGTGTCAGACTCTTACTGACTAAAGAACCTACCCCGTGCCTTCCTTGCCTTATTCCCAGAGCCCCGGTGTAACGCTTTCGCATCAACCCTCAGCTCCGGGAGATACTATAGCTTATGTAGTTGTGGCTTGTCCCGCTTTTTTTGCATTGCATCAGCCTTATAATGTTCCCGTTGTTGGGACTCAGGCCTCCTTTCTAGGAGAGGGAATGGACCGTAGATAGATAGATACTCTTTATTGTATGTACACCATAAGCACAACTCCCCACCACGGCCCAGTGCGGATTGGTGGATGTCACGTCTTCGAATTGTTAGTTCTAGGACATGCCGGTTTCCTCTCGATGTTTTCCTTCACTGTTTTGAGAGTAATGTTGGTTTAATAAATTACATGAAGTACTTAATACGCCTGGCTGGGTTTGAACCTGCGACCTACAACTCGTAAGTCGGGCCCGTTACAACTCGGCCACCACTGCTCTATGTCCCGTTTCTCGTGGGGGTGATCGGCGGCGGCGACCTCTCGCGCCGGGCCCTGGTTCAAGCCATGGTCCGCAGCGAAGAGGAATGGCAGGCGGTCGCCTCCTTCTGCGAAGCAGTAATGCTCGTAAGGGAGGAGGCCGACCGCATAAGGCAAAGGCAACGGCGTACTCGCCGTAGCCGTCGCCGCCGCGATCCTGCCGATATCCGGCCACCGTAGACACTGGCTCGCGGACGGTGAGCAATGGGTAGCTCGCCGTCCGATCGTCTGGTAAGACCGAGTCCAAGTCGTCAACGGCGCGCATCAAGGAGTTGTCAGCAAACTGCAGGGGCCCTTCAGGGTCGAAGCCTCCTGGAGCCTAGAGGGTATGTGCAAACTGTAACCTCGACTCCAGAAATAAGGCAAGGAAGGTACGGGGTAGGTTTTTTTAGTCAGTAAGAGTCTGACACTGGTCTCCCGCTCCGCCCAAGAGCGGGTTTCGTCATTGGATGATTTTCACCTACCATAAAAAAAAAAAAAAAAAAATGTCCCGTTTGATGGTAGAAAATATAGCATGCCATCATGTCATCTGTATATTAAAACCAGAAACTGACTGTCTGACCATAAAATAATGATGGCGCCTTATTACTTTGAGCGGAGAATCATATGAACTTTCTGTTCATGTGTTTATCCCAAACATGCAAGAAGGTGATTGAAGAAATAAAAATAAAATGGGCAAGCGTAAAGGAGGTTTCGTATAGACTTTTACTGACTAAAATCCAAGCCTATGTTCCTTCGTCGCTTCGTATTCAAGGGCTCAGTGTTTTTTATCAGAAGCGAACCCATGGCCCTGGAGCCAAGGGTTGATGCGAAAGCGTAACACCAGGGCTCTGGGACTAAGGCAAGGAAGGAACAGGGTAGGTTGTTTAGTCAATAAGAGTCTGACACTGTTTCCAGTTCTGCCCAAGGCCGGGATTCGTCATTGGATCATTTTACCTAAAGAAAACCTACCCTGCTCGAAGTTATAGTTACTTTTGTTAATTAATTGAGTAGCTAATTTACATCTACATCATATAATGTAATAAAGAGGTAAAGTTTGTATTTTTGTTTGTAGGAGGTAATAATAAATATTAAAATTTATAAATATTAAATACTTCCCTTTTTTACATTTCCTTCCTTCTAAATGATTATTAAAACAATAATTGCCGTCGGTAAACGAGAAGAATCTATACAGTAATTAAAAATTGCATCTAGCGGCCATGACATGACCGTATGTCGGCTGTGGGTTCTTTGTCTTACAAAAGTTAGTAATCAATTATTCACCATTTCCTTGATTGCGCAGATATTTCCATGTCAACACTGACTTGTATTGTCCATGTTGGATTGTAAATGAACATATGAGGTTTCTTCCGGTGGATTTGTTAAATGTCTTATTTATCTATTGTTATGTCTTATATATTATTATGGAAATTATTGTTTAAAGTATATCATGTGATGGAGCAAAAAGTTTAGATCAAAGATATTGCTTTAAACAGATATGTTATGAGCCCGCAATTGTGAAGACTCGAAAAGGTCCTAATTAGAACCTTTTTAGGTGATTGTGTGAAGAAAAAAAAATAAGCTGTTCCCTACATTTATGTTCATTTATCTTGTCAAAATGTAGACAGAAAACAGCAGATTTTTTGCGATTTCAGGTTTGATCCCATAGTAAAAGTTATTCATAATGAGAAGTATAAATAGATAGAGGTTGTTAGTGTTTTACCAATAACCCTGTATACAGGGTGTAAAGGACAGGTCTAGGAGTTACTCATTAGATTAAACTGAAAAACCTTTCACAAGTTTTTTTTTCAAGAAACGAAAAGAAAACTACGTCGCCTTACAAACTGTCCAATCAGTTTATAATTTTATATGAAGAGACCGATTTTATTTCGTTTTCAGTTCATAGAGGGCATTAGGTGCCAGCGTACAGCTAGGTACACAATCAAAACCACATTTCAGTCGCCCGGATGACTCGATGACCATGTATTTGTGCGGACAAACAGATAACATAACAAGCTTATAACTTTGTGATTTTCCATAATAATTATAGTAATTGAATATTGTACATAAAAATACACGAGACTACAGACACGTGTTTCAGGTTTTACATAATATATATAACAATATAATATCTAAAACTAATGTGGTATATAATAAAAGATGTACTTAAATTAATGTGTGCGTTTAAAGACCAAACGATTATATTTAATTGTTGAGTTTATTATTCTTTTGTCTAGATAGGGTTTGAATAGAAAAACATCTAATAAATACGAACTCTAGTGTTCAGTTTTAACTAGTAACTTATCCGGCTTCACCTCTTGTTAAGAAATTGTATATACTGTATTGCCGGCAAAACCAAATTTTACAATGAATCAGTTTCAGCTAAGCCAAACTAGTTTTTTTTTTGGCTCTTATTTCTGGTTGTTTATAAAAAACCACGGAAGCTGCAGGAGTTCCCATCCACTTTGAGTAAAGTGGATCGGAAATCCTGCAGCTACCGCGGCAGTCCGCGGTAGCCTAACATAACCTAACCCGTCCGTGTCAGGGTGTCCTAAAATTCTAAAGGGTTTTGTGGCTAAGGCGTTGATGAGTAAGAAAGTTGATCAGGACTTTGTGGTTTATGAGTTTGCCATTCCAAGTGATTTATTTAGTGATTTAACCTTTCGAGTACCGTAATTAGAGACATAATACAAAGACAATAGGCTCAAGAGTATAACCCTTAACGGTCCGGACTAAGCATTTCGCCTCGTCGTTTATACCGCATGCATCGAAGGACTGGAAAATTTGGGTGTCTTTAGAACTAGAGTGAATAGGTGAAGTAAAATTGGGTTTAAATAAAAACAATGGCTATCTAATAAACAGGACCATTATTGATCTCACCTAGAACATTCCTAACACGGTCTGAATCATAACTATTGTTTGTTGATCCATTATCCAGCTCTGTACCTAACATATCGACATTCAATTCTAATTTTATAGGCGATTCATTATTATTATTATTCGTTCTACCGCGTCTGTCATATCAACTTGGACTATTACAGTCCACAGCTGGACGTAAGCCCAACAGTCAACGACTGGTATCACTGGGTTTCCGTTTTTTTAAAGTTTGTTTTATAGAAATGGGACTCTGCCATACCCTAAGTTTTTTTTTTTGGCTTCAATTTCTGGGTGTTTATAAAAAAAAACCATGAAGGCAGGTGTCCCGATTCACTTTAACTTTACTCTCGCGGTAGCCTAACCTAACCCGTCTGTGTCAGAGTGCCCTAAAATTCTAGAGGGTTTTGTGGTTTGGGCGTTGATGAGTAAGAGTTAATCAGGACTGTGTTATACAGGGTTATTTGTAAAACACCAACAACCTTGTAACAAACGTTATTTTTTTCTAAATATTTATAATTATACTTGCTGTCCCGGCAAACGTACCGCCGATTTTTTTTCCGTTGAAACAGTTTTATACTTCCCTAGACTATCACAAATATTTTAAAACCACAATGAATCAAATCGGTCGAGCAGTTCTCGAGTTTTTGCGAGATTAACGAACAGCTATTCATTTTTATGTGTATATTAGAAGATTTTACTTTTTTTGTTTGTAGTATTTGTTATATATTTACCACTTTTTGTTTGTGCACTTTGCCGGCATGGTTGATATACATATTGATACCAAATTTCAGTTTTCTAGTGCTAACGGTCGCTGAGATTATCCGCGGACGGACAGACAAACAGACAAACAGACATGGCGAAACTATAAGGGTTCCTTTTTGACTACGGAACCCTAAAAAAGCACCTAAGAGAACCACTTAACCAAATCTATAAATACGTCCACTTCCATCCTCCCAGCCCTGTGTGCCCTGCAATGTGGGGCAGAGACGGACGTGTCACATGGAGTGTGTGATGCGCGGGCCGGAAGACAATTTGCTCTCTGCTCGCCCTTGTCCGCTCGGGTCGGGCGCTCGTCCGCCCATCGTCGTACGACGAACCGCCACTCTGACAAGAAGCCTGACAAAAGCCGTACAGGCCGAACACGTATTTGGCCGGACGCGACCGTAAAAAGCCAAACATGTCCGGCTAAAGCCGGACACCTGGTAAGCCTAGTCGCGACCCGGGCCCTTGGGCCTCAAAAGTTAAAAAAAATACTTACGATACTTTATCCGGGATACACGTGCTCAATCCCACCAGTTTAGCATTGTGGAAGGTCATCTTCAGGTTCCCAGGTAATGTCATGCTGATGTTCTGGTCCAAGTACAGCGGGTCCAGGGTGGGGATCTGGGCCTCCGGGAGCCCCTTCACGAATCCCGGGATCGCGTCCAACGTGGCCTTTGTGAAGCATTCATCGCTGAGTTCTTTGCATGGGTGGATGTAGTCAGCTGTGAATAAATGGATATGGTGTAGTACACGGCAAATTAATTGAACCATTAGAAGTTTTTTTTATGGTAGGTAGAAATAATCCAATGACGAATCCCGCTTTTGGGTGGAGCTAGAAACAGTGTCAGACTCTTACTGACTAAACAATCTACCCCGTTCCTCCCTTGCCTTATTCCCAGAGCCCCGGTGTAACGCTTTCGCACAAACCCTCGGAGAAAACCATTTGATGGTTACGAAAATCGGATACACTCAAGGTCAGGAGCCCCGACCTGGTTTCTGAAAGGAAGGTCCGACCCCAGTATGAGGGCTAAGAAGGAATGGGGTGGATCGTTTAGTCAGTAAGAGTCTGACACTGTTTGCCGCTCCGCCCAAGAGCGGGACTCGTCATTAGATGATTTTTCCCACCATAAAAAAGGTCTGCGACATGATGGTTCATCTTGTGTGACGGGGATTGTAACCGGTTTTCGGGTTTTAATCAAGGAATTTAATTTTGTTATCTTATTGACATTAATTTGAATAAAATAAATTATTTTTCTTGTTACGATTGTTTTTTTTACAAGTAAGGAAGGAACTATACAACCGCATCTAATCTAAAAATTAACGAGTAAATTACTCATTTATTACCTATGTACAAAACAAACATAAAAAATATATGTATATTCAATCCTCTCAAAACCACACCTTTTTCAATAGTGCGTAAATTATGGATGCAGCGAATATTTTTTTGAATAAATACAAAATCTTATAGGGACAGGAACAATAACTAAGTACTACCCATTGTTGCCACAAAAAAAGAATAGGTATTAAAACAGAAAAAATTTCAACAGCCTAAATCTATAATTTATCAGATAAAAATCACTGGCCAAAAATACACGTAATCATTTCATCAAAATAGTCCCTAGTTTATAAATAAACGGTTGCATTCAAAATTCGAACGCTCTATTTAAAAACAGAACTTACGCAAAGGAAGCAATTGCCAACTCCCATAGACACAAACACTCAACACTACAAACACATAATGTCCATAAGACATTTTCTTAATTCACAATTTTCTTTTATCCACTGATTTGAGCGACACGCACTTCTGTTGCATACGAGGCCTGTTCAACGAATGTTCGCTGGTTGCTTGTCTAAATGATCTTTAATTTCGAAGTGATTAAACAACACCTCAAGGATTTAAGGTGTGATTTCATTGGGACGACTTAGTAGAGGCCGCTGTCTGCATCGGCGTTCGCGCGTTTGTTCGTTGCTACACGCACGCGGCGTCGGGTGTCGCAACTATTGTGCCATAATTATGCAAATAGTTTTTATTGTAGACTCACAATATAGGAGCAGATTATTGATTACTGTTTGAACATAATCGTAGATCATAAAATCTTTTGTTGAGTCACTCAATAAATTTTATGAACTTACAATATTATATTGCTACTAGCTTTTGCCCGCGGATTCGCCCGCGTGGTATTGGGGTTGGGGTTGGGGTTTCCGGGATAAAAAGTAGCCTATGTCCTATTCCGGAGTGTATCCTATGCCTGTGCCAAATTTCATCCAGATCCGTCCAGCCGTTTTGGCGTAATTGAGTAACAAACATCCAAACATCGTAACTTTCGCATTTATAATATTAGTAAGATTACATTGGTATTTTGTACAGTTTGACTCAAAGGTCTAGTTCGAGGGCGCTATAAAATTAATGATCGATAAAACTGCGATTTTTAAGTGCGCATAAAAATCGCAGGGAAGTTTGCGTTAAATCGTTTGCGAGCGACCTCTGCTCCATCATGTATGTCATCAGAGTAGTTATGTAACACATACAGTATCTACATACGTCTAGCGTTAATGGGAATAGAAGATTACCGGATAGCCAGTAACTACAATTTAAAGGCCGCTGCATACGTAACGGGATAATACCTCGGAAGGGACGTGAACGGGACGTGACTGCCTCGTTCAAGACTGGAACGTGTTCTTAATGCATACGTACCGTAAACAGTGATTCGGATCGACGTATCATCGACGCTGATGCAAACGTCAATACTACTTTTTTCTCCGGAACAAACGGAGTGCTAAACATGGTTGGTGACGATATTTTTCCCGCCCCGTCAGTGCCACGTTCCCGTCCCGTCCATGTCCCCGTGACATATGCGCTTCCATATACATTTTGTATGAAACAATATATTTTCAAAATTTCCCGTTCCGTCCCGTCCCGTCCCGTCTGTGAAAAAACCCGTCACGTATGCAGCGGCCTTAACTCTGATTCTCAACGGAAAAACCGTACCAAGTCAATTCTAAATGCGTTATTAATTACTTGTGTATAACAAAAAGTGTATTGTTAGGTAATGAGAGGCTTTTAATGGTTTATTTCCAGTTGTAAAGGGATTTCCATTCAATACATGTTTGTTTTTTCTTGTAGGAAAGGTTTTTTTATTGTGGGCAAAAATCATCCAATGACGAATCCTGCCCTTGGGCGAAGCGGGAAACAGTGTCAGACTCATACTGACTAAACACCCCATTCCGTTTCTCCTTTGCCCTTCGCACTTGTAGGCAAGGTAATAATAAAGATAATCATCATCATTCCTGCTGAAAGACGTCCTCTGTTGGACGGTCCTCTGCAACTCGCATCTACCGTATGCCCGTGACTCTCACCAGGTCATCGGTCCACCTTGTGGAAGGCCTTCCAGCGCTGCGTCTTCCGGTACGCAGTCGCCACTCCAGAATCTTTCGGCCCATTGACCATCCGTTCGAGCATAATAGCATAGCAAAATCAACCTTTTAATGTTCCTACTACTAGGACTCAGGCCTTCTCTCTAAGAGAGGAAATGCGTACAAAACGTTTTGAGAACACATTCATTGTGCGTACAGTTAAGGAGTGGGATTCCTTGCCGGAGTCTGTGTCTCCTGATAGCTACAACCTTTGGGGGTCTTTAGGTCAAGATTGAATAGGTTATTTCTAGGCAAGCGCGCTCTATCATCGGCCACATCATCGCTTACCATCAGGTGAAATTGTGGTCAAAGGCAAGCCTAACTAGAATTAACAATAAATGGCCCATAAATACACCACATGTGCCCAGTGCGGGTTGGACAAAAATATCAAATAATGAAGATAGCTTTAATAAAAAAAGTAAAGTAGGTATTTTGTGTAACCGCTGTAATATAATAAAATAATTTACAAGTGAGTAATAGTGGCCCAGTGATAACGACCTCACCTTGAGAGTCGGGTTGTTAGTTCAAACCCAGGCAGGTGCTTTACTTTGTGTAATTTATTTCATCACCACTGCTCTCAAAACGGTGAAGAAAACATTGTGAGGAAACCGGCATGTTCTAGAACCGCAATGTTCGAAGACATGTGACATCCACCAACCGGTATTGGGGTTCAGAAAGGTGGTTTGAGTCCCAGCAGTGGGAATATTGTAAGGCTGATTAAAATATACACACATTTAATGGTCAAAAATTTAATTTACAAGTCACAAAATTTTTTATTAAATGAAATCTGATTTGTGTATAATATTTGAACAATTAATTAATTAAATAAAAAAAAATATTTATAACACAAAAAATATTGTTATTGATATTATTATTTACTCATTATTGACGCTCAGGACCGTTCGTTGTGGCGACATTTTTTTTTTATTTTCTTTTTATAGTAGTTAAATCACCCAATGACTAATCCTGTCTTTGGGCGGATCGGAAAACAGTGTCAGACTCTTACTGACTGAACAACCTACCCCATTCCTACGTTGCCATATACATATACAAGGGCCAGAGCCTTCTTGTGACGACACTTAGAGGAGGCCTTTGTAAAACAGTGGACGTCTTTCGGCTGAAATGATAACTATTTATTAAGTATTGTAATTATTGATAATACAATTATTATTGATTATGATATGCCTTTGTTAATGTTACAAGTTATTTACGCAGTAGTGTTAGTGAGATTTTCTTTAAGTTTTTCTCAAATGTATGCGAGTAGAACCAAACCAATCATTTTTGGCATTTGACAGAAACACCGTTCAATAGTTACGCAAACTGTAATTAAACATTATTTGTATGTACATAGCGTAAAGTAAATGATATCTTAAAATTGTTGTCCAAAGTTATTTAAACTTTTGAGCCCTGAGCGAGCCCTGGTGTTTGCACACCTTACGTGTAGGGGGGAAACCTTAATGAAACATTTTTTATCTTAGCACTTGCCAGCGTGATTGATAAACATATATTGATACCAAATTTGATCTTTCTAGTGCTAACGATCGCTGAGATTATCCGCGTACGGACAGACGGTCAGACAGACAGACTTGGCGAAACTATAGTGGTTCCTTGTTGACTATGGAACCCTAAAAACTAGGACAGTATTAAGGTAATATCACAAAAAAAGTTATAAATACCCAATCACAAGTTATAGAAAAAAAACTAAAAAAAAAAATTGATGAATAAACCACTAAGGTTGCTAATAACTCTTTTTATAGGTATTTGTTATGACAAATTGTTACAAGGATCCTTCATATATCAGACATGTTTATGAAAATTTAAGAAACCTATCTACAAGGTAAGAACTCCGTTAAAATCATATTTGTATTATTTATTTATTTATTTATTTAATCTTCATGGACAATAGTGGTACATAGGCGGACTTAATGCAACAAGGCATTCTCTACCAGTCAACCTTTGGGTTAAAAAGACAACACTGCGGTAGGTGTGCACAATAAATAAATATAAAATAATAGATATATTTAAAACTAAACAAGTTTTTTTTTTTTTTTTTTTTTTTAGGTAGGTAAAAATCATCCAATGACGAGTCCCACCCTTGGGCGGAGCGGGAAACAAGTGTCAGACTCTTACTGACTAAACAACCTACCCCATTCCAACGTTGCCATATACACCAGGGCCAGAGCCTTCCTTTCAGACGCGAACCCATGGCCCCAGTTGGCTTCGACCCTTTTGCAGGGTCCCTACGGTTTGCTGACAACTCCTTGAGGCGCGCGGGAACAGTGCGCGCCGTCGACGACTGGGCTTGGTCCGGACGGTTACCAGACGATTGGACGGCGAGCTACCCATTGCTCGCCATCCACAAGCCCGCGCCTACGGTGGCCGGAAATCGGGATCGGAATCTCGGCGGCGTCTCGGGCGTGAGCGCCGTTGCCTTAAGCGGTCGGCTTCCTCCTTTGCTAGCATTACTGCTTCGCAAAAGGAGGCGACCGCCTGCCACTCCTCTTCGCTCCGGACCATGGCCTCGACCAAGGCCCGGCGCGAGAGATCGCCGCCGCCGATCGCCCCCACGAAAACTAAACAAGTTTTTTTTTTTTTTTTTTTTAAATTAAACAAGTTCAAAAAACAAGGTCAATTTTATGTGCAATACAAATTAATCTTGGATATAAAATCGCTTAAGAGCGGCCAACCCGACGTACATTTTCATACAACGGCTCTTAAGTGATTCTGATGTTATTATACACCTTTTTCCGGATATTTTGGATACACAGATATCTTGTGGATATTATATAGGCTTCTATAAAAATCAAAAAATAAATTTGCGTTACTGTCCATAATATGTAGTCCTATATTAAAAATACTTCTATTCAAGGCTTCTCTTTGTGCATTTGATCTAGATTCTAAATAATATTTTTTTTTTCAAAAATCTTTAAGGGTTTAATCGAATACAATAAAATCAAACCAACTACAATGCTAATTCAAAGTCGTTTCAAAATTATAAAATCTGTTTTATAATTTTGAAACGAGCAGAATTCGAAAGGAATATCATAAAAACCCGTATTTCCTGGGACCAGTTTTCTGAAACATTCGATTTAATTGTAGAATTTTTGAATGCCAACAGAGTTTTCCGGTGTTATCTAAATTTTTTCGCATTACTTCTGCATCAAACATCACTTTGGATTGCGTTAAATGAAGCAACAAGCTTTTAAACCATGCGCGATGTTGATAATAGGCAAGTGGTGAAGGCCCACCTTAAGTAGGACCTTCCCGAGCCGTTTATCGTCAACGTGAGAATGGTTTAAGTGCTTGTTGTTTCAATCAACGCAATCCAATGCAATTTTTGATAAAGAGGCTTTTTGTTTGTTGTGTGCAAAAATCATCTAATGACGTTTACTCCTCTAGGCCGGAGCGGGAAACAGTGTCAGATTCTTAATAGTGATTCTTTGCCCTTCACACTGGGGCCAAGCCTTTCTTTTAGGAAGAGACCCTGAACCCCAGTAAGTTTCGACCCTTTTGCAGAGTCCCTACAGATAAAGAGGCATCATGAAAAAGAAAATTATCAATTGGGCAAAATCAACCCATGACATCTCCCACCCTTGGGCGGAACGAGAGACGGTGTCAGACTTTTATTGACTAAAAATGCACCCCGTTTCTTCGTTACCTTCCTTCCGGGCCCTGGTGTTCAATTTGACATTAGCAGTAGCCCCAGGAGGCTTCGACTCTGCTTGGCTACAATACAACTCCTTGAGGCGCGCGCGAACAATACGCGCCGTCGACGACTTGGGCTCGGTCCGGACGGTAACTGGACGGTTGGACTCGTACAAAGGGATGGATGCCCAGTTTTATCATAATTTGAGATTAAGAAAAGGACACTAGCATACATTTCTTAGCCATAAATTCAAAGTCAATCCGTGTGAAACGGGGTAGGTCGCTAGAACTTAATACCTACTTAAATAATATTAAAAAAAAGGTGGCCAGTAAAAACAGGTCCTAAGTTTAAGTTAAGTTAAATTTAAGTTAGTCCAGGACAATAGGTATAAGTGAAGGTTATTTTTTTGCTTAAGCATATTCTTTTTTTAATCAAAATTATGTTCGTCAGAATGAACAAATAGTGACGCTAATAAAATTACTTACGGAAAGCTTCAATCATAGATTCTATAATTATATAAGGGACAAAGTTCAATTGTATGATGCAAATAACATGTTTTTTAAGTCTTTTTTTAAGTTTAAGTTAAGTAAACATGGCCGTAAGTATGGATAAATATAGTCGATATCGATACTAATAATAAAAAAAAATAGTGGTTTGTCTGTCTGTTGTTTCGATTAATCTCTAAAACGAATGGACCGATTTTTACGGGACTTTGAAGCTAATTTTTTTCTCCCACGGAATAAGGTCTTCATTCCTGAGGGGTGGGGGGCGTTGGGGAAAGGTTATATATATCTTCGAAATAGATATGATGAGATAATCAATTTGTTGCAGTTTTTTACTAAAAGAAAGAAAACTAAACTAGAAAAGTTTGTGTGACTAATTTTCACTCGTGCGCCGCCAGGTGTAGAGGGGGGGGGGGGGTCACCAGTTAATCATTATCATTCCAGCTGAAAATCTGTCTTCAGTTGAACATAGACTACCCAGACAAAGTGGGGTCACTGAGGGACCAGGTGTACGTCTCATATCCATCGGATTCACGTGGCCTTCTCCAGGTCATCGGTCCACCTTGTGGGCCTTCCAACGTTGCGTCTTCTGCCACTCCTGAATCTACGGATGATATATTATATACTTTAATTCCGATCCCGATTTCCGGCCACCGTAGGCGCGGGTTTGGGCCTTCCGGTCGACTGGTAACGAGCCAGACTAAGCTAGGTCGTTGACGGCGCGCTCTGTTCCCGCGCAGCTCAAGGAGTTGTCAGCAAATGTAGAGGCCCAACTGTAGGACCGAAGCATACTAGAGTCCCGGCCCCGGTCCGGTTTCTGAAAGGGAGATCCGACTCCGGTATGGGGGCTAAGAAGGAATGGGGTGGGTTGTTTAGTCAGTAAGAGTCTGACACTGTTTGCCGCCCCGATTCGTTATTAGATGATTTTTTCCACCATAAAAAAGCCCAGTGCCATTTAATTTGGCGATTCATTGAGCTGTCTTTTTTTTATTGGTAATAGGTTCGCGCTTGACCCCTATCTCACCTGATGGAAAGCGACGATGCGGTCGACGATGGAGCGCGCTTACCTAGAAGTAGCCTATTCACTTTTGAGTTAAAGATTCCCGGTCTTACAGCCATGTTCAAGCCTAATAAATCCATCTCCCCATACCTTCTAGCTAGGCAGTTAGCTACAGGCTAAGTACTAGTTTCGACACCTCGTCTGCAAGTGTACACAAAGTTATTAGTGCAGCAAGGTAGCCGAGTGTTGGGTAATAGTCGCTCGCAACACACTGGAGCCTGTTGCTGGGAAACCTGTTTGTTCAAATTGTGTGGTTATCTGGTTATGTGTGAGGTAGTAGGGTGGGTTGAGGAGGGAGGTGGCATTGAAATTGTGGTGTGTTGTGTTGAAGAAACATAAGAAAGAAAATAATTCTTTTTGACAGTGACTGATTGATGACCAGAGGGCTGGCTCGTTCTTCATTCAAAGAATTAGCATTGCCATTCCACGTGGTTCCGCGCGGGCTTGTGGACGGCGAGCAATGGATAGCTCGCCGTCCGATCGTCTGGTAACAGTCCAGATTAAGTCCACGGTACGCTCTGTTCCCGCGCGCCTCAATTAATTTCAGCAAATGTAGAGGCCCAACTGCAGGGCCGAAGCCTACTGGGTCCCTCTGGGTCGCTCTGTTCCCGCGCGCCTCAATTAATTTCAGCAAATGTAGAGGCCCAACTGCAGGGCCGAAGCCTACTGGGTCCCGGTCCGGTTTCTGAAAGGAACGTCCGACCCTGGTATGAAGGCTAAGAAGGAATGGGGCAAACCGTAGGGACCCTGCAGAAGGGTCGAAGCCAACTGGGGCCACGGGTTCGCATCTGAAAGGAAGGCTCTGGCCCTGGTGTATATGGCAACGTTGGAATGGGGTAGGTTGTTTAGTCAGTAAGAGTCTGACACTGTTTTCCGCTCCACCCAAGGGCGGGATTCGTCATTAGATGATTTTTCCTACCATGAAAAAAAAAACGTGAATATGGACAGTTTTCGCAGGGTACGACTTGTGTAGTTTATTCATGGCGTGAATTCGCGCGTGAATTCACAACACTAGAGCCGTCATTATCTGTAAACCTTGACATTACGTAGCGGTGTTAAAAACGTTATAAAACTAAAAGAAATGATTATAATAAAAATAAAGAATAATAATGTCACGAAAGCTGATATGCTAATTGCTAACCTCGACAACTAAATTCATTAAAGAGTTTTTGTTTTCATATTTTTCTTTGTAAATTAGTTACACCATAGTTGTAGGAACATTAAGTTATCAAATACGACTCATTTATATGTAGGGTTGAAACAGAAAAGCCGGAAAGACCAAATTAAGCCGGAGTACAATTACGTAAAAGGAGTGTACGTAAAATCTTAGTGTAAAATGACTTTTTTTTAAAGTACAACTAGATTTTTTTTACGTATTTGCCACAAAATGTTAAAATTAACGAATGTTGTTCTAATGAAACTTCAATTCCATATTTTTATACAGGGTGTCATTGACATGTTAACGCAAACGAATACCATAGATCCAGTACATGATTCTAGACACCCCAGTGATGGAATTTTTTGTCGGTTTTTTCTTATTTTTTTCTAATGAATTTTTGAAGTTTTTTTAATTAAACTGTATAAAAACGTCAATTTAACATTTTTTGCGAAAAAAATGGGTGCAAAACATTCCAAATTAAAAATGTCATCGGGTTTGATTAGAATAACGACTATATTTGCCTCGATGATTTGTTTATTAATTTTATTTTGTAAAAAAAAAAATGTTTTCTTTTTTTTTCTAAAAATATCATTGGGATTGGTCAGAATAACGATTTTATACAGGTTAAAAATAAAAAACAATACTTTTTTTTTAAATTTGAAAAATAAACCGACGAAAAATTCCAACACTGGAGGGTACTGTCAAAACAATCATGTACTGGATCCATGGTATTCGTTTGCGTTAACATGTCAATGACACCTTGTATATCCCGCCCTTGAGCGGACGAGGGGATAGTTTAATACCTTTCGAAGATTTGATTTTTTTAAATTTAAAATAAGTCACCTGTAGTGTCAAAAAACAAAACGTATGAATGAGTTTTTCAGTTTTGTATTTTTCTCGAGATAATTGTTGAAAATTATGGCGCGGCTAAGCGCAAATAGAGTTTGTGCTATGAGTACTAGACAACTGATAAACATACTTATGAATTATTAAAATCATACAAATTATAGATAAATTACACCCAGACACAGAATGGTCATACTCATTTGTCTTGGGTGGGGATCGAAACCAAGACCTTCAGCATAGCAGTCAAGGCCACTAACGACTAGACTTGACCAGACTAATAGGCTCTGGAGTGGGGACCAAGTACCGGAACACGTTGCGTTGGTAGTCCACCAGCAAGGTGGACCGATGACTTGGTCAGGGTTGCTGAAATTCTGTTTATGTGACGCACAGGACCGGTCGTTGTGGCGACGGTTAGAAAAGACCTATGTCCAACAGTGACGAATTTCGACTGAAATGATGGCGTATATATATAATACTCGTTGTCCCGACTACAGACCTTGTACTGCCCTAAAACCGGGTAAATAGTAAAAAAAAAATAAGAAACCATTTGCAGCGCAACATACTTGGTCCTATTATATTTTAAAACCATCTAAGAAACCACTCAATAGCTAAACACAAAAGATTTCATCTAAATCGGTCAAGCCGTTTAGGAGTTAGGCCACATATTCACGAACAGAAAAATTATACATATATAAAGATATTTTACTGCATATTGTATAATAGTTACATTCTGCTGTACACAAAAAAACGCATTTATAATATTAGTCAGGACACTAAATGTTACGTTTTTATTTCTAGAATATTGTAAATGCATTACTCAAAATTGTAAATAAGTATTTCTACTTTTTGAAAAACATTTTGCAAAAACATTATTTTGTGCACAGTGTGCCATTAGTTTTATTTACGTGGACAAAGTACTAGCAGGCAGGGGTGCCATTTTTCTAAGAAAACAGCCTTGAACGCAGCGCTGGCCCACCGACGAAATCCAAATAGGTAGGTATATTCAAATCACCTACAAATTCAATGTACCTGGAGTTGTCAGCAAAACTGTCGAGACCCGCAGAAGAGTCGAAGACAACTGGGGCCATGGGTTCGTGTCTGAAAGGAAGGCTCTGGCTCTGGTAATAACAACGTAGGAACGGGGTAGTTGCTTTAGTCTGTAAGACTGTGACACTGTTTCCCGCACGACCCAAGCACTGGATTCGTCATTGGATTTTTATCAACCATAAGAAAGTGCTAGCTTTTGCCAGCAGCTTTGTCTGTGTGAAAGTAGGACATTATATCACGAAAACATACTTGCAGAATAACGATTCAAAGGTTACTGCTCATATACCACACTAGCTGTGCCCGCGACTTCGTCCGCGTGGTCAGTGGCGGATTTGCAGTCCTGGCCGCTGTAGGCCCCAGGCTACGTGCCGCCCCCTTTCTCAGTACTCATCATTACTAGACACATTATTCATGAATTACTTTATTCCCATTTTTAATTGATTCCGTAAACTGTTTAACTAAAAGTATTAGCTTATAAAGCTAGTTTAGAATATTTTTGGACATTTAAATAAAACATTTAAAACGGTTTTAGGTTTTATTTTGAATAAAATAAATGTTTTACAAAACTCGTCTATCTTTTATCGTTTTCTTGTTTTAAAAAAGATTTTTTTCTGCTTCCTTAAGTTTGATTGATTATTTATGCAACAAAATATTAATTCTGATCAAAATAAATCATCTCACTCTCACAAGGACATTATACAGATAAGATTTGCCGTTTACAGTATAGTCCAGTGCAATTAGCACTGTTAACGATACAAAGTGGACCTAAATAGTAGTAGAATGAAAAGGAAGATAATATAGCAAAAATTTAAGGAAAAATAAATTACGGTCGATCTGAGGTCGAGAAGTGGATGGGTGTGCGGTTTTAAGGGTAAAAAATGGTTTATCTCTAATTCCGGCAAAACTACCGGTTTTATGGAAAAAAGCCACATTTCCAACATGAAATCCCCTTTAAATCTTATAAAAAATTTAATAAACACCTCAGTACATTATTACATAGTATAAAACAAAGTTGCTTATCCCTGTGTATGCTTACATCTTTAAAAGTTCGCAACAGATTTTGATGCGGTTTTTTTAATAGATAGAGTGATTCCAGAGGAAGATTTATATGTATAATATATCACCTTTGCACCCGCACGAAGCTGGAGCGGGACGCTAATAATGATTAAACAAAAGTAATTTCCGATTCGAGATTTTTTAGTTTTTTGCATTTTCTGAAAAAACTTACTGTATTAATGTATACTTTTTTTACACTATCAAAAAGTAAAGATTTCAATGAATAAGAAGACAACAAACTTTAAAAAAAAATCACATATTAAAAATATGTGATTTTTTTTCGATTGAAAAATAGGCTGTTTTTTCGATGTTAAGTCAAAATAAATAATAATATAATAATTGTTTATTTCAGCCATCAAAAGAACCATTTTTTGTTAGTAATATTTTACATGCTAAAACTTAAACACTAGGATTAGTAATAATAATTGCAACATACATTAGTGGATCATGAACTTACGAGACACTTCAGGCGGACAATGATTCCTCATGAGGTGCCGCAGCACAGGAGCTGTCGGATCCTCGGCCACGACTTTCAGAATGCTGTTGTCACTCCCCCGAATCCTCCTCACAAGCGATGCCACCTTTTTTCTGAAGATCGCATGAAAGTCGTCCGAATGTGATTGGGCAAACATCCCCGAGGCACTACAGAAACGAGGGAGTTTCAAAAATCATCCTGAAAACATTATTATATTGGACGCGCAAGGCGCTTAACGTCCCACGTGAGCAGTTGAGCTACAGACTTCCCGTATACAGGCCTTGGCAGTACGCTTTAAACAAAGTTATTTTGACCTGATCGCTACAACGAGAAAATCTGCGCGCCAACATGCTCCCAAAATAAAGAGCAACTGTGAATATTTTAAATCAAAAAAAAATATAGTAAGTTTGGGACATGAAAAGGAAACTTTTATCCAAATTTTGTGAAAAAAAAGTTATTTTTAAAGGAGATAAAAATTAAATTAAAAAACTCGGTTTTTTGGACTTTTCACATAGATTTTGAGGCTATGTGAAAAAGTGTAAATACAAAAGTGGTAGATCTTTTTATGACCTACAAGTTTGCTATTAGACAATTTTCCATAAAATCAATAGTTTTGCCAGAAATCGAGAGAAACCATTTTTTACCCTTAAAACCGCACACCCATCCACTTCTCGACCTCAGATCGACCGTAATTTATTTTTCCTTAAATATTTGCTATATTATCTTCCTTTTCCAATGGGTTTCATTCTACTACTATTTTGTTCCCTTTCAAAAGCTATCTGCACTGGTCTAGTATGTCAGTTGGTCATACAGTTTCGGAGATAATATAAAATTACTAAAAAGTCAAATGCCGCTACCACAACTTTCATTACGGACGTCCCAGCAAACATTTTCGTCATATAAGAAAACATTTATATGATCTTGAGTCTTATTAAAGTTATTTTACAGTATTATTTTTAACTCTTCGTCATGTACTGGTGCATTATCTGACCGAATAGTCGTATACAGTTTTTGTCGTATTATAATGTCGTATAGACGTTATTTCGATTTTCTTATACAATCGTCATATAATAGTGTCTACGACGACATCTATAAGACTTACATATACAACTTTTCGTCGTGTAAACGTTTTCATAGTATAAACGTCATAATACTGTCAATTTCGTCATATAATAACTTTTTATACAACTGCTAAACGGATAATAATTGTTTAAAAGTAGTTTTTGTAACCATTACATATAATTCGAATATTAGTATTACGAACGGCCTCTATACAACCTAAAGTATCACAAACATGACAACACGACTGCTATTTAATTAATAGTCGTTTTAAAGGTTTATAATAACCTTATATACCACTTCCACCATTTTGAAATCGTATTTATCATATTTATTTAGGTTCAACATGGATCTAAAAAAGTGGAAAAGTGTTAAAAGAAGTGGTGGATTCAAAAGAAAAGTTAAAAACAATTATCATTCGATTCAATCACGTACTTTAATACAAAGTGATAGAGCTCAAGCTGTGAGTGAGGAAAATGGGAAGGGTTCCGTATCACATTTAAATGCAAGTTTGACCAATCAATTATAAAAAGTGGGCAATAGTGTTTCATACAACTCAAATATATATTTTGCTCCGCTTATTCATACATTTAAGAAATAGGTAATAAAAAGGCAGTAAAACTTGTTTATTTTTTTTTTTAATTATTCCCAGGAACGTAATTAACATTTCAAGTAATTCAAAATGTGACACTTATTGAATATCAATATTAAGGAAAGATTTGAAATACTACTAGTTTTAGAAAAATTTAGTTTTATTTATTTATTCACTCTTTGAGCCATAAATGTAAATTAACAAAACCAAACCTTCATTTAGTTTGCCATATTGAAACATCTAATTTAGCTAGCTAGCTAGTAATAATCTCACAATAGAATATACAAAACTACTACACAACAGGTATCTTATACATATAATTATTAAAACTAAAAATAAGACTTTGGTGAATGTTTTAATCGCGTTCGAATGCGGTAAGGTGCGTTAATCGATACAAACCTATTTTAAACTTTCGATATTAGGAACTTTTATCTTCTTAACATAACATACTAAATCACAAAAATCAGTCTAAGTTCAAGAAGAAGAAGAAAGAAGTTAACAAAATCCTGATATCATGTTTTATTGTATAATTATCCACGCTCAGTGTAGGGTTCCGTAGTTTCCCATCCTTCACGCTCTTATCATTTCAATAAAGTCCATCTTTGTTAAAAACTTATCAACATCCGCATAATTATAAATCATCGTGGGGTTTACCTAAAACAAAAGTTTTATTAAGATTTTACTAAAATCTAAGGCCCGGTGCTCATTATATCGGCATCGGCAAGGAAAGGAATCTTTCGGCATTTGTTATTACGATCATATAATATAATAATATATTGTACAACTATCACCCAACGCCATCTAGTCTCAAACTAAGCAGAGCTTGTGTTATGAGTACTAGACAACTGATAAACTACACACACATACATACAACACACACACACACTACATACACTACACATACATACACACACGCACTACACACACACTACATATATCATGGAAAGTTCTACTTTATTGCCATGAAATAAATGTATAATGCTTTTTATTACCAAAAATGCTCTGCCGTGCCGATGCCGATAATGGGCGCCGGGCCTTTGTCACGTAAATCTCCTTGTTCTTAAAATATACATTCTTTGAATTAAGTTAGCTAGGGTTTTATTATTTTCAGTATTGATCCCTAAATTAACATTCATGGCGTACATATTTACAATGAACTTGCAGTTTATAGATCGGGAAGTTATATAGCTGTCTTATAACGCTGTCACATAATAAATTATTGATAGAAATATCTGAAAACATTAAAATTTTAAAAGCGCATTAAAATTTTGTTAAAAACGTATCTCACATTAATCAGTAAACTTGATTGCACAATGGTCTACCACTGATGAAATGAAATTTATCACCTCAAATAACAGATAAAATGCAAAATGGACTCAGCTGTCAAAAACACTGCTAAGTTAATATTAATATTTTATAATAATTTGTTCAAAATGATCTTTAAATGACAATAACTCACCCATACATCATATAAAAGTCATATTGTGTGACACGAAGTCGAATACAAGCCGCAACAGCTATCATTACACGACATGTAGTCAAATCACCGACGTGTATACGACTACTATGCGACTAAATAGGTATTTATATGACTGTTACACGAAACTCTTAGCACCTTAAGTTGGATAAAATGGGCCCAAATGCCGTCGAGTAAACGACCTTATGATATTTATACGATTATACTAAATAACATTAAGTTGCTACCAAAACGTCTACTCAACGTCTAAAATGTTTGTTGGGGTTATATCCATTTACCCATAGATGGCGTACTGCAAATACGTCATTTTTCTGAATCGCGGTGTTAAGATTTTCCATGCATTGATGACCCTTTCGAATTTTTGTGTCAACGTTCCATTCAATTGATGTTCAAATTGATGTTTTATTGATCGTAAAAAAAAACATGAAATGTGATAATCGATTCTGGTACGTTTTATTTATGTAGGTAGGTATGGAGAATTAGAGATTGAGTGAGACCTTTTTCACTATCTAAATATAGCGCCTGTCCAACTCCAGAGTCGCGCCCATTGCCACCAGCTTCACACTGCCGTCGCACACATTACAATATTTTTTTTGCACGATTTGCCGCCCTTTATATCCGGCCGCCCTAGGCCCGGGCCTACTGGGCCTTAGGGCAAATCCGCCACTGCGCGTGGTATAGTTATTTTGGGCATCATATTTATTTTTGCAAACAACCTCAGCTTTATAAATTATAGCTGTTACCCACGACTTTGCCCGTGTCAATTTCTGTAATTATTTTAGACAATTTGGTTTTTAAAAGAACATAATTATCTAAAAGTACTTCATAGAGCTACACACCCCCTTGGGCACGCCATAATCTCGGCGGTAAGTCCCCTCTTTGAGGCGTAGTTGGATAGAGATTACGGCGTCCTCACCTTCCGCATGACGCAGGTTCTCACCGGACATGGGAAGTTCAAGAGATTCCTGCGCCAGATTCATGCGGAAGAGACGCCCGGGTGTCGCCACTGAGTGGCCAGCCCGGAGGACACGGTGGAGATGTGCCCCGCTTGAGAAGAGCATCGCCGTGTCCTCGTGGGGGTGATCGGCGGCGGCGACTTCTCACGCCGGGCCTTGGTTCAGGCCATGGTCCGCAGCAAAGAAGAATGGCAAGCGGTCGCCTCCTTCTGCGAAGCAGTAATGCTTGTAAAGGAGAAGGCCGACCGCATAAGGCAAGGGCAACTTTGTCCTCGCCGTAGCCGTCGCCGCCGCGATCTCGCCGATATCCGGCCACCGTAGACGCTGGCTTGCGGACGGTGAGCAATGGGTAGCTCGCCGTCCGGTTGTCTGGTAACAGTCCAGACCGAGACGAAGTCGTCGACGGCGCGCACTGCTCCCGCGCGCCTCAAGGTGTTGTCAGCAAACTATGAAGCCCTTCAGGGTCGAAACCTCCTGCAGCCGAGGGTTGGTGCGAAAGCGTTATACCGGGACTCTGGGAATAAGGCAAGGGAGGAACGGGGTAGGTTGTTTAGTCAGTAAGAGTTTGACACTGTTTCCCGCTCCGCCCAAGAGCGGGATTCGTCATTGGATGATTTTTATCTACCATAAAAAAAACCCCTCCGCGCCGCCGCAAGCAACCCCTCTCCTCGCCCGCCGGCCAGGCGCAGAGTCATATTTTGCACATCATGCGGCGCGTGTGAATTTTATATCGGAGTTATTTTAAAATTGTAATAACTTCTAAGATATTCATTGAAAATAAGTGATGTCAAAGACAATTTTGTTCACAATTACATACTCTGAATCAACAACACATTTATTTGGATAAAGTTTAATATTACTATGTTGATACAACTCTACCAAATAATTGGTAATAATGCATTAATTTCGGCCAAATTTGATTCCCATAAAAACGGCTCTAGTGAGTTAATCTTAAAAGATAGACATATACTGTCGCGGACATTTTTTTAGATCATTTTAAGAGGAATAATTTCGTCATACACATTTTTTTGTTATCTTGAACCGTTTTCGCAGCGCACGCAACGAAAGCCCTCAAAGATGAATATTATTCCCCGTTTTTTCCCACATTTTCCATTATTTCTCCGCTCCTATAAGTTGCAGCGTGATGTTATATAGCCTAAAGCCTTCCTCGATAAATGGTCTATTCAACACAAAAAGAATTATTCAATTCGAACCAGTAGTTCCTGAGATTAGCGCGTTCAAACAAACAAACAAACAAACTCTTCAGCTTTATAATATTAGTATAGATTTCATCCAAATCGGTAAAGGACTAATAAATATAATACACACACATATAGCCTTTCACCTTTATAAAGTACTAGCGACCTGCCTCAGCTTCGCACGGGTACTGATATTGAATATATTATACAAATAAACCTTCCTCTTAAATCATTTTATCTATTCAAAAAACCGCATCAAAATCCATTGCGTACTTTTAAAGATCTAAGCATACATAGGGACAGCCGTAAGCAACTTTATTTTATACTATGTAATGATGATAAGTGTGATTTCTTCAACCGCATCAATAATGGTGTTCTCATATGTTAAAACTTTGCAACGCTATGAATAATACTTAAATAAAAATTATACAGTAATTATAATTTGTGCCATATTTAAATAGAATATTTCTAAATCATTGTTTTGTTTCGCTAAACTATGCCATAGTGAAAAGTCATTAACCTAGTAACGCATTAGATTTCGTTATTTTAGGCTTTAATACAAGGTTTTTGTGGTCATAAATGAATTCATTTGAAATATATTAAAAATTTCTAGCTTTATTGCAAATTGTGTCAATATAATGAAAAAAAAAAATTAAAATAAAAAGTAAAAAAATAAATAACTTCAAACAATATTAATAGATAAATAAAACGCAAGGGTTTCTAAAAAAGATTTTTTCGAGTGATGTTCAGTATTTTAGTTATTCGTATATTGATTCTTATGCATATTAATGTAAAATTTGTGAAGTGTTGTATTTCAAAAATATCAGCACAACTAGACTTTACGTGAGATCATCAAAATAGGCGTGATTTCGGAAAAATGGAGCTGAGAAATTAAATGTAAATATGAGAGCAAAGCATGCCGAGAAGATTAACTCGATACATTTGATGCCAAATATTGCAACAGAATAAAAATATGTCACATTTTCATTATAATTGAAAATAAAGTGTCCGTATTTTAATTAGAGCAGTGGTGGCCGAGTGGTGACGGCCCCAACTTACGAGTTGTAGGTCGCGGGTTCAAACCCAACCAGGCGTATTACTTTGTGTAATTTATTTCATCACCACTGCTCTCAAAACGGTGACGGAAAACGGCGTGTCTTAGAACCAAAAAATCGAAAACAATGTGACATCCACCAACCCGCACCGCACCTACGTGGTGGATCACGGCCCATTCCCTCTCCTAGAAGGGAGGCCTGTGTCCCAGCATAGGGAACATTAAAAAGGCTGATGATGATTTTAAAAAGTAAGATAAATTAAAAAATAAAGACAAAGAAAGTAAAAAAGAGAAAAAAGACACTGGTTAAATGCACAAACCATGTGATGACAAAAAACAGTCTTTACGTATGAAAAAGTAATTTTTTCCATCAAAACAAAAACAGAAAGTCATAAAAGTCTAGACAGACATTTAACCAAAAGTTCTCATGCGCATCCCATTAAAAACCAAATCACGTATTAAATCGAGACCATACAAAACTGACATCCAAGCTTATTTATCAGATCACTGGCCACTAACAAATAAATAAAGATACAATGGCTATTTTGACCACAAATGGCTTAATTCGTCAACACTGGCACAATACACACAATCATACAATGTGTGTATACTTTTGTCCACTTTTTTCGCTAAGTTGCACACCGTGCGAAAAGCGGTATTGTCGAACGAATCATCAATTTAAAAGTTAAATGTACGTAACTGCTCAATTTATTTAAATAAGATTAATTTGCATGCGGTTTCCGTGTTGTTTTTATATTTGCTATATAATTTATTTTTGACCAATAGAATTCAAAATAACCTAGGGGTATAAAAAATCAGTTACGTACTATTCTCAGACCAAACGAATATACCAAAAAAAATCGACCAGAGATTTCCATACGTACGTATATGTATTATACTGACTTAATTAATTTATTTAGTAAACTGTACAAATAATTAGATATCTAACCTTAAAACTACATAACCCTAATTAACAATAATCAGTTTATATTAAATATAAACTGATCGATCTTACCTTTCCGTCGAAATGTTAAAAGAATGTGTTAATGAAGGAAATAGGTGATTATGATTCGTCGGAGATGAACGGGTTTACAAATAATGACTCGCTGACGGGTTTATTTAATCCACCGATGCTTTCGATTAATTATGAAACATGTAACTGGATTAATCCACACCCTTAATTATTTATTTCTTTGGAAAAAATAACAGTTACACAAAGTGTCTTAGTTAATAATCTAATTAGCTAACCTTATAAAACCCTATTAGAACATTATGTTACAATTTTGACTGGCTTGTTGGTCTAGCAGTTAGTAGCCTGACTGCTATGCCGGAGGTTGTAGCTTCGATTCCTACCAAGGAAAAATATTTGTGTGATGAGCACGATCATTATTTTGTGCGCACTGTTCCCGCGCGCCTCAGGGAGTTGTCAGCAACTATAGGGGCCTAGCAAGGTCGAAGGCTTCTGGAGCCAAGGGTTGATGCGAAAGCGGAACACGGCCCTGGAACTAAGGCTGGAAGGAACGGTGGGTCGTTTAGTCAGTAGAAGTCTGCCATTGTCTGCTGCTCCACCCAAGGTGGGATTCGTCATTGGATGATTTTTTCCACCATAAAAAAAAGAAACCAAGGACAAATGTTTATGTGACATTCACGATCATTTTTTTTCTGTCTGAGTGATTTTTTTTTTACACAACTATCACACAACGTCTAGTCCCAAACTAGACGTTGTGTGATAGTTGTGTAAAAAAATAAATAAGCTAAGCAGAGTTGTTCGAGTTTTCAATTGCTAAAATATCGCAGCATCTAACTTCAGACTCGCCAAGATTCGACGGCCGTACTATATAATGATCCTTTTTAAGGAAAGCCCATCTGTAGTATCAAGTTTGTATAATACTACTTGTAATTTGTGCTGTACGTTTACACCCGTATTCACAAACGTTACTATGCGGTCTCACAGTGCTCGCGAGCGCACAGGGCAGGGTTTGTGAACTACGCAACACAAACGAACCAATCACAGAGCTCTATTTCAACACTGTGCGTTTGCTTAGTCAAGGGTCGTTTGAGTATTGTTTGTGAATACGGGTGTTATTATGTTATACACCGTTAAATCTTGATCGTTTTAATCCCTTGGAGGATCGATTCAGTACATGAAACACTATCGATTGGTAAAGTTAGAATAAAAAAACAAAGTACTTTTTTTTTAAACTTGAATTAATTTAGGCATGTTCTAAATTGATTTCTTTAAGTAAACGTCAGCTGGGCGAGTTCAATGACCTCTAGGTAGTTAGTACGAAATGACCGACAACTACCTACAAGGTCAATGACTCGTTTACTTAAAGAAATTAATTTCATAAATGCGTATATCAATAAAAGATTAAGAAAAAAAGTACGTTATTTTTTTATTTTATTCACACAAATCGATAGTGTTTCATGTACTGGATCGACCCTCTTCGGGATTAAAACGACTAAAATTTAACGGTGTATGTTAAATAAACTAATCCCAATTGGAATTGAATTTGATTTAAGGTTTTAAAAAAAGAAGTCGAACCATGTCGTAATTGTCTAACTATGCTACTATAAAAAAAGAAGTCGAACCATGTCGTAATTGTCTAACTATGCTACTATAAAAAAAGAAGTCGAACCATGTCGTAATTGTCTAACTATGCTACTATAAAAAAAGAAGTCGAACCATGTCGTAATTGTCTAACTATGCTACTATAAAAAAAGAAGTCGAACCATGTCGTAATTGTCTAACTATGCTACTATAAAAAAAGAAGTCGAACCATGTCGTAATTGTCTAACTATGCTACTATAAAAAAAGAAGTCGAACCATGTCGTAATTGTCTAACTATGCTACTATAAAAAAAGAAGTCGAACCATGTCGTAATTGTCTAACTATGCTACTTTAAAAAAAGAAGTCGAACCATGTCGTAATTGTCTAACTATGCTACTATAAAAAAAGAAGTCGAACCATGTCGTAATTGTCTAACTATGCTACTATAAAAAAAGAAGTCGAACCATGTCGTAATTGTCTAACTATGCTACTATAAAAAAAGAAGTCGAACCATGTCGTAATTGTCTAACTATGCTACTATAAAAAAAGAAGTCGAACCATGTCGTAATTGTCTAACTATGCTACTATAAAAAAAGAAGTCGAACCATGTCGTAATTGTCTAACTATGCTACTATAAAAAAAGAAGTCGAACCATGTCGTAATTGTCTAACTATGCTACTATAAAAAAAGAAGTCGAACCATGTCGTAATTGTCTAACTATGCTACTATAAAAAAAGAAGTCGAACCATGTCGTAATTGTCTAACTATGCTACTATAAAAAAAGAAGTCGAACCATGTCGTAATTGTCTAACTATGCTACTATAAAAAAAGAAGTCGAACCATGTCGTAATTGTCTAACTATGCTACTTTAAAAGTCAATCTATGTCCTATGAAGAAATACTGTGAACTTTAAATAAACATTCAATAACGTTATTTCACGATTGGCTTCACTTTTTTGAATTCATCAAAATTGGTCATACATACATATATGTATGTTAACATTCTCTTTCCTGTGATAATATGTTTGTAGCCTTCGAAAAGTGTGTAATGTTTTTCAATCATGATTATTTATGTAAAATTAAATAAGAAATTTAAATATGAACTATATATTGTCTCCCTGGTAGGAGGAGTGGCAGGCGGTTGCCTCCTTCTGCGAAGCAGTAATGCTAGCAAAGGAGGAGGCCGACCGCATGAGCCAACGGAGCTCACGCTCCAGACGCCGCCGCAATTCCGATCCCGATTTCCGGCCACCGTAGGCGCGGGCTGGCGGACTGTCTCAAGGAGCTGTCAGCAAAACCGTAGGGACTCTGCAAAAGGGTTGAAGCCTACTGGAGCCCAGGGTCTCTTACTGAAAGGAAAGCTTGGCCCCAGTGCGAAGGGCAAAGATAGATCGGGTTGGGGAGTTTGGTCAGTAAGAGTCTGACACTGTTTCCCACTCCGCCCAAGAGCGGGATTCGTCATTGCATGATTTTTGCACACCAAAAAAAAAAGAAAAAAAAAGCACCACGCCCTGTGACCAAAGCGATCATTGCAATCAACCATTGATATTATTTAGGTGCTGGGAAAGTCTTTTAAAACACCACACATATTTGACAAGTTTCAAAAAAATTAAGTAGACGGCTATTACGACTCTCTTATATTTCGTAGTATATAATATGGGCCACAATGGGTCTGTAGCTACTTAGTTCCCATTATACAATGGTGGTATGTGACATATTATTTATTAATGAGTCACTGTGAGAATTGGGCCTCGATGGTTCTCAGACGGTGACCAAACTAGATTAGGACAGTTCTGGGTCCAAATTTCTGGGTGTGGTAATCCATTGTGACCTGGTATGCGGTAGGAAATTTGTTACTTAACTTCGTCTGGAAAAGCACAATGGTGTAGTTTTTTTGAGGTGGGAAGTCGTTGAGTAGGTAAGTCCTCGCGCGAAGTGAGGCGAGAGTGTCAGATTTTTACTGACTAAAAACCCGACGTTGACGACGGCGACTCAAAGGAATGTCAGTAACACCGTAAGAGACTAGCAGGGCCGAAGCTTACTGATGCCAAGGTCCCAAATTGGAAACTCGTGGTCCTGGGACGCCAGCGTCAACACTAGTTGTCTGACATTCATGCTAAACTGTACCTATTTTGGTGCAGTCCTGAGGCACTTATTGTTACTTTCGTTTTATTTCTTTTAAAATTAACCGAATTATTGTGTTAGTGCCTTATGCTGTACAAAATAAATTATTTTTCTTTTTTCTTTTAAGGCAAAGAAGGAACACAGGAACGAGTTTTAGACAGTAGGTACAATTCAGTACAAACGCTCTGTCACTCTGTCCTAGAGCGAAAGAAGCTCTGGAAATGTTATTGCTGTAAAAAAATGCAAAATGCTTTCTTTACACAGTCTTTTTTTATCTTAAATTTGAACATCTATCTTAAATTTTAACATATATCTTAAATTTTAACATCTATCTATTTTTCTCGTCAATTTGGCTACCCTACACTACTCATGGGTGGGCCAGCAGTCTGTCTGGCTGTCTACCACAAATGATCCAATTGAGTCTGCTTTGTGAGCGACCCTCAATTTGTCCGTCACTCTATTATTACGGTGAAAATTTTAGCGACACCAAATTACCTACATACTTTGTTATTTAGGCAAATAAGTCGACAGAGATGCGGAGAAATTTGTCGATGCCATATTTACAAGCTTAGTTAGTTGGAAGTTTTACAATTCATAATTATAATGAATTTTACTAAGTTTATCTAGGACATTACTGACACCCGATGCCACAGCACTCAAAGCCGTTGGTCCCGGTGGTTTTTTTTATGGTGGGAAAAATCTTCTAATGACGAATCCCGTCCTTGGGCGGAGCGGGAAACAGTGACAGACTCTTACTGACTAAATGACCCACCCCATTTCTTCTTAGCATTCATACCTGGATCGAATCTTTTTCGCAGTTGGGCTTCTACATTTGCTGACGACTCCTTGAGAACGCACCCTTGGACGACTTGGCTTTGTCCGAACTGTTACCAGACAACCGGACGGCAAGCTGTTGGTCACGGTGGTCATTCGTACATCTTGGAAAATCGTTACAGGTGGTCATACGCCGTTTTTAATAACATGCGGTTCTTACATCCTCGCTTTCAACTTTTCAGTCACTTTCAAACTTACCCTAATTTCTCCTCATTATCAAACTCACTCATTTTACATATCGTCATTTTAGCCAAAGGTCGTCCCCTGTGGGATATAAGCTTTCTCCAAGTATCGTCCCGTGTGCCTCGCATCCATTGGATTCCAGCAACCCTGACCAGGTCATCGGTCCACCTTGTAGAGGGCCTTGCTACAATGCGTCTTCCGGTACGCTGTTTCACTCCGGAACCTTTCGACCCCAACTGCCATCTATTCTGCGAGCAATATGCCCTACCCTTCAGGCTATGTCGGCATTTTTAGATTTATTTTGACATTTTATTTGATTTTGACGTTATCAAATTATTATTTATTAGCTTTTGTCAGCGGCTTCGCCCGCGTACATAAAATATAGCCTATGTCACTCAGGAGTAAAGCAGCTTTCTATTGTTGCTATAATCTTTTCAGTCGGACCAGTAGGTCCAGAGATTACAAACAAAAAAACAAAGAAACAAAAAAACAAACTTTACCTCTTTATTATATTAGTGTAGATTTATTTTTATTTGAGTAATTTCTGTTTTTTTTTTTAATAATGGCCAATTTTATGTAATTTTTGAAATGTAGGTATTTGCTTTTGCAGTGCCCTTACAGGGTGCATGTTTGAAACTTTAAAAAAATAATTTATACCAACTACTATACAAAATGTTTGTATACAATAAACCGATTTGATTTGAAACTTCACTTGTCTCTATTATAAAAAAGATATATACAAAACTGTAGTTACCAAACAACTGTAATATACTTGTATATTGTTACTCATCATGTAAATAGTTGAACTAGCGTGTATAAGTTCTCATTATGTTGAATTTTCTTCACAATTTTGCTGGCGGCATACAATGTTTCGATCTAATGTGGCATTACTTAAGAACATGAGAGCATTCGCACGTGTGGGGAAAATTTTATAAGTATAGAAATGAAATTGCTGTATTGCTTAACAACCATTTGAACAGGTAATTGGCTTGTTAACAGGTGTAACTACAAGTTAATATTGTCTTTAAGACTCTATTTTGAATTGGTGTTTTGGTGTTGAGTACAATTATGATTCATTTTTGGGGGTAAGTGGAACAGAGACTATATACGATGCGTCTCGCGGTGCCGCGCGGTGCAGCGCGATGTCTCTGGCCTCTTCCTGCATCGTTGCGTCGCGTCTCGGTGTGATCTGACCATAAGTTGTACATCTACATTCTGGCTAATAAATAAGTAAATACGGATAGCCAAGTATTATTGCAATTCCTAGAGCCTGGGTTTCCTGATAGCTATAGCTTAGGGGTCAAGAGTGAATAGGTTTTTGGAGGTATGCGGAACAGAGAATAAATTCCCACTACATACTTCCACATTATCCGAAAAGGGAGGATCCTTCGACTAGACAGGTTTTAGAATCTGGTGGGCTACTGCCCGGTAGTTGATTTCGGGCTGTCGTATATGTTCAAATTGCGCGGAAAACTTTGATTGCGCGATGCAGGATTCTTCTAGTTCTTATGTGACGCCATAGATGGCGCTACACATCCTTACACTTATATATGCAGGCGGTCGCCTCCTTTTGCGAAGCAGTAATGCTAGCAAAGAAGGAAGCCGACCGCTTAAGGCAACGGCGCTCACGCCCGAGACGCCGCCGAGATTCTGATCCCGATTTCCGACCACCATAGGCGCGGGCTTGTGGATGGCGAGCAATGGGTAGCTCGCCGTCTAATCGTCTGGTAACCGTCCGGACCAAGCCCAGTCATCGACGGCACGCACTGTTCCCGCGCGCCTCAAAGAGTTGTCAGCAAACCGTAGGGACCTGCAGAAGGGTCGAAGCCAACTGGGGCCATGGGTTCGCGTCTGAAAGAAAGGCTCTGGCCCTGGTGTATATGGCAACGTTGGAATGGGGTAGGTTGTTTAGTCAGTAAGAGTCTGACACTTGTTTCCCGCTCCGCCCAAGGGCGGGACTCTTCATTGGATGATTCTTACCTACCTAAAAAAAAAGTAACTTATATATTGAACTCATAGTTCATCTTATATGATATCCATATCGATATCAATGAGAAAAGTGCCTGAAAGCTGGCAGCATTGCCACGCTGGAAGGCAATGCTGATTCGTTGACATTATGTTCTTGTTTGAATTGCAAATCTTGTGAAACACTTCATCCTTTACCTTTTCAAAGCAGAGCATGAGCATGATGTGGTATTATTTAAAACTTAACTTCAAGTACAAAGAAGTAGCAAAAACTTTTCACTACTTCTTCGTATTGATGGTACATTTGTTTTGACCATCTTTTTGACAATGTCGTCAGTGTAAGTGCTGCCGAATTTGGGCTTAGCTTTAACCCCTCGAGTGTTGCAAATAAATCAAACAAAAAAAAATCACTGTTTTAAATTTTTCTAGGGAAAAAATTTAATATAAAAAAAAAATCTTAAAAATGTGTGGAAAAAAAACCAGGTCATCAAGTTAATCACTTTAGATTAACTATTATCCTATTGATTCTTACGATGATTATGTATTTTGTTGTATGAGATGTATGCGCAATCGGAGCTCAAGGGGGTTTATGCCTAAAAGCTGACTTTTTTTAAAGCTGACTAGTCAACATCGGGCTGACCCGATGTTGACTAGTAACCTTTCCATCTGGTCACCCATCTAGTTGTGTAGTTAGGTTAAGTAAGCGAGGCCGCAGAGCCGCGCCTGCTCGCCGCAGCGCCTGAGATGCGCGCCGTCGTAACAGTAAATCTCGGTCGTGCGCCTGCGTTCGCCTCTAGCATACTAATGCACAACCTGTGTGTGTTTGCACAGTTTTAAAGATACGGTAACATTTCACAATTTTTTTTAACTTTTTGGTACCCCAGTTAGTCAAAAAAGATATTTCTTAAAAGCTGTGCTAGGGCAAGTTGTGTCGAGAGCAGTGGTGGCCGAGTGGTAACAGCCCCGACTTGCGTGTAGTAGGTCGTGGGTTCAAACCCAGCCAGTCGTATTACTTTGTGTAATTTATTTCATCACCACTGCTCTCAAAACGGTGAAGGAAAACATCGTGAGGAAACTGGCATCTTCCTAGAACCATAAATTCGAAGACATGTGACATCCACCAACCCGCACTGGGCCCGCGTGGTGGATTACGGCCCATTCCCTCTCTTAGAGAGGAGACCTGTGTCCCTGCAGTGGGAACATTAAAAAGGCCGATGATGAGGGCAAGTTGGACTTGCACATTGAGTGTTTCGTACAAACTATCTTAAGAGCGTTTTTAATATCGTGCGGATTTTACCAAACATGCGGAATTCTTCCGCACACGAAGCTTACGCACGCTTTTCATACAAGTATTAATATAATAATAATATAGCTTTTGGGGGCCCATCTATTGAGTGTACAAGTCACCCTCTGCCTTTTTATCGATGGAATTTACTAACATTGTTCAAGCAGGGGCCATAACCTTAACATAGTTCTTAGTAACCAGTCAACTTAAGATTCCAAAAACCATATCTTAATGTCCTCTTTCTATACGTCGCACTAGTTTTATATCAACCGGGGTTTGTCTTTGGATGCACTAGTATAGCGCGTACAGGGATAATCACCGGTTAGCACCAGGTCCCATTAAAGCGTCTTGGCCTCTCCGAGCTGGTTTCGAACCCTTGTACGCTTTCCAAAGGTCCAGGACCTCATAGTAGTAATAAATTTATTGAAATTTTGTTACAAGAGTTGCCTTAAAAAATATTGTAACCTAATTGACTGCTTCATTGTGTAAAATAAACGGTGGTCCCTAAACTCGGCAAAGCCGGTATCTTGGAGACCAAGTATTTACTGTAATGCGTGGAGTACACACGCGTGATGCGGAGCTTAATATCCGCATGCGTGATGAAATCCACATGATATTAAAAACACCATTAAACAATGGAAACACACACTCATCTAGAAAAAGTTAAAACATACGAGTTTGTGTATTAATAAAAATGATTTTAGAAGCCTTATAAAATTCCGAGGAGTTGCAGAAGTGCCATAACTACGAACATACAGCCTGCAAGATTTAGTTGAGAACCTGCAATATCTGTACGTGAGTCCCGGGCCTAATGTATGAGTACCGTGATTCATAGAGTTTCTGTTCTTTTTTTGAAATTTTGCATAGTGTTTCTAGAGGCGTGTGATTTTTTTTTTCATTTTGGATTTTGTGGTGTTTAAGTTTTTATTTTATACTCTACGTACTGGGTTTGGTTAAAGGGTAAGAATGTATGTGATAAATTCTAATGCTTCTGTTATTTTTTTTGGTAGCTTATCTCTATCTTCTTAGGAAACTTTGCTGAAGTAGTCAGTATTACAATAATAATATTATTTACCAGCTTCTGCCAGCAGCGTCGCCCGCCTGAAAGTCGGTTTACCCCTTTAGGGGTGGAGTCGTAAAATCCAATCTTAACGGATGACAAGTTTGGATTTTATGAAAGTGAACCTATCCGGCTAATTTTAAGTTTTTGGGTGTTATAGTTTCTGAGATTTCTTGATTAAGTGGTATTTCGCTTTTATATAAATTTTATCAAATTACTGAGATCTATTATAAAGGCGAGTCAAACTAATAAGAAATAGATATCAGGGACACCGATGATCTAATTTCCACATAAGTGGACCATCGTGTCTATTGGCTATAGTACTCAAGATGCTGTGGCCATTTCCACGCAGCCAACTAATGAAAGATGTGGTCTTTTTACGCCAGATAGCTGCGAAGCCACCTGTCTGTGCTGCAGCAAACTTTGTTGATGCGCTACAGAAACTTGGAAGCCGCAACAGCGCCTTGGAAGCATTCAGGCCTGACAGCAAATCGAAAAAAAAAAATTTGGTTAACACCCACTTTTGTGTCACTCGTCGAGTGCGACTGAGTGAAATCATTCCATAAACGCCTGATTTCAGCGATTCACACGCTAGAGGTGAGACACCTGTTTTCCACTGTTTTGATTTATTCCAAGGCCGTGTTATTTTAAAAAGGAAACAAATAAGTGATTATAACAAACATTTACCGTAAAACGGGGTGATTAAAAAACAAATCGGGGGTGAACAGGAACAACATTTTGAGGTTTTTCACGTTATTTGAAATTTGTTTGCAGCATTTAAATATTTTTTATTAATTCAATTTTTTTTTTAACTAAAAATATGAAATTAAAGTAAATCTTAATATTTTTTTTGTTTCTATCCACCCCCTACGTTTCTATTCACCCCGTTTTACCGTACGTATGAGAAGCTACAATTACCGATAGCCGTAACCATTTTGCTTGCATTTTATGATGGCCGTGCGGTATCTCCACAAACCATAATGTCATTCACAATATCTCACAAATTGTACAGTTTAAGTCAAAAACACGAAAAGATTTGCATCGATTTTTTTATGATTGCAGGATAACAATCTAAAAGTCGTTTGCAATACTTATAACAGTCAACGTAATGTCAAATAGTTATGTTTGTGATGCAACCGGCCTTCAAAATAGTAGCGCAGTAACTGTGATGGATTATGAGAGTAATATAGAGAAGGTTAATTTGATACAATAATCTTACTAATATTATAAATGCGAAAGTTACGATGTTTGGATGTTTGTTACTCAATCACGCCAAAACGGCTGGACGGATCTGGATGAAATTTGGCACAGGCATAAGATACACTCCAGAATAGGACATAGGCTACTTTTTATCCCGGAAACCCCAACCCCAATACCACGCGCGCGAAGCCGCGGGCAAAAGCTAGTTCAGAATAAAGGTATATACCGAGCTATGAAAGCTTGTGAGGAAAAAATATTTTCATTGAAATCTGGTGCATCCTGGACAGCACTTGGTAATGCAGAGTCTAGCTGACCAATCCTTTCACCACGATGGAAACTCCAAACAACTTCCCTCAAACGCCAGTGATTGAAATGTAATTTTATGTCTCATATGTAATTTTATTGTCTTATGTTTCATGTGTCTCTGTACATGACCCTGCGGGTTCACGCACGAACTGCTGACAACTTCTTGAGACAAGCCTGGAAAAGGACGCGCTGTCGACGACTTGGGTTCGGTCCGGATAGTTACCAGATATATAGGGCAGCGAGCTCAATACTCAATACTTTATTGCATTCCATATGTACATAACTTATATGTTAGTGTGTATAAATATTGTCAAGATCAACATGGATCCTGTCGGGCACAGCAAAGTTAGGAAAGAGGACGAATGCCTCCTGGAGCCGAGGGTGGTGTGAAACTGTAACCGCGGCTCTAGGAATAAGGCAAGGAAGGTACGGGGTAGGTTTTTTAGTCAGTAAGAGTCTGACACTGGTCTCCCGGTCCGCCCAAGAGCGGGTTTCGTCATTCGATGATTTTCACCTACCATAAAAAAAAAGAGACAGGACGAAGACTAAGTAACAATTCGTGCCCATTTCACGCCGTCTGTAAGTTCGCGCGTACAGTGGCCGGAAGTCATCGCTTACCATCAGATGAAATGATGGTTTAACGCGAGCCTAATCATGAATAAGAATCTAATATCCTGAAGTCGATGTCATATGTTTTTCATAAATCAGTGCACCTTCTGTGTTTTCTTAAAATTATGCGCCAATATCACATTGATGCGCCTGAGCATGTTCGGTGCACCGTGTTGTTGCGTCATGCGTCGTTCAGCCAGGTTTTTTTTATTATTGATTATAGGTTCGAGCTTGACCGCTATCTCCCCGACGAAAGACAATAGGTGTGCAAACGCCGGCGTTCGCTTTGTTTAAATCAAATCTCCAAGCTTTGAAGCCTCCTGGAGCCGAGGGTTGGTGCGAAAGTGTTACCGGGGCTCTGGGAATAAGGTAAGGGGGGAACGGGGTAGGTTGTTTAGTCAGTAAGAGTCTGACACTGTTTCCCGCTCCACCCAAGAGCAGAATTCATCATTGGATGATTTTTAACTACCATAAAAAAAAGTTTTGTAGGTATCATTACCAATATGGTTTTAAGTAAACTATAATTTCAATTCCTCCATAATATCTCAAAACCATTGAAGCGATTCTGCTATTTATACTTAGCAAATGTAATAAAACAACTATTGTGTACAAAAAAAGACTTGGCGCCATAGCAGTAAAGTAACATTGCGACCAGTATTACTTAACCCGCGGTGAAATTGAGAACTAAACTAAAATGTACTGATTCTAATATGGTCAAAGAGACAAGCGACAGTGGCGCCACCCCGATGTATCATCTTACGTTGGTTGCATAGTACGGAGCTATTTTACAGACAAACGCAGGCATGTTCTATTCCTGGGCTATTTTAGCTGCAAAGATGACTCCGGTAGCTTATAAATAGCTTAAGTGATCGCACAAATGTTTCTGATTGTGTTTGTTATGTAAATGGTTTATAAGAGTCGGGTCTTTATGGTTCTTAATGAATATAGCACAAAGAGAACAATTAAAACAGTATAGTCTATTTTAATAGGTCTTTGCAGACAAAGGCAAAGAGAAAAAATGTAAAAAAAAATGTTTTTTAATACCTATATTATTACTTTTTCTTTTATTTTTTCTAATAAGAATTATTTATTTTTTTATTTATTCTTCATGCAACACAAGGTACAAAGGCGGACTTAATGCCTAAGGCATTCTCTACCAGTCAATTATGTGGTAATAAATAGTTTTTTTTTAAACTAAATATACAGTAAAATAAAATAATAATAAAAACCCTACGCTAACTAAAATCAAACTATAATATAGCGTCATAAAACTTTTCCACGTCATTTTCACATAGAATTGTTATTCAGGTTCATTGATGATTTTCTATTTTGAATTATTGTTCGGCTTCATTGATGATTTTCTATTTTGGACTATGGCTCTTAAAAGTTTTTTTCTATATAAACTGATTCGACAAAGGCTATTATGCCATAAGTATAACTTTACAAAAAAAGAATAGGGCTGGGGGTAAGGAGGATAAAAACCCTACGACCTAACTGAGTACCAAATAAACACGAAAAAAAGAACCAAAACAATCGGTCAAACTGCTTCGTAGGAGATTTATAACCAACAATACACGAAATTTTATATAATAATTATTATCTATTCCTAAATATCATTTTCAATACTCCTAAGTTCTATTTTGAAACATGAAAACAAAACTATTCCATTCAAATTCTATAACCAATTATGATTAGTTCGTCTATTCGATACAAGATGGCGCTAGTTACACCATTCTCACCGTAGCGTGTAGTTTCAATGTTCTCATTTGGCGGATTATAGAATTCTGAATGGTTGTTATTCGTGGATTATTATTTCAAGAATAATTCATGTGTCTAAAGATCTTAGCGTTGCATAATATTTAGACTAGGATTCGCTTCGATAAGCCAAGATATTGAATGTAGAAGTTTCCTAGTAGTGTCGAGATATTCTAGGACGAATTTCTTCGATGATTCCTTCCTTATGTGTCAGTCTGTATGAGTTCTGGGTATTATATCATCTAGTACTAAGGCTGCAGATTGGATTTATTAGTACAGCTATTAGTAAACTATTTGCATGCTAATACTTCCTGTATTAGTACAAACGTTAGTATCCCACAGAATTGGAATGAAAGGAAATCCATATCAGTCTTGAAATCTAGAATGGTCTTTGTGACTTGTAAATTCTAAACTGGATTGGATCAGATAATCCAGATTATCGCATTGTTTATAAATGGTGATTGAAATTTAGAAATATCTAATTGTTAGACCAGATTTTTTTTGAAGTGGGATTGATAATATATTTTTCTTAAATTTAAAGCTTAATGCAGGATTTAAAAAGAAATGCCAATAACAGTTTTCAACAGCAACAACAACTGCAATTTGCATTTATTTGTTTAAACCATTTTTTTACGAGTTTTCAAGCGCTAAAATTCCATAATTAAAAAAATATTATATATAGATTTTTTTTTCTGTAAATGTGTCTTCTACTTTTATTTTGTAATGTGTCTATTTAAACTATTAGGATTACTCTATTTTCATCTCGGTTACACTGTACCTACTCACAATTGTATATTATAGTCACTAAGTTGTTTTTTTTTTCAATTACATTGTTTGGCTAATTGGGAGATCAATTTGTGTAAAAAGTTAGTTTTGTTGATCAGTAACAGAGTACTGGGCAGTACTCTAACCTAGCCAAGTTACAATCGTTTCGTTTAGAGGTAGCGCTTGTAGATAGCCACGCCCCCAATTCCTTTGTTCAGATGACGTTCGAAGAAGCCTGACCTGCCAGTTTAGTAGTTAGTGATACTGACTGCTATGCCGGAGGTTGTGGGTTCGCTTCTCAGTACAAATGTTTGTGTGATGAGCTCGATCATTTGTTCTGTATCTGTGTGTCTAGTACTCGTAACACAAGCTCTGCTTAGCTTGAGACTAGACGGTTTTGTGTAATAGTGGTCGAATACATCTACACTAATATAATAAAGAGGTAAAGTTTGTTTTTTTTTGTTTCTATGTTTGTTTTTTGTTTGTAGGAGGTAATCTCTGGAACTACTGGTCCGATTAGGAAAATTTTTGCAACAATAGAAAGCTGCTTTACTCCTGAGTGACATAGGCTATATTTCATGCATGCGGGCGAAGCCCTTGACAAAAGATAGTATATTATATTATATTAACTTGGCTAGGAGTGCTGGTCAACAAAAAAAACTTTTATCGTAGAAAACCGAAAAGTTATCGTTTCGGCCTTGTGCGTACAGCAACATGTCTACTTGTGTGAAAAGTTCGGCGACCGCATAAAACTTTTCGATTCGACTGCCGATAATGTCGCTTTACAAAGATTTATTGAAGCCTTTACCATGCTCGTGGAAAAACTATTATTATAAACAGAAATTCATTGAACTCTAGTGGTTGTTTCGGGAAAAAGTGGTTTTTCACTTCACAGCTCAAAGTACTTTTTTATTTTTCGGGAAAAATTGGTTTGATCCCTGGAGTGATTGTTTGAAAGAGTCACCGCAGCCTTGTAATACAAAAGACAAATGAAGAAAGAAAGAAGCATTATTTCGTTTTAATCAGTAAAAGTGTGAAAGACAGTTATTCTTTATCGTTTTACCCAGGGCAGCAGGAGTTATTGGATTACACAGTCGATGTGTAAGAATAGATTTATTTTTACGAGTACATAGTATCTGTGTGCCTATTTTCTGTTTTTTTTTCCATATTTTTTCCCCGCGAGAAAATTATATTTTCTCTCAATGGAATCCTGAATATGAAACGCGTCATTGAGGATGACTGGCTGGAATGGATATACATAGCAGGTATTTGCTTAGTACTACAGCAGCTGCAGCTTAGATTGAGCTCTTACTTGCGGACTTGATCTGTTCTGTCCATCTTATTGGTGATCTACTACGTGGCTTGTGCCCCCAACTTTGCCTTGCACTACGAGACGCTCAATAATAATAATAATAATAATAATAATAAACATACAAAAACCATCAAGGGATACGACAATAGACAACAATACCGAAATACCTTCGAAAGAACATCTCGAAACATTTTGGTCTGGTATCTGGGAAGAACAGGTACAGCACAATGATAAAGCTATTTGGATAACAGAAGAAGAAACTAAATGGAAATCAATAGACGAAATGGAATTTAAAGAGATAACTGAGTCTGATATAACAAACATAACAGCTAGGTTACATAATTGGAAGTCACCGGGTATAGACAAAATTCAAAATTTTTGGTACAAAAAACTAACAGTTTTTCATAAGTATATAGCAATAAATTTAACAAATATTATATTAGGACGACAAAATATACCTGAATTCATTGCGACAGGAATAACGTATATGCTCCCTAAATCCACTCACACCACACAACCTTCCCAGTATAGACCAATCACATGTCTACCCACTATTTATAAAATTTTAACATCAGCGATAACAACAAAAATCAACGCTCATATCGAACGTCACAATATAATAGCAGAAGAACAGAAGGGTTGCAGGCGAGGCCATATGGGGTGCAAAGAACAGTTAATTATTGATTCCACAATTCATAAACACGCAACTTCTAAGAATAGAAACCTTCATTGTACCTATATAGATTACCAAAAAGCTTTTGATAGCATACCACATTCCTGGTTATTAAAAATATTAGAGATTTACAAAATAAATGCAAAAATTATAGATTTTTTCCGTACTATAATGCCATATTGGAAAACTACACTTCACTTAAATAATAGCCACAGTAATGTTACAACACGACAGATATCTATAAGAAAAGGCATCTATCAAGGAGATTCCTTGAGCCCTCTATGGTTTTGTCTTGCTCTCAACCCCCTGTCTCATTTACTAAACCGTTGTCAGGTTGGGTATAGCCTTAAACATAACACCGAAGACACTATTATCTCACATCTTATATATATGGATGACATTAAATTATATTCAAGAACAGAAAAAGAAATGAAGAAGCTTATAGAAATCACTACAAAGTTTAGCCAAGATATAAATATGAAATTTGGATTAGATAAGTGTAAAACATTGCATATCATAAGAGGTAAAATAAAATCAGGCAATTACACAGTTAACGACACAGAGACGATAGCAGCCATGGAACCAACTGATCTTTACAAATATTTAGGATATAAACAACTTAAAGGGATCGACCATACAGCAATTAAACAGACCCTTAGTGCAGAATATCGACGGAGAATAAACGCAGTCTGCAAAACGCAGTTATCTAGTAAGCATCTAATAAAAGCCTTAAATACGTTTGCGATACCGATATTGACCTACTCATTTGGAATAATAAAATGGTGCAAAACTGACATCGAGCAACTAGAGAGAACCACACGCACAACACTCACAAAACACAATAACTTACACCCTAAATCTGCGATCGAGCGACTCACTATCAAAAGGCAAAACGGAGGGAGAGGCCTGATCGACATTGCTCACCTTTGGCAGACACAAATAAATAGGCTAAAAACATTTTTCGTTACAAAATCTCGCTGTAGTATTATACACAAAGCTATTAGTCTTAATGATTTTAATTACACCCCTCTTAATTTAACTGAACCAAATACACAAGACACAGTCAACATTGACCCACAAAACCAAAAAATTGAAAATTGGAAGAAGAAAGTACTCCACGGCAGACACCCACACACTTTAGACCAACCTCATATTCATAAAGTAGCTTCGAACAAATGGCTAAAGATAGGTAATCTATTCCCTGAAACTGAGGGTTTTATGATTGCAATACAAGACCAAATAATAAATACTAAGAACTATAGAAAATATATAATCAAAGATCCCTCAGTTTCGGACGATAGATGTCGTAGGTGTCACACGCAGCCAGAAACAATCCAGCACATCACTGGTGCCTGTACAACTCTGACCCAAACAGACTACACTCATAGACATAATCAAGTAGCAAACGTACTTCACCAGAAATTAGCAATTAAATATGCACTAATACAGGACACCAACACCCCTTATTACAATTACACACCGCAAACAATCTTAGAAAACGAAACCCATAAACTGTATTATGACCGAGCTATTCTCACTGACAGGACAATCCACTATAATAGACCGGATATTGTTTTACAGGATAAAATAAATAAAATAACCTACTTAATAGACATTGCAGTTCCCAACACACATAACGTACAGAAGACAATAACCGAAAAAATTAGTAAATATGTAGAACTTAAGGAAGAGGTAACTAGAATATGGCGACAAGAAAAGGTTTATGTAGTCCCTATCGTCCTTTCAACAACAGGTGTCATCCCGCATCATCTCCTCCATAGTCTAAAATTACTAAATCTAAAAGATACCCTTTATATACCTCTACAAAAAGCTGCTATCTTAAATACATGTCGCATTGTCAGAAAGTTCTTACAAATGGACGAACACGAGATAAATCCACTTCATAACGCATCCTAGACATAACTCATCACACGCTACATTTACTTGGCTTGTCCCGTAAATGTAGTTAAACACCAGCCTAAGAGCTGAGAAAAAAAAAAAACAGAAACAAAAATAATAATAATAATAATAATAATAATAATGGCTTAATAGCCAAGAGCCTCGACCAACACCTTAGGAGGCTCTCGTTAGGCGGCTGGATCAAGGGCTTGATTCAGAAAGCGGTACTCCTGGACACGGCTCGCATAGTTAGGAGGTTCCTTTCTCTGGAGCCCTGACCGCCGGTAGCTTGGACCCTGTTCCCGATACCGGTGGGACACTATTTTCTATATTTTTAAATGTTTTTTTTTATAGAAATATTTAAAAGTGTAATTAATATGTTATGTAACGAATAAACGAAATAATAATAATAATAATAATAATAAGGTGTAGGGCCGGATATTGCCTTAAGCATACTACAGAGGAAACAACAATATCACATCTCATTTATATGGACGACATCAAGCTATATGCAAATACAGAAACAAATATGAAATAACTGGCAACACTCGCTGTCAACCAATCGCATTTTACATCACACAGCTATTTTTAAAGTAAATACCCAACATTTTAGTCCGAAATTTTAGTTTAAACGCATTACTCAATAATAAAAAACGATATAAAATAAATAGTTAATAAAACCTTCCATAAAAGAAGCAAGAAAATGAAGAAAAGAAATAATTTTATATACCCAGACAAGCCAGGTGACACACAGAGATGTCAGATGTCACTCACAGAATAAAATCAAACAATAGTTGGAAGATGATATAAATGCGATGATTACTAGAGCAGCTGCCCGACGCGCACGACTTCGACCCCCGGGCTCGTCGCTCAGCTCCGCCCCGCCGCCGCCGGACCTCGGATCACCAGTGTCACCGGCGGCTGCAGTTGCGTCGAGCTCGAGCGACGAGTATTTTTCCCCGCCGACGTCGCCAACACCTGTACGTCGGCCGGGGAGAGGCCGGCCACCGATCGGCTTGGAACCTAGGGGCCATCCGGCCCCGAGCAGGGTACCCGCTACCGGTGGTTGTGTGCAGCGCATGAAGTGGACTCAGTCAATGAATGAGAACGTCATGCGCGCATATTATGGGTCTACAGAGGGGGGAACTAACCTCACTGCGTATCGTGTTAGGATGCTGTCTCTGTTTCGGGACCTTGAGCCAACCGTAGACGTCTCGGCGCAACGATTGTCGGATCAGGTGAGGGTAATCCAACGCAGTCACAGGTTGGATGACGCCGCACTTGATAGGCTGCGCTCAGAGGTACTGAGCAACCTTATCATCCCGACTCCCATAGCACAGACCGTGGTGCTACCAGTCATTGATGCATTCTCACCGCGGACCCACCATGTGGATAATGAGTTGGATGATAGGGTTGAAACAGTAAGTAGCCAGTGCAACGAAAGACTGAGGAGCGCTTTGGAGGATGCGCTTCGCGAGTATAGATCGACTCCAGCCGAGCTTAGGCCCCGTTTACCTCGGTTGCCTATGCACAAAAAAAATAGGGCGCTAGTGTGTGCTTTGGACTCACTTCTCAAGAACATCTTTGAGAGTAGTGAAAACCTCGTTGATACGCACTCAATCCTGTATTGTGGGGCTGTAGCGGCATGTCGAGTAGCCAACGTTAAGTTTCCAAACATAGATGGAACTACTCGACCAAAGCTTGCTGCACCAGCCTGGCAATGCAGGATTGAGAGGCGTATTGATGAGGCCAGAGCACTCATTGGCAAACTATACTGCTTCAGGGAGGGTAATACACGACCACGTGTGATGCGGTTCGTGAGGCGGGCATTCTCGGGAACTGGAATTACCCCCCGAGAATACATGTCCCGTGTCACGGAGCGCATCGACTTCCTGAAGCAGAAAGTTTGTGCATGGGCCAGTCGTATCCGACGGTATAAGCGGCGGGTTGATAGATACTCGCAGAATCGCATGTTCCAGAGCGATGAAAGGTGGGTGTACAGAACCTGGGAGCGACCTGATCAAAATGTGACCGGCGTGCCCCGCCCGGATGATGTCGCCACGAATGCATTCTGGCGCAGCATCTGGTCGGTGCCCGTCTGTCACACTGATGATGGCTGGATGCGTGATGTTGAGCGCGCGTGCGTAGCTGTACCAGTAATGGAAAAAGTTGTAATTAGCCCATCAGACGTAGCCAGAGCAGTTCGTCCGTTACCAAATTGGAAGTCTCCAGGACCGGACGGACTGCACAACTTCTGGCTAAAATGGTACAGCAGCGCACACGCGCTCCTGGCATCTCAATTCCAGTCATCTTTGGAATCTGGTTCTCTACCCCAGTTTTTAACAACTGGTATCACCCACCTGCTCCATAAGACAGGTAGTCCCACGGAACCCAAGAATTATAGACCAATTACATGTTTGTCAACGGTCTATAAACTTCTTACATCCATCCTGAGAGCTAAAATTAATGCACATATAGATAAAAACTCAGTTATGTCCGCCTCTCAGAATGGATGTAGGAATGGGTCCCGTGGTACAAAGGAGCTACTCCTCATTGACATGGCCATAAGCCAACAGGTTCGTCGATCCCGCAAGGATTTGTCGACATGTTGGATAGACTATAAAAAGGCCTATGACTCTGTTCCACATACATGGCTCATGAGGGTGTTGGAGTTGTATAAAATAGATGCAACTCTACGCACCTTCCTTGAGTCATGTATGAGGCAATGGAGAACGGTCCTTTGCTATCCAGGATGTCGACCAATCCAGGCAAACGATGAACCAATATGGATTAAACGGGGAATATTTCAGGGCGACAGTTTGAGTCCACTTTGGTTTTGCCTAGCTCTGAACCCTCTAAGCACGTTGCTGGAGGATTCAGGCCTGGGCTATCGGTTGAGAAGAGGTGGTCAGGTCTTATCTCACCTGCTTTACATGGATGATCTGAAACTTTTTGCTCACAACAATTCGCAGCTGATGGAACTATTGAAGGTAACAGAAACTTTCAGTAGTGCCATCAGGATGGAATTTGGTGTGGATAAATGTGCAGTCATGCATGTAAAGCGAGGGGAGATTATGGAATCTGAGGGGATTCAACTCTCTGATTCCATACACCTTAGAGCCCTCTCCTCGACCGAAACCTACAAGTATTTGGGTATGTCGGAAGCGTTAGGCATTAACACCGCTGACGTGAAGCAAACGTTGAAGGAGCGTTTCTTTGGCCGCCTGAAGAAGGTTTTAAGCAGTCTTCTGTCAGGCGGAAATAAGGTGCGCGCCTTCAACGGTTGGGTCATGCCGGTTTTAATGTACTCTTTCGGCATACTCAAATGGACTCAGACCGAGTTAGACGCTCTGGATAGGCGGGTCCGTACATTGCTGACCGCAAATCGGATGCATCACCCACGGTCATCGGTGATGAGACTGTACATCCCGCGGAAGTGTGGAGGTCGAGGCTTTTTGAACGCAAAGACTCTACACAACCGCGAGGTGTGCAGCCTCAGAGAATATTTTCTCAAAACTGACGTGGGTATGCACCGCGATGTGGTCGCAGTGGACAAGGGACTCACCCCGTTGTCCATGGCTAAGGAGGACTGGCGCAAACCTGTGGTACTTACTACTGATGACCGCAAGGAAGTATGGAAAGGCAAGGAGCTCCACGGGCGCTTTTATCGGGCTCTACATGACCCAGATGTAGATTTTTCAGCGTCCGTGGCCTGGCTACGTTTCAGCGACCTCTTCGGGGAAACTGAAGGTTTTGTTTGTGCGATTATGGACGAAGTTATCTTAACGAATAACTATCGGAGACATATAATGAAGGACGGGACGGTGGACGTGTGTCGGGCATGCCATCGTCCGGGTGAGTCTATCAGACATATTATCTCTGGTTGTTCTCGTTTAGCTAACGGCGAGTACTTGCACAGGCATAACCAAGTAGCCAGGATTATTCATCAGCAACTTGCTTTGAAGTACAACCTGGTGGATTCTGAGGTACCGTACTACAGGTATGTGCCCGACCCAGTTCTCGAAAATGACCATGCCACGTTGTACTGGGATCGGTCTATCATCACTGACCGGACTATTGTAGCCAATAAGCCGGATATAGTGGTGATAGACCGATTAGCGCGCCGCGCAATGATAGTCGATGTCACCATCCCACATGATGAAAACCTCGTGAAAGCTGAGAAAGAGAAACAAATCAAGTATCTCGACTTAGCACACGAGGTTGTCGACATGTGGGATGTAGACTCGGCTGTCATTGTGCCGATAGTTGTGACCGCCAATGGCCTTATAGCCAAAAGCTTCGACGACCATCTGTCGAAGCTGTCGTTGCGCGGTTGGATCAAGGGCCTGATACAGAAGGCAGTACTCCTCGACACGGCTCGTATTGTGAGGAGGTTCCTGTCTCTGGAGCCCTAACCACCGGTAGCTTGGACCCTGCTCCCGACACCGGCGGACGACTATTTTTATATTTTTAAATGTTTTTTTTTTTTATGTGTTTTTATAAAAAAATATTTAAAAATGTAAATAATATGTTTAGAAAAATAAATAAAGGGAATAATAATAATAATAATAATAATAATAATAATAATAATAATAATAATAAGCCCCCTAAACAACCACACGTCCTGATTGACCATCTGATCACGTGGGGGGCGGACACACGAATGAGAAATTACTGGCGTGGCTAACGTGGCTCTGGAAACCCATTTAAAATGGAGACTCGTTCAAAGAAAAAACGTATAGGACCGCTGCCCGGGGGCGATCGCCGGGGCGCACCTGGAGCTGACGCTGGGTGTCACAGCATGCGAACCGTCAGCGGTGAGGAGTTGAGCAGGCGGGCTCCCACCGACAAGGATACTACAGCCGAAATTGTTGACGATGGTGACAGACTTACGGACAGGACAAACACTCCTGTAGACCCGTATAGCCCAAGCACAGCCTCATACATACCCTCTGTACCATCATCACCATCCATACCATCGTCACCCATATTATCACACACATCACATCCCATTTCAAGTTTAAGTTTAATACCACCTACTCCAACCTTGAGTGTTGCGCGGGAGGCTAGTTCCTTTTTACCTGCGTCCACCAGGGCTGGAAAAGCAAGAGTTCGCATGAAATGGAGTAAAGAAGTAAACCTATTTATCATGCGAACTTACCTTTACATCACTAAATTAGAGACCGACATGACCACCTATAGACAAAAATTGCATGAACTGTTCACTAGACAATACCCTGAGATAACAGTATCAGAACAAAGAATAGCAGATCAGAGAAGAGCTATCATTAGAAACAAACTATTATCATCAGAAATAATAGAGCGACTAAAAGAAGAAACACGGTTACAATTACAAGAACTAGAAGGTAATACAGACTTTACCACACCTTTACAAAATGTAGCCGAAATAGATCAACAGCCACAAACACAGCTAGACTCTCAATCACAAAATAACAGTCTTCAACTGTATCACCAATCACAAGCTTACACACAAACATCACATACATCTACACAAACTGAATCTATAACTTTGATGTTAGAGAATGATGTTGAGACCTTAGTTGTCCCTGATCAAAACATAGCAACAGAGTTGTATATTCAAGATATAAATGACAAATTCAGAACAACTTTGGCGCTGTACTCAGGGATGGATCCAGCAGTCAGACCAAAACTTCCTAAACTTCGATATAGCATTGATCTTTTTCGTTTAGTTAATTTATTTAATGAGTACATACTGAATAAATTCATTTCTGATAACACACAACTAATAGACATTCATACACTCATATACTGCACAGCAGTGGTTATATCGGAGGAACTTAAGTTTAAAATCACACAAGAGACAGGAAATTTAAGGCCAAAACAGGATCTCAAACCAGCGTGGCAGCATAGGTTAGAAAAAGACATCGACAAATTAAGAGCAGATTGTGGCAGACTTACACAATACATTAACAACAACAGATCAAGGAAAGTAGTTAAAAGTGTCGAGGCAATATTTAGGAACAGCATTACACACACTAGACACGAAAATGATAACAGAAGGCCTGAGGAGTTTTTAGATACCCTAAAACAAAAACTTTCACTTAAAGTTCATAGACTCCGAAGATACAAAAAAGCACAACAACGTAAAATCGATAATACCATATTTAGTACAAACGAAAAAATGTTTTATAGAAACCTACGTAAATCTGACACTAACACAAATACTGAAAATAACCCGAACACACTTGGTCAACCAACAAAAGAACAATTAGAAGCATACTGGTCTAGCATTTGGGAAAAACAAATACAGCACAATGACAAAGCTGCGTGGATAGTAAAGGAAGAAACAAAATGGAGTGAAATCGAAGAAATGGATTTCATAGAAATTACAGAATCGGATATCACACATGTAACAGGCAGACTTCATAGCTGGAAGGCTCCTGGTGTAGACAAAATACATAATTTTTGGTATAAAAAGTTAACTTCATTGCACAAACCCATAGCAAAAAACTTAACAGAAATAATTCTAGGTCGACAAAACATACCAGAATTTATTGCAACTGGTATAACTTACATGTTGCCTAAAACTAAAAGTTCACCACAGCCTTCCCTATATAGACCAATCACATGCCTACCTACGATATACAAAATATTAACGTCACTAATTGCCACAAAAATTAATTCACACATTGAGCGTCACAACATAATGGCGGAAGAGCAGAAAGGGTGCAGGCGGGGCCACATGGGATGCAAGGAACAATTAATTATTGATTCTACTATTCACAAACATGCCACTACAAAAAACAGAAATCTACATTGCACCTATATTGATTATAAAAAAGCGTTTGATAGTGTTCCACATTCTTGGTTGATACAAATATTTAAAATATACAAAATTAACTCAAAAATAATTAACTTTCTTAGCAACATAATGTCACAGTGGAAAACCACACTTCAACTAAATCATAATAATAATTGCGTTATAACACGTCAAATTTATATCAGGAAGGGCATATACCAAGGTGATTCCCTGAGTCCCCTGTGGTTCTGCCTCGCCCTGAACCCTTTGTCCCATTTGTTGCAGAGCTCTCGTGCCGGGTATTGTTTTAAGCACTCTACAGATCGAACAACTATCTCACACCTTATTTATATGGATGATATTAAACTATATGCACAAACCGAAAAAGACATGAAAAAGCTAGTAGATACTACATCAGAATTTAGTCAAGATATTAACATGCAATTCGGTCTTGATAAATGTAAAACGCTTCACATCATACGAGGCAGGATACGGCCGGGCAACTATACAGTGAATGAAACAGATACCATAACAGCTATGGAATCGAACGATTTATACAAATATTTAGGGTATTTGCAATTAAAGGGATTAGATCATATTAGAATAAAAGATGCGCTAACGACCGAGTACAAGAAAAGACTTAATGCCCTATGTAAAACTCAACTTTCTGGTAAACATTTAATCAAGGCTATAAATACATTTGCCATACCCATTTTAACCTACTCATTTGGGGTTATTAAATGGACAAAAACCGACACAGAACAATTAGAGAGAATAACCCGCACAACACTAACAAAATATAACAACCTGCATCCTAAATCTGCAATAGAAAGGCTAACTATCAAAAGGCATAACGGAGGCAGAGGCCTAATAGATGTCCAGCATATGTGGCGAAAACAAGTCGTCAAACTAAAAACATTCTTTGAGACAAAATCTCAAACAAGCGAAATCCACAAAGCCATAGTTTCAAATGATTTCAATTACACCCCACTTAATTTAAATGTACAGTTAGATACACTAGACCTCACCAATGACAACCCACAAACACAAAAAATAGAAGACTGGAAGAAAAAAGTTTTGCATGGGCGACACCCTCACGACTTAGAACAATCCCACGTAAATAAAATAGCTTCAAACAAGTGGCTTAAAATAGGTAGTTTGTTCCCTGAAACTGAAGGATTTATGATAGCTATTCAAGACCAAATAATTAATACTAGAAATTACAGAAAATATATCATTAAAGATCCTTCAGTTTCAGATGATAAATGTCGTAAGTGCCACATCCAACCAGAAACCATCCAGCACATTACAGGGGCGTGCACCACTCTCACGCAAACAGATTACACACATAGGCACAACCAGGTAGCAAATGCAATCCATCAAAAAATAGCGGTTAAGCACGCACTCATACAGCACACAAACACACCCTATTACAACTATACACCTCAAACTGTACTAGAAAACGACACACATAAACTCTACTATGACCGCGCCATACTCACCGATAGAACAATTCATTACAATAGACCAGATATAACCCTTCAAGATAAAATAAATAAGATTACATACTTAATAGATATTGCTGTACCGAACACACATAACATAAAGAAAACAATAACTGACAAAATAAGCAAATACGCAGAACTCAAGGATGAAGTTACTAGAATATGGCGACAGGAGAAAGTTTATGTGGTCCCAATCGTACTTTCCACAACAGGCGTTATCCCGAATTGTTTGTTACATAGTCTGAAATTACTTAATTTAAAAGAAACACTGTATATAACCTTACAAAAAGCTGTTATATTGAATACATGCCGAATTGTTAGGAAGTTCATGCAAATAGACGAAAACGAATTAATTCCCTACACACCTTCAACATAACACATCACACACTGCATTTACTTGGTTTAGGCCCGTAAATGTGGTTAAAGACCAGCTATAAAGCTGAGAAAAAAAAATACACTTTCCAAAAATAATAATAATAATAATAATAATAATAATAATAATAATAATAATAATAATAATAATAATGGCCCGTCAATGTAGTCAAAACCAGCTATAAGCTGAGAAGAATAGTTTTTCTGATAATAATAATAATAATAATAATAAAATGAGAAAAGAGAAATAGGGCGCTGGTGTGTGCTCTAGATTCGCAGCTATCAAATTTTTTTGATAGCAGCGATGACCTCACTGATACCCACTCTATCTTGTACTGTGCGGCTGTAGCGGCATGTCGTGTAGCTCACGTTAAATTTCCAAATTGTGATAGGGCTACACGACCAGCTGTGCCAGCTTGGCAGTGCAGGATAGAGCGTCGGATTGGAGAGGCTAGAGTACTCATCGGCAAGCTTATCTGCTTCAGGGAGGGCAACACTCGCCCTAGGGTGATGCGCTTTGTGAGGCGGGCGTTCACGGGGATTGATATTAATCCTCGAGATTATCTGCCCCGCGTCACAGAGCGTATCGACTTCCTGAAGCAGAGGATCTGCGCATGGGCAAACCGTATACGCCGGTACAAGCGGCGTGTGGAGCGGTATTCTCAGAATCGCTCATTCCGAAGCAACGAAAGGTGGGTCTATAGGACTTGGGAGCGACCCGACCAAGATGAGACTGATACTCGCCTGCCGGATGATGACGCCATGAGTTCATTTTGGCGCAGCATCTGGTCGGCGCCTGTCAGTCACATCGAGGGTGACTGGATTCGAGAGGTTGAGTGTGCATGCGATCGTTTACCAGAAATGGGGGCAATTACCATCAGCCCCCAAGATGTTGCCCGTGCAGTCCGTCCGTTGCCTAATTGGAAATCTCCAGGGCCGGACGGGCTGCACAATTTCTGGGTAAAATGGTTCAAAGGGTCGCATGCTCGCTTGGCATCTCAGTTCCAGTCTGCCTTAGAGTCAGGGTCGCTACCCCAGTTCCTAACGACAGGAATAACCCACCTGCTCCACAAATTCGGAAGTACTGCGGAACCTAAAAATTATAGACCGATCACTTGTTTACCGACGGTCTATAAAGTTCTTACATCTATTCTGAGAGCTAAAATCAATAGTCATATTGAAACAAATTCTATCATGTCTGCCTCTCAGAATGGATGTAGGAACGGGTCCCGCGGTACTAAGGAGCTGCTCCTCATCGATATGGCCATTAGCCAACAGGTTCGACGTTCTCGAAAAAGTCTGTCGGCATGTTGGATAGATTATAAGAAGGCCTATGACTCTGTTCCTCATACGTGGCTCATGAGGGTGCTAGAGCTGTATAAAATTGATGCAACTCTGCGCACCTTCTTGATGTCATGTATGAGGCAATGGAGGACAGTCCTTCACTATCCAGGATGTCGACAGATTTTGGAGAACAGCGAACCAATAAGGATTGAGCGTGGCATATTCCAAGGCGACAGTCTGAGTCCACTGTGGTTTTGTCTAGCCCTGAATCCTCTAAGCACACTGCTGGAGAATTCAGGTCTAGGCTACAGGTTGAAGAGAGGTGGTCAGGTTATATCTCACCTCCTTTACATGGATGACTTGAAGCTATTTGCCCCCAACAATCTGCAGCTGATGGAGCTACTGAAAGTCACTGAAACCTTCAGTAGTGCCATCAGGATGGAGTTTGGTGTGGACAAATGTGCAGTCATGCATGTAAAGCGAGGGGAGGTTGTGGAATCCGTGGATACGCAACTCACGGATTCCATAAACCTAAGATCCCTTTCTCCAACCGAAACCTATAAGTATTTGGGTATGTCGGAAGCGTTAGGCATCAATGCTGATGACGTGAAACAGTCGTTGAGGGAACGTTTCTTCGGCCGCCTGAACAAAGTACTCAACAGTCTTTTATCAGGCGGGAACAAGGTGCGCGCTTTCAACGGCTGGGTCATGCCGGTGTTGATGTACTCTTTCGGCATACTCAAATGGACTCAGACAGAACTTGACGCCTTGGATAGGAGGGTCCGCACGCTGCTTACCGCAAATCGGATGCATCACCCACGATCATCGGTGATGAGACTGTATATCCCGCGGAAGTGTGGGGGTCGTGGCTTCTTAAATGCTAAGACCCTGCACAACCGCGAGGTATGCAGTCTCAGGGAATATTTCCTAGAAACCGACGTGGGTATGCATCGTGATGTGGTAGCGGTGGACAAGGGCCTCACTCCGCTCTCCTTGGCTAACGAGAACTGGCGCAAACCTGTGGTACTGGATAATAATGACCGTAGGGAAGTATGGCAGAGCAAGGAGCTTCACGGGCGTTTTTACCGGGCCTTACATGGGCCCGATGTAGACTTTTTAGCGTCCGTATCCTGGCTGCGTTTTGGTGACCTTTTCGGGGAAACCGAAGGTTTTGTCTTTGCGATAATGGACGAAGTTATGATGACGAACAACTACCGGAAATATATTGTGAAGGACGGTACGGTTGACATCTGTCGGGCATGCCACCGGCCCGGGGAATCAATCCGACATATTATTTCTGGATGTTCTCATCTGGCTAACGGAGATTATTTGCATAGACACAACCTTGTAGCCAGGATCATCCACCAGCAACTTGCTCTTAAATACAACCTTGTGGAATCAGAAGTACCGTACTATAGGTATGTGCCCGACCCAGTTCTCGACAATGGCAATATCACATTGTATTGGGACCGATCTATCATCACTGACAGGACTATTGTTGCCAATAAGCCTGACATAGTGGTGATAGATCGTCTGGAGCGTCGCACAATGATTGTTGATATAGCGGTCCCTCATGACGAGAACCTCGTGAAGGCTGAGAAAGATAAACAAACTAAATATCTTGACTTGGCTCGCGAGGTTGTTGACATGTGGGAAGTGGACACAGCAGTCATTGTGCCGATAGTTGTGACGGCCAATGGCTTAATAGCCAAGAGCCTCGACCAACATCTGAGGAGGCTCTCGTTAGGCAGCTGGATCAAGGGCCTGATTCAGAAGGCAGTACTCCTGGACACGGCGCGTATTGTCCGGAGGTTCCTCTCTCAGGAGCCCTGACCACCGGTAGCTTGGACCCTGTTCCCGATGCCGGTGGGCTACTATTTTTTATATTTTTAAATGTTTGTGTGTGATGTTTTTTTTTTATATATAAATATTTAAAAATGTAACGAATATGAAAAATGAATAAATAAACGAAATAATAATAATAAGGTGTAGGGCCGGATATTGCCTTAAGCATACTACAGAGGAAACAACAATATCACATCTCATTTATATGGACGACATCAAGCTATATGCAAATACAGAAACAAATATGAAAAAATTAGTTAACATTACAGCAGAATTCAGTAAGGATATTAATATGCAATTTGGTTTAGAAAAGTGTAAGACACTTCACATTGTAAGAGGCAAAGTGCGGTCTGGAGACTACGTAGTGAATAGTACTGACACTATAACAGCAATGGAACCGACTGACTTATATAAATATTTGGGGTACGCACAATTAAAAGGACTCGATCATGTTAGGATTAAAAGCTCATTAATTACAGAATACAAAAGAAGACTTACTGCTGTATGTAAAAGTCAACTTTCCAGTAAAAATCTCATTAAAGCTATTAACACATTTGCTATTCCCGTATTAACATACTCATTCGGAGTTATAAAATGGACTAAAACAGACACAGAGCAATTAGAGCGAACTACACGAACAATACTTACAAAACATAATAATCTACATCCTAAATCAGCTATTGAAAGGTTAACCGTCAAACGACAACATGGAGGAAGAGGCCTTATAGACATTCAGTACCTTTGGCGGAAACAGGTTAGTCGATTAAAAACATTCTTTTATACGAAATCACACACTAGTAAGATACACAAAGCCATAGTAACAAACGATTACAACTACACTCCACTTAATTTAAATAGTCAGGCCGAGGTAGAAAGTACTACAAATGAAGACCCGCAGACGCAAAAAATCGAAAGTTGGAAGAGGAAAGTGCTTCACGGCCGGCACCCTCACGACTTAGAGCAACCCCATATTAACAAATTAGCGTCCAATAAATGGCTGAAAATAGGTAACTTATTCCCGGAAACTGAAGGTTTTATAATAGCTATACAAGATCAAATAATTAACACAAAAAATTACAGAAAGTATATAATTAAAGATCCTACAGCACTAGATGATAAATGTCGCAAATGTCACGCCCAACCAGAAACCATTCAGCATATCACTGGTGCTTGTACAACACTCACTCAGACTGATTACACGCACAGACACAATCAAGTTGCAAATATAATTCATCAAAAACTAGCTCTCAAATACACACTCATACAAAACACCCATACTCCTTACTATAATTATGTACCACAAACCATTTTAGAAAATACCACACATAAGCTTTATTTCGACCGTGCCATCCTCACAGACAAGACCATTCATTTTAATAGACCCGATATTACATTACAAGATAAAATAAATAAAGTTACCTACCTGATAGATATCGCCGTCCCCAATACACACAACATACAGAAAACAATCTCTGAAAAAATAAGTAAATATGCGGAACTCAAAGATGAAATAGTTAGAATCTGGCGTCAAGACAAAGTGTACATAGTCCCTATAGTTATTTCCACCACAGGCGTCATCCCTAATCACCTCCTTCACAGTTTAAAATTGTTAGACCTAAAAGAAACCCTCTATATTACTCTACAAAAAGCTGCAATTTTAAATACCTGCAGAATCGTCAGGAAGTTCATGCAGATAGAAGAGAATGACGAAGGACTTCACCACACTACACATTAAAATCTCACACGCTACATTTACTTGGCTTGGCCCGTAAATGTAGTCGAAACCAGCCAAAGAGCTGAGAGAAGAAAATGTACCCGATAATAATAATAATAATAAGCCCCCTAAACAACCACACGTCCTGATTGACCATCTAATCACGTGGGGGGCGGACACACGATTGAGAAATTACTGGCGTGGCTAACGTGGCTCTGGAAACCCATTCAATATGGAGACACGTTCAAAAAGTAAACGTATAGGACCGCTGCCCGGGGGTGATCGCCGGGGCACACCTGGAGCTGACGCTGGGTGTCACAGCATGCGAACCGTCAGTGGTGAGGAGTTGAGCAGGCGGGCTCCCACCGACAAAGATACTACAGCCGAAATCAGTGACGATGGTGACAGACTGACGGACAGGACAAACACCCCTGTCGAACCGTATAGTCCTAGCACAGTGTCATACACACCTTCTAGTAGATCATCACCATCCATACCATCGTCACCTCCTATTGTTAGTTTTTCTTCAGTCCGACCCATTCCGGCTATTGATGTTGCGCGGGAGGTATCTACCTTTTTACCCGCGTCCACCAAGGCTGGCAAAGCAAGAGTTCGCATGAGGTGGAGCAAAGAAGTTAACCTATTTATCATGCGAACATACTTATACATTACTAAATTAGAGACAGACATGACCACCTACAGATCACAGTTGCATGCAATTTTTACGCGACAGTATCCTGAAATTACAGTTTCTGAACAAAGGATATCTGATCAAAGAAGGGCCATAGTTAGGAATAAACTTATATCTCAAATAGAAATAGATCAATTGAAAGAGGAAGTACGAACACAACTGATACAGGAAGAAGATTATGGAGGCACTAGCAATATCACACACTACACACACGAAAGTCTATCAGAGCGTCAACAACCACTCACTCAATCACAACCGCTTCTAGAATCTCAATCATACATCTCGCAAATATCACATACTTCCACACAAACTCAACTCATAACCTTAACGCTAGAAAATGATATTGAGACCATGGCTGTGGATGCAAACCAAATAACAGATATATATGTTCAAGAAATTTTTAACAAATTCAGAACCGCGCTCACACAATATTCTGGTATGGATCCAGCAGCTCGACCAAAACTACCAAAACTGAAGTATAGCCCTAACCTCTTCCGCTTAGTTAATTTGTTTAATGAAAACATATTAAGCCAGTTTCTATCTGATGATATACAATTAATAGACTTACATACCCTTATTTATTGCACTGCGGTAGTTATTGCAAAAGAACTAAACTTTAGAATTTCTGAACACAACACAAATACTACTAGACCTAGAGACCATGTGAAACCGCCATGGCAACTTAGATTAGAAAAAGATATTGATAAATTAAGAGCAGATTGCGGCAGGCTTACACAATTCATCAGGGGCTGTAGATCACAAAAAGTAGTTAGAAGGGTTGAAACTATATTTAAAATTAATTCCACTCACACTAGACACGAAAACAATAATAGAAAACCTGAAGAATATTTAGATACATTAAAGCAGAAACTAGCGCTGAAAGTCCATAGGCTTAGGAGATACGTAAAAGCACAACAGCGCAGAACTGATAATGCAACGTTCGCTATGAATGAAAAAATATTCTATAGGAACATACAAAAACCACCAAGGGACGCGACAATAGACAACAACACAGAAATACCTTCAAAAGAAAGTCTTGAAACATTCTGGTCTAGTATATGGGAAGAACAAGTACAACACAATGATAAAGCTATTTGGATAACAGAAGAAGAAACTAAATGGGGATCAATAGACGAAATGGAATTTAAAGAGATAACCGAGTCTGATATAACAAACATAACAGCTAGGTTACATAATTGGAAGTCACCGGGTATAGACAAAATTCAAAATTTTTGGTACAAAAAACTGACAGTATTCCATAAGTATATAGCAATAAATTTAACAAATATTATATTAGGACGACAAAATATACCTGAATTCATTGCGACAGGAATAACGTACATGCTCCCTAAATCCACACACACCACACAACCTTCCCAGTATAGACCAATCACATGTCTTCCCACTATTTATAAAATTTTGACGTCAGCGATAACAACAAAAATCAACGCTCATATTGAACGTCACAATATAATAGCAGAGGAACAGAAGGGTTGTAGACGAGGCCATATGGGATGCAAAGAACAGTTAATTATTGATTCCACAATTCACAAACATGCAACTTCTAAGAATAGAAACCTTCATTGCACCTATATAGATTACCAAAAAGCGTTTGATAGTATACCACATTCCTGGTTGTTAAAAATTTTAGAGATTTACAAAATAAACCCAAAAATTATAGATTTTTTGCGTACTATTATGCCATATTGGAAAACTACACTTCATTTAAACAATAGCCACAGCAATGTTACAACACGACAGATATCTATAAGAAAAGGCATCTATCAGGGAGATTCCTTGAGTCCTCTATGGTTTTGTCTTGCTCTCAACCCCCTGTCTCATTTGCTAAACCGTTGTCAGGTTGGGTACAACCTTAAACATAACACCGAAGACACTGTTATCTCACATCTCATATATATGGATGACATTAAATTATATTCAAGAACAGAAAAAGAAATGAAAAAGCTTATAGAAATCACTACAAAGTTTAGTCAAGATATAAATATGAAATTTGGGTTAGATAAGTGTAAAACATTGCATATCATAAGAGGTAAAATAAAATCAGGCAATTACACAGTTAACGACAATGACACGATAGCAGCCATGGAACCAACTGATCTGTACAAATACTTAGGATATAAACAACTTAAAGGGATCGACCATACAGCAGTTAAACAGACCCTTAGTACAGAATATCGCAGGAGAATTAACACAGTCTGCAAAACTCAGTTATCTAGTAAGCATCTTATAAAAGCCTTAAATACGTTTGCCATACCCATATTGACTTACTCATTTGGAATAATAAAATGGTGCAAAACTGACATCGAGCAACTAGAGAGAACCACACGCACAACACTCACAAAACACAACAACTTACACCCTAAATCTGCGATCGAGAGACTCACTATCAAAAGACAAAACGGAGGGAGAGGCCTGATCGACATTGCTCACCTTTGGCAGAAACAAATAATTAGGCTAAAAACATTTTTCATTACAAAATCTCGCACTAGTGTCATACACAAAGCTATTAGTCTTAATGATTTCAATTACACCCCTCTTAATCTAAATGACCCAAATACACAAGATACAGACGAAACTGACCCACAAAACCAAAAAATTGAAAATTGGAAGAAGAAAGTACTCCATGGCAGGCACCCTCATACATTAGACCAACCACACGTTCACAAAGTAGCTTCAAATAAATGGCTTAAGATAGGTAATCTATTCCCTGAAACTGAGGGATTTATGATTGCAATACAAGATCAAATAATAAATACTAAAAACTATAGAAAATATATAATCAAAGATCCTTCAGTTTCAGACGATAAATGTCGTAGGTGTCATATGCAGCCAGAAACGATCCAGCACATCACTGGTGCCTGCACAACTCTAACCCAAACAGACTACACTCACCGACATAATCAAGTGGCAAACGTGCTTCATCAGAAATTAGCAATTAAATATACACTAATACAGGACACTAACACCCCTTATTATAATTACACACCGCAAACTATTTTAGAAAACGATACACATAAAATGTATTATGACCGAGCTATTCTCACTGACAGAACCATCCATTATAATAGACCAGATATTGTCCTACAGGATAAAATAAATAAAATAACCTACCTAATAGACATTGCTGTTCCCAACACACATAACATACAGAAGACAATAACGGAAAAAATTAGTAAATATGTAGAACTTAAGGAAGAGGTAACTAGAATATGGCGGCAAGAAAAAGTTTATGTTGTCCCTATCGTCCTTTCAACAACAGGTGTCATCCCGCATCATCTCCTCCATAGTCTAAAGTTACTAAATCTAAAAGATACCCTTTATATACCTTTACAAAAAGCCGCTATATTAAATACATGTCGCATTGTCAGAAAGTTCCTACAAATGGACGAACACGAAATAAATCCACTTCATAACACACCCTAGACATAACTCACCACACGCTACATTTACTTGGCTTGTCCCGTAAATGTAGTTAAACACCAGCCTATGAGCTGAGAAGAAAAAACAGGTACAAAAATAATAATAATAATTTGGAATCAAGAAAAAGTGTATGTAGTGCCCATTGTTGTCTCCACTACAGGTGTCATACCTCATCATCTCCACCACATCCTCAAAGTATTAGACCTAAAGGACTCAATTTACATAACCCTCCAAAAAGCTGCGATTCTGAACACCTGCAGAATTGTACGAAAATTTCTGCAGATTGAAGAAAATGAAATTGCTCCACACACTCATTCCTCAACTTAAATTTACTCACAACACGCTACATTGACTTGGCTTGACCCGTTAATGTAGCTTAAAACTAGCCTAGAGCTAAGAAAAACTATACGTTTTCTCAATAATAATAATAATGTTTATTTCTCACCACAAGCCAAAACATACAGACATTATAACGCTAAGAAACATTAGCTAAAGATTTTTGGTTGTGGATCGCTGGTGCCTGTGGTAGGTAGTAACACCTGTAGTACAGGTCACCAGGTCCCCACCTATTATGAGTTACATAATTAGTAGCTTGCATATTGACACAGCAAATTTATATTAAAGAAAAAATTACAAAATAAACAGTGAGTTCACAGGAAATAGATTACTTAAAACAGTAGTAATAAGAAAAGTAAAAAAGGTATGTGTAGGTATGTATGGGAGAGAGTTTTAGTGTAAATGTGTTTGTGTATGAGGGTATGTGTACTATGTGTGCGTGATCGTGAAGGTGTTTAGGTTCTATGGAGTCATTGCCACGACGAGATGCTTGGTCGAAGAAGGTCACAATGCGAGAGTAGTCTAACGAACCACCCAAAACAAACATGTTTATTTACCCAAAAAATCAGAGGAGGTCTGCATCACTACCGTGGGTATCTGTAAAAAAATGGCGGTGGCCCGTGATTGGTCGGCGCGGCGTGCCCCCCGCGGACCGTGGGAGCGGGCCCACGTGCCGACCACCGCGGACCCGCGCGGGTCGCGACACGTCCGTCTCTGCCCCACATTGCTGGATACAGGGCTGGGAGGATGGAAGTGGACGTATTTATAGATTTGGTTAAGTGGTTCTCTTAGGTGCTTTATTAATTACGTTATGGGTTTTAATGGTCCTTTTGTTTTGAGTTTTGAAAAATAGTTTGAAAAAAAATGGAGATGACGTATACTAAATAGTATCCTCAGGATCTAGACGGAAGACATTCTTGAAGCGATAGCAAAAGGGATTGACAAGAATTGTTACTATATTTTTAGTTTTTAAGTTTGTTTAATTTTATTCTCGGACTGAAGGAGTCAAGATTATCTTAGTTTGGGGGCTTTATATATACACAGCAAGGAATATGTTATGTTTTCTTTTTTTTGCACAATTAAGTAATTATTGTTTATGACTTTGATTCTCACAAGGAACTCAAATCTATGGGACAATATTACAACAACTTCTGGATAGAGATATTTGATCGACTGATTTAATTTGTTTTTTTGATGATAAAAATTTTACATATTTAAATATTCTACATATAAAATTACCTACGTAGGCCTTAAAAATCCACCTCACATAGTTACATTTTCCTCAGGCCGTAAGAAAACATAAAAATTTCAGACTGTAACACTGTAATCTTAATAAGTATTTCGACAGTAAACAAATCGTGGATCGTTTAACAAGACCAGCCCTATCCATAGAATCCTCGCGTCCCGATTAGGAATAACATGTTTTTGTTTTATTCGGAGTGATTGACCTGATATTGTTGATACCAAAAAGATGTTTTTTTTTTAATTTGCAGTAAACTAGTGGTTGACTGCGATCTCACCTGATGGTAAGCAGTGATGCAATCGTTGATGGTAAAGCGCACAAGTACCTACTTAGATCGCGATTTAAGTAGGTATTTGCTTATTGGGGACCCGGAAAATGCAGTTGTTTTTAATAATAACGGTTGCCCATTCGTCAGCGCAAAGAGCTAAGGGCCCTGGCTACCCTGTTTTCTCTTCTAGACAAGCTTTCTTCCCCTCCTTATCTGATGTTTAAAATTCAATTTGTTCAAAGGCTTTGAAGATGCAGCCCAATACGTTGGTCCGACCAGATCCGCTCTGCTCTTGACTCGACGTTACACAATGCCCTGCACACCGCCAGAGACAGAAACAAATAGAAAATGTCGAGTGAAAGTGATGAAGCAGAAGTAGGAAAGCAAGAAAAGATATGGCATACACCTTATAAAATAAAACAAAAATTCTATGGTATGGTATGGTATGGTGGTGGTGGTGGTGGTGGTATATGCGACCCATCCGCGCAAAACGGCCGGTGCTCAGCAAATTGCTGGGGCTCACGTGTTGGACAGAGCCCCAGTGCTGATTTTCAGCACCAGCCGATTAATATTAGTTGTTTTTTATATGGATAATAATCTTCTAATGACATCTCCCGTCCTTGGGCGGAGCGGGAGACAATTATAAATTTTACTGACTAAAGAAACTGACCCTGATCATACCGGGGCCGGACTTTCCTTTTAGAAGCTTTTCCATGGCCCCAGTAGGCTTCGGCCCTCCTGGGCCTCTATGGTTGTTGACAATTCTATGAGGCGCGCGGGAACAGTAGGCGCCGCAGACGACTTCGGCTCGGTCCGGACGGTTACCAGAAGCTCAGTGGACGGCGAGCAAAGTGTGGCTCGCCGTCCGCAAGCCCTCCATGTATTTGCATCCGAAACAGCTTTCAATTAGGTTTTATCTCATTGCTTTATCATCCCACATATGGGCAAAAGTATGTACTATACATAAGCATCGCTGTATTTATACTTAGACCTTGTCCAGCCTGTACACAAGGTAATTAGGGTAAGACCTAAAAAAATAAAATAAAATAAAATAAGACCTCGCTCACATGCGAGGGCGAGAGCGATTGACCTAATCTCTCCATCCACTTCACGGCAAGTTGTTGTAGCAAGCTAGGCTTTTTTCAAGGATTTCAAATACCGAAAGATACAAAGTCCCTTGACCTGGTGATCTGGTCGCCGGGTTCCCATGGATACGAGACGTACTGGACAGTTCATTGTGGTGACGCTTGGGAAAGGCCAATGTTCTGCAGTGAACATTTTTCAGCTGAAATGAAGATGACGACGATGATAAAAATCTGATGATTAAAAACATGGCTTGAACCTTCCACGTGGAACATTTTGTCTATGATGAAAACTGCGTGAATTAGAAAAAGTCTAAAGTTTCGTTGACCGCTATCTATCCTGATGGGAAGCGAGGATGCAGTCGAAGATACCTATTCACTCTTGACTTAAAGATTCCCGGATTGTAGCCATCAGGAAACACAGACTCCGCAAGGAATTCCACTCTTTGGCTGTACGCACAATGAAATGATTTCTAACAAACGTGCGAAACTGATGTGATTTGTTGGTTAATTCCTAGTTAAAACGTTGCTTACGTTAGAAACTTGGAGCCCGCTTAAGCTTGTCACGCTATCCGAGGCCTTACCCATGTATGTATAAAGTAGAACACCGGTGCACGGCGCCAACAAGACGCGAGTCGCTCTGTATAAGCGTTACATCTCACTGAAATTACGGCTTCAGGAGTCTGATGCACCAATGTTGTTATTTTAGGATTGCCTTTAAACGCTTGCGTTGTATTGGTCCAACGGGTGATGTTGTGTCCTATTGGTCAGGGTTTTTGTTTCTGGGTACTCTTTTTCGATTAGTTCTTCATCCCCAAAGAAGAAGAAGAATAAGAGCTGACGAGATTGAATATAGTTGTGGATATAATAATAATATAATATTCCACAATCGTCACACAACGTCGTCTAGTCCCAAGCTAAGTAGAGCTCGTGTTAAGTGTACTAAACAACTGATAAACATACTTATATATTTCTAAATACATACATATTATAGATTACACCCAGGCACAGAACAAATGATTGAGCTCATCATACAAACATTTGTCCTGAGTGGGAATCGAACCCACTACTTCCGGCATAGCAGTCAGGGCCACGAACCATTAGACCAACAGGCCAGTGACATTAATAAAATTAATCTATCCGATAGAGAGATGCATACGATGTTTTTTTTTTGTATTTTGTTCTGTGCGTGTCAAAATAAATGTTTTTCTTTCTTTCTTTCTTTCTTTCTTTCTTTACGACTGGTCGTTGTGGCGTCACTTGGTGGACCCTAGCAGTGGATATCTACCAGAAACAGACAGCCAGAAGCGCGGGTCCGCGAAAGATGGAAGGAGTGGAGGCAGACCTTTGCCCAACAGTGGGACAGAACAGTGTAACCAATAAGTCTCTACGCGTGGTTTCTACACTGTGTGTATCTTTGTGTGTTAAATAAAATATTTTTCTTTTTGTCTGTCAAAAAGGGTCTCATGCCAGCAAAGCTGCGGACATAAGTTAGTTTTTTATGAAGTTTAATGAAATTAATTATGTATTCCTATAGGAGCTATTTATTCTAGACCTGGGTGTGTATCATCGACAAAATGTAATGTATTAATTATGTTTAGAACTAAATATTTTGGTACTATGGTATATAAGAACACCGGGGCCCTGGAACAGAGGCAAGAAGGAACGGTGGGTCGTTTAGTCAGTAGAAGTCTGACACTGTCTCCCGCTCCGCCCAAGGGCGGGATTCGTCATTCGATGATTTTTTCCTCCATAAAAAAAGTGGTATATAAAGTAAGTCAGCCTGCCAAACAAACATAAGATATATTTAGAGATATAGAGATATTTAGTTCAGTCAGGATTTCCCACCTGAAAAAAAAACCTTATTACATGAACGAGTCTATCAAACTTTATGGAAAATATAAAATACTGGTATTTAGCATAAACCGATAAGAAGTATAAGCTTCTGAATAAAATTCAGTCACGAAATCTTTAGTAATTTGATAAGTATAAACGCACAAACCACTGGGCAAGTGTCGCCACTTAGTAGTTCCTATAGAGTAAAAGCGCCGTCGAGGCTCGCCTAGAAGGAGATGGCAGAAGATCATCCCCCATCTCCTTCTAGGCGGTGAGACGCGTATCTTGAAGACTTGGTTAAGACAGTGCGAGAGATGTATATCCAGGAGGACTTGAGGGAAGCCTTTACTCAGCAGTCATGAATTCAAGATATGGTTAATGGCTGGGGAAAGATTTTAATAAAGATTAACATCTGCCAGCGGCGTCACCCAAGAAGTAAAAAATTATTCCTAGGGTGTGCCCTAGGAAAAAAGAGTCTTCCAACAAGTTCGGTATGTGTACCGAACTTGAAAGAAGACACTTTTTATTTCGGGATAAAAAAACATCTTCTAAGAAGTGTATTTCAGGACTTGAAAATATTAAATTTTTCTTTTTGATTACATAATAAAAAAAAAATGTTAATTGTGTTTCACAAAATATAAAAAAATATCTTTAACAGTTACAAAATGGGCTTTTCCTGAAAAAAATGTTTTTTTTTCGCCTTAGGACCTTATGCATCGATATTCATTCGCATAAACTGCGTTCTACAAACAAGTTCAAAAGAAGCCTATTGACAAAATATACCACATTTACTCCTTAAAATCTATTCAAACAGTCAAAGAACTTTTAACTGAAAAAACACAAGTTCAAAACCACAATACATCATCTACCATTTACCTAACAATCACACACTTAAAGCTAAAACGCCTATAACTCCAATACGTTTTATCTGCCATAAAAAAAAACACTTATTCCATCAGCCAAACGTAGCCAAACGCCAGTCTATACCCAGGAGGTAAACAGGGCAGAGTGCGGTCAAGGTTGCCTATTTCAGGCAGGGGTCAACGACACTTATGGCGGGCTAAACTAATATGGCGGCCGCGATGTGTTTTTGTCACGCGAACTTTTTCAACATGTGTGCCGTGGCATGGCGGCGACTTTTGATTTATGGACGTAAATGATAATTAATGTTAGGTTTTGGGAGTGAATTTACTTGTAAAATGTAATGTATGGTGTTTGGAATATGTGTAGTTTTGTGAGGTTGAGCTTCTAATTATGTTGTAGTTTGTTTCGGTGGGATTATAAGATTTTTATGAAGTAGCTAGCCGTTATGCATTAGCCTTTATTATATCTTGTTGGGTGGTGTCCTAATAAAAATATGTTATTTCTGTGTAGTTTTTTTTTAATTGGTCTCTTGAAAGTAAGCCTGTGACGTTATCGTCTCCTTGAATAAACTTAAGACTTTTTTTTATTTTTTTTTCTTTTTACTTCATTCTATTAAAGTCACATCTGCAAGAACGTTTTATTAATTGTCGTTAGTAATAAATAATATTATTGATTCCTGTAAATATTGTGTGACAATTTCTATTAAAAAAATAATATTTTATTTTTTATTAAAAAAAACTGATTTTTTTTTCATTTAAAGAAAAAAAACGGACAATCCGTTTCAGGATTCTTCGTTGCTTAGTTTTCTGATTGTTCAATATTTTAGTCCCTTCCTGCATATTTGAATTACAAGTTTGGTAACGAGTAAATTATACACAACGTGGATTGCAGAGTTGTCTTGCCATAAATCATAGACAAAGCTATCAATACTAAACATTTACCATAATTTACTTTCCTTGCCTTCTTACATGATCGATCTGCAGATAAGGGCAAAATTACACGCAGACAAAATACACCCCCATTTTAGGCTTTCTTATTTTACTACCAGTGCCGGATTAAGACGGTTGGGGCCCGTAGTAAATTCTACTTAGGGGCCCCATAAGCGCCAATAATTTTTTTAATTTATTGCGCGCTTAACCTAATTTTCAAACGATTCCCAGTGCCTTTTATTACACCACCTGTCCTGATGTTTTGTCACCTGTCCCGATGTTTTTGATCAAATCTTGTAGAATAAATTTGATCCACTTCCCGGTTAGTGATTGAGCTGAAATTTGGCAAGCATTTGCATTATGTCAATCAGATGACAACAAAACAATATTTTTATGTCGTGGAGTTGATCTGATGATGGAACCAGAAGGTGGGCCATAGCAAATCTGTTATTAACGACACAACCCCCTCGAGTTTGGGTTCGTGTGATTTATCTTGGCAAATTTTAAATATAGATATGCCGCGCTGAAATAGCTTGCTATGAAAAAAATATTTTTATAGAAAACTTGTTTAAGTAGCTATGGGTTCAATGGAACAATGTATTAGAAGTTATGTGGTGTAGTTCTTGGCACACAAGTTAAACCATCATGGCGGTCGATCTTCTATGTGCAGCAACCGATTTTTAGGTCTCAATCGAGGTGACGGCAGCACGTAACCATAGCAACGGCATCAACTTATCTACCGTAAAACTTGCTTGCTTGATTTATCTTTTGGCAGGGCCCAGCCCAATACCCAGGGCCCTTAGCATTTTTGCTACCCATGCTGCGTAGGTAATCCGACCCTGTCTACCCCATATTGAGATCGTAAATCAATTTAGAAGTATGAATATCAATGTATGGAAGAACAAGTTCTTTTATCATGTAGTAAAATAGATTTTTTAGCTTTGTTAGCATGCTTTGGCGTGAGTTTGGACTATATTCATAAAGCCAAGGAGTACACGCTTGCTTGGACCGTAAAGATTCGACATGCAATACTTGAGTAAATTGGATGAATGAAATCGGTAATGTTCATGTATTTTAATCAGTTTAAAAGGTTTAGTTTCCTAGGAAACTAAACCTTAAGGAAACTAAGCCTTTTCAATGAGAGGCTGTTTGCTTAGTTTTATTTTTTCACTTTATTTCGACGAGATTTCGACTATAGACTAAACTTAGACTTAAACATTTTGAAGTCTGCCAGGGCTGCAAAAATGAATGAAATTGTCACTGCAGTCCTAGAACGAGTAGGGACATTGATGGAAAATGGGTGGGTTTTATTAAGTAGTATGACACTCCTTCTCATTCCAACCAGAGCCAGAAGCTTTATTTTAATGGTTTCCCGTCACGAAAAGGGTCCCTACCAGAAAACTCACTAGACTTTTTAGGAGTAGCGCGGAAGGAATACCACAACTAAAAAATAAAATTCTTAAAAACAATGAAACCAACGTTTTAAACAAACAAAAAATACTTGTCTGTAATTTCGGATTTTCGGATTTTTGGATTTACGGAAATTACGAAACAAAACTGTGTGTTTGTGCATTTTTAGTTTCTTTTTTAAGTCCATTGTATTGTTTTATAAACTTTTTTGTTGTTGCTTGTATTTGCTGTTATAACAAATTTGCTAACATATCACCATATTGTTACTGCAACTTGTTTTACTAAGTAAACCATAGCTATTGCACAAGATCACATGAAACAAGACATCCATGTCATTTCTAATGCTGCACATATATGTATTACAACATTTAAAAGTTTCTCTTTACCATAACACAAAGTCTCATCTCCAGATCTTTCATCATACAAATCATCTGTGTCCTACATAACTATGTTATGTCTATCCAGAATACAAATGTGCATATTAGCGCCATTTTGAAAAAAAAAACATCTGCCGTTTATGGTCGTGCTTTAAATCTGCTTGCATGATGATCGCGCGATGTTAAGGCCCTTGCTTCCATTTAGTGTCATAAAATAGTGACTTTTTGAAGCCTACACCTTAGTAACAGCTGGGTTATTAAATGGGTTAACTATGTTATAGGTATATATAGTTATTATAAACTCATATTTTTTATGTATGACTTAGGCGGTTATTACACGTTCAATAATATTGTACAATAAAATATATTGCGCAACATTATTGTAAGTGTATGGGCTGCCTTATTTTATTTAATTTATTTCAAATTTTTCTTAATATTTAGTTTATTTCAAGAATAAAGAATTCATATTTGCTAATTCGATTTCTCATTTGAATTAGTAAATATAAATCATTAACTTTTTTTTTAACAAAGAAAATGTTTTTAACAACATAATATTTTTTAAAACTTGTTTTTCCTTTCTTCCTAACGGCTTTGATCTTTAGGAATATGTTAACACAAAAAAAACTTGTTAAGTATTGTTCAGAATATACATAGTGTATTTAAATCAACAAATAGTTCGCAAAGGTAAATGCTTTTTAAGTTTTAAATGTCAGCAGAGCTCTATGCGGGCACAGACGGCAACGAGAGTGCATTTAACTCCGGCCAGATGTTCAAAGGACTACACGCCTTAAGGGGATGGCATCTAATCCAGAACTATTGTGCAAATAGTTAAGGCGTAGACTACTATTGTTTGTCACGTTTCATCTCTCTATTAGCAAATTGTCAAGGGTTTGTAAATGTGTGCATTATGGACACGTTTGTTTGGTATAATTTGGGACCACGTTTGTTTGGGATTTATTTTGTAATAAGTATTTATGTATTTACATCTATCTTCTATTTATATAAAAATCAATGCCACTTTTCGTTGTTATTTTATAACTTAAAAATGGGCTCACCTATCCAAACCAAATGTTTAGGCTTTGTACGGACTATTTAGCAGATGGTTTATGTGAAGTTTGCTCAATCTTGTGGTTATGTGGTTCTTCATAATTATCACATTTTGCTGTTGCCGAGAGCAAAGCCGCGGGCAAAAGCAAGTCAGAATCTAACTATAAAATACTAATAGGTAATTTTATAAAGCGTAGAATATGTAATAATAAAAAAAAAACAACATAAAACGAATTCATATAGAGTCAATCAAATTCATCGACGTTGTTGTAAATGGGAACTGTGGCCAGAAAGTAGACTACGGAATGCGCACAGTTAAGGAGTGGATATCCCTGCTGGAGTCTATATTTCCTGGTGGCTACAACCCAGGGAATCTTTAAGTCTAGAGTGAATATGTTACTTCTAGGTAAGCGAGCTTCATCATCGACCGCAACTTCACTTTCCATCAAGCGAGATTGCAGCCAAGCGCAAAACCTATCAACAATAAAAAAATAACGTGGACTAGAAGTTTTAGCATCAAATTGCTTATTTTATAAGATACTAGCTTTTGTTTTTGGCTTCGCCCGCGTTCATAAAATATAGCCTATGACACTCAAGAGTATAACAGCTTTCTATTGTTGCTAAAATTTTTCCTATCAGACCAGTAGTTCCAGAGATTACTTAAACAAAAAATCATACTTTACCTCTTTATTATATTAGTGTACATAATAACTATAATACGACAATACACGTATAGCGCGCAAAAAAATAATCACTTAAAATTAAAAAGAATTTCTAATTATTTTTTAATTGATCCAGTCTTCAATCAAACATATCCAGTCTATAAAAATGCTTCTAATAATTATGAATCACAGAATCTCCCAACAAACAAATACCTTTGATATATATTTAAGACACTTATAAACGTCACATCAAAAGATTACCATATCATAAAATAAATCTTTCACACAAAATATAAATAAATCTTCCTTAAATTATGTCCATTCATAATCTCTGTTGTATTAACAACAATATAATATCTAAATTCGGATCTGTCAGCGCTTTGCGCACGCCATATTGCGCACTAGGGCGATAATCCCGGCGTTTACGCATCGGTCACGACCGTGGCTCCCTCTCGCGTTACTTTTATTGATAGTAAAATTGATTTTATGTCACATTTTTATGCCTGATTTTATTCTTATAATGGAATTTTTCGTTTAAAATGGCTTAAAATACTCGTTAAATGTTTTCAATTATTTGTTAACGATCATTCTTTGGATCTGTTAGCTATTTATTTTAATACATTCCTGGTACTGAGTCGTTTTAGTAATTTATTAAAGGTATAAAAACTAGCATCTGCAAGCTACTGCGTGAAAGAAAACTAGTGTATAATTCTTTTACGTGTCGGACATAATGCTATTCAGATGTGTTAGGACTTGCATTGTGTGAATTTGTGTGTAGTGTACGCATAACTCAATAAAACTAAAATTCCTTGCCGGAGTCTGCGTAATAGCTAAAACCTGGGGTGGTTCTAGGCATTCGTGCTCCATCTTCATCCACATAAATAATATTAATAGTATTGTCTATTAAGGCAAGATCAAAACGTTAAGAGGCTCTTGTTACGCGATTGGATCAAGGAGTCGATTCAGAAAGCTGTACTCCTCGGCTCGGCTCGTATAGTTAAGAGGTTCCTCTCTCTGGAGCCCCAACTGGTAAACATACTTATATATTTCTAAATACACACATTTTGTAGATAAATAACTTCCAGACGCAGAAAAAATGATCGTGATCATCACAAAAACATTTGTCCTAGGTGGGAATCTAACCCATGATCTCCAGCATAGCAGTCACAGCCATTAACCGCTAGACCTACAGGCTAGTCGTTTTACTATCGTTTACCATCGGTCATGCAAAAACCTGTCAGTTGGTACTAAAAAAACGGGTCTAATTCAATATGTTAGCGAAATTTTGCAACGGTGATAGGTATCGAATGTATCGATATTTGATGACGAGAAAAAGTAAAAAAAATAAAAGTTCATTTATAGCTTAACTACTGTTCGGGCGTAACATCTGGTCCCTGGGATTAAGGCAAGGAAGGAACGGATTAGGTTGTTTAGTCAGTAAGAGTCTGACATTGTTTCCCGCTCCGACCAAGGGCGGGATTCGTCATTGGATGAAAAAAAAAACTTAACTACTGCTAATTTAGAGGTCAACACGTTCTGGTAATGCTGTTGCTAAGAATTATGATATACTTTCATTTTGAATAACGTAGTATCCACACTTATATATTTCGTTTATTCGTTACATAACATATTAATTACACTTTTAAATATTTCTATAAAAAAAAACATTTAAAAATATAAAAAATAGTGTCCCACCGGTATCGGGAACAGGGTCCAAGCTACCGGCGGTCAGGGCTCCAGAGAAAGGAACCTCCTAACAATACGAGCCGTGTCCAGAAGTACCGCTTTCTGAATCAAGCCCTTGATCCAGCCGCCTAACGAGAGCCTCCTAAGGTGCTGTTCGAGGCTCTTGGCTATTAAGCCATTGGCTGACACGACTATCGGTACAACGATTGCCGACTCCACATCCCACATGTCGACAACCTCGCGAGCCAAGTCAATATACTTGACTTGTTTATCTTTCTCGGCTTTCACGAGGTTCTCGTCATGAGGGACGGATATGTCAACAATCATTGCACGCCTCTCGCTTCGGTCTACCACCACTATATCAGGCTTATTGGCTAAAATAGTCCTGTCAGTGATGATAGACCGATCCCAGTACAGAGTGATATGACCATTATCAAGAACTGGGTCGGGCTCATACCTGTAGTACGGCACTTCCGATTCCACAAGAGAGTATTTCATATATATATTATTATTATATATATTATATTATATAATATAATAAAGAAGTAAAGTTTGGCTTTTTGAAGGGTAATCTCTGGAACTACTGTTCGGATTGGAAAAATTTTAGCAACAATAGAAAGCTGAATTACTCCTGATTGACATAGGATATATTTTATGTACGCGGGCAAGAGCTAGTCGCTAATAAATTTAACTAGACCTGGTATCTAACATAATCCAACTTATAAAACGTCTAGCAATTTTTGTGCTTTACAAGACATAGTCTTACGCGTGTGCTAAATTTCATACCAAATCGTTCACTCAATCGACCGTGAACAAGTAATAAATGTACAAACTACTAACAAACTTTCGTTTTTATATTATTAATGGGATTAGTTAATCAGTGATATTAAAAATCACAATTTAAACTGCATGAAAGTCATGAGATTTTAGATTGAAGTAATTTGGTTCTCTTTACCTCCCACAGAAATTATCTGATTATGGCATTGATTGCATGTTTCATTTTAATTTCAATTGCCATGCTTTCCATAAATAAGTAAATACCATATTTATCATAACACATATGAATATATTAAGTTATTACCTCCAGTAATGTATGTATAAGTTTTTCAATTAAGAGCGGCCAACCCAACATTTTCATACAAACGCTCTTACGTGATTGTGATTTTATTACATATATTTCTTTAAATATTTTGGATACATAGATATCTTGTGGACATTATCTAGGCTTCTGTGGAAATCAAAACATAAATTTGTGTAAGAGTAATCCAGTAAAGACGTCTGAAAATCAGCTATTTTACGTCAACTTTAACTCTCCATAATGTACTCTTTTACCTATTAAAAATATAAAATAGTACTTCTATAGAAGGCTAGCGCATTTAATCGAGATTCTAAATTGTCATTTTTTTTTTCAAAAATCCTTAGAGGTGTAACAAGAACACGTATTTCCCGGAACAAATTTTGTGAAACATTCGAGTAAATCGTAGAATTACCGAATATCAACAGAGTTTTCAGGAGTTATATCTCTTTTTTCGCATTACTTTTGCATCAAACATCATTTTGGATTGCGTTAAATGAAGCAACAAGCTTTTAAACCATGTGCGACGTTGACGATAGACGAGTTGCGAAGGCCCACCTTAAGCGGGAGTAAAGACGTTTAATTATTCATCAAAATGATAAATTTTATAATTATAATTTCAATTTACATAGGAATACTTGACTTGGTCGTGTGGCGGCTGCTAATGTCTATGGTTTTTAATTTTATTTTTTAAACATGCAGATAGTGTTGCCAGGCATCAAAATAAAGCTGGACATAATTAGCCTTTTTGCTACGTGTGCGGTCAAATTAGATTGTACGTTCATTTAGGGCTTTTTAATGATTATGTTTCTTAAACTCTTGAGCCGATAGTAAACGCTGATGTTTGTACACCTATTGTATTTCTATTATGTCTCTAGTTACGGTATTCGAAAGGATTTGACAGAAAGCAATATTTTTTTATTAGACACATATAAACATACAATGCCGATCAACATGTAAACACATAAGATTAAACAAAACTAACATTTTTAGAGGTTTCTTCATTTTGCCAATGGCAAAACGCTTTAAATGATTTGTCTTTCCCAGTATTCGTCTGCAGCAATACTGTCCACTGTTGCTATCATTAGGTCCGTAGATAGGATATGGTCTGTGCAGAAACTCCGCACAAACAGTAAAGATAGGATCTACTGAAAACCCCGTCTGGAGGTGGCGCTGCTCTTTTCTGTGGTAGTTAAATACTAAAAATTTCTATTGCAATTATTGCCTCCCTCTCCTCTTTATCTCTCCTGTTTTTCTGTTTCCTTCTGCTTTAATCTGTCCTGTGCGTGTCAAAATAAATGTTTTTTCTTTCTTTCTTTTATTGTAATGTGTGTACATACACTGTTAAAGCGTTACTTAAGCCTTTCCATCCCATTATAATTAAGGTGTATTCAAGACTAAAGGAGGAGCAGTGGTGGCCGAGTGGTAGCGGCCCCGACTTACGAGTCGTAGGTCGCGGGTTCAAACCCAGCCAGGCGCATTACTTTGTGTAATTTATTTCATCACCACTGCTCTCAAAACGGTGAAGGAAAACATCGTGAGGAAACCGGCATGTCCTAGAACCAAAAATTCGAAGACATGTGACATCCACCAATCCGCACTGGGCCCGCGTGGTGAATTATGGCCCATTTCTTCTCCTAGAGAGAGGAGGCCTGTGTCCCTGCAGTGGGAACATTAAAAGACTGATGATGATGAAGACTAAAGTGATTAGGCACTTAATAAACTAGTGCGCCTCACCATCAACGATTGCTTCACTGCTTACCATCTGGTGGGATCGCATTGAAGCAATAATTTTTAGATAAAAAAAAACCTATTTTTTTCCTAAAGCCCGGTTTGGCACCAGCCAACCCTACACGTAAAGATGTTTTCATACTTTACCTAATATGGGATGATTAATAAGTTATGGTTTTAGTAAGAAGGATGCAGAATGCATTTTGTACTTCACTTATTAGTTTGGCACGGTAAAAAGAATTAAAAATGTTTATGATACAAGGCGTTTATCTATATACTAGCGACCCGCCCCAGCTTCTCACGGATGCAATGCTGATATTAAATATATTATGCATGTATTATACACATAAGCCTTCCTCCTGAATCACTGTATCTATTAAAAAAGCCGCATCAAAATTCGTTGCATAGTTTTAAACATTTAAGCATACAAAGGGACAAAAAACGACTTCTGTCTGCCTGTGTTCTGGGGAGTCGGTCTAGTGTAGTTCTCGCTTTAGACTCTGACAATGGAAGAATCATACCTTTGTTTAATGTCAATATCACACTACGAGTATAACTTTTATTTCTATGTTTTTAGGTGTTAGACATGACAAGGAATTAAGAAGCAAGAGAAACAAGGTTGCGCATAGCATAAATGTTTCTAAATTTAGTCATAGACAATAAACTTTAGCCATTTTACCGAAGTTATGTGTACCTGGAAGTACCTCGTCCCTTACTCATTATGCAATCCACTTACAAATACGGAACCCAGTAGAGTGTAGTTTATTAATTCATTTGTCATCGAAGCGAAGGCGTATTCAATAAAACTCACTCCTCTCTTTATTTATTAAATGTTTATTTATTAAACATTACACAAATGTTGGCTAGCGCGCCATTAATAATGCTGGCAACTTCGACAATCTAATACTGCGTGTCTATGGTATTTATTTATCGTGCATAGACAATTATTAATTGATGTTTTGTTGCGTAGCTGTGGTGCATGCTGCGAGACCGAATGAGATGTTTTTTTTTTTTTAATAATTATTTCTTGATGATATTGTGATGAATGAATTAATATTTAACGTTAAGAAAGTGTTTTAATTTACTTTTAAAGCGGTTGTGTTTCAATTTGTCACATCTAAATAACTTCGCTCATTGTTTTTTTCATAATATTATATTTTTTATTTATTATTATTGATTAAGTTCTTGAGAGCGGTCGTGGCCGAGTCGTAACGTCCCCTATTTACGAGTTGTAGGTCGCAGGTTCAAAACTACCCAGTCACATTACTTTGTACAAATTATTTCATTACTACTGCTCTTAAAACGGCGAAGGAAAACATCGTCAGAAAACGAATATGTCCTAGAACCAAAAATTCGAAGACACTTGACATCCACCAATCCGCATTGCGCCCGCGTGGCGCATTATGCCCAATTCTCTCTCCTAGAGAAGAGCTCTGTGACCCAGGACTGGGAACATTAAAAAGGCTGAAGATGAAGATAATTGATTAACTCGTGCATGATCACTATTTTAGGTTATGATAAGCGATTCTACAAGTTGTGATGTTGGTGGAAAACACTTGTCTAGTATATAACCTGATTATTCACTCTTGATTTAAATCCTGAAAAAAAGTTCCATTCCTTGGCTGTACGCACGATAAATGAAATCAAGTGATGAATTGCATAATTTTATTCCGATGCAAACTCCTTGAACTGCACTGGCTTAAAACCAAGAGAGCAACAGTGGTATGAGTTATAAGTCGCGGGTTCAAACCCAGCCAGGCGCACTTATTTGTGTAATTTATTTCATCATCACTGTTCTCAAAACGGTGAAGGGAGGATTGATTTTGAAGGAAGGATTTTTTGAAAAGACCTTATAAAAATGTTTAAATGCTTCTGTTTGGAGAAAAAAATGCTTTATTAAAACTAAAAATATGAAATGAATGTAATAATCCTAACAAAAATCATTATCATCAGTCTTTTTAATGTTGACCTGGGACACAGGCCTCCTCTCCAGGAGAGTGAAAGGGCCAAAAGCTTATGCCCAGCTGTGGGCCAAATCGGACAATAGATAATGATGATAAGTAAGAAACATATTATAACATTCCAATTAAGCTCGCAAAAAATAACCGTAACTGACCAAACTCCAAACTGAAACCATAAACAAGAATTGGCGACACAAAAACGTTCGGCATAGCAATTACTCTATGGTAGAGTGGTACCATAGACTAGTACGGTGTACGATGTTAGGAGAGCTCGTGTCGCATCGAGACGCCGCTGTCGATGCTATCTCTACCGCTAGGGATTACACCCCAGTACGGTTGCTGAGGAGTGGCCACTATTTCCATTATATCAGCCTGTAGCCGGTGGGTAAAGAAAACTCTACTCAAATAAAGAAGGTATTGTAGGGTGGTAGGTGATATACCTACTCCTACGCTACACGGGGATCCGTATAGCTAAATCACTAAGCGAGTGTGGGAGACTAAATATAATTAAAACATTCGAGTCGGATTCATTCAGTGTATTCTGCATAACAGAAAAATCAATGACAATTTTTTACGTGTCACCACAGAAAAAGAATAAGTGCCGTTGAAAGAGGTTCCATGTCTGTATGTAATACTTTTCTGAATGTAGGCTCGCCACAAGTTCCCCCCGGCCAGACCGGTGCTTACGGTCGATAAAAATCGGGGAATCTTACTCGCCGCCCGCTTTTAGTCCTCCTCTCCTCGCTGGTAGAAGTAGTGGCGGTAGTGGTTGATGACGTCGTAGCTGGCGGCTTCTCAACTGGAACCTTGTTGTCCTCACGCATCATGTAGGCCGGCTTGAGTCGATCAATGGAAACATTGTTGGGCTTCCCTTGCATCTCAATCGTGAAGTATTTTGCCTGCCTCTGTAGAGCCTTGTAGGGGCCTGCATATGGTGGTTCCAGTGAGCTGCGGACGTAGTCTTTACGGAGGAAGACATGCGAAGATGAGTGCAGATCGCGTGGCACGTAGAATGGCGATGTAGAATGCCACGAAGTAGGTCTTGGGGTCAGCATGGCCATGTGGTGACGTAACCGGGTTGCATACTGGGTGACGTCAGCTGCTGTGAAGTCTTCCTTCGAAGATAGGAACTGGCCTGGAAGGTTGAGTGGCTCCCCGTAGACGAGCTCGGCTGGCGTAGCTTGGATGTCTTCCTTCCAAGAGTTACGCATGCCAAGGAGTACCAGTGGAAGTGTTTCAGTCCACTGCGAAGACGTGTGGCACATGATGGCTGCCTTCAGCTGGCGGTGCAGCCGTTCCACTAGGCCGTTGGCTGCAGGGTGGTAGGCAGTGGTGCGGAAGTGGTGTGCGCCTACCAAGGCTATGAGCGCTTTGAAGAGGTGACTCTCGAACTGGCGACCACGGTCAGTAGTCATCCGTGCCGGACAGCCGAACCTGGCTATCCAACCTGACACTAGAGCAGATGCGCAGCTCTCCGCCGTGATGTCTTTCAAGGGGTATGCCTCAGGCCATCGAGTAAACCTGTCAATGACGGTGAGGCAGTACCTGTAATCAGACGAAGGGGTTAAAGGTCCTACGATGTCGAGGTGAATGTGGGAGAAACGGGAAGAAGGGGTAAGGTAAGTGGACAGTGGAGATTTGGTGTGGCGTGTCACCTTGCACGCCTGACAATGTAGACATTGTCTTGCCCACTCTCTACAGTCCTTGCGTATCCCTGGCCACACAAAGTGTTGTGTCACCAGTCGCACTGTAGCAGACATCCCAGGATGATGTAAGTTGTGCAGAGAGTTGAATGCCTCCTTCCGTAGTGTCGGCGTTATGTAAGGGCGAGGTAGTTGCGTGGAGGTATCGCAGTACACGGAAATGTGTGTGCTGCCGGCAATCTTCTTTAATTTCAGAGCGGTTGTGGTAGGTGCTATACCTACTGTATCGAGCCTGTGAGCGTGAGCGTGAGCGTGAATGTTGCCTCCCTCAGTTCAGCTTCGCGGTCAGCAAGGTTACTTGCTTAGTAAGCTCGCTTACGTGCTTTGCCAAGTCGGTATTCTCAGCGCTGGCAGACGCTACTTGGGGAGTTGACGGGGCTATCTCGTGCACCCTATCCGCTATCTCCGCTAGCCGCTCGACCTGTAAATCGGAAATTTGTGAGGCGATGACTGTCTGAATATTTTGGGGTAGTCGGCTAATCCAGATGCTTTTGACGAAATCTGCGGCTCCTGATGGTCCAGCTAAGCTTTGGAGGTACCGCAGGAATTGAGATGGCTTTCGATCGCCTAACTCTTCATGGATTAGCAACTGTTTAATGCGCTTTTCTTGCGAAGCTGACAATCTGTTTATGAGTTCGGTTTTTAATTTTTCGAACTTATTGGTCTCCGGAGGGTAGGTTATAATATCTTTGACCTCTATGGCATATTTGGATTCCAGTTGAGAGGTCGCAAAATAAAATTTTGTTGTATCGCTGGTGATTCGGTTCAAAATAAATTGACCTTCAAGCTGCGCGAACCACAATGCTGGCTCCTCCGGGCAAAAGGGTGGACAGCGCAATGGTAGTCCAACCCTCGACACTTCTCTAGAGATGGTGCCTGTAGCTTCTTTAGCGTCAGCATAATTTTCTGCGTCAGACATGTTTGGCACGTAGGAAGAATAAAAAAAATCGCTCACCGCTTATGACCTGGACCAACGTCAAAATATTCTTTTACCCTCGGATGTCTCCAATGTGAAAATACGCTTCTCCACCATAATCACTGCTGCTTTTCTTCACGCAACGCTGTAGTCGGGGTCACCAATGTAGGGTGATAGGTGATATACCTACTCCTACGCTACACGGGGATCCGTATAGCTAAATCACTAAGCGAGTGTGAGAGACTAAATATAATTAAAACATTCGAGTCGGATTCATTCAGTGTATTCTGCATAACAGAAAAATCAATGACAATTTTTTACGTGTCACCACAGAAAAAGAATAAGTGCCGTTGAAAGAGGTTCCATGTCTGTATGTAATACTTTTCTGAATGTAGGCTCGCCACAGTATCAGAAGCAGGGGTCAGTTATCGACGGTCTCGAGGACACTTGCCAAATCTGCCAAGACGACTCATGTTATGGGCCCGACAGTTTATAATCAGCTGCCTGCAGCTATTTCTGGTGCCCCGACTACAAGCAGCTTTAAGGCTCGGTTGAAAAAATGGGTTTATCGAGCAAGCTTTTTATTCATTTGACGAATTTATGACTTAATTTAATATTGTGACTTTTCTTATATTTAATTTTAATTTGTGATTTGACTTTGATTTATTTGTATTCTTATATATTATTTTATTTGTTTGACATGTGTATTTAATTATTTGTATTTATTATTTGACTTTCAATTTTTGATTGATTTGTAATTTTGTTGACATTATTGTATCAGTTTGTACCTATATGACTTGTAAGAATCCCTTACCAATAAAAAACTATGACTATGACTATAATACGCAACAAATAAGTTAAACCATTTACTATGGTTACACGCAGCCCCCACTTCGATGGAGCCCCGAAAAACTGTTATAATCCTCGTTACATAAGTTTGACCCTCAGTATTTAAGATATACAACGCCAGGAGGAGGACGTAAGTTTACTTGTCGTGACGGTCGACCTTTCCTGGCGCCATGGGTCAATTTGAAAGGCCTTGGAGTTACAAGGCCCTGAAACTAAGGCAAAGAAAGAATGGTGTAGGTTTTAGTCAGTATAAGTCTGACATTATCTCGTCCTCCGCCCAAGGGTTGCAAGTTGTCCTCGGTTGATTTTTTGCCCACCATAAAAAAAAAAAATATATATATCTTTTCGGGGAATTACGAAGAGTTAGCAAAAATGTTAACACTGTATAAGTGCCGCCGCCACTCCACAGCAACCCTCCCACATAACCTGTGAGAGCAAAGGATTTATTTCACGAAATTGTTTATAGGGCCCGCGTTCAGCGTTATAGGGAATCGCTTAACATTATTCAGGGCCAACAATAGCGGTCGCTCCTCGCTTACCGCTCCCGAGCGCAGTCACGCGCACTCTCTTCCTTGCTTACAATCTGCATAATACTGCACTCTGAAAACAAAATACTGTAACTCAACCAAAGTGAATTTCGTGTGTGTTTTTTTTTAATATTAACTGGTTTAGTAGTTTCAAACGGCGCGGAAGAAGAGTGTTTGGAAGGACTTAGGGAAGGCCTTTGCCTAAAAGTGGGATAGATAAAAAAAATGGGAATGTGCTTGATTTCTATCTCGCTGTCAAGTAAGCGATGATGTGTTAGTGCATCTAAAGGTTGTTTGTAAGAAATTGCCTTGTGCGATAAGACCACGGGATAAGACCGATCGGCTAATTGGAAAAAAGTCTCGGAAGTCTTATGGGATGCCTTTAACAATATTTTATTAACAAAATATTATTGTGCTTGATTTCTCATTAAGATTGTAAGCGACGATGTGGTCGATGCTGGAACTAGTTATTCTGGCCTAGAAGTAAGTTTTTCACTTTTGACTTAAAAACGCTTAGATTGTAAATAAATTAGCAATAAGAAAAGTGTGAAATCGGAAAAGATCACTAGTTTATAACAAAAGGACAGTATTTTTAATATTTCCATAAAATACGGGTTTTATGAGTAGTTCATGATATTCAGAATCTATTAAAGTAATTAGACGCCTGCAGGATGATCGAAAGAGCGTCATTGGAACGCAAATGGTCAATTGACGTTACACATTCTCATGGGTGGATTTTACTCTTTCTTATTCCACCTAGAGCAGGAAGAATTTTCTGAAAATTTATCACATATAAAATTTTTCACACATAAATAAAAACTACTAGGTAATACTATACTATACTACTAGATGAAAAAAGAAACAGAATTTTTATAAATTTTGAAATACTACTATTTGTCTTCAGGGTGCTCACAGTACATGTATAATAGAGTGATTAGAATATCTGTTAAAAGTTCCATTACATTGGAAATATTGACTTTAATTTGATTGTGAGCTTTTGTTTCAAGAATAGAGAGTTCTTTTTAATTGAATGTTATTAAAAATTTGCGTTTAAATTTTCTTTGTGTTGCAATAGTCTTTTTTTCATTCGTGACGTTTCCGAAGAGATTTCTTCCAGTAAAATTCAGTACCTGTTTTGATTATTCGCAGATTGATTCCTTGTGGACACAGCACAGGCCTCCTCTCTAGGAGAAGGAATGGGCCATAATCCACCACGCGGGCCCTGTGCGGATTGGTGAATGTCACATGTCTTCGAATTTTTAGTTCTAGGACATGCCGGTTTCCTCATGATGTTTTCCTTCACCGTTTTAAGAGCAGTGGTGATGAAATAAACTACACGAAGTAATGCGCCTGGCTGGGTTTGAACCCGTGACAGGTATTGTGATGTAAAATTGTGTGTAGTTTTGTATCTCAAGTGTATTTGTAATTATTAACCTTTTATCCTATTACGATTCACCTTTTATTTTTGATTATTATGATTATTTTTATTGTGCTTTTAAGTGCAATATTGACTGGTCTACACTGTACTTACTTGATGATATAAGTACTGTAACAACGAAATATTGTAAGAAATCTTTTTTTTTTAAAGAGTAACCATGGAGTTTCTTGCCGGTTCTTCTCCATAGGAAACGACCAATTTGGAACCGTGCACTAGCTTCTGACGTTTTATAAGTGCCCTTGTAGGCCTATATGAAATAAAAACCTTTTTGATTTGATTTTGATTTGAATTGGAATATGTGTGGAATCATTGAAACAAACACGATCTCTGTAAAATGGAGCTGAGAATCTTATTGTCGTGTTACCTACCTCAGCGACGCACAAACACCATTAGAAAGTGTACATACGTTTATTATACTAATGGTAAACAAATAAACTTTTCATATAAGGACATATTTTAAAAGACTTAGTTTCCAAGCCAAAAATATTCCTTAATAAAAAAAAACAGTCACACACACACAGTCGGTCAGCCGAAATCGGAATCCTGTAAAAAAAGAATCAATTTATAAAAACAATTAATAATCTATAAAATTATTATTAGAACAGCGTGTGTTTAGTGAAGACACACGTAAAGGTGTCCGTATTTAAATATTTCTAAAATTAATCACAAAAATATGAACGAACTTTTTTTAGAAGTCCAATCCTGGCAATTAGTAAAACGCGTTCGAATTTCAAAAGGGACGCACCTCTGTCAACCGATCACCTTTCACGTTCGGATACCTTTCAGAATACCACAAATAGAACTATAATATGAATTAATAGTTCTTCTCAGTCAACGTAAAAAAATAACAGCATTTCTACGCCCCACATATTTGTTTTTGGAGTGTGAAAAATTGCGTTTTTCGACGGTTTGTGGTCGGTTTTTAAGTAATACGAATGTTTTGGCATTACGCGTGAGTAATTTCCCGCCTCTGGCTAATATGCAGCTGTGGTGTTGCCACACGTGATTTTGTTTAGTTTTGTTATGATTACTTACTTGAACAAATTGTGTTTTTTTCAAGTTGGATAATGCGAACTGCTTTTGGGACTTCTAAATTTATTTTTGGTGGGACAAAAAAGACGGATTACTGCAAAAACAGTTTCCAGAATGAATTATTATTTGTATTATTATAGACCAAGTCTTCATATGATCATACATGCAAGTTAAATTATGGAATTTAACATCTGAGCTTAAAGGAATCATAAATATTAATCAAGGACAGTGTAGAGCGCATCTTCAGACATCAGACACGCCATCTTGAAGCATAGACAACCTCATTGTTCAATTTGAACTTTTGCCTCCATATCTGTGTCACAGATTCACAATGTGAAAGCGATTTGCCACAGACTGCATCCATACCTTCCCATATTTTTGCTCGCTTCTTACATAATTGCTTCCTGACACAAATAATGGACGCGTGAACTGTTTATTGGTTGTAAACTCGTAAATATTGTCAAAAGTTAGTGAATGTTACGAGATTTAGGAGTTGTTTAGTGTGTAATGTTGTTTGCTGTGAGATTTATATTTGTTGACGTAATTGGGTCGGTTTAATTCATTAGTTTTAAATTTAGAATCTATTTTAGGTTGGATGAAAACATTGCCTCATTTAAAACCAGAGACTAAAATAAAAAGTTGATATAATTTTAGTTTATTTTTTTTTCTTGTTCCTAATTTAAATTTTGTATTGAATTAAAAGGATGACATCGCTGCATCGCTATGATGGAAATTTTGGTGAGATTTTTCAGTTAAGTTCAGTGTTTGTTTTAATTATTCGCAAATTAAATCCTTGTGGACATTGTGATATAAAGTCGGTGAAGTTTTGTATTTCAAGTGTCTATCTGCAGCTGGAAACAGGCGCAATTTCAGTAAAATGATGCTGAGAATTATTGTAATATTGACTATCACAGCTAAGCGTACCGAAAAGGCTGTCCCAATTCATTAACTGCCAAATACTTCTAAAACATTAGAATGTGATATATTCGCGATCTGATAGTGATTAAAAACTTTTTAGAGACCTAGGTACCTACTTTTAAAATAAACGTGTGAAGTCAAAATTAAAAAAAATCACCTATTATTTTTTTCTTGTTCCAAATTCAAATTTCAAATTGAATCAGAAATTTGAAAAGAGAATAACAGCTTACGCTTATAATACCTCATTAGATATTGCATCACTAATAAAATTTCCAATAATTGACTCTTAATTCACTAACTACAAGACATACATCATGTTCCCTCACCTCAGCAACCTCCCCCTCACATCAGACCCTCTCCAAATCAACGGTGATGACGTCTAACACATGTTGAGCCTCCCTGATTGATGCCACACCTAATTATCTTTGAAATTTTACATCCATTCCTGCAAACTTACCAACATAATTTCCACCCACTCAAAAATCAACTTTAACTTCGCCCAAATAAAGTTGAATTTCAAACGGGGAATAATCGTTGGGAGTTGATAGGTTATTTTGGTAAAATTTCGTCGCCTCTTAAGCACACACTCAAAAATCAACTTTAATTTTACTGACATAAAGTTGAAATTCAAACGGGGAATTGTCGTGGAGAGTTGTAAGGTTATGTTGGTAAAATTTCGACGCCTCTTAAGGGATGAAGAGATTTATAACGTCTTCCGCATGCGTGGAAATAGTTGTACCTGGAATTTCTGGGGTTTTAGTTGACCTTAGACCTCTGGGGGTAGAAAAAATTGACATCGTTAGTCTCGTCAATGTCATATTCTTTAGTAGAAATCTTGGTGAAGAAATTCATATGGGGATATGGAAGGGTTGTTGTCTATTCCTAGCCAAGGAGTGCACCTTTTTGCCGTATGCTTACTCATAAGTTTTTTTTAATTGTAGATAAAAATCAATTGGCTACAATCCGGGTATCTTTAAGTCAAGAGTGAATAGGTTACTTCCAGGTAAGCGCGCTCCATCGTCGACCGCATCGTCGCTTTCCATCAGGTGAGATAGCGGTCAAGCGCAAACCTATAATCAATTAAAAAAAAAACCAGTGTGAGACTCTTCCTGACTAAACTATCAACCTCATTCCCATGTCGCCATATATACCAGGGCCAGAGTCTTCCTTTCAGGCACGAACCATTGGGTCCAGTTGATTTCGACCCTTCTGCAGGGTCCCTACGGTTTTAGGAACAGTGCGCGCCGTCGATGACTAGGTTCGGTCTTGACGATTACGAGACAACCGGACACGAGTCAGCTACCTATTAAACGCTTACTCTAAGAGAGGGAATGTGACGTAATCCAAAAAAAAACCACTTGGGTCCAGTGCTGGTTGTTGAATGTCACACATCTTCGAATTTTGGTTTTAGGACATGCCGGTTTCCTCACAATGTTTTCCTTCACCGATTAGTGATGACGAAATAAATAACACTAAGCATGTACCTGGCTGGGTTTGAACCCACGACCTACAACTCGAAAGTCGGAGCTGTTACCAATGGGCCAACAAGGCTAATAGATACCTAGATTATAATGTTTATTTGTATTCCTGAGAATCCCACGGCATTAAAGATTAGGTTAGTTAAATTCAACAAATGCTCCTGTTACATATTTGATTTCTGTTAGTGTTTAGTGTTTTGTATTTACAAGGTACATTGTAAGTGTAAATGCCAAATTTAATTTCTAGTGTTTCGTTCCAGTGTTCATTCGTTTGATGGCCGCTGGGGCTGCAAGATTCTGGAGTGGCGACCGCGTACCCAAAGACGCAGCGTCGGAAAGCCTTCCACAAGGTAGACCGGTGACCTGGTCAGGGTTGCTGGCATCCGATGTATGCAAGACGTACAGGACCGGTCTTAATGGCGGCGCTTGGGGAAGGCCTATGTCCAGGAGTGGACGTCTTTCAGCTGAAATGATGATTATGATGTTTCGTTCCCATCTTCGTTTCCCCCCCATGCGGAAAGAAAGTTCTCCTAGGTTAGGCACATTAAGTTAATATATATTTTTAAATTCTTCTAGTCTTCTAGTTACGACGTGTCTTTCATTGTTCTAGCTGCATAGCTTTCACAGGCGCATGCCTGTGAACTCTTTTCCTCACGCACGCGGCTAGGCCCTCATTGGAAGTTATCTGGGGAAGAATTAGGGAACATTTTTTGAGTTATTTTTTTTATGGTGGAAAAAATCATCTAAGTACAAATCCCGCCCTTGGGCGGAACGGCAAACAGTGTCAGGCTCTTACTGACTATACGACCTACCCCATTCCTTCTTTGCCCTCATATCGGGGTCGGACCTTCCATTCAGAAACCGAATCGGGGCCTTAGTAGGCTTCAGCCCTGCAGTTGGACCTCTAATTATCTAGTCGTTTGTTTAAGTATAGGATGTATATTTCTATCCTTTTTTCTCACTTGCACGCTTTATCTACACTAATATAATAAAGAGGTAAAGTTTGTTTTTTTGTTTGTAGGAGGTAATCTTTGGAACTACTGGTCCGATTGGAAAAAATTTAGCAACAATAGAAAGCTGCTTTACTCCTGAGTGACATAGGCTATATTTTATGTACGCGGGCGAAGCCGCTGACAAAAGCTAGTATTTTATACATCATGATAAGGACCAAAGCCCTTATTAAACGGCAGCCTTCTATTCCAAACCAGGCGGCGACATTGAAAGGCCAGGTTCACCCACCACAACTCTATTTTTTCCATCTAATCAATAAAACACGCAATAAAATAATAAGAAACAATACAACATAAATAGCTGGTCAATCACGAACCGCACGACATAAGGGCACGCGCACACTTGTCGTGATAGTCAGTTTGTCGCGTGCCTTATGTCGCCGTGACTCGACGGGCTTTTGGTGGAAGCGCGCGACTTATAAAAATGTAAATGGTTCTGTTTCATTTAAATAAAAAAAATGTATTGGTTTTTGTGGTTTGTAAGGTGGGTTTATATGGTGGAAGATTTTGAGGTAAATAAAATAAAAATTTTGAAAATTAGAAAAAAAAACTATTGTTTTATGTTTTTTCACTGATTGTAGTCGTTCCGATTGTGGTTATTGGATTAAAAATTTGTGTATGCAGCATTACCAGTCACTTTAGACCTTACCTGGAATGCGGAATTTTTAGACAAAGTTACCGCAACTTTGGGCCGTTAAAGGCAACTTAAGGAACACTGATGGGTTTCCGTCAATAAATGTCTAATACTCTGTTTCGCTCCACCTCAAAAAAAAGATCACCTTTCTGATGAAGGGCCACTTTATTTTTTAAAAATCAACGGCTTTAGGAGGAGCAAAAGAGAGTAGCAGATTACATTCCCTCTTGCTCGAGCTAGAGCGGGAACAGTTATTTTGAAAATAGGCATAGTTTTCAATTAATTTTTTTTTCATAGCAAGCTTTTATAGCGCGGCATAAACTTATATTTAAAACTAGTCAAGACGAATCACAGTGGTCCTAACTCTATGGGATTGTGTCGTTTAATTACAGAGTTCCGGGAAGTGGATCTAAAATTTTCAAGATTTAATCTCAAATATTGGGACAGGTGCCAACTGGGGCCCAGGGTCACTTTCTGAATGGACGACTTGGCCCCTGTGCGAACCGCAAATTGCATTAAGAGTGTGACACTGTTGCGCCCTCCGCCCAAGAGCAGGATTCGTCAACGAATGATTTTTGCCCAATATAAAAAAAAAAAACAACTGGACCGGTGAAACTAAATAAAACTCCAATATACTCCTAAGAAACATTCTATCACCACAACATCAATAAACAAATAACATGACAAAATAATAACACTTTCTTCATAAAAAATGCATAAGGCCACGTTTCCCTATAGGCTGCGCACGCGTCTCCGCCCACATGCGCCGTCGCACGCGCTTGAGAACTCCGATTGCATGTTAATCACCTATTTTGTTAATCACCAGATCACCTGATAGACTTGTTTATAGAATTATAATCGTAATCCGTCGTGAGTCTTCGGTTTTAAGTAAGATATTACGAAATCCAATCAAGATGCGTTTGCGCATGTTTATTCATGGGTTTGGAGTGATATGATATAGTTAGGGGTAATTATATATGTAAGTTTACAGATCAATTTTTTATGTTTGCTTTTACGGGTTATTTTTAATGGATTATTTTAGGCCTACGCAAAAACATGTGAACCTTAGGATCTCTAAAAGAATTTGTCATTTTTCATTTCCGATATATTATCATTATTATTTTCATTTTTTCTTTATCGATTTTAGCGATAAGACCGCCCATTGTAACACCGTAGTAATTTTAAGTGTCCTAATGTACCAAGTTGTGTTTATGGTGTACCTACAATAAAGAGTATATCTATCTATCTATTTGTATGTCTGTTGATAGATTTTTAACTCCGTCAAAACGTAAAAAAATAAGCGAAATTCATATACTTAGAGATGAGTAAAATAGAAATACTGGATTCTCATTAAACTGTTTTCGTTAGTTCGTAAATAAAATAAATTTTAAAAGTTTCTTGTTTTGCTCACCCTAATAATTTTTCGATTTAACATTATGACGTGACGTCACAAGATGGCAATTGATAATATTCTTATTTGGATCGCATTGTAGTTATTTTAGAGCAGTCCCACCTGATGGTAGGCAATGATGTAATCATTTTGTTGATTTTAAATTGCACCAGTTTGACGTGAAAAAGTGTTTTTGCAAACACTTTTTTTAACCTTATTTAAAAACTAAATATATCATTTAATTTTATGATTCTGATTTCATAAGGCTCAGTAAAATAAAAACTATCAAGTTCCTATTGATTAATCTTACTAATATTATAAATGCGAAAGTTACAATGTTTGGATGTTTGTTACTCAATCACGCCAAAACGGCTGGACGGATCTTGATAAAATTTGGCACAGGCATAGGATACACTCCGGAATAGGCTACTTTTTATCCCGGAAACCCCAACCCCAACCCCAAATACACGCGGGCGAAGCCGCGGGCAAAAGCTAGTCATCAATATGATTACGAAATCCAAAAACATTACGATTTTATTTCCATCATTAGAGCCATAAGAAACCATAGAGATGCATCAATTGGAGGTAAAGTAAAGATTTAACGTATCTCTGACATTTATTACGATTACAGTATTGATATTATGTATTTGTATTTAAAACTCTCATATTTATTCATAGGTTTTTTCTTTGATATATTGTAATGATTATGGATATCGATTTTTGAGAGCTTTTTTTAATGTGGTAAAACATCAAATGATTTTCCCTGCTCTGGGTTGTGTGGGAGGGTGTCTGACAGACTTTTACAGACTAAAACTACAACTGTGTCCTTCAGCTAGTGGTTTCTTTCACAGAAAATCATCAGCGAGTATTGATCCTGCAGAGCTCTGCACGCAGAACAGATGGCTGTAGGGGGCGAAAGGTTCTGGATTGGCGACTACGTACGGAAGACGTAGCGTCGGAAGGCCCACTACAAGGTGGACTGGTGATCTGGTAAAGGTTGTGGAAATCTGACGGATGCGAGACGCACAAGACCGTTCATTTTGGCGATATTTGGGGGAGGCCTATGTCCAACAACATCTTTCAGCTGAAATGATGATTAGGTATATATTTTATGATGATGATGATTATATATTTTAGATTTATATACCCTGCTGGGGCCCTAAGGTTTGATGACATCTCTTTGAGGAGCTCGTGGATTACTACGCGCTGTCGACGACTTGGGCTATTTCGCTCTAGGGTAGAGCGTGTGATTGCTTCAAACGAATGACTTCTATCTTATTGATAACATTTGACCACACTTCACGTCTCCACACTTTATAAATACTATGAACTCAAATCATAAAGTAAATCTCATCACAGTGTAACTCCATCTTTATAATTAAGGCCCAGTAACGAGCCAGTCCATTAGTCGATGTGTTCCCGTCCTAATGTCCCGTGCTTGACGTGTGGAATAGCCTTTATGTCAACTTTAACATGAACTATATGGGAACCGAAGAAATTGTTCTTTGATTTTCAAAATTACGGTTTTAGAGTTATTTGTTGAAGTTTGAAATGATGTTGTAATTTTTTGAGGTTATGTCATCAAATGTGATCGTTAATGCTTGTTAATGACTGACTCTATGGTCGCCGATCTGTCAAAAGCTATTGTAATTGACAGGAGTTTTGGCGGGATTTCTTTGAGTGAAATTCAGTGGGTGTAAATTAATTCCTAGTTGATATTGTAATGTTAAATTGGTGTAGTTTTGTAATTTCAAGTGTCAAGTGCACAACTGCGCAGTTATTTATTTATTTATTTTATTTATTTATTAAAACTTTATACACATAATACTGTACAAAGGCGGACTTAATGCCTTTAATGATTGAAATTTCGTTTGCAGTAAAATCGAGCTGAGAATTTTGTTGTAGTGTTAACTACCTCAGCGAAGTTTTGCTAAGAAGGTTGATAACATTTTGCCTTCACTGGGCCACCACTGTTCTAGCTCGGAACAATTTTAGCGTACAGTAGGGTAGTCGGATTCTTGGTGAGTATGAAATTAGGTTCTGCGAAATTTTGGGCTTGAATACTCGTGAAAAAATAACAAATAAATGCAATTTGCAGTTTTTATTGGTGTTAAAAACTGTTATTGGCGCTTATATTTTTAAAACCTTTATTTTTGTACGAGTTTTCAAGCGCTAAAATTCGCAGGGCCTAACTTCAGACTCACCAAGATCTGACGACTGTACTGTAAGTGTGCTCCATCACTAACCACGTAATCGTTTGCCATCAGGTGAGATAATAGTTGAACGCGAGAACATAAAGAAGTTCTGCATACAATTAAACCTTTTACAAAAACTTTCAAAAGCAGTAAGTTGAAGCGGAAATGAATTGCATTACTTAATACCATAAATACTCACAAAATCATAGACATGCAATATGCGTAACATATTGCCTATAAGTTAAGGCGTGTAGTCCTTCGAACATCTGGACGAAGTTAAATGCACACATACTTGTACTGCCGCATACTGCCTGCATAGAGCCTCGCTGACCTTTTAAAACCATTTTCTTTGTGAAATTTAGATTGATTTACATATGATTTATACATTCTGTAAAACGGTAATAAGCAATTTTCAAATTTTTTTGTGTAATCTTATTTCTAAAGATCAAACATAACCTTTTGGAAGAAAAAGGAAAAACCAATGAAAAAAATTATCATGTTAATTTTTTTTTTGGGAAAAATTATGAATCATACGAAGAAAATATGTGTTGATATTATATACTTAATTGAAACTATAATTTAATTTTATTGAAATAGGTATGAGTCATTACCGAGGAGCGGAAAACATGTGTGTAAATTCGAAGACATGTGACATCCACCAATCCGCACTGGGCCCGCGTGGTGGATTATGGCCCATTCCCTCTCCTAGAGAGAGGAGGCCTGTGTCCTTGCAGTGGGAACATTAAAAAGGCTGATGATGATGATGATGATGGACCTCAGAATGTCACAGTTTTATGACACTAAACGAGAATAAGGGCCTTAAATACAAACACGCACACACTACCGCAAAAAAAAAAACACATTTCTATCCATCAATCAATAATCCTTTACAACCTCGATTTCCTGGACTATTCCAATTCCGAAACTCGGTCATACAATACAAATAATTGCGCCAAAATGTGCATTTGCACAGATCAGTTGCGCACGTGTTGTGTGTCAGTTGCACATTTGACGTGCAGCTTTGAAAGAAGAATGACATGCACCGTTGCACAAAAGTGTTGGGACTTTGGGACAACGTTCGACTTTCAATTGTTACTTTGTGTGGGTTACTTTGAAGTTTTTGGGAGTTTAAAATGGTGAATGGGTGAATGTGTATTTTGAAGGGATAGTGGTTTTTGAATTTTTAGATACTTGCTTTTGCTAGGCGTGTCACCCACGTGAAAGTAGGGAATATAATAATATAGCCTATGTCAATCAATAAAAAATTAGCATACTGAAAAAGAAAACCGTAGTTTTAGAACTGTTGTCATTTTCTAAGGAGGAAATCAGTGGTCTTAGAACGTAAAGGGCAACAGATGGAAGTGTGGCTTTGATCACTTTAATGAATTTGGCACACGAGTGTATTATGTCCTAGCACACAGAACTTCAAAACCAAAAATCAAAATGGTTTTTATTTCACATAGGCCTACATGGGCACTTATAAAACGTCAGAAGCTAGTGCACTTAAAAAGTTAATCTGACATCTATACTAATAATTCAGAGAGAAAATAAGATTTTTTTTTTGTAGTTTTGTAAATTTTTATAATTATTTCACCAGTAGCAGTAGCAGTACATTTTTTAAGGTAACAAATCATACAATGTCATCTGATTTCCCATCTCTAAAAAAGCTCCTTTCTGATAAAGAGCAACATTCTACATTATTTCTTGTGTAAAATACAAAATCCACATTTCTTCATTAACTTTACTAAATTCATTAAGCGCCAAGAGAACACTGGTATCCACCTACCTATTGTCTTTTAACCTTTTAAGAACCGTAATTAGAGACAAAACAGAAAGACAATAGGTGTGCGAACGCCAGCGCTGGATCGGGACTTAAGGGATTAATTGTCTCTGAAATTACGGAATTTGAAAGGTTAATCTTACTAATATTATAAATGCGAAAGTTACGATGTTTTAATGTTTGTTACTCAATCACGTCAAAACGGCTGGACGGCTCTAGATGAAATTTGGCACAGGCATAGGATACACTCCGGAATAGGACATAGGCTACTTTTTATCCCGGAAACCCCAACCCCAATACCACGCGGGCGAAGCCGCGGGCAAAAGCTAGTAGGTAAATAAATATAGAGACAAAACAGAAAGACAATAGGTTTACGAACGCCGGCGTTGGATTGGGGCTCAAAGGTTTAATTGTCTCTGAAATTACGGAATTTGAAAGGTTAATTCCATAATAATTATCACTTCCGAAGTCCCAATGACATATGTCGTATTGTAGTCGCAGTCGGAAGCGGCATGTGTCGGCTATCGGCTAGATAAAGGGTTGTATCTTAACACCTTCGAGTTCCGTCCCATTGTGTGCTATAGTTTGTGGAAAAAATAATGCCGCCCGCTGTTGGCCCGTTGGTGTTGGGACGTGAGACGGACTTGGGGGGATAGGCTTCTAAAATAATAATATATTTTTTTTACTAATAAAATAATATAATAAATAAAATATAAATCTTACTAATATTATAAATGCGAAAGTTACGATGTTTGGATGTTTGTTACTCAATCACGCCAAAACGGCTGGACGGATCTGGATGGAATTTGGCACAGGCATAGGATACACTCCGGAATAGGACATAGCTACTTTTTATCCCGGAAACCTCAACCCCAACCCAAGTACCACGCGGGCGAGCCGCGGGCAAAAGCTAGTTTCAAAAAAACCTTTACAGGCACTTTTGAAATGTCAAGAAGTCGGTCTGTCAGAAAAAAATTACGCTAATTGCACATTCCAAAAAGTAGATTTCAATGGAGAACAATGTGCAAGAAACTCCTTGGTCACTCTTTTTAATCATGTTATGTTTTACAAATATATAGGTTATGTATTTTTGTCGCTGCTATAATGTGAGAACAATGTAACTATAATGTACTATATATATATGTAAAAATAATAAAAAAAGTACATGTTCTAAACAAATTAAAATAAACCATTGGTAGCTAAGAGATGACCAGACCAGACTGACAGAGTCGGGATAGGCTTCTAAAATAATAATATAATTTTTTGTATCTATATTTTCAAATAACATGGAGTTCTCTAATTGCGTGATGCTGGATTTAGAATTTTTAGTTAGCATAATATAATGTCATAGATGCATATGATCCAAACTTAATTGGGAATGGGTAGGGCACATTGGACGCAGAATAGATGACTTTTGGATTGGCGACCGCGTACCGGAAGACGCAGCTTTGGAAGGGCTCCCACAAGGTGGACCGAGGACCTGCTCTGGGTTGCTGGAATTCGATGGATGCATAGGTCTTTGTGGTGGCGCTTGGGGAGGCCTATGTCCAGCAGTGGCCGTCTTTCGGCTGAAATTATGAAGATGATAGATGTAGCAGACAGAAGTAAGAAACTAGTCTTTCATTCACATACAAATGTAATATTTGTATGTGAATGAAAGAACATACACATACATTTTGTAATTTGTGTTAAAAATCAAATAGGTACAATAAAAAAAACAGTGTTAAAAATCCATCGCCCCTACTCCCTCCCTGTCCCTTCGGCCGTAGTGCCCGTGCGGCCACACCATGCAAGCGCATACGTTATTATTTTATTAGCCACACGTCACGGCGCAGGCGCATGGTAATACGCAGCCGCGCTGTAATAATACGCAGGCTAGTGACTGAACAATCTATCGATAGTTGCTGGCAGTTAGTATCGATGTTTGGAGAAATTGCTTTTTTTTCTCAAGCCATTAATTGTTTAAGCGAACCTGGAAATCTTTGAGTCAAGATTGAATAGGTAACTTCTAGGCAAGCGCGCTTCATCGTCGATCACATCGACGCTTTCCATCAGGTGAAACAGTGGTACGACCCTATCAAGAATATTTTTTTTTATCGAAATGATTTATAAGAATCATTTCGATAAAAATATTTTGCTTTTGTATTGCTGTTGTATTACTTACTTTTGAACAAAAAATAATATCGTATTGTTACTTAATTCGGTAGAACTCGAACACCCAAAGAAGCCCAAAGAGTAGATTTTGAAGCCCACTTATAACGAAGCAAGTTGAACCAAAAAATTATTCTGTCTGAACTAAGTCGAGTGTCCTCTATTCTCTATATTCTTTTATTTCTTATCTTTATTTTTGTCAGGTCTTGCCAAATTGTCGCGCCACTGGACTATGAGAGAAAAGGAAAAGAGAGAGCATTCTTATCTGCGTACACAAACTAATAATCGGTGACAACTACTCCGGAGTTATAATAAGAGTTTGTTGAGATTGGCCACCATGACTGAAATTCGGTAAGGAGGACATAATCTCTAATAATCTATTTACTTTATACTTTCTGTTATCTTTACTGTGTAATGAACGGTCATCCCACTTTTCTTTAAAGAGCATATACAGTTCACGTACAGCCAAATAATTTGCTCACGTCGCGACCTCCTTTTCGCAACCCATTTCATTTACATTTATATGTAATTATATATTATTTTAGTTGAACAACAGTTACCGTGGCGATAAAAGCGCAGATTAACATCCAACTTAAGTGTCGCCTTGCTTTAAAAGCTACAATTCAACAGTGCCATAAAGTTGGGTTACACTGACCTGCGGTATAAGTTTGACCCAAGTCAGGTAAATAACCAATGGAAATAAACATAGTTTCTCATGTTTCTATTGTTTATTAATCTTGGACCAAAGACCCCAGGACTAAATTTTTTTTACTGAACTAACAGGCCAACTTAGAGCTAATACACACATTATATTTGTAATCAAAGACCCCAGATCAATTTTTTTACTGAACTAACCGGCCAACTCACATGAATAAATATTATGATTTTTTTTAGACTTTGAGTTTTTATAAAATCAGGATTTAGAAAGAGGGATTTTTTGGCGTGTGTCACACTTCATAAATAAAATTAATAGTGTGCAATGGAATTGTACAATTTAATTTCGCCTAGTCCGTTCCATCATCGGACCACTAGACGTACGGCGATGCACCATCGGTACTTGATGGACATCCCAATTGATGTATGAAAGGTTTTGTAAACACATTTATTGTGCGTACAGCTAAGAAGTAGAATTCCCTGCCGGAGTTTGTGTTTCTACAACTACAACTTATGGGTTTTTAAGTCAAAAGTGAATAGGTTATTTCTAGACAAGCGCGTTCCATCGTTGGCCACATCATCGCTTACCACAGGTGAGGTAGAGGTCAAACGCGAGCGAAAAAAGAAAAAGTAACTATCAATAAAAAAAAACACATTGACGTTACACGTGCCTGGTCGAATATCAAAATGCTTCACATCTATATTGCCAAACACAAAAATACTGCTTGACACTGATTTAAAAAAAAAGATCGATACTTCGATGTATCGATATTACCCATCCCTAAATAATACGCAGCCGCAGGACTCGTGCGCACGTGCTCACGATGTTGCGTAGTGACGGCGCTTGCGTCGCACACCTTACCGCTTGCGGGAAATATGGTCCCTTGTTACTTTGCTATAGTAGAAGCAGGACAAAGGAAGTGGATGTGGAATCGAGCATTGGGTAGCTCGCCGTCCGGTCGTCTGGTAATCGTCCGGACCGAGCCCAAGTCGTCGACGGCACGCTCTGTTACCGTAGGGACTCTGCAAAAGGGTTGAAGCCTACTGGGGCCCAGGGTCTCTTTCTGAAAGGAAGGCTTGGCCCCAGTGCAAATTGCAAAAAAAAAGGAACGGGGTGGAGTGTTTAGTCAGTAAGAGTCTGACACTGTTTCCCACACCACCCAAGGGCGGGATACGTCATTGAATGATTTTTACCTACCATAAAAAAGTGGATGTGGAATATGGTGATCATCTTTCCTTAACCTTTAGACCAGGCAGTTGAAATGTTAAAGAGGAGGTTATATTCTAGGCACGTTGGATATATCCAACAAAACACTCTTGCGTTTATTCCACCAGGGTCGCACATCTACGACCAAATACTCGAAATACCGCTGATATTCAGCCGCCGTAGGCGCGGGCTTGCGGACGGCGAGCAATGAATAGCCCGCTGTCCAGTCGCCTGGTAACAGTCCGGACCGAGCCGAAGTCGTCGACGGCGCGCACTGTTCCCGCGCACCTCAAGAAGTTGTCAGCAAACTAAAGAGTTCTACAGGGTCGAAGCCTCCTGGGGCCAGGGTTTAGTCAGTAAGAGTCTGAAACTGTATAACGCGAAAACAAAAAGTGACCAAATACTCCATTTAGTCAGTTCTTCTGTCACATGGGAACTGAAGAGCTAAACGAGATGTCATGAGAACTCAGTCGCAAATACACGACCCTGGGGAATATGATACGAAAATGCTCGTTATACCAGTCCAAAGAAAATAGTTAAACGATTAAACCTACGTATGTCACGTTTGCTTAAGCAGGGTTATAGACAATGTGTTTACCATCATAAGTCGTTTACCATTAGATGAGATAGTGGCCTATCAATAAAAACAAAACTATTTAATTTTGTAAACTTATATACACAAGAAACATCATAGAACACGGACCAGGAGCAACTAACTATAAAAATAATATACACAGAGAACAGTTACATTAATTATTAACTGGACACAGTACTACATATTATAACTACATATTATCGCCCGCCTCGAGGAGGAAGATGAAAGTGTTGGAATCGCAGTAGAAAAACAAAGACAAAGTTAAACAATAATACATTAAAATCAGAAAACAAATATTAATTAAAACTAATATATACATTCAAAATTAATCAATTATAAATTAACAAAGGTAATATTGTAGATAGGTGTTTTTGTAAATAATGCATGTAATGTGTGTTTGGTGTAGGTCTAAAGAAAGCTTGCATTTGGTGGAATTACACCCACGACACGAAGCGTTAGAGCCAATTACTCATAATTTACTCATCATCATGAGCCTTTTTTTAATGTTCCCACTGCTGGGACACTGGCCTCCTCTCTAGGAGAGGGAATGGACCATAATCCACCACGGGCCCAGTGCGGATTGGTAGATGTCACATGTCTTCGAATTTTTGGTTCTAGGATATGCTGGTTTCCTCACGATGTTTTCCTTCACCGTTTTGAGAGCAGTGGAGTTGAAATAAATTACACAAAGTAATGCGCCTGGCTGGGTTTGAATCCGCGACCTACAACTCTTAAGTCGGGGCCGTTACCACTCGGTCACCACTGCTCTCCCATAATAACTCCCACATAATTTACTACTCATTAATATTTTTCCCCTTCACACGTAAAAAAATATATCTGAAGCAAAGATATTAGGCCCCTTCACATACTCCAAATATATTATCAAGGTTATCAATACCGCCATATGTTTGATAAAAAAATAGAGGTGTGTCGGAATAACATGCCACTGGACTTGTCAGTTACGAGTGACAAAAAGAAAAGATTTCCATCAACCTGTTGAATATGGCTAGGGTCATGCAGTAAGAAACCATCTTACTAATATTATATGTAAATGCGAAAGTTACGATGTTTGGATGTTTGTTACTCAATCACGCCGAAACGGCTGGACGGATCTGGATGAAATTTGGCACAGGCATAGGTTACACTCCGGAATAGGACATACTTTTTATCCCGGAAACCCCAACCCCAACCCCAATACCATGCGGACGAAGCCGCGGCCAAAAGCTAGTTAATTCATAGTTTTTAGAAGATACAATCGTCAAACAGGTTTGTAGACAAGAGTCACTGTAGCCTTAGAACGTAAAGGGCAACTGAAAGAAGGTGGGTTTTAGTCAGTAAAATTCTGACTAAAGCACACTATCAAACTATCAAATAAGTTCTCCCTCGCTCGGGCGAACTAATTTTATAGTTTTCCGTTTAACCATATCACCCTCGAGCGAACGCCGGCGTTCGCGGGTATTAACGGAAAGTTATTTGTCTATAAAACTTTTTATTTACGTTTTTGGATAAATATCAAAATATCCTATAAAAAAAAATGCTCAAATATTGTACATTCTATTTTTTAAAATTTGACAACGGCGCGTGGCGCGAAATCATGCCGCGAGCGCCGGCGCTCGCTTGGGTGTCGATGTAAGAAGTTCTTTTCTCGTATGTCTGACTACCGGTGGACTCTCCTTCCGGTGCCAGTCGGCAACTATTTTTTTTTAATATTTGTACTTGTTTTATGTACCTACATGAATTTGTTATAAATAAAAAAAATAACTAATAGAATGAATACAGAAAATATTAATTATCATAATTCGAAAACGGTTCTGTAATGATATAACTACATAGTAGATTAAACATTTGAAAAATGTTTGCTTTCTGTTCACTAGACTTAGACATTGAACAGAAACAATTATTTTTCCGAATCATAAAACCATACAGAAAACCATAGCAGGTAAATTTAAAAAAGGAAGAAACAATTATTTTTCCGAAACATAAAAACAAATAGAAAACCATAGCAGGTAATTTTTATTAGATAGGTAAGCTTCCTATTAAAAATATTAAAAAGAAAATACATAAACAGAATGCTAACACAGTGAAACCAATATTTTTTGAACTTGATGAGGTTTGACGTCAAAGTTCATATCGGAATTCTCATTATTAGCAGCTTTGAAGCTTTATAACTTCAGTATTGATAAGATATTAAAGTTTTTCATGCCTGCTTGTTAATAAAAGCTATAAACATGTAATTTAACAAATAACATAAAAATTGCGTACATGTTCCCTATTACCACAGGCAGAAATATCGTAAAACAAATATAAATAAATAATCCAAGCTGTTGATAATAATGTGAAACTAAATAGATTGCATTAAAAAGCTCGTTAAAAACCTCTTTCCAGGCTCTATAAAAAAGTAAAATTTAGTATCGTAACACTAAAAATTTTATGGTAGTAAGCACATATTGTGACTTGCACCTTTTCGCATAATTCAGACCAGAGCCACCGAATTCTCTAGCGAAGGGCGAAGTGTAATTTCGGTACTACCCCTTTCCTTGCAGCCGTCTTTAAGGCGTATAGACCCTTAAACTCTTGAACTACAGGCGATTTTTTTTGGTGCCGGCGTTTACACACCTATTGTTCTCTATATCTGTAAATTACGGTACTCCAAAGGATTAAACTCCTTTTTAGTGGAAAAAACATCCAATGAGGATGTCATTGGATGTTTTTTGAGTGAAGTTCGAGATAATGGACTTATAGACTAAAAATGCACTCCTGGCAAAGAAGGAATCTTTATAAAATAATAATATGTTTTTTTTGGGAAAGTATTTGTGGTATTAGTCATACGAAAAACAAATCATAATATTTTGATAAGTAATGTTATCATAAGTCTATAGTATTATCTTTTTTCAAATCTATTACCCCAGCCGTTACCAAGGAGTAGAAACTCACTGTTTTACGATACCAAATGGGAACAAGGGCCTTAACAACTTTACAAGCTAACGACGAAATAAACAATTTGTCGTAAAAAAGACCGTTGGTTATGGTCAGATAAGTTTATGATTTTGTTTTTTTTTCTTTGCTAGTGTTGAAGGGGTGAGCTAAAGATGTTACGATATTTTTGAAAAATGTGATATTTTTTTATACTGGGGGAATTTTATGATCGATTTGTGTTACACAGTATAGGTATATATGGTGGATGATTATGTATGTATATGCCTATATTATTATTTCTTATTATGTTATGTCTGGCCCACACTGTCCCACTGCTGGGCAAAGGCTTCCCTCCATTCCTCCCACTGTTCACGATCTCGAGCCACTTCTTGCCAATTCCGAAGGAAGGCATCCAAGTCGTCCTGTCATCCAATTTATATATGCCTATATATAAATTACCTAATAAATAAAATAAATAAGTGAAATGTTATATTTGGTATTAATATATTTGTGACACAGTATGGTATGGAGTATGGGTATTCTCTTTTACTAATAGAGTTGGAAACTTACTTAGTTCAAAAAAACTTTCAGAAACCCGTTCTTATTAGCCCTCTATCTTACATCAAAGATTTAAGTTTACTTACTAAGCTATATTATAATAAGCTAAGCTTTAATATATATAATGAGGCTCACCACCGAATGCAAAAGAAGAATTTTTGATTTCTTTGGCTACATTCCCAGGAAGAGAGGTAATAATCTGGAAAAATTGCTGATTACAGGAAAAGTAGATGGGAAAAGGTCAAGGGGTAGGAGTCCGATATGTTGGTCAGACCACTGGAGAGAAGAGACACAGTCTGCGACGCCATCCACATCGCCGAAGATAGGGAAACATAGCGAATATAGTCCATCAAAAAGTTATTCGTCGAGGTCACGACCCTCAGCATTGAGAATAAACGACGCAAGGAGGTGACTAAGCTATACGTGATTTACAGGATTATATAGCCTGCTAACAAGCTAAATTTTAAGCACTAAAATCATCTGTGAATCTATTAAAAGCAAAACAGTTGTCACAAATCACGCCCCAGGCAAACTTCCCCAATAAATTTGGTGCCCACTGTATAAGATTTACATTCTACGAATTATGCTGACATAACCCTTTGATGCGTACACAGCTAGCCAATAAAATATGCGTGCATTTACGTCCCGAAGCGTGCGTTTACCGCTGGGTCACAGAGTAATTGGATACAGAAGCCTTGCATGTTTAGTGTGATTGCACCATCGATATGTATGTACTACGCACTAGATTAGGTGTTAATTTCTTTTTTTTGGTCAAGCAATTTGCGTATTTTAGTAATATTATTTTGCTTTTGTGTATTGTACTTTGTTGAAGTTATTTATTGCATCAAATAAAGGTTCTATCTATCTTTCCATACAGTCACTTCACTCTACTTAGGACTGTGTGGACCGCCTGGAGGACACGGTGGAGCATGCGGTAGAAGTGTGCCCCGCTTGGGAAGCGCATCGCCGTGCCCTCGTGGGGGCGATAAGTTGCAATGGTCCAGAGCGAAGAGCAGTGGCAAGTGATATTTACAGTTATCGCTTGTAGTTGGCTACGCCTCCAATTCCCTTGTTCGGAAGTCATCTCAACAAAGGAATTGGGAGTGTGCTATCTACAAGCGCTATAACTCTAAACGAAACGATTGTAACTTGGCTAGGGGGGCTGTTTCATGCATCGAGAGGTAATGCACGCGGCAATAATGCTGACTGCCCTCGTACTCCTGGGGGCCTACCACAAGCTCTTATAGCAGTATACTTCGATATTACTTTCAGTGCGAAAGAGACGGCGCTAGACAACGTGTCTAACGCTGTCACTTGCTCACTCTGGAACAGGAATAAAACAATCTTACTTATAATAATCGTTAAACGTCATGGTTAAGGTCTTGGCCTTCTGCGTCTATCTACTCCGTGTCGTCTTCGTTCACCTGGCCAGATTGCGTGCAGGTGCGTCACTGCAAGCGATTCACTTACGTACGCCCTGCAATAGTAATGCAATAAAGGACGTATTCCTGTAATAAAACAGACCTGACGTAATAGGAATGGGGACGTAAATATTTACATACTGTCCGTTTAGTGCGGGTTTTATGGGAATTTGTTCTAGTTTAGTGCTGTGATTGTTTTTGAGGAATGATGTTAGTAGGTAATTTGTTACGTAGGTTTTTTTTTTTTTTTTTTTTTTATGGTAGGTGAAAATCATCCAATGACGAAACCCGCTCTTGGGCGGAGCGGGAGACCAGTGTCAGACTCTTACTGACTAAAAAACCTACCCCGTACCTTCCTTGCCTTATTTCTGGAGTCGAGGTTACAATTTTCACTTACCCTCTAGGCTCCAGGAGGCTTCGACCCTGAAGGGCCCCTGCAGTTTGCTGACAACTCCTTGAGGCGCGCGGGAACGGTGCGCGCCGTTGACGACCTGGACTCGGTCTTACCAGACGATCGGACGGCGAGCTACCCATTGCTCACCGTCCGCGAGCCAGTGTCTACGGTGGCCGGATATCGGCAGGATCGCGGCGGCGACGGCTACGGCGAGTACGCCGTTGCCTTTGCCTTATGCGGTCGGCCTCCTCCTTTACGAGCATTACTGCTTCGCAGAAGGAGGCGACCGCCTGCCATTCCTCTTCGCTGCGGACCATGGCCTGAACCAGGGCCCGGCGCGAGAGGTCGCCGCCGCCGATCACCCCCACGAGGACACGGCGATGCTCTTCCCAAGCAGGGCACACCTCCACCGTGTGCTCCACCGTGTCCTCCGGGCTCGCCTCACAGTGGCGACACCCGGACGTCTCTTCCGCACGAATCCGGTGCAGGAATCTCCCGAACTTCCCATGTCCGGTGAGAACCTGCGTCATGCGGAAAGTGAGGACGCCGTGAGGTCTATCCAGCCACGCCTCAAAGAGGGGCACTACCGCTGAGATTACGGTGTGCCCAGCGCTGGGTTGCGACAGTCGCTGTTTCCACTTCACCATGAGATCTCGCCGGAGCTCCTTCCGCCACGCCTCGACATGTTCGGGCAGCGGATCTTCGCCCCGGCGTTGCATCTCCACGCGCTGGTCGTGCATGTGTGCAAGGACTGTTGCCTCCAAATCCCATGGTGGTAGGCCAGCAAGGAGGCTCGCCGCCTCGCGGGACACCGTGCGGTATCCCCGCACCATCCGGATGGCCATGACCCTCTGGCAGGCGTTCAGCTGGGCCGCCGGGCGTTTACGTAGCGTCGGCGCCCACACTGGTGCCCCATAAAGGGCCATGGACCGGACGATGCCGGCGTAGAGCCTCCGGCAGAAGGCGTCTGGACCCCCAAGGTTCGGCAGGAGCCGCTTGAGAGCAGCCCCCGTCCGATTGAGTTTGGGGGCCAGACGTCGGAAGTGCTCCTCGAAATTCCATCGGCTGTCGAGGACAAGTCCTAGGTACTTCATCGTCGACCCGACGCCGATGTGAACTCCTTCTACCGTTAGTTGGGAACCCGTTGGTGGCGCGTTCCGAGGGCCGTGAAAGCACATGGCCTCGGACTTGTGCAGTGCCACCTTGAGTCCCAACTGCTGGATCCTCTCAACGACTGTCGCAACCCCGCGTGTCGCTAGTTCGACCGCCGCCTGGTACGACCTTCCCTGCGCTAGGACCAGCGTGTCGTCTGCGTAGCAGACCACGCTGACCCCTACGGGGAGGTCGGCGCGCAGCACGTAGTCGTACCCGATGTTCCACAAGGGCGGTCCTAGTACCGATCCCTGTGGGACACCGCACGACATCTCTCGCCGTTTCCAATCTCCTTGGTGACCGGGGTAGACTATGTACCTGTCGGACAGGTAGGCCTCGATCGTACGACAGAGGTAGTCGGGCACCCGGTGATACCGGAGTGCCGTTATAATGCAACTCCAGGGCAGGGAATTAAAGGCGTTGGCAATGTCCAACGACACCGCCAAGACACACCTGCCCCGGGACACCGCATCCCCCGTCGTGAGGGCTCGCACGCGCATGATGGCGTCCACCGTGGAGCGCCTCCTGCGAAACCCGAACTGGTCGTCCGCGAGATCGGGCCCCTTCAGTGTTAGGTGCTTGACGAGGCGGTCTGCAATGACTCTTTCAAAGAGCTTGCCCACCTCGTCAAGCAGCACAATGGGCCGATACGCGGACGGAGAGTCCGCAGGGCGCCCCGGTTTCGCGACGAGGACCAGTTTTCCCGTCTTCCAGGGAAGTGGGAACTGGCCCCTCTCCAAACATGCGCTAAAGAGCCCCCCCAATCGAGACCCGAGAGCCTCCATGGCCAGGACCCAAGCCTTTCCAGGCAAGCCGTCGGGTCCTGGGGCGGTATTCTTCGCACCCATCCTGCGTACCGCCACTCTCATCTCCCCCTCGGTCACTTCCGGAGTATTGGTACCGTCGTCGCTGACGTGGTCCGCGTCAGACACCGCTGGTGGCGGAGCCATGGGCGGGGGGGAGTGGTCCCCCCGCGCAGGGAACAGAGCGCTCACCACACCCTCCACGATCTGTGGCCGGAGACTCTGCGTCAACGGGGGAGCCCATGGGCGGAGTTTCTCTCGCACCAACTTGTATGGGCGTCCCCACGGATCAGCGTTGAGCGTCCCCAGCCACGCTTTGCAGGCCTCATCTTTGGCCCGCTTTATCTCCGATCGGAGGGTGCGCCTTGCCACCCTGTATCCCTCATACAGCTCCGCCTCTACGGCCTCCGCACCCGGCGGGCGGAAGCGGCGCCTGCGGTGTCTGGTATACCGGTGCCGCGCAGCATTGCATGCGGCGCGCAGCGTCGCAAGCTCTGGCGACCACCAGTACACCTGGCGTCGGGCGCGTCCTGGGCGGAGACGGGGCATTGCCGCGTCGCAAATTTGCGACAAGGCCTCCCGGAACCACTCCGCCTCGACGTCGATGTCGGCAGGCCTGACCGGTGCTTGCACCCAGGCCTGCACCGCCGCGGCTTCCAGGAAGAGCTCCCGTTCCAGCTGCCTCAGCGCCCAACGCGGACCACATGGGGTCTGTCGGACCGGCGCGGTCGAGGTCTGGGCGGAGACGTCAAACCGGATATACCGGTGGTCCGAGTATGTCTCCACCCCCTCCATGACGCGCCAGTCAACTACACGCGGTGTCAGAGCGGGGCTGGCGAACGAAATGTCCACCACGGACTCACCCTGCACCCGCACACACGTGGGGACAGAACCCCGGTTTAGGACGACCAGGCCTGTTTCCAGAGCCCAGTCCTCCACCAACCGACCCCGCTGGTTCGTGAGCCGGGAACCCCAAGCCATGTTCCAGGCGTTGAAATCCCCGCAAACGACCACGGGGAGGGTACCATACCCAGCGACGACGGTCTTCAGCTCCCTGAGGGAGTCGTGAAGATCGGCGAGAGTTCTGTTCGGGGACAGGTAGACGCCTACCACTGCAATGTCCCCGAACCGTGCTGCCACGCAACCCCGACCCTTCGTGACGGCCTCGAGGGTCGAATTTGTTACGTAGGTAGATGTCATTCTATTTAAAACTATCATATGTTTTTTTTTGAGGCGAATGATTTTTGCCGCTTCAGGGAGGGCCGAGAGACCGTATCAGGGTTTTACTGACTAAAACCACATCGGTGAAATCACCCAATGGATTCACCTGCCCTAGGCGAAGCGGGAAGGCGTGTCAGACTTTTACTAACTAAAGCTCACTCCTATGTCTGCCTTCAATCATTTTTACTTAATCTTTAAGATATAGGAGCATTTCACAGAATGGAACAAAGTTTATCATCAACATAATTTCAGCCGAAAGATGTCCACTGCTGCACACTGACTAAACGACCCACTGCCTTAGTTCCAGGGCCCCGGTGTTCCGCTTTCGTATCAACCCTTGCCCCAGAAGACTTCGGTCCTGCTGGGCCCCTACAGTTGCTGATAACTCTTTGAGGCGCGCAGGAACAGTACGCGCCGTCGATGGGGACACTCGGGGCAGAGCTATGTCTAGTCTAACAATGGGTAAGTATTTCGACACTTGACTTTGGTAAAACTAATTAATTCTAGCCACTGATGTCATCATCTGACCTGTGGGTGTTACCAGCGACAAAGTTCACCCTTTGACCATCACAGTTATGTCATACTACTTAATTACGCAATATATACAGGCAGGTAACTAATGTTTATGTCATAAACTAAAATAGAGATCCTATTAATATAATGGCTAGACAAATGCATTGCTTATTCAACACCAGCCTACGTAAATGGCGTTTATCTTGCTGTTATCGAACAGTAATTGGATATTATTATCATTTAGAATACTTACAATATACTTAGGTACTTGAAAACCCCGCTTTCTGGCAAGTCATCATCATCATGTCAGCCGAGCGACGCCCACTGTTGGGCATAGGCCTCCCCCAAGGATCTCCACAACGATCGGTCCTGTGCTGTCCGCATCCAGCGGCTTCCCGCGACCTTCACCAGATCGTCGGTCCACCTTGTAGCGGGGCAGGCCACGGAGCGTCGTCCGGTACGCGGTCGCCATTCGAGGACGTTTCCACCCCAACGGCCATCGGTTCTCCGCGCTATGTGTCCCGCCCACTGCCACTTCAGCGATGCAATCCTTCGAGCGATGTCGGTTGATTTCGTTCTCCTCATCATTCATCATCATTCATCTCATCTGGCAAGTAATTTACTGTTTTTCGCACAATTGCGGAAGAGTACAGTACAGCTGTCGGATCTTGGTGAGTCTGTAGTTCGGCTTTGCAAATTTTAGCGGTTGAAAACTCATACAATTAAGATTATAAAAAAGTTTTTAAAAATAAAGGTTTAAAAAAAAATGCCAATAACAATTTTTAACAGCAATAACAACTGCAAATTGCATTTATTTGTTTAAACCATTTATTTTTTTACGATTTTTCGCCAAGATCCGACGGCTGTACTGTACCCGTGCTCACCCCCGCCACAATTTACGTTTATCGTTTCAGGCTGGGTGCTAATAAGCGACTGTCACAAGTCGCGCGTCAAGATCTTTTTTTTTATATCTTCATAAGTGTATTGAAAATCATCGTTTCAGGCCTGGCTGTATTTTTATAACATCTATATTGTACAATACCTACATTTTATGCAGAAAAAAGATCTATTTCATTTGATACACGTGAAATTTATTAGTCGAGCAGTCGTAAGTACATGATTAAATTTCCCCTCGCTCGCAATGACAAACTTTATGAACTTGTATCAAAACATAATATTTTAAAACGTTTTGTGAGCATATTCCGTACAGCTGCTAGGGAGTGGGATTCCCAGCCGAAGTTTGTGTCTCCTGATAGCTACAACTTGGGGGTCTTTAAGCCAAAAAGAAATAAGTTATTTCTAGTTAAGATTACTCCATCGTAGACCATATCATCGCTAGTCATTGAGATATCGGTCAAGCGCGAAACTTTCAATAACAATAACAATAAAAAATACATTTAAAAGAAATATCAATTACCAAGTTTACTAATTTTGCTAATTTATTTAACATTTTTTTTCTAATTAATTCTCTACGTATTTTTGGCGCCAAATAAATGTATAAAGCACTATAAATAAAAACTGTAAATTAATTAATAATCAATTTATCATTTTTGCATATAAAATCTAGCTATAAAATTTAAATATAAATGAATTTAATAAAAACAGTACTAATAAACATTATTATCAGTTTGCGTAAAATTGTAGCACGATCTTGTTTAATTTTTGATCCGGCTACTCGCCGCTAGATGGCAGCACATGTCACCAATTCATACTTCAAGTTTACACCTTGCGAAGTTTATAACTTTATTGTTATAAGAAAACACTGTCAAAGACAGAATTACGTCTACTAAAAAAATAATATTGTAATCCTCAGAATGAACTTGTTTGAAAGAAGATTTAAGGAAAGGATAGTTACCTTGTACCCGAAATGAAGTTCCGTCTAAAACGCACCGTATCGTTTGGCGCACTTATTTCTTTCTATTGTAGTCTACGAAAAAGTAATCTAATCCGACCGAAAAACGTAACAAAACCACTTTATTGTTTTCTATTTTATTTAAAAACCTTGTTCACAATGTGTTGTCTGAGCGGTATTACATTACTTTTGAATACTAATAAAAATAGTAGGTATAATTAGTAAGTTTTTTTATTAAGAAAAATCTTCCAATGACTTTTCTTGTTCTAGGGCAGAGCGTGAGGGGGTGTCAGATTTTTACTGACCAAAACATTTGTTCCTTCAGTTGCCCTTTGCATTTTAGGACCACGAATGTTCAGAACTTAACCTATACCTCCAGGAGGCTTCAACGTTGCTGGGCCCCAACGGGTTTGCTGACTTCTCTTTGAGGTATCTGTGGCTCTTGATACGTGCCGTCGATAGAGATATCTCTGGATTTTTTAAACTCAGGATTGTGGCCAGATTTTGCAAATCTCATGAAACCTTATTGACTACTGCTTGTAGTTATAAAAAAGGAAATAAAAAGTTACAATAAAAATAAAAATAATCTTGCGTATTAAAGGTATGTTCTACTTACGTGCCGAGAATAATGCGCAAACTATGTAACTGTAAAAAACCATGTTCTGTCTTACAATCAGCATGCAAATTTTAATTCAGGCAAGTATTTTTTAAACCAAATATTAAATTTTAACAAACAATTCTTTTTTTAACACTGCCTTTATACAATTTTTTTTTTCTATCGAATCCAATTTCGGTTTTCAGATATTTTTTTTAGTTTAGGATTTCCCGTAGTTAAGTTTCTGTTTAAAGAAGTCCATAAACTTCCTATTTCTAACCTACTACTGCCAGTCCAAAAACGGCTTATTAATGTTAAAACAATGCTATAAAAAATATTCGAAACCATGCTAAGTAAAGGTCAAGGCTCGAATAAAGAAGTACTAAGTGGGTACTACACATTGATTTAAATAACATATTTTTTGTAATTAATTCGTTATATCTTATCGTGCATCTCAATCAGTATTATATAATGTAGTAAATGAAGCCTGCGAGGATTTATATCCGTATTGATTTATATAGACAATACTTTTTGACGGTTTTGTTAATTCATCCGTATACATTTTTTGATGCCTAATAAGTAAACGCGTAAAAAAAGTTTATCATCATCATCATCATCAGCCTTATTAATGTTCCCACTGCTGGGTCACAGCCGTCACAGGCCTCCTCTGTAAGAGAACTGGAATGAGTCATAATCCACCACGCGGGCCCAGTGCGGATTGGTGGATGAATGTTTTCGAATTTTTGGTTCTAGAACATGCCGATTTCCTCACGATGTTTTCCTTTACCGTTTTGAGAGCAGTGGTGATGAAATAAACTACACAAAGTAGGGCTCCTAGTTGGGTTTACCCACGACCTACAAACTCGTAAGTCGGGGTCCTTTGGTACCAATCGGCAACCACTATTCTCAAACCAATGAAAAAAAAAACATCGTGAGGAAACCGGCATGTCCTAGAACCAAAAATTCGAAGACATGTGACATTCATTAACGCACACTGGGCCCGCGTGGTGGATTACGGTTTTTTTTTATGGTAGCTGAAAATCATCCAATGACGAAACCCGCTCTTGGGCGGAGCGGGAGACCAGTGTCAGACTCTTACTGACTAAAAAACCTACCCCGTACCTTCCTTGCCTTATTCCTGGAGTCGAGGTAACAGTTTGCACCACCCTCTAGGCTCCAGGAGGGTGGTGGATTACGGTACATTCCCTTTCCTGGAGAAGAGGCCTTTATAAGGCTGATGCAACACAATGCAATAACATAGTACACGCATACAGCGTACAAAATATTTACATAATAATATTATTTAAAGATTTTTTTACCTACAATTTAACACTACGCATGATCCTTCTACAAAACGCCGCTTCCGCCATCAACAAAACACTCAAAACTTTAACACAAGCAACACGACAAAATCATATCATAGACGTGCGTGATATGATTTTGTAAACTTTCTTTCTTTAAATCAACAGATAAAATACTAAAAAAAAATCTTATCACCTCCACAAGTTGTTCGTAATTAAACAGTGCTACCAAGGAAGTGATAAGGCCGGATGTCGCCACGCCCCCAACCGTAGACTACACGGTCTTGGGGTGCCAAGGAATTATTAATTTTAAAGAAATGAGATCGTTGTCTGATATACAACCTTTAATTAGGGAATGCACAATTTTATGACAGTTAATTTTAGTTCTTTTTTTTAAGTAGAATTTTTTTTCTGGTTTTTGTAAATCGAATTCTGTTTTTGAAAATAGTAGTTTAACGTTTTGCCAGATTGATGCCAGATTGCCGTTTTGACAGATTTAGTTTTGACATATTAAGAATAATCAGCTTTTTAATGTTCCCACTGCTGGGACTCAGGCCTTCTCTCTGTGTTTGGAAATGGGCCGTCCACCACGCGGGCCCAATGCGCGTTGGTGGATGTCTTCGAATTTTTCGTTCTAGGACATGGCGGTTTCTGATGTAAATGTGTTGTAGAGATAAGAGCTCGGCCCATTAAAACATTAAAAACCTTATATTATAAATAATATGGGCGGTTTATTGAGTCCAAGGCCAAGGTCGCTGCTAAGAAACTCGGCGTTCGTGCAAAAGTCCGACGGTACTTCACACCGAGTGAGCTTCTAATGCTGTACAAAGCACAGGTCCGATCGTGTGTGGAGTACTGCTGCCACATATGGGCTGGTGCTGCAAAATGTCACCTAGCGGCTTTGGATTCGGTGGAAAGGCGTGCAAAGAGGCTGATTGGTGATTCAGATTTGGTTGAGTCCAATCTTCAAAGTCTCGAGCACAGGCGCAGAGTAGCCAGCCTTGCGGTTTTCTACAGGATGCATTTTGGAGAGTGTGCGCAGGAATTGCACGATTTGATTCCGCCATCCCAATTTTACCTTCGGACATCCCGGCGTACGGCAAATATCCACCCGTTGTTGAGACACCTGGGGCCCGGACTAAGCGTTATGCCTCGTCGTTTATACCGCGTACATCGAGGGACTGGAACAGTTTGCCGGCTGCAGTCTTTCCGTCCGATTATAATTTAGGTGTCTTCAAGGCTAGAGTGATTAGGCTCTTAATAAACTAGTGCGCTTTACCATCTACGATTGCATCACTGCTTACCATCAGGTGGGATCGCAGTCAAGCACTAGTTTATAGCAATTAAAAAAAAAAATCATCAAGTTTCACAGACGGGAACCCTTAGATAGATAGCCTAAGCCAACAGCGATATTGAGTGTTACCCTCCTACCCTCATTTTCAATCATAACCTTTTAAAATGTTAAGGTAAAGTCTAGGCAAGGTTTCTAGAGTTAATTAGACACGTGTCTAAACCACACGTGTTCCAATAAGTGCCCATCCCAACAGCTGCCAGTGCATCTGGTATCTAACACAACCGTACTAGTTTTTAAAGGCTGAGCTAGAACTTAAATCATGAATGAGGTTTTTTATAGGGTATAAAGCCAACCGGCGTGATGGTTCCACTTGTGTGACGTCCATAAAGGTCACACATATATTACTGACTTAGATTTATTTATTTATTTTTATTCTACAATTATCACACAACGCCGTCTAATCTCAAGCTAAGCAGAGCTTGTGTTATGAATACCAGATTAAACATCCTTATATATTTCTAAATATACCTATACATATTATAGATAAATTACACCCAGACACAGAACAGATGATCGTGCTCATCACACATATATTTGTCCTGGGTGGGAATCGAACACACGACCTCAGGCTTAGCAGTTAGGGTCACTAACTACTAGACTGACGGGCCAGTCAAGATATTGGCAAGTAGATATACTTTTATCATTAATGTAATATTAATGATAAAGTTTTATATTAATGTACAGTACAGCTGCCGGATCTTGGCGTGTCTGAAATTAGGTTCTGCGAATTTTAGCGCTTGAAAATTCCTACAAAAATAAAGATTAAAAAAAAAAGCCAATAACAGTTTTTAACAGCAACTTCAAACACGCCAAGATCCGACGGCCGTACTGTTCGTTAATATAAAACTTTATCATTAATATTACATTAATGATAAAACTTTATCATTAATATTACATTAATGATAAAGTTTGTAGATATGTGTGTTTGTCACTCCTTGACAGTGAAACGTTTTTTGCATAAAATTTGGCACATTGGCAGACCCTGCCCTGACTAAGTTTGTTTTGTAGAATGTCAAAATTTTGCAAATATTATCAATTTACTGTTCTGAAAATTACTCGAAAGTGTTACGAACTGAGCGGGTTGTACTGATAAATAAAGGCCCAGTTTTAATTACTGGAGTTTTTAAAATTTTTCTTGTTTTATTAATCAAATTATAAACAAGTTTTAAAGTTGTACTGGTTGATTTTAATGGTTATTCAGTAAATAGTTACGCACGTCAATTATATTTTAATAAACACACAACGCGACACTCACTATACATTTTTATTTGCCTATACTTTCCCATGGCTGGGCAAAGGCCTCCCTCAACTTCTTCCTGGTATTAACTCCACGGCAAGGTCTTTACAAAATGTAAAAGAACTGAAACTGAAATATTGAATATCGCAGCCTGCCTTTAGGCAACCCTAACAACCCTTAAAGAAAATAAAAACGAACATATTCTGATGTCATTATACACATGAATTACCCATTATAAGTCCACAAATTGTTGAGAGCGTGAATCTCTTCATCTCACCGGCGATCAATCAAAATGGCTGACCTTTATAAATAGAGTAAATTTACGTCATTAAGCCTTTATTTTTACACTAGTTTTCTACCAGCGGCTTCGCCCGCGTAAAAATATGCTTATGCACAAACTTTGGACACGCGATTCATCCCTCTAGGGGGTGAATTTTGGGAAATCCTTTCTTAGTGTCCGCTTCATAACATAGTATAAAACAAAGTCACTTCGTCCCTATGTATGCTTAAATCTTAAAACTCCGATACGGATTTTGATGCGGATTTTTTTTAATAGATAGAGCGATTGAAGAGGAAGGTTTATAGGTATAATGCATGCATAATATGGCAACATTGCACCCGTGCGAAGCTGGGGCGGGTCGCTAGTACGTTATAACATGAACCCTTGTGCAAAATTTCACTCTCCTAGTCCCAGTAGTTTTGGCTGTACGTTGATATGTCAGTCAGTCAGTTTCTCCTTTTATATATAGATTAAACATCACTTAACTTGGTTTCTGCGTTTTTTGTCAAAAGCCTTACTTTTAAAATAGCTTACCTAATAACGTTTTTAATGGGTTTTCGTTTTGTGGGAAATTAGAGTGTTTTATTTAGTAATGGTCTTGTAGAAAAATCCACGACCTTGAATAATTAATTTATGTTGAGTGGTTTAACTCTTGTAGGTATGATTAAAGGCATAAAAGGCAGTAATATTTATTTTGGTATAATCATTTTCCGCATGTAGAAATACGTATTTGTCTGCACGATACTAAACTTCTGGTACCTATATAATTTGTGCTTCAGGATTGAACAATTTTTTCGTTGTTTTGCTTCAAGTATTTAATGATTGTGATCTAACCATTCGAGATACCGATACCGTAATTAGAGACATAATAGAAATAGGTGTTTGCGTAATTAGGTTTTTTTTTTTTATGGTAGGTGAAAATCATCCAATGACGAAACCCGCTCTTGGGCGGAGCGGGAGACCAGTGTCAGACTCTTACTGACTAAAAAACCTACCCCGTACCTTCCTTGCCTTATTTCTGGAGTCGAGGTTACAATTTTCACATACCCTCTAGGCTCCAGGAGGCTTCGACCCTGAAGGGCCCCTGCAGTGCGGAATTAGGTGGGGCTTAGATTGAATATATTAAAGAAATCCAGGCAAACGTGTCACACTCCTCCTCCTTCTTTGTCGTTCACTTTTGACAGAGTGGTCCTGGTTGATGATTTTGTATTTTCCTTGGCGAGTGAAGCGCCCGCTATGCGTTTCCACTTGTCACGGTTTACGTCATCTCGGGAATACTCCTACAGTGAACACTCAAACAAGTTGATGGTTCTAGCAACAAAATCTTCAATGGCTGAATGCAGAGATTAAGTTCAGGCCAGGGATTTAACTTAGGACACAAATTACATGCATGACCAGATGGTCAAGTTAATGGGTTCTAATATGACAAACAGTAACAGAAATATTGCTCTTATTCTTCAAATTTGTATGAAATTACTAACTGCTACCCGCGACACCACCGCGACGCCGAGTCAACCCCGATTTCTAGCCACCGTACGCGTCATCTTGCAGACGATGAGCAATGGGTAGCCTTACGTCTAGCCGACGTCGACGGGTAATCGTCTGGACCGAGCCATCAGAATACGTAGGAGCCAGGCAGGGCCCGAAGCGTACTGACACCATGGGTTAGCTTCCGAAAGGGACAACTAGGGTCCTGAAACACAAAGCTAAGAAAGGAAGAAAATATAAAAGATTTCTCACTTTAAAAAAAACATATGCATTTAAACAAAAAACACATACCATGCAAATAGTGCAAACTTTAGCCTTTGCTCAATTTCTTTGTTTTTTCTTTGTTTTGTTTTATTTTCAATTGCTTTCTCTTTCTTTCAATTCTTTTTTCCAGTTATTCGTATGTTAACAAGAAGTGTTCTTTTTGTAGATTGGACGTAACGGTGTTACTTTATTATTTATCGTTATTATTTTGCGCAGTAGGTGGGATGTCAGTATGGCCAGTACCCTTATTGAGGACATAATTATATGGCGCAGATGTGACATTTAGATCACTAGACCAAGTGTGGCACTGGTACTGTGTGATCTGAAGATGTGATATTTTGTAATTTGATATTTTGGTAGTTTTGAATGCCAAGTACTGATATCTTATCATGAGGACTATATCTTTCTTTATTTGTGAAATATACAGGGGGTAATTAATTAAGAGAAGTGAAAAGAGGGGGCATGGGCAGTCCAAAAGGTAACCCCATGGCCCTGGAATGCAGGTCATAAAAGGAGCATGTACAGTCTAAGTCAGTTTTGCTACAAGGAGAAATTGTAATCTTACAATAATATTTAGAAAGGTAAGAAAGCATTTCCCAAAATTCAGCCCTTAATGATATGAAACGTGTGTCCAACTTTGAATGGAGAAACCTACATATTTTCAACACGAGTTTAAAAAAAAAACAAAACGTTATGTATCAATTAAACTGTATTCAGATTATTTACTATACTAGTGACCATGCTTTACGTCCAAATTCAGGATGAAAAGTACCTTATGAATGTTGATTCCTTTGGGAGTGCCGAAATATACGTTTTTTGCGACATAAACGGCCGTATTTTCAAGCTACAGAAAGAAAGAACCCTTAAGAAAAACATCTGAATTGTAACGCAGTTTTCTTTATACGTTACAATATTTTGGCGGTCTATTTTGATTCGTCGGTGTCTAGAAACGAACATAAAAGCGATATAGCTACTTGAAGTTCATTATCCACCGGTTACCAACCTGTCATAGCTAAGCCCACGTAATCTAAGCCAGGTGATACCATAGATTCCTTCGTACATTTATAATAATATCTCCAAATTCCCAATTAAATATTAATTGACATAACACAGAATTTAAAAAAAAAAAATCAAAATCAAAATGACATTTTTTTGTTATGTAACAACTAATTTACTGTTTTCAGATTTAAGTAGGTATTCCTATATCTATGCTAAGACTTTATGCCAAATTTTAGGATTCTAGGGCAATGGAAAGTGCACTATAAAATAAATTAAAAATAAACGTTTAAACATAAACACCCGTATTTATTTTAACCCTAAAAACACACATCTTAATTGAAACGTAGTTATTTTATATGTTACATATTACATACATTTTGGCGGTCTATTTTGATTCATCGGTGTCTAGAAGCGAACATAAAAGCGATATAGCTACTTGAAGTTCATTATCCACCGGTTACCAACCTGTCATAGCTAAGCCCACGTAATCTAAGCCAGGTGATACCATAGATTCCTTCGTACATTTATAATAATATCTCCAAATTCCCAAATAAATAATAATTGACAAAACACGCATAAGTAGCATGTCAGCAAATAGTTGTGTTTGTACAGTGATATGTTTATCGTGCGGTAGATTTAGTTTGTATAGATATATCGGGTCACCGGCAACCTGCGTGAGCTTGGTTATCGTTTAATTTAATGTGGGTTTTTTTGGTAATATTTTGCAATATATTTTGGGCTTCTAAATGTTCTTTAGCCTTGACTTCTTCTTTGGACAGCTGCTTTACAGCAAGCGTCTTGTTTAAATTTAAACTAATGTCAATGGAATGCTTTTATTTCGTTCTGTGCTTTAAACGTAATATCAAAATCAACCTTATCATCAAGGCTAGTATAGGGTTAAGTTTGCTTTCTTTATCATCATTGTTTTATCATGTTCATAATTTCAATGATATACTTTCTTTAAGCAGAACTATCACAGTATTTACGCCCTTTCCAACGATATTGCCATCTCATCATCAGTCATCAGTCGAAAGGTGACATTTGGACATAGACCTTATCCAATAGTCGCTACAACGACCGGTCCTGTGCATCTCACACTGATCAGATTCCCGCGACCGTTTCTAGATCCTCTGTTTACCTTATCGGAGAGGCCTTCCAAGGCTGCATGGACATAGGCCTCACCAAACTATCACTATACCGATTGGTTTTCACATTCATCGGATTTCTGCAACCGCCGGTGTTCCAACACTGCGTCTTTTGGGATGCAGTTGCCACTCGAGAACTATTCGACTTTATTCACGATCCGATCTGCGAGCAATTTGTTCATTGACACTTCAGTTTGGTAATTTTTTGAGCTGTCTCACTTAATCAACTCTTTCTGTCTTCATTCTTCTTCCGATATTCCTAACTATGGCTTTGTCTAATACATGTGTAAATCCTCGGTTTACTGCAAGAACTCTTTTGAGAGTTCTTGCAGTAAACTTTGGTTTTGTATTTGTCAGTTAATGAGTAAGTCAACCGAATATAAACATAAAACTTTGAATAAAGTTACTTTCAGTAATTAAAAGAGGCTTTATTCAAGGTTTTGTATTTTCTTTTTATTTTTTTACTATCACACAATGCCGTTTAGTCCCAAGCTAAGCAGAGTTTGTGATTGATACATATATTTCTAAATATATACATGTGTAGATAAAGTTACACCCAGACACAGAACAAATGATCGTGCTCATCACACAATTATCCTGGGTGGGAATCGAACCCACGACCTCTGACATAGCAGTCAGGGTCACCAACCACTAGACCAACAGGCCAGTCAAATAAAAAGTCAGTTAAAGAGTTTTTAAACTAAGCCGAGGAAATTCAGCCTTTTTATTCTTTATTAACTAAACTATGTTGAAATTGAACCAACGATCTTGCTATCTCCTACCTTCCTGATCATTGTGGCATAATAAGACCACTTCTAACTTAATCTGACATTTTAACACTTTCACTGCGACCTGATGACCCTGGGAATCTAATTAGAGGAGTAATTACTATACAGGCGAATGAAAGAGGGTACAGCGGAGTAAGAGGAAATTGTATGACGTGTTTATAAAATTTATTGCACGTTTATGACTATATGGGATATTGAATGTGCTTGTAATGTTAATTAATACAATTAAGAAATATAAAAGCTTGTAAGCTTCAAATAATTACCTGAAATAATTTTTGTTTATAATGCTGTAAGTAATTATAATCTAATTACTAAATCATAGAAACTGTAACGCCTACAAATTTAAAATTTGGTAGGCAGGTTTCTTATTGTGTGTAGACGTTCGCTAAGAACGGACAGCGAGCAATGGGTAGCTCGCACTCTGGTAGTTTGGTAGTCGTCTGGACTAAGCTCAGTCGTCGATGGCGCGCACTGTTCCCGCGCGCCTTAAGGAGTTGTCAGAAAATGTAGAGGCCCAATGCAGGGCCGAAGCCTACTAGGGCTACGGTTTGGTTTCTGAAAGGAAAGTCCGAACCCTGGTATGAAGGCTAAGAAGGAATGGGATGGGATGTTTTGTCAGAAAGAGTCTGACACTGCTTCACGCTCCGCTCAAGGGTTTTTTTTTTTTTTTTTTTTTTTTTTTTATGGTAGGTGAAAATCATCCAATGACGAAACCCGCTCTTGGGCGGAGCGGGAGACCAGTGTCAGACTCTTACTGACTAAAAAACCTACCCCGTACCTTCCTTGCCTTATATCTGGAGTCGAGGTTACAGTTTTCACTTACCCTCTAGGCTCCAGGAGGCTTCGACCCTGAAGGGCCCCTGCAGTTTGCTGACAACTCCTTGAGGCGCGCGGGAACGGTGCGCGCCGTTGACGACTTGGACTCGGTCTTACCAGACGATCGGACGGCGAGCTACCCATTGCTCACCGTCCGCGAGCCAGTGTCTACGGTGGCCGGATATCGGCAGGATCGCGGCGGCGACGGCTACGGCGAGTACGCCGTTGCCTTTGCCTTATGCGGTCGGCCTCCTCCTTTACGAGCATTACTGCTTCGCAGAAGGAGGCGACCGCCTGCCATTCCTCTTCGCCGCGGACCATGGCCTGGACCAGGGCCCGGCGCGAGAGGTCGCCGCCGCCGATCACCCCCACGAGGACACGGCGATGCTCTTCCCAAGCAGGGCACACCTCCACCGTGTGCTCCACCGTGTCCTCCGGGCTCGCCTCACAGTGGCGACACCCGAACGTCTCTTCCGCACGAATCCGGTGCAGGAATCTCCCGAACTTCCCATGTCCGGTGAGAACCTGCGTCATGCGGAAAGTGAGGACGCCGTGAGGTCTATCCAGCCACGCCTCAAAGAGGGGCACTACCGCTGAGATTACGGTGTGCCCAGCGCTGGGTTGCGACAGTCGCTGTTTCCACTTCACCATGAGATCTCGCCGGAGCTCCTTCCGCCACGCCTCGACATGTTCGGGCAGCGGATCTTCGCCCCGGCGTTGCATCTCCACGCGCTGGTCGTGCATGTGTGCAAGGACTGTTGCCTCCAAATCCCATGGTGGTAGGCCAGCAAGGAGGCTCGCCGCCTCGCGGGACACCGTGCGGTATCCCACGCTCCGCTCAAGGGTGGGATTCGTCATTTGTTATTTTTCCCACCTTAAAAAAACAGGAATGTTCTAGAACTAAATATACGAAAACATGGACCCGCGTGGTGGATTGCGGTGCATTCCTTTTCCTAGAGAGGAGAGGCCTAAGTCCCAGCAGATGCTATGCTATATCATCATTACATAGTATAAAACAAAGTTAGCTGTCCCTATGTATGCTTAGATCTTTAAAAGTACGCAACGGATTTTGATGTGGTTTTTTTTAATAGATAGAGAGATTCGAGAAGAAAGTTTATGTGTATAAATACATGCATAATATATTTAATATGAGTACCCTTGCGGAGCTGGGGCGGGTCGCTAGTTTAGAAATAAATTATAAACAATTTTTTTAATTAAATAATTTTGGGAACACATTCATTATGCGTACAGCCAAGGAGTGGCATTCCTTGCCGGAGTCGGTGTTTCCTGATAGCTACAATCCGGGAATCTTTAAGTCAAGAGTGAATAGGTTACTTCTAGGTAAGCGCGCTCCATCGTCGACCGCATCGTCGCTTTCCATCAGGTGAGATAGCGGTCAAGCGTGAACTTATAATCAATAATAAAATAATAAAAAATAATTTGATTCTTAAACCTTTCACTTGTTCAAGAAATGTTCACGATTTCTGCATATTCAAACATTCTTGTTATAACAATTCCTCGCGTGCTGCCCGTCAGAGCAGCAGTAATTATAACAAGCGTTGTGTGAAACGCGGCGTTCCCAGCAGATGTCGCGATAATCGCCACGCCAACGTCGCGTGCGCGAGCGCAATGGCAATGATCTGCACGTAGCGGGACAATTAGTCCCGACGGATTTTATAGGCTTTTTTTTGGTTGGTAAAAATCATGCAGTTATGAATCCCGCCTTTAGGTGGAGCGGCAAACAATGTCAGACTCTTACTGACTAAACAACCTACTCCGTTCGTACGTTGCCTATTTGCCCAAGGTCAGAGCCTTCCTTTCAGACATGAACACTTTTTTTATGGTAGGTAAAAATGATCCAATGACGAACCCCGCCCTTGGGCGGAGCGGGAAACAGTGTCAGACTCTTACTGACTAAACAACCTACCCCATTCCTACGTTGCCATATATACCAGGGCCAGAGCCTTCCTTTCAGACGCGAACCCTTGGCCCCAGTTGGCTTCGACCCTTCTGCAGGGTCCCTACAGTTAGATACGAACCCTAAGGTTGTAACAAAAAGAAAATCCGAACATGGAAGATAATAACCGTAACACTTTCATAACGTGTGAGTACAGTATTTATTTTTTCTTCTGTTCTTTAACACGATACCTTTTGCCTGCTTTTATTTGCTGCTGGGCAGAGGCCTCCTTCCATTCTTCCCAGTGTTCGCGGTTTTGAGCCACTTCTTGCCAATCCCTAAAGAAGGCATCCAAGTCGTACCGCCATCTCCTTCTTGGTCTGCCGCGAAACCTTCGTGCAGTTTCAGGGCACCAACTTTGTGTTTTACTGGCCCACCGCTCGACGGGCATGCAGCACACATGTCCAGCCCAGTCCCACTTAAGCTGAACAGACTTCTGAGTCACGGCAATAACTTGCGTTTTGGAGCGCAGTACAGTGTTTCGAACGAGATCTGTTATTTTAACACCTATTATAGTATACTCCATAGCACATTGGCAGACCTTCAGTTTGGACCTTTGGATGTTAGTCAAAGACCAAGTTTGTGGTCAGGATGGGAAGAATATACATGTCCATTAACTTGCGCTTAAGTGACATAGGCAAGGTACCTTTAACCATCTCATTCAAGGACCAGTAGCTTTTCCAGTAATTAAGATAATCATCATCATTAGCCTTTTTAATGTTCCGACTGCAGGGACACAGGCCTCCTCTCTAGGAGAAGGAATGGGCCACCACCACGCGGGCCCAGTGCGGATTGGTGGATGAATTATTGATGGTTGATGATAATAATGCATTATAAAAATGTATAACGGGTTAAATTAATCATACTGATTAATTTCACCAGTCCAACCGGAACTAATGCTGCCAATAAAACCCCCGGATTCCGTACGTCCAACTATCAGTTCAGGATAATCTGGTAATTCAGGTCGCAGTCTGTTAAGTAGCAAACGAACCCTGAATATGCAATGTGCATTCTTCTTTAATTAGCCTCTTCCTTTTTGTATGCGAAATTAATTATATAGCTGTTATCTTTACGTATCAAATTGTGCTGTTGACGTGTGTGTAATCATTCATTTGGGGTTAAATTTTGGAAATATTAATCCCTAAATAATATAAAACAAAGTCGCTTTTCGCTGTCTATCCATACATAGAGACAGACTGCTGTCTGTCCCAATGTACGTATGTTTAGATCTTTAAAACTACGCAACGGAATATGATGCGGTTTTTTTTAAATAGATAAAGAGATTCAAAAGAAAGGTTTGTATGTGTACAAGCATAATATATCATCCATTGCATCCTTGCGAAGGTGTGGCAGGTCCCAAACGGGGGTCGTCACAGTCAAGTTATTTTTATTTAACAAGGGCCTACTTATAACACATAAGAAGCACTATCACGTCAGAAGGTTGTACTTGATGATCTTGTAAAATATACTAAGAAGAACGCTGCAAGGTAGCCCTCTATACATTTTCAAGATTAGCGTGAAGTTGTAGATTTGTTGATTAAAATATACCTTCCTAAAATGATTAAAATAAAAAATATTATTAAAAAATTATATAAACTAGTGCCTGCTGCTTAGCATTAGGTTTTTTTTTGCTTAGCAGTGAAGCAATCGTTGATGGTGATGTACACTAGTTAATAAAACACCAATTAATTTATTGATAGGTACTACTAGTAGAAACTAACATTAGATCACGTGGACGCTCTCCAACATGATGGATGGACTTCATCAAATCGGTGATACATTGCAGCGTTAATGAAAACTCCCAAGCCGCCAAACACAGAGCTGCTTGGCGTTGCATCGCGAGAGAGACGGTGGCGCAGGACTGGACCGACCCAGGACCACGACCACTCTATCAAGAGTGCACGACTAAGAAGAAGAAACAAACACTGACCTGCAATATGCAAATAAATATTAAGAAACAAATAATTTTGCGGATTATCCTGGGGCATTCACCTTAACTACGTATCAGGCTTTTTTGAAGACAAGTGGTTCCCAAACTTATACCAAAATACAGTCCACAAAAAGTAAAAAATATAATGCCCAAGGTCTAAAACTTCCAAACTTTTCAAATAAAAACCACATTTCAACAACAATAAACAAATATCAACAAAATACATTTCAACATTGATTACAACTGATTTTAAGATTTTATGAGAAATGTTTTTGTATTCTATGACCATGTTTGTTACTTATGATTTTGAAATAATAAATGATCATTAGTTTTAATTGATTAGGTAATGTAAACCAAAATAAAATCATGACACTCGGGAGTGAGGTTCAATTTGAGGTTATAAATACGCTACCTGTATTACCGGTAGAATGTAAAAACGGTGATAGCTTATTTAGCATTTGTTAATGAAAATACAGTGGATTTTTTATTTGTAGTTTTCATCAAGCTTTAGGACTTTGAAATATTTCATTTTGCCTAAGGTAAAAGCCAGCCCTTGGGTCACACGAAGTGTGGTAAGAGTTTTTTAAATTTATTTATATAATATATTAATTTTTAAACCATAACAAGAAACATGGATAACATCCTTTTTTACTAAAAACGGTTAATCCGGTCATTAGAGGCAATAATATAATAAATATAATATTTCACAGAATCACTTATTAAATTGTTTTAGAAATTCGTTCGTTCTATAATAATAATTAAAAAAAAAACTAGTTAGTAAATCTTGTACAATTTCGTACATGTTATTCATAGAACATCTTTAACAATGTCTTTTATGATATTTACAACCTTTTTTTTAATTGAAATTATCAAATTTCCTTCTAGATTTCTTGTTTTCGCTGTCAAAAAAAGAAAAAAGTTTGGGAAACACTGTTAAAGAGCAATAAAAGGCAATAAAGATATAGCAGCTATGTTTGAACGCACTAACGTAGTACCAACACTATCTCAAAACACTTCCGATGTCCGTAAAATTATAATATTTGCAGTACCATATAATTGGGCCAACGTTTTGCGCCAAAGAGCCAACGTTATCGAATTTCAGATAATTTTGTGTAATTCTGAACGTGCGTGTAACCATGTAGTTGATGAAATAAATAATGTATTTCTGTATGTTCGTAGAAAAATATGTGAATTACGTAGTAGTCGTAAAGATAAGCCTTCCTGTTGGTTTGAAATCATAACAAGCGTAACTTCTGATGTTGCCTGTGATTAGATTAAGTTGTTTCATTGTAGAGTCCAGAAATATGCGGAGATTCACATGAAAAAACTTGAGACTGAGGTTTTGAACCAATCGATTTATGTAAATAAATATAAATATATATATGTTAAATTCCCGGTTTGAATCTCGAAGATTTCTCCGAATCGACAAAACAATTTTTTCCAAATTACAAATTTTCAGTTTTTACATTTTTTACTTTTATACTTGTGCTATAAGAATAAGGGTCCCACCCAAGAAAAAACACTTCTTGAAATTGTGACCAAATGGCACAGTACTCTTTTATTTATTTAAACTTCATGTACAGTAGTGGTACGTAGGCGGATTTAACACTACAAATAATTCTCTACCAGTCAACCTTTTACGAGTTGGATGCGGACAAAGTCGCGAGCATCAACTAGTTTGTTATATAAAACATCTGTACTATAAAAAGCTACGTTATCAACCTGCCAAACACATTGAGATGTCATCCGTATTTGGTCAGGTGTGTAAGGTTGCTCGCACGGCTTCCGGCACTCGGTACGCCGATTGATCAAACAATAGTCGACTAGTCGTGTTCACTGATTAATTGCTTTATTTGTTTAATGTAGTAATTGTCTCTATTGTATGGAGGTGAGAATTCAATTAGGAAATTGAATTTTTTTTTTGTGGGTTTTTCAACCCACGAGTTGTAAGTGATTCGTGGGTTTGACTTCAAGATTTTCTGACAATGCTTCAGCCTCATAAACTTTCCAGCAGTGGACTCAGGCCTCCTTTATCTCGGACAGGTTCGGATTGGTGAATGTCACTTGTCTTCGAATTTTTGGTTCCAGGACATGCCAGTTTCCGCAAGATGTTTTCTTTCACAGTTTTGAGAGCAGTGGTGATGAAATAATTTACATAAAGTAATGCGCCTGGCTGGGTTTGAACCCGCGACCTACAACTCGTAAGTCGGGGCCGTTACCACTCGGCCACCACTGCTCTTTACGGATTTTCAGACATATTGTTGTATTTTTTTTTTGAGATGGTAATTTTTTTACAAAAAATTTTTACAAATCGATAGTGTTTCTTGTTCCTGATCGACCCTCCACGGGATTACTACGACCAAAATTTAACGTTGTATATAGTATTTTAGTAGAAGTTGCTTTTGCCAGTATCACAGAGCCCGGAAGAGAAAAACTCGTCGTTTACATAGTAGGAATGTCGGCAGCTGATCGCTAAATGTTAACCACGTCTCATATTCACGTGAATTTATTGAATCAAACTGGTCCAGCACTATGCGCTTAACCAGTGGCGTAGCAAACGGGGGGCGGCAGGGGCGGACCGCACAGGGTGTCACCTTTTTTGGGGTGCAACCCACCGGGTCTCTCAACTTTAATAACAATGTACAAACAAAAAAATCACTTGCACAAAAATTTCTTTTTCGTGGATTCCTCCACTAGCATTAGCTCAGCTCTGTGTATAATTCGGGGATTCCCGCAAAAGAGCCTAACGCTGTCCTTGTCCTTCTCTTTCTGATCCATGTCCTTTATCATATAAAATTTATTGCTTTTTACTTCCGATGGAGTGACACCACCAACTCCCGCACCGGGTGCCACCCAAGGTAGCTACGCCACTGCGCTTAACTTGACTTGTTTTATTTATATGTTTAAAGTACCGTTTCCCACGGATTTGAGGATGTGTGTGCTGGTGAGTTGGTAGCGGTAGGTCTGGGTTTGTTTCCGTTTCGTAGTCGGCAGTAACTTTTGTAGTTTTAGTATAGTACCTATAGTTTATCGGGTTGGTATCCGCCATTCCACGTCTAAAACGCGTATTTTGCGTACGGGTGGGACAAATATGTCATTCGATCCACCCCAGCTCCTCGAGGAGTAGTTTTAGTAATGGTATTATTAAAGTTCAAGACCTAGTCGTCGATGGCGCGCACTGTTCCCACGCACCTCAAGGAGTTGTCAGCAAACCGTAGGGACCCTGCAGAAGGGTCGAAGCCAACTGGAGCCAAGGGTTCGTGTCTGAAAGGAAGTCTCTGGCCCTAATATATGTGGCAACGTAGAAATGAAGTAGGTTGTTTTGTCAGTAAGAGTCTGCCACTGTTTCCCGCTCTGTCTATGGGCGGGATTCCTCATTGGTTGATTTTTACCTTCCATAAAAAAGTCGATTTACCTAGCTGTTTTAGTGAGATTTGAGCAATTTTTTTTCTCTAAATTAAGAATAGGTTTTGCTAATATCTCGCGGTAAATATGTTGACACATCAAATTTTTCTTATTTGCTATAAACTAATGCTTGACTGCGATTCCACCTGATGTTAAGCAGTGATGCAATCGTTGATGGTGAGGCGTATTAGTTTATTAAAAGCTTATTCACACATCTATGTATTTTTGAAAATGTTATTTTTAGAAATTACAGAAAACTGTATGTGTTTAGTAAAGATTCACCCATTACGTTAAAATGTTACAAACAACGACGTCTAAAGGTGTCTGGTCTACGTCATTCTCGTGTCTGGAGTACCCCTAACGGACCCATAAGTAGGTGCTATATATTCATAACCCGAGTTGACACGAATGGCATCCGAGTCGATTCGTAACTTCAACTAGATCTAGGCAAAATTACCCTGTTTGTGTTTTTTACACCCTTGTGTTTTTACATTGTATGCGGGTTATTATAACTCATCCTGTAGGTTAGTGGGAATGGTGTTGCCAAGTATTTTTAGAATAAGTTCCAATTTTGAAATTTTATTTTAAGGCTGGCTTTAAAATTTATTTGCGGCCAGTTACAAAAAAAAAAAAAAGAAATAATGGAGTCCGTAAAAACTTGTTTTTTAATTTTATTTCTATGGTGTTTTTATTTATAAAAACAAGGTAAGGGCAAAGTCATGTTCCATTAAAACGAATACTATGTACGTCTAAATTTTAAAAACAAAACGCCATGTTTTAAATTACTTGCCCGAGTCTAATAAATGTACCACATAATAATTTAATATAAAACTCCCATATTAGGCGTGGCAACACCACTCTGTAATGTCATTTGGATGCGAGCCGCGTCTGCGCACGGCACGATTCCCATATTAACGACGGACTAAAATACTCGTGTACAAAGTAAATTAAAATATGCATCGTATTCAATGAAAAAACTGTATCGGATGGTACGTCGTGTTTCGTAATGGTCAAGTGCGAGTTGCGGTGTTATGACATGGATGGTTTGTGTGCGGGCTTTTCGCCTTTGAATTTAGATGTTGGATCAAAAGGCTTTGTTTCAAATTTGCAATTAAATACAAGATATGACTAATGGATGGCATTAAACATGTCTTCCTATTGTTAGGGTCGATTGCAGTGGCGTAGTCCCTTTTTAAAAAAATGTGCTTTTTGTAGATTTTTGCTTTCGTCGGAGCACCTGCAGCATGGGGCCCAGTATCATTGATACGACAAATATGGCAGTAGCTACGGCCCATGGTCGATGGCCCAACATCATTTGCATTTCAGTCGAAAGTCGTCCACTGTAGAGCTAATGCTCTCCACACGTTCGCAGGAGACATAATTGATTCCTTAAGTGTTGCTAGTAGTTAGTATGAGTCTACCACGCCGTTTTGGACCAGTATTTATGTGTAGGACTTGTCTAGTCATAAGTTCTTCAAATCTTCTCCTAACATGATTAATGGTAAGAATTCCTCCTTATAATCTTACTAGCGACCCGCCCCAGCTTCGCACGGGTACTGATATTGAATATATTATACACATAAACCTTCCTCTTGAATCACTTTATTTATTTTAAAAAACCGCATCAAAATCCGTTGCGTACTTTTAAAGATCTAAGCATACATAGGGACAGCGGTAAGCAACTTTGTTTTATACTATGTAATGTATAAAAATAAGGAGGAATAGGGAGTAGAGTAGAGGAGAGTGTCCTGTCCATCAGGGTTCTACCACCTCCCCAACTAACTCTAATATCGTAAGCATCAACAGCAACGATCAATAAAAATATAAATAGGAAACATTCGTAACTGTCTTGACAACACATCTCTAAAACAATTACTACGTACATTCAGCCTTCGTAACACAATTAATCAATCGTAGTATTACTCTTCAAGCGGCTGCAGCGCTTTCTCAATGTGTATCGTCTAGTAGACGTAATAATTAGGTTAGTTTTGCAGCGTAAAGCGCATTCGTCAAGTGTTGAGATGCGCGCAGAGAAGTTTGTAGTGGTGGGAAGTGTCGATGGAAATTGTGTCGATGATTTTTTTTTTACTCAAAAGTTAAGGTTAAGATAAATTGATTGCGTGACTGTGTACATTAAGTTCTTATTAATCTTTTGTATAACGTAATTAAAGACATAATTGAAAGATAATAGGTGTGCGAACGCCGGCGTTCGCTTGGGGCTCAAGAGTTTAATCTTTCGACTACCGTAATTACAGATACAATTAAACTTTCAAATACCGTAATTAGAGACACAATAGGTGATATAATAGAAATACAATAGGTGTGCGAATGCCGGCGTTCTCGCGTGGCTCAAGCGTTTAAAAGACCATAAGTGTGCGGACATCGGTGTCTGCTTTGGGTTTAATGATTTAACCTTTCGTATCGACTTAGAGAGACACAATTAAAAAGTCATTGTCTCGTGTAGATAATTATAAACAATGTCAAAATCTGGTAAGAGCATCTCGAGTAAATGAAATGATTTTACACTATAAAAAAAAAACTATTACATTATCTAGATTCCACAAAAACAATGACATTAAAAAACAAGACTTTTATTTCACTGAGAACAAAATGCAAATTACTCAACTTATTTATTGAGTGTCCTTTAGAATCGTCTAGAATTGTGAGATATCTATGTAAATCGCAGATGTAAATCAGAAACAACAAAATTTTTCTTCGAATCTACAATTTGAAGTAGTATCACGTAAAATAGTATTCTGCTTACATACATAAGTACTTCCCTTTGTTAAGTATCAGTTTTAACGTGTTTTTACAATATTTATGCGAGTACTTATTTTATATTACCTTTATTTTTTTAAGTATTTGGTTTTATCATGATAAATATATTTTTTAAAGAACTTTGCTCCACACTTTTTTAAAGAAATCATATAATAACTTCTTTTCGTATTTTTTTTTTGTTTTCCTTGAGTCTTATGCATCATCTAGTTTAAACTGACGAAAAAAAATCTTCTAAAAGTGTAATAAAAACTTGTTTTCAAAATAAATATCATTTACAATTTTATCATGCACAATATTGAAATGTCCATTATCTTTCTGTCCTTATCCTACGCTACTTTAGGACGCATTACAGGAAACACATGTTATTTTCTTTTCTATCCCGTATTGTCAACCGACACGCTACCACCGACTCTCTTTTCTATCCCACCCTTTTTTCCTCCCACAATTAATTTGAACACAAAATTTCTTAAAAACAATTTCTATCGACACGATCCCTATCCCATCCCTACTCTGCATCTGTGTCAGATGTGCGGCAGGTGGGTCGGGCGCAGGTGAATGCCATACTAGGCGCTCAGCCTTGCACGCAGCCGAAATCTTGCGGTGCCCTTACAACCAGCTATTGTGTACTAGGCGGCCATCATGCAGCAGGAGTATGACATTGAGAGGCTAACCTGTCTCTTGGGCAGGTTATTCCTGGAAAAAAAACCACATGGACCTTACATGTAGGGTTGAAGCCTCCTGAAGCCGAGGGTTGGTGCGAAAGTGTTACACCGGGGCTCTGGGAATAAGGTAAGAGAGGAACGGGATATGTTGTTTAGTCAGTAAGAGTCTGGCACTGTTTCCCGGTACGCCCACGAGCGGGATTCGTCATTGGATGATTTTTACCTACCAAAAAAAAACATGGACCTTACGTCCATGTGTTTTTTTTATAATGCGTAAAAATCATTAAATTAAATGATTAATTAAATGACAAATTCCACCCTTGGAGCGAGATACAGTGTTAGACTCTTCATTAGGTACATAGTATAAAACAAAGTTGCTTCCCACTGTCCCTATGTATGCGTAAATCTTTAAAACTACGCAACGGGTTTTGATGGTTTTTTTTTTAATAGATAAAGTGATTCAAGAGGAAGGTTTATATGTATATGCATAATATATTTAATATTACCATTGCAACTGTGCGAAGCTGGGGCGGGTCGCTAGTTAGGTATATGTTGAGGTTCATGTAGGGTAAGTGCTCCAGTGAATGAACACTTAAGCGATCTTTGAACTTTAAAAAATAATTACACTATGTTACCTCTAAGGTATACTGTCCAAAGTTATATTTTGGTAATCTAAATGTATTAAACAATTGTTTTTGAGTTAGATTTACGATATAACCTCGATACTTTTTTAGATATTTAGCAATAATTATAAAAATACCCTAAAACCCCAGTGAATGAACGAAAAATTCTAGTAAATGAACATAATAAATCCAGTAAATGAACACAATTTTTATATAGTTAATAACTCAAAAAAACGTTGTTTTCATAACATATTTAGTCCTAGAAAAAGTAAAAAAAACGAACATAAGCACTCTGCATCTAAATCTGTTACAAACATAAACAAAATTAAATTATTTTATGTAAAAGTCAATCTCTCACCCAATCGTTATAAGCTTTGTGGTCTAAAAATCATATCTTATCATATACAATATATTAAAAACTCATCAGTCGAAAAACTTCCACTTGGTGACATAAGTCTTCCCAAGTGTCACCACAACAACCGGTCCTGTACGTCTCACGTCCTTTGCACTCCTGCGACCCTCATCAAGTCATCGGTCCACCTTATGGAAGGCCTACCAACGCCGCGAATTCCAGTACACGGTAGCCACTCCAGAAACTTTCAACGTCATCGACCATCTCTTCTACGAGCAATGTAGCCTATCTCTCATATTTCTATGCTATGACGGTAACTTTAGCTCTCTTGTGGATATTTTCATTCCTGAATCAATCTCGCAAGGAAACTCGCCCTGTCCTTTAACCTGAGGGGGACTTGTAAGCCTTCTGGAGAGGCCAATTATGAGTGATCACGTTTTAGAGCCATATACCATCACTGGAAACTCGCACTGGTATAGACTTCCGTCTTGAGATACTGGTATATCGGATGAGAAAATAACACGCGGCTTCCTGAATGCTGCCTAGCCAAGTCGGATTTGACATTTAACCTTTTTCTCGAAATTAGAGCTACCTAATTGGACCGTCTGTCTCCAGTAAACGTTATCGTCTACAATTTCAATCTTAAACGCTCCGATATTGATAGTAGCAGGTTCAACATCGTTGTTTACCATTACTAGTTTTGTCTATATTTATCTGAGATCCAGACTTTCAGAAGTTCTATTCAGGTCATTAAATATTGTTCTGATATCCTCCATAGCCTCAGCTATGACCATTATATCGTCAGTAAAATGAAGGTGAGGTATGTACTCGCCATTGCCATTAACGTCTGCCTCTCTCTACTCTAGAACCTTGAAGATATCCTCCATTGCAACCGTGAACAGAATGATGTCTCATTATCTCACAACCCGCTGCAGAAGAATAAGTTTCGAGGTTCGGTCCTGAAATTAGACTGACATATTCGTAAAAATCCAATACCCGATATAGTCAACCTGGCACCGTTTACATGGAGAGTACTGTGATATAGTCCAAGTTCCGATCAAATCAAAGGCTTTCTCGTAGTCTACAAACTTTAAGTAGAAGGGCAGATTATACTTCTCGGTCTTCTTTACAACTTTCCGCAGAGCATATATGTGGTTTACAGTGCTAAAGCTTTTTCGGTTCGGAAGCTGGAAGTTGCAAAACCTGCGCGCGAGACGGGTAGTGAAGAATCTGGAAAATGCTTGTAGACATAGCTCAAATGTATGGATGGATAGTCCTTAAGCAGGGCAGGCTCTTTTTTAAAGAAGAGTGCCGCTACACCTCGGCTTCATGCTTGTGGCGTTTTCCTCCGAGTATAACGTAATCAAACAACTCTTCAGGGCCTTGCATCCGACGCCTTGTTTTTGCACTGCTTCAGGGCCATCCTAGTTTCAAACAGGCTGACTTCCGGGATATCTTTGGTATAATATCGAGTTAATCTAACTCTTGGGTCGTTTTCTAATATTGTTGCGAAATATTAGCAATAATGTTAAAATCAATTAGTATATTAGCAAGACGGACGTACAAGCTCTTTTAATCATTTCTTAAGCAGGTATATTGAATCCTTTCGCATTTGTTTTTATTGGAATTCATAGCATTTTAAATGGACAAAAAAAGAAAAAAATATATAACAATTTTTTTTACATATAAAAGTATAAAATCCAACTAAATATATTGTGTTCATTTATTGGTTACATCTGACAGAAGAAAGCTAGTAATTGAACATGGTAAAAAATGTTAGTTCATTCAATGGATTTTATGAACCAGTAAATGAACACACCTGTCCCAATACTGGCCTAAAGATCAGAAATCTATTGGTTAAACTAATCCCAAAATATGAAGATTATGGCATAAAAATAAATTAATTAATTCTACAAAAATATGAAACTTGCATTTGTCCAGTGAATGAACGGCCGTTCATTTACTGGATTTCAAACGTTTTGTATTTCCAATGCTGGGACATCGAATAATTTACATAAAAGAGGCTAGAATGGCAATGCAATTGATTTCAGACATATATTTAAGCTATCCACTGTTCGAAAAAATGAATAACTATCTTTACACAACATTGTCAACTTTAAACGCTCGTCGTACTGAAACGAATAGTAACATAAAAAGTGAATATGGACAGTCTAATAGAATATAGGGCTGCAATTACGAAAAAAATACGTCACTGTGTTTCTTGTTTTTTTGAAAAAACTGCGTTTTGTTCATTCATTGGGGGGTGTTCATTCACTGGAGCACTTACCCTATCCGAGATATTCGTAATGTGTTCATAACGTGATTTAAAAGAGTGTCCATGGAGTTTCTTGCACATTCTTCTCCATAGAGATATCTACGCTTTGGAATTTGCAATTATTATTCTTTTCTCACTCACTGACTTCTTGGCATTTGAAAAGTGTCTGCAAAAACTTACCTTCAGAAACCACGTGTTTTGTTACAAAACCACGTGTCTCAGAATGTTTGCCATACTGCGTGGCAATGCTGCCAGCCTTTTGAGCACTTTACCAGTCAACAGCGATGCGAAAGCTTTTTAATGCCTTATTAGATTAGGTACTTGTAGTTAGTTCATAAGGTTTTTTTTTTAATTTATGTAGTTTTAAGGTTACTACATTTTATTATACGTACGTTTTTGTAGGAAGAAAAGCTAACAGTTCCAAGATGTTCCAGATATAGATTTTAGATTTCAAGACATTAAATTAGGGTGGGTAAAATTGATAACGTATTTGACTAGGCGTAAAAGTAAGAGAATTACGGCCAGTGGTTTATTTAATTTTTTTTATTGCGGGAAAAATCTTCTACTGGCGAATCCCGCCTTCAGGCGGAGCAGGAAACATTATCAGACTCTTACTGACTAAACAGCCCGCCCCATTCCTTCTTAGCCTTCATACCGGAGTCGTACGTTCCTTTCAAAAATGGAACCGGGGCCCCAGGTTGGACCGGGGCCCCAGTAGACTTTTTTTCCTTCATCTCCTCCTGCTGAGAGTGGAGCCAGGGACGTTTCCTATCTAAATAATGCTTACCTATTTTTTTTATTATACACAGGCTCGCGTTTAATCACTATCTCACCTGATGGAACGCAACGATGCAATGTGAAGTCCACGACGTCCTATGCTTGCCTAGAAGTAAGTAATAAGCTAAACAAATACTCAATATTGGTTATAGTGTAATAACTATAAAATTCACATACCTGTGAAGTTAAAAATAGCGCTAGGCCTTCCTATCTCGTTCCTAGCCACCCTAGGCGACTAGGGGATTATATCAGGTGCTTAGGAAGTACCACCTGTGGTATAAATAAACTAAAATATTTAACTGGGAATACCTGATTCTGAATCCTCCCTCTTTGGTCCTAAAATAGTTCAGTTAGTAATAAAAATAGACTATGTGAGTACAGATAAAATTTTAATTAGTAAACAGTTTCTTTGCATAGTACATACAGTACGGCTCTGCGTATTTTAGCGCTTGAAAACTCGAAAAAGGCTTTCCGGGAAACCCAAGTCGTCTATGGCACGCGCTGTTCCCGCGCCTCAAGGAGTTGTCAGCAAACCGTAGGAACCCTGCAGAAAGGTTTCGTGTTAACATCAGAAGGCAACGTAGTAACGAGGTGAGTTGTTTTAGTCAGTAAGAGTCTGACTCTACTTTTCGCTCCGCCCAAGGGCGAGATTTATCATTGGATGATTTTTTCCACCATAAAAAAAAACTAGATCATTGGTCCACCGAAGCCTGCCAATGTGGTGTCTTCCAATACACTGTCACCATTCTAGAAACTTTTGGCTCAATCGAACATCTGGTATTATGGGATAAGTTGAATTATAACGAGGCCCATCAGTGGCGTAGCTAGCCCCACAGGAGCCCCGTATCAAAAGTCCTTCGGGGGCCCCGAATAAAAAATGAGAAAAATTTTTTGCCTAGGTCGGGACCCCTGTACCGCTGGGGCCCTGTATAATAGATATGGCGGTAGCTAGGCCTCTGAGGCTCATATAAGTCGTGAGTTTGACATTTCCAAATCTATTTTCACAATCATATTCGATTGACTAATATCTACTACTCGTAACTTAATGTAAGTTTTATTGTATTAGCAAGTAATTACGGACCATATAAATAATTGTTAGGAGGAAGTAATAACATTCATCAACTTCCTGCAATTTTACGATAAATGCCAAAACTCTCGGCATCATTATAATCTTTTATAGTGCTCGACCGAAACTAGTTTTCGCGGCCGAAACCGTGACCGAATTTCGGTTTCGATCCCAGTTTCGGCATCTGCCGTATAAGGTTATTTTCTGGAGGTGGGGAAGATATTAGGGGGAATTGTAATAAGGCAGCAGTTATATCTCATATTGTTATGTTTATTTGTATAAGTTGGTATGTGTGTACATAAATTGTAAAATAAATTATTATATTACATCAATTAATCAGTCTCTCTCACATTACCTTATACTTAATTTGCTTCTACCAGCAATTTCGCCTGCGTAAAAGTAAAAAATGTATGCCTGTGTGTCAGTAATAAAGTAACATTCTAATCATTTTTGAAATTACTTTCTTAATACTTGCATAAAGACACATGCACACAAGTTACATGCGGTTTCATATTCGTGACATTATGTGTTCTTTATTTTCATTTCATATTTTATTATTTATCACAAACAAAAGTACAAACTAAGGGAGCCTACAAATTAGACGCAAAGACTCCAGCGCTGCAGCCGCGCTGCCGTCGCGCGGCTTTTTCCTTTTAATTTGAAGGTGCCCTTGATTTGAGGTGCAAAACATCGAAAACTTTTTCAATAATAAATAAAACACCAATTATATATAAGACACATATAATAGCTGCATAAAGCCTCAAAATCACTCGAATTTCATTTCAGAATCGCTTTAGTTTCGGCTAGATGTCAGTCGAAGCCGAAACTCGTTTTCCTGCCGAAACTACACCAAAGCAGAAAGTTTGGTCAGTCACTATTTTTTTATGTTTGGACAGGATGTAATATTGATTTTATTCGTTGATGAAGAATTGATCGTGCCTTGAAGGTTTGAGAGACTGTTTCAACACATCCCATGTCTTTGAAGATTAGTTCGTGATTTCTATTACATTTGAAAATCTGAGTTTATTTCGTGTTAGGATCAATACAGTGCAGTCATGTAGATACTGCTGCGCTGAGTATTATGAAATATTTTTTTAGGTAGCAGTGCTTTGTTTTTTTTTTAAATAAACAAATGACGTGCCACGCAGCGCAGCTTTAGCGCGGAAGTCACACATTTTTATTTTAATAATAGGAATTACCTCCCGAACTTACCAAGTCCGGAGAGGACTTGCGTCATGTTGAAGGTAAGGACGCCGTATCGCCGGTCTTACCCTATCCACTCTACAAGCAGGTGATTTACTGGCATGATTGTGGCGAGCTCAGCACTGGGTTACTCTAGTCAAGGAAGAATAACACTGCTTATACGTGTGCCATACACAATTTGTAAGCATCGGTCTCCTTACATTTTATAGGAATGGATACTAACTTGTAGAGCTATACTTAAAACACTTTTTTTTGTCGAGGGGAAACCTTCAAAAGGCGCCCGGATCTTGGGGATAAGTCCTGGGAGTGTGAGATTTTCACCTCACTAAAACCACCCCGGTGATCACCATCAGCACGTAGAAGAGGCTCCGTTACCTCTCAAAAGACCATTCCGGAACCCCCTCTGTGCAACGCCTGTTACGGCACATCCCTGAGGAGACTTTATAGACTACGTACAAATCAGGTATGTTACACGTGTGTATGTAAGGTAGTTCTAGCTTCAATGTCGCCATTTCACAATAAGATTTCGCCGTAACTGTCTGCCATGCAGATCCAAGCGAAGTTTCCCCGGCTATGCATTTCCATTCGGAGTAAAACCACACCTGTGTCCTTTAATAGCCCTCTGCGCTTCATAGTACCTTTTTGAACAATTTTACAGCCATTCTTTCACCTTGACCTACAAAATAAGTGCTCCATCTCCCTTCCTGACCACAACACGCACTTACAACATACTGCAAAAGAAATTCCAGCCGTTGATTACAATATTAATAAATAACCCAGCACGCAAAAGTATGAAGTGTATGAACTCATCTAGTAAAAGTATCCATCATTTGTTTTCACTTACGGCGTGAGCGCTTGACCCTGAGGTAACGGGACAGCACGGCAGATGGCGCTGTTGTCGACATCGCATCGTAACAACGTGTTTATAACAGCTATATTATTAACGCAATATATTGGTGTATGTGCAGTTTTTAGACCAATATGGTATGATGTCATTGGGTAAGGAAGTTCAGAAGGCTCAAAAAGTCACAGGACTCTTGACCTCGGAACAGTTAAGGAGTTTTTTATGGTAAGTCACCCAATGACTTCTCTCACCATTGGATGGAGCAGGAGATAGTGTCAAACTTGTACTGACTAGTATGATGCCTTTCATACCAGGGCCAGGCTTTCATTTTAGACGCGTACTCTTGTCAGCAGTAGGCTTCGACCCTTTTGTAAGGTTTCTACGATTTGCTGTCAACTCCCTCCGTGAGGCGCGCGAAAACATAGCGCGATCGGCGATTGGAGGCTGCGGTCTCTCTCTGCGTGCCTTGGTAGAGGTCATGGTTTGGAGCGAGGAGGAATGGCAGGCGGTCGCCTCCTTCTGCGAAGCAGTAATGCTAGCAAAAGAGAAGGCCTACCGCATCAGGCAAAGACACCATTAATAAAGCAGTCAATAGTTGAACTATTGCACCAACCGTGACTTTTGCATTTCTCTACCTCACGTTCCAAGGTAGATTTTAATAACAACTACTTTTATCATTGGAGAGAGGAATAATTTCTCGCTGTAGGGAATAATTTAGTTGTAATAGTGTGTTGTATTGATAATGTATGAAAGTTTTACGCGATATTTACTGATTAATCGTTCGAGTTTGTAAATATAGAGGTGGGGGTTCTTTGTCGATACTTTAACTTTGTTAACGAGTGTGATAGCATCTCTAGGCTGTTGTTATGTTGGGTTGAATGTATTTTTAAAAACAAAAATATATCTATCGTCCGGATTTCATCTCGCATACGGGATTGCTCGGCATGCGGGACTGCTACCCGGTCTTGCACTACCCGGTAATATGCCTTGCACCCCGTGTGCGTATTCCAGGGTGAACAAAATTTTTGACAGATCCTTAGAATGTCTAAGTTAGGGTGTTTTTAATATCGTGCGGATTTCATCACGCATGCGGGATTGCTCCGCGCGCTTAACCTGCGCAAATGTACGACCGTCAAATAAATGGTAAAAACAAAAATAAATGGTTCAACAAATGAATGCTAGTAGTTGCTATTGCTGTTAAAAATTGTTATGGTTATTATTTTTGTTTTACTTTTATTTTTTTACGACTTATCAAGCGTTAAAATTTCGCAAAGCCAAACTTTAGACTCGCCAAGATTTGACGGCCGTACTGTACAATACTAAATAATAACACCAAAGAAAGCGAGAATTTCTAGACTACCCAAGTTTGATACCTAAAGGTCACTAGTAGACCTTAAAGTGACCACAATACCTACATGAATGCCTGTGTCGCCATGTCGGGAACATTTCAACGTCCATCAGTCTTTTAAGATAACTATCGTAGCCATTAGCCAATGTAGACTAATTAGCCGTTCCCACTTTGTTCGTAACTCATTGGATATTGGAAGTTTGACACTTTTAATTTTGACATTAATTTTGATAAGAATTTTACAGAGGAAGTTGTTTTTATTATTATTATTTTGTTTCAAGTTATTCACTCATGAAATGGTTAGTAACAATATTTACTTAATAAAACTATATTTAAAAGTAAATAAACCAAATAAAAAAAATCAGATAATTAAAATTGAATACAATTACAACAATTATTTTAAGTTAATTTTAAAGTGTGTAGAATTTTTGAGTTGCCGACGATTCGGACAGTGTCCGGATTGACAAATTTTTGTTTTAAGAAATGATAACATGAATGATAATTATTTATTTTGCAAATAGGTACTTAGATTTAAAAAAAAACTTTATATCGATGATTCGATAACTATCATAGCTATTAGCCAATGTAGACTAATTAGCCGTTACCACTTTGTTCGTAACTCATTGGATATTGGAAGTTTGACACTTTTAATTTTGTCATTAATTTCGACAAGAATTTTGCTAAGGAAATTGTTTTTTAGTGTGTAGAATTTTTGAGTTGCCGACGATTTGGATAGTGTCCGGATTGAGAAATTTTGGTTTCAAGAAATGATAAAATAAATTATATTTTTGCAAATAGGTACTTAGGTTAAAAAAAAAAAACACTATAACAACGATTCGGACAGAACCGGATTGAAAAAATTTTATTTCAAGAAATGATATTTATTTTGCAAATACTTGGGTTAAAAACAGTTTTAATGTTTTTTTTTTTTCGTCAGTTTAAATTAGATGAGGCCGGTGTTTCCTAGCTGACTACCCTAAGGAAGAAACATCGAAACAAACTCAGTCGAACACTATAGTCCGTGATGTGTCCGAATCGTCAATGAAAATAAAACTAATAGATTCAAATCGATTTCTGTGTCCGAATAAACAGAAACTCGACTTTTTAATCCTGTATCTCTTTGGCAAGATCAACTTGAAATACATGTATTAAATAATAAAAATAACTTTACTGTAGCTATTTATCGTCCTATAACATATAATATTATTCAAGACCCACCACCGATCACATAAGCCATAAAGCCTTAAGGCTTTTTGATGATAAACCAACCCTCAAACGGCTACTTAAAGCGTTCTTGAAACCCATAAAAGCGATAATTGAAACAATGCGAAGACATAACGGTGAAATGCGATAGAGCACCGGCCTGGCTTGCGGTTTTTGTTGTCGACGGCCAAATGTCAGGGCCTTGTCAAACTCAAGATGTCGCTTGAGACGAGGCTGCAGTTACACCGAACTGAATTGTGATGCAGAGTAGAATATGGGTGAAAGTAGGTAGTGCAGTTCTATTTATTTATTTATACTTTATTGTACACAGCATTCATTAAAAAAAATTCATTAAAAAATCTATAGGACAAACATTATCTTACTAATATTATAAATGCGAAAGTTGCGATGTTTGGATGTTTGTTACTCAATCACGCCAAAACGGCTGGACCGATGTGAATGAAATTTGGCACAGGCATAGGACACACCCGGAATAGGATATAGGCTACTTTTTATCCCAATAACCTTGGGGTTGGCCCCAATACCACGCAAGCGAAGCCGCGGGCAAAAGCTAGTTAAAAATAAGGGTACAATGGGTGGTCTTATAGAACCGGGCAATCTCTTACAGACGACTTCAACAGTCTAGCTTCGAAGACACCTGAATTATAATCGAACGGAAAGACAGTGATCGGACCGAAAACCGGACTGTAGCGATACAGAAATGGATCGTAGAATGATAATGGCCAAATCAAGTCATATGATTCCCGCGTACGCTCTCCTAAATATAAATAGGAAATGTTGTTTGGCGGAATTAAATACCTAATTTTATTCCGCCAAACCAACCTATACTTGGAAACACATTAATTGTCCGTGCATAAAAAAAAACGACTTTTCTACTTCAAACTTTTTTTAACAAACTGATCATCGATCATTATGATCTGATCGACCCCAAGATAATTCAAAAAGGTCTATCTATTTTTTACTCTGATTTTTGGTGAAATTTGGTCTCAGAGTAGAGAGCATTTCTTAGAGCACTATTCCATGTGTATTTTTCTACCCCCAGAGAATGTTTTTATGGAATAATTGCAGAAGTAAAAGTAGGCAAAGCCGCCGCAGCAGCCGGTACGAAATAAACGTGTTACGCTACGGTGTAACATACGCTCAAATATGGACGATCACTTTACCAATTCACGTCGGAATGTAAACACCAACTGTTTTACTGTTGTGCAAGTAAATAATATTATTATTTAACCACTACGTACAGTAGCACATCAGACTAGAACAAACTGTCAAAATTCTGCAAACGATTTTCAACTCTTAACCATAATATAATTCCATAACCTTAGTTCCATTTAACACTGCAAGAATTAATTATTATTGTACTTACCATAATTCATAATTATCTTTTTATTTATTTTTCTCTTTCATACGTGTTCTTTATAGATAACTAAATGCGAAAACATCTAATTGGTAAATAGTTACGTAAATTGTGCTTTTGTTAGCTGTTAATACTGTATGTTTTCCGATGTAAATAAAATAAAATAAAAATAATTTAACAAGGATCAAAATGTATCGGAGAAACTGACAGATTTGTATCTATAGTCTGATGAGCTGCTGACCGTACCTAATTACAGGACGGAGATAAACAAGAAGGGTCTCTTTCTTGCTGGTTGGACAACTTACATATTAAAAAAAAAATATATATAAACTAGTGCTTGACTGCGATCCCACCTGATGGTAAACAGTGATGCAATCGTTAATGGTGAGGTGCATTAGTTTATTAAGAGCCTATTCACTCTAGCATTGAAAACACTTAAATTGTGAGACGGGAAGACCACAGCATGCAAATGGTTCCAATTCTTTTATCATTCTTAGGAATTGGTAAGAAGTGGCTCAAAGTTGGAAACAATAGAAGTAATGGAGGAAGGTATTTGCCCAGCACTGGAACAATTCTTTTTATTGTTATGTAACCTATAAGAGAGAATATTGGTGACCGAATGGTATCGACCCCGACTTACGAATTGTAGGTCGCGGGTCCAAACCCTGCTAGGCGCATTACTTTTTGTTTTAATTTATTTCATCACCACTGCTCGCAAAACGGTGAAGGAAAACATCGTGAGGAAACAGGCATGTCCTAGAACCGAAAAATCGAAGACATGTGACATCCACCAATGCGCAATAGGCCCGCGTGGTGTATTATGGCCCATTTCCCTGTATCCCAGCAGTGGGATCATTAAAAAGGCTGATGATGATGATGTAAGTTTAATCCAAGATAAAAGATATTCTAAGTGCCAAATTTTATCTAAATCCGTTTCGCTGTTTTAGTGTGAAGGGGTAACAAACATACCTATAAAATTTTACTTTTAAATTATTATTATTAGTGTGATATTTGTTGGCGCGCCATTTAAGGCAACATTCTTGATGAAGTAACTGGATGTTGGCAACATTGCAAGTATGGTCCAGTGTTGTATCGATTCATGAAATGGCATGGCAGTAAAATGTACTACTATAAAATTTATATTTAGTGTATTTCACTACCATCTTTTATTTTTTTAAATATTTTATGTAGCTTTAATGATTGTCAGGACTAACTTCAAGACTGATATAATCTAAGATCCTGTAGATACCAATAAGTTGTTTTAAATTGTAACATTGAATAAAGGCATTTTGAAACAATGTATTTAATTGATTCATATAAATACATTGTTACAGAGATGCTTATTTTGATATTTTTTAAGTTTATAACTTTATTTCCCAAATTAAATTATACGACACTATAAGAAGTTTTTCCTGACCTATTACAATTTTTTTTAGAGTTTCTCATTTTCAAAAACAAAAAAGATCTTATAAAAGTATTAAGCTAAAAGAGGTTCTATAATCAAAATCGGTAAGTACTTACTGAATTCGAATCTCAAAAATATCGGTAGGGGCGTGGGAAAAAGGCCTTCTGTTCCAAACTTTTTTTTCAAATCCTTATTGTAGTACACCTGCTAGCCGTTCGCAGCTTTCGATAAAAAAATCACTGCGTTCTTTTTTCGAACGGACCTATCGTTCGGCCGATATTCTCATGAGTAGGGCTGATTGGTACGTTGATGGGTTCGATACAATGGCTTTATGCATAAAGATGTTACAAGTAAATCGATATATTGCGGATCGGGGCCAAATGGTGCACTTCTTTTTAAATTATACTTAAGCATTATCAACCTATGATGTTTTCACTGCTAGACTACAGGCTTTTTCTCCGTGAGAGGGAGTCTGACTGTCCTCTACATGAGACTAGTGTGACGTGTGGGTTGGTTGACACTGCATTTTTTAACATAACTAACATTAGTCTCACATAAATATTTTTTCTCGTTATCTAACCAAATCTAAAGCCACAAATGATGCGTACGTCTGACCAATCGTAAAGTTAATAATATGAACATTTAATGATGCCTCGTAACTGGTTATTTCACCCCATATTTTTTTTATTTTTAAAGTAGTCGTGAGATACTGTGTATACTACGATTATTAAGTGGTAGAATCACGACGCAGTAATTTGTTTTTTTTCTCACTCCGTTGCATCACGATCGATGAAGGGTTATTGATCATTATAGACATCAAAACGCGATGCCCCATTTTTTTTCTCAACAAAGAATCTTATTACGTTTATTTCTCGAATTAAATCCATCGTGTAATTTTGATCGGACTGATTTGAATATAAAAACAACCTACCGCGTGCATAAAATCGTATAATGTCCACAAAAACTATAGAAAAAAGAATAAAAAATCACACTAGGTTATTTAGTTAAATTGAGTGTAACGCTGTCACGTACTGTACGATTGAGTTCAATGTAAAAAAACTGTTCACAGACTGAATATTCCAGTCGATTATGTCGCCTTTCGATTTAGTCGAGTAGTGGCCGACCACCGATGAATCTGTGCTACGTGCAACTTCATTTAAGAAAAAATAAACAATCACCTGTCACATCCGTCCGTTCGTTTTTTGAAATCAGCGATGACAGCGATTTAAATATTTAATTTTGGAACGATATTTAAAATGTGAGGATGTCACGATCGTATTTTGTCAAAAATAGTTTTAATGGTGCTATTGTTTTGCTTAGTTTTTTTCTTCTGTGATATATGCCGAAATCTATGGTGAACACTTAAATATTAACGATGTCGGCTTTATTAGAAACCATCAAGAGGACACACAAATGACGGATATTCCCACATATTTGACAGATGCCGTAATGAAGTCTAATTCCAGGTTTCTGAATAAAAAATTCGTACCGTCCTTGAATGCTAAAGTTTAACACGTTCTCATGTTAAAGTCGAATATGACATGTTATTTCTTTATTGCTTTTGTCCGCGGCTTCGCCCGCGTACATAAAATATAGCCTATGTCACTCAGAAGAAAAGCAGCTTTCTATTGCTGCTAAAATTTTTCCAATCGGACCAGTAGTTCCAGAGATTACCCCCTACAAACAAAAAAACAAACTTTACCTCTTTATTATAATATATTAATATTAATGTCATAAGTCAAAAATGATTGAAATTTTCTTTCATTGAGACTTAAAAGTTGGAGAGGAAAAACCTTGTCCCATGAAAATATTAAAGGCCTTCTTACATTGTTGTAATTGCAAATTAAATACATAGTTCCACAAATTAGTTCCGATATTAACAAACATCCTCAATTTTTAAGTAAATTCCAGCTGGCGGGTAACAACGCAGCTGAATATTCGATTTAAAAGCAGTATGTAAATTACGACATTATTATTGAAATTACAAAGTGCCAATCTTATTAAAATTTTATCAATGTGATTGGAATCGCAACATGTTGCCTTAATATTCGGAAACGCCATAAAAATTAGGTGTCGATCATTTACGAAGAGTAGTTCGGCCACCTTCGGGTACCTTCGGCTACCTTCGGGTAACTTCGGCCTTATATGGCGGTGGCACGTGCGCACCGGTCATCATTACCGCGAGACGATCACATTCCATTTTTAAGAGGTCCGTCGTTGGATAGAAAAACCATGAACTTTAAGTTATGGTTCGCTGTCAATCATGTTTGCTATGGAAATGGAGCAAGGTTATCGACTACTTTTTTTTAATGGTCACTCACCTTTTATTGTCAGCCTTTATAGTCTTTCAACTCTTAGCTAAAGGTCTTGATGATTTCCAATTTTGCTTAGTCCCACATACCTCCGCTAGGATGATCTTCCAACTAGATGGAATGTTTTCTGATCTACGCAACTGTCCGTAGATGATATCGGATTATTATATTTTTTTCGAATTTCGGATTTTTAGTTCCCACGTGGCATCATAGATGTCGCTACATAACCATTCAATCATTTCAGTCAAAATTCTAGATAAAGTAGTGACCATAGTTCTTAGTATCTAGTTCGGGCTAATCAAATCTTTTCAATATAGAAGTGATGCTTGATGATGAGGGGCATTTGTTTATATTTTGCAGCCAAACCGGAAACCATACTACAGCCAGTTTACGTCTGAAATAAAAAGATTTTATTTTTCTATAGCACTAAGTAGGGTCGAGGCCTCCTGGGGCCATGGGTAAATATGAACGTAAGCCATGGACCTGGAACTTAAGCAACAAAGGAACGGGGTATATTTTTAGTCAGTAAAAGCCTGACAATATCAGCTCCCGCTCCACCTAAGGGCAGGAGATGTCATTGGTTAATTTTTCTCCACCGAATAAAACCACGGCTATCTTGTTCTAGCGCTACATATGGTTTGCCACGTGTGTTGCTGTGTTTTATTCCTTTACCATTACTACATTACCATTCCATACATTTTCACTACCACTAGATAGTTCAGAACATGACTACTTTATGCTCAGCTTTTACTTAAATAATATCAGACAGAACCACTACAAAAATTCTCATCTCACATTTCGTGATCATTTATAAAATTGCAACTAAATGTAAAAGAGCGCTGTTTTTAGTTGTGGCGACATTGCAGTCCATTTATAACTAGGTAATGTTTTTGACATTTCGTTGCAGTAAGTTGGCAGTACTGTAGGTACGTTTCCTAGTGATGTGCTCATCGTTATATTTGTTTTTAATTAATCGATATTAATTGTTGGTTTTATAGGTCTAATTACATGGTATTATCGACAGAAACAAGGTTGAGGCGGCAATTTCATGTAGTTTATATGTATAATTGATAAGTAGAACTAGATAAAGTTTAAGTTAACAAATTTGTTGCATGTTTCATTGTCCTTGCTCTATGTGTCGAAATGATGTTATTTTTTTCAATTTTATTTATGGTTTACTGACATAGTTCTTAAGTACTTACTAACATAAATATGGATGTATTTGTCCTTTAACAAAATAGTGGTCTGAAATAAAGTTATTATTATTATTGTAAAATAAATTGTATTTATACTCGTATTTACTCTTACAATTAAAGTTTTATTTTTTAATCTAAAAAAGCATAACATTCAAAATAACATCGACATACTAACCAAAAACCTGTCAAATTATCATTTAAATTACTTAAAACATTTACAAATCATTTAAAAAAACAAACATGTGAGTACTTACGGCATCACCTGCAATTTCACTGAACGGGTACCTCAGAGACCATAAACAAAGAGGAGCGGAGTACAACCTGCGCGGGCTAAGTTTTTGCGCCTTCCTGGCGCTCGCAGACGGTTCTGTATCCTGCGGAAGTGAGCAGATGAGATTCGGTGGGTTTTTGCGCAAGCTTTGTGCGACTTCCGCTTCGTTCAGGTAGTGTGGAAGGTGCATTATGACCTTGGGCTCGTATTTCATAAGGGATGGACTGGTTTCCGCTGTGTAGCCTAAGTGTGGCTACTTCCGGTGTAGTGTTTTGAATTTTGCTGACTTGTTTGGTTAAGGGACTGTTTTTGATTACTGGATTTGGTTGATGTGCTGCTTCTTGATGTCATTGTATGTTTTTCTAAAAACTGGATATTATGATCTATAGTAGATAGTTTAGCATCAGCCTCATAATGTTTCCTCTGCTGGGACTCAGACCTCCTCTCTAGTTTAAAATGAGACGTAATCGATGGATGTCACATTCCTTCGAATTTTTGGTTCTAGGTCATGCTGGCTTCCATACGATGTTTGCCTCACTGTTTTGAGAGCAGTGCTGATGAAATAAATTACTTAAAGTAATGCGCTTGGCTGGATTTGCACCCGCGACCTACAACTCGTAACTCGGGGCTTTTACCTTTCTATCATTACTGCTCTCTGTAGATAGTTTGTTATCATAAATCTAGATCATTTTGTTTCTTTGAGAATCTACTTTTTAGTTTCAGAGTTCATCTCGTCATGGTAGTTATACGCAGGAAAGTTAATTTTGAATCGACATAATTTTAGACGTAAGACGTCCATTGCTGGACATAGGCTCATTCCATTCTGTAGTACCATAACGAACGGTCATGTGTCGGTCTCGCATCCAGATTCTTGCGACCTTTACCAGGTCATCGGTCTTTCTTGTGGAAGGCCTTCCAACGTTGCATCTCCGGTAAAAAGTCGCCACTGTAGAACCTTAGAAATCTAGAATCTATGACTATGTATTTTTTAAAGAAGGAAGAATATAAATATAAAGAGACGATCTTCAAAAGACACCGTGAAGCAAAACACAAGTTTTTGTACAGTACTTCACTCAAAAAGCTCTCATTGAAAGGTCATATTGCACTAAAAAAGCACGTACGAACCACCTTTAATTTTTTAATGAAATCTTAGTACCTTTACCTGTCCTTAGATCTGGGTCCGATTACTTGATCTACCTTTCTAAGGAATCAATGTTATCACAAACCTCCACAATAAGGTGCAAGCAGATGGTAAACGAAATAACAAAGCACTTGTGCCGAACGATTTATTTTTTCAAACACCATGTGCTTCTTACACGAATTAAATCCCTAGTTTTTTCCCCAAAAACGTCATATTTGCATCCCAGCATCACGACACATGCCGGTAGGAAAATCAGAAAAAAATCAGGAAAAAAATGGTTGAAGGACAGATGTGGGGAAAGAAGTATCAGGCGAGCACGTGCCATCTGCCAAATCTTAGAAACGCTCACACAAAGGGATAGATTCGTGTGTATACACAAAAAAAATGGTCTAAGGAACACGCACACACGCGCAAAAGTGCGCGATCGATCAAAGATCGTAGCACGCGCCGCTGACGGCAGATGGTCGTACGTGATTGGTCGATAGTGTTTGAATTCTCAACTTCCTCACAATAGCGTGATAAGGAATATTACTTATGTTGGACAGCTTGATTTATTTTGTCGAAGTAGCCATTTGCAATTGTCGCGGCCGTCGATGAATGTATGACAACAATTGGTCTATTTGAAGCATTTCTTTTATACTTGACTGATGATCTGGCTTAGAAAGTGTCTTCGATTGATCTCTTATGATTTCTACTTTCACGATATCAATCATTTATTGTAATTATTCCTTTTATATGATTATGTTCCCATGGTCCGATTTGCGGACAATATAATTGAAATCGTTTAAGTCTTTAATGATTTTTAATCTTTGAATGACTTGTATCAATTTGTTACAGAAGGAAGAATGGTTTGGTTCAGATAATGCGTCATTTATTGCTCTATATTTAGTTTCCAAGAATCTAAATTACGCATTTACGTTAACATGTAGTTCAAATATTTTGATAACAATTTCTTGGTCGTGTATGACGTGTGTTGAGGTGTCCAAAACATATCTACAAACGTCTTCTTGGAGTAAAGTTAAAATTGTATGAGGCCTGTTGATTACTTGCGAGTGATATCGTGTTTACTCGAAAAAAAATCCAAAGTAAATATTATTGATTGTAATTCTCGTAACTGTGTCTTTAACACTTTTTGTTGTTGATAGGACTTGCGCTTGACCGCTATCTCACCTGATGGAAAGTGACGATGTGGTCGACAATGAAGCGCGTTTACTTAGAAGTAACCTATTCATTCTTAACTTTAAGATTCTCAGGTTATAGTTATCAGATTCTCTTCAGAGTATATTTTGTCTGTATTTTGTAACGAAACTATATGTGTTCTCAAACTTGCGTCTTTGTTGATAAACTTAACTACCTGAAAATCATTTCGTTTAATTTATGGCGGTCTTGACATAATTAGATCTTTATTGGTCAGATAGGCTGTCATCTGGCTATCTCAAAAGGAATCTATTTCTTCCAATACAAGAAATATTGATGCTCATCTGTCCATACTACCGCCATTCTTTAACCCCTTTACCCTATCCCAATATTATCATAAGTATTCCGAATTTCATTAATCTAAAAAGTTCTTAAAAAAAATAAATAGGCTTAGAATCTTCAAGGAAGAATGACAGCTACCTGGTAGCAGCAGCAGCTGCATCACTTAAATCGATCATACCTGCATCTCTTTCTAATCACAAAGAAAAGGTTCTCCGTCTCACTCTAGATAAGGTGACAGAAAAAAATGAAGAATCGACTGATTGTTGTAAGGATCTAAGAAGGTTTTTTGAAAGAGTCTTTGTATTTCGTGTTTATACAGTTTTAGGCAGACTTACAGATAAATAAGTTTGTTATTTACGGGTGCAGGATTTGCTTGAGACTGTGGGAATCGCGACTATGTTGGAAGCCCTCAAAGACAAACCTGCAAGTAATAAGATGTTACAGGATATAATCGGCTCATTTAGGATTGAAGATCAAGTAGATATGCTGTAGGAATGGCTAGAAAAATTTACCAAAGACGAATCCAGGAAACTTGTCAGACTCTTATTGACTAAACAACCTACACCGTTCCTTCCTTGCCTTGATTCGGGGCGGCGGCTGGGAATCGCGGTGGCGGCGGCTGTTTCGAGAGTGCCGTTGCCTTTGCCTTGTGGTCGTGGATGCGAAACGCACAGAACTGGTAGTTATAGCGTCACTTAGTGGCGGCCTATGTCCAAATTTGAACGTCTTTCGGCTGAAATAATAATGGTAATGATGACTGACCTCGGTTCACCTTGAGTAGAAGAATTATTTTGATGATTCTCTACCTAAAACAAATGAGGCTTTAAACCCAACTGTACCTTGCAACTGGGACTTCAACAGAAAGCACTAAGGTTTGAGCTAACTCCCCTAATGACCCCAGAAGTCACAATTTAACGGCATAGTCAGGTAATGTTCTTAACTTCTTAACGGGCAAGTTTGCAAACTGCAGTAACAGCTAACGAACGTTAACTATCAAGTTTACTTCGGTTGCTTTGGGACTTACGAGTCATAAGTTCTGTGCTTTAGGAAGTCAAGCCAGGTAAAGTTTGGACGTGTGGGGGTAATATTTCAGTTGAAGTAACTTCTGGTTACTTACGAGAGCAGTCGTGGCCGATTGATAACGCCCTCGACTTACGAGTTGTAGGTCGTGGGTTCAAATCCAGACAGGCGCATTACTTTGTGTAATTTATTTCATCACCACTGCTCTCAAAACGATGAAGGAAAACATCGTGAGGAAACCGGCATGTCCTACAACCAAAAATTCGAAGATGTGTGACATCCACCAAACCGCACTGGGCCCGTGTGGTGGATTACGGCCCATTCCCTCTCCTAGAAAGGAGGCCTGTGCCCCAGCAGTGGGAACATTAATAAGGATGATGATGATGAACTTCTGGTTAGTATAACAAGTCAGGCAAATATGGTATTTTTTAAGATGACAAAATATCTAATGCCTGAAGCTAGGCTTGGCGTGAAAGGTCACCTTCACCGTTGCTCATTTGCTCTAGGACACGGTTTTTTAATGGTGCGAAAAATCATCGATTGACGAACCCCGCCCTTGGGCCGAGCGGGAGTTAATGGCAGACTTCTACTGACTTAACGATCCATCGTCCCTTTCTGTCTTAGTTCCAGGGCCCCAGTGTTCCGCTTTTGCATCAACCATTGGCCCTAGAAGACGCTCTAGGAGACGGTGGTGCTCTGCCCAAACGGGGTACAGCTCTACCATATGCTCCAACGAGTCCTTCGGGCTTTCGACACAATGGTGACGCTCTAGTCTTAGTCAGTAAGAGTCTGACACTGTTTCCCGCTACGCCCAAGAGCGGTAATCGTCATTGGATGATTTTTGCCTACCATAAAAAAAACACACAGCCGCAACTACCCAGTAGTTGCGGCTGTGTGTTTTTTGTCTTCAAACGTAAAATTTTACACAAAACTTCCCTTTATGACAAGGCAAGTATTCAATATTCGTGCACGTGTTTGCAATCTTTATAATTATGTATTCAGTAATTGTCAACGCTCCAATAATTCAAGATATTGTGTACTTACTCATGATTGTACCTAATACTTGATATTAAAAACCTTTGTCGCTGTTGGACGCCAATCAAACTCGCATGGAACTGTCAAAAATACTCTTTGTAACAGTTCCTTCATCTAGTACCTATTCTTCGAACCTTCAAAATACCATTCGAAAGTTTTTTTGCGTAACTCAGGTAACTGTCAGCACGTGTTACGAAGATTTCGCTCCCACGCTCCTTGCGCAAGCGCAAAAAAGATTTTTTTTAAGATAATCCTTAAGAAAAAATCGCAAATACAACCTTTTCACGTGTGCGAAGCCTTGAGAATCAGCTGATTTGATCCGTTTTGGTATTACAATGTGAAATGAACTTTATTTTGTAAAGTATTTAGGTTGAGATTCCAATAATGTTAATTTCTATGAAAGTTTTAGGTAAGGAAGAATAAGAATATTTCTCCAAGTTGTGACTTAAGTCCTATGCAAGTAAAATGCACGTGCAAATACATTGATTATTTCGATATGGGTGAGTATAAGCACAGCTGATTGTATGTATGCAAAAAACAATTTTTTGTCTAAGATATTCTAAAATTCATGACAATTCTCAGCTGAGAAGATACGAATGACAAAATCAGCTGAGAATTCACACGAATTAACACTAGAAGAAGAATATACATTTAGAAAAATTCAAATTCAAAGCATTTATTTCAAATAAACCTTTACAGGCACTTTTGAAATGTCATAAAGTCGGTCTGTCAGGAAAAAAATGACGCTAATTGCACATTCAAAAAAGTAGGTCTCAATGGAGAAGAATGTACAGGAAACTCCATGGACACTCTTTTTAATCATGTTGTGTTTTACAAATATATAGGTTACATATTTTTGTCGCTGCTATGATGCGAGAACAATGTTACTAAAATTATAAAAAATTACATGTTCTAAACAAATTAAAATAAACCACTGGCAGCTAAGAGACTAGCCCAAAAAACTAGATAAAATAAAAGAGAAGGTATGAAGTATTAGCGTACAGGTCTGGTCTTCTAGCGAAGATACGACATAGAGCAGATGTTAGACGAGTCTTCGATAAAATAGAACAGAATAAACTTCATTGTACACCAAAATAGTAACAACTAAGGAGTGGAATTCTCTGCCAGTCTTTTTTTAGGTAGGTAAAAATCATCCAATGACGAATCCCAACCTTGGGTAGAGCGGGAAACTATAAATGAAACTTTATAACTTTGCACTTATAATTTCAAAAGTTGTTGAATGACTTAATTTTTAAAAAGGAAGGACATTAAAATTTACTTGTGTTGCTAGCTACAATCTCTGTCGATGGGATGGAAGGATATTATCTTTTATATTGAATATTTTCTTTTATTTAAATAGATTTAATTTTAAGTAAATTCGCAAAGCGATGCGACTTATAAAACGCTAAAGTCATAATGCAATGTCAATGCCAGAATGTATGCTTCTTACCATAGATTTCTGAAGACACACACACATCTTGAACATCAATTTTCGAAGACACTCACCTTGTTCAGGGCTAGGTCAATCATCCCATATGGCCAAGAATGCCATACCCATAGTACTTCTTAATACCATAACTTTATGACACAACTGGAACCCATAACACATTGTATAACGTGATGTATGGAATTTATCGATTTATTACAGCTCACATTATTGGAGCAATAAATAAGAAAAATACTAGAATATTTAGAAATAACGTTACTTATTATGACCGTTAAAAAAATTGATATAATAAAAACTGTAACAATTTGTGAGACGAATCTGTAACGTAGTTGCGGCAAGTGGGAGACTACAAGTTGAATGGTGTGGTTCTGTAGTACTTACCCGTGTAATTTTCTATCATATGACATTGAACATTTTCATCCAAGGTTTGTCTTTTAAGATAAGATCTAGAAAACAAGGATGGAAAAAGAAGAAGAATCCTCTTCTTCTTCTTTTTCCATCCTTGTTTCCAGTAGGGGTCGGGTCTCCTCAAAGTTCAGCGCTACTATAGTTTAACCTGGTTTGTCGATTTTGCCAGTTGGGCTTCATGGGGTTTCTCTCAATGTTAGACCACCAGGCTTCGTTCGGGTTGGCCTCCACTCTCTTAATTTATTCGGGTAAATTTAGGGCTTTTCTTACCACATGGTGCCACCTTTAGAATTTTCAAAAGGCCTTCCTCACCTTCTTCAAATTTTATCTTCTTCACCTTCTTCTTCTAGTCTATCTCTATATTCATATATCTATAGGTAGTCTTTCCTATGGTGTGGAATCATCAAACGACTCCTCCCGCATTGGGAGCAAGATGGTTGGATGGTCCAGGACTCGTTGAGTTGCACTGTGTGTCGTGAGAAGCAATATCGACATTTACAACTCCAAAAAAAATGGATCGTTCGCATAAATTCGCCAGATCAATACTGAAGATTAGAAATTATTCGAGACGTGTTATTCTCAACATTACTTTGAAGTTTCATCTCAAAATAAACTTTAAAGATACCCCAAACATTATCCTAAGGCTTTTTAATCTTCGGTAGGTACATTAATTCCGAAAAAACACCCAATACAAAGTGTCATTGTATATCTCTTTTATTCAAATATCAACGTTTTAATTATGTAAACGGAGATTAGGCAATATCCTGCTGGCTTAAATCCTTCCAAATTGTGGGAAAAAAGATCTTTAGCAATACAATGAGCTGGGAAGTGATTGTGCAGGTCTTTATAATACTTTCGGAAATGCGAACTGCCTTCATTAAATTCTATGGTTTATTTTGTGGATTTTTTTATTGTAATTGGAAGGTGTTTCTTGGTGTTGATTGTGTAAGATATTTTTCCCTTCTCCAGCTTTTTTTTTTGTAGTGGAAAATCATCCTATGACTTTTCTTGCTTTAACCTTTCGACTGCCATAATTACAGACATAATTAAAGAAAATTAGGTTCGCTTGGGCTCAAGAGATTAAGTTAGATTTTTACTGACTAAAACGATGGTTGACGTCTTTCAGTTGCCTTTCACGTTCTAGGACCACGGGTTTATTTGTCTGGCAGAACGGCGAGTTACCCGTTGCTCGTAATTTTTTTATTGTAATTGGGAGGTGTTTCTTGGTATCGGTTGAGTAAGATTTTTAAAAACTACGGGGGTCATGGAATTGCTTCTGAAAGGATTTGGAATCCTGGAAGGCAAGGGAAAGAAGAAATATAGGTAGGAGAGTGTTTTAGTTAGTAAAAGTCTGACACGCCTTTCCGCTCTGTCCTCGTGTAGCAGCCATTAAATGATTGCCCAGCTGACACTCCCTCTTTCTTCTGTGCATCAAATCAAATATATTTTTTTCTTTTTCTTTCTTTCTTCACCTAGACAGGAAGAAGTCTCATCTCTTTCTGCAAAGCAGTAATGTAAGCAAGCATGTGGCTGAAACCGTAAAACGGAGGCAACCCTCACGCCTTGCCTCCCGCCGAAGACGTCCTCGGCATTGGAAGTTGCTGGGCTATTACCAACTACTGCAGGCGAAAATTTGCGGACGGCTAACGATGGGTAGCTCACCGTCCAGCCCTCTGTAAGGACCAAATCTGGGTCAACAAAAAGTTTGTATTCCGTCTTCGCCTCAAAGAGATCTTAAAATTAATGATTTTTTGTTCAAAATTGATGGAGACATAACAGTAACAGGCAACTGACATTGAGAAACACCAAGAGAATTGTAGAAAAGTTATTTGATGATTTTCCACATAGGTATAAAAAAGAAAATGGAAGTATTTTTTTACGATTTTATACCCTTAAAGAAAAAGGCCCTACGTCGTTTTACACTCAGAACATCAAAAGGTTTCACAATTTTCCCTGAGGATCTCTAAAAACATACACGAGCACTCAGTCGCGTGCCATATTAATGAATGACATGGTCTTGTGTGTAACATCGTTAAATAGCGTTTAGCGTTAACTTGTAACGCTAAATCGTTGTAGAAATGGTCGTAGTCACGACATGTTCCGGGTTTGATTGGTAAGCGATTATCACCCTTATGTCTGTGTAGTTAGGGGTGAAATAGTTGAGGGTTAAAATAGGTGATGTAGGATTTGTGATCTGAGGAAAGATAGATAATTTTGTTTCGAAAAATATCCTGGAATTAAAGTTTTTGCTTTTAACAATAATATTTTTATTTAAATAAAGATATTAACTACTAATTAATGCTTAGGTTTATTTTTTACAAAACTTTTTAGTTTAATTTTAGAGTAAGTTAGTTAACTATACATAAATCATTACATAGTATAAAACAAAATTGCTTACCGCTGTCCCTATGTATGCGATCTTTAAAAGTACGCAACAGATTTTGATGCGGTTTTTTTAATAGATAGAGTGATTCAAGAGGAAGGTTTGTGTGTATAATACGTGAATAATATATTCAATATCAGTACCCGTGCGAAGCTGGAGCGGGTCGCTAGTTTATAAATAAATAATTAAAAGCTTGTAAATAAGTATTACTAAGTTGGATAAAAACCAAAACCAAAAATTGACAAAAAAATTGCTACTGAAGATCGAAGCTTTTTCTTTTTCATTAACAACAGACGGAAAATCAACAAAATTCTTTAAAAATGAATAACTAAACTTTATATTACTCATATTGATTGACATAATGAAAAAAAAGTTCATAAAATTAACTAAATTGCTTCATTTTTCAAACCCTATTAAATGAATAACGAACATATTATTATAATGTACAACATAATTTAATATCTACTAACTCACAAGTTATTTTTCATTTATTTTTAATGGCCTGTCTTCGAAATATGCAAAAAGTCACTTTAATAATTTTAATAAAACTGTCAACTGTGTATTAAATTTTATCGAAATTGAATGTGTGATGTGTTAATTTCTTTTTTATATTCAGAACATGTTATAGTTAACAGATATTTAATTCCTGAGTAAAAGTATATAAAATTTTTAATGAATAGGTTAATCCAGCAATAGTTTCTTTAGCAATAGTTATTGATTAGCCTATTATTGTTGGCATATTTGATATGAATTATATTCTCTGAATTAATAAATAATATTTTTTTATGAAACTAAAGTGTTTATTACAACCAATATTCATTTAATACATGTAAATAACTATAAATTTAATACTGGAAAACGGCGGTCTGAAGATTAATGCGGCGAAGACCGAGTACTTGGCCTGTAACACAACAAACGCTGCTCCTGTTCGCATTGGCGAAGACACAGTCGAGCGCACGGAACAGGTCAGGTACTTGGGATCGGTGCTCCACGAGTCCGGGGACGTCGATTGCGACGTCGAGTCTCGTATCTCGGCGGCCTGGGCGAAATGGCGTGAGGTGGCGGGGGTTATCTGTGACCCCAAAATGCCGGTTAGGCTCAAAGGACAGGTCTATAAGACCATCATTAGGCCTGTCCTTTTGTATGGCAGTGAAGCGTGGCCTGTACTTGAGCGGCATAAGCAAAGCCTGCGTGTCACGGAAATGAATATGCTGCGCTGGATGTCTGGAGTCTCGCGGAAAGACCGCATTAAAAACTCCCGCATCCGGGGCAGCCTTCAGGTCCGTGACATAGCGGATAAACTGCAGGAGGGTCGCTTACGTTGGTATGGCCACGTTTTACGAAAACCGGCAGACTACGTGGGTAACAGATGCCTTGCCATGCCGCCTCCGCCGGGACCCGGGAGACGAGGAAGGCCTAAGAGGCGATGGATCGACGTCGTAAGGGACGATATGCGTGCCAATGGGCTTACGGCAAAGGACGCGAAAGACCGAGCGAAGTGGAGGCGTCTTAGCAAGAAAGCGGACCCCGGGCACCGAGGCGAAAGCCAAGGTTGGCAACCGGGACTAATACCGCTAGGATGATGATGATGACATGTAAATAACAGTACGCAGTGGTATTATATAGATTTAAAAATTTTTATGTTATAAAATCATCTGACAAAAAAAATGACAGATATTTTTATTTATTGTGTCTATGTGACCCAAAGACGTGTTGTATTACATATTGTTGAATATTATTATAAGTTGTAATTATCACTTTAGTTTTGAGTTGTGTCAATTTTTTTTGGAGATTTTTTTATACTAAAAACGGCTGTTTTAAATATCTGTCCCATTAAAATCTTTTAAATGTATTTGAAATGTAGCTAGCTCGGAAACTGTTTAACAAGATTTGTTAACTTTTTTTAGTGAAATATTATTAAACAGACATCTCGAGTAAAATTATTCATAAATCTCTAACTTTCAGAAACCAATTAATTTAAAATAGTCAATTAGCATATACCCTTAAGAAACTAGGCCCGATAAACGTTAATTTATATACCAAAGCAGACAAACTGCACTAAAAACCAACATAATGGGACCAGCTGGCAAGCAATATATCAAAAACTTCAAGGGAATCCTGAGCAAATCTTTGAGAAGTAGAATGCAATCTTTTGTATAGCTATCATTTCAGACAATGGGACAACGCAAGGACGACTTTACTTCACTCTATTAAAATGCTATTACATATAAAAACCACAGTAACTTCACTACTCTACACTTAAACATATGACTTCTATTTCTCACAGCATAAGAGCGAAATTTGACAGATGTCAATTTTGACAGCTGTCAAAGTAAAGTTGCGTGCGCACTTAACGTATTGTGCTCGTACTCAATAGCCCAAGTTTGTGGTATTAAACCGTATTTCAAATAACGGAATTACTTTTATAGTATTTTGTATGACAATGTTAAACAAAGAGGTAAGGATGGGTTTCGTATTGTTAGTTATCTTTTTGATAATTTATTCATACGGATCAAATATTTCAAGGGGATATTTGAATGAGGGGAGCCAATTGAATCGTCTTCGTAAATATTGATCTACTTATCATTTATGAGTCTCCAAACTGATTTTCCTACCCAAAAGATATTCATAATGTATGCTAATCTACAAAATATGTGCAGATATTTGTTTAAAATGAGGTTGATTCTGTTCCTAAAGATAACAAAAAATCTATAAAAGAACTATCTAATAAAAGAGGGTCTAGACAGCGTTATACTCTCAAAGATATCAATTTTCCAAAAGTATGGGATGACTTATTATACAACATCGTCACTTTGGCCAAAAGAGATCCACTGCTTGACACAGTTTCTTTATGACGCCAAAACGACTGGTTCTGTGCGTCTCGCATCTTTAGGATTCCCGCTACCCTCAGGCCCCGGTCCACTTTGTGGCAGATCTTGTAAAACTGTGATTTCTGGATGATATACTTTCCTAGTACAATTAGGTTAATGATGTAAATAGGATTCAGACCTTCTCTCTAAGAAAGAAAATGAGTTGATAGGTATCACATATATCTTTGTTTTTTTTTTTCTAAGACGAAAGTTTCTTCACTATTACACTTAATTTACACTTAATATATCTACACTAATATATATAGTAAAGTTTGTTTTTTTGTTTGTAGGAGGTAATCTCTGGAACAACTGGTCCGATTGGAAAAATTTTTAGCTACAATAGAAAGCTACTTTACTCCTGAACCTGAGTGACATTTTATGTACGAAAGCGAAATCGTTAACAAAAGCTAGTTGATAGATATTTCCTTTACCGATTAGAGAGTAGTGATGGCTAAATAAATTATACAACGTTAAGGGTTTGCCTATTTTTGAATCTAGGACCTTATACGTACATTGATACCTCGCCAAGTCGGGGCCGTTACGACTGGGCCTCTTTGGCTCTAATATTCGATATTGCGATATCATTACACAGTATATAACAAAGTTGCTTAGATCCTATGTATGCTTAGATCTTTAAAAGTACGCAACGGATTTTGATGCGTTTTTTTTTAATAGATAGACTGATTCAAGAGGAAGGTTTATGTGTATAATAGATGCATAATATATTCAATATCAGTACCTGTGCGAAGCTGGGGTGGGTCGCTAGTGTAAAATAAAGAAAATAATAAGTGTCGGTAACTTCGGTTACTTTGTAGCACCTATCAAAAAGTAGTCTAAACTTGTAACGTTCGAATGTTAATGCTTCAATTTGGATTTTATGAGATACTAGCGACCCGCCCCAGCTTCGCACGGGTGCAAAGGTGATATATTATAGCTATAAACCTTCCTCTTGAATCACTCTATCTATTAAAAAAAACCGCATCAAAATCTGTTGCGGAGTTTCAAAGATTTAAGCATACAAAGGGATATAGGGACAGAGAAAGCGACTTTGTTTTATATTATGTAGTGAAGGTACAATATCAATTAAACAATGTATGTTCTTAAAATTAAGATTATCTATTTTACCAATGACAATTAAAAGGACTTAATAACTGGCTTGCTTTTAAAAACGATTAGTATTTACAAAGTTAATGATGAATGGGTAAGTAGTGTTAAATTCTCAAAACTCTTTTCTCATAGTCAGTAAATGATCTTAAAACAGTTTCAGTAATTTTGACAAAGATCGTGGAATCAAAGGCGATGTGGTATTGTTGCTAAAGTAGGTTTTTTTTTATGGTAACAACTCCTTGAGGCGCGCGGGAACTTGTGCGCCGTCGACGACTGAGCTTGGTCCGGTCGATTACCAGACGACGAGTTACCCATTGCTCGCCATCCACAAGCCTGCGCCTACGGTAAACACGAATCAGACTGGCGCACTGAAGGATCCGTATAAACTTACCTATAATAGTTCCATAATGGAAAAATAATATGGAACCCTAAAATAATGGAAAAGGTAATTCCAGATGTAATTAAGTAAGTAAGTTTAGTACCTACTTGCAGTCGGCAAATGTAGAGGTTCGACTGCAGGGCCGAAGCCTTTTGTGGCCCCGGTCCGGTTTCTGAAAGGAAGGTCCGACCTCGGTATGACGGCTAAGAGGGAATGAGGTGGATCGCTTAGTCAGTAAGAGACACTGTTTCCCGCTCCGCCCAAGGGCGGGATTCGTCATTAGATGATTTTTTTCCACCATATAAAAGTCTTACTCGTGGATTTCTTCTGATTAATTTAGGATGGTTATCTAGTATATGTCAAATATACGCGAATTTTTTTTTTGTCTTTTTTCCTCTCTTTTGACGGACAGTATCTTGTCTTACACCAGGGCTTGCATTATAGAAAACGATTGGACAAACATGTCAACATGGACGTAAACACGTTCTCAAACCACATCAGCTATTTCTACAATCCTGGTCCCCAACCAACAATCCCACCATTATATTCCGAACAAGGTAAAAACTAATCTAATATGGCATTACAATAGCATAAACTCATTGAGTTTGAACTCGATCAATGTCGCTGAATCGATTTATTTTTTTAGTCGATATAACATCGAGTAGATATCTCGATAGATCTCGCTGGGACAATGGCGACCACAACAAGAGTTGGTTAGCGATAGAACTCAGAACACCACCTTGGTATCGACTAGGGATGACACTCAATCGAACATAAAAATATCAAAGGCGAAGAAAATTCAAATTTTCGTACGTTTTTTGAAATTTTCCGTTCAGTACTTGATAGTAAATAAAAAAAAATGCGATAACGCCTGGAGAGGTTTGAAAATTTACTTTTTTGTTTGAAAGGCTATATTTCCCTTTAGGTTAGGTCTGCTAACTCTTGAAGCAGTGAAATAAATAAAGCGATTTTAGTATAATGCCGTTTTTGCTTAATTATAAAAGACTCATGAAATTTGGTTAGAAGTTGTTTCATGGCACAAGTTAAGAAAGAAATTTCGTCATGACTTTAAAGTAGATAGTTACGGCACAAAAAAACAATATTTTCGGAAAAGTACCATCGTATCGGTCAGTAAATCCGACTCGCACTTATATTTTTGTGTGTTTTTTTTATATTTTGTGCTAAACTCTACTGACACTAGTTCGGTGTACTGTGTGTGATCGGTTTTTACATTATTACTATCGCTACAAGTTTATTTTGTTTGACTCTATGATTGGATATGAGTTTGGAGTGGGCCTATTGGGGTGTCGAAAAGCATAAACGTGTCAATAGGTTTATCTTTTTTTTAATTATCATACACAGGCTCGCGTTTGGCCATTATCTCACCTGATGGTAAGCAATGATATGGCCGACGAAAACGTAAAATAAATTGGCACTAGGTCCTCACTTGCAAAGATTTGACAATGAACTATCTTCTAGCTTTAGCCAGTGAGGCATCCCTTAGGTCTGTGGTTAGAGATCATATCGTTTTCACGTGATCTTTATGGACTATTGTGCATCCCAGGATGCGTCTTGAAAAAATTGTATGGATGCGTAACGGTTTGGTTATTATTATTGTTATGGGAGACAGTAGTTTTGTGATGGTAATGTGAGGGGGTTTCTTGAGGGGTAGAATTGGAGAATTGTCCATACAAAAATGTGTTGCTCAAGTTACAAATAAAAATTATATATGTATATTTATTTATTTATTATAAATTTTATACCTATTTATTTATTTTTTACTATTTTTGTACTTAAAAAAAATATTACTGTTACACAAGGTGTATACCTACATCTCTTTTTTTATGATAGGCAAAAATCATCCAATGACGAATACCGCTCTTGAGCGGAGCGGGAAACAGTTTCAGACTCTTACTGACTAAACCACCTACCCTGTTCCTACGTCGCCGTATGTACCAGGGTTAGAGCCTTGCTTTCAGACACGAACCTTTGGCCCCTGTTGACTTTGACCCTTCTGCAGAGTTCCTACGGTAGCTATTCATCATAAGCCGTTTTAATGTTCCGACTGCTGGGATACTCGCCTCCTCTCTAGGAGAGGGAATGGGCCGTAATCTACCACGCGGGCCCAGTGCAAGTTGGTGATGTCACATGTCTTCGAATTTTTGGTTCTAGGACATAGCGGTTTCCTCACGATATTTTCCTTTACCGTTTTGAGAGCAGTGGTGATGAAATAAATTACACAAAGCAATGCGTCTGGCTGGGTTTGAACCTGCGACTTACAACTCGTAAGTCGGGACCACTCGACCGCCACACGGTACGGTAGCTGTTAAAGGGTCAAATATTTCTTTTTAACTACAGATTTTTTTCCTATATAACTCAAATTTAAAATTTCATAGTATAGCCACATCATTTTATTCGTATGGAGAAGAAACCAAAGTCAAGTGGCATTCACGATACGATTGATGGATTGACATGTATAATACTTACTCATCTATACAAGATCATTACGATTGTGTTCGTAAAACGGTAAAATCTCTCTACCGTATTAGTTTTATGATTGGGTGTAATATGGCCATTCTTTCTTGATTTCATACATAAAAGAAAAATAAATATACGAATTGATGGAGTTTACAAAGGTGATAGAGTCATTGAAGTGATTACTATGATTGGCTTCTTGTATTTATTATGCATGAGCATTTTTATTGCTGATTGACTAGTTAGTGTCTGTGACTTTATTCATGTGTAAGATGAATATTGACAGGCCTGTTGGTCTATCGTTGGGATGGGGTGTTTAGTCAGTACACTGTTTCCCACTCCACCCAAGAGCGGGCTTCGACATTGGATGATTTTAGAACACCATAAAAAAGCGAGTTAATGGTTTTTTTTTATTGCAATAAACTAGTGCTTGACTGCGATCCCACCTGATGGTAAGCAGTGATGCAATCGTTGATGGTAAGGCGCACTAGTTTATTAAGAGCCTATTCACTCTAGCCTTGAAGACACCCAAATTATATTCGGACGGAAAGACTGCAGCCGGACGGAAAAACTCAAGTAAATAAAAAAAATGTGTGTAAACCGATTTCCAGGTTTTTTTTTTGATTTTAATATATTTCAAGGATTACTTTACTGACATTAACACTGTTAATAAATAAGGCAAATATAAGCCTTTTATTAATGGACAGTGTCAACACTTACGAACACTTACGATTTCAGCCGTAATTGCCAAACAACAAGGCATAACATTTTGGGGCATACCTTTTTCCAATACAATTAATAATAATAATAAATAATTTATTTTCAGGCATCTTGGTCCGTAAGTTATATAACCTTACAGACTAACATAGATACGAAGTAAATACTGTTTGTTGGCAAGTCTAATCTTCAATCTTTAAATAAAGCCTAACATATACAAAGGATACTACTAAGTATCATGTTGTTATCCTGGCCCCGACCCAAATTATCCTGCCAAATCAGGGCTCACGGAAACACCAGTTGGCGGAAATACGTGCCAAAACTATAAGAACGCCGAAATTTCTCCACCGGCTGCAAAATTTCGACATTAGCGTTCTATTTTTGATGCACCAAAAACCACCAGATGCATGGCAGGTACGAAAAACAGCATCATGTTGCAAATTACAACACCCTACCAAATTGAGAAGCACCTTCTTCCAATAAGGTTAAAGATTTTGGGAGACTCTTAAATTTGGTAAGGTTATACCCAAAACCACAGCTTGCCGCGACAGATGTATGGCACCGGCAAGTACGACAAAAAATAAAGCACGTGCTGCTTTGAAAAAAATCGCAAGCGCGCACAAGTAGACATGCGACACCTTTTTGGAAAAAAAACGCGGAGTCGCACGTGATTCCTTGGAATAACCGCGTGAAATGAATATTTTTGATGATAGCGGTTTTGAGCAGCTGTTTGAGTACTAGGATTAAGTTTGTGGCATACGCGTTAAAAATAGTTTGGGTTTTTACGCGAATCGCAATAAAATCTGTGGTTCCCTAATAATTTAAATTAAAACTATTAAATAAAAATATAAATTGATCACAATGTTATTAACCAAGCATGCAAGTAAAATTTTACTATTCACAATTAATTCAATTTTTGGAACAAATTCATAAGACTAATCATTACATAGTATAAAACAAAATCGCTTCCTGTCCATTTGTACGCTTAAACCTTTAAAACTACGCAACGGTTTTTGATGCAGCTTTTTTTAGACATAGTGATTCAAGAGGAAGGTTTACAATATATTTAATATCAACATTGCACCCGTGCGAAGATGGGGCGGTTCGCGAGTTTAAATATAAAAATACTCGTAAACATATAAATTTTTGTTTTCTTCTTTCACAATCAACGTAAATAATTTTAACCAAAACTTTTGAGTCTCAAGCGAAGCCGGCGTTCTCACACTTATTGTCTTTCTATTATGTCTCTAATTACGATATTCGAAAGATTAATTTGCTTATCAAAATTTTCATTAAAAACACTATCTACTGCCAAACCAAACAATTCCTTTATCTTAATAAAATCTTCGTTACCCATCAACCTTTCCTACATGAAACTGATAATTGTAGGGGCCTTTCAGGGTCGAATCCTTCTAGAGCCGCCGGTTTGTGTAAAACTGTTACCGTGGCTCTAGGAATAAGGAAAGGAAGGAATGGGGTAGGTTTTTTAGTCAGTATGAGTCTGACACTGGTCTCCCGCTCCGCCCAAGAGCGGGTTTCGTCATTCGATGATTTTCACCCACCATAAAAAAAAAACATGAAACTGATTAGCTCCACAAATTTATTTTTCAAGTACCCTCGTAACCACATCACACTTCCGGAAGCTAGGGGTGTCTTCAAAACGCACGTGCCTCAGACCACACACGAACATTGGCCATATCTTTATGTGTTGGCAAACAATGCACCAATGTTTGTGTAATACGGGTTATACCGTGATCGATATTATGAGTGGCTCGATCCTGTTTTTAGGGCAGTGTTTTGTTTTTTGAGATTTTTGGTAGAGATTTCGTATTATTAATTGGTGTTGGGCCTCTATTGTGTTTTTTTATTAGCCTTATAAGTTTTTTTTTTTATAAATCTTAAAACTGAAAATTTCTGGTTAAACTTGTTTCGATTCGAAAAAATCTTCGAGAGTCGATTCGGTAATTGAATTATTTAGATAAGTTGGTTAATAACTCTCTGTGTGCCTCGTAGGGACTTTGCAAAACGGTCCAAGCCTACTGGGACCCAGGGTCTCTTTCTGAAAGGAAGGCTTGGCCCCAGTGAGAAGGGCAAAGAAAGAACGGGGTGGTGTGTTTAATCACTAAGAGTCTGACACTGTTTCCTGCTCCACCCAAGAGTGGGATTCGTCATTGGATGATTTTTGCCCACCATAAAAAAATTACCCTCAGTGCCAGACCGACTCAGACTTACCCAGATTTTTATACAGGTGTGTAAATCAACGTAAATCATACTCCAGACTTTAATCCCGTATAAAATTTAAAAATAAAACTACAAACTCATTTATCCATTTTCCCATACCCCTATCAAGATGCGCAGATGTCCTCGACTCTTGTGTTCCAGTCGTAAAGCATACAAGGTGCGCACTAGTCGCTCACAACCAAATATAAACATATAGCAATGTGCTAGACTGTAAAGATTAATGCTGAACTGTCAAGTCAAAGTTGAAGTCTGCAACTAGTTGGAAAATGATGGCCGACTAGTTGCCAGTTAATAAATGATTTAACTTTTTTGACACGGATTTAATTGAAATTGACATACGGTTAAGTTATAAGCTAAAATAAAATATAAAATAGTTTTTTATTCCGGAGAGAGAGAGCGACGAATTTTAATATAGTAAAAGTTTCAAATCAATAGTGCAGTAACAAAGTGCAGAACTGAGTAGCTTTACTGTTCTCCAACTAGTCTTGGAAGCCGACTGTCTGACCACATTTATATTTGACGACTAGTAAGCTGACCAGTTTACTAATCAACCCATCCCTATTAACTACTGACTATTTTTACTGGTGTCTAACTAGTCTTGAGCCGACTATCTGACCACATTTATATTTGACGACTAGTAGGCTAGGCGACCCAACCCTATAATACTACTGACAGGTTGAATGCCAGCGTATGAGCTTGCACAGTGACCTATTTATTTATTTATCGTCTTTTATGGGTTAATATTTTTATTACATTAGTACATTATGGGACATACAGGACATACTGTATCTACCGGCGAAATTTTACTGCTATTATGTTTACAATTTTAACTATAGCTCGACAAAAAATGGACTTACTGTGAGCTTATAAATGTGGAACGAATGTGCTGCACAAAGGGAAAAGGCATTAAAGTACCGTTATAAAAGAAAAATTAGGTATTTATTTTATTTGTGGTCCCTAAATACTTAAAATAAAATTACAATTCACCTACATGAATTTTTTCTAGTGTACCTACATGAATTTTTATTTTTTTAAGTATCAAAATAATAAAAGAAAAGAAGACAAAAACCGGAAAATAAGTACATAGGGTTAGATTTATAGATTAGGGATTATTTCTAAAGAAATCTCTTCCAGCACACCTGCGAAAGGAGAATTGTAGGTGGAAGTTGGAACCGCGGTCCTGGTTTGGACCAGGACCAAATTTGGTTTGGAGAAAAACTCGTACAAAAGGTTTAAAGGTTTTTTCTAAATGCCAATACTGTTATTGGCATTTATTATTGCTGTTAAAAACTGTTTTTTAACAGCAATAATAACTACATATTGCGTTTATTTGTTTATTTTTGTATGAATTATCAAGCACTAAAATTCACAGAGCCTACAGAACTAACTACAGACTCGCCAAAATCCGACGGCCGTACTGTAATTTGATTTGACTTCAAACACCTCGTACTCTTCGCAACAGAGGAGTGCAACGTAAGCTAAGAATGTTACTGACTCAATAACTAAGTTAAAAAGTTTAAAAACTAACACCCGACTACTTAAAAACACGCTCTAAAAAGTACGAAACAAGAAAACAAGAAAGCCGTGGTCGTATACCACTTTTTTTAATTTATTATTCTTATGGCATACGACCACGGCTTTCTTGTTTTCTTGTTTCGTACTTTTTAGAGCGTGTTTTTAAGTAGTCGGGTGTTAGTTTTTAAACTTTATTTTTATTTAACATATTTTGGAGTTCTAAATAGGTTAATCTTGGGTTCATTGATTTCTCAGCCCATGAATACAGGTAAAGTCACAAGCAAATGCTAGTAATATATATATATTCAAAATGTACAAGTAAAGCGCTTTCAAATGATACCAAACACGGCATATTTATCTTAACTTTATTTTTTTACTTCGTATGTTTTGTCCGCTAGAGGGCGCCACATTAGATTTTGTGAAATCCCATATAGCCTATAACCAGCGGACAATTAAGACGCTTCTAATGATATGTCATTTGTCGAATTCTGATAAGTAGTTTAGAAGTTACGAGGGAACAGATGAACATCCATACCCACATACAGGTCAAAATCATAACCCTCCTTTTGCTTCGCCGTAGTCGGGTAAAAATAGACTAACATAGAACAAAAGTTATGGCCATTAATATATTACGAACTCCCTTGATATAGCTATCTATGATCTCCTTTATATTACAGTTTTAGCTTAGATGGCCCATATTTCTTCTCTACCAATGGATTCTTACCTTTTGAATATTGTTTATGTATTGTGATGTGTTGATAAGGGTAATTAAATGTCATTATAAATTAGGTTAAGATTGCTGATATTGTAACATGTGCTAAGATGTTTTTTCTTTACAGCAATTCCTCATAGCCCTAACGGGTATCGATCCTGTTGCCCCCTATGGTTTGCTGACAGCTTTTTGAGGCACGCGTGGAACACTACAGCCATCCACGATTCGAACTCGGAAGGCGTGATGGTGAGCTATACGTTCCTCGTTGTCCGCAAACCCTCGTCTATGCATCTACGAGCTTCGGCGTTAGATAGATATTACCGAAGATATATTGGATAATATGGGATTGAGGCCTCGTCTCTAACAGTGGAAATGGGAGCCCATTGTAGGTTGGTCGATGTCACATGTCTACAATTTTTTGGCTCTAGTACGTACAGGTTTCCTCACGATCTTTTCGTTCACATTTTTAAGAACAGTGGTGATGAAATAAATAACTTAAAGTAATGCGGTTGACTGGGTTTGAACCCGCGACCTTACAACTCGTAAGTCAGGGCAGTTACCACTGCGCTGGTTTCGCATATACTAAAAATATGTTGTATATCGGATATCTATTAAGGAGTCGGGATCACACGGTAGAATGCGTTGCATCTGGTCTCATTTGAATATTGTGATAACGATATGATAAAGCCTTTACAACGCGCTCGTACAATGTTATAATTAGAACCACCCCTGGATGTAAAGCTGCGTCCATTGAGTAATTATCAACTTTGTTAATACAGAATTGTTTAAAAGAATCACTGTTACGAATAGGTTTTAGTCATTAAAAGATTGTCAATCCCTCTCGATCCACCTTTAGCGGAGAGCGGGAGAAGTTACCCAAATTATTAGTTAACTTCACGTCCTTCACTTTAAGAAACCGCCAGAGTATAGTAAAATTAAAATTAAAAAAAAAACGTGGTTACCTACGTGAAGCTTAAAATATAAAAAGTATGACCTATGTCCACCTATGCGTAACTTCATAGACGTGACATGACGATGCTGCGTTGACAGGTTGTACAGTTGAAACTGTACGGCTGTCGGATCTTGCCGAGTCGGCGCTTGAAAACTCGTACAAAAATAAAGGTTTTAAAAAAATAAATGCCAAAAACAGTTTTGAACAGTAATAACAACAGCAAATTGCATTTATTTGTTTAAACCATTTATTGTTTTACGAGTTTTCGAGCGCTGAAATTCGCATAGCCTAACTTCAGACTCGCTAAGATAAAACGGTCGCACTGTACTTACAATACTAAATGATCATCATCAGCCTTATTAATGTTCCCACTGCTGGGACACAGGCCTTCTTTCTAGGAGATCGAAGGAAGGAGGAGGGAAGGAAGGGTTAAAAAATGATAACACCAAAGAAAGACAATTATAGACTACCCAAGTACGTTTTGATACCTTAAGGTCACTGGTAGACCTTAAAGTGACCTAAATTCAGACTCGCCAAGATCCGGCCGTACTGTGCAGCGAACGTATACGCGTCGCGTCGTGGTGCGCGTATAATACGCGTCTATGAAGCTGCGCGCCCATAGACAGTGGGCCTTAATGAAGATAACACACCCTTACGAACCTTATCAGTCTCTTATTAGGAGCTAAACTCAGCGTCCTTATCTCGAATACCCGTAAACTCGTATCACTTAGTTCTTGATTAATTTAACAGGAATGTTTAGACGTTTCTTTTTGCGCATTTAATTGCTGACTATGTCATCATCATCATCATCTCAGCGTTAGTCCCGGTTGCTTCCTTGGCTTTCACCTCGGTGCCCGGGGTCCACTGTACAGCGAATGTATAAAGAACAATACGAGACTATGAAACTGCGAACCCATAGACAGTGGGCCTTAATGAAGATAACACACCCTTACCAACCTTATCAGACTCTTATCAGAAGCTAAACTCAGCGTCCTTATCTCGAATACCCGTAAACTCATATCACTTAGTTCTTGATTAATTTAACAGGAATGTTTAGACGTTTCTTTTTGCGCATTTAATTGCTGACTATGTCATCATCATCATCATCTCAGCGTTAGTCCCGGTTGCTTCCTTGGCTTTCACCTCGGTGCCCGGGGTCCACTGTACAGCGAATGTATAAAGAACAATACGAGTCTATGAAACTGCGAGCCCATAGACAGTGGGCCTTAATGAAGATAACACACCCTTACGAACCTTATCAGTCTCTTATCAGGAGCTAAACTCAGCGTCCTTATCTCGAATACCCGTAAACTCGTATCACTTAGTTCTTGATTAATTTAACAGGAATGTTTAGACGTTTCTTTTTGCGCATTTAATTGCTGACTATGTCATCATCATCATCATCTCAGCGTTAGTCCCGGTTGCTTCCTTGGCTTTCACCTCGGTGCCCGGGGTCCACTGTACAGCGAATGTATAAAGAACAATACGAGTCTATGAAACTGCGAACCCATAGACAGTGGGCCTTAATGAAGATAACACACCCTTACCAACCTTATCAGGCTCTTATCACAAGCTAAACTCAGCGTCCTTATCTCGAATACCCGTAAACTCGTATCATTTAGTTCTTGATTAATTTAACAGGAATGTTTAGACGTTTCTTTTTGCGCATTTAATTGCTGACTATACCGACAACAACATTTTATCCCGTTATGTTGGCAACAGGTGCGATGCGCATGCGCACGGTTGGTATTAACGCATGATTATTATGGGTTTTGACACCGCATTCTTGGGGGCTGGTGATTAATTTTTTTAAGGTGATAATTTATTTAAATTTTGTGAGTTTTGTATCTGTTTTTGATTTTTCTTATTGTTCTACGAGTAGAACAAGTTTGCGACTGTAAGTACTCCATGTCGTTTAGCTATTCAATCTCCATAGGTGATAAGATGGGGTATTTAGTCGCGAATGTGCCACTCTGGCGGAATACGATGTATTTGTCGGACGCAGACGGTTTAAAAAAAAATAATCTTACTAATATTATAAATGCAAAAGGAACGATGTTTGGATGTTTGTTACTCAATCACGCCAAAACGGCTGGACGGATCTGGATGAAATTTGGCACAGGCATAGGATACACTCCGGAATAGGACATAGGCTACTTTTTATCCCGGAAAAACTTAAGGTTCCTGTGGGATTTCTCATCAAGTGTAAAATTATATAGGGCAACCCCAATACCACGCGGGCGAAGCCGCGGGCAAAAGCTAGTATTATCATCAACCAAACTTCTGTTGAAATTCATCATTATCAAAACGGTGACGAGGAAACCGGCGTGTCCTAGAACCAAAAATTCGAAGACATGTGACATCCACCAATCCGCACTGGGCCCGCGTGGTGGATTACGGCCCATTCCCTCGCTTAGAGAGGAGGCCTGTGCCCCAGTCGTGGGAACGTTAAAAAGGCTGATGTTGATGATGACGAATCCGAATTACTCCGAAAAAATCAATTCAATATTGTAATTACAGACACAATTAAAAGACAATTGGTATGCGGACACCGATCTCCTCTTGGGGATAATTAATTAATCCTGTTACAATTCAAACACGTGGTGCTCAAAAGTATAACACCTATAAACCTAAAATTTGGCACGTAGCTTCCTTAAAGCTTGTCGACTTCCGTTGAGAAAGGATTTTACGAAACTCCACCCACCCACCTACTTTCTCAGCCACTTGCAAAACTAGCTAGATAGATAGATGTACTCTTTATTGTATGTACACCATACATTTTAGTACATTAGGAGCTTAAAATTACTAAGGTGTTACATTGGGCGGTCTTATCGCTAAAAACAGCTAGCTGTCTATTTATTGGTTCACCAACAATTGTTTACACTCATATTATGCTATAGTTAACAAGCAATCAAAATAGAGTACAATTGTGTAACAATCACTTACAGGTAAACTCCGCATGCATTAAGGATAAGTTGCACATGATGAGAAAGAAAAAGAAAAGCAAACTTAACTAAATTAATCTAAAATTATTCTATTATTGAAAACACGTGACTGCATCTATATTTAAGAGTTTCATCAAATTAAGTCATCTCTCCTCTTAATTCAAATGAGCAATTCGAATTACTCAGAAAAAATCAATTCAATGCTTTAATCCTGTAACAAATAAAACACGTGGCTGTTAAAACCATGTGGTTTTGAGCTATAAATAGATGCCTGCATAGCTCGCGTGTGTCGTAATACTTGGATGACTAAGGTATACCAGTAATGTCAGGTGCTAAGGTTAAATATCTGAGGAACCAGCTTCCTTTAGTTTAGTTTGCCCTTTACTAGCTAATGCTAATCAATAAACTAGTTTTCATTTATATTTTTTTTTCATAGCATGGTTTTATAGCGCGGCATATGCTTACCTATTTTTTTATTTGTGTAAAAGTAATCCAGTAAATACCTCTGAAAATCATGTATTTTACGTGAACTTTGACTCTCCATAATGTACTCACGTATTTAAAAATGTTAAAATACGTCTATAGAAGTCTTGTGCGAGATTCTTAATTTTGTTTTTTCAAGAATCCTTAAGGGTTACATAAAATCTCGTACTTCTTGGAACAATTTTTGTGAAACATTCGAGTAAATAGTAGAATTATTGAATGCCAACAGAGTTTTCAGGTGTTATATTTCTTTTTTCGCATTACTTTTGCATCATAGGTACATCACATAGGATTGCGTTAAATGAGGCAATAAGCTTTTAAACCATGCGCGACGTTGACGATGGGCGAGTGGGGAAGACTCACCTAAAAAGCAATGACTGCACAATGACGTTTTCATGGCAGGTCACTGATTAAAAGAACTGTCAAAATTTTAGCAGATTACCGCATACGTCAGGCATTCATTTGTTATTATATGTACGAGATTATCATTCCATGCAATTTAAATGGTTCATCATCATCATCATCAGCCTTTTAATGTTTCCACTGCTGGGACACATGACAGGCCTCCTCTCTAGGAAAGGGAATGGGCCATAATCCACCACACGGGCCCAGTACGTATTGGTGGATGTCACATGTCTTCATTCAAATGGTTGATCATTGGAAAATCATAATGACATTATTATATTAGTTAAAAATCAACAATTATAAAATCTACTCAAAAGAAAGATTAAAGCTAAATCGACTAGGTACCAAGGATAATAATATAAGTCTTTTATATTTCCCATAAAATTTTATAATAATTTAATTGTATTTTTTTACCCATAATACAAACCTCATTTTATAGTAAAACTGTAAAAGGCATTGTATTTAATATTGACACATATTTTTTAATGATCTTGAATCAATCTTGAGAAATACAACTTGATACATTACTGCCGCATACCGAACTAGGAAGAAAATGACTATTTATGACAATATCGATAAAATTATAGAAGAGTGTATGTGTGTCCATCACCATCATTATCTATAGAAAAATAATTGAGATTTAAAAAAAAATGTGGAAGAATTGAATTGCATTGCATCTGCAAAGCCTGTAAATGCAATGCATTTACAGGTTTCAATTTGTTGGTTAAATGAAATGGAAAAAATCAGTTATATTAGTTAAGTATCCCACTGCAGAAACTAGTCAGTATACTCAAATAAATATAAACAAACTTTCTGAAGAGAAATTAACATTTTTAAATCTAATCGAAAGGTGTGTGATAACCATAGATCAAACAGACGTTCAGAAGGAAAAGAAAGAAAAGAGTTTATTCACGACAAACAACACCAACCAACCACCAACCAAAAAAACCAACTAAAAACCAACCAACCAACTAAAAAAAATAAATAATACAGCAATGACTCTATTTAAAAAATTGAATATAGGCGCGGTGGCCGAGTGGTAACGGCCCCGACTTACCTACAATTTGTAGGTCGCGGATACAAACCCAGACAGGCGCATTACTTTGTGTAATTTATTTCATTACCACTGCTCTCAAAACGGTGAAGGAACCGGCATGTCCTAGAACCAAAAAGTTGAATACATGTGATATCCACCAATCCGCACTGGGCCCGCATGTCATTCCATCTCTTAGAGAGCAGACCTGTATCCCAGCAGTGTGAACATTAAAAAGGCTGATGATGATGATGATATAGGTGCGCAAAACGGCCAGCGCTCAGCAAAATACAGGAACACGTGTGTACAGAGCTTCAGGAAAACGAAGTGAATTTAAGTTCAGCATTAGGACATAATTTACTGAAACAAAAAAAAAAGACAAACCGCAGGTAAAGCCTAGTTTTTTTAGCTACAATGTTTCTGTCACACAACTTTATTTTATATTTCAATCAATTCTCTATAATTGTATTTTATTACAATACTAATATGGGAATGTAATAAAAGTATTTATCATCGGTTTTAGTCGTATAATTAGTTTCCTTTTCTGAGATTTCTTTTTATTATTTTTAGGCTCGCATTTGACTCATTTGATTTTGAACCATTCTGCAGCTCAAATATACCATGGACAAGCCATAATCATGAAGGTTAGGTTTTTTTTTTATGGTGGGAAATATCTTCTAATAATGAATGCCGCCTTTTGGCAGAGCAGGAGACATTCTCAGACTTCTACTGACTAAACGACCAACCGTTCCTTCCTGCCTTAGTTACAGGGCCCCGATGTTCCACTTTCGCATCAACCCTTGGTCCCAATGAAGATTACGATGCGCTCACATCCGATATGACGCAGGTCCACAACGGACGTGCAGAAGAAATTTCTGGGTGTTATCATTATGTGAACTGCCAGGAGGATATGATGGAGCATAAGGTGGAGGTATGACCCGCTTGGGTGAAGGACTGCTGTGTCTTCGTGGGGCCCTCTTGCATTGGAGCTGGTGATAGTCGCCTTCTTCCAATAGACCAAACGATTGAAGCCAATTCTGAAAAGAACACAGTTGACCTGTAAGGTCTTGGTAACAATTAAAACCTTAGATTTATAATTAGGTAGAACAGTGCCATTCCCCTATCGCCTATCGTTAACATAGAGCATGGTTTCAAAGCTTGTTGCTTCATTTAACGCAATCCAATGTGATGTTTGATGAATAAGAAATCCGAAAAAAAAGAGATAACGTTTGAAAACTGTATTCGTATTCAGTAATTCCTTGATTTAATTCACATCAATTATATTTCACAGAACTTCGTCAGCTAGAGTGAATAGGCTCTTAATAAAGTAGCCCCACCATCAACGATTGCATCACTGCTTACCATCAGGTGGGATCGCAGTCAAGCACTTGTTTTATAGAAATTAAAAAAAAAACTTGTTTCTTTTCTTATTACTTTTTGAGATGTGCAAGGCTTGTATTGGTGGTATCTGCTTTTTTATATTTTTGATAAATAAGTGCAAATTGAACGGCCAAAGTTTACGTAAAATCGCAGATTTTCAGAGGTCTTCTTTATTACTTCTTAGTCAATCAATCACTAAAAGAAATTAACGTTAGCTTACTAAATTGTATGGACAACTTAAGTCCCAACCCAACTATAAAATTCTTGTACGTGCTTCCTTAATAACTTAACGGCATTAAAAATATTATCAACAAAAAAACAAGTTTTACCTACATTCTGTACAGTAGCAAAATCATTAATCGTGTTGCTTAACATCTGCGCGGGCGCATCTGCCTTACCCCTTCCGTGTAAAGGATTGAAGAATAAGGTTTTTTGTGTATTTGTAACGATTTTCTTATTCTTAAGACGGTTAGAATTTTTGACATTAGAAGTTATTGAAGCAAAACTTTAGGAGTTTACGAGCTGTGAAATTTGTTTGTTTGTCTTTTGAACGTGTATTGTGAAGTAGTCAGAGATTTTACAGTTGGCTAGTTTTAGATTTTGCAGCGGTAACTAAGTTTAGTGAGAAAAAAATCTAAGTTGAGACAAAAATAACCGAAAAATTGGCTTAAATGTTAGAACTTCGTTACTATGTGAACAAACACTTTGAGACTCAAACAAACTCCTGAGCTCCAAACGAACACCGGCGTTCGCACATCTATTGTCTTTCTATTATGTCTCTAATTAAGGTACTCGAAAGGTTAAATAATCATAATATGACATGATTTGAACGAGGATGTTCGAATTCGACAGCGCCCGCTCTTATCTCTGTCCTTGTCTATCAGTAACTTTAGGTTTTCGCCTGTGATCATAGATATTGTGAATTTCGAGACTAGGTTTTGCTGATCGCTATGTCAGCTTGAAACATTTATTTATTTCATATTCTTACATCTATCTTTACAGGTTCTTTTTTTTGTCCCCAATACGATTAATCCTTTATATAATATATCAATTTAATCTACACTAATATAATAAAGAGGTAAAGTTTGTTTTTTTATTTTTTTGTTTGTAGGAGGTATTCTCTGGAACTACTTGTCCGATTGGAAAGATTTTAGCAACAATAGAAAGCTGCTTTACTCCTGAGTGACATAGGCTATATTTTATGTACGCGGGCGAAGCTGCGGACAAAAGCTAGTATAATATATTAATTTAATATAATATATTCCACAACTCCCACACAACACAGTCTAGTCCCAAGCTAAGCAGAGCTTGTGTTATGGGTACTAGACAACTGATGAACATACTTACATATTTCTAAATACATACATATTATAGACTAGCTTTTGTCCGCGGCTTCGCCCGCGTACATAAAATATAGCCTATGTTATTCAGAAGTAAAGCAGCTTTCTATTGTTGCTAAAATTTTTCCAATCGGACCAGTAGTTCCAGAGATTACCTCCTACAAACAAAAAAACAAACCTCTTTATTATATTAGTGTAGATAAATTACACCCAGACACAGAACAAATGATTGAGCTCATCACACAAACATTGCCCTGGATGGGAATCGAAACGATGACCTACAGCATAGCAGTCAGGGCCTCTAACGACTAGATCAACAGGCCAGTCAAATATCAATGATTAGCTTTCTGCCAGCTGCTTCGCCTGCTTGAAAACAGGTTTACGCCAAATTATGACATATGTTTCATCCCTTTAGGGGGGGAATTTTGGAAAATCCTTTCTTAGTGTTCGCTTACGTCATAAAAGGAAGTCTTGTGCAAAATTGCACGCTCCTAAAACCCAATAGTTTCAGCTGTGGGTTGATATGTCAGTCAGTTTCAATATAGATAATATGACATAAAAAACTTGCAACAAAGTTAATAAAATTATCAAATTACAATCTTATTACAGCTAACAAGGTGTTCGAATTAACAATTAAGTGTTAACGACATCCATTCGTTCTTTACAATAAAAAATAAATTCACAATAATCATTAATCACGACGTTTAACGAGAAAATCGATTAATCATGACATTGTACCCACACTAGTGCGTTTGAATTGATCCCCGTACGGAAATACCAAATACCGCATGTTTAAAAATAGTTCGACGGATTTTTGAGAATTTCCGGGAAAATTTTTGAAATAACTTTTCATGTGGATTTTTATTAGTTTAGAGGAATGTATGTGTCAGCTATTTTCTATGACGCACAGTTTAAATAGTGATAGTTTTTCATAAGAACGAAACAAAAGGTAAAGTACGAAGTATACTTGAACTATATACTTGAACCCGCGACTTACCACTTGTAAGTCGGGGTCGTTACCACTTTTTTTGGGCAAAAATCATCCAATGACGAATCCTGTTCTTGGACGGAGCGGGAAACAGTGTCAGACTCTTACTGACTAAACACCCCACCCCATTCCTTCTTTGCCTTTCGCACTGGAGCCATGCCCTCCATTCAGAAAGAGACCCTGGGCCACAGTAGGCTTCAACCCTATTGAAGAATCCCTATGGTTTTGCTTTCTTTTCAGCCCCTCTAGCCAAGTTACAATCGTATCGATTAGAGTTAGCGCTTGTTTATCTTTTGATAGCCACGCCCAATTCCAATTCCTTTGTTGAGATGACATCTGAACGAGAGAATTGGAGCCGTGACCAACTACAAGCGCTAACTCTAAACGAAACGATTGTAACTTGGCTCGGGGGCTGCATATTTACGAAGTAGCGTGATAAACAGATATGTTTAAACTACTCGAGGAAATACCTCATGAAACTGTTCAGTATACGATCACATGAATAATAAGAATTTCCGTTTAGAATAGAACAAACTGAATGAAAAACCGGTAAAGTGCGAGTTTGTCTCCAAAGCGAAGGGTTCCGTACAATTTTTATTACTTGTTGTTGTTTGCAACGATACCTTGGTCAGACAAATTCCGTGTTACACTGAAGACCACAGTCTATGAGGTTATTCACAAAGCCGAAGATAGGAAAATACGTATTGTATACAATACAACATAGCGATTTTTTTTAATAAGTAGTACTTGACTGCGATCACACCTGTAAGAAGGAACGGGGTGGGTTTTTAGCCAGTAAAAGTCTGACACTATCTTCCACTCCGCTAAGGGCGAGTGATGTCATTAGATGATTTTTGCCCACCAAAAAAACCTGATGGTAAGCAGTGATGAAATCGTTGATAGAGCACTAGTTTATAGAGTCCACAATTTTTTTTTTCATAGAGTACGAACCTCAGCATCATTACATAGTATAAAACAAAGTTGCTTACCACTGTCCCTAAAAGTACGCATCGGATTTTGATGCTGCTTTTTTAATAGATAGAGTGATTGAAGAGGAAGGTTTATGTGCATAATACATGCATAATATATTCAATATCAATACCCGTGCAAGGCTGGGGCGGGTTGTTTTTGAGGATAAACGATGCAAGGAGGAGGTAACAATACAAATCACTCTCAGTGAAACTTCATTTGTTTAGGTATTCAATTCATGAGATAATGCCCACAGACAGACAGATAAATTTTAATGGTCGTATGTATATCGAAGTTTAGCAGTAGGGTTTTTCGTCTGTTATAAGGAACCCTAATAATGACAGTTTTTCATGAATCTATTGCAAGCGGAACGTTTAACGGTGGAACACATAAAAAAGTTGTAAAGTATTATGTCAATTTTATTTCGAAATAAAGACTCCTTTGATAAATTCGCGATTTTATGGCAATGATAACTCTTTTAGTCTATGGTTTTCATGCGTTTGAATATCGAATTGTTTATTTTTGTTTCGGTACAGAATAAATTACCCTTCAAGTCAAAAAGCGGTATCTCAAAATTTTAGTTTATTTATTTTTCATCATCATCGTCAGCCTTATTAATGTTTCCACAGCTAGGACACAGGCCTCCTCTCAATGAGAGGGCCCAGTGCGGATTGGTGGATGTAACATGTCTTCGATTTTTTGGTCCTAGGACATGCCGGTTTCTTCACAAAGATTTCCTTCACCGTTTTGAGAGCGGTTTTCGTTTTTACTTCGTAATATTATAAATGCGAAAGTGACTCTGTTTGTTTCTCACAACGTCACGCATAAAGCACCAAACCGATCTATATGAAGTATAACTTGGGACATAGTAAAAGGACTATGTTACTAAGGTTTGCTGGGAGAAAACTCATTGTTGAATTAAGTTCGCCTTTGCAACATGAATTGTCAGTTCATTGTATCGATGTTAAGTTTTACTGTACAATAAAGAATTAAAGATGAAGATTAAAGATGCTATTTATCATTATACCAAGTCGGTTACCGCTTTTAAAGTATACTTCGTTTTTTAATTCTAGACTACGATTTGGCAACTCAGAATGTCACACTCTAGAAATATGTTCCCAATTTTCTGGAGTTTGACATTTTAAGTTGTCAAATCGTAGTCTAGGATTAAAAAACGAACTATAGTACAGAGGTGATAATTATTCTATTTTCAAACCTCCTTTGGTCTTAGGGCAGTATGAAAATATAGACTATTCTATTTTCAAATAACATAATTATTTGAAAATAGAATACTCCAAACTTCCTCGTGTTTTTAAACAGACCGGATTACAAACCTTTTGATCTTTTATTATTCATTCGCTGTTTTTTTTTATTGATAGAGATGTTATCTATGATATGACATACAAAGTCGATATTTATCTAAATATGAATTTTAAATTCGTATTATGTTGGAATAACATGAATATGTATCGAAAATCGTAATTCTATCCTAGGAAGTTAGGTGTAAAATGAAGTTTTTTTATTATGTGACTAAAATTTGTCGATGGTTGGGCGCGGTCATAGATCCTGGTTGATAGCCAAAGTTTATATGGACTGGGTATTAATCTATATCCATCAGGTCACAACCTTGTATTGTCCATAGACCATCTTAACTGGCATGGTTAATGGCAAATGACCAAGAAGCCGCGGTAGTCCAATAAGGTGGGCAAATCAGTCCAGACTGGACACCAATTACATGTCCCACTTCATGGTACCTACCAAGAACCGTCACAGATAGCGAGACACCATCAGTAAGAAACTAATCCAGTGGGAACTTCATGACCCTCTGTACTGAGGAATATAACTTGAAGAGGAGGAAGATGATCTATAGATTTCTTTATTTTTCATTAATTCCATCCGAAGGACATTGCCGTGCTTATTAATACTCTTTGGGAGATAATTTTGGCAATTAAACGAATAATTAACTTTGACTTCCATTCATAAGTGGGCCCATAAGATTGCATATCCAAAGGTTGACTGGTTGAGAATGCCTTGTTGCATTAAGTCCGCCTATGTACCACTACTGTACATGAAGATTAAATAAATAAATAAGTTAAAAACCTTTGAATACAACACATTTCAAAAGAATTAAGATCATGACGATCCTTTATCACGATTGTAGCGATCAAATTATGCAATCCCTTCAATCTACGTAAAAGAGTATTTCGTTGTTAATCTTAAACTTAATTCGACTGTCTGAATTGTGGCCAGTCTTAAAAGTTATTAACTTGCAACACCTGTCTTTCGCATTAGCTCTGTTTTTTGTCGCTGGCAAGGTGTTTCTTGCATTCGATTCGATTTGAATTTGGAACATTAGATTTTTGACATTGCCACCCTGTCTTCAAAAAGTTATGTTTAAAGCTTTTTTTTTTTCGTTTAGTTAATGGCGTCGTGGAAATGTGTATTTAACGTCATTTGACATTTTACTTAAGTTATATCAAAAAAGTTTAACTAATAAGTTTAATTATATAATATTACAAACGGAAACTTTACAGATAAAATACGAATTAACTCTGTATCATCTTTTTTTTTGTAGAAATGCGATACGTCTGGAAATGCGAAATTAAATAGACGCCAGATACTTGATACTTAATAAAAACTATTTATGGTATGTTTCTAGTTTTAGAATTGTCATTCAGCATTGATTGCCTAAATTATTAAAGTTATGGGTCATATAAAACTGTCAATAATGGTTGTTACGTTGGGAGATAAAATTCACAAATTCCGAAAACAAAAAAGTCACAGTACTGAACAATTTTTTTTAAGCCCTAACTGTCCCACTGCTGAGCAAAGCCCTCCCCCAAGTCCTTCCAAACCTTCTTCCACGCCGTCTCGAACCAATCCGTCTAGGTACGCGTCTAAATCATCCTGCCACCTCTTTCTAAGCCGAGCTGAGGGTTGGTGCGAAAGCGTTACACCGGGGCTCTGGGAATAAGGCAAGGAAGGCACGGGGTAGGTTGTTTAGTCAGTACGAGGTTGACACTGTTGTCCCGCTCCGCCCAAGAGTGGGATTCGACAATTGGATGATTTTTACCTACCATAAAAAAACCTCTTTCAAGGCCTGTTTCGACAACGCTTTCTTGTCTCTGGTGCCCACTGAATACCAGCGCTGCAATATTTATCGTTTTAAATAACGCAGCATATGCTGAGTTAGGCGCTTTTTAGTCTCGTACAGATTTCATACTTTTATATTGTTGTATTTTTAGTAATATGATTGTGTGAGGCACAAATAAACGTTTTCTTTCTTTCTTTCTCTTTCACTGTGTAGCGACTGATCAAATCACAATCATCATCATCAGCCTTTCAATGTCCCCACTGCTGGGACACAGGCCTCCTCTCCAGGAGAGGGGAACGGGCCATAATCCACCACGCGGACCCAGTGCGGATTGGTGGATGTCACATGTCTTCGAATTTTTGGTTCTAGGACATGCCGGTTTCCTCACGATGTTTTCCTTCACCGTTTTGAGAGCAGTGGTGATGAAATAAATTACACAAAGTAATGCGCTTTGGCTGGGTTTGAACTCGCGACCTACAACTCTTAAGTCGGGGCCGACACCACTCGGCCACCACTGATCAAATAAATGTCATAAAATGAACTTTAAGACGAAATTGTCGAAATTTTTATTTAATACAAAAAGACGTGAATGTTTTGCGCTGTATGCGTACTTGTTTGCTTGTTGGATTCAAGATGGCGCCGGGAGGCAGGTGATCACTGGGCAGCTGTGCATGCGCCGCCAAGGTTACCCCTCTCCGCTTGTTTACGCTGTCCCCCCGGCGTATCGATAAGTGATAGTGATGGGCTTGATGGCCATAGACATATTTATGTTATGTTTTTTTTTTATTAATTAGGTAGATATTATAATTTTAGTGCCTAATTAACATTATGTAAAAAAATTTTTGGAATATATTTCGTTGTCAGTAATGTTTGGCATGTAAGTACAGGTGCGTTGCGGTTATATTAAATTAATAAGCTGCGATGATTTTAATTCAATGATTGTATCGATAAAGGATTAAGACTGTTATTAAAATTCGTCGTTATTCAGAACAAATTTTTTTATCAACAGTGAATACTTGTTCATTTCTCTTTTACCTATCAGTTTCTTTAAAATATGATAGTTAAATTGGTAATTCCGTAGGTAAATTGAATATAAAAATGCAAAAAATATTCAGCAACTTTATTTTTTGCATTTTTAAACATTACAATTTGTAACATTAATTGTAAATAGCTAATATTTTCTTTTTTCTATGAAAGAGCTCTGACAACAAATTATATGATAAGTGCAACAGCGAACTAGGAATGAACAGAAAGGCGAAATACTTAATAAACTAGAGCGCCTTACCATCAACGATTGCATCACTGCTTACCATCAGGTTGGATCGCAGTCAAGCACTAGTTTATTGCAATTAAAAAAAAAACTATGTTAACTATTATTTAATCTCTTTTCCTTTCGAGTACCGTAATTAAAGATATACTAGAAAAACAATAGGTATGGCAGTTTCTCTTGGGGTTCAAGAATTTAAAATTACAAAAAAAAAATGAGAAAATCTTGTAAAAAAATCTTCGATAAAAAAGCTCCCACCTCTCCCCGCACTATTCATAGGTCGATTGTCCACGTGGTCTGCGCACGCGCCACTGTCGCGCCTCGTGCCAGATAACAGTGGCACCCTTCGCACGAGCCCGCCCGAACACATCCGATCTTACTCGAGGTCAACCAGACCCAGTAATGAGTTAAAAACTGTACTTATTTTAGCGCATTACGGTTTCAAGCTATGGTTTCAAGTTACAAATTCAAAAGAATTGCTGTTTTTTTGCTAGCATTATTATTCGAAATTTACTTTGATACCTTATCTTAATATGCATTGGCATAATCGTCAACCTTTTTAATGTTCCCACTACTGGGACACAGCCCTCCTTTCAAGGAGAGAGAATGGGCCTTTATCCACCGCGCGGGCCCAGTGCGGATTGGTGGATGCATATGTCTTCGAATTTTTGGTTCTAGGACATCGGTGTTTTAATTTACCGTTTTGAGAGCAGTGGTAATGAAATAAATTACACATAGTAATGAGCCTAGCTAGGCTTGGATTCGCGACCTACACTGCACTGTAAGTTTGGGCCGATACCATTCGGCCACCACTGATAAATCGGTAATATCATAAAGTATTATCCTGTATTTAATATATCTATAATTATATTCTTTAACTTTTTATAGTTAGTTTTTTTTTTTTGTAAACGATACAATATTTTTCTCATGTTTGCTCATTACGTCGATGAATACTCCTAACCTTTTAAAATTGTCATCTCTACCTACAATTTTACCACAGAGTAGATAATAAATGAAGAACTCGTTAAAAAGGAGACTTATCTTTAGGTGAGTATAATTCGTCCGATGACATCGCGCCCTTGCATGGGATGGGAGATAGTGTCAGACTTTTACTGATTAAAAAATCCACTTCTGTTCCTTCTTTGCCATCGTTCTAGGGCCCCTAGTGACGTCTCACAACAGCCCATGGCCTCAATAGGCTTCGACTCAGCACGGCTCGTACGATTTGCTGGCTTCTTCGCTATTTCCCCATATATTACAATTGTAAAATATGTTTATCAAATATCTATCTTTTAAATGCTTAAGTATCATTAGACTAAAATTTTAGTAGTTTTGATGAAAGTATGTGGTTGTTCCATCGAGTCAGAAAGGCGATACACTAGATATAATGCTAATGAAGTAATCATAATCATTTATTTTGTTTGTAAAACACAGGTATTACAGAGGGTGGTTTAAAAGTACAGTGCGCTACGTTTTGCCAAAGATTGACATACAAACGTAAAATTAATAGCAGCATGCGTAGAAAAAAAAAAATATCCAAAATTATAATCAAACAAACAATTTTATTATATAATGTCAAAAATAAAAGAATAAATAGAATGTCAAACGTATGCTCATAATATTAATAAGTTAGCACTCTGTTCGCTATCTACTCAAGCCCCACCTCTATTTTTGCACAACCCAACAGGTTCTCATCTACATATTCGGCCTATCTCTATTACGATCGAATTAAAAATTAATACAATTGTTGGACCACTGATAAGCAAGTCCGTTTACGTCCTCGGCTTCAGAGGTCAAGGTCAAGGTGATCAGGCCTTGTGTGTGTTTTGACTGGACTGGTAATCCTACTGTGGAATGGATGAGTTTCGTTTTTATTAGCATATTGGAGTGGGTAGTAACTGATTGGTTTGCTGATAAGATGACTAGACTGATGTAAGATTAAGAAGTCCGTCTAGTCGCTTAAATTAACACGCGGAAATTTATTGTTGCGATATATTTGTTCTCTTCTTAGGCAGGCTGTTGTGAAACATTTAGTCTATATTACTTTTGAACCGTGATTACCTGCTGTATACAAGCCATTTCTATTCTTATGGAATACTTTCTATAGTATAATATATTCCACAACTGTCACACAACGTCGTCTAGTCGCTAGCTAAGCAGAGCTTGTGTTATGGGTACTAGACAAGTGATAAACATACATATATGTTTCTCAATTGCATACATATTATACTTAAATAAATTACACCCAGACACAGAACAAATGATCGTGCTCATCACACAAACATTTGTCTATTCTTTGCAACATACAATTTAGGTTATCTTTTTTTTGATTAACCGACACTTTGGCAATTCAAAAATGCCTGTAATTGTTCTATTTTAAATAAACGATTATTTTTAAGTAAATAAGTATTCTGCTCCAGCCACTATCACGACGTATAACTACTGATTTAAAAGACTACCCATCTCTAATTCTGAACTGCTCGCTATTTTTTACTGTGGAATCTGCTTACGAAAGTCCTTGAAGGAATATCATAAAGCCATTACATTTTTTTAAGGTCAGGATATCATCAACATGGTAAGTATGGTATTGCTAAGTTATTTGGTGAGGTAACAAGTGTAAGTATCAGAGACACTGGGCAGTAACCGGCGGTCGGTGCCAACATCGAGGGTCTTGGAGCGTGTATCAGAAGGCGCCAGCCGTGACCGAGGGTACTGGCGGGTGAACCGGACAATGACAGTAAGAACTTGTTAGGAATAAAATTAACTTCGATAAGACAACTAGTAACAATTTTGATTTACTTGCCTGAACATAGGTATGTGTAAACACACCAGGTATGTGTTCAAACGAAGATGGAATCAAAGAAACGTAGAATTTGAGATTGATAACTTGATTGAGGTAGAGTTGGAATAAAATATGATTTGTTTTAGAATAGTGTAATAGAAGAAAAATTATAGTTCTATTTAAATTCATGTCATACGATTTGAAGAGCCAGTTGCTAGAACAAAAAAGGGTTGATATCTGCTCTAAATTTTTCTACAAGCCTTGGAACTAATTTATTCAATACTTTAGATTTTATGCTACAAGTTAAATCACTCATGAGCCACAGACGCTTTTCCGCAAATAAATTATATCCTAATATCCGCCGGGACCAGGAAAACGAGGAAGGCCTAAGAGGCGTTGGATCGACGTCGTAAGGGACGATATGCGTGCTAATGGGCTTACGGCAAAGGACGCGAAAGACCGAGCGAAGTGGAGGCATCTTAGTAAGAAAGTGGACCCCGGGCACCGAGGTGAAAGCCAAGGTTGGCAACTGGGACTACCGCTAGGATGATGATGAATAGAAATTATATCCTAATAGAAGACCTACTGTATGTGTATGACTAGGCAGCGTATTACGTCAAATGGTATCGCTACAAACGCACGCCCAGGCGCGTTTAATACGTAGTGTTCACAGGCCCTTAGATAGTTTAGCAATAGAAGAGTGTGACTACACTTTTGACTCCTGTCCGTACACATTAACCTTTCGGCTACCGTAATTACAGACACAATCAAAAGACAATAGGTATGCGGACACCGGTGTCTTTTTATTGTTCCGACTCCTGGGACACAGGCCTCCTCTTTAAATGATAAATGATCTTTATTTTGCAAGTAGGTTTTTTAAAAACACTTTTACACGTCATTATGTTTTTTTTTATGCTAGATGAGTCCGGTGTTTCCTAGCGAACTACCCTGAGAAGAAACACCGAAACAAACTCAGGGGTCAACTTTAGGAGAGGGAAATGAGGTTTAATGTATTAACAGAAATATGTCATAAAATTACTGTCCGACTCGCTTGTCTGCCATACTTGGGTGCTATTCTCTAAGCCCAGCGACGAAATCCCAATAGGTATATTCAAATCACATACAAAACCAATCTACCTATTTGGATTTCGTCGCTGGACCAGCGCAAGATTATTTTCTTAGAGAATATATGTCCAGTTCACTCGCCAGCTCGCTCCAGAGACTAAGCGGTGGTGTACCGATTTGGATTTCGTCATTGGACTAGCGCTGGGCTCAAGGTGGTTTTCTTAGACAATATACGTCCAGTTCACCCGCCAGCTCGCTCCGGAGACTAAGCGGTGACTTCCTACATCGCGTTCTGCCGGCTGGCCGCGTTAACAACGTGCTTTATGGAAAGACCCTTCCCTCCCGCCCCGCAGATAGTTATGGAAGAAAGAATAGGTAGCGTAATCTGGAAAAACCTAGAGATCCTTAAGTCAAGAGTAAATGGGTTGTTTTTAGGTAAGCGTGTTCCATTGTGGGCCTCATCATACTACCATCAGGTGAGATGTGGTCAAGCGTGTCCCTATTAACAGTATTGTACACTGGTTTCTAACCTCTTATGTAATCTCTCTCTGTTACTTAAAGGTTTGCTGGGAGAAAACTAATTGTTGAGTTAAGCTCGCCTTTGTACATCAATTGTAAAATAATTGTATCTATATTATGTTGTTGTGTAAGAATTAAAGAAACTGTAAAAAAATAAAATAATATTCTATGTTTATCTAAGTCTTGGGAAACACGGCTTTTAAAATGATCTCGGGCTATACTGTGAAAATGAAATTATTGCGGCTTAGAAACGCAAAGGGCAAAGAAAGAATCGCAGATGAGCTTTAAATTACATAACTCCTGAGTAATTGAAACCAACAAGAAAACCAGCGTCAGGAAACTACTACGTAGTTTTCTGGCATTTTTGTTGAAATAGATTCAGTATTTGGCTTAACCGTGAGATACACAAAGTTTGTTTCCTCCTTCTTTATTAATCTTAAGTGTCTACACATTCTCCCGGGACCAAGGGTTGATGCGAAAGAGTATTACCAGGGCCCTGGGATCAAGGCAAGGAAGGAACGGGGTAGGTTGTTTAGTCAGTAAGAGTTTGACACTGTTCCACGCTACGTTCAAGGGCGGGATTCGTCATTGGAAGATTTATAGATACCGTTATAAATAAGTGTCTATACATTCCCCTCGTTCCGGTTTGTGTCAAAAGTGAGTATTTCGCGAATCCAACCAACTCGCAACGTCATAATAAAAACTCCATAGTCCTTATATTTTGTGACTGTTAAATTTGGTCGGATTCGCGATGTAATCGCTTTTGATGCAATTCCGAATACGGGTATTGTTTCTGCATTGTGTGTGTCTAGGATATATATATATATATTTTTTTTTTATATATATATTTTTTGTATATATATATTTTTTATATATATATATATATATTTCAAATAGAATCTTTTTCTTTTTTTTTACTAGTTTCACCGCCATAGATCACGGCTTTAGCAATTCATTACTAAGACAGGAAAACATCTGTGGGATCAAATAGTTACTAAACTACTTGTATTAGTAATCTATAATAATAAGGATGACTGTTTACGACAATGAATCTATATTTGAATAGACTCAGTCTGGAATAGTCTGGGTCATCTACCCTATAGCCGAGAGATATTTTAAGACCTGATCCAAATTACATTCCGCAGTGGTTTTAAATAATTTACTGAATGTCGCTTCGGATAATAAGATCTTAAATCTTGTATAAGAGCATTCTTTTTAGACTAACGTAATGCTGTAAAGAACCATCGACTTATATTCTAACGATAGACTAGTTCATAGAAACTATTTTTTTATGGTAGGCAAAAACTCATCCAATGACGAATCCCGCTCTTGAGTGGAGTAGAAAACAGTGTCAGACTCTTACTGATTAATCACCTCACTTCGTTTCTTCTTTGTCTTTCGCATTGAGGCCAAGCCTTCCTCTCAGAAAGACACCCTAGGCCTAAGCAGGCTTCAACCCTTTTGCAGAGTCCCTACGTCATAGAAACTATTTGTCAAAATACTAAAATGTTAATACCAAAGTCCGCTGCAGCGCTTCATTGGCATTGTCGTCTATCAAAACTGTTAAACTTACAGCGCTAATACGTCAAAATTGCACTAATGTCATCAATGTAAAAATGTATGGCATGCTGATCACTTAAGTGGAGTAAAATCACTGTAAGGTATGCCTCATCTAGTGCGTAGTACATTATACATCGATGTAAAGAACAATGCAAATTAATTACGAACAAACCCTAGACCAATCACTAGTGTAATATTAAAATATCAAAAGCATCGCAAGCATATTAATAAGATATTTTGAAAAACATCTGGAAATCCACAATTAATTTAAAAAAATATATTTAAAGAATAAAAAAATAACACGATCCTATTAACTTTTTAATATAATTATTCTATTAATCGGTAGATTTTATTATTAAGTTTTAACGACTTTATTAATGAAAGCCGTTTATGACGCCACTGATCTATAAAGATTCGTATTGCAAATCATGCACCTACGACGAAAATAAGAGAAACGTTAACTGGTACAGTCGAGCGGAAAATTATTACACGTCTATTATTTTACTATCTAATATTATAATGAGGACAGATTTTGTATTGTTCTGCGAAAACATTAATGAAGTTAAAAACTATTGGGCCTAGGTAAAAAAAAAATCTTTCACTAGAACAATTATACTGTATGACATAGGCTATATATTTTCTATATACTCTTACATAACAGACAAGTATAAGCTAATAATGTCTTGTACATTTTTTTATTTAGTATATAATTACTGTCCCACTACTGGGCAGCGTCCACCAATTTAATTTATTAAACGATTCTGTTTTAACTGTGTATTAAAAAGTTAAACAACACAGTCTTACAATTACAACACCCGTGGAGTTTCTTGCACATTCTTCTCCATAGAGATTCAATCTGTAGTTTAGAATGTGCAATTTTGTTTCACCTTTTTCGACAATCGACTTTTTGACAATTCTACTAGTAAATTGACAAATAACTGGAATAATAACCTTTACAAATCTTACCGTTGGGACCGAGTCAAAGCAAACTGAGGCCAAGGGTTCGCATTTGAAAGGAAGGCTCTAGTCTTGGTATATAAGGTAACGTAGGAACAGGGTGGGTTATTTAGTCAGTAAAAGTCTGACACTATTAAGGGTCCTTGGATAATTTTTATCCACCACAAAACAAACTTTCCAAAATCTAAAAATAAAAGATTATCTTAAATCTAACACTTTTCCACGAGCCAGTCCACAACAATAGGCAATGAATATAATTCGTTAACAAAACAGATAAAAAGATGGAACAATTAGATACCGCCAGACGAACAGATACGGACGTTTGTCTGTAAACACCTTTATGGTGAACAAAAGTTTGTTATGACAGGCAGCTGCGAACTGGTTGAATGGTGATAGCATTATTTTGGAGATAGTGATCTGATGAGCATTTGAGGGGAATGGGGGAAAATGTGCTGTTATATTTGACAGCGTTGGCAGCTTGTCTTTATTAACTTAACATCCTAATATTGGAGAGGCTTTTTTTCAATAAATTGCTGTTTTATTGGAGAGAGCAGCTTTTTTTATGGTAGGTAAAAATCATCCAATGACGTATCTCGCTCTTGGGTGGAGCGGGAAAATGTATCGGATTCTTACTGAATAAACCGCACCCCATTCCTACGTAGCCATAAATATACCAAGCCCAGAACTTTCCTTTCGGACCAAGTCATACTTTAGTTCATTAAGCCCTAAGAGGACACCGGTGTCACACCTATTGTCTTTTTTATTGTGTCTGTAATCACTGTTAAGACAATATTTCCCGCTCGGCCCAAGGGCAGGATTCTATATTGGATGATTTTTACCTGCCATATAAAAGACCCGGAACATGGTGCGCAGCAGGCTAATCTTTTCTAACAGTTCCAACCACTGCACCAACAATGTCGTCATATCAGGTTTTAGATAAATATTCAAAATAACTAATGTTCCTAGATAATAATTAAATAGTTTTCCCCGCCAAACGTTGTTTGCCGCCATATGTGAAATATCATTTACTTTTTATCTATTGATTATTATAGGTTGGCGCTTGACCGCTATCTCACATCTGATAGAAAGCGACAATGCCGTCGATGATGGAGCGCGCTCACCTAGAAGTTACCTAGCTCTTCACTCTTGACTTAAAGATTCCCGGTTTGTAGCCATCAGGAAACACAGACTCCGGCAATAAATTCCACTCCATGGCTGTACGCACAATGAACGTGTTCTCAAAACGTTTTGTACCTACGTATATGTGGGATTATCATTATTTTAATTTAAATAAAAATGCTATGCTGTATTTATTGCGCATAATCTGTATCATCATAGTTGAACCTATTTATAACCAGTAAAATACAAAATATAAAAAACTATGAACAATAAATAACTCATTTCAATGACAAACGCCACTGAAAAATGTCTACACAAAAAATTAAGGAAAAAGCTCTTCAAAAATAACCCCAAAACATTGAAACTATTAATTCCAAGACTTGACATTAGTCACAGTATCCGATAATGAATCAATTTACAGTCACTTCTTTTCGAAATCTAAAAATACTATAATACATTACTACCAGTGTAAATTTCAATGCCCAAAATTTTTCAAATTTGAACTCTATATTTAAGATTCTAAAGTTGAAAATAGACCAACACAGCGCATGTCACTTACAACATTAAAGAAATCTACGATCAATTTATCTTTCAGTAGCGCACGCGTCACTTTCAAAACATGAAAGCGTACGGGGAATGTGACGTCACAGGTTTGCGTCACCGCCGCCATCTTGGAACGCCATATTTTGTAAACAAGACAGGAAACAATAGCATTCGTACGGACAAACAATCAAATATTTGTACGTCATAGTGTACTTGTAATTGATGATTGTAAGTATAATATAATGAGGGGATTCTTTGAAAATCTGTAAGACCATTCTTAAGAGATACAGGAGAAAAATACATGGAAACTATTAATTACCTTTCTGATCTCCGGAAAGATGTACGTAGATCTTGTCGTTGGAATCAATCGATACTGTCTGTTACCTTATTATTTATTTTTTGACTCGTAGAAAACATTTGGGTACCTATGCATTTATTGTAGCATCTTTTTTTTTTTTTTTTTTTAACTTGCAATAAACTAGTTTATCGCAGCTTGACTGCGATCCCACCTGATCTTTAAGCTATTTGGGGTTGAAACACTAGGGTCATGGGGTCCGAGTGCTCATCGAGTTGTTCAAGATATCAGCAAAGGGCTGGTTAACTTAACCCAGAGGGCTGGGTTTTTTTTCGGTCAATAAATTAACATAGTCATCTAGCGTGGCAGCGTTCTGGGCCACTTTTACCAGTAACATCGATACCGTGACACGAACCCATATTTCAAATTGCATTTCCACAAATCACTATAAAGGTATTTTCAAGAACAAAACCTTTTCGCTAATATTTGGAATTATTTTTAGCGTAACTTCTTCCGCTCTATATGTAGTCAGAGTTTTACTGACTAAAACCGCTTCGTATTCCTCAGATATTCCTTTTCCCTTCAAAGCCACAATAACTCTCAAACACTCTCATAACCCTTAAGTTGTAAAACTACAAACAAAACTTTCAATTCCAAAGACCGCAGAAGAATGCCAATAAATCCCACGTGTTTGAGATCCCTAGCTATTTGTAGTTAATGTACAAGTATGGTACAAGTATGTACCGGTCAGGAAATCACGATGTTCCTTATTTATTGGATCGTGGATCTGATAACCGATACGTTAAGTGCTGATGATGGGTGGCAAAAACAAACGCTTTTGTATTTTGTCCTTGAGTGTACATCGGAAAAAATTCTCAAGTATTTTTTTGAGGGATGTCAAAATTGACGTGTTGACTAGATTTGGCTAAGATCTGTCTGTGAATGATATTAGTATTTGAAGCTGAGTTTTTCCTGTTACAAATGTATTTTTTTCATTGATTTCGGTTCAATATAACACTTCGTAATGGCCCCGTAGTTAATATACCACCTTCTCAAACAAGAGCGTTTTGAAACCGGGCAAGTACGGTGTGAATTTTTCAATTCATACTTTTTATGTTTATTTAGAACATTACTGACGCCCTGTGTCTCAGAATGCTTCTAAAACCATTTTCATAATCCTCTAACTTCTCTTCTAGAGACAAGGTAAAACGTCTTAAATGCATACTTAATTGCAAATTGCAAAATATTCCATTTTTGTGGGCGACCCTGGGGCATTGACTTTGAGTTAATTTATTAATATCATAAGAACGAAGGTACCTCTCATATGTATAGCGCCTCAATGAGTTGTCAGCAAAAATCGAAGGGACCATGCAGAGGGGTCGAAGCCGACTGGGGCCAAGTGTTCGTGTCTGAAAGGAAGACTCTAGCCCTGGTATATATGGCAACGTAGGAACGGGTTTTGTTGTTGAGTCAGTAAGAATTTGACATTGTTTCCCGCTCCACCTTTGGGCGGGATTCGTCATTGGATGATTTTTACCCATCATAAAAATAACACGAAGAATTATGAAGACGCGTTAATCGTAATTGAAAGATTGTACATACATAAAAATTGCATAAATTATATTATTATAAATGAGTACTAAGAACGGTAATAAATAATGCTCATTGCCTTAGAATTAATTACAAAACTATACTGCTTCTTGTAATTGATCGTAGACTTCTGTTGCCTAGCAGATTAATCGATTGATAAATAGGATATTCTTTATGATACCATAATAGTCAGTGTACGAGGTTAGTCAGTGATCTTGAATAGTCTGTTCCTCTTTTTCTTTTCGGTTTTTATTACTACTTTATTCGCGGTCCGGGGCCAAGGGATGATGCGACTGATAGCGGAACACCAGGGCTCTGGAACTAAGGCAAGAAGGAACGGTGGGTTGTTTAGTCATTAGAAGTTTGACACTGTCTTCCTCTCCGCTCAAACGACTAGTCCATGGAGTTTCTTGCGCATTCTTCTCCATAGAGATCTACTCTTTGGAATGTGCAATTAGCGTCATTTTTTGCTGACATATCAACTTCTTGACTTTTCAAAAGTGCCTGTAAAGGTTTATTTGATATAAATGCTTTGAATCTTTGAAGGCTCAAAGATCTGTTACAACTTACAACCAACGTTACCGACATTGTCCGAAAAATTTCAAGACTAAAGTAGCAGTGGGCAAGGCACATTATTCAGTACAAATTTGATTAAATCTAAAACAAACTTATGACAATATTATCTGAACACTCATTGCTAATTATTATGACTACTGCACTGACATTGGCAATTAATAACGATGCAGATTTTAAGTCCCACCCACAAATTGACGTCACCATTACAAGTCGATGATATTTCTAATGTCACCTTTACACTTAAGCATTCCGCATTTATCTAATAATTATATGGTTAGTATCCTATTCATAACTTATGTCAAAAGGTACCCGATAAAGGAGTTTCGGAATCTTGGGTAAAGCCTGCATAATAATATCAAAATATTTGGTTTATTTTTGTATTATTATGTTTAGTAAACGATGGAGGAGTACTGTTGGGAAGTTTAATGATGCTCGTCTTTTTCATAAATACTGAAATGGTCCCTCGATACTTGATTATATTTTACATAATAACTTATTAAAGGTAGTCTCAGCCGTTTGCTCCTTCCGGAGTGGCTCTGCCGGCGGCCTTGATGTGCTAAGTCCTCAGCACCTGAAGGATCTTATCTGTTCAGGCGCTGGGGAAGCTGGTGAGTCACTTTTGAAGGAGCTTACGGCTCTAATTAACCTAATGCTCTCGGGTAAGGTAAACGAAGCCGTCATCGACACTCTGTACGGAGCCAATTTGTGTGCTCTGCGCAAGAAAGATGGCGGCATCCAACCCATTGCTGTAGGAACTACCTACCGTCGTTTGGCAACCAAGATTTGCTGTAAATTTTATGGTGAGGCTGTTTCGAAAAACTTTCAGCCCCTGCAGCTAGGTTTCGGCTCTAAAGGGGGCTGCGAGGCTGCCGTACACGCTTTGTCGACCTACCTAAATTCCAACTTAGGAGAGGTCATCCTGAAGGTTGACATAAAAAATGCTTTCAATTCGGTTAATAGGGACACCTTGCTGGCAGAATCTAAAAAAGAAATACCTCAAATTTATATTTTTTTATGGCAGTGCTATAGGCATCCTTCTAAATTATTATATAAAGATAAAATTTTGGAATCCGCAGTTGGCTGTCAACAGGGTGATCCCTTCGGGCCGGTGATTTTTAGTTTAGCCATTCACCCAATTATTCGACAGCTAAATTCTAAGTTCAACATTTGGTATCTCGACGATGGAACCCTGGGAGGCGATACAGACACACTCTTAGATGATTTAATTTTTTTGAAAAATCAACTTCACTCAATAGGACTTGACCTCAACCTTTCAAAATGCGAACTATTTTTAGCTGACAGTACTGACAGACATTTGACGCTCTCTAAATTTACCGCAATGGCACCAGAAGTTAAAATCATAGATAAAGGCTCTCTTCGTCTCCTTGGGGTTCCTATTTTCGAGGATTCCTTTCCCAATCTTGTAGGGGAAAAAATTCAAAATTTTAATGATGTTTCGGAAAGATTGCTCGAAATTAACTTACATTCGGCTATCACTTTACTTCGTTTCTGCTGTTTCGGCCCTAAATTGACATACTTCCTCCGCGCTTCTCATTTGTGGAAACATCCTCATCTTTTGGAAAAAATGGATCAAATTATCAGACAAACTCTATCTTCAATTTTAAATGTGGCCATGGACGACCGAGCTTGGGCTCAAGCTACCCATTCGTATGGGAGGCCTCGGTGTCCGCAAAATTACTAGTATCAGTTTACCGGCTTTTATTTCCTCAGTTCACGGCACGGAGAAATTAATCAGGAATAGTCTAATTTCCTCACTGATTAATTTTGATGTGCCGTGCTTAACTGAGGCTGTAAATGCCTGGAAAGTCGCTTGCCCGAACTCTAAAATACCCGGCAACCCCTCTTCCCAAAGGCAGTGGGATGAGCCGCTCTGCAAAGTAGTTCAGCAAAACCTGTTTTCTACATCTTCCTTTACTGCAGAGCGTGCACGCCCGCTGGCTGTAGAGAAGTGGGAGTCAGGTCTCTGGCTTCACGCACTACCGTCGTCGAGCATAGGCACCTTGTTCGACGATACTACTTTCCGCCTCGCTGCTTCTCTACGTCTAGGCGCTCCTTGTTGTTCTCCTCATCGCTGTCACTGTGGCGAAGTTGTCAACAGCCTCGGGCACCACGGTCTGTCATGCAGCCGAAGTGCGGGTCGCATAGCTCGGCATGCGAATATCAACGACATCATCCGACGTGCTCTTGTTTCCGTCGGCGTTCCGGCTGTATTGGAACCTCATGGCCTGGCACGCGACGATGGCAAGAGACCGGACGGTATGTCTTTATTTCCATGGAAGATGGGTAGGTCTTTAGTGTGGGACGCAACTTGTGTCGATACTCTTGCGCCATCTCATCTTCCTAGCTCATCATGCTGTGCCGGTGCTGCCGCTGCGGCTGCGGAGAACCTCAAGCGGCGGAAATATACTAATCTTGTTGGTAGTTATATTTTCGAGCCGTTTGGGGTTGAAACTCTCGGATCGTGGGGTCCGAGTGCCCACAAGTTGTTTAATGAACTTTCTAAACGACTTATTGACACTTCGCGTGACCCAAGGGCTGGCTTTTACCTTGGGCAAAGAATAAGCATTGCCATACAGCGTGGCAATGCGGCCAGCCTTTTGGGCACTTTACCGGTCGACAGCGATGCGGAAGAGTTTTTTGACGCTTTATTAGATTAGGTATTTTTAGTTAAGTTAATTAGGGTTATGTAGTTTTAAGGTTAGATATCTAATTATTTGTACAGTTTAATAAAAAAATGTAAGTGATACTTATTAAACTTTTGAGCCCCAAGGTCCCCGAACCCTTTCGCACACCTATTGTTCTTTAATTGTGTCGGTATTACCAAAGTCGTAAGGTTAATTTAGCATATATATCCATCCCTGCTATACTCTGCAATTTCATGTGAATCACACGCATCCTTGGTTCCTGCTTCACCCTTATCTCGTAGCGTGATGTTATATCATCACCAGTCTAATGTTTCCATTGTTGTGACACAAGCCTCCTCTCTAAGAGAGGGAATGGGCTATAATCCTCCACGCGGGCCGTAAAATAAATTTAATAAAAATGCGTAAAAAAAGGACAATTAAGAACTTTTGAAGGTCGGCAAGTTGTACAGATGTATGGGGTAAGAATATCATATCCTAACAATGAATTAGTATTTAACAGTTTTATAAAAAAGAATAACAACCTACATATCGTTCCCCGTGGGGTCTTTGGGCAGCCAAACGATATCTGGCTTCCCCAGTTCTAATAATTTAGTCGCAATGCGTCCTTGAGTTTGACCATTGGGGATTTAGAAACGACAGATGGCGAGATAGTCATCCCAATTTGAAACTCAATACCCCAGGCTGGATTTGGTCAGTTCATAATATTCATAATTATCTAACTAACCCTCGAATTACTTGACATTCATTTTCAATAACGAGGGTTTGTGTGGATATTTATAAATAATTAGCGACCCGCCATAGCTTCGCACGGGTACTGATATTGTAGATATTATGCATGTATTTTACACCTTCCTCTTAATCTTGATCTATTAAAAAAGCCGCATCAATATCCGTTGCATACTTTTAAAGATATAAGCATACATAGGGACGCTCAACTTTGTTTTATACTATGTAATGATAATGATAGAAAAAAAATATCATATTATTATATTTATATAGAAAAATGTTTGAATGCGTATGCTTGTTACTCATTTGCGTTCAAATGGTTGAAAAGACATGGATGAAACTACGAACACCACCATTATCTAGGTTTAAATTGACGTATAAAAGGATTTTTACAAAACTAATTTGCAAAACAAATTGTGTAAATGTTTTGACAGATTGCAGCTGCGATGCAAACGAGATTATGGGCCTCTGTCTCCTGAAAATAAAATGATTATGATTATGCTTACAAAAATAAATACTGTTTTCGGTGTATATTTATCAAATTCTATCTATAGCAATTAAATCAGCATAGTTAAAATTTATAAGTAAGTAAACCATTTAAAATAAACCTTCTAAGATTTATCTAAACGCCACAGTACTCCTCGATCGTTCAAAACACTTTTAGCCAGATCAAAATCATTTAATAAGTTTACATTTTTTGTTATATCAATCTGTCACTGTTGTCTTTAATTATATGTTGCGCCCGCGCCGTCTAGCCGTATGGTACACTGTACCAATGACTCGTATAGGTCATAACCAGGGTTGGCTCTGATGAGAAAAGACGAGTTTGGACTTGCTCTTAGGCTTACTTTGACTTTGAATGCTTTGGTTTTCAAAGTTTTACCGTCTTTCAGAACGGTTTGCCAGCTGCGGTCTTTCTTCCCGATTATAATTTGGGTGTCTTCAAGGCTAGAGTGAATAAGCTCTTAATAAACTAGTGCGCCTCACCATCAACGATTGCATCACTGCTTACCTTCAAATGGGATCGCAGTCAAGCACTAGTTTATTGCAATAAAAAATAATTACGATTACTTCCTTTTCGATTTAGGAGACATGCATCGAGTTTCTGAAAGCTCAAATTGTCATTCAACTGACATAACTATTAAATTTTTAGTTGTGTCAAATTAATTTGGGTTGCTAAAACGATACTTAAAAAAAAAACAAATTTATGTCATGGCATTTGATATGCAAGCAAGTTCATATAATTGGTGGCTGTTCATATAAAAGTTTTTAGCATGGATTTGGAGCGAGAAGTTTCTTGCACGTTCATAGATTTATGCTTTGGATCTTGCCAAAAGCATTTTTTTCTTTAGGTATTGTGATGACTGACCTTGTCAATTTAAAAGTGCCTGGTAATGGTTTGATGTTTTGTGTGAATTAGCTAGAGATCTACACGAATACAATGTTGTAGATACTACTGAGCTAAACCCCAATATTCAATAAACTTTTTAGTTGAGAAACCAATAGTTTTTTTTTGTTGAACTTTACTTCAACCCTGAGATTTATTTGCAACAAAACCTCTCAGATATTGGTCCTTCGAGCCGGATCTTCAACAAATCACCTAAGACACAACCCTAACCATGCAAGCAGGACTCTTCATTTCAGTTTTTATGTATATCAAAGATTTAGGATCAGCGCCAAAGTTATCATAATATTTATGTTCCAAAGAATAAAACAAGAATATCCATAAAAAACTTTATTGAGTAATTAAAACAATACTTAATCGAAAAGGAAATATTTTGCAAATTAAACAGCGATGTAAAACGTGTTTAAGGGTTTATAAATTATGTAGTGAATTACTAAAAAGTACCAAGCAGTGGCGTAGCTACCGCCGTATCTGCCGTATCAATTATACTGGCCCCCCGCGGTACAGGGGCCCCGACCTAGACAAAAATTCGCAACATGTTATCCACAACCGTCTCATAGGGCAGCTAAGCATCTGTAATAAAAATAAGTTTATTTTTTTATACGGGGCCCCGATGGACTTTTGATACGAGGCCCCTGTGGGACTAGCTACGCCACTGGTATCAAGTAAGGGTAAATGTGCGAATAAAACAGATGATTATCAATTTTGTCCAGACTTACTAAAATCATCTATCGCGAGTGACTCATGGTCGATGTCTTGAGTTTTGAACTTAACATTGGTAATTTTCAAATAACGCCGTTTTTTTTTATGGTGGTACAAAATAAATCGCGGTGATGATAAAGAGGAAGTGTTAGACTTTTACTGATTAAACAACCTACTCCGTTTTTTATTTGCCTTTCATACCTGGGCTGAGTCTTGTGTCAAAAGTAGATGTTTGGCCTCAGTAGGCTTTGATCCTGCCTCCTAGCAGGCTAAGCCCTACGATTTTGTTAAAATCTCGTTGAAGCGCATGGGAACAGTGCCTACCGTCGATGACTTGGGCTCGATTCGGTCGATTGAACGGACGATCGTACAGCGAGCTACCCATTGCTCGCCGTGAGCAAGCTCGCGCCTACGGTAACCAATAATTGTTCCAGTCCTTCATTGTACGCATTATAAACTGCGAGGTGAAACGTTTGATCCGGACCGTAAAAGTTTCAACAACTTAAGGTCCACCTTGTCGTACGTCGGCTTGGCCGATGGAAGAAATGAGATGGCGGAGTGCAATTCCTGCGCATACCGAAGGGCTACCCTTCGCGTGTGCTCAAGGGCTTTGAAGATTAAATTACTGACTAAAACCCCCTTTTCTTGTTTTTTTATTGCCCCTGTAACTTGAACTATCTCGCAGGTGACATCTGAGTATCATCATCATCATCATCATCAGCCTTTTAATGTTCCCACTACAGGGACACAGGCCTCCTCTCTCTAGGAGAGGGAATGGGCCATAATCCACCACACGGGCCCAGTGTGGATTGGTGGATGTCACATGTCTTCGATTTTTTTTTTTTTTATCTGAGTATCACTAGTGCTTATTTGTAGTGTATATGTGTATAATATTATTTTTACTATTCCCTTCTCACCGCATAACTAGAGTTAATATCCCTGTGTTATAGTGCTATAAATATAATCTTTCATCTTTAACAAGACCATTACAAGGCAATTTTATAGGTTACGTAAAATTAATTAGTTTTTATTTTTGTCTTGCTTTCTGCCTGCTTCGCCCGCGTAAAAATAGGTTTTCGCACAAACTATGGACACGCGTTTCACCCCTTTAGGGGGAGAATTTCAGAAAATCCTTTCTTAGCGTTCACTTACGTCATAAAAACCCTGTGCAAAATTTCACGTTCCTAGTCCCAGTAGTTTCGGCTGTGCGTTGATATGTCAGTCAGTCAGTTTCTCTTTTTATATATTAATACTTGTGTTGAGGTGTAGAAAGATACTCGTCACGAAACGATTGTAACTTAGCTAAGGGGGCAGGCGTCCGGTAACCTTTCGGACCGAGTCCAAGTCGTTAATGGCGCATATTATCCAACGCGCGCATCAAAGAGATGTCAGCCAACCGTAGGGACACAGCAGGGTTGAAGCCTACTGGGGCCAAGGGGCTGTTTCTGATAAGAAGACTCCGACCTGGTATGAAAGACAACGAAAGAACTGGAGTGGGTTTTTAGTGAATAAAAATCTGACACAAATAAGGGCTGGAGATGTATTAGAGGATTTTCAAATCTAACAAAAATTAACCTCTGAGTTTGTTTTGGTGACTCTCCTTAGGGTAGTCGGGAAAGATCAGCCTAAATAAAGTAACATCGTAACTCATTTATGATGTTTTAGCTGTCGGATCTAAGCGAGTCTGTAGTTACGCTCCGAGAATTTTAGTACTTGAAACCTCATAAAAAAATTAATGTATGTATTTTTTACAGTTGTTAACAGCAATAACAACAGCAAAATATATATATATATATTTATGACATTTTTTTTAATATTATATTTTTATGAGTGCACAAGTACCTACTAAAGTTAGCAGTTAACTTCAGGCTCGCCAAGTTAGATCAGCCGTAGAGTACGGTTTGACAGAATTTCACAAAGGTATTTATTACCTACTAGCTTTTGTCAGCGGCTTAGCCCGCGTACATAAAATATAGCCTATGTCACTCAGGAGTAAAGCAGCTTCCTATTGATGCTAAAATTTTTCCAATCGGACCAGTAGTTTCAGAGATTACCTCCTACAAACAAAAAAAAAAAACAAACTTTACTTCTTTATTAAATTAGTGTAGATAGATAGAGAATCTTTATTGTAGGTACACCATCAATACAATTTGGTTTATGACATATTTATTCAATAAAAAAAAAAACAATAACTATAAAACCATAGCCAATATCTGTAATGAAGACGCAAAACATAGACATGACATGACCATAGACTAACCACATTTTGACAGCTATAATTTTTATTACAGTTATTGAATAAACAGGCACAGGTAACAAGCCCGCATCTGTCCGAGCCTGGCATTGAACCCAGTACCCCTAGCTCGCTCCCCCATGCTACAGACACCTGTCCTGTAAAAGTTTTGATTTTGTTTGCGAACTGATATATTTAAATTGCTTGTTTTAAAATAAGGGGTTGTCTTATTTTATTTTTAGGTTATAATTTTGGCAAAAAGAGGAATGGTGCACCTGATGGGGTTTTTTTTATTGAAGACTATAATTATAAATATGGCCGAGTCAAGAAATTATATTTTATTTATTTCGACCTTCAATTTAACTTCAGATTAAAAAGTAGATACTATCTTGTCTAGATCTTACAGCATAAGCTCTGCTTAGTTAAAACTAGATGGCGTTGTGTGAAAGTTGTGGAATATTATTATTACCTTTTTCTTTTAGCTAGAGGACTAATATTATCCTAATACATTATAATACAAAGTCCCTCACTGCATCTATCTGTATCAATCTGTATGTTTGCACGCAATAAACTAAATGACTATAGAGCGGATTTTCATGCAGTTTTCGCTAATAGACAGACTGATTCTTGAGAAAGGAAATGCGAAAAAAATTTGAAAGTTTCTAAAATTTATAAAATTCGTGCAAAGCTGGGGTCGATCGCTAGTCAAAAACTAATGAGAAATGATTCTCAGAACGAAATAGATTATTCTTAGAATCATTTTTCTATTTTTTTTTCACCCGACATGATACCTCACCAAAACTTCTTAAGGATTCCCCCTAAATCTTTTACATACCCTCTTTTAATCATTTCATTGTCAAAATAGTTGAATGGCCATAAAGAACAGATTTATACCAAACACAATGCTACCAACCGTGCAAAATACGACTTCAACCGAAAATCTATTGTCTATGATCGAAAGACGAACTTTAACCCCCCGACAAACTTACAAAAAACTACGGAAACTACATTAATAACTCTGTTCCTTTGTAATAAGGTCCCTTTTTATTAAAAACAGAAGAATGAATAATTTTGCCGGATAGAATTTCCATTGTGACATTCACAATTGGATGGAGATTATGTTAAAACGAGTCAGATGACAAATGAATTTAAAAGATTCCTTTGCAAAGAGAAGGGATCTATGTCGTTCTTTGGAATTCAATTTGTGAAGTAATGATATAAAAATAAGGATTTGATTTGTAGAGGATTATAATAACGTCTACTGGTATTCGGTTATTATGTCTTGTCAAATTGTATTTGATTAAAAAATACTTCCTCGTATTTCTGCATTCATCAAAATAATATAAAACACAAAAAATATCCTCAGTTGTCAGTAAAACCGTAGGGACTCTGCAAAAGAATCAAAGCCTTCTGGTTCCCTGGGTAGGAGAGGAAGCTTTGGTCCCAGTGCCAGAGGCAAAGAAGAAACGGGGTGTTATTTTAGCCCACCATAAAAAAAACACACAAAAAATATTTCTACGTATGTTCTTTATAAACTTTGATACCACACAATTAAGGAATCCAGTTTGCGAGACGTTGCATCAAAAAATGCGGGATTACTCATGCTGTATCCCGGCTGTCTGGGATTGATTAATAGAATAAAAAAGTTATAGAAAACATTGGTTTAGACAACGCATCGTTTTGTTTAATTATTATGTACGCCCTAGCTTCGCACGGGTGCAATGCTGATATTAAATATATTATGCATGTATTACACATACAAACCCTCTTGAATCATTCATCTTGAATCACTCTATCTATTAAAAGAAATCGCATCAAAATCCGTTGTTAGTTTTAGAGATCCTTGCATACATAGGAACAGACGGTGAGAAGCGACTTTGTTTTATACTACGAGTATGTAATGATTTTAAGAACATAACTTGGAATTTGGACAATAATGCAAAGATGGTTTTAGATCATTAATCTACTTAACCCTATAAATTGTCTATAATCTTTGGATTTTTTAAAAAGAATTCTTATAAAGTAAATGTTAAAAAAACTGTACTGTGTTGTAGGTTCGATTCCCACCCAGGACAAATGTTTGTGTGATGAATTCAATCATATGTTCTGTGTCCTGGTGTAATTTGTCTATAATCTACACTAATATAATAAAGAGGTAAAGTTTGTTTTTTTATTTTTTTTGTTTGTAAGAGGTAATCTCTGGAACTACTGGTCCAATTGGAAAAAAATTAGCAACAATAGAAAGCTGCTTTACTCCTGAGTGACATAGGCTATAAATTATTTATATAACATGGATGTTAACCGAGCTATCACTACAAGAAATTTTCCGCGGACGAAGTCGCGGGCAGAAGCTAGTATGTATGTATTTAGAAATATAGAAGTATGTTTATCAGTTGTCTAGTAGCCATAACACAAGCTCTGCTTAGCTTGGGACTAGACGACGTTGTGTGACAGTTGAGGAATATATTATGTGGAATATTATTATGTCTACAAAACTAGCAACAACCACACATAGCTTCCGCTTCAACACAGTCAATTCCCATAAAATCCCGTAAAAGCCAAGTTTTTAATTTAGCTCCCCTCACTATTATGCATCGATAGTGGTCGATGGCGTGATGAGAGAGCACGTCGATAGTCCGGACTCCGGAGTCGTGCTGCCAACAATGGGAGTAGCCGGGATTTATTGCGGCCCGGGATCTGTACGGGATGATAGTGTTGGGACTAGGGTGGACCTGACTGATATTCCCTAATATTATTTTATATATATTAGGGGATTTTTATATATTATGCGGAATGATAGCGTTGCGTTGGGGCTACGATGGACCTGACTGATATTTCCGAATATTTGTTTATGTATAGCACTCACTCCATATATTAAAAAAAATCGCATCAAAATCCGTTGCGTACTTTTATAGATCCAAGCATACATATGGACAGCGGTAAGCAACTTTGTTTTATGTAATGAAGAATACCTATGCTTAGTCAGTCTTATAATGTTCCCACGGCTAAGACTCAGGCTAGGCCTCATCTTTGGAGAAGGAATGGACCGCAATCCATTACGAAGACCCAGTGCGGGTTGGTAGATGTTACCGGCGTTTGAATGGTCCTTGCGTGTAAAAAGCATTCAAAACGTTTGAGAGTTTTGAAGCAATGGTTACCTGAAAAGAAGCTGAAATATATTTTCTACCTAAACTTTGGTAGACATAACTTGAAATCATACCAATAGAAGAAACTAAACTTGGACTGTTTTATAACTATATTCCTAGTGAGATAGTAATTAATATCTTTCGTATAACTATGTTACGGTATCTAATTATATCTCTAGGAATATAAGTATATTACGGCTTTATCTATCTTACTGCGACATATACATAACACATGCATAATATACTCAATGTCAGTATGCGTGCGAAGCTGGCGCGGGTCGCTAGTATTTCTTAAAAAACAAACAAATCATATCCATACAATTCTTTAGTTCCTGAAAAATGAGCCCGGCGTCATAGCGGAAGGCACAATAGCTCCATGTTAGAGTTCAATGGACCTACTTTGTTTATGCTGTCATTACTTCTCCTACCGTATTTTCCATAACTCCCACATATGAATATCATCTAGTTACATTGTAAACAAAAATCACGTTTATTCTGGATGACTCAGTAAAACATCAGTAGTACATGTAAAAAAATATCAAGTAAATTATATACTCTCGTAAATTTACAAAATTTGAAACTGAAGGTATGGGAAAACTTCTTTTAGCAATGAGCTAAAAGCACTCATCTACGTTTGTACATAATTATATACTTATGTATAGTTTATAGCACTTGCATCTTTAATTTTTCCTTAATTTTTTGTTCTCTGGCTTCGACCCTTTTTAGAGTATCTACAACAAATGTTGTGGTCGAGTGTCTCTTTCTGAAAGTAGGTATTCTGTAAAAGGGTCGAAGCCTATTGGGGCCCAGGGTCTCTTTCTGATAGGAAAACGTGACCCCAGTGCGAAAGATATAGAAGGAACGAGGCAGGGTGTTTAGTCAGTAAGATTCTGACACTGTTTCCCGTTCCGCCCAAGGGCGGCATTATTCTGTAAAAGCGACAAGCGCTAAAATTCGTAGAGCCTAGCTTCAGACTCACCTAGATCCGGCGGCTATACTTGTATGTATGTGTCTATGAGCGTAAAGAGGTCATGCCTAAAGAGCCTTACAATAAACAATTAACTACATACGTCAGGGGTGGCCAACCAGTCGATCGCGATCGACCTGTCGATCTCTGTTGCTAATCCAGTCGATCTTGGCAAGTGTACTCAATTTTAGGCCAAAAGAACTATGTCCATATTGTAAAGAGCTAGTATATCTGCCGCTACATTTTATCACCTGATCGCCCCGTAAATTTTTGTTTGTCGAAAAGAATTCGTGGTAAGTTGCTGAAATTTTCATTTGTATTGTTAAGTTCATTTAGAGAGATCATTCAGTTCATTCAGATCTCACAGCATCTAACCATTACACGGTAGATTCTGGATCGAATCAGGTTGGCCACCCCTGGCATACGTAGTAAAATAACAAAATAGAGACTAACAAACAATCACTAACCTAAAAAATCTCTCTCAACTTTCAGCATCATAAAAACGAATGTCCGATACAGTTAGGGGCCATTTCTAACCGCTGTAACAAATCATATTTGGTTTGGTTTCCAAAAATATAACGATTTGTTTAATGTCGTATTGTTTATTAAGAGAAATCCTATCTGTACGCATATTTCATTTGTAACGCTTTCTCCATTGTCTTGTTAATGTTATGAAATAAATATTTGTGGGCATGACAAAGTAAGTGTTGAAATCTAACTGAACAGTTCGATATCTTTGCGCAGTTAATTCTTATCGCCCACTGATATTGATGTTTCGAAATTTTAGAGAAAACGCGGAAGCGATTTCGTGTATAAAGAATCGCCAAACATAATTGGCAGATGTTTTTTTTTTGGTGGAGAAAAAATATCTTGACATCTTGGGTGGAGAGGCTGATAGTAAAAGACTTCATCATCATCAGCTTTTTAATGTTCCCACTACAGGGACACAGGCCTCCTCTCTCTAGGAGAGGGAATGGGCCATAATCCACCACGCGGGCCCAGTGCGGATTGGTGGATGTCACATGTCTTCGAATTTTTGGTTCTAGGACATGCCGGTTTCCTCACGATGTTTTCCTTCACCGTTTCGAGAGCAGTGGTGATGAAATAAATTACACAAAGTAATGCGCCTGGCTGGGTTTGATCCCGCGACCTACGACTCGTAAGTCGGGGCCGTTACCATTCGGCCACCACTGCTCCTAAAAAAAAAAACTTTTACTATCTAAAAACTCATCCCGTTCCTTCGTTAGATTAGTTCCAGGGCTCTAGTGTTTACTTTCACATTTACCCTGACCTCAGTCTTCGTCGCTACTGAGCCCTGCAGGTTACTGACAACTCTTTGAGGTGCACGGGAACAGTACTACAGTATGCAAGGATTTAGAGCTCGTAGAACAAATGATCGATGGGGCTGGCTAGAGAGGCCTTCCCACAAGTTAGAACTATGACTTAGTGAGCTGGAATCAAAGTGTATGCGAGACGCATAGGACCGGATGTTGTGGCAACACTTTGGTGAGGCCTATGCCCAACATTAGAAATCTTTCGGCTTGAATCATGCAGAGCAAGCGGAATCATCTTCTTCAATTATTTAAGTGACTGTATTTTCTAGACAAGGATCAGGCATTGGTTGTCTTCAAAGAGATGTCAGATGCGAATGCCAGGGCTTCAGGATTATATAAAAGTAGGAATACTAGTGAAATCCTCTTATGTCGACATACGGTTGGTGCAGTTGTTGAGCGGCGCGGCATTGCATCACTGCTTCTCACGAGTTCAATTCCGGAGTTTGATTATTTTTTGGTTTTTCGGGATCGTTTTGAGAGCAGTGATGATGAAATAAATTACAAAAAGTAATGAGCCTGAGTGGGTTTAAATCCAGCGATCTACAACTCGTAAGTATATAAGTATAAAACTAAAGACGCGAGTGAAACAGCGGGGTATAGCTAGTCTGCCATAACCTTTCTCAGTTCTAAATAAGACATAATATTACAAAATGAACTGGAACCGTAAGCCGCAGTGGACAAATCGTGAGAAACAATCCTCACTAATAAAAATGTCACACGTAGGTCCGTTCAGAGGGCTGGAGGAATGCACAGAGGTACTGAATGTGAGGATGCGAAGACTTTATTGCAAGGAGATAAGAGCTGTTTTGGAATAGCATGTGTGATTGATTGTGGAGTGGAGTAGGGTCACCATATTAAGGATGTAAATCAGGACTTATTCTTTTTTATTTTTCTTTAAAAGAAAGAAAACAATACTTAAGAATATCTTTCTTGATAGACTTTGGGTTTAATTGATTTCCCACCTCAAATTAAATTATGGTCGTTTTAATCCCGTGAAGGGTCGATCCGGTACATGAAACACTATCGACTTGTAAAGATAAAATTAAAAAATTAATTAATTTTATCTAAAACTAAAATAAATTCACGCATATACAAAATTCATATCTTTAAGTAAAGAACAACTGAGCGGGGTTAGTGGCGGAAGGTAGTTAATACGCATCGACCGACAACGGCAAAACCACTGTACAAAGGTGGACTTAATAATTCTATAAACTTTAAACTCTTGAGCCCCAGGGAAGGCCGGCCTTCACACACCTATTGTCTTCCTATTATCTCACAAATTACGTTAATCAAAAGGTCTATTATAAAATCTATTTAGAAAAAGAAAAGTGTTTAAGAAGACACCAACAATTTTAATAAATAAATCAATACAGACAATCTCAACAAATCATGGTGACCCTCACAACACACTAGTGAGGGATTGCAGATTTAATATGGTCCGTCATTATCGATAAGTAACGCGCTAATTTACTTGTCGCTGCTTGTCGGCACGTCCACATTCCTAGGGTTGGGATTTGTCGATAAAATTACTTTGACCTTTTTGCAAATCCAATTTTGGATGTTTGGATGTTGTAGTCAAAGATGATCGATCAATCTATTGTAAGTGGTTGTTAGACGATGGTTTTATGTATCTTTTGTGTAATAAGTTTAGATGATGCTGGTTAGCTAAAGAGGTCGCTACGGCTTTTAGCTTATTTCTGTCAACAATTTGTCTCTGCTTGTGTTTGTTCTTCAATTAAATATTTCTCAATATAGCTTTTCTGAACATAACATAATAATTAGTAAATCTCCAGTTCTGAAAACTGTATTTTTACTCATACTTACTAAATGCTGTCTCGTTGTCATAATAGTTGTTGGCATACTTGTAATAACTATTACAAGTGTAACTATTACAAATATTTTAATCGTAAGGACTCTGTAAAAGGTTCGAAGCCTACTGGGAACCAAGGTATCTTTCTGAAAGGATGGTTTGGCTCCAGTGCGAACAGCAAAGAAGGAACGGGGTGGGATGTTTAGACAGTAAGTGTCGCTCCACCAAAGAGCGGGATTCGCCATCGGATGATTTTTGAAAAAAGTATTCTAATAAAATATGAAAAATTATCTTAATTTCTCCAGAATCACCATCATAGCCAGGCCAGGCTTCCCACGTCAGGCTGCGAAGCACCAGGAACGTCATCATCATCACAGTCGAAAGATGTCTGACGACTGGAGGATGTGCGTCTCACATTCATCAGATTCCCGCGACCCTCACCAAATCGTTGGTCTACCTTGTAGGAGGCCTTCCAACCTTACGTCTAACGTACGTGGGCAACTAGTTACCATTTTAGAAATTTTTGTCACATTAGTTATTTTTTTTTATTTGCTATAAGTTAGTGCTTGACTGCGATACCAACTGATAGTAAGCAGTGATGCAATCGTTGATGGTGAGGCACACTAGTCTATTAATTTTTAATTGCTTATAGCAATAAAAAAAACATGGTCTACCACTTAAGTTTAGCGATTCCTCGGGCTATAGCAGTCACCTTGGTAATCTGAAAAGTAAACACTTTTAAACAAATAGAGGTTTACTTAGTTTCAAGGCTGTTTTTGACAGGTAAACATTTCACACATCTCGCCTGAAGATTTTAATCCAAATTAGTCCAGGCGTATTTTAACTTTTGAGACCCCGGCGTTCAGACACCTATTGTCTTCCTATTATGTCTCTAATTACGATAATCGAAAGTTTAAATAATCGGGGTACATAAACAAAAAGAAATATTACAATGAATTGAAAACCCCTTCTTTTTAAGAAGTCGGTTAAATAGTACATTGTTATACGAGGGATGAAAGAAAGTTATTTAGTCCCGAGAAATTTCTTGGCGACCGAGCGACAGCGAGGTCGCTAATAGTTCGAGGGACTAAATAACTCTTGAACCCGAGGTAAACACTGTGCTTTTCATTACGAATACGAGGAAAATAAAAATAATAAAAACCTGAGTCCTCGTCAAAGGTCTTCGTATGTTTTTAGGTAGATATATTTCTTTTGATTTAGGCGGTAAGCGGTTTTCTCCTCTTCAGAATCTTGCGTTAAATTTATAACTGAACCTGATGAACTTATCGTGTTATTAAAAATTTCTTGTAACAGAGATTTAGCAAAATGTAAACAAAACTTTAGACCTCGAAAAAAAAAACAAGGAAGATCAAATCGGCCACAGATTATAGAGAGACTACCATTTACCCGCCAATTTTTTTTTTTAGTGATCGGCTCCCTGGCTTTTCAGTCAATATTTTTCATTTTGTCATTGTAAAAATGGGTCAGGTCAACATTTTTCTCAAATATATATTAGTTTTAATGAAATAGTTGAAAGTAAATTAAAATAAAGTCATTAAAAAAAAGTATTCTTAAATTATTTCTATTTTTATGTTATTTCAATTGTACTGGCAGTATATAAATTCGGGTCACGGTTCAATAGAAATGTCAAAATAGAACTAGTTTTTTTTTTAATATTTGCTGTCTAAATATTAAAAAAACAACTGTCAGTTGTAAAGTAAAACTCCCTAGGGAGTAAAAGTACTTCTTCCAACCCTGTCCGCAGGCATCTTTACACCTACTTTCAGAGTATGAGTAATGAAAAATACATTTTAAACCGCTCGTTTCTTAACATAACTTAATACATTATCTGTCACCTGTGCTTACCACTTAAAATAAAGCTGCCATGATTGTTTTATAATGCACATTTTTATTACTAACACATTATATTGTAATCAAAATGAATGCCCGCCAGGTACGTGTGAAATAAATGGCAGGGGATGGCCCATTTTGTAGTGAACTGTCAACGGCCGCACGAAATAGTGGCTAATGAATTAATGGGTATGTTATAGAAGGTTTATTTAGCACCAGGTGTGAGGCCTTGAGAGAAGCGGTGGCCGAGAGGTATCGGCCCCGACTTACGAGTTGTAGGTTGCGAGTTCAAACCCAGCCAGGCGCATTACTTTGTGTAATTTATTTCATCTCCACTGCTCTCAAAACGGTGAAGGAAAACATCGTGAGGAAACCGGCATGTCCTACAACCAAAAATTCGAAGACATGTGACATCCACCAATCCGCATTGGGCCCGCGTGGTGGATTATGGCCCATTCCCTCTCCTAGAGAGGAGGCCTGTGTCCCAGCAGTGGGAACATTGTAAGGGGCCTTGACCCCTTGGACATTGGCCCCTTGAACGTGGTGGGGTGTTTAGTCAGTAAGAGTCTGACACTGTTTCCCGCTCCGCACAAGAGCGGGATTCGTCATTGGATGATTTTTGCCCACCATAAAAAAAAACCAGGTATGAGGCCAAAACCTGATTGATCAGTTAGTAAGCTTTTTTATTAATAGGCTCGCGGTTGACTGCTCTCTGCACTCTCATCTGATGGTAAGCGATGATGTAGCGAACGATGGAGCACGCTTGCCTAGAAGTGACCTATTCACTTTTGACTCAAAAACCCCTAGGTTATAGCTATCACTGGCTCTAATAGGAAATTTCTCCTCATCCAATGTATTCGCATTTCCGCGACCCTCATGTTATCGGTCAACCATGTGGGACGCCTTCCAACACTGCGTACTCTGGTATACCAGGCGCTTTACTTAGTATAATATATTTCATCATCACTGCTCTTGAAACGGTGAAGGAATTCATCGTAATGATGACGGAATTTCCTAAAAAAAATCGAAGTTATGTAACATCCACAAACTTACATTGAGCCCGAGTGGAGGATTCTCTCTTCTAGGAAGGAGAACTGAGTCCTGAGTATGGACATTTAAAGGCTTAACTAAACTTATGTTCAAGTAAGACTATTAAATCCTTTAGTTCACATACCTATTGTATTTCCATTATGTCTCTAATAACAGTATTCGGCAGGTTAAAATTTGCATTATTTTAATTGATAAGCTAACTAAAAAGAAAAAGAAATCCTGGACTTATAATTAACTGAAATCGTCGATAACTCAACATTCTTTGAGCTGAACTGTTGTTTGTCCCTTCTCTATTAAAGAAGAAACTTTTACACTGCCGTGCAATAATAAAAACCCAATATTAGTTTCTGTTTTTTTTTTATCTACCTTATTGTCTTTCAACCTTATCGATTTCCTGTTAAAAATGATACTCTTTCGACATCCTAATTATAGCATGATTTATCACCGACAATGTCCTCTAAAGTTGTCAAATTGGTCAATTTAGCCAGCAAATTGGGCAATTTGACCGCATTGCCAACTAGTCGGGGATATAATTTTATTTAAATAGTTGTAGAATAAAGTATTGCTGTATCTTTACTGAGTATTTAAGGTAATCATCGGGTAATTTGAGATATTTATCACATTGAATCTTGACATTAAGAGGTAATTGTGTTTGATTACTTATGCGTAGACGCATGATTCAAGGCTAGCAAGTCAAAGTTTTCGTGTTGGCTGGCCAAATGTTTCTTTTTTAATGTAATCTTTGAACTACTTATCAATATGTTTTTAGTTTAAAATATTGCAATATCTTTAAGTAGTAAAAATTTTAAGTAAATATTGATTTAAAAAAAGTACAAATACATAGATACCCCCGGCAAAGTTTGTAAAGAATGATTTAATAACTGAAATCTATATATTTATATAATTATGCTATGAAAAGAGAAACTGTCTGACTGACATATACAAGGCTTGCACTGTTGAAACTATTGGGACTAGGAGAAAAATAGTACATAATTTCATAATTATGTACTATTTTTCTTACTATGATGTAAGATGATGAAGAAGAAGATGAAGAATATTTCAAAATTAATTCTCTAAACGGATAAAACGGAGTTACTGGTTAGCTAGTTTAATTCGTTAAGCCCCAAGAGGACACCGGTGTCCACATACCTATTGTCTTTTATTTGTGTCTATAATCATGGTAGTCGAAAGTGTAAAACGTTTTTGATCTAACTGGCAATGAAGATGTAAAATACTTTCTCGACTAAAAACATAACATTAAAAAAAGATTGTTATATATAATGTTAATAACTAGAAATTTCTACGCAAGTTGTCATTATAACTGTAACAATAACAGCACTGATTCCCACAATAGTGTGAAACTCAAATTAAACAGACTTGTCATAAAAATGACCGTAATTTTATGATATTAACGCCTTCAGCGCGAAAACATTAATAAAATAATATAATATAATAATTTGCAATTTGTAATTAAAATCCGTTCGATGCAATCATTTTTTTATCAGACAGTAAAGTATATTTTTGCCTGAAGCAATGGCAGATGTAACATGATTTATAATGAGTCCACTTTTTTAATGGCTTTTCGAAAAATATTACACAAAAATATTTTGTTAAAAAAATCAAAACATGTGGGACTGTCGCACTGTCACTGTCCCGAAGTGTAGTGGGATGGTTTCGTTTTGGTACTTTTTATTTTATTATTGAAACAATTTCTTACTTTGTATTCACCCTATGCAAGTATTATATTTGACAGTAGTTAATACTTTAATTTACTTTGGTAAATTCGTTTAGTTATGTTTTTTGTACTTTTTTTATCTTTTCTACTTTGTTCACTTACCTATGCATTGCCATACAACATACTGCCAGAGCTTTTGGTGTCTTTCAGTCGATAGTGATGCTGAGAGCTTGATATTTTCATAACATGTAGTTTCTGCTTTATTGTACACCATTACACATACAAAAATAAACTAAAACACATAAACAATGAGCAGCCTTATCGCATATCTGACTTCTTCCAGGCAACCTGGAATGGACAGTAATCGCCTGGATAAATAATGGAGGTATCATTAGTGTGACAATACAGTAACAAACATATCAGTATTATATACATTTTTATATGGAATATATACGTATGTATCATTTATTTTAACCATAAAAACATTCACTTATTCGAACTTTTATGATTTTTCCAACCCAACTATTCAGTGCAAGTATCAAAATCACACAGTCCCCTCACACCCCTAGCTATACCATACTGCAAAGGTATCCGATGCCCATATGTTCAGTTTTTTGGTGAACTGATAGGTTTCCATGCATTTTTTACCAAAAATTGAAAAAAACATCGCGTGCGTTTTGTTTATTGCGAAAATTGGAACACGACGCTGAACCCGCATAAATGTGGACAATGAAACCTTCTGCTGTGTGGAATGGATTGCTTTTGTTAACGTTAAAAAAATTTATTTATTTTAGTGTGAAGCATTTGATTTATGGTGAATAAATAATTAAAGTTTATTGAGTTGTTCTCCAAATATTTTTACTATATTATTTTTGCCACACATTCTTTTTTTATGTTAGGAGGAACAACAATATGCTACACTATAAAACGTTGATTAGTTAGGTAAGTACACAAGACATACAATATTGTAGTGATCGTGTGGTACACATATAAGTCACTAGAATGTCATAAGTACATAACCAAAAAGACTAACAAAAAAAAAACCAATAAAATGTAACTATGTAACTAAACCATTAAAAGGTAACAATAAGAAGAAGAGTAAAGAAGAATTATAAACACTTTTTATTATTTTGCACTATTTTTTTAATATTTCTATTTTTGAAACATATTATAAAAGCTCTGCTATTCATATAATACCTTGAACTTACAGAGTGAACATGCAAAAATATCTTTCTAAACTGTCATGGCGTATTTATTCACATCGTAAAATCTATCTTTAGCTTTACACCGGAAATAATGAAACGATACATGACTAAACGATCTAATAATTCAAACGGAATCTCAACTTTAATATATCTGCACCATATTCTATTAATCTTCGGACCATAAATAATCTAGAATTCTCAGTAGCCGCCATCTTAGATTCGTTATGACATATTTCAAATTAATTATCAAATTGACACAAATGTCTTTGGCATCGCTGAATGTTGGTGTAATAATTTGTTGCGATATGATAGGAATTGAGATGCCTTGGATAACTGCTCTTAACGGTAAAGGGAAAATTCGTGAGGAAACCGTCCTGTCCTAGAACCAAAAATTTGAAGTCGCTTGACATCCAACAATCTGCACTGGATAACGGCCCATTCCTTGACAATCGTTTCTTTTAATTCATCAAGCCGCAACAGGAGACCAGTGTCCGGTGTCCGCACCCCTACTGTCTTGTAATTGTGTCTGTAATAACAGTAGTTGAAAGGTTAAATATATTTAACAGAACCTCTGTTAATCCTAACATGTCTTTTAAAGGTACAGGGACCCGGAAACATTCTAAAATAAAAAATAAAACCTAATTATAATAATAAAAAATACAAGTAACAATATTTACCAAAAACTATGCTAGTAGCTATAACACTCCGATTCCATAATATATTCAATATTCTAATCTTATAAATTAAATCACTTACCTATCTGTATAATTAAATCAAACAAAACAAAACCAAATCACATAATTGAAATTGAAACATAAATCATAAAAAAAATTGCACTAATAGATTATTATTTACCAATAATTAAAATGAAATAAAATTAGTACAATATCTCTGAGTTATTTTTATAACATGACTGTGTATCCATGGTTCGGAGTGAGGAGGAGTGGCAGGCGGTCGCCTCCTTCTGCGAAGCAGTAATGCTAGCAAGGGAGGAGGCTGACCGAATAAGGCAACGCCGTTTGCGCCCTAGATGCCGCCGGGATTCCGATCCTGACTTCCGGCCACCGTAGGCGCGGGATTGCGGACGGTGAGCATTGGGTAGCTCGCCGTCCGGTCGTCTGGTAATCGTCCGGACAGAAGGGTCGAAGCCAATTAAGGCCACGGGTTTGCGTCTGAAAAGGAAGGCTCTGGGCCTGGTATGTATGGCGATGTAGGAACGGGGTAGGTTGTTTAGTCAGTGAGAGTCTGACACTTGTTTTCCGCTCCGCCCAAGAGCGGGACTCGTTACTGGATGATTTTTACCTACCATAAAAAAACATGAATGTGTATAAAACCAATAAGGTCTATAATGGTTCATTTATTAGTTTTGGAATAGGCAGTCTACATAAATTTAGCAACACTTATGAACCATTTTGATTCCACATTTATTAAAGTAACACTTGGTAACTACATAAGTGTTTATGGTTAATTAAGGGCACTAATTAATTTTAATTTAACAAATTAAGCGACAGTAACAAAGCAAGACAAATAGATTGGATTACAAAGCGTAACCTTGGCAAGGTTCTCATGGCACACTTACGAGACTTCTATGAATCCTATGCAATGGGCGTTACTAAGAAATGGAAAATAAAAATGCCAATTATATAATTAGGTATTTCTTTATTACACAAAATTACGCATTATTTGCGGCCTATAAATGCCTCCATTCTTCTTAATCACATCTTTATTTTGCAAGTTGGTTTAAAAAAATTCGTTTACACGTAATTTTTTTTTTCGATGCTAGATGAGTCCAGTGTTACCTAGCTGACTACCCTGAGAAGAAACACCGAAACAAATTCAGGGGTCAAAGTCTCTTTTAAACTTGAGCAAACGCCGGTTCGCATACCTGTCATTGTCTTTCTATTTTGTCTCTAATTACGATACTCGAAAGGTTAAACTCCATACAGTAAAAGGCAGACTACGTGGGTAACAGATACCTCGCCATGCCACCTCCGCCGGGACCCAGAAAACGAGGAAGGCCTAAGAGGCGTTGGATCGACGTCGTAAGGGACGATATGCGTGCCAATGGGCTTACGGCAAAGGACGCGAAAGACCGAGCGAAGTGGAGGCGTTTGAGTTGGAAAGCGGACCCCGGGCACCGAGGTGAAAGCCAAGGTAGCAACCGGGACGATGATGATGATGATGAGTAAATATGTATTGGTCAAATCACATAAAGACCATGCAGATTTGTTTGAAAGACCCATACAAATGTAGAAAGAACCATACAATGTCCAACAGTGAATTTCTTTCAGCTGAAATGATATTATGAACACAACATTGGTCAAATGTAAGCAGTGGAATTCCCTGCAGTAGTCTGTGTTTCCTGATAGCTACAAAACTAGGGGTCTTTAAGTCAAGGTTACTTCTAGGCAAGCGTGCTCCATCGTCGACCACATCGTCGCTAACCATCAGGTGTGATTGTGGTCAAACGGGACCCTATCAACAATGTAAATTTCAAGTAAAAACCCATATTAGAAATCTACATATCAAAAAGATTGAAGGACTGCAACAATCTGCCTGCTGCGGTCTTCACATCCGATTATAATTTTGTGTCTTCAAGGCTAGAGTGAATAGGCCCTTCTAAACTAGTGCGCCTCACCATCAACGATTGCATCACTGCTTACCATCAGATGGGATCGCAGTCAAGCATAAGTTTATATCATATTAATAAAAAAACAAATACAAAATTCAAAACATCACAAAATAAATTCAATTAACCTTAATAAATAAAAAATGACACATTAATAAATAAAAAATGACACATAAAATTCAATAAAATTAGACACAATTATTCCAGTCTCTTAGTTATTCATATTGAATAGTTCTCTACAATACCATATTACCAAATGCATTATCTACGACGCCTGCAACCAGCCCCCTCACTCCTAGTGACCCTGAAGGTACACCCGCTTCTCGATACAACAAACACTTCTTATCACTTATCATTATCACGTAGACATACCTACACATGTGTACAACTGTCGCTATTCGCTTATCATTGAGTATACAGTCTCGGGGTATGAAGACGATATAGAGCGCGAATAATATTGACCAGGTGGTAGGAAAAGGTGGAATTATTGATGAAGAAAGTTAAATTTTATAGTATTTACCACCAAGATTATAATTGCTTTTGTATCAATAGATTTAATTTCTATTTATTTTATAAATTTAAGCCAAGTTCAACCCCATTTTGTATCAAGACAATCTGCGGCTATTTTAGCTAACTACGTGTTTTTGTACAAGGTTTCCCGTTAGTAAATTATATTATAGAATAGAAATAACTTCATTGTACACCAAAAAAGTAACACGACTTATACAAAAGCTTAACGTCTTAATATTTTTTGCTGGACTGGGGAAGTATTCCCAATCCAGCATAAAATATTAAGACGTTAAAAAATACTGTTGACAATAATTATTTATGTCTACTGGTATCTGTCCATTTACCACCATACATACACAAGACATCCAGACCCAAAAAAGCTATCTGTAGGCTAAACAAATTAGTTCGGTTCGGGAATCAAATTCACTAGACACAGCGCAGTAGTCAGTCGCTTAACTACTGCGCTAACTACGCCGTCATTTATCACAACTCACATACATAAGACACCCAGATCAAAAACAGCTATCTGTAAGGCTATACAAATATTTGTACTATAAGGGTATCGAACTGCCATGGGCGCAATAAAGAACCCCGGGACGCCTGAACAAAGGTAAAGAAGGAATAGGAGTGAGTTTTAGTTAGTAAAAGTCTGACACGCCCTCTCGCTTCACCAAAGGGCAGGAGATGTCATTGGATCTATCATCATAACTGGATCCTACCTAAAAAAAATGGGTATCGAACATTTGACAGCAGTGTTCGACTATTGCACCAACCGTCGTCGTTTATTAATAATCATCTAACTCTAGCTTGTCTAATCACTACCCCAAGGTCCCTCCTGTTCCTTACCGAGTCCTGTGTGGTCTGCCCGTATTCCGTAGCACCATAGCACGTGCTCATCAGCTGCCGGCACAAAAACGAGGAAGTGCACACGTTCTGTGCCGCGGCTCTGCCCGTGACGTTTTGTTCACTAAGTGCACGAGGTTTAGGGACTAGTTCGGTTTTAGAAACTTTTTGTTTAAGTAGGATGAGACAGCATAGGAAGGCGCCTTAAATTGATCTGAAATTAGTAATAGTTTTTTTTTTTTATGGTGGGCAAAAATCATCCTTTGGGCGAAAAGAGAAACAGTTTCATACTCTTACTGACTAAACACCCCACCCCGTTCCTACTTTGCCCTTAGCACTTGGGCCAACCCTTCCTTTCAAAACGAGACCCTGGGCCCCAACAGGCTTCAACCCTTTTGCAGAGTCCCTACGTGGATGTAGATAGTTATGTTTTGAGAAAATTAAATATCATCAGAGGTATCGGATTAGGTGCTATTATATTGGAATTAGGTAGAGTTATGTTCATGTGATGGATGGATGCGAGACGCATTGGACCGGTTGTTGTGGCGACGCTTGGAGAAGGACTGTGTCCAACAGTGACGTCATTCGGCTAAATGATGATGATGATTCATGTACTTACACTAATTTCATACAACGAAAGATTAAAGTTAATTGCCTCAAATACCGAGAAACATGTTAAAGAGCATAAGTAATTTGTTTTCATGACATTTTCAGAAATATTGCAGAAAAAAATCCAGCATTAATGACGAGTAGGAGGAAAGTAGTTAACCGCACCTTATTTGATCGAAAAAAAAATCTTAGTTAATATAACTTAAGAAGAGATGTAATTTATACAACGAAAGATTAAAGTTAATTGCCTCAAATACCGAGAAACATGTTAAAGAGCATAAGTAATTTGTTTTCATGACATTTTCAGAAATATTGCAGAAAAAATCCAGCATTAATGACGAGTAGGAGGAAAGTAGTTAACCGCACCTTATTTGATCGAAAAAAAAATCTTAGTTAATATAACTTAAGAAGAGATGTAATTTATACAACGAAAGATTAAAGTTAATTGCCTCAAATACCGAGAAACATGTTAAAGAGCATAAGTAATTTGTTTTCATGACATTTTCAGAAATATTGCAGAAGAAAATCCAGCATTAATGACGAGTAGGAGGAAAGTAGTTAACCGCACCTTATTTGATCGAAAAAAAATCTTAGTTAATATAACTTAAAAAGAGATGTAATTTAAAAAGGAAAGAAAGAAAAATCTTTCAAAGAAAAACATTCATAAAAATTGTATATTAATCTTTGTTTTATTTGCCTTACCTATCTCTGAAGTTTTTATTATTATGTATTTGTAATATAGTTGGCCACACAGGATGTTATTAGAAATCCCGAGAAGACATTAAAAGCATTTAATATACTTTTTATACCAGGTATGTTTCCTTGAGATAATTTTCTATTATCACGTGGGCAAAACCACCTAGATTTCTAATAAAAAAAAAAAAACAAAATTAACCTATTTAATCGAGATACAACTCCCCTAATCTTTATATATAAAAAGCGAAATACGGCCTCACTGATTCCTTCCCCAAAAAAAGATCAGAAAATATTATGTATAATGTATTTGTATTACACCTACAAACTTATTTGCAGGTTCCTTATAGGAAGTAAACGTCCGCTAAGAACGCATTTTACGATACTCTACCCTTAAGGGGATAAATCGACTTTCACTAGTAATATTTAAATACAAAACACAAAAAATCACAATAATCAAATCAGAAGTTAATAAAAAAACTCAATAATTCGTTCCGCACGTGTTTCGAGCACATGTGCAGTAAAAGGACCAATTCAAGAAAGAAAGAAAGAATCAAAAGGACGAATCGGAAATCCTTTACATCCTAATAGTTCAAAAAAAAGCCACACCCACTCACAAGTACTTGTCGATAACCAGTTCCATCTGACCCGTGAGTACTTTACAAGAAAAGGAGGTTGTAGGTCTTTTTACGTTTGGTGGTAGTTCATAATTTTTGAATGAACTATTGAATGAAAAAGGCAGTTTCCGGTGCGTTTGATATCAAGTTATTAGATCTGTTTTTTGAATAGGCTTGTACAATGGTGTACCGATGACAAGTTTGTGCTAATCTATATTTAGAAATGGAGAAACTGACTGATATACCTATCAATGCACAGCCAAAACTAATACTGGCTTTAGAAATACTGAGATTAGGATGTATGGGATTAGAAAAGCTAATTTACGTTGAGCATCAAAAGTAGCGGAACGAAGACTACCATAAGCTCTTAGCGCGATCCATTTGACCACCTAAACTGAACTGTTAACAGGCCCAGCTTGGGCAGAGCATTGCCGAGTCCCCTCATGGGGGTGAGCAACAGCGGCGATCTCTAGCGCTGGGCTTTGGTAGAAGCCATGATCCGGAACGAGGAGTGGCAGGCGGTCGCCTCCTTTTGCGAAGCAGTAATGCTAGAAAAGGAGAACGCCGACCGCATAAGGCGGCGTTCACGCCCTAGACGCCACCGAGATTCGGATTCCGACTTCCAGTCAGCGTAGGCGCATTCTTGTGGATGACGTGCAATGGGTAGCTCCCCGTTCAACCGTCTGGTAACGCCCATTAACAGTTTTTTTATGGTAGGTTGAATATGACGAATCTCTTCCCTTGGGCGGAGCGAGAAACAGTGTCAGACTTTTACTAACTAAACAACCCGTTACTACATTGCCATACATACTAGGGCCAGAGCCTTCCTTTCAGACACAAACCCTTGGCCTTAGTAGACAGCGTGTTACGAACTTACGATTAGAAAAAAGATTATGTGTCACGGAAACTGTTCCCATGATCAACCTTGAACTTAATTATTACCAAACTAAACGAATTAAGTACACCCAGATGAACTTATGACGTAACAAACAAAATATAACAACGCAATATCATTAAAAATCGGGCCCAACCAATCATAACAAACACAAAACCTCTCACTTCCAAACGACTGGTCAGCAACTCTTAAAAAAAACCTACAATAAAGAATTCATCCATTAATCATTTGTATAGTAAAATAAATGCGCGTTTAATAATATTGACAGATGTAGTATCTTCACGCTAAGGGGCAAGGGGTCAGGCAGAGAACGAGCATTAATCTGCACTAACTGTACTTCGTCTCACGCAGAGGCGTAGCTACCGCCGTATCTGCCGTATCAATTATACTGGGCCCCCGTGGTACAGGGGCCCCGACCTAGGTAAAAATTCACAACATGTTTTCCACAACCATCTCATAGGGCAGCTAAGCATCAGTAATAAAAATACGTTTTTTTTTTTATAAGGGTCCCCCCGAAGGACTTTTGATACGGGGACCCTGTGGGACTAGCTACGCCACTGGTCTCACGTCTGCGCTTGCGCATTAGTTGAGGAATTTCGAGAACATCTGTGTGTAAGAGAATTTTTAGTTGAGCTTATGTTAATTAAATTTATTTTTATAATGTTAGTCATGTTTTTAATGGAGTATAGTCGTCAAAAACTATCATTTATCCATCAGTAAGTTTGTAAGGTATTTTTAATGAAGTGCAGGTATGAATTTTAATTCAAGTGGTGTTGAAGTGGAGCCACTTTACAATAATTTTTATAAAAATGCATTGTCGTAGTATCGCATTGTCGTAATGTCGCAATGTCGCAATTTCGCAATGTCGCAATGTCGCAATGTCGAATTGTCGCATTGTCGCATTGATTTTTTTATATAGGGATAACTTTTTTCAATACTAAAAATTACTCCTGTGAAATTATCCAATTAGGTATTTCTGTCACTCTAGGATGGTGCGAGAGGGCTTTTCAAACTTTTCCTGGCTAAAACCACACCTGTGTCACCTTTGGCTGCTCTTTGCGTTCCAGCACCACGCGTCTCTTTTTCAACCATTCAAGCGGGTAGCTTTTTTATGGTAGGTAAAAATCGTCCAATGACGAATCCCGCTCGTGGGCGGAGCGGGAAATAGTTTCAGACTCTTACTGACTAAACATCCTACCCCATTCCTCCCTTGCCTTATTCCCAGAGCCCCGGTATAACGCTTTCGCACTAACCCTCGGCTCCAGGAGGCTTCGACCCTGAAGTGCTCAAGTGGGTAGCTGGCTAATCTCCAGTGAGATTCGCATTCGGCCTGGAGGATTATTATCAATACCGGTACATGGTGGAAATCCCACCCGTACGTACAAAGCGTTTTGTGAACACTTTCATTATGCGTACAACGAAGGAGCGGAATTCCCTGGAAGTCTGTGTTTCCTGATACCTACAAACGCGAAACTATCTAGAAAAAAAAGATACCCAAATACTTTAGAAAATTTCTACAGATCATATCATATTATAAATCCATTTCTCATTTCCATGCTCAATAAAAGTCACTTTCAAAAACTGTAAAACGAAGTGACCACGCTTAACAATTGACCTGCAAATAAAATTTTACTCACAGATAAAACATTTCTCTTTATACAATAACAGTAACAAAACTGTGTATATTAGGTAAACAGGCCATCTTTTATGAGTACAATTGGCCAATTGGCCACAACCAATATACCGTCTGCGGAAACCAAACAGCAGTATCTCAAATTTTGAGACTTTTATTTTGTACTAGACATTTGCTGAACTTTCACCCGTGTCAGGCTTGCGGACGGCGAACAATGGGTAACTCGCCGTCCGATCGTCTGGTAACAAAAATCATCCAATGACGAATCCCGCTCTTGGGCCTTCATCCCGCCCCGTTCTTTCTTTGCCTTTCCCACTAGGGCCAAGCCTTCCTTTCAGCAACCCTAGACTCCTAGACCCCAGTGGGCTTCGACCCTTTTGCAGAGTCCCTACGGCTTTGCTGACGACTCCTTGAGGCGGAGAAACAGAGTGCGCCGTCGACGACTTGGGCTTCGTCCGGATTTATACCAGACGAGCGGACGGCGAGCTACCCATTGCTCGCCGTCCACAAGCCTGCTACCATCAGGTCGACAAACATAAGCCTATATTTAGGCTGATGAATAATAACAATAAAAAAAATATTGTAGCCGAAGCCGCGGTCGAACGTCGATATTAAATAATTTTTTGACAAAAACGCTGGTTTCTCAAAAAACATTTTGATTAAGTTACCACTCTTTGTCTTTCGAAGCCAGTCTATAACACATTAAAAATGTAGGTATGTATGTTTATGTTGTCTCAGTCCCTTTAAAATGATTTAATGTTTATTGTTTATTGATATTAGGTGAAAAAATGGCTATCTAACACTTACAGATATAAATTGCATTCGTTTTACGTGCATTTCTGTTTTATTTTAATAAAATTGATGGGTTTGTATAATTCTAATTGTGGAAAGTAACGATGAGTGTTTTATAGTGGAGAAGTTTGTTTAATTGTTGTGTTGGTTCCGTATAAAATATTATTGACTGCAGATTAAATACTAGTCTATTATAGCTAAGAGGGTTTTTTTTTTGGTGGGTAAAATCGTGCAATGACAAATCGTGCCCTTGGATGGAGCGGACAATAGTGTCAGGCTCTTACTGACTAAACAGCTCACCCCGTTAAAAAGTTGCCTTTCGCAATTAGCCCAAGCCTTCCTTTCAGAAAGAAACCCTGGGCCCCAGTAGGCTTCGACCCTTTTGCCAGTGCCAGTACTTTCTTTCAGACGTGAACGAAGCGTATGGTGTGAGAGGGCCGCTCGTCACCTCACGTGTGTGTCTGCCTCCTTTGCTAGCATTACTGCTTCTCAAAAGGAGACTGACCCGGCAAACTTCATACCGCTTAATGGTCTATGAATATTGTGATACTTAACGGTTTCTTTTTTCATGAGTTGTTCCATATTATCTCACCGTTTAATCCTTCTCTGGACTATCACGAATATTTCAAGACAATAATTAAACTAAAATTCAATATCAGTCTTAGGTATTAATGTTTCCACTGCTGGGACACAGGCCACCTCTTTAGAAGAGGGGATGGGCGGTAATCCACCACGCGGGCCCGGTGTGAGTTGGTGGATGTCACATGTCTTCGAATTTTTGGTTCTAGGACATGCCGGTTTCCTCACGATATTTTCCTTCACCGTTTTGAGAGCAGTGATGATGAAATAATAATAATTACACAAAGTTAAGGCCGCCTGGCTGGGTTTGTACCCGAAACCTACAACTCGTAATTCGGGGCCATTACCACTCGGCCACCACTGCTCACACAAATACAGCTATTTATTTTTATATTTAAGAAGATAAAGATCCATGCTCAAAAGTTCCTTGGGTAAGTTTCGTTATCCAAGTTTAACTGTAATATCTGTGTCTGAATGTAATCTCAAATAACAGTTAAATGCAACGACAGATTAATTTACAGAACCCAAAGAACATTTTTTGTGAGTTGATTGATTTTATAAAGCGTGGAATGTATTATAATGGTTACTATAACTGCACTTTGTATCCGTATGAAAACGAGCAACTAATTCATTTAGCGGTCTTATTCTGAATCAGAATTGCTTCGTCGCAACTTGTTGGCAACTGACGAGCGATTTAAATTTCTTCGAAAAAGCCTCTGAGGGCTTGGAACGCAGAGGGTGGCTGAAAGAAAACGGGTGGAGCTTAGTCAGTCAAAGTCTGACACTCCCCCTTCTCACTCTAGTCAGAGTGGAAGAAGTAATTTAATAATTTTCTTCCCTAAATAAAAATGACGCAGCAGGTGATGCAAAATTCAGTTTTTCGACGTTTTATGATGGTTATCCAAACTGTTCTAAATAGCTAAATGCATATATTCAATATACAAAGTCGACCAAAAATTTAGGGTCGCAGGAGTCCAATGGTTATGAGTATTTACTTCTTCTAAAAATAAGAAAATACAATACCATAAAAAAAAAAAAACTAATTAAAACAAACAAGCGTGATTTAATTTATCATCATCATTTCAGGCGAAAGAATAGAATAGAATAGAATAGAATAGAAAAACATTTATTCAATTCAGACAGCACAACATTTATAAAACATACGATAAAAAATAACAACCAAAACTTAAATGGTACGCTGAGCGTGCCCGAATCGAAAGGGTGACCACCTCAGCATTTGCTGGGCGTCAGACGTCCACCGTTGGACATAACTTCAATTATCGACCAGGCCTAAGCCTTCGAACCCTGCGTGTTCTGATACGCAGTCACCACTCCAGAATCTTTCAGCCCCATTCTATTCTGCAAGCAATATGCTTTGCTCACTACAACTTAGGTTTTAAAAAAAAGCTATAATGTACACTACCTTCGTGCTCTTTTATCTGTATTTATTCTTTTATATGTAATACAGATATACATAAAAATAAATTAAATTAATTGAAAAGTCCGTTCAGAATAAGGCCGCCACACTAGGTCAGGTCGGAGTGCAAAATGCGCCATCACTTTCTCCATCCGAGATCCATTAGACCGACAGGCTCATCTGTCTCAGTCAAATTACCTATAAACACGATTCTTTAGCCTTTAAAATAACATTCGAATGCATTAGACGTCTATAGATTTCTTTTGTTGACTACCTCTCGAAGAAACTTTTGAAGATTGTTTTAAATAAATATTTAAATGTGATTTTTAGATGTGTCGAGTCATGATTTGTAATTGAGTGAATCTGTGTATGTTTATTTATGCAAGGCTAAGTTTCAAATAAAGGTACATACATAAGATGCAAGCTATAAATTGAAAAATCATCAAATGATTTCTTCGGCTCTTGACTGAAAAGAGTGTACATGGAGTTTCTTTTTTCAAAGGTGCCTGTAAATGGTTAATCTATATACACCGTGAAATTTAAATGGTTGTTTTCCCTCAGCGAAATGGTTGTGTCTTGGTAATACAAACGTTTGATAAAAAAATAAAATATTAAAAACAAAAAATGGACCTGTAGAGTCCAAGCTAATTATGACGTATCACAACGTGCGAGAGCTTATTTTGGTTCAAATATTTAATGAATTGGTTTCCTTTGACGGCGTGCTGCTCATGCGACTCTAGTAGTACCTACAAATTACGTCTAATGTTACTATTGTTTTCGCTTTTTTGAGTTGATGAATATTTTTAATAATTATTTATTATAAAAAAAAACTTTTTAATTTTTTTTTTACTGTATGTTTCAAAAGTACTCCTTATGGCAAGTCATTCTGCCGCGGGAAAACAACCAATTAAATTTCACGGTGTATATATAAAAGGAGAAACTGACTGATCAACACACAGCCGAAACTACTGGGAGTAGGGGCATCAAATTTTGCACAAGCCTTCCTTTTATGACATAAGCGAACACTAAGAAAGGGTTTTTCAAAATTCAAAAAGCTCCTAAAAGGATGCAATGGAAAGGAGAAGAAGGAAGCAGTGTTTATCACAGTGCTTGTGTTTATGGGAGTCTAAAGTTTGTATGGAGAACCCTATTTTTACGCGGGCGAAGCCGCTGGCAAAAGGCTAGTTTAAAATACTTGAAATTCTTGTTCTAGGGTGGAGTGAAAGAGCATGTGAGATTTTTATTTACTTAGCCCCTGTATCCTTCAATTATATTTTACTAGGACCACGGTATTCCTTTCAAAAACTTCTGTGGCCATACGCACAAACTGGGCTCCTACAGTTTTGCTAACATCTCTTTAAAGTCACCGTGAAACACTAAACCCCGTTTACGAATCAGGATAAAACCTAACCATAAAAATGTCCTTTGTTTTTTTTCCATAAGGCTGGACTGATGATAGGACCAGATCGATTTTAAATATCCTTTCACCAATTATTATTATCATTTCAGCCAAGTGTCGCCACAACGATCGGTCCTGTGCGTCTCGCATCCACCGTATTCCCGCGACGCTCACCAGATCATGAGTCCACCTTGCGGAAAACCTTCCAACACTACGTCTTCCGGTGCGCGGTTGCCACTCTTGAACCTTTCGGCCCCATCGACCATCTGCATCTGCATCGGCCCCATCATCACTGCCACTTCAGTTTGGTGATTTTTTGGGCTATGTTGGTTCTGTGTTCTTTCACCAATATTTTGATTTAATTTTAATTTAATTTGATTTTATATGTATATATTTACATTTTTGAGACAATCGCACGCACGTGAATTTTAATTTTATTTACTCTTTATATTATGTGGAAAATGTTGTTGATTGTACATTAATATCATTTATTGAACTGTATGCTTACTATAAAATGTTTATGTATCGCCGTTTGTTTTCCCAAATAAATAAAATATAATAGAATGCTACTTTATCACAGAGTAACATAGGCTATATATTTACTACTTTCACAAGGAACAAACCCGCAGGCAAAAATAGTGTAATTATATTTTCGAGTCATCAAGTCAAACAGTTTTATTTTTAGCAAACATCTTTCGGGTCATGCGTGCATCATGTGAGAATGTTTCTTTCAAGGAGATTGTATATTTGGAACTTTGATTTGTTTTTTATGGACTACATTACTGCCGAGTACCTGTCACAATATCATGAGCAGTGGTGGCCGAGTGGTAAAGGCAACTTGCAAGTTGTAGGTTGCGGATTCAAACCCAGCCAAACGCGTTACTGTGTGTAATTTATTTCATCACCAGTGCTCTCAAAATGGTGTTGATCCAGCACTGGACTGTTAATTTTTTTTCCGTTCCCTCTCTTAGAAAAAAGGCCTGAATCCCAGCCGTGAGAACATTATATTGTTATGGTATGATATCTGCCATAAGGTGTCGTAATGGTGGAGCTGATAAAATTTAGTTTCAAAAAGTTCGTTAATTCTATTCATCATTTACAGCCTCTATAATATTCCCACTGCTGGGACACAGGTCTCCTCTCTAGGAGAAGGAATTGTCCGTACTCCATCGCGCGGGCCTTGTGCGGGTTGGTGGATGTCTTCGAATTTTTGGTTCTAGGATATATGCCGGTTTCCTCACCATGTTAATTTAATTATTTTAGTTATAATAATAAATAATTTTATTTCAGGTAACAAAGCCCATATCAATACAAATACAATAATAATACGGAGTAAACACTCAATAATTATTATCAATATTACACTGATTACCTAATGTATTTTTTTGTTATACACCGTTAAATCTTGATCGTTTTAATATAAATAGAAATAGTGTCACACTTTTACGGACTAAACAACAACCTGTTCCTACGTTGACATTTACACCAGGGCCAGAGCCTTCCTTTCAGACGCGAACCGTTGGCCCCAGTAAACTTTTTTTTATGGTGGGAAAAATCATACTATGACGAATCCCACCCTTGGGCGGAGCGGGAGTCTGGACCGTTCCCAGACGACCGGACGGCGAGCTACCCATTGCTCGCTGTCCGCAAGCCGCCCCAGTAAGCTTCGACCCTTCTGCAGAGTACGTACCAAATGACAGACTCTTAAAGCTAACAGTAGGTAACTCTGTCTTATTTTTAACGCAGAATATAGGCCAGAAAGACTTGATTTAATAACAGAAATCAGAACAGTACAAACAAACATTAAAGTCTTCCAACATTAATATTACAAGGAGCAATATGACGAATCCTTAATCATGCACACATTGCATTAGCAAAAACTTAACCCTTTAACAGTCAAAATAACCAGAAATAACCGTGTGACATCACCGTCTGTCGTCCAAGGAGGTGGCACATGCCATGCCGAAAATAACCCATTCGGCCATATGCTTATGCACAATTAAAAAAATAAAATAAAAAAGTTAACAAACACACGCTTACCTTATTTCTAATACGAAGATGGCATCGAAGTGTTGCGATATTTGAAAATAGAACAACTGCGTCGAATGGAACGCAGCGAACCGAATAATTAAAAGGGATATGCGACTAGTGTGTGCCGCGGGTTTTCTTGTGGTAACGGAAGAATTTATTATATTTTTATTTTATTAAATTATATTTTATATTTTTTCTGCCCAATTAAGTAATTGGGGGTACGGAAAAAATAACGAATTTTTATTTTATGTTGTGGTTTTGTTTTCAGCACCTGAATCTTGGTAATTTTAAAATGATAATTTGATGATTTGTTTTTTTATTTGTTTAAATTTGATTTTTTTTTTGTTTTACAACACATGTAAAGTCGCTTACATAAGATACCAGACCCGGGACACCTAGATAGGTGCTACAGATGTAGGCCATACAAATATTTGTACCGTACGGGGCTTAAACCCGCGACCCACAGCGCATCAGCCAATCGTTCGGTCACTGCGCTAACAGTGCCGTCAAATGAATAATTTGTCTCTAAGTGAAATTGACCAAAATCTCTTAAGTAACATTATTAAAATTAACTTCAGCCACTTAAAAAAATATTTGGAAATAAGTATGTTACTTATAATCAACTAAAAATATTATACACATACAGACAGCAAACCAAAATTCAATATACACCAAACAGATACTAAAGGAAGGGGGTCCAGATTCTTCCCTCAAACTTCGAAGGGGTTTATAATGTGGCACAAAAACTTTAGGGGTCTTTAAGTCGACCAGGTGCCTATGTCTTTACCGGAAATCAGTGAGGCAACCCGTTCGCGGCGGAAACAGCGGCGCATCCCTCACCTTCGACGTTCTTATTTTAAAAAACTTCCCTCCGTTTCGGTTATTTTATTAACATTTTCTTTGAGAGGTTCCTAAAATAATTTTACAGCGGCAGTGATAGGGTTAGATGGTGGCTTTAAGTTTTAATAATGCTTTTGTTTTTTTTTTGTGAAATGAAATAGCTTTGGTTTAAGTAAGTAAAAGTTTATTTATCGTCACACAAGTTGAACCATTATGGCGGTCGTAGGGACTCTGCAAAAAGGTCGAAGCCTACTGGAGCCTGTCTGAAATGAAAGCTTGGCCCCAGTGGCAAAAAAGGCACGGGTTGGGGTGTTTAGTCAGTAAGAGTCTGACACTGTTTCCCACTCTGTCCAAGAGCGGGATTCGTCATTGGATGATTTTTGCCCACCATAAAAAAATAAATAAAAAAAAACCATTATGGTCTGGCAAATTGGTCACTGCGCATTCAGATCATAATACTTTTATGTATGCGCAGTGACCAATTTTCGGGTATTAATCGAAATATGTCGACCATAGCAAATGGGTCAACTTATTTGCCGCATACTATACTTATGTTATTCCACGACATGGTCTACCCGTATACCAAATTTCATCTAAATCCGTTCAGCCGTTTGAGAGTAAAGGAGTAGCAAACAAACACACATATATTACAAACTTACGCCTTCATGACATTTACACCTTTAATATTAGCATTTACATAACTGTATATACAATCCAACTCATCTCCTTAAATCCCCATCCACACTATATAGATAGAACTTCAATAAATCTGTGTAAAGCTGCCCATACACCTGTCAATCTAACTGCTAAGATAGATCACCGGAAAAACTGACAGTACCAATTGCATACAATTAGTCGAGTGACGATCGTGAACGATTTGACTGACGATTTAGAAATCGTCAGTTAATGTTGCCGGCTCATTTGATGGTTTGTAGCAAGCCTATTAGGGACATCAATTAAATTAGTCGATATACCTATTAACATTTGCCATTGCCTTTCGAACATTTATACGTAGAATTTGGGCAATATCTGGTATATATGTCGCAGCCATCTGGTTAAATTAGCCATCTAATTGGACGCCTAGGCCGTTAAACGCATTAGACCTAAAATCACTCAACGTTTAACAGATTGGCGTATTGTAAAAATAAGCCCTTCTGAAATTATTAATCAAGACTCGGTCAAGTGATTCAAATTTACCCTACTAGACTTGAATATACAATGTTCAGTTATCTGGTTAAACGTTGCGGTCAACAACATGGCTAGTTGTTCTTCTGCTGGATGCTGGCGTTTAATGAACAGCCTAGGCGTCGTAATTAGATGGCTTATTTTACCAGATGGATGTGACATATCATCATTAAATAGTATAAAACAAAGTCGCTCTGTCCCTATGTATGCTTAGATCTTTAAAACCACGTAACAGATTTTGATGCGGTCTTTTTAAATGGATAGAGTGATTCAAGAGGAAGGTTTATGTGTATTATACAATATATTTAATGTCATCATTGCACTCGTGCGAAGCTGGGACGGGTCGCTAGTCATAGAGCAACACAGGCCACCGGCGGCTCCGATCCGCCGGTGGACTGTGTTGCTCTATGGTCACTAGTATATTATAGTAACATTTGCGTGCATTTTTAATTTTGTGTGCATAACATTTTAAATAAATAAACTTGGTAAATTACATCTTACATTATTCTAAAACCCCAAGACCCGCATTATATCTGTCGCTCTATCGGTTCGCAATAAACTAAAAAACTCAATAGACTAAATGAGAGTGATTCACGAGAAAGCTCTATATATGTTATACAAAATGTCTTGAAATTTTCTTTGCATTAAAAGCCATACTATGTTGCTTACGAATGAACATCATATAAATGCAATATTAGAAATTATACCTACTTAACAGTAGCTGTAGCATTTGCTAGCTGTACGATGCTATAGTAACCTGCAGCATTGTACAGCTAGCAAATGAATTTAAAATTACACATAAACTAAATGTGGATCATTTTATTAATTGAGACAGTTATATAATAATAAAATTAGTATAAAAAAAAACTTAAATAATTATATTCTACAAATGAGAATCTATCCAAACCAAATGCTTCAGGTTTTGTTCAGATTATTTAGTAGATGGTTTAAGTGAAGTTAGCATAAAATCGGTCAAGCAGTTTTACATTTATCTCATTTTTCTGTTGCCGGGAGAGAAACCACGGGCAAAAGCTAGTGTACATATATAACAAAAAAACAAAATATACTCAGTCGTCAAAATACACTAAATAAATAAACTAATTTGATAACCTTGGTTCTCTTGCAAGCTATTCAATCTAAAACTCACCTGCAAAAACAACAGACTGGACAAAAATATGGCCCTGGTCCGATTTTCATACACCATGGGGGCCATAAAATCAGTTCGGTCAACAGGTGGCTTGCAAAACGAGGGGCGAAGTGAACATGGGATTTACATGGTGTTATACATACTGCTGTCCAGAAGTTGATTTTGTTTTTATATGTATTATACCTTGAATTGGTTTGAATAAATTCGCGGTTGGAATCGGCAGTTGTTCGGGGATCGGTGATTTATTTTTGTGTTGGTTTTATTTTAAATTGGCTATGATTTATTTTAGATGCCTACCATAAGAACTAGTTCGAGGTAGCCCAAGAAAAAACTACCTGGAAGAAGTTGAGGTAGCCCATTGCCCAGCAGTGGGACAGTATAAAAAGACAGTGGTAAAGGCCTTGTAGGTCACGGGTCCAAACCCAGCCAGGCGCATTACTTTATGTAATTTATTTCATCACCACTGCTCTCAAAACGGTGAAGGAAAACATCATGAGGAAACTGGCATGTGCTAGAACCAAAAATTCGAAGATATGACATTCACCAATTCGCACTGGGCCCGCCTGGTGGATTATGGCCCATTCCCTCTCCTAGAGAGGAGGCCTGTGTCCCAGCAGTGGGGACATATAAGCTAACACAATAAGGCTGATGATGATGATGATGGCAGTATAGGCTAGATAAAAAAAAAATATTTTTACATAATGTAGTTTACTTTTTATTTTGACGCAGCGTGGAAAACCACCCACAAGGTGAACCGCTGACCTGGTGAGAGTTGTGGAAATGCGTTGGATGCGAGACGCACAGGGCCGTTCGTTGTGGCGACATTTGGGGGAGGCCTATGTCTGGTGATCTCAAGAACTATAGCGTATAGTTCCAAGCGCGCCTCAATGACTTCTCAGCAGACCGTAGGGGCCTAGCAGGGCGAAGCGTACGGCGGTCGAGAATCGGTTTCTGAAAGGAATCCGGCCCGGTATGAAAGGCAACGATGAAATATGAGTGGGTTTTTAGTTAGTAAAAATCTGACACTATTACCCGCGCAAGGGCGTGGAGACATCATTACATAATTTTCCCACCGAAAAAAAAAACGAGTAAACCATATTTTGAAATGGCACAAAACATGTTTTTTTAATCCCAGCGGTACCTACCCTTGGGATGATTTTCTACTACCACGCAAGCCAAGCCGATAGCAGAAACTAGTAATAGGTACAACATACTACATGTTTTAAAGATAAAAGTTTATGTGTGTATGTTTGTTACTCCGTCACGGCTAAACTGGTAAACGGATTTCGATGAAATCAGTATTTGCACTTATGATACTTTTTTACCCAGAAATTATGTTCTCTTGGGTAAATTTTCTAACAACGCGAACGAAGTAAAACATTTAGTGTAAAAATAAATAGATAAAGAACTAGACAGTAGCTACAGCTGGCAACAAATCCTATTATTAGTTCCTACGCCTGATTTGTTAAAAAAGTTATAAATCATAACATAATCTTACCCTTTTTACTTTATGATTTACACATGGAAGGGGTAGCAATGTCAGGTTTATTTCGAGCAGACTGTATCATATGGTATTAATAATATTAATTAATGCTTCATTTTCAAACGGAACTTTATTGTTTCTGTCTGATCTTAAGTTCCTGACATCATATTTTTGTATAAATTATTTAGATACTTAAATATAATATAATATGCAACAATTATCACACAACGCCTTCTAAAGCTAAGCAGAGCGTATGTTATGGGTACTAGACAACTCAAAAACATACTTATATATTTCTAAATACATACATATTATAGAAACACAGAACAAATGATCCTGCTCATCATACAAACATTTGTCGTGAGGGAGAATTGAACCCACAACCTCCGGCATAGTAGTCAGAGTCACTAACAACTAGACTGACCGGCCAGTCCTATGTTTCAAATATATAAAGAAAATCCAGCTTCTCGATCACACGATTTTTTTTTAGCCTGTTCTGTTCCTCTCCTGCCAAAGGCCTGCCTCCACTCCTTCCATTCAACGGCAAAACGCTTAGTTCGGACCGTAGCTATATCTCAACAACGTAAGGGCGGATATTCGCCGTACGGAATCAAACCGCGCACACTCTCCAAAATGCATCCTGTTGAAAACCGAAAGGCTGGCTACTCTACGCCTGTGCTCGAGACTTTGAAGATTGGACCCAACCAAATCTGGATCACCAATTAGCCTCTTTGCACGCCTTTCCACCAAACAAAGTCAATGGTTTTCAAGTCGATGGTATTTTTCCGTCAAATCCCTAAAAAAGCAGAGACATTATTTTTCCATTTTTCCCAACTATAACACGGGATCAAAAATCAAAGTTCTCCCCCGGCATCTCAAACGATCAATCTGCAGGTCGCTGACCCGGGTGATCTATCACTGTGATACGTTGAGACAACACAACATCACTGTTGACTCTGCTCGCTCCCACGAGATTATACGCTTGACGTACCTTCGTCATATCACAGGAATTATGAATTAGCGGAAATAAATAATATAATATATATATTCCACAACTGTCACACAACGTCGTCTCATCCCAAGCTAAGTAGAGTTTGTGTTATGGGTACTAGACAACTGATAAAGATACATACATATTTCTAAATATATATTACTAGCTTTTGAACGCGGCGTCGCCCGCGTACATAAAATATAGCACTATGTCACTCATGAGAAAAGCAGCTTTCTATTGTTGCTAAAATTTTTCCAATTGGACCAGTAGTTCCAAAGATTACCTCCTACAAACAAAAAATAAAAAAACAAACTTTACCTCTTTATTATATTAGTGTAGAAGTGTAGATTAGTATTCTTATTTTGTTTAAAAAATTAAATAATAATAATAAGGACAGGTAAATACCCAATTTATTTATTCATCATTACAGCGATACAGCGAATAGTTCAGGGACACCAATATAGAAAATTAATCAGCTCAGTGATCAAGCGATTGGCTTTTGCGCTGCGGGTCGTGTGTTCAATGCTCACACGAAAAAGTATTTATATGGCCTAGTTCTCTATATTATTATTCCAGCCCTGGATATCTTTTGTCTCTAGTAGTCCCTAGTGTGAGAAAAAGAAATCGCGTATTTTTTTCTACTTAACTAAAATACTAAAACGCAAAAATATTTATTTGAATAAAGATACCACTTAAAAAATCCCTCAATCGTAAGTGCCATTAAATAAACAAAACGCATACACAAACATATCTACAAACATTTCTATAGGTCGCACAAATATTTGTCTCGACACGGGAACTGAACTTGTGACCACATCGTTTTTTTCTGGCATTCTGCTGAGGCGCCATTAAGGTCACTGTGGAGTATGTTTTTCTTATAATTATAAATCAATAATGGACCGGTACTGTATAACTGTTTTATACTTCATAGAAAACGTCATGGGAAACTGCAAGAGATATTCTGCAATGAAATTTTATCACCTTTAGAAGTGCTCCAAAAATAACTTTTTTATGGTGGGAAAATCGTCTAATTACGAATCCCGGCCTTGGGCGGATCGGGCAACAGTGTCAGACTCTTACTGACTAAACGACCCACCCCATTCCTTCTTAACCCCATATCGGGGTTGGACCTTCCTTTCCGAAACCGGACCGGGGCCCCAGTTGGCTTTGGCCCTGCAGTTTGGCCTCTTTGCTAACAACTCCTTGAGGTGCGCGGGAACAGAGCGCGCCGTCTACAACCTAGCTTGGTCTGGACCGTAACTAGATGACTGGACGGCGACCTACCCATTGCTCGCCGTCCGCAAGCCTACGCCTACGGTGACTGGAAATCGAGATCGGAATCGCGGCGGCGTCTGGGGCTCCAAAAATATTAGGAGAGAACACTGTTTTATATACTTTAGTCAATCCCATCTGATAGTCTTCATGAATAATATATATTTTTTTAATTCATAAAAGCTTGTACTTGACTGTGATCTGTGATGAGGCGCACTAGTTTATTAAGAGCCTATTCACTCTAGCCTGGAAAACACCTAAATTATAATTGGATAGGATGACCGCAGCTTGCTCTGGCGCCCTTGATGTACGCGGTATAAGTGACGAGGCAAAACGCTTAATCCGGACCGTAGGTGTCTCAACAACGTAAGGGTAGATATGTTGAAGTCCCTACTAAGGATAATATTGTTGTGTGTCCATCTTGACGTTTTAGTATGATATATAGTTAGATATAAAGATATATCCACATAGTTGCCTCTTACCTCTTACCTCTTACCTCTTACCTCTAACAAGTTCATATTATGCAAGACAGATTATTTCTCACGTTCATCAGGAAACGTATGAAAAACTAAGTAGATCAGCTGTCTCTCAATCCGCACAGGATGTTGGTTTGTGCTGAGACAAAATGTATTATTATTTTTGTTGGCTCTCTTGTTTACCCACATTCTAGAATGGCTTAACATTTTCCGAGTATTAAATAAATATCTTTATCTTCTTTTTAATATAAATGTACAGTTACAGTAATGTTCGATGTTAATTTTATAATCATTTATGATAAGAAATTTGAAAAATGTATTTACAAAACTGACTAAAAGTTTATAGATCCAAAAAATTTGAAGACGCAACTTTATAATCGGATGGGAAGATCGCAGCAGACAAATTGTTGCAGTCCTTCGATGTACGCGGTAAACGACGAGGCAAAACGCTTAATCAGCTCATACTCGTACAAAACATATCTTAAACACAGAATAAATTTAACCAATCTGTTCTCAAAAAGCCGTACTGTTTTCTTGACACCATGTGATAGTCAGTTGTTTTTTAAAATGGCAGGTGGCACTCGAAGGCCCACAATCTGTGCACGTTCAACTTAAACGATATAATGTACCCCAAAAAAATATAGGAAGACGAAGAGGGAGATAGAAAGATGTTAGAAAGAGATAGAGCACCTGTCTTTCCGTTTCCGTTTTATTGTAAAAAATATGGAACATCTGCGCTGACAGATTCGTTCTGTGGGAAGATTCGTGAGTAGGCGAAATTTTAGATGAACTTGTGTTATGGGTTCTGGTGTTGAGGATGTGTTTTATTCTACTTATGGTGTGTTTTATTGTTAAAGCTTTAAAATTGAACATATTTTTATATAATATAATAAATAATTCGACAACAATCATACAATGCCGTCTAGTCCCAAGCTAATCAGAGCTTGTGATAAACATACTTATATATTTCTAAATACATACCTACATATTATAGATTAATTATACACATATCCGTAGCCCTCCTCCCCGGGACTCGAACCCACGACACAGCTACGCCCGTACGCGGCAAATAAACTGAACCATCCGCCATGGCCACACGTAGGACCCCCACCTCGACTGATCGGTTATAAACATTGTTTCATAAGTTGAACTGGTTGGTTTGATTGGGACTTGAAAATCGGTTGATTTTCAAGTCCCAATCAAAGTCCGGTCGCGCATAAATGTTTCATCTTATTTACCAACCGTGTTGTTTGTTGTAGATAAAAATATAATATTGTACGAGGTAGAAAACGAATGTCAAAAAGATTGATTCAAAACCTTTCTCCTATTCACCTTAATGACAATCACAGCTCACCCTTTTCATCTCTTCCTCTTTTAACAGTCAAACATAAATAAGACAAAACAATGTCGTTTAAAAAACACTTAAATACCTCGGAATAGTGACAGAAATAGCTGAGAACACACGGGAACCATTCGTCATATCAACTCCACTTATAAAACTAAAAGGGTTATTCTGATGAACGAATTCGATACGATTTAGATATCTTCGGCAAGATACAAGTAGGTACAGCCGTCTTGGTATAGTCGTTAATAGCCCTGACTGGAGTTCGTGGGTTTTTTTTTTGGTGGGGAAAATCATCCAATGGCATCTCCTGCCTTTGGGCGGACCAGGAGATAGTGTCAGACATATATTGACTAATAAACACCATTCTTTTCCTTTGTTGCGTCTCATACCAGGGCCGAGCTTTCCTTTCAAAAGAGAGACCCTTGGCCCAAATACACGAAGTTTAAATAAATAATTTAAAATACTAATCAAAACTTTAACTAATTATAAGACTGAAATTTCGCAAGTTGATGTACTGACAAGTAATTAGTTAATTTATCATGAGATAAATATCTAGCCAGTTAGACATTTAAGTGCAGCACCGTAACACTTAAAAACTTTCATTGCAATACTAAAACATAAATAAAGAAAAAAACTCTTTACTTTTTTACGAGCGATATGAATTCACCTTTCACATTTTTTTTTTACAGAAATCTTGATGGGAAAAGACAGCCAATGTCTTTTCGACAGTAAAAATGTTCGAGAGAGTCACATAGTGGCTGTTGGGTTCTACTCAATATTGAGGTATATACCTAAGGCCCCCCAACCAAGGCGACTCTTTGTAGCAATGTTGTAGATAGATAGGTATACTTTTTATTGTAGGTATACCATAAATACAATTTAGTACTTTAGAAGCTTAAAATTACTAAGGTGTTACAATGGGCGGTCTTATCGCTAAAAGCGATTGAAGCACGTTTCGTAAGCGCGCGATAGTATCGCTACTGATGCGCGTTAATCGCGTTTGCCCGTGCTATAGAAAAGATGCCAAAGCGCTACTAACGCGCTACAGCACCGCTGCACAACCCCTGTCTCGATGCGAACGCGCTACAGAATTGCTACAAAAAGTTGCCGTGGGCAAGGAGCCTAAGTCATGTCCTCTTGGGCAAATATTGGGATATAGATAAAGCCGTAGGGACTCTGCAAAAGAGTCTAAGCTTACTGTGGCCCAGAGACTCCTTCTGAAAGGAAGGCTTGGGCCCAGTGCGAAAGGGAAAGAATTGGATGGGGTGTTTAGTCAGTAAGAGACTGACACTGTTTCCCGCTTCACCAAAGAGCGGGATTCGTCATTCGATGATTTTTGCCCACCATAAACAACAACAGGTTTTAATCAGGACAAGTCATCTTCCTGCCCTGGGGCGAGTAAAGCCAACAGATGTTTAGCCACTTTCAATTTTCAGCATCTTAAAAAAACCTGTTTTTTCGTCAAAACCGATATTAAAAAATATATCGTTAACCAGAATAGTCCCCCAAGCGGATTTATTTTAAGTAACCCTTTTATACGGGAATTATGTTCATTAAAGAAAGTGTTTTTTATTTGAATCTATTTTTATGAAAGTAGAACATATGGTTGTACCCTCATTGTTGCTCAGATTTGTGACAACCCCTTCAGGAAGTGGAAACAGTAAGTCAAGGGAAGGTAAGGTTTAAACTCCTGAAAGGTATCCAAAAAACATGTCTAATTTTGTTTTCATGACATCATTGTGTTAGTTACGTATTTTTAAGTAAGTAGAAAGTCGAAAATACAATTTAAGTAACTCACAGTAGAAAAAAATTGTATCCATAAGTTTCATAAATGATTAAAAAAACTAACTCCATTTCTACCGAAGAAAGTATCGTAAGTAGAAATTCATAAGTACAACAAGAATAGCATTTAGAAGCAATAGTATTTTATTTTTTAAATATCTGTCACATTTAAAATCTATTGAAAGAAATATAGAAAATAATTTAATAAGTATTGAAAAATCCTATAAGACAAGAGCAAAAACTTTTTTCAAAGTTTTTTATTACAACTTGCAAAAATTGTTTGTGAATTACGAGTATATCTTGCAAAAAGTGTTATTTCGGGTCACATTAGAAAAAAAATCAGATCCAAAAATTTCACACCCTCCTTATAGGCCAGTAATTTGAAACAATTTCCGAAAAGTGAACTAAGTCAATATCCACCACCTCTACTTCCGATCCGCACATCCGTGGCTATATCCGCAGGTATCCGACAATTGTACAAATATTCGCACCAAAGGATATCCTTTTAATATCACGTTACAATTTCTCTTACTCTCAAAACACAATATCGAATTATTTCGGATACATTGCTGGTTTCATACCAGGGACACAAGTCTGCTATTTTTAAAATATTGTCATTCCAACACGATTCCATTGTCATTTTGCTAAAAGTTCATAATCTGTTAATTCATAATGGCTGATCATTCAACGGTCAGTGGTGTCGTAAAAGAATTGTGGTATGAATTGTTTTGTAACGAACTAAAAACAATAACTGCAAAATAACATTCTAATCGAAAGTCACTGATTAAAGGAACTGTCAAAATTTTATAAATTTACCGCATATGTCAAATATTCATTTGTCATTATGTACGAGATTACCATTCTAAAAAAAAAATTGCAATGAAGTGTCAGTGGTTGATCATTGGAAAGTTATAATGACGGCATCATATTAGTAGATTACTAGACTTGTCAAAATCAACAATTTTGAAATCAATGATCGACTATTCTGAGACTATTGTAATAGCAGACTTGAGGCCTAGTTTTTTTGCACATGTTTTTGCATGCACTGTTGTTTAGCAGCAATGTAATACAAATAGTAATATCAGTCGACTACCCTGTTTCTAAACTATATGCACAAGTGTGGCAGAAAGTGGATCAAATATGTTTTTTTTTGGGTATAGAGAATTTGATATTTTGATAGGGGATGACAAATTTTGATGTTTCAAGGGTAGCCGGGATGTAGGTGGGGACCTGTTTTGATACTTCCTCTGTGTATAGTGTCCTGCAGCTGAGTGTGGATATACATTTTCTGCTTTTACAAAGCTCTAAAATATAGAACCATTATTTTAATTTTTCAGTATCACTAAGGAAATTACGCTTTATGAGATGCAGTCAACAGGGTTGTCCGATTGATAGTAGAAAATTATTCCAAGAGAACAAACTCTCAAAGTAAAAAAGTACCTACCCTATGTGATACCCCTGAGCATGTTCTACTCATATAGCGTTTAGCAGCTGAAACATATGCATTAGTACTAGGCACACTAACCTTGGTGGTCTGCTATGTCTTCAAATATTCCTCCTGGAGACTAGTGTTGCATATCAATAGTCGACTATTGCTAAACTATCGATAGTCTATCGATATATGACGTCATATCAATAGTATCGATAGCCTATCGATAGTATCGATTCTATCAGTAATGTGATATGGGCAATAGTATTGATATATAAAAATAGTATGGATAGTATCGATACTATCGAAGGCTCCTAAAGCAATACTATCGATAGTATCGATAATATCGATAGCACTATCGATATTGTTACTAGTTTTCGAGGTCATCTATCGATAGGGAAACTATCGATAGTTGGGCAACTCTACTGGAGACGCAATCGCTACAAGCAATATGAACGCATTTTTTTATGGTGGAGCGAGAAACAGTGTCAAACTCTTACTGACTAAACAACCTACCCCGTTCCTTCCTTGCCTTAATTCCAGCGCCCTGGTGTTACACTGTTTCCCGGTCCACTCGAGGGCGGGATACGTCATTGGAAGATTCTTACCCACCATAAAAAAGTACCTACTAGAAAGAGTTGCCATAGAAATGACCGAAATGACGAAGCTTACGTTCGTTTACATAATGCTATTGGGCAATAATGTTCCTCACACATCTTCCACCATCATCAACAGGTCAACGCTCAACTAATTAGTCACAATTAGTCCAGTTCAATACGAACTCACGAAATGTTACGAACTCGCGCCCAAACCTTAAGTTCTTGTATCAACAACTTGGGAATTTATTAGGGACCTAAGTACTATTGAAGATTAGGTGGGGAAGAGATGGGTAAAAGCTTAGCTGGGTAAGTATGGGTAAGTATTCTACCTATTACCATTGTTGCAGATCAAAAGATATTCTCATATGAAGAGTTATGCCATGGTTATACAGAGGTGTAAAAACATTTTAACTAACTGATTTTACTTTAATGAACTTTAGTTATTTTACTACATTATTTACATTGATTTTTAATATGAAAAACACAATGGAATCCAACGAAAGTAAATTTCTTTAAACAGTGAATAACGTTTATTGTTTCAAATTATGTGAGTGTTTACTGATTATCTTTTACTTTATACTTTTTTTTTATTAGGTTACCTTTAGGCATTCTATATTATAACCTGCAATTATATGAGTATTACTTGAGTATTTAAATATAAAATTTAAATCATATTCTTGCATTCCTTAAAGAGCCCTAACGAGTCCTAACCGTTGATGCTGCATGGAGCTAACTTATCAAACTCATCAAGTTCATCAATCTAGCCACACTACCTTGCCTGTAAACCAGATTCCCAATAAAACCAATCTATGAGTTACTCATATTCCCACGAATTTAAAGATCTCAAAATCTTTAACAAGACAATCGTAATAACTAATATTACTACATGCCTATGATAATTTATTTCAATATAATAAATAGGGTCGTCACTTTCGACCTTAAAGTCGGAATCTTAAAATGACTCAACTGTAAGGCCCCTCGCCCATAGCGAGTTTTGGTAGCGTAGCTGTAGCGCGTTCGCATCGATACAGTCGCGATGAGGTAAAGCGTTAGTAGCGCGTTGGCATCTTTTCTATAGCAAGTGCAAATGCGACTTACGCACTACAGCATCGCTACAAAACGTCGCTGTTGGACACACAGAAAAGACGTAAGACGCAGAGACGCGTCGACTACTCGTGCCTCAAGAAGATGTCAGCAAACCGTGAGAGTCCAGACGGGTCGAAGCCTACTGGAGCCATGGGAAATGTAAAAATGAAACCCGTGGCCTTGAAACGAAGGCAAGGAAGGAGCAGAATTGGGTTTTTAATCAGTAAAATTCTGACACTATATCTCCCGTCCAGCCCAAGGGCGTGGAGATGTCATTGGATAATTTTCCCACCGAAAAAAAAGCTGTGCAAGACAAAAATGTTCACCAAACTTTTAGTTCATTATGATCGGCATGTTCATCACGTATCATATATCGTTGTCGCATTGTCACATTGCACCTGTCTGTTGGAATCTTTATTCAAATGAAAGAAATAGCGGAATAAATTACTATCAAACGTAAAGAATTTCATATTGAATACAATTTAATATAATGACAATTCCATTCACAATAATTTAGTTTCGCAATATTAATTTACATAATAATATATTACCTACTTATGTTAAGTTCTTTAATCTTTGCCTCTTCGACGAACTTTAAGTTAAAAATATACTTAGTATACGCTACCTGTTAAAGTTATCTAGTCGCTACTTTACATAACTTTGGTACTTACTCATGTCAAGAACTCACTTGTTTTATTATAGTATTAAAAAAAAATAAGACACTCAATTAAATTATATTATTTGTAATTTTCAAAAAATATGCATGTTTTTGCTGGAGAAAACTACAGTTTTAAAATTAACCGAGAACAGCTGATGCAGTTTTCAAGCGCTAAAATTCGCAGAGCTTAACTTCAGACTCTCCAAGATCCGTGGGCCGTACTGTAAGTTTGAAAACCATTTTGTAGGCTCACACTTTGACCGGTAACTTTAATTTCTGTATTTTCATAGACATTCTAACTCATTAGCATACGTACCTAGTTTATTGCAATTGCCAGGTGCGGTAAGAATTTAAACCTATTCTTAGTTACCCACCCACCTATTTTTAGTTTACAGTAAACCTAAGATAATGTCTTTTTTAAAGTGTGGAATAATAATTTCAATGATTCTTCCCACTTTGGTTATAAAATAATAATATATTTTTACTACCTTAAGAACAGTTTCAAGTTTTGCCCATTAAATTACAAAGTCAAGATTATTTAAAAGATATATTTAGTGGAAAGAATGGAGGGAGGCCTTTGCCCAGCAGTGGGACAGCACTGGCTAGCTATAATAATAATGATATTTAGTGGCATGCTCATAGCATAACATAGCATTCAAAGGTTGTCTTTAAAAAATGCAACATCCTAGTAATTTTAAGTTCCTAATGTATCAAGTTGTTTTTATGGTGTACCTACAACAAAGAGTATATCTATCTTTCATAGCCCATATCAGAAAACACGCCACTAAATATTTTTAGTCAAAAAGCTCAATATGACGTGACGTAAGCTAAGTTTACTTTAAGTTTCGGCGCTAAGTGATTGCTTATTGATGCAGCCAAAGATTCTAAACTATGCGGAAGTTAAGTTTTCTTTGTTAATCATGTTAATAATTTGATAACTTACGTTTACTTTGGGAAGCTAATCTGTTTGCTTTTTATTTTGATTCAGATTTACGGTTTTTGATACTGCTCTTGTAATCAACCGTAAGTGTAGTCTAAGTGATTGATGGGTTTGATAACTTGTGCTTAAACAAAGTGTAATTTTCCGAGTCCTTTAGAAGGATACTTCCTCCTCTCTATTAATTAAGTCAGTCATGACAATGACAAACTTCCCCAATTAAGGCTAATGCGTTTTTTTTTTTTGTGGGAAATCGTCCAATGACTTCTAACGCTCTAGGGCCGAGCGAGAAGGCGAGTCAGATTTTTACTAATTAGAACACACTCCTGTGTTCCTTTTTTGCCTTGTGACCTTGGCGACCATCTGCCATTCCTCCTCGCTTCGAACAAGGCCCAGCGCAAGAAGTTGTTGCCGCCGTTTCCTCCCATAAGAAGACTAGGGTGTAAACAAGCCACAAATCCACCATATACGCGATTGTGTATTGTGTCCTCCTTCGCACGGATCAGGTGCAGGAACCTTCTGAATTTACCATGTGACCAAGTCGTCAACGGCGCGGACCGTTCCCGCGCGCCTCAGGGAGTTGTCAGCAAACTGCAGGGTCGAACCCTCCTGGAGCCTAGGGTGGTGCAAACTGTTACCTCGACTCTAGGAATAAGGCAAGGAAGGTACGGGGTAGGTTTTTTAGTCAGTAAGAGTCTGACACTGGTCTCCCGCTCCGCCCAAGAGCTTGTTTCGTCATTCGATGATTTTCACCTACCATAAAAAAAACCATGTGAAGAAAGTCGTTCGAAATTTATTTAAGTACATAGAACGTATATGACTGATACTACCCAGTAACTGGGTACACCTACCCAGTAATGATGTGATGAGGTGCACTAGTTTATTATGTACCCATTATAAACTAGTGCACCTCATCATCAACGATTGCATCACTGCTTACCATCAGGGGCATCAGGTGGGATCGCAGACGAGCACTAGTTTATCATTACATAGTATAAAACGAAGTCAGCAAAGTAAGCAAAGGATTTTGATGCGGCTTCTTTTAATAGATAGAGTGATTCAAGAGGAAGGTTTATGTGCATAATACATGCATAATATATACAATATCAGTACCCATGCGAAGCTGGGGCGGGTCGCTAGTATTATTATAAAAAAATATTGGTAGATTTTGACATTTATTTTTGGTGTCAGACTAGATCTGACACCAGAAACGATTGTCAAAGATCTTATTTGACGACTAAGATCAATAACGTGTCTTCTCCAAGACACGAAGGGGCCTTCAGGAAAAACAACCCACAAATAATAATATTTATTTTATATCCTTATTGACATTTAAAACTTAATCAATATGTGGTATCGTAGGCTTATAATAAATAAAATTGTCTCGTAAATAACGAGACCTGTAATTAATTTTATTTTCTTTATTAACTCTGATGTAAGGCGTGGAGTTCTAAAATGGATTAATGTAACAAATTACGGTTTTTGACATGGTGGTGATAATGTATTAATAGCGGCAATATAAGGTGATATAGTGTTGATAAAAATGTTTAATTATTGTCGGTCCTTCGAGCCGAATTACTATAGCTGTTAAAATTTCAGTTTGATATTATTTAAGGTTATTTTTTATTCATTTGTGGCGTTGTCAAGTAATACTTGCTAAGGTGTGAATGTAGTCTTAATTATTAATTGTCGGTTCTTCGAGCCGGATATTTGTTGAAATTTCAGTTTAGTATTATTTAGGGAGCTTTTTATTTATTTGTGGTTGTTTGTAGAAGGGCATTTTAACATAGCAAGATTCCTCATATCTTGGAAAGAACTGTCGGGTGGTCCTATAGTTGCAAGGCGATGGCGAAATCAAGTCATATAATTCCCGCGCACACTCTCCAAAATGGGTTCTATAGAATACGCAAAATACTATGCAAAATATAGGATATGCGAAAGACTGGGTTGTTCTATAGTAAAAGGTGATAGAGGAATTAAATCATGAAACTCTCGCACACATTTCCAAAAATACGTTCTATGGAAAACCGAAACGATGGCTACCCTGTCCAGACCATAGAGATCGTATACACTGAAAATTGCGCACACCTTACTCGTATATTTAGGAAAAGTAGATGGGAAAAGATCAAGGGGCAGGAATCCGATACGTTAGTCAGACCACTGGAGACCACAGTCTGCGACGCCATCCACATCGCCGAAGATAGGACAAAGTGGCGAAATATAGTCTATCAAAAAGTTATTCGTCGAGGTCACGACCCTCAACATTGAGGATAAACGACGCAAGGAGGAGGACTCATATATTTAAACTTCATCAACACTTGTTGCAACCAAAACTTCTCATACCAAACAACATAAAATCTCTAAACTAACTTAACTGTAACTTAAATCATTTCAAAACTCAACTAATTTTCAATTACCAACTAATGTAACGTTATATAAGCCGACTAGTACTAGCGCTAGTCTTAACATGGATGGGGCAAGTCACTTGCCTGCCACCCGATGCAACCCGAGAGAAAGTCGATATGATAATTGGATGAGCACCGATGTGCGACCGGACCGGCTTGTGAGCAAGCGACTGGAGTAGTGTGGACATGACTGAGTTTAGAATAATTATAGTACAGTACCGCCGTCAGATCATGGCGAGTCTGAAGTTAGGAAAACCCGTAAAAAAATAAATGGTTTGAACAAATAAATGAATTTGCAGTTGTTATTCCTGTTAAAAACTATTATTGTCATTTTTTAAAACCTTTATTTTTGATGTATACACAAGTACTGGCAGCGGTTTCACCAATATGATATAAGGAAATTTAAAAAAAATTGTCATTGAAACTCCTGCAATTGTAAAGAATCTAGGAACATACACACACAAACTTTAGAAATTATGATATTATGTGTACAAGCGCATTAAGTTTATTTTTTATTAAGCTCGTAGTGTACGGCCCAGTGTTTTAAATATTTAGTGAATAGCAATATACGAACTATTTGTGATATCCCTAATTCAGGATTGAAAAAGGCATATTAATGTCATAATCAGATAATTTTCTGTTTACTGAAAGAAATAATCTTTTTGTCTAAAATTAAACACAAGTCAAAGTAGGATGTTACAAAATCACTAGGCTGTTTTTTTTATTATGGTAGGTTAAAATCATCCAAAGACAAATCCCACCCTTGGCCGGAGCGAAAAATAGTGTCAGACTCTTACTGACTCAACAACTCACACCGTTCCTACGTTGCCTTTATACAAGGGCTCGAGTCTGCCTTTCAGACCTTGGCACCTGTTGGCTTCGGCCCTTCTGCAGGTTCCCTATGGTTTTCTGACAACTCCTAGAGGCGCGCGGGAACAATGCGCGCCATCGACGAAAATCACTAGGGAATTTGTAATTTTTTCACAGTCGTGATTCAATACTCGTGTAATTTATTTATTATTCATTATAAACTTTATTGTATACCTCTATATTTATAGTATGTGCTTTTCTTTTTTATTTATGTAAGCTAGTGCTTGACTGCAATCCCACCTAATGGTGAGGCGCACTAGTTTATTAAATGCCTATTCACTCTAGACTTAACCTTTCAAATACCGTAATTAGAGCCGTAATTACTCATAATAGAAAGGCAATAGGTTTGCGAACGCCGGCGTTCGCTCGGTGGTGGAAACCGACCGACTAATCGTTTGTTTGTGTGTGTAATGTGCGTTTTATCTGACTTATCCACATTAAGTCCACCGTGACCATCCTCCGAAGCACGCGACGTTCCCGCTCGTCTACCGCGTTATCAATCATGTGGTACCTTACTATTTGAATGGCTCGCGGCCAATTTTATGCAACGTTTACGTGGCTCGATTGTACCCTAATATTTCTAACATGTATGTTTGGTGATATGACTTTTATCTACCGTAGTAGTTTTATTGGGAGCAGTGGTGGCCGAGTGGTTACGTCCCGGACTTATGATTTAGGTCGCGGACTCAAACCCAGCCAGGCGCATTACTTTGTGTTATATATTTCGTCACCACTGCTCTCAAATCGGTGAAGGAACACATCGTGAGGAAACTGGCATGTCCTAGAACCAAAAATTCGAAGACATGTGACATCCACCAATCCGCACTGGGCCTGCGTGCTGGATTATGGCCCATTCTCTCTCTTAGAGAGGAGGCCTGTGTCCCAGCAGTGGGAACTTTATGATGCAATGCAATGCAGTAGTTCATCATAGAGAGTAGAAGTTGGTGAGAAGTGTACAATTTGTAAAGTGCAAACGGACGACCTGGGAGGATGTTGCTTTCGCGTTCCGCCACAGCGAAGATGGTGTGACGATCTGATCACAATTATATAGAGGATCGAGCTTAGCTAGAAATCTCAATTTGGAAGAAGAAACGGAAGGAGTCTATACCGACTTAGTAACCCGCGGTGGGACACAAATTAGACTAGGAAAAACGTTTTAAAATTAGTAGATTAATTACTATTATCACTTCTTTTTATTGTCTTTTTTAATATTTGTCTTTATTTTTGCATTTATAATCGAACTAGTAGTCCGCCTCAGCTTTGAAGGGATACAATGGTGATATTCAATATATTGTGCATGTATTATACATATAAATTTTCCTCTAGAATGACTCTGTCTATGAAAAAAAAAACCGCATCAAAATCCGTTGAATAGTTTTAAAGATCTAAAAAACAGAAATGGTTCTGCCCAGCTGGGGGAGGAATGGTCGTACATTCCTTTTGTAGGTAATTCCAGCTGGGACCACTTCTTGCCAATATTCCAAAGATCACTCTTTCGCAGCTACGATCCTGTCTGCCGATTTCTGGGCCCCAATTTTGTGTCCAAATATATTAATCAAGTAGAAAATTAAATAGAGAGATAAGATAGAAAATTATCAATTTTATTTTCAACTATTAAAATATTTTAATTAACTAGAAAATAATATAAGAGATAAGACATTAAAACGTATCATCTTACGGACACATTAATTACGAATCGTGTGAATTTGCAACTAATAATATAAAAATATACAAAACGGTTTGGAATGACCGATAAATAATGCAATGAGGTTGCGTCGTGTGGTAGAAAAATCAGAATACCAAGTACGAACAAACAGCCAAAATATGAATTTTATTTGTAACTAGCTTTTGCCCGCAGCTTCGCCCGCGTACATAAAATATAGCCTATGTCACTCAGGAGTAAAGCAGCTTTCTATTGTTGCTTAATTTTTTCCAATCGGACCAGTAGTTCCAGAGATTACCCCCTACAAACAAAAAAACAAAAAAACAAACTTTACCTCTTTATTATATTAGTGTAGATTTAGGATTACCCGACTTTTACAGTTTAACTTTGCGAGCCTAAGTTAGGCTATACGAACTTTAGCGCTTGTGCACTAGTAAAAAAGGAATTAGTTTAAAAAAGTACAACTATTAATGGCATTTATTTTAGTACTTCAAATGTTTTTTCCTGCTCTAGCACCCTAGAACGAAAAAGACCACCACTGAGTGGAAGGTCGTGTCAGACTTTTACTGAATAAAACCCATTCCTATGTTCCTTCATTGTCTTGCATTCCAGGGTCCCGTGTTTACCTTTCACAAGCAAACTCATTTCCCCAGTAGGTCTAGACCTAGGTCCCGGATTTTCCGGGAAAACCTTTCCCTTTTAAGGTATAATAAGTAATCAAATATAAGGTAATCTGGTTTTAGTCAGTAAAAGTCTGAGATTCCCTTGACTTGGCATGGCTTCCTTCAAGTCCAGTGTTCCTTCAGCAACTCGTGATGACACTACGAGTATTTCGCCAGTTGGAAGTCCATCTTACTAATATTATAAATGCGAAAGTTACCATGTTTGGATGTTTGTAACTCAATCACGCCAAAACGGCTGGACGGATCTGGATGAAATTTGGCACAGGCATAGGATACACTCTGGAATAGGACTTTTTATCCCGGAAACCCCGACCCCAAACCCAATACCACGCGGGCGAAGCCGCGGGCAAATGCTAGTAAAATATAATTAAAAGCTTTTATTATTGTCCTTCTTTATTGTCTCTGCTGCTACAGTGTGCATCCCCAGTTTCGCAATGTTATCTAAGAGAGACCGTCAGTTCGATGCCGTCTCAGTAACTTTACCGTGGGAAAAAGTATGAATAACAAAATACTATCATGTAAAAATATTATGTAATAAAATGCATTTTGATTGGTCTTGATTTATTTGCAATGTACATAAATTAATATATGTAAATTTATTTTAGTAGAATATTTTATTTTATTTTATTTATATAGTATCTAAACTAGCTGACCCGGCAAACGTTGTTTTGCAATATAAATAACTTTCAAGTAATTTCTAGGTAGGTAGTATTTTTTTTTCATTTAGAGGAATAAAAAATAGATGTTGGCCGATTCTCAATACGCTCACAAAATTTCATGAGAATCGGTCTAGCTGTTTCGGAGGAGTATGGGAACGAAAACTGTGACACGACAATTTTATATATAAGATAAACTGTTGCGTACAAAAGTTACACCGAGAGAAGGAGGAATAATTATACAATGTGCTATTTAAAAAAAATATGTTTTAATGTAAAAGAGTAACAAACACATGAAATGCAATGATTATACAAAAATAAGAAGTTTGAAATCCTTTGAAATTCTTGTCACCCTAAAGTAGACACCTCCGTAGGAACTCTGCAAAAGGGTTGAAGCCTACTGGGGCCCAGGGTCTCTTTCTGAAAGGAAAGTTTGGCCCCAGTGCGAAGGGTAAAGAAAGGAATTTTGTGTGGTGTTTAGTCAATAATCGAACCCGCGACATGAAACAGTCAACCGCTCAATCACTGCACCAAACGTGCCATCAATGTAACATATTTCAAGTAATATAAGTTTTGTAATTAATATGAAATTAATTTTATTAACACAAAATTTTGTTATTTTTTTAACTCGTAATCATACACATTCCAAAGTGCAATGCAGGTACAATATAAAACCGATTAACATTGCTGCTAATTAAAATAATCCGGGTTTATTTTAACTACAGTTTAACTTAAAAGTTAATAACGTAAAGTGTAAAATGCGACAATTATCTCTTGAAGAAATTTAATTAAACAATTTAATTTGTTAAGTGCGAATAAGTGAGAATATGGATCTGGAATGTGGCAAAAAAAGCTATGAAATGTAGCAATATAAAATTAAAAATATCTTCCCTTAGTTTAGTATCTAGTGTTTTTTTTTTATGGTAGGTGAAAATCATCCAATGACGAAACCCGCTCTTGGGCGGAGCGGGAGACCAGTGTCAGACTCTTACTGACTAAAAAACCTACCCTGTACCTTCATTGCCTTATTCCTAGAGTCGAGGTAACAGTTTGCACCACCCTAGGCTCCAGGAGGCTTCGACCCCGAAGGGCCCCTGCAGTTTGCTGACAACTCCTTGAGGCGCGCGGGAACGGTGCGCGCCGTTGACGACTTGGGCTCGGTCTTACCAGACGACTGGACGGCGAGCTACCCATTGCTCACCGTCCGCGAGCCAGTGTCTACGGTGGCCGGATATCGGTAGTATCTAGTGTAAGATACAAATGTAAGTTGTAATAAAGCCGTCATAGGCGTATTACGAATATAGCCTCAAAAAAAAGAAAGAAAATCTTTTTTGTTGACATGGATATTCTTGAAGCTAATTTGTAAATAACTAGCTTCTGCCAGCGGCTTCGCCCGCGTATAAGTCTGTTTCTTCATACCCAAATCCCATTTTACATGGTTCCTCTTTAGGAATAGAGTTTCGCAAAATTTGTTCTTAGCTAATGTCTACACCATATAAAAAACCTACTTGCCAAATTTTAGGTTTGTAGGTGTTCTTTTTTTGTGGTGGGGAAAAATCATCCAATGAAAAATCACGCCCTTCTCTATACATATATATAACTTTGAAACACCACTCACTGATTAATCACAAAATTTTAGAAACTAAAACACTTACAAACCTGTTCCGTAGGAACCCTGCAGAAGGGTCGAAGCCCACTGGGACCATCAGTTCGCGTCTGAAAGGAAGGCTCTGGCCCTGGTATATAAGGCAACGTAGGAACGGGGTAGGTTGTTTAGTCAGTGAGAGTCTGATAGTGTTTCCCTCTGCGCCCAAAGGCGGGATTCGTCATTGGATGATTTTTACCTACCATAAAAAAAGCAGGGTCGAAGCCTACATGGCTTATGGGTCGTGCGAAAGGGTATTCCGGGGCCCAAGAACGAAGGCAAATAAGGAACAGGAATGGGTTACAGTAAAAGTCTGACACACCTTTTTTATGGTAGATAAAAGTCATCCAATCACGAATCCCGCCCTTGGGTGGAGCGGGAAACAGTGTCAGACTCTTACTGACTAAACAACCTACCGCGTTCCTACATCGCCATCTATACCAGGGCTAGAGCCTTCCTTTCAGATACGAACCCTTGGCTCCAGTTGACTTCGACCCTTCTGCAAGGTCCCTACATTTTGCTGACAACTCCTTGAGGCGCGCATTTAGAGCAAGGGAAGTCATTAGAGGTTTTCCCACCATAAAAAAGTCGTTTACAGATGACTCTATACAGCCAATATGATGACGAACTCTTTAATTTATTCACCAAGTAATTACTTAATAAACCGGATTGGCAAACCACGCCTTTTTTCAATGTACAAAAAATTTAATACCGTTTACTACAAAAAAATCTTGCATCAAATTCATTTCATACGAAATTCTCTCGTCATAAAATAAGGTTTTAATTTGAGACGAAATAATTAAAAGCAAAGCATTGAAGAGACGTCGAAACTCAATTAATTTATCTACTTTAGCAATTTAATTTTATTACATAATTTATGTATATAACAGTACATTCGTGGTCATTAGTTTTTGTTAAGGGTATGCACACACTTTGCCAATGTCGACCGAATTATTTGAATTATTAACTTTGTATTTTTAATATCCTATGGCCTTTTTTAGGTGGATAAAAATCATCCAAACACATTTCCTTGCCATTGGGTGGGTCAGGAGATAGTGTCTGATTTTTACTGAATACTAATATAATAAAGAGGTAAAGTTTGTTTTTTTGTTTGTAGGAGGTAATCTCTGGAACTACTGGTCCGATTGGAAAAATTTTGGCAACAATAGAAAACCGCTTTACTCCTGAGTGACATAGGTTATATTTTATGTACGCGGGCGAAGCTGCTGACAAAAGCTAGTACTGAATAAAAAACCTACTCCTGTTCTTTCTTTGCCTTCGTTCCAGTCCTATCTTAGTATATGCTGCGATATTATTGCAAAAAGTAAAATAAGCGCAGCCCTGGTATTCTGACAGGACCTGATCATCACCAGGCCCATTGAGTGCTCTATTTGTCGTTGGCAAACCCCAATGTGAAACTTTTACGACTCAGTAAGCAACCATGACGTTATTAATTCATTATCATCATCATCATCAGCCTTTTTAATGTTCCCACTGCTGGGATCCAGGCCTCCTCTCTAGGAGATGAGCCATAATCTATGACGCGGGTCCAATGCGGATTTGTGGATGTCACATGTCTTAGAATTTTTGATTCTAAGACATGCCGGTTTCGTCACGATGTTTTCCTTCACCGTTTTGAAAGCAGTGGTGGTTATTTATTAGAGCGGTTTTATTCGGACATTTGAAGAACAATTTATAGTTTATGACGCGGTCTGATTTGATAGGATCAGATTCTAGGAACTATTTCGGACAGGTAAAATGATCTATGTAATTATGGAATTAATTAAGATATCGGCTTGATTGTGTTTTGTGTTAATTTTAGTTCTCAGAAAAAATGTATCTTTGTTCTTTGTAATACAACAAATATCTACAGAAACATGCTTAATGATGCCAAGTGTGAGTCGGACTCGCGCAGGATAGGTTTTGTACAGTCCATAGATTTTTTTTTTATTTGTATAGGAACCCCTTAAATATTTATTTGAATCTGTGTTTTTAGTGTTTGTATTATTAACAGAAATACTTCATCTACGAAAATTTCTACTGTCTAACTATAATGGTGCATGAGGCACAGCCTGGTGACAAACGAAACAGAAGAATCTAAGAATAGGGTCTTATTTTACCAGAAGGGTAAAACAGAACCAAGTTTCTAAGACCCCTTTTATGTCCTCTTTCATTACCATTAGCCTTTGTAATATTCCCACTACTGGGACAGAGATCTCATATCTAGGAGAAGGCATGAGATATAATCCACCATATAAGCCCAGTGCGGATTGGAGGTCCCCTTAAAATGCTTAAAAAAGACGTGTATTGCAATTAATGTAACTTGAAAACATAAATTGAATAACAGCAATTGCATAAAAATCGTCTGAAACATAGTAAACGATTTGCACACATAAGGCATGCAGCTTCACAAACCGTCACGATTTCGTGACGCTACATCGGAAAGATTCGAAAGGTTTACATAAAGCTTAACGTGACCACTTACCTATTAAATATCGAGAATCACCGACAAATTCACACTAATTATTATTTCTTTATTTCCTCTACATCTTCAGCCTTTTTAGTGTTCTCACTGCTGGGACTCAGGCCTCCTCTCTAGGAGAAGGAATAGGCCGTAATCCAACACGCGGGCCCAGTTCGTGTAGGTAGATATTTATTTATTTTACCCTTCCTTGTACACCATGACTAAAACATATTGAAAATACTAAAAAAATATACAATCGGTGGCTTATCGCACTCAGCGATTTCTTCCAGGCAACCTGGATATCAAATGTCTTCGAGTTTTTGGTTCTAGGACATGCCGGTTTTCTAATGATGTTTTCCTTCAGCGTTTTGAGAGCAGTGGTGATGAAATACATTACACAAAGCTCGCCTGACTGGGTTCGAACCCGCGACCTACAATTCGGCCACCACTTATAAAATATCAAGAAACATAAAAAACTTCACACTAATTTATTATTTCTTTATTTCCTGACGTCACGTCCGAATGTAAACGGGAAAAAAACTAACGGTTACAACCGGAAATAGTTTTTTTTTTTAAACCTATTTAGTGGCTCCTAAGAAATATATAGCTATAAGGAATGATCTCATTATTTACGCAACATTGATCGTATAAAAACTAGTCGTGTAGACTGCGCTTAATGAGGCACGAGAGTGTGGCGCAAGAATTAGGGGCGGCTTTTGGAAGTTGTAATGGTCAAAGAAATTTATTTCTCAATACGAATTTATAAAAAAATTACATGAGACAGGTATCTTTTTTATCAACAACTTTACTATCTTTCATTTTTTTTTTCTTCTCTTTCCTCTTCCAAAATATCCCTCTGCTCTAGGCCAAATACTGTAAATACTGTATTGTAACACCTGAAGTGATGATCAGGACCATTCTCTCAAGAGTGATACTGACAAAGAAGAAGCCCTTGTACTGAAAAAAGCAGAAGAAGCCTTTCCACAATGAGGACTGATGACCTGGTGAATGAGCCTTTGTCCAACAGCTTACGTCTTTCTTTTAAAATGATGACGATGAAGTCTTCTAGATGAAAAGGTATTTTCTTTACAAAAGTTGGGTTCTGCTCATCAGCTAAACGCTCCTAACTTGGACCTTTCGCATAACAAAAGGGGGCATGGAGTAAATTTGAATATTTCACGCATTTAGTTGGCGACGCGTGGCGGCCACAGGAAGTAGGAATCCTTTATTCAAAGCGGTGCATCGCCGATCGCATCGGTCGGTCAAGGTCCTTGTTTCAAGGGATTTATGGAAGCAGTGTTTTTTTCCTTTATCATTAAAATAGACTTCTTAAAGATTACAATTTAGCCTGAAAGACTAAAAAAATATTCAACAAACAAAACATATCATTACATAGTATCTCCTGGAGGTGCCGGTTTGTGTGCAACTGTTACCGCGGCTCCGGGAATAAGGCAAGGAAGGTACGGGGTAGGTTTTTTAGTCAGTAAGAGTCTGGCCCTGGTCTCCCGCTCCACCCAAGAGCGGGTTTCGTCATTCGATGATTTTCACCTACCATAAAAAAAAATCACTACATAGTATACAACAAAGTCGCGTTAGTCTGTCTGTCCCTATGTATGCTTAAATCTTTAAAAAATCAGTATAAGGTGTGCAATAAAGTTATAAATACACTTATATTACACTTATATTATAAGGAGATAAAATTTGTAAGTTTGTATGTAGGTGGTAATCTCTGGAACTACAGTTTTAAATTGAAAAAATCTTTTTGTGTTGGATAGTTCATTTTTCGAGAAAGGTTATAGGCTATATACATAATGTAAGTCATTTGATAAACGTGCATTTGCAGTCTTCGGCTCCATAACACACTAACCTTCGACTCGTGCGAATTCCACCGCGGTCGCAATGACAAAATTTTCTGCACTTGTATCAAAATGTACCTACTATTTGAGTTTTGATCAAATGCCCGTTGAATAACTTATTAAGCTATGGTAATATCCGAACACATTACTAAAACAAAACGAATTTTAAATTAAAACAAGACCATTAGACACTTTTAGTGTAAGACATCAAAAATTACAAATCATCATGATAGAATTTACCTTCAAACTTATTCCAAAACTCTAACAGTCATCATAACTAACCCCAAAAAACGGACCTAACCCTGTCAAACGTCGAGCCCGTAAAATTACTAATGGGGGTATAAATTACCCCTTGATCACGACATACCAAGACTACCACCTGCCACCGAATAATACAATAATTAGAACCAAGTCCGCTTGATGTTTCCATTATTTTAAACATTTTTTTTTTTTTTGCGTTTCATGTCCGGAACTGAGCAGCATTTGTTTTATTGCATATCTAGTTATCGCAGCGGGGTAATTATTTACCTAACTTAATAATAATATTACATATGTTTGGTAATAATTATGCATATGATTGGTAATAATATTGCATATGTTTGGTAACAATATTGCATATGTTTGGTAACAATATTGCATATGTTTGGTAACAATATTGCATATGGTAAAGTTTATGCCATTTGAAGCGCAGGCCCGCGATAGATGGAAGGAGTGGGACAGTGCCTTTGCCCAGGAGTGGGACAGAACACGCTAAAAAAAAGGTTTGTGTTACCGTCTTTTCTTTGCATGGTGTTTCAATGCATATGCTTGGCATCTTGTCATAGTTTGTATGACATGAGTAAAGAAGGGAAACGAAACAAAGATAAAATCCGTTTTTTTTATTTCGATATTTTTGTTTTGTAAATGCTGAACAGAGAGTAAAGTCCCGCAAACCTCCGTGGAAAAGGGAGGCTCCTCCGACCAGACAGGTTTTATTGTCTGGTGGGCTACTGCCCTATAGTTGAATTCGGGCTGTCGAATATGTTCTAATTGCACGAGACGGCTTCCCCTCTACTTACTTGTCTCTGTACAGCGAGTCGCTCCATGAAGTGTTCGTTGCGATCGACGTGACCGAAATATTTGAGGATTCATACTTGCACAATCGACGATAACCTCTGTTTGATTTAAAACTAAATAGGCTTCTTTCTTTAAGCTAAATAGGCTAAAATTATGATGTTGATGACAAAGTATGACATGACATGGAAAACACAATACATTGAAATCACGAAACAAAACCATAGCATTGATTAGCATTTCTTTAAACTCTTGAGCCCGAAGCGAATGCCTGCGTTCGCACAGCTATTGTATTTTTATTAGTCTATAATTACAGTACTCGAAAGGTTTGTCTTGGTATGGTCATGTGAGGGGAGAGATAAAACGCATGTTACGAAAAGAGCAGAACTCTTTTAGGTTACACATAGATGGATGTAAAAAAAGAGGGAGGCCGAAGAAGAAAAGGATGGATTGTGTGAAGAGTGATATGAAAGAAAAGGGAGTTAGTGATAGTGTGACGGGTGACAGGAGAGAGTGGAAGAAAAAAACATGTTGCACCAACCCCAAGTAATATGGGATAAGGGTAGGATTATGATGATGATGACAATACTTAGAAAGGTTAAATCAATAATAGAGAATAAATTGGCTGCACTTGCGAACCCTAACACGGAATGGACATCAATGTATTCTGAAACACAATTACGTATACATTTAAATGTATTACCATCTCAAGCGAAAGTCGCGAGGGAACTGTGTGCAGTGATAATATCACAGAATAAATATACAAACTACTGCTTAAACCTTCTGTTGAGCAAAAAAAACTGAATATAAATAAAAACCAAACTATAGTACCAAAGCTTTTGAAAGGGAAATCGAGATAAACCATTTTTTACTGAGGGTAAACCAGGGTAACCGCACACCCATCCACTTCCCGACCTCAGATCGTCCGTAATTTATTTTTCCTTATATTTTGTTATATTCTCTTCCTTTTTTCAGTGGGTTTCATTCTACTACTATTTTGTTCCACTTTTTATCATTTTCAATGCTATTTGCACTAGATTAACAGGATACCTAATCAGTTTTTTAATGTTCCCACTGCTAGGACTCTCAAAGTCAAAATATTATTTCACATAGGCCTACATGGCCACTTGTAAAACGGCCTGTCTCTAGGATTCCCGGGCCACGCGGGCCCAGGAAGGTTTTTTTTATGGTGGGTAGAAATCATCCAATGACGAATCCCGCTCTTGGGCAGAGGGGGAAACAGTGTTAGACAGTCAGTAAGACTGACTAAACAGCCTACCCCGTTCCTTATTTGCCTTACACAATGGGCCAGGGCCAAACCTTCCTTTCGGAAAAAGACTTCTGCAGGATCCCTATGATTGTTACATTGTTAAAGGGCTCTGTTTTATCTTTCTTTTTGAGGTACAGAACTTTAAATAGAATTGCACACAGTATACAAAAAACAATTAACAGCTCTACTAAGTTTATAACTGGTATTTAACAGCTTATCATAGATTGTTTAGTAATAAACCTTCTCCACAAACTTCCTCAATGCTAAAATATTCTAGCCATGTCTGATGTAAAAGCATGGCGACATGAGGCGCCACCTAGCGGGTTTGGCATGAACTGTCGCCGCTCCGTAGTCCTGTCGAATGCTAACTACTTAGGACATACATACATAATCACGTCTTTCCCACCAGTCACGCTCAGGGACGTAGCTAGGTGGTTAAGGTCCTGGGGCCAAAAGCTAGGGCCCCTTTTTTAACGTAGGAAATCAACGTAAAACTGCTCCTAGCCTGGGTGAGGCGGGAGGTAGTATCAAACTTTTACCAACCAAAACGGTTTGCCACGTTTGAAACAGTGTTGCAACAACTAACCTCTTTTATTTATCAAAGTGGACTGACTGCCGTCAAAATGCCTTTTGTCCCTGTTTGATATTCGCCATATTGGCGCTGTCGGTCACGGTGACTGTAGTGAGTGTCTATGGTACTAAAACTGGTAGGTAATGTTTCGCTGCATACAATATTATCAAATATCAATTATACAAAATTAATCTCTGGACGCTCGGGGATGGCGCTTGAAATACGGACGAAATATTGGCTGTCAAATGCATGGAACAGCCAATCTAGTGGTTGCAACCTATTTAGAATGTGCAAGAATTTTTCACTAAATCAGTGCGAGATTTACTAATCAGGTTTTGGGGCCCTCGAGCGTAGGGGGCCCGAGGCATTACCCCCGCCGAGCTCTTTGGTAGCTACGCCAGTGGTCACGCTCAGAACCGGCGGGTCCTTAGAATATTGGTGGTCCTTGGTAATTACATTGCGAAGACCGGTGGGTTCCTGTGAAGGTGGCTTTAGTATTCTGTTCTAGCAGAGTTAGGGGAAGCGGATCAGCTTAATAGTAAGCCATCAAGTAAGTAGAAGTATATGTCCTACATCAATATTTATAACTCAAGAACAGGCTCACCTATCCAAACCAAATAATTAAGCTTTGTTCGGACTATTTAGTTTGCACAAAATCGGTCGAGCGGATCTTCGTTTATGACATTTTTCTGTTACCGGGAGCAAAGCCGCGGACAAAAGCTAATATACGATAAATATATATTTATATTTGAGGTTGCAAATCCTTCTTTTTTGTTTTGTTTTTAAGTTGGAGAAATATCATCAAAAACATAAAATCTTAAAAAAGTATTCCAAGATATACCCATGACAATCACATGACAGCACCGCGCCAGGCAGCGGTAGAATGGCCCATTCCTTGTCCTTGAAAAGAGGCTTGTGTCCCAGCAGTCGGAACATTAAAAAAGCTGATGATGATGATAACTCCTCCGCTCACAATAAAAGAATTACAAGAACGACCACAACATGTAAATTAGATATACGTTTAAATTTTTCCAAAACATTGCCTAAATACAGTACATTTACTACATCCTAACAAATGGTTTTGAATTATTACCTAACCATTGAATAGATTAACTTAAAACCAATTATCGTACACATACTTATTTCTTGAATAACAGAAGTTCAGATGGAAGGAAAACGAGCAATATATCTTACTAGCTTATGTCAGCGGCTTCGCCCGCGTACATAAAATATAGCCTATGTCACTCAGGAGTAAAGCAGCTTTCTATTATTGCTTAAATTTCTCCAATCGGACCAGTAGTTCCAGAGATTACCTCCTACAACCAAAAAAACAAACTTTACCTCTTTATTATATTAGTGTAGATATATTGAACTTTAATACAACTGAATGAGAAAGGCATCAATGCGAAACGGGCTCTTTGAAGGAACACAATAATAAAGAGAATGGTCAGTATCCTCTTGTATAACCTTAAGTTAGAAATATTATATTGATTGTCGTAAAGAGGACCGTTCATTATTATATAAGTGGACTTAAGTATTGAGAGCAGTGGTGGCCGAGTGGCAATGGCCCCCACTTACGAGTTGTAGGTCGCGGGTTCAAACCCAACCAGGCGCACTAGTTTGTGTAGTTTATTTCATCACTGCTCTCAAAACGGTGAAGGAAAACATCGTGAGGAAACCGGCATGTCCTAGAATCAATTCGAAGGCATGTGACATCTACCAATCCGCTCTGGACCCGCGTGGTGAATGATGGCACATTCTTCCCTCTCTTAGAGAGGAGGCCTGTGTCCCAGCAGTGGGAACGTTAAAAAGGCTGATGATGAATGAACTTAATTATTGTAGTCTTGATAACAAACAACTTTTACTATGAGACTAAGCCTGAAATCGAGCTCTTTATATGGTGAGAAAAATAATCGAATGACGAATCCCGCCCTTGGGCGGAGCGGGAGACAGTGTCAGACTTCTACTGACTAAACGCCCCAACGTTCCTTCTTGCCTTAGTTCCAGGGCACCGGTGTTTCGCTTTCACATCAGCCCTTGGCCTCAGAAGGCATCAAAAACATTCTTTATTTTTACCATTAGTTCCAAACACTCAAAAGAGACAATATCTATGAATTTGGTATAATTTTTATAGCTATTTCACTTCTTTTTTCGTTTGTTTAAATTAATTTACAGGCTTGTCAGTCTAGTAGTTAGTCACCCTGACTGCTATGCCGGAGGTCGTGGGTTCGATTCCCACCCCGGAATAATGGTTGTGTTATAAGCACGATCGTTTGTTCTGTGTCTGGGTGTAATTTATCTATAATATGTATGTATTTAGAAATATATAAGTATGTTTATCAGTTGTCTAGTACTCATAACACAAGCTCTGCTTAGCTTGGGACTAGACAGCGTTGTGCGATACGAATACTACTACTAATATTAAATTATAAAAAAAACTATTCGTGGCAACCCTAAATTCAACTGTTTGCTTGCTCATTACTGCTTGCGCTCGCGCACCGTAACGGTAGGGTTGGTCTAGCCCCTTAGTATACTTACCTCTACATGCTCCACTACAAATTCAACCCTATTGGCTGGTGTTAAGGTTGAAATTAGAATGGCAGTGGTTATCATGCTTTTTATTTCAAATAGCAAATGCTTTGAGGATCTCAGTAAGTGGGATATTGTTGGGATTGTTTGTTTATTTGTCTGTCTTTTTGTATGGTACTGAAACTACAAGTAATTGAATACTATCATGGAGTAATTGGGTAAACTGGTCATCTATTGGTCATTCAGTACTACTACGAGGAGTTTAAACATAGTTAAAATTTGGAATGGGTGCTATCAATGATATATTATTGGTAAATGAGGTAGTTACGCAAAAATATTATTTTCTGCCTCTTATCTCTGTCCTTGTTTATCAATGACTGTACGTTTGCGACTGCGATGATACTGATCATAGACGTTTGAACTTCGAGTTCGGGTTATTATTTAAATTAATATAATTATATAAAGATACGTTACGCGCTAACATTGCAATCAGAAAACCTGGACTCGAAGCTCACACATCTATGATCAGTGTCATCACAGTCGTAAACGTACAGTCACTGATAGACAAGGACAGAGATAAGAGTCGGCACTGTTGTGCAAGCGAAATTGAAAAAAAAAATAGTTTGCGTATACACCACCACCGTTTGTGTCAGTCGCCGATTGCGACTAAGTGAAATTATGCCAAAAAGGCCTGATTTTAGCGGCAAACGCGCTAGAAGCGACTAACCTATATTCTGTTGAAAAATTAGAGAATGTCATAATTATAAAATTATATGATTTTTTCCAATTTTTTGTGTTGTTTTTTTTTTGTAAAACAGGTAATAATTTAGATTGTCTGTAAGTATATAAAAAAAGTGTACAGTACGCTATGTTTTTAATGGGGCCAACTGACCCAAAACATAATACGTAATCACCCACAAGATCAAAACCTAACCATCAGCAATCGTAAAAATAACATTAAAATTAAAACAACACAACACTTCGCATAATTCAAACTAAAAAAAAAACAACTTACATCACTAACATTCCCCTTTTCCGACCCTAACTTATCTCCACCATTGCAAATTGAACCTTACGTTTTAAAAATTAAGGTTCATTTTCCAATACCGCGGTCATAGGTCAAGTTCTGCTTGGGTTATCACAGTATGGTGTTAGGGCTGACCACAAGTCTCTTGTCTCTGGTCTCAAGTTCTGTCTTAGAGGGGAGGGGAGGGGGAGGGAGGAAGGAAGTGACGTGTCGTTGGGTTTTATTATATTTTATTGGCGTCTGTCCGATTGGGGAAGTTGTGTTTGATGGACTATGAATATGTTTTTTTGGAGGGAAGAATGGATATACAGTGCCATGTTGCTTCCAGCTTAGAATTTTAATTTCTACTAAAATGATTAATAAATCAATTTTATAAAAAACTAGCTTTTGTCAGCGGCTTCGCCCGCGTACATAAAATATAGCCTATATCACTCAGGAATAAAGCAGCTTTCTATTGTTGCTAAATTTTTTCCAATCGGACCAATAGTTTCAGAGATTACCTCCTACAAACAAAAAAACAAACTTTACCTCTTTATTATATTAGTGTAGATAAATAATTGTAAAATATATAAGGTCACAGATAAACTAGTGAGCGATACTTTTTTATAGTGTTTAAAATCATCTAATGATGAATCCCGTCCTTGGGCGGAGCGGGAAACAATGTCAGACTTGACAGTAAGCCAAACGACCCACCGTTCCTTCTTGCCTTAGTTCCAAGGCCCGGGTGTTATGCTTTCGCATTAAACATTAGCCCTAGAAGGCTAACTAAACGACCCACTCCATTTTTCTTCTTATCCTTCATACCAGGGTCGGACCTTCCTTTCAGAAACCGAACCAGGGCCCCAGTAGGCTTCAGCCCTGTAGTTGGGCCTCACATTTGCTGACAACTCCTTGAAGTGAGCGATACTTAAACACATGATTGTAGTCATGATAACAAATAACTTTTACTACGGGACCAAACTTGAATTGACACCGTATTCATATAATTCAAACTCAAACTCAAATCATTTATTTCAAATAAACCTTTACAGGCACTTTTGAAATGTCATAAAGTCGGTCTGTCAGGAAAAAAATGACGCTAATTGCACATTCCAAAAAGTAGGTCTCAATGGAGAATGTGCAAGAAACTCCATGGACACTCTAATTCTAAGCTCCTGCTGTGTTTTTTGTCATGACTTACAATAATAGGAGCAATAATGGCCGAGTGACATCGGCCCCGAGTTACGAGTTGTAGGTCGCGGGTTCAAACCCAACCAAGCGCATTAATTTGTGTAATTTATTTCATCTCCACTGCTCACAAAACGGTGAAGAAAATCGTCGTGAAGAAACCGGCATGTCTTAGAATCAAAAATTCGAAGACATGGGACATCCACTAACTTGCACTGGGCCGCGTCGTGGATTCTGGCCCATTCACTCTCCTAAAGAGTCTCCTTGGTCCCGATAATGGAAACGGTATGGCAACAAACATACATCACCTGTGACTTGTGAAGATTTCAACTGTTCAGCTAACACGGTTCATGAGATGCAACCTGGTGACAGGCATACAGATGGATGGACAGCGGAGTCTCAATAATAGGGTTTTAGCATTTGGATGCAGATCCCTAAAAATTAGCCAGCTAGTTGAGACTGTCTTCTTTCCCAAATTGTATAAACCTTAGTAAAAAAAAATTAAACAATTGAAACACCATTTTCACACGCAATAACCACCAGTCTACAACCATAGACACACTGTTAGGGTGCAACCACCTCTTTTGAGGCCTACGACCGTATTCGGTGCTCATAACAAAAATTACACATTCCTCGCTCCAATTCGTAAATAGACCGTTAATTTTTATATCACTTAAACATGCATTTTACGTTAAAATCACGCAACCACACAAAAATATCACAATTTCTAGATTATTCTTACGTAATCGCAATATTTGTGGTTGCATATGATATGCAATAAATAGTCCAATGTATTTTTAATTGCATATGTGCAATAGGACGGTATGTTTTCATTGCGAGTAAAAAATGTGGAGCAACTCGATTTAGTTTTTGTGAGAAAATCGTATTTTAATGTGAATATTAGCATAATATTTGTGTAGTAAATAAACTATAAGTGCAATTTCAGATCAATGATATTGATTCTCAAAATTTGGACTATTTAGCAGAATTAAAATCTACAACCTCATGGTAGTACATTTTTCGCAACAGATTTGGATGCGGTTTTTTTAATAGATAGAGTGATTCAAGAGGAAGGTTTATAGATATAATATATTACCTTTGCACCCATGCGAAGCTGGGGCGGGTTGCTAGTTACATAGTATAAAACAAAGTTGCTTATCCCTATGTATGCTTAGATCTTTAAAAGTTCGCAACGGATTTTGATGCGGTATTTTTTAATAAATAGAGAGATTCCAGAGGAAGGTTTATAGGTAATACTAGCTTTTGCCCGCGGCTTCGCCCGCGTGGGTTTGGGGTTTCCGGGATAAAAAGTAGCCTATGTGCTATTCCGGAGTGTATCCTATGCCTGTGCCAAATTTCATTCAAATCCATTCAGTAGTTTTTACGTGAAAGAGTAACAAACATCCATACATCCATACTTACAAACTTTCGCCTTTATAATAGTAGTAGGATATCACCTTTGCATCCGCGCGAAGCTGGGGCGGGTCGCTAGAAACATAATATAAGCACAATCAGCCTTATGATATTCACACTGCTGGAATTGAGTCCTTTCTAGGAGAGAGAATCGGCTGTAATCTAATGTAATGTAATGGGTTATTAATTCTAAGACATACCTGTTTCCTTAAGATGTTTTCCTGATTAAATAAATAACATGAAGTACCTTATAAGCTCGTATGTCGGGACCGTTACTACTGGGTCATCACTGCTCTCAATATAAGATATATATTTACATAACGTATAATCTGTAGAACATTAATAACTACTATTTATTCATTATTGATTAACCCATTAACAATCAATCTTCCCAGTATTATTCAGACACCACTTGACTCCTAACCTCTACACCACTAACACATTACGTAAAGACCATCTTCTTGTACTAAACAAATTGATTCTACAACATAAACAAAAGTAACCTAGTTGTTTTGCTTTCTAAACTTGAAACAAACGTCATTTACATATTAATAAGGCTATAAATTAACCCATTCGAATCTAGTAACACTTGCAAGCTAGCCTTCACTTGTATATCTTTATATAATATGCTTCAGATATTTAGGACGATCATCTTCACTTTTACTCGGATCAATGTTTTAATGTAACTTGTCTGTGTTAACATGTTTGGTCTTTTTAATTAGTTTTGGTTTCGTTGCATCTTGACACGTAACTTAAGCTGACGAGTTGGTTGATTTGTTAATGTATCTTTTGAATTTTAACAATTTCATCAACGACCTCTGCTTTTAGTTACTCATCATGCTCCTGACCCAGTCTGTCAGTAACAGGAGACTAGGATTACAAAGGAGTAATCCTTTGTATAGTTTTTACAGTCCATCAGTGGTTGTCTGGTAGACATCGCTGTTAGCAATAAGACTGCCATTGTACCTATAGATTTAAGTTTGTTTAAAAGTTTTTGTAAATACTTGTATTTTGTTGTATAATAAAGGATATTATATTCCCTATTATTTCATATCACTTCTCACTCAATCTATCCATTTTATGTTTGGCTGCTTTTTTTACTTTTAAAACTTCTTAGGGTTCTATTTCGTTTATACACTCATGTCATGACGATAGACAATAAGAAACTGTAAAAGACGCTTAAGCTTACAGAAATTTGGTAATTCAAATACAATGTCCCTTTTTACTGTTTGCATTCAAACTTTTGTCCAATATTACTTAATTTTTTCTTTTGCAACTTTATTCTCTTTTTCACTGCTCTTATGCATTACTTCTTTTTATTTTTAAATTAATATAAACTAATGCTTGACTGCAATCCCATCTGATGGTCAACAGTGATGCAATCGCTGATGGTGAATTGCACTAGTTTATTTGGAGCCTATTCACTCTAGCTTTAAGGATAATTAAATTACAATCGGGCGGGAAGTCGACTGCAGAAGGCAAACTGCAATTTGACTAATTCAATTTGATCACCTTTAAACGGCTCCTGGCTACACTATCAGTGGGAACGGTTGCCTATCTCCTCAACCCATCGCTAATCGTACCTTAACGAACATCAATTAAACCAATGAATATTCATTTGCCATCCCCTTTCTGAGCTCATTATTTCATAAATTCGTTTATATGGCAACCATCCATCAAGGCATAAAAGATAAGAATTCAAAGAACCTGAGAGTTTAACTTTGTTACATATTAAAAGGATATTGTTAAAAGTTATTTTCCGTGAAGATTAAGAAATTAAATTATAAAAGTGTTTGACTGCTTATCTGAGGAAATGTGTCGAAAATATTTCATCTTTATATTAAATGATTTGTGGTTCTTCAGCCATTATTATGGCCTTGTTAAAGAATTTAATGGCGGTGTTGCAATTTTATTGTTTGATGGATCCACGGTTGGGCTTGTAAACTTGTTAAATTATCTTCGTCTTTAGTTTAATGACCTATAGATTGCTTTCCAGCTTATGTCCAATATTGTTTCAGAGTTTCTCTTCTATTATCACAATCCATATATGTTTTTATCACTGTCACCGATAAGACGGCAGTTGTAGCCATAAATTTAAATTTATATATGTATTATGCTTCTTTTTGGTGTACAATAAATAATAGATTATTCTATTATATTCTTTCTAAACAGTTTTGTATCATTTTATAATCGTCTCTTATTTCTTTCATTACTCTCCCCTTAGTCTATATTAACATATTAACTGTATTTCAGAACATAACAGTAAGTCAGTACGACTATTAGCTTTTATGCAACGTTGTCTTCTAGTATCTTTACAACCTAATTGGCGTAACATGACAAACAGCTCAATATTCTATAGGATTTCTTCCTCAACGGGTCATTGAAAGTCAAAACCTGACATTCCAACAACCTAATATCCATACATATTCAAATTCATTGTCAGAATTACAATTCCTAACTTGAAACCACTTAGACAATGCGCGTTCTTGACCAAGAGGTCAACTCTAAGTAATTTAGTAACATTAATACTGCTTGCAAAGTTATTAAGTTGCAATTGCCTCTTTTTTTTTATTTATATGGTTTCTTTGTAGTGTGTAATAGGTGTTTTTATTTGACTAATATATCAGGTATATTGTGGGATAATAGCTAAGGCTGTTAGGACGGCTTCCTGGTCATTAGTCTGTAGTTCTGTACTGGTTTTAGACATAGGTCTAGCTTTTAGAGCGAAGTTCCTTATTGCTTGCGGTAGGTATTACTCGTATTTCGAATTATGCTAAGACATGATGTCACGTAAAGTTTTGGCGTTATATCTTTTTACGCCTTTTTTCTTATTCTCAGCATATCCTATACTAGACCCTGGGTGGTGCATTACGGCCCATCCTCTATCACGATTTGAGTCCTAGCAATAGGAACATTATATGGCTGATTATTCCATAAATAAGCATACATGTGAGCGACTTCTTTTATGTTGGCTGGTTCTCTGAACGCATACGTACGCATTCTTTTTCCAAAAGCTTTGGTGCTCTAGTTTTTAAAACATTTTTTTTTGGTTTAAAAAAACGTTGCCAAACATCAACATCTATCTGTAGGCCATCTGCAGGGGCCCTTCAGGGTCGAAGCCTCCTGGAGCCTAGAGGGTATGTGCAAACTGTTACCTCGACTCCAGAAATAAGGCAAGGAAGGTACGGGGTAGGTTTTTTAGTCAGTAAGAGTCTGACACTGGTCTCCCGCTCCGCCCAAGAGCGGGTTTCGTCATTGGATGATTTTCACCTACCATAAAAAAAAAAAAAATCTGTAGGCCATACAAATATTTATTCCGTGCGGGAATCGAATCCGCAACCGTCAGAGCATCATTCAATCCTCTACCACTGCTCTAACCGAGCCGCCATTGCTATCACCCACTCTTAATTTAATTCTCTTATCTCTTAAAATTGTCATATGTAAGCCATATTCTCATAGTTAGAGTTTCTTAAGTTCTATAGACTTGTTGTGAAGTAAATACAACTCAGACACACGTCTATGGAATATTTTGTCAACATCACTGCGCGTCACGGTTCACGATTTCGATCACCTGCACGTGGCAACCATTGGGCATAGCCAGACCACCCTCTGAATTAAAATAAAATACCCCCAGTCAAACACCAGCTTTCGTCACATTACCTTAATGGTAACTATCTCGCTTGCCAATTCCACCTAGTTCAATTATAGCGTCTTCTGCATTAAGTCTTGCTATATTGAAATGTCCAGCCTTTTGTTAGCATTATTGGCATAGTAATATCCCCACTGCTGAGTCTCTAGCCTCCTCCCTGGGAGAGAAAATGGGCCGTAATCCATAACGCGGGTCCAGTGAGTAGGTACTGAGGCTATACCATGACCTGACAACCAAAACTGTATTATGAAAAACTGTATTGTTAAAAAGATATATAGTGTATAAGCTAAAAACCTTTTTCCCACAAGGCATCTTTACTCATGATAGGGCAATCACTGTAGCAATTGAAATTAGAGCCAGGAGGCTCTAATTTCAATTGCTACAGTGATCAAAAAGTCACATTTTCCTGAAAGAACTCTCCAGAAAAAAAAAAACAAAACACTGACGTTCCAAATTCAAATGCTACAATTTGACAGTTGCCATGTAAGGCGCGTCCATTTCTCCTGAGGTTGGCGCATGCGCGCACTCTCTGGAACAGCGCACACGTCACGCTATCGGTACACCACGCCCGTTCGCGTGTGCCTTACGCACACATAGACGTTTGGACATGTGTACACGAAGATATGGGTGCACCCACACAAAGGTATATGTTACCCTTTACCAGGAAGTTGAGTGTCAAGACTTGTGGTGAAGATGGGAATAATGAAGCAACATTTTTTTTTTTATTAGAAAAATAAGCTATAGTATCTGCTGTTCAAAGAACAATTGAAAAAAAAATCTTTGAAAATTTTTAAAGTATCAATATCATCATCATCATTTCCGCCGAAAGACGTCTACCACAATGGCCGGTCCTGTGTGATGAAAGAAAAGTTCTTTGCAAAATTCTTAAATGCGTTAAAAACATTTGTAAATATATCAATCACGCCTTACCTCGAAAGCAATGTAATATCTTTTCAAACCATTTCAGTACTTTAAAATTTAAACATGACATCTCAACTACCATAATTAATAATAATTATAAACCATAAAATTTCCAATATAAAACAGTACAACTGGCAGGGCTTACACACACACACACGAAAACATACACACAAACATAAAGTTACTCATGCAAGTGTGACGTAACTGTTTTTAATGACGTTTGGGGACGATGTACTAAAACCTACCCATTATGAGTAATTTCTTATGTTTAAGCACTAATCACCTTTCTTCATTTATGCCATTTATAAAGGTTAGGAGTTACACGAGAGTATAGAATTTTAATTACACAGATGTAAGATAAGAAAATTAAATAAAAGATCTAATTAAATTGATTGTATCCTAATAATAATAGCTTCGTAGGCAATGCCGTCGGAGTTGTCCTGTTCTTGTTGGAAATGTCGTGGCCACATCAAATAAATTGATCACTTCATGATATAGCCAAGTAAAACAGGCCAGATCATTTTGAACGTTAAAGTTTTATGATATTTAAAACTTCGTTTAGCCTACTTTATTTAGGCCTTTTATTAACATTGAAATCTTACATCAATGATATGGCCAAAAGAGGATTGATATTTAGATAGATAGATATGGTACTCTTTATTGTAGGTAAACCATAAATACAATTCCAACATTAACAACGTTTGAACAAACTGCCCAGTTTTTGGTAGCCATATCATGAAAGAAAGAAAGAAAGAAAGAAAGAAAGAAAGAAAGAAAGAAAAACATTTATTTTGACACGCACAGGACAAATAAAAAATAACTACTTAATCTATATGTAACTTATACTGAGATGATCAATTCGAAGATTTGATCCACGGCAGAGTTTTATGGTGATATTCACTTTTGTAACAATTTTTATATCAAACGAATTCTAATAATTAACAAAAAAACTTGGTTTTGTAGGGCTATTATTGGAATGGAACCGTATACCTATTTTATGAATATGTTTAACAATATTTTTTTTTTATTTTTTTATTTGGAATAACAAACAATTACATAATTAGAAAATAACAATAATAACTTAAAATTACACAATCATGTAATCAACGGCGTTATTCACAACAATCGTAAGTAAGAAATCTCGTGCTTAATTAAAAATTGACAACTATAATGCATTAAAATTAAATTTAACAAAAACAAAACTAGAATAAAATAAAATAGCTTGCAATTTCATAAAATATTATGGTGCAATAAAATAAATTCAGACAGTTACATACATAAAATTTAGAAATTAAAAACATTATATAAAATTGAATAAAATAATATCGCCTTTAATATATCTTTCACTTCGAACCCAACTTATGGAGACAATTCACAGACACACTTGTTACGTCTACGCCTGATGTTCATCAAGATATAATCGTCGTTTGATTGTACTTACCTCGGCTTACCCTGGACCGAATAAAATTTACAAAGGTACGCACGAAATACGAAATTTTTTGTATAGGCTTTCTCATGGATATTAGAGGCGCCTTCTTGTCAGAATTATTGCTAAAAGATTATCTAAAAGAGGTAAAACATGTATATATTTCTAGAAAACATCAATTTAATTGGTATTCAGTAGAGAGAAAAGGTGAAAATGTAACCGAAGGTGTTGTGTTAAATGTCTTTACTAATAAAGAGATAAGAGTTGTATACTTAAGTTGCTCATTTTAAAGACACAGGAATCACAAGATAAAATCCAGGTAAAAGATTACTATTTATAATATAAAAATGGAATAAAACTAGCACTCAGTCATGCCTGTTCCACCATCGGACTACAAGATTCAGATGTAGTCATATGCATACAACGCTTTATGAAAACTAAAGAGTAAAAAGTTACGTCTAGCCAAACGTATACATAATGGCTATTTCTAATCTTCTATATATTATATAAAAAAGCGAAATATCACTCACTGATTAATCATAATATCTCAGAAACTATAACCTGCGGACATAAAATTTGACAGGTAGGTTTCTTATGTGGCTAAAGATATCCACAAAGAAAGGGTTCTATGAAAGGGGAAAGGAGATAAACTGACATTCACGCGGGCGAAGCCACTAACTGAAGCTAGTAAATATTATAAAGGTGAAAGTTTATAAGAGTTGTGTTAATGTGTGTTTGTATGTTCGTTACTCCTTCACGCTCAAACAGCTGAACAGATTTGTATGAAAGTTGACAAACGAGTAGATCATATCCTAGTATAAGAAATAAGATACTATTTATCCCCAGAATAGGTTTCCTTGAGATAATTTTCTTCATTCACGCCAGTAAAGCTGCTATTAAAGTTAATAAAAATGCTTGAAACGTCAAAGTTATGACCGAAGCTTAATTGTTTAAAAAATATAGTGACCCTTATCCCCTTCGTCATAAAAAGCTGACATCCATAAACACTCCATAAGTCATAGCAATCATTGACATCTCTTTTCAATAAAATGAACAAAACGGCACTCCAAGTTAAAGAGCCTTTGAATTATTGACTCATAAAAGTTTATAGTAAGGAGAGTTACCGTTTAGTATATTATAATAATGATCTATCAGGCGAAGCTTTCCTTGGCATTGTTTACCCTTTTCTTCATTTTGTTTTTGTAACAGTAAATTGTACGACTTTTTTATTCATAATATGTTAAGAAGTTCCACAGGGTAATAATCTAGGTCCTAATTTATTTGCCTCGATTCAATTCTATTTGTGGTATGGCAACATGTTTTTTTATTTCTTTTATACTACTGTATAAGTCATTATTTCAATTATTATTCCATTTCGAGCCATTATTATATATGTTTTTATTTTTATTATTCGTTGCACACAGAAACACATAAAATACAAAAAAACAGTTAGGGTGCAAAGGCGAGCTTAACTCAGAACTTGGCGTTTTTGCAATAAACCAAACCAAAAAAGGTTGATTTTAAATAAGATCACATATGTGCACAAAAACAAGTTAAGTAAATCAATTTATAAAATATAGGTACCTACATATGCGCACAGTAATAACTTAAATCAATTAACTATTATTTTATTGTTACTTTCATTTTCATTCCAAATTACATTCCAGGATATTTCACAAATGTATTCACTCTATCTTTCAAAAATACCGTTGCAAAATCCGTTACGTAGTTAAAAGATCTAAGCATACATAGGGGACAGACAACGAGAAGCGACTTTGTTTTATACTATGCGATTGCAGTCACATAAACTTGCAAACCAAGATCAACTGCAGTGTAATAATACTTCAAGGTTGCAGCAACTCCAAATGAATTCACCATTAACAAAATAATAATCCGGTACATCCATCAAGGGCGTTTCATCTCACAAGAAAATGCCATAATATCCAACCACCGCCGATCTCCTTTAAATGAGTTTTTTAAACCTCTTTGGTCATCAAGAAAGATTTTAATTAAATAATTCTGCTTGATCGTCATGGTAAGCGATAAATCATTCTTGACTCTGAAATGTTTATTTATAAATTTAATAATACATCGGCTTCTGTCGGTGACTTTACTCGTGTGGAAGTCGAAAATTATAATATCTTAATAGATCTTACTTCGAAGAGCAAGCGTTCCGTATCCTATTCAGGACATATGTAAATAAATTGCACTTTCCTACTAAAAATTATATCTAATGAGATTGACTGTCCAGTAGCCTAATTTTCGTAATCAAAACCGTAGCGATATCGTAGCGACTTTGACATTTTCGTATTCACATCCATTAATCAAGTTTGAACGACACCGATTTTAAACTCGTTCGAGAGTCGTTGAAGCGTATTCAGCTATTTCAATCGTCTTTCAATCGTTGTCGGATAGGACGTCAACGGCTAAACATCAAATATTGTGGTTCAAGTATCGTGAATACCGATTTTGGATAGGACTACGATCGAACGACAATGGAACGACAATGGAATTGGGATTGTTTAATTTTACGTGAATTAGGGCACAGGAACTCTTACATAAACTACGCTTTAATGTCCCCCAGAGATCGGTTAGTTTAATCCGCCTCGCGAAACTCTTACATGGTGCGAGCGAGTAAAGTCTTTAATGTTCTTTGTAAAGACTTCTCATTTGACCCATTTACCACTAAAACACTGCGCGCACTCAGCTGAACGCGGACTTTTTCAAACGTGTGGATTGTAATAAATGATTTTTTATTATATTCTTTTTTTATCGTGCTTGCTACTGATCCTAAGTTTTCTGCTACTTATTCGGTTCCCGTGAGAACCTGTAATTGGCTCAATGTTTCTTATAAAATTGTTATTTTTTAGTTATAGCTGTTGGTTCTCCTTCGATTAAATAAATAAATAAAACAATTTGCTAGCTGTGTCATGTGAAGCCTCCGCTAGAGTGAATAGTCCGTTTACCTTTTGAATACTGTAATTAAATACATAATTGAGAGACAATAGGTGTGCGAAAGCTAGCATTACAGTAGTATACGTTATGTCCTCCACTTTACTTTTCATAAAAGTAAAGTGGTACCACGATCGCCCAATAGATCCAACGCCGCATGTGGTATCTGAATCGGCCACACGCTCCGATGTCACTCATCATCATCATCATCCAAGCGCCGCCACAAAGACCGGTCCTGTGCGTCTTGCATCCATCTGATTCCAGCAACCCACCAGGTCATCGGTCCACCTTGTGGGAGGCCTACTAACGCCACTTCAGAACTTTTCGGCCCCAGCGGCCATCCGTTCTGCGTGCAATATGTCCTACCCATTCCCACTTAAGTTTGGCGATTCTTTTCGCTAAGTCGGCAACCTTGGTTCTCCTGCTGATATCTTCATGTCTGATACGATCACGCAAGAATACTCCGAGTATAGCCCTTGTGACTGCGAATAAATATTGAGATGAAGGGTTTCGACAGACAGGCAAGACGATGCACACGGTGGAGGTGTGCCCTGCTTGGGAAGAGCATCGCCGTGTCCTCGTGGGGGTGATCGGCGGCGGCGACCTCTCGCGCCGGGCCCTGGCTCAGGCCATGGTCCGCAGCGAAGAGGAATGGCAGGCGGTCGCCTCCTTCTGCGAAGCAGTAATGCTCGTAAAGGAGGAGGCCGACCGCACAAGGCAAAGGCAACAGCGCCCTCGCCGTAGCCGTCGCCGCCGCGATCCTGCCGATATTCGGCCACCGTAGACACTGGCTCGCGGACGGTGAGCAATGGGTAGCTCGCCGTCCGGTCGTCTGGTAAGACCGAGTCCAAGTCGTCAACGGCGCGCACCGTTCCCGCGCGCCTCAAGGAGTTGTCAGCAACTGCAGGGGCCCTTCAGGGTCGAAGCCTCCTGGAGCCTAGAGGGTATGTGCAAGCTGTTACCTCGACTCCAGGAATAAGGCAAGGAAGGTACGGGGTAGGTTTTTTAGTCAGTAAGAGTCTGACACTGGTCTCCCGCTTCGCCCAAGAGCGGGATTCGTCATTGGATGATTTTCACCTACCATAAAAAAAAAAGGCAGGACGATAAAGTGATCCTATGAGGGTTTCTTTTTTTTTCCTTTTGATGTAAAGGAACCCTAAAATACCCAGTAGGTATACTACGGTCGTATATAATAAACGAATAAATACTGTGATAACGATAAATATGAAATCAGTATATTTAAGGGTTTTTTTTTATGGTAGGTAAAAATCATCCAATGAAGAGTCCCGCTCTTGGGCGGAGCGGAAAACAAGTGTCAGACCCTTACTGACTAAACAACCTACCCCGTTCCTACATCGCCATACATACCAGGGCCAGAGCCTTCCTTTTCAGACACAAACCCGTGCCCTGATTGGCTTCGACCCTTCTGCAGGGTCCCTACGGAGTATAATTAAGGGTTAAAATATGACAATTATGAAGAAGACCGAACTAAGGTTGAGGCTTTAAGTATAAGTTCCGATACTTAAGTACCTAGTTAACCTTAATATCAGTTTTATTAATAAAAAATTGTGTAAAATTAATATATGTATATGTTAAAGAAAAGTTCCACATCGTTACTTGCCACCAAATTGGCTGAAATTACATCACATTTTTTTTTTTACACAATTACAAATTCATTTTTTAAAACTATATGAAAAATGGCGGTTGCAAATATTTATTAGTTCAGCTAATTACAAGACACGCCACCGCTGACATTTACGCGAAATTAAACTTAATTGTGTAGGTAATAAAGTTTATAATAGACAACCAAATTAGATGGTAATCTATATGTATAAAATGTAAATCTACAATTTTATTGACATTACTATCCCATTAATTGCGGATTCACTCGCTTTATTAAAAAAAAATCTCATTATAATTATTATAACAATTATTTTATTAATGGTAACTACCTCTATACGACTGGCCTGTTGGTCTAATGGTCAGTGACCCTGTCTGCTAAGCCGGAGGTCGTGGATTCGATTCCCATGCAGGACAAATGTTTGTGTGATGAACAGGATCATTTATTCTGTGCCTGGACATAATTTATTTATAACTAGCTGTCACCGTTAAAATCTATCCTGGGCTATTACGAATATTTTAAAACCAAAATTGGCCAAATCGGTTCAGCCATTCTCAAGTTTTAGAAGAAGATAATATGTATGTATTTAGAAATATATAAGTATGTTTATCATTTGTCTAGTACTCATAACACCAGCTTAGCTTGGAATCGGCCGGCGTTGTATGATTGTGGTGGAAAATTAGTATATTATGTGTTAATTAATCAGTTCCGTAAGTAACTTTTAAGCGCCCGAGTCGAGTTTCGAAAAAAAAAAAATAAGATGATCAGTCTCTCTTACTTTTTTTGTTTTTATGTAAAGAAAAAGACTACACTTAAAACAAAATCTCTTGCGGGTGCTGGAGCCCTCAACATCTAAAGAATCGGCAGGATACACCTACGACGAAGTAGTCTTCCCATCCGATTATAACTTGGGTGTCTTCAAGGCTAGAGTGAATAGGCTCTATATTGTGCGCCCCCCCCATCAACGATTGCATCACTACTTACAATCAGGTGAGATGGCAGTCAAGCATAAGTTTATATCGAATTTTCATTAAGCCCCAAGCGAGCGCCGGCGCTCCAGACCTTTTGTTCTTTAATTGTGTCTGTAATTAAGTAGTCAAAAGGTAAAAAAAATGCATATATACAATACTTACAAAGCGTTTTGGGAATACATTGCTAAGGAGTAGAATGCCCAGCGGGAGTCTGTGTTTCCTGATAGCTACAACCTCGGGGTCGGGGTTTAATCTAAATCTAAATTCCGAGTCAGAAAATTCACTTTCATAGTTAATGCGACTGTACACTCTACATTCACCAGATACTGTAGCTGTCGCAGAATCAAATACACCGGCTTCATACATCTCATTATCACTTTCATCACTGAACAAATCCATTTTATTATCAAATAAATTGTAATTATTATGTAAACCAGCAGTAAATCGCCCGATTTCGGGCGATAGCTATAGATAGGCTATAGATAGCGAATTTTTGACTGACAGTAGCGAAAACAAACTAAAGTTAACTGTCAAAATGTTATTGAGACGCTCTACATTTTTTTCTATGGATCTACTTAACTATGGTAAGCAGTAAGCCCTCCCAAAGAAAGATCAAAGTAAAGGTAGATATTCCAATCTATCTTTAGTTTATTGAAACGCAAAAATGCGGTTGTAGCTACTAAAGATTGGTAATGTAACAGATGGTTAAAGGTAAGTACGTTATTGAGATCGGCCGTAAGTCAAGAATGGATAGGTTACTTCTAGGCAAACGTTCTCCATCGTCGACTAAATCATCGCTTACCATCATGTGTATTGTAAGTGAGATTGTGGTCAAACGCGAACCTGTCTAGATTAGAAAAAAATCTACCAAGCATGGTCCTACTTTTGACGCTAGATTAAGCCCAGTGCCTGGACACCACTAGCACTGCCTTACTTACGTCACCGGATGTAATCATTATAATATTTAATCCTGATATTCCCAGGGTTGCGGAGTAATTAAATCTTGCTTGTTGATTAATAACTCAAATTGCACTTTATGCTGTCGGCTTCGTAAAGGAGTAGCTTTAATTGAGGCTTTTAATACCGAGCAGTGATATAAAATGGGCTTTCTGAAGCCTACCCCTTTGGTAACGGCTTAATCGAAAGTTTGATAAACATATAAATGTTTATTACGGATTTATCTACAACATTATCAACATTTATGATTCTTTCATAAGACTAATACTTATGCTGAAAAAAAAAATTAACAACAGGATATTGTTTCGCCTGTTTTCTAAAGTCCTTTCAAAAGGCTTTGATATTTAGTAATTTATATTTACTCAAAAAAAAACATAGTATAAAACAAAGTTGCTTACCGCTGTCCCTATGTATGGTTAGATCTTTAAAAGTACGCAACGGATTTTAAAACTAATCGAGTAAAGACCTTTAAAAATGTGCTATTATATGTGAACTTTGGACCTCCATAATGTACTCATATAGTGTATTTTATTTTTTTAAAGTTATTTTAAATCATTGTAATATATTTTTACTAGATTTATTTGCTTACAATGCAGGTAATAACAATTATACACAATTCTTCCCTCGCTTGACATAGGCTTAGCTAAAATAGGTACTGTTGGAAATACTGATTTCAAACACATTTAGAGTGCTAAACAGACTTCTCCTGAGGTAGTTAGAATCAGTCCCCACTTCCAAAAAAACAAATCTACAGTAATTGGACTGCAGGATTTTTTAAAAGAGTTTAATCCTCTAGAGTGACAATAATCCGTAGTCCTCGTTAGCGAAGGGTAACTAACTAGATTAGCCATCTGTCAGTTTTAAAATCAGGGGATGATCATCTGTGCCTACCCTGCTAAGTCACAACGGGATAATAGATAATATATCTACTCGAAATAGTACATTTTGATACAAGTGCAGGAAGTTTGTAATTGCGACCGAGGCGAAATTCGCACGAGCCGTAGGCGAGTGTGTTATGGAGCCGAGGGCTGCAATGACAAATCTGCACGTGTGTCAAACGACGTTTTTCAACACACTTACGACTTGTGAAATAAAGAAAGAAAAAAAAATCGTATCTCAAACATACAGTAGAAATATAAGAAATATATAAGTATAGCATTCAAATCTGCTCTGGTCAGTTTCTAATTTCGTGGGGGTCGACCAGCGACTCTGGGGGACGCCTCGCGCCTGATTCGATAAACTAAGTAAAACAATATAATCACCCGTGACCGTGACGATAAGGAAGGAATAAAAAAGCCCTTGTTGTGATAAACTCAAAAAAGCACTTGGGTGATATACATGCTATATTGAACCTAATAGGAGTGCGATAAAAGGCAGTTTTCGAGTAAGTGTATTGAAAACATACTAACCTAACTATATTACATGGCAAGTAAGTTGAACTATTTGCGATGGTTGATGATGGCACTTCGATTGAGTCCCGTTAAACCGAATTTGAACCAGATTGAGACTATCGGGACTTCAATTTGTGACGAGGAGTCGTCGTCACACAAAAACCAAAACAATTCAAATATCACTGTAGCTTTTTTTGAAGAAGAAAGTCATCTAGTCACTCCTCTCTCAGGAAAGTGCCAGACTTTTACTGACTAAATCTCTTCATGATGATATGCTTAATGTCTTCAACAACAGAATTCTTCAACTTTTTGATCGTCACGCCCCGATTCGTCGAGTTAGAGTCCGTTATGCCCCGGCTCCCTGGCTTACACCCGCCATTAAGGATACGATGGCAAGTAGAGACCGAGCCAAAAGAAGGTTGAAGCGCTGTCCTTCCGAGCCCAACCTGAATTTGTTTAGGGAACTGCGTAATCGCTGCAGTCGTATGTGTAGAGATGCTAAGAGACGCTACTTTCATAATTCTCTTGACAACCGGAACTCCTCTGAAGTTTGGAAGTTTTTGAAAACTGTCGGCATTGGTAAATCTCCTGTTGTTTCCAGCAAAGATACTGATGTGTCTGCTCTAAACAAACATTTCTCTCTCCCCCCTGTTTCTATAGATCCTCTCGTCAAATCAACTACTTTAGATAATTTGTCTTGTTTGCCATTGCCACAGTGTGCTCCTTTTGAATTCAGATCTGTGAGTGAAGGTGATGTCAAAAAATCTATCCATGCTATCTCCTCTTCTGCTGTTGGTAATGATAGCATCTGCTCAAGAATGATTTCCCCTATACTTCCCACAATACTTCCTGTCTTGACCCACATTTTTAACTTTTCCTTGTTTTCATCCACCGTTCCCAACGCCTGGAAACAGGCCTATATTATCCCGTTACCCAAAATCCCTAACCCGGTTGCGCCGACCGATTATAGACCAATATCCATCCTTCCTTATCTCTCTAAAGTTCTTGAGCACATCGTTCATCAGCAACTTTCTCTTTTTCTAACTAGTAATGATCTTCTTAGCCCTTTTCAATCCGGTTTTCGGCCTGGCCACAGCACTGTCACAGCCCTTCTAAAGGTTACTGATGATATTCGCTGGGCTATGGACCACAAATCTCTAACATTACTTGTTCTTCTAGACTTCAGCAGTGCCTTCAATTCTGTTGACTTCGATAGATTCAGATTCAGATTCAGATTCCTTTATTTGCTCAAACATGAGTGTACATACAATCATTATATAAAACAATGCATGCAAGTTGTTACAATCAGATGGAGTTGTGCTACATATTTACCATATTGTCATGGTGTGCAAATATTAACATATGATCAGGATTAAAATAATTGATAGGTATAGCTAACAAAATATTCAAGCAACTTTAAAAAAACAAATTCATAACATAATGTCACTACTGGAAGAAGAATATTCTTATTTATGTAATAATCAAAATAAGTTAAAAAATATAAATAAAATACCATTATAAAATCATTATTACCAAAAACAATTCAAATTAAATGAATCTATAATATTATGTCAATTCATAACAAATGTCATCGTCATAAAAAATATAATATAAAAAAAGAATGTGTCAGTATAAAAACATTATTGTCATATTATAGTAATTTAAATAATATATGTCAACTTAAAATGAATCCATTAAAAATTCCTTGACATCATAGTATGCTTTACTAGCTAGAAAACATTTCAACTTCCTCCTAAACAGTTCCAAGTTTAGCTCTTTCCAGCCACTCGGAAGCTTGTTGTAAATTATGGGAGCCATACAAAAAACACTTTTGCGCATAAGAGCAGTCCGAGACCTATGCTGACAAAGTTGACTGTTGTCACGTCTATTTCGAGGAAACACATCTGCCATCCGAGGAAATAGATTAGGATTCATTTTCACAAATATTGCTATTTCTAAAATATAAATTGATGGTAAAGTCAAAATTTTGTGGTTTATGAAAAATGGCTTGCAACTATCTGTCATTTTTAATCTAAATATGGATCTGAGGCATTTTTTTTGAGCTTTAAAAACTATATCTCTATCCGTAGAGTGACCCCAAAAGATAATACAATATCTGATAATGGGTTCTGCTATGCCATAGTAGGTAGTTAATAGGACATCAATTTTTAGAATCCGCGATAGTTTATAAAGTGCGAAAGCACTGTTACTTAATTTTTTGCTAATTACCTCTATGTGTGCCTTCCAATTTAAGTTTCGATCCACCGTTAATCCTAGAAACTTAGTGGAAATGACTTCCTCAATTTCATTATTATTATATTTAATTTTAAAATTTGGAAAATTTGACTGTCTCTGGCTGAAATGCATTATTACCGTTTTATTTAAATTGATTTTAAGATTATTACTTTGTAACCATAGAATAGCTTTATTTAATGTACCGTTTATATCAGCTTCATAATTATACTTATTATCACAGGGGATGATTATTGTGCTATCATCTGCAAAAAGTGTCATACTGTGTTCAATACATTTAGGCAAGTCGTTGATGTAAAGGGTAAAAAGCGGCGGTCCTAATACGCTTCCTTGCGGTACGCCATAGTTGACAGTACGCTCCCCAGATGTATAGATCACTTCACGTTTAGAGTTTGCATTAATTTTTGTTATTTCTGTTGTTTGCGTCCTGTTTTGTAAATATGATTGTAAGAGGCTTTGGACATTTCCTCTTATACCATACGCTTCCAGCTTTTTTAATAGAATGTCATGATGAACATAATCAAAAGCCTGCGACATATCACAGAAAATTGCTGATATGGGGGTATTTTTATCCATATGTATCATAATTTTGTAGAGAAAGTTATAGACCGCCATATTTATAGTTTTACTTTTCCTGAAACCATATTGTTCATCACAAAGTATATCATGTTTATCTATATATTTACTAAGTTGTTGAGAAATGTATTTTTCAAATATCTTAGAGAAAACAGATATTAATGATATTGGTCTGTAATTTTGCATCAAGTCTTTCTCTTGCTTCTTATGTAATGGTTTTACTACAGATCTTTTCAGGGATTCAGGAAATACTCCTTCACAAATACACAGATTTAGTATATGACACAATGGGTCAGATACAATGTCAGCGACAGATTTAACAATTTTTGTGCTAACACCATCATAACCTACACTGTTAGTGTTTTTAAGGGCGAGAATAATTTTGAATATGTCTATAGGTAAGCAAGGAGTCATAAACATGGAATCCTTCCTGCTGAGGATATGGTTAGTGACATTTGTTTCTGTAGTTACTGGTTGTATTTTGTCAATAAAAAAATCATTAAATTGGTTTGTAATTTGTTTAGGGTCTGTCATAATTTTACTATTGACACGAATTTGAGCAATTTTATCCTTAGGAATATTTTGTTTATTTTCATTGATAATTTGCCATATCGTTTTTGATCGATTACTAGATGTTCGTATTTTATAAGTATTTTGAGCTTTTTTCGTTGAATTAATGATCGTTTTAAACTTATTACAATATTTTTTAAATAGAACTTTGTTTTTTTGCGTAGGTTTTGAACGATATTGCCATAATAAATGTCGTTTCTTTGCACTGCAAAGTTTAATACCACGCGATACAGATTTTTGTTTCTTATAAAGTTTCATATAAATCGGTATTTTAGGGAAACATTGATTATATAACAACAAAAACATTTCTATAAATGCACTGTAGGCTATATTAGGATTATTAGATTCATATACATCTGAAAATGTCAAACTACCTAAATACGATTTAAATTTATTGACATTGTCGATGCTATAATCACGTTTAAGTGTACGCCATTGCTTTATAGAACAGTCCGTTTTCATTGGGCATTTAAGGATTTGAGCCGTATGGTCAGACAGAGCCAATTCAAGTATCGAAGCTTTAAAAGACCTGCTAAAATTATGATATATATGAGATATTCTTCTTGGAATCCTTAAATCCCTTAATTTTTCCTCTTCCACAATTAGCTGGTTTCACTCTTATCTTAACGGCCGCTCGCAGCAGGTACGCCTTGACGAGTCGTCGTCGGATTGGTGCTATCTTACTGCGGGTGTGCCTCAGGGTGGCGTACTCTCTCCTCTCCTCTTTTCTATCTTTATTAACTCTATCACTAGAGTCATTTCCTCTCACTTCCATCTCTATGTAGACGACTTGCAGCTGTACCATCACTTTCGTGGGGAAGATGCAGAGGCTGCCGTGTCCGCCATTAACAGTGACCTGAAGCTGATTGGGGAGTGGTCGCGGTCCTTTGGGTTGCAAATTAACCCCAAGAAATCCCAGGCTTTGGTTATTGGTGGCAGGTACATGCGGAATAAGCTGGATCTTGCGTCGCTGTCTCCTCTTTGGTTGAATGGTGTTCAGATTGACTATACTTATAAAGCTAAAAACCTGGGGGTGATCATGGACTCAAATTTATCGTGGACTGCCCAAGTCGCTGAAGTCAGTCGAAAAGTGCACTATACATTTCACTCATTGAAATGCCTTCAGAGCTTTTTGCCCCTGAAGACCAAGATCTCCCTTGCCCAAACACTGATTCAGCCCATCATCGACTACGCCGATGTCTGTTATTTGGATGTCACCGAGGAGCTTTTAAACAAACTTGAGCGATTGCAAAATATCTGTATTCGTTTTATTTTCAACCTTAAAAAGTATGATCATGTCTCTGGATTTCGCAAGGTTCTCAAGTGGCTCCCTATTCGACTTCGCAGGAACACTCGCATATTGTGTCTCTTATTCAACATCCTTCACAACCCGAAAACTCCTTCTTACCTGCGGGAACGCTTTTCCTACTCCCGTCCTTCTGATGCACCTTGCAGGTCGCATCTGAAGAATCTCCTAAAATCCCCACCCCACTCCACCGATTTCTACTCCTACTCTTTCACTGTACACGCTGTACGGTTATGGAACCTACTGCCGCCTGATCTTAGGGGCTGCCAAAATCTTGCAGCCTTTAAGAGAGGCTTGAAAGATCACTTTCTTACTATTTCATCGTAGTTGCTTATACGAGTAAGTATGTATTTTTATTCATTATGTAGTATTGAGTTATTTATTCTATTATGTATTTGTATATATTTATGATAGTAGGTATGTATATTTATATATATATATATATATAATAGCATATTTAATTGATAAATGCAAAATTAGTAACTTTAATCTTTTCCTTTCATGTCTACACACATCTACATCTCTTTTTTTTTCCAATTCTCCTTTCGCAGGTATGCTGGAAGAGATTTCTTAAGAAATAAGCATCACCTTTGTACTTCTTCTCCTGTTTTCTGTATTTCTTTCTCCTTCTATATTGTGTGTACATAAATTGTTAAATAAAAAAAAAAAAAAAAATCTCACCTGCATTCCTTCATTTACCATGGACCACCACTATATGCTGCAAGTTAATTGGTTTAGACAAACGGACAACGCAAACTATTATTGGTTTTTGACATTAGACTACGGAACCATAAAACAGAAAAATTAACAATACGCATACTAGAAAACCGGTTCTAAACTCTACCGCTTTCAGGCATATAATTTACTGTTTTCCACACTAGTGCGGAAAAGTGCTGGCGTTCGCTCCTGTCACAATTTATTGTATTAATTGTAGCAGGGTGGGCGCTAAGCGACCCGCACGCGTCAATATTCACTATTTATTTCTTCACTCGGCTCGGGCGAATTGCTCCTTGGTGCAGTGACAAACTTTCTCTACTTGTAAAAAAATATACAATTTCCTTATGTTATTTTTTAAAAGTAACCGCCAAAACACAGACAGACACAATTACAAATCTATTATTCTTACTTATTCGTAGGTCAAGCGCTGTACAAAAAGAGTCTCATATATCATGGCATCCCACCGGAACGAGCAAACCACGGTCGCCACACACAAGCTAGCATTACCACCAGTTTACTTTGACCCCCCATGACTAACAACTCTTAGTACAAAGATAGGAAAGAGACGGCTCACGTTATACTGGCTATTGAATACATTACTGTTTTACTACTAGATTTACTTGAGCTACCATGAAGTAGAAATGTTAGAACAATGATGGGAAGTAGAAAGGTCAGGTTATACTGGGTGGTATATGCTTGAGTGTTTATGAAGGTTTGTAAAGGAGGATGTAACGTGGTCATTTGTCGGTAATAGTGCCTCTAAGGCTTTTATTACTCTTACGAAATTGAATTAAATAGGCGTAGTAACTGTTTTAATAGTTTGTTTAGTAAGAACTGGCTTCTTGAGGGTTACTGGATCCGTATAGCATAGCATCAATCTTATAATGTTTCTACAGCTAGGACTAAAGCCTCCTCTCTAAGAATGGGGCGTAATCCACCACGCTTAATTCCGCCTAGCCCGTTCCATCATCGAACCAAGTGGAACAACCAGGTGGACATCCCAAGTACGTACAAAACGTTTTGGGAACATATTCTTTGTGTGTACAGCCAAGTAGAATTCCTTGCCGGAGTGTGTGTTTCCTGATGGCTACAATCCAGGAATCTTCGGAAAGTCAAGAGATTACTTCTAGGTAAGCCCGCTTCATCTTCGACCGCATCGTCGCTTTCCATCAGGTGAGATAGTGGCCAAGCGCGAATCTATAATCAATTAAAAAAAACGCGAGACACATGCCTTAGAAATTTTGGTTCTAGGACATGCCGGTTTCCTCGCGTTATTTTCCTTCACCGTTTTGAAAGCAGTGGTGATGAAATAAATTACACATAGTAATGCGCCTGGCTGCGTTCGAACCCATGACTTACATCTCATAAGTCGCCTTACCTTTCAGCCACTACTGCTCTCTTTATAAAGTTATCCAAATCTTGATAATAACGTTCAAATTATTTACTAATTGAAGTAGAAGACTTCTGTTTAAATAGTTTTACCGTATGAAGGAAGTCATAAATATTTTTAATTAAATATAATGTCCAGTTGAATGCTTAGCGGGATTTCCGAGTTAAAATTTTTAGTTATTTTTTTTTTTTGGTTCTATAAAAACATCTGAGAACAAGGATCTGATGATTACGGATGCTTAAAACAATGTAATATTAAAATAATAAAGTTTTTTTTTTGTTAAAAATATCTCTGACGTTTCAATTGCAAAATTAATTAGATTTTTCGTTTAGTAAATAATTTAATGAGTGCCTACTTGCAAATTAATTAGATGATGATGATTCGGTTGGTTTTTAAGATAATCTGAAAAAACAAACGTATGTAACTTCAAATAACTATTCATTTAAGTGTATTTTAAATTAAAAACTTAATAATAAAATGAATACACCATTTTTTGAAACTTTTAATTTTTATAATAATAACTAATTTAGAGAATTGGCTTCTAAAGAACTAAGTTCTTATACCCGTATTTATAAAGAAGTCATTTTTTTTTAGAAATATGTTGCCCCACACTAGAAATTACTCCTGTGTCGTGGGAGCGTTCACAAACATGAAAAGTCACATACACAAGATACCCAGACCCGGAACACCTATCTGTAGGCCATAAAAATATTTGTTCCGTGCGGGAATCGAACCCGCGACCCTCAGCGCAGCAGTCGATCGATCAACTACTGCGCCAACCGAGCCGACTTACTTCTTGCTAAGTAAAGGTCTTTTTAAGTCTTTACTTAAGGTTAAAAATCATCATTAAACTCTTGAGCCCGAAGCGAACGCCGGCGTTTGCGCATATGTGTAATTCATTCTATCACCACTGCTCTCAAAATGATGAATGAAAACATCGTAAGGAAACCGACATGTCCTAGAACTAAAAATTCGAAGACGTGACATCCACTAACTCGCACTGAACCCACATGGTGGATTACGGCCCATTCCCTCTCCTAGAGAGGAGGCCTGTGCCCCAGCAGTGAGAACATTAAAAAGGCTGATGATAATGATAAATGCGGTTGTTAGAGCATTGGCCATTTTGAGAATTAGGCCTTTTGCACTCAAATCATAAACAATTTATTACTCAGAGGTCTCACACTATAGAGGATTAACCTCGAATAATAGTTAAATTATGTTTTCATTAGACATAATATTGCACTCAAGGTAGAAATTAAATTTCACCTACTAATAATACCAATAAATTCCGACACGAGAATCAAACCTAAACCGGGCACTCAAGAATTTCGACCATAATCATTGATACAAACGAAACGCTACTTGCACCTGGAGTTGTCCAGAAGCAAACCATGTATAAACATCAAACAAGGGCATGGACGTAATGTCTGTGGATTAAATGTAAGGCAGGAGTGCGGTTTTAGTCAGTAGGAGTCTGACACTGCCCAGACTGGCTCGTATATGAGGCAGCCTGGGGCGTCCATGACAGATTTCAAATTCCTGCCGAAAAAAAAATCATTGGCGCAACAAGGCAGATTATTACAGACAATATAAGTATACAATACAACCAAAGAGATGCAGAATTGGATGACAGTATATATTATTATATAATCTTACCAGTGACCCTGAAAGACAACGACCAATGGAAAGAAAACAGGTTTTAGTCAGTAAAATTCCGACATTTACTCCACCCAGAACATTTTTGAATTCTCCCCTCAAAAAAAAATACAGATAAGGTAAAAAAATGTATGCCCGCCTCAGCTGAGCTGGGACTGTTCGAAAGAGTTACCGTAGTCCTCACAAAACAGGGCAAGGACAAAAAATAACACTATAGGGTTAAACATTAAAAATGTAACATTTTCTTCTGTATAAATCAGCAAAAAATATAATCAGCAAAAAATATAATCAGCAAAAAATCGTTCAAGAAAAGTACAACCATGAGGACATGAAAGAATATGCCTTTGGCAGCAGGACGAATAAACATAAAAGAATAATAATTTTCGGACACCAGCAGGCCCGCGGTCTCAATAAAACTTTAACAAAGACCAGGTCAGACCAGTGGAATGACGACTACAACATTATGTCTTTCATCAAACCCAATGCAACGAGTGCTCAAATGCTTAACAGTTGCAATGACGAGTTCGTAAAGACATTAACCATCTATGACATTATAGTTTTAGTGATAGGATCAAATGACAAAAACCCTTACTCTTTTATAACTGAGTTGTGTAACGTCCTTTATAAACTATGGAACAATATTGTATTTATTACTAACGTGCAAAATAACCCTTTTTTAAACGAAAATACCATTAACTACAACCTAGAACTAATAATACAAAACTACACAAATTGTAAATACGTAAAAATACACAATTCAGAATACATAAAAAACATCAACGACAAATCTATGACTAGTAACCACCAGTACTATCTATCGTATTTATGTCTGAAGTTGAATACACGAATCGACTATAAAAAATATTATACTGACATTCTCAATAGATTTAAAAATAAACCCTCTAACCAAAACACACACACAACACCGCAAAGAGCCACGCAAACAAAAATTACTGCCTTCTTCAGAAAAATTAAACAAACCGGTAATGACGCAGAGAGTAAGTTTTTTCGCAAACGAAACTAAACATACTTCTATCACGTTAATCCATCAAAATATTGCAGGGGTATTAAACAAACAGGAATTTATAGAAGTGGCTATTTCAAATTTACAAAAAGAAATTGGCTCCATAGATATTATATGCTTAACTAAAACTTTTCTTAAAAGTGGTTGCGAGCAAAACCTTAGACTTAATAATTACAAACTGGCATCGTGTTTCTCTCGAGCCAACCAACGACGAGGAGGCTCGTGTATACTAGTAAAAGATAACCTAAAATATAAAGTAATAAAAGATCTAGCTCCTCTCATTCCCTCTCAATTTGAATGCTGTGGCATCGAAATAACTAAATTTAACCTAATTATAGTGTGCATATATAGAACGCCTACACGGGACACCACAATATTTCTGAATAACTTAGAAATTCTAACGAATAAACTATGTAAAAAAGGAAACAAAAAGGTTATCATCAGTGGCGATTGGAATATTGACACACTGAAATCTAATAGAACATCAAATGACTTAAATTCTATACTTAATAACAACAATTTAAAAAACCATATTAAACTGCCTACGAGGAAAAACGCTTGTTTAGACTTAATAGTAAGCAACATACACGATGCTAAACCCCGAAATTCACTATTTAGCGCTCTCAGATCACGAGACAGCACAAACGATAACGGTTAGATTAGAAACTGATTCTAAAGTAAGAGACATAAGTAGCTTCTGGTTTAAAAAGGTAAGAGACTTTAGTGAGGAAAATATAAATAAATTCAATATTTGCATCTCAAGTCTATCTTTTTCTGAAGTTTACGAAGCTCAAACAACAAATGACGCCTTCGATAGATTTCACGATTTGATAACCATTTTCTACAATCTATGCTTCCCTATAATTACAGTTAAACATACTTGTAAACAAGCGAAAAACAGAGGATTGACAAAGGGAATAAAAAGATGCTGCATTAAAAAACGCACATTATATTTAAAATACCATCTCTACAAACACAATAAAAACCAAAACAAAAAAAGATTTGAAGAAAAGAAAGAAAGAAAAACAATTTTTATTCGGCCCAAACTAGACGCACATACATACACACATAAAACAACCACACAAAATACAACAATTAGTCAGTCAACGACACCATAGACACTGAGCAAAAAGCCTTGGTCTCAGTAAAAATTAGACTATACCCAAATACTAAAAAAATGCATACATAAAGCTCAACAGCTTAATAGCTTGAACTATATTAATAAGGCCAAAAATACGAGCAAAGCAGCTTGGAACCTGATTAAAACAAACACTAATAATATGAGCAGTAACTCTGAAGTTGATGTAATTAATACAAATAATGAAATTTATGACGACCCAAACCAAATATGTGACCTATTTAATAATTATTATATATCCCAAACAAATAACAATACCAATAATAACAGACAACATGACACGGAAAAAGGCACTCCTCAAAATCCCAAAAGTATTTTTCTTACACCAGTCGATGAATCAGACGTGTATAAAATAATTCGCAGTCTAAAAAACACAAACTCAACGGGATATGACGACCTGAGCACTAAAGTGTTGAAAATATGTTCAAGTTTAGTGTCTCCCTTAACCTACATTATTAACCTGTCTCTAACAGAAGGAGTATTCCCAACACGTTTGAAGAAATTAATTGTTAAACCTTTATATAAGAAAGGTACAAAAACTGACATGAGCAATTATCGGCCTATAACTTTAATACCAATCCTGCAGTGTGATTCTGTAAGACTTCACTCTTAACTTCGAATCTGAATCCGCCGTGAGTTTCTTGTTTGGCATTCTGAAAACTCGGTTGATAATTCGAATCTACACTAGCGCTACACTTGCGAGCGTGTTTGCGAGTTGAACTAAATTGAAAGCGAGATTTTGACAGATAAAGTATGAGATGACATATTAAGTGGCATTCTATAAGGTAATTCCGCCGTCACTTCGACGCTCACTTCGAACTCGCATTCGATTCAAAATGTCAAATTATAAGCATCTATTTTATAAGTGAAAATAGAAGAAATCATAATTAAATAGTGTTTAGATAAAGTTTTTAAAGTTTACTACATTTAAATCTCCATTTTCTTATTATTAATAGTCAAAAATTGAGCAAAATTACGTAAAATTAAAATAAGATATATGAAATCAGGGAACACGCTTCAAACCAAGGTCAAGGCCAAGGTGCACACATGTCGTACATTTTAAGTGGTTTGCTTGCATTCGTTAGGAGTTTGAGAAGGGAATGTTAAGTGGTTCAACATTTGTAAAAAAACACTTCTAACCTTAGTCCACTGTTTATATGTGCCACCTGAACGTGTCTCATTTGGACTGAAACATTATTGTTGGAACACTTCATTAACATTATTCTTGAACTTTACAAGCAGAAATATAAACTTCATGATTATTTCACAATTATTATCGGCACTGAACGACCAAAAAACAAAAAAAATGTAAACAAAACAATATAACGTCAAGTCAATTAAAGTATTGTCCGTCCACAGATTACTAATGCCATTGTCTGTCAGTAATTTTTTTCGTAAAGTAAGCATAGATTATATTCACGACACGAATTTAGAGTTTTCTGTTTTATTTTTTACTTATTAGCTGCCTCAAATTCCATAAAATAAGATATTTTAATTTAAACATCATAATAGCTAAAATTCTGTGTCAAAAACTAGTAAAATAAAAAACCGATAAATCTTAACTTACATTTAGTTGAGTGTGGCAATCACTAAAACTCACTTCACTTCGCAAGTGCCTACGTGATGTTTACAGAATACAAAATCAAGGTCATTTTGAACCTTAAACGAAGTGAGAGTGAATATCGAAGTGATATGCGAGTTCATGTTCGAATTTTACAGAATCGACGTACTGTCTAAAATCTTTGAGAAAGTTATGTACATTAAAATAGAAAACTTTTTAATAGCTTGTAATATCCTTAAAAAAGAACAGTTCGGTTTTAGAAAAGGCAGCTCTACTACTTTAGCATGCTTTGCGCTAGTAAAACACATAACTGAAAGTTTAAATCAGAAATCTAAGATAGGTTGTATATTCCTAGACATGACGAAGGCCTTTGATTTTGTATGTCATAAAACACTACTGTCAAAGCTTGAACATTACGGAATACGAGGAAAGGCCAACGAATGGATCCAAAGCTATCTTTCTGAGAGAGTACAATGCGTAGAAATTACAAAAAATTGTCAAAATGAAATAAAAACATATAGATCGGAATATAAGCAAAATAATTATGGCACGCCACAGGGAGGTATCTTATTCCCACTACTTTTTCTAGTCTATATCAATGACATTCCAGATGCAATAGGCAAAGATTGCATTCTATTCGCTGATGACACGACAATAATAATTAAGAGTGACAATGACATAAATTTAAAAAATGAAATTATCCAAGCTCTAGATAACGCAATCGGTTGGCTACAGAAAAATAACCTTAAAATAAATATGACAAAAACAAATAAAAAGCTCAAAAAAAATGTATCCGAGCAATTAGTGGAGCTCATTTTCTAGATAGCTGTAGGCCACTATTAGAAAAACATAAAATTCTACCTTTGCCATGTTTATATATCTTCGAAATATGTATTTTTGTTAAAAGGAACTACAACTTATTTAAAACGAACACGGAAAGGCCAAATAGTCGATCACGCCGTAAAGATAGACTTCAGCTGCCATCAATAAAACTAAACTTATTTAAGAAAAATGTGTACTGCATGTCAATTATTATTTACAATCATCTACCTAATAGCTTGCAAGACTTACCGCTGACATTGTTTAAAAAAATACTTTTCAATATATTAATACGAAAATGTTATTATACCATTAAGGACTATTTAGAAGACAAGACAATAGATTCTGAAATTTGTAACTTAGATTAACAAATACATTGGTAAAACTTATTTTGACATTTGCACGCCATATTATGGCAGGATATGCTGAAACAAATTTATTGTAAGAACTTATGTACCATATTCTAACAAATAAATGTTTGAATTTGAATTTAAAATCTCTTGCATATTTTTGTACGTATGCAATGTTTAAGCAAATAAAGAATAGGTATCTTATTTTAGCTAAAACGTAAAAAAAGAACTGGAGAAACTGTTTCACAGTTTTAACATCATTAAACCAATTTTCAAAATATCTTAAACAAACAGAGAAATTACGTCCAAGTTCCGTGAACTCAGTCTTAGAACTAATAATGTTAGAACTTTGGAACTAAGCAAAATTTGTCATAGATATGCACTTGTATATAGACATTATACGACTCGGTTTAGGAGTAATAATTTGAGTCGAGCTAAGGTTGGCTGCAAGCATAGCTGCAAGCCTTCTGATAATGTGTTGATGAGAATATTGGCTGGTATTTAATCAATAGTAAAAGAAAAAATTAAAAAGTACAGTAAAGTTTGACTGGCCTGTCAGCATAGTAGTTAGTGACCCTGACTGCTGTGCCGGAGGTCGTGGGTTCGATTCCCACCCAGGACAAATGTTTGTGTGATGAGCACGATCATTTATTCTGTTCATTTATCTATAATATGTATGTATTTAGAAATATATAAGTATGTTTATCAGTTGTCTAGTACTCATAACACAAGCTCTGCTTAGCTTGAGACTAGACGGCGTTGTGTGATGGTTGTCGAATATTATTATTATTTCGTTTATTTAATATGTAACATATAAATTATATTTTTAAATATTTCATTAAAAAAAACAAATAAAAAAACATTTAAAAATTTATTATTATTATTATTATATTTATATACAGTACGGCCGCCGGATCTTGGCCAGGCTAAAGTTAGGCTCTGCCTCTCACATACAAACAAAAGGTTTTAAAAAATAAGCTAAGTTGGAGGCGATTAAATCCACAAATTTGTCTCAAAGTCATAATTATCCCTTATAAAGTACAATAAATCGTGAAACTGTGGTATATTTTTGACTTGCTATAAGGCGTATTACAAGCCTCTGTAACTTCATAAAATAGATCTTTATAATATCAAAACAAAAAAAAAGAGATATAAACTATTTTTCTTTTTCTTTCTTTATTTTAGATCAACCTAACTCAATATGATCAACTCTAGAATTGCATTACATTGAATCAGCCTTATAATGTACCCACTTCTGGGACAGGTCAGGCCTCATCCTCTATAATAATCCACCACGTAGCCGTCGCCGCCTTCTGGAGCCGCCGGTTTGTGTGAAACTGTTACCGCGGCTCTAGGAATAAGGCAAGAAAGGAATGGGGTAGGTTTTTAGTCAGTAAGAGTCTGACACTGTCTTCCGCTCCGCCCAAGAGCGAATTTCGTCATTCGATGATTTCACCTACAATAAAAAAAAACCACGCGGGCCCAGTGCGGGTTGATAGATGTCACATGTCTTTGAATTTTTGGTTCTAGGACATGCCGGTTTCCTCACGATATTTTCCTTCACCGTATTGAGAGTAGTGGTGATGAAATAAATTACACAAAGTAATGCGCCTGGCTGGGTTTGAACACGTTGAACTCTAGAATAATCTAGTCAATTACGTATATTTGCTCAGCATGCGGCCACCCTAACGTAGAACAAACACTAGGATCCTTGATATTTATTGGCATTGCCTCACATCCGCCGCTAAATTCTTATAATATACCCAATGAGGCTCTGAATCATCGATTGTGCAACAATTACTGCGGTACTTGTTAAGGGTAGGATATGCTCCTAATTGTTACACCTTTAATTGATTGATTTTGAAATTACGAATATGATATTACAATGTGAAATGATACAAAAATAAAGAGAAAATGTCAAATAAACCAAATACAAAGACAAAAAAAAAGTCAAATCACAAATTAAATAAAAAAATAAGAAAAATGTCCCAAAAATTTTGATTCCAAATGAATGTCAAAGTTAAATTAAATCATACAATAAAACAATAATCATTAAATTTATTAATTAATTTTAATTATCTATAGACTGACTGGTAATTAGTGACCAATACTTAAACACGTGGTTGTAGTCATGATAAAAAACAACTTATACTATGGGACCAAACCTGAAAACTTTTGATCAGTTAGGGATAAATGTACTGACCAACAGATTTATTTCGCGATTTCAGGTTTGGTCCCATAGTAAAAGTTATTTGTTATCATGACTACAATCACATGTTTAAGAATCGGTCACAAATGAAACACGTTCTTTCAGTAGAGATAACCGCTCATTCGAGCTCAACTCGGCTCTAAGTTTATACGATTACTCGGCCGAGAGCACTATCTCGCCCGTTTGCTCGATACGTGTAATCAAAGCATAAAACTATCACTAAAACCTATCCTGGCCTTAACACCCCGGTACCCACAAACGAAATGCCGTCATATTTGAGCAGGCAGTGATGTCAGGTGTACACTAACCGCCGGTACACTGGCACCTAACAATTTTCTCCACAATTTGATCCGTCGCACTGATTACGTCCACAACAGTTGACGATTGTGCTATAACTGTATTTAGAGTTCCGCGTTCAGATCGCAAAACGGCGGGTAGCCATTTTCTTTTAGATAGTTTGTTATTATTGTTGGAATGGAAAGAATTTGTCATGTGTTGTGTGGTATTGTAGATTTGTTATACAGTGGAAGGAGACGGTATAGAGTTAGACCTTTTAAATACCGTATTTACTATTTAGAGACATAATAGAAAGACAATAGGTGTGCGAACATCAGGGTTTGCTTGGGGCTTAAGAGTTTAATTACAATTAATATTACGTAATCCATGCTAATATGACTAATGAACAAACTTTCTGCAGTTGTATCAAAAAGTCCTTTTGATACAACTGCAGTAAGTTTGTCATAGCGACACACAATTCGAATGCCGTGGAGGGTGAATCCGGTACATGAAACACTGTCGATTTGTACAGATAAAATAAAAGAATAAAGTTCGAATTAATTTACGCATGTACAAAATTGATTTCTTTAAGTAAACGTCAGCTAAGCGAGTCAATGACCTTTAGGTGGTTAGTGCCTCCACGGGATAAAAACGATTAAAATTTAGCTACACGGCTAAATTTTAATCGTTTTTATCCTATTTTCTACGTCTACAAGGGTGAAGCCGGTAGTAAAAGCTATGTAGTTTTCCTCATATTTACTTTCCTATTTTTTTTCTGTTCCAACACTTGTTGTTTTAATACATAACAGGTCTAACCAACCAGTGTAGACTGCATAGAAAAAGTAGTAGCAACTAGTAGCAAGTGTTGTCTAGGCATTATCTTCAGGATCGGTTTGCGATGCGCACGCGCAAGCGGAACGCGACGCGACGCAACGCAGGAGTGCAGGACTGTGAAAGTATGTTAGGTAATGTGCTGGATAAATATTCTTATCTACTACATTATCTAACTTGAAGTATTTGAATAAAAAAGGAAGAAAACCTGGCACACACAAATATAACATACCACACAACAGTGGTGTGTGACAACAACACAACGCTGTGGTGGTCCACAGTGGCTTTTTAACCTAAAGGTTGACTGGAAGAGAAAGCCTTGTTGCATTAAGTCCGCCTATGCACCACTACACTGTACATTAAATTTAAATAAATGTCATCATCTTCTTGCCCTTGTCCCGTTTTATTTGGGGTCGGCCCAATATGTTTTTTTCTTCCACTCTATCCTGTCACCCGTCACACTATCACTAACTCCCTTTTCTTTTATATCACGCCTCACACAATCCATCCATCTCTTCTTCGGCCTCCCTCTTCTTCTCCATCCATCTACGTGTAAATGTATTTGAACAAAAAATAAAGACAACTTGGCACACACAAATATAATATACCACACCACACACCACCACATGTGGTCTTTTAACCCAAAGGTTGACTGGTAGAGAAGGCCTTGTTGCATTCACAATTCTATTACGAGACCACTGACCAACCAAAGATCGGCCAGTATGAATTTAACGTTTTACAAACATTTAGCAAAATGGGAACGTGCTGTAATTACGATATTATGAAAATAGGGCCACACTGAGACCCCTGGAGCGTTCGACCATCGTAAGCTTCTTTTTTTTATGGTGGGAATTATCATCTAATGACGAATTCCACCCTTGGGCGGAGCGTGACACAGTGTCAGACTTTTACTGACTAACCACCCACCCCATTCCTTCTTAGCCCTCAAACCAGGTCGTACCATCCTTTCAGAAACTGGATCGGGGCCCCAGTAGGATCCGGCCCTGCAGTTCCTCTAAATTTGCTGACAACTCCTTGAGGCGCGCGACCTGGCTTGATCTGAACCGTTACCAGGCGACCAGATGGCGAGTTATCCATTGCTTGCCATCCGCAAGCCCGCACCTATGGTGGCCGAAAATCGGGATCGGAATCCCGGCAGCGTCTGGGGGGTGTGCGCCGTTGCCTTATGCGGTCAGCCTCCTCCTTTGCTAGCATTACTGCTTCGCAGAAGGAGGCAACCGCCTTAGTCTAGACAAGACTATTAATTCAATTTTAATTATTCAGACGATTCATTATTGCCCTTATAATTAATTACAACATCATATTGGCATTCAATCAACAGGCGGCAGGCGCCAATCTACCTACAAATACCTTCTGGAATTCTCAGATCATTATAAAAATGTTAGTAACATATTTCTCATCAGCAATACTACCTTATCCAGCGAGCATATTTCTGTGTAATATAAAAATCTAAGTAAATAATTATATCTAGTAAAAATCCTTGATAAAGAATGCTTGAAGTCAGCCATTTTCCTTGAGGCAATAACTAAGAAATCATAGTTACATCAATTCGCACGCATGCGCGAACACAACTCGTATACTTTATTCGCGATTTTATTTCCAAACATGTAAACAAAGTGTATTTTTAGGAAAAACAACTTTAACTGCATCACATACAGTTCAATTTCCACTGCAACTTCTAAGAATATTATGACGTTTTTTAACAGTAAAAGTCATTCTAAAATCGACTTAATTTATACTTACTTAAAGTTGAAAGTGTAAATATGACGTACAGACATATAAACATGTGCTTGTGCATACAACACACATACAAACAGACATGTTCATTAAACAAGAATGTGATTTACAATACACGGACAATTAACGAATACCATTTCGTAAAAACTGATGAAAATATTTGTTAAAATCACTGATTTTTAACAAAAGAATAATCTAGCCAAGGCTGTACTAATTGGAGAAGAATTAGGAAATATATTCCCATCGTTTGAAATAGTTTGTAAAAAACTAGAAATGTATGCGGATTGCTAGGATTCTTCCCAAACTATACATGCGCAATTGAACAGTGGCCGAGTGGTAACGGCCCTGACTTACGAGTTGTAGGTCGCGGGTTCAAACCCAGCCAGGCGCATTACTTTGTGTAATTTATTTCAATACCACTGCTCTTAAAACGGTGAGAGAAAACTTCGTAAGGAGAGCGGGTTGTCCTAGAACCAAAAATTCGAAGATATGTGACATCCACCAATCCGCACTGGGCCCGCGTGATGGATTATGGATCGTTTCCTTTCCTAGAGAGGAGGCCTGTGTATTTAAAAAGGCAGATGATGATGCGCCTAGCTTGGTTTGAACCCGCTACCTACAACTTGTAAGTCACGTTACAACTCGGTCACCTCTGCTATCAATAACAATACAAATATATAGACTGAAGCCTTCTTTAAAAACTGGGCTATTTAATACTAAAATAGTTAAGATTGACTAAATTCCACTGGCAGCTCTGGACTTAGTGGAGAGGTGTAAGCAGAAGTTACGGTACGGTACGGTATTAAAAACTCGTGCAAAAGTAAAGGTTTTAAAAAAATAAATGCCAATAACCGATTTTTTAAAACCTTAATTTTTGTACGAGTTTTCAAGCGCTACTTTGTGTAATTCATTTCATCACCACAGCTCTTAAAACGGTGAAGGAAAACATTGTGAAACCGGCATGTCCTAGAACCAAAAATTCAAAGACATGTGACATCTACCTACACATACACCTAAAATATTACGGGCCCTACAGGATCGAAGCCTCCCGGAGCTGAGGGTTGGTGCGAAAGCGTTACACCGGGGCTCTGGGAATAAGGCAAGGAAGATACGGGGTAGGTTCTTTAGTCAGTAAGAGTCTGACACTGTTTCCCGCTCCGCCCAAGAGTGGGATTCGTCATTCGATGATTTTTACCTACCATAAAAAAAAAACTTAAAATATTACACCTAAAAATAGGCTTATAAAGTATTTTTTTACGGTTGTATTTACTGGTCTAGCGGTACTCAAGTGTTGTTACCGTTCGTAGTTCTGCCTACCCCGTCACGGTAGGAGAGCGTGAAGATAAATCTAACTGACAACGTTACGTATCTAATTACGTAGCTTTACTTACTATTATTCAATGGTTAGTTTTCTTTGGAAACTAGAATAATAGAGATATATATTGTCAATTCAAAAGTGTCATTTTATTTTTCGTTAACTCAGAACTTAGATTTTTTCATAGCTTCAAGGGACCTCAGACTTGAATATATGGTTTTGATGTAGAAAGAACGTGTGGTAAATGTGCACAATAAATAAATAGGTATCAGAAAATAGATATATTTAAAATAATTTACCAATTACTAATTTTTCTTTAAGTTGCACCTACCGTGTTTTGTTTCTGCACCACCTCAAGGTCGACTGGCAGAAAATGCCTATGGCATTAAGTCCGCCTTTGTACTTATTATGTGCAAAAAAGTTTTTATATTTTTTTTTTAGTTACATTGTACAGTTCCACTTACAGACTAGTAATATATAATCTATAAAATTTAATATACAGTACAATGAACTCTAACCTTATATGAATCCATTTCAGTTCTCACAGGGTTAAATTGTTGTAAAAACATTTAAAAAGCATAATTTAGTTTAATTTAGTATTAAAACTTGAGTTGTCAAGACATGCTGCGGACTCACTCCGACTTAAGACTTTATTATTTTCTGTATAAGTGTATCATCATCACATTAAGAGCCCTTTATAGTGTTTTTAGTTGAGTTTTATGCAAGAAATGGATCAGATAGTCTTTCTCAGAAAACTCTGTGAAGAACCTACTTACATATTATGTCTGACTGGCCTGTCAGTCTAGTAGTTACCTTGACTGCTATGCCGGAGGTCGTGAGTTCGATTCCCACTCAGGGCAAATATTTATGTGGTGAGCACGATCATTTGTTCTGTGTCTGGGTATAATTAATATATGATACGTATGTACTCGTACTTAGAAATATATAAGAATGTTTATCCTTTGTCTAGTACTCATAACACAAGCTCTGCTTAGCTTGAGACTAGACGGCGTTGTGTGAAAATTGTCGTATATTATATTATAAAAAAAAATACTTTGATAAGTTACTGTGGACCAGAAACGCAAAGGCCTACTCAACATTTGTACGCCTCTGAGCAAAACATAGAGAATCTACCTGTCTTTATAATTAACTAGCGACCCGCCTCAGCTTCTCACGGGTGTAATGCTGAATATGCTGATATTAAATATATTAATGCATGTATTATACATATAAACCTTCCTCTTGAATTACTCTATCTATTAAAAAAACCGCATCGAAATCCGTTGCGTACTTTTAAAGATCTAAGCATACATAGGGACAGCGGGAAGCGACTTTGTTTTATACTATGTAATGATACCTCACACTCTGCTGTCACTTGCCCTGTGTTTAGAAATAAAATATTCTGATTCTGAGGAACACAATATTTGATGAGTTTCAGCTAAAAAAAATCAGGATACAAAGGCGATTTTTGCTAAAAAAAAACTTTGTATGGACTAGTTTTTCTAGGTGATAAGTATCTGTATTATAAAAGTGGAGCCCGAATGATGGACTAACCTAACGTGAAATCGCGAAAAACCCCTAAATTTCAGTAGTATCCATATAGATACTTCCTAATGAACTGAAATTGACTGTGATAACTAAATAAGAAAGATGACAGAAAAATCCGTATTTTAATGTGTTTTCATAGCATCCTAAGTATCGCTCTCCTTATCATTTTTCTCACCTTTTTAATTGTATAAGTATGAAATCCATTTCTTTTAACTCTATTTTATTGGCTTTCATTTAATGTCAAAAGTTAAAGTTTTGTTAAGTCGTTAAATTTGCGCGAAGTCTGGGCGGGTCAGTAGTATAACACTAAATCAATAAAGTTTTAAGTCATAATTAAAAATACCATCTTTTGTTCTACCTGCGCAGAAAAGACAACACAAACATAAATAATAAACTTTATTCGGCTTCCAATTTAATGCAATTAATCGTAAAGCAGATGTTTCCATTAAATTGAAACAAAAAGTCCAATTAAAGAAACAAAAGTGAGTGAGTGAGTGATGCTCGAGCAAAATCATGCATCTGCTTTAACCCTTTCCCTTTAGCACGGGAGGGTTAACGGGTCGATAATGACCCAATTAAAGATGGACTGTTGCCATATGACGAACAATAGAACTAAATTAACTTTTTTTTGTTACAATTTGGATTTAGGATATAAATCTGTTACTGGATGTGACATCTAATGAGTAAAGAAAGAAAGAAAGATTTTTTTTATTTAAGACAGTACAAACCACAATAAAGACAAAAAGTGTTAACTAAATAATCATTATTGAACTCATGTTTTCCATGATTTTGAGATAATAGTATTTATATCATAAAAGCATTTCCCAATGTTTTTTCCGGGAAAAGGAATTAGACCTACTACAGAAACTGTAATTAATATACTGCTATGCCCGGGTCGTAAGTTCGATTCCCACCTAGGACAAATATTTGTATGATGGCACGATCATTTGTTCTGTTTGGGTGTAATTTGTCTATAATATATATATACAAGAAATTGTATTTAGAAATATACAAGTATATCAGTTGTCTAGTACTCATAACACAAGCTCAGCTTAGCTTGACACTAGACGGCGTTGTGTGATAGTTGTCAAATATTATTATGTATTATTATTTCAGGCAACAAGTTAAGTAGGTAGATGCGCCAAAACTGCACCTAGATTTTAGCCTAGATCTCAGGATGAGCAATAGTGTTACACAACAACTGCTTACATCACAGATCTAAGATTCACGATCATAAAAATGTCATGCCTATTGCGCGAGCCTTCAACTCTCATCCTTTCCAAATTATAGCAGATTGCGATTGTGAAAACTGAGCTGAGAATATCATTCATTTGATTCCTATTACCGTAATGTATTAGCCCCAATGAGGCCGAAGAAGAGATGGATGGATTGTGTGAAGAGTGATATGAAAGAAAAGGGAGTTACCTAGTGATAGTGTGACGGGTGACAGGACAGAGTGGAAGAAAGGAACATGTTGCACCGACCCCAGGTAAAATGGGATAAGGGTAGGATGATGATGATTAGCCCCATTTTTAGTGAATGCTCTAAATAGCACGGGAATAAGGCGGTAAATTGGTGATAAATCTGCCGTCTCCAGTGTCTTAAGCAGCTATTTTGAATGAAAGAAAGAAAGAAAAACATTTATTTGGACTCACACAGGACAAATTAAAATAACAAAATAAACACTTAATCTACATCTAACTTACATTTTTTATTTAGAAAAATATTATCTAAAACTTTAGTTAGGGTGGCCAACCAACCTAGATTTTTTTTGATAATATTTTCCAACAATCGATAAAAAATATATTTGTGTCATTTTTAATATCAGAAATATTTTTTTTCAGTCACATAAAAAAAAATGGTAATTGAAAAAAAAAACGATACTATGATACGATACGAGATCTTATTTGTTTTCGTTTTTTTTTAGGTTAAAAGAACTAAGCCAGGCTCATAAGATTAAACAGACGAAAAAAAAAATCACGTAAAAAAAAAGTCTTCTTTAAAAACCTACTTACAAAATAAACATCATTTATAATTTAGAATTTTCCACAATATTTTCTACCAAACACTAATAAAAGGAAATTAAATATTTAATTTTATAACATTTACAGCCACATCTAGCAAACCTATATCTAATCAATTGACACGAAAGGGCGATAGGAAGTGCCCGTCGGAAATCGGAACCAAAGGGGTTTTTTTTTTTAAGGGGTGCGGTAACGAGCGCACGTGCATGGCAAGAGCAAGTACCCACACCAATCTGGTGCATTGTGTCTATGGTATAAGTTATACCATACGTACCGCTTCGTATAACGTGACCATACGTCCCGCTTTGAGCGGGACTGTCCCGCTGTCCCCCGCAAGAGCAAAAATGACCCGCTTTAGTTTTAAGAATGCATCTATCGTTTTTAAATTTAACAACAGCGCGGGCGACACAGTGCGACAAATACAAAAATACGACTTAAAAGTCACCCCACTACTTAACTGTTTTGTGTTTAGTGATTTCTTTGATTTGTGTTATTCAATCTTCTATAAACTTGTGAAACTCCCAAAATTCGTTTTATTTTATAATTCCGATTTTTTTTTAGAACTATTCCTCAGTTGTCCCGCTCTGGCACAGAAAATAAATGGTCTCGTTAGGTGTAACGTGAGGGGTGCCTCGGAAGAGGGTGGAGGGACGAAAAGATTGTGTAATGAGTGATTATCGAGTTGTTTTGTTGGTTATTGAAGTCACGTGTTGTTGATAGGATTTTTGTTATTGTAAAATAGTATAGTTGTGAGGTTTTTTTTATTGATGGAGATTGAATACCTTTACAATTTAACTTAATTTTTTTTTTGACTGACCGAAATTTTGAGTATTCAAAAGTGCCTATAATTGGTCTAATTGAAATAAATGCTTTTGAGTTAAGAATTGAATGAGTTTTATTCTATTCTATTTTTGTAAATGGCAAATAGAATCGATGTCGACTATTCTACGAATGTCTAATTGGAAAAACAAGTAGTGTAATTTATCAAACATGGTAAATAAAAAGGGCCAATCTGAAGACTTAAAATTCTTCCAGCAATGCCGTTGCACTTGTTGGCTTAATAAAGGACTGAAACCAAGAAAAAATAGAAATACACAAATATTATAATTGTAAAAATATTGAATAAGTTTTTATCTCTTTTCAACCAACCAAATTGGGAAATCATTAAATAACTTCTCGACCTCTGAATGGGGCGAAGGGAATTGCAAACTTTTAATGACTAAAACGAGACGTTTGATTAAAATAGTGTGTGTCAAAGAGAGGTTTGCTCATGATTTGCACCCCGTGCGCTTCGAGGCCCCGGAGTACTACCCCACCTAGACCTTAGCTTCGGTAGTTACGCAACTGGCAGCCAGGCGTAGGACGTTTTTTTTTTATGGTACGTAAAAATCATCGAATGACGAATCCCACTCTTGGGCGGAGCGGGAAACAGTGTCAGACTCTTACTTGCCTTATTCCCAGATCCCCGGTATAACGCTTTCGCATCAACCCTCAGCTCCGGGAGGCTTCGACCCTGTAGGGCCCCTACGGAGGACGTAATAATTGAGTCTTACTATTTCCATTTTTCTCTTCTTGTCTTAAGACACTTACCTTTTTCTAGGTTAGCATAGACTAAAGACGCTTACAGCTCATTAACCTTTAGGTTTGACATTTTCCGTATTATTTGATATAGCCTCAATATTTCGTAGGGAAACATGATAAACTTAACCTTTTTTAACACACAGCCTAACTTCAGACTCGCCAAGAACCGAAGACCGTATTGTAGTATATATTTAATGTTTTTGGAAGGGCTAAACGAGATAATAATAATAATAATAATAATAATAAAGCCTTTTATTTCCCAAAATTACATAAAAAAGATTCAATTCAAAGTATTATTTTGAAGTAAATTGATTCATAATAATTGAACATGCAAATTTGTATTAATAAATTTGATCGAAAAGATTACATTTTTAAATAAATAAATTGATACATAAATTGATTTTCTATTGATTAGTATATACGAGTAATGTCCTATAAATAAAATAATCATTTGTTCATTATATAATGATTGGGTGCCCATTTACGGGCGAAGGCCTCCTCCATCTTGTGCCATTCCTCTCTGTCTTGGGCTATTCTAGTCCAGGTGGAGCCGGCCACGTCCACAATATCATCGCACCACCGACGTCTGGGTCTGCCCCGGGTGCGTGGTGCATCTCGAGGGTACCAATGGAGAACCCTCTCACTCCAGCGTCCATCTGTGGCTCTAGCTACGTGTCCCGCCCAACGCCATTTCAACTTGCAAGCTAATTCCACAGCATCTATTATTTTAGTGTACAGCCTTATATCTTTGCTTCTTTTTCTGTCTCGGAGTTTAATTCCCAACATGCTCCTCTCCATTGCTCGTTGGAAAGCTTGAAGTTTGTATGTGACTGCCTTTGTTAGCGTCCAACTTTGACAACCATATAGTAGAGTAGGTAAGATAATGGTGTCCATAGCTTTCTTTTTCAAACGAATCGGGATGCGGGATTTAAATACTTCTTTCAGTGACCAATATCTTTTCCATGCACTGTTAATTCTGCGATCCACTTCATTTTCTGTGGGTTTATTAAATGATATGCTTTGCCCAAGATAAACACATTTGTCTACGTATGCTATTGATGTGTCTTGTATAATCGTAGGTACTCTTAAGCTGTTAGTTAGTAGACATGTTTTTTCAGCGTTCATGTGAAGCCCACATTTTCGGCTCTCCTCATCGAGTGACTTCAGCATAAGATCGAGGTCTGAATGTGTTTCACTTAACAGAATAATGTCATCTGCGAAGCGGAGATGGTTGAGAAACTCACCGTTTATTTTGATGCCGAGATCGCGCCAGTTCAAATGTCTGAAGACATGTTCCAACACTGCGTTGAATAGGTTAGGTGAGATGGGGTCACCTTGTCTGACTCCTTTTCGAATGTTGAATGGCTCTCCCTTTTTCTCCAGCTTAATCATGGCTCTACTGTTTTTATAAATTTCTTTCAGAATGTTTATGTATTTCGTATGTACCCCTTGTTCATAAAGAGAGCACCATAAAGATTCATGCGTGATAGAGTCAAATGCCTTGGAGTAGTCCACAAAGGCTATGTAGAGCTCTTTATTGTGTTCATTGTATTTCTCGATGATCTGTGTTATCGTGAAAATATGGTCATTTGTAGAGAAGCCTGATCTGAATCCTGCTTGCTCTCTAGGCTGGTTTTCATTTAAGGTCTTTGAGATCCTCTTTAATATTAGGCTTGTAAATAATTTATAAAGTGTCTGTAGCATACTCAGAGGTCTATAGTTGTCCATTTGGCATGGATCACCTTTCTTGTAGAGTAGAGTTATAATTGCAGTATTCCAGTCAGGCGGAATAGACTCTTGTTTCAAGATTTCATTAAATATTGTGGTTAAAATTGGTGTTATTGGCTCTCTGATGGCTTTTAATATATCATTTGTTATGTGATCTTCTCCAGGGCTTTTCCCAGTTTTCAATTGTTGAATTGAGTGACCGATTTCGTACTCCAGAAATTCTGGTACACCATCTGCCTCGAGTGCCTGCATGCTTTGGATTGAAGCTTCATGAATAGATGACGATGATTCATGATACTCGTACAATTTAGCGTAGAATTCTGTCGCAACATTTAAAATATGGTTTCTTTCCGTTACTTGATGTCTGTTTTTTGTAAGTTGTGTAATCCATTTTTTGCTAGTATCTAGTCTTTTGTAAGCTCTTTTAACTGATGCAAATTTCTCCAATTCATATTCAATGATATTATATCTACGTTCCTTTGATTTCCTTTGTATTTGTTTCTTAATTAATTTGTACAATGCCGATAAATGTTTCTTTTCAATGCTGGTTTTGTTTTTCTTTTCTTTTAGTATAGTCCTTTTCTTTATTAGTCTTGCTAGATTTTCTTGAATAACAGGCTTGTTACACTTTTTGCTGTGATTAAGTTTATCTGTACTGTTTTTAATTTTTGTGGCTAAGGTAGAGTAAGTTTCATTTATGTTTATGAATTCCATGTTTTTCATTTCCTGGGAAAAGTGTTCTTTCAGAAACTCTTGCTCAGGTAGCGCTATATCGATAACGTTGTTTTTTCCAAAGTGTTTTCTTGAAGTAATGCGCTTGCTGCGGAGTGATAGTGACGCACGTACCAGTCTATGATCAGTAGGATATGTAGTAGATATGACATCGACATTATGGACACAGTTTTTGTTCTTTGTTATAATGTAATCAATTTCGTTTCGTGTAACGCTATTAGGGTGTATCCAAGTCCATCGTCGCTTTGGATTCTTCTTGAAGTAGGTATTTGAAATATGTAATTGGTGTTCAAAGCAAAAATTTATTAGTACCTGACCTCTTGGACTCCGTTTTCCGTACCCCCATAAACCCATAACATCTTTGTCATCATTAGTGGATAGACCGATCTGTGCATTGAAATCGCCTATGATGAATGTGTCCTTGTTCGTGTTTTCCATCGCTTTCCTGAGATCTTCGTAGAATTGATTTATGTCCTCCAATGGCGATTGTTCAGTTGGTGCGTATACTTGGATTATGTGTATTGTTTTATCTTCAACATATATACTTAACTTTGCTACCCTGTCGGATACTGGTACAAAGTCTTTTATATTATTTTTAAGTTCATTTTTTACTAAGAATCCAACTCCGTTTCTGTTATGAGTCTGCCCGTAATACATAAATATAAACTCTTGGTGTTCTATAATTTCCTTGCCTGCAAGTCTTATTTCAGATAGTCCAATTACATTCCAATTGAGTTCAGCAACAGCATATTTTAATTCGGTAAATCTCGACGTATCAATTAGTGATCTCACATTCAACGTGCCAATGTAGAGATATTTGTTTTTCCTATGTTTTAAGCTAAACGAGATAGATAATAATAATAAAGCGGTACTCCTGGACACGGCTCGGATTGTTAGGAGGTTCCTTTCTCTGGAGCCCTGGCCGCCGTTAGCTTGGACCCTATTCCCGATACCGGTGGGACACTATTTTTTATATTTTTAAATGTTTTATATTTTTTATAAGAATATTTAAAAATGTAATTATATAAGATACTTAATGAATAAACGGATAATAATAATATGTCCACAACTATCACACAACGTCGTCTAGTCCCAAGCTAAGCAGAGCTTGTGTTATGGGTACTAGACAACTGATAAACATACTTATATATTTCTAAATACATACATATCATAGATAAATTACACCCAGACACAGAACAAATGATCGTGCTCATCACACAAACATTTGTCCTGGGTGGGAATCGAACCCACGACCTCCCGCATAGCAGTCAGGGTCACTAACTACTAGACTGACAGGCCAGTCCGGCCAGATCGTACCCAGTCGTACAAGCACGAATCTGGTGATTAGGACACGAAAACATAGCCGGAAAAATCCGATGCAATTAAAGAGTTAATTCCCAAAAAACAACACTCTTACGAAACAAACAACCATATTGCAAAAATCCACCAAAAAATTCTTCAAAAACTACAATCTCTCAGATACAATCACCAACATTAACTCCTTTACCAACTTTCTTGAAGTTACGAACACATTTTTGCTCATAAAACTCGCATAATCAAGTATCTACTCGATATACCGACGAGATAGCATCGGAACCGTCAAAATGTTTTGTAGCAACAACATTTTATCTTACATCTCCTGCATACTTAGTTAATAGAGGAAATCGCCAATTGCATGAAACAATGCCTCGTGGTCTACCCTGTTCAATATTGGTCCCAATATTGGCTTTACTTTCCATCTCACTCTAACTGTTTCACTGTCTTCAAGAAGGACAAAGATAGAGGATGTTTGAAGCCAATATTTGTGTTGTAAGTTGGTGGTTCTCAAAGATCGTTGTCTTTAATGTACGTCTACTATTTTGTCGTTATTTAATGAATGTAAAAACAATGTTGGTATACAGAGAAATTGTTTCTGTTTCAATACGTTGAAATGATACTAAATGCTTGATAAATTGCTGGGATTTATTTAAGTAGGTATGGAGTTTTTGTCTGTGGGAATACTGAGTATGATTGCTTGGTTATAGAGCTACATTCATCTATGATCTTATTTCTTTGTAAGATTTTATTTTTCAATACGTAATATGAATTTTGTTAACTTCGTGTTAGGAAAATATGACTTATCATTAGTCACTCAAAGGGCAATGGAAAGGGTAAAATTCTTGGTAACAGATTTTCGGATTGCGGCACTGGAGTAGGCTGCGAGAAACGAAACGTGTCAGACTCTTACTGGCTGAACAGCCCATCCCTTTCCTTCTTTACCTTTCGCATAGAGACCAAGCCTTCCTTTCAGAAAGAGACCCTGGGCCCCAGTTGGCTTTGACCCTTTTGGAGAGTCCGTACATCTGTCAGTGTAATACAGTATGGCCGTTGGATCTTGGTGAGTCAGAAGTCTGCGAATTAAGTGCTTAAAAACTCGTACAAAAACAAGTTTTCAATGAAAATATTTTTTTTCATAACAAGCTTTTATAGCGGTGGTCTATGCTTATATAAATAAAACTCGTCAAGACGATTCACACGAGCCCAAACTCGACGTGGTTGTGCCGTTTAATTACAGAGTTCCTATGGCTACCTCGCGATTCCATCATCAGATCAGCTCCATGTCATCATAATATTGCATTGTCATCCGAACTAAACGTATATACCAAATTTCAGCTCAATCGAAAACCGGGAAGTGGATCAAATTTAAGTTGCAAGATTTGATTACAGAACGACAGACAACGGGACAGGTGAAAGTAAATAAAAGCTTGTAATAAAGGTTTTGAAAAAATTTATGTTGATAACAGTTTTTAATAGCAATAACAACTGCAAATTGCATTTATTTGTTTAAACCATTTTTGTTTTTACGAGTTTCAAGCGCTAACAATCACAGAGACTAACTTCAGACTCTCCAAGGTACGACGGCCGTACTGTACCAAAAACTAAGAACATGAGCAATAATTCTCCAGACAGACATTTAATAACCCTACATCTCCCATTCATTGTTAGTTATCTAGAAGAAGATTTAATTTTTTTCACTGAATTGAGTGTTACCATATGTTTCTTTGTGTCAGAACAGTTTTGCAACTGTTCCTACCATAATTTGTTACGTAAAGTTAGCTGCACATCACTGTGATGTCTCTTCTTTATTGTTCGTACGTTTATAAGGAGTGTCTTTGAAACTTTGACAAGGTCTCGTAACATAAATGAAGTATATACTGCCCTACAAAGCCAAAAAGAGTTATTTAATTATTTTTTTTCGAATGTGCGTTTTTTTTTTTGCACTGAATGTCTAAAGTTTTCCGCATTACAATGATTTTCTGCATTACTTGAAAAGCTCGTATCTTATTTTTATTGGATTTTTGTAATATTGACCTTTGCTTTGAAACTTCTATGAGCTCGGTCAAAAACTTATCAGTTTTCCATAAAATATCCTTTAATATTAGATATAGAAAGTCCCTAAGCCTTTTGGTATTTGAAATGCCAAAAAAAAGAGATTTTGCTTAGTGGTCAAAAAATAATTCCAGCTTCATTTTCAATTTTGATGCTGTTTTTAGAAAGTTCTTCTAGAAGAATTAAAATATTGTTTAAAAATAAACACAGAACAGAAGATACATTCAGCAAATAAATGAAGGAAATACCAAAGACAACGGAGGTAGATGACTACCACAGACAGTTTTGAAAACCGACAATCAAACAACAACCCATACCAAATGATTTTCCGGCACTAAATACCACAACAATAGACTATTACTTTACTACTATACAATATATTATTTAATACTTAAACCAAATAACAGCGGTTCTCATGAACTGCTCTGAAGTCAGGCATGAAAGCGAGAAATAGGTGCGGATGAACTAAAACTAGAACAGTGGTAACGGCTCCGACTTACGAGTTGTAGGTCGCTGGTTCAAACCCAACCAGGTGCATTACTTTGTGTGATTTCATCACCACTGCTTTCAAAACGGTTAAAGAAAACATCGTGAGGAAATCCTACCATTTTTACGGTACGAGTTCAATATTGACTGGTCTACACTGACCTTAAATAATTATGTGTTAATACTGTAATATGGAAATAAAGTAACCATGGAGTTTCTTGCCGGTTCTCCTCCATAGGAAACGACCAATTTGGAACCGTGCACTAACTTCTGACATTTTACAATTGCCCATGTAGGCCTATGTGAAATAAAAAGATTTTGACTTTGACTTTGAATGGGCATGTCTTAAAAGCAAAAATTCGAACACAAGTGACATCCACCAACCAGAACTGGAGTCAGTTGGCGAATCGGTCCATTCCCTCTCTTAGATAGGAGGCCTGACTCCCGGCAGTGGGAATCATAAGACTGATCAAACTATGCTATTATGCTACCTAAACCAAAACACTAACTATAAATAAAATAACAAACAAACCCAACACCGCCATATTTGTTTACATATGACGTCATCAAACAATTGACTGTAGTGTCAACAAACATGCCTTGATGACAATACGATGACACTTCAATTGAATAGATTATTCAGATGTTTAATTTTATATGTTTGCAGTTTGAGATGGGAAGAAAACAAAGGTGTTGTGCTCAGGCAATCTTAATAAGAATATAGGTCACCTATGTATGTTTGGCATACGATTGTTGCGAGACACGGAACCTGTCGTTGTGGCAACGCTTGGGGTGGCCTATGCCCAACAGTGGATGTGTTTCGGTTGAAATGATGATGATGAAGCCTGCAGTGGCCAGAATTGTCCTGGGAGGATCCGCAAGACGGTTCTGGCCACTGCAGGTGTGAGTTGCGGCCAAAGAACATCGAGTAGTATGTAGTCTGAAAAGAATTAGGTCCAGAAAGATTCTCATCTTTCTGGACACTATACCAGAGACACGGTGACTGTTTCTCAACAGTCACCGTGTCTCTGGAATTCTAAGGGCAACTAAAACCCACCAGTCTTCCCCCTCACTCTACTCGGGTTACATCCCCCTCACTCTACTCAGGACGCATCCACATCGCTCCACTCGGGATAGCAAAAGGTTTTTTTATAGTTTCCCATTCCAAAAGCAAAGGCTATTAACTTCATTGGAAAAATTAAGTGAAGTCGATAAGAATAGTTAGTTTTAGAAATGAATTTGCGAAATGAGTTATATATCAAAGAATTTATACTTTAGGTTCTTTTTTTGTGTTAAGTGTACACATTTAAATTAACACAAGGGATTTTGTACGGCGATTTTGTCCCACAAATGAGAGCCATGATGACTCAAAGTAAATGCCTTTTTACCAAAATACCAAATACCAAACAAAATTCGCAATTTCCGAGTGAATCACGTGATATACATTCTTTCGGATGTAAGCGGCGTATTTCACATGCAGTAAAAAACTAAAAACATTAATCATGATCACACTGCAAGGAAACTTACAAATGGAGGCAATCTGTGACAGGAACCTCTCGCGCTCGGCCCTGGTTCAGACTATGATCCGGAGCAAGGAGGAAAGGCAGGCGGACGCCTCCTTCTGCGAATCAGAGGCCGCAAGCGTGAGGGAACGAGCATCCTTACACTCCAGCCGCCAAGACCTCGACCCCAATTTCCAGCCATCATCTCAATATTTACCCTTAAAATAGATAAGGCCTGTTTTCCTAGATCTAGTCTGGTTGCCATATAAAAGGTATGAAGACCGACGTGCCCAGATCGTATGTGGCCCACGTGGGCCCAATGTAGGACCTTGTAGACACAGGTCTGGTTTTAGCCAGGAAAAGTCTGACACGCTGAGTTCAGTGTTTCTTCTCAGAGTAGTCAGCTAAGAAACTCTTGCTTAAAAGTGTTGTTTTTAAAACCTATTTGCAAAGTAAACGTCATTTAGCTCTACGGAGCGAGCGATTTTATTGGGTGTTTTTCTACCTTAAAAATTTATCTTTGGGGTTCTGGAATGGTCTTCTACGTACTGATGGTGATCACCGTGGCGGTTTTAGTGAGGTAAAAATCCCACACTGCCCGGACTTATCCCCAAGGTCCGAGCGTCTCTTGAAGGTTTCCCCTGGACAGCAAAAAGTGGACGCAAAAGAGAGAAAAATAAGTCCAGCCTTGTTAAAAAATCGAAACAGCTTAAAGTACACCTGATGAACCATCCACAGGTAACCTCGTTAACTTTTACGATAGTCCCAATAAAAGTTTATATACCTACATACATACAAATACATATCGATAGCATATGATTCGCACCTTTCATCACCATTAGTTAGACGTTCCGGCAACACTTTGAGATTTATTACCCGATTTAAAAGGGAAAGGAAGAGTTATGGGTTAATCTGTTTGTGTGTATGATGAGGAGCCTTCGGAAGGTGAGATTAGGTGAGATTTTGATGGATGGAGTGTGACGATTTAGTGTCTTGATTTGATTTCGCTTGATAGCTGTAAATTTTTTCCTGTTGACACGTGTGGGTTATAAAGTATGGACAATTGTTTATAAATTCAAAATATTAAACATATGCACTTTTTTATGGTGGGTAAAATCAATCATCTCAATCTTAGGCGGAGCGGGAAACTGTGTCACACTCTTACTGACTAAACAATCTACCCCATTCCTACGTTGCCATATGTAGCAGGGCCAAAGAATTCCTTTCAGACGCGAACCCTTGGCCCCAGTTGCCTTCGACCCTTCTGCAGGGTTCCTACGGTTTGCTGACAACTCCTTGAGGTGAACGAAAAAATTGCACGCCGTCGACTAGGCTTGGTCTGGACGATTACCAGACGACCGGACCGAGCGAGCCCATACCATACCATACCCATTACTCGCTACCATTAGCCCTGGCATAGATGGCGAAGTAGGAACGGGGTAGGTTGTTAGTCAGTAAGAGTCTGACACTGTTTCCTGCTCTGCCCAAGGGTGGGATTCGTCATTGCATAATTTATTTATTATTATTTATTTATTTATTCTTCATGCAACACAAGGTACAAAGGCGGACTTAATGCCTTAGGCATTCTCTACCAGTCAACCTAGCGTGGTGAAGAGACAATATGGTAGGTGCATAAAAAAGAAAATGTTATTTAGAAAACAAGAATACAAATGACAACTCTTACCTACCATGAAAAAACCCCTTACTAAAAATCTAACAATTCAGACCCAACATACAATTCCTTCCGCTTTATCCAACCTACCTGCATACACATACAATAAGCGTACATGTTATTATGTTGTTTTAAGTATATGTGGTCATAAGTATACATTATGCGTCACCGTCAGATCGTGGGACCGTGCGAGACGTGACTGCTAGCTGCCTCGTGTTAGCTAACCTTGCAAATATGTAGGTGATCGGGGATTTTTATTTACTAGCGACCCAATACACATTAGAACCCAAGAAAACATACTCCTGGTATACAAATCTAAAAAAAAGGAAATGGTCTACCCGTGTGCCAAGTTATATCGAAATCGGTTGAGTCGTTCAGACATGAATGGCTAATAAATATACACACACGTACCTAACGTATAGATACAAACTTTCACCTTCATATTGATGAAAAAAAATATTCAAAATTGCATAAGATTACATTCCACGTTTTCCTTCCACCTTTTCTTTTTCAAAAAGACCACTACACTTATCTAATTGAACGCATCAAAAAAATATTGTTCAAACAATTTAGATAAATCAGCAATCGGAAGCCCTCGGAAGCCCTCGGTCGCACGTGCCGAAATCGCAAGTTTTGGAGGACGCCCCTAACAAAACGAACATACAGATAGTCAAGTACCACTCCTACTATCTACCTCTCTATCACGTTTTAGAGCACTCTGTACAAAAGCACCCTGAATAGAATCACCCTGTATATTTTTAAAGGTGCTCCGCCAAACTTAAGTGATTTTTAACAGGGTAACGGGTTCGATTTTTTAATAGTTTTATATCATTTTTTTCAAAGAAAGTATCTTTAAAGTACCAACGGATGTCGATTGGTACTTTACGTCAAATGGTACTTTTAGATCGTGTGCCTGAAGAGGGCAGTTAGGCACTAGATTGAGGACTAATTAAGTTTTTAAGAGTTTTTGAAAATCTTATAACGCTTTTTCAATATACTTGAAAACCCGCTCTAATACCTACCAGTTTATGGCACGTGATTTGCAGTTTTCTGAGCTAGACACTTCCGCTCCGCCCAAGGGCGGGAACGTCATAAAAAAATTCGTATCTGTCTTTTATTGACTGAAACCTACATAAGTTCTATGCTTTCTAGGGTCATGATCCCAAGTCGTCGACGGCGTCTACTGTTCCCGCGCGCCTCACGGAGCTGTCAGCAAACTGTAGGGGCTCCGCAGGGAGCCAGGGCCCTAGAACTACGACAAAGAAGGAACGGGGTTGGTTTTTTGTCAGTAAAATTCTGACACTATCTCCCGCTCCGCCCACATGCGAGAGATGTTATTGGATGACTTATGACCACAAATGATCGTTGTGATAACTTTTTCGAATATTCCTGAAGCCCTTAGGTTTAACCTTTTGAATACCGTAATTAGAGACTTATTAGAAAGACAATAGATTTGCGAACATGTTTGGGGTTATCTAAGGTAGTATTAGAAGGAAAAACCATTTTATTATAATGTTTTTTTTTTCTATTTGAATAATGTAATATGGTGATCTTGAATATTTGGATAGGTTAGTTACCTTTCCAAATATTCAAGATCATCATAAATTTCACTTCTTTTTAACCGATTCCATAAAAAGAGGATGTTTCTCAATTCGACCGTATATATGTTTTTTTTATTATTATTTTCGTTTGACCAATATCTCTCCTGATAGTAAGCGATGATGTAGCCTTCGACGGAGCACGCTTGCCTAAAACTAACCAATTCACTCTTGACTTAAATACCTCTAGGTTGTATCTATCAGAAAACGCAGACCGGATACAGAGTGACGTCACTACAAGTTAAAATTAAGTGTCAAAATGTCATCATGTGTCACTTAACTGGTCTTTAAACTGAGCTCAAGTACTCAGTTAAGTCAAGTGTGAGTCACGATTAGTTACCGTTACAATAGTGTCACTTTTGTCTAGACTTACAGCCTAAATTGCTGGTGCTAAAAAAACAAAAAGGATTTAATGGTGACGGATATTCTAGTCTGTTAATTTGACTGTCAATGGACTGTGGAGAATTTAGTTATTGTCTATGAAGCATAGCTTATGTATAATCAGCTATAAAATATACTTACTGGCCTCCTTTTTATGAGAGGGACTGGGCGATGATCAGCCATGTGGGGACTCAGGCCTCTAGGAGAGGGAATGGGCCGTAATCCACAGTCCCAGTGCGTCAGGCCCAGTGTGGGTTGACGAGTGTCTTCAAATTTTTGGTTCACATGACATGCCGCATTCCTCACGATTTTTTTCTTTACCGTTTTAAGAGCAGTGGTGCTGAAATAAATTACATGAAGTAATGCAGCTAGCTGGGTTTGAAGCCGTTATCTAAAACTTAAAAATTGAGCCCAGTACTCGGCCACTACAGGTCTACCTTTACTTAAATTTAAGAAATATAAAAAACGCCAAATAAATTAAGTAATCATAATCATTATTTCAAAAATCAAAGTACAAGTTAGTTAAATACTAAGTACATCACGAATTACTTACAGACATGAGACTGCAGTGAATAACGAAAAAAAAAATCCATTTCCTTACTAGGTTGGCAAGAAAGAATGAAAAAAAAAAACATTTACTCGCGGAAAATAACGCAAATAAATATGAAACTCATTGGACTAGGTTTGAACCCGTGATCTACAACTCGAAAAGTCCATTACTCGGCCACCACTGCTCTAATTTTACTTTAATTGCGAAAAATAAAAAACGTCAAATAAATAGAGGAAATCATAATATTTATTCCAGAAAAAAACAATTTAGCTAAATACTAAGTACATCACGAATAACTGACAGACAAAATTAACCTTGCCAGACAAATTAAAATACGAAAATCAATTCACAAGCAAAAACAAACAACACAAACCATTTCAAACCGTACACAAAACGTTCCACACCGGTACAATTTATAAAATACCTATATTTTCCATGATAATGAATCCAACATCCCGTTGCTATCAAGGACCTGCATCACACCGCATTGTTTCCATCTCATCGGACTATCATAATGATAATTACTATATAAATCACTCGCATTAAAACCAAGGTTATCCGGTGTATAGGGTTGTCATAATTGGTAATGGAAACCGCTTGTTTATTGACACTATTAAAGCCGGGCTTCAAGTCTAAGATGAATGGATTGCGTATATGGAACAGCCCTATGTCGAATATTAGATGCCTTTGTTGACAAAGAGAGCCTTGAATTGTCTAATAAATCTGCCTTTGGACATTCAAATACAAATTAATATATTTCAAGTAATATAACAACTCATTTCTGGTACTGACATAATTACAGTAAAATTAAGCCAGATAAATAAATTATATAACATCATCATCAGCCTTTTTTTTTAATGTTCCTTTGGGGGTAGGTGGAACAGAGAGTAAAGTCCCACATACCTCCTTTGAAAAGGGAGGATCCTCCGACCAGACAGGTGTTATAGTCTGGTGGGCTACTGCCCGATAGTTGTCTTCGGGCTGTCGTATATGTTCTAATCGCGCGGAGAACTTTCATTGCGCGATGCAGGATTTCTTGTAGTTCCAATGTGGCGTCATAGATGTCGCTACATCACTCCCCTCCGGAGATCGGAGATCGATGGTTCTTGAGGCTTCTTGATGCGTGCCAGGCCAGTGGTAGGTTGGTTCCAGTGAGTCGGAACCGGATTCCGCATAGTTCTCGATGAGTCGGAACTGTCTGCGGTGATGCCCCAGTGAGTCGGGGTGATGCTATCCCAGTGAGTCGGGATAGTTGCTGCAGGCTCCAGTGAGTCGGAGTAATGCAGCTAGCTCCAGTGAGTCGGAGCGGTGCTGTGCGACGTAGGGCTTGACTGCTGTCGTCGACCAGGAAAGGTTCTTGATGGCTCTTCTTGTGACTGGCCGAAGGTGCAGGTGGTTAGCCAAGGTCGCTGATGAGGCTGAAGGGGATTACCAGGTATGACCAGGATGTCATGCTGGTGGTCAGGATACCCTTTATAGCCGTGGGTACTGGCTGTACGGCTCGCTGCTCGAAAGCTTGAGGAAGTGATGATGACGTCACGAAGTACACGAAGGCTGCGCTGACGTTCATTGTCGAGGGTCACCAGTTTGGAGAGATGTGGAACAGAGAGTAAAGTCCCACATACCTCCGTTGAAAAGGGAGGATCCTCCGACCAGACAGGTATAACACCTGTCTGGTCGGAGTCAGTCTGGTGGGCTACTGCCCGATAGTTGTCTTCGGGCTGTCGTATATGTTCTAATCGCGCGGAGAACTTTCATTGCGCGATGCAGGATTTCTTGTAGTTCCAATGTGGCGTCATAGATGTCGCTACATTCCCACTGCCGGGACACAGGCCTCCTCTCCAGAAGAGAAAATTGGCCATAATCCACCAAGCAGGCCCTGTACGGACTGATGGATGTCACATGTCTTCAAATTTTTGGTTTTAGGACATGTCGGTTTCCTCACGATGTTTTCTTTCACCGTTTTGAGAGCAGTGGTAGCCAAGTGGTAACGGGGACTTACGGGTTCAAACCTAGCCAGGTGCAATACTTTGTAATTTATTTGTTTGTTAATTTTTTGTGTAATTTATTTCATCACCACTGCTCTCAAAACGGTGAAATTATATAACAAATAAATTCAATTTCGTATAGAAATTGTAAAAATTTAATTGCTTTTTTAGCCGGTTGACAGTCACCCATAGCACGGACACACTCTGCACTAAATGTCGAAGAATATAAGACGGTACCTACTATCAGAATGCATGAAATTCTGTGAGATGAATATATGACTGTGTATAACTTATTAAATGACCCCTGAAAGTCCTGCACGACTTGTGAATTGCCTTTTTTTAATTGTAATTGTTGTTATATTTTATTATCTTTCTACTCCTGTCTGTGTTTAAATGGCGTGATTGACTACGTCCGTTCTGTTTAAATGAAATAAATATTAAATAAACAGTGGGCGTCTTCAGCTGAAATAATGAAAACACACATTAGATAATGTCTATGGTCCTGTAGGCATCCCCGATTTTAAGTTTTATATTTTACTAGCTTTTGCCCGCAGCTTCGCTCCCGGGAACAGAAAAATGTGATAAATGAAGAACCGCTCGACCGATTTTGTTCGAAAAACAGCCTCAATATTTGGTTTGGATAGGTGAGCCCGTTCTTAAGTAATAAAATTCCAACGGAAAGTGGCTTTATTTTAAATTTAAGGCTGTTTCATTTTCTTTCTACTTTTGTCAGTGTTTAAATGGTGGAAATGGCTTTAGCCGTTCTATGTAAATTAAATACAAGAGTGGGTGTCTTTAAGATGAAATGATGATGATGAGGACACATTAGACATTGTTCATGATCCCGAAGACATCCCTGACGTAACCAAACATAATTTTACACGACTCTTCGACACCCCTAAAGGCGCCACGGCACATAAACACAGTAAGTCTTTATTGTGCGTAAATGCACAATTTGCATATTTAATCCAGCATGAGATGAGACCGGCCAGTATCCTTAGTGCAGCAAATTGTGATGCTGACACACTAGTGCAGGCTAATTATTGCGTCATTCTGGGCAGTTCCACTAGTCTTGATGTGACAATGCCGATTAGTGATTGCATTTAGTTGTAATTTCAAGCGGTATGTGATGTGACTGAAGGAGACGGAGTTAGGTCATAACAGATCAAGAGTTATTTAATTAAAATAGCCATTAATACTAAATAAAACTAACACTATCTGTGTCTCTAACTCTGTCTTCTCACAAAATCGTAAGCTATCTAATAATGTCATCTTCCATTCTATTCCATTCGTCAGCAAACAAATCCAATCCAGGGTTGGTGTCCACGAGCGCGTTGAGCATCGTTAGCTTACGCGGTATAGGGGAAGTGGATTGGGCCATAAAAATACTATGACCTTAGAAGACAACTAATAATATCGTCTTCCATTCGTCAGTAAACAAATCCAATCCAGGGTTGGTCTCCACTAGCGCGTTGAGCATCGTTAGCTTACGCGGTATATGGGAAGTGGATCAGGCCACAAGAGTTACTATATGACCTCGGAAGACAATAAGCAACTGAAGGACACAGGAGGGATCATAGTCAGAAAAATTCTGACATACTCAAATTAGAGCGTAGGAAGTCATTTGTTAATTACCAATCTCTAACAAGATACACCCGAAAAACATAACCTTTCTTTTCCATTCTCGCAGTCGGGTAAAAAAGGGTTTTATATGATAGTGAAAAATCATCGAATGACGAATCCCGCTTTCGGGTCAGACTCTTACTAAACAATCTACCCTATTCCTACGATGCCATATATACCAGGGCCAGGACACTTCCTTTCAGACGCGACACCCCAGTTAGCTTCGACCCTTCTGCAGGGTCCCATCAAGGATTGAGATAGATTAGGTTAGGCTGACCATGCACAATTTTTGGAGCAGTAAGCATTTAGGAACCAAATATTTGTAGGGCATGAGATTAAGCTATTACTTCTTTGGCATTCTCCTCCCTGTTTATACATATAAATGGATTGATTCAAAAATTCTTTCAGTATACATATAGTTGAATACTCAAAAAAAAAAATTAATAGCTTGCATTTCATCTTTCTTATTTGCTTTAATTTGTATAAAGGTTATCAAGTATTTAAGAAATTAAGTTAGCACTTCAACAACAATTATATCTAAAACAATATGACCTAGAGGCTAATCATGTATAAAATTATTATATCACAATATGACCCAAAGTTATATTGTTAATCTTTTGTTATTTTTTACAAAAATGCATTTCACATTATGTTATCTTGTTGAGAGGTGAAGGTGATGAACAAAACAATATAATTAAAGCTGATATAACTGCAATCGCACCAACGGACCCCTGTGGGTTGCCAGATTGATCTAAAGCAGTGGTAAACCTTCTTTTATAAATCCATCCGATTATAATTTAGGTGTCTTCAAGGCTAGAGTCAATAGGCTCTTAATAAGCCAGTGCTCGGTCAATCAACGATTGCATCACTGCTTACCATCAGGTGGGATTGCAGTCAAGCATTAGATTATATCAAATTCAAAAAAATCCTTGGTTAGTTTGTTGTTAGCAGGGATCTGAACTCCAGAAGAAAACTTAACTATCCTAAATTAATAAAAAATCTTGTAGCACACTGATTCTTTAAAATCCAAAGTAACGAGCGCTGATATAGAAAATACAACATTTGTGATAAAAAAATACCTTTCAGATAGAAAATTTGTAATTTTTGTTTATCTCCCGGATCATATTTTTGTCCTTATGGACCACCACCGCGGTCCACAGGTTGAGATCTAAAGAGAAAGCAAAGGGCAATTGAGGGTATTTGGGGTTTTGAAATCTTCTAAATTCATGAATACAGAATGACGGGTAGTGAGTTCATTGGCTGGTAATTTAAGATGACGTCTGATATGGTTGGTGGTCAAGATGAGAGGGCAAGGCTATGAGAAGGTTTCATTGTTGAGAAGTTGATTACTAGTCAATAGGTACTCCTGGCAGAATTACTTTTTACGACTTGTCGTTTTACACCCATTTAAAAAGATGTAAGTACAAGCAAAGGTTTTACTATGACAATTTTACTATCAGACATCCGTAGTGCGGCAAATACCCAGCCTTACGTTGTTGAAACATCTACGGTCCGGACTAAGCGTTTTGCCTCGTCGTTTATACCGCGTACATCGAGGGAAGGGAACAGTTTTCCGGCTGCAGTCTTTCCGTCCGATTAGAATTTAGGTATCTTCAGGGCTAGAATGAACAAGCTTAATAAACTAGTGCGCCTCACCATCAACAGTTGCATCACTGCTTACCATCAGGTAGGATCGCAGACAAGCACTAGTGTATAGCAATAAAAAAAACCTATGTATCGATACAGTTTTTTTTTATGGCGGGTAAAAATCATCCAATGACGAAGCACGCTCTTGGGCAGAGCGGCAACAGTGTCAGATTCTTACTGACTAAACACCCCACCCCGCTCCTTCTCTGCCCTTCGCAATGGGGCCAAACCTTCCTTTCAGAAAGAGATCCTAAGCCCCAGTAGGCTTCGACCCTTTTGCAGAGTCTTTACGATAAATCGATACAGTTAAATAATCTATTTCGGAACTTGTCTCTTCAATTATCAAATCCTTAGATTACTGTCCAACACGCAAAAACTGAGTAAACCAAAAAAAGAACAAAGCTACATTCTAAGTAATGTCGGTATAAAAATGTATATAAATATTTTATCCTCGGCTTCTCACTGTGTCGAATCGACATTACTATGTCTAATTTGAAATAGGTATTCGCATAACCTGTGGACCTCAGATATAGCAGCTCTTGACGTGTTTCAACCATTTGGCTTTTGAATTCTGTCCTTGATAATGCAAAAAGCAAAGAATGTAGCTCTATTTCTTTATATTTGAGAATATAAAAAAGATTATAAATTAGCCTTGTAACATTCTCACTATAATAAAGTATATACAATATTGTTACAGTAAACAAATAATTATACTAAATAATATTATTATTATTATTTGGTAAGACACACTAGCAGCTACAAGCTGATGCGTGTGTTTCATATAGTTTGGAGATATTTAGTTTGTCCAATTGATTTTTGAAGCTGTTCAACGTAGGAGCTAATGCCCAACTAAAAACTATGCGTACCTAAATATAACTAAATTATCAAAATTGAAGGTCTAAAGGAAAATTTACTTTAAACCTACAATAATATCCAACCTCTTCTTTAGAAGAATGAGCCATAATCGTACTCCACCATTCGGGCCCAGTGCGGGTTTTTGAAAGTCTGTCAAAATTTTTAGAACATGTCGGTAACCTCACGATATTATTTCCCTTCAGAGGTTTAAAAGCAGTGGTTACAAACTAAATTACTCAAATAATCTAGATTTTCCTTTTTTTATGGTAAGAAAAATCATCATCTAATGACGAATCAAACAGTGTCAGACTCTTACTGACTAAACAACCCACCCTTTTTATTTTAAGCCTTCATACCGAAGCTGGACCTTCTTTTCAGAAATCGCAACTCGCAAATGTAGAATTTCCAATGAATTTCCATCGTGGACTCAAAATAGACCTGAAAATCTCACTATAGGAAATTTTCTACCTCATAGAACCTTGCTCCAAAGGCAGACTAGATTCATTTGCTACCAAATACTACAAAAACATTAGAATGTGTTACATCCGCATTATGATGGACAATAAAGTGACTGTATTAAAAAGTAAATACTTTCTAAACTTGACACTGCTAAATGCATAAACCGTGCGAACCCAAAACAAGAAAAGAAAGATGGCAATAGGTGTGATAAGATTCAAAGCATTTTAACTGTTCTGACTGACGTCAGAACAAATGAAGCTAATTGCACATCACAATGCGTAGATCTCTATGGAGAAAAAAATGCAAGAAACCCTAGATACAAATATCTCGGTTATAGTTTTTTGTTTCTAATAAAATACCACTTCTTGCAAATACCAAAGACGATGTCGAAACAGACAGAAACATATAACTTAATGAATCATTAATTCCAAATGACGTACTCATTATAAACAAGGTAAATAATCCCATAATATCCACGCAACACTTTAATCTACAAATTAATCAGACGTCCAAAATTATAATTAGTCATTCCACATCTACACTTATTACCATGACCCTCGCATGAAGACGTTAACCCTTATTAAGTATGCTGCAAACGTCATGACAATTACCATACCTAACTACTTTAGATCCATGCGAAACACAACTATATTTTAGGCTAAATACATAAGAAATAAAACACTACTTCTCACTTCTCGTCACGTAATTCTAAGGTTGAAGAACGCGGAATTGGTGGTCAAGACGATACTAAGAAACAGTGTGGAATAATTTCCAAAAATTATGTATGCAGCTTACTATTCCGTTGTTACCGTTGGTAAAGTGATATCTCATGAGCTTGCAGACTCTGTCTAGCAAGAATGTAGACGACTTAACGTAACCAGTTCAATAAGAGATAGGATAGTCTTAAAAAATATTCAAGTATGTAGTCTAGACTTTAAATAAATATTTTGCAAAGCTAAGGCCTCTTCAGAACTCTAAAGAGCTCGAATCTCCAAATCCATATGCTAATACAATGATTACGGAAAATGACATCAGTAATCAAAATGCCATTGTAACCCTGAACGAGGCATTAACTGAGATACGACATAAAGGTTTTCATTCAAAATATGATTATCTCTCGTTCGTGACAACAGCGATTACTCAAGACAGAAATCATTCCTCAAATCATCAGAAATCATTGATCTGTCTGGCCGTCAGTACATTACTATAAAAAATGTTCCAATAAGAAACATTGCATAATACGATATCAATTTACACTAATCTTAGATCAAGGTTCGATGACGTCATCACACTATGTATAGAGATCGAATCAACTCGTGAAAAAAATATAGCAAATATAAAAATAAAGTACAATTGTTTACGTTTGTACATCGAAGATCTCAAGAAAAGCTGACTCATTCACCTTAACAATGTCAACGTCTTGGTTATTGACAATAAGCACTCACGTAAAAGGAGAAGAGTGCTCGAAAATCAACAAACACTAAACAAAATACTCTCGGAATATCATAAACAAAATAATTGATACGAAAAATGAGGATGCCCGAAACATTTCTACTGAGGATACCAAGCATCCATTTATTTTAAACACAGTTATCATCTAGTATACTTCATTCAACACGAACCTACCTACACAAATACACGTAGCTGGCACAATTAATATGTTCACTGCTTATATCTCCACTATAAAACAAAATTTTACCGCTACTTAACTTAAACAACTCTTAAACAACAGAGAGAGGACTTAAAATCCTTCACCGACGACTCCAAATACGAATTTCAAATTGTTCTCTTGTGGCCAGCTTCTTCTGATACCAAGCCATGCAATTTTAAACTTTAAATTCTAAAAGATTGAACCGATTTTCCTCCGTGAGGTAGCCAATGTAGATCTTGGTGATGTTAATCTAAAATCAACTGTATATGAGAACAAAAAGGTTGATAATGCAATGAATGAAGAAGTAAGTTTTAATAATAACCCGTTTGTAGCCGCCGTGGGAACGAAGTCGGATATGCGATGTATAATCGTCTGTCGGAACAGAGTGGATGCAATAGTCCAATTTTGCAGCCTTTTACTTAGATTACGTTTGCGGCGAGTTTGAATATAAAAACTCGTTTGTGCATCAAATGTATCAAGTTTTCGGTTAGTTTTTGGAAAATAGGTATTATCCGTGTTTATTGTTTAGAAGGAAATGCATGCGTATGGTAAGTGAAACTACTAACAGTTAGAAAAGTGTGATTAAAAGAGAGACATTTTACTCACACATGCAGAATCTTACTCAAACAAAGTCGAACTGATGTTTGCTTTGACTGGAACCAAGGTGATTCTAAAATAGATATACATATATACTATTTTTAGTTCTATTCAACCCAGAATTGACAAAACCGTGACGTGGTCTATAATCAAGTTTACAGCCTCAGGAAAGCAGAAAGAATGTAACATTTTTGTGTTATTGGTTACCATCAATTTGATCTTTAGCTACACGAATTAAAATTCCAATGAGCCTTTGTTGCTCACAGCGATCTGTCATGAGTAATTTAAAATCAACATTACCTTCATCCTTGGAAGCATTCGGATGATCACTATTAATCATAGACCTGATTCACTAAGTTGGTGTATTGTGTTAAGTAGATTTTTTGTCGTGAAAAATATTGTTTGATGGATTAATATATTATTTGTAATCGATTGCGGAAATCCTTTTTTATAAAGGTCTGTAATGTTAAAAACAAAATCAATTACTGTCCAGTCATGACCGCACCTTTTGTTTACGTTTTTATGGTGTTTATTCTCGTCATCATCATTTGCTGTTTGATTTTGACTTTCAGTTTCGATGTGTTTCGTTTTTTGTGACCCTTTGTTCTAGTTTGACTAGTCTGTTTTAAACACTATATCGTTATCTCGAAGATGCTCTATAATGAGATTTCTATGATATTGATCTCTTTATGAGAAATATTCAAATAGTTTAGTACCTTATAACTCTTATTTTTAAAGTCTGTTGATACTTTTACAAATCATAACAATAATTTCCAGTTACTAACAGCAATAATATTAATTAAATCTGTTTCTCTATTTCTGTTACCTTCGGTATCTCTTTACGGCATTGCTTCAAGGCTCCAAGCATTTACTTTGTCAGAAATGAAATCCGAGAATGCGTTTCTATCTTTGTCGTCTGATATAATCAGAAGGACCCTAGATTTGGTTACAAAATGTACGTTAATAAACCCACCCACACATAGCTACCTCGATTTAGGAGTAAAGTTACTTCAGCATGATTTGATTTGCGATATGAGTAATCATTTATTAGATGAACTTACTTTTGAATATCATTATAACCATCTATAATAATTTCATTAGATTTAAAAATAATATCGCCAATTAAATATTGTAAAACTTCTTTGTTTTCAACATAACCCTTTTCCTTTATAGTCTTTCACGATTTCAGATGATAATCAGTTGACTCATCTTGTGATTTATTGTGACCTAAATCCCTACAAACCCCTTTGCTAAACTTTGTTATACAAAGTATAAAAAATTCGATGTTTTAACATTCAAGGATGTCAAAACTTTATCCTTAACAGAAAAAAATACTGCGTTTGATTTGAAAAAACTTGATTTGTTTGTTAGAGTCCTAAGATAAATAGCTCTTCGTAAAGCTCAATGCCTTAAAACAAAAACTGCCCAGTTTAAAGTATCGCATTCTTATGCACAAAGTATGTTTGTCTTAGCTCGACAAAAAAGGCTCACGTGAAGAAGACTCTATTAAATCTCACACATAACAGCCGAGTAACACCACATTCGTATGTAAACAGGTGCTTAACAACTCTGAGTTTACTGACATCCGTAATAATACCAATAAATATATATTTGATAACTATCGCTTCTGTATCACAACCATTACCAATTTTGTTGATCTTACCATTCTTAACGCCTCTACAAAAGTGGCAATGGATGACGTCTTCTTCAATATAGTCGATGCATTCTAAATCTAAGTCAGTGTGAATACCGTAGGCTATGGTTTGGTTGTGTGAGTGTAACTTGCGCAAGCTCTAGAGACGAGACGAGGCTGAGTCACCGGAGCGTCTATTAGGGCCAGCGCACACTCTGTCACTAAGCACATAATGATATAGTTTGGATAAACTTTTTTGCTGGTTTAGTGGCTTAAGGAGGACTTAACAGGTTTTATGTGGACTGGTTAGTATTAATTGTATTATGACATTAAAATTACATCAACATCTTTCTGCTCTCGTCCTGTTTTTTTTGTTTTTTGGTCTCGTCGCAATATGTTTTTCTTCGCTCTTTCTCTATTCTATCTCACTCTATCACTAACTCCTATTCCTTTTGTGTATTTATCTTTTCTTTGGCTTCCTACTCACACTCCATCCACCCGCAAGTATATCGTACCAAGACAAACGTTTCCCTTTTAATTTTTCAGTCAATTTTTGTTATTGTTGATAGGCACTGGTTCCACTTTCAAACTTCCTCTGCCATACTCCTTTCTCACCACACCACACATCCATCTCAACATTCTCCTCTCCGCTAGGTACTTGCAATCTTTTTTCCACGACAGTAAAATTACATGAGACAATATCTAAATCTATTTTATCTTTCTTTCTGAACCTAACAATCTAATTTTGTTTGTTTTTCTCATCTAAATTGATTCCTTGAATTTAATACACATCCATGAAAGTGCTTGGTAGTATTTGTTTTTCCATACGTTTTACATCAAAAACATGTTGATATTAACTCTAATGGCCGCAGCAGTACTTAACGTGAACGAGCACCAACCGTATCACTATTCATCTTGTCATATCATTTGAAATATGGCGATAATGCACTATTGGGACACAGAGTACTGTTGGAATGGAGTAACAAGTCAAATGTGATTTTTCTGATCTTGTCCTATGATACTCGGGCTTCGAGCAACATATTTTCTTTTTCAATTTCGTCCTGTCAACCGACACGCATTAGTAAACTTTTCTTTAATAACTAAAGAAGGATAAGGAGATAGTAGGAGCAGTGGTAACCTAGCGGTAATAGCCCCAACTTACGAGTTGGAGGACTAGACAGCCATTTTATTTGCTATAATTTATTTTACGCTCTTCAAACAGTGAGGGAAAATATCTTCTGCCATCATCCAACCCACATTTGGCCCGCGTGCTAGGTTATTTAATGACTGACTAAACAACCTAGCACACGTGCCTGACACTGTTTCTCGCTCCGCCTAAGGGCGGAAATTATCATTCGATGATTTTTACCTACCATAAAAAAACTAATAAAGATAGCTTAACCTTTATAGAGATAGCTGCCTTCATAATACATGTAGGCTTTAATGCTGTGACAATTATGTCACAAAATTTTTCATAAAACCTCTCTTTGAATGTTCCATTTACCAAAAAGATAATATTATAGGTTTTTCTTTTATGTTAGGTAAAAATCATTCAATGACGAATCACGTCCTTGGGCGAAGCGGGAAATAGTGTAAGACTCTTACAGACTAAACAACCTACCCTGTTCCTACGTCGCCGTATATGCCAGTGCTAGAGCCTTCCTTTCAGACACAAACCCTTAGCCCATAATACTATAGGTGCTGTTTTTGTTGTTAGTTAGTTTTGGAACCTCCATTTACTTCATCCTCTTTGTCCTAAAGTATCAGTATCGCCTTGTAAGTTACTTGCTACCAGATCTAACGAGTTGTGGGGATCTAAAACATTCCCAATATGTAAGTAAACATCATATTTTATCATATTTTTTCATAATGTTTACACTTAAGGCTAATCGAATGAAGTAGTTTTTACTTTATGTGTACAATATAATCTTGAGAGAAGTTTTACGCTATTCTGACCATTTTTGTCAAGTTGAAGTTGTCAAGGGATTTTTATGTGATTCATAGAAACAGTGAGAAAAACCTTCAACAATATTAAACGACTTATATGTATTTTATGAATTAATTTACTTAACATTAGAAATGCAGGCGTCCAAAATTTGACCCATCCAATAAGATCTTCGGCCCTACTTCGGCGGAAATTTTTCTACCAGAACAAAATCTGTCAATATTAAACAAAAATGAAATGGCCATAATTACACATTAATATTAGGCGCTACTAGTGCTTAGGCCTAGTTCTTAAAGACTAATTTAAAATGAATATGATACATATTAACACACACAAAAAGTAGACAAATAATAACAATTAATTAGTTAATAGTTATATATGTTTTTAAACAGCTGCAAAAACAGTTTCCAAAGCGGCAAAATTTTCAGTGTTTTTTGCTCCAAACCTAATTCAAATTCTTGAGCCCAGGCGTTCACACACCTATTGTCTTTCTATTAGGTCTTCAAAAGGTTAAGACCAAATTAACTAATCCCCAAGTGTAACCCAACCCTTAAAAAGCGTTGCCAGCGCTGAACTCGGCGACGACCTCGAGAATTAACTAAAAAACAAACACAAGAACTTTGAACTTTACACATTTTTTGCTGGGAACCAGTTTAGACGCTAAATTAAATCACATCCATGTCCTTTGTTCATTTGGAGTCAGCCATTGCAACGACACACATAATGTCTCCGTAGGGACTCTGCAAAAGGGTTGAAGCCTACTGGGGCCCAGGGTCTCTTTCTGAAAGGAAGGTTTGGCCCCAGCGAAGAGCAAAGAAGAAAAGGGATGCGGTGTTTAGTCAATAAGAGTCTGACACTGTTTCCTGCTCCGCCCAAGAGCAGGATTCGTCATTGGATGATTTTTGCCCAACATAAAATAAAAAACACATAAGTAATGTCTTATTTACATAGCGATTAGTATAACAAACACGTATATGTCTGTGTTCAGTTAATTTATTTAAAACTTAGGAATTACTTGCCGAAAATACTTAATAGAATAATGTGATTCTTTTTTATTTGAGGTCTTAGAAAAAGTTTTTGATAGCCGAGTATAATGTGAAGATTTTGGTTTATTAGATTAAATTATATATTACCTACAGAATAAAGAAAGATAGGGTTGATGCGAAAGCGTAACACCAGGGCTCTGGGATTAAGGCAAGGAAGAAACATTGTAGGTTGTTTAATCAGTAAGACTTTGGCACTGTTTTCCACTCCGCTCAAGGGCGGGATTCGTCATTGAATAATTTTTACTTTCCATAAAAAAAAACTTATTTCGTTATTCTGTACCTAATCAAGTCGCTTGATTCGATAATGAACAGTTCATACTGATTAAATTAGAAAATTTATGTTGCCTTGATGATATAAGGGTCTGAAATGTGGCAAATAACAAAGGGCCTAAGCCTAGCTCTCGGTTCTATAATCAGATCAACTCCAAATTTTTGCATTGTCATCTGATTGGCAAATGCATGCGAAACTTCAGCAGTAACCGGAAAGTGAATCAAATTTAATTTACAAGATTTGATCACAAACATCGGTACAGATGAAACTAAATAATAGCTTGTACAATTGACACTGGTACTTGCCCGATAAAGTCACTCAAAGGGCAATGGAAAGGGCTATGCTCGGAGTATCCTAGCCTGATCGAATCAGAAATAAAGATATCCGCAAGAGACCCAAGGTTGCCGACATAACGAAACGAATCGTCAAACTTAAGTGGCAATGGGCAAGATATATTGCACGCAGGGCAGATGGCCACTGAGTGGCGGCCGCGTACCGGAAGATGCAGCTTTGGAAGACCTCCCACATGGTGGACCGATGACCTGGTCAGGGTTTCTGGAATCCGATGGATGCAAGACACACAGGACCGGTCTTTGTGGCGGCGCTTGGGGGAGTCCTATGTCCAGCTGTGAACGTCTTTCGGCTGAAATGATAATGATGATGACTTGCCCGACTTTGGACTCACATCATAAACCATCACGACACTTAGTAAATAAATTCTTCTAGACAATAAAAACGTATTTTAGTTTAAATAAAAACAACACCCAATTTAAAAAATCATAGCATTAACCGCTGTGAGCTCCATAAAGCTCCTTCAGACAGAACATTACTCGTTTATTTTACGACAAACGTTGCGCTTGCGCATACATCGGCCGTCTGAAACGCCCCCGTGTGTAACAGATCATTGCCATAATTTATGCTAAATATCACACTTTATTTGTGACATTTTTAAGAATCGAATAAAAATGCTTTGAGCTTATTAATTTTATTTTATGACAAATAAATTGGTCTGTTTATTGCTTTGTCTCATTTTTATATAAATATGATTGCAATTATAATTTTATTTTTGAATTTTTACGATTTGTATTTTATAAAATTAAACATCTTACGCTACATTACATATATATATATATAGCTTTATTGCATCTGTTGCTGAAATTGCACCAATATTTTTTTAATATCTTTATGTAGAGTAAGGACCCGGTAGGTGGCGCTGCAATCGAGTACATTATAATAATTATGAATAATTTAATTTCGCCTACGTAAAAGAAGATTATTCCAGATTAACAAGCACCTCTCTGCACTCCACCTCCTGAAAACTCCTCCAAAACTGTCCGAACGTGAGGAAATAACAAACATACAAACACGCTCATAAACCTTTATCTATTTAATACACTTGTGATATCTACTAGTAAATTGTCTGCCTAATATTTTACTAAGACTATGTGCAAAAAGAGACAGATCAGAAATCTAAAATAATTATTGCAATAACTGTCTAGACGTCGACCTACTTTTTATGAAAATCTAATCGCCTGTCAATTGCACACGTACATGGAATATAAAATTACACAGAATGTAATATATACGTGTTTGTAAGAACATAAAAAATATTCAATATTCTCCTAATTTTTTACATACTGAAATCAGCAATATGTTAGTACTTATTTTTGTTCCCGCGCGCCTCAAGTTGTCACCAAATCGAAGAGACCCAGCCTGGGGGCTTAGACAAAGTCACATTCTCACTAACGATAACGAAATTCGAAACTCCGAAATGGAATGGAACTGACATATGCCTTCGAAAAGTCACGTGGTCAAACGTTTTCGATTCGCTAATTGTTATTAGTTGTTTATACGTCAAATTGGACGTTTTAATTCGATAACCATAGCCAAGAAGTTGTTATTTTATCGCACCAACACTTCGACTTATCGATATGTTAGTCGATGTCACTTTGTCTACCATTTTGTGGTCGACATCGTTAAGGCGAAATCGAACTTAGAAATGGATTCGACACGGAGCGATTTCCACTTGTCTAGGGCCCCTGGTAGCAAAGGGTAGCTCGCCGTCCGGTCGTCTGGTACGGTCTAGACCAAGCCAGGTCGTCGACGACGCGCTCTGTTCCCGCGCACCTCAAGGAGTTGTCAGCAAATAGAGAGGCCCATCTGCATGGCCGAAGCCTACTGGGCCCCCGACCCTGGTATGAAGGCTAAGAAGGAATGGGGTGAGTCGTTAAACAATAAGAGTCTGACACTCTTTTCCATCATCATCATCTCAGCGTTAGTCCCGGTTGCTTCCTTGGCTTTCACCTCGGTGCCCGGGGTCCGCTTTCCAGCTTAAACGCCTCCACTTCGCTCGGTCTTTCGCGTCCTTTGCCGTAAGCCCATTGGCACGCATATCGTCCCTTACGACGTCGATCCAACGCCTCTTAGGCCTTCCTCGTTTTCCGGGTCCTGGCGGAGGCGGCATGGCGAGGCATCTGTTACCAACGTAGTCTGCCGGTTTTCGTAATACGTGGCCATACCAGCGTAGGCGACCCTCCTGCAGTTTATCCGCTATGTCACGGACCTGAAGGCTGCCCCGGATGCGGGAGTTTTTAATGCGGTCTTTCCGCGAAACTCCCGACATCCAGCGCAGCATATTCATTTCCGTGACACGCAGGCTCTGCTTGTGCCGCTCAAGTACAGGCCACGCTTCACTGCAATACATGATGATGATGATGACTCTTTTCCAGTCCGCCCAAAGGCGGGATTCGTCATTAGATGATTTTCCCACCATAAAAAGTAAAGTAAGTATTTACTTTTATTTTAGTTCCCGCGCGCCTCAAGATGTCACCAAGCCGTAGTGACCCAGCAAGGTCGAAGCCTACCGGGGCCAAGGGTTTGCTTCAGAAAGGAAAGCTCGGCCCTGGTATGGAATGCAACGAAGGAACGGGGTGGGTTTTTTAGTCAGTAAAAGTTGACACAAAGGGTGTTTTTTTTTGTCAAACTGTTAAAAAACTCATATACACCGTTAAATTTTGATCGTTTTAATCCCTTGAAGGGTCGATCCGGCACATGAAACACTATCGATTTGTAAAGTTAAAAAAATTAGCACTTTTTTTTTTAATTCGAATTCGTTTATGCACTTTCGAAATTGATTTTTTTAAGTAAATATCAGCTGGGCTAGTTCAATGACCTGTAGGTAGTTAGTACGCAACACCCGAAGACTACCTACGCGGTTCTTGACTCGTTTACTTAAAGAAATGATTTTTTTAATGCGTATATCACTACGAGATTTAGAAAAAAAATTACTCTATTTTTTTATTTTATCTACATAAATCGATAATGTTTCATGTACCCGATCGACCCTCTACGAGATTAAAACGATCAAAATTTAACGGTGTATATCCTATATATAATATATGTATATAATATAAATGTTCCACAACTATCACACAACACTGTCTAGTCCAATATAATATGACGACCATTTCCAATAATATGCCACACATCTTCATATACTACTAAAAAGTCGGTTCAAGCTAACGGTCCCAAACTGCCATGCTAAGTACATACATTATGTATGCGAGTACATACTAATTCCGATAAATCAGAGTAGGCGAGGAGTATCAGCTTACTAATATGCTTAGTATTCTGCCCAGGATCCAGTGGGAGCTGTGGGAAATACGATCACTAGAATAATATCCATATCTACATTAAAAAAAAGGTTGATTTGTCTGTTTAGCGAGAATTAAACTTTCAGACTTGTAATTACAGACACAATTAAAGAACAATAGGCTCAAATGTTTAATAGCAAAAAAGTGTTACAGAATTATAAAAATACTGCAGCGGTCTTTTATGATTTGTGTCTTCAAAGCTAGAGTGAATAGGCTCTTAATAAACTAGTGTGATACACTATCAACGATTGCATCACTGCTTACCATCAGGTGAGACTGCAGGTAAGGATTAGTTTATATATTTGTTAATTATTTGGAATACACCGGTAACTCAAAGTGGTAAAAACCCCGACTTACGAGTTGTAGGTCGCGAATTCAAACCCACTCAGGCGCATTACTTTTTATAATTCATTTCATCACCACTGTTCTCAAAACGGTGAAAGAACATCATGAGGAACCCGGCATGTCCTAGAATCAAAAATTCGAAGAATAGTTAGAGAGGAGGCCTGTGTCCCAGCAGTGGGAACAGTAAAAAGGTTGAAGATGGTGAAATGAAACTCTGCGAGGAAACCGGCATATCTTGGAACCTAAAATGTCAAGACTTCGACGAACCCGGATCAGGGACCATGGCCCTTCCTGTATAGAAGGCCTAACTCCCACCATAATATATTATAAGACCGATTGAAGCACACTAGTTACTCAGAACAATTAATAAAGGAACTTTACATTTATAAATATTCTTATAAGACTAACTTACATGCTACTTGCAAAGTTTTTTAACAAAAGATCATAATAAAAATATTTTTCTTTTGCATTAATCCGCGAATGGAGTCGCGGTAAAAATATAGCTAGCTATAAAAGTAATTAACAGATCATGATTTAGATATCCTCACGAACAAGCGCCGGGGTACCAGCATAACTCTAGCATTATTATTTAATTAGCCCAGTGATGCTCAACCTTGTGAGGAATCAATTAGCACTACTATACCACACACCACATCACACTACACTACCAGGTAGTGTAGTGGGTGTAACCACACCGCTCAAATCATGCCACTTCACAACCACTTCACCCCTACAATGTGTATTATTATTTAATTAGCCCACTGATGCACAACCTACTGAGATAGTAGTCAGTACCACACCACAGCAGACCACCATGCACCACATACCACGCATCACCACACAAAACCATCACACCACGCCACACCACAACCACATCACACTACAGCGGTCTCATCCAGCCAGTCGTTTGGCCTACTTTCATTAGACCCTTTATTGCCACATAACCCTACATCAATGTTATGGCCAAACGAGGATTGACATATCATCAAATGTTAACGTTTACACGATTTGGCCAGTTTTATTTGGCCATATCATGAAGTGGTCAATGCTAAGATATGACCACGACATATAGTTACACCAAAGTCAAGTTTGAGCATCGCTGCAAGGAGTCCATACCGGTTACATTTGGCGTTAGACATTCCTTACTTTATGATTGGATCTTAAAAACATCATCCGGTGTTTAACAGTACGCAATCGACGTAATATTTCAAAGTATTCGTTATTTCTATAACATATCATACGGTTTTAATGACAGAATTATATATCGTTCAAATTAAAACCAACTGAGATAATTTTGTTGCATTTTTCTTCCTTGAAACATGATGTAAGCATTTGATTCTCACGCAATTATAATAATTATTTTGCAATACTATAAATGGATATGTATTTTATACAAGTTACATGGATTTCCTAGAAGTGATCATCATTGGAACATACAGTACGGTCATCGGATCTTGGCGAGTCTCAAATTACGCTCTGCGAATTTAGCGTTTGAAAACTCGTAAAAAAATAAATGGTTTAAACAAATAAAAGCAATTTGCAGTTGTTATTGCTGTTAAAAACTGTTATTGGCATTTATTTTTTTAAAAGCTTTATTTTTGTGTATGGAGGGTAGTAGTAAACTGCAGCAATCGTTCCCATTTTTTTTAAACAGCGCCATCTAGTCTCAAACTGATCAGAGCTTGTGCTATGAGTACTAGATAGCTGATAAACATACTTATATATTTCTAAATACAAAATAATAATAAAGATACACCCAAAGACAAAACCAATGATCGTGCTTGTCATCACACAAACATTTGTCCAGGTTGGGAATCGAAGCTACGACCTCCGTTATAACAGGTCACTAACTACTAGACTGATAGGCTAGTCATAATATAATTATCAGTCACCATATAGAATACTGTCATATGCAACTCGACTCCATTAAAACAGCACAAAAGAAAATTAAAGATCTCCTCTGACTCTATGTTTCCTGTTTTGCATTTATCATATCATCATCAATCAATTATCATACAAATTGATTACATAATGTATTTTCGAACACAACATAGAACAAAACATTAACCTCTGTGAAAACACGCCATCCATCTATGTAATAAAGCTACATTTATTCTTAATTTTACTAATAAAATCCTAATTAAAGAATTCTAATAAGTTTTTTTTTAAGGTCATCCAATGACTTTCCCGTTCTAAGGCGGAGCGGGAGGACGTGTCAGACATTTGCTGACTGAAACTAAATACATGGGATTCTTATTCCAGGACCTTGGGTTACCCTTTCGGAAGTCAACTTAAGGCCCCAGCAGACTTCGACCCAGCTGGGCCGCTACAATTTTGCTGTAATTTTTCTGAGGCGCGCGTGGAACAGTATGCTTTGTAGACGAAACGGATTCGGTCCGGACAGTTACCGGACGGTCGGACGCTGAGCTATACATTGCTCATCTTTTACAAGCCCACGCCTACGTTAGCTGGAAATTGAAGTGGAGTCCCACGTTCCATAAAAAGCATCTAAAAGGGCCTTTGCGAATTGGTTCGACTCCTTGTACGCCTTCCAAAGGTCCAGGACCTCAGGGTTCTGAAAGAAGTAAATAATAATAGGTTATGTTTTACCACTTATCAAGATAAAGGGTAATGCACAAAAAAAACTGTAAGTAATAAATTACTTTTTAGTTACAACAATAAAGAACAATTTTTTTTTCCAAATGTTTTTGTCCATCATTCAATCCCTCAAAGATCTATTGAAGCATGAAATTGCCATAATGGCAAACTATACAATACGGCACTGGACTAAACAAAAATCGCCTTTTCACAGCCATACGTACGACAGAGTGGGCACACCTTTATGCGTACACGCATTACGGGCTAAGTCAGGTGCCAAGTGTTCCTCACAAGTACAACATAAACGCTTAAAACCAAACTGTAACCACTAAATTTTCAACCTTATCGTAAAATAACAAGGTGTAATTTCGTAAAATGCAGCCACAGAAATAATTCCGCGATTATTTACCAAACAATTAAAGTAAGAAAAGCCTTACAAAAAGCTGGTTTCTTAAGACGCTTCGTTCATACATATTATGTTAAAATTTTTAGTTAACGCGGCATCTGGCTCCCAAGAAACGATAATTCGCGAAATGATCTCTTCGCTCGACTCGTGCGCAGCTGCCGAAGCCAGAACATTTGGTACGTGCCGTGAGGAAAAAACTTCTTAGTGTCATGGCTGACTGTAATTAAAAAAAAGGTTGGTGCATAGAAAAAATGTAAAAACAAAAAGTTTTATTAAGTAATAAGATGCCTATGGTTTGGTTAAGATCGCAGCTGTTTCGAGTTCCAAAGGATTCTGCTTACTAGTGCACAGTGTATTATTTTGCCTTAGTTCGGACATACCAGTTTTATATTTTTTCTTTATAGATTAACCCTTAATAAACCATTATAAAAAAACACCGTTTTGATATTTGACTTCATTTAGAAGATACAAATATTTTAGTGAAAGGTCACTGACCTTCTTGAAAAAGATTTTCGTCTGTATTTCTTGTATGAAGCAAAATTGCAGGCTCTTGTAAACTACCTCTTCATTGTTGGTTTAAAATGTATGAATTGGAAAAAGTGCAAGTCGCTAAGGTAACATAAACGAGAATTAAAAATGTTTTTGTTAAAGATCGAAAAAAATATATATAAAAGTAACTGTTTGCGGGTCGCATTTTTTATTGATTGCATAATATACCTATATAAAGTACCTTCAACTGGACAAAATTTTGAATATATAGCTAGCCAGATCTCGAAGTTATTGAGTTTCTAAGTTTTCATTAAATTTCTATGGAAATAGGGTTGTCACAAAGTAGTAAATCTTTAAATTAATTAGTTCAATTGATTAAATTAATTTATGCTGATCTATGTCTGACTGGCCTGTTGGTCTAGTTGTCAGTGGCCCTGACTGTTATGCTGGAGGTCGTGGGTTCGATTCCCACTCAGGACAAATGTTGTATGTGATGAACATCATCAATGTTCTGTGTCTGGGTGTAATTTATCTATAATAAGTATGTATTTAAATAAATATTAAGTATGTTTATCAGTTATCCAGGACTCATACCACAAGCTCTGCTTAGTTTGGGACTAGATGATGTTGTGTGAAAGTTGTGAAATATAAAAAAAAAGTTTTAAACGCTTATTTATGACATTTCCTCGCTGTCGGATTGATTTATAATTTCGTTAGACGTCAGTGTAATATTATTTTCTTCAAAATCTTCGGATTCTAAATTATTGTAATGAACATTGTCTGTTGTTACGCAAAGGAGTTGAAGTACTGATTGCGACAGGGGCAAAGGTTTTTTATGTTTATGACGTCTACTAAGTGTTAATGTGGATATATATGGATCGGACGACTCTAATGCACGGTGAAATAAATCTAAAATTGTTGTTTTCCTGTCTAATTTTCGGGTATGGTGTTGTCGATCATATCGCCAGTATTTATTCCTTGACTCGCCGGCTTGCTCCGACAACATACCTATGGGTAACGGGCTAGCGTCTATGATTTGACGGCCATGAATTAATATTTTGTGCATCGTGAAAGACATATAAAACCAATTGTATTTCTCCACGTACTTTGCGGCTACAGATTTACAAAAGGCATCAAATTTTGCAGCATCTATTACTAAGCCACTCGACAGCGCTACTAAAATAGTATGCAGATCATCCAGCAACCATGTCTCTATGCCTAAGATATCTGCAAATGTTTTCCTATGTTGGTCTGATAGTGCTGTTCGTGCAGTGTTCCCATCATTGGTTGTCCCCGAATTTGGACGAACGACATCAACCAAAAGTGATAGTTTGTCTCTTAATGCAGTTTGTATTTTTTTTTCCTCTCTTCAACAATTGTGGCTGCCGGTGATTTTTTACTAATCCTCCACTTCATAACTGCTGGATCATTTTTGTATCCTAAGTGCAGTAAAAATTCAAAAATTCTTATCCAGGCATGTAAGGGACTTAATCCATGACGTAAGGGTTCTGGATTTACCGGTTTGTTGATGACAACACAAATTCCGATGCTGTAGCTCCACAACAAGCACAACGTAATTGTGAAGTGGTCCCAGTAATTACGTTAAATACTTTGCCATCAATAACAGTTAAATAAAGTTTCGGATCTGAGATTATAGTTTGACCTTCATCAGTTTCCGCATAAAGTGGTGTTAATTGGTCTATTTCAGCCTGTACCCGATTTTTTTCTTCTACGATAAGGTCTTTTGTCTCATTACGATATTGAATTTTCAAAGGACGACAAAACCTGTACGATTGTGAGCACGGGTTAGTCCACAACACAAAGCCGTCATTAGTTTTTAATCTTAAAGGGATATATGTTGTTGTAAATAAACAATTTTCATTCTCGTCGTCACCATCTAAAAACTTCTGTTTATAAAAAGCCTGCCCTGTACTGCCATCGAACCCCCAAGAACCTTCAAAACTGCAATATAATATGTTGTTTTGCTTTTGTTTGCAATAATGTGAAATGTTTTCGATGCTCAATTTTATGATTCGGCGAAATGTGTGTAGTACTAAGCTGTGAACTGAAACACTTGCTTCCCTTTCAGTAATGACTATGTCTTCTTCGGGATAACATGTTTGTTTTGCTATTTGTAATTTATAGTATGGAGGATAAGCTGAGAAACCTCTGTCTTTCAAATCTTTCTTTATGATACTGTAGTCTTCCACAGTTAGTTTCCTATCAATGACTAAAGAAAGGGCCTCATCAGGGGTATAGGGTTTGGGTTCGGCTTTCACTTTAAGGGACGATGCAATTTTTTTAGGACGAGTCGGACTTTTCAGGCACTCATTGATAACGAACTCTAATCCGTGAGCAGAGCTTTTAATAAGTTTTTGTCCGTGAATTTCATCTGTTACAATTTTTGACATCATTTTAATTATTTTTGACCGCGGCTGATCCTGAAGAGAATCTTCTAAACTTTTTTGAATGCGAAGCATTTGACGAGAGTTCATTTCATTTGAAGCTGTTGAACTATTATTAGATGTTCCGGGTATTGATTCATGTTGGCGATTACTGATTATATTAGAAGTTGATGGAGCTTCATGTGAAGTTCCAGGTATTGGTTCTGTAAACGAAATATTGCTTACAGAACCCATATCTGATGATTCTGATTCTTGAGGTTTTAGAAGACTTTTATTTAATTCCATAGGCAATTTATCTATTTTGGTTGGTATTTGAATATCAAAAATTGTAGAAAGCCATTTTTCATTCTTTTTACTAAAGCGCTTAAAATTTCTTTTGCGATTATTATAAAGTTTTTCACAATTATTAATAAATTTGGAAATATTGTCTCTAAGGATTTTATTATGTACATCAATATTGTCTGGAATACCTGTTGGGTACAATGCATTTAAAACAACCATTGTACGATCGTTGATTTGTAGGTCACCTGGTCTTTGTTTTGACCCATATTGTTTGGCCTTTCCAATTAAAACATTATAAATTTCCAATTTCGTGAGCAGTTTCGGATCCGTATGCAAGCTTAGTTCGTCGGTAATCATTGCCTCTCGCTGACCAGCATGAGGGTTGGCGCCCTCATGCCCCCCTTGCAATAAGTCCTCTGGTCGGGGCCCAGATGGACATCCCCCAGCAGGACGGGTCAGTGCCTGCTGAGGCAAAACAGTGCCATGGGTCTTTAACGGCTCCATGACACCTCACCCCCGCTCCTCCAAATATTGTGTAAAGGGATTTGGTTTTAGCATTTGCCTAACGAGAGCGGACCCCTTCCAAATCCCACACAATATCCTTCATCGAAGATTGATCATAAACAAAAGTAGTGATCTAACTCAACCGTAAATATTTTAAGTTTGATTTTGACTTTTTGCACAATTTTTTCATATACGTATAAACTTAAATTGTGTAAACTATGCATGTCACAATTTAAACCGACAATTGTGAATGCCAACCTGAGTCAAAAATAATGAATCACAATTAGTAATGTTCTCATGCACACAAGTTAGTGACAACCCTAACCGACAATTTAGAAATTCAATAATTCCGAAATCCTGGGTTTGTTGCAACTGATTTTTTTTTGTGGTGATAGTTATTATAGTCATCAACATCTAGACTTAACAAAAAATGCGACCATGAAGAGAATGTCCTAAAAAAAAATAATTTCTAAATCATAGAAAAAAAAAAATTCTCTCTTGTGTGTGCAAGATTTTTAAAGTTTTCAAGAAAAATATGGTTCCGATAGTGAATTTCTATCACCCTTAAAATAATTTTGTGTAAAAATCATAATAGAAAACGAGTTATTGTGTTTCTATGGTTTCTAAGGATTTTTCTCGATTTTTTTTATTTCTCTTAAACTACAGTAGTTAGATCTGGCGGAGTTTTATTAGGAGTTTTGTTTGATAATAAGCTTTCCAAAATACACATAAAACGGAAATGTCCGAACTAAGGCAAAATAATACACTGTGTAGTGTGCTCTAAGAACGTAAAATTAATAACATAATGTATGTTTTTAAGATTAAGTTGCTCATAAATTGATTGAAAAGAGTATCTAGGGAGTTTCTTGCACATTCTTCTCCATAGAAACATGTGTGTATGTCTTATACACTTTGGAGCGTGCAATTCAAATTCATTTTATTTTTATGCTGACCGACATTTTGACAATTTAATTTTTTCAATTCAGTTTTGTAATATCCCATTTATCGCAATCTAACGGCTGTATCACATCATGCTACAAAAAAAAAACGAGCGGAACATTAACCAAAGACTCGACTGAAACTACAGGATACATATAAAACCATTTCTTTGGTAGGTAAGTATTATTTAACTAGCCTTTTCCTAACTATATTGGAGTCAGCTTCCAGTCTAATCAAATACAGCTACATAAATACCAATATTACCATGTAGTGACTGCCTATCTGACCTTAAAAACCCAGTAACCAGCTAACACGATAACCCTTGGCAAGACTAGTATCAGATTATCTGGTTAAGTATTCGTAAAGACTGTCAAAGATCTTCAAAAGTCTATAGAATTAAACAGCTTAAAGCGCTTTCAGAGGAATAGACTAATCTCGGCATATTGAGATGCTCACCCATTATAAAACTTAACCTCAGCAAGCGTAGCTTTACCTTGGCAATCGACCCTAAAGCTGTTTATTGTTTTACTTTAACCACAAGATCTCTCATTTGGTAAGTAATCAATATGCACAAAAATTACTCAAGAATAACTTAAAACTCGCGATTTGCGTCAATCGAAATCTTATCTCAAAATCTTATCACAATCAGTTATAGATGTATTAGTTAACATAAAACCTTAATTTGTATATGTTTGTTTCGTTCCAGCTTCTGCATTCACAAGGCCGGAAAAAATAAAAAACAATTAAGTATAACATAAGGTCTCAAGTATCTTAACCGGAAGACTCTAGAAGTGACCCAACATGTCCATGAGAAAGCATCTGCTCAAACATCTTTTACCTGGCCATCTTTCTTCAAAATGCATATGCCTCAAGAAAAAAAAATCACATAATGATACAAACGTTACTTCAAAACTGTGTGAAACACAGCTGCCTACCTCAAGACTCCACTATTATACAGGCCGAATTTATAAAACAATCCAATTTGAACTTTAAATTATACTTTACAAGGTTCAAATTCATCTGCGCACGCATTTGTTTTGGCAACATCTTCGACTGTTTTCGGAAGCTTTCGTGTTTCTTCGGACGCGTGGCTATAACGAGAGCGCCCGAGGGAAATGTCGACTGGAAATTTAATTCAGACCCGTTATTTATTTAAAAACGTGTGTTTAGTCCACAATCATTGTCATTGAGGCTCACAGACGCAAATCGGAGGCGATAAAGTCTTTTTAATGGCAGTTTCCGGCGAGCTGTCTCGACTCCACTCGTTCATAAATTAATACCTACCGTTTACGACAGTCAACTAAGTTTTCGTAAGGCTTATGGTGGGAATACGCACTTTTATAATACTTGTTTTTCATTCATTAAAGTTTCACATATCGCAATTTTTTTTCTTGTTTTATTTAGCTAATGGTTTTAATTGAACTTGTTAAGACAGGTTCATCACTTAACTTTACTTATGACTTGTTATGTTTTTCTTGGTTGTCATCATAAACTATCCAGTCATCATGCAATACCTATTTATAAAAAGTACTACTGTACAAAAATCTTAATCAATATTCAAGTAGCCTTATACTCTATTGGAGCAGCTAATTTAAAACATCTTCTTACATTTAGATTTAAAAATACACTGTAATCTCAGTGCTTAGGAGCTCCTTGAGATATAAAGAGCCAAACACTTGGATCTTTTGAGCGCATCACAAGAGCATCTTAAAAAGGAAAAAAATAAAAAACTGCCTGATGGACTCCAAAGCAAAAGGTGTAGTGTTGTTTTTTTTTCGCCAAACATCTTCAAGGTCCCATTCGGTACATCTGCCGCACCTCGGAAGAGCATTATTTTTAAAAAGCACATCTGCATAAAGAATTGATAGCAAAAAGTTGACCTACAAAACTTAGGAAACTTGTGACCTTTTCGTTTTTAAAGTTTTAGAGGTTTACCAATTTATTTATGTACATCATTACTTTCGAATACAGTCCTTATGGCGTTGTTTTAAAGGTGTGAGACAATCGATATTGAAATAGCCTATGTTGGTGATTACAAAAAAGTGCCAATTTCCGTTCTGTTCCAACATCCGTTCTTAAAAATCGTCAGTCACTGATTAGTGTCGCATGCTCATTGTTTTTTGCGATTTTTTACTGTTTTCTACTAGGATTGTGAACAATTTATCAAATTACTGACAGACAGCTGACGTTACAACGTGTTTTAAATACTGTTGGCATATTTTTAGGAAATTCCACATTTTTTCGCATTGAAAAAAATCTTGTGGAATAAAAATAAATGTTGCGGCTTTTGAGACTCCTGCGCCTTATTATGCATTTTAATTAAAAAAGTTTCTTTAAGTTTTTATTTTTATTAGTTCAACATTTAACAAGGCATTGTATACGAACACTATTCTTTAATTAAACGTCTAGATTCCATTATCATTTGACAAAACAACTTTTTGTAGCTCCATCCTTATTTAATCTTGGCTTCAAATTTATTGGATCGCCACGTTTTTTTTGCTTCTCAGTTCTAACAGTAAACTGAGTCGCGGAAGTAAAACCTGCATGCTGCGTCCGCCTTCCGAATTTGTAGCACATGTAGGTACTGTACGGTGATATTTTCCCATGGAATCAATGGTGATGTTAGATGGTAGGTACCTGCACCTTTAGATGCTCAACTTGTCATTGCACCTTGCGTCCGTGCAAGTTTGAGTTTTGTCCTTTATGATGGGGTTGGTGTAAGTGAGCACACAAATGAGTGTTGAAAAAAAAAATAGTTTAAGGGCCAATTTGGTTTGATACACAATCTACTGTTTATTAATTAGATTTTGTGCTATATTTAATTACAAAAATATCATCTATATTTATAGAAGAAATAAGTTTTTTTTTTTGTAAGAGCAGTAGTTTGTTAGTGCACCCTAGATTACCTCCTTTTAGTTCAAGCTCTTATACTCCATGCTAAGGTTGTCTGGTAGATATTGCTGTCTTTGAAATAGTTACTATATTTTTCAATAGCCCGTACTGTCCCACAGCTGGGCAAAGGCCTCCCCAAATCTTCCAAATACCCTTTTCCCGTGCCATCTCCAACCAGTCCTCTCGGTACGCGTCTAGCTAGACCCGTTCCTTTTTTTAGTGTACAATAAAGTATAATTCTATTCTATTCTCATTATTCCCGTTATTATCTAAATCCCGCAACATCTTCTAAATTAGACCACAAAATCTGGCAGATCAGCAGATGTCTTGAACCCGTTATGTGTTTTTGTGATTACACCTCCGGATTTCTTGACAGTGTTACGTTATAGACGATACCGGCGCATACGCATCTGTTGGGTACGTCTTACATAAAGAAAAATTGGTTCAGGTTGCCAGGTTGAAAAATAAAAGTTTAAAAAAATTAATGCCAATAACAGTTTTTAACAGCAATAACGACTGCAAATTGCAATTATTTGTTTAAACCATTTATTTTTAACTGTGTTACGAGTATAATAATTATGTATTTTTTTCTAAACATAGGTTGAAAAAATACAAACATAGGTAGGTAATATGAATTTCTGGAGGAACTAACTCCCAAGTTACAGGCAATTAGCATAATTTGGGAGCCAGGGGACCTATTAGTGAGTTCAATGTATGTTATGAATACAATTATTATTTTTATACGAGTTTTCAAGCGCTAAAATTCACAGAGCCAGACCAGACCCCCAAGGCCAGACTCGCCAAGATCCGACGGCCGAAAACAAATGAACTGCGTTCTTTATTTAAAACTAAATAATTCTAAATTTAAATTGACACTGGCTAAATACACAAACCGTAATAAAAAAAACACCGTTAGTCGAAAATTGGCGGGTTTTTTAAATGTCATTACATAGGAATGATTATTCCTTATCGCTGATCAAACTTCGAATTGCAATTTAAGATACCAGCCAATCACAAGTCAGTCATCAAATATTTGGACTGTAGGTTTGTTCGGAAGAGTTAGGTACCGTAGCTTATACAAAAAACCATTGAAAGAAACCTGGTGGATTTTAGTCAGTAAAAATCTGACTAAAATCCACCAGCTCCAGCGCGAGAGAAGATATTTTATAATCGCCCACCTCGACGGGTTCCAAGAACAAAATCGTATAAGAAAAATTATTGTTGTACAGGTATTTTTTTGGTTGAGTGAACCAATGACATCTCTCGCCCTTTGGCGGAACAGGAGATAGTGTCAGGCTTTTGTTGACTAAAAAACCCACCCTGTTCCGAGGCTTCCTTTTAGTAGCAGATCTTTGGCCCCAGTAAGCTTCGGCCCTGCTGGGCCCCTACAGTTTGCTGATTACTTCAGGCGCGTGTGGAACAGTAGATACGCGCCGTCGATGACTTGGGGTCGGTCCAGATGCTTCCCGGACGGCGGGACTGCTACCTACTCATAGCTCTTCGTCCGAAAGCCCGTGCCTACGGTGATCAATTTACAGTATGAATTTTGGAGTTGTGGAAGAATAATAAGATAGTGCCTTTTACTTATTGAAATAATTACCATTTATTCTCTCCTCACAAAGCTGGCTTAAAGTTAATTAAAATTAAAATAATTAATCAATAAGGGGAAGGAAAAAAATAACTAGAGCCGTACAATTTTTCGCATATTCAATACGAATTACGTACAATACGTCTTATATTTTCTTTTTTCTTGAGACCCATCGACCTAGACAAAAAGAGATATTGAAGCTAACGCCCATTTATTTCAAAAAACTTAAAACTGCGAATACCTAAAACTGTACTAATCAAGGTCAGTAGACATATTATTCCAGTCATTTCACCATGAAACGAGCCACAAACCCAATGACCTACAAAAACATTTCAATACCTAGAATTAATTACTAAAACACTACTTAAAGGTAATTAATTTCTGTACATCAAACTCATCTTTATTAGTTGTTACTCAACACACACTCAACTCATCCAACGTCTTAGAAAAGTAATTAAAAATCATTTTGCAACATTTTTAATTCTTCAAAAATAAAGTGGACTGAAAATTAGATTTTTTTAAATTGCTATAAACTAGTCCTTGACTGCGATCCCACCTGATGGTAAGCAGTGATGCAATCGTTGATGGTGAGGCGCACTAGTGCTCTAAATGCCCTCACTAATTCAACCATTCCCCATCTCTTTAAGTCGCGCGTGGAATCCAACGCCTTGTTGATCTACAGGTCAACTACAAACGCTAACTCTAAGCGAAACACCTGTAACTTGGCCGTATCTTGGGGGGCTGATGAGATTGTAGACTACTGCAGGGGCAGATTTGCACAGGCGTGACTTACTCGAAGTGTTCAACACAAGAGAATAGAAACGAAACGATTGTAACTTGACTATGGTGGCCGGGTCTGGTTCATGTCGGACGTCTATCTGCCCAAATTTCACCGACCGCTGCACCTACAGTTATCGACAATCTCATCAGCACCCCTAACCAAGGCCAAGTTACAATCGTTTCGCTTAGAGTTAGCGCTTGTAGTTGGCCACGCCGCTAATTCCCCAGTTCGAACGTCATATCAACAAAGGAATTGACAGCGTGCCCAAACCTAAGCGATCACGTTAAACGAAACGATTGTAATTTGGCTAGGGGGGGGGGGGGCAGAAATGATTTTCCCTTTTCGTCATACAGAGAAGAAAGCTCAGTCGATTCTCTACGTATCCATACTAATATTATAATGCGAAAGTAACTCTGTCTGTCGGTTTGTCTGTCTGTTACGCTTTCCCGCTTAAACCTCTCAAACAATTTTGATGAAATTTGGCACAGACAATCTTTAGACGCTGAGAAAGGACATAGGCTACCTTTTATTGCGAAAAAAAGGGATGAAGAGGTTGAAATGTGGGTTGAAACTTTGTATGGGAAAAGGACGCAGACGAAGTCGCGGGTACCAGCTAGTATGCTATAAAACTTTGAAACATTAAGTAATCTAGGTAAATAGGCTATATATACACATAAAATACAGTTTATCGACATCTAATTACCTTTTTATTATTCGTTGTGATTGGACAATGTCGAACAGCTGTTTTTAGATGTTGCAACACTAGTTTAATGTGGATTCTTTTTTATTGGTAACACTGAATCTAATTAATTAATGGGCGGAAAACGTATTTGCATTTGGAACTGGTCATTGATGTTTGTTTTTTTCTTTAATTTCTACATAAGCGAGTTTGGTTAGTATTTGAACAGAAAATATAGGCTTAACCTAATTAAGTTTGAACAGGTGTAAAAAATGGTTAAGTATTAATATATATTATCATAAGCGATTTTTTTATGAGTGTTTCGTTTTTATTTGCTATAAACTAATGCTTACTGCAATCCCACCTGATAGTAAGCAATGATGCAATCGTTGATGGTGAGGCGTATTAGTTTACTAAAAGCGTTATTCACTTAGCCTTGAAGACACCTAAATTATAATCGGATGGGAAGACAGCAGGCAAATTGTTCCAGTTCTTGAATACAGCCTAAAACTACGCGCCATTAACGACTCGGTCCTTATCAGACAGCCGGACGGCGTCAGCGAGCTACCCATTGCTCGTCGTCCGCAAGCCTGTGCCTACTGTGGCTAAGAATCACTTTTTAACAATCTATATATATATAAAAGTAGAAACTGACTGACTGACATATCAACGCACAGCCGAAACTATTGAGACTAGGAGAGTGAAATTTTGCATAATTTTGCATATAACTGGTCAGAGGTCTTTGTTTATATCATAAAAGAACAGATTGGCAGACTGGCTTTTCTTAATGGTATAAACTAGAGCTTGACTGCGGTCGCACCTGACGGCGAGCAATGACTTTTATTCAGAAAATTAATGCAAAAATCAGTGTACAATCAAATCTTATCCACCCTATGCCAACAGCCCCATGCTACCCTTAACAACAGCCATGTGTACTTGCAACATAAAACCTTCTTTTACTATTTTCACGAATAACTTATTTTCAGACGTATCTCAGTACATCTGTCGAAGCGAGTCTTTTATCTTTGTAAAAAGAAAGAAAGAAAAGATAGGTTACTTTAAAACAAGAGTATTCGCTCTTTGATTTATAAGTACATACGAGAACAAGGTGTGTAAGTGCTTGTAGCGGATTATCTATATCTTTTTATGGTAATCTTTTATGGGGAGCATCTGTTTCAATCTTCAAATAATCGGGGCTTTATTTTTGTTTTAAGCAATTTTACAATTAATAAATTTTTAATCGACTGGCCTGTCAGCATAGTAGTTAGTGACCCTGACTGCTATGTCAGAGGTCGTGGGTTCGATTCCCACCCAGGACAAATGTTTGTGTGATGAGCACGATCATTTGTTCTGTGTCTGGGTGTAATTTATCTATAATATGTATGTATCTAGAAATATATAAGTATGTTTATCAGTTGTCTAGTACTCATAACACAAGCTCTGCTTAGCTTGAGACTAGACGGCATTGTGTGATGGTCGTTTAAAAAAAAAAAAAAAACAAGGTGTGTAAGTGCTTGTAGCGGATTATCTATATCTTTTTATGGTGATCTTTTATGGGGTGCATCTGTTTCAATCTTCAAATAATCGGGGCTTTATTTTTGTTTTAAGCAATTTTACAATTAATAAATTTTTCTGCTAAAATTGCATAGCGGTTTGTTGGTAGACGTAGCTACCATGTTATTAAATTTATTTATATTTTTAATATAATACCTTAAAACTATTATAATCTTTATATTGTAGTCTGCAATTATTTTTTAAATTATATACATATTTAGATGGTAGTCCCCATGGACCTGTATTTTGAAGACCTGAGTTGATGCAATCTGATGCAATCATTGTTATTACACAAAATTATCAAGATTTTTTTTTAAATTTGCATTACCTACAAAATACTTTTTTTATTTTTCTTTAGCTTCATATTACTGTTTAAATTACTGTGTAATTATTGTTTTTGAGTACATTTAGAAAATGTATTTCTTTTTTTTCCTGGTATTTTTATGGAGGGTAAAAATTGTCCAATGACAAACCCCACCCTTGAGCGGAGCGGGAATCGTTTGTTTTTCTGTTAATTCTATGAGTTAATCTATTCATGTTAATGCTATGAAATAACAAGTCGAACTAGAAACGCTTTTCCCAATTAAGCAGGGATCGGCCTTGGACACTCCCATTCGCTTCATCCAGAGCAAGGAAGAAGCGTAACAAAAAGTATGAAGCAGGTCCTCATTGGATACGATCGTTTCAGGAGGATTGTTTGAGGAAACACCCAAATATACGAGGTCTGTCCCACTAGAGTAGAGCACCGCTGCTTCTTCGTGGAGGAGACCACGGCAGCAACCTTTTGCGTCAGACCCTAGGCCATGGGACATCTAGGCCATGTTATGAAGACATAGGGCATAAAAACAAACACCTTTTTCTACAAAACAATAATGAGAAGTCAAGGACATTACCTAAATTAACCATTGTTTGCCGTCCAATAAGATACAGCCCAAAAAAAATGTCGATTCAATAACACCTTGCTCGCCGAAGCGAAGCGAGAATCGCCTGTTAATCGAAAATGAATACAACAGTCTACTTCAATTTTATTCAGTATTCCAACTATAAGGATAAAGTACCGAATAATTCGACAATTTATACCTTGATATCCGTTTTTATATATCAACTATAGACCCGTTTACGCATTCACTCGGTTTTACGTATTTTTATCCCAGAACATAATAGGGTGTCAACAACTTGCGACCCACGGATGCCCCTCAAGATGAAGGGTAAAATCTACAAGTCCGTGATAAGGCCTGTCCTACTGTATGGGTCAGAATGTTGAGATGGATATGTGGTGTGACGAGAATGGATAAAGTGAGAAATAAGTATATTAGAGGAAGTTTGAAAGTGGCGCCAGTGACTGAAAAGTTGAAAGGGAACCGTTTATCTTGGTATGGCCATGTAAAAAGGCGGGATGAAACGCATGTTACAAAAAAAGCCATGAGTATAAATGTGGATGGATGGAGAGGGAGAGGGAGACCCTGAAAATATGGATGGATTGTGTGAGAAGTGATATGAAAGAAAGAGGAGTTAGTGATAGCGTGACGGGTGACAGGACAGAGTGGAAGAAAAAGACATATTGCGCCGACCCCAAATAAAACGGGACAAGGGCAGGAAGATGATGAACATAATAGGGTGTCAAAAGTTATATCGATTTTATAAAATATCACTCTCGTAATAAAGTCGTTAATATTCACTGAATTTTAATATATAATTATTTGTTAAGAGGACTTTATGACTCTTGGTTACTCTCGGACTGTATACAAAACATAAAAGAATACAAAATAGAAGAATATAATAATAATAATCTTTATTGGAATATATAAATTTAAAAGATGCGCAAATACACAATGCTTGCAAAATACAAAACATTTTCGCGATTTACTAATTATCTACAGATTACATTATAAAATTAAAACACTATTGCGGTAAGACCTTAGTACGTGTAGAATAATCTTTAAACGGCATAGAATAAACGGTACTGTGGCAAGTTTTGGAATATGTTTTATTTCATTAGTTTTATTATAATTCGTACTAGTAATATCTAGTCTAAAAATGCTTGTCTAGGAGACCAAAATGTAAGCGTCCTCGTACTTGAGGGACTTGCAATGGGAAGCTAGCCTACACGGAAATTTTACAATATTATTATTACTTTACGAGAGCAGTGGTGGCCGAGTGGTAAAGGCCCCGACTTACGAGTTTGGGTTACGAGGTCAAACCCAGCCAGGAGCCTTACTTTGTGTAATTTATTTCAAGACCTCTGCTCTCAAGGCATGTCCTAGAACCAAAAATTCGAAAACATGACATCCACCAACCCGCACTGGGCCCTCGTGGTGGATCATAGCCCATTCTCTCTCCCATAGAGGAGGCCTTTGTCCCAGCAGTGGGAACATTAATAAAGGCTGATGATGATTATTACTTTACGCATTACGAAACTTGCAGTTAGATCATGTAGTCCTCTTAAATGAATGTGTTTTCGAATTGTGCCGTCGAAAGGAAGGAATGAACTTCACAAAGCTATCGTGAAGAATCGCGGACAGTTGCAATTTGTTCTCAGGGAGATTGTAATCTAAATGTCTATAAATAAACTAAAGTACCGAAACACGTATTGTTGTACAATTATTTTTGTTAGGATGAATTGAAGTCATTTTTAAAGGACCATAATTTTTATGCATTTTGACCTAAGGGGAGAAAATTATCTGTTTTTCATGTACCAAAGAAAGAAACTATTTTTTTTTATAGTCCTAACTGTCCCACTGCTGGGCAGAGGCCTCTCTCAAGTCCTTACAAGCCTTCTTCTCCCACGCTAATGCTTAAAATAAACACATGAAATAAAAATAGCAATCATTAAACTACAAACCTGATAGTAATAACAATAATAATGTACAATGAAAAACAAAACCGTCTAAAAATATCCTAATTTAACGGTAATTAAAAATAACTGCGTTTTTGTTTATTTTCGAAAGTAACACATCCGATTAAAAAAATAATTCAATGCTGTGGCTACATTATCGGAAATTGGCAAATATTCGTAATACCTATCGCGAAAAATGTGGAGGAGTAGCTCATCGAATGGCAAGTATTTGGGAGAACATGCCTTACATGTCAACACTTACAGTATGGTCAAAATAATATTATATTGGCCACTCTGAAATAATTATTTCGCATACCCGAAAAAATAGTCTTTCACCATAATTAAGATTCATACAAAAAATGATTGCGCACCCAATTGTTCGAAGTTCGGAACGGTCAAAATGTTTTGCCCGTAATACATTGTTGTGCGGATTGTGTACACAAAGTCCGCACTGAAAGGCGATGTACTACTAACGTCGTAAAATAACACTGCATCAATAGTATGTAAGTTGTGTTGAAATTCAGGAAATATTCATAATTTGATGATCGAAAAAAATTTTAAATAAAAACCAACTGAAAAAAAAACTTGAAAATAAAATCCTAAGTAAACAGAGTGTACTGGCAGAATTGCAGTGCAAGAACTCCCCCATTTCGATTGAAACCCGAAAATCGGTTATACAATTAGATTTTAATTATGGTTTATTAGTATTTCTATTCACTTTTCACTTATGAAAAGTGTGTTTGTCTCTCCATCACCCTAAGGTTGACTGGTAGAAAATGCCTAAGGCATTAAGTCCGCCTCTGTACATTTGTGCATGAAGTATTAAATTAATAAATAAATCCTCGTCACACGGTTCTTGGTCTGACTTTGAAGGCACAGTACCTTATCGATTTTCGAATATCAATCGAAGTGGAAAACTGCGCGTAACCATAGTACGAGGCAAATAAGTACTATAACAACATCGCTTATACCCGAATAAGATTTCTTTATCGCGACAACGTGACACGAATATTCGCACAATAATGTAGCCCCAGCATTAGAGTAGTTTAATGTTATAATTATGCATGCTGGGTTAATTTTTTAACCTAAAAACAAATATTTAACGGTTAGCTGGTCATTCAGTTTAAGGAAATTGCTCACAGTAACTGTGTGACGCTTTTTAATTTCGTGATTCATCTGAGAAATGTTGCAATTATTATTTCAAATGAGAAATAATGAGCGTTTTTTTTTTTAGACTGGGAAGTAGTCTAATGAGAGAGTTGAGTGAAATTATCAGACTTTTACTGACTATAACAGCACCGGTATCCTTTAGCTAGTTAAATTTTGCGTTCTAATAAGTACCACGGGTTTCCTTTTCAGGAAATCCTTGCGACCCTAGCGGGCATCGACCCTGCTGGGTCACGAGATGACACGAAGCGAAGTATTCCTGCAGAGTCTGCGGGAATACTTTGCGCGATCTCGTACCTATGTTTTTCCCGCGGCTTCCTTTTTAGGAAATCCCTGTGAGAAATGAGTGAAATTATCAGAATTTTACTGACTAAAACCACACCGGTATCCTTTAGTTGAATTTTGCGTTCAAATAAGTAGGTTTTCCTTTTCAGGAAATCCTTGCAGCCCTAGCGGGCATCGACCCTGCTAGGTCCTTAGAGTCTGCGGGAATAATTCGCGCCATCTCGTTCCTTTGTTTTACCCGCGGTTTTCTTTTCAGGAAATCCTTGCGGCCCTAGCGAGCATTGACCCTACTGGGTCCTTAGAGTCTGCGGGAATAATTCGCGCCATCTCGTTCCTATGTTTTACCCGCGGTTTTCTTTTCAGGAAATCCTTGCGGCCCTAGCGAGCATTGACCCTACTGGGTCCTTAGAGTCTGCGGGAATACTTCGGGCCATCTCGTCCCTTTGTTTTACTCGCGGTTTCCTATTCAGGAAATCCTTGTGGCCCTAGCGGGCATCGACCCTGCTGGGTCCTTAGAGTCTGCGGGAATACTTCGGGCCATCTCGTCCTTTTGTTTTACTCGCGGTTTACATCTTAAAAGAAATATGTACCTGAAATCAGAACAAAAATGCACATTCGATGTTACAAGTTAATTAAACTTTTGAGCCCCACGCGAACGTTCGCACACCTATTTTTATTTAATTGTGTCTGTAATTACGGTACTTGAAAGGTTTAAAAAAATACGTTACGCTTACAAGGCACACATTTTTACCAGATTATATAAAGAAAAACCATTTAATTTTGCTTAGTTTCTACTACTATACGTAGTTTATACTAATTTAGATGAAATTCACTTAGTTCTTTTGGCCACGGGATTCAAACTCCTTCAGTCGGAATAATAGAGATTATATATTTCTAAATAGTTAATTTGTTTACGAATAGAGTTTGAATGTACACAATCTATTTTTTTTTATTTGTATTTGGCAGCAAGTCAACCTTCTCGACAAATTTCATTGAGGTAGTCATTTAGTCAACACAAGAATAAAATTTTCAGCTCCAATTTTACCGAGATCGTGACTGTTTCAATGACTCCACATATTTTCCAGTTACACAGATACTCACTACACCAAACTGGATTTAAGAATACATAATTAAAATGGCTGCTAAACGAAGAAATCCCGCCAAAACCCCTCACTTTGACATTTATTAAAAAGTGTTGCCAGGATTTCTAGAAAAAAATATAATCTTCGTATAATAAACCTTCTTTTACAAAAATCGAACACACCTTACTCTTTTATTATAAACGAATTACTACAAAAATATCTAAACGATTTTGATAATTAAACTTTTTGAAAAGCGAACGCCCGAATTTAGGGCTTGTCAATCTACACCTTTAGATCGGCAGGTGATCAGAATGGCTTTTTTAAAGTTTTTTTTTTAATTAAAACCATCAGGGCGTCATGTGTCTCTACCCAATCGGTTGACAGTAATGTCTATACCCATCAATATAGAGCAATCTTTGAATAAATCGAATAATAAAGAATTTATGTTATTTAAACTCAATATTTTATGTTAATTCCGTATCTTTTATTTGATCTCTCGGTTCGGTAAAGATTAAAATTCTTCAGTTAAGAAATTAATTTTATTTAAATGCTTAATGTAAATAACTTTATAATTCGGTGTTTAATTAATTATTGTATGTATAATTTGGGAAATAGTTTTATTTAACACAGTCTATTAATGTTAATGTAAACCATTATTCTACTTTATATAAAGTTTCTCAGACATTAGTGTGCTTAGGTTAATTGCTTTGTCATAGTAATTAAAAGGCTTCACAATAACTGCGCGTACGCACTGTCCTGCCAAGATAATCTGGCGCCGATGACATAAAAGTGTCACTGAACTAACGACGGATAATATGCAGAAGGTTCACTCTTTAAAAACATATAACTTAAAGTTATACTTAGCAATGCAAATATAATGCAGGCTTTGCAATATTCAAATAAATGAAAAAAAAATTAGTGCCTTATTTTTTGGTATGTACAAGTCTATGAAGGATTATATTATAATTACGCAATTACCATGAGCATGGTCCGATCCCGGTATGAGGGCTAAGAAGGAATGCAGTGGGTCGTTTAGTCAGTAAGAGTGTGACACTGTTTACCACGCCGCCTAAGGGCGAGATTCGTCATTACATAATTTTTCAGGGAAACATTGTCAGACTCTAACTGACTAAACACCCCACCCCGTTCCTTCTTTGCCTTTCCCACTGGGGCCAAGCCTTCCTTTTAGAAAGAGAACCTGAGCCCCATTAGGCTTCGACCCTTTTGCAGAGTCCCTACGGATTTGCTGACAACTCCTTGAGGAAGCGTCAGCACCTCGAATAGTCCTTTGCAACTCGCATCTAGCCGTGGCAAATCATCAAATGGCTTCTAACGCACTAGGGTTAGTTAGGGTAGGGTTTACTGATGTGATGTCTTAGGCCATGGGTCACCAAATACTTTCATTAGGGGTCCTTTTTTTTAATTTACTTTTGCGGTCCGGAATGTCTAATTTTAGCGAATGAATTCCGGTATAATATTAATTAATTAATAAATAAATGATATGAATAAAAAGAAGTAAATACCGAGGATGTTACAATAATAACGAGAAAATATCATTGTAATCCTTAACCTACCCCTTTTGAAAAACTATTAAAGGGGTTGGTTAGGTAACGCACAGACCCTACTAAGAAGACCAAACTATTATGTGAAAGATACGTAAGTAACTCCAGGTTCAGCGACAGCCCAGCCAAGTAGACCTTCTGCTCAATATGTAGACCAATGCAGGTTAAACCCGAACGTTTTGTTTTCATCTGTAGCCCAGCACAACATATGCAAAACGCGCACGTGGCGGCGCTCGCCTGGTGGTATGCATATGACGCATATCTGCAACCTTTTTGTGGTTAGCTTATTAACTAATTAAATTTCATCAACACTGCTTATTGTTTATTTAGATAAAGTATTAAAACAAAAAATAAAAACACCCTATTTTTTTTTGTTTGTAGTTAATGTGGTATACAATAAAGTATAAATAAATAAAACTCCATATACATACGAGCAGTGGTAGCCGAGTGGTAAAGGCCGCGACTTACGAGTTGTAGGGTGCGGGTTCAAGCCCAGCCAGGTGCATAACTTTGTGTAATTTATTTCATCACTAGTGCTCTCAAAACGGTGAAGGAAAACATCGTGAGGAAACCGCCATGTCCTAGAACCAAAAATTCGAAGACATCCACCAAATAGGGCTAGGCCCGCGTGATGGATTATGGCCCATCCCCTCTCCTAGAGAGAAGGCCTGTGTCCCAGCAATGGTTAACATTAATAAGGCTGATGATGATGATACTTACAGGCAATTATTTCTAGTTGAATATGGCGTCATAAAACTTCACATCGGTGGCAGTCGACAGCAATATATAGACAAGTAAAATTGCAAGAAAATTTTTGTTAAATCATAATATATCAAACAAAAACATTTTAAAAGCTTCAGTTTTTTTGAGCTTGTAAATTAGTATGTTTGTTATTTCTCCACGCTCGAGCGGCTGAATAGATTTTCATGAAACTCGGCACTCTATGTCTTCGACTTTTTAATTTTAACCCCCGAGTATGTTTCCTTGGAACGATTCTCTACTTCCATACAGGGGAAGCCGCTGGCAGCAATTAGTAGTCGTAGATAATAATTCTTGTTTATAACCAGACTTAATTTTTATAATTAACCCAGTGCCCCGATACAGGGGTCTCCAAGCTACGGCCCGCGGGCCGGATCCGGCCCGCTAGTGCCATCAATACAGCCCGTGACAGTTTTAAGACTAGAAGCGCAGACTATCAATTTAACTGTACCAATTATTGAGTTAAGTGCAGAAAAAGGAAAACGCTCTAAGCCCGAGCGAAAGGACTTGTTATACTTTTTCCGACTAAAACCCACTCCTATATTTCTTCTTTGCCTTGCGTTCCATGGGTCCAGGTATTCCTTTCAGAAGCAAACCATGGCCCCAGTAAGCTTCAGCCCTTCTACGCCCCTACAGTTTGCTGACATCTCCTTGGGGTGCGCATGGAACACTACGCACCGTCAACGACTTGGGCTCGGTACGGACAGCTACCGGACAGCCGGACGGTTAGTACCCATTGTTTGCCGTCCGCTGGAAATCGAGACCGAGGTTCAGGTGGCTGGGGCATGAGGACCATTCCACCGTACGGGAACATACTAAAAAATACGGCCCTAAGGCTTCAAAGTTTGGCAACCCCTGCTCTAATACATATTATAAATAGCGATGTTAAAATAAAACACGAGACGGTGGTTCCAGTTAGCATTTTAAATAAAAAATAAGCCACCAGCCATGTCAAACGATTAATTACTAATCATCTTTAAAAGTAAATACTCTACAATGTTGCAAGCAGGTCCGGTATAAAGAGCAAACTAAATTATATCTAGACTTAACAAGAATTTAAGCAATTTGTAACACATAGCTTATTTATAATCACATTAATATTTCTTACTACTATTTAGCTAGGTACAAACGAAGCCATACGCATTACTTTGTGTAATTCATTTCATGACCACTACTCTCGAAACGGTGAAGGAAAACATTGTGACGAAACCGGCATGACCTAGAACCAAAAATTCGAAGATATGTGACATCCACCAACCCGCATTGGGCCCGCGTGGTGGATTATGGTTCATTCCCTCTCTTATAGAGGAGGCCTGAGTCCCAGGAGTGGGAACATTATAAGGCTGATGTTGCTATGCTATGCTATTACTATTTATAGGGTCGGGGAATATGTACAATATGTCCAGAAATATCTTAGGCTCAGTAATTTCCTTCCAAGCAAGGCAATAAGTAGTAATGAGGAATACAACTCGAGGAGAGGAACTTCCTTTCTGTCGACACTGATGATCACAATACCAAGGGCAATCTTATATAACTTTAACACTAACCATAAGATCGTAGGGACCCTGCAGAAGAGTCGAAGTCTACTGGATCCAAGGGTTCGCGTCTGAAAGGAAGGCCCTCGTATAAAGGCAACGTAAAAACGGAGTGGGTTGTATAAACAGTGAGAGTCTGTTACCATTTCTTGTTCCGACCAACGGCGGGATTTGCTATTGTGTGATTTTTGACTCACCATAAAAAAGCACTAACCATAAGATCATCATAAACTTTCATATACCTGTAATGTAACGGTTAAGTTTCCATTCACATTTTCAAACTAAACGTCACCATCGAAAAAAAAACGCATAAAACATACAAAAAAAAAGCAAAAAACAAACCAACAATATTCGTGTTTAGTAATCAGGTTAATTCTGCAACATCTGGCCAGCAGTTGGTACAACAAGATAAATTCCAGCTATTTGTTTATCTATCCCAATACAACGCAAATAACTTATATATTCTAATTAAAAACCTATTGAATAATGTGTAGCAATTTATCTTGCAAGTTGTGCCTTAATTTTAAACGTTGCAATAATTATATGCCTTTATAATGCAGGATAGTAGCGTGGATAGCTATTTAATTTCGCAAGTTATCACGTTGTTTAGTTTAGAATTTAATTATAATTTTTATTGTTAGCTGACGTGTAGTAGTAATTAAAATAATTGGCAAAGAATTACTAATCAAAGATCCTTATTCTCTATTCTTTTCATTGAGGTTCCGAAATTATCCTAAAGTATTATTTCCGCACTTAGTCCTGCGTAAAATATATCCTTAAATATTTCTTGCATTAGTTTTCGCATTCAATATATATTGTGTTAAAAAGGTTTATAAGCAGATATTCTAGTGGATTTATTATTGAAATAAGAAAAAAACTTTACGCTTATATGTTAGTTAGTTATTGTATGTTTATGAAATAATTATAAGTTACTTACACACGTCCCACTGCCCGACCTATACAACCACCTGCACTTTTCAGGATCTATACGAAGCTAATATTACAACCGTACACGTTGCTAAATACTGCTCAGAAAAAAAAAATGAGAACAATCGACATGAAAAAAAAATAAGAAGAAGCAGAACAAATTAATGCAAAAGTCCCCTCATTTTCCGCCTATCGTCGCTTTCTCCACAGATTACCCGTTGGAGCTGTCTGATTATACACAAAGTCTACACAACAACAAAACAGAAATTAAATCTAAAAAAATAAGAAGAAGCAGAACAAATTAATGCAAAAGTCCCCTCATTTTCCGCCTATCGTCGCTTTCTCCACAGATTACCCGTTGGAGCTGTCTGATTATACACAAAGTCTACACAACAACAAAACAGAAATTAAATCTAACCACACATCTTCGTACAGGGTCAGCGAAATTCCAGCTCAATCGGGTCAACGACTATGCAGAGACGTCCATCGCTCTCCTCACACACCCGACCCCTATCAACGTCCTAACTAATGTGCCGATGTACACCATACTTTAGCAACAAACGTGGGCCGAGATAAGATCCCAGATAAAACCTGAAATAACATGGCTAAATGGCTATATAAAATTAAAACACCGAAGAGAACAGACGTACTAATAAAATCTATTAATAGTAGAGATACTGGACAGACATGCAATTCTACAATTGATATACAATAATCCAACCTTTAATAGGTTTATTTACATAAAAATGCCCGTTGACATTATAAAAGTATACTAATGTACATATGGTCAAAAGCCTTCTAAAGGCCACGGTACAAATAGAACCGCAAGACATATAATTGAATTATATTGTAGTTTTGTTTTCAATTTTAGATTTTCAATGATGCTGGTTTTAGCATCTGTGGCTGTGTCAGCTGTTGCCGTATTGTATATACATATTTGCATTCTGGACTATTGACCTATAACTGGTTTTTAGACTTTGCGTTCTGTTCTGAACACTGTACAGTTTACACGGATCCTACGAATAGGCGGAGATAACGCTAGAACTACTAGCCAATACTAATTCAAAATACATCTGTGGATAAGTAAGAATTTAACTTGTAATTACAGTGTTTAAACTCGGTAAATATTAAAGGTGCATAGCAACAGAAAATATCAAATATATCAACAAAAGTCACTTGTAAAATTAAGTGACATCAAAATGATAATAAGAACAGTAATTGTAAGAAAATACAAAGAACACAAGAAACTTTTTCTTCCCCGTTTACAACATATATCAATAAAAGTATTATATCCTGAAAGTAGTTTAAAATCAGCTACTGAACCGATTTCGGAAGAAAATATTTTCAAATATTGATAAATCTCAATTGTGTCTCTAACGTATATGTACGCGTTTATATCTCAAAGAAGTCTCAAACGAGTCGTTGCCTATACGATTTGCCTTCGATTAGAGTAAGTAATTAATTAATTAAAAAAAAAACACTAAACTCGCTAAAAAAAAAGGCTCATTTTGACATTCCAGGAAAACACTTATAACTTTAAACAACCTAGAATGTAACTTGATGGTCTTAAATAAGCATATTATTTTTTGGACAAGTTAAGTAAAATTGTAACTTAATTTTATAATTAGGGTTTACTATAGTGCGCATTATTTCAGTCACATGTCTTTTAAGTTATTTCACATAAATATGAAGTTCGCACGCTTGACAATCAGCTACCAACACAAATATCAAGCCAATCCATCAAAAAAAAATCCGCAATAAATTAAAACAAGTAAATAAATTCAAAAATAAAACAATTTAATTACAGCTCCAAAAGTTAATTGAATTACAAGTTTTAGAAACCTTTCAATCGGTGAGTTAACCCTCATTTGCGCCTGCGCAGGTAACTGTCCAGATGTCAGAATATTATAAATCTCCCGGCCCATTGTCTACGGGCTTTTTTTAACTATTACTGGACACATGGCTCAAGATTCTGATGGTAATAAGCAGATGGCCGTGAAATATGCTCGTAACTCGCAGTTTTTATAACACTGACCACCTTTTGACAGGGTTTTTTAGTTTTAGTTGTAAGTGTTGAACAATTGGAGGATTTAATTTAGTTATTGTAGGGGTATAGGGATTGAGCGTGGATTTGCTGTTATTGTTATTTTATTTATTTATTTCTCAAAACAACAAGCAGTTCAATAAATGAAATAAATGTACAACCTATAAAATTAAAATTCACATGTGTGCGATTGTCTCTAAAATTTAAAAAAAAAAGTATAATATGTTATGTTTTCCTTTAAGAAGTTATAATCTAAATTGTAATCTTTTACCAATGCCTATCTAAAAAAGTTATTTTACAAATTGTGTTTTTTTATTAAAATTCAATGCCTACTTTTCTTCCACCGTGGTTTCGTCTGCATTTTCGGTGTCCGCTCCGCTTCTGTGGGTCAAATCATAATGTTATTTCGTCTATACTTTGTGCCATGGACTTGGCTATCCCATACAGAAACATATTTTCCAATCCGATCAGTAATTTCAGTGAGTAACGCGTTTAATCAAATAAAACCTCTTTCGTTTTACTTTTTTAATATAGCATATATATATGACATTGATTAATTATCAATTGACTTATTTCAAGTTTCATGTAACAAATTTTTAGAGTCAATAAAAGAGTAGTTTTTTTCTTATTTGGTATTTCTTACAGTCAACCTTAGGGTATCTGTATAAAGAAATTTTAATAAAGATAACTCATAAAGTATGCACAAAAAAAATTAACTTACTCTACAAACAACTCATAGTCGTCAGTTTCTGCGAAAACGATTCTATTTTCACGGATTATTGTAAAGAACTTAATATCTTTCATAACGAGACAAATCAAAACTTTCTTAATGAAAAAAAAGCTTAAACAATAATCCCAATCAAATAAGAAAATCTTCACACGACAATCAAACCTCGTACATATGTCCAACATATCGAAACCAACCATAAACATAGAATCGAGTTAATAAACAGTATTCGATTAAACAATCTTTTATCTAAAAATCGAATCATTCCTAAATCTGAATGGATTACATATTAAACATGAATGTAATCACATAAAGTATACATTAGCCATTTTAAATCTGACATAACAGGTTTTACAATAACGAACCCAGACTCAACTGGAGAAAGTTCATTATTCATAGCAGCCAGAAAAGAATTGATTGCCTTTTATTTCACTTTTTTTCAACCAAAAATAAACCTTAAAGTAATGAATCAAAGTTGATAATACTTTACATCCTAATGTCTTTTTTTACTTCATATATAACTACTCCCACGTGCTTCTTCATTTCAACTATAAATAGTAAGTATTTCATCGCAGAGGCCGACATACAAGATAATCTAAGTTGGATTATGTTAATTGCATTCCGAATCAAACCTATAGTTTATAAACTCAACTCGTTTCGAGCCGGCGACTATTTGGCTGGTAAGACAATGGAGCACTAACTTAATGACTATAATTGGTTAGATTCTGATACTCTGAATACTGATATATTTACTTAAGAAACAAATAAAGATAAACTAAATACGCAGGTTGTTCCAGACCATGTTCAAGTCGTAAAAATCAAGAAAGTTAATTATTTTGATGAAGTACTTAATAAAAGAAGAGCCAATATGTACCTACATGAACCAATTGCATTCAATTAATTCAATGTAAGCCTAAGGCTGATTCGAAATGTTTTTACAAATGGAAGCAAACCGAACCATCAAAGGTAATAAGCCGATGATTAATGATAGTGAGTCAACTAACAAGAATATTATTCACAATAACTTCAATTACATATAAGATGAAATGCCAACAATTTTGAAGAAGTAATCTTACATCTAATAAGCAAATAATATCAGATAGAAGATTACACGAATTGGTAACTTAACATAAGTAAATGGAGCAAGCAAGGCACAATTACAATATCATAATGTAAATTTCGGACATTCGATTCGCGAAAACAGAGAAGGCTACTCTAAATTAGTATCGTCCTTAGTCCTAGTCTCACAAATAAGAGCTCCCGTTCAAATGCTTCACGAAATTAAATGCTGAGCATAAAGCACATTCGAATTTGTTACAGTTCCCCGGAGCCTTGGACACGACAAATCTAACAGGTAACCAAACGCTCATTACCGACCTTCCAATTGAATCTGACACTGTACGTGCAGTCGCCATGATTGGAAATGTTATACAGGACAAGAACACAAACTTAATGCGAGAAACACAAAATCAGGCCTGAGATTTTTTTAACTGAAATCGAGGAACATAAGATCGATCGTTTGTGGTTACATTTGATGGATATAATATATCCAGCATTGGACGTCTTTCAGCTGAATGATGATGATGGCATTCTTAGGAAACTTAGTTTATCCTTCTTAATATTCAGTCAGTGATCAAGCATTATGTTGGTAAAAGAATGTTTTTAATCAGACCAGGAGCTTTTGAGTTTATATAAGAAATAAACAAAAAAATATATACAGATCATACCTGTTTATAATAGATAAGTATTTGAAGTATTGATACCATATACATACAATTCTACATGTTACTGGTCTAAGAAAGGCTCAACCAAAAGAAGATTACGTTTTCAAATGACATACATATAACTGCAAAAGATAAATCATTCATTCACTTCAAGCTACAAAACATTAACGAATTAAACTATTTCTGCAGAACCATTAACATTTTTGCACAAAAACCGAAATATAGCTTTAACAACACATACATGATGGTTGACTGGTAGAGAATGTCTTATAGCATTAAGTCCGCCTATGTACCACTAACCATCAAAATTTTTGCAGAAAAACCGAAACATAGTTTTAACAATACCAAAAAACTCGTCACATTCGAAAATCCAAAAGCAAGGTTTTAAATGGCAGGACGATCTCCCGAAATAGCTGGCGAACCTACCAGAGTTCTGTTTACTAAAACAACACATAAATAAACCGAAAGCCAAAGCTAGGTCAGGTGAAGGTAGTTCTTGCGGAATTCGATCCCCTCCCCCTCACAGTAACCATTCACCCCCCTCGCGCCTGCTAACTGTACTCGGGTTGAGATGATCCTTATTTGAAAGTTGCGGTTAAAGGTTTTAGAGAGAGGATAGGATAATTCTGCAATCTTTTTGTTTTTGGCTTTATCGGGGAATATGGTTATTTCGTTTTTCATTAGAATAGAATAGAATGTAGTTAACTTTAGTGTATACCAAAAAGTTTCACAATCTTAAGGTACATAAACACAGGCATAGGCATTATCTTCTTTGTTAAAAACTTTACTTGATAATCCTTAAACATTACCAAACATAACAAAATGTTGTATGCAATAGATACATAAGAGCCTTAGTTTAGTATCTAGTGTAAGACATAAATGTAAGTTATAAAGAAACTGTCATAGTCGAATTGCGACTAAAGCCTCTAAAAACAAATAAAAGAAAAAAAATACAACATCCGATAATTTTGTTTACCTAAGATACAATAATAGACAAGTTATATATACAAGTAACCGTAACCTTAAATTTTTTTGTCATCATCATAATTTCAGCCAAAAGACATCCACTGTTGGACATAGGTCTAAATATTAAAGTACGCGGCAAATAAGTTGAACCATCCACAACGGTTTAACGAGGTCCCGAATATCGGTTATATCCTCGTCACCACATTTCAATCATCTTGGCGGTCGACCTTGAATGCGAGTGGCAAATAAATCGCGTACTATAATATCAGATGAATTCCATTCAAATCAACCTCTATATTTCAACAATACATTAAACTTCAAATCAAAACAATCTCAAAGGTAAACGGCTTAATTATCACTAACTAATATTACTCTATCAACCTGAATAACTTACAATACATGCAACAAAATATATCTAGCGGTTAACGAAATGCTGCGCAAGCGCACGGGAGCGCAGCGCTGCGCGGGAGTGCCGCCGTGACCCGATGTGCGGACCCGATCGGCCTTAAAGGTCGCATTGACTACTATTGGAATGCTTTTGACTATTTAAGTACCAGAGACAACTGTTTTCAAGTTCTGTTGTGTGTGTATGCTGACTTGCTGAGCTATGGAATGAAAGATGGCTTCCAAATTCTTGTGGAATATGCAATTGCGCAGTTTCGTCAAGTTTTGGGTTTAAAGGGTGACTTATCATGAATTGTCACTGTTTTATTTGGTCTGATGTGTTTAGTTCATTGTTTGTCTAGTCTGTGTCCTCATTAAACAAAAGACAAACACTTTTAATAATAGCCATTATTGTCTATCAATAGGCCTATTGAAAAATATGTCAACGATTGTATCATCTGCCCGACGATACATGATTATTCTCGTTCTTAAATTTCTTGAAATATATGTTTTTCTCTTTACGCTGTTTTTTTTTTATTAGGTAATTAAAAAAAAAATAAGAATCTATTAACAAAACTACGAATTGCCTTATTTGTGTTAAACAATTTAAACCAAGAAGATGGCGGTAAGACTTAAATGCCTTACTTAGGAATTTGCAAGAAGTCGCTCAAAACCGAGAACACTTAAAAGAATGGAAGTGAAGCCTTTGCCCAGCAGTGGGTATGCCAGTAATAATAATAGCATAGGTATACAAATTTACTGAAGAGACTGATGATCTATGGAGAATTATACTAAATTTATTCAACATTTTCAATTTAACAAATGTCTCAACAATAATTAAAAATATAAAAAAGAATAAGATATATATATAATATTTAGGTAGAACATGTAAAGAAAGCTGATGATGATAATCAAACAAAATCTATCATAAATAACAAACTCAATAAGACCTTTGACACAACATGACTCATAATTGCTTTAATTAAAGTCAAACATAAATTAGTACATGAACTGCAAGTTGTTAGAGATCCCCGTTCTGACGCATTCGTGACTAACAATATAGGTACGAAAGTGTTTGGGTGGTTATTACCCAATCACGCATAAACTACATAACTAATATCTCAATTTACAGTCGTATTAGAAGGTTACGAATTTAATATAGCTGTGGGCAGGATCAGACTGTTAATAAAGGAAGATAATGATGATTCAGAACAAATGAAAGCTTGCCTGTTTTGTTATAAATTAAATATCTGTTGTTTTAATGATAATCTAGAAAATACTAAAATTATAACACTGATTGTAGGTGTTTTTTCAGCCACGGATCAAAAGTCCTAAATCTAATTATTTGTTGACTTAAGAATCTGTGTATTAGATGGGCAAAATGGTTGGTGGTGGTTGACTTATTTGCAAGAGAAAGTGCATTATAATCGAAAAGTTTTTTTCAAATACGTTCTAAATAAATGAACTTTCAAATCTTGTTAAAAAAAAACATAAGCTGCAATTTCACGTCACCGCCATTTTCACCATGGCTCCACTCAAAGATATATCAATGACATATCTATGGCTCCACTATTCAAACATTTATTATTTGAGGAATAGGAGACTACTAATAAATATTTAAGTCATAATTACTGCTTGCACGACATGTTGCGCCGACCCCACGTAATATGGGATAAGGGCAGGACGAAGAAGGAGAAGGAGAATTGCTGCTTCATTTTACAACCAATATTTTGATGTTTATATCAGGAAACGATTTCTTTACAGAATTATTTGTTGTACATATCACAAATACCTTATAGACTAACATACATAATTACATCAAATTGTTACAATTCTTTTTTTTAGTAATTATAATATAAAACACAGTAAGAGTCTGACACTGTTTCCCGCTCCGTCCAAGAGCAGGATTTGTCATTCGATGATTTTTGCCCACCATAAAAAAATAAAAAACCTTGTAAGCTATTTTTCAATAAACACATTATTAACTCTAACATTGCAAAAGGTCTCAAATATTCAAAGCCAAACGACTGGATAAAAACAGTGCACCCTATCAGATGATGATGTAAAGGTCACAGCGGGCGTGTAGGGAAGCGAACCCGCTACCGTAGCTATCTGCGACTAGTAACGAGTCGTGTGTCACGAGGGCGTTAACCATCGTGGTTATAACGGAAACGAGAGATCCGAAGGTCTTGGTCCCGTTGCAACCGAAATTATGGGTGAAGATGCGAAGGACAAAGTTTAAGCGGGGTTGAGAGTTCTACAAGACTATACAGGAGAATATAGTTCTATGTTGTATAAAATACAAAGGTACCTGTTCAATGAATTTTGTCAAATCCTTAATTATGAGGATATTTAGAAAGTGTTTGCTGTAAATGTATGTTTGTGCTAAATAAAAGGAGCTACATCAGCCAACAAAATGCTCTGCAGTTTGACAGAGGTAATATTTATAGTGTTTAATATGTATTTTTGTGAATAAAGTATTTTTCATTTTATTTTTTTTTCATGTTTTTCAGTGGATTAGTTTGTCTTCATACTTAAGGTACACAATACCTAATTTAAAAGTGATTTCTTTTTTCTAGCTCAAACAGATTTGGATGAAATTTAACACGCATGTAGGCTAAGGGTCGAAGCCAACTGGGGCCAAGGGTTCACATCTGAAAGGAAGGCTCTGGCCCTGATATATATGGACAACGTAGGAATGTGGTATGTTGTTTAGTCAGTAAGAGTCTGACACTGTTTCCCGCTCAGCCCAAGGGTGGGATTCGTCATTGAATGATTTTTACCTAACATAAAAAAACGCATGTAGGCTATGACTATAATATGAATTATAATCGGATGGAAAGCCCATAGCTGGCAAACTGTTCCAGCCCCTCGCTGTACTCGGGACGTGAGTTCATCTTTAAAAAAAGAAAAAACAATAGTAATAACCACAAAAGCAGGTCCAAGCTAATAACTTCCATATGTCTTGAACCCATTCATGAACTAACCAGCAAAACACTCAATTCAACAAATTAAACAATAAAACGTCTGCAATTATCTTCAACAAAAGACAATATACAAGTGTATTTCTTTGAAAAACTCCAAAATTCCATTTATTAGTGGTAACAGGTAACGCACGTGCGAACTTATTGTCAGGAAACAATGGATGGAATGACTTACCACATCTGGTCTGGATAAGCTTTGGTCTTAAAAGGACTGATTCTTTGTTTAGTCTTCGGCAAGTTAGGACAGGTTTTAATGATTTTATACTAACTGTCCCAACCGTACCGCCGATTTTTCTCTCGTGTTTTTTTGTCCACATTTTATCACCGTTTAAAACTTCCCTGAGCTACTATGAATGTTTGAAGACTAAAGTTAGCCAAATCGAACTAGTTTTAGTTAGACTCCTAATCATTTTTAGCCGATTCCTAGCTAATAATTTTTGATATATAAAAAGATAAACTGGCAAGTTTATGGTGGTTAAAATTTTGGAAAACAAAATAGTCTGCTAAAATCTACAGTTTAGATATTTTTTCCTGAATTCAACAATTTCTCTGATCTGTTCCTAAAACATTTCTTGTGATAAAACTACTTTGTAACCTGTATCAATTTTGAAAAATGTAATGAATAAAATAAATCTATTTCTGAGTATAGATTTTTGCGAAAGATTTCTTACGATGCCATCTAGCAAACAATATTTTTTGGACCACTATGAACGGGACATTCTGTATGTACTTTTTAACGTTAGCATTTCAGTGCTCTCAGACAAAATAACAGTTATTTTTTTCTTGTTGTTACTTTTTGTCCTTACATTCTTAATTGATCATGACATGACAAAGGTCTCATGTAACTAAGTAATTTATTTTATACAAATAATACTTGGAAACACTATCTTAACATAGAATAAAACAAAGATTTAAACCAAATCCTTTTAAACCACGTAACGAAGTTTCATACAGTTTGAAGAAAATAAACAGCATAAAACAAGGAAGGTTTTTATATATCATTTCCACTCTTATAAAACTGAGTGGGTCATTAGTTCATCAGCTCCTAGAGAGGAGGCTTGAGTCCCAGCCATAGAGGCTGATGCAATACAATGCCACGCAAATAATGCTGCTTAAATGTTATTTTTTACAAAAAAAATCCTATCTCTTTCAGATAAAATATATAGAGTGTAATACAATGCACAAACAATTTAATTGATGAGTAGTTCTTTTATAATTATGTTATTCTCTATTAATCTAAGCAGGCTGCTTTACAAGATGTGGTTTTCAAGATAAAAATCTGACCCTATGATCTTTATTTGCGGAAAAAACATGACTAATCAACATCTCTTTGCTGAGTTGCAGAGCCGTGAACAGGAATGCATGCTTGCATCAATTGATATTGCTTTACATCATCGGTACCATCATCGTGGATTCATGATCTAGGATTCAATGATTCATTGTGAATACCACAGAGCACAGAGAGGACTCGAACGGTCATTTGTAAGATAAAAAATGCATTTTTAACCGACATTAAAAAAAGAAACCAATTTTCACATAATAGAATTTTTTTAAGGAAATTCCCTGACTACTTTTTTTATTATGTATAAGATCGCCTTTGAAGCTATCTCACCTGATGGTAAGCGATTATTATTAAACCACGGCTCGGCTAGCGCAGTGGTTGACGGATTAAGTGCTGCGCTGAGAGTAGTGTTTTTTTTCTATGGCGCTTTTCCCACCTTTGGGCGGAAAGTAAAACAGTGTCAGACTCTTACTGACTAAACGACCCACCCCATTACTTCTTAGCCTTCATACCAGGATCGGACCTTCCTTTCAGAAACCGGACCGGGGCCCCAGTAGGTTCCCTTACCGGGGCCCCATTTGCTGACAACTCCTTGAGGCGCACGGGAACAGAGCGCGCCGTCGATGACTAGCTGACAACCAGACGGCCAGCTACCCATTGCTCACTGTCCGCAAGCCTTCGCCTACAGTGGCAGGAAATCAGGATCGCGGCGGCACCAAAGCGAGAGAAGTAATCGGAAGATTTCTTAGATCTTAGATCGGAATCTTATAAAGAAGACAAGAAAAATTAGTTTGAATTATCTAGTAATAGTTTGTTACTACCAGCGAAACATTCCATGGTCTATGGCAAAGACATCATATAATGAAGCAAACGCAATAATATTCTCCGCATAAACAAATTACCTATAATAATGACTATTATTTTATGGCTAATAATAAAATATAAACTAGAAGTAATTGAGTTATTGTTACGTCTTGTGTTAAGCTCTTCTTGGCTTTATGTCTTAGAAGATTTATTTGTATGAGGTATAAACTTAAATGTTAATAGAGATTGGCAATACTGGAACCAGACACTGAATAGTTTTATGAAAAACGGTTAACGTTATATGAGCATGCCATACGAAGAAACGGGTAACTTGTAGTGAGATTTTTTTTTATATTTTAACAAGATTATATTTATAAACAACTAAACGTTATCTAATAAAATAAGTTACTATAATATATACAATAATCAACGTCGCTGAATGCTTGTTGCTACATTTAACGCAATCCAAAGTGATGTTTGATGCGAAAAAAGAGATTAATTCTACGATTTACTCGAATGTTTCACAAAACTTGTTTCAGGAAATGTGTTTTTATTAAACACTTAATCTCGTAGGATCTCGATTAAATGCGCAAGGCTTCTATAGAAGTACTTTTTTATATTTTTAATATAGAAGTATGTAATGTATGTAGTAAATATTTAATGGAGAGTCAAAATTCACGTAAAATAGTAGTTTTTCAAAGATCTTTACTGAATCACTCTTACACAAATTTTTGTTTTGATTTCTATAGAAGCCTAGATAATATCTACAAGATATCTTTGTATCCAAAATATCTGACGAAAGATGTATAATAACATTATAATCACGTAAGAGCGGTTGAATTAAAATGTACCTCGGGTTGGATGCCCTTAAAGACAATAGTTTAAAAGCGGTTGTATGAACATGTACGTCGGTTTGGCCGCTCACTTAAACGGACTGGAACAATTTGCCTGCTGCGATCTTTCCATCCGACTATATTTTGGACGTACTCAAGGGCAGAGTGAATACGTTTTTTAATAAACTAATGCACTTCACCATCAGCGATTTCATCACTGCTTACCATCAGGTGGGATCGCAGTCAAGCATTAGTTTATATCAAATAAAAAACGACTTGCATCCCACGGTCAAGGATCCACGAAGTCATTGCCAATAGGTACCGTATTTATTTTTTTATTAGAATTATTAATGTTATTAACAAAAATTAAAAGTACGTTGACATGTTCTTGGTATTTTAAGAGCGGATATCAATAACCTGATTAGCTCAATGACCGCATTAGAGTCAAGTCAAAACAGATGAAATTGATGAAATGATAAAATCAACGTTGCGTTTTTGGTGTTTGATGTTATGAATTTTTCCTCCCAATACACAAGTAATCCCGGGCGATAACTTGTGTATTGTATCTATTCATTACATTATATTATAATATGATTGAAATTAGATATAAGTATTCATACCTATGCACTATGTACATCTCTCATCTAGAAGAAAATTCAATTGAGAAAAGCAGTACTTAAAAATTAAAAGAAAAATACAGATAGAAGTGTACAATCTTCTATCTGTACTTTTCTTTTCATTTTTAAGTGTCTATGCGTACATAAATAAATAATCTATTTATCTTCATAATTTCAGCCGAAAGACGTACACAGTTGTTGGACATAGGCCTCCCCTTTCTGGTGCCACAACTACCGGTCCTGTACGTTTCGCATCCATCGGATTCCCGCAGCCCTTATCAGTCCACCTTGTGAAGACCTTCCAATGCTACGTTTTTTCTTACGTTAGACCCGATCGCTAATGCGTCACAATAAATATTTGTTAATGTATTACTTCCAATACGAGACCTCGAAAGGTCAATCAAAGAATTTCGGAACATACCGGAGCTTCTCACATTATTTGAGGTCATATTTTCACCAACGGAAACCTCGCCTTAGGAAGAGCTTAACATAACTTCAAGTAAAAAACTCTTGGATGAAACTTTTTGGGGATCCGCAATCGTTTGACGAAACTTAGGTACAGCTCATATTTTATGTATGTTTGCCTAACTCAATGAATGTACTAAACTATAGATATTTATAGATAGATATTTATATACGCGGTTACTGGTCTAGTCCAGTAAAGTAAAAGTTATTCATAATGACATTTCTTATAATTGCTAGTGGTTTATAATTTGCATCAACGTCTCCGAATTGTACATAGCTTTATGTAGCAATTTGACACACCCACACACGTAATAATATTTGTTATACATTTTGCTTAGATTTAAGTTGTTAAAATAAAATTGTAGTAATACTATTCGAGGGGATAGGCACTGTTACTTCTTAATACAGGCTATTTCATAACCTAGCAAGGAGAACAGTACATCACCCACTTGATTGTAAGAAATGTGAAACTACCCACTATGTGAAAACATGTAAAATGTACTACAATCTGTTTTTATATAAATAACTAGCTTCTGCCCGCGACTTCGTCCGCGGAAAATTTGTGAGACAAAAGTTGTGATAGCTCGATTAATACCCATGTTATATAAATAATTTATAGCCTATGTCACTCAGGAGTAAAGCAGCTTTCTATTATAGCTTCAATTTTTCCATTCGAACCATTAGTTCCAGAGATTACCTCCTACAAACAAAAAAACAAACTTTACCTCTTTATTATATTAGTGTAGATTATTATTATTATTTATAACATTCATAAGCGTATTATTTCTTTTTTAACTCGCCGTCCGGTAACCGTCTCGTCTGGACTGAGTTTCATAAGCGCCACAGAGAAATATTAGCCAAATCCTAGGGTCCCAGTAGGACCGAACCTTGTTAAAGTCAAGAAGTGGTTCGGGGACGCAAAGGGCCAAGAAAGTATATAGGTCTGGTAGAGGTTTTAGTAAGTCAAAGTCTGACAGGCATCGTCCTAGAGCAAGAAAAATCATTAGTGACCACCCGACCTTAAAAAACTCACGATTTTTTAATCAATAATAAAATAATACTTATATGTTTCTTTATCTACTGGACCATTATCACCAAGCCCTACACACACTTGATCATATCTTTCATCTTCATGACCCGAAAAATATTTCACAACAAATTATAATAATGTATCATCTCAAATATTCGCAGGTTTAGTCTGAATCATGAGTCACCACAGTTTCCCATGCTGCGTGAGACGGCGCTCATGAATCATACTTTGATAAAAATTATTAAATATCCAATTGTAAATGTCGGTGATCATGAGTTTCTTGTGCGATTTTTTTTTTCTTATTTTGTACTTATTGCTTCGAGTATATATCTAGTTAAGACATATCAGTAAGGATTAGGAAGTATGGTTTTTATTCTTTTTTAATGCTGATGGATTCCGAATGCTTGAATCCGGGACCGTCTAAACCTAGGACTCGTAAAATTTTAGTAAGTTTTAAGCAACAAATATTAACCGAACTAGGTGTATAATGATAAAAAAACTCATTTAATTCTCTTGGATTTCCTCAGGGTTCAATTTTCGGGCCACTTTTAATCTATGCAAAGCTCAGAGCTATTTTAAAACATGAAGGAAGACACAACAAAATAAACTAGGAAAAGATGTCCGCACTTGGATATCAAGGGATTATAGACACAGATTCAGCTTTTTTTTCATAATACATAGGCTCGCGTTTGACCACAATCTCACCTGTTGTTAAGCGACAATGTGGTATGGAGCACGCTTGCCTAGAAGTAACCCACTTGCTCTTGACTTAAAGACCCCTAGGTTGTAACTATCAGGAAACACCGACTCCGGTAATCCGATTATACGGATTTATCCAGATGCAGTTTTGAAACATAGCAGGTATTAAAATCATGAGTAAGTGAAACCACAACTTTCACACAATGCCATTTAGCCTAGAGCTTGTGCTATAGATTGTGCAGACAACTGATAAACATACTTAAATATTTCTAAATACATACACATGGTTTAGATAAATTACACCGAGACACGGAACAAAATGACCTTGCTAATCATACAAGCCTTTGGCTTGGGCTGGGAAACAAGCCCACAACCTCCCGCATTGCAATCAGGGCCACTAACCACTCAGTCTGTAGATTGGGTAAGATCCTACATTCATCTATATATATAAGGTAACTGGCAATCAGTGACCGATACTTATTAATCACGTGACTGTTAGTCATGATAAGAAACAACTTTAACTATGGTACCTAACCTGAAATCGCAAAAAAAAACAGCGAATTCAGTACATTTTGACCAATTAGGCAAGTGACTGACCAACTTATCAATGCACAGCCGAAACTATTGGGAATAGGAGCGACAAATTTTGCAGAGAGGATTTCAAAATTCACTACTTAAGGGAGTAAAGCGGCTCATAATGTTCCTTAAGCGCAAGTGGGGCCAAGGGTTCATGTCTGAAATGAAGGCTCTAGCCCTGGTATATATGGTGACGTAGGAACGGGGTAGGTTGTTTAGTCAGTAAGAGACACTGACACTGTTTCCCGCTTCGCCTAAGGGCGGGATTCGTCATTGGATGATTTTTACCTACCATAAAAAACCCCTTGAGGGAATGAAACCGGATCGCGGGAGTTTAAAACTTTGTGTGAAGAAGCCTACTTTCACGCGGGTAAAGCCACTAGCAGAAACTAGTAAGATCTTTGATACTTTCGGAGTTATAACACTTCACAATCATCATTGCAAAACAGGTATTAAGTTAATCCCATAAACTAAATTCTTAACAGCTCATCGGTAAGTCTGATGCGGTGACTGAACCTGTTTTTAACGCAACACTATTTAAATATCAGTTGGTTTCGTGTATACAAATGTCAACGGATCCGTTGATAGAGCTAACAGGAGTATAGCTTATGTACATCGATATAATTATATGTACAATGCACTAGATGAGGCATGCCATACAGTCCTTTTACTCCACTTAAGTTATCAGCATGCTATACACTTTTACATCGATGACATTAGTGCAGTTTTGACGTAACAGAGCTGTAAGTTTTAAAAGTTTTGATAGACGACCATACTAATGAAGCGCTGCAGCTAGTTTCAATGAACGTGCTTGTCTACCGCTAGGTTATAAGTAGATACGTAAACAAGACTGGCAGCATTGCCGTGTAGCGTGGCAATGCTGCCAGCCTTTTGGGCACTTTACCAGTTGACAGCGATGCGGAAGAGCTATTTGACGCCTTATTAGATTAGATATATGTAGTTTTAAGATTACTTCATTATATCTTACTTAAACTTTTAGTTAAGTAGATGGTTATGTTGTAAATATAATTCTAATAATAACCTACATTTATGAACTAAAAATACATTAATAAGCACTAAAGATTTATTGAGCATCAAAAAATTCATCCACATCGATATCAATGGGAAAAGTGCTCAGATCAATGGCACCATTGCCATCCAGCGTGGCAATGCTACCAGCGTTCTGGGATTCGCTGCCAGAAATAAAGCCCAGCCCTCTGATCGCGCGAAGAGTCGACCAGCTGTTTGCTGATATCGCGGACAATTCGATGAGTTATGTAGTTCTAGTATCTGCGAGCCTGCAATCCTATTGCCTAGCTGCTTGAGCTAATTGCTAATCCGAATATTTCTCACGTACGCCATAGTCTTTGAATGATGAGTAATCAATGCTAATTTATTTTAAGTGGACTAAATAAATTTGAACATCGTTTTAGTATGGTTTTAGTAGACATAAGAAATATCGTGATAGTCTAGTGCTTTTTTTCAGTGGGTAAAAATCTTTGAACATCAGCTTACAGATGAGCAGGACGCTATTAGAAGGGTCAAAGCCTACTGGGGTCAAGGGTTCGCGTCTGAGAGGAAGGCTATGGTCCTGGTATAAAGGCCATGTAAGAAAAGGGTGGGTTGTTTAGTCTGACACTATTTGCCGAGCCGCCCAAGGGCGGGATTTGTCATTGGATGATTTTTACCTACCATAAAAAACCCCAAGTGACAAAAGGCTAGGAAAACCATGTTATATTAGAGGCAATATACGCAAAATACGCGCTTTAGACGTGGAGTTGCGGACACCAGCCCGATATATTATACTACTATACAAGAGGCAATCTCAAAAGTCGTTTGTGTGTAAATATGGTTTCAATAACAAAGTAAAGTAATAACAAGTGTTACTGTACTGCATTATCTATCTTGATCCCTGTAGGGGGCTACAGGGTCGAAGCCTCCTGGGACCAAGGGTTGATGCGAATGCGTAACACCGGGGCTCTGGGACTAAGGCAAGGAAGAGACGGGGAAGGTAGTTTAGTCAGTAAGAGTCTGACATTGTGTCCCGCTCCGCCTAAGGGCGGGATTCGTCATTAGATTATTTTTATCTACCATAAAAAAACTATCATGCTCCGAGAGTGGTTTTTAGAGGTCTTCTAAATATAATTAACCGTTACGTCTTAATTGAGTAATCTTCTTCCGTACCGATGCACACTTTCGTTTCTTCATCGTTTTTGCGAATTGTGGGGCGTGGGATTTTATATCGTCCTTCGCCATGCTATTCCTAAGGGTGAATACGGGTTAGCTTGTAAAGAATGCCTTGTTACATTAAATTTGTTTATAAAAAAAATAATAAAAAAATAACAGTAATGAAACAGATTAGACAGAATAGACGAACAATGTTTCTGTCAATGTTCTTGGTTTTCATAAGAAAGTTTAAGAATACTCCATAGCCATATGGTTAATGCCTAGCTAACATTAAACTAACTATGAATAAACGCGATCTAAACTTTCGAGCAAATACAATAGGTGTGAGAACTCCGGCGTTAACTCGGGGCTCAAGAATCACGAATTAAATTAAACCGAAATGAAGTTCCGGGACTAAGAGGATTACTAGGTTAATTTAAACCTAGTCGCAGTCCCGGAAATTATTAGATCGCGATGTGGAATACAGCGGTAAAAGTCTAACTCTCCCTCAACGAGAGCGTAAAAAATCATTTGATGATTTCCCATTTAAAATTAAAGAAAATTAAAGGGCTGTTAAATAAGGACATTCCCACACCAGAAACAAAAGTCGGTTACTAGATGAGTCACAAAACCTTCCCATGACACCATAAAACGTTAATGACTCAGTCATCACTGGCACAGAATGCTGTGAAAACATGAACTAACACGTTACCGAATAACTGTTGATAAAAGCCTGGATCTGGCTAGATTTACTTGAGCCACAATCTAGCCAGATTGAAACCTGATTGAGGAGGCATAGGAATGTCTAGATAGCTAGATTGATGTTGTCGTAAATCATCTATCTGTCTAGTATTTTTATTTGCTGTTATGTGATATAAATCAATTCGAGCACCCGTTTTAGTAGTCGCTTTGCTGTGTAAGATTGGTAAGTTTATTATTTACGTGTCTTTTTTTTTTGTTTGATATAAACTATTGCTTGACTGTAATTCCACCTGATGGTAAGCAGTGATGCAATGATGGTGTGGCGCATTTGTTTATTAAGAGCTTGTTCACTCTGGCCTTTAATGTGCGCTGTATGAACGACGCGACGGGGCAAGATATGTCTTTAATGACGGACCAAAAAATTTGATATCAGCTAACAAAAATGATTTTGGCTAGAATTTCGGTTTCAACGTAAAAGTGGCCGAATATTTGCTCTTTTTGGCACGAACTGCAAGCTAAGAAGAGTCTTCTTCAAAGAACTAGTACAAACATGCAGAATATCTGGAAAAGTAGTTTGCCCTTTTAACCTTTTGAAAATCTTAATTAAAGACATAATAGAAAACCAATAGTGCTTGATTGCGATCCCACTTGACGGTAAGCAGTAATGCAATCGTTGATTGTGAATCGCACTAGTTTAAAACAGCCTATTCTCTCCCGCTTTAAAGACGACTAAATTACAATCAGATGGGAAAACAGCAGGGAAATAACACTACGAATATCCATGACTACTAAATTACTTCAACTAAAAGCATTCTAACTCATACTGCTTTTATAATATCATCATCATCATCAGCCTTTTAATGTTCCCACTGCAGGGACAAAGGCCTCCTCTCTAAGAGAGGGAATGGGCCGTAATTCACCACGCGGGCCCAGTGCGGGTTGGTGGATGTCACATGTTTTTGGTTCTAGGACATGCCGGTTTCCTCACGACGTTTTCCTTCACCGTTTTGAGAGCAGTGGTGATTAAATAAATTACACAAAATAATGTGCCTGGCTGGGTTTGAACCCGCGACTTATAACACGTAAGTCGAGGCCGTTACCACTCGGCCATCAATGCTCTCTTTATAATATCAGAAATCGTAATTTTATCACCTAAATCTGGCATTTTATTGCTCTGGCCATTATGTCTGCTAATATTGAAGATATAATCCTAAATACTTGCTATGAGGCTTATTAATTCACGTTTTCAACATATAAATTGTATGTGACATCTATATTTGGCACACAGTCACCTGTACCGTCGGCTTAGCATGCGATTATGGGCTAGGGTTGGCACTAAGCCCTACTAAACTTTTATATATGAAATAAAAGTTTAATGTCGGATTATATTTATTTATAATGGGGTTGTGGTGGTAGTCAATAGGATTAATAAACTGTTCAAGTCATCTTTAAAAAAATATTCCTGTAAATAAAAATGGTTTTATTGACAATAACACTATTTTTTTTTTTCAAATATACATTACACATTTGAATTACGAAAACGGATATATATAATATTATAAGATATAAATTTTCTTCTTTAATTTAAGCATGTATGCAAATGAATAAAGAGACAGACATAATATTTCTTAGATAATTATGTTTTTTTTAAACAAATAAATAAAAATATAAATAAGATAAATATTGGTTCTAAAATAAGTATTAACAAAAAACATTGTCATCAGTTGTTAGAATTCTTTATTTCGCAAAATAACCTTCAAATAAATATGTCCTTGTGTACACATTTAAAAAATCTGGTTGAGTTGTTATAAATGTAAAAATCATTAAAAATCAAAAGGTTAAATAGATAAGCAGTCACGCGTAAATCTAATAATTATACCATTTGCCGATAAGATTAGATAGCGAAACACAATTACTACTAAATTCTACAAAATCCGGCTAAATTGAATCAAGTTTTTAGCAATACTTTTAAATAATTTATGCGTTAAGTTGGCATGTGATTAAATCAAAGAAATAGATAGTAATTATTACATTATATTTATTTAATGACTACCACAAGACTCTGGGATTCCTGGACCTTTGGGAAAACCAAAGGAAGAGCCGAAGACAATTCGCCTCACCTTTCAAATTAGTTGAAAACAAAAAAAAATTGGATTCAAGAAATAATACATCTAAAAATAACAGAACTGAGTCGATTTTGCCGAGATTTTTTAGTCGAGATATGCCTCAGCCAGCCTGCCTAGTCCGTTAAATGCTACCGTGAAAACTTAGAATAAGTAAAGTATCTTTTGACCTGATACTGCTCTTTTAAAGTTTACATTTTTTACAGAATGTTATAGAAAATTCGCGGGTCCTCCTGAAACCAAGGGTTGATGCGAAAGCGTAACACCAGGGCTCTGGGATAAAGGCAAGTAGCGAACGGGGTTGGTGGTTTAGTCAGTAAGAGTCAGATACTGTTTCCAGCTCCGCCCAAAAGCGGGATCCATCATTGGATGATTTTTACCTACCATAAAAAAAAGAAAAGTACCCTCGCAGTTTTACTTACATAATATTCGGTTACTGCTCTGCTCCAGTGAGTTATAGCGCGATTATATATAGTATATAACCTTCCTCAGTAAACGGACAATCCATGCTTAAAAATGATAAATGATTTAAAACGAATATAAAAAGAATACCTCTTACTGAGATAGTGACAACCCTACACCGTCTCTACAATATATCTTGGGCACACTTTCCAATGAAGATGGGTTACTACTTTCTGAGGCGTACATTCCATACCTGTTGCCTATTCGGCACGGGCTCGTATATGATATACGAAGATGCCAATGGTATTCTTGATAATATTTTCTGCTGTGCAATATTGTGGGCAAAATATTTCTGATATTAATAATTCATGGCCGGAGGTCGCCCTAGACAAAAAGGTTTGTAAGGAAAAGGGGAGACCTTTGCCCAGCAGTGGGACATACAATTGGCTTTAAAAAAAATCATTTATTTTAACATTACATTACGGCCGTCGGATCTTGGCGCGTCTGCGAATTTCAGCACTTGATAGCTTGCAAAAAAAAGGTTTAAACAAATAAATGCAATTTGCAGTTGTTATTGCTGTTCAAAATTGATATTGGCATTTATTTAAGTAATTGTGAGTAATTGTTGTAAGTGATTGTGTGTGTTTTTGAGTAACTGTGTTTTTTTAGTAATTTTAAGTATTCTAATGCACCAATTTATGTTTATGGTGTACCTACAATAAAGTGTATATCTATCTATTTATTTTTTTTTAATCTTTATTTTTGTACGAGTTTTTAAGCGGTAAAATTCGTAGAGCCTAACTTCATACACGCCAATCCGACGGCCGTATTGTACATTTATAGAAAGAGCAGTGGTAGCCGAGTAGTAAAGGTTTCAAACCTAGCCAGACGCATTTCAAGGGATTGTCCGCAAACTGCCCTGGATAAATGTGACTGTGAGCCCTGGAGCGAAGACAACGAAGGAACGGGGTAAGTTTTTAGTCGGTATAAGTTTGACATTATCTTTTGCTCCACCCAAAGACAGGAGCAGGATGTCTTTGGATGATTTTTCGCTACCAAGAAACAACTTTCTGTAATTTATTTCATCATCATGCACTTCACCAATTGTTTGACCAAAGGCGATTGACCTTGATCGATTTTCTGATCTCAATGGAAGCGGCGGTCTGTACATAACCATAGCAACAACGGACGGCCATTTTGTTTCAACATATTTGCCTCGTAGTCCATCATAAACACAGCCTTGCAACTAACTCAAGATACCGTATCCACTCGCGCGCAGCTCAGCATGTAAGTGAATAACTATCCCGCACCCGAGGCCACTGGGTCGCGGCTAGAGGTCGTACAGACAGACAGACACACTGCTTAATGCCACCAGGATGTGCTTAATAAGATTCTACAGTATATATATATATATAAACTAATACAGGCAATAGTAAAGAGTTTTTATTACTCCTTAGTAAGACTGAAACTAACTGCTGGTTAGCAAAAAAATTGTATGGTACTACACCTAGACAGATTTATAAGCAGGATTTTTTTTTAATTGATTATAGGTTCGATTTAGGTTGGTGGTGGCCGAGTGGTAACGGCCCCGATTTACGTGTTGTAGGTCTCGGGTTCAAACCCAGCCAAGTGCATTACTTTGTATAATTTATTTCATCACCAGTACTCTCAAAACGGTGAAGGAAAACATTGTGAGGAAACTGGCATGTCCTAGAACCAAAAATTCGAAGACATGTGACACCCACCAACCCGCAATGGGCCCGTGTGGTGGATTACGGCCCATTCCCTCTCTTCGAGAGGAGGCCTGTGCCCTTGCAGCGGGAACATTAAAAAGGCTGATGATGATGATAAGTTCGCGCTTGACCGCTATCTCACCTGATGGAATGCGGTCGACTATGGAGCGCGCTTACCTAGAAGTAACCTATTCTCTCTTGACTTAAAGATTCCCGGATTGTAGCCATCAGGAAACACGGACTCTGGCAAGGATTTCCACTCCTTGGCTGTACGCACAATGAATGTGTTCCCAAAAGGTTTTGTTCGTATACGTGTGATGTCCACCATGTACGCCGTATGTCTGGTGGAGGATGACTACAACCCATGTAATTTAAACAGTAACCAAAAATGCAGGTGAAATTCGCTATTAAATTAACAAACACTGTGCTTAAAATAACAGAATAATTGTTCATTTTAATTGACATTTGCTACCAAGCGACATTTTTCAAAATAATTTGCTAAAGCATCAAAATATCAGTCCGTCTGATATTCGATCACTGTTGAAGAAAAAGCATTTATCTTTGCCGTAAAATAAACAGTACATTACCCATCACAAGATTTCCTGGGTCGAAGCCTACTGGGGCCCAGGGTCTCTTTCTGAAAGGAAGGCTTGGCCCCAGTGCGGAAGGCAGCGAAGGGACGAGTTCGGGTGTTTAGTTAGTAAGAATCTGACACTGTTTCCCGCTCCGTCTATGAGCAGGATTTTTGGCCACCATAAAAAAAAACCACAAGTTTTCCTCATTTAAAAAAAATAGTTCATTAAACGAACGTTTAAACATACTCATTAACTATCGAGTCCTAACAGTATTTAAATAAAAATCTGTGTGAACTCCAAACCTCTCAAGTTTTTGTTGAATCTCAAGTTGTGGTTAGTTAGAAGATTGTTAGTGATAGAAAAAATGTGCATCGTCATTTTTTTATCTTCATAAGTAGGTACATGAAAGTTAGGAACAAAAACTTAGGTCAAAGTGTAAGGCGGCGACGGCGGCGCAGTAATGTTCTACGCGCGTTTTTAAAACCCAAACCGCCTTATTCCCAGACCAAACCGCCAGACGCCACGATCCCGATTTCCGGCCACCGTAGGCGCGTGCTTGCGGACGGTGAGCAATGGGTAGCTCGCCGTCCGGTTGTCTGGTAATAGCCCGGACCAAGCCAGTCGTCGACGGCGCGCTCTGTTCCCGCGCGCCTCAAGGAGTTGTCAGCAAATGAAGAGGTCCAACTGCAGGGCAGAAGCCTACTGGGGCCCCGGTCTGGCTTCTGAATAGAAGGGCCGACCCTGGTATAAAGGGTAAGAAGGTAAGGGTTGGTCATTTAGTCAGTAAGAGTCTGACACTGTTTCCCGCTCCGCCCAAGAGCGGGATTCGTCATTAGATGATTTTTCCCACCATAAAAAAAAACCGCCTTATTCCAAACCTCAATCTGAAATAGTTCCACGACAAATTATGTATAAATAAATAAATATTGTAAAGGACATTTTATTCAGTACAATAAGAAACTGATATAATAACTAAAATAATTACTTATTAATTTTAACCTTTCGAATACCTACCGTAATTAATTAAAGACATATAGAAAGATATAATAGGTGTGCGTTCTCGTTTAAAATAAATCTTATGCTACTACGTTCTGCAGAAAACAAAATTTAAAGTATTTAAAAAAATTAACACAATTTACAAAGACTTACAAACGTTATATAAGAATTAATTTAAAAAAAATAATAATAATTAATGAGCCTACGCAATTTCTCACAAGATTGTTTTATAACATCATTTATTTTAAGTTTAATATGTGGTAAATCTAGATTAAAGAGGTTTTATGTTATCTCTTAAATTTTTAAATAAATTATAATACAGAAATATTTGTTAGACTTCCTCTTTTGATTTTAATATTTAAATAAATATTTTATAGCAGCCTATAAGATTATTGTTAGGTATTAAATGCTTGATTGGCGGGTCACGCTTGACCATTAAAGTTATTAATATCTAGTCATGTACGATGTTATTATCTTTAATACTAGTTTACCTGGAAAATCGATGAAGGATTACGTTAATAGGCTAATCAGTAGAATCATTCTTTTTAAAACTAAAGTTTTTAAAAAATTGTCAATTTAAAAAAAAACTGGAAGGTGACTTGTTTTTATCCTTTAAATCATGTCATCTTCCAGTTTTTTTTTTTTATCAATATAATTTAGGCACCAAAAATCTAAGATTTTCATTTTTATAACTTACCTTTTTATACTTACTTTTTATAACTTACTGAAACATGTGCGATATTTAATTTATACGTTACTACCCCAGTGCCGCTCTTCGCCGTCCAGACCGAGCAAACTGTAAGGGCCCTACATGGTCGAAGCCTCCCGAGGCCGAGGGTTGATGCGAAAGCGTTACACCAGGGTCCTGGGAAAAAGGCAAGGGAGGAATGAGATAGGTTTTTTAGTCAGTAAGAGTCTGATCGTCATACGATGATTTTTACCTACCATACAAAAATCCCAACGCACCTTACTATAAAAGTATTGTAAACAAATAAACAAAATTAAACAGTAACAAATTAAAACACACAACACGCAGATTCAAAGTCAAAGTCTGTGCACAAACCTGCACAGGAGCCCTTACTCACGTCAAATTAATGGCATCTTGCTAAAATTAACATTGAACAGTGGTGGCCGAGTGGTAACGTCCCTTACCACTCGGACTTACGAGTTGTAGGTCGCAAGTTCAAACCCAGCCAGGCGCATTACTTTGTGTAATTTATTTCATCACCACTGCTCTCAAAACGGTGAAGGAAAACATCGTGAGGAAACCGGCATGTCCTAGAAACAAAAATTCAAAGACATGTGACATCCACTAAACCGTACTGGGCCCGCGTGGTGGATTATGGCCCATTCCTTCTCCTAGAGGAGGCCTGTGTCCCAGCAGTGAGAACATTATAAAGGCTGATGATGATGATGATTGTAAACAAATAAACAAAATTAAACTGTCTTCTTCTTCTTCTCGAATCGATGGATTCCGCTTCCCTCAAAGTTTTTGGGCCCAGTAGGTTGCCACATTTATAGCAGCTTCAGTGGCATTCTTAAGGTCCTCCAGCGTGCACTTGTAGGGACATTTTGGGCACTCCAATAGGTGGGCCATTGTTTGATCGAAGACACCGCACTCGCACTGTGTGTCACCGGGGTTTATAATCCCCCATTTTGCCAAGTTGTGTTTGCAGCGGCCTACTTGAGTGCGCAGTCTATTGATTGCTTTCCATACAGGCCACTGCTGCTCATATCCAAGTGGCAGAATTAAACAACAACAAATTAAAACATGTAAATTCAAAGTCAAAGCTGTGCTCGAACCTGCGCAGCAGTTACCCACATCAAATTAATGGCATCTTGCTAAAATTAACATCATTAATTGGTTACGGATCGACTCGAGAATAATCGTTATCAATAAAAATCGAAGACCACACGCTTTGGTACTTATTAAATTAACTTTTATGTTGTTTTTTGTTTGTTTTTAGTAATAAGATGGTAAATTTTATATAAACACTGCATTATCCAATCGTATGGCTGTCAAAGTCAAAACGTCAAAACCCTAGATGTTAACCACGTCTCAAAGGCATTTGGATGAAACGGTACAGTAATTTTTGTTTGAAATATTTTGAAATGGGAATTATTATTTTTTTCACTAAAATACTAATTACCTATACACCAAATTCTAATAAAGGCCTAGAGCACCTTGACTCGGGCGGATTAGGTTAGAAGATGGCAGCATTTAGAGAGCGAGCGAAGAAACCGAACACAGACCCCGTCGTCACCTTAGTAATTTTTATATCACCTAGAAGAGGTTATTTTAGGAAAGTCACCATTCCTAGTAGAAAACAGAAATAAATAAAGGAACAGTTAAATACTACTAATTTTGTCACAGTATTAGGGTTTGTGCTCTAAGTCAATCTACCCCTTAAAAAACTTTACAAAGGGGGTGGGTTAGGTAACTTAGGGCAAAGATTGTACGTTCTTTTAGAATGTTTCCAACTTTCTCAAAAACACATAATATGCGTGTGTAATAATTACATTCATATTATCTTCATCGATAACATTGTGATGTTACTAAACCAACACAAGGTGACAATATTGAAAAATGATCAAGAATTATCTGTTATGACCTAAGGCAAGGCCGTAGGGAAAAGCTAGCTACCGGAAATTTGATTATGACAAATGTCAAATGCATATATTATATTTGACATAGTTTTACTATTGATTTTTTTTTTTGGCTTAGGACAGTTTGTAAATTCGGCCAGTCTCAAGTTTAGAAAGTATTTAGTTTTAAATACAAAATACAGTCTTATTTTTTTATTAGAACGCGGATGCAAAATATTCTTATGTTTTTGCAATATTTGGCAGTAATTGCCAGCCACTATGAAATATTATAACCTCTTATTTTCAGAGCCATTTTACCGCGATCGTGCCTGGTTCAGTGATTCCACATATTGTCCAGTCATAAATATACTTAAGATTCACCAATTGATTATTATTACACCAATTTTACATCACAATAAAAACAAAAATTTGTCTCATAAAAAATTGGGCCAAAAGCCTCTATTCTGTTAATCTATAGACCATAAATAATATCATCATTTTATAAAATCAACGGTTAAAGAAATAGTGTTAAGTTTTGTGATGGTCAGAAAAGTTTAAAGCTATTAATTCTATTGTGATACGACAATAAAATCGAATAAACCTGTTTGGTGTCAACCACTCACTAACAAATTATATTATCATCTCTATTAGCATGATTACGCATTGTCATTTTTATGATGAGGCACAATGACCAGTTATAAGACCAACTTTCATTTTTTAAGTCGTATTAAAATAACTTTGAAGCGTGGGCGATAAAGTACTAAGGATATCTAGCAATGTATTCTCGTCAATACCACAGATGTAACACTTAGATAATTTCTCGATTCAACTCACAATACTCAAATACTTTAGTACTGTTACATTCAATTTAACCATTCAGCCACTACACCCAAGGACATATGAAAATACATTCCGAAATTCCAATCACTGCTGTACTCATATAAATACTCGATTACATATACTAGTAATCTTTTACATAGTTACATATACCATCTGTCAATAGAATAGTGCAATTTTAGCGCTTATTCCTTATAATAAAAAGGTCTAAATTGATATTACAGGTGATTGTTTTACATAGCGCAATATGTCGACCGCCGATTTGGATCCTGTAGCTAATATATTAGCGGTCACAAAATCACCTGTTGCCACTACACACCTGTTCAATACAATCACATCTGACTCTACTTAGCAAGCTAAAATAAGCCTTATACCTAACAAGCTAAGGTCTAAGATATAATTCCAAATTTAAATGTTTTTTCCCCGTCGATATCTGGTCGAAATTAAGAAAAAAGTCTCGTTAAAAAACATCTTTGGACAGTTTTGAGATTGATAAAAAATTTGTTTCTGATCGCGTTCGAAAAATTCGAGAATATCAGCCGCGGCACATTGACATTGGCAGATTGCAAGTGCCGTTGCCATTAAAAAGTTATCGAAGTTGTTGGCGGGACATATTTTTGGCGGCAAGCGGTGACATTGTTGGTAAAAATTCGCAATATGTTTTTCACGTCATTTATGTTTGGTTTTTTTATGAATGAATGTACTTTGAAAGATAAGTTTATCTGGTTATTCGCACTTTGTCAAGACATTAGCTCAGTTTATTATTATTTTACTTTCTTGAGAAAGTTAATAAAAGCAATTTTAAACAATTTATGAAAGAAAAATTACATTGTATCACTCTTTCGTGCTTTGTATTATATTTATTTACGATTCAAAATTATCAATCGACGTGCATATTTTGTTTTTAAAAAAGATGTTTCGCTTGAGTTTCAATTTTTGTACTCGCCATTTTTTTTTGTAGATACAGCGTAAAATAAGTAACAACTATAGAAATTCGGGTCACGGTTCTTTAGAAATGTCAAAATAGAACTAATTTTTTTCATAATTTGATAGCTGTCAGTTGAAAGTAATTCTCCCTAGGTGTGAAAAGGGTTACTTTCAATCCGCTCCGCAGGCAACATCACACCTACTTTCAGAGTATGTGTAATGGAAAACTAAATAATTACATTATTCATATTCTTCTAAGATTATTTTCCTTTGCAATTATTCCATTTGAAATTGATTCTAAAAGAATAAAAATTCAAATATCACAAACAGGACACATTACAGAACTAAATGACTTATAAAACAGCGACTCAATCAATAGCCTCAACCCGTGCCATCACCGGTAATTATACAAGCACTTTTCCCGTATCCGTCCGGGCTCATCCTTATTTCTGCGCACTCCCATATAGGCAGAGCTTTCACTTTACCATAGAGCATCTGAATCTCTCTAGAATTTCTATTTTAGAATGTACCTAGGTATCTACATACGTCAAACCAGTTAGAACATTGCCAGTATAGAAAATAAAATGTCAAAGGTATTGCAGCGAAGTGAGGACCGGACTTCATAAGTGAAACATGAATTCGATTTACAAATCATGTTTTAAATTAGTGCTTTTCCTTACACATTGTTATTCTATTTTGTCTATTGAAGGCTGTATGTGCATATGACATTATGCATTCCTTTGTTCCGCACAAGTGACTTTATGGTCCGTAAAGTAAAAGGTTGTAATAAAACGACGATTTTAATAGTTCTGTAACTGATTTTGTAACTTGTCTTATTGTTAATTAATTCTAGTAACTGTTTTGTGCCTTTGAGTAAATTTTATAGATACTAGCTCGAGTCGTGTCTAAGGGCCCTTTATTTTGTTTTGTATTAATGATCGCTTATTCCATCTTCGTTAAGTAATGTCATATCTGACACTTCTAACAATGGTTGTGCCCTTTCTCGAAACTATTGTCTTTTAGGGCCTCCAACCCTAGGTACATTTTAATTCAACCGCTCTTACGTGGTTATGATGTTATTACACATCTTTCTGCAGATATTTTTGATTCACAGATATCTTATGGATATTATCTAGGTACATAAATTTGTGTTAAAGTAATCCAGTAAAGTAAAATATGTTACATATTTTACGTGAACTTTAGCCCTCCATAAATTAATCATATATTAAAAATATAAAAAAGTACTTCTATAGAAGCCTTGGGTATCCGATCGAGATTCTATATGATAATCAATAATTAAGCAAAAATGCAAAACACACTTAGGCATCAAAGTACTCCTCCACATCGCTGTCATCCGGAAATGTGCCCAGAACGCTGGCAGCATTGCCACGTTGAATGGCAAATGGCAATGCTAATTCTCTGAACGAAGAAAGTGGAAGATTACATTGACGCCCAAGCGTGTTTTTGTATTTATATGTAGGTACATAGTTAGGTTTAGTATAAACGTATTTATAGTTTATTTTAATCTTTTTAAGAGATTATTATGTCTGATAAATACAAATTCCTAACAAAAAAAATTTAAATATTATAATTAGGTAAGATTTTGAAATAAATTTAATTGAAATCATCATCTTCCTGCCCATATCCCGTTTTATTCGTAGCGCAATACGTCTTTTTTTCTTCCATTATGTCATAAATTTAATTTAAATACAGTCTCTATAATATAATCTGTAGGTAACTTGAATCAGCTTAGATCTAAAATCGTTACCACAATGATTCCTAATTAATTGTACAACAGATTAGGTTGAAGTTGATAAAGTATTTATATTTGGCGTTAAATGTTATTGTTTTTTTTTATAACTTATTACGTCATCTGATAAAACGCAAAGCATACATTTTAATGAAACGTTTTATAGTTTTCTCTACCTACCATGAGCTTAAGGTTAAGGGGCAGATATACGCCAGCCACCTTGAGCGAATAAAAAAGGAGCTATCGTCACTTCCCGCGCATCAAGATTATTTAAATAATAATTTGTCCTTCATTTAGTAAACACAATATGAATAAAAGCCGTATATGAAAATATTGGTCATTAAATTATCTTTTCGTTTGTGAGTGTTTCATAAAAATATACCCACTGGTTATTGTCTGATCTTAGCTTTTTTGTCTATGTTAGACATAACTTTGAAAATAATGAAAAAAAAAAATTAGTAAGTACCTATATCAAATTATTACGAAAATAGTCTTGTTTAACAGATTTTTTTTTCAAACATGTCGACTAACCGATTATTATTATTATTTTTTTTTATAAGAAATTCATGCGACACAAAGGTACATAGGCGGACATAATGCCTCAGGCATTCTCTACCAGTCAACCAAGGTTTAGACGTGATGTTGGATTTAAAATCTCCCCCTTTAAAGGATGAAACTATATAAAATGTACAGGATCCATCCACACGTCTTTTCACCCATAGCCAGTTCTAAAAAATTAAATACAGGAATACTTATAAATCGTTGATGGGAACACTTGAAGATTTTTTTACAATCAAACCAGAACCTTACAAAACCTCTATGGTTTATGGTGGTAACAAACTATTTCGCCTCTTGTATTATGTATTTTAACGAAAATATCACAGCACCATTTTAATTATGTTATCTTGTCTAAAACGGAGACATTTTATCACGGCTATAAAACAAAGTATAGCAATAAATTAGATCCGGTATTTAGTATCGATCGGGTACTATCTAGTTTTTTCGTTGACGAAGACAAACGGTTGCAATAACTTAGATTTTATTAGTTCAACTTAGAGCTTTATTGTCCTAATAACTAAAGTTGTATGTAAACATAAGTTTGTGTATTTTTTTCTAAGTCGATTTATATCTATTTATATATATTTTTTCTAAGTTTATACTACCCCGGTCCGCCCAAGAGCGGTATTCGAATCCAATGACAAATTTTTGCCCACCGTAAAAAAAACCACTCATATCAAAATCAAATAAATAAAAACGATACGCTTATAAAAGATAATCAATACAGATCAAATCATTTCCCAAATGTATGTCAAATGCGACCATTCTACGATCAATTATTGCAATAATTAATTTTATAGTCTCCGCCGCGCCCACGTAACAGCACGATTTCGCTTTTAATGCAATTAGCGACATGTCACAATATTTAAAAAAATATTAGTCTCATCTTAAACACCTAATATTAATCATTTGGCCAGATTTGGCGTTTGATAAAAAAAAACACATTAATTTCTATTTCGCGCCATTTTAGTTGGTATGGTGAGTGATGGCGTAAATTAGATTGTAGGTATTTATATGTCAGCAAACTGTGGAGGAGGGGGGTGAGAGCAGTGGTGGCCGAGTGGTTACGGTCCCGACTTACGTGTTGTAGGTCGCGGGTTTAAATCCAGCCAGGCACATTACTTTGTGTAATTTATTTCATCACCACTACTCTCAAAACGGTGAAGGAAAACATCGTGAGGAAATCGGCATGTCCTAGAACCAAAAATTCGAAGACATGTGACACCAACCGGCACTGGGCCCGTGTGGTGGATTACGGCCCATTCCCTCTCTTAGAGAGGAGGCCTGTGTCCCTGCAGTGGGAACATAAAAAAGGCTGATGATGATGATGATGAAACTGTGGGAACTCAGCAGGTCGAACCTACTGGGGCCAAGGATTCCCTTCTGAAAGGAAGGCTCGACTCTGGTATGAAAGGCAAGAGCCGGGGTGGATTTTTTTGTCGTCCAGATTAAGAGTTTTGCCTCGTTGTTTATACCGCGTACGGTAAAGCCGTCGTATCTTGGTGAGTCTGAAATTAGGCTGTGCAAATTTTAACGCTTGATAACTCGAAAAAAATAAAAAAGTAAGTGTGAACTACCTTAACATACGGTCTACAAAAGAATAAATTCGCAAGCGGCGCTCGGAGCGCGTTCAAGCTACTACAAGAGCATGCGTGCGAATGTTTGTAGACCTTATGTCAAGGTAGTTAAGGTTTATATTAAATTGTTGTTTTTAATTGCGCTCCGCCACGCTTCCAGATATGTGTACTGGGCCTTAAATACATGTTTTTAACAGTATATAAGGATCATTACAGCTAGATTTTAACGACATTAACTTTCTACTACTGGCCTGTTTTATCTTTTATTAGATGTAATGATAATAAAGGTTTGTTAAGCAAGTTGCTTCAGAACGCGGTGCAACTTAATGCTTCCAAACATTTTGACGGTATCTGTCCATCTCTCTCTTTGATGGCTAGTTTACTATCCATATAATTTAACTTAATCATAATTTTATCATTTTTACAATTATTTTTAATTACCTTCTAGGATTTATAGAAAACTATGCAATCTGTACATCTACTAGAAAGTTGGTATCTAAATTCATTATTTTTTTATATAAAATGTCATAGGAATAACTTCCCATAACTAATAGATATATTATGAAATTTAGATACTGGAAAGGTATGTATGTTAGAGGGGATCCTTCAGCTTTATTGACTGAAGATACAAAGACAAGATTCATTTCTTTTTTTGTGTGAGAAATCATGAAATAAGTTCTACCACTAAGCGTAGAATGACCAATAATGTCAAACTTCTAATGACTGGTGTCAAGTTATGACTATTGTATCACGATAAATTCAATTTGTATATACTTTTGACTGTTGGCAGCCCATACCTTTGTTTCCAGCACATATCTTAAGAGCAAAAAGGATATATTCGAATACGGAATGACATTTGCGGCGTCCCCCACTCCAGGAGCGCAGATAGAGTCTTTTACTGTTGTCAGTTGTCCATGGTCACTGTTTAGATTTATCCAGAATAGGGTGTAAATTTTCACATAATTTTGTACCTTCGTTAAAAAAGAATGATATTATCGGAATAGCGAAGTAGTTTATGTGTACTTTATTGATAATATTCACGCCGACTGCGCGATCAGAGGGCTGGTAAGAACTTCGCTCAAAGAATTAGCATTGCCAATCAACGTGGCAATGCTGGCAGCCTTCTGGGCACATTTACTTTCTTACTTCTCTAGTTATCTACACTAATGTAATAAAGAGGTAAAGTTTTTTTTTTTTTGTTTGTAGGGGTTAATCTCTGGAACTAATGGTTCGATTGGAAAAATTGAAGCTATAATAGAAAGCTGCTTTACTCCTGAGTGACATAGGCTATAAATTATTTATATAACATGGATATTAACCGAGCTATCACAACTTTTGTCTCACAAAATTTTCCGCGGACGAAGTCGCGGGCAGAAGCTAGTAGTTTATATAATTTACATCTACGTATTCCGAAGTACTTATCTCGGTTTTTTTGTCAGTGGCCAATATCACCCATACCAACTACACTGAGCTCTCAACCGTCGGCTAGAACAAAGATATGCCTAATTAGTGATGTGGTTACCAAACATTAATCAGTCGACCTCCACTATACATTCACCACCCTACGCAAAATTAACTAAGTCTGTCTCATGATCATTTGCGATCAATTGTTTCATTAGGTCAAACGATGCCTAATTAATCATTCAGATAAATCATTTCACTTTCATTTAATTTAATTAATTACCTACGTATTAATAAAATGGTAAGATTGGGTGGTTGTAAAAAGTAATTTCTGTAAGTACTGTAGAACTGTAGTGTACTGGGTTTCTGTGTAAAAATCTCACCGTGAAATCTAAGTTAACTGGGGCCAAGGGTTCATGTCAAAGAAAGGGTCTGGCCCTGGTATATATAACGACGTAGGAACAAGGTACATTGTTTAATAGTCAGTAAGAGTCTGACACTGTTTCCTACTCCGCCCAAGGGCAGGATTCGTCATTGGATGATTTTTACCTACCATATAAAAAAAACCGTGAAAACTTATGTAAAGTGAGTAAGAAGTGAGATAGAATTTAATGAGAAGTCATGAGAAATCGTAAGCGGTAAATTCGTACAGGACAGAGTTACCCCCAATTTCTGATTTTTCTCTAACTAGTTCAGGCTGAAAGCTATCAAAATTTGGCATTTAAGTAAAATTGAAATTCTGTCTCGCCCCACTCAGAGCCGTAAAATACATTTGGTCATTTCCCACCAAAATCAAAATTAAGCATTATGAATTAATGATAAACCTTGATTATTTTGCCTGTTGGTAATTTCCCACCAAAATAAAAAAAGGTCTATGAATTAATGATCAACCTTTTTACCGATTATTTCGCCACTTTCAAAAGTAAATTAAATAAGAAAATCCATCAGTTAAAATATGCTACTTACTGAACTCCAAGCCCTACTGCGACATTAAATGAAATACACACCTTTTCATATTTTAATACTAATGTTTAATATTCATAAAACATTATACATTAGACTCGTCAATATGTGCGGATAACAGGAAAATACCATTAGCAATAACATTAAACTCAGCTTAGAAATTACTTTCACCATCTTAGTCATCTGTATGGATTACCGTTTTACTATTAACGTATAGATTATCATTAATAATGCGAATTTCACACCGACAAATCATAAACGGACCGGTCTCATACGTGACTTAACCTCCCGTCTGGACTAGGCATTTTTCTGGATTACATTGCTATAACTTTTTTTATTAATGACTAGCTTTTGTCAGCGGCTTCGCCCGCGTACATAACATATAGCGTATGTCACTCAGTAGTAAAGCAGCTTTCTATTGTTGCAAATTTTTTTCCAATCGGACCAGTAGTTCCAGAGATTACCTCCTACAAACAAAGAAACAAAAAAACAAACTTTACCTCTTTATTAGATATATTAGTGTAGATGTAGATAAAGCTTGCGCTCGGCTGGTGCCGAAAATCATCGCTGTGGCTCTGTGTATCACTCATGTATTAAACAGAGCCACAGCGATGATTTTCAGAATCAGCCGACTTCGACTGAAAGATACTGCACGGCTAACATACATTACATAACATAAACTAATAAATAAAAAACAATTAGACCACTTAACATATATGTATACAATACTAATCATACTGCTTACTTACGTTTACTTAGAAGTTTGATTTTTTCACAGCTCCAAGGGACCGCAGACCTGAGTATATGGTTTAAGTTTTACCTTAATAATAATAATAATAAGCTGGCAACACCAGATGTCAACGCACATTCAACAATTTGTTCAAAGTGTTTTTAATTTTAAAATATTAATTTATGAGCCCATTTTTTACGCAATAGTGAACAAGAAAATCTAAAATAATAGGAACTCAGAAAACCAAAAATAATATGGATAGAATAATCAAAAATAAAAAAAATAACATTCAAGCGACAGATGACATATAATGTCACCAAGAAATAATTACAACAAAACAGATACAATGCATTGAATGAATGATGTTGACAAGAGCTGCAGCTCGTCGAGCACGCCCACCACCTCCGGCCTCGTCGCTCAGCTCCGCCTCGCCGCAGCCGGAAACCAGACTCACGGAGAGTGCTGTGATACCGGCCGTGGCAGCTGCGTCGAGCTCGAGCGACGAGTACTACTCTCCGCCGACGTCACCACCACCTGCGCGTCGTCGGGGAGGACGCCGGCCGCCGGCTTGTTTCGGACTCCGAGGCCCACCGGCTTCTGATAGGGTCCCAGCTGTCGGCGGAAGTGTATCGCGCATGCGATGGACGCAATCCATAAACGAAAACGTCATGCGCGCATACTTTGGGGCTACAGAGGGAGGGAACAACCTGACTGCGTACCGTGTTAGGATGCTCTCTCTGTTTCAGGTGCTTGAGCCAGCCGTCAACGTGTCGACCCAACGACTGTCGGATCAGGTGCGGGTCATCCAACGTAATCATATGTTGGACGATTCCGTACTTGATCGCCTGCGATTGGAAATGGGTAGCCATGCCACTACCTCCTCGTCGCAAACTGTGGTACCAGCGATGGTACCACCGACCAACCAAATTTCAGACCACGCTGACGAGGAGAATACTGACATGGTTACACAAGTAAGTACCCAGTGCAGTGACGAATTGAGGAGTGCTTTGGAGTGTGCGGTTCGGGAGTATCGCAACGTGCCGCTCGAACTTAGGCCACGCTTACCTCGTTTGCCCATGCATAACAGAAATAGGGCGCTAGTGGCTGCTCTGGATTCGCAGTTATCTAATTACTTTGATGACTGCGAAAATCTCACCGATACACATTCGATGCTGTACTGCGCGGCCGTAGCGGCATGTCGTGTAGCTCACGTGAAATTCCCAATTAGTGACGGAGCTACACGACCAAGACCAGCTGTGCCGGCCTGGCAGTGCAGGATCGAGCGTCGTATCGCTGGGGCCAGAGCACTCATTGGCAAACTAATTTGCTTCAGGGAGGGCAACACCCGCCCAAGAGTGATGCGCTTTGTGAGACGGGCATTTTCGGGGACCGACGTCAGTCCTCGAGATTATATGTCCCGGGTCACAGAGCGCATTGACTTCTTGAAGCAAAAGGTTTATGCATGGGCAAACCGTATACGTAGGTATAAGCGGCGGATGGAGCGGTATACCCAGAATCGCACATTCCAGAGTAACGAAAAGTGGGTATACAGAGCTTGGGAGCAACCGGACCAAAGTGTGACTGATACGTGCCTCCCAGATAATGACGCCATGTCTTCGTTTTGGCGCAGCATCTGGTCGGTGCCTGTCAGTCATACTGAAGGTGGTTGGATCCGAGAGGTTGAACGAGAGTGCGAATCAATACCAGAAATGGGGGCAGTCACAATCAGCCCCCAAGATGTAGCCCGTGCAGTTCGTCCGCTTCCTAATTGGAAATCTCCAGGACCGGACGGACTGCACAATTTCTGGATTAAGTGACTGCACAGTTCGCACGCTCGTTTGGCATCTCAGTATCAGACCGCCTTGGAGTCTGGTGTGCTACCCGAATTTCTAACAATGGGCGTTACCCACTTGCTCCACAAATCTGGTAGCACCGCGGAACCCAAAAATTATCGGCCGATAACGTGTCTGCCGACGCTATATAAGGTTCTTACATCCATTTTGAGAGCAAAGATTAACCATCACGTAGACAACAATGCTATTATGTCTGCTTCTCAGAATGGATGTAAGAACGGGTCCCGCGGTACTAAGGAGCTACTCCTCATTGATATGACTATCAGCCAACAGGTTCGACGTTCTCGAAAGGATATATCGACATGTTGGATAGATTATCGGAAGGCCTATGACTCAGTTCCTCATACATGGCTCTTGAGGGTGCTGGAATTGTATAAAACTGATACAAAACTACGCACCTTCTTGATGTCGTGTATGAGGCAATGGAGTACGGTCCTTCTCTATCCAGGATGTCGAAATATCCGGAGAAATAGTGAACCTGTAAGGATTGAGCGAGGTATATTCCAGGGTGATAGTTTGAGTCCGCTTTGGTTTTGCCTAGCCTTGAATCCTCTAAGCACACTGCTGGAGAATTCAGGTCTAGGCTACCGGTTGAAGAGAGGTGGTCAGGTTATATCTCACCTCCTTTACATGGATGATTTAAAGCTATTTGCCCCCAACAAGCTGCAACTGATGGAGCTACTGAAGGTAACTGAAACCTTCAGCAGTGCCATCAGGATGGAGTTTGGTGTGGACAAATGTGCAGTCATGCATGTAAAGCGAGGTGAGGTAGTGGAATCCGTGGGCACGCAACTCACGGATTCCATAAATCTGAGATCCCTTTCTCCAACCGAAACCTATAAGTATTTGGGTATGTCGGAAGCCCTAGGCATCAATGTCACAGACATGAAGCAATCGTTGAAGGAACGTTTCTTTGGACGCCTGAGGAAAGTTTTTAATAGCCTTCTCTCAGGCGGGAACAAGGTGCGCGCCTTCAACGGTTGGGTCATGCCGGTATTGACGTACTCTTTCGGCGTACTCAAATGGACTCAAACGGAACTTGACGCCCTGGATAGGCGGGTCCGTACTCTGCTGACTGCATACCGAATGCACCACCCACGTTCGTCAGTGATGAGACTGTATATCCCACGGAAGTGTGGGGGTCGCGGTTTTTTAAATGCCAAGACCCTACACAACCGTGAGGTATGCAGTCTCAGGGAATATTTCCTAGCTGTCGACGTGGGTATGCATCGAGATGTAGTGGCGGTGGACAAGGGACTCACCCCGCTCTCCCTGGCTAACGAGAACTGGCGCAAACCTGTAGTGCTTGACACTAACGATCGCAAGGTTGTGTGGCAGAGCAAGGAACTTCACGGACGCTTCTTCCGGGCCCTTCACGGGCCTGATGTAGATCAATTGGCGTCCGTATCCTGGCTGCGTTCCGGTGACCTCTTTGGGGAAACCGAAGGTTTTGTCTGTGCAATTATGGACGAAGTTATCATGACGAATAACTACCGGAGATTTATTGTGAAGGACGGCACGGTTGACATTTGTCGGGCTTGTCACCGTCCGGGAGAATCAATTCGTCACATAATTTCTGGTTGTTCTCGTCTAGCTAACGGCGAGTACTTGCACAGGCACAACCTCGTAGCCAGGATTATCCATCAGCAACTTGCTCTGAAATACTCTCTTGTGGAATCGGAAGTGCCGTACTACAGGTATGAGCCCGACCCAGTTCTTGATAATGGTCATATCACTCTGTACTGGGATCGGTCTATCATCACTGACAGGACTATTTTAGCCAATAAGCCTGATATAGTGGTGGTAGACCGAAGCGAGAGGCGTGCAATGATTGTTGACATATCCGTCCCTCATGACGAGAACCTCGTGAAAGCCGAGAAAGATAAACAAGTCAAGTATATTGACTTGGCTCGCGAGGTTGTCGACATGTGGGATGTGGATTCGGCAATCGTTGTACCGATAGTCGTGTCAGCCAATGGCTTAATAGCCAAGAGCCTCGAACAACACCTTAGGAGGCTCTCGTTAGGCGGCTGGATCAAGGGCTTGATTCAGAAAGTGGTACTTCTGGACACGGCCCGTATTGTTAGGAGGTTCCTTTCTCTGGAGCCCTGACCGCCGGTAGCTTGGACCCTGTTCCCGATACCGGTGGGACACTATTTTTTATATTTTTAAATGTTTTTTTTTTTTATAGAAATATTTAAAAGTGTAATTAATATGTTATGTAACGAATAAACGAAATAATAATAATAATTTTTATTTCACCATAAGCCAATTAGAATTACAAAATTGATGCCTCGATACGTTCTCGAGATACATCCTATATGGGCTCCGTTTTTCCTTCCAAGGTACGGAATCCTAAAGAGGCTCTACACTCATCACACCTATTTTTTGTACAAATTTATTCTTCCATATTTAACAATGATATGCCTCGTAAGCGTTGATTAACACTTAACACCATATCTCCTCCAAAAAAACTAGCCTAATATAAACCAAAATGAACCGGCTCTTAACTTAAGAATGCGTAGAATTAAATAAATTAAGTTGTGTGTCATAAACGCAATAACGATACATTTATAGACGAAAATCTCACGAAAGTCGGACCAGCCAATAAAAATAACAACGGTTATCAATTATATATGGACCGACTCATAAATACCTATTTCAGGGACCTTTGTTTTAGGAGAAAAACCCTTGAGATTTTGGAGATCTACGGAGAAGCAATCTGTGTGGTTCTTTCTCTCAAATATTAATCTGCATGGTTCTCATATAATTTGATCATTACTTGTATGTTTATAAATATTATTTATTATTAATTTATTAAAATACCTATTTCAGGGGCCTTGGTTTTTGGAGAAAAACCCTTTAGATATTAATGAACAAACTGTATAGTCCTTTTCCTTTTAAAAATGGCCTTTTGAGGAAATAGACCTCACAGATTGTTCTGAAATGGCAAAGATACTAATCTGCTTTCTTTGTTCCTATAACAATAATAAATTTAATATTAAATTTATTATTATAAATACCTATTTCAGGGACCTTTATTTTGGGGTGTTAGATATCGGGATAGAAGCAACCTCTGAGGTTCTTTCTTCAAAATACCATCCCAGATGATTCGACCATTACATGATTGGTATTTATAATAATAAATACAAATTGTATTTATTATCATAATAAAATGTTTATTTCAGGGACCCTTGTTTTAGATGTACGAACAGGAGAGAAGTAATTTGTGATTCTTTCCGCAAAAGACCATTTCAAATACCTACTTATCTACGAGAGCAGTGGTGGCCGAGTGGTAACGGCCCCGACTTGCGTGCAGTAGGTCTCGGGTTCAAACCCAGCCAGGCGCATTACTTTGTGTAATTTATTTCATCACCACTGCTCTCAAAACGGTGAAGGAAAACATCGTGAGGAAACCGGCATGTCCTAGAACGAAAAATTCGAAGACATGTGACATCCACCAACCCGCACTGGGCCCGCGTGGTGGATTACGGCCCATTGCCTCTCTTAGAGAGGAGGCCTGCGTCCCTGCAGTGGGAACATTAAAAAGGCTGATGATGATGATGATGATGAATTATCTACGAGTACGTGATTCTCATCAAGTTTGGTATTTTTAATAAACTAGCGACCCGCCCCAGCTTCGCACGGGTGCAATGCTGATAATAAATATATTATACGTATAAACCTTCCCCTTAAATCTCTCTATCTATTAAAAAAAGCCACATCAAAATCCATTGCGTAGTTTTAAAGATTTAAGCATACATAGGGACAAAGCGACTTTGTTTTATACTATGAAATGATAATAAATATATAAAAATAATATACACCGGAAGAAAAAAAGTGTGGCACTTACCCCAGGTAAAGTAGGAGAATGGCAGGAAGAAAAAGAACTATGATTTTTTTTTTGAGAAGAGGTGTCGTTCAATGAGTTGTCTAGCTTTAGGATGGTGCAGGAGTGTCGCTCTTCCACTGACTAAAACCACACCTATGTTCCTTCATTGCCCTTGCGTTCCAGGACCCCTATGGATTTGCTGACCTCTCTTTGAGACACGTATCCATCAACCGTCACCAGCCTTTTTAATGTTCCCACTGCTGGGATACAGGCCTCCTCTCTAGAAGAGGGAATGGGCCGTAATCCACCACGCGGCCCCAGTGCGGATTGGTCACACGGAGACACGTATAGAACAAGTCTTTTCGGATATGAACAGCAAAATTAAACCCCAATTTTTTTAATACCTACGGAATCTATCCCCCATATCCCAACCTCAACTTTACCCAGACCGGTTCTTCAATGGTAACAATAAAGTGGTCATTTACACTGGTCGATTATTATATGTACGCCGCACGTTCCAATTAGAGCTTTATTAATAATAGTTAAAATGCGTGTCTTTACGATCTGTCTGTCTGTGAGTCTATAGCACGCGAACATATCGGCTCATATACGGAATTACGCCGTGACGATTGGTTGTGGAACACACGGTGGGATTTTTTGAATGTGTATTTTATTTTAGTATCCTATGTTGAGAGAACTCAAAATATCTCCGCAGTTGACGATCGATTGTTTTTTTTTATTGCTATAAACTAGTGCTTGACTGCGATCCCACCTGATGGTAAGCAGTGCTGCAATCGTAGATGGTGAGGTGCATTAGTTTATTAAAAGCCTATTCACTCTAGACTTGAAGACACCTAAAATATATTTGGACGGAAAGACTGCAGCCGGTAAACTGTTCCAGTCCCTCGATGTACGCGGTTTAAATGACGAGGCAAAACGCTTAGTCCGGGCCGCAGGTGTCTCAACAACGTAAGGGTATCCACCCTTAAAAACCTAGAACAAATATCCATTTGTTCTATGTTTTTCAGTGAATTAGTCTATTTTCATACTTAAGGTACTTAATAAGGTAGTAGTAGTTATAATCGGATGGGAAAACCCCAACAGACAATTTGTTACAGTTCTTCGATGTGCACGGAATGAAAGATGAATGATGAAAAAGATGGAAACGCTTAGTCCGAACCGTAGAGGTTTCAACAACGTAAGGATGGATACTTGCCGTGCGACGAGCGATCCGATGATAGAAAAGAGTTGGAGGAATCAACTCATGCAATTCCTGCGCACACTCTCCAAAAAACAACCTGTAAAATACCGAAAGTCTGGCATTCCTACGCCTGTGCTCAAGACTTTCAAGATTGGACTTTGTTGTTTCTGTATTATGTGTGACTATAATGTCTATTATGTGCATAACATGTTGTTTCTGCATTGTATGTGTCTCTATGTGTCGAATAAAACATTTTCTTTCTGTCTTTCTTTCTTTAAAAAACACGCATTTTTTCTACTAACCTACTTGTTTCATCGAAAATTGAACTGCTCCAAAAAGAATCACCTCGTGTGGACCACACCCGCCAAAGTCACAGATCTTACGCCATCGAAGCGTGGCGATCGCTAACAACCGGCGATTCGTCTCAACGAGTAAAATATATGCCATATAACAACAAGGCACGATCAAATCTATTACATTATGTGTTAACACATACATAATAACGTTATTTCATACTATATAAACCACGTGTAATATCCTCCCGGAGCTGAGGGTTGGTGCGAAAGCGTTACAACGGGGCTCTGGAAATAAGGCAAGGAAGGTACGGGGTAGGTTGTTTAGTCAGTAAAAGTCTGACACTGTTTCCCGGTCCGCCCAAGAGTGGGATTCGTCATTCGATGATTTTTACCTACCATAAAAAAAAGTGTAATTTCTTTCGGTGTTTCTTCTCAGGGTCAGTCAGCTAGGAAACACCGACCTCATTTAGTTTCAATGGACGAAAAAAAAAATAAGGTGTAAAAGAGTTTATAAAAAACCTATTTTCAAAATAAAAAATCATTTATCATAATAAGATTATTACTAATTCAGACACCCGAACCATCCTCTCAAGCTTGTGGGATTGTCCTAAAGACTCGAAGGTGACCCTGACTCGCGAAGAGGAACTGAAATTTTACTGAGTAAAAGTCTAACACTATCTCTCATTCCATCAAGAACAGCGAAGTTATTTGGTGAGTTTACACCTAAAAGAAAAGCTGAATTCTCATCTTTAACCCAAATTCCGATTATAATTTAGGCCAAATTATTTAAAAATACGACACCAGCGTACAAAGCGGTCCTTGACGCCCAGTTCTTCGAGAATGGAAGCGTTGGTTCGAATCCCGGTCCAAGAGACCTAGAGCATTTTTCTCCAGCACCACATTTCAGCGTGACGGGTGACAGGACTGAATGAAAAAAAAAATCATATTGCGCCGAAAACGGAACAAGGGCAGGAAGAAGATGATGATGATGACCACATTTCAGCTTCAATCTTTTTTAATTTTTCTGTCGTAACGTCCATGTTTCAGCAGCGTATAAAAAGCCACTTTTACTTAAAGTGAGTCCAATCCCGCACAGATACAAAAGTCTATAATCTCTGCCGACGCATTCCTCGATACGCCAGTTCAGATTATGAGAATTATAAAGTTTTTTTTTTAAAGAAGAACAAAGGAAGTTGTTGGCATTTTACTGACTGGAATCGCCTGATTTTTATTTGGTGTTAATTTTATTAACAGAGATAACGATAGATATATTTTTGATAAGTAAATAATATATATTAAGGCAAAAGATCCAAATCCTTATTTGCATACATGTTTTTTTATCTGCGTTTTTTTTGTAAATTGAGATCGAGGTAATCGGAAAATCACTAGTTTTTTGTACCATATTTAGTCAGGTTGAAGGACTTCGACCTTTTGAGTCATTAATAAGCTTATAAAGTATATGGACACGTTTTTGCTAGTAAAAATCTGCCTCGGCCAGGTCATGTTATGATGCTTTTTTTTAGTGGCAAATCTACCAATGACTTCTCCAGCTCTGGGACTAGAAGAAGCTATGACAGCTGAAAGGTAAGATTACTGTGGCAGTCTTTAGCTATTCCTCAAAGAAGAACGGCTTGCGGACGGCGAGCAATAGGTAGCTCGCCGTCCGGTCGTCTAGTAATAGTCCAGACCGAGCTGAAGTCATCGACGGCGCGCACCGTTCCCGCGTGCCTCAAAGAGTTGTCAGTAAACTGTAGGGGCCCTACAGGGTCTAAGCCTCCCGTGGCCGAGAGTTGGTGCGAAAGCGTTACACCGGGGCTCTGGGACAAGAGACACTAAGAGTAGCCTCGTGTTGCCAATTAATTAACGTAACTGTGATTACTTTTTTTATATCTATGCTTGCAACACTACCTAAATCCAAGGTGTGTTCACACAATACGTGCCTCCGCAATGGATTATCATAAAATTATTTTTCCAGATTTGCGTGAAGCGAGAAAGACTATCAGCTCTAAGCTCGCGTTAGACTTACCTGATGGAAAGCAATAATATGGTCGACATAGCTAGTTGTTCTTCAGCCATTTGATTAAATGCCGGCGTTTAACGAACGCCCTAGGCGTCCAATTGGATGGCTAATTTACCCAGATGGCTGATATATAAATAGAAAAACTGACTAATTGACATATCGGTGAAGCCATTGGCAGAAGCTTTTTATTCGCGTTAAGATTATAAATTAAAAAAAAAAACTTTTCTATTGTCAGTCCAACCGATTTTAACTTCTATTCCGTAGGCATAAGATAATGCTAATTTTTTCAACTTTATCTGTGGTTTACTAACATAGTTCTTAAGTACTTACTAACATAAATATGGATCTATTTGTCTTTGAACAAAATTATGGTCTGAAATAAAGTTCTTATTATTATTATTATAAGGGTGGCATTACAAGCAAAAATGACGTAAAAACCCAACTATTTATTGCAACTACCATTTGACATTCCACCAACGTAATAAGACTCAAAATCGGTTGAACGGACAGTAAAAAAGGTTTTCTTATATTTCTAATATTATTTTGAACGGAGTATAATATAAACTAGTGTTTGACTGTGATCACATCTGATGGTAAGCAGTGATGCAATCTCTACTCTTGACCCTATCAAACAATTTTGCAACAAGGCAAAAGGAATAGGTGTTATTTTTTTTTTGTAGAAATCATCGAATGACGAATCCCGCCCCTGGGCGGAGCGGGAGACAGTGTCAGACTTTTACTGACTAAACAACCCACCGTACCTTCTTGCCTTAGTTCCGGGGCCGGGCTGTTCCGCTTTCGCTTCATTCCATGACCCCAGGGAATAGGTGTTATTGGCTTCTGGTTTCTCATCATCTTGTAATAGTTGAAGCAGCTGCATTTACGCACTAATAAAGAGACGTACGCAAGACTTACGTTAAGCAGGACATTTAAAAACCAATAGGCAGTATGATAATGAATAAAAATTCACAGAAAAAAAACTGTATGACCTTTAGAAATGACAAATGTAAAGTAATAAATAATAACATCGGTAGATACAATGTTTTTCACAATATCGCTACTAAGTTAGTTGCCTTATGTGTCGAGTTGTCATATATTGATAAATACTGAATATTAACTAACAAGACTGGAATGTGAGATCTTACAAAACACTTAGTTGTACCATAAGTAATGAACCGAACCCACCAGCGACTTGTCTTCAACGAATCCTGTTTGGAAAATTTGTTGTCGCTTATCTCATTTGTAACTACCAATTTGTCTAGTAATAGTTCTAAATGCTCTTAAACCAGTGCTAAATACCAATAGGCCAAACCCAAATTTAACTGTCAAAAAAAAAAGTATCACTGACAGATGGAGACTATGGTTGGCATAAACAATGTATGATGTTTGTAAATCCTTCACGCACAAACGGTTAAACGGATTTGGGAAAAAATTTTAGCATACGGGTAGACCATTGTAAAGCCCAGTCTTTGAATAAAAAAGCTACTATACCTACTACTATTTAATTTGAAAATAACCTTGGCATAATTTCCGAGTTTCACACAGGTGAGTCATATTACATCAAGAAAAATAATAAAAAAAAAAACAATATCATTTTCAAAGACAAATTATAACAACAAAAACAACGTACTCAATAAGAAAACCATTAAAAACAAAACCACAAACGCCTCACCAAAAACCAGAAACGATAAAAACAAGCCTAAAATATCACAATTTAATCCCATACCTATAAACTCGAAAGACTATTACTTTCCCTCGATATTCGCAGCGGTATAAACAGCTTCTCGAATAGAAATGTATTCAATATGTAGCCAACAAGTCTGGCCGGCCAAAGAATGCTCCAAGCTCTTGTTGAACTATCAAATTATGTTAATAACACACTATACATCAAACAATTGCATAACAAAACCTTCTAACAAGTCGGCCATTAATTAAAACGTATAACTATCTAACTTAAGTAGATATTGAAGCCGAGCCGCTACTTTTTTAAACTATCGGAAAATGAACGTCACAGCAAATTGGTTTTTGAGACATGTATCAGAAAAATCTGTAATAACATCTCTTGATAAATCGGCTGTTTACATTCCAACGTATGTCAATTCGATCACCCAAACGAAAACCAACTCTAACTTCTAACAATACAGTTGAAATCTCATTGAATAAATTTAAAAATTCCATAGACGATCACTGATTTCTGTACAGATCAACTCTTTGGAGAGATATGTAGAATTATGAAACGTTTAGATCTATAATGACGTTTTAATTAAAGGGAATTTTGTGATTTTATAGTTTTTATACAAACTATAAGATAACTGTCTAATGATGTGTACAGATTGGTGATATAAATGTTTATATTTTTATCGTGAGATTGTGATTTATAATATTGGATTTAAAAATAGAAACATTCGTGATATATGTTCTTGGCATAATTTTTGATTTTTTTTCTTAACCTGGACTTATGGACTTTTAGGTCAAAGATTTTAAAAAAGAATGCTTAACTAAAAAAGTTGACACACTTAAAAAAGCCTCTACCAAAGACAACGAAAAAAGAACTTTTATTAATCTAAATAACGAATTTTTTTAACAAAACAGTTACCTCCAAATTACTACCTTCTGAACGATTGAAATCTAAATCCAATTACAGCTCACCATCTCTCGTCCAAAGCCAAGTGCGTCCAATAAACGTAGCGTCGTATCTTCCAACCATATCTAAATAATTTCAATGCCTTGCCATCCAACCGGGATGACCTTAGGGTCGGACTTTCTACAGCCTCCGACGCAACGTCATGCGACGTGTCAAGCCGTAATTAATGGGTAAAGGAGCCCTAAGAAAGCTGCTCGGTCGGATTTAGGCTAGAGACAAGTCTGAGCGGAAAAACGCGGCGAAACGCATGCGGTTTTTTGTTCGATTAAATGCATTTGTTGAATACATTTGTGTCTTTGATTTTACGCAATTTTTTTTTTACTAAAATCCAACCAAAGGTTTTGCGGTACTTCAAGCCGGAACAGCTGCTTAACCTTTATCAAACAAAATTTCGATCATGAATTGAGTACTCTCATCTTTGAGATGGACCACAATACTCCAGTCTTGAACATCGACGCTGAGTTGCTAGCCTGTCGCTTCTCTTTATTTCTACACTAGCTTTTGCCCGCGGCTTCGCCAGCGTGGTATTGGGGTTGGGGTTGGGGTTTCCGGGATAAAAAGTAGCCTATGTCCTATTCCGGAGTGTATCCTAAGCCTGTGCCAAATTTCATCCAGATCCGTCCAGCCGTTTTTGCGTGATTGAGTAACAAACATCCAAACATCGTAACTTTCGCATTTATTATATTAGTAAGATTACGGTGAGTGTTCATCGCTCTTGCAATGTTTTATTCCACCACCACAAGTACGAAATTTTTGGGAACACGTTAATGGTGTATGCTGCTGAAGTCGGCGTTTGTTGATAACTTCAGGGATCTTTAAGTCTAGAGTGAAAATACTTTTTTTTTAGTAACAGATGTGCTGCATCGTTGACCATATCATTACCATAATTTAAAATACTGTTCCAACATGAGACTATCAATAATGACTTTGGTCTACTCAAATTTGTATGGATCTTTCTTCAAAAGACCATCTCAGACAAATCTGCATGGCCCTTATGTGACTTGACTAATACATATTTACTGTATGGACTTTAAAAGAACTTACTTTGGTAGTTTGGTCTACTTAAATTTATATTAAAATGAAGTCTTTCTTCAAAAGACCATCTCAGACAAATCTGCATAGTCCTTATGTGATTTGATCAATACATACTTATTTTCTATATGGACATTAAAAGAGACTTTGATCCTTGAGTTTGTTTCGGTGTTTCTTCTCAGGGTAGACAAGTAGGAAACACCGGACTCATCTAGTGCCGAAAAAAATAAATTACATGTAAAAGTGTTTTTTTAAACCTACTTGCAAAATAAAGATCATTTGTCATTAAAATTACTTACTGTATGGGTTTTAAAAGAGACTTTGACCCTTGAGTTTGTTTCTTCTTGAGTTAGGAAAGACCGGACTCAACTAGTTCCGAAAATAAATTACATGTAAAAGTGTTTTTTTAAACCTACTTGCAAAATAAAGATCATTTTATCATTAAAAATCATCACAGGTATTCCGCTCAGATTTGCACATAGCCTTAGACTACAGGTCTCAAATCTCCCAGCTGACATATGGCATATTCACAAATTAAATAATACATTGCAAACTTGTATAGTAGTCTCGTTTTAATTAATGTGTTGTGTGTTTTGTTATGTCATGAACTAGTGGGGGGTTAATGTAGGAGTGTCAAAGTTTTTTTCGTTAACTCCTTAAGCTTATTTATTATTGATTTTGAGCAGGTAATTCATTTAATTTTAATTGTTACCTCTTTTTTGAAGCGTGTCGTTACTAGTTAGCTAATATGTCTCAGTTTGCGCCCCAATAAACGTCCTCTTTTTTTTAATATAGCTACTTTCGTAGTTGTTTTCACTTAAATTATGTGTTATGGACATTTAATCTTTCTTTATGTGTAATTATGTTCTTTCTTTACAATCGTATCATCAACTATTCATAGTCCACTACTGAATATGTGATCTTTCGAGTTTTGTCACAATATTCTTTTTTAAATTGATTATAGGTTCGCGCTTGACCGCTATCTCATCTCATATTTGATTCTTTGCCCTCTATGTCATCTATGTCTAGGTCAAACTTTTTTTTTTGTTGCGTTTTTATGACCTGGTCACTTGGACCTTTAAGTCAAGAACTCCAGGTCAAGCTGGCCCAAAACTTCTTCAAGCGCTTTTTGGACACCTAGCCCTTTTGCCTAAGAAAACAATAAGCTCAAATCATCAGTTATGAATCACGGCTATACATAAAAAACTAGCGAATATCTTTCCAATAACCAATATTAAAGTGAAAATACGCGCAAAATCAATACAAGATTACAACAGCTCAATTCTGTCCATTTATGCTAAGTAATTGTCAATGTCCCTACAATTTAACTTATCAAAAGGAACAGTTGAAAAGTAATGTTTTATCCCGTAATCGTCGCCATTAGGCTGAATGCCTAGGCATTTAACTAATAATAGGCGCTTATCTTGTCCAGATGCACGCCATCTTAACGTCTTGCCGCCATTTTTAGTGACAAAATGATTAGTTTTAAATAAAACACCTGTTTCACGACGCGGGGAAGTTTTATCGGGACAGCGATGCCGACGAAACCCACTAATGGGTATAAATGTATTTATTAATGTGTGGAAACAATTTGATAACTAAAATAATATTTTTCGTAAAGGTTATGTGAAGGAATAAGACCTTCGTGTTTTCAATTAGCTTGGGTACTTAATCGATATCTCGTTGATAATGTGTTTATACATCTGAATAATTGTTACAAATTATTATTGTTTTGGTAATTGAACAAGCAAGCTTCTGCTTTTACGATATTTTTCTTTCATTATTTTACGTAATTTTTAAGCGTTCTAGCGAGCATTCTAGAGAAGGACAGTTCGTTCACTAGAGTGCTCATGAAAATGTTCATAGCAATATTTGGCTCTATTCTTGTCTCGGCTCGTTGTTCAGTTCGACGAATTTAAAAACTTCTTCGTCTTGTTCAATGTTCTGTTACAAGTGAATGCTTAGGTCTTAGGTCTATCAGCACCTTTAGAGGGATGGGCTGTAATCCACCACGTGGACCTAGTTCAAGCTGGTGGATGTCACATATCTTCGATTTTTTGGTTCTAAGACATGCCGGTTTCCTCATGACGTTTTCCTATAGTTTGTTTTTTAATCCTAGACTACGATTTGACAACTTAAAATGTCAAACTCTAGAAAATTGGGAACATATTTCTAGTGTGACATTCTGAGTTGTCCAATCGTAGTCTAGAATTAAAAAATGAACTATACCTACACCGTTTTGAGAGCAGTGGTGATGAAATAAATTGGAAGATGAAAATACTCTTTTCACCTTCAATCAAGACATTAACCTTTTCATCAGCTTGTTATCATTTTAAGAACATAAAACAGTTGCTTGCTTCGTTATAACATCGTAGCGCATTTCCCATGGAAACAATACTGACTCATATAATGGTGAAAGAAAATTTTTAATCAGAACATCAGTACCTGTATCAATATACTTCGATAAACATACCGATTTCACCTTAATAAGAAACCTGTAATTTTACACAATTATTTTTTAGCTAAATTGGCTATTGTAATCATTTTGTTTATGAAAAAGTAACTACATAATGAAAGGAAATATTAACCTAACACATATTTTTCGTTATTTTTTTTTCTTTTTTTTATACTTAACGTTTATTTTTGTACGAATTTTTTAAGCGCTAAAATTCGCAGAGCCTAACTTCTTCAGACTTGCCAAGATTCGACGGTCTTACTGTACATAAATCTATAATAAACATACCTATATATTTTTCGAATCTATTGACTTAAGACCTAGCCTTTACCGAGGAGTGGGCTTCAGAAAGTCACTCATATTGCACATTTAATTCGAGACCCATAGTTTTTTTTTTGTTTTGTATTTCAGAATGAAGTTAAAAATGATCAGTAATCATTCGACTGTATGAAATTCCTCAATTTGAGGGCAAAATTAATATCAATATGGAGATACATACACGTATTAGGTATGAAATACTGCTTATGAAATGCTTGTTTCCTGTACATTATCTACACCGTTAAATCTTGATCGTTTTAATCCCTTGGAGGATCGATTCAGTACATGAAACACTATCGATTGGTAAAGCTAGAATAAAAAAACAAAGTACTTTTTTTAAAAACTCGGATTAATTTAGGCATGTTCTAAATTGATTTCTTTAAGTAAACGTCAGCTGGGCGAGTTTAATGACCTGTAGGTAGTTAGTACGCAACGACCGACAACTACCTACAGGGTCAATGACTCGTATACTTAAAGAAATTAATTTCGTAAATGCGTATATCAATAAGAGGTTAAGAAAAAAAGTACGTTATTTTTTTATTTTATCTACACAAATCGATAGTGTTTCATGTACTGGATCGACCCTCTTCGGGATTAAAACTACTAAAATTTAACGGTGTATATTTTATAACTGATGTACGGCACATACAATAAATACAATTCTTTGTTGAATTATCTACTAAATGCTTTGACTGTCTTCAAGTAGATGATCAAAGAACGAGTAAGTATATCTACACTAATATAGTAAAGAGGTAAAGTTTGTTTTTTTGTTTGTAGGAGCTAATCTCTGGAACTACTGGTCCGATTGCAAAAATTTTAGCAACAATAGAAAGCTGCTTTACTCCTGAGTGACATAGGCTATATTTTATGTACGCGGGCGAAGCCGCTGACAAAAGCTAGTTTATCATAAGTAAATAAGTAAAACATGGACCTTTAGGAATAGCATGATATGTCTTTACCGCCGCACATTTTTTTTTTACCTTTCTCGGTTTGTCATTTCGTGGTAAGAAAGAGAATCGTTCAATTGGTTGGTAATCGGTAATCGACCTCTTTGTTAATTTAAAAAGTTTCGGACATAAGAACAATGAGGGTGTTCTAAAATGTCGTTCACCAGGTGTCAACACTGAGGCGTCAGGTCCAGGCACCTGTCAAAACACTTCTGTTACTGACATTAGCTAGACATCAACGTCAACGTCAAACGTTAGACGTCAGCGTCATGTATAAGTTTTCAAAGGAAAAGACCTGACGGCTAAGTGGCGCTAACTGGTGGTGTGAAAATTCCTAAACACCCTCATTGGACAAATAAGAATTATTGGACAAGCAACCGTGGACTATCAGGCTTTATATGTATGTAATCTTTTTATATTACAGTTTAGGTTTCAATAATTTTATACTAGCTGTCGCGACAAACTTCATGAAGCAGATTTTTTTTCAGTCTCACCTTTTAGACCTTTCCTGAGCTATTACAAATATTTCAAGACCAAAATCAGGCAAATCGGTGGAACCGTTCTCGAGTTTTAGCGAGACTAACGAACAACTAATCATTTTTATACATAAGATTAAAGAATTAACCGTAAATTTCATGACATCCGCACCATTCAAACTAAAGCAGTCTATACCTTTTTGAAATATTATATATAACTATAAAATATTTCAAAAAGGTTATACCTAGACAATTTTTTACATTTTGGCAATAAATATACAAAAATTTACCGTTTTTCACATTGGCAACCCTACATAAATAACGACCTCTGCCCTGTCGCGTCGTAAACGCATCTTTACAGTAATGAAACGCTATCAAGTCCAGTGTTGCCACTCTCAAGTAGCCACACCTAACGCGTTAGACCGCTTACAGACCAGTGGCGTAACAGATTCTGTATCTTATATGAATACGCAAACATTTACAATTAATATAGCTGCTAGTTAACTATAATAAACCTATTTCCCTATTGGTTCTACAGAAGCAGATCTCTGCATAATTATTTTAAAAACATGAAAATTAATTAAGCTTATTTCATTATCGGCTTTCGAAGCTTATGGCGGAGATGAGCAACCGGTACACCTACATGCAGTATGGCTGTCGGATCTTGGTGAGTCTGAAGCTAGGCTCTGTGAATGTTAGCGCTTGAAAACTCGTACAAAAATAAGGATTTCAAAATAGCAATAACAACTGCAAATTGCAATTTGTTATATAATATAACATTCTACCCTATATAATTGTATACCTTATATTATTTACCTTATACATTGTTTGTTAACATGATTTACTTTTAATCTTTGAACCCATTTAAATAATGATCTTTGTTATTTAATGTACCTCATTTAGCTATTTACTGTTCTCACTAAAAGTTTGTCATTAACTTATGATCTATGTTATCTAATGTACTTCATTTAGCTATTTACTGTTCTCACTGTCATAGGTTGTCATTAGCTTATTAGTTAATAAGCTAATGTTATTTACTTTTCCCATAAATTTACTCATATAAATACATGTCCATAGTTTTAAGTTAGTGAGTTCCATTCCAACCTTCTTTTGTAAAAGTTATAATCGTTGTCAAATAAAATAAATTTATATTTAAAGTCGTTTGTGCCTTTACCATATAACAAATTTGGCGCAGCCGGTAGGATCGCGTGTGCATAAGACGAAGTTAAAACGTGTAATTCCAAACGGTCAAAATCGCCTAAGTGAAGAAGCACGGTAGCTGAAGGCTTTTGAAAAACTTCGCCGGACCTTCGTGAAATGAAGCTCAGCATCGCGACCAGTATTTTACTGTTATGGTAAGTGGCCTAAAACGTACTTATTGCTCTACTACCTCATATCTCTCTATATATCTTTATACCTCGTCGGTTATCCAATCCTATTTCCTATTATTTACTAACTCCATAAATCTTATCCACTACATTCACTACTTGTAAAAAAAACCCTAAATCACGATGCAGGACAACAAAGTGTTTTCTAGCTCAGAGTTAGACCTAGGAACTCTCCTAAAACTAATTCCCGATTTTGACACCTCACAAAATTCTCAAGTATATAGATTTATTCGGTCATGTGACTCCGCGTTCAAACTTGCAAACATACACCAGGAAACTGTTCTTTTAACGTACGCATTAAATAAACTCACTGGGCCAGGTTCATCAGACGTCCATGCTAAGCAATTTTTTAAATGGTGCGACCTTAAACAATTTTTGATTCAAAAATTCTCGCAAACAAAATCTCTCGCTCATTTAAATTTAGAACTACAGTCCTACTTCCAAAAACCTCAAGAAGGCATCACCGAATTCTTTCTTCGTGTCGACTTATGTAGGAGTAAAATTCTAGAAAAGTTAACGGCAGAGATTACAGACTCTACATTGGAGGGACGCAAAGCCACCACCGAAGAGACAGCTCTCAATGTATTTGTCAACGGTCTAAATTCAGACATAGGGATAATGCTTCGTGTTCGTTCCTTCACGAACTTATCAGATGCGGGAAATTTTGCAATCCAAGAAGAAAAAATTCGTAACATGAACAAAGCTAGACAAACTTTATATAACATCCCAAGTAGTCAAAATAGAACAGCATATCAACCAATACAACCGAGACCTAGTTCGCAGTTCAAAAATCCTGTCAAACTATGTAATTACTGTAAGAAACCGGGTCACCTAATTTCAGAATGTCGGAAAAGGGAGTATAACAATACTCTAAGAAATCAAAATCAACAAAATCAACGCACAGCAGTTCCTGCTGCAAAAATTAATAATTTAAACTCCGAAGCGGCCGAGGTGTTGGACATGTCTTCGGGAACCGCTTCAGCCCACTCGTACAATGTCCAGACAATGATATCAAATCTAGAAATGCAATAACTATAGATTCTACCCACTTTGGAAAACATACTTCCTTCTATCCAGTCCATCGGGGACAATTTCGTGACGCTAGCACTCAAACACTAGCCACAACCACAGAAGAAGTATCAATCCAAACTCAACTAAATCCTAAATCTGTTCCTAACTCTAAATCTAAGTCTAAATCCAAATCTAAATCTATATCAAACTCAAAACCTCAATCTAAATCGAACTCAAATCCTAAATCTATGTTAAAATCAAGTCCTAAATCTTTGTCAAATTCAAATTCTAAATCGATGGATACCGAATCCATTACTATTTCTACACTAAACGTACCTCCAGAAAATCTTCTACATTGCCGATTCCACATCGAAGGTAAACCGGTAACATTACTCATTGATACAGGAGCCGCCATATCCGTTCTTAACAAGAAACATATTGGTAGTGCCCCTCTAGACCAATCGTGCGTCGTATCAATTGTAGGTATATCAGGTAACGAATCTTCTATTCAAAGTTTCGGCAAAGCTCAAATTTCTCTAGATCATTTCCCAAAATTTAATTTTCACATAGCAAACCTCAACATTCAAGCAGACGGTATCTTAGGCAATGACTTTATGAGTAAATTCAATGTCAATATCTATGTACAATCAAAAATTATGCGTATACGAGATCGTAGTTACAAATTATTTCATTTTGAAGAGAAACCAACAGAATCCGTAGATAACAAACAGTACGTAGGCCAGCGAACCGAAACTGTTATCACATGCTATACTGATGATATTCAAAACGGAGCCGCCTTAATTGAAAAACAAACCATTTGCGACGACGTCACCATTCCTAACGCCTTAGTCACAGTAAAAGATAACAAATTCCTAATCACTTGTGTAAATTCTGGTAACAATGATAAACTTCTATTAACACCTAGAGTTCACGCATTCGAACTAGCTACAATTGAATCCTCGAATGAATTCTCAATAAACTCAGCAAATAAACACACGTTAAGGGATAATCAAAACAAAATAGACAAACTCATTCGCAGAGATCACCTCAATGAAGAAGAAAATCAATCTCTGAGTAAAATTGTCATGGAATATTCAGACATCTTCATCACAGAAAACGAACCCTTGACATTCACAAATCACACCAAACACACAATCCCTACTACATCTGAAACACCGATTAATACAAAAACTTATCGATTTCCGTATGTGCATCAACAAGAAGTAAAAACTCAAGTCCAAAAGATGCTAGATCAAAATATTATTCAACCGAGCTCATCTCCTTGGAGCAGCCCTATCTGGGTTGTCCCCAAGAAACTCGACGCATCAGGGAAACAGAAATGGCGTATAGTCATCGATTATCGTAAACTCAACGACATCACTATAGGAGACAGTTATCCTCTGCCCAACATAACCGACATTCTAGACAAACTGGGCCATTCAATTTATTTCACTACCTTAGATCTTGCCTCGGGATTCCATCAAATCGAACTTGACTCTAAAGATATTCCAAAAACAGCTTTTAACACACCATACGGACATTACGAGTTCCTTAGAATGCCATTTGGTCTCAAAAACGCACCTGCAACGTTCCAACGTGCTATGGACAGTGTTCTCCAAGGCTTACAAGGTGAACGTTGTTTTGTGTACCTGGATGATATAGTAGTATTCGCATCAAGTCTTCAGGAGCACGAACAGAAACTTATCGAAGTATTCAACCGACTTAGAGAGAACGGTCTGAAAGTCCAACCCGATAAGTGTGAATTTATGCGGAAAGAAGTAGCCTATTTGGGACATATTATTTCTAGCGAAGGTGTGAAACCAAATCCGGACAAAGTTAAAGCGGTTAGAGAATTTCCGGTTCCTAAATCTTGCAAAGATATTAAATCATTTCTAGGCCTTGCAGGTTACTACAGGCGCTTCATAGCAAATTTTAGTCAAATAACAAAACCGTTAACAGGACTTCTAAAGAAAGACGTACCTTTCATTTGGGGTGAGTCCCAACAACGCGCTTTCGAAACCTGTAAAGATATCCTCACTACATCCCCTATATTACAATATCCAGATTTTAGTAGAGAATTCGTGTTAACAACAGATGCCTCTATTCACGCCATTGGTGCTATTCTTTCACAAGGTGAAGTCGGCAAAGACTTACCCATAGCATATGCCTCACGTACGCTTAATAAAGCCGAATCCAATTACTCTACCATAGAACGCGAACTCCTTGCAATCGTATGGGCTGTGAAACACTTCCGTCCCTATTTATTCGGCCGAAAATTCAAGATCGTTACCGATCATAAGCCTTTAACGTGGCTTTTCTCCATCAAAGACCCAGGTAGTCGTCTTGTCCGCTGGAGATTAAAACTAGAAGAGTACGACTATGAAATTATTTACAAAGCCGGAAAAATCAATACAAATGCAGACGCATTATCTCGCCCACCAATATTGAATTCAAATATTATAGATCTAACTTCAGACGATCCTCCATCTCCCGACTCTATTGATTACTTACAAATGAACTACGAACATTTTATATCGCAAAACGCTTCCTTCGATAGTCCAAAATTAAAAATATCTCCTGATAACCTCTTAGACCCACGACATAAAAATATATTTATCCCTATATCCTGTCAACTCTCAGATCAAAATAATATTTTTAATGAAGCCATTGAATCCTGCTCTCAGACAAACCCCTATTTAGAAAAACCTAAATCTCTTTATGATTCCGATCTCCTTATTTCAGATAAAAAGCAAAACTTATACTTCTGTCCTACAAGACCCACACATTTTGATCCTTGGGATTCCGAAAGTTACTTTAAATCATTATTATCGTGTTTACAACAAAACAAAATTGAATCTCTTTTTGTACCTGATTTAAAAAATGATCTCACCTGCAAATTGAAAGGCAACGAACAATTACGCATCACTTCTTATTTAGCCGAAATGTACGATTGTGATATTACAATCTGTAATAATAATATTCGATATCCCAAACCAGAAGAAATCTCACAAATCCTGAAGACCTACCATGATGAACCTCTTTCAGGACATCGCGGTATTTTAGAAACAAATAGAAAAATACGGGATAACTTCTTTTGGAAAGGCATGACAAATGACATCAAAAACTACATCGAGTCATGCGTTACATGCCAGCGTAATAAAATACAGCGGAAAAACTTTCAAGCTCCTATGATAATTACATCCCAATCAACTGAACCATTCGAACGAGTGTCTATGGACCTAGTCTCTTACTCAGATATTAGCGATAACAACAACAAATATGTTTTAACTCTTCAAGATGACCTAACTCGATTTGTACAAGCCTATGCTATTCCCGATAAAGAAGCCGTAACTGTAGCTAAAGAATTAATTCATTTTTGTCAACATTACGGTGTTCCTAAAAGATTTCATTCCGATCAAGGCACTGAATTCATGAATAACGTATTAAAACAATTAACGAAATTTCTTGGTTCTAATCATACTTTTAATACTGCATACCATCCTCAAACAAATGGCGCCCTCGAAAGGGTCCATGCGACCTTACGTGATCACATTCGAATGTATCACAGTCGTCGTCTTAAAAACTGGGATAAAATTATACCTTTTGCCATCATATGTCATAATACTTCAGTTAATAGTTCCACTAATTACACACCTCACGAATTATTATTTGGCTATAAACCACGTCCATTTTATAATATTAAAACTATTCCCGACTACACATCCTGCGATTATTTAAAAGATTTAAATGAACGGTTAAGAATTGCTCGAGACTCAGCTCTTAAAAACTTACAAGCTATGAAAGAAAAAGCTAAAGATCGATATGATAGTCAAATTAAAAACTTCCCGCAGTATCAAGTAGGCAGTAAAGTTATGTTAAGAATTCCTAATCCAAATAATTTGGACCCTAAATGGGAAGGACCTTATCGAGTTATACGTGTTGGTTTCAATCATAACTACACGATTCAGAAAGCCAATCGTAATCAACTTGTGCATGCAAACAGGCTCAGACCATACCATTTGCATGAAACCTTAGTTTAGTAATAATATTTTCTTATTGTAGCATAGTTAATAATCTTAAATCTAGACTCTAGTTTTATTTTACTCTTACAGGGTCAGCTATACAGCGGCTCAATCCTCTAATCCCTATAACTTTTACAACATTATGCAAAATCCTTACATTAGTTTCGTAATTTGCTCCATTTTAAAATTATTTTTATACATTCTGCTTTATAAGTTCTATGTCTATATTAAAAATTACATTATAAGTAAACAAAAGGTCAAGTCGCAATCTAACCAAAATCAAAATCTTCTATTATCCAACCACGCTAGATCTAATAAACAACTAGTTAGCCCTGTTACTATAGATAATATTAATAAAATCTTAGATTCGTCTCAACTCTCTGCATATGTTTACTCAGATAGATTAGTCTATATATTAGATTTCCCACTTATTAAACCCGAATCCTTAAAACTCTACCATATCTATTCAATCCCTATCCAACATCCCAATTCCTCACTCTATACCACCATCCTATCAGAGCATAAATATTTGGCCACGAACCCTAGCGGTGAACACTACATATCTACAAGCTCATATGACAACTGCAAGACATACGCTGAAAGAAGAAGCGTGTGTCGAGACATCATCGTCTACAACTCTGATTCACGACCTGTTTGCGAACTACAAATCCTACTCAGCGTCTCAAACGACATCCCAAGCATCTGTACAACCACAACCTTCGCCGCACAAATCAACACATTCCAACGCTTGGAAAACAACAAATGGCTCTACATCCTCAGTAACGCAACACAGTGCAACATAAAGTCTCACATCACAATATCTACGGTTCAGGAATTATTACCCTCGAAGAAAACTGCAAACTTTACACTGGATACAGTACTCTATCAGCACACCAAAGCAGAGAAGACAACATCACTTTTCCTATTATAGTTCCTGACATCAGAACTGAAGATTGCTTCGACGAAACTGGAGATCACCATTTTCCAAAGCTTCTACCTATCACGATCAACGAAACACCATTAGACTCACTCAACAATCTCAAACATCAATTAGATAAACACAATGAAGACATCCAGAAGTTAAAAGAGAAACCTTTCATCCAACGCCATCAGAATAGATTTTCTTGGTTCTACTTCGCATCAGGAACCCTCATGTTACTATTTTTAATGTATAAAATATTCAGAAGATGTCTAAAACGTACAAATACTTTTGGTTGCAATAATGATGACAACCACTGCATCCAGATCTTCAACAACTGCTTCGGAAGAACATCAAGACGACATCATCAATCAACACATCACATCCAGAACATCCCGATGACCACATTGAACCAGACCGCCACATCATGTATCTCAGACGATGACAGCGACGACAATTCCTCCACTCCAAAAAGATTCGGCGCTAACGCCCAATCTTTATTCTAGGTGGGGAGGTGTTATATAATATAACATTCTACCCTATATAATTGTATACCTTATATTATTTACCTTATACATTGTTTGTTAACATGATTTACTTTTAATCTTTGAACCCATTTAAATAATGATCTTTGTTATTTAATGTACCTCATTTAGCTATTTACTGTTCTCACTAAAAGTTTGTCATTAACTTATGATCTATGTTATCTAATGTACTTCATTTAGCTATTTACTGTTCTCACTGTCATAGGTTGTCATTAGCTTATTAGTTAATAAGCTAATGTTATTTACTTTTCCCATAAATTTACTCATATAAATACATGTCCATAGTTTTAAGTTAGTGAGTTCCATTCCAACCTTCTTTTGTAAAAGTTATAATCGTTGTCAAATAAAATAAATTTATATTTAAAGTCGTTTGTGCCTTTACCATATAACAAATTGCAATCATTTATTTTTTTTAAACTTGGCAGGAAGATTGATTATGAGGTATAACTAATAATGAATATCCGATGATATCCACTTTAAACAGTTTTTACGAAATTTCACCCCTAAGAGATACACGGGAGTTGGAAGTCTGTATGAAGAAACCGAATATCACGCGGGCGAAGCCGCTGACAGAAACCAACCAGTCTATAAGTATATGTGTGTCTGTTTGTTCCTTGGTGACACTGTAGAAACGAAACGAAAGAAATTAACACCCGTATTCACAAACAATACTCAAACGACCCTTGACTAAGCAAACGCACAGCGTTGAATAGAGGCTCTGTGATTGGTTCGTTTGTGTTGCGTAGTTCACAAACCTTGCCCTGTGCGCTCGCGAGCACTGTGAGACTGCATAGTAACGTTTGTGAATACGGGTGTTAATCTCTTGAGCCTCAAGCGAACGCACACGTATTGTCTTTCTATTATGTCTCTAATTACTCTATTCGAAAGGAAAGGTAAAAAGACAAAAATACTGACTCCCATACTCGACCACTTACGTTTTAGCTGCTAAAATGGCGCAATAAACTTTCCCATCTTCAAACTATAGAATCACAGTAGGTACGCTAGATACTGTTTGATTTTTCATAATAATATGTTGATATTGATGACTAATTCTGTAATCGGTCACTATGACAAAGGAAATCACATGTGATCTTGATAAGAAAACCCCAGAAAATAATTCACTGATCTCTTTAAGATCAGTGAATTTTCAGCTGGTGAATCATCAATGACCAATAACATGACAAATACGTACCATCAAATACCTATACTTGACAAACCTGTTGGTCTAGTGGTTAGTAGCCCTGACTGGTGCAGGAGGTCGTGGGGTCGATTCGCACCCAGTAATCCTTGCCTCCCGGGGCCGAGGGTTGGTGCGAAAGCGTTACACCGGGGCTCTGGGAATAGGGCAATTAAGGCACGGGGTAGGTTGTTTAGTCATTAAGAGTCTGACACTGTTTTCCGCTTTGTCCAAAAGCGGGATTCGTCATTCGATGATTTTTACCTACCATAAAAAAAAACAAAAAAAACAGTAACCCTTAGTGTGAAGTATCGTTACCGCTTACTAGAAGACGCAGACGAGAAAAGCGTCCCACAATGTGAAACTGTCGCGGTGATTCGATGGATGAGAGACGCACAGAACTGGTTGTTATAGCAACACTTGAGAGAGAGACCTATGTCCAACTGTGGACGTCTTACGGCTGAAACAATGATGTAAATAAAGAAAGTGGAAACCGGTCCACTCTGTAAAGTATTTTCTTATAGTATAAAAGTCCCTTGACGATGGAAATGTCAGTTTCAAATGAAAAATCAATAAATGATTCATTTACAAATAAAGTGTCTTTTGACATTCCTAGTCGTAACATTTACCTATAATAATTTATTCACTATAAATTTTGCACAAATTCTATAAATTTTGTGTCATTTGAACAGTAAGCAATCATGGAGTTATATCCTAGCAATAGACTAGCAGATTCAAAGAAACTATTTGTCAAAATACTGAAAAGTTAATACAAAAGTCCGCTGCAGCGCTTCATTGGCATTATGTCGTCTAACAAAACTTAAAAAAAACAGCGCTCTCACACTGCGTGACCGTCAAAACTGCACTAATGTCATCAATGTAAAGGTGTATGACCTGCAGATCACCTAAGTAACTGTACGGTACGCCTAATCTAGTGCATATTACATATGCATATGCAAGCAATATTCGTTGAATGTGGACAAATTAGATAAAAAAATAAAAAAGATAAAATCTCCCGTCTGTAGGATCCTTATCCGGTGCATAAATAAAATCATTACTTCTAATAACTAAAACGACATTTCAAAAGATCTAAACTAAACATTAGTTTTAATAGCTGGTAGTAAAGATTCTCACGGGTGATCGCTAGATTCTTGCGATTTTTAATTTGCGTTTTACGTCATCGTATGGCAAGGTTTCATCGTGGTTATGCATTGTGAGAATGGCCGCCAATCGGAATAATAGTGCTTGGCAAACGTTTAGTGATGGTCGCTTATTTTTCTTTTTTTTTTTACATGCAACCTTTTTTCAATTTTGAGAGCAGTATAGTCTATGGTTATTTCATTTTGCCATTGTATTGTTACGCCGTGGAAATAGAACACGCCGTTTCTTCGACAAAGTCAAGAGTATCACCGAATAATTAAAACGCATTGCTAGTCGAAACCTCCAGAATAGAAGTACGTACCAGGGCCTAGCAAATTCTAGAAAAATCGGACACGTATAAGTAGGTACTCAATAATTCTGAGAACTTTTGTAGGTACTTAAGTAACTTGGTAAAGGAATTTGTACCTTCAGTCTTTTACTATAGAGTCGAAATTCGTATGAGTCGTGGGGTCGAGTAGTTACCTACCGGTAGGTAATAAGAATAATTTATTGCTTCGCGGAAACGGTTTCTTTTGTTCTGGTGTGGCCTCGAACCTTCGGTATCTAGAATTTTCTTGGCTCTGAGTATAAATACGTGTTCGCTGGCCGGACGGGAGTCAGTTTTGATTTCGACAGCGATCAGTGCGAACTATCCAAGTCAAGTGAAGAACGTTTTCATCCATACGACGACCTAAGCGATATTTCTACGGATCTCTAGAGTGCATTACGAAGTGGTTTATTGGCGATTGGACTAAATTGGTGTTTTGTTTGTGGAAAATAAATCTCTCTATTAGTAAACCGGCATTTGATTACTCACGTTCGTAACAACTGGTGTCAGAAGTGAGATGCCATTACTACAGAGGGACGACGAACAGCGACCACGAACAAGGAGACAAACGGAGATGGATGCTGCGCGTCACCGACTGGAGGAAGAAGATCCGGCTGGTGTCGGAGCAACGGCAGCTGCTGAGATGCCAACAGGACCAACTTCAGAAATGAGCCTCGCTGCGGTGTTGGCTGCCATGCAAGCTAGTATGGAAGCCGTTCGCCGCGAACAGGAAGCCGCTCGCCGCGATCAAGAGGCTAAGCAGAACCTTATCCTCGAGAAAATCGATCACGGCCTCGTCACGCTGGGCGAGAAAGTAAAGAATCTCACCTTAGAGGTCAAGGAGGTTTCCGCCCGAACTGATACTTTGGAAACCCGAATAGATGGCCATGAAGATCGCCTGCTGGACATCAATAGAAAAATTGTCAAGCTGGAAGCACGCGAACCCATTGCCATTGGCTCATCAGCGCACACCCACTGTACGTCGGCCGCAAAGTTTGATGTGCCACGTTTTGACGGCACGTCGTCATGGACTGCCTTCAAATACCAATTCGAAACGTTGGTGAAGACAAACCACTGGGATGATGAGCAGTCTTTCGCGGCGTTAACCTTAGCTCTACGTGGGGACGCCCTACTGGTCCTAGAGAACCTTCCTTCGGACGGTAGGACCTTGGAGCGTCTAATGGAAGGGTTAGACACCCGCTACGGTGACAAGCACCTCGAGCACGTATTCCGCGCGCAGCTTCGCGAGAGAACACAAAAGCCCAACGAGAGCCTCCAACAGTGGGGTGTCGAGGTTGAACGGCTGGTGCGGCGCGCATACGTGTCGATGACACCGGAGACCGTGGAAGTATATCTGGTGCAGGCATTCATCGACGGTCTACGGGATACTGAAGTAAGAGCTACGGTGCGACTTGGACACCACCAAACTCTGAAGAGTGCGATGGCTCACGCTTTGGAAGTGGAAGCCGTACGACAGGATTCACGCACGCACAGAGTTCGAGAAGTGGTGGTCTCGCCTTCAGTGCAGCCGCGCCAACGAGAAGGGGTAGTTTCTTCTTCGGCAAAGTCCCGATATATTCCGACGTGCTACGGGTGCGGAGAAAAAGGGCACATTCGTACCGATTGCCCCAAAAGAAAGAGGGGAAGTGTGGACTCCGGAACCCAAGTTAACGAAGAGTCGTTAAACTAAATGTCGCCAGGGCCGCGGGGCGGGTGCTGGCTGGTCAACTTAAGGCCCCAACCATAACCATCAATCAAGTCCACAACGGAAATAGTTTGACCATAGAAGGAATACTGAATGAAAGAGCTTGCAATTTCACCGTTGACACCGGGGCGTCACGGACTATTATAAGACCTGAGTTGCTGAAACGTACGATCTTGTGGCAAAGAAAGTCTCCATCCTGCCGACTTCAGACAGCAACCGGCCAGCCAGTCTCCGTCCTCGGTGATACAGATGTAGAGTTAAAAATAGGTGATCAAGTCTACACCCATTCTGTATTAATTGCCAATATTACTGATGATTGCATTCTGGGTTTGGATTTCTTGCGGAAGTACCGATGTGTTTTGGATATTGATAGGGGAGTATTGAAGTTTCCAGACCAAGAAGTGTTCCTGCGGGGAATCAACATGTGTAACCTCTATTGTTTAAAAGATACGACATTGGCTCCGAGAACAGAAACTTTAGTTGAAGTAAAATTCCCTAAGAAAATCAGGCAACAAAGATGCGTAATAGTTGAGGATACTGACCGGCACCCGGAACTCATCACTGCGAGGACTTTAGTAATGACGAAAGGGAAATATAAAGTGAGAATAATAAATCTTGGGAAAAAGGAGGTCCATTTGAAGAAAAACAGTGTTGTTGGAAGATGTGAAGAAGTGAAGTATCTCCGCCAAATCAACACATCTCCAGTGAAGCAGGACTCGACAAAAGGTGAACCTGACCACATCCAGCAACTTCTGGAAAGTTCTAAGAACAATTTGTCGACCTCAGAACTACAGCAAGCCAGGGAATTTCTGCTACGGTTTCGGGATATTTTTGCGACGGGAAAGGACTGCGGAAGAACAGGCCTCGTCAAGCATGAGATAGACACAGGTGATGCTAGACCGATTAAACAAAGGCCGCGCCGCATACCCTGGGCTAAAGAAACTGAAGTGGCAGAAATGGTAAAGGACATGGCTGATAGTGAAATAATTGAACCTTCTACGAGCCCATGGTCTTCTCCTGTCGTTCTTGTGAAGAAAAAGGACGGCAGTACAAGATTCTGTGTCGACTACAGAATGCTGAATAACGTCACGAAGAAGGACAGTTATCCCTTGCCGAGGATCGACGATACGCTGGATATGCTCAGTGGTATGAGGTGGTTTTCAACCATTGATTTGAAAAGTGGCTACTGGCAAGTGGAAATCAGCGAGAAGGATAAAGAAAAGACAGCGTTCAGTACGGGCATTGGCAATGGCCTGTGGCAATTTAACGTCATGCCTTTTGGGTTGTGCAATGCTCCAGCAACCTTTGAACGCCTCATGGAACGAGTCATGGTTGGTCTTCTTGGTGACGTCTGTCTAGTATATTTGGATGACGTCATTATAATGGGCCGCACTTTTAAGGAAAACCTAAGGAACATGGAAAAAGTGTTCACCAGAATACGAGGGGCTAACCTAAAACTAAGCCCAAAGAAGTGTGCCCTGTTTAAGAAGGAGGTCAGCTACTTAGGACATGTGATTTCCGCCGACGGAGTGAGAACCGACCCTGAGAAGATAAAGGCTGTACAACAGTGGCCAGTTCCGAAGAACAAAACAGAAGTACGTGCATTTCTAGGGCTATGCACGTACTACAGAAGGTTTGTTATGAGTTTTTCGGACATTGCAAAACCTCTGCATCAATTGACTGAGGATAAAAGAGAATTTATCTGGGACAACAACTGTGAGTCAGCGTTCAACGAGCTGAAGCAACGGCTATGTGAAGCACCTATACTGGGGTATCCGAGTAGAGATGGAAGATTTGTCGTTGACACTGATGCCAGCAATACGGGAATTGGTGGCGTATTGTCACAGATGCAAGGTGACCGACAGATCGTGATCGCTTACTTCAGTAAGGCACTTTCAAAGCCTGAGAGGAACTACTGCGTTACTCGACGAGAACTGCTGGCTGTGGTAAAAACCTTGCAGCACTTCCACAAGTACCTCATTGGAAGGCAGTTTACGTTGAGGACGGACCATGCTGCATTGAAATGGCTGCTACAATTTAAAAACCCGGAGGGTCAAGTTGCAAGATGGCTCGAGCAGCTGCAGGAGTTCAATTTTGTGACAGAACATCGGAGTGGAAAAGGGCATAACAATGCTGATGCCCTGTCGCGACGTCCGTGTGATGAAGACTGCAGACATTGCCAGCAAAACGAAGCCAGAGAACACGTGAACTTGATTAGAACTGAAGGCAACTTCAAGAAATCCCAGGAAGAAGATGACGATATTCGACCGATACTGGACTGGATGCGTAGTGGAGCTAGGCCCCAGTGGAGTGAAGTATCGTCACTTAGTCCCGTCACAAAGAGCTACTGGGCGCAGTGGGACAGTTTAGTCCTGGAGAATGATGTGCTCTGTAGGAAATGGGAATCGAATGATGGCAAGGAGGTGACTACACAAGTGATAGTACCACGAAGTGAAGTGGTCCCCCTGCTACAGGAAATACACGATGGTGCTTCTGGTGGACACCTGGGGATCAAGAAAACTCTACTGAAAGTGAGACAGCGGTATTACTGGCTCAATTGTAGAGATGACATAGAGCAGTGGTGTCGGAAATGTACAGCGTGTGCATCTGTGAAAGGACCACAGACTAGAAGCAGGGGCAAGCTTCAGCTGTATAACGTGGGAGCCCCTTGGGAACGAATTGCCATCGACGTCGCTGGACCATTTCCAATTACAAATGACGGAAACAAATACATATTGGTGATCCAGGACTATTTCACAAAGTGGCCCGAAGTTTTCGCCATACCCAACCAGGAAGCGACGACAGTGGCAAAGAAGGTGGTTGAAGAAGTAGTGTGTCGGTATGGCGTACCTTTGGAGATCCATTCCGATCAAGGCCGAAACTTCGAATCTGCGCTGTTCCAGGAAATGTGTACCCTTCTGGGGATTTACAAAACACGCACAACACCTGCGCATCCACAGTCGGACGGAATGGTGGAAAGATTTAACGAAACCCTGGAGAATCACCTGGCTAAGGTTGTCGATGACCATCAGAAGGACTGGGACCGGTACATTCCACTATTTCTGATGTCTTATCGATCGGCAGTACACGATAGCACGGGACATACTCCAGCAAGAGTGAATTTCGGCAGAGAGATGAGACTTCCAGTAGATGCCATAACTGGCGTGCCACCTGACAAGAACAAGCCAGTTACGGACTACGTCAGTGACCTTCAGGACCAATTGGATGAAGTGCATAAACGAGTACGTGAAAATAGCATGAACACCAGCTCCAAAATGAAAACTAGGTACGACCGTAATGCCAATACCAAGGGGTTTGAGGAAGGTTCACTAGTCTGGCTTCACAACCCGCTCCGACGAAAAGGGAAGTCGCCGAAACTTCAAGCTCGATGGGAGGGACCTTACACCGTGGTGAAAAGGATTAACGACGTAACCTACCGCATCAAGAAAGGACTAAGAGGGAAGCCTAAGGTAGTTCACTTGGATAGACTGGCGCCGTATCGTGGATCTAATGATGCTCGGGACGAGCATGACTAAGAGGGGGGCACTGTTACGCCGTGGAAATAGAACACGCCGTTTCTTCGACAAAGTCAAGAGTATCACCGAATAATTAAAACGCATTGCTAGTCGAAACCTCCAGAATAGAAGTACGTACCAGGGCCTAGCAAATTCTAGAAAAATCGGACACGTATAAGTAGGTACTCAATAATTCTGAGAACTTTTGTAGGTACTTAAGTAACTTGGTAAAGGAATTTGTACCTTCAGTCTTTTACTATAGAGTCGAAATTCGTATGAGTCGTGGGGTCGAGTAGTTACCTACCGGTAGGTAATAAGAATAATTTATTGCTTCGCGGAAACGGTTTCTTTTGTTCTGGTGTGGCCTCGAACCTTCGGTATCTAGAATTTTCTTGGCTCTGAGTATAAATACGTGTTCGCTGGCCGGACGGGAGTCAGTTTTGATTTCGACAGCGATCAGTGCGAACTATCCAAGTCAAGTGAAGAACGTTTTCATCCATACGACGACCTAAGCGATATTTCTACGGATCTCTAGAGTGCATTACGAAGTGGTTTATTGGCGATTGGACTAAATTGGTGTTTTGTTTGTGGAAAATAAATCTCTCTATTAGTAAACCGGCATTTGATTACTCACGTTCGTAACAGTATGATTAATTCTAGTTTGAAACCGTTTTTTTTTTTATAGTGGGCATAAATAATCCAATGACGAATCCCACTCTTGGGCGGAGCGGGAAACAGTATCAGACTCTTACTGAGTAAACACCCCACCCTGTTCCTTCTTTGCCCTTCGCACTGGGGCCAAGTCTTCGTATCAGAAAGAGACCCTGGGCCCCAGTAGGCTTCAAACCTTTTGCAGAGTCCCTACAGTTTCAGAAAATGGTTTCTGAACTTTTTTTTTTTATCAATTATTACTAATCTGCACTAAGTAATTTCTTAATTTCCTCTGTATTTTTTTTAATAGGTCAGACACATTGCACACACACATTTCAGAAAATTATCTTGTTGACATTGTTTTGTTTCCTTGGATTTAGAAAGTACCAACCCTAGGTCGGGTGCACACTGGCTGAAACGTAACATGAAAGAATTTGCCGTCCACGTTGACGCAACGTATCATGCAATGTAACAGAATTCATTGCACACGACCCGCGCGAACAGAGCATGTCGACTGTGTATTTGTGTAATATATGCATATTATAATAATATTTAAAATCAGCAAATGTTTAAAAAAATATACTTATGCAGTCTGTTGGAAATAAAAGGTGAATTTGTTTTTTTCTTAATTATTTATTCATTAATATCCATTTTGTCCCTTTCAAAGTAATCCCCCTCAGATATAAATGATATAATAATATGTATGTATTGCTCTCTCTTCAGTTTTTTGGGAATAGGAAAACGTCACAGAAATACTCGCGAAAATTTTAAATTCACTTCGTACTCTCTCTACTCGGTCGGAATACTGGGGTCCTGGAACTAAGGCAGGAAGGAACGGTGGGTCGTTTAGTCAGTAGGACACTGTTTCTCGCTGCACCTAAGGGCGGGATTTGTCATTCGTTGATTTTTCCCACTATAAAAAAAATACATATGAAATGCTCCTTTCATATTACCTATCATGTTACGTTCCACCAGTCCACCAGAGACTTTGACCCCTGAGTTTGTTTCGGTGTTTCTTCTCAGAGTAGTCAGCTAGGAAACACCGGACTCATCTCGTTTAAACTGACAAAAAAAATGACGTGTAAAAGTGTTGTGAAAAACCTATTTGCAAAAATAAATGTCATTTATCATTTACCAGTCTACACCCGGCTCTAGACGCCAGCAAACCAAACAGGTCCTTCTATATGACCCCAAGATGCGCCGTCGCCGCTCAAATACACATAATTTTCAAATTACCGTATCGAATACACGTTCATATTTCGAAGCCGTAATTATCCAATATGGTAACATTTAACACTACTAGTCTATGAAGCAATGGAGAACGCCTTACATAAATTCACTAATTACTCGGCAGACGAACAGAAATATAAGTATGTTGACTAGTTATGCGGGGATACAATTGGTACCTACGCTATTTTTGGGAAATATAAGTTGTTTTTTTTTAATTTAGTAGATAAGTAATTAAAATATAGAATTCCCTCTCCTTAAGAGGATGCCTGAGTCCCTTAATGCTATAATTCTGATAATATGCTATGCTATTATATTATTCCTTACAATTCCTCAATCTTTTCTTTAAAAAAAAATTAAGTACGTAATTTTTTTATTAATATTTTTTTTTTGTTTTCAAACAGATTTTTTATTATTATTAATTGATATCTAAGGTTTAGCTTGAACATCACCGTATATAGAAATCTATAGCTAATTAGCTATCCATGGATTTCTGGATTTTTTTTTTTCAATATGGGAATTTCTATAAATTCCCATAATCATTTCATAGCACAACAACTAGTAGATGACACTTAAAAAAAAACTTAAAACAGCTCCGAATTTTATTACACAAACACTTTCCATGGACAATTTATCGAAATTATAGTGTTTTACGATCGATTGAAATGAAAACACGAGTAATCATTAGCTTGTCTATGGTAACGGTGGCGGGAAAACATCTGACGGCGGCCATGATGAGTTCCAAATGATATTTTATGCGATAATCAAATGAGTTTATCAAAGTATTTACATAAATAGTACCGCAGTTTATGCAAGTGAGCGCTTGTTGTGTAACATTGCATTCTTGAGCCAGGTATGCGTAAGCGCTGAAACCGAGGTAATCGCGTACTTTCGCGGCGAATCGTAAACTTGAATCGATTTCGTGATATTTGTAGCATCGATATTGTTTTTTTTTTATTAACATGTTTTTTGGTTTTTGTTTGGATTTTCCCACAGTTGTTTTTTGTGGTCAAGACCTAGGTGTTGCTTGTTATTTTATTATTATTATATGTATTTTAAAAGGCTTGCGAAAAAATTTATGCAAACATTGCAATAATCCTGAAAGTTTCAAAATAATGTAATAACTGTTTTGCTCTGGTTGACCTGACCAGTAGTAGGTATCATTTCATTAAGTATACCTACTAATATTAGGTTTATTGAAATATCAACATACGTGTGCTATTTTTATACATATTTTTGCCAAATTATTAACGATAGTTTCTATTAGTTTTAGCACTAACGATAGTTTCATTTCAATTACGATCCATGGGTTTCAGACATTATCTTTTTTAATTGCAATCAAACAGAAGACAGATGACAGCTATTTTACGGTTAGATACCGATCTTTTTGTGTTAAAAAGCAGATATAATATCAATTAATTAAGAACAACTGAACTAATTGAAATTCAGCAAAGAAATTGATTAGCTACATACTTATTCGAGTCATGCGCACATAGATAAAAATCGAAGCATTCTTAAGCAAAAACCTCTTGAACTCAATAAGTTAATTAATGGTTTTAATTAGCGATAGGTACTTCATTATAGTTTTACAATGATAATCTAAAATTAGATAAACATAGTTAAAACTACGTAGTTACAAAACATGCAAAAAGATCATAGTAGAAAAATTCGCGAATTCCTATAATCAAATGTTTGTCATGGGAACACTTTCGACTAACATTACCACGCTTACAAATTAATATAGATAATTTTAAATTACTGTTTTCACTCCAAACGTATCCGTCATAAAATTCACTCATCAACTTCGTCGAATCAATTCATACGTCAGGTGAAAACCTAGTTAACGAACCAAGAAATATTCTCAAAACCAACCTTATTACAAAGTGTTAAGGTTTATATAAAGTTACTATGTAAGTTTGTAAGAATGTCACAATAGTGATGTGACGTATAGAAATGTCAAAGACACAATGAAGCAATGAAATTGTCCACGCACGGACATTCCTCTCATAGTGTCAATATTGTTCTCTATTGTTCGATGTCAATTAGGTAATTGAATTGGAATATGCTATTTAAGTTTGCCTTTGATGTATATGATGTGTGTTTATCCGTTTAGAGATGTTTAAGGTGATGATATTGTGATGTGATTTTATTGTTTTTAGTAGGAATATAGCTTTTTTATGGTGGGAAAAATCATCTGATGACAAATCCCGCCTTTGGACGGAACGGCAAATAGTGTCAGACTTTTGCTGACCCCGTTTTTTCGTTACCTTAGTTCCAGAATCCTGGTGTAACGCCCCATTGCCCCAGGAGGCTTTGTTCCTGCTAGGACACTACAGTTAGCAGACAACTCCTTGAGACGCGCGGGAACAGTGCGCGCCGTCGACAGTTTGGGCTTGGACGGCTTGGTCCGTACGATCCATGATACGGCTCGCCATATTATGGATCGTATTTAAAATGAAGTGGTAAAGTTAACTGTCACGTTGAAATAAAATATCTGCTATTAGATAATCATATTTTGACACAATTGCAAATTATTAGACTTCCTAAATTAACCATTTAAAGTGTAAAACTGTACTGCAGCCTGAAAACTTGTCAAGACTCTGTCATTAAAGTAGTTTTTATGTTCTTAACTGGAAATCGTCAGTTCGGAAACCGACATTAATTTGTATAAATAATATTGATAAGTTGATATATCGTGCGACAAGGAAGTAATTTATTTTTTTAGCATAAGAACAATAAAGAAAGCTGTTAAAAAATAAACAACCTAACTTCAACCAAGAAGGTATTTTTATTATTTTTATTTTATTTATTTACTATCTTTTGTCAGCGGCTTCGCCCGCGTACATAAAATATAGCCTATGTCACTCAGGAGTAAAGCAGCTTTCTATTGTTGCTAAAATTTTTTCAATCGGACCAGTAGTTTCAGAGATTACCTCCTGACCTCCGTTTGATTCACTTAGAGGGTGAATTACGGGAAATCCTTTCTTAGTGCTCGCTTACGCCATAAAAGAAAGCCTTGTGTAGTTTCGGCTATGCGTTGATAAATTGAGTCAGTTTCTTCTTTTATATATATATAGATTATACTAGCGACCCGCCCCGCAGCTTCGCACGGGTACTGATATTGAATATATTATGCACGTATTATACACGTAAACCTTTCTCTTGAATCACTCTAACTATTTAAAAAAAAACGCATCAAAATCCGTTTCGTACCTTTAAAGATCTAAGCATATATTGGAACAGCCAACTTTGTTTTATACTATGTAAGGATTGGTTAAAACTTTATTGTACAACTTTGTTGTCCAGATTGTTTGTTAGCTAGTTTTAATTTTGCGTCATCTCGCGTGAACAAACTGCTTTTCTTTCTTCATCTTTCAACAAAAAAAAAAAACTAAACAATCATCAAGATAAAATAAACAGACTTCTTTATCTTTTACAGATAAAAGATAAAACGAAACATCTAGGAAGTTCTTTCAATTAAATATCCTTCAGTCAATCAGCAAAACATACATTACGCACGAAGCACACTGCCATGTTTTAATTGCGATGCAATGCCCACTTTGCATCGCTATCAGTCCACCTTGACCTACAGTTGTCGGTTACTCTGATTCGTTATCAATATATTAAGAACAATGATTTTTATTTTGCGTCTAAAAAAATTGGTAGGCTGTACCGGAGTTCCGTATCATTAGATTTTTTATAAAAGTGTTCAGGATTTTTTTAAAGTAAATTTGCAGTAGACCTCGATCTGCGAGGATTCCGGCGACTAGGACCGCAATTAACTGGGACCGCGGTCCCCGATTCCGGATTCCACTCTTAAAGAAGAATGGTCCGAGTCGCCGGAAGAAAAATGATGAAATTAAATGAATCCGGCGACTGGGACCGCGGTCCGAGTTAATTGTGGTCCCAGTTGCCGAAATCCTCGATCTGCTGAAACATTGAATATGATTACATTTCCTTTAACTTAATATTAAAGTAGTAAGTAAGCAAGATCAAAACGAAGTTCTAGAAACAACATGTAACTAATATGCACACCCATTATATCAAGAGTTGATGCGAAAGCGTATTGCCAGGGCGCTGGGACCAAGGCAAGGAAAGAACGGGGTAGGTGGTTTAGTCAGTAAGAGTCTGACACTGTTTCTCACTCTGCCCAAGAGCGGGATTCGTCATTGGATGATTTTTACCTACCTTATCAAAAACGCACAGGTATATAAGGAGGTACAGATACTGTATCGAATCTTGAACCTCGGTGAAAGAGCGAAGATCGCGATTTGCGAATCATACACATCGGCGAGCCAATCAGGTACAAGGATTGCACCCCCGCCCCCGCGTCTCACTTCATATCACCAAATAGACCCGATATTTCACTTCTACGTAAGTGAAAATCAGCCTTGAAGGAAGAAATCAGTTCTCAATATACGTGCCGGTTAGAAAATTAAGTTACAATCATAAGTCAAGCACTAAATATTTTAGTTTTTTTAGAAATTCTTTAGGTGTTCTTCTTATAGACAAATAGAGAAATTCGCTATCCTACTTGTAGACAAATAATATGGGAAGCTAAGCGTACCACTAAACCCATTTTGATTGGGGTACCTAAGTATCAAGAATTTATCAAAATATAAATTATAGGAATTTATAATAATTTTTAAATATTTTTATACTAAAAATCGAATATGAGGATAAAATTGTTTTTTTTAGGATAAAAACAATACAGATTAATTTAGGATAAAATTGATTCAGTAGTTTCTGAACATATTACCTACTTTCAGGATAGACCTATGAGTTTATTATATTACAAGTATTTAGGATCTTGAAGGCTTTTACTTACCTACTCTTAAATACCACCTTTCATTTTCAGGTAAATGTCAAAAGGGCTGTTACTTTTCGTCTGCTGAATGTTATAATAAAATTGATTCTTACGGTTCTGCCATGTATTTATGCTGTAACAGGAACCATAGATTTCTGAACAGCGTTTTCAGTCGCAAAATAGTTAGGTAAACCACAAGTTTGGAAAATTGAAAAATGTTCACACTCAAAAGTAATAGATTAATTAAGTAAATGAATTAGCAAGCCATATTACAAAAAAAATGTCAAAATACAAAAAAAAAATAGTAGCTATTAATTCGCGCGCTTTTAAATCAGCCGACCAGAGACAATTTCCACCAAACAAAGATAAAAAATTAGGTCAACCAATTCACTAAAAAGTTTACAAATATTCCTGCATAACTCAAAAACTCTTTTCTATGTCAGGGTCTGAAACGAGCGTGTTGGGCGTGGTTACACGTAGGAGTGGTGCGTCGGTGATTCTTTGTTTAAGCACCACTAATGTTATTGTTCTCCAACACGCTATATTATTGACAATGAGCTTTATTCAAATAGGTGATAATCAATGGGAGGGTTAATTAATTCTAATTCCAATATCTTTGATTCAACATTGAATCTTTGTTTATCGAGTCTGATATCATTACATAGTATAAAACAAAGTCGCTCCGTCCCTATGTATGCTTAAATCTTTAAAACTACGCAACGGATTTTGATGCGGTTTGTTTTTAATAGATAGAGTAATTCAAGAGGAAGGTTTATCTGCACAATACATGCATAATATATACAATATCAGTACCCGTGCGAAGCTGGGGCGGGTCGCTAATTTGAAATAAAAGAAGAGTTATCTCGAAACATTTGTAATCATAAATATTATACTTATCTCCTGATGTAAATTTTATTAGACGAAGGAAACGGTTAATAACCGGAGGAGTAGTATCGTTAATTTTATATTTTTATCTCAGATCGCTTGCAGATAATTATTGTTTTGATCTATATTTCCGATCGCATTTATAGTTGATTGAATAATAAGCAATAAGAAGCAACCTGTTCCGTTTATGGTTTACGGGTTAATCACCGATAATAAGCAACAAATAAAAACATTTTGCACTAGGCCTGCATGGTGGATTAAGGCCCATTCCCTCTCTTAGAAAAGAGGCCAGTGTCCTAACAGTAGGAACAGTAAAAAGGACAAATACCTTTCATTATCATTTACCGCAGTCCAGTTTACAATGTTTAAATTTCATTTCGTTACCTCCACACTTTCCCGAGATAAATGGTCTTGAAGACAAACACACAGATGGATAACAAAGTGTTATAAGGGTTCCGTGTTTTTCTTATTGAGGAACAGAAGCCTAAAAACGGCTTTCCTGAAAAAATGCACTTTTTACCTTAAATGATATATTTATTTTGTAAATAGGTTTTAAAATAACACTTTTACACGTCAATATTTTTTTCATTTCGTCCGTTTAAGCTAGATAAGTCCGGTGTTTCCTAGCTTATGCGTATATTATGTGTATATATGCGGAGGTATGGAAATATACATTTGTAGGTATTAGTTATTTAGGCGACCCTGTTTCAAAGTAAATAGGAGGGTCTAGACATTAATTAGGCTTATGACTAATTAGGACAATTTCCTCTGGGAATGCCTTCATGTGTTTTCGTCTGTGACCTTAGAGTTTATTGACCATACGTGTAAAATTAATTATAATTAAAAAACCTTTTTCCTCATCTACCATTTTTGTTCTAGAATCGACCGACATGACATAGCCTGAAGAATCGCCAAACTGAAGTGGCAGTAGGCAGGGCACATTGCTCGTAGAACGGATGGTCGATGTGGCCGAAAGGTTCTTGAGCTAGTCAGATAATGAACAAAACACACGATTCTAAAAATTCTATAGTTACTGAACCCTTTTCACACCCTAAAAGTTCGAATTCCCTAATTACCTCTTGTTCAGAACTTGTGCCAAAAACAATAAAGTTACATTGTCAAAAAATAATTTCCATAGACAATGTAGCATAGACAATAGCGCGCGAAAACCAGTACCAGCGCATAGACAAAATTCCTCATGCTTTATGACATGTGCACAAGATAAGACGCTAATTATTCCTTTCTCAGGTCTATTAAGACTTTTAATTAATATAATTGACTAATACGGACGATGAGTGTATATGATATGTACTACTGTGATAAGTACTATTAATTGTTAGATTTAATCTGCTAGCTACACTACCAGCAAGATAAACCCGGAATTAGTGCTAGTTTTAATTAACGTCTGAAAGCAAGGAGTTTTAATTTGGCCGTTTGTTTTTTTGCATTGTAAAGAGTGTAACGTTTTTTTTTCTCCAGCATCATCAGCCTTTTAATGTTCCCACTGCTGGGATGCAGGCCTCCTCTCTAGGAAAGGAAATGGGCCATAATCCACCACGCGAGCCCAGTGTGGATTGGTAGATGTCACATGTCTTCGAATTTTTGGTTCTAGGACATGCCGGTTTCCTTCACCGTTTGGTGATGAAATAAATTAGACTAAGTAATGCGCCTGGCTGGGTTTGAACCCGCGACCTACAATTGGTAAGTCGGGACCGTTACCACTCGGCCACCACTGCTCTCCTCTCATATATCTACTAATTAATGAACCGTATTAGGTACCTATATTAATGTCTAAATCGGCACAACCCGCCATATTCCAAAACGCGATCTCAACGTAGTTCAAGATCTATTACTCGGTTTAATACCTATAAAAACGTGATCTAAATGTATTTCCGGGATAATAGCAAATTAGTTCATTAAGCCCCAAGAGGACACCGGTGTCCGCAACCCTATTGTCTTTTAATTGTGTCTGTAATTACAATTAAAAGGTTAATACCAATTAAACCTAGTAATTGTCCCGCATAGTCTGGGTTTATCTAATACGAATTATTTGATATTATAGTGTTAATACCCAACGATGATGTGAAAATTTATATGATGTTTGTAAGTACAGACACTTAGACGAATTTCCACGAAATCTCACACCTGTCTGTGGGATTCTTAGCACTGCAATGAATGATTCAAAATTCAATTATTGAATGCACCCACCGAGCGGTAGTATTTTTTTTTAAAGTTAAACCGTCCAATTACATTTTCCGCTTTACGGTGAACCGAGAGGATGTATCACATCTTAACTTACTAAAGGCCCTTGGTAATCTAGAACTACGATTTTATTTTCAGAAATGACTCTGGAAAACTAGTAAGCATTAGTGCTGTAGGACTCCTACGGTTCTGCTGACATCTCTTCGAGTTAAACGGAGAGCTACCTGTCACACGTCATCCACAAACCCGCGCATACAGTGACTGGGGATCGCCCTGTCACTCCCAACTCCAGGATCGTCTCTATTAGGATTTCAGCGATCTCTATACCCTGCATTACTGCTTCGCAAAAAGTGGCGACCATTTATCCCATTCGCCACCGGACCTTAGTCTTATCTTAAATCAGTATAAATAAATATTTACAAACAATAAAATAACTCATTTTTCCGATTACCCAGTTACCCGGGCTTTTTTGGGAAACCCGAAAAAAAAACGGGTTTTATTTTAGGCCAGTTTTAAATTCCCTAGTTGCCATATAAAACGTATAGAGACCGATGCGCCATTTTATGGTGGGAAAAATCATCCAATGCGGAGCCAGAAACAGTGTCAGACTTATACCGACTGAACGACCCACCGTTCAGACCATTCCTTCTTAGCCTTCACACCAGGGTTGGACCGTCCTTTCTGAAACCGGACCGGGGCCCCAGTAGGCTTCGGCCCTGCAGCTGAACTTCTCCATTTGCTGACAACTCCTTGAACAAGCGGGAACAGAGCGCGCCGTCGATGACTGGCTTGGTCCAGACTTTTACCAGACCACCGGATGGCAAGCTACCCTCTCGAAGAGCGATGCGCCCTGACTTGGTCCAAGTAACATGTGCCCAATGTATTTCTACCTTTACCATTGCGATTGTGGCGTGTCCACGCAGGTTGTACCGTGTTGAAGGTACAATACGGTACAGCTGTTTTTGTACCAACCTATTGTTACGGAAATCAAGCTAATAAAAAGTTTAAAAGAAACCACGTCGCCAAGGTAAACAGCTATAGAATTAAAGAAATATTCATACTATTCCCAGATGATCATGTTAGTATAATTTTAAATTAGTAATTACAATTAGAGTAATTGACTACAATGGCCGAATGGCTGTGCGGGCTGGACTAATACAATACGGCTCAGTGGTAGGTAAAGGCGTGGCTTCAACGACCAATAAACTAGGTTATTAGTTCTACGATGGCGTATGACAAATTATCTGTCACCTCTTTTTTCGTGTGTCTCGGTACGTACTGAATTTAAAAAAAAAATTGTGTCATTTTACTTTTTTTTTATTTTTGGTATGTTTTTTTTTTACTTTTATACAAGCATATGGCATTGTTTATTGATACAATCAAAAAACGTGTCTACATTTTTTTTAATACGTTAACATAATACGTACTACCGTTTCTTAAAAAAATAACAACCGTTTTCAACAAGTTAATTATGTAAAAAAAACAAACCTAAGTATAGGCACAGTAGCAGTATAGGATTAAATTGAGCCATTTCTATTCAATTATGTCCCTTTTTGCCTTTTTTTTAACACATTTAATTACTTAATATTCATATTTATTTAATCATACAGTCAACCATTGTTTTATTAACCATAAATTAATCAATTAAATATTAGAAACTGCACAATAAAATCTAACCTTAATTGATTAATAAAAAAAACTTCGATTCCCACAGATAAAACTAGAGTCATTTAAAAACAAAACAAAAAAAATATTGACATAAGAACTATCAATTCAATTTATCAAAAAATTGAACTCTCGTAAAAAAGCTAACGAGACAAATTAAAATAATGACTTCACTCGTTCATTGCTACCGGCGTTTATCACTCCGGGGAACGATTGAACGAATGGTTTTTAATACTTCTTTAATATAAATCATTCATTCAGCCCTTGGGCTTCTCCACGAACGAATATGCTTATCATTCTCTTATCGGCTCATGCAGCTGCCAATAATTGTGGAGATTTACAAAAATTTGCATCTGTAAAATGGAACGTTATCACGCCATTTGCCTTACGCCTGTTCTTTTTTCAAACTTGTTTTTTAAAAAAAGATGTTTGATTTCCCATTTTTTTTTAATTAATAAGTAGTCACACAAAAGTAATTTGAGCAGATTGCGTTTTTTTTGACATTAACAGTCTGATATGACTTCTAGGGTGGAGCGAGAAGACTTGTGTCAGACATTTATTGGTTAAAACCCACCTGTATTCTTCAGTTGCACTTTTGCAGACACAACACACGCAGTTGACTTGAGCTCGGTTCTTACTGGACAGCCGGACGACAAGTTACCCATTGATCGTAGTCTACAAGCCCAAACCTACAATGGCTGGGACTTCTGATGCCTCCTGTGGCTGAAGCGTAGGTTAAGATGTCCTGAACCTTCCGATCTAGCTATATCTAGTGAGGACTTGCGTCAAAAGAAAGGTGGAGGCTGCCGTGGCACCTCTCTAGGCAAACCAGCCAGACCTAGAACCAGACCTTCGTCTTACACCTGTAGGTACCATACCCATAAACCAAGCACAGCTAGCATTTGACAATTCAATCAGAATCCGTTCGTTGCTGGATAGTAAAGTAACCTGTTACCACTACAGTATTTTCTATGACCATTTTAGCCAGAAGTTTGAGATAGTTTTCTGGAATGTGGAATCTTAGCCCCCAAGTTCTCATAAAGGACAATGCAGGAAATGGACACCACAGGAGTCCGGTATGTGCATAAAAAACTAGTGTCTAACTTTTCTAGCACAACATAATTCAAAGAAGAAAACTTGTTGCAATCTCCCTTGTTCCAAAACTAATAAAGAGATGTCATAGAATGGTTTACAGAGACAAACAATATAATTTATTAGGTAAGTATCCTTAAATAAGTAGGCAGGTACCTGCCTACAATAGGTAGGTGTAGTTTCTTATATCCATTTAAAAACATCGATATTTGTGCCGAAATGCCTACATACCGCCCTATTATTACTATGATCTGTCTTTCTACTCTTAAATATGTAAAAAAAATATTTTCGGTAATAAGCAAAATAAAAAAAAGTTTTTAATTACCTAAGTATTTATTATTGATATCAAACTTAATAAAGCCACATACTGGTAGACCCGTACTTGAAGTTTAAACATTATAAATTGTTTTGACGAGACGTGTCATCTTTAAATAATAAAAAAAAAGAAACTGCATAGCAGTCTATTCATCTTGGAAGTTTTTACACAGGGGCACGTGTTCGCATACAGTACATGGCTGTTTTCCGTGTATTTTCTGGTCGGGTGCGCGCGGGCTGCGGGGGGCGTGCGGGCGCGCGGGGCCGCCGGCGGCAGATGCGCCGCGCAGCGCCATCTCTCGGCGCCTGCCGCGCCACGCGCCAGGTGCGCGCTGCCCGCACCGCGGCCGCCACCCGCCCTTCAGTCCGCTGTCACGCGCCGCCGCGACAACACGTTATTAAGGCTCTGTACGCCACTACACGCGACGCGCGCGTTTCGAACGTAGTGAACGATCCCGCGACCGGTTCGCTGTAGCCCATGAGCGACCAGTGACATCTCGATTCTTGTGCTGTGTGACTTGCAGTGAAACGCTCAGTGCATACATGTGCAAGTGATGGATTACTGCGGATCTACCTTCGAGTGCTGACGACCGGGTACGGTCCCGACGTATGCCCCGGCGCCGCTAGCCCGGACGCGCCAGCATGCGCGCCCCCGCGGTGCTCATCGCCCTGCTAGGGTTTCTACCCCAGGTACTGATATCGACACCGAAAACCGCGAATCCCTGTTTGTTTACGTTTCGCATCGGCGTAATCCCATCGAAAACTCGTGGTTCACATCGTTTCTCATAAACAAGGCAGCGATGCAAACCGGCGAGTGTAGGTGCGAGTCTCGATCGCAGTGCACTAGGCGATAGTTTCCCACGAGCGTGGCGAGCCGGCCTAGCAGATCGTCCTGGATAGTGCTCGGGAGCGAGGGTGTAGTGTAGGTTAGTCTCGCAGTCGTGACCGGCCGCGGCCCGGCCCGCCGACTCCTCCGCGCCTGTGTGTGTCCGATACGTTTACCGAGCAAACATAGGTACATAGTTATAAAGAAAGTTCAGGTTTTAATACGACCGGCGCGCGGGGTCAGCTAGGTCGCGAGCCTCTTCGTTTTAAAATTAGATGCATTCCGAGGCTTCGTGGCGGATTCTCGTCTTCAAGTCCGGACGAGACGTATTCGCGACGATCTGTATGCACCGACGACAGGAATAACTCTTCCAGACGACTCAAGGCGCGCGATATTTCGGGCAGGGTTAGTAGTTCGGTCTAGTTTACACGACGGAACCCTTCGCTTGTTTATTGACCGTCGCTAATCGCCGGTAAATAGGCGCCGAAAGCTGTAAAACTGGACATACATAAACAATGCGCTCTAAGATGAAAGTTCTGAGAAAATTGACACAAGGTGGCAGACTGTAAATATGTGGAGTAATATGAGGTCATCGCCCCCTGTGCCGGTCAAGGTTACTGGTCCTACGCCAAGGGTTGCCGTGTCCAGCCCGAGACTTGTGAACTTCACAGTTCATGAAACTTTCGTGCTTTTTATCGTATCACTTTATATTCGATATTAAGTAGCCTGGCTTATCGATAAAAGTAGACTTAATTAGCTTCGTTATTTGCCTCATTAACGTCTAGAAGAATCGCATCAATCAATCGAGTGTAGCCTTTCAAGTCCAATGGGCGGAGATACTCAATGTTTATTTATGTACGGAGAACATCTACGAGTACATTTTGAGCAAGCTCAAGAAAAGCTCATCGCATGATTCACCCCAACCATTGGTAAACGCCCGAGTCGATGTCGATAGTTTTCTTAATCGATATAGATCGCCAACACACCTTTTCCCCACATACCTATTTAGTGTTGTACCTAGTTAAAGTAAAAGTCAATTTCGAAGCGCTACCGAAATGTCAACAACAACTCGATAATAATAAAAAACAAAATCGATATTTGTCTCGAGTGACTTTTTGTTCTCCCGCATCGTTTACCGGTCTGCGAGGGTAATTTACAACGAGGGAACTATTCCCCAAAGCGTGCGTGTGCGCACACCGAACGAATAGTTATCAATGTGTTCGCAAAATGTACCGTTAAATATCACAAACACATGCACTTTATAACATGCGAATATTAATAAAACTTGTCCGAACAACCGGTGTGTCGGGAATTGATCCCCGGCTGATCCGTGTGATTTTTGTGCACTTTTTCTCATCAAATGCTGTTTTAATTGTTTTTCTGTTGGACCAATCGGGTTTAATTAAATAGTGTGGGTCTGCTTCACACCAGCGTAATGGTGTAGCTATCTATTTATTTATAGTCCCGTGCGTGTGTGTGCGTGCGAGTGAGTTTTCAAGGCGCTATAATACATTATGAATGAAGTCGCGTTGTTTCATAAAAAAACGGTATTTTGCGCACCACCGCTCGGGACTGGTTTGTCTTGCCCCTGGTCCCGTCTACGTGACGACGATCGTGCATTGATGTAATTGTCCCACCGATCAGTCAACTCGATTCTTTATGCTCGCACATCCGTAGGAATCGATGTCCGGATTTTTCTTTTTTTCTCCTCGTGCAAGACGGTAGCTAATTCAGCTGCATTATTCTTTCTTTGATCGCGTTCGAAACTCGAATCGCGTGATCATTCGGCCGCCTTTTTGATCGGAAGCGGCATCGGAAACACGTCTGCCCGAAAACCGCAACGTAATAATTTCCAATTTCAAATAAGTAAATAATTCACTGAAGGTTGCTCGGTTCGATTCGTGATCGCGTTATTCCTGAGAAATTATTCGGATAGACTGTTTATTAATCGTATCCTTATTTCCATGTTTGGGTATAATGAGCGAGTAGATATTTTTTAATGCAATAAGTACGACATTGTTGCAGGTTGCATTCTATAACGTATTCTTGATTACGCTTGGCGTCTACCTGTCGCAAATCTAGGACATAGCATGTCATAGCTCGCATGGAACGTTACTTGTGCGTGTATGATTGCGTTACGATTTGTGATATAATCGATATATTACAATTTTAGGTGTGTAACTGTCTATGTGTGGAGTGGAGCACTTGTCTATGATTTAGGGTTGCCAAGTTAAAAGTTGTAAAAACGTCACTTACTTAAAAGTAACTAAATACAAATATTAATAAAATCTCGTTTGTTAATTATAAAGGAAGTTATGAGTTTGAAACTGGTAGCCCCGGTAATATTACCCGAGCAGGTGCAGTCATTAATGGCAACTCTTAACACACCAACATCTGCTTTTTCACAATCTACTCCACTCGGGCACACGAATTCTAATTGCCGGCTTGACATGTTGATTTAAAGTTCATTTCTGACTCGTGAGTCGGTTATCAGAGTAAACGAACCATTTTGATGTTCATTTTTACTGCTTTATCGTCATATTAAACTAGATTTTACTGTTATGTGGCTACTTAAAAAGTTACTAAGCTTGATGTATTTTACTTACGTGAGACTTGAAAGGAGGAAATGTAAAATTTAATTTCTTTAGATATATAGCCTAACCAGGAAAAATTAACTGACTGTTAATTAAAATATTTGTACTACAAATTGCTACGCCGTAATTCCAATGCTTGTGGATGTTCTTGTGACGTAAAGTTTACTACACACAGTTGGGCAACCAGTGTTAATTTTACGTAGAAACAATTTAGTTAACAAACACTCGCTACTTACAAGTTTTCACTGCCATTTCTCAACAATTTTGTAAGTAAATGCCATTTGGATAAAAACCACCTGCTGCTCTAGACTCTCATTTACGAAAAATCACACAGAATCGTAACAAAAGCACAATAATAAATTAATCGTCATATGTCATGTTAGTAGCAATAACTATTTAAGTATGTGAAACTCCTCAACGGTAGGTTTTTAACCCTGTTATAATTTCGTCCATTGTCCAAAACGGTTTTTGTTCTATGAGAACCGACTCAATTATAAGAGACTTCATACGAAATCGTATAATCGCCGGTTTTTAACAGCTTAACTATGTGAAATTTTAAGTTTTCGTCTCATTGTGATGAGTATGTAATGACCGATTCTCCGGCGCGTGCGTCACTCTAAACCACCATATGCGATCCAATTTAATCTTGCACATAAGCTTTTGTATGACAAAACTGTCCGATCAAAATAAATATACCATAACATAATTGGCCGTTTTCGAACAGCAACTCATTACAGCCATATAGGGCCATTAAAATTATAAGTTTTTGTGTTTCAATCCCGACCGGACGCTTAATTGATTCCCAGTGACATTCGTTAAAAACAAACATGGCTGCCAGGACCATTGATCTGATTACGCAATGTAACCAAACTGGATGCTCGGGGAAGTCAATATTATGTATTATTTATAAACAGACGCACTGCTTAGCTTTCTTGTGTGAAATTATCGAAGGATTCTGTTGAATGATGTGCTCCGCGATAAACCATGACCATAAATGTATTTGTAAATAAGTAAATAATTCAACCCTATTTCGGAATGAATGCGTAACGTCTATGGTAGGGCGCTCGTTCTGTTTTCAAATTTCGAAATTTATCGGATCCCGCGTAATTCAGGTAACCTTCTAATTTAAGGTTCTATTGTTTAGTGTTGCCGTGTAAATTATTAAATTCCGAATTGGGTAAAAGTGTCAGCAATGCCGCCTGTTAGTATCACGGTGTAGGTTGCACAAGCACAATGCTTCAGGCATAGCGAAGTGATGAGTCGGGTCTTCTATTACACGTGGGTTGAAAGTTAAGGCCATAAGTTGACAGTTACGAATACTCACTTACATTTCAAGCTGCAAATAAGTTATTACTCGGTGTGTGGGCGTCAATTAAGAAATAATTAAACGCGTAATGAGAAAAGGATTACTTGGTCGTTATTTCGTAACTGCATCTAAATCTTCTTATGTACTTAAAGTGGTAACGAAACGGAACTGTGGTCGACTGTATTATACCGTTTCATAACGTTGCAGCGAATTACGATGTGCAATGGATGATCGCAGTTACATGGAAAATAATTCCATGCCTTCCTCTGTATCTTATCATGTAGTATCCTGAATTGACAATTCTTACCTATAGTACCTATATTTGAGTATTACTAATTTGACAATTTAGCATGACTTCCACCTACAGATTTAAATTTAATTTTACACAGTTTATTTGAAAGTGATTCACGTCTATCTAGAACTCGATGTCAGTAATTATTTCGGTAGCCGAACAAAAAAGGTTAAACTCTAAAGAATTTTAATAAGTTCCGTATTCAATCTCCTCAGCGAGAGGTTCACACGTATAATCCCAATAACAATTCAAGCAAGAAGATCTGGTTTACGATATAAGAGAGTACACGACTCGATCATAGCGCTCAGTATACCAACGCACGAAATCTCAATTCGCTTGTGCACCACGCTTAAATAACCGCAAAATACCTTATTATGCGCTTTCCATATACGTTCCAGGCAATCTACGGGGCCTATTACGTTCCACGCTCATGATTCTCCGTTAATTTCAAATTCCAGACTTCGAGAACATAAGTTTCTTTTGTGTCCGTACAGCTGCCAGCAAATCGACACAAAGGAGATGGCAACATTTGTCGCGCGACTAAATATCGGGACGTTTTATAAAAGACGCCGTTTAATTTCTTCTAAAGACGTTCCTTGAAATGGAACGCCCTTTGTAAGCTCACCCGACGTCCCCCTCGACACAATACCAACATTGAAACCAAGTTCTGTGAAAAGTCAGGTCAGAAAACCAATTAGTAATAGCGTTCATTCATCAGCTGCTAGAGGACAAATATAATAGTTTTTTCCATGTGTAATTAAGTTGATCTCGCGCCGCCATTCTATTTTAGGACCGAACATCTTTATAGCATGTGTAGAAACGTACGATAAAAAACCTAAATGAAAAAATAAATCATACTCGATGATTCCAAATTTAAATTTGAAATTGCGAATTGATGCACTGGCCACATCGTCGCGCTATTAAAAGACTCTGTTTTGGTGTTTATTTTAACACATTTCGCGTGTGTATAACGGGAGAGATGAAAAACATTCCCCTGTGTTTCATTATTTGTGTTATTTTTAGACTACGTTCAACCTGCTTGGACGAGTGTTTACACTGTAGCCTTACTTACATACAATAGCGTTCACATTATTACTCAGTATTATCTCTCCCAATAAGTGTCTTGATAAAATATATTTCGACTTAAACCCGAATGGTAGGTAAGCCGCATCCGCTTAGTAAATGTTCAATAAATCATTTTGACACAGTAATTTTGTTTGGAAAATATGTCTAGATCGTGATTCTGGCGCAATTAAAATAAGAAAGAATTAATGTAACTCAATATATTAGCTGAAATGTTATTACGAGATTAACGAATAGGTATTCAAATCAATTTGAATGGACTTGATGCTTCGCTCATGCAATTAATGCTTCGTGCCAGTACTTTCTTTTTAACATGGTCGAAAAAATACTTGATGTTCACGACCTTAACGTTGAATGCATTAACTTGAGTTAGTATGTTAAATAAATTAGATGTTAGTAATAGATTACTGACACACATAAAAGTTTGTTAACTAAGTTACACCATTGATTATAATCTATGTCTATGGCGTTAATAAAATAAGACTTGACTTAAAAGTCCAAGTGACCAGGACTTAAAAAAAAAAAAAATGTAGTTGCGTTAATTTAAAAAAAAGAACGTGTCAAAAACACAATTCTAAATACAAAAATCGAATTAACATTTAAAAGTCAAATAAAACCAGCGACAAAACGTCGATAAAGCTTAGCGCCTTTTAAAATATAGTCTAAACAACATCAATCAGGCAGTCAGCGCGTCAAATCCGCCCGAAGATATAATAAAACATAACTTATTCGGTAGTCCGGTAAGTATTATTTAATTGTTGGTTGGTTGGCAGCCCCGGGCGAGGCGACGACCGCTCGCTTCCCGCTCAGATTTAGTTTAACATACTTTTTTTATTTACCGTAATTCACATACTTATTGATGTATCACAACTTATCATCACTACATAGTATAAAACAAAGTTGCTTTCCGCTGTCTGTCCCTATGTATGTTTATTTAAAACTACGCCACGGATTTTGATGCAGTTTTTTTTTTAATAAATAGAGTGATTCAAGAGGAAGGTTTTTAAGTACAATACACGCATAATATTAAAAGTCACCATTGTACACATTGTAATTTATTATTCTGTGTTTTAACTTTTAAAACAGTAAACCACAATCCATCAATTTCTCAGCTACCATAACTCGTTTAAAAAATATAAACAATTGATCGACAAAAAAGGGGATGTTTAGAGTGGTGCGTATCTTTTTTTACTCATTTTTTTGGTTCCGTTCCTACCTGACAACCACGTGGATGTGTGACTTGAGTGGTGTGCCATCCTCTTCTCTCCTAGGTAAAAAGAAAGAGAGGGCGATAGTTTCGCGTGTTCGGATACACATAGATGATTTTAACCCCTGTCGCAGGCGCAGGAAGTTAGTTGAAATCTGGTGTATTTTTTACCTCAACATTGTTTAAACGGGGGCTGATTTTTGACATGGTTAGACATACCGTCTGCATAAGATAAGGCTCAACAGTGGTTCATTGTTCTGTCTCTCTCTGTAATCTTTTGACAATGCATATTGAAGGTCATATTCGTGGGAAACTAATTAGGAAAGTTGACTATAGTCACTTTAGTCATAATCCATTTGCTGTGCAAAAAGTTTTGTATGACACAGGGCCGGAGTTGAACCAATTTGATTTATTTATCAATTTTAAATCTTGATTGCCTTTTAGGATCTCTGTCTTTATTAAATTAGATCAAGTTCTATCAACAAACGATACTTCCCAATATTTATTTGATTAAAATATTCAAGAAAATGTCTCAACTTCATAAGCATTTCTAAGTCATTAACAACTCTTATTAATGATTCAAAACACGTCAAGATTTAACGAAAGCCATACTAAAGTTTTATTAACCTAATTTATTGTTGTAGCATAGAGTCAACTAAATAAATAATCAATTAGAACGAAAGCGCCGGAAATGATTCTTTTTTTAAATTTAAAACCTTTTTTATTCCAGAAGGTTTTATGTCTGCGCGCGCGCAACATAGTATTAGTGGCCAGTAATGATTTGCCAAGACATGGCCGCCATAATTTAATACGTACCACTTCCTTCCGATGCCTTATAAAACAGGATACTTAGGCTTTTTGACTTAACTTCATAAGCTGCTCACATATTAATAATGATATTTCGGCTTTCTTATAATTCTTCATAAGTTAGGTAGTTAAAACGTTGTTTTTGATATAATTTTCTTGTATCTTGTTATAAAAATGTATGCCAGCAAATAAATTATTAAGTACGCTATAAAATAATAAGCAGTTGTGCTAAAACTGCTAGCATTATGCTGGGCCCCTAATGCAGGAGTCTTGTTGACCCTACGTGCACAGCAAATGGGACCAACTGCATACTTCCATTAATATAAGGGTTGTGCACCCTGGAGGGCAACAAAAACCAGTTATTATTATTCATTCACTACAAAAAACCAAGGGGAATTCAAGTCGTCTCGTTGACGACTACTTATCTATCATCGCACATTAAAATATCCAAGTTCTTCATAAAAATCGGTAGTCTTAAACTATGATCGTTTAAAACAAAGCGGGGGGCGCCACTATTTGACAGTTCGATTAACAAAAAAATGTATTGTTACGTCACTAACGTTCGAAATTCGATTCATAGGGGTGTCACCGTGTTCACCCCACACGCGTTGTTACTTGCAACCCCATTTTTGAGCGACCTACATAAACTGTGTCCAGTAAAACCGTTAATGTCTCAACGGGATCGATCGCGAGGACAGTTGTGCAAATAGTTTGTTTGAGGATTACATCTTAGGGGCGATGAAAGTTGTATTGCCAAACTGTTTGTGTTGTCACACTGAAACTGATATATTGACTCAACTTATCTGCCGTCTTTTTTGACACCAGTAAATACAATGTTTGTTTTCTCTTTCCAGGTGCTGACGTCTGGTTCCTTCGAACTTAGGATAAAAAGTTTTACGAACTCATTGGGTAGGTTAAGTAGTGGGCAGTGCTGTGATGGTTCCTCAAATAGTGACGCGCCGTGTTTGGCGCCGTGCAGGACTAAATTCCGAGTGTGCCTCAAGATATATCAAGCTAACATCGACACCACGTCACCGTGTACCTTCGGTGACATCACAACGCCTGTGTTGGGCGGCAACTCATTGGATGTGCCCAATCTGCACGTGGAAGGATTTAGCAATCCCATCGTGTTCCCCTTCGACTTCACATGGCCGGTGAGTGTCTTAAAATAAGTCTTTAGTACTCGTAGCTCTTATTGACGTTTCGTAAACAACACTTCATTAATTTTGTAGGCAACAGTAAAATCAATACGTCGTAAAAGAAGCATTAAGTAGCAGCCCTACATCAATAAATCAACGCGTTTTGGATGTTACCAACGTTCAAATTCCAATAATCCACGAGGACCGCAGGCATCTCATTCGCCGTAAATAATAGTAAAAAAGAAATTAAGGGATTCTATATTCAAATTTGACAGAAGCGATGACGATAAGAATACTTGATGGTTTAACGAGCAGCCGCGTGGGAGGATCACAGCGTTCAATGGTTCATTTTTAATTAATTATGAAGTCGCTCTCTGTGCAGGCAGTCATATGTTATTAGACGTAGTCGGTTAGCCTTCGTCGTGGCTGCGTTCTCATCTTCTCCGGCGATTAGAGCGCAGAGGCCGGCCGGGATCGTGATTCGATATTGTAATTACATGTTATTTATTTACAGATCGCGCTTAGATCTATCTCGATTCCAAGGATAACGGACGTCTTAATTGGACCTTAGTTACGGTTATTTCGCTCAGCGTCAATTGTCTACGGTTTACTCAGGCCCCGTGTGGACCTAGAGGTTTCGAGTGCTATTTGTATTTTATTTAGCGGCCCGCTTCAAATGTCGTACCGTCTCGTAATGTTTGAGCAAACAATCGGACTCGACCCGGCCGCTTGCACAAGCTCGGACCATCTGGAGAAAACGTGACATTTGGTAACTAAACGAAGCTGCAGGTAGAGCCAACTGAGCATAGACGAAATTTAAAACTTTTTTCGGATAGTGGATGTGCGTCCGGTAACTGCCGCTATCATTCCAAATGAATTGGCGCTAAATTGAAACTTCCTGTTTAAATTCACATAGAGATCTCTATTGCGAGGCATGTGTTGACATGCGATCAATTGAGCGAAAGCGGCCCGCAGAATGGTTTAATCTATCAAATTTCAAAAGTGACAGGCTAAGCTAGCCGTTGACGTCGATTCTACGCCATATGCAGTTTATCTTATTCAGTCGGACGTTGTGAAGTCACACATATGCCGCGATTCCATATGTCGCTGAAATGGTTAAATCCGTGAGCCCTGAGGATATGCGGCACACGCCTCGCCGCTTACCGATACGGTTCCAGTTGGATGCGTCTCATTTAAATAATACAACCTGCCCCTAGCATTATTAGTTGAAGCTGACTTGGATTTTTTCTCACAATGAGGTCATCGTCGGCCAGAGAAGCGCCTGTTTTACGAGGCATATCGCGCGCACGAATAAATATGTACCGCGTAATGTGTTAGTATATGGTACGTTCCGCACGCTGGCTCCGTGACCGGCGCGGCAGGTGAGCGGCGCGTCGCCCACCGCCGCCCAGACGCTGCACACGCTCCATTTTACCATTTGACATTTAATTTACTCATCGAATTCTCGATGGGCAGCATCACAATATTTTGAAACCTGAACCAGCCAGCGCGCGGTCACTAACGGGCCTGCTGTAATACAACCCCGCTGAAGTAATCTTAAACGCAACTGCATCCGAACTTTATCTGATCCCTTGTGAAATAAATCGGTACTAGACCCGTAAGGAGATTTGACCCGCGCGATAATAGGCCACGAGCATATTAATATTACTGACAAAATCGAACAGTGAAATTACAAGTAAACCGGCGCGCGCGTTAACGACGCATAGAGACGATTTATCATGCAGCGTTTAGAGAAAGAGATGGCTCACTCCGAAAAGAAACCTCATTTGTATGCAGTCGCTCGGCGGCAGCTGGATTTCATTTATTTCACTCTCAAACAATTTGTTTGTATATCACAAGTTTTATATTGTAATGCGCACTTCGAGGCCCGTTAGGCAGTCCGGATGTCAAAGAGGTGAGGACCGGATTATGAGCGAGTGTTCGCACGTACGAGAGCTAATGCCTCGCTCGCACCGCTGATAGGAGGAAAGGTCAACGATACTTGTCCTTAATGCCAGGGGTGTCCACCCCACGGCATGAACGGGCCCATTCACCAGCTCCGTACAACCGTTATCGCTGCCGTTTTAATGCAAAAAAATGTTGAGCTTATGCAATTGTGCATTTTACACCTGCTTAGCGGAGAGAGCGCGAAATGTCAAAGTGTACTTCCGCGCGGGCGCCCGGCGTGCGCTCAGCATTACGCTGCGCTGGCCGTGAACTATACTTTTTATGGATCCAAGATCCGTGTTGCGCGATGTTACTCATAGAAGGCATTGTGTTTTTAGGGTTCCGTAGCCAAAATGGCAAAAACGGAACCCTTATAGTTTCGTCATGTCCGTCTGTCCGTCTGTCCGTCTGTCCGTCTGTCACAGCCGATTTACTCGGAAACTATAAGTACTACAGTGATGAAATTTGATGGGAATATGTGTTGTATGAACCGCTACAAAATTATGACACTAAATAGTAAAAAAAAGAATTGGGGGTGGGGCCCCCCATACATGTAACTGAGGGATGAAAATTTTTTTTTCGATGTACATACCCGTGTGGGGTATCAATGGAAAGGTCTTTTAAAATGATATAAAGTTTTCTAAAAAACATTTTTCTTAAAGTGAACGGTTTTTGAGATATCAGCTCTCAAAGTCGTAAAAAGTATGTCCCCCCCCCTCTATTTTTATAACTACGGGGTATAAAATTCTAAAAAAAATAGAGGTGATGCATGCTAATTAACTCTTTCAACGATTTTTGGTTTGATCAAAGTATCTCTTATAGTTTTTGAGATAGGTTGATTTAACTGTAATTTTGGTTAAGTTATTGTGCTTACACTGAAAACGATGGCTGAACCTTATAAGATAGATCAAAAAATATACTACAGTATTGTACACCTTTAAAAATCCGCGATGATATAAAATCTTTATAATGTAGGTACTTTTTACGAGAAATGCCGATTTGGGCACGCCTATAGCACGGAATATTTATAAATACATATACATATAAAATTAATATTCATACATAAAAGTACAAGGCAAAATATCGGGAGAGTTTAGGCTCCATTCACCAGGTGTATAAATTGACATAATAAGTTTATTATATTTGCTGCTACGGAACCCTTTGTGCGCGAGCCCGACTCGCACTTGGCCGGTTTTATCTTAATAAATTTGTCCATCATCTATTGTTACGCAGTTCAATAAATTCGATAGTTAATCTCTATTGTTGTCTAACAGCTGCTAATATTAAACGTTTGTTTGAAGAGCCCATAGGAAGTGCAATGTGAAATATTTCTTCGCTGTCATCTGATCCATAATTCAGAAATATTTCGCAAGTCACCTTCCCACGGGGCGGGGTTTGTAGACCCCCTACTATTAACAATGTTGCAAAAAGTTACGTCGAACGGAACGGTAAAACTAAAATATCAACTTCGAAATTACTTGAAAAATTAACTAGTATCAGTCGGCCATCTTAAAAATAGCGCGTTTAATTTATTTTAATAGAACCTTTGCATGCATAGCAGTTACAAATAGCGACGAATATCTAAAATTAATACGTATTTGAAGGCTAAAAAATTAACCCTATAATGCTTCGCGAGACCTCGGCCCTGCATTCTTTAATTAGCTAAGTTATCTATTCCGTTACACCTTGAATAAAAATAACGAGTTTCTTTTAGTTTCGTGATAAGGAATGTTAGTAACTAGTTACAGGTAAGCTGTAAGCGAAGGAAATAATAAATTAGAATTGTTTTTAGGACTAGATGCTAAATATTTTACGATCATTTGCGTTTTGTTAATTTGCTTGTTAACTATTTTTTTTTATTACGTGTTGTAATTTTCGCTATTTATTATTTTATGTATTTTAGAATATTCTACGTGACTATAATAAAAATATTCTTATGTTATTTTAACAGTTTTTCAACTCTAAATCATGGTACTTACATCAAACGTGAAACTTGTCATCCTTATAAAAAATAAAGTCCCTCACCACGTCTGTATGTCTGTTCGCAATAAATCTAAAATGACTGAACGAATTTTCATGCAGTTTTCACCAATATATATCACTCTTCATGAGGAAGGTTTGGAAGTTTACATACATGCTTGTTATAGTAGTGAAAAGCCAAGAATTTCAAAGATTTGTAACACCCATGCAAAGCTCAGGCTTTTCCAAATTTCTTTCAAAATAAAACCAATTTCATATTCAAAAATTTTAAAAATGATAATTTCAATCTATAGAGGAACCAATTAATAACAAATAATGATGATATTTTGACGGTCATTGATAACAAATAACAGGCCATGTGTTCGTCTCATGTTCCGGAAGTCGTTTCCATATGTAGCCCAGAAATGATAGGTCCAGTGTATTTGTTACCGTGAGAGTTGACTCACTAACTTTACTTAATTAAGGTTAATTAAAACACAAACTTAAACTTCCATATTCACGTTTTTAAACCAACTTTAACGCAACGGAGCGAAAACTTTTCTTCTGTGAGGTCTTTCTTGTAAGTCATTAACTTAAGTAGAATTTAACTAAACAAATAATACTCGTAACAATGTTCCCGAAGTATTCAAAAAACGTAAAAGCTCCTGATTAATGTATTTGTGTCGTTAAGTGAAGAAACACGCGTCTTATTGTGGAACAAGTAGACTAAGCAACAGCGTAACTAATTCTAGAGATTGTTACTTATTTTGCATGTTTCGTAAAATAGTTTCACGCTCCAAATAACGCCGTTTAAATGAAAGTATGAAAATTCTTCTGCTAAGTACCTACATGGTCACAATTCATGCGTGATGTTGGTACTACTTAGTTACTCAGCAATTAAGGGTTATGGTTTTTTTTTTACAGAATATAACAGGTGTGCCATTCTCAGAAATTAACGTTTTAGTGACGTCACGTTCGATTCGAATTTCAAAACAATAGTACGGTAACGCACGCGGCGTCGGTCGAATGCCGTTCTTAATCCATTGTCGCGTGTGAACTCAGCCGCTTTTTGCGCTTGATAGCGGCTTACACATTAGAAAGTAATTAACGATACACAGCGCGTCGTTTAAAAACTCACACTTCGACCAAACTTGTGGTTCAAATCATCAGTAATTACGTTAGAATCGTAATCGGTTACGCGGCCCGCATTATTATTCGCTCGACGACCGCTTATATAAGTTTCCACTTCGAAAAACGTAAAACCTTCGCACGCATCATCGACTTATTACTACATAATGTAACGCGATATATCGTCGGACGCTTTATAAACCCATAGTTGGAGTAACTTCCGTCTACCGAGTTTTTTATCGTGGAGAGAGCTCTTAATAATTTCCTTTATTTCAATCCGCTGGCGTCGGGATCCTCTTAAAATACTTACCCCTACATCCGCTTCTTTTAATAAAGTCTACCGAAGCTATGGAATGCCTCATTGGAAGTTGTTCCCTCTTCGACAGCGTCTTTTATCTCTCTCCTTTCCGACGAGCGGCAATTAAACTTTAAACAAAAAAGCATCGCGAAAGATATTCCACGTAAAAGTGAGCGAGCAGTATGAACGTGTGCGGCCATTACAATACCACTTGTAACGCGATTTCATAAGTTTCAAATTTAAACAATCGGAGCGTAAATAATTAGTCAGGTTGCATCGTTCGCGGCCAGTGCACAGCTATTCAGCAACTATTAATTAACCGGTCTCTTCTAGCTGATTCGCCTAAATAAACGCGTTATCGAACATCACTATTATTTTTAACACTAAAATAACAATGCATCCCTGCACCTAAAAAAAAAAATCTTTGAAAATGTTTTTTTTTTTATTTTAGAAGTAGCTAGCTAGTAAATAGTGATTAGTCATAAGGAGATAAAGGAATAAGCTCATCAGAGTGAATAGACAATAAAATTTAACCAGCCTTGTTATTACGACTCTCGCTGCGAGCGCTAAGAAAACACTCCTTTTTCAAATGGATGCTCGTTTACGGTCAAATTCTGACACTTTAACAGCGTCTCTATAACATTTACGGCTACTAATAAAATTGTTCAAAGCGCCCGATTTATTATGGTAGCCAAAAAGTAATTTGCGTGCCGGAATTTTTTCTAAGCGTTGAATATGTACGCGGATTAAATAGTTGATCGAGTGATGACAATCAGAATTCATAATTATATGTGTACATAGCGCGTTTTAAAATAAATCTGCGGCAATTTCGGGAGCGTTGAGTTCATTGGCTACTGGCGGCAAGTGCTCGGGAGAGTTCTCACGTACTGATAGGGCAAGCAGCCCTCAAATCTGCAATGATGAAATTCCTCGCGTTCCTGACTTTATTCATCACACGCGCGCAGTTTCTAGGAATTGTGAGTCGCAGTGCGAGCGACGAGCGGCTCACATGCTCCGCTCGTATCCGTAACCTGGCGAATAAATCGTCGCCATTATTTAGTATGGGAGGAGCGCCGGTACTTATGTACCTACGTACATACTTCAACGAATTTATGGACGTGTCAAAGGCCGATCATAGGCTGGGAACCTCCGCGAGCGAAACGCGCAAATTAGAATGACCGAATGTTTAGAATTTGTCAGAAATCTACACTAGACCCCGATTACATCTGCTCTATTGAAGATTCAAAGTGGCAGCTTTCTCAGAACGGGCCACAGTTAGCCAATGTTCACACGGTTGCGGATCGATCACTTTTGGCACTTGTAATACTTTATTTCCATACGATTACCGTGTTTAGAATATAAACTTTTATTTTAAATACAATATTAGTCATCGATGTCTTCTAGTTTTACTGCTGGCGTATGCAAAGTGGTTTATGAAAAAAATGAGATGATATCAATATACGGATCATGTCGAAACTTGTATGAGGAGGCTGAGCGCGTCATTCTCGGATAAAATCCGGATGAACCGATCAGTAGATTGTTTGTTTTTAGTGCGGTTTCGGTTTCAACGCCGGACCCTTCTCAGCGCCTTATCAGATCAGCGTAGAGAGCGGGCCCAAGCGTGGATGTTTCACAAAATTTGTTAACTTGCTTCTTTATTTTTTAATTCTTATGCTTCATTCAAATCGTTCCGTTGTTTATGGCCGACATTTTCATTTTTGGAATTCTTCAGCGGCGGGCCGAGGTACCGCCCGTCGCCGAATGCCGGTGATGCCATGTGAAAATTAAGGTTCCCTTTTTCACTTCGGCCCCGATTCAAAGTCCCGAATTCCTACTGCGAGTGTCTTTTTTCGCGATGATTGTAATTGAGGGCAATAAATTGTTAATGTCTGACTTATTCCGTGTGTCTCATACGGAGTGGACCGGTCGTTAGCGGTAAAAAAAGTAGTTACGTTCAGCTTAATGTTTCCTAGCTGCGTTTCGTAAAATAATCGTCACAGATATAAAGTATAACATTTCGTTTGAATTACGACTGGCTTTTCAACTTTTTAATGTTTCTCGGTAAAGCGGGCTCGAGTAATTAATCCTTCCATAATGTACTAAACAGTCGGTTAATTTTTTGGTGTGGTCACATCAGTGTTTACTTTCTCGGTTTTGGTGGGCAACACTGAAACTTTATTATGGCATCAATTTAATGGTTATTATTTATGATTGGCGTGTGAAAATGTTTAACGCTTTTAATTGGTTGAACATTTTATGTCGTACCTGTACATAAAGATTAGTTAATTGACGCGTCGTGTAGGAAATTAAGATATCTCATGATGTTTTTGCAGTTTGCATCGAAGATATGGTCCGTGAGATATTTTCTTGTTCTTCATAAAGTTGTAAAACTTGTAAACGAGGCATATTTATCTACGTGAGTGTGTGTTGTATTAAAAACTGGAAGTGAGTTATTATAATAAAAAATATGGATGTCCCGAGACATAATTTCGACTGTTAAAACACTAAAATGTTTATGAAATTCACACGTTAAGTATGAAGTCATAAATCTTGCGTTTAGTTTTTTTGGAACAGTTCCAAAACTCATATAACATTAGAAATCATATTTGTTTTATGAAAAAGGAACTGTATTACAACACTTACTAAATACTTATAATACTGGTATTTTCCACTTAATTTTAAGCGTACCATTTTCGAATACAAACAAAGGATTTCTCTCGTTAAACAATTTATTTGGAACTTGGTAGGTTCACATGAGCCACGAGGTCGCAGTTGCTTTGAGAACGTCTCGCTTTTGTCTATATGCGCCTGCGCAGACGTGCCTCTACACCAACACGGATTAACCGGCCAACTTAGAAAGTACGTCTAAATGTTAGAATAGCTGTAGAGAAGTGACCATGGTATTTTGTAGTGCAATAGAGAGCCTCGGTACATAGCTCAGTAACTTGACTTTACCGCGAAACTGCTTAACATTCTAACAGAATGCATGTGCACTCCATGTCGCCAATAAACTCTCGACCTGATTTTTTTCTGTCACTGAATATTTGTACAGGAAGTCGTCCCGTTCACACGCTGCATTACATTTATTACACAATACTTACAAACATTTTATTATCCAAGAAAACCTCCCGATTCGGTATAAAAGTTATGATTCATCGGGTCAACGCACCATACATTCGTCGCTGCCAAAATAGAAGGAGATAAAGTTAATTAAAAGCATTAATAAATAAATGCGCTCGAAACGCTTTTAATAATAAAACAAGTTACGGCGTTCCATATTTATCGGACAGACTCGAATTTGCATATCTTTTTTAATTTGACGGATTGTACGGCCAACTCTTCGGATCTGTCTACATATCGAATCGACAAGTCTCGATTTACGAATCGATACAGTCAATCATCGAATATGAAACCTTATTGCGGGGTGCTAACAATCGATTGCGAGAGGCTGACTGAACCATAACTTTGTCGGGTTACAAGTGAAAAAAAAACCTGTCCAAAGCGATGTTACCACACTGGCAAAGTGTGAAATATGAAATCACGACTCTTCCACTTGCCCGGGTGTTTGTGTTCCAAATATTTTCTCGTGTCGAAACGATACTTGAAAGCGAACTACGGTAATGTCTTTTTTTAATGTTTTATATAAATACTTCCGATATTGTACACTATTGACCGAAACCAATGGTAGGATGACCTTGTTCCATTTTATTGAAGCGGTACCTAGCACAGTTTACGCTGAGAACGGCAATGAAAAACCCGAAGTTTCTTTCAAACGTTTTTGTTAATCTTTGAGCTTAATAATAAGCTGTAACCAAAACCAACAAACAAGAGAGACATCTGTTGCCATTTTGGAACGGCTTCATTTCACTTAAACAATAAACTGAACAATAGCGGCCGAAACACGTGGCGAGCCCTAAACAGAGGTCCTTTTCACTGGCCACCTGATTATACCTTTTGTTCTTCAAAAATCCCAAACACATGGCGCTAACAAATAAGAAGCACAAAAGTTTAGCTTCGTTCCCACGTATCCTTTCGATGGATTCCTTAATTAATAACGAAATAACGTCGAAACGAGCTCCGATATGGAAGTAGCCTCTTTAGGCACCCCCATAAAACGATCATCAAATAATTCCCCAGCATTCATACCACGATATCAGTCTATTCGTCCGTAATACAATTTAACGCATCGCTTTCAAGGGATAAAATTAATGTGTCTCGATACGCTGCGATCTCAGTCCGATATTATGATGTTTGAAATAAAAAGAACACGTTTGAATTTGGAACGGTGATAACTAACGCCTCGGAGATGGCCAGTGCTTCAATATTTTCAAAATTGGAACGCAAACTCTGCTCAAATTAGCATTTGACAAATAAGGCGGGCTTTACACTGGCTAATACATTTCCTTAATTGCTGGCAGAGTCTAGGCAACCGAGTCTCAACAAGTTGTATAAGTATACGGTATCGCTAGCTCGACACGTTTATAAAGGCTACCTGCACACGTACGCTTACGTCGGCCGCTTTTTATGGGCTGGCTCGAGAGTCACTGTCGTGGGAACCGGCATATACTTACGACCGGCCACAGCTGACCGAAATGCGTTCTCCATACTCGATTAACAAATCAATACGGCGTATACTACGACTTGCCATATTTGATCGGGTGCACGCAACACAAATCATAATAAAGAATTTTGACAAGCGTCTTTCGCTCCTTATATTGATACAACATTTACGATAAATCGACTTTTCAAATACTGATAATGGTGATGTTGTGTCATTTAAAGCTCAAATTCGTTCTTGCTTCGGGCCGGGCTGTTTAGTATTCAGAGGGCAGCGGTAACACGTCCGCTTGTATTGTCTAAGTATTTAACGTAACTTATTATAAATTCGTCAAAACCGTGGACGTAACGAAAGTTTAATTGAGATTTCTTCGTTTAAAAAGTGTTGGAAAAAGCGCTCGCTTTTTGTGACGGCTCGTCGTGCGTTGTGACTTGTGAAACGTCAGATTTCTCGTATTGATTTCCATCAGCCGACAATAATCATTGTTCGTTAGAGTCGTGGTATCAGTTCCTATGCAAATAGAGGCTATTGTTCTTGCATGCAAATAGTGTTTTCATTCATAGAGTTTAATTGAAGACGGGCGACATCTGTCAGGAAAAATTGAATCACTCGTTAAAGTAGGTGGTGGTATCAAATGAGGTATTAGTTAAGCGGTGACCCTCGTATCCGGCGACGCAGCTGCGCCGGCGACCCGTCTTGCTTATTGTAATTATAATCCAGCTTCAGAGATTCCTGAGCGTCCGTCTTCGTCTTTAGTCGTCTATAGATTAGCTTTCATTGCCTAGTTGTTGAAGAAATTGCATTTTATTTGTAGCTTCCTGTCTTGAGTGTTGTAAAGCTTATTAAACTAATTAACTGATTATAAAACACTAGCTTTTGTCAGCGGCTTCGCCCGCGTACATAAAATATAGCCTATATCACTCAGTGGTAAAGCAGCTTTCTATTGTTGCTAAAATTTTGCCAATCGGACCAGTAGTTCCAGAGATTACCTCCTACAAACACCTCTTTACCTCTTTATTATATTAGTGTAGATGATGTAGATTAAATAATATAAAAAAATAAACCTCTCTACAAAGCTGTAGTCGCCGAAACATGAGCACAGCACCGTTCAAGACGTTTTGAATTCGATCTGTGTATGTCATAGAAGTGGGTCGCGTTTCCACTCGCCTTCAACATTCAACTTATTCTCACAACTCCGTTCTATTTGTACGTTTCTTGTTAAATCTCTGCAATAACATTGATTTTTAAAACGAAAATTGTTCATCGATAACTCGCATCCGTAGTGCAATTAAAGAGCTATTAGAGAACTAAAGGTCGGGAAGACTCAGCGAGCCGGCCGGTCCACGGGATCGAGTGTTTTATGACCGGCGACCGGTTCCGACGGCGGTGGGAGAAATTTCATAAACCGAGAGCGGCGTACATTTTTGCATGAACGGAACTTGACAAAAAGCCATTGATAAGTTCCGTCGCAGGCGCCTTATAGCTGTTGACACGCACCGTTATCAAGAATTAATCGAATTTCGACTGCCGTTTCGCCTCCTTATGTAAACATGGACTTGTGTCAACAACTCGGTATCAGATACGCACTCGTTCCTATTTTTTATGGGCTCGTTCGCCACGGGAGTCGTATACGGGATCACTCGATGTGGCGCTGTAGGCAGTGGCCACTCGTTAGCGGAGCGAGCCAGCGTCATTGCCTCCATGCGTTTGTTTTATTTTTAGCATGATATTGAAACAATTTCGCTGCCATCTGCTCCCGGGTTCACCTGTCTATCATGTTGTTAATTTACACTCGTCGGCTATTAACATTGTCGTAAAGTAAAGGAAATATTTGAAATTCTCAACTGCCGCGCCCATGTTTAAAGGTCTCTTGTGGTTTAAGATGATGTACATTGATTATTTTGGTATGTTTTGCGGATGAGGTGTATGTACTGGTAATGTGCGATTGTACGTTACACAATACTTAGTAACAAATGTGTGAATATGTGAAAGATCTGAATCAGTTGAACGTGAAAGTAAAAAATACAGGTGGAATTAAGTTAAAGCTGTAATATGAGACGCTAATAAGTCGTACAATTGGAGTTTCACTTCCTTTATCGACAAGTTGTAGATTGTTGTGATGGTTATCTGGTGTCCATGTGTGTAATGCAGTAATGTGACTCGTTCGTTTATGTTGCAGGGTACCTTCACGCTCATTGTGGAAGCGTGGCACGACACCAACGAGACGTCGAGATCGGATGGTGAGTTGTTCTCCTTATAAAACGATTATGATAAAAAGGGTCATGAAAATCTTCGTCCGCCTTGTAAAATTCAAATCACGTCGGTCACGACTCACTCACATTCAGGTTTCACTGTAATTCTGGGTGTTTATCGTGCATTTAACGGACAGCTTGTATATTTGAATGCTCATATTATCATATCGTGGAAGACAAAAATGTTCCCATGGTGTGGACGATTGGTGTTCCGAGCACGCGGCGTGGCGCGTGAGCCGCTTCGCAATGCGCGCGCTATTCTAATAAACTCAGCCTTCTGTAGGACGAAAATTTAGTAGAAATGTTCTAATGTATTCCGATGGCCGTTGACCGGCACCTAGACGTCGCGCTATGAAAATTACTTACGGAATATAGGCAAATTGGTTACCTACTTTGTTTAAACAGCCTTTTGTAACTAAACATTCGTTTCTGGCACGCCATCTTAGCCACAAATCGCATTTAAGCCCGCCATGTGCTCGAATTTAATTTTAGATCGTTATCATTTATAATAATCGATTGGATAAGTTTTGCTCGTTTCGTTTCATATCACGAGAAGCCTAAACGCCCAATAAAGAATCGACAGTTTATGTCTTACATGCGACGTGGCGTGACCGAAAAAACGATTCCGAATGAATTGTAACCGGCCGGGTCGTAAATACATCATCGTGATAATACGCCGCGTGCATCGAACAAGCACAGCGCTGCTACATCGCTACACGAAAAAACAAAGCACTCTTTGAACCCGCCGGATCTAAACCGAACAAGCCCAATTCGATTTTCAAAATTATTAAAATGGCGGACGCGAAAACTGACCAGCGACGCCCATTTCTTAATTAGATTTTCATACCGCTGCACTCTGACCGACATAATTACTACTCCTGACCGACTAACAAAAAAACTCCGGTGATTTACTTAGGAGATTTAAAGATACGGCGAGGAGTGTCTACGGGCCGGTTTACCGAAAATCATTAGCGTCCGAAGTGGATAGCTTAGAGGACGGGTATATTTTTAATACGGCTCGGGAGCGATGGGCGGCGCCGCTTCACTACCGAGAAATGTTACCAACAGAAATCTAATCAACCATAATAACAGGTTACACGCACGCCGTTTGTGTTCACTCACTATCGACTCACCGGGCTAATGCTTAATTAAATCACATTCGGTTTTTTATCTAATACCCAAATTGAACAGCTGCATTGGCTTAGAAAGTGGCCCTTGCTCGTAACTAATTCATTGTCGCGACCCCAAGATGCATTTACGGATAATTTTTATGCAGAAGACATTGAAGAATGGCAACACACGACACCAAGAAGCCTATATATCATAGATAAACACGCGGCGCATTGAGAATCGTTCGCTCACTGCGACGAATAAAGAGATTCTCGTGCTAAACAAATAAGTATACAACAATGGTCGCTGGCAATCCTGAGGCCGCTCGGCTCCTTCACCGAAATCTTTTGTGTTTGGCCCGAGGCAAGCCGGGCTGCACCTGGGCCACACTAACGGGCCGCCGCATTGTTTACTTACTGGATGCTAAAAAATACACCTCCGAGGGAAGTCAGGGAATTTTTTAGTTTACACTTCATCTTTCGTCGTCGTAGGGCTTCAACATGATAAAAAATATCAGGAAGACGCTCCGGAAGGTTCGATTTATGATGTAACAGGCGCAGTGGACTCAGGAAGCACTGTCGACAGATGCTCGGCACATGCTCGGATAATAGGTGGGCACACTCCTGTCTCGTCCTGTGCTCCTGTTTACATTACCGCCGGTCGGAGTTGTTTACGATTATTGCACTACTTTGTTTTACTAGCCCATATAGGTGAAATCAGGAAAAAGAGCGTGTGAAAACTATTGATAAGAGGTTCGTAGAGGCAATTATTGGCGCGGGCCGGCGCGGCCGCCCCGGGCCCGGCTACCGCTCGCCGACTGCCGCCTGACATTACACGACCGAGATACGATTATCGATACAGTTATGTTGTGACGGCTGCTTATCTCGCTATCCGGCCGTGCATTATTAGTCAATTCATTACTCCGGCGAGCAGCGCGTCCCGTGCGCGGTTCCCAGGACTCGCGCGTCCCAAGTATGATTACTCGGCTCTTAATTGGCTTTCACGAAGGTTAAGCACCAGCACGTCAGCCGTCTGGAAATGTAACGATTACATTGCGCAATCCTTAGCATTCATCGAATCCTTCGCGCGGAACGAAAATGCCCGCTGAACAATGGAGAATTTAAAACGCGGCCCGTCCTTCGTGTCTTACGCGAAATCTGTTACAAATACATTGAGAAATCTTTAATTTGGCCCCTCGAGACCCTCAAAGCTCGAGTGGATGAGTTATTTATCGAGTGCAAGAGGCGACGTCGCCGAGCCGCACTTCTCGTAACGAAATATTCTTCGAGTGTTAGAAGTGGACAGTTTTATAAACAAAAGTGGCGCGTCGTTTGTGTAGACAAGCCCATTGATGAGATGTAGTTTCCCACAGAGCGGAGCGGGCGCGCGGCGTACGACCGGCCCGGGCAGGTGTCCGAATCGAGACGAGTGGAAATCGACACAGCGCTTAATGATGTGGGCCTCACCTGCGGAAAACGGTCGTCGAACCTTCGCGCATCAGCGCTGCTCGAACACGACGTCGCGGTTTCGATTTCGTTGGAAACCTCCCACCGATCACTAATTAGATCGCTCGCGATCCAGTCGCGCTAGGCGCTGTCACGCTACGCGTATAATGAACGAGGAGCCAGGCTCCGCATCCGGTGGCCTCATTATCGATCGATGGATCATATCGGCGGAAGCGTCGCGTGATCGCATCCCCGCGCTTCCCCAAAATCGCGTTTACAAACATCCCAAATCGGTTGCGTCCGCCTCCGATAGCGCAGCCGACTCAAATTATCGGTTATTTCGCTTTCTTTTGTTTTTGTTTATTGGCGTTTGCCGTTCGAATATATTTTCATTTTATTTGTAGTGACCTCTGGGCCGTAATTACACGTTATCTGGCGCGGCGGCGGCGGGCACGTACCGAAATGCCTCGTCCTTCTTTAAACGCGTTATTTATTTGTGAATCGGAATTACATTAATAGATGCGATAGTAGGGTACTCCTTCATTTAATATCGTTACGCCGTTGAATTAGGATGATGTCTGTAATTTGTGCAGTTGTTTCTGGAGAACCGAACTTTGGGTTGGACGTGTCGGATAGAACACAAAAACGTACGAGCGCAATTTTCCTACAAATTGCTTGGCGAGTCAAGTGTTGTAGAGTTGTTATGGGGACCTAATTATGTTGATCATAAGTATCCAATTTATTCGAAGTACTGCGATAGTTTTGTGCTTTTGTTTTTGGCGGAGCTTGGTTTTTATTCATTGAGGTTGGGAGATATCGAGGAGGTATGAGTGGTCCGGACAGCCCTGGTGCACCGGAGGCTGGGCGCACGGTTGCCATAATTCTCGTGCGCACATTGGAACTAAATTGCAAGCGGTCTGCGCTCTGTTCCCACACATCACTTTTCTAATTCCCGCCGAATGCACACTTGCCTTTCATAATTTCTTTGTCCATTTAAGCTATGAACACACGCAGTTATCGTTAAAAATTAAATTTTTACTCACGCTCTCCACGTATAGAATTCGAAACGATAAAATTGATGAGTGTTGAGTAGAATAAACTTCATAATATTTAATCGGAATGAAAGGCCCGATCGAAATAAATTGATAGCTTTCGTCTGATTGTATTTTCGTAAGGTACACAACCGGCGTAGCATACGCGTTTTATCTTCTAGATTTATTGTACAGATACGATCTTTGTAAGCCTACACGAGCCCCGTGGATCGTGTGCGCTATGCTTTATACTAGCAATGTCGACGCAATAATCGTTTCCACGATATTATATGAAAATTGAATTTGTATTCTTTGCGCCATATTCGCTAAATGTCGTGACAACGTCCAATGTCATTTTGCAGTTAGAAAAGTTTATTTTCGATTTATTTATACAGCAGTAAGTAGTGGATATTATGCGGGTTTGTGTTATTTATTAGTTTTAAGTCGGTGAGTCGTATTGCGAAATTATATCGGGATGTGTTCCAATGTCAACACGGGTGTAAGTAATAATATTTGGGGCGCTTCATTCCTGAATTCAATATTCGCATAGCATGAACATACCGCAGCGTACATGCAACATCCGCGCTGGTACTCCAAGGACTGCACACAAGGATGTGTCAGTGACCTGTGACCTGTTTTCCTATATAAATACTCCGTGCTCTCGACCACTATAAATGAAACTCCAAATCCATTCCTCATCGTAGATCGCAGATACCAGCCATCTTCTCATTACCGCTGCTAAGAGCACTGACATACAAAACAAAAGAAAACACTTGTACACCATACGCCACGAAATTAGTCGGGATCGAACGTTTTTATATACCTTTTAATTTTATTTCGCGTCTGGTTTAATTTTATCTGCTGTCGGGATTACCGGCTTAGGAATGTACCCATCGAAGCAACAAGAGTAAAAAGTGGCCATACACGACGAGAAATAAATAAAGGTAGAAACTGGTCGACGCTGAGATTTCTTAGCTAGGGCTGCCGCGCCGCGCTCGCAGACCAAACTAGGACGGGCCGTCGACAGAAAAAAAAATGTTTTCTCACCGCGATGACTTGTGTTTATTCCTTGTATAGAACTTTAATTTGATAGTCCCAAATTGTTTCGGGGTTTGTGTTAGAACGTTTTGTATTTTATCTTTTTTTTTTCTCACCTATTTTGAAGCTACCAAATCAAATTAGTTTCTGGAATCTGTATTTGCGGAGTCGATTGTTTTGTTTTTGTATTGAGAGTGATAATGGCAGCCCTACAGTGTGGTCAGCACTTACGCGGTTTGATGAATGAAGTGGCACTTTTTCAAATCAATGCAGCGGGTAGTTTTCACAGACCACTTTTTGCGCGTCACTTATGTAATGGCAGCCTGGCTCGCTCGAAGCTGCCGAGCTGCTTTTTCCAAGCTAAACGTTGTACTTACGTGTGGTTTACAAGTAATATGTAACATAAAGAATGTAGTTAAAACTATTAATCAATCACACCGGCGCCGGCGACGAATCAAAACAGTGAATCACGCTTGGGAACAATGAAATCTCACGGTCGAATGCGGGCTTCAAACGCTCAACGTTAACAGGTCAATTTACTTCTGTAACCCTTTCCCACGGTGATAAACAAATATTTGTCGTCTTTACCCGTATTTAAATATTTCAATAATTAAAAATGTCCCGTTAATTTTTTGGGGCAGATGTGGCGTATTCGCATTTTGGAAACACGTTTCTTTTGCACCTGCGGCTCGATCGAGTCCCGAAAAACAGTGTCTCATGTCCAATATTCCGCAGCTGTACTTTTTTTTTAAAATCCATAGACAAGACTGTCAAGGAGGTAATTCCTCGCATAGTGAAGCGCGCTCGTTTGTTTCAATTATTCATAAAGAGGTCTAATAGGCAGGCCCACCTGATGGCGTGGTATTAACGAGCTTGCAACTGCTGGTTTTTATGCTGCTCTGTGTGATGTGACGTCATTATGGCAGTCGTTAGCCATGTTAGATCGTGTTACGTGCATGTAAAGTGGTTATTTGAGTTAAAGTTCAATGTTAGCGTAAAACTGGCGGAAGATTTTCATGGCCTTTAAGCCTAAAAACCATCTGCAAAAAGCCAAGTTTTTAACCATCACTTTGTGTCTTTTCAGATACCCTAATCGCGCGCATGACGAAACAAAGTGTAGCTGATGTGGGTGGCCAGTGGACGGAAGAAGAACAGAGATGGGGTGGACCGGGGTCTGCTCATCTAAGACTGTCGTACCGTGTGACATGCGCAGCCCACTACTACGGCGCTGGCTGCGAAGTCCTCTGCAGGCCTAGAGACGATAACTTCGGGCATTACACCTGCTCGAGTGCTGGGGAGATCGTCTGCAAGGCTGGCTGGACCGGAGACTATTGCTCAAAACGTAAGTGTTTAAAACCTCTTTAGTTCATTATTTTTGACAGATTAAAAAAAAACTAAATTATTACTGGCTGGTTCTATGCTCGCAATTTATGTTGTTATAGGAGCATTCCACTGACCATAAAGTTTAAAAAAAATTCGCGTTCCAATTTTAATTGTATTCATTGACAGAAAGAATTTAAAGTGTGTCTTTTGTGTACGAACTTTACCTGACAGGCTCCCGAGCTTACTTCCCTATGTAAACATTAACATAAAAAAAAGTTATCGAACAATAAACTAAAAATACACTACTAGATTCAACGATAAAAATAGTTGAAAACGAAATAGATTAGTAGGTAGGCCTAATTCTGTTCCAACCTGAATTTCACGCGAATCAGTCTGATTCACCTCTTCAAAATAAATAAGGGGCCTTGATTTTCGTGAATTAAAGATAAAATGGAGTACACCGTCATACATGGTGTCCTAAATTTCCAATATCCCAGTTTTTAATGTGGGACGTCCCACAATTCACTCTTCCTCATTAAAACGACAATTTTTAGCCTGACATCCTCTCATAAACATTCTAATTGTGCCCGCCATAGAAACATTATAATGATGTAACATGAATTTGTGACACACCCCGTTTTGTAATAAAATTGTACAAGACATCGCCAAGTTCGGTCAAAAATGCGAACGGCATCTGTTGGGAATATCATTATTCATCATACGAAGAAACTCTTATTTATTAAATGCAATAAGATGACATTGACATATAAAATAATACCTTTTATTTCAAAATAACATTACAAAGTCGTAAAATTAGTCCTATTTGTTTAGTAAATCAAGCTTTCAAATAAACATAGACTAAAACGATTGAATTCTGAACGAACCGTGTTAGTATTTTCTAATGTCAGTTTTGACAGCTGTAAGCGACCTCCTTGTAGTGTTTTTTTTTCTAATACCGCGATGCGAATAGTAATGGCACTAATTATCTCATAGCTTCGAAGTCGTAAATCGTATTTTTAATTAGTCCCATATCACTATTAGTATATTCATGTTATTTATAGGGTTATTTCTACTTCCCGTGCCATCGGCCGACCTCCAAGCTAACTGCTCATAATTTTAAACACTTATTTTTTGTATATCAAGCTTCGACTCTATAAAATAACATAAAACATAGTTTCATAGTAATTACAGCTGAATATTATCATATTTAATGTTGAAAATTTTTACGTACCTACACAATTCATAACATATTTTTATGTGTTTAATTGTTGAGATATTTTCCTGACGCTTGAGTTTTAATTAATTTTCTTGGTAATGGCACATTAAATTTCGTTACCGCGCAGCTAATTAACGTTTTGATTTGATTTTTTATATGTTTCTGACATTATCACAATAGACTCGTTGAATCAAATGTAACTGCCCATTCATTGGGATGTCAAGAACCTCGTTCAAAAGCTTAGGATTTGTTCTTTTTTTATAAATCTAATTCACATTGATAAAAACTAACAATTCATAAGATCTAATTAAAGTCTGATCTTAAATTCTAAAGATTCATTACTGAGATGAAGTTTATCTACGTTTACATCAAAGTAATTGCTACTTGGGCAGTTAATGTCAAGCCAGCCGGCCGGTTAACGACGCTATAATTTTCTAATTGATTAAAATGACATCATAAGTTATTTTTCCAAATATCATTTGACAGTAGTGTTGTGGAGAGACGACAATATTAATATAGTGATGTCCGGCTCAGTTTATTGCTAGCGTGTGACCGCGCGACTAATGTTTGCGTTCCACAGCGCATGATGCGTTTGTAAACAAAAGCAGCGGACGCCGCGCTCGCTCCGCCATCATCGGTGTCCGCTTTTACTTATCGATCTCGTGCATTTCTAATAAAATACGCGCGCTCACGTCATTACCGTGCGACGTCCTGGCGTATGTTAAGCGCATCGCGTCTCGTATTGTGAAACAAAGCTGCGCGTCTTGCCGAGATGCATTGTGGCGGCGGGCGGATGTCGCGTCGCAATCTCGGCAGCCCCACCTGCCGCCGCGTTCCCACACTCCGGCGCCGCAAAAAACGCGCCAGAGCGAGACAGCACGCCCCGCTCTCCGTAGCGCGCCGTCCTGCTCCCGCGCCAGGGCTGTGCCCGCACAGCCTCCACGCGACTCCATAACCACGAAATCACAATTTTCTGGAAAAAGTAAACAAACGGCTTCTCAACACGATCGACATCCAAATCATCTCAAAAACGTACCAGCAAAAAATAAATAAAATGTTTCTTTAAATCGAACGTGTGAAAGGAACTATATCGCGAACGCAAACGACCGTACATTACACAAATGCATTGCAATAAAAGTCGACAACCCTATCAGCGGAGTTTGTATCGGCGATTACGAAAATGTAAAAGCGAGAGAAGCGGCCATAATGTAATGAAAACAACGCAGTAGGTTCGCGCACGCACACAGGCGCAGCGCTACACAGATGCCACGAACCGGGTCAAAAACACCTTTAAACAAGAACTGAACACCAATCGAAATAAACTCTGTACTTGACCGTGTCACGAGAGCTGGCTCACATCTGCCGAACGGTATCTCGCCTTCTGGGAAAGCTTAACAATCCCGAAAACTTATTTGCATGTCCCGCCGGCATTATCCGCGTCCAGCTCTCCTGCTTAATGATAGGGTAAACTTCGCGAGAGGAACCTTTATGGCCGCTTAATTTCGCCTAATTGTAAACGAGAGTAAAGTTCTCACGAATATTACCTTCTGTGTTGTATCGCGAATCCCACGCGCACCTAATTTCCGTTTGGGATAGAGCAGATGTAGGATCAGTCAAATATTTGCGGAGCACATGTGGGATGTCTCAGGGACGGTGCTCGGCGTGCTACCTGTCCTCGAGGCGACTGAGACCTTGGGCGCAGTGCGGCGCGCTAACCTTTCATTACAGATCGATACAGTTCATGTCCATTGATAATAATTAATAGGCCTGCAGGAGCGCCATCACATCCTCCCCGCGGCGGCTTCGTGCCCACTTACGACCTAAATTGGTTTTGGAGTGTAATTTTTACTACCGTTTTACCTCAGTTCGAGGGTCAAGATAACTTCAAGTGGCTGGAGTGCCAGCTCGGTACACATACTCGGCACTCGAGCGCTTTGATCTCCTTGCCTGGCGCGCCGGAGCGAACACGGCGCCTCACTCACTTTTTCCCCGTCTATAAAATTTTATTAATAATTCATTGTAATGGCCCACCAGGTCATGAGAAGCGATTGTTTTAAATAACATTATTAAATTTTATTTTATTCGCGAAAGTGTAAAACGTACGTGAAAGCGGATTATATTTTCAATTTTCTCAACAGTAAAAAACGTAGCTGGTATGATAATAGAAGTAGCCGCGTGAGTGAGCCAACCAATTCGCCGGAGTGAGGCTTAAGCCGATTTGCGCGCACTCGGGGCAAGTTTGGGGGCTTTATGCTCGCTGGGCTGTGTTTAAACCTATAATAGAGTCTAGGGAGCGTGGGGAAGGCTAATCTCTCTCACACAGCTCCCGCCGTCTCTTAAGCTCACAAAATAACTCCCCGACTCCGCGGTGTAGTTGGAGCTTCGCTGAAATTGCTTCCTCGTCCAATTTAGAACCGGAATAAGCCAGTTACATTTGCATTCGGATCGGGAATGAAAGTTATGATCAAGATGGCGTCTAGTATTTTTCTAGCGAGTTAGGGGAATAGTAACGGTCGAGCGACGGTTAGGCTCCCCGCGCTATCTGCCCCCTTTGTATTCGCTCCGATAACTTGCCCATGCGCACCCGACCGATACGACTCGCACCGCACTTCTTATTTCAAAACTATTTTTCTTAACATCGACCATACATTACCGCTTAGCTTTTTACAAAACAACTTTGTAACATGTCTGCGCCGCAATGAACTTCGATTGCTTCTAATAAACGAATACTTGGAATAGTCTTCGCAAGGTGGAAACAGGGTAAAGTTCGATACATAAATACGAAGTTAACGAGCCGCACTAACAGACACACATTACATTGTAGAACTTTCTGGTATTAAATATAATTAGAAATCCCTGAAGACTCGGCTCGGAGGAGTAAAGTGCTCTTACACGCGAAATTAAAGTGAAAATTTTAATTTAATGCGGGTTATAAAGTTCAGAGAGGATTTCGTTGTGGTAACGAGTTGGTGCGAGTGAAGATAAATAGTGTGTGCGCGCGACCTCGCCCCCGGCGGGACGCGCGAGCCTCTCTCTTTGTTGCGCGCGTCCTTTACTGCGCTCTGCACAAGATGCCACGCTAGTGCCGGCCCCGTCGAATATCATCCCGATCATTTAACGCTCCTACTTCCTCTACAATTAAAAGAATCCATTAGTACCCCGCTCAGGCCATTGTGCGCTCTTTGTCTTTGTGTCGCTAACGAATGTATTCTTTTTGTTCCAGCGCGCTGCCTGCCCGGCTGCGACGCCGAGCACGGCCACTGCCTCAAGCCCGACGAATGCATGTGAGTATCCACTTCACACCTTTGTGCTAAACGTTCACGTTACCTCCCTCCGCGTCTAAATCATTCATCCTCCTCATTGTTCCCTCCGAGAAGAAAGACATGCTTTTGTCGCTTGTTATCACGTCCCATTGTGTACTAACGAATGTTGTCGTTTGATTCCAGTTGTCATTCGGGCTGGGTGGGCGAGCTGTGCGACCAGTGCGAGCGGCACCCGGGCTGCATGCACGGCACCTGCTCGCGGCCCTGGGACTGCATCTGCGAGGAGGGCTGGGGCGGCCTGTTCTGCAACCAGGACCTCAACTACTGCACCAACCACCGGCCCTGCCGCAACGGCGGCACGTGCCACAACACCGGCCAGGGCAGCTACACGTGCATGTGCCCGCCCGAGTACACGGGGCCCGACTGCGAGAAGTCGCTGCACTCGTGCGCCGTGCGGCCGTGCCTGAACGGCGGCGCGTGCGTGCCCGACGAGGGCGGCGAGCTGGCGTGCGCGTGTCCGCAGGGCTACGAGGGCGCGCGCTGCGAGACGCGGCGCCTCACGTGCCGCGACCAGCCCTGCCGGCACGGCGGCGTGTGCGAGCCGCGCGGCGCCGGCTACGTGTGCGTGTGCCCGCTGGGCTACGCGGGGCCCGACTGCGCGCTGGAGGCCGACCCCTGCGCCGCCAGCCCCTGCCGCAACGCCGCCACCTGCACGCGCGCCGGCGACGGCTTCAAGTGCACCTGCCGTCCAGGCTTCCGCGGCAACCGCTGCGAGATCGACATCGACGACTGCGCCGGCATCCAGTGCGACCACGGCGGCACCTGCGTCGACCTCGTCAACGGACAGCGCTGCCAGTGCGCGCCCGGCTTCGTGGGCGCCCGCTGCGAGACCCGCGTCGACCTGTGCTTGGCTAAACCCTGCGCGAACGGCGGAGAATGTAAAATCCTCGACAACGACTACGAGTGCCGGTGCCGGCCCGGGTTCGCCGGCAAAGACTGCAGCATCGACATCGACGAGTGTTCCTCATCACCGTGCCGGAATGGAGGGTCGTGTAGGGACCGGGTGGACGGGTACCACTGCTCGTGTTTACCTGGCTGGGGGGGCAAATCATGTACGGTTTCTTTGGCGGAGTTGGCGTATAAACAACCGAAGGGTCACTTGAGAAGAGTGGGCGACGAGATGTCGGAGGAGGCGCTGTCGGGGCAGCAGGTGGCGTGGATCGCGAGCGTGACGGCGGTGGTGCCGCTGGTGGCGCTGGCGGCCGTGCTGGCCATCGTGTGCGTGCGGCGGCGGCGCGCGCGCGCGCAGCACGCCGCCGACGCGGAGGCGCGCGCGCAGAACGCGGCCAACGCGGGCGGACACGTCATCCGCAACACGTGGGGCAAGTGCGACGCGCCCGTGCCCGAGTGCCAGAACGCGCACAACGCGGCCGCCGAGGAGTGCAAGCGCAAGACGCTCAACACGGAGAGCGCGCGCCTGCTTGCCGCGCTCGACCCCAGGCTCTCGAGGCTCTCCGCGGACTCCGCCTACTGCGCCAATAGGTCAGTATTTATGACTGCCAACATTAACTATACCAACCAAAAGTTTTGATTTGCCACCAAAAAGTTAAACACCAAATGTTCTCAGTGATCACTTTCATTCACCCACACACCTCACTTACACCCTTCAAACCATATCTAACCTGTCGTTTCTGTTGTTACAGCGATACATCGCTAGTAAAGCGGGCGCTAGAAGGCGGAGGGGTGTACGTGTTAGACGACCACTGCTTGCCGCCCACGTACGCGACACAAGTGTAGTGATACTAACCCGTCAATGGACCAAACTTATTTATTCACAACGGACGCTCGTGCGAAACTGGCTGTGCGCCGCGTGTAAATATAGCGTAAAGAAAGTGTAAAGTGACCCTGTATAAACGGCTAGTTATAAGCGTTCCGAAGTATTTATTTAAGAGAGCGATCTTTGTCACGCCCCTGTAAATAGTATTGGCGGGACGGATCGCGTTTTTTCCGCCCCTGATCGGCGAACGAGGACCGCGCGCGCCGAGGGGCCGGTGGACAAGTCCACGTCGCGATCTCTGTTCGCTTGCGGCTAAACACATTCTGTCACCAATATAAACAACCTTCCAAATTCCAAATTCAAATCCTACTTTTTTTTAATGTATAAACTTTTTTAAAGTTTTTATTGTATAAACTTTTTTCTAAGTTCTCCCAGTGTATGGTTTTGTATTTGAACTCCTTTTAGATCGTGTTTACATTGTTTACAAAATGTTCTAGCCTCAAGCATAGGTAACGTGTGCTGCGTCCCGTAGCTCGGTCCGCTGCGCGACGCTGCATCATGACGCGACACTACGGCTCACGCTTGACTCCTTACGCCTAGAAAAAAAGATCGTTGAGTGGTAGGTGAGAGGCGAGCGTGGCAGTACAGTGCCGCCTCATGTACACAAAACACCACTAACACTATCCCTTTAGACTCGCACCAGTATAGAAGCCAAACCGTGCGTAAAATAAGATTAGACTAATTTATAAAAAAATAATAATCAACGCGAATGATGCGTTCATCAGTTTTACATTGATTTATATTTTGTGATTGACTAATTGTTGTCATTTGTTCCTATGATTATAATAGTGAATTACTGCCCACGAAGAATCTTGTTCAGGTTTTCTTGAAAATCGACGTAGATTTTTTCTCTCTGTCTCCTAACTTCCGTACTCGGGATGTAGATCAGTTAGCACGATAATGTAACGTTCCTGAGACTGTGAGCGCCACTGCTGCGGCCTGCAGGCGATGCCGGCAGGCCGCACGAGTCGCGCCCGCGCCACACAAATATTCACGCACGTAATTAGTCCATAGGTTAAAATTAACTTCAGTACTTATAGAAACAAATTGTCGAAACCTAAGTCATTGTGTATAAAAACATAAGTTCTAGTGTTTTAAGTATAATCTCCATTACTTATAAGAGTACTGAGACAATATTAGGTGTCATCAGGCAACATAGGACACGATAACTCTGCTTGTTTTAACTTATTTATTTTAATAGGTACAGTTCTCGATATGTTGTGTTTATAGATTCGCAACTTGACTCGCCACATACATCATCATGTTTTGATGATTCTGTGGAGGGTCGACCACGAATCGTCTATGAAATAATTTATGTTAAATTACATTTTTATAAAATCCGTGTAGATATTATGCGGTAAGTGATAGGTCGTATATCACCTCTTATGTTGCCTTTTGTACTCGATTGTAGAATAAAAAGGTTAAATCGACAAAATTGTAAAAATAAGAATAGACTGATGACAAATAATAATTCTCTTGTATTTAATTTTTTAAGATGACAAATAAGTTTAAATTATGAGGAAATAAAGAACATCCAAATGTACTAAAAAAAAATAGAATCATAATTTTTGTACTTAATTGATCACAGTGATCCTTTCATTTTTCTTTTTGTGAATTTCGTAATGATATAATAATATGTCAAAATTGTGATTTCCATTCCGGACAATAAAATGACAGTATTTTTTAATTTATTTATTACAACCGTATCATTATAATTATTGTGAATTTCTTTAATAATTTTTATTAACGAAAAAAAAAATCATTGTTTAATTATTTTTTGAGCTTAAGTTTACAATTGACTGATGTAAATTGACTTATTGATATTTTGGACTCATTTTATAAAATCATGAATGTATTTGTGCATGTGTGAGTATACTGAAAGATAAATTTCAAATCATTCCATTTCTTAGCTAAGTAGCCTTTATCTATAAATCTTAATGTTTAATTTCGCTATTTTCTTATTGTTTATTTTGCATGTGAAACCAGTGATCGTCTTTATTTTCCATTTCGTCCTTTTTGGACAAAGTACAATTGTCTGTTATCTATCTTAGTATAATATTGTTACCTTTTGGTATATTCACATAGGTTTATGTTTCAAAAGAAAAATGAAAGTAATCTTCATGTGAAGCTGTAACCGATATAATTCCATAAATAGATACTATCAGAATAAAAGTCATATTGTATTGCTAATGCGGTGATAAATTTGCCAGCGAGTGTTTGTGACGACGTGTAATTATTGCAGTGGATGCAAACGAGAAATAAAATGTTAATAATAAACAATTGTTTACAAAAAATTAAAAACAACATTTTATTTTTGCCATCAACCCTACCCAAAGCGCACCAAAGACGCATTATATGTAGAAAAGGCCTTACCAAGCAAGGCGTGATAAAAGTGTACGAGCGAGAAAGGAGATTTTATTTTCGACAACTATCACACAACGTCGTCTAATCCCAAGCTTAGCAGAGCTTGTGTTATGCGTATTAGACAACAGATAAATATACATATTTCTAAATACACACACATTACAGATAAATTACACCCAGACAAAGAACAAATGATGATGGACTTATAATTATATGGCCTAAGATATATTAGCCCCATCCCTATAAGAGTTGTCAGCAAATGGTAGAAACTCTGCAGAAGGGTCGAAGCCAACTGGGCCCAAGGGTCCGTGTCTGAAAGGAAGGCTTAGCACTGGTATACATGGCGACGTAGGAACGGGATATGTTGTTTAGTCAGTAAGAGTCTGACTCTGTTTTTCGCTCAGCCCAAGGGCGGGATTCGTCATTGGATGATTTTTACCTACCATAAAAAGCCCCATCCCTTTAATATTTCAATTTAGGTCACAAAGAACTCCTAGTAGGGCCCTGTTTGATCAGATAATATTATTTGTAATACAACATTTAATTAGAACCTATTTTCTTAGCTAGGTCAAGGTTTTAAACAAACCAAACAAAAACATTATGGAGACCGTGACACACAAAACACTCTGTATGTATACACAATTTCATTCTTATATATTCTTTATTGTACACATATTAAAAATGACAAATAAAAGAACAGGTGATGTACACAGGCGAGCTTAACCCATAGTTGGGTTAAGCTCGCATTTCATGGAAAGTTTTAGGGCTATTTAAATTCAACAAACAAGTCAGGGTCAAAATTTCCACTCCCAATAGCTGAAGGCAGTGGGTGCACTACAAGGATACATTCTGAAAAGCAGGAGCCAAGGTGAACGGCCTCCTTTTGGCGGTGAACAGACATGCTTATGTTTTGGCCAGTGGCGTAATTATATCACCTGAAGCTCGTGGCAAATTTATTGGATGGGCCCCAAAAAAATCATCTCATTGTTTTTCAATTTTACCTAAAACAATTTTGTAACTTTGGGTTATTTGTTCTGAATCCATGGCTTCTTAGACATGAGGCCCCGTCATATAGGGGCCGGTGGCATTTTGACTGCTTTGTCACCCTATAGTTACGCCACTGGTTTTGGCGGCGTTGAATCACACCAGATTGACTTCGCCTCACTTAGAGACCGCCAGAAGTGAGACATTCGTCCGCTCTAGCCTCAAAAAGGGTGCGGAGATGTCATTGGATGAAATCCCCACCGAAAAAAAGTTGCTAACTTCTCTTTATGGACCATTTCTACATAACCAATTTGACGGCACAGTTTGCGCAGTGATTGTTCGATTCCCGCACTGATCAAATATGTGTATGGTCTGTAGCCTTCAGATGGAATGGATGTTCTGAGTCTGAGTGTCTTGTGTAGCTATGCGAGATTACATATTTGCGAACGCACTCGAGTTCTCGATGACATTATTAAAATCACTAAGTATATTTATGCTAATAATATTTGATGAGTACTTCCGTCGATTAAAATGGAATTAAAAATCTGGAAGTAAATAATATATATTTTTAAAGCGATTTACAGTGCGTGAAGGATTCTTCATGTGCGAATCAGAGTCCGACTTGGCTAGTTTCTTACAGAAATTGGGTGTAATGTTTGAGAAACTAGTTTACCCAACTTTAAAATAGATGGCGTCACTAGGCCACTTCATTTAAGGCTCGCCACTTCATTTGACATCACTGGGTGGATATTGGAACAATGACGGTGGCGGGAAATTAGTCCCACCGCGCGTAATATGAAGAAAGAAAAGAACAAAGAGACTTGAACTATCGTGTTCATCTGTAGTGAAGTGATTTTTACTTTTGGGAATTTAGCTATATGTATACCTATATTGGAGAATATTATCAGTGGTGTATTAAGTAAATGCATAATAGTGTCAGTTGCGGACATGAAGCAAGCAACCTAGTGGAGGAAACCATTGAGATAGGAGGAAACGGGGTAAGTGTTTGAATCTATTTAACTAATGCTTCTTTTCTCACGGTTCCACAATGCTGACACATTTAATATTGTTCTCAGCTTATGGAAACGCGAAACGCCCATATGCCCAGACATTGATCAAGATTTTGACTTCATTTCAAGTTGTAACAAACTCGTTGATCAACTGACGAAGTACCCATCGACATATTCGACAGTTTGGTTTGGTTTTGTTTGAAGGCATAGCCTGTGGGCCTGCGTCTATTCGACAGAAATCTTAATATTGCCTTATTAAGATTTCTATGGTCTATTCGCTACAGGTTCTATCCCTGTACCAGGGGCGTAGCTACAGGCTACAGAGGCCGCGATGTAGGCCAAAATTCCAAGCATTTGTAAAAAAGCACCATTTTTTGTAGGACTTTTGGTTTTGTGCATGAAGCAAGTAACCCGTGCTTCATGGTTTTGTGCCTCTGTAGGACTAGCTACGCCATTGCCCTACACATAGGAGGATGTTATTTTATTAATTACTTTTGTTCAATGATTGTGTTTTCTTGTTTTATTCGAGGAGGATTTGTTATTTAGCCTAGGTACCTAGGTTGTAGGTTTAGTTTAGGTGTTTATATTCATATACTCAATTCTTTATTGCAATCCACAATCGTTGTACCAATTTATGTTCATCTTTTACATATTTGTTTTGTCTGAAATCCTGAGCATTACAAGAGGTTTATTCAAATATGCCCACAAGTTTGAGAAATGTTGAAGTACCTACCTAGCGATTTTTTTTTTATGGTAGGTAAAAATCATCCAATGACGAATCTCTTCCTTGGGCGGAGCGGGAAACAATGTCAGACTCTTACTGACTAAACAACCTACCCTATTCCTACATGAAATACATACTAGGGTCAGAGACTTCCTTTCAGATACGAACCCTTGGCCCCAGTCGGCTTCGACTAGGGTTGCCATCTCTAAAATTTGGAAAACAGGACAAGACGCGTGAAAACACCGGATTTTAGATTCCGAAAGCCGGACTTATCAACGAGATCTTTTAAATCTTTTTAATCGTGGTGTGCGAGCATAGTGCGTGTCTCGCGGCCTCGCGGGCGGCCCAACTTTTTTTAATTAATAATTTTTTTTAAACTCGGTCTACAAATTAATGAATGAAATGAAACCTTCCCCGGAAGCTCCCCGGATGACCTCTAAACTAGGACAAATCCGGGGAAACCCGGACGGATGGCAACCCTAGCTTCGACCCTTCTGTAAGGTCCCTACTACCTACCTAGTGACTTAGATATTCCTATCCGATCCAGCTATTCTATCAGAATGGTATATCGACCATAAATGTTTTAAATTTTATATTCTATTACGAAATAAGCAATTCTCTCATAATGGTAAGAAAATATTAGTACCTAGGTACTAGATATAATTTTTTTTTTCTATATTTTTTAATGCGGTGTGCAATAAAGTATAAATAAATAAATAATCTCACTCACACTCAGTAGTAGACTCAGTGGTAAATTAAAACTATTTTAACAAATAAATGCAATTGGCAGTTGTTATTGCTGTTAAAAACTGTTATTGTTATTTTTTAAAAACCTTTATTTTTGTACGAGTTTTCAAGCGCAGAGCCTAACATTAGACTCGTCAACATCCGGCGGCCGTACCACGTTTAATCTTCATTAATCATTTTCGTTTATTTATTGCTATACTTAATGTTTATGTTATATGTCTGAGTATGGTTTCCGCACTTAGTCTTGTGTAGACCATTGCACGTGAGCCATAGCGGCCATAATCTTGTGGGCTTATTCCAACCAGCCCACTTCTCTCCAGAAGCTGATTATGCCTTTCAGGTTTTTCAGGGCGTCAATAAGGGAGTTCGGTGTGCCTATGGTTCGTGTGCGTATGTCAGTAACACCTGTGCAGTCCAGGAGCACGTGGGCAATTGTCTCCTCCTGCCCCAAGCATGCTCTGCACAGGGGGCTGTCCGTAATGCCTATTGTTAATACTTAGTGTTTATTGTTGTTGTATTATTCGTTATTACGATCCATATCTACTTACTTTTCGTCTCAATTCTAATCACGTCTGTGTCTAATCCATCTTTCAGAATGGATCAGACAATGCTAAAAAATTTAAATGCAACCCTTAATAGTTTAAGTTGTAGTCAACTTCAGCGCGAAGTAGCCCATGTACAAATTAGTAACCCAATATCCCGAGAGATGGCGCTGCACCCGGTGGTAATTTTGGATTGTCTTTTTTATTTGAAAGAAGATACGTTCAGGAAAATATAATAGGTATGTAAAAAGTACAAAAAATGCGTCATTGGTTAAATTAATAAATTAAAATTTTTTCAAAAATTATTTTTTAAATGTTTTTCAAAAACTGTTCATCCTATCAAGTTCAAAATAATTTTCCTAGAAAGGCTTTATAAAATTCTATTTTTGATTATTTTTTTTATATTAAGTAATAATAAGTTATATTATAATTATGGTTCAAAAGTTAGAGGGGTTTTTTACTTTTGGAATGATTATTTGTCGGCGTGAATGATAAACATATTGGAACCAAATTTCAGCATTCAAGTGCTAACGGTTGCTGAGATTATCCGCGGACGGACAGACAGATAAACATGGCGAAACTATAAGGGTACTAGCTTTTGCCCGCGGCTTCGCTCCCGGCAAGATTATTCTACTCTACCCTACCCTACCCTACTTTACCCTACTCTACCCTTTTCATTATTTTTAAGATGTATTCTGCTATTCGGGACGGAAACAAATCCAACAAATCAAAAACCATGGCAAACGGTCCAGCCGTTCTCGAGTTATAAGTGTTGTAACAAACACGACTTTCTTTTATATATATAGATATTCCATGTTGACTGAGAAACCCTAAAAAACTCACAAACAATCTGTAATAACTATAAGACAATGTAGGTATCCTAAGCGTGTTTAGGCTTATTAGAATTATTATGAGATGAAAGCACTTTGACTACGAGGCGAGGAGGGCCGAAAATTTCGGCCTTAATATTCCATCTAACGCCTGACCAAAAGTTATTAGCAATACACTATTCGTTCGGTTCGACTTTTTGCTATTGATTTTTGTCGTATAGTCATTTAATTTGTTTCATTTCGGGCGAACTGAAAGAAAGTAAATCTTGCCCAAAGTTTGCATTGGCTTTTAAGGGCACATAGTTTTTATTGTGCAGCAGCAATTAGTAAAATTCAATTTAGTTTTATGAAGTACTCAGGTAGCTTTTGATACGTAGATCATTTCAGCCGAAAGACGTCTTGTTGGACATTAGGTCTCCCCCAGGTGTGGCCACAACACAACGATCGGTCTTGTGCGTCTCGCATCCATCGGATTCTTACAATCCTTACCAGGTCATCAGTTCACCTCGTAGGAGGCCTTCTAACGCTACGTCTTCCGGTACGTAGTCACCATTACAGAACCGTTAGGCCTCAACGGCCATCCGTTCTGCGAGCAATGTGTCCTACCCATTGCCTCTTAGTTCGGTGATTTTTCGCACTATGTCGGTAACCTTGGTTCTCCTGTGGATATCCTTATTCCTGATTCGATCATGCAAGGAAACTCCGAATATGTTCGGAGTTAAACCTTAGGTTCCTTTTTTTTTTTCTTGGGTTCCTTTGGTTTTTTTTGATGATGATGAGGTCCATTGTAAGCGACCACGTTTTGGAGCTATATGTTATCACTGGCAACACGCCCTGGATCATACTTTCGTCTTGATTCATTGGTAATATTGGACGACAAGATACTGCGCAGCTTCCCGGACGCTGCCCAACAGTTAGATTCAAAGATTGATCTCTTTCTCGAGGTTAGATAAACCCAATTGGATCACCAGTCCCAGATAAACGTATTGTCCACAACTTGAAGAATAGTCCCTTATCTTGATTGGAGTGGGTGCTATGTCGTTGGCAAACCAAAGGTGAGTGATGTACTTACTCGCCATTGACATTAAATGTCTAGCCCTTACATTACAAAACCTTGAAGACATCCTATGCTGTCATGAAGTTTCGGAGAAATAACGACTGTTTCCCTGTGAGATGCAAAATAGGTTTCGAGGTCTGGTCTTGTAGTCGGACACGGTGGCGTTTTTTTACAAACACACTAGCACTTCGATGTACCTATCAGTGGCCTATAGCTAGGCCTACAGGGGCTCCGTATAAAAAAGTGCTTTTTTACTAATGCTTGGTTTATTTTTAGGGTCAGCTCACACAGAGACACGATGCGACGCGACGGTACTGGAAGAGGCCAGTGGTTTCGCGCTGCGCCGCGCGCCTTTGCGAGGTGTATTGGAAAATAGTTGGCAACACGACGTCTCGCTGCGCAGCGGAACGTTTCTACATTCTCCACGTGCTCTCGCCCCGCCCCGCGTCCGTCCGTCAGTAAGTTTTGAAACTTTTTGTAATAATCATATATTTTATTTTTTTGGATAATTCGCAGTGTCATCATATTATAAGCTTACGTCTAATTAATTTTTTTTTGTTGTAATTCACCATGTTCTTCATAAATTATACACCCAAATACTCCTACGTGATTGATGTCTTCTATTATGGTATTCTTCCCCCGCGTTCACCCGTAGTCTACCATTTGCAAGTGCATGCCCACGACGTATATTTGGCGGGTGCATTATGAAGATCGAGGAGAAATTAATTCTTTTTCTCCATAAATTATGCACCCAAATAATCCTGTGTGATGTCTTCTTTTTTTAATTTTATTTTTGTAGTCTTCCTCTTCTGCAAGAAGTCCGATTATAACAAGATCCCAGTCGTATCATTATTTCTCTGGAGCACTCGACCGAACTGCATCAATTCTACACGAAGTCTGCAAGGAAATAGTAGAGACAACTCGCCACGGCAGCCTTGCGGCTTCGTGAGGCGCAGCGCCATTCTTGCACGCCGCACGTACCAGCGGCAGCGATACACCGTTGCGTTGCTTTACGCCGCGAGGTATCACGAGGCGCAGCGCTGCATGGAGCAACGTATTCTAAATTCTCACAATGAAATTTGTATCTTTTCGCGTAGTAAATAAAGTTTTATTTTGAGTGACATGGACCCTAAGGGTCAGTTCATACTGAGACGCGACGCGCATCCGCCGCGAGGCGTAGCGGCTGCCCTGGCTATATTGTCTCTACTATTTTCGTCCAGACTTCGTGTAGAATAGATGCAGTTTGGTCGAGTGCTCGAGTAAAGTTATAGACTGGGATCTTGTTTCAATCGGACTTCTTGCAGAAGAGGAAGAATACAAAAATAAAATTAAAAAGACATCACACAGGAGTATTTGGGTGTATCATTTATGGAGAAATAGAATTAATTTCTCTTCGATCTTCATAATGCACCGCCAAATATACGTCGTAGTCATGCGCTTGCAAATGGTGGTGCGGGTGGAAGCGGGGCGGGGGACATGCTGCGCAGCGAGGTGTCGTGTTGCCAACGATTTTACTAAGCGTTTCGCAAACGTTACGATGCGTCTCGCGGTGCAGCGTGAAATCACTGGCCTCTTCCTGCATCGTCGACGCGTCTCGGTGTGAACTGACCCTAAGAGACAGTATTGTGGTATCAAATCAAAGGAGTTTGATTCGATCGAGTCTGTCAGATTGCTTATTATAATTTGTTATTATTCACATACCATGTAGGGGTGGTAGCACTGGCAACGTCTTCAACACAATAAAACAAAGTAAATACGTACAGCCTTATTATTTGGTTATTAGTAACAAATATACTATTTACAAAATACATAATTAGCCTACAAAGTAGAATTGTCTTAAAGATGTACGAATTAAATCTTATGTTGTTACATCTTTTACCTAAATATAGGTAATCAATTGCAATTTCGTCAATGTTGATACTTTCACTTAAAGTATGGGCAAAATACTTAGAACACTCAAGTTTTCAATACAAAAAAAAAATGCATTAGTGACTGAATTTTAGTCTTGTATGAATGAAATAAAAATTATACATCTTTTCAGTACAGTACATAATAAATTAAATTGCAGTCACATTTTCGGTAGAATTTTCTACTATATAAATAAGTATCTATTTGCCCAATAGCCCATAAAGCGTTCCTTATTAACCCTACAGACAATGACATCTATCTAACACTCGTGTGAGATCAAAACATATCAACACGGTGCGCATTAAAAATCTTATATTACACCATCGTGACTTCAACAAAGCGTGAGCCAAGCTAAGACAAAATTGTACTTTACTGAACAGGTATTTCTAATTCAAACATCCAAGTCATACACATCTACTGCTTACGGATTTTAAAACACGTATATCGGGTAGCTCATAGGTAGTGAAATCTAGCTGACATACATATATTGATCTTAATGGTGAAAAGATACAAAGAAACGGTCACAATCATTGAGGTCACGAACTCGTAAAAACTATAGAGAAATAAAGTTATGTAACTTAGAAGTACAGTCCTAGTCGCCACTCCGCGGGGAGCGGTCCCGGTCTGTGCTGGCGCGGTCCTGCGCGTCGCCGTTCTGGCGCGGGGACGCCGAGCGCGAGCGGGACGCAGAGCGCTCGCGCGACGCTGAGCGCTCGCGGGACCCGGAGCGGGAGCGAGATCGGGAGCGCGAGCGAGATCGAGATTTACTCGGGCGACGCTCTTCCTCACGCTTCGGAGACGCTTCCTTGCTTGGAGAGCGAGACCTTTCCCTGTTGGATTAAGATTTTTGTTATAATATATCACAATACAACTGCAAATTATTTAATATTTATTTTTGTTTTATATAAGTTTTGTTTTATTAATATTATTTAATATTCATTTGCAAAAAGACTGGAATATTTGTTAAGTTAAATAGTGTAATAAGTGTCAATAAATAATTAGTTCAATTACATAGTAATTATAAAGCTGTGTTAGTAATATTATTTACAGTGAATAACAAGAATGTCATTAAAATACCAAATATGCGAGATGATGATGATTTGATTGATTTAAATAATAAATAACAATGAAAGGTTACCAAACCTGAGGCGATCGGAAAAAATGAAACATAAAATGATTAATAGCGAGTAGCTAGATTGAGTGTTACTAAACATCAAACGCTCACCTTGGAACGGCTTCTCTTCGTAATGCGGGAAAACATGGATCGAGTTAATAATGTATTGGTAATGTGCAATCAATATTAATAACATTGCATGAATTTTGTTAATATGTGATGCCAATGGGTTTAGTTTGTGGACTGAATCTGACAATAATGCTTCTTGTTGTGTGTGAGATTATATTTCGAAAAGGTAACCTTTATTGAATATCGTGAAAAGTTTAACTATAAAAAACCAGCACACCATATTAAAGTGCCTTATGATAATCACGACTAAGTTTAAAAATATTGTGTTCGAGGGAAATTAATATAAAAAAAAACACGTGATTTTCATATCACACATCAAAAAAGAAAAATAACCTCACAGAATTCGCACAACCGTCAGACAGAACGATTGAGAGCACACGGTGGGACTTACTTGGAGGCAGCTTTCGGCGATCGAGACTTAGACCTGGAGGCTGACTTGTCGCCGTTCCTCTCCGCGGACTTGCGCGGCGACGCCGAGCGCCGCGCCGAGCGACGCTCGGATCTACGGGACGCCGAGCGAGACCGCGACTTCGAACGACTGCGATCCCTAATCGACGCCGAGTTCGAACGCCAAAAATGGTAGTAATAGCGAATTTAGTTACGTCCACTACGAAATTTTCGAGTTCAGAATGTTGTGTGCCAAAACGCTACTTATAAAATTTTTAATAAAATTGTAAATTAAATTAGTAATGCTATATTTATTCGAGCAGATTAGTCTTTTAATAGCTAAGTGAACAAACACCAGTGGCTCACTTTAGAAAAAGCCTCTACATTTACAAGAACTAAATAGTCCTACCCTCACAATATCAACTTTTTTCATATTTATTTTAAAAGCAGTTGAGATGGTAGTTGGTTTTGGCATACAACAATTCATAACTGATTGAGAATTCACACATGAACGTGTCGCAAGTTACAATAAGTATATTGCATCACGTTTAAGAAAAATAAGACTAGCCTGTTGTAATCACTACAATAAGAAGAGCACTATGGCTAAGTACTTACAGTTGTAAATTTTGCTCAGCGCAAGTAATTACACACCTAGCCAAATGAATAACTAGGTTAATTTCTTTACGTACCCGGGCGTTAATATTACATCATTTTGAGAAAGACTGCCACGCTAGAGTGACAGAGACAGCACTACTTTTTCTCTAATGAGCCATATTCACGATCGGGTACTATACATATTCATGCAAGCTTTAATAGTTGAGATATTTAAAGGGAAATGTCAGATGAGGAAATTAGCAGACTACTTAGAAATTCGGAACTTAGTGCATGTTTCTCACACATTGAAGATAGTTCTCAGTGAAGTTTTCTAAAGAGCTAAGTCATAGCTAACTAGTCTGCTCAAAACTTGAGTTTATGAGAGAACTATTGGAATGATCTATTGAAACGATTTTAATTGGGACTATTCATCTAGTAAAAAAGTTTCTATACAATATATTACATTGTTTGGGGATCCTGCTATGTAAAATATTTGAAAAACAGTAATAAGTATTTATTGTTTTTTTTTTTACTTCAATAATTTTTTTGATTAAAAATGAGAATGCCGGTAAATGAGATTGCTAAAATGTACAGTGATATCAAAATATCTAACTAAAATAGGAAAAATGAGTATATACAACCTGATCAGCAATTTTCTAAGCTATATTATGAGCATGAAATTTCAAATTATTTACAGAGCAGGATCACAATAGTAGAATAAGGTAAGCTACTCACTTGGAGCGTGATCTTGAGTGGGACTTGACGACTGGGCTCTTGCTCTTTTGCCTGGATTTGGAGCGGGACTTGGAACGGCTGCGAGACGACCGGCGGGAGCGGGACCTGGAAGATGAAGTTGGTGATGGTTAAGTAAAATTCGTTGGTGTAAATGATGAGGGCAGTAAACTAAGTATGATCTTTCTCAGTTATAACTTTATCAGCAAGAGCTTTCAGCCCCGAAAGATGGTAAATAATATAGTATCATCATAAAAACATTTCATAGAAGTTCACTAATTCTGCAGTACTGTCTTAAAGAGTATCTAAAAGCAAATCATTAGACCATTAAGTCCCACAAAAGGAAGGCTTTCCTTTTCCACACACACATCTCTCTTCTGCCATTTCGGACCTGTCGCCCCAGTAAGAATCAAATTCTTATTGGGGCGACAGGTCCAGGTGGACATTGTTTTGACGATCTCTACCTTAGCCTGACTGTCACAAAGTCACCTTACAGTTAATGAAACCCAATAATTACTTTTTCCCTCAATTCATCAGCATGAGACAGATGCGTCTAGCTCAATTCTACTTAAGAATATCAGCCTTCCGGGTAAGTTACCCGACTTACTCGGCGTGTAGTAAAAGCAAATATTAAAAACTACAATGTACATGAATTCCAAAAGTTTGATGGCCACAGTACGTCATCTAGGGAGACCTCATATGGCTTAATGAGCTAAACTTAAAAACTTAAGTCAAGAGCAAATAGATTACTTGTGTGTCAAAAACAAGCCTACAAATAATAAAAATTGGATAAAGTGAAAAGTATTTTACCTGGTGCGACTGCGTCTGCGATCTCCCCTGGAGTGAGATCGGCTACGGCTGGAAGACGAGCGCGAACGACGACGAGAGCCACGTCTAGCCTCGATCAGACGAATACGACGACCATTCAACTCTGTTCCGTCCAGTTTCTCGATAGCAGCGCGCATGTCAGAGTGGGTAGCGAATTCCACCACACTGTAAGAACACAGACTTGTTTTAATTGTGTCTTTGATGCTTGGCGAGGGTTAGGAGTGAAGGATTCCTCAGTTAGAATTTTATCATCAAGAGCTATCAGCCCCGAAAGATGGTAAATAGTATAGTATCATCATGAAAAATAATTATCACACTAGGATTGTGTTGGATAAAGTTTGCACACACGGGTGAACGTGGTATGTCTTGGTATAACAGAATTCCGTTAAGATCATTTTCTATGTAAGTGATCATTTATTGCGCAAAAATAAAATTTAAGTCTATAAGTAAAACACTCATATCGGACCAATCTAATGAAAGTAGTTAGAGTTAAGATACCATACATGTAAACATGGTTAAATCATACGAGAACCATGCAGATTAGTGCGTGAATTTGTCTTTTGAAATAAGAACCACACAATGTAACTCGCACACGATGCGATTTAGCGCCGAAATATTCCGACGAATCGGTGGGCACACAAGCGACGCCACCCTGCTCGTACAGCCCCCCGATTGATCGTGTGACTTAACCCCTAACCGTGTCCAGTCATTTCATTCGACAGTATTTGTGCAACTCAATTCAGGACTGCTAAGGAGTCCTACGGATATAGTTTTTTTTTAACTTACCCTTCATTTCTGTGTTGCTTATGGGCGTCAGCGTAAGTGACTTCACCAGCTTGACGCATGTAATCCTTCAAGTCCTGTAAACCAACGCACTCTGTTAATAAAGTATCTAATTTTCCACCTGAATAGCTCTTGCAAAAGTCATCATCAGAATAAAAATTAGCATCAAGGTTTTCAGCCCCGAAAGATGGTAAAAATACGATCTCATCATGACTATTGCAAAAGCTTATGATAGGAACCTTAATTTTATCAAATACGATATTGGGAATACATATCTGAGATAAATATCTGAAGTATCCTGACGAAATAAAAAGATGAAACGATAAGTATGCTTTTCACAGCATTTTCGTATACGATTCTCATCTGTTACCATTGTTTACGTTACGAGTCGTCCACGGCCACATCCGCCATTTGCTTCCAGTGCTGCAACTTCGTCTCTGCGAGTAGATGTCCATCTTTGACTTCTTAGCCTGGAACTTTGCTCTGTGACAATCCGTCTCGCTTCCTTGTCCGTGTTTACACATCGTCTTTCTCTTTTTGACACTTTGTTTAATACAGGTAGACTCGCCCATCCTTCAAATTGTGTAATACCGCGTCGACCCGGTGCAGCCCCTTTCAAGATAGTGGATTCCAATCATCATTGCTCTCAGCGCCCGGCCAGGGAAATGCATCCTTTTGACGCAGCCAAGTGCTTCCTCTGCGTCCATCTACCACTGGTCATCTGGACTTTGTCATCTTGTCTTCCAACGTCTCTCTGGTCGTCTAAGGAAACCACATCGAATCATACAACTTTGAGGCAGCTACTCCTTTTTCCGAATGTCTTCGATTCCCGCCACCAGGCAGCTCCCAACGTAAACAACGATACCATGTGAACTAACGTACACGAAAAGCTGATCAAGCCAGAATAGAAAATAAACTTGACGTCGAACGAAATGATTCGAATGGACTTCACGATAGTGAGGAGACTCAACCAGAAGTCTGCTTCACTATTGTGAACTGAAGATGTTAAAACTTAAAGTTAACAATGAAATAATGAATTTAAAATGGGAGATTGCACATAACGAGAAACGGCTCCTGTTGTCTGTGCCCCCCTATCGACTTTACCTTGTCGGGGGCCACCGGGCTCCAGCGGGCGGCGCGGGAGGGGGGGGGCGCCATCGCGTCTCCAGTGCGCCGAGACCGATCCTAACCTCGCCTCAGACCACATCGCACACAGCGCTACATCGAGGACTCTGGCCACGATACGCCACCTTCTGTTGTTTTTAAAAATTATCTATAAAGCTCGTAAGTAAGTTTGGTACAACACTTGTATAAAAAAATTCTATTATATTGTTTTCAGGATAATGAATGTAATGCAGTGCTAAGTTTGACAGTTTAAGTATGTGTTAAGCTAAGATATAGTTATGATGGTTACTATTCGACAAATTATTTTGTATTGTTCATGTTTTTATTAGTAAAGCAAATAGGGTGGGTGGAGCTCTCGAGGCCGTGAAGGTGGTCCGACGATAGGTCTGCACTTGTCCGTATCCTTGTCCGGGGTTTGGGGTTTTGATTCATCGCAACATCAGTCCAGGCTCTGTTCGTGTTATCTCTACTTGTTCCATTAAAGTGTCATCATCAGTTTTCATCATCCTTCTTTGTCTTCTATAAGCGCAGCTGTCCGTATATACGTTTCGTCCGAGTTGGGTGTTGTCCGGTGGTCCGTCATCCTCACGCTCACGACTATAGGTACCGTCCAGGTGATGAGGCCGCCCAGCCCTCAAGAAACAGGGAAGATGTCCAAGACCCTGGGTGATAGGTGATGGAATGATGATGGGCCCAATGGCGTCCCGGCTGGATATCTTACCTGCCAGCTAATGCGGCTAGACAGATTTTCGACGACTAGTCGATACTCGGTGCGCGTCGGCGGTCCGTATCTATAACTGTAGTCACTACTGCAAAGGAAATAAAAACTATTAGTTTTATGTATATCGCAAATATTCAGAAATTAAACTGATATATCCATTTCGGATCTCGTGCCTTCAATCCGCTTGCGGAACACGATTTAGATGTGGAATGGGATTTCTTAGTCACTTACTGATTAATGAAAGTGACCACTGGGTAAACTAATTAAATGGTTCTAGAAATACTTGAGAAATCTGAATATATCAAAGTTCCTATGTGGATTAACATGAAATGGAACTTCGGGGATTTCAAATCTTAATGTTTTGATAGATAGTTTACGAAAATACATCAATTTATCAGAACCAAAGTTGTAGAAAGATATTTCTTATCCACTAACTACCAAATAATTGACTTGATAAATAAAGCGAGTGATAACTGACTATATCTATATTGTACTTACAAATGGCTGTAATGATAACAAAAAATAATAATATAGAGAATAAATGAGCTGTGTAAAACTAATTGTGACTCTTGAAGTAGATATTAATTCGAGAAAGGGGTTATTTTAGTTCAACTTTAAGTACTTACCGTGACTAATTTGATTAACAAATTTTAAAATGATTAACTACAACCTGAGAACTGTTTTTTGGAGGGAAAACAGACCAGCATATAGACTGATAGAAGTGATTTAAGAATTGGGGCTTCTAAATTCGCTTTGCTCCTCATCTACCAGAGTCCATTCTACATCATCTAATTCTAAATTCATTAATAAGTTCAGCGGGAAGAGTTACTATTGTGTCTGAAGTGATGACATGTAATGTGCCAATTTTAATGAAGACTGGAAAAATAAGCGTAGCAAAAACATGTACAAGATAAAAAAAAAAATTACAATTACATACGAAATAACACTGGGCTGTTATGCAAAAACAAAAAAATACTATGATTGTTTGAAAAACAAACACTATGAAGTAAATGTAGAAAAGGTGAAAGCTAATGTTATGAGGGAATGGGCTGTCAAGCAATGAAGAATTATCAGAGCAGACTAATTGAAAAAGCCTAAAGCATGCAGATATATGTTAGCAAAGAAAGATGAAATATCAGAAGTTGGCATCTCCAGAAACTAGGTTCATAATTGGCTTGTATAAGTGGTTGGGATCATCAGTTTAAAAATCCGCGCAAGCACAATACAATCTCTTGGTATATTCGAGGACAGTCCACAAGGGGACGAAAGTATGCGAGAGGGGGAATATTTCATGGGCGCAGCTAGGATTTAATATCAGAAGGTCCGAATTTTTCAGCCGTTAGCCTGCTTTCCCGTCGCGTTGGTAACGGGTATTACCTCTTGCAGTCCCACGCCCAATTTAGGAGCGACAGGTTATGCGCTTTTGGTCAAGACAAGCCTGGCTACGCCCATGTGTGTTGTTGCATATCATGGCCGTGTTCGCAATACAGACGGTTCACGTCTCGGCGGCGGGCGGCGCGGCGGCGGCGGCGGCAGGTCCCGGCAGCGCCAGCGGTCCGAGCCGCGCGGCATGCCGCGGGCCCTCTCCACCGACACCCTACAACATAGCGACACTCACTCGTATCGCGACCGGCCGCGGTCGCGCTCGTAGTTGCGGTCGCGGCGGTAACGGTCGGCGCTGCGGTCGATGCCCCTGGCCGGCTCCACCACCACCCTGCGGCACACCCACGGTCTACTGTTAGCACTGCCCACCCCAACCTCGCACTCGTACCGTGCACTCCGTCTGTCTCTTTACAGCTTACCAACTGGTAGCCAATGCACACAAATAACTCAAAGGGACTCGAACCTGAGTTGTGTCAAAAAATAATTTCATTGTTTTGCAACTATGAAATCAGTAAGACAATGTTAAGAAATACAATTTAGAGTTAAATTTAGAAACAAATCAGTAATAGTTTGACCTGAAAACAGAAATTAACCAATTTACACTTCTGAATTTAGTTTGGCAATATTCCCAGTATCACCAAGTAATATGTGCACTTATAATTTAGAGTAAGGTGTTAATTCTGGCTCAATCAAAATGCTCAACATACCAATTGGTAAGCAAGCATTAATATGGAGTTATAATGCAGTCCAGCAAGTTCATCAACATTCATTACTCAACTCATTACCCATTTTAATTATTTAATTAATGATTTTACAAGACAAAAGAAAAAGTATAAACATTATGAATGCATTCAATTTCATGTCATACAAATCTCTTACTTTCACTCAAATTAAAAAATATGAGTTCTCCATGCATTCAGTGATATGTGGAGCCGGCTGATAAACAAAAGTAGTTATTAAATTGAACATGGAAATTAAAATAATATTCTACACATGACTGCTTTACTTTCAAAATATCTTACAATATTTTACATACGGGATATGGCAGTTAGGTCAACTTGAAGATAATATACATACTTTTGCTCTGTTATATACAAATACAGTGGACTCGCAATTCAATTCTTATGCAAGTACTATAGCATATGATGTAATTTAGTTCAGTCCCTTTCCCCAGTTTGCCTTGCAAAATGTTTATTGCATAACTGCGGGTTTACTGTACTGTAATATGACTATGATAGCAAAAAAACTAGACTATGAAATAAGTCTTACCTCTCCCCGAGTAATTCTTTTCCATTTAATTCATATACCGCATCATCTGCATCTCGATAATCTTCAAATTCCTGTATGGACAAAATCAAGAATTTTAGAAGTACCATGTGATTGATAATGAAGTTAGTTATGCAAACTAGGTAATGTTTACAAACATACAGACCACAACATTTGAATATTACATAACAATTACCAGAACATTACATGAACAATCTTCAGGTTACTTATTAGCTTAAAAAAAATGTGCTACAAATTGTGTGGCCTTCAGAGAATTCTAGAAATAAAACTAATTTTGGGGTTATGTTTGGCATGGGAATATTTTTGTTCCCTAGTAAAATGCATAAATGAATTGAAACTTACCACAAATCCGTATCCATTCTTGATCAGGATATCCCTGATCCTGCCGAAGCCCTTGAAGAACTTCTCTAGATCCCTGTCCCGGACGCCGAAAGGCAACCCGCCAACGTAGACACGTGAGCCCACCATATTCTCTGATAAAGAAGTAAATAAACAAATTCACCAACTAAATTATAAGCAGAAAGATGCACGCAGAATTGCAGCTTGTGAGCTACTGAGATGCTAAAACGAAATCTAGAACGCGAAAATTTGGCAAAAGCGACGATGCGTGGCGGTTCGTTACATCGCCCCCGCGTGGACTCGACAAAATGAATAAGATAGTTTGTAAGGATTGTTGAATTCAGAATAAAAAATCAATCACTTCAATTAAAAACAGCGCCCCATACTAAATTCAAACCGGTGCCTAGTAATTTTATCGATTTTACGTGGACTTGACGTTATCATGCACACTCTATCGAAATCGACGCATTTACTTCCAAAACGCGGATGTATACAAATTATACGACAGAATTACTATAATTCACGTAAATACAAATCACAAGTACCGTTTCAGTTGATATTTGCTATATTTCACACGAATAATCTGACATAATAAAACCACAAGTCATAGCATTGCCCGCGCGCCCGCTTCTTGATCCGAAACAATATGGCGGGTTGACCCGGGCAAATTTATTTTAACTATAGAGTAATATTTACCTGTTTTATTGGTATACAAAACACATCAACTTCTAGGATACAACTTCGTATTTTGTTGGAAGCAATATTTAATGTCCATCGACGTTTTATTTAGTTCAGATTTAAACTTTGCTTCACTTTGGACACGTGCACCACTTCGTGTTGAAGCCGGAAGTAAAACTGATAGAGATGCGTCGCCAACTGAACCATTACCGAAATTTATCGATACTAGTTTTTTTTTAATTCAGATCTTGTAATCGATTTTATGTTTTTATCTTATTACTAAATTGTAATAAAACATTTTAAAAATAATTTAAGATTTTTACGTTAAATAATTACAGGTAAAAAATGGTATATTAATTTTTATTTAAAAATAAAAATTCATCTTTTTTCTAACATTCTATGCTAAATTCAATCAATCATTAATTTCTTTTTTTTCCCTCTAACATATTACGAAGAAACCAGTTCTAGCTGTCGAATATCGATTAAATATATAGTTTGTTTTGTACGCACTAACCGGATATACCAGTGTTGCCAACAATAAATAATTATAGTTTTAATCATTGCGATAACGCGATAACGATTCTCTGATAAAATCGATTTTTATTATTATTATTTCACTAAAAATATAAAAATAACTTTAATTTCGGAAGTCGGTGTTTAATAAGAAACAAATAATACCGAAAAACTCAGACTTCCGAAATTAAAGTTACTTTTATATTTTTAGTGGCGTCGGTATATTTTTCTAAAGACTCGATTTCATCATTTACTTCAAGGACTACATATCCAGGACGAGCATTATAAAGCTTTTGTGATTCTATATATCTAATATTATTCCAGTTATCATTATTGAAATATTGGATAGAATTTTATAGCTCGCGATTAATCTGAAGGAGCCAGCTGATTTTAGGGATTTGAGTTGCCAAAAAAAATCAAATGATTGACGCAGTGCAGAACCTGATGCTGGTTCCAGCTGCCTATCTAGAACTGCTTGTTCATGCACCGATTCGTAAATCACCGTATGTCGAGTTATCACATTAATAATTTTCGTAATACACAATATGTTGAGGGTAGTAATATAAATTCTTCAAATCACTGACCTGTTTTGCAAGTTTTTTGACTACTTTGCTTTATCCTCGGCTGCGCTAACTTTTCTTCTTACTCGCCTTCCTCCTTTTCCGGGATTTTTCAACCTGTTCTGACTCCGAGAAACTTGACGAATCCAAAGAAGATTCGTATTCTCTACAGTTACGCGCATGAACACTATCCGCCATTGTAACAAAAACTAATTTCTAAACCTTTATGTTTAAATACGAACACTTTTCAAAATCTTAGAGTTTGTATTTTAAGCATTATACCGAATATTATTTCAAAGTATCGAACGTTAACAACGTTAAACTTCAAAAGATGTGAACCGTTCGAAAATCAAGACGCTAATGAACGAATTGGCGCGCTGCAGCCACCTGCTGAACGATAGCGGAAATACGTCATCATTGGGTTGTCAAAAATATTGTTGCATATACCCACATAGATGTGGGTAGCCGTGGGTACCGGAAGACGCTAGTTTCAAATATTATTTATGTGACCCCGAAAGAGGCCGAAGGACACAATTTAGAAATTTCTAATAATAGGTCGATTGTTAGATTGGTAAAGTCGTATTAAAAAATGGATTGATTCGATGGACTTAATAACTATATTCACCTAAACTCTTAGATTATATCAAAACAACTTAAGATGGTTATTCGTCACTCGCGCGTCGACCGCTGAAATTGTGATAATAGTGATGATTTCACATTACAATTTAAGTCGGGAAATTTTAGCTCTGAAATTGTGCAGATGTGGTGGCAGCAAATGTTGCCATCTTTAGTACAGTACGACCTTTATAACTTGGAGATCAACTTGTACAGGTACCTGATCATTGAGCATCAGTCCTAAACTTTGGTCACAAAGTAGGCACAGTACGACCGTGCTAACTTGGCAAGCTCGAAGTTAGACTCTGCGAACTTAAGCGCTGATATTGTGCAGATTACTGCAGATGTGGTGGGAACAAATGTTGCCATATTTCTATGTGAATGTGATGATATCAAAAAACTTATATATATACCTAATAATTGAGCATCAGTCTTCAATTCATAGGCCCAGCGCACACCGCTGGAGGTGCGGCAGAGCGCAATCGAATACAACAATTTAACATAAACCTTAACTACCTTGGCATATGGTCTACAATTTGCCGATATATGCCCATGCTGTGCCCTTATGGGTCCATAATTTTACTGTGTAGCTTTAAGCCTTTCATAACATCTGTATTCAAATTATGGTATGCAAATAAATGAATCTTTCTAAAAAAGCTATATTTTTTATATACTATAATTGCTTCATTTATTGTCTCCTTGGATAATTTTTGCCAAATAATTACCTATATATAAAATAAAAACGCGTAACTTTATATGTATGGGTGTTTGTTACTCTTTCACGCAAAGACCATGTTCTGGAATACCACATAGCATACTTTTATCTCGGGAATGTTCCCTTGAAAATTGTGTACTGTCACGCGCGTAAAGCTGCCAGTTTTAACATATTTCCGTTAGGTTAGGTTTTGAAGAAAAAGAAAACAATTATAAAAATTCAAAATTTTTATTTCCATTCCAAAAGCCAACATACCTTAATGCAACCGATTAATTATACGTTCTCGTGTCCTTTCTGAAGAAAGAAAAAATTAAATGCGTTTCCATAGCATGTCTATTTTCTTCCAATTATCTAGTTAAACACTAAAATATAAAAATTAAAAGAAATATGACACACTACTAGGGGCATTGACTGCCTTATTAGGAAAATAATAGAATGTTGGAAGTACTTTCGCTGTGGTTTTATATGACAATAAAATAAATTTTTGAAATTCTACTACTTTTGTAGTTAAAAAAAAACGATTAAAAACTCTTTTAAAAGCAAAACCACAGGGAGAGTGTACTTAATTACACACTAATTATACATTCGTTATAAGAATGCGCCACACAAGACAGTCGTACTAAGGCATTTTACATTTCGTCCTATATGGACTTTGCTCACACATTGAAAGCAAATATTTATATTCAATTACTAATAATCCACAACAAACATGTGGGAATATAATCCTAATAATGAAATAACTTCTCACAATACAGATTTTTATGTGAAATATCCATTAGCGTACATTGGCGTAAAATCGGCAAATGCCATGATGGCAAACGACACGAGTCATAATGCCCACACTACACCATCGCACTGGACTTCTTTGTCTATGTGCGTGCGTATACTAACGTAGAAATTTCACATCTGCAGGGTGCTTTAACTTTTTATAAACTACAGTTTAATTTTCAGATCAGATTGTTGAACAAGTCTTAGAATTCTTTCAGTAGGTACATTTTGAGCAAAATAATTCATACCATCGTCTGTTTAGAGAGGCAGTTGCAAATATAATATGCTATAAAAACGACACAATAATCCGTTCATATTGGTATTTGGGAAATAATCATAAGGCTATTCATTGTTCGACAGTTTAATACAAATCGAAAGATGTGAAGCAACTAAATGAGCAATCTAGAGCAAAAAACGGTGGGCCTATTGCTGTATGTTGCTTCATTGAGCTGTGACGTTTGATTGTCGGTGTTGCCATATTTAAAAATAAATGTCACTCATAGACATTTTTTAACTTTGTAAAGAAATTATAAAAAAGAAGGAACGTTCTATTTAATGATGGCTGATCTTTCTAGATTCACAAGAAAAATGTAAACTTTAAAATAATGCACAATATAAAGATAATACATAAATAAATATAAAAGTACAATTTAATATTTATTTCTAACATTAAAATGTCCTAGGGAAATGATGGCTAATATAGGAAACGTATAACGTGACTGACGTCACTATACTAAATTAAAAATAATTCAACAAATAATTGACAATACAATAAATAGTTACACAAATTTAAAACTATATGTTAGTAAACAGAAAATCAATAACAATTAATAATAATATTTTTTCATAAAATCAGGCACATAATATTTTTATTTATTGGTATTTGTTATATTTGGATAGATAATAAAATTATATATATTAATGTAATATATTTTTTAATTATGAAAAATAAGCAATTATTTCTTTTATATTAAGTAGTTTTACGTGTACACGAGAATTTTACACGAAAAGTTATTATTTACTTATCGCCACATTTGAGAGCCGTCGTGTACTGACGGCCAAAGAAATAACTGTACTGGCACAACTAGCGACATCTGTGTTTAACAATATTAGTCACGATGACAGTTTGGTTACGCTGTGCTGATTCGTTTTCTTTGTGGCAACTAACTTTATACTTTCGCCACGTTTAAAGTAAACATAATATTTTCAGCTTAATTGATTATTTTCATAAATGACACAAGAAAGGTACTAAGAATTATGGATATGTATTGAATCAAATGTTTATTAAATTGAAGCACTAGTTTATCAGTCTTTAGAATATTTTCTTCAGGTAAGGCCACAACTGAAACTCATAAAATGAGAATTGATAGTTCTATTCCAAGGAAGAAGAAATGTATATCGTTGTCTAAATACATTTTCAGAGACTATTTCACGATGTCATGTTCTGACGTAAATTATTTTCACAGTAGTCACTGCAGGTTTTCATGCTGTTGCTCTGTAGCTATACTATTTAGCATAGTACGCTTTGATTATAAGATATTATATAAATATACACAAGGTATATCATAATATCACTCAGATATAATCCAGAATAACGCATGTAAACTTATGACTACAGTTCATGAAAATGTCACTGAAAAAATATTTTGTTTCACTAATACTGTAGAATATCTGTCACACAGCGCATTCTCACCTATTTTAAGTAACCTATCAAATAATTGTACTAAAATAGGCATGCTTCTACTCTACGTACAAACTTAAGAAACGTTTGTCAATGTTAGTAAATTAATACTAAAATATAGACTAACTATTTTGAACTTCATCTGATACAGATGATTACTATTTTTTTTTTGGAACACTTTTTTATCTATTTGAACTTTTTTTGCTATGAGCAATCAAAGATGTCTAATAATGCAAATGGATCTAAAATTAACTTCATTCTGCCTTATAAAGGTTAGTCATTCCAATAACTTGGTCACATCTAAGTAGTTTTCTTATAAAATCTTCTTGTTATTAACGTAATCATACATTGGTTACTAGTATATCGGTACGTCGGGATTTTTTTCCATTAGTACGTACGATTCTATGTTAGTAACAACATCAATCAAAACCTCCACTACTTCTTTCTAATCATCTCGTCTAGTCATCAAAATGTTAGTAAAATAATAAAAATTATTGCTTCACGCAATCCTTGCTCCGCCGTCCGATAATCCGAAATTTATCTACCGTCAATAGACGTCGTAGTTCCGAGCCATTTGAATACTTCAATTGGCAAAAGGTAGCACAATAGAGTGCTGAATACTGAAACCCGTAGGTTTTAGCTAATACTAGCTAGTAATCATCTCGTGTGTATTTGAACACGTTTTATGGAGTGTTCAGACTGGAGGTGGTCCTCGTACGTAGCGTAGTTGAGGAGTGAGGGTCTGAGCAAGCGAGTTGAGGGCGTCGCAGCACCGTGGACGTTCGACCAGCCAGGCGGCTAGAAGTAGTGCAACGAGGCACAGTTGAATCGGCAGCGAGGAGCGGAGAACGCGCCACACCCAGCCCCCGCGGGGACTGTAGTCAGGGTCTCCTGCACCCGTCTTACTGCCAGCTACCGCAGCAATGGTTTTGTCCCTGCTGAAAAAGTAAACATTAGAAATTCTGTGTTACTGGAAAGTGATAGGCTTTTATTGTTTCTTTTTTACTGGTTGATAAAAAAAAACTAGTAGTCGAATTAGCAGACAGAATTAATAATAGTCCTCTTTTATTAGTCCTTTTTATGTTGTTGTGAGTTCTGGATCAAACTTTGAGACCAAGATTGATATTATTGTTTGCTTTGGTTTAGATCTTGTGTGGTAATAAATAAGACAAAAGATTGAACTTACGTGTCCTCCTCAATTTTCAGATCCGGAATGCTCAGCTCCACTAAAGCACGGCAAGATTCTTGTAACGTGCGTACTTCATTTTCTGTCTGTTCCATACGCTGCAACAAATAATTAAATGGGGTTAGTAACATTCTAAATCTTTGAACACAAGCATATATTTTGTTTATTGGTTATTTATATAAATTACAATTAATTTATTCACACTTAAAAATTTGATATTGCTTCTTTAGAATAGGAATGGTCATGTATATTGCACAAGCACTCTCGAACTGGATAAAATCGTCATAAGCCTTACTTGAGCCCACCCTAATAAGGCCGTATGGACCACAATGACTACATTACGGTCAGCGTAAAATGTTCTGACCAGTCTCATTAAATGAGAGCTGAAAATAAAATAGCTAAAATAATGAATAACCTTAGCAATAGCCCTTTGCGCAGGCGAGTTAGGCGCCAAGGCAGCTTGCAGCCGTCTGGCAAGTTCTCGCAAGGCGCTCAGCCGTCGAGCACGGCGTCCGGCACCTTCGCTATCTCCGTCCGATATACCGGAGTCGGACAGCGAGTCGCATGTTGAACCACCCTGGAAGAGATATAAATGTTAATGACTAGAAAGGAACCCAGTTGGGATAACAGCTAGGCAACTGTTAGCATTCTATGGCGGTTAGCCTATTTATTCTTATTCAAATACAAAATTTTGGAAATCTTCAACGCCTATAAGAGGTTAAAGGGAATTAAAACTGTTATTCTGTAACAGATGGAAAATACTTTGATATAGAACAATGATTCATAAAAGATAAATTTCGTAATCCTCTAGGTACGAAATACCATTTCTTAATATAAATATTATCAAAAAACTTCAAATTGTTAGAGATTAAAATATATCTGCGTATAAAGAAAAAAGTCAATAAAACAGTTAAGATCCATACCTTCTTTTTATCCACAAGTGACGCGGCCAATTGTCTGATCTGATTAGCAACTTCGGTCTGGTCTCCAGTCACGACTCCGCGGTCTCTTAGGGCTTCTAAAGTCAACAAGTCGCCTCTCAAAGCGCCTTGGAGTTCCCGAAGAGCACTCTCCCATTCTGCCCAAGCGCAGACCGCTTTTTCCAATGACAAGAGCTCGTTTGAAGTCCTGTAAAGAGGTATTTATTGTAAACGTTTGCTTACACAACGATTCCACTCCATAACCTAAAAATAAAATTAAAGGCTAGAGTCATTATGATACCATCATAGCCACCAGGGAGACCTAGTGGCCTTTACCCTACTAGCCAACCTATCAAATTATTTTGCCGTCTGTACTCTTTAATGACTATTCCACTCTATTTTTGAACTAGCATATACCTCGCGTTTGTACTACCACCTAAGTAAAAAAAAAACGTTTAACTTATTTGTTGGAAAAAAATAATTTGCATTGAAATGATCTTCGCATAATTGTCCAACGGGGGACACGTATAAAAAAATATGATGCTTTTACAAATGCTTGGTTTACCCTACGTAACGTTTGTGGATGAAATGTTGTGATTTTTGCCTACGTCGCGGGGGCCCCGTATCATTGATAAGGCAGGTACAGCGGTAGCTACGTCTCTGTTCAAGGCATACGTTGAGATAGGAGCCTTTTTGGCCTCGCACAGTTTTTTTCTTTTTTTTTTTTATTCGTAATAAAGTCAGTAGCCTTGTGTCAACTTTTAGGCCAATAAAAGCAGACATAGCTATGACTACCCAATAATGTCATTGCACCAAGTGAGTGACAATACGAAGAATAGTGAATCATGCCATACTTAGGTTTCGGTTAAACGCTTCAGTGGTCGCTAGAGTTTTGTTTATCTTCATCTCACGACTCATGTTTGCCTCAGTTTTTTTCGTTTTGCCTTAGAATGAATCAGTAATGTATCTAATGCTGTCTATTTTAGGTAGATTAAGTTAGTTAAATCTGAAATTGGAATCTTAATTCGGTGATACCATGATGTTATTTGCAGTGTCCAGTGGTAATGAACCTTGCGAGGCAAAAATCGTGAGAAAATCGGCGTGTCCTAGAACAAAAAATTCGAAGACATGTGACATCATCTATCAACCCACATCGGGCCTGCGTTGTGTATTACGGCCTATTCTCTATCCTAGAGATTATGAGGCTGAATATGCTAATGCATGATTGTGTCTATTTATTTGCAGGTAATTTCAGTTTCGTTTCGTTGAGACTCTTATTTAAAAAATCTGCCAATATTAATAAATAATTTCTAAAAAAACTAGTGCGCCTTACCATCAACGATTGCATCACTGCTTACCATCAGGTGGCACTAGTTTATAGCAATTATAAAAAAAAAGTTCAAAATGATCAATACTCACCTCTGGTGAGCATCATCCCAGGCAGAGAGCAGTGTTGCCAGGTCGGCAGCTAGGCCACCGTCATCGTTCTCCATGTCACCTAGTGCGCGACGCACTGACACTGTCAGTTTCAACATTGACACCTTGCATTCTAGCAGGCGGGACAGACGCTCCTGGAAGTTAAGAATTTAAATTTAGAACGAAAAAAAGTAGATTGATAGGAGTAATATGAAAAATTTTCATGTCATGTCCATAACCTATTGAACGGTTCTGAATTTGAATTTAGAAGGAATAACAAAAGAATGAAGACTAAAGTCTGAGTTTCAAAAACCATATTTTTTTCTGTTTCTCTCGAGTCGTGAAAAACTGCTTGAGTGTCAAGCATTTTTTAGTCTAAATTATAGTCTGATCCAGTACTTTTTAAAAGTGTCATATAGCCAGTGAGCCTTTAATTTAGCTAAACTATTTAAAAAACTGTAAGTTCTGGATTTGTACGACTTTTTCTATGCGATGTTCAGCAAATATTCGTTTCAGTCACATAAGGTTGTATAGCACTATTGAAAAGAAGCAGATAGCGCAATATTGTAAAACAAGTCTACAATAATTTTGTACAACATTGTTCAAATTAGTCCCCAAAATGTAAGCCGTTGAACTAGACCGGAATAGATTACACTAATGTGTTTACCTCATGACTAACCAATTAGGTGTGTACAAGAGACAAGGTTTGACGTTTAACACCATACTCCTTGAGCTATAAAAACCATATTTAACTCTTTGATTAAACATTTGTTTCAGCAGAATTACTATTTGGGATCGCAGTCAAGTACTACTTATAGTTCGTTTTTTAATCCCAGACTACGATTTGACAACTTAAAATGTCAAACTCCAGAAAATTGGGAACATATTTCTAGAGTGTGACATTCTGAGTTGTCAAATCGTAGTCTAGAATTAAAAAACGAACTAAGATTTGACAACTTAAAATGTCAAACTCCAGAAAATTGGGAACATACATTTCTAGAGTGTGACATTCTGAGTTGTCAAATCGTAGTCTAGAATTAAAAAACGAACTAAGATTTGACAACTTAAAATGTCAAACTCCAGAAAATTGGGAACATACATTTCTAGAGTGTGACATTCTGAGTTGTCAAATCGTAGTCTAGAATTAAAAAACGAACTAAGATTTGACAACTTAAAATGTCAAACTCCAGAAAATTGGGAACATACATTTCTAGAGTGTGACATTCTGAGTTGTCAAATCGTAGTCTAGAATTAAAAAACGAACTAAAGTTCAAATTATTAAAAAGAACTTTAACGAACAAGTGCTGGAAAACTTCCTGATCCCTCAAGATAACTTCCATTAGCCTACCTTCAACTCCTCAATCCTCCTGTGCAGCTGAGCCCTGGTATGCGGCTGAGGAGCGCAGTCTCCAGGCTCGCAGATGTCGTCGAGGGTCTCCCGAAGTGCTGCCATTTCCCTGCGCAGGCGTCGCGCTCCACCACGCCTGGTCGCCGCAGCTCGAAGGGCTGACCATCTTGCTGATACCGCTGGGGAAGAAGAGGATGGTCAGTTTTGGATGATTGAGGGCAAAATGGGTTTAGACGTGTGAGGAAATGGCTGAAAAGTTTTAAAGCCAGGGTACGCTTCGTCGAAGGCGGTTTGTTTTTGTTTTTATCGAGGGAAGAATTTGTCTTTGTCTTTTGTAAGAAGGACAAACGCTTGTAACATTCTTACTACAAAGTAAGAATGTTACAAGTTGGTTTATTTTGTATAAGAGTGTCTGATTTAGATCGCAATGGAGGGGAATCAGAAATGACGAAAATTTGGCAAAGTATTTTGATATTCTGAAGAGTACATAATTGCTTGCTTTCATATTGCTTTGAAAACCATAACTATAGAACTTAACTTTTTATATTTGTTTTTTGCCCGTTTTGTAGAAAGATATTCATGTATTACCGACAAGATCAAGCTTACAAGTAATCCCCCTATCCAAAGATATTTTATGATCAAGACTTCTTCAAACGATTTAACACAGTGAATGGTCTATTTAAAGTGCAAAAGAGCCAAATCCGGGCCACTCGGTCAATCAACATCCAGGCTTGCAGCACAAGTACAGTAAGCAGCAGATCAGACTATACAAATCTGTCAGATTTCTCCAATACATTTTGAACCTTGTTATATTTTGATTAAGAGTTGAAAATCGTTTGCAGAATTTTGACAGTTTGTTGTAGTTTGTGCTGCTGACCGTACCTAAAGATACTTGTTGATAAGACTATAAAATTGTAAGATCAAAAGGATCAAAGGAAATCTGCATACACAAAAATTTGGAAGACTATCCAAATATCTTTTATGGGGAAGAAGAATGGTGTAATATGGTCTGGAAAATGGAATCCAGACCATTCTTTCCTACAAAAAGTAGTAAGATATTTGTATGTTGATGACTGGCCTGTTAGTCTAGTGGTTAGTGGCCCTGTCTGCTACACCGGAGGTCGTGGGTTCGATTCCCACTCAGGACAAATGTTTGTGTAATTAGCACGACCATTTGCTCTGTGTCTGGGTGTAATTTATATATTTATCTTATTATGTATGTATTTAAAAATATATAAGTATAATTATCAGTTATCTAGTATCTAAAACACAAGCTCTGATAGCTTGGGACTAGACGGCGTCGTGGAATAATCCTACTAATATTATAAATGCGAAAGTTACGATTTTTGGATGTTTGTTACTCAATCACGCCAAAACGGCTGGACGGATCTGGATGAAATTTGGCACGGGCATAGAATACACTCCGGAATAGGACATAGGCTACTTTTTATCCCGGAAACCCCAACCCCAACACCACGCGGGCGAAGCCGCGGGCAAAAGCTAGTTAAGGAATATATTCAAGTCTAATTTTCTTTAATAACCATCTTAGCTGGCAATACCGTTAAAAATACACGTTGTTTACGTGCATATGGCATAGGATGCGCGGGCGCAAGTGGGTCGGCCGGAGTCCGCGTCGTTATATCAGTTAGTGGGTTAATGCGCAAGCGCACCGCAATAGTACGCGTTGAATGCCAGGTGACGTGCTTTTGTATACTTTATAGCTTTTATTACATTTTGTAGAGCTTGTTCGAGATATTTGTAGTGGCTAGGCTAGACTATACGGCACCTGTTAGGCGAAAGCTTTGTTTAAAACTTTAGTAAGAGGATGAAGAGAGAGTTTGTACCAATATTTGGCAGTGGATGCGTTAGTGTCTTTTTTCGTGGGAAATCATCTAATAACTTCAGCTCTCGGTCTTAGGCAGAGTGAGGGGGCGTCTCAGACAATTACTGAATAAAATCGACTCCTTTTTTTTTGCCTTCGATCCAGTGCTCAGTAGGCTTCGACCCTAGCACCGTCAGTGCTAGAACGAAGAAAGATTTTGTAGCATTATTTGGCAGTAGCGTCTTCAATGTTATAATATTAGTTTACTATAAGTAAAAGTTATGCATTAATTTGCGGTTTTGTTCGAAATACCATGGCCCTGAAACGCAAAAAGTTACTGAAGGAATTCTGTTGGGTTTTAAACCTGATAATGCCTTTGACTTCCTCTAGAGTGCGAGGAACATTTCATTCCCAAAATATTTGAATTTGATTAAGATTTAACTTTACTCAGAATAGATCAAGATATAGGTTGAATCAAATGGTTTTATAGAAGGTATATCTTACACAACCATCTCTATAGGTAAGTCTGTATAGACTTGAAAGATACTCGTCTAGCCATAAATATTACCAGCTGTTTGAAATTCGAATGCTGTCACCAGAGACAATTAGAACATCAATAAAACTTGATGGATGTCCTTCCGTTATCGTTGGCTATTTATATAACAAAACTTAACCCAAAAAGAACGTAAAAGAAACACTGGCTATCTATAAAGAAAAGGAAACACTAAAAGTATTAGCTAAACATGTTTATAAGTCATTCATTGAGTAAAATGGATATAACGAAACGAGTCTAATCTATTTGGGGCGGACGAAAATATTGAAACGGTTAAAAATATACTGAAAAGGGTCGATGGAAATGGAACTGTGAAATCTGGAGGGAAAGTTATATATTTTGGAAGATATATAAATAACTTATTTTAAAAAGCGTTCAGCTTTAAGTTACCTATGAAATTTGGCACACAAGTGAATGATATATGAATCAGAAACTTTATTTCAAAATAGACCATTTATAAGCACATTTAAAAATTCAAAAGGTCATTCAGTCAAAAAAATGTGAAGCTAAGTTAGTTGCACAAATTATAAAAATCTTGGTTAGTATATTTTTTATCGATTCTATTATGTGAATACAATATAAAAAATAAACGTTGCATGTACGTTTTCTACAGACGTATTTTCTACTTTTACGAAGCCACTTGCAGAAGTTAATAATTTATAAATAAGCAACATTTAATACAGCAATGAAATATGAAAAAATCATAAAACGGAATGAACTGAAAGTTAATCAAGTAATAAATAATAAAATACCAATAACATTAAAATAAAAAGTAATAAGACTAAATCATTTAAAAGTATTGCACAGACAAGTATTGTACAAGATATTAATAAAACAGAAACTGATAGTTATGAGAGAATAAAACAATTCCATTCTCTACAGGAACGCGAATATAAAATGGCGGAGCAATTCAACATAATTATAGTAAATTATGCACGTATGGGACCGGCTGTATTTATCTCTGTAAAGGCAAAACTTATTATGGGTATATTATTAGAGAATTGCATCACTAATTTGAAGGAGATTTAGCAATAATAATAGTCAATGCTAAGTTAGATTATATAAGTATTGTTATGGTTTAGGAATGGAATATAATTGTATTGATGGCTATGCGTATACTCGTAAAAGAGTGGCAGCATCGATAAGGACTTTAACACGATTAATAAAAAGATCAAAGAATCTCCAACACATAAACCAGATAAAATCTAATTGAATAATCCACTTTAACAGAAATAAAAGTAGGTATGCATAAATAATGATTATTGCATAACATAAAACCAGAAATACGAATATACATATACATACTTAAGGAACTATAAATTACTATATTACATAACTAACATCAGAGAAGTCCAGTTTAAGAGGAAGGGAAACACATTTCCAAGAGCTGATAGCTATCTTGCAGCGGAAATTGGCGATGTGTAAGACCAATTCAATAATATAACTGCAAAACCGGCCATACTTGCAACAGGACCAGTTGAAGATAATTGGGGATTTAATGCAGGCGAATTATGAATTAGAAAGATTAAACTAATGCTTAGACATAAACAGGTAATTGACTAGTTTAAATTACCCCTTGTATCTAATCAGAGTGGTAATTTAATCCGTAATTTACAATAAAATAATGAGCAGTAACAAGATAGATTGGTTTCTAATCGAAATAGAAATTCAATTTTCAAACATGAGAAATATGATTGATGTCGATGAAAATTTGTTAGGGATATGTGATAGAAATATGGAATAAGGTGCGAATTTAGGTTGCCTGGATGAAATTAACACAAATAAACGAGACTGGTGTAAACGAGAGGATAATGCAGATGGAAGTAGACTTTAAAATTTTTAAATATGATTGATGTAAACGGTAATGTGTCAGCGATACGTCAAAGAAAAACGAAATTAGAGAGGGTTTAAGTAGTGACCTGGATGAGAATTCTAAATATGAATAAGACTGGTGTAAATGACAGGATAGCACAGCATAACAAGACCGTGGATGATGACATCAAAGAACTTCTGAAACGACATAAATATGAACCACAGGATACCAGAAGATATTTGTGGATGGACATCATTTGTCCTTATAGCAGTCTGCAATAACATTAATGCGGCACTCTTGTCAAGGAAGGAGTAAAACGCAAAGGGTATGGTTTTATCACTGCATTCGTCGTAAACCGTTCATAAATCAGGATAGATACAACAAAGACCAGCCGGGTGCGCAAGCGCAGCCGAAATAGCGCCCTAAATGTCACTGGGTCCCTGAACTTGCGTCTTGCAGATAATATCGCTAATTTGGTGTCAACGCACTTCGAGAGATTTCGCAGAAGGCAAGATGTCGGTTTTTGCGTCGTCTGAGTGTATACATCTGTATAGAATTAGAAGAGGAAAAACTGACGGTGTCTGTGACACAATCAGTTGCTTTGGAGTTGAATCTTTTGGTGATACACCCACTTCATTATGTTCGAAACATAAATTGTGTAGCTATGGTTAAATTTAGCGAGCGGACGCGAAAATTTGACAGTTGACACCTTGGTTTTTTTTTGTCAGAAAGCTGTGAAAAGCCTGTTTTCTAAGTAAATATTTGAAATATGTGCATTTTTCTCGTTGTGAATGGTTGTATATCTAAACGATTCCGTTTCACTAGCGGCCTGAATGATACTCAGGTATTTAATTAACCAGATAGGCTAATGATTTGGATAGCTCTTAATTACTTTCCTATTGAACCTTTGGCTATGTTAAATAAAATGGCTAGACTGTAAACTATAGTTCGTTTTTTAATTCTAGACTACGATTTGACAACTCAGAATGTCACACTCTAGAAATATGTTCCAAATTTTCTGGAGTCTGACATTTTAAGTTGTCAAATCGTTGTCTAGAATTAAAAAACGAAATATAGATGGTGTATTACGCTAGTTGATGTCTCGGATATATTCAGTATTTGATTTATTCCCTAACATAAATTAGTGTAAGCGGACATATAATAAATGTATGTACATTTTCAAATACATTATTCAACCATGTCGCAACCGCATTGAAAATCAATACAATACCGCATTTGCGGGAACATTGTGAATTTTCAAACAATAGGAGCAGATTTGTAATCGATTAATCAATTCGAATATTCGATTATTGGTCGAAATGCAATCGAGTGGCATAGCCGATTAGAAGGGATGTGATGAAATCACGACCGATTCAATTCGAATATGGAGCAAACAATTTTGCGTCCCGCGAAGAACGGAAGGCAATTTGTTAGTAGGGAGTGGACGTTACGTACTAAAATATCGATACATACATATGAAACTCATGTCATATATCGATATATGTACAGAAAAATATACTTGTGTATTGTAGGGCAGATGAAACGGGTGGTAAATATCGTAATGATGGGCAATAGTCGCGTTCTTATTAGTAGGGAGTGGGCTTCGGGTATTAGCATCGATCATTTCATATCGATACATACATACAGTACGGCTGTTTTAACTTGGCGAGTCTGAAGTTAGGCTCTACGAACTTTAGCGCTTGGCATTCGTAAAAAAAAATAAAGAGTTTACTAAAATATTACCAGATGTTATTGCTGTGAGTGTTTTTTGTTTTAACTTTATGGAAAACCTTTTAGGTGTCACTATACCAAAAAAGGTTTTCCTTCGAGTTAACGCCGGTGGCTGTTTAAATTATTCGCAATTTGATTTCTAGTGGATATTGTTATGTAAAATTAGTGTAATTTTGTATCTCATATATTGTATATAATATTTACACAGATATATGTTCTACATACTGCAGACGAACGGCTGGACAATGTTAAAAAGGATTGAAACAGGCGCGACTTTAGTAAAACGGAGCTGAGAATGTTATTGTGGTATTCACTATTCACTACCTCTTCGAATTTTGCGTCCAAATTTTGTTGAAGCATTAGAATCCAATTTGAAACATTAGCATTCTAATGGAACTCAAACTAAGTGACTGTAAAAACTAAATACTTCTAAACTTGACATTGGCTAAATGCAACAACCGTGTGAAACCAAAAAAACTGCATCACAATTCACAAGGTTATTTTTCAGTCATTATAAAGTTTTCAATGTACCTATTTATTTACAAAATTGCAAATGGATTACTGACGAATGCCATTTATTCGAGGAAAGACCTTGACAATCGGATTACAAATTGCAATTTAAAAAAAGTGTAGCGCTTTTTTGATTATTTTTTTTTGTTTTAGTGCAACATGTTGCACTGAGGACTGACTTCAAATAAACTAGGATAAGAACTTTTTCTTAATCAAAACATGTTAGCAAGTTTTGATTTTGGAAATTAAATGACAGCAAACTGTAGGGGAGAGGCTTTGGCAACTATTGGGACTGAGTAAAACATATCTATGTACCATCATTGGCCCTTCTCGTTCTAGTGTCATGATAACTCTTTCAAAATTTCCCGTAGATCTGTGTATGATATACGTAGGTACAAGTAGGTAGGGTATTATACAGATGGCCTAAAATATCTAAACCACCTTCTTATTTGAGTCATGGGTAAAGAGGTGATAGCTAAATAATTTATAATTTCGCTACTAAAAAAATAGCTCAGTAGTTTTGTCTCTAGACATAAAGTAAATCGAGTGCAAAATACTATCGATAAATTTTCGTCTCCCTATTTGGAAGTGAGTCGGTCGTCAGTCAAATTCAACTAGCTATTACCGCTTCCTATGGACTGCGGGCGCTTGAGAACCAAGAGAACGTTATTCCAGCAATATTTGCATTCTATTTTCATATTTTGGTCGTTATTTTTGAATTCCGATCCAACATGGCGGCAAATCTCTTGCCGTAAAGTTACTGGTAGTTAATAGTTTATGGTTACTATCTTGTTTTAGTTTATTGTCGTTTATCTATGGTATATGTTATGTCTATGTTATATTCCTTATTTTCAATATAGTGCGACTGAGATTTAAAAAACTGCAAAGATGTAACTTATTCTCAAAGAGTTAAAATGACGCGCGTGCGTTCAGACGAAATTGGCAAATACTGTTTTTACAGTCACCCGTTATAAAATCAAGGTTGAATCGTGTTGCTCAGTGCAAGTACCTTTCTGTGCAGTGTTTTCGTAAAATATAGCACTTGTTGAATCATTTAACACCTTTTCGCTGAACGGAAAACATATTTTTTTGACAATAAAGACATATTTCATGTGAAGTGCTTAAGTAAATACAATATAGTAGAATACAAAGTGGAACATACAGATCATCAAGTTTTATTTTTTTTACAACAGTTCTCCATACAGTACATTCAAATCCGGATTCCATGAAATTCTCAGCATTCCGTACAGACAAGAATACTTAAAGCCACATGTGGTATTACTGGTTGCAACATGACAATCTCACATCCTCGGTGAAAGCAAACAAATTGTAAAGTAAGCGATTACCTTGCGCCCGCGCGCCTCATAAACCTGCCACGGACGGAATTCGTAATCGATCAATATGAGCTAAAGACACCATTAACACTTGGACGTGAAAAGTTATGCAATCAAGCAAACGTTAATTCAGGAAATCAACATAAATTACGTCAGAGCACAATATTTATACGGATTAATTTTATCATCTTATCGAATATCGATAACAATACGGTTCTGATCAATCACCATAAATCGGCAATATCTGAACCACTAAATATTTGTATCTTAAACATAAGAGTACACATATAACTCACTGGCAACGATCATCATGAATATACAGAAAAGGATGATAGTATATTTAGATACACTGCACAATACCTGGATACTGTACGTAGCAATCCATTAAGAAGCCGTCAACTCGATCATGCGCAGGATTCGACGGCAAGGTCGAAGTTGCACGACTGTGCACCGCGACGCTCTGGCTAACATTGAGCCAGCACAGAACAGCCTGGCAAAAATCATGCCACGTCTCTATTGCAAGGCACTAACGATGTCCAACTTGCAAACACTAACAGCAAACTATTTCATCAAATGCAAATCCAACTTTGTCTTTCTGTCATAAACGTATGACCATCAACTCAAAATACACCTATTGTAGAACAAAATAAGGTGCTAGTTGCAAAATTCGAACGCTACACACTTGCAAATAAGGTGTGATTGACGGAAAACTAACGGTAGACAAAACCAAAGTTACAATTGTATATAGGTCACCGGAAAAAGTGCCTTGAGACCAAGATATTCATATTTGTTCAACTGCAGAAACAACGTTGCACAACATAAGTACAGCGTAACAAATGCAAGGTGACCCCGGCGGAGATATTGAGTTTCTTCATAGATCTTAAAGATACTGTATTCAATATGAGTAGAAATTATGTGTACAGATAGGTAAAGTTGTTGCAAGGTGAGACGCTGGGAAAACTTTATGATATTCATCCGTTTAACAGATTAAATTTATTGAAGTTTCATTAAATTTCTAATTGAAGGAAAGTTGATAATCCAAGAAAGTCATAACGGAAATAACAATTGTGAACCTACAAATAAGGAGAAACACTAATTTGGAAACTGTTTTAACTAAAAGTCACACTGAATTAACACTTAATCACAGATTAACACAAGAAACTTCCTAAGAAGTCATCACTCACAAAACTACCCAATATGACTGGACAAAACGATCACTAGATGCATTAACAGGCGTGCTGAATTTGATATCATGGGTTATCAAGCCGAGAAGTAGAGGTCTTGACCGCAATGAGACAAATGAAGTCATAATAGAAACTCACAAGCTAAAACGATACGACCTTGTATACACGATAAGAAAATAAACAAGTTAAGATAATAGAGTAACGGAGTATATTGATATAAATAAAAAAAACTATGACCTCTAAATTTGCTTTAGTTTGACGATTTTCATGAGCTACAAAACATTGCAGTCAAAAATTTTATCAAAAATAAATACCGAAAATTTAGAAATCATGCTTCGCCAGTTAATTTTCTTATTGGTTACGGTACAGTTAAGTTAATTAAAGACTGCCAGCGTGTAACTGGAAAAAGATTTATGAACTAAACAGGCTATCTGAAAGGTAGGTAGTTAAAAACCTTTCCGGAGATTGAATCATCCTGGAGGCTCATGCTTTAATCACTGTCTGACAAGTGACTAGTGGATGTAGATGTTATCAGAATTCAAGTGAATACGCAGAAAATATCGACAAATCACAAGATAGAATAGCTAAGTTGCCTTGGCGATATGAATACAGAGGGCTCTATTTTTAACTGGAATTTCTAATCTCCTCTTAAAGCAACATGGAAGTAGTTAATCTGAAGATAATAAGACAATGTTATGATGCTCTAATAATAGCTAATGCATTTTGAAGAAAGTAAATTACAAGCCACTATTCTTAAACAGACACGCGGTAAAATTTCTTATGATTTACGCATTACAGTGCTTAAAGTAGAAAATAACTAATTAAACCATCTCACTCCATATGTTTGGCATCATTCAATCACGCAACGCTTTTACATACCAATTTGTTGACGTCGGCAGCATATTAAACTATCGTAACCTAAAATAATGATACCGGAACTTATTGCGTGAATCAAATCATTAATAATTGTATAATAATACTGAGTCACGTTATAAGAATGAATAAAATGGAAAATGCTATTGGTACTGCACTGTCCTGTTCTAAAGTTATATAAGAATTAATTAATGTAAGTATATTGACTGATGGCTTTAGAATGGGACAACAAAGAAGTGAAATTGATATTTTTATTACTGCTACCAATTCCAATTACGGTTGATTTCCTCAATCATATTTTGCCAATGTCGAATGCATTATGCTCACATTAAAATTTAACGACAATTGTGCCGGGCTCTGGCTGCCAGTGTGTTCTGTCCTTGCCAGTTATATTGGCATAACAAGTGCCAGTTTTTGCCAGGAGTTGCGCAATGGTTGCAGTTGCAACATGGGAAAACGATGTGGAGAAAACGAATGTTAAAAATTATCGTCAGCGTTGGAGTGACCTACTCACGAATTTGACTGCACTGCTAATTATAGACGTAATTCTCTTTTGTTTATAGTTACTGAAGAAAAGTTTGAAAGTTGATGATGCAGTAGTTTGTCATGATGGTCGTTTTGTGAACTAATCTAAGAACTCTATTTCGGTGCTTCTGAATTTAGTTCACTGCCCTGTAAGTCTAGATAGTGTCTGATGCGAAGTAATTCGTCTGGTACGGCGAGACATTGCGCAATGGCTGACATTATAACATTAGAAAACAAATTACTTTCGTAATTAACTAAGACAATCTGAATGGATGATTTATCTGAAGTAATTTAGTTGATTTTGAAGAGGTTTTCCTGAACATCTGCTAACAAACCCTTTGTTAGGCTCCACCTACGCTCCTGATTCATAATTTAGCGAACTTTCTTATTCCTATAGCCAACTACGGTGCGGCAAATTATCCTCTTGAGTAGGCGTAAGACTACAAAGGTTACATTACGGAAGATGCGAAGTATCCGGACAAGATTAGATAGCAAAAACCATAGATCAAGTTTGAAATAATTGCGTAGCTATATTTTGGTAGAAATCCTTTTTAAGATTCGTTCTGCCTTTCAAACCAGCAGTAGTTATAATAATTCTTGTCTTACAGCTAAAATTATTCCATGTTTTACTTTACTACCTTGCGTTTGAAACCCGTCGATATTTTTCACTTCTCCTTGCGTCCTAACCGGGTTTGGTATCTGTATTTTACATTATATACTAGCTTCTGCCAGCGGTTTTGCTCGCGTGAAAGTAGAAACAAGCCTTTGTCGTTATAAAGTGGTATTCTGCTAGTGATAAGTCTTTTAAATCGATCCAGTAGTTTTTGAGATTATTCATTACAAAAAATCTTTTCTTTTAAATTATGTTTAGTATAGATATTTATATTTTCAACATTGGCCCACACTAGGAATGACGCATGTGTTGTAGGTGCGTTTACAATCATGTAAATTCACATGCAAAGGAGGCCCTATTTTACTCTATGGTTCCAATAAGTACAAAGAGGTAAAATGGCGAACCGCGAAGGTCTGGTGTGGAGTTGTTGACAGGCGTAGGTTGAGTGTAGGCGATCAAGTCCTGTCGGGCCAAACACACCATACCACTAAGTACTCAAAGGTACCTACTCTACTAAGTAAATACATGAACAATTTAAATATTCATTGTTTAAAGGTACCTATGATATGTTTTACGTTGAAAAGCCAATAGAAAACTTGTTTTAAAAATGAAAAAAGAAATGTTGATTTGTCGCGTGCAGTGTAGTCTATGGTATTATGTGTCAAATTGAAGTTTATGATACCATCTGACATGCACAGGTGCACAAATTAAATTTTATTTAAGCAAGTTTCAATCTTTTCGTGTTAAAATTCAGTGTGGAATGCGAAATTTTCGAAAGATTTCCTACACTAAGACAAATGATCACATTATCATATAGGTACATTTGTTTTTCGACAACAGTTCCTAATATGATTTAGTTTAGAATGTTAAAAAAAACTTTTCTTATAAAGTAAATCAAACGCCACAACCCCTGATAACAAAACCCCTTACCCTTAATCATGACAAAATCTAATGGAATAGGAATCTATTCCATAAAACCCGTAGGGAAAGTCATTCACAACTGTCAATAAAAATAAAGCTAACCATTCACTGAGCTACTAACACAACATAAAAAATATATATTGTCTACGATTTAGCAATAACTCACCGACTTCCTCATTGTTAGCGGTAGCTGTAGATGTTGCTGATAAGTTCATTTTGGCAAGAGTATCACTGTGATATAATGTACACTGTCCCGTCAATACATCACTTTCACACCGTAACGTAATGAGAAGCTGTTAGATAAAAATGTTAAGTCACTCATTTGAACACTGGCATCACTGGATTAGGGTTAGAGAACTGATTGTCGGCACTGGCGGTTGTAATTTTTCATCGTAAGTTTTTAGTAAGATTATTTTTAGACTTAAGATATGAAAATAATGGTTATCTCAGTCAAATTATAAGGTTGTGGTTCTTAATTATTATGGAAACAAATTATACACTTTATCGTATAAATCACATTTTTTTATTTAAAAATCAAGCCATAGATTTACTAGGCAAGAGAGCTGAACAAGAATTTGACATCGCAAAACATTGAACTAAGTTGAACCAAAATATAAATCAGTGCCAACAACTAGTTCCTTCACCCCAATACAGGCATAGTGCTTCGTCACATTTAGTTTTAAAACAATGATGCAACGTCACGAACTATTTTGATGATTATCAGTTCGAGGAGGCCTTAATTGAAATAATGATAGTTATTTAACAGCTGAATCTGATTTAGTGAATGCGCATGAGTTTCAGTTTTGAGTTACAATTACATCATAAAAGTTTAAACTTTCGCTTCTTTAACAATATTGTGCATTTTTTGGTGTGGCAATAAAAACGAGGTCTTCATTCAAACTGCGAATTAAAACAATTTTAAACGAAGAACTTATAATTCGTCTCACTCAATTATCAAAATTGGTTATAACCTACTTTCAGTTGTTTGTTTCTAGTTTAGTAAAATATCTATCAAACAGACCAAGTATTCGAAATTCAAATCCACGAACAGCTGTCGAAGTTGTTGTCCAAACTGGCGCCATTTTGTTCTTGTGTGTGTCAAAAACAAAACAAAACATAATTTATAAATAGAACATGTTCAAACGTCAAGTTACAAGCGAATCAATCAACTTCGAACAATTGTAGCAGGCCGGTAATACATCAGAGAATTCAATGTTAGCGGTACTTGAGAAGTCGAGACGAACTAGAATGTCCGTCAGTACCGTTAGCCTGACAAATGTAATTAACCGGTAATCTTAAGCAACAATACAATGTTCTGTTGTAATTAAAATCAAGCAGTTTAATGGTTTGTCAATATTTGGTGTTTACGTTTTTAAATTAGCGTGTTATTCGAAAAGGAAATTAATTAATGATTCTCGTTAGGTGTTCTATGAATTAGAGGCATTTGAAAAGAAAATAAAAATGGACAAATATTGATAATTTTTAGCTTATTTGGACAGTAAAGAAATGTGTTCAAAAACTTAACAAATTTTTTGGAAGAAAACATCCAATAAGTCGACAGGAATTTAAATAAAACCCGTCAGAATAGGTACTTGTAGTATGTCGCGGTGATCAGTAATCACGCAGTGTGTGGAAGTGAAACTGTCGTATGTTACGGACATGTATGATAGAACTAGTCTCGAAGCCACTTTCCTTAACACGACACACAGATTCCTGTGATCAATTCTTAACTACAAATATGGAGATTGATTTCAAAACTAACTGTATAAACTTTTAATTAAATTAAACAAAATAAATGACTTTAGATCCGCAGATAATAATCAAATCATAGACTAAATTGGTTGACACAGAAAAAAGTAGGATCTGACCATAAATAAGTGAGGAGCCGCCCATAATAACGGATTTTTTTTTGGAAAGCAAAATATTATTTGGGAATTGGCGATGCGTGTAGACAAAAATAGGTGCAGAAAACCACAGTGATCATAAAATTATAATTGGTAAACTCAACAGTTAAGAGAGACATTGAACTTTGTGAATGTGCAAACTTCAGCTTAAAAAATATATAATTTATGACTGGTAATAACAACGGAAAAACATGACTAATAGGTGTTCGTTCTTGAATGTTTTCAAATTATGTTGTTCCAAATTATAAGTGGCCAGTTATATCAGAATTGATATTCATTATAAAATTACTATAGATCGAAAGAAGAATCGATTTATCAAATCTAATGAGTATCGATTAGAATATAATTACAGTCAATTGTTACAAGGTGATCAATACTGACCTAAAGGAATCAGATCAATGTCGACTGTAAATGAATATCTACTTAGTAGGGTCACCGTAAAAGGTATCTCAACATGTAAGGAGTGGCTCTGATCTCATAAGATGACTGATGTCTAATGCAGGAGTATTGACCCTCGATTCTTTTGAAAAGCCAGTCCGTTCAAGGATAACGTGGTTGGAATATTAAGTACGTGTACCTACATGACTATTAAAAAAATATTGACGATCCAAGCTTTTTGAGGTGATTTTAAAGTCATTATTGATTCCTGGAGAACAAAACTTATAAAAAGTAACATGTATGCCGAGAGCAAAGAGCTTTGCAAACTTTTCCTTCGTATTTTTTACGCATTTACAGGTTTTCTACCATATAATTTACTTAAACTACGCGGTTGCATAAATTACCCTGAAAAAAAGAAAGACGACCGTAAGAACTTAAAGCATAAAAAAATTACTTTCTTGGTGTACAGAGAAATCCCGACATTTGTTAAAATAATATATATATAGCTTATGTAAAACGTTGGCGAGATGATAATATATTTGCAACATCCGACCTTTGCACATAACTCTTTGTTCAAAATGTTTGCTCTTATGAAAAATTATTGCATGCCTGTATTTTTTGCTTACTTATGCAAATGTCAGGTACCAAAATGAGACGTAGACGCAGCCAAAGTGGTTTGCAATGAATTATGTTTGAATAACGCCTCCACTGGCTGGTGAGAATAAATGTTTTGAAGATCAAATTGTATGCGCAACTGCAATGATTTCTGAAGAGGTTATTTTTCAAATGATCTGCGCAGTTATTGTGACTTCAAAAATAGGTTTATTATAAGGTGTTGGATAAAAGAATCTATCCTAAAAGTAATTTCATGGTACTTTGACAATAGATAGCAATCTTAAACAAGGTAAGCTCACAAACAATGCTATCATTTCTGGGCTATTATAGACAATCTGAGCTTGCAATACTGCTGAACAAAATCAGAATAGTACCTTGTCTACAAATGGTAGATGCACATTACAGTGGCACAGATATAAGGTTGTTTTACAAAGAGAAACTGGTTACACAATCTTTGGACATTACACAATAGTTTAAGACAAATTAGACATAATTTTGGGTCAGACTAATGGAGCTGTTATTGAAGTAATTTTGTTGAATGACGTGTTTAATGTAATTGAGGTACTTTAAATTCAATTATGATTTAGTTGACACATATTGGAGGATACAAAAAATTGAAGCAATCGAATTGCCTCTTGCTTGCTGCTCTGACAAAGTAAGTTGGACAGACGAACTCCCTGAAGGAACTGAATAATATACATAAGTAACAAGAGGAGTTTTGCAGTATCTGTCTACCTCCATAGAAAATATGTACAAGTTTTTGTCAAATAATAATATATATTATCCTTTCTGTACATTTTATTAAACCTGATACGATGATCCTTCCGTGTACAAACAGGTTATTAAGTCCTCAAGAAAATGTGTATATTAAAAAAAAAAAACTTTACTAAATCGTAGATACCTATAATTGGTTAAAGCGATAAAAGTTTAATTGTATATCTCGATATAGCTATTCCGAGAAAATAAACTACAACAATTCCATTAATAAAACTTTCTACGATTGTTATAAGTTTTCCCTTTTTATCATTACCAATAAAACCCATAATTAGAAATTGTTTCCGTCTATAAAATGGTTGTAATAAAAACGTAACAGTTGTTAGATCCGATATCAAAAGAATTCATAATAAATGAAAAGGTTGTCCTCAATTCAATGGTGTAGTTCGTTCGTAATATGTTTGAAAAACAAGTTTTGTGTCAACATTAGGTAAAAAACAGTGAAAGTGATTATCTAATTCTAAAGGTATAAAGGTAGTGGAAATATTTATACATTCGACATTTTATTAGAAAATGGGTACAGTAATTTTTTATGAGTTAAAAAGAAAATATTTATAAAAAATATATCTATTTAGGAACTCTGAAAACAGTCATAAGTCTTGGAATTATGTTCAAATTTGTCTGGAAAACAGAAATCTAGTAAAAATATTAGTTCGTTGTATTGTTCGTATCTTATTGTGGATATAATAGAGGTATAAATGGCGTCTTGCGAAGAATCATTATACGAAGTATTCTTGAACTATTGACCCTAAATGACGTTAAAGGTGAAGACATTAAACACACAAAAGGATTCGATATAATATTTAAAGTTGTAAAGCCGGTTGAACTTCTTAAAGATGATATAACAATAAAACGCACTTAAAGAATCAGTTAAATAGATTAAGAGTTAAAACAAATTCTCAAATACGATTACGTAACAGATTTATTGCACTGCACCAATCTTGAACACCGAATGCATAATCAAATAGTTCGCCTACAACAAGAAGTACGAACATTATACGATCGAACTAATAACTAAGAATTAAAATCACAAGGAAACAATTTCTGAATTGTATTCTCAGCTGGCAATTTATAAACACTTAGACGTTGCTCGCCAAGGTCGATTTATGGACGCAGAAAACATATGCAACGTTTATAGTAAACCACGTTTTTCATTTCAAACGCAAATGCAATTTATGCTAAATTAGGACACCGTTGCAACCATAATAACACACTGCCAGAAGCGAACGTCAAATAACCACTCATGCGCATCCAGTTTCACTAAACGAGACGAAATGCAAACGCAATAAAAATGACAAATTAATTACGATGTAAATGCAATAAAAAACCAATCAAATTTCATGTTTACGGGGAAATTGTTACTGTTTTGAAACTTGGTGTAAGGACGCGAATCGGAAATGTAAACACGGCAACTCGCGGACTAAACGACGACCGACGTGCGTCGCTTCCACGACCAGCTGATACACTGCTCTGTACCTTTGAAAACGAAAATACCTTCCAACCGCTTCAAGCGAACGATTACCAACTCCGTCTATTAATACAACATTAATCATAAGCCGCTTGCAGCGCTTTTTTATCAAGCTCTATTAATCGAGTGATATCACCTTGGTTCTACACATAAAAGTATCGGGTACAGAATTGATGGAGTTATGAAGATCAGTTTATCCACTGTATTGTGGCAAAACAAAGGCCGAGGTCATTTTTAGATCCGGTATTTGAGTAAGACATGATCATCTTTCTCTTAGTTATGTTGCGTAAAAATTTGTAATTATACCACTTTAATTAAAATACAGAAGCAGGCGCAAATTTATATGAGCAACAAAAAGGAAATTGTGAAACGACTAACTTGAGAATGGATACAATGGCAACAATTATGTCCCACAGTTTTGCGAAACAGAATTGTATGATTTTATATGTGCAAACATGTTGAGTTAAATGTGACAATAGAAAGTTAATGATCACCACACGTCAAGATACGTACAGATTCATTTGTACATTGGACTAAAACGACACTATTATTTATCACTGAAAATACTTCTGTTTCATGCGTGTTACGATTTTGTCGTGTCCAAAAGCAATGTCATGAAATTCCAACAAGTAGCGGGCCTTCGCTTATATTAACAACAAGAAAGCACGCTACCATATACACAATAAAAACAAAAAGGAAAGAAATGTGCCCTACGGCGGCGTCCTAATCGAATAATTTGTATGAATCGCCATACTGTCTATAGGTGGAACATTACGTGCCCATCATGGCAATCAGATTGCCTTTTCTGTCAGACTACGGCTATCGTAACTGCATTCCTAATGATTATCCCTTGTTTAGTGAGGCATTACGGCTGTCTCCTGGCAATTAGTAAGTACTTAAGTAATTAGATTGTCAGCCTTTTTGTCGGTTTCGTGATTATCCGGACTTGTATTCTCTGAAAGGATTGAGTTGTATATTTTGTATTGTGTTTTTTTTATCTCCAAGGGTGTTTGTGAAGTGTATTATTTATAAGACTATATTTTTCTCCATTTACTTGAGTTTTGAAGCAATTAATGCTGTCTTAAGCATCATGATCACCATCTACAGTCTCAATGACATGAAGATCCTCATAATTGATGCTGCTTTCTTCTTGTGTTGAAGTATATGGACCAAGAGACGGAAGATTTATTGTAGTTAAAATGTCTTATGGCTAAAGGATTGTTGTTTCATTTGAAAATATTAACATTACTTGTGTTGTTCACAGAATTTCTCAATAGCTCACTAACGAGGTCTGTAATGAGACCATAAACAGTTCTTCAAATGATGCCTTTATGAATTTTATCAGTATGCAAAGGCCTTTGACAGTGTACGTAGTTACGAGTAACAATATTTTACATTTTGGTTCGTTAATTCCTAAAGATAAACTATCATTCTTTGAGAATACTTATGATTCTTTAAATAAATATTTCTCGACGATAACCAAAGGCAAAACCAATTAACTACCTGCTATCTATATTGCTTTTAGATAGCAATGTTATTACTTGTCATACCTAACCTGCACCCACGTCTTTTCGGCCTTGGCGAGATTAACATTACCAGTGCAAATATCATAGCTATCTATTAACTAGGCTGACAATAGTTGGCTCCATTGCCAAAGAATGCATTACTGCCATCTTGCGTGACGTCACATACATGTTTAACGAGCTAACCTTGTGACGTCGATATAATTATGCTGGAGTTAACACTGACTTTGCGTTGGGGTACGATTAGTTGAAATAATGTGCAGAAAATATGAAGTTTTGTTGTCATGTTATTCTTGATGAGCTATTTCGTTTTATTTGACAATTTAGTTCTTTTTTACTCAGCTTGATAGGAATAGGAGGAGCAGGATGAAAATATGTATCTTTAAGATGAGAGAAAAAAAGGACAGGTAGCTAAATCTTATGAATCCGACAGCTGTCATCCTCACCATCCTATAGCAATTATAGTATAGATACAGACCTTGCCTTTTATCAGTTTTTTTATTGTATAAGTGGATGACATCATACCAACTGCAAGAATTATATCATGCAATGATTACACTTTGATCTTTATTTATATTTAGAGGACGGAATTCCTATTATTAGTAGGTCTCCTAATAAATATATTTTGGTCCATTTTCCTATTAGGTAATATCGTGTTTATATTTCCACGTGCGTGAAGTTGTCATAACATCAAAGTGTTAAATGCTTCCGACACGCTCTGTTAGTTTGAAGATCTGAGCCACGGGGACATAGGCGTGACCGACGATTTAATTTTTACGAACCATTGATCCGAATCATATGAAGACATTGTTGAAGATAGATTTAGACATTATGCTACATCGAGGGACTGGAACAGTTTGCCTGCTCCGGTCGTCCCGTCTGATTATAATTTTGGTGTCTTTAAGGCTAGAATGAATTGGCTTACAATAAACTAGTGCGCCTCACCATCAACGATTGGATTCCTTCTTGCCAACAGGTGGGATCACAGTCAAGCATTAGTTCATATCAATAAAAAAAAAGAATAATTTAAAACTGTAGAAGATAATGTATGAGTATAAATGATTTTGCATTTTTCATTTCATTAACAACACCAACAATTTTACACATTTTTTTTTTGTCTATTTAACTAACTAACTAGAAGGGGCCGGTGTTCCTTACCTTGAGAAGAAGCACCAAAATAAATTATATCCAAACAATTTTTATTTATGGTATATTTTGTATTTAAAAAGAAAACTTACTTTTCCGTGGCGTCGTATGTTTTCTAAACTGCTGAACGATAACCAATAATTTAGTAGAAACCACCATTTTTATTTTTCACAAGTTAATTCTCTAAAAATCAAAATGCTACTGACTAGTTTAGCATTCTATGTACAGCATCGAATGGTTACTCGTATTTACCTTCTATTGACTTAATATGATGTCATCAATTCAAGATGTTATGTTTACTTAGCCAGGAAAAAATCTATGTTGATAGTGTACATTAAATTCAGTGTTTCACACCTACTTTGTGATGTATTTGGTAATTTGACATCAGTGGTTTCGAAAAGACAAGAAGTCAATTTTGGATTACACTGATGTGTTTTTTTTTATTGTCATGTTTCACACTAGGGAAAATTGAAAAAATATTTGTTATTTAACCTGTTTATAAAAAAATATACAAAAATAGTGTAAGTATATTAAAAAAGCAAATAACAAAAAAAAAAAACAATTACATACAATTAAATAATTTAAGCAAATTGTATGCTTGCTTATATTCCCTATTGCCAAGGTACTATTTTTGAAAAAAATATATTTTTTTCTATGATGTCTTGATGTTTTTAGAAGAATAGAAACTTTTACAATGCTTATTTTCATCTCTATTTAAATGTTTCTAGTTAATGAATATTCGATACAAGTTTCCATATTTCTTTGTTTGCTATCTTACATATACAGTATTTATGCCAATACCTGCATTATCAAATGTACATACATTACAGTCTGCAGACTGCAAAGTTTGCATACATGTGTCACAATGTAGATTTTGGGGTTACACATGCTATTAACCGATCTAGCAATTTTAATTAGCATCTCAAAACGCATAAGGTTCTAATTCCTTTGACAGATCTATAGTGGACTAAAATAATATTTATTTTTGGATGTACATTTTGTTAAAAAGAAAACAAAGTGAATACGGGGGTAACTCGTTCTTGTTATATTTTTAGATAAAATTGTACGCATTTATAAAGTGTTTACTTAAGATTTTATCTACAAATAGAGCTTTTTAAATGGGGGTTTAATTTAGACTAAGTGCTTATTGAGTTTTTTAGTCAAGGGGTTTATTTTTAAACCCTTCGGTTGGCACTAACACCATTTAAATTTGTATGTTTGAACTATGCTACTGTATGGTTACAATCCATAAAGAATAATCATTAATTACGATACTTGTGAGGATGAAATACTAATCTTTTAAGGTATACTTTTGTGGCATATAAGTAGATGAGTCTGTAATAATAATTTTCCGCAAGTAAATCTACACTTCTACACTAATATAATAAAGAGGTAAAGTTTGTTTTTTTGTTTGTAGGAGGTTATCTCTGGAACTACTGGTCCGATTGGAAAAAAATTAGCAACAATAGAAAGCTGCTTTACTCCTGAGTGACATAGGCTATATTTTTAAGCCGCTGACAAAAGCTACTATATTATAATATAGGTACCCATCGCCACAAATTACTTTTATGGCAATGACAGCAGTGGTATCTAAACAAGTAATGTGTTAGTAATTAAAGATGCATTCCTTTTAAAGATAACTGAGTACGTCTAGGTACTTGAACGGGCTTTGTTCAAGTTCAATGAGAGATTCTCTCTTCCAATTGCTCATTGTTAGAAGTGTGTTCACTTCAAATATCTGATGCATGGTCATATGGTCGCTTTGTTCCTTCATTGTTTTATAAACTATCAACACGTTATGCCTTGTTCACATTCACACGTACCGAGCAAATAGGCGAGACAGTCCTCTCGGCCGAATACTCGCTACGTATAAACATAGCGCCGAGTGCTCGGCCGATCGCTTGTCTCTACAACTCGCTTACATTACTGTCTAAACCGAGCAACATTTTACTGTCTCGCCCTCTTACTCGGTACGTGTGATCAAGGCTTTAGTTCTTATTAAGACCCTTAAATTTATCGATTTATCAATCGTTGAATTCGATTCGTTTGGGTAGCGTTTGGGAAACTGCGCTATATTTTCTCGTCCGACATACTTCAGTGGCTCATACTTTAATGTTTCCACTGCTGGGAAGAACTCAGGCCTCCTCTCTAGGAGAGCGCGAGGAGAGGGCCACGGGGCCCAGTGAGAGCTGGTACAAGTACCCATAACTTAATATTAATGGACTTAAGTAGATTTCTATAGAGTTGTGTTTGTGCTATTTAATTAGGCAGATAATATTACTGTGTGGATGCGCCATTACACCTAATCTTTTTGCACGACAAATTAGTCTATCACCAACTAACATATGGGTCTCGCGAAAATATAAACGCAACAGTGTCCTCAGTTTCGTAGTTGGCGAGACGGTTCCGCTTTCGTAGGCAGAAATAGATGGAGACGAACGAATGGGCGAGTGATCGCCTGCCGTGTCGCCGCTTCCGGGCTCCAGGGTTGCCACGCTTTACCAAGCTGTTAAATTGTCTATGGTAGTCCATAGACAAATTATTAATAGAGACGACCATAGAGAAATAGTTGCTGTTAGTAAACTAATGCTAATAGTAGCATTGGTATAAAATTATAAATAGTAGCTTTGTGTAGATACGAGTGTGCGTGTTATAAATGAAGAATTGGAAAGTTTGGAAACCGAGCTGAATTAAAGCAGTAGGTATATAATAGGTTAAGCAGATTGACAGACTAACGTCAAATACAAAGGGAAGGGAGGGAGAGGAGAGTTTTGAAGGGGTAAAAGTAATTAATTGTAGTTTATCTACATGAAGTCTATTATCCCTTGAAAGAATTAAAATTAATTCAACGTTTGCCTCTACGTGCTATATTTTATTTATGTAACAATCTGAGTTAGAAAGAGGTCCTAATCTATAAGTACATAAAATAAAATCGTAGGAAAATCAAAACTTTACATTGAATATTTTTTTAAAAGAATACTTGGGGCGTGACCTACAATTGATATCGAAGCCAAAAATATGTTAATAAGTAAGTTTACCACTTTTTATTGATTTTATTTAAGCCGTATTACCGACAAGACGAACAAAACTACTTCGACACACCGCGTTAGATTTATAATTCGAATCATTTAGTTTCGCAGTCAAGTAGGAAGCTCGTAAAAACATAAACGTTGTCTATGGTAATTATGACTCTGACAGATCAGGATGTACAATTTTGCACCACATAACACTTCACATTAGTGACTCCTGCGCAACGTCTTCTACTTCAAAGCAGTGTGCAGTTAAATGCTTAAGTGAAATGTGGCTATTTAAGTAAAGTGTTGAAGTTGGTCGGCCATTATGGCTCTTTGTTAGCTTATGGTAAGCACACACAGTGAAAATATGTAGGGTTTACTAGTTAGACGCGTTGTTTAAACCTGTGTAAAACAAACTTTTGTCTATATATTTTCTTTAACCTTCCCTTAAAATTATACTGGCGAATAAGATGAAACCTTTATTAAGCCCCCGCTTCGTTTGAGATCTGAAAATGTGCTACAGTGAGCAGAAAATAAGTTCAAACTAAAATCGCCGTCATTGCAAATGTCTAGTTTTAAAATTGACAATAAACGGTCTCAAACCAGAATAAGCTGTAATCTATTATTCAACCAGGTCCAGTTGAAAACCAGCGTCAGGCACTTAGCTGCCTGACATTTATGCTGAACTGGGCCTGTTTGGAGCAGCCGTGGGGCAAACAACAATTATTATTGTACCTACTAAATAGTTTAAGTAATTTAACTTGTTGTTTATTATTGTGCTATGCCCTGTGACTGTGTCAATAAATGTTATTTCTTTCTTTATTATTACGCAAAATACGCGCTTTAGTCGTGGAGTTGCGGACACCAGCCCGTAATACAGGATTAGTCGACAAATGTCAGATTCTAGAAATGTCAGACGAGTTTAAAACGCCATATTCTATGAATGCCAGATTCTACAAATGTCAGATTCTATAAATGTCAGATTCTATAAAGGCCAGATTCTAATAATGCCAGATTCTATAAAAGTCAGATTCTACAAATGTCAGATTCTATAAAGGCCAGATTCTATAAAGGCCACATTCTACAAATGTCAGATTCTTTTAGTATCACATTTTTGTTACAATTGCAATATAATAATTTTGATTTTGATTAAACATGTAAACACGTAAGTAAAAGGGCGAGACAGTGATATATGAGAATCTGGTGGCTTTGATTATTGTTGTAGATTAAGTATGTTTTATTTAACTAAACTAATAGAAAAGTTTCGGAATGACGATAACTTTATGATTTTGTGTTTTTCCATTCTTATTTTATTATTAAATAATTTCTCAATAACTGTCTTTTTTATTTCCATAAAATTTGCATTTTTTTTTTCTGATAGAAGAGAAAGTGAAAGAACAACAACTTTTGAATTTAACGAAATTTTTTTACACACGGAAATTATTATATTGCAATTGTAACAAAAATGTGATACTAAAAGAATCTGACATTTGTAGAATGTGGCCTTTATAGAATCTGGCATTATTAGAATCTGGCCTTTATAGAATCTGACATTTGTAGAATCTGACTTTTATAGAATCTGGCATTATTAGAATCTGGCCTTTATAGAATCTGACATTTGTAGAATCTGGCATTCATAGAATATGGCGTTTTAAACTCGTCTGACATTTCTAGAATCTGACATTTGTCGACTAATCCGTAATACAAATATTATATTATTTGTTCGTTTGTGAGTAAATAAACTTAATCCAATGAGTAAGTCAACCTACACAGCTAATACATACAAAAGTAAAACACATAAATTAATGCCAAAATTGTCCTTGTCGCACTATAACATTGACTACTATGGGGGACTAATCTATAATTTATGAGTAATTAATCTTTTGACCACCTACCGTCGAAAATATCTGACAAACGCGCTCATTCTCTCAACTATATATTAAAAAACTAGCGACCCGCCCCAGTTTCGCACGGGAGCAATGGTAATATTAAATATATTATGTTTGTATTATACATATAAACCTTCCTCTTGAATCACTCTATCTATTAAAAAAAAACCCATCACAATCCGTTGCGTAGTTTTAAAGATTTACGCATACAAAGGGACATAGGGACAGAGAAAGCGACTTTGTTTTATACTATGTAGTGATAAACATAGGTTGTCTAGTAATTTAATTAGTGACTGATACATAAACATGTAATTATATTCAAGATAAAAAACAACTTTTACTATAGGACCAAACCTAAGATCTACTGGTTAGTACATTTATGTTCGCCTAACTGGTAAACATGTAAAATTTACTAACTGAACTTGCTTTTTTATTTTTTTCGCGATTTCAGGCCCTCTAGCCAAGTTAAAATCATTTCGTTTAGAGTTAGCGCTTGAAGATAGCCATGCCTAATTTCTTTGTTGAATGACACCCAAATAAGGGGCAGGTTTGAAAAATTTGTTTGTATTATACCTAAAATCACGTGTTTAAGTATCGGTCAATCTATATTTATTTTATAACACATAGTATAGTTTTTAGGTCTTATAAATAACTAAGCAATATCAGTAGAATCAAATCCGTTTGTCTGGTTTAGCTGACTCCAGTCTCATACTTGCGTGGCTCCCCAAATAACCAATGGCAACATTAAATACTTGGCAACCCTAAATTGGTCGTACGAGGATGCTAACGGTTCGCAACTCGTAAGGCCCCGAACTACCGAGTTAAAATGACATCAGGAGGTACGCTGTTATACCGATGTCCCGATATACGTGTAAGATATAAAGGTACAAGAACTTTTTGGACTTAAATTAATTGACGCTGAAAATACTGACATGTAGCGGAAAAACGAACGGTATCATGACCAAGTCCATTTTTTTACTGACAAGTAAATCTGGTACATAAAAACCCTGTTATGGTTTTAAAAAAATAAATGCTATTAGCAGTTGTGTTGGTGTTAACAACTTTTATAGGCATTTTTTAAACCTTTATTTTTGTACGAATGCACAAGCGCTAAAGTTCACAAAGCCCAGCCTTCAGGCCAAGTTAGAACCTCCGTAGTGAACTAGCTTCAGCACGTATCTAGTCTTTTAGTTTTGATAAACCATAGTGCTAAAAGCACTTTTTTATATTAATGTCACTTCTTACGTCACTTTGAGCGGGAAAAATCATTTGACAGTTTCCCACGTAAAAAAGGATAGAATAGACGGATACTACTTTTTAAGTACCTACCATGTTTCCGGTAATTGACAATTGGGTATAGGCACATTACAAACACATGGCGAAATTTTCTCATATTACCCAAGTTATTCAGGGAAAATGTGCTTTATTTATTGCAATAAATAATGCGACGGTCAGGACTTCCAGATAGATTAGTTTCTTACTGCATTGACATAACGATGATGTACAACACATGACATAATGTGAAAGTATTTACATTAAGAAAGGCCTTCCCTACTCGTCAATTGTCGTGAACTTGTAAAACAAGTTGCAAGCTTATTGTTTCATCGAAAGCACTGAGCTCTATTTATGTATGACACTGGACTGGCGAAGTTCTTTTGACGCCGTTTGATATCCGCCATATTGGCGCTATCGACCACGTTGACTGTAGCGAGTGTCTGCGGTAACTATATTATATTAAACAAATTAGTTCTCTAGACGCTCGCGAGTGGCGCTTCGGTACTAATAGGTACAAAAAATGAGCTGTCAAACAGTGATGTAAAGTAATCCAACACAAATGATAAAAAGGCACCGTGAAAATTAAGAGATAACACTTGAACGCTCTCGCACTGGTCGGTAATTCCGTCATTCTCACGAATATATCACAGAACTTCTTCCAGGAAATATGCGTTTTTTTTAAACCGTAAAAGATTTTGGTTAAAATTTTTGTCATTTAGAATTTTATTTAAATTTCACAAATTGAAAAAATGAATAGCAATATCTAGTATCCACGATAATATACAAAAGATATCGGTGTCTACCAAATATCCGATAAAAAATGTGTAATAACGTCATCACGTAAGAGCGGTTGTATGAAAAACAGGAAAAATGTAAGTTGGGTTGGATTCTCTTAAATAAAAAACTTGACTACTTTTACATAACATCGATTCCCTTATAAAAAGGTCTTCAGTACGACATGTAATTTACGAACAAGAAAACCAGCTTTTGTATAATTTAACGTCCCTCGAAAATAAAAATAAAAAATCAAAAAGAGCAAAGGCGTCGTCTGAAAGTCCAAATAAGGCCGTCAGCCTTGATCGCGACCGAGATTGGACAATAATCGCGCGTTTCGTTCGGAAACCGGTCGCAACATGAGTAACCGCGGTTCACGACCACCAACTGATCCAAGTTTTGCATGAAACAAAATACTCATGCTTACAGTTGCGTTCATAATGCAATTGCATTGTCTTGTCATGTTCTTTTTTAAATATATTTTTTTTGTGGTAAGCTGTCAAGTTGGGGTTGACGTGAATTGACTTTTGCGGTCAATGTTTGGCGCTATTTGTTCATAAGTGAATTGAAGCTCAACCAGTATGGTGCTTATCAAGGTTTCCCAAAAGCCTACTGTCCAAGGACGTGTAGATTCATAGACAACTGAGTTTCATAGTTTTTCATGTAAGCTGTGAGTAGGTGTACACTAAGCTTATAATGATGAATACTGGTCTATGAAGTTACGCGTCCGTGGACATTAGGCCTTATTTATTATTCCTTTTTTAAACTTATTATTTCATTTTTTCCCTGTGGACTTTTACAGGTTTATTCTTTGGTAAGTAGTGAAGTGTTTCCGTAACATTTAGCAACTATATGTCCAGTTATTTATGAAGTGTACTAACCTCTGACGTCTCGTTGTAAAGTGGTAGAAAGTGAGCCGCCTGCCAAGGCCGCATCTAATAGGTTGATATTTTCCCGGCAACGAGTGACGATCTCCGTCTGTGCAACGAAAAATAAACGTTTGCAAAAAAGAAAAATAACTCAAAATAAAAAACATTTAAGTAATATATTTAGCTGTTAACATATTTTACATTAACTTAATAATAATTACGGCTAACTCACTTTATTATCCACCACATCTTCGTCTTTGACAACACCATTCAATTAATTATTGTTTACAATGTGTGTATGAGAAAAAAACATGCAGCATTCATCTGTTTTATCCAGAGGTTTGTATTCGAGTGTGTATGCGAACAACATGATTGAAGCTATCAAGAACTAAACGCCAAACAATATTAGAAAAGCAGAAAATAAGCCCACTGCAAACGGGAAAGAGAACTTTGGATATCCAAATTCTGTGTTCTTATTCTCAATGTACTGTCTTTGTGTAGTATTTAGAGTAGGGTGTTAATTGACTGAAACTCCATATTTAATTTTAAAATTTTGCATTTATTTTTCAACCATTTATACAAAGATCACTTGGTTTTTTTAACATTTTGTAAAAAATAAGATCAATTAACAACCTATCCCTAATCAACATAATATTAATACATGTACAACTATGCTGTGAGATGTAGGAGTTCAGTCAAATCACATATTACAAGAAAAAGTAATTAATATTATGCGAAAGTTAACGTAGGTAGTAATGATACAAAAATACAACCAAAGATTAAGTAGATTATAGACAAAGTAATTCTAATAATAAGTAAGTACGTAAAATTATATCACTCATTGACAAGAATTCACGTTATTCAATAACGATATACCAAGTCTAGTATAAATAGAAATAAATATTTTGAGCGATTGAAAATGATTCATCCCCATTTCCGAACTGACTGAAAACGTCAAATGTGACAGCTGTCAGTTTGACATTTGGAGGTTATCAGTCGTTAATTTAAATGTTACTGCGAATGATTTTAAGCCCAAAAAAGCGTTCAGTACCTCAGCACCTAACTTAAAGACTAAATAATTCATTAAAATGTAAAACGCTTTACCTAAAATTTTGACTTGACCTAGCACCATGTTATCACCACCAAAAGATGAGGATGATTAAAAAAAGAAAAATATCAGGCAGTTAGTAAAAAAAAAAAAAACTACACATCACAATCACACAACAAACGATCAATGTTAGTAGAAAGAAAAAAAATCAAACACTCAAATGGAGTAGAAAATGAATTAATTTAGTTGTGATTTTAATTATGATAGTTTCACTCGTGTACTAAAGCCAAAAATACTGATTGATATAATCTAGTACAATTAATCAACTTCGAAAAACAAGAAAACAATTAAATTATTGTGAAACTGTCACAATTCTGATGAAATAAATTAATAAGTTAGTAATTTATCCGTATGTATACTTACTGCGATTGTCAGACTTACGTATTCATTAGCATTTATAGATTATACACTATAAATGCTTGCAATTTGTACATAAAAGTATTAACTTTAAATTACAACTATTCACACTATAAGTACTCATGTCATATATTGGAATGTCTATTAGAGATCGTAGTTACTTCTACCTATGCATATATCTGCTTACATTTTTTACATGCATTTGTAAAATGCAGCTAAAACAAGCTGACAATTGACTATCAGAACAAACGTAACATTTCCTATAATTAACTATAAAAATGAGTTCGTTGTCATTGCGTATATATAGGCACGGATACGTCCTCGAGCCGTCTGACGATCGCAGCGAACCTAATGCGAATACTTACATAAATAAGGATAAATATCACACAAGCCCAAGCCATATGTCATTGAAGATGTATGTAAACTATAACTAGGACGGAGAACGCGGCGACGGCCAGGCAGAGCCGCGCGCGCAAGCATGCAGGGCGGCGCGTCACGCACGACAAGGCGTCGTCACTGTCGGAGTAGCTACTACTGAAATCGGTATCGAATTGTGTCCTTACGTAGTCGAACGCGCGCAGCAGGTCGGGCTCGGCGTCCACGCGCGCCAGCGCCGCTTCGGCCGCGTCCAGCGCGCCGCTGGAGCGCCGCACCAGCGCCACCACCTCCTCGCCCTCCGACTCCGAGTCGCCGTCCCAGTTGCGTCGGCTGTGCTTCTTCGGACTCGACGATTCTCCCTCCGAATCGGCGCTCTCCGTCGACCTTCGTCGCAGTTCGGACAGCACGATCTTTTGCAGCTCTGATTCGCCGTCCTTGTCTGTCCTCCTCCGTCTGTTCAGCGAGTCTAGTATGTCGGGGCGGTTGTTGACCTCGGTGTACTCTAGCGAGCTGTTGACTTCGTCGCTGGTCAAGTTCGAGCTGTGTCGCCGGCGGCTCAGAGCCTGGACGTTAAGGAGGTCGAACTCGGGCGATCGCTTACTGTTCTTGCGTTCGCTCTCCGAGGGTTTGCGGCGTCGGACGCCTTCGCTGCTTTCGATGCTAGTGTTGTTTCTAGATCGTTCTAGACTGTCGAGGAGTGACTTTTTGCGTTCAGCGCTGGACATGGATTTTTTGGGTTTTCTGGAGGGTGTTTCAATGGGTGAGTTTCTGGTGGGTCGCTTGTATCTGGGGAGGCTTCGTTCGCGCGAGGCGTCGCTGGGCGGCCGGCGGCGTCGCGTGCCGCTGGGGCTGGTGTCGTGCTCGGGCTGCGCCGACAGGCTGGAGCAGCAGTCCGACTGCGAGTCCAGGAACGCTCTGTAGTCGTCGCCGAACTCGAGCAGGCGACGCGCTGCGTCCGAATCGGGTGCTTCCGAATATGGTTCCGAGTTGTATTTTTCCTGTTGAAGAAGCATTAATCGATTAGTAAATTGATTTTTGTTGAATTTGACATGTTGTGACTTTCTACAAGGGTAGGCTAACTTTTAGTTAGTCAGATAGTAACTTTAGTTAGTGAAATGTAAAAAAAAAACTACTGTTTTTTTATCAACTGCTTTTAAATAAATAATAACAAAAGCATCAACAAACCTGATAAAAGTCCCAAGCCTGTTCCGAAAACGAGCTATGCTCCTCAGTCCCAGCTGTGACACTCTTATCAATATCCGAATCCTTATCTATAGACAAGTCCCACAATCGACTGGGGTCTCCTAAATTTAGGGCTATGAAGTTCCTCTCCCTCTCTAGACTCCTGGCTAGTCGGGGCCTAACGGGGCCACCAGCTGGGCCTAGTTTAAAGCTGGGGGCCACGGGTTCGGCCTCGTTTTGTTCTGGAATGGCACTGTCGGGTTCCCTAGTCGATATGTGAGTCTTCTCGATACTCTTGCGCAGGTGTGCGATGGTTGCCAGCTGTTGTTTGATTAGTTCTTCGTCGCTATCGTTGCCTGAAGTTGATGTTGTGTCGAACCTGTTGGAGAATATACATTGAGTTGAGGTTATCTTGGAGAACATACATTGAGTTGAGGGTACTTTGATTTTGTATAAGATAATCATAATCTTTGAAAATTGTTTCATTAAGATTGCTGTTGATTGAAATCAACAAAGGTGTTTGGAAGGCAGGTTTTGAAAATTCCATAAGAAAAAATACAATACGTAGAGCAATTTATAAGTGTTTTTTGGGAACGTAAAACAAATTAGTTTTGTGTTTTTTTTAAATACATAAGTATGCCTCCTTATTGAAAAAAAAATTAACAAGTGTTCCAAGGGCAAAAAAAATAGGTCAAGGGCATCTTATTTGCCAAGCATCGATATTCGACGCTACTTTATTGCGCTTTCATTGGAATAGGAATAATTTTTAACTAAAACTTTACTTCCGAGCGTATTATTAAAACTTTTAGAACGCACATTTTTTATGTTTAATTTTATAAATATAAAATTGTTTCATAATCTTTCTTTCTGTTTGCGCCTGCTCAAAACTTCAAAGCAGATTATCACCTGCGTGGTTTGCATCTATAACGATGGTGGAAGGTGACGCCTAGAAAATTTGATCTGTTCATTTGCGCTCAAATTCGGTATATTTTTTTGTAATTAAATAATATAATTTAATTTGTTTTTATTATTACAATTGAATATTATACAATTTTAAAGATATCTATGAATTTTTCTTACAGACATTCTAATCTTGTGCGTAAACCTTCGGCGTAAACACGCTTTCTTTCTAGGCTTTGCCACGCGCAAAACGCGCAGTATGCGGGAAATAAGTTGAACCCGTTGCTATGGTTATTCGCAGCCCTCCACTTCGATTTTGACATGAAAACCGGTTACTCAAAATCAAAATGGCTTTTATTTCACATAGGCAGACATGGGTACTTCTAAAACAGAAGCTAGTGCACATTAAAGGTCTTTATGCATTAAAGGTCGACCGACATGATGGTCCAACTTTTGCGCCTTTTGCGTACTTTTGCGTGAGGATTATACCGACCATTGACACCAACTGATGAGTACAAAAACGGTAGCACTCAAATAAAATTTACTTTTAATTTTTCACAAACCTGCTCTTCCTACTAGTCGCGGGATCACTAGCGGCACTCCTCTCATGTTTATCCTCGATCTCAGGACTGAGCCTCCCGCAGAAGGAGAGCGACTTGACCAGCCTTTCGCCGCGCCTCACTGCCGTGTTGTTGCGTCGCAGCTTGAGCCTCTTGCGGCGGAACCAGCCATGCTTGTCGCTCGCCTCCACGCAGGACGTGCAAGCTTCTGTCATGGTGTTGGTACTTGACACGTGGCCCTGGGTAATGGAAATGAGAGGAGTGGTTAGAGACCAGTCTGTAGTAGCTGGGTAGATACAGAACCAGCGCTCAAAAGACGCTGTGGTTACAGCTGACAGCCATCCGAAAATTGATCAAGTATAAACTCGCTATTGTTTCGAGGTTTTGGATCATCAGTTCATTTATTTATTTAACACTTCATGCACATAACGGTACAAAGGCGGACTTAATGCCTAAGACAAAGGGTTCATTTCCTTAGAGGACGAATTTTCTCAATGCTCGCTTACGCCGTAAAAGGAAACTTCATAAAAGGGTTCTCTAAGTAGTTTTGGCTGTTTAATACAAATAAATATTTATATGGTCTACAGATGTTTCGGATCTGGGTGTTTTGTGTATGAAACTTTAGAAACAGGAGTAATTCATAGTGTGGAGCAACGTAAAAAATAGAAAACAAGAAATACACACTCGAAACGTTTTGGAAAAAAAACGATAAATAAGTCTAGATAGCCATGGAAAAATTCTTCATGGTAACTTCAGTAACGTTTTGATGGACCTAGGAAACGATCCTAGGATAGTAGTTACTTACTTAAAGTTTTACTAGAATAGTAGTCACTATCGTAATAGAGTTTTAAATGAATGAATATTTAACATAAATAAAGGAATGTTTGCCCAAAACATTAAAAGCACACTTAAATTAATCACAAATGAGATTCGAAAGCTGAAGGCAAGATATTCCATAGATCCCCCGTTTACTCAAGTCTAATAAGACTATAGAATCACACATACATAAATAATCATTAATACCTGTACAGTAGTCGAACTTCCCCGTAATTTGGAGTTCGAATTCGCCGGAGTCACTCTTTGAGGAGAAGCGAGGGTGTTCAAGGCAGATTCAGAGATAGACATGTTGTGCGACATAGCGGCAACGTCGCCTGCAGTGGGCGTGGCCACGAGCGACGCGCCCGCCCCACTCAGCTGCGACAAGCACGACACCGACCACGGCCGGGCACTGTTGCCAGCTCGCTTCTTGCGTAGTGTTACCTAAAGCGAGAGTTTTCCTCAACCGTTTGTTATGTACAATGTGCGCTGAAGTTAGTCAAAAGGGTGACATTGTAATTTGAAAGTTATCACTGTAGAATAAGGTTGAAATTTATTAAGTATTGATGTATCTTTAATAAATATAGTGAGTATATCCAAATGATTCTGATGTTACTGACTTGACATGAGCAGAAAAATTAGAACAGATACAACATTGAGTTAAATCAATTAGTAACAAGTAGACACAAGGTTAACATGATATTAGTCTTTATCACGTCATTATAAAGTCTGTATTACCTTGGCATGGTGCGTGGGAGTTACGGTACAGGTGGAAGTGCTCATATCCATAGACGAATGAATGTTTCGTTCTTCGGAAGTTAAGGATGTGTCTACTTCGCTTTCGGTTGTATATTCCCCTGATGCGTCATAGCTTTCCGTATTCTGAAATAAGTAGATATCAATTAGATTAGAGCACAATTACTTAAAAAACAATATCTATGAACTCAAGTTGCAAGAAGTTAAAACTAGTTTAAAAAAAAACCTATAAGTAGATTCATAGATTCATAAAACTGTGCTGAGAGCGAATTGTTTTTACGTTAACTGAAACGAAATGTTTACTGCTTCTGGCTAAGTGCTCTCTGATTGGTTAAGAGCTTGGAGCGAACTAATCGGAGCGCAGAACGTTCATAAACGTGTCGATCGAGTTAACGTAAAACAATTTCGCTCTAGGGACTCTGAATAGAAAACTTAATAAAAAGTAACGGTCGAATTTTCAAATTGTGTTCCAGTATTATGTGTTCAATTGACACTCATAACTAAACAGGGTCTCGTTAATCAATTGAATTATTAATTTCCAAATAACGATCAAACAAACCAACCTGATTATTATCATTTTTGCCTTCTGAACTCTGATTTAGCCATTCTTTAATCCTTGACATTTTGTTTCTACTAACATTTTTACCTTCTTCTTCAAACGACAATGGCTTAAAACTTCTCGGTCCCTTCTTTTTAGACATTGCTTGTTTCTGTACCAACTCTTCAGCTTGATTGACTAATCTTACTATATCTTTACATCTTTCCACTCTAAGCAAATCAGGGGTCGATGACTCTAGCTTCGGTTTTGGGGACGCAGGCGTTTCTTTCTTTTCATCTACGGGCAATTCACACTGGATCTCAACGGAGGACGTCATTATATCCGTAGAATCTTCATTCGCAATTTTAGCACCACCAACGTATGTCCATTCTTCTTCAGAAGATTCTTCCTGTGATTTCTCTGTTTCAATCATTTGTCTATCTGAATCTGTGTCGTGGTGTCTAAAGTAGAATGTTGCTAGATGTTTAGATTTTCGATCAGTTTGATTGAATTTTGATGTGTCTACTGGTTTTTTCCTTTTGATGACAGTTGGAGGAGTTTTTAGTTTTTCTTCGATACCCACGTTGTTTGCTTCTAAGCCTGAAAAAGAAACTAGTGATGTACAATCAAATGCAAATATGCCATCTTTATTTGTTTATAAAACAGTGGGTCTTAAGACAATAATAACAATCACACTATTGTTTTTTTTTATTCAAATCAGTTGAGAGTTGCGTGTGTTTGTGTGAATATGGAAAGCGGCGTTGTTCAGTGATGGTTCATGTGTATTTATGTGAGATTCTATAAGCCTTTGTTTATATAGTAAGAAGGGATGTTTGACCTATTAACTGAGTGAGGAAATAGTAATGCTTGTCCAGTTTTAGACGGAGCCAGTGTCTTACTACACGTTTACTGTCGAACTGCAAGCCATGTTCAAAGTTTCCGCAATAATTTTTTTTAGTACTTATTGCGGTGTACTAAGAGTAGTGTAGTTTTAATTCTGCACAAAGATTCAGGAAGTTATTAGAAAATTTGTTGTGTTATTTTAGGTCTTTTTATTTTGAGTGTTAGGTATTGAGAATTTCTCATAATAAACCTCTAACAAAAAATAGAATCACAAATATAAGTGAGACAGATTTAAACATGCTCTGCCCACTTTATGAAGTGCTTTCCGTAAAAAGAATAAAATTAAAAAAGGTTTTCCATTTTATTGTTAACTGGAGTATTAGACATCACCTCCTCATTTTCATTTTTTTTTTTGCAGTTTCAAAATTATACCTTGTACATTTAACTTGTGGTTAACTGGCAAGTCCTGAGGAGGAGGTCTGAGTCCCAACAACGGGAACGTTATAAGGCTGATGCAATTCTATGTTATTTAAAATCTTGAGCCCTGAGCTAAGGCCAGCGTTCGCACACCTATTGTCTTTCTATTATGTCTCTAATTACCATATTCGAAAGGTTAAATAACAAAGTCACAAAAGCACCGAATCCTTACCATCCACTTGGTCGGTAGCAGGCACTGTCTGGTCCGTGGCCCTGGCAGTAACGTCACAGGCGCCGGGCACTCTTCGTTCGTCCGCCATGTTGGTGTACCGCGCTCGCTCCAGTTCCGACTCGCAGTCTGACCCGAAGCCGCGCCACGTGTACGTTAGCACATATTCTTGTTCCTCCTGGAAATGATGGAACATGTTAGTTGTTACAAGGTAATGGAAAAGAGGATTTTTTTTTTAAAGACTAATTCAGATCAATATTGAGGATTCTTAGTACTAAATTATAAATGTTACATGGGACGTCTGAAATCGAACCCTGGAGTTCTGGGACCCAAGGCTAAGTAGTAATATAATAGTGTGTTTTAGTCAGTAAAAGTCTGACACGCATCAATCTAACATATTGTATATATTCTTTTTGTTAAATTGCATGTAAATTTTTAGAATTTATTCAAATAAAATGTAAATTGTTCCTGATAAATAAATAAAACCTAGAGCAGGAGAACTAATTGGATGATTTTCCATCTAAAAAAATGGAAATGATAAGAACTCGTTTTACTCTTTGATCGGTTTGGTTATATGCTTTGGTTTTATAGCTGCTGGTGGCATAATGATTAAGCGATTGGCTACTGCACCATTCCCACACGAAACAAATATTTACATGGCCTAACAGATAGATGTATCATCTTAGGAGGCGCGGCGGAGCGCAAACGGAGACAATAATTTAATAACCAATTTAAAACCTTAACTACCTTAACATACGGTCTACAAAAGAATAAATTCGCATGAGGCCCTCGGAGCGCCTTCAAGCTACTACAAGAGCATGCGTGCGAGTGTTTGTAGACCGTATGTCAAGGTAGTTAAGGTTTATATTAAATTGTTGTCTTCAATTGCGCTCCGCCACGCCTCCAGCGGTGTGTGCTGGGTCTGAGGCGATGTTTTTTTTTTGTTAGGTTAATATTTGCTACATTATAGTGGGTGCAGTTCTGATCTCCTGAATAAAGGTAAAAGTTGTAAAAAGACTTGAGAACATTTTGAAAAAAAATATTTAACAAAAACTATTTGTGAAAGTGTGTGTGGTTGGCGTGTGTATATGTGTGTAGGTGTGTGTATGTGTATGTATTTTTTTTTAAGTAGTTAAAATATAACCTGGCTATGACACCCACCTCAGACGCAGACTGTCTGCTATCCAGCGAGCTGTCTCTACGCCTCGCATTGACCGGAGTCCGTTGTCTCCGCGGAGACCCTCGTCTGCTGAGCCTGGGCTGCTTCAGTGCGGGCTCGTCGTCACTATCGCTGGCTGCCTCTGCTGAGTGACAACCCTGGAATAAGAGGAATGGAGGAATTAGTCGTGGTAAAGGATATGGTGTGGCTGCAGTGTGTATCACAGTATTAGGACGATGCCTGCAAAGGATTCAAAGATTTAAAGCATTTAGTTCAAACTAGCCTTCAGCCAGCGGCATCGCCTTGTTTCTCCATACAAACTTTAGACCCCCTTTAGCAGCTGAATTTCGATTAAAATCCTTTCTTAGTGTTCGCCTACGTCATAAAAGGAAGCCTTGTGCAAAATTTCACGCTCCTAGTCCCAGTAGTTTTGGCTGTGCGTTGATATGTCAGTCAGTCAGTTTCTGCTTTTATATATATAGATTATCTACTCCTAAAACTGCAATATTGCACGAGAAGGAGAGCTCTGTTACATTACGTAAACGTGTTAAATACAGAGTGTATGCCTTCATTTAATAAGGTCATAAAGTCCACTCTAGAATTACAACACACTTCAGTTTATAGCTCAACAACTTATTACTAAAAGGCAATAACATCTAAACATTCACCGATCACACGCTCATATTCCTAACGTAATAAAATCTACAAATATTTACTGCATCCATTCATAAGATATTTAACCAAAACCATTTAAAAATACAATTTATGACCAATAAAAGTCATTTTAAGATTACGCAGATATTTATAGGGTACCACAAAACGTTTGGTATTAACCCTCAAATGAGTCGTAATGGCCTAAACTATCCCTATGCGAACTATTAAATGGGTCAACGGTATCCTAGCGACGAAGAATCATAACATGGCGACTGAGTTAAATTATTTATGTGTGGCTTGGTCACGTGGCCAACCCTTTAATGGTCGTGTGGTCTTAAAAGCCATTGTTCTGAAAACAAAAGTTTTTTTTTTCACAGTAATGGAATTTTTGTCCTTGGTCGGTAAAAATCAATAATTATGTGTAATTTTATAAGTCAAGAACGGCCTCATCTATCCAAACCAAAATTTAGGCTTTGTTCAGACAATTTAGTAGATAGTTTATGTAAAGTTTGCACAAAATCGGTCGAGCGGTTCTTCATTTATCAAATTTTTCTTATACTCACAAGGTTTCCCATTTATAATTTTGTACTTAATGTAATATATGAAGAACTAAATGCTATTGGCGACTTCGCTCGTGGGTAAGTAAAAAATGTACCAATGGAACATACTCCCGAAATAAATGTTTGTAATCGTTGTGCTGTGTCTGTTTTGAATAAAGCTATGATACTAAAAATAAACAAAAATAATTAATGTTTCTTTTTTAAATCATAATTAAGGAGTTTTGTCATACTATTGACTAAGTCACTCCTTAGAAGCTAAAATTCTATACAAAATTGATCACAACCATTTGATATAAGTTAAAATTCTACTAACGATTTAAAAAAAATGGTTGCCTGTAAAGTCGGTTTTACGGGCGAAGATTTTACGTGACAACGTCTTTTTCTCGGTAGAATAGGTATTTATTGATATGAATATAATTAAATTGCACAATAGGAACAAGGAATTGAATGAAAATAAGAATTGCACAAATTTTAACTATAGAAATATATTTTGTTTGCTGCGCGCGCGGCAGACCGATCATAGTTGAGTGGGAGAGAGACGCAAGGCATTCGGCGGGCCTCTCTCTCGTTCGGTGACTCATCGTAACGTTACCGAGCGTTACACTTTTTCATAAGTGACTCCCAGCCGCAACCTAATTTAAGACGTTGTCACGTCAAAACACGTCGGTCTTATTGTAAGTGTCAATTATTCAATGTTGATTGACTGTTAGTATTTGACATTAGGATAAGCTCGCTCAAAATAAAAGAATAAAAAAAAATAGCTTTCATAAATAAGTCCTTTAAGCCAGTGATCAATCAGAGGCCATTAAGGTAAACGTAACGTACGTAGAGGATTACAGTCTTATCAAAAATAGCTCCAGAATGACGGCCAATAGATTAAAAAATATATCCCTAGACAGGGTATTAGATTCACTTATCAATCTATAGTCTACGAATTCTTTTGTTTTTTTTTTAAACAGCGTGGCAGCAATGTGACATAAATAATTAAAAAAAAACAAGATGGTGATGTTGCAGAAGAATACAACCATTTTTTGAAAATCGAAGTTCTTTACCAAAAAACAAAACAAATGAAAATCTAATCTTATTCACATGTAGATATTTAATTTTATTTCAAAATCGCTAACTCTACAGCCGTTGCCCTCTCAAAAGCGCAACGGTTACTAGAAAACTATGTTGTTCTGATTTTTTCAGTTTACTGCGCAATTTTTTTATTATTCTTTCGTAAAAACCAAACATGAACGAAGTTGGTACAGCCGTTCTCAAGCTAAGTATGTTGTAACTTGTAACATCTATCTATGGTTGTAACCACGGAGTAAATATAAAGGTTGTAACTAAGGGAGACAGGGATTCTTTTTATATAAGTAGGGATTTTTATAATTATTTATTAAATTTATTGTGCACACCTATGGTCTTTCTATTATGTCTCTAATTCCGGTACTCAAAAGGTTAAACCCAAATGTTGAAAGACAGAGAATGCTTTGTTACATACCACTACAGCGCATTAAAGAAAATAAAGAAATTAAACTCAAAAATCCGTCTCCCTACCGCCATTTCACTCAATTACCTTAACAGAAAGGGATGATTTAATTCCCTTCACCGTTTGGGGTCGCCGTGTTTGCAAACAGCGCCGGGTGGTTGATTAGGCTATTGTGTCGGTGAGAAATTGCGCAAACTTGTATGGTGTTGCACGCAGTGGAACTATAGGGTGGCAAGACTGGCAATATGACTCGGGCCTTTTGTCCGACGGGGCCCCCTGATTATTAGGGGCCCCCAATAAGAAGAGGCCCCCGGTTTAAAAATCTTTGTGCTCATGTTGGGAGAAAAGCAGCATGCACAGCAACTAGCACAATCCTAATGGCAACACCCACAGATGTGTACTTTTGCATTTCTTGTCTATTTTCTTCCTTCTATGTTGATAGCGTCATAGTGCAATGTTTTCTTGTTAATTATGTTAAAATAAATAGTTAACCACTATTAAAAAGTCTTGATCTTTTCTTATTTCATCAGGTTATAGGCCTCTCCCTGCCTATTTAGTATAGTACAGTGAAAATTAAAAGTAAATTTGTTGATTTTGTAAGTAGCAAAATCAAAATTTATTAAATCACAACGAGACTATTTTTCGGGGGCCCCGTTCAATAAATTTTGTCAAGGGCCCCAGATGATATGGTTACGGCACTTGCATGCGCTTTTTGGAGAAAGGGGGAAACGTATTGTGTCGTTTGTATGGGCCTATGATCATGCATGACTATTCGTGTTGGTAGCTTTTGAAATGGACTTAACGGGGGAAAAGATTTGTATTCAAGTGTTTGGAATATGGGGACACCATAACTGTTTAGCTTTAAGGAGTGATGTAATGATTAATAGAGAAATATGGGAAGAGAACGATGTTGAGCCTACCTCACAGAAATTGGGGTACAAAAGTAATTTATTGAAAAAAAATTACGTGCAACCAAATTACGTAAAAAAAAAGTAATTACGTTTAATTACGAGTATGTGTTTATTAATCAGGACTATGGGCCTTTGAGAGACGTACGAGGGGCCGAAACAAACTCGCAGAGGTATTTTAAATATTTTTTTAACGTGATATCACGTTCCAATAAAATTATTTGAATGTCCTAAACTATTTTTTTAATTTTATTCTTTTTTTTTTTTTTACAATTGAGGCATCTGGGCATCTTATTATTAATTATTACTCAATTTTTTCGATTAAAAAAAGTTTGTTTTACCTACCCTTTTTACTAACGACGGAAGAATAACTCATTAGCAAAAGAAGCTCACCTGATTATCAATCCTAGCGAGACAGGCCTCCAGATGGCACTGCCACTCAATGGCACGCAGGTACAGCAGATGCCAGCGTCGTTCCAGCGCACGCGCTGCGTCCCCGCCGCCGCACAGTCGCACCACCGAGCTCACGATCCGACCGTGGCATTCCACGTCGCGTTGTAATACCTGGGGAAGATGGAAATAGATATAAGATAGTTGCATCACTGCTTACCATCACCTAATCGTATGGGATCGCTGTCAAAAAAAAACCTACGCCTAGTTTTTTTTTAATTGTTTTTTTTTTTATCTTTTTTAAGGACCTTTGTCATAGTATTGACTAAGTCGCTCCATCGTAACCAAATTTGGGACTCTAATGTAAAATGGTTGTACCTTATACTTTTCGCCTCACACCGATTTCTAATAATTTGAGCAAACTACCCACCATGCAGGTTAAAATTTTCTCTAAACCGGATTTGAATGTATGATACGGACTATAAGGGTTAAAGCCTTGACCATGGTTTGGCTTCCGAAAGAGAAACCCTGGAATACAGAGCAAAGCAGGAACATACGAGTGGATTTTAGTCAGTAAAAATCTGACTCATCTTCCTGGTCTGCCTTGGAGAAAGATAAGTCAGAGGATGATTTTCAACCTTAAAAAAAATACAGTAACGTGAACAAAGCAGAGCTCATTTAAATTCACGTATGATGGGGATGAAAGACAGTCAAAAACGATGAATGAAATAGATTTGATCTAGGCCAAAATACTGACCGAACTAATGAATGAAATTGTGCTTAAGTTTTAAAAATAGAGAGTCACGAAAACACGGTCTACTTAAGCATTTATTACCCTGAGGCCCTAACGATATTGGTCAATCAGTTACATTACCATCATTTGTTGTAACTATTTCATTACCTTTAATTCTGATAAAGATCAATGGTTCCGACATAAAGCATGGTTAGTTGAACAAATTGACAAAACATAAAAACCTTTTAACAAACACAATAAACTATCGATACTCATCAAAACAAGAATGCGGATCTCATAATAAACAAGATCATAGTTTCCGATACGAAAATTCGTTGCGTAACACAGAATCGATACTTTAAATGAAAAAGGTCGGCCCTATCGTTATAAAAAAAACTACCATAAAGTTTACACAATAAAAAATGGCGGTACGAAGACCGACCAATCAAAATTAACAATAGCTGTTGACACAATAAGTCAAAACCGTTTAGATGAAAAAAAATAATTTGAAAATCGAACAAAGGGCTGTACGTGATCTGGTAGTAGCGCACGCGTATCTTATGACAGCCGATATTACGGTGTTTCTTCAACAATGGAAACGTCTTGGAGAACGATGGTATTCAGACACAAAAATTTTATAATTTTCCTGTTCAAGTCTGCTTGAAAAAGTTAGTGTTCTAAAAATCTCAGTCAAAAAAGTATTTCCAGGTAGTAAAACTTGTTATTGGCTCATGGACTTAAAAAGCGTGAAATCAAATAGTATGTCAGTCACGTCCTGTTCCCATTTTAGTAACTTACCTATATTCAGTATCCATTAATACGAAATCTAGTATCAGCATTATTCAGCGAAAATGTAGACTTAAAAAATTCAACATACGACCAAATGACTAACTTGAGTTACATAATTTTCTCGAAATTTAAATTGTAGATACAATGTATTTCAAATGAGAATAGGATCGACTGCCATGTTTTTACGTCACGTCGTACTGTCAAATCGATGAAAATTTGGCAAAATTTAAGAACTCAGAGATGAGTAAAATTTAAGAACTGGAATCGAACATCGTACAAAAAATAAATTTTAAGTTTCTTATTTTGCTCACCCCAATAATTCTTCGATTTGATAGTATGACGTGACGTCACAACATGGCAATCGATTCTAATTTCATTTGGAACGCATTGTATATTCCAACTATCCATGTAGTGATCTAATCTGAACGTTTTCTATCGCACTAGATAACGTCAAACTACATTGGCCTATCTAGAGGTAAAAGATGACATGCCGAGACATGTCCACGACTAGTAACAGTTTCTTAGTGAGATGAACGACCATAGATCGGATCAGTTCAGTTACGAACTCGCGAAGGGATACCATGTTTGGCGTTATCTTGAGACAAGGAGGCTTAAGAGGTGTAGAAACTGTTTAATGTCTGATGTGCTTACAGATTTCATTCTAGGAAGTCTTTTTTTGAATTGTTATGAGAGGTTTGTTAGTGTTATGTTTTAGGAGGATCCATAACGTTTTGAGTGACAGATACCTAATAATAATACATAATTTATTACTTACATAACTTTGTAAAATTTTCACAATAAGGTATGAGCTAGTAAGAAACATCATGGTTGTGTCTCTGAATTAGATAATAAAATCTCTATTTCAGACATCAGTGCTTTACTTATACATCATTTAATTTACGTAATAATAACAATGTTTGTGGTGAAAAGTAAAAATTAAAAATAATACGCAAATTCTATAATCAAATCAGATACAATTCAATAAAAATAAACTGTTATACTCAAAACAGAAAATTGGGCAGAATTTTTACCCTATTGCAAAGTAACCAAACAAGAGGCTTACGAAGAACTTCAAGCAGTATTTTTCCAAAACCAAGCAACTAGATAATACAAGAAGCTAACTCATCATCAAATTAAATCTGTTGTAATAATTATAACTTAAAATGCTAATAAGAGCAGTCCAGGCTTACCAGAGCGCTATGGCCGCTGTACCGTTGCATACATATAAATTACAACCAGATGGATGGAACGATTACATACCAAATTACAAATTTATCGAGATCGTTGGTCTTAGAGACTTGGACGTCGTTTCGATTCCGATTGCATGGGAAAACGATACGGAATAGCATTGAGAAAGTTTACTATTAGAACGGGCAGTTGCTTAATTCAAATCATACATAATTCGTTGAAGATGCTGCTTCCTTGATAGTTTGAGTAAACTAGGTTTACTTAGATACGCTACAAACTTGTTAAGATATCTACTTTCAAGCTTACTGTTATTCCGTAGGAACCCTGCAGAAGGGTCGAAGCCAATTAATGCCAAGGGTTTACGTCTGAAAGGAAGGCTCTGGCCCTGATATGTATGGCGATGTAGGAACGGGGTAGGTTGTTTAGTCAGTAAGAGTCCGACACTTGTGTTCCGCACCGCCCAAGAGCGGGACTCGTCATTGGATGATTTTTACCTACCATGAAAAGGCTACCATAAATAAACATGGAATGAATAAGAAATTAGTTAGTATATTCATATTTCTGAAAGCGTCAATTGCATATTATAATAATCATAAAGGTTAAATATTGTATTCTATGTGTCTATGTTTTACACTCAACCACATGAACGGATTTCGGTGACATTTTAGTAGGTACACGATAGACCACATTTTTGTATAGGAAATGGGGTATTTTTAGCCCAGGAATGTATTCCCTTGCGATATTTTTTTAATTTTCATATGGGCGAATATGCTGTTATAAGCGATAGAGCAATATGTATCTATTTATGGTGACTGGTAATTAGTGACCGATACTTAAATAGTGACTGTAGTTGTGACAAAAAACAACTTTTACTATGGGACTTAAACTGAAATTACAAAAAATAAACAGCCAAGATCAGTACTTTTCAACCAGTTAGGCAAACATAGTAATGACCAACAGACTTTTTTCGCGATGTCAGGTTTGGTCCCACAGTAAAAGTTGTTTTTTTTTTATATATTCTAGATAAGCTTACGTTTGACCACAATCTTACCTGTTTTTGTTATAATGACTAAAACCACGTGTGTTAAAGTATAAATATAACAGAAATAACCTCCATTTTTATACTTTGTTGTAAGAAGATGATGCTTAGTAAACACAAATGTACATACCTAGCCATAAGATCTTTTATAGCTATATACCGTAAACTTTACAAGAAATTTAATAAGTATCATTGTATAACTTTTATTATGTTTTTTTATAGCTCTCGTATTGCTATAAATATAACATAAACTCATCGCCCACATGAAAAAAGATAGCTTAGTGTATTTAATTTCCTATTGATGATAATATAATATTTATTTTCACACGTTGAACTTATTATGTAGTTACTCTGTGGGAGGCGAAGATTTTCCCGCTTATTATAAAAATAACAAGTTTTTATATGAATTTCATTGATGCAACGAACAGTTCGAATCTTTTTAATTACATTTTAAATGGGATGTATAAATATTACGATAGCTAGTTTTGAGATTTAAAAGATAAAGTTCAGGTTTCATAATAAAATATTAAAATTTCTTTCAACGTAAACGAGTAATCTTATGTTTTATCTGTCATACAAACATGTGCATTATTTAAAACTAACTTTTGTCAGCGGCTTCGCCCGCGTACATAAAATATTGCCTATGTCACTCAGGAGTAAAGCAGCTTTCTATTGTTGCTAAAATTTTTCCAATCGGACCAGCAGTTCCAGAGATTACTTCCTACAAACAAAAAAAAAACAAAAATACAAACTTTACCTCTTTATTATATTAGTATAGATAATTCTTGAAATACTGAGAAATAAGGATGAACTTATAGCCATGCAAGAACTGGATATTAAGATTATTAAGCAATTCAATTCTAAAAGGACAAACGATGAACATTCAGCTGCTATCGCAACTACAAATCCTAATTACCATCTCATTACTTCGACAATTACAAATGAGTATAAATTCGAAATAATTATCACCTAAGCCGAAGTTTAATACCATAAGGTCGAAGGTGTCAAGGCGAACAGTGTCATTTGGCATATTCTTCGCGATCCTATTCGTGATATGTCGAGTTATCGAGGCACTTAAATCTATTCAAACGTCATAATGATTAGTAGGAGTTGTGTTGAATGCACGGTGATGATGTTATTATTGAATTTTTTTTTGGTTGTGTATGTCTGAGTCCTAGCTTAGAACCTAGCTGCTCTGTGTGTTATAAAGTTAGAAATGAGTATATGAAAGGAATTTTGTAAAGTGCCACCCGAAACTTGGTTGTCAAATAAGCCAGTTTTATTTTATTTATTTTTTTATTGATTATAGGTTCGCGCTTGACCGCTATCTCACCTGATGGAAAGCGACCTATTCACTCTTGACTTAAAGATTTCCGGGTTGTAGCTATCAGGAAACACAGAATCCGGCAAGCAGTTTGCCGCATTATTTTAATTTCCAATTAGGTTTAGTTGTTAATAGGTACTGCTTAACCAAAGCTGTACCTATTACCATTAGTGAAGTTGTATACACAAAATAATTATTGTCGATTTATTAAGGGAAACACGCGTTTTTCTTCCGTTTAGTAATAAAACTTTAGTACACTATTAAAATCTTTAAACACTTCGCTAATGCTTGTGATAAATATTAGAAAACTGTTAAGTACCTATTATGAGAGAAAATTAACATTCCTGGTGTCAACGGTCAACAAATTTTAGAATATAACTTGTATAATAATCTAGCCAACATAACTCCGTAACTAGACATAATATACCTCTGTGATCATAAAGATATGGACAAAGTTTCAAGTCTTGCATAAAAAGTCAAGTGACCTAATATTACGAGGTTAATTTTAGTACTCATAACAATTGGTGTTTTGGGTTAAAAATAAAATAACAAGGTACTTAAATATACACATACGTAACCACATATCTGTGCATTAACATCATTTTAAAGAGAAAGAAGGAATTTATGTATGTATATCAACGTAAAAATAGAAAAGAAATCAAAACAACTCAATATTGCCTGTATATGTCATGTTATTGTGAGGATTACAATATCTAAAAATATTTGTACAATACAAGCTTTGTTCCACCTACTACTGATATTCCTATCTCTTGTAAAATTTAAAGTTACCAATGATTCGAAACAGCATTTCAACCACATTCAAAGTCCATATAAATATAGTTGAAGCAATATTTTCCTTCAGTAAATGGTTTCCAATATCAATTGACGTTAAGTGTCCATTGGCTTGATGAAGCCATGGTAAATCAGTTCACCATGCCGATCAAACGTTCAATAGGATTACGCAAGCTGAGCTCCCAAGCTTACTGTTGTGCTTAGCCGAGCCACGATTTAAGTTTTTATTGGATTTTGAAGTTGCAACAGCTACAATGTTATAACTTCGAAGCAAATAACTTTTAACAGCAATAGTAGAAATATGTTTGAGTGACGATCTGATCACGTTTATGCGTCAATCTTGGTTAGAGATTGCACAATACAGACAGGTGAGAAAGGGGAAGCCATTGCCCAAGAGTAGGATGTAAATTAGGCATTCAAAAAGGAATATAGAAGAAAATATTGAGAATTATCACAAATGGCAGTTGACTACTATCAAAAGAAGTTATGGAATATGATGATATTGTACGTAATAAAGATAATATTAATAAAGATAAGATAATATGATTACATGCTTATGCAGAAGGATAAGATATCCCTGGGGGGTAAGGGGGAAAATGACAGTAACATCTAGTCAGCCCCAAAAGTCAACCTCACCTGCACGACCTGGACTTGTTTAGATGAGCCCAGGTACGACGGCTCTCTAGCTGTCGTGGTGCCCCCTGCTAGATAACGGACGAGGCAATGGCGACCGAGATGTGGCGGAATAACCACTCACCTGCTCGGGTGACCGGGTGGAAGAGGCTCCAGCAGCCTTGGGATCTAAATAGTCTCTAAAAAGTCTGGCGCAGAAGGCAATGGGATACCACTGCGGCTACATTCCCAAGATAGTTACATGAGAGCACAGAATAAGGAAAAACGATCGCCTTGCGAACCGATTGGCAACCGGCGCTGCGCTGCGTCCGGGGCGCGCCGTGTGAAGTTGGCTACCGGCCATGGCGGGGTAGGAAACCAGGCCCCCCATGGAAACCCTGCTACTGGAAACTCCATCAAGCTGCGACGCCTCCAGACGATAGGAACTTGGAATGTGCGTGGCCTAAACCAACCTGGAAGACTTACCGTATTGGAACGGGAGATAGTTAGAGTGGGTGTAAGCATTTGTGGTTTGAGCGAAACTCATTGGAAGGGCAGCGGACATGTACAGACAGACCACCACGTCATTTACTTTTCTGGCAACGACATCAGCAGCAGCAACGGTGTGGCTTTTTTAATACCTGTACATCAGAAAAAAAGTGTGATGGGGTACGACCCAGTAAGCGATCGGATTATCAGCATCAAGATAAAAGCTTCACCAATGAATCTTAACATCGTTCAAGTTTATGCCCCCACCTCTACTGCAAGCGACGAGGCAATTGAGAAGTTCTACTCTGAACTAGAAACAACAATAGCGAAGATACCTAATAGAGAGTTATTGGTCGTCCTAGGAGATTTAAACGCTAAGATCGGAGAGAACGCTCATCAGCTGTCCAGATGCGCAGGAAGATTTGGGCTCGGAAAGAGGAATGAACGAGGTGAACGCTTAATACAATTCGCGTCAGAGAACGACCTACTGATCTTGAATAGCCTCTTCGAACACCACCCTCGAAGACTGTACACTTGGGTATCACCAGATGGAAAAACTCGCAATCAAATAGATTACATCATGACTCGTTCGCGATGGAGATCATCTGTAACAAATGCCCATACTTTGCCTGGGGCTGATTGCGGATCTGACCACCAACTATTGATTTCTAAGCTAAAGCTCAAGTTGACAGCAGCTAGAATCATTAAGAAACCGAGAAGGTTGGAGGTGAGGGATGGTGTTGAATTTCGTTCGCTTATCGAACAGAAGTGGACGCAGTGGTTAGAGGCAGATTTGGCTGACGAAACACCCGATGCACTATGGGACCGAACTAAGACACTTATCACCTCAACTGTCAACGAAACCGCACCACCGATTACAACTCACAAAAGACAGCACTGGATGACTGACAGTACCTTCAAACTCGTCGAAAAACGCCGGAAGATGAAAGCAACAGGAGCGGACATCAAGGATCTTAATAACATGTCGGCACAAATACAACGTAAATGTAGACAAGATCACAATACCTACTTGCGCAATATGTGTAAAGAGATTGAGGCTCATGCCGACAGATATGAGTCAAGAGACTTGTACCACAAAATCCGTCTCATTACGAAAACGTTGCCATCCAAAACCTGGGCCATCGAAGATCATAATGGCCAAGTAGTTACTGAACTGGATAAAATTTCGAAGGTTTGGAGAGAATATTGTCAGTCCCTGTTTGAAGATCCTCAGTCACGAAATTTTCCACCAACGGAGCCTACGAGTGATATGCTTGAGCCGGATATACTTAAATCAGAGGTGAGAGCCGCTATTCGACATCTGAAGAATGGAAAAGCCACAGGTAGAGATGAGATCCCAATTGAAACTATACGAGCATTGGGAGAGCATGGCGTTCATATCTTCTATATAATTTGTAACAAAATATGGCACACAGGCAAATGGCCCTCTGAATGGACTCACACAGTATTCACACCTCTTCATAAAAAGGGTTCCACGAAGAAGTGTAGCAACTTTCGCCTTATTGCACTAATAACACACGCGAGCAAAATAATGCTACACATCATAAACGAGCGACTGAAAGCATATTTATCCAGAGAAATTGCGCCAGAACAAGCTGGATTTGTGAAGGGAAAAGGAACCCGTGAACAAATTCTCATCGTTCGTCAGATCATCGAAAAGGCTCGAGAATTCAACAAGCCAACATACATATGCTTTGTTGATTTCTCCAAAGCATTTGACTCGGTGAAGTGGCCAATGTTGTGGAAAACACTACTGGACATGGGCACACCACAACACCTCGTGCACTTGCTCAGGGAGCTCTACGAAGGAGGTACAGCTTCAGTGCGGACCGATGATCTCCTCTCAGATAGTTTCCATCCAAGTGCAGGCGTTCGACAAGGATGCATAATTTCACCTTTATTATTTAACATCTACACCGAGCTTGTAATGCGAATCACTCTCGAGAACTGGAACGATGGCGTGGTGATTGGTGGATACAAAATATCGAATTTGCGGTATGCAGATGACACCACATTATTTGCGAGTAACGCTGACCGTATGGAAGAATTGCTTCTCAAAATGGAACACGTAAGCCTTACGTTTGGGTTGAAAATAAACCGATCTAAGACCAAGATTATGATCGTGAATCGCGTCAACGCTAATTCGCCCGAAGTGACACAGATTGCGAACTGTGACGTGGTGAAAGCCTACATATATCTTGGGGCTTTAATCTCAAATAACGGCGGTTGTGTAGATGAGGTGAAACGACGTATGGCTATAACCAGAACTGCGATGGAGAAGTTAAGAAAAGTGTGGAGAAATCGTAACATCACCAAAGCCACCAAAATCAAGCTCGTACGAACACTTGTATTCCCCATTTTTCTTTACGCTGCGGAGACGTGGACAGTGCGTGAGTTGGAAAAGAAGAAGATAGATGCTCTGGAAATGTGGTGCTGGAGAAAGATGCTTGGGATATCGTGGACGGAGTTCCGAACCAATGTGTCCATTCTTCAAGAATTGGGCATCACACAGCGTTTATCTGCCGCAGTACAGTCGCGCATTTTGCAGTACTTCGGACATGTCTCTAGGCGGGATAGCAATTCCATAGAGCGCCTGGTCGTTCAGGGAAAGGTGGAAGGGACAAGACCACGCGGAAGATCACCTATGCGTTGGACTGACCAGGTTAAATCGGCAGTGGGAACTCGTGTGTCTGACTGCACCAGGCAGTCTGCCAACAGGGAGAGATGGCGGGAGATCGTTCGGAGAGCTGTGTCCGCCTCTACCGCCGATGTGGATGCCTCTACGTGACCACGACCGCTCTGCCAAGAGCGAAACGACAGAGAAGAAGAGAAGAGAAGAGAAGATATCCCTGCAACTTGGAACGAAACATATACAGCATACACAAGTTATTGATGATAATGAAGCTCTAAATGCAGAGCATTCTATTCTGTTGCATCCTAAAATCGTATTCGGCTTTTGTTTCCAAAGACGGTCTACCATTACCTCATAATTATGACATCTCGTCGTATTTACTTTCGATACCACAACAATAGCCAAATCCGTTTCCTATGCATTGTGCTGACAATAATAATTGACTTCTATGTCATTATTACCGGCTGTGGCACAAACGTCATGTACAATGGTCTGACTATCGTGTCGCAATAACTATTCAGATGTTTGACCCAAAATCAGACGTGTTTTATCATCGTAATTGACAGATGCAAGAGAATGCTTCTTTGTTTTTGTTTCTTTGAAGTTTTGACAGTTGTACATGCTTGTAGGGCTTTTGATTTTAAATTTTTTTTGGATGTTCATTCTTAAAGAACTGTGTTGCTTCTACAGCTCCAATCTCATTTGCCAAATATGGTAAACTGGCGGTATCACTAAGAGGTACTAAGGTCTTACAATCATATTTAGTTTTCTATGAGAAATATTATTTTCCAAAAACATTATGATTTATTATCATAATGAAATCTATTTATTTAGGTTTGAAATGATTTGACCAAACCTTTTTAAGTACGTTTACTGTTACGATGTTAGACCATTCAACATAGTTCAATTTGAATATACCATAACTTCGAAGTAGTTTCTTTTTATCTCGTATGTACTGTATAGTTTAATTTCTTTTTAAAAGATCGTAGGTGATACAAAGGCCTAAAAAATTCGCACAAGTTTTTTTTTCTTCAACACAAATTATAATTAGTAATTATCGGTTACAGAGGAACACGTGTTGAAGATAATTTTAGAGGGACAAGATAATTGTAGGCTTTCGTCAAAGCATAATGGTAGTAATTACATTAAAGTATTAACAAGGCCGAATGTAGAAGTTACTTTAAGACGGATGTAAAAATAGCTCGAGGCTACGCTGGTTGAGCCTATTCGGAGGAATGTGATCTCATCTTCTTTGAAAAAATAGCAATGAGTAATTATAGTATCTAACATATCATCAATGTAGAAGTTTATTTGAGAAGCTGTGAAACAAGTTGAGTTTCTTGAAATGAATGGCAGTGTCATAAAAATATTGCTGAATGTTAATCTTGATTTTGAAGCCATAGGTTCGTTATAAGATCCATAGAAATTGGATGAATGTAAATTAAAAAATAAATTACTTCTCTGGGTTTTTTCCCATTTAATAAAGAAATATATTTATGGATAAGGAAGTGTATATGAGAGATTTTTATTACTGTTCCTTTTTTATATCGTTTTTCTACTGTCATATCCTAGGTATTTCTTGACGTCTTCATGTTTTCTCTGACCTAGTACTAAAATTGCTTATTAAAATCTCAATAATGACTGCTAGTGGTATAACCGTAAAAGGTAATATTATAACTTGTCCGTGAGTGGTAATTTTGACTAAGCATTCAGAGTGATGACTTTTGTAATAAACAAAAGTGCTAATAAATTTTATGAATGTCTTTGACCGTAAGATGCAGATTATTTTAATGTATTTCAAATTGTTTCTTAGAAATACCATCGTTAATAAGCTCGGGAAATATTATTACAGAGTAATACTAGAATGTACCGTTCCAGTCTTATCTCATACAACAAAATATTCCATTAACTAAAGGATTCCATGCATGCCATCAGATCATTTTTATTACAGGTGTAAATCATTTCCGAACCGCATATCCATCCCATGCGGAAATGATACAAACCTTATTGACTATTCCACTATTCTTTATGTCAAGGCAATAAAATTGCAAATCGATTGTTCTAACTGCACGTCAAGTTTACGTCAAGGTCTAAGCAGCGCATGCCGGCGGAGTCATCGTCCGCTGTCGACGGATTTAGCCGAACGGTAGACGGAAATAGCCGAATGTGAAGAAATATGCGCTTGTCCGCGTTTCTGCAAATGTTTAAGGTGAGACGGGGTGCGCACGCGCGGTCAATGGCGGACTGTACCTGTGTATATCTTGATCACAGTCTTTTTAAACTAGTTTTACGGTTACTAGAACTGACGTAATAGACTGCGATTTTATCGGCACTAAACTGCATAAAGGTCCAATGGTAAGATGTTGTGACGGCTTTAGAACTCAACAAAAACACAGATATAAAACTAGAATTTGTAAGGCATACAAATTGGCATATTAGTGTTTCAATTCATATCCAAGTGCACCGTTTTCTTGGAATAAAGACTAGGACCGTGCACGTACATTTTGTTCACATATTATTCAATGTGCGAAAAGCCGTTGAAAGATCACATGTGACATTTGCAAAAGCCGAAACAATATACTTGAAACCTTATGACCTATCACGATTGACCATAAAGATGAATATGCTATAAAAGTTGTTGGTCTCACTTTTTGCGAACAAGTATGAGTTGCTAAGCATATCAACAAAAGGTATCAAGAAATAGTTGATATATCGCGCTAGAAATCATTTAGTGTCATCGAACTCAAATGAAAGAGGATTGATTCCAAGTTCGATATCATTGCGGTTTCTATAACAGTTAACAAGACCGCGTCTTTTAACAAGAGTACTTATATTCCTGTAAATCCCATATTTTCATAATATTTCCATGATATATGAAACACTTGAGCTTTTATGATAGAGATATATATAATTATATCGACATCTATCAGTGAAGATGATTTAATAACTGCCATTAAAAATGGTCTTTCCTAATTTGGCCGTGGACTTTCTTGAGCATCGATATAGCCTTGACTTATTTACTAATATCGACAAAGTCGCCATTGTTCGATTCTGTTTCTAGCACGTGCACTTTAAAGTCAGCGATAGGACCACAGACTGTCATGGCGGTTCTAGCATCAAGGCCTTTTGCATTCCCAGCTAATTGTCTTTCAGCTGTATAGGTATCTGTTCACGACTTAGCGTTGTTTTCGTTATTGTAATCATAAACCTTGTGTTTCTATTGTGTATTAGATTTAGTGTTATTTGTCGTAAGGACATGAACATTTAGGGATATAGCTGCTACTAATTGAACCTTACAAAGTGAAAGGGTTTGAAAATTGAAAGGGCCGCATTTGCTCGGTTGTGTAGTTGCTTATATGCTGATGTAATTATAGGCAGTGCGTAGATTAGCAATCCGGATGTGACTGTTAGTTGAATAGCTGATACTGTTGTCGGTGATGTTGACAGAAATAAAGGTGAAACTGATATTAAGGCATTACAGTCTAGTTTTACTAGCAATCTAAAACTCCATCCGCTTCGAACCCCAGCACGAAAACCTTGAATTGGCTCGTGCGATATCCGACCAATCAGTCGCAATTATGTTGTCGCTATTTATCCAAGTACCCAAGAGTGCCCACTTTGAGGTGCCGCTGTGTAAATCATTGGCAGAGAAATCAATCTAAGAAGGTGCCGTTATAATATGGGTTATGTCAACGCAAAAGGTACGGACGGACGCTGGACCGGATTGAGGTACGCAATTTTCCCACTACATACGCCTAGGATATTCTCAATTTACTGTTAATCAGGGCTGGTGGGAAGGTAGAAAGGGCAATTGCTACACATTAAGGGCAGTGGAAGTGCTATACCACATGTAACATGATAAACGCACATCATGAAAGTAGTGTTTTCAGAATCGGCTACTGAATTGATATTGGCAATTTGTAAACTAGGTATTTTTGTCTTAAAATAAACATGAACTATTCATATAATATTTGTTTGTATAAATAACACCACCGGCTCTATTTGATTTATCACACAACTTGACTAAGATTAGGTAAATTAAATTTATTTTACGATAATTCGATTTTCAGGGGCTTAATGGCGCTTTAACCATGATTAAAATTTCAGTGCTTGAATTAAGATTGTTTTCATAAATCAAATGTTGGACATTTGATTTATGAAAATAGTGAACAACAAAAATGGCTTTTTCTGTAAGATATCTAGTCTGTTTATCAAAGGCCTGTCCTTCAGGCATGAGATTTCTATATGGAAAATGCCTTTGGAAAATGGAACAACATTTTTGGCTGACCATCAAGAATGAGCGATCTCTGCATTGAAATGTCGATTGACCTATGGTGGAACAGTTATTTTAGGAATCAGGAACCAGTTTGCATAAATAACATTTGTGCCTATTTATAACTTTTTGCATGCAGTAGTTCAACTCGTTAAACGCTTATTAAATCGGAGTCCGATGCTTCTGATGAGATGAGGGTTGAAAACTAGTCCTGGCAACCTTGATTTTAATCCGCAAAAGACATGGACGTATTAGATCGAACAGACAGATATGTTACACTAATCCTTTGTGGAATAAGCAGCAGCAAGTCATTGGTAAGCAGCAAATTATATTCTGACAAGCAATGAAGACGGACGACCAAGTGTAAGGAGTTTTTACTAGTAATAGATTATGTATGTTCACGGATGGGAACACGGATTTTCTCTACATTCTAGGAATATATGGACGCTAGGTAGTTTATTACTTAGACTTAGAAATTTTGTGAGAGAGGTTTATATTTCTAACTTAGTATTGAAGTAAGTGGAAGTGGGCAGACCACGTGATGAGAAATAATCAGAAAAAGTGGAGCCAAATAGTGAAAGATTGGTACCATAGAGACGAGGAACGGAGTAAAAGAAAACAATTGAAAAGCTGAGAGAATGAGTTGAAACTGACAGTCGGTCTCAACTGAAGGAGACTGCGGAGAGGCATGCTGAATAAAGAGCTATTATTAAAGTCCCCTCCTAGGGAGGAGGCCTGTGTCCCAGCAATGGGAACATTAAAAAGGCTGATGATGATATTAAAGTCATATTCCTAGTTATATATTTTCAACGGATGTTACTATACTGATAAAAATATCTTGTTGCTTTCGTGTCCTTGCCACAAGTAACCCCAAGGGGTCAGAGCAACATATTTTTTTTCTTCCATTCCACCGACACACTATCACTGACTCATTATGTTATTATCATTTAGTTTTAGTAATAATTCGGTGTTGAATTCACACATGCAGAATGCGGAACTGAGTCGTATCCTGTCTTTTGTGTTTTAAAATCTGTTGCCAAAATGACTACTGCCTCTAACGGAGCCTTGGAAGTAGAAGTTCTAGGCTACTAAAATTAAATATTGTGTGTATTTATTGAACAGAATATGTAATGTGTATTTTATTATTTGTTTAATTTAGTTAAGATATTAAAGTCTGTTTTCATTTTTTAACGTATTCATATAGTTACACTATATCTCTCAGCCAACCCTTCGGTTTCCTGTAAGAAATTTCTTATGAAGTTATGAGAAAGCACCTTTGTGTGAATTAATTAATAATTCAATACTGCCGTGCTAGCCTTAGGAAGAAGGAGAAGAATCTTATTATGAAGTCTTGCTTATTTGTCCAGTATCTTACCATAAGCCTATTCTCAGTAGAGGTAGCACCTCTTCCATCGCGAATTAAGTAACACGAAATGAAGACGCCATCAAATGAGGCCTAGTCAACACTTTGTCTATTTTGAGGACAAAGTCATTATGTTGGTGTAACCACAAGAACAATACGATATGAAAGATTACACAACAACAATCTTTTTGCACCTATTGTACTCTATTATGCTCAAGATGATACTTTTTCTTTGAGTTTCTTAAAACTTGTATTAGTAAGACATCTGTGTTGTAATATGTAATATAACTTGTGACTTTCACAGTATTCTGTAAAGAAAATATAGAGAAAGAAGAATGATAGAGCTCGATAGAAAGAAGATAGAATTTTAGAAATAGAATCATATTCAGTCTTCTTTAGTTTTTTTTGCTTACACTACAGGCAATAGTTCCTTTTATTTAATCTCTTAATTTCATTGTTATTGGCTATTTGGTTGATATCGCTGTCAGCAATAATACCGCCATAATTATGTATAATTTTGCTACTTTTTGGTGTACAACAAAGTTTATTTTACTCTTAAAAATTCCAACATAAAAAATGTTGTAGCTTAGTCTGAGAGCACAATAAAAATACAAGAACGAACAGCTAACAAAAATACCATATAAATAATGACGAATCGTTCTTAATTGCCATTTGCTTCAGCAAAAACTAGACTCTAATTGCTAAGATGTATGAACAAAGACGCATTCAAGGTCGTAACAAAATGAAACGCATTGATGGAACTTTACAGAGTTTCGTTAGTCATTGTACAGAGTTAACAGTAACCATCTAACATTTGTATACACCAGAACATAGATTGTCAAATAGCCGCCATCTTCCCACAGTCCGTATAATTGGCGCGAATTAGCTCAGATTCACATAATGCCGCCATTACTGGCAGAATGTTGCCAGTGTAATTAAATAAACGTTCTTCGTTCTTACATGAAACATCAGCAGTGTGCTCCAAAGAATGACAAGATTGAACTACGATTATAAAGAAATGACAGTCTGGCTCCAAGGAAGTAATTAGATGAGACTGATTGGACCAATAACAAGAAAGATTACTTCAATTATAGAAAAAACGAAATGAAAAATGTCGACTTTGCAAAAAAATTATTTTCTCATCCTCCGTTAACGAGTCTTCCAACAAAAACAAAATATATAAAAAAAAAACAACAAAGAGTATATAGATGGCGCTACTATGCTAGTAAAACACTAATGATAATGGACACAAGGTATTCTCAGGCCAGTTACGGCCATTCAAAAATTGCCATCGCGGACGGTATTTCACGTCCACACGGCGGGGTATTGGTAAAGTTTTCAACTAGCAATAATCGCACCTCGGATTAACCTCATTGGTTACGATATTGCCTCTGCGCAAAGTTAACTCGACGAGATTCTCGCCCCGACCCTAACCAAATCGCGGTAACGAAACCATAGCGCGATCTAACTCGATCCCAACGCCATCTATCGAGCGAGGGGTAACTATTTTTTCGCAGCTACTTAGTATTGTGAGAGTGTTGGAAAGATAAACGGTGCGGTGTCAGCTTTAAAATTAATTTAAAATTATTTACAAACACGTGTACTTAATTAAAAGAAGATACAAAACTGGTTATTAGATTTACAGAGAACATGGTAAAGATATTGAAACTACAGATAGAAAAGTAGGCTGAGAATGATGTAAACAAATAAAAAATAAAGCAGATATCTACAGAGAATTAAGTAGTAATTATTTTTAATTACATGGAAGAGCAGATTAGCTAATAAGTCTCAAACAAATTGGGGACAATTTCATGCAAGAGCGATGTCATAGAAACAGAGAGAAAAACAAAACTATAACGATGGGAAAGTTTTTACAATGGAAGTAGAAATTAAAAGTTAAGAGCTTACAAGAAATGTGATGTAAGATGAAACAATCGAGTAATTAAAAGAAACTACAAACAAAAATGTAAATTGAATACAACCTATTATTTCAATTTTATTATATAGGAAATTAGACATTTCACTTACATTTTGTACTTACTTTTTAGAAAGAAAATATGATACAAATAATCTTGTAGATTTTAAATATTAAGTCAATTTTCTGAGCAGAATTTTACCACATAACATTACATCCAACTGCTGGAACACAGGCCTTCTCTCCAAGAGAGATCCACCAAGCGGGCCCAGTGCGGGTTTGAACATTACATCAGATCACGATAAAACAATGACATCCTTAATCACAGATAAAACATACTTCAAACACTATGACATCTCAATCGCAATGAAATTCGTTACAAGTGATAGAAATAATAATAGAAACAAAAATATTACGAAACACCATAACACTTCTTACGTAAAAAGTGAGAAAGAAAGTTAGAATCATACGCATAGTGAGATAGACAGCCGTTGCGAATTGCAAAACAGTCGTTTCGAGGGAGCAGCAGAACGAATTAAAATGGAACCACCATTAAGAGGTCATTCTGACGTAATAGAGTAATGCTATCGAGTATCGATAACAAGTGCTGCATTAGGTAAATCAAATGAGCCGTGAACGAATGACGCCGTGAAATTAGCTATCTTAGATTGATGTAATGGGGACGGTGTGATAGGCAGAAATAACAATCTATGTGCCGATGGTCTAGTAATATCGATTTTGTTGCTTTATCGGTAACATTTTGCAATTTCTTGCACTTTACTGCGAAGTTGTAGATATAAAGACAGTTGAATAAACTGGACGTGTTTTGAAAGAAAAGTAACAGTAAAAGGTGTGTGTGATAAGCATTATCTTAGTTCCGAGAAAAATTACGCTGCAGCCTTGATTGTGATACACACGACGCTTCAACTTCTGCATATAACGCAACAGCAATAATAAAGGCAATGAAAATTAAAATAAAAAATACAATATTAAGTAATATGGTTACAGTATATCATACTGCTTACATAACAAGTACATTTAACAAGAAAATTTCAATTTTGTATATTACAAGAAATATTTCTGTATAATCTGCGAAGTCAGTCACATCAGCTGTCGAAATTACGAACAAACCGCAGCCTAAAGGTGGCTTACGAAATTTAATGACTCATCAAAATAATAGAGTTGCGAAACAGTGATGCCCTCGAGAAAATATCAAAAAGATGGTCGAAGAAATATAAAACTAAGATGTGGACGTAAAGTGGTACTCGAATGAAATACTGAAACTTAGCGTGATGCGATTAGACAAGAAAACACAAATAGAAGAAAATTAGAAGATCGTACCTTTCGAAGACCATAATTAGAGACATAACACAAAGAGAATAGAAGTGTGAACCCCGGCGATTATAGTCTTCGTGTAGAACTATCATCAGTAAAAAATTATAAGTCACATGCTATCATGTACCAGTAGCAGAAGTCATTAAATGAATCCCCACTTTTAAAAAATACCTTCAAATAATGCGTTAGTCTATCTACTGTTGCTACGTCTCAAAAGATATTAGAAATCCAATACATGGTTCTATATTTCCTAAAAGCCAGTTTAGTAAGCTCACGTTAAAAGTGGTTCAAGTCACAAATAACGCTAAAATTTAGACAAGTAAACAACGTTATGAATATAACAGACAATAATACATTTTTTAAAATCAGCTGCTTCGCTTAAAGTATACCTGCATTACCATAAATAAACAAAGGATTTTCCTTACATCACAAATCATTGACCCGCTCTACACCTCCGCGGAGTGTAAACTTGTTAATATCTATTCATTATAGACTATGATTACCATATTACACAACATTGCCATACGAGACTGCTAATATGACAATTTACATATTCAAATTAGCCGTGAGTCATTCTTGGATGAATGAAGACATTTTGCGAATCCTTTTGTGGATCGGCTTGCTTTGGTACAAATTGTAGGTTCCTTTGATAAATGCATCTGATCTCGGCTTTGTTTATGATATCCATCCGGTGCTGGAGATGGTAATCATTTATAAAACCGTGCTGTTGTGGTATTTGATTTTGAGGTGATGAAACCATGGTTTGATAAATTTTAAGTGTTTATTAGATGGGAGAACAAGACTGTTTTCCGCTATATATACATATTACATTTGTCAAAAGTTATAGAAGACATACGGCCGGATTGTAAAAATATCTCAGAATTTTTCTCAAGCTTATTTGGTCCCTCTCGGTACAAATGTTTTTATCTTCTTTTTCCAGCAAAATGTTGAGCTTCATGATAATCTTTCTTTTCAGATATTTTTGTAATCTTATCCATTAAAAGCCTTATTAATGAGTGTTCATAAAGTAATGGCAATAAAGCTTCAGCTGTATTTAACAAGCCTTTATTTGCGAACGTTTGTTCATTGTCCAAACCTTACTCACACTTCATGCGAGTAGCGACCGCCCGATACTGCTTGCGTACATTTCACAACATCTCTTGAGAAGTATTGGAATAAGCCCAAAACCATTTGTGTGTATACGTATTATGGCTGGAAGTGGTAGGATGTAAACAAATTCGGTAACGGATAAACGTAATGTATTCCGATTTGTGTAAATACAGGAGTGTTTATTTATAAAAAGAAGTCGGTCTGTGAGTGGATGTTTACAATGGTTAATACTGCTAACGCAACTCTAGTCCCTACATGGTATAAATGCAAAGCGGAAGTATGAATACAAGAGTCTACAAAACTTGCCCATCTAATCTTTAAATAAGGGGATCCTAGACTGCTTAAATTGTACATATTAGACAAGGAAAATAAAAGCGAAGATAACAATTTAGAGCCAGTAAAAATAGCTTCTATAATAGAAAATTTAACGAATTACGTTCCAACTCCCAAAAGTTACGTCTACTGAATATTTCACCAACACAGATTAAACTACATACACAACGACAATTGAGAAACTATAATGACCGCTATAAAACAATTCGAAACCAGTGCTGAGCATAGCACCACGATATGGCCCATTACAGAATTGCATCGCGCATATGCGAGTGGCCGATCATTACTATGATTTGCGGCATTGCGCCGTGGTCATTGTGGTCTGATTGCTGACTTTACAAACTTACAGTTTCATTTCTCATTCCTTTATATTCTACACTCTCTAATACTTCTGAGTCTGGAGAGAAAGGCTGGGGAATTTTGTCGCCGGCAACATTATGATTGTCTTATTCTACTGTCATTATGATATCACTTTCTTGATGAAATCTCTTGATTTCAAAGACTGTTGTGTAAACTATTGCTGTTGGTTTTGTTGTTTGTTCGTCAGTTGGGAAAATAGTTGTCTTGATCGGGCGATGCAAATAAACCTACTTTTCAAATGTACTTTTAATACTGACTCGTACGGATTTTGGTGATGAAAAAGAGAAATCGGTAATAACAATTACTTCACACCTGCGTTGCATTAAATCGTTGCATATTGCATATTCACAAATTAATCCAGATTTGCGTCAAAATTTTATCGATTTTGTCAATAACGACGTAAACAATAATTGCCCCAGAAGTCTCAAAATTAACATTGCATAAATAAATGATGAAATGTTAATTTTGAGATCTCAATATTTTCCGAACGATAACAAACAAAGCTAATTAAGAAATTATACGAAACGGGACAATACCGCAATTGCAGTAGACATCAATTACGCACCAGGTGCAATGGACGGAGCTAATCTGATAACGTTTATACTTTACAACTTTACTGGCTTCAGACATCATAAATTATCCATGGACGCTTTCATAAACCATCGTCTTTGTGCTCAGTGTATCGACGAGCACTATATTTGCAAAGTAGGCGTACTACTTGTTCCTTACTTTATGTATGTACTGATTATCTTATTTTAACTCCTTTCTAAATTGCTCTGGATCTTAGAAATTATCCCCTTAGAACTTAAGATTCTCCAAGAAGATTTAGAAAGATCAAAACTTGTATAGATAAATGATGAAGAGGTCTCACGTTCAAGATTCAAAAACCAATAAGCTTATTAACTCTTCATTGTGAATTCAACTTGCGTAATTACTAAATATTTGCAAACCATCATCTACAAATAAAATACTCTTGTCAAAACCTCTTGTCCGTACATAACAGCAGCAGGCTCCCAATATTTACCTGTAACAAAAGAACAGGAAACATTAGAATTTCAATACAAATCTGAAGTACATTTTGACCCCTCGAGCCGGGTTCAAGAACCCGCGGACACTTCAATACAGTTCAAGTACGTTTGTAATTGAATTACAACCAAAGCCGAGGCTGTTTTGTTTGACTCTGACATTAACAACTCCTATTCGAAACAAAACTGCAACGTATAGGAAGTTTATGTTAGGGCCCGTTAGGGTTGAAACGATACCATTAAGATATCGATACATTAGCAATCGATAAGTATCGATACTGACTCGGTATCGGTATCAAATCATTTTGGAAAATTTTGAGTGAAACCGTCGCAATTATTGGTTTTCTTTATTGTAGTGTACTGGTACAAAATTATAATATAATTTATAAAAAACAGCATTATTTTTGTAGTTTTCTAAATATGTTAATTTCTTCATATGTTTGCCTGACAAAATATGGTGGGGACTGACTGCTTTTTGTTTCGGTCATAAACATACAAGCCTACCGACTATCGATACTAAAAGTACTCGATATCGGAGAAAAGTATCGAGTATTTACTTGTATCGTTTCATCCCTAGGAACGGTTGAATGTTGCATAATACCGTCAGTTGGAGAGGAATTTTTCGTTTAAACAATAAGGTATGGCACAAATTCCAAAGTCACAATAACACTGTTGTGTCCAAGTGTGCCGTTACTGTTGTTTGGTTTATAAGTAAACACGTCATAAAGACGTGAGATTTTTCTTTGTTCAAGTATTTTCCAAACAATCAACAGAAGTTTTGTTGCAGTTGTTGAAAATATTGCTTGATTGCATGTTTTTAATATCAAATTCCGGGGATTTCATACTGAATTTCGTATCTACATTTAAAAGTATTTGCTTATCATCTTCCTAGTTTATTCTGGAAGAAATCGGTGAATACCAATGTTTTACATGAAGCGATAGATTATCAGACCTCCACGACATAGTAACTTTGCAACACGATACTCCTTGTATAGATTGATGATCAGACTTTTTTCGTCTGACTACCAGTAATGAGAGTACCAGATCTATGAATGTTAAATAGGACCAACGGTTTTATATCCTGCCTGAGGCACGGGGAGGAAATATAAAATTAAAAAGGTATATAATAAAAATTGAAAAATTCACAAGCAAGGGCATTGCGCGTTTTCAAACCTATAACTTCATGCATGAGAGGCAATCAGAACATGAATAGTTAATTATTTGATCATTAACCACTAAAACTCAATAAAATAGTTAATCTTTTCTCACTTAATCCATTCCAAGGCAAATGAGTAAAATCATTAAAACGTCCTTGCTTTCAACAAATTAAAGTAGATCGTAACCAGTAGCTCTAAATTACTATAAATTACATATGTATCAGCTAACCATTCTTTTCCGCATGAATATAATGGCTATTGACACTTATGATATAGACACGTAACGTGGCGATGTACCATCGATCATCTGTCAAATAAATTATTAAGTATATGATTTATTTGATGATTTCAATGAAAGTCTATCCGTCATCACACTCATTACACTCCCAGTGATAATCAAGAGTAAGTGCTAAAATATAAAACATAGTGATCTAACAGCTATATTATACAACTTGCAATTACGCGTTGCGGTTGGCAACATCGGTAAATTGCCAGTTTGATGGAAAAAATAGCTTGGTTAAGGTCGTATAAACTTGCGTGTTAACGGGAAAAATGATCTTGATTTTGAAGGTAAAATGTAACAATATTATAGTTATAAAAGACCATGAAGAGTCGGAAAAAATCAAACTATAGCAATGGTAAAAAAAAAACTATTAAAACTTGAAGGCTCTGTGTACAGGCAATCGTTGGCGGAGAACTCTCGAAGCTAGATGGAATAGGACACATTTTTCTACTAGGCAGTAAAGCGAACGAAGGAGGTGAGGGAGCGGATATCTTCACGTACCAGCAGCCATCATAGGTGATTTCCCGAGTGTTAGAAGTCGCAGAACGATTCCTAACCATTTTGCCTGTAGGCTTGCGGACGACGTGTAATGGGTGACTTGCCATCGGGTCATCCGGTAAGGACCGTAAGAGTCAACGGCGCGTAGAGTTTCATTCGCGCTTCAAAGAGATCTTAACAAAACCGTAAGGGCCAAATAGGACCATTACGTGCTAGGGCCGCGTTAATACCAAGATCCTGAAACGCAAAAGGCAACTGAATGTCATAGGTGAGTTTTAGTCGGTAAAAGCCTGATAGCCGTCGATATGCGAAACAAAGCTTGTACAATCTCCAAATCAGTCCATCATACAAGATTCAGGAAGCAACACTTTATAATTTAAAGATGCATTATATAAATAATGGAGAGCCTTCAAACACGCAAAAAAAGAGGATATACTTATTTGCATATATGACTGACAGACAGACAAAGCGCTTGTAATTGCTTGTACGTAATACCAGTATGAACCAGATAGTTATAACGTAATTGAACATTTGAAGCTTGGACCTCGAAGGTTGCCTAAGAACAAAGGAGTTTTGCTTTACATTGTTAAATTTTGTATAAAGCCATGCAGTTGCAACACCGATAATGTAATTACAGATATCGAAATATTATGCATTGGAGTACTATAAGATATTGCAGCAGCGAACGTGGGCAGATAAAATGATACTAAGAATATAGCAACACCATTAACAATATCTATCAAAATATATGTCGGTGAACTGAATTATGAAAACAATATTAGACTAATTGCTAAATAATGCTAAGATCTGAGAGTGTTACTAATGAAGATACAAAAGAATAAGAACACAAATCAAGAATAACAAAAGCATTGAGATAATGTATTCTACTACAGAAGCATAGTAGCGCCCACAAATATTTCGTAGTGGTGCCAAAAACGGAGCATAGTAACGTTTCATATATAAGACAGCAATTGGAGCCAAAAATGATGAGACGCATAACTAGACAGGAGCCACAGGTTGTTCAACCCGTATGAAAATATAGATACGGTCTATCATCAACCACCCACATCATATTACTAATTCGTTTACGATCCGAGCGTAGTGCGTCCCACGTGCCATCTCGAGTATTCACTCCGTATGGTAATCTACAAGGATTATTAGATATGGATATAGCGTTCATTATCTTTGATGTAGGTCATCGGTAGCTCACTCCTTTGATTATGCATTAGCATCTTGATGAAGTGATTCAGGATGATCCATCTTGCTTTCTTAATGAAGAAAACATACATTTATCGGTTATCGTGGTCAATTGAGGTTAATTATACGGGTTTCATAAAATTATGTCGATTCTAGCTTTAGCTAGCTTTATTATATCAAACTGACACATAAGTGCATCAGCTTACTTCCTTATTAATTAGTTAGTTAATTACTAAATTGATACAGTAATTAATATGCATAAGGATATTACGTCTTAGGTTCGTGTGACAAAAATAAACCAGATGATGAAAGTGAGAACATGTCACGTCACATTACACTCGTTTAACTAGCCTGAAGACTTGTTCTGTCGAATCTAAACATAACACTTTTTTGTCTAAGAAATTAAAATATGTATAACATTTGTAAAGGAAGTCATTCTACTAAGTGACAATCTAGTTTCTTCAACCATTGTGCAAATGGTGCAAGATTTGTTACATATTGTGCGATAAATTTAGAAGTAATGGTTAGTGTGTGGTTTTATTATGTCAGCATAACATAAAACTCTTGTAGAAAAACATAAGTTGGAAAATTATATGGACTACAATTAAGTCGGTTTTCAAGACTAAATGATTTTACTCGAAATACTTCCAGAATGGTGAACAGTGGTTGGGACATAAAAATTAAGTGCCTTCACAACAACCGATCCTCCTGCGACCCTGATCAGGTCAACAACTATTTGTTGTCGAAGAGGCCGAGAGGCTCTGGAGTTGCGTTCCAGAGCTTCTCGGCCTCTTCGACCATTTGTTTTCACAGCAATGTCTGACCTGCCCACCTTATACTGTTTGGTGATGGATATAAAGAATAGTACCATCCTATCACAACCCGTGGGTATCATAACAGGCGACAAAGATACACCAGAGAATGGGATCAGCATTTTTATTGCATTGACCAATCATACTCTGATCACCAACCTGCTTGCCAACTGTGACATGGCAACCCCTCCAATGACAAGCATAAGAAACCTAGACAGGGCGTCTAGGTTTAGAGTCTAGAGTAGGGATCATTTTTATGGAGTAAAAGGTAGCCCTGACTCCCGTAGTATTCGAGGTTCCGGTGAGGCAAGACTAACATAAGACGATAATTACTTAGGTGTAACAAACACATAAAACTATATATCCACACAAGACAAGACGCTTTCTTAATTAAGTTCTAATGACTTCACACACAATTTATTTACAAACGTTGTAGACAGTTTCGCAAATTAAGATCCGTTATTAACAGTAAAACATAGTCACTGGCCGCTAAAGCTACTCGGCTTGGCTTCGGGCGATACCTGATGAGGTTAGAGTATAGTTACCCATTGTTCATTAGTTCCTGGAATTAATATGCTAGATTACAAAGATATACGAACGATGAGCAGGAAATGAGTGAAAAGTTCTAAGAAAATCGTGAGATAATCTTTACTAGCTAGTCGTTAGAGTTAAGTGGGGAGTTAACACGGTTAGACCTGTGGGTGAGATCTGGATTAAAAAAGCTTGGACTATAAGTACCAACATAGATAAAGCAGACAAGACTTCTCCGCAAAACGTAGAATAATAACATTCAGATTGTAAAGCTTTTACGATATAATAAAGTCTACATTAGATGATAATAATTAAGCTCTTCAGGGAGAAATATGTAGTTAAGCAATCGTTATTACTTGACATCAATGACCATTAGATGGATTGAATTATCGTAGAATGATTGATTTGATTCTTGGATTAAATGCAGTAACCAGATGATATTGCCATTTTGTCCGAAGCTTTTAATTTATTTATCACCTTAACGGATAATATGAAATGACTTTCAGATTTAAAATTTATTTTGAAGCCTCTGACGTAATGAAGATGTTTTTGTTATGAAGATGTTGAAGTTTTTGAATTTAAAATTTTGATAAATAGTTAATTTGTTGTTTAATAATTTCGCGATCATAAGGTTCATTCAAATGGTAATTGTAAGGTAACTGAAAAAACCTGAATGAACCAAAATATTTAAGTTTCCAAAGGCAGTATTGTAGCGCTTTAGACAAACAATGCACTAAGCAGTTAGGTTGTGAGGCCGACCATAGCTAACAATCTAACGGCTGCAACTAAGTGAGACAGCCAATCCAAAGTGTTTATAAGGCAAAAGTTACAACAGCTTAGTCTATAAGTATGATTCATACTAAATATGCCAGAGGTATGCACTTATTGACATATTTTACTCTAGAGATGTCGTCGCTAACCAAACAATCTCTTCTCGAAGTTTTCGAGAGATATGTTAAGGGTTTATTGTGTTATAACTATGTCAAGTGACAACAGACATTCTCTTGTGATTTGGATTTAATATCAATGGACTGTAACAACATTAGATTACCATAGGCAGCTGATGGACATCAAATTTTCTACAGTATCGGATACAGCTAGGCAGTAAGCATGATAAACGAATGAAGTACACTCAGATCTATTTACATGAACCGACTAATGCACAGTTTAATCCCCTAAGTGGAAACATAACTTGTTCAGCAGTTCCTTTCGAGCGGAAATTACACAGTTATTAGGTTAGTCACAGATGTTCATTCTCATGATCTCCTGAACCAATTTCAAAGATTTACAAGTTCCCTAACGTAAAGCGAGTAGGCGGAGCCCAGATTCTTAAATCATGAAGCCACTTACAACGTGGATGTCAAATTGAGTCAGTATGTCTGTTTCAACATCTATATCAACGACCAAATTATCCTGAACTTTAACCAGACACGACACTGTAAAATTTGCTTCAATAACGATCAGCTTCTAAGAAGATACAGGTTAAGTTGAATTGGTTATGCAAGCACTCAAAGGGCATTGTCGATTTACGAAGATGGTGCAAGGAAAACGGCAAAAAGTTATGATAGCATTATCTATTACCGCTAGAGCAGCAAGATGTTTGTCCAACGACTCGAGTTAGAATGTAAAAGAGATACTTATGAACGGGTGTTGAGTTACGGAAGTCTGAACATCTGAATAGGCTCTTGAACTTGTGATTTCTACTCAATTGCTTGAGAGCAGTTGTTGATGTGATCAAACATGTCGACTGTATTGCTAAAGATAATACAAATGTTTTCGCTGAACCTGCAGTTGAAAAACATTCCAGTTAAGCAAAAAATCTATAACATGATGTCAGATTTGGAAGAGCGTAAAGTATTAGCGTGTTAAAAGGTAATTTGAGTCATACAGGAAGGTAAAAACAACGACCTTGTTGTGCCGACAGTTAAATGCGCTTTGAGATTTGTTCAGTTCTCATGAGATCATCAATAAAACGGCTAAATAAATTAAAAACTTAGCAAACGTTCATATATTGCACGGTACACAAAACACTGTCTATCATCATTTAACAAAAGAACGCTACCGAGAATGGATGAAAAAGAACAGTGTAATATGCAATCTAAAATAAGACTTTTGGCTAACAATATATTGAAAAGTTTGTAAATCAATGCAATACACAATTGGAAGAAATGGTAGTTATTTGTATGAAAGATCCAATTTAGAGAAGTAATTAGGAAGATAATGTTGATAAGATTTACGACAAACATGATGATTCCTCCAGTAATGGTCTCAAAATGGTGTTAACAACATGATATTCTTGTACTAGATAGTATTATAAGGAAGTGTTTTTATTGCCTGTAAACACAGTACTAAGAATGAGATCACCGGCATGTGCGAGTCATTTAATCTATTAATTTACTACGAACATAACTTGTTTCTGGTTGTGAGGCATTGACCTATTTAGAGGTCTATTTGCTACCCTTTGTCTTTAAATTAATTTATTATATAATTGTAACTGCAATTTAATTTAATTACGTCTATCGTATGTAGCATATGCTTATGTGCATCTGACGCACATGGCAGAGCTTACCTTAGTGTGATAGATAGGGTTTTGAGTAGGTAAAAGGTCTACATGAAAAATGTTTTGGATCTCAAACTCATTTAAGTGTGATAGTCGAACCACCTATTTTAAAGAGACTGCTATTGCTGCATGAAAATTAAAATGGAATATAAATTGGCGAAGTGCTAGTAACAATAAATCGTAAATCAATTTGTTTGCGAAGCTCTATGAATGAAACTCGTATACTTACCTGTCCTGACACAACACACAGCAAGTTAGGAGTAAAATTGCAAGTAGAAGCTATCTTAAGACATAATTAAAATGGCCAGTTAAAGTTATCCACTTGGAGAAAGGAAAACTTAGATCCAGAAAATAGATTATCCAACCGCGGAAGTTTAACAAATCGTGCTGAGTTTTATCAATAAACATAACTCATTCTATTTAGCTGTAAATTTATGGAGTACAACACGAATAATTTCAAAAGCACTACAACGATGTGGTAATTGGGAGCAAATCACAGTACGAGCAGACAAATTAACCCACATCTCGAGGTTTAGGTTGACGCTTGTGTGATGATGGCAGAAGTAGACGAGCCAACAACCGACAGCCAACGTACATAACGGGACGAACACGTGCTCCCGATACTTTGAACATTGCATCCGCGAACATTATTGTTTGCAAACCAGTTCTGTCAGCTTTAATTAGCATTCCTTCTAAGCCACTTAATTCAGAAGCTAATAACATTGATTAATGATCAAATACTGATTAAAGATATGTAGCAGACTTAGATAAGATATCATTAAATGAAAATGAAGATGATGTAACGGTTACATATTTATGAGAATTTATTTCATTGTGAGTTAATTCGTGTAGTCATTTGCTAGTGTGTAGATAACATCCAATTTGTGACGCCTCATACAATGAAACTGTGACTAATCTTTGCACTGACGAATTTGTAGGCCACATTATTGTACTAATCAAAAACAATTGTTTGAAATTGTATATGATTTCACGTGAGATCACGTTGATATTAAATTACTTCCATTCATCTCCCATTAGTTATTCTTAACGAATGTTATGAATACACTATTGCATGGTAGTTTTGAGTTACTACTGTATTAACTTTTCTAAAAAGTCCACGTTTAGGCATGTAATACACAAACTGCTCTACTAAATTCTAGTTTTGTGGTTATGAAGATTGACCTTCATGGACAGGTAGCCACAGTACATGATTTTCACATTAAAGAACTACTTGTTGCTTCCAACAGAGAGCAGATCGTTCATGTTAACATTAATATTGATTAAGATGAATTAACACAAAAACTTAGTAGCTAAATAAGGCCTAAATTGAATCAAAATCCATTAATCAATGAAACAACAAAGTAGCAAGAGAAAGTACATACAACTAACATAGTGAATACAAAGCCTGAACACAACGAAGGATTCAATAGTGTACTCGATTATCCTTTCTGAAAGCCGACGATAAGGCTTGATAATGGTAAACTGTTACTCAGAGATAAAATATTGATCGGCGATTCAATAAAGCTTCGTTATGAAGTGCGACCTACCGTGGTGTTCGATATATCTGGAACGTGGCGTATTAAGGCCAAGAATGGCGAAGTGCAATGGAATAAAACCAGTTCAGGAGAGCGATTTTGTATATTTGTTTGTGTCAGTAGTTTTTCTCTTTCTTTTTTTTAAAGATTGTCTTCTTGGTAAGTTTTCAGGTTTTGGTTTTGTCTTCATTCGTATTGATTGTTTTAATGCTTTAAAGGGAAGTGTACCAGAATGGCATGGACTGGCGTTTTGTTACAGGTTAATTGGAAAGGTTAAACGTGTACTAGTTGTAAACATCAATCTTGTTGTTCTTATGCATAAAGTCTATCAATGTTACTGTCTATCTGTCTGTGACAAGTGATTTCTAACACATTTCCTTAGTACTTCATCAAGAACATTGTTCTCTTTCAATTACAACTCAACGTAATGCAATATTCTTATGAATTGTCTTTAGTTTGCATTAAGATCTTTATGTAATAATGTTTTTAGTATAATGGTCAATCTGATAAAATAAATCCTTTAACAAAATATCATATTACATTGATATGCAGAATGTTGATCAGGAATGCACTGTTGCTAGATATCATAATCGTATCACATTGCATGTTTTTATTTGAATCATTGTTGCTCATTGGAAACAATGACTCGCAATTTATCGTACAACTTTTAATCTATTCTTCTATTGTAGTAATGGGTTCGATATATCGACAAAAGTTTAAGGATGTATAACTATGAGTAGGATCACAGTATTTCCAACAACATTATCAACTACTCTAGATAAAAAGCTACTAGCAAAGAGTGTTTTGTGTGTTTGAGTATATATGGTTCAGTTAATGTATGTAAAAACATGATTGGACTTTTCTGTAACAAGGTGCTACATAATTTCTCACTATCAACTCACACTCATCTATCAACTCCATCATGATCAGAATCAAGAGGTTGCCGACACCATGACATAGGCTTCTTCAGAATCGATTCCCTCGATTGCACCATCATCGATTAAATCTAAACCGATTCCTCATACAAAGGCTTCTACTTAACGTTGTAAATCCGTTAATGGCACACGTCATTCCGACTGCATTACGGCCCTAGACGCTGCATTAGCTTCAACACTTTCACGTTGTCTATCATTGTTCAGTTCCTATACCACATCAAGAACTTGCAACACCTCTATTACATCTTACAGGGTTGTCACATCAGGAAAATTGTACATATTGTATTCGATTAATATTAACGGATCATTATAAAGTCTCGCACAATTTTTGGAAGTAGATTAATTTAATCTAAACTCATGTGTTATCATTACTTGCTTTTCATAACAGTGTGGAAATAATTCCTGATTTTGCTGAAATATCTCAAAACTATTTTTATCATTAAAGAAAAAGAATATTGAAGTAAAGCATTTGCTTTAATAAAAAAAATATGTATTCGTTTGAGTGACAACCTTAGCACTACCTTAGACTGAAACCATTAGTCACTGCTCAGTCATAGTATATAGCTATTGATTAGGCATCAAAATATTAGCATATTAGATTCGTGATAAATCTTAGCAGGTGAAGGTAATTCTAGAGCTACTAATAAATAGTTTTGCGATTGAAATGTACTGGTTGGACATGATGGAGATATATTTCCTTAGGGAAATGAAAGAGAAACTAAGAATGAAACTACTGCAGCTTTATCGAAAGCAACTGCATATTATAGTGATTCTAGACAATGAACTAATAACCAAGGTTGGTGATATTAATTTGGAACTATTTAAAAGTCAAATAGTGAAGAACCTTGTATGGATTGTGTAGGTAGACAGACAATAATGAATAAAATTAGAAACGAAAATCCCATAAAGATACAAAATAAAACACACTATTAGAAAGAGTCAACGACCAAATAAATAAGATACACTAATTGAGGTGGAAAAGCAAGGTGACAGGGTCAAAGAAATTTATGGGAGGGCCGTGTATATTTTAAAATATAATTACATGTCAATACGTAATGAAGTGTAATTGGAAGGTGAAAGTGTCATCCTAAAGCTATGTAAGACTTTGATTTGAGAATAGTTATGCAATGTTTTAATAATGGAAAATAATATAAAAAATAATTGTGGACTGTACAAAAGAAAGTGAACACTTGAAGATTTGAAATGGTTTGGCTACGATTTAAGTAAATAGTCTATGGTTAGATAAATGCTTGTGCTGGTTCTTAGAAACCAAAATACTTAAAAGGCTGAAGCATCTTTGAAATTTCTCTGTTTCTAAATTTCTATTTTTTTTTAAAGATAATAAATATTGCAATCACACTATTGCGCACTTGAAATTGCGTGGATACGGCGAAATAATTTTACTTTAATCTTTGATTTCAAAATTATGTAGAGTTTGGTTTGAACATGACTAAAGTTGTTTCGGATTATTTCGATAACTATGGATATATTCATTGCGTTAATATATTCATACAAGCTTTATCGTTTATTGCAATATCTTCATTTGTACATGTCTTCATCATGATTGAATTAAAGTCAAGTACCAGTGCATGCATCGCATCATAATCACATATATTTGCATTTTAAAGGCCTGCCTTACCTTTCCAGGTCTTCGTAAACGCTTTATTTTCTTATTCAATTACGTTTGTATGGGAGCAGTATAAAGTACAGACAAATTCTAGGTAATGCTAAACTTTTACTTGATTGACAGTACACCTCCGAGTATCAATTACTTTAACGGCCTGACCATGTAGGAGTCCGTAAAAGAGAAAGTACAGATTTACGAGAAGTGCAAAATTTTACTGAAACGTCGCTCGGTAATTGAAAAATATTTCCTATCGGGACGATGGAAATGCATAATTTAAATAAGTGGTCGCTTAAAGCTGATAACATTTAACATAAATATTGAGAGTAAATGTTAAAACAAGTAATTCTAGAGTTGTATAGATTTTAATTTAAAAAAAAAAACAGCTTTATGAAGAGTAGATACTTGAAATCAGCCAAACATAAAATCTATTTAAAATTATGATATTATGTATTACTAAAATATGACAATATTACAAAAGCACCAACCAAAGCGGCATTTGTAACACTTGCTCGACAACAAACAAAAGCCGACAGATATAACACTAAAGCTCGCACATTATTTAATGCAACATTGTTACATGATTTATCGTTCGAAAGGACAATGTACAATCGATTTTATTGTTACCGCATCAATAAATCCATTCGAGTTATTAGAATTAAGAGTCGAATCGCGAGTATCGATTTATGCATCACGTTGTACGGAAACAATTATTGCAGGACCTGAGCTCTTCGATGTGACAGCGACGTGAAACCGCCATGCTCATGAGTATCGGCAAAGAGTACGTTTGTCAGACTAATGGCACCATCATTTACTTTCCTTCCGTCAAGTCTAGGAAGACATTCGGCGGAAATTGATTTTGATGTAATTATGCTAACTGCACTAACATCATTGACGAGGTCAACATGTTAAACATAGGGTGAGCTTAATTGTGCAGGCTTGCCTACCAGGCAGGGTAATGGGTAATTTTGAAAGTAATTACTGATACAAGACTTAGGAAATTGGTAATTTTTAGTCGTTAGGGAAATGGCACAATTTCAAAGGAACCATGTAGTATAGTAAATTACACGCGATAAAAATTTAGGACGATGAGATAATTTTAAGGCAAAAACTGTCACTGAGAAACGCCGAAAATAAAAGCTGTTAGTAGAAATCCCAAAAATTTCACAATTGGCATGAATCTCACAGTTTTCTTTCAACCAACATTATTAATCATATTTGTCAACACTCCGCAAACCGAACTCAAACAGAGGAAGCTTCTAAAAAAGTGTTCCTCTTATCTAAAGAAAGACAAACAGCAGTAGAAATCAAGTCGACAAATGACAAGCTTGATTTACGATACCCTTCCCGGTAAACACCGTGAACGTAACGTTATTTACGACATTTCAGCATGAGAAGACATCGTTAACTTTGTAGCTTCACAATGGAAGCTTTATTATACAGTTTTATGAGCGGATAATCACTAGTTTTCTTGGTTGGAGGTAACTTTGCATAATTAGTATTTGTCTAGAAACAAATTGGTGGGTACGGACATTTCTCAGAAATGTTGAAACAACCAGTTTTATGGTAGCTGTTACTAATTTGATTGCAGATTAGATTGCTTTTGAATAGGCAACTGTGCTGATGACCAATAAACTTGAGCTTCTTGGTGTTACGTTTATATCCACTCTTAATTTTATGTTAAACATAGAAGTTTAGCACGCTGCGAAAATGTTGTCTATCCAAGTAAATGTGAGGTGGTATTTTATGAGTTCTGCTCTCACATTTGACACGGATCTATCAGATACCAGCTTGATATATTTCTGTTAAATTTGAAATGAGCCATGAGGATCATCGGCAATGATGTCAAATCAAGATTCTAAAGTCTTGAGCACCGATGCCGAGGAGGTAGCTTGTTGCTTTTCCGACTCCAATCTATTGCATTTCTGGAGTGTATAAAGAAATTACACCAAACTCGTTTTACCATCGGATCGCTAGACCTATAACATAAGAAATTTCTTGCCTGTATATTTGACAGCTACAAATTGAATATATTACTTTTAGACAAGCATGTTCTATTGTTCACCACAGCATAGCTTATCATCGGGTCTGATGGTGTCAAGCGCAAGCCTAAGTTTAATAATAAAAAAAATCCTTGACCAATTTGTAAAACAAAGGGCACAGTGACACGGCAACCACGAAGGAGATAGCGGGATTGTTTTGGATGTTTTCCTGAAACGAAAAGTCGAGGTCATTGAAGGAATGACCCACTGGAAGGAATGGACAATACGAAATGGTAATAATAATTCTTAACCAGATTTTAAGAAAAAACAAATAATGATTATGATAAATACTAGAGAAATGTCTACATCCATTCTATGTCACCTTTGTAAATTTTTATGTCCTCTCGAGTTTCTAGATTACCATAACAGTACCTAACGAAATATAATGTCAAGGTAGACAAAAACACAGCATTCATGGTTCACTAACAGCTGAACTCACAATGATAACATTACTTCCATTGGCGTTCCGTTATCCTCGGCTGCGGCCAATGTGGCCATATTGCCATTGGGGCCACAATAAACATTATTAAAGTACTTCATAAAATCTGCTGTAATCCTCATTGTAACGGTGCGTTGCCGATGTTCATAACCTTAAATCATTTGAAGTTATGTTACCTTTTGCAGATATACTGCCTTGATAAAAAATGAGAGTAACGTAACGTATGTTTTTTTTTAATTATTGATAGGCTGTTAAGCGATGTTTAGGTCGAATGTGGAGTAAGCTTACCTTGAAGCAACGTATTGACTCCTGGCAAGACCACTATCAGGTCCAGCATAGAATCCGGCAAGGAATTTAACTTCTTAGCTAGACGCAAAGGTACCTGAATTGACGATCTCTGAAACCAGTGACAAGCTATGTGAACCGACAGGCTAGTTCATTGTAGAAGTGAAGCATTGTGTTGACATTACTTTCGCTGTAACTGAAGGCATTGTATTATTTTCCCAGACAAAAGCTAGGTTTTCAGGTGGGTGTTGACCAAACAGATGTTATCAGAACATGGATAAGATCTGTGATCAATCCAATCCACCTACCAAGTTTAGAAATAATGGCAATATTCTCTAGAATTTAGTATAGCCACCCAGTAGGAGGCTCATGTTCAGTGAATGTCTTTCAACTGTTATGAATCTTGGGATGTAACTTACAAGCAATAATTCCGCTTGCTACTGACCGTTGCAATTAACCTTTGTCGACCTCAAATTGATGAAAACCGTAGATTTCTTTCGAAGATTTAATGTTATCTGAAACTTATGCAACGTTTTCTTCCAGCTTCTAATTAAACCGTTATTTAACTAGTACGTTACTCTCAAATACATCTGATAAAGTTTCTAAATTGAGATTAAGTACATTCGCGGCCGGTTTGACAGGCTTCTGTGACATCAAGTCGACATTTGCATAAATAAGTCTGTCGCATTCGTTAGATAAAAGTGTGGAAGAATAGATTTACGAAGTGTGATACTGTCGCTTGATACACGGTAATGTGCGAATTTTAGCTTTGTCGACCGCCAATTAAGCAGATATTACTTTTGTGAATTTGTTTTCTTCAGACCTTATCTTTTTATTTCTCACGTTAATTAGCTGAGACAGAAATGTGACAAAACATATTTCGTCATAATAATGTCGTCTGTGATCTTTGCTGCTTGTTGCATATCTACAGTCAAGATAACAGTACATTACAGGTTGATCTAAAGTCGTAAGCAATCGCTATAAAACTATCGTAACGACACCAAACAAAAATATAATAAAACACAGCTAACAAATCCCATAACTTCAAGCTAATCATCATTACACTAAATCCACGAACTCAATACAAATCCTTCAAAACAAACGAGTGCTTCGTGCACTAGTCCTCGTTGCAATGATTTACAGTGAACGCGTTCAGCGCGTGCGCAGCCTCACTCGGCAATCATCGGTTGGCGTCGCGTCGGGCTGTCTCGACAGTCACGAAGTTCGTTAGGCGATTATATGAAGGAAGCGGAAAGAAGCGGAAACTGACGAAACCTTGGGGGTGATGTATGTCTGTATGAGTATGTGTTACTATGAATGATATACCTAAATAATTAACAGTTTTTGGCGATGAATCAAGCTTATAAGCTACTAGCTTTTGCCCGCGGCTTCGCCCGCGTGGTATTGGGGTTGGGGTTTCCGGGATAAGAAGTAGCCTATGTCCTATTCCGGAGTCTATCCTATGCCTGTGCCAAATTTCATCCAGATCCATCCAGCCGTTTTGGCGTGATTGAGTAACAAACATCCAAACATAACTTTCGCATTTAGATATTAGTAAGATGGAAAGGACTCAGTGAGAAGTACAAGAAGATCCGGTTAATATATATATGCTTTAATTGCTATAAACTAGTGCTTGACTGCGATCCCACCTGATGGTAAGCAGTGATGCAATAGTTGAAGGTGAGGCACACTATGATATGAAGAACTTTGGTGCAAACATATCTCCAATATTGGCCCTATATCGGCTAAAATGATGAAGAACCCATGAATGTAGTGACTATAGCTACATGACATATAGAAGCAAATCCATAAACAAATGCAAATCAAATCATTATACAGCAGCAACATGCTAATTTGTTGACACATTAATGCGTATGCAATAGAAAAATGATATTTTTAACATTGATTATTATGCTTACAAGGTTTCATATTATATTACACTCACAGTGATATCTAAAGCGTGGGAACGTAAGCTAGTAAAGTATAAACTAGATTTGCTAATTATAATTACATTATAAAAGGTATAAATATAAATTTCAAGACAAGCATGAAAATCATTTTTTTTGTGTTAGTCTACGTCATTTCAGACTTTTTGTTATTTTTAGGAAAATATCTCTGAAATTGATAGCCTAATCAATCGTTGATTTGAATAATTTGTATGTTTAGATTAAATGATTAGTGTCTAATTTGATTTATCTAATTAATGGTGTCGTGTTTTTGTAAGTATTGAATATTATAATTATGCAATTAACATCTTACTGATGCCAGTTAATATCATTGTGATCGGTAGTTTTTAAAGTTAGGTAAGTTTTTCAGCGCGTTATCCTTTTTTAGATCTTAAACACTGTTAAAGACGTGTTTATGTACGTGACTACTCACGTTTAATTGCCATGCCAAACACTAATTAATATCTAGATTTTATCTAGAACATAATCAATGATAGCGTGACGGGTGACAGGACAGAATGGAAGAAAAAACATATTGCGCCGACCCCAAATAAAACGGGATAAGGGCAGGAAGATGATGATGATAATCAATATAAATATGTAAATAATAATCTTCATGTTCTAAACCTTTTTCGTTACCATATTTTCCCCATAATGTTATTTAGGACTTCATAATTCCATGCATATGCGGCATTAGTAAATACTATAAACATACCCAATAATAACCTCAAAAATATCCTAATACGGTCTGCAATCATTTATATTCGATTATGTACACATTATTATTGAACGGACAGCATAAATTGAACCTTGGCTGGTCTTTTAAGGAATTGATTAAGTAACTAACAAGCTTAAAGAGAATCTTACTTTAGACCGTCAGTATGTAAATGTGAGTCATTAACATAGTTTTTATTAATGATATCATTAGACGAGTAGCCGTGTTTATTTGCTTGTTATATGAATTGAAAAAAATGTTAATGATGATAGGGCAAGTTAAGCTCAGTATCAATAAACGTTCTTATAACCATTAGGTTATCAAGATCAGATCCGGTCAGGGTTGCTGGAAACCGATGGACACAAGACATACAGGACCGTTCGTTGTAACAGTGCTTGGAGGGGACTCTGTCCAACAGTGGACGTCTTTAGGATGTAATGATGATGATGATGAAATACTACGCGATGTTGAAAGTGTGGACTTGGTCTTATCCTTGGTTGGATAATTACCGGAGGGTGAGCTATTCGGCTGCCCTTTACGTTCTAAGGTCGCGGTAACTTTTTCGAACAATCGCTTAGTCCTAGCAGGGGCCAGCTGTAACATACCAATACTCACATCGATCTCTATTATGTATTTACGGTCGTCAAAGTGCTTTGGTCCCCGTTTGATATTCGCCATATTGGCGCTGTCGGTCACAGTGACTGTAGCGAGTGTCTACAGTACTAAAACTGATAATGTCGCGCCGCATATTAGTCTAATTAGTTCTCTGGACGCTCGCGAGTGGCGCTTCAATTAGATATAAAAAATTAGCTGTCAAACATATGGATTGGCCTGTCCGGTGGTAAATAGTGAGGTTAGTGAATGCTCTGGTCGAAAACGTCAATATACATCATCGATTTTCGATTGATCGATTAATGCGACGGCACACTAATGTGATTAGTCTGTGGCTACATTCGTATCGCGTTGTCGATAGCAACATCGTATTCGGATATATGCGATGTCGTTGTTTACATTACGAATCAATCGCATTTGTTGAATGCTTCGCGATTCGATGAACTTGGGACACTGCGAATTGTACCAACTGCGAATTGGATTAAGTGCGAATTGTACCAATCGCGAATTGGACCAAATGCGCTTAAAGGTACCTGCCTACTTGTCGGCACTACATTATTAAATGAATTGGAACACGTAGAAGGAAATATAATAATAAAACTAAGGTAAATTAAAATGTCAATAAAATACCTATTCGGTAAAAGGAAAGTATCCATTCTCCTCTAGTCCAACTTGGTTTGCTGGTATGTAAATTTTACTACCAATGCTGAAATGCCAAGCCTGCAAGTATTGAGTTGCCTTCTTTGGCCGTATAGCAATTCCGTTGTTCAATTGGTGGAATGTGTGTCTAATCCTTGAAAGCCTATTGGTGGAGCTTTGGGTCATTTAGCCATTAAGCCTATGACGTCACAATCATGTTTATGCTCATGGTTGTTTTAACCTAAATCGCAATTCTTGGCAATTGGTTTCGGTAATTAGTCATGCCTTTTTTAACGCATTTTGTGAATCAAAGTTCTTCCTTGTTGACTTGTTGCTTGAGTTAGCCAAATAGAAAATTATTTTGGGTTGTAGGCAAATTGAAATTTTATAAGAGACTAGATTTTGCAAGCGGTTTTGCTCATGTGAAACCAGAAAATATGTAACATAATAATCCATTCCTGGCGAAAGAACGTGTAATAATCGGTTCAGTAGTATTTGAGTTAATTAATTACCAACAAAAGTACAAATTCTGATTATTTAGCAGTATTCCAAATCGTGTGCGTATAGGTGGGATATCCACCACGTACCGATAATGGCTTATCACCGTACCGGACCACCGTATGGTGGTCCATTGATGGATCGGGATTGGCGGAATCTGTTCTGCAATTCCGACAAGGTGACCGTTATGGCGTGAATGTGAACATTTCTATAGGTAGATTTGTTATTCACTAATAAGGCATTGTTGTCTGTTTTGAACCCAGGTACAGTGTGCAAACATTTGGTTATCTTTTAGTTGATCATTAGCTCAGATTTCTTCATGTTGAAGATGACTTTGCAAGATTATATCTAAAACAGATACGAACAAATCCTCTTTACTAATGCTTTTTTTAAAGATTATGAAGCAATAGGTATATTTACTCCAATATTGCCACAATTGTCAATGACTACAACAAGTATATGTATTTTTATTTAAACATGAAATATGTATACATATTTTGTTTTGTTAAAATAACTTTTTTTTTATGCACCTACCATATTGTCTCTTCACCACCCTAGGTTGACTGGTAGAGAATGCCTAGGGCGAATGCCTAGAGAGAATTCTCTAGGCATTCTAATGTCTAAGGCGGACTGCGGTATTGCATGAAGAATAAATAAATAAATACAACAAATATTTTAAGCTACAAGAACGCAACCGATACACATTAATCCTCAATACAAACCATGTGCCATCAATAAAAAATTTAAGGGTCTAAAATAAAAATATACAAAAAGTATAATTATGAGATAGGCCAGCTCTCGGCGGCGGGTGGCGGGACCAGGCACCCTCTCAAAATAATTGTTTACACAACATACCACCCCGCATGAGATGCGACGGAAACACGATATTTATGATACGTTGCACAGAGTAGCTTACAGAATTAGAGAGTTAATAATTTAATTTATATTTCTAAAATAAGGTACAACAATTTACCACTATAGCATAACACAAAAATTTTAGAAGAACCTGTACTTTGAATTTCAGCGAATAATCATTACATAGTATAAAACAAAGTCCCTTCCCTCTATGTATGCTTATATCTTTGAAACTAAACGACAGATTTCGATGTGGTTTTTTTATTAGATAGAGTGATTTAAGAGGAAGGGTTATATGTATAAAACTTGTATAATATCCACATTGCACCCGTGCGAAGCTGGGGCGGGTTGCTAGTTGATTATAAATCGAATGCATATCATTCTGCAAACTGCTAACAATAGAAATGATGTCATGTAGTCGAAAATAGTGAAAGTAAGTAATTAACTTTACATTTTGTCATAAAATAATTTAGTATTTATATTTTTTTCTTTTTTACTTAAAATGGCAAAGACAGGTCAGGTTTTCATTGTATTCAGAACATTAAAGCTGATTGGAATAAGATGCTGCTCACAGATTCATAAAAAATAATTTTCTGATGATTAGTGATTACAAGTAGTTTTTGTAGGTATTCATTTTATGACAAACCAAATATTAGATAACAGCATCCGCATGTGTGTGTTTAATATTTTATTTAAATTAAAAACTTACAAAAAACAAGTCATCGGTCAAATGTCTTACTAAACAGTTTTCACTTTTTAATTACAGTCTCTAAACTTGTAACTACTCTATCTAAATTCAATCACCGTCAGATAATGAGGCGTAGACTCATCTGCCGACCCCATGTCTAATCAACATCCGAGTGATGAGTACAAGGCCTTATGTTCCCTTACCCACATTACCACACCACGCTTTTTATTCATTAGAAAAAGTAACGCATATTACATTAGAGTAGATTGAATACAATCATTTGTATATCTAACACAAGTTTTAGGTGGCGATAACTTTGTAGAAAAGAAAGATAATATTGGATTTGTAGACATGCCAGGTCATTGAGCCGAAATATACATTGTCTCCGACGAAACTTCTGCCAAAAAATCTCATTACTCCAGATTTATGAATAAACATGATGAAATCATGAATGAACGTGTACGAGACGTAAAACTTTGGCAATCTGACAAAACTACAAATTCCGAATACGAGATTGACAAAGTCATATTGACTCTAAACTTATGCAATATGCATTAAATTAACTATAGAATGACTACTTAATGTGAAGATCAATATCAACAATATAAAAGAATAAGGCACATAATTATTTTCAACAATCTCATAGTGAATCAGTAAAAGTGACGTTGTATCTTAAAAGGATCATTATTACCTAATAGACGATAATATAAATAATGTAACATTACCGGATGCTGACGATTAGAATGACATAACGTGTTTAAGAAATCAACTAACTGATATTGAGTAATTAAATATCATAAATATTGCACAAGACATCTTTTCAAATTCAAAATATACAAACTAGTTTTTTTTTAGCTGGTAATACTCAGATCAAATTGCTATTTATTAAAGAGATTTTAATTCAATAAATTAATCTGTACAATTCTTCCACCTGCAGGTAACATGAAAACCCAGACGATGTAACATTACAGCCAAAAAAATCCAGATTATAACATCAATCGCCGACAAAACTGGGACAAATCTGAGATAAGATAACGTGTGACAAAATGATCGATGTCCCAAACATATCTCGTCAAAGTGAAACTCGACCGGATGCGGTTTTAGTCAATAGAAGAATATTCGGTGACATATCGTCAACTGTCACAGGTTAAACCCTTCCCAAAGCGTCATTTGAAACTGTAGCAGGCTTAAATAGATTAGACAAAAGAAACAAAAGATGGCTGGTTAATGTATTTTCATTAACGTTTTTACATACAACAATAGATCGACATATGTAGAAATTAGTTAAGGCTGAAGTAATGACAGTGAAGAGAACTAAATTATCTAGGGCACAAGGACGCATTAAGCATATAAACTTTCAAGAGTATCAAATGACAAAACAAAACCTTCAATTTAAAGGTTGAATTACATATTAAACTACCATTGATATTGAATGGACATCTGTCAAATGACGCCGATAACACAGGGGACAGATGCACGAGCAGTACTGAACCCGATGAGGGAGAACAAAATGACCCGTAATAAAACGAACGGAAGCACTTTTAACTTCGGAATTATAATAATGAATGGGTGTTATTGATTGGTGTAACTGGTAGTTAACGGTTTTAGTAGTGCGTAGATAAATGAAGGCAAGTCAATCAATTGGGTCCCCTTGTGAGAATATATCATCTACATGTATATTCTATACAAAGTTTCAACAAAAATACACATCTCTGTCGTTACTCCTCAACGACTGAACCAAACCATACGTATTCTAAGAAACAATGTTATTGTTTTTGAGTAAAGATACGACGACTACGTGACCAAAGTGAGAATTGATCCTTTTCTTAACTTTATTTGTGAACTATACTTAAAAGTTAACGATGACTGACATTCTGTTGATAAATGTGCAATCAAAGTTAACAAAGACGATGCAGATGAAGCACAAATAATATAGGAAAAAGAAATACAGGAAACTCCTAAGAACGACATTAAGGTTAACACAGCAAATCAAGCGATCCGCAATTCCTTAAACAACAATGAGGCGATAGCGAAAGCGGAACTGGAAATCGATTCACAATTAGTAGTAAAGTTAACCGATAAAGGAATAATCTGATACTAGGCCAAGACTTAGGTCGAGCAATCGGAGCGTGGCGTGACCTCGAACGTACTTGAGAAATTTAGAGCATCTATACGACCTAGGCACACAATTGAAATATAAGATACGGTCATAATAAAGTTATTCCATGAATTCTGAGATACAAAGATGGCATGTCATTTTGGTAATGGCAATTGACAGTTATTCTTTTATATTCTTTATAAGTTAATGTTTTATCTTTCACTGTCTTGTCGAATGCATTAGCAGCTCTCTCTTACTGCTTTTTAAAACTAATATTGTTCTATTTGCGCAGTTGTTTGTTTTTTATATATGTAAATGACTAATGATGATTAATCACTTTTATGTTTCCATCCAAACTAATGTTTTTTGTTTTATCCACCATTATTTTCGCTTCCGTTTCGTTAATTAACTAAACCGTTAGAGCATGATCTGGACCAAATTCTAATTGTGCATTTAGAACGAAATTCATTTACCTGTTGAAACTTTCAAAGTATTAATTTCAACCAACGTTGGTATGTTAAACAATTCATTTAGTGTCGAGTTGTGCATTAGCCGCTTGCGCGCAGCTGAACAAATGCATACCAAGGCTGGACAGTTCGTGACAGAGCCACTGTGAACGAGTAAACAATTCATTCGGTATCAGTTTCTAAAATCGTTTTATTTATGTTGTCCTTAAGGCACTAGCGTACTTTATAGACGTCAAATCAAGCTGCTAACTTTGTTACGGCAGCCGATTATCGAGACTGTCGTAAATATTTGGTAAGATAATTTCAAGGTGCTTCGTGCAATATTGGTAACAATACCTGCAATATTATTGTAACAATTGAGTATTGAAACCACAAAATGAACGACTTTTTATTGGTTGATCAATTTAGAAGCTCTTCTAATGTTCCCAACCACAAAATGATAACAACGCTTTTAAAAACTTAAGTACTCCGGCTTTTAAAGACATGAGAAGCCTGTACCTCATCTTGTACTTAGATGAAGACATCAACTTAAGTCGTAACACTATCTTTTGTCAGAAAGGATTACAGTAAATTACTCTATCATCCTCATTGTTAAATAGGTTAATCCGCTATTGAAGAGAAGGCGACCGGGGAATAAGGGTAATCCTACATTATGTAGTCTAGCGTAAGCGTTATCCCTTTGTGTTCCAGTTTCGTCATTATTATACTGTAAATGACTAGACGTATGAGATAGATGAAACACTTTCTTTATAATTAAAGAATTTGTCATGACGTTCTTAGAGTTCAGTTTCTTCATCTGTTACAATTATCACTTCTTCGTCATGTATAACATGACAAATGGGCTGTGGCACTTTAATTAAATTAATTCAATGAAACTTAGAATGATTAATCATCACTTCTTCTTTTACTGAGTACCAAAAATCAAATACTTTTAAATAAATCCAGTACATATTAACACTACAATTTGTAAACATACTTTGGCGATCAATATTTTTAAATATAGGGGGACTTGTAAGTGATTAATCATTGCCGTCCTGCCTCATAATAATGTCGGTACTAATGATTCGCAACCCATAAATCGATAAGTACAACACAATATGTTTCGCTATTACTATAGGCTGCTTTAGTAATATCGAATGTAGCAGTTATCGAGTTTGCCAAATATGGGGTCGTTGATCTCCGGTGTTACGGATAAATAATTTATCAAGAACACGTGCCTATAAATGAACTTGATTTAGCTACGTTCGGTAGTTGTTGTTTGAATAATATTAGGTTTGGTTTATTGTAGACCATATTTCCAAAAGTGGACATTGATATTCAAGAAATAGACGGGACTGTAATGTAGCTGCACTCTAATCTAATAATCAAGTAAAAATATTAAAATATTGTTCGAAACATACAAAAAGATCTTATCACCCACATTCAGAGCTGGGTTTTATAAGAAATCATAATTTCTGCCAAATTTTACCTTGTTTTTAGTCGAGGTTACATTAAATATAGTTGATGATTTACCTGTAACAAATAAAGATATAATAAGTAATGTTACACTAGATTAAAAATAACAATTTAAACAGAAAATTGCAAATGGCCCTCTAGAAGAGGACTGAGTCTCAACAGATGGAACATTGTATGGCTGAAATGCGTTAACAATAGATACAAAATATAAGAAATATATATAATTTATCACTAGCGGCTATAAGGTCAATAAGGTAGGTCACAGTACAAACAGTGTTTCCGATGATTTGGAGATAACAATAACTGTACACAAGTTTACAAGAAGGAATTCGAATTCAGCTCAACCAATTTTAAAAATTCCAACACAATTCAACGAAGAAGAAACTTTAAGTTCTATAGCACAAGGTGTTTTATCCAATACAGGAAGAAGTAACTATAGTGGCTCAGTGCAGAACTAAGTACCATAAAAACGATTTAATCACGGTGTCGGTGTAAAACTTGCGAATAGTTTTAAACCAGTTCCAGATTACTTGTATTCATCATTGTTCTAAGTAACCAAACAAAAAATATTAGAATTGGCAACACCGTCGCCGAAAAAGCCTTTGATCCAGATCTACATTTATTAATTGATACTGTATAAGATATGGATAGTGTTATTAAAAATCATGATTAGAATATCGTCGCAAAAACGATTGAGTTAAATCTAAGCTTTATTAAAATAATTTATAATGTGGTGATATTAGATCGCCAGGTGTTCAGCGATGGGAACCGTGTTAGTGTAAAAGTGGATAGAAACATTAAATAAAAAGCATCTTAAGTGAAAAAGTTCATAATTTAACCAACATTCTTTTAATTATGTGAAGTAAGAAGACATTGATGATATCGTTACTCTTTTGAAGGTGAGAAATTATCATAAAACTTTTTCAGCTCTCTTTAATTGACATAAACTAGTGCTTGACTAAAATCCCACCTGAATGAAGGTAGCTGAAGTGATGCAATCGTTAATGGTGACGCACTAGTTTAATACGACGCATACGCCTATTCACTCGAGCTTTGAAGATACCTAAATAATAATCGGAAGGGAAGACCAGACCAGATCAAACAAGTTGTTTCTTTAGCTGCCCTTTGCATTCTAGGACCGCGGTAACTCTTTCATATAATCTCGCAGCATCATTACTATTGTCTACGGACTGACTTATCTCTACATGAAGCTATCCATTCAAGACCCCAGTCATTCCAAAACGTACAATAAGCTCTAGTAATGATACCTATAGCTTTAGTAATAATATATGTATCATTCGTCAAGGTCCTGCCAACTCAAATGGTCAAAATTAATTGCAACTATAATTTCAATAGAAAAATCTATTTGTGAATCAGAGATTGATTACTGACATAAGTAGAACATTTTAAATGCAGAGGAAAAAACCAGCACACCTGTGCTTTGTCAGATAAATATATTGTTATATATTTATAAAATGGTCTGTTTTTTGGGTGGTACTTGCGGTCATTGACGTGACCTTGGCCAGTGTTGCAAGAGAAAAAAATTAAGTGGACACGATAAATCGATTACGTCATCGAGTTTGGGCCACTACAGTGGAACAGCGAGGTTTTTATTATGGTTTTTAAACTGTGAGTCGGTGTTTATAGTCACAACTTCAAAGTTGATTGTTTTGTACACTTAACTTGTGAATACTTTCAGTAACTTAAATAAAAGACGTGAACACAATTATCTTAAAAGGTTCATTTGAATAATCTTGAGCAAGCATCGATAAATCTACAAAAAACTAAAGTCAATAAAGCAAATATAAATAAAAAAGCAAGCAAAAAATACAAGGTTTCGCAAAAAACTAAGGTATTGAAATCTCACAGTACCTAGATACCAACAAAATGTGTGGGGTAATGCTTTAAATATTCAGTTACATGCCCAAGGCGAGTAAACTTAAACTACGGTAGTCGATATTAAGTTTCTTACGAACAAAAACATGTTAATTTTTTTTCGCAATAAAGAAACCCGTTCGAACTGCATGTTAACTTTCTCGATTATCGCCAATATCGATATTTACTCGTTAAGAAATTAGGACGTGTTACACGGTTTTTAACTCAACTATTTACAGTTAAGAAAATTAGTCAGGCTGAGATTATTGGTTTTTTTTAAATGTTGCCAGTTACTTTCCTGCTTTGTGGCTTTTTTTTAACTATGGCAATAACTATTACAGTTAGTTTTTTAATCCTAGACTTCGATTTAACAACTTAACATGTCAAACTCCAGAAAATTGGGAACATATTTCTAGAGTGTGATATTCTGAGTTGTCAAATCGTAGTCTAGAATTAAAAAACAAGCTGTACAGTATCATTTGCATATATTAGCCTATTATTTTACGCAATAAAATGTATTATTTTATTTTTAACAAACAATGCACCTGCAATTTAACATCAGAAAACTGCCAATTATCTTATTTCTCCACTTTTAATTAAATTCTTATAAAACATAAACAATAACTCACACCGTGCATTCACAGAATACGTTATAAAAACTGGAAACACATCCAGTTCGCATTTTAATGGCAACACCTTCTCCAAGTATTCGATAACTTTCTCCGCAAACGCATTTCCAATCGATTGGGCAGTCAACGAGAATCGATATTTATAATCGATTTTATGTCGTTCGAGATACGAGTCCGTTTGTTTAACCAAGTGTGAGAGAGAACTAAGATTTTTTTTATGATGGAAAAATCATCCAATGACGAATCCTGCCGTTAGGAGAAGCGGTAGACAGTGTCAGACTCTTACTGACTAAACAATCCACCCCGTTCCATACGTTGCTTCTATACCAGGGCCAGAGCCTTCCTTTCAGACACAAACCCTTAGCCCCAGTTGGCTTTGTCCCTTTTGCAGGGTTTGCTGACAACTCCTTGAAGAGAACCAAGATTTTAATGCGAAATATACAATTTCCTTTTTAGGTTTATAAGGGTTTTTATGTAGTTATAAGGAAATATTTCCTTATAAACCAATCTTTTACTTTTTTCTGAGAGGATGGCCCAATTGTGTAATAGTAAAATATTTGTTGTTCAATTAGCTGAAGTAGATTGAAACAAGAGGAATTGTGTGGAGAAAGAAAATTGCGTGAGATTGTTTTCTCCTTTCAAAATATTTGCTATTAAAAAACGATCATCCCAGTTTGTCTTATTTGTCAAACACTTTGCTTCAATATTTGGAAATTTTAAATTTACACAAAAATTTGAATTTTGCCCTAGTCATGGGAAAACGAGTCGCTTTATTTTTTTTTCTACTTTTCCTGAATCGAAATACCTACGTACACTAGTGTATAAAGCTTTAATAAATAAATATTATTTGAAAAAGTTAGGATTATTTTTAGTCAGTGAAATTCTGACACTTCCTCTCATTCCACCCAGAGTAGAAGTTATTGATGAACTCCAATCTCAATAAATAAATAAAAAATATTACAAGCTGCAACTAGCAGCTTCTCCCGCTTGATCGTACAAAACTATCCCAAGGAAACAAGGATAAACATCCAATGTCCTAGGACACAGTTTATCCGTGTACCAAGTTTCATTAAAGTCCGTTTATCCGTTCGAGAGTGAAGAGGTAACAAACATACACACAGTCTTTCGCCTTTATTATAGCGTGATTGTAACTACATTCAATCTAAACCTGCTAGTTAAACTTATTATATATATAGGTACGGAACCAAACGGCATTGAAAGAATTTAATTTCTATTTTTTCAATTAGACAGGTAGGCGTCATATGTAAGTATCGTACGATCTCGCAAATTATATATTGTGTAACATATAAAAGGTAGCGACAAATTGCCGAATCGAGCGGTTGATGAAAAGTCTTACGTAATGTGTGATTGTGTAGCTAATTGTCCGTTAGTATTATTGCTTTCGATGGAAACGTGAGGAAATTAATAATGGATATTTTTTGAGCAAGGAAATTACATTTGCCTTTTTTATGGTGGGCAAAAATCATAAAATGAGGAACCTCGCTCTTAAGTAGAGCGGAAAACAGTGTCAGGCCCTTACTGACTAAACACTCTACCCCGTTCTTTCTTTGCCCTTTGGACCAAGTCTTCCTTTTAGAAAGAGACCCTGGGCCCCAGTAGGCTTCGATCCTTTTGCAGAGTCCCTATGGTTTTGCTGACAACTCCTTGAGGCGCGCGGGTATAGAGCGCGCCGTCGACGAATTGAGCTTGGTCCGGAGTATTACCAGATAACCGGACGGCGAGCTACTCATTGCTCACATATTTGCTTTCCCCCGTTTTAGGATGGATGTAGCGAAAGGGCGGCTGCACATTACATTCATGATATTCATGAATTCCAGCATGATCGGGGAACCGAAACATGAACGCGCGTGAATCTGTAATTTGTTTAGATGCCTTTCCATAAGGCTCTAGACAGACAGACTGCAATCCAAAACCGCAAATTGCAGTTCGGATGCAGTTGCATTCAAACTGCATCCAAACTGCAATTAGCAGTTGGATTGCGGTTGGGGTCCGTTTGTCTAGAGCCCAAATCGAAAAAAAAATACCATCTACCGTACTTGGTATTAAACGTTGAAACTACTCCTGTATTTTAGATACACTGAAACTCTGACGATCTGATGACGAAAATCGCTAAATAATTGCGTCAACCATGCCATCTTTTGTCATAGTTCCAGGGCCATGAAACGAAGGCAAATAATGTTTATTCAACTAGACAGACAGATATTCTTTTCTTCTGATACTATTCCAAGCTCCGCCCAAGGGCGGGATTTATCATTGGATGACTTTTCCTGCCATAAAAACATGCCATTCTCAAAGATCAAGTTATAAGGGAAAACGCACAACTTTTTTGCCGTTAAAACACCAACAAAAATCAATTTCGCAGCCTCATTAAAAGTTGCCAAATCGCCCAACAGTCGTACTACTTTCAATTCAACACCTCTTCGACACTAATTACTTGAGGCAAATGAGCGGTCAAACAAACCAGTGGAAGTTTGTTTCACACTTTGCTGACTGTGGCAAGTCGGCGTCGGCTCCAGTTACGATCTTTGCCGATGATCACCGAAGCGTTAAGACTTTAAGAGCATGGACTTGGCAGTTCACACCGTAGCTATTGCTACTTGGTGTTGCTTGCTCATAGATTAAGTTATTTATAGAGGTGGGCTGTTGCGAATTGTGAAGGATGGTTCAAGCTCGATTTAATGATGAAATTTTGGTTTTTATTAAGTTATAGTCCTTGTTATTTGAAGTCTATGGGCAGGACAAATTGCTCGTGGAGCAGGTGTCGAATGGGTCGAGAGGATCTTCTTTGGTAGGCCTTCCAAAAAGTGGACAGATGACCGGGAATCTGATGTATACGATCTGATGGACATTTGGAGTGGATCTATGTACAATAGTGGTCGTCTTGCGACTGAAAGATGATGACGATAATGACTTGAAGACTACATTAAGTTGTTTGATGCAACAAGTAAGAAAAGCTAGTTAGTGGAAATAGACCAGCCCGTTCGGGAAATCAATTTAACTGCATAAAATATCACTTAGTAATTTATTTGTTGTATCTCTTTCAAACAATCCCGCAGCAATAGCAGACATCGGTCTTCTCGGGCCATTTTAGTTTTGCTGTTTAAGGCGTCATTACACCATAAACCCATTTGTGTTCCTTCAGTCATCCTTTAAGTTATAGGACCGCGGCCACCCATTTGAACTATATCACAGGAAAATAATCTATTTATTTAAAATATGATGAAAAGTTTCAATAAAGCCCACTGAACTGATTCGTTGTTTACGAATCAAATCCATTAAATTCTGGGCATTAGGAAGCACAAAGCGAAACATAAACGACCTTATTTTTTGTATGCGCACGCGCAGCATTAAGACTAGCCTTCAGTGATGATGTATTGAAAACGGACAAAGGAGATACAATGATTGATTTAAAAATAACTATTCCATCATTTGCTCAGCCGATTCAGAACTATGCTGGGATAACCTTCGAATCCAGCCGATTTTTTTTTAAATACTAGTGCTTGACTGCGAACCCACCTGATGGTAATTAATCAGTGATGCAAACGTTTATGGTGAGGCGCATTAGTTTGACAAGAGCCGATTCACTCTAGCCTTGAAGACACCTAAATTATAATCGGACGGAAAGACTGCAGCCGGCAAACTGTTCCAGTCCCTCGATGTACGTGGTATAAGCGACGAGCCAAAACGCTTAGTCCACGAATACCACTATTTTGTAGCAAGCAATTGCTTCTATGGGTAATATACCACGTAAGACTGGTGGCCGGACTTTTTTATGATGGGCTCTCGAATCGTCGGTAACGACGGGCAAAAATCTGTAAAACTTACATTTTAATAATTTGAATATTGTGTAATTTACTTATTTATTTTTAGGACAACCCACAAAGCATACACCATTATACAAGCTAAAGATTCAACATTCTTACATTTCATAGTGTAGCCTTAATTAAAGGCTGCCACGGCATGCATTAAACATTAAACATATAATTTAATTTATTTAACATAATTTTGCTTTAATTGGAATAAAATGCTTACCAGTAAGTGCTTAAAATGATTGTGTTATAACGTGAAATAAATGAATAAATAATAATCTAAAAACTACAGCCAGATACCAAAGGCTTGAGGTGCTTTCAGAAGCTTGAACGAGTCCGCCCGAATGTGTAATGGATAGTCACCTATCCAAAGACTGACTTCAGGAAATTAGCTTAACTTTAAATATGGCAATTTCTAATTAGCTATAAGCTTACCGTAGTACCAATAAAATATAAGTATAATAATACATACTACATTTTCTTTTAATACTGCATAATAAATCAGGAAAAAGTTGCACCTGCCCACTCTGTTTAAGCTTTAGAAACTTTAAATGTCAAATTAATTCCGAACTTGGGCAGTCAACAATATTAATATTCAATGTAGAACTAATATCGGATATCTTCGCCATATTAGCGTGAAAGTGTTGCGAGATATGGCCCTTTGAATAGCTGAACAAAAAGTCTAACATATAGGATATGACCACGCTTGGCAGTAGTTCGGTAATAGGTATAGGATGTTATAATTTCTCCGTTCCTAGGGTTAATGTTCTTGTCCGTTCCTCATTAAAATTGCCCTTTATAAGTTTGAAGAAAGTTAAATAGAAGGGTGGAAAGATCGTGTTCTCTAGACGACTCAATATTCCAGTATATTGAGTGACGATGCTCCCTGGTGTTAAAGAGATATGCACTTTCTATAAGTATATTTTAAGTTGATATATGGTGTCTTTCGAGGATTCCATTTAGAGATTTTTTACATATTGCTTCTACACTCTTAGAATCCGTATTAATCTTAACTGCAATTCTTTTAATAAAAAATACTTTTTGATTTTTTTGCTGATAAGTGTTCAATGACGCACTGCATGAATATTTGTGAATTCTTTATTATTATTTTAATCATTGTAATGTATATTACCTACAGCCTGACCAAATATTCTATTCTAATCTACTCCTTTTCCAAGTACTACCAAGTCAAGTCGGAAAACGTTCAAATCTCTTCTGTGCCTCATTGATTTTGCTTCACTAAGAATTAAAATACATGTTTCTCTTTCACAACATATGCTCAATTGCTCAAAAGCTAACATAACACGCCATGACACGTCTGTTTATCGATAATTACTCTCTCTAAATCGTTCACTTTCTACTCAAATTAGCCTTACTTTGCCCGCAGCGGTATCCACTAAGTACATTATGTTAAGTATAGCAATTTCATGTGTGGAACATATAATTTGTGAACAAATTGACTAGCATTGTGCAACTGTGGCTGATCAAATGGTCCATGTGCATGATGTTGATTGATTGTGTCTCGAGAAACAATCGAATGTGTTGTTTCGTGCGTGTTCTGTTTATTTCTGTTGTGTTCTGCTTTATTCGAATCTTTATTTGTAAATCGAAAACAATTGACTATCGCAAAAGGTTATAACTGTATTTTTCAATGACCAAAGAAAGTTGTCAAGACTGTAGTGCAGTATCATCACCACTTTCAATTAATAAAAAATAAAAAAATGTTATGGTCTTTAACTTAAAAACAAAACGTTTACTATTGGAATGTCATTCTAAAAATATAAACAATACAATAAAACAGTTAACGAACCATTAAACGCACATTTTTAGAATCACGCACCTTACACCATGTCGATTTGCATCATTACATTTGACGATTATTGTAAACAACAGTGTTTGCATGTCAATGGACCAATGTTGCTTTATCGGCTTCATCAAAAGTCTGGTTCTTAACTGCATCGTAAGTGCAATCGATTTGTATGTAGCAATGTGTCACGACTGATGAACACATTAATTGTTGGCCAACACTGGCCAATGCGCTGCACATCATTTGAAATTAAACACAACCGACATATTCACGATTAAGTCATTATCAATTCCTTAGTATTCCAATAGAATGAATAAAACTTTACTTAAGCGATTTGAGAATAAGTCGCCCTTTAAGATAAAACTGCAGAGCAAATTCAACTGACTGTTAAAACCAAAATTTAAGGCAAAAATGCACCTTACTTCGAAGATCATAAGGCGTGTTCGGATAGAAATAAGAAATTTGTAACAGGACCATTGCATCCGCTTGCGCAGGTGCCATCACACCTTGCGCTTCAGTCGGGAAGAAACTAAAAAAAAGCGTTCAACCGACAGATGTTACTTTTGTACCAAGATTTAAAAATGATTTCGCTTAAAAAACGCATACCTTGTTCAATGAGTAGCGTGAATCGTGAATCCGCTTCCGAAGTTCTATAAGGTGTTAGTAAACGCTGTGTAATTGTCTTTAATTTGAAACATCGGAAATAATAAATCTCGATAATGAACGAATAGTACAGCTAATTGCAATTATAGCACTAGTTGATGACGTCAGTGCGAAAAACAACACGATAGTAACACTTACAACCAGACATATTTGTAAACAAACAGTGTTAAATAAGCCGAAGGATTTACAAGGGAAGTAAATATTTAGCATTGGTTTATGGTTCTAGTGTAAGATTTGCAGACTGTTGAAGCTATAAGTAAACAGATAGAAAATCAGGATGATGAAGATAATGCTAGCAAAACAGCGGCTGTAGACAATGAAGAAATTGCAGTTGAAGCTAAAGCTACAAATGATGAGGCATATTGTGATTTTAAAGAAAGAGTTACAACATAAGAAGAAGAAAATGTCAAAAACTTTTGATCGTTTTCACCTCATATAAAATTCACAACCGCACAATATTTCACAATAACCTTGCATCCATAAAACTTATGCAAATATGATTTTCACATCTTATTGACGTTAATACTCTCTTATACTAAAGCATATTTATGACTGCAAGGCGACGACAGCGTGGGAGTTGAAAGGCGTCGTTATTAAATCGATCCATAAGAGCACGGTCAAGCAATAGTAGCGTGTGTAAATGTCAACAAAATAATTAGCAATAACTAATATTAAATTAAATGCAATAGGAAATGAAAATGATTGTGAACAAATTGCAATAATATTGAAATTTGTGTTACGAGACATAATTTACTGGTTTTGTGCATATGCATTCCAAATTCATTTTGTGTATATGCATTCGGAATTATTTTTTTGTATATGCACTTGGAATTCAATGTCTCCATTTTCATTATTTTTTAATGGTTTTGATGTTTATTTTTTCTTGATTGTTTCTAAACAATCATTGCGCTTCAAATCGCCCGTGTGAAAGATCTTGAGCTCGGGCATTATATCAAGGTTGGTGACAATTTTGTTCTGAGAAAGTCGCAAAATGCATCTTGATTATCTTATTGTTCTAAAGATTTAAACTTTTATCTGCCATAGAGTCACTTTCTAATCTTTTGTTTACGTTATGAAATATTATATTTTTGTTAGAAAGTTTTATTTGTGGGTTTACTTCATTATAATGAAGGTTTATTTTTATTACCTTATTTTTTACATAACAATACATTTCGTAATTTATCTTTCTCGTAATAAGTTTAAACGATTACACAAATTGGTAAGTTAAATGCATTGAAATCAATCAAGGTTTTTCTAGAATCTTCAAGTAAGTACAGTTTAAGCATGCAGTTCTTAAAATCGATTAGTCTGCACAACTAACAATATAGTCATAATTTTCTGAAGCTGACCTTAAAGAACAGACTGGCTCTATTAAATATTAAACAAGAAAATAACTCAACATTTTCTAATTTCGCTACAAAACGATTTCGAAACAGCTTGATAGATAACAATGAGTTTCTATTTTAGGGCCCTTTACTTTTGAAGTCACGAAGAATATGCAAAAACGCTAAATCACTCTATTTTTTTCTGTCAGAAAAAAACTTAATTGTGAATTTGTGACTCATGAAAACTAGGTACTAGTGAAGCAATATTAGACATCCGTAAGTACATTCATATCTCTAGATCTGTTTATAAAAACCTCCGTGCTGAAGTAGGTAGGCTTGATTACAATGCGCGCTTGCGCATTCAAAAGATCTCTTTGTCCGGTAGGCGCTCTCAAAAAATGGCCTTGATTTTTTTTTAATGAGTAGTTTTTCTTTTTTTTCTGTAAATGTTACATTTGTTTATTAGCCTGAGGTTGCTATGCAACCTCAAATCTTGCTTATCATTGTAGCTGCCAATCATTGTTATGTTTTGTTTCTAATTCGTTAAGTATCATGACAGTAAAATTAACTAATTATCAAAAAGAATGAATGATATAATGAAAAGGAAAGCGATGATTACTTGAAATTATTTGATCTTCCGTAATAGTAAATATGTAATTCATTTAATAATTAATTTAAACACGTACTTTCAAACCAGTCAATAAACATCTACAAATTACGTCTCCTGGGAAGATATAATAATTATCGAAGTTTACATTTTAAATGATGTAACAATTAAGACGGTGGTGGGTAAATTAATTACCAATAATCGAAGTTTTATTACGAATATGACCACACAACGAGATGTAGCTTTCGATAACAAATCGGTACTTGAAAATAATGTGTTGTTTTTTTTTTTAAATTACATACATACTTGAGGAGAAGTTTCGTTTTTTGCAATAAGGATATAATTAAAAAGGATATGTAATATTACGGATGTTACGTAATACGTCGTATATTTGTTTTTATATATGATCCATAAATGGGCATGCTGAGGCACTGCTGAGACACATAAATGGGCGTATGAAACAAAATCAAAGCTTTGTATTGATTTGAGCTAATAAAGTCTAAACTCTGAATGAACATTGATAAAAACTTCTAACTTATATAACTAAAAAAACTTCTAACTTATATAAGCTAAAAAGCTTCACTGATTAGCCACAAATTCATTTTCTGAAACTTCAGTGCCTCATGTAGAAGAAATATTGTGATTGAGAGGATAGAAACAGCTATCGGGTTAGTTAGTGCATATCCGTCATGCAATAATTATTAACATTTTAGTTCACTGTTAGATCTAAACATATATTTAATTATCACTATCAAGATCGACCATTGCACCATCATAAAACATAAGTGCCCTGTTAGGTAAGATTTACTGAGGAAACCTTGGAAAACGACCCAGTAATCAGCAGGCAGATAGTAGAGATTTATTAGTACTAAAATTGTTTGAAATTTTCACATTTTATGAGCTTGGATAAAAGCACTAATGAGACGTGATCAGCGAAGTAACACGAAGCTGAGTGGAATGAAATCAACGACAATGTTCGTAAATCACTGAAGAAAGAGCTTGCAGGTGTTGTTATAGTAGAAGATGAGGCAAAGGGAATATTTACAGAACAAAAAGAAAAACACTATATGGTTACTACACAATTTGATACAAATTCTGTACTAGTTTGATAATATATAGTTGATTCGAGTAACAGTAGAGTAAATAACTTGGGATGATACAAGTGAAATACAATAACCTTAATGAAACTATAATAATTATTGAAACGCAAACAAAAGAGAGTTCGAAAACAGTAAAAGAAAGACAGCAATTAAAATATGAATTTATTGTTTCTACCTTTACACAAGAGATACGATTACTGGTTATGAACAAAGCAGAAGAAAGTTAATAAACAAGATAACATGTGTTTTTGCTCCATAGTGAGAGCACATACGATTTATAAAAAAATATGGCGGAGAATCATGGAAAGTTATAAAAGTTACATATTGCTAATGATGTCTAGAAAAAGTACGATATTATCAGATCGTTGGAGCGCAATTTTAATAGCAATATAATTAAAAATAATTTATTCTGGTTTCATGTTTTGATTGACTTCTGAGTTTAGGAGAAATCTGAAGTTAGTGAATGACCTAAGGAACTTTCGATTAATCATTTAATTAATTTACGAAAATCATTAATCCATATGTCAACTATAGGATCCTGTACAACAATAGAAGACTCGGTAGCAATCAAACGTCTTTTCTGTAATTTCGAAATGAATGGAGTTCCCGACGAGATATTAATTGAAAATGAAATGGACTAGACTGATATGAGAGAAAAGTATAAGTAGGAATTACTTTAAGCAGTGACACGAGATAATCAATCTGAGATTAGCAATCAATCAATGACGTGTTTTAACAAATAGTGGTGTACTGAGTGAATTTCCAGAGAAAGTGAACGATCGTTCAAACGGAGATTAATATGATGTCAGAAACGTCAGAACCCTCACTTTTCGACGTTAATGAGGAGGTATTACGATATTTTAATACGCCTGTTAGAATTGAAACGAGAAATCTATAGAACAAATTGTTTAAAATTGATTCTAATGATAGATTGGCCTTTGAAGTTCATGGGTCATTGGGTTGTGTAAGATTCTTTGCTAATCTGATGGCTGACATAACAGATAGGAGTGATGTTCAAAATATTTGCATATACGGTTTGCGTGACAAGTTCAAGAAATGATTGCTTTTACAAGAGAATTATATTCTTAGCACATTCAGTCTGCTGAACATGATTACATATCTGAATCCATTCTACAGCTGGAATTACATGGATAAGATAAACCATTATCTAAGATTATTCATGCGCAATGTTTCCAATTTTTACATCATATGTTGCTTTCCGACTATGATCGATCACTTCTACGAGAATACTTCCCTCGTCATGTCGTGTAGTTGTCGAACTGTCATTGCATAAGTTAGATAACATTATTGCATGTTCATCAATCATCCTAAACACTGTTTCCGAATGCTTAGGGTCAACTCGTGTCATTGTAGAGAAATTATTCGCGTAAGGGTCAAGTGGAATATTTAAATTAGTTAAATGTTTTGCGCCATACTACGAGTATGTTAACAGCTGCTCGATACTATATTTGGATTTGCCTACATTAACCTTGTAATCAGGTGTTACATGGAATTATTAACACAGTGCATTTTTGTGTAGGTTTTAAACTTGATCCAATATTCTATATTCGTTAACTAAGGTTATCGGAGACACAATTTTATTTATATGTTAATCATATATATAGCCCTTCCTCTTTTATTGCTCTTTTTATTGGTGAAAACCGCATTTGCGTGATTTGAGAAAAGTTAGCAAATAAACATACAGACGCGGGAAGCGGCTTACTTTTATACAAGGTAATAAAAATAAAAAAGAATTACGGTACACCATAATCCTATTTTTAATATCTCATCATTTCCTTTTCCTCTTCGCATATCCATGCTAGTATTTTCACATAAATAGCACTTTTCCCAGTTTATACAAATGAAAATATCATAATTCAGATTTTGAAACACCACGGAAGTCATATCGCAAAATCCACGACAATCACGGAAGAAACTCAGCTAAACTGCGTTCTAAAGCATTAATACCAAAATCTTGCGCATAATAGGGCTATCAAATTCGAATAACATCGTACGCATCTCGTGGTAATGCACCAGGGGCAATTTGCCGGTACTTTCACCTACGCACTGGCGGAAATACTCGGTAGGTGCTTTCCAACTGACGACCAACTAAAGGATGTTTTACAGAGTAAATCGGTACAATAGGTCTTCAGGCAGTGTTGGGAAATAGTGAGAATTTGTACATATTTTGAATCCGCTGTGAGAGAAAGGAGTTGTTATAAGATGGTGAATAATAAAATCATTTTAACAATTTTTAATATCGTCATCAAAAAGCCATTTTTTTGGGATCTCTCAAAGGGATGGAAAGCAAGTGCCAAAAAAACAGTGACTTTTACTTTCCAGGTTCCGTTCTCCCATAGTCTCATATATCTCAACAAGGCCATCATTTTAAATTTTTTAAGACAGTTTTTAACAATCCAGCCCATGAAATAAACAATGAAGACAAAAAGGCAAATGACAAACTCAAACGAAAACGAAATCAGCTATGAATAAAACTAGCCCATCAAAAATACTTGATAACATTTCGATCTCACTAACTACATTAAACGAATGTAGTCCAATCCACTTTATAAGCCAGCCAAGAGCGATCATAAATAAATTAAGCCCTTCAACCACAACACCAACATCATCTTAAAAAATAAAAAAAGAATCTGGAACATTTCCAGCGACCTTGGGCCCCTTAAGAATGGTCGACTCACGCGCAGCTTTTAAATTAAAGAATGTCCTACTTTTCTCATAGAAAATTGCCGATTGTCTGAATAGGATAGTTGGTATTTTGCAATCTATGATTGATTTATTTATTATGTCATACAATAATATTGTTCGTGTATTTTGTAAGATATAATGCTTTAAGTAAATGTGCAGTTAAATGTTTATGCCTTTCAGGAAGCAATGATTTTTCCATTACGTTTTTGTATCTTATAAAACCTTTAATTCCAACTTTAAAAGTTGATATTTTGTTAGGTTAAGAAATACGTTGACGAAATCTTTCAGCATCAATTCTGAATTCGTTTGTTTAACGTCTTGTTGAGTCTATTCATTATTCAGCATTGACCTATTTAGTCTATGATTCATGTATTTAGGTCTGGCGCCATGGTTTGCTCGTTTTCGTTTCGTATGTGAAATAGATTAGGAAAGAATCTACGGACAAAACTGATTTAGTAGGTTTAGAACGTATTGAAAAATCTTAAATATTCCTCATTAATAATGAAAACAGTACTTAGAAATAGACACTCTAATTAGAGCTCGAGAAATTTACCCCAGGCTAACATATTTCAATTAGCATTATAATAAATTTATCGAACACCAACTATTGGAAAGTATAAACATAAAGTAATCAGCATAAATGGACGATAAATTGAACACGCTGCGGTAAATAGAATCATTAAATCAGATATGATAATATACAAGTCTTCAACAACGATATTAAAACAGATGTTCAAAAATTGCAAACTAGGTCATCTAACTGAACGTGTGAGAGCATATTAGTCATATCATACAAACATTGATGTTTAAAAATATTAGACCACCCAAGTCTATCGTCAATAAAATATTATTAATTGAGGTTCTATCATGCGCAATAAGAAGTAGAATGTTGATTACAATCATGACTACTGAACTAATAAAGAAAGAAATCAAAGCTTTGAAGTCTGCGAAATAAGAGACATGAGCTAACGGACATATTAATGATGAAAATAAAACAACAAGAGCAACTTGTAGAAATAGAGAAAGAGCAAGCTAAAAACTGTGAAGGCAACCGATTCTAGTAGATGGACAATATTACAGTTGATGTATACAATAGCCCTGGGCTATCGTTAATTGCTTTCTACTAACATTAAGGAAGTTATGGTTTATGCAATCTAAATTAATGGCAGGTATAATATCCGTATTAGCAAGAGTGGACTCGATCTAATACAGGATAGTCGAAAGTCAATCAGTTAAAATGATTGACAAGTAATATTTTTGTCTCTGCATTAGCTGTGAAAGATAAGGCAAAATGCAATCTAGACTTGACTTCCTTGAGTACCAAGAAATACTAAAAGAAATCTGAGATCACGTCAAATGTCACTTGAAATTTTCTAGCGGTGATCTTTGTGGCAGTAGTTAAACCTTAACAGCCTATAAAACAGAAAATTTTCTTGTTAAAACTTTGACAACACTGAAAGTTCAAGACTTAAGTATTTTACGACACCGTATATCTTCTATCTAGGATTTAAGCTGTCTTACAACAGGTGTGTTCTTTAGCTATCAAAATTCAAAATTACCTAACTAGCTAGTAAAGTAATTTTGATATATCACGATGTTATTTTATTATTACACATATATTCTCTGAAGAGTTTCACCAGTTATATTTAAAAGCAATGTTGAGGGGCCAGACAACAATAATATAAATATTATTATGGCCCACTGCAGGGCTAATATTTCTACTCTTCTCTGTCCTTAGCCTCAACTGGCCAATCCTTTAATAGGCGTTCAAATCGTCTCGTCATCTACTTCTGGGCCAGGTCCAGGTTTCCTTCGCATAACTTTGTGGCCTGTCCAGTTCCATTTTAGTTTTACGGTTAAGCTGAAAATATAATATTAATCATCTATTTTTTTAATTTTAGCCATAATGTTGAATTGGAAACTGTTACTGTTGCCACTTAACAATTAATCAACAAACAACAAATTAATGTGTCTAATATAAACAATTTCACTTTAAATACACCAGTAGCTAACGAAACCGTAGAAACTCAATCTAAGACCCTCGACAGTTACAATTGACAATAATAATTAAAACCTTCACTAATTTCGATTTACGCCCAATTGCCTATCAAACAATGATTGGCTGTATCGCTGTATCTAAGCCAAAGGAAACTGGAAGCCATAATAGTGTGAGCTTGTTAACAGTAACGAGGGAAACTAAGATATACCGCCATAATTATAAGCTATTAAAATATTAATATTCTATTCAGGAAGCTATTGAGAAAGTAATGATCGTACAGCTTGTTATCAGTTTTGATATTGATTGAAAATGGCTTTGTGATAATGATAGTTGTGGTGAGGCCGGTGGTTGATCGTGTATTGTGGCTAACAGAAATTATGCGGCGACATGAAATAAGAAATAGCTGCATGAAATATATATGGATATGCAGATTGAAAATGATGGAATGCTTGACCCTATAGAATGAATAGATGAATTCCAATACTATAAACTTGTACTCAACGATGTTAAGATTGAAACGTACGTGACTTATGAAAATTACTTTAATCTACACTAATATAATAAAGAGGTAAAGTTTGTTTTTTTGTTTGTAGGAGGTAATCTCTGGAACTACTGGTCCGATTGGAAAAATTTTAGAAACAATCGAAAGCTGCTTTACTCCTGAGTGACATAGGCTATATTTTATGTACGCGCGCGAAGCCGCTGACAAAAGCTAGTATACTGTAATTGTAAACTAGAACACAACAGAAGCTCTTGAACCACTTTCTCTAACGCTTCTAAATCAAAATTAATAAAAACATCGATTAAGTAACCCCAAAACTTCCCACCCACGTAACGACCACCTGGCTTACGTAGTAACAGTACTGGTCCACAATTAATCACTCCAATCAGAAGAGTTCCCACCGGCACAGGCGCCGCGCCTCAATCACTGCCTGCAAGAGATTGATAGAGGTGGATAGCGCTATTCATCACTGTTGCAACCCACTAGTTGGGACTATGTTCTATTGGTGGCGACTTGATGCTTAACTCGTGAATTAAGACAACGATAGGATAATCAATCGTAGTGTAACTAGCCACAAGTGGGTGTAGGACCTGCAAACCCTTATTGCAAATTTAGTCTTGACCAAAACTTACTAAAAATAGGTAATTATTTTTCACTTGTGTCTCTATAAGACAAAGTATGCGCTATATTATATCTTAAGTATCGGTATTTACAGTGACAATTCAGTTTGTCTTTCCAAAACAGACCAAATAATAGTAGAACATATTTCGCTATTTATGACCCAAACAATAAATAGCCCTGAAAGTTGATGAATACTCCATGTAGCTTAGCATTTGTAAAGTATATGTACTAACAATACTTCTGTATTGTTAACCGAAGCCTACAAAAAATCAGATAATAACAACAATTCAACAGAAAGGTCTGAGGTTTCGCTTCATTTATTGGACTACAATGTAACTCAGTAGTTATACAATAGAATATATTAAGATTTAAAAGATCCAACAAAAAAAAAGCAAGAAGTAATATTAAAACATGCAAATTTCCTTATCTGACATTAAACACAATGTTAACTATACCAAGCCATAGCAAGAAGAACAACTTAAAAAAATATTAAGGACTAGCTTTTGCCCGCTTCACCCGCGTACATAAAATATAGCCTATGTCACTCAGGAGTAAAGCAGCTTTCTATTGTTGCTAAAATTTTTCCAATCGGACCAGTAGTTCCAGAGATTACCTCCTACAAACAAAAAAACAAAAAAACAAACTTTCCCTCTTTATTATATTAGTGTAGATGTAGATGACGAAAACACTCACAAGAAGACTCATAAACTGACTACTAATACCTATAATCCCATCGCTACTCGCCATCGATAAGGCAGCGGACCATACGCAACGCAACAGCAACACGTCTTTAACAGAACTCCATTGTGTAGGCCAAAGCCTAAAGTGGATCAAGTACGGTTAATTTTGTGAGCGATCGTCAAACTCACAACAAAGACTGTGAAACCGACAAAATGATGGTTGTAAGAATTTTGTATGATTTACAATGTATTGTGCATGGCTAACTGGCAAGAGAGGTTTCGCAATGGTCGTTGAAGATCTTCACGAAGACGGTAAGATTTACGAGATGTACAGAAATCTGAATGCTTCGATGAGATGACTGATGAATGAAATATCTAGGTAATAAGTCACACTGTTACATCAATCCATCATGCAATCAGATTTGCCTATACATTGATGTACCCAATTACTGGGAATCAAAATTTGTTATTGGTCTTTCGAATTTTGGACCTCCCAACTGATAAATAATGGATTCTGTAAGTAAGCAACAGTTTCATATTCATCATCAAATTCTCCAACAAGACGACTCAGCTGAAAACTCATCCGATGCATATTTGTAAAATCGAAAGCTTGTTTCGAAGAAACGGTTGCATATATCTATGGAGTTCGCAACAAACGTAACGTGTTCCAATTACGCACTGATTGCAAGTCAATCAGGGTGATTAACATCTACATTGTATTATGCTTTAATAGAAAATGATAACGGAGTGCTTATTATCTTAGGGTATCGATATCAACATTAATTTACTAACTAAGCTTAGGAATATCTAGTGCAGATGTTGTCATAATTTTCGTTAATGCTACATAATCATTCACAGAAGATGGCAATGATGCCTTTATAACTTAGCTTGACGAAAGAACTGATGACCTCAGTGTAGTATTTAAATGCTTCATCTTGACCTACAATCAAGTGGGTACTAGATGTCTTAACGTCATCATCTTGACTTACTTGACATTTAGCGTTTAAACAAATATTAAGCAGCTCTTTAATAAAAGTACCTAAATCAGTTCTCTAACAATTACATCTCGATAACACGAATTAAAAATTTCACCTTTACCAGACCCTTCGGATAAGCTGCCATCACGGATGCCTTTAAGGCACTTAAACATCTGTCTTCACACTATCTTGATCAATAAAAGCATCTTAAAAGACAATGGGCATATGTTCGCGTAACCTAGTGAATGTTAGATGACCCTAGAGATACGGCGATTTCTTCCGGTCCCAATTGTCGAGATAAATTATAGGGTTGAGAGCAGTGTTACTTTTAGAAATCATAACACAATGAATAATAGAACGGAACTACTTAAGGTTTCATTATTTAGTAATTAATCCTGATGCTAATTATGACTTAATTATGGTATCATATCATGTAGCTTTTAATCTGTCGGGAGATAGATTGCAGGAAAGAACTGTCGATTAAAATTGTATGTGAGCAGAGATAGAGATATAATTTCTTGTAGTGTTGTCAGATGATTTTTTCACCAAGATAAATGTTGGATTATCTGACAATCTGTCTATTGAGCGTGATTAGATTGATAAGGGATAAGTATGATCATCAACATGTACTTTCGTATCCGTTTTTTTTACTACTACTTTATTAAGCACCTGCCTTGTTATCTTTCCACCACCTATGGTAAACTATCAGAACATTAAATCTTTTTGTGATGGATGAAGTTTTAATTAATAAATACAGCAATGTTGCAACACGCAAAGAATCACGTCTAATTCGTCTCATGTCTCCTATTGAACTGTAATAAGTAGCTGTGGAAGATAAATTAGTAGTTCCCAAATCTGATAAATTAGATAGATAGGAGGAGTACCTACCAACCATTATGTACAGACATGTAATTTATTTCGTAGCTGGTTGATATATTGCTACATTTTAAAATACTGTATCGCATGTCTTGTCTGTAAAGTATCACGCATGCTCGTCTAATATAATAATACTATAGATCCCATAACTCGACCGTTTAAAATGATGCCCTAAACAAATTCATAATTACTTTGAACCAGTCTAACAGCTTGTCACAAATCAGCTTTACAATCAGCGGTACTTTCACTCTGATATTTTTCAATTATGGCAATTACTTTAATAACATAATCGTAAATCGTTTGAATAAGAGCAATGTATGTTAATTACGATACGACAACAAAATTACATGCGATGACTTTTACTATGAAAGATTTAAAGAAAGAAGAAATATTTGTTTGATAGTTATTAATCAAGAGTTCGTTATAATATAGTAACTTTGACATACTTGTCTACTATAAAATGTCTGAATAAAGTGATGTAGTAAATTCATTGCTTGATCAATTCAATTTCACTTTTTTACCGATGTGGTATCAATTTAAAAATTTATAAGAGGTAGATTTCGCCAGGCTAATAAATCAAATCAAATTAAGATCACTATATCGACTCAAAACTATATGCTTTGATTGGAGACCTTAAAAAATCGTATTAATTACCTATAGCTTTATTAGAAGATCTTTTTTTGTTCATAGACTCGTGCCGAAAAACGCAGCGTTGGAAGGCCTCTCAAAAGGTGGACTGAAGACTTGGCTGGCGGTAATCCAATGGATGCCAGACGCACAGTCGTTATGGCGACTTTTGGAGAAAGCCTATGTCTAACAGTGGACGTCTTATGACTGAAAATGATGATGATGATAGACTCATAAATAATCAGTTATGCTCGAGGCAGAAATATTAACGGCTGCACAGGGTCAAACTCCAAGGTGGCACCTTGGAGTTACCACTGTAGAGGTCGGTTTGAACGTGGCAATCTTAACCCACTCTTCGTGCCTCGAACAGCATGCTAAGCCGTTGGTCCCGGCTGACAATTTTAGATCTTTGACAGTCGATACCAATTGTCAGAAAACAGGAAATCTGACACCAGTCTTGCCAAGAGGTATCGTGTTACCCAATAACTGGGTTGTGGAGGTCAGGTTGGGAGTAGTTAAATGTAGAGAACTGGTACTCAACGGCATCCAGTTAGACTGGAAGTATAGAACGGTTACGACACAACATAATTTAAAAAATACGATTTGGTACACGTGGTTGAATAATTTTCTGCGTCGTATTAAAAAAAGAAAGAAAGTTAGGGAAAAGCTAGGTAGCAGACATACTCATATCTACTTTCCTATTATAGTCAGGTCAATTAACAGAACTATTACAACTAACCGTCCAGTTATAAGAGACATCATCTATAAAACTGTCATACACAATTAAAATTGTCATCTACATCCGTTCAAGCGATTTCATCTAACAGTAACATATACAGACAAACTAATTGTGAATGATAAGTACTAGGAGAGCATCGCTCAAGGCAGATCTCGATAAGCCCAGGAATAAAACATTCCTGTCGGCTGGCGTTAGAAGACGATTTATGACCAGAGTGGGTGTCACACCGAACAGTAACGCCCCCGCAAAGATTTATTTACTACGACTTAATTGACTGAGGAGGAATAGATTAGATTTAATTCAAACGATTAGCGATAAAGATCTAGTGTCTCTGTGAGAAATGGCTGTGCCGTATTGATCAAGTTTAGTTATGCAAGTTGTAATCGGTTATGTTTTTGATCACACATTACTTCGAGACGCTGATTTATGGAGCATTAAACATTTAGCGTACAGCTTGCAATTGCGTAATTATAACTATGGTGTTCTGTCATCATTTACAAAACACGTAGTTAAATTTATTACTAGTAGGTAACAATGTATGTCTAAGCATTATTTTACTAAATATTGCTTAGACATTCATTGTTTTTAAATTAAAAACTGGTAGATAAATAATTAATGTTAAAGAAAGCAAAATTTATAAATAGGAAACTTATCAAAACATAAATTCGCCGATGAACACCACATTAGTGTTACACACTCATCTTACAAATGATTATATTACGCTTCGGTGTGACACACGCCTCCGTTTCAACACCGGTGACTACCAGTCAGCGAACGATTCATTATTATTGTAATTGGACACGAGACACTAGGATAAATAGCTCGCCTCTGGTTAGTATCTCAGTTAGAACTAGATCCGATTAAAACTAGACCAAACAGCATTTACATAAAGTGCATTTTAGAAACGCGCAGTCAAACGGTGAAAATATCTTATCAATATGTCTCCGGTAAGAAATAATTTTTAAAAGAGATTGAGACTAATTCGGTGATTTAAGTCATTTCTAATCTTGTCTCTTTGATAGGTTATAAATATTATTTGTTGTGAAACAAACCTTTCTAGAAAATAATGCATCCAATGAACCAGTTCTTGTTGGAGAGTAAAGAGTAGAAGATGTCTTACCTGTAACAAATGAAAAAGATACATGAGTATATTTCAAAATAACTGCACATAAAACGAAATTTTTAAAGTAAAATACCAAATGATGTCCAAGAAATCCAAAACGTGGAGGAACCTTGTACTACAGTGGACGTCTCTCCGGGCTTAAATAATGAAGATGATGATGACGAAGTTGAAGTCAACGACAGGAAAACTAGGAAAATAAGTTGGCAGTCGATAGGTTTAGTTACCATCGATAACAACCATATTGTTTATCTCATGACGAAGAAATTGTGCTCTTCAGAATGATATAATTGTAGTCAAGTTCCATAGGCTTAAGTCATTATTGAAGTCGCAAACAAAAACATTACAAAAAATAGGGCGTAAGAAATATTCTGAAGATATTAAAGCAATGGCTTTTATGGCCGTTCATTGGAGTCTTAGTAGACCTTATGGTTCATGAAAGGCAAGATAACCAATTATATAAAGCCAGACTAAACGGTTAAAGTTAAGCTAATAGCTAAGCTAGCGGTAATATCTACTCAAAATACAATATATTTCAAGCACAACACGTACTTTTAATCCAAATATGTAAGATCATCATTTACAGAACATTCTGCTTTTACCATAAACAAGACGATTTTGCTCTTCTCTAGGATAATAATAGATTCAGTTCCTAGCTCCAAATGTGCCGTTACGTCCTTACTGCGACCATAGAGTAATAATAGCGAAGTGTGCCAGATGTGGGCCCTCCCACGGTTTAGTGTGTCTATATTGCCACCTCATCAAGATTGGTCGATACTGCCAACGAATTCAATTTTAAATGAGGAACGAAAAAGGGGTTTGGTGTTCACGACTTTTTTGTTGTTGGCCTATTAGAATTTAGTCTGGATATTTAGATGTTTCCCAAGATATTATATTATTATTTTCAATTGTTCTTTGTCTACTAATACTACTAGATAGACAGGTACTAGCAGTATCATAAGAATTATATCTATCTTGCACGAACGACTGCTCATTGAATATTGCTTTGAAACTGACTCCATATTTCATTCACTTCATTATCTCAACAAATTTTATTACCTATCTATATTTAATGAAAATACTTCTCAAAATAGTCACAATAATTTTAAAGCCTATATAACATTTTCTAAATGATTACTATGTTTATTCAGCTGTCGCATTTGGATCATAAAGTGATTGGCTATTAACATGTAAATAAATATTATGCACCAATAAAACGGGCAGGCGAACGACTCCAATCGAAAGTTGCCATAATAAATAATGCTAACGTTATTTTAGGTGAAATTATGCAGAAAGCAGGTCGATTGTATTTACGTGCTGCTATCACTCTGATAAAATGGGAGATAAAGATGATAACGCTGAAGCTGATTATGAACCCTATACATAGGTTATAACAGAAATTATCAGCATGCAACCACCAATATTGGAAAAAAAAGATAACGTTGTAATAAAACGTTTCAGTAGAGTAAAGAACATGTTGAACATGATAATGTAACATAGAAGAGAAATTCAATAATAACTTATTGAGTGATGTCTCTTTTATGACCAAAAGTATAGTGTTAATTAGAAGAAATGAATAACCTTCAGCTAAGGTATTAAAAGAGACATGTACAACAAAATGTTTACGCATTTGAAAGGCTTCAGCATAATGGATTTACTTTTACATAATTTCTAAATCCGATGCCCGCCAGTAAAGCCGCGAGCCAAATTAAAGAAAACTTTTGAATCGTTTTTTAAATGTGACGTGGTAATTAACCTCTGAAGTCTAAGCTAGAATTAATTCGCAAACAAGAATTAATTTCACCTTAAGGCGGTATTTCACTATTAGTTAAAATTGATGGATCTAAGTGAATTAATAGCAGGAAGTTGTTCCTAAACAATTGGAGAAAACGGTGTTATTATAACAAATAAAACGGGCTTCAAAAGCCATTCATTGACCCGAAAACTTCAGAAAATAATAAATACAGTAATAAGGAGTTGAGATTTATTGGATTGACCTTTAAAGTTTATAGAGCATACTGGTTTTGCACATAAAAAAGCACCTGCGTTTAGTATTCATGAGAATGGCAGTGAGATTAATAACATAATTAACTTTGATAGAAAAAACAGAACTGTATAAGCCCCATATGGCAAACTAAATAGCCATCGAAGAAGAAATAAAATTAAGAATCATACTGCTAGAAACACTATGCATTAATCAGTTAGTTAAGCGTTAACTCAATATAAATATGAAATCATATTTCATCGTCTTCAAAAAGTAAAACATAATTTAAACACTCAAACCTTGACTTAACTCCAAAGAACATGCAACTTGAAGCATCAAACTCGAGTGCAAAAAACTAACAAAGAGCTTGTACAAATATAAAGAACATTACATACAACTGTTTAGATTCGCTACAACGTCATCACTTCGCAACAAGGCATCACCTGAGTGCGGTCACGTAATCATCGGATATAACTTTGTAGACTGCAAATCATCAATAGATTGTGAAAATTCCAATAACTCCTATATTGTTGATTTCATAAACTTGTAACTCGAGTATATTTGCCAATAATAATGTACAGAGCTCAAATATTAGTCATCCCAGATTAGCCTATGACTATACGGGATATGATATTCAAATTTAGCTATGGTATAATAAATAACAATTTCGCCAAAAAGGATATAAAAATGCCGAGTCTTATAAATTTATATAGGCTGCAAAAAATAAATTTATACAGATACATATGTGAGAGTAAGAAGTGTTGCTTCGTGGACAATAACATAAGAACGTTGAATTTTATTAATGATATCATAGGCTTGACTATGATATCTTGCAGCAATATTGAAACAGCAGACAGATATTTTGCATAGCCATTAAATTAGGGATTAAATTACATATTAGCAGAACCGTAACGAAGACTAAATAAGTTTCATGATTATGTATTTGTAATACATTTTCCTCTACAGTCATGAGTTCATGACCAGACAAATTGCAAACAATAGTGGGAAATATTATAAAAAATATACACTACCACACATAACTTTAACATTTGCATGAATTTGTGATTTTCGAGCACTTAAACATGTTTCTCTTGGTCAGAACACTAAAAATCACTTAATTTAAGTAAGTTTTTGTCTGCACACAAAAACGAAAACATAGTAATTAATAATTTAAGTTGAAATGAGTCAAGGTAGTATTAAGCCGAAATCCGAGCACAATGCAACAGTGATTGAACTGCAAATGCTAAACAATGAGTTAGAAATACTTAAAATAGATATTGCAGAGCGCAGCATCGCAGCAACGGGAAGCGGGTCAGGTTATTATTAACGCGTACAATTAAGAGTTGCTACCGCTACACTATCGGAGGCAGGTGTAGGGCAGTAATACAGCTGCACGTGTCATCTACGTAAAGACTAAACACAGACAATAATAAAATATGTAAGTACATGTATAACTTCATTTAAATTAATATACAATTGACTGTATTATATTAGTATGTATTTCATTAATATAACAAGAAAAATATAAAAAACTCCTCAATTAAATATGTACATAAAGGCCGAGTTTTATGACGCTATATTCCTAGCTGAATATGGCGTCATTAAACTCCTCTTCGCTGTCGACTGGTAATGCTAATATATAACTTAAACAATAAGAAATAAATAAAAATACCTCGTAATAAAAATAAATATTCATAATTAAATTTTAATTGGAACATAATTTAATAATAATGACGATAGAAAATGAATAAAATACCTAACACAATTTATTTAATCATATACAGGCTTATTATATTATAATGTATATGTAGACAATTTAGTTTATACTCAGCTATATTAAAATAATTATATACATAAAATAATATGTATGTAATTATTTGGATAGGTCTGTATTCATATGTGTATATAGTATATACCCTATTGAATTTCATAAATCGCTACTTGGCCGTCTTCCTTTCTCCTAATTTATGCTGTGCCATGCAATAAATTATTAAGTGTTGAGTAACAATACATTTTAAACTGTCTTTTGATTTTTTTGATGTGATGTCATTTTAGTCTACAATTCATGCAATAAGTTTTGTGTCTTGAAAATGTTTTTCTCTTAATCTTAAATCATAGGGAAGGCAACAGCAACATCCTTACAATCGTCCTAAGTATGTCGAGTCAGAATTTTTTTAGGTCGAAAACTAATAATAAGTATCATAATTTGTTCCTAAATTCGTAATATGTTTTGAAATTTCTAAAATTTGTTGAGTGAGACTTCTGCAGCGTTTGTGATAGCTTTAAGTCAGTTAACAATAACACATGCACGCAATATGGTGCACATTGTACTGAATACGTGAAGTGTATGCGTTACATGTGGAGCAGTTCAGCTGTAGTAAGTACAAAAGTGCGATAACCTCCTTAACTTGAGAACGTTCTTCTACGTTTTATGATTCGTTACGAGACTTATTTTGTCGTTCTACAATTAGCTAAGAAACTATAGAATTTGATTTTGCATTTAATTTTAATAGTTTGAGTCTTTTATTTTGAGTCCAATGTGTGATTCTCTTCTATGATGAAGAGTTCTTCTTGTTTGATGTGAGAGAAAGCTCTTCTTGAATGATTCTCATCTGTCAACATGTCTTTAGAAATCAACGATTCTATAATAAATATCATTTCACTCTTCTTAGTTTATCTTAGAAAATTGGGATACTTTTCCATCATAATCAATATAAAAACCACTTCAAATAGCTTCGTTTCTTCGTCACATCAGAGTGGGCTAAATTTATATTTCCGCATAATGAAATTTGAGTGATGTGTGTTGACTATTCCCAAAAGGAAACACTAATGGAAGGACAGTTTCCTTTCTGAGAACTGCTGAACTACCGAGGTATTTCGAGAGTATAATGTAAGCTCAGGAGATCTTTCGCCGTTTAGTAAAGACGGATTGTTGAGGGAATGAATTAAACGGGTTGGATCAGGTTCTGTATAGTTTCTGTTGAATTTTAGAAATATGTTGCTAGACTTATTATTTAAAATCTCTGTTAAAGAAATCACAGTAACATTTAAAGGTCTGAAAAATGCAAGCGATATAGGTAAGATATATAAGCGATATAGGTAAGATATATAAGCGATATAGTATTGAAATTCCAGCACATTGCTTTAATATTACTGTATGTAAGTAACAAAATTTTACAGCCTAATTAATATTTCCATCGAACTTTCTTCCATAATTCACTTATAAATTCTTTTCTGACAGCGTCATTTGTTTTCTTTACACAAAGAAATGCTCCGGCGCACAATTTTTGTAATCTCGACATTTTATCGAATAGCCGTATGGTTGGGGTTTTATCGTGCTATTGTTATCAACAATTTCTATTTATGTTGCTAGCGCCTACGACCGTGCACTCACGTGGGCCGATATTTTGTTTCTGTGTTGTTCAGTATTTGTATTATCAACTATCAGTTTTGACGCAAACTTTTGTAGATAAACTTAAATACATTACACGTCTTTTTACCTGATAACCGTTTGTGACCATTAGCTAGTAACATTTGCAAAGTGTGTGATATGGCAAAACATATTAATGGGCCACATGCTTATTAAGACAAAAGAGAATACCATCCCTTGAGGTCAAATTGATTATCGTTTTAGAATACACAGTTGGTAACAACAATATTTTAAAATAACATGCATTTGACAGTAGTAAGTGTATATTATCAGTCAACACCCTAAATTAAGAAATATATGAATAAAATAAAACTAGTAAAACGAAAGTTCCTGTAAGAACATATCCAAATAATTACCGGAATAAAACAATTCAAAAGTAAGCAAAGCAAATCTAGGTCAAATCTTAGGCTAACAATCGAAACTAAATGAATTTGTCAAAGAAAATGATCTTAGAAATGACAAACGGTCACCTGAGTACGTATCTATTAAAACAAAGATACTCGAGAGCTTTCTAATTGCTTGGAACAGCCACTAATTTAGATTTATGATGATTTTTAATTCATTTAAACAGTCAAACTGCACTCGAAACTAATCTTTATGGTGATGGTTATAAAGGTTTCGTTATAAAAGGTTTCAATGACGAATTGCTACGCAAAAGGGCAACGTTATGATAAATAGTGCATGCGTAAGAAGCACGTTGCGCAGGCGCCGTTTGTATTAAATAGGAAAAGGGGAAGGAATAATCATTAATTTCAAAATGTTTTTTAATGATGCAGAAGGTATTACAAGGAATGATCGTCAAGAGCAGGGTGTCACCTAATTTCATAGTGATAATGCACTAACAGCACCTATAGTTGACAAAACTTAACAAGTAATTATAAAATTAATTAACCATCTTGACGAAAGCATTAATTTACTAAATTATAAAAACTAAGATCACATTACAGACATTTATGAGACGTTTGATGTCAAACGCACAGCAAAAAGTCAGACTTTCAATACTATAGACAAGTAAGCAGATACAACTAACGTACAAGTTGGCCTTAGTACTTACAAGCTAGGGTTAGGAACCACTACTCGCCCGGAGCGATTAAATCATTAACTCGTTCAATGACAGCAGTTTCTCGGTAGTTTAACTTACAAGGTTAAAAAGGTCAGGGTAAATGACCTCTTGCTTCCTTTTTCAGTTAGTTTTCTCTATATTTATCGTAGTATAACACGCGAGTTGATTTACAAGCCTACTTAAACTAATTTTAGGTTCCATTCCAGGTGACACTTAATTTGCTTCGTTCAGGTGGCGCCTTGGGAGTCGGGACTCTTCAGGATATTTCCGGCCACCGTTGGCGTGGACTTGCTGACAATAAGCAATAGGTAAGTTGCCCTACAGTCGACCAGTAAGGATCAAGCCCAAATCCAGCGACAACGCATTGAGTTCTACGCGCCCCTCAATGAGATATAAGCAAAATAGACGAGGCTCACGAAGCCGATGACTGTTAGGGCTGTGGAATTTATAAATGATTTTAATTTTGTAAAACAAACTGAAATTTTGTGGGCTGTGAGATTGTGGGATTGTTTTACCGTAGCCCTGGGTTAGGTGGTCAATAAAAGACTGGTATACGCACTTGTTTTAACCAGAGCAGCAGAAGTTTTATGATGATTTCCCACCTCAAAAAAAGGTAATATCTAGTTGAAAGCCTAAATATTATTGCACTGTTGATGAACGCGTAAATTCAACCGGCGTTTTTATTTAGATATATAGAGTAAAAGGGTGAGATAGTAAAATTTGGTTCGGCCGAGAGCACTGTCTCGCCCGTGTGCTCGCTACGTATGATCAAGGCTTTATCGTTATTGAAAACAAGCAAGAGTTAAGTAATTAAATGCTTAGATCTTCGTGCTTAGCACTAATTACTCGAGCCGGTTATTATTGCACTTAGCCAGGTATTATTAAATGCGCTCGCACAGCTAATAAGGTTCGAAGTGTAAAAACTTAAGTGGTGAAGTAACCTTTCGGATGAAGAAAAGTGGTGATGCCTGGTGTTGCACTTTTTTTTGCTGTGGTTATTAACTCATTATAAAGTTCTTGAAAAATACATGGAGTAAAAGGACAGGATGCGAGTTGAAAAACGCACGTTCATCGGATTGAAACGCGATAAAAACGTTTTTGACGTTATTACGCACTAGTGTTTTCACCATGAAAGAAAAACTTAGATTTCTTTTTTTGTGTTTAGTTAAATAAAATATAATATTAGAGCATTACCGTATTCAAAGTGTAATTACGTGGTCCGGTGGGCTAATTTGTGAATAGATAATATCATAGATTACAGTTTTGATACTCGTCTTGTTAATTTCGACGCATTGGGGTGAAGTATATTATGACTTATGTTTTTTGGTACAAGTGTTAAAAACAAGCATTTTGACGCTTGTAACAAAAACATAAGTGTACAGTACATCATGTATAGTGATTTATTTCTTATCTTAATATTTTTTTTTTACATTTAGTTCATTAAGCCACTAGAGGACACCAGTGTCCGCATACTTATTGTCTTTTAGTTGTATCAGTAATTACGGTATTCGAAAGGTTAATTGTTCATTAGTAATTTTTTAATAAATAAATACTTTAAAAATAACATTTACTCTCATATAATTAAGGGAGTTTTTTTAATATTATTGTCTCCTAGCCATATTTTTTCATTCTTTTTTTTTAATTTTAAGCAGAAATTAAGTTTAAAATAGTCAGTACCCTAAAGGTACAGCCACGTGCGATAATTTTGGTTACCAAAATTTTTTTGATATACGTTACGTCAGAATAATAATTCTAAATCTTACAACACCTGATTTATTACTTATCGAACTAATTATGACAATTTATATCACAAAACACGTTTTACGTGGTGTGACGGGACTTGCGTGCACCAATGTAACTATATCAAAAGTAATGAGGTCACAAATCAACCAGGTTAATGTCCTAATGCGCTGTTCTTTTTTTAAATCAATAAAAGATTCGGTCATAATTTCTGGCCAGTAATAAATTGAAGAAAGATTATAGTTCATTTTTTTAATCCTAGACTACGATTTGACAACTTAAAATGTCAAACTCCAGAAAATTGGGAACATATTTCAAGAATGTGACATTCTTAGTTGTCAAATCGTAGTCTAGAATTAAAAAACGAAATATAAAGTTTTTTTTTTCCGACTTTACAAGACGGAATAATAGAAAAGAATTTATTCGACGTGGGTAATATGTAATATACTTAGAAGAAAACCATCATGATGTTATGTTATGTGTTTATATAATTATACTCGTACATATATGTAAAGGTTGACTGACTGGGCAATAACCTATCCTAACCTACCAAGAGAGAAACAAGCAGAGATCTGCGAGTTTTAAGATCGTGTAAATGTAAACGTTTGTTTATGTCAATTCATATGAAAATAAACAGGTTTTCCGCTATTGTCACAAGATGGCGTTAGTTCAGTTTTTGAACACATTCTTCTTTAAAGAAGTTAGTTATGCAAAGTTGCTACATATATTTTGTCAATGGATTTTTTTTCGTGATTTTTGGGTTGGTCTCATAGTAAAAGTTGTTCATATTGCTGTCTACAATGATCCTTTTTAAGTAAAGACCAACTGTCGTATCAAGTTTGTATATTCGTCAGTTTCAAACAGTGGCTATCTAAAAATTTAATTCGGCCTGCCACAATGCTTTCCGTATTCCTTCCTAGTTCTTCAATTCGTAGAGCTCCTTAGTAGTCCTAAGATGAGCTTTACGAATAATGACAAATGCTTGCACTGACTGGACAAGTCCACTCAAATCTGTATCTTTCTTCAAAAGACCATCTCAGACACTTTTGACCATTATGTAGATATTTGTCGTATGGACTTTAAGAGACTTTGACCCCATAATTATATTTCAATGTTTGTTCTCAGGGAACTCAGCTAATAAACACCGACCTCATCTAGTTGAAAGTAAAAAAAAAACGACGAAAAAATAGACAAGTTAAAGTGTTTTATTTTTTAACCCAATTTGCAAAATAAATATCATTTAACATTTAACCAAGAATCTATTTACAATAAACCCCACGTGTATAGAAAAAATACGCCCCATATGAATCGCTTAGTTCATGGCTTGTGCCATTGCTACCTGTTAGGCCGGGTCGCGTGACTATCATAGCAAGGGGACCGCACCCGCGTGGCAGCAATAGTCATATGATAAATATTGTATACTCGTTACAGTTGTTACTAAGGGAACTACACAAAAAGAGTTGTACGAAAAAAGGAAGTACTTATTATGATATCCTAGTATATTGATTATCGAAGTACGGTGTGATAAAAAAATATATGAATGGAAATGTTTAAACACATTTTCTTACAAAAGACGTTCACTGTTGGATATAGACTAAACTAAATATCACCACAATTAACGGTCCTGTGCGTCTCGCATCCTTCGGATTCCCGTAACCCATCAAATATAATTAATCTTTGATGTTCGTCAGAATAAATAGGTAGTAAGTATACCTAACATATAATCAGCCCTTTAGGCAAAGACCTGACTCTCCCTTTTTCACACATTATCACTTTGTTAAGGGCTGGGACAGTTTGTCTGCTGCGGGCTTCCCGTCAAATTATAATTTAGGTTATATATATATTTTTTATTTGTACTTGACCGCTATCTCACCTGATGGAAAGCGACGATGTGATAATAAGCTCATAATAAAATAATGTGCCTCACCGTCAACGATTGCATCACTGCTTACCACCAGCTGGGATTGCAGTCAAACACTGAATTATATCAATTAAAAAAAAAAAGTTTATGTGTCCCAATATAAAAATAAAAAAAATACGTCACGTATTATCTTAATCACGCGTAATCAGATTAATTTTATAATGTCAAAACACGTTAATCCTTTGTCAGGTTACATTTCTGTTGTTTTATCGACGGGTACCCCCTTTGACATTTGTCGAAACGCAACGTTTGCGTGACTCGCACTGATATCGGTGAAGCATCGAAGCCAGCCAATGAGATGCGTTCTAGTTGTCAAGTAGCTTTAAGGTGTGCCTGCCGACTCCTTTGCTAACAAATCGATGAAGGAAAAGTGAGCTTACACAGCTGTTGTATCCACGCCCTTTTCTCGAGCATTTTATTGAAAGAAACGTAAGTTAACGTCACAATTTTTGCAAGAGTCCTATAATTTTGAGATTACTAGCTTTCTGCCGCGGCTTCGCCCGCGTGAAATTAGGGTTCTCCATACAAACTTTAGACCACCATTACATCCCTTTAAAAGGCGAATTTTGAAAAAGCCTTTCTTAGTGTTAGCCAACGTCATAAAAGGAAGCCTTGTGCAAAATTTCACGCTTCTAGGCCCAGTAGTTTTGGCTGTGCATTGATATGTCAGTCAGTCAGTTTCTCCTTTTATATATATATAGATAAAAGATAAATAAAGATATTTTATCCTTCGTTTTCATCGCGACTTCATTGCGTGTATCGTTTATGTCCCACGAGAACCAATGAATAAACATACACGAGTGTCTTTTTTGCGTAAAAAGTCCTCAGGAAACATACCTTTTGTCATCTTAGTGTTTTTTTTTTACACGTGCAACATGACGACATTATGAATACTAAAAGCATCCGCCGCACAACTTATTTACACCTTATGCTAAGTAGGAGGCAAGGAGAGAAAGATATTCATAAGATAAAAACGTTGACAAAAATGTATACGAATACCGCGTCGAATATTTTTGTTTCGAGATTTAGAAATGTGCACTTAACACTACTTTTACGATCATTGTACCGTTTAAACAGTTTTTATTCATGCTCAAATTGCTTTACGCAACAGAATGCATGCACTTATAAGCAAGAGCAATGTTTCTTCCAGAAACAAGCGGTACATCACTCTAATTACTATGCAGTCTTATCGTTCATTTTATCGATGTTGTAATATAATTTATCTGATTTCCATTGTACTGACGACTGCCAAGTAAAAGATAAATTGCTCCAACCAAAGAACAATTTGTAGGGGTGTCGAAATTAAATACAAGTTCAAGCAGTTTCGTTCCTGCTTTATTGGATAAAAATAAATACGAAAGCAATTTAAAAGAACAATAATCACGCCTCAGTTTGGGGGGTGGCCCTTATGTGGGACAGGGCACAGCAGTCATTGAACTCGGTTGGCTAATGGAACCTCTAATTATGACCTATTTTCTGACATTACCGTCGTAAATACTTCGCGAGTTTTATTGCCGAGGTGAATGAAACGAGGAGGAGTACCTTTACCTCGGGCACGTTGTGGCTTGTGCTTGCTGTGGATAGTTGTGTTCATTGATATAACATCAATGGTTGCATTCAGCCTGATCGGAACTTATGGCACTGATAGATTTTATTCATTGACTTACTTTAATTTACCACTACTCATACAAACCACACAGTGACACAAAGATAACTAAAATTGAAGAACTGGATTCTGATTTAACTTTTTTGGTTCACGATTCGTAAATTAAAGAATTATTAAAAAAAAATGTCTTGTTTACCCCACTCCTTACCTAATTTCTTCGATTTGACAGTACGATGTGACGTCACAACATGGCAATCAATCCTATTCTCATTTGGAACGCAATGTAGAATCCATTATTTATGGTTACATAGACAATAATATTGTATTAGTAATATTAAGTACTTATTATGATAATTTAGGTAAAAACACACAAATATGTTATGTCACTGTCTGAATGTCACTGTGGCGGTCAAACTAAGTTTTAGAGGACGGTATTGGTTTCGAATTTTGCGCATAGGCATTGGAAAAAAATCCTCTTGACAACTATATTTTGATAACAACAGAGAACACAATTGTGGCCTCATCTAGTTATATAAATTGACGAAAAAAATTACGATGTAAAAGTGTTCTTCGGGACCGGTCGTTGTGGCGACGTTTGGGGAGGCCTATGTCCAACAGTGGACGTCTTTCGGCTGTATAGATGAAAAGTGTTCTTACAACAAACCCATTTGCAAAATAAATACCCCTTACCCCTTTCTTATCCATTTTTAGACTTAGGTACGTTCACATTTAAATCAGAAGTATAGCAATGAAGATAGTATAGTAGTAGTGTATTTTTTATAAGAACACGAAATATGTATACTTTTGTATTCTAAATAACATTTCCTTTTTGAGCCCCAAACATAATATTGTCTCTTTACCACCCTAGGTTGACTGGTAGAGAATGCCTAAGGCATTAAGTCGTTGTGTTGTATGAAAGGTTTGATGTGAAAGCGTAACACCAGGGCCTGGGAATAAGGCAAGGAAGGAATGGGGTAGGTTTTTTAGTCAGTCTCCGGCCAAGAGCGGGATTCGTCATTGGATGATTTTTACCTACCATAAAAAAACCTTGTGTTGCATGAAGAATAAATAAATAAGTATATGTATTGTCCAAAAGTAAAACCACCAAACATCGTATCTTACTTTTAACAACGCAACAAGACATTCAGGTGCTTGTAACAGTCGAATCGTCACCATTACTCAGGTTCCCGGGACATTAATACTATGCGATTGACATAGAACCGAATCAATGGCACATACATTACCGGAGCCGCCACAGGCTACAGCGGTCTAGATAATCTGATTAACCTGAAAGCGTAGCCATGAATTATTTGCAGAAATTATATTACGGTTACTGGCTTTTCATTTACAATAGCTTTTCCTTGTTGTACGGGAATTTATGGGTTCATATGGTTGTTTTGGTGTTAAACATTAAGATTTTTCTTTTTGATTCATAATAAGATGGTATTTTTATGATCTGACTAGGCATTCATGGGTTCAAATTCAAGCAGGTGCATTACTTTGTGTTATTAATTTTATCACCACTGGTATCTCAAATCGGTGGGGAAAACGGCATGTCCTAGAACCATGCAACATCCACCAACACCCGCACCTGCATTCCTGAACCGCGCGGTGGATTACGGCCCATTCTCTCTCCTAGAATGGAGGCCTGAGTCCCAGCAGTGGGAACATTTAAGGCTGATGCTATGCTAAGTTAATTAAGCATTATAATAAAGCCACGGTTTTTTCTGAAACAGTTTTAATGGGCCTGGAATACGCGCAACTAAAGGATTACGTGTCGGTTTTAGTTAGTCAAAACCTGACACTCAATTCAGGGTTTTTTTTTTATGGTGGAAAGAATCTTCGAATGACGAATCCTGCCCTCAAGCGGAGCGAGAGACAGTGTCAGACTTCTACTGACTAAACGACTCAACCCATTCCTTCTTGCCTTAGTTTCAGGGCCTTGGTGTTCCGCTTTCGCATCAACCTTTTCATCCAGGGTAGGAGGAGTAACAACAGGTAATTGTAAAAATTTACTGAAAGATAGTAAAAATATACTACAATGAAAATAATGTTGACTCTATTTTTTTCCAGTAAATCAAATAATATTTAACAATAAAGCTTCAATATAATTATGTAGTACTACACTTCTCTTTGTTATTGTTAATTGTAATTAATTAACCAGAACTTGCACTCCATTTAATCAAGTACACAATAAACCCACCCCACAAATTCACAAAGTGGTGTAAAAACCAAAAATTTATGCATAGTGTCGCCGCACCTTTACAACATTCTTATCTGTGTGTATATCTAATGTCATTAATCGAATTTGAGTGATAAGATAGTCGCGTACAAATTGTTTTAAAATTGCTCTTTAGACTTTGATAAAGTAGACTGCATTTTGAGATACAAATGAAATTATTAAGATTAAACTACCAACAAAGTGATTCCCATAATATCTACTTACATATAAATAACAACAAAATCAGCCTCATGCAGAAATGTTGCAATAGCAACTCGAGAAAGATTACAAGATGTTAACACCAATCAGACATCCTAAAGTGATTTTCGACCTTAAAAGTCTTGTAATAAGGTCGTTTATAACTTATCACTCATAAATAGGGTCCCTCTACGTGATATCATAGTAATTTGTCATCAGTAATGTGACCACCGTACTCCGCAAGGCCGAATAATTGAAATCGCTATATAAATCTTATTATTCGTCTCCCGGTATAATGATTAACAGAGGTCGATGACCGCGCTATTCAAAATGGCTGACTGCAAATCGCGGTTTTTGAAAATGGAATTTATAGCCAATAGCGATGTGGTTATTGGCTATTGAGCCTGGTTGATTTTGAATGCAATGTTTCGTTTTATCGGCAATTCTTGTGCATAAAGAATGTTTGATTGTTACTACATCAAGATTTTACTACTGCAGTACTATTATTTGAGACATTTATAGGAACGGCAGCAAATGATCGCTATAAAGTTTTATTTTTAAATTCTTTGCAATATTGGGTCAAGGAGGTTCAACAGCTTTCGTGTTTCCATCGAATTTGTCGTTCAGATTACAAAATTTTCGAATTCCCACAATAGAATATAGGACCTACAGATCTTCGACGACATTAATCGAAAACCAATTTACTTTCTACATCTTTGGGATCCATTCACACGTAGTTTCTATTCAAATTAACGTCTATAACTTAAACAAGATCGTTCGATTCGGTCATGGTATCGTAAAATGACACTGCACAACCGATTGAATGGTGACCTTCGATTACTATGGGGCTGTGACCAATCTGTGACTTTAAATTGTTAAAGTCATGACGGTTGTCAGTAGTTCACTCACTGTTGTCAAAATAGGGAAATATGTAGGTACTATAATTAGAAATTGTTATAAGGAAAAACTGTATTTTGTTGGTTGCACATTTGTTTTCCTACATTCAATATTATTATTGAACTGTCTGAATTCCGAAATTGTAGTTTTTATTCTTCAATATGTATTCACCTTTCGACTACCGTAATTACAGACACAATTAAAAGACAATAGGTGTACGGATACCAGTGTCCTCTTGGGGCATAATGAATAAAAATTTAATTTAGAGACAAGTTTCTTGTTATTGAACAAGTGACTTTTACTGTTATCTATCCTAGGTCAAGGTAGGTTACTTAATATATATTTCCTAATTTCAAGAGGATTAAAAGCTACGTTTTCGTTTTAGTAAACACTAAATTCTTAGTTTTCAAGGTCACCAACGAGTTTCCCTTAGATATCATCGTAAAATTTCTCACGTAGGTAAGCTAAACAAGCAAAACTTTTTTGTTTTCCTTCCAAATTCTTAAAAAAAAATATCACACAAAAAAACATCGAATACGATTAGTAGCTTCGTTAAACACAACTCTTCGTACAAACATCGATCGTTAAACATTGGAATACCTCATTTCTTATTTACTTTTCCACGGCAGCCATCGTTTCCACAAGCTTGAAGAATAGGTCAACTTAAACAATTCGTACCAGAAATGTCTCGTGCTCACGCGAATCAACGCTTGACATGCATTCGTGTATTTCGACAGTATTTTATAATAAAAACATCAACTTTCACTGACTACGAAAAAGCTGACATTTCTGGTTCACTTCAGGAGTGACAAAAAGTCTTTTGAATTGGTTTTCGACATTGTTAAGAAAGAAAAAGAGAAGCACCATTGATCGAATCGATGCATTCTGTGAAGAAAGTTACTGATTGTAAATGCTTTGAAAACATTTGAATCCAAAAACTTTAAAATGTTACTGTATACTTTAACTTTTTCTATCTTGTCATCATCATCATTAACCTTGTCAGCACTATTTTACAACTGCCTAAAGAGGATATCCTGCATATTACCAACTTCTTTGGTTAAATTTTTCCTAAGATTACTTTCAAATTTACTTCCAGCATTTATGTTTTCTATACTTGGCAGCAATGCTATATCATTAATACATTTATGGTTTACGTGTTTATAAAAAATATTCATATATGTTTACGAGAGCTATAAAATTTTACAGCTGCTGTTACTTAGGGTACATATATCTATGACAAATCGTTTATTGCTATTTTCAAATGACAATGCTTCTACAATTATATTGCTACTGCTTTTCGGATCCTTTGTATGAATTTGTGTTTATTGTCTTTGTAGTCTTTGTTTTATTAAAGAATTATGCATGCTTGTTAACTTTGTTGTTGTTATTTTTTACAACCTTGTCTCCTTCCGTTGTCTTTTGCCGTTTTGTAATTACGAGTATATCCGTTGCGGCGGTTTTAGTTGGGTCATCGATGGTAAATTTACTAAAAATAATCAATCCAACAATATTTTTTTTATCATCAACGGAATTGACCAAAGCGTCTATATCTTCTAGCTTTACAGTTACAACTTATTACAGCGTATATCATGTTTAGTAACTATCACCTGACTTAATGATATGAATGAAGTAAATAGTAATAAAAACTCCACATGGAATGTGCAAGAATACATCTTATAAATAAATATTAGCCTCAACTAGGTCATATGTCTATCTTACATCATTAGTAATGGGATATTACGTGGTTATTCGTTTACAGAGAGGAAATACGCCATTAGACGTTTCCGCATTTAATATTAAATTAGGAGAAAGACCATGTGTTTGTTAGAAACTATATTATTTTGAATCCATATTGGCTTTTAATCAATAGTTATTAAAATTTGATTGAGTCTTTGACTGATAGTTTAATTGAAGGTGTAGCTTTCATTGGCTTTCGTACGGAAGTTCATAATAATAATGGGTAATTAAATTATGCTTAAGTCCCAGCAGTGGGAACATTATAAAGCTGAAGCTATGCTATGCTATTAGAAAGCTGTCCCTGACAGCTTGCTCGCCTTCGATCTTAGGACGATATTTAACTATACTGATGTACTGAATAAATTAACAGTTGATATTATCTATTAGGACTCCAGTTGGTAATACACTACTACCACGATTTTCGTGTGCTAGTCGAAAACGATCCTAAATAAATATATTTCTATATGAAAAGTATCCTATGTTTGGGGTGGAGAAATAACAAACATATACAAACACATCCTCTTGCCTTAGTAATACCAATTAGTCTAATAAATGCACGGTTCCTATGGTATATAGACCACAACAGTAAAGCAGCAGTAAAAACTTATCTTCCAAATATTCGTTCTTCTGAACAAGATCCAAAAAACATTCCCCAAACATTCTCCAACTTAAAGTAAACAACTGCAGACAAACTTCACAGTCTCTCAACCCAAACAAGCGTCGTTATAGACACAAGGACGGAAGCGTCGAGACACGTGTTCAATTCCGGCCATGCCCCAAGCTTCCTTCAAGTCCTCATTAACCAACTAAATGTGGAACATGTCCACACTGTAACGAACATGTTGGAAAAGAAACATGTTGGTGACACGGGTGATTTATTTCAGTTGGTTAACAGTGTTAAGACAACTTGTTGTTATGTGGTAATTATGTTGTAACTTGTCTGTGAAGTTAGATGAAGTTTTAAACAAGCGGTTTGAGATTAGTTCTTGCATATAGGAGTTGAGAGACCTCATATATGAAGTAATTCTAAGTAATTCTGGATGAGAACACAATTTCAACTGGAAATATGGCGCCGTCTGTAAACTTTTTCATTCATTTAGTATTATTTTTATTGATAAACTTGCTTTTGGGCCCTATTTCTCCTGCTGGTAAGCGATGATGAGGTTGATTTCCATCAATGTCTAGAAGTACTTAAAGAAGCCCGAGTTGCAGCTTTAAGGATTTTTCAATTTTTCAATAGGTGATGGCACAATGAATTTGTATAGAAAGTGTACGCATAATATAGTTTAGACGATGTAGTCATCACGTCGTGTTGTTAACTCTGAAGAAATTGTGAAATAAGGTTGAATACAGAATAACACGAAATTGTAAAATTTTTGTAAATTAATTTATTCTAATTAAAAAATTAATTTACTAATATTTTACAATTTAACACAACGGGGTTGGAGATGGCGGTAAGACTTAGATGTCTGAAATTACTTAAAGCCAATGGGAACTATGGAAGGAAGGAAGGGAGGCCTTTACCCAACAATGGGACAGTAAAGGCTAGATATAATAGTCAACTACCTACTCAACCATAAATACAATATTCATGGATGAAACCCTAATCTACGAATATCGACTTTCATCAGCCCATTCACACATTCCTGGAACGAGTTTGAAGACAATTGGAAGTCAAGTGTCCGATGCGACTTTTTAATCGCATGACGGAGCGTTATATCGTACACAAACAATCGTAGCAAGAGATCTCGTTTCTCGCATCCAGAGTTCCCACGCCCCCGTGGGAGAGATGGGACGGGGTGTCACAGAGTAAGAAGATACAGAAAGGCAACTTTGTTGGGATACAAAAGTATGCATCATCTACGACACTTCTGCCTGACAACCGTTTAGTTCACTTTTGCTCGCACGCGATACGAAAATTTCAAAGGTGCTTTGGCGACGCGCCCCAGAATTCAAGCGAAATTTATTTATGTGATCGTGATGGTACATATTACTGTCATGCTTGTATTTCCTGAAGCTAAAGGCTGAAGTAATAAGAGGGTTTACATAAGTATCTATTCCCTAGTAAAGCTAAAGTGAAACCTTAAGTGAAAATAACGTCGCGGGTGACCGTTGAAATTACCTTTTTAATGTTGATTTACGGTGTTAATTTCAACTGTCATCAGGAACTATAAATTCCTTTATTTCAAAATGCAAATGGCCTTTTTGAGTTAGCAAATCATTAAATAAATGCTTACGATCTGGGTAGAGTGACAGTTAGACTTTTACTAACTATACTCACCCAATTTCCTTAAGTTGTTATTTGCATTCCAGAACTAAGATATCTCTTTCGAACTATCCGTTGACATGATCTTCAGATTCACTGTAAATACATAGCGATATAAGTAAAACTTAAAATCAGAAACTAAAAATACGTAGAAGAACCCAGTATCTAAAAAATAAAGCTTCGAAAAGAAGTTGGAAGCAAGGGATTTCAGTCAAGTTAATAATGTAGTATGTAGTCCTTCTGCCTATAACTACTCTTTGGTATCAAACTATATAACTTACACACACAACTGTTACAAATATTGATAGTGATGCACATGTTAGGACCCCGTGTTTACTCCTGCGCCCTACAAGGTTCCGCTATAAAACGTTTATGTAATAGAAAAAAGTACGCTTTTCAATTGGTAAGTCTTTAGATAGCTTGATTGAGATCTCCTATTAGAAATGTGCAAGTAGGTAATTGCTTTGGTCAAAAAATAAATACTGGCCATTTACAAGAGCAAGACCAGTTAGGTTAGGATGCCCTTAGCTTTTGAAATTCAAAAAGGGAATAGAACATTAGAATTGATGTAAGTAGGCTAACTGTATTTGGAGTAGGGTCGGTAGGTAAAAACGTCTTTTAGACTTGAACAACTTCAATGAAAATGAAGGTTTTTAGGAAAATTCACACCACCACTCACAAGTTGGCACTTAGTCGAGAGGTCTAGTCTGAAAACGCATACATGACGTTGACATCAATTTAAATAATGCAATTAACATAAGCGTTTTGACATCTACCTGGCAAATGTCATTTTAGAAAACCCTCTTTGTACACGTGTAAAATGGGTCACAGACTTTTTTGATGCCTTTTTAGGGCAATGAATTTTAATTATCTTTGCTATGTGGTTATCTGGCAACAAACCGCATACAATAAAATTAATATATTGTGACCGCCTACAAAACTAAGACGTTTAAAAAAAATGCTTTGTCAGTCCAGCAATAAAAAAAAAACAGGTTAAACAGAATAATTGAAACAAAAAATTCAGTATTTTATCTCATTATGTTTAGGTTCGAGCCAATAGCTACATTATTATGCCATTGTATCAATCTTCACACCTGTCAATTAGCCTCAAATTGAACTCCGTGACGAATGCACAATTTTGCGTTTTTCGTATACGATAATGGGTGCCTACAATAGGAGCGCCGATGTTAGTTACCGATTAGCCCTGATGTGTGGACGCGGCATGAATGCTATAGCAAGCAGTTTTATAGACCGTAAAATTCGTTGTCTATGATAAACGTTGTTGATATTGTTACATGGGAACTGAAATGAATTCTAATGTAAACGTAAATGTAATGTAAATTATTCCCTAGTAGGTAGATAACGGAATCTAGTTTTATTTACTGTTGAACATCATGCAAATTCACATGAACATATAACGAAAAAATAGTTAAAATAAAATAAAATGTTGATTGGTTTTGTGTAACTTTATCATTAGGTACTATCATCAAGCAACTTTGCCCACAATTGAACTTTGCCCATGCCAACTTTGCCAATGTTGGGCAACTTTGCCTAAATTGGTAAACTTTGCCCTACATTGGACATAAACCTCTATGTTTTCATTCTTTACCTTTAGTTAGAACCTGGTTGAGGGTAGCACTAGAATAGTGCTACCCTCAACCAAGTTCTAACTCCGATGGCGATAATAACGTCTGCTCATCTCGATGCTTGACAATTAACACTCCTACCAGTCCTTGGACGCCATTCACTGATTCTCGACACCGTGTAACTTACCTGAAACAAAAATAAAAAAATGTTGAGTATAAATGAAAGTCGATGATGGTATAATGGAGGGCAATGACCCTCTTACATTGAAATGTCAAAGATGTTTAGTCGTTTAAAAGAGTTTTAAAGCATTACAGTTTTATCAACGTAACATGTTATATTTATAGGGACCCTTTTGAATGGTAAGCTTTAACCTCCTTGACTTACAAAAAATGATTTAAATATTGGATTTTGTATGTCACTAACCTACTACCTACATGTAATACATTAATAATTATTTTATATAATTTATTTTACTATATGTACTCGCATACTAACTGACCTGTAGTGTAATAATAACGTAATGCCATTTAAAACGTAGAGAAATTGTAATTGGAAAATTGAAATGAATTAATCTATAGTTATTCGAAATTAAAAAAAAAATATATAAAGAATATATACCAACGAACTTCTCCCGCCTAAAAGAATGCCTACATACGAACTTATCAACTTTGCCTCTTTACAGTAATAGTTTTTTTTTTTTTTTATGGTAGGTGAAAATCATCCAATGACGAATCCCGCTCTTGGGCGAAGCGGGAGACCAGTGTCAGACTCTTACTGACTAAAAAACCTACCCCGTACCTTCCTTGCCTTATTCCTGTTACAGTAATAGTAAGCACTTATCATTTAATTTTTTCGTAGACTAACCTACCATCGATTAAAATTAATCCTCTAATGAACAAAACAAACACTCATAACCCCTATCAAATACAATTTAAACACGAGAAGGAATTAATCTGTAAATTCAGAATGACATTAACTTCTACCATCAGCATCACGCCTCCACATTAAGATCTTAATAACTAAAGTTAACAAAACTATTATTAGTTAGTAACCTTTGTTCTAGTAATTAACTGAACTTTTTAAGGTCGTATTACAAAAGAACCATTTTGAGTGACGGTTAATTTAAGTGTGCGTTTTAGTATAACATTTCTGTTTAAGTCACGAGCGGCAGCGAGTTAGGAATTTCTTGTAATATTGTGAATAGGCTTAAACTAATTCGCCTCATCATCAACAATTGCGTCACTGGTTACCATCAGGCGAGATCGCAATCAAGCATTAGTTTATAAAAAATAAATAAAAGAAAAGGTGGCGAGCGGGTAACTTTGAAGCATCCCAGTCGCCAAAAGGTTATTGTTTAATACCGCAAAGCTATAAATTGCCTGAATGGGTTTTGAATTTCGGGTAGCATACGACCGAGCCACGACACAGTGAAATGAAATCGAGTGACAGAATAAATCAAACTAATGGATAGTAGATTGTAACGTTAAGTTAGTCCAGCACCGTACGTCTAAGGACCAAATTCGCGTCATCAGTGCCTAATCAAGATTATAGCTTCATGTGTTCAAAACAAAACACAGTTCGTGTTTTGATTTCAATGATGGTGGTTAATGGTATTTATTGACTTGGCCTAAAGAAAACTAGTGCAAAATTATTGGATCAGTGTAATTTTAGCATCCAATTTAGTAGGTACTCGTAAGTTTTCATGTTAACTAATTACTTTACAGTTGGTAGGTATGACTTCGGTGATGTAACACACCAGCTGTTACCGTTATATTTGCGTCAATCAATATAGTGTAATAGGAATTTATTAATACCTTCTGCTTATGTGGTTAAGTTCGCCGTAGTTAGGTGATGCTAGTTATTATTTGAACCTAAAAATGGACATTAACTTGTCTCATTACATTTTACGCTAATTTACGCACACAAACGTAAAGTTGACAAAAAATAAATGGCCTGTTTTGACATTTATAATTTGACTACCTAGCGGCTTGTCCGGCGTAGTCTAAGTGGTAGACACTCATCATCATTATTTCAGCTGATGGACGTCCACATCTGGACGCATCACCACATTAACTGTTCCAGGTAAGTATATTCTAAGTAAGTATATTTTAACATTTCATATACCGTAATTAGAGACAATAGAAATACAATGGGTATGCGCGTTCGCTCGGGACTCAAGAGTTTAAACAAACTTTCAATCAGCAATTCCCCGCTTCTCTCTCCTAACTTGGACCAATCTGTTGACAGAGTGACAGTTGACGCGTCATCCGCGGCGATGCATAGCGAACGTCTTCCAACCATTGCCTAGGCTCAGATGGACCGCAGTTGACAAATAGGTCAATAACCCATCGTAAAATATGTCTTGCGACATTCACACTTCACAAACTCGATTTAGGTTACGAAATAAATATGGGACCACTGTCCTTTAACTCTTTTTTTGTTTTTCGGGTAACTACTACATTTGTGTTAATAGATAAATAAATATACATAGTTTATGAGCGGTGGGCCAGTAAAACACAAAGTTGGTGCCCTGAAACCGCACGAAGGGGTCGCGGCAGACCAAGAAGGAGATGGCGGGACGACTTGGATGCCTTCCTTAGGAATTGGCATGAAGTGGCTCAAGATAGCGAACAGTGGAAGGAATGGAGGGAGGCCTTTGCCCAGCAGTGGGACACTGTGGGACGCCAAGATAATAAATACAATTAAAGCTTTTTACAACCTTTCTATCAAGTTTCATCTGTCCCGATGTTTGTGATCAAATCTTGCAAATTAAATTTGATCCACTTTCTGGTACCGTTCGAGCTGAAATTTTCGCGTGACAATGCAATATTATGATAACATAGAACTGATCTGATGATGGTGCTGAAAGGTAGCTATAGGAACTCGGTAATAAGGCACATTCCCATCAAGTTAGGGCTCGTGTAACTTGACGAGCATTTTAATGCTAGGTGACCAGGGTCTGATGATGGAACTGGAAGATAGCCGTAGAAACTTGGTTATACAATAAGATAACCTTAACGCGTTTGTACTTTTCGGAAAGGTCTTGATGACTATTAATTATAAAGGTATAATAACTAGCTATAAAAGCTTGTCATGAAAAAAATATTTTCATGGAAAACTTGTTTAAAAACAAATTTAGCGACCTTGTCGCATTCCACGATTTATTCCAAGATTGGACAGAGATCGTCCTCTTAGTGCAAAAATGTTTAACAATAAAATAGATACATTATTACTAAGTGTTTATACACTTAGTAATAATGTATGCATGTATGTTGCTTATGCAAGACAAAACAAAGTAATGGCGCGTGTTACTGTGATGCAAGAATTTAACAATGTCATTTCATTTAGACAGAAGCCATGAATCAATATCATTGGAAACTCAAGAAAATATGTAGGTATGATATATTGTTGAACATTACGCTTTGATTCATCAGGATTCATCTTTTTTTTTTAACCGATTATAGGGAAACGTCTAGTTACCTTGAAAATATATTAGCAAACTCATATAGTTTTATTTTAAACTTCTTAACACCAGTCATAACTGCTGTATCATGGATGCATTCACAAATATGTAGACTCACATACACAAAATGCCCAAACCAGAACAACTGTCTGGAGGCCATATAAATATTTATGTCCCGTATTGTATTTTTTAGGTGGGAAATCATCCAATGACTTCTGGTGGTCCATGGCAGAGCGAGAGGACGTATTTTTCTTCGTTGCCCTCGTTCCAGGACCCCAAGATGACAGACACATACACAGGGATAGAGGCTATCCTCTGTGTGTCTATAAACAGGACAGAGATAGGGACAGGGTCCTTATTGATCTTGAGAATGTATTTTATACCACCTATATGGAATGTAATAAAGTATTTAGTAATGAGATTCTCTATTGTATCTCCCATGGCCCAAAAGGCTTCATTAGTCTTCGACTCTTCTGGCTCCTTATGGTTTTTCTGACAATTTGTTCCGTGCTGGAATCAATCCCATGACTCGGTGTGCAATAGCCAACATCGCTCAACCATTGCGCCAACCGTGGTATCAATGTATTACATCTCATACTGCCAAATGGTGCCTGCCATTCTTTAGTATGTAAGTGACACATATGATAGCAAAGCTTTAAACGAAGGCAAATTAATATTCCAATGAATACCTATTCAGCAATGTTAGTATAATCATTGATATATCATCTAAGTTACAGCAAGGGCCCAGAGTAACCATGGAGTTTCTTGCCGGTTCTTCTCCATAGGAAACGACCAATTTGGAACCGTGCACTAGCTTCTGACGTTTTATAAGTGCCCATGTAGGCCTATATGAAATAAAAACCATTTTGATTTTGATTTTGAAGGGGCTATTGGTCTGTAACAACCTTAAAAATTTGAGTCTCGTTTTATTGTTCATAAATTTTATCAATTACGTCAATGATATGTATAAATATTAACAAACGAATATCGATCAAGATGCCAATATTAACAGCGTTATTATAGAGATATTATAGTGCAAAATACAAGTGTGTGAAAACACAAAGGCACTCTTTATTGTGATGCTCGCAGTAGTTGATGAGTCGGCAATCCGAAACGATCGGAGTAAGAACAGGCGTAATGCCTAAAACTTTGTGTTTTATGAGGCCAGCTAGAACTACCACAGATATTTCTTAATTATAAAACCTAACAGCATTGTTTTGCCCGACCTAGGAATTGAACACAACACCTCATGTTCTACAGCTGCTGCAGTAACGATACCGAAACCAACAAAACAGTTAATAAAAACTTATACAATAAATAAATCCTATCATTCTCCTATAAGAATCACCGCTCAAATAAAAAACTAAAATGTACTGAAATATTAGTTCTAAACAGAACCAAGTGATACACGAGCAATATCGAATAGAGTATGCACAAAAACATTTCTTACCTAATTCAAAACTTGTAATAGATACACGATCTTGTATTACATTGAGTTCGTACTAATAAAAACTTACACTTTTTGTTGACATCGTTACAATAGACCATTTGTCGCCGGATTTATTTAAAAGCAACATTTTGTTCAAACTGATTCGCTTTGCTTCCAAACCGGATACGAAACCATTTACAAACATCAAAAGAAAATGCTATATTTATCAGTAAAGGCCTGAAATAACTTCAATAGGTTTTCTGTAGTCTGAAGCTGATATTCAAACCGATTTGAAGGAACCGCATGTGGGAAATATTTAAGAAAATTGTATTGCTAACACGAGACACAGGATCAGAAAGATTTGAGTGAACCTGTCGAAACAGTGCAAGCATTGTGTATTTCAACTTAGAACTAGTAACTATACAAAAATTGGACTATTTGATTACCAATCATCAGAAGTCTCCCAAAGGGCAATGGAGAAATACTCGGAGTTTCCTAACGTGACCGAATCAGAAATGAATATCAGCAGTAGAAACACAGACATACTCGTAGCCCAAAAAATTGCCAAACTTAGATGTCAGTGGACACGGTACATTGCTAACAGTAGGAATGGATGAAAGGCAGAAAAATTTTGGAGTCGCAACCGCGGGCCGAACGATGCAGTGTTTGCTTCCCACAATGTGGACTGAATATCTGGGAAGGGTTGCGGAATCCGATGCATGCGAAACGCGCAGGACCGGACGTTGTGGTAATACGTTTAGTCTTACAGTGGACGTCTTTCATTTGAAATAATGATGATGATTATAGAACAAATGAACTAGCCTAACTAGTCAACAGAACAGTTTTCTAAAATCCAAAGTAACAATAATCGGTAACCTATGAACTGAAATTCCTATATCCAATATAGAAATTAATACAAGGGATAATAACTTCCCGCAATTAAAATACCATCTGCGTAAACAAGATGGTTCAATAACTGAGTAATAAATAACAAATGCACACATAAAGGCTAGGTTAGGGCATCAAACGGCCCGATTGGAAATCTAATCGCATGCACAGCAAGGCATCATTTGAAAGTTACACGGAGTCGCTTTCCAACGTCTTCAACGATTAATTAGCCCGTTCGTCTTTGTACACATGATTACTAGACAAATGTGCGAAACATACGCTTGAAAGTGAAATTCGTGAACCTAAGTTAGATGAAGGTTGTGTAAGTTTGCAGGGTTATGGAAGATGTTGCTGAAAATTTGACTTTAATAACATTGGAAGCTAATCAGTCATAGTAACAAAAGTGCGTTATTCATTTGATCACCAGCTCTCTAAACGGTTAAGGATCGTTGCCTCTTATAGAGAAGATGCCTGAATCTCAGCAGTAGAACATTAAAACGCTGATTATGCTACGATCAAAGTGTCTTAAGACTTTTAACCCTTAACAAACGTGACATTAAAGTTTGTAAAAGAAGAAACAATTTGGTAACACATGTCTTAACACAGTTTTTACAAAGCTAAGCAAAATTTTGCCAATTTGACTTAAAAAATACATCTTATCAAGGTAACAATTTTTAAACCGGTGCAGTCAATGCCGTGGAAAAACAAAACATGCTCGATATTCTCCGAACACATAATCAACACATTTATTATAGCGGTAAAGTATTAGCTATAGAGTGTAATAGAACCGACTTGTTAGCGAATAGCACGACTATCATTAAGTAGCCTACTTCCCACCGACGACGGCACATCAACCTGCTGATACACTTTTGTTTTCCAACATCGAGGATAGCAAATATAAAATTACTTGGGAAAATTCTGGTAGGCACTCAGATATATTGATAGGAGTTGATGCTTCTGTATGGAACTGATGTTGTTTTTACCGAGGATTTGCGTCGGCGAGTAATGGGCTAAATGCTACCAGTCACTTAAAGACCAAATCCATGTCGACGGTGAGTTAATTTCCATGTGTGCCTCAAAGCCATGTCAATGAAACGGACCGATACCTGCAATGTTTGAAAGAATTTTGGCCCTGGAACGAAGAAAAAGTTAAGGATAGGTAGTGTAGTATATATAAATATGTGTTTAAGCATACATAACAAGAAGTTATGTATGCTTAAACACATAACAAGAAGTCCTCGCGCTTAAACTAGTGAGGGATAGGTTGTTTGATGATTTTATACCTCAAAAAAGGAGTTGATAATAAAAATCAAAATCCAATAAAACTCAATGGCATTCCACAGGCAAAAGTTATTCGCAGAAACGAACTCATCGTGATTCAAAATAGTTTTAAGAACACGACGATAACGGTTATGAAGCTGTAGTCTAATTACTTAAACGATGGTGTGAAGGTAAACGCGCGTTCGAACAAATTAAGTGATTAAGATATCGATATTATGGGAGAGATTCTCAGATTTGAATATTCATAACAAGCCATTATAAAGTAATCAACTACTGAATACGGAAGCAAATTAATCCTCGAATTACTTCTATAAATTGATTAATAACTTTAAAATCGACACTATAGAAAAGAGAAATGCTACAATCGACGTCTTCATTTTACAAGAAACTGCAATCAGAGGTCCTAAATCACAGCACATTGAAATTTGCACAAAGCTCATCAAACAAAGTTACATCCCACACGGCCATTATAACGATCCATTGAAATCAGCTTCTAATTAGGCATTACATACAACCTGAATGGCCATGTATGAGACTCCATCCCATTCAAACGTTATCCGATAACACTTTAATTAGACTGATGTAGAAATCTCGTGACGTGCTTGAGAATTAGCTGTCAAAAGATTAATTAAATTTAACAATATCCGCTGAGGAAGAGGGTGTTTTTCTTGCTTATGTAATTTGATCGCAGGTTAAAAGGTAGACATATGAGCTTCTTGCTCAGTAAGTTTGTAAATGCTGTCAGATTTTTCAACAATATAATCAAGAAAAAATATAGTTTCTTTAAAGTGACGGTTATCGCCACAGTGGTTACTAAACTGCGTGTCGCATATTTGTTTGCCCAGCCGATGTTACGAGTCTGGGTGTCTTGTCTGACTGTCATATATGAGTTTGTGCATGATAAAAGAGTAATTTCTATTAGGAAACAACGTTTTTGAAGACAAAAAAATTATACCCCAGGATGCAGTACATACAAGCACACAAAAGGGTCTTATCAATTTTTGCAATGCACAATACAACACAACAATGAATATCCTTTTCAATATAATCAATTACACTGACAGATACGGCATCACTATTAATGTAATCAATCCCACATGTACCGTTTTAAAAGCATTAACCTAAATAACTGTAATTAACAAAACGTAATCAATTACTGACATTTCCTTTTCAGTAGGCGTCTGCAATAAGTCTATAATATACTTCAATTTGCGCAACTTTATTGATATAATTGCATTGGAATACAAGGAACGTTTGAAGCCTACACTGTACTTTCAAAATCTTGAAGTCTTGAGGCTCGGCACTACCCACTGGCGCCCATATTCGGTATAAAATACCATAAATCTAGAAAATCATATTGTTTGATTGATCAATGGACTGCTAATAAAACTTTAGAAACATCAATATTTAGCACCATGAGTAATAGACTCGCTGGTTTAGGTATTAAATGAATGAAAACTAATGTTTTTTTAATGTGGGAAATCATGAAATAACTCTTCCTGCTTTGGGTGACGCGAGAATGTCAGATTTTTATTGACTAAACCCCAACGTGTTTTTTCAGATAACTTCTGCGATCTAAGGCTGCAAAGACTGTTGAAAATGGATCGAACGCATTAACGACCAAATGTAATATTATAATGTACTACGCGTCTCCGGCAAATTGCTGTAAATTTGCTACTTCCTACAGTTTATCTTAAACCAACAGCTTCTCAGCAAATTATATAAGTAATGAAAGTCCTCCATCACTCCCTGTCAGAGTCCCTACAATCTGCTTATCGCCATCGATTGAGATCAATTCAAGTCGCCGAGAGGGCACCATAACTCCAGATTTAATAAAATTCAGGCTTGGAGAGAGCTAGGTAAAGTGTTAGGGGCAAACGTTTGCACAGTCATTATTTTGTTAGCGATTTCAGTGAAAACACTTGGAAACTGATCAAATTACTAGTTATGGATTTATGAGCAGTTGGATAGATAGTTACGTACGCATTTACTGCACTTATCAATTTTCATCGTTTACATGTTCTGTAGTCAGTAACTTGTATTTTCTTACTTGATTCCAGGAATCCGGTAGTAATTCTGATTTAATTTTCTGATACATCGTGTGCAATATTTCAAAATGATGATTGGACATTAGAGTGAGTATTTGTAATAGTCATGTAAAATATTGTTGCTTATAAAAGGAGATATCATTAAATATTAATAATATTACTAGTCATAATCACATCAATATTTAATAACGTGTTATGATCCCAGCATAGTGAATTTTATGCTTCTGCTTATAATAGCACTCACTTTAATCGGCAATATTATGACTGCCATATAAATTTAGTACGACACCTTAAGGGTCGGTTCATATCTGACGGAACATGCGTCGCGTATCATCGGTCGCGTAACGCCAGAACAGACAAATGTCTTGAAAAATACTTGACCGTTCACACTCAACCGATGATACGTTAGTGCGTCGAGCGTACAGCGTCTATTCAGTTTCTGTCAACGCATTATCGGTCGACGTAACAGCGGTAACGTCGCGCGCCACGCTCTACGTGTATTTTGATTGATGCATACAGACTAGGCGTAACATTAGCAGAGATCGTTTGTGTGAACCAAGTGTTTCGTCAGGATGGTCACAGTAAAACAGCTGCTACTTGCAATCAATTAGTTTATAATTATAAGCCTCCCAAATAGCAATAATTTCGATTGGCTACATTTTAAAATTCAATATCACACAACACAACCGCTCTGTAGATGCTAAACGTAGAAACTGACTAGTGGCAGGACGGATTTTTTTTTTTTTTTTTTTTCCTTTATTGTTCAATAAGTTTACAATTTTACATAAATAAAAACCAATTAGACACTTGTCTGAAACCTTGATGATACACTCGACGCATTTTCCGTTTGATATGAACCGACCCATTCGACAGAATAGACGCGACCGATGATACGCTCGACGCATCATCCGTCAGATATGAACCGACCCTTACTGTAAGGGAAACGATGCTTAATAAAAGATTTTCATTTTCCCTTTCGTTACAACAGTCAACTTGTATAAACGCCAACAATTTCCTTACTGGAGTGTTGTTCAATTCATTTAACAGGGACATTAAAGTGTATTGTAGCCCTTATCGGCAGAGTTTCGACACACTATGCCTTCGTGAGACAAATCGTCTCGCCTATTCCCTCGACACCAGAACATGCAATTTCTCCTGATAGTTCAAAGATAACTTCAGTTAGACGGTAAAATATATTCTAGACTATGTTTTGGTTCCCGTTGGGTGTTCCAACTATTGCGTCAATGCACACAGTTCTTTGATTTCCTTTACCTTGGTCGGTACTTTTGTTAGGTTTCGTAATAAAAGGTTGTATTGTGAATGTGTTGTGACCGCAATGTGCAACGGATGTCAGAGTGAATAGATCACTAAATGCATTAATTTTTACATCAGAGTATAATTGACCACCCAGTACGATTGCATATTCAAATCGTGTTTTACAATGGAGTGATGAGGGATTTTCGTTCAAATATTTAGTATGGCTTTAGTTGGAGCGAATAATTATGCTTGATGAAGTACTGATAAAAAAATGAGGAAATAGAAATAAAAGTGCCTGTTCTCAGGCATATAAGATATGCATCAGAGGTAAAGAAATTACTTCCAATTAATTACCATATCCACATTTTACTGGAAAACCTAGCAAAATGGTACTATGTCCTAGCAGGAAGTATGGACAAGCCAGTTTAATAGCAGAGGAAGCTATCAAGTTGTCGCTGCTGAACTATTAGCTACTACGTCGATAGATAGATTTATGTAAGCCCATCGCGACGAAAATAGATGGACGAGATTCTGCCTTCGGACGTCCACGACTTTTAAAGACATAAATGGCTGGAATGGTAATTGACGATGATAGTCTAATCTTATTAGCGATTGAAAAAGATATGGGGAAGTTGATGACACTGAAAATCTTGAAAAAACTTTTTTTTTTCGACATTCCTAAATTTTCTGGTTCTATCTCATGTCACTTCTATTATTAAGGTGAATATTTTTGTCTATGTATGTATGTGTGTGTTTTTTCTTCTACATGCTCAAGACTTTGAGTTAAATTTGACACACGGGTAAACCATGTCCTGAAAAAGGTCATAACGCACTCTTTATTGCAGGAGTATGTTCCATTGGAAGCATTTTGTGCTGTAAAGCAGGCGAAACCGCGAGAGAAAGGAACAACAAGAGCTAGATCTATTATGACGAAGGTGGTTTATTATAGAACTAAGCCTTAACAAATCAAGATACTATAAAAGATAAACTTAATAGAACTAGACAAACCAAAAATGCTCATCATCTTGAATGAAATCATCGGTCATCACGAAGCAGCGATGGCCAAAACAAAGGGAAAGGCAGACATTGCTTCATAAATGATAGCTTTGTGATCCAAAACAATACACTCCTACGCTTGTTACCACACATTAATATAAAGCTTGGAGCAGTTGGAACAAAGGCACACGATAATAAAATGTTAGCAGGACTGAAAAGCCCTTTACGAGCTCCAAGCATCATTGATAATGAGAATTCTACGTGATTCCGTTGAAGTTTACTCATTAAACAGACATGTTTACCACCGAACTTTACCGTTGAGAGCACTTTAGCATTTGTAACGGAAAATTAATATGACATGCAAGAACATTTCTATGCGAATTTTGCGCTCCATAATTCGTATGAAAGAAAATAGAGATTATCTTCTTTGATACCAATTTGTTGCGTTCTCTTCTGAAAATATTGGGTCAACATTCAGATTGCAATTACTATTGAAAATATTTTTGCTTCGCTACCTACAATTTGTTTTCATTCGCAAACCAAACGTGCGAGTTTAACCTAGTAAAAGTTCTAAATCTAGCTAACCTATATTGAAACACTCAACAAAATTCTGGTCCACTTCCTCGATGCACTTCAATTTAGAATAAACTTTTAACCATTCACCAGTTTTTACTTACCGCCATTAATCTACCTGCAGTTAGTTTTACGATTGTAAACGCTGCATTGCAAGCCTTAATTAATGTTAACCGACTTTTAAAGTCACGCAATCTTTCCAAGGTAAAAATAGAAGGCTGTGTGAACTTAACCCTGTTATTTGTGAAAATCTCTGTTCTGAATCACGTAGACGTTAGTCAGTTGTTATTCACCAGCAGCGAGAAATAGACGGAGGATAATATACTGATATAGTTGATGACACGTAATATTAGTGCAGCGGATGGGATGCGTGAGATCACTCTGGATATTAATAATGGAAAGGTAGCTACTGTACAAGCTATATAGTTCTGGGCTAAAGAATTGTTCAAAAGCGTTACTGTGGATTTGGAAACAAAAGAAAACCAAGTCAGTAAAGGTCTGACTGATGATACCCCATGTAATAAAATATAAAATCCTGTATGGTTTACAAACAAACCAACAAAATCATTGTAAAACATCGAAATATTAACGGAAATAACAATTGTTTCACGTGTCAAAAGCACATTGACTTTACAAACAAACAAAGCATAGATACAACCCATATTTATATCATATTCATAAAAATGTTTAGTCTTCCGTTTTGTCTATCAGATTTAGGCCGCGGCGCCAATATTTGGATATGATAAGAACGGTTTACCCGGGTCTACTGCTAGAACAAACATTATGTGTTTGCTCGTTACTATCATAACCAACAAATATGGGAAAAAAATAGTTGATCAGTGCATGACGAAATTGAAGGTGCCATGTGAAAATTGTATCGGTAGAGTCAATAAAGAAAGTGGGATAGTGGTTCAGTAGGCAGTAGAAGTAAATATTGATATAATTCTTGAAGAAGTGATTGCATGTTTTTGTTAACGTGGTTTTAATTTTAGTTGAATTACTATCAAGAGAAATTCTGAGAAAACTCCGTATTTGACTAAAGAAATTCCACAACCATACGCACATGATGAAAGTTGCTAATTCTATTATCAAACTAAAGGATTATCAATGAAGTAGCAACATGTTAGTAAACAATACCAAATTATCAACATAGGCAAAGTCGCTATTACAATTGAACGCAGTATTATGCGACACCATTACCAAGCAATCGATCTAATTGATATATGAAATCAAAACCCAAGATAAGAAAGTATTATTTAACGTCTAAGTTACAACTGGAATTAACAATACCTGTACCAAGTCAAATGAGGTAAATAGGTTACAACAATGCTAGTAGATATCGATCGGCAAGCAATCGTATATTGTTGTAATCTTTGAACCCGCCAATGATGTATGGGACTCCAACCGGTAATCATGTATTGTGAACAAGGTGCAATACTACCGTGATAAGCCATAAGGGCAAGGAGAAATTGACTAAAATAGGGAAGACTGGAAATACCAGAATAGTAGACAAGAGATTCATTGTAGTTAGAAAGAGAACTGAGATCAACAAGGCGATGTAGAAATGATCAAGAGTTTATTTGTGACGAAAAGAAAGATTTTTATGATAGTACCACAAAAGTAAAAAGCAAAGAGTTAGTTTTGGCCTTGGGCCACTATTAGAAGAAAACTGTGCTATTTCAAAGGCGTGAGTGATAGTGTTCTAGATTCTAATGAAAGAAAAACCTGAAATTTCACTGCTTGGTGTCCGTACCCTAAGTGTCAACAGTTTTTCAAACAGACTTGCGTTACAATGGACTACGTGTTGAAACTTAAATGTAGAATCGTGATGTTCTGTTGGTGAGAGAAAGGAAATAAAAACTAATCTGTAAGTAGCGGATTTTAAATGATGTAGAAAATGTTAATGTTTACTGCACAGACTGAGGTCGGAACGTTGGCTTACTTTGTGACTACGTAGCGTGCTGCAGATGCATCATGGTGCATTGAAGAAATTCACATTGTAGCGGAAAGCTCAGTCCACTTTATACTAAAGTTGAACAATTTTATCTTGACACGAAAACTGAAACATGTTGCTTATTCATCCAGTAGTTAGAAAGTTTAGTATGCATTTGTCTAGTATGCATTTGTCTAGTACGCATTTGTCTAGCTAGATCTTAATTGGACAAATGCGTATAAACTAAATATTATAACGAAAAGCAAACCCATTATTATTATTATTTTGGGTGTTCTTAATACTTTGTAAGAAACCGTTCATGGTGTACACTTTGTTATACCTTCAAATGAAGTTGAAAATTGACGAAAAGTGTGACCATCAGTGGTCTGAAAGCCATCAGAGGCACATCCGACAAAAACTGACCTAGTCTGGATAACAACTGACTGCAACAACGTAGCGGTACATTCAGATTACATTTAGAGTGATGCCGCTTTCGGCTCGCATTGTTATACGCTTTTTAGTTCGCGGGTAGATCGTAACCGCTGTGTGGGTGACTCAATCGCTTCCACGAATTGTGTGCGGTGAACAGAAATGATGCTGAGTGCTGAGAAAAGCCTTGGTTTGTTGCTACTTTAAGATTTCCGTCATTTTGTATTTGCAAATGCATTTACATTGTTCTTTGTATCTATATCTGAACAGCCAACTACTGTCTACCAGCCTACTCTAATAGCCAATAAATTAATGATAATGCACGACGAATACGAACGAAAATATTTAGTCTATCACTATCCAAATCTTTTTCGGTCAACAAATACAGAAACATCCAAATTAGGTCACTCAAATCAATGATATAACAGTTAACATTATAATCAATGCATCAATTTTAATCACTGATACGGATATATCGCAAGACCCACAAACATATTACCAAAACAGTTATATCACAAACACACGCATTCGTTATAACCATTTAATTTGAAAGTAATAACCATAACACTCATAACCTATCACTCAGCTCTTTAAAAGCCCAATTGAACCAACAAGAGGTGAATTAAAAGTAAAAAAAAAAAACAAAATCGCGTTTATAATAAAGCAAAACAAATGGCAACGAAACTCGAGGAGAATTGGGGCGTGAAGAGAACGTTGCAACAGCCGGATCCAAATCCAAGCACGCACATATTCACCAATATCTTGGTAATGACATGTGGGAAAATGTACTAATTGGCGACAGTGCACATACCAAACTTCAGGACGTAAACCAACATGGACCTGTTGATGCAGAACGTCTGATTAACCATGGACACATGGAAATGAAAAATTGTAGTCAAGCACAAATTTATTTGGTTAACAATGAAATATTCTAGTAAGCTGCTGATCTAAATAGAAATACTGATATAGCCAAGCATCAAGTAATGAAACGATCACAGAAAGTTTAAAACAAACAATTTACAAATGCAAAGCAGCTGTTGGTAGTTAGTAATGAAGCAATAGAGGTTAACTATATGATTGAACATATGTTGATTTCGTCAATGAACAAACACCACTCTGCTAGTTACATATTTTCTAGTGAAGAAGGCCAAGTTCGAATGTACTCTCATAAAATTAATGAGATTTCATACGCGGCCAAGTTCAATCTCATTTGCATTAATTAATGTTTCTGTCAACGATAATTGCGACAAAACACTGGGTTTAGTATTAAAATTATCTTAATGTTTGAAATTCCATTTAAGGGGAAATTTAAAGACGCATTACTAACACTTGATGAGATCATCAGTTACGGTGTTTCTGTGAGAAGTCTGGTAGTTAATTGCATATAACAGACATTTACGAGTAAAATGTAGATTAAGTAGTTCATTTATTTCTTAAAGACCGGTCTATGATTTTATTTAAATCATCTAGACTTAGATTAGACCAATAAAACCATGTCTCAAACATTTACCCCCATAAAAGTTAGTTAAATATCAGTAATAAATGTTGCTAAGTGACAGGTAAATTTTAATATAGGTGCAGGCTGATGTTTAAAGTCATTTCTATTTAATAGCAAAAATAGCCATAATATATTATTGATTACTATAATACCATGTTCTAATTCAACGGAGAGGTTAGAGGAACCTATGTTTTCTACTCCCAAGTTAAGTTTTAAGAATTATTTGAAGGAGTTACCAGAAGGGATGCTAGTCTCTTCAAAAATCAAAATCAAAATCAAAAAGGTTTTTATTTCATATAGGCCTACAAGGGCACTTATAAAACGTCAGAAGCTAGTGCACGGTTCCAAATTGGTCGTTTCCTATGGAGAAGAACCGGCAAGAAACTCCATGGTTACTCTTTTAAAAAAATGATTTCTTACAATAATTCGTTGTTACAGTACTTATATCATTATGTAAGAACATCATCAATAAGGTTGCTCTTTCTCGTGGTGGCCCCCTTCTGCGAAGTAGTAATGCCAGCAAAGGAGGACGCAGCAGGCGTGAGACAACGGCCATCACGCCCCAGCCGCCGCAGGGATTTCGATTCTGTTTCGGCCACCGTAAGCGCTGGCTTGCGGACAGCGAACAATAGTCCAGTAACCGTCCAGACCGCACCACGCATGCCTCAAGGAAATGTCAGCAAAACATAGAGGCCTAGCAAGACCGAAGCCTACTGACGCCAAGGGAAGGAAGAGTAAAAGTCTGATACTATATCCCGTCCAAGGCTAGGAGATGTCATTGGGTGATTCCAGCGAAAGGTTTTTTTGCTGAGGGTGACTTTTCTCACCTGAAAAAAATTTGCCCTCAACCTAAAAACTACGTTCCATTTTCAAGCTGCTGTATTTGTTGATGAAGCCATTTCAAACAATATCCAAACAAGCATGATATAAATCACAATAGTTCAATTAATAAACATAAATCAGAACGAGCAAGGCTAATAGGTCAGTGAGTCAACTATCCAAATCGAATACGAATCGAATAGCGAACCAGCAAGAATCACAACGTTGTTTATATTTAGTGTACGCTAAAACGATGTAAAAGGGCGATTCAAATAATCGTTAAAATTTACTGTCTAATTGCAATCGTTAATCGGTTTTCCATTTAAAATCGTCTTTATGGCAACACTGCCCTTAATAACTAGGTATTTTGAGTTACGTTCAAATTAACTACATATTGTTTGAGTATACTTACGTAAGTTTATTGTTTTTTTTTTATGGTGGGCATCGAATCCCGCTCTTGGGCGGGGCGGAAATCAGTGTCAGACTCTTACTGACTAAACAGCCTACCCCGTTCCTTCTTTGCCGGAACCAAGTCTTCCTTTCAGAAAGAGACCCTGGGCCCAGTAGGCTTCAACCCTTTTGCAGAGTCCCTACGAAGTTTATTAGGTTTGGATTTAAGGCTGGATAGTGAGAAAACTGTTTTTAGGCGTTTCTACCATTCCCTATTTTCTAATCCCAGCAAAGTATTAATTAATTTATAATTTGACGTGCCTTTTTCTTTGCCAAGACATTACTTCAACTGATATCTCCAAGTATATCATAAAATTCTTCATCATATTTGTAAGTGTAAATAAATTCACAAATATTTAAATAGTCGTGTAAAACCTCTTTGGAAAGTTATGAAGAAGATAAACGTCAGCTGTCAATCACATCTCATCGGTTATCGCTAACAGATGGGCACTCCGTTTTAGGGCAATCATTTCACGAGGCGTGTCAAAGAAAGTACCATAAAAGTGCCACACATGCAGACGAAGAATAAATTACATTTCATGAGTGTTGGCTAATTTTCTATGTATTGATATACTGGGTATCTATGCAACAATATTTTCTTTATTGAGTGACTTTTATTGATGACTTCAGTGTGATTGTGCTGCTTTTGTCGATGTCAATGTACATCATCATTATCAGCCTTATTAATGTTCCCACAGCTGGGACACAGGCCTCCTCTCTAGGAGAGGGAATGGGTCAAACACGGTGAATCAACCACGCGGGACCAGTGCGAATTGGTGGATGTCTTCGAATTTTTGATTCTAGGACATGCAGCTTTCCTCAAGATGTTTTCCTTTACCGTTTTGAGAGCAGTGGTGATGAAATAAATTACACAAAGTAATACGCCTGGCTGGGTCTCGCGACCTTACAACTCGTAATTAGGGGTCTTTACCACTCGGCCACCACTGCTCTCAATGCTGAATGATGTCAATGTACCATGTAGTTTAAAACTTTGAAAAATTAGAAGTCACTTGTGTATAAGGAATATCATAAATGAAGATTTGTTTATCTTCACTTGAATTGTCGTCAGTAAGTTCCCAAAATGGATCATTGCTGTTGTTTGATATTGATGAAACAAATCATGTTTATCATTCCATTCGGCTGCTAACATGATAAGATTCAGATTATCCGTATTTGTAGGTACTTTATAAAAACTTACCTAATAGTTTGTATCATCTCACTAAACGCGAAATGCTCGTTCCAGTTTCGTCGTGGTCCCAATGGTGAAGATACAGATCCAATGTAAAATCATATGTATCGTTTACAATTGTTTAAAATACTTCAAAAATATTTTTGTACTTCGTTTATAAGAGCACTTGTTGCAGGTCACTTTGTTATTTCGATTGTTCGTCTAAAAAATGAAACGTTATGAATGTCCTTCTGGTACAAAAATGTTAAACAAACTAGTTTCTAACATGCAGAGAAAGCATTAAATTTTTAGTTTGGATAAAATTCAATAGATACACGAAACATTCCAATGCCGTAAAACATTTTTATCGAAACTACATTAACGGACATCATCCTTAACGGTCCAAAAAAGGAGAAAAAAGCAAGGATGCGGGCGCCTTTACAAACTCTATTCAAATTGAACCTTATTGTTTGATACATAAAGTTTAGGAAAAAATGGAAGAATCAACACAACAAGCCTCGAGCAGTGTCACCTCAGTTACTTTATGGGCAATGTTTTTGAAAGTTAATTTACTAACAATAGAGCATAAACTTGCCGCATAACGATGTTACTGCTGCTACAAGATCAAAATATTAACAAAAGAGAAAACATACTAATAAACTGAAGCAAAGTCAGAACAAAATGAATCAAAAGAAATGCAATGAAATCGAGACCACGGACGAAAAACACCGCAAACAGCTCGTAAAAAGTAGACATTTACTGGTCGACACACTTAATTTAAAGCTTAAAGTCATAAAAATGGCAATTAAGTCTAGAAATGTTGGTAAAATAAGAAAATACACAATGCTGGTAAAATTCTTCTAAGCGAAGTAATTGGCCAGTGTCATAACAGTCGAAAGTCAACGATCGGTTCACAAAGCAGAAAATGAAACACATGAAACTGTGGCTTTCAATTCGAGGTGAGTCATCAACGCCAGTTGTCTGCTTAATGACGTATAATTCAATTTCACTAATAGTTAGCAAGCGATCAAGCGTTTCAGACACATGTATAATTGAAACGGCCTTCCAGTTTCAGACATACATAAACAAATTTTAACAAATGAGTGGCATGGTTGACAGTCAGTCAGGAAGTACACTGATCTCCAATTTTCGCTTTCTTCGATGGAAGTAATACATTTTCACGTGACAAGTTGGAGACTTGCCACCTTCAGGTTGCGTAACTGGTGGTACTCACGGCTTCAATACATACGCCATGACTCACAGGAAGTTTCAGATTAGAAGCGGTTAAATTGTAATCAAAAAAAGACAAAAACCACTCAATTGCTAGTACAGGTGAATTGGGTAATTTGAAACTAGATTGCAAGTTTCTGTTAGATAAGAGAATTCATGCTGACAAGATGCAAAAAATGCAGCCAATGAAATCACGTCTAGGAGAGAAGCGAACCGTGGAGCGACTGATGGAAAAATAACAAAATTCTAAGCAATCTGTGCAAATTGACAAACTCGGAGATTTACAAGCAACGGTGCAAAAACAAAGATATTTTTGGTGCAGGAATGCAATTAGTAAGTTTCATAGTAAATTAACGGCGCCGGTTAAACTGCCCACACATGACAAGATGTTTACATTAGTTATGTGCAGTTAACTACGATTAACTGATGTTTATAAATGGAGATTGTAATTTACTGTTAACTTTGGACATGATGGGACGGTTTGTGCAAGATAAACAATTACTTTGTGTGGTAACGGATTTCCACATGCGAATTGTTTGTGAAGGTGCCGCTTGTGAACTCTGCAGTGATGAGTAACAATAATAGTCTATTTACGACACGGGTGTTATTAATCAAGTATTAATAACTCTTAAGCAGGTTGTTAGTCACCAAACAGTCTACGCTCAAATGCCAGTTAGTGACCGACTCGATATGTTAATTATTGCAACGAGCAAAGCTTTACAAGGTGCGCTCAGGATACCAGTAACCTCGAAACAGAAAGTATGCATCGACATCGAATTATACGGTCAAGGTGAATCAGTCTAGTGATTGGAAGGATTAGTCAAAGATGCTAGCCATTCATTACATCAAACTAGATTAAGATAAACAAAAATAACACGACTGATTAAATTTTTTCACAGATAACACCATTTATTGACACCAGAAAAAACAAACTTAAAAATAATGATGATGTAAGGAAATTAACTGAAGTCGCAGCCTTTAAAGGAATACCTACAGATGCGTCGAAATTCGTTCACGAGAAAGACGCCCGCATATAAGTCAGGATAACCACAGCCGAACCGCACTCGCAAACTGGTTTCGGTGCACTATTATTATTAAAGGCTCGTGCCAATATACGGGCAGAAACGTGCTCCAACACAATACAGTTAACAAAGAAATATAAAACTTAAATCCGTAACATAATTACTGCAAATTTTTATACCAAAAGGACACAAAACTCAAGACGTCTGAGAAAATCCACACGGTGTTACTTTTCATTTGCGTTTAGTTGTTCGATTGATTACATGCATTCACTATCACATCCATTAATAATAAGGCACTTGTCTAAACGTTAGATTATAAAAACAGTTCAAAAAGTGTGTTAAAATAAATTCTCGAGTTGAGCGCAACGAACTGCCTGCGTCAGTCGGCCGCGCACAGAGCCGGCGACTCGCAAACTGTTCCGTTCCGTTTCAAACTAAACATCAACGGCCACGCGGAGTGCGCCCTACCTCTCTGTCTCCCTCACTATCGAGGAATCCGTCAGGCGAGAACGAGACAGCCACCAGTCAAACGTCGTCCGAGTCTTATCGCAGGATAAACTTTACAGCGACGTGAATAGTTTCCGAGCATTAGCCAGAGAGGAATGGGGCGATTACTTTTTTTGTGTATTTCGCAGGACTTTTTTCTTGTCGAATGTTGGATCGGTTTGAACTTCTATTTTTGTTATCGGAGCGCGTTTGAGCGGAATGAGAGGCACGAGGCAGACTTTGTTCGGAACGGAAGCACGGCGATGAGTGACCAAGGATTCTCGGAAGTCTGTTTACAATTAACATATCCCCGTTTGTAGATCCAGTAACAATTCAGTCCAGTTCAAGGCCATACAGATGCCGTATTTGGAAATTGAGAACCCACATTACATCAATACAAAATAACATCGTAAAATTCAGATGCACGATTCAATATTAGCAAAATCTCGAAACGAGCAACTCACGATTTTTGCTTTAAGTGGCTGCAAGAACACATGTATAAGCGCTGACCTCAATTCACATCTGCTATCTAAAGAGATCTATAGTTATCGACGAAATAACACATCAGAAATAAGGTGCCGGTGGAATTAGATCATCGGAACATAAATGCTTTTAGCGGCAATAATATAACATAACAATACAAAGACGCATACAACAAATGAGTTTTAGAGGAAAATGATAATCGAAATAAATCAGGCTGAAGCGTTATGAAACATTTGTAATAACAATATGTTCAAACATAATAATTCGTCGCATAGAAAAGTATCATATCGGAACGATTGTCTTTGATATTGAGTTACACAACACCAGAAACGATTAATATTTATCTAGCATTCATTTCGTTGGAGCGTCAAAAGACAAAAATCACCTATCTACATAATGTTTGAAACTAAAAAAAAAAACAGAACGTTTTTGACCTTATTTTCGAATTGCATTTCATTTATTGTCAAAACAAAACATGCTTCTAGGAAGTTGAAGCAAATTAAACGTATTTTTTCAAATTAATTGCAAGACACTTATACATTTTAATTACCACTAATACAAACGCAAAACTGTACATTATTGTACGAAGTTAAAAATAAACGGAATTTAATTTATGTATTGCAATGAGTATTAAGATCAAAATAGATATTATAATTGCCCGCTTGGACCGTAATTCATGATTGGTTATAAAGATTTTGTGTAGTATAGTATATAAATTCTTGTAATTTACTTTTAAATCAAACACAAATATGTTTATTAGTTTTTATTTCCGAACAGCTTCCATTCTGACAAATGTGGACATTAAATATCATTTATCCGGAAAGGAAATCTCGTAAACAATCATTATAAAAAACTACTGGGGAATGTCGCTTGGAATTGTGTGAAAGAGAAAAGCGTAATTGGCAATCAGATGGACGGCTTTCTCTCACAATACGTTACATATTGTGTAGGATGCCGGAAACATCTTCGGGGCAAGCGATGACCATCGAAATCTCAAAATGTTCAATACAATCTATAATGACTTATCCAACTGAATCATACTGATTAGCTCTTCTGTCAATTCTAATACCATTGTTGTCAATAAACGTTTGAATAAGAACTAATTCGAGAAATAATATGCATGAGGAGATCTTATTCATTTGATTATTTCATAATTTGGATCTCCTGGCTCTTTGACGGAAGCTATAATGGTGCTATCACAACATGATGAGTTACCTAATACCGTTGCATGAAAAGCCTTATTGTTATTTTGATCAATTTAATTCAACAGTTGTAGAACCTTATATTTTTCAAGTACTCTGTGGTTTGACTAACCAAGTTCTTTGTAAAGCTGTTGATGATCAAGTGAAGGGTATGCTGGTACGTAATCTAAAAGAGATCTGTTCATTACGAAGGGATAATAAAAAGAGCCCAAATGTTACTCTGAATGCCAGTCATTCATGGTTATTGACATACGAAACAGAAAGTTTATGGATTTTTAATTACTATTTTATATCTAGACTTTGAGGCCAAAGCATTGAAATAGCAATAAATAAATAAAAAGCACAATATTATAAACATTATTATCCAGGAAGGACAAACTTAATAATATATTATAAACTATACTGCAGCTATATAATAAAATGAAATCAGGCCAATGAATTGTGCCCTTAGTACAACAAGCCTTTCAAAGATAAAATTTATGTCAAGTAAATGAAATAGAAATCTTAAACTGACAGAAAAACATTTAACATTGTACTTTCTAGCAATGAGAGCAAAACTGTTTAATGCAAAAGATTGATTCTTCTACAAAAATCGGGATCGAAACACAATGAGAGACGATTGTCAAAAGAACTGCCGAACTTTCTCCAAGCCCTTTCAAGTAACTTCGACTTGAAAAACAAATCAGTATTTGTACCAACAAATTGATATCTTTCAAAATATAACACACCACTTTAATCTCAATCGATCATTCCAAGATTCAAAAGCTAAAGAAGAAAATGAACAACAATTTGGTACTCAACAATTTAAGATCAATTCAATACAGCTCATGGGATACTATCAGTTATGTAATGTAAGATAATTCTATTATTCACTGCATGTGCGGTTCGATAAACTAAAAGGAATGTGATTTCAACATAAATCATTTTGAAAGTGACGAAATAATTACAGACAATTCTTAACAAAGAAAATCCTGTGCGAGATGTTATTGCTAACATTGACAAATTCTTGTGATAAGATGTTATTCTCTCTTCTCAAATAAGACTATAAATCTTGAGAGCAAAGTCTGCTGAAAATAACGCTTAACTTACAAACAAAGATCCAAAATATGCATGATGCATCTCTGAATGAGGAAGTGATAATTTTGTCGCGTGTGACTTATTCTTACCATTCAATCGAAGGTTCTACGGTATCAGAAATATTATAGTAGTACGCCGTCACGTTTGTCCTCACAAAAGAAGTACATACAACAATGGACCAGATTTGAAAAGCGTGGTCTTTGTAAAAGCGACTCTGAATAAAGGAGAGATGTAATTGATTTTTAATGGGAATGATCCAGCCCTTATGCTTGCGCAAGATACTTCACAAATAATAAAAGCCTGTGAAGAAATCTCGTAGTTATAAAACATATATAATTAAGTTTTAATATCGTTTTAACTTCAGTAAGCTTCCTTAACGATGAGATAAAAGTTTATTTTAATTACTCTATATATCTAGTTTGGTTATCGAAAGTATGAATTATGAAGAATGATTTGTGCTTGCTTCACTAAGGTTTATGTACGGGACGAGTATACCTTCAATATATTAAGTTTGCGATATTTATTGTGCTTCATCTATTTAAAATTATCTTTGAATGATCCAATACCAGCACCATTTGTCTAACCACCTTTTACTCCTTGAAGCCCAATGGAAGTTAACAGAGCTTTCTCATTTACATTAAACACCTGTGTATTGTAAGCAATATATCAAAGGAAACTGACTACGCTTCCTTAAATAGTGGTAATAGACGTTATCTCTTCATTTATATCGAGTTACAATTATTAGTGTTCACTTCCCGGTCTTGAGCGTTGCGTGGTAAGCTTCCGTATTCTGCCAGATAAATATTGGATGTGCCAACAGGAACGTACGGCTGATGTATGGAAATTGTAACTTTCTAAACAATTTTATGCATGCAAATTGTGGATTGTTGAGTGAAAATTTACGGCCCGCGGTTAGTGTTATGGATGCCGATGAAACAAAGACTGTGGTTGCATTGAGTTGCATCCAATAAGCGTTAAGTTCTTTTTCAGGAGATGGACTATTGTAAGCTGATTTACGGTTCGATTCACACAAGTATCCGGATGTTATTTAAGAAATTATTGAATTTGTCTTGTTTATAGTTTTTGTTCACTAGATAATTTATGAGATAATTCTCAATTACCTTGTGCAAATGTTATTTCCTATTGGAAAAAAAGGGATTGAAATAGAAAACCTTTTCCTGTGGAATCGTAATTCTCATTGGATGGTTACTTTTTAATCCAATATAAATCATATTGACATTGGGCTAGAGCCAATATTCAAGAATGATGACAAAATGTTACGTAAAGAAAAACTGGTCATCGTTAAAATACCGACAAATTCTTCTAATTTTATTTTGCCTAGTTTTTACGTTAGAATAGAATAGAATAGAATAGAAATAATTTTATTCAGTACAGACAGCACAATAGTTACAAAATACACGTAAAAAATATAAAAAATAAAAAGTACGTTCGTATATTAATTTGACTGTAATAAATATGACATTTTCTAAAAGTTAAAATTATCTTGGATTTAAATCTTTTAATTTATAGCTATTAAAATAAATCACATTAACCTTAAAACAGAAAATATTTTACATGCTTCGGATTGTCACTTATAGCGATCAAAATGATTTTGGTTCAATTCGATTTGTATACGTACTTTACATTTTGTTCTGCTTTAAAACAAAATCAGCTATACTCGTACTTCCTACACAATAGAGAATAGGTACTTTAATTATTAATAGGTATTCCTAATATTCTCTTATTTGATAAAATCAACACTATCAGTTTACTTTGTCCCAAGGCTGTTCTGCATTTGACTTGATATCAAAATATTCTAATAACCCAATGCTTTCTTCAGTACTAGCTAAATTCTAAGCTCTACTACGATCCATAACTCGGAGAGCATCGTTTCCGTGAGATCGCTGCACATCTGCCAGACTGTTGCAAGCTCCGCCCACATCATGCCCACGCGCAGGTAATGGTGATGCACGGATTTTAAAGGTCTCACATTAATAGTCAGATTGTTAGTAATTTGTTTGGTAGTTAAGAAAGGTTGGCAAACAAGGTGGCAAGATCTATGATAAATATCTCTACTATACAAAATATAAGCAACCATTGATTTGTCTTATTAACTTAGGATTATATTGTTCTAGTTGTTGGTAATATTGAAATCTTTACCGCTGGTTCATTGCAGTTACGAAAATGTAATATAAAATAGAAAAAGTAATATAAATAGCTGTATATTTCTTGAATCAATGTCCAACGTACAGTTGATCATCCGTATCGTTACCATTTACTATATTTACAGTAAATTACCCAACACCAGGAAACATATCAATCATCAAATCAAACGATTTCTCATCTAATCGCGAATATTCTGAGAAAATCTTAGCCGCGAGCGGTTCCTATTTTCCAATAGATTTCAAGTGGGCAATTTGTAGAGATAACCTGGCTAACAATAAGTTGCCCGCAGACGTTTCACATTAGAGTGGGACCACGATCGGTTTGCTGCCGTGGGCAATGTCGCGTAATTCCTCGCTTCGTGTGAAGTGACCCGTGGCTTACCGTAAGCGTGAAGTGAGCAGGTGAGTAAGAATGAAGAAGGTTTGATACGAAACTTTTACTTTGTAGAAAAATCGTATCGTTATTTTGAGAAGAAAAGACTGTATAGTCTTAATGGCAGGTTTGACTTGACACGTTTGATTGATTGAGGAAAATTATTTTCTCTTCATTTTATCATTAATTTAACGGGAATTTTTCTTCATTTTATCATTCATTTAACGGGAATAAATGGGTGCATTTCTCAGGCACTTATTAAAGTTTTAAATGAGTGGGTTCTTCCAGGCTCCTCTGTTGTGTTTAATAACTTTTTGAAACTCATTGTCAGAAATTAAATTGTTATTCAAAGATGGTTCAAGTCGAGAGCTTCGCTTTTTGCATTAATTTACAACATTCTTATGATTGAATAATATCTGTTCTTCCAAATACATTTTGACTGCATCTTCTGTTTCTCGTTTCCATGGTTACTATGGGTGCTAGACTGACGTAATATCTGCAGTTACTTAGTTACCCAATACTTCGTTACGGTCAACACCTGATTAGTGATTACGGATTAGGATACGGTAATTGGGCTTAACTGACAGCTTTGTTATTTTTATTGTGCCACGGAAGTTTGATTAGAAAGTCTGCAAGGGACTTGTAAACAATAATGGTTAAGTAACTTTTGGAGCATTGTCTGTTATCATAACAATGGTTCCTAACATGGTAATGCGTGGTGGTTTCAAATATGGCAATTACTGTTGTCAAATTGATTGAAGAGATGACAGCTGAATGATTACTCCAACGATAATTTAACACCTTGCACATTATAAGGACTAATATTCTACTCGCGCAATTCGGATTATTAATGAATCTCACCTAAAAATTGATATATTTTCGTATAATTCAGCTGAATTCGCAAAAAAACTTTTGTTTATTTTATAATTATAAGGTAGATTTTTTATATGTATAATTAAGGTTTTGTGTTTTATATATACATGACTGTTGTTTATTTTTTTTTTCTTTTCAAGTGTAAAGTAACATAATTTTAAGGCCGCATTAGGTTTTAATAGATGTAAGGGAGATATATTTAAATAAAAAAAAAAATCACCAGGAGATGGAATGAGTAGGCAAAAGCCGAACAAAATGGAATCTATGTATTAAATAACCAACATAAATCATTGGCGGAATGCATGTGGACTCTGAAATTACTAAACTACATGCAAAGTCCCTATAAAGTTTTTCAATTTTTCAACATAATAATTAAGTTTAACAGTTAACTATTTCATGTAAGATAATTTGTGGAAAACGTCGTTGGTAGATTAGCTACTCCAATCGACGAAGCATAGTGTGAAGTATACTGCAGTTTGTTATCTCAAGCGGGGTATTTGGGACCATAACTGCACACAACAAATTCTCCCATGAAGATTATAACAGTCTCTTTCGTGATAACCCTAGGACAAAGACATTTTCTCCAACAACACTCATGTTTTCCACCACCACGGTTAAGGTTAAATCCCTAATATAAATGCAGCCGCACAGAGCAACAATAACATACGGTCCAGTCCCCACAATTACGACTCCCACAGCCAGATTTGTATGTGCACCCGGCAGTTTAACGGGTTTCAATAAAATTAGGGAAACAAGGAAGGCGGTAATAGTTGGGCATAGAATCGATACAAGTTCTAGTGTGTTGTGTTACGGACGGTTGATCGTCGATCGCTCGTGACGGCTGACAAGTGACAGCGATTTGGTAGAAGGGTAGATAATGATATGGTATGAAATGCGCAAAGTGTGATTGTTAAAATCGATGGATGTGTTTAGGTAAGTCATTGGTTTCTAAACGCAGCTGCTCTCTTTTTCGACTATTTCATAAGCCAGGATTTGGATTGGTGACTAGTTATGGTTTTTAGAACCTAAATGATACAACAAACATAAGTGTTAAAATTCAAAAGTTGATCTGTCATTATTTATGTTTAATGAATGTTTAGTACACACCAACTCGATAGATAGTGTTGTATATTTTTCCGCGATTACATGACCTCGCTTGCATGTTATCAATAAATTCATTCGTTCTGAGCTTGGCGTTTGATTCACATCAATGCCTTGCAGGTTTCTAAACTGTTCCTCATTGTCAATATTTGTATGTACATTTTTTCTTTTGGCAGAACGATGTCTATTGGGCTAGCTCATAATAAATAATAACAATACTATCCTTATTCCTTACAATTACTAAGTGATCATTTTAGCATCACTAAATTTCTTCTATGACTATATTACTATATAATATAATTTACTATAACAGTATATCCAAAGCCCAATTACATTACATTGATACTGTTCTCAACTCCAACTCTTACCTCAGAGAATCAATATCAGCACCCTCAAATTATAAGCGTTAGAAACAACACTTACACTTTAATCATAAGAACCAATAACTCGATGAAATTTAAATGACGCAAACACCAGTTAATTATTAACTTTCTTAACACTTACACCACATAATCACATGAATTAGGGAGCTGCGTCCGGCGATAAAACTACGGATAAACACGAGTTCGATCCCGGGTCGGGCGAACCTGATCTAGTTGTTGATACAGCAAGTTGTAGTGAGGGAACTGTTTATTATGATTAACTAAGTTTCCGGTTCCTGAAGTCTTAGTATTCTGATTGGTAAAATCTAAAAGGATATCAGCTTCTTGTCTTTGTGAATCTGGCTTTTGCATTTAGTCCTTGACAGTATACGTGGGTCAATAGAAAAGAAAAAAGCAAAGGTTTTATACGCCTATTGGCAATTTATGGAAAGGTAAAAATAAAATGTTAATTTAAGAAAATTGTTTATTGCTAGAATTAAGGCTTAAAACCGTTCAATAGAGACAATTCGTCTCCCCAAAATAGATTTATTACAATCATTCCAATTAACGATCGAACTAAAAATCGTAGTAAGCCCCAGTTACTCGATATTAAAATTGTTAAGGGAAGAGACGACGGCCATTGTCCACTAGATTTTGCTAGCTAGGTATATAGGCATGGAGTTCCCATCAAGAAACCACATTAAAATCCTCATAATCATTATCATCATCATTAGTCCAAAGACGTCAGCTATTAGATATATCTTCCTAAAATGTCGTCACGAAGACTCGTACCGAGCGTTTTGTATCCATCAGGTCCCACGACTGACACCAGACCATCAGGAAACGCAGCCTGCGTTGGAGGGCCTCCCACAAGGTACCAAGTCAAATTTACAACAGAATTATAATTAGATTGTAATCAAACAAAACAAACATGGAGTAGATAAAACGTGCCCTACAAACGAGAGAGTATTATCTTAGTGTTACGATCGTATCGGCGGTTACTATCGGCGAACATTGACTACACAATAACGTTACTGTCATTGTAACAGTGCACCTTTGTTCAGATTGAGTTTTATGTCAATTGCTGTAAAGGTCTGCTAGCACTAGAGTGTAACCTAAAGCTTACAGATGGTTTTCAAGGCATAAATTTTAGTTCGTTGGTTATATATGGATGAGAGGAATTCAATGAGGTAGATACGTGAACAGAAATTCATAATGCTACGAGTAAGAATGTGATTTGTAGTAGTTGTGCCACCATGCTACATATCATAATCTTGTTTTAGGAAAAAATATTTCATCTTTTTATTTTTTAGTTAGTCGTGTCGCTAGATTATGCGAGTACGAATATGATTTGTAGAAGCATATCTCAAAATTATTTGCTACCTATAAAATCCATACATCATAATTTTATACAGCGGAAAGACTGACAGGTACTTTAAAATCTTTAAACGAAGTATCAGTTACGATACTCGTATGGAAACTGTCATGATAAATTTTGCAAAGACTACTAGGCAGTATAATTTAAAGCTTAACTGCGGAAATTAGGACGAGACATTTGGTCCATAGAGGATGCAGTTTAGTGCAGACGACGCAGACACAGACGTTAATTAGTGAAAGGCTTATTAATCAATGCGTCCGGTGGAAAGCAACTGATGAATATAATTATTCATCTATAAAATGTCTTTATAGAGCACTAAAAATCAAATAAAAAAGGAAATAGAAATTGATCTAATGCAGAAAGGGACAGAAGTAGACGACGCTTTCTCTATTAGACAACCAAGATTCTGCAATACTTCGGTCACATTGCATGAAAAGATGGTGGCAACCTCGAAAGACTCATTGTGACCGGTAAAGTAAATGAAAAAGGCCTCGTGGACGTAGCACAATTCGTTATTGCGACCAGAACCGCACCGCTCTTGAATCCACAGAATATGAGGCCCTTCACTCTGCCAGTATCAGATAAAGAATCATCATAAGAGTGAAAGTGATGAAGCAGAATGGTGACGACCTCAGCATTGAGAAGAAGGATTAGTCATTATTTTGTAGGATGACGATACAGTCATGATATTAATTAGAAAGAATAAGAGGTAAACGAATCAATCTGAAAGTCAGGCTGATCAGAAAACAAATGATGGTCAGTACTTCTCGGACAAAATAAAGACAATCAATGTTACACCGCATTGCAGACGAATCTTTACAACGAAATTATTTCATGTACTTACCCTTAAAATTAAAATGACTAGGTCACTTGCTCAACTTACCTGAAACAATAAAAGCAATTATTAGTATGGTGTAGAGATACCATCACCACAAAAGAGAGATAGCTACAGAAGTCATACAACATATAAAGTGCGCGAGTAACGTACACATAGACACCGCTCACGCACACGATATCTCGGACCAATTGGGACTAATGCAAACGCTTGAGATACGCGTTTGTGAATATTTTTTTTTTTTTGCAAAAATGGAGCAACAATATAGTTATTAAACTGTTCAGTAGACGGTTGTTTAAAAAATAATTTATTATTATTTAAATGTCGTTTTTTTAAGCTAGCAGTTATTTCAGAAAGATTAATAGGTATTCACTTATATTTGGATGCTTCGTTTTAACTTAAGATAGAAATTATTGTTATACATATAGTTGTTTTATATATTGTTATGTTAAAAAACTATATACGAGTGTGTCCACGATCGCTTTTTTAGCATAATCTAAAATTGATCCTAGCGCGACCACCGAAGACGTATGAAAAGTGAGGTACCTATATGAGATTGACTTCTGCAACTATCTGTTTCGTGCCATCACTTCGTTGGTCTCATGTGCCGGCGCAGGCACGTGGGCGTACAAAGGAACAAACCAATGGACATTGATAATGAATATTCAATTAGATAAAATACAGTTTAGGTGTAATCACTTTAAGTGGTCTTGAAATTTTCTATCGATAGGAAATTCTTGCCATATACGAGGATAATTTGAAGAAATTAACGAAGCAATTGTAACGGTAACAAATGGGTCGTTTACATAGAAACGATTTTATATACATGTGACATTAGAAACTGTTAAATTAATTAAAAGCAGGAACTCTACGGGTATATTTAATATTAAAAAGCTGAACAATTTGTTTACCTAAACGCAGTAATCTCAGAAGGTATCAATTCGAATTGAAAACATCTTTTCATTATGGAGGGAGGCTGTAAAACTTACGCTATCACGCTACGACCAAAAGGAGCAGAATAGTATTTTTATTTGATGCATCACATCATACTGATTACATGATAGCATTGTTTAAAATGAAACAATTGAGCTGATCGATAAATATCTATTAATCACTACATTGTTTATATACGAGTATGTATCGGAAATAATCATTTAACTCTATTTCGTCCATCATCTCAATTCTGACTTCTTTGGGAATAATAACTGACATACAGTTAGGTACTATTATTCCCCTTCGGACCTATTCAATTTCTGAATCGATCAAGCAAGAAAACTAACTTTAGTAGTCCTAAACATCATAATGTCGTAAGTATCGTTTTAGAGTGCTCGAAATATTAAATTATCACACTCAAGCTCAAACTTCTGAACGGACTTAGCATACAGGTAAACTAATCCCTGAAATAGCACCTACGATATACTTCACCCTGGAAGTATCTTTTCTTGAGTTAGATTTTTTTAATGAGAGCGAAGCCCCTGGTAAAAGAAAGGTTCACCACCCTCCTATAAAATCAGATGCTCAAAATATCGCTATAATTTCTTACGATTACAATTTCAATAGAATCGTAACAAGTATTACGTAATCTATACAAAAGATAGTAAGATAGTGATATATAATCGACGCAGAATAAACGCGAACTCGAGGCGTGTACCACCATCCATCACTGGTGCCCTGGTAGGGTTAGCAATAGTCACCGTATTAGGAACAGTTGAAACTATACAGGAATTGGTATTGTTTGTAGATGCAAAACAACTGAATGACAGATTAAACTCTGGAGTGTGTGACAATTGACAATACTATAAAACTTGAATTGATAGTTGATTGACTAATTAATAAACCACCTTAAGATCATCTAAGTAGAGAAGCTGATAAGGAACCCGACAATTGCAACTTTACGGTTTCATACAAAGTTATTTAACAGCTTAATGTGGTTGAATTTTATAACAGTCCTGTGCCAAACTTCATTTGTTATACTATAGCCTACAAAGTGCTTCATAAGGCAAACAGTTTCAATAATGAGTCTTCATAGCGTATAACTCACGCCTAGCTTAGGCCTACTGTCCACGTACATGTAGCATCATAGATAGATAGATATGCTCTTTATTGTAGGTACAACATAAATACAATCTAGTACATTAGGAGCTTAAAATTACTAAGGCCGTGTATTCATTATTCGTGTATCATAGCCGCGTATTCATTATTACACGGTTGAAGTACGCCTGCGTGAAGCAACTCACGTACAAGACTTTGAACTCTGTCGACGATTCGGCAGCGTGGTGCCACCGTGTCATTGTAGCTTCGTCGAGAGTTTCATAGTTTTGTGTGTAAGCTGTCAGCAAACATACATACACCAAATGTATAATGACACCAAATAAATAAGAAGCTACATGTCTATGGACAGTAGGCTTATGTTTGAGGACAGACTTCTCAAAATAATTTCGGATATAAAAAAAAATCGTGTTATATATTTTCCTTACGAATTATTGCTTTTGATGTGTAAGGAATTCAATATCACTACCAATAATTTAAGAAGACCACATATGAAAACCCTACTCACGGTCAATATGAATTATAATACTGCACTTAATTTATCGAGGTTCCACGTTCGATTCCGTGTTAGTTTCTCTTGTCATATTGTCCGATGGATGGATAGCCCCGCCCGTGGGTGCGACCAGGTGTCTAACATCATGAATGTGTGTATTAATTTGTATAAGGTTGCCATTGTCACCTTTGATGGCTATATTTTATACGCTTACTATGTTTTTATTAACTTGTCTAAAAGAAACTGCATTGTTATTAATTGAGGAACGCGCTTTGAAAGTTACGTAGGCGTTTCTCAAAAGGTAAGTTGACGGTTGCAAGAACATCTCTGTCTTCATTATTTTTAGAAAACATATTTGTTACATCAAAAGATTAATTATCAAATGCTACTAAAGAATTAAGACTATCACCTGATACTTTTGTCTTGTAATGGAAATCTGTTAACTGCAGACGTATTTGCAAATTGGACAGAAGTAACACATACAATTTAGCAGATCCACGTGAACAAACAGACTACGAGCTACTGTTTACACTAACATTCAAATCAGTACTAAATATATGTCTCGACAATTTTGAGTACATTATGCAATAGATACATAAGACTGTATTTGTTGTAATTTTTAACAGTTTACTGATAAGTTTCACAACTATCAGCATTTACCTCTTCTAAGAAACACCCATAGCGTGTTTACCCATTTTCATCAGTATCTTGTATTGTATACCAACAGCTGCTAAGGGAACTGAATTTCAGAATTCAAGTCATCATTTGAAAAAAACAACAACTCTCAATTAGACAAATCCTTAAGTTAAAAGATACTTTATTTTCTTATAGTTTAATGATTGGGCTAGGCTACTTAGTCATCCACTAGTAAAATCTAGTACTAATACACTATAAATTATGCATCCAGGCTGTGTTCACACGTAATAACTAACCCCGCACACACATCCAAGAGCTACATCAATCGTCACGCAACTCAATAGTATGTCTCGAGAATTTGCAGCTCACGTGAAGGTCTTAGGTCACACTATAATTCTCAACACAGTCCGTGATCGTGCTATCTCGGGATAATATTATCTTGTATATCGCATAAGTACTGAGGTGATAAGTGTTGTGTAAGATGATCTAACACTAAGCAATACGTGATTGAGGGTGTGGTTGTGTTTACAGTTATGTGGCTGGATGCATGAGCAATGATACTAGAAATGCCAATGAGATACACCGTATTGATAATGGACCCTAATAAGGCTAAGAGTAATAAGGCGAAGAAATATATCATGTATTTACTATATTTTTTCGAGTACAGGAAGCATAGATATGACGACAGGAAGGCTAGTTAATCCTTCCATAAGAGGTGCCGTAAGACAGTCAATAGAAAAGTGAGGGTAATGTTCATGCCAATAAAACGACATATTAAGAAACAATATAAATTACTTATGAAATGACTATCTACTAATGATAGAAAATGGCATCCGATCATTACTCGCAAAGACAAAATTTAACAACATGCTATTTGTCTGAAGGAACGATGCTGAAACTTTCAATGAATATGTCACAGAGCAAGACATCATTATCTCTCTATTCAAGTTCCTATCCGTTTCGAAAGTGTGCAAAGATTAATAAATGCATCGGTACACTCAAAAGGACACCATTACTCTCCATAGAAATATGAACCATTTGTCATAGCAGAGGTTCCTGCATATCGAAATATTACAATCGACCATTGTTTTGATTTCACAGAAGATATTGCAACATTACAAATCGTACGCAAACATAGTTGTGGCGCAGGAGTGAAATTCTTAACAGGGTTGCTACAGTAAAGCTGATTAGGGTTCCACAAAGTTAAACATTTAAAATTTTTAGGTATAGGTATAACAAATTATCATTTAGTTGAAACAATACATATTAAGTAATCATAATCAGTAAATCAAATCTACAATTAAAGATTTAACGTCACTGATCAAAATGAATACAATATCTACAAGAAAAACAAAGATCACTTCTGTGTGGTCACAAATGACTGAAAACGGTATCAGTATTGAAACTATTCTTTATAATATTGACAGCCCTGCACAAAACACCATAAAGTTGCCATCAGCGACACCTCGAGGTGGAAGGTAAATCATGGGGTGGAGGGCAGCCACTTTCGCGCGAACATGCATTGTTACACACACATACATAATGCAAAAACATACACAATATACACAACCATAAATGGCCTTATATCTAATCATATTCAAGATATATCTTTCATAATATGTTCACATCATGCATTGACATTCAAGATATATTTGCACAAATCCCAAAAACAAGGGCAATTTATCTTTGGAGATCGAAAATGCACGATAAGGATTCTAAATTCGGATTTAACCTTTAAATTTCTTGAAGTTGACACTTAGAACAATAAGTAGAAAGTGTCGGAATAAGTTACTCTACCATATTAACGTTCACTATTAAATATGCACGAACGATAAGATCTTACTCGAAAGCCAAATTATCATCAATTCTTACGTAAGCTCATCCTTTTAATTCCGGACTACTTGACCTTTACATTGTCTCAGAGATTTTGCCAAAGGCGACAGCAAGTGCTTGCACAAATAAAGAAGAAAAAAAACAGGATTATGTGATGTTAATAAAGATATCACGTATAATAACGTAATCGTCTCGTAAACTTGGGAAAGTAAAGAGCCCCGAAATACAAAAGCGATGGTATCAAGACGTTAATATTTTACAGAAACGTGGAGGAAATGACAATTACATAATTATTATTATGAAGACATCTTAATAATGTCGTGTTTTACAATGTTTTTATAGCGAAATAACGGTTTTGATATGTCCTAAAAAGATTATCCGTTGATATATTTTTAAACAATTGCGCTTCAACACACTTTATTTTCATTTTGTTTGATAAGTTATCAGAACTGATAAAAAAACAAAAAATTGTATATGTTATTTATGGCTCCATATTATGAAAGTGACGTAGAGGTTATGATCACAGTCATACTAGATTATTATCGGTTAGAGATTCTTACAAGTTATATACAGATTACATAACAATCAACAAATTATTAAAAATACCTCAGAAAGAAAGGTAAAGTAAAGATACTTACGAAAGGAAGTTAGAGTAAACGGCAAAGTCTAAATTTGGCTTATAATTGTATAGGAAGAAATGTATTTACTATACAGAAAATTGCAATAAGACGTGAACGGAAAATACTAAATGGAAGGTTTAACTAGACGTTTAAAACCGCAGTATGTGGCTACTACAGACAATAGACGATAAATAGTCAAACACGGAATGCCAAGAACATGTTCCTATACCACAGTAACATAAAACTAAAACGATATACAACATAGAGAAGTTACAAATTAACCTGTGAAAGAAGATAGCGGAACAAAAATCCACATTAGGACGATAATCATTGACTATAAAGATGTCACGGTACTTGTAAATAAAGTAAACAAAGACAAGGAAGCCACAACTACATCGAATGCATTAACTTCATTTGCATATCGTGTTTTAAGAGCTGAGGAGAAAATCCACCACATTGCAGGAATAAACGAGTCGTTAGGACAAATCGACGACGAAAGCTTTGATTAAAACATTTCACTAGCCACTGTTACTGAAACTAACTGTTCTCGAATATTCAAGCCAATTAGATTGCGTTGATTGCGAAACTGATTTGTTAGGTTATAGATTTTGCATGCGGAAAGGAATTTGGTCTTTACTTTGTTTGACTGATACAAAACGCGAAATTTTTAGTTTCAAGTTCAATTTTACGTTTGTCATTTTTTTTTTAATTTCAACCTACATCACATTTTTAGGTTTAATACCTAAGCTTCATTTTTATCACAAGGTCTATTTTTAATACCAAATTGTTAAGAACACAATAAATTCATTCACTATTTCCACACATATGTATTTGACATATGCAGTACTGTCTAAAACAGAACAATTTACCACACACATTGCAATATCAGAACTAGCCAGTTTCGACAATAGTGTGGGTGATCTAGAATCCGTGGTAAGTGTTGCAAGCACAGTCGCGAAGCGGTGACGATCGCGCCACCGATAGCCTGCGCTAAGGAAGCTGTCACGACCTACACGAATACATGAAACTACACTTATGTGCAGCTTTAAGCTTATTATCTTAATAAGGACAGCAGGTGTGCCCTAGGAAGTAAAGAAGCTGAAGGAAAACGGCATCGGAAGGGATCTTAAAAACCCCTACTGCCCCTGATCTGTGGAATCTACACAATCAAAGGATGTGTATATCGCTCTCTAAATTTCTCCTTGCTATATAAATGTTTTCAGTTCAATGAAATAGAAATTTAATTGAAAGTGTTAATTGAAATATAGGAATGATTAATTTAAAAATATTTAATCAATCATCTACAAGCAGCACTAGAACTATTTTCTTCAGTCATGATACAAATCATGGGAAAGCAAATTAGACCATTACATAATATAATCATGTTACAATCAAAGGCTGAAACAGTTGGTGGACACAAACTGAGTCTACAAATAGAATTCATATATCTAAACGAATTACAGAGAAACCAATTCAATCTACACTATCATGAGATTCAATTATAATCTAGATTGGAACACATTAGATTTTATTAACTTATGAATTCTATTACTACGTTTCAAAACACTCGTAAGTTTCATAATAGAAACAGTTACAAAAAAGCTTAAAACCAAATACTACCACGACTGGTTTTGTTATCATCTTATGAAACAGTCTTTGTTGTACAATTTAGATAAGACTAATGCACAGTGCAAGAACTTGTAAATTAAAAATAACGATCTGGAAGTCACGACGGGTTAGAGGTTTCTCAGTAAAATTTACATAAATACTACAGCTAAATTCCGGGTAAACGCAAGGATTGTCAACTATGCACCGGGAAAGCCACAACGTACTATAAAAGCGAAAGTTAATAGCACATTACATTAGATTTTATTCATCCATGGAAGTAATGAGATGTAAACCTAGATAATTCCCTAGATATAAATGCAGCGAATTCGCTAGGATTAAATGACGATATAAGATATGATAAAAACTAATATGCACCTGATGTAATCAGAGATCAAAACATGCCAAATTATTGAAACAAGTTTTATTCTTGTCAACCCTATTAATTATGATGATGATTGGATCTATATCACCAAGACAGAGTCAAAGATAAGAGAGAAAGCACTGACGATGAGGTCAGGGGATAATATGCTGAAAGTAATATGACCATCACACGAAAACCTGACGACAGCTTTACAAATCGCACTCGGCAATCTGATTGCGAGACTTCATGCAAATATAAACAATGTTGTTCTTTGCTGTTGACATTTAAGCGCTGAAATAATACATGTATCGTGTATCTAAAGTTTATCGGTAAAAGTGAAGCTAGCGAAGTCTGCCGACTAATCTAGTGAATTGAATACCAATCGATGATATACAAGAATTGCCAACAACTGCGCTTGTAAACGGGCAAACATTTCAAAATATTTAATATCAGTTATTGTTTTTGCCATCAATTAAAGTGGGCCGTGGGCTGTTAATGACATAGACAATGTTTCTACTACGAACCTTTCAGATTTCCACAGTTTAAATCCACCTACGTCAGAATTGTATCAAGATTGCAGAGGGACAATGACAGATATTAATCCATTTCCCTCATACTTTCACAACCTGCGTAGGATGATGAACAATTTATAATAGACATTATTATTTATATCAATTTAGAATTACAAACACGACAAGACCAAATAACCAAAATCACAAGAATGCGCTCAAATTTTAAATGAACAGCAATTAAAATCGATTGGAAACACAAACTTTAATTCACAAAGGCCATCATTTACAAAGTAGTTATTCCCCAATCTACCGTAATCATAGTTATTTTGTGTCACATCTCCGCATATGCAATTATAACGGTGTATACGATTGGTCGGCACCGAACCATACACATGTGACATACGGTTGCGTGAGTGCACACTGCTATCCTATTTTAAATAACGGCAATTTTGTCCTATGAATAGTGAATTCCGCCAAATTCATAGTTGAGTGGTCATTGATGTCAGTGAAAATAAAATGAAAACTGGATATTAATGATTGTGGTTTCATTTGAAACGACCTCATTGGTTATGGAGTTCACGTAAAGGATAAATCATGAATGTAGAAAATGACTAATGTGAATAAGATTCAAATGATACAATTCAAATTAGAAAATAGATATAAATCATAGGGTTTTTGAATAATAATTATGGATATGATAATTCAGAACCAACGCATTGTATCATTTGACTCTATAATATATTTTACCAACTAAATATATTTTCATAAATAGACTGATTTTTACGATTGACAACCAAATCTGAATTTGTACAAAAATCACAAAACTGAACAAAGTTTATAAAAATAATAAGTGCGTGCACCACACGCAACATAATTTTATAAATTTTACCGGAACCTCTTGTCAAACATCGACGTCCAATAAGTCGTAAAAAAGAATAAATGCAGGCGCGACAGGAAACGCATACAATTGGTAGCACCGGATATTTGTTCGAAAAGGGTCCTGACCTTGTCCAACAATCAATAAAACTAAGGTCAATCGTTAGAGTTTGATCGACGATACAACTGATGGATTCAAGTACAGTGACAATATCGATAGTATGTCAATAATAGATCATACAATATGAAACAGCAAATGCTGCTTTGTTGAAAACAAACAAACAATAAATACCAAAGAAGACAATATTTATAATTGCTCTGAATGTATGTTAGCATTGTTCCGTGGTTAGACTATGAATTTGAAACGGTACCAATCAAGAAATAGTCACATAGAATTTGCCAACCGTACGCAATTAACTATCACCGTATAAATCTGGTACCAAATTTAATAATCACTTAATTGTACCACCTTCTTGAAATAATACAAAAAAAAAAACAACTCGACAACAGAAAACCCATTCGCAAATCAACGTCGATGATAATAACGAAGCACATAAAGTTGCGTGTCTTGAAAGCAAAGCTCGCAAAATTATAGCAATCTTCAAACGGCCATAATTCTGTATGAAAATGAAAATAAACGGAGATCTTATAGCTCCACCGGGAAGGAACTAAAGAGAATAATTGTAAGCCCGGGTAATTGCTCGTTTTTGCTCTGGGATTATAAAGTGGCGAATAATGCGGTTCCAAAGAAGAATCTTCAGGGAGTGCAAATTATGAAATATCCATTATAAAAACGAGTCTTAGCTAACATAATAATCTAATTAACTGCTGTTAACGATATGGTTCTTGTAGATACTAAGCAAATTTTGTTGTAAACAGGAATTAACCATTTTATGACTGGTCGGCTCTTAAACGGTAACTTACCGCAAAAGTAAGGTTATCTAACATCCCTCAATAAAGCATCGAGTAGTAATTATAAATTTATTCAAATCGGTAAAATAGCTCAAAAGAGTCGTGATCTAAGCCCAGCAAGTAGACGCGTAAATCACATTACAATTTCATGTAACTACTGTAATAAGGTGCATAAGCTCTATACAATTTCCTGAACTGTGTACAACACAATTATATATCAATTAAACTTCAGCCCGTTATTACAAGAACTTTCCTAGTCCACGTGCCGTGTTGTGCAACGCGGCTTTGAATTATGGAGTCACTAATACTGATCAAGATAACTCGAAAGCAAACCATGGAGTGTTGAATAGTGCTGGAAAATTTATAGCCCCAAGTGATAATATGGCAGAACAAACATTAATGAAACTGATATAAATTATGCGGGGAAAGGAGGAATCTGTATTGAAAACAATATTGCGAAGAAATACTATGTAGAATAAACAGTAACTGATAATTCATTTAAATGTTCCGTCTTTTCATTCAATTGAAGATTAGTATTAAAGCTTACAGTGACGTAAGAGGAAATAGACTTGTTATAATTTATCCGGCAGGCGATTCGCACCGACAATTTGATTAGTCTATAACATGAGACTAGACTCTCGTATACTCAAACGTGAATTCAATTTAAATACTTTACTGAAACGCCTTCTAGTTAAGTTTCATTTTACTTTCCAGGATAATCGTTAGATCACTACAAATAAACCAAATCAAGATCGCTATATCACAACGTTGCTTGCTAAGTTTAATGCCATTAATAATTTCATAAGGTCTGGATATGACATTCGATAGTATCCAACAAACATTCACGCTAAATTAACGCAATCAGATAGATCTAATCGAGACATCGTCTCGAAACAATTTATTTATAGGCTCATTAGAGAACTTAGTTCATATGCTAAAGCTATTTAGTAGCGCAAAGTGCACTAATACCCGTTTAATATGCGATGTACAAGATAAGGCGAAGCTCTTAGTAATTTATTCGATTACAACGTGTACCTATCTCAGTAGGATAAAGTTAATATACACAATTTTGACAAATTAATTGCTAGGCTTCTATGCATTTGTGCATGTGCTTCGAAGTCTGTTGAATAATTCAACGCACGCATAATCGATATGCAATACGATACCAAGTGCATCGATTTCCCTTTCAGTAAAACACGAGTTGTGTTCCACGGAAAATGCCATTCGGATATACAAACCAAGTGAAATGTAGAAAATAAAGACAATATCATCGATATAGCAGGTACAGTAGTATTTAACTTTCGAGCCAATGAAATCATCAAGTGCGTCGAAAGAGAAGGGACTAAACATTATCAAAGAGAACAAACACAATAAATTATTATAAACGTAATAGAACAAGGCGTAAACGGCGTGAAAGTTTAATTAATTAATGAAACTAAACCTTAAAACGAGTTGCCGACACTTTACAAAGATAACACAAAATACGTTCATGTTCATAATATAGAAATTGCGCGGTATATTTACAAAACTGCGTTTGCTGGTAGCGCAGGTGAATACAACAAAGCAGCTCAATATACTATTAGGGAATAAGATTGAATTTCAATTGCCAAACGATGCTCGAAAAGCAAGATCGTAATGGAAGGTGAGAAATTAACTAACGTCTAAGATTTTAATGTTGAGAAAATACGTTGTGGCGCAAGAAGTAGGAACTTTCACAGATTTGAGATAAGACGTAGTTTAAGTCAAAATGACAAGCACAGACATCTCAGTTAACAGCTGCGTTTGAATAACACGGCGGATGAACAACGCAAAACGGTGGATTTAGGGTTAATCAACTTATGAATATACAATGTTTGATTCTTAATGAGCATTTTCACCATTCAACGGATAATCAATAAAGCTAACTGAAGATAGCAACGCCTGTGACCCAAGTGTCGTTTATGCTTAAGAGCTGCCAACCCGAGGTAAATTTTTATACAACCACATCACACGGATATCTTGTGGATATTATCTAGGCTTCTAGAAAAATGAAAATATTTTGTGTAAAACGAATCCAGTAACGAAACGAGCTCTGAAAATTTGCTATTTTATGTGACCTTTGACCCTCTATTATGTATTTACGTATATATAGATTAGGTATTTTTAGTTAAGTTAATTAGGGTTATGTAGTTTTAAGGTTAGATATCTAATTATTTGTACAGTTTACTAAATAAATATTAACTTCTCGTATATATTAAAGATTTCGACATTATAAATTATGTAAATTTTTCTCAAAAACAGTTTACGTTAAAAAAAACACGTACCTATTTCCTGGAACAAGTTGTGTGAAATATATGAGTAAATCACGGAATTACCGAATGCCAATAAAGTTTTCAGAGTCTTATTTTTTGCGTTGCCTCTCCATCAAACAGCGCGTTGAGGAAAAGCAAAATACCTTTTAACCTTTCAACAACTATCACTTCAGACAATTAATAGACAATAGATGTGCGGACACCGGTGTCTTCTTAGTGCTAACCATATAGGCGAGTGAAAAAAGGCCAGCTAAAAGGTTTATCACACAACAAGGTAATAAAGTTATGAAATGGAGAAATGTTTCAAGGAAATCAAAAGCTTAAGTGATCTGCTGAATTCAAGCTCAATACTTATATTAAATATTTAATCATATTAAATTCTATTAGTACATATTTGTTTAGTCAAACATTCTGGTTTCCAACTAGTATTTGAAGTAATTGCAACTTAAGACAGAGAGTTTATGCATCAAAAACATTGAATTACTGTGAAAGTAGAAATTGGAAGCGATAATTTTCTAGTATTTGAAGAGAATGTAGTCTTAACGTGTGGCCAGCTCATATGAAATGCCTGACCCTTCAACCTTACATGCAATGGTTGAAGAAGCACCACACCCATCTTACGTCTATCTGTGAATATGATAGAGGTACGAATATTTTAGTGCTGGCATTTATAAGTACTTAACCTTGAGCATATTCATTTTTCATTCAAGCTTTAATTTCAATCGTGTCATTACATTCACTATTATTCAAAGCTTTATTGTTATTGTCTTTCATTAAAGAATTTCCTTTTAACACAATTAAAGCCAAGGATTTGCACGCTACTATTTGTAAGCCATAAGTCCGTATCATGCTCCTAAATCTATAATCATGGTTTGAAACTCCATGTTCCGATCGACTGAGCCTCATTACACCAAGCTAATGTTTCGTCATATTTCTACACAATATTAAGGCTATAGCCGGGGGCTGCTAGCGGGTTATTGTGGGGGATTTTTGCCACAATATGTTATCAGCACTGCGTAGCACAACCACTTTCGCAGTGCTTTCTAAATCCTCCAGAAGATTAGCACGCAAGTAAAATACTACCGGTGCCGACACGGAAGTTTTATTACCCTTGTGTTCTTGTGATAGTATCAATAAAAACGTGCGAGAAATATATAACATACTGTTGGTATTATCTCTGATGGTTTTGCTGCATCATCTAGGATGTGGACTTCCTTTTCTATGAGCGTTAGAATGTTAAGTCTCTTTCATTTTATATTCTTGCATTGCTATGTGTTAATGTTTTGTTGTGTAGTCATACAATTATGTAAGTAGTTATTTGTATTCGGATTGCCTATTTCTTTAATTGTTATGAAGTTGGCATGAATGTTCTATGTTGTTTATTTTTCTTCTATTAGTCAAACTGTAAATGCAACAATTTGATTGGCTTTGTTTGTTAATGAGATATGTAATTATTCATTAAAATTTATATTTCTTAATTTCAATTCTGAAATATCACTTTTCTAATTTCCGTTTATTTCAAGCAAGAAGTTAATGCGACTAAAGTTCTCCTGTCTATGTACGTCAATATTAAACTACCTAGCACTGTATGATATATGATTTGGTCATAGATGTCACATATATCGCATGATTTATTGATGAGAACCTTTGGTTAACTTGCCTGTACCTGATCGAACATTCGATTAACCCTACAGCTAATTCTTTATGCTAACATGTTTAAAGGCCACGACGTTTATTTACAAAATATCTCCTCGATCAGGCAATAAATCCGTATAAAACCTAATATATTCTCGGTAAACAGTTCAAATTCGTGATCCTCAGTAAATCAAATGCCGACGATCTGTCCTACTTTATTCGTCCTTTAGACTACCTACAGTTAATCTTATCCGCGGGCACTATTACTGAACGCTACTTTGCACGTGGTATCTCTGGCCACCACGGGGCGCGATGCCGCGATACTATCGCGTTGACGCCGCGGGAGAAATATTGCGCCTGCGCAAGCTCACATCTGGGCCTGCGTACTATGAGACTATCGATAACTACACTTTCAACTTAGCTTCAATATCCATTGCGGTATTTGTAAGCCTCCTAAAACAGGGCATTTTTGAAAAGTAAGCATTGGATGACGAATGGACTTTTCGAGTTTTTGTTGTGTAATTGTTTTTAGTAGTTTCCCGGACTTGTAGGAACGTGCCTTATTCCAAGTCACAAGTTGTGAAATTATTCCTTTGTTACGTGTAGACATAACAAATTGCCTCAGAAACAATATTTTAGCTTCCCATGACATTGATTTGTTCAAACTTAAAAATATTTTAGCTTTGTTTCATATGTGAGTGCTTTGTTGATGCTGTAACGAAAGGTTTAACGCAATTTAGATGAAAATGGTAAGATTAATCAGTGTTTTGATTAGCTGTGTAAAATGTTCATTAATCGATCATTTAGATATTTTTTTTTATTTTGCGTAGTGAATTCCAAGATCTCTCGTTTTCGAGAATATATTTTCTAAATTAAACACAATTAGCGTATTTTTTTAGCAGTGGTAGGGTAGCCCAGTGTTGTAGGTCGCGTGTGAAAGAAAACATAGTGAGAAAATTAGCATGACCAAGAACTAAAAATTCGAAGATGTGTGACATTTACCAACCCGCACTGGGCCCGCGTAGTTGATTACGGCCCATTCCCTCTCATAAGGAAGAAGCTTGAGACCCAACAATGGGAATATCAAAAGGCTGATATTCGCCCAGAATCCCGGCAGTGGAAATATTAAAAGGCTGATCAATGGCGTATTTTTCAACAGTTCACCATCATTATTACCTCATATTAATTTTGCGATAATAGCAAATAGTTTTATTATACGAGCAAGTAGACAGTTAAATAATATATGTAATGAGCATGACTTTTTTTTTTTTTTTTTTGCATGACTGTTACAGTTCGGCCGTCTGAAGTTAGGCTCTGCGAATTTTAGCGCTTGAAAACTCGTAGAAAAATAAATGGTTTAAACAAATAAATGCAATTTGCAGTTGTTATTGCTGTTAAACGTTGTTAATGGCTTTTATTTTTTTTTAAAGCTTTTTTTTTACTGTACAAACCCGCGTGGACTTGTAATTGGGTATTATTATTTTTCCTTTTAATAAGTTTTTTTACAAGCTGTAAGTCCTCCAAGCTGTTTTAAATAAATAAATAATTTTCGTACTAGACACTGTAAATAGATTATCAGCCAGTTTAGACAGTTAAGAAGGCTTGCTTTCTCTGACCAATCAAAGGAGATGACGATCTCTAACGCATGATGTCACTTGTAACAAGATAACGCCGACAGATCTCAAAATAGATGGACGAAGCGTGACGGACTAATTAGTACTCATTTGTGAATTGACAGACGACGTGATTGGAGAATTGATTCGACATGAGATTCACACATTGGATTGTGGAGGGTAAATAGTTCTATTCTATTCTATTTTTTGTTGATGGCAAATACGAGCCGATGTCGACTATTCTGCCAATGTCTAAAGTAAGTTGGAAAAGCAAGTACCTAATGTATATTCTCGACATGAAAAATTATGGTCGGTGGTTGAAGAGGGTAAATAGTTAAAACTTCTTACAGTTTTGGCTTTGTATGGCTTTTTATTAGCTTGCAATGTAACTATGTATGTTCGGCTCAAATCTTCCAACTCAATTTTTTCAAGCTTTTATATAGTTCCACATGTCCCAATGTTTTTTATCAAATTATGTAAATTAAATTCGATCCACATCCCGGTTACAGATTGAGCTAAAGTTTTGCATGCATATGTCAATCAGATGACAATGCAAAATTATTATGACGTGAAGTTGATCTGATGGTGAAATCACCCAAAGGTTGACTTGTAGAAAATGCCTAAGGCATTAAGTCCGCTTCTGTACTGTGCATTAAGTGCCAAATAAATAAATAACTAAAGTTCCTAATGTGATTTTACTGTTTTTATGTTATAGCTAGCTATTAAGTTCTATGTTAATTAACAATAAATATAGCATAAATACTATAATTTGAGCCTAATAGATAAAATCCATTGCGGAACATAGGGCTGCGATAGTCCCAAATGTCGCTACATATGAATGATCTTGTTCTTCTCATAGCCAAAGGAATTCATCCTGCGGACTTCACATATTTATTTTTATTTTTGATAAACTGCAGGAGGGTCGCTTACGTTGGTATGGCCACGTTTTACGAAAACCGGCAGACTACGTGGGTAACAGATGCCTCGCCATGCCGCCTCCGCCGGGACCAGGAAAACGAGGAAGGCCTAAGAGGCGTTGGATCGACGTCGTAAGGGACGACATGCGTGCCAATGGTATTACGGCAAAGGACGCGAAAGATCGAGCGAAGTGGAGGCGTCTTAGTAAGAAAGCGGACCCCGGGCACCGAGGTGAAAGCCAAGGTTGGCAACCGGGACAACCGCTAGGATGATGATGATGACTTCACATATATATTTTTACATTTTTCCTATTTATTATGTAAGGAACAGTATGTTATTTTTACATTAGATAACTTCCATATTGTCAATAACTACCTACCAAGATTAATGACTCCACTTTAAATTTCGACAAACCAATCAAACTAATATCCGGACATGTTATATTATTACATTTTCAATAGAAAAAAATTACACCAATTTAATAAGAAAGTCTCTCACATAAATCATATGCGCACGCACATCGTATAAAACAAACCACGCGATTCGCCCGCGGGAGCGAAAGTCGCTACCGATCCCGCCCGAAGTCGGCCGATGTTGCGCCGCGATAAATTCATTAATCACTTGCACTGTCGGCCAAACAAAATGGTACCGTTTTCCTACACTTACACCGCCTGTCCGATTAACTGTTATAGCTTTCCTATATTGAGCTAATAATGCTGAATTAGTACAAGTCTTGGTTGGATACGAAGACTATTTATCTTATTGTGACGTAAGTAATCGTGAGTTGGGTAATCTGGGTTAAGTGTAATTTGGGATTGAAACAAGGAATACAGCGATCACTAATAGCCGACGGGAATATAAAAAAATCTGGAAATCTTGAATGATATTTTTATTAATTTCATCGCCATTTTGCGAAGCGAGGTATATAAAGCTCACGTCGTTAATAGTGGTAAAAACACGAATTTGCTCGCATGACAGCGTCTTATCTCTGTCCTAGTCTATCAGTGATTGTAGGTATGCGACTGTGATGACATTGATCATAAATGAGTGAGTTTCAGTCCAGGTTTTCTGATTGCAATGTTGGCGCGTAACTTATTTTCCTTTATAATAGGTACTTTTTTTATGGTGGGAAAAATCATCTAATGACAAATCCCGCCCTTAGGCGAAGCAGGACACAGTGTCAGACTCTTGTTGACTAAAGCACCCACCCCGTTCCTTCTTAGCCTTCATTCCGAGGTCGGACCTTCCTTTCAGAAACCGGACCGGGGCCCCAGTAAGCTTCGGCCTTGCAGTTGGGCCTTAGTACGGGAACAGAGCGCGCCGTCGACGACTTAGCTTTGCCCGGACTGTTACCAGATCAAATCAAATCGTGAGCGCCATTGCCTTATGCAGTCGGCCTTCTCCTTTGTTAGCATTACTGCTTCGCAGAAGGAGGCGCAATAGGTACTTCATCGACAGCGCTTCAAGCTCACAGACTACAGAAGGACAGACGCATATATTCTTTCCATTATCATCATAACAATTCATAGGTATTACCTTTGCTCTTTCCTTTCTATTTATGGAAATTGCCATTTTACGTATAATACACAGTAGTTAAGGATATACGATACTTTACGGTTGACTCGTTAACTAAAACATTTATGCTATATCGGCAGCCATATTGCAAATTGCGTTCGTTTCTTGTCAGAATAGTTTAATGGTGCTCATTTATTTGAACTTGCTTTTATCTGCATACCATTAAGCTGCTCATAATAAAATAAAACATTACCGGTACCACTCCTTCTGGTATTATAGATTACTCACTAACTAACTGGAACAGGGAAACATAAACATTCTGTTCCTGATAAAACTAAGATTATAGTTTACTTTCCTATGAACGTTAGGTTAAGGAGGGCACGCAACGCCTTTTCCCTTTACCTACCTCTTTGTTTAAACCAGGTCATTAAATGATTAATCGTTTGCCCACAAAAGCACGTCTCAGAAGCATTTCTATTCTTTTGTGTAAGCCAAACACACTTTTCTCGTGTTAAAAACAATTGAGTGTGCACTTAACTTGGTATTATGTGTACACTCGTTAACAAAAGGAAATAATTCACGCATTTTACTGTTGGTAGGCAATTTCCTCTGCACTGCAGTGTAATCTGAAATGTTTTAGCTCGTACCTAGTTAAGGCGATGTTGCATTAATTTTGAACATTTTTAAAACTCTGGGAACCCATGAATTTAAAAGAGAAAATCATGAAAAAATATTTTGTTAAAATTGCTGAGTACCTAAAAATCAAAACATGGTATAAATTAGCTCGATAAAAAATATGCTCGATATAACTATGTTAAACAAATTACAAATCTCCAGTTTCAGCTTCGGTTCCCATAAAACCCCCTTCGTAACATCCCTATTTTAAAAAAACCTACATTTATACTGTTTATTTGCCATTTAGTCATTTCTTCCTTTGAACATAGTTGATTAATCTACAATTGCAAACGGATGAGCAATTGAGCACCATCGTAAAGCACGGGTCAATTTAATCTAGTTCAATCTTCATTCACTCACTCATTCATTTTTTAGTTCAGACCACCAAGATTTAAGTAGGGCAAGTTTACAAAAAAATCCCGTTGAAAACATTGATCAAAATCATAAGCTGCAATTGTCTTTAATAAACTTTTCAAGACTCTGTATTTTTTAAATAACTTTTGTAGTCGATATTTTTAATTGATGTATTCATCAAAAAATGGATGTTTGTATAGGCTAACACTCCACCGTAACAGAAGCGATAATTTAACGCCTAGCAACATATATCCTGACAAAAAACCGAAATTATGTAAATGTGTGACAGAAAAAAAGTGAAGGCAGAAACTAAATAGGATAAGTAATGCCGGATAAAATCTTTCGAATGTAGATAATAGATTCGAATCGACTGATATTGCGTCATTCAATGTCGTAAAAAGACTGGAAGGACAAACTGCACGTGTTGCTGACTAAAATATTTATTTCCAGCCTTTTTTAATTTTTAAGGTGGATAAGAAAGTGTCTACTCTGGGCTTAAGTTCAGAATGTCCCTTTTCCAAAACATCCCTTTCCCAAAATGTACCTACCCTTTACCAAAATGTCCCTTTGACTACTTGGCTTGTGTTATTTAAATATTCCAAGTGTTGTCTTGCTCACTAGTTTTAAGACCATATCTGTCATGCTACGATGGTTGACATAGTTTATAGTTTAGTACTTCTTTTGTCACGTAGCAAGCACTGGAGAAACGCCTTTATTCATAGCATAATAAAGCCATGCATTACAGGCTCCTCACTAACCAAATATGGCGGCAGTTAAAATTATGTAAATAAACTTTCGACCCAAAATATTCGTCTTATAAGGAAGTCGTCAAACTTGAACGCGGCACAGATTATTATTTTTTGTTTCTTTGATGAAAATTTCATTCATAAGAAAATTGGGTGAAGACATAATATTGAGATAGTATTAGATCTTTTTTAGTTTAACGTAAATTCAGGAGGTTTTTTTATGGTGGGAAAAATCGACGAATCCCGCCCTTGGGCGTCAGACCTCTACTGACTAAACGACCCACCGTTCCTTCTTGCCTTAGTTCCAGGGCCCTGGTGTTCTGCTTTCGCAGCAACCCTTGGCTCCAGAAGAGTTCTACCCTGCTGGGCCCCTACAGTTGCTGACGACTCCCTGAGATAAATTCAGGAGGTAAACAAACGTCAAAGCTTTGTCACCATTGTATCTTCGTTGAAAATGGAAGATCCACTGACCACACGGGTGTTGTGTCTAGTCCAAGCAACTGTTAACTTGATTTTAGGCTGTTTGTCTAATCGCGCAGGACAACTAATGCCGCGTTGTAACATTTTGTAGTTCAGATCCCCTAGCCAAGTTACAATCGTTTCGTTTACAGTTAGCGTTTGTCACGCTCCCCATTTCTTTGTTGAGATGACGTCCGAACAAGGGAATTGGGGGCGTAGCAAGATGGATGTCGCTACACTGCTCTATTAAATTCTACTACAAGTTTCGCTTTTCAAATCACCAATCGAATTACGAAACGCAAATCATTTTCAAACAGGAAAAGCTTCTACAAGTTAGCCACATTACTCCACGCTTTCTTTACAAAACCAATAGCTCAGACTCAAACAGACTATTAAGTCAAATCGATGGCTCCAAATAATAGATGGTCATGTCACAGATTGACTGGTACAGGTTAATTGTGACAGCGACCTCTGGTGGAAAGTCGAGAAACTGCGCATTAGTCAATCAAGACAAACGATTTTGTGTGATACTCTATGAGAAGGTATTGTTATGGGACGATTATGAGAAATGACAGTAATGTAGGCGAAAGTTTGTGATTGTGCCTGTATGTTTTGTCACCTCGCCACGCATGAACGGCTGAAAGGATTTGGACGATATTTGGTACATAGGTAGAATATACCCTGGATTACTTACATACGATACTTTTTGTCCCGCCAGTTTGTTCCTTTGAGATAACTTTTTACAGTTTTTACTATTACGTGGGTGAATTCCGAAAAATCGCCAAAGCTTAGTGGCAAGGTTACAGCCGAAAGGTTCTGGAGAGGCGACCTCATACCGAAAGACGCAGCGATGGAAGGCCTCTCATAACGTGAACCATGGTCGCAGGAACTGATGGCTGCAAGAGGCACAGGACCGTTCGTTGTGGAGACATTTGGGATAGGTAATATGTCCAATAGTGGACGTCTTTCGGCTTTTAGCTGTTTTATGGTGGGAAAAAACATCTAAAGACGAATCCCGCCATTGGCCGGAGCGGGAAACAGTTTCAGATTCTTACTGACTAAACGACCCACTCCATTCCTTCTTAGCCCTCATACCGGGGCCGGACTTTCCTTTCAGAAACCGGACCGGGGCCCCAGTAGGCTTCGGCCCTGCAGTTGGGCCTCTACATTTGCTGACAACTCCTTGAGGCGCGCGCGAAAATAGCGTGCCGTCGACGGCTTGGCTTAGTCCGGACTGTTACCAGACGACCGGTTTGCGAACGGTGAGCTGCAATGGGTAGGTCGCGGTCCGCAAGCCTGAGCCTACGGTGACGTCTTTCGGCTGAACTGGTGATAATGCTGACGTAGGTGAAGCCGGTGGCCGCAGCTAATGTTGTATAAAGTTATTGTGTAAGTATATTATTTCCATATTTTATAAGGTATTAATGTTGTATTTTTAGTTTATAACAAATTGACTATTTATACGCTTTAAAAAAGTCTTGACACCATTAATGTAAGTATATTAAATCTGTATATAGCTTTCTGTTCGTCTTGAGGTTTTTTAACATAAATTGTTATAGCTTTAAGAAAATATTTAAAATACCGAGGGGGAAGCCAAAGAAATGATTGATAGATGCGTGACGGGTGACAGGACAGAATTGAAGAAAAAGAAGTGTTACGTCAACCCTACATAAAAACGGGACAAGGGCAAGAAAAGGAGAGGGTTTTTAGTCAGTAAAAGTGTAATACTATCTCCCGCCCGCCCAAGGGTGCAGAGAGGTCATGGGATAATTAAAAAAAAAAGTCCAATATTTAAAAGTCTCGTGACACAGTGTTTGGAATCGAACTACTGCATAACGGCTTTTTTCACTCCAACAACACACTAAATTAATTTTCTTTGATAATTCCTAGGGCCGAACAATGTCTGCCGTGTCAGGTAATCTAATATTTAAAAACCTCGTATCTGTTTGTTATCGAACTCCTCCGAAACGGCTTGGCCGATTTTATGAAATTTACTCCCTTTTTATCCTCCTACCTCCAACCCCAAAAATTATCAAAGAATAAAATGGCAGAACAACTTATACTGGGTCAGCTAGTAATACCAATCTATCTCACAAGAGAAGTCATGCGGAAACAAATGCAACAAGCTAGATTTGTTGCGAGGTTAGTATTCAGATCTATTTCGTGAGATGGACTCTAGATATTGACAAAATACTTTTCATCCGAGATAGTTACGTTGAAAGAGAAATCGAATTCTATTTTGTATGACAAAAACAACATTATAATAAACAGTAGTTATAAAGTTAAAAAAGAACCGGCCACGCTAACAGAACCCAGTAGCCCATGTAAAAATTAGTAACCCAATTTCCCGAGAGATGGTGCTGATTTTAATTTTGTATTGCGTGAACTGATTAAATTCTTTTTGCGTATTTATTTGAAAGAATATACGCTCCGGATAATAAATATGTGATCAGTTTAAAAAATGCTTGCATGTACGGTTAAGCGTTAGGCTTCTCATCATCTTTCGTCATATTATGTGATATGTCGTCCCAACATCGTATTAGTCAAGATCCTGTTTTACAACTACCAGGGCACCAATTTTGCATTTTGCTTTCCCTTGTTACTTTACAATAATTACTACGCTACGCTTAACTACTATAAACGAGGCATAGAATAGCCCAATATTAATAGCTACCACTGTTACATAGTTCCACAATGTAACCACTGTAATAATCGTAAATAGGCGTTTTAATTAAACCGGCAATTTGTTCCTATAGCCCTATAAACATTTATATTGAATTGTTATTACTAAGTTACAATTTAAACTCTTGAGCCTCAACGAATGCCTGCGTTCACACACCTATTGTCTTTCTATGTATCTTACGGTACACAGTGTATTTTTCGCCCAAAAAATCGGACATGGCATTTTTACTATCTAATTTCATAGGATTTGTGATTATAAATGCGAGACGAAAACTCCTGATTGCCCTTTTGCTATAAAATATTGAAAATTAGTACTTGAAAAAAATGTCTATGGTTTCCAGAAAAACCATAGAAACAGTTATAACTTAAAAGTTTGACTTCTTTTTAAGAATCTATTGACGGCATTAAATAGTATCTTAAAATCCCTCCTATAACAAAAAACATCTAGGCTTTATTTATTCAAGATAACAGATTTATGGCTGATTTTGTAAATTTATGTTTTCTTTTTTTTACCGCCATATTATTACATATTTGGATTTGTAACTAGGATCGAAATGTTCTTTTTATTTATGCTTATGATCCTACAAATTCTTGGATCCTAATTATGCAGGATCTCGGAGTTGTTAAAATTCAGATTTTTCTGGATAGGGTTGTCGCCTCATAATTTAATAAACATAATATTTGAAGTAATTTTTTTAAATGTCAGTTTTTCCAACGCAGTTTATAATATTATCTGAATAAATTATCTTGGTCTTATTTACTTATTGAAACATATCAACAACAATAAAAAAAAAAAAATATCTTACGAATATTATGAATGCGAAAGTTACAATGTTTGGATGTTTGTTACTCAATCACGCCAAAGCGGCTGGACGGATCTGGATGAAATTTGGCACAAGCATAGGATACACTCCGGAATAGGACATAGGCAACTTTTTATCCCGGAAAAACACAAGGTTCCTGTGGGATATATAAGGTGCTTTTAAAATATATGCCAGGCTTTTTATGAAGTATAGTATTATGTTTATAGATTACAATAGCAGTGGCGAAGGGTGGATATTTTCTGAAGGGAAGCCGGAGCGTAAAGTCAAATTACCTAATATAGCACACTCCATGATGCAAAAAAATAGGATTAACATTGCGTTGCACATCAAAAATCTATTAATTACAGCAGTCTACATGAATGAATGTCATTTCAAAATGATGTCCGCAATCCAAAACACAAAATAAATGTACAGTTCACCTGGTTCACCACACATCAATATTGAAAAACATAAGAAACGACAAGAAAACAATATCAACACATCGAATTATTCGCGCCACCCAAACAATTAGCCGCCATGTCAATTTTATCGTATAAAAAATCCTGCCAAATAAAATGTATTATTCGCCAGTAAGAATTATAAACAGCTAAATTCATTCTCATTTTGAATCATTATAGTCAAATAGGAATTAATTTTTCTGTCTCGTTTGCACGTGCATAGACATCGCTGAGTAGGTATGGTCTTGAACCTGGACACCTGTGCATTACTCGTATTATTATTTATTTTACTCATAATAACCCGGCGCGCAGCGGCTTATTTTGGTACAATTTTCTGTGAGTTAAAAAGAGACAGAACGATTTAGAGAATAGGTTTTAGTTTATGGGAAAGTAAGAGATAGATGCATTGTATGGGATTTGGATGTTTGCAAAGGGAACTCGGTATTTTTCGGCTTAAGATTTTGACATTTTTATTTCAAAGTTGTAGGCATTTAAAAAATTGGAAGTAAAATGAGCAATAGAACGAACTAACAAGGTCGTTGACCTGTAGAACAAATTTTTATAAGAGAAGCCGATGGGAATCGTGTTATATGGACTCTTCGCCACTGTACAATAGTAAAGATAAAATGTTGATAATTTGTGTTATTCTTTTTTCGCATAAAACCATCCTCCGGTGTTACGATATTACGATACGCTGTTGCCGCTCCGCGCCGCAAAACACCGGCGCCATTCATACTACGATTGTCATTCATTTCAAACGAATGCCGCCTGCGCGCCGGCCACTCGGTCGTTACTGCACAGCAACCCCCCCCCCTTCCCGCCCCCGCGCGCACTACCCCGTTCGCCGCACGCGCTGGCCGACCACCCGCTTGCCAGTCGCCTCCCGCCCGCCACGGGATTTAGTTTTATTATTATCGCGCGCGTTTTTATTAAAAACATTTAGCCAAGTGAACAGTAAAACGGACACATTGAACAAAGTGAAAACCCATTTGTGTGCAACGCAGAGATGGACTTGTGCAACAGTTTCAAAATCGGTAGGGAGTGTGTAAATAACTTTTAAATACGTTGGTGTCGGATAACTTTTAAATACGCCAAGTTCCTGTAATTTATCGTTATTTGATATTACACTTTTGAGCCCTAAGCGAACGCCGGCGTTTTGTTCTTTAATTGTGTCTGTAATTACAAAAGTCGAAAGGTTAATCTAAGTACCTATTGTTTAAACTAACTTAAACTGAACTGTTTAAGTGTGATGTGAAGTTTATCATCGTAACTGGTAACTACTGGTAAGTAATTGCACTTTAAAACACTTGTTTGCCTACGTATTATTGCGTACCTAGTGAATTAGGTAGGGACAAGCTAGTCAGCTGATTTTAGTTTTCATTCGTAGAACGAATGGAAAGAGATAGCAGCTGTTTCATTGACGAAGAGAAACATCGCGCGTAATTTGTGAACCACGTTGTGCAGAATAGAGTCAATATTTATTTAACTACTTTATTTTCTCAAACTGGATTAACTGTTCCTGGGCACGAAAGCTCTTCACTATTGTAATCTATAAACACAACAGTACACCTCCCAAAAAGCCTGGCATATATTTTAAAAGCACCTTATATAACTTCTTATTTTGGTTTGGTTACTCAATCACGCCAAAACGGCCTGATGAATCTGTATGAAATTTGGCCCAAGGATGGCGTATACTTCATAATAGCACATATGTTACTTTTTATCCTGGAAAACATAAGGTTCCCGTGGGATATACAACTTCTTATTAGGCAACCCCAATACCACGCGGGCGAAGCCGCGGGCAAAAGCTAGTAATTAAATAAAGTTTTAAAATCTTCAGTTTAAAATCCAATGAAAGGTGATATGTGGTTCAGGGAAGGGGTCCGCCCTCGTTAGGCTACGGCTAAAACCTTGCACCAACACATATTTCCTGGAGGAACGGGGGTGAGGCACCATGGAGCCGTCAAAGACCCATGGCGCCACTTTGCCTCAACAGGACCTGACCCGGCCTGTTGAGGGATGTCTGTCCGGGCTCCGACCGGCTGACTTACTGCAAGGAGGGCATGAGGGCGCCAACCCTCATGTTGGTCCACGAGTGGCAGTTGATGGAGTTGTGGATAACGCCACAGCCGGTACTCTTCATCCTCCGGGAGTATTCGCAAGTACACAAGGAGACGTAATTAGTAGGCTCGATGCCTATAAGATGTTGATCACCAAATCAAAAGAAATGGGATTGAAAATTCGCCCTACTGACCTGCCTTTACAAGAAAGGTCAAACCTTATTTTGAATATTTTAGGATTTTCCGAAACTGATGTCAATGATAAGAAAAGATTCAAAGAAGCAATAGCTAAATTCACGTCTAAATGTGAAATCCTCTACAAAAACTGTAAATATAATATGACCTTTTTTGCAAAGAAGAATAACACGTGGCTTAAAGAATCGATACAAAATGATTTGAATAAATTTTTAATTAGCGAACATCCAACTTTACAAGATGCGTCACTTTCCGACTCTGTGGTTATTCCTGACTCTGAAATTAATATTATGAGCCAATCGCTTGACAGATATGAATTTGCACCTCATCATCAGCAACAAATTTCAGAGTCCAATACTGATCCAAATCATAGTGTTCAAGATTTACATATAGTCCCTGAACAAAATATTTTTGATATTGCCGTGTCGCCCACAATCGATGCCATTCCTTCGACTTCTTCATGTTTGGTCTATGAATCACTTAGTGGCAGACAAAAACGAAGGGTGTGCAAAGAACTCCAGTATTCTTTAGAAAGTGAACCACCGGCAAAAGTTATCAAAGCTGTTTCTAGTGCATTAGAAGCAAAAGGTCAAAAATTAAAAACCAATGCATCAAAAGATTTGCAATTTGTTATAAATTCTTGTCTTGAAAGTCCAACACGACCGACTAAGCTAGCAACCAAACTTCGCGAAGACCCCCGTCCTTATTCTCCAGAGGAAGCTTTAGCAGTATTTATAGACAGAAAATTTACAGTAGCTACATACAATTTTTTGCAACATGATTTAAAATCAAGAGGTTTTCCAGCATTTCCTACATATAAAAAAGTATTCGACGCAAAACAAAAATGTTATCCGGATAGTGCAGTTCAAGTAACAGAGAGAGAAGCCTTTGTCCCATTAGCTAGTTTACTTTCTCACACTCTTCAAAGGTTAGTACACTCATGCGACGAAATTATATCAGCATATTGTGAACAAAAAAACCTTGATACTGTAGATTGTATTTTTGAAGGTAGTTGGGGGTTTGATGGTAGTTCGGGTCAATCATTGTATAAACAAAATTTTTCTGATAATCAAGACCCTGAAAACAGTTTATTTGCCACTACATTCATTCCATTGCGGATAAAAACAAAAAAAGACTTTGTTCTTTGGTTAAACCCAACTCCACAATCATACAGGTTTTGCCGCCCGATTCATATCCAATATCGAAAAGAGACGAAAGATTTAATACTCAATGAACAGAAGTGGATAGATGACCAAATTAAGGATTTAACTACATTAGAAGCAACGACATCTAACAAGAAGACAATAAGGGCAAAACCACAACTGTATTTGACATGCATAGATGGCAAAGTTCTGAATACAATAACAGAGACTTCTTCTCAACTTAAATGTCCGTTTTGCAAAGCAACCTCTACACAATTCAACAAATTAGATATTATTTATTCGCGGCCAATAGATGTGTCGGTTTTCAAATACGGAATAAGCCCCTTGCATGCATGGATTCGGGTATTGGAGTTTTTACTTCATTTGGGCTACAAGCTTCCTGTTAAGAAATGGAGGGTAAGCAAATGTTCACTGGAATCAAACACTGTAGAGGAAACAAAGAAACGTGTGCAAGAGAGAGTGCGAAAAGAACTGAAAGTGCTGGTTGATGTTGTGAGACCCAATGCTGGAACAACAAATGACGGCAACACAGCCCGAACCGTTCTATCTGATCAAAATCGTGCAGTGTTTGCAGAAATATTAGGCCTTAGTCAGTGGTTGTTGGACGATCTTCACACGATTCTGGTCACCTTATCTTGTAGTCTACCTGTAGATGCTGATAAGTTTGGAGATTTTTGCAAAACCGTAGCATCTAAATACGTGGCAGAATATGGTTGGTACCCAATGACAGTAACTATGCACAAAATCCTCATTCACGGCAAAGATATTATTAATAGCTCAGCTCTTCCAGTGGGTCTATTATCAGAACAAGCCGGTGAAGCGCGGAATAAGTTCTGGCGTTATGACAGAGAACACCATAGACGAAAATCCGACCGTGAAAAAACAATGTTGGACCTATTTCACAGGGCACCGGAATCGTCAGATCCAGAAATTTCCTACATTAGGCTTCAGAATAGGTTGAAAAAACTCAAATCTTTGCCTTTACCATCCAAGGTAGTGGAGTTACTGAAACCGTATGAAATCTCAGCTGAAGACGATTTTGAGGCGGCAACAGAAAATGAAATTGAAATTATTGAAGGTCATACCGATAGCGACAACATAACAGAAATTCTTTCGGCCGATCAGGATGAAGAATAATAATTGTTACCCTAACCACCATTTTTTAATTCAAAATAAAATAAATTTCAAAAGAAATATTGACAACCCTAAAACCATAATTACCATAGAAAACTTTAGAAGCCTCTAAGTTAGAGATCCTTCATTATTTGGATCTGATTTTTTTTTCTAAGCTTCTAACACATTTTATTAACAATTCTAAAGAAAAATAAAATCCAAATAATTGAAAATACGACCATAAAAAAATAAAATAAAAAATGCTTAAATTGTAAATAAATCGCTTAAAACTCAATTAAAAAATATATAAATCAATTAGTATTATGTGTTTTGAGATTATTGTGGATCAGAAAAACCAAGAAGAAAATTTGTGAAATATTTCAAAAGTTATGGATGATTTACTATTTCACTATAAAAAAGAATAAAGTGGTTTTATTTCTCCATAATGAGAAATAGGTGCACGAGTGTTCTATTAATTAATTCATAAAACATTTATGTATAAGATTTCACAAAAAAAAAGGCATGTCCGATTTTTTGGGGAAAAAATACACTGTGCGGTATTCAAAATTTTAACCAGCATGTTCTAGAACCAAAAAATCGAAAACAAATGACATCCACCAATCCGCACTGCGCCCTCGTGGTGGATTACGACCCATTCTCTCTCCTAGAGTGGAGGCCTGTGTCCTAACAGTGGAAACATTTATAAAGGTTGATGATGATAAAGTTATTGTTTTATGGTCCAGTTTCTAACTCCCATATCAGTATAATCCAGTCTGTCGACTGAATAAAATTGCATGTAGCGGAGATCTGGGGCCCATGGATTTGTTATTCCAAAAGGGAAACCGGTGATTATGGAATGCAAAGGCAAACAAGGAATATTAACGGTTTTAGGTAGGATAAGTCTGACACGCTCTCACGCTCCGTCTGTGCGGGAAACGATAGATGATTTCCCATCTTAAAAAAAATAATAACGGAGATGAGAATGTTGAGATGGATGTCTGGTGTGACATAACAGGATTACGTGAGAAATTAGTATGTTAGAGGAAGTTCTAAATAGGTGCCAGTGACAGAAAAGATGAAAGGAAATCGGTTTTATGAGAACACACCCACAATATAGGAGCAATTCCCAGAGTGCGGGGGCAAAGAATACGAGAAAAAAAAATAAGAAAAAATCCCTCTGTCAGTCAGTGCGTTAACCATGCTGTCAAAAATGCTACCAAAGTAGACGAAATTCCGTTATGACCTCAGTAATTTAACCACACCTCTATGTTAATCAGATAAGAACAATTTGTACTGCCATAGATGCCGTGATCGCTCACGACTCCATGACCTCGGCTTACTGCGGTCTCGTTTAGCTTAATGCGTGATTTTACTATCATTACTGAGATATATCAATTTTCTAGACACTTGACGAATACTGGGCTGATAAAATTGAAAGGAGAATTTATGGGGGTTTTTCTAGTCACTTGACTAGAAATTACGGGGATAAAATGGAAAGTATAATTTGTGGGGGGTTATCTTTTTGTTTTTCGTCTAACTCTGTTTATTTAATCAAATCTTCGTTTTTTAATTAAGAATTTTCAGTTATGGAGGCATGTAACATTCCCCAAGTTCACATTCTGAAGTAGCGTTTGACAAGTTCACAATTAAAAAAAAGAATAGGTATAGCCTATTCAGTACACCCTTTGGTGTACACCCTTTGGTGTACACCCTTTGGTTTACACCCTTTGGTGTACACCCTTTGGTGTACTGAATAAGCAATAACTATTCTTTTTTACATTTAGAAAAAAGCGTTTCCCCCTCACTAGGAAAACTCCTGTCGTATGAGTACCTACGTTCACAACCATATTAACTCACATACAGAAGATGATTTTTACCTAAAAAACCGATTATTCGTTTATAATTTTGTTCTACTAATATATTTTTTGTTTAATTTGAAAATATATTCAGTTTGGCCACGGAACGAAAGAGATACGGTGGTCCTGGATCGCAAAAGGCAACTAAAGGACTCGGTGAATTTTAGTCAGTAAAAGTTTGATACCTACGCCAATTTTTTTGTGGTGGGAAAAATCATGTAATGACGAATACACACTCCACCCAAGAGTGAAAGAAGTTGATGTATAATTTGCAATTTAGATAATGTGTTGTTATTATTAATTTTAAAAAAATGCAGGTTCAGAATTAACCCCTTTCTTCTCTCATTCAAGTCTAAGTATACCCCTACATCGTGAGCATATCTCTCTCCCGATCAGATAAGGGTAATTTGTACGGCATAGATACATGATCTGCGATGATCTGATGACCTGCGCCTGCGTCGCTTTACTCAAACGTTACTTGTGGTTTCCTTTGCTCAGTGGCGTAACTAGGCGTGGGCAATATGGGCCTACATACTCGGCCTCGCACCCGAAAGGGCCTCAAATAAGGGCCCCCGCTTGGTCTTTATAATATATAGGGTGACTGGTAATTAGTGACCGATACTTAAACACGTGATTTTAGTTTTGATAACAACTTTTACTATGAGACCAAACGTGAAATTGCGAAAAAAAATCTGCTGATCATCTATATTTATGTTCGTCTAACTGGTCAAAATGTAAGAACTTGCTGATTTTTACAAGCTTTTATTTACTTTCACCTGTCCCGTTGTCTGTCGTTCTGTAATCAAATCTTGCAACTTAAATTTGATCCACTTCCCGGTTTCCGATTGAGCTGAAATTTTGCATGCCGGTGTAAATCGCATGACAATGCAATATTATGATGACATGGAGCTGATCTGATGATGGAATCACGAGGTAGCCATAGGAACTCTGTAATTAAACGGCACAACCACGTCGAGTTTGGGCTCGGGTGAATCGTCTTGACGAGTTTTAATTATATAATTATAGACCGCTGCTATAAAAGCTTGTTATGAAAAAAAAATATTTTCATTAAAAACTTGTTTACAGGTTTGGTCCCATAGTAAAAGTTTGCTCGTAACAAACAACTTTGTACCCTTAGATTTAAGTTTTTGTATAGGTTCTGTAACTTTTTGGTGTACAATTTTAAAATCAGCATATTCAGTTAGTACATTATGCCTAACTAGGCGAACATAAATGTACTGACCAGCAGATTAATTTTAGTAAACGTTGTTTGTTTTCATAACTACAATTACGCGTTTAAATATCATTAATTACCAGTCTACCCTAGATAGGCTCTCTTTTGACTACTTTATCACCTGATGATAAGCGACAATGGAACGAAAGATCTTTTTCGAATTTATAAAAAGAAAAAGGCCTCACTGATGCGCGTTTTCCCAAAAAACTAGTCCTCGCTACGCCCCTGCTTTTGCTATCACACGGCAATCTTATGATTTGTCAATAGTTATCGAGTTTCGAAGGGTGAAGGAATCGTGTTTAACTGTCTTTGATGACGGTGTTATCTACATAATCGATGGTTTATCTTTAGTCTAGACATTCCGATGATAGAAGTTAGGTACCATCGAACACACTTCCGCCTAACTACTGCTAAGTTCATTTTTGCTTGCATTCGAAACGAAAACTCCAAAGGTTTTGGTTTGGCGTAGCGCCGTAGGATTTATGCGATTTTATTTTAAGTGATCAGTGATTTTTCTTTATGTTATTTACATCATTCTTACCTACATAATAGCAGCGACAAGAAATATGTACTTAACCGAGATATTTCATAACATTATTGAAAAGAGTGTCCATGAAATTTCTTATAGGTAGGTACATTCTTCTCCATAGAGATCTACGAGTAAGCCTTGGAATGTGCAAGTATTTCGTACGAAATTTTGGCTAGTAAGTTTCTTATAGGATGTAGACATCCGCTAAGAATGGATTTTACGAAACTCCACCCCTAAAGGGGTAAAACTGGGGTATGAAATTTGGATGACTAAACTGAAATTAACGCGGTCGAAGCTGATGGCTGAAGCTTATATTAGTTTGAACTTCAAGATTCCTAGTATATACACCTACACCACCTACATTTGTATACCTAAAATTAACTCTCCCATCATTTAAATAAGCCATTTAGTACCATCAAGATAAGGAAAGCAAATCCAAAGGGCTTATCTCCTACTTATCTGTATGCACAAACAGCAATCGCTCAAGGTGGCGGCAGGGCAGGGGTTAACCATAATCATAATTTAAGAACCATCGCGACCTTTAGCCCTCGCGGATGTTCTGGCTTTTACGTGAACTTTTGTATTTACGTCAACAATTTGCTTCTACACTAAGGGCCAAATTCACCAATAAAACTAATCACGATTATTTAAAACTATTATTTTTATTTAAAATCAAAGCAAAAACATCATCTGTCATTCAATATCGTGACCAAATCGAAGCTTTTTAAGACTTTATCTCTAAAGGTGGTTTTAAAAAACATTGTTTTTCTTCACTAAAACTAAGGGCCAAATTTACCAATAAAAGTAATCGCGATTATTTTAAACTTAATAATCGAGACAGCTTCATTTTGTGATCAAAATAAAAGACAGTTTGTGTTTTGTTTTTAAATAATCGCGATTAATTTATTGGTAAAATAGCTTTCTGCCAGCGGCTTCGCCCTCGTGGAAATAGGTTTTCGCACAAACTTTGGGCACGTTTTTCATTCATTTAGGGTGTGAATTTTCGAAAATCCTTACTTAGTGTTTGCCTACGCCATAAAATGAAGCCCTGTGCAAAATTTCATTCTCCTAATCCATATCAGTCAGTCAGTTTCTTCTTTTATAAACATAGATAATTGGTGAATTTGGCTCTTAGTTTTGGTGAAGAAAAACAGTGTTTTTTAAAATCCAAATATTCTCCTACACACCACCCTTAGTAGTGAGGTCTTAAAAAGCTTTTCCTGGTTGAAATTGAATGAGAGATGCATTTGCTTTGATTTTTTATTAAAAATCGATTTATCTAGAAATAAATTCTTTGAGGTGGGAATTTTTTAATGACTTGATGAATGTCTCAGACTTTTACCGACTGAAACACTCCTTTTTTACCTCCACTTGAATAAATATCACAAAGGCCACAAAACAGAACAACAAACAAACACACACGACTTATCTATGCCCTCCAAACCACCATAAATCCATAGGGCACACGAGCCTGCGACCAGAAAGAACCCCATTACCCCACAACTCTCGCTCACGAAACGTCGAACCTAATTAAGGGCATCTTTCCATCGCTGGCTGATTTATTATCATCATTAGAACGTGTTCGGATTGTCACGAAGACGCCGCGATACACAGCAATGGATAGGTAACAATGGGGATAAATCGCTCGTGATGTATTCGGTATTCAGATGTTTTATTATGTAGTTGGGATTTGTAGATGGCCTGTGTTTTATTACAATGAACTTTTCGAATAGATGGTTTTCATTTTCTTTCAATCCGATCTTCATTTGTTTCATCGAGTTGTAGAGTTTTGTTTATTTATTATTATTTATTTTAAACTTTATTGCACACCAAAATGAGGACAGGATATACAATTATAAATACTAAGTGTACAATGGGCGGTCTTATCGCACAGGGCAATCTCTGACAGACAACCTACATTATACCTACCTACCTACCTATATTATTTTCGTAGATTACAGATTAGTATAAGTTAGGCTGAGGGGTATCTACTACAATAAAAACGTTTATTTATTTATTTAACACTTAATGCACAAAAAGTACAGAGTCTGACTTAATGCCTTAGGCATTTTCTACCAGTCAACCTTATGTGATGCAGAGACAAACATTGATGTTGGATGGTTGAAGGATTAAGGTAAGTCCACTCGGAACTAATGCTGTCTTCTTTAGAAAAGACACACTCTGTGCAAAAAAAATATAGCTTCAATAGTTTAAGGGTACAATATTAATATCTTATATATAAAATTTTCGTGTCACAGTTTTCGTTCCCATAGGTACTCCTCCGAAACGGCTAGACCGATTCTCATGAAATTTTGTGAGCGTATTGAGTAGGTCTGAGAATCGGCCAATATCTATTTTTCATCCCCCTATATGAAAAAAAAATACCTACCTAGAAATTACTTGAAAGTTATTTAAGTATATTGCAAAACAACGTTTGCCGGGTCAGCTAGTTAGTATATAATTATAATAAAGAAAGAAAGACCTTGGTCTTTCTTCATTATATATCACATTGCCACCTTCTTCAGAATACTTTTACAAATAAAATTCAATTAATTCCCAAAAAGCTAACACTAAGATGGCAAATAATAATGAACTAGGCGCAGATACACAAAATTTATTTCAATTAATTTTTAGATTTATTTTGACATTTTAATTGATTTCAATGTTATCCAATTATGACGTTATTTATTTTAAATTTAATAATTTTTGTTTTTTTTATTAAAAAAATAATTGTTTTTTTTTGTAATTAAATTTTGTATTTTATTGGAATGTACCTATTTGCTTTTGCAGTGCCCTTACAGGTGCATGTTTGAAACTTTAAATAATTTATACTAACTAGGATACAACATGTGTATGCAATAAAGCGATTTGATTTGATTGTGCATGTTTGAAACTTTAAATAATTTATACCAACTATTAAACAACATGTGTATGTAATAAACCGATTTGATTTGATTTGAATATCTTTAATTTCTGATTTAGTTTCATACTACAGAAATTAAAGTGATAACAAGAAATGAAAAGAAATAAGATTAAAATACGTATTTAGAAAATCAACACGTTAGGTGTAGAAAAGCAAGACAAATTATCACATAAAAGTATTGGTTTCGATAAATCAATTTTGTATGCTATTTTACTTGAGATTTAATCACAAGACGCAGTCGATATCGGAATACCTAGTTGATTACAGAATAGAATAGAAATATCTTTATTCAAGTAACACTACTCACAATATTAGTAAGACTTAAAAACTATATTAGTAAAATAAAAATAAAAAACAAAGACAGTAACATAAAACACATACATACATAACAGTGCGTCACTGCGGTGGCAACCCTTGTGAGATGGCACATCAGTGATTCACAAAAACACAGTCTAGGCGACTTGAAATCCTGCCTAGGATACTGTTGGAGCTGCCCTTATATTTATCAAAAACAAAACATTTTATATAAGTAATGCCTTTGCATATATAGGCTTAACCTTTTCATCTGAATGCAAGTGCATTTAGCATGTACTATCGCTACTACATATCGCTTACTGTCTTCGTTATATTTTTGGAAGTACTCATCAGCCTTTATTAACCGGACTGTTAATTAATATATTATATACATTGAATTATCCTTATTGACACGAATTGGCAGTTATGTCACCACTTAAATATCCTTGTGCTAAAATATTATAAAATTCATAACTGTAGGTACAATGGTATTAGGAAATTTATAGTTACGGGAGAAGCGCAAAATATCAATATAAATTTTGACTTTGATAAATAAAATTGGCAACTAAAAACAATAGCTTTTGTTAGTCACTTGTGACACATATTAAAATTTGGTTTGCTTTGCGATTCTACTGACACTTCGAAACTCCGTCATTTATAATCCGGTTTTAATTTTTGTAATCGATTTAGGGACTTTCAGACTGGTCCAATTTCCATTTACTCCCAGATTACTCCCATTTTTATTAAAACCCAGTTTTGAGAATGGAATTCATGAGATACTTTTAAAACATTATAAGTTCTTAAAAAACTCAAGCATCTACAATTTCATTTGCATTTAAAAAAGTATCACTAGTTTTAGTGGAACTGTGCCACAGTACAGTTCAACACTGATGAAGAAAATCAAAGATGACCAATGGAACTTCACAATTAACACAGATACCTAATTATATATCTCGACTAGCGACCCATCCCAGCTTCACACGGGTACTGACATTGAATATATTATGCATGTATTATGCACATAAACCTTCCTCTTGAATCACTCTATCTATTATAAAAATCCGCATCAAAATCGGTTGCGTACTTATAAAGGTCTAAGCATACATATGAACATAGTGACTTCGTTTTATACTATGTAATGACTATGGAAAGATGATTAATATAGCTAAGTTGTGCTGATGAAAACGGTACCAACGAAATGATCTAATGAAGCCGGAAGGTGGCTTCCGGAAATCCATAATAAAACATTTTAAAACAAAATCATTGTTTCCCCAAAACAGCACCTATGTATACGTGCGTGTATGACAGGATTTCCTAGTGCAGATACCAGTTGCCCACAAAGGAGTCATTATATCTTCTAATACATACAGTGTTAGTTTGTAAGACATCTTTGTGAAAAGATATTATGGATATATATGTTATGTTATTTCTTGCGCCTTTTTTTTGAGGATTTACGCGCGGCTCGTGGGGGTCGTTTATCACATTACAATATATTGTGGCGGGGGTAAGCTCGCGTTCTTTTCCGCATTAGTGCAAAAACAATAAACTGAGTGCCTAAACGTTGTAGGGAAAAGAAAGAGTTAATAAGTAAATCTATTTAAAGCTAGAACGCATAGTTTCTGAAATATGGTACAAACAATACCAATTAAAAATAACAAGTTCAACGCCACCTTAAAATGCATTTTTATCAATAAAAAGACTGTTGTCTTCAGGAACTTTACGTACGTCGCTCAGCTCCGTAAAGGATTCCGTAAAACTGTATAAATATACAAGTTTATAAAGTACGCGGCAAATTAGTTGAACTATTTTTTATGGTCACACAGCCCTCGATTGAAACTCGAATATCAGTTACTGCGCATTCAAAGTAGACTTTCATAATAATTCAACTGATAAGGATTATAATCGATTCAAGACTCAAAGCATTTATTTCAAATAAACCTTTACAGGTACTTTTGAAAAGTCAAGAAGTCGGTCTGTCTGAAAAAAATGACACTGATTGCACATTCCAAAGAGTAGACCTCAATGGAGAAGAATGTGCAAAAAACTTCATGGAAACTCGTTTTCAATCATGTTTATATTACAAACTAACGATCCGCCCTAGCTTCGCACGGGTAATGATATTGAATTTATTATGCATGTATTATACACATAAACCTTCCTCTTGAATCACTTTATCTATTAAAAAAAGCTGCATCAAAATCCGTTGCGTACTTTTAAAGATCTAAGCATACGTAGGGACTAAGCAACCTTGCTTTATACTATGTAATGATTAGTTACATATTTTTTGTCGCTGCTATAATGTGAGAACAATGTAGCTAAAAAAAAAATAACTTGTTCCAGTTACTTATAGATTTTAAAATAATCCACTGGCTTTTAGGGTCTTAATCGAAATGGAGGGCTACTCTAAAGGGCTAAAGATTCAACTTATTTGCCGCACTATACCCATAATGAACTATTCCTACCTTGTGTTCACTGAGTTTCCTCAGCAGCTCGTGGTAGGGAGCTCCTCGGGCTGCTGCCAGCGAAGGTGGTGGCAGGCGACCCTCCATGCAGTGTAGCCAGCGACGGAGGCAGCGTAACTCGTGAGCGGTGTCTGGTGGACAAAGGAAAGAAATAAAACATTTACTAAAAAATAATCATCATCATCATCAGCCTTTTTAATGTTCCCACTGCAGGGACACAGGCCTCCTCTCTAGGAGAGGGAATGGGCCATAATCCACCACGCGGGCCCAGTGCGGATTGGTGGATGTCACATGTCTTCGAATTTTTTGGTTCTAGGACATGCCGGTTTCCTCACGATGTTTTCCTTCACCGTTTTAAGACCAGTGGTGATGAAATAAATTACACAAAGTAATGCGCCTGGCTGGGTTTGAACCCGCGACTTACAACTCGTAAGTCGGGGCCTTTACCACTGCTCTCTAAAAAAATAATAAGGACCTATAATGTTCACCAAGGCCTTGGAACAAAAGCAAAGGCACTGGGTGGGTTTTTAGTAAAAGTCTGACACTAGCTCCCGCTTCGCCCAAGGAATGGAGTAGTCATTGAATAATTTTTGTCCACCATAAAAATTTTAATGTTAAAAATAATCCAGTCAGTTAGATTATTTAGTGCGTTTCTTTTTCAGTCGCTTCATGATAACTGTAACCCGAGATAATTTTTTTATGTTTTTTTTGTCATCGACGCTTACCATCCATTGAGATCTCATAAAAAAAAACTACTTACAGCTTCAGTTTAGATACAAGCCAAATTACCTATTCCAAACTAGCCAAGAGGAATCTAGTAGTTTTCCTAGGACTTTAGTTTTCATAGAACCAAATCAGAAGTTTTGGTAGAAAGTAATTCATACTGAGAAATCATAGCTATTCAATGTAATATGATATGTAATGAATAGCCGGATAGCTGGAAGTGGGTAAGTGTAGTAAAATTCTTATATAGCAATTTTTTTATCCAGAAAGTAAAAATATTCACCGAAGTTCGGAAAACGTCTGAAGCGCCATCTGTTTCCAACAACCTGAACCGATTTGGTAACAGCGCCATCTAGCCGTACTAGTTCGAAGTTATTCATTCAGATAGGAGTGTCGTAACTTGCTAATAGATGGCGCTATGACCAAATTCTACTGGATACATCCATTTCATTTCCATTGGATAGAGCAATACGATACTTAATAATATTCATTACCATACTTTAAAGATCTACTTTTTAAGTATACGATAGAATATAAGACACTAACCAACTGTGTCAGAACTGTCTCCCTCGCGATGCTGCTGCTCAGGGCTAAGTAGCAGGCGGAGACCTTCCCACTTCACATTCAAATGTTCTATTCGCCACGTCACCTGTAGAAACAAACAAAAATAGATTAGGAATAAAAATAATGTACAATCTTGGCCCGCACTGGGCCTGCGTGGTTGAGTACGGCCCATTACTTCTCCAAGAGGGGAGGCCTGAGTCTTAGCAATCGGAATATTATAAGGCTGATGCCATGCTGTGCTTATGTACCATTTCGTAAAAAGCCGCGCTTCAACCAACTTGGGGGCCGCGCACCAACAACAAAAAACATGGGGCATATATGCCTTTCCTTATTTCTTGATCCTTATGAATACCATAATAAGAGACATAATAGAAAGACAATAGGTGTGCGTATGGCGTTCGCTAGGGACTCAAGACTTTAGTTTGGGTTTCTTCTTATATAAACACACAAATTGTCAGCTAAAAACCGTATTTTCATAAGTAGTAACTTCAAATTACCATCATTCATCCTATTAAGGCGTTTTGGGATTGGGAGACATGCGCTTGGGGGAATCAATCATTCGTAATAGTATTTCACCAACCGTGCCTTCTTTATATGTCCAGCATAATCGTCTTGCGATTAAAACTGATGATGACGGTGATGATAATTGCACGATGTGTTCGACTTACTTCAGCACTGGCTTCAGGTATACGTTCGAGTATAGCGGTGGCCTGCTCGATGAACTTGGCGCGGCGCGGCTCTACTGACACCAACTCCGACATACGACTCTGTGAACATAACAAATATGGCATTAGATTCCCAACTAGCAAAGTAATCCTATAAAGAAAGATTATAAGTCTGTCATTACTCATAACGTTCTTCTAAAGGCATTGCATTAAACTATTTATCTTATAACAGAATTTGCCAAGCCTTTACATACTTAAGCGTATTACTTTTTATATCTTGGTCTTATAGTTCGCTACAAGATTGACCTATAAAACATGTATAGGACAATTTTACTAGTAATAGCATTTCACAAGTGTAGATATTCTCAAGAGCATATGCTTTTAAATCTCAGTTTTATAGTTAGCTACAAGATTATCTTATAGGACACTTTTAGAAGTAAGTCTCTTATAATTGTTTACAGTAAAACTAAATAATCCCGAATAAATTCGAGATCCTATAGTAGCATTTTGTGACAGATCAAGACATTATAACATACTTAGCTGAGATCACTATAAGTTTGCACCATTACAGTTTTGCTCGAGATTGTTTTAAATCTACTAGTACTTGATAAGAGCGCTATATGATCAAAAAGCTTATAAGCTACTAGATCAATAACTTTATTAGTAAACTTTAGCCAATTTGTTGAGATTCAGTTGTTTCCCTTGTTAATTAAAGAAATCTTAAATATAAAAATGAAATCTTGTTAATTAAATACTAACAAAAAAAATAAACATTAGCAGGCATATTTCAAAGGAACCCTGATTTGTTTTAAAATGGAGGCGAGTTATCTGGACTAATACTGCTACAAGTACTAATTTACCTATAATAGTTCTACAAAGTACTTATGAAAGGCAATTTCAAAACATGGCGAATATTCATAAGAATTGATGAAATAGTTTATTTATAACAAATATACTAATGTGCTATTTTTCGGAGGGGATTGTGAAAATAACTGAATTGAGGTACACATTTACAGTAAAAATGACTTCCCCACGAGATCATACACTATATTTACAAAATATGTTTAGTAATTAATGTTCTACAATAATACAACATAATAGTAATAGAAACTTATGTTTTTATTAAATTTACCACAAAGCTACCGGCACCGCCAGCCGAAGCAACAACAAATAAAACCTCTATTAAAATATACTTATAATTAATAACTAAGTTCGTTAATAGTGCATTATAAACAAGATTGCTTTAGTAAGATACTTATGTAAGATACTAACAAGAGCGTTTGTGCTTGTAATTGTGTAGTCTGATATTATTATAGAAGCTATTACGCTTCGTCAAGTATATTATAGGGCTTAGTAACATTTAATAAGTTGATTATAAGATAGTTATAGAAATAAAAACTCTTATAACTGCGCCCAAATCCAGCTTGATAGCATGCTACAAGTTTTTTATAAGTGAAAATAAAAGTACTCTTGAGATGGTTATAAGTACTGATTTTGCTAGTTGGGTTACTAATTAACATCCTATCAGCTTGATCTATGGGTTTTTTTTTTATGGTAGGTAAAAATTATCCAATGACGAATCCCGCTCTTGGGCGGAACGGGAAAACTTGTCAGACTCTTACTGACTAAACAATCTACCCCGTTCCTCCCTTGCCTTATTCCCAGAGCCTCGGTGTAATGCTTTCGCATCAACCCTCGGCCACGGGAGGCTTCGACCCTGTAGGGACCCCCTACAGTTTGCTGACAACTCTATTATATTTCTACTTAACATCCTATCAGCTTGATCTAAGGGATGCATGACAGGAGCCTCCTTGAGTAGAGTTAAATATATCGACTTGTTTATTAACTAGCACTCGTAATACACTTTCAAAATTCAACGTCAGGTGGACAACACAGTGGCCAGTGGGTACTTGCAAAGGGGTCTCGCCACCGAGATACCTATGCCTAAAAACGCTGGCGTGTCTAGAAATGGAAAAGCTCACACTCAAAGACAGCTGAAAAGATATGGAGGACGCCTTTGCAGAAGAACCACGTAGAACCAGTAAAAAAGGTACTGAAAATCAGCATCATCATCCTGCCTTCGTCTGTCACCCACCTATCATGCTAGCACTAAACTCACTTTTCTTTCATATTACTCTTCACAACCATGTATTCTTTGGCCTCCCTCTCCTTATCCAACCACCTAAAACTTTAACCAGGGACCACTTAGCTTTCTTTGTTGTTAGCAAGAATCCCAGAGAAGGGTTTTTTGTAACAAAAATATTCTTTAAAATCAGAAGTACCGACTATTGTCATAATAATAATAAAATGCTTTATTTGTTTTTTAACGACAATTTTACAAAACAATTATACTTCTGCCAAACTGCATAGCAGTTTGTTGGCAGACGTAGCTCCCGTGTTAACAAATTATTAAATATTTTGCAAACATTGTCATTACACATTAGTACATAGTTATTTTATTCAATCCAGTTGAATCCATTCCATTTGACTACATAAATTAAAATTTTATACAATTTAATTTTATACATTTTAATACAATTTAATTCAATTCAATTTAACTTATTTCAATTAAAATTTAATTAGTAACATAAAATTTTATTACGCTTTTATATTTTGGGAATCTATGCTTTCACTGAGTACATTTAGGAAATATCTCGTCGTTTTATATTTAAACACCCGTTTAGAAACTGAAGCACTTTCGATATCTGCAGGTAGACTGTTAAATATTGTTGGAACTAAACTTTTGTCACATCTTTGTCCATAATAATTATTGCAAGTGGGCACTTGGAACGTATTACATTTCTTTGTACTTCGAGGCCTTAATTGTACAGTCCTGACTTTGTACTCTTGGTGGCAGTAGTGATCCAATGCCACTAGTAGCGCTACCCTCTCATGCACCGGCAGGATTTTACATTCAACAAACAATTTTTCATAGTTAGATCTTTTACAAAGTAGTTTGGTTTTATTGTCTGCTAATTTTTTCATAAATCTAATTTGTAAGGCTTTTATCTTATCCAAATACGTTTTAAACGTGCGTCCATAACATGCCAGTCCATAAGAAAGCAGCGAGTCCACCAGTGCATAGTATACAACAAACAAAGTAGCCTAGATAGCATAGAATACGCAACTTTTGTAATAGAAAGATTAAATTTTTTTAATCCCTTTCGGACCATATTTTAGCTCTTACAGACCATCAGTGGTCCCCCAGACCACAGGTTTTGAACAACTGCCTCCCTAGCAAAGTTACAATCGTTTCGTTTGGCGTGAATGTTTGGAGTCATCCAACCACGGCATCTTAGTGCAAGTGCTCAGTCACGTGGTCAGAACAAAGGAATTGGGGGGCATGGCCAACTCCGGCGGTCACACTAAACGAAACGATTGTAACTTGGCTAGGGGGGCAGATCTAAAACGATAACATAACTCACCATCCTCAACTTCCTGCTGGACAGATTCTCGGGACTAGAATAGATCTCCTCCTGCACGTGGGTGAGCCACTGGCACAGCTCGTTGAACTCGGCCACCAGCTGGCTGAGCGACCACTGCCGGTTGAAGCCGGACGTCGGGTTCAGCAGCCGCGGGCAGCCGTGCATGGAGGTGCTGTGGAGGAGGAGCTCACCGTTTGCTTCCTGGAATTTGACAAAGATTTACTTATTAGTTTTTGGGTGTGGATGTTAGGGCGTGTAGACGCCAGAGAAAAACATCGTTTAAAGGACTTCAATAAAAAACTGTTATCCTTTTATTTATTGAATCCCACCCTTGGGCGGAGTGGGAAACAGTGTGAGATTCTTACTGACCAAACGGCCCACCTCAATCCTTCTTAGCCCTCATACCGGGGTCGGACCTTCCTTTCAGAAACCGGACCGGAGCCCCAGTAGGCTTTGGCCCTGCAGTTGGGCCTCTACATTTGTTAACAATTCCTTGAAGTGCGCGGGAACAGAGTGCGCCTTCGAAAACCTGGCTTGGTGTCGACCGGACGGCGAACTACCCATTGCTCGCCGCCCCGGGTCAGCCGGTAGAAGATAAAGATAAATTTTGGAAAACGGCCCGTGGATTTCTTTTCATGCTCTTTGGTTTATTTTTTGCCCTTACATTATTACGAAACAAAATTTTCAATTAATTTTCACCTATATTCTTCCTCATCAAGAGATTTTCTTTTGATGAGGAAGGTTTAGGTAATAATTACATAATACAATGCGAAATTCAAAGATTTCTAAATCTTATGCAAAAGTCAAAGTCAAAATTTTTCATTTCGCATGGGCCTCCATGGGCACTTATAAAACGTCAGAAGCTAGTGCACGGTTCCAAATTGGTCGTTTCCTATGGAGAAGAACCGGCAAGAAACTCTTTGGATACTCTTTTAAAAAAATTGTTTTCTTTACAATATTTCCATATTACAGTATTAGCACATAAATTATATAAGGACAGAGCAGACCAGTCAATATTGAACTCCTACCGTTAGAATGGTAGGAAGTAATCTAAAATTTGCGTCTACAAAGTTGGGACAACCCGTTCCAGCTTTGCACAAGTTTAGGGCAGGCAAAACGCACTGTCTCGCCAGCTCAAGAACGGCTGGATAGGGGCGAATTTTCGGATATGTTGAAAAAATGATGTATAAAGTTTACCTTGCAAGTGTCGATGATCTGGTTGTCCATGATGTAGTCGTAGTGGTGCTGCAGCAGCGGCCACAGGTCGTCGCCGGCGCTGCCACCGCTCGCTGCCGAGCCCCAGCTGCGACGCCAAGCTTCGCGGCATGGCTCCTTCCTGGAACACCACGTTTTAAAGTTGTCAATCATGTCTATGTGTGTGTAAACGATACTATATGCAGAGTTAGATATTATTTTCGTAAATTATGGCGAATCAGAAGGGTTTTTATGCCGTATTTTGACTGATTTAAATAAAGTGAAATATCCGATTGTCACACCATTATTTTTGAGACTTAATATCGTTCCAGTACACTCAAAACAAAATAAAACTAAAAATGTTGACTTCAGCGCTATCTTACGGGAAAAGGGCAGTGAGCGACCCGTATCTCTTATTTAACTCTTATTTATATATTTAAAGGCATTAGACCCTCATCAGTTATATCAATTGACTCCATAGCCTCGAGTCTCACGTAGGCGTGGATCATAGATGAAGAAAGTAGACACTCGTTCACAAATCAAATTAATTTATTCCGGTACTCAATTAATTTAATTCATTAAGCCCCAAGCAAGCACCGGCGCTCGAAAACCTATTGTTCTTTAATTGTATCCGTAATTAAGGTAGTCAAAGGGCAGGTAAAAATCACCAATTATTGTTATTTATAATTGTTAAAGTGATAGTGTTGTGATTATTTCACAACACTATCACTTTAACAATTATAAGATACTCCACCGACCACTTTAGCAAGCACGTCCGAAGTCGACCAAGGCTCAATAAGAACTGAACAGTCCGTGTAGGACTTGTGCTTTACTAGCGCTCGGTGTTGCGTCAGAGTGCTCAGGACAGACACTCTAAACTAGTGGCGCCATCTAGCGATGCAAAATAAAACTAAAACTGAAATGACTACTAACGCCATCTGTTGCGTTTTACTTAAAACTAATTTAAACACGAGTTGCGCCGTCATATGTATGTATCTAAGTATGTATTTATTATTGTGTTAGTTTCTTTTCTTTATGTCTGTTTTTTTTTAAATTTCACCTACCATGTTACGTTTCTGCACCACCCTAAGGTCGACTGGTAGAAAATGCCTAAGGCATTAAGTCCGCCTTTATACAGTTTTACGTGCATAAAGTTTTTATAAATAAATAAATATTCAATAACTTTTGTCTAAAGTATATTACGCTTCACAATGCATCATCATCATCATTTCAGCCGAAAACGTCTACTGGACATAGGTTTCCCCCAAGCGTCGCCACAACGACCGGTCCCGTGCGACTCGCATTATCGGATCCATCAATCCTGACCAGGTACCATAGGAACCCTACAGAAGTATCTAAGCCAACTGGGGCCAAGGGTTCGCGTCTGAAAGGACGGCTTTGGCCCTGGTACCTATATATGGCAACGTAAGCAGGTTGTTTAGTCAAAAGAGTCTGATACTGTTTCCCGCTCCGCTCAAGGGTGGGATTCGTCATTGGATGATTTTTACCTATTATAAAGAAATCCTTTCCAGGTCATCGGTCCACCTTTTGGGAGAAAACAAATACCACTTTATGAAATCACTTTTTGAAATCACTATTTGTAAGACCAGCAGGTACTTCGGTTTTTCGTTTTCTTTTATGTTTTTAGAGTATTAGCGATTTTAGCCGACCCCTATATTTTGTGACATCTATCCCACGTGTGGGATAGATGCCTGATCCTTATAAATGCCTTACAGGATAGATGCCCTCCCCATAAAACGGTCAACTATCCCTTAAAAACTTTGATCGCATTTTGTCTTCTCATGCAATCACATAAAGACGAAAGACACGGTCAACATAGTAGTAGCTGGAAAGTCTTTTGATTAATAACTGAAATAGTATACGATTCATTCGCAAAACTAGAGTAATCGAAATCGGGGCACCTATTCCAATGGGGCATGTATCTCGGCTTTACTCTACACTACATTTAATGAGAACTTGTTAGAACTAACAACAACAAACACTAACAACAATTTCTTTTTCTAATGTATTTTCTTTAAATGTTAGTGTGTGAGTACATATATTGTAAAATAAATAATAAATAAATAAACTAAAGTTCAATGACAATAATCCCTGTTTAATTTCTCGATAACATGAAAATAAATCGAGTTTAATAGCTGTGGCAATTAATTGTTGTTAGGTCATGCGCAACAAGCTCTGCTCACTGCAACGCGTGCGCAACAGACTATAAAATAGCTTTTTGTTGAGTAGTCACTCGATCCCTGTACTTCAGATATTGTTGTATTTTGTATTCAACGTGTTTTTTTTTTTATGGTGATAAATATCATCCAATGGCAAATCCCGCTTTTAGGAGGAGCAGGAAATAGTGTCAGACTCTTACTGACTTAACAATCCGCCCCGTTCCTTCTAAGCTTTAAGAAATCGGTCCATGGTACCGGTGGGCTTCGTCGCTGCTGAGCCCCTACAGTTTGCTGATAAGGGGCGCGGGAACAGTACGCGCCGTCGATGACTTTTTTTTTTATGGTAGGTAAAAATCATCGAATGACGAATCCCACTATTGGGCGGAGCGGGAAACAGTGTCAGACTCTTACTGACTAAAGAACCTACCCCGTGCCTTCCTTGCCTAATTCCCAGAGCCCCGGTATAACGCTTTCGCATCAACCCTCAGCTCCGCCGTCGATGACTTGGACTCGGTCCGGACGGTTGTAGGAGTGTATACCTAGTTTTAATTAATTGGCATTCTTACTTTAAAATAACTAGGAAGAGAAGTTCCATTTTATTTAATTATTCAGTAATCCATCACACGACTAAAGGTTTTATTGGTACGTGTACGTAATGTTATCTTAATCTTTCATACCAATACATATGGAAGGCTGTTCTCAAGGGGTGGCGGCGTCAAGACACTATATAATTCTACCTACTTCTTGATATAACCCTGTTTAAATGTCATTTTAACCGGTTCTGCGCGTCTTGCATCCATTAGATCCACACCAGGTCATCGATCCACCTTGCGAGAACCCTACCGAAGCTGTATTCCCCAGTACCTACGCGGTCGCTATTCCAGCAACGTTTTCGCTATTTTAGCCCCATCGACCATCTGTTCTGCCCACTACCTCTTATGTTTCGTGATTCTTCCAGTAGGTAAAGACGATAACATTGGTACTCTCGCTGATATCTTCATTTCTATACGACCAGCCTTCTCCTATGCCCTTTGCCTTATAAAGTCTTTTCATGAGACTCATTGTGAGAGACCATGTCAGAGTCTTGTCTCATCACGCTCTGGACAAAACGACCCATGACAAAAGACTTTGATCGAACTTTTGTCTAGGGTCACTCTAATATGTCGGACGACAACCAAATGCTACCCAACCGAGTCAAATGAGTTGCTAATTAAGTTAAGTTAAGATAAGTAATGGGAAAGATGCTTATTAACAACCCCTGAAGCAATTCTTCTTTACACAAAATTAAGCTTTAAGCAATAAAGAACCGTACCTCTTTTTAGTAAGACTATGGTATGGCCGCTCGAGTTGCTCGCAGCGACCACCAGGCGGCGCGGGCGCGCTCCTCAACGATGACAACGAGAAGCTACTCTTCATTGAAGAGTGTTCGAAACCTGGAAATTAAAACATTTGATCAAAAATCTTTATATTTGGAGCCGGAAGGGGATCCTGTCTAACATATTTCTGAAGGCCAGTGTGAAAATCATTGCTGATTGCTTAATTTATGGTAATGATAACGACGATAAATATCATGCGGTTTTAGTCAATAACAGCTTTAGCCTCTGATCTATCCTAAGATACAGGATATCCGTAAGAATTTCTCCCCTTAATTATAGGATAGATCCATCAATCGTACAGCGACGTCCCACCGAAACACGGTGGCAACCAGCAACAACCTATCCAATTACGTACAAACAAAAGAGTTAAATTTCAATGAATTAAGAGTGAATAGGTTACTTTTAGGCAAATGTCCTCCAACGTCGACCACATTATTGCTTACCATCGGGTGGGATAGTGATCAAGCGCGAGCCTTTCAATAATACTATTGAAAGGCTTTTTTTTCTAATTACCTATGTAATTAGAAAAAGAAACGGAAAGAATGTCAAACAGTTTAAAAAAAGATTTGCAGCTCATTCTTTCCCTTGCTTCCCTCTCGCACTACCCATTGCAGAAGGGGTAATTTGATAATTGCCGAACCCAAGAAAAAAATAAACTAGTAACTTTTGTATGATGAAAACAAATATGGTAGAACCGTCGTAAATAAGGTAGCGAATAAAAAATATACGTAAAAGGTATCTTAAGTTATGTACGCAATATTTTACGCTGTTTATGACGATTATCATAAGCCACACACAGCATCGAAGACACATAAAGACGGATGAAGACCGGCCAAGAGCGTGTTGGTCCACGCTCAGTGTAGGGTTCCGTAGTTTCCCGTCAGTTACAATAAGTGTCCCCACTTAAGAGTTAAAAATAAGCTATTTGTTACATTGAGTTGACATACTAAGTCCGAAACCTTAAACGCGGACCCACAAAGACCGGTGAAAAATAAAAACATATTATTATACACTACTTACTTGTGGACATCTTGTTCGTTTTATCTCAGGGAACTTCTAATCAAATCAATTTACTGATAAATCAACATTAGGGCCCCCGGAGTCGTTTGTACTGCCTCTTCAATTCCTTAATCTTTGTACTTCAACACGATCTTCAACCGTATTGTCTAAGTGATAAAGTCTAAATTGCTTCGTTTAAATAGTGCTATGGCGACTAGATTCGTTTTCTAAAGTTAATAAGTACAATAAATATTGTTGGATCATGTGATCTTGAAGGACTCGTGTATTTGAAGGTTGCTTAGTGTTTTGGTTACTCTTTCGGTGGTCACATTTTGGTTGGCGGTTCTTCTTTCTTTTGCCGCGTTAATCTTTGCCGGTCGGTCCTGGAAATAAAGAAAAAGGAATGGTTAGAAAAAAAGAAACATTCAAGTAGTGTGTGAAAGAGATTCTATTGTTGTACCTCTATTTGGAAACATTTTAGTAAAAAGGCAAGTTTATGTTGCAGTTTTACCGTTGTTTATCCGTTCAAGGGTTAAAAGTTTTTAGTCTTATCTACACTAATATAATAAAGAGGTAAAGTTTGTTTTTTTGTTTGTAGGGGGTCTCTGGGGGAATCTCTGGAACTACTGGTCCGATTGGAAAAATTTAAGCAACAATAGAAAGCTGCTTTACTCCTGAGTGACATAGGCTATATTTTATGTACGCGGGCGAAGCTGCGGGCAAAAGCTAGTTACTCAATATTTGAAAAAAGTAACTATTTGAGAAATAAAAGTAAGTCGAATTTATTACTACAGAGAAAAAACTCTCTTAATCTCGTTCTCATTCTACCAATTCACAAAAAGAATGCTACGCACTTTTTTTCGATGGGTAAAAGTCATCCGATATTCACTCCTACTCTTGGGTGTAGCAGGAAATAGCGGCAGACTCTTGCTGACTAAAAAACCCGCCCTGTCCCCACGTTACCTTTCATACCAGGGTTACCCTTTCAGACGCAAACCCTTGGCCTCAATAGACTTCGACCCTTCTGAAGGGTCCTTACGAATATTCGCCCACTTAATAAGTAGCGTAATTGAAAGCTGTGGATTTCTTTTATTCAGACCGACCGAAGCTTGACTTTTAGCTACAAATGTTTAATACAAGGTTTGCACGACCGACCTCGTGCAAACCAAAACAGGACACGATCAGGAATTTGGAAGTTCTATCAATCATTTGGGCTTTCACCGGACATGTCAGGTCCGATTGGTTTTACAAAGGAAGCAGATATGATCAGTGTAAGTACTTTCCTACCAAGTTACGCAACGTTAAGTTTCAATTAGGAGCTACAAATTGCAATGCCATAACGTGAACGTAATGAAAATTACTAAATTTCTCACGAGAAATTTGTATGGCTTAGCATAACTGCAGAGAGCAGTGCTGGCCGAGTGGTAACGGCCCGTACTTACGAGTTTATAGGTCACGGATTCAAACCCAGTCAGGTGCATTACTTTGTGTAATTTATCTCATCACCACTGCTCTCAAAACAGTAAAGGAAAACATTGTGAGGAAACCAGCATGTCCTAGAACGAAAAATTCGAACACATGTGTCTACCAAACCACACTGAGCTCGTGTTGTGGGTTACTGCCCATTCCCTCTCCTAGAGAGGATGTCCGAGTCCAAAAAGTGGGAACAACAATATACTATACTAGCTTTTGCCCGCAGCTTCGCTCGCGTACATAAAATATAGCCTATGTCACTCAGGAGTAAAGCAGCTTTCTATTGTTGCTAAAATTTTTCCAATCGGACCAGTAGTTCCAGAGATTACCCCCTACAAACAAAAAAACAAAAAAACAAACTTTACCTCTTTATTATATTAGTGTAGGTATTTAATTTTTAGGTGTTTCTTTTTCTGTTAATTTTTGTAATGCTAATAAACGCAATTTTCTTTCTTTCTTCTTTCTTTAACAATATAAGGCTGATGCTATGCTACTCCGTCGCTTGGTGTGGAGCAAATGAGCTGGTAAAAGGTAAAAAGGCGCCTTTTCCGTTGGCAAGTTCCTAGTCTACCACGCAGAAATGAGCCCTATTCTACCAGGCGGGACTAGTGGATCGAACATCAATATTCCTGACCCAGGCCTCTAATAAATCACCTCCAATAAAACCAGTTTCCGTATTGTTAATAATCATCACAAGATGAACAGTAAAATCATCATTACATAGTATAAAACAAAGTTGCTTACCGCTTTTTTTTTGTTAAGATCTTATAAAGTACGCAACGGATTTTGATGTGGTTTATTTAATAGATAGAGTGATTGAAGAGGAAGGTTTATGTGTATAACACATGCATAATATATTCAATATCAGTACCCGTGCGAAGCTGGAGCGGGTCGCTAGTTAATAATAATTAAGATAATAGCAACAAATTGAGGAAACACGTCTGTGATGACTGAATGCATCCGCCGAAGGTGGAACTAAACAAGCTTTCCTTGCGAATCCGCCTTTCCTGGTTACTTGGTACTTATTAGTTAGCTGTTACCAATGCTGGGTTTTCTGCGAATGCTATAATTACGGCACTAAATAACCTTTTTTCCGTGGGAAATACGTACAGCGTTACCCCATCGGTACATGGTGGACATCCCAGCCACACGTACCAAAATGATTTGGGAACACATTCATTATGCGTACAGCTCATCATCATTATCCTAGCGTCATTCCCGGTTGCTAACCTTGGCTTTCACCTCGGTGCCCGGGGTCCGCTGTCCCACTTAGACGCCTCCACTTCGCTCGGTCTTTTGAAATGCGTACAGCTAAGTAAGGAGTGGAATTCCCTGTGATCGGAGTTTGTGTTACCTGATAGCTACAATCTAGGGGTCTTTAAGTCAAAAGTGAATAGGTTACTTCTAGGCAAGCGCGCTCCATCGTCACGTCTTGCGGACGGAGAGTGGACTTGCGGACGGAGAGTGGGCTTGCGGACGGCGAGCAATGGGTAGCTCGCCCGCCGGTCGTCTGGTAACAGTCCGGACCAAGCCCAAGTCATTGACGGCGCGCTTTGTTCCCGTGCGCCTCAGGGAGTTGTCAGCACAACCGTAGGGACTCTGCAAAAGGGTCGAAGCCTACTGGGGCCCAAGAACATTTTTTGAAAGGAAGGCTTGGCCCCAGTGCGAAAAGCAAAGAAGGAATGGGGTGGGGTGTTTAGTCAGTACGAGTCTGACACTGTTTCGTCATTGGATGATTTTAACCTACCATAAAAAAGCCCATTAGCACTTTATTTGCTTTTTTTTTTGATGACCCACCCTTTACTTAATCAAACTACCTTTCCTCGGATCTACATTCCCCAAAACTACAGAAGCAAATCAATTACTCCTCAATTAAAACCTAATTTCCCCAATACCATCCAGGGCCGCGTTACGCGAACGCATCCAATTTGCTATCTCCAATGAACATCTTGCATAACAAGCAATACGGAACGCAATTTTACTCAGAACTCGTATGTTATGAAATATTTTAATTAACTTACGCACTTTAGACAATCGGTGCTACCATGCCTGTTTATGTTACTGGGTTTAGCCGTGAAATTGGCGCGATTAATGGAGATATTTATTGCCGAATATTAACTTGTTTGGAGATTGAGTTATTATTATCGACTTAACTGAATAACTATGGAATAGAGTTGGCCGAATGGTAAAACGACTTACGAATTGAAGGACGCTTAAACCCAGCCGCGCACTTTTTTTATTGCCTGTTCTGTCCCACTCCTGGGCAAAGGCCTCCCTCCACTCCACTCCATCCATCGCAGGCCCGCGCTTCCTCTTGCCAGTTCGGGAGGAATCTGTCTAGCTCATTAACTAGACAGATTCCTCCCGAACTAAACTTCACAAAGTAATGACTTTGTGAAATTTATTTTCAACACCGCTGTTCTTAACGGTGAAGGAAAACGTCATGAGGAAACCGGCATGTCCTAGAACCAAAACTTCGAAGACATGTGACATCCGCCAACTCGCACTGGTCCCGTGTGGTGGCTTACAGTCCATTCTTTATCCTAGAGAGAAGGCCTGAGTTCCAGCAGATTTTTTTTTATGGTGTGTAAAAATAATCCAATGACGAATCCCGTCATTGGGCGGAGCAGAAAATAGTGTCTTACTGACTAAACAACTCACTCCGTTCCTAAGTTGCCTCTATACCAGGGTCAGAGCCACGAACCCTTGGCCCCAGGAGGCTTCGACCCTGATGGACCCTACAGATTAGTAAAACACACAACAAAAATTACGAATTCACAAATACTACAGGACCTACGTACCACCTTATGAATGTTAAAAATCAATAAACGTCGAAAAAACTATCTGAATGATTCACACAGAATCCTGTTTTCGTGAAACACCCCCACAAAAAGTGTGTAATAACTTTCTCATATCTCAAGCAGCCTTCAACTTTACTTGTGGACAAGACTTTCAAAATACACTCCTCAACATCTAAACAAACAGTTGAAACTCAAAAACGAAAGTGAAAACACGAAACTATACCGGTAGCGCTCAATATAAACAACTGGGTACACGAAGAAAAAAAAAGTCTGTCTTAAGCCGTGCCCTTATCACATAACATAGCCTAAATACTTTCTCCAAACGATCAATTGTTTTCACTGTACGTCACCAAGGGCGACCGACAACAGCACGATTGGAAAGTCGCAATTTTCCTTGACAGTTTCACACCAATTTGCGGATTTACACGACAAATCGCTACGACACGCGCCTACGGCTACTTGGTTCTCGTTCTAAATTAGTGTGGCAAGAACATTTTTGGGATTGCTTCGATTCGAAAACAGCTGCTAAGGTTCAGCTGCAACTACAAAGTAAATGGTTCTAGGTATGTAGGAATAACACGATTTGTTCAGATACAAGCTTTTACTCAAGCACACAAGGATACGTTTTTAGTGCGTCGTTGGTTAATTGATTTCGTTTTCTTATGCTAATCGGATTTTACTTATTTGCACTCTCATACATCACCATTAACTTAACTATGCAAATAAGCTATTGCACAACACCTAATAAACGGTGACAATGAACTTGAACCTCAGGAAGGCGCCTTACCTAATAGTCTGGCTATAATAAATGTTTGAATACCAATTAAATACCGGATGTCCGTAAAACACCGCTAATAACATAAAAACAGCAGCAGCTATTTGTATAAAACCACTTAACATGTTTATAGAAAACACAGCAAAACATGCTACTGGTAAAAAAAAGTATTTGTTAAAAACTTCTTCCAATACTGTAAGTAAACACAGCGTTTACTTTCTAGCTGTAACCTATAAACCTCATGGTTGGGGTCAAACTGACCTTCACAATGTATACCAATTTGATCCGTCTACTGTTCTAACGGTAAACGCATTATAGCTTATTTATGGTTCCAAGATAATACCCAGAGCTGCGAATATTAATTTTGTTGTATTTTGCCTGCCATGTATCTATCGACAGCGACTGCACTATATTTTATGTTACGTCCTAGATGTTGGACAGAAACCTGCTAAATCATGGCAATACAGGATGCAAAACAGTTGAGAGCTAACAGTTATTTCAAGCAAATATAAATCTAATCAGATGACACTATTTCGGAGAAATATATTTTAATTTAATACGAAGCATATTCATATTCTAAATATCCATAAAACAGCTATGCGAAACGTTTCATGAGAACTGTCACTCATAATACTTACACGTAAGTTATTATCAGTCCTGAGAAATCCAGAGACGAAAATCAATCTTAGAGACAGCAAAACAATAAAAGAAATGAGACTTGAAATGTGAGAAGTTAGTTAAAAGATAAACCAAACAAAGTTAATTTGACAGGTTATCTCTAACAAAGAAACGATAAGATTTAATAACTGGCTTGACCCTTACAACCCCACCTGAGTCTAGACAATCTAAAGATAGCATTGTTCATTATTTTGAAAGTTCCGGTATTCTTCCTTCACAGATGTCAGATCTAAAGAAAAGAGTCTTCTTATTACCCTCAGAGGTCAGAACGGGAAATAGTTAATGCTAACATAACCCTACCACGTGATAGGTTAACTAATTAGGTGCACTTTGACATCTGAAGAAAGATCGTATCAGAAAGATGAGCAACATGTAGCTATGGATTAATAATAGCAAGTGACGTTTGACCTGTTGTAACCTAACGCAATTAGCATCTAGTTCTGATGAAGATCAAATTGAGTTAGGAAACGATAAATAAAATGAAATGAGTATAAAAATATTACACGAAAGAAATAAAAACTGAAAATGTTTCATCTAATTTGGACGATATTACGCTACATCTTCATCAACAGAGAGAAAAAAATTGTATCCTTGTTTGACACGATGAACAAAATTGATCAGATATGTAATGGGTATTTTACATTAAAATTTACCGAAGACACAATGGTAGCAATTACTGAAGCAAAGGGGCGTTCCCCTGGCGCAAATAATATAGCTTCCGTAGACACAAGTGCCTTTGTTCACAGTGGGTGGTCCATTCTCTGCCTGGGACCACATCACTATAAACTTTGCACACACTTTCAAGTAATCAACGTTACACGAAATTTCTAATGGTTATATGATTAACAAGCGGGTAAAAGTAAAGATGTGTTCGGACAGATTAAAGATGAATGAGTTATTTAATTTAAACGAAACGAAAGTAAATATGCTATCACGATCGCTGCGTGCGAAACATATTCTAATTTCTTAAACAATGTGGAAAAAGCAAAATTTTATGGAAATTACTTTCCCTTAGATAATTTGTTAAAACATAGAATTATGAATAAATGTTAAAACAAGAATAAGAAATTATTTTCTCAATGGGAGACTCATTTTTTAAAGACTTCATACAATACTTGGGAATGAAATTAAAGGTGGTTCATAATGATACATGTATCAATCATCGTTACTTGACGGAACACAGTGAATGAGATTGAAATAAATTCTATTGATATAATGAAGGCCTCAGGCAGGTGGATTTTCTTTCTTAAAGGTTACAAGTTTCATTAATAACCAGAATTTTTTAGAAAGATGATATTCACATTTGTTAAACCTTCACTTTTAACACTATCGGTGCCATGGGCCCATGCACATGGGTCGCAAGTCAACAATAGGTAAGTATAACGAGATGAATAGAAATGAGGGGCACAGAGAAAAAGGAAGAGACAAGATGTGGGCACATGAACAGTAATGTAATTAGTCCGTGCATGTCCTGGGTATAGAAAGTGTTTTAAGCCTAAAAATGCGTATTGCTCAAAGCTTCCATGCTAAGTAAGACTTATTTGAGAAAGGGTTAATGATTTTGTAGGTATAAGGAAAATTGCCTCTGAGACGGACAATTACGACAAATCTATAGCACACGGAGAAGTTACGAAGAAATAACAATTTATGTCTTTTAAAGATTCAAAGGATGGTGATAAACCTGCTTAAACTGCAGATTTTTTCAAAACAGTCGCCATAGCCCTGGAATGCAAAAGGAACTGTAGGAACACGGTTGAGTTTTAATCAGTACAAGTACAATCCAATCTTCCAGACCAAGAGAAGTTACTTGACGATTTTTCAAGGGATGATGATAGAAACGAGAATGAGGATGATGTTGTAAAGATACATATAGTAGTGTAATTACACCAAGGAGATAGAGAAAGACTTCCTGCAATTCACATAAAACGTCTATTAACTCCTGAGAAAAACTCAACGAACAAGATACTTTTTTTCACACGAATGATCATTATTAGATAAACATTCAAACTACATCTATCATTGTTACAATGCTTTGTTTAATTTTGTTCGTTCTATCAAAGTGAGCTATCAAGTACATGTACACTTAATTAAAATATGTTTACTTAAGTAAAACGTCGGTGTAGAGTTTAGAGACGTCATGTCGGGTGGATCAGGGGTTCTCATGGGCAGACAATGGGACCTGATTTCATAAAGGCTGTTTTGTTAGCCTCTGGTGTTACTTTGTGGTCCAAGTTGTAAATTCCAGAGGAAAATGGAAGTCTACAAGAAAACAGGTAGATCAAAAGTTCACTTAGGTGAGAAAAACTTATGAATATAATGTATAGCCGATATTAGTGAAAGAATTTTCAGAATCGATCAGGACTAGGAGTATTAGGGAATACCTTACATAAACTTCTCATCAAAAAAATCGAAACACTTCCGTTTTCATTGTTTCTGTCCGAATTTAACACAAAAAAGAATTCATACGATGAAAAAAAATACATATATTATAGCTGGCAGTTTGGCCATTACAGTAATAAGCGAAAATTCTAAATTCAAAATTAGAATTTCATTTGTTTATCTTATAAACGAAATGAATCACTGTTTTGAGACAAATGTGTGTTTAGGGTTGGAGTACATTTAGCGTTTAAAAACTAAAAATTGGCGCCTATCCTTAAACTTTTCGTTTTTTATTTCAATACTGTGACTTTGGGACGTCTGAAAAAAGGTTTTTTTTTCTAAAACGTATGGATACTTCGCCCACAGAAGCCGCCCAAGTTGTGGCATTGCTGGATTCTGGCCTTAGTCAGCGTGTTGTGGCTGCAAGACTGCATCTAAGCCTGTCATCATGTTCATAGAGTCTATAAACGTTATCGGGAGACTGGTTTGTTCACGCGCCGTTCAGGATCTGGCAGGAATCGGGTCACTTCTGAGCGAGATGATCGATTTATTGTAACAACTTCTTTAAGAAATCGACGCCTTAACGCTTTTCAACTGCAGCAGCGGCTTCGTGTTGTACGAAGGGTGGCTGTAAGTGACTCTACAATTAGAAGAAGGTTGAAGGATCGTGGACTGGTACCGCATAAGCCAGCAAATGGGCCGAAATTAACTGCAGACCATCGAAGAGCGCGCCTTAACTTTGCACGTGAGCACCTAAATTGGTCATACCTACAGTGGAGCAAAGTTCTCTTTTCTGATGAGTGTAAAATTATGCTGTATGGTAACGACGGAAGGAACAAGGTCTACAGAAGAGACGGAGAACGCTATGCACAATGCTGCATTGAAGAAAAGGTCAGCTATGGTGGCGGTTCGTGGACGGTTTGGGGAGGAATCAGCGCCGACGGTAAGACAGAGCTTGCTTTCGTGTCTGGGCCACGTCTGCCTGCACTAAACTGTCATCGGTACGTCGAAGAGTGTCTCGAGCCTCATGTGATGCCCTATGCACATTTTATTGGCAACGGCTTCATATTCATGCACGACAATGCTAGGGCTCCGCTCACCGCGGGCGTCGTACGAGATTATCTTAACGAAGTCGATATCTCTATTATGGAATGGCCAGCAAGAAGCCCGGACATGAATCCCATTGAACATCTATGGGATGAATTAAAGAGACGAATTCGAGCAAGAGATCCTGCCCCAGAAACACTTAGCCAGCTGCAAGATGCAATCCAAGAGGAATGGGACAATATACCACAGCATGTGATCGTGACTCTCATCCGATCGATGAAGAACCGTATGGAAGCAGTAATTAGAGCTCGGGGAGGGAATACAAGTTATTAAATAAACGTTTTTTAGCTTTTTTTTTCATTTACGTGTGTTGTTTTATCCATTTCCTTTATACTCCATACGGAATAAAAATGACTCATTTAACAAAATACGAAACCTATGAAAAATTCATTTAGCATTCAGATAAGCTCATATTACTCACTATTAAACGACATTTAACGTTTATTCCTAAATGTACACATTTTTCTGATAATCCTGACAAAACGTAAACTTGCAAGGTGTTTCGATTTTTTTGATGAGAAGTGTATTATACCTACCTCTTTCTAATATTAAGATTTTTTTTTTTTTTTTATGGTAGGTGAAAATCATCCAATGACGAAACCCGCTCTTGGGCGGAGCGGGAGACCAGTGTCAGACTCTTACTGACTAAAAAACCTACCCCGTACCTTCCTTGCCTTATTTCTGGAGTCGAGGTTACAATTTTCACATACCCTCTAGGCTCCAGGAGGCTTCGACCCTGAAGGGCCCCTGCAGTTTGCTGACAACTCCTAGAGGCGCGCGGGAACGGTGCGCGCCGTTGACGACTTGGACTCGGTCTTACCAGACGATCGGACGGCGAGCTACCCATTGCTCACCGTCCGCGAGCCAGTGTCTACGGTGGCCGGATATCGGCAGGATCGCGGCGGCGACGGCTACGGCGAGTACGCCGTTGCCTTTGCCTTATGCGGTCGGCCTCCTCCTTTACGAGCATTACTGCTTCGCAGAAGGAGGCGACCGCCTGCCATTCCTCTTCGCTGCGGACCATGGCCTGAACCAGGGCCCGACGCGAGAGGTCGCCGCCGCCGATCACCCCCACGAGGACACGGCGATGCTCTTCCCAAGCAGGGCACACCTCCACCGTGTGCTCCACCGTGTCCTCCGGGCTCGCCTCACAGTGGCGACACCCGGACGTCTCTTCCGCACGAATCCGGTGCAGGAATCTCCCGAACTTCCCATGTCCGGTGAGAACCTGCGTCATGCGGAAAGTGAGGACGCCGTGAGTTCTAATATTAAGATAGATTTTCTTGCAGAATATTTCTTTACAAAATCACACCGAACATTTATTTATGTCTTATTAAAGATATCTTATTTTATGTTTGTGTTAATTAAACCTTTCCGGTATGTAACACAGATACCTGCAGAGTGTGACGATATTATTATTTTTAGATTAAACACTAAGCAAACAATTGTTGACAGATTGAGTTTCAACGTGTTTTAAAGGCCCTACCATGGTTCATAGGGACCCTGCAGAAGGGTCAAAGCCAACTGGGGCCAAGATTTCGTGTGTGAAAGGAAGGCTCTGGCCCTAGTATGTATGGCAATGTAAGAACTGGGTAGGTTGTTTAGTCAGTAAGAGACTGATACTGTTCCCCGCTCCGCCTAAGGGCGGGATTCGTCATTGAAAGATTTTTAACTACCATAAAAAAAACGTCATGGATTTTTTTTAAGGCCCCCGGTAATTAGAATTCGCTTACGCCTCAGTTTCTTACTCAGATACCGTTTAGCTAAAAGATTATCAGCTCACCATAGCGTTACGGTGTTACTTTCATCCAATACCATAGATAAGCTAATGAGGAACTTGTTATTCGATAAAAGTGTTTTGGCAAAAACTCGCGCCAACAATAGTGTTGTATTGACAGGAGAAAGGGATGTGTAACGCTTATCGATACTACGAGAAAATTGCCTAAATTATAATAAGAGAATTATAACGGTAATTAATATGGTATAAATTTTGTAGTGTGTGATATTTATCGTTATAGGTAAGGTTACGTTGTACGTGCAAGTAACGATACTGAAACTATCTTTTAGAAGTTATACCAATTATAGATGCTCTATTTCTGGAGGTTTGGTTTTAGTTTCAAATACCACACAACAACTCTTTAAAGCAATCCCGTAGCCTATCTACGGGATTGCTTTAAAGAGTTGTTGAAACACAACCCTGAAACACAAAGGGCTTTGAAGGCCAATTGAAGGAATGGACCTGGGAAAAGATGGCGAGGCGATCTAATCGGCTATTACAAGGGCTGGTTCGAAGTGACTCGAGAAAAAGACACCTGGAAGCATTTGGACAAGGGAGAGCGCTTACCTGAAGGTAACCTATTCACTCTTAACTTAAAGATACTCGGATTGTAGCCATCAGGAAATAGACTCCGGCAAGGAATTCCACTCCTTAGCTGTACGCACAATGAATGTGTTCCCAAAACGTTTTGTACGTATATGTAGGATGTCCACCATGTACAATAAAAAAAACATGGATGGATTGTGTGACGAGTGATATGAAAGAAAAGAGAGTTAGTGATAGTGTGACGGGTGACAGAATATAGTGAAGAAAATAAACATGTTGCCTCGAACCCAAGTAATATGTGTTAAAGAAAAATAAAAGAGTGAGAGTTTTTAATGACAGTAAATTAGCAAAATGTTTGCTTATTAATTTTAGCCTTAAGAAAATAAAAGAAATCATTATCTGATATTATTTTAACAACATGAGATAGGAAGCAAACTCTTTGATGATAGAAAGCCACTGGCATCTGTGTCTCATCGCCTCCTCATAAATAAACTTAAATCTACGATATGCATCTAAAAATATGGTACAATTTGGGTCAGTTGGTGACAAGCAAGGCAAATAAGGATGTTGGAGCTGATGGTTATCTGTCAAAACAGTTAATGATAAATGACAGGCCGGATTTTAGATGTCGCAAAATTTTTACTCACAAAAAACTCTCTTTTACTTTTCTGACAAATTGACACTTCGCAAAAATTATGATTTTACGGAGGCATATTTTTAAAAAAGAATTGTGTTGACCGGAGATTCTGTGCAAAATTAACGCAATTATTATATTTCCTATAATAGTAAAATATATTATAATAGTAAAAATATCATCATCATCCTACCCTTATCCCATTTTATTTGGGGTCGGTGCAACATGTTTTTTTCTTCCACTCTGTCCTGTCACCCGTCACACTATCAGTAACTCCCTTTTCTTTCATATCACTCCTCACACAATCCATCCATCTCTTCTTTGGTCTCCCCCTTCCTCTCCATCCATCTACGTGTAAACTCAAAACCCTTTTTGTGACATGCGTTTCATCTCTCCTCTTCACATGACCATACCAAGACGAACGATTTCCTTTCAACTTTTCAGTCACTGGCGCCACTTTCAGACTTCCTCTAATATACTCATTTCTCACTTTATCCATTCTCGTCACACCACACATCCATCTCAACATTCTCATCTCCGCTACATGCAGTCTTTTTTCATCCGTCTTTTTCACAGCCCAACATTCTGATCCATACAGTAGGACAGGTCTTATCACGGACTTGTAAATTTTGCCCTTCAACTTGAGGGGCATCCGTGGGTCGCAAGTGGTTCCCGTGACCTGTCGCCATTTCATCCATCCTGCGTTGATCCGATGCGTTACGTCTCGGTCTATCTCACCATCTCCTTGGACGAGCGACCCGAGATACCGAAAGTCGGAACAGATTGGTATGGGCGTTCCGGCAAGAGCTAAGGCCACAGGACCGGAGAGACCGCCGAAATCACAGAACAAGTACTCCGTTTTGGTTCTACTTAATTTCAGGCCAACACTCTCCAGTCTGTGCCACCACACCTCCAATCTATTCTGGATCTCTTGACCACTCTCGGCAACCAGCACAATGTCATCGGCGAATAACATACACCAGGGAGCCTCTTCCTGAATGTCCGACGTAAGAGCGTCCATTATCATCAGGAAGAGGTAAGGGCTGAGAGCCGACCCTTGATGTAAGCCAACAGCCACATTGAAGCTGCTAGTGGTGCCTGCTGTAGACCGGACTTGGGTACTGCATCGACTGTACATCGCTCGGATCAACTGAACATACTTCCCAGGCACACCTTTCTCCTTAAGGGCCCACCACAGAACCTCACGAGGTACCCGGTCGTATGCCTTTTCGAGGTCAATGAATACCATGTGCAAGTTTTTATGTGCACCTCTGTATTTCTCACACAGCTGGCGTATAGAGAAAATGGCATCCGTTGTACCGCGACCTGGCATAAAACCGAATTGGTTCTGTGAAATTTCACTCTCTTCTCTCAACCGCCTCTCAATAACTTTCTCCCAGGCTTTCATAGTATGTGACATTAGCTTTATTCCTCTATAATTGTTGCACTCAAGCACATCACCTTTGTTTTTAAAAATGGGCACTAAAGAACTGTTGCACCACTCATCAGGTATGGCTTCTTCCCGCAACAACTTATTGAAGAACAAAGCTAACCACATCCATCCATCCACTTGCAATAACTTCCACACTTCAACTGGTATTCTATCTGGACCAATGGCTTTACCATTCTTCATACCATTTACTGCTATTTTGACTTCATCCATACTAACCATTCTTACTAACCCTACATTCACTGGTTTACTCTCTAATTTCCTACTCCAATTATTTTCCTCATTCATCAGTCTTTCAAAGTAGTCCTTCCACCTGTCCTTGATTTCTTCCTCATTCGATAGGACCATTCCTGCTTCATTCTTCACACATCTTACATGACAGACATCCCTCGCCTTTCTTTCTCTTGTTCTAGCAAGGCGATACAGCTCTTTTTGGCCTGCAGGACTGTCCAGTGTGTCGTACAATTTGTCCTGAGCCTTTGCTTTTGCTAAAGCTACGGCTTTTTTAGCTTTTTTCTTTAATAAGTCATACTCTCTCTTTCTTTCAGCTTTCAAACTACTGTTTTCCGCTCTTACACGCTGCCATTCCTTGAATTTCCTTTTCTTTTCTTTCAACACATTCTGAATTTCTATCGACCACCACCATGTATCCCTATCTATAGAGCCTTTTCCTCTCGACTCTCCCAAAATATCTTTCGCTGCATTCCTAATACATTCCGCCATCTCATTCCAGGTTTCATTTATACTTCGATCATTCATGTCTCCCATCTCTATCATTTTGTCCACCACTCGCTCTCTAAACTTTTTCGCACAATTATTCTTCTCTAACATATGCCATTTTATTTTAGAAGGAGGACGCTCTTTGCTTTTATTGCATTTAATTTTGACTACTGATTCCATAATCAGTAGTCGGTGCTGTGGGACCAGATCTTCTCCTGGTAGCACTTTGCAATTTTTGACGTGCTTTATGTTGTTATAATAGTAAAAATATATTTTACGTTATTTTATATTTTTACTAGCTTCTGCCAGCAGTTTCGCTCGTGTAGAAATATGTTTTTCTATACAAACTGTGGACCCCCGTTTCATTCCCTTAAGGTATGAATTTTGGGAAGTCCTTTCTTAGTGGTCACCTACATCATAAAAGGAAGCCTTGTGCAAAATTTTACGTTCCTAGTCTAAGTATTTTCGGCTGTGCGTTGATATGTCAAAGATCTTTATTGTGAGACCTTTGACCTTGACTTTCAGTCAGTCAGTATTTCCTTTTAGGAATATAGCTTATTAAAAGGCCCTTTTGTTACTAATTTTAACCTTGGAAAAATAATATTAAACACATTGGTTATCAAAATAAAAAGCAGAATGACAGTTTTTTTTTTTTCAAAACGATCACACCAAAACCTATTAACACTCCTTTCTTACAAATCTAAAAATAACTCCAAAACATTGAACAAAAAAACAATATCTGTTACCGTAACAAAAAAAGGAATTCATTCTTGAATCCAGTTCTCGTTGAATGGGTCTCCCTAAAAGGACAGAGAGCAAATAAAAAGCTGCGCGGGCGCAACTGTGGGGCGACGACCACACGGTAGAGCTATGGAAGCTATTTGTTTTATTGTACGAATAATAAAAAACGTAGACTTATATTATAGGTATATTATAATATAACCGAGATAACTGGAATGAATGGAGGAAGGCCTTTACCCAGCAGTGGGACAGTAAAGGCTAACTATACACCGTGAAATTTAAATGGTTGTTTTCCCGCGGCAGAATGACTTGCCATAAGGAGTACTTTTGAAGCATACAGTAAAAAAGAAAAAATAAAAAGTTTTTTTTTTATAAATAAAAAAGCGAAAACAATAGTAACATTAGACGTAATTTGTAGGTACTACTAGAGTCGCATGAGCAGCACGTCGTCAAAGGAAACCGATTCATTAAATATTTAAACCAAAATAAGCTCTCACACGTTGTGATACGTCATAATTAGCTTGCACTCTACAGGTCCATTTTTTGTTTTTAATATTTTATTTTTTTATCAAACGTTTGTATTACCAAGACACAACCATTTCGCTGAGGGAAAACAACCATTTAAATTTCACGGTGTATATATATTATAAGAGGCCGAGGCAGAGAGAGGCAGGTGGCCGAGTGGTAACAGACCCGACTTACGAGTTATAGGTCGTGGGTGCAAACCCAGCCAGGCGCATTACTTTTTGTAATTTATTTCATCACCACTGCTCGCAAAACGGTGAAGAAAAACATCGTGAGGAAACCGGCATGTTATAGAATTAAAAATTCGAAGACATGTGATATCCACCAACTCGCACTGATTATGGCCTATTCCCTCACCTAGAGAGGAGGCCTATGTGCCAGCAGTGGGAACTTTAAAAAGGCTGATGATGATATCTACACTAATATAATAAAGAGGTAAAGTTTGTTTTTTTGTTTGTAGGAGGTAATCTCTGGAACTACTGGTCCGATTGGAGAAATTTTAGCAATAACAAAAAGCTGCTTTACTCCTGAGTGACATAGGCTATATTTTATATACGCGGGCGAAGCCGCTGACAAAAGCTACTTGTAGATAGTTTTTTTAGGGATATCATGTAATGACTACTTCCACTCTAGCTTTTTTTTCTCGCAACGTTGTCACAAAATACGTATGAATCTATCCTTGTCATCATAGGAAGTGTGAAAATGGAATCCGGAGCTCTGAAACGAAGGCAAAGAAGGAACATGAGTGCGTTTTTAGCCAGTAAAAGTCTGACACTCTCCCCCAAGACTCATAGAAAGATTTTCCCACCGAAACACCGAAAAAAAACTCTTGTTTAGTACAAGAGATATCGGAAGTTACATTAATTGACTACCAAGCAAAAAAAAAACAATAGATTCTAAATAAACGAGACAAATAGTCAAAAACAAAAGGTACAATCACCTCCGTGTTGAATCTCATAAAACCCGAGATATGATCAGGAATGTTCCCGAGTCTCCCGGCCGATAATAGGGACTCCTCGGCCGAAGCCTCCACTCCAGCGCAGCGGATCGTATCACAATAGTGTAATTATCTAACAGATCAAAGGATACCTTGTTGCCAGGATGCGGGGCCTTATACAGGGGGTCCTAGTTTGGGCATTTGTTAGATACGAGTATATAAAGGTAAGCGCTTTGGAATGTGGCAGGAATAATAGGTGTGTAATTTAGTTCCAATTTTAGGTTGAAATACAAAAATTTTCAATAAATCGATGTTTTTTTTTGATATAGCTTGCATGGGATTCGGGAATTATTTGATTTGATAAGTTATGTGTGAGGCATAAATATTTTTCTTTCTTTCTTTTTTTTCTTTCTTTCTTTCGGTGACAAAATGAAAGAAGAAGATTACAACTACAAATAAAATGGTATAAGAAATAAAAACAAGAAGGGAAAGAAGAGTTAAAAAGTTGCGCGTAACTATAAAAAAAGATGCTATTTTAATCTGCTCTAGGCGAAGAGAGAGATCTCGCTTTCGCTAGTATTCCTTTATTTGCCCTTTGCATTTAAACTTGCTTTAAATTCCTTTGAATTTTGAATATTCCCGCTAAGTAATTTTATGTTACCTTCGATAATCTTGATTTAATTTTGTATGGCATGGTAGAGTTTTCAATTCAATTATCTCACCATATTCGCATAAATATCGATAACTTCGTTTTTCCAAACACAGATTAGAAAATCTAGATAAGTTCTTGGAACTAAAACACAAATCCCATAGAACAAAACACCATTAAGTAAAACTTTCTTCAAAGCGAGTACAACGAATACGGCAAATCGATTAAGATGCTCATCTAGATAACTACAGGACCAACATTACAGCCAGAACGTCTAATTGATAATTTATAGCTTAACGGCAAACTTTATTATAACAATTTACTAACTAACAGTTAAGATTAGGTTTATGGGCAATATGCTTTGATATATTGTAATGGAACGTACGTTACGGGCTAACATCGCAATCAAAAAACTTGGGACTCTAAACTTATACATCTACACTACCTGTACTGGTAGACCAGGACAGAGATAAGAGCCGGCGCTGTCGTGCGAGCGAAATAGCGTTAGCCGCTGAACATGTGTGATCGTCGCGACCGATGTGAAATTGTGCCAATTGTCACAATTTCAGTGGTCCTAGTGCTAGAGGACCATCTTTCACGGTTTGATTTAATCTAAGGCAATGTGAATTACAAGTCTCAAAGAAGATAATACGATTGGCGATAATAATGGCGAAATTTATTCCGCATAAAAGTTATTCGTCGAGATACTAATCTCTCAATTTATAAACGACTTTGCTTTTGCATTTTATTAACACTCCTAAGCTGATATTGATGTAGTTAGTTTTCACTTAACTCCCTCAAAAAGAAAAAGCAAGCAAAAAAACCACTGAAAAATCCAAGTAAAATCCTTCGACATATCTAATCACGAATTAACTGCCTACTAGTGCCAACGATCACTAAACCAATATTTCAAGGCTTCAAAATATCCCAGTAAAACCACTAAAAATACAACGCTATCTTAACCCTCAATCTTGATCGATAAACTCCTATCCACAAAGGTTATAGGTGAACAGAAACTTAATACTGGCCACTTGGCCAGCTAGTAGTAGTATTTTTTTAAAAGAGTAACCATGGAGTTTCTTGCCGGTTCTTCTCCATAGGAAACGACCAATTTGGAACCGTGCACTAGCTTCTGACGTTTTATAAGTGCCCATGTAGGCCCATGTGAAATAAAAAAAAATGACTTTGACTTTGAAGTAACATTAACATCCTGTATCGATAACGCAATCAACGCACCTTCAGAAACACTTGTACACCAAGACGAATCCTGGCCGGCTATGGCCCAAAAAAGTAAAAAAAATACAATATTCCTCGTAGAAAGGAATGCAATGACGCGCTCGACTTCTAATTTGAACGCACCGAGACTAAAATTTTGAAATTGGAGTTGCTACACGTTATTAAAATTTGATTTTTTGAATTTGGAACTCTTTTTCTTTGCTGGCAACGTCTTTGTTATTGTTGAATGGAAATTAGTGATGTGAGTGTAGTCGATATTTTTTTAGATGACAACAAATGGCTGACCTAATTTTATTCAAACCACATTTTCCTGCCCTTGGTTTTTTTATAGTGGGAAAAATCATCGAATGACAAAGCCCTTGGGCGAAGCGGGAGACACTGTGACACTTTTACTGACTAAACGACCCACCCGATTCCTTCTTGCCTTAGTTCCAGGGCCCTGGTGTTCCGCTTTCGCATCAACCCTTGGTCCCAGGAGGCTTCAACCCTGCTGAGCCCCTACAGTTTGCTGAGAACTCCTTTCTATTATGTCTCTAATCACGGTACTCGAAAGGTTAACTACCCATATGATGTTACTCATGCAAATTACTAAGTTATGTATGAACCCACCATGTCCTTGCATACTAATCGGTCTGCGGCAATCCGATTAGCTCAATAAATCTCCTAGTTGCTAAGTTAAAAACACAATAAACGTGAGGCAGAATTAATATTTGACTGGCCTGTTGGTCTAATGGCTCTGACTGTAATGCTGGAGGTCTTGGGTTTGATTCCCACTTGAAAGGAATGTTTGTTTGATGATAACTATCACACATATATATACATATCAAAACACAGCCAAAACTTCAGGTCCTAGGACCGTGAATTTTGTGTTGTGATTTAGTAACAAAATATGTACAAGCAACTCCATGTATGTCTTTCTCCAAGTTGTAACTTTGGTTGTCATTAAAAGTCGTTTACCAAAAGTGTACGTTTTAATATTTTGCACAAGGTTTCCTTTTACGACGGAGTTTCTTGCACATTCTTCTCCATAGAGATCTACGCTTTGGAATGTGCAATTAGCATCATATTTTTTAGGACAAACTGACTTGACGTTTCAAAAGTGCCTGTAAATGGTTTATTTGGAATAAAAATGATTTGACTTTGACTTTGACTTTGACTTTGACGTAGGAAAGCACTAAATGATAAAAAAGTAAATAAATAAATTATTAGGGGGTAAATTTTGGAAAACCCCAATGGTTGCTCAAAAATTTGGGTGAGTTGTTTTTTTAATAAACTTTTGTTTTAGAAAAAAAAAGTAGTTTATTTTTTAATTTCATCTTTACAAATCGACCCGCACTGGGATTAAAACGACCAAAATTTAACGGTGTATAAGCATGTATTTAGAGATGACATTGTTTGATATTTGTGGAATAATAAAAACCATCTTAAAAATCGCCATAATATTCCGTAACAAGCCTTTCTCAAAATCCCAAGTTACGCAAGAACCGATAGTATTACACAAAAATCAAATAATACGCCATTACGATTCGTTAATTGAGTTTGCAGTAAAAATAAATTAACTCAAAAAAACGCATTGCGTAATTAAAATCGGAACAAAAAACCTTTTTCGTTCCGGAACTGTCTTTGTGACTGTGACTTGACACTTGAAGAGTTTGTGGCTAGATTATTGGCTACCGAGTGTTCAAGGTCGACCCCTATCCACCGTAGGCGTGGGCTTGCGGATGGCGAGCAATGGGTAGCTCGCCGTCCGGTCGTCTGGTAATATTCCGGACCAAGCCTAAGTCGTCGACGGCGCGCACTGTTCCCGCACGCCTCAAGGAGCTGTCAGCAAAACCGTAGGGACTCTGCAAAAGGGTTGAAGCCTACTGGGGCCTAGGGTCTCTTTCTGAAAGGAAGGCTTGGCCCCCGTGCTAAGGGCAAATAAGGAACGGGGTTGGGTGTTTAGTCAGTAAGAGTCTGACACTGTTTCCCGCTCCGCCCAAGAGCGGGTTTCGTCATTGGATATATTGGATTGGACCATAAAAAAGGTTCAACTTGTATGACGGGCATTAATTTAAAATAACGACTTTCAGATTTAAATCGAAAAATTAAATAAATTCTTAAAACCATAAAAATAAATGGTGTAACAAATAAATGCAATTTGCAGTTGTTATTGCTGTTAAAAACTGTTATTGGAATTTATTTTTTTAAACCTTTGTTTTTGTTCGAGTTTTCAAGCGCTAAAATTCGCAGACCCTGATTTTAGACTCGCCAAGATCCGATGGCCGTACTGTACTACACACGCAAGACACAAAAAAACACCCTTAACCGGAACCACAATCAGCAACCCATACAAATGTTTGTTCCGTGTAGAAATCAAACCCGCGACACAGCGCAACAACCAATCACTAAACCAAAGCGCTAAGCGAGCCGTCAAAAATAAAAAAAAAAACCAAGTCACAATTTTTTTTTCTTTCTTTCTTTCAACAACAACAAAAAAAAAAACTTTTAATCAGTTTATAACAACAAAACAATGATTAGTATAATAAGAACATTGCCAATCAATCCAGTTCAATCAGTTACAAAAACAATCGACCGAAACGAAAATCATTAAGTCGACGTCACTTTCACAAACCATAGTTACCATGTAGTTACTAATGACCATTTACAGTACAATCGAAGACTAAAGCTGTATTCAGACTATGCTATACACTGTGCTATACACCGTCTTTAAATACCAAGTGTCTAAATAAAGTATTGTGCCTGTGAGTGTCAATGTCATTTTCACACGTGATTAAAACGATCAAAAAATGATGTATGTGTGTGTGGTGTATGGTGTGTGTGTAAATGGTGAGCAACCCTTTGTTCCGGTACATGAAACACTATCGATTTGTAATGATATAATTAAAAAAATATACCCAGACAGAGCCTAAGTTCATGCTGTGTAATAATACAGCTATTAATTTTTTTAATACTTATATATATTTAATATACTTTTTAAGGAAAGCCCATTTGTCGTATCAAGTTTGTATAGTACGAGTATAGCTCAGTGTAAACGTGACCTTAACAATGTCTGGTGCGCGATATTGCTATGCTATGAACTATATACTATATGCTATTACATTATACCGTAGTCTGTAAACAGCTTAAAGTTTTCAACTCATTTGCATACGGGTTACGTTTTATTGTTTAAAATCTAGGTTAAAACAACGGATGTTATATAAGCGTTAAAGTTATGCGAACTCATGGAAATTGCTTAGGCTTGAAAATGTTTAATGTATTCTTGCTCAGTTTTTGTTAATTTTGCATAGGCTAGAAATCTTTAGTCGGTCTTTCAAAGAATACAACCATTTCCTTGCTTCTCGCCAACAATACAAATAGTTACCTACTTAGTTTTATCAACAAAACCATAAGTTTCTTATATTTTCACTAGTCTTCTGCCAGCGGCTTCGCTCGCGTGAAAATAGGGTTCTCCATACAAAATTTAAACTCCATTACGTCCGTTTAGGAGCTGAATTTTGAAAAACCCCTTTCTTAGTGTTCACTTACGTCCTAAAAGGAAGCCTTGTGATAAATTTCACGCACCTAGTACCAGTTAGTTTCGGCTGTGCGTTGATATGTCAGTCAGTCAGCTTCTCCTTTTATATTATACATTAAAGATTAACAATACAACCCATTCCTTACTTTTCATCAACAATTGAGTCAAGTGAAAAGTTCAAACTTGAGTTATGCTTAAACGTTTATTATGCATGTTAAAAAAAAACTTTTCATCATATATTACAAGTTATTTTTTATTTTTAATCAACAACGCAAAAGGCATTTGATTTTCTTTCTTCTTTTTCAACTAGGTACTTAACACAACTGTCAAATGTTTTCTCAAGGCGTACAAAGAAGAAAAAATACATTTCTATTTCGATAAACCTGCATGACTAACATCGGCCGGACATGTATCGCTTCTAATAAAGCTATTAACTCTCTTAATAAAAATACCCATCAAACCAATTGTCTACCCACGTGTACTAAAAGAACCCTATATGGATGGACGGCAACGATCACAACTAGCAATGCAACGATTTAAAATATTTATCGAATTTTCGATAATATCGACCCTAAAACATCGATAAATGTAGCAACATGTTAGCATTGCCGACACAATATTATCATAATTAATTAACATATCGATATTTATACGATTACAAAAAAATATATACGCAATCAAGCATGGTAATTTTAAACCTGGTAACATTGGTCTCATGTTAGGTTTTTGTCTATTGTAATATTGATGTTTTTGTTCGTTGCATATGCTGAGTTTGGCGAATTTATGGCCTCGCACAGTTTTCGTACTTTTTCATTATTGTATTTTTAGTTTATACGATTGTGTGAGGCACAAATAAACTTTTTCTTTCTTTATTTTTTCTTTCAACATTGTTTGTTTGACAGAAAATAGATGTTTAGAGCAATATTTTTATTTAAACTATGGTTTACCTACCTCTGTCTAATTTTTGCTTATTTAATGCATAAATGTTTAGTATTCAATCACACCATACAAACTTAAAAAAAAATATCATATCGAAGCTTTCGATATTATCGATATTATTTTCTAGCTTTCGATACAAAAACCTCTACCCATATCGATATTGTCGACCTCACGTGCAACCCTACTCACAGCTCAGTAATAGAAAGGCCCTATTTGTCTTCATACATCGAACGGGGACCAGTCACCCACTAATTGCACCCACCGTATGAACGCTTAATTACATACAAACATCAATTAACGGTATAATGAAGCAATTTAATAGTTAATCCGATTTCAATGGTATACTAAATGATGGCAGTTATTAGTTGTATTAAGAAATGTTAATTATAAGTATTTGCTAAGGTACACTTTCGAGTCAATGGTTATGGTTTGATCGTAATAAAAATGTACGGAACTTTAATTTAGATACTTTTGTATCTTCTTTTATATATAATTCTTCTGTACGTGTCTGTCATCGAACTCCTCCTAAACGGCATAAACGATTCAAATGACTTTTTTGTATATATTTGAATGGGTCCCTGCATGATTTGAAATACAATCGGCCCGGTAGGGGGCGCTGCAATCGGACAAAGTGTCTCTGGACCGCTAGTTTAATATAAAAATGAAAAATATATTAGTTTGAAGTTTGAACACGCTAATGTCAAAAATATTTATAACTAACTTTTGTCAGCGGCTTCGCCCGCGTACATAAAATACGATTATTCCCGATGTCCACCACTTGTCTGGCCACCACTGGGGGACAGCGAGACAACTTTAAAACATAATTCTCGTTGTCCACCACTGGGGGACACACCACATTCATTAAAATTAAATTTTTTAATTAGGTAATTCATTAGAATTACCTATAATTAATTAAATGAACTACAAGGAAAGAAATATTATGTCATTATACTCATTATTATTACGTAAGCATTAGAATTGGATAAAAGTAATTTTAGCTTAAAACCAAATGGTCTCTATATAAAATAATTTAAATTGATGGCCAGTGGGAATTGGATCAAAAGAATTGTGCCTTTATCCCCTACGGCGGCCATAGGGAATGTTAAAAAATTCGTGTCGCTGTCCACCAGTGGGGGCGAATGGAATAATTTACAAAGATGTGACGCTGTCCCCCAGTGGTGGACAACGAGAATTATGTTTTAAAGTTGTCTCGCTGTCCCCCAGTGGTGGCCAGACAAGTGGTGGACACCGGGAATAATCGCATAAAATATAGCCTATGTCACTCAGGAGTAAAGTAGCTTTCTATTGTTGCTAAAATTTTTCCAATCGGACCAGTAGTTCCAGAGATTACCCCCTACAAACAAAAAAACATAAAAACAAAAAAACAAACTTTACTTACCTCTTTATTATATTAGTGTAGATAAATATAGGTATAAAAAACTATAAATAAATTTATAGTTTTAATTTTTTAATTCTTTATTGTACCTACACAAAACTTAGAACTTAGACATAAATACAAATATTTGACAATTGATGTAGGTACATAAAATGAGTTTTCTCCCAGCAACTACAAACTATTTATGTACATAAATAGTTAAATAATAATAATTAAATAATATTCATACACATAAAACAAAAGAAGAAGAATTATTGGTTCGATTAGATTATTTTTTTTAGATTTACATCATCCATTTATCGAGGAAAACCAGGCTACAATACATCTTACTAATATTATAAATGCGAAAGTTACGATGTTTGGATGTTTGTTACTCTATCACGACAAAACAGCTGGACGGATCTGGATGAAATTTGGCACAGGCATAGGATACACTCCGGAATAGGACATAGGCTACTTTTTATCCCGGAAACCCCAACCCCAATACCACGCGGGCGAAGCCGCGGGCAAAAGCTAGTCATTATATGCTACCAATAATATCAGTGTACTAACAAAAGAGATACCATAGATAACAACTAGTTACTATTATAATACGTAGTTGTCATGGCAACGGTAAAGTTATGGCTTGTAATATAGTGTCCAGGTTATTGGCATCAGTTACATAAAACACGTAATATTAGTCATCGATGCGTGCAATAATATCACCAATTACTACACAACTTTTTAATGACGATCACGGAAATGAATAGATTGGATTATAAAAGTTAATTGTTCCCCTTTTATAGAGATTCAAATTGTACTAGTCCCATTTATAGAACAACTAGTGCCATTTATAGAATAACCAACTAGTACCAATATCAAATATTTAAGGCCTGATTTGCTTCTGCGGACTATGACCTATTTGTTATAAATAACCACATCTTAGCGCGACCCTCGTTCTCGCTGGGAAAGGATCAGGTGCAGAAATGTTATTGATCATAAGAAGAGAAGAAGAGATTCAGAAGTCCTATTGTAAATATAAAACTCTCAAAATGAACATCGTATACATTGTATATCTCACAGAGGTCTATCATTTCGTTGGCACCGGCGCAAACCATCCCTACAGGGCTTTTTTTGCTCAGTAAAAATCACCCAATGACAACTCCCGCCCATTGGCGGAGTGGAAAACTCAAGTGTGTATGAAGTGTCAGACTCTTACTGACTAAACAACATCGTTCTAAGTCGCTTTTCATACTAGGGCCGCGCGTTCTGTTCAGAAGTAGACCTTTGGCCCCAGTAGGCTTCGCTTCTGCAAGGTACCTACGGTAACGTCCTCGACGACTTGGTCCGGGCAGTTCCCAGCCGACATCTCTACTATTCTCTACATTGTTTTTTTTTTTTTATAGTACGTGAAAATCATCTAATGACGAATCCCATCCATTACCGAAATGAAAAACAGTACCAGACTCTTATTGACTAAGCAATCTACCTTGTTCCTACGTTGCCTTCTTTCCAGAAGTAGACCCTTGGCCCCAGTAGGCTTCGCTCCGTCCCTCTCCTGCGATAACGTCCCTAAGTCCTTGAGGCACGCGGGAATACTGCTCGCCGTCGACGTTGGTTATAATAAAATTGCATCACACTACACTAGCAAACACATTTAGATAAATCCACAAACACAGATAACTGTCTTATACATAATTTCACAACACCCATTCATAGGAGCTTTCTACAAACTTTTCTTTCGATTTCCCCCGACCTCCCACTCGTTGTCATAAACATGTTACGACATACATTATGTGATGACCCTCTGACCCTAGCAGTAACATCATCACAAAAGGTTTTTATTGGCCCATACATTGAGCAGTAAATCATATTGCTTTGCCAATTATATCATTGTTTCGGAACATAACAGCAGGTTTTGACTAATTACTTTTCTGTCCGTGTACCATTTGAATAAAAGAGGTGTTTAAGAAACAGTCTCTACACTATTTCCTTTCCTAGAGAGAAGGTCTGAGGCCCAGCATTAGGAACATATAATAAGGCTGATGCTATGCTCTACACTTCTTCTTCTTTTCGAATCTATGATAAACTCTTTAACTTGTTGGGCCCAGCAGATGGCTAGGTTAATAGCAGCATCGGTGGCGCTCATTAGGTCCTCCATAGTGTAGGTGCATGGTGTATAGGCACTTAGGGCACTCCAGCAAGTGGCTCATGTTTTGAACGAAGGCACCGCACTCTCAATGCTCTACACCAGTAGTTCCCAAACTTACTTTTCTCGTGGACCACTTTCAAAATTTTGCTGATTTCGGTGGACCCCCTGCTGCTACATTTCTACCACAATATTAAAGTCACTAAAAAATAAAAATTGTGTCGCTTCTGAGTTCTGTCCCTATACAGGGTGTATCTGCGAACATTTACATCCCTTCAACCATGTGTTCTACCAACCATTTTAAACAATTTTATTTTTTGAATTTCAAAAAGCTATGGTTTTTAGAAATTTGCATAAAAAAATTTCAACTTTCATACAAAGTCAGTCACGTAACTTGGTCATTTTGTATGGGGAGTCGAAAAAGCATCAAGTTATAGTGGTGATCAAGTTCATGTCTGAACAAGCACTAAGCATTTTCGGGCGGATAGCGCTTTGCAAGTCTGTACATGAAATTGTACGTAATATCTAATACGCAAGTGGACAAGAAACAATCATTTGCCTTATAAAAATATTATCTGCTTAGTTAGGTGCTTACATTTTTGCTCTTTACTATCAAAAGCAGATAAATTTTCGTGGACCCCCATTAACATCTTATGCACCCCCATTTTTTATTCACGCCTACGTAGACCCCTAGCAAGTCTCCCGTGGACCCCTGGGGGTCCACCTGGACCACTTTGGGAATCACTGCTCTACACTAATAAAATGAGAACATACTACAAGTTGTAGAATATGACGTGGTGGCATCTTTTTATGGTAGATAAAAATCGAATCCCACAATTGGGCGGAGTGGGAAACAGTGTCAGACTCTTACTGACTAAACAACCTACCCCGTTCCTTCCTTGCCTTAGTCCCAGAGCCCTGGTGTTACGCTTTCGCATCAATCAAGCCTTGGCCCCAGGAGGCTATTGACTCAAATTTTAACTGGACGGTAAACTACGCACTGCTTGCTATCCGCAAACCTGAACTCAATATAGGTACAAAATAGCCTTACATTTCCTTTAATTCTTGTAATCAGCTCATTAATAAACATTAACGGCCCAAAATCCGGCTGGAACATAATTTGGCCTACTAACGTAGCTTGCCTAGCGTGTTACAAGTGATTGTGGCTCTAATTTAATAGGACATGACATTAAGAAGCCGATTAGTGGGTGCTGTTTTTGATTAATTGCTAACTGCTTGCTAATTTTAACCTAGATTTTCAGAGTTTATGTTTAAGTGTTGTTTTTTGTTTAAATAGTACCCGCAATGAGGTATGATATTTTTTTATGGTAGGTAAAAATCATCCAATGACGAATCCCTCCCTCCTTCCCTCTCTCTTGGGCAGAGTGGGAAACAATGTCAGACTCTGACTGACTAAAAAACCTACCCCATTCCTTCCTTGCCTTATTCCCAGGTCCTGGTGTTACACTTTCGCATCAACCCTTGACCCAGGAGGCTTCGACCCTGTAGGGCCCTACAGGAGGTATGATATAGGTTTTTTTTTTGTCACTCTGACAATATTTTATATTGTGTTTTGTTGACCAGTTAAAATGTAAGGATTTTTTTGGCTGGATCTCATCGAGTAAAGTTGGTTCACTCAATAAATCGTGATGTAATTTTTTTATTGTTACCTATCTCAAGTGCTTGCGTAACTGGACAATATGTGGAATCAGGCACACCTATTGTCTTTCTATTATGTTTCTAATTACAGTGTTCATAAGGTTAAGTATCTAACTTATTTGTGGTCTGTACAATGTGTTTACACCCCTCATCCGCCCACTGTAACACCGTAGTAATTTTAAGTGCCCTAATGTACCAAGTTGTGTTTATGGTGTACCTACAATAAAGAGTATATCTATCTATCTATCCAATTCTCCTGTCGCAGGTCTGTTGGAAGAAAATTTATTTGAAATAAACAGTTTCTTTGTGCTCTTCTATCTGTATTTCACATTCATTTTAAAGTGTTTGTGTGTACATAAATAAATAAATAAAAACCTTCTAAGAGAACGTAACACTGAAAGGTAAGAACTCTCAAAGCACCAGGAGCATCACAGTTAGATAATAATAAATAAGACTAAAGGTAAGAATATGTATATACCAGAAGCATCAAAGTCAGACATAACTAATCAGAAGTTATGTGAGCATTCATTCACGCCATACAGAACCGCAAAGATTATCTTAAACCATTTATCTAAACACCCATTACATAAGATTGTCCAATTTATTTTAAACTAATGAAGATTAATACATAAAAGAAATTCTTTTTTAACTGAACTTTCATTTTCTGAAACATCCGGGCTTTAAAAGCGTATGATTGAATGAATCGCAAATTAAAAGTGACGGTAGCGAAAAATACTTGGACAGTAACCGTCTAGTTATTTTTTGTTGGTCAGGTTATGTCAAAACCACCTGACAGGAAGGTCAAGCTGTCAGCAGATCTACTAATATGATATGGAGTATAACACACCTGGCTTTCTAAAGCTCCTCAATTTTAAAATTGCTCAAAGGAGATGTTTCATTTTCGGCGACTACTATGGTGTACATAGTGGTCAAATAGATAAAAAGAAAAAATCGAGGATTTTCATAGAAATACAATAAAATGATCTTGAATAAAAGTACAGGCGCATCAAATTCATGATTTTAATTATTTTTTTTAGATTGATAACCCCTTTTTAAGGTAGCCATGACAGTGCTGTTTTGACATTTAATTGACACATCAAACATGACATTGTCAAAATGACATTCCGCTTATTGCTAACCGAAAAAAATTTATACAGTATAGATATATTTTTATTAAGTGTACATAGTGCTAGCATAAGCTCCATACATTTCTGAAACATCTCCTTTGTATTTTATTTAAATTTTAAATCTAGTTTAAAATTTTTAAGGTCTGAGACGACATTTTGTCCAACCAGAGCGATCCGTAAGTCCCACGTAAAAAAAAAACAAATAAAAAGCATTTCAAATAAACCATTTACAGGCACTAATGATTTGATTTGTCGAAAACGAGAAGACAGTCGATTAGAAAAGTGATGCGGTTATGCCCGCATGAAAGTAGATTCTCCGTACAAACTTTGGACTCCCATTTCATAACCATATATGGTTATCGTTATGAAATATGGCGTCACATAAGAACTACAAGGATTTGAAAATATACGACAGCCTAAAATCAACTATCTGGTAGTCCACGAGGCACCAGACCGCTGTCTGTTCAGAGGTTCAGAGGATCCTCGCTTTTCAATAGCAGTATGTAGGACTTTACTCTCTGTTCCGCATACCCTCCAAATCTTGTGCAAAATGTCACGCTCCAAGTCCTAGTAGTTTTTCTTAGTGTATGTGGATATGCCGTATCTCCTTTTAAACATGGTACCAAAGGTCTCACAGAAAACCTTACAGTACTGTCATAAAACGACATAAGACACAGCACTTTTCTTTTCGACTGTAGGTACAGTTCAACACAGAGAGCGAAAGTGTAAGCACAATATTTATCTATCAGCATTCAATTGAAGGGTCACGCATACCTTTACACAACGCCTCACACTATTACATACAAACTTTTCACACGATTTTAAACCTTATTTAAAAGAAATAAGAGTCATATGTGGTTTGTTGAAGGTAGTATAGGTCGGGTTAAAGTTGCATCTTGATACTTTACAAAGGCCCGCTATCTAATTTATCTGTGTTTAAACAAACTTAATGTGAAGAAGCTGAAATTATTTTTTGTTTGCTCTCAAGGTAGTGATTAAGTATTTAAGTATGCAGGTGTAAATAATTAGGTACTGGCTCGTGCTTTAAGAGAGAGCAGTGGTGGCCGAGTGGTAACGGCCCCGACTTACAATCTGATCAGGGTTCATACCCAGCCAGGCACATTACTTTGTGTAATTTATTTCATAACCACTGCTCTCAAAACGGTGAAATATAAGAAGTATTCCTCATGATGTTTATCATAAGGAATACCTGCATGTCTTAGAACCAAAAATTCAAAGACATGTGATATCCATCAATCCGCACTGGGCCCGCGTGGTGGATTATAACCCATTCCCTCTCCTAGGGAGGAAGCATGTCCCAGCAATGGGAATATTAAAAAAAAGGACCAGCACAAACAGAAAAAAGATTCCTTGATGACTAATCATTATAATAGATGCAAGAGTATTAAACTTCTATTACTAACAAAAATATTTATCGTTTCTCCCCAAAAGAAATTGAAAGCCCTTCACAACACACCCTGCTATCCAAACACGAAGGGTGAACCACCCCTACCGTCTTACCAGGAAATTATGAAATATGGAAACAGTTTTACTACGATTAGCTATACAACACGAAAACACGCGAGCCTTCAAATATTCAATATATTATTTAGTTTGTGAGACATTACAGTTTACAAAACGGATTTTAATCTATATAAAAGGAGTAACTGACTGACTGACATATCAATGCACAGTCAAAACTAGTGGGCCTAAGAGCGTGAAATTTTGCACAAGGCTTCCTTTTATGACTTAGGTAAACACTATGGGTTTTTCAAAATTCAGCTCCTAAACGGATGTAATGGGGGTCTAAAGTTTATATGGAGATCAATATTTTCACGCGGGCGAAGCCGCTGGCAGAATACTAGTTTGAAATTATACTCCATCGGTTAGTAAACAATCTTGATGTCTTTTTATTAAATTGTTTTTAGTGTGTGGAGTGACGACCATGTACCGGAAGCGTTATAAGGCCTCATAGAAGGTGGACCGATGCCTTATGAGGGTCACAGGAATCCGATAGATGCGAGACGTCCAGGACCGCTCGTTATGGCGACACTTGGGAGAGGCCTATATCCAACAGTAGACGTCTTTGGGTTGATTATGATAGAATATTCGTGCATAGCAACAAAAAGTTTCATAAATATACTGGCGTAGGGAAAAAGTTTTTATATAGGTAAGTACAAATGATTCCCCTTTTTCATCTCCTTGGAGGTTGAATATACAAGAAAGCATTTCCTTGAGTTCGCCTACGAAACAGAAGAAAGCCTTGTGCAAAATACCACGTTCCTAGTCCCAGTCGTCTCGGCTCTGCCCCTGCACTCTCTCTGCTCTTTCTTGATACACGTATTACGTATATCAGTCCGTCAGTTTCTCCCTGTATCACATTTAGCAGCCACTGGCAACAGCTAATGTGAAATAACACAACAACATCTCTTTGTTAAAAGTTCTCAGTTTTATCCATTAAAGTTAAGCAGTAGTAGTAACCTGATTACTAATGAGTTAATGACGAATAAATTAAGAGAATAAACTTAAGTAGTTATACGAGCTCGAAATAAACATGGAAAGAATATAGATGGTTGGACTCACAGAAATAAAAAAAATACGTGTGGCACTCGGGGACTGCCGCGGTACAGCTATTGTATTGCATTCTGTATCAACTTATCCAATTATAATTATTTATTTTTTATTTTTATTTTATTCATACAATATTTCTTTTTCTTTGATATTAATTCAAGTTACACTTTTTGAGCGTGGTGACCGATAGGAAAACAATTTTTTCTTTTATTAAATAAATAAATAATAAATGCACTTTGTTCATTCATATTCAAAACACTTTATACACAAATTTTACAAGTACAGCCGTTCACTGTTGTAGATAAATACTTATACACCTATATACTTTCTCACAAACAGCTGATTATGTATTCGTCCGATTTCGGAGCAGCAAGTCACTTTTTCAGGCATCTTGCGGACATTTCTCGTACTCATTTTAGCAGACATTGTTTTTTTGTGCGTTTTTCCCCTAATTTAGATGTCTTTTTTATAAGTGGCAATAATTAATATCGGGGAAAATATAGTTTAGTATAATGGCAACACACCTGTGCACGAATTTCTTTTGATGTGCCAAAATGCTATGTTCCAAGTCGGTGGAAAGAATGAATGACAGACGTAAATCAAGTGTCAACCAAGTTCCGCTACTCCCTGACAGATGTCGCTATTTCACTATACTGCTTTATCGACTTGTTTGAATTCAAACTGTTGTGGGAATTTTCTGTATCACTTATCCTGGACGTGTTTTATCACCACACTCCATTATAATTATGATTATTTTGTAGGCTATTGTCTTAAAATTTGTATATTTACACTTAAAGCACTGAGTTTATTGAGTTTTTAGTCAATGTTTATATATTTGAGAATCAATGTTTATATGATAATCCGGTATTTTTAAACCATGATAACACTGTTACTGTTTGTTTATGAGTCTATCATCACTTTTATGAATTATACACTGTTTGAATACTGCTTTTTCTATTTTAAATAATTATTCAATTACGAGCACAATAACATTTAATGTTTACTTGTCAGCTGTCAATATGTCATCGTAAAGTCGTACAATACGTCTAATCGCACGACACACCAGTGGCGTAGCGTGGGTGGGGCGGAGGGGGCGGCTCGCCCCGGGCGGCAGCCCTTGGGGGCGGCAAAATGTCGCCGGTAAAGCGGGTAGAGATCTTCATTTCATGTGTCAGAACAGGTCAAAAAACAACAATAACTATAAAATTGAAACAGAGGCGTCTGTAGCACTTGTGGCGCCCGTGTGCAACCAGTACCGCGCCCTCTGCTTAAGTAGAAGGGGGTCAAAATGGAATACTAACAGTTATACAGGGTGATTTTGAAGTTGTGAACGAAATTTTAACAGTGGTTTCTACTCATGATACTGAACAACTTTCTTCAAGAAAAAAAAAATTGTTGTGTCAATTCCAAAACAATAGCTTTTTTATTCTTTCTCCCAATAATTGTATTAGTTCAATAAAAGAAACCTCATTGCCTGTGAAATTTAATTTGAATTAAGCACCAGTTATACACCGTGAAATTTTAATGGTTGTTTTCCCTGAGCGAAATGGTTGTGTCTTGGTAATACAAACGTTTGATAAGAAAATAAAATATTAGAAACAAAAAATGGACCTGTAGAGTGCAAGCTAATTATGACGTATCGCAATGTGTGAGAGCTTCTTTTTGTTTAAATATTTAATGAATCGGTTTCCTTTGACGACGTGCTGCTCATGCGACTCTAGTAGTACCTAAAAATTAGGTCTAATGTTACTATTGTTTGAAAGTACTCCTTATGGCAAGTCATTCTGCCGCGGGAAAACAACCATTTAAATTTCACGGTGTAGAATGGGGGCGGCAAAATGGGTCTCACGCCCCGGGCGCCGAGATTGCACGCTACGCCACTGCGACACACAGCGCCGTGTCGAAGACTGCCGAACTGACACGACGTTAGACGATGCACGGCCTTCAAGCCACACCTCCGTGCCCGTCGGAGTGGGGAGCGTGAGGTTTTTTTCGTTACGGAATTTCTGGATTTAGTCCCCGCGCTCAAGGCCTGCGATAGAAGCTATGCAATAGCTTAAAAACAAATAAAAAAAATACGTGTGGCACTCGGGGACTGCCGCGGTAAAGCTATTGCATAGCATTCTGTATCAACTTATGCAATTATAATTATTTATTTTTTGCACTTTGTTCATTCATATTCAAAACACTTTATACACAAATTTTACAAGTACAGCCGTTCACTGTTGTAGATAAATACTTATACACCTATATACTTTCTCACAAACAGCTGATTATGTATTCGTCCGATTTCGGAGCAGCTCGTCTCGATTCGGGCGAGTTCCGTAAAGTCGTACAATACGTCTAGAGTTGGATTACGTTAAGTCTGTGCGTGGCTGGGAGCGTGCTTAATGTTGCCAGTGTAATTAATCTACTTTCCCTCATATAATAAAAAAAAAATACAAAGTAAACAAAGCACAAGAAATACGTTTTGAAATCAATAATGGGAAATACGATTAATTTCATTACATATTATTACATTTTAGTTTGTTCTTCAGGTTTTCTAAAATTCTAGATGACGATTAGTTAACGATGTAGCGATTTTAAAGAAATGTAAATTTAATAGTATTTTTAGATAAAGAAACATGTCAAGATTGTTTACATTCTTTTCAGCTAGTATTTAAACAAATCAACTGTATTTGCTTTCATTTGCACAGGTAATTACGTAATTACGGACGTCTACTTCCTGTGAGAAACCTACCTGCCGAATTTTAAGTTGTAGGTGTTATAGTTTCTGAGATATAGTGATTAATCAGTGAGTGGTATTTCGCTTTTACATATTAGTAGCTTTTGCCCGCGGCTTCGCTTCCGGTATCAGAAAAATGTGATAAATGAAGACCGTCCCCTTGACCGATTTTGTGCAAACTTCACATGAACCATCTACAAAATAGTCCGAACAAAGCCTAAACATTTGGACGTTTTTAAAGTTGCATTGATCTTTATATACATACATATTGATATAGATCCAAATCTATATAACTACTACTTTAATGAAAGTAAACAAATAGATTGAATTATTGTTTAATTATTATAAAAAAGTCATGAGAACTTAGAAAATTAAGTACTTTATTTAATATATAATAGCTTGTTATAATAGTCACTTGATTAAGATTCAAATACACAGTAGCAGTCCATTTTCAACAAACTCTAATAGCACGTTATAATAATCACTTGTTAAGAATCAAATACATGGTAGCAGTCCATTTTCAACCAACTCTGTTTTTCTGTCAGGAACCACTCGGGTACGAATATTCAGGGAAATTTGTTGTTCTGGTCACCCGAAAAAAATATTTGACAAATGGTCCACCTTTGGAAAATCGTATCGTAGGCCCGATATTTTCTCATTCCTCTTAACAAGCACGTTTGAATTTCAAGATAATATCTTTACCAACACTTTTAACCACTTTCGGTATAATGATGACGGTTATTTATTTTAGAAAACGATTAAAAACACAGAACACAACACGTTCTCCTGACACCTGACATAAATGTCAAGATGACGGCAAATGATTAGTTTCCTTTTTTCGGCGCGCGCAGACTAAACCCGGCCGCACACCAGGCATACAATTGTTTCTCCACAATTGTAGCGCCACATTTGAAACGCGACACAAAAAACGAACCGGTTCGATCTTGAATTATTGTAGCGCGGATGACGTCTCGCCACAAAGTGCGCCCGCTACAAATGTTTCCTCGGTGTGCGAGCTCACGTAGGAATATATGGGGGCGATAAATGTGTCGCGTTTCAAATGTGGCGCTACAATTGTGGAGAAACAATTGTATGCCTGGTGTGCGGCCGGGTTTAAAGATATTCTACTATATTCGCACGACACAGCGCCGTGTCGAAGACTGCCGAACTGACACGACGTTAGACGATGCACGGCCTTCAAGCCACACCTCCGTGCCCGTCGGAGTGGGGAGCGTGAGGTTTTTTCGTTACGGAATTTCTGGATTTAGTCCCCGCGCTCAAGGCCTGCGATAAAAGCTATGCATAGCTTAAAAGCATTTCAAATAAACCATTTACAGGCACTAATGATTTGATTTGTCGAAAACGAGAAGACAGTCGATTAGAAAAGTGATGCGGTTATGCCCGCATGAAAGTAGATTCTCCGTACAAACTTTGGACTCCCATTTCATAACCATATATGGTTATCGTTATGAAATATGGCGTCACATAAGAACTACAAGGATTTGAAAATATACGACAGCCTAAAATCAACTATCTGGTAGTCCACGAGGCACCAGACCGCTGTCTGTTCAGAGGTTCAGAGGATCCTCGCTTTTCAATAGCAGTATGTAGGACTTTACTCTCTGTTCCGCATACCCTCCAAATCTTGTGCAAAATGTCACGCTCCAAGTCCTAGTAGTTTTTCTTAGTGTATGTGGATATGCCGTATCTCCTTTTAAACATGGTACCAAAGGTCTCACAGAAAACCTTACAGTACTGTCATAAAACGACATAAGACACAGCACTTTTCTTTTCGACTGTAGGTACAGTTCAACACAGAGAGCGAAAGTGTAAGCACAATATTTATCTATCAGCATTCAATTGAAGGGTCACGCATACCTTTACACAACGCCTCACACTATTACATACAAACTTTTCACACGATTTTAAACCTTATTTAAAAGAAATAAGAGTCATATGTGGTTTGTTGAAGGTAGTATAGGTCGGGTTAAAGTTGCATCTTGATACTTTACAAAGGCCCGCTATCTAATTTATCTGTGTTTAAACAAACTTAATGTGAAGAAGCTGAAATTATTTTTTGTTTGCTCTCAAGGTAGTGATTAAGTATTTAAGTATGCAGGTGTAAATAATTAGGTACTGGCTCGTGCTTTAAGAGAGAGCAGTGGTGGCCGAGTGGTAACGGCCCCGACTTACAATCTGATCAGGGTTCATACCCAGCCAGGCACATTACTTTGTGTAATTTATTTCATAACCACTGCTCTCAAAACGGTGAAATATAAGAAGTATTCCTCATGATGTTTATCATAAGGAATACCTGCATGTCTTAGAACCAAAAATTCAAAGACATGTGATATCCATCAATCCGCACTGGGCCCGCGTGGTGGATTATAACCCATTCCCTCTCCTAGGGAGGAAGCATGTCCCAGCAATGGGAATATTAAAAAAAAGGACCAGCACAAACAGAAAAAAGATTCCTTGATGACTAATCATTATAATAGATGCAAGAGTATTAAACTTCTATTACTAACAAAAATATTTATCGTTTCTCCCCAAAAGAAATTGAAAGCCCTTCACAACACACCCTGCTATCCAAACACGAAGGGTGAACCACCCCTACCGTCTTACCAGGAAATTATGAAATATGGAAACAGTTTTACTACGATTAGCTATACAACACGAAAACACGCGAGCCTTCAAATATTCAATATATTATTTAGTTTGTGAGACATTACAGTTTACAAAACGGATTTTAATCTATATAAAAGGAGTAACTGACTGACTGACATATCAATGCACAGTCAAAACTAGTGGGCCTAAGAGCGTGAAATTTTGCACAAGGCTTCCTTTTATGACTTAGGTAAACACTATGGGTTTTTCAAAATTCAGCTCCTAAACGGATGTAATGGGGGTCTAAAGTTTATATGGAGATCAATATTTTCACGCGGGCGAAGCCGCTGGCAGAATACTAGTTTGAAATTATACTCCATCGGTTAGTAAACAATCTTGATGTCTTTTTATTAAATTGTTTTTAGTGTGTGGAGTGACGACCATGTACCGGAAGCGTTATAAGGCCTCATAGAAGGTGGACCGATGCCTTATGAGGGTCACAGGAATCCGATAGATGCGAGACGTCCAGGACCGCTCGTTATGGCGACACTTGGGAGAGGCCTATATCCAACAGTAGACGTCTTTGGGTTGATTATGATAGAATATTCGTGCATAGCAACAAAAAGTTTCATAAATATACTGGCGTAGGGAAAAAGTTTTTATATAGGTAAGTACAAATGATTCCCCTTTTTCATCTCCTTGGAGGTTGAATATACAAGAAAGCATTTCCTTGAGTTCGCCTACGAAACAGAAGAAAGCCTTGTGCAAAATACCACGTTCCTAGTCCCAGTCGTCTCGGCTCTGCCCCTGCACTCTCTCTGCTCTTTCTTGATACACGTATTACGTATATCAGTCCGTCAGTTTCTCCCTGTATCACATTTAGCAGCCACTGGCAACAGCTAATGTGAAATAACACAACAACATCTCTTTGTTAAAAGTTCTCAGTTTTATCCATTAAAGTTAAGCAGTAGTAGTAACCTGATTACTAATGAGTTAATGACGAATAAATTAAGAGAATAAACTTAAGTAGTTATACGAGCTCGAAATAAACATGGAAAGAATATAGATGGTTGGACTCACAGAAATAAAAAAAATACGTGTGGCACTCGGGGACTGCCGCGGTAAAGCTATTGCATAGCATTCTGTATCAACTTATGCAATTATAATTATTTATTTTTTGCACTTTGTTCATTCATATTCAAAACACTTTATACACAAATTTTACAAGTACAGCCGTTCACTGTTGTAGATAAATACTTATACACCTATATACTTTCTCACAAACAGCTGATTATGTATTCGTCCGATTTCGGAGCAGCTCGTCTCGATTCGGGCGAGTTCCGTAAAGTCGTACAATACGTCTAGAGTTGGATTACGTTAAGTCTGTGCGTGGCTGGGAGCGTGCTTAATGTTGCCAGTGTAATTAATCTACTTTCCCTCATATAATAAAAAAAAAATACAAAGTAAACAAAGCACAAGAAATACGTTTTGAAATCAATAATGGGAAATACGATTAATTTCATTACATATTATTACATTTTAGTTTGTTCTTCAGGTTTTCTAAAATTCTAGATGACGATTAGTTAACGATGTAGCGATTTTAAAGAAATGTAAATTTAATAGTATTTTTAGATAAAGAAACATGTCAAGATTGTTTACATTCTTTTCAGCTAGTATTTAAACAAATCAACTGTATTTGCTTTCATTTGCACAGGTAATTACGTAATTACGGACGTCTACTTCCTGTGAGAAACCTACCTGCCGAATTTTAAGTTGTAGGTGTTATAGTTTCTGAGATATAGTGATTAATCAGTGAGTGGTATTTCGCTTTTACATATTAGTAGCTTTTGCCCGCGGCTTCGCTTCCGGTATCAGAAAAATGTGATAAATGAAGACCGTCCCCTTGACCGATTTTGTGCAAACTTCACATGAACCATCTACAAAATAGTCCGAACAAAGCCTAAACATTTGGACGTTTTTAAAGTTGCATTGATCTTTATATACATACATATTGATATAGATCCAAATCTATATAACTACTACTTTAATGAAAGTAAACAAATAGATTGAATTATTGTTTAATTATTATAAAAAAGTCATGAGAACTTAGAAAATTAAGTACTTTATTTAATATATAATAGCTTGTTATAATAGTCACTTGATTAAGATTCAAATACACAGTAGCAGTCCATTTTCAACAAACTCTAATAGCACGTTATAATAATCACTTGTTAAGAATCAAATACATGGTAGCAGTCCATTTTCAACCAACTCTGTTTTTCTGTCAGGAACCACTCGGGTACGAATATTCAGGGAAATTTGTTGTTCTGGTCACCCGAAAAAAATATTTGACAAATGGTCCACCTTTGGAAAATCGTATCGTAGGCCCGATATTTTCTCATTCCTCTTAACAAGCACGTTTGAATTTCAAGATAATATCTTTACCAACACTTTTAACCACTTTCGGTATAATGATGACGGTTATTTATTTTAGAAAACGATTAAAAACACAGAACACAACACGTTCTCCTGACACCTGACATAAATGTCAAGATGACGGCAAATGATTAGTTTCCTTTTTTCGGCGCGCGCAGACTAAACCCGGCCGCACACCAGGCATACAATTGTTTCTCCACAATTGTAGCGCCACATTTGAAACGCGACACAAAAAACGAACCGGTTCGATCTTGAATTATTGTAGCGCGGATGACGTCTCGCCACAAAGTGCGCCCGCTACAAATGTTTCCTCGGTGTGCGAGCTCACGTAGGAATATATGGGGGCGATAAATGTGTCGCGTTTCAAATGTGGCGCTACAATTGTGGAGAAACAATTGTATGCCTGGTGTGCGGCCGGGTTTAAAGATATTCTACTATATTCGCACGACACAGCGCCGTGTCGAAGACTGCCGAACTGACACGACGTTAGACGATGCACGGCCTTCAAGCCACACCTCCGTGCCCGTCGGAGTGGGGAGCGTGAGGTTTTTTCGTTACGGAATTTCTGGATTTAGTCCCCGCGCTCAAGGCCTGCGATAAAAGCTATGCATAGCTTAAAAACGTAAGAAAAACGTGTACCTTTTTTATATTGCAATAAACTTGTGCTTGACTGCGATCACATCTGATGGTAAGCAGTGATGCAATCGTTGATGGTAAGGCGCACTAGTTTATTAAGAGCCTATTCACTCTAGCCTTGAATACACCTAAATTATAATCGGACGGAAAGACTGCAGCCGGCAAACTGTTCCAGTCCTTCGATGTACGCGGACGAGGCAAAATGCCTAGTTCGGGCCGCAGGTGTCTCAACAACGTAAGGGTGGATATTTGCCGTACGCCTACTACATAGATTAAATAATTAAATAAAACGTGAACAGGAATATTTAGTAGATATTACTGAATTATACAAGCCAATGCACGCAATGACTGAATAAATTATACATAGAACTTTATGTGCAATAATGGAATTTCGTTTATTTCTAGAGATATAACGTGTTGTGCATATCAATTTTGTTGTTGAGAGCCATGAGAAAATGCTTGATAAATATGCATCCGACATAGTATGTGATAGGCCAGGATTTGAATATTAAATGAACTATTTTAATATGTGGAACAGCTTTGCATATAGGATCAACCAACCGGACTGTGCGTATGCAGTGTAAGGTCATTAAATTATCTGCACATTGTACATACATAAGATTGACTAAATGATAATGTAAATGATAAATGATTTTGAAATTTTGTAAATAGGTTTGTAGTTTTTACGAACTCTTACACGCCTTTTTTTTCGTGCCTTGAAACTAGATGAGGCCGATGTTTTCTAACTGACTACCCTGAGAAGAAACACCGAAACAAACCCAGGGGTCAAAAGTCTCTTTTAAACTAAATACATAAATAACAAAACATGTAATGGTCAAATCATATGAGAACCATGCAGATTGGAGTCTGAGATGGTATTTTGAAGAAAGAACTACACAAGTTCTGAGTGGACCTGTCCAGTCAGTGCAAGCATTTGTCAGTACTCATACAGCTCAACTCAGGACTACTAAGGAGCTCAACGACTTGAAGAACAATGCCATACAAATGACTGATTTTTAAATAATATGTCTTAACCAAATACAGTTTTAAGAAAACATACTCGATACCTATAACAAAAACTTTTTTTTAATTTTAGTCAATCTTTCCATCTGTTCCGGCTAATCTCTGAAACGGCTAGATCAATTTTGATAGGACTTTCACTGGTAGATAGCTAATGTTATATGAAGTAAATCAGATTTCGGGGATTGACAGTTCTGCTGGTAATATGTCTGTACGAGGGTTTTTTTCGTGGACAAAGCCGCAGTTACCAGCTAGGATGATAATAAAACAAAACATAAACAAATCCGTGAGGTAATCTTGTGTATTACTAACAGCTCAAGGGTATGTCGGAAGAACAGCGTATCAAAGCAAACACTGACTTATCTCAAAGGATGTTATGATAACATACTCCCACGAGACTGCGAGGTGTATAAGATTAATTACAGTTAAGAAGCAAGTGTTAATAAGATTTAGATAACACTTAGAAATTAAATGGAGTGGAATTCCTTGCGGGAGTCTAATGTTTCCTAATAACGGTAAAACTCTCATGAGTTTATGATTTGCATCATCTCTATTGTACCGATTACTTGTATTAATTCAGAAATAAAATAATTAATTTAAAAAAAAATTACAACCTACGGGTCTTTAAGTCAAGAGTGAATAGGTTCCTTCTGGGCCAACGTGTCCCATCGTCGGCCACATCATCGCTTACAATCAAGTGAAGAGATTGTGGTAAAATGCGAGTCTGTCCATAATAATAATAATTTTAAAAAATGCAGCTTAAGCATAATGTTCCCGCTGCTGGGAGTCAATCCTCCTTGGTTTAGTGGATGTCTAACGTCTTCGAATGTTTGATTTTAGGACGTCCCGGTCCTCTGTAATGGGCCCGACTGGGTTTGAAATCGGACCTCCAAGTGGTAGTATGTATGGCGATGTAGGAACGGGGTAGGTTGTTTAGTCAGTAAGAGTCTGACACTGTTTCTCGCTCCACCCAAGGGCGGGATTCGTCATTGGATGATTTTTACCTACCATAAAAAAAACCTCCAAGTGGTAAGTTGGGGCAGTCACCATTCGGCCACCAATGCTCTAAATAAAATAAAGGATGCATACTAGAGTACAAGTTACAGCAAAAAGGTATAGTAAGATCGAAATATACATATATTTCGATCTTACTATACCTTTTTTGAAGTGGGAAATCTTCAAGTTACTTTTCCCGTTTACCTTTGAGCCAGACAGCGTGTCAGATTTAACTGTCAAAATCTACCTGTGTAAGGAACTAAAGGTGGCTCTTTCCGTTCTAGAACCATGATACCTCTTTCAAAAATATTATAGAAGTGTAGGTAGTAAAAATCGCGCTAGGACTGCGCTATATTGTTATTAATCTTACTTAATATTATAAATGCGAAAGTTACGATGTTTGGATGTTTGTTACTCAATCACGCCAAAACGGCTGGACGGATCTGGATGAAATTTGACGCAGGCATAGGATACACTCCGGAATAGGTCATAGGCTACTTTTTATCCCGAAAACCCCAACCCCAATACAACGCGGGCGAAGCCACGGGCAAAAGCTAGTATAATATATAATTTAGACATTCAGTGAGCCCACCATCATTTATAAATATTAAATATAGCTTTAAACAGAAATTCGTCTACAAACTCTAATTTGCATAACCCAAAAGTTTCTTCGAAGTCCTGAGTCACGTACAATTCGGCAAGGATTCGCGTGACACCACTAAACATGCCACGACAGCTGTCGAATCGTAAATGAACTTGCTATGGGGTTACAATCGGTTCTTTATGGTAATCTCTTGAAATACCCGGAACGAGGAATGAGGTGATAATACTGGCAGACGTGTCAGTATAGTTTTAATATCTAGTAAGCATCTGAACTTCTTTGTTTAATTCAATATTTTTCTCCTTAACCATGAGTGGATCTAAAAAATGGACCTTAATCTTATTACAATCTAACCTTGTATGTAGTAAGAATGTAAAGGAAGTGATATTATCGGAACCGAATCTGAAATCAGAGTTTTTACCCAGTCGTCGACGGCGCGCACTTTTCCCGCGCACCTCAAGGAGTTGTCAGCAATCGTTGAGACCCTGCAAAAGTGTCGAAGCCAACTAGAACCAAGGGTTCGTGTCTGAAAGGAAGGCTCTGGCCCTAGTATGTATGGCAATGTAGGAACAGGGTATTTGTCATTGGATGATTTTTACCTACCATACAAAAACGGAGTTTTAAATTTGAACGGAACCGAAATCTGAGGTGAAAGCAGAAGCATCAAATGAAATACTAGTAAAAACAAAGACTAGGACAAGTATAATGAAGAGCGAATTCACAACATTTCAAATAAGAAACAAAACAACAAGCTAAAAACTAATGATTGGTGGAAGACAAGAGGGAGAGGATGGTTCCTCCTTCAATAAGTATAAATTTGTTGGTACCTCCGTTGTTAGTTTCAATTGAAAATCGGGATCGAAGGTGCAAAAACAGTCGTAAGTTCTGAAGTCCCGGAATCAGAATTGCACTACAATAACACCACTTGTATATACTCGTAGAAGACTAATGTAATAAGTAATTTAATTATATCCTAAACAAATAAATTGTCTTGTTGGCTAAGAATGTGGCAAATAGCACTTTTCTTGTTGTCTCTATTAAGTCGATTACACTAGGTGCTTACGTTTATTGTGTAGCATTTGTGCTACATCATTACACTATTCACTATCGCTGAACACTCCAGCGGTTTTATTCTTTTTACACTTCTCATTATTCGTGTGATTGAGAAGCTGTTGCCTCGTTGTTCGATGTAATGATTCTGAGATTTCTAGATTTAAACAAACGAAAGAAATAAACTTTTATGGAATTGGTGCTAGAACTGATATCTTTGTCAAAAACTGAATAAAGCTTAATTTTACCCAACATCGTAATAATCTTACTTTTATTTGAGTAGATTAGTCCAAAATGCATAACTATGACAGTTGCTCCTGAAATAGTACGGTACTTTGTCAATCTGATCTATCTTCCTGCCCTGGACTTGTTTTATTTGGGGTCGTCGCAGTACATTTTTTCTTCCATTCTGTCCTGTCACCTGCCACTATCTCGCTATCACTTTGTCAATTCCAAAAATTATAAATTCCTTACAATATACATCGCTGACAAAATATGTATGTGTATCTCTTTTTATTGCATCTGCCATCATGATTCTCCGCATCACCCAAAGGTTGACTGGTAGAAAATGTCTTGGAGATTAAGACCGCCTTTGTACTGTTATGTGCATGAAGTGTTAAATAAATAAATAAAAATGTCCTCAGTAATATGTTACCAAATCCTCCAATTAATATCAACAACAAGTCATCAATACTCATCAGATGAAATGCAATACAAATCTATACACAAAGAATTCGCCACGCCAATCAAATGTAAAGATTTCATTCCCGATAAAGATATATAAGATGTCCAACCAAACTGGGAATACCAAGGTACATTCACTCCTTTCTTCGAACAAGACTTCATCGTAATTAAACAGCCATTTGAATAAATTCAAAAGAATTATACAACAGCTTTGTACCTTCATAAAATTCGTGTCATATTTAAACAATACTGTTATTACACTGAAAACGATACATTACGTAAGAACACTGTGACCAGTATAATACCTTGGAGGTTTGACCCATGGAGAAAAAACTAACTAAAGAAATAAGTACTGATTTTGTCAAATCATTACTTTTTTCTAAAGAAAGTGGCGCCAACATGAACGGCCAAGATATATTGGACACTGTATATGCAAGTTTGTATGTTGACCAAACTAACCATGAAGGTGTAATTTGTATATCGAAATTCCCATAAGAATCGATGGGTCAAATTATTCACAGTGTATTGTTTTATTACTGTGACGTGATTTTATTTGTTAGTTTGGCTTTTGCTACTTCACACGACACGACACATGGAAAGATGGTAAACGGTAAGAGGCATAAAGATCGTATTAGCGATTGTTATCTTGCTCCCACCATATAAAACAACAATTGATAGTCAGCATATTAATATCCCACAATAATTCTTGATGCATAAACGAAGTATTAGATTGATTAAAATATACAGAATGTACCTAATTTAGTATTTTCTGGGGAGTTTGATTATTCTTATAAAACATTAGAAAACATAAATATTGATTTCAGATTTATTGGATCCAAACCGTAAAAGTCCGAGCAAATATCTTGTCAACCAAAGTGGAATATTCACAGCGGCATCAAAATGTTAGGATTTTATTACCTACCTAAATAATAACACGTAACAGTAGCTTCGTCATGCATATAAAATTCGTACACATTAATATTCAGTTAGTGCCTTGTTATAATAACCGATGAATATTCCATTCGGATGTGTTGCGAAATATTCACCATTATGAAGAATGACTTGTAGGAACAATAATGTCTGAACGCAGAAAAAAGTCATTGATCAGACAGAAATTCCAGAAAAATAAATAGATCCATTATCTGAAAATACTAACACAATATAAAACAGACAAAATACGAAGAATAACACATTTGCAAAAAGACAAGTTAGATAAACACCTAACTAACATAAAATATCTTACTTATTCACTTACACATATGTAATAAGAAAGATGTACACAAAGAAGCAGTGAAAATAACACATAAGTACAAAGTACTGTTAGCAGTTCATGACTCAAGTTACCCAGAAGACGTAACTTTATCACATCAAGTTCCGAATGTGTAGAAAACAAGTAACACCTACGTAACTACTAAAAGTTCCATCAAAGTAAAGAGTTATGAAACAAGTTTCATACTTACAGTAACATCATCAGAACTTTAATAATTACACATAGAATCGTAGCAAACAGTCCAAGAACAAGTCATAAAGTGCATTCTATTTTACATTCTCAGCCGGTCGGTAAAACAAACATTTGACTAAGAGAGAAAACGCGATGTGGTAGGTACGAGGCTGGACCTCATAAAAATTATAGCAGCAGAAGATTCAGTAGAGGCAAATGAAATTAAAGACACAAACGCTACTCAGAACAATCCACACCGGACCCGCGAGGTGGATGAAACCTGAGTCCGCTCACGGTAAACGATTCTCATAAAATATCAATGTCTATCTTAGATAATTGTGGATTGGACCCAAATTGAAATAAACCAACAAGCTGCAACCAACCAATACATTTGTAGAAAAATTTAAGACAGTCTTTGATTTTAAAGACATTCTGGAACGTCGATATGGCGTTGGTATATATTTTCTAACTGGTGATTACAAAGAAAAAAATCTTGCAAAATATAGTTGTGTTAGAATTAGGTTAACAGAGAAGCACTTCAAAGCAGATATCGCAGAACCATTTAATAAAATACTAGAAGTTATAAATGCTCCATTACAGTTATTAACTTCAAAGACTGCGTTGAAGTGCGAACCATTATAACCTAAGTAGTGACCACTATTTCACGTTAGATACTAACCTAGCCTTGTTAGGAGTGGATTTTCTGTGGCTTCCCATTCATAATAGAATGAATCACCGCTGACCGCGGTTTCGCAATGGCCAGCTGATGACAACATTATGAGGGTAAGATATTACGGGTACTGCCTAGTTTGGCGCCTTATGCGATTTATATTGCGGTAAGGAGTGCTGTTTTAGCTTCATTTTCTTTTGTTGCTTTTCACATATTTTTATCTATTCTTGTGGAAAGTGGAGCAGTTGGATTTTAGAATCTTCGAGATCTTACAACTTCTTCTAAAGAATTCCTTCGTTGTTCTTTGAAAGAAATATGTTGGTACATTTACGTTGATTTTATTAATTTCAGTACTAATTTGTGAGTTCGGTAAATTAAACTAATATGTTTTGCAACAAAAGCGTTTTAAGCGTTAATTAAGAAATTACGCAAGATTAAAAAGCAAAAAAGCACTTCAGCAAGTTGAAAAAAAAAACAGTAGTAAAAATAAATGAAAAGTTCCCAACAAGTCATTTTTTGAGTAGTCTCGTGCAGTCAGTAAAGTGAAAAACATGACTTTCAACACACTTTTAGACATAACTGTGGTTTATCAACTTTCATTTTTTGTTTTTCATAATATTGTGTTAGGCTGTCGCCATACTGAATTTTGATTACTGTCATGTCATTAGTGACACTCACAAGATTATGACAAATCGACTGACGCAAGAATTGTCTAAATCAATTACGCAGTTGAACTGACATAATTACATAAGCGCATCTAAAGGGTGATAAGATCCTTTGCGTCACGTAGTCGTGTAAAAATACCAGTTCAGCTCAATAAGTCAATGACTAACCTTACCAAAATGTTAAAAGCAACGATTTTTAAAACAATACATAATCATAAAACACACAAAAACTCTTATTTGCTGGCATTTTCGTCCCACGCCTGAGCATAGGCCTCCACTCCAGCTATCTTTCGCGAACCCACACTTCCTCCTTCCACTTCTAGTGAAATCTGACCAGTTTGTAGCTCCATCTTCGTCGTCGAGGCAACGTAATAACTAAAAATCTCAACGTCCATAAAATATTTGAACACAATGTTGAAATATTTCATCAGCAGTGTTTCAGAATTCAAGGTCTTGATCTTGACAGTCTGCAGACAAGTTACAACAAAGAAGTTGCGATGAATTGAAACGTTCGTAAAAGAATATAATAAACTGAAACTGTGAGTACTTAAATTAAATTAAGTGATGGAATATAACACTATTTTTAATAATAAATTAGGAAATTTAGTAGTTAATAAATAAATAGTTAATTAGCAACCCTTTTGAAGCAAATTTCACTCAACTAAACACCACAATTTCAATAACACGCTTAAATTTAACATCATTGCTTACATGAAATCCCACATTTTTTTCAAACTCAAAAATTCGTGTAAATTTTCTGTCATTTTAAGCACAGTCTATTAAAACTGTAACAAGGAGATAAACCCATCTGATCTTCGCTTCAACACCTCTATTCCTTTACTAAATAAACAAAAAAAAAAACAGCATAAAAGATGACCGACTTCAAATAGCAGCAAGGCGTGATGACAAACACGAGAAACAAAAGACACCTGATACTGACAGATTCAGTAAACAGAGCCGGACCGTCAAAAGATTTCTAGAGCGGATAGCGATACGAGCACTCAAAGAATATACAACACTTTTTCATCAAACGGGTAGCACTGATATGATACTTGTACGTGCTGCACGGTAAACAGGAAAAAAACAGTGTAAGTACTGCTCATATAGCTCGAATTGATACGATAGATAAAAAAGTAGATATGAGGAATGATTCAACGGAAACTAATTTAACGAATGTAAAAGCTGCCAGTAGGCAAAACCAAGTATGAACATAGCTGGTAATAGCCTATGCAGATAACAATGACTGGCAGATCACTGCACTAGTAAAATAAGAGCGAAAGAAGAAATACAACGCACGGTCCTAGCATGTATGCAAAACAGTATTTCAAGTATTTTTCATATGGGTCTTGAGTAGATATCAGTTTTAATTCAAAGGAACACAAAAATGAGTATAAATAAAGGCTGCAAGGTCATTCCATCATAATTGCGGATGGCCTACGCAAATGACGATGAGTGGTAAAACATTGCACTGGTGAAATGAGAGCGAAAGAAGCTGATATTGGTCTTGATATTCTATATCCTTCTTCCTACCGATAGAATAAATGTGCAAATGTTTAGCTAATACGATTAATTTCAACTCTACTCTGGTAAATAATGTGGAACCTGTGTTGCATTAGAATTAAAGATAATAAAGAAAAACTAATATAATAAAGACGTAAAGTTTGTTTTGTTTATTTGTTTTTTTTTTTTTGTAGGAGTTAATGTCTAGTACTACTGGTCCGATTGGAAAAAATTTAGCAACAATAGAAAGCTGATTTACTCCCTAAGTGACGGAGGCTATATTTTATTTACGCGGGCGAAGCCGCTGACAGAAGCTAGTAATGAATAAAAAAGTAAAACATTAGAACAAAAGTAATCCTAAAGCAGAAGCCATCAATATAAATATGGTATAACCTATAGATGCTCTGTTTAACCAAGCCAAACACAAACCTAACGTTATTTCAGCTTGTGTGAATAAGTATTAGATTAGTCATTGTTCTTCATATTCTCAATACAACGTTTGTTAGTTCAATCTATTGTAACGGGCGCTCCTACAATATATATATTGACTGAAGAATCTGGGTTTCCGGAATGACGTCAACCTCTCCTAGTTTTACATTGAACCTACATGCGAAATTCAACATCAAATATGTTACATACCTACACTATTATTTTATATTTGTAAAGCGTTTTGGACCAAAGGTACTTTTCTTGCGGAACACACGGATTTGTTAATACTAATTAAATAAAAGGTGGAGAAGATTTAGAATTTAGAGATTCCAATGATTCTAATCCAATAACTGAGAAAATATATAAATCAATATCTTGAGATATTGATTTATATTTCAAGACTACTTCAAGAGATTGATCTCTTGAAGTAGTAAAAATAAAAATATACGCTCTTATTTTAATACTAGAATCTATACTTCAGAATAGAATTTACAAGTACTTAATATCGATGCTGGGTAATACGAATTGGATTCGAAAATATTGCTTTGATAGCCGACATAGACAAAGCATTGTGTTTGAACATCAACAAAGTGTATGGATATTGTAAGCGCAGCCGACCGTGAATAGGATGCACCGTTTACTCAAATAACGTCTACGATCACACAATCGATGACCGTTTTGAAACCACCGTAACAATGTTCATACCTACATACGTTCTCTGCTTACTTATTGAACAGTGCCGTTACCGAACTAAGCAGAATGTTAATGAGTACTCAAAATAACGTAACTTTTATACCTTCTGTTGTGTCATGTGAGAATCCAAATGCAGGCCGCCATTTTTGTTTTCCCACGAATTTTGCAAATGGATGCGTGTTCGAATTTTAAACTTTGATGTAGGGAGGGGAATGTAATGTAATGACTTTTGCTAAAATTGCAAACAAAATACTGTTTACGGCAATATTATTATAATAGCAGATAATACAGTAGTAAATGTCAACATAAATGATTCCATTGTTTCTCCAACAATTACTAAATTTTCCCATTCTAACAAAAGCATGTCATTTCACACCTAAGAGAAAATAAGCATAAAATAGGTGTTAATTCAGGAAGCGATTGTGTCCAATGACAAAAGCTGTGATTAAGTATCGCCCCACATGATTCTTGATCTAATTTCGCATTGTGAAGCAGTTTAGTTTTCACACAGTTCCGCGAAATGCCGTGGTGTGAAAAATATGTTAAGTGTCACGGTGTCGCTTGAATGCTGAGAAAGTAATGCACATGTCAAGCACAATGCACTAATGTAATGTCTTGATATCCGTAGATATCGTTATAAGAAACCGGATAGAAGAATAATAAAATGATTGTTGTGGTGATTCGCTGTCAGTCGTGCAAAAAGTTTCTTAAGAGCAAAAAGTTTGTGCCTGTCACGGAAATTGGGTTAGCGGGCTTTTTGGCGCCAATCTGTCACTACACTATTTGGAAAATATCACGTAAAGGTGTTAACTGTATATGTAGCTTAGTATTATTGAAAAAGTTTATAAAAATTTTACTTATCACATATTACAGTATAAAATATTAAATATTGTATTATTTTATTGCCCGATATTTTTAATGAATTTTTGACTTGATAAAATGTAGACCAAAGATTTATCCCACTAATTTTTTTACTAAGAATTTTGAATGACATGAAAAACATACCTCATGAAATTAAATCGATATTAGGCTAAAATTGCAAATATGAAAATAAAAAATAGATAGTTAGAAAAATTTTAAGAAACAGAATAAAAGAAAGGAAACCAACTAATATATTTTAGACTTCAAAAAACAAACTATCCGTTATTAGGACGAAGATGTATTATAACAGACTCTAATGCGTTTTTTATATCGTGCGAACTAGACTCACAAGGTCTTGAGACCTTCTATCTTTAGAACCAACTAAGTTCCAGTTACTAAACCAGTTATAATATTAAAGCTAATGGATGACCTTTTTATACAGTAATTTGTAAAGACTATGTTGCTGCTGATTTAGACATCATTTAAGCGGGGTGTATATGGGGCCCCACCACGATCTTCGGGGCCCAAGTCAACCTCCCCTGCAAGTTGGGGCACCTGCCGATCAGCAGACGAGGCTCTGGCGCTGGCTTTCCCTTTTAGGGTTGGGAGGTCAGACGGCAGTCGCTCCCGTAAAGGCCAAAAACAGCCAATCAACATGGAGAGTATTAGAAAGTTTATTGCCACGGATAGGGCGCCGCCGCAAAACGGCGCGCAGGAGTTTCGCCCGACTCCTGTGGCAAGTGGGCGAGGGCTACCGTGTCTGGGGCGAACACGGATAAAGACGCGAGCCCCAACCCGGAAGCTCCGCTTCGCCAGCCTGAACATTGGCACGCTGACCGGACGCGCGAGAGAGTTAGCCGATGTACTGCTTAGGCGAAGGGTGGCCGTGGCATTCCTGCAGGAGACTCGGTGGAAAGGCCGCAGATCCCGGCTCATCGGGAACGGCTACAAGCTGATCTACACGGGTGCAGCCGGTGGGGAGAACGGGGTGGCCGTTGTACTCTCCGAGGAGTTTCACGACGCAGTCCTGGAGGTGAAACGCTACAGTGATCGGCTTATGGTCGTAGGTGTGCTTATCGATGGGGTTATAACCCACTTGATAAGTGCCTACGCGCCTCAGGTCGGTTGCAGCGACGCTGAAAAGGCTGCGTTCTGGGATCAACTCGGTGAGGTGCTTCGTGGCATCCCGTTGTCGCAGGGAATCGTTTTGGGTGGTGATCTGAACGGTCATGTGGGTGACAGGTGCAAGGACTTTGAGCATGTTCACGGTGGCTTTGGATACGGTAGCCGTAACGCTGAAGGTGAGACTATCCTTCAAACGTGTGCGGCTGCCGGCCTTGCCATCGTGAACACGTATTTCAAAAAGAAATCCGAACACCTGATTACCTACAGGAGCGGGAGGTACGCTACCCAAATCGATTTCTTACTCACACGGAGGCACCACATCAGTAAGGTAGCCAACTGCAAGGTCATACCCGGTGAGAGTCTCACTGCACAACACCGTCTCCTTGTCATGGACTTGCGCGTCAAGCCTAGGGCCAAGGTTGTTGAGCGCCAACAACGCCGAATACGGTGGTGGCGACTGAATGAAGCCACGTCCCAGTCGTTCGCGTCGGCCATCGGCGATAAGTGCGATGGAACCGATGGCGAACCTGTGCAAAGCCACTGGGACAGGATTCAGGTTGCCATCACTGGGGCGGCAAAGTCGGTGCTCGGCTTGTCCAGGGGCGGCCGCAAGTGTGACAAGGAGACTTGGTGGTGGGATGACACAGTCCAGAGGGAGATCAGAGAGAAGAAAGCCCTCTTCAAAACGTGGCAAGCTTCCAAATCTCCCGAAGACCGCGACGCATACAGAACCGCAAAACGTGCCGCCAAGAGGGCCGTAGCCAGAGCCAGACGAGACCACTTACAGCCACTTTATGATAAGTTGGAATCGTCTGAGGGGCAAAAGCTCATTTATAAGTTGGCACGATCCAGGGTCAAAGCGGCTCTGGATATCTCTAAGTGCCGCTGTGTAAGAGACCCTGACGGCAATCTGTTATGCGAGGACCTCGCGGTGAAGGAGAGATGGCGCTCGTACTTCCACGAGCTGCTGAACAAGCAGCACAAAGAGGTGCTGTCTCCGGTTCTCCCTCCAAATCAGGGACTTGTGCCCCCGGTTACGCCTGAGGAAGTGCATGCGGCTCTTCGCCGCATGAAGAACCGGAAAGCTGTCGGTGCCGATGGAGTCCCCATTGAAGCCTGGAAGGCGATGGGTCCTCGTGGTGTGGGCATCTTAACCCACCTATTTAACCGCATGCTCCTCACCGGAAGGATCCCGAGTCAATGGAGACTGAGTATTATCACTCCAGTCTTCAAGGGCAAGGGATCGGTGCAGGAGTGTGGCGACTACCGTGGGATTAAGGTTATGTCCCACACCATGAAGCTCTTCGAGCGGGTGATTGACTCTCGGATCCGACAGGAGTGCACCGTCTCGGGATGTCAATATGGGTTTCGACCAGGCCATGGCGCCATGGATCCCATCTTTGCCCTAAGGGTTACCATGGAGGGATACAGATCGAAGAATACGCCTCTGCATCTCTTGTTCCTAGACATGCAGAAAGCCTTCGACTGTGTCCCCCGTGATGTGATCTGGTGGGCGCTGAGATCTAAAGGAGTGCCCGAGACCTATGTTGACATCGTCCGAGATATGTACCGAGACTCCGGTTCTGTGGTTCGGACCGCTGTTGGCGATACGAAACCCTTCCCCATCACCGTCGGAGTTCATCAGGGCTCTGTCCTTAGTCCGTTTCTGTTCAGCGTGGTGCTTGACGTGCTGTCCTCCACCATCAGGGACTTACATGAGCAGCCGCCATGGCTGCTCATGTATGCAGACGACATCGCGCTGGCGGACTCGGACAGTGGGCGCTTGGTTCAACGTGTGGCAGCGTGGAAGGAATCGCTGGAGAACGGCGGTCTGAAGATTAATGCGGCGAAGACCGAGTACTTGGCCTGTAACACAACTAACGCTGCTCCTGTTCGCATTGGCGAAGACACAGTTGAGCGCTCGGAACAGGTCAAGTACTTGGGATCGGTGCTCCACGAGTCCGGGGAAGTCGATTGCGACGTCGAGTCACGTATCTCGGCGGCCTGGGCGAAGTGGCGTGAGGTGGCGGGGGTTATCTGTGACCCCAAAATGCCGGTTAGGCTCAAAGGACAGGTCTATAAGACCATCATTAGGCCTGTCCTTTTGTATGGCAGTGAAGCGTGGCCTGTACTTGAGCGACATAAGCAAAGCCTGCGTGTCACGGAAATGAATATGCTGCGCTGGATGTCTGGAGTTTCGCGGAAAGACCGCATTAAGAACTCCCGCATCCGGGGCAGCCTTCAGGTCCGTGACATAGCGGATAAACTGCAGGAGGGTCGCTTACGCTGGTATGGCCACGTTTTACGAAAACCGGCAGACTACGTGGGTAACAGATGCCTCGCCATGCCGCCTCCGCCGGGACCCGGTAAACGAGGTAGGCCTAAGAGGCGTTGGATCGACGTCGTAAGGGACGATATGCGTGCAAATGGGCTTAAGGCAGAGGACGCAAAAGACCGAGCGAAGTGGAGACGACTAGGAAGGAAAGCGGACCCCGGGCACCCAGGTGAAAGCCAAGGTAGCAACCGGGACATACGCTAGGCTGATGATGATAAGCATCAAAAAACTTCACACACACTAATTATGACAAAACTAAAGCGTTGATCTACGAAATGACAGATCTAGGTGTGTTTATAGTATAGTAAGATAGATCTGTGACAGATGCAGACTCTATGCATGTTAATTTAAAAAAAAACAAAATCTAACTCAAAGAAACTTCTTCAGTTGAGCTCCAAGGCCTTGGCAACACGAAGAATTTCGCGCACAAGTCAGGCATTAAGGCGATTGTGCACTACAAGGAATTTTAACATCCGAATTTTTAGGGTCCGAAGTGGCCCTTAGCTCTAGTGGGCCCTATCAATTAAGCACGTAACGACCCCCAGAAGCTAATAAAAAAAAAGAAAGTTCGGCAAGCGTAAACAAAGTAATAGTATAGTGTGGGTGTGCAAAACCAATAATGGGTGGGGCACAAGAACTAAATAAAAAATCATAATTACTTCTTGTCAATATATCCTAACACCGAATCTTATCCAATCAAAACGCCAATATTTAGAGCACGTTCGATTTTAAATGAAGAAACGTGTTGCTAATAGAACTCGATTAGTTACTCGAATGAGTCTAGCTCGCTGCTCGATTATGTCGATTACCTAACAAGTCTGTTGCATCTCGGTTACCTCATCCGCGCTCGATTCCGAAGGTCGCGTCTGTGTGTCGCGAGAGTATGCTCTTAGTTTGTGCTTTTATTTAGGTATTGTTTGTATAATGTTGTTATTATTACTTAGGTACTTGTATTTCAAATTCCCAAAACATGAGCCTGTAACCTACTGATGGAATACAATACATATATCTTATCTGTGAGATGTGAGAGAGCATCAGTGGATACATTACTTACGTATTGGTTGGCTTTGGCTGATGCATGTCTTCGAATTTTTCATTCTATAATAAGCTGGAGGCGTTCCTCACATACACCTCAACACTTCTAAGAGCAGTGGTATTGAAACAATTAACTCAGTAAAGCGAATAATATATCCCAATTCATCGTATTGATATCCTGTTTTGTTTGAGATAATTTATATTAACTTACAAAAACGACCATCTGTAAGTAGCGGTGTTATAAAACTGCTAAACCGAATTACCTGAAACAAAAGAAAATAAAACATTAATTAAACGTAAAAACAATAAACATAAATTCAAACAAGTCAAAAATTATATTACCGAAAAAGCTTATAATTCGTTTTTTAATCTTAGACTACGATTTGTCAACTTAAAATGTCAAACTCCAGAAAATCGAGAACAATATCCAGAGTGTGACATTCTGAGTTGTCAAATCGTATTCTAGAATTAATAAACGAACTGTAATGAAGTTGAATAGAGCAAAGAGAAGTCTATGAAAACCATGGACGTTTTAAAAGAGGTTTTAAAACGATGGACAACACTAGCACATAAAATACGATGATTGTCTCTGTCTTCCTTCAGGCCATACGTAGCTTCCGGTACTTTCGAAACGGACATACATAATACTAACCATTTATCATTAGTTACAACAATATATTATGTACGTAATTATGGTACAGACCTGGAAGCTGATACTATCTATGGCCAACTGTTTGACAATTGGGTAAGCACTTGCGTGGGTTTATTTTTGTATAACATTTTGTACAATACAACTAATAATGCAAATAATAACGGTTAGTTTCCCTAAGCTCTGGTCCCGTTATAAAAATACGTAATAAAAAGTTAGCGAAACTTTTTGGTACATATTTTTTTCGCTTGGGGCTCAATAGTTTAAATAAGAAGTCTTTTATGAAATCCACATCAAAATTGATACTCCTGGGGCCAAGGGTTGATGCGAAAGCATAACACCAGGGCTCTGGGACTAAGGCAAGGAAGGAATGGGGTGGGTGTTTAGTCAGTAAGAGTCTGACACTGTTTCCCGCTCCGCTCAAGGGCGGGATTCGTTACTAGATGTTTTTTACCGACCATAAAAAAAAAACATCAAAATTTATAATGAAATGAAACAGCAAATAGCATTATCGAATATGCATATGAGATGAGGAAGATAGAGCGCGGGGTTGAATCATCATCTCTCATTTGTACATATGTATTGAGTAACCTATCGGCAATGACGTCACATTTTAGTTGTGTATCCCATTTCTGTTATTTGACAGTTTCCCCTGTCACTAGAATCTAAAAGATTCTGACTTACTTAATTTTGAATGCGTGATTTTTTTTTGCCATTTGCGATTTAGGATAAAGTTACTTTTTGATAAATATTATGTTATCTAATATAAAAATAATGTAATAAAAAAAACTGGTCATGAGCGTGTCGGGTGACGCTCAGTGTAGGGTTTCGTATTACACAAATTTCTACGGAAGCTTAAAAATGAATCAAGCATCCAACTGTGTGAGATTTAGAGCAAACATTTTTTACTTAAAATGTTTGCTCTAAATTTGAATATAATATACGAGCATGTGGGCGATTGCTTACAGATATAAATAAGTGGGTTTATAGTACATATATTATGTTAAGATTTTCTCGAGTTTAGTATCGACATCCGCTTGACCGTGGCTCGACCACAACTCAGCTTAGTAAGTCAAGTTTACGAGTATATGCTCGTTTTCTTCATAATCGTTTTGAACATGGATGCTTTCTTTTTCTTACTTTTCCTTGAACTCGGAGAAAATTCATATTGTATATGACACACACAATCATGTGTGTAATAGATTGAAATACATAACATGATTTAAGTGTCCAAGGAGTTTTTTGCGTAATCTTCTCCATAGAGATCTACGATTTTAAATGAGCTTCTTGATTTTTTGACGTGACAACGTCTTAAATTAGGTTGCGGCTGGGAGTCACTTATGAAAAAGTGTAACGCTCGGTAACGTTACGATGAGTCACCGAACGAGAGAGAGGCCCGCCGAATGCCTTGCGTCTCTCTCCCACTCAACTATGATCGGTCTGCCGCGCGCGCAGCAAACAAAATATATTTCTATAGTTAAAATTTGTGAAATTCTTATTTTCATTCAATTCCTTGTTCCTATTGTGCAATTTAATTATATTCATATCAATAAATATTCTACCGAGAAAAAGACGTTGTTTTACTGACTTCTTGCCAATTCAAATCGTTTATTTGAAATAAATGCTTTGATTCTTGATTCTTCTTATATTTCGTATAAAGTATATGGATATTTATTTCAGGTTTTTGTCTTACTGGACCCATTAGATAAGGACCTGTGCGATGTCTGAACCCAATAACATTTTGAATAGGTCGACTGGACCCACTGTCCACATAAATTACACGTACAGTCACGGAGTGAGTGCAGCGATTTGAAATGGATCCCCGTAGGTTGGGCCCAGTCTATTTTTAAAGACTAATTTTTTAAATTTTTAAAATCCTTAATCTTTTTCCGAAAACCTAAATTATTTTGTCTGCTAAGCTTATAAATCTGTATAAACAGACAGAAATCCGCATTTCCAGGTTAAAAATCCAATTTATTCAATAAACGTGGGAGTTTAAACCAGCCATTCCTGTTTTGTACCGTCTGTATTATTAACTGCATCAAGCAATCGATCGTACAACTCACAACTGTCGTTTCCGGATGTGAGCAACACAAACAAAAATTCTCCTTTGTCTTCGTTCCGCTAAAATGTTTGCACACGAAACACGTTCTGGCCACTTGGAAAAGAACCTCAACCAGTTTAAAAACTCCTTGATACTAAAAGGCTAATGTCAATAGGGATTGACCATATCGACGAATGTTTTTATTTAGGCATAGCTTAGCATAGCACTTGTTTACTTAGTTTTAGGTCCAAATAATTTAGTTTTTTAGTAATAAACGGTAACCATTGTATTTGCTGAGTAAGTTGCTTTTAAGTAGGCAACTAACAGTATAGTTACGCATGTTGTGCTTAACTGTAAGGAATTGCTGCACTAGTCTATAAGTTTATTCCATGTATTTCATATCTTTGTATGTGTGTAGTCAATTGTTGGTGAGCCAAATAAATAAAATATAATAAAAATAGCATCAGCCTTAACGAACATTAATTCTCACTCTGGGATTTAGTCCTCTTCTCTAGGAGAGAAAATGGGTGGTAATCCTCCGCGTGGTAGATTACGGCGGGTTGATGGATGTCACGATGTCTTCGAATTTTTAGTTCTAGGACATGCCGGTTTCCTCACGATGTTTTCCCATTTAGGCATAGACAACTAAAAAAAAAACTATGGCCTACAATCACTCTCGAATTTTGAGCTTAGCAATACATTTAGTCGTACATTTTTTTTTAATTTAAGCACTGGATTTCTGTACACCTGAACGGGAACAAAAAATGACACAGGACTTGTTTGGAATTTATTTCTTTAACCTTTTATTTTATTTTATTAATTTATTATTTTTTTAACAAGTTTTTAAATTACTATAGGTACCTGTACATACCTACATAATCAGAATGTTTTTTCCAAATTGTACAATTATAATTTTTAATATATTTTTTTATTTCTGTATGGGTGTTTATGCCTGAAATAAATGATTATTATTATTATTAAATTAAGATTTTGCCTTAATGAGTTCCGCGCCATTTTCGGCCACCATCAACGGTTACGCAGTTAAATTAAGTAAAGAAGTAATATTTTATCGGTTAAATTGAATGTTATCTTGGAACATTCGCGCCATTTACGGCAAGTCAGCCATTGAACATTAAGTGAGTATTTTACCTAAAGTTATTTCCGAAGACCACGTGCAAAGGACAAGGCTTACTGACTCATACTGCGGAACGAATAGATTTAACAGCATTACTGCGATTACTGTACCTATCTTACTAAGTGTAGTGTACAGTGTACTATACATGTTGAAGCAAGACTCTACACATAATAAAGCTAGAGAAGGAAGAAATAGGAGACTGGGTTCAATTTGGGACGCCCGCGCTTGTAGTGATTAAGGTTTTTTTTTTTTTTTTTTTTTTTTATGGTAGGTGAAAATCATCCAATGACGAAACCCGCTCTTGGGCGGAGCGGGAGACCAGTGTCAGACTCTTACTGACTAAAAAACCTACCCCGTACCTTCCTTGCCTTATTTCTGGAGTCGAGGTTACAATTTCCACATACCCTCTAGGCTCCAGGAGGCTTCGACCCTGAAGGGCCCCTGCAGTTTGCTGACAACTCCTTGAGGCGCGCGGGAACGGTGCGCGCCGTTGACGACTAGGACTCGGTCTTACAGACGACCGGACGGCGAGCTACCCATTGCTCACCGTCCGCGAGCCAGTGTCTACGGTGGCCGGATATCGGCAGGATCGCGGCGGCGACGGCTACGGCGAGTGCGCCGTTGCCTTTGCCTTATGCGGTCGGCCTCCTCCTTTACGAGCATTACTGCTTCGCAGAAGGAGGCGACCGCCTGCCATTCCTCTTCGCTGCGGACCATGGCCTGAACCAGGGCCCGGCGCGAGAGGTCGCCGCCGCCGATCACCCCCACGAGGACACGGCGATGCTCTTCCCAAGCAGGGCACACCTCCACCGTGTGCTCCACCGTGTCCTCCGGGCTCGCCTCACAGTGGCGACACTCGGACGTCTCTTCCGCACGAATCCGGTGCAGGAATCTCCCGAACTTCCCATGTCCGGTGAGAACCTGCGTCATGCGGAAGGTGAGGACGCCGTGAGGTCTATCCAGCCACGCCTCAAAGAGGGGCACTACCGCTGAGATTACGGTGTGCCCAGCGCTGGGTTGCGACAGTCGCTGTTTCCACTTCACCATGAGATCTCGCCGGAGCTCCTTCCGCCACGCCTCGACATGTTCGGGCAGCGGATCTTCGCCCCGGCGTTGCATCTCCACGCGCTGGTCGTGCATGTGTGCAAGGACTGTTGCCTCCAAATCCCATGGTGGTAGGCCAGCAAGGAGGCTCGCCGCCTCGCGGGACACCGTGCGGTATCCCCGCACCATCCGGATGGCCATGACCCTCTGGCAGGCGTTCAGCTGGGCCGCCGGGCGTTTACGCAGCTGTAGTGATTAAGGTGGATCCCGATTTCCGGGACGGTGAGCAATGGGTAAACTGCCGTCCGATTGTCTGATAATAGTCCGGACCAAGCCAGTTATCCACGACGCGCTCTGTCCCCGCGCACCTCAAGGAGTTGTCAGAAAATGGAGAGGCCCAACTGCAGAGCCGAAGTCTACTGGGGCCCCGGTACGGCTTCTGAAAGGAAGGACCGACCCTGGTATGAAAGCTAAGAAGGAAAGGGGTGGGTCGTTTAGTCAGTAAGAGTCTGACACTTTTTCCCACTCCGCCCAAGGGTGGGATTCGTCATCATCATCATCATCATCATCATCCTACCCTTATCCCATTTTATTTGGGGTCGGTGCAACATGTTTTTTTCTTCCACTCTGTCCTGTCACCCGGGATTCGTCATTAGATGATTTTTCCCACCATAAAAAGGTGTTATAAAATAATTTATATAGACATTTCTTGCTACAAAATACTGTTTTAATTTACCTTGACTAGGCTATTGACAAGAACCACTGTTTGCATAACATGATGAAATTACTCTTCTGGAAAATATTCTCTAGTTGTCAAGTCAATCGTTGATTACTACAGACTTGTACTAACTTAATTCATTTTTAAATGCAATTCCCATTATAAAGGTCGACTCTAGAGTTCGTATAGTCGGTCTGTCACGACTGTCACTCTGTCGCGCCATAAAATACAAGATACAGATTGTCCACACTACAAGATCAGGCTCTTTCGGCTAAACAATTTTGCAATACGATGTCATTAAAGCGGGAACTACTATTTTTCGGTACAAATATACTTACACCGCTAAATTTTTGTCGTTTTAGTCCCGTCGACTGTCGATCCGGTACATGAAACACTATCGATTTATAAAGATTAAAATAAAAGTAAAGTACCTTTTTTTCTAAAACTCGAATTAATGTACACATGCACAAAATTCATTTCTTTAAGCAAACATCAGCTGATCGAGTTGACCTGTAGTTAGTTGTCGACCGTCGCGTACTGACTACAAGTCAATGGACTCTATCAGCTTATGAAGATAAATGACACCCAAACATAATAAATCATCGACCTCCGGCATAGTCAGGGCCAAAAACCACTAGATCGAGGCGAGTCAAAATGTGCAATGGCGTGGAGTACCCAATTGACTAAAACAAAAACTCTTGGATCGTGAGTTGAGTGACACTTCTGCAGATAAAATTTTTGATACACTTACATAATGACGTCACAGAACATATGTTGCAATATTACTGTTACTTTCTTACAAAACCACGTCCACTGCAAGTATGTGGTTTTTCAGGGTCAAAGCTTATGCTAATAACTTGACTGTATGAATATCTGTGTACTGGGTGTAAGTTGTTTTACGTTAACGCGATAGTCGCGTTTATGACGTTCGGCGCTACGATTGGCCCGGTCGAAGCTCTTTAACCAATCAGAGAGCCGAACCCGCTAAACGTCTCGATCACGTTAACTTAAAAACAACTCACACTCAGCACACAAATTATACTGAACAAGACTTTACTGTGAAGTTCATTATTGTATGTCAGGACATGTTTAAAGTGTTAGTCATCAGCTCAAAAGACACGTTAGGTAGTTGGAGTTACGTGTTGTAAGAGTAATTATATAACATTCTCAGTTCTCACATGTTTAACTAATATCATCGATGTTCTGCTGTAAACTTAAAACACTGGCGTTCAAGCTCAAGACTTTAATGTATAAAACAAAAAACTTAAATCACAAGAGTACAGTACGGATGGACATAGGCGAGTCTGAAGTTAGGCTGCGAATTTTAACGCTTGTGCATTCGTAAAAAAATAAATGGTTTAAACAAATAAATGCAATTTGCAGTTATTATTGCTGTTATTGGAATCTAGTTTTCAAGTGCAAGTGCATTCGCAGAACCTAACTCCGCCAAGATCCAACGGCCGTACTGTACTTTTGCGTAGAAGCAATTCTGAACCTCAAGACCCTCAAGTTGTAATTATTAGACACCACAAACTCCGACAAGGAGATCCACTCCTTAACTGAATGCTCAATAAATGTAGTCCTAAAACATTTTGTGCAACTGTAGGGCCGAAGCCTACTGGGGTGCCGGTCCGGTTTCTGATAGGAAGGTCCGACCACAATATGAAGGTTATGAAGGAAAGAGGTGGTCTGTAAGAGTTCAGACTCTTTTCCCACCATAAAAAAAAATCCATGTTAGTGTACCAAAATTTTATAAGCAATATTTTATCCATACTTATTACCAATTTAAAGTTATAATTATTTCTCTATCTTCTGTTATTTATTGCTGTTTCTAATTGCCTATCAGCAGTAAGTTCCGGCAGCTAATACTGCATCTACATTAAATTGCATCGTTCCGTCTGCAAGATTGAGAGTCCGATTTCTGTGCAAGGTCATGCATCCGCAATCTCACTAATTACTAACAGTATTAATTATTCTCATATCAGCGTTCTGTATATTTTTGCGATTATTTACAGTGTGTTTACGAGCGGTGTAGAAATAAATGTTATAGACACGTATTGGTGTTAAAAGCAAATGGATGAATATAATTTTAAGTTAGAAACTTGCTGTATTATTTGCAGCTAGCTTAAAAATAAACCAGGAAGTAATGGCAATGAAGATAATAGAGTAATTATTAACACAGTTGTACTGTTTTATGAAGATGTCGTAGACTCTTACGATTAGTCGGGGACAATAATGTGCCACGTTTTGTCGTCTGAAAAACGCAGCGTTTGAAGGCCTATGAAGTGGACTGATGACAGATCATCAGTCCACCTCACATTCACGACCAAAACCAGTGTGTTGGTCGTGAAAATCCGATAGTTATGACACACAAATGGCCGAACATTACATGAAGTTTGGGGGAAGTCTGTGTTTAGACATAGACATCTTTCGGCTAAAATAATGATAATTATGATGATATATATGTCGTCAACCAAAACATGGTCAAGATCATCATGTCGGCCGAAGCTAGCCTACTGTAGCTGTATTGACCGTCCTTCCCTGTGTACTCTCCCATATCCAGTGTACTCTGGAAACTCCAGATCATCGGTCCTCGGATACCTACGCTGATGCAGCACCTTGTAAGGTACAAGGTGCTGCATCAACGTATCCGGAAATTATGATGAAAGACCAGGAAGAATGTCGCTATGAAAGAAAAATAATAATAAATCTGTTCTAGTTTCTATAAATAAATCGATTGCAAAACTTAATGAAGCTATCGGCCAATCAGCGGGCCGGATCAATTGACAACACGCGAGCATTGCAATGCAAGCAACTGTAACAAATAAACGTGCCGTGAGAAATTAATATCGCGTGATTTCTGCACTAGTGCTAAAAAGTTGCAATATAGGTGAGATGTTAAAAGAGCCCCCCCAAATTAACAAGATGCCAAGAAACAGGCCCCAAGTGCCCGGCGATTCCAGCGGTTGTGCTGGCGTGGACGGGCGACGGCGCAGCCCTGGGGTCTGCGGAGCTAAAAATCTCCTGGCAAGATCAAGTAACCGTCAAAGGACCGATGACCTGGCAAGGTTTGCGGGTATCCGATATGCGAGATGCATAGGACTGTTCATTATGGCGACAATTGGGGGAGGCCTATGTCCCCAGCAGTGGATGTCTTTCGGCTGAAATAATGATGATGTTAAAAGAGTCTTAAGCTAAATAAGGAAACCAGAAGACCAGCCAATCGCAATGCTTCGCACACATTGCTCGCAGAACAGATGGTCAATGAGGCCGATAGATTATGAAGTGACGACCGTATACCGTATAAGAGAAGATAAAACACCGCTATCAGGTGGGATCTCATTGAAGCACTAGTTTATACTTCTTCTGTCTGTTCCTTCCTTAAAAAAGTTCAACGTCCAATGATTCTTCTATCATCAGTTAAATGCAGTTCGACTACACCTTCTAAACAGTCATCGCCACACTTCGTGTACGTTCGAGTATCTCCGTCTGTTTGCCAATTCATATTCTTATCTAAGCATCCTGGCTTCTCAAGGTTTTACATCCTCTTCATCATAATAAAACTGTTCTATGTACCTCATTTAAATAGAAACTAATGATTAACGATTAATTACATAGTAACTTATTTGATTAATCGATTTTAGATGGGTTCATTAAAATTCATTTGGAAATTATTAGTATGATTATCCGTAATGTAAGAGGTTAGTAGGTGATGTGTGCAACTATCTAGTTTATCAAGTTTTTAATACAGCTTTACAATTTGGTATACATATAGGGTGACTGAAAGTTTGTGACCGATACTGAAACTCTCAAGCCCCAAACGAACGCCGCCGGCGTTCACACCTATTGTCTTTATATTGTGTCTCTAATGGCCGTATTCAACCGATTAAACACGTGATTGCAGTCATGGCAACAAACAACTTTTGCTATGGAAAAAAACATTTATTTTCACCTAACTAGTCAAAATGTACTGAAATTACTAATTTTGTTCGCGATTTTAGGTATGGACCTATAGAAAAGATTGTTTGTTATCATGACTACAAGCACATTTTTAAGTATTGTAGAGGCCCAACTGCAGGGCCAAAGCCTACTGGGGTCCCGGTCGCGTTTCTGAGTATGACAGTTTTCCGCTCCGCCCAAGGGAGGGACTCGTCATTAAATGATTTTGCCCACCAGAAAAAAAAAAACATGTTTAAGTATCGGTCGGAACTAGTATCCCTATATATATTTAGTTACTAATTGGTTCTTCATATTGAAAATCATAAGGCACAATGATCTGAATATGGCAATCAAGGGCCTCCACACATAATTAAGTTCCATTTTTAATAAATTATAAATATTTTTAGATTTTATCTAAAATATATTTTTTGTTAATTAAAATATTTGTTGGCTGCATTGTCGGATTCGGTTAAGGCCTCTAAAGATAACCGTAAAGAGGAAAGAAAAATAACAAAAAAAAAACAACAAAGTTACCTAACAATGTTGATAGTTAATTTACTATAGCCTCTCCTATTTCAAAGTCTTGCGAACTTGTACCATACATTCAAGAACATATAGACTGTTTTTTTTTTTCTTACGACATTCAAGGACAGATGTCAACATACATCGATACCATTCATATCATTAAATCGATAATTAATTCATTAATTTATTAAAGCCGTTCTCATTTCAAGTCGAAGTATGTTACTCGTGCTCTCATACCTAATAAACATGCAGTGAGAACGGAAGCAAATACTAAGATGTGTAACGAATGCAAAATTTTTGAAAGTATAACACGATATGTTTTCGACTATAAAAGTAACTACTGTTAATTTCCTCTTCCATTCTCATAATTAGTTTGTTATTATTTTTGTATCCTCAACAAATCTAGTAAGTGATTATAAACCTACTTCAATACAGGCGGATGCAGGGTATATGCATTAGGTTTTTTTTTTTAATTGCTATAAACTAGTGCTTGACTGCGATTCCAACTGATGGTAAGCAGTGATGTAAATGTTGATGGTGAGGCACACTAGTTTATTAAGAGCCTATTCACTCTAGCCTTGAAGACAACTAAAATATAATTTTATGATATTTTATGTCTATCACTCTAAACATGTCCCAAAAATATTCAATTACCGTCATCTTGAATATAATAGAATGGTTTATTTCCGAGTATACGGTACATTAAGATCTATATATTAATCAGAATTATATATAAAGTTAATTATATATACTACCTTTGCCGGTGTAAAAATATTAAGTGAGAATCTAATTACCTATGCACATTTATAATTACAATTCCTGGGCAATGAAAATAGGCAGTTTTTTTAATGAATATACATGTTTGACTTTATGGACCAAATTATTTTTTATGAACACATTACATAATTAAGAATGAGATCAGAAAATCATTAATAAATCAAATACGTAGGGATGTTTTCCTAATAAATTACTAAACGAAAACTTTCAATGAGTAGATACTTAAACGAAATGACTAAGTACTTTGGCACATGACTGACGATCGATTTAAAAAAAATCCTTTATCTTTCTTCAAAATTTGTAATTTCTTCCTCGATGATCTATAAAGTGCGAATGCCCACACTGTAAAGTTTCTAAAATCACACGATAATTATACAAAAGTTAATTAAGTTCAACCGTTAGTAAACTCTCCTCTAATAACCTCATTATGTCTGGCGTGCCAGTGACTCATATCCAATGATTCTTATTCAATACCACTTACATGTTCAGTCGTTTCCACTCAACCGCACTGAAGCCACAGAAAATCACAATATAGTACACACGCCTATATTTCTATATTTAAATCAACCCCTTCGCATTACCTAGCTAAACTATCAGAGCAAAGGTAATAAATAGAATAGATTAGAATAATACTTTATTGTACATCAAAAAAGTAACAATTTCATAGAAACTTATTTGAATGGGTACAAAGGCGGTCTTATCGCTGACAGCGATATCTACCAGACAACCTTAGGATAGAGTTTGAACTAAAAACGTAATAAAAATTAATAGTTTACAGTTCAATGTTAAAACAAAAATGGAGAACAAATAAATATAGACAAGGAAAAAATTAACATCGGTGGTAATGCGAAATCAAATGAAAGGGGAATATAGACGGATAATCTTAAACTAAAGATTTAGACAGACGATCTTGAAATTAGTAAGCAAGTGAATTTGTGTCGAACTGCAAATAGCAAAGTTCTAACACACAAGAGGTCACGGCTATGATCGGTAACGGTTTAAGTGTAATTGAAACAATAATTGGCACAGATATTGAACTATTGATCATGAATCGCAAGAAATGAAAAACGAGAATAAAGAAATTCTAGCGCAAGTCTTAATTTGGATTTGGTAGAACTAGTATGAAAACAAAAAACAGAGAAAGGCGGATATATGAAACATAAAGCCTAACTGTTGGCTTTAGACATTAAGTTTGAAAGGTGTCTGGGTGTCGCCGGATAATTGCAAAAACCGTTGGTTTGTAATAAATCTTAAGAGATTATTAATTCTCAATATATTGTTACATTACTGCGATGACAACTTTGATTTGCCAATTCACCAAGTAATGGTTGTAAGTGTTATAACTGATTGGGTAGATTGATTTCCTGGTGTTGACAATCATGGCGACATTTAAGCACTACAAACGTAAATGTATAATTATCTGACTGTTCTAATCGAGCAGCAAGAACAATAGATACGTCTACTAACTTATAAGTGATTATGTTATATATGGATCTAACCTTTTACAAACTGTGATATAGAACTTGCTTAATGACTGATATCTTTTGATCTTTATCTATAATGTTAGCTTCGTGTCCATCAACAGTTACAACTTGTGTCCGCCCACTATGAAGTGGAATGGTTTTTTCAATCTCGACGGCTTTTTATTTGTTTTTTTCGTGTGTTGATTGATAGAAGTTGTCTTTGTTGGATAGAATATAATTATTTAGAAGTTGAAATTAAACTACATAGGTATTACGGTCTAGCATGCAATCCCCCGTTACAAATATTGATCGGTTTGCACGATGCTCCTGGATGGTTTGAAGAGTTGTCACGGCTCTCTCTAGATGGGCCATTTGAAGGAAGCGGGAATCTGATAGATACAAGACACACAGGACCTATCATAAAGGCGAACTTTGGAGGAAGCCGATGGCGAACAGTGGACGACTTTCGGCTGAAATGTTTATGATATTTTATTAGCAATAGGTAACTGAAGGAAAATACACTTCTAACACTTCTTCTATCTCCACCTAGAGAGAGAGGAGTGTATACGATGATTTTATACATCAAAAACCAGAGAAGAGGGAAATAAAGTTAAAAGCAGAATAGTACATTGAGAGCTTACAATAATATAAGCTACACTGCTACTTTGTATATACTATTTTACAAATAATCAAATACCATTACCTAGTCCAATTACACTTAATCCAAATACAAATCACAGAACACAAGCAAAGGTCTAACCTAACAAAGCCCAGTTTATCGCGATCAGTTAGTTAAACAAACTAAATCTAACTGCAGAACAATTTCAATTGAAGGGGACGGCAATCGCAATAAGCCCGGGGCTACACGGTGTACACACGGGTGAAAGTCCAAGTACCCACAATTATCACCTGTTGTGGAACTTGCAGGAATTGCCGTTCGTGTCCTCCGGCCTTATTGCTCGGTAATCTTGAAGCAATCAAATTAATTTTAGTTTGACACCTTTTCCTGTTATCAAGTGGTGTATGGTCTATGGTTCTAGTGTTGCTTATAATTTATGCTCAGACACTATCATTTACGAATATGCCTTGGGTGTTAGATTCAAATTAATGGTCTGTTCTGTGTGTAATTATTTCGTGTCGCAATGTGGGGTTGTTGCTTCCGGATTCTTTATTTTTTCAGATCTGTCACCGAAATCATTATATTCAGAGATTTCACTCTCTCAATTATACTCTATTTTATAAAAAAGTGTTCATGTATATTCTCTAAATTCAATTCTGTTTCATTCTCATTTAAAGTAACAAATATTTAAATATGTAGTTCTAGCTAACTTAAGTCAAAGATAAAAGTTAATTTTATAGCCTCTAACGTGCCTGTAGCCTGTTGGGGCCACAGCTACAAATGGCGATGTGACTTGTAGATAGTGTCCGACCGAAGGCGCAATTCTGGCCGAAGCCGAAGCCGAAGCCGATTAATCGGTATTCACCAAAACCTTCGGCCGAAGCCGAAGCCGAAGCCGAAGGTGCCATTGACCTTGAGAAATACGATAGTTATTTTGATCTCAGAATATACTAGATACATATTGTGAGAGCTTTAGAGATTTAGCCCAATAACGAGCCGAGTGACCAACATATACAAGTAGGTAATAAAATATTGTCTAAAATAAAAGTTTCAAATATACGATGTTAATTAAATATTTATTTACTTAAAGTACAAATTTTGACAACTAGCAAACCTTCGGCTTCGGCCAAACCTTCGGCAAATTTATGGCCGAAGCCGAAGATTTGACCGAAGGTGCTTTTTTGGCCGAAGGTGGCCGAAGCCGAAGCCGAAGCCGAAGCTTCGGTCGGACACTACTTGTAGATGACCCAACATGTTTTCTAACCCCTTTGATAGGCGAAATAAATCGTAAAATACAAGATTAACCAGAATCGATACAGGTAAGGATATAAAATGAAAATTCATTATGCCGTTTTGATCTTACGATATTTATTTAATTATATTGTATGATATTTCCAGCGAAGATAGTATTGGATATTCCTGAAAAGCGATAATACAATAAGAAAGAGTTTATAAATATATAAAGTTACTAAACGATCACGAAAGAAAATACAAAATTAATGATGAGCTGTTTAAAAATGAGATAGAGGCAAAAGCAGTAAGTTAGGGACAGCATTTTTTTACTTTAATGTTTTTTTTTACCTTAGTCTCTTCAAGACAAAAGCGGTAAGACCGATTGGCAAATGTATAAGATTGACTTGCACTACCGAAATATCACGCATTACGAACCAAACATTTTAAAATTTAATCATTTGTGGCAAAATTTTTATAAAGGAAATTGAGTAGCCGTTTTAATATTCACAATTTTTTTCCTTTTGGACATTGCGAATAAAATTGCTGTAGTTTTGTACCTATATCAAAATGTCTGCATAGTTGTATAATGTGGGAAGTTGAAACAGTTGATCTCGATAAAATAGAACTGAGAATTTTATTTTGTCTTCCTCAGCGAGAAAGCTGACTCGATACATTTTCTGCCAAATACTGCAAATACATTAGAATGTGTTACGTCCGTACTCTAAAGGCAAAAAATTGACTTTATTCTGTATAGAAAACTAAATACTTTCTAAACTGAATACTGGTAAAAATGCACAAACCGTACAAAACCAAACAACAAGAAAAGGAATAAAAAAGAAATTGAACTTGTGACAATCTTACACCTGATAGAATACCAGTTTGGCGTCCCCTGAACGTCCATCCCTAGGTAAATTTTCATACAACCGCTCTTACGTGACTATGATGCTATTACACATCTTTCTCTAGATATTTTGGATACACAGATATCTTGTAGATATTATCTATACTTCTATAGAAATCAAAACCAAAATCTGTGTAAAACTAATCCAGTAAACACCTCTGAAAATTAGCTATTTCACTTGGACTTTGGTAAGCAGTGATGCAATCGTTGATGATGAGACGCAATAGTCTATTGAGAGCCTATTCACTCTAGTTTTGAAGACAGCTAAATTATTATCGGACAAGAAGACCGTGACAGGCAAATTGTTCTAGACAGAGTTTAAAGCTAGACAACAATTAGATTAGGCCAACATTTCAACACCCAATTTGTATGTAGAACGACGTCGCGTGGCGTGTATCAAGTGTAGCTTCTACAAATCTAGTTTTCTTCTAAAATGTATTGAGACCGATGCGCCCAGATCGGCGCGTGTGTGGCACAACACACGTGTGAGTAGTGTAGTTCTACCTTAAAATGCCGTGAAGGGTAAAGAAACAAATGTAAAACAGTCATGTAAATAAGTACCAACAGACCTCAGACCCCATAACTCTGCCACAAACAATGCTATAACAAATTCTCTTATTTTCACTTACAAATCACAGTTGGTATCGGCTATCAGGCGACACATCTCGAGTACCAGCCCAGCGGGCGTGACCCCGTCAACCTGTCTCTGCGATCTTTATTACTTTACCAGTTAAAGTTCACTCGGTTCCCTGAGCAGGCGACTGCTTACGAAATTTCCTTTGATATCTAAGAACACGCCTTAGGCTGAGGGTACATTAGACTGTGCTGGATTATACGTGGTCAGTTTAGTAAGCGATTTTAATCTATTTATTTAGGCACTAGCTTCGGCCAATGGATTAACCTGTGTGCAATTAAAAACTATACATTTTACTGCTTGATAAAGTAGTAACATGTATAGTAGTAAAGTTTTAGTGAAAGAATTTTCAAAATTTTTCAGATAATAGAAGATATCCTCAAGAACCTTGGTTAGGTTGCCAACATAGCCCAAAGAATCGTCAAACTTAAGTGCCAATGGGCAGGGTACATTGTTTGCAGTATGGATGGCCGTTGGGGTCGAAAAGTTCTGGAATGGCGACCGCGTACCGGAAGACGCAGTATTGGAAGGCCTCCTAAAGGTCGACCGATAACCTGGCAAGGGTTGTGGGTATCCCATGGATGCGAGATGCACAGAACCGTTAATTATGGCGACAATTGGGGGAGGCCTTTGTCCAGCAGTGGACGTCTATCGGCTGAAATGTTGATGACATTCTAAAGCCCATCAGTGTAAATAAAGCGAATTTACTAAAACGAAGAGCTGCGCATTACGCATTTGCATTATAAGATTTCTAAACACTAAATATCATCATCTCCTAAGCCTAACTAGCTTGGGGTCGGTTTCCACTTTGTACAATATGATGTATGTAATGTAGCCACGTAATTTAATGATCCTTGCTTCGCAAATAGTAGCTTAATGTAGCCACAGCCTATATTTTGCTAAATGGAACATGGGCTTAAAACAGTTGCCAATATTTAATGGCAACTGTTTTAAGCCTGTTCTACACTACTCGCGAAGTTACCTCGACGAAGTTCTCATCGAAGTTGATCGAAGTCCGAAGTATGTGAATACACACTCGTGCAACCTAGCGAGTGCAACTTCGAGTCCTTTGACTCGGGCGCAAAAACCGACAACGACTGGAAGTCGCCCGAAGCGACGCGAGGTTACACGAAGCGAAGCGAAGTACTCTTTTACGTTAACGTATTCGTTCAACTTCGACCAACTTCGCGTGTAGTAGAGCAGGCTATAGGTATCATTAAGATACGACCTTTTTGTAATAAAATGGTTTTAAAATACGTGCAAGTACTGACAGTGAAGTTAGTAGATAAAGTTGAAAGTAAAGGTGAATCATTAATTTTATTTTTATCTTATGTACGGTTAAACGGAAAATATATTGAGCTAGCTCTCTTTACACAGTTTTGCTGAGAACTCCTTGAAGCGCGCGAGAACAGTGGGCGCGTCGACTACTAGGCTTGGTCCGGACAATAACCAGACGACCGGACGGCGAGCTACCTATTGCTAGCCGTCCGAAAGCCCGGACGGCTAAAAACCCGAAACCCGAAAAGCGGAAAACCCTTACCTCCTAAAATACATTAAGACATTTAAAAATCATGATAACGTATTTAATGGTCAAATTATTACAACAATTCTTATTCAGTGGACTGCCACTACAAAACAAATGCTAGTCTAACTCCTGAAATTGTTTTGTTCTAAACGCAATAATCGTTAATCATCAATAAATTATAATAAAACGTTTATACGTTCCCCGTCACCCATTAATACATAGTATAAACAAAGGTTTGTAACCAACACATTACGTGACAGAGGTGTCATCAAACCGGTTACGTTTGGAGACACGAACGAACTTTATAACATACGACTTTATTCCACATGTTAACTAACATAGGGTTGACAACTCAAGGTTTTTAAAAACTAGGACTACCCGTTAGTTTTTAAAAAATTGAAACCGACAAAAAATTCCACCACTGGGGCTCTAGAATCATGTACTGGATCTATGGTATTCGTTTACGTTAACATGTCAATGACATCCTGTATATAAAATTAGAAACTGACTGACTGACATATATCAACTCACAGCCAAAACTACTGGGCCTAGGAGCGTGAAATTTTGCACAAAGCTTCCTTTTATAACGTAGTCGAACACTAAGAAAAAGTTTTTCAAAATTCAGCTCCTAAAGGGATGTTACGGGAGTCTAAAGTTTGTATGGAGAACCCTACATTCACGCGGGCGAAGCCGCTGGCAGGAGTCTAGTAATAATATAAGAATTGTAACAGAGTAATGTTAAAAATGTTAAAATACTTGACTTTATCAGGGTGCTTTAAAAGCCCTGGCCACAGCATAAAAACCATCCAGGACATCCCATCCATTACTACCGGACTCATCTAGTTTAAACTGACGAAAAAAAAATTTTAAAACCCAAAATAAATATCATTTATCATTTGTAAAAACTAGGATATGTCTCGGAAAAACAGGATGATTGGCAACTCTACAATGTCGACTTCGGTAATTACAGACTTTTTTTTTTTTTTAACTTGCAATAAACTAGTGCTTGACTGCGATCCCACCTGATGGTAAGCAGTGATGCAATCGTTGATGGTAAGGCGCACTAGTTTATTAAGAGCCTATTCACTCTAGCCTTGAAGACACCCAAATTATATTCGGACGGAAAGACTGCAGTCGGCAAACTGTTCCAATCCCTCGATGTACGCGGTATAAAAGACGAGGCAAAACGCTTAGTCCGGGCCGCAGGTGTCTCAACAACGTAAGGGTGGATACTTGCCGTACGCCGGGATGTCCGAAGGTGAAATTGGGATGGCGGAATCAAATCATGCAATTCCTGCGCACACTCTCCAAAATGCATCCTGTAGAAAGACACAATCAAATTACAATATATGTACGAACGCCGGCGTTCGCACGGGGCTAAAAAGTTTATTAACATAACCCTCACACACCGACCCTATTAGAACCTACACGATGTAGTTAAAAATAAAATATTGATCATAAAATCTTATGGAAAGAAAGCGAACGAAAATTCGAAACAATTTTACCAGAGAAATCGATATTAATTGGACATGGGAAGGTAATTTGGTACCGTGAGTTGGTGACGAGTTTATCGATCAACTGTAATGTGGTATTTTTTGTATAAAAACTTAAAGATTTTATTTTTCTCATTCACATCTGACATTGCAATCAAGTTTTCTTTGATGGAGATGTAATTCAAAGAAAGTTAATTTCGATAATAAGTTATCATTACACAGTATAAAACAAAGTTGCTTACCGCTGTCCCAATGTATGCTTGGATCTTTGAAAGTACGCAACGGATTTTGATGCGGTTTTTTTTAATAGATAGAGTGATTCAAGAGAAAGGTTTATGTGCATAATACATGCATAATATATTCAATTTCAGTACCCGTGCGATGCTGGGGGGGTCGCTAGTTTTAAATAATAATGATAAGGTTTGGAACAGTTTGCCTGATGCGGTTTTCCCGTCCGATTATAATTTAGGTGTCTTCAAGGCTAGAGTGAATAGACTCTTAATAAACTAGTGCGCCTCACCATCAATGATTGCATCACTGTTTACCAGCAGATGGAATTGCAGTCAAGCAATAGAATCTTAAAAAAAAGTTAACAGCACTTATTTTATTTATTTATTTGCTTATCCTCACATCGGAACGCCTTGCAGCAATTACACCAATGGAGCACAATTAGTTCAGAATCACATCATGTGCGCAAGGAAGTGATAGGAACGGGGTGGGTTGTTTACTCAGTAAGAATCAGACAATATTTCCTGCTCCACCCGAAGGTGAGATTTGTCATTGGATGATTTTTACCTGCCATAAAAAAAACCTATGTGTATGGCGGTTTTAAAACTTGATTCAATACATTTTTACTAGTAAAAAAAAAGATAACCTAATCAGATAACTGTTCTGTGTTGAATTTGAAGAAAACTACATTACTACAGCAATCAATAATTAATACTAAAAGTAAACACCGCTTGCAACATTCTAAAAATAAATTAATCATAATACTTTCGCTGATAAACAGGCTTAGACTTTATCTTATCAAGTTATCAACTTTTTTGAATAGTATTTCCCTCCGTGGAAAATGTAGGTATTAAAACCTGACGAAAGAAGCAGGGCCGGATCAGTCACGTAGCAAGAGTAAGAAAATGCTATGGGCCCCGTGCAATGGGGAGAGCCCCACTCAAACTAATAAAAACGAATCAAACTTTTTTCCATAAAAACAATGGAATGGAGATGATTCTATGACCGGTCACCGACACTACTTGCAATACGACCGTCGAATCTTGACAAGTCTGAATTTAAGCTCTACTAATTTTAGCGCTTGAAAACTCGTATAAAAATAAAGGTTTTTAAAAAAAATTATGACAATAACAGTTTTTCACAGCAAAAACAAGTACAAATTGCATTTATTTGTTTAAACCATTTTTTTTTTCAAGCGCTAAAATTCGTAGATTCTAGCTTTAGCCTCGCCAAGATCCGATGGCCGTACTGAACGGGTCTCGCGGCCAGTTCAAAAAGTAAGTTTTACATCTGCTTTTATTTTGCAATCGTTTATTTATATTATAATTTTATTTTGCACAGATTTATATAGTGCAATGGATCCTAACCTCGAATATGTGTTCTCTCTAACTCAAAGATTTGTTGGGAGAAAACTCATTGTTGAGTTAAGCTCGCCTTTGTATACATGAACCGTCTATATTACCTAGTTCTATGTTTTTGTGAACCATAAAGAATTAAGATTCTAAAGGGCCCCTTGGTAGAATTTGCTACAGGCCCCGCGCTGGCTAAATCCGGCACTGGATAGAAGTAGTCCGTAGAACATTTTAATAGGCGTGGCCGTTCGCAAGTTAGTTACAAGCTTGTGATATAAAAGTCATAAGGAAACTGTTAGTCGTGGTCTAAAAGCGATGGAACTTAGGCAATCGAGTGCTACTCTGACCTGGGTTTCGAAAATACTTATTAAACAGCTCTAGCCAAAGGCTTAACGCGATGGTATTTTACTAGTTCGATTTACGCAATAGAAAAGGCATTAACTATGATTTTATAGATGGTACTGAGTCCGCCATAGACGTCACATACATACCTACTGATAGTTTACAAACTTAAAAAAAGTTTACGGTTTTAAAAGCATAAGTGTTCATGTTTTGATAGTAAAAAAAAGTAGATTGTTTTAGTTAGAATGTCAAATAAGTCAAGATAAAAAAAAACTAATCATTTTATAAATAACTCATAAATAAAAGCTTCTATAGAAACAAATTACAAATAGTAATTAACTACAAAGATCCTTTTTTGCATCATCACCTCCGACATTATTGTGTGTCCTTAAAAGGCTAGGGTTTCAAAACTTAAAGAATTTAAAAAAGAAACTGTTGTGTCAAATCGCTTCAATATATTTAATTTTATTTATTTTTTAAAATCAATGCCATTGGTTTTTATCAAAAAAATCAATAAAAACATTATATCACAATAATTAAGTATCGATTTTATTACAAGTACTACCTAATGTAGGGTTAATAAAAGCAATTTTAATATTACGTTACGTAAATTTCTACATCTGGACAACTTTTACTCTGAATGTAAAAATGTAATAATATGACGTCACGACGTGATATACTACAAGTATACAAGTAAAACTGATTTTTGCATTTTGTATGTATATTTTGTTATGATGAAAAGTGGAGTTACATAACATGCTAATGAAAGTTTTAAAGTGGTGCCTGTGACTTAAAAATAGAAGTGGATTTTTTTATCGTTTTATGGTTTTTTTTTATGGTGGATAAATTTATCTAATGACGAATCCCGCCCTTGAGCGGAGCGGGAAACAGTGTCAGACTCTTACTGACTTAACAACCTACCCCTTTCCTTCGTTGCCATATATACCAGGGCCAGATGATTTCTTTCAGACGCGAACCCACGGCCCCAGTTGGCTTCGACCCTTCTGCAGGGTCCTATTTAGGTGGGCTTCAAACATTGTATTATGGATTTGAAAATCTTGTTACTTTTTCTTCAAAGTTTTTTAGGTATGACAAAAAAACTTACAACTGACTAATCTGTGTTCGTTAACAGTCCTTTGTTCAATATATCCTCAAAAGAAAATGGGAGGAAGTCATCAGGAGTTTGGAAGGATGTCCGTTCATTCCAAATGGCACCAAAGAGTATCAGCAGTCATTATACCTTATTTAGACAAAGTCGCCACCGGATAGACAGTTACTAGTTTGGACTTGGGCTTTCCGGCTACTGTTTTTGTTTTACGTCAACAATATACATATATTTATCTATTTTTATCTATAATATGTATGTATTTAGAAATATATAAGTATGTTTATCAGTTGTCTAGTACTCATAACACAAGCTCTGCTTAGCTTGGGACTAGACGACATTGTGTGATAGTTGTAGAATATATTATATAATAATAATAATATGTCCACAACTATCACACAACGCCATCCAGTCCCAAGCTAAGCAGAGCTTGTGTTATGGGTACTAGACAACTGATCATGAATTCAAACCTAGCTAGGTGCATTACTTTGTGTAATTAATTTCATATATATATATATATATATTATATCCCAATCCGCACTGGGCCCGCGTGTTGAATTATGGTCCGTACCCTCTCCCAGAGAGGCCTGTGTCCCAGCAGTGGAAAAATTAAAAAGGCTGATAATGATGATTTCTCTAAATCTCTTGTTGGTTTAAACCAACTTTTCCTTTCGTACGCAAACTACAGTAAATATAAAAAGTAGTTTTATACTACACTACTTAATTATTACTTATTTTATTTCTAATGCTGACTAGGAAAAAACCAGTAGACACACACATACACAGCTACTTTGAATCTCTACACCAACCTACGAATTGGTATTTATCGCGCAACTTTGCCTTAATGTAGAAATTAAAAGTATAACAATTGTAGTTCATAACAATAAAAACAAAACTATCATAAATTCAACTACACTCATAAACACGCTTAGGCACTTAAAATTTAAACACTAACTCGCGTAATGCTGTGATAAGTCTAATTTTAATATCTATCTACAATTCGTGGTTAACTGGTTACATAATAGCTCTTTTTTTTCATTTATATAATAAATTTTGGTTACAGTGAAACATATCGTCATTTACATACATATTTAAATTCGTATAATCATAATTTGGTAAAGTAAAATACTCCGTAGGTAACTGCGCATTATTTCTCGTTGTTAAAATGATTACCTATTGCTGATTGACAGCAGCAAAATACCATGTTTTCTTATTTTTTAGTTCACTTAAGAGTCTTTTAGCCCGTATTCGGACGCCCGAATGACGACTTGTACACACAGACAGATGCCCATACTACGATAACCAATTTTAGATGCCCATACTACGTCAACCAATTTCAGATGCCCATTCTACGTCAACCAATTTCAGATGTCCATACTACGTCAACCAATTTCAGATGCCTGTCCTACGTCAACCAATTTCAGATGCGCACTGATCAACCAATTACTTTGCATTTAACAGCATGACATGTAACATATCTTAGTGTTGCAACAGCGTATCTAGACTCTAAATAAATAAAAGAGAATTAATTAATTAATCAGAGAATGCGTCTGTAAAAGTTCCAAGTTACATAATCACAGAGAAACGTTATAAATCGTTTACCCATCTAAATTACTGACAGTTCTCAACTTTACACTTTACGACAGCTATAAAACTTGTCAATAAAACGGGAATTTAAATTAAAGGTGGATTGAAGTAAATTGAAACTGTTCATCAGACATAGATATATTAAGTACTAATGAGGAAATACCATGTTTTGAAAACTGTTTTTATACTGCGGTGATTCTGTAGTAAAACTTTAATTTCAGGCAATTAATTAATTCATTGGAATACGTTAAAATAGCCGAGGATCAGCCTAATAAGATTCCCAGTGCTGGATCTAAAGCCTCCTCTCTAGTAGAGGAATGGGCCATAATCCACCACGCGGGCAGAGAAATTGGTGGATGTCACTTGTCTTTGAATTTTTGGTTCTAGAACATACCGGTTTCCTCACGATGTTTTCCTTCACCGTTTTTAGAGCAGTGGTGATGAAATAATTACACAAAGTATTGTGCCTGGCTGGGTTTGAACCCGCGGCGTATAACTCGTAAGTCAGGGCCTTTACCACTCGGCCACGACTCACTCAAAAACTGACCAATGCGTTGATATATCACTCAGTCACTATCTCCACAAATACAAACAAAATACTAAACCCCACTAAAACGGACAACTAGTCAAATAATCGCTGCCAAACTTAGATTACCAAACAAAAACTAACCGTAACTAAAGGTAGCAACTAGTAACTATTAACTGTATCGATTCCACTCGCCGTGAGAACGTTCGACAGTAAATATTACGACACGGTTACTTGATAACAAATATAGGTTAACACCGTGGTAGTAATGTTTCTAGTTTATGTTTAGTAGCCAAGGTTTTATGGATTCGTAAGTGTGTTATTTAGCATTGAGGTTCCAAACTTTTAAAGAGACTGAATTGTCAACCTGTGCCAATGGGCAGAGAGCATTGCTCAGGAATCACCTTTTTTATGTTTTCTTTTTTTTGTGGGGGATGAAAACCGTTTAATGACAGGGTCATAGTATCAGTCTTTTTCTGACCAGAAAACCCACCCCGTTCCTTCTTAGGCCTTCATATCGGGGTACGACCTACCTTTCACAAGCTAGTCCAAGGCCTCAGTAAACTTCGACCCTGTTAGGTCTCTACGATTACCTTTTTGCCTTTTTATGCAAAGTGAATACCCCTACAGTTTACGTGGCTATAATTTCACTAAATTAACACTTTTAGTTACCTTTCAGCTCCATCATTAGCTGGCTACCATATCATCATCATCAGCCTTTTTCATGTTCCCACTGCTAGGTGGCCTGTATCACCTCACTAGGAGAGGGAAAGGGCCATAGTCCACCACACGGGCCCAGTGCTGCTTGGTGCATGTCGCATGTCTTCGCATTTTTGTTTCTAGGACATGCCGGTTTCCTCACGACGTTTTCCTTTTCTTTTTTGAGAGCACTGGTGGCCGAGTGGTATTGACATAATGATTACAAGAAGAATCATAGAACTTCTTGCTTATATAACTGACTTCTTTATAGTTTTAATTAAACTGGAACGGAACTAACACCATAGAAGGTTTTAGCACAAGTAAGTACTTTTGACGTAGTTTAATTTAAGGTCAATACAATATACTATTGTAATGAATGTACCTACTTAATTATTAATAAACACATAAATGACTTTATCAATGTATTGGTATAATAAAAACTCATTAAGTTAGCTTAACATGTTTTTATAGCTTCTGTAATTAGAATACTTACTTAAATAATTAATATACTATGACACATCGAAATATAAATGAAGTACATAATATATCTATCCAAATGCCTTATTGGTACATGGCTGGTAAGTATTGCCATACAGCGAGGCAATGCCACCAGTCTTTTGAACTCATTACCAGTCGACAGCGATGTAGAAGTGTTTTGCGATGCCATCGCCGTATAAAAAATATAATTAGCTAAGTTTTTTTATACGTAAAAAGTAAACATTAGCAATTTTATTGCTATGTAAATAAAACATAATTAAATGCATACTGTGACGAAAAATGTTTTTCCACTGGAGACTATTTTACCTATGCCACTGAACTACCTACCATTTTTCGGCGATAAAGTAAATAAATAATTTTTATTATCAAAAGTTTCGATCATTGATGATCGAAGATCAAAAATGCGATAGGGTTGCGTTGAATGAGATAAATACTTCTAGCTTTTCATTTGTAAAGGGTTCGGTCGGTGTCTACTTCTGTTAATTATATTAGTAAAAGAAAAGAAAAAGTGAGACGAAGAGAAAGAGAATCGTGAAATCGTGTTACTTTGCCCCAACCAACAAAAACACAATAAATACAGTGTCCGGTCTTCCTATTGGTTAAAAAAGTTATACCCTAGGGCTAATATAGCTCGACTTTACGGTGTTTCAAATGTACTCGTGCCAAATAGTTTCGTCTACATCGAGTAAAAAGAATGGCGAATGGAATCGGCAAGAGTAGGTACACCATCAAACAATGGCTTCCATTACTGTGCTACTTACGCCAATCTTTATAATTCTCGTTTGTATTACTCATACTGTTTCGATTGCCTTAATTCTTATCTCTACACTCCATTCAAAGTAACATTACACATTTAAGAAAAAATAATTTGCCGTCCGTTCAACCAATTTTGAGTTTTATTACGATAGAAGAAAGACTAATGGCGGCTGCAGAAAATAGCTGGTTTTTTTTAAACGACGTTTTTGCGTTTTTAAGCCATTCTTATACCTACGGAATAGAAGTTAAAATCGGTTGTACGGACAGAAGAAAAGGTTGGTTTAAACGTCTAATCATAACGCGCGCGTGTAGAGTATAGCTAGAAAGTTGAATTTAGGTCACGGTATCTTAAGTTTTTTACATAGCGAAAAGATTCGCCAAACTTAAGTGGCAATGGACAGGACACATTACACGCAGAACGGATAGCCACTGGGGCCGAAAGGTTCTGGAATAGCGATCGCGTACCGGAAGAGGTAGCGTTGGAAGGCCTCCCACAAGGTGGACCGATGACCTGGTCAGGGTTGCTGGAAGCCGATGGATGCAAAACGCACGGGACCGGTCTTTGTGGCGGCGCTTGGAGGAGGCCTATGTCCAGCAGTTTTCGGCTGAAATGATGATGATGATGATCTTAAGTTTAAGCATATTAGAGTATCATTAAAATACACACTCATTATTGGTCGGTTTCTTTAGTAAATTGCTAACGGTTTGTATTGAAATTAAAGAATATATGATTCAAAGTAATAATGTACGGGCAAAAAACTTTGTTCAAATATTATGTACGCTTAGATTAAATTGTGATGAATGGTAGAGGAAAATGGAGCTATCATTTATTTTTATGTCTCATTTCTTTTATTGTGAACATGTTTATTGATTTGATTTGTGTTTGGAGAACGCATATTAAAACTTGGTACACAGATAAACCATGTCTTGGAATAGCATATAAGTACACACTTTTTATTCCAGGAGTCGGTTCCCTAAGGACAATTTTCAACTATGTATTACGTCGCCCCAGACGCCGCCGGTATTCTGTTTCCAATTTCCGGCCACCGTAGGCGCGGGCTTGCGGACGGAGAGCACTAGGTAGCTTGCCGTCCGGTTGTCTGGTAACTATGCGAACCAAGCCCAGTCGCCGACGGCACCGCACTGTTCCCGCGCGCCTCAAGGAGTGCTCAGCAACCGTAACGACCCTGTAGAAGGGTCGAAGCCATCTAGGGCCAAGAGTTCGATTCTGAAAGGAAGGCTCTGGCCTTAGTATGTATGGCAATGTCGGAACGGGGTAGGATGTTTAGTCAGTAAGAGTCTGACACTGTTTCCCGGCCCACCCAATGGTGGGATTTGTCATTGAATAATTTTTACTTACCATAAAAAATGACCAGGAATAACACATAATACTTACACTTTTTGCACACTTTTTATTCCATGAGTTGGTTCCCTTAGGATAATTTTGAACTATGTATTACGCGCGCGATGTTGTTGGAACAATTTCCACCGCCTTCGCCCGCATTCACAATAAATCTATTGCATGTGTCTTGTTTGACAGTTAAGCCCTGATCTGAAAGTTATATGTAGATTGACCACACTAAACTGTCTTTTACAACCAGTTCATCCTAGATACTGTAACTTTCCACACACGACGGTAACAAACCCGCAATCGGAAACTTTATTGTTCATCTAGAAATCGGCTCTAAACTTTCGACGACAGTAATTATAGACACAAAACACAATAGGTGTGTGGACACTGGTGTCCTCTTGGGGCTTAATGAATTAAGCTTCCTACAACTTGAACATTAGTTTATATATCTATATATATATATAAAAGGAGATCCTGACTGACTGACATATCACCGCATAGCCGAAACTACTGGCTCTAGGAGCATAAAAATTTGCACAAGGCTTCTTTTTATGACGTAAGTGAACACTAAGAAAGGGTGTTTTCAAAATTCAGCTCCTAAAGGGATGTAATGGGAGTCTGAAGTTTATATGGAGAACCTACCTATTTTCACACGGGCGAAGCCGCTGGCAGAAGGCTAGTAATATTATATACAAAGTTGATACGACAGAAACCAAACCGAAAATCACGAAAAAAACTCGCTGCTCCATAGATTTTTATTCACACAACTCGACAAAATGTATGGGGCAGCGGGTTTTTTTTCGTGATTTTTGGGTTGGTTCCATAGTAAAGGTTGTTCATATTGGTGTACAATGATCCTTTTTAAGGAAAGCCCTACATATTATAAGCTCTACATATTTCTCTCAAATACTGGACAGAGTCCGTGTACCAAAGTTTCATTAAATTCCGTTCAGGAGTAAACGATATAAAAGGTAATAAACGGACAGACGGATAGAGCTACTTTCACGAAAGAACATAACGTTATCGATAGCAGCAGATACGGGTTAAGTGCTAACATTAACCCTACAATTTCTCATTACGTTAACAGTTGTTGCCGCGGTTAATAAATCTTATTGCAATGCAGTATAGCGCAGTGGGGATAGATTTGTTTTACTACAACAATGAAGTGAGAACTACATTAAGATCGGCCAACCTGTGGTACGTTTCCATACAACCGCTCTTACGTGATTGTGATGTTATTACACAACTTTCTTCAGGTATTTTCGATACACAGATATCTTGTGAACATTATCTAGCCTTCTATAGAAATCAAAAGGTAAATTTGTGTAAGAATAATTCAGTAAAGACCTCTGAAAATCTGCTATTTTACGTGAACTTTGACTCACCATAACGTCCTTCTATAGAAGCCTTGCGCAATTAATCGAGATTCTAAATGATAGCATTTTTAAAAAATCCTTAAGGGTTTAATAAAAACACCTATTTCCTGGAACAAGTTTTGTGAAACATTCAAATAAATCGTAGAATTACTGAATACCAACAGAGTTGTTTGTGTCTGAAAAGGAAGGCTCTGGCCATAGTATACAGAGAAGGGAAGTAGGTTATCTTCATACAAACACACCGCGCGCGGCTTGTATGTGTGCGTCATAGTATCTACGCGTCGTCGACGCACGCACACTTTAACAAAATCTCGACCCGTTTCTGAATGCGCCAGTCGGGGCTAACACTACACGAGTTTCGCGCGTCACTGCTTTTCGGCACCGCTAAATCAAAACAAAATGTCTGATAATCGCAGGAGAACGTATTGCTGTGTGTTTGGGTGTCTTAACAATTCATAGATTCTAGAATTGTCTCTGTTCAGATTACCTATTGAACAATACCTTTCTTGTTCAATACTCATTCTAGCATATAATTTTTACTTGATTTTGAGATACCTACTTACTTTTTTTTGTATTAGTTTTCTATCACACAGAGGAAGTAGGTAGGTAGGCTTAATTTCTACTTTTGATCTGTCAATTGATTTGCTGCTATTGCTTTGTTTACGTTTGGTTATGCCGATTTCTCATTTACTTTAGTTTCTCACCTACTTACAGTTAGGAAATCGTAATTCAAAATAAATAATTGACTAATTGTAAATCAGATATACATATAAAGCAAAGTTCGAATCATAACAACAAATTCGATTATAGGCTAAGAGATAGGCGTTAGTTTTTAATGTTGTTTTAGTGTTTCTTTTAATTATAATATTTTTGTCACTTTATTCATTTTTAGGGTTCTGTACCTCAAAAGGAAAAAACGGAACCCTTATTTATTTATTCAGATAGGATCAGTTCGTTGTTCCTTCGTCTATCTGTATGTCTGTCTGTTAAAACCCTTTATCTCGAGAATGCGTGATGTCTAGTTGAAATTAAAACCATAGGTATCTGTTTTATTCGTTAACTTAAAAGTTTCGTTTTTTCACAAGCTGTGAAAAAACGAAACTTTTAAGTTAACGAATAAAACAGATACCTACGGCTGTTTATATCGCAACAAAAAACGTATTTTGTATACCAGTTTTTTATTTTTATTATACAAGTAAAAAATACAACTTCCCGACCCTTGTCAATTTATAGGCACTGAATTAAAATTTAGCTAAAAGTGACAACCCTAAGACAGTAGGCAATTATATCGCGGATTGGGCCGGAGATAGCCTACTGCCCTTCTCTTTATACTATGCTCTGGCCCTGGTATGTATGGCGATGTAGGAACGGGTAGGTTGTTTAGTCAGTAAGAGTCTGACACTTGTTTTCCGCTCCGCCCAAGAGCGGGACTCGTCATTGGATGATTTTTACCTACCATAAAAAAAAAAAACAGAGTTTCAGGTGTTATCTCTCTTTTTTGGAATTACTTTTGCATCAAACATCACATTGGATTGCTTTAGATGAAGCAACAAGCTTTTAAACCGTGCGCGACGTAGACGATCGGGTAGTCGGGAAGGCCTTAAGGGGCAGATATAGTCTTTAGATGATTTTAAATCCAACATCATGTCTAAACGGCTAGTCAGTAAGTTTTAAAAAAAATATAATTATGCTAAATTTCAATTAGACTATTTGCCTTATAATTTGATATACGAATATTTACATGTTTATTCGTTGAACTTGGTGTAATTTGCTTTCAAAGTTATGTCTCACACAGACAAAAAAGCGTAGATCCGTATCCATACCATAGTGCCCTGGAAGTTGGGTAGGCCTTTGGTGTGGGATGCAACATGTGTCGACACCCTTGCGCCATCCCATCTTCTGAGTACGGCAGGTTGTGCTGGGGCGGCTGCAGCAAGTGCAGAAAACCTCAAACGGCGTAAATATAATTCTAATCATAACCTTATCGGAAGTTATATGTTTGAGCCGCTTGTGGTTGAAATACTAGGGTCGTGGGTTCTGAGCGCTCGTCGAGTTGTACGCGACATCAGCACACAGCACACAGCTGGTCGACTTTTAGCGCGACCAGAGAGCTGGGCTTTATTTCTGTCAGTGAAACAGTATTGCCATCCAGCGTGGCAACGGTACCACCAGCATTCTGGGCACTTTTCCCATTGATATCGATGTTGATGAATTTTTTGATGTCCAATAAGTTTCTTACTCTTTTAATAATTTGTAAATATTAATATATTTTTAGTTTATTAACCTCAATAATAATTAAATGAAAATAATTAAATAAATAATGTATGGGAATGACCTCATCTCAACTCTGTCACGTGATCAGAACCAAAAGAAAAAATCCCTATTAAATGACTATATTAAGAATAAATTATTCATTAGGGTAATAAAAATTTAAATATCAAACACGTGTTACGATCGCAAATCATAATTATTTTAATAAACGTAAAACTTGACAGTGACCTGCAAAATACTTAATGGTTCACTTTATTACGTTTAAGCAGTGGTGGCGGAGTGGTAACGGCCCCGACTTACGAGTTGTAGGTCATAGGTTCCAACCCAGCCAGGGGCATTACTTTGTGTAATTCATTTCATCACCACTGCTCTCAAAACGGTGAAGGAGAACATTTTTGGTTCAAGGAACCAAAAATTCAAAGACATAACATCCACAAATCTGCATTGGACCCGCGTGGTGGATTATAGCCCATTCTCTCTCCGGGAAAGGAAAGAAGAAGATTTAAGATTGCAAATATTATGCAAAAAATAAAACGTAACACAAATAGTGAATTATTTACAAAACAAACAACTTTATAATAAAAGAAATTTCTTTTTTTTTTTATTGGATATAAATGCTTGACTACAGTCAAATGCTAGTTATCCACCTGATGGTGAGCAGTGATGCAACCGTTACCTATAGAGGCGCACTAGTTTATTAGCACCTATTCACTCTAGCCTTGAAGACACCTAAATAATTTTAATCGGACGGGAAGACCGCAGCAGGTAAACTGTTTCAGTCCTATATTACGAGACGTTCTTGAAAGCTTAAGTTAATAAAAGTTCAACAACAACCCATAAAAGCTTATTCGATGAACCAGTTAAAAGTTTCAAACAACAAAGTTCTATGTAACTTTAACACTAAGAGGCTTTTAACCACTCATTAACAAGTTCACTCGCCAAGGCGCGGCTGACCGAAATACTGTTGCTAATTCACTTTCATTCGCGACCGAAATAGACCGAACGATAAATTGTTTAGTTCAATTGAATGAACCGGTCTCATTAACTAGATAATTTGGTAAACACTTTCGATTTTGGCGCTGTATTTTTTAATGACCGATTATAATAAATTAATTTTTATTTTTGATTAGCCGAAAGTTTTCTTTTAATCGGTCTGTTTGTCTTAATATTTATTATCTTCTTCCGCTCTAAACGAAACTACTTGTTTGAATGATAATTTCGGTTAAACAAATAATCCACCACACGAGCCCATTGCGAATTGGTGGATGTCACGTGTCTTCGAACGAAGTATATTTGGTTCTAGGATATGCCGGTTTCCTCACGATGTTCTCCTTCACCGTTTTAAGAGCAATGGTGATGAAATAAATTACAGAAAGTATTGTGTCTGGCTGGGTTTGAACCCGTGACCTACAGCTTGTAATTCGGGGCCGTTACCTCTCGGCTACCTCTGCTCTCACTCGGCAACCTCTGCTTTCTTTCTTATTAAAACATGGTTGGATGTTATTATTTTACTAGAAACATTCCATGATATCTCGACAGTCACTGAAAATAACAGGATTGGATAATCCTGTTATTCTCAGAAACAGCGTCTTGCTAGATTCCGTGTAGAGATTATTCAGTATTAGTTGGCAAGCTACCAAATCCTTTGGCATTTGTTATGTCAGGTATCTTGTAGTTTTTGGATTAAGACTACCTGTAGAATGATGGAGAGCATTAAATGAGGTTATTAAAAACACACACATAAAAAAGTATAATAAAGTTTTATTATATTCTACTCTATTCTATTGCATACTATTCTATTATATCTTGTGCCAGAGTAACTTGAAAATACATAACCCATATGTACCTCAGTGGTAAAGAACAAATCTACTGGTGAAAGAACTTAAAAAATCGGTCCAGTAGTTTTTTTTTTTATTCATTACAAACAAAAATACAATCACTCCTCTTTATAACAATAGTAGGTAGCTACTGTATGCTAACTTGTACTAGCAGTTTTGCCCGCGTTAAGACGATACCTTGTTGCGAAAATGACAAAAAGTGTGAAAGTGATAGAACTATGCGATAGCAACGTAAATAGATAGAGAGAGGAAACATGCAACCTGCTCGAAAAAAATAACGTAAGCGCTATAACTAAATAAAAATGTATTAAAAATTCAATTTCATGTTTCTTTAAAAACTGATTTCTGATTAATGTTTAATAAGATATTATCTACATTTTTCATTATTTTAATGTGACAGAAAGTACATGACTACGGCATAAAATTCATAAAATGTTATTTTTAGAGGTAAGTTCGGATTTTTTTCTATCGAGGAAAGTTACTCGTTTTATGTTTTTGTCTTCGGATTAATGGAGGTAATATAGTCAACAAACACATATAAAAAAAAAATATTATTCAAACAAGTATTCTTAAATTAAAATTAACGTAAAAAAATTGTTTAATTACGAGGACTCATCTTAAACTTATAAAACAGCTCATTGCCTAATGGCAATGTGATAACTTAATAGTTCAAAAATCCAATTTCAAGAAGTATTTTTTGCATGCAGCCTTCTTTCTCGTTCTAAAATAAAAGTAAGCTTAACTTGCTCCTTATAACATCAGTTATCTACTAAGTCCCGTTAATATCGGCTCCGCTATTTCGAAGGTTAGCTGGAAAAAACAGACCATCTTTTATTTTAGTATTTTTTGTTACTGGTATTGAATATTGATTTAGTAAAAGCCTAAAAGTCTACCTGTAAAAGCCTAAATATCTACCTTTTAGGCTTTTACTTACTATAAAACTCATTTCTTTTTTAATTTGTAGATATATGATTTAGATATAGTGACGGTTAAGGGAGAAATTAATAATTATAAATAGAAAAAGAATCGCAAACCCCAAGAATTACAAGAGACAAGGGCAGGAAGATTTTCTACGATCAATAAGATAATGACAAAATAAGTATGTTATATCATTATCATCAGCCTTATTATTGTTCCCACTGCTGGGACACAGGCCTCCTCTCTAGGAGAGGAAATGGACAATAACCACCACGCGGGCCCAGTACGAATTGGTGGATGTCACAAGTCTTTGAATTTTTGGTTCTAGGACATTCCGGTTTCCTCACGATGTTTTGTTTCACCGTTTTGAGAGTAGAGGTGAAGTATGTTACATTCATAGCGTATTACCGAATACTTGAAAAACAAACCAAAGAGCAAAAAACCTACTTCTGGTAATCAGGTAATTTATGTAGATATGGGCTATTGATTTCCCGGAACCGACGTAAACCAACCAACAAAGGTAAAGTTGGTATAGTTCTATAAATACTCTCTACTACATGATTCCTCGTACAGATTATACGAGTCGGCGTACCACCAAAACTTGGCAAACTATTGTTATAATCAAGCCGTATTAGGCTTCATGATAATATAAGAAATAATACAGGACTGTTTATTGTTTGTTGTATTTGTACCGGTAAGGGGTCATCCGTTAATTACACTAGTAGAGGGGAAGGGTATTTTATGGTAGGTAAAAAATCAACGAATGACGAATCCCGAAACGACGAATGTCGAAATTGCCCTGTGCGATAAGACCGCCCATTGTACACTTAGTTTTGTAAAGGTATATCCTGTCCACATTATGAGGTGTACAATAAAGTTTATAATCAATAAATAAATAATCCCGCTCTTGGGCGGAGCGGGAAACACTGTCAGACTCTTACTGACTAAACAACCTACCCCGTTCCTTCCTTGCCTTAGTCCCAGAGCCTTGGTGTAACGCTTTCGCACCAACCCTCGGCCCCAGGAGGCTTCGACCCTGAAGGGCCCCTACAATATATGTGATACCCCCTCTCTTGTTTGATGTCACATAGTCTCACAACTGCAAGGTATGAGAATAGTGTATGTATGTAATGAAGGGCTCATCATTAAATTCGTGATATAATTAATGGATGCCTCCTAATATATTCCACGTGTTATAGTAAGGTGTGGTCGTATATTGCTACACATGTTTATTAGCAGTTCTTGATGCCTGTTCGATGGAGAACCTTTTCTTAAAGATAGGTCATAACCATTTTCCTTTTAAAACTTATTTTGGGCTGGCAGAGCATGGTTTTTTCATACAATCTTACCGGCCAAACCCGATTTTAGGATAAACTAGTTTGGCCTAGGCCAAACCAGTTCTCCCTACATACGTGGAGCTACGCTCGGATGATTATAAACAAATCTTTCTAAACTAACCTGTCCGTGTAAAGGTGCCTAAAATTCTGACTTCACTTTGCTCGTGGTCTAATATTGCGGATTTTAAATGCGCCCAACTAGATTATATTAAAATCGGGTTTGATCGGAAACTTATACATATTTTTAAACAGTAATCTACACTAATATAATAAAGAGGTAGTTTGTTTTTTTGTTTGTAGGAGGTAATCTCTGGAACTACTGGTCCGATTGGAAAAATTTTAGCAACAATAGAAAGCTGCTTTACTCCTGAGTGACATAGGCTATATTTTATGTACGCGGGCGAAGCTGCGGGCAAAAGCTAGTTTGAAATAAAGTATTCAAAGGAGACCCATCTTCCTCTTTAATTACGATGAGTTTGACAAAACCATGGCAAATTATGTTATGGCCCTGCCTTCTGTTGACCCTAATTTGAATAAAAAATTCTGGGGAGCGCAAAACATTAAAGGAAAAAGTAATCATTTATTATTTCGACATTTACTACCTCATTTAACTGTTCACTGTGCCATTAAAAAGGAAAAAAAGCACAGTTTGCTCATTTTAAATCGTTTTTCTTCCTTATTAAATTACTTACGAATATTTGACCTACTGTCGGTAAAATTGCATATTTTCTCGTTTTCCCGCATTCGCTCAAGTACGGTAAGACTGACAACTACAACAAACTGTCAAAATTCTGCAAACGATTTTCAACTCTTAACTATACTATAACAAGGTTCAAAATGTATTGGAGAAATCTGACAGATTTGTATAGTCTGATGTGTTGCTGACTGTACTAATTAAACTTTTTAATTTTATATTGCAATTTTAATATGCAGAACGTAATCGTGTATTTATTATGAGCATGGTTCATTACCTTGGCTTTTTGTAGTAAATAGCCAATTTATATGTTCCGGCTGAGCGCTTGTAATAAGATGATAGTTTTTACACAAATATTTAATGGTGAACTTTTCAAATTAAATTGTATTACGTGTGATCGTTAAATGGCTTTGATTCTGTTGCTCATAAATATATTTAGTAAAAAATGGTTAATTTTAATTGAAAAACAGAATCTTTTTTTGCCTTAACCTTGCTTGATAATCGAATTAAAATATTTTTAATGGTCTCAGAGTGAATAATTCGAGTTGCCCTTGGTGATACTGATGATGAATTCGTTTCAAAGTACAGCCAGACGCGATAGTGGTTGGATAGTTCAGAATAAAAACCGCGTGAAGCGCGAAATGAGGCCATCTAGCGTAAAATCAGATTAACATATTGTTATCGATAACATTACAATTTATTGTTACTAGATGGCGTTGCTGTGCCTTAATTGCTTTGTTAATACTTCTTTTTATAGTTTCTTTTTGTTTCTACAAAGATTGAAATAATTTACAATTTATTTTTAAAAGAAATTAATATATTAAAAATATTAAAATTGAGCATCATTTTACAAATATCTGATTATCTATGTGTTAGTTTTCAAACTTGAGAGGGTAGTTTAATATGAACTTATGAATAATAATTAATTAGTGGGTAGTTTCAATAATACTTAGATCTAAGACTTGTGACTAAGCACAATGGATTGTTTGCTAAGTTAATTTCGATTAACTTCTTCAAGTTCTTTTTGTTAGATATTATTGTTAATCAGGTTATTTTATAAACTTATTTTAATAATGAGTATGAATTCACAATAAATATACACCGTTAAATTTTAGTCGTTTTAATCCCGAAGAGGGTCGATCCAGTACATGAAACACTATCGATTTGTGTAGATAAAATAAAAAAATAAAGTACTTTTTTTCTAAATCTCTTATTGATATACGCATTTACGAAATTAATTTCTTTAAGTAAACGAGTCATTGACCTTGTAGGTAGTTGTCGATCGTTGCGTACTTACTACCTACAGGTCATTGAACTCGCCCAGCTGATGTTTACTTAAAGAAATCAATTTAGAACATGCGTAAATTAATTCGAGTTTTAAAAAAAAGTACTTTGTTTTTTCATTCTAACTTTACCAATCAATAGTGTTTCATGTACTGAATCGATCCTCCAAGGGATTAAAACGACTAAAATTTAACGGTGTATAGTGACAAGAGTAACAAGGTGAAGACGTCTCAGAAATAGCCAGACGGACCGGTGTAAACGTAAGTAGTTTTATTTGTTATATTTAATTTAAAAAAAAAAACTCCTATAATTATTATTGCCTATTATAATATTTCTGTTTTATTGTTGCAGAGACAAACAGTATCTGTATAAGTGCCAAGGATACGACGATTTGAAGAAGAGAGTTCTTTCAATCAATATCAAAGAACTAATTAACATGTTGCAGTGACAAATCATGGTAAAGGAGTACGAATAAAATGGATTTCTGCCAAGAAAAATGTTTATTCAACACAAGCGTTGACACTGTCCGTCGTATTCTTTATGATAAAGGACAAAATAGGCGTGCTCCAGATGCGTTTGAGGTTCATTGTTTACAAATATAAGACAGTATTCGTAGTTCAAATTTGTATATAAATTTAAGTAAATGATTCAATGCCTTTCCGAATACAATCTGTCATTGACCAAAATGGTGATTATACGATTTACTTACTTAATATTATTTACTGAGCACTTATTCTCTGTAGCTTATTATATGTGTTTAACCAGATACCCATCATTAAAATATATAAGTTATGAACACTTCAAGTAAAACACAACATATATTTTTTTATATCGCTCACTAAACATTTGATATTTGTTTTTCTTTTAATCCTTTTGACCTTTGTGATAAAATTATTTAGTTTCTTATTTGGTTTTGTTTAGGTCGAAGCTTCAATCCTCTTTCCAATTATGGAAACGAATATTTAAGCTATGACCTCTATAATTAAAATAACTATTGTTATTATTTAAATAAATATAATAAATTATATATAATGTTATTTGATGATCAATAAACTGACTGATAAATTTTAATAATAAACTGTAAGAAATATATTTTTTTTAATAGTGCCTTTTTATTTTGGTGGGCCAGTTTATCTGGTTTTTCTCTCTGTATAATACTAACTTGAAATATAAATTACAAATAATTACTTTTCTTTGTTAATTTTGATTCAATATTTCTACGGCTTTCTTGTTTTGTTATTCATAACAAAAATCACAAAGTCGTATTCAGTGAGGTTTGAACTCAGGCTCACTGATTCACACAGCGGCACTGCTTAACCATTAGGCCATCATGAAACTAATTTTCACAACGAAATTATGAACTACAATCAGTAATGACTCATGTGTGTATATTTTTCGTCAAATTAAATGTCAAGTTTATGCTTTGTGAGATTGCTTCAGGTCGCCACTTAGCTGTGAAGATACCAACGCCATCTAGTTTAATATTAGAAAACTTGAGCTCTTCGGTGCTTCGCTAACGTGCAAAGGAATATAGGTACTAAGGTATCCAGGCACTTTTGCAGCTCCTTGTACATTGTCATGGCAGTTATTGCGTTTTTTTTCCCTCTTGTTGCCAATAAACAAAACTGAATAAAAAGGAAAGCATGAAATTGCTCAAAATCAGTCCTTGTAGTTTACTACAAGGACTGATTGACTTTCGATTATATGATTTATCATATAATCGAAAGTTAAACTATTTCCATCGATACGATCACGGCGCATAATTCTGTTTTATAATAAGCTCCTAATATAATCTGTTCCAACATTGAACCAAAAAAAAACATTTCTATTCACGCCCAAGTTTAAGGTCGACAATCGAGAGTAAAGTTTTTTTACAAAGAGTAAATTATTTCGTAGTACAAAAGAAATTCAAGATGGCGGACACCTCACGCTGTGAACAATATCCTCGCGAATATTATTCAAAGCCGGATTCACTTTCGCTATCGTAATGTCGAACGAAGATGGCCGCCGGAGATTAGAGTGTAGAGCTGAGAAATTGACCGATGATGAGAGTTTGATTAAATCTCTTTTTATTCCGGCATATAATTAATCATAATCAGAGAACTTCCTTTAAAATAAACACCAATAAATAAATGTTACTTTTATTTCATTTGTTGATAGGTTATTTTCTGTTGTGTAAGTAAAACTGTCGGAAATCATCTTTCCATGTGAGCGGGTTTGTGTAAATATCACGTTAGTCTAGTCGGGTAGTAGAATGATTAATGTGCACTAATGAACACGTTTCGAGCGGCGCCGGCGTCGCTCGCAGCGTGTGCATGCACGCGATACACGGACGCTAGTAGATCGCGCACTTTCCTAGAATATCTTTCTTTTTTATTAGAACTGTAACGTAATGACATAATACGATGACAAATGACTTGCACTTTGTTGCAGGATTACAGCATCGACTTTTTCTGCTTATTTTTATTTTCGTGCGATATTTTGTTTTGTAGATTAAAAATACAAATCAACATACAGGGCACTAAGCTGATTATTTGTAAAAATCTGCTTATGTGTAGATAAATTGCTTGTTGGAAAAATGTGCGTGCTAGTGTAAAAGCTCACGGGTTTGCTCTTTGACACACAGTTACCGTCTCTACGAATAAAACATTAGTCAAAGGGAATGTGCAACTTATCTATATATATAAACTAGCGACTCGTCCCAGCTTCGCACAGGGGCACTGAGGATATTAAATATATTGTATTATACACATAAACACTATCTATTAAAAAAACTGCATCAAAATCTGTTGCGTAGTTTTAAAGATCTAAGCATACATAGGGACAGAGCGACTTTGTTTTATACTATGTAATGAAGGAGAAACTGACTGACATATCAACGCAGCAACTACTGGGACTAGGAGCTTGAAATTTTGCACAAGGCTTCCTTTTATGAGGTAGGCGAACAATAAGAAAGGGTTTTTCAAAATTCAGCTCCTTTCCATATATCCTTTAGACCCCCATTACATAGGGATGTATATGGAAATATATGGAAAACTCTACTTTCACGCGGGCGAAGCAGCCGGCAGAAGGCTTGTAGTAAATAATTGAACTAAAATGGCATTCGTTGCTATGGTTACGCGCTATAGCCGAGCTATGCCCACCACTGTACCGAACTTCGATTGAGACCCGAAAATCTGTAACTGGGCATTGTATTCCAATTGCCATTTTGTTTCAACTTATATTCTGCGCATAGTACCTATCTAGTTGCGAGTGTAAAACTATTCCAAAAAAGTTAGTACAAGGTCAGGCATATGATGAGTAAACTCTTCAATTAATTTTGCAAATACTGGATAGTATCCAGTATTTGCAAAATTAATTGAAGAGTTGGTATCCAGTGGATACCAACGGTCCCCCGTGTTTATCCAAGTCTTTGTTTACTGATCTGGTCCCATGGGTAAGCAAGATGTTATATAGCTTAAGTCTTCCTCATGAAATGGGCCATCCAACACTAAAAGCCCTATGCAATAAGACCGCCTATTGTACACTTATTTTTTATTAATGTTTGCTCTGTGATTTGTCCTTTGATAAATTAATGTGTGCAAAAAGTTATAAATAAATAAATAAATGAATTTCTCAATTCGAACTAGTGGTTCTTGAGCTTCATAAATCAAACAAACTCTTCTCGCCTTATTGCAAATCGCCTATTTCTAGGTTTAATGTTAATTAAACCTAGTAATAGTCCCGGAAATACATTTAAATCGCATTTAATCTATCTATATATATAAAAGGAGAAACTGACTGACTGACTGACATATCAACGCACAGCCCAAACAACTGGGACTAGGAGCGTGAAATTTTGCACAAGGTCTTTTTATGACGTAAGCAAACACTAAGAAAGGATTTTCCAAAATTCGCTCCCTAAAGGAATGCAATGCGTGTCCAAAGTTTATGCGAAAATCTATTTTCACGCGGGCGAAGCCGCTGCTGAAAGCTAGTTAGTAATAAACCTAGTAATAGTTCCGGAAATACATTTAGATCGCAATTAATTGGTCATAAACCTAGTAATAGTTCTGGAACTACTTTAAATCGCGTTTTGGAATAAGGCAGATTAGGTTTTATTTGAGAGCAGTGGTGGCAGAGTGGTATTGTCCCCGACTTATGAGTTGTAGAGCGCGGGTTCAAACCCAGCCAGGCGCAGTAATTTGTGTAATTTATTTAATCACCACTACTCTCAAAACGGTGAAAGAAAACATCGTGAGGAAACCGGCATATCCTAGAACCAAAAATTCGAAGACATGTGACATTCACTAATCCACACTAGGCCCGTGCAGTGGATTATAACCCATTCCCTCTTCTAGAGAGGAGGCCTGTGTCCCAGCAGTGGGAACATTGAAAAGGCTGTTGATGATGAGGTTTTATTTTGTTACGCATAGGCTCCCGTTTAACCATAATCTTATTTGACGGCAAACGATAATGTAGCCGACGATGGAATACTCCATCGCTTGCCTAGAAGTAACCTATACTTTGAGGTTATAATGATAATATGATAACTGAGAAATGCTTGCACTGACTGGACAGGTCTTTTTTTTTTTTTTTTTTTTTTTTTTTTTTTAGGTCTACTCAAATCCGGTGGTTCTTTCTTCAAAAGACCACCTGAGACACTAATCTGCATGGTTCTCATATGATTTGAGCAATACTTGGTTACTGTATGGACATTAAAAGAGACTAACACCCGTATTCACAAACAATACTCAAACGACCCTTGACTAAGCAAACGCATAGCGTTGAAATAGAGCTCTGTGATTGGTTCGTTTGTGTTGCGTAGTTCACTAACCCTGCCCTGTGCGCTCGCGAGCACTGTGAGACCGCATAGTAACGTTTGTGAATACGGGTGTTTGACCCCTGAGTTTGTTTCGGTGTTTCTTCTCAGGGTAGCCAGCTAGGAAACACCGTACTCATCTAAAAATATTGACGTGTAAAAGTGTTATTTTAAAACCTATTTACAAAATAAATATCATTTATCATTTATATATTAACTTAAATTTTACAACTGGCATCGAAGTAGAACGTAAGTTCCTAAAAGTACTTACATAATTAAATGGAGTCAGCGTGGCGTCTGATTAATTAATCCAATGATTGCTTACCTGAAATGGAAAATGCATCGTTATCAATCAAGTTATTTAATGAGACAGTGTAATTTACATTTAATCTGTAACGTGGGTCAGTTACTACATAAACCCTTCCTGGTTTGGTAACTAAGCTGCAATAGTTAGAATAAAAGACGCCATAAAATTCGACTTTTTTTTCCAGAACACAGCGTCGTCTAATCTCAAGCTAAGCAGAGCTTCTGTTAAAGTACTAGACAACTGATAAACATACTTATATATTTCGAGTATCATTACATAGTATAAAACAAAGTTGCTTAGATCCTATGTATGCTTAGAACTTTAAAAGTACGCAACGGATTTTGATGCGTTTTTTTTTAATAGATAGAGTGATTCAAGAGAAAGGTTTATGTGTATAAAACATGCAAAATATATTAAATATCAGCATTGCACCCGTGCGAAGCTGGGGGGGGTCGCTAGTTATAGATAAACTACACCCTTGGCCCCAGTGCGAAGGGCAAAAAAGGAGCCGGGTGGAGAGTTTAGTCAGTAAGAGTCTGATACTGTTTCCCGTTCCGCCTAAAAGCGGGATTCGTCATTGGATGACTTTTGCCTACCATTAAAAAAACACAAATTAGAATCTACGCACAAATGTAAAATGTAACGTTCTTTACTTGTAGGTCAGTAACGCAGTCTAAGTATCTTTACAACAGTGTATAGTTTTAAGAACTGTCCAAACTAACGCGGGTCCGGGTAGTAGATACCCACAATTAAGTCCCGTTCGGCGCAATGACATCACGGCTTTACGTGTGGGAGTCGGATCGATGCGTTTGCGCACTACAAACGTCAATCACCTGTTACGTTTTACGATATAAAATGGCTACTAGAAGAGACTTAGAATTTTTTTTAAATTATAGAAGCAAGGAAAATGTCTTCAGTGTTTAAAATGGTGGTGTTTGATTTATTTTACGCATAGTATACTAGACTAGATAATTTCTTTTTTCATCATAAGCCATTATATTACTAAATGTCTAGAGATTAATTCCACATAAGCTTCTACTAGGTGTATGTCCCTGTATCTTAGGAGTCATAATTTGAAAGATGGTCCGCGTAAATGCTAAAAAAACGAGAGCAGACTTTCAATTTTAAAAAGTTAACATTATTTGAACTTCATTTCATGTCGTATAAAAGGTCTAAAGATCTAACTAACAAGTCAATGCTTCAATATAAACATTTCAAAGAACAGCCAGGTTACTATCGTTTCGTTAACGTCGAACGCCTGGAATTGATCACGCCTCCAATTTCTTTGTTCCGATCAAGTGACTGAATGTTGAGTCGACGTCCGAACAAATGAATTGGAGGAGTGGCCAACTCAAAGCGTTCGACGTTAACCAAACGATACGACAGTACTCAAAAAAATGTAACAAACCATATGATCTCTTCACGGTCCCGATCGAATAAATTAAAACAAGGGCGATTGTTTCCCGAAAGATTTCAACAAAGTTTAATTACAGAATGTGAAAACAAAAGAATCTCTTTTTTCTTCTTCCTGGCTTTGCGAAAGCATTAGCCAAACAAAGGAATCTCATTGGTCACTTCCAGAGTATCTTCGGTGACAAAACAATATGGCGGCGACAGCTGTTCGAATTTTGAATGGAGAGCAAGCGAGCCACGACTACGGCCTCGAGAAAAAGGAAAAAAAGCGGTGGCCATTGATGCGTTACGAAGTTGTATTTGGTGATCGACTGGCGTTTTATTAGGAGAAATAGAATTGTATTTTGGTTATTCTATTAATGTATCTATATTTAATATTATAAAGCTGAAGACTTTGTTTGTTTGAGCGGTGTTTGCTGTGGTTTGAACACGTTAATTTTGGGTACTTTTGGTTCGAATGAAAAAAGTATTTTAATTTGATTAGCCCATTTAATCAAGGATCTGTGTCACTTTATTCATTTATTTATTTCTTTGGGTAAAAACAAACAATTACACAGTTACAAGTTAGTAATAAAATCCATAATATCTAAAGTTAGTAGCATGTTACCCTAAATTATACTTGAATAAAAAAAAAAATATTATTGATCCGGAGTCGTCCGTGTATTGTTGGAGGCCCACTAGGGCTGAAACCCGCAAGTTTGCAGGATTGTTCGAAAAACTTAGTGAACTTAGACAACTGAACGAACATAGTTGGCTTTAGTTAGTAAAAGTATGACATACCCTCTTGACCTATACACCGTTAAATTTTAGTCGTTTTAATCCCGAAGAGGGTCGATCCAGTACATGAAACACTATCGATTTGTGTAGATAAAATAAAAAAATAAAGTACTTTTTTTCTAAATCTCTTATTGATATACGCATTTACAAAATTAATTTCTTTAAGTAAACGAGTCATTGACCTTGTAGGTAGTTGTCGGTCGTTGCGTACTAACTACCTACAGGTCATTAAACTCACCCAGCTGACGTTTACTTAAAGAAATCAATTTAGAACATGCGTAAATTAATTCGAGTTTAAAAAAAAAGTACTTTGTTTTTTCATTCTAACTTTACCAATCGATAGTGTTTCATGTACTGAATCGATCCTCCAAGGGATTAAAACGACTAAAATTTAACGGTGTATACACCGTAAAAATTTTGTCGGTTTAATCCCGCGGAGGGTCATGAAACACTAACGATTTGTAAAGATAAAATAAAAAAATAAAGTAGTTTTTCTAAAAATAAAATTAATTTACGCGTATACGAAATTCATATCTTTAAGTAAAGAACAGATGAGCGGGCTCAGTGGCCGTAGGTAGTTAGTACGCATCGACCGACAACTCTTTCTGTCCACGGGACTTAAAACGACCAAAATTTAACGGTGTATAGATCAATGAAATTATTTGATGAGTCCACAATTTAAAAAGGGGTCCAAGAGAATCTTATGAGAGTCAATATTTTTTTATTTAAGTTTCGGTTCGATATAAAACACTAAAAGCAATTTATCGTTATTTTAAACAGTTCATCAAATAAACCACAAGGAAGTGTATATTTTTATATGTTTAACTTTGCGGTCTGTGGATAGCAGACCATGTACAAATTAAACTGACTGCTTGTTCTTTTCAACACTTCCAGGTTGTATAAACAAAATGCCCGCATATGAACTTAAGAGCGGCCAACCCGACGTACATTTTCATACAACTGCTCTTACGTGGTTATGATGTTATTACACATCTTTCCTCAAATATTTTGGATACATAGATATCTTATGGATATTATCTAGGATCCTAAAAAAACCATAAAGTAAATTTGTGTAAGAATAATTCAGTAAAGACCTCTGAAAATCTGCAATTTTACGTGAACCTTGACTTTCCATAATATACTCCTATATTAAAAACATAAAAAAGTACTTCTATAGAAGCCTAGCGCATTTAACTGAGATTCTAAATAATGTAATATTTTTTCAAAAATACTTAAGAGTTTAACAAAAACACGTATTTCCTGAAACAAGTTTTGTGAAATATTTGAATAGATTGTAAAATTACTGAATGTCAACAGAGTTTTCAGGTGTAATCTGTCTTTTTTGGCATTACTTCTGCATCAAACATCACAATGGATTACTTTAGATGAAGCAACAAGCTTTCAACCCATGCTCGACAGAAGATAAGCTAGTCGGGAAGACCCACCTTAAGAGTAATTTAAACAAGCAACCAAGCGTTGCACTTGATTTTTCGGGCTCCAGATAACGATAATATTAGAAACGAATTACCGGTTTAACAGCTTTTGTATCTAGGTAACGTGTTGAATGTCAAACCGTTTTTATTCTTCAAAAAAATCTTACTAATATTATTATAAATGCGAAAGTTACGATGCTTGGATGTTTGTTACTCAATCACGCCAAAACGGCTGGACGGATCTGGATGAAATTTGGCACAGGCATAGGATACACTCCGGAATAGGACATAGGCTACTTTTTATCCCGGAAACCCCAACCCCAACCCCAATACCTAAAGCTAGTATAAAATAAATAGCATACTTAGAAAGAGTGTTGGGAACAAATTCATTAGGTATACAGCTAAGGATTGGAATTCCCTGTTTCCTGATAGCTACAAAAAACCTAAAAGTGTTTAAGTCAAGATTGTATAGGTGACTTCTCTGTAGGGGTCCTTCAGGGTCCACTGTAGGGGCCCTTCAGGGTCAAAGCGTTCTGGAGCCGCCGGTTTGTGTGAAACTGTTACCGCGGCTCTAGGAATAAGGCAAGGAGGAATGGGGTAGGTTTTTTAGTCAGTAAGAGTCTGACACTGGTCTCCCGCTCCGCCCAAGAGCGGGTTTCGTCATTCGATGATTTTCACCATAAAAAAAATAGGTCACTTCTAGGCAATTGTGCTCCATCCAACAAATGAACGCTTACCATTAGTTTTTTTCTTATTGACAAGCTCGACTACTATCTCATAGTTGTCCAGCAAGTCTATAAAAAATAGAAGACCTCAATTATTTTGACTCGTGCAAATGGTTTTGTAATTAAGAGTTAAGTACTATTACTTAACACTTAATTTACTTAACTCTCATTTGCATACAATGTACATAGCACCAGTATTATTACTCTTGAATACCTTGTATATTGATTAGAAATGATCCGCTGCCTAATCCAAAATACTATAGTTTTTATTTAACAAAAAGCATTACCTATGTTACCAATTAATCACATCATCTACAAGTTATTTTACAAACGTCAACAAATAGAAACAAAAAGTAATTAAGCAATCTAATCAAGATTCGCAACACGACAGCTAGTGATGTTTTCACTTCATAACGATCGACGATCAATCATCATCGTGACAAAATCGTTAGAAGATAGTTTCCCCAATTTATCGTCACATTTCCCAGGCTTTCCTCTCCGGTTCTCGATGATTTATTGTATCGATATCTCTACTTCGATACAGATATATCGAGAAAAAATCGACATCTCTATTTATGGAATGTAAAATGTAGGGCAGTTACCATGTACGACTGTACGTATTCTGTAATTCGATAGAGATTTTCTACGAAGAAATGTCGATCGTTGCTTGTGTTTTTCGTGTGGTAATACATGAGTCACCGTTGGTGTGTTAATTGTTTAGTCACTTGCGCATTAACTTTCGAATTTCGTAGAATGTTTTGCACTTGTAAATAAATATTTTAAGATTAAAACTAAGGAAAAAATGTATCTATCTAAATAGTTTAATGCCCAAATAGACTGTTAGAGATTTTTCCGAATTGCAAGAAATGTTTTTCTTTTGTGACATACGAGTAACTACAGAACTTTTTTCAGTACCTTTGCAATAAATACACTTTGCCTATTTATTGCCAAACTTCAGGATTTGCAGGAAGTACGCCTATGCATTTTGATTCTTTTGAGAGTGACGAAAATATAGTCGTATATTTTTTAGTTAACTTAAAAGTTTGATTTTTTAACCGCTTCAAGCTTCTTAAATATAAACACGATACTTCCACGCGTTCCCGAGATAAAGGGTATTGAAATACAGACAATAAAATAATCCTGTAAGGGATTTTTGTTAACCCTTTTGTGTTACAGAACCCTAAAAACGAATCTTTAACATCTATCAAATCGATGACGTTATAAACATCAAATACATTGAAGTCTAGTGAATCAGTCATTCATCTTGTTAGAATTTATTGTAGCAATCAGTTTAAAACACAAGTTCAAACATGACTCCCCAGGCTGCTATTTACGGTAATAAACCAACTTGCCCAGCAATCATACAATCAATCCTAACACACTACATCAAACAGCAGACCATTACCAGATAAGTGTGATTTAGCAACCGCCAGCCTAAGGAAAGGAACGCGGTATCCAATTATATCACAAGATACCGCTATCTTAGGTTCTAATGAAAGAAGTTCCAGTACTAACGGGCCGCCAGTGCATCTGTTACGATCCTTAAATGGTCAACACACTCACAATCGAACTTAATTAGAGATTTCACGCGATCCAATACAGAATAAGGATGCGGTTCGGTTGCGAATTCGATTTTCGAATCTCTGGATTGTTGATTGTTCCCGTTTTGTTGTTTTGTAGTCGTTAAAATGCTTGTCCGTTTTAGTAAAGGAGTGTTTTGTAATTCGAACCAAATTATTAGTATTAGTTGTTTACTGTTCTTGGAGCTTGTTAATCATGTTACCGTTCCTGGCTATATTTTTGGGAATTATTTACATTTTCTGTCAATAAATAGCAATTCTTAATGATTAATGAAGGTTTTCCAGTAAATATACAACAAAGACTACTCAGTAAAAAATTCGTAATTAAAAAAACATACAAACATCCGAACATAGTACCTCCTCCTTTTTGTGAAGTCGGTAAAAAAATAATGTTTCAAAATTGGAACCCGCGAAATCAATTCTCGATTCGTTCTAACAGAATCTGTCAATCCCATCCCTACGATGAACCGGTACAAATACCATGTTACGGGTATCGAACAAGTTATCGTGACATCACTATTGACACATTTACCGATGCAACTGGCCAGTTATATACCGTTTAGTGTAAACCGTCGTTAATTAAACTCATTTGACAGAACATCGATGCTTTACGGCCTGATACGGAAAGTTAAGGTACTGGCAGACAGGTAACAGGCGACAATGCGACAACACGAATTCCGTGATTACTGTACAGAAGTGCTGTCTTGAGCTGAAATCTGACTTAAACTGTTGAAGGGATGGAGCTATTTAAATAGTACTTTAGTAATTTTACTTGAGTAGTAGTACAGTACCTATTTTTATTTCTCACTCGAACGACTGACATTTTAATTCATCAACGTAAGTTACCAAATAGGATGATTTCTATGACCCTTTACGAGCCCTGAGAATGTCGCATTTCCAGAAACTTTTTTAGGTTTATCTATATCTCTTTCCATCGATGTCTATGGAAAGAAATATAGAAGAAAAAAATCTTTGAAATGATTTGTCGCATTGTCGCAATAGCCTCTGTCTGTGGGTACATTTACGTGCCATGAGAAACGTACTAATTATAACGTTATGGGTATGCACTTACGAATTATGTGTGAGAATGAATCAAGGTGTTAAAGCACTGTTAAAGTAGCGGTTTTTAACGCAAATAGTCATAACGGGAAATAAGGTGTGGATTATATTTTTGAGATATGTGAAGTGAACTGACTTTTGACATCGCTTCATAGTATAAAACAAAGTCGCTTGCCGCTGTCTGTCCCTAATTCCCTATGTATGCTAAAATGCTATGCTATTTAAAACTACGCAAAGGATTTTGATGCGAATATTTTTTTAAATGATATAGTGATTCAAGAAGAAGGTTTATATGTACAATACATGCAAAATATAGTTAATATCAACATTGCACCCGTTCGAAGGTAGAGCGGGTTGTTGTTGCTAGTTTTCTTATATTGGAGTTAGCGGCTTCAGTCGCGTTTTTGTCGAAAGTGCATATTGTGGAATCTAAAGAGGTCAAATTTTGTTATTGCTTTTATTAACTTGCTAACTGGCAAGATAATGATATTTTTTAAGCGATACTGAGCAATCGGGCGTTCAGCACATTGAGGACCTGCTCCCCTGCATTCGACGTTAACGAAACGATAGCAATTTGGCAAGAAGAGCTGGGCGGTAGGAGCATATCGAGCCGTCATATATTAGTTTTCCACAAAAAACTAATATTTACTATCTAAACCAAAATATGTAATTTCTAACAGAGTAGCCACTAACTACCTACTACCTACTTTTATCGAGAAAAGGTAATGAAAGAGATAACAGTTAAGTAAATGAGATAAGATTAACTACCGTACAAACAAAGAGAATTCGGTTACTAGGTCATCATAAACGATTGGCCTTTGTTTGTAATTTCGTTGCGGGTCCATTGAATAACTCCTCTCGTCTAAACTAAAAACTATTTTACTGTCTAGTCTGTCTGTCAATCCCCCTAGGTGTGTAAATATTTTTTTTTTTTATGGTGGGTAAAAATCATCCAATGACGAATCCCGCTCTTGAGCGTAACAGGAAACAGTGTCAGACTCTTACTGATTAAACACCCCACCCCGATCCTTCTTTGTCCTTCGCACTGGGGCCAAGCCTTCCTTTCAGAAAGAAACTCTGGGCCCCAGTAGGCTTCAACCCTTTTACAGAGTCCCTACGAGGTGTATATATGTCAGTGATTCCCAAAGTGGTCCAGGTGGAGCCCCCGGGGTCCACGGGAGACTTGCTAGGGCTCTACGTAGGCGTGAATAAAAAATGGGGGTGCATAAGATGTTAATGGGGGTCCACGAAAATGTATCTGCTTTTGATAGTAAAGAGCAAAAATGTAAGCACCTAACTAAGCAGATAATATTTTTATAAAGCAAGTGATTGTTACTTGTCCAAACTTAAAAACCATAAAACAAATGTTGTTCAAAATGGTTGGTAGAACACATGGTTGAAAGGATGTAAATGTTCGCAGATACACCCTGTATAGGGACAGAACTCAAAAGCGACACAATTTTTATTTTTTAGCGACTTTAAGAATGTGGTAGAAATGCAGCAGCAGGGGGTCCACCGAAACCAGCAAAATTTTGAAAGTGGTCCACGAGAAAAATAAGTTTGGGAACTACTGATATAGGTCATACTACTACTATGATTCTAGCAAAGGGAGGTTTATGTTACCGGCGGCATGTCTCAAAAATTCGTTCGGGCACACTATTTCTAAGAGAAAACTCAACTTGTACATCATTCAACTCATCAGCAACCTCTTCATTACCAGCACCTGCAGTAACCCCACTATTACAGCTAATAGCAGACGTTGACACGACTTCTTGCCCACCTGCTCATGACATAAGCCCGGCTTCCTCGTCGTTAGAATAGAACTCATTATCGTGAGCTGCGGATATTGTCTGTCACACACTGATTCCTCTTCACTTCCTTGATTATCTTGTAGATGGGTGAGGTGGAATCAATAAATTTATCTTTTCGTACTATACAGTTTTCATAACGTGTTGAAGGTTCGGCCAATACATTTTAACTGTGATTTCTATTTATTTATTTTATAATTCTTGTACACACATATATAAATTAAAAAGGAGAAACAAAATTACAGAAAAATGGTACAAAGGTACTGCTTACTTCTAAAAGAAATTTCTTACAGCAGACGAGACGTGAGAGATAATAAAAAATGTAGAAAATAGTGTGTAGGAATAAAAAAGGAGTTAATTAAATTTTAAATAAAAGTAATTTATTATTTATTTCTGTATTAAAAGCTTCGCCAACTTTGACCTATTTATTATTTTTATTTATTTCAAGTAACATTGCAGGACAACTCAGATGCCTTCTTTGAGAATTGGTAAGAAGTGGCTCAAAGCTGAGAACACTGGAAGGAATGGAGGCAGTACTTTGCCCAGCAATGGGATAGTATAGGACAGATATAATAATAACAATAGACTCATTGTATCTATTTATATTATAAAAATACTATTACAATTTAAATAAAATTATGTCAGATAAATTACATCACAAAACGTTTTAAATTACAATTAAATTATTAAAATTAAATTGCATAAGATTGTAATCGAACTATTTGTCTGTCAGTTCTATTAAAAAAATTGCATAAAATTAAAAATCAACTACAATAAATTACATTTCAGTAAACAATTATCATTTTTATAAAACGAGAGTTTGGTGTTTGCAATATTGTCATATCTTTTTAATATCGAAACAGTTTTTCATAAAAACACAATAGCAAATTTTCAAGCACTTGCATTGAAGAAATTGCTGTTGGTATTAAGTAAATAAAATAATTTTTATACGCATAATATCTCACACATAGTCATTTAATTCATAACGGCCCCGGAATTTTATAACATGACATAATATATGTGGAATTTAAAAAAAAACACGCCTACTCAAAATTATTAAAATCACAGAATTATCTGACCTTAATGAATATAATAAATATTATTACGCAAATTTTATAAGTAGGTATCTGAATAAACGTAAGTTCATATAAAATTAATTTTATGTAAGTAAATTCTTTTTTGTATAAAAATTAAATTATAAACGCAAAAATGCCTACAATATGCGTTACATCGAGCGTTTGAACTTTGAATAGCGAGTCCCTCCGAAATAAGTTTAAAGAAATCGATGTACTGACTCTGCCTTCTCTTTATATTTTAGAATGTATTTTATATGTTCGTAAAAACTTAGGACTTTTTAAAATTAGAAGCGATCTTCATAACAAAAACACACGTAATAAACATGAAATTGTTATACCTAAATGGAGATTAGCTAAGACCAGCAAGTCATTCTTAGTAAATAGCGTACGCTTTTATAACAAGCTGCCAAAGGAGGTGACAGAACTTACCGAGAGAAAGTTCAAAACTCATATTAAGCGTGTCCTAACTAAAAAAGCATATTATAAGGTTAGAGACTATGTCGAAGACACAACTGTCTGGCAATGACTGCTTCTGCTCATGTGGCCCCCTGGTAACTTATTAATATTCTGTATAATTGTCTGTTAACTGCTCCATCTTTTTTCATTTTTTTTTTATATACGACATCTCTTTATTCTTTTATTTTGATACATTCTCACAATATTCCTTATTCCATTTTATAGATCCATCACATAATGTAATTGTCTTACTGAGACTTGTGATTATTTTTCTTGCTTTTATATAGCCTCTTTTAATAATGTGAATGTAAGAACATTATAGACGCAAATTTTAGATGACTTCCTTCCCATTTAACGGTAGGAGTTTAATATTGACTGGTCTGCACTGTCCTTACATAATTTATGTGCTGTAATATGGAAATATTGTAAAGATAACAATTTTTTTAAAAGAGTAACCATGGAGTTTCTTGCCGGTTCTTCTCCATAGGAAACGACCAATTTGGAACCGTGCACTAGCATCTGACGTTTTATAAGTGCCCATGTAGGCCCATGTGAAATAAAAATTTTTGACTTTTGACTTTTGAATAGCAAAAGCACACAGCAGCTGAATTTTGTTATGAAGAGATGTTGTTAAATAAGGTACTTTATTTCGTTTATTTGTAAAGATTGACCACTATCAAACGCGAAGGCAACTGAGAACGCAGAGGTGGGTTTTAGTTAGTCAAAATTTGACGCTACTCCCTCGATTCAGAGCAGAAGGAGTTATTTCATTATCTAACACTATAAGTAAATCCTATGTTTTACACCACCTGCTTTTACGGAAGCATATATAATACGTATAAACCTTCCTCTTGAATTTATCTATTTAAAAAAAAACCGCATCAAAATCCGTTGCGTAGTTTTATATAATGATAAACATCCTATGTAATGATAAACATCCCTTACCGAAAACAACTCTTCTTGTAATGTAAAAAAGCAAATTACTCTATGTAGTTAACACCCTTACAGAACTCGGGAGTTAATTATATAAACCCTCACTACGTTCGCAATTAAAACTTAGCTTCGTTTCTTTCGGAATTCAACATGACACTGCGACTTAAAGACACTGTTTTATCCCCTGGGAAAACAATTTAATATTACAGCTAACAATAAACACTAGCTAATTTTACCACACGAGATCAATTAGCAATTAATAACACAGTTACGAGGCAATAAATTAGAAAACGGAAATATAAATCTTTACGAGAGCCCGCAGACTATTAAGAATGTTAGTGTTACACAATAATAATACATGTTTCTTTGATTATAGCAAGGCCAAGGGCGATTTTGAAGTTTAAGTTGAAGGTAAATCATATAAATCTAACTGTGTCAAAACTTTGGTAGAGTTGTCAAAAAATAAATGGCCCATTTTGACATTTTTGTATTGAAAACAACTCGTAAACATACTACTACCACTTACATATTTTTAAACACATACATATTATAGAAAAAAATACACCCAGACAACAGATTGAGCAAATCACACAAAGATTTGTCCCGGGCGGGAATCGAGCCCACAACCTCCGGCATAGCAGTCAGAGCCACTAACCACTAGACCAACCAGCCAATCATAATATAAAATTATTAATAATTATGATTAAATCCAAATTAAAATTCAATCATAATTATTAATATTTTTTTCTTTAATCATTGAATTTTAGTATTTAATGCATTATAAAATTATATTATTATTTACATCAAGCGGAAAATTATAGTCATCCAAAGTCATAAATAAACATTTATTATTAGTTTATGACATTACAATTAGATAAGTTATACAGGTAAAATGTTGCTTTTATTATTAAATTTATTTTTGTATTATAGCATCACATGCTAACCTGTTTTGCCACATTTAAACAAAATATCTTAGTTGTAGTAAACAACACGCGAAAATTAATATTCTGATTCTGTGCGAGTCACGTGTGAGAGTGGCACAAGACACAGAGTAAAAAAAATATTCTCTACTTACTAAAGCAGATATTTTTATATCGTTGATAAGTTCGGATCTGATGGAAACTGACGATGCGGCCGACAATGGAGTGTGCCAGCCAAGTTACAATCGTTTTGTTTAGGATGAACGCTTGGAGTTGCCCATGTCTTCAATTTCTTTGACTGAGCGTTGACATGACGTTAGAAAAAAAGAAATTGGGGGCGTAGCCAACTCAAAGAGTTAGACGTAAACGAAACGATTGTAACTTGACTAAGGGGGCTGTTGCCGCAGAGCGACGATAATAGTCGACGATTGAGTACGCTTATCCAGAAGTAACGTATTCACTCTTGACTTAAAGACCCGCCGGTTGTAGTTAGGAAATACTTGACACCGGCGGATAATTAAACTCCTTAGCTGTGTAGGGACTCTGCAAAAGAGTTGAAGCCTACTTGGGGCTAGGGTCTCTTCCTGAAAGGAAGGCTTGGCCCCAGTGCGAAATGCAAAGAAGGAACGGGGTGGGGTATTTAGTCAGTAAGAGTCTGACACTGTTCCGCTCCGCCCAAGAGCGGGATTCGTCATTGGATGATTTTTGCCCACCATAAAAAACTCCTTGGCTGTGAATGATTGTCTGAGTGAAAAACAAAATTATGAAACCCATACTTAATTATTATTTACGCTGAAATTCTTTAGCAAGTGTCGTAATCAGACATAAACAATATCAATTTCAGATAAAACAGATATTGCTTTACGTCAATGAAAAATAAAAATTAAGTCACCGTGCCAGTACTAACTTATCTAGACAACAAAACTTTATCAAACTGATTAAAAAGTTAAAACACTTGACATTACAAGATAATACTTTTGACATTGAAAAAGTAGCGTCTAGGTTAGACAGGAATTTAAATATTTTTTAGTAATAAGGCCAATCTTAATCTCAATATCTGACAATGTGATAAGACCGTCCGGAGGAAAACTTTGATATACGTGGTCAAAATAATATTGTAAAGGCAAATGTCTGTATGTGTTTGTTTATTTCTCGTTCCAGCTCAATCGGCTTAACGTATTAAAATAAAGTTTGGAATACAGGTAGACCATGTCTGGAAATAGAATATAGGATTTAAAACCGATAGTGTGTTCTCTTAGACTAATTTTCTACTATCACACGGAAGATAGGCCGGTCAAAATCGACATTAAACATCGCAAATGCATATACAATCTACAATATTTTTTTGTGGTTTGGTTTCTTGAGAGTAAAGATCAAAGTTTGCAACATTTAAAACCACCTATTTTAGTTTTTTCTATAAAACTACCTTATGGAAGCGTTTTTCAAGTATTTTTATTTATAATTTAATAAAGCTAATAAAATTTACTACAATTTGTGCTTAACTCCAGCAATAGTTGCAGAGATACAGCAAGTCAAAGGTAGGCAACGCGGCTCAATATTATTTCAAATCAAAACTAAAACAGTCGGTATTATTATCAATAAGAGGTATTCCATCGTCGAAAACTAGAAATTAGTTTTTAATTGGTCATATCCAAATAGACTCAAGTTTTAAAGTGTTTGCAAGTCAATTTCAAAAGTCACACAAATCTTGTTTGAAATCCAATTCTAGCCAAGCCTCTTAAGTGTCCACATCCGTTTAATCTCAATACTTTTAAATTAAGTCGTTTAAAACTAAGTAAATAAATGCAATGAACAGGAATATAAATGAGTTAAATGCAAAATAAACGGAAAATGGTTATATTTGTTTATTAAAATAGAGTTCGCAGTAATTATCATAAAGGGGAAAGTGACTCAGTCTGTTTATTTGCTGCGATTTCACGGCTGTGGTATGTTTTGAGCTGTATTTTAATTAATATTTGCTGGTTTTGAGGTACTTAATTAAACACTTAAGCGGTTGTAATGCCGAGTGGTCTACACTGTCCTTCCTTACTTGTTAACATCGTAATACTAGCTTTTACTTGCAGCTTCGCTTCCGTCAACGGACGTAGGGTCCGTTGACTCTATCTTCTTCAACCCTAATTTATCCTGCTCTAACCTACTATTATCTACCCTACTTTACCCTAAAAAACGACCAATTGTAACAGTGCACTAGCTTCTGACCTTTTATAAGTTGTAAAGGTTACTTAGTAGGTCTATGTAAAATAAAGTATTTGGACTTTAACTGAAATCATAATAAGACTTTTACAGAATAGACACAGCCACACGAGTAAAAAAAAAGAAAAGAAAACTTTTTATTTCTGGGACACACTCTTAACAATAATAGACAAGTAATAAATTTAAAATGGACAATAATGTGAACAAAAAAAATAGCACCTAGTTAGTTAGTTAGTACCTAGATCCTTAACTTTTTTTTTGTTATACTTTAAAATACAAAAAAAAATAGATCCAATACTATAAATCGCTAACCATCTGGTGAATTTTGGTCAAACGTGAGCCTTCCTAAAATAAAATTTTAAAAAATCTCATTATAACTAACAACCTGCCTACACAAAAAAAAACTGTTGCAACTATGAACCAAAAAGCTAGTTTCGTTTTAAAACTACTATTAAAATGCCGTAAAAGCATAAACTACGAGCAACGCCAAAGGCACAGCTATTACTTATCAATTAAGTTAACCGACTGCAACCCACAATACTGTTTAAATTCAATATAAATCACGCCTAGCTTTATGTATGATTATGTCGTTAAATAGTAGTCCTAATGAATAGTAAACTGATAGTTTGTAGCAGTTCTGCTAGAAACTGGGTATGTCTAGTGATGTATTATTGCTCCTTTATTAGTTACTCAGTACACAAGTTTCTTGAACCTAGGCTTTTTTTATGGTGGGAAATCATAATCAAATCATCCAATGACGAATCTCGCATTTGGGCGGGGCCGGAAACAGTGTCAGACTCTTACCAACCAAACGACCCACCCCTTTCCCTCTTAGCCATCTTCCCAGGGTCGGACCTTCCGAAAGCCGTACCGGGGCCCCAGTAGGCTTCGGCCCTGCAGTTGGGCCTCTTCATTTGCTGACAACTCCTTGAGGCACGCGGTTCATTATGGCGACAATTGGGCTCCCCCAATTGTCGTCATAGTCTGTGGATGTCTTTCGGCTGAAATTATGATGATGAAGAAAAGGCATGATTTCTATAAAAAAAATCCTGTCATTTGAGAATTTTCTCACAATGCAGATCTCGCTTACGCATTAATTATACTTCGTGGAGGGAAAGGGTGGCTGCATCATACTTTTTTTTACCAAAGAAAGATAGAATAATTAAGTTTTTTTAATTGTTTCTATATTTAAGCTGTATTAAAATACAGCTTAAAGTTATTAAAAAATTCTAAAAATCCTAGGATTTTATGAGATTTGCAAAATCCATCGCAATTTTGAGAAGAGTCCAAAAATCCTGAAATCTCAGGATAAATATTAATATAATATGGTAACCTTACTTGAACCTAGAGCGAAGGAAATAGATGCACGTGCGACTTGAGATTAGGGTTGTCTAATACATTCAGAAGTTATCGATATCGATCTTTGATACCGATGAAAGATCGAGCAAATGCACCGGCATTTAGCCGCTAGCTATATCCCGCGGTTTCACACGCGTCTTTGGTTACTGCACCGCTGCTGTAAATTGTAGCTTGATGTTATATTTGTTAAGTAATAACCTTAGATTATAAAACAAAATGCAGATAGACCGCGCGGAACACGAAAGTGAAGCCAACAAAATAAATACAAATAGAAAAACGAATACACTCTCGCGTCAGTACGGCACGAAGCGTCGCATCGCGATCGTAAGTACGTCACTGTAGGTCAAGGACAATATTCATATTTTCGAGAATAATGCCGCCTTGCGTGTTCAAACATTGCAAAAATTGTTCCCAAAAACAAAAAAAACAAGGTGGAATATCTTTTCATATGTAAATAGTAATTATTTGTTTATTTAGACATTATTTTACGTGATTACTTTTAGTGAAATCTTGGAACACAAAACCTTAACAAAATCTCCCAGTGTTGTTAGTTTATTTTGAAACATTTACCCTTAAGTTGGGAAATTTGTATTGAAAACAAGATTATCAATTTAAAAAATATTTATTTCGATAAAAGTGTTTTGTTTGTTTTGCCTTTTGGTTGATATGTTTGACGTATGTGTGTGTGCCTTAATTACTAAAACTATTGAATTTTTTGTCTCTAATAATAATTATGTAATAATATTGAAACATATTGATATTGATCAATTAATTTGGACACTTGTCGGCAGTTTGTCGGAAATTCGGTGATAGTGAAACTTTCTCGATAAATTGGCTAACCAATACTAAAATAATTTTTTATTTCGAACCAGTAGTTCCTGAGATTAGTAAGCAAACAAACTCTTGACATTAACATTTAGCAACACGAAAACCTTGTCAGTATCACCACGAATCCCATTCATAAATCGTCTGTCACTTGTTACACAAAGTTAACAAAACATCACACAACAAAAACCAATTAAGAAAATCCACATGTACCTAAGCATTTATCCAACTTGTCGAAGAAGCGTATCACAAAATCACGCCCTAATGCATTACCTTACACTACTAATTAACAAAAAAAAAACAAATGACAACAACAAAAAAAAACAAATGACCACAAAAAAAAACAAATGACAAAACACCGGACAAAAGCCACTTGCTCAACCCTAGGGGCCGCTAATTGCTGAGAAACAAGTGGTAATTACGTGCCCAGCGCTGCCCAGCAGTGAACAACGACACACTAGTACAGCACATTATTCATTGAAGAAAGTAAGACCAAACTAACCCGTAGGGGGTTTTAGATTGATTTAATCGCGGAGATTAACCGCTCACATTGGTAAAATCGATGTAATTTTATTAAAAGAAAGTGTGCTAAGTATAGAAATTATGATAGTAATCTATTTTGTCGGATTATAACAAAGATTTTGACTTATCGATGTGCCGCACGTGGGCTTTTAAATTCGGTTTCTAGTGTTTTCTAGCTCAGAAATTTAAACAATTTATATTAATATGAAACTATTGCCTACTGCGAATATAATCGTCACAGTAGGCAACATTGGGGTTACAAGAATTTAAGTTAAGATGGTTCTCAGAATTTGTTTGGCAGAAAGTAGAGTGGATATTAACTACAGAAGAGAGAACTAAAGAAAATATGAGTTATAATATTCTGTATTCTTTGAAATTGATGATTGACAGAACTAAAGGATGAAGTTGCGCCAGCACTAGCATAATACCGCCTATTGTACAATTATTTTTTATTAATGTTTGTCCTGTGATAAGCTAAGGTGTGCAATAAACTTATAAAATAAATAAATAATACAAGGCAGGGACATTTTTTTCTTCACGCACCATATTGCCTCTCCTCCAGCATTGGTTGTCTGGTTAAGTTTAAATTATGATAAAAACTAAATCTACAGAAAAATTTAGAGAGGTATCAACAAGTTGGAACACACTAACTTTATGTGTTTCACAATAATAAAATGTTGGCCCTGTAAAAAATTTCTTAGGAATTTGATGACACATAGTAATTCAATAATAATAAAGACACACACTCAAATTTTAAAATATACAAAACAAGAAAACAAAATGGCGACTGATAAAATTATAAGATACAAGTAATAAAATTAAATTAAACATACACAATTTGCGAAAAAGCCCTTTATTGAGCCCTAATAGTACCATAATGAGTATGTGACAATATTTAGCTATCTACCTTTTAAGGGGGCACTAGAATATCCGTTCTGCCTAATTACCATCTTCTAACAGTAAGTTTGACACGACTCCAACAGTATGTCATGTCGCATAATATTTATGAGGTAGACTTAACAATGCAAGTTAAAGATAATGGACGCTAGGCGACGTTGTAGTAGAGACCAGATGACATTATTAGTAAATTAGCTTACAATACGACGCCTGTCTCACCAGGCGGTACATTTCTACTCATAATATTACCAGCGACTGGAAGATAAAGTAGCAGTTTGGTTATTGAAAGAAAGAAAAGAAAAACAATTTTTATTCGGCCCAAACTAGACGCACATACATATGCCCAATATAAGACAAGCTCCAATTTTCCCGTACTTATTTAAAAATATGGTTAGGAATCACGTTCTCTCCCCTAAATATAGCATAATCAATCTTATATACCTTAGTGGAAGATAAATAAATAAATATGTTATCATTTTTTTTTGTTAGGTAAAAATCATCCAATGACGAATCTTGGGCGGAGTGGGAGACACTGTCAGATACTAATATTTGACGATTATCACACAACGCCGTCTAATCTCAAGCTAAGCAGAGCTTCTTATGAGTACTACACAACTGATAAACATGCTTATATTTCTAAATACATAAACATATATTATAGATAAATTACAACCACACACAGAACAAATGATCGTGTTTATCACACAAACATTTTTCATGAGTGGGAATCGACCCACGACCTCCGGCATAGCAGTGAGGATCACTAACTACTAGACTGACAGGCCAGTCAAAATTATTTTATCCATTATAATCCAACTTTTTCCAACTACGTTAAGTTATATTATACCTAGCTAAATTTAAAACTAAGAAGTCTACTTATTATGTGTACGCGGTTAGAGCATTCCAGGTGCAAGCATGCAGAAAAGATGCAATAAATTATCTTTATTAGAAGAACGTGCTGATAGGCCGTTTAATTAATTGTACACTACTGCCAAACGTCTCATTAAACAATTCAACCAAATAACAAGTTATAACACGCACTATTGCATATTAGTACAATTAATTACAATCACTTGCAATTACAATCAGTTCGTATCATGTTCGTACACTTTTCATTCATATTTCTTTTTACAAGCTTTTCTTTAGTTTCACACTTTCACCTGTCTCGATGTTTGTGAACAAATTTTGTAAATTAAAGATCCACTTCCCGGTTACCGATTGAGCTTAAATTTTGCATGCTTAAATTTGATCCACTTCCCGGTTACCGATTGAGCTTAAATTTTGCATGCTTAAATTTGATCCACTTCCCGGTTACCGATTGAGCTTAAATTTTGCAAGCTTAAATTTGATCCACTTCCCGGTTACCGATTGAGCTTAAATTTTGCAAGCTTAAATTTGATCCACTTCCCGGTTACCGATTGAGCTTAAATTTTGCAAGCTTAAATTTGATCCACTTCCCGGTTACCGATTGAGCTAAAATTTTGCATGCTTAAATTTGATCCACTTCCCGGTTACCGATTGAGCTTAAATTTTGCATGCTTAAATTTGATCCACTTCCCGGTTACCGATTGAGCTTAAATTTTGCAAGCTTAAATTTGATCCACTTCCCGGTTACCGATTGAGCTTAAATTTTGCAAGCTTAAATTTGATCCACTTCCCGGTTACCGATTGAGCTAAAATTTTGCATGCGTGTGTCAATCAGATGAAAATACAAAATTACTATAAAGATGGAACCAGAAGACGTCCCCATCGAGTTTGGGCTCATATGTTTCGTCTTGACGAGTTTTGAATATGTAGCTATATACCTATAGCTATAAAAGCTTGCTATGAAAAGAATATTTACATTGAAAACTTGTTACATGTAAGACACAAATTACTTCGACAAGTAAAAATGATTGTACTCATAAATGAGACCGTAACAAACAACAACTCAGTCCATACGTCATTGGATATAACACTGACACTATTCAGATTACAGGTATAATTTCCAATTTTCCTGTATTGAAGTGTAACGTATAAATATACTTAATATTATATAGGTATTTTAAAATAAAATTAGTAGTGTACTATTTATTGTATTGAGAGCAGTGGTGGCTCAGTGCTAGCTGCCTCGACTTATTGAGTGATAGGTGGAGGATTAATAATCAGGCAGGCGCATTACTTTGTGTAATTTATTTCATGACCACTGCTCTTAAAAAAACAAATGAAAACTTCCTGAGGAAACCATCATGAGATTCGAATAGATGTGACATCCAATCCGATCTGGGCTCGCGGGGTATATTATAGGCCATTCGATCTCCTACAGAGAAGGCCTGAGTCCCAGTAGTGGGAACATTATAAGGCTGATTATGATAATATATGCTGAGTTTTGAGTCAATTAAACTTTTTAACTCCGAATTCTGGGAAAATACGTATGTCTTTATAACTATATACTTCGAAACAATACCAAAGACCATCAAAGACACTTAAGCTATTAATTTACTTTTATTTATCTTCAATTAAGTTACAGTTAAGCTTACAAGAAACAAGCTTTCCTATTCAAATGAACTAAGCACGGTCAATGCCTTGTTCTTATTTTGATTACACAGTAATTTCCGAGATGAGGTCTACTAAACAGACCTCCATTGATAATGATAGAGAACAAGTTAACTAGTGCAACTTCAGACAAACCACATGTCTAACAAAGTTTCTACGAGCCGCCAATCAGCGCAATTCGTACTAGGGAAGGGGTCATAACCGAACGAATTCGGAAACGAAGATTGAAAAATTTGGTTTGCCGAAATCGGAACCGAAAATCGAGGCCGAGACAGAGGTGTCAAATTTAACACTACTAAAAGTAATAAAAAACTAAGTATACATTAGTGAACTCTCAACATTCAAAGATTCAAAGCATTTTATTTCAAATAAACCATTTACAATAAAAACAAAACGGGGCAAACTTGGCCGGAGATCGCCTCAAGAAGTTTGAAAGGAAAAAGGGGAGGCCTTTGCCAAGCAGCGGGATACAAAGAAGGCTATTTAAAAAAATCCATTTACAAGCACAAATAAAGGTCAAAAAGTCAATCCGTCAAAAAAAATGCTAATAGCGTATTCAAAAGCGTAGATCTCTATAGAAAAGAATGTGCAAAAAAAGAAACTACAATGGACAGTCTTTTTTAATTATGTTATTTACAATATAAATATCTCGATAACATGTTTTTTTTTTGTCGCTGCTTTTATTTGAGAACAAAGAACAAAAAAACAAATTCTAAATGTTCATATTAATCTACATTCTTCTTTTCTGTGGCAAAATCAATCGTAAATTCCGAACATTCACAATCGGATCTGCGTAACATCTCTGATTCACTCTTGATAATATGCAAAAGGTGTCAGGCAACGACCGGGGCAACTGTCAGACCTTTACTATTGGTCTAATTAACGGATATCCGTCGCCGTAAAGAAACCCAACACGTCTATAAAATTACTGCTTGCAGATTTTCTAATATTCACTGTATTTTCTTTGCAAAAAATGTGGAATGAACTCAGCAACTCAGCTATTGGAAAATATAGGTTGGTATTAAAAATAAAGAAAAATCTACTTTCCTTTTGCAAGAATACTGGGCGGTTGAAATAATTACTGGCTTTGCAAAGAAAGAAGTAGTTACGGAGGAGCATAATGTTAAAGATAAAAGATTCGCATCTGTGTGATGTAATGACACAAAGAAACGTTGGTGAAATTAATTTAATTAGTCTGCACAAGGAAAGACAGCTAAGTATCAATTAAAATAACACTAGCACTTGTATCAGAGATATAACCTGTAACATATTATTTATACACATGCAAGTCAACTCTCGCATATTACGCGGCAAATGAGTAGATCCAAAATGGTCCTCGCTTCAAGTGAGACCCGAAAATCTGTTACTGCATTTTTTTTTTTTTATTAACCATCACACAACGCCGTCTAGTCTCAAGCTAAGCAGAGCTTCTGTTATGAGTACTAGACAACTGATAAACGTACTTATATATTTCAAATAAATACATATTATAGATAAATTACTCCCAGACAAAGAACAAATGATCGTGCTCATCACACAAACTTTTGTCCTGGGTGGGAATCGAACCCACGACCTCCGGTATAGCAGTCAGGGTCACTAACTACTAGGCTGACAGGCCAGTCAAAAAAAAATATTTAAGGTCGATCGCCACGCGGGCTTGTGGATGGCGAGTACGATGGCACAACTTTTTCAATTGTCAAAATTCAAGACAATTGACGTCCGAAACGTGTTAAAATTCCTCAAATTCAGAAAGACTAGGATGCGAAATCGACTAAAGAGATGTGTAACAAATTATAATAAGGCTTTATATAACAAAATCATAAAGTTACACGGAAGGTCCCCTGATACCGATGACGTAATCAACCAGCTTAAAACATAGGTAATTTAAATTGCACGCAGGGCTGCGCCGGCGCACAAGCACCGGAAAAGGGCGCGACAGTTGAACTTTCGGCCAATAGCATTCGCATTCGAGTCGATGCATCCGATGCGAACGGACGTGCGTGACTCAGGGGCCTGCGATGTTAGCGATTGAACGCGTTTTGCACATGGATTATGTGTTACAAACAAGATAGAAATGATAAAGCATGCTTCCTTTTATTATGTTTGTTGCTAAGTAGAGGGGTCTGATAGGAGTGTTTTCATTCAAAACAGTATTTTTTAAAGGGCATTGTGACATTTTCTGCACTCGTCGAGTGATTAAAACTTCCTTGTTTCTCAAAATCATTAAGTATTGGTCCAATATAATAAGTCTTTGCATTTCTGAACGATTAAATTCAAATATATATTTATTTCTTACAGATATTATATGGGCACTTATAAACCATCAGTAACTAGTTCATGAATTTAATTGGTCGTTTCCTATGGAGCAATACTGCCAAGAAACTAATATTTATGTAATAACTCTGACAAGTTCGGAATGGATCGTATTTTAGTCTAACCAAATACCTGTCTAAACTCCATAACCTAGTTACTGAGTTAAAATTTGTTGCACGGGGTATAACGAACCAATGACATCATCATCATCTTCAACTGCCCTTATCACGTTTTTTCTTCCATCCTGTCCTGTCACTGGTCACGCTATCACTAATTCCCTTCTGTTTCACATCGCTTCTCACACAATCCATACATATTTTCTCATGGTTTTGGTCTACCTCTCCAACGAATGAATGACATAACAGTAAGAAACTAAAAATACACCAGAAATAAATTAAACTCATTATTTGAATACCAACCAGTGTGACGCCATAATCAAAATCAATGTCAGTTGCTTGAATATTTAACATAATTCACCATATACCATTTAATAAAGTAGAGAAGTAGATCTCTGATCCAGCCAGTGTAACGCTTGATAATATAACAATTAATATGAAAATTAACATTGTGTAACGCATTTTGCCTTTTTTCGCTATTTCCGTCTAATTAAAGATGGAAATCGCTGCGTTAAAATTTTTTTCTAGGTTAAAAAATTACCAAGTTGATGTATCAAAAAAAATGTATTTACGTAGTAACGTGTGTTTGATAAAGATGTCTAACTTGCAATATAAGAATATATTTAGCTGTGTGATTTCAATATTCAATAAGTATTATCGTTTCTGTCTGATCACTTAAAGAAGGCAAACCAAACCTATGAAATCTTAGTTTTCAGTGCAAGCAAAAATTAACTTAGCAGTAATCGGGCGAAAGTGTCTTCGATGGTAGGTACATATTTCAAGTCGATTAACATCCACCTGTTGACGAGAATAATTGAGCGATTCATATAATCATATATACGACTTTCTGAAATCACACATAATTTTCTAAAGAGTCAAAGCAATTTGCAAAACTCCAGATTGACGCGACCGATTCGATCTAACTTTTTCTTTAACAACTATATTTGTTGAAATCTCTGGAAAGTTCTTGGGAAGAGATTAAAAAAACAATACGTTTTTTTTTATTATTTTTAAATTGTTTCTACATGTCAATAAAAGGATTACATGTTAATATCATTTGACAAAATCAGCTAGTACACGAATTACTAACACCTATTAGAGTTGAAACTCAAATAAACCTATCCGATTTTGCATCAAAATATCTGCATCAGCCTTTAGAAACGTCGATTATCTATTTAATTCCCTGCATAGTAAAATAAATAAGGTAGCAGTAAGCTGTCTAGCGTAATAGCCAATTACTTATGATGTAAATTACTATTATTTGGATCGGTAAACACTTCAGACCGGACGGATATTAATTTTCAATCTCTTACGCCAAGGTTTAACATTAAACAGGTTATTTAATAGGAAACCTATTAGAGCTGCAGCGATTGCAGGTTTAGCCTATTATATAATCTAGATTATAGATTAATCTATCGATCTTAATTCGAATCTCAAATATCCGTTGCGTTTTCGCCTCATCGACATCGAAGGACTGGAACATTTTGCCTGCTGTTGTCTTCTCGTCCGATTATAATCTTCAAGGCTAGTGAATAGGCTCTTAATCAACTAGTACGCTTCACTATCAAGGATTCCATTACTGCTTACTGTCAGGTTGGATCGCAGTCAAGCACTACTTTATTTAATTTTTTCCAACACTTGTTTCTATAGAAATCTTTTTCAGCATGTACATATTGCTGGAAAAGATTTTTAAGGAATTTAATCTTTGTACCTATTTTTCTATTACCGTCTTCTTGCAATTTTATTATGTGTATGTACATAAATTGATAAAAAAACAGATTAAATAAAATCATTAATACGAATCACGTGAAAGCAATAAAATCGACCTGTTTTCTTACATTAAACTTAAATATCCGTTGCATTTATCATAATTATTGTTGATCTGAAAATTGTCGTCGAATCAAACATGCTTCAAGACCAATAACAGTCAGTATTAATGGTTTTATTTCCTCTTATGAAAAGGAAAACGTTAGCTGTAGTTAAACCAGTCTTTGCTTATGTATCTTCCTCAATAATTCAACAGCTTAGTCATACCAGCTTATATGAATTCTCACGTAGACCGTACGTCAAGATTATGTATGCAAACAGAAATATGCATATATTTTTCGTTCACTCTCAGTAACATGAACTATGTTATTATTATTTGTGTCAACTTAGTGTCATTTAATCCTAGCTTGCATCATATTTGCATAAGCGAAGAGCTAAGGAATAGCATTCGCTGTCGGCTTCTCTATTTTCAATACGATACATTTCATTGTAAACCTACCCATAAAGAATGGACACTATTGTTTCTTTAAAGAATAAATTATATTTTCGTTTCAAAAGTCAAGAGGTTTTTCTACAGTCTGGACTTATCCAAAGTTCTTGCGAAGGATCCTACATACATCCTGATTACGCTGTATAGTCATCCCTATAGCAACAAAAACAAATATCATCCGACAGAAGAATCTTTTTAGAAGTAAGATAATTTCCCAGAAGCCGAAGTACTACGCTCATACATATTTGTAAAGAATTGTTCACAACAATCTATACAATTATTTAAATTTCTTGTACAGTAGTGATAAATAGGCAGACTTAATACAACAAGACATTTTCTAGAAGTTAATTGTAATAAAAATATTGTTATACTCGTCAACCTTTGGATTAAAAAAGACAACTAGAGAAACTACTGGATATTATATATAGAATGAATATCATTAAGATTAGGTGTTTAGATAATAAAATAAATACCTATACATATACTAGCTTTCTGCAAGCGGCTTCGCCCGCTTGAAAATAGGTTTTCGCACCAACTTTAGACACGCGTTTCTTCCCTTTAGGGCTGAATTTTGGAAAATCCTTTCTTAGCTTTCGTCTACGTCATAAATTGAAGCCCTGTGCAAAATTCCACGTTCCTAGTCCTAGATAGATAGAAGATAGATGAAACAATTGCCTACTTGAAACAATATTCCAAAATACTATTAAAACCGAACAACAAACCCATGATTCACAGTGGATCCTGTAATTATGTCGCGACTCGTGCGCCCGCGCAGGGGCGGACCGGGATACATCGCAGGCGTGACCCCGCGACAGGAATATATATTGCCACATCCTTGAATATATTGCACTACTATAATATATGTGCTAAGGTGGTCATTGATCTAAAGCTTAGTGTAGGATAGGTCTTGAGTTCTTAAACAGAAAATGGCGTGAACGTTTCAATTTTAAACAATAAAAGCTCTTTTATTATTCGATTAAGCTGATGAAGATATATGTACAAAGTAAATGCCCTACTATGATGTACAATAAACTCGATTGTACATCAAAATAGTAACAATTTCACAGAAACTTAAATCAATATGGCGGTCTTATCGCTGACATCGATATCTACCAGAAAAGTACTGATGAATGTGTGATAATAGTCCATAATGCTGATGAAGATATACTTACAGCTCTCTAAAATAATCATTTTGAAAGACTATAGTTTATTGAAACGAGAGGTAATCACGAAACAAAACATTGTTAATGATGATTTTGCTTTGTACTGCAGAATACTTAGTATAAGCTCAGACAGCAGGTCATGATAATGAAAATGGTATAGATAAAACTGTAATTTCAATAAACGCAAAAACATTTTGAAATCGGACATTGACAGCACGATGGCCAAGGTGGTTCCAAATATTTTATGGCCTACACAAAGTTATTCCAGACTAGGATGTATTTGAGTTCAAATATTTGTAAACGCACTCACGATATAGGAGTATTTCCTAGTGCGTCATTCATAAAATTTCTCGACGTTACTATAAATTTTCAATACATTCAATACTTGCACAAGCTCAACTATAATACTAAATCAAGTGCTATTGTTATTAAAGCTAACACAGAATTTAGTATCAACGGTGTTCCTATAGCAACAGTAACTATAACAGTTAATACAAGGTGCAAAGAAATAAGACCTTTATATTACTTAAAACAATGAAGTTTTTCATCTCCTCATTGTTTGCCGTATGTTAATGTGCTTGTTACGAGATTTACGATTTCCGTATTCTACTTAAAAGGGAGATTATAAAATTTTAATTGAGTGCGTAGTTTGGATTCAGTCCAGTCGTGTTTATTAGACCACGTCTCCGTTATTTTTTTCTTTTTTCATAATATTTGTAAACAAATCTGTTCATAGACTGTCTATCATTGACAGAACTGAAACAGCTATAATTGTATCAACAGTAGTCAACAGTTTTAAAATATTATTTTACTCACTACTTCCGCAAACAGTAATTTCATTAATGATCAATTCATTTTTATTTTTTTATAATAGAAACTTCCTCCCAGAATCACATTATGTGACACTAGCACATCAATAGAGATGTAATAATATAAGACCACATTATACTATTTAAATTACCCATAATAGTGCCATTAAAAGTACGTAATTAATGTGTTTCGTAACATTTATTACAGTATTCTCTTCGTATTTGGTTTAAGGGCACCATTAGTAGGTAAATGTAGGTACGCAATGAATATTTTTCGTGTGAAGTTGTATTTAGAGCATCGTGATGAAGTATAATAATGATTAAGAATAAGAAAAAGTCTATCATCATCGTTAGGCGTTTTAGAACACGGAAATTGTACAACATGTATCTATGTGTTAACAACAACAAAGATATTTGTCCTAAAGGTTGACGAATCATTTTTTGATTATAGATTAAAGTCAAATATTGAAGTTACAAAAGAAGCATTCTTTAAATATGAATAGTTTATATGTCTCAAAAGGGCAGCCTTTAAGTACCGCATCCTCGAAAAAATGTGGACCAAAAGTAGCACAAAGCAGTCCGACGGGGTTCTCGGGGAATAATATTATCTAAACCCGACCAAAGGAGAGTAAAAATTATTAAAAAAAAAACATACCCATGTGCTTGCTATTTAAGGAGATATTTATGATTTTACTTGTCTTCAAGATTTCATTCTAATTCGTTCACCTGTTTGAACGTAAACTATTACACAAACTTTCGCCTTCAATATATTAGTGTGATTAAAAGCTAATACTGCGACTCAACACAATACACCTGTACTCAAACCCAATTAAACGCAACCGCCTTTCAACCATAAACTTTAACTAAAACATTTCACGTTAAATAACAAAGAACATTTCCAAATAGGTCACAAAGGTGCAGAAAGCGGTTAAAATTTATTTAAGAACAATAACCATAAACAAGTTAGTGGTGGAGATAAGTTTGATTTACAGGCTCCAAAGATCTCTGCAGCATGTTTCCATTCGCACCTCAGTGATAGATGATTGGCTCCCATTGAATTATTTCTATTAAGTTGCGATATTGATTCAAAATGAATACGGATACAAGATTTGCTACTTCGGTTAATATTCGAGGTGAAAATAGCAGGTTTGACTGGATTTAGGAAATAATTTATTGGATTAAGAAATTTGATTACTTTTGCAGTCATGGTTAATTTGGCAATTACAAATCAATTAGGATTACTTTGCAGCTTGTGTTGTTTATCAGGTAATCCATTTGTGATTCTTTTAGAGAATTATTTGACTACTCAGGACAGGTTTTAAGTTCCTTAAATGTATTGGCAATATCCTCTATAGCTTCATTGAAAACAGCAGTATCTTCTTTGCAAACCGTAAATTTTCTTGAGAATATTTATACTGCCTCCTTATTCGCCTCGATGTCTTCCGCTTTTCTTGTTACAAAGGCGAATTTTACAATATCGGTAATTTAATAAACATTACTACCCAACACCTCGTAATAACGCCTCTTGGTATTTAATAGTACCTATTTATTAACCCCTTCAAGGTAAACTCGCGTAATCGTAATAACACGCATTACATCACCCACGCTTCTTTCCTTTTAAGATTCAAAGCAAAATTTAAAGCGACATACAACACAAAGCTCCATTAATGCTATTAGGGGGCCAACACATTTGTACACGAATTCAACTGCGCGGGAGTGCTGTGTCAAAGTGAATGAACAATAAGACAAAAGCTCTGTTGACAATACACATATTGTACTGTAAAATGGAGAGACCCATGCAAAAATCACACCCGCTACGGCTAATAAAAACTATGAACTTTTTCCGCATGCGTTTAGCGTGCACCCCCGGAGCGTTGTACAAACACATGCGTGGATCAATAACTTGTTCCCGCTAATGTGAACACTCCCTTACTGTCACAAAATACGTTTGAGAACTACATTTATGACTACATTGCATACGGAGTGACAGGCCGGTAGCGCTACTCCTACGCTAACCATAGACTATAGAGTTACTGAACCGTTTCGAATTTACATTGAGTTTGAATTCGTTTAAGATTACTGTTGTCAGATGGTTTGAAGAGTCAACTGAAAAAGGTTTAGAGAATAAATGTAAATTTTAAACAGCATTATTTAAAAAGTAAGCTTTACAACAATAATATGACTGGTATAAGATTATAGAGAGTATCTTAACCTAGAACAAAATAACTAAAAAATGCATAGACAACGACGGATTTGATTCCGTTACCGAATTCCGACATGAATTAAGAAACAAGACTAGACTTAATACTTCTATCAATAAAGCTTAAAATATTTAAGAAAATATAAAATAAAGGTATAAAGCACGAACTATACAAAATATAAGACAAAGTTGTCTAAGTGAAAACAGTATTAATCTAACATTTTCACTTGAACTGCACCTATGACAATAACAAATAATTTACAGTAAAGACATTTGTATGAGGCAACACTTTCTCTAAACTTTGTATCAAATAAAACAAAGCTGGACCTTTTATTCGACGATATTGAATGTAACAAACTTGGCTGCAAAACTAGAAAACAGACTATAGTACTCTGTTGTAACTTTTATTAGGCAGCTACTACTAACATCTTCTTTAATATCTACAACTTTTATGTTAAGATCTAACAATTGCACTTCTATAAATTACTTATAGTAATAAGTATTTCTATCATATGGATGATTTTTTTTTTAATTCAAGTTCTGTGGAAAGTCATTAGCAGATTTATCGACATCAGCATCAATTGCCACTACTAAAAATTTAATGGAACATACATTGTCATGGAGACCTTTAAAAGGCAGTCAAAAAAAACGAGAATATAAATCTGGCGACTTGTTAAAAAATACTTAAATGGATAATTTATAACAAATCATCATCACCTTGGACAATGTTACTTAGGGTAGATGCAACATGTATTCTTATTATTCATCTACCTTTACTTTGGCCTCTCACTCTTCAACCACATCTACATGCCAATCCATAACTTTTTCAGTAACATGCTTTTCATTCTTCTTCTTCACATGACCACTAACCACATGACCAATAGATTGCATACTACTACTAGTAGCTACTACTACTAGTCGTAAAACAACTTAGTAAACACGACTGTCCATTGTCACTTTCAAAACTAAAATTACAACATACAACCGTTGCTAGTTTGAAACTACTTGATACTTGAAAGAAGGAACAACAAAAGGATTGATGACCGCACAGTATCAAGGACACAGCAATTTGCATCGATCTATCGATAGAAATAAACGGTTATCGTGACTAAAGCAATTATAGAGGGGATACGTAATAAACTCCAATAGAAAAGATTGATTGGGAATGAAAAAGTGTGTTGTTGTCGTGTAGACGTTCCCATGGAAAAATGATCGTCGTTAGCAGATAGCTTTATTTTAGAAACACTGAAATAAAATTTAATGTTAGGATCGACGGGATTGAATCTAAACGTTGATTGCTTAGGTTATTGTCGATATGTTAGTGCTACAAACAATAAAAATCTTAGAAGTATAAGAAATAATAGAAGTGGAAATTGACAGAAACAGTATTATAATAAGCACTGGCATAATCACGGGTTAGCACCACGTTCCATTAAAAGCGTCTAAAAGGGCCTTTGCGAATTGGTATCGACCCCTCGTATGCCATCCAAAGGTCCAGGACCTCAGGGTCCTGAGATGAATAAATAATACTTTTATTTCAAACGTAGTCCATATGCTGTTTTATGTTCATATATTTAAGATATCTTACAAAGCTATTATTAGTACTTACAGAGAAAAACTCACAGAAAATATCATCATCATCATCATCAGCCTTTTTATGTAATGTTCCCACTGCAGGGACACAGGCCAGAAAATATAAAAACAAAATTTTAAATTGGCACCGCTCAGTAGAACAGGTTTATGCCATCTCTTAGACACGACCACCCTCAGTATATAGTCGCATCCAGTGCCGCCACATCGGCGCGAGTCATCGGCGAACATCGTAGTTTCGAATCGTAAAATTAGATATAACTTGGGTTTATCTTCCTTCCGAGTCCGGTGAATATGTTACTGTTCAGAAAGTGTACACACTTATAGTTCAATACAATTGTTCAGACGATCAATATGACCATATATTGAAAATGAACAAACACTAACCCAATAATGGGCAAAATACGGCGCGCAGGCCAAAGCAATTAATTCTGTCCGTCAGTGGTGCTTCGATATGGATTGTATATGGCCCGCGAGAACTATATTTGACGGGCCAGAAGTTCACAGTAGATTCTACTTTGGAGGATAATTGACGCATAGGTATAGAGTATAGAAGCCACATTATATAGACTACACACCAACCATAGCAGGCCCTTAAGGCGAATAAAAGTTAAATTGTAATTTTAAACATGACTGCAAGAATATAATTATTATAATGATTTATAATTCTGGTCCTTTTATGAAATTTCTTAAACGTTCTGGCCCTATCAAAGCAATACTAAATAGAAAATGACGTTAAGCGGTTGAGTCCCTTGACTTGTCCACTAATAATATCATACTAAAAACCGTCGGTCTGTTCGTCTGGTGCACGGTGATTATAGCATTACCACCCGGGATCATCCGTTGCAGCGCAACTGCGGGGGGTAATACCGTAGATCGAAGCTCTCAGCATAATTACGAAATCACCGGACGGTAATTTTACAGAATTTAGTTTTTTTTTTCGTTTCAAGTTTAAAGGAGGTTGTGACTGGGAAGTAGGACATAATGCTGCTAGAAGCGGGGCTGTTCGAAGTGCTAACACAAAGGGCTATCAAGGAACATAGGTAAGTCAATAAATGTCTAAATCTGACACTCGCTCAAGGAATGGATGGTTTCTAATCTAAAAACAACAATAGTACTCGTAATAATGGTCGCCTTGCATTTAGTGCTAATGTATTTAAGTTATCAGCTTTAAAACTTGTTTTATGTATGTTAAAAAGAAATGTTGAAATAATTTTGTTATTACCCTTTTTGCAAACACAAGAAACAGATAAAATACCTAATTAAATAGGTAATTGTAATACATCGCGTTACTAGACAGTATTTCCCATTTTGCCGACATCAAACAAACAATATCTAATCTCACTTATTCCTTTTATCAGAACCTTTTTACATAACAAGAATATCCATAATCCATTCTACCATTAGTCAGGTTTTACACAAATGAGTGATTATTTTACAACTAGTTTTCTGCCAGTGGCTTCGCCCGCGTGAAAGTAGGTTTTCACAAAAACTTTGGACATGCATTCCTTTAGGGAGTGAATTTCGTAATTACTTTTCTTAGTGTTCGCCTACGTCATAAAAGGAAGCCCTGTGCAAAATTTTACGCTACTAGTCCCAGTAGTTTCGGCTGTGCGTTGATATGTCAGTCAGTCAGTTTCTCCTTTTATATATATAGATTACCTACGTCGAATAAATCCTATTCATTACAATATTATTATTTATTTCTATATAATATATAATAATATTATTATTATTCCTATTTATTACAATACTAGCTTCTGCCCGCGACTTCGTCCGCGGAAAATTTCTTGTAGTGATAGCTCAGTTAACATCCATGTTATATAAATAATTTATAGCCTATGTCACTCAGAAGTAAAGCAGCTTTCTATTGTTGCTATTTTTTTTCCAATCGAACCATTAGTTCCAGAGATTACCTCCTACAAACAAAAAAACAAACTTTACCTCTTTATTATATTAGTGTAGATATAGATTATTGTTATTTCACACTAGAAATTACTCCAGTACCATGGACGCATTCCTAAGCTTGTAAACTTTAAACTTACATACACATGCAACTCAGGCCCTGAACCACTACTAGACGTAATAAGTCATACAAATAATTGTTCCACATGGGAATGGTAGCTCACGACACGCAATGCAGTCAAACCCTCAATCACTGCGTCGTGTCGCACCATGTCGTCTAATTGCATGCATCGCTTCAGTTGGATCGCAATCAAATACTGTTTATAAAATTTAAAACAATAAAAAAAAATAGTATTATATTTTGTAACTAGCGCTTGACAACTATCTGACCTAATGGAAAGCGATGATATGGTCGATGATGGTCACTTTATCTTTAAGTAAAAAGCTTCTTTGGTAAAGGTATAAGCAGAAGAAACTGATAGTAGTATAGTAAACGAAATTCAAGAACATACATCAATGTCCTTATAAATTGAAATACAAGAAGCACATAAAACGAAAACTCTAATTAAACACACGATTAAACATCACGACTACAATATTTGTGGTGATCGTGACACTAGGGCCTGTAACGAGGGTCTAGGTCACGAAGGTCCTATAGACTATAAGACTCCACATTTTATCTGTGCCTAGGTCAAACTCTCTAGTCTAGGGCACTTAACTAATCATTCTAAACTTTACACTCTGATTAGCGCAGACAAAAGACTGTTAGATCACTTGAATGGGAGTGCTGAATGCAAATTGTAGGATAGGAACACTAGCAATTTTTCTAATCGTAAATATCTTAATGGTTAGGTGTAAAACTTAGAGTTCTTTGTTGAAAATACTAATATGTAATATGTCAAGGATTATGGTTTTTGAGTTCAATACGACATTCTTAATTCTTTATTGTACACAAAACTTAACATTAATACATTGATATGTACAAAATGTACAACTTTGAGTGACAGAGAGATAAAAATTTCAGATTCAAGTTAATTAGCTTGTACGATATAAACCTATAGTCTTATAAAAAGAAATATACAACATTGTCCTCCTCAAGAGGCGGACATCAACCCGATGTACAATTACTATCTTTTGCCTGTGTCTTCACTCGTTTGAAAGTAGAAAATAAATGCCTATGTCACTCAGAGATACAGTAGCATTCTATTATTGAAAGAATTTTATATGTCTTGTACTTAAAATCAAGTTCATTCATTACAAACCATTTACAAACGGAACATAAATTTTTCCTCTTTAACGATATAGATTTTTAATGAAATCTATTAGAAGTAATTTATAGTGTTTCTTGCACGTTCTTTTCCATAAAGATCGCTCTTTGGCACATGCAATTTAGCTTCACTTTTTTTTTTACTAGTATTTTGACAGTTCAAAAGTGCAAATGTTAGATTTCTAGTAATCATAGGGCCTTTTTGTATTGGTTATATAAGAATTTAATGCTACTATTGTTTCTTCAATTTGTTTCAAAATATCGAATGGATACTCCGCAAATGTTATGTCGGATCACCACTATTGTCAACAGCTATTGTATTGCCTACTATGTTTACATTTTACTTAACATTGAGCTGAAATGAGTACAACTTTGTTAAAAGAATTTTCACCCGACGAAGAATTTTCGACCAACTTTGGTTGAGACTCAAGCGAACGCCGGCAATCGCACACCTATTGTCTTTCTATTATGTCTCTAATCACGGTATTCGAAAGGTCCAATACTTACTGAATACTAGAACTAAAAATTCAAAGGCATGTGACATTAACTAAATCGTATTGGACCCGCGTGGTGGATTTACGACCCATTCTCAATCACAGAATAGAGGCTCAAGTCCCAGCAGTACGACATTGTAACGTTAATTTTGCTTTATACAAGTTTATACATATTTCATACCACTTACATTTACAAATTCAAGTTTCGCAACTTGTATTGATTTGGTCACTTTTCGTTTCTGCTATTTTATGTAGATTACACAATTTTAACGATCATTTTAACATCAACTGTTTTGCGGTTTTTGTCGAGGAATTCCATTTTCTACAACATCATTTACTATTACAGATTTACAGATAGATTATCAAACGCAGGAGTTAGTTCAGAGATTAATCTAGTAACTGACGTTTTGAAACGTCAAACATTAATGGCTTTGAAAACGTTATTATGAGTATGAAATTGATCAATCTACTGTCTACATCGGCTCTGTAATTTCTTTGTGAGAACAATATATATTATCAGAGCAACATTAAAAGTGAACGGATTTCTCAAGTTCCAGTTTATTTCGCGCACAATGCTAGTCCCACTTGTTCGCACTGATTCGCAATTAATAAACAGCATGACCCACTATCGAAGTTTCAAAGTGTCCAATCATTCTCGTATTAATTAATTTCAAATCTTCGGTAAGCTTGTACGGAGTAAGTGTTTCGGCGTGATGAATATGCGTGCCAGTTCGGTAATAAACTTATTAATGTCGCTTTCTTCTTCACGGCTTCAATGTCACAATCGGAATTGTTAAGTTCCCGTTTGTACAGCCGAGTGCGACTCAACAATCAACGCGTACCGCCTTGCCTAGCCTTTTACGGAAGTCCACACGATATGTCATTGAATTAATCACATTTTTATATCCTCACGTGTCTCAACCTTCGCTCTTGAACCGGTGTGTTGTGAACGAATAAATCTTCTACGTATCTCCACTAAATCTACGTTGCGGAAACAAGGCTAACAACTAACAACTGAATGATATCTGTCAACTATAAATCCTAACACTAAACCAAGTGAACCGAATGACTTACCATAAATCAAGCTCTGGACAGGGGGAAAGCACTGCGTATCAATACTCCGGTAGTCACATGAACTCGATAACAAAACCACTTTTTGTATCGCGTTCAGTGAAACGTATCGTAAGTCTCGAACCAAACAAAATTAGCACTTTCCACAAAACACATCCATTCCACAGCACTGATAAAGCACAATCTGCCGACTTCTGCCGACTCGCAACACACAGAGCTTGCACACGTTTCTTCACAGTTATCTGTTAAGACGGTAGCGTAACAGAGTGAAGCAATCGCACTGCCAATCGCAATGCGAAATTTAGGCGGTCGCAAAATTGTTCGCCTAAAAGCGACAGTTAAACCGACTTTACCGGTCGGAAACGTTCCAAATTCGTATCGGAAAGTCGGTTTACGTTTACAACAGCGAGAATTAGATTACACACGAGTGAGCTGCGCGGGCAGCGCGAGCAAACTGAGGCGCCGCCGTGCGCAACCACGCGACGCATCTAACCGAACCGAATGGACTTCAAACTTTTACCCGACCGAATCGAAACCGCACGCTACACAATACAACCACCTCAACTCCTTGACGGTTTTAAAATCGGAAGGCTTGCTAAGTTGCAAATAAACTTGCAAGTTACATACATGGACAAGTTAACCGGACAAGGCTCTCAAGATATGACATTCGTGAACGCACGCAACGATTACGCAGCAGACATTTAATCGAGCTGATATGATCCATCAATGTGAGCTCTTGACGTAGATACCCAAAGATAACCAAATTAATGGATACCGATTTCGGGTTCGATAATAATAGTTTCGATTCAAATGATAATAACGTCGAACGGAAATGAAATAAAAATGCGATTGCATTGTATTTTTAACGGTATAAAACATAAATTAAGAAAATCAACCTGAATTCTTTTGAACCAAATGCGGATACAGTAACTGTTCAAATAACAGAGAACGTTGCATTCCCAAAGAGGAGCACGGAATTTGATCTTAAGATCTTGATTTAAGGCAATGTTTATATAAATTAAGGCAAACAGAAGTTTGTGGACGAAGTCGGAAAGAAAGTGTATCTATTTATAGATGAATTTAATTCAAATAAAGTAGACAGGCAAAAAGTTAAAATTAATTCAAAGCTGAAAAAATAGAAACTTCTGCCTGGATAGGTTGATTTATTTTTTAATGTAGAACTTGAATTTATTAGCATATGATAAGAAGAAAAGATAAGCTAAAGCGATGATAATCGCAACTGATGACTTATATATAAATACAACGAAAGATTAGAAGAATTATGCAAGATATTACTTTAAAAATGTCAAAATGAAAAATTAAAACATTATTATTAGAGAATGCATTAAATGAACGATCACTGCGTTGATTGCATCACGTGCCCTATTACCTGTTCACGTATGGATCTAATGACAGCATCAGCGGAAAACATATAGGCCGCGGTCGTATACTGGAAGAAAAAGAAAAAAATATTTTAGCCATCGACACTCTAGTACTCTACTCTAGTAGAATGCGTCGGTACTTGCAAAAGATAAAGATATACAATTATAATTATAAGCATGAAGATTGTACGATTTTTTTTCTCATACACCAAGAAAAACGATTTATAAAAAGAAACTAAAACAAAACCAGTAATTGTTAGTAATTGTAATCGAAAGCAGTAAAGTGTATCCGCTGCAAGTTCTTCGGAAAAATTTGCATGTTCTATCTACTGTTTAATGATCACAAAATATCTGTGGTATAATCAACGGAGCTTAGAGTCTAAATAAACGTGATTGTAACAGGTTCCGAATTAGTGTCGAAATTTCTGGTCTTAAAAGGCTAAAAGCTAAGTTTGGAACGAGGCAATCAGGAGATACAATTTGGATCAATTTAGAAGAAGAAGAGGTCACAGGAGTTTAAGACCGATTAGAGTATTTGGAGGAGTGCCCTGGATTGGAGTAAGTTCCGAGCGATTGTTAAAATATTCTGCAGCTCAATTTTAAAATCAATGTTTAAATATAAAGAGTCGAACATGAAATTGAGTTTAGTCGAAGGAATTCTAAGAAAACAGCGATACGAAGATATAGTTTTATAGTAACATGTAGTCAGTCTAAAAACGCTTCAGGGTAGCTCATTGAAAACCAGAAATTGTAAAACCAAATTGCTTTCAATTTAAATAATGGTAAGTTATTTCAATTTTCCGCTAATTTTTCTCCCTTGAGCCAAGATCCTACACTTGCATGTCGCAGAGGCAACAACTACCTAACAACTCTAATTAAAGTGTATGCAGATCAGGCCTGCGGGTGCCCCAACTGGATTCCTGGCTCATAACCATGGGAATCGTGGTTGAGATAGGTGCGACTGGTTTCTAGGGACTTGCTAAACCTATTATCAGTTAGTATTATCAGTTAGTCGTAAAGTTAAGATAGAGGATTGAGATGTAAATAAGATCAAAATAACTTGAACAGTATCAGTATGGAAATGTGTACACATTTTGTAAAATGACTAGCTTTCTGCCAGCGGCTTCACCCGCGTGTAAAAATGTTTCTCCATACAAACTTTTGACCCCCGTTTTATCCCCTTAGGGGATGAATTTTGAGAAATCTTTGTGTTCGTTTAAACCATAAAAGGAAGCCTTTTGCAAAATTTTACACACCTAGTCCCAGTAGTTTCGGCTGTGCGTTGATAAGTCAGTCAGTCAGTTTCTCCTTTTATATATATAGATGAAGAATAATTCCAAAATTAAGTTTGTAGCTAAGACCACAATAAAATCATCAAAGATGAAGCGCATTGCTGTAGCATCAACAAGGTGGTAAATGACAAAATATGAACAACAATACACAACTGCTAAATAGAAGGTGATAATGTGTCGTATGGCAAGTTGCCTCACAGTGTCGACGACCCGTGTGTATTTCTCTTTAGTCTATTCTTCAGTGACAACAAATTACTGCTTGTTACTTGTTACATAGCCATGTTGTAATCAGTGTCCTCCACAGTTTGCATGGCGGAATTAATTCTAGTATTTAACTTAGAGGCTAATAGATACTCCTATCTACTAGTAAGTCTCCACTTACTACCATCCTGTGCGTATTTAAGAAGTTGTAATCGTGCGGATTGTAAGTGTCCATGAATTTTCTTGCTTTACATTTTTTTAAATTATCCAATTACATCTCCAAGACTTGGGCTGGAGCGGGAGATAGTGTCAGACTTTTACTGACTAAAACCCACTGCTGTTCTTTCCACTTTGTTCCAGGACCTCAGAGTTCACTTTCACATAACCCATTACAGCTTGCTGATATCTCTATGAGGCGCGCGTGGAAAAATATGCGCCGTAGACGACTTAATTCCGATCCGGACGGCTTCCGGACGGTTGGACGGCAAGATACCCACTGCTCGTCGTCTTCTTGCTTTTCATTACGTTAGAGATCTACGCAACTAGTCGAAATTTCATCTTTCTGTATGTAATCCAAAAATCGCGGTCAACTTCAATTGAAATAATTCAGAGTTTTTTAACACCTTTTGACACCTATTAGATAAATAGGATTACATAAATTATTTCAATCATAAACTTAAACAAGGTTAATTCGACATGGAAATCCAAACACGTATGAACGATAAAAGAATAAAAACATTCAAAGAATCGAAGCGGAACGATAACACGACGGTGCATTGGTAAAAAAACCGTTTCAATATATTTGGTTAAATGATGCTATCCGTTTTCTAAGAACTACTAGATATGAAATTATTGTTAACTTGTTTTTTAAAAAGGTTAACGCAAGTTTATATGGCATGTAAATGATAGCAGATGAGCTTGACACTTTAGTTAAAACTAATACGTATAGCGAAACATGACTATCGATGATGCAAATAAGGCTCTACTCTAGACAGACGGACCGCATTTCAACCGCAAATTGCAGTCGATGTGCAGTTCACACGATTGCACACAGACTGCAATTGAACTGCAACCGGACTGCACGTTTAAACTGCAGTCGTTTCAACTGCATTCAAACTGCACTTAAACTGCAATTTGCAGTTGAAATGCGTACAGTCCGTCTAGAGCCTAAAGATAAAGTATTTTATCTACTAACTATACATTATATTAAACTTGATGACAACATAATGAGTAATCATGATATTAAAGAAATAAATAATAATGATATTGCCCTATGGATTATAATCAATGACGTATTTTACGATAAAGTCAAGGGTGTTACTAAGAGCAATATAATATTCTTTATTAACACAAAGGTCATTAAAACGTACTATGCTATTATGTAAACAGGCCCTCAGTTTAGTTCTAGTGGATGCACTGACAGACATGAGAATAACTTTAATTACAAAAGCGGACTACGGTAATCTTACAATCTTAAAGATTAACATCAATATCTACTTCTGTCTCTCTATTTTTTAGACTGTTACTTAAATTTAAGACAATAATTTCATATTTACTTTCAATATCATCAATTTATCACATACTAGCTTCTGCCCGCGACTTCGTCCGCGGAATATTTCTTGTTTTAACATATTTAACTCTGTTCCTATACAATTTCTCGAGATAAAAAAACAAACTTTACTTCTTTATTATATTAATCATAAAATATAGCCTATGACACTCAGAAATGAAGCAGCTTTCTATCAGTGAAAAAATTTTTGCAATCGAACCAGTACTTCCAGAGATTACCACCTACAAACAAAAAAAACTAAAAAACAAATTTTACTTCTTTATTATATTAGTGTAGATTTTTTTCTTTCTTGGAAACTTTTATTTATTTATTAAAACTTTATGCACATAACACTGTACAAAGGCGGACTTAATGCCTTAGGCATTTTCTACCAGTCGAACTCAGGGTGGTGCAGAAACATAACATGGTAGGTGCAACTGAAAAAGATAGACAACTTTTAATGATTTCTAGCTGCAATTGACTTTGTCAAAACCAGTATATGTAAATAAAGCTAAGTGTGTAATATAAAATGATTTCAACATAACGTGTAAATATCATTACACAATCACAAGCCTATTGATATTTCTTCACCAATAGAACTTCAAAGGTGCTTCAAAAACAAAGACTAATTGGTAAGCAGGGGGCGATAATAATCAGTTAATTAGCAGCAAGTTTACTCCATCGCTAGCTGTGTGAACATTGCTCATAGCACGGAGTCCGCGGCGCCCGCGCACCAAGAGGTCAAGGTTATGTGGTAGGTGGCCAGGCTACTATTTTGAAGCTATATTACAAGTTAGAAAATAAAACAACGAGATTATATGGACGGATTCAAGAGAAAAAAGTTATCAGGAATTTTACGATTTTCTGCCAATTCCAGTAGATAACTTACGATGCATATCTTATTCCATACCATGTCAAATCTACTTTTGTATTTTAAGTGCGATATCTGTATTTTTTTTTAATAATATTTGTATATTTTTAGAAAGTAATCGCAATGGTCACAAAATGCATATAACTGACGATATTACAAAAATATATGTATAATATTTTATTAGGAAGATATATGCAAAATAAAAAAGATAGTGAAAATAATGCAAATTGTATCAAGGTTATTAAACTCTAAATCATACAACACTCACGTGTGAAGTATGATGATAAATATTTAGATTCAAGAGATTTAAACCTGTTAATTGGACTCAATTAATTCAAATATTGATTTGAGAGAGATTAAATATTTGAGAAACTGGTTCGATTTCATTCTCAGAATAAATCTCATGCATCTTCAGGTTTTTTTATCAGAACTTTTAGCGCGGGGCTTTCCTTTCTATGTTTATAAAGGAGATTTTACTTTCGTCGCTCCGGCTTCGTAACTACTACTGCTAAAAATCAGAAATATGTTATAGGCATACTAATAAAACAAGCAAATAAAACAGCTATTCTGATTAACAATAAAAACAATGAAGGCGCCAGAAATCTTCTCGAAGTCAACAATTTATTAATCAGAATAATGTATTCGGAAACCAACGTAACATAACAATACGTAATCGACAAAAAAGTGGGTAACATCGACATAACAGATACAAGTTCAAACGGATCGCATGCAGCATTACAAGACGTTACGTCAAACAATGCAGCAAGCACAGAGTCGTGATCGAAAACACCGTTAAATTCACATGAGATATGCTTCCTGAATGTTACCGTTGGTAGTATGAAAATTTAACATACTTAAAGAGATTATAGCACAATGGAATTTGTATATTTCCGCTGTTGAGCAGAGTAACTTAACAAGCATTGCAAAAATCTAAACACATATGCACAATATCACTTGATTAATAGATAAGTATGGTAACAGTGTTAGTTTGAATGGTAAAACCAATTCTAAAACTAATACTACACCAATCAAATCAAACAACACATCACTCACAACTGCACATTCTAAGTATCGTTTACCGATTGCCCTTCCCTGAGAAAGCCCTCACCATATCATTACCACGCCGGCAGCTGATCAGATTGACTGGCTCTAAATAATAGCATTAACTCGTCACATTCGCACCTACTTCATCTGGATTCTTCCTTGTGGCCTATTTGGATAACTGCATCAATTGATAGTATAGTTTAAATTACTTTAGAATTGCATCCTATGTTTGTATATATAGTTTTTATATCTTCAAAAACTCCATCTTCGCTAAATCATTTCATCGTGTGTCTAGTTTGTCTATTCTTATTATTGTACCAAGGAATACAGTTAATGTTTTTACAAGTCTATCATTTTGAAGATTGGTCCTTCCGAATGCAAAATAAAAAAAGTCTGCAATATCAAAATCTTGAGAGCAAATTGTTATTGAATTATCTCAAAGCCTTGATTAAAATCATTGTCTTCATCTAGCATTGAAAGTAACTGAACAATGAATTGATTTTAATATTCTATTGTTTGTTCCATTACCCGTGACGGTGGTCTTGATTTATTATTTACCAATAATAAAGTAGATTAAACAGCTTTCTTTAATATGTTATACTTATAACAATATACTACTTATTATCAGTTTTCGATCTGGGGCACGCAAATTGGACCTTTCATTGTCTCATCAACTTTCATTGGTGGTTCATTCGGTCTTTCCTTTTCTTAAGAAATCATTACTTCTTGTTATTAATTGCTCTTTCCTAGTTGGTTGCTAATGATTAAAATTGCAAGTTCTGTTTCAGACATTCACACGATCATCCCAATTTGAAAGTTAGAGTTGCACTAGTCTTGCCGGAAAAAGTTTATCTAGATACAATTCAAATTCCCAACAATTACTTAAAGTTTAGCGTGATTTTTGTATGAGTTCTTCAGTTACGGGTCAATTACGATGATCTTTATCGTAATGAAATATCTGCCACTGTTAGACTTTCTCGTTAACTGTTTACCTGTAATGGTCTTATGATGCAATATTCAATAAACTACCAGTTTTTAACAAAACTGTTTTCTTAACTGCTTCAGTGGTTGCCTTTTGCAGTTCTCTTGTATTTGCTTTTTATTCTTTGTCGTTTTTTTTCCGTCGCATCGACACCCATTACAATCGCCTTTTATGTCGATTTTAATCATTTTCACATTTTCTTTAGAAATATTCTCTTCTACTTTCTTAACTAGGACTGAGAAAAATGTGCCCATATTTTACCAAGCTAATGGCCATATTTGTTTTTGCTTGGCATACGACCTTACAATACAACATACCATAAAATATCAAATTCTTTCCTAATTACATGTCTGACATTTGATGTTACTGTATCATCTGCAAAATAAACAGCTTCTGTGGCAGGTGTTATTATCACGTAAGGAGATAATTACCGTCCAGGTGCATCTATTCTTAGGCCTTAATGCCAACAGGCATAAGGTGAGTGTGAGTTTTTATGTCCAAATGTTGCAGAATCAATTTTAGGGCTTCGAGTGCAATTAGTACAGGTGTCATTAAGAATTCAATATTCAAGTACGATGTCAGGTTTTCGGAATTTTGGGAACTGTTTTTATTCTTTAACAGAGAGCACAAAAAACTACCTAACAGACATGTCAAATTAGACGAACCAACCGCAAAAACTTAAAATTTATAGACTGACTAAATTAGATATTTTTGCATGTGTATAAGTTTATTATAATCGTAAAAAGAATTACGTTAAATTAATGTTAATATATTTTTTTTAATATTCATTAATTCACTCTATCTTTACAGCACTACATGAATATCTATTCATAAAAAGACCGGTTAAAAACAAAAAGTTAAATTCCGTAGTATTAAAAGAACGTTTTGTGTAAAATATGTCTATGTATTGTAAGATCGACTTGTGGGCAAGACCGCAAAGTGGCAAGGTTATCCACTTGTTCTGCGCTCGCGCAGGCCTAGGTTTTTTACTGGTTTTGCCATCTGTCCTGTTCTATTACTGAACGATACTAAAGTAAATTATAGATGGAATGCTACTGTTGGTTTTATAAGGCAGCCATTTTTTATAGACGCAAACAAGTTTCAAAACGACACCATTTTTGAAATAAGACCCAAATAATGCAACTTTGAAAGAACAATACGAAAGCAAATACAGTATCCAAACAAGATATAAAAATTAGGAAATAGGTGCGTTTGTAATATTATCTCCTGTCCCCATTTTTACAGATCAAATACACAAGCTAACATTTCTATCTCGTATTATTTGCACAATGGTAGTGTCGCAAACCGTGACGAATCTTGGGCATTGTTTGATGACATTATGGGGACCATAGACATTCACCTGTCAACAACTAGAGAGCTATTTTTGCCGCGAAAATGTCACAAATACATTTCACTTATTGTTGTGCTTTAAACACAATACTGCGAACCTATATTGAATTTAATTGAAATTGACTTTCCAATATGAGTGTGTTATAGCTTAATTTGAATATGTGTGGAAAATCGCATGACTTTCATGAGGCCGTTGGTTCCGACATATCATTTTATAGTTTTAGAACTTCAGCGCAAGTTTTATTAACTTTTTTTATTGTTAGAGAAACGCAATTACTGTTTCATAGTGTTAAGAGAAAATGATGTGGTGAGGGTCGCGGAAATTCGCTGGATTGCAAGATATACAAAATCGACCTTAACGTAAAAAACTAGCTTTCTGCCAGAGGCTTCGCTCGCGTGAAAATAGGTTTTCACACTAACTTTGTACATGTTTTTCTTCCGAAAATCGAAAATCCTTTCTTAGTTTTCGCCTACGTCATTAAAGAAAGCCCTGTGCAAAATTTCACTCTCCTAGTCTCAGTAGTTTCGGCTGTGCGTTGATATGTCAGTCAGTCAGTTTCTCCTTTATATAAATAAAGATAATTCGAAGAAGACTCCACGTTATTACAAACATAGTTCTCTATTTTTATGCGAATGTTCAGCTCGAAACAATATCCACCAACTAACTCTGCAAGTCATATTAACTTCTACTATGAAAAAAAACGAGGCTATAGAAGAAGCCAATTGATTAGTTCCAAGTTTCAATGATCAAACAACTAGTTATGTTAATTTGTATACTACACAATCTATTGGGGACATGTCGCTAAGTTGACTTGAATGGTCGATATGGTAACCGAGGCTGCATTACATGACGTAAGTGTCAACTATGGTATTGATAAATCATGGTGACATTATTATGAAATGGTTTTGAAGGGAATGACAACTTGACATGGTGACATTTAATATCATCGATAGCGCATTTATAATTAATTAATTGGAAAGTAAATAAGATATTATAAAGAAAATAGCAATTGAAATTAGCTGATCTTTTTTTTTAAAGCCTTAACTGTCCCACTGCTGGGCAAAGGCCTCCCCCAAGTCCTTCCAAACCTTCTTTCTCCTGCGCCGCCGCCGTCTCGAACCAGTCGTCTCGGTACGCGTCTAAATCATCTCGCCACTGAACTTTAAACACTAAATTTCATAACAATGTTATGTTAGATATCCTAACGCCATTTATGTTTATGAAAGAAAGAGAGAAATTCGATCTCGAGATGAACCACATCCGTTTCAAATCAAACTTCTAATAAATCAAGATCGCCAAAACGAAAGTCGCAACAAACGGTACAAAGAATCAAACAGATAATAACAAATTGTTAGGTATCTCTAAACCCACATACATAACACATAGTTACGTAGTAAATAATGTGGTCTATCTTTTATCGCCTAATCGTAAGACATAAATCTGTCTTAATCTAGTCTTTTGTTGAATGGAGAGTTTCAAGTCAATATTTGAAAGCTAGTTTGACTTTCCTGTTGCTGGTGAGGTAATGCAAAAGATCGACAATACAGCCTCTATAGAAGCCTCACAATTCTTAGCTGAGGCAAATAAATCCCTTGACACGCATTTGCACTCCACCCATAATGCTTATTTATAACGCTACTGTATGAAAACGGCACTAAAGGTTTGTCCGCTAGAAGCAAAAGCAAAATAACTTCAGACTGACAAGAAAATAATGAAATAAAGAGACAATAGAAAGACATTACTCGTAAATAGACCATCACTAAAGGCTATGACAATAAATCTTACCGCAATAATAACGGTGAAGTTAAAACAGTAAAACATTCCTACAGAGAAAGGTTTCGATAAGGACCAAATGGTCCTTCTAACATCAATTACCCATATGACTCAAACTGTGACAAAGGAAAACACTATAGTACTTGATAAAGACCCGAATACAGAACAATAGCTCGTATCAGTAGCTATCGTCTCATGACCTCAGGCTAACATTAAGCTAGCTTTCCCGAGAACTTGAGAATTATCTAAAATCGAAGAAGATTAATGGTCAATGCGCAGTGGAGCGTACAGCGAACGCCTTGTACCTACCGAGATCTTGTCTCGAGCCTGTCTGAATATATCGATTATGACTGTACCACTTTACGTTAAAGAGAGATTTGTAACAGTTGATATGTCCGCTTTGTACTACCCATCTTTATCTGCTTTAGAAATCTGCAGGAAATTTCAAATAAGGTAACGTGGCATCAATTCTAACACTAAACGGATCATCTATAGAAAGCCACTGAACTAAAAACACGAATCTAAATTACAAGAAATTGATGTCAATTAAGGATTAAAATAATTCGAAGTAAAATAATTATGGAACTGTTACATAAATTGTAGCCTCTGAAATAGATTTTATAGTTTAATAAGTCAGTTATCTAATCTAAATTGTTTTGAAAGTCATGTTCGATAAAATGTATTGGTAACATGATGCAATCGATAATAATTTTGTAAGTCCTAACGACAGACGAAACAAAAATCTAGGAGACGTTATAAATATCAAGTGATAAACCCAAATATTAAATTCTTAATTACTCAATCGTAAACTTTAAAGGAGGCTTCTAATAAGTACCTACTTATATTTTTTAACCAAAAGATGATAAATTCAAAAGCCATTGAAGCTTCAACACCAACACTCAACAAACGATTTTTTATGAGTGCCACTAAAAGAAAAGCTGTTTAGTATTCATAACCAAAATTCTTTTTGTCGTAAATCACTCTCTTTCGTCGCCATAATACGTTTTAGTTCCATACCTGTTTATCTTTCATCTTTACGTTATGCTATAAGCGAATGAGTCCATAACACGTAAAACTAGTCACAACAATCAGGAATTTAGAAATGATGTCATCAGATATTAAATCTAAGCTATAGAATCCAAAATAGTAAGTACCACCAACAATATACCACAAATACAAAAATGTTTATGAGTATTCGCTTATTTAGTAATATCCCATTAACTTTACGACCTAACGTCGTGAAATTAAATACAAACAATAATGAATAAAAGCCAGACATTAATTGCAATATTTGTAATTGTTTTTACTCTTTTCATAAATACTATGACAGAAAGACTCATAAACCACGCAATTCTATTAAAACTTAATGAGGTTAACGTGTTAAAATGACGGTTATACTTGCAGGAAGTAATAAACATAGTGTTTATTAAAACCTCTAATCAAAACGTACCATAAAAGAAAGTAATACAGAAATAGAATCAATTCAAGAATGCGGAAGATATAAAACAGACTACTGAATATGCTCCTGCTGTAACACCAGTTAACACATAGCAGACCATGTGCCAAGCCATGGCGCCTATAAATCCAACTTTTACATTTCTCTAACACGTTCTAACATAAATCTTTCCAAGCTTTTTGAAGAAATCCATCCAAAATGTGCATAATTTCGTAAAAGACGAACAGGAAACCTGCTTCCGTGACTATACGACCAAATATCTAATTCTGGAGACATACAAAATTGTGTTACATAATCCACCTACCACATTAAAATAAATCTGCTTCCAGAGATATTAGTTTATTCAACAAATAAACATGGAACGTTTTGCTGCGTCTTCGTAACAAATGTATCCGATAAACTGTTTCCCTGATGAAACTCGATCTCATACGTCCATCCAAATTTCCTTCTGAGTTGATTGACGTGAACATTCTCTGTAATAAATAGCGTACCATCTCCTGATGGGGTCAAACTATGAAATTCGATTAACCTATTCATGATGAAACAAACATTCCTTTATTAGTTCGGATAATTTATGAACGTTATTGCTTGAATGTGATTTAATGTTGCAAAAGCAATCACACTGGACATGTCGAATGTATTAATCATAATACCATTAACTTATATAATGTCGTTGAAGACAAATGTTTGTTTAAACATTGCCAAAGATGTAGAGGCAATAAATGAACGTGGCTTCTAAAGCAACGACGTCAGAATTAACCATTAAGAAGTTCTTGTAGTTAAATCAATTACTAGTGACCAGTGAAAGACATATGAATGGTAACTGTCCATATCATCTAAAATAGTCTCTCAGGACAATTAATCATGAGTTGCACACTTTTTGGTGACGAAACGCTCACAGAATTTATCATCGCCAATTAGTAGAAACTTCCGCGTCTAAAAAAGATTTCAGCCTGTCAAATTAAAAACGAAACTAAATAAGAACGCACACATCCCGTTTCCTTGATATTAACAAAGAAAACAAAGTTGGAAACGGCGTTAACTTTTTTGTGGCCAAATACAGGCTGAATATTTACTTTGATAACATCGTACTCATTTAAATTCTTTTGCCGTTTTAATGAATCATAGTGATTCATTTGACGCTAGCTTAGTTTATTCTTTTTGAAATGAGTTCAAAGCTAGATAAAAAATAAAACAATATTATTTTCTGAATTAAATAACATAAGTATATTTTTGTTAAACTTAATTTAAAAACAATAGCTAATTAATTAAAACGTACGAGCAATACTTCCTAACAACAAGCATTAAAAGCAACTTTGTATATGTATATTCATATCTGATTTGAGTAAGGCCTTTGACATCTTACCTATACATCACTTGAATAATGATAATAATCGATCTAATACAACAATTGATTTAGAAATAGTATTGAAGGTACATATAAAAGCTATAGTTAGTAAAGCGTTTGCAACAGTACTTTCAGTTCACCAGATGCATACTAACACCGAAGCCACAACAAATACTTTGCATAGCCGAGACTGCAGAGAGCAGCTAACTTTGACATTCCGATCCCGAAATAACGACACACTTACAAATGGATAGCGGTAATGACCCGCCAAGTTACTGCTTGAGCTTTGACTTATGTTCACAAGAAACAGACATTATGCAGGAATTTGTGGGTCTTAAATTTTACATGTGTAAAGAATTTTGGTTAAATTACTCACGCGACAAAGAGTTGCATCGTAATGATTCATTGGACGCAAACGAATCATTTCTTTGGGTGAGAACTTTATTTTGAATGGCCGATAGATGCAGACAAAAGTATTAAATCTGTCAGCTGGTCATTGGCATTTTTTTTAGTATCTTTACTGCTCCAAATAAGATCCATTACCACAATTTCTCTGTATAATTTATAACCATATAAATCGTTTGTTAGAATATAAATGTCTGTACTAAAATCGTGTCTAAGTTGAACACTTATAAATTTTGCATTAACGTTCCCATAACGTCAACGACCTCCATTAGTATAATTGGCATTATAAATTCTTCATTGCGATAATATTCGTGATAGGAATACAGAGATGGCGGATGCGTCTCGCGCGGATTAACCAATCCGTTGGCAAACTAATGAAAACTACTATTAGAATGAGGTGTAATGACTTCCTCAGGACTTCCTCAATAAGAAACAATATTAAGAGTATCAGGAAGAGTAAGAATTAAAATATTAAATTGTGGCACGCTCGCTCCCTTCTCTCCGTATAATATAATCATGGTTTACTTTTCATAGTTAACTTAGAAGGAAATGAACCGTTACACAATAATATAGCTGAAATTAATACCAAAGCCACATCTTGTGACAAAAGTTACGTGAGAGAAAATGTTTTGCAAGTCGTGGGTGATAGTAAGCTATTCATTTTATTAACAGGGCATGGGAGAGAAACGGTACTGAATGAATCGAAATGAATACGTCTTTTGGTACAAAGCTAGTTTGAAAGGAAGTCCAATATTAGCTGACCTCTGTTCTTAGTAAAAATGAAAGCGTTAGATAAGATCACTGAGATCTCGCAATAAGCTAAGCAGTTGACATTACTTAAAACCACACACAGGTCATCGATGCTCACTCAATTTACATAAACGAATGTAATCAAACGTTAGAACATGTGACAGTAATTACTTTCTATGGTCACGTTGCGGCCATTTTCTTTTTTGACAGTTACGTTTGAAAGTGACAATACAAACTGCTTAATTTGACAGTTGGACATCGACAAACTTTTTTTTACGACTCGATTCGAGATAGCCTTTACTTTATGAGAACATCGTTTCTTTTGACAGCCGCATTTATATCTTAGCAGTTAAGATAAATTGAGATGAGATGATATGTGATACGGTGGTTAAAGAAAGTAAATAACACGTGTAGTGTTACGTGGTTAAGCTTACTTATCTGTAATTGAATGTTTGTATGAATTTAAAAGGTTAATGGTGCAAGATTAAAAGACGTTGCGAAAAAATTAAAAATGCAAACTACTTCTATTGTACTTCTTTTCTTTTGACTGGCCTGTCAGTCTAGTAGTTAGTGACCCTAACTGCTATGCGGGAGGACGTGGGTTCGATTCCCACCCAGGACAAATGTTTGTGTGTTGAGCACGATCACTTGTTCTGTGTCTGGGTGTAATTTATCTATAATATGTATGTATTTAGAAATATATAAGTATGTTTATGAGTTGTCTAGTACCCATAACACAAGCTCTGCTTAGCTTGGGACTAGATGGCGTTGTGTGATAATTGTGGACACATTATTATTATTATTACTTCTCCTCTTTAAGTTAATGAATGCGTAAATAATATCTATTATAGTTACTCGTAAAACTTAGTTACAGTAGTTAAGGCATTTACCTCTAATGCATGAGGTGTTGGGTTGGAAACTGGGTACCGGGGGGACTTTTTAAAACAGCCTTGAGTTGAAAAAAGGCTAGGAAGATAATGAGTTAAGGTACTCGTAGATTGTATAAGGCTCATTTTGAGCTTAACTTCATTCTTTAATTTGTATCTACTTTCTGTGCCAATAAAGAATCATTCTATTCAAGTCTACTGTGTTGGGGTCACACTATATTATAAGGAGACTGCCAATCTGACTATCACAATCCCGAAATCGGAGTCTGCGTTTCCTGATGGCTACAACCCGGGAACCTTTAAGTCTAGAGTGAATAGGTTACTTCTAGGTAAGCACGCTCCATCATCGGCCGCATCGACACTTTCCGTCAGCTGAGATATCGGTCAAGAGCAAACCTAACAACAATATAAAAAAGTAACTGGATTACTTGAAAAATCAGGTGAAATCGAACAACATACGAACAAGAAAAGTTTGTTTGAATACGTGTCACAATCGCACTTTACGGCAAAAATAAAGAAAAAGACTTACCAAAACAAGACTCTTTTTAAAGAGCTAGACTAAACCACTATTTTATTTAGATTATTTTTTGTCATAAAAAAACTCGACTACGAGAACCATTTTGGTATATCATCGTGACAAACGATTTTCAGTCTCGAAACAAGCTGACATTTTATTAGCGACAATGATTGTCAGAAACGTTGAAATGTCTATTTACAATGCTACTGAAATATTACAAGACCAATACAATTTCGATTTATGAAAATACTAACTTCAGCCAGCGGCTTCGCTCGTATAAAATTAGTAATTCATCTCAAGAGAACATACTCCCAGGATAAAATTTATTCTATTTGCATGTATAAACGTTATTCTGTGTGTATTATATTATCCCAGCAAATAGAATAAGCTAGATATATTATTCTATACATATTCTGGACATGATTTTCCATGTGATAAAAAATAAACAAATAAATCATCATTACATACTATAAAACAAAGTTGCTCCTCCTATGTATGCTTATTTATCTTAAAAACGTGTTTCATGATTAATATATTTAATATACAGCGTACTACTTCTGCTTCCAGGGATATTAGTTTATTCATTACATACAGCTTAGTAACTAGCGAACCGCCCCAGCTTCGCACGGGTCTGTACCCGTGCGAAGCTGGGGCGGGTCGCTAGTCACATAGTATAAAACAAAGTTGCTTATCCCTATGTACCTATGCTTAGATCTTTAAAAGATCGCAACGGATTTTTATGCGGTTATTTTTAAAAGATAGACTGATTCCAAAGGAAAGTTTATAAGTATAATATATCACCTTTGCACCCGCGCGAAGCTGGGGCGGGTCCCACACTGGGTCCGCGTGGTGGATTACGGCCCAATCCCTCTTCTGCAGTGGAGGACCCAGCCCCAGCAGTGGGAACATTATCAAGTTGATGATATGCTACGCTACGCTATTGGACGTGATCTGGATTGTGCCTATTAGTGTAAAGTATGTGATAGTGTGATTTATCTCTGAAAGAATGTGACTCTACCTAAAGCTTTAGACGATCTATTCTGTAAATACTGAAGTCCTGGGTCTTTTGTATAGACATTCCATTCTCGCTCACCTGAATAATGACTCTTTCCAGATCATCTGTTAAACAATCAAAAACAAAAATATCTACATCACCATCATTTATAGCCATCGCTGCCAGCAACAATTTGACAAGAACAATTTGGACAGCCATTACGCATGATACACACATTTGCCGTCCCGATCATTTTGTCCAAACCACTCATTGTAAAGACAAGCATATTATCTATCAATGACGGTGATAAATCTATTATCTATCTAATAGATTGTTCTATCTTATGTAACAATCAATCTGTCTAGACTTTTAAAAATTGTAGGTACAATGCTCGTAATGCGGCATTTAAGTTGAACCAAAATGGTTATTGGAAATGATTCGACTTTTAATGGCATTGCCCTGTGGATTTCACAACTATCGGATTCACCGCAGCCGTAAGCAGCGAGCAATGAGTAGCCCGCCGTTCGATCGTCTGTTAACAGACGCGCGCATTGTTGCGTGAGTTGTCAGCAAACTATAGCAGCCCAGCAGGGTCGAAGCCTCCCGGGACGCGAAAACGTATTACCTGGGCTCTGGGGTCAAGGCAAGGAAGGAACGAGGTAGGTTGTTTGTCAGTAAGAGTCTGACACTGTTTCCCGCTTCGCCCATGAGGAGAATTGGTCATTGGAAAATTTTTAACTACCATAAAAAAAACATTCATCGGATTTCCTTGACCCTCACCGGTCTTTCCGCCTTGTAGAAAGCCTTCCTTCACTGCGGTCTTCCGGTACGCGATCTCTACTCCTGAATATTTCAGCTCCATTGATCATTTCTTCTACGAGTTATGTGCCCTGCCCATTGCCACTTAAGTTTGGCGATTCTCCAAGCTATGTCGGTAACCTTGGTATCTTATATAACATAGTAATAAATATAGATGATCTTGATAGTAAAAATTATGTTAGCGAAAGTTTTGGTTTTTATTTCATTACAGCCCTAGGGCGTTCTCGTAAAATACGTGCTTACTCCGATAATTTTAGAGCACGAAACTATTTCATAAATATTTCGTTTTATGTTCTCAACGCCTGTTTGACACAATGCGTGTTTTTAATCTTACTTCCTCCGATTAAAAGTGACTTGTGTACTTTGTAATTGAATTATTTAACTAAATGGTATCCATGAACGAGTTTATTTCGCGATAAAAACCAGTATTGACAGCAGAAGTAATTACAAAAGAAAAACACTGCAGCAGGATGCAATTATTCAAGAGCTATAATTATTCTTGATGATAACTTTTTTTAACCCTGTATTGCTGCTTCATTATCCACGTCTTGACGTTTCTAACTTTCATTGACATCTGTCATGTTTGACATTTGAGCGCAGGTGCTGGCGGGTTGAAATGTCACGATCCTGCGCCTGAGCAATTCTAACCCATTAATATTTATATGCGGTACCAATTATTCATTACAATATGGCTTTTCTCCGCATTAAAATGTACTTTTAATAGTATGAAAGTTCTAACCTCAATAGGATGTCTTGCCTTGTGATTGTTTGAGGAAACGTCTCTATAAACATGAGACGAATAGCTGTCTGTTGATAGCCATGTTTGATTGCATCGTTAAATCATGATGAAATGTATTTGCAATTCATCTTTTGAATGTATGTAGGAAGTCTTCAATTGCTATATTAGAAATTATCATTATCATTTCAGCTGAAAGAGGTACACTGTTGGACATAGGTCTACCTATCTGCTGCCACAACATAACGGGTATGTGCGTCTCGCATCCATCGGATCCCCGAAAGTTGGATTATCAAAATAGTAATAAAAACTCAAGTAACCACATCTCGCAAACCTATCTTTTTCTTTTACGTAGGACACTATGAAATTACTACTTTCTCTGTAGTTAGAACGAGAGGTAGCATCAGACTGATTAAAACCCTGTATTCCTTCAGTTGCCCTTTGCCATCCAGAGCCACGGTAACTCTTTAATGCCTAAAAAATTAAGTCTTGTCTTAGAAAATTGAGTAGAAGTAAGCTCAACCACTTAATATTCATAAAATTTTCCCAAAGAAGTCCGAAATAGAACAATTTTTATGAGTGTGTTGAACGAAATATAGAAAGAAAGGGAATAAAGAAAAACAGATTATTCACGCGAAATGACGCAACTTTAAAACGAGCAAACAGTTATTATATATTTTATCGGAAAGAATGCATAAATATGTCTCTTATTAACCTTTCTCCTTTCAATTTCACGGGTTGTCCCGAAGCATCCCCCTTAAAATTGAAGATCAATACATGACATGCGATCTTCACGCGATTGTTAATATAATTTAGTCACGAGAAAGCTTAAATAACCTAAAATAGACAACGTTTATCCCTTAAACGTTTAGATAACTATCATATAATATGATGTACACAGATATTATCTGCAAATCAATCGCAATTTAGCGAGAAAGGCACACATCGACTAAATCGTGATCCACCTAAGGCGGCAAACACATTTGACGATTAGACGACGCGATTGCACGCAATATAAACCTGTCTGGAAACAAATTAATCGCTGCTGATAAATTACTGCAGCGAAACAATGGTTGCAAATAATTACTATAGTGAATAAGTATGGGCTTGACAACGTATTTTATGTTATCGATTATAACACGTAATAACTAGGTACTTACCTATCAAATACAGTTGTTTTAAACAGTGGTTGTAAGTGAATTGTATACGATGTTACATAACTTATGGCATCACCAATTAGGTCAATCCTAGGTCACAGATCTTGCTCACGCTTGAACTGCTGTTGCAAGGCGATTTCGGCCACTGTAGATACATGTTTGCGGACAATGAACAATGGGTAGTTTACTTCTCATAAGGACCATGTTAGAGTCTATGGCGCATTGTATTCCATGCCCACCGCAAATAGCTGTCGCGAAATTGAAGAGAAGAACCTGGGAAAATATGGTCGGTTCCTGTCAGGATCGCAATGTTAGAAAGATTTGCCATGGAACGCAAAGATCAATTGAAAAAACACGGTTTTAGCCAATAAAACTCCGACACTTCTTCTAGCTCCACATAGAGCGGCCATCTAATGATTACCAACTGAAAATAAAAACTAAGAGACAGATCAGCTTCAAGTTAAACATAAATAAAGCTGACAAAATAAATCTGACACATGCAACCCTAAAGTTCGGACGAAGCATAGATTGCTACAATCTGATATGTCTGGAACTTGAAATGAAGAATTTCTTACACTTCCTCTTCAATGTAATCGACAACACTAGATGTATCGATATCAATATTTCGCAAGTTGGTATTGTCTACGACATACAAGACAATATAAACCTGTCTGAGATGCTAAATCATAGTGAAATCGCGACAATATGTCGACAGCGACAAAATGGAGAAACAATGCTTTAAGCGACACATGTGAACACGCCCTAACACAATCGCTTTCTCGTATGTCTAGATTGAAGTAAAGGACTCGAGTAATTTGTTCGGAATGGATCGCCAATCAGAACAATAAATGATGATGATGACAATGTTTTTTGCCGTTTCTGAACCAGGCTTTCGCTGGCAGTAACTACTGCTAAGATTGAATTTTATCCTGCAGCCATCTGTCCAGGTCTGTGATGAATTGTCCATATAACCATTCTCAGAAGACATGGATATATTATCCTAATTGCCCAAATGGGTCCGTTCACTCCACATGTTTAAACAAATGGTTTGAGAGTGGAGGAAACTTTTGCCAGAACATTAATACCGAAATAAATTAATGGTACTTATGAAATTCTATGAGGTTTTTCTTCACAACAACATCATCATGATTAGTAAATACCATTTAAACCACTGCCCGAAAAAAAGAGTGTCATGTTTTCAGTGTTCACGTATGCGAGTTTTTTTGACAGTAGCGGTACATCTTATGTAAGAACATATTCTACAGAGTGATCCTCCGCTAGCAATGAAAATGTCATATTAATAATGAAATAGTTTTCGAGAAGGTGTGTTTAAGACAGTGAGTAAATGAGTGACTACTTTCACTTTAACTTATATATTACCAAATATCACTTATGTAGGAAGAATTAGGAAGATTGAGGAAACAATATAGGCATTCAGAATTTGGTTGGACTAGAATTCAGGTCGAATTATGTCAGGACTCTTTAGTACATTGTTCCTCAACATTATTTTATCTCAAATCTGCCCTAGTGGATCGATCCGTACAAATATATTCAGTTCCTAATAAACAGTTTTGTCATATCACTCCCACGTTAGTATATCCATTTCACAGATAGGTTCAGTTTGAGAGAGCTCAAATGCGTGATGTTTGGAACACGATTAGCTGAGAGGCTCTGCTAATCATTTGCTGATTGGAAGACAGACGACAGGGAAAATGGAAAGGAACGTGGAAATTTTACTTTCGGTTTTCGACGTAAACACTAAGGAGAATTTAGATAGTAATGTAGTTAAGAATGTTACCGTCACAAGTTTAACTAAGTATTTTTATTCAAATGGTTAACAATGGTCCTGTATGGACTTGCGAGGGCCAAAAGTCTTTTTTCGAGGTGGGTTCATCCAATCCAGGGATCCTTTTCTCCAGGCCTTTTGGTGGAGCGAGAAGGCGAAAGACTTGTACTGACAAACACACACGTATATGTCTGTTGCCCTTTGCGTTAAAAAACATCGGATTTCCTTTTTGTTTTGGCGCCTTTAACAAAATGGCACCCTTCGAAGTCTCTTCAAATGGAATCGTCAATAATATTAGGTAATCTTCACACCTCCAATGCTTAGGCAATGTTAGAACTTCTTTAACGTTTTGTTTTTTCAATTTTTCGTCTGTGAGTAATAAATAAACTTCAATGAGTAAGTTAAAAACAAAAAATATTTCTTTACAATATCTCCAGGCTCTCTGACCCTACAATTCACATCATCGTTACACAATTCCTCGTAATACTTATTATCTCTATCATTAAACTGGTTACTACTAATAACTGTCACCTCAATAATAGTGGGACGGCGCTAGTCCCAGATCAATATGAAATCGAAAGCAATGTTTATGGTAACAACCCCAGTTTTCTGAGGACTAGTCATAAACTCCTACGTAAGGAGTCATTATTGGCGTTCAGAAAGTGCTTTTGCAGTTGAGTACTATCTATTTAAAGATACTAGTAGCTTGAGTAAGAAATAGATTTGTAACCCCTTTGACTAAGCTATAAATACTTGAGCTTTGTTCGCCATATATCGGAAAAAATGGTTTAGGGATACGCGTGCCAATCAGATGGCTGGACACCAGTTAGGATTTGCACGTAATTGCAGTCGACCGGGAAATGTACATTATCATCATCATTTTAGCCGGAAGACGTTCAAAGAGTGTCCACAACAACCGATCCTGTGTATATACGTGGTCGCTTACAATAGGCCTCATCAGAAGAATTAAAGTTATGCAAAGAGCTATGGAAAGGGCTATACTAGGAGTTTCCTCACGTGATGACATCAGAAGTGAAGATATCCGCAGCAGAACCAAGGTTAGCGACATAGCTTGAATAATCACTAAACTAGGTAAGCGCGCTCCATCGTCGACCGCGTCGTCGCTTTCCATCAGGTGAGATAGCGGTCAAGCGCGAACCTATAATCGATAAAAGAAAAACTTAAGTGCCAGGCGAGGCACATTGCTCGCAGAACAGATGGCCGGTGGAGCTGACAGGTTATTCGCAATCTCATACCGAAAGACGCAGTATTGGAAGGCCTCCCACGAGATGGACCGTTGACCTGGTGAGGGTCACGAGAACCTGATAGATGCGAAATGCATGGATTGGATAGCATGGGTTTATTATAATAGATAGATGTACTTTTTGTTGACATTACATAATACAAAATTACAGCAGAGGCTAAAAATTAACGGTGTTTAATAACAATGGGCGGTCTTATTACTAAAAGCCATTTTTCCAAACAACGTTTGAATGTATGTTAAATACACAGATGATGTACCATCGAATACACTTCCACCTGACCACCGCTAGGGTCATTTTTGCTTGCACACGAAAGGAAAACTTCAAAGTTTTGGTTTGGGGCCGCATCGCAGCATTCCAGTGAACAGGCGGAAGTGACCGCGATAGTACAGGTTGTCCGTGGTGCAAAATCTAGGCATAAGTATGTTTGCCGACGACTTAAGATATAACATGCGTGCCTTGTAGGAACTAATAATAGCGTAACACTGCAACAGTAGGTCAATTGTCCGGTAGACATCGTCGTAATAATGGTTATCATTGATCTAGCCTACACGAAGGCACAAATGTAATTTGTGAAAGAAGGCTACATGCTGCGCCGACTCCAATGAAATGGGACCAAGGACATGGCAATGATGATTAATCTAGATTACATATTGCGACAGAAAATATTCTATAAACATTAACAATAGAAACACAACTTGACATGTAGTCTAAATTCTGATCCTAAATATACAGACATTAAGGCACCAAGTTTTATTTTATTAAAAGACAAAGAAAGCCCTATAGATATCATTCATCCATTCATTCAACTTATTTAGTAAGTACATATTGTCATTTCTCCTTGACCTAAAATACTAAGGTATTGAGAAAGCCTCAAAAATGAAGGCTAAACGATAGATGATACTGTATGTCGCTATTCATACTCCTACTGACTCGTTATTTGAAGAACTGCAATCAATCAGCGTTGCGAAACACTGGAGGTTGATCAAACAGATGGCGGGTTTTAACCATTAGATCTGATGCTTCAAAATACGGTTTAGTTTGGTATGTTAACAGGAAAACGCAGACTGTCTTGAAGTCAAACGTGAATAGGTTAGTTCTAGGGAAGCGTGATCCATCGTCATTCACATCATCGCTTACTATCAGGTGAGATAGTGGTATAAATAATTTAAAAACAAATTTAACACTCTCCGAATTTGCATCATCGATCACAGCTGAGCTCGACGACAGCATGTTTTAACCAACTTTAACAAAAGCATTTGTTGTCATATGATAAACTAAATTTTGCCATACAGCACGGTTAAACGCACTCGAAACTTGACTTCTACTTTGCCATACATTTTGTGCTTAGCATTTGGCGGAAACGCTGACACGAGTTATTTGTCTAAACCCGTAGCCGTTTCTATATTTAAATCTATTGTGAAAATCTCACAAGTGCATGCATCGTATGCTTTGCAAGTATAAATGTGAGATGAAATTCCAAATCAGACTTAAAATAAACTCTCCTTTTCAGTCTCAGAACTTCAAAACATAGACATAAACAAACAACCGCCGTAAAACACACTCATAATTCACTTTTAGAGTTATTGCTTTAGCCTTCAAACCGCACTTTCTGCAGTGTTTACAACTACGAATAATACAAAGCAGTCGACACTCGATCGATGGTATGTTTTATGCATTATTAGCTGTCCCCGGAGGTTACTTTCCTCGATAAATAGACTATTTGATATTAAAAGAATGTTCAATTCGAACTTGGCATTAGCGCGTTCAAACAAACATACTTTTCAGCTTATAATGTTGATACAGATATGTCGTAGAGTATTTGTAAGGTAAACTAATATTAACCTTAATAGTACCTAATTTACCTTATAAATATCCTACAAAACCTAACCTACTTAAAGACTATAGAGAATAGATTCCTTCTAGGCAAGCTAGCTCCATCGTTGACAACATCATCGCTTAACATTAGATGACAGTGGTCTAGTCAAACGCGAACATATCAATAATAAAAAAGTTATCCATAAGATGGACAAGTTAGCAGTTGCCAATATGACATAAATATAGCAAATATGCAAGATTGAAGACATGTGGTAAGTATCTGCAGAAATACATGTAGAGAACATCACAAGACTTAAATTAAAAACCTTAAGATAATCAATTGTAGTCCTATAAGAGCTGAGAGAAGGAAAACATCGTGAGGAAACCGGCATGTCTTAGAACCAAAAATTCGAAGACATGTGACATCCACCAATGCGCACTGGGCCCGCGTGGTGGATTATGGCACATTCCCTCTCCTAGAGAGGAGGCCTGTGTCCCAGCAGTGGGAACATTAAAAAAGCTGATAATGATGAAGAGCTGAGACAAGACGTTTAACAAAACAGACACTAATAAGACTGCTTTCTCAATATCAATAGATAATTTGCCAGTCAAAGCAAACGTGAAAGTGTTTGCGAGACAAATGATCAGGGCAATAGTTAGTTAATAAGTCTCTGAAGACAATATGCGTGGGTGAACGAAAGTGAATATTTGATTATACTGCTGGGACCTGCTCGAGTGGTCCCCTTCCTTATCTGCATGATCGATATTTGTTTAAGCTTCCTTATTTCGATTGAATTCTAGTTAGTTGACTCGGATGACGTGATGTTATTTATAGGATTTTCCGGCCCTACGTCAATCAATCAACGTATTTTGCAATTCACTGTAGATATATGGACCTCTTGTTAAAGTTCTGCTTCAACAGGATGTGCTTTCACAATCAGCTTTACCCATACTAGAGCAGATCTATTCATGGACGTCTTCAACCAACATCCTATAACTTAATATCTCCCCATCAATTACACACAGAATATCCATTCAATTCTCGATAGTATCCCTCATTAATAATTTCACTCAAAACAACATTATTCATGTGATCATGCCCACAAATCCTATTAGCATTTCCCTGTCCATTTTGTTTGTAGTCGCGCATGCCCGCCACAAAATATTTGCGATTCAATGCAAGACAACAAATCCTGTAATAGATTCTGCAACGAAATAAATGGAGGTAATATCAATGGTGCTACTGGAAAGTCTGGAGAATAGGAAACGGTGTAGACACGATGTAAGAATAACAACAACACAGACAAAGTCAGCTTGTGACGCTTTTCTTTTCCGTACAATTATTCTAGTTTTCGCAAAATGTTGTAAATTCGAGTTATAGCTGAATCATGATGTGTATATCAAAGTGTCAATGGCACAGATAAAAAAAAACTGCACAAAAATTAATCCTCCCAAATGATTTCGAGCGACTTTTTGCGAAGTTTTTGTTTCACCTATGTTTGAATCGTAGCAGTAGTGCAAAAAAGACAGCATTATCGACTCATTTACAATCACACACCTTAAAATAACTACCGAAACTGTAACGAAAGCCACGAATCGTGGCTTGTGCAACCTTCGTAGGCTGATCGAATTATAGCGTATCCAGACACGGTAGAGCTAAACCTTAAGTTGTACATGTGAACGATTTCCGACAGCCATTCAATACCGCTTTCTCTTCGAAATTTAGTCTGATTCGAATCAATACGGACAGATATTATACGATATTTTACAAACATTACCATGTCCATTAAAATAATAAATGTTTCTATCGATAGAAGTGTTACGAAACTTTACAAACAATTTTGTTTACGCCTATTTTGATGACTTTTTGAACAGCTCATCTTGAAATGGATCGAAAAATATGATCGCTTTTAGTTGACTGTAACTTTTTATGTATGCATTACAATTTTAAAAAGCTAAGGATGAATTGCAACTTACATGCCTATGCGCACAAGGATAAAAAAAAGAATAAATTAACACACGCCAAGTATCGACATCGCCAGCATTTGCAGGGAGTTCTAAAAATAAATTTGCAATATTAATTTTTATCTGCATCGGTGCACTGGACTATTGCAACATGGTGTTACAGAAGGCATGTTTCGCTTATAAAATGATGGGTTGAGTACAAGGCATAAATACTCGGACATTGCGGTTTGAGAAGTTATTATTTTGATCTTAGGACTTAAAAAGGAGTTAAAAAGTCAGGCGTGCAAGCGAAAAGAAAGGATGAAGTTATACACCCTATAAAGCTCCATCCCTTTAGCAGTTCACTTTATGTTGTCTTCTTCTTCTTTTCGAAATGATGATAAACTCTTTAAACTGTTGGAGCCCAGTAGGCTATGTTAACTGCAGCATCGATGGCACTAATTAAATCCTCCATAATGCAGGTGTATGGGCACTTAGGGCACTCCAGCAAGCGGCTCATGTTTTGAACAAGGACACCGTACTCACTTTGAGTATCCGACGAGTCTATAAAACCCCATTACGCCAAGTTGTATTTATGACTGTCTTTATGTTGTAAAATGGATAGATACTCTGATAGCCAACAGCATCATTAGTCTGACGATAACTAGCAGTAGTCACAACTGTTTTGCTATCATGTCTATTTAGTGCATCGCACCTTTGACTCGGGCTTGTTACTATGAAAAACCTTTATCATCCTTTTGATCTACTGTTCTACAACGTGCTAGAAGCAGATGCAATTCTACATATTTCTGTTTGACAATAAAGTTGCCCTTCTGCTCCCATCAATTTGTTTCCACAGTCTGCGGGTATCTGCACTGGTGTATTTATCCAGTCCTGCCTGGAATGCAGCTCAACTAGGCTGCATTAGCATAATGTACCATTCATTAATCACGCTACGCCGGTTCTAGCCAGCAGCCGTTTCAACGCACTTTATGCTGAATTTGTGGTAATGGCCGATAATTTTCAAGTATTCATTTGCTGCAGTGACGTTTATTTGTGGGATTAACATTGAAGCAAGAATGTTTATGTAAGCTCTCTAGGGGAGAGATCGACGCTGGCGCACAATTTGTTTTAACACCGTTCTGAAGTTCTGATCTTGACAAGGCCTACTGTATATCATTTTTAAATGCTTGTAATTGTATATAGTGTTTCATTATAAAATCATAGTGTCAATTTTCTACACCATGACAGTATATTTTTTCTAAACGGATGTAAAAGCTATAAAGGAAAATATAATTCCACAAGGTGTGAAGGCATAATTTATTTTTAATTTCAATCAAATACAAGAAAAACTAAAGATTTATGTGGCTTTTTACACCGTTCTCGATCATATCTAGATAATTTCCCGTCTACCCTTTTTATCTTGGATATGAAGGTAGTAAAACTTGAATGGCAACACGCGTCGAAGTCCTAACGTTTTTATTGGAACGCGGCGAAATAAGTGGTTTCATTGAGACGAGCTTACTCGTATTTATAGGAGAAAATAAAAGTAAGGATGCATTAACATAGTAATGGGTTTTTGTCAACATGTTATGGGGAATGTAGATTCTGTTTCAAGATTAAGAAAGGATAATGTTGAGATGGTTTTTGAAGAGATGAGTTTAAAAGATATTGACTAGTCTGTCTGGGAAAGACAAGATTTAAAATGCAAATATTTAATCTTTACGGGTGGTGCGGGGATAGCGCACGATTTCCCGCGAAGTAGCAAGCCTCCTTGCTGGCCTGCCATCACCAGTTATTAAAAATAAAAATCATAATGACAAAATCCATCCATCATTGCTTTGGCTTCCCTCTTCCTCTCCTTCCATCCACATTATAAAAAACCAAAACCTTGCAATTGCATTGAAACCAAGCGATAAAATTCGCTGAAAATAGGAAAAGTGTCGTAGCTAACAAGTTAGCTACAAGTTTCCATCGTGTTTCACTCAGCTATTAGCTATGCGACAAGATAACACCGACTAACGAACCGGCATACAAACTAGCTGACGACCATCCTTACTGTTGTATTCAAAGACACCATTTAACTGCACAGCAAGCGTAGTCACGTCTAATTGTTAACACGACCGTCGATTCTGAACCAGAACGAGGAACTGAGGCCATACTATGAGCTCTAAGGGCCGAAACACATAGGTAGTGTGCGGCCCGCAGCAACGCAGAATTTTGCAGTGTGCACCGCAGGGCGAATACTATAGCTTTAATTAATTAACTAATTACTCTTTCTCTCCATCTACGCGTAAACTCAGAACTCTTTTTGTAACATGTGTTTCATCTCTCCTCTTCACACTTCAAATTTTTAGTCACTAGCGCCACTTTCAAGCACTAGTTTATATCAATAAAAAACCATTTTACGACATTTTAAAGGGATGGGCTGTATAGTATGTCTATCTCTCCTCCATTAGTCTTTCACTCGCACAACTGACATATTTACAAGACATAATAAGGCCCTGGAGTTATTAAATTATTAAGACTAAGCTTAAAATGTATACAATCTTTTAAAATTTGGGTATTACCAAGAGGTAATACGCGCGTAAGATAGGTGTAAGGACACCTATGTTACAACGCGAACACGATCGCGAAGCGAAGCGGCACGAATAGAATAAACAACTGACACTCTATTACAGTGTCTTAACTTGAAAAACCGCAGGTGAATGCGATGCGGCGATGAGCGGACGCGATCAGCTGGTATGATATTTTTGTGCGAAGGCTTATTAGACCGCATCGCGTTGAATTAACGTAAACCGCATCGGATCGCTTCTCTATCGCGTAAGACACCGCGTCTCTTGGGCAAGTATATTGTATAGATTGTACATTTCATGCCGACGAAATGAAACCACAATTCCCTGGTTTTTAAACTGGTATGATCGTCAGTAGTTTCGCCGAGATAAACACAGCTGCAGTACTTAAGGATCCATGACACTTACGCGCAGCAATCTAAGTGCGGAATGCGGACCAAACACGAGCATTAAATACGCATTAGTTACGATCCAGGGAGCAAATAGTAACCTTAAATAAGCCATATAATCATAACTTATTATGAGGCTGAGTAATTCAATTTCTATGATTTTCTCAATGGATTCAAACTGCTTTTGTGTATATTCTAATCACTGAATTATTATTAATCATCATCATCAACAGTTCAATTTTGAGCTCTGGCCTCCTCTCTAGTAGAGCCAGTAGAGGGAATGTGCCGAATAGTGGATGTCACATGTTTTCGAATTTTTGTTTCCAGGACATGCCGGTTTCCTCACAATGTTTTCCTTCACCCTTTTTGAGAGCCACCGTGGTTGGGTTTGAACACGCGACCTACAACAACTTGTAAGTCGGGGCCGCCACCACTCGGCCACCACTGCTCTATTATTAAAACTGTTTATATATTCTTTTTTTTTAGATGTATGTTTTTTTTTGGGAATGCTCTATTAATTTTTTATGAGAAAAAGCATAAAATTAATTTTTCAATAGGTTTATTGACAAATTAATTTTTGCTTTTTAATATTGTACCAATTTAGTTTCGAGTTTCGATTACTAACATAATATGGAAGAATTGTTAGCCGATGCAATAAGCGTCCGTTTACCGTCAGCATGGCAAGCATTCAATCTCTTTCATCAGAAAGTTTACTTCACAGCATCCTGAAATCTTCACACTGACGTCAATCCTCCAGTTATCGGAAACTGATGAACATTTAGACGTAATTATTTTGCGTATTACGTAAATATTTCGCGGATATCATGGCGGTTACGTGTTCCCTAATAATTTTATGGGTCGTAAATATGGGTACGAACTTCTAATAAAATATTTATATTGGGGTAGTGATGTTGATTTTGTGGGAGCCACCTACGACAGATGTAGCGATAATTCTAGTATTATGAAATGGTAGAATTCCATGCATCGAACACGGGATTGCAATCACGCATTCGTTTATATGAAGCTAGCCTTCTTCCAGCGGCTTCGCCCTCGTGAAAATAGGGTTCTCCATACAAACTTTAGACCCCATTATATCCCTTTAGGAGCCGAATTTTGAAAAACTCTTTCTTAGTGTTCCCTTACGTCATAAAAGGAAACCTTGTGCAAAATTTCATGCTTCTAGGCCCAGAAGTTTTGGTTGTGCATTGATATATCAGTCAGTCAGATTCCCCTTTTATATATATACTAGCGACCCGCCCCAGCTTCGCACGGGTGCAATACTAATATTAATTATATTATGCATTATTATACATACAAAGTTGATACGAGAGATGGGGTTTCCTTAAAAAGGATTATTGTACACAAAAATCTGAACAACTTTCACTATGGGATCAACCCAAAAATCACGAAAAACTATCGGCTGCTCCATAGATTTATATTCACATAACTCGACAAAATGTATGGAGCAGCGGTTTTTTTTCACAGTAAAAAAAGTACTATACCGTAGAAGTTGTTCGAATTGGTGTGTACAATAATCCTTTTTAAGTAAAGCCCATCTGTCGTATGAACTTTGTATAAACCTTCCTCTTGAATAAAAAAGTCGCATAAAAACCGTTGCGTAGTTTCAAAGATTTAAGCATACATAGGGTTAAAGCGACTGTGTTCTTATACTATGCAATGATATACAGGGTGTGTCATCGACATGTTAACGCAAACGAATACCATAAATCCAGTACATGATTCTAGACCCCCAGTGGTGGAATTTTTTGTCGGTTTTTTCTTTTTTTTTAAAATGAATTTTTACGTTTTTTAAATTAAACTGTATAAAAACTTCATTTTAACATTTTTTTTCGAAAAAAATGAGTGAACTACATTTTAAATGTCATCGGGTTTGATTAGAATAACGACTTTATTTGCCTTGATGATTTTTTTATTAATTTTTTTAGTAATTTTTTTTTCTTTTTTTTCTAAAAATATCATTGGGATTGGACAGAATAACGATTCTATACAGGTAAAAAATAAAAAAAACAAAACTTTTTTTTCAAAAATTAAAAAAAAACCGACGAAAAATTCCACCACTGGGGGGTCCAGAATTATGTACTGGATCCATGGTATTCGTTTGCGTTAACATGTCAATGACACCTTATATACATACTTAGATAATAAAAAACAATTAACTGATGAAAAAATAACTTTGTTTTATGGAAACAGTAAATCTCACTTCTACAAGACTACAAGTGAAGCCATTAGGTATAGGTAACTTGATATTTTTCACATTTATAGAGTTTTTTTTATCAAATGCTGCATAAATTGATGAAGGTTTGTGAAGATTGATAGTCAAGCTTTGATTAAAGATTAGTTAGCCTCAGGCAAAGATCAAAAACGAATAATTCCCAAAAATATGTTCATCGGTCACCCATCCATTAATTCAGTAAACAGTTACACACGTCAGCCAATACATCACCATCAAAAAACCATTTATTATACTTTCTCGCCTTTTAAATTCCACATACACTTCAAATCTTGATAATAGTGAGGTCGATACAATAACAATAAATTTAGTACGCACTAAAGGGCCTTTAACACGATACTTTTTGTGAGGGAAGCAGCTATAATGACAGAGTCATCGCCTACTGAAGATGACAGCTACATTGTCAGTTGCAGCCGAAACCAGGAGCACCCACACATACACATACGTGATATGTTCAACAATATGGAGCATAGACGAGTAATTCGAAGGAAAGTATGTAGATGCGGCGTTAAATTTTTTTGAATTTCGAATGACTATGGTGCAATTAGGTTGAATATTTTTTTTATGTATTAAAATGTGTATGTTATAAAAGGACACAAGGTTTTTGTGTCCAGTTGCACTGCATAGGCTAGAAACAAATGAATAACAAAAAGAAACAAAAACTAATATTTGGGCCTGGCTGAATTTGAACCCGCGACCTACAACTCATAAGTGGAACCGTTACCACTCGGCTACCACTGCTTTATTCTAAATATACAAATACAAAATTCATCAGCTGCCATCTCTAAGTTGTAAATGTCAACTGCTTCTATTTTAATACAAACAGCTAAAGGTGACAGGCTAACGACCTGTCACTCTTCACACCTGGCTCTAAGTGGTGTCAAAGTTCTCATCTCTTGAGAAAATTAACGTTTAACAACTAAGAGATTCTCATGGTATTCATGCAATAATACATGTTATAATTTTCCCAGAGCATGTTATAATTTTAGAGCAGTAGTGGCCGAGTGGTACAGACCCCGACTTACGAGTCGTAGGTCGCGCGTTCAAACCCAGCCAGGTTACATTACTTTGTGTAATTTATTTCATCACCACTGCTCTCAATACGATGAAGGAAAACATCGTGAGGAAACCGGCATGTCCTAGAACCAAAAATTCGAAGACATGTGACATCCACCAATCCGCACTGGGCCCGAGAGCTGGATTATGGCCCATTCTCTTTCCTAGAGAAGAGGCCTGTGTCACAGCAGAGGGAACATTAAAAACGCTGATGATGATGAATTTTCCCTGTACTCTAATTTTAGTTCTGTAATAACTTGCTCTAATGAACTAGTAAACGTTCCTGTTTGGTGTTTTACAATATTGTTCATTATATAGGGTGACTGGTAATTAGTGTCCGATACTTAAACTTGTGATTGTAGACATGATAACAAACAACTTTTACTATGGGACCAAACCCGGAATCGCAAAAAAAATCAGCGAGCTTCGTACATTCTGATCAAGTTGGGTCAATATAAAATGTAATGAGCAGCAGAATTTTTTTTCGCGATTTCAGTTTGGTCACATAGTAGAACTCCAGGATATATACCAAATACTTTCCTGGGTAACTGAATGAATGATCTCTGATTTAGCAGAACCGATCTCCGCTAGGACCGCGAGGATTTTATGAAAGGAAGTTTGCAAAAAAAAGGAATGGTTTGCAAAGTGTAATTGAAAGACACAGGGGAAGAGTATTTAGTCAGTAAAAGTCTGACACGCCCTCCCCCTTCCACCCAGAGTAGGAAAAGTCATTGAATGCGGTCCTAATTTTAAAAAACAACCTCTGGCACTTTAAGGGTCGAAGGCTACTGAAACCTAGGGTGCGCGTCTGAAAGGAAGGCCTGCACCTAGTGGACCTAGCATAAAGTCAACGTAAGAATGGGTTGGATTGTTTAGTCAGTAAAAGTCTGACACTATTTCCTGCTCGCCTAAGGGCGAGAGTTATCATTGAATGATTTTACCCACCACAAAAAACCCCTGGCGCTTTCACCTTAAACCATTTCACAACCACGAACCTACCATACAGCCAAATCTCAAAAAAATCTGGCACATCTGCTCCATAATCACATAAATCTCCAGTCTCCACGGTATCTTGGGCAGGTTACATCATAATCAGACACCTACAGCTAGGAAGCGGGCCATCCATATTCATTGCTCGGTTTAAACCGGTAGGCAGTGTAATTGCCCTTTGTATGGTTGAATGGGTTGTATGTAGGGTTACCAGAAGAAAAAAACAAAAGCAAAAAAAAAAAAGAAAAGGCCTGGTTTCTATTGAATAATTCTGGGATTATTTTACAGTTCGTAAATTTTCTTCCACACGTACTTAGCCATTTAAAAAGTTATATTATTATTAGTTATAAAATTATCGTTTTATATTGTATTGCGTATCTCGCTTAGGCTTTGTACATGTTCTCAAAGTGAGGGCTGAGTGGTTAAGAAGATTATTATAGTCAGTTTAACTTTTTTTTTAATATTAAGTAAATGTAAAATTATCTTGGTGCATAATAAAGTATACATAAATAATAAAATCTTCAAAATAATTTATCCAAAATTCTAAAAATCTATCCGTAATCCTGAAAAGAGTCCAAAACTCCTAAAATCCCAGGACAAATCCTGAGACGTGGCAACCCTAGTTGCATGGCATGCATGAAGTTCTATGAGTGTTGTTAGATGTGGAAATGTTGTCAATGGTTTGTTACAAAGAGTAGTGTAGACCGTATATAATGGATTTTTAAAGGTTACGTTTTTTGAGATTGTAATGTAACAAGTTTCTAGAAGTAGGTATGATGCTAGGTCATACTCATGTTAGTTAAAAGTAGGTAAGAACCTATTTACCTATTTGTAACATTTCATAATAATGATTTTTTTGCTTTAAGCAAGCTCCTCAAGATATAGTTTCAATATTTTCATTTTTAACATCAATTTCTGCTAGAGAATCTTGTAATAAGCGCTTTAAACGACAATATACACGATTAAAATGTAGTGAACCTCAATCAGCTATGGTTTAATTTATTAAAGAGGTGATTAGCTCAATATTAGTACCTACTAAACTTCAAACAGCCAACCCGAAGTACATATTCATACATTCGCTTATAAGTATTTATGATTTTATTACATCTTTCTTTAAGATATTTTGGATACACAAATGTCTTGTTAACAATATCTAGGCTTCTATAGAAATCAAAACATGTAAAACTAATCCAATAAAGACCTCTGAAAATTTATTATTTTACGTGAACTTTAATATTTTCCGATATTAACTGAATTGTAAGAGCATGGAACTAGCTCCTGGAAATTATTGTGAAAGCTCTCTAATTTAACAACTTTTAAAATCGCTTATACGACAGACTAAACGTCTCCAAACTATATGAAACAAATGCATCACCTATGACCTAACAGCTGTCACTGTGTCTAACCAAATACTAATACTAACAAACTGAACTTTTTTTAATTACAAACACTTTAACAAGTATCTAACATAAACCAGTAAACTCGGTAGTTATACTTCACTTAATCCATCTTTACGCGAAGCTGTTGGAATTTCATCTTTATTTGGAACTCGGGTCGGTGAACCGACTCAAATAGTCTTACAAGGCCATCGGTATTGTCCTCCTAGCAACCGATTGGTTGTCTCTTAACTCTTAAAACCATAGACACCATGTTAATAATCTGTGCACGTTTGACGTTTGTAAGTTTGAAGAAGTTTTTGGCGGGATTGTCTTTGATTGAAATCCTTTTGCTGTTTTAATTATGTATTCCTAAATTGATTGCTAATGGATATTGTGATGTAAAATTGGTGTAATTCTGTATAGCAAGTGTATGCGTAAGTGGACAATATATTATGTGGAATCATTAAAACAGGTGCAAACTCGGTAAAATGGGGCTAAGAATTTTATTAGAGCGGTGACTGCCGCAGTGAAGTTTGCCGAGAAGGTTGACTTAATTAAACTTACTTAACATTTGCTGCCAAATACTAGTAAAACATTACAATGTGTAGTACATACAGATCCTAATAAGCAAACAAATAAACTATTGTAGCTATTCTTTCGAAGACAGGGTTTAAAAGACTTAGTATCCAAACCAAAAGCATTCACAAACAAAAAATAAGTTTCAAAATTGGCGCACTTTCACGGCAATTCCTATTATGGGTAACAAAAAGTTATGATCAGAGGGAAATTGAGACTGAGTTTATAGCTTTCTAGTTCCTAGGAACCGAAACCTATTAAAATCACTTAGGTAAGCTTCAAGCCATAATTTTTAAACCTAATTAAACAATGAGGCGGCTTTGTTGAAAGTTATTCACGACTAATAACGTAGCAAATGATAAAATTAACAAATAAAAAGTAATTAAGTCAAAGAATTTTAATTATCTTTGGTTAATGAAGAATAAGATTCGTTTCGATTTTACAGCTTCAATAATTTTGTTTTTATTTCTTAAAAAATTAGGGACTTTTATAACGCACAGCGTATGTCAGTCCCATCGTACCCTAACACTCGTATCATCAAAAGAGATCAATGGATCTGGGATAATTTTGTTAAAATCAACGGCTTATATCCGAATAGCGTCTTGACATGTTCAAGATTTTCTTCGAACGTCTTATTTTCGTCCACATTAAGTTCAGTTAACGGGCAGTTTTAGCACACATAAACAAGAACTTTAAAAGCTTTTCTATGTCGTTAGCCATCAGAAAGCTGTTCAGCCGGAGCTTTGAACTACAGTTTATTTCAAAAGTAAAGTTTTCACAAAAAACAAACAATTTTATCAGCTTTTGTGAAATATACTTATTTAACATTAAAATTTATACGTTACTAGCTTCTGCCAGCGGTTTTGCCCGCGTGAAAATAGGTTTCTTCCAAAAACCTTGAACCCCCGTTTCCTCCCTTTGGAGGGTGAATTTTGGAAAATTCTCTCTTATGGAAGGCAACGATGAGCAAAATTTCACGCTACTAGGCGTAGTAGTTTCGGCTGTGCGTTGATATGTCAGTCAGGCAGTTTCTCCTTTTATATATATACATGTCCTATTCCGGAGTGTATCCTATGCCTGTGCCAAATTTCATCCAGTTCCGTCCAGCCGTTTTGGCGTGATTGTGTAACAAACATCCAAACATTGTAACTTTCGCATTTATAATATTAGTAAGATGGATTAGGAAATTAATCAAATAGGCCGCCTGTAAAAACAATCTGGCCAGATGGAGCTTTCTCGACCCATCTTTTATACAGTAGGTACCAGTGTGGAGCTGCTACACAGAACATGAGTCCCTGTTATATTGCCCATCTTGTACAACAACAACCTTCACTTTTCAGGATCTATACGAGGCCAATAAAAAAACCTTACATCGCTATATATATACCCGAAAAGAAAATGAAGATTCTTTTTCTAAATTGCCATTAGGAACGCATTTTTCAAATAAAGAACGCTCTCAATTGCTTCATCCAACATAAAGTTGTGCGTATCACAGATTAAATAGACAATCATACTATTCAAATAAATTCCCACTGGCCAGTCATTTAACACCGTAATCGCGATAATAATACGAAAGTGTATCTGAGGTAATGCCGAGCCGAGCCGAGCGTAAAATGAGGCCTGATCGGACCCCGACCGAGCGCCCGGCGAACCATGGCCTTATGGCCCGAGATGGCTTCATTGTTTCATTGCAGGGCTGACACTTCATGAGAAAAGATGGCTTCGTGGGTCGTGGGTTCAGATATTAAACAGGAGAAAGCCCAGAAATCAAGAAGACAATAATATTTATTTTATGAAACTAACAGGTGTGCTGTAGTATCCGTATTGTTATTTATCAATGTTAGCCTGTATTATACCACTGCTAGGTAAAGCTGCCTCCAGTTCGTATTATTTCCAATTCTTAAGTAACACCTCTAGGTATTTCCTCCGCGGTATACCGTCCCTCGTCGCTGGGTCCGGGTACTAATCTTGGTTTATACTCTACTGTTACATATAGGTCGTCAAGGATGCAGCAGACCTGTCCTATCCATTTAAGTTGGGCAGCCTTTTGATCCACACCATTTGACTTGGACTTTAGTCAAAGATCAAGTCTGTACAATGTACACCATAGGTCCAATATCGATCGGTAAAGACCGCAATAGAGATTAATATTAGGTAATAAAATGAACATTTTCCTCGTCTCATCACCAGAAACCACACCAATACTCACATACCTAGGCATAACAGTCCATTTCACATAATGATGGACTGGCTGTACCTGGAATACAAAAAACAATTAATTAATTAAAACACAAAGCTTAGTTTCGCGCACTCTTTATATACGAGCACGTTTTCGATGAATGCTTCGGTGGCGTCTGCGCCACGTGCGGCGCCGTCGAAACGGGCCGTGCACCGGGTGAAGTTGCCATATTATAACAGAAATAAATGCAAATAAAAGTTTCCAAAATAAAAGCAGTTACGGACATAGTCAAATAGAATTGATGAAATAAAAACACAAAACTGCATTATGGTAACACACAACATCAAAGCATAGAGACGCAGCAGTTATTTTTTTATATCTTACATAATTTTTCAAAAAAAGAACGCACTATGCAGTCCGCATACAAACTGCATAAAACATACCATAAGGTGTTAAATTTACCGCCGTTTTCACTCTAATATAAGAGATGACCGAAGCCCTGGCGTCTTGCCAGATGCTAGAGTATTTCAGGACATCCCTTTTAAGTGTTTTATTAATTTGCCTTAAGGTTATTCTAAGCTGAGACCGTACTACGAGAATGCCGGCACTAAACACAGAGACAGTAATGAAAACAAACGACTTGTTTGATGTACACTGCTGAACTATTATGACTTGGAACGTTCATCATCAATTGAGAAGCAGCAGTGTACTTGAAACAGTGTCTAACATCGTTAACGAGGCAATACATTCTATAGTTAGTTTAGATGACGTGTAGTTAGTCGTGTCGTCAGTCATCGAATATAGTGGGCCATAAATAAACTTTTAATGGAATTTCACTATAAGTTATGATGGTATAACAATAAAAACAAGTGAGGTGTGGAAACAATTGATAGTTAATCAACAGACAATAAACAACATAGTGTTTATCGACTGGACCGATGTTTTTGTAACCTAACCACAAAAACAATTTGTGGAGGATAAAACATCAGAAGGATAAATCCATCTAGATATGAGTTACTGTCATCAAACACCTTAGCAAAAAAAATACAACTGACAATGCAATATAAAAAACACCAAAAAGTGCAACAAACTTAAATTTCGGAAGTCGGTACGAAATAACGAAGAATCCTTATTAAAACACGCTTGAAAACTCGTACCAAAATAAAGATTAAAAAAAAATGCCAATAGCATTCTTAACAGTAATAACAACTGCAAATTGCATTTATTTGTTTAAACCATTTATTTTTGAACGAGTTTTCAAGCGTTAAAATTCGCAGAGCCAAACTACAGACTCGCCAAGATCCGACGGCCGGGCCGTACTGTCATCATCATCATCATCATCAGCCTTGTTAATGTTCCCACTGCTGGGACACAGGCCTCCTCTCTAGGAGAGGGAATGGGCAATTAAACCCACCACGCGGGCCCAATGCGGATTGGTGGATGTCACTCGTTGGTTTGGATGAACAGGGTATTAACTCAAAATTTACGATTTTTAACCTAAAAATACAGTCCTACTTCAAATCATGCGATCTTTCTAACGAACGTGGTTGCATAACGATATGACGTCAAATTGGCGGGGGTGCGGGGTAGTATCTTCGTCTCTTTCGCACTTCAGAATTGGAAATATAGTGATTTGAAAACTTAAAATTGCTCTCCTGAAAAATATGCTTTTTTGAGTTAATACCCTGTTCATCTGGACCAACGATCATGTTTTCGAATTTTTGGTTCTAGGACATGCCGGCTTTTTCCTTCACCGTTTTGAGAGCAGTGGTGATGAAATAATACGGGCCGTACTGTACTTAAACATAAAATCTACTCCTTATTGAAGTCGGTTAATCGTATAACTTCTAATTACTTTTTAAAAAGTCAGAAAGTATATTAATACTTTGGCCAGATTTATAGCTTGTCAAAGTTCAAAAGTAATGGCGTTAAAGAGATCAAAGGAAAAGTAAAAGTGGAAACAATTCTGTTACAAGCTCAACTAGTACTAGTTAACACCAGCTAAGATCGTGATATGTCTGCCAATACCCTGGGAACTGCTCTAATTACGCCTCAATGAAAAGCTGGTTTGGGTTGGGCAATAAAACTAGCGGAACGAAGAATAGAAGACTAGGCGACAAAACACTTATTGGTTAAGAAAGCATAACTTATTTACAATTACGTGCGTATCAGATTTTTAGAGTTCTTCTTCTTTTTGAATTGATGGTAAACTCGTTATTCTAACGCCAACGGTACATGGTGAACACCTTACTCACAAGAACAGAGCGTTTCGGGAATATAGTACACGTATAGGAGTGGAATTCCCTCCCGGTTTCCTCATAGCTTGAACCTAACCTTTCCGCATAGCTATGCAGATGATGACATAAAAATGATTGGCATTCACAAAAGATAAGGAGACGTTTTTAGTTAAAAAAAAAAACCACTGAATGAACAAAACATGGATTGAAGGCATTAAAATTCATTAGAATTTCGCTAATGAATTTTCTAAGGTAAATCCACAGGCACCAACGCGCAGCGAAAAATGGGTAGCTCACTCTCCAGCGCCCATCAAAGAGATGTTAAGAAGATGGACGAAGCTCACTCAGAATAGGAGAATATAGTTAATCGGTCCACACTGAAAACCAGTGCCGTGGCCTCGTCGCACTATGTGTGTGTCCTCGGCTTTACTCTGAGTGGTGAGCCGTTTTTCATGGACATGGTACACTAAATTCTCGAGAATTAAGATTTTGTTTATGGTTTTAACTTTTTCCTTGTTGATTGATTTCATTCTTTTTTTTATTTTAACTTGTAAATTAGTGATAAGAGTGCGTCCCGCAAATAAAAGTTTTCCTTCCTTTTTTTTTTCTTTTCTTTCTAAAGATTTCCTACCACAAAAACCGAAAGGTCTATCAATATATTAGAATCAAAATATTCAAAAGCTTTTCTTACAAAGACAAAAGTTCTCCAAACTTCGAACTGCTCATCTCATAGCCCCAAGTTGTTTTGATGACGCAACCCTTGACATTTAACGCCACATTTAGTACAACACTTCGATTCTCAGTTACATCTTACTTACTTCCGTTAGTATCGACAACAATACGTTTCCGGAGAGTTTCTTACATTTTACCTAAACTTCGTCTTCTTAGCTTGTCGATGGCAAAACCAGTTAAGTTCCTTGTTTAGCCCAGTATTCTGCCACGGCAATGCTGTCCACCGATGCTGTCATTAGGTCCCTAAGTGAACAGAATAGGACACGTAAAACAGGATAGAGGGTGGCACATAGTCTGCAGAGACTATGTGAAAGACTCCGCCATGGAGATCTTTTCACTATTTTGGGGTCTGCTACAAGTCTAACGGGATGCTTTTGTTTTTTGTAGGACTAGCTCTATCTTTGTATTACTATGTAACACGATACTTCTTCGCAAGACAGTCATGTCTGTCAAAGATCTTAATGACAACAGGGACAAACGACATTATTTTTTCTCTCGGTGTTACTACGTTGCGAGGCAGAGTGTAAGGCTTTTCAGACTAAAATTCCCATGGACGTGAAAATGAAACACCAGGGCCTTGGAATGAAGGCAATAAAGGAACGGGGTAAGTTCTCAGTCAGTAAAAGTCTGACAAGGTTCATACCTTATTGCCCACAAAAAAAAACTGTGTTACTTAAGTTGTTCATTGTCAACTTAGCTTTTGAGACATGGAGGAGTACGGTTTGTCCATCGAAAGTGTTGTTTCATCATGAAGATGGACCTGTTCAGCAATTTTTTTAAAGTTGTTGTTGACTTTCATAAAACAATATTAACCCGCAGTACCTTTCAACACAGACCTGTACCGTAACACAATGAATGGTACGAAATATCTTCGAGAATACCTGTTTTGATGACCAACTTGGAAGTAATAAACGTAAGTTTGAAGAAAAGTGCAGTTTTTGTGAATTATGAGGTACAAGTTTTTCTGGACACACAAACAAGCTTTAAAGTAGATAAACTTTAAAGTAACGAAACTGCAAAGACATATTATTTTCTAGACTCAGCGAACAGTACCTATATGTTTTTACAATTTTTACAATTATGTTTTGTATAAGGTAAAGTACCATTTGGTAAGCCCATGTTGACCTATTTCGCCTTAAATAGTTGAAAATTAAGTGGTTGTTAGTCACAAATAGTCCGCATAGCAATTTTTAGCATTCCTACCTTGAAAATTGTGGAATGCTGCATACAAAATTCCAACCGCCCATTTCAGGGAACTGAGGGGTTAGAAAGAGACAAAAAGTAGCCTATATCTCTCTCTTTAACTATCTCCACTTATAAAATCACGTCCATTTGTCACTTTGTTTTGCCGTGAAGGACGGACAAACAAAAAGACATAGTTACTTTCCTGTTTATAATATTAGTAGGTATAGTAAGGACCATGTATGGATGCAGTGATACTTGCAAAATTCCATCTTTCAAACGACATACAATAATAATAGCTCTAAAAGTCCCTCGATCAGCTCAAAAAAAAACAGGACCTAACTCACTTATACTTTCCCATTTATAATATTAGTATGGATGCAAAAATACTTGCAAAATTCCATCTTTCAAAGCCATACAATAATAGCTCTACAAGTGCCTCACTCAGCTCAAAATAAACAGGCCCTAAACCACTCTAATTACACGAATTCTGTCAACGCCAACATTCCCCCACGCCCAACTTCTTAAAAGCCCGTATTCAACTAACTTGGCCAATTTAATGACAATAATTGTCGCAGCAAGTCCCTATAGGTTGTTTGTAAAACGAAACAGCTGCACTAATTGCAACTGCAAACGATTAACGTGTTAATTACGAATTAATTTGTGCATGCTTAGGAATATTATGGAATGTGGCCTTTATCTAGTTGACATCATTGAGTAAGGTGAACGGCCTATTTGTGTACATTTTGGTGTTTACTATGTCCCATGGTAGAGCTAAAACTTCCCATACGATAAATGAATTTTCTTTACTTACTTATATCCAAATAATCATCCTACAACTAAAGGGAAAACAAACAGACTAAAAAAACACAAAACAAGAAAATATTTATTTATTTATTTAATCATCATGAACTGTAGTGATACATAGGCGGACTTAAGGAGTTGTCAGCAAATGTAGAGGTCCAACTGCAAGGCCGAAACCTACTGGGGCCCTTGTCCGGCTTTAATGCTACAAGGCAATATTCTTCATTAAAGGACATTATGATGTTTAGAGGATAGTCGAGGTCGTTCACTATCTCGCTATAAAAAAGGCGTACATACTACTGTTATAATCAGCTATAATCTATTGTTGTGCAAACAGCCCACAGGTAGCCTCACTGTATTCGGTTAAAAAGATAGAGATAACCCCTTCATTTACTCACAGTTCTACTGACAAGAATAACTCTTAACGACACACGGTACATTTGACAACGTAAACTTAATTGTCAAAGGGATGGAGCTCCATCCCTCATTCTCGCTGCTACGCTTGTCATTTAAACACGTCACGGTAAAGCCTCAGATTTCTACTTTGATCAGGCTTTCAATGTCCCCATAAAACGTCGACTGCCCCGTAATACCTTTCATTGCTCCAACTAATTAAGCCTATTACCCCCATTTCACTTACAAGACACTCGACTAATTATAAAGACATGTTTGCTAAACTCTCCGCCGCATTATTCACGAGTCACTACGAGGTTATTATCCTAAAGTTAAACAACAATAGTATCTAAGTGAGAGAGTAGTGGTGGCCGAGTGGTAAACGCCCCGACTTACGAGTTGTAGGTCGCGGGTTCAAACCCAGCCAGGCGCATTACTTTGTGTAATTTATTTCATCACCACTGCTCTCAAAACGGTGAAGGAAAACATCGTGAGGAAACCGGCATGTCCTAGAACCAAAAATTCGAAGACATGTGACATCCACCAATCCGCACTGGGCCCGCGTGGTGGATTATGGCCCATTCCCTCTCCTAGAGAGAGGAGGCCTGTGTCCCTGCAGTGGGAACATTAAAAGGCTGATGATGATGATGATGATGTATCTAAGTGAGCCATCGTTCGAACATTACTTATCGCGAATTCCTGACCAAGATGGATCCCTATCAGACTTTAGAATGGAAGTCGAAAATGTTTATAAGGAAAGGTGTGTTAACCTCATAAAGAACGACCCATAAAATTGACAATCAATCGATCTAAGTCTTTTCATCAATTTCTAAGTTAAATACGATAAAATTGTGAATGAAGCGGGTAATAAGGAAGGTATTGTTTGACATTATTTTAAACATCCGCTCCGGTTTTGCACGAGTGCAAATTATATTCGCAAACTTCCTCATTTATCGCTCTTTCTATAAGTGTAAACCGTATCAAAATCCTTTACGCGATTAAGAAGCAGAAAGCGATTTTATTGAATACCTACTTTAGAGATTCCTTACACTGTAATGCAGTCCACAACACCCGGAGAAATGAATAAACTACGAATATGTAGGTTACTGATGTAGCTTTAAAAACTAGCGTCCTTGACAGACAGCTGTTCCCACAACACTCTATTATGTAGGGCACACATCATAGGTATGCGTGTGCCTACTGTATTAATCATACTAGGTACTTTACTATTCCATACATGACTATAAAAAACATCCATGGACAGCAGACTATTAAAACACTAATTATTAGGTACAGGTTAGGTAGCCCTTAATTAGGCCGGGTGGGTAAAACTGAGGCAAAAAACTCTACTATACCACAATTCGCCACTTTAAAGCGTAGGTTAAATGGATGATGGACGTATGTATTTTCTCTTCTCGACCTATGAAGCAGATACAAGTTTTTGACTAACATCTACAAATCCAAACTCAAGCTTTGCCACTATGTTAATAAACTAGGAGTTCAATTAACTAGTTCGAAACACTCACACTCTAAAGCGCTAATTGCTGATGTGACACAAAAGGCTGCCCTTAGTTGGGTAATGAGACTGGGCAGGACATGTCTGCCGCATGTCTGACGAACGAAAAAATGGAGGAAGGCCCTTGCCTAGAACTGACACGGGTAAGTAACTTCCAGCATGACCGTTTTTAGAACATTGAGTAATTCGTAGAATTTGAGTTCTAGATTAAGTACCTATTTTTTTTTTTTTTTTATATACAATATTTTTTTACAATTCACGTTGTAAAGTAAGAGCACTGTAGACTTAGTAAATCCTATTACGATTCACCTTTTATTTTTTATTATTATGATTATTTTTATTGTGCTTTTAATACAATATTGACTGGTCTACACTGTTCTTACATAATGATATAAGTACTGTAACAACGAATTATTGTAAGAAATCATTTTTTTAAAAGAGTAACCATGGAGTTTCTTGCCGGTTCTTCTCCATAGGAAACGACCAATTTGGAACCGTGCACTAGCTTCTGACGTTTTATAAGTGCCCTTGTAGGCCTATATGAAATAAAAACCTTTTTGATTTTGATTTTTTGATTTGAAATTTTCCTATATTTTGTTAATTTATTTTTGTAATGATAAATTTTAGTATAGGTAATTTATTTTAGTACTGACAACATAACTAGTTTTAATGGATAAGGTACCTAATTACCTTTTTTAGACAACGGACATGCTTGTCATAATAATTTTCTACATCAGATTCTGTATCTAGATTAGACAGAAGATTGAGAGAGAGAGTGCGATTCAGACAGATTCAGATCAGCACTCTCTCAGCGATTTTCAAAAAATGTGACCCAGTGCCTTTTCGAGGAAGTTTTAATTATTTATCGCACTATTTGATCGACGGTACACGAAACATCCTGTACTCAGTATTAGGCCAAACATGTAATGGCCGGCTTTCTATTTAATCGTCCAGCTGTCTCCGACCGTCAAGTGCTTCGTGTTTAATAAGGTAAACTTCACAATCTCAGCACAGAATTCATTTAGCAAGTAATTGGTATTTTAGCTAGTGCAACTTTATCATTATCTACACAGATACTTAAGTATAAAGTCAAGACAGCAATTGTTCTAATCAGCACTGATTAGTACAGGTTTCGGAAAATTTCTGACTATTATTACCTTGTTGGTGGGTGTAGTGTATTAGAAATATTTATGTAACCCACTTGATAAAATCATGGGTTATCTAATATTTGAAAACGATTACTAAGATGTCAATGTTTTGATCCACGCGCACCTCAAAAAGATGTAAACAAAGTGTTCACCATGTAATCAAGATGGACCCACTACGATTCCTGCTAGGGCAGCGGGATTGGCCTAAAGCATTACCGTAGCTCTGAAATGCGAAGAGTAACTAAAGGGACATTGCAGAGTTTCGAGTTAGTGAAATTGTGATACTCCTAACACAGACGCTACATGTGGAATGCAGTAGCGGAAGGTCTAATTTCATGATTACCCACTAAAAACGAATATGTCCTTATAAAGCATCTAAAACTGTAACGACTAACTGTCTAAAGTCAATCCAGAAGGATAAAACTAAAAAGAAACCGTTTTAAATTCATAAGATTGCAAAAAAAAAAAACCCTTTCTTTAACCTTCAAAAATCAAAGCACAACTAAGCGAAAATAGTAAAACACATCTCGCTATCGACAATCGTGAGACTTTATCTCAAGTGGTATCAACACACCTCTTGACTCTGAAGCCATGTGTTCAGGGAAACACGTCGAGATCCAAGATAATGCGACTGGTTATTAGTGTCAATGTAGCCTGTCAACATCTAGCCCTTAAAAGGTAAATCGATACGAGAAGCATGGTGGAATTTCGAAAGGGAATAGTGTAAAAGATTTAGCAATATCGCGTGTCTAAGATATAAAACGATAGAGCACACCACAAAATAACAACATACAATAACAGCACACCACTACATAACAAAATTGAACAGCTAAATTGCCTCTCACACAGTCAAAAGATACAAATGTATTCCGACAAAATCGCACCAATAACCCACTGCCTTAAAGACCCTAAGAATCAAATGAAGAATGTATAAGGGCTTCCCACAAACGGCCATATTATTCATAAACCGCTACAGAAGGGGCCCAAGTTATCGGGGTCACACGACCAGATGATATATTATGGTAAGCTGCAGTAACAGCCAGTAACAGGAAATGTTCCACTGAGCATAGACTAGAGGTTATAAGAGGAAACGCGTAACAAATCGCTGATCAGGGCCCGTGGAGAGAAAAGGTCAGATCAGGATAAATTAAGTGTCGATGGTTAGCACGATATTATGATGAGAATGCAGAAAGATTTATTAGCATTTAAAGTATGGTTGGCTAGTCAGTCAAATTAAACAAGTTTTCAATGAAAATATTTTTTTCATAGCAAGCTTTTATAGGGCAGTATATACCTACCTATATACGAGTATTTAAATCTCGTAAAGATGAATCACACGAGCCTAAACTCGATGAGGTTATGTTGTTGAATTACAGATTTTCTATAGCCATCTTTCGGTTCCATCATCAGATCAACTTCACGAGATAACAATTTTTTCATATATGCATGCAAAATTTTCAATCGGTAACTGAGAAGTGGATTAACTTAGGTATATTTACAAGATTTGATCATAAAAATCGGAACAGGTGAAACTAAATAAAAGCTTGTAAAAAGGACCTACTTAGTAGGTATTGTTTTTCAGAATATCCAAATAGATCTGTGATCTCACTTTGAAGTCGCTTCATTTTCGTCTCATTTTCAGCAGGCAATAAAATTTTAAGTCGTTGTAGCTGATACCATTTCTTTATCGTAATAGATATCAAAGAAATCTTATAACTCACCAGGCTTTCCAATAACCATAACTTACGCTACAATGATACATAATTTAGAAATATTTCAATTGCCGCTCCATTTCCGCTAGTGTTAGCTCTAATACCTGCAATCTTTTAGCCTTCATTGCCAGGGTCTAATTCTTGAATAGCCAGGTACATTTGACACAGAATTTACTTCCCCTTGGCTATCGGTCAGTGTGAAACCTCACGCAAATCGTTCAAAGCAGCAGTCACGATGCAATCTCACATTTACTTACGTAGAAATCGAAATAATGCATCGCATACCAGAAATGAACGATACATTCTCAAGTGTAATATACCAACTTCTTACACGTATCTGTATAAAACCGTTTTAGAAAACCAAATAGTCATTCGATCGGAATAGGAACCTGGCACCGATTGAGATGATGATGGTTGGCATAAAATAAGACAGAAGTGTGTTAGAAGCTTTTACAATATAAAACTGACTATTTTTACCAATAAAACAATAAACACGTAAAAAATATCACCTGTTCATAATAATTATCAACTTTACATAGTAGAAATCTTCAAAGATAGTGTACAGGCTTTTAATAAACTATTGTGCCTCACCATAAACGATTGTGTCACTGCTTACCAGGTCGGATCGTAGTCAAACACTAGTTTACTTAAATCAATAAAAAAAATATTAGCATTAAATTACTCCAATCATTGATATATATTTAATAACGAACCAGTTTGTTCGCTATTGTTTTTTAAACTAATTTAATTCTAGCAATAAAATTAACTAGAAATTCATCAACGCAGTGGTCCTTGAACCCTGAGGGAGTCAACGAGGAACGAAGGCGCTGGAAACATCTAGTCTATAGTAGTATAAAGGTGAAAGTTTATGAGTGTGTGTGTATGTTTATTACTTATTCGCTGAACGGATGTCAATGAAACTTTGCTGCACTGGTAGACCGTGTCCTAGAATAACACACAGGGTACTTTTTATCCCGGGAGTAGGTCATACGTCCTTGAGAGAATTTTCTGCTAACACACGAGCGAAGCCGCTGCATGCTCTGTTATTTAGTAGGTACTATTTACCATTTTATTCATCTGGAAATTCTTCAAAAATATCAAAAACAGATCAATGACTCAATCACAAAACAAAAACCTGTCAATAAAACAAAACATCAAACTGCAAAATGATGGCCATCACAAAAGCGCGCTTAATTTTCCAACATGGCGCCCGTCCAATAGGGCTTTTACGTCGACAACGGTCCATAACAGATAACTGTACAGCATATTGACCATAACCTTTAATAAGCCCCCAATACCCGCGAACCGTGTAGTTTCCACACTTAATTCGAGTTAAGAAATAACCAGCATAAAAGGTTTATTACCAGTAAGTCTTCCTATACGTTGGATCATGTTTTACGAGAGGTTATAAATGACACGCCATCTTTGTAAGTACATTTTCCTTGTTCTACAGATTTCTTGAAAATGTGATTACCATAGTCTAAAAAAAAAGTTGGGCTTTTCTAAGTAGTCTTTATATCCGAACTCTTCGAGTTTACATTTTGAATAAAGAACCAAACAACTCATAACAAGAAATGCATTTAAATATCTACGTTCAAATGGTATGTGATACTATCAAAGCATTAAAATAAAATAAAATGCCAACTTGTTTGAGGTCACTAATGCTGGCTCATAAACGAAGAAATGGAACACCGTGTCACATACTGACTCAATAAAATCATATTACCACTTAACAGTAAAAAGAAAATGAGTTTCATTTATCTCTCATCATTTCCCGCATAATTTTCTCGTATAAAATATGACTATTGGTTTCAAAGCCCAACATAAATTGGAAGTGAGTAAATATCAAAAATTAGCATGAGAATCGAGATATAACTGTTGGGCCAGATACATAATTCAGTAATAATAAGTTTTAAAGCTATTGCATAAAACCGAGGGCCTAAAACAAATTCTATTAACGAAGACCGGAATACCGTTAAGTGTGGTGGTTTTAAGACGTGTTTGAGTTATTAATTTTTCACACGTCTAATAGATCTTGGTCGGCGGTAGATGCAGATTTATGGAATGGCTTCAGAAGTGGGTTGGAAGACAAGCTGATTTTTTAAGTACTTACTTATTCTTTAAACTCTTGAGCCCTGAGTAAACGCCAGCGTTAGAACACCTTTCTATTATGTCTCTAATTATTACATTATCTTTCATAATAGAAATATCTCTAATTATTATATTCGAAAGGTTAATAAATAAGCTCTATGTTGCAGAAAATCCTGTAAAGAGCCTTGCCCAACTAGATACTAGCACGGAAGTATGAAATTGAGATCAAAATTAGTGATCTTAGCCACAGAATAGACTAGATCGGCTGAAATCCTGAGAACACAGTTGCAACTCTTCGAATAAGAGATAATGTGCGGCGCATTTGAAGGGGCTTACGAACGACGAGCAATGGGTAGCTTGCCATCTGGTCCTCTGGTAATTGTCAAGAACAAGCCTAGTCGTCGACGACGCGCACTGTTCCCGCGCATCTCAAGGTGTTGTCAGCAAACCGTAGGGACTCTGCAGAAAGTCGAAGCCAATTGGGGCCAAGGGTTCGTGTCTGAAAGGAAGGCTCTAGCCCTGGTATAGATGGCGACGCAGGAATAGATAGAGTCTAACAATGTTTCCCGCTCCGCCCAAGTTCGGGATTCGTCATTGGATGATTTTTATCTACCATAAAAAAGCCTCCTACACAAACTATCGATCTTGGGTTAATAGGGAGGGATGCTATAAGCAATGCATTATGCAGACGTGATAAACTGAGGTAAGCAACCATTCTACGCAATAAAATTTCTTATTCCCAATTTACGACCCCCTCGGGCCAAGAGGGCGGCCTATTTTTGCACTTACTGGAACGTGCGGTTACTTATGCTATCCAAATTAGGTAACCAATATTCTCCATTGACGTTTACTGCTGTCCCAGAAAGATAGACAATAAATTGTATGTTTTGTGTCGGTTAGAGTAAAATAGGTTACCTGGTAAAATAGTTATAAATGGTAGTTGAACATCACGGATTCATGGCGATTTTATCAGTAATTATTATTTTACAAAGCTTTCAGTGAGTCAGAAAGAGTATTTTGATTTAATACATGTAAAAATAGTAAAAATCATACGATAACCAGTAACAAACTTAATCATTTCTTTTCAAAGAAAGCAAAGAATATTAAAAAGTAGTTCGTAGTGTAGCTGTCCCTACAAAAGGACTACTGTGTGTACTGCTACACTACTTTTAGAAAAGGATACTGTGTGTACTGCTACACTACGTTTAGAAAAGGATACTAAGTAAAAAATTTACATCTTTACAGGGCTTAGGTTCTTTAATTCTAGTTTGCCCTACCCATAGAGCATTTTGTTAAATGAAGTATCAAAAAACAAGTAGAATTATGTCTACTTACTACCAACCAAACACTTAATTTTTGAACACCATTGTGCTTCAATCAAATTGTGTCATAAACAACGGCATAGTCAATAGACCGCAAGCAGCAAAATATCTACATTGAATGTCATTCTCGTACAACAAGTCAGGTACGAACAAACGACGCTTATAAAACCAACGTTATCCCAGAAACACGAATGTTGAAGCATGGCGGGAAAGCGCAGCTGCCACGACGAAAACAATAAAGCGAAACGTCATTTACATTAGAACTACCGTTTTATAAGACCTTTTGTGGTCTGCTTGAGGCACCAGAACCGTTTTGTTTGATGTTACCGGGTTTAGAGAGTTCTAAAACGTAACGTAAATAAAAAGTAACTCACGAGACGAAATGTTCTGACTTGACAGTTATTTTGAAACGAATCCCTCTGACTTTTAATTTTCTTTAACTTCTGATTTCCCTCCCAACTCTTTTAAACTAGTTCTAGATGAATCATCTGAAAATTATCCACTTTAAGTGGAACGAACAACGGAGTCCCTTTTTAGTTCAATGGTGAAACATTCTTTCTTAGGACATGTTTGAACACCTGTTTTCTTCTAACGTATATTCAGCAACAGCTTTACGATCCAAAAGAGAGCAACATCAAACAAAACTAATTATTACAGTTCTCAAATTAAAAACCTTAGCAACTGGACAAACATGAATCGGGTACAATTACCTTTAGGACAATTTCTCGAAGTTTACTTCAAAATGACGATAAGAATGAGACCAAGTGTATTTTATTTTTAAATAGTGACCCGCCCCAGCTTCGCACGAGTATAATGTGATATTAAATATGTGTATTATACATATAAACCTTTCTCTTCAATTGCTCTATTTATTAACGAAAACCGCACCAAAATCCGTTGTATAGTTTTAAAGATCTAAGCATACCTACATAGGGACAGCGGAAAGCGACTTTGTTTTATACTATGTAAAAAGCAATTACCATACAAAAGCTTATAATGGTATTTTCATTACTTTTAAATACCATACAGACAACTTCTCAACTGTATTTTTTAATATAGAATTATTGTAGAACAGAAAACCCAAATAATATAAAAAGAAAGACAACCCAATCTTATCATCTCACGTAAACACATTCCTAGCCACACGCGCGTCTCAATTCCAAAAATTGTTATTGCACCCACAAATTACGCCCTTTGGGGACAGAACGGGGCAAAAAACAACCCTCGAGATCTAGTGGGCGATAATCTAGCGAAGGTTGAACTGCCTTATTGAATAACATGGTTGTTACAATGCGGGCGTTGACACCGTGTGGAATAACATGTCACTGATTAGCTTCTGGTTTAGGCACCGTGCACACGATTTTACCAGTACTTCCATTCCGATCACCTAAACGGATCAACTGATTGATCGGAATGGAACTCAAACGGATGACTTTCTATTTTTCCATTCCGATCACCTGAAACCGACCAACTGGTTGATCGTAATGGAAATCGATCGGATCACCTTTCGTTGTTCCATTCTGATCAACTAAACCGACCGAACTAGTTGTGCGGATTGAATTTAATCGGATCACTATTACTAGTACCATTACTAGTTCCAAGATGGAACTTGAGATGTTTTTTTTTTTAAATCTTAAAAATCACTTGTGTTTTTTGTATGAGTGGAAAAACCATTGGAGTTAAAAACACTTGTAAAATTTCTTATGGTTGGAAAAACCATTGGAGTTAAAAACACTTGTAAAATTTCTTATGGTTGGAAAAACCTCACAGTTAAAAACACTCGTATAATTTCTTAATAGCGGAAAAACAGTTTTCTCAACGATACAACTTTTTAGTTGAGGGACAGAAACGAATAATACTTGAATAAAAAACTTTTACGTATTATAGTATTTTAATCATAATTATCGATCGACTAAAATAAAGTTACATTACTACAAAGAAACAAAGTAATATTCTAATTAGCTTATGCATTGCTTATGCATTTACATAGAGTTACTTAATACAAGTGTTTTTACATCGAGTGTTTTCCCACTCTTAAGAAATTTCACAAGTGTTTTTACCTCGAGTGTTTTTCTACTCTTAAGAAATTTCACAAGTGTTTTTCCTTCCAGTGTTTTTTCACCTTTAAGAAATGTCACAAGTGTTTTTCCCTCAAATGTTTTTTCACCCTTACGAAATTTCACAAGTGTTTTTGCCTCTAGTGTTTTTGCACCCTTAAAAAATTTCACAAGTGTTTTTCGCTCTGGTGTTTTTTCACCCTTGAGAAATTTCACAAGTGTCTAAAATAATAAAGTGTAACTAATAATAACCAAATAAAACATCAGTTGCAATGATCACAATCCACCATGGAGTCCATGACAAAATACCAGTTTTTATAAAATAACAGAAATCTAGTAGCCACGAACTCTCCCTCTATTAGTCAAAGACATTTATTCATCGTCTATTATAAGTGACCAGTTCGTTAGTACACTTTAATGAAAAAGGTTTAGTACCAAAGTTGTGTGGATAAGACAAATTCAAACAGAGTAAATTATTCCTATCGGATCACCTAAATAGTTGTACCGTTGGGAACGAAAATAGTTGATCCGTTTCAAAGTTGATCAGATTGGAAACAAATCCTTCACCGAGTTCCATTCCGATCAATCAGTTGATCCGTTCAGGTGATCAGAATGGAAGTACTGGATGATTTTACGTGCAGTCTATGTCATTAATTTTGATACTATGTCTACTTCGATTAAAATGCGTAACTTATTTATGAGGAGGGATGAGAGTAAACGAGCTTTCAGTTTTTCAGGAGAGGTATACATCCATATTCTTCTAAAGACTGGTGATGCTCAGGTTAACTTGGCTTTCTCAACACTATATATCAAGTAGAACAAGATCATGAGATAATGTGTGGTTATGTTCATTCTTTGATACCTAAATACTTCGGTTTAATACTGTAACATGATAGGCTTTAGTCTACAGTAAACGTTTCTACCTTCCGTATGAGTTCCAAACGCCTTTTCAAGATCACATCATTTGACAGCCATTAAGTCATTTATTACCTACTTTTAGTTTCAAATCTGTACGGCATTCAAACTCATTATATAAATAAATCATCTTCATTAGGTAAAGTTGATTTCTTACCCAATTTGACTAATCACACAACAGTCAGTTATACCTACCTTATAATTAATTCAATTTATCTAATCTCAACTTGATTTTTATGAACTTTAAAAAATGACGAACACAACAAAATTCTTCGAAGGGCATTACATTCCTAATTACATTTCAACTATTTTTTATCAAGTCACGATTCTTTGGTGGGAACCATTCGTTTTTTCGGGTCATCATAATGACATGTAATGATTACCTGTCCCTTTATTAGAATTCCTACTGCACTATCTTTTGATGTTCGATGCAATCAACTTTATGTAATCCTTACGACTCTTTCCTACCAGTCATTAATCTATGAAGTTTGATCTTAATATATGCATCTATCTATATAATATGTATGCATCTATCAGCCTAAATACTGACCTGGTTGACTGGTAGAAAATGCCTTAGGCATTAAGTCCGCCTTTGTACTTTTATGTGCATGAAGTTATAAATAAATAAATATGAGGGATGAGGAGAGCAAGATGAGTCCCTTATCTCATGAGGGCCTGGTTAAATCCTCCATCAATCTGCCTCTAGCATTCAGATACTTTGCTTTAATTAGACCACATAGAGTCTATTTGTTTTAAATACTTGTCATGTTGCAAGAAGATTTGGCTACTGTTTTACAGCCGGCCGCCTGCCTTCCTTGGAATAGCGTGACGGGTGACAGGACAGAGTGGAAGAAAAGAACATGTTGCACCGACCCTAAGTAATATGGGATAAGGGTAGGATGATGATGATAGAGTCTACTTGTTTCAAAAGAAATCTCTAGTGGTCTAGATTTACTTCTTCAAAGTATTTTTGCAAAATTTGGCCAAAAAAGTTGTTATTGATAGAGGTTCTTTAATTTTATAATTGCAATCCATTTACTTGTCAATTACCAGCAATTTTGTACGAGAATTTGCAACATGTAATAAACCTTTCGAAAGCTAATTTACAAGTCGAAGAAATTTGAATAAAAAACTATTAATATTACAGCAAATTGAAAGACTTCTGATAGATTGTATCTAAGCCCTCAATTCCAAAACTTATAGGTACTTACTAATGAAGTCGGTAAAAACAGACTGCAATCCCACCTGTCTGACTCATAACGACAGCACATGCGTACCACGATAAAAATGAGTGCGTATACGCCTATGAGCGTACCGGTAATGGTTAATTTAAATGTATTAAGTGTATAACTCCCTCGATCCGACACTCGTTAGCGCGGCAACTTAATAGCAGGTTGTCGTGAGCATATGGGGTCTATGGCTACGCTTTGATTAAAAATTAAGCCATTACCGGCCATTAGGTAATGTTCTTGCCTCCGCCTTCCTTAACTTTCTTTCGAAAGCACGATATTGTATTGTTTTTAACAGTCACGGCGTTTTCCCGTAAAAGGATAGATACAAGAAATCTAAATAATGCATTGAATATAGGTGTATATTTATTCCGGACACCATTGTGTTGTAAGCTGTTAGGAGTTAGTGTAAAATTAATCTTGAACAGAAATGCTACATTGTTGCTATATAAAACACTCTCGTTTTAATTTTAAGAGTACCTACCTATTTTGTTAGTACAATTTTTCGGAAGACAATCTACTGTTCAGTTTTTGGAAATTAGGTTTTGCAAGTGACATCTCTACTCTCTCTGGATCAAACTGCGATTGAATCAATGTTACTACGTAATGAATTATATTTTTCAAAAAAAAAAAACTACCTATATTAAAAGTATGTAGATTGTTGTCTTGTAGTAAACATACGATCGAACACCCAGTTATACGGACAGTTCCTATCACATTATCGATAATAGCCAACCATTCTGATCAAAATCAACATACAATCCGTTCCAAATGAGAATAGGATCGATGGCAATGTTGTGACGTCACGTCGAACTGTCAAATCGAAAAAATTAGGTAGAGTGAACAAAAAAAGATCTTTAAAAAAATAATTTACGTACGAATCGTGAACGAAAAAAGTTTAATCAGAATCTTATCAGAATACAGTTTTTCAATTTTGTTTATCTCTGTTTCACTGTGTGATGTGTCTGAGTAATGGTAAATAGAAGAAAAAGGCAAATTGTTTCTAACAATGAAAATAAAAAAGGAAAATAGTTTTTCCTGTAAACTTTTTAGGACTTAGAACAATATAATTGGTAAATTTATATTAAACCCTAACGTTTTTACTTCAACTAGAATTGATATATTTAGTAATAAAAAGCAAAAAAAAAACCTTTTATTGATACGCAAATAAGATTTTTTTGCAAACCGTACTTTTCACTCAAAATTTGACAGATCGAGGTTATTAACTTTCCTGTTCTTATTTGGAACGCATAATACCTATCACTATAAATGCTAACATATTCGAAACAAATGACTTAGTACTTACAGTCACACAACTTGACATTAGGGCGGGGAAATAGTAAGCAATGACCATTATTCCGATATTGTATAAACGAAACGACCGAACATTCCACTTTCGCTGTCATTCCCTACTCCCTGTTGCTTTATTCTGTCAATCTCCTTGGTCACACTTAATTGGTACAATATCGAAACACATGGCAACATGGTAATGATGTATGGGTCCGCCTTTGTTCGATTTCGAAATTAGAACCTCTTGATTTTTATCTCTACATGCTCTATGGTAAAGCTGATATTTATTTTGGTTGCGTTATCCGTATTATTTGTAGAACAAACAATGCGTAGTTCAAATAGCTTGAAAGTTTACACAACCATAGTTAATGATGAAAAATTTGGGTGTATTTATCATTTGTGTGGTTATGTAAAAAAAAACCGACATGTTTTATTAAATCGTAAGTTTAAACAGCCTTCTATTTTGATAAGTCATTTATCTAAATTAACCATTAACTAAACGCCAATCTTCTGTTCTTGTCCATCACTCTTGCGGATATCCCAATTTATTTCAGATCGGCTAAGCATGGCCTTGTTCTAAAGCTTTTATCCATTCCATTGTCTTTTCCTTGCCCAACATATGCCATAGCATAGATGGAATAGAATCCTGTCCTAGTTTAGGTACAATACGCGGCAAATAAATTGAACTAACAAGTTTTCAATGAAAATATTTTTTTCAGAACAAGCTTTTATAGCTCGGTATACAACTTTATAATTATTATTACACATCAAAACGTGTTCGATATAACCCAAACACATTAGGGTTATCTTATTCATCATGTCATCTTCCAGTTCCATTATCAGACCCTGATCTATCCACCATCTATCAACAAAATACTCGTCGAGACGAATTATACGAGCCCAAACTCGATAGCGTTTGTGTTGTTTAATTACCGAGTTACTATGGCCACCTTCCAGCTCCATCATCAAATCAGCTACAAGTCATCATAATACCGCATTGTCACATTTGTCACACGATTTACATATAGGTATGTAGGTATGCAAAATTTCAGCTCAATTAGTAACCGGGAAGTGTATCAAATTTAATTTTGCAAGATTCGATCACAAACATCAGGACTGGTGAAACTATTGTAAAGCCTGTAAAATGGCCGTCGTGTCAATGGTTGCATGGTCGATCGCCATTTTGGTTCAACTTATAAGCCGCGTATTGTACTCGTTCGTTTAGAAACCTAACAGTAGTCAGTATTACTCAATTAAGCTCCCTGTTCCGTACATGACCGTTTACGTTAAGTATTATTTTTAAGCACCTTGATCTGTAAACAACAACCCAGCTGGGCCGACTCCCGCAGTGTCACGCAATCAAACATACTTACAACTAAATAAAAACTTACAAACATGCAAGTTACGCCGACAAATCAAACAAGATCTTTATCTAGTAAATGTCTGGTCTGTTCGAAAGGTCATGGCGGACTGGTTAGTGGCCCAATAACCTAATCGTGAGAATTGAAGTTCTTTCACTTGGATAACAAAGTTTTTTGTCCTGGTTAATGCTGCCGGCAAGCCAGGTCTGTAATTTGTGAGCTTTGCTATACGTTTTTGTTTACATGCAACACCAGTAAATTTTAGTTTTCAATTCCATTTAACAATACTCAGTAGTTTTGTGCCTTATGCCTTGCGTGTAACGTTTTGATCTTAGGAAGCTATGTTTTCATTCTTATTAACCAACTTAAGCTTCTCAAATCTCAACAAACTAAATTAAAATAAGTAGATACCTAGTAATCCTTGTATTTAGCAGTCCTGGAACGCAAACTGAGCTCAGGTGGGTTATAGGTAGTAAAAGTCTGACCCTTTCACTCCACTCCCATAGCGGGAGAAGGCATTTGGTGATTTTCCACATTAAAAAAACCTGTACTATGCGTTCTAAATCAGAAAGTATCGATTGACATGTTGTGACGTCATGTCGTACCGTACGATGGGGCTATTTGCAAACCACGAGGCTATTTGGAATTTCCAAAAAAAAAAGTTTTGATCGTGTGTATCTTTATATCTAAGAACAGTAGGAATTATATTTTACCATTTGGCAATACAGTGACATCTAATGTCAATGTCACAAAGGAATTTTGACACATAACGGCTTTCTAAGTGGGTTAGAACGTAATTTTAAAAAAGGTTGTATTTTTTGTTCATTTTGTGCCTTGATAACTTTCGTCTGCCACACAAAATCTAGACAGGTTTGTAAGAAATTGAATAAACTAAGTTATAGTGTGTTTAATGCGCTTTTCAGTGTTTCCATTTGCTCGTTTCTACCTTTTACGAGCTGGCGTATATTTCGATTTTTCTAAATGGGGCTATTTGGTATCCATTTTGGGGTTAATTGGAACGTAGTTTCAAATAGCCCCTCTAAAATGTGTTATACATTGCCAAGGAATTTTATCATAGTTCCAAATAGTCCCAATTGCGTATTTTGAGCATGTTAAGGGCAAGATATTTCTCGGCTTAGGTAATCACAAAATAATTTGCCTATACTGCTGTATAAAACTAAAGAACTTTTCCTGCATGTTTGATTGTCATACCTGAATGATCAATAGTAATTATTTAGTTTCCTTTTTTTTCGTACCATGTACCTACCGTAAAGTGGGGCGGTTAAATCTGGAAAACTTTTGCTAACTAATGCTGCCGATACTTATGATATACCTAAGAGTACGCTATGAAGAATAATTTCTGTGAATCACGTAGGTGCCTACTGAATACCTACGTGGTAACTAATCGATTATGCGTCGATGCGACCCCTCCATCCTGTATTGTTTATCATAAGTATAAGTAACGTTACCCAGATTTTAATTGTGGTTAATTCCTTGCCAAATATTTATTTTTTATTTCACATTTTATTTTAAGTGGGTACCTTCTTACTTAGGTAGGTAGGTACCTATTTCACGGTTTATAAAGATCTCAATGTTTAAGTATATTTTTAGCTTCCCCTTAAATGTTCCAAATATTGCCTTAATTCATAAACAATTGTAAGTATAAGATTTTACTACAGATTCCAAATAACCCAAAAGTTGCGAATCGCTTTTTTATAATAAATGTTGCGATGCTAAATATTTGGCTTTTTATTTAAAATTAAACCACAAAACTATGATACAATGAAAGGCTGTTTATCCTTCTGTTGATCTAAATGTCGCAAGACCTGTTTAAATAGATACAGCTCCAACGGTCGATGAAAAACAAAATTAGAATATGTCGATTACAAAAAGCCCCAAACCGGTGATATTTGGAATTGCACTTTTGAAAAAAGATATCTCTGTATCTATATTCAATACATAAATACAACCGCATTTTTCTAGAAGGTATTGATAAGGTTAGTCGTAAAAAAAATTGTCTAAGTTCATAACCTAAGTAGTTTTTGTGAAAAACGTAATTTTTCATAAAATATTTACCAAATAGCCCCATCGTACGGTACTGTCAAATCGAAAAAATTATGGCATTTCAATATTAAAGAACTCGGAGATGATTAAACTAAAACTGAACTGAACTGGAGAACTAGATTCTCACTTCGTTCAGTTCGTAAATAAATAAAATTTTTCGGTAACATTAATATTATATTAGATAAAATATTAAAAAATTCTTACCAAGTGTTATTCGAACTAACGTTATTCAATTTCAAGTAAGGAACCCCAATTTTACAGTAAATCGTGAATGGATCCTATTCTCATTATACCTACATAGATACAGGCTATTTAAGGTCTGCGCTAACGTAAAGTGACACTACTAACTGTGCTACTAACAATAAGCCCTTCTTTTCCTTTAACCACACATTGACAATTCCGTGTTTCATTTGATTCTATAAATCAACTGAAACACGTGTTTTATTTCCCAGTACTTTTATTTATATTGATTTTCATTTTGCCCTTGACTGAAGCACTGAGACTCATGCATAAAGAATGAAGTACACTGCAGTAAACCCGACCTTTGGCACTTAAGGATACCATTCTTTATTCATGCCAACAGCACTGGAAATAACGCGAGATTTAAGACATGGGGAGGGGTAATAGCATTTTCGTATTCTGGCGCAACTGCGCTATATTTTTTTCATGTCTTGGCTTAGGTCCTCATGTCGTGGTTCCTTAACTATGCCAATTTATTTGCAAGTAACACAATTGTTGTAGATTATTTCTATAAAGATCCGACCAGAGAGGCCAAGCCTAAAACTATCCGTAGACTCAATGTTGATCTACGGATTTAATGCAAACAAAATTTCGAAACATGTATTGACTAATTTCTTTGCTTAAACCATTTTTTTTTTCGTTAGCCTGTTCTGTCCCAATTCTGGCCAGAAGCCTTCCTTCACTGCGTCCATCCATCCCAGCGTGTCCGTGCTTCCTCTTGCCTTTGGTTTTCGGGAGAAATCTGTCTAGCTTAAACCATATAGGTACGTCTACACCCAAGCTCGCGCCGGCGCTCGCGCACTATTTCGCACCATCCGGTTATCAAATTTTCAAAAATAGAATATGCATCATATTTGAGCATTTTTTTTTTTGTTTAATATTTATTCAAGAACGTAATTTTTTTTTTATAGACCAATAACTTTCCGTTAATACCCGCTAACGCCGGCGTTCGCTTGTTAGCTGAAACGTTAATGCTCAAAATGGTGGTAATAGTGATAATTTTTGAAATAAGGATTTTCTACACACATGATTTTTTTATTGGGGTCTTATACTATGAAAAATATAACAGCGTATATACTAAATACTCATTTAAGTATGTGTCCCCAAGTTGGTACAGCGAGCAAGACTGGGTATGAACTTCACATAGAATCCCACGACCAAACCAAAGCGTACAATATTCACAAAACAAAACGGTATAACAATCAGCTCATGATAAGTGCACCATAGGAATAGCAGCGGACCTTTAGCGTACTTGTACGTAGAAAGGCGGAAAGTCGTGAGATGTCCGATACGACATCAAAACGTACCGTATGCAAACATTGTGAACAAGTGGTGGGAATAGCTGGAAGATTTATGTGCACAATTCTCTCATCTTTACTATACATCACTTTTAGTTCCAACTCAACGACGACCAGTTCTCATTAATTCAATTCTAGAATGTGGATCCAGTCATGTAGAACCAGTTAATTTAAGTATCTAGCTGCCAGCTAACACTTTTACTTTAGTTTTCCCAGGCATTTAAATCTGTCATAATCAAGTCTATTAATGTCTGCATGAAATGTCTGATTCTGCATCCAATCAGTCTATGGTTGCCCTATACCTATAGATTTGGCATTCTATGTTCCAAATACTTCTCCCTCCACGCTTACGTATAGTAATTTGTACCATTAAATTTTTTTTTTCAACAATGAATATTCAGCGGTTCGATACTTTGCCCAAGGATCTCAAAGGCAGTCACGGCAATCACATTCAAACCTTATACTGATGGTTACCCTCAAATATCACGAAAGGTACTTATTATTCAAAGTGCGTTGTCTGTAATTTAGTGCACGACTTCACTTAGTGCTTTACATGATTCTCTGTAACAATGCCTAAATTTCGCAACTAACGCCCATCCATAGACCACAGACGCAAAATATCAAAATCATGATTTGAACTAAATATCAATGGTTCTTGGGAAACAATTTGCACCAAAATAATCCGATTAAGTTCACTTAACTTAAAACCATCCAGTAATACATGAGCTGTTAGATTAACGGATATGGTCAATGCCCAAAAAGAGAATACATTGACATAAGATCTGCCTGAAATGGTCGTTATCAAAATTCATATTGCCAAGACACGATTTGGACATACTTTCATCTAAAATAGAGTAGTTTTGAAATGCTATCTGAAACATGGGCCAGATTTAAAATATACCTAAAAAATTGAAATGAAAACAACGTTAATTGAACTGATGACGATTTAGTTGGTTCGAACAAAATGAGTTCAAAACGTACAGTCATCGACGACCGTAAAGAAACATCGTTAACTTTTAAATTCCTCCCAAAAATAATAGACACCTTAATGGTTCTTTAACTAGGAAGCAAATGGTTCAAAAAAGGTCAATGATACCCAAAACACCCCTTACAAAATATTGCCCCACGCAAGGAGACTAAACCCCCACGTCTCGAAATATTTACGGCTTATAAACATGCAATAGTTCACACGTGCACGCAATGACAACAAAACTGAAATCATAACAAGTCTTAAAGCATTTCCTAATTAAGGTGAGTGCATTTGAACACGTTATTTTGTTTTTATAAAGTGCGTAAGACTGGCTGTTTTGAATAAGGCTTTTAGTACAGTACAGCCAACATTACCGCTCCGAAATTCGAATTTCGAAATTTTAAGAATCATGTGGCGAATATGTATTGCAAATTCGGAACGCCTAAGTTCAGAACGGCCACCAACATATTAATAATAATATTTTGACCATATTGTACCATATTGTCTACGTTCAACGTTCGCTAACACAAACAGAAGTACAAAATTATGGATTTCTATCTATGCTACATTTTACTCGGTAATATATAGCAAAGCAGAAAGCAATAAGCAGACATATTTTGTTGGCATTTTACTCAGATGTCCCCCATTGTTTTAAATACCGTATCTTTCAAGACGAACATTTACAGGGATTGGACACTTCAATTACAATTATCACAGTAAATTAGAATTACAATGATTACAAAACACAATCTACTTAACATTATTGTGTCGTATAACAAACACCGTGTACGTGTGGACAGCGGCTTGTTTATTTTGAATATCAAATATAAACCACTCCTAGTATTGTATTCATAACAGGAGATATCTCCGTACTTGGAGACTTGGAGGCAGAATATTAAGCAGATATATTATCAAAACAATAAGTCCAAGTTAAGTCTCACGTTTTCTAATTCTATAAGAAGGAATATTGATGCGTTTATTTTAACCACAACTATACTGCATGTCCCAAGTCCGTCTAATAAACGTGTTTTAATTTTATTTGTGGCAGCACTTTTAATATAACGTCATAATAAACTCTCATCTGTCAGGAGCGACAATTTACAAGTACCTACGTAACGAAGCCCTTTTGATTTTCTGTTTTCATTCTTACGAATTTTCCGAATTTCACTCTGTCATATCTGGTCATAATTAATCATCATAATCTATGGACGTCTGCGAAGAAATTTTTTATTTTATAATTTTATTTTTTAAAAAGAAAGATTTATCGGCAAAATTGTGGTGTCTTTTCCACAAAGGCCATTTTGAATTTGAAGTTAAAGTTGACTTTCTGTGGCAACCCCAAATAACAACACACGTAACGGATGAAATTGGATTCTGTAAAGCTCAAATTAAATACAGTCGTTTTAACCACGATGCTGCAAAAAAAAGATTAAGTATCCATCGCCATCCAGTCGTGAGAAACTACTCATCCACTCCTTTTAATTAAAAACAATCAGTGTTATAAGGTATAAAATCACTCATATAAAGAACATTGGCCTTGACGTCGCTATGTGCAGTGTCTGCATTGTGCACATAATTATATCATGGCTGGCTTGTCCACGCTTGCGCAAGTATTATCGGATCAGGCGTCATTATCGGGCCTTTGCCTATACAATTCAATTACATTGCCTTTTGACAGGGGCCTTAAAATGTGGTCAGCATACTTTGATAATAAATTATTTAGCTATAGACGGGTATTTATTGGTCCATACCCTGCATTCCTAACTGGGGGTCCAAGTCAATAAATGCTATGACTCTCTCTTTTGTATTTCAAAACTTCTTGGTGATTTATTTAGTTCTTGAGCATAAAGCAAGGCATCAAGACACAGAAGCCGCGTTTTCGATTAGAAAAAGAGTAATCATATAATGATGCATCTGTGGATACATCGAAAAATTGTGTTTGGGTGGTTCATCATCACCATCTTCCTGCCTTTGTGCCGTGTTATTTTGATTTTTCCTTCCATTCTGTCTTTTCACTTGCCATGATATCTGTAGGTAACTCTCTTTTCTTTAATATCAATTTTCGCATAATCAATCCGATTCGCAAGTTTCTGAAAAGCGACACTGAGAAGTATGAACATGTTTTGTTTTAAATCATAAGTCACCTATTTATGCTATATTTTAAACACCAATAAATCAAATTGTATACCTATTTTTGTTGGTTCATTACATTGTTTGGAAATAGGGAGCTTTTGTGTAGCAGCGGAAATAATAAAATATGTTAAAGGATTGGTCTATACTTACTTCAAAAAGCCCTTTGTAGAGTTGATTTATAACTGGCTGATTAAGACCAAAAATTAATCGTATACCTTGCTGAAATTAAAAGCCTATTTGACCAGTGTATTAAAACTACAAACCTTTTAATTACTTCATCTTTTATTTAGATACTTTTTTGTCTTTACAGCATCTCACGGCCACCATTACCATCGCGTGTAACCCTTTGCAAGCACGCGATGAATCAACACTTTGTATTGTTTCGAGATGAGCCTTTTGTTTAGCACCCTTTGTGGCAATTAGCCCATCATTTTATGTCTACAGAAAGTCGGATCTTAATTGAACAGTGTGTGGGGACTAATTACAGGTTTGTTTTTCATGAGTGATTGTACGAAGAAATTCCTTTAAATGACCAGCTATTTTAGCTTTTATCTTTGTGTTGAGAACTTGCCTTGAATTGGTTGCGTAATGTAAGTTGGTAATGCAAATCATTTAGTACTTAATTTCGCACATTAACATTGTGGTTTCCGTAGTGTAGCGGTTATCACGTGTGCTTCACACGCACAAGGTCCCCGGTTCGATCCCGGGCGGAAACAGCAATCTTTTTGCATTTTTCTATGCAGGAAAGCATGAAAACAGGAACAATTTCTCATTCCTAAGAAACGGTCAACGTTTAAATGGTTTTTGAATCACGATAATGATGCGGAAGAACGTTGACAATGTGTAGTACCAAACAAGAGCTGGAAAAGGCGAGTAATTAAGCTTAGAAAGTGGTACAGAAACTGGTAGAGCACGGGATCGGTTAGTTTCTAAATTGACCGGCAGACGGAAGGTCGCCGACCTGATATCGAGAGGTAAGTAATGCATAAGTAAACTGCCCTAAATATCCAACATAAGAAATCTTGGCGGCATCTGATAAGGTATTTTCACAGGCTTACGTCAGTTCTACGGTTAAAATTGATTATTCTACTATGTACGAAATTCAATCAGGCGTTCTAAGATTGGTTTATGTCAGTTTCTAGTCTAACGCGTCACAAATGAGATTTATTAATACAATCACGTCCTGCAAGATATTTGTGGAGGCGGCAAAAACTCTACCTACCGGATTGTTTTGAGTAATGATCAAGGTAGGTGTGTATTATTACGTAAAAGCCTCCAGAATTTTTGCAAAACGTAGTGGAAGTGATCGTGACCTAGTAAATTAATTTTATTTGGTAGAATTTTTGCTCTTTCTCAATATTGAATTCAAAATAGTCATAGTCATAGTTTTTTATTGGTAAGGGATTCTTACAAGTCATAAAGGTACAAACTGATACAATAATGTCAACAAATTACAAATTAATCAAATAAAAATGTCAAATAATAAATACAAATAATTAAATACACATGTCAAACAAATAAAATAATACAAATAGTCAAAACACAAATAAAAAAAAAATAAGATAAGTCACAATATTATTTTAAAATTATAAATTCGTCAAATGAATAAATAGCTTGCTAGATAAGCCATTTTTTTAAACGGGCCTTAAAGCTGCTGGTAGTCGGTAAATATCATTAAGCTCCTTAGTAATGAAGTTTACGAATACTAACAAATCCTTGCACTGACTTTACAGTACGGCCGTCGAATCTTGGCGAGTCTGAAGTTAAGATCTACGAATTTTAGCGCTTGAAAACTCATACATGAATAATGGTTTAAAAAAATAAATAATACCAATAACGTTTTTAAGGGGCCGTGTATGAAATCAACTCATTTTGAACATTTTTGATCAAGGTTTGAGAGACAAAAGAGAAGACTTTTAATCCTTCTTTTTATAGATTATAAAAGTCAAGTTCTTATTCTCCTAAATATACTGAGAATTTTTGTAAAATAATGAGTGGATTAATGGCAATTAGCCATATTCCAAACCCTTTTTTCGCAAAAATAACGAACGAGTGATGGTTGGCTAAGGTTAACACAAAATTACACGGGATTTTACGACATTTATAAAATACCAGTAACATCATTACATGGTCTACTACAAAATGTACTGATTACATTATTGACTTTGATTGGAAATATAGCTAAAAAAAAATGTTGAAGAAACGTAATTCTTGGAAAATATGTGTACAAATAAGTATTTTTTTCTATACCTTGGAAACACTTTTAAGAAAATTTAAAATATGCAAAATAATCTTAAGAAATCTCTTTACAAGAATCAAAAATTTAATTTACAAATAAATAATAACTTCATTTCGTAAATTACAAAACAAAATTGACTATATTATCGACCGCGCAAATTCGATCTCGTCAGTCACAATCGGGCCTTCCCAGCGCGAGGACGCGTCGCTTTGTTCCGCAGCCGCTCCCGAGTTTTACGTAAATAAATTCCCATTATTGTACGCTGACTACCACATTTTGATCCATTAAGTATTATTGTTTATTTTAGGTTTGTTTATTAAGATTGTTAAAATTTCTTTTGACTTCAATGATAATTACAGGTAACGGTTGTTTGTTTGTATGTAAAGATAATTTCCAGAACTACTCTACTATTACTATTTAATTACAATTCTTTCACTTATGACTTCTACAATGTTTATGACCTATTTACGTATTCGTTATGTACAGAATTTTTATATTTTTGACCCCTATGTTTGTTTCGGTTTTTCTTCTCAGGGTAGTCAGCTAAGAAACACCAGTGTCATCTGTTTGCAAAATAAATATCATTCATCACGTGGTTACGTACTTATTTAGGGCAAATGCAAAATCTAGTATTCTAGATCCTTTTTTTGTAGATAATGGGTCGAAAGAAAGGGATGCATTATGAATGCCTTGCTAAAAGGAAAAAAAATATATAGGTAGGGCTGATACGTGCAAGAAAAGTTTTTGAAGAACGCAAGATTAATGCACTGCTTGTAGCTTCGTTTCCAGAAAATGTAAGAATTTACTTTCAGTTAGCACTAGAAGCGAGTGGCCCTACACAAGCCCAAGGATATGTGTTTCAACGGCCCTCGGAACGCGCCGCCACCGGGTTCCTACGCTGCAAAAGCAACCGAGGGCCCATCCAAAAGCATGCCAGAGGGCCATTGCAATACGGATGGAGTGGGGATACCGCACGGTTTCCCGCTAAGCGGCGAGCCTCCTTGCTGGTCTGCCACCATGGAAACTAGAGGCAACAGCCCTAGCACGCATGCACGATTTGCGCGTGGAGATGCAACGCCAGGGCGAATCCCCGCTGCCGCGACAAGTTGCAGCATGGCGGACAGAGCTTCGGCTGGATATCCAGGTGGTATGGCGACAGCGACTGTCGCATCCCAGTTCTGGGCACGTCATAATTACAGTGGTTTTTTTTTATGGTGGGCTAAAATCATGCAATGACCAATCCCGCCCTTGGGCGAAGCCGGAAACAGTGTCAGACTCTTACTGACTAAACATTTTGCCCTTCGCATTGGAGCCAAGTCTTCCTTTCAGAAAGAGACCCTGGGCCCCAGCAGGCTTCGACCCTTTTGCAGAGTCCCTACCGTTTTGCTGACAACTGCTTGAAGCGCGCGGGAACAGAGCGCCCCGTCGACGACTTGGGCTTGGTCCGCACTGTTACAACTTACAAGATGACCGGACGGTGATCTACCCATTGCTCGCCGTCCGCAAGCCCGTCGGCGTTTGCGCCGTTGCCTTATGCAGTCCACCTCCTCCTTGACTTGCATTGCTGCTTCGCAGAGGGTTGCGCCCATGGCCTCCACCAAGACCCGGTGCGAGAGATCGCTGACACCGATCACCCCCATGAGAACACGGCGATGCTCCTCCCAAGCGGGGCACACCTCTACTGTGACACCTGGGGCTTCTCTTCCGCACGAATCCGATGCAGGTATGGCGGTTAGTCCCCTCTTTGAGGCCCGGCTGGAAAGACCTCACGGTGTCCTCACCTTCTTATGACGCAGGTAACCGAACATGGTAAGTTTGGGAGGTAGATACCTGCACTGGATTCGTGCGTAAGTGACGCCAGGGTGTTGCCATTGTGTGAAGCGCCCGGAGGACACGGTGGAGCACATGGTACAGGTATACCATGCTTGGACAGAGCATCGCCATATCCACGTGGAGTCATTCGGCGGCGGTGATATCTCGCACGGGGTTTATATAGACCTTGGTCCGGAGCGAGTAGGAGAGGCAGGCGGTCGCATCCTTCTACAAAGCAGGAGGCTGATCGCATAAGGCAAGGGCGCTCACGCCCCTGACGCCGCCGAGATTCCGATTCCGATTTCCGGCTACCGTAGACGCGTAATAATTTGAGTACAAAAAAAAAAATTCTTTAAAAAAAATCGGTCTTGAGTCATCCATAGGGGTGCGCCACTGGTCAAATGTATGCATAGGACTGTTTAAAATATCTCTTCTTTTTATCTGCCCTGCGGCAGGAGACAAATTCTGCTCTTTTTGAAACCTTATTATACATTTGAGGGCCGAGTAAAGCGTTTTTTAGTGATCGGTGATTGACGTTTAGGATTTTTCCATCGAAGCAGGTAATAGTAAATTAAACTTTCTAAGCTTGTGTATTCGTATTCGGGCGTTATCTCTCTTTTTTCGTGTTGCCTCTCCATCAAACATTGCGTTGGATATGGACAAAGCAACACGTTTTCCAACCACGCTCAATGGTTAGGCGAGTGGAAAAATGCCACCTTAAAAGAGAAATCTGGTAAACATAATTTATTTTTGACGAAAAACATTTTCAAAATTAAGCAGAATTTTGAAAATGTTTTTTTTTTTACAACCCTTTTACATAAATTAGCTATCGTAATTGTCATTTATAGTTTTGTATTTAACATTTTTTTTAATGTCTAAATGTATCAACATCCATCTAACACTAAACTGAACTATTTTGACCATTGTGATAAATATAAAATATACACAAGTTCCAGATTTTTATTTACAAACCGTACTTATTATATGATTTTGTTACTTAATCTACTTGTACAAAAGTGGTACATAGGTGAACATCATAAAATAAGAAAATAAAATATTATATCTTCTAAAGGATCAACATTGTTTGAACGTTCACTAAGCTCGACTATTGCGCGCGTGTGTGTGTAGGCGCACGCACGATGCACACAAACATAGCATCACAGCGAATTTGCCTAAACTCTAGGGAATGAATTTTATGCACGGGGTCTTAACAGCAATAACAACTGCAAATTGCATTTATTTGTTTGAACCATTTTTTGGTTAGACTTTGAGTTTGTTTCGGTAGTGAGCTAGGAAACATCGGCCTCATCTATTTTGACTGATAAAGAAATTGACAAGTATAAAAGAGTTTTTAAACAAACCTACTTGCAAAATAAATATCAGTTATCATAGCATAGCATAACATCAGTCTTATAATATTTCCACTGCTGGGACTCAGGCCTCCTCTCTAGAACAGAAAATGGGCCGTAATCCACCACGCGGGCCCAGTGCGGGTTGGTGGATATCACATAGTTAGTTCTAAGACATGCATGTTTCCTCAAGATGTTTTACTTCACCGTTTTGAGAGTAGTGATGAAATAAATGACACAAAGTAATGGGCCTGGCTGGGTCTGAACCATTTATCATTGAATCTGCTTTAAAAATTACCTAGGAAGGAGGGTTTATGAATTGCGTGGACTGCTGTCCACGAAGTTCATTAATGCTCCATGCTAGGTAACTTTCAATCCACTTTCAGTTGCTTAACGATGAGCAACTAAAAGTTTAGTGACACTTCAATCAGGTGCACGGTGTACTCCGGCGCATCATAACGAGGCCATATTGTTTTTACTGTCGTCTTCCGCTTTCGTAAACACGTGTTCGTGTATTACATCAAACTAAGTGACGAACACGTACTAGGGAACTATAAATCTGAGTTTTAGTATCTACTTGATTTAAAGCACCTCTATCGTTTGAACTTTAATTAGGGTAAGTAAGTACTATAAAGTGTTAAATAAGTTTGAATTAGGGCTACCGTCACCTAAATTGCAGATGCAGGAAAAAAAATCTTAAAAAACCCTGGGCGTTTTGAATGAAAATGGCTTTTCACTTGCCCAGTCACCGCAAAAAAAATCTTTTGATTCAATTTTTCTCTCTTCACTCGGAAATCCTCTCTTGTCGTACCGCTTCCAAGCACGCAATGGACTGTTTTCCGCACTAGTGCGAAAAAAAGTGTATACTCTCCCCGCCGCAATTTTATCTTCTCAGGTTGGGCGTGGATCGACCCCCAAGAGGCGCGAGTCAAGCCCCACGAACCGTAAGTGTATAATTACGCTTACATTTCAATAGGTATTTCCCCTATAATTGTTCGGTTAGCTTTGGCTATATTGCAGGTGTCAGAGTAAGCTTGCAGGCGGAGTACGAATTAATTTTGGCTAAACTTTCCTTTATGGGCCATCGAGTTGGAAGTCCATATTTTTTTTGTAGATAGTACTCATTATCAAAAGACTTTTTGCAAATTCTTAAGTTGCGGAGATTCACGGTTTACGAGATATAATTTTTTAAAGTTTCACTATAAATCGAAAATAATACGCCATTTTGACAGATAAATTGTTCTTGTAGATGTCAAATTTGACGATTTACGTTCCGAGGTATTTCACTCATTTTATTGTATTACGTTTTTAAATATAAAAATATATTTTACATACTAAATTAGGATTAATTTATTTTTAAAAATCTGTAAATTTGTTATGTAATTAATGTGTATATAAAAAGCGCTGTAATATGCTATTACATTGACTTTTTTACATTAAAAAATAAAGAATGTTTGTTTATACTATGGAACGGAACGTGGAACGGAACGTGAAGTGACGCCATTTTGTTGTTTATTCGTCTTGTCAGTCATCGTTCGTTTGTTGCCCTTGCAAGTTCCGTTCGTTTGACTACCATGGCGTCCCCGAAGCCCTATGCTTCCGTGTCTGAAGAGTTGAGTGATGTGCAAGTTTTGGACTCAAATGAGCCGCTTGTCACGGCCTCCTCTTCTGTGCCTGCGTCTGAAGAGTTGAGTGGTGTGCAAGTGTCCTTGGAGTCCAACTCCAAGGAGCCGCTTGTCACGGCCTCCTCTTCTGCGCCTGTGTCTTCAAGTAGTGCGCGAGTGATGGACTCAATAGAGCCGCTTGTGCCTACTGCGCGAGTGCAAGTCTTGGACTCAAATGAGCCACTTGTGCTCCCGTGTGTGTCGTCGTCGTCGGTCTTCGTCGAACCGGTTGCTGGTCCCAGTGGAGTAGCAGCGGGTTCTAGTGGCAGCTTACCAGCTGTCGCTAGTTCTTCAGAGGACGAGGATGAAGATGATGTTCCTGCGATGCCCAGACCTACTGGGTCAACTGGCAGAAGAAACCATCCTTACTCGGAGGAGTTAAGGTTAGCTTTGAATGATTGTATATTATGTTATTGCTTATGCGGGTTTTTAATCTGCCGATTTTCTGATTGAGTCTGTTAAAGTTATATAACAGGTTCTTTATCCAGAAGTAGGAGCCCCGTGGAGCACGGGGTAAAGAATCACCCCCTGTCTGTCTAATCAACAATCTATCTTAGTAGAATTTTAGGGCACCTTGACTCGGATAGACTCAGGTTCCTTTATTTGAAATCACTAATTCAAATATTTTTTTTTTTATATTTCAGATCTATGTGGAACTGGAAAAAGATTTTTTCCAAACTGGGAACGAGCGACCAGTGTGTCCAGTTTGCGGAGGAGAGAGGACTCATCCCCATAAGAAAAATGTGTTCATACCACAGATCGCCCATGTCCTTAGCTAAGGAATCTGGTCAAGTTGAAAAATTTAGATGCCGAAAGAGCGTCTGTCGTACAAGACAAGTCTCTAGAGCTGCGGGGACGTGGTTTGAAAACGCACGGTTGTCCCTCACATTAATATTCCAAATTATGTACGCATTTAGTGAGGGACTAAGTTATCATCAAACCAGAAAAGAATTAACTAATGAAGATGGACCAGTTATATCAACTAGAACTGTGGCGGACTGGTTTAGTTATTGCCGGGAAACTGTTGCGATATATGAGTTGGAGAACCAAAGGTCGCAAGGAAAGATAGGTGGTCCCAACAAAATTGTTCAAATAGATAAATCAAAATTTGGAAGAAGAAAATATAATCGTGGCCGTCATATTGAGGGTCATTGGGTCATAGGCATGATAGAGTATGGCAGTGACGATTTGCGGCTGGAGGTGTGTCCCGATAACGATAGATCTGCAGAGATATTGGTGCCACTAATAAAGAAGCATGTTGAGGAAGGCTCCATCATCCATACTGATTATTGGAGAGCATATTTGACCCTTCCTCAGCATGGCTATATACATAAACGAGTGAATCACAGTGACCCTACAAATAAGTTGGTGGCACCAGACGGGACACACACTCAACGAATAGAGAGCCAGTGGAGAGGTCTGAAGCAAAAAATTAGACAGCACCAAAATAAACAAAATTTCACGGACTGGTTGTGCGAGTATAAGTGGAGGCGAAGAAATGTGATAGAGCACTTAGATCCATTCGAAGAATTGATTACAGCAATAAAATATGAATATAAATTAGATTAATATAATTATAATAATATTCCCTGTGTTTTATTTTATCTGAAAAATACCTTGACCCAACTCAAAATTTTAGGGCACCCCGACTCGGATAGATTTAGGTTAGAAGAAGGTCCGTCGACCTGCCTTGGCAGGTAGTTATCCTAACTTCAAAATTTTAACCACTGATATTTCCTTAACCATGGGGTTCTGCGGGGTGGGGAAGCTACAGGGGATAGGCCCTGCCCTCCCGATTTGTAAATCTATAGAAATTTCACTTTAAATTGATGGAAATTTGTGTTTTAACCTAACCTAACCTCAAAACTTTAACCATGGATATCTCCATAACCATGGGGCTCCGCGGGGTGGGGGTTGGACAGAGGGGTAATCCCCCACCCCCCTCCCTCCCTCCCCGACCCTTAAATCGATGGCCCATAAAGGAAAGTTTTACCGTTTATATGCTTATCAAATTAAAATATCAATGTTATAAAATAGCCCTTACAGCAATCTACATGGTATGAACTACGTTTCAATATATTTTACGACAAAATTACCGACTCCAACAATTCAGTGAGCTGAGCTTTTAAGCATAACAGAAGACACACAAAACTAGGACTTTCAAGTATTAAAAAAACAAAATTCCATCAATCCAATGGTGTAACATTCCCCGTAAGTCGTAACAGAGTCGTAAGCTGTCATTAGTGATTGGATTATCGGTCAACGACCCCTAGACACGTGCGCGGTATCGTCCAAGGTGTTGTAAAATGTGTCAACCAGACATGTGTGTTTTACAACCCTGCATAGCACGAATTTATCACTTCTTTATTACCTATAGGGTTGTTATTCAGCCCTACCCTATTTCCTAAAGTTTCTCCTACTATTATAAATGTGAGAAGACAAACATGCAGTCTTCTAATTACAAATGTTTACAGCTAAGGAGTGGAATCCCTCTGGAGTCTGCCCATCTGTCCTGATAGCTACAACACTACAACATAGTCAAGAGTGAATAGGTTACCAAGTGTAACCAATAGGTTACCTATACCTGGTAACCCATTGCCCCTGGGCAGAGTGAATACACTCCGCCCAGGGGCAAGTTACCGTTGATTACACCATCAGGTGAAATAGTGGACAAAAGCCGGCCAGGGCCTGGTACAGTATTGTATGTATGTATGTAATAAATAAATAAATTATTGTTACCTAACAGTCTGAAATAAATTTATTTCATTTATTAATCCCTGTATTGTCAGCTTTTAATCTTCGGGTTTCATTTATATGAATCTGCTAGCAAAGCTGTAGTAAAATAAAATTATATGCAAAAAATAGGTAGGTACTCATTTATCCATGTTCCATTTAAAGTTGTTGAAAATATCTATTTAGGTAAGCATTTTTGGTTTGCTTTTTGACATGCATTTTCTGCTAAGGGTAAGTACTACTATATTGCTATTAGGTCCCAATTTATGAAAAAAAGTTTCTGTAAAACATACAGAAACTCATTTTCTTAATTTGATGGTCCCATTGTGCATACTGGTCAGTCATGTCATGGACTGAGTACAGAAACCAATCTCCTAGAATAGAATGACTGGCCAGAAATAAAGACATACCTAAAATGACTAATAAACAGGTTTCAGGTCTGGACGATTAGTCACAGATGCATGGGTTAATAACTTTGAGGAAACTATGTAGAAAGGAAGTGCCAATGCAAATGATATGATTAAACAGAAGTAATACATAATATAATCATGAAGTTCTAACACCACATAACTCACGTTTTAGCTCGTTTGACATTATGATGCCATTCATGACAGAATCGGATTCTCTAGCACATAGCAGCAAAATGTCAAAATAGCCTATAAGTGAACTATTAGGTGTCAGAACTTCACGATTATGTATGTATTCAGTATTGTGTACTTAATATGTGGCAAATATTCGGAAAATAAGTTTTGATTTTACATCTATGTGCTCATGTCCTAATTTTCTTTAGGGGCTTTTTCTTACCTCTTTAGGACTCGGTTTACTTATAAGGAAAGCTAATAACATGCTTACATAAACACATAGCCTGAATAGAAACCCTGTTCAGGCTGTGCTCTATTTATTTATATATTGTTGACTTCATAATGCAGACAAGATTTTTCAAGATTGTAGACAAAGTTATACATAAGTTGATAAGTTTTCTAAATTATGTTATATGACATAGGGAAAAATTAATATAACATTTTTAAGTTAAAACTATATATTGTATTACATTATACCTAACTATGTCTCCACTTCTCTACTTCTCTTCTCTCTCTTAAATAAATTGAAATCTTCAGTCTTGCTGTTACATGCTAGTGCCATATGTAACGACTTTGACTACTTATTTGAATTAATAAAATTTAAATAGATTATTTAACCTTTCAAGTACTGTAATTAGATACATAATAGAAAGACAATAGATGTGTGAATGCTGGCATTTGCTTGGGGTTTTGTTGGGTTTAGAAGGCTGTAGCATCATAATAGCATTTCTTTGTAAATATTCAGTATAATAAATTCTAACTCATTGGTTTAAACATCTAAGCAACTTTTAATCTGTCATTTTGAAAAATTTGAATTTTTAATCTGCTATCTGTATTTAATTCATAAAGTCCCAAGAAGACACCAGTGTCCGCATACATATGTCTTTTAATTGTCTGTAATTACGGTAGCTGTAAGGTTAAACCAAGCTAACTTAGCAAGTTTTACAAGGCTGAAATCTAAATGAGAATTTGATAAAAATGGAGATGTAAGTGAAGACTACTGGTGTAATGGACTAGCTGATTTTACACTGGAATAGTAGAGACAAAAAACTTTATCTTGAAGTGTAACCTACATTTAGTAAGAAGAATGCGTAATAAGTACTGAACCACTGGAATACAATTCAAGAGGTCAGGGTGAATCAGATTCACAATGACCACAGTTTCTATGGAGTACCAATGACTTTATATTATGAAATATACATGAAACCTATTTAACTTTAAATACCATTACTTCTTTATTAGTGTTTTTGTTCAGTCTAAATATGTAATATGAACCAAGTTAGTTTCCTATGCTACTAAACTGTTTAACTGTACTAATTTTATTAATGATAATTATTTACAAAATGCTAAGATGAAATTGCAACTAACCTACTATGAAAATAACCAGTAACAACTAATTCTGTTTACTTAACTACAACTCCAACAAAACAATGCAAAGTAAACTAAGATTACAGAACAAAGTAAATCTTTCAAGATAACGTTTGTTGTAAAATCGAGGCGTAACAGCTACTGACCACTTGCAATGCGTCACAATCAATAAATACTGGTTGTCCGAGTGCAGTTGCAATTTTATGACACCAACTATCTGTAACTTCAACAGAAATACCGTAACTTTTCACATGCTCATAACGGTATTCTAAATTTAATTACGTGCCACGATCGTTTTAGCAGACTCTTCTGCACATATTTTTGCTAATAAACCCCACATAAACATTATAACTTACCGGGCGACAGGTGTATTGAGTGCAACATGCAATTTCAACACTGTAACCAATAAGTTCACTAAAACTTTTGTACACTTCACTGATTGAGCACAAACAACACAAATTATATTCAATTCTCTTGTATTTCCTATTCGATTTCGTTGGAATAATACAAGAAAAGCGCATTCAAGAACAATAAGCGAACTTCTTCGCTCCGCGGACCGCCCGCGCCGCACGCAAGCAAACTCGAACCAATTGCAGTTTTGATATCAATATGATCGTTACCACTCAAGTCATAGAAGCTATTTTGGTTTGTTTATGCGAAGGTTCTACGTGCATACAACCTTCGGGACGCAACACACCACGACACCTTGTTGAGCTTTTGCGTAAACCTTTGTGCATTTTAAACATAGGAAAGAAAAACAAATAAGCATTGCAAAGTAAATAATATTTAGATAAACAGATTTATAGCTAAATAAATGATTATTACATTTTATTACGTGTCGTGCAAAGCGCCTTTTTATTTAAATTTTTGCCTGTGGCGCCATCTATTACACGGCTGAGAAGACCCTTGACAACAACATTCGTTTTGTTATTGCCGAATCGCGTATGACAGCGATGTGTGACTATTTTATTGCACGTTACGTACGTTTAGTTAGGATTCTAATGATTACACAACTTATTCAACCTAAAAAGTTCTAAAATCTGTTTTATTTAACTATCACATAACAAAAGCATACGCTCGACATCAAAGGATAACTCAGCTATGTCATCCTTTAACAAAAAAGAAAAATAATACATCCCATAAGATTTTTACACAGAATTCTTACCTAAGTATGTTTCCCGCTCCGCCCAAGGGCGGGATTCGTCATTGGATGATTTTTACCTACCATAAAAAAACCTAAGTATGTCTTTTTATGTGACTTATACATAAAAGCTAAAAATGGTAGTCGTGAGCCACGGCTTGCTGAACACATTTTGCTTTGTCGAGCGCAGATCGCAGATATCTATATACTTATACACCGTTAAATCTTGATCGTTTTAATCCCTTGGAGGATCGATTCAGTACATGAAACACTATCGATTGGTAAAGTTAGAATAAAAAAACAAAGTACTTTTTTTTTAAACTCGAATTAATGCTTTCAATAGGTACTGTTGATTTTGATGTTTTGCTTGGTATTCTATGCTCTCTTAATATATCTCTATCGGTAATTGACTGGTTTCGTAGTTACCTGTTTGGTCGACGGCAACGTATTTGCATCGGTGAGATCATGTCTTCCTGGTGTAGTACTTCTGCTGGGGTACCACAGGGTGGCGTTTTATCTCCTTTACTTTTCGCAGTTTTTATTAACTCAATCTCCAACGAATTAACTTCTTCCTACCACCTTTATGCAGATGATCTTCAAATATATTCACGAGCTCCTCTTGGAAAGCTGGCTGAGGCTGTATTGGACATTAACCGTGATCTGGCCCGTATATGCGACTGGAGCAAAAGGTACGGACTCATGGTGAACCCTGTGAAGACGCAGGTTATGGTGGTGGGTAGTTCTAGGATGGTCTCGAGGATTGACTGGACGACTCTTCCCCAAGTGTGTTTGTAGGCTATAGCTAAGGTACATAATTAATATTTACATACATAAATATATATACCTACATACAAATAACTCATACATAATAAATCTAAACAAAACTACACACATACATACTAAATAAATACACACATAATAATATTATTTGAAACATAAATACTTCACACCGTGCGTACACAGCCTTAAGGCAGATTTACATTGAGTCAGTAGCTGTCGTCAGTGCTGGCGCCGAAAACTGACGCGTACTATTTACAAGCAGTCAGTAGTCGAAGATATTTCTTTTGGTGTACACACGTTTGTAAAGTCAGTGCGGAAAAATGATTTCTCAATAAAAATAAAGTTTAAAAACTAACACCCGACTACTTAAAAACACGCTCTAAAAAGTACGAAACAAGAAAACCGTGGTCGTATACCACTTTTTTTAATTTATTATTCTTATGGCATACGACCACGGCTTTCTTGTTTTCTTGTTTCGTACTTTTTAGAGCGTGTTTTTAAGTAGTCGGGTGTTAGTTTTTAAACTTTATTTTTATTTAACATATTTTGGAGTTCTAAATAGGTTAATCTTGAGTTCATTGATTTCTCAGCCCATGAATACAGGTAAAGTCACAAGCAAATGCTAGTAATATATATACATTCAAAATGTACAAGTAAAGCGCTTTCAAATGATACCAAACACGGCATATTTATCTTAACTTTATTTTTTTACTTCGTATGTTTTGTCCGCTAGAGGGCGCTACATTAGATTTTGTGAAATCCCGTATAGCCTATAACCAGCGGACAATTAAGACGCTTCTAATGATATGTCATTTGTCGAATTCTGATAAGTAGTTTAGAAGTTACGAGGGAACAGATGAACATCCATACCCACATACATACATACAGATCAAAATCATAACCCTCCTTTTGCTTCGCCGTAGTCGGGTAAAAACAGCAAAGAATCAAAGAATTTTGTGCAATATTCTGCAATGCTGTTGCACACATTTCTTTATTTCTATAATTTTGTGATTTGAAATCCCATAGGCATTAATTATCACGGTATAGTTGTACAAGTTTTAAGTTTTCCGTGTCGCTCAATTTTCGTGTCATTTTGTGATCCGGTACGACGAATCGTGGTCACCGTACAACAGAGCGGCAGCAACTGACTTGGGCAATTTACACGTTGTCAGTAGCGCTGGCGCGGGTGGCGGGGGAGTGGACTGACGCCGAAAATATTGCAGCGCGAATATTGAAGTCAGTACTGACGTGACAGTGCTGTACTGACTTGAAACCAATTTACACTATAGCAGTGCGAGGTCAGCACTGACTCGTCAGTGGACTGACGTCAGTTACTTACTCAATATAAATCTGCCTTTATGCTTCCGCACGTTTGTACACACCCTTAGCTATACCTACAGTCCGGCCGTTAGCAAAGCCCTGGCGCTCGCTTGACAAAAGTACCTACGTACGATCGTGTACGATCGGAGCCGAGCCGCGCGACACACGGCGGTCGGCGCGCTGTCGCCGCCTCCACCCCGCGCTCTACCGCGTCCCCTCGGACGCCCTCGCTAGTCCGCGTCTAACAGCCATCGCGCGCGCATTGTATATTACTCGCACAGTGCAAAATATAGTTATTCTTGTTAATTGTTATAAAATATACTTACTTATATAATAAACTTTATTCTACGTTAGTGCATAGTGTTTGAATTCAATAATCCAATTCCTAACACACTATAGACACTACATGTTTATTTATTTATACTTTATTGTACACCACACTATAAAAAAAAAATAGGATAAACATTATTAAAAAAATAAGGGTACAATGGGCGGTCTTATCGCACAAGGCAATTTCTTACAGACAACCTTTGGATGGACTGCACGAAAGGAGATAGATCTAGGGTTGTCAGTGTACAATTTATTATAAGAAAAAAATACTAATAACATATCAAAACACGAATACATACGTGTTTTGACAACTCAATAATTCCATTTAGTGACAAAGTCAAAAACTTGGGGATATTCATCGACACGACTTTCTCTTGGACTGCCCAGCTACAGGAAGTCAGTCGCAAGTTATTTGCATCTGCTGGATCTTTGAGAAGACTACGTAATTTTCTGCCAACTGCCACTAAGATAACGCTTGCACAATCTCTCCTTTTACCCATCCTTGATTATGCTGATGCCAGCTATCTTGACCTCACTGAAGTACAACTGGATAAACTTGAGCGACTTCAAAACTTTTGTATAAGGTTCATATTTGGTTTGCGCAAATACGACCATGTTTCGGAATTTCGTGTTAAACTCAAGTGGTTGCCAATTCGCCTTCGCCGTAATACTCATATTCTTTCCCTTTTGTATAAGGTGCTCTTTTTCCCTTTTTCTCCTCTTTACCTTAAAGAACGTTTCCAATTCCTTTGCGACTCCCACATAAAGGTTCTTAGATCATCAGACAACTTGAAACTAAAAATGCCAATGCATTCTACTACCTTCCTGGATAAGGCATTCAGTGTCCAGGCCGCTCGCCTATGGAATGCGTTGCCTGTGACTATAAAACGTGCGCAAACACTGCCTGTTTTTAAAAGGCTTGTGAAGGAGCATTACTTGACACTGTGATTTTGTCTTCGTGTTACTTATTCCTTTGCCTGTATATATTTTATATGTATGTATACAAGGTGTCATTGACATGCTAACGCAAACGAATACCATGAATCCAGTACATGATTCTGGACCCCCCAGTGGTGGAATCTTTCGTCGGTTTTTTTTCAAATTTTTGAAAAAAAAGTTTTGTTTTTTTATTTTTAACCTGTATAAAATCGTTATTCTGACCAATCCCAATGATATTTTTTAGAAAATAAAAGAAAAAAAAAATTTTTACAAAAAAAAATTAATAAAAAAATCATCGAGGCAAATAAAGTCATTATTCTAATCAAACCAGATGGCATTTTTAATTTGGAATGTAATGCACTCATTTTTTTCGCAAAAAATGTTAAATTGACTTTTTTATACAGTTAAATTAAAAAAACGTTAAAAATTCATTAAAAAAAAAATAAGAAAAAACCGACAAAAAATTCCATCACTGGAGGGTTTAGAATCATGTACTGGATCTATGGTATTCGTTTGCGTTAACATGTCAATGACACCCTGTATATGTATCTATTTTTTATAATTTTTTAGTATTTAGTTCATATCATCTGCATCATCATCAGCCTTTTAAAGTTCCCACTGCAGGGACACAGGCCTCCTCTCTCTAGGAGAGGGAATGGGCCATAATCCACCACGCGGGCCCAGTGCGGATTGGTGGATGTCACATGTCTTCGAATTTTTGGTTCTAGGACATGCCGGTTTCCTCACGATGTTTTCCTTCACTGTTTTGAGAGCAGTGGTGATGAAATAAATTACACAAAGTGGTGCGCCTGGCTGGGTTTGAACCCGCGACCTACAACTCGTAAGTCGGGGCGTTTACCACTCAGCCACCACTGCTCTCTTAGTTCATATACCTATTGTTTTTGTTAACTTTTGTATTTGCACCAAGTGCAACCCCATTTTGTGTCCTGGCCATTTCTATCTATACAGGGTTGCCTGGAAGAAATCGCCGAGTGCGATAAGGCCGCCAATTGTATGTATTTTTTTTTTTGTTATAAGTTTTTCTTTCAATCTTATGTCTTGGTGTACAATAAAGTATATAATAAATAAATAAATAAATTAATTTAGGCATGTTCTAAATTGATTTCTTTAAGTAAACGTCAGCTGGGCGAGTTCAATGACCTGTAGGTAGTTAGTACGCAACGACCGACAACTACCTACAAGGTCAATGACTCGTATACTTAAAGAAATTAATTTCGTAAATGCGTATATCAATAAGAGATTAAGAAAAAAAGTACGTTATTTTTTTATTTTATCTACACAAATCGATAGTGTTTCATTTACTGGATCGACCCTCTTCGGGATTAAAACGACTAAAATTTAACGGTGTATAAAAGAAAGTCGTGTTAGTTACTCCACTTATAACTCAAGAACGGCTGAACCGATTTAGCTGAAAATTGGCAGGGAGGTAGTTTAGAGCCAGGAGAAGGACATAGGATACTTTTTTTTTATGTAGTATATTTGCTAATTCTGAACTCTACTCTCCCACCGAGTAGGGTAGAGTAGAGTAGAATAATCTGTTGCCGGCAGCGAAGCCGCGGGCAAAAGCTAGTATCACCTAAAAAACCGTAGGTATTATAAAATGAGCTGGATTAAAAAACGTCGCTGTAATGTGGCTAGGTAACTTACGTAAAGTCGGAATATGATGGCGTTACGTTCTACAGAGCGGCTTCTAACTTTTAGCTTTATTATCAGTACAGGGTGATTGGTGACTACAAATTATGAAAAACCGATCCGATCGTTTTCTCTGCACATCGTACCTAATTCAGTTCAGTTCTAACTTAACCTGTCCATGTCGGGATACCTTAAAATATTGTGTTCCGAGTTAAATCTGCTCGCTTTTGAACTATTTGTTTACCCTCTCGTATGCACAATTCTACGCGAGACACAATTGCTTTTTAATTGTGTCTCTAATTACGGCATACCAAAGGTTACAAGTTTACATCTGTAAGAAGGCTGTTCGCAACGGGGCACTTTTTTTTAGAACCGCGCCCGCTTAACGTAGTGTTAGCCTTAAGATTCGGCTTTTCTTATGGTGGGTTTACACGCTTGCCAAGCGTTGGCAAACCTCGGCCAATCGCCATTGTGTAGCCATTGTATAACTGGGGAAATCCCGTAAACACAAAGGCGGCATTATTAAATCTTCTTTTTCCAAAAAACTCTAAGGATTTCTCATCATATTCAATGAAACCAGTACTTATAATAATGTATATTTTAATAAACTACTTTTTGACATTATACATATAAATCTAAGTTATCCGAGCTGCGTCTTGGGCACGCCAAACGTACGTTTCCTAGACACCTTCTTGCGCGTAAGTTGCAGTTGTTTCAATTGGTGGTTCACCTCCGCCCATATGTCGTTCTGATCTTCTATTGGGATTGTTCTCCTGGAAAAGGATATTATGGAAAATTATTAACTTAAATAGGAAAATACCCTTTGAAAATTAAGTTTTAAGGTAAAATTTATAGTATTTTTTTTTTATTTTCGAAATTGTTTTGTACGTGGCGTATAAGTTGAACTTAAATGGCGATCAACCTTCAATGACAATAACAATAGGCAACAGATTTCGATCCCACCTGATGGTAAGCAGTGATGCAATCGTTTGTGGTGAGGTGCACCAGTTTAATATGAGCATAAATCTATATATATAAAAGGAGAAACTGACTGACTGATATACCAACGTACAGCCAAAACTACTGGGAGTAGGAACGTGAAGTTTTACACCGAGCTTTCTTTTATGACGTAGGCTAACAATAAGAAAGGGTTTTTCAAAATTGGGGTCTAAAGTTTGTATGGAGAACCTTATCTTCACGCGGGCGAGGCTGCTAGCAGAAGGCTTGTATCCTATAACCACTGAATCTGTTTATATTTACCTGTACTGTTTCATCAAGTCATATTTCTCCCAGGGTTCTTTCCTGAGTTCTCTCCTGACGCGGTCCTTCTCCTTCAGGTGTTCCTCGATGTTGGAAACACCCTGCAGTTCTTGTCTCTCCCATCTTTCCAGCCAGGGTCTGGGTTTCAGTTTAACCTGGAACAACCAATTGTCTATTAGCTGTTAGTTAGTTTAGTCTCGCTAAAACTAAACAACGGCTGGACTCATTTTGGTCTTGAAATATTTGTAATCACTCAGGGAAGCTTACATAGAACGTGTCACATTAAATGCGCAAAACCTAAAAATAGTTTGCTCAGAACAATGAAGAAAATCGATTAAACTACTTTTTAATATAGGTCACATTTTCCAAAAATCTACATTACAAATGTTGCCCTGTCTATTTATTAATAAGCCAAGCTATCACATGCGCAAAGCTGCCAAAATAGGTTGAAGACCTAGAATGGTTGTCCTCCAATTTATATTTTCTAATAATATTATTACACTTATAATAATATTATTAATAATATTATTACAGGATATTAATAGTTATTATTATAGAAATTATCACAATTGGTAGTGAAACCTTAGAGAACATAAAACCTTTAAATATTTTTTATCATGATTACGTGAATTGAATTAAAAATCATTCTGAGATTTTGCGCATTTAACGTGACACGTTATAAAAAAAATAGCTTTTATCCGCAGCTTCGCTCTCGGCAGCAGGAAAATGTGATAAATGAATAACCACTCAAGCGATTTTGTGCAAACTTCACATATACCATCTACTAAATAGTCCGAACAAAGCCTTAACCCTTAACATTTGGCATGGATAGGTGAACCAGTTCTTGAGTTATAAAATAACAACGAAAATTGGCATTGATTTTTATATATATAGATGAATAGCTGTCCTTTAGTCTCGAACACTCGACAACGCCTGCACCAATTTGGTTAATCTTGGTTATGAAATATTTGTAAGTTTAGGAAAGGTTTAAACGATTTTAACGAAAAAAAAATTAGGTGATACGAAGTTTACAGGAGCAGCTAGTATATAAATAAATAAGCACACCTTTCAATAACCCAACAGACACACATCAAAAACACAAAATAAACCACCAACAGACCTGTACAGGATTAACAGGCACTGGTGTTCCATCAGGCAGTATTTCAGGATCCATATCGAAGGGGAATGTGCTGTACTCTGGCAAGGCATCCCTCAGGTACAGCAGCTTCTCATCCAAGCGCTTCTCAAGACGGAGGACTTGAATGCTGTGGACTGTGGGGTCGTAGAGGTCATAGCGTACCTGGAAAAATATAGGAAGACAGCAGTTAGTAGATACTGTACTGACATTTATGTCTACACATATGAGCTGAACTAAAAAAATTGTAGTTAGAACATACACAAGTCCGAAAGCAACTAGGCAATCACCGTGGAGGCTTGGACAGACTCCACAACCTGTTGGTATGTGGGACTTTACACCTGTAAAACTCCTGAAAATGTTGTAAAGAAAAGAGCCAAGATAAGGGTGCAAATTACAATTAATTTGATTTGTTTTTTATTAGGGCAAAAAACAACAAATGATAAATGATTTTTTTTTCCACAACACACAATTTACAAGTCCTTGTATAACCCTAGACAAAGACCACTCAACACTTCCCATTTACTACATAACACTTTTCCCCCCCGGCCCTTCCATACTACAATAAACAAAAGATTTTAAATCAACTTGTATTCTCTTGAGCAACAAGTAAATGCTGGCATTCACAGACTTATTGTCTTTCTATTAAGCTTCTAATTATGGTATTTAAAAGGTTTATTGGTAAACCTCATTTTTATAATAACTAAATTCAACAAAATCAACATAATACTGGAACAATTATTTAATACATACCTCGACACCTTGGTGATCCACTACATTCCTCAATGTAAACTCAGCCCTTAATCCAGCTCCTTTCCGCTCAATGCAAATACCAACAAATCTATTAGTCTTGCCCTGAGCATGAGGGTCAGCTACTGTCACAGCTAGGATTGACCCTGGGAAAAATAACATTAAATGATCAAAGGGGCTGTCTAAAAATATAAAAGTAAAAGTTATATCTAAATAAGGCATTTTAAGGATTTTAAGAAATGATTCCATAAAAGGACTAGGTATAGAGTACTCCATCCTGACTTAGATAATCTCACTGATATTTTTGAAACCCCTAAGACACTGTCATGACAACATTTAGATGTACTTACCAACATAAAATTCTGGTATATCAATTTGCTTACGCCTATTCAACATATCAATTCTTTCAAGCTTCTCACGCAGACTGTTTCTCCATTTAGGATTGGGGTCTGGAAGAAACTCGGGGTAAACATGCCTCAAAGCCAAATTAGGGTTTCGGGCACTCGCCCTAATTCGAGATACCGCTGGTCGTTCTTGCTTTGTTTCGACAGGAACTTCCACTGCCTTTTCTGGCAATGTTGATAAGACACGACAATCTGTAAGAGAATTGCAGATACTAAAATATTCCAGCCATTCAAGACTAAAAATTCATGAATTTTATGGAGGAATAGTATTTTCTAACCTCTTCTTATGAACCATTTCGCTGCACCATAAACTTCACTTGTCGATCTTCTAATAGCTAACGCCATCGTGTCCGTAGGTTTTGATTACAGCGATCCTGTTATATCAAAGAGTTTTATTCAATAATTACAAACAAAACATTTCTTCCACACCTGACCCGAATTCCGAAACCCAAGAGTTTGACAGTTTCTGTCACACGTTTCGTTTAATCAAATCATTCAGGAATGGAAATGTTCGTTTTGAAACAGACATGCCAATTTTATAATTTAACTACTACTATTAATTAATTACTACCACATGTTTAGAATTTTAAATGTAATAAATAAAAAATGGAGGTCATTAACAAACAATTACCGACCAAGAATAATCCGTTAGTATTTTCTTAAGTAAATAATAAAACGTACTGAAATATCAAATGTTTATAGAGTTAGTTCCACACCATATTGATAAAGTGAACACAGTATATGACTTAATGGGTAAATAAGACCCTTAATTAATACATTAGAATATTTGAATAAATTCTGTTTTATATCAGTAGTGGAACGGGTTTATTGGTTATATTAGACAGTAACTTTGTATATTTAGATTGACTAACATCCGTTTATAAGCAAGCATAGCGCACCTTCTAAACTAACTCTCAAGTGCATGTCAAAACAATCGTCACGTCAAACAAAACGAAAAATCGATTGTTCGCCCTAATTTTACGAGCAATAATTCTAAAACCTTTGAAGAGTAAATAATATCATCAGTCATGCAGAAGTGTAACGATGACAATATTCCTTTAGCAGACGACGACCCACAAGTGATAATAAATGACGAAATTGAAAATAATCATTTGGATCATGGTCGTTCAATGGACTCATTACCAAGTTCTTACACTGGTGGTTCCTCAAGCCCTGGCCTAAATGGGCCGCCAAGTTTCGAGCCAGATTCTGGAATTGATGAGCAAGAAGAGAAAGCCCGATTAATATCGCAGGTTTTGGAACTGCAAAACACTTTAGATGGTAAATACAATTTTATAACTTTTTTGACAATTTCCATTTGAAATAAGCAAAGAATTCTTTATTTTTCCACTCACTCAATATTTGTTATTTATGATTAATCTCAAAGAACTGAATTTTATTTACTGGAAATTAATTTTACCCAAAATTATTTGAACAAAATTAAACTCTTGAGCCCCAATCGAACACCGGCGTTTGCACACCTATTGTCTTTTTATTATGTCTCTAATTACGGTATTCAAAAGGTTAAAATATAGCTAAATTCAATTACAGATTTGTCACAAAGGGTAGACTCGGTCAAAGAAGAGAACTTGAAGCTACGCTCGGAAAACCAAGTTCTTGGGCAATACATAGAAAATTTAATGTCAGCATCATCAGTTTTCCAATCCACCACACCTAATATTGTCAAGAAGTAAATTTATTAAAAGAACACATGTTATGGGTCGTGACACATTGGCATTTGATTGGAAGCATTAACTTGGTGCAAATTCTAATGTGGTGGAACCCTAAGCCCTTGTTTTTGAATTTAGAATTTGAAGTTAAGTATGTCACACTACTTTAGCCCCAAATTCGTTTGAGCTTAGACATCAAAATGGGGTTTGACATATTCCTACAAATACTTGATTCAGATACGGGCTCTTTACTCTCACACGTCTCAGTGTCAAGAATCTGGGTACTGGGTCATGCAATACAAAAAAAAAATAAGTATGCTAACACTAGAATCATGGTTGTCTCAAATTTAATCTATTTCAAAGTTTAGTGTTTTATTTTCCATCATAATTTTTTATTACTTCTCATCTATTACATTGCATAAAGTTATAAAAAATTGCAAATTATTATATTTACAAAACATTAAAATGGGTCAAGTTTGGGATGTGTACGATTCTAGTGTTAAAGTTGGACCCACTGATTGGGTACCTACTCGGCATGAACACAAGTCAACAGCAGCTATGTATAACAATGACTCGGCAGATGGATTTTGTGCACACAAATGCATGTTTGTATGTGTGTGCACAAAATGTGTGTGTGACACTGAAAGTGTTAATAATATAATTATGTTACTGAAGGTATACTCTTTAAATGCAAGCTGTTTGTATGTAAAATACCATAGTATGAATCTCAAATAATTTTGCAGATGCTGATATGTTATTTCAGCATCCGTTTCAATGTTCAGCTTCAATGAAAAATAAATGTACAGTACGGCCGTCGGATCTTGGCAAGTCTGAAGTTAAACTCTGCGAATTTTAGCACTTTATAACCCATAACTCATAAAAAATAAATGGTTTAAACAAATAAATGCAATTTGCAGTTGTCAATGCTGTTAAAAACTGTTATCTACATCTACACTAATATAATGAAGATGTAAAGTTTGTTTTTTTATTTTTTTATTTGTAGGAGGTAATCTCTGGAACTAATGGTTCGATTGGAAAAATTTTAGCAACGATAGAAAGCTGCTTTACTCCTGAGTGACATAGGCTATAAATTATTTATATAACATGGATGTTAACCGAGCTATCACTACAAGAAATTTTCCGCGGACGAAGTCGCGGGCAGAAGCTAGTTGGCATATATTTTTTTTTAATTTTTATTTTTGTATGAGCTTCAGACACATCAAGATCCGACAGCCGCACTGTAAAGCCATTGGTAAAGTAAGCTTTCTTAAATACTCAAACTACCTATCAGAAAATGAGATCATAATTTCTTTACTATTGCAAACTAGGCTAATAATAATTTGTAAAATTAAAATATTAACCAAGGCCTGATTCATGAAAATTGCACTGCCTTTAAATGTGTGTAAAAGCAAGGAGTATGTTGAAAAGAGGCTTGGCTTCAAAAGCAATGCTATTATTATAATTTATTTTTAAAGCACTTATATAATATTATAATATGTACAATCAACTGCACATACTGGTAACATTTCACTGCTAAAACTGACCTACTGTTACTATGTTACAAATTCAAATGTTGTTTCCTATGTGCAATTGACTGTACCTACTTATTATAAAATAGATTTAAGGTTTTTAAACATGCTATTTAATACACTCTTGCCTTTATTTTAAATAAATGTAAAGTTTATAAAAATATAATACAGTTATTGTAATAATGTTTTTAAATAGTCAAGCTACTAGGGTGGGTCGATTTTCTTCTCTTATTTTGTTTATTAGCGAAAATACATATATTCTTTACATACAACAAACCAATCTATCAATGGAATAGCAATGCATTGTGATTAAACATACTGATATGAATGGATTACTAATACCTAAACAATAAAAAAAAAAACCAGCAAAGATACCTAATAAGAAAGAAAATTGTTTTTAAAAGAAAAATCCCTGAACTTCTGGTTCAAAACTAGAATTCATTTGTAGAAAAACATCAATTTCTGAAAATGGGTATTATGGTGTCAAACAATTGGATAAAATTATTAACCATGATTTTATTTATGGCTAATTTTAACATTGAACTGAATGAGTTATGGATAGATCCAAATTATTTTGATTTTGTATTACATGAAACACGAAATTCTTATTATTAGTACAATGCAATCATTAAACTTTTTTCCCCATTGTGTGATCCACCCTACTACACACATTCCATTTTATTCTTGAATTTGTTAAAGAAAATATCTACAGAATTCCTAATCTGAATTTTTTAATTTTCCATTTATTAATGAACTGTTTTAATTTTAAGCTTATGAGTATTATAATTTGTAATTAAATTTTCCTTTGTGTTTTTTTTTTATCCTGCTAAAGGTAGGTCAGCCTTACCATCACGTGATAAAATGTCATGCGTGCAAGCGAGAAAGATGAAGGTATCTGTCTACACCATATCCCATAACGTCGAGAAATGGATTGGTTTAGGAGCTCGTGTTAGGGTCTCTCAGTCTCTGTTCCTGAAATGAAATGTACCAAAGTTTCACCCAAAGAGAATGTTTAGTTTTATCAAATAAAAGCCAGCAAGACTGGCAATACCTTCAGAAGTGCCTAGTATGTGGCCAGTGTGGCCACTACGAAAGTAGTAAATGGCAGATAGGTATCTTTTTTGAAGTTGGGAAATCATCAAATAACTAGGTACTTCCATTTTGAATAGAGTGGAAGAGGATATTAGACTTAGGCACTGAGTATGCCCATTTGTGGTCCCTTTGAATTATTTCGTCCTACAACCAGTTATTGGCAGTATGTTTGGGCCCCTTCAATTTTGATTACATTTCTTTGAGACAAGTGGCTAATTGATACCAACTTCAGAGTTTTAAACGTATTGTTATCAAACCAATCTGGTGGAATCGCGTCGATCGCAGTCAAGCAGTAGTTTAAGTACCTATAGCAAATAAAAAACGAGCCTCATATTATTATAGGTATAAGCCTTAGAGGCTTTCAACTAACTAGAGATAAAACCATATATGATCTATCTCACGAAAATGTCTCGAGGAAGACTGATGGTATATCATCCCTAGCCAAATATGAATTGCGTCATTGTGCGTCAGACCATGCAAAAAATTGGCGCGGATTAGCTATGAGAAAACGATGACTTGGCTGAGTCAGCGTCGTTTCTATACATGCATCCTGCATGCAAAAAGACACGAAACAACGCTGTGGTTGCGTGAGGGACGCGTGACAACAACGTGACGTATCAAGTGATGCCGCGCTTTGCTCATAATCGAATTTCTTGGTAATTTAATTATGACTGGAAATGTTTGTCAATGGGAAAAACTGTGGTGCAGAAAATAGCCGATTTATAAAAGTCCTATCCTACCTATCTAGAAATTTGAACAGAGATAAAAAGACTTGTCTTGTAATTAGGAACTTATACAATAGTCTTCAGTAAGCGTCAATTTTTATCCATCCTAACTGCTTCACGTTCTGAAATAATTATGTAGATATCGACTAGCGACTACTATCAGCACAGTTGAGATATTATGCGCATTTAAGCGAAACATCAACTTTCTCTTGCTTCTAAGTCAATTTATTTATCTTTTATAGAGTCGACGAATTCTGTCTTCCTGCTGATCATCTTCACGTCAAATTTTGATGATCCATAATAAAACTGTATTGTTGCTCCAGGTAGAAAGGATAGAATAGCATTTTCGGAGAATTTCAGTGCAATATATTCGGTTTAGTGTAAATCAATGTACAATCCGTTCCAAATGAGAATAGGATCGATAGCAATGTTATGACGTCACGTCGAACTGTCAAATCGAAGAAATTAGGTAGAGTGAACAAAAAAAGATGTTTAAAAAAATAATTTACGTACGAATCGAGAATGAAAAAAGTTTAATCAGAATACAGTTTTTCAATTTTTTTTATCTCTGTTTCACTGTGTTATGTGTCTGAGTGTAAAGTGGAGAGTGGTAAATAAAAGAAAATGGCGAATTGTTTCTAACAATGAAAATAAGAAAGAAAATAGTTTTTGTTGTAAACTATTTATGACTTAAAACAATATATTTGGCAAATTTATATTAAAGCCTAACGTTTTTACTTCAACTAGAATTAACTAATTTTTAGTAATAAAAAGCAAAAAAAAAACTTTTTATTGATACGCAAATAAGACTTTTTTGCGAACCGTACTTTTCACTCAAAATTTGACAGATCGAGGTTATTGACTTTCCTGTTCTTATTTGGAACGCATAATAAATAACGTTTGCGGGGAAAAATTATCAAGCGTGTGGTATCACTAATATCGCTTTCTCCGTCTTTCTTATTTAATTCATTCGTATTGATCATCTATCTATCTCTTTCTGACTTGCTGTCATTATACAGCAGAGGAAAAAGAAAAAAGTTAGTCGTTGTTTGACAGTCGTACTGTGATTACTTGTGTTTTGCTAAGAAAATTACGTTGAAATTAAATATTTTACAATGCCGAAAAAACTGAAAGTAGTAGTGAAGTCGCTGTATTCTCATGAGATCCGAAAGGATGTTAGCTTGGAAACCTTAAAGTCACTCAAGTTAGAGGATGCTTGGCCATTTATCAGGGACGAAATTGAGATCGAAATCGGCAGTAGTCAGTTGGTGTGTATTCCTCATATTACTGAAGCCGATTTGTATAAAGTAACATCTCTGTTCGTTCCAAATGAAAAGGAAACAAATGGCAAAATGTTTACACCACTCGGCGAATTGGTGAAGAATGTAAATAAAGAGAAATCAAACGCAGAATATGTGCAATGGTTGGAGGAAGGTGACTTTCAAGAGACGGATTTCAAGTTCCCGCATGAAAGCGTAAAGGTTAGTAGTGTGGATTAAGTGTATCAAGGAACTTTCATATATGTCGGTGCAGTGTTACAGACCTACAGATTACGAAATATGTCCCATATTATCTGACCTTCCGTTACTACGTCCTGTTATTATGGCAAAAACACGCATCTTAGTAGTCACGTTTTTTATGAATTAAATTACGTTCTTATTTTTCTACCACAATAACATTCAAGCTCATTATGAAGGCTGAATTCTAATGCAGCTTTATGATTTGATTTTTTTTGATTATTTTCTGGATGTATTGCTCAATAAACAAGTCAGATTACCTCACTTGTTTTCCCACAGTTGGCTATTATTTAATTAAAAAAGTGAGCCATTTAGTAGTCACATTATTTATGAATTAAATTATGTTCCCACATTTATGTCACAATAATGTTCAGGCTCATTATTAAGATTGAATGCTGATGTAGTATTAAAATTTTGAATTAAACATTTATTTTCTGGCTGCATTGCTCAACCAACAAGTCCATTTTCCTCATTTTTCACAGCTAGACATTATTTTAAAAACAGAACACTACAGAATATAGTTCGTTTTATAATATATCCTAGACTACAATTTGACAAGTTAAAATGTCAAACTCCAGAAAATTGGGAACATATTTCTAGAGTGTGACATTCTGAGTTGTCAAATCGTAGTCTAGGACTAAAAAACGAACTATAGTGTGTTTACTATCTAAATCGCAGTAGAACATGTAACCATGGACTAGAGACCGTCTTAAATTATACAGCATTCATTCAGCTAATACTTGTCATGCATTAAACATAATTCTAATGACTAAGGTCACTTTATTCTGCATTTGTTCGTACCTTTTTGCTGTACTGGTCTGTTGGATACTCGTAATTCACACTGCAATAATTATAGCTGCAGCTGGCTAATAGAGAGTTAGAAATAACATATTGATGTCAATGTTTAGCTTGTTAGTCATAGATTCAGATTATTTTAAGTCTACCTATAGATATTTAGAGACTGATTAGCTATTCTGAAAGAAAATATTCTTTTTTGTTGTCTTGTTTCTTAATAATAAGTCTAAATTATACAGAAATAAACTTAAGTATTAAGGTAAAAGACACAGACCCTGGGTAACTTGGGTCTATGTTAGGCTTATCATTGTTTTAATTATGATTCAATAAAACCTACATTTCTACTCCGCTTCTACATAATATTACATGATTTTTATATGTTATGTCAATGAATGTATGCAAAATGCGATCGCTGGCATTACAAAGCTAGCAGAATCAGGGTTATAGGATTGATCAATAGAAGAAACACTGGTGGATTTTAGTCAGTAAACATATGACATTCTGTCTCGCTCCACTCAGCATAGGAGAAGAGGGTTTAAAGCCTCATAAAAAAGCTAGGAAGAATCGAGGTGCTGCTTGGTAACTAGATATAAATTTTGCCAATAAATAAATATAAATGTCAATAAATAAATAAATAAATATAAATTTTTTCAAGTATTTCTTTTATACATGTAGACTGTAAAAGAGGAAACCCACAGTTTAAAAGTAAACTTTCCTAACACATTACTAAATCCATAGAGTACAATAACCACAAACTAAATAAATAACTTATAATAAATAACTGGTTGTTTTGCACCATGATTAAAACCCATAATCATCTACTTTTTAGTCAGTTTAACTTCAATATAATAAAAATGCATTGATATGGTAAAACCATAGCTACAACTATAAGTTTATCTTCAGACATCTTTATTGAAGTAGCATTTGACATTATATCAACTGGAACTATCATGTCTGAGTGTGTGCAGCCAAGGTACTTCCCGTCAGATGAAGATGAAGATAATGATAAAATATTATAAACAGTTTGGGGAATTACTGTTATCAATATACTTTAAATTTTTCCCCTTATCTGATATACTTAATCAGAGTCTATTAGTGTAGACTTTGATTAAGTACCTATATTAGATCATCCATAAGCTACTAATTATATTTTTTATACCTAACCACACATCACCACTCTCTCTTACCACTGTGTGGGTCGCCTGAAGGTGTCCATCCATGAAGTGTCCACATTCCCGTGTCCATGGGGGCAATCGGCAGCAGTGATCTCTCGCGCCGTGCCGGTGGTACAGGCGATGGTCTGAAGTGAGGAGGAGTGGCAGGAGGTCACCTCCTTCTGCGAAGCAGTAATACTGGCAAAGGAGGAGGCCTCACAAGTGGGAAAACGGCACTCACGTCCTTGCAGCCGCCGGGATTCTGATACCGATTTCCGGCCACCGTAGGCGCGGACTAGCGGACGGCGAGAAATGGGGAGCTCGCTGTCCGATCGTCCGGTAGTTGTCCGAACCGAGCCCAAGTTGTCGACGGCCTGTACTGTTCCACGACGGCTCAAGGATTTGTCAGCAAACCTTAGGCGCCGGTCGAAGCCTACAGGGGCCAAGGGACTGCTTTTGAAAGAAGGCTCGTCCCCGTTATAGAAGACAACGAAGTTTGGGTTTTTAATCAGTAAAAGTCTGACTCCATCTCCCGCTTCGCTCATGGGCGGGAAATAACCAAAAAAAGCTCCTTTAACCTTGAATTTAGCAACCTATAAAAAATAATTCACCCTATTAAAGAACCTTCATTCTGGCATTCATCTAATCTGGTCATTATAATAAAAGAAAGTAATAGAAGAAAAATGTAACGATGCGTAGTAACTTTAATCAAGAATATTATATGAGCGTAAAATGTCTCCGTATTGAATTTAACGCTCCCGTGAGCATTGATTGGCTTTTAGTCACTAGGTAGGTACGTATTTACGTAAAGAGTGAATAAGTACGGTAAAGTGCACCTTTACCTATAGACACGACGCAACTTTTATACCTGTTTGGTTCTAGACAAAACCGTAGGTCCGAGCAGGGTCTAAGTTGTCGTTGTTTATGGTGATAATATTCAATCCACCTAGCTAATGAACCCCTCCAAGTTCTGGTATCTGATTCAAGGGCCGAGTCTTCGTTCAATTTCCCATAAGTTTACCCTGTAAGTGTTTTGCCACCTATATTGTATAAGGTATTCTGGATTTCGGACGACTTCTACTAAGGGAGATTGTAAATATTGCAAAAACTACATTGCTTAAAAACGATTCTAATACTATTCTGAATAAACATATCTTTGTTTAAAAAACATGCTATATATGTGCATAGTATAAGTTATCAAATTGAATAAAAACATGATTTTTTTCCTCATCAGCTTGTACCAAACGTGACTTTAAGCTAGACCAAATGTAAACTCAATTAGTGCTGCTATATTGCATTCAGGTGGCGAGTGTTAAATTCCTTTTGCAGTCTTCAAATCAGAAATTCCATCTGTCAGATGGAATGTCCGATTTGTGGGCTATTTTATGGAAGAATTAAAATCCTCTTCTAATGAGTCACTTGTAAGAGAGTGTACAAGCACGGAACAGCGTATTCCCTATTCCAACCATGACAGCACATTCATGCATTCATCTTCACAATATATTCATGTATCCTAATCCAGAAAACAATCTGCATATACAATCGTCCTGACCTAATTACAACCGACGCAGAACAGTTGGGTTACGCAATTTTGTAAATGCGTACGTGAGACTGGTCAGTCAGACTTCTACAATCTGACTTCCAAACCAGATCATTAGCCAGATCTAAATTGGCAGGTCGTCGTTCCCCGTATACAGAAGATATTTGGGTATATAATAAACGCCTCCACACTTAAAACTTGAACTATAAAAACGTATTTTTAAGTATTCTAGATAGATGTCTGGACAGTCAGCTCAACAACATCTCTGTTGACTCGCAACACGCCTTGAAAGATTGTTACGAAATTCGTCAAGAGTATAAGAAAGAAGAAACTAAGAGTTTTTGTTTTATAACCTGTTATGTTAGAAGCACTATCAGCCGTAAAAAGAAGTAGTGAACACTTTTTACTCCAGTTTTTGCATCTGTCGACTGACGGTTGTTGTAACATTTCCGCTCAGCCTTATCAAACATTGTAACAATGCGTAGATTGCAGTCGATGTACATTACACTAATCATTATTTATTTTTTGGTAACCTATCCTGTTCGTTTCTGGAGAAATGCCTCTTTCGGGCTTTACATTTCTTTCACTATTCTCGAGCCTGCATGTAAGTGCATTAGTAATACTGGTAATGCAATTTTGGCGAAAGCTGTCCAGTTGGTCCCGCTATCTCGTTCGTAGTCAGCCGCGAGCCGGTGTCGATTTGTAATCAGGGCATCAGCTCTACTATATTACAGCATGTCTGTCATGAAGTTAAGTTAGAACTTTTATCTCTATCGCCTTCTTATAATACAAGTCTTGTTTTTTCTACTCCGGAAAAATGGTTGCTACTGTACGTGACGAAAATAACACCAGGATTACTTTACTGTCTAAGTGCAGTATCTAAATGCTAACAAGCATATCTTTTAATCTAATCTACCTTTGTTTGCATACCAATCGATAAACGTTTAATTTCTGTGTCGTTGTATTACTTATACATACAGTTATAACCGACAATTAATATGTGCCTACATAGATATACTTTATATTATTATTTAAAGCTCAATGGTTTGTGGTGTTTAGCTAGCTGGAAAATCCCTTGGACGAGGAAAATTTTGAAATGTTCATAAAAACATTTAATTGGGCTTGCTTCCTAAAATATCTATTTCGGGAATTCTTTTTAAAGTCTCTGCTTTTGAATTCCTGGATTTATTTATTTTATTATACGGTCGTTTCCAGCCACAAAATCTTTAAATAGAAATGAGCTTGAACAGTTAATAGGTTTAATGACACTTTATAAAATTATTACATATGGTATATATATGTTGTCTTTTCCATTCGCTCACGATACAGGGGCAATATACTAAAGTTGTTAAAAATAAAGAATAATAAAAAGCGGTTCCTTCAACGCAGTAGAGATGAAAAAAGCTGTTAAATGTACTGCTGTCGCATCGGTCAATGCCCTGTTACATGATGCTTAGACTGGCGAGAATATTGTAATTCACACCTGGGTTACCAAAACGAGAATACACAGAGATAAATTAGTCATCTGTTCTGGACTGGAAGCACTTACTGAGAATATGTTTAGACATACACCACATGTGTTACTTATAAACACAATATACTGTCCAGAAGCACTTGAAAATCTGTTCCAGTGATTCAGTTATATGTCTGAAGAATCTGAAAGAAATAAATAAACACGAGAATACAGAAAAGGCTATTTCACCAGTGACCTAACAAATTTTTTGAAGCATAGATGACGCAATATACACAATCGCTTTACCCATATCTGCAGTGACCTTGTTCATTGTTCTCACATAGCTCACACGTACGATTATGACTATGTTAACTACCCATAAAGTATGCTTATTGTGCATAATCGATGTATTTATTTACAGATCACACTACAAGATGAAGCGATCAAGAACAAAGTCAGAGTTATCATGGTTAACTTTTCTAGGACCTCAGTACCCAAAGACAAGGAACTCGTCAATAATATTTATTTGGACGTTGAAAATAACAAAGGTAAGGATTTTATTAGACTAGAATTTACTGTACTTATTTCATCATCTTCCTGCTTATGTTTTCATGTTTCTCAAAGCCGTCTACCGTACGGCTGTCGGATCTTGGCGAGTCTGAATTTAAGCTCTGTTAAATTTAGCGATTGAAAACTCGTTCAAAAATAAAGGTTTAAAAAAAATAAATCCCAAGAACAGTTTTTAACAGCAATAAGAACTGTAAATTGCATTTATTTGTTCTCCTCTCCCCTCAAGCGAACGCCGGCGTTCGCGGGTACTACAACGAACGCCGGCGTTCGCAGGTATTTTTTTTATATAACGGAAAGTTATTTGTCTATAAAAACTTTTTTTTTACGTTCTTGGATAAATATCAAAATACCCTAAAAAACAAAAATCAAATATTGTACGTTAATAGTTTCCGTTAATACCCGCGAACGCCGGCGTTCGCTATAGTACCCGCGAGCGCCGGCGCTCGCTTGGGTGTCAAGGGGTTAAACGTTTTATTTTTCTACGAGTTATCGAGCGCTAAAATTCGCAGAGCCTAACTACAGACATGCCAAGATCCGACGTCCGTACTGTACTTTTTTTCTAACTTTATTTCATACTGTCAGTCAGTGTCAACCTTCACGTTAGCACTAAATCGCTCTTCTTTCCTTTCACACAATACATCCATCTTTTCTTTTATCTCATTCTGTCTGTAAGTACATAGATCCACATTTATGAAACACTAGATGTTACTAGCGGCTTCTCTTTCAAAAGAAAATTATCTACAGGGAACATACTCACGGGATAAAATTACATACCCTGTCCGTGTACGAGTACCAAGTTTCAAATCTTTAACGCGTTCGAGCGTGAAATTTTAAAAAAACATCAATTAACGCACTTACAAACTTTCGCCTTTATTAGTTTAATAAGTCTTTTAGCCAGACATATGTGTGTACTTACTTAATAGTCTTAAATTAAATTTCACCTTAGCTGTCAGGTCATCCGAAGAATTAGGATAAGTAGATTACGTAAATAAATATGTACTTAAATATTTGAAGGCGTGTCTATCAACTTTATCATAAACAAATACTATTGATTTTATTATCTTATTTGCGTCATACGACAGAGTTTTTATAAGAAAAACAATAGCCAAAAAACTTGAGACGCAGTTTCGCTCATCGTTAATTAATTTAGTTTAAATATTATGCACAGCTTCAGAAGTGGAATGAAGGCCTTCAAATTGTTTTTAAATGCGACTCAGTTGAATTTAAGAAAATTCCAGATTTTCCTACTGTTTAGCAGTTTAGTGTATCGTGGTTTTTCCAGAAATTCCATTTGTGGATTTCGTATTAAGAGAAATTATTTATAAGTCAAGCCACATACCTATTTCTTTACTAGCAACGTAATCAAACTCCTCATTTTATTACTAAGCAACGGGAAAATAAGATGCATTTTCCCGTTGCTGCCTCTTTACAAATTAGTTAGTCTTTTTTACAACCAAGAGTATGTGTCTTCGAATTTTTGGTTCTAGGACATGCCGGTTCCCTCACGATGTTTTCCTTCACCGTTTTGAGAGCAGTGGTGATGAAATAAATTACACAAAGTAATGCGCCTGGCTGGGTTTGAACCCGCGACCTACAACTCGTAAGTCGGGGCCTTTACCACTCGGCCACCACTGCTCTCACACCCCCTATAACCATAAAAAATCACAAATCGATGTTGTCAGGCACGTCGGTGACGATACACTCGTACTATACGTATATTAGACTCAATAACTTTCTTTGCACGTAATAGTTATACCCTTCTCTTTGTTCCAGATCTAAAAGGCAAGAAATCAGTATACATGATTACGAATGTACTCATGGCAAAGACAATCGAATTCAGAGTAACACGAGGCACGTCGTCCAGGATTTTCCACTTAGGAACTGCTTCACCCCTCGTCTTTGGATTAGAAGAGTTCCTCATTGGAGATGATGGAAAACTTATTGCTAAGGTAAGATTATATAGATGACGTATTTCTTTAATCTTTTTTTTGGAGATGCTTTATTGAATTTTTATTTTCGAGTACCTAAAGAAACAAAAAAAAATGACCGTAAGTTTATTGACATGTGACTTGATTTGTCATCACTATTATTGGACTGCTTATCAATAAATCCTGTCAATATTTTTACATGTACTGAATTTGATAAATCTTTAAACACTAGCTGATGGAAGGCATTCGGCTTCATCTTATAAATGAAACCCCTTAAAAATATCATCAAAATAGGCAGAGATGCTTGTTTGTGTAGTAGACCGTACAAGGCCGGCACTGCTTAGTACTATAGAGGAACCAGTTCCTTGTATAAAACTCTTTAGACTCGCTCAGAATAATGAGCAGGCAGCGCATTGTTTTGTTTGCATTGATGATCGTTTCTTTTGATAACGTACTGTAGCTTAAAAGATTAGATATCTAGAGTTCAAGACACTAATTTGCAATCCTGAATTAAGCAACTGGGTATGCCAGGCACATCGAATGTTTGAAATTCTTGATGACCATTTTTAGGGTTCCGTAGTCAACAAGGAACCCTTATAGTTTCGCCATGTCTGTTACATTGTGAGAAATTTGTGACGGACGGGAAATTACGGGACCCTACACTGAGCGTGGCCCGACACGCTCTTGGTCGATTTTTAACATTGAGAATCACGTGAAATGGGCGGCCTGTAGCATCAGTGTCTAAAACAGTAACTCCATAAATAGTCCGCAAAAGCAAAGTACAGGAAAATCAAAATCGATTAACGATAAAATCAACAATCACATGATTGCCGATTTCCTTTCGTAGCTTCCCAAATTGGAATTTACTGAGAAAACCTTCGAAACAGATAACGTTTCGAACTAAACAAGCTTGACTCACCGATCCGTTGTAGTTATGTGTGATATCGTCATGAAAATGACATAGTATTGGAGTTTTCCGCCTTATCGCGACCATTACACATGGCATCATTGTCATAAATGCTCTAGGTGATATATGCTGGTATATTGCACTCGATTATGACAGGCCTGTTAGAAAGCGTTTCAACGATTGATTGTTTGAATGCGTGAAACAGCGCAGTTAAACAACGTTAAAATACTTGATGCTTTGCAATCAATCTTTGCGATTAATCGAATGATTAAGATGCAAACTCTGTAGTGGCTGAAAATTTAAAACGGAATTGACTTTTCAATTAACCTTTTCAGAGGTCTAATCAGGATTGATGGAGCGATCTATTTCTAGATACATACAAAACCGGGCTTACAAAACTTTCTGTTTGACCAAATCAAAACTTTCCCTACGTACCAAACAAACATACGTTCACTCAAACTAAATTAAGAGTATTTCAGGAGTTTACCATCATTATTAGAGTTTTTCTTTTGAGTCACTTAATAATTTCTCGATCATCTTGCATCTGCGTTCTTTGCATTTACTTTCTTGCAGCCTTATTTATTTCTCTCTTCTCTTCTCCTTATTTATTTAATCTTCATATTACTAAAAAAATATGAGCATCCATGAGGTTCTCAAAAAGCCGGCGCCCCTACCTCATCCTATATTACTTAGAGTCGGCACAAATCGTCATCTCCATCCAGTACCTGTCGACCATAATACATAGCCTTTTCGTTCATATAATTCTTGTCAACATAATCCACCGATCTTTTTCGACCTTCCTCTCCCTCTTCATCCATATAACTTGTACGGTTTTTATGCTTGTTTGTTATATCATGCACCATAGTCATAAGCTCATTACGTTAACATCACGCGTGGCCTCGAGGAAAACATCCAACTCAGTACAAAAATAGTTTGTAGTATTAAATTTTCACACATCATACAAAGGTATATTATAATGTGAAGTTATGGCTTCTACCGCTAGTCCGCTGACAGCTGTGTGGGTAAAAAGAAAGCGCGTATAATTACAGTACATAATAAGGCAGTAAGAATTTCCAGACCGTTAACTTACTACTGGTACTCTTGCTTTAACCGCTTGAATATAATTGTGTGAATGAGTGAAAATAGATCCTGTTTTACTTGACATGATTCAAGCTGAAACCCGTTTCAACGTTATTTCAGTTCTGACTGATATGGTCTCTGCATAAGCGGGTCTTTGGTGTCCCTCAAGGTCTTATAACAATTAGGGTATTCTAAAGTAGTGTTCACCACCTGGCAACACTGAGTCCTCAGGTACAGGCATCTGTTAAAACGCGTATATTAATGATATTGACGCCAACCTCATGTACCTACTATACGTTTTCAAAAGTAGAATATCTCGCGACATCTGGTGGCGTAATTTTTTCTGAAAATTCTCATCGGTCAACACTATTTCCCAGTTCAAAATTCAGTTTGCGCCACAGGCTTTTGGCACCCGCAGATTCTTCATAATATCAATCGGTTAACGATAACAACCTTTTCCACAATGAAATGTTTATTACACGTTCTAAACCCTTTCCCGTATCATCCGAAACATTATAATGATCGTAGTTTCAAATCGAACCTGACCCAGATACAACTAATACGATAAGTGACGTCACGCCGCGACCGACATGCGGTCTGCGCTTCTGAGAGTATTACTGTGTCAAAGTTGACGTTAGTTTTATATGGCATATATTTTTACGAGTGTGTGGACGGTACTCTTTTCTTTTTGAGACGCTACTGCTGTACTAATAGACTAAGCTCTTTTTTATGGTGGGTAAAAAATCATCCAATGACAAATCCTGCCTTAGGCAGAGTGGGAAACAGTGTCAGACTAAACAACCAACCCAGTTCCTATGTTGCCCTTATACCAGGGCTGGAGTCTTTCCAACTTCAGACACAAACTCTTGGCCCAATTGGTATAGCTCTGAAAAAAAATATGATTTGTAGGTACTAACGAAACACGATTCAATATCTTGGCATCGGTCTTACATAGGTTTTTTTTAAATGTTCTAAACTAGTGCTTGACTGCGATCCCTTCTGATAGTGAGTAATTGACTAGTGGTGCGATCGATGAGGGTGAATCGCACTAGTTTATAAAGAGCCTATTAACTTTAGCCTTGAAGACACCTAAATTATAATCGGAAAGGAAGACCGCTGTTCTAATCCTTAATTTATGTTAAGAGTACCTTTGTCTAAGTCTTATTCTATACTAGTAACACACTATTCGTACCTTCAATACTCAATTCTCTTTAAATTACCAGGGAAAACCAACTGTGATGTTGCAACAAAAAATAAACAAATTTGTTCTTGACTTAATGACCTTAAATCTATTGACTATTGTGTGATTTTCCGCATAGTCAACTAGTTTTCAAACAATCGCTTCGGTTTTATCTGTACTTAACTATTCATTCATATCCTGCATAGATAGTGTAGGTTCTTTTAAAACAACTTCAACATGTTTCTAGAAGTCTGCATCGTCTAACGTCATGCAGTCTGTTTAGTCTGCATGACGAATACTCCAAGTCTATAAACATTGATAATATTGTTATAATATGAATTGCTTTTATGCACTTCAAACATGATTCAAGTCTAAATACTTCTATGAAAGGTATAATAAAGATACTTCCCTCTTCAATTTACGTCTGTTTCCTTGCAGATGTCTGTACCAATACACTATACCCTGGATTAAACGTAAATCGTAAGTTGTGTGAAGCATAACGTCATAAATAACAATGAGATTGTTATTCATGTGAACTAACTGACTGTGTAGATTCCATAACTTCTCATTGATCAGTTTTTAATGTAATTCTCGAAAACATGATTTAGTCTGTTTCATTTCTTAGTAGAAGATAATTATGAGTGGATGTAGTAGTAATAGTGGGCCATTGCAAGGCATTCTTCATTAAGTGCTCTTATTCATGTTTCACGAGTTGTCTTTTGTGTTCCATTGATCCATTTGTTTGAATGTCTTTCTTAAAGCGCAGTCACGGACAATGTAAATGTATCATTCATTCAGCATGCTAGCTGTTTGTTTTATTTCAGTGCTTTTCCACACCTTTGAGAGGTTTGTGTGAATCATCGTTATTACCTGCATTAGTCTTATTTAAAACGTCAATACCAAGATGAGTCTGTTCCGATCCAACATATTCTTATTTACTAGTGTCTGCAAATCGTCTAAACCCAATTTGTGCTTCACTTTGAAGCTTACATTTGGAATCTTTGGCAAAACGCCCACGCGTCGACGAATAACTCGGAGAATTTACCTGGCATCAAATATTTTAGTGTTTGGACATTGCCAAGATTATTCATTATATTGATATGATAAGTGATATTTCTTTTGGCCATAAAGATTGCGATCTTTATTGCCAAAATAAATATTACTTATAAATAATTATTTTACGATTTTCTTAATACAGTCCGCACGAACGCTCCTAATATTTTGCCAATGGTATGTCGCTATCACACGATTCTTGGCTACTAGAACATAATAAGGAAGTCTATCGTTTCGACTGTCTGAAATAATCGTTTCTAGTATTTTTTACACTTTAGTACCAGAAACTTCTTGCCCAAAATAACAAGGTTTTACAACTCCACGACAGAAAATTACGTGCATTATGCGCATTTATTTGCACAAAAAAAACAGCGATAATATCTTAAGTTTTTATACGATTGTTCTTTAGGTATTGTTGTATATAGCACCTGTAATAAAATACAGTAGCCGTTTTCAATACTAAGATAAACGACTTAAATGCAACAATAAATGGCCCTTAAGTGTAGGATTACGTTATCTGAGACATTGGCTACTGGAAATATTCTATTATCAACAACTAATCTTACTGCATTATTGCATTGTTCTTTCACTTCAGAATTTAATTTATGCCAATACAATAAAAGCTTAAGACATTTACCTAAATTATTCTCAACGTTCACTTTGTGATGGTCGCCAAGACATCAATAAGTTTCAATGAGTCAGTAGCCCTCTTTACATGGTAAAACTGTCGCGAATTCTTAGGAGCGTATAATGGCCACATCGCCTCACATCCTCATCGCATCGCATGGTACATATCGCCGGGTTTGTCGCCGGTTTTCTGACCCCCTTGCCGCCGGCTTTCAGACCGCCTTGCCGCTGTATTTGAAATTTCGCCAAGAAAAGATACATCGGCACATGCATCTTTTCTTCGTGAAATTTCAAATACCACAAGGCCGCCACCCCTGCCGCCGGGCGTGTGTGGATGCGCCATAAGATTGCATGCGCGACTGAGGAGTGTGATAAACAATTGACTGCGAGGTGTTTTAACAATAACACGATCGAAACGTTTGACGTGTTTCTTTGATTGGTTAAGAGCTATATGCGGGCCAATCGCCGCGCCGAACATCATAAACATGTCGATCGCACTGTCGGAACGCGTGGTCTTTCTCGTCCCCTTTTGACATCTCCATAAATGTTTTCTTTTGCACACGATTACCTAGCTTGTTTATTAGGCGTTCGTCGTACATTGTAGCAGCAGGCTACGTCGTCGCAAGCGCAAACACAAACATATGGCAACAAGCGCCTACAGTTTCACGTGCGAAACAGCTCGCTATTGTCTTTGTAATCTTCAATGATCTTGTTTTTCAACTTTCTCTCAATTTGTTACACTACAGCGTTGACATCAATCACTGTTACTCTTATTGTGTTGTCTTACCTTGTCTGTTTTCTGTCAACAATTTCAATATTCATTCATTTCTCATCTCCTGTAGTTTCGTAACATCTTTAGTCTTTACTATTCATAATTTTAAAGCGTTTACCCTTGAGACGAGTACAGTATTACATGTGTTACGTTTTTTGTGTCGTTGAGTTCTTTGCTCTCTTTTCTTTCATGGTAACAGGTTTTATTTGTGGAGGCGAGCTGCGGCTCGAGTGTCTGCTCTTTTTTGCTATAAGTATGAGGCAAACCTCAAAAACTAATGTAAATTATGTGATGGTTATTCTCTTGATGTAGGTAGGTCCATAGCCCCTACCAGACAAGAATCGTCAATATTTCAGTGTCAGTTATCTTGCCCATATTCTAAGTATTTCTGATGGATATTCGAAAGAGTGACCGTGGTCCTGGAACGTAATAAGCTATTCAAGAAACACTGGTGTCTTTTAGTCAATGGTAGTCTGACACTCTGTCTTGCTACATCCAATGGATGGGTCAGGAGTCATTGGATAACTCACCCACACACATTATAATTTTTGTTTTTTTTACAAGCTTTTATTTAGTTTCACCTGTCCCGTTGTCTGTCGTTCTGTAATCAAATCTTGCAACTTAAATTTGATCCACTTCCCGGTTTCCGATTGAGCTGAAATTTGGTATACACGTTTAGTTCGGATGACAATGCAATATTATGATGACATGGAGCTGATCTGATGATGGAATCGCGAGGTAGCCATAGGAACTCTGTAATTAAACGGCACAACCACGTCGAGTTTGGGCTCGTGTGAATCGTCTTGACGAGTTTTATTTATATAAGTATAGACCACCGCTATAAAAGCTTGTTATGAAAAAAAAATTTTTCATTGAAAACTTGTTTTCTTCTGATATTTATTTATTGTTTACACACACCTACCATAGTGTTGTCTTTTTTTATTACTCAAAGGTTGACTGGTAGAGAAATACCTTTTTTCATTAAGCCCGTCCATGTACCACTACTGTACATAAAGATTAAATAAATAATCCTAATCATACTTTTTTGTTTCGTAGTAGTTCTCTCCCTTTCAATCCAAAATCCATCCATTGTTTCTTTAGTCCGCCCTTACTTAAATACCTTTGGTTCAGTCCATCAATCAACTCCGCGACACCACAACAAAATAAAAGTAGATACCTACTAGAAAATTCTCCACTATCAAAGCTTTCAGACTTGTTCCATTTGTTCGCGATTTATCAGTTTTAATAAACTCGGTCAACTTCTATTCGGTTAAAAGCTTTCACTGTCTGACTGCCAATCGATATAGGGGGAAAAAGATTTGATAACTAGTCTTTTGGTAAAAGTTCTTTCTATATATTTTTGTGAGCTACATTTTTGGAACGTCTTCTTGAGCTACTCATTCGTATTCCGACACCCTACATGATTAACAAATTCGACTTCATTTTCATGACGGCAGCAATGTTGTTTCTTTTTTTTTTCAAAATTAATTTTACTTCAGCTCTTAAACACCAATCTAACGATATCTTATTCGTTAAAATCTGTCATACCATCTTGGTTACAGAGCGTGCGAAAGAAATCGATATACTTACACATACAACACCCTCTCACCTTCTCGAACGGTCGGTAAAAAATCTTAAGGATTAAGCATGTACCGGACGGTTGCAATCCAGCGTCTCAACAGAGGTGACCTTATCAATTTCACTAGCAGATGTAGTTCAAACTACAATGGTAGGCTTATTTAGTTCCTACCAAGGTGAGCTCCGATTGGACGCTGGATTACATCAGTCTGGTCTATGCTTTATTCTTGACATTTAGCTGTCTATAACAAGACCGATGCTAGTCTTGCTAATTTTATTTAGATGCCACGTGGACCTCATACCAATCGATACAAAGTTGAAGTAGTCTACAAATAAACCATCAGGGTTATATGGACGAAGTTTCAGTAAGTCGTTTAGTCGGAAATGCAGTGTGTTGTTCTATTTCGATCTTTAAATGCTGAAAACCCGCCAGTTGAGACGCACGTGTTGAAATACTAATTAATGAAGCGATACCTTCTAATTTAGCTGGGCACAGTCATAAAACTGTACCCAAAACTACTGCATGATTTCTCCCGCTTTTGAATCCAAAAGCGACCCTCACTCTCAATCGAGTGAGAGGGCCTGACAGCTCTTTACTGACTAAAGCCCACTAAGCTCTTCTTTCTTCTCATTTTCCCTTTGTGTTCTAGGGTCACAGTTACTAATTCGAAACAGGAATATTTAATTGAATTACCGCCCCATCAGGTATCGGCTCTGCTGGGCCTTTTCATGATTTAGTAGCTGGTATCTTTTTGAGACGTTTGTGGGACACTTTGCTCGCCGTTGATTCGGGCTTGGTTCTTACCAGACGACCGGAATATGAGCTGTTCATTGCTCGTTGTCTGCAAGCCAAGAGCGTGTCTTCTACCAGTTCCAACCTCTCTACAAAATTTTGAGAAATTATTTTGTCACGAGACGTGAATCCATCTTCAACTAGAAGTTTAAGATGAACTCCCCAAATTCTGGCTAACTCTGTAAGAGTTTCACATATTGAAAATATTCTTTGCAACGAAGAAAGAAAGTTTTGGCAACAATCTGTTCTATAAATAGCCATGAAGTCATGAAAGATACAATAGTTTTATCACCCTAAGTCAAGTATTGACTTCTAAAGAGGTGTGTCTCGATAAAACGTCATTGATTGGCTGTTTGCCATGCTATATGTAACTGTCAACGTGTTGATTTTAATGACCAACATCAATTAGTCATTTTGGCTGACTTGTTTGATTTAAATACAATAAAAACCGTGACGAATACGACAAATGTGCTTTGGTTATACATATTTATAGTTGCCTACTACGACGCATATTGTTATACATACATAAAAGCAAAATACCACTCACTGATTAATCACGAAATCTCAGAAACTATAAAACCTACAAGCTTAAAATTTGGTAGCGGTTTCCTTATAGCAACATCCGCTAAAATTCAGAACCAACAGATTTTATGAAAACCCTTAAAGACGTAAAACGGGGGTTGGAAAGTTTGTATGAAGAAAACTACTTTCATGTGGGCGATACAGCTGACAGAAGCAAGGCATCTATGTATATACCTTAAAGATATAGAAACTTACTGACTGACATATCAACACAGCCGACACTATTGAGACTAGGAGCGTGAAATTTTACACGAAGGTTTCCTTTTAAGAGATAGATGAACACGCAGAAAGGGTTAAATGTTCACTCCCTAAGGGATTTAAACGGGGGACCTCAAAGTTTGTATGGAGAATCACGCAAGCATAACCGCAGTATGAAACTAGTTCGATAAATTCATGTAAATAAATACATTATCATGTGCATTATTATTTCAAGACTGATGTACCCATTTCCGCATTTTTGTTCTTTGTTTTCTACATAAAAGGTTTTAATTTGTGTGTTAATCAAATTCATCCTTAATTGTATAAATGCGTAATTAGAATTACTCATCAAATACTAATCTCAATTCTCGATCGCTATGATCAAAACAAAGTGATTTGGTTATACGAAAACATTTCAGCGAAGTCTGATATGAAATACCTAAGGCTTTGTATTGAAAATTATTTTCTATCGAAGTTCTAACAATTAGGTATCGATTTGTCTTTACCTTGTCTCGTTGAGGGAACTCGATATCGATTTTTCGTGTTACCTACGGACTGGGCAATAAATAGCGAGGTAACACTAACTGTACTAATCGATATCAGCCGTGTAGACTGCCAAGTGTTTACACATGCGCAAAAATTACATTCCATTTTATAATCTCGATTGTAGGCAACACATTTCAAATAGCCATTTAACTCCAAACTCAAAATTATTTCACATTCATGCATATATGGACGCCAGAAGCTAGCGCACGATTCCAAATGGTCCGTTTCCTATGGAAGAAACACCATAGTTTCTCTTTTGAAAAAATGGTTGATTCTACCACCGTTATTATTAATTATTTCTGATTTAGTACATTAATTCTTGTATAAAAAGAGTGGGAAGTATCGTTGTTTGAAGACACATTTTTTATACTTATAGTATGATTTATAGGTTTACTCATTAGGTTTAGTCCTGTATCATCTTGGGTAGCGGTATCGTTCCAAAGAGTTCTAGAGGCCCTAGCAGCCTCACGGCTTTTTTTGAGACGGAAATGAAAGAGCTACATATAATCTTGGAGTAAACATTGCTTCGAAAGTAAGAAGTTAAAACTTCTTACTTCTGTTTTATTTATCAACAATCACATTACGAAACCAATTCTATATCATAATATACAATCAATTTGTTATAAGACCATGATTGTAAAAAGGAAAATTATTTAATAAATTACTGGAAAAGCTAGGTCATCAACTATTTTATGCAAAACCATTCAATGTTATTGCTTGAAAAACCCGTTTTCACAAATTGTACAAAAACAGGACGAGAGCTGCTTATTACGTCGGTTTTTGTACAATTAATTTGAAAATTATCGTGTTGATAATCGAACAGTCGTGATTATCGATTGTTATTTCAAAATCTATTTGTTTTGCGTTTTGTTTTATCTAAATTCTTTATTCTAGTCGCAATCTGGTTTTATCGATGGAATAGCATGCATACACATGATAATGACCATAGTGTCTAGCTTAAACTCTTAAGGTGTCTGCAGTCTGCACACAGCGGGCGCGGCGCGGCAGGACTGGGCGGCGACGCGACGCTGAGCAGTTGTAATGTACTAGATAGTATGGATGACGCCACACAGAGCCGTCCCGCTCGGCGCGACGGTAACCTCGGATCTGTATGGCGTCGTCGCGTCGCCGCCCGGTCCCGCCGCGCCGCGCCCGCTGTGTGCAGACACCTTTAACCCAGATCGAACACCGGCGTTCGCAAGTTCGCACACTTATTGTATTTCTATTATGTCTCTAATTACGGTAGATAGATATACAATTCTTGATGATTTTAAATTGAAGATCACGTCTAAACGGTTAGTCAGTATGTTTAGAAAAAAAAAATATGTTTAACTAGACTATTTGCCCAATAATTGATATAAGTACGAATATTTACATGTTTTTTCATAGAACTACTTGGTGTAATTTATTTTCAAAGTTATATCTAACACAGACAACAAAGCGAAGGTCGGACAAAAACCATTAGGTGTTTTTTTACGGAACTTTCACCAACTCTGCCCTGCTTACCCTAAAACGCAGTAAGAGTAAAAAAGCAGTTTCGAGAAAAACGCAAAAAACACTTTGACGTCTTATTTTTTATAGTAATAATGTTTTATGGTAGATTTTTTTTTGCCTAGGGGATTAAGGCAATTACAAAGAATGAATTTTGAAAAAAAGCGTGTTATTAAGTCCATTAAATTTAAAATTAAATGGATTTTTCGAAAATCATGTCTATTACTGCTTGCGAAAAACTTTAGAATACAGGTTAAAATACAGTAACACATACTTGATACTGCAAAACTCGTCGGTTAATAGTCGTATTAACAGATTTTACAGAATAATTTGCAGTATAAGTCTTTTTTACTGCATTTTATTTAGCACGTTGAACTAATTGCACCTGCAGTATGTAACAAATTTTGAAAATGATTAGGTTGTGTAGGGATTTATAAAGAAAACAAGACATTTTTGTTTGTATTTTGTTATGTAGAACCTTTATTTTTTACTATTTGAGCAAACTTAAACTTTTTCAAAAAAGCTAAAAACAGAACAAAATAAATATTTAAGTGGGTGTTAAACATGATTTTTTACCAATTTTCTTGATATTAATAACGGCAACACGAAGACTACATAGCTTGAAATGTTTATAGTACATATAACTGTATATTTACTTTAAAAACCTGTAATTTTATTGATTAATAAAAACACATTTAAGGAGGGATTCCATGCAACGAACGTGATTTTTCCGCATACATGTAATGTCTAATCTTGTTTAAATAATAGTGCAACGTAATGTAAGCGACTCCGATTCGCACTTGCCTGGTTTATTACCTTTTTTGCAGATTTTTGTACAATATTTGCAGGTTTTCTTTGTTTTACTTTATCTTTTATTGTATATTACTTCTGTGGTATGGTATTGGCTATTGTATTATTTGAGATTAAAGATCTCTTCTGTCTGCTACCGAAACGTCTGAATCTTCAACACTACCCGTGTCTTGGTAATAAATGTTATCGTGGCCTAACATTAGTCTCAGTGATATTAACACGCTTGCAGCCGCCTGATTTGTACGCATTACTGTTTTGTACGCGGATGCCGCCGCCTTACTCCGGATTAGGACCCAGCGTGAGAGGCCGTTGCCGCAAATCGTCCACACGGGTACAAGGACCTCCTTACTCGTGTGGAGTACCAACTCCTAAGCAGGGCACACCTTCACTGTATGCTCCACCGTGTTCTCCGGGCGGTCCATACAATGGTGATTTTCGGGCCTTTTTGCACTGATTGGGTGCAGTTATCTCCCGAATTTCCGGTGAAGATCTGGGTCATACGAATGGTGAAGACGCTGTGAAGTCTTTCCAGCCTCCTTTCAAAGAGGGGACCTACCACCATAATTATGGCGAAAAGCCTTTACAGACTTCACAGCGTTCTCACCTTCCGCTGGACTTCTTATTGTTAAGTTTTTTACATTGTGTCGATGCCACTCAATAAAGCAAATTACACTGTATATCTGTACAGGCCACGAGTTGATGAACAGTATTAAAACTGCTATATAATCTATTATTACTAATGTTTGGATGCGATAATACTGGCATAAATGCTTTTAAAGTGATATTCTAATGTGGAAAATAGGCAGGTATTATTACCTTACATTTTTTCCAATAAGAGATAAAATACTAGCCGTTCACTTTAATGTGTATGTTTCCTCCCGTAGCAGCCCCAATTTGCATCTTAAGTCAGACCTTAGGCCCTACCACGATCTATTTTACGACCTAAACTGAACTATTATATAACTGCTACATAGAATGTATATTTCCTCCTTCGCGCTTGCATGCCTGTCATTTTTACACGTCATGGTAAAACCCATGGTTAACTTGGATGGCAAACTTAAATTAATTTGCAAAACTTTGTCGTGATGTTATTTTGTATCTATCAACAACCATCTCGGATAAACAGTTAGTAGGTAATTATTTTAATCTTAAAACCTTGGACGGTTAAAAGGTCTAGCTTCGAAATTAACTCAATCATCAAATCTAGCGCGACTGGGCAGCGTTCGGGAAGCTGCGCCATATTATCTTCTTGTTAAATATACCGCAAAGTCTCAAGAGAAAAGTATATGACCAGTAAGGCTTTATCAGAAGGTTTAAAGACACCTAAAAGACAATGGAAAGAGCTATGCTCGAAATTTTCTTCCGTCATCTTGGTAGTGGAATGATGGTCATTATGGCGACATTTGGGAGAGGTCATTGGACAACAGTGGACGTATTTCGACTGTAATGATGAGCTTGTTGAATCAGTTTACTATTTAATATCTTTTTTAATTAATTTGTTTTAAAATCTCGAAGTTAATACAGAACAGAACAGTTTAAATGAGAGGTAATTCCTGACTAGAGCGCAGTATAGTCTGATCGTGACACCAGTGAAATTAAGTACCTTAGTTTGAGCTACTAATTATAATGCAGTAACAGTGACTTATACTGCCATTTAATAAAAAAAATACTTATTTTTCAACTTTAGAACGATACCGACCATAGTGCAGTAAACACAACAACTTACTGCAATTTCGTTGGTTTTCAATCAGTCGTCATCAATGCAGTATTAACATTTTCGGTGCAAAAAGGGCTTACTGCGTTTTAATTTATATTCCGTCATATTTCTTTTGTTGTGGATTACAGATTTTATGAGGTAATAGAGACATTTACTGCGTTTAAGTTGATAAAGTAATGAGTCGATTTAGCCGTAAAAGCTTTAACTGCATTTTAGTTAGAATAACAATGAATTTTGGCATAAAATTTTGAGTTACTGCATTAGTAAATTTCGTTTTTCTGCCAAGTTAATCATCGAATCAAAACCTAGGTTAGACGAATATGTTCCTTATAAAACGTTGGTTCGGAATCAATAAAAAACCCAAATACCTAAAAAAGCCTATTACTGCGTTTTAGCGTCAGCACGGCAGAACTAAAAGATAATAATAATTACTAATATTTTGATATACGGCTTTTATATTCATATTGTGTTTAATAAATGAAGGACAAATTATTTTTCGAATAAGTTTGATGTGCCGGAAGTGATGTTAGCTCCTTTTTTGTTGGCTGAAAAAAGACATATTTTCGTGTAAATGAAGGCAGTAGTATTTTTTGCCTTTGTTTCCTCTTTTTAGATATACGAGTATGCACAGATAAATAAAACAGTCGCTGGAAACTCATAAGTCCTAATTAAGTACTGCTAATATGTATCGGGCCAGACCGACGGAGATGGACGATTTTTCATACGTATATAGCGAATACCTTTCATTTTTGCATAGTTACAATATAAACAATTGCATAACGAAATAGGTCTTCTTATCTATTACATTTATAATAAACTAGCGACCCGCCCCAGCTTCGCACGGGTACTGATATCAAAGATATTATGCAAGTATTATACACATAAACCTTCCTCTTGAATCACTCTATCTATTAAAAAAACCGCATCAAAATCCGTTGCGTAGTTTTAAAGATTTAAGCATACAAAGGGACATAGGGACAGAGAAAGCGACTTTGATTTATACTATGTAGTGATGAGAAAATTCAGTAAGTAGCATTCTTGGTAACAAGAAGTAAAGTGTTAAGTTTGTATAAGTTCTTTTACTTTTTGGTGTACTTACAATAAAGTTTATATCTATCTATCTATCTAACATTTTAAACCGGCACAAATTGAATAGATATTCATATATCAATATATAATACAAACAAAACCTTCAGCGATTTTGACATACAATCATCCAATACGCACTTACAAACGATCCCGTTATTGTTTACAATACAATACAATTAATTCTACCTTATCGCTTGAACGAGCATATTTATGTTGTCGTATAGTCACGCATTTTCTTGAACTAATAAAGACACCTGCGTGATTAACTTTGACTGAGTACCTGCTTGCTGCTATTGTGCATAATGTTTGATTAAATAAATTAAAATATAAATAAAGTAGTGATGTATCATCACTGGTCAATTGAAAACCTCAGGTGGTGTAATGATTTTAAACTTGTATCTAATCAAATAATTAATTAATGAATTTTAAGGTAGGTAGGTACTTGTCGTAGGGACCCTGCAGAAGGGTCGAAGCCAATTAAGGTCAAGGTTTCGTGTCTAAAAGGAAGGCACTGGGCCTAGTATGTATGGCAATGTAAGAACGGGGTAGGTTGTTTAGTCAGTAAGAGTCTGACATTGTGTCCCGCTCACCCAACGGCGGGATTCGTCATTGGATGATTTTTACCTACCATAAAAAAGGTAGGTACTTACATATTTTTTTAGGTATTCTAAAGCCAGTGTTTGTATGAAACGGACATTGAATTCCAGTGTTATCAATCCAGTCCTAAGGCGCCTATTACACGGTCATGCACACTTCAATCATTTCCATCAATCATGACTGATGGAAATGATTGAAGTGTAACTGTAGATTGATTGATTAATTGTCTGTAATGATTTTAGTGTGATTGTGTGTGCCTTAGTTGTAACTGTTTAATCTATTTTACTATACTGGTTGAAGGCATTCCATTTTCCCCCTAAAAGTTTTGGTCTTGTCAAGATCAGATAGGCAATTTTCTTGTAATTAGATAATAAAAAAAGGCTGCAAAACTGACAGCTGATTATACCTATTTTTTTTTTTGTTAGCCTTTTCGGTTCCTGGGCAAAGGCCTCCCTCCACTCCTTCCATCCATTATAACTATTGGGAACAGGATATTCAGAGAAGTATAACGTACAGAATATAATCTACGCTTATCGAATGCAGAATGCTTCGGTAGCGTGCGCCCGGCTGCCGTGTCTTCCGCTCGGATGCCGTCGGTGTCAGTCGGCCCTTACCGCGCAATGGACGCCATTTTGTTTTTACTTTTTCTTATCTGTCAAACTGTTATTGTAGCATTCAAATGGCGAATCGTAGACTGACCAATATAAGCGTATTTATTTAAAATGGATGTAGATGAAAAACTTATTTCTTTAGTAAAACAACATGAATGTCTTTATAATATTAATTCACGGAACTACGTTGACAAACTTAGCAAACAAAACGCATGGGACGAAATAAGTAATGAAATGGGAATTTCAGGTAAGAATATGTTTTTGTTTTTTATTATTATTACTTACTTATTGTATTTACAATACTTATTTATCAATTTTAACTTGTTGCATGATTTGTATATTTTCAGTTCAAGAGTGCATAATCAAATGGAAGAGACTCAGGGAAAATTTTAGGAAAGCTTTAAAAACTAGGGAAAAAAGTGATTCTGCCAAACGGCGTCCCATAAAGTACGAATGGGATTTTGAATTCCTCAAACCTTACGTGAAAGACTACGATCAAATCTTCCCGAATTCCAGTTCCTTGGTCATTTATGAAAATGCAGCGGCTTTGGGAAGCCCAGCTGAAGGTTCCATAAAGCAAGAGATGTGTTCAGAAGACATAGATTTTGATGAATTTACTCCAGCACCCACCCGTGAAACACTTTCACAGCCAAAACCTTCATCAGGGGATGATACACTAACCGTTGCGGAGGTTCTACAAAACTACCTGGAGACCAAGTCAAGAAAAGAAAGAGATCCTATAGACGCATTCTTCTTGGCAATGGCTGCCCATGTGAAAAGACTGCCACAAAGGCTGCAGGTGCAAGTGAAACAGAAGGTCTTCACTGCTGTCACTGATGCAGAGTTGAAGGTGTTAAACCAAGGAACCTAGCGGCAGTGGTGTAACTATATCAGCTGAGGCCTGTGGCAAACTTATTGGATGGGGCCCCAAAAAAACATCTCATTGTGTGTTTAAATTTCACCTATTACTCGTAAAATTTGTAATTTTGGGTTCCTTGTTCCGAGCCCATGGCTGCTTAGACTGGGGGCCCATGGCATTATGTCAGCCTTGCCATCCTGTAGTTACGCCACTGCCTAGCAGCACCTTCATACATGTTCATATTCCTACCAAAAAAAAAAATAGCACGAAATGGGATGTTGTTTGCTTGTTTTTGTATATGTTGTTCCTTGTCGTTGCTTTGTTTAAAAAAGATTCATTGTTATACAAAATAAAAATTTGTTATATTGTCATTATTAGGTGTACTATAAAATAAATAAGTATTTTTAATTCCGTAATATTTATTTGAACTTCTACTTTAAACGTCAGATATTTTTCACCTTGTCAGTTACCCTACCTGCGTTTATTATTAATTACTAGCTTCTGCCCGCGACTTCGTCCGCGGAAAATTTGTGAGACAAAAGTTGTGATAGCTCGGTTAATATCCATGTTATACAAATAATTTATATGCCTATGTCACTCAGGAGTAAAGCAGCTTTCTATTATAGCTTCAATTTTTCCAATCGAACCATTAGTTCCAGAGATTACCTCCTACAAACAAAAAAACAAACTTTACCTCTTTATTATATTAGTGTAGATTTTTGAATTGTGCATTGTCATTCTAACGTGTCATGCAAAATTTCAGCTTAATTAGTTCAGAATAACACTTTAATACAGTTGCATGATGTGACCCGAACATACTAATTATACCTACATTATGCCCAATAAATAATGGTGACAAGTTAAATAGCTTTTCTTATTTTCACAGTATGAAAATGTAGGCGACATCGACACACAATAATATACAAATCTACACCAATTTTTGCAACAATTTGCTAACGATTTCTTTTTCTTTTTTCCAGGAACCAGTGACAATTAAATCCAAGTCTCTTCGCTGGCAGAAAGTGGGCCCGTCTGACCATCTTTACATCCCAAAGCAAGACACAGCATGCAAAGTGTAGATCACTTCCTTTCGTCTATGGAGCACGCTTAGACCCATACATGGCACTAGTATGTCTTACTGTATAGCAGGGCCATAGAGCTCATGCCATGTACTTATTGCACCCAATCACCAGCTTCTAAATCGAGTGCCCTGTAGTCTAGCAAAAAAAAAAATGGATTTGAGGTCTAAGCTAACTGGCAAAGATCGTGTTCAGCCTGATTTTGGTATACTATCGATTATTAAGGAAGTGAAGTTATTTCAGAGTGATGCGGGGCACCTCTAATTTTACATCTAGAGTAGAGATGTTACGGAGTTCCGACTTCGGTTCCAATATACCCAAACATTCGGTTGGTTTCAGACTAATCGGTTCTCATTTGTCCCCACCACTCCGTGGTTCACCTCCGGTTCCGATGTCGGTTCCGTTAAAACAAACATCCGGTTTCGGCTTCGATTCCTATAAAACCACCTCCGTAACATCCCTAATCTATCTAGAGTATTCATTGAAGAGCATTTGTTTTTTCTTAAGGGCTAATTGAACTGAATAAAGGGACTGGTTATTAGACAAGTTACATCTATTGTAGACACTTCATAAAATTATTCGATTAATTTTAAAAAGTATTTTGTGTACTTATTTTTTTTTAGTTTGTATAATGATTAGGATTGCATGTGACGATAAGTGATAAAGTGTGTTTAATTTAAGGTCAATGTTTAACATTATCGATAAGATTATTTTGTTTTTTTACCGATTTACGCAAATCACCGCCAGTTTTAAAATATGATTGCAGTATTTGGAACTTTTTTTTAGGCGGGCCTATATATTTTAGAACAGTGTCCCAGAAATTGAAATGAATGTTGAACAGCTTTCATGCATGGGCCCTTTTACTTAAAAAAGCTGCCTAGAGCTTATTAAATACAGCACCCTCGGTTGATTCTAATTAGATCGAGTAAATAATATCCGTATTTATAAACAAGTAAAACTGGTTACTTGAGTAAAAGCAACTACTTAAGTAACAATTTTTATTTTAAAGTTCAGAAAAGTTGAAATTTTTAATGAAGATTTGTAACCTCAAGTACCCAATGACTTAACGAGACATTACTTAGTAACAAGTAATTACTTCTTTATAAATACGGCTGTAAGTGGCTTAGCCATGACCTAGACATAATTTAGCGGTAGCAGAACAAATTATTTGCCTGTTTAGAGAGAAATATTGGTATAAAATTATTAAGGACATTGAGCATAACCCAATGGTTGTCTTTTAGTATTGATATTAGTATTAATGCATTCCAAAAGGTTTCTGTGTACTTTATGTACTTAATTTTGTGTGACGTATTTTATTTTTAAGGCCCTATGCAGACGATGGACATTATTAGAACGGTCGATTCAAAAATCAAACAAATATTTAGTGAAAATTTTTTTTTCGAAGCAAGCTTTTATAGAGCTGTGACCTACTTAAACATTTAAAACTCGTCAAGACGAATCACACGAGCCCAAACTCGATGAGGTTGTGTCGTTTAATTACAGAGTTCCTATGACCACCTGCCGGTTCCATCATCTGATCAATTCCACGACATAATAATTTTGGACTGTCATGTGATTGACACATGCTTGCAAAATTTCACCTTAACCGGTAACCGGGAAAGAGGTCAAATTTAATTTACAAGGTTTGATCTCAAACGTCGGAACAATTAAAACTAAATAAAAGCTTGTAATGTAATGTAATGTAATGTCGGATCTTAGCGAGCCTGAAGTTACGCTCTGCGATTTTTTGCGCTTGAAAACTCGTACAAAAATAAACGTTTTAAAAAATAAATGGCAATAACTGTTTTTAACAGCAATAACAACTGCAAATTGCAGCAATTTGTTTAAACCATTTATTTTTTACGAGTTTTCAGTTTTCAAGCGCTAAAATTCGTAGAGCCTTACTTCAGATTCACCAAAATCCGACGACCGTACAGTACAATAAAAAAGTGTGTTACAGAGTCTGTCTTCTGTATAGGTACTCCACATAGTGCACCATTACCGTCTGTGATTTTTTCTTTGACTATTACAATAATTATCAAAGAATTTTGTTTTTGTTTCAACCAGTATTGTGTTAAGTAATTTTACTTATTTATGTCCGTTTTAAGTTTTGTATTTTTAAGTATGTGATTGAATAATTGTGATTTTTTTTTTCATTTTTGTCGTTCTCAATGTTTAATTAATTATCATAATCATTCAAATAAATCGTGTCTTAATTATAAAAAAAATGTTTTATTTCAACCCACTAGAAAGAGACTGAAGCACGGGAACATACTATTGGAATAAAATGTATTGTTTTAACTAGTGCCCAATTTCATTTAAATTACATGAATTTAAGGCTTTTAAAAATTTTAAGCCGTTAAAACGTGAGATTTATGTACACGAAATTGATTAGAGGCATCATATTCATACCTGTGCATTGAGCGCAAAATTTTGTCCGTCAAACGATTTCTATGAGTAAACTGTGACAATAAGGGCCAACGTAAAATTACACGTACAACGTAAACGTAAAGTGCTAGTCCGCGCGAACACTGTCGCGCGTCGTCGCGCATGTGTCTGCATCTGTTTCTTTGTCCCTAATAAATAAAATAAAAAGGCAGATAAAATAAAAGGGCAGATATACTATCTGCCTTTTAATTTTAACGGTGAGTTGGTATGTAGTCGTGTACCTAGATTTAGAACAGTAAAACAGGCTCTGGTTCACCGCGCGGCGAGCCGCAACAAGGCACTATTGTATGGGTCCGCGCGGGTGTCAGTCATTATCTAGTTTAGATAGTATATGTACAAGTACTAAAACACATTCGATTAATTAAAAATTCCTTTACTCAATTAAATTCTTAACTTACATCTTAATCCAAAAAATAGCCTAAACAATAAAATCTAAAACCATAGATACAAAATGCACATATTAGTACTTCTTGATAGTCTTGCGGATGAGGGCCATGCGTTGTCTATGCGCCTCGGTGACGGCTGCGCGTTTGTATGGCCTTACTTCGTCGTTGCCAAAACCAGGGATCCACATGTTCCATTGTCGTTCTGGAAAATTCAGATAGGTCTACTTTAGGACTGATTGACAGTAGAATAATTTGAAATGCTCTTGATGTACGCGCCCGTCTAGGGAGAGCGGTAGGGTTAAAAAAGTTTCTACATAACTATTAGTGAAAGAAACTCTATGGAATTTTTGACCTTATTTATGAAATTATTTAGAACTTATCAAGGCAACATGCATGTAGCTGGCAAATAAGTATGCATGCAGCTTGAATGCCAAACAATGTCCAAACCTATAACCTCCAGTTACTTCTAGGCACCATCAGGTGACATAATAGTCAAATGCGAGCCTGTCCATAACAAAATTGCATTAAAGTATGCAAGAAAGTATGTAGCTAGAATAGCATGCTAATGACATTTACCAATCAATTCTGATTGGTGAATGTCAATGGCATGCTAGCTAGCCTAACAGAGAAATGAAAAAAATCTTGTTCATTTCTCTGGTATGCAAGTTGCTTGCATAATTTTATACTAACATCAATCAAAACTTATTGTGGTACACTGCTATGTATGACTACTACTTGTATACTTTATTTCAATAAAATAAAATCTATAGGTCCGAGTGTACCAATGTCATCGCTAGATGGCGGTGAACTCAAATATTTTTATTTTGCTTTTAGTGTATCTTCGAAAATCGGACATTCAACTTTCTTGAACTAAGTTCATTTATTGCTTCAAAAGCTACCCAATTTTGACTGTATATGTAACTTACACTGTATCTTGTGTGCTTTCATAAATAACTAAATTCACATATATAATTTCACCCTCTTTAGAAAACTCACCTAAATGCAGCTGTACATCTCTCAGTTCCACATTGGGAGCATGCCTGTGTTTAGCCATCGCACAGGCTGCATTCAGAGTAGTATCTATGAAGTCATCTGCCAGCTGAAGCAACATCTCTTCAACCTAAAGAAAGGAAAATTGTTAATTTTTAACAATATGCATACTCAGTTTTCATTATATTACGAGCTGAAATAATATCAGCCACATGCATTGACCTATCACCCAAAGGGTAATGGAAGGCAATGCTTAGAGTTTCTTTGTGTAACCACGTCAGGAATAAAGATACCTGCAAGAGAATTAAGATAGATAAATGCCAAAGTCTGTAAAATTGCCTTTGCCAACTATATTCTTCTTTGTAGGTCTTTTGCAGTCATAATAGATAAATAGAACGGAAATGTGATGCCAGACTTGCCGAAGTGCAAAGCATAATCAACTTAATTCATTAAGCCCCAATCGAGCGCCGGCACTCGAAAACCTATTGTTCTTTAATTGTGTCTGTAATTAAGGTAGTCAAAAGGCTAATAATGTTCCTCATATTAGGACTCTGGCCTCCTCTCCTGTAATCAACAACAGTGGCCCACTGCAGATTCTGGTACTATGTTATGTTATCCGAGTATGGTTTCCACACTTAGTCTTATGCCAACCATTGTATGTGAGTCATGGCGGCAATAAACTTTGGTGGGCTAATTCCAATCAGCCCACTTCTCTCTAAAAGGCCTTTCAGATTATTCAAGGTGTCAATAAGAGAGTTTGGTATGCTTAAGGTTTGTGTGTTGTGTGGTTTTACTACTATAATCTTATTATAGTAGTAAAATTATTATAGTATTTATTATAGTAGTATTAATTTTTCATTTACCTCTTCATCTAGCTGTACAGTGGGGTCCACTTCACGAACTAACTCCTGCAGACGAGGTCGGCTCAGCAACTGAAACATTTACATTTGGAAATTGTTAAAGATTTAAATACAGGGCAAATAGGGTATCTCATAATTATGAATGTCAATCATTTATTATTATAATTTACTATAAAACTAGGTGGGTACATCAAAAATAATTGGGTAGGCAGATTGGTTTGGTAGGTTTGGCAATGAAAATGTTCTGAGTTTTTTTTCATATTCATATTCTTACAATCAATCATTGACATTGAATTAAAGCATAACATACCCTTTTTTATAATATATCAATGGGTTTAAGAATAGGTGCTCTTTCAGATAAGGACCTCGCTCGGTATAGTTTAGAGTTCTTTGAAGTAGCCATTGGAATTTAGTCCACCACAATTTACAGTGCTGAGGCATGGATGCTCATGCCTAATCACTGTCTACTGGGCTGTGTACAAGCTGATAATGGACAGACGATTCAGAGTTCTCTATGTTTGGCAATAGTCATTTTCATGATGACGCTTACAATTTGTAAACGGAACAATACATAGACATTCAAAAAACGAATGTTACATGGATCGATTTATTTACAGAAAATTAGGGGCATTATTATTGCAGTGCATATTATGAACTATATAATTATTAAAATTCTGGAAATTAAATGCCATATTGAACTTCGAGGTTATTTGGTCAAATTATTAGTTTACAACCATTACCAACACATTTTTGTTAATAGCAGGTATAACGAAATAAAGACATTGCACATTGTGAGCGGGTATCTAATGGTCGTTTGACCGATTGATTGGCATACAGGAATGAGAGTTCATTTAGATGCTCGGGTACGCAAATAAGCACGTCTATATACCTGTGTAGTCTGATCTCCGCCGCCGCTCTGGTTGGCCTTAGCCCCCACTTGGGCCTGGGTACCCATCGGACTGTGCTGCGATGGAGAGCCTTGAAGTGAGCTAGACTGCAACTGAGGACTCTGTATCGGGTTGTTTACGTACTGTATAGCACCTTGATTTATCGACCCGATTGTGGGCATATTGGCGCCTTGGCCCATGGAATTATTTGCCATGACGAAAAAAATGATGGTTTCTTTTATAACAATAATTAGAAGTAATAAAAATAGTCGAATGTAATACAAAAACGGGCAATTTCTTGCTAAACGTTGGCTTTTGTTGCAAAACACAACTTGACAGTTCTCAATGATAGTCGTGCTCGTGCGTGACAGATAGAGGAAAGCCAAAAGTATAGACAACTTTAGTGCTGTACTATAAGAATTAATAATACTAATGTTAAAATCGTAATAGTACTAATCAACTATTCAATAGCAGTGGAATGATCAGTATCAATTTAGAATATATTTTTATGCGATTCCTTCACGTATCTGAGGTTAACCAAAAAATGCCATAAATCTTACGTGTAAAATAAATTTCATGAATGGTTTGTAATATAACTACGATCCATGTAACGAAATCAAATGTTTTTTTAGAACGAGGAACTCGCTTATAATGGGCCTTATAAGAAGAGAGAGAGAGAGGAGAGGAGAGGGGGGAGAGGGGGAGTCTCTTTTTGTCAATATCAGTGTACAATAAAGATTATAAAGAAGAAGAAGACTTAAAGTCAACCAAAGGGCAATGGAAAGGGATATGCTCAGAGATACCTTGCGTGACCGAATCAGAAATAAAGATATTCGCAAGAGAACCAAGGTTGCCGACATAGCAAAAAGAATGCCGACGTAACAATGGACAGGACACATTGCACGCAGAATAGATGGCGTTGGGCCGAAAGGTACTGGAGTGGCGACAGTGTGGTAGACCGATGGTCGCTGGAATCTGATGGATGAGACACGCACATGACCGGTCGTTGTGGCGACACATGAGAGAAACCCAAGTTTACGGTCAATTACGGTGGACGTCTTTCAGCTTAAATGATGATTTTTTTTAATAGGGACGTGGCTTGTGTAATATTTAAAATTAATTAGCCTAATATCTGTGCTTCCTGTTAGCCATAACCTAGGGTCTTCAAGTAAAAAGTGCATAGGTTAATTCTAGGCAAATGGTTAAACCTGAGCCTATTCTTAATAATAAAAAATAATTTTTAATTATCTGTAGCAATGTGAAAGAATTTATGGCGGGATTTTTTTGAACAACTTTACTATTGTGGTGGTTTTTAATTATCCACAAACTGATTCTACTAGACTTTATCTAGATGTACCATCAAAGCTTGGTATCGAATTTCTTTTTTTACAAATACCATGCACCCAACACGACGGAAGTTGTAAGTTTGTAATTACGCATTGTTTTTTCAATGTAAGCGATATTTGATAGTTACAATAAATAAATGCAATTAAAAAACACATATTTCATTATATTAATCATTTATTCAGTACTCAATTTCGTCTAATATCGATGAAGTGTCAGAAAAATCTGAATCCAAAAATAATTCTGCTGACACTTTTTTGGCTTTTGCATCCGATATAAAGCTTTTCAGGGCTTCCCTGATGTCCCAGCTGTGGTATTTCAAACGTCTGAAAAAAAAACGTACATTACCGTTTTTGAAGAGGGTAGTCAGAAACTTATACATAACTATTTTCCTAACTCCAAGAAGTCTTTATTATTTAAATTGTAGCAAATGCCTGCAATCATGCAAATACTTAATAATATAATTAATTAATTCATGAAGTTACAGAAAAAGGCTGTTTAATTATTTATTGTGCAACACATTCAGTACGGACTTTTCAACCCAAAAGCAAGAAGGGTTATGTTATTTTACATAATTAAATCCAGAGATTTAGGTCGTCGAAAAATAAAGTCAACAAAATTCTGATTAGACTTTCATTCATGATTCATAAAAAAAAAAAAATACATGACATGAATAGTATGACAGCAATGACGTTGTTACTACATGGCGCTAACTTCATCCTATCCGTAAGAGAAACGCAAAGTACTATTTTTTTTTATAGAGCGTCAGCCTATTTGACCTCTACAACCCTGGCAATTCTTGGGTTTTAAACTGGATGTCACTTAATGGGGAGTTTCGTCATTAATTCACGGCTAATTTTAATCGTTCTAATCCCGTGGAGGATGGAGCCGATACATGAAAAACACTATAGATTTGTAAAAATAAGGCATTTTTATTAACTCGAATTAATATACTTATGCAAGTTTTTTTTTTTATAGTGGGATAAATCATCGAATGTCGAATCCCGCCCTTGGGCAAAGCGGGAGACAGTATCAGACTTCTACTGACTAAACGACCCACCGTTCTTCCCCAGAAAGCTTCGGCCCGAAAATATTGAGTATTGAGTACCCTGCTGGGCCCCTACAATACTTACGCATGTACGAAAATAATTTCCTTAAGTAAATATCGGCTCAACTACGCGCAATTACAAATCAATTGTGTTTCATGTCCGGTACATGGCCATCGGCCCTCCACGGGATTACAATGATCAAAATTGATTACTTACAGTTCTACTTCAGGTTTCCTCAACTGAGTCAGATGTTGAAAGGCTTTTATAATAGCCTCGCTTTCATCAGGATTGGGGTTTATTAGCGTTAAGCAGTTCATATTTCTCACAGGATTCTGGAATAAATAAAAGTACTATTTAAAACAAGCTACACGACTTGTAAAAGATCATGAGATTGGCGCGAGATAACTCTAGAAAAATGGGTAGTTGCCATTTAGGTTGCACATAGTTTTTTTTTTTTTAAGAAAACGTTGGCCCATACTAGGTATTACTTCTGTGTCGTGGGTGCGTTCACAAACATGTAAAGTCACATACAAAATATACCCAGACCCGGCACACCTATCTGTAGGACATACGAATATTTGTTCCGTGTGGGAATCGAACCCGCGACCTTCAGCGTAGCAGTCAATCGTTTAACCACTGCGCCAGCCGAGCCGTCAGAGCGGTGTATGTGGTTGTGATCGTTAGCAGGGAGGAGACGACGTAGAAATTGTCCTTGTGTAGTTACGTCACAAATAAGTTGCATAGTGATTGAATCATCAAATACAAAGCATTGCTAGCCGTATTCTTAATAAAAAAAAAAACAGGCAAGGGCGAGACAGACTTGCGTACTGAGAGTTCCGTTCAAACTTTGACTGGCCTGTCAGTCCCTGACTGCTGTGCCGGACGTCGTGGGTTCGATTCCCACCTAGGACAAATGTTTGTGTGATGAGCACGATCATTTGTTCTGTGTCTGGGTGTAATTTATCTATAATATTTATGTATTTAGATATATTATTATATAAGTATGTTTATCAGTTGTGTAGTACCCATAACACAAGCTCTGCTTAGCTTGGGACTAGATGGCGTTGTGTGATAGTTGTAAAAAAAAAACTTAACTAAGACAACAGTTCAATTCCCGAGTTGAGTTACGAATTTTTTTCCGAATAGCAATTTTTTTGTGACGATTTTTCCTTACTCTTGGTCTTGCTTCAAGCTAAATTTCAGGATTCTTGGTCAACGAGAAGTACTACCCTATGAATTTTGATTCCCTTGAGAGTGTCGAAACATGCGTTTTTTGGGACGTAAATGGCCTTACCTTATGTTTTTTATAATTTTTTCACAGTTTTAAATACCGTAGGCTATTTGGTTGTATTAGGGACAGATTATTTTTTTCGGCTAGGAAATACAAGACTCATTTAGTTTAAGCTGGCGATAAAATTGACGTGTAAAAGCTTTTTTTTTTAATTTTGCAAAATAAATATTTAACAAGATATAAGTATAATATATTTACCTGAAAGGCGTACTCCATTTGGCTCTGGTTAGCAAATGTCAGTGTAAACATATCATTAGTTATTTGATACACCGAGTTTTGGCGTACGACATAAATATGAAACATAAAAGTTCTTCTAAATTGAAACAATAGTCCACTGAATTTTTCTTTGAATAATCCGTCTATGGTAAGGTGTAATGATTGTGCCTGAAAAATTATAGGAACAGATTGTTAATGGTGCTTAAACAAATCTAAAATTAAACGCAGAATGCAAACACTCTTCACTAAAAACGTTGAACCCTTGGCCCCGGTCAGTTTCGATCCTTCTGCAGAGTTCCTATGGTTTGCTGTCATCTCGTTGAGGATACGTTTATTACATAACCTCAAGGAGTCATGAATTTGATCTCGATAGTACTGTGGTGTCTCCAAAGAGAACACATAACTTACTAACCAACAAATTGGCTTGTTAGATCATCTTTAGAATAGGGTTTAAAATGTAAAGGGTTGTCTTGTGGTTCATCATCATCAGCCTTTTTAATGTTCCCAATGCAGGGACACAGGCCTCCTCTCTAAGAGACGGAATGGGCCGTAATCCACCACGCGGGCCCAGTGCAGGTTGGTGGATGTCACATGTCTTCGAATTTTTGGTTCTAGGTCATGCCGGTTTCCTCACGATGAAATTACACAAAGTAATGCGCCTGGCTGGGTTTGAACCCACGACCTACAACACGTAAGTCAGGGCCGTTACCACTCAGCCACTACGCTCTACTCGGCCACCAGACACCACTGCTCTTGTGGTTTATGAAGTAAGAAAACACTAAACATTTGAATTATAATGAAATAAGTTGATAAAATTCATAAATACGAGCGATTACTGCGACTTTCAGAGTTTAATATGTAATACAGATCCCGGACATAAACCCTACCATAGTTGCCTTGCTACAGTACTACTTCGTAGGATAGTTTTCCATCGAAGCCGCTGCCAAAATTTGCCCGCTGCCCGATAGTTGACTTCGGGCTGTCGTATATGCTCTAATCGCGCGGAGAACTTTCATTGCGCGATGCAGGATTCTTTTAGTTCTTATGTGACGCCAAAGATGGCACTACACCAGTATTTTATATTTTTTAATAAAAAAATATTTTTACTACTTACGTCATGTGAAATGACATCGACAGTGAATGTGCTAACATCATGCACAGTTTCAGGGAGAGTCGACAAGATATTTGCTATGTTTTTCTTATCAGTATACGTTCTAACTGAAGGATTGTAAGGTTGGTTTTTTGGAAAATTCAGTATATTGCGCGTAATCATCGCGTAACTGACAACATTTGGTTCTGACTCTGGAAAAAAATACAAAAATAGATATTAGACGTCATCCTAACAGCAAAATCCGAGTCATCTGCACTAATATAATATAGAGGTAAAGTGTGTTTTTTTGTTTGTACGAGGTAATCTCTAATGAAGGAACTAATGGTCCGATTGGAAAAATTTTAGCAACAATAGAAAGCTGCTTTACTCCTGAGTGATATAGGCTATATCTTATGTACGCAGGCGAAGCCGCTGACAAAAGCTAGTTATCAATAAATTGATACATAATCATAATTATAGTAATTTATTGGTAAGGGATTTTTATTTTTACAACAGTTAACAGTAACAGTTTGTACCTATATGACAGCTGCATAGGTACAAACTGTTACAATAATGTCAACAAATTATTACATATTAGCGACCCGCCCCAGCTTCGAACGGGTGCAATGGTGATATTAAATATATTATACATATAAACCTTCCTCTTGAATCACTCTATCTATTAAAAAACCGCATCAAAATCCGTTGAGTAGTTTTAAAGGCCCAGGGTCTCTTTCTGAAAGGAAGGCTTGGCCCCAGTGCGAAGGGCAGAGAAGGAATGGGGTGGGGTGTTTAGTCATTAGGAGTCTGACACTGTTTCCTGCTCCGCCCAAGAGCAAGATTCGTCATTGGATGATTTTTGCCCACCATAAAAAAAAAAAACTGGCTTGGTTGATGGCAAACTTCAGGTCCGTGACATAGCGGATAAACTGCAGGAGGGTCGCTTACGATGGTATGGCCACGTTTTACGAAAACCGGCAGACTACGTGGGTAACAGATGCCTCGCCATGCCGCCTCCGCCGGCACCCGGAAAACGAGGTAGGCCTAAGAGGCGTTGGATCGACGTCGTAAGGGACGATATGCGTGCTAATGGGCTTAAGGCAGAGGACCCAACCAGCAAAACAGTCTCAGAACTCGCACTTTTCAAGAGTGATAGGCTTAAAGCGCTCTTATATTTGTTTTAGAACATACATCGATCCTATATTACCTTTATATAAGCCGGTATGGCCTCAAGATCATTCAATCTCAAAACTAAATCTCACATATGTATATAAGAGAATGTATTAAGACTAGTTGCCAGGGCTTGTTAACGTTACCAAATTCACACTATAAGTATCGGTAAGTAACGTTATTTTCATAATGTTAAAATTTTAACGGTAACATGAGTAACAATACTTTGGTATCAAATCTATAAAATAACGTTACCAAATTAACGTTACAGGTAACGAAATTGTTATCGTTACTTAATGCGTTGTTGTCAAACCGCGCAACATGCGGCGCACGGCGTGCACTACGGAACGGCAACATCGCTACACCAGTCAAACGATGCTTGCTACTTGCTACTAAACAAAATTCGCAGTACGATTTCACAAACGAGGTGTGCGGTAACGGATTTAATACCTGTATAGGATAGTGTTGAAAGTCTAATGCCCTTTTTATATTGGCGTGTTCGTAATAGTTTTATATTTATTTGTTTAATTAAAGCTCATGACCATCTACTATTTTTTTTATGTGGATACAATAGCATTGTAGGTATAATGTAGAAGCACTTTTTAAATTTTGTAAATGTGAAGTACCATGGAGCATTTTTCGCTAGGTTACAACTTATTTGACACTAGCTGTGCCCGCGACTTCGTCCGCGCGGAATAGTTATTTTGGGCATCATATTTATTTTTGCAAACAACCTCCTCAGCTTTATAAATTATAGCTGTTACGCACGACTTTGCCCGTGTCAATTTCTGTTATTATTTTAGACAATTTAGTTTTAAAAAGAACATAATTATCTAATAGTACTTCATAGAGCTACTAAGGGGGGGTCCCTTTGGGCACGCCATAATCTCGGCGGTAAGTCCCCTCTTGGAGGCGTGATTGGATAGACCTCACGGCGTCCTCACCATCCGCATGACGCAGGTTCTGGAAATGGGAAGTTCAGGAAATTCCTGCGCTGGAGTAGCCGTCGCCGCCGCGATCCCGCCAATATCTGGCTACCGTAGACGCTGGTTTGCGGACGGTGAGCAACGGGTAGCTCGCCGTTCGGTTGCCTGGTAACAGTCCAGACCGAGACCAAGTCGTCGACGGTGTGCACTGCTCCCGCGCGCCTCAATGTGTTGTCAGCAAACTGTGGGGCCCTTCGGGGTCGAAGCCTCCTGCAGCCGAGGGTTGGTGCGAAACAGTTATACCGGGGCTCTGGGAATAAGGCAAGGGAGGAACGGGGTAGGTTGTTAAGTCAGTAAGAGCCTGACACTGTTTCCCGCTCCGCCCAAGAGCGGGAATCGTCATTGGATGATTTTTACCTACCATAAAAAAAAACCCCTCCGCGCCGCTCGCAAGCAACCCCTCTCCTCGCCCGCCGGCCAGGCGCAGCGTCATATTTTGCACATCATGCGGCGCGTGTGAATTTTATATCGGAGTTATTTTAAAATTGTAATATCTTCTAAGATGTTCATTGAAAATAAGTGATGTCAAAGACAATTTTGTTCACAATTACATACTCCTAATCAACAACACATTTATTTGGATAAAGATTAATATTATTATGTTGATACAACTCTAACAAATAATTGGTAATAATGCATTAATTTCAGCCAAATTTGATTCCCATAAAAACGGTTCTAGTGAGTTAATCTTAAAAGATAGACATATACTGTCGCAGACATTTTTTTAGATCATTTTAAGAGGAATAATTCTTTCGTACATATTTTTTTGGTATCTTGAACCGTTTTCGCAGCGCACGCAACGGAAGCCCTCAAAGATGAATAATTTTCCCCGTTTTTTCCACATTTCCGTTGTTTCTTCGCTTCTATTTGTCGCAGCGTGAGGTTTTATAACCTAAAGCCTTCCTCGATAAATGATCTATTCAACACAAAAAGAATTTTTCAATTCGAACCAGTAGTTCCTGAGATTAGCGCGTTCAAACAAACAAACAAACAATCAAACGAACAAACTCTTCAGCTTTATAATATTAGTATAGATAAACGAGCATGGCAGTTGAGAGTTTGTCATGCTCACTCAAATGTCTCGCTGATGGTGGCGCGTGTGTTGGGTCATTCTGTTCCCTCTAAAATGGTTGAACGGAGTGGGGCTGATACTCGCGTCATGCTCGTGAACGGGTGCCGTCAGTTGAGTTTATTATTATTTTACTTTTTGTTGAATACCGCTACATCGTGCTCGCATAATAGAAGCAACATAAATTTGTCACCAAGTCATATGTAAATATATAAATATGATTTAAAAGAGTGCCCATGGATTTTCTTGCACGTTCTTCTCCATAGAGGTCTACGCCTTGGAACGTGCAAATTAGCTTCAATTTTAACATTTCAAAAGTGCCAGTAAAGTTTTAAAGTGGCGATAAAGCTGCAAGTCGTTTTTTGCATTTTGGATTTGATAAAAAAATAAACTTTATGTATAGACACTTAAATTTTATGAATCATACAAATCAGCATATCAACACTTAAAAGGCAAAAATTACTAAGTACCTAACATTGAGTAACCTTTACATAAAAGTGATTCAATTTTATTTTGTTTGGAAAAAATTATAGTTAAAAAAAAGACGGATTTAGATATTACTACCATTGTGTTAATAGTGTACTAACTATCTCGTCATTTTCAACTTTTTTTTTCAGTTTTTTTTTTTTACTTTAAATCACTCTCCCTCTCCCGTAAATTTTACTCAATGTCACTAACAACTTTAGCCTTTCAAGCGTCCGAATTATTAAAATAGTTTGAAATATGACTTAATTGGAAAACAATATATCATTAAATCGGTTTATTACTAATGAATCATTTCAATAACAAATTATTTAGTTTCAGTAAGACTTTTTTTTAAATAAATCAAAATACAAAGTCTCATAACTTTTTCAGTTTTATACTGCATTTGTAATAATTTTCATTATTTATTCATTAAAATCAGGACCTTGACCATGACGTTTAAAGTAAGATTGTTTTATTCCTGTTCCAGAGTGTGGTCTCTTTCCCACTGAAAGTAATATCGAAGTAATACTGCTTTAAGGGCTTGCGGTAGGCCCCCTGGTTCAATACTTTGATTTGGTTCTATTATTTATCTACTATAATATTGAACAATGTTTGTTCTTCGACTTCCAAACACAGACAATAAACTTTGTCAACTATATATACAAAATGACACACACTGTTGACAATCTACAGAGCAAGCAGCAGCAGCAGGATTTAAATTTTCCACGATACCCCTGTATCAGCTTATTTCAAATAGAGCAATTGCAGACGCGTGTATTATTAAAATGTCGGGCAGTCAAAAAAAGTGAAGCTAAATTGCATGTTCCAAAGTGGAACACCATGGACACTCTTTTAAATCGTATTATGAGTTAGGTACATACCAAAACCATGGACCATGGTTACGTATTTCTTGTCACTTTGTGAGGACAATGTAGGTATGATAAGTAATGAAAAAAAAAGATGAAAAATGAAGATGACCAGTCTCAACTTACGGCGCTCGTTCAAGAACATGACGCGTGTATCAGCCTTATTGAGCTCGACCATTTTGAATGGAACTGAATGACCCAATAACACGAGCCACCATCGTCGAGACATTTGAGTGAGCTCATAATGTCAAACAAGTTGTAATCCAATAAACTTTTGCTCCTTGGTACTTTGCATTAATATTTGAAAAAAAAAGTGCTTTTACATTATACAATGCTATTCTTTCAAATGCAAAAATAATAAATCATCACAATTTCTATTTTAAAAATAATCAATATCAACAATACAAAAAGGGCAGTAGTATCTCTTCCAATATATAAAAAAAAAACTAATTAGTAGGCAAAATACAGCTGCCACAGCTACAGCCATGCAGAGGCGGCGTAAGGCGTGGGCGACGTGGGCGACCGCCCACGGCCTCGCGGTCCAAGGGGCCTCGCGCCTCGGAGGCCCGTGATAGCAAATGTAGATGTACTCATCTAGGAATTAATAATATTGATAAATGATAAATGATAAATGATAAATGATATTTATTTTGTAAATAGGTTTTAAAATAACACTTTTACACGTCAATATTTTTTTCTTTTCGTCAGTTTAAGCTAGATGAGTCCGGTGTTTCCTAGCTGACTACCCTGAGAAGAAACACCGAAACAAACTCAGGGGTCAAAGTCTCTTTTAAAGTCCATACAGTAACCATGTATTGGTCAAATCATATGAGAACCATGCAGATTAGTGTCTGAGATGGTCTTTTGAGGAAAGAACCATACAGATTTGAGTGGACCTGTCCAGTCAGTGCAAGCATTTGTCAGTATTCGTGTAGCTCAAACTTAGGACTACTAAGGAGCTCAACGACTTGACGATCAATACCAAAGAAAGGACATTTGTGTAGGCCGCATCAAATACTCAAATCTGTCAGACATCATATTAAAATTACGGAAAAGGAAAAGTAATCGACATAGTCCTCACATTCACAATAATAAAAAATAAAAAAAAATACAAAAATGTAACTGCAAAATAAATTATTGCAAGTCCAAAGTTAAAAAAAAAATAAAAATAAATAAATAAAAATAAAATACAACTACAATAATAGTGCTGGAGCAGGTCAATCCCAAGCCGTCTTATCCTCAAGATACTCCTTAACAGTATAAAAAGCCTTTTGACAAAGTTTTCGCTTTACAAACAATTTAAATTTATTCAGGCTAAGTTCTTGAATGTTACTGGGAAGCTTATTATAAAAGTGTACACATTGGCATCTAAATGAGCCCCCAATTTTTTTGAGCCTGGTTGTAGGAACCACAAATTAATATTAATATCGGCTAGCAAGTATCTGGCAATACCACCGGGGGCCCGACCATCTCTGTTGTGTTTATGAGGCCTACCAATTGATCAGGTATATCATCTACCCCGAACACCAGGGAGAGTGACAACGGCGAGAGATGACTCGTTGTGTTCTGCAGGGATCGGTACTACGACCACCCTTGTGAAACATTGGGTACGACAACGTGTTGCGTGCCTATTTTGTGACGTCGTCGGTCCTAGCACAGAGAAATTGTACCAGGCGGCGGTCGAACTAGCGACACGTGTGGTCTTTGGCAGGGTTTAACAGTTGCGATTCGAGGTGGCGCTGTACAAGGTCGAGGCCATGTGGTTCCACGACCCTCGGAACAAGCTGCCAACGGGTACCCACCTAATGGAGGAGTTCGCATCGGCGTTGGGTCTACGATGAAGTACTTGGGACTCATCCTCGACAGCCGGTGGAAATTTGACGAGTATTTCCTACGTCTGGCTCCCAAACTGAATTGGACTGGGGCTATTCTCATGCGGCTCCAGCTGAACTTTGGGCCAGAAGCCTCTAGCTGGAGGCTCTACGTAGGAATCGTTCAATCCTTGGCTTTGTATGGACTGCCAGTGTAGGCGCCGTCGCTGCAAAAGCAACCGAGGGCCCAGCTTAACGCATGCCACAGGGTTATGGCAATACGGATGGTGCGGTGACACCGCATGGTTTGCCGTGAAGCGGCAAGTCTCCTAGGGATCAGGAGGCAACAGTCCTTGCACACATGCACGATTTGTGCGTGGAGATGCAACACCAGAACGAAACTCCACTGCCGCGCCAAATCGCGGGATGGCGGATTGAGTTCCTGTGGGATGTCAAGATATTATTGGCGACAGCGACTGTCACAACACAGTTCTGGGCATGCCATAATACGGCGGTAAGTCCCCTCTTTGAAGTCTGTCTGAAAATACGCGAGTTATTACCGGACATGGCAAGTTCGGTAGGTAACGGAGTTTTGTGGAGGCGATCGGCGATGGCGATCTCTCGCGCCGGGCCTACGTACAGGCCATGTTCCGGAGCGAATAGGGGTGGCAGGCGAACGCCTCTTTCTGCGAAGAAGTGATGCTAGCAAAGAAGAAGGCCAACCGCATAAATCAAAAGCAACCACGCCCCAGACGCCGCTGGGATTCCGATACCGATTTCCGGTCACCGGACAAATTCGAATATCAAAAAAAATATTCTCAACAAAATCGGTCCTTTTGCGTCGTACATCAGGGGGCCTCGCAAAATATATCTTGCCCACAACAAAATTTGGTCTTGCCCCGCCACTGCAGCTATGGCTGTGGCACAGGACCTAGCATGTAGTCAAACATTTTTATCTAGGATATAATCCTCTAATCTATAAAATGATTCTCTACATAAGGTGTTTTTAATTTGATTGGAAGTCAAATATACTACTTAAATATATTATTTATTTCCTCATGCATGTTTTAAGATTTGATTTATTTAGATGGCGAATCTCAAGTGGTATTTTATTACAAAATTTTACGCAGTACAGTAAGAGCTATGTACTTTACGATGTTGCAGTTGAACTAATAAGTATTTATAAGTTTAATTATTTTTACCGACTTCACAAAAAGGAGGAAGTACTATGTTCGGATGTTTGTATGTTTTTTTTTCGGTTCACCGAATACTTCGCCAATCATCGACGTCCCATTTTCATCAAGTTTAGATTTGATGATGGGATCCATGAGGAATCGAGGGAAATCCTTAAATATCATAGGCAAACCTATGGTGTTTTTGGTATTTTCATCTAGATTTTAAGCATTTACAGTAAAAAAGAAACATTTGATGGAGTAGAACTGATGAAGAAGACCATGGCCAATGATAAATGATCTTTATTTTGTAAGTAGGTATAAAAAACACTTTTACACGTCATTTTTTTTTTTTGATAGATTAGTCCGATGTTTCCTAGCAGACTACCCTGAGAAGAAACACCGAAACAAACTCAGGGGTCAGTCTCTTTTGAAGTCCATACAGAAAATATGTATTGGTCAAATCCTCTGGTTATAAGTGTATCGCAACTAAAAAGGGTGAAATAAAAAACTTTTTACAAAAAAATATACCGATTTCACTAAAAAAAAACTTTTTCGGAAATCGGTGTTTAATAAGAAATAAACAATACCGAGAAACACCGACTTCCGAAAAAGTTTTTTTTTTATATATTTAGTGCAGTCGATATATTTTTTTGTAAAGTTTTCTTGTAACATAACAGGCCCGATCAATCACTTACTGCAATGCTTGTAAATTTTAATTATTTTGTACATAATGAAACGCCGTTTTATTGGGGGAACAGTAGCCAATTTCCACGAAAAGCCCAAAAGCTTTATTTAATATATCCATTTTGTGAGAAAGTTCTGCCACTTCTTTTTCAGTTTGGCTGGAGCATCATCATCATCAGCCTAGCGTAAGTCCCGGTTGCTACCTTGGCTTTCACCTCGGTGCCCGGGGTCCGCTTTCCTGCCTAGTCGTCTCCACTTCGCTCGGTCTTTTGCGTCCTCTGCCTTAAGCCCATTAGCACGCATATCGTCCCTTACGACGTCGATCCATCGCCTCTTAGGCCTACCTCGTTTTCCGGGTCCCGGCGGAGGCGGCATAGCGAGGCATCTGTTACCCACGTAGTCTGCCGGTTTTCGTAAAACGTGGCCATACCAGCGTAAATGACCCTCCTGCAGTTTATCCGCTATGTCACGGACCTGAAGGCTGCACCGGATGCGGGAGTTCTTAATGCGGTCTTTCCGCGAAACTCCAGACATCCAGCGCAGCATATTCATTTCCGTGACACGCAGGCTTTGCTTATGTCGTTCAAGTACAGGCCACGCTTCACTGCCATACAAAAGGACAGGCCTAATGATGGTCTTATAGACCTGTCCTTTGAGCCTAACCGGCATTTTCGGGTCACAGATAACACCCGCCACCTCACGCCATTTCGCCCAGGCCGCCGAGATACGCGACTCGACGTCGCAATCGACGTCCCCGGACTCGTGGAGCACCGATCCCAAGTACCTGACCTGTTCCGTGCGCTCAACTGTGTCTTCGCCAATGCGAACAGGAGCAGCGTTAGTTGTGTTACAGGCCAAGTACTCGGTCTTCGCCGCATTAATCTTCAGACCGCCGTTTTCCAGCGATTCCTTCCACGCTGCCACACGTCGAACCAAGCGCCCACTGTCCGAATCCGCCAGCGCGATGTCGTCTGCATACATGAGCAGCCATGGCGGCTGCTCATGTAAGTCCCTGATGGTGGAGGACAGCACGTCCAGCACCACGCTGAACAGAAACGGACTAAGGACAGAGCCCTGGTGAACTCCGACGGTGATGGGGAAGGGTTTCGTATCGCCAACAGCGGTCCGAACCACAGAACCGGAGTCTCGGAACATATCTCGGATGATGTCAACATAGGTCTCGGGCACTCCTTTAGATCTCAGCGCCCACCAGATCACATCACGGGGGACACAGTCGAAGGCCTTCTGCATGTCTAGGAACAAGAGGTGCAGAGGCGTATTCTTCGATCTGTATCCCTCCATGGTAACCCTTAGGGCAAAGATGGGATCCATGGCGCCATGGCCTGGTCGAAACCCATATTGACATCCCGAGACGGTGCACTCCTGTCGGATCCGAGAGTCAATCACCCGCTCGAAGAGCTTCATGGTGTGGGACATAACCTTAATCCCACGGTAGTCGCCACACTCCTGCACCGATCCCTTGCCTTTGAAGACTGGAGTGATAATACTCAGTCTCCATTGACTCGGGATCTTTCCGGTGAGGAGCATGCGGTTAAATAGGTGGGTTAAGATGCCCACACCACGAGGACCGATGGGTCCTCGATGGCGATGGCCTTCCAGGCTTCAATGGGGACTCCATCGGCACCGACAGCTTTCCGGTTCTTCATGCGGCGAAGGGCCACATGCACTGCCGTGCAGATACTAAAACGCAGTAAAAGTATTGTAAAATACGCTATTTTACTGCGTTTTAGTGTCTGCACGGCAGTGCACTTCTTCAGGCGTAACCGGGGGCACAAGTCCCTGATTTGGAGGGAGAACCGGAGACAACACCTCTTTGTGCTGCTTGTTCAGCAGCTCGTGGAAATACGAGCGCCATCTCTCCTTCACCGCGAGGTCCTCGCATAACAGATTGCCGTCAGGGTCTCTTACACAGCGGCACTTAGAGATATCCAGTGCCGCTTTGACCCTGGAACGTGCCAACTTATAAATGAGCTTTTGCCCCTCAGACGATTCCAACTTATCATAGAGTGGCTGTAAGTGGTCTCGTCTGGCTCTGGCTACGGCCCTCTTGGCGGCACGTTTTGCGGTTCTGTATGCGTCGCGGTCTTCGGGAGATTTGGAAGCTTGCCACGTTTTGAAGAGGGCTTTCTTCTCTCTGATCTCCCTCTGGACTGTGTCATCCCACCACCAAGTCTCCTTGTCACACTTGCGGCCGCCCCTGGACAAGCCGAGCACCGACTTTGCCGCCTCAGTGATGGCAACCTGAATCCTGTCCCAGTGGCTTTGCACAGGTTCGCCATCGGTACCATCGCACTTATCGCCGATGGCCGACGCGAACGACTGGGACGTGGCTTCATTCAATCGCCACCACCGTATACGGCGTTGTTGGCGCTCAACAACCTTGACCCTAGGCTTGACGCGCAAGTCCATGACAAGGAGACGGTGTTGTGCAGTTTGGCTGGAGCAATTCTTCATTATTTTTTATTGGGTGGACTCAGATTTTTGCATTTATCCATATCCTAATTTTGACCACATCGCTCAAAAATTTTATTATTACTAGCAGATTTTATATTTTCGTGATCACCTGATGAACACAATTATTATTTATTGTGCAGTAAGTATATTTAATACTAAGCAGAAGGACGGTATTTAAGTGGCAGAGAATGACTGAAGCATTAATGCCCGTTTTCACCAACAGCCCCTAAAAAGTCACCTAAGTAAGGTCCACTTAACTTAAGTCCACCTCTGTGCATATGTGTTGCATAAAGATAATAATAATAATTCTTTATTGACATAATTTACAATTTTGATTATAGGATTCTCTAACGCCTGCGCTAGTAAAAACTGTGTTGCAGGTGTTAGTGTCTTCCCTACAATAAAGTGACAAATAAATCTTACGTCAGACAAAGTGTGTTAAAAGAAAAACAAAATGAAATATAATATTTTTACGTAGTACCTAATAGACAAAAACATGCTGCCATGAGTGTGTGTTTGTGTTTTTATGGTGTGTGGATGTATATGTGATGCCATGTAATGGTATGTTAGTGTGTGTGTGATGGTGTGTATGTGTTTATCTGTAAGTGTGTTTGTGTATATTTGAGTGGTTATGCATGCGACTGTGATTATATATGCGTGGGCATGTAGATGTGTGTATGTATGCTTATGTTGTTTGTTGTGAGTAAGGATATGTGTTACTGTTTACCTATGATATTCAGAAATTATGTTTTTATTAAATTTTCTACTTCAGTGTAGTCCATTGCTTTTAACCAATTGAATAAAATAGTCTTAAATTTATTGTTATTTAATTTGCTTACTTTGCCATTTTTCTGATTTTTATTCAATGTATTATATATTTTTGGTGCTAGGAAAGTGTAGTGTCTTTTAGCAAACGCTGTTCTAGTGCTAGATATCTAAACAAGTAAAACTCTGGCGAAAAAGCCTATACTTCAAAAAGGAACGGTAGTCACTTTCTTCAAAAGCCAATACATCAGATCATTCCCTACAGAAACACTGTTTCTATATTGTTCATAAAGAAAAAGACCATTTGGAATTAAAAGTGTTTTTAAGAAAAAAAAATATTCTCGATCGATAACAATAAGTATAGTCGTTTGATTCGAAAAATAGTTGTTCCCTCAATTTTAGCTACCTAGAAAGTTTTAATCCAGGAGTATTTAAAATATGTAATTTTATGGATTTTGGTGTGCTCTTTCCAAATTTTGACTTTGCCAATTCGTATTTTTGCCTTTTGTACCATCATATTGGAAAAATGCGCCTAAAAACTGAAAAAGCACATCACAAAAAAAATCGGAAATAGCACATTCAAATTTATAAAGTTACTTAGCCCTGGACAACTTTCCATGTAAAACAAGGAACTCACGAAGCGGTTTTCACCCACAGCCGCCACGGTTGCAGGCCCGCGGCTTATGTAAAATGCTGTTAAATATCGGCGCTTGAAAGGCAAAAATTACTAACCGACACTGAGCATACTTTACAAAATGTTATTGGGCCCCATCAGTTTAAAGAGTTTATCATTGATTCGAAAAGAAGAAGAAGAAAGTGTTATTTATAATTAATAACTTTAAATCACTCTTGGCAATGTCTACTCAATGTCGCTTAGTATTTTTTTTTTCAAGCAATGGATATGTAAAAAAAATAACTTAATCGGCCGCCAGTTTTGCGGTCGAAATTCGCAACCGTTATGGCTTTTGTAGATCTACCGCCTCGTGAGTTTTAAAATAATATAGCTGTTTCCTCTACAGCGGCGGGCGTGGGTGAAAACCGCTTCGTGAGTTCTTAGCCTCAAACTATCAAATTACTTTATTCAAATCCCTTTTCTAGTATAATAAGGCCGATGTAACTTAGCGAGTCTGAACACATAGGCTTTGCGAACTTTAGCGAATATACACTCGTAAAAACTGTCATTAGCAATTACATTTTAAACAAAAATGCGAATTAATAATTTATAATGAAAGGACCAATACCTACACATAATCTGCCACTGAATCAGTTAGATTCAGCGGCAGATTTAAAAAATAAAATAATAATTACTTAAATACCCACATAACTAAACGAGAAACCCGACTGCCTTAAAAGCATTAAATGAAAACATGCTATACGTATACTACTAAGTAACATTTGCTCCAATATGTACCACGAACCATAAACACACACAAACGCTCGAAAAGTATTATCGTCCTTACTGACCCTATTAAGTAAAAGACTGCAAAGCCACAAATATTCAACATAACGTTAAGTATTTATAGACTTACGAGCGAAAAAAGTATCACGTAAGTCAAGCAATTGAAGATAGATTCTATAGCTACTTAAATCTTTCTTTAGATTTAAGTAGGTATAGAATTTATTCACCCTTAGATCCTGAATCAGATCCACTATTAACTTCATGTAAATCCTAAGAATCATCACAATGACGGCGAAAATATTCTTCAGTATTCGTACTTCCTATTTAAAAAGAAAATGATGCGCAGCGCAAGTGTTTTTGATTTGAATACCTACGTGATCATAGCAGTTAACAGTATATTTAATGTAAACGTAAGAAAGAGATAAAAGAAATTTAACGTTACTTTTCGTATGCACTTGGTAACGTTATCAAGCCCTTGGTCTTGGTAACGTTATTATTTACCGATAAAATATTCAATAACGTTAAGTCAGTTTACCGGTAAAATTTGTCACAAGTAACGTTATCAAGCATAACGTTACCTCTACTAATAACGTTACCTTCTCACGATGAAAGTAACGTTACCAGATTTTTAACGTTATTCAAAGCCCTGCTAGTTGCACTTAAAAAACTTGCTCCTATATGGGTATTTTCTAAGCTCGTTTGATTTTATATTAGACTTGCTAAATGCTATTATAAGATGTCAGACTAATATCAGCGTTGCATAAGAGTGCTGTGAGTACGTGTATTTTTTATCTTATTTGAAACTAATATAAGATCAATAGCACTGGATAAGTATGATATGAGAGTGATTGTGGATCATATTTACAGTACAAAAAACAAGACACATATAGAAGCGTTTGATCTTAAATCGATTTTGGGAATAACTAATTTTAATAGTTTTAAGAGAAGTTTTGCTAGCCATATTTTATTTTTAAATTTAATAGTAACAATGGATTACAAAAACTGGAAAAGATTTAAGAAAACTTTTAGCTACTGTTTGTAAGTTGATAAAAAGTATAGCGCCGCGCGCGCCGACGATTAAATTCTTGTTTTCTCTCTATGTCGATTTAAGGTTTTATATAAAATTGCGAGGAACCCTAATTTATTCCAATATGGAGTTATCTTCAGTATACTGAATGCTAAAATTAGAGGAAACAGTCTTACATTAGTCTAATAGTGCGCTTGTAAAATGCAGCTATCCTAATGGCGACCCTATCAATACAAATTAACAAACAAAATAATTAAACGAAAACAGGAGAGACCTTACAAGGCGCATGAATTTTGAAGTGTAAAATGGGGTCTAATTAACAGTAAATAATAAATTCCAATACGATTACATACCGTAAAACTACTTTTACACAACTATTATTATATATCACTTTCATACAACATTAACTTCAAGCAACTTTAATTTGTTTTCATCTTATTTCAAACGTACACGAACTTTTAAGTTGGATCTGACGTAAAATTCTCAAAATATTCTAACCACAGATCAATATGAACCTATGCAGGCTTACAAGATACTTACGTAAATGCAATATGAGCCAAAATCAGCTTAAATTAATTTTAGCTAGATTTCAGTAAGTGTAAACAGCAATCAATTAGACTGATATTAGAATGATATTAAACTAAATATGCTTATAATGGTGCCCAAATCCAGGCTAATATCATTATATAGGAGTAATGTAAGAGCAAAAAAATAGTAGTCTTGAGATAGTTGTAAGCCTAGTTTTTGCTAGTTGGGGACGCAAAAGACCGAGCGAAGTGGAGACGACTAGGCGGGAAAGCGGACCCCGGGCACCGAGGTGAAAGCCAAGTTAGCAACCGGGACTTACGCTAGGCTGATGATGATGGTTGATGGCAAACGACCAAGGGACCGCTGCCTAAAAATGTGGGCAGATCAGGTCTGCTACACACTGGGCACCCAATTACACGTCGCACTTATGACGCCAAGAACCATCACAGATGTCGAGACACCATCAATAAGAAGCTAATCCAGCGGGAACTTCACGACCCACAGTAATGAAGAATATGACTCGGGGAAGAAGAAATCCCCAATAAATCAAAATATACGTACCAGGATGTGTATTCTATGGTGCACAGACTTGGTTTTTGAGTAACATCCAAAGGTCCAAACTTAAGATTTGTCAACGTGTTATGGAGCTTAGTATAATAGGTGTTAAAATAACGGATCGCGTTCGAAATACTGTACTGGGCTCCAAAACGCAAATCATTAACGTGGCTCAGAAGTCTGCTCAGCTTAAGCGGGACTGGGCTGGACATGTCTGCCGCATGCCGGTCGAGCGGAGGGCCAGTAGAACACAAAGTTGGTGCCCTGAAATAGCACGAAGGGGTCGCGGCAGACCAAGGAGATGACGGGATGCCTTCTTTGGAAATTAGCAAGAAGTGGCTCAAAACCGAGAACACTGGAAAAAATGGAGGGAAGCTTTTGCTCAGCAATGGGACAGTAAGGGCTAGAAAAGAAAATACGTACCAGAGAAGTCAGAAGATAATGTAAATACTGCTTTTGGGTGGTATAGTGGCTCAATCCTGTTCCTGCGCCTGGACGAAGGCTGATCGTAGTTTGAGAAGTAGATTGTCACAAACTTTTCAACCACCATCTTCGTTTTTTTTTCTGCATTACATAGATAATTTCTGAAGAACGGAAACACTATGCCGTGTTGGTTTAGATTTACTCCATCCTGAAAAAGATAAATTACTGTATTAATCTTTTAAGAATGTAATTTACGATTAACAGGCCAGACCTCGTCGTCCGGACGTCCGGCAACCGTCCGAACCAAGTCAGAGCCGTTGACGGCGCGTAGTGTTCTACGTGCGGTAGTAGGGGCCTTGCAGCCCCAATGCCTACTTGGACCTTAGAAGTACTTCTGAAAAGGTAACCCATGGTCCTAGAACGCAAAGGGCAACCTAAGGAACATAGATACGGTTTTTGTCAGTAAAAGTCGGACAAGCCCTCTCGCTCGACCTAAGAACTGGAGAGGTCAAGAAGTCAGATGCAATGAGGGTGGCTATTGTAGTTTGTCCGATTAGATTTGAGGGTAGTTATTGGGTTGAGGAACGCACGCACGCACTTCGGGGGTTTACGCGGCTTTGGAGGCCTACCTTCTTTCGTAATTTTGTGACTACTTATGTTCGAGTTCACTTCTGTTTCGATTGTGTACTCTCCATCGTTGTAACGTGTAATTTGGATTATTAAAACCCCTAATTCGCCAAATAAACCGTCGTTTGTATTCAAACACCCCTATAAGTTTACATTTTCCATGATCCAAATGATCATGATGATATTTTTTTATACCGCGTACATCGAGGGACTGGAACTGTTTGCCGGCTGCGGTCTTTCCGACCGTTTATAATTTAGGTGTCTTCAAGGCTCTTAATAAACTAGTGCGCCTTACCATCAACGATTGCTTCACTGTTTACCATCAACGATTGCATCACTGTTTACCGTCAGGTAGGATCACAGTCAAGCACTAGTTTATTGCAATTAAAAAAAAAACAGACTTAAGGTCAGGTGGGGTAAGAGAAACATAGTTTACTGGTTTTTGAACATTATGACTTCCAGCTAGTATAAATATGTATGTATTCTAATAGCAATACAAACAAAGTTTCGGTAACGAACCATGCTAACTTTTATTTTAACACAGAAATTGATTCTTCCAGCAATGACGGCACAATCGGAAATCAAAGCCAGATCTTTTAATTGTTTCTCTTTCCCGAAATTTGGGGTAAGAGAAACACTTTGATTTGTACAAGTAAAACCACGTATTTTTATATGTATCTCTAGAAATTTGAGAACTGCCTTTCGGCCTAATGGAAATGAAACCATGACATAGTTAAAATATGGTTTAATTTAGCTTTACTGAAGAATAAAGTAAATTTGGGGTAAGAGGAACATATAAGTAAGGTCAGGGGTGGTAAACTACGAATATTAAAAACATTATTAAACACGGTTTTTAATAAAAAAAAATAAGAAAAACAAACGATGAATTTCTTTAAGTATTTATTTATTATTAATAGAAGTATCTAAATCACTTTCCAACTTCAACTGAATAAGAACAAATACAAATAATTGTGAAAATCTTTGTTTAGGTAAAGAAACGTTCATCATAAAGGTGACTTTACACCTTTACGATCATAAAACCGATTGATTGAGTATAGTTGCTCTTGGTATTCCATACCCGACAGTGCACCAATTTTAACAGCTGCCAATGCTTCTAATAATTTTTATTTTGGGTAAGAGTTCCGTTCCGTTTTTCTTATATAATTTCGAGGCATTTTACTTTTTCTGTAACAAATAAATATATCTATCTATCTATATACCACATCCAATACGACAAAAATTGCACTGCCACACAAATTAAAGCTGTGTAATAAATACAGGCTCATGCACACATAGCTCCGAACACCGAGTTAAATTATCTATACCTACCTAAATTAAATAGGTAATATTTCAACTTGCAAAATGTTTGTTACTCCTAAAACCGGGAAAGAGGAACATGATGTTTCTCTTACCCTGGTATGGTAGTTCCTCTTTCCCAGCTTGGTGTTTTGTACGTTATGTTTTTGATGACATCGAAAAAGCACTAAAAACACATGCTACAAGCAACATAACATGCGGAAAATAAAGATTCAACTTTAAAATCATACTTACCAACAAAATTTGCCCTATTACAGATGTTTTTCATCCTTAAAAAATCGCACAAAAAAGACGCCGCTAGGTCACTATTTTATAGTTTGTCAACTGATTATTTTCTTTCTCTTTTACTCACGTACTGAGTGTGTTGTAGCGTCATCAATACAAAAATATTAAAACTATACCTGATACTGTTTTATCGACGTAGTAACCATAGAGCTAGGCTTTATAGTTTTCTATTTATGAGTTACTGTTCCTCTTTACCCAGCGTCCCTCTTACCCCACTTGACCTTACCAATTCTATTAATCTAGGGAACTTGACGGTCACAGATTTTACATAAGATACAGGATCTAACTCTTCACACAACGGATTGCCTTCCAACCAGAGCTTCTCTATTTTACTGCTGACCCTCGATAATTCCGCAACTGAGGGTATCTGTAAAATAATATTTAGAGTATTTTAATCTACAAGTATATGGGGAGTGTAAGGCCCAGCGCACACCGCCGGAGGCGCGGCGGAGCGCAATCGAAGACAACAATGTAATATAAACCTTAACTACCTTGACATACGGTCTATAAAAGTATAAACTCGCATGCGGCGCTGGTGGATCACATAAGGTCAGTCTTAAAAATACTAATATTCCGAATATTGCAGAACCAACTGAAATTCTGACCTAAATGTAAAAGCTATCGTAAGCCATATTCTCGCTAGATGGCGCTGATTTATATATCACCATACCCATACCATGCAAGAGATTTTGATACAGTATGCCATAGACTATACACTTAATCAGTATGCACTAATAAAAAGAGCAATAAACAAGGAAGATTTGTGTGCATAAATTGCGATTTGCACTCGTGTAAAACTGAGCGGGTTCCACGGGTAATCAAAATAAAATCGTCCAGAACATTTTTTTATAAGTCACCGTCTAATAATATTTTTATTTGTAATTTTCCCAAGACAGTGAAGTTTTTGAAAGGGGAGGCCTTTGCCCAGTAGTGGGACACAAAGTATAAAAAGTAGTCTCACTTCTCCTATAGTTGGATGAATAAGGCGTCTTTTTAGGGCGCGTTTACATAAAATGGGAATATAAACACGGCCGCGTGCTTGCTATCTTTTTTTATAGCAATTTAAACTGTATTGACTAGTCACGACGTAGGTACAGCGGCCGCGTTCTAATTTTCGTGTCGTCTAACTAAGTCCTTAATTTAATTGTATCAATCTTATATGAAAACGAAATATAAATGTTAATAAAAACTTACATTATTATTGCTGAAGTTCATAGCCGTCAAATCTGCTTTGATGAAGAAGTTCAATACATCTAATGGTATTTGGCTGAAATCATGAAATTTTATTTATTACTCATCATCATCATGATCCTGTCATTTTTCCATGTTATTTGGGGTGGGCGTTACACGTTTTCTTCAAACTAATTGAAAATAGGGTACAAGGAACAGCTAGCTGGAACATAGTAGCAAATTGATGCAGTATATCTCATGGTACCTACATGTACCTATAGTTCCAGGTCTAGACCTGAAATTCCTATTGATTTCGTGTTTGTGAGCTTACATGTTTGTAAACGCTCCTACGATACTGGATTATTTCTTTTCCATTTCTAGTAATTTCTAATTTTTATAAGGGTCGTATGGGGACAGTTTAAAAAAAAAAACCATCTAAGTATCAATTGATCTCGTGTGGGAAGGGTTCCGTACTATTATCAACTTAGACACTATTCCAACCAAAAATAGAACTTCCAGATTGAGTGTTTCCCACAAAATGCAACATTCATATTGAAAGCATTTAGTGATACGTGTGTGCGTGCGTAACTATATTTTGGAAATTATTATAGACGAGTTTAAAAAAAATAGTTTTTTTTAGAATAGGCTATAACTTTCTTTATTATGATAATTTCCAACTGCAAAAAGAGTATTTAAATATAATGACCAACCCTTTTAGTTACACTCTGTATATAATTGTTTGCTACTATAAAACAAAATGGAAAAATAATAAATAATATAATTTGTGTAGCTACCTTAAATTATTATTGCTTAAGTTTAACATTTTTGTGTCTCTTCCCATTCTGAGCATCAATATTTTAAAGTTGGCAAGAAGAGATATTTTGTAAAAATATATTTTCTTATCTGTAAATTCTGAAAGGGAAATGAAAGTCATAATTAGTAAATTACCTCAAAATATTACAGCAATCAAATTATGTAAAATATTTGTTTTGTTATTTTAAAATAAAAAAAAATACCATACAAATCATCATAAGATCATACTAATTTATCTATTAGAAATTGTGATAGTCTGATTTTATATAGATTAATAATACTATTGCACATTGAGGCTGATGGCAGCCCCAGTGAGTAAATAAACATTATATTAATTTATTAAAATATATTATTATTATTAATTATTTTTGTTTAATAATTACAATTATTTATTTATGCATATATTTTTTAATGTAAGGTAACAGCCACTTTAGTTAAATAAATTAATACATAAACCTCAGTAAAGAAGTCTCATAACTTACCAGGATCATCACAAAAGTTAGATAGATCCAGCTCACATTTCTCACTGAATCTTCGGCTTACGATACCAGATACAATTTCGTCAATAGTAGTCATCGATTTAAAGAAGTCTACAGAAGTCTTGTCATTGAATAGTACGTCCACACTGTACATGTTTTTGTTATAGGGAAACATAAAATCAAACTTTATGATTTTTGATAACAAATACAAATTGGATGTGTAGAAAGTAGCTATATCTCCCTGCGTAGAGCAGTTGACGGGTATTAAGACAGTGCCGAAGTATGAGGAAATACTGTCAAACAGTTCATGTAGAGTATCTTGCCAATTGTGTATCTGAAAATATAGTTTAGTATTAAAATAAGATAGATAGATAGATATATTCTTTATTACACACCAAAAATAAAATTAACAATAGGAACTTAAAATTAAAAGAGTGTCACAATGGGCAGTCTTATCGCTAAAATTTTTTAAAGACAACCTTGGGATGGATTTGACAAAGAAGGAAAAGAAAGATACATAGGTTCATAAGGTTAAATGATTAAGTTCAAATATCCATTTACTCTATCAATTCTTAAGAAGTTAGAAAAAGTTAATTATTCAGATAGATTTATTTTATTTTATTTTATTTATTTGGCTCACCAACAATTGACTACACACATAATAAGACATGAAAAACATGGAATAAACTTATAGACTAGTGCAGCAATTCCTTACAGGTAAGCACAACATGCGTAACTTAACTGTCAGTAGCCTCTTAAGAGTAACTTACTCACTAAACACAATAATTACCGCTTATATCTAAAAACTAAATAATTTGGAATTAAAACTAAGTTAACAAGCCAGCCCGATCATCACATTGTTTCTTAATGATTTTATGTACAATACTTTTAAACCTACCAAGTGAGTCAGAGTGTACATCGATAAGATCACTGTAGTTGTTTAATAATTTGCATAGACGCGGGATGGGAGAATTAGCACCAAGAACGGTTCTACGAAGAGGAGGACGTAAGGGAGTTATAGGAGTTCGTGGACTTTTCGTAGGCACACGAAATTGGATGCAGCTCAACAATTGGGGACAGTCAATTTTACACCTCAAGATTTTAAATATAAATAATAAGTCCAGTAAATCTCTCCTCTTCTGTAGGGATATCATATTAAATTTATCATTCCTTTAGATAAAGATAATTTCTTTTTATCCTTTCTAAGATAAGAATCTTCAAATTTTTAACCTTTCCAATACCATAATTAGAGACATATTAGAAAAACAATAGGTGTGCAAACACCGGTGTTCACTTGGGGCTCAAAAGTATATCATAAATTTTTAAAATGTATGTAGTATGTACAACATAGTTTTGTACTGTTTATTTTATTTAAGAACTAGCTGTGCCCGCGACTTCGTCCGCGTGGAATAGTTACTTTGGGCATCATATTTATTTTTGCAAACAACCTCAGCTTTATAAATTATAGCTGTTACCCAAGACTTTGCCCGTGTCAATTTCTGTTATTAATTTAAACAATTTAGTTTTTAAAAGAACATAATTATCTAAAAACTTCATAGAGCTACACTTGGGCATGCCATAATCTCGGCTTACCGCCGAGATTATGGCATGCCCAAGTCCCCTCTTTGAGGCGTGGTGGATAGACATCACGCAGGACATGACGCAGGTTCTCACCGGACATGGGAAGTTCATGAGATTCCTGCGCCGGATTCGTACGGAAGAGACACCCAGGTGTCGCCACTGGGTGGCCAGCACGGAGGACACGGTGGAGCACACGTTGGAGGTGTGCATTGCTTGGGAAGAGCATCGCCGTGTCCTCGTGGGGGTGATCGGCGGCGGCGATCTCTCGCGCCGGGCCTTGGTTCAGGCCATGGTCCGCAGCGAAGAAGAATGGCAAGCGGTCGCCTCCTTCTGCGAAGCAGTAATGCTCGTAAAGGAGGAGGCCGACTGCATAAGGCAAGGGCAAAAGCGCCCTCGCCGTAGTCGTCGCCGCCGCGATCCTGCCGATATCCGGCCACCGTAGACGCTGGCTTGCGGTCGGTGAGCAATGGGTAGCTCGCCGTCCGGTTGTCTGGTAACAGTCCAAACCGAGACCAAGTCGTCGACGGCGTGCACTGCTCCCGCGCGCCTCAAGGTGTTGTCAGCAAACAATAGGGGCTCTTCGGGGTCGAAGCCTCCTGGAGCCGAGGGTTGGTGCGAAAGCGTTATACCGGGGCCTTGAGAATAAGGCAAGGGAGGAACGGGGTAGGTGGTTTAGTCAGTAAGAGTCTGACGCTGTTTCCCGCTCCGCCCAAGAGCGGGATTCGTCATTGGATGATTTTTACCTACCATAAAAAAACCCATCCGCGCCGCCCGCAAGCACATCATGCATCGTGTGTGAATTTTATATCGGAGTTATTTTAAAATTGCAATATCTTCTAAGATGTTCATTGAAATTAAATGATGTCAAAGACAATTTTGTTTACAATTACATACTCTTAATCAACAACACATTTATTTGGATAAAGTTTAATATTACTATGTTGATACAACTCTAACAAATAATTGGTAATAATGCATTTATTTCGGCCAAATTTTATACCCATAAAAACGGTTCTAGTGAGTTAACCTTAAAAGATAGACATATACTGTCGCGGACTTTTTTTTAGATCATTTTAAGAGGAATAATTCTTTCCTACATATTTTTTTGGTATCTTCTACCGTTTTCGCAGCGCACGCAACGGAAGCCCTCAAAGATGAATATTTTCTCCCGTTTTTTCCACATTTTCCATTGTTTCTTCGGTCCTATAAGTCACATTGTGATGTTACATAGCCTAAAGCCTTCCTCGATAAATGATCTATTCAACACAAAAAGAATTTTTCAAATCGAACCAGTAGTTCCTGAGATTAGCGCGTTCAAACAAACAAACAAACAAACTCTTCAGCTTTATAATATTAGTATAGATAAGAATTTCTTCTGGTTATAACAATTCATTATTTACCTTGATAATATCATCACAATAAAGATTAAACTTCAATTTATCAAGACAAATTTTTTTAGGCCAAGAGAATAATGTAGTACTTAGTACATCTATACTAATATTGTAAAGTAGAAAGATGTGATTTTATGTTTGTCTGTTACTATTAAACTCAAACATTAAACCGATTTCAAAAACCCTTCCTTAAAAAGCTACATCTTCACTGAGTAACATAGGCTACCTATTGATTTTCTACTTTCATGCGGACGAAGCTGCAGGCAAAAGTTTTTTTTTTTAAATAGCCTATGTATGTCCCACGGCTGGGCAAAGGACTCCCCTTTTTCCTTTCAAACCTCTCTGTCTAGGGCGACCTCCAGCCACGTTTGCTCCACACTGGCAGAAGTTAATAGTAATTAAAAAGGGTACGAACCGACTAAGCCGGTAAGTAAACAACATACCATTATCTTGTGGAAATAATGTTTAGCAGATTTATCTTCAGTTTGTAAACAATTATCAATACTTTCAACGATAACAGAAGATGCTGTTACTCTGTTGAGGAGGAATTTCTTGTATTTCTGAAGTAAATAGTTATCAGACGTCATTGCGAGAGTTTTTTGATACACTTATTATTATACTAAAGAAAATAAATAAATTTTTAGATCGACAACAAGCGAACTGGACGAAATTGACAGAAGTCAGTGTCAACTGTCATGTCAACAGTATTTTTTTTTGGAATTATAGGATCCTTTAGGCACTGACTTTTAGGTCATTTTTATTTACTTATGTGAAATACATTTAGAATACAGTTGGCTAATTATTACTATTAGAATACTGCTTTAGCACATACTGATGTTTTTTCTTGGCAAACTTCGCCGAGGTGGTCAACTATTCAAATTAATTCTGTTCCATTTTATCGAGATCGCACCGGGTCAATGATTCCACATAATGTTCATATGTGCAAAAATTTTAAATGAAATGTTATACCATTTTTAAAATCCATTAGAGATCAATTGATTAATTAAAATAGCATTCGAATAATACCGCTAAAAACTCAATCAAGATATTCTACATCTATGCTCACTAGTGTTGGTTTTAATAATACTAATTGACTTTTAAATATAGTTTTATTATTTCAACACTAGTAATTGGTGACATCACTGACTGTATTCTCTTTGGATAACTTTGACAATTCAATTATTTATTTCAAGATTTATTGACTCGGCTGAGTTGTTACAAGTATTAAGTGTTTTCATTATCTTTACGGGAGATTATTTCCAATTATGAATAAGCCAGCAATAATATTATTACTCTGCAAAATTGCACTTTTTGTATTAGTTTTTATGAGTGTAATTTCACATGTCATAGCTGATTCGGCCCCTAAAAAGATGCAAATTGGGGTTAAAAAAAGACCCAGTGAATGTCCAATAAAGAGCAAAAAAGGAGACCTTTTGCACATGCATTACACGGTAATTTATTATCTACTACTATACATTTATTTCTGTGAAACAACTGTAGTCATAACCTTCAGAATGAAGTATCTATGTGGATACCAGGCTACATAATTTCCCCGGCCACCTCAGGTGTGGGATGATTAAGCCCTATTCAATAATAAGTCATGTTCTACTTGTGGCTCAGAGATGTGAACAAAATAGACAAAGTTTATCGGGCCTGATGCCTGCTAGGACTACAGGTTTTTCGAAAGAATGGAATGTATATGATTTTTGTCAGTCAAGGTTTGCAACTACTTGTTCTGTTCACAGCAGAAGAAGTTAGATGATGATTTCTCGTTTCACGAAAAGGCTACATGATTTTTATAAATATGTGCCACATGCAATGCCTTTAACACTAGAAAGACGGGAAAATCTATCTACCTACAGAGACGGCGACCGGTCAAATGACTGCCCCAATTTATTTAATATATTTTGTTATTTATGTGTTAAAATTGGTAACTATAGTAATAAAACATGGGTGGAGTATATCATTATTTATGTAATTTACATACAATTTTTACATTTTAACATGTTATTTACGTTACAAGAGCCGTAAAGTGGCTTTTTGCAAGAGTCGCATACGCCGTACTTGGTAGCATTGTAAAACGTCACAGGTTCTGGCTTTTTCTAAGGATGATTAGAATCTACTTCAACATTGTCATGTAACGTGCTGAGCACTAAAAAATCATTATTTTCGTGACATAACTTTTGAAAAAAAAAAAATATTCCCCAAGTTTTAAAAAAAACTCACACACAAACTCACAAAAATACTCCACAACTCATTTACTTGAATATTTTTTGCACCGTATGCACCTCGAGCATAACATATAGCGATAAAACTGATAAATGGTACATTATCATCCTCACTACCGCATTCTACACTTTCAGAGCCACAATCCGATTCATCTTCACAAATATTTTGCAATAGTGAAAGTATTTCGTCATTTTGAAGGCTTCGAGACATTTTTCACGAATCACTTACAATAATTCTGACAAAATTGATAGGCAGTCGTAACTATACTGACTCATTTGAAAAGCATACTCCAAACAATGGACAAAGCGCATATTATTTCGTATTCTACCTTCTCATATTACAAATAAATACTTATCCGATATCAACCTCATGACTGCCGTATATCAAGATTTTAAAAAACAAAAGAGACGAGAGTTATTTTTATTACTACTTCTATAGTTTCGTTTAACTAGTAATATTAATAAAAGTCACAAAGTCTCAGTACATTAAGTCCAATAGTTTTTGAGTTATTCAAAATTTAAATTCAAATTGCAGTCAAATGACTGCTTCCGTCTTTCTAGTGTTAATATATAAGAAATTGAAGGACTAACTCTTTAACACTTCTAATTTTCAGGGTACCCTGGACGATGGCACTGAATTTGATAGTTCAATTCCACGAGGAAACCCTCTCACCTTCACTTTGGGTTCGGGGCAAGTCATTAAGGGCTGGGATCAGGGCCTGATAGGTATGTGTGAAGGAGAGCAGAGGAAACTAGTCATTCCGCCTCATTTGGCATATGGTGAAGCTGGTGCGCCACCGAAGATACCAAAGTCTGCAACACTAACATTCCATGTTGATCTTGTTAAAATTGAAAGAAAGGATGAACTGTAATTTAGTCATTTAAAACAGCCTTCAGCATATTTACTTTACAGTCTGCAATTAATTTATGTTTGGCATCAATATTGATTCAGATGGTGTTCCATTTTATTGTATGTTTTTCCTTTTTTACTTTTATATCATGTTAAATATATTTTGCTGAAGGTATTTAACTATGTAGTTTTTTTTTCCTTTTTTGAATTGTAGTGGGTAATGGTGTGTATTGTGATTTTACTTTTATGCAAACCAATGAATAAGTTAGTTTTTGAGGTGCCAAATAAATAAAATCACAACAGTCATTTTATTTACTTGGCACCTCAAAAACGAATTCGCATAAACATATACAAGCAAAAATCAAATAGTTTTAGTGCTTGCTTATCAAGACGCGCGTTACATTGCAGCAGCGGGCCGCGTCATTGCACGCACAAACAAACATATGGCAATGTATGACAAACGCGCTGCGTCTTCGTAAACAAGCACTTACGTGCAGTGAGTTGTCACTTACACAAGTGCATAATCTTATATATAAAATTTTCGTGTCACAGTTTTCGTTCCCACACTCCTCCGAAACGGCTAGACCGATTCTCATGAAATTTTGTGGGCGTATCGAGTAGGTCTGAGAATCGGCCAGTCTATTTTTCATCCCCCTAAATGTTAGGGGTAGTCCACCCGTGTGAAGCCGGGGCGGGTCGCTAGTAAAATATAAAATACTAGCTTTTGCCCGCAGCTTCGCCCGCGTACATAAAATATAGCCTATGTCACTCAGGAGTAAAGCAGCTTTCTATTGTTGCTTAAATTTTTCAAATCGGACCAGTAGTTCCAGAGATTACCCCTTACAAACAAAAAAACAAACTTTACCTCTTTATTATATTAGTGTAGATTAGCTTGTCTAGTTCTAAAAAGGGTTGATAATGAAAACTTCAACATATTAATCAAATGCTTGATATAGAATGTTGACAAGTGTGTGCAGCAATCAGGTACCTACTTAATCAGAGCCCTTACCGTGAGTTCGGCCAACGTTGCGTAAAGCGGAAGCCTGCGCGGACAACCGTCGCGTGTCGTGGCGCCTGTGGAGTTTTTTATGATATTTTAAATTTTTCAATGCTTTAATGTCCCATTTATTTTATTATTGTCGATTTAAAAAAAATATTGATATTCATATAGTCGACTAATATTGTACACTTTTTTTGTGTACATGGCAAGTTGGCAACACTTTTCTGATAAGTTTCAAGGTGTCATTTCAGTGTCATTCCGCTGTCATTTAAAGATAATTTTGCCGTATTTACGAATTAAATTTTCTAACTTTACACGGTTCAATGATTTGTGATAACGTGGTGAAAGATTAAAGCTATTCCAATAATGGTCAAGATAATATTTCTCCACCCGGATTTGGGCATTGGTGGCGCTGAACGACTTGTTTTGGATGCTGCATTGGCTTTCAAGAAGAAGGGCCACGAAGTAGCTTTTTATACTAACCATCATGATTCCTCACATTGCTTTGCGGAGACGAGAGATGGTACTTTTCCTGTATCCGTCGTAGGGGACTGGATACCGCGCTCAATATTCGGGAGGTTCAAAGCCGCGTGTGCCTACGTCCGCATGGTTTACGCAGCTGTTTACATGGCATGGTACGTCATCCCGGCTGAAGAGCCCACGCTTATATTCTGTGACCTCATCTCTCTTTGCATTCCTTTCTTAAAAATGGCTAGAGGACCTTTCCGCGTCGTGTTTTATTGCCATCACCCTGATAAGCTTTTGTCATCTGAAGGAGGAATTTTGAAAAAGATCTACAGAGCGCCGTTGAATTGGTTGGAGGAATTGACAACAGCACAAGCAGATAAAGTGCTAGTGAACAGTAAATATACTGCCAGAGTGTACCAAGATGCGTTCCAAAGAATCAAGGATACACCTGACATTTGCTATCCATCTATAAATACTGAGTTTTTCAGATCAACAACACCAAAACCTCTAAAAGAGGTTGTTCCAGTGGGTACTGATAAGTTTATTTTCTTGTCAATAAATAGATATGAAAGAAAAAAGAATCTCCCCCTAGCATTACGAGCATTTGAACATTTAAAACATGTTTTGAATGAGGCTGATTGGAATAGAGTACATTTAATAATGGCTGGAGGATTTGATCCAATAAACTTAGAAAATATGGAGCATTATATTGAATTGACTGATTTAGTGGCTGAATTGGACATAGAGGATAAGGTTACTTTTATGAAATCTCCTAAAGATGATGAGAAAGTGTCTCTTTTGTACAACTGCAGAGCTTTAGTGTATACTCCATCAAATGAGCATTTTGGCATTGTACCTTTAGAAGCCATGTATTTTAAGAAGCCAGTGATAGCTGTGAACAGTGGTGGACCAACAGAAACTATTGTGAATGAAGTTACTGGGTTCTTGTGTGAGCCTACTAGCAAATCATTTGCAAACGCTATGAGCAAATTAGTTCGGAACCCAGAGTTGGGACAAAAACTGGGAGAAGCAGGATTAAAGAGATTTGAAACGAAGTTCTCCTTTGATGCATTTACGGATCAGTTAGATGGAATATTGACCAGAGAGAGGCAGATAGCATCTGAAGCCCGAGCGATAGAGTATGAGAATCGTAAACGTAAATAACAGGATGCCGGCACTCCAACAATATGTGATATTGTTTGAGTGTGCTTACCAAAGAGTGTTTGAAGGACAGTAATTTAGATGGCTCAATTATTTAGCAAATGACGTAAGAGACATTGTGTGTCATCAAAATATCCTCACAAAGCTTAGATTTCGCTGTAATGCTAAAGCAACTTAATGTGATGTAAATAATTGATGTATATAAATATGTGTGTATATGTAAAATGAATATTATTTGCTGGGATTATTAGCATTAGCTAGGAAAAGCCGCTTTTAAAATTGAATATTTGACATTTAGGGTTGAAACTGCGTAAAAAAAGCCCACGATGGGCACTCGTCACGTGACGTCGCGTCGGTCACCGCAGCAGGTAGTGGATTATTTCCTCTGTAGTGTCGTTAGTTTAACTTTAATGGTGTGCATGTAGTCGTATCAACGAACTGAAATATTATTTCGTAGCAGAATGTGCACAGGGCCTGACTTTCTGCACTTTTGTATCCGATTGCGCGGGTGTTCCGTAGTTTCGGCACTTAGATGCTGGCAATCTAAGTCTTAATAAGTACTATGCGTTCCAAATGAGAATAGGATCGATTACCGTGTTGCGATGTCACGATTTACTGTCAAATCGAGGCAAGATATTTTTTAAATTTATTTTATTTACGAAAAATTTAATTTATTTAGGAAGTGTGAACGAAAAAAGTTTAATCAGAATCAAATTTTTCGATTTTACTCATCTCAGAGTTCTTCAATTTTGCAAAATATCTTCGATTTGACGATACGGCGGACGTCATATCCTGGTTATCGATCCTATTCTTATTTGGAACGTATAGTAAGATTGGATAAGGTCTAAACTTCCAATATTTTACGTAAACTATTATTAAAAAAGCTCCTGTTAGTTGCTGTCTTGTTGTCTTCAAATAACATTGTTAATATTCCAATTTTAAGGGTACAAATACAGTTAGCTAAACTATAATTAAAAATGATAAGGAACTGTTTTTACTCGGAAGTACAGTAGCACCGCATTTCCTCTAGACTTGAGCCATGGCTTGAAACAGGGAAGACCCGGCAGCGCGGCGTTGACCTGTCCAAGCGCGGTACACTTTCACCGTCTCCTCCGGGCGGTCTGCACAATGGTGACGTCCGGGCGTTCCATCGGTCTGACCTCAGGCAGACAGACGGACATTTGTATAAACACATCGCATCGTTGTCACGTTCCTTCAGTTAGCCTCATTATATTCCTAATAATTAGATGGCCATCTCTTTACATCTCTAATTAGAATTTCTTGCATTTGTTACTTGCCATTGAGGGTCCCCTAGTCGGTTATCATTGTATAAAAAACTAGCTTTCTGCCAGCGGCTTCGCCTGCATGAAAATAGGTTTTCGCATAAACTTTGGACACGTGTTAGGTTAGACAGACGGACTGCATTTCAACTGCAATCCAACTGCAAATTTGCAGTTCGGATGCAGTTTGAATGCAGTTGACACGACTGCAATAGAACTGCAAACCAACCGAGCAGTCCGATTGCAGTTCAATTGCAGTCGGCGTGCAGTCGTGTGAACTGTACACCGACGGTTGGTTTGCAGTTCTATTCAGTCGTGTCAACTGCATTCAAACTGCATCCGAACTGCAAATTTGCAGTTGGATTGCAGTTGAAATGCAGTCCGTCTGTCTAACCTAACGCGTCTGTCTAACCTAAACTGCAAACCAACCGAGCAGTCCGATTGCAGTTCAATTGCAGTCGTGTGAACTGTACACCGACGGTTGGTTTGCAGTCCTATTGCAGTCGTGTCAACTGCATTCAAACTGCATCCGAACTGCAAATTTGCAGTTGGATTGCAGTTGAAATGCAGTCCGTCTGTCTAGAGCCTTACATCCTTTTAGGGGGTGAATTTTGGAAAATCCTTTCTTAGTGTTCGCCTACGAAGCCCTGTCCAAAATTTCACTCTCCTAGTTCCAGTAGTTTCGGCTGTACGTTGATATGTCAGTCAGTCAGTTTCTCCTTTTATATATAGATGAGAGGTTGACTCATTGACACATCAAAGCCTAGTTTAAACCTTTAGAAGTTTAGATCTAGAAAACTAAATTACCTACTTCACAGGTGTGCCGTTTTGCCCGCTCTTACAATATAGGAGTATGTATTCGCTTCTCATTATAGTTTTTTACATTCACATATGGTGTTAGCCTTTTGACTACCTTCCCTAATTACAGACACAATTAAAGAACACAGTTTTCGAGCACAAGTAGGTAATTTAGCCTACTTCACAGGTGTGCCGTTTTGCCCGCTCTTACAATATAGGAGTATGTATTCGCTTCTCAACATAGTTTTTTATATTCACATATGGTGTTAGCCTTTTGACTACCTTCCTTAATTACAGACACAATTAAAGAACACAGTTTTCGAGCACCGGCGCTCGATTGGGGCTTAATGAAAAAGAGTTTGTATACTTATATCCTTATTTCGGCCATCAAAGAGTTTATACCGGCGACTAGTGTACCCTTAATTAGTAAGGATTACCTATTTTAGCATACTTTATTATCAGTCTAATGTTATTCTTGTCTTTGTCTTATATTAAGCAAAATATATATTGTCTCTAACTTTATGTAGATTTTTGTAAACCTGACGAAGCTTAGCGCGATGGGGTTATTAATTTTCCACCATCGCATTGTTTTAAATCGACAATAATTATTCAAACTTACTATAAACTGAGATTCGCAATTTGGTTCTGTTAATGTTCTTTTGGATTAATGGAAGTTCATTTTATTTATATTCAACTTTAACTAAACTACTACAAGGTCGATTTCGGTCTGGCAGCGACACGCGCCTTTTGCGTCTCGCATGTAGTGCGAAGTAGCTTATTTCGTAGCAGTGATCCTCGGTTTTTGAATTAAGAATTAAAAACTTTGAATTTGTTCTCTCTCTCAATTAGTTTTTAAGTTACCAGCTTCGAATTCTAAATTCAAAAACCAAGTGCCTGGAGTTTTTTTTTTTCGTTAAAACCATTTCACATTTTTTGAAATTTCACACTGAAAAAAGAATCTAATCATTATCCTTCTTTGCTATGCTTAAAATTTTTGCGCTTTTTGTAACGGAAAATAAAAGAAAGCATTGCATTTGCAAATATTTTTATATTTAATGTAAAAGTAAAAAAAATGTAATCCTAGCCACATTTGACATTGTTAACGGTACTGAAAAGAAATATAGCATTTTTGTTATTAAAAATTGTACTGATGTAAATAATAAACATTGATAGTAAAGAAATGAATTGTTTTATTGATTCCCATTTTTATTTTTATTACGGACAGGCTCGCGATTGTCTACTATCTCGCCTGATGATGCCTAAGTGATGATGTGACCGACATGTGTGGCCCACGACGAAACGCTTCACACTTCACGCTAATCATAATATTTATGCAATTATTATTAACTGATAATATCTGCTATTGACGACCCTCTTCAAAATATTTCATCTACATAATTATAATTAAACGTAGTGCTTACATTCTCTTTGCTTAAAATATCAACTATTGTATTTGGTCCATTAGGATCAACTGAACGATCAACTAGTTGTGAGGTGTGAAACTCGTTCGGATTACTATCTATTCTTCCATTCCGATCAATTGAACCGATCAACTGGTTGTGAGGACTGGAACTCGACCGGATGACTTTCCCTTCTTCCATTCACTAGTTCCACTTTTATTTTAGGTATTTGTGTAATTCCTTAAGGGTGAAAAAACACCAAAGAAGAAACGTACCTATATATAACATGGAACAAGACCAGGAACATGAGGATGAGAAAAAAAATACATGCTAAGACCTGTATGTCTGACTACCTGGCTGGGAATCATCAAAATGTCAACCATTTAAGTAACTTTTCCTTTTCAGACTTTCAAGTCTTTTAAACTCTTGAGCTCCAAGCGAATGCCGGCGTTCGCACACCTGTTGTCTTTCTATTGTGTCTCTAATTATACGAAACGTTAATAAGTTCACCATGTAGATACCTGTCTTTTTTGGGGTTAGAAATCATCAAATAGGTAGGTACTAATAAAAACATAAACTGCTTTAGTTCTGGGTGAAGCGAGGAGTGTCAAACTTCTATTGACTGTACCAAACATGTTCCTTCTGTTGCTCTTTGCGATTCAGGACTATGGTGACCCTTTCAAACAATCAGACAATGCACCTCTGCCTTAAGACCACAGAATGAGAAATACTTCGTAGGTACTAAGACTTGTTGTACTTACTAAGTATTTCTCATTCTTAATTAATTACTTGTTTCTAATAATTTTCAGAAGTAATTACTTGTTTCTAATAATTTTCTTCAAATATAGAATACAAAAAAGACTTTGTGTAATTTATTTCATCACCACTGCTCTCAAAACGGTGAAGGAAAACATCGTGAGGAAACCGGCATGTCCTAGAACCAAAAATTCGAAGACATGTGACATCCACCAATCCACACTGGGCCCGTGTGGTGGATTATGGCCCATTCCCTCTCCTAGAGAGAGGAGGCCTGTGTCCCTGTAGTGGAAACATTAAAAGGCTGATGATGATGATAGAATACAAACTGTTACTTAAGTAGTTACTTTTACACAATTAGTTTTTTTTTTTCAATTAAGAATTGAACGCGAAATCTAGATAGGATCGCGTTCCACAACAGTCTCATCTGATGGTAAGCGATGATGAGGCCGACGATGGAGCATGTTTGCCTAGAAGTAACCTATTCTCTCTTGACTTAAATACCCCTAAGTTGTAGCTTTCGGGAAACAAAGACTCCGGTAGGGAATTCCACTCCTTAGCTGTACGCATAATGAATGTGTTTCCAAAACTCTTTTAACGTATGGGTTTTTTTATGGTAGGTGAAAATCATCCAATCACGAAACCCGCTCTTGAGCGGAGCGGGAGACAATGTCAGACTCTTACTGACTAAAAAACCTACCCCATTCCTTCCTTGCCTTATTCCCAGAGCCGCGGTTACAACTTCGCACCGACCCTCGGTTCCAGACTTCCAGAAGGCTTCGACCCTGAAGGACCCCTACAGTTTGCTGACAGCTCCTTGAGACGCGCGGGAACAGTGCGTGCCGTTGACGACTTGGACTCGATCTGGACCAGACGACCGGACGGCAAACTACCCATTGCTCACCATCCGCGAGCCAGTGTCTACGGTGGCCGGATATCGGCGGGATCGCGGCGGTGATGGCTCGACGTATGGGTAGGATCTCCACAATGTATTGGTGGCGCAACTTGACTTGTTTATAAAATATGGATGTAAAATTGAGAGAAATGCAGGTTATGCTGCAGTAATTAATTGTCTAGCTTGTCCCGGAACTAGGGTTGCCATCTCTAAAATTTAGAAAACAGGACAAGACGCGTGAAAACCCCGGATTTTAGAGTCCCAAAGCCGGACTAACAAGATCTTTTAAACATATTCAATGCAATAAAAAACAGTTGAAAATGTTATAAATCACCTTTTTTATTAGGGTTCCGTAGTCAAGGAACCCTTATAGTCGGTTGATCGTGGTGTGCGCGCATAGTGCGTGTCTCGCGGGCGGCCCAATTTTTTTTTTAACTCGGTCTACAAATGAAACCTTCCCCGGACGCTCCCCGGATGCCCTCTAAACTAGGACAAATCCGGGGAAACCCGGACGGATGGCAACCCTACCCGGAACTATAGTACAGAATTAACATTATATCAATTAACCAACAATTATAATCCAAAGATAACGACACCCAAAGAGCAATAATGTTATCATATTGATAACAATTATGTCATGAAATAGCTCTATAAATAATAATCATTAGGTACTCTGTTGGCAAACGGATGGTAGATTAATGATGATGACGGTAGATTAAATGCCCATACAGGATGTTAGAGTTAATTACATAACACGCACGCTTGTATTTCATGAAGGTACGTACCTACCTAGTTAGTTATATACCTACCTATATATTTTTTACTAGCTTTTGGCCGCGGCTTCGCCCGCGTACATAAAATATAGCCACATAGGCTATATTTTACATAAAATATAGCCACATAGGCTATATTTTATGGCACTCAGGAGTAAAGCAGTTTTTTATTGTTGCTGAAATTTTTCCAATCGGACCAGTAGTTCCAGAGATTACCTCAAAACAAACTTTACCTCTTTATTATATTAGTGTAGATTATATTCACAGAGAAGAAGAAGGTTTGGAAGGACTTGGGGAGGCCTTTGCCCATACGTGGGACAGTTAAACCTAAAAAAAAAGTATTCACAGAGTAACTATTTATACTAAAGCTAACTCTGTAGGTACAGAACTATGTACGTTTAGGTACTTATAATACAAAATATACTCAGCCGTAGAAGTACTTTCCACATCGCTGTTATCCGGAAACGTGCTCTGAAGACTGGCAGCATTACCTCGTTGAATAGAGTAGGTATATTTCATTGTTCAGGCTATGGTCTGGGTGAAAGAGGGGGAATTGCATATGTGCAGCTTCTTCTGCGAAGCAGTCCATTAAGGACTGCTAGCGAAGAAAAGGAGCGTGGTGTCCGTTTCGGCTGCTCGGATGAAGGTTGTGTAAGAAAAACAAAGTCATGACTAGGTACGTCAACATTACGAAGGACACCCTTTCGGTTCGGGCACTTTATTTTTGTTTGTTATTTTTTACCGTGTGTTTTGTAAATGTTATGCTGTGTCTGTATCGAATAAATGCTAGGTATTCTATTCTAAGGAATTTGTGTAGTCGCAAATTCTTAGGTTTATTTCATAAGGTTGTTAAGATTTAACCATGGTCGCGCGGTCGAAACATGGAGAACTGCGCGGTAACGCTCTAAGGGAAGCTTTCACTTAACTAAATACACGATTTCGAAGAAAATGTACCTCTATAGGAGTAATTAAGTAATTTAAATAAAGTCTACCTATCCGTGAAAAGTACCTACCCAGTTCCTCGAAGAACTGCATCAAGGAACGCTTGTCGACGTTGCCGCGTAACGCGTTGGTGCGAAGTCGTATTTTTTTTTTCTTTCGGCATATTTATCGGCGTGAACGTGACTCCATCGAACGCCTTGTTATACAAGGGAAGATGGACGGAACAGTGCCGCATGGCGGATCACCGATGGGGTGGACTGACCAAGTCAAATCGGCTGTTGGCAGCCCATTGAACAGAGATTGTTATTCATGGCGATAGGCACTCGGTAGGACCGTGGGGTTGTTCGCAGGAGTACCTTTATAAAGTTGCTGTTTGCTACACATATGTATGCTGCTCATCATCATCATCATCCTACCCTTATCCCATATTACTTGGGGTCAGCGCAACATGTTTTTTTCTTCCACTCTGTCCTGTTACCCGTCACACTATCACTAACTCCCTTTTCTTTCATATCACTTCTCACACAATCCACGCTGCTACGTTTTAATAATAACCAGCGCATAGGCATAAATAGCAAAAGAAAGAGCACTGCAGTAATGCGTTGCGATCTCGCAGTTCCAAGTGTACCTTACGCGATTACATGCGTGTGCCCTATGCGTGTCTTAAGACGCGATTTGAAGATTGCTCAAGAAAATAAAATTCATGCCAAACGCATTCAGCAGATTCCTGTATACTTGTAGTACATATCTATATATATAAAAATCAATTGCTGTTCGTTAGTCTCGCTAAAACTCGAGAACGGCTGAACGGATTTATCTTATCTTGGTCTTGAATTATTCGTGGAGGTCTAGGGAAGGTTTAAAAGGTGAGAAAAATTCGAATAGGGTAGAGTAGGGTAGAGTAGGGTAGAGTAGGGTAGAGTAGGGTAGAGTAGGGTAGAGTAGGGTAGAGTAGGGTAGAGTAGGGTAGAGTAGGGTAGAGTAGGGTAGAGTAGGGTAGAGTAGGGTAGAGTAGGGTAGAGTAGGGTAGAGTAGGGTAGAGTAGGGTAGAGTAGGGTAGAGTAGGGTAGAGTAGGGTTTTTTTTTTTTTTTTTTTTGGTGGCGGGAATGGAAAATCCGTCATGGACACCCAGACCACTCCATATAGGAGCAGTCTGGGTAGTGCCGGACTCCTACCGGCTAAAAACCACTCCCGCCATGCAAAAGGCCCCCTGCCATCAGGTTTCGCAGGGACATTGTTATAGCTGTAGGTATTTCTATTTCTATTTTTGTTTAAATTCCTAATTTGAATAAATAATATTTTTCAATAATTATAATTTGTAAATTCGTAGTCAATAATTTGCGCTTTGTTAAAAAGTTGTCCATTTATTAATAAATATTATGATAATGATAAATATAACGGGATAATATAAAATTATGTAAATAAATTAGATTAATATCTTATTGTTGTGTGTGTAAGTTAACACACATATAAAATGAACCTTCCATCATATTTCATTTGTTAACGGACTTTACTATTTTGACTACTAATTCTATGAATTGCTTTCTGAGTCTTCGGTCTTTTATGAGAAGGCCGAGGTTTTCTTTTTTGACTGGCATGTCGGCCCTCATCTCAAATTCATGCCTGTGGGAGGCATACACCGGCCAGTCAGTCAGGAGGTGCAGGACTGTCTCTTGCGTGTCGGGGTCGCAGGCACACGCCGGGCTATCCTTGCACTTGAAACGGTGCAGGTACTCGGAGAACCCGCCGTGTCCTGTTAGAGCTTGGGTCAGTTCCTTGTTCATCTCCATCCCACGCACCGTCCTGTACGCAGCGATCGCGGAAGGGAAAAACATCTTCGTCGTGGCCGCCGTTTGTCCTTCGCAATATCTCCGGTTCCATTCGTCCAGCGTTTCCATACGGATCGTGCGCTTGACGAATGAAACCGGGCATTTGTCGTAGTCGGGTTGCCGCTTCAACCCCAGGGCAGCCTCCTTTGCGAGCAAGTCGGCTCTCTCGTTACCCTCCAGCCCCGCGTGTGCCTTGACCCAGAACAAGGAAATGCTCTTGTTCTGGGCACCGCCGCGGCGGATGTTGGCTCTTGCTTCCACTGCGAGAGCGTGGAGGGCTTCGGGGTTCGCGACTGCTTGGAGAGCTGCCATGGAGTCGCTGTAGATGGCAAACGCCGTCTCGGTCCTTCGAAGGATTTCCTTAGTTGCTTTGCAGAGGGCCAAAAGCTCAGCCTGGTAGACGGTACTGTAGGACGGCAAAGCAAGCTTGAGGGCCTTCGTCTCCGCGTCGCCAGTCCACACCGACAGTGCGGCGCCGACTTTGCCCTCAATCTTGCTGCCGTCTGTGAAAATACGCACCTCGTAATTTCGGTGCGCATTATACTGCTCCTCGTCTACCAGGCGTCGCAGTGCAATAGCCCTCTGCTCCGCCGGATGTGGCATCTGCAGTGCCGATACCACTCGCTCGATCTCCCGGCCTCTTAGCGCTGGATGGGGCACCCCTCTCTTGGCCTCGTACAGCGAGGCTGCCTCCCGAATCCGGAGATCAAGAGGGAGTATCCCAGCCAGCACGAGTGCTGAGTTTTGGGAGACCGTGCGGTAGGCCCGGCACAGCTTCAGCGCGAAACTCCTTTGGACGGCGTTTAGCTTCTTCTGCAACCCGACTTTGTTGGCGGCTGACGACCACGCGCTCGCCGCGTACAGGATGATAGGCTCCACCGCTGCCATATAGATGCAGCGGATGACCTCGGGATGGAGACCTCAACTGACCCTAGCAGCCCGCGACAGCCGCTTGTAGATGCCGATGGCTCGGGAGCAGACGTTTGCGACGTGAGTGTTGAATGTCAACTTGTGGTCGATGGTGAGTCCGAGCAGCTTGATCTCGTCCGACATGCCAATGTCTACCCCGCCCATCTTGAGACATGGGGTGTCATGCTTCAGTTTGCGCGTGACCAGCATTGCTTTAGTTTTGTGCGGCGCAAACCGAAGCCTATTCTTGACACCCCATGCTCGCACGTACTCGAGGGCGACATTGGCATCCCTCTGGACTTCAAGTGCGGTCTCCCCATCGAACACAAGAACAATATCGTCCGCAAACGCCTGGCAGTACACTCCCATTGACTCCAGAGCCCTCAAGAGAGGATCCAGCACAAGATTCCAAAATATGGGACCACCGATTGACCCCTGGACGCATCCCTTCTCGGTCCTGGATTCGTACTCCACTCCCGCGTATCTGACCTTCACCACCCTCTCGGTCAAATAGCTGTCTACCACCCGCCTCAAGTTCACTGGACACTTTTCCTCAGCCAGACGGACTCGTATAGCTGGCCACCATGCGCTATCGAAGGCTCCCTCAATATCCAGGGACACAATCGTGACAAGTCTCTTCGCATTGAGTCCGCCACGAATGCGCCCCATAAGGGTGTAGAGGGAGTCCTCGGTGCTTCGCTGGGGCATGAATCCGTACTGGCGAGTACTCATCCGTGACAACAGGTGAAACTTGAGTCGGGTGACAACCAGCTTCTCGAATATCTTTCCGAGGACAGGCAAAAGCCCAATTGGCCTGTAAGATTTTGGGGTGGTGTAGTCTTCTTTCGCGGGCTTGCGGAGCACGACGACTGTTGCCTCTTTCCAGGACCGCGGAAAGTATGCATGCGCCAGGCACTTGTTCATCAAGCGCAGTATCAAGTCTGGGTCGTGACTCATCGTGTGGCCCCATATGTCCGCCGTCAGACCGTCGGACCCGGGGGCTTTTTTGGGGTTGAACGAGGAGACGGCGCGTTCCAGCTCATCGAGTGTGAAAGGAGGATCCGAAGGTTCACCTTCGTTACCCCCGTTCACCTCTTCGGCTCGTTGCCGCACCCGTTTGTGCTCCTCGTTGTCCCCCTCCGAACGGTCTTCTGGGTAGAATGTCTGTGCCAGATACCTCGCCGGCCTCCGGGTCCAGGGTCTTGCCGTCCCTAACCATCGGCACGTCCTCCTCTCTCTTCTCCGTCCTACGGATGACCCGGTATATGCCTTCCCACAGGCCTTCTCTGTCCTGCTTCTCGCAGAACCCCTTCCAGCTCTCGATCTTTGCCTGGACTACTGCACGCTCGTACTCTTCTTTCTGTTTCAGGTACTCCTCAACAACCTTTTGTCTACGGACTGGCGCTGCACAGCGAATCCTCCGCTTCTTAGTGACCACTTGTTTCTTTAGACTGGCGAGGTCGTCAGACCACCACGGCACTTTTAATTTCTCTGCGTTCTTTTTCTTGGGTATCACGGCTGCACAGGCGTCTCGCACTGCTGTTGTTAGGCCCTCGACTACCAGGTCTATCTTTTCCCTGCTGTCGATATCATCGAACAGGCTAGGGCTGTTGTTCCTGAGCATAACTGCGCGCAGCTTCTCATGAAACTGCGCCCAATTTGCTTTCTTGGTGTTGTAGATCCTGGTTGTCCGGTTAACCGTGACACCCGAGGACTTTTTTAAATGAACGCAGAACTCTATGCCGTTGTGGTCCGAGCCTGTCAAGTCATCGACTACTCGCCAGCCGTTGGTCACCGTCAGCATATCCTCTGTGCAGGCTGTGACGTCGACGCAGCTCGTGTATCGTCTGTTGCCACGAACTACGTCGAAGGTTGGAGTTTCCCCTGTGTTGAGTACTTGCAGTCCAAGTTGATCGAGAGCTCCCAGCATCTCGTCGCCCCTGCTGTTGGTCTCTCTACTGCCCCACCAGACACTCCAGGCGTTGGCGTCTCCTCCTATAATGAGCTTATGCGGGCCGGTCTCGCTTTCCACCTTTCTGAGGCTGTCCAGGTATGGCCCTAAAGGCTGATCAGGCTCGAAGTAGAACGAGACCAGAGTTAGTTCCCAGGCACCAGCCTGGATCCCCACCACGACGATGTTGTTCGTGGTGAGTTCCGGGTACTGTCTAACGGCAATGCGTGGATCAAAAACAGCTATTGCCGCTTTGACAGTCCCTTCTCCTTGGCCAGTGCTCTGGTAGATTCGAACACCCGTCCCGCTCATCCTTTTCGCGCTGCCTACATAGGGCTCCTGGATCAGCGCTACGGCGGCTTTGCGCTTCTCGGCCTCAAGCATAAGCTCTTGAGTCGCCAAACTTTTTCTCTGAAGGTTCGCCTGGAGTATCTTGTGCGGCATCGTATTCTCTGGGACCACCTTAGCAGTAGGCGACGGACGTTCTCGCCAGCCTGTCCCACCTGACCCGAACCGGACACTCGTTGGCAAATGCGTTATGGTCTTCCCCATCTTCGCCTTGACGCAGTTTGGGCACTTGGGTGTTACTGCCTCGAGCCACTGGTTGCATTCTGCTCGGAGGTGTGATCCGCCACAGTGGCTGCATAAGTCGGCAGGTTCTTTACAGAGCCGCCGACTATGCCCGTAGCCCAGACACCTCGTGCACTGGACCAGTGGCGACTGGTCTTCGACGAAGACAGTCTGGAGATCAATTCGCGCTTTACCCTTCTCGAGCATCCGGTTCCAGACAGCAGGTGACGTGCTGACCACCACATTGTTGGTATGGGGGTTCCGCGAGTTCTTTTTGAACCGGACAGCCAGTCGATCTTCCCCGTTGTCGAGGTCGCTAAAGACATCCCGGTTCTGGCTCCGTAACGCCCCCAGCAATTCCTCGTCGGAGTGAATGCGGAGGACACCCCGGAAAACCAGCAACGGGTCCTTGTTTCTAACCTCCTCGACAACGAGGTGGTCTCCTGCCTTCTCTAGCCTCTCCCTTACCCTCTTTCTTTCTTCGACCGACCTACAAGCCATAACTACCTTCCTGTCTTTGGCCTTTCGCACGCTTTCAATTTCTATCCCCCCATCCTTGGCATTGACTGCTGCCCTAATTTTATTCATGACTTCCTCTCCAGAGTCCCCTTCGTTCTTGGACGTCACCACTATGGAGTGAAGCGCGGTCCTTTCTGGATTTTGTTTTTTCGGTGGACCCGCCGCCACACTCGCATAGGTAGCCGTCTTCTCTAGCTGGTCCCTTTGCCTCTCCATCGCCTCCTGAAGCCTGCCCATCTTCTCGCTGCTCTCCTTCACCAGCGCGCTATGCTCCGCTAGTGAAGCGAGCAACGAGTCAACCTCCGGATAACTCCTGGGTGCTTCTGGCGGTGTTGTGGCTTCTTTGGCCTCAATGCCAACCATATCAACCCCCTTCGCTATTCCTGTTGCCGCTGCCTCTTCTTTCACCAGTTGGTATAGCCGCTCCACCGATCGGGTGATCCCGGCCTTGAGGTCCGCTCTCAAGTTACGCGAGTCACCAAGATGCGACTTCGCGCGCAAGAGGCAGTTCCGGGCCTCGGTCACCCGATCGGTGGGTTTGTTCGGCTGTTGCTGGCTAGTCCCCGGTGACGCTCCCGCTGCCTCTGAAGAGTTTCGGCGCGCTACAGCCTTTCCGTTAGGTTGGGTCGCAGCGCGACGAGTGGGTTTCTGGGAGACGCCCGCCACTGGGGCTGCCCTCTTGGGTGAGAGCGCGGCAGCTGTCGGCGAGGGTTGTGTTTCCGCCATCTTACCGGTTTCCCACTCACCAATGCTTCGCCTCACTCTAGAGGCTTGAGTTGAAACACTGGGAGGGGAGAGCTCCTTGTCGAAGGTGACGGACAGTGCCGGGTTCAACGGAGAGACCTGGGGAACCAAGGTGGACTTTTTGGCGGGGGTCCTGGAGAGGAACATGATTATGGGGGGGTAGAAAAGTCAAATTAATATTAGTTACAATATTAAGCTTAGGTATTGCTTCTTATAAAATAATTGTACTGATCCCTGTAAAGGGGGGATCAGTAACAACTTTATGGCGAGTCAATAATAAGTGGCTTCGAGATGAAGTCACGTCAGTATAATATTAAATTAAAATAGAAATTTTAATAAATAAAATTAAAATAAAAAGTTTTTTAAATAAGATTAAAATATGTCAAAAAGTACGGTAAAATGTGTATTAAAATTCTGAAAAATTCCAGGTACAAATTGAAATTAAAATAAAATTAATTAGCTAATAAAATAATATTGAAAAATTTTTCGTCGAAATCTAAGTACTTTCCCTATATATACAACGTAAGAAAAATGGGTGGGTGGGCGGGCTATTTTTTTTTGACGTTCTATGCGAGGCAGGCGGGCGTGCGAGGTGTCAGGAGACAGGTCTCGACGCGGGCTAGCTCACGAGAACGGTTACAGCACTACGTTCGATATAAAAATTTTGAATTATGGTCAAAAAACCGGATTTTTTGATGAAAAATCGGATTTTCAGCGACCGAGAGGGGTTTCGGTTCGCGCTCAGCGCCGGGAAACCTGGGTTCGTGCAGCGAAAACCCGATTGACAAAAAACTATTGCAATCTAATGATAAACAAAGATGTTATTAAATTTGAAAAATTTAAAAAGTCCAAAAATAAGGGTAAGTGCCCAAAACAAAACCGCCCCTTAAGGTAAGTCAAAATTAATTAGTCAGAGGTGTAGCGGGGGCTAATTTAGCACGTTTAATGTTGAAAACCGCTACCTAAACGCTATCCTGGTGTTGTAGATATCGCGATTTTAGTTCTGACTGTGCTCCCTAAGGTAGATTTCGGGGCAGACACCTATGTATGAATTTTGATAAAAATTCGAATTTTTTGACGTTCTATGTGAGGCAGGCGGGCGTGCGAGGTGTCAGGAGACAGGTCTCGACGCGGGCTAGCTCACGAGAACGGTTACAGCACTACGTTCGATATAAAAATTTTGAATTATGGTCAAAAAACCGGATTTTTTGATGAAAAATCGGATTTTCAGCGACCGAGAGGGGTTTCGGTTCGCGCTCAGCGCCGGGAAACCTGGGTTCGTGCAGCGAAAACCCGATTGACAAAAAACTATTGCAATCTAATGATAAACAAAGATGTTATTAAATTTGAAAAATTTAAAAAGTCCAAAAATAAGGGTAAGTGCCCAAAACAAAACCGCCCCTTAAGGTAAGTCAAAATTAATTAGTCAGAGGTGTAGCGGGGGCTAATTTAGCACGTTTAATGTTGAAAACCGCTACCTAAACGCTATCCTGGTGTTGTAGATATCGCGGGTAGAGTAGGGTAGAGTAGGGTAGAGTAGGGTAGAGTAGGGTAGAGTAGGGTAGAGTAGGGTAGAGTAGGGTAGAGTAGGGTAGAGTAGGGTAGAGTAGGGTAGAGTAGGGTAGAGTAGGGAAGAGTAGGGTAGAGTAGAATAATCTGTTGCCGGGAGCGAAGCCGCGGGCAAAAGCTAGTTTAGAATAAGTATCAGAATTAGCATCTTCAGGCATAAATGGTAGCACGTAATATCCCACTCCATAAAGGAGTGCAATAGAAATACCTATGCGTAAAAAAATCTCTTCGCTAATTAATAAAGTAAATTTTAATTGTTGCATGAGTCAAAATATACGAGATAATATTCAAAAGATTTTTTTTTACAATTCCATGAAATTTTAATTTTCATGACATTTAATTAATATAAATTATTTTCAATAATATTATGTTGAGCCCGACAGGGTCCATATTGATCTTGTAATACCTATTTAATACCACTACTGTACTCTCAATACTAATATGTAGGAATATCTTATTAAAGCTGCATTTCCTGCTGAATTGGCACTAAAGATATAATTTCAACTTCCAAACTCTTTGTTTAGTGCTAATTCAGCTCTACGCAAATCATGGCCCACATCCATACCTACCCAATTACATTGCAGCCCCTCTGTTCACAATATTACAGAACGCAATACCTAGTCACCTACATTCGCATATCAACGTTAGAAATTTCAAATGCCAAGGGTCGTAAATGTTGCACTGTTGGATTTTCAACTGTAGATACGGGGCTGAGGGTTTAAAATCCAAAAATGCATTGCATGTCCCTTACATTATTTGGAACTGCTGTTTGATATGACCTAGGTATCTCTCCGCCCGCGATATCCGCAGTGCCTATCGACCGGGGTTTGAGCCTGCGCCGTTGCAACTAGGTCATCTAAGACCCGTGCCGCCGCGGCTGCTGCAGCCGACAGTGCGACTTCGACCGTGCAACGAGCAAGACGTGCTGGTGCAGTGGTCCACAGATGGGTGCTGAAGAGGGCTAGCTGCTTTTGGGCGAGAGACTTAAGGTATGTTCCAAGATCAATTTATTTTTGATTCGTGCAATATTCGTCGATTTTCCAGTTCTTCGGGGTAAATTATGTAAGGAAAGTGTCTACGTCCTAAATCCTGCTGAAGCTGATTTAAAGGATGAATTCAGAAAAAAGTAAGATATAGGTAGTAGGTTTTTTTTAAGATTTCGGCGTGTCTGCATTCACTACTTCATGAGACCCTGTTCCAGCATTCGCAGAAGATTACTAAGCTATACATTTTTTTTTCTAATCAGGTCATCAACCAGAACTGCTTGGGGGCGACATCCTTTATACGCTAGATATAGCAAACTCATCATCACATTATTCATTTCTCGCATCATTTTAAAGCATTTTTTTTCTTTGGGATCAGTAACAACTTTATGGCGAGTCAATAATAAGTGGCTTCGAGATGAAGTCACGTCAGTATAATATTAAATTAAAATAGAAATTTTAATAAATAAAATTAAAATAAAAAGTTTTTTAAATAAGATTAAAATATGTCAAAAAGTACGGTAAAATGTGTATTAAAATTCTGAAAAATTCCAGGTACAAATTGAAATTAAAATAAAATTAATTAGCTAATAAAATAATATTGAAAAATTTTTCGTCGAAATCTAAGTACTTTCCCTATATATACAACGTAAGAAAAATGGGTGGGTGGGCGGGCTATTTTTTTTTGACGTTCTATGCGAGGCAGGCGGGCGTGCGAGGTGTCAGGAGACAGGTCTCGACGCGGGCTAGCTCACGAGAACGGTTACAGCACTACGTTCGATATAAAAATTTTGAATTATGGTCAAAAAACCGGATTTTTTGATGAAAAATCGGATTTTCAGCGACCGAGAGGGGTTTCGGTTCGCGCTCAGCGCCGGGAAACCTGGGTTCGTGCAGCGAAAACCCGATTGACAAAAAACTATTGCAATCTAATGATAAACAAAGATGTTATTAAATTTGAAAAATTTAAAAAGTCCAAAAATAAGGGTAAGTGCCCAAAACAAAACCGCCCCTTAAGGTAAGTCAAAATTAATTAGTCAGAGGTGTAGCGGGGGCTAATTTAGCACGTTTAATGTTGAAAACCGCTACCTAAACGCTATCCTGGTGTTGTAGATATCGCGATTTTAGTTCTGACTGTGCTCCCTAAGGTAGATTTCGGGGCAGACACCTATGTATGAATTTTGATAAAAATTCGAATTTTTTGACGTTCTATGTGAGGCAGGCGGGCGTGCGAGGTGTCAGGAGACAGGTCTCGACGCGGGCTAGCTCACGAGAACGGTTACAGCACTACGTTCGATATAAAAATTTTGAATTATGGTCAAAAAACCGGATTTTTTGATGAAAAATCGGATTTTCAGCGACCGAGAGGGGTTTCGGTTCGCGCTCAGCGCCGGGAAACCTGGGTTCGTGCAGCGAAAACCCGATTGACAAAAAACTATTGCAATCTAATGATAAACAAAGATGTTATTAAATTTGAAAAATTTAAAAAGTCCAAAAATAAGGGTAAGTGCCCAAAACAAAACCGCCCCTTAAGGTAAGTCAAAATTAATTAGTCAGAGGTGTAGCGGGGGCTAATTTAGCACGTTTAATGTTGAAAACCGCTACCTAAACGCTATCCTGGTGTTGTAGATATCGCGGGTAGAGTAGGGTAGAGTAGGGTAGAGTAGGGTAGAGTAGGGTAGAGTAGGGTAGAGTAGGGTAGAGTAGGGTAGAGTAGGGTAGAGTAGGGTAGAGTAGGGTAGAGTAGGGAAGAGTAGGGTAGAGTAGGGTAGAGTAGGGTAGAGTAGGGTAGAGTAGGGTAGAGTAGGGTAGAGTAGGGTAGAGTAGGGTAGAGTAGGGTAGAGTAGGGTAGAGTAGGGTAGAGTAGGGTAGAGTAGGGTAGAGTAGGGTAGAGTAGGGTAGAGTAGGGTAGAGTAGGGTAGAGTAGGGTAGAGTAGGGTAGAGTAGGGTAGAGTAGGGTAGAGTAGGGTAGAGTAGGGTAGAGTAGGGTAGAGTAGGGTAGAGTAGGGTAGAGTAGGGTAGAGTAGGGTAGAGTAGGGTAGAGTAGGGTAGAGTAGGGTAGAGTAGGGTAGAGTAGGGTAGAGTAGGGTAGAGTAGGGTAGAGTAGGGTAGAGTAGGGTAGAGTAGGGTAGAGTAGGGTAGAGTAGGGTAGAGTAGGGTAGAGTAGGGTAGAGTAGGGTAGAGTAGGGTAGAGTAGGGTAGAGTAGGGTAGAGTAGGGTAGAGTAGGGTAGAGTAGGGTAGAGTAGGGTAGAGTAGGGTAGAGTAGGGTAGAGTAGGGTAGAGTAGGGTAGAGTAGGGTAGAGTACGGTAGAGTAGGGTAGAGTAGGGTAGAGTAGGGTAGAGTAGGGTAGAGTAGGGTAGAGTAGGGTAGAGTAGGGTAGAGTAGGGTAGAGTAGGGTAGAGTAGGGTAGAGTAGGGTAGAGTAGGGTAGAGTAGGGTAGAGTAGGGTAGAGTAGGGTAGAGTAGGGTAGAGTAGGGTAGAGTAGGGTAGAGTAGGGTAGAGTAGGGTAGAGTAGGGTAGAGTAGGGTAGAGTAGGGTAGAGTAGGGTAGAGTAGGGTAGAGTAGGGTAGAGTAGGGTAGAGTAGGGTAGAGTAGGGTAGAGTAGGGTAGAGTAGGGTAGAGTAGGGTAGAGTAGGGTAGAGTAGGGTAGAGTAGGGTAGAGTAGGGTAGAGTAGGGTAGAGTAGGGTAGAGTAGGGTAGAGTAGGGTAGAGTAGGGTAGAGTAGGGTCAGGGCCGGTTTATGCACGTCGGGGCCCCTAGGCAATGCACGTCTCGGGGCCCCCCTACCCTACTAACTTTATATACTTTGTGTCTAAAACTTTATTCATAATCACGCTTTTTTTAATATATAGGTATGTATATACTTTGGCAAATGGCTAGTTAAATGTCATGTCATCGAAATTTCAAATTATTCATTTTACTGTTTATGAAACATGGACTATTTTTTTCTTGAAGCGCGGGGCCCCTAAACCTGGCGGGGCCCCTAGGCAGTTGCCTACATTGCCTTATGGATAAAACGGCCCTGAGTAGGGTAGAGTAGGGTAGAGTAGGGTAGAGTAGGGTAGAGTAGGGTAGAGTAGGGTAGAGTAGGGTAGAGTAGGGTAGAGTAGAATAATCTGTTGCCGGGAGCGAAGCCGCGGGCAAAAGCTAGTTTAGAATAAGTATCAGAATTAGCATCTTCAGGCATAAATGGTAGCACGTAATATCCCACTCCATAAAGGAGTGCAATAGAAATACCTATGCGTAAAAAAATCTCTTCGCTAATTAATAAAGTAAATTTTAATTGTTGCATGAGTCAAAATATACGAGATAATATTCAAAAGATTTTTTTTTACAATTCCATGAAATTTTAATTTTCATGACATTTAATTAATATAAATTATTTTCAATAATATTATGTTGAGCCCGACAGGGTCCATATTGATCTTGTAATACCTATTTAATACCACTACTGTACTCTCAATACTAATATGTAGGAATATCTTATTAAAGCTGCATTTCCTGCTGAATTGGCACTAAAGATATAATTTCAACTTCCAAACTCTTTGTTTAGTGCTAATTCAGCTCTACGCAAATCATGGCCCACATCCATACCTACCCAATTACATTGCAGCCCCTCTGTTCACAATATTACAGAACGCAATACCTAGTCACCTACATTCGCATATCAACGTTAGAAATTTCAAATGCCAAGGGTCGTAAATGTTGCACTGTTGGATTTTCAACTGTAGATACGGGGCTGAGGGTTTAAAATCCAAAAATGCATTGCATGTCCCTTACATTATTTGGAACTGCTGTTTGATATGACCTAGGTATCTCTCCGCCCGCGATATCCGCAGTGCCTATCGACCGGGGTTTGAGCCTGCGCCGTTGCAACTAGGTCATCTAAGACCCGTGCCGCCGCGGCTGCTGCAGCCGACAGTGCGACTTCGACCGTGCAACGAGCAAGACGTGCTGGTGCAGTGGTCCACAGATGGGTGCTGAAGAGGGCTAGCTGCTTTTGGGCGAGAGACTTAAGGTATGTTCCAAGATCAATTTATTTTTGATTCGTGCAATATTCGTCGATTTTCCAGTTCTTCGGGGTAAATTATGTAAGGAAAGTGTCTACGTCCTAAATCCTGCTGAAGCTGATTTAAAGGATGAATTCAGAAAAAAGTAAGATATAGGTAGTAGGTTTTTTTTAAGATTTCGGCGTGTCTGCATTCACTACTTCATGAGACCCTGTTCCAGCATTCGCAGAAGATTACTAAGCTATACATTTTTTTTTCTAATCAGGTCATCAACCAGAACTGCTTGGGGGCGACATCCTTTATACGCTAGATATAGCAAACTCATCATCACATTATTCATTTCTCGCATCATTTTAAAGCATTTTTTTTCTTTGGTTCTAGACGATATCGTCTGAAGACAACATCTGTGGTGACGAAAAGGGGCTATATCACTACCCACCGTCCAGATGCAGCCGAAATGAATGAAGTAAGTTCTGTTTTGTTTTTTGCTCCATTCAGATAGAGGCAGAATTGAAAATGCAGTAGCGCAATCTGCTGTAAGTTTTTGGGCGGGTCCTCCAAGAGGGATATTATGTGACTATGTGTAACCTTTTTAGATCAATTCTAACTAACATAACGTAACTCACGTCATAGATGATTGAAAGTAGGGGGGGAGGGACATCCGCTCCTTGATCTTCTCTCTGTCACACTTCCTTACGCTTTTGCAACGGCTCCACCAATTCCTTTGTTTGAGCATCTTTTTTCTTTCCCTCGAGGAAATATCTTTGGAATTATATTTTATTTCAGGGCACTGCATAACCCCCCCTCCTCCGGTATGATGCATCCCCTCGCACATCTATAACGATTCGGCGAAGTACTTGCTTTGAGCAATCTTTAATTTACTTGCCACTGGTATGTCATATTGTATACAGCATTAATCCTTGTCAGGATAGGAATACTCCCTGTTTTAGGGTAATTATGGGAAAGGGGGTAAAAACTCCAGCATACCCCCCTCCTCTTCCACTGCTGACGCATCCGCCGCCTCTGCTATGATATAAGCACTTCTTAGTTTGTTGTGTACCATCAACTTAAGAATTAAACTGTCTTTTATAATATTTGTTCCATGTTAGGAATGGTTTTCGGTTTTTGAGGGGTCGGGGTGGCAGGGTGCTGCAGGTACCTATACCCGCCCCCGTTTTATGCATCCCCTCTATAATTCGCGGTCTCTCTTTTCTTCCTGCCATCATTGGTCTTGAATTTGCACCTACATTATCCGGTAGAATGACTAAGCTTATTAAGTGTACAAAGGATATCTTCTAGGGTGTCGATGGTTTTTTTTCCAGTAGGGCAATGCACTGCATCCTTTCCCTTTTAATGTGATGCAGGGTAGATTAGATAGATTGGCCCTTAAATTTTTGGTTGACGCATACATACCTATAATTCAGTCAAATTTTGGCTTACTTTGTGATACCTAGAGACCCGGGTAGTTGCGGGGAGCGGGACGCAGGGTACTGCAATACGTATACCCCTCTCCCTCTTTTGACCCATTTCTCTGACGCATTTCCCTGCGCATCTGCAATGACGCAGCCTCGTTTGACCTTTGGTTTGGCCAGCCATTTTTGATATTTGACTTCAGTTGGAACTCATGGTTTAATTTGGAGGAGATAGGACTTTATGATAGTTGCAACGCTGCTACTTCTTTGTTTTTTTTCTAAGGAGCCTGCGATTTTGGGATATTACCTTCTTTCTTTTTCTTTAAAGACGGTAATCATTTACTTAAGATTGCGATTATTCATTAAGATAAAATAAAATAGTTTGAAAAAGGCTTCTAGGAGAAGGTTCTTAATTATAGTAAACCTTAGGTTTAGCGATTTCCTCAAAAATTATTGGCATGTTATAATAATTAGTGTCTTCGGTGGGATGATTTAGAAATGTATTTTATTTTTTAAAGGTTATTATTATTTTTTGTCTTTGCGAATTTCGTTAACAATCTATACCTATAATTTGCGAATTATTTTAACATCGTCCTGCACTTTCATGGAAGTCAAAGTATTTTTTTATTTTATATAAACCAATGCTTGACTGCGATCTCACCTGATGGTAAGCAGTGATGCAATCGTTGATGGTGAGGCACACTAGTTTATTAAGAACTTATTCACTAATTTTGAATCTTTTGTCCGACACTTGTGGCTGTGTCTGGTTTCTGTAGAAAGTATCTGTTGAGATTTTATTAGAGGTCTTGCAGTTCCCTCCCCTTTTTCCAAGGCCAACCATTCCTTTAATGTATTGACTAGCTCTTTTGCACAATTTTTTTAAATCATTAAGAGACATATAAGTAGGTATTATCTCTCACAAAGAACGCCTCCAGAATGCTATTGCGGCTGTCGCTGCATTGTAGTACGTATTCTTCCTTTTACCTCAGTTTGTAAGAAAGCAGCTTTTATACTACAACGCTTGCGCAAAACTGACATTATTTCACAGATTGAAATGCCTGCCCAAGTTAAGACACTCAGTAGATTTTTCGATAGGAAAAAATAAATGAATAGTTCAGCAAAACTAAGTAGTGTTAATGCGAAAGTTCACATCTCTTGGTTGAACGGATTAGTATTTGGTAGACAGCCGGAAGATGGATGAGGATATAAGATTTTTTTTATTCTCCTAGTAAGGCAAAGACGCGGCAAAAGACACTTAACATCTACGCATACTGACTGGCCTGTCAGCACAGTAGTTAGTGACCCTGATTGCTATGCCAGAGGTCGTGGGTTCGATTTCCACCCAGGACAAATGTTTGTGTGATGAGAACGATCATTTGTTCTGTGTCTGAGTGTAATTTATCTATAATATGTATATATTTAGAAATATATAAGTATGTTTATCAGTTGTTTAGTACTCATAACACAAGCTCTGCTTAGCTTGAGACTAGACGGCGTTGTGTGATGGTCGTCGAATATTATTTTTATTATATTAGGTATACCTATTAGCAATTATGACACACTTAGCGAACTTGATTCAAGAAGCTGATAATTCCTCTAACCTGTACCCCCCACTTCTAATGAACTGCTCTAATTTACTTGCAGAGACCTGAACAAGAACTCCGGGTCAACCACACCTCTCTGGGAGACTACTGGTCCACTGCGGCTTGCTCGGAGCATCGTCGAGCGCACTCAACGACTTCGGCGTGAAAACTGGATATAATTTTCAATGTTATTGTCTTTAAACTTCAAAAAATCACAGTCTCACATTTTACTTAAATTCTTCCTAAGTAATTTGTGGAACATAAGTCAGAACGTACAAGAAGTATTATAAAGCCATGAGAACGTTTTGTCTCTCTATTTGCTGAAACAGACAATGCTGTAGAAATTCTGGTGGTATTTCTGGTGTGCTCAATGTCTGAAATGGCATTATCCTATGTAAATGGGAAGATAACTTACGGGCCGATCATCAGCCCTTGCATCCCGGAGATAGTTCCGCCTCGATTTCAATGCATTCCTGATTCCTGCCAAGAGAGACAAACACATTCAAGCTGCCTTTACACAATGCTTCTTGGACAACTGAATAAATTTCTCCGCACATGGAATTTTATTCATGTTTCGTGACATTAGTTCAGGCACATCAGGGTCCAAAATGCGGGCTCATGCGGACTCTTCCTTTTTCGATCTGGGAGTTTCTGGCTTCTCCCCAACGGAACGTGCCTGAACTAAAGTTTAACATGTGCTGATGCAGGAATTCATTATTTATTGATGTTATGATGAGTTCCTAGGCTAGCTGACGATGAGACTTTAAAACTAGACGTAAATAGGCTCAGCCGTTCACCAGAGCTTTACTGGCAGCTCAGACCGGCTAACATCCACCTATTATGGCTCTTCACTGCTACTGGTGGACGGCAGATTTACCTTGGGGTTTATTAAAAAAAAAATTGGGGTTTCCATACACTACTAATGAATCCCTAGATAAGAACGAGATCTATTGAAATCATAAAATTTGAAACATAAAAAATAAAAATAATTAATAATGTCGTGTCTTTTTCTTTCTAAATCCCCATTTCAAAGACTCGTCTGTGTCGGACGTCCGGCGCAGTGTATTTTTAGCTTAATCCTCGTCATATAAGGACCATTACGGCGGTGGACCATTAATGAGGTTTTCGGTTCTCTGTCGAAGTTGGCTACACGTAACCATAGACAAGGGTTCAACATATTTGCCGAGTACTATGCTTAATAAACTTGGTATGTGAAACCCTGCTACAAATAGAGCACCAAGGTTTAAGGCAGCAGTAATCATCATCATCATTTCAGCCGAAAGACATCCATTGCTGGGCATAGGCCTAACCCAAGCGCCACCACAGAGACCGGTCCTATGCGTCTTGCATCCGTTGGAATCCAGCAAACCTGACCAGGTCATCGGTCCACCTTGTGGTAGCAGCTATTCAAATACAAGCAATCCAGTCAGCATATAATGCAGTGTTACATAAAATTAGGGCTGATCTCGCCGCACCAGGTTTGCGTTGCATGTGCATTTTTGGCCTCCTCTTCATTAAGCAATTGACGTCAGCTTTAATAAACAACCGTATCCTTGATATATACCATAGCAGGTCCTAGACTGGAGACACTAGAGTCCTCGAAGAAAGCGTTAATGTGTGCTTGCTCTAAGCAGACCTGGAGACGATTGGTCATTGCATCGGCAGAGAATATGGGGAAGACATATAGCGTAAGTAATAATATACTTTCATTTGAAAGACCATTCGCTTTTTTTTTGTTCAATCAGAAATATACTCTATATAGGCTATACATATAGGCAATAGGCTCAGAAACAGAGCAATGTTGTCGCTAGATGGCGCTGTACTCAACTTTTTTCAGTTTAATTTGTTTTTAGTGCATATAAGCGTTACCGAATCACGGAAATGATATTCGCAGAAATTGGACTTCCCACACATTTGGTTAAAGTAACTAAGACTCAAAATGCTAGGAACAATATTTCCATACGACTGATGTTATGTTAATATCTTAAATGTGTAGTCTTCTTCACTGACAGTCCTTTACTTTAACTTCACTAGATTCAAAATGAAATAATTACGTACCCAATTATTAGGTAAGACAAGTTGTTTAGAATTAAAACCTTGGGGTTTTGGGGAGAATATCTTAAAATAACGAGAATCAATCCATGGTGACTTTAAATATTACAAAGAATAGTCTGTCTGGTTGAACGCGTCAGTTTCAGGAGTGTATTTGATAAATTCATTCTGTGTTAGATAGCCCAATTATCAATTATCGAGGAAGGCTGTAGGACTGTAATATAAGGATACAACCCACAGGAGCAAAGTAGTAAAAACTAAAAATGCGGGTGAAACCGCGGGGGACACCTAGTAGTTTATAAAATATAATCTCTGAAAGTTTCCGCAGCTTTCTCTGCAAGAGAGCTACAAATTTTTAGGGACACTGTAAAATTGTAGGGACACTGTAAAATTGTAGGGGCACAGTAAAATTGTAGGGACACTGTAAAATTGTAGGGACACAGTAAAATTGTAGGGACACAGTAAAATTGTAGGGACACTGTAAAATTGTAGGGACACTGTAAAATTGTAGGGACACTGTAAAAATGTAGGGATACTAAAATTGTAGGGACACAGTAAAATTGTAGGGACACTGTAAATTGTAGGGACACAGTAAAATTGTAGGGACACTGTAAAATTGTAGGGACACTGTAAAAATGGAGACGTTTCTTGTGCTAGCGATATTGTGCGTAAACGAGATGGTTTTGACTGGCAATCGGCGCAGTACCTAACTACTGCGCACTGACTAATTTGTAAACGTATTTTTATTTGAAAGAAGATACGTTCAGGATAATAAAATGTGTAAACTAATTAAAAAAAAAAAAACTTTGCATGTACGGTTAAATTACGAAATTAGTTCAAAACGTTTTTTTTTAATTTTTCGAAAACTGTTCGACCTGTCAAGTTCTAAATAATTTTCTCGTAGCACGCTACATGTATTATAAATTATAATATATTATGCTACAAAATAACCGAGAATCGTATCTGTCGTAGCTTGCTACATGTTTAGTGCTACGTACAAATATGTTTGTAGCGCGGTATGGCCTATGGCCTACGCAGCGCGCAGCTACGCAGCTCGGGTTTGCAGCCCGATACAAGTACTTACTACTACGACGTCTAAAATTGATTGAAGTGAATTTTAAGTTTCGGTAAACATATTTATAGTGCATAATATATAGTAATGTAGCTTCAGTTTTTTTACTGATCTACATTAGACTATTCAAAAGTATATTTGAAATAAAAACTTTTGATTTGATCTGACCGAAAGTGGATTTCTAGCCAATGTTAATGGATATATTTTTATTAAACTAAAATAGATATAAAATTAGAAATTTAATTACTAAGCATATATTATTTTACAAGTTTTTAGAAAGAAATATACCAGTCACGAAATCTATATATATAAAAATCAATTGCTGTTCGTTAGTCTCGCTAAAACTCGGGATCGGCTGGACCGATTTGGCTGATTTTGGTCTTGAAATATTCGTGATAGTTCAGGGAAGGTTTAAACGGTGAGAACGAAAAAAAAAATAGGCGAAACGAAGTTTGCCGGGACAGCTAGAACCGATTTAGCTGAAAATTGGCAGGGAGGTAGTTTAGAGCCAGGAGAATGACATAGGATACATTTTTTTTTTTTTTTTTAGAGTAGGGTAGAGTAGGGTAGAGTAGGGTAGAGTAGGGTAGAGTAGGGTAGAGTAGGGTAGAGTAGGGTAGAGTAGGGTAGAGTAGGGTAGAGTAGGGTAGAGTAGGGTAGAGTAGGGTAGAGTAGGGTAGAGTAGGGTAGAGTAGGGTAGAGTAGGGTAGAGTAGGGTAGAGTAGGGTAGAGTAGGGTAGAGTAGGGTAGAGTAGGGTAGAGTAGGGTAGAGTAGGGTAGAGTAGGGTAGAGTAGGGTAGAGTAGGGTAGAGTAGGGTAGAGTAGGGTAGAGTAGGGTAGAGTAGGGTAGAGTAGAATAATCTGTTGCCGGGAGCGAAGCCGCGGGCAAAAGCTTGTTAATATATAAATTAATATATATAATAATATAAGAAATTAATATATAAATTTTTCCACTTCTGGAACTCAGACCTCCTGGTCTAAGTTCCAGAAGTGGAAAAATTATGAGGCTGGAGCTATGCCCTGGATGTGTCGCAACCATCCGGTCAAAATCATCATTTCAGCCGAAAGACGTCCACTGCTGGACATAGGCCTCCCCTAAGCGCCGCTACAAAGACTCCATCGGATCCATCCATCTCGGTCTTGCATCCATCGGATTCTAGCAACCCTGTTTTTTTTTACAATTAAACCATTTACTAAATAAAACTTTCGAATTGTCAAGAAAACTGTAGCAAATTACAAATTACAAAAACCATTTAGTTGGTCTAATGAACAGCATTCAATCAACACTAGCTATTTTGACTGGAACCCCGAAGCCGCGTACCGGAAGACGCAGCGTTGGAAAGCCTCCCACAAGGTATGACCGATGACTCGATGAGGATCGCAGGAATCCGATCGTTGCGAGACGAATATGACTGGGCGATGTGGTGACCGGCGGTGATACTTAAGTGCTGGTAGGCCTCTCATAGGTTGGACCGATGACTTGTTGAGGTTCGTGGGAATCCGATCGTTGCGAGACGCAAAGGACCGGTCGATGTGGTGACACTTGACGGAGACCAAGTGTCAGTAGGCCTGTCACAAGGTAGACCGGCAATCCGATCGGTGTGAGACGCAAAGGACCCGTCGACGGGATGACACTTGAAGGAGACCTAAGTCTAAGCAATCAATGTGAGACGCAAAGTTTAGGTCTATGTGGGATTTGGAGGAGACCTATATCCAGCAGTATATGTCTTTTGGCTGAAATGATGATAATAAAGAAGCCGCTATAAGTTTAAGAAGAAAACGAACCAAGAAGTATGTTCAATACCTGAAGTACTAGGAGGGGTAAACCATACATCGTTGTAGAAATATCTAGATCTAAGGTCTTCATATTTCTACAACTATCTAGACTTGATATAGCACACTGCGGCGGATTTATCGACCGGCCCCCGGGACCTGTGCTCGAAATTTAATCATGAAGAGCCTGAACTAGGGCGCAACTCTACAACCTAGCTTGCTATATTGCATAATACAACAATTAGGTACGTACGTGATAGATCGTAGTCAACTTTAATGCTAAGGATATACAGATGAAAATTCGGTGACCAATAGTTTTGCGGCTGCAAATGTAGAATTGCATCGCACAGCTCTCTTGTTGTACATAGACTTGCATAGTATTACAGCATCAGTACGGTGGCGTATGTAGGCAAAATTTCCCAAATTAAATGATAAACTTTATTGCTATGAGCATACGGATGAAAAGTCCGTTTCGCAGCTGCAAATGTAGCCTGGCATCGTATAGCACACTAGGGGTTTTGAACCGTAACGCTTCAGTTATAAGGTAGAAAACAGCTTGTAAGCAGTTTCTTGCTAGGACATAGACTTGCACAATATCAAAGCTTACTGCGGATGTTGGTTTTGGTTTGCCTTCGATCAGATTTTAACCGTACTCAAACAATTATAAGGTTGAAAACTGGCTGTTGAACGTTACAGATTGTACATAGACTTGCATTGTAATATGTATAGTACTCTGGTGGATGGAAGGTTAAAATTTTAAAGCTGAACTTTATTACTAAGAGTATACGGATGTAAATCAGTGACCAGATAGTTTCGCGGCTGCAAATGTAGACTTGCATCATGAAGCTCACTAGGGCTTTTGAACCGTAAAGCTTAAGTTATAAGGTCGAAAAGAGATTGTCAGACGTATTTTTGCTAGGACATAGACTCGCAGAGTATTATAGCACACTGCGGACGTTGGTGTTGGTTTCCGGTTGATCAGTTTTCAACCTTACTGTTTAGTCGTAAGGTAGGAATTCGAATGGGGAGGTTTGCTGTTAGTACATAATCGGGCCCAGTATAGCTCCTTGCGGAGTATCGACCGGCGGCCGAGCCTGCGCTCTGCAGCGCGGTGGGCGTTGCACCACTCCGTGCAGCGCGCTCGGCCCGCACTGCGCCTCCGACCGGCCTCCTGAGCGCCCGCTGTGCACCGGCTCCTCACCACCGACTCCTACTTGCTCATTCCATAAGGTAAGTGTTCTCCTTCAACCTTCAGCTTTTATTTAAAACTGGGATAGTGTTTTACAGATTTTATCTGTAGTTTTACTTTAATTTGACTTGGATTTTTTTTGGCCCCAATGCCTTCTGAACTTTCTAGTTCTTTGGTGGATTTGTAATATAAGTGTTCTCCTTCAGTTTAGGCTTTTATTAAGAACTAGAAGTGTTTTATCTGTAGTTTTCAGTTTTATTTTAATTTGACTTGGGAGATTATTAGGTCCACTACACCTCTGAATGGTACTGATTCTTTGTTGGTTCCTCCACCAACACTTTAAGTTAGGGAACAATCATTGTTCTCCATCAGAACGAAATATTGTATTTTCTGCAAGCAAGTCGTGTCCAGCTTCCCACTTTAAACAAAGACCAAGTCTTTATAGTAAGACTTTAGCTAACCAAGTCATTGATAGATTAATTAGGAATACACACTTCTGGGAGCAAGAGTCATGGTGTCAGATTATAACGTTCTTCTCTCTTCCACAGATACAAAGGCATCCTCGCTTCGCCGCCGCTGCTTCGTCGTGCGGAGCGAGGGGGGGCTAATCCTTTGAGGTTCCTGAACTGATGTAAGTATCTTTACATATTATTTGGTCCATTCAATTTCAGCAAAGACTTCAGCGGTGCTCTCTATAAGTGTTATCCATCCAGAACTAGGTACGTACTTAGAATAAAGGTATTGGTGTATCGACTGGGCCCGGGCAGCTTTGGGTAGGAGATAATGAGAGTCAGATGACGGGACAACTGGTGAGTCTGGAGGGGGTGGGTTTTTTTTAAGATGGGATAAATCATCTAATGTCTAGTGTCAGACTCTTACTGACTAAACAACTGGGTGGGTTGTTTAGTCAGTAAGAGTCTGACGTTCCTTCTTTGTCTTTCGCACTGGGGTCAAGCCTTCTTTTCAGAATGGGGTCAGGAGGGGGAGTTAGGAGGAGGTGGGTGTGGCAGTGCTGCGCCATGGATGGATAGTACTTACAGGTGTCACCACCCTAATTATTTAATGTACACCATAACTGCGTCTAATTTTTGGGGTTAACAGAGAAAAGCCACCACCACCACCAGGTAGTGGTGGAGGCTTTTCTCTGTTAACACCTGCACCTGCCAGAAATTGCTTAATTAATTTACACGGCTGACTATAGTTCGGTTTTATCCTGCGGAGTGCCTATGAAACACTATCGATTAATAAAAATATTTGACATCGACGCACAAACGAATATCACTGATCTAGTACATGGTTCTGGACCCCCCAATGGTGAAAATCTTCGCCGGGTTTTTCAAATTTTTGAAAATAAAAACCGATTGTGTTTTTTATATTTTTACCTGTATGTAATCGTTATTCTAACCAACCCCAATAATATTTTTAGAAAAAAAAAAAATCATCGATGCAAATTCAAGTCGTTATTCTAATCAAACCCGATAACATTTTTAATTTGGAATGTAATTCATTCATTATTTTTTGTAAAATTTGTTAAAATGACGTTTAAACGTAAAACAAATCAACCACTGGGGGTCTAGAATGGGGTTTTATTTTGTTTATTATCATTTCATAACAAAACGTTTTTCTTTATTGTTTCAGATACCCGTGAAGATGGAGCTTCATTCTTGACCAGAACTCAACCTCTGCGACTCATAGGCTAAACCAACTAGTGCTGCCACAATCAGCTTTCACAGATTATTTATTTTAACAAATAAGTAATCTGTGAAAGCTGATTTTCTGAAAGCGTCATGCGAGAAAATATGTCGTCTGATACAGTAGAGCAAATGTTAAATTCATTAGATCGGGTTTGTTGGCTGAACGCAACTGCTCTTATGAGTAATATTGCGATTTAGCTCCCGATTTAATGTCTCGATACAGACTAATCTGGGATTCTTGTTTGTTAGTGTTTTTCCCCAGGGAAAGTTCCTGGGTAAAAACTCTTAACAAATAACTATCCCTCTTGGACAAAGGCATCGTTCTTGTAACGTTTTAAAATGCAAATACCCGAACGGGTTTGCAGGTCATCTTTCATCAGAAGCCCCCAGTCGTATGTCACGACAAGTCTGGGTAAAGACGCTACTGGTCACAACCATCACCCACGTGATCAGTCTGCATTAACATGCAAATACAAACATGCCTCAATGTTTGAACCTCGTTCCCACACGGGGTATTCACACGGATATGACAACATGACTGGATGTGACATGAGTGTCTATGCAAATAGATAACTGTCTCAGGCGCGGATCTAAGAGGAGGGGCTATGAGTTCCCCCTCCCTCCAAAACAAACAAATGCTTTGATTTGGAGTTTTTATCTAAACTTGGATACGCGCCTGACCTTTTATGTTAGGGAATAAAGACCCACGATGACATTAAGATTTGATTGCTTCACTGAATTTCGGATTACTAATTAAGTATGGTACTAATGTGGTTATTTTTACCATAAGGTATCTCTGGTGTATCTTAAGGATTTAGGTTAAGAGAATAAATCCATTTTATAGCTGATGGGTTTTCGTAAATTCGTGTTTTTCATAGTTAAGGTTAGTTTTAAGACAAGAAGAAGCAGGTTATTCCTGTTTGTTCAATAAACAAATTATTTATAGTATTTTTTTGGTTTTATTACACCACCTCACGTCCATATAATTATTGTGCCTACAGCTAAGGAGTGGAATTCTCTGCAGAGGTCTATGTTTCTTGTTATCTTCCAACATTCCCAAGGTTTAAGCTAACAAAAAACATAGACTGTAATAACTCGTATAGCCTTCCGGCTATAGGAGTTTATCACGGGTTTTTTAATTCGTTGAATATATTATAACGACGGGTTAGAGACGCAATAGAAAGACATTAGGTGTGCGAACGCCGGCATTCGTTTGGGGCTTGAGAGAATAGTTTGTAGGGCTTGAGAGTTTATAATCCATTGCAGTAAAGAGAATTGAAAGATATATTATAGACTCTTCAAGGTAAATGTAAGATAGTGTGTATAAAGCATAATAAGTACACGTTTAGTACGATACACAAAAATCACGAAGATGTCTCTTAAAATTGCTCTTGTTAATTAAAAACCCTAAAAATGATTGTTTGTCAGGTTATTTAAGTTATTCTACAAAAAATGTTTTTTTTGCGTAGTGTCTTAATTTATAATCAAATTTTTACATTTTTAGTAAATTGCTAAAATACGCCACATTATTCAAGTAAATCTGCGCAATTTTCCCCTCTGCCCCTCCCCTCCTCCTCCCCTCTCTCCACGCAGATGATGATTTCGAGAGGTTTCTGAAAGGTCCAGGTGTCACCTCAATAGCGAAGTATCGCCATGCCATCGTGGAAGCGATCAGCAGTGGCGACATCTCGCGCCGGCCTGGTATAGGCTATGGTCTGGAGCGAGGCGGAATTGACGACGGCCCTGACCCCGTGCGCATGCGGACGAAGAACAATGGGTAGCTCTTCGTCCGCATGCTCTCGCGTACTGAGCCGCCCGGCCGTCCATTAAGGGCACATATCCGCCACCTACTGGGTCGACTTCTGGAAGGAAAACTCGTCCTGAAACACAAAGGTCAACTCTTAGAAAATAGGTGTGGATCTATTCAGTAAAAGTCTAACAGTCCAGCCCTTCAGCACCTTTTTATGCTATTTGCAATTCAGTATCAGATATACCTAAAGGCAAAAAAAAATATTTTCGGTTATCTTATGAATGTCTTTACAAAATTATACTCATTAAAACATTTAATTATGTCAATAAAGACATTTTTTTTTTCCTTTATTGATTTTTAAACATATTATTTACATTTTAAAATATTTTCTTAAAAAACACATACAAAAAAAGACATTTAAAAATATAAACAACAGTAGTCCGCCGGTGACGGGAACAGGGTCCAAGCTACCGGTGGTTAGGGCTCCAGAGACAGGAACCTCACAATACGAGCCGTGTCGAGGAGTACTGCCTTCTGTATCAGGCCCTTGATCCAACCGCGCAACGACAGCTTCAACAGATGGTTTTTGTGATGGTTATTATTATTATTATTTAACATGATTCTCTAACTTAATGTAGTACCTTGCCTTGTCTCTAAGTCACACAACAACAGAAAAAATTCAGGGACTCCTGAAATAATGCAAAGTTGACTAGCTTAGCATTATTGACATAAAATAAATAAAATAGCCTTTTATTCTAAACAGATTCTAAATACATTAAATAATATACCACATCCTGAAACATTTTAAATAATAAATTTGCAAATAAATCGATTATTAATTATATTTATTACCTAATTTTCTTCTACTTATACATATTCATATAAGTTCAAATAATTTGTTTAAAAAAAATCCTTTTTGTTATTAATCATCATCATTTTAGCCAAACAACGTCCACTGTTGGACATAAGCCTCCCCCAAGTTTCGCTACAACGAACGATCCTATACGTTTTTGTTATCATAAAATTATATTTCAATTACTGGAATATATCAATTAATTAAATATCAATAATAATAGTTAATTTAAATATGTCATTAATAACATACAAAATCGGTCGAGCGGTTCTTCATTCATCACATTTTTCTGTTGTTGGGTGCGAAGCCGCGGGCAAAAGCTATTTATATATAAGTTACACCCAGACACAGAACAAATGATCATCCTCAACAAATAAACATTTGTCAAAAATTCGATATTTCTGCAAAACAGATGAACTGTTTGATATTTTGGAAAAAGCACATACTAACGTCGGTCACAAACGGACTAGAGGTAAGTTATTTTTGTTAGAGTTGTACAGTGCCCTTATTATTTTAAGTGAATTAGGAGTAGGTAATTTACAAATGATTAATATTTTGTGTTCAGTGATTTGTTACTTAATACGTTGATTTTTTTAAATATAAAGTAATCTCAATAAATAACAAATATCGTTTCATTTTAATTTATATAATTAATATACTTAATACACTTCTCATCAAAAAAATCGAAACACCTTGCAAGTTTACGTTTTGTCAGGATTATCAGAAAAATGTGTACATTTAGGAATAAATGTTAAATGTCGTTTAATAGTGAGTAATATGAGCTTATCAAATCTTAATGTTAATGTTCTAAATTTAAATGAATTTTTCATAGGTTTCGTATTTTGTTAAATGAGTCATTTTTATTCCGTATGGAGTATAAAGGAAATGGATAAAACAACACACGTAAATGAAAAAAAAAGCTAAAAAACGTTTATTTAATAACTTGTATTCCCTCCCCGAGCTCTAATTACTGCTTCCATACGGTTCTTCATCGATCGGATGAGAGTCACGATCACATGCTGTGGTATATTGTCCCATTCCTCTTGGATTGCATCTTGCAGCTGGCTAAGTGTTTCTGGGGCAGGATCTCTTGCTCGAATTCGTCTCTTTAATTCATCCCATAGATGTTCAATGGGATTCATGTCCGGGCTTCTTGCTGGCCATTCCATAATAGAGATATCGACTTCGTTAAGATAATCTCGTACGACGCCCGCGGTGTGAGCCCTAGCATTGTCGTGCATGAATATGAAGCCGTTGCCAATAAAATGTGCATAGGGCATCACATGAGGCTCTCACTCACTCTCACACACTCTTCGACGTACCGATGACAGTTTAGTGCAGGCAGACGTGGCCCAGACACGAAAGCAAGCTCTGTCTTACCGTCGGCGCTGATTCCTCCCCAAACCGTCCACGAACCGCCACCATAGCTGACCTTTTCTTCAATGCAGCATTGTGCATAGCGTTCTCCGTCTCTTCTGTAGACCTTGTTCCTTCCGTCGTTACCATACAGCATAATTTTACACTCATCAGAAAAGAGAACTTTGCTCCACTGTAGGTATGACCAATTTAGGTGCTCACGTGCAAAGTTAAGGCGCGCTCTTCGATGGTCTGCAGTTAATTTCGGCCCATTTGCTGGCTTATGCGGTACCAGTCCACGATCCTTCAACCTTCTTCTAATTGTAGAGTCACTTACAGCCACCCTTCGTACAACACGAAGCCGCTGCTGCAGTTGAAAAGCGTTAAGGCGTCGATTTCTTAAAGAAGTTGTTACAATAAATCGATCATCTCGCTCAGAAGTGACCCGATTCCTGCCAGATCCTGAACGGCGCGTGAACAAACCAGTCTCCCGATAACGTTTATAGACTCTATGAACAGATGACAGGCTTAGATGCAGTCTTGCAGCCACAACACGCTGACTAAGGCCAGAATCCAGCAATGCCACAACTTGGGCGGCTTCTGTGGGCGAAGTATCCATACGTTTTAGAAAAAAAACCTTTTTTCAGACGTCCCAAAGTCACAGTATTGAAATAAAAAACAAAAAGTTTAAGGATAGGCGCCAATTTTTAGTTTTTAAACGCTAAATGTACTCCAACCCTAAACACACATTTGTCTCAAAACAGTGATTCATTTCGTTTATAAGATAAACAAATGAAATTCTAATTTTGAATTTAGAATTTTCGCTTATTACTGTAATGGCCAAACTGCCAGCTATAATATATGTATTTTTTTTCATCGTATGAATTCTTTTTTGTGTTAAATTCGGACAGAAACAATGAAAACGGAAGTGTTTCGATTTTTTTGATGAGAAGTTTATATTTGATAATCAGAAACACGTTATGCCGTGATTTTATAAAATAAAAAAAATTCTTAAGGACATCTACCAAAACATTTTCAACCTAGGCCTAGTAGGATCCATATCGGAAAGTAGTGTGCGTCTTAATTAAATAATATTCCATACGCGTCATGGCTTTTCTTCATTGCCACAACGCGTTGAGATCAAATAGCATGTAAGCCACGACACGAATTTTGCTATGTGGTCTTTCTTTGATTGCCGCAACGCGTCGTGCGCGTTTTCATTAGAGCCATAACACGAATTTCGCCATGTGGATGTTTTACTTTAACCACAACGCGTTGTTAGCTATTCTTCCGCTCAATGAGCGTTTTCGATCTTTGAGCGTAACATATATAAAAATTAATCTTTCGTTAAACTCGTTAAAAACAGCTAGACCGATTTGACTTTTAGTCTTGAAATATTCTTTATACATTAAACGATTAAAAATTTGAACAAATTATAATTTTACAGAGCAGTGGTGGCCGAGTGGTAAAGGCCTCGTCTTACGTGTCGTAGGTCGCGGGTTCAAACCCAGCCAGGCGCATTACTTTGTGTAATTTTTTTCATCACCACTGCTCTCAAAACGGTGAAAGAAAACATCGTGAGGAAACCGGCATGTCCTAGAACTAAGAACACACACACACATGTGACATCCACCAATCCGCACTGGGCCCGCGTGGTGGATTATGGCCCATTCACTCTCCTAGAGAGAGGAGGCCTGTGTCCCAGCAGTGAGAACATTAAAAGGCTGATGATGATAATTTTATGAAAACTTTTTTCAACTGCGACTGCAGTTTGAGTTTGACAATTTCTTAATATAATAATGTCTTGAATGATTTTTTTGTTGAACATATTCTTAACATTATTTTGTTAAGAAATTGTCCAGCAAAAGTCAAAAACAGAACTCGATCTTTAAAGAGTGTAGTTGTGTAACCTAGCCTAGGTCAGACGACTTACGCTAATAGCTGAGTAGACACTCAATTGCACTCCCTGTGGCAACTTTTTTAAAATTAAAGTTTCCAACGAGAGCGATTAGACTCGCGTAGTGTGCGGCGGTACTTAGCTATCCCAGACGAAGTTATTGATTTGACCTGCGCGCTGATGGACGGGAGATGTTAGGTTTTTTTGATGGAATTGTACTTAGTGCGCTGTCTGCCACGAGTCGGAGGGTCTCGATTCTGATCTGAGGTATTTTTATTGATTTATTTAATTTAATTTTGTTTATGGGATGAATTAAGATAAGTGCCAGATGCTGGTATATTTAGTTGATATTTATTTAAATTTCTGCGTTTAGTTGTCTTTATATATATATTTAGATATATAAATAGATATAGATTTGGATAAGTCTTCTTTTATCGTTACTAAGTTATTTTATTTATAAACCAATGTATTCTTTTATCTACAAAATAAAATAAATGCATAAATATAGATATTATTATGGGAGAGTCTGTTTGTCTCGTTTTCTTGAGAGTTGAGAAGAAAGTAAGTTCCTTGGTTGTACTTCAGGTCCTTTAACAACAAACGATCAATCATCATATTATCATAGTCCAGTTAAATTAGACCAAAAAACCGGCCAAGAGTGTGTCGGGCCACGCTCAGTGTAGGGTTCCGTAGTTTTCCGTCCGTCACAATTTTTCTCATAATGTAACAGAACTCAGTATAAATTAGTAACCCAATTTTCCGAGAGATGGCGCTGTACCCGGTGGTAATTTTGGATTGCGTTAACCGATTTTAATCTTTTTATATTTTTATTTGAAAGAAGATACGCTCAGGATAATAAATATGTAAACGAAGTTAAAAAAAATGCTTGCATGTACGGTTAAATTACAAAATTAGTTCAAAAAGTTTCTTTTCAAAAACTGTTCATTCTATCGAGTTCAAAACAATTTTCCTTGAAAGTTATAAAACGTTCAACTTTTCAGATTTTATTCATGATTTCTAAACTTATAGTTAAAAATTAGGGGAAGGGGGACGCAGTGTTTTTGCTTTTGGGGCGATCATTTCCGAAAATATTTACATTGTCAAAAAACTATTTTACAGGACCCTTAATCATTTTTAAATACCTATCCAACAATTTATCACAGGTTATGGTAGAAATGAAAAAAAAAATCACTCACCCCATTTTACTTGTAGGGGAGGTACCCTAATAAAACATATTTTACCACTTTCTTTTTTTTGCACTTTGTCGTCGTGATTGATATACATATTGAAACCAAATTCCAGCTTTCTAGTGCTATCTGTCGCTGAGATTATCCGCGGACGGACAGACAGACAGACATGGCGAAACTTTTGTTTGTAGTTGACTACGGAACCTTAAAAACGATGGCTCTTAGAAAAAAAGTGTTTAGACATTTTTGTAGACAAATATCTAATCTGATTTTTGACGAATTGCTGAAATTCGACCCCGATTATTATTTTTGTTGGATCGATGGGGACCTTTTAGATTTCATTTATTTGTTTTGAACAATACATCTAATTTTCAGCCAGGTGCGAATTATTGTAACCTTTGATGTCTAAAATTGACCGGACAATCTGTAGATTGAAATCGATTCAGATTTGATCTACACCGTTAAATTTTAGTCGTTTTAATCCCTTGGAGGATCGATTCATTACATGAAACACTATCGATTGGTAAAGTTAGAATGAAAAAACAAAGTACTTTTTTTTAAACTCGAATTAATTTACGCATGTTCTAAATTGATTTGTTTAAGTAAACGTCAGCTGGGCGAGTTCAATGACCTGTAGGTAGTTAGTACGCAACGACCGACAACTACCTACAAGGTCAATGACTCGTTTACTTAAAGAAATTAATTTCATAAATGCGTATATCAATAATAGATTTAGAAAAAAAGTACTTCATTTTTTTATTTTATCTACACAAATCGATAGTGTTTCATGTACTGGATCGCCCCTCTTCGGGATTAAAACGACTAAAATTTAACGGTGTATTAACTTAAAGGCTTACGATAAATTAATTGTAATTAAATTCATTCAGCCCATATTGAGCCCGTATGGTGGATTACGGCTCGATATTTCTCCTAGAGAGGAGGACTGAGACTCGAGGCAGTCTCAGTAAGAATATTAAAAAATTGATTATAAATACTATTGTTACGCCGTGGAAATAGAACACGCCGTTTCTTCGACAAAGTCAAGAGTATCACCGAATAATTAAAACGCATTGCTAATCGAAACCTCCAGAATAGAAGTACGTACCAGGGCCTAGCAAATTCTAGAAAAATCCGACACGTATAAGTAGGTACTCAATAATTCTGAGAACTTTTGTAGGTACTTAAGTAACCTGGTAAAGGAATTTGTACCTTCTGTCTTTTACTATAGAGTCGAAGTTCGTATGAGTCGTGGGGTAGGTAGCTACCTACCTACTCGTAATAAAAATGATTTATTGCTTCGCGGAAACGGTTTCTTTTGTTCTGGTGTGGCCTCGAACCTTCGGTATCTAGAATTTTCTTGGCTCTGAGTATAAATACGTGTTCGCTGGCCGGACGGGAGTCAGTTTGATTTCGACTGCGATCGAGTGCGAATATCCAAGTCAAGTGAAGAACGTTTTCATCCATACGACGACCTAAGCGATATTTCTACGGATCTCTAGAGTGCATTACGAAGTGGTTTATTGGCGATTGGACTAAATTGGTGTTTTGTTTGTGGAAAATAAATCTCTCTATTAGTAAACCGGCATTTGATTACTCACGTTCGTAACAACTGGTGTCAGAAGTGAGATGCCATTACTACAGAGGGACGACGAACAGCGACCACGAACAAGGAGACAAACGGAGATGGATGCTGCACGTCACCGACTGGAGGAAGAAGATCCGGCTGGTGTCGGAGCAACGGCAGCTGCTGAGATGCCAACAGGACCAACTTCAGAAATGAGCCTCGCTGCGGTGTTGGCTGCCATGCAAGCTAGTATGGAAGCCGCTCGCCGCGAACAGGAAGCTAACCAGCGCCAGCTCCAGGACCTAATCGCGGCTAACCAGGAAGAAGCTCGCCGCGAACAGGAAGCCGCTCGCCGCGAACAGGAAGCCGCTCGCCGCGAACAGGAAGCCGCTCGCCGTGATCAAGAGGCTAAGCAGAACCTTATCCTCGAGAAAATCGATCACGGCCTCGTCACGCTGGGCGAGAAAGTAAAGAATCTCACCTTAGAGGTCAAGGAGGTTTCCGCCCGAACTGATACTTTGGAAACCCGAATAGATGGCCATGAAGATCGCCTGCTGGACATCAATAGAAAAATTGTCAAGCTGGAAGCACGCGAACCCATTGCCATTGGCTCATCAGCGCACACCCACTGTACGTCGGCCGCAAAGTTTGATGTGCCACGTTTTGACGGCACGTCGTCATGGACTGCCTTCAAATACCAATTCGAAACGTTGGTGAAGACAAACCGCTGGGATGATGAGCAGTCTTTCGCGGCGTTAACCTTAGCTCTACGTGGGGACGCCCTACTGGTCCTAGAGAACCTTCCTTCGGACGGTAGGACCTTGGAGCGTCTAATGGAAGGGTTAGACACCCGCTACGGTGACAAGCACCTCGAGCACGTATTCCGCGCGCAGCTTCGCGAGAGAACACAAAAGCCCAACGAGAGCCTCCAACAGTGGGGAGTCGAGGTTGAACGGCTGGTGCGGCGCGCATACGTGTCGATGACACCGGAGACCGTGGAAGTATATCTGGTGCAGGCATTCATCGACGGTCTACGGGATACTGAAGTAAGAGCTACGGTGCGACTTGGACACCACCAAACTCTGAAGAGTGCGATGGCTCACGCTTTGGAAGTGGAAGCCGTACGACAGGATTCACGCACGCACAGAGTTCGAGAAGTGGTGGTCTCGCCTTCAGTGCAGCCGCGCCAACGAGAAGGGGTAGTTTCTTCTCCGGCAAAGTCCCGATATATTCCGACGTGCTACGGGTGCGGAGAAAAAGGGCACATTCGTACCGATTGCCCCAAAAGAAAGAGGGGAAGTGTGGACTCCGGAATCCAAGTTAACGAAGAGTCGTTAAACTAAATGTCGCCAGGGCCGCGGGGCGGGTGCTGGCTGGTCAACTTAAGGCCCCAATCATAACCATCAATGAAGTCCACAACGGAAATAGTTTAATCATCGAAGGAACATTGAATGAACGTGCTTGCAATTTCACCGTTGACACCGGGGCGTCACGGACTATTATAAAACCTGAGTTGCTGAAACGCACGATTTTGTGGCAAAGAAAGTCTCCATCCTGCCGACTTCAGACAGCAACCGGCCAGCCAGTCTCCGTCCTCGGTGATACAGATATAGAGTTAAAAATCGGTGACCAAGTGTATACCCATTCTGTTTTAATCGCAAATATTACCGATGATTGCATTCTGGGTCTGGACTTCTTGCGGAAATACCGGTGTGTTTTGGATATTGATAGGGGAGTATTGAAGTTTCCAGACCAAGAAGTGTTCCTGCGTGGAAACAACACATGTAACCTCTATTGTTTAAAAGATACGACATTGGCTCCGAGAACAGAAAGTTTAGTTGAAGTAAAATTCCCTAAGAAAATCAGGCAACAAAGATGCGTAATAGTTGAGGATACTGGCCGGCACCCGAAACTCATCACTGCGAGGACATTGGTAATGACGAAAGGGAAATCTAAAGTGAGAATTGTAAATCTTGGGAAAAAGGAGGTCCATTTGAAGAAAAACAGTGTTGTTGGGAGATGTGAAGAAGTGAAGTATCTCCGCCAAATTAACACATCCCCAGTAAAGCAGGACTCAACGAGAGATGAACCTGATCACATCCAGCAACTTCTGGAAAGTTCTAAGAAGAATTTGTCGACCTCAGAACTACAGCAAGCCAGGGAATTTCTGCTACGGTTTCAGGATATTTTTGCAACGGGAAAGGACTGCGGAAGAACAGGTCTTGTCAAGCATGAGATAGACACAGGTGATGCTAGACCAATTAAACAGAGACCGCGCCGCATACCCTGGGCTAAAGAAACTGAAGTGGCAGAAATGGTAAAGGACATGGCTGATAGTGGAATAATTGAACCTTCTACGAGCCCATGGTCTTCTCCTGTCGTTCTTGTGAAGAAAAAGGACGGCAGTACAAGATTCTGTGTCGACTATAGAATGCTGAATAACGTCACGAAGAAGGACAGTTATCCCTTGCCGAGGATCGACGATACGCTGGATATGCTCAGTGGTATGAGGTGGTTTTCAACCATTGATTTGAAAAGTGGCTACTGGCAAGTGGAAATCAGCGAGAAGGATAAAGAAAAGACAGCGTTCAGTACGGGCATTGGCAATGGCCTGTGGCAATTTAACGTCATGCCTTTTGGGTTGTGCAATGCTCCAGCAACCTTTGAACGCCTCATGGAACGAGTCATGGTTGGTCTTCTTGGTGACGTCTGTCTAGTATATTTGGATGACGTCATTATAATGGGCCGCACTTTCAAGGAAAACCTAAGGAACATGGAAAAAGTGTTCACCAGAATACGAGGGGCTAATCTAAAACTAAGCCCAAAGAAGTGTGCCCTGTTCAAGAAGGAGGTCAGCTACCTAGGACATGTGATTTCCGCCGATGGAGTGAGAACCGACCCCGAGAAGATAAAGGCTGTGCAACAGTGGCCAGTTCCGAAGAATAAAACAGAAGTACGTGCATTTCTAGGGCTATGCACATACTACAGAAGGTTTGTTATGAGTTTTTCGGACATTGCAAAACCTTTGCATCAACTGACTGAGGAAAAACGAGACTTTATCTGGGACAAGAATTGTGAGTCAGCATTCAACGAGCTGAAGCAGCGGCTATGTGAAGCACCTATACTGGGGTATCCGAGCAGAGATGGAAGATTTGTCGTTGACACTGATGCCAGCAATACGGGAATTGGTGGCGTATTGTCACAAGTGCAAGGTGACAGACAGATCGTGATCGCTTACTTCAGTAAGGCACTTTCAAAGCCCGAGAGGAACTACTGCGTTACTCGACGAGAACTGCTGGCTGTGGTAAAAACCTTGCAGCACTTCCATAAGTACCTCATAGGAAGGCAGTTCACGTTGAGGACGGACCACGCTGCATTGAAATGGCTGCTACAATTTAAAAACCCGGAGGGTCAAGTTGCAAGATGGCTCGAGCAGCTACAGGAGTTCAACTTTGTGACGGAACATCGGAGTGGAAAAGGGCATAACAATGCTGATGCCCTGTCGCGACGTCCGTGTGATGAGGACTGCAAACACTGCCAGCAAAACGAAGCCCGAGAACACGTGAACGTAATTAGGACTGAAGGCAACTTCAAGAAATCCCAGGAAGAAGATGACGATATTCGACCAATACTGGACTGGATGCGTAGTGGAGCTAGGCCCCAATGGAGTGAAGTATCGTCACTTAGTCCCGTCACAAAGAGCTACTGGGCTCAGTGGGACAGTTTAGTCCTGGAAAATGATGTGCTCTGTAGGAAATGGGAATCGAACGATGGTAAGGAGGTAACCACACAAGTGATAGTACCACGAAGTGAAGTGGTCCCCCTGCTAAAGGAAATACACGATGGAGCTTCTGGCGGACACCTGGGGATTAAGAAAACTCTACTGAAAGTGAGACAGCGGTATTACTGGCTCAATTGTAGAGATGACATAGAGCAATGGTGTCGGAAATGTACAGCGTGTGCATCTGTGAAAGGACCACAGACTAGAAGCAGGGGCAAGCTTCAGCTCTACAATGTGGGAGCCCCTTGGGAACGCGTTGCCATCGACGTCGCTGGACCATTTCCAGTTACAAATGACGGAAACAAATACATAGTGGTGATCCAGGACTATTTCACAAAGTGGCCCGAAGTTTTCGCCATACCCAATCAGGAAGCGACGACAGTGGCAAAGAAGGTGGTTGAAGAAGTAGTGTGTCGGTATGGCGTACCTTTGGAGATCCATTCCGATCAAGGCCGTAACTTTGAATCTGCGTTATTCCAGGAAATGTGCACCCTTCTTGGGATTTACAAAACACGCACAACACCTGCGCATCCACAGTCGGACGGAATGGTGGAAAGATTTAACCAGACCCTGGAGAATCACCTGGCTAAGGTTGTCGATGACCATCAGAAGGACTGGGACCGGTATATTCCCCTATTTCTGATGTCTTATCGATCAGCAGTGCATGATAGCACCGGACATACTCCAGCAAGAGTGAATTTCGGCAGAGAGATGAGACTTCCAGTCGATGCTATAACTGGCGTGCCACCTGACAAGACCAAGCCAGTTACGGACTACGTCAGTGACCTTCAAGATCAATTGGACGAAGTGCATAAACGAGTACGTGAGAATAGCATGAACACCAGCTCCAAAATGAAAACTAGGTACGACCGTAATGCCAACACCAAGGGATTTGAAGAAGGTGCACTAGTCTGGCTCCACAACCCGCTCCGACGAAAAGGGAAGTCGCCGAAACTTCAAGCTCGATGGGAGGGACCTTACACCGTGGTGAAACGGATCAACGACGTAACCTACCGCATCAAGAAAGGGCTAAGAGGGAAGCCTAAAGTGGTCCACGTGGATAGACTGGCGCCATATCAAGGATCTAATAATGCTCGGGACGAGCATGACTAAGAGGGGGGCACTGTTACGCCGTGGAAATAGAACACGCCGTTTCTTCGACAAAGTCAAGAGTATCACCGAATAATTAAAACGCATTGCTAATCGAAACCTCCAGAATAGAAGTACGTACCAGGGCCTAGCAAATTCTAGAAAAATCCGACACGTATAAGTAGGTACTCAATAATTCTGAGAACTTTTGTAGGTACTTAAGTAACCTGGTAAAGGAATTTGTACCTTCTGTCTTTTACTATAGAGTCGAAGTTCGTATGAGTCGTGGGGTAGGTAGCTACCTACCTACTCGTAATAAAAATGATTTATTACTTCGCGGAAACGGTTTCTTTTGTTCTGGTGTGGCCTCGAACCTTCGGTATCTAGAATTTTCTTGGCTCTGAGTATAAATACGTGTTCGCTGGCCGGACGGGAGTCAGTTTGATTTCGACTGCGATCGAGTGCGAATATCCAAGTCAAGTGAAGAACGTTTTCATCCATACGACGACCTAAGCGATATTTCTACGGATCTCTAGAGTGCATTACGAAGTGGTTTATTGGCGATTGGACTAAATTGGTGTTTTGTTTGTGGAAAATAAATCTCTCTATTAGTAAACCGGCATTTGATTACTCACGTTCGTAACACTATTATTATTCGCGGCACGTGTATTGAACCATAACCTTCGCTGCGCAGTAACAGATTTTCAGATCTTAATCAAAGTGCTGCTGGGATGCAACGACGGCCATTTTAGTTAAATTTATTTGCCGCGTACTATATGCAGTGTTTTTTTTTCCGGTGGGAAAAATCATCGAATGACAAATTCCGCCCCTGGGGCGGAGCGGGAGACAGTGTCAGACTTTTAATGACTAAACGACCCACCGGACCTTCCTGCCTTAGTTTCGGGGCCCCGGTGTTCCGCTTTCGCATCAATCCTTGGTGTAGAATTTTAAAACGAACATCTTCATGTTCTTTTTAAAATTCTTAATTGTACCTACTCAAATCCATTTGGTAATTCAATATCTGCGTTTAAAAAGATAATGGTATATCTTCTATACGTAAAAAAGCGAAATACCACTTTTCCGAAACTATAACACCTGTAAACTTAACAATTTGCATGTAAGTTCCTTGTCTCCTGGGGCCAAGGGTTGATGCGAAAGCGTGGTACCAGGGCCTTGAGATCAAGCCAAAGAAGGAACGGGGTGTTTAATTGTGGATAAAATCATCAGCGGGAAACACTGTCAGACTCTTACTGACTAAACAACCAACCCTATTCTTTCTTAGCCCTCATACCGGGGTCGGACCTTCCCTTCAGAAGCTCTTCGGCTCTGCAGTTGGGCCTCTACATTTGCTGACAACTCCTTGAGGCGCGCGGGAACTGAGCCAAGGTTCCTTGTAGATATTAACGAAACTTCACCCTTGACGGGTTATAAAAAAACCCCTGACGAGATAAAAGGGGGTTGGCAGTTTGTATGCAGAAACCGACTTTCACGCGAAACAAGTACACATACATTTACAATAATATTTTCGAGGCTGTGTAATCTGAGCTTGTTGTATTTAAACTGTTTTAGTAAACATGTAAATCACATTACAATTTCCTATCCTCAAACCCCCCGAAAACTCCAAAACCCCTCCTCAAAACTCTCTTTCCTAATTTTCTTATCCTTTGTAAAATTTTTACATGGATATGAAAATTAAATTGGATATGACAGGGCGAGAATTTGAACATGGATATAAAAATTAAACTGGATATGGCTGGGTGACAATTTTTTATGTATTTTGTTGTGTAAATTAATGGATTACTATGTATGGTAAAGGGCTCTCAGTACCCTCTTCCTCCAAAACAAACAAATGTTTTGATTTGAAGTTTATATTATAAGACCATTTGTATATTATTTGTATAGGCATTTGCATAGGTATTTTTAGTTTATATGGAAAAATAAAATAGAAATAATAAAACAATGATAATATTAATGTTAATAAATTGTTTTATTTGATTTTTTTTTAAAGAACGGTGTGATACCTGAAAAACTACTTAGTAGCGTTAAAATATGATCAGTGCACTTCATCATCGACGATTCATCATGGTTTGTAGTCAAGCACTAGTTTATATCATTAATAAATAATGAACAATGTTTTATAAAACATCTATGAAAATCAGCAAACTTTAAGAAAAGTGCACAATGAATAATTTATCATGTAGTCATGAATTGTGACACCTAGATACGGCTGTACGGGTAATAAGGTCGTAGTTAGGAGTTATTTGTGGCGACTAAGCGACATCTATGGCGCCACATATGAACTAAACTACGGAATCCTGCATCGCGCAGAGTTCTCCGCTTGTGAGTAGTCAACACTCGGGTACTTGTTCAAACATCCGTCAGGTCGGAGAGTCCTCTACTTACTCTATTTTTTCCTTTTATTGCAAGCCAATACAAGTTCGCAAAATTTTATGAAAAAGATACAGTTTTCAGACAACAGGTGGCGGTAGCAGGCGAGATTTCTCATCGTTTTTCCTAAGGAACTAGTCTTGCCGTATTACCTATTAGTATAAAAATATTATTTTAGTAGAGCCTTGTCTAAGTATATCCCTACTTGAGCTGAAGTAAAAAAATCTGATTGAACGCTGCTATCATAAATAAATATATGTCGTAGCCAGATTACAGAAATTGATCACTTCATGATATGGCCAAGTATAACTGGCCAGATTGTTTTAAACGTTAAAGTTTCATGATATTTCAATCCTCGTTTGGGCTGTTATCTTTAGATCTTTTATAAATTTAGAAATCCTTATTCTAATTAATTAAGCAAAGAACTGAAAACAGCAAAATTTCAAAGTTTTAATTCTTACTTGGCGACATAGATGTCGCTACAGTCTTATCACGCCAAATTGCACACTAACATTTATAGAACACTAACATTTAACAGGTAGCATATAGAAATTAATTCGAAATGTAAAAGTGTATAATGATTTGGCTGGGCCATGATTTCCTAATAGACATCAATAGCTTCCTTTAAAACAAAACCATTATAGTCGGTTTTATTCTTAAATTGCCAAGGTATATTATGAGCAGGCATGCGAATGCTAGCATTGGGGTGCTGTATTGATCGAAACAGTTACTGCAGCCCTAGAAAGCTAACGGCCATTGAAAGAGCACAGGGGGATTTTAGTCTGTAATACCTGACAGTCTCGAATCACCTAGAGCAGGTGAAGCTATTGGATGACTTAAAAAAAGGGCAATGGCTTCCTTTTACAAAGCAGACCTTTATCAGGATCTCATTCTATCAGCAGTTATATCGAGTCTCAGACCTCTCGTCTCTAGACTGTAAGCCTGCGTCGTTCAGGGTAAATTTAAATAAAACACATAAAATCCTATGTACATATTTATAGTTTTATCTTAAGATATGACTTAGTAGCTTTTTTGTGTATTGCTTGTCTATCTTAAACTCTACTTATAACTAAGGACCTTATGAGATACACCAGAGATAACCAAATTAAACCACCCGATGAAAGGATACTGAATTTACCCGTTAGCATTAACAAGTATTCAGAAGTGTTTGAGTTGGTATCTCAGGCGCGTATCCAAGTGTCAGGTCGTTTCAGACCAAGAACTCCAAAACGAAGCATTTGTTTGTTTTGGAGGGAGGGGGAACTCATAACCCCTCCCCTTAGATCCGCGCCTGAAATAGTTATCTATTTGCATAGACACTCATGTCACATCCAGTCATGTTGTCATATCCGTGTGAATACCCCGTGTTGCAACGAGGTTCAAACATTGAGGCATGTTTGTATGTGCATGTTAATGCAGACTGATCACTTGGGTGATGGTTGTGACCAGTAGCGTCGTTACCCAGACTTGTCGTGACATACGACTGGGGGCTTCTGATGAAAGATGACCTGCAAACCCGTTCGGGTATTTGCATTTTAAAACGTTACAAGAACGATGCCTTTGTCCAAGAGGGGTAGTTATTTGTTAAGAGTTTTTACCCAGAAAATTTCCCTGGGGAAAAACACTAACAAACAAGAATCCCAGACTAGTCTGTATCGAGACATTAAATCGGGAGCTAAATCGCAATGTTACTCATAAGAGCAGTTGCGTTCAGCCAACAAACCCGATCTAATGAATTTAACATTTGGCCTACTGCTTCAGACGACATATTTGCTCGCATGACGCTTTCAGGAAATCAGCTTTCACAGATTACTTATTTGTTAAAATAAATAATCTGTGAAAGCTGATTGTGACGACACTAGTTAGTTTAGCCTATGAGCCGGAGTGGTTTCGACTTGAGCGGCAACAGGGCCGCATCATCCCGGAACCTGAAATTTAAAAATAAAGAAATGTTAAATATATATTTTTGTAATTAAATATAATCGAGATTTACACTTATATAGGGACTTCTCCCTATATAAGTGTAAATCTCTTAGACGAGAATCTAGGTTTTATTACAATAGTCCTTATGAATTATTTGAGTTGTCCAAAAGTCATGGGTTAAAAGGTATTTTTGAAAAATGATATGAAGCAGGACTTTCTAGTAAACTTCTGTATCTATTATTGAAAGTGTGTTTTGTTGGATACAAAACACTCACATTTAATATCGACTTTAAACGAAATTCACATAATTACGAGTATACTCGCATAATACAGGTTATAGGGTGTTGAAAGCCTATATTTTACCAGTCCTATAAAACCTAACCATATCCTCGACATATCCCCCTCCTCTACTCTGACATAACAATAAGTAGTCCTCCTCGCTATGGCTAAGTAAGAAAAAAAAAAAATGTTTGGCACAGCAAAAAGCACAAACGCAATATTTAGGTAAAAACAGGAAACAAAAAAAAAATCAAACACTTCAGTTTAAGGCACACCCTCACGACAGCACAGCACCATACTACAATTACCTACATTCTTCATACGCAATTTTAACAAGTGAGTCGGTTACTGGAATTGAAAGAACCAAAAAAGAATACACTTACAAAGTTCCGGAGGCTGGAAGAAGCGGCACTCCCCGCTCCGCACGACCCAGCAGCGGCGGCGAAGCGAGGACACGCAGCTATCTGCCGAAGAGGAAAAATACTATTACAATCATGGCTATACTAAAGAAATATACCCTATGTCCGAAATGCGACCACTGTTTGACACAGTCCTCTCCCAAGTCGTCATTAGCTCCAGTCCTGATTGTCTCGTTTCCATTGAATTCCCGTGACCCTCACCAGGGCATCAGTCCACCTTGTTGGAAGCCTCCTAACGCTGCGTCTTCCGGTACGCGGTCACCAGTCTAGAACTTTTCGTCCTCATCGGCTTTATGTTCTGTGAGCGATGTATCCTGCCCATGACATATTATGTTTAACTGACTACAGTTTACACAATGACTGGGCGTGGTCTTGTGTCGTCTGACCTGGTGAAGTGGGGGGAGGGAAGTCATACTTTCGCGAAGAGTATACTATAGCTATAGTAAAAAATGTTTCTTAGACCTTGGTATGTTGGATGGAAGTCGTAAAGTTAACACTTCCTCCAGGCAACCACATGGTTCAGACAAAAGAGGGAGGGGGAGGGAGGCTATACCTCACAGGTCACATTAAACAAAAATCATAAGATATCGCAGCTTATTTTATTCTATTATATTCTTATGGAGCTGGCATTACTAAAACTTGACTCTTACGCCATCGAAGGTTGCTTGCTGTCTTAGAGACTGCAGGTGTGGTTTAAAGGGACAGGGGGAGAACGCGTATTTCATGTTACGTAACTACTTCCGTGAGAACTGATCATAAAAAAGTTGATCATAAAAAAATGCTACTTCCACCAAAGAACTAGAATAGTTCAGAAGGGAAGGGGGGAGAAATTTCCAAGTCGAATTAATCTAAAATTATAGACAGAAACTGTAAAACACTATCCCGGTTTTAAATAAATAAAAGCTGAAGGTTGAAGGAGAACACTTACCTTATGGAATGAGCAAGTAGGAGTCGGTGGTGAGGAGCCGGTGCACAGCGGGCGCTCAGGAGGCCGGTCGGAGGCGCAGTGCGGGCCGAGCGCGCTGCACGGAGTGGTGCAACGCCCACCGCGCTGCAGAGCGCAGGCTCGGCCGCCGGTCGATACTCCGCACTGTGCTATACCGTGCACAGCTATGTACTAACCAAAAATTTTCCCATTGGAATTCCAATCTTACGACTAAACAGTAAAGCTGAAAACTCATCGACGGGAAACCAACACCAACATCCGCAGTGAGCTATGATATTATGCAAGTCTATGTCCTAGCAAAAACACGTCTGACAATCTCTTTTCGACCTTATAACTGAAGCGTTAAGGTTCAAAAGCCCTAGTGAGCTGCACGATGCAAGTATACAATTGCAGCCGCGAACCTATCTGCTCACTGATTTTCATCCGTATACTCTTAGTAATAAAGTTCAGCTTTTAAATTTTAAACTTCAGTACGTCTGTCTATGGACAACCGGAAGTGTTCCACAATCAATTTTCAACCTTATTGCTGAATGGTTAAAGTTGAACGCTATAGTCCTCTATGTGTTATGCGATGCAACTATATTTGCAACTGCAAAAGTATTCGGTGTCCGAGATTTCGTCCGTACGGCCTTCAAAATAGGGTTGAACAGTTTTCGATATAGAACTTTCGACTGCGTAATTAGTTGTAGGAACATGTAAAGGTACCCAGGCATCTATAGTAGTATTTGTATACAACCTGGTTTCGGACGCTATCATTCTACAGGTTATAAATTTCAGAAAATTTTAACAGTTCGTCTATGTTATGGGCAGTGATTTTTTATTGTCATTTTTGGTACTTTCAAACGATTTATTCTCAATTTTAATAACAGTGATGTCTTTAGTGTTATTATTTTTATTTATAATCAAAGTAATAATAGTAGCGAGAGAGTAATTTCATAATGAAATCGTTCTCAGGCCAATCGTAATGTTACGGTTCATCTTAAATTAATACAGAAGAATAGAAATTCATCTTGCAGATTGGTAAGTGATGTACTGTAAAAAAACTTATTTCGGTGATGAGTATAAAAAGCATTTGGATTTTCCACCTTTTGCTCAAAATCGAGTACCTATTAGGATTTCCTAATTTATGCAAGTACATTTCGGCATTCATATTGCGTTGTGAGAACGGGTGAAATAAAAAAAAAACTCTTATTTCTTAATCTATATGTAATTTATGTCTATTTCTACATTCTCCATTGGTCAATATTTTTGTTAAATCTAATATTCTTTAATTGGATTAATTTTACTTTCTGCAAAAACGTGGGTGCCACACCCCTTGGAAAAAGCTGTGTGAGATTTTAGTGTGTTTTAGTTCCACTGAGGGCGCTAGTGAGAGTTCGCTTAGTAGCGCCACCTGGTGGCGCATAAAAAGTGACGAACTACTTTTGTTTGGCTCTTTGGTGTTTAGGTACTCGTAGCTATCCGTTAAAGTTCCACACGGATTATTAGTACTTACTAATAACATTAGTTAAATAATAATTATGTTTGCGCGTATGTCGCCAAGGCTGATTTGTTTATTTATTTGTAAAATACAAAAAAAGGAAAAAAAAATTTTTATGAATACCAATTTTTTTTCTATGTCGAGTGATGATTTAATATTGTGGATTGTTTTAAGAGGTACCTACAACCTGAAAGCAATAATTCTGAAAGGAGTTATACAAATAAGTTTTTTAATTTTTATTTTGGCGATGAATATTTGTTAAGCGCAACATATGGTATATCTTTGTGGCCTATAGTTCTGCACATAATTTGCTTCCTTATTTTCAGCAAAAAGAATAATTTAAAATTATAATAAGAAAAACAAACAAAAAATTAAATTGATAAATTCCATCATTTTAATTTATTCATCTTCAATTCGTCATATTTTTTAGTATTTTCTAGAATCTGACACTAAAGACTCGCCCATAACCAACTTTTGAAATTAAAAAAAAAAACTGTATAAATAAATATAAATTAACAATTATTATTAAATAATGGATACATAAATGAAATTTTAAAAATTATAAATAATAAAGTTTTGCTTAATTAGAACTTTGATACAAACATTGTTGACTATGCCTTTTATAAAAGACGAGATTGTTTGAGTTATTATTCCTTATTTTCGGGCCGCTTTCTCAATCACAACTCATCATCATTTTACAAAAATTTTAAAAAATATGTATAGGTACTATTTGCGTGGGTTTTGTGTAAAAAATAATAAGTGTCTAAATCAGTTTACCGTCAACTTATTTATAATCCACAAATTATACATATCATATACATAATCATATATGTGTATACTGCATATTAAAGCAGTAGAGGTTGCAGCCTATCGAAATATACTTTACTTTTTGTTTTTGTAAAATAAATAATTTTGAAAATAATAATAAAGCATTTATTGTGGTCACCGTAACTGTAGGCGAGTGTGTTGTAGAGCCAAGGGCTGCCAGACTCTACAACACAATCGTATACGTCATATCCGAATTAATTCTTTAAAACTTTCTGCACTTGTTTCAAAATGAATATAATTCAAAATAATAATATTTTACTTTAATTTCATGACTTGTACTTGATGGTGCTAACAATCACCAGTCCAGAGACAAACGTTTACATGTACATATAATATTAAATAAACTTTTTTATACACCAAAAACGAAAGTGTGGGATGATGATGGAGCAATGGGTTTTTTTTTATGGTAGGTGAAAATCATCGAATGACGAAACCCGCTCTTGGGCGGAGCGGGAGACCAGTGTCAGACTCTTACTGACTAAAAAACCTACCCCGTACCTTCCTTGCCTTATTCCTGGAGTCGAGGTAACAGTTTTCACCACCCTCTAGGCTCCAGGATATGGAGCAATGGGTAGCTCCATATTCATCATCAGGTTACTTCGATGATACCATTTTTAACATAACAACCATTTATATATTTGTTTTTTTTTTTTCATAGTAGCTTAACTATTTTCATTGTGATACCTATGTGAGTATGAAATTCGTATGGCTAATTCTGGTGTCCTTATAAGCTTAGCGCTGTAAGCACTCTCACGTTCTCGCTCTCGTCCTCATGTCTCTAACATAATAAGAGCAGTGTACTGCTAACATAATAAAATTGGGTTTCCCCTAAAAACAAGTATCCGGATTTGACTCTGACGCTATTTAGGGTTCCGTACCTACCTCAAAAGTAAGAAACGAAACCCTTATAGGATCTGCAGAAGGGTCGAAGCCAATTAGGGCCAAGGGTTTGTCTCTGAAAGGAAGGCTCTGGCTCTGGTATGTATGGCGATGTAGGAACGGGGTAGGTTGTTTAGTCAGTAAGAGTCTGGCACTTGTTTCTCATTCCGCCCAAGAGCGGGACTCGTAATTGGATGATTTTTAACTACAATAAAAAAAACCCTTATAGGATCACTTAGTTAACCGTCTGTCTGTCAAGACCCTTTTTATATTCAAGTCGACGGTTCCACGAAAGGGCCAATGGGAAAAAATCAAATTTCTACCTAACTTACGGAAAAAAAAGATATGGCCGTTTATGTCGCAAAATAGTACATTTTGATACAAGTGCAGGAAGTTTGTCATTGCGATCGAGGCGAAATTCGCACGAGCCGTAGGCGAGTGTGTTATGGAGCCGAGGGATGCAAAGACAAATCTGCACGTGTGTCAAACGACGTTTTTCAATACACTTACGACTTGTGAAATAAAGAAAGAAAGAAAAAACGTTTAATCGTATCTCAAACATACAGTAGAAATATATACAGTAGTAATAGCATTCAAATCTGCTCTGAACAGTTTCTAATTTTGTGGGGGTCGTCCAGCGCCCGTGGGGGACGCCTCGCGCCTGATTCGATAAACTAAGAAAAAAAAAGAAAATCACCGTTGACCGTGACGATAAGGAAGGAATAAAAAAGTCCTTGTTGTGATAAACTCAAAAAAGCACTTGGGTGATATACATGCTATATTGAACCTAATAGGAGTGCGATAAGAGGCAGTTTTCGAGTAAGTGTATTGAAAAATACGTTTTCGATATTCACAACGAATCAAAATTCGTAGGGCACTTCCCGTAGACCTAGAATCTTGCAATTTAGCACGAAGCTAGGTCTCATAGCACAAGTATAGAAATAAATCTTGAAAACTGTAAATTTGTAGTTACATAAAAAAAAAAAACGATATTCGGAAAAGTCTTCGTAACTCATTTCGGGAATATAATACATTTACATTTCTTGTAAACAGGTATGTGCTAAGTTAATTTTAATGTAATCATATAATAAATTAGAATCAAATAATAAAGTAACCCTAAAACTACATATACATATACACATAAATTTAAAAAAAAAACCGTTAAGTTCATAAGTGTTTCGGGAATTAAACTGTTTCTATTAGGTAAGTTTGTAGGGAATCTTAAGTGCGCGAGTTCGACTCAAACTTGTCAGATTTTTTTATCCCTGCAGAACAGCCATTAGACGCCTTTCAAACTTAGGATAAATCCGGGTGATCCCGAGCGGCTGGCAGCCCTAAGAAGAGGCAATGAACGGGCATGCGCACTGCGATGAGGACCTAGACGCGTTGCCTTTTATTCAATAATTTTATCAATTCGCCATTACTCGTAGTGACGGGGATTCCGTGTGCGTGATTTATATCTATTGCTGATTCGTGAAAATCCAAGTACCTAAAGGTACGTTGATTGTATTTTCTTTAATTTCTTAGCTTAGTTAATGTTGCTTATGTGTATGTATGTTATCGATTAGGAATTACAAGTCTGATTCTGCGTACCTGTTGAAATGTTTTGTTATGGTTATATTCTTGTTTTCCCGACTTGCGTTATATGTTGTTGTGTTTTTATGTTATACTTATGTTGTATTTAATAATGTTTTCAGGCGACGCGAAGCGGTGTTGATTTTGGGTAGTGGTGACGCCGAATCGCACCGCAGATTGAGTCCAGCTGGTCCTTCGAGCCATCGTCAGGACCATCGGCAGCTAGCTAATGCGTACAAGAAGTAGGTACCTATATTATTGTTTTGCTTGATTTAACTGCCATCTTGGTTCCTAGAATCGAGCGTAAATAATGAAAGGAGCTTAGTTTTTGTATTGTTTTGTTCATACTTGGAATAACTGACTATTTTTTTGGTGTGTAATTTTAAAATAAAAAATTATGACTGTTAACCGTACGTATTATTAATGTGAAATATGAGTTTAGATCAACAATTTTTTTTAAATTTAATATAAAATATTTATTTTACAATTTAGATTGTTAAAAGATCAAAGTCAAATATGTTTATTTGTTGCACATAGGTATAATGTATGTAGGTACAATACATGGTGTTCATTATAAAATATCGACTCACTATTTGTTGCCTTGCTGAGCATATAAATAATAAACATAAACAAATAAAAGATACTATACACCTTTGTTTAGATATTTATTTATTTATACTTTATTGTACACCGCATTTACTATAGATATTTGGGGTCAATAGATGTACCTAATGTTATATTTACAGTCGGTTTTCACAAGTGCTAAGCAAATTGCATACTGTCTACGTAGAAAACCTAGATAAGTTTTTTTGTCCTTTGTCACTGATACTTGGCTTAACAAAACCACCTGTGTGATTTGTGTTATAAACGGGTTTGTAAATTTAACTAAAATAAACATTTTACAGAGAATCTTGCGTGGAGAGGCTTTAGTATGATGACCAGAAAGGAACAAGCTGACTTAATACACAAGCATATGTTGACTCTCAACGAGGAACTGCAAGCACTCCGAGACGAACGCGATGCAGACCAAGACGAGCCAAACGACCCAGTGGAAACGGAGAGGAAGTACGGCCAATATATGATGAGGACATCTACCGAAGTTGGTACAACCCTCGACTTCAGAGTGCCAGAAATATACCATGACGAGTCCCAGTTTGGTACGTTCGAATACTTGGCTACTTCTCTTGATTATTTTTCCATAAAGGATATTAAGACAATGGAAGTTAAACTGAAGAGGAAGCTAGACAAGTATGATACTATCTGCGTGACGCGTCCCAACGCTGATGGGGTGCAGGGCCTCGTGGTCATACGACAGGTGAAACTCAGTGATGCCATAAATCTAGGTGTTGAAACTTACGTTGACGAATTTCAGCCAAGATTCTAGATGTCGACACTTATTTATTTATTTATTCGGGAAAACAAACGGTCATACATTAAAATTTTAAGAAAGCATGCAGTACAATGTATAACCAACAACGTAGTTGGTTTTTATTTACTTTTTTATATTATATTATGGAAAATGTTCCATATAAAATAAAAAAGTAAATAAAAAAAAAATACGTTGACTAATTACTACTTTACTTGTAAATAAATAAAGTGAATTTCGATTTTTACTTTTAACTTTTTTTATTCTGTATTTCAATGTATTTGGTTTGTATTTTTATTGTGTTTTAAGTTTTCATTTCCTGTCTCTAGTTGTACTCGCACTTTCGCTCACATTTATCATATTTTCTCCTAATTAAATAAACGCAAACTTTGTTAATAATGAATATTTTTAACTTCTCTGTAATTTGTGGAAATAAAATAAACGTTTTGGGAATTGTTGTTGTTTTTCTAAAAGTTGCGTCATCCCTTATAGCTTATTTAAATACAGTCTGGGTAATAATGATATTAGTTTAAAATATTTAATTGTTTGACTGTGCTACTCACGAATATTTCTATGGACAAGTTTAATATTTTTTTAACCTTTTGACTTTGGTAATTATAGACACAATTAAAGAACAATAGGCGTACCTACCTAAATTTCAATCCAGTCCTATACATCTGGTTATTTTATTCTGTCTTTTGTAAATTACTGCTGCGTAATATAATAGTATCCCCAAAGTATTTTTATAACTGACTTCGAAAAAGGCAAGGGATCCTGATAGAATCGCAGTAGAGTGTGGTTTGACTTTCAAAATTTGTTGCTAGCTTTCACCCTTTCACTATTGTAATATTATCTGAAAGTATATTTAAGAAGCGCGTAATTGAAAATTGAGTCTACGACGCCATTCACATCGCGAAATTTTAGTCCACCAGGAAGTTATTCGTCGAGGTCACGACCCTCTTCGTTGAGGATAAACGACGCAAGGAGGAAGAGGGGAACTGAGAATTTACTTACCTCGAAGATATTTTGTTGCATTGATATTATTTTATTAATAATGACTTTTATAATGCTATTATAAAACTCTTGGTCTTTACCTACATGAGGTCCATCTATCAACAGTAAACGTAGTACTTTTTGAAGCTAGCTTGCAAACTTATGTTACAAGCTTGTTAAGGTAGATGGCGTTGCAACAATTCCTAAGGAGTGGAAAATGTCCTGAAAGTGCATCCATATGTCTGCATTCGTCAAGCAGTCAAAATATAAAACTGATCGAAACGATTCCTCGTACTGAGTCGTACTTGTGTTGAAATGTATCACGATCGGAGATTCTTTCTCATCCTTTTAACAATTTGATGTTAACATTGGCGTAGTGTTTGGAAATACTCTTTTCAACTAAACATCTGTTCCTAGTGTCAGGATCATTCGAGTGCAATATACTAAGTGACGTAATACTAAATCTCTGAATATTGATTGGTTTTGGTCCTTTGCAACTCAGCTAGGCTTTGGTCTTGAAAATGAAATCAATGCTTTAAAAAGGTATATTTATAAATGAATAATTAAATTCTATTTTTTTTTATTTTCTTTAATAGTTTCTATATTTGTGATTACCTTAATACTGGTATGTTTTTGACGAGTTATATATTTTAAACGGTTAGCAGATAAAAGTGATATTATAGGATATCGGTTTTTAATTAAAAAGATTTAATAAATTTACTTATATCTTAATTAGATTGAAGGTTGCGTAGTAAATATATTTTAACTTTCTTTTTCAGGAGGATTTAAATTCATTGGTGCGCTGTGAAAACTGGTCCTTCGATCCGCCACTGGGAAAAGTTTTGTTTGAGGCCTACTTAAAGGTATGTATTATATAATTAAGTCGAAGAGAGGTAAAAAGTAGCCTTATCCATCTCTTGGGTTCAAGCTAGCTCTGTTCGAATTTCAACATAGTTGGTTCAGTTTAATCGTGAAAGTATGACAGGCAGACAGAGTTGCTTCGCTATTTTTACAATAAATATTTTTCTTAAAAAAAAACCGTGAAAGTGATGTATCGTTATGTAATATTAACTAAAAAGGGTACTTACTTCAAGATATTTATTTCAAATCACAAAGCTGGCAGTCCGATAACTGGTCGATGTAGGAACCTTGCAGAGTAGGGACCCTGCAGAAGGGTCGAAGCCAATTAGGGCCAAGGGTTTGTGTCTGACAGGAAGGCTCTGGCCCTGGTATGTATGTAAGAAGATGTAAGAACGGGTTAGGTTGTTTAGTCAGTAAGAGTCTGACACTGTTTCCCGCTCCACCCAAGGGCGGGAATCCACATAGGACGATTTTTACCTACCATAAAAAAAATAACTAGTCGATAACCAGCGCAATGTAATATCAGTAAAATTAATATTTAGCTCGATAACTTTTTAATTCCAGGTTTCTCACATCAGTTGAAGTCGCATCGACAAAACATCAAAAATGGTTACTCTTAAAGGCTTAGCAGAGATGCTCAAAAAGGGATTCATCATGCTTTGCCTGGCAGCGTCGGCGGAGCTCTCATTCAAGCGCTCGTTGTCGGAACCCTTGCTAAGCATGGCTAGAATAGGGATCCTCTGGTTGATACCGAAAGCCGCACAGGACGTGTACAAGGTCTTATTTGAAGAATTACCGATACCAGAGGTACTTATTTCATTTGTTTGTAAATTTGAAATTATTTCGTTTTTTTTTGGTCCTTGGTCCCAGGCGTGTGCCCTAAATTACCCAACCCACTTTAATAACATTTCAAAGGGGGTGGGTTTGGTAACCGACTGTACCAAGGACCAAAAATAAAACAGAATTAAAAATCCGTCTGATTTTTTATTTATGCATGTGTGTGTACGTTTGTAGAGAAGGCTATTTTCCGACAATAGTCGTGACTATACAGACCAACAGAATCAACCCTAAAGTATATATTTTATATAAACTTTGGAAGTAAATAATCCGAAACGCGTTTTCTTAAAATCACAGCTGTGTGGGATGACATGTTATTACTTATCTGCGCCTCACCCATAAGTAATCTATGAAATTGTATCTCACCACTTGTGAAAATGTAATGTTCTTCAAGATGCAGGATTGTTTCCTAGTTTGAAGAACAGCGATTTTATTTATGTGAAAGCCACTGTCATTTTGTTGTTCATTCGCTGAAGTTGTTTAAGCCTATGCTTAAATTTTCTTTATGCGCAATAAATGATTACTTACTTCCTATTTTCACGTATTTTCAGGGGGAGGAGGGCCCAAAGCTAGGGTACATCTACAGTAGCCTACACGACCACAAGCGTAGACATCCACCCCTGCGTCCTATTTAAGGTAACCTGAAGGTGAACGAATCACAATAGTTCATTTAATCTGTTGTTTTTTTATCATGACATATATCAGCAACAACTATCAAATCAAAATTTTGCGTGATGTGTGATTTAAAATTTTCTGAAAAGACAAACTAAGTCAAAAACCAGCAAATAAAAAGCTAGTGATTTTATTTTAAATCTGAACAACAATATAATAAAATTACCGAAAATTGCATAACCGATATTTTCACTCTGAGTGAATTTATGTAAATTATCTTGAGCTCTTTGATTTGACTTAAGTCCAATAAACTAAAATATTGTGTTAGAAATACGAGCATAGTCACAGTAACATATCTTCAAATAATTTTAGATACCCTCCTACTTGTCCTCTCTCTCTTCTTATTGATACGTCTTCTGTTTATAAACAAATATTTTTCTTTGACAGTTCCAGTCCAGAAGTCAACACCACAACATACAGACGACCAGGCAGCCCCACTTCTACCGATGCGAAACTACGAATACTTACAGGGACGATGCTCCATAATTATGCTGGGTATCCACTATGTTACGTTCGCGAACGGTGCTCCGTGCATCTGCAAACGCTCTGATGGTACGTGTACGAATTCGGTGTCCCTTACAAACATTTCTCGTCCAACCTCTCCATTTATCTAATTGTGGAACGTGCCACACGTCATGTACTCACTAAACGTAATTTTACTCGCGTTCACGAACAGAGAGCGCAGAGCTAGCATCGTTGCATGTTCTAGGAATGCGAACATGATATACGTTCGTATTCTTGAAGCCCCGCAGTTGCAGGAGTGCGGAGCTCGAGTGGTTCGTCATTATATCGGATACGTAGCTTTAGACTATTGCCAGCTCAACCTGCAACCTACATATGTAAAATGACCTAATATGTAAGATTCAGACGAAAACTAATATCAGGCAACTGCTATACATATAGTTGTCTGGCAAAAAGCTGAACTAGACTTGCTAGGCACAGCCGTAAGACACGCGCACATTGTTTCTTCATTGTGTGTGTTTATGTCCTCAATAAATGTATTATCTTTCTTGTCATAACCAACGAAGTCTTTCATTTGAATTCTAAAGCCTGCTCTACACTACTAACGAAGTTGCCTCAACGAAGTACTCATCGAAGTTGATCGAAGTCTGAAATGTGTGACTACACACTCGTGCAACCGACAATGACTAGAAGTCACCCGAAGTGAGGCGAGTACTCATAGCACAAAATCTGCATAGCTTGAGACTAGACGGCGTTGTGTGATGGTTGTCCAATATTATATTATTATATACATATATATTAGGTTGCACGAAGCGAAGCGAAGTACCCTTGTACACTAACGTATTCGTTCACATTCGACCAACTTCGCGAGTAGTTTAGAGCAGGCTATATAATTTTAGCCTTCAAATCGAAGGAGATTGTTGCTGTAATTTTACAGCTAGGATGCAGATTGACATTTAGATATCATAGATAGCCATCAAATTTGGTAATTTTTAAAATAAAATGTATGTTAAGATCATCTTTTCACCATTCTTGTGCCCCTGCCCTCATTATAGAATCATTCTTAAAAATAATTTTATGTCAAAAATAAGTACCTAAGCATATTTTTTTTTACCAAAACCAGTATTTTCACGAAAATGGTTGTGTTTAAAGAGCTTTATTTTATAAATCTTTACAAGACTTTATTTTATATAAATGTACCTACTAACTTTGGCATACTCCTAAAAACCATCGAACTTATATTGTTAAGCATATAGTACCTACTTATACCGACTTATTCTGTCCATTTGTACACCTCCACAAAGGTCAAATATTTCTTCTAAAAAATTGTTTACTGATGATAGGTTCTGTTTATTATCCTAGTATATAAGTGTTAGATATTCTTGTAAAATTATAGTTAAATGGACAACTCTATGTACTTGTATCGTAAGTGACTCATTGGACAACATGGCGTTTAGGAAACTAAAAGGTTTGTGACTACTTGTGGTACGAAGTCAAAATTACCCCGTATTAAAGTATAGCAATATGTTTGTTTGAAAAACTAACAGTTGTAACAACTAATAGATTTTATTGACTCCAACTAGCTGATCTTTTGGAAAAGAATCCATATCACTTTTTTACCACCGCCGAGCCCTGGTGCAGCAGCGAGGAGGAATGGCAGTAGGGCCATGGGTTGGCTTCCCAACGGGTTCCAGGGGTCTTTGAATGCAAGATACAGAAGGAACAGCGGTAGGGGTTTAGTCTATAATTAAATTAGCACAATTTTCCACCTTGAAGAAAACACAATTGTTTTTGGTCCTTATCTGTGAAATTAAATCTGTGTTGTGGCTACCAGCCTGAATATACCCAGCTTACAGCTCATTAAGATTTCATTTTTGACCGACTTCTAAAAAGGAGGAGGCTTTTCTTGTCTATTTTTGGAGGTGGGAAAATATCAAATGTCAGCTCTGTGTGGACCGAGAGGAAGCGTCATACTTTAAATGACTTAACCCCTACTGCCTTCATCAGTAGTTCTTTGCGATTTAGAGCCCCGATAACTATTTTGGACAATCCTTAGCAACAGATCTCTAAAGTCTTTGTGAAAAATGCGCTACAAATGTCAAGCTCATTAGAATAAGACATCTATCTAAATCTATAATTGTTTTTAAATGATAAGAGTAAATGTTCAGTGTTTATACTCAATATTGTAGTATTAAATGTTTGTAACAATATGTTTTTTGTATTATTTTATGCACTTTATCACCATGAACATGGGCATACCAACAAGCACCGGAAAGGTAAATTATCTATATATATAAAAGGAGTAACTGTCTGACTGACATATCAACGCACAGTCGAAACTACTGGGTATAGGAACGTGAAATTTTGCACAAGGCTTCCTTTTATGATGTAGGTGAACACTAAGAAAGGGTTTTTCAAAATTCAGCTCCTAAAAGGATGTAATGGGGGTCTAAAGTTTGCATAGAGAACCTTACTTTAACGCGGGCGAAGCCGCTGGCAAAAGGCTAGTTAGCTCATATCTGAAGTAAAAAAAATATATCCAGATCTGGTTCTGGTGTTATTCTTTAATTTCTAATCCGAAGCAAGTGCGTCGGATTTCTCTGTCATCTATGGATTGATTGAAAAGCTGAATGTGATTGTGGTTCCAGTCGCGAACCCACGCAACGACCCTGGCGAATACATGAAAACATGAAAAGAGTTTAGTAGTCCATTTTCACTCCTTGAAAGATATATCCATTATCAAGAAAACAGAATCAGCTAGTTTATTAATCACCATATGCTAAGACAGCTTACAATTTTAGTATACTCATTAAATCCACTAGATGGCGTTGACAACAGCTTATCAACGTTGAATGTTGGTTTGTATAGTATAATGTATCTATCAGTAGTGCAAACTGAACATCATAAATAACATCGTGAATGTTCGGGAAGCTGCGATGGGACCTGCGCGGTGCATTAATTAATACCTGTCAACATAGGTACATTTCCTCATTGCTCACAGGGACACCAGAACGAGTGATCACCAAATAATTCCTGACTTACTACTCGGTAAGGTATTTATCTTGTTTTGAAATTAATAACTGCGTTTTTCTGTAAAATTAAAAGCTTAATTTTCATAGTTATCTATTATTTTCTTTTAGAAATGAACTGTGATTAAGTATTCCTCGGCCTTTGTTACCTACGCATTAAGAATCAAAATGGCTAAGTAATACTTTTGTGCATTAAATTTTCATTGAAATGTCCACTTTTGAAAAATTTTAAAACTAGACAGCAGCTCTGAGCAACTTTCGTAGCCGCGACTATAAGCAATAGTTGTGGCTCAGAAAGTTGGTCAGCTTAAGTGGTACTGAGCTGGATATGTCTGCCGCAGCACAAAGTTGGTGCCCTGAAATTGCACGTAGGGGTCGCGGCAGACCAAGAATGTGGCTTAAAGTCAAGAACACTGGAAGGAATGGAGGAAGGCTTTCGCCCAGCTGTGTGATTGTATAGGCTAGATAAGAGAGGTATAGTCAAAAGCTTTGTAATGAAGTGTATTTATTTGTAATTTCAGGCAAAACTGAGCTAAAACGGAGAAACAAATCACTGGTCCTTCGGTCCGAGCTCACCACGAGCAGTGTACATAAAGGTTTTGTATATTTCTGCGCTTCAAGCTGACTGTAAGTATTCTATCATAACTAAAGACCGATGGAACCAACCACAATCAATTCTTAGTTGATGCTTAGCGGGAGTGCAGTATGAGATTTGCACAGCAATCGCGGTGTTTACCTTGCCTTTGCGAATTCTTTTGTACCATCGCTGACTTTTCTGTCTATCATTAGACAGAAAAGTATCGCTAAAAAAAAAATATCGCTTGAATCCTGCGGCGCGGAGACATATTTAAACCCTTGAAGTTATCATTTAGAGTGCATGCAAAAATGAACTTACCGATGGTCAGGCAGAAGTATCATCGATGGTACATTGGTAAATGTACTTACTAGTTATCACAAACGTTTCTAGCTATCCCGTGTGTTATCTTCCCCATCTTTAGTTACTGCTGCGCTCCTATTTGTCACATCGTGATGTTACATAACTTTCCTTGAGAAATGCTCAATTTAATTATAATAAAAAAAAATTAGGACCAGTAGTTCCAGAGTTTAGCGCGGTCTATTGCATAATAGACCGGGCTAAACTATTGAATAGATTTGAAAAAGATGCAGGTGTACTATCTCTTTCTCTTAATTCTCTTAAAGCAATAAGCTTTCTAAAAAAAGATTTTTATATAGGGTGACTAGTCATTAGTGACCAATACTTAAACACGTGATTTTAGTCATGATAACAAAAAACTTTCACTGCGAGACCAAACCTGAAATCGCGCAAAAAAGTCTGCTGGTACATTTATGTTCACCTAATTGGTCATAATAATGTACTGAACTCACTTTTTTTTTTATGGTAGGTGAAAATCATCCAATGACGAAACCCGCTCTTGGGCGGAGCGGGAGACCAGTGTTAGACTCTTACTGACTAAAAAACCTACCCCGTAAACTGTTACCTCGACTCCAAGAATAAGGCAAGGAAGGCCTTGCCTTATTCTTGGAGTCGAGGTAACAGTTTTCACCACCGTTTTCACCACCCTTACTGTTTTCTTGATTTCAGGGGTCTTATAGTAAAAGTGGTTTGTTATCATGATTACAATCATGTGTTTATGCATCGGTCTTTAATGATCAGTAACCCATTAATCATTCAGAACTATAAAGAAACATTCTTAGTATATTTTTTTTGGTCCTAGGAAAGAAAATCAAGAATGCAGATGATAATCTCGATCGCGTATGGTTTAGCAGACGTCTGTTCTAATCTGTCTTTCTACGGTGATCTACTCTTCACCGTAGCCAGGACGCTGATCGTTATAATGGTGACACATTTGATAATCTGGTCCTGCAGTAGTGAGCTTGCTGATGATGATGAAACAAAGGTAAGGACTTATGTATTTGTTTGGTGTTATAGTTTACTAGCGTCTTGTCGTGGCTGTACTAGAGTGAGACGTTGTGTGATGTAATTTCGAGAACATAAGCATAACAGTCTATTTTTATGGTAGGTAAAAATCATCCAATGACGAGTCCCGCTCTTGGGTGGAGCGGAAAACAAGTGTCAGACTCTTACTGACTAAACAACCTACCCCGTTCCTACATCGCCATACATACCAGGGCCAGAGCCTTGATTTTCAGACGCAAACCCTTGGCCCTAATTGGCTTCGACCCTTGTGCAGGGTCCCTACGGAGCATGATAGTCTTACAATATTCTCACAGCAGGGACATAGGCCTGCTCTTTAGACAAGGAGTTGGGCTGTTAGCTGTAACACAATCACGCGGGTCCAAGGACAAAAAAAATCCTTGAAAACTCTTTGAAATTTTGGTTTCAGAACATATACCATGTCATAATGAGCCTTATAATATTCTCAATCTTAGGACTTGCCTCCTCTCTAGGAGATGAATTGGACCGTCATCCAACATGCAGGACCAGTGCAGCAGGATGCCCTATGCCTTCGAATTTAAGGTTCTAGGACATGCCGATTTCTTCGCTATATTTTACTTCTCTTCTTTGTAACTTAGAGATCGGTATCCATAAAATGAACTACACAAGATAATACATCTGTTTGAACCCACAACTTAAAAAACTAAAACTAAACTAAAAACACTGGATGTGCTTTCAGGAGCAGGACTCACAGCAGGGCGTAGAAAATGAATCGGCGTTGAGAGCAGAGAACGATGAAGAACAGCGATTCGGCATATCAATATGCTTAGCGCGGCGGCGACGCATAGCCCGGCTGCTTGCAGGAGTGCAGTGGCAACAGCGTGGCCGCCGCTTACGCCCGCGCCGAGATTAAGGTCACTTTTATTTTTTGCCAGCGGTTTCACCCGTGTCTAAGTCAATTTCTCCACTTCTTTTGTTTTGCTCCTTAATTCGAATTTTGGGAAATCCTCTCCTAGTGCTCTAAACAATACAACAATATTAAGAAATAACAACAACACAGTACAAACATCAACAATAAGCTGAATCAAAATCGTCTTCAGTTCATTTGGCCTCGCAAGGGTCGTTGGACCGAAGGGTTAACAAGAATCTTTCTTACGTCTTGTAAGTCTTCGACGTGCGATATCCCTTTATCTGTCTATCTGTAACGGTGCTTCAAACATAAAGTAGATACATAGTTCATTATGTCTAAAGAGGACCCCGGTGTCCGAACACCTATTACCTTTTAATTGTTTCTGCAATTACGGTAGTCGAAAGATTAAAGATACTTATTTAAAAATACATTTTTACATTATTATTTTATTTATAGTCCTTTGGTAAAACTATTTTTATTGTCTAGCCATCTAGTTATCATATTGTTGCAGTTTCAAACCCTCATTAACACAATAACATAACATTTTTTTTTTAGGTGTTATTCAACAGATCTGAAGAACTCCAGTTGCCAACGACTCTGCAGTCTCACTACTGACGATGTACCAAAACTAAACTTGATTGCAGTTAACTCAATTTCTTTTCATATTGAAAATAATATTTTTAATTGTATTGTAAACCAAAAATAACATATACTTAGTCATTATGTAAGATTTCAACAAAGTCAAAGCAAAAGTCCAAGATGACTTTATTCTCAGCAAATCTTCATTCAACTCAGCCTAATTTGAGTTAATGACTTTATTCTCAGCAAATCTTCATTCAACTCAGCCTAATTTGAGTTAATGACTTTATTCTCAGCAAATCTTCATTCAACTCAGCCTAATTTGAGTTAGGCTGAGTTGGATGAAGATTTGCTTGATTTAGGATACTTAGATGATTTTGACTTTATCACCTATCCTAAATGTAGTGAAAGCCGTTCCTTGTCTTTTATCGTTGTTGTTGCTAAAATATGACTGTTATCTGTTTATAAAGTACTTATTACAAATAGTATCATACGTAATGTGTTGTATTTAGGTCAATGTCCGCTTCTGTGTGTCAAAATTGTATTCCGATTAACAAGCAGGTTTTCTGCATTGTCAAGCATTTATTTAAAAAGTATTAAGTGTTAGTCTTGTAAGATCAATTTTAAGGTAAGGTAGGGTTTTAATTATTTGTGTGTCATGTTTCATAATGTTGTTAGTCGTCCTTTTCAGAACATAGGCCTGCCTTAAGTGTCGCTTCTATACCCGCAAATTTTACTAGTTCCCCTAGCCAAGTTGATAATCTACAATTGTTAACGCTAGTAGAAAACTTATCAATTGTATGGAAATGACACTTAACAAAATGCGTAGCCAAATTCACATTATTCAAAACTACAGAATGAAATGTAATCGTTTCTACAATGATCATCGCTACATCCTTTAGTTTTATGATATTTAATGATAACTACGCTGATTTGTTTCGTTAGTAGAAAGAGACTCGACACCAAAGTTTCGATTCTTGGCTAGGGGGGCAGGTCGTTGGCACACCTTGTGGGAGGCCTCAACGCTACATCTTCCTATAAGCGGTTGCTATTCCAAAACTGTTCTGCGAGTGATATGCCCTGCCCACTATATTTTTCATGAGGACTAAATTTTTCAAACGACATCTCTCAGAGTCAAGTTTGATGAGGAGTTGAGGCATTACAGATGAACTTAAGTGGCAGAGGGCAGAGCATATTGTTCTGGAGTGGTGACCGTTGATTCTTCGGGCTATATATTTAGAAGTATTTTTTAAGTTCACCTCAAAACAATAACGGTTAACGTGGTTGTGGTTTAAAAGCTTTATTTTACAAAAGTATATTTATAACCCCTCTTGTAATAAATATTTATACGTATTATTAATTTTTACTGTTATTAATTACATTTTATAATATTTCTGTATAAAACTTGAAAACACAAAAATTACACAAACTAAAAGGCTTACCTGTTATGTTTTAAAAAACAAACCATTTACTTATGTACTATAAAAATTGTTTGGTCCTTATTGTCATATTTGAGGCTTGGACCCGCGCCTGGATTACCCAAGGTAACTCGTATAATATACCTACTACTTACAAATTAACTATCTACGTACGATCTTGAAATGGTGTTTTAATAAATATTTATGTAATAAATGTGTCTGTCTTCTTACAAAAGTTACAATAAGGATTTCGGTATTTAATGATTTTTGTGTCTCAAAAAAAAAAAAAAATGTAACAAATAAATGTCTGTGTGTTATTTGTCTTTTATTTCCACCGAAACATCATCGAAGCATCAACATTATTTCATTACAAACTAAGCATCATTTGTAGATTGCATTTTCAACAAATACAGTCCTCTGATCATTTAGAGCCGTCTTTGCCCAAAAATAAAACCTCAAACGGATTGGCGATTGCAGTACGGCCAAAATTGTCATCATTGTAGGCAAGCTCTAAGGCTGCAAGCTATAAGTAGGCAATGTAAAAAGCAGCGTAAAGAACACAATTGGGTAAACTGACGCTTGGGTGGAGCACCGCTGTGTCACAGTGAGAGTGATCGCTGGCAACGACCCCTCACGCTGGACCCTGGTACACGCCTTGGTCTGGAGAAAGGAAACCGCGTCGAACTCGACCCCAATTTCCAACCAATAGTAGGTATGGGCTTGGGGAATCCAATATTAATAATACGAGTAAACTCATAAGTATACTCCTAAAAAAATGTAATAAACCAATTGCTGATCTAAACAATATCTGCCACACGCTGAAAGCTACAAGGAAACGCTCAAAGCTCGGCAAAATGTACCAAATTAATGTAAAAATAATATCCGGGAACCAGGAAATCTAGGGACCAGGAAAAGTTCGTTATTTGTAAATATACTCGTATAAACTCTGAAAACGTGAGATTTCCCGCTCTGAGCTTTGCAATAAGTTTATTTATAGACAAGTTACCTACTAACACACCAACGATGGTCGTGATTGGCCTACTGACATGTGTGTATGTGTGAGTGTTTACCGAACACAAAGACGCAACAGTTAATTTTCTAATTGTCCATAAATGTACCCATAACACAGATAGTATTACAAGTAATATAAACAAACCATATTTTAAAACAAAATGACGTCCGGAAAACAAAGTTTTAGGAAAAAACAAGCCTTAATTTTCCACTTTATAACGAAATGCCTGCAAACCGGAAATCACAGCCCTAGTACCAATAGCACAAAATAACTCGAGATGTAGAACGAAATTAATCTGATAACATTATTGAAAAGTAGGAAAAAGCTCTGTTTAGCTTTCCCTCAGTAAGGCTTGACTTCATAATACGATCTTAGACTCTGAAAAACATGAAACTTTGCGTTAAGAGGGACGAAGTTTTTCTGTTGTTATTATACCTTGGTTTTCCGGTTTTGAATTACGTAGAAAGCTTTATAAAGACACACTACCCACTTACATGCAAACCTTGATTTTGATTGATCACCAAATATGTGTGCACACATACACATACACACACTGCTCTATACGAGCTCTAATAAAGATTCAAATATAATTCTTACTTATTAAATGAATAAGTGAATTACAAGCAAAAATAAAATGTCTTTAAGCATTTTTTTTAGGAAAAAATTGGAGCGTCCTGAAAAAATATATTTAATTAATGCAATGCCTGCAAGCCGGAAGCTACAAAAGTACCAACAACAAAGCTCGGAAACTTTGAAACTCGAGTAAAGAATGAATTCAATCTGAAAAAGATAAGAGGTAGCAAAAGATTTTATAAGGCTGTCTAGTCTAGACAGAGTTCATGATATGGTCTTAAACTTACTGAAACATATGAAATTTAGCATTTTATGAATTTAAGCTTTTTCTATTGGTACTTTGCATTGGTTTTCCGGTTTTGAACTTTGTACAAAGTTTACTTATACACACAATACCTACACACATATAAACGCCGCTTTTCATTGGCTTACAGATATGTGTGTGTGCGCTTTCACTGTACGAAAATATTACTTAAGTGAGCTTAAGTAAAAAAGACTTAAATGCCTTTTTGATTAATTAAATAAATAACTATTATTAGAATGCAAATTAACTGTCTAACGAAAAAAAAATCTATAAAAGACTGAAATATGACATGCAAATCTAATCGATAATTCCGGTGGCACCCCTCGCAAATAGCGGCGAGGAGAGGGTGAGTAGGGTACCTAGCTGTATAACCTATATATAAGTACTAAAATTTGACGAATCTATAACCTGAATCATATAATGAAGTCTGGGTCGATATTCGCACCTGCGCGCTGTGGCCCAAATACACAGTTCAGAAGGTTGGGACCATACAATAAGCGAAAACCTGCGCACGCACACACAGTTGCAAACATAAGGCAATCTCGACTTTATGTAAAACTATTACCCGTCAAACACTCTTGTATTCACTGTACGTGAAGCTTGTCTATGTGTGCGTGAACTTTTGCTCGTTGACTAGAGTAGGTCTGTTGAACTGTTGAGCTTTTCGGTCCTGTACAGCCGCATCGTCATTTATCTCAACTGCATTGCACCATCAGCCGTTGAGTGATTTAGACGTGTTCCGTGGTCAGCCTCCGGGTCTACTCTGGACAAAGGTAAGTGGTCTAAATCTTTCTTTTATTGTTTCCAACAGTGATTAGATGCTCTTTTATCGTTTAGAGAAGGTATTGAGCAGTATTTTTTGGAAGTTGCATAGGAAGTACCTCGGCATCAGACAAAGGTAAGTCTGAATGTTCCTTACTTATTATAACAGTGAATAAATTAATTTATTATCACTAAAAGAGGGTGACTTCAGTATTTTTCGAAATATCTCGATATTTGTGGAAGTGAGGCCATATCCGGACTGCAGACAAAGGTAAGATGCGATATATCATCATCATCATCATGTCAGCCGAACGACGCCCACTGCTGGGCATAGGCCTCCCCCAAGGATCTCCACAACGATCGGTCCTGTGCTGTCCGCATCCAGCGGCTTCCCGCGACCTGCCCACGGAGCGTCTTCCGGTACGCGGTCGCCATTCGAGAACCTTTCCACCCCAACGGCCATCGGTTCTCCGCGCTATGTGTCCCGCCCTCTGCCACTTCAGTGATGCAATCCTTCGAGCGATGTCGGTTGATTTGGTTCTCCTACGGATCTCATCATTCCTGATTCGATCAAGCATGCTGATCGCTCTCTCCACTGCATCTCCATGCGATATATAAGTAAGATTTATTTGCTAAAACTTGTATCGATTAATTTACGACACATCTATTGCGAATTATTTTTCTAAAGAACGATTTTGAAAATGCGACTGATTTTCCGTGGAGGTGGAATATCGTTATTTTTTTATCAGAATAGTTTTTTTTTTGGTATTTTCATAAGTTCGGTTTCATATCTTGGATAATGGAATATTAATTTCAGTAAGTTAAAAAAGAAATGTGTTCAAAGAAGGGTCTACGTCGTAGTCGATTACGGCGTAGGCGTGTGCTACGTCGTAGTCGGTTACGGCGTAGGCGTGGTGCTACGTCGTAGTAAGATGGCGCCGGTTACTGCATGACGTAATACGTGTCAACTATGGCGTGGTCAAGATGGCGGATATCGCGCAGGCGCCATGGGACCATAGGCGTGGGCGACTTTATAAATTAAAATAATTTGAGTGAAGTTTTCCTGTCTTTATTTCAAAACTTGAATTGCTGATGTGGGTTACACAGATGACATTGTATGTGGAACTTTACTGATTGGTACTAGTAGGAACAATGGGCTAAAATATCGACATGGTGGGTCTGGTAGTAAACATTAAAGCTGAAGGGAAGGGATTTCGGGATGATCTAGACAGACAAAGGATTGACACATTCCCGGGATAAAAACCATACTATGGCCTGCCAGGGTCTGCAGGATATGGGCTACTCGTGTACTAAATTTCAAATCCGTTTTCTTTTGTTTTTTCATTTTTTTTTATGATGGGAAAAATCATTTTATGACGAATCCCACACTAGGGCAAAGCGGGAAACAGTGTCAGACTACTACTGACTAAATGACCCATCCATTCCTTCTTAGCCCTCACACCGGGGCTCGGACCTTCCTTTCAGAAACCGGACCGGGGCCCCAGTAAGCTTCGGCCCTGCAGTTGGGCTTCTTCTTCTAATCTAAATCCGTTCCACCATTTCGGCGTCAAATTATGAAATTATACGTAAAGATTTGGCCTTTATAATATTAGTGTGATATCCTCATACCTCGTTTTGTTATTGTTTGCAGGCGGAAAATTTTCACGAGCCTCGTTGAGCGTATTGATCCGGTGTCTGGAGTCGTCATAGCAACCGCACTGGTCTTGAGATTTCTTTGTTCTCGATTGAGGTAAGGAAAAATCTTATTTTATTTCTTTCGGATTCTTTTATACATTGAAGTTACTTTTAGAAAATAATCGTGAAGATAAAATTAGAGATACAAAAATTATCGATCGAAATCTAAGAAGTGGTATTGGAGACGAGATTCTTCGGCTGTGGACTAAGAATAATACTGTAGATTACCAGGACTTGAATAATAGAAATCGTAGGTTTTTCAAAGTTTTTATTTCAGTACTTTTTCAATTTACTTACACGCAATAATAGCGACATCTGTGACGCCACATGTGAACTAAAAATTCAAAATCTTTATTTGCGGCTTCTCTGCGCGATTAGAACATTTAGATTTCTATGGTTAGCAACCACCAACTTTGATTGAGACTACTACTGTAAATTCAAGGTGGACCACCTAGGTCGTTCAACTTGTGTGCCGAAGATTATACAGCAGCCCTAAATAAGCTATCGGGCAGTTGTGTACTACCTAAGCCTGGAGCAGTCATCAGTTTAAAGACGTAAAGCCCCACATACCTCCTTTGAAAGGGGGGAGAGAGAGGGTCCCAGTTGCTTTACTCCTTCACTGTTGACAATGAACGTCAGTGCACTGATTATCACTTCCTCCACACTTTATTTATGCATACCTACACGTCTGCGGTCCTTAGAATCTTATTTATAAAAAAAGCTTTTTTTTCAGGTGCCAGGTCTTCATGAACTAGCTGCAGCGGAGACCAACACACAAGATGGCGCTGATGCTTCACTTCAAGCCCCGTAAAAAAAGAACCTTCAAGCTGCTGAACTAAACAAGATGTAGCACCCCGCTTCCACAGATAACTTATTTTAACAATATTTTTTTGTTCTGATCGAATGGATAATTATTGAAAATTCGAAGCACAGCGAATTTCGTAATATCTTTGATTCTGATCGGAACATTAAAACGCTGACTCTAACACTCCTGACCGAATCCTTTTGTTTTTGCTCTGATGTGACAGAATGAATGCGCGTTCTCTCTTATCGGCGCATAAAAAATCGTTCGCGGTGGCAAATCTCTATGGAGGTAAGCCATGTAGTCAGGACATGTACTATTGCTCTAATGTTCGCTAAGATGGCCGGTGTGGACAGCCGTCTACGGACAGTGTACGACTTCGAGTTGCGACACCAACACCAACGGAGCAGCACAAGGCAAAATAAGTTATCTATGGAAATTGGCGATTTTTTCGACAGCACGTCGTAACAACTTTGCAAATGTAGGCTCTATAAATAGACTAAAAATCTGATTTAAGGCTGACAGAATTTCTGATAATGTCAGTCTTACATCAGGTTTTTTTTAAGCTGTATAGAGCCTACATAAGCAGCTTCAGTACTCTGTAAACATCTCACCATGAAAGTGTAGGTGACAGTTTACTTCTTGTTCACTTCACTTCTGTTTTCAAGATGAGATTTTTTACAATATAGCATTTAAGTAACTATTTGGCTACATCAGTTGTTAGATGTTCTTCCAGCAACTGATGTAGCCCACACTATCATATGAGTGGTACAATAAAATCTGTATCCACTCTGGTTCGGTCACGTTAATATTATTTAGGTTACCTAACTATAAAATGGTCACTTCTTAGTTTTAAAGATATTGTTCAACTACATACGGTATTTACCTCAAGATAAATTACTGATAGCATAAAAAAGATAGTTTTAGATTGAAATCATAACATCATGATATTTTAAAGACTGCGAAACATACGCTGAAATGCAGTTAATTGACTTACTCGGATGTGACATACCTGGATATGACAAGCTAAAAGGCGCGGGTCTAAGTCTGGGAAATTAACAACTTTGTCTCGGAACGTCTAGCAAAATTTTGTAAAACACATTTACTTTGGCCATAGGACAAAAAGTATAATGGTCTCTGCACACAGCGGGCGCGGCGCGGCGGAACCGGGCGGCGACGGGACGGCTCTTTGTGGCGTCGTCCGCACTATCTAGTACATTACAACCGCCGCGCCCGCTGTGTGCAGACACCTTAAATATCATAAAGTGCGGATAACATCTGAAAGTAAACAAATGTGTACGAACAACTTGATAACGCTGGCCATATTTTATTTTAATTTCCTTCAACATTTTTACACAAATTATTGCTAGATGGTAATTATTACAACTCTTTTGGAAGGACTAGATCCTTAAACTACTTACAATTTTAGATCCGTGCTCTCTGTACTATCGGTTATGATTTTATAAAAAAAATAAAATAAAAAAAAAAACAAAAAAAAAATTGGCAGAATGTTTGGCAGGTCAGTGTAACGACTAATATAAGTATGAATGCAGATAACTGGTTCCACTATAACAACAATTGAAACAAAAAAATAAAACAAAATTAAAAATATAAGGTCTAGTTTGATTTTTCCTTGGTTTTCCCATGGTATATATACAGGTATTATCATTTTTTAGTGCACTCTCTTTTATCTCACACACACAATTTAAGAATTGGCGTGACGCGACATTGTTACGGTGGAGCACGCTTACGTGGTAAGACCGGACTGCTGTACCGTGGCAAGCAATGTAACACGCAATGAAAGAATTTGCCGGGCATATAGTCGCATTGCGTGGCCTTGTGCGCGCGAATCGTGTAAATTACACTCACTATTAGAGCATTTCATCTATGTGAGTAGCCCTACTAAGGCTCTAGACAGAGGGACCGCAATTCAACTGCAAATTGCAGTTCGGATGCAGTTTGAATGCAGTTGACGCGACTGCAATAGAACTGCAAACTAAACGTGCAGTCCGGTTGCAGTTGGCGGTTCAGTGCAATCGTGTAAACTACACACCAACTGCAAGGTTGGTTTGCAGTTCTATTGCAGTCGTGTCAACTGCATCCGAAATGCAACTTGCGGTTGAATTGCAGTTGAAATGCAGTCTGTCTGTTTATACCTTATGAAATTTGTTAATTGAGCCCCAAGAGGACACCGCAATGGTGTCCGCACACCAATTGTCATTTAATTTAATTGTGTCTGTAATTACGGTAGTCGAAAGGTTAATGCTTCTTTCATGATAGCTCGCAAGTAGCAGCAGAGTGTACTCTTAATACCTAATCTTAGATTGTTTAAGAAAAACAAACTCCGGCAGGGACTAGAGTCACAAGAAAGATTGAAGCACAATATTAAATTCAATAAATTATTTATTTTCATTTCATGCAATGTTTACATTTAAATGTAGTTGATTAGTTGCTGAATTTTCACTGTTAGTTTAATTTATACAAATTTCAATTTTTTTTGCAGGTAAAGCTGCTGGCTTGAGTGTAGCTATTTTCTCACCAGATGGCGTTCGTATAAAAATAATTGATTTTCATAGTGGCTGGCCAAACTCAAATAATATTTGAGTTTTCATATATTATATGAACTTCTTTGGAGTGTCCATAGTGTCCAGTACTGCCGCCTAGTGAGCATAATTTGAAGAAAGAAGAAGAAGAAAACCTACCTCCTCCCGAAATACCTTCATTTACCTTCATTCCCTAAATATCTAACTCATAACTGTAGTGCTAAAGTACACCGACTTTAGTGCCATCTAGCGAGAAAATAACTTCACTCTGCTTTCACCAAAAGGAAAATTCTCTATAGAGAATATATGAATACTACATAATTTGGTCATCTGTGACTATCTCATACTGTCTCCACACAGATACAGATATACCTAGATAACGCATGAGCAACTTTGCGTGCCTAGCTTACGTACAAAAATCGTAAGTGGTCACTTTCGCGGTCTGTCTGTATCGGTGTACAGCGCTAGTCGGACATCATCAAAATATAAAAATAGTTTGAGCGAGGGGGACGCTATACGCGGCGGCGCGGCGTCTTTGAATCGATTTGATTTTCTCATCACAAATAGTGCTTGTGTCGCCATAGTAGGTAGTCAAAAAATGGCACGCTTGGTTTCCATTCAGATCGTGATGCTTGTTATCTAAGTATATCTATAGTTCCTTTTTTAATTCTAGACTACGATTTGACAACTCAGAATGTCACACTCCAGAAATATGTTCCCAATTTTCTGGAGCTTGACATTTTAAGTTGTCAAATCGTAGTCTAGAATTAAAAAACGAACTATATATCTGTGTGGCTCCATCACATTACGGAGTACCGTAGTGACAGAAACAGCTTTATACACGTCTTTATGTCAAATGACGTGTGACAGTTCACGGGTCATTCAATGATGGTTTTATCGATGTTGTCATATATTCTGTCGACGTTCTCTGGCGGTAAGGGATCCATGATCTCGAATTGAAGATCATATTGTTGGTCGAGACCCATGTAACTGTCGCTTAGGATGTATACGGTGAAGATTATTCGACCTGGAGAAAGAAGAAAGAAAATTAGTTTGGTTATAAAGTTTGTAATGTTGCGAGTTCAATCGTTAGACATTTTAGAATCCTCATCATCAGCCTTTTTAATATTCCCACTGCTGGGACACAGGCCTTCTCTTTAAGAGAGGGAATGGGCCTTAATCCACCACGCGAATGTCTTCGAATTTTTGGTTCTAAGACATGCCGGTTTTCTCATGATGTTTTCCTTTACCGTTTTGAGAGTAGTGGTGATGAAATAAATTACGCAAAGTAATGCACCTGGCTGGTTTTGAACCCGAGACCTACAACTCGTAAGTCGGGGCCGTTCCACTCGGCCACCACTGCTCTGCACATTTTAGATTTTATCAAATAAATTGTGTTTTTCAAATGTTTTTTTTATGGACCCTAAAGCTGACATTTGTTAAACTCTTGAGCCCCAAGCAAACGCTGTGGTTCGTATATCTATTGTCTTTCTATTTTGTCTCTAATTACGATATTTGAAAGGTTTAAATGTTTGTAAACGCATCTACAATACAGGTGTAACTAGTAGTTTGAAATAAGACTTAAGAACAAACTTCGAGAACTCACCCCAAGTAACAACAAGGTACTGTTGGCCTTCCTTGAGGAGCTAGAGTGGATTTAATAAAAGGTTGACTGGTTTTTTTTTTTTTTTTTTTTATGGTATGTGAAAATCATCCAATGACGAAACCCGCTCTTGGGCGGAGCGGGAGACCAGTGTCAGACTCTTACTGACTACAAAACCTACCCCGTACCTTCCTTGCCTTATTTCTGGAGTCGAGGTAACAGTTTGCACATACCCTCTAGGCTCCAGGAGGCTTCGACCCTGAAGGGCCCCTGCAGTTTGCTGACAACTCCTTGAGGCGCGCGGGAACGGTGCGCGCCGTTGACGACTTGGACTCGGTCTTACCAGACGATCGGACGGCGAGCTACCCATTGCTCACCGTCCGCGAGCCAATGTCTACGGTGGCCGGATATCAAAAGGTTGACTGGTACAGAATGCCTTGTTGCATTAAGTCCGCCTATGTACCACTACTGTACGTGAAGATTAAATAAATAAATAACATATTGGTTGACATGATGGCCTTACGTACCTTTTCTAGAGGGAGTGTAGAAGGTGACCTGTGCAGTGCCTCTAGGAGGAACCCTCTTCAGGGCGTGAAGTTCACCGTCATCCACAGTACCCATAGTTACGAACCAGCCTTCGTTCTTGCCCCGAGGGAAGCGAGGGCAGAGCACGTTGTTGGGGTTGCCACCGCGACGATTTAGTTCGAGTAAGAGTGTGTATTCCTAGTGACAAGTAAATAGTATGAAATGAGATAGGTTAAGTACAACGAAACTTATAAAAAGGGAGCTTATATAACATTAATCTATGATTTTTTAACACTCCTACAAGCTTTTCATTTACAGTTTCTCCGTCCTAATAATAAGCATCTCTTGGTCTTCCTAAATACAAAGAGCCAAGTTCAAAGTGAAGTTGTCTCATTGAAGCGAAGAAATTCAAATGTCGTTGGCATTATGTTTGGAGCAATGTTCAAAATGAAAAAAAAAAATATTGAGCAAAAAATTTTCAAGTATGAAAAGAGATTTGACCTAATTATTGATCCTATTAATAGAATTTTTTATTTTATCTGGTTAGGTTCCAGAAAGTGGCAAAAGAATTTTCGAAAAAACTTAAATACAAATTAGTTTCGTTCCTACTGAATTTCTTTTTTTTTCAAACACCTAGTTTCACTCAATAAATTACAACTAGCAGGACTTGCTATCATTTACCTGATCGGCATGTAACGGCATCCACTGGTCTCTGGAAGGAGGCTGATACACCGGCTTGTCTTGTTCGCCATCACTGTCGAACCAAAGACCACGTACTCGCATCTTTATGTCTAGTGTTGGCATGTCGCATATTGCCTGAAGAAGAAAATATAGTTTATGCATAAATCAAAGTTCGTTTCAGGTTGAATTCTGGTAGGATCAACCCGCACTGGCCTCACGTTGTCTATTACGGTCCATTCCCTCTTTTAGAGTGTTAGCCTGAGTACAAGCAACGGTAAGATTATACAGATTATGCTTATGTTTTTCTTTATAGTGGGAAAAATCTAATGCGGAATCTCGTCCTTGGGTGGAGTGGAAAACAGTGTCAGACTTTTACTGACTAAACGACCCACTCCATTCCTTCTTAGTCCTCATACCGGGGTCGGACCTTCCTTTCCGAAACCGAACCGGCTTCGGCTTTTTGCAGTTGGGCCTCTACATTTGCTGACAGATTATGACATGACATGATTATTGACATTTGCTGCTTGGCATATAATGGGTATATAAGACCTTACTGAGTTATGATTAAAACCTATCGTTTGCATCATATAGTCATGATTTAAACAAATCTTATTTTAATGAACATAAAGCCTAACACTGACTTGAAAAGTGCAAAAAATAGTGTTTTTTTACGGACTACCTTATGAATTGTGTCATTGAAACCTGTGCGGTCTTGACCAAGTGTTTCGCCTCGTTGTTCATACCGCGTAAATCGAGGGACTTGAACAGATTGCCTGCTGCGGTCTTCCCGTCCCATTGTATTTTAGGTGTCTTCAAGGCTCTTTATAAATTAGTGCGCCTCACCATCAACGAATGCATCACTACTTACCATCAGGTGGGATCGCAGTGAAGCACTTGTTTATATCAATAAAAAAAAACATGTGAATTATTATCAACCAAATCGACTTACTCTATGTATCTGCTCAATCTGATTCTCATCAAACTCTCTTCTCAAATACTTGGCTAGAAGCTCATAGTTCCTCATACACGCCACTTTTAGCCCATTCAGCATATGACAAGGCTTGTTGGTATCTTTAGCCATGTGGGAAAATATGTACAGATGCTGGGAGTCAATGTGTGGCAGCGTCATGAGGGGGGATTCCGTTGGCCATCTTGCTTGCACGATCCCTTGCATCAGCATCTGGCAGGATAGGCAGACGGATAGCCAGCCGTTTTCTGCTGATGTGTCTATCATTGCCTGTGGAAATAGGAATTAATTACACTCCATTCATAGTAGGATTAGGCATTCAAAGAAATGTTTTTTACTGCCTGATCAACCGATTTTGACTTTTGTTTCGTTAGTGGTAAGAAAAATGGCAGCTGCAGTAAATACTCGTAGTTGGTATTGCACTTTTTGATTTTAATGTCGTCATTATGTCTACGGAATAGAAGTCAGAATCGTTTGAACGGGCAGTAAAAAGGGTTTGTTTAAATGGCTAATCTTATTGCGAATGAGGTATATTGTAGTCGAAGCATACATATTTTCAATTTTTATACGAATGTTTTTATAATACATTCGCGTTAATAAAATAGTGACGATGAGTCGCTATTTAGTTAAATTACAAAGTAATGGCGTATTTAAACTGGGGTAAAAATTTGACCAATAATAATAAAGTGGACTTCTAACATTTTAAGATGATTTTTTTGATGATAATGTTATAGTTTTATTTGTTAATTCTTATTACTTCTTTTTTGTTTTTCTTCCTTTTTTATTTTCATCGTTCAGAATGGTAGACTTACCTGTAATATCCTAATAGTCTGATCCAGTACAGACTTTGTATCAGTCAGGTAGTCTGTATTAGGTAGTTGGAGTCTTGTCATGTGCGCTTGAAGAAGTAGGAACGCTTTCACGTTGGATGAGTCCAGGCTTAATGGGTCTACTGGAAGGCGGCAGTCTTGGGAGAGTTCGCTGGAAAAGAGATGTTTCATTGTTAACAAAGGGATCTTAAAATAGCTGATGAGACTTGGAAAACGTAGCGGAATACAGTGTCAGACTCTTACTGATTAAACAGCCCAACCTGTTGTTATGTTACCTTATATACCAGGGCCAGAGCCTTCCTTTCAGACCCAAAACCTTTGGCCTTAGTTGGCATCGATCTTTTTGCAGGAGTGCAGGGTCCCTACGATTTGCTGACAGTGTGTTCGTCTACGTCATAAAAGGAAGCCTTGTGCAAAATTTCACGTTCTTAGGCCCAGTAGTTTTTGGATGTGCGTTGATATTATTGTCAGTCAGTTAGTTTCTCTTTTTATATAATATAATAATATAACATATAACATAATATATTCCACAACTATCACACAACGCCCGTCGTCTAGTCCCAAGCTAAGCAGAGCTTGTGTTATGAGTACTAGACAACTGATAAACATACTTATATATTTCTAAATACATACATATTATAGATGAATTACACCCAGACACAGAACAAATGATCGTGCTCATCACACAAACATTTGTCCTGGGTGGGAATCGAACCCACGACCTCCGGCATAGCAGTCAGGGTCACTAACTACTAGACTGACAGGCCAGTCAAAATATATATAGATTACATAGTTACCCGTTAAGTATATCCTCGTTGTGTCGGACAGGCAGCGTGGCGTACTCCTCACTGTCGGCCAGCACTCGCAGCAAGTCGTCGATGTTGAGGTTACTGTGCAGGTTGCGCGTGAAGTGGGCCATGGTCTTGTACGAGAGGTAGTAGTACGAAGCGATGCGGCCCATCCAGGTGCAGTGAACTGTGCGGAGATCCTGTTAAAGAAAAAGTCTGATTTAATGAAAGTGTTATTTAATATTCATCTGTTTTTTTTTATGGTAGGTAAAAATCATCGAATGACGAATCCCACTCTTGGACGGAGCGGGAAACAGTGTCAGACTCTTACTGACTAAAGAACCTACCCCGTGCCTTCCTTGCTTTATTCACAGAGCCCCGGTGTAACGCTTTCGCACCAACCCTCAGCTCCGGGAAGCTTCGACCCTGTAGGGCCCCTACGCTAATGTTCATCTGGCGGAGTTAGTACTGTCAAGTCGTGGAGTTAGTACTTTCTGTGTGTATCTCCAGACAACTGCTTCATAATTATTTTTGAACTATTTTGTAAGTATATGATTTATTTATGCGGAGAACTCTAATTGTAACTTGTAGTATTATAGAATTTTGTCTTTTTAGTTATTTGGTCATCTAGAGAAAACTTATGAATAACGAGTACGTGTCTCTTTTACAAGCTTTTTATTAGCTTGCAATGTAAGTATATATGTTCGGCTCAAATCTTGCAACTCAATTTTGAAGCAGATTTCGTCACCCGATTGAGCTGCAATTTTGCATGCAGGTGTAAATCGCATGACAATGCAATATTATGATGACATGGAGCTGATCTGATGATGGAATAGCAAAGTAACCATAGGAACTTAGTAATTAAACGGCACAACCACGTCGAGTTTGGGCTCGTGTGATTCGTCTCGACGAGTTTAAATTATATAAGTATAGACTACCGCTATAAAAGCTTGTTATGAAAAAAATATTTTCATTGAAAATAAGTAAATTAAACTTAAAGTATAAACAGTTCAATAAGACATACATCCATTATTATAATTTCAAGACATACCTCCTCAATCTCTAAGCAGTTAGCGTTGGCGAGAGCATCCAACGAGCTCTGCACCAAGTTAGACAAGTAATAATTGACATCTTGAGGGTCCACGCTTTCCAGGTTGTAGTAGGACGGGTTCTTGAGCAGGCGTCGGAAGAAATACGTCCACGTCATGTAGTCCAGGATGTCTTGTTTCGTTTGGACCGTACCTAGAAAATAGAATCATAGATGAAGGTTTGCTGGGAGAAAACCCATTGTTGAGTTAAGCTCGCCTTTGTACATGAATTTACTAACTAATGTATATTATTAAATTTTAATGATTGGTGTACAGTAAAGAATAAAGGAAGGAATAAAGATGACCTCGTATAGCAAATGGTGATCCAGATCTGGGAAAGCTTTGAGAACAGGTATAGGGTAGCCAGCCTTTTGGGTATTTTACAGGTTGAATTTTGGATTTTGCGGGAATTTCATGACTTGATTCCATCATTATCCACCCTTAACTTGTTGAAATCTCTATGGCCCAGAATAGGCGTTTCCCTTCGTCGTATATGTATACCGCGTACATCAAAGGGCTAGAACGATTTGCCTGCTACGGTCTTCCCATCTGATTATAATTTAAGTGTTTTCAAGGGTAGAGTGAGTAGGGCTTGGAAGTGGTACGAGAATAAAAAAAATCACAAAAATAAAAGTATGTTAGCATGTTTTGAGTTGGGCTCTTACGACAATCTTCTCTTATCCTTTAAAAAGGTAAATACAGTACCCGGCAATAAATATTGCACATCGACCTTTGGAAAGAGACAATCGGCTAATTTCGGCTTCGTAGAGCGTTATCTCTGTCGCACACTACCTATACCCTACCCTACCTACAAACGTCACATGTTCACCAATCACCTTGAACAACGACTGACAAACGTCACATGTTCACCAATCACCTTGAACAACGACTGACAAACGTCACATGTTCACCAATCACCTTGAACAACGACTGACAAACGTCACATAGGTAGTGTGCGACAGAGATAACGCTCTACGAAGCCGAAATTAGCCGATTGTCTCTTTCCAAAGGTCGATGTGCAATATTTATTGCCGGGTACTGTAACTTGGATTTTACCAGCGAAGAAATTGCACTAACGTCTTCTAAGTTTGTGAACACAACACCAGTTGACCACTAGATGGTGGTATAGTACGTAAAACAAAATCTTACCAGCAACGATTTCAGCGTTCAAATGGTCGGGCAGCACATCCAGCAAACTGGACTCGACCGGGAAGGGTTCGTACAAGAACTTCTTGTAGAAGTTCTTCTTCTGGTCGTGGACTAATACTACTGCTACTCCTTCGTTATCGTACTGGAATAAAAGGCAAATATGTATGTATGGTAACGATAATATCTCTTAAGGTATAAGGGTACAGATTGCAAGGCGTTCGAAAATAAGTTTTTTTGAAGGTAGGTAAAAATCATCCAATGACGAATCATGCCCTTGGGTGGAGTGGGAAACAGTGTCAGACTCTTACTGATTAAACAACCTAACTCGTTCCTTCTTTACTCTGATCCCAGGAACGACAGAAGGGTTCGACCCTGCTGGGTACTGTTTTCTGATAACTCCTTGAGGCGCGTGGGAACAGTGCGCGCCGTCGACGACTTGGGCTCGGACCGGACTGTTACCAGATGACCGGACGGTGGGCTACCCATTGCTCGCCGTCCGCAAGCCGGCACCTACGGTGGGCGGATTAGAATCGTGGCGGCGGCGGCTGCAGTAAGAGCGCCGTTGTCTTCGCCTGATGCAGTCGGCCTCCTCCTTTGCTAGCATTACTGCTTCGAGTCAAACAAGGTACTTTACCTGTGGCCGCCCAGCTCTACCCATCATCTGCAGAACATCAGTGATGGGCATGTCGACGTATCTCTTCTGTTTGCCGTCGTAGTACTCCGTACCCTTGATCACCACGAGGTGAGCGGGGAAGTTCACGCCCCAAGCTAGGGTGGCTGTGCAGATTAGCACCTGGAAGAAAATATATTTTTCAGGTGGTTTCATAGAGTTAAAAGCATAGAATCTCAATTTAGTTATGTATAAACAGAACAAGAAAAAAATGTCGTTATTTCGACTGTTCAATTTATGGAGATAATTCTATAAAAGAAATAAAGAATCTCAATTTACTTATACATAAAAAGAACCATAACAAAAATTACGTTATTTCGACTTCAGCTGAATTTATGGAGAATGAAATTATTTTTTTACAACGTTCACTATTTTTATCATTTTTTTTTATATCCATAAAAAACCTTAAATTAGAGACTAGAATGCAGATCACTAATATTTTTAATTTAAACACCTATTGTGAACCACATCTGTACGAAATAGAACAATTTGATATCACTTTTTTAAATTCTTGAGCCCCAAGCGAACGACGGCGTTTGCACGCCTTATACACATACTGTATTTCTATTATGAAGACATATTGTCTTTCTATTATGTCTCTAATTACAGTATTCAAAAAGTTAAGGGTATACTTAATGTAATAACAATAATGCGATTGTTACAGTATAGGTATATTTTTTAGGTGCTACTAGCGACCCGTTTCAGCTTTGCACGATGTTACAAATAAATTACTCTCTCGGATTTTTTATAAATTTTGAGTTCAGCGCCATCTAGCGACAACCTGGCCAATCTACATCAAAATCTCAAAAAATCCGAATCAGCAGTTCAGGAATAGAACAAAAGGCTATTAAAAATAATAACGGGTGCAACCGACCTGTATCTTCTGATTAATAAACAGCTCTTCAACAGTAGTTCTGTCCCTCTCGTGCAAGCCAGCGTGATGGATGCCGATACCGAACGCCAGCGTCAGCTTCAGGTTGGACTCACGGATGTTGGCGAGGATCTGTTCCATCTCGGACTCGCGCATGTGGAGCCATTGTTTAGGGTTGTCCTCTGCAGCTAAATATGCGATGAGATCTAGGGCTGTTAATCTGGAAATTGGATTTGGTGATGATTAATGTTTTTGTATTTAAACATCAGATCAGCATAAGCATGATGACAATATAAATGAGTATTTTTTCTATTTTGTTTTGCAGCTGCCTTGCGTTCAAATTTGAGGTTGGAGTTAACTCTAATGACGTCACAGGGTAGATACCATACACTTGCATTTTTGAACGCAAACGTCAAGTTCTATTGTCAATGGCTTACTCCAACCTACCTTGCTCGAAGTTACAGTTACTTGGGTTAACTCTAGGGTAGCTACCAGAGTCATAAAAGAACGAGCCTGGGTTGGAACTCTACATTACTCTGGTTATTTTTGAACCCAGACCTGTAGGATTGCTTGACAAAGTCTTGTCATGTATTAAAAAAAATGTACCAGCGTATCGTATATTAATGAATAAATCTTCAATTACGCGCCAAGTTTGAAGCTCAGAGTTTTTAGTTTGTTTCATTCGTTTGTTCGTTGTATGTTCCTTGATTTAAATGATAGGTGTTATGTTTTTCACTTAAAAGCCGGGCTTATTAACTTGTACTGCTCGCATGTCTGATTTAGACTTACCTAGTCTGTCTTCTACTGGAGACGAACACAAGTGTCGGGGCGCAAGGGGAGTGTGTCCTTATAGCTTGGAAGGTAGGCTTGTTCATCGTCATCATACGCGGGCAGTAGTGACGGCCAGGATGGCCTGATATGTGTACCTAGAAGAGATATGATAAAATAATTAACCTTTTGACTTTGGTAATAACATCCACAATTAAAGAAAAATAGGGGAACGCCAGCGTTCGCTTGGGGCTTAATGAAATAAATTAATATTTAAAAATAAATACTGTGTAGTAAAAAGTTTGTTATAACTATCGACTTATATCCTAGCTATAAACAAGTACAGTACCCGGCAATAATCCCCGGCGACTGACAAACATCACATAAGTAGTGTGCGACAGAGATAACGCTCTACGAAGCCGAAATTAGCCGATTGTCTCTTTCCAAAGGTCGATGTGCAATATTTATTGCCGGGTACTGTACATTTATAGAAATTATTTGACAAAATACTGAAAGCTTAATAAAAAAATCCGCTGTAGCGCTTAATTGGTATTAAGTCGTCTAGCAAAACTTTTAAAACTTTCAGCGCTTTCACACTGCGAGAACGTCAAAACTGCACTAATGACATTGATGTAAAGGTGTATGGCCTGCAGGTCACCTAAGTAAAATAAAGTGATTGTACGGTACGCCTAATCTAGTGTGTAGTACATATATATCGATGGTTTTAACATTAATAGTTTAATTTTAACTCCAGTATGACTACTCTTTTACTTGGCGTAAGTTGCACCGATGATGAGTCACTATTTTCATAAAGCAAATAGACTATAGTTCGAATCTCCCTCCAATTGTGAAGTGACAAAACTATCAAATTAATTCAACATAAAGTTCATAACATACCTCCAAAGGCACGGGTCGTACTGAAGGCCTGAAGTTATACAGTCCCATTTCTCCGATGTTCAACCAGTTGGCAAGATCTTTGGCGTTGGCTAGAGCAGTTGATAAGCCAATGATGCGCAGCCTTCGTGAAGTGTGGGATTCGATGAAGTTTGTTCTGAAATAAAAAAATACAAAGTATTTTAAACTAGCTTTTGTCAGCGGCTTCGTCCGCGTACATAAAATATAGCCTATGTCACTCAGGAGTAAAGCAGCTTTCTAATGTTGCTATTTTTTTTTCAATCGGACCAGTAGTTCCAGAGATTACCTCTTCCAAACAAAAAAACAAACTTTACGTCTTTATTATATTAGTGTAGATGTAGATTAAAATTTTTGTAATGAAACCAAAACTAACAAAGTTTTGTCCATCCCTTGTAGCATATAAACAGGAGGACAAGAGCTCTTTATTGCCATGAGCCGGGAACAAGTTCAAGATTCTACTAAGAAATCCATTATAGAAATACGTTAGAACGCTCCTCAATCTGGCTATCGAACACTGGATCTGATGTTTAGTAGCCAAATTTGCTATCCAGAGACCAACGTCGACCACAACATCGGTTACCATCAAGTGAGTGACCATGCTCACATGGGGGCCAATCAAATATAGTTAAAAAATAATTCATTTTGGGTATAAGTCGGTGGGCGCGTTATGTAGTTGAGGGCAAATTTGCACGTGTATCAAAAGACGTTTTTCAATACACTTACGAAGAACTGAATAAAAGAAAGTTGACACGAGCCCAGCCTGATACGATAAATGTAATAAAATTGTAGCGGAGGCGAACACTGCGCACTTTTCTGCACTAGTGCAGAAAACAGTCTTTTGCGTGCCTAAAAGCGGTGGGATAAGAGCGCGATTCTGAGTAAATAAATTAAAAAAATATTACGTAATGCCTTCCAATATTACCTTGATACAATGACCTCTAAAACAGGACCGCGGTCCTCCCCAAGCAGATGTATCTCATCTATGACGATGAGCGCCACATCCCGGACGTAGTTTCGTGTCTGCCACGATCGACTGATGCCGTCCCATTTCTCTGGGGTCGTCACTATGACGTGTGCGCTGCGAATAGCTCGGATGTCGGGAGATACATCACCTAGAAGAGAATAAAATTGTGTATCAATATATATATATAAAAATCTATGTCACTTTTTGTTGTAATTTTATAAAATGTTTAGGCTTTGTTCGGACTATTTAGTTGCCGAAGACGTGGGCAAAAGCTATTTCTATTATGAAATTATGTTTGTATGCCATGACACGGCCCGCTGCTGCAATCTACGACGAACATCCAACGCATCGCCCATGGCATCACGTTTCTGTAAACAAGCACTATGAGATTCAGTTCCGATTGTATATAACGATTATTATTTGTTAACACGTGGGTGCGGTGTACCGGCGATCTAAGCGAAGTGTACGCTATTAGTTAGTTTTTTATTTTTGAAATAATTCTTGTGGCAAGGCACGCTGACGTATAACAAAGCCACCATAACGCCTTCTTAGGTCCAAGGGTTGATGCGAAAGTGTAACACCAGGGCCCTGGGATCAAAGTAAAGAAGGAACGGAGAGGGTCGTTTAGTCTGTAAGAGTCTGACACTGTTTCCCGCTCCACTCTAGGGCGGGATTCATCATTAGATGGTTTTTGCCACCATAAAAAACCGCATAGCTTTGAACCGTTCACGTAGGTCACCGTGGTTAAACATAAAGCCTAGATTTAATCCAGAGGTTCACTAACCTGTTAATTCAACGACTTGTTTCCCAAGTCTTTCTTGAAGTCGCACCTTCCAGTCTTTTATCCTTTCTTTTACAAGAGCTTTTAGCGGAGCTATATATACCACCTAAAACAAAAAAATATGATTCAGTTCATTTTTTCATTATCCTTTACGTTGTAGATAACTTTGCAGTCCAGAGTAAGCGTTACGGCTCGTCTTTTGTAACGCATACATCGAGGCACTGGAACAGTATTCCTGTAGCGCTCTCATTGTCTGAATACAATTTAGGTGACTTCGAGATGTCTGGCTATGATTAGGTTTTAATAGGCTCTTAATAAACTAGTGTAATTCACTATCATCGATGGCACTTCTACTTACTATCAGGTGAGGTCACTGTTAAGTAGTAGTTTATAATTTGAAAAGGAAAAAGACTCCGTTTTAGCGCATTTTAGGCCGCATAGAAAGGATTGTTTTATAAATATTAAGAAAGAAGAAAAGATTTCGAAGGATAAGCCTTCGAAATCTTTTCTTCTTTTTTAGTATCATAAGCCTGTTAGTACACACCAAGACGCGACACGGCGCGACGCGACGCGAAGAATTCTGGAAGAGGGCAGTGATTTCCCCCTACACCTCACAGCATATATTATGCTGAATACTAATGTTATATTTTAAGTCGTCTTTTAAAATGTTTGCGCCGAGACGCGACGCTCTCGGCGTGAACTGACCCTTACAAAATTTCTACATAAAGTTCGTTTTTTAATTCTAGACTACGATTTGACAACTCAGAATATTACACTCTAGAAATATGATCCCAATTTTCTGGAGTTTGACATTTTAAGTTGTCAAATCGTAGTCTAGGATTAAAAAACGAATTATAAAAAATACTATACCTTGCAATTAGGATATTGGTTGAACACCCTAAACATAGCGACCTCCGCGACAATAGTCTTGCCAGAGCCCGTGGGTGCTCCGAGCAACACATTGTGGTCGGTGTGGTACAGGCAGTGGAAGATCTGCGTTTGGATGGGGTTGAAGTGGCTGAAGTTGTACAGCAGCTCGAACGAGGGGTTGTTCAGGGCTGTTACTGGAAGCGGTTGGAGTTCCAGGAGATCTGTGGGTTAGGAATACATGAGTGAGATATTAATTACTATTTATATTTTTTAATTTCTTGTACTCCTAGCACGAATAACATGCGAAAAAGTATTCGTATCGTTAACGTGAGCATTTTGTATGGACACATGAACAGCCCCTCTAGTGTGCGTAATTTGAACTAATTTTGTGAGCACATATTTAAACGCGTAAGTTTCTACGTAAGTAACTTACGTAACCTTGAGCAGTTTGTAAGAAAGCTAAGTAAGGAAGTATTTTTGTATTTATATCGTGAATTAAAAGATAAATTCAGTCTAAGATTAAGTAAAAGTATCAAGTTACAAAGATGTAAACAAATAAAAGTTCACTTCAAACCAAAGTTAACCTTGAATGAGCTTGAAAACAAATGTCAAATAACAGAACTACGTAAATCTAATTCAGTGAGCCCAGCTAAAAAGTCAACAAAATTTGTTTTTTAGCTTTAGTTCTGCGGGCTTCCTGGCACTTTTACCTGAATAGAATTTTCAAGAGTTTTTCTACCACAGAGATTGGTTTATGACGGCTAAACAATAAACAGCTTGCAATGAGAAAAAAATAAGCTAGCAAAACTTAACTTTGCTCCGGTAGGAATAAAGAACCAATAAACCATTATATTACCTGTGTGAGGTGGATGAGTTTCAGGCAGTATTAAGTGCTGGAATGTAAGTGGCAATACACTTTCTGATCCAAGCCATCTGAAAAGTAAAAAAAAATACATATACAGGTTGGTGGGGGAGATAAAGCTAGTATGCTCTATCGTCAACGATTCACTGCTTACCATCAGGTGGGATCGCAGTCAAGCACTAGTTTAAACAATAAAAAAAATCGTTGATCACATTATCGCTAAACATTTGGTGAGATAGTAGTCAGGTGCGAACCTATCAACAATCAATTGGGCAAGTGCGAGTCAGACTCACACACTGAGGGTTCAGTACCAACTAACTTATGTAAATAAATCAAGTCTCGAGCATTTTTTGTGACATAACTACAAAAAAGTGTTCCCTATAAGTGCTTTTTTATGGAGACGCGGCGCGTTGGGTGTAGGTCGTATGTTTGTATTTGAGCGTGCGATGACGCGGCCCGCTGCTGCTATTTACGACGAACGCCGAACGCGTCGCCCATAGCGCTAAGTTTACGAAACAAGCACTAAGGGTTCCGTTTTTTCCTTCAAACACGGAATCCTAAAAACAGTTAAAATAGTATTCAATTTATTGAGAATCTTTTTTACCTTTCTGATGTAGCTCGGATGTAGTATTGTGGTGGCAATGGCTCGCTGATTGGTATTGTTATAATCAATTCCTGTGGCTCATTTGTTATCACCTGTAGACATACAACCGAAATCAATTTAACTGTACTGAAAATTAGGTCTGATAGTGATCATTTTCATTTTAATATTTTGATTCATTATTTGCTAGTAGTAGAATAGAATAATACTTTATTGTACACCAAAAAGTAACAATTTCACAGATAGAAATGACATTGTACCCATTTTTTAAATAATCATTATACTGAACTTTATACAACTACAATATACAGGGTGGTCAAAAAGTCGTGGATCAAACGAAACAGGGGGACAAAGGAGGTAATTTCCAACAAAAAATCTTTCTCCAGCATGGCCATAACTTCATTGCACGAAAAGATATGAATTATTTTTGTTTTTTCCATGAAACTACCGAGATTTTTTACAATTTAATCAGTAGAAAATGAAATTGATTAAAAACAATAAAACAAAAGGTGTTGTATTATGACTCAATTATGTATCAATACTACAAAAATTGTATTGCAGCTCTTGGTATCAAACTTAACGAGCAATGAATTTTTTTCCGTAAATTTTGAAGCGTTACAAGAAATTACTTCTCTCTTTAAGACCACCATTTGAAAAAAAAATGTATTACGGAAAAGTAACCCTGTATTAAAAAAACTTGCTGGTTTAATGCTGATTCGAATGAGGTACAACACTTTACTCTTTTATCTTTAGTTTTGGTTTTGCGGTCGTTTTTTCATATTAAGGTGCAAATTTCATTAAATTAGCCTTATTTTTAAATTGATTAGTTTATCATAAACTGCTAGTTTTTTTGTACGTTGGAACGCTAGAACTGTTCTGTTCTTGTCACACTTAGGATTTATGAGATGGATAGACACTCTTTCACACTAACCACCGATAGTTACCTGAACGGACGAATACTTTTTAATTTTTTTAACATCCACAATTTACACTACTACTCCAGAGTGAACCCACATATCATCAGAAATGATAGATTCCAGCATCTGTTTGGCATAAACATGTGGGCTGGAATAATTGACCAGCAGCTTGTGCTACATGAAATGCCACCAAGGCTGAATGGTGCTGTGTATTGGAATTTTTTACAAAATAATTTGAACCAAATACTGAATGAAGCTGAGATTCCTGAAGATAGAGTGGCAGAAATGTGGCTGCAACAAGACGGCGCCCCGCCTCATTATGCTAGAGCAGTTCGAGGACATTTGAACGAGAGTGTAGGGACTTGGTGGTAGGTAGGTGTCTTCGAAATGAAAAGCAAATGGTAGACGATCAAAATCTCGCTAGCGCGTACCGCTCGCCGCGCCCTGGCGGCAGTTTAGTACACTGCGCCGGCCGTACTGGCCGGACGGAGCTTTGATGTGCTTGAATGATTTGTAGGGTCGCTACAAGAGCTTCCCTAACCGGTGGATTGGTCGAAGCGGACCTATTGCATGGCCACCTCGGTCGCCCGACCTTAATCCCATAGATTTTTTTGTTTGGGGCTATTTCAAAGAAATAGTGTATCAAGGAGAGAATAACACCGAACAAGAACTATGACAAAAGCTCGAGTTTGCTAAGTTACAAATTCTAAATAACAGAGGTGCATTCCGCCGATTACATGCGAATTTTATTAGGCGGTGCAGATTGTGTATTATGGTCAGAGGTAGGAACTTTGAGCATTTAATGTAAAAAATTGCATTTAAATAAAATTACTAAGGCATAATCGTTGTTTTTATAAAAAATCTGATATGAAAAAACGAACGTAAAACCAAAACTAAAGATCAAAGAGTAAAGTGTTGTACCTCATTCGAATCAGCATTAAACCAGCAAGTTTTTTTAATACAGGGTCACTTTTCCGTAATACATTTTTTTTTCAAATGGTGGTCTTAAAGTGAGAAGTAATTTCTTGTAACGCTTCAAAATTTACGGAAAAAAATTCATTGATCGTTAAGTTTTATACCAAGAGCTGCAAGACAATTTTTGTAGTATTGATACATAATCGAGTCATAATACAACACCTTTTGTTTTATTGTTTTTAATCAATTTCATTTTCTACTGATTAAATTGTAAAAAATCTCGGTAGTTTCATGGAAAAAACAAAAATAATTCATATCTTTTCGTGCAATGAAGTTATGGCCATGCTGGAGAAAGATTTTTTGTTGGAAATTACCTCCTTTGTCCCCCTGTTTCGTTTGATCCACGACTTTTTGACCACCCTGTATAATAAAGTTTATACTATTCTAAGTAAGAAAGTAAGTAAGGAGTTCCTAAGGAGTTTCTAAGTTACTTTAATCTATCTATCTATCTATTTTTTGTTCATTGGTTAGTTATCTACTAGGGCACCAGTTATTCTCATACAACTCATGGCGTCACAAGAAACTAAGTATGAAGACTTGCCTGTTTCTTTGTGATGAGGAAATACTCGTGATAGTACATAATATCAGTCTCAGGGTCCTCCACCCAGATCCAGAATGCTTCGGGCGCTTTACCGTGATATTTGTCGTTCCATCTAGAAAAAATACAGAATAATCATTACATAGTATAAAACAAAGTTGCTTATGCCCTATGTGTGCTTATATCTTTAAAAGTACGCATTAGATTTTGATGCGGCTTTTTTTAATAGATAGAGTGATTCAAGAGGAAGGTTTATGAGTATAATACATGAATAATATATTCAATATCAGTACCCGTGCGAAGATGGGGCGGGTCGCTAGTAATATATATATATTAGTAAATAAAATACTGAAAGGCTGTACTAACGAGGTTTCACTTACTTGAAATTAGGAGTTATAGAGAGACGTATTCTCAACACAGTCCTCGTGATTGGATGCAAGCTGGCTTCCATTTCTAGCAGCGGGAACTCTTCGGCACACTTCTTCAGATGACGTCCGTTTTTCGGGTTGCGTATTAAATCGCCTACAAATGAAAAAGTTTATGTGTTTGATAGCAATAAGGATATTACGGGTTTTGTAATATTGTCTGCGCTGACAATAGGCTTCATAAGAAGGTTTAAGGTCACCTCAATGGCCATGGAGATGGCTATGCTCCGAATACTTCATGTGACCAAATCAGGATTGAAAATATTCGCAGGCGGATCAACATAACCAACATAGCCGTAAGAATCGCTAAACTTAAATAGCCAAAAGGTCCTGGAGTGGCGGTCGCTTACTGGAGAGTCTCTCACAAGATAAGCAGATGGTCTGGTGAGAGATGATAGGACAATTAGGGATGGTTTGTGTCTAAAAGAGGATATCTTTCGAATAAAATGACTTTATTCAAGAATATTTTCATTGACAGACAGTCGTTACGATAGTCAGAAGCCTATCAACTACTCTTGCCATGCGGTATCTTAATATAATTTAGTTATTGGGTTTATTATGGTAGTTAAAATCATTCAATGACGAATCCCGCCTTTAGGTGGAGCGGGAAACAGTGTCAGACTCTTGCTGACTACAACCTACCCCGTTCCTACATTGCCATATGTACTAAGGCTAAAGCCTTCCTTTCACAAAAGGACCCTTCGGCCCAATTGGCTTCAACCCTTCTGCAAGTCACTGGATTGTACCTTCGAAATTCTTTTACCTGCTAACCAAAACAAAAATTCGGTTTGGTTCGGCATCGCGCCGTAGGATTCAAGCGATACATTTTTTAAGGGATCAGGTAGAAATGATTGCTATAGTACATATCAGTTAGGCAGTCACTCCAATTAAAATACGGGTATTCAACCGCATCCGACCCGACTGAAAGCCAACCCAATCAAAGCTAGACAAACGATGATATCTTACCAAGTTCCTTCCAATCCATATCCCTGATCTGATCTGGCTTCAGCATGGGGTACTCGATGTGCTTCAAGGTCTCGATGGTGAAACAGTTGAACTGTCGCATGTCGCTGTAAAAGTCCCACATTTGAAGTTCCAGCATTTTCGCCATCTTGAGGTAGAGACCAGCCATGTACGCGTTGTTCTTGCGAAGGGTTATCTCGAAGAGGGCGCGGACTATGCGTACAGCATTCTGTAGAAGATATTTTAAGTTGTTAAATACTGATAGAGATGCTTTTAAATGAGTATAAATGTGGATGGAAGGAGAGGGAGAGGGAGACCAAAGAAAATATGGATGGATTGTGTGAGAAGTGATATGAAAGACAGAGGAGTTTGTGATAGCGTGACGGGTGACAGGACAAAATGGAAAAAAAAAAACATAACGCCGACTCCAAATAAAACGGGACAAGGGCAGGAAGATGATGATGATAGATGCTATACAGAGGATGTCAATGCAAGGAAAACATTTAGCATTACTAGTATACACAAGCTCTAAAGAAACTTCAGATTTATTCCTATACCTGCGCTATAGAACCTTGCTTTATGCCGAATATCAGGATTCTGTTTGTCGACGTGTGTATATGTATCGAAATATACATTTTTTGCGACATAATCGGACATATAGTTTTCTTTAGTTAACTTAGAAGCTTGCTTTTTTTCACAGCTTCAAGGGACCGCAGAACCTGCGTCATTATCATCCTTCTGTCCTTGTCCTGTTTTATTTGAGGTTGACGTAATACCTATTTTTCTTCCAATCTGATCTGTCACACTATCACTAACTCCTCTTTTAGAACCTAAGTATAAGATTTTAACTCGATACCCCCTCGCGTTCCCAAGATAACTAAATTGACAGACAGACGAACAACAAAGTGATCATAGGAAAGTTTCTGTTCTTTCCTTTTGAGGTGTGAAACCCTAAAAGTGAGTTAAAAGTGCACGATTGGTGATTGTTCCTATTGGGTACTTCAATAGGAACAATCGTCAATTGAGCACTTTTTTCAACATTGGAACAATAGCATCTAAAGGAAATTTACAAACCTGACTGATATAATTAAGATCAGACTGCAGTGAGGAACCACTGACGCGTCCCCTGGACAGGAAAGTTTGCAGAAGTATGTTGATCTTCCAATGTATATCCTCAGGTGCGTCTTCAATGCGAAGCTCACAGTATTGGTCTTTGAGACTCCATAGTTCTGTTAACTCTTCTTTTCGCACCTGGAAACGTCAAAGAGAGATGATAATTATGTCTAAGTTATTCTGTAAAATCTTATATATAAAAATGAATCGCAAAACGTGTTGGTAAGCGCAAAACTCGAGAATGGCTGAACCGATTTCGCTAATTCTTTTTTTGTTGTGTTTGTTACAGTCAGGAGATGGTTCTTATGAAAAAAAAAATAGGTTATAGTTGGGTAGAGTAGGGTAGAGTAGAGTAGAATAATCTGTTGCCGGGAGCGAAGCCGCGGGCAAAAGCTAGTTAAATAATAATAAGAATGACTAGTTAGGACTCCTCGTACGCCTTACTTACTTTTTTAATGACATAAACTTGCTTGGCTGCAATCTCTCTTTGTAGTAAGCAGTGATGCAATCGTTGATGGTTAAGTTTATTATGAGTCTTTGAGGCTCGAATATAACTGAATATAACTTACTTTAAGCTGCTGGAAGTCTGAACACCTGGTAAGCATTTCCAGCACGTATCCTTGCGTCATGGACTTGCGCACCATCGTGTTGAATACCTCCATGGTCTCGCACGTTATGTAGTAGTGACTTGCTGTGCGGCCCAGGTCTAAGGACAACATATTTTTAATATATAAATCATTATGAACTTATTGTATATCTATAATTTAATTCTTTTTTATTTAGAGGCATGTGGAACAGGGTTTAAAGTCCCACAAACTGTTGAAAAGGGAGCGTTTCTTCGACCAGACAGATGTTATGTCTGGTCCGGGCAACTGTATGACAAAGAACATTAATATCCTGACCCATTAGTCTGTAATTGCTCACTTGCACTCTTAACATAAAAGCGACGCGAGTTACATGCTTTATTGAGTTATATTATATCCTTAACAAATTAATAACATCAAACATCTCTCCTCCGTAACCTATAGGCAGGTGGGTAGGTTTAGGGGTGAGAATATATCGTAGGAAACTAGTCGTAGATATAAAAAAAAAACATAAAAAGTCGGTCAAATCGTGTCGGAGGCTGTTTTACTGAGTCTAATTAACTTAGTAAATGTTGTCCAGATTACAATATTTACCAGTAACATTGAGTTGTCCAGTCCGTTCGTTGTAACGTATCATGTGTGTGTTGTCTAGCTGCATGGCGGCCGCAGTAATGAGTTCGCGTCGCTTTGTTTCTAGCATCGGTTCCTCTTGCACGTCAGTGTATGTAAGGCCATATACCTTGAAAACAATAATAAAGGTTTTATTCGTATGGTAGCTCGCCGTCCAATCGTCTGGACTAAGCCCTTGCCTTCGACCCTGTAGAAGGGTCGAAGCCAACTGGGGCCAAGGATTCGTGTCTGAAAGGAAGGCTCTGGCCCTGGTACATTTGCCAACGTAGGATTGGGGTAGGTTGTTTTGTCAGTAAGAGTCTGACTGTTTACCGCTCCGCCCAAGGGTGGGATTCGTCATTGGGTGACTTTTACCTATCATAAATAAAGAGCACAAAAAAAAACTACTTAAATAGACTAAGTAAATATGTCATAAACACTTAATAAACATACATACAAAAACAAACAAAATCCTTCTCATAACTTTTGTGGTTTTTGATTACGATATTTATTTTATATAAAATGTTCTAACTATAAATTATGATTCCGTTTACCTGTGGATTGATCCTCATTCTGACAAAAAGATACGTGTAGCTAAGCCATTCCACAGCCTCATCGATATTCGTTACTGTGCCAAGAGCAACCTGGAATAATAAAATACCGAGTTAATAGTACAGCTAAACAATAATTCTCGCTTCTCATTCTCACTCCTCTCATAGCAGGAGCAGTGATACTTTCTAACCTTAAACACACAAATCATACACAACACACACATCATCGACTGGCCTGTCAGCCTAGTAGTTAGTGACGCTGACTGCCATGCCGAAGGTCGTGGGTTCGATTCCCACCCAGGACAAATGTTTGTGTGATGAGCACGATCATTTGTTTTGTGTCTGGGTGTAATTTATCTATAATATGTATTTATTTAGAAATATATAAGTATGTTTATCAGTTGTCTAGTACTCATAACACAAGCTCTGCTTAGCTTGAGACTAAACGGCGATGTGTGATGGTTGTCAAACATAATAATAATAATAAAAACATAATAAATCATATTATATTAAATCCTAATTTTAATTTTATTCTGTATTTTTTAAGAGCTGTAAAATTATAAATGCTATGTATGCCCTTATTGTCACGTACATTAGATCATAATGTTAGTAATATTTGCAATAATGTTGAATGTAGGTGATGTGGCAGCACTTTAAATAAATAAATTAACAAAAAAATCAAGCCAACGCTAGAGTTATAATCCATATTTTATATTTCCGAGAAAGAATTAAGGAAAAAAAAGTCGTTTTTGACGGCCAAGTAGACTGATGATCTGGTAAAACCACCAGATCGACTAATGTCATTTTGGGTCTATGTCCAGAAAGAAAATCAGCTGAAAAAAAAAATATGGTGATCATGACCTCACCTCAGCGTTCAAGTTATCCGCCAACAGATTGATAAAGTTACTCTCAATCGGGAACTGATTCGTCATGGACTTGAGATAGTGCGTCAATTTATCGTGCGTAGTTATGATGATGCCCGTTCCAGAAGTGTCGAACTGCGGTCTGCCCGCGCGACCGAATATTTGTAGCACATCCAGTATGCTTAGATCTACGAATGTTCCTCGAGCTTGGTCGTAGATCTCTGTACCCTGCGAATGGAATGAGATAATGACATTAGAATATTAGAGAATGTTTATGAGTAGACATCGGATTATAATATGAATTTGTTTGTTTGCATACATCTGTTAAATAAAAATGAATAGCTTAATGTGTTGCCAAGCCCTAATTTCGAGAAAAGTTAAAACGATTTCGCTAATATTTTTTTTGTTGTGCTTTTTATTGTCAGGAGAAGGTTTAAGAACCTTCCTTCCTTTCCTGTTTTTTTACCGTTTTTTCTTCTTGGCGTTACGAGCGTGTAAAATAGTATATAGTATGGTAAGATAGGATAGGATAGAGTAGGGTAGACTGAGGTAGAGTGAAGTAGAATAGAATAATCTGTTGCCGGGAGCAAAGCCGCGGGCAAAAGCTAGTTTATATAATAAATATATAGTAATAGATATATAAATATTTAATAACACATGTAAATCAATATTATAAAAGCAACGATTTGACCTTAAGGCTGGTTCTAGAGTCACGCTGACCGTTAGCGCTGACCGCTCAGCGCGTAGATTGTCATCGCTGAGGATCAGCGCGAGACGTTTCAGTATCGTGCTGATTGCTTTGGAGTACAGACGTAAAACGTAACAGATTTAAAGTAAAATACACGCGGTATGTCCTGGAATAGAACATAGGACATTTTGACCCGGGAGTATGTTCCCTTGAGATAACTTTTTACTTTCTTACGGGCGAAGCCGTTGACAGGAGTTAGTAGGGTAATAAAAGGGTAACTTACCCTAATAACGACCGCATGCGCCGGTAGATTGACACCCCACGCCAGCGTGGATGTACAAACTAGCACTTTTATGAAACCCTCTGAGAAGTATTTCTCCACCATGTTTCTGAAAAAGTTTAACATAAAGGAAATATAAATACAAGAGCTTTTTTTTTTACTTTCCATGAATCGCGATCTCAGATATAAAGCCCAATAATTAAAGTAGACGAGGTAATAATAAAATGATTTTTCAAATAAAATAAAAAGTGGCTATCAAACGAGGTGTAAGCGAATCAACGCAGATGCGGTTGCGAAGCAAAGCGGCGCTAGTAACAAACAATTGCTTGGTTCTCTATTGCGATGGGCTATGTGTCCAACAGCGGTGTGAGTAACACGAGTAAAGCGATGCGGACGCATTAAGTTGGCTTGATATTTTTATGAGAACTCTTGCAATGGTTAGTTTTAAATAAATTGAGGCTGAAGCAGTTATTTTGTCCACACGTAGTAAAGAATTGCCGCATGGCTTTGGATTCTCGTGATCCATATCGGATTGCATCGGTATCATATTAGATCGACGAATGCGAAGGTCACACAATATGTAGTATAATTTTAAATTTACTTGAAAAATGAACATCTAGGCCAATATCATCATAATTTTAGCCGAAGGACGTCCATTATTCGACATAAACTCTCCTCAAATGTGTCCACAACGAACGGTTCGGTGCGTCATACATTCATCGCATCTGCGAGTCTCTCCACTTTTCTTCTCGGCTGCTACTTTGGACAACGTCGCCATATCGACATAATTATGTTCTACGACGATCCTGCATCCTGAACTATTTCCGCAATAAGAGCAAATAGCAATAGTGACTATTCGAACTGAAAAAAAAAAACAAAAGAAAATCTTACCGATCACTTCTCAGCATACCAGCGTGATGGCACGCGAACCCACTCGCAAACAACTCAGCAAGCTGCTTATTTGGACTGCTGCTGATACTCTTTTTAGCCTTAAGAAAGGCGCCAGTGTCCTCCGGTTCAAAGTGCTTAAGATGGCCCTTCTTCTGGGCTATCTCTTTGAGCACCATGGCCGTTTGGTGAGTAGCGTTACGAGCGTGTACAAACACCATCACTTGATGGCCTTTTTGGACCATTTCAACCGCTTTGTCGTAGCATATTTCGTTCATTGTTTGCATCTGTGGAAGTTTAATTAGTTTATTAGGAGGACATAACGGTAACTATATAGTATAGTTCGTTTTTTAATTCTAGACTACGATTTGACAACTCAGAATGTCACACTCTAGAAATATGTTCCCAATTTTCTGGAGTTTGACATTTTAAGTTGTCAAATCGTAGTCTAGGATTAAAACACGCACTATAGGCTAGCTTTTTTTAAGTGGTTTATCGTTCAATGACCTTTCTACTCTAAGGTGGAGCGAGACAGTGTATCTACTGACTAAAATTCTGTGTGTATTTCAATTGCTTTCCAGAACCAAAATATCCCTTCCAGATTTTTGTGGCATAAGTAATCCAGCAGGTGGTCACCATTACATTAGGTAAAAAAGTTTATTGGTATATAAATATTCCTTTTTTATTTTACGCAATTGCGCGACGCAAAGGAGAATAATGCTTAAAGCTTATATGAATGTATATTCTTTTGTAGGGTTCTACGGAACAAATGCGTGGGCCGATTCTGATGACTCTTACATCAATAGATTTTTCTTAATTTTGCGAGTGTTACTAAATTTGACAATAATACAAATTCAATATGGCGTCAGCCAGGCGCCATATTGTCAAACACGAAATTGTTAGAGAAACAAATTAAAAAATGTAGAAGGTTTGTGTGTTTTTACACCTGCACATAAAGTATTTGTTACTGTATAACATCAGAATATACCTGTCTAAGATGTGAACCTCCACCGCTGCCAGTTTCCTTGACACCGATGAACTGCTGCTCCAAAGGCACTGGACGGAACCGAGAGTCGAAGTAGAACAGACCTATGTTCGGGTTTACTCGTAAGAATCTGTAAAAAAACATACCAAAAACAGATAAGTATTAAAATACATTTAGATATAAGTGGAGAAAGTATATCACTGCCCGAGACAAAGGCGGAATTCGCCCTTGTCACAAACGAGGGTATTATGGAGCCGATGGCTGCAATTTTCACTTGTATCAGACGACGTCCACCCTATTAGTCCGGACAACAACGTAAGGGTAGTTACGTTGTTGTCCGGACTAAGCGTTTTGGCTCGTCATATATACCGCGTACAAGGGCCTGGAGTAGTTTGCCAGCTGCGGTCTTTCCGATTATATTTTATCCGTCCTATTATAATTTAAGTGTCTTCAAGGCTAAAGTGAATAGGCTCTTAATAAACTAGTGCGCCACCATCAACGATTGCATCATTGCTTAACATCAGGTGGGATCGCAGTCAAGCACTAGTTTATAGCAATTTAAACAAAAATGTTTTTTCCTAGACCCAAAACAACTCAGTAGCCACACAAATATTTGTTCCGTGCGGGAGTCAAACCCACGATACGCAATGCAGTAGTCAATTTCAACCAAGAGATTACTTCATCAAGACTTTAGATGGTTTAAAATAACTTGTTACTATACTCTACTTCACCACTTACCGTTTTCAACCTTATTCCAAAGACAATAAAGTTCAATTTGAATTGAGCACTCACCTAGCAACATCCAAATAATTAGGCAACGTCGCAGACAGCCCGACTATCCGTATCATGTTCTGCGTGGACTCGACTTGTCGCAGCGTCCTTGCTACAATCGCCTCGACTATCGGGCCTCTGTCGCCGTGCAGCAAGTGGACTTCGTCTATGATGAGCAGCTTTACTATTGAGGCTAGTTCCGTATCGGCTGAAGAGAAAAAAAAAATAGCGAGTTGAGATCATCATCATCCTACCCTTATGCCATGTTACTTGGGGTCGGTGCAACATGTTTTTTTCTTCCACTCTGTCCTGTCACCCGTCACACTATCACTAACTCCCTTTTCTTTCATATCACTCCTCACACAATCCATCCATCTCTTCTTCGGCCTCTCTCTTCCTCTCCATCCATCTACGTGTAAACTCAGAACTCTTTTTGTAACATGCGTTTCATCTCTCCTCTTCCCATGACCGTACCAAGACAAACGATTTCCTTTCTACTTTTCAGTCACTGGCGCCACAGAGGAAGTCTGAAAGTGGCGCCAGTGACCGAGTTGGGATATGTAGGTGAAATATTTTATCGAAATAGGATGCTTCCCCTTAGAATGTAACTTTCGCCATACATAGCTGGTGTGTATTTTTTTTTCTTTTCGGCGAGAATGAAACCTAATCCATTTCTTAAAGGGCTGGTTTTGCTAAAGATTTCTCGTATTGTTCCCTAATAATATAACTGAGCAATAATCAGAGGTCGGAATTGGTAAAGTATATTTACTAATTACATATACATAATTAGAGAGTAACTGGATTATGGAGTTTAGAATTTTTCACAATAAGGGATATACATAAGATCTTAAATATTAAAATATGATAATATCATGCTACCCACTACGTTTTCTACAGATTAAAGTGCTGCCACACCAGTGCCAAATAATGCGAATTATGTAAAATTGTTGTATTCGGCTGCATTTGGTTAGATTGGACGCCGACCCCAAAACACATGAGACAATGCTGGACAGTAAAATACATTTAAAAATAATCCAGATGATATACGTACTAGCTCCCTTCCTAGTAACAACATCCCACTTCTCCGGGGTGGTGACTATCATCTGTGTCTGCTGTACTTCCGTCTTAGTGAGTTTCATGTCTCCTGTCAGCTCTCGCACTAAGATACCGAGCCCTTTCAGACGCTTGCCGAAACTAGCTGTCATCTCCGACGCTAAGGCCTTCATTGGTGCTATGTAGATTATCTAGAACGGAAAACAGTTAAAGATAATATTGCGGGAGCAGTGAGTAAAAACTGAATATCAACTTTAAGTTCAAGAGCTGAAGGTTAAAAATGCTATGACAAAAAGACGTAACGATTTCGATAGACTTCAATTCTAAATAGATAAGGGGCCCTAGACAAGTGGCAATCGCTCCGTGTCGAATCCATTTCTAAGTTCGATTTCGCCTTAACGATTTCGACCATAAAATGGTAGACAAAGTGACATCGACTAACATATCGATAAGTCGAAGTGTTGGTTCGATAAAATAACAACTTCTTGGCTATGGTTATCGAATTAAAACGTCCAATTTGACGTATAAACAACTAATAACAATTAGCGAATCGAAAACGTTTGACCACGTGACTTTTCGAAGGCATATGTCAGTTCCATATATTTCGGAGTTTCGAATTTCGTTATCGTTAGTGAGAATGTGACTTTGTCTAAGCCCCAAGGCTCAACATTTAATTGAGGATAAATCGATCGAGAGATCAATTTTCACGAAGGTGAGGATTAAACTTTTGACTACCCTGTTGGTCTTGTGGTTAGTGACCCTGACTGCTATACCGGGGGCCGTGGGTTCAATTACCACCACAAATGTTTGTGTGATAAGTACGATTTGTCTTGTGAGTATCTATAACTAGCGACCCGCCCCAGCTTCGCACGGGTGCAATGCTGATATTATGCATGTATTATACCTACACACGAACCTTCCTATTGAATCACTTTATCTATTTAAAAACTAACCACATTAAAATCCGTTGCGTATTTTTAAAGATCTAAGCATACATAGGGACAGACAGCGAGAAGCGACTTTGTTTTATACTATGTAATGATATGTATGTATTTAGAAATATATAAGTACATATGTTTATCAGTTGTCTAGTACTCATAACACAAGCTCTGCTTAGTTTGGGACTAGACGACGTTGTTGAAGTTGTGAAAAAAAAAGGCTGCTGGAAAATGTGAATCTAATAAAACTTACCTTAAATTTATTCTTCATAATAACATTATTTTCAATATGCTGTTTGATCTGATGTACCACGGTCAGTAAAGCTATGTTAGTTTTACCGGCCCCCGTCGGCGCGCAAATCAGGAGGTTTTCATTAGTATTGTACGCTGTTTGGAACACTACGGACTGTATTCTGTTGAGTTCTTTTATGTTCTCGAACGCCATTTGACCAATCTGCAAGGGAAAAAGATGTTATGTCGATTTTAAGCTCTTTCTAAAATTGTATATAACTAACTGTATATACTATATAGTGTTACAGTAGCAACAACAATACATCTTCTGTAAAAATTTAATAGTATAGCTAAAGTTCGTTTTTTAATTCTAGACTACGATTTGACAACTCACAATGTCTCTAGAAATATGTTCCCAATTTTCTTGAGTTTGACATTTTAAGTTGTCAAATCGTAGTCTAGGATTAAAAAACGAACTATAAATGGTTCTTGAGATACTGGCTGGTGATAGAGAGACGTTTTTATTCGAATATATAACTCAAAATATATAATATAAACTTAAACTATTTCAGAATGTCCCCATGACTTACCTCGTCTAACTCAGCAACAGGCACACGTTGATTGCCAACATTGAGAATGGGTGCATCATTCTTAGGTATTATAACCTCTTCGTATTCTTTATTATCTTTCCTTATTGCGTTTTCAGGAAGAATCAGTTTGAGACCAGACACGAATCCTGGAATTTAAAAAGCATATCTTTTAGCAAATGGGTGGTTCTTTGTCTTTAAATGGCAAGACTGTTTTTTGGTTTTTTGTCACATCTGCTTAATCCTAACTAACGTTTAGTTATTATAGGCATTGGACGATTTTTACCTCCCATAAAAAAAATCTATACACAGGTGTGATTTTTAATTAATCCATAAATAAAAACATGGTTGGCGCAGTGGTTAGGTAGTTGGCTGTTGCGCTGTATGTCTGTTGTCTCGGCTTTTATTATTACCCGCAAAAAAGTTGTATAACTTATCGATAATTAATTGTTCCGGATGAAAGTTGATAACCAAATAAGATAGGTATATAACAATTCAGGCAATATTTAGAAAAAAAAATCTTACCAGCTGAGTTTTTGGCATCAATGGACGAATCATATACATTGGGATACTGCACTTTAGTTTGGGAATACGAAATCTTTTTAAGAATCGGATCCACATTACTCGATGACCTTGATGTAGAAAATGGTACCACTGGCTTTGATAATTCTGCTAGTCTGAAAATTTGTATCAGTATATTTTAACTTAGTATTCGAAAACCTGGGGATTTAGGCCTACTGTCCACGGACTTACCTTCATAGACATAAATTCGTCATTATACGCCTGCTTACAACTTAATATAAAACCTTGAATTTTTTTCGACGAAGCGGCAATGATACGACTACATGCGCGTTACAAATACGCGTCTATGAAGTTACGCTTCCGTGAACAGTACGCCTCTTTCTCTTTATTTCCGTTTATTTCTCTTTTCTTTCATATCACTCCTTACACAATTCTATCTTCTTTCTATTCATCTTCTCCTTGGCTTCTCTCTTCCTTTACATCCATTCTTAACACATGCAATAATATAATATGTCCTCCACTATCACACGGCGCCATCTAGTCCCAAGCTAAGCAGAGCTTGTGTTATGGGTACTAGACGACTGATAAACATACTTATATATTTCTAAATACATACATACATATTATATATAAATTACACCCAGACACAGAACAAATGATCGTGCTCATCACACAAACATTTGTCCTGGGTGGGCCTGGCAATGAGTAAATATACTGTTTAAGAAACATTAAGTACCTTTTCTTTTGCCTTTTGCCGCAAGTAAAAACAAAAATGAATTAAATAAATTCCATTAGCTCAGAAAACTGTAATAATATTCCACATACCGTTTAGCCCTCATCTGTCCAATATTGATCTCCTGATCATCATCATTGTCATCATCATTTTTCCTGTTCTTTGCTTTTTTCTCCTCTTTTCTCACAAGTTTTGCCAACATCTTCTCTTGTTCAGAAAATACTGATACCTGGCATAAGTATTCTGGCATTTTGTTTTCAGGGAGTATGGCTTGAACTGAAAGGCATAATAATATTATTATGACAGTTGCAAAATAAGTTGGGGCTTTTAAAGAAAGATCATATAAACTGATAAGGGAGACAAGAGACCCCTTCTTTTAGGGTTCCAAATATGCAAATGAAAAAAAAAAAGGAACTCAAAGATAGATGTATAGTAGATTATGTGACTAGAGGATAAAGCATTGTCTTAAAATCTCGGATTCAACATTCCAAACGAATCGAAGGCTAATAAGTTTTTATCCCGAAGAGAGTGAGGGATAAATAAAAAAAATAAATAATCAACTCCCGAGTACTGCGAGAGCGTTAATATGGAAATCTGAGTGAAGTAAGAAATTAAAGATGCCTAAGAAAAATACTATAATTAAATAGTTCAGAAAAACCTGTAAAAATATTTTCTTTAAAAAGAAAAATAGGATTCATTTGGAACCTCCCCTAATTCTTCTCCCGTGCCGTCAAAGAGCAGTTCTCGCGGTATGCGTACATACAGTTTGTATGCGTGTGTATAACAATTCTTATAGTTAATACTGATACTCACTTTCAGATAGCGTAGGTCCCTGAGGTGGTGCCTTTAAACTATTAATGATATCCGTTCTATGCTCCAGAATCTCCAGAATAAATTCAAACTTATCGAAGCCCAGCAGTTCAAACAGGTCATTCTGCATCTCATCATTACTCCGTGGACAGTTCAGCAATGTAATTATTGACTGTAGGATGTCAGTACTCGATATGCCTGTGTTCTCGTATTGTTCTTTCACTTTTGTTTCTAGCCAGGTTTTGCCAAACTGCAAGAATAAATTTGGAATTAGATTTTTTTCATGCATGGTCGTCCATACATGCGTCATCGTGGTACATCTACATAAAAGGTTTTTGGATAATTTAAAATGCTGAGAAATATGTAGAAATTAGTGCTATATAGAGCAGTGGTGGCAGAGTGGTAACGGCGCCGACGTGCGAATTGTTTTTATTAATTATTTATTTATTCCCAGCAATTATCCTTACAGACTAATCCAAATCGATATTGAGGTTTCTTAAAAAGTGCGTGTAATTTTTAAATGTATGTCGCGGCCCGCGGGTTCATACTCAGCCAGGCGCATGTAAAGGAAAAAAAATTGAGGGTACCGACATTCGAAGACATGTGACATCCACCAACGTGGTGGATTACGGCCCATTCACTCTCCTAGAGAGGAGGCTTGAGTCCCAGCAGTACGGACATTCATAAGACTGATGATGATAATGGATAGAACATGCTGGTTTCCTCACGATGTTTTCCTTTCCTTCACCATTTCGAGAGCAGTGGTGATGAAGTAAATTACACATTTATTAAGGCTGATGCTATGCTATGTATTAATTACACTTACTTTAGACTCAGGGACAGCAACAGGTGCTTTTGATGGACCACCACTAGCTTTAGCTGTGCTGTCATATTTCATAGAAAAGTCGGTAACAAACGCACTAGCAGTAGCTGGTTTGCTCGTCAACTTGGCAAGCGGTTTTTTGGCTGGCTTGTATGGAATGAAATGGCATTGAATGTGTTCCCCCCATAGTTTTATATTCTCTTTGTTGGACTCCGCCTCTTCAGTCCTTATGTAGTCTTTAGTATCGTCGTTTATTTGCTCGGAAATCTTAGTAACAATCTGCAATTGAGTTTTAATAAATAATCGTAGGTTTAGTAAGGTTTAGCAAAAAAAGATAAATTACTCAAAATGACTATTGAAGTGGAAGATGACAAAAAGGAATGGATAAATATTGCTACAAACAGAGAGAATGGAAAAGGGTAAAAGCCTATTATTATTATTTGGTAATACACACTAGCAGCTATTAGCTGATGCTTGTATCTCATATAGAGCCACTAATTTATAGAGAATATTTATTACTAGCTGTGCCCGCGACTTCGTCCGCGTGGAATAGTTATTTTGGGCATCATATTTATTTTTACAAACAACCTCCTCAGCTTTATAAATTATAGCTGTTACCCACGACTTTGCCCGTGTCAATTTTTGTTATTTTTTTTTTCGTCATTTTTATTTTTTAAAAGAACATAATTATCTAAAAGTACTTCGTAGAGCTACACCTCCCTTGGGCACGCCATAATCTCGGCGGTAAGTCAAAGAGGGGTCTTTGAGGCGTGGTTGGATAGACATCACGGTGTCCTCACTTACGCATGACGCAGGTTCTCACCGAACATGGCAAGTTCAGGAGATTCCTGCGCCGGATTCTTGCGGAAGAGACGCCCGGGTGTCGCCACTGTGTGGCCAGCCAGGAGCACACGGAGGAAATGTGCCCCGCTTGAGAAGGGCGCCGGGCCTTGATTCAGGCCATGGTCCGCAGCGAAGAAGAATGGCAAGCATAAGGCAAGGGCAACAGCGCCCTCGCCGTAGCTGTCGCCGCCGCGATCCCACCGATATCCGGCCACCGTAGACGCTAACTTGCGGACGGTGAGCAATGGGTAGCTCGCCGTCCGGTTGTCTTGTAACAGTCCAGACCGAGACCAAGTCGTCGACGGCGTGCACTGCTCCCGCGCGCCTCAAGGTGCTGACAGCAAACTGTGGGGCCCTTCAGGATCGAAGCCTCCTGCAGCCGAGGGTTGGTGCGAAAGCGTTATACCGGGGCTCTGGGATTATTCCCAGAGAAACAACCTACCCCGTTCCTCCCTTGGCTTATGGCAAGGGAGGAACGGGGTAGGTTGTTTATTCAGTAAGAGTCTGACACTGTTTCCCGCTCCGCCTAAGAGCGGGATTCGTCATTGGATAATTTTACCTACCATAAAAAAACTCCTCCGCGCTGCCCGCAAGCGTAGGGGCCCTTCAGGGTCGAAGACTCCTGGAGCCTAGAGGGTGGTGCAAACTGTTACCTCGACTCCGGGAATAAGGCAAGGAAGGTACGGGGTAGGTTTTTTAGTCAGTAAGAGTCTGACACTGGTCTCCCGCTCCGCCCAAGAGCGGGTTTCGTCATTGGATGATTTTCACCAAAACCCTTCTCGCCCGCCGGCCAGGCAGGCGCAGCGTCATATTTTGCACATCGTGCGGCGCGTGTGAATTTTATTAGGAGTTATTTTAAAATTGTAATATCTTCTAAGATGTTCATTGAAAATAAGTGATGTCAAAGACAATTTTGTTCACAATTACATACTCTTAATCAACAATACATTTATTTGGATAAAGTATAATATTATTATGTTGATACAACTCAAACAAATAATTGGTAGTAATGCATTAATTTCGGCCAAATTTGATTCCCATAAAAACGGTTCTAGTGAGTTAATCTTAAAAGATAGACATATACTGTCGCGGACATTTTTTTAGATCATTTTAAGAGGAATAATTCTTTCATACATATTTTTTTGGTATCTTGAACCGTTTACGCAGCGCACGCAACGGAAGCCCTCAAAGATGAATAATTTTCCCCGTTTTTTCCACATTTTCCGTTATTTCTTCGCTTCTATTAGTTGCAGCGTGATGTTATATAGCCTAAAGCCTTCCTCAATAAATGATCTATTCAACACAAAAAGAATTTTTCAAATCGAACCAGTAGTTCCTGAGATTAGCGCGTTCAAACAAACAAACAAACAAACAAACTCTTCAGCTTTATAATATTAGTATATATCTGCACATAAGACTACTGCATTCAATCCACTGTAGGTGGATGTTTTGAAATTCCTTTATTATATTAACTTTTTATTACTTTATTTTATTTAGTTTTTGTTATTAATTTACTTACTCTGTTAAGAGTCAACTTCCGAGTTCTGGGAATCTGGTTACATTACATTAGAACTAAGTCTAAACAACAGTACTTGAGTATTCAAGTAATTACAAATGTGGTTTAAATAAAAAAATAAATGGCATACAAACCTCACAAATTTTATTTGCTGTTGCCGATGTAACAGTTCCAAATGTTTGTCGTAACTGTGACAGATGTTTTAGCATCACAATATCCTGGTCTAGGAATAACCTGAGACTCAGTACTGCGGCATCTTCTATGATTTCATCAGGCTGGTCTCCAGTGAGGATTTTGCAGGCATCTTTCAATTGAGGGAAGAGTTTCAGTATCTCAGCTGAATCTGGCTCATTTTGTTTTACATAGTTGTAGATATCTGTATACGATTTGAATCTGAAATTGAAATAATAGATGTTTATTCATACAGGTTATATAGGGTCACAGGTAATTGGTGACCAATACTAATTATCTTTTAAACATATGATTCTAGTCATGATAAGAAACAACTCTTATTATTAGGGACATCATTGCATAAATGTATGTGTAAATAATATTTACTTTTAGGATTGTATAGGTGTGTTATATAGTCGTGTAGAGGCAGCTGAGCACTCCAGGTAAGTCAGTCACAATAAAATTCCATTTATGTGAACGCATATTTTTTATTACTGGACCTCAGAGTTGCTGACCTAGCATATAAAACTATCTTATTCCCTAAAGAGATCAAACATGAAATGCGAAAAAAATTGAAATGTAGTGATAATGAAAAAATGTACAGTATTGTTCACCTAACTAGTCAAAATGTGTATGTCTTGCTCATTTTTTCACTACTTCAGGTTTAATCTCATAGTAAAAGTTGTTTGTTATCATGCCTACAATCACATCTTTAAGTATTGGTCACTAATTAGCAGTTACCTTATTTAATAACGACCTAATAACTGAATCATGTAAGTCTGATATGCAGTCGCTCCCTGTGAAAAATGGGTATTCAGCCAATTTCAGTTAGACTGGGAGCCAACTTCAAGCTAGTTGGGAAAAGGTTAAGGTTAAATATTATTATATCAGCAGTCATAAATATGCTTTTTTTATAAAAAGTAGGTAAATATTCAATCCAATAAGAAAAGTTATGAAAATCACCAATGAATTACTGTTTTGATGTACTAAAGATTTAAATTGACTGTAATAAAAGTAATGTTACCTTTGTAAGTTCTTCTTCTTCACATGCACCGGTTTTGTAGGATCTACAATAGGTTTCAAACATCGTGGCTTGTCAAGTTGAGTGTGTGCTCTAAGAGCTCTCGTAATTCGAGGTAACTCAATCATAGCTTCTTTAGCCTACAAAAATGTAAAGGGTAATGGTTAATTCAGTCACAAAACTCGCCGGTGTGAAGTTTTTTCACATTTATGCACAGAAATAAACCATAATAACATACCTTTGATAAGTCGGTGAAACAATATTGTGAAATCCTTCACAATATTTTGTAAAGATAAAACTAAACTATACCTAAATAATATATATACTAGTATAATTAAATATGCGTTGTTTTTTGATGTAGGAATAATAATTGATTAAAAATTAATTAATTTACAAATATTTTTCGCCACTCGACACGTATCGAATGACATTGACGTTATCAGCAGGTAATGACACTAATGACAGATACATTTTTGAGCTGGTCACAAGTGCTCGGGGATCATCTACAAATTACGTTATGCCAAATCGATTAGTACTATGCGTTCCAAATGAGAATAGAAACGATTGCCAGGACGTGAAGTGTCAAATCGAAGAATTTTTTTGCAAAATTGAAGAGCTCAGAGTTGAGTAAAATTGAAGAATTGGATATTGATCAAACTTTTTTCGTTTGCAGTTCATAAATAAATTCAATTTATTATAAATCAATTAGGTTTCTAAAAATTCTTGCCTCAATTTGACAGCAAATCTTGACGATGTTGTGACGTCACGATTTACTGTCACTATGAACGCATGAATGAAATGAATACAGGTGAACCTACAATGCAACAAAATTCCAAATGAGAATATGATCGATAGCCATTTTGTGACGTCATTATTTATTGTCAAAAGGCAAGAAATTACGAACAGAAAACAGTTTTATGCTAAAGCTTATTAATTTACAAACAAAAATCATTAAATTAGATGCTCAAACGTGTAACATCCTATCTTCCAGTCTAACTCGACTTAGGTACTTAGTTAAAGTCAATCAGCAATCAGTATTTTACGTGAATCCATGGTTGCTTATAGCTATTTGGCCTATACTCAAGGTCCTCTGAATATAAAGGAGACTAGGTACATTTGACGGATCTTTACAATGGTGTACCAGCAATATATCTACTATACCTACCTATTACTGGGGTGTGAAAGTGAACTCCGGAGTCCTGAAACGAAAACAATGAAGAAACAGGAGTAGGTTTTTAGTCATTAAAAGATTGACAAACCTCTAGCTCCACCCAAGGGCGAGGATCTGCCGCGGTAATTAAAAGTGCAGCATGGAGGTTATTAGTAGATTTTTTTTAGGATTCAACTCTTCAGCCGAAAGCGAAGCGCCTTTCTATTATGTCTTTAATTACGGTATTCATTTAAAAGGTTAAATATACAGTGCTCATTACGAGGAATCCGAATCTATGAATATCTCAATTTTTCAAAAATCCCTTTTTCAATACACTTACTCAAAAACTGCCTCTTATCGCACTCCTATTAGGTTCAATATAGCATGTATATCACCCAAGTGCTTTTTTGAGTTTATCACAACAAGGGCTTTTTTATTCCTTCCTTATCGTCACGGTCACGGGTGATTATTTTGTTTTACTTAGTTTATCGAATCAGGCGCGAGGCGTCCCCCAGAGTCGCTGGACGACCCCACGAAATTAGAAATTGACGAGAGCAGATTTGAATGCTATACTTATATATTTCTTAAATTTCTACTGTATGTTTGAGATACGATTAAAATTTTTTTCTTTCTTTATTTCACAAGTCGTAAGTGTATTGAAAAACGTCGTTTGACACACGTGCAGATTTGTCATTGCAGCCCTCGGCTCCATAACACACTCGCCTGCGGCTCGTGCGAATTTCGCCTCGGTCGCAATGACAAACTTCCTGCACTTGTATCAAAATGTACTATTTACTGCGTTTTCAATTGGTGCGGCAGAGATGTCATTGGAAGATTTTCCCACCTAAAAACAATACCTAATTCAATACGCTGTGTATAGTCATTTAACCAGGTGTAACCAAAAGGTGCGAAGTCGTGCAATAGCAAAAAGAGTCGTCCTCGTCGGGGCCTTATTCACAGAGTCGATAAACAGAACAAAACTGTTAGTCTACTGTTACTAGGTCACCGAGCCCAAAGAGTCAGATTCTAGGGTTTAGGGCCCCAGCCGCTAAGTGGTTTTAAAATTTGGTGACGTTATTTCATTCGCTGTTTTAGTCATAGTCGTAGTCATAGTTACCTTGTAGAGATGGATTACGTTAAGTCTGCGCGTGGCTGGGGGCGTGCTTAATGTTGCTAGTGTAATTAATCTACTTTCCCTCATATAATAAAAAAAATACAAATTAAACAAAGCACAAGAAATATGTTTTGAAATCAATAATGGGAAATACGATTCATTTCATTACATATTATTACATTTTAGTTGGTTCTTCAGGTTTTCTAAAATTATAGATGACGATTAGTTAACGATGTAGCGATAGCGATTTTACAACAAATTTTATCATAAAATTAAAACGAATATTAGCCGCACGCAGCCATTTTTCTGTAGTAGGTAGGTATACCAGCTTCTGCCAGCGGCTTCGCCTGCGTGAAAGTTTACGAAACTACCATAGGGGTGGAGTTTCGTAAAATCTGTCCATAGCGGACGTCTACACCCTGTAAGAAACCTACCTGCCGAATTTTAAGTTTGTAGGTGTTATAGTTTCTGATATATAGTGATTAATCAGTGAGTGGTATTTCGCTTTTATATATTAGTAGCTTTTGCCTGCGGCTTCGCTTCCGGAATCAGAAAAATGTGATAAATGAAGAACCCCTTGACCGATTTTGAAAAACTTCACATAAACCATCTACTAAATAGTCCGAATAAAACCTAAACATTTGGTTTGGATAGGTGGGCACGTTCTTGAGTTATAAAGTTGCATTGATCTTTATATAATATACTAAATTCTGCCCGCGACTTCGTCCGCGGAAAATTTCTTGTTTTAACATATTTAACTCTGTTCCTATACAATTTCTCGAGATAAAAAAACAAACTTTACTTCTTTATTATATTATTCATAATCATAAAATATAGCCTATGACACTCGGAAATGAAGCAGCTTTCTATCAGTGAAAAAATTGTTGCAATCGAACCAGTACTTCTAGAGATTACCTCCTACAAACAAAAAAATAAAAAAACAAACTTTACTTCTTTATTATATTAGTGTAGAAGTGTAGATGTAGATATTGATATAGATCCAAATCTATATAATTATTACTTTAATAAAAGTAAAGAAATAGATTGAATTATAGGTTGTTAAATTATTATAAAAAAGTCATGGAACTTAGAAAATATGTACTTTATTTAATATATAATAGCTTGTCATAATAGTCACTTGATTAAGATTAAAATACACAGTAGCAGTCCATTTTCAACCAACTTTGTTTTTCTGCCAGGCTCCCCTCGGGTACGAATATTCAGGGAGATTTGTTGTTCTGGTCACCCGAAAAAAATATTTGACAAATGGTCCACTTTTGGAAAATCGTATCGTAAGCCCGATATTTTTTCATTCCCCTTAACAAGCACGTTTGAATTTCAAGATAATATCTTTACCAGCACTTTTAACCACTTTCGGTATAATGATGACGATTATTTACTTTGGAAACGATTAAAAACACGGAACACAAAACATTCTCTTGACACCTGACATAAATGTCAAGATGACGGCAAATAATTAGTTTCCTTTTTTCGCCGCGCGCAGACTTAAAAAAATTCAACTCTAGTTGTTCACCTTTCCGTCTATGACAAAAATATAGTCAACATTTCTGAATGCGAAGTTGTTTATAAGAATAAACTTACCTTAGGTATTAGTCTACTATTTCCAAGTTCGATTCACTCGCTCTCGCATCTATTTACTAAAAGGTTTTTTCAAGTATTATTATTTGAAAAATGTTTTGTGAAATGGTGTTTCTGAATGAATAGTTAACTTCTAAAATGGGTGCTAAAATTTCCAAAAAATTTGTTTTTTTTTATATGCTCAAGCATTTGTTAATTATTTCAAATAAAATTGCATAATATTTTATATCTGGATGAATTAAAAGTATGAAATTCCCAACCACCGTGGGATCGCAGTCAAGCACTATTTTATATTAATAAAAAAAATCCTCGACCCTAAAGCATTGATGTTTACGGAATTTAAAAAAAATACTATGGGCTTGTGGACTGCTGATGCAATAAATAATGAGTAACACTATTTGTGAGTTTCATTGTGCTAAAATTGTGAATTTTAATATTCCATTTAGAACCCCAAGTCGTGTTGTTTTTGGGACCAAATTCATGGTCCACCTCAGGATGGACTGACTGCTTATTTGTCCTCTGCAGCTATGCAATACAGAACTGGGAAACTCAAATTTACGACTAAAATTTAGATTCAATGTTATCAGTTAGTGAATAAGACAAGACAGACTTAGTTTATTAAATAAGACAAGTTTTCAGTTACAACATTTTTATTTCATTTAATTATATCCATGACAATGCTTATAGCTATGGCTTACCTAGAATGTTGTTTAAAATATTTAGCGCAACAATGATGACTAGTGACGTCACAATGTAGTAAACAACGCTATAAGTAACAGCCAATATTTATTATCTAATCCCATAACATACTTCTGGTGTGTTATCATTTTACCTTACAGTGAATGTTATTGACGCCAACGGTTTTGAAACACAATACCTACAATAAAATTTCTAAAATCTCTGTATCTCAATTTCGTGGTTTACCATAATTATACGATCTTATTTAGACTTCGAGAGCTCCAAAACCCATTTTTGGTGTAGTTAATGAGGTTATCTTTCAAGAAGATGCAATAATAGTAAAAAGAATAACGCCAGATGGTCCTATTTTATTTAAGAAATTTATTTACATTAGTTCTATAATGTCTAGGTATTTTAGGCGTTCTGATGAGAAGTAGAAACACGAAACTTAAGACTACTTTGAAGATGATAGAGTTGGCTTGAAAAGTTCACGTTACTGGCAAGAATACACGCATAAAAATCTCCCGCATGTCAGTGTTGCTAGCTCCAAATATTGTGTTTCAAAATCTTGACGTCATACTTATAAATTACAATCTAATTCTCCCCCTAATGAGACTGTCAACAATAACGATGTGCAACTTACGTACTTTTTTTTTTATTAAAAATCGATCTCCACCTCCATACATGATATGAATATGTATATGTATACGGAGAATCGATTTTAATATGATAATGTAAATCCCATCCCTCCTATTTTTATTTAATAGATACTGGCCAATCCTCCCAATACTATAAATTCTATATCATAAATGTAAAGGCACACTACATTCGGTCGATGCTCGCGTTTATTCATGTTTAATTTTAATAGGTGGTAATTATAATAAAGTCGTCATCGCAAATATGATAGTGCTGTGCAGTATACAGTGAGACCTATAATGATATTACGATGAAATATACACGGTATGCGGACCACAACCCAATGTAGCATGGCCATGATTAATATGATTAATATAACTAATGAGTGGCTATTTATTTGAAACATCTAATTACCTAGTGTGATTTTTTACAATTTCTAACTACAAAGCTGTTTTTACATACATTAATACACACACAGTAAAAAGATATTTAATGCATTATTTGCTGTAGTTACACAGGATAGATTATATACTTTTTTTTTTAAATATTGGCCAGTTACGATTACAATTTATGTAAAAACGCAAGGTAGCACAAATCCTTAATACAAGTCTAATTTAATTTTACTTAAACAAACAACAATTTGATTAAGTACAAATTTTTCGTTTCAAGTAGAGATCACGGTTATAGATTACAGCTATAAAAGCGAACATATTACGTAAATAATTTACTAACCGCTGTGGTGCTATCATGGGCCCAATACACGCTATGCTATCAAAAACTTAGTTACAACTTGTGATAACTTGGAACTTTGAATAATGAAACTAGCCCAAACGATAGTCCATTTCATAAACGGACTGATATTTATAAAGTGTAAATATCTATTCATATAACACCTATAAAGTGGTAGGATTTACAAGCAGATAAACATATTTGTATAGGTAGACAGTAGATATTATCAAAGTTCAACAATTTAAATGTTAAAAAAATAAACGTACAAAAAAGAAACGACCTCAAATAAATGCTCACGAAATTTGGTCCAAATGGAAATGATACCATTGCATTTGTAATAAAACAGCCTATTATCGAAAAAGTCAAAAATATTCAAGAGATTTTACTGTATTTTTGATAAGTCTTATCTAATAGCAAATATTAATTTCTGTGGTAAAATTTATAACAAAGAAAGATCATCTAAAAATACTATATTTCGTATTACACAGAGCTTTTGATAGTGATATAAAAGAAATCATGTCAAAGACGCGTGATTTCGAAATTTACAAAAAGTTTTGATAGGATAAATAGTTGATATTTAGTAGGCAAAACATCGGATATATTTTGGTGATATTATCCAGAGGACATTGAATAACAACACTAATTTCTAGGGAAAAAATAAACAAAAGTTCTTTCAAAGTTCTTTGCTGATGTTACGGCTTCCGAGATGTTAAGTTTCCTGAAATTTAATAAATTGTAATTTTAACCCATGTATAAAATGCATGCTATATTAAATGTAATATTCTTTTTATTCTAGAGTTTTCAACGTTTCATCCCTTTGATTCTTCTAAGTTGGAGTCAAAGAGAGAGTGGGAAAAATAAATAATATAATTTTTTTTAGCAGCATATCTTGGCCACATTGTCACTATTTTTTTTAAATAGAAAAATCAATGGAACCATTCTTCTGCTTTATATTATTTAATATCTACTATTCACAGGGTTTTCTTAATATTTTTATTCAAATGTGGGAAACATGGGACCTGGCCTTTATGGAACGAAATTAATATGAAATTACAAGTACCTGTTATTAATCCATACCTCAGCCTCAATCCTCCATTTAGGTGGTTTACAGACCTAGAAAATATTAGAAAAATGTTAATAAATTTATTCAAATATATAAATATTATAGCTGCACAAGACGAACTCACAATATGTATTTATGTTCAATTTATGTGTAAATGTGCAATATTCAGTGTGATTTTTTTAAAAGACGAAACAGTACAACGAAACTTTTTGTGATTACTTTTTTTCAGTTCCTTTTGTCATGCAAATTGTTTATGATCATGATGTTCTGGTAATGGTTTGACACACTGATGATTTGATAATCGTGATCATGATACACAAAATTAATTCTGAATATTTTTATTTTAATATTCCAACAATTGTTATTATAGTTATAGACTGTAATAAAAAAATCTTTTGCATCAGAAAACAGTTTTCATTTTTTTTTTTCATTTGTAGCGCGGCTTGCGTTTCCATTTTATTATTCATATTATTCAAAGCATTGAAAGCACCACTTAGCAATTTAACGATAAATCTTGTTTCAAGCTTTTTCTTGTATATTCAATTTTTAAGCGTCCCTTCTTAAAATATATATCTTCGTCGTTATCGGAAATAAAATTTAAAATTTAACGCATATTTAAGTAAAGCAGAACTAAATTGGGGGTAAATCTGGGACAAGCATCGCATTCTTGGATAAAGTAGAATAACTTTTTATGTCAAGCAATTTAAGATCTAGTTTCTAATTCTTCATTAAGTCTTTGCATAATGTTTTTTTAGAATATATATAATTAAATCACAAGAGCAATCCCAGACACAAGAGTAAACAAATTTGCAAAATAAAGCTGAACTTCACATATAAGTTACACTTCACATCAGGTACCAGTTGATGAACATTATCATTAAAACTAACTTTAGGTAAATAATAGAAATATTTATAAATTTAAAATAGGATACAGTCTACCAGATATTGAAGATTGGTTTCAGTTTAGAAGAAACAGTAAAAGATGAGACGATTTGATTTGAAGTACAATTGTCTCAAATATTGAATACCGATGTGAATGCAAACTTATAATATGAACTAGAAGATGTCGAAACGGCATGAAACATTCTTCGATAGAGACAGATATACGAAGTGACAATAGAACAGACAAAGCCAACACCGATATCATCAACAACGACAAACGATACGTCTTGCCCACTTACCAACATAGGCTTAGTACCAGTAACGTAATAAAAATTAACAACATACGTTATATACTAAGTATTCATTAACATTATAACAAGTAACTTCTAAATTAAACTTCGGTTACCGAAACTTGTTCACACAAAGTTGGCTGAAAATGTGGAAAAAATAATGATATGGTTAGTCTAAAAACATAATAATATAATGTGTAACAAAACAGAGATGTTACTAATATGTGTATTGAGTTTGTTAAATTTTAGTTACATACCGATGATTAGAGCCAAGATGATGATTCCAATAACAGCTGCGATTATCATCATCTGGAAGATTTAGGATAAAGTTATTAAGAGTAGTAATTGTAAAAATGTTAATAGTGCCGTCATCAAGATTCAAGATTCAAAGCATTTATTTCAAATTAAATATTTACAGAAACTTTTGAAAGGATAAAAAGTCGACCTATCGAAAAAATAACGCCGATTGCACATTTTGCAATATAGAATGTGCGTAGATTTCTATGGAGAAGAATGTGCAAGTACCAATTTTGACTCTAAATTTTTGTTGGTTTTGTTTTTCTATATGCATGTACGATGTTAGGGTAATTAAAGATAGTCAATATTTAAATTAGTCGTGTTGTGCAAAGGTATCAATTATTGTTTTCCCTCGCACAATCTTGCTTAAACAATAATCTTTAACTGCTTTGAAGGTTAATTACTTGTAACTATTTCAAAAAAACAATAATTTTTATTTTTACCCTTAGTAAAAGTTTATTGTATATTTAATGTATATTTAATATTTTTTACTCCTTTTAAAGAAATCTATATTCAACCTCTCCAAATTTTGAACCTCGCCAAAATAGTATATTTTTAAAAATAAAGAACTCCTTTGAGAAAATTCTCTGTAGAAAAATAACTTTCCTTACGTTTGCTTTCAGCCTTTTTCAAATAATTTTAACAGAAAAAATTACCTTTAAATTTTGCAGCCAGAATTTGCTTTTGAGTTTGCCAGCCTGCTGTTCAAACTGTGAAGCACCCTGTTGCAGTGCATCTGTAAAGGAAACGAAATCATCATCATCATCATCAGCCGAAAGACATCCACTGTCAGACATAGGCTTCCCCCAATTGTCACCATAATGAACGATCCTGCGCATCATGCATTCATCTGATATGCATATAATATGAGGGTGCATACCCACAACATTTGCCAAAACGAAATCAAATGTTTCATTGCAAATATTTACTAAGTTTTTTTTTTATTGCAATAAACTAGTGCTTGACTGCGATGACCCACCTGATGGTAAGCAGTGATGCAATCGTTGATGGTAAGGCGCACTAGTTTATTAAGAGCCTACTCTAGCCTTGAAGACACCTAAATTATTATTAAAGTTTAATGTATTTTATTGGCAATAGCTTCTCTTGTTTCATATCCTTTATTATTGTAATTATCACATGAAAAAAAGCTTACCTGCTCTGTCATCAAGTTCTGAGAGTTTCTGATCTCTCTCCAACACTTTCTCTACGTTCGTCTTCATAATGTCAACTACCTGTAAATAAAATATTATTGGTAAAGTGGATGAAAAATAGTAACAAAACATAATTACCAGAATATAGTCCGTGATGTAATAAATATAAAAAAAATCAACAGATTGTTGGGTAATTGCACAGTAGACAGTTTTAACTTTTTACTGGAATGTCAGACTTTTTCTGACTGATACCCGATTTCAATAGCCCTTTACGATCTAAGGTCACGCTGAATCTTTCGAAAATATTACTTTATGTATAACCCTAGCTCAGCGCGGTTCTTGTAGAAAAACAGAAATTGGTTCTGAAAAATGTAAAATATCTGCAAGGAATTTGTACGAAGTGACACGAACAAAGGATACATATATGTGCACGCATATGTGAAAAAGATCTACCAAGCATTCTTGCATCACACAGCTTCACACCATTTCATACATTTGCTAAACATCCTCGCAACGCTGAAACATATTTTATTGATAGAAGTGCGAAGAGGATGTAACACTATCTTTCAACAAGCTCGTCTTTCAAATCAATAGCTAACCAGTCACCCACGCAAAACATTTAGGCCATCATTAGAGAACTCCATAAAAATATATTAGATAAAATACTCATATTCTCGCAATCATACATAATGGACGTTGTGATAGGATGTCATCAAACCCTTGTCTCAATTCCAAGAGCAATTTCTCCTAGGATGACGTCATTGGAGCCACGCGCAGACTCGATGACGTCAGACACTGGGCTTGACAAATCGGTCTTATAGTGTGGTATATAATATAAGGAATTTAGAGAACTTTGATCTTGTGATTTAAGTAGAGTCTTTTAACATATTGGGTTTTCTTTAATTAAGATATTTTTTTCTTCTTCTGTTATTTACAACCAACCACCAGACTGTAAGTGGAATAGATAGAATAGAATAATACTTTATTGTATACCAAAAAAGTAACAATTTCATAGCAACTAATATGAATCGGTACAAAGGCGGTCTTATCGCTGACAGCGATATCTACCAGACAACATTAGGATGGAGTATAAGAGTGGATATAGGAGTATGGAGTGTAAGTAAGTATGAGTTGCGAGAGACAATGTTGTTCGTAGAAACGGGGAGTTTTAATCTATCTATCTATCTATAGTAGTTTCTACATTGTATTTACGAATTAAACGGAATTTGTTTCTTTTTAATAGAATTTGTTAGGAGAGTTTCGCTGAATAAGAATAGGTATATGGAAGATATACTTAATTGAGTGTAGTAGAATATCATTATTACCGAGCCAAGTATGGTCGTTATTTTACTTCCAATAGAATACAAGTTAGCTGACTAATTTCTGCTCAGTCTACCGGGTACAGAGACATTTTTTAATATAAAAAATAGGCTATTATTCTGATTATTAGAGGATCATTTTCCTTATAAAATCATGACTAACCGGTCAGAATCCTTATAATAATCCCTATAGGTACCGACGTAAATTATTTCCCAACAAATTCTGCGTAAACAGAAGCCGTAAAGGTTCCTGTACCTCTATGGGTTTTGCAATTAGGAAGTGTGAAACATGACCCGAGTATCCTGTTGATTGATCTATATCTGTACAGGGTGACTGGAAATTAGTGACCGGTACTTAAGAGCGGCCAACCTGAGTTACATTTTCATACAAACGCTTTTACGTAATTATGATGTTATTATACATGTTTCTATAAATATTTTGGATACAGAGATATCTTGTGGATGGATCATCAAACCTGAAATAGCAAAAAAAAAATCATCAAGTTCAGTACATTTTTAACAGTTAGGGGAACAAAAATGTACTGACCAGCCGGGTTTTTATAGCAAATTTAGGTATTCTCCAATAGTAATAGTTGTTTATTATTATGGCTTATAGTCACGTGTTTAAGTATCGCTCACTACCTAATTATCAGTTACCCTATATATTTTAGAAGGTTCTTGGATAGCAATGTCAATTTTATCTCTGAAATCGCGAATAACATCATCAAGTTCAGTACATCTTGAATAGTTCGGGGAACATAAATTTACTGACTAGCAGGGTTTTTAACGCAATTTCAGGAATGCTCCAACAGCAATAGTTGTTTACTATCCAGTGCCGTAAATAGCCTTTTCAATACACTTACTCGAAAACTGCCTCTTATCGCACTCCTATTAGGTTCAATATAGTATGTATATCACCCAAGTGCTTTTTTGAGTTTATCACAACAAGGGCTTTTTTCTTCCTTCCATATCGTCACGGTCAAAGGTGATTATATTGTTTTACTTAGTTTATCGAAACGGGCGCGAGGCGTCCCCCAGAGTCGCTGGGCGACCCCCACGAAATTAGAAACTGACCACAGCAGATTTGAATGCTATACTTATATATTTCTTATATTTCTACTGTATGTTTGAGATACGATTATTATTTTTTCTTTCTTTCTTTATTTCACAAGTCGTAAGTGTATTGAAAAACGTCGTTTGACACACGTGCAGATTTGTCATTGCAGCCCTCGGCTTCATAACACACTCGCCTACGGCTCGTGCGAATTTCGCCTGTGTCGCAATGACAAACTTCCTGCACTTGTATCAAAATGTACTATTTCTGCACCCTGTGGCCCTGTGCGAGCTTCTACATATAACAGTCTGTCTATTTTTGCGCCCCCGAGAGTCTACGCCCTGTGCCTGGGGACCGGTGGCACTGCCCTATTTACGCCCCTGGTACTATCATGACTACAAACACGTGTTTAAATATCAGTCACTAATTATCAGTTACCCTATAAATTTTAGCGGGACCTTGGATAGCAATGTCAATTTCATCTAATTACAAAACCTACCCTAACCTATGTATGTATGTATATTAGTTATGTGTTATAGTTTGATTAATTCGATACTAGTACACCGCAGACTATCCCTGTATTATTTTTAGTTGTTAAGATCCATCCTAAGGTTGTCTGTAGATATCGCTGTCAGCGATAAGACCGCCATTGTACCCATAGATTTAAGTTTTTGTATAAGTTCTGTTATTTTTTGGTGTACAATAAAGTTTAATCTATCTATCCATTCTGCCCTACTAAGCGCAAAAGCGGTATCTAAACAAATCTTAAATATTGTTTTTATGCCATCAAAACTGAGATAGGGAAAACTTTCTTAATTATATATTTTTTATGTTTCGAACAAGTTTGCACTAAAAGTCTTAATTACTTAAAATAAAAGGTATCTAATGTGCTATACAAAATAATTATTAATGGTTAAATTAATCAATAATTAATTTAACAAAATAGTAAAGTTGATTTTTATATCATTGCACAAAAATCAACTTTACTATTTTTGTGAGATACCACTTTTGCGCTTAGAAGGGCAGCATTGGTAGGTTCGAAATGTCGTTTCCCTTTTACTTTATCCTTGCCTCGTGTATTTACTTCGTGAGTAAAGCTTTTATCTCCGTTTATTTGTTTGCGACTAACTCCCGTCTCCCGATGTGGGGGTGCCTTCGACGTTTTGTTACTGTCAACAGCAAATAGTTGGTCGTTCGACGGCCGTTTAATTTCCTGCCTCGTGTCAGGGAGCAGTGACGCTTGTGATTAGGTCAACCATTTTGTACCGTAAATGAGAGTTTAAGGTGCACCTGTAGTTGGTAAATGTGTGTGAGTTCTGATGTTTGTTTAATCTTTAAAATTTAGGAATTAAAAAGGACTTTAGTTAGTTATGGTTTGCTAATAAGCTTAGGGTGGTGGAGAGACGATATGGCAGGTTCAAAAAAAGAAAATTTTTAAGTACTTAGATAATACATAGGTATGTTGTTAAATTAAGCATATTAAAATATAATATGTATGTTAGTAATAAGTCAGTTTGGGGTTATTAAATTACTGAAATATTAGATTTTTTTAATTCTATTATACTATTTTAGTTATACACCTAATATATAAAAAGTAAGTACGTATCACTCATTGTTACTTAATTAGTAAGTATCATTACATAGTATAACACAAAGTCCCCGCTGTCTGTCCCTATATATGCTTAGATTTTTAAAACTAAGCAACAAATTACGATGCGGTTTTAATAGACAGAATGATTAAAGAGGAAGGTTTATATTTATAATACATGCATAATAAATTTAATATCAGCATTGCACCTATGCGTAGCTGAGGCGGGTTGCTAATAATATATAATTCAGAGCATCGCTTTCAGTTTTTTTGTTTATGTTTCAGTACTTGCGAAACAACATTTTATTTGACAGAGATCAAACGTAAAACTCATTTAAATATTCTTAGCATGACGATTTAAGAGTAACTGCCTCCAAAGAGTACATTTTTTCGTTCCATCAATTACAAATGATTATCTACAAATAACATATAGATAAGAACAGCCATTAACTGACCAGTGTATTTACAATAACAACGCAATAAGTTAATCTACGCCACAATATCATAGAAGGGACAGGGGGACTGGGCGTGGCGACAGACAGTTAATAGTCCGCCCACACTTGCCGCGGGGGTCAAATGTCACGCTCACTTGCCGCCTCTGACTCACGACTAATCTATGTTCATTATATTGTAAATACATTAGTGTTTTATTAAATGATCATGTAGAAGGTACCCACAATAGATTTTTTTATGGTAGGTAAAAATCATGGAATGACGCATCCCACTCTTGGGCGGAGCGGGAGACAGTGTCAGACTGTTACTGACTAAACAACCTACCCCGTGCCTTCCTTGCCTTATTCCCAGAGCCCCGGTGTAACAGTTTCGCACCAACCATCAGCTCCGGGAGGCTTCGACCCTGTAGGGCCCCTACAGTACCCACAATAGGTAGAATTAAAACGGGTCAGGTACCTAATATGCAACCGTATAGGTGCTTTAGTACGTATTATTTTAGAACTTATACTATACTATCGACCCACCCCAGCTTTGCACGGATACAATGCTGACATTAAATATTTTATGCGTGTATTTTACATAAAAACCTTCCTCTTGATTCACTCTATTTATTAAAAAAATGCGCATCAAAATCCGCTGCGTAATTTTAAAGATCTAAGATAGACAGACAGCGGGAAGCGACTTTGCTTTATACTATGTATTGATGCACAGGCGTTTTCAGAATTTCATTCGATATATACAGATATGCTGAATCATCATCATCTTCCTGCCCTTGTCACATTTTATTTGGGGTCGGCGCAACAAGTTTTTTCTTCCGTTCTGTCCTGTCACTAACTCTCTATTTTTTCACAGATTATGCTGATTAAAATGTCTCTTTTTAACTTTAATAATTGAGAGTAGATTAAAATTTAAACTACTCAAAATTCAAGAAAGGACAAATATTTCACAGAATACAGGAAAATTAATGAAAATTTATATTTAGAATGCTAAATCGAAATTTCTAAAAGTCCATAATATTTAGCCATGTTATTAAAGTGAACTACGAAGATTATTTTTGAAACAAGTCTAGAATTGCATTAATTTCATCATGAAACCAGAACAAATTAATGATATAATGAATAAATAAGGGTGTGTAGCAGAGAGTAAATTATCCTCCCACGCGAAGCTCAAATGTCTCTGCTAACTCAATTTTCTCTGACTCACAACATTAACCTATATTAAATAATATAACCATAATATAATATAACATACCCATACCTTTGAATATAAAAATCTCTAAACGGTTATGCAGTTGATTAGAAGATTCTAAATTTTGTATAGAGAATTCAAAGAACCTGTTAATCAGTTGATAAAATAAATAAAAAATTATTATAAACTAATACTTGACTGCAATCCCACCTGATGGGAAGCAGTGATGCAATCGTTGGTGGTGAGGCGCACGAGTTTATTAAGAGCTTATTCACTCTGGCCTTGAAGACACCCAAATTATAACCGAATGGAAAGACCGCAGCAGGAAAATTGTTCCAGTCCTTCAATGTACGCGGTATAAACGACGAAAAGAAACGCTTTGCCTGGACCATAGAGGTTTCAACAACGTAAGGGCGTCAGTTCTTTGATTTTAATAAATAAGGTTCAATATTTGTCCAACTTAAAAACTCATGAATTTTTGACGTGACAACGTCTTAAATTAGGTTGCGGCTGGGAGTCACTTATGAAAAAGTGTAACGCTCGGTAACGTTACGATGAGTCACCGAACGAGAGAGAGGCCCGCCGAATGCCTTGCGTCTCTCTCCCACTCAACTATGATCGGTCTGCCGCGCGCGCAGCAAACAAAATATATTTCTATAGTTAAAATTTGTGCAATTCTTATTTTCATTCAATTCCTTGTTCCTATTGTGCAATTTAATTATATTCATATCAATAAATATTCTACCGAGAAAAAGACGTTGTCACGTAAAATCTTCGCCCGTAAAACCGACTTTACAGGCAACCATTTTTTTTTTTATTCTATCTATTATTCGTCTTTTTAGTATTATCCTATGAATATTGCGTGAATAATTTATACATGTGTTTTTATCGGTTAACGAGCTTGGGCCAAAGTTACCCTTCAGGGCCAAAGTTATACTTCAGGGCCAAAGTAACTCAACTTTACGGTACTTAGATTGGTTGTTTACATAAGCAACACATCTAAACAAAGCTAAGCATCAGTAATATGGTCCTAAAATTATTAGGCATGTTCTTCTTTATGTTAAAAACAGTACTCGATTACTAGCAGTAATTGTTCTCGTAATTTATTCGGATAATCGAAGATCGGATAAATTGAAAGAGAAGAAAAAAAGGAGCATATTTGTTTGTCGTATAGAATGTACGAACAAATAGGTACTATTAAAGAAAACAATAACTTTTTGTGTGTCATGGCAATTGAATGTTTAATAAAAAGAAGCAATTTTTGTTATCCATATTAACTTTAGAGCTATGTCGCCTGCTAAATCACTCGTTGGACTAATTTTTTTTTTTTTAATTACAATAAACTAGTGCTTGACTGCGATCCCACCTGATGGTAAGCAGTGATGCAATCGTTGATGGTAAGGCGCACTAGTTTATTAAGAGCCTATTCACTCTAGCTTTGAAGACACCTAAATTATAATAATAGGACAAGAGTTGTCCTTTTTTTAGTCCAATGAGTCTTTTCGGGTTCTATTCACCAGTGTCGTGTTTGCGGCTTGGTTCTCAATTTCGTTTAGCTTTTTACCCCTTAGGTGACAGAAAAGCTGACAAGATGGACTATTTAGTCGTGAATGTGCCTCTATTTAGTGGTTTAAAAATATATATTTTTTCAAGTGATTAAAACTTTTGTAAAAAAAATCGCAACTTTTTCTTAATCCTTCACACTGGCTAAAAAAAATTGTGTTCTTCAGAACATACTTAAGTAGCATATGTAAATCAATCAATATTTTACAAAGAAAATGGATTTAAAGGTCAGAAGGGTTTTATCCGAGCACAACTGGCCGGAATGAACAGCACAAAATAATATTCGTTTGCCGTCTCGGCGGCTGTATGACTATTTGTGCATTTATTTCTGGACATACGATGGACTATACGTCTTAATAGATTATTACACCTTCTCAAATTCAGAATTCGACATTTAGACGTTCCTAAATTCATGAAGTTTAATTGAATTTAGGAAGGAGGGATCCGTTAAAGTAATATACGGATTTTCATGGGTTCTCGAGAAGACTCAAGTCAACTTTTCTGTCGCGACTGACGCGCTGTAAAAATGATATAGTTTCTGAAATGTTTCAGGCTACCTGTTTAGACGTTGTTAATTAATTATTATTTTTTAATCTTTTTAATTTATTAATTTGCAATTCAATCATTTACAATACTTCTACCTAATTTATCAATGTAGTTCAATTATTTTACCAATGTTTAAATGTTTTCATTAAAATAATGTTACTATGGGTTTGCCTGTGATAATGCAATGAGATAATGACTGAAATAAACCATAAATAAATAAATATGACTAACTTTCTTTCCCTAAATCTGCTCCTGAATATCGAGTCCTAAATTTAGGACAGTGTAATAAGTTCTTCAAGCAATATTCTTACCTCATCGACTTGCGCCTGTGTCTGCTGCAGCCGACGCTGCGCGGCGATCTGCTGCGGCGTCTTGGGCCCGCCCACTGGCATGTCTCCATCGCCGCCGGGCGCCAGACCGCCTTCCGTCGCCCTGGAACATGGGAGAGAGTCATGTATTGTAGGGATGTTATTGAGGTGGTTGTATCGGAACCGAATCGGAAATCGGATATTTGAAATTTGTTACAACGGAACCGACCACAACCGGAATTGAAACTGAATTTAAAACCGGAGGTGAACCATGGAGTGTCGGGGACCAATGAGAACCTATGTCAAGACACACAAATACACCGATTTATGACTGTGACACACAAATAAAAAATCGTTGACTCGGTATAACCTCCGCTTCAAATCTATCGGAACCGAATATTTGAAATTTGTTTTAATGGAACCAAAATCGGTATTGGAACCGGAACCGAAAACGTAATCGAAACCAGAGGTGAACCATGGAGTGTTGGGGACAAATGAGATCCTATGTTAAATGATAATGGTAAATAATCTTTATTTTGCAAGTAGGTTTAAAAAAACCACTTATACACGTAATTTTTTTTTTCGATGCTATATTAGTCCAGTGTTTCCTAGCTGACTATCCTAAGAAGAAAAACTGAAACAAGCTCAGGGGACAAAGTTTATTTTAAAGTCCATACAGTAAATATGTATTAGTCAAATATGTTAAGACCCAGATACACACAAATACACTGATTTGTGACTGTGACACACAAATAAAAAACGCAGTGAACCGGTATAACTTCCGCAATAACCTCCGCTTTAAATCAATCGGAACAGAAGCTGAAACCAAAGGTATGAAAACAAGCGAAAGTTTCGGTATATCAGAAACGAAGGCGTAACTCCGTAACATCTCTAATTGTGACGTCAACATTTGTGATATTGAACTATTGTTTAGGATGATTTCATGTAATATGGGCTAAACCAAGGGCAGTCTTCGCCTTGAAATATGAAAGGGTGTCACATATAATGATGTCACTGCTTAGGGTATTGTACATAACTTTGTATGAAGAATGATTTGAAATATAAAGCGTTAAACCGTCATCCAATGAGGATGTTACGAGTATGATGTTAGATTAAAGTGTATTTTTTTTGGCGAGAATAAGTTTCTATCGACGAATTGAAGATAGCAAAACGAGTCCAGTTCATCTTGCTATCTTCAATCGTTGGTAGAAACTTATTCTGGGTAAAAAAAAAACACTTTAATCTGAGGCCATAATCGATCTGTAATTTTTTTAATCGACTCAGGTTTATCTCTCTGTTTTCGCGTTGCCTCTCTATTAAACATCGCGTTACATTATTTAAGATGAAGCAATAAGCTTTCAAACCATGCTCTATGTTGACGATAGCCGAGTGGGGAAGATACGATTCAACAGAAAACTGTTTTACTTAGTTTCAATCTGTTAAACCTTCATCAGACACTATCTATTGCCGATTAAACTGGTCTCCGTATTTCCAACTTAAGGGGCAGATACACGCCAACGTCCTTGAGTGAACCAAATATTATATATTTGCAAATAATAATCTGCTCTTCATTTATTAGACACAAAGCGAATAAAAGCCGTATATCAAAATATTGGTAATCATTACATAGTATAAAACAAAGTCGCCCTGTCCCTGTGTAAAAAATCCTTAGATCTATAAAACTAAGCAACGGATTTCGATGCGGTTTATTTTATTAGATATATGTAAAATATATAAAATGGGTCCTCGCGAGTCCCTTAGAGATAAATCTAAAGAAATCGATATACTGACTCTGCCTTCTCTTTATATCTTAGAAAGTATCCTGTATGTTCGTAAAAATTTAGGACTTTTTAAAATTAGAAGCGATATTCACAACAAGAATACGCGCAGTAAACACGAAATTGTTTTACCCAAATGGAGGTTAGCCAAGACCAGCAAGTCATTTTTAGTAAACAGCATACGTTTTTATAACAAGCTGCCAGAAGCGGTAACCGAACTTAGTGAGGGAAAGTTCAAAAATCACATTAAGCGGGTCCTTACCAAAAAAGCATATTATAAGGTTAAGGATTATGTAGAAGACAAGCTTGTTTAGCAAAGACTGCTCCTGCACATGTGGCTCCCTGGTAACTTATTCATATTGTGTAATTGTGTCTATTAACTGCTCCATCTTTGTTTCCATATACACATTTTTTTTTTCTTGACACATTGCTTCTGCAATATTTATATTATTGAGACCAAAAAAAAATTTTAATTCAATTATAATTAATTTTGTTAGCACCCCGCAGTGTAACTGTTGTAGTGATTGATGTATTTTTTTTTCTCATATTTTTTTTTTTTTTTTTTATATACAATATTTTTTTACAATTCACGTTGTAAAGTAAGAGCACTGTAGACTTAGTAAATCCTATTACGATTCACCTTTTATTTTTTATTATTATGATTATTTTTATTGTGCTTTTAATACAATATTGACTGGTCTACACTGTTCTTACATAATGATATAAGTACTGTAACAACGAATTATTGTAAGAAATCATTTTTTTAAAAGAGTAACCATGGAGTTTCTTGCCGGTTCTTCTCCATAGGAAACGACCAATTTGGAACCGTGCACTAGCTTCTGACGTTTTATAAGTGCCCTTGTAGGCCTATATGAAATAAAAACCTTTTTGATTGATTTTGATTTTGAGATAGAGTGTTTCGAGAGGAAGGTTTGTATGTATAATACATGCATAAGATCAACATTGCAACCGTGCAAAGCTGGGGCGGGTCGCTAGTTAAATTATAATAAAATTAAAAATACACCTAAATGTTTTTGCCTGATCTTCGTATCTTGTCTGTTTTAGAGACAACTTTGAAAATAAATTACGCCAAGTACAATAAAAAAAAATTAAATATATTATATAGAATTATTAGAAAAACAAGACTGTTTTTCTAATAATTTTACATAATATATAATTTTTTTTAGTTGGTATGTTTTGAAATAAATATATATTAAACTAGACAGTTTACCAACTAGCCGTTTATAATTGATGTTAGATTTAAAATCATCACAAGTAGTAGGTACCTATAAATCTCTCCCTTAAACATAGTTTTATTTCCCTAGAGTCCTACTAGCCAAGCTACTAGTTTTCTAGACGACCGTCACTCAAGTAATTAATTGGCTTCATAAAACTGATAGGTTCTCGACTGAGGTTGCGAGGGCGGCCATTGTGGTAGCGAGGTCATTGCTCTCGCTACAGGGGATGATGCGAAAAGAATACTCAAATAAAGTGGCTGATTTGAATGATGTGATTGCTTTGCAAGGTGGTGGTTTTGAGTTAAGTGTTATTGCTGAATTCCGTTTTATCTATTTGTTTATTCTATAGTGACTGATGCGTGACGCACAGGGCCGATCATTGTGGTGACACTTCTGAAAGGTGGACGGTGGACGTTTTGCGACTAAAGTGATGAATTTATTATTCGTAGCCTTATTGGGCAGTTCGTAGCCCGTCAGGTCAGTTAGTAGGTAATAATTTCAAAAGGAAATTAAGATAAGGCCAATATAAAATTAATTTAAGCTATTAACTTCAAATGAACCTGAAGATACCACATTTCAACACAAGACAAGACTGGTCTTAGGTAAAATTCCGATACATTTTGGGAACATATTTCTCGAGCTAGGAATGGAATTTTCTGCCTGAGTCTGTATCCTGATAACTACGATCTAGATGTCTTTAAGTCATAAGTAAGTAAGTTACTTCTAAGTAAGCGTATTTCAACGTTGACTACAATATCGCTTATTATCAGGTGAGACAGTTTTTTAGCGCAATAATCCAAATCAAAATAGTTTTTTCATTACTTATACTCTGAAAGTAGGTTTAAAGTTGCCTGCGGAGAGAGTTGGAAGAAGTACTTTTACTCCCTAGGGAGTTTTGCTTTTCAACTAACAGCTGTCTAAATATAAAAAAAACCAGTTCTATTTTGACATTTTTATTGAACCGTAACCCGAATTTCTATACTGCTAGTACAATTGAAATAGCATAGAGATAGGAATAATTTAAGAATACTTTTTTTTTAATGACTTAATTTTAATTTACTTTCATTAAAACTAATATTATTTAGTCCCTCGAACTATTAGCGACCTCGCTTTCGCTCGGTCGCCAAGAAATTTCTCGGGACTAAATAACTAACTTTCATCCCTCGTATAACAATGTATTTCACATAGGCCTACATAGGCACTTATAAAACGTCAGAAGGTAATGCAAGCCTATCAACAACGAAAAGAAAGGCCCAATAATTTGCACTCGTACGTAACTCAGGCGGGTCGATAATACAAGATAAATCGGTAATTCCAATGAAAGACTGAAGAAAAGCTCTGGGCGGAATAATTAAAACTTTTATTTCAAGATTGAAATCTAGGCTAATGCAGCTAGTGCTGATAAAACTTTATGAAGCTTAGTCTAGGCAAGCTTAATGGAACTAGGAAAATGAATCTTCAACTTTTTACTCAAATAAACTGATAATCCGTCAAGAAAGTTTTTAATGTCTAGTTTGTACTGTCCTACGGGCAAAGACTTTTTTTCCATTCATCGTTCTAGGCTTTAGATCACTTTTTGCCATCTTATAAGAAAGACTACTTTCAAATAAAAAAAATAATCGGTTCACGCAATCCAAAATTACCTCTGGGTACAGCGTCATCTCTCGGGAAATTAGGTTACTAATTTTTATATGTGCTACTGGGTTCTGTTAGATTGTGAGAAATTTGTGACGGACAGGAAACTACGGAACTCTATATTGAGCGTAGCCCGACACGCTCTTGGCGGTTTTTTTTTGTTTCTTGTTTCTTCAGCAAAGTATAAGTGAAGTCTTACCGAGTTTTGATAAGCAGATTAGGAGCTATTATGACGTTACAGATGAATATAATATACACACATACATAATTAATTACATAGCCTGTCGAAAACCTTCTTTTCTGTAGTCGGGTAAAAAGCTAAGAAAAAGAAACTCCAGATAAATGACATAAACATCAGTTTTAGGTTTTCCTAAAAATTCAGATGTGACATTTTACCTGATACGTTGATCACTTACAAGGGACTCAATCCCATTTCAAAGAGGTCAGGAAAAGGTAACAAAAAGGTTCAGTCACTGGAAAATCAACTATAAAATCGGTCCCCAAACACATCGGTCGACGGGTATTTTTATCAGTCGAAAACTGAAGAAAGATCTTATAATATTATTCGATATTACAAAATCCCAAAAGACCCAGTCTCTTTACTGTCATATCAAAAATCGGTAAACCGTAAATTTGTGTATGGAATTATTAAGTACTTCCTACCCAAATGTCAAAGTTCACATCACTAAAGCTTTGAAGTTATTCAAACTGAAAGGTTGTTTTCGATATTAATGTTGAGCCAATTGTGAATTACTTTGTCGTTAATGAAAACTCCTGTTTTATCAATGAGTATCATTTTCATTGTAAATAAAGGTAATTCAATTTCAGAAACAGAAACAGAAAGAGAGAGAGAACATGAACATGTTTATTGACACACAAAGTCTTGTTAAACAAAACCTTTTCATTGAATATTTCCCTTTGTTTAAGAAAAAGATAAATAAGATGTTGGCGATATTGAAGCATTTTCTTCGATAATAAAGGACGGTTTTGATCCTTAATAAGCATCAAAAATGTTGTCTCTTAAAAGAATATTACATTTCTTTTTTTTATCAAAGTAGGTAATAATATTAAAAACTTATCAATTTTGAAACTTAGATTTTTGGAGCCATACCATGGAGTGTCAAGGGCCCGTTGAAGTCTGTGAAGGCTGTTTTTTTTTTTTGTTTAAACTCCCCTTGGATCTATGTCGACTTCACGGCCTCGAAAAAGCGATTTTATTAACAAAAATAACTATTTAAGATTTTAAAAAATAATATATATTTTCTTTTGTAGCTCGTAGACATATATACGTTTCAAATAATAAGTTAGGGTCAGATTCAAGAATTTTTTAATCAAAGTTACTAATTCATATATCTATTATATTTTGATTTTTGCTCGGCATATGACCAAACGCAAAACCTATATCCAAACATATAAGTATCCACATTCGACACCGTTTTGTACGGTTTTATATGGAAAAGTTCATTGGACGTTCAAAGATAATAATTTCTCTTAGTAGAAGAGCGAACTATAATATCTAATAAATTCAATTTCCTTTTGAGAAGCGGACAAAAGCCCGATAATGAAAGCTAGAAAATTCTTCATTTTTTTCGCAATTTTTTGTACAAAGACGGAATTTTTATTGGTTATCTTTTGAATGTTGATTGGGTATTTAATATTAACTGCTGTTTATTTCGTTTTGTTTTTAAATTGGGCACGTATGTTGTTAATAACTAAAACAAAATTTATTAACTCTGCCTTTCAACAAAGCAGAGGTGACCTATTGATGACTTTTTGGTATTTTAGGTGTGTATCAATCACCAAATGACATATCCGCGGTCTTGGGTTGGTTCGAAAGATAGGGCTACAAAGAAACGGGATGGGCTTTAGTCAGGTAAATTCTAACACTATCGCCCTCTCCGTCATTAGATGATTTTAACCGACAAAAAAAACCTCAACAAACAGACAGACTGATTTTTGCAACGCTATTGATCCACCTTAATACCTAAAAGTTACTGTGTAACCTAGCTAGGTCGCCGCTCTTCTTTTACATTGTAACTTGGCATAATTATGTATTGTAATTCATTGGACTGTACCTCATTTTTGTGAATAAATTATTATCATATTATTATATCTTCCTTATCCAAATAACTAAACAAAACGAAACCCACCAGAAAAGGTAACAAACAACACGAATACTGAGTTCGCATAAATTCTTTGAAATTTATCAAAGTCCTGCGCTAGCTTTGGGCTTGGTTCAAACCTCGGGGCACCGGCTGTGACCTGGATTCTCCAAATTTTACAGATGTTTTTAAAGTTTCGTGGAAATGCCGTACTTCGGATTTAAGAGGAAATACTGCTGTATGAATCTTGGCATTGGAGGTAGAAAGTTCACAGTCTCTTAGGTAATGCATGTGTTCTTAGTAAAGAGATAACTTAGAACATAGAATATCGGAAATTCTGAGACATATTTTTTTTTTGTAGAGTTGTAGTAGTATCTTTATTCATAACAAAAAAAAAATGTGTCGAACAGATAGAATATAAAAAGTCCTTAAAACTAAATTAAATTCTAAAATAAATTAAATCATTACACCATAACGAGTACCTACATTAGTCATATCATAAAAATAATGTCATACCTAATCATTATAATTACAAAATAATAACAGTCTCAAATACATATAATTTTATAGTGAGAATTTTATAGAGAGTGGTGTAAATATCTGAGAAGATTGACCTGATTATATTCTTTCTTTGTTGTGAATTTTCATCGGTCATCTAATGTGAGAACGGCTTTGTTTAGGCGGGTTTGGTTTGTCGTACTATGAATGTTAAAACACGCTAGAGTTTGGTACGACGGCTTTGGTCCGTCCGTACCAGGGTCGAGCGTGACTCACTTCAAAGTTCTTTTTTTTATTTCACATAAGCCTACATAAGCACTTATAAAACGTATACCACAAGTTAGTGCACAGTTTCAATTGGGCGTTGACTTTCTTGAATTGGTAAGAAATTCCTGATTTATAAAACCTATTTTTTACGATATTTACATACTACAATATACTCAACAGACCAAATTCACGTAGAATCATGATCGACTTTTTTATCATTGATATAGTTAATGACATAATTCACTATCAAAAAAAAAAATTCAACACTAGCGACCACTAGCGACCCACCCCAGCTTCGCACGGAGCCAATGTTGATATTAAATATATTATGCATGTAATCTAAACATAGGTATAAACCTTTCTCTTGAATCACACAATCCGCTGCATAGTTTTAAAGATCTATGCATACCTAAGGACAGACAGCGGGAAGCGATATTTTATACTATGTAGAGATTATTATATACTTAGGGCGTTAAAATAATATGAAACGCTTTCTGTTGTTTCAGAGATAACCCTAAACAAACAGTCGAACGTTCTGAACTTCAGTTTAATATCACAATAAACCTATAAAAGCATCACTTCCTCCTCCTATCATTCTGTCCCAGACAGATTTCCATATTATTCAGTACAAAGCTACTTTAGCGGGGGGTCTACCTCTTGTTTTGCGGTTCGGCTTCTGAAAGGAAGGTCCGACCCGGTATGAGGGCTAAGAAGGAATGGGGAGGGTTGTTTAGTCAGTAAGAGTCTGACACTGTTTCCCGCTCCGCCCAAGGGCGGGATTCGTCATTAGATGATTTTTCGCACCATAAAAAAACCTCTTGTTTTGAAGTAGTAAGTGATAAAACCTTTGCTTTAGAATGGCGAGAACGGGTGTCGGACTTTTTCTGTTTAAAAATCACCAAATGAAGGAAGTCATTTGTCCTTTGCATTCTAGTTTTATTCATTCATTAATCTATTTTTCTGTTAATATTATCTATTGTGTGGCGGTGGCGGGATGATTTAGACACGTACTGAGACGAATGCTTCGAGACGGCGCGGGAGAAGGTTTGGAAGGACTTGGGGGAGGCCTTAGCCCAGCAGTGGGACAGAGGCTTTTAAAAAAAACTATATTTATTTTAGGTACATAATAGGAGTAACTGACTGACTAACATATTAATTAACGCACAGTCAAAATTGAAGCTAAAAAAAAAAGCTGTTTATTTCCATTAAAACACAGTTTAACACAATTCTTAACTTAATCTTAAAATTAAAAAGAAAAGATTTTACAGTTAAGGAGTTGCTATTTCCTTACAATTCATTAAATGTCGCTTCAGTATGTTGTAGGTCTGCCTTTTATTTTTGTTTTTTTTTAGCTAGAAACTAGTCTGAAATAAAGACGTGAAGAAGTGTTTTTATTTTAAAATTAGTTTTTTTTTAAGATTTATTGATAGTTTATAAGATGTTTGTAATTCTTTATTGTACAGCAGACTGATTATATCTACTTACTGATATTAAGTACACAGGAATTTGTACCCGAAAAGTTTAAAGTTTAGTTTTGTCCCAGCAAAGTTACGATAACTTCCTTAACTTCCTTCCTTCGATAACCAACCCCTTTTGAAAATAATCTTTTATAAAAAAAATTATATTCATACATACAGAAAAAATTTCCTCCTTATCTATCTGCCGCAGGGAGTTTACTTGGCAAGTTAAAAAGCCAAGCGTACGTACGAGAAAGAGATGAAGCTCCATTCCTTTAAGAGTAAAATTTAAGTCGTCAAGTGGTACGTGTTAGGAGCTTGTGGTAGGGCTTCCGATCACTGTATTGTTCGGCTCTAAACTACTTCACTTCAGTTCACTATAGTTTTTGTTTATGGTGAAAAAAAATCATCGAATGACGAATCCCGCCTTTGGACGGAGCGGGAGATAGTGCCAGACTCCTACTGACTAAACGTCCCACCGTTCCTTCTTGCCTTAGTTCCAGGGCTCGGGTGCTCCGCTTTCTCATCAACCCAAGCTACTTCACTGTAGTACAATCCGTTCCAAATGAGAATAGGATCGATTGCAATCTTGTGACGTCACGTCGAACTGTCAAATCGAAGAAATTAGGTAGAGTGAACAAAAAAAGACATTTAAAAAAAAATATTTACTTACGAATCGTGAACAAAAAAAGTGTAATCAGAATAGATTTTCAATTTTGTGTGTCTCTGTTTCACTGTGTGATGTGTCTGAGTTGTGGTAAATAGAAGAAAAAGGCGAAATATTTCTAACAATGCAAATAAGAAAGAAAATAGTTTCTCTTGTAAACTATTTATGACTTAAAACAATATATTTGGCTAATTTATATTAAACCATAACGTTTTTACTTCACCTAGAATTAACTAAGATTTAGTAATAAAAAGCAAAAAAAAAAACTTTTTATTGATACGTAAATAAGATTTTTTTGCAAACCGTACTTTTCACTCAAAATTTGACAGATCGAGGTTATGGACTTTCCTATTCTTATTTGGAACGCATAATACGTTTTTCGTTTCTGTTGGGAAATCGTTAAATATTGGTCAAAATAAAATGCTTTGGGTGTAGCGAGGAACACCGTCAAGTAATTATCAAGACCTACTGGACTTAATGGAGCGAGAGGTGGTGTCAGACTTTTACTGACTAAAACCTAGTCGTGTTCCTTTGTGTTCTAGGGTAACTGTTTTGAACCATCCAGCAACTATAGGTAAAAAGGCTGGTGGTCATCATCATCAGCCTTTTTAATTTTCCCACTACTGGGATACAGGTCTCCTCTCTAAGAGAACTGTAGATACTTTAACAGAAGATTTAATTATCACAACTTTCTGAAAGACTAAACCGATTTGAATGGAATATTGGTAGCGCTGTGACTATTTGTATTCATATAAATCTAGGCGTTTCTGCTTCTGACATTCATTATGTTGTGTGTCTGAAAAGCCGCCGTTATAAATAATAAGTCAAGATTTCAAGAGTGATGTTGAATGAAAGGTTAAGGTTATAATAAACTTATCTTTCTAATTAATATCTCACAGTAGGTTCTTAAAGGTCTGTCAAAATAGAGACATTTTCAAAACATCTTTTGAGCTCTTCATTAAAAATAATCTTCTATTTTGCTGTATTATATTTCTCAAAGAGGGGTACTTGAACCTCAAGGGGTTCGCAATTTGAGGGTTCGCGATATGAATTTTTTTAAAAGGTTGCTAGATGATTGACAAGCGTGTGTGGGATGCATTAAATTATTAATACGGTACCTTTTTTTTTTTTATATGCAATAAACTAGTGCTTGACTGCGATCCCACCTGATGGTAAGCAGTGATGCAATCGTTGATGGTAAGGCGCACTAGTTTATTAAGAGCCTATTCACTCTAGCTTGAAGACACCCAAATTATATTCGGACGGAAAGACTGTAGCCGGCAAACTGTTCCAATCCCTCGATGTACGCGGTATAAATGACGAGGCAAAACGCTTAGTCCGGGCCGCAGGCCGCACTTTTCTCTCCTTATCCACATTTACAACCAGGAAAACATCGGGAAAATGGGTTTAACAGGTAAATGTTACACAAAATCATAATTTTGGAAGAGCTTACAATCTTTCTTAGCAGTCATCTTTTTAATGTTTCTTTCTGATGGTCATTAATCACAGGAGAGATATTTATAAAGTCTCTTCAGGGATGGCGTTGCCAAAAGGGGTTTCCCGAATGGTCTTTTAAGTGGTGCCCCTTCTATGAGCTAATGGTGATCACCAGGATTGTTTTAGGGAGGTAAAGATCTCACATTTCTTGAGTTTATTCTGAAATTTCCCGCGCACTTTGAAGGTATCTCCTCAAAAAAAAGGTATAGTATGTGGCCAATACGTTGAACCAAAATGGCCGTCGTTGCTATGGTTATACGTAATCCCCCTTTTTCGATCCAGATCCGGAAATCTGTTACTGAGCGTTGGTAATATGCGCATCATAATATCTTCGTTGTGACTTTAAGTCTTATGTGTAAAATTCAATTTTATGAGAGAACCGATAAAAATCGTCAACTGAAAATAAAAATAATGAAACCAACTACAACCAAAAATATAGGTATTAGCTAAATGATGTAAGATGCCCAGCACCGATCTTTGTGGCGGCGCTTGGAGGAGGCCTATGTCCAGCAGTGGATATCTTTAGGCTAAAATGATGAGCTAAATAATTTCTTCATTTCGATATGTAATTATTATCTCAATAAATTTATTACATTAGTGTTTCTCAAAGTCCGCATTGAATTTTCTGCATTAAATTATCTCTGTAGATTCGTGACCTACATTAAGAAAATCTGATGCTGACTTTGCTTTTCTAAAGATGAGAAATTTCTATTATAAACATTGTTACGAGAGCTACTTGCTGAAGAAAAACAAGTAGTCATTATGAACATAGTTTTGTAATTCCTTTCTCTTTATAGTAGCATGCTTTGACTTTATCCTTTAAACTTTTGATGAGAAATATTTTATTTATTAATTAATTTATATTACAACACTCTTTAAAATCCGACTCGGCTGGACATCATTCGGGAAGCTGCGCGGTGTTTTCTCGTCAAATATACCACAGTGTCTCAAGACGAAAGTCTATGACCAGTGTGTGTTGCAAGTGATGACATATGGCTCCACAACATGGTCGCAGGGGCGAAAGGGCAAAGGAAGAGTTTCCTTGCATGATCGAATCAGAAATGAAGATATCTGCAGCAAAACCAAGGTTGCCGACATAGCGACAGGAATCGCCAAACTTAAGTGGCAACGTGGAGGGTACATTGTACGTAGAACAGAAGGCCGCTGAGGTTTAAAAGTTCTGTTGCTATATTTATATATACAGTACAAAATATTTACTTACCATTTAATGATAAAGCGGTATTCTATTGTTGAAAGAATTCTTAAAATCGGTTGAGTAGTTTTCATTTTTTTTATTCATTATAAACAAAATAAATAAAAATATATTACATTTTATAACATTATAAAACTGAAATTCATATTTTTACTTTATTTTTTAACTTTATCATATTAAAGTCTTGAGCCCCAAGCGAAAGATGGAGTTCGCACACCTCTTTGCCTTTCTTTTATGTTTCTATTTAAGGTTAACGCTAATATTTTAAAGTTGAATGCATATTTTTAAAATGAACTTACTTGAAATGATTTCTGTATTAATATAGAAGTATTGAGGCTTAAAGAAAACAGAGATATGAATTCTAAAAACGTAAGTGATATTGATTTCTTCGACTATTTGTAGATATCTTCAAGACAAATGGTGCCCTTAACTTGCCTTAACCTAAGCCCATATGTCATATTACGAACCCTCGTAAAGACCTATATTCTACAATGATTTGCACAAGTCTAAAGGCCATTGTGTACACAGTCAATGGCCATCTTTTCAGGCCACTATTGAAGGCAGATCAGAACAATGCCTTTGTTCCAGTTTCCCTACAGTTTGTTACACTAACAACTAACTTTTCTCAGCAGGTTTGATTATTTCGTGATTAGAGCAATTCCGCGAGGTTCCACGAGGATAAAAGTTTGAGAGCCACTGTTTGCCAACTAACTTTTATTGGCAGTATGTTTGTAGTCCCAAGTGTTGTTTGTTTTTAATTGATTGTATAATTCGTGGTTGACCCAATTAGGGATATACAGGAGTGATATATTAGTTGAGGTTTGTGTTTCTGGGAATGTTTAGGGAAACTTTTATTATTAATCGACCTTGCCAGCGGCTTCAGCCACGTGAAAATGGAAAGTTATATCAATAACACACCGAGGTATCCATGTTATTTGTTTATTTAATCTTCAAGTACAGTAGTGGTAGACAGGCGGACCCAATGCAACAAGGCATTCTCTACTAGTCAACCTTAGGGATGGGTAGGAAATGATCTACCCTGTCTACCGAGTGTAAAGAGGAAACAAACATACACTCATAGTCGCAAACTGTATTGGTGTGATTAAAGTTTTTTTTTATAAAACAATTTTAAATAATTTCGTGTTTACGAAAATGTATGTCTTATGATCTTTAAAAGCTGCGGGATTTACGGTACATTTTCCTATAACACAAAAGGCAAATGAAAGAATATAGTTAGGTTTTAGTCGTTAAAATATATCACACCCTCTAATTCCACTCTAGATTGGGGAAAGTAATTTGACAAAATATGATAAGTGATATTTATTTTGCAAATAGGTTTTAAAAACACATGTTAATTTATTTCGTTAGTTTAAATTAGATGAGGCTGGTGATTCCGAGCTGACCTTCAGAATTTCCAAATTAAGAAAAAGACAAATATCCATCTCAAAAAAAAAAGCCTCAGTATTCAGATTAAATAGGATGGAATTATACAAAACGCTCTATAGTCCGTTTTTTAATCCTAGACTACGCTTTGACAACTTAAAATGTCAAACTCTAGAAAATTGGGAACATATTTCTAGAGTGTGACATTCCGAGTTGTCAAATCGTAGTCTAGAATTAAAAAACGAACTGTAAATTAGATTTTTCCAAACGATTAAATGCAACCAGCAACTCAAGGGCGACTAATGACCGTCATGGGTGAATTTGAGTTGAACGACAAAAGACCTTCGTTTGACCTTTAGGACACGCACCTCGAGTTAGTCCCCCATGCATTGTTGTATTTTGTTTTATACATACTCTACCTTTATTTAGGTACAATCTCCTTTTTTCTCACACCCCTTTACACCATTCACACACCTTTTAAACATAAAAGGTGTGTAAAAAGAAAAATAAATTCAAATTCGTTCACTCTTTCGTTTGTGAAGGAGAAGCAAACATATACACTACCAAACTTTTGTCTTTATAATATTACTAGCTTTCTGCCTGCGGCTTCACCCGCGTGTAAGTATGTTTCTTCATACAAACTTTTGACCTCCGTTTCATCCCTTTGGAAATGAATTTTGAGAAATCCTTTCTTAGTGCTTGCTCGCTTACGCCATAAAAGGAAGCCTTGTGCAAAATATCACGCCTCTAGTCCTAGTGGTTTTTGCTGTGCGTTGATATGTCAGTCGGTCAGTTTCTCCTTATATATATATAGATTAATGTGATAGTGTGAAGAAGAATAATACTACATACTCATACCGAATTGAGGACAATGACCTATGTACTCGTTCCAAACACTATCAAGATTTGGCTCAATAGCTTTATTAGTTAAATAGTAGTGAAGTCTAGACAGTTGGAAATTATGCTTTCTTTCTAACCTTTCGAACTAGCTTAAATACTCTCCTGTGTGACGTTTTATTTTATAAAGGTAGTTAAATCATCAACTAGTTATAGTCATTTGTTCATTAAAATAAATTGGACCTGAAATTACAAACACGTTGAATATTATAAATAATCTTCATTTATATCAGAATAATTTCAATGTCCAAATTATGTTAGTGACTGAATCTTATAACGATGTTAGTATAATATTCAAATTCATTTAATAAATAAGTCAATCAGTACTTAAAAATAAGATAAAAAAAGCAATCAAAAACACAATACTAATAATAAATACCAGTCAGTCTTAATAAAAAAAAAATAATGGTTCACAAAACATGCAGTTTTATAAACATTGGGATAGGTTTCTATAACTGCATGTTACATACAAATAATTGAGGCGAGCCCGGAGGACACGGTGGAGCACACGGTGGAGGTGTGCCCTGCTTGGGAAGAGCATCGCCGTGTCCTCGTGGGGGTGATCGGCGGCGGCGACCTCTCGCGCCGGGCCCTGGTTCAGGCCATGGTCCGCAGCGAAGAGGAATGGCAGGCGGTCGCCTCCTTCTGCGAAGCAGTAATGCTCGTAAAGGAGGAGGCCGACCGCATAAGGCAAAGGCAACGGCGTACTCGCCGTAGCCGTCGCCGCCGCGATCCTGCCGATATCCGGCCACCGTAGACACTGGCTCGCGGACGGTGAGCAATGGGTAGCTCGCCGTCCGATCGTCTGGTAAGACCGAGTCCAGGTCGTCAACGGCGCGCACCGTTCCCGCGCGCCTCAAGGAGTTGTCAGCAAACTGCAGGGGCCCTTCAGGGTCGAAGCCTCCTGGAGCCTAGAGGGTAAGTGAAAATTGTAACCTCGACTCCAGAAATAAGGCAAGGAAGGTACGGGGTAGGTTTTTTAGTCAGTAAGAGTCTGACACTGGTCTCCCGCTCCGCCCAAGAGCGGGTTTCGTCATTGGATGATTTTCACCTACCATAAAAAAAAAAAAAAAAAAAAAAAAAAAAAAACATACAAATAATTACTAAAATATTACAGAATTGAATTATTAATGTTTGTAATTTTTTTTTTCGTGAAATAAACCATATATAATATTTACATAAGTTGATTGGGTTCGGAACCCCAGTGTTTTTTTTTTAATATATTTACCCCAAAAATATTTTACGCGCGACGAAGCGGGCACGGGTCAGCCAGTTAGCTATATTCTGAAAGCGGTGTTTTACGATTTTGTTGTTCTGTGTATCTATGTCGTCCATAATGTATCAAAGCAATCCCTTTTAAACTGAGTCATCCATTTTGAAGGTCCAAGAGGATCTAAAATGACCTTTTAGCAAGTCTATACTAGGGTTGTCGCCGTTTTTAGAAGAAATATATAAATTCTATCTTATCGATGTGGATGAATTTTTGATACCCCATAAGTTCCTTTCTTACCAATTTGTAAATATTAATATGTTTAGCTTACCTTTCTTTTTACCTTGATTTTTTAAGTTATAATGTATGCACATATTATGTAGTCTTAATTTTATTTAAATGTATCATTAATATGTTATTATGTTGTATATTTAATAATATACCTAACCTTTGAAGGGGGTTTGGAGTACATACATTGTTAGATACTCTTGATTCTTTTACTTTTATTAAACATTAATTTAATTGTTTTTGAATTATTATACAATCACCGAAAAGTTTCAATAATTCCATACTTGAATTGCCATTTTAATTTACAACAAAGAGTCATGTTACTAAGTCTCTTCGAAAAATACATTACTTAATTTATTATATTTGATTGTAACAGCAAAACAAACAGTATTAACAACTAATAAGAACAACAACATATTGCAACTATTGACCTCTGTATTACCATTGAATTATAGCTTTATATTTGTCAATTTTATGACAATTCTAAACAGCGTCAATGTACACATATTGATTGCAATAAAATATTGACTATTGAATATATTTTACCTATGAAGAGCATGCTTGAAAGAAAATTAAATACAAATACGGATATTACAAAGTAAACCATATTACTTTGTAATAAAGGTATAGTTGCCAACCCTAGTGTACGCCATCACTTTAAAATGTCGAGTGTATTTTGGAGAGTGTAGTACATGGCCCTTTCAGCACATTTGTTATATGAAGTTGGCAAGTTCATGACAATGGGTCAAAGGCCCGGTGTTCCGGCCTTCAGATCACTCAGGCTCACCCATTAGGATCAGATGTCGAATTCTTTTGACTGGCCTGTCAGTCTAGTAGTTAGTGGCCCTGACTGCTGTGCGGGAGGTCGTGTGTTCGATTCCCACCCAGGACAAATATTTGTGTGATGAGCACGATCATTTGTTCTGTGTCTGGGTGTAATTTATCTATAATATGTATGTATTTAAAAATATGTAAGTATGTTTATCACTTGTCTAGTACTTATAACGCAAGCTCTGCTTAGTTTGAGACTTGATGACGTTGTGTGATAGTTGTCGAATATTATTATTATCTACACTAATCTACACTGATATAATAAAGAGGTAAAGTTTGTTTTTTTATTTTTTTGTTTGTAGGAGGTAAGCTCTGGAACTACTGGTCCGATTGGAAAAATTTTAGCAACAATAGAAAGCTGCTTCACTCCTGAGTGACATAGGCTATATTTTATGTACGCGAGCGAAGCCGCAAACAAAAGCTAGTTAATTATATAAGTGATGTAAAGATATCTTTGTGGGATATTGTTTTTTTTGTGAAATAGAGAAAAAAATGTTTAGAAATTTCGGCCTGAAAGAAAACAACGTTTCTTTTACAGTGAAATAATGATTACTGGTTATCTTCGTGTTTTCCCATTTTTTAGTTTATTTTCTTGGTCTTATTTTTGTAGGCTAGTTTATTTTCTTGTAAAAAAAAGACATGTAGTCTTACCACAGAATCGAGAGTAACGTTAAAAATAATAATCATTAATATTTTAATAAAGAAATCTTAAAATATATATAAAAAAATACTATTTTTATTATTAACATTTAGGTGACGACCTACTTTTTTTTTGAGGGCGTGAATCATGCAATTACTTCTCTTGGTTTATTGTGGGGCGACATTATTATCGTTACTGTTGAAAATCACACGTTCTGAGGCAAGGATTGTCCATTTAGTATGAAATTCTAGCGCGCTAAGGAAAACGAGCCCCTAAAGTTCCATTTTACGTTTCAAAAACAGCCCTACATAAACAAAAGAGGAGCGTTGAAACCGAACACCATCGGCATCGTATCGACCGTCATGTCGAATGCAAAACTTCTCAGCTGCTTCCAGAGGACGTTCCAATTTTAAACTTTTTGAACTGGTAAGAAACGAGCCCTAGCCGTCGACATCACAAACACGTACGGTCGTCGGAGTCTGAAGTTAGCCTCTGCAAATGTCAGCTCTTAAAAACACGTAAAAAACTAAATGGTTTAAACAAAATGTTTATACCATTGCTGGCTGGTCTGCACTGTCCTTACATAATCAATGTCATAATACTGTAATATGGAAATATTGTAAAAGAAACAATTATTTTAAAAGAGTAACCATGGAGTTTCTTGCCGGTTCTTCTCCATAGGAATCAACCAATTTGGAACCGTGCACTAGCTTCTGACGTTTTACAAGTGCCCATGTAGGCCTATGTGAAATAAAAAGATTTTGACTTTGACTTTGACTTTGACTTTAAAAAAAAAGTTATCGCCGTTAAAACTAACAGTTTTTGGCATTTTTTTTTTAATCTTTATTTTTGTACGAGTCTTCAAGCGATAGAATTCGTATATCCCAACTTCAGACTTGCCAAGATGTCGGATCTTGGCAAGTCCCGCACTGTAGTGTTCCACGAGATGTCAATAAAATGTAGAAGTCCATAATATGCCTGCTAGGGCCATGGGGAAAAGTATGCAAGTAATCATAGAATGCAAAAAGTAATTGAAGTACTACAGGTACGGCTATAGCTAGTAAAAGACTGACATATCCACGTGCTCCACCCTAGAGCAAGAGAAGTCATTAGATTACTTTACCTAACCTTTTGATTGACTTTAAAAAAAATAAAGAAGAACCGTCATCGTGAACCGTCGTCTATCGCATTTCAGAACCTGTCCCTTAAAATAATTTTAATCAAAAGAGCAGCGTTGAAACAGGACATCACTGTATCGACCGTGATGTTGAACTCAAACCTTCTCAGCTGACTTCCAGAGGACGTCCCGATTTCAAACTTTTTAATCTTGGAAGAAACGAGCCCTAGCCGTCAACAACAAGTAGTATTCCACGAGATGTCAGCAAAATGAAGAAGCCCATAATGTCGATGCCTGCTAGCGCCATGGGGTTCTATAACTACTAACATCACTTGCACACATTGTATGCAAGTGATGTTAGTAGCCATAGCCAATGCAAAAAGCAATTGCAGGAATAAAGGTATGGTTATAGACAGTAAAAGTCTGACATACCCTCTTACCCTCCACCCTTTGATTTTCTTTGATTGACTTTAAAAAAAATATTAAAGAGGATTCGGCATTCCTATCGCATTTCAGAAACTGATCCTTAAAATAATTTTAATCAAAAGAGCAGCGTTGAAACAGGACATCACTGTATCGACCGTGAGGTTGAACTCAAACCTTCTCAGCTGACTTTCAGAGGTCGTTCCAATTTCAACCCTAAAATGTCGGTGTACTTTCGCAACAAACATAGGGAAAGCCAAAGCAGATACAATCTACTTCGATTGAGCCCGCATGTTGGCTACTTCACTTCGGAACGTTCGTGCTTTGAAAATTTTGTGTAGGTTGGTATAGTTATTGTGCAGGTTATTGTAGCGCTGTATATTGGTGATGTTGGTAGTATGCGTTTTAGAGTTGGTTGTGTACATTTATGTTCGCCTAACTGGTCAAAATGTATTGAACTTGCTGATTTTTTTCACGATATAAGATATGTAAAACTTTTTTGTTATCGTGGCTACAATCATGTGTTTAAGTATCGGTTACTAATTACCAGTCATCGTGTATACGTCACCTGCGCTAATTTTTAACAGTTAAGTTACGGTAAAGATAAAAAGAGTGGAGAGAGGCCTTTGTCTAGAAAAGAAATTGAACAAGCCAGAAAAAGGTTGCCCTGCTATTTGTAATAATAGAAGAGAAATACAGTCTCTAATAGGTTCACAATTCATCTATGGAATGTATCACAGTTTGTCTATGGATGATATATGGGCATGCCATAAATTATGGCAGAAGGCCCCCTCTTTGAGGCTGAAAAGACCTCACGGGTGGGGTTCTGACCACATTACGCAGGTTCTCACCGAACCTATCAGTTCGGGAAGTTCGGCGCGTACTGTTTCCGCAGGTCTCAAAGAGTTGTCAGCAAACCGTAGGAGCCTAGTAGAGCCGAAGCCTACTGTAGCCATAGACCAGCTTTAGAAAGGAAGGTCCCGCTATGAAGGGCTAGTAAGGAACAGGGTGGGTTTTTTAGTCAGTAAAAGTTTGACACTATCTCCCGCTCCACCTAAGGGTGGGAGATGTCATTGTATGATTTTTATTTTATCCACCCAAAAACCCCTATACCATAGACTGCAACATACATAAGTACATAACTGTCATCATGTATATGTATGGCACTTTTAAGTACCTACAGCTTTGCCAAACCGTTCAGGGAGTATCATGTTTTTATTTGTGTTTTTTTAAATAGGATCGGGTCAGATATGCCTTCTGCGTGTCAGACGAACTGTGAGCAAAAAGAGCCACTTATTGGATCCCATTAAGCATTAGACGATACCGCAGCACACCAGGGTGAAGGTGGAGAGATGAGCTGGTCAATTACCGGAGGGACCGGTCCGGGATGGCCCAACAGTGGGAAATAATGGGCTAAATAACTATTTATTTTACGTAGACTGACTATCCATTTGACCTCTGTAACCCCAGATTGGTTAGAGCCTGTTGACTGAAGAACCACACTTAATGGTATCACCATTGCCAGGAGAAGGCCTGGTGATTAATACTCCATACATAGTATTGAGTTTCTATAAGTTGAGAACAGTGGTGGCTGACTGGTAACAGCCCCAACTTACAAGTTGTAGGTCGCAGGTTCAAACCTAGCCCGGCGCATTACTCTGTGTAATTTAATCATTTCATCACAACAGCTCTCAAAACGGTGAAGGGAAATATGGCGAGGAAACCTGTATGTCCTAGAACCAATAATTTGAAGGCACAGGACATCAACCAACCCGCACTAGGTCCGCGTGGTAGATTAAGGCTTATTCCTTCTCCTAGAGAGGAGGCCTAAGTCCCAGCTGTGGGAACATTATAAGGCTGATGCTATATATTGGTTGTCCAATTCTCGCCCTCCTTTGACTTGGTGGTCTAGAATCGAGAGGGACCACAAGTTAGTTCGTCAGCAAGTGTTGACAACCCTGAATATAATATTTAAAGCCGATTTTTTTGGGAGACCAAACAATGGGAACAGGAGAGGACAAAGAAGAAGATTAGTTGTCCAATTGCAGGCCTTAAAGCATAAATATGTCCTATAATTCTATAGCTTAAAACGAAAAATAAAATGATGATATCATTACTCATATTTTCATTAGTATTTTCACCATTCTTATTTAGAATTTTCATAGAATTGATCATAGAATATATACAAACATACATATTATGCATATATTTGTAGTTTAATCCTCTCTACACTTAAATAAGACGCAATAGTATGCCGTCAGAAGAGAATGGTAGCTATGGCGTCATCACTCCAGCCTTCAAAAAAAAAATTGGCTGAGTGACCAATGGTAAAATTAGGCTGGCTGTTTGCTTTTTACATTAATCGATTAATCGATTTGCATCTATACATTAATCGAAAAGAAAAATTGCTGGCAGCATAGAAAAAAAAACATCTAATTGTTGCTTTAATTTTTAAAACACGTCATAAATTTCTTCGAATTCCTCATTCGAATTTGAAGAAAAACAAGAAAATAGCTCTATTCTTAACAAATGTAGAAGCCACAAGAAGGTTGCATATCTATAAAATCTATATGTCATTGTTCAGCGTCCTCCTATCGAACGGTTCACGAAACGAACTATAAAACGATTGTCGCCATCAATTTTGCATGCCACAAACACGTATTGTAAGCACATATAAAAATATATGACTGTGATAATTTTAGAATGGTAAAATAGATAAAAAAACTTACATTTTTCTCTTCTTTCCGGTGCGACTTATTTAAAGATGAATTCAGGCAGTGGCCCGTTTATCGATCCCGTGAGCACTTGAACCTTATCACCGAACGATTACATTCACCAGTTAAATCGCCTCTCCCAACTGTATTACTTCACTGTCCGACACCAAATGAATGTAATTTATGAATGGAAGGCTCTCACTAGATTTCCCGACAAATATATCGGGCAGTGATCTATTTTTAGTCACACCTTTCCCGACAAAAACCTCCTATTTCACGTTAAATTTAACCCCATGAACACACACAGTGGTTTGACGTACGAACTAGAGTAAAAAGACGCCGAAACTGTGATCTAAAATGTGGATATTTTTCAGAAAATATAGACAGAAAGTGGAAAACCTTCCGCGACGAGGTTTCCCGATTTGTATGGGAGAGGGCGCGTCGGTACTCGCCATAATAGGCATGTATTGTCTAAAAATACCAACTGTTCACAACATCATTCGAATTACCACCTTATTTTATCTCTTTAGAGTTGAAATTCCAATACAGATTTAATTGGAGGGTGCATCAATGTGTGGTAGTTTGTTAAAGGAGTGTGCGTGGAGTTTTTGCGCATGCGTCGTGTGACAGTTGGATGGTAACAAAAATCAATCCGCGTCGGTAGGTGGGAGTTACGTAATGAGAGGGACATGAACACGTCGACAACTATACTTGCCCTTAATTGGTATTAATCTTCAAAATAACAAATGGAATTCCACGGCGTTCTTATAAAAACAAAATGGACTATTCAAAATTCAAAATATGATTCTAGAATGATATTTCGAATAAAGAATAAAAATTCTCTTTGTTAAACGTGTTTGTGAGTGGGCGAGTAACGTGGGCGCTCTCGTATAACAATGCTTAGTACTGGTCGTTGTTTTTTTTTTTAATTATTGTTTATTTCTAGAAACTGCTATATAAAGAGAAGCTTATTAAACCAGAATTTTCTCTGTAATGTTATAATACCTTTATTTTTCTGTAGTTTGTTGTGGGCGGGCTTAATAATTATCTTGTACTAAATGTTACTCCCACGCACGTAGAATTTCTTCTGTAGACTCATTAAGCTTCATTATTTACATGTGTTTATTAAGTACCCTGCTTTTCACGAAATGAGTAATTATTCTTAGTTAATTATTGCTGCTTTTGATTGAGTTAAAAACCTATAAATATATTTTACTGTATTTTGCCCGCGGCTTCGCTCCCTTCAACTGATTACTCTATTTCACTCTACCCTACTCTGCTTTACTCTACTCTATCCTTGCTACTCTAACTGACTTTATCCTACTCTACCCTACTTTATCCTAATCTGCTAAGGCAGATTACAGGGTAGAATAAGTCAACCCTAGTGCCTACTCTGCGTGACTCTACCCTACTCTACCCAATTTTTTTCTTGCATAAGAATCTTTTCCTGACAATAACAAACACAAGAAAAAGAATTAGAGAAATCAGTTCAGCTGTTCTCGAGATTTGCGCTTAGCAACAATTCTTTTTCATTTTCAGAGGTTTTTATTGGATTAATCTTACACAAATTTATGTTTTGATTTCTATAGATGCTTAGATAATATCCACAAGATATCTGTGTATCCAAAATATCTGAAGAAAGATGTGTAATAGCATCATAATCACGTAAGCGCGGTTGTATGAAAATGTATATCGGGTTGGTCGCTCTTAAGCTGTTCATTTTTGTATTGTAGTTAAACGATGGGCTTAGCGATAGCGTGATAGGACTAGTAGAAAAAAAATGTAAAGCCTAACGCAAATAAATACGGTACGAGGGCAAGAAAATAATGATGATATTTTAATATACTTTATTTAATACTAGCTTTTGTCCCCGGCTTCGCCCGCGTACATAAAATATAGCCTATGTCACTCAGGAGTAAAGCAGCTTTCTATTGTTGCTAAAATCTTTCCAATCGGACCAGGAGTTCCAGAGATTACCTCCTACAAACAAAAAAACAAAAAAAACAAACTTTTTTTTTAGTCAGTAAGAGTCTGACACTGGTCTCCCGCTCCGCCCAAGAGCGGGTTTCGTCATTCGATGATTTTCACCTACCATAAAAAAAAAACCTCTTTATTATATTAGTGTAGATAGTGTAGATATCACAATCTATCGTAGGGACTCTGCAAAAGGTTCGAAGCCTACTGGGGCCCAGGGTCTCTTTCTGAAAGGAAGGCTTGGCCCCAGCACGTCAGGCAAAGAAGGAACGGGGTGGCGAGCTTCTCATTGCTCGCCGTCCGCAAGCCCACGCCTACGATGGCCGGTCCAAACTCTGAGCTGCTATACATACATTTTTAATGGAAACACCATTATCATCAGCCTTTTTTAATGTTCCCACCTCTGGAACTCCGGCCTCCTCTCTAAAAGAGGGAATGAGCAGGAATTCACCACGCGGGCCTTGCAAGTTTCCTCTTTGAGGTGTGGCTGGAAAGACCTCACGGCGTCCTCACTTTTCGCATGACGTAGGTTCTTACCAGATATGGTAAGTTCGGGAGGTACCTGCCCCGGATTCGTAAGGAAGCAAAGCCCGGGAGTCGTCACTGTGTGGACCGCCCGGAGAATTCGGTTGTGTCCTCGTTGGGGAGATTGGCGACTGCAAACAACAAGATAAAAGAAAAACCTAACAGCATTTTTTGTTAGACCTAGAAATTAAACCTAAAACCTGGTTGCGGGATTGTTCGAAAGACTTACCTATCATGTCCCAGAACCACAAAAGGCAACTAAAGAAACCCAGCTAGGCTTTAGTAAATAAAATTCTCATACTCCTTCTCGCTCTACTCTAGAGTGAAAGAAGTCATTTGATGATTTCCAATACTATAAAATAAACCTACACTTTTCAATACAAATGCTTACATAATAAAAATGAGCTTTATATACACGAGGCTAAAGTCGATATTCGAGTTAGAAGCGATAACTTGAAATTATCTTAAATTATTAATTCAAGTAGGTACAGCCAGGGGCGTAGATAGTTCACCAACGGCCCAGGGAAAAAAAAAAACTGGGGCCCCTTTTTTAGATGGGAAACCATCAAATAACCTCTTTTACTCTGGGTAAAGCGGGATGAAGTCTCAAACTTTAACTGACTTAAACGAGCTACAGCACTAGTTGAATTATTTGCTATGGTTAAATGCAGCCCTCCACTTCGATTCAGACCCGAGAATCGGTTACTGCGCATTCATGGCCGACCGTCATATTGGTTCAACTTTTGTGACGTGGATTATAATGTATTTTCGCATCTCAATCGAAGTAGGGGGCTGCGCGGAACTACCGTCAATGATTCAACTTATTTGCCCCGTATTATAACATGATTAAAGTAAGTGACACAGGCCTCATAGAGGGAGAGGGAATGGGCCATAATCTACCACGCGAGCTTAGTGCGGATTGGTGGATGTCACATGTCTTCGAATATGTGGATCTAGCATATTTCTCACGATGTTTTCCTGCACAGTTTTGAGATGAAATAAATTACACAAAGTAATGCGCCTGGCAGGGTTTGATCCCGCGATCTACAACTCGTAAGTCAGGGCCGTTACCACTTGCTGCCACTGCTTACCTAGGTACCCAGTGTTGCAGCCAATTTTAAATACATTTGGAAGGTGGGAGTAATTCTCGATAGTTCAATAAGAGGTTGCCCTCCCCGTAAAATTGGGGGCCCTGGGGCACAGCACCGCCTAGCCTTTCGGTAGCTACGCCATGTGGTACAGTCTCGCTCCCTAAATTCGCGGAAACCCAAACAAATGACGGCTCTAATTCGTAAACCAATCAGAGGTCATGTCAGATCAACATTTCTTCTTATGACTAATCCTCGCCTTGACACTTGTCTGGTAATGTTATTATAATACGTCTGTATTTGGTTATATTTTGTTTATGATGTGAAAGGTCAGAATAAATTATGTATATGTTACAACCTTTCTAAGCAATATTTTATTTTGTGTTGGCATCATTTGTTACGTCATGCTCGTAAACAGTCTCTCAGTTGAGACTGGTCATCTATAACAGTACAGTTTTTTTTTTTGGCCATTGTCACACAACGCCGTCTAGTCTCAAGCTAGGCAGAGCTTGTGTTATGCGTACTAGGCAACTGATAAACATTCTTATATATTTCTAAATACATACATACCTATTATAGATAAATTACACCCAGACACAGAACAAATAATCATGCTCATCACACAAACATTTGTCCTGGTTGGGAATCGAACCCAAAACCTCCGGCATAGCAGTAAAGGTAACTACTAGGCTGACAGGCCAATCAAATATGAAAAAAGTTAAAACATTTTAAAACCAGTTGCGACTGGTTATCTCTTACAGTACGGCCGCTGGAACTTGGCGAATCTGAAGTAAAGCGCTTCTAATTTTAGCGCTAGTACACTCGTTAAAAAAAAATAATTTATAGAATAGCCAATTGCAGTTCTTATTGCTGATAAAAACTGTTATTGGTATTTTTTTTAAACTTTATTTTTATACGAGTACACAAGAACTAATGTTCGCAAAGTCTAACATCAGACTCGCCAAGATGGCCGCGGCCGTACTGTAACAAAAAGTGGCAAAAAGATGTTCTTAATTTAAAAATGGAAACTGGAATACTTATTTCAATTTCTATTTTTGAATTTTTTTTTTCAATTTATATATATTTTTTTTAATTCACAAAATGGAATGGACAAGAAAGATTTTTTTAACATACCTACATAAATGTAAATAAGTTATTGCTTTTACGTTCTTCTCCATAGACATCTACACTTTGGGATGTGCAACTAGTCTCCTTTTGATTTTTTTGATATTTTAAAAGTTAAATGAAATAAATGTTTTTATTTTGAATTTTTACTTTTGTCATTAACTGATATCACTCAGATCGTTATCCAAAATGCAGAGTGGTAATGTGGAATTATTGCGGGTTTTTTGCTGCCGGCTATAAAAACCTTTTTTTATATACCCATATAATTCGTTTAGGTATATAAATACTCAAACGAATTAGATTATCCAAGCAAGCAAGATTTTAGAATAAGTCACGATTGTCAGTTGCTGTCTACAACTGGGTTTCTTATGTGATAGTCGCAAGGCTATTTCCAGCTACTTTACACGCAGGCTTGCGGACGACGAGCTTAGGGTAGCTCGTCATCCGACAAGGATTAAATGCCCTACCACGGTCTTAACGTGACCCATTTGACAGCCCAAACTGAACTGTAAGGCTGTATAGAGAGTGAGTATCTCTATCTCCCTCACTTGCACATTTGATATTTTAATTACGTCATGGTGAGACTCCAGGCTCGGGTAGACAACGCGCTATATTTCTTGCGTACTTCAAAGAAAGGTTAGCAGGATTGACGGGGCTCGGTGGGTGTCAGACGCCCACTACAGCTACAATCCCACAGGATTGTTACACAGAGTTACTGTGTTCCTGGAACGCAAAAGGCAACTGATACTCATGTTTTAGTTAGTAAACAATCTGACATTATCCCTCACTCCATTCGGGCGGATAATTTATTTTATCATTTCTCACCCAAACAAAGATTTGCTTAAAACTAGTATAGTGCGTTTTTTTTATGGTAGGTAAAAATCATCCAATGACGAATCCCGCCGAAACAGTATCAGACTCTTACTGAGTAAATAATCTACCCCGTTCCTACGTTGTCATTTATACCAGGGCCAGGGCTTTCCTTTCAGACGCGAACCCAAGGCCCCAGTTGGCTCCTGCACGGTCCGTTTGGTTTGCTGACAACTCCTTGAGGCGCGCGGGAATAGTGCGCGCCGTCGACGTGGGCTTGATCCGGACGATTAGCAGAAGATTGGACAGCGAGCCACCCATTGTTCACCATCCACAAGCCCGCGCCTATGGCGGCCAGAAATAAGTTATTTCATGATGTCTCACCCAAACAAAAACGTGCTTAAAACTGATATAGTGCATGGCAAATGAGTTAAACCTAATGCTATGGTCATCCGCAGCTCCCCCACTTTGATTGAGACCCGAACATCGTTTACTGCGCATTCAAGGTCAACCGCCGTCATGGTTCAACTTGTGTGACCAGGATTATACCTGTTTTTAAATCCAGTTTTTCAAATTAGTTATTTTTAGAAGACTCTAGACGAAAGTTACTTAATATTCTTTCTGCTTCGCACCCTCGTGTAGACAAACACCCACGTAAAATAAAGAAGTGGTATTTATAGAATGGTGACAAGACTGTCAAAGTGCTGTAGTTCTTAGAACGGGCGTTATAACTTGGCGAGCCATATTTGGGCTTGTTTTTATGGTGGGAAAAATCATCGAATGACGAAATTCCTCCATTGGGCGGAGCAGGCGAGACAGTGTCAAACTACTACTGAATAAACTACCCACCGTTCCTTCTTGTCTTAGCTCAAGACCCCGGTGTTTCGCTTTCGCATCAACCTTTGGCCCCAGATCCTACAAGCTCCCGGCCTCCCCTTTAGGAGAGGGAACGGGCCATAATCCACTACACGGGCCCAATGCGGGTTAGTGGATAACACATGTCTTCGAATATTTGATTCTAGGACATGCCGATTTGTTCACAATGTTTTCCTTCACCGTTTTGAGAGCAGTGGTTATAAAATAAATTACACAAAGTAATACGCCTGGCTAGGTTTAACCCACGACCTATAACTCGTAAGTTGGGGCCTTTATTTATTTATTATACACTTTCTTGTACAGCAAGACTAAAATATATTGAAAGGAAAACTTATAATATAAAAATACAATCGGCGGCCTTATCGCACTCGGCGATTTCTTCTAGGCAACCTTGTTTGGATAGAAATTGTCAAGACGCAAAATGGGGTTGCTCTTGGTGCAAGTACAAAAGTAAACAAAAAACGCATGAGTATTAAATACTAAAACCTTTACCACTCGGCCGCCACTGCACTCACTCAATATGCGTCATACTTAACATTTTATTGCACAACCTTAAACTTCAACACCTTATTGCACTGCACCTGATGTAAAATTGTTATAAACTATAATTAATCTAAATCCGGAAGCTATTTATGGACGGAAGTATAATAATACATAGTAAAGTGAACCGGTCATGTGCTATTTCGCGTCAATGTCAATTCCGAGGTGAACCGGAGTGTTGGAACAGGTGTCAACGTGCGTTTAGGCGTGACTGTGATAGTATGATGCAACTGATCTGTTTGCGTCATGTTTATGATGTGATTGAAAAAAAAATACTTAACTGCGTAAAAAATAACTTTAAATAAAGACTAGTACAATGGGGTTGATGTATCCATGTGGATAAAAACCCCTATTAAATATATAAGAAAAAAAAATAAAGACTATAAAGACAAGTTCAGTCCAGTAGTCTACACTAATATAATAAAGAGGTAAAGTTTGTTTTTTTGTTTGTAGGAGGTAATCTCTGGAACTACTGGTTCGATTGGAAAAAATTTAGCAACAACAGAAAGCTGCTTTACTCCTGAGTGACGTAGGCTATATTTTATGTACGCGGGCGAAGCCGCTGACAAAAGCTAGTGTAGAAATAAATTCAATAGCTTTAATTTACACGGGCCCAGGACAGGACCCATTAAAATAGTTTAGCAATACTAAAATCATTCCATCTAATGTGGGTCCCGACTGTTGTAGTCAACACGTTTGCTACTGTGTCTTTCGTTGCCTTTTGTTTTCTAGGACCACGGGTTTTCGTTTTCACAGTCATAATGACTGTGATGTTGACTTTTTTTAAACGTCATCAGGATCTAAGAATATTCGGGCTATCAAGATGAATGTAACGATATCTAAATTATTTAAATGAGTCCAGAGGTTTGAAAGATATGAAGTAATAAAGAATATTACTTACATACAGGTCTGTATGTAAGTAATATTCTTTTTAGAGGTGAGATAGTGGTCATTGTCAATAAAAAATATATAAATCATTACTTAATATATCACGTTTAGTTTCCATCATTGTTGTTGATAGATCCAGTCTTGGTAAGGTTTGATAAATTTATTGAAGACTTACTTCCAGGCCACTCTTCTTTGTCTTTGGAACTCGTATGAAATTATGATAATAACTGTTCAATTTATCACTATTCATAAAGAGTAAATTAGTATTCGCAATGGCGGCCTTGTCTTAATTATTTACACTAATGAGGAGATCAACTAATTTGCAAAGAAGATACGTGCCTTCATTATAATCCACAGGGTGAAATCTTCATGTGGGCGTGTATGGCCAATTCTAAACCTATGAATATTTATACAAGTAATAACAATTTAACGATTAGCTTCAGGGAGTTTCGAACTCTATTTTGATAAAACCAATTTAGCGTTATTGATTCTTGAAAAAATTTACGGTGAAGGAAAACATTGTGAAAAAGCCGCACTGGGCCCACGTAGTGGATCACGGGTCATTTCCTTTTTTAGTGAGGAGGCCTGAGTTAGCAGTGGAAACATTATAGTTACATGTAGAGGATATCTCACCTATAAGCCCAAACGTTTTTGGACCACATTCATTGTATGTACAGCTAAGGAGTAGTATTATTAATTAGTAAAATTTATTTTTCCTAATATACCATCTTAGATCGATAATTATGGATAAGGTCATTACTAGGCAAGCGTACTCCACCATCGACCACATTGTCACTTTTCATCAGGTGAGATCAATATCTCATCCGATTAAAAGTGACGATGTGGTCGCACTTGATCACTGTCAAGCGCGAGCCTATGAAAAAAAAAATTTTTTTGGGACGTAACAACAAAATTACAATGTTATGATTTTTTTTTAAATCTGGCTACATGCTTTTCAGAGTTCTAGGTCAGTGTGAAGTACCTTATGAATTTTGATTTCATTGTGTGAAATATACATTTTTTATGACATAAAAGGCCGTATCTTTGTTTTGCGTAAACTTAGAAGTTTGTTTTGTTTCACGGCGGCCCCATACCAAGCGAATGGAGATTTAAGTAGGTTAGGTAGGCTTTAATTTCAACTCGATACCTCCACGTGTTCTTCAGACAAAGGGTCTTGACAAACAGATAACAGCGTGATCCTGTAAGGGTTCCCTTTTTTCTTTTGAAGAACAGGGGGCTTAGACAAACTCACATTCTCACTAACGATAACGAAATTCGAAACTCCAAATGTATGGAATACATATGCCTTCGAAAAGTCACGTGGTCAAACGTTTTCGATTCGCTAATTGTTATTAGTTGTTTATACGTCAAATTGGACGTTTTAATTCGATAACCATAGCCAAGAAGTTGTTATTTTATCGAACCAACACTTCGACTTATCGATATGTTAGTCGATGTCACTTTGTCTACCATTTGTGGTCGACATCGTTAAGGCGAAATCGAACTTAGAAATGGACTCGACACGGAGCGATTGCCACTTGTCTAGGGCCCCAGAACTCCAACTAAAGGCTGATCAGGCTTAGGTACCGTGTACAATGAAAAATTCCGTATTTTTTATTACCAAGCCAAGCCTTCTGTTTCGAAAACATTACGATCCATTACAATCAAGTAATGTTTACGGCGACATCTTGACCTCTTCTAACATCTCGAGAACATTCCTCAGAGCTGTCAGTGAATGAACGCAGTGTTGCAACGGTATGGACGCTGCTGAGGCCGTTGGGACCTTGACGAGATTGAGGTATATCGATGCATCGATTTGTTTCGACTATGAGAAGAATTTAATCTTCGAAACTACTTATAGCTAGAGTACGGTAAGCAGCACATCAGACGACAAACTGTCAAAATTCTGCAAACGATTTTCAACTCTTAATCATAATATAACAAGGTTCAAAATGTATTGGAGAAATCTGACAGATTTGTATAGTCTGATGTGCACTTGTGCAGCTGACTGTACCATTACAAATCCAATCTTTCTTTACCTTCTAGCGTCACTTTACGTAATGCTGAGGGTCGTTACCACCCACTTCATCATTTTCACTCTACTAATTCGGGAGTACAATCTTTAAATCTTTATAATTTTTTATTAGAATTATTTTTAATTTTGTTTTTTTTAATTTTATTGAATAATAACATCAAAAAATTTCATGCTAAAAATTTAATTTGTAAGGTATATACTGAACCCAACTTTAGGCAAATAAATGATTATCTTATCTTAAAAAAAAAACCATGATCGGCCTACCGATTGACAGGGAAAGTGGGTAAACATAATTAACTATGTAAAAAAAAACTTACAGCGAAACGTCGATGTATATCTCTTTTGTTGCTTGATGTCGGTCAGAGTTGGCTTTCTTCCGATTTTAGGCACGCAATTTACGGTTTTTTTCTAAACTTTTCCACACGAGTGCGGAAAAGTGCATAAGGTCGTCATCACCATAATTTATTGCATTTGTCGCATCAGGCTAAGTGTTTATTTTTTCCGTTTATTTATTCCTTCGTTAGTGTATTGGAAAAAAATCCTGAAAATTTGTCACTGCAGCTCGATTCCGTAACACTGTCCACTAGTATCAAAATGTACTATTCCAGTACCTAACAAGCTTAAAATCACTACCTAGATACTTGGAAAATAACTATTAAAATAATAATTGAAAATTCTAGGTATAGGCGGGCGTTCAACACGTGGATCTTTTAATAACCTTGTTACCAACGTAACATATTTATGAAAAAAATAAAAGGTTTCTTTTTATGAATTTCTGCGAACACTTTTGAATGGAAATATTCCGAGAGTCGGCCGTACATAATACGACTTTGCTGATGAATAACACATGTACGTATATTAATACTTCAGATGTATGTACAGGAATACATAGTATTACTTTTCATGTACTTTTTCTTTATACCTTTCTAGTGTCCTGCCCAAGTTTTGAGAAAAAAAGAATTTCAAAGATCTCTAAAACTCATGTGTTAGTGTTCTTTGAAATTCTTTTTTTTTTAACGGATTGCTTTTAAATGGGTTATCCTGTCATTGTTGACTAGTTGTTACAATGTAAGAAATAAAGTTTTTTTTTGTAAAAAAAAAATAGGTATCTCAAGAAAACATATTCTCGCGAGGTTCAAGCGTGACGGAATAACAAATATGCACACATTATACAAACTTTTACCATTATAATATTAGTGCGTAATTTAGGCATCAATTTTATAATTTTTGTACACACATATAATAAATGGTAAATAAATGATAAATGATCTTTATTTTGTAGGTAGGTTTAAAAAACACTTTTACACGTCTTTTTTTTATGCTAGATGAGTCCGGTGTTTCCTAGCTGACTACCCTGAGAAGAAACACCGAAACAAACTCAGGGATCAAAGTCTCTTTTAAAGTCCACACAGAAAATATGTATTGATCAAATCACATAAGAACCATGCAGATTTGTCTGAGATGGTCTTTTGAAGAAAGATCTATAAGAAAGATCCATAATATAAGAAGAAGATAAAATATTATAGAAAAGGTACAAAGGTACTGCTCATTTCTAACAGAAATTTCTTTCAGCAGAGCCGATAGGAATGTAGACAAAATTGTGTAGAAATAAAAAGAGGAGTAAATTAAAACTTAAATGAAATACATAATATATATACATATTTAAATATCAAACTAGAGAGGAAATATAGTGCTCTTTTATTTTAGATTTGAAGATCGAAAAAGTTTTTAAGTCTCGAATGCTAGGCGTAAGAGACTTCCACAACCTTACCGCATGGACAGAGAAAGAATAGGAGTAGTAGCTGGATTTATGAATAATATTATTGTTAACGTTCTTAAACGATTTTTTTACGTTCCGGGAAATCGATTAAGTTAAGTATTAAGTTTATTGCATGGCAGTAAGCAGCATTTCTTGTATTTGTGTTTGTTTTAAAACATGTAAAACATAAAAAATGATTTTACATAGTCAAAAGTGCGTTAAAAATGAATAATAATGATAAAATTTGTGAGCTATCTGGCAAGTAAGAGCTGTTTGTGATATTTTTATAGATTAGTTGTTTGTTGATTGTTATGGAAACACATTCATTATGAGTACAGCTAGATAATGTTATTTTTTGTTTTTTTATTTTATTTTATTTTTTGTTAATTTTATTTTTGGTGTGCAATAAAGAATATATCTATCTATAAATAAATTCCCTATTAGTGTCTGTGTGTCTTAATTGCGGGTCTATAACCTTTCGAATACCGTAATAAGAGACATCATAGAAAGAGACACCTATTGTCTTTCTATGGTGTCGCGAACGCCGGCGTCCACATACCTACGGGCTCAAGATTTTAAGCATACAATAAGAGTCAGGTACAACGGCGAGTTAGGACAAAACTTAATTTTGATATAGATCATGTATTTAAAAGAAAAGGGAGTTAGTGATAGTGTGACGGGTGACAGGACAGAGTAGAAAAAAAAACATGTTGCACCGACTCCAAGTAATATGGGATAAGGGTAGGATGATGATCATGTATTTGATGCCGATGTTTTATTTTCAGTGATTATACTTATTCCGTTGATATCGAAACAACACTTTGTTCCGGTAAGATCTTCTTATTAGTTTACTTATAATCGATTGGGAATTCGATTTATACTACGCTTATTTTTAAAGATGCATGGAATCATGCGTTTGATCAAAGTGCCCAACGAGAACCCACTCTTTTTTTCTGTATAAAACCATCCAAAAACCAAACATTCGAACACATGTGACATCTTCCAATCCACACTGGGCCCGCGTGGTGGATTATGGCCCATGCCCTCTCGTAGAGAAAAGGCCTGTGTCCTAGCAGTTCGAACATTAAAAAGGCTGATGATGATGACTATACCGCTATGTTCTTCTTTCGCATCAACCCTTTGTCCCAAGAGGCTTCGACCCTGCTGAACTCCTACAGTTTGCTGACAACTCCTTGAAGCGCGCGGGAACAGTGCGCGCCGGCGACGACTTGGGCTCGGTCTGGACTGACTATGCTGGAGGTCTTTTCAATTCCCACCCAAGACTTGTGTTTGTGTGATGAGCACGATCATTTATTCTAAGTTTGGGTGTGATTTATCTATGAATGACAACCCACCCCAGCTTCGCATGGGTGCAATGGTGATATTAAATATTACTAGTTATTATTAGTTTGGAACTAGATGGTGTTGTGTGAAAGTTGTGGAATATGAATTTATTTATTTAAAGTACTGCCACATCACATACATTTAACATTGTTGCAAACATTTGTAATATTATGGTCTGATGTACGCGACAATAAGGGCGTACATAGCATTTACTATTTTACAGCTCTTAATTATATAAAAAAATGCAAAATACACAATAAAAATATAATTAATTGTTATTATTATTATTGAAAGTGTTGTTGTACAGGATCAGGAACTAAACCAGTGTCTTCTAGCTGACATTTGTAATCACACGTGGATTCCAGAGTGTGGGTATGAGTCAAACCACACGCATTACCGGCTGTTCATAGATGAGTGTGATGTGTTTGAGTATAATTGTGATTATAATTTGTGTAAGTATTAAGACTGTGGCCAACTTAAAATGTCAAACTCCAGAAAATTGGGAACATATTTCTAGAGTGTGACATTCTGAGTTGTCAAATCGTACCTAGTCTAGAATTAAAAAACGAACTATACCCGACTACGGCAAAGCCAAAATTGTGTTATATTTATGACAGGCTAGATGTGTATTTGTGTATGTTTATCTGTTCCATTATAGCTTGTAAACTGCTGAGGTATTGTTCTTTTTTTTTGTTGAGGTATTGTTGGAACTGTCTTAATCATCCGTTGAACATAGGCTACTTGACGTGTCATAAAAGTTAATATAGCGTGTGAGTGTGTGTTAAAACACATACGGTGTTACACAGTGTTTAATATCATTTGAAAAGGTTTTATTTATACTTGTCAAAATATAACAAATTAATGTAGCGACTCAAGATCAAAAAAAGTAAAACCACTAAAATAAGACTACGAAAAAAAGTATGAAACAAGATTTTCAGGATGCTGAAATGTTATTAACGTGTAACTAGAAAAAAAAGAAAAGAAAAAAACACACACAACTAACAACAACACAACACAACTAACTACAGCTTTACTTATTGATCTGTTCTTCCACTAACCTGTCTTCTACACTAATATTATATATATATATATATATATATATATAATATAATAAAGAGGTAAAGTTTGTTTTTTTGTTTTTATGTTTTTTTGTTTGTAGGGGGTAATCTCTGGAACTACTGGTCCGTTTGGAAAAATTTTAGCAACAATAGAAAGCTGCTTTACTCCTGAGTGACATAGGCTATATTTTATGTACGCGGGCGAAGCCGCTGGAAAAAGCTAGTATTTCATATTCTTTCGGTTTCATTCTTCTTGGTTTCATATTCTTTCGGCGCCTTTTTTTACCGTAGCCGGGTTTTAGTATGTATATTTTTTTAGAGTTCCGTATCTGTAAATGAAAAAATGCAACCCTTATAAGATCACTTTTTTATCGTTCTGACTTCTGACTCGACTGTCAAGACCATTTATCTCAGGAGCATGTGATCGTATCGAGTTGAAATTAAAACTAAATATTCAAGTCTGCGGTTCCTTGAAGTCGTGAAATCAAACTTCTTAGTTAAAAAAAAATAAAGGATATGGCCATTTATGTCGCCAAAAACGTACGAGTATATTTCAGTCCGTCCCTCCTGGTCCCTAGACGACTTGCGCTTGCAACCGTCCAGAAAGCGAATATTTGTAATACAGTATCTACAGTTCTACACTAATATAATAAAGAGGTAAAGTTTGTTTTTTTGTTTGTAGGAGGTAATCTCTGGAACTACTGGTCCGATTGGAAAAATTTTAGCAACAATAGGAAGCTGCTTTACCATATATTATATATTTTTTGTACGCGGGCGAAGCCGCTGACAAAAGCTAGTAATATAATATTTATAATTGGCTTTGTAATGATTACGGTTTCCTATTTAAGTCTGTTTTTACTAGCTGTAAGTTAAAATAAATAAATAATATTAAAGTAGCTAGCACTGTTGCATTTAGTCCGCCTATGTACCACTACTATACATGCAGTTTAAATAAATAAAACTTCCAATTCCAGTGTATAAAGTTACAAATTATTCGGAATGCTTCAGTGCATCTCCGGGCTGTCTACCCACTCCAAAATTATTGACAAGAGTCCAAGGGTTCTACATCTACTATGCCGATGGAAGAAGGGTCATGTACAGCTACACAACACCTGCACATCCACAAAGAAGAACCACGTATCTGACAAAATCTACTAAACATCGCACAACTAACTGGATCCAGAGGAGGAGATATACCCCGCAAGCAACGGGAAAATACAAACCCTGGTCTGATTTCACAGCTAACAAAAAACGGGTCACTCATTTTCGAGATGCGCGCGAAACACGCATTCTGAATCCACCACTCTTAGAGACTCCACCGATATTATTCGTCGCGAAGCCTCCGACTAAATTGACTACAAAGCTGACTACGAAACGGACCACAAAACCGACTACAAAACTAACTACGACAAAAAGAAAACCAACTACGCAGGTAATTAATAAAAATTAACAATTTATTTATTTTTGGTTGTAGCAGTGGTAGCCGAGTGATAACGGCCCTGACTTACGTGTTGTAGGTCGCGGGTTCAAACCCAGCCTGGCACATTGCTTTGTGTAATTTATTCCATCAGGAAAAACGGTGAAGGAAAACATCGTGAGGAAACCGGCATGTCCTAGAACCAAAAATTTGAAGACATGTGACATCCACCAACACGCACTGGGCCCGCGTGGTGGATTACGGCCCATTCCCCTCTCTTATAGAGGAGGTCTGTGTCCCTGCAGTGGGAACATTAAAAAGGCTGATGATGATGAACAATTTATGTTTGAGCAGTGGTTGCCAAGCGGTAACGACCCCGACAGACGCATTACTATGTGTAATTTATTTCATCACTACTGCTCTCAAGACGGTAAAGGAAAAACATCGTAATGTAACTGACTTGTCAGAGAGCCAAAGATTCGAAGACATGTGATATTCATCAACCCGCCCTGGGCCTGCGTGATGGATTACTCTCCTAGAGAGGAGGCCTGCGCCCCAATAGTGGGAACTTTCATTATATTCATTTGTACTATGATGATGCTATTGGAGACCAAAAACCTTTTTTTGTTACATGTGAAAAGGTATATATAAATACAGGTACGACCCGCTCCGCAAGTAAGGCGACGGTAAACAGTCCATTTTCGCCAAAACCAATTCCTGTGGTTTTATACAGAGACTGAACTAAGCGAGAAGTTTCTCAATCAGAGCAAGTTCAGCGTTATTTTTTTTCATAATTATGAGCAAACGATTGTAGCTCGTCTATTTTCACTCACATCTCGGTAGATCTATAATGCTAAGAGAGCGAAGTAATTCTAACTGAACACACGAATCCCGTCTTCTGATGGGCCCAGTGAGAGAGAGTTCTCTCTATTTTATTGCACAGCTCGTGTGAAAACTAGGTTACTTTATTAGGATTCAATATTTTAAATTATAAAATTAATAGTAGTCTCGATATACCAAGAAGTCTCGGCAGAATTGGTCCTAGCAAAATTTTAATATGAAAAAAAAAACACAATGAGAAATTACAATTACAACCTATTGTTTAGGAAATGTTAAGTGACAAACACACGTATATAGTAATTATTCTTTCACAGCTGATCCGGACGGCAACAGTTAGGACGGTTGTACTAAATAAAATAACGGTATGGAGAAATGGGACTATGTTTTTCAAGGTCATCAAAGGATTTAAAACTCCAATTACGGACGTTGATTCCAATTTTTTGGAGTAACTCGACATGCTAACTAATTATTATTGTTCATATTAATAAAATAAAAATAAAATAATTCTTTTTGTACTCTTATGCCAGATTGACCCTTAAAAATATGCTCTAACATGAGGATGTTAGAGAATATTTTTACGGGTCAATTTCTTTTTCGTTAATGCAGCATGTATGTATCCTTCTTCTATACTTAAAATCAAAAGGTGTATAAATGTACCAGGGCCTGAGCCTTCCTTTCAGACTCCAACCCTTGGCCCCAGTTGGCTTCGACAATTCTGCAGAGTTTCTTTCAGTTTGCTGACAACTCCTTGAGGCGTGTGGGAATAAAAAGGCATGGTGAAAATCACTTATCTTCTGTGGAGATGTTGGCATGGATTAGCAACGTATCTTTTATGGAAAGGAACTCTTAACCGAGCTTAGATACAGATTCTTTGGACTGGTCCAAAAAGACTACGCGGTTTAGACGTATTGTAAAAGCTTTTGTACGAGGAATCTGTGGGTCAGGCACAACAAAAGATCTCTGGATGCCTGCATGTCTAGTATAATAATATCTACAAGATGATGTTGGGGCAGCCTCGCTTCTGTATCGGGGATGTTTGCGCTATAACGGACGGATGGCTTTCAAGCCGAGCCAAGAACACTGGATCCCTGATCTTCACAAAGCGTGGCAGTTGCAACAGAATTTTGAAGACTGTGGCTCTCTATAGCGAAGAGACCCTGTTAGTCTCTTCGCTTTAGAGATCTTTAATTAAGCGTGTAATTTGATGTGGTTTAACTTTATTTAATTTGTATTTTATTTTCATTGTAAATGTTGATGTAATATTCTGATTTTAATACTGATTTTGATATTAGTTATGATTTAATTCAAATGTTTATTCAAATTGCTATTATTATTTAAATTGTAATGAATTGCATTCGAAATTTTTATTGGCAAGTAGATCAAGGTTTTTTGAATTAAAGATGGAAATAAAATGTGCTTTTTGTTTTATTTTAAAAACCTTGAATATCCCAAGTTGATTGTTAGTAATTTCGACATCAATAAGGCATTCTGCGATGATACTTGTATTAAATGGCATGATTCGGTTGGGTAACAAGTACTACCTACACGATTTTTATACTTAGGTCCAGTATAGTGTAGAAGGCGATGCATTAATTAACTTTTGCAATACAGTAATTTGTTTTTGTGTTCTGTATTTTTTTCTTAAATTACCTGAGTGATTTAAAAAACAATATGAGCAAGAGAAACCATAAATTATATTTCTTTTTTCGCCAATAGATTTTAAAAACACATTTTCACATAATTTTTTTCTTGAATTTAAACTAGATAAGACCGGTGTTTACTAGCTGGGTACTTAGAGAAGAAAAACCGAAACAAACTTAGAAGTTTCTTAAAAAGTCTATATTATAGCGAACTTGTAATGTTTAAATCATATTTATGGGCATCATGCCGATTAATGTAAGAGATGGTCTATTGCACACAGAACAGATGGCCGTTGGGGCCGAAAGGTTCTGGAGTGGCGCCTGCTTATTGGAAGACGTAGCATTGGAAGGCCTGTAACAAGGTAGACCGATGACCTGGTTATGGTGGCATGAATCCAGTGGATGCGAGACGCACAGGATCGGTTACTGGCCTATGTCCAATAGTAAACGTCTTTCGGCTGAAATGATGATGATGGTATTTTGGGGTAAGAAGCATATAGGTTAAAGTGGACCTATCCAGTTAGTTCAAGCTTATGACTAGCCTGTTGGTCTAGTGGTTAGTGGCTCTGCTATGCCGGAGATCGTGGATTCGATTCTCACCCAGGACAAATGTTTGTGTGATGAGCATGATCATTTCTGTGACTGGGTGTAATTTGTCTATAAAATATACATTTTAGATGCATATATAAATACATACGTATTTAGAAATATATAAGTATGTTTTAAATCAGTTGTCTAGTACTCATAACACAAGCTCTGCTTAGCTTAGGACTAGACGATGATGTGTGATAGTTATGGAATAGTATAATATATGTCAGTATTCGTAATTTAACTCAGAACTACTAAACAGCTCAACGACTTCACCAACTACTGGTAAATGGTATTGTTTTATTGTTTTATAATACTCTTTTAAACTGTTTTTCTATTTTACGTTATGGGAAATCGATTAGGTGAGTATTCAATTTACTGTAGTGAAGTGAGCAACATGAAATAATGGGTTTTACAAAATGAATGAAAATGATAAAGTTACTCGGCTTTCTGGCAAGTAAGGACAGATTACAGTTTTGTGTGTATATTTAGTTTTTGCCCTCAGAATTATTTTTCAGTTTGTTGATACAATTTTGGTAAATAATAAAGAATACTTTCTTGTATGCCAAAGAACATAATTGTTCTGTATATATCATCATCATCAGCCTTTTTAATGTTCCCACTACTGGGACACAGGCTTCCTCTGTAGGAGAAGAAATGGGTCGTAATCCGCCACGCGGGTCCAGTGCGGGTTGGTGGATGTCACATGTCTTCGAATAATCTGTATATATACTACTATTTAATCGCTCTTCAATGATACTGTGTCTATAGGACACGATGTAAGACGAGCCAGAGCGCTTTTTGAACGCACTAATGTGTGAGTTCGCGCCCGCGACTAGTTCAACCTTAACCTCTCGTATGCCGATGCGCAGATCTACATGACACAAAATTGCTTTTTAATTGCGTCTCTAATTCATCATCAACAACTTAGCGCCAGTCCCGGTTGCTACCCTTGGCTTTCACCTCGGTGCCCGCGGTCCGCTTTCCAACAAACACGCCTCCACTTCGCTCGGTCTTTTGCGTCCTCTGCCTTAAGCCCATTAGCACGCATATCGTCCCTTACGACGTCGATCCAACGCCTCTTAGGCCTTCCTCGTTTTCCGGGTCCAGGCGGAGGCGGCATGGCGAGGCATCTGTTGCCCACGTAGTCTGCCGGTTTTCGTAAAACGTAGCCATACCAGCGTAAGCGACCCTCCTGCAGTTTATGGAGGCGGCATGGCGAGGCATCTGTTACCCCCGTAGTCTGCAATTGCGTCTCTAATTACGGCATACAAAACGTTAAGCAAGACGAGCTTCAGAATTCCTATAGGTACATAGAGCATTTTCAAGGGAAAGCACCTACGATATAACATATCACTTAAGTAACAAACTTGATATTTTCAGTGATCACACTAATTCCGCTGGGATCAAAACAACATTTTATTCCGGTAAGTCTGTTTTACTTGTCATGAGAAGAATATTCTAAGATTAAATTTTGCGAGTTTCGTCGCTTTCTATCAGGAGAGATAGCGGTCAAGCGCAAACCTATCAATAATGAAAAAAAAGCGGCCCTTAAAGAGGTCCAGGTAAAATCATTTGATTTTAGGTTGTCAAATGCATAAGAGAGAGAGCAGTGGCGGCCGAGTGGTAACGGCCTCGACTTACGAGATGTAGGTCGCGGGTTCAAACCTAGCCAGGCGGATTACTTTTTGTAATTTATTTCATCACCACTGCTCTCAAAACGATGAAGGAAAACATCGTGAGGAAACCGGCATGTCCTAGAACCAAAAATTCGAAGACATGTGACATCTACCAACCCGCACTGGGCTCGCGTGGTGGATTACGGCCCGTTCCCTCTCCGAGAGAGGAGGCCTGTGTCCCAGCAGTGGGAACATTAAAAAGGCTGATGATGATGATGTCAAATGCATCGCATTAAGAGCTCGTGGTAGATGAAGCCACTCTGTTTTAACCGTGTTATTTTACAGTTTCAGGAAATAAACCAGTGTCTTCTAGCTGACATTTGTAATCACACGTGGATTCCGGAGTGTGGGTTTGACATGAACCATACGCATCACAGATTGTTCCTAGATGAATGTGATTTGTTCGAGTTTAATTGTGATAATAATATGTGTAAGTGTATCACTACATGGTATAAAACAAAGTCGCTTTCTCTGTCCCTATGTCCCTTTGTATGCTTAAATCTTTGAAACTACGCAACGGATTTTAATGCGGTTTTAATGGATAGAGTGATTCAAGAGGAAGGTTTATAGCTATAATATATCACCTTTGCACCCGCGCGAAGCTGGGGCGGGTCGCTAGTAATCTATATAAATAAAAATCAATGCCACTTTTCGATGTAATTTTACAACTCAAAAACGGGCTCCCCTATCCAAACCAAATGTTTAGACTTTGTTTGAACTATTTAGTAGATAGTTTATGTGAAGGTTGCAAAAATCGGTCGAGCGGTTCTTCATTTATCACTTATTACATTTTTCTGTTGTCGGAAGCGAAGCTACGGGCCAAAGAAAGAGTACCGGAAGATGTAGCGTTGAAAGGCTTCCCACAAGGTAGACCAATGACCTGGTCAGGGTTGCTAGAATCTGATGGATGCGAGGAGCACGGGACCGATCGTTGAGGCGACGCTTGGGGGAGGCCTATGTCTAACAGGGGACGTCTTTCGACTGAAATTACGAGGATGATGCTGATGACATGTATAATGAAAAAAAAAAGTTTTTGTGCTTCTTTGGGAATTGGTAAGAAGTGGCTCAAAACCGAGAACACTGGAAAGAATGGAGAGAGGCCTTTGTGCAGCATTGGGACAGTATGCGCTAGAAATAATAATAATAATAAATGTGTGCTGCAGCTACTGCTCGGAACACATATTTGGGTTGTTTTGTGTAGTAGTTTTTTATGGTAGGTAAAAATCATCCAATGAGGAGTCCCGCTCTTGGGCGGAGCGGGAAACAAGTGTCAGACTCTTACTGACTAAACAACCTACCCCGTTTCTACATCGCCATACATACCAGGGCCAGAGCCTTCTTTTCAGACACAAACCCTTGGCCCTAATTGGCTTCGACCCTTCTGCAGGGTCCCTACGGTTGCTGACAACTCCTTGAGGCGCGCGGGAACAATGCGCGCTGTCGACGACTGGGCTTGGTCCGGACGATTACCAGACGACCGGATGGCGAGCTACCCAATGCTCGCCGTCTGCAAGCCCGCGCCTACGGTGGCCGGAAGTCGGGATTGGAATCCCGGCGGCGTCTGGGGCGTTGTGTAGTAGTTTACATCTGTTTATTAGAATACTATTGATTCCAGTGTTCAAAGTAACAAACTATTCGGAGTGCTTCGGACCTGCGACCAGCTGTCCCACCGCACCCAACCTTTTGACCAGGGTCCAAGGCTTCTACATCTACTATGCTGACGGAAGAAGAATGATGATGAGTCGCACGCCATACATCCCACCACGAAAGAGGACCACATATTACACACTACCCACTACTACTGTTCGTAAACGAACTACTACAAAAAAGAAGCCAAGATGGAGGTATACACCGCAGGCGACTGGACATTATAAGCCTTGGAAAACTACTAAATGTGCTCCTTGTGCAAAAATGGCCACTCAAGTGGTAGATTTGCGTCGTCAAATACCCACCACAACACCGTTTTTGTTTGTGCCCCCTCCAATAGAGTGGTTTATACAAAGTACGACAAAACGAACTACTAAACGAACCACAAAACGAATTACTAAACTAACCACAAAACGAACTACTAAACGTACTACGAAGAGAGCTAAACCGACTACACAGGTAATTATAAAACCAGTGAAAAACTTTGGTCTGTTAGACAATAACCTAGGAGTCATTAAATCAAGAGTAAATAGGTTATTTCTACACCAGACCACACTGCCATTTAACATCAGCCGCTCTAGCCAAGTTACGATCGTTTCGTTAACGCCAAACGCGTAGATTTGGCCACGCTCTCAGTTCCTTTGTTCTGACTTCATCTCAAGGCCGACTCACGTGCTCAGAACAAAGGAATTGGATGTGTGGCCTATTCCAAGCGTTCGACGTTAACGAAACGTTAGTAACTTGGCTAGGGGGCTGGTAAGATAGAGGTCAAACGTGAACGTATCAAAAATCATTCCTAAACCTAACTAATGACTAAAGAGCTGATTTTTTTGACCAAAGAGTTTAGAGACCTTTTCAGCATTTTTTCATCACTTTATAACCCTATATAACTGATATTATTAACGCTTTAACTGCGTACGTAGGATGTATCCGATAAAAACTAAAAATACTACAAAAATACACTATAGGAAAGGGTTAAGGTACAATTACACTACGCCGATCGAAATGCGTCGGTCTCTATACATTTTATATGGCAGCTAGACTTGTAGAGCTACATTAGATCCACGCCACGCGATGTCGTTCTATGTACAAATGACTGGCCTGTCAGTCTAGTAGTTAGTGACTCTGACTGTTACGCTGGAGGTCGTGGGTTCGATTCCCACCCAGAATAAATATTTGTGTGATGAACACGATCATTTGTTCTGTGTCTGGGTGTAATTTATATATAATACTAGCTTTTGTCCGCGGCTTCGCCCGCGTACATAAAATATAGCCTATATCACTCAGGAGTGAAGCAGCTTTCTATTGTTGCTAAAATGTTTCCAATCGGACCAGTAGTTCCCGAGATTACCTCCTACAAACAAAAAAATAAAAAAAACAAAAAAACAAACTTTACCTCTTTATTATATTACCAGTAGTTCCAGAGATTACCCCCTACAAACAAAAAAACATAAAAACAAAAAAACAAACTTTACCTCTTTATTATATTAGTGTAGTGTGTGTATGATTATTTAGAGATACATAAGTATGTTTATCAGTTGTCTAGTACCCATAACAGAAGCTTTGCTTAGCTTAGGACTAGACGGCGCGGTGGCGTTTTGTGATAGTTGTGGAAAAAAAAATCAGGCGTTGCCCATGTGTGCCTCGGTCTAATATAGTTCATTTAATTTTAATATGTGCAAAAATTAAAAAAAAATACTATTCTTTTACAGATTATTCGAACAGGAACAATTGGGACGGTTATTCTAAAAAAAATGACAATATTTAAAAACGGGAAGATGGTAGTCAAAGTCGTAAAAGGATATAGAACTCCAATTGTCACAGCAAAGGACGATTCTGATTTTTTGGAGTGGCCACCGTAATAAAAACCAACTTACGTGAAGTTTTTGTATTGTTAAATACTTATAGTTAAGATAAAATTAAAACAATTTTATTTATGTGCCCATTTGTGAAAGAGTGACCCGTAAAAATATGCTCTAATAATACGCTATAGGGTAAAAATGTGCTATAATAATACGCTACAGTGTAAAAAGTGCTATAATAATACGCTATAGTGTAAAAAAGCTATATTGTTTTTATGTTATTTAGAATAACTTCCAGTTTTCACAATGAACGTCGATTATGATTTTGGAGTAATCAGAGAAATATCTGTGTGTGTGTGATATTATGTAATAACATAAACCTGTAATTCTTGCGTTTCTTTTTCCCTATTATCTACATAAAATATCTTTTGGTATATAATCATAATATGTAGTTACATATATTATATTGTCAATGTTGACTGACCTGTTAGTCTAGTATTGTTAGTGATCCTGACTGCTATGCCGGAAATCGTGGATTCAATTCCCACCCAGGACAAATGTTTGTGTGATGACGATCATTCGATCTGTGTCTGGGTGTAATTTATTTGTCACATGTATGTATTTAGAAAAATATAAGTAAGTATGTTCATCAGTTGTTTAGAACTCATAACACAAACTTTGCATAGTTTGAGACTAGACGCCGTTGTGTGATAGTTGTCGAATATTAAAAAAAAAATCATTTACAGGTTCATTTTCAGGCTTTGCATATACTAAAAACATTGTTGTATATGCGATTGAACATGCTAGGTAATTTTTTTGCAGCTATACCGGTGTGAGTAAGTCAGCCAATATTTTTGCCAGCCGAGCAGCCGGTTTTTTCCACTCTGCCCTGTCACCCGTCACACTATCTCTAACTCCTTTTCTTTCATATCACTCCTCACACAATCCATCCATCTCTATTTCGGCCTCCCTCATCCTCACAAAATAATGGAACTATAACTGATTAAGTTTTAACATCTGTATGTAACCAATGCCCACAATAAAGACATTCTGATTCTCTCCATCCATCTACGTGTAAACTCAGAGCTCTTTTTGTAATATGCGTTTCATCAAGACAAACGATTTCTTTTCAACTTTTCAATCACTGGCGACACTTTCAAACTTCCTCTAATATACTCATTTCTCACTTTATCCATTCTCGTCACACCACACATCCATCTCAACATTCTCATACACCCTAAATGCAATTTTTTCATCCTTATTTTTCACAGCCTAACAATCTGATCCTTACAGTATTACAGGTCTTATCACAGACTTGTAAATTTTACTCTTCAACTTGAGGGGCATCCGTAGGTCACAAGTTGTTCCCGTGACCTGTCGTCATTTCATCCATCCTGCGTTGATCCGATGTGTTACGTCATCAAGACAATTCGGGAGTATACTCCTTGTATCCTTCTTTTGCACAAAAGAAAGCAATTCAAAATCGATTATTAATTGACCAACAAATCGGTTAACACACATAATAAAAATACACTAAATAAATAGAGCCGAACATATTATATAACCTCTTTGTTTTTAAAGTTGATTAAAAAAGTGTCTTGTATTTATGATTGAATTCCAAATTCGTCAAAATTCATGCAAGTAGTATTAAAAAGAAGATATGAATTGTTCCTTTTCCAACAATTTCCACCTGTGTGTTTTATAACATGTACGAGTTGGTAATAAAAGGCTGCAATGTTTCACAATCGAACAGGATTTGATTATTCACGCTACAATAATGCAACGATTGATTTACAGCGATTTTATACAAACACTGGCAATCAAAACTTTTTTCGGATTACGTAAAAATAGAAAATAAGGCAATTCGATTTATGAATCAGTTCAAAATGTAATTTTTTTTTTTTTTTTTACCTGGAATAAAAATGTTCAGTAATGAGTAAAAGTAAAAGAAGTATTTTTGCAGAATGTATTTTGAGATCCTTATAGCATTATGTAATTATTTGGTTTTTTTTGTTTATTTACTATGTTCTCTGTTTTTTTTTTGTCACTAATGTGGAATTAATAACTTTCTCTGATTTCAGCTTGTTTTTTAATTCAGCCAACAATACATCATTTTATTTCGGGGGTATGTTTGCTTAGTATTCACCTTATTCTGTGTTTATATTTTTCTCTTCTTATATATAACTAGCTTTCTTCCAGCGGCTACGCCCGCGTGAAAATAGGTTTTGGCACAAACTTTGGACACGCGTTTCATCCCTTTAGGGGGTGAATTTTGGAAAATCCTTTCTTAATGTTCGCCTACGTCATAAAAGGATGCCTTGTGCAAAATTTCACTATCCTAGTCCTAGTGCGTTGATATATCAGTTAGTCAGTTTCTCTTTTTATATATATGATGTATGTTGATATATATCATGTATGTTAGAAAAAATCTTCATCTTTTTAGCAAAAGAGGCGATAGACATAATTATGTTACAAGAAATAGGGATCAGTTAGTTCAACCAGGCTTCAGACTGGCTAAAGTGGCCTCTTCTTTCATGGGGTACTGTTTAAAATGCTATAATAAAATACCTCCCCACATATTGGAACTCAATGAAACGAAATTTAAATCTTGTATTAAACGCACACTATGCAGGCAAGCATATTATAAATTGGATGATTATATTCTAGATAAAAATGCTTGGCTTAATGTTGGTCCAGCTCCACTACCACCAGGGCGTAATAATTGATTGGCTTTGAAATATATATATATATATATATTTAAATCGCGATAGTCTATCGCGATTTAAATATATATATTTTTTTATGTTTTCAAAGTGGGTATTTTTTATTTTTTTATTTTAGAATTGTATAATGTAGAAGCATTTTTTTTTTCAAAGTTTGTAAATGTGAGTACCATGGAACAATTTATGGTTTTAGGTTACTATAGAACTTGTTTGATTTGACGTGAATGAGCTCGGCAGCTGAGAGTTTGTCATGCTCACTCAAATGTCTCACTGATGGTGGCGCGTATGTTGGATTATTCGGTTCCCTATAATATGGTTGAGCTGAGTGGTGCTGATATGTGCGTCATGTCCGTGAACGGGCGCTGTCAATTGAGATTGGTCATCTCTTAGCTGTCAGAGGTTTATTTTAATATCTATATTTAGCATAGTTTGTGTTTATTATTAGTATTTATATTGTTCTCACATACTAGTATCAACAAGAAACATGTAACCGAGATATTTGTAATACTTACCATAATAGAAAAGAGTGTCCATGGAGTTTCTTGCACATTCTTCTCCATAGAGATCTACGCTTTGGAATGTGCAATTAGTATCATATGTTTTAGGACAGACTGACTTGACGTTTCAAAAGAGCCTGTAAATGGTTTATTTGGAATAAAATGGTTTTGACTTTTTGACTTTGACTTTATAGATAATGAATAGTTGACCTTGATGGGATGAACAGTTTTCAGAAAAAAATTACAAAATAATTTCTGAACTAAGTTTATAATTTTACCGTACATGCAAGCATTTTTTCTCTAAGTTTTCATATTTTATCATTCTGAACGTATCTTCTTTCAAATAAAAAATAAATAATTAAAAACCGGTTCACGCAAACCGAAATTACTACCGATAAACCAACATACATAGCCCGTCTAGTTTGTATAAATTAGTAACCCACTTTACCGAGACAATATGGCGCTGTACTTTGTGTTACTTCGCGCTGTTAAGTCAATTTAAAGGTTCTGTTACATTGTGAGAAATTTGTGACGGATGGAAAACTACGGAACTCTATACTGTGTGTGGACCGACATGATCTTCGCCGGTTTATTATAAATATATATAATATTAATCTTACAGGATCTTGACGAATGCACGGCATCAAAAATTTGCAATCACACTTGGATACCCACGTGTGGCCGTCTTGAAGCCGATTCAACCTATCGATTGTTTCTAGATGACTGTGATTTACACGAGTATAACTGTGATAATAATGCAAGTAAGCATGGGAAAGTAAAATAGTCATTTCAGGCCGTCCCGTCCAAATCCAAGTCTTTTACAGAATTTAGTGATCCACGCGCTCCTCAAAGATAATTCAGCAAATCATAGGGGCCCAGCAGAGCCAATGACCGCTGGGGCGGCGAAGATTTTTGGAAAACGAAATCCTTGATCTTAAAATATAAAGGACAACTGAAAGACACTAATGTAGTTTAAGTCAGTAAAAGCCTCTAGGATCGATCACTGGATAATTTCCCACCCTTTCAAGATATTTTCAAATTAACTTTTACCAGCTGCTTCCACTCTGTAAAAGTAGAAAATTTATAATGAATCATTATCCCACATTATTAAAATAGATAAAAGTGTCTTGTGTAACAATGTACACTCGTGTAACAATTTAGCCTAAATCCATTTAAACGTTTGAGTTTAACACAGTATCAAACAGATAAAATCTCAAGCTGCCGCCTTTGCACCTTGTGTTGCATGATGAATAAACAAATAAATAATACATATATACACAAACTTTCGTCGTTATAATATTATTGTGATTTCAGAGTATGTTGAAGTAGAAACTAAAGTATGTAATGCGACGTGTACTCAACGCCCTCCTCAAGCCCCTGCTCAGGTAAGTGATTACTAAGGAAATTAAAACACAAATAAAATTTCTAAAGAAGTAAGAAGAATAATTGTAGACAAGACTGATATTTCTACTATATTTGTAGGTCCGAAGACATTAAAAACGACTAAAGAAACTACCAAAGCCAATGATACTACCACAACTACAAAAGTAACTCCAAACATGAATGAAAATAGTATCAATGACGATGACAAGACAGATATTGCTCCTGTAATTGTAGCTCCGGAGATATTAAAAACGCCTGAAAAAACTACTGAAGCCAATGATATTACTACGACTACTAAAATAACTCCTAAAACGAATGAAAATATTATCAATGTTGATGAAAACACAATCCCTGCAGAGACTAAACAGAACCCCAATCGAAAATGCTATCCCAAGCACTGTTCTATGCCTTCAACGTGGGAAACAACAGCGATGGGTGAAACACGTGATTTTGTGCAAATACTCAAGGAACGTTACGGTGATAGAATTCGATTTTTAAGGGATACTACCCATTTTCCTAAAAATCCTACATATGTTAGAAAAAGAGGAGCTTTTATACCCGGTTATCACATGGAAAGGCAAAGACAGATATTATTTTAATAATATTTTGTAAGTAAATTGGAAACGTGCGAAACTTTTAAACCTAAAATCATTTGCCAGAAGATTTGGGAAGATGTTACATAACGATACTTTTAGATTCCAAATAAATATTATGGGACAATAGAGAATACTGTAAATAAAAACATTTTTTCGTCATTATAATCTTTTATAGCCCTCTTTTATTTGCTTGGAATACGATCATGAATGTACTGTATATATAGGACGTGCATGGTGTGTACTTTTCCATAAAATTAAAAATAAATGTCGATAATATTGAACAAAAAGAGCAATTTTTGAAATGTAAAGGCATGGGAATGTCAAAAACTATGTCTTTTAAAAATTGGTCATCACAGTCCTATTTTATTATTGGTTTTATTAATATTCTCACTTTCGGCACAGTTTCCCTAATATATTATACTAAATCTCAAAATGGAAACGACTAGTAAAATATTGTTTTGATATTAAATTTTTTATGATTATAAAGTGCATCATCATTTATAATTGCCGTATTAAGTGTTAAACTCTTAATTGTATTTTTTTTGTCCTTTATATTATCCAGTATTTTATCTTCTAATTCCGTCTTTATTCAGTATAGTACTTTTTAGTTCCGTCTAATATTTTTTCTTTTCATCAGTCTACTCTTTTTGCAATGTATTACTGAATCTATAAAAGCCGACTCCTATCCGAGCTTAGCTATATACTACATGGTACAACCTATTCATTCCATACACGACTCGATCTATTTAGCACTCGACACAAAATTTGAGCACTAGCATATATATATGCAAATATCGATCCGGATTTGCATTCTGATGATAACTTGCCATAAATTGCCAATAATTCTCGTAAATCAAACACTAAACTGAATGTACTAGAAACATTCAATCTGGTAACAAGATGTCCGACAAGATAATAAATTTTAATGTCCTTTATTTAAATGAAATAACAAATAGCCTTTATGTATCACATGAGAAGATCAGTACCTAAGATCTTAGACACGAAATGAGAACTCTATTGTCAGAAGCAGATCAAGTCAATGTCGTGATCGTAGACAAATCGTTGTTAAATGCTGCATTCAGTATTGTATACGTGCCAGTCACATGCACGTACTGTAATAAAGGTCAATTAAGATTTATCTGCTTTTAGAACAATATGGTTATTATGTTTTTTATTGGTATAATATTTAATAAATAACATTGTAGATAACTTTATGAAAACTCGTCAACAGTGTTCGTAACTTACAGTATCTCTTTTTTTGGGATAGAAAGGGTTCTGGAGACCCAATAGCTCTGGATTGACTTGCCTGTTGCGGGCTTCCAGTCCGATTATAATTTAGATGTCTTCAAGTTTAGTGAATAGGGTCTTAATAAACTAGTGTACCCCATTATCAACGATTGCATCACTACTTACCGTTAGGTAGGATTGCAGCCAAGCACTTGTTTATTAAATCAATTTAAAAAAAAGGGCAATCAAAAGAACGCAAATGAGGTTTAGTCAGACAATTTACACACTCCCTATTTAATTCCTCCATCTAGAGCGCGGGTAGATCAATTTCAATTGTGTTTCCATTTTGAGGTTTGCTATGTAATATATTAGGGAAACTGCCAAAAGAGAGAGTATTAACAAAACCCAGGTTACGAACTACTATGACCAATTTTCAAAAGTAATAATTTTAGTCATTTTCATGCCTTTACATTATAGGAATTGCTTTTATTGAAGAATATTATCGACATCTATTTTAATTTTTATCGGAAAGCAGACACCGTGCACGCCCTCAATATTCTCAATACCAAAACAACTTGTTACGCACAGGTGGATAGGGCTACACTGTTAAGGAAAAGTGTTTTTGTTATGGCACCAGCTATTGTTATCTAGATTCCTAATTTAATAAAGAAGGACCTAGTGATAATTTTCAAAGAAAAAACACGAATATTGCTACTCCGTATCAAATTTTCTAGCTGATAAATTTTAATATATGTGTGATGATGAACTGCACAAATGTTTGCATGTCAAAATGATAGAATGTACAAGAACACTTTGATAATATTGTGCCTCATTAAAACATACCTACATTCGGAACAAATAAACGAATATTCTATTCTATTCTACAGTAGTATAATAGTTTTTTCTGCGACTATCATCGACTCTGATGACGGTCAAAAAAAAAATATGATTGCAAAAATAAATGTAAATTTGGAATTAGAAGCAATTATTCAAAATTAATGTGACGATTTGTAACAATGCATCAAAGTGACCCAAGTAAGTTAATGTCAAGGTTGTATCATTGTTGCGATCGTAGATAAGGAAATGGTAAGAGCTGTAGAATTGCTCCGCGAATTAGATGTTGCAAGCGTTGCTTACATCTCATGACGGACTATGATTGGTGTTGCGTTACCACTGAGACTTACTGGCCCTTTGTGTTTGTGCTTTATTGCATATTGCGTGATTGGAAGCACAATTTCCTATTTTGCTTGTATTATTTTCAAAGGTTGATCGGAATCATTATTAATTTTGTATTTTGTGTCGGGCTTTTCACATTTTTATTGGTATTTGGCTCAAAGGTTTTTAGACGCCATTTAAATTATACAATGTGTAACGTTAAAGGCTCAAAACCTTTGCTCAGAATAACGAGCAGAATCAATATAACCACTTTTTAATACAGGCCACATTATTCCAAAAATCTACATTTAAAATTTTGCGTTGTCTATTTATTAAAAAATTAAGCTATCATGTGCACAAACCTGCCAAAATAGGTACCTAAATGAACTCGAAAGGTGGTCGTCTAATTTAAATTTTCTCATACGCGGAATAATAAAAGGTTTTATAATAGAAAGATCAGGATTGTCTGTAAAACTAAAACAGCACTTAAAACCTTTAAATTTTTTAGTGTTTTTTTTTAGAATTAGGTCGATTGAATTAAAAATCATTTGGGGTACTCGTATATGAGGTTTCGCGCATTTTACGTTACACTTTGGCCGTAGTTTAACAAAACAAAAACAAAAATTTCTATATGATTGGTAGATGTTATCTGACTAGTAACAGACAAACTGTGTTGAATGTTATAAACATTATAATTATTACATTGTAAACGTCTAAATTATCTTTATCTTAAAAACTATACATCATTTGATAATGGCTTACGTTGTTATATTTTATTTATGGCTCTAACATTTAAAAGGCAAAAGCTAATTATTATGGAGGTGTGAATGTTACCTTAACATTGCTTGTTAAAATATCAGGCCTTAATTTATTGAACAACTTAGGGTTGTCAAAACCAAAATCAAGTACCTTTTAAGATTTGATTTTTGTTTTCAAATTGTAAATGTTTGAACACAATTACATTATAATTGTAATTTGGTAAAGGTAGTGAGAGATAAACAGCATATTTAACGGTGTAATAATGCATAACCTTTTTTTATACAACCTACTTTATGTCCCACTGCTCCTCCTCCTTCCTCTCAGTTAATCCAATCAATTCATCGGTTAATAAAATAAGGCAAAAACTTATACTTTCATCGAGTTTTTCTATCTTTTTTTTTAAATTCATATAAACTAGTACTTGACTGCGATACAACCTGATGTTAAATAGCGATGCAATCGTTGATGGTGAGGCGCATTATTTTATTATGAGTCTTTTTACTCAAGCCTTGCAAGCTACCTAAGACCCTTAAATTATAATCGGACAGGAAGACGGTAGCAGGCAAACTGTTCCAGTCCCTTGATGTACGCGGTAGATTACGAAGCGAGGCGCTTAGTTCGGACGGAAGAAGTTTCAACAACGTAAGCGTGAATCAAGATGGCGGAATCAAGTCATGCAATTTGCGCGCACACTCTCCAGAATGCATCTTGTAAAAACCCGAAAGTCATAGAGTAGCCATACTCTACGCCTATGCTCGAGGCTTTAAAAAATGGACTCAACCAAATCTGGGTCACAAATCAGCCTCTTTGCACGCTTTTCGACCGACTCCAAAGTCGCTAGAAGCTATCTTGAAACGACTAACCGATAACTTACTAGTTTCTGACGTTTTATAAGTGCTCATGTAGGTTCACGTGAAATATCGAATCGACAGCAGTCTGTAATTAAAGACAAATAATTCCACGGAATAATTTATACAGCATATCTATTGGAACTAATTATAGAATCCACTGAGATAGTGACTAGACGGTTACACGGACCAATTAATGCGATAATCTTATGCTGTCGATATTCTGTATAAATTATAGTGTGTTTACCTTTGAGGAATGGATTGTTAACTCATTTTTTTAGGGTTTCGTACAACCTACCTACCCTATACCTCAAAAAGAAAAATGGATCTCTTAAAGGATCGTAGGGACCCTGCAGAAGAGTCGAAGCCAATTAAGGCCAAGGGTTTGTGTCTGAAAGGAAGGCTTTGGCCCTGGTACGTGTGGCAATGGTAGGAACTGGGTAGGTTGTTTAGTCAGTAAGAGTCTGAGACTGTTTCCCGCCCCACCCAAGGGTAGGATTCGTCATTGGGTGATTTTTACCTACCATAAAAAAATCCCCTAAAGGATCACTTTGTTGTCCGACCGTCTGTCTGTCTGTCAGGCACCAATATTATAATTTAAAATTTCATATCCAAAAAGAAACATATTTTTATTTTACCTACTACCAATGTTATTCTATGTTTCACCTTTGCAAATATAGATTTGAATTTTAATACATAGATATTGTTTTCTTAGTAAAACCTTTCGTGTCTACTCACTTTTGAACTTTTAGTACTGTATGTGGGCATTAAATGCTAAGTTAGCGTGTTTATAGGAGTTAGTTTTCATGTTAAAAAGATTTTTTTAATAAAGGTTAAATTAAATTGTAATACTGATTCGCTTTAAAATGAGGAGTTTAGTACTCAACTATAGGCATCACAAATTCTAGGAAATGAGGGTTTCCTACAATGTTTTCCATCACCGTTTTAAAAGCAGTGATGATGACATCAGTTAGGTATACAAATTAATTGTATACCTGCCTGAGTTTTAAGTCTGGAATGTATGTGGGGGCTGTTAGTACCGGGACATCACAGCTCTATAAGTATATATAGGTTTCCTTTTTACGAAACTTCGAAGCAATATCGCTGTGAAGAGTTATTGGTTTTCTGTTGTAAGTAAAGTTAGAGGTAAGTACAGGTAAAGTTGCGCAATTTCATCAAGCGATGGACTTTTTCCTTTTAAGTACCTATATTAAAAAAAAAATGATAATACACATAGAGTAACACGGTTAGAAGCTACCTAAAGACGTAGACGTAAAGACGTACTAAAGTCGTAACTATCAGGAAAACCAGGCAATTCCATTCTTTAGCTGTACAGTGTATGTACAATAAAAGCATTCCAAAAACGTATTGTGCTTACGGGTGGGATATTTGCAAGAAGTTGGCACCGTTTATAGACTCAATTCTTAGCCGTAGATATCTTTGATAATGGTCGATAATGGTAATATTTAACTACATTCTTAGAAGGAAAAACCAAAAGCAAATAGTCTATTATTTTTTAGTTATACTAGGTATGTATTGTAATGGACATCTTTGACAAACAAAGTTGGAAGACATTTTATTACTATATGCACATATAAGTAAGTAGAATACGTTATCTTACGCAAAAACAATACAATACTTTGATCTGTAAATCTTCCCTCAGACATTTACTGACTTAAACACATTTCTGTCCCTTTTTTGCATTCGTTCCCAGGGGTTTGGTTTTGCCCATAGCCACAGTAAGCTTCAGTAAGTCAGCTGGGTCCCTACACGCGTACTGACATCTCTTTGAGGCACGCGTGGAACACTATGCGCCGTTGATGACTCGAGCTCGGATCGGACGGTTACCAAAAGTTCAGATGGCGAAAAATGGGTACCATGCTGTGATTCTGCAAGCATTCGCCGACAGTCGTTTCTCCTTTGGACTATTCACCGACAGGACGTTTCGTTTTTGAGAGATTCGTCGATAGAACGTTTCACCGATGGACGTTTCGCCGACAGGATGGTTCGCATTTGTTTGTTTCGACGACAAAGTTTTCAACTATGGAATATTCACCGTCAGATTGTTTTGTCTGCTGCTTCTATATACAATGTGTCCGGGTTTGGACTGTACAAACTTTAGGAGGTGATACTTTGCTCTATTTTATCACTAAAACTATTCTACATGTGAGGTCTAAACAGAACCCCCTCTGAATGGCAGCCATTTTTGTATTTTGGTTCAGTTTTGAGTAACATCCATACTAAAACTTATGTAAAATTGGAATTTAATGCCCGATTATCGTATAAAAAAAACTTCCCGTAACGGCAAAGTATTAGCAATCAGATAAATAACTCAAATTATTTTAATTATTGCTATATTATACTGAAATCAATGCTGAAACATCAACTTCATGCCAAAATTATCATCAATTTTTTAGTTTTTCAAGATTATTTCAAAAAATACCCCCGAGAACTACCATTTTTTATAAGCGTAACTCATGGATGATATGTTTACCTAGATAATGATACCAAAAACTCGATTTTATGACTATTCATTTAAGAGATATTGTTGCTTAAACCTAGCCCTTCCGTGCATAAGATATGAATGATCTTTGCATTCTATGGGGAAGTAGGAAGAAAAAAAAGGTTTATTGCGTTTCATTGTAATGAAAATGGGACAAATACGATGTCAATACAAAATAAGTCTAATGGCTGCCATTCGTCAGATAAAACTCGAGTAGATTAATGTTTACCAGTCTCTGTCTTCTGGTTATTGTGGCTACCCATAATTTGCTCCTGTGCGCATTGTTGTTTTAAAAGTATTCGTTATGGGAACTCGTGCTCGTAAAAACTCTAGTAGCGGAGCTCCTCCACATTTTGTAGCAGTCAATAACAACAACAGCACAACATCATCCACAGTAATCCACTGTGGATGATGTTGTGTTGCATATCACCTTTGATACTTCCGCACAGTAGCTCTTGAAATTCGTAAACCAAATTCATATCAGCAATGTGTCTACTAGAGGGTGAACCATTGACACACGAGCACGAGTTCCAACAACAATGCGCACAGGAGCAAATTATGGGTAGCCACAATAACCAGAAGACAGAGACTGGTAAACATTAATCTACTCGAGTTTCATCTGACGAATACTTACTTATTTTGTATTGACATCGTATTTGTCCCATTTTCATTACAATGAAACGCAATAAACCTTTTTTTTCTTCCTACTTCCCCACAGAATGCAACGATCATTCATATCTTATGCACCGAAGGGCTAGGTTTAAGCAACAATATCTCTTAAATGAATAGTCATAGAATCGAGTTTTTGGTATCATTATCTAGGTAAACATATCATCCATGAGTTACGCTTATAAAAATGGTAGTTCTCGGGGGTATTTTTTGAAATAATCTTGAAAAACTAAAAAATTGATGATAATTTTGGCATAAAGTTGATGTTTCAGCATTGATTTCAGTATGATATAGCAATAATTAAAATAATTTGAGTTATTTATCTGATTGCTAATACTTTGCCGTTACGGGAAGTTTTTTTATACGATAATCGGGCATTAAATTCCAATTTTACATAAGTTTTAGTATGGACGTTACCCAAAACTGAACCAAAATACAAAAATGGCTGCCATTCAGAGGGGGTTGTGTTTAGACCTCACATGTAGAATAGTTTTAGTGATAAAATAGAGCAAAGTATCACCCCCTAAAGTTTGTACAGTCCGAACCCGGACACATTGTATATAGCTTGCTACAAAGACATGAAGAAATAATGTTTTTTAATATGAGACCATCTTTACTTTACCTAGCCAAATTCTTGTATTTTATTATTTGCAATAATAAAATACAAGAATGTTAGTGCCCCGCTTGGGCAATTTACAGTTTTAGTATAAGTAGGTTAGAAGATCGACCGAGATCGGGAAGCTCAGATTCCATCAGCTGCACACATTTCCATTGCTTAACTGTTCGCGAAATTAAATATGTTCCTAAAACTTTTTGTGGGCTTTCGGATGGCAGCCTGGTAACAACTGTTCTTTCTATGGCTGTAGTATCTTTTTCGTACAATACCGCAGCACTAGTTTACGTAAGAGAGGTTTTTACACTAAATTTGTGTGGAAGAAACGCAGTAGATAAGAGGTGAGCCCCGCCTAGGAAGATCACCATCTCTCGCGCCGGTCCTTGTTTCAGACAATCTGGGTCGAAGCCTACTGAGGCCATGGGGTAATATGAAAACATCACCCGGGGCCCTGGAATGAAGGCAAAGAATTATTTAGTAAGTCAAAGTTTGACACTATCTTCTACTTCACCCAAGGGCGCGGAGATGTCATTGGACGATTTTCACCCATAAAAAAAGCCCTAGTTTACGTACAACATGACCTTAAACCCCATGAAGCAATGTTCTCCAAACATTTCATAAAAAAATCACAAGACCACGCAAACTGACGTCACTGAACGTTTATTTAAAATGAGCCCATCCACGTTACGAAAGCTCCGAAGTATTTGAGTCACGTCGGAGCACAGTTGCGAAGGACATGCAAATAGATTACTTATCTGTATTGCCTGATGTTTACGTGAAACTAGGTTAAAAACTATGCATATTGAATGTGGTTAAGTTTAAGGGATAGAGATACGTCTTTTGACCGTTTTAAACCCTAACATCATGTCTAAATATCTTGTCAGTATGTTTCGAAAAAAATATATGTTAAACTAGAATATTTTCTTAATAATTTGAATTTAAAGCTATGTCTAAAACAGGCAACAAGAGAAGATTAGACAAAAACAATTGCGTATATTGGAACTTTCAACGGGTTTTTTTTTTATAAAATATATATATATATATATTCCACAACTATCACAACGCCGTCTAGTCCCAAGCTAAGCAGAGCTTGTGTTATGGGTACTAGACAACTGATAAACTTAGTTACATATTTCTAAATACATACATATTATAGATAAAATACACCCAGACACAGAACAAATGATCGTGCTCATCACACAAACATTTGTTCTGGGTGGGAATCGAACCCACGACCTCCGGCATAGCAGTCAGGGCCACTAACCACTAGACCAACAGGCCAGTCATAAAAAGGTTTAAAGTAATTTAACAATTCTTATAACTACAGGTATGTATATTCATAAATAAATAAAACAAAAGTACCTACCTAGGCTTTTATTAATATTGTGTTTAATAAATGCGGAAGAGTTTTTCGACGCTTTAGTAGATTAGGTTAGGTACTTTTAGGTAAGTTTAAGTTTTAAGGGTTTTATTTTTTTTTATTTATATGTATGTATGTAGTTATAAAATGAATGAATAAATTATATATCTAAGATCAATAATAAGTCATTGGGAGCAATAATACAAAAAGACAAATAAATGAAAGACAAATTTATTATTGGAATAATCTTGATGCTCGGGAAGTGAAGCTAGCTCCTCTTTTTTCACTCAAGGTAGCTCGCGTATATATGCCCCTTAAATTTAATCTGAGGCTATTTGAGTGGATTCTGAGTTGTTAACGGAAATTGATTCGATGTCGGTATTGATTCAATCAGAGTTGGTTTGGAGAGGACGATAATGGAGATCAGAAATTGGTTCTTATAACACTAGTGTTGAAAATGAGCAAGTTTGTTTGTATATGGACTTTAAAAGAGACTTTCTTCTCAGGGTAGTCAGCTAGTAAAACCGGACTCATCATCATCAGCCTTTTTTAGTGTCCCCACTACTGGGAAGCCTCCTCTCTAGGAGAGAGAATGGGCCATAAACCACCACGCGGGCTCAGTGCGGATTGGTGGATGTTACATGTCTTCGAATTTTTGGTTCCAGGACATGCCGGTTTCTTCACGATGTTTTCCTTCATCGTTTTGAGAGCAGTGGTGATGAAATAAATTACACAAAGTAATGCGCCTGGCTGGGTTTGAACTCGCGACCTACAACTCATAAATCGGGGCTCTTACCACTCGGACTCATCTGGTTTAAAATAACAAAAAAAAAGGTCGTGTAAAAGTGTTATCAAAAGATTTATTGGCAATTAACTCATTTATCATATTAAACAATCTATCCTTTCATCTTAGTTTAATACTTCACCTCAGCTCTAATAAAACAAGTATTGCACAAACATTATCATCCGAATACAACACACGAAATGTCGCAACTCTCTATACATATGTATATGTACGTGTATATCATAGTGTATATGTAGTTGTACATCGTTTGACCTGCATTCGTACCACTGGGCATTGACTTCACCTGCTTCGTAAGGGTGTGTCTCTACTGAGGAAATGAGCGGGGTTTTTTATGGTGGGTAAAGATCATCCAATGAGGAATTAGTGCAGCGGGAAAGAGTGACCGACTATTGCTGACTAAATAATCCATCCCGTTCATACGTTGCCTTATATATTATGGCTTAAGTCTTCCTTTCAGTCCAAAACCCTTGGCCTCAGTCGGATTCGACCCTTCTTCAGGGTCCCTACGCCTTCTGTAGGGTTCCTACGGTTTGATTATCACTCCTTGACACGCGGTGTAAAACAAAGCAAAGTGGTGTTTTTATTGAATCGTTGGGGAATAGTTTGGAGTGGAACGGAGTTGACTGTAGCCTCATATGAGAGTGGCGGAACATTGTAAGGCAATATAACATCACCAATTTGATATTAATTTTAAGCATTCATATGGTGCTTGGTTAGGCAATTCATACAATGCTAAGCTCTGCTCCGCTCAGCTCCCGTGTTTGTGGGGACACACCCTGAATCTACCACTGTGCACTGTGTCGTGAACGGCAATACGAATTGAGAGCACTTTTCTAGAATTCCATTTTTGTATTGCTGTTTACCTATAGTTGGAAATATGGAAGGTTTTTGAGTTATTATATCTGGCGTGCGTAGTACATATATACCGACGTATCTAGCCGTTTTTGTTAGAGGGAAATAATCCAATGACGTCTCACGTTCTTGGGCGGATCAGGAACTTTGCCTTCGATATAGGGTCCTGGGGCCCTAGACAAGTGGCAATTGCTCCGTGTCGAATCCATTTCTAAGTTCGATTTCGCCTTAACGATGTCGACCACAAAATGGTAGACAAAGTGACATCGACTAACATATCGATTAGTCGAAGTGTTGGTTCGATAAAATAACAACTTCTTGGCTATGATTATCGAATTAAAACGTCCAATTTGACGTATAAACAACTAATAACAATTAGCGAATCGAAAACGTTTGACCACGTGACTTTTCGATGGCATATATCAGTTCCATACATTTGGAGTTTCGAATTTCGTTATCGTTAGTGAGAATGTAACTTTGTCTAAGCCCCCTGGGGTTTACTTTCGTACAACCTGTGCCCCAGTAGGCTTCAACCATACTGGGGTGGGTCCCTATGGTATGCTTACATCTTCTTGAAGCACGTGTGGAACAGGACGCGCCGTCAACGACTAGGGCTCGGTCCAGACACCGGACGGTGAACTTCTCTCCGTCCGCAAGTCCAAATTATATCTAGCTTATACTGTGCCACTGCTGGGCAAAGACCTTCCTCTAATATTCCTTGCTCTGAGCGACTTCGTATCAATTCCTAAGAAAAAAACTAGGTATAATTGTTCTTCGTGGTCTATCTGCCACAACTTTGCTTTTCGTTTTCTGTGTTTTACGGGCCCATTGCTCGATTGGCAAGCGTCAATATAGATCATTGACTCTTTTGGATCACATTCTGGTTTGTATTCTATAAAATGTTTGCAAAATTAAGTTAAAAAAATATTATATAAATGCTTGAAATATAATTATAACATAGTATAAAGCTTCATCATGCTTCATCATCATCAGCCTTTTCAATGTTCCCACTGCTGGGACAAAGGCCTCTTCTCTAGGAGAGGGAATAGGCCATAATCCACCACGCGGGCCCAGTGCGGATTGGTTGATGTAGAGAGCTTGATTGCCCAGCAGTAAATAAGTCATAACAATGTTATCAATCTGCTACAATTTATTCGCTTCGACCGGCTTGCCTTCGTCGACTTGCTCATTTCCGTCCTCTTCGGGCTTCCGTCGGAGTAATGACTTACATCCGTATTTACTGTTACAAGGGGCCTTACCATGACATCGTCAGATTTAAAACGAGCGAGTGAGGAAAAGGGATGGAGCTATACGTTCTATATAATGCCTATCCCTTTTTTTTTAAAGATTAACCATGGAGTTTTTTGCCGGTTCTTCTACACAGGAAACGTCCAATTTGGAACCGTGCACTAGCTTCTGCCATTTTACAAGTACCCATGTAGGCCTCTGTGAAATAAAAATATTTTGACTTTGACCTTTAACCATTCAGTTTAGGTTGTCAAACGGGTCGCGTTAAGCGGCCGCGGCGTTAAGAGGCCGGTTCGGGACGATTTATCCATACAAACGTAATACCAAAATCATTTGGAAGTCGAGCATATTTCAACCATATTATGGTGATATTTGGATTTAGACATTATTTATCTAGGTTCTCAGATCTTTCTTTTTTAAACAAGTTTTTAATGAAAAAATTTTTTTTTCATAACAAGCTTTTATAGCAGCGGTCTATAATTATATAATTAAAACTCGTCAAGACGATTCACACGAGTCCAAACTCGACGTGGTTGTGCCGTTTAATTGCAGAGTTCCTATGGCTACCTCGTGATTCCATCATCAGATCAGCTCCATGTCATCATAATATTGCATTGTCATGCGATTTACACCGGCATGCAAAATTTCAGCTCAATCGGAAACCGGGAAGTGGATCAAATTTAAGTTGCAAGATTTGATTACAGAACGACAGACAACGGGACAGGTGAAACTAAATAAAAGCTTGTAAAAAGCTTGTTTAAAGCTTTTTTAAAAAAGCTTGTTTAATTCTCAATTTTGCATTTACAATGGTTAGAATGGTCTATCATTGATTTCATAATTCCAATTTAAATTTCCAATAAAAAAAAAAATCCAATTTAAATTTTTTTTCATTTTTTTTTATTGTTGATTTTGAAAAGATGGATAGATAGATAGATATGCTCTTTATTGTAGGTACACCATAAACACAACTTGGTACATTAGGAACTTAAAATAACTACGGTGTTACAATCGGCGGTCTTATCGCTAAAAGCGGTTTTTTAAACAGACAACCTTTCGATGGATGGTGGTGGTGGTGTGGTGGATAAGGTTGGTAATCTACACTAATATAATAAAGAGGTAAAGTTTGTTTTTTTGTTTGTAAGAGGTAATCTCTGGAACTACTGGATCGATTGGAAAAAAAATAAAAACAATAGAAAGCTGCTTTACTCCTGAGTGACATAGGCTATATTTTATGTACGCGGGCGAAGCCGTTGACAAAAGCTAGTCTAACATAATGGCATAACTAATATAATGGCGTCATTATGACTTTCCAATGATCAACCACTGACAAATGGCATAGAATGGTAATCTAGTACATAATGACAAATGAATATCTGACGTATGCAGATACTCTGTTAAAATTTTTGACAGTTCCATTGTTCAGTGACCAAACATTAGAACGTTATTGTGCAGTCAATGCTTTTAATTCATAACAAGACAGCTCGTACAACAATTATATTATGAGACCACTGACTGGCCGATGATCGGCCATTATAAATTAACAGATTACGATTTTTTTGTATAATGATATTTTTTTTGTATAAAATAACGATATTTACACTAATATAATAATGAAGTAAAGTTTTTCTGTTTTCTTATTTTTTTGTTTGTAGGAGGTAATCTCTGGAACTACTGGTCCGATTGGAAAAATTTTAGCAACAATAGAAAGCTGCTTCACTTCTGAGTGACATAGGCTATATTTTATGTACGCGGGCGAAACCGCTGACAAAAGCTAGTTACTAAAATAGCAGACTTGCGTCCAAGGGCTCGTGGTAGAATCTCTGTTCCATTTTGAATTGGCTGATTACTTTTAAAGAAATTTCTTTAATAAGCTTGTTGAGTGACTAAAAAAGAATTTGTATGTTTTCATTAGTCCTTGAATGAATACATACAAATTCCTTTGATATTTATTGTAAATCTTTTCCTCTACTCGAATCAAACAATTTTTTATGCAGCTACGGCGATTATGTTGAAGGTTTCTTTTCATTTGGAAATAAATTTTCTAAGGATATTGTAACAGTCCAAACCGAGCCCAAGTCGTCGACGGCGCGCACTGTTTCCGCGCGCCTCAAGGAGTTGTCAGCAAACTATAGGGAACTTGGACCTTCAGTAAGAGTCTGACACTGTTTTCCGCTCCACCCAAGGGCGGGATTCGCCATTCGATGAATTTTTACCTACCATAAAAATAATGGGTCTCTAATCAGAGTTTCTGTTCCTGTACCATAAATACCAATTTTTACTTCATTCACGTGTAACCACTTGCTGCACCAATTTAAACTACAAATAAACCCGCAGGGTATTTTCATGAAATCTATTTTGAGAGCATGAAGTTAAGCCCGTGGGTGTAGCGTGGGAGCTTGCACTGGACGCTAGTATAAAGGTCATGAGGAATCGATGCAGGCTCTTCATTGAGCAGATATTCCAAGATACCTATATTTATTTATTTAACAATTCATGTACACACTAAAAAGAAAAATCTTTTAAACTTGGTTGCGCTTTTCTTAGAAGTGATTTTTATTTTTGTATTCTATTAGGGCGCATTCAAATTAGCCGCAACGACGTGCCGCTCGATAGCCGCACGTTTTTATTTATATGAAAAAACAAAGCAGCACGACAACCGCGCTGCTGCTGCGCTGCTGTCACGCGACTAACTTGAAGGCGCTCTTAGTTTAGCTTAATAATTTTGATTTTTATATAATAATGTCCAAAAGGTCAGCTTCACTCATTCGTCGAATTAGGGATAGTGGCAACAGAATCCTAAAGACCATAATCTAATATTACAACGCAAGAAAAAAAAATCATTTATTTATAATAAGACTAATTTCAATGTCTATATTATGTTAGTGACTGAATTTTAAAACTATGTTAGTATAATATTCAAATACACTTAATAAATCAGTCAGTCGTTTCATAAAAATAAATAGTAAAACAATTTAAAACACAAAAAAAAATACTAGTCAGACTTAATTTAAAAAAAAATAGCTGGTTAATGAACAAAACATGCAGTTTTATAAACCTATCTCACACTGGTGACAGTATTATATCTCAAAAGCCCAGTTTTGAGATATAATAGTCGTTTTCGTAGATAATAGGATGTTGATTTGAAAAAAAAAAGTTCTTCGATACTGAAAAAAAAATTAAGGTCTGATACTCTCTCTGATTCCATCTAAAGCGCGGTGAGTTATATTTATTTAAGTAACATGGAGGATTTACAGCTAAAAGCAGTAAGTTGGACTGTCAGCCAATAACAAGTCCTCCCTGGGCTCATTGTCCAGGGATTATTTGATGATTGATTTTCCACAACAAACAATGTCACTGCACTCCGGTTGACTCACATCTCTGTGCTCTAGATCGGATATAGACAGCATTTATCGGAAGCGGTGAGCACTCCGCAGAAATAAACATAGCCTCAGGCGGCGTCGGAAGGCAAGCGTCTACTAATTCATAACCTATTGAAAGTGATTAAGATCTGTATTTCGATTTGTAAATGTAAAATTAATAAATTTCTTTCTTTTAAACGTCAGCTGAGCGACTCTGATGAACTGTAAGTAGTTAGTACGCAATGACCGACAACTACCTATAGGTCATCGGACTCGCTCAGCTGACATTTTTTTAAAGAAAATCAGGCAGGCCCAGCATCGTCTATAGCGAGTATTTAATGATTTCTTACAACAAACAACGTCACTGCACTCCGGTTGACTCATACCTCTGTGCTCTAGATCGGATATAGACAGCATTTATCGGAAGCGGTGAGCACGCCGCGGAAATGAACATAGCCTCAGGCGGCGTCGGAAGGCAAGCGTCTACTAATTCCTAGGGTATTGAAAGTGATTAAGATCTGTATTTCGATTTGTAAATGTCAAATTAATAAATTTCTTTCTTTTAAACGTCAGCTGAGCGACTCTGATGAACTGTAAGTAGTTAGTACGCAATGACCGACAACTACCTACAGGTCATCGGACTCGCTCAGCTGACATTTTTTTAAAGAAAATCAGGTATTCCCTGGACGCATCGTCTATGGCGAGAGGGATTATTTGATGATTTCCCACAACAAGGAATGTCACTGCACTCGGGTTGACTCACTTCTCTGTGTTCTAGATCGAATATAGACAGTATTTATCGGAAGCGGTGAGCACGCTGCGGAAATGAACATAGCCTCAGGCGGCGTCGGAAGGCAAGCGTCTACTAATTCCTAGTCTATTGAAAGTGATTAATGTCGAAAGTATTTTTTTGTTTCCGTTTTGCTCTGCTGTGTGTTGTTCTTAGAAGCCGTAATTTAACTTTTTTTTTGGAATACAGGATATTTATTCTAAGGCCTGTATTTAAAATAAATAAAATTTATTTCATTTAAAATCTCATAGGTAGATATTAAATTTACAAATTATCCATATTAAATAGAAATTCAATTAAAAAAAATCGGAACATGAAACGAGGGCTGAGGAGGAAGTATAGCCATTTTGAGGTAATTTTGACATTGCGTTTTGAGAGTTCAATTTGATTTATTTATTTAATTTGTACAGAATCTACCTACGTATAAAATAAAAAAAAACATATCTCAAGTCACGATCATTTTTAGGGTTCTGTACCTCAAAAGGAATTAAAGTTATTCCTAACACAGACAAAAAAGGGCATATCAGGCAAAAACCATTGGGTGCATGTTTATGATATTAATATTAAATTAAATTAACCCTTTCACTATACTTTCTTGATATAAGTTTTAGTAGCGTAATAGTGCCGAGAACCTTAAAGAATGATGGTTGAGTGGACCAATCAATTTAATTATTTATTTAATCTTTATGCACAGTAGTGGTACATAGGCGGACTTAATGCAACAAGGCATTCTTTACCAGTCAAACTTTGGGTTAAAAAAGACAATACTGTGGTAGGTGTGCACAATAATGTGTAAAATCATGTACAATCCGTTCCAAATGAGAATAGGATCGATTGCAATCTTGTGACGTCACGTCGAACTGTCAAATCGAAGAAATTAGGTAGAGTGAACAAAAAAAGACATTGTAAAAAAATTATTTACTTACGAATCGTGAACAAAAAAAGTTTAATCAGAATACAGTTTTTCAATTTTGTGTGTCTCTGTTTCACTGTGTGATGTGTCTGAGTTGTGGTAAATAGAAGAAAAAGGCGAAATGTTTCTAATAATGCAAATAAGAAAGAAAGAAGTTTCTCTTGTAAACTATTTATGACTTAAAACAATATATTTGGCTAATTTATATTAAACCATAACGTTTTTACTTTACCTAGAATTAACTAAGATTTAATAATAAAAAGCAAAAAAAAAACTTTTTATTGATACGCAAATAAGATTTTTTTGCAAACCGTACTTTTCACTCAAAATTTGACAGATCGAGGTTATGGACTTTCCTATTCTTATTTGGAACGCATAATATTTATTCACGTATAACTCACTGCCGTTTCCATGACACAGCCACACCCCATTTTTTATTACAATTATTGCCTAAGAATTACTTTTTCGGTCACAAACATTTATACTTGCATAGGTGAGCAAGACCCCCAAAAACAGAATAAATCTGTAGACCAATTATTTGGCTTATTGGCTTGTGCGGGAATTGAACTCGGTCAGCTGTCTGCCAATCGGTAAACTACTGTTTTAACATTGCGGTTATATATTTTTCAAAACACTTCCTTTAACACCCGTTCTATTTATTAATTTTCCCTACAACTCTCAGGTACACTATTTACAGTTTTCGAAACTAGTGTGGAAAAGTGCACCCGCACAGGCTCACCCTCGTCTCAATTGATTGTATTCACTGAATCAGGTTGGGCACCAAGTGACTCGTACCTGTCGGCAGTCAAACCGTGTATTTATTTCTTCGTATTATCATAGGTACAACACCCTCACCTGTGGCTCGGGCGAATTCCACCTCCGCTACTTGGTTCTATAAAAAACACCCTCACCTGTGGCTCGGGCGAATTCCACCTCCGCTACTTGGTTCTATAAAAAAACACCCTCACCTGTGGCTCGGGCGATTTCCGCCTCCGCTACTCGATTCTATAAGAAAACACCCTCACCTGTGGCTCGGGCGAATTCCACCTCCACTTCACTCAACTACCATAGTTTACAATTTAGTTACAAAGTAATAAATATCGGTTGTGTTTTAATTTATGAAAGTAGAGCAAGAACTATAATTAAATATTGTTACCACGAGACTGTGATGCAAGGCGAGGGAAAATTAAATCAGCCTTAGATTGTCTTTTAAGTGCGTTTAGCAGCACTAATAAGATTATAACCATAGTCTTGAGTCTCTAAGGACATTTCATATTGCAGTCTGCGTATTAGAAGGGGTGACGTGGTATATCTTTGTTTATGGTTGGCTCGTAATCGTGATGTATACACGATATACACCGCTAAATTTGGGTCGTTTTAATCCCGTGGAGGATTGATCCGGTACATGAAACACTATTGATATGTAAAGATAAAATAAAAAAATAATAATTAATTGAAAAATTTTTAAACTCAAATTAATTTGCGCACGTACGAAATTATTAAATCATAAGTTCGATTCCACCGAAAGTACAACACAGGTCACGGTAGTTCATACCGGGCATTAAGCGCCAGTTCACGGCTGGGTGTGGAACCTACGACCTACAACTCATAAGTCGGAGCCATTACAACTGAGCCACTGTTATTCTGGACGATTCAAGATACATGTAACAAAATCATTAAAATAATCTTCATTATCATAAGAGTTTAGTAATAAAGTAAGTTACGTTGATTGAGTATTATAATTCGGAAGTAATTTAAAATACATAACATTATAGGATCTCAAGGCTTTACCTTGAAGTTTCGTCGCGTGGTTTTGGTACCTACTTAATTTTTGCATTATGTAAGTGAATATGCTGTCGGGAACATCCTACTACTATTATAAAGGCGAAAGTTTGTAAGTATGGATGTATGGATGTGTGGATGTATGGATGTATGGATGTATGGATGTATGGATGTTTGTTACTCTTTCACGTAAAAACTACTGAATGGATTTGAATGAAATTTGGCACAGGCATAGGATACACTCCGGAATAGCACATAGGCTACTTTTTATCCCGGAAACCCCAAACCCACGCGGGCGAAGCCGCGGGCAAAAGCTAGTTTGAAATAGTGTCTAAGCCCTAGAAAGCAAAGGGCCAGTGAAAGGGGATATAGATGCTTAGGTACTGTAGTGACTGCGTATAGGTCACATACATCCTACTACTATTATAAAGGCGAAAGTTTGTAAGTATGGATGTATGGATGTTTGTTACTCTTTCACGTAAAAACTACTGAATGGATTTGAATGAAATTTGGCACAGGCATAGGATACACTCCGGAATAGCACATAGGCTACTTTTTATCCCGGAAACCCCAAACCCACGCGGGCGAAGCCGCGGGCAAAAGCTAGTAATTACATATATCATTCAAACTGGCACATATGTTAAAAAAAAAAACAGAAGAAGATAAGATTAAATTTGATAGACGGATTGTTCAGTGTCAGAAAAAATCTATTATATAATAAAATATTTTATAAAATATGTCTTCGAAATACAGTAATATAAAAGCAAAGAAGCCTCTAACATTGTAGAATAGTCCCCAACAGTACCATCAGGTGAGATCGCTTGTAAATATGTAACGGCTGGACTGATTACGTTCATTTTGGTCTTGAAATATTTGTGATGGTCCAGGGAAGGTTTAAAAGGCACTAACGAAAAAAAAAGTAGACGGTACGAAGTTTGCTGGAGCAGCTAGTCTTATATATAACTAGCTTTTGCCCGCAGCTTCGCCCGCGTACATAAAATATAGCCTATGTCACTCAGGAGTAAAGCAGCTTTCTATTGTTGCTAAAATTTTTCCAATCGGACCAGTAGTTCCAGAGATTACCCCCTACAAACAAAAAAACAAAAAAACAAACTTTACCTCTTTATTATATTAGTGTAGATAAACCGACCATGAGCGTGTCGGGTCACGCTCAATATAGGGTTTCGTAGTTTCCCGTCAGTCACAAATTTCTTGCAATGTAACAGAACCCTTATACTCCGACATATCAACTCGAAGTAGCCCTTGTATAATTTATAAACATTTTTAATAAAACGGCAGTTTATTCGAATGCAGTGACACGACTGTTCTTTATTTGATCAAAAGATGACATAACATATACTTGTCGATAATAATTTATATATGGCAGTAGTAGGTTTATTTTATGTGTACAAAGGTTTACAATTCTAACACCCCAACTACAGAAAATAAACCAATATCACAATTTAAACAATCTTTTGTATAAGATACTAACAGTTTAAATTACTAACACTTAAACATACCTATACCTTCCAAACATTTATAATGTTTCATAGGACTTAAAGCTTTAGTTAAAACATCTGCTGGCATAGCAGTTGTTGGCAAATATTTCAAACTAATAATGTTATCATTGACTACATCTTTGACAAAATGGTATCTGATGTCAATATGTTTACTTTTTCTATGACACACATGGTTTGCCACCAACTTCTGTGCACTTTGACTATCATTGTACAATTTCACAGTGTGTAAACTACCAGTAAGCTCACATAATAACATTCTTAAATATATAGCCTCTTTACATGCTTCTGCTATTGCCATGTACTCAGCCTCCATACTTGATAATGCTACTGTTCTTTGCTTACGGCTTTCCCATGAAATAGCTGAACCTGATATTTCAAAACAATATCCTGTATAAGACTTACGGTCAACTGAATTACTAGCCCAATCTGCATCAACATATCCTACAAGTTCAGTGTCTCCTTTTGCATATTTCAAACAAAAATCTGTGAGAATTGTAAACCTTTGTACACATAAAATAAACCTACTACTGCCATATATAAATTATTATCGACAAGTATATGTTATGTCATCTTTTGATCAAATAAAGAACAGTCGTGTCACTGCATTCGAATAAACTGCCGTTTTATTAGGTTATGGGCCCAGTATGTCTTATAGTTAAATTTTAAGTATATTTTCTGCTTTTATTTAGCTTAGGCGCGGTATGTAATATAAAAAAACGGCTGTGAGTGTCAGTTAACAAAATTAACGGAAATGGCTACAAATTTCTTGACCAGCATTCCAAAGCTGAAAGGTCGGGAAAACTATGACGAATGGGCATTTGCGGCGGAGAACTTGCTAATTCTAGAGGGTGTGGCTGACTGTATAAAGCAAGAAAAACCACCAGCAACAGCAACCGCAGTAGCAGAAGATGCCAAAGCGAAAGCCAAGTTAATTTTGACAATAGATCCATCATTGTATGTTCACATTAAGGAAGCTAAAAGTACTAAGGATTTGTGGCAGAAATTGAAGTCGATGTTTGATGATTCTGGGTTTTCAAGGAGAATCACATTGTTGCGTAATCTCATATCAATTCGCCTAGACGGTTGCGACTCAATGACTACCTACATCACACAAATAATCGAGACGGCCCAAAAATTAGCAGGAACAGGATTTCCAGTGAATGATGAGTGGATCGGGTGTTTATTGTTGGCTGGTTTGCCTGATAAATATTTTCCAATGATTATGGCCATTGAGCATTCCGGAATCGCCATTACAGCCGATGTGGTAAAAACGAAATTGATCGACCTGTCAGATGATGGTTCGGAGGCCGGAAATGCGTTTTTCAACAGAGGGCAGCACTGTCATCAAAATCGCAATGTTGGCAATGTAAGTGAAAAGAATGACAGCTCTCGTAGCAACAATGGCGGCGGTTCATCGAAATCGAATCAAAAGAAAACAGATAAACAGAAAATAAAATGCTATAAGTGCAAAGAATTTGGGCACTATAAATCTCAGTGCACCAAGGAACAAAACCAGCAACATGTAATTAAGAAGACGAACGCTTTTTCCGCAGTTTTCTTGAGTGGAAATTATAGTAAAGACGACTTTTACTTAGATAGCGGTGCCAGTGTTCATTTGACCCCAGATGTAAACATTGTGAAAAATCCATGTTTTTCGCCTCAAATAAAGGAGATAATAGCAGCAAACAAAAGTGCTATGCCTGTTTTGTGCTCTGGTGATGTAAATATAATTACAAAAACTTCAAATGGTTGCAGATATGATGTGACTTTAAAGGAAGTTTCATGTGTTCCTAACCTCTCGACAAATTTAATTTCTATTAGTAAGTTGATCAAAAACGGCAACAGTGTGCAATTCAAGAACGATTGCTGTTATATTTACAATCAAGAAAACAGTTTGGTTGGAATTGCAGATGAAATGAATGGTGTTTACAAGTTGAGGTTAGAAAGCAAGCAGTGTTTGTTTACATCTCCTACTGAAGATACTAGTAGTGAAGTTTGGCACAGGAGAATGGGTCATTTGAACATGAATGATTTAAAAAAGATGAAAGATGGAGCAGTCATGGGTATTTCATACTCAGATAAGTCGGAGATCAACAAAAGTACATGCACAGTATGTTGTGAAGGAAAGCAGTCTCGCTTGCCATTTGGTCATGCAGGAACAAGGAGCAGCAAGCCTTTGGATGTTATCCATGCTGATGTTTGTGGACCAATGGAGATAACTTCAATCGGTGGATCAAGGTACTTTCTTATATTTGTTGATGACTTTACCCGTATGGCTTTTGTTTACTTTCTTAAAGTAAAAAGTGAAGTTTTCAAGTACTTTAAAGAGTTCAAGTCGTTGGTAGAAAACCAACAGAATGCAAAAATTAAAATTTTTCGGACAGATAATGGCCTAGAGTTCTGTAGTAATGAGTTTGAAAATTATTTGAAAAGTGCAGGTATTCTTCATCAAAAGACGAATGCCTACACTCCTGAACAAAATGGTATGAGCGAGCGTATCAATAGGACTATTGTTGAAAGAGCTCGTTGTTTATTATTTGATGCTGGGTTAGATAAGAAGTTTTGGGCGGAAGCTACAAATACTGCAGTCTATCTTAGAAACAGATCTGTTGCATCAGGATTAGATAATAAAACACCATATGAACTCTGGATGAAACAGAAACCAGATTTAAGTCATATCCGTATATTCGGTAGTCCGATAATGGTTCACATTCCAAAAGAAAAAAGGCTCAAGTGGGATTCTAAATCAAAGAAGCATATCCTAGTCGGTTTTGCAGAAAATGTGAAAGGTTACAGAGTATATGATCCTGTAAAGCGTAATATAACAACAAGTAGAGATGTTATAGTACATGAGAATACTGAAAGGAAGAATATTGTAGATGACAATATAACAGTTTCAGTTGGGGATACAATCCAAACAGATAAGTCAGGCAGTGATGTTAAGAGCAGTGAGAAAGAGATACCAAAAGAAACTTCTCAGAGTGATGAATGCTCAGATATTTCTTCAGAATCTGAATATCATAATGTTTTGACTGATTTGGACTCTACTCTGCAGCAAACAACAGCATCTGAGGAAGATGATGAGCCAGAGCCAGTAATCACTAAACGAATAAGGAAGCCACCGGAGCGTTATGGTTATACAAACCTGTGCGCTTCATCCAGTACCGAAGTTACCAAGGACCCAGTTACCATCCATGAGGCTCTGGAGGGCTCTGACCGAGACAAGTGGATCGAGGCTATGAAGGAGGAGTTGGAGGCTTTCAAAGAAAATGATGCGTGGTCCCCAGTTGACGAACTGCCTTCTCATAAAACTCCAGTGCAATGTAAGTGGGTGTTCAAAAAGAAAGTCAGTAGTGATAATAGTATTCGGTACAGAGCGCGTTTAGTGGCTAAAGGCTTCACTCAGAAGCCTGGAGTTGATTATGATGAGACTTTTTCACCAGTTGTAAGACATTCTACTCTTAAGATGTTATTTGCTTTGTCAGTACAATTAAATTTAGATGTCACTCATTTAGATGTGAAAACAGCATTTTTAAATGGTTTTCTTAAAGAAGATATTTATATGTATCAGCCAAATATTGACTGCAATTCTAAAAAAGAGAAAGTTATTGTAAAATTAAACAGAGCAATTTATGGACTAAAACAGTCCTCTAGGTCTTGGTATGAGAGAGTAGAGCAATGTTTATGTGAAATAGGGTTTAAAAAGAGTCGCTTAGAACCATGTGTTTTTACAAAGATCAGTAATGATGTAAAGCTTATCATTGCTTTGTATGTTGATGATTTCTTTGTTTATTGTAATAATAAGAGTGAAACTGAAGATTTAGTTTCTGCGTTGAGTTCTAAATTTAAGATAAAAAACTTAGGACAGGTTCAACAGTGTTTAGGTATGAGGGTTAAGATTGATAAAAAGCTCAATATTGTAACTTTAGATCAAGAACAATATATAGATCAGTTATTAAATAAATTTAATATGTTGGAATGTAAAGAAGCTAGTACTCCAATTGAATGTAAATTAGATATTGAAAGGTCTGAAACCTGTGATAGTGAGATTCCTTATCAGCAATTGATAGGATGCTTGATGTACTTAGCAGTTCTGACAAGGCCAGACATATCATTCAGTGTAAGTTTTCTTAGTCAGTTCAATAAATGTCACACTAATGTTCACTGGAAGTATGCTAAGAGAATACTTAGATATTTAAAGAAAACAAAAGATTTTTGTTTGAAATATGCAAAAGGAGACACTGAACTTGTAGGATATGTTGATGCAGATTGGGCTAGTAATTCAGTTGACCGTAAGTCTTATACAGGATATTGTTTTGAAATATCAGGTTCAGCTATTTCATGGGAAAGCCGTAAGCAAAGAACAGTAGCATTATCAAGTATGGAGGCTGAGTACATGGCAATAGCAGAAGCATGTAAAGAGGCTATATATTTAAGAATGTTATTATGTGAGCTTACTGGTAGTTTACACACTGTGAAATTGTACAATGATAGTCAAAGTGCACAGAAGTTGGTGGCAAACCATGTGTGTCATAGAAAAAGTAAACATATTGACATCAGATACCATTTTGTCAAAGATGTAGTCAATGATAACATTATTAGTTTGAAATATTTGCCAACAACTGCTATGCCAGCAGATGTTTTAACTAAAGCTTTAAGTCCTATGAAACATTATAAATGTTTGGAAGGTATAGGTATGTTTAAGTGTTAGTAATTTAAACTGTTAGTATCTTATACAAAAGATTGTTTAAATTGTGATATTGGTTTATTTTCTGTAGTTGGGGTGTGAGAATTGTAAACCTTTGTACACATAAAATAAACCTACTACTGCCATATATAAACAATATTGAGCTTTTTATCAATCTTAACCCTCATACCTAAACACTGTTGAACCTGTCCTAAGTTTTTTATCTTAAATTTAGAACTCAACGCAGAAACTAAATCTTCAGTTTCACTCTTATTATTACAATAAACAAAGAAATCATCAACATACAAAGCAATGATAAGCTTTACATCATTACTGATCTTTGTAAAAACACATGGTTCTAAGCGACTCTTTTTAAACCCTATTTCACATAAACATTGCTCTACTCTCTCATACCAAGACCTAGAGGACTGTTTTAGTCCATAAATTGCTCTGTTTAATTTTACAATAACTTTCTCTTTTTTAGAATTGCAGTCAATATTTGGCTGATACATATAAATATCTTCTTTAAGAAAACCATTTAAAAATGCTGTTTTCACATCTAAATGAGTGACATCTAAATTTAATTGTACTGACAAAGCAAATAACATCTTAAGAGTAGAATGTCTTACAACTGGTGAAAAAGTCTCATCATAATCAACTCCAGGCTTCTGAGTGAAGCCTTTAGCCACTAAACGCGCTCTGTACCGAATACTATTATCACTACTGACTTTCTTTTTGAACACCCACTTACATTGCACTGGAGTTTTATGAGAAGGCAGTTCGTCAACTGGGGACCACGCATCATTTTCTTTGAAAGCCTCCAACTCCTCCTTCATAGCCTCGATCCACTTGTCTCGGTCAGAGCCCTCCAGAGCCTCATGGATGGTAACTGGGTCCTTGGTAACTTCGGTACTGGATGAAGCGCACAGGTTTGTATAACCATAACGCTCCGGTGGCTTCCTTATTCGTTTAGTGATTACTGGCTCTGGCTCATCATCTTCCTCAGATGCTGTTGTTTGCTGCAGAGTAGAGTCCAAATCAGTCAAAACATTATGATATTCAGATTCTGAAGAAATATCTGAGCATTCATCACTCTGAGAAGTTTCTTTTGGTATCTCTTTCTCACTGCTCTTAACATCACTGCCTGACTTATCTGTTTGGATTGTATCCCCAACTGAAACTGTTATATTGTCATCTACAATATTCTTCCTTTCAGTATTCTCATGTACTATAACATCTCTACTTGTTGTTATATTACGCTTTACAGGATCATATACTCTGTAACCTTTCACATTTTCTGCAAAACCGACTAGGATATGCTTCTTTGATTTAGAATCCCACTTGAGCCTTTTTTCTTTTGGAATGTGAACCATTATCGGACTACCGAATATACGGATATGACTTAAATCTGGTTTCTGTTTCATCCAGAGTTCATATGGTGTTTTATTATCTAATCCTGATGCAACAGATCTGTTTCTAAGATAGACTGCAGTATTTGTAGCTTCCGCCCAAAACTTCTTATCTAACCCAGCATCAAATAATAAACAACGAGCTCTTTCAACAATAGTCCTATTGATACGCTCGCTCATACCATTTTGTTCAGGAGTGTAGGCATTCGTCTTTTGATGAAGAATACCTGCACTTTTCAAATAATTTTCAAACTCATTACTACAGAACTCTAGGCCATTATCTGTCCGAAAAATTTTAATTTTTGCATTCTGTTGGTTTTCTACCAACGACTTGAACTCTTTAAAGTACTTGAAAACTTCACTTTTTACTTTAAGAAAGTAAACAAAAGCCATACGGGTAAAGTCATCAACAAATATAAGAAAGTACCTTGATCCACCGATTGAAGTTATCTCCATTGGTCCACAAACATCAGCATGGATAACATCCAAAGGCTTGCTGCTCCTTGTTCCTGCATGACCAAATGGCAAGCGAGACTGCTTTCCTTCACAACATACTGTGCATGTACTTTTGTTGATCTCCGACTTATCTGAGTATGAAATACCCATGACTGCTCCATCTTTCATCTTTTTTAAATCATTCATGTTCAAATGACCCATTCTCCTGTGCCAAACTTCACTACTAGTATCTTCAGTAGGAGATGTAAACAAACACTGCTTGCTTTCTAACCTCAACTTGTAAACACCATTCATTTCATCTGCAATTCCAACCAAACTGTTTTCTTGATTGTAAATATAACAGCAATCGTTCTTGAATTGCACACTGTTGCCGTTTTTGATCAACTTACTAATAGAAATTAAATTTGTCGAGAGGTTAGGAACACATGAAACTTCCTTTAAAGTCACATCATATCTGCAACCATTTGAAGTTTTTGTAATTATATTTACATCACCAGAGCACAAAACAGGCATAGCACTTTTGTTTGCTGCTATTATCTCCTTTATTTGAGGCGAAAAACATGGATTTTTCACAATGTTTACATCTGGGGTCAAATGAACACTGGCACCGCTATCTAAGTAAAAGTCGTCTTTACTATAATTTCCACTCAAGAAAACTGCGGAAAAAGCGTTCGTCTTCTTAATTACATGTTGCTGGTTTTGTTCCTTGGTGCACTGAGATTTATAGTGCCCAAATTCTTTGCACTTATAGCATTTTATTTTCTGTTTATCTGTTTTCTTTTGATTCGATTTCGATGAACCGCCGCCATTGTTGCTACGAGAGCTGTCATTCTTTTCACTTACATTGCCAACATTGCGATTTTGATGACAGTGCTGCCCTCTGTTGAAAAACGCATTTCCGGCCTCCGAACCATCATCTGACAGGTCGATCAATTTCGTTTTTACCACATCGGCTGTAATGGCGATTCCGGAATGCTCAATGGCCATAATCATTGGAAAATATTTATCAGGCAAACCAGCCAACAATAAACACCCGATCCACTCATCATTCACTGGAAATCCTGTTCCTGCTAATTTTTGGGCCGTCTCGATTATTTGTGTGATGTAGGTAGTCATTGAGTCGCAACCGTCTAGGCGAATTGATATGAGATTACGCAACAATGTGATTCTCCTTGAAAACCCAGAATCATCAAACATCGACTTCAATTTCTGCCACAAATCCTTAGTACTTTTAGCTTCCTTAATGTGAACATACAATGATGGATCTATTGTCAAAATTAACTTGGCTTTCGCTTTGGCATCTTCTGCTACTGCGGTTGCTGTTGCTGGTGGTTTTTCTTGCTTTATACAGTCAGCCACACCCTCTAGAATTAGCAAGTTCTCCGCCGCAAATGCCCATTCGTCATAGTTTTCCCGACCTTTCAGCTTTGGAATGCTGGTCAAGAAATTTGTAGCCATTTCCGTTAATTTTATTAACTGACACTCACAGCCGTTTTTTTATATTACATACCGCGCCTAAGCTAAATAAAAGCAAAAAATATACTTAAAATTTAACTATAAGACATACTGGGCCCATAACCTAATAAAACGGCAGTTTATTCGAATGCAGTGACACGACTGTTCTTTATTTGATCAAAAGATGACATAACATATACTTGTCGATAATAATTTATATATGGCAGTAGTAGGTTTATTTTATGTGTACAAAGGTTTACAATTCTAACAATTTTGATACCGAATTTCAGCTTTCTTGAGCTAATGGTCGCTGAGATTATACGTGGATGGGCAGACAGACTTAAGGAAACGATTAGGGTTCCTAGTTGACTACGGAACCTTAAAAATGAATAGCTGTTTTTTAGTCTCGCTAAAACTTAAAAACGGCTGGACCGATTTGGTTAATAGTGGTCTTCAAATATTCCTGATACGTTAGGGAAAGTTTAAACAGTGAAAAAATATGGAAAAGTTCTCGAAAAAAAACCGTTATCATAATATTTTAAGGACAACGACACTACGAGGCGTAGGCGGTACAAAGTTTGCCGCTTTTCCTTTGTCAGTTTAGCTAAAAGGATTATAAGGAAGTACGAAGTTTGCCGGGTCAGCTAGTAAGTAATAAAATAATTACTAGTTTTTTATCCTTACTAGCAAACTTATAAAAAATGCTAATTTTATTTTTTATTTTTATTTATTTATGTACACACAATTATTTTTCAGGCGTCGGTTTAAAAATGTGTTCGTATAATTGTTTTTTTAATACTTCATTCAAAAATAAGATTCAGTGCATTATCTTTATATATAAAAGAAGAAACTGACTGACTGACATATCAACGCACAGCCAAAACTACTGGGACTAGGAATGTGAAATTTTGCACATGGTTTCGTTTTATGACTAAAAAAGGATTTTTCAAAATTCACCCCATAAAGGGGAGAAACGGGGGTTCAAAGTTTGTATAGTTGTATATATATAATCCGCTGCGCTGGCAGAAGCTAGTTTAAAAATATTATTTAATTATTATTTCTACAAATATACTTCGTAGTTTTTACGAGGCACGAAATAAAAGAATGGGCTCTCCAATCCATGGCACCGTTTCAAACTTATCTACAGGTGTTTGCATAGCGGGCAACTTGCCAGGTCTGTCCTTGTGGACACAGCGCAACATTTTACGTGAGCACTCTACAAGTAAAATAAAATCTTCTTTATGAACATCTCCTAGACCTAAAGTGAAACATCTTCATCATTATCCATTATCGATTATTATCACACCAACAACAAAGCAAAAGTATACGCATGTACGAAATTAATTTCATTAAGTAAATTGGTCAATGACCTTGTAGACAGTTGTAGGTCGTTGCGTACTAACTACCTACAGGTTATTGAACTCTCCCAACTGACGTTTATTCAAAGAAATTAATTTTGCAATGCGTAATTTTTTCTTGAGATAAAAAGATGTACTTTATCTTTACAAATCGATAGTGTTTCTCCACGGGATTAAAACGATTAAAATTTAATGGTGTATATTTCATTCACTTTTGTTTGAGAAATTTTTCATTCACTTCCGAATCGAAAACAATCTGAAGATTACATTGTTCATTTTAAATTACTATTTCTGTTTCATAGTTTAGAATGTTTACTATCTACACAAGTTCAGCCTCGGACTTGACCGTTTGGTTGAATGCCAAACCGAAGATCACATGACTGGAGTTAATTTCAAAATCTTTTGCAAATCAACTGGTGTCACCGGCCTTGTCATTTGAACCAACACTGTATTTTGTAATAAACTGGTATATGTGAAGAAGAGGTGCTTATAATATATTATATTACGAGTCTGTGGCCACTGAACCCAGTGTTAATTGGTTTATGGCAACATCCTGTCTTATGTCAAACTAGCTTTTGCCCGCGCATTCGCCCGCGTGGGATTGGGGTTGAGATTGGGGTTTTCGGGATAAAAAGTAGCCTATGTCCTATTCCGGAGTGTATCCTATGCCTGTGCCAAATTTCATTCAGATCCGTCCAGCCGTTTTGGCGTGATGGAGTAACAAACATACAAACATCGTAACTTTCGCATTTATAATGTTAGTAAGATAATATGTTGTATACAGCATTAATTTTAGTACGGTCAGCAGCACATCAGACTATACAAATCTGACAGATTTCTCCAATACATTTTGAACCTTGTTATATTGTGGTTAAGAGTTGAAAATCGTTTGCAGAATTTTGACAGTTTATTGTAGTGTGATGTTTGTATTCTATAGTTAACAAATATTAAATTTTGAATGAAGATTTGTAGCCTCAAGTAACGCGAAAGCGTGTTACCAGGGTCCTGGGATCAAGGCAAGGAAGGAACGGAATAGGTTGTGATTTTTACCTACCATAAAAAAGACCTCGACCTGTTATTAAGTCATTACTTAATAACAAATTACTTAGTAACAAGTAATTATTTCTTTATAAATACTAGTGTTAGTGTCGACGGTATTCGACTCGTGCAATTTTTAAAGCATTTTTTGGGAGAATCTATAACATCATGTATAAATGGTCGGAGCGAGGAGGAGTGGTAGGCGAAGCAGTAATGCTAGCAATGGGTAGCTCGACGTCCGTTCGTCTGGGAATCGTCCAGACCAAGCCTAGTCGCCGACGGCGTGCACTATTCCCGCGCGCCTCAAGGAGTTGTCAGCAAACCGTAGGGACCCTGCAGAAGGGTCGAAGATAATTGGGGCCAAGGGTTCATGTCTGAAAGGAAGGCTCTAGTCCTGGTATAGATGGCAACGCAGGAATGGGGTAGGTTGTTTTGTCAGTTAGAGTCTGACATTGGTTTCGACATTGGATAATTTTTACTTACCATAAATAAAACATCGTGTATAAATTATTGAAATTGAATAAGTTACAGTAACTATATTCAGGTTTCGCATATACTAAAAATAGTGTTATATTTTTAAGTTTGCGCTAAACGCTGCTAAATATTTTATTTTGCGGTTGGTTTATGAAACTTGATATTTGGTTTAAAGCGTTTTTCTGAGTAAGTTTTTGTAGATTTTTTATGTTGTTTCTATTATATTTTTTTTTACCCCTATTCACAACTAGCTTTTTTTAGGTGGCAAAATCATTTAATCAAATATCCCGCCCTTAGATGGGGCTCATGTCCCGCGCGTCTTATGGAGTTGGAGCAAACCGTAGGGGCCCAGTATATTCGAAGTCTACTGGGGCCAAGGGTTTGCTTCTGAAAGGAAGGCTCGACCCTGGTATAAAAGGCAACGTAGGAACGGGGTAGGTTTTTTAGTCAGTAATAGTCTGACAATATCTCCTGCTCCACTTAAGTGGGAAGATGTCAGTGGATAATAATCTTTTTAATAATAATCTTTATTTATTTTCATTATTTTCACAAAAATTGTTAGGGAACAGCCACATGTAGTAAATCTTAAACAATAAATGTGTTCCCAAGAACTTACGATTATTTAAGAACTAAAGGAAAATTTACTTTATTAACCTAGAATTATGTATAATTAGCGACTTGCCCGAGTTAGGTTTATAAAAACCTGTGTTTCGGGTTATCACTTACAAGATTATCGTTATGGGTGCATGTGTACAGAAATTAATGAATAACAACTTATAAACTAATGCTACAATCACACTAAAACTTCCAATAGTTTCTCTGTGTCTGTATAGTTAAGGATGATTTTTTCGAAGTAAAAAAAAGTCTTATTATATCATTTTATCTTCAATTTTGAAAATAATATCAATTTAGAAAATAATACATACTTCGACATGTGAAATAGTATTATATTTGTGAAGTTTGTTTATTTATAGCACTCTATATTTTAATATTAGTTAGCCAATTAATGGCGTAATGTGTATTTGTGCTAAAGAAATAAGTTACCATCTTTGGTATCATATTTATTGCAAATGAATAGCTTTTACCAATAACTTTGACTTTAAATAATAAATGTGTTCTGTCGTCTATTCATTTCTTCTACTTGGTATTTTTTGACCCTGTTAATGTATCTAACTAATGTTTATTTGGTGCCAAAAGAATAGCTTAAGGTTAATAACATAAGTTAAAATCATTATATTCCAAAACCATTTACACGCACTTTTGAAAAGTTAAGAAAATTGATGCACATTCCAATGTGTAGATCTCTATGGAGAAGAATTTGCAAGAAACTCTATGGCTATCTCTTTTTAATCATGTTACGTACTTATTACAAATGTCTACTATCAGCGATCTACCTATTACTCATCGTCCGCCAGCTCGAAGCCCTGACCTGACCTTGTCTTTCTTCGGCATTTCTTCGGCTTATGTCAATAATCTTGGCTCTCCGGTAGATCTCCTTGTTTATGTGATATTATTTTTAGCATATGTGAGTTTCAAAGGTCACAAGTTGGATACCAGTGACCCTCAAAACAACATGGCAGGTTTGGGAGGGATCGGATTCATTAGGAGTCATCATAGAGCTATATGCTCGAGCAAAATATCCCCTCAGTAGCCTGGATGGCTTGGTGATAATGTATTTGTGCGGATAAGTAGGTAACGTAACATAACTTTGCCATATTTCAAGCTTTTATTTAGTTTCACTTGTCCCGATGTTTGTGATCAAATCTTTTAAATTAAGATACATTTTTCGGTTATCGATTGAGCTAAAATTTTGCATGCGTGTGTCAATCAGATGACAATGCAAAATTATTATGTCGTGGAGTTGATCTGATGATAGAACCGGAAGGTGGCCATAGGAACCTTGTAATTAAAGGACACAATCCCATCGAGTTTAGGCTCGTATTTTTTGTATGTTTTGTAAAACTAATACAGTTCGCAAGGAAGCAAAAAAATCATTTCCATAGATCTGCTTGGCCAACATTAAACAATATAAATATACATTTCCATATAGTCGCTTGTTGTTATAAATTGTATTAAAAGCCTTGTTATACTGCTTTGAGATTTATCACGTGATACCGTAATAATGTCGAGGATACGATGATATAAACACAAGTACTTATACATAATGGTACTTGGATTAAGAGCTTGGTATAATAGCTGTGTGATTATGTAATATAAAATTGAATTAGTTAAGTTTTAGATTTAGGCGTTTATAGTTAGGAATGTTTTCAGTAGGAAGCTAGGTGGAACTTACGTTATTTATTTTTCACTACATTTAAAAATAAAATCAAGAACACATTTATGGATAAGATTTTTATAAAGATACGCGTTCTTCTATTACTATATTGTAAGTATCCATGTAGGCCTGTACGAAATCAAAAGTTTTGATTTATTGAAGCCACCGTTTTGATTTTACTAATTAAAAATATTTTTAACCAAGTAGTTTTTCAGGTTTTGTATCTAAAAGGAAAAAAAAACGGAAACCTTTTAAGATCATTTTGTTGTCCGTCTGTCTGTCTTTTTGTCAAGACCCTTTATCTCGAGAACGCGTGGAGTCGAGTTGAAATTTGAACATTATGCCCAAGTTTGCCTTTGAAGTTGTGAAAAAATCAAACTCATAAGTAACGACAAAAAAAAAGAAATGGCCGTTTATATTGAAAAAAACGTTTATTTTGACACTCTCAAAGGTATTAAATTCATAGGCCGCTTCCCGTTAACCAAGAGTCTTCGCGAATGGATTCGGGAATTGAATTGTTTACATAAGTTGATTCGTACAGAACCCTAAGTGTGCGAGTCCGATTCGCACTTGTTTTTAAAAGGCCTTAAGTTTTTTTTTTCAGTTTAAGATCCATGCATTGCTTTACATTGGCTTAATAACAAAATACCTGTTTTAAACTATGATGAACTTTTACGGACATGCCTGAATCAAATAATTTATGGTCATGCAAGTTTTTATGTACATAGTTCTTCTGTCTTCCTGGTATATTACATTCCATACCAGTTTATATTTCGTTGTTACGAAGGTACAAAAATAATTGAAACCTTGGATATAATTATGTCAAAACTGGTTATAATTGATCCGGATTGACTTTTACATCTTACAAGTTCTTTGTTTTATTTATAACTTTATTGCTATATTATCATTTAAAAAGTTGTTATTGAAATTATTGCATTATTAAATATCAGTCTTTAGAAATTATTATTCTGAAATATTATTCTTAATAAAAGTTCAATTCGATGATAACATCGTAATAAATTGTGCTCAGTATAAGGAAAGAGGATATATGGGTTCATGTATAAACATTCAATCAGTGTGTGTTACCAGTGATGACATATGGCTCCGAAACGTGGTCGCTTACAATGGGCTTCATAGTCACTCAAAGGGCATTGGCTATACTCAGAGTATCTTTGCGTGATCTAATCAGAAATGAAGATATTCGCAACAGAACTAAGGTTGTCGAGATAGCGAAAAGAATCGCCAAACTCAAGTGGCAAACAAAAAGGCTGAAAGGTTCTGGAGTGGCGACCGCATACCGGAAGACGCACAAGGAAGGTCTCCCACAAGGTGAACCGATGCCCTGGTCAGGTATGCTGGAATCCGATAGATGCAAGACGCTCAGGACCGGACTTTGTGGCGGCTCTTGGGGAAGGCCTATGTCCAGCAATGGACGTCTTTCGGCTGAAATGATGATGATGATGTTTGACGAATATTTATATTTTTTAGGTAAAGGAATCACACACGCTCTAAGGTTTCACTGACAAAAATCACTTCAAGACCATGCTGTCAGTACCTACTAACGGAGTTTAATTAACCCCTCACCCGCAGGGTGTTATTATTATTATTACCTACGTTATTTTTTTTAGAAACTCACATAAAACATAAAATAAGAAAAATCTTTTTCTGGTTCTTTTTTTCTAGGACAAAAAGAAAACAAATTTTCGGCTTAATGAATTTCGTACACCCGTGTATACAGTATGACAATAAGCATTTTTCTAGGTCATTCAAGTGAACAAACGTAAACACAATCGGCGTTTGAAGTCCATACCCAGAGCCTACTATGGCTTACAGAGGCCATAAAAGTATGTTTTTTATTCTGCCCGGGAATAAAACTTACGTTGCACCGTGCCGTAGCCACAGCATCAACCAATCAACCTTGTCGTCAAAATTCATTTAAATTTTTCTCAGTTTAAAATAGTTCACGACCACAGTTTTATTACTTGTTACCAAATATAGCGAAGCTTACACAAAGATATTTAACTTTGTTTAAACCGGTTTTCCAACAATAGCTAAAGTAAATGTAGCATACCCTAATATTAGTCTCTCCACATTTGTAAGCACGAGTCAGCTTATGGAAGACTTTTGTAGCCTTAATACTTTAATACATGTTCCACGAAGTTTCTCAAGGGTTGTTTGCGCTCAGAAAATTGTATTTTGTACTGTAATATGCTTATTTCTTAGATGTTATGAGTACCGTGTTTAATTTTTGAAACTTAGTCTTTTGACGTGAGCTATTCATTGTTGGGCTACTTTGTGGAAAAAGTTTCAAGCCCGATTGTATTCCAGTCATCATCATCATTTTAACTGAAGGACATAGGCCTCCTCAAAGGTCGCCACAACGAACGGTCGAACAAAGGCATCCACCGTATTCCCATGACTCTCACCTCAGGTCATCGGTCCACCTGGTGAGAGGCTTTCCAGCACTGCGTTTTCCGGTATGCGGTCGCCACTCTAGAACCTTTCTGTCTCTGCGACCATCCGTTCTACGAGCAATGAGCCCTGCAATGACTAAAACCCACCGGAGGTTCTTCATTGGTCCTTTCCAAATGATCTTACAGTTTTTTTTTTTTTATGGTGGAAATAAATCATCCAATGACATTTCCCGCCCTTGGGTTGAGTTTAAGATAGTGCCAGCCTCCTATTGGCTAAAAAACCACCCCATTCAGAGCCTTTCCCGCTAGAGCCTTCTTTTCAGACGAGAACCCTTGGTTCCAGTTGGTTTCAACGCTTCTGCAGGGTCCCTACGGTTTGCTGACAACTCCTTGAGGCGCTCAGGAACAGTGCGTGTCGTTGACGACTGGGCTTAGTCCAGACGATTACCTTACATTTGCCGTAAATACTTTAGAAAGTGTTCTAAACTTCGCTACTTTAATGCAACATATTTATCAAATAACAAAGTTTACACACAACTTGTGTATACAAAACATTCAAATCAGGTTTTTAGCTGGCAGATCCACCGCAACCTTGCGTCACAAAATACGTAACAGCTGATCACCACTTGACAGCCCTAACTAAATCTCTTGATCCGCATCTCAATGGCTTACAAATGTAACTTGTACGAAATCCTTGTCAGCGATATTGTTGGACGTTCCCAACCAGCTGTCCCGGAAGCGATCAGAAGGTTACTTGGCGCGGCCTGTCTATACGGCTATATATTCAGTGCACTGTCTGCCCGCGCGCAGTACCGCCTGAGCTTGCGTCCATTCTGTGACCGTGAAAATAGTAAGTGTGGTGTGTGTTGGTTTATTGTGCTGTGTATCGAAGATTTGTTTGTTTTTTTTTTATGTAGGAATTTATGTGTAGTGGGTTAAAAGGTGATAAGTTTTCAAAGTGCTAAAATACTCCTTTTACGTCGTGTTAAAGCTCCATATAAGCTTTTCAATGTTTTCCTTCTATTATATTATTAATAATTTCATCACGTCAAAACTATCAGTGATAAGGGTCGTCTTCTTGACGTAATCTTATTATATTTGAAGTTTGTTGGCTCAATCATAAAAGTTTTTGAAGAAACCGAAATTTGGTCGGTACTTCGGAATTGTTCAAATATTATCAAGTGGTAACTTGGTGACTGAACTCATCTCAGTGACGATCAATGTCAAGTACTTGTCAAAAATGTAGGTAAATTAGATTTTTTTTTGACAGATGACAATCTGAGATTAGAAGGCCAATATACTTACTCAAAAAATCCAAAATTAATATACTAAGACCTATGAATTCTCCACATTTGAAAATATTTTTGGTATTAATTTTTTTTATTTGTTTGCTAAAAAGTCCTAAAGAGTAGAAGTTTATGTAAATTATTAACATGTTCAAGTTTCGGAAAACCGCTTATGCGTGTTGTCGTGTTTATGTTTTTAATAAATCGGCCAAGAGCATGTCAGGCCACGCTCAGTGTAGACTTCCCCGTACGCCACAAATTTCTCACAATGTAATAGAACCCAGCAGCCCATGTAAAAATTTGTAACCCAATTTCGCGAGAGATGGCGCTGTATCCGGTGGTAATTTAAAGTTGCGTGAACCGACTTTAATCTTTTTGTATTTTTATTCGAAAGAAGATTCGTTCAGGATAATGAAATACGTAAAAAAATAAAAAAAAAAGCTTGCATGTACGATTAAATTACAAAATTAGTTCAGAAAGTTTTTTTTTAATTTTTCAAAAACTGTTATTCATATCAAATTATGTTTAATTTTCCTTGAAAGTTTATTTTGAGTTCTACTTTTGGAATCTTTTTCATATTTTTAAACTTATGGTTCAAAAGTTAGAGAGGGGGACGCCTCATTTTTTACCTTAACCTTAAAAAGGAAGGGTGGGCTAGTTTCTACTAGCGGTTGCGCTGACTTGAAAGTAGAATATATACAAAAATTTGTGTGATAAAGTAGCATTCTATTGTCTATAGTTGGTATGTATGTATTAATATATAAGTATACTAGCTTTTGCCCGTGGCTTCGCTCCCGGCAACAGATAAATGTGATAAATGAAAACCGCTCGACCGATTTTGTGCGAACTTCACATAAACCATCTACTAAATAGTCCGAACAAAGCCTAAACATTTCGTTAAGATAGGTGAGCCCGTTATTGAGTTATAAAATTACAACGAAAAGTGGTATTAATTTTTATTTATATTGATCAGTTGTCTTGTACCTACTCATAACACAAGCTTTGCTTAGTTTGCGACTAGACGGTGTTGTATGATAGTTGTGGGATATTAAAATATATTATATTATTATTTATTACCACTTCATGCACATAAAGCTACGAAGGCGGCCTTAATGCCTGTATTTTTTTGAGTTTTAAAATACAAATCTTTACTCGTTATAATATAATTTCTAACATTTATGTACGTACAAAAGTCATCTTCTTACATCAGACATTAATTCTTCGAATTTGGAATTAGTACCTATTCTATTTGACACAAGGATTGCTATCAAAAAATGAATTATGTATAACTTGCGACTATTTTTCGAAATAACTTTATTATTTTCTAGCTATTTCAAATAACCTTTTACAGTTTCAGCAAATATACGGAATTATTAGTAACATTTATATTTACATATGAAAAACGTTTTTTTCTAATTTTAAGTTGGTAGGTATATTTTGACGGGCTAGTTACTCCTTTAGTTAGTGACCACGACTGCTATATTGGAGGATGTTCATGGGTTCGATTCCCACCCAGGTCAAATGTTTGTGTGATGTGTAGATAGTAGTAAATATGTAAGTATGTTTAACAGTTGTGTAGTAAGTACTCAAAGCACAAGTTCTGCTTAGCTTGGGACTAGATGGCGTTGCGTGGTAGTTGGGGAATATTAAAAAAAACAGGTGCAAATAAAAAAGTTAGTATCTTTTATCCAATACACAAAATATTGCTCCTGGCTGGGTTTGAACTCGCGACCTACAACTTATAAGTCGGGGCCGTTTCCACTCAGCCACCACTGCTCTCAATGTTGGACTTTCCAATAATTCTATTAGTGTACTAAATCTCATAACTATTTCACAACAGTAAAATTCTTTCAAGCAATAAAAGTGTAAAAATAAAATTAAGCAGATAGTCGTATTTTTGTCAAGACGCAGTAGACAGCTTAGCTTGCAGAACAGCAGATTAATGGGGCCATAAGTTTTTGGAATGCAAACCGCGGGCCGGAATACGCAATGTTAGTAGGCGTTCCACTAGGATCCATTGGATTCACGGCCTAGTGAGGGTCACGGGAATTCGAGACGCACAGTAACAGTTGTTGTGGCGAATGCAAGCCGATTTCGGCTACAGCGACCGCACTTCTTGGCTTTTCATGGTGGCTAACTCAGATGTGCTGCTGACGCTGCTGTCATCTGCCTTCATATGACTTGTATATCCAATCTTAGCCGAACTCCGAGCACAGAGCAGACATGTCAGCCCGAAGCGAACGCAGGCGCTCGTATACCTATTGTCTTTCTATTATGTCTTTAATTATGGTATTTAAAAGGTTAAACACATAGTAAATCATCGTTGTTGGTGGTCTAGCTTTGAGTTCGTCGCGTTTTTGGTCTAATTCCAACATTCTTTTATGTTCAAAGGGCTAGGCTTCAAGGGAGGATATAGTCCAATAGTATTTTTATTCTAATAGTGGATCTCTTTTGGCAGAAATGACGGATACATCTTTTTTTTGCAATGTCGCAATTATTAGAAATCCATAAAACTGCAGATAACTTGTTTCACTTTGCATCCGCCAAATTACAACATAGATTTATGAAGTCATCTTTACCTTTTACGTCAAAAATATGCCATTAGATTATTACATATTTTTCCTGCTTATTATTTTGTTTCATAAGCATTTAAAGACTACGGAATAGCACGCAGCAAGTAAGTTGAACCATCCGCCACAGTTACGCGCATCTTACCACCTCTGAGACCTAAAAGTTAGTTATAATCCATGTCACACAAGTTTAACCTTTATGACGGTTGACCTAAAATGTGTAGTAACTGATTTTCAGGTCCCGTTGAAGTGGAAGGCCGGGCACAACCATAGCAAACGGTTCAACTTACTTGCCGCAATATTCTGTTAGTCATTTTAGATTTTAAAATAGCTCGGACAATCGATATAAAGACAGGCTTCGTATACTTTAATTGATTTGTGATGTTACTTATGACTTTGAATGACTTATCACTGTATCACGTCGATATTTAAACCCACAAGCATGGATACCAACACAACTTTGGCGTTGATCATTGTTTATTTACCAAAACAAATCACACGCAATAAGAATCCTACATGGACTGGGACGGGATGTGGACGTCTTTTGCTAAAATGTGATGTCTAACACATATTTCTTCTTCCACTCAAAGACCCACTCTCTTTCAGATCACAATGCGTCTCTTCATCATCACTGCTGCCATTTTGGCAATGGCTCAGGCCAGGCCAGGCCTTTTCTTCGCCCAGCCATACCAGCCTATTGGAGTGGAGTACGTTTCTCCTGGCGTCGCCGCTGTCCATCCCCACCCTGCAGTGGAACTGAATGCTGCAAGTGAAGCCCAACTTCCACGGGGGCTTCTGAAGTCCAGGGACTTCTATGACAACCCTCATGTAGCTGCAGGACTTGCGAAGGAATCCTGGTTTACCAACAAGGAGATGCAAGTCGTTGAGAGAGAAGCGGAGAAGATTCCTCGTGAGAGCATTTACCATATTGTGAAGAGTGCTGGATTTTTGGATAGGCACTGATTTTAGAGAAGACTTTATTGTGTGTGTGTGAATGGTTTTAAATAGAAGTAGTTAAATGTAAACGCGTATGGATTAAAATATTTTGTAAATATTTCTGACATTTAATGGCGGCTCCATTAGTGCCGTGAAGCTACGTAAACAGGCGTGAACGTGAGCGTGGACAGCTTTCGCAGGGTGTTTGCGGGCTACAACTTGTGTTCACGCCGTGAATAAACTATTCATGGCGTGAATTCACGGCACTGGCGTGGAGCGGCCATAAGAATAGGAATTCATGGTACAATATAACTTTAAATAATTTATGTCGTCACCTAGTTTAAGTATGTTTAGTACAAAGAAATGTAAAGTAATATTTAAGTCTTAAAGCTAACTAAGATAATATTCTAAGTCATAAATCCTAGAATATTATAGTTAAGTAATTTCTATGACGTTTATTTATGTAAAATCTTATTTACATTCTAATTATTTATGTAAATAATTACGATTGCATGCTAAGGTAAACCGGTTTGGCCTTATGGCTTTAATTTCAATAGAATAAGTTAGTTTAGGAATGTCAATGAAAATCTGTGATCTCGAACAATAAGTACATTTGTAAGTTATTGTTCAATATTTTTTTTTGTAAATATTAGAAATATTGTTATTATTAAAAATATTTTTGATATAAAATGTTTGTTTTAAATCATGTTTATGTTACAATCGGATCTGTAAGCAGGTTTTTTGAAGCTCCTTCCTCGTTTGCAGGTAACCCAGCATTCGTGTGCGGGTTTCTGGGTGAAATCTGAAACAGAAAAAAATAAGATCAATGAATTTTTTCTAGTTTTTCGCAGGATTTCTTCGAGTTTTTTTTATGGTAGGTGAAAATCATCGAATGACGAAAACCGCTCTTGGGCGGAGCGGGAGACCAGTGTCAGACTCTTACTGACTAAAAAACCTACCCCGTACCTTCCTTGCTTTATTCCTAGAGTCGAGGTAACAGTTTGCACCACCCTAGGCTCCAGGAGGCTTCGACCCTGAAGGGCCCCTGCAAGGATTTCTTCGAGTGAAGTTTGGTGCTGTTTTAATTGTTCGCAAATTGATGTGTAGTGGGTATTCTGATGTTAAATTGTTGTTAACCGTCTGTCTGTCTGTCGAGACTGTTTATCTCGAGAACGCCGGTATCAAATTGTTTAATCTATATTTTTAGGGCTACTATCCCTTATAGCTGTATAAAAATTAGCTGTATAAAAATTATGTTGCAAAAAAATACGTTTTTGATACTCTCAATGAATAGGGTCATAGGGTACTTTTTTTTTTTATGGTAGGTAAAAATCATCCAATGACGAGTCCCGCTCTTGGGCGGAGCGGAAAACAAGTGTCAGACTCTTACTGACTAAACAACCTACCCCGTTCCTACATCGCCATACATACCAGGGCCAGAGCCTTCCTTTTCAGACACAAACCCGTGGCCCTGATTGGCTTCGACCCTTCTGCAGGGTCCCTACGGTTGCTGACAACTCCTTGAGGCGCGCGGGAACAGTGCACGCCGTCGACGACTGGGCTTGGTCCGGACGATTACCAGACGACCGGACGGCGAGCTACCCAATGCTCACCGTCCGCAAGCCCGCGCCTACGGTGGCCGGAAGTCAGGATCGGAATCGCGGCGGCGTCTGGGGCGCAAACGCCGTTGCCTTATGCGGTCCGCCTCCTCCTTTGCTAGCATTACTGCTTCGGTCATAGGGTACTTCCCGTTGACCCATAATTTGGTTTGACACAAAGCAAAGTCATATAGTAAATAATCTGAAAACCGTAAATTTGTTGCTACGGGACCAAAAAATAAAAAATTTTTGGAAGGGAAGTTGTCGGTCTGTCAAGTCGCTTTATCTCAAGAACAAGTGGAGGTATCGAGTTGAAATTTAGACCATATACTCAAGTCTACAGACCCTAGAAACTGATAAATCAAATTTCCAAGTCAATTTAAAAAAAGATACGGCTATTTTTTTCACAAAAAAACGAATATTTCAACACACAGAAATCAAAATTCATAGAGTATTTCCCGTTGATCTGTGATCCTGAAATTTGGCATGAAGTAAGGTCTCATAGCAAAAATACAGGAAAAAAAAAATGAAAATTTGTAATTACTTCACAAAAAAAAATGAAAATTGAATTGTTTACCGGTAAGTTTTTACGGCCCAATCCCTCCCCTCCTCTCTGGCGTTAGTCCCAGCAGTAGGAACATTACAAGGCTGATGCTATGCTATGCTATGCTATGCTATGCTAAGCTATGCTAAGTTTTTACTGATGTGTGTAGTTCGTGTAGTGAGTGCGTGTTCGGTACGCACTTGCCTGGTTTTTATTTTTGTTTGTGTTAGACATAACTTACACGGAAATAAATCACACCAAGTTCAATAAAAAATTTAAATATTCGTATATCAGATTTTTTTTAAATAGTCTAGTTTAACATATATTTTTTTAACATAAAAACTAGCCGTTTAGACGTGATGTTGGTTTTAAAATCGTCAAAAGAAGTAATCTCCCATTAATAGAAAAACACTATAGCACTTTTTGCCTGATCCGGGAATCAAACACAACACGCTCACGTGACCAACGAGGTACCTCGGTAGCGTATCTCTAAATATGTTCATATTGGTCAATAAATGATCACAATAGTTCTTGCTTAAGACTGATCGAATAAAGTCATTAAAATAACTTTTAATTTCGTTTGCGTAAGATGACCGAACTAGTGGCTTTGGCATAATGGTGATGAAGCCATTACAAATGTTTTCTAACTTCTAAGCAAATACTTGTATCAACCAACATCAAGATGTACTAATCTTTACGTATAGGTATGAACATGTCGCAGCCATCTGGTTAAATTAGCTATTTAATCGGGCGCCTAGGGCGGTCGTTAAACGTCGGCATCCAATTGGACGCCTAGACCGATAGTTGTTTGAACTAAAATCACTCAACGTTTAGCAGCTTGGCGTATTGAAAGTTAGCCCTTTCGAAATAACTAGATAACTCATCCATGTGATTTATACCCTACTAAACTAAATTAATACACAACGTTCAGCCATCTGGTTAAACGTTGCGGTCAACCACATGGCTAGTTATATATACTTCATCCATTTGATTGGATGTATTTAACGAACGCCCTAGGCGTCCAATTGGATAGCTAATTTAACAAGATGACTGTAACAGATGTAAAACAAAGTCGCTTCTCACTGAATGACCTTCATTTATGTTTGGTTATATTTTTAAAATTACGCAACGGATTTTGATGTGGTTTTTTAAGGCGCTACCCATACAGGGGCACCGTAAAAAGTCCTCTTTTTCGTTGCGAAGTTAGCCGTATTGTTACACAGTACAAACGCCAAACGAATACAGTGTATAGTCTAATATATAAGTAAAAGACTTATGCAAAAACATTTTCTAAAAATAATTCAGAATTTTGAGAAAAAAAAATCGCAAGAAAGTACACGAAAATAATTTTTCGTCTCGAAATACTCAGTATTTTGAGTGATAACTATTATTTTATTTGTAACTATCAAAATGGAAATTTAACTAACTAAAGAGAAATTTAAAAATATTTTAACAAATCGTTGTATTTTTTTTTTAATAATAAAAAAACTACGAAATATCCTTCACTTTAGCGGACACGAGATTCAACTAAAATCAAATAACAACTTGACGCTGGCAGATGCACAAGAGTGCTAGCCACAACACTCTCCTGTCTACGAAGCGGGAGGGAAAAAAAAACTAAAATCAAACGCATAGCCATTTTAAACCTTATTTGTTTACAGCAATGCACTACCCGGAAATACCTAAAAATTTGCTACTTACGGCGCCTTAATAGATGGAGAAATTCAAGAGGAAGGTTTATAATGTGTATAATATCAGCATTGTACCCGTGCGATGCCGAGGCGGATCGCTAGTTGAAAATAAAACCGTAACGAAAAACATAGCCTACCCTTGACTTAATGCATTAAGTCCGCTTTTATTTATTTATTTATTTATAAAAACTTTATTCACATAATAAGTAGAAAGACGGTGGTGCAGAAACAAACACGGTAGGTGCAACTTAAAGATAATTAAAAAAACCAAGAAAGAAACAAATAATACAATAATAAATACATACTTAAATACATACATATAAATAAGTAATTACTTACTCGTACTTTTGCGTGCATAAGAAATTAAATAAATAAATAAAATACGACAATTTCAAAGATTTCTGTGATTAGGGAGAAGTAGGAGCAAAAGGATACTGCTAATTAACAATTAAATACATAAATACATAAAGCATTTAAATTACAGCGCTGGAAGACCATAAGTGAATCAAAATATTCGTTTCAACTTTATTTCATTCACAATGATATCAAATCATCATCATCATCAGCCTTTCCCACTGCCGGGACACAGGCTTCCTCTCTAGGAGAGGGAATGGGCCATAATCCACCACGCGGGCCCAGTGTGGATTGGTGGATGTCACATGTCTTCGAATTTATGGTTCTAGGACATGCCGGTTTCCTCACGATGTTTTCCTTCACCGTTTTGAGATGTAATAAAATGCACAAAGTAATGCGCTGGGCTGGGTTTGAACCCGCGACCTACAACTCGTAAGTCGGGGCCACTCACACTTATCACTCGGCCACCACTGCTCTCATGATATCAAATGCTCAGCTTAAATCTGTGATAAAAAAATTCTTCGGATTCAGCCCGAAAGGTTAAATTCTTACATCAAACGACACATACGAAAATTACGCGAATATTTGAACGTCTGAGCATCGATTTCACTAAAACAATAGTATTGGGTGACGGTGTTTGTGTCTAGTACCACTACAGAAGAGCCTCAAAGGCTTAGTTTTTTTTGCATTTTCTTTTATTTTTCTATTTGACTGAGGACCTACTTAAACTGGTTGGTTTAGAGATACTTCAGTTGAAATTGAATATCTATGAGGTAAGTCTAAAATAAACTTGAGGGTTCGATATAGGTTAATGCTTTGGTCAATGGAAAAAAGGCGTAGCTTTACTCAATTACTATACTTATTATTTCAAAAACTAGGCATTGCACATTTATCTTACTATCTTACTAATATTATAAATGCGAAAGTTACGATGTTTGGATGTTTGTTACTCAATCACGCTAAAACGGCTGGACGGATCTGGATGATATTTTTTTTTTAAATACACTCCGGAATAGGACATAGGCTACTTTTTATCAAGGAAACCCCAACCCCAGCCCCAATACCACGCAGGCGAAGCCGCGGGCAAAAGCTAGTTTGCCATAAAAAAAAACCTCCGTCCTCTCACATAACATAAAATCAACCTTATAATGTTCCCATTTCTGGAAATCAAATGTCCTTTCTAGCAGAAAGAATGGGCCGTTACTTCACCATGCAGGCACATTGTATGTTGGCGGATTTTACATGTCTTCAATTTTGTCATTTTAGGGCATACTATTGACGCAAAGAGTATGACTATATTTTCTTTCACCGTTTCAGGAGTATTTAGAATGAGTTAAATTACACAAATAATGCTCTTGAGATAAAGTAGATACACAAAGTAACGCTCCTGGCTGGGTTTACATTCGCGACAACTACTGAGTAGTAGTCAGAACTACTCGTTTACAGTACGACCGTCGGATCTTGGCGAGTCTGAAGTAAGGGTCGGTTCATATCTGACGGAACAAGCGTCGCGTATTATCGGTCGCGTAACGCCAGAACAGACAAATGTATAGAAAAATACTTGACCGTTCACACTCAACCGATGATACGTTAGTGCGTCGAGCGTACAGCGTCTATTCCGTTTCCGTCAACGCAACGATTTTTGTATCATTTTAATATACATGTCAATACCTAATATTAAAGTCAAGAACAAAAGCAGTTATATACAACTGTTATACCTACAACTTTCCTGTTTAAATATGTATATCTCTTACCTCAATGTAACAGTTAGTGTTTCTTAAGGAGTAATGGCACATCGAAATTTCGTATCATACTTAGTTATGGAACATTTAATAACAGTAAGGAGTTCATCGAAAGATTCTATGGACATGCTGTAATACTGATTATTGCCGGGCTTGGCAATAAGTGATAGATGCTAAACGCAGAAAGACGGATGTTACGCTCGACGCATTTTCCGTTTTATATGAACTGACACATTCGACCGAATAGACGCGACTGATGATACGCTCGGCGTATTTTACGTCAGATATGAACCGACCCTTAGGCTCTGTGAATGTTAGCGCTTGAAAATTCGTAAAAAATAAATGGTTTAAACAAATAAATGCTATTGCTGTTAAAAACTATTATTGGAATTTATTTATTGGACGATACCTGGAACAATTGCTGCTTACAGGCAAGTAGATGGGAAAAGTCCCAGGGCCAGGAGTCCGAAACGTTGGTCAGACAAAATACGTGGTAAACTGAAGGTCACAGTCTAGTAATGAATTGCTCACCACGTTTTCACTTCGCAGATGCGTAATCAGTTTTGCTCGAACTTCATTGAAGATTCTAACCTTTACCCACGTAATATGTGGCATGTTTCATCCCCTTGAACAACCTTCGAAGTCACATGTCCAAAAACTTCTTCTAAATAGGTATACTTACGTCAGAAGACTTGGCTACTAAGCCGTTAGGTCTACATCAACACGTTTATAACAAGCTATGTTGGCTAAATGGCCTGTTTTTGTATTTTTAGTGCCAAAACACAATTTGATATATTGCTTGGCTCAACATAATGGGGCAAGAATTACAAAAAAAGAAATAACAACTTGTTTTATTTCTGAAAATAATAGGCCGTCTGGACGAAATTCTACCTTTCAAAGCGTTACTTTATACGAAATATACAGTGGTAGAATATAACAACTTGGTTTATCAAGTTCAATTGTGACAGTTTATAGCCTAATGATACAACCCATTTCTTTATTTTATAGTTGCTATATTTAACAATTACTAAACTAGAACTATCACCATAGGCGTCTACAAAACCTTTTGATAGTAATAGTTGTACTATTACTATCAGAAGGTTTCGCGGACGCTGAGCAAAAGGTAGCACGCGGTCCGGTCGTCCGGTCCGTCGCCAAGCCGGCGCGCCTCAAGGAGTTGACAGCAAATGTAGAGGCCCAAATGCAAGGCCAAAACCTACTGGAACCCCGCTCCGGTTTCTGAAAGGAAGGTCCGACCCCGGTATGAAGGCTAAAAAGGAATGGGGTGGGTCGTTTAGTCAGTAAGAGTCTGATACTGTTTCCCGCTCCGCCCATGGGCGGGATTCGCCATTAGATGATTTTTCTCATCATAGATAAAACTATCAGAAGGTTCAGGTGCTCATCAGAAGGTTTAACGTCACCCAAAGGGAAATGGAATGGGCTATGCTCTGAGTTTACTTGCGTAGGTATCTCAAAAAATGAAGATATCCGCAGGAGATCCGAGGTTGCCGACAAAGCCGAGTCACTTAAATTATGTTGCAGTGAGTAGGGTACAGTACGGCCGTCGGATTTTATGTGCATTTATTTGTTTTAACCATTTATTTTTTACGAGGTTTCATGCGCTAAAAATCGCAGAGCCTAAGTTCAGATACGCCAAGATCCGATGGCCGTACTGTGCATTGCTTGCAGAACAAATGGTCGATGCCGTCTAACAGGTTTTGGACTGACCGCGCACCGGACGCAACGTTCTTACAAGATGGACCTAAAACATGGTAAGGGTCACAGGAATCCAATGGAAGCGAGATGCACAAGACTGTTCGTTGTGGCAACATTTAGTATGCTTACGTCCAACAGGCAGTACAGTTAAGTAGGTTCTATAGTTACAAATACCCAAAACAATATGAAATAAGGCGTTATAAGTTTTATTTTTAGACAATATTCACAATAAAGCGTGTGAAATGGCATAATGTTTTTTCAACTTATTTATCATTGAAGGGGCAACGTTATCTCCTTTGGAATACATCATAGTTGTAGTCGGATTAAAGGAAGTCGCATGTAAAATGATAGTTCAAATTATGTAACGCGTAATCACCGTAGGCGCAGGCTTGCGGAAGACGAGACGATGTGTAGCTCGCCGTTCTAACATCCGGACTGGGCCCAAGTCGTCGAAGGGGCGTATCGTTTCACGCGTGCCTCAGTGCCCAGCTGGGCTGAAGCCTAATGGGGCTATGGGGAAATGAGAAAACGTTTCACCTAGGTCAATGCAACGAAGAGAAAGAAGGAACGTGAGTAGATTTTTTAGTCAGCAAAAGTCTGCTACTGTCTCCCCCCCAAGGGCACGGAGATTTTAATGGATGAATTTTACCCACCTAAAAATGTAACCTTTAATTTTCAACCATAAATTCTTGAACTCCCAGCGTACGCCGGCGTTCGCATACCTATTGTCTTTCTATTACATATGTCTCTAATTTTAGTACTCGAAAGTTTAAATAAAGGTCTATGTATGAAATAAAATAGTAAAATTTCTACTTGAATCGAAAGTCAATGCTCAGCTTTAAGTAATCTAGAGTTCATTTCATCCCCTCTACCACTAAAACACGTTCTATTTTCGTCCAAACTTCAGCCATTTTGAAACAAAGAAGCCGTAAACAAAGCAATCCTTAGTTTCTCCCGATTAGAGAGTTGACTTGCTCGAAAATACTAAGATTAGAGCACTAAAAGTCCTTATGAATGGAGTCTTAAATAAAAGCAGTTTCGTACTAGTCTTAACTGATATAATAATGAAATTTGACTGTTTATTTGTAAAACTTGAGAGTTCATTTCTTTGTTGATGTCCAAAAAATCATCACAATCATCATTTCAGCCGAACGACGTCCACTGCTGGACATAGGCCTCGCCCATTTGTCGCCTTAAAAAAAAACTTAATTCGTACAAACACATTGGTGTACCCCTAAGGAACAAAATGCACTGTGTTCCTTCTGGTCAGCACTTGGTCCAACTCCTGTGCTAAGATAGGCAATAGATAGTCTTTTGCGGAAAATTCTTCATGTCGCGTTAAAGAATGGAAGTAAGAAGTCTGGTAGAAGAAAGGGGAAGCTTCTCAGCCGTAGGTTTTTTTATGGTGGGCAAAAGTAATCCAATGACATCTCCCGCTTTTGGGGGGAGTGAGAGATAGTGTCAAACTTTTACTGACTATTCCTTGAGGCGTGCGGGAACAGTACGCGCCGACGACGGCTTGGGCTCGGTACGGACGGTTACTGGACTGTCAGACAGTGAGCTACTCATTGCTCGCAATCCGCAAGCCTGCGCCTGAACTCGGAATAGAGGCGGGGGCGAGGGTGTGAGCGCCGTTGCCATTGTCTGATGCGTTCGGCCTCCTTCTTTTGAATCATTATTGCTTTGCAGAAGGAGGCAACCGGCTTCCACTCCTCCTAGCAGCAGATCATGACCTGAACAAAGGCCTGGCGCAATAGATCGCCGATCAGATGTGGGTAAGATCAGGACTAAATAAAAAACTGTAACTTTATACAAAAAACTCTAATGATATTATCAGTTGACTTTTTAGAAATTCTCAAAATGTTTATCCCGAGTAAAAGGACGCTACTCGCAACGGTAGTTAAAGGACAGGTAACAGGAGCGAAGTCATGTGAAAAGCTAGTCTATTTTAGAGGAGACTTCAATGTATATGGTAGCGAGTTTATTGCCCTGTCGTCTGGGGCTGGACGCGTCACTGAAGCGCTGAAAATAGCTACACCATTACTTAGGTAGACATGTTTTTGTCCTTTTCGTTAAGAAGTGGGTAGATTCATTTTATGAGCTGAAATTTTAAAATGTTGGTGTGCTACGGTTTATTAGTATGTTGGAGTGAATTAGGATAATGTTTTGTAGGGTGCGCTATCACCTTTCTACGTCACCCTTTACGTTGTCAATACTTCTACGGTAAAGACTAAGCGTTTCACCTCGCACCCATTGCTTGCCGTCCGCAAGCCCGCGCCTACGGTGGTTATGATTTCCCAATTTAAAAAAAAGACCCCAAAAAATATTTTAAACTTACTCCCGAAGTTTACGACACCTACATTTTTTTTAATGGTTCATGGGACATCTCTACCTAGTGCTCCACCGTGTCCTCGGGTTGTCCACATAATGACGACACCCGGGCGTCGCTTCCTCGCGAATCTGGTGCAGGTATCTCCCGAACTTACCATGTCCAGTGAGCACCTGCGTCATGAGGAAGGTGAGGACGCCAAAAGGCCACGACAGATATATATTAGAAGATGGTTCTTAGTAATAAATGTACAATACCTTTCTTGCTATCACAATTGAACTCATGCATGTCGCAAGTGTCTATGAAAGTCCTCATCTCCCCACAAGAGTCGATGCCACATATTGGCACCTGGTCGTGGCGACATATATCCGCTATCTTGCATTCTTCTTCCAACTGAAAAAGTCATCAGGAAAACTTTATGAATGAATGTTATTGGAACATTGCGCGCAGAACAGATGGCCGTTAGGGCCGAAAGATTCTGGTGTGGCGACTGCGTACCAGAAGACGCAGCGTTGGAAGGCCTCCAACCAGGTAGACCGATGGGACCGATGACCTTTTTATTATGATTTACCCCTGGATTTTGGAAGCTGGTGGTGTGTCATCCTCCTGCGTCGGAAATAATCTGAAGCCGTTGGTCCTGCGTCTGATATCTCGCCGGTCATCCATCAGAGTAAGAGAGTAAAGGAATGCGTTCCGATATTACGCAGTGATGCAATCGTTGATGGTGAAGCGCACGTATTTTTGCATAGTAATAATCTCCTGTGTATTTGGCTAATCTCTGTTGAGGTTGGCCACAAACAAAGCAGAGCGGTGGCAGCGCTGCGGCCGCGCTGCTGTCACGCGACACGTTGCTGCTAATTTGAAGGAGCCCTTATAAGATTTTGATTTTGTTGTCTGTCTGTCTTTTAAGACCCTTTGTCTTGGAACCACGTTAGGATATCGAGTTGAAATTTAAACCATTTACTCAATTGTGTGGTCCCTTAAAACTGTGAAAAAATCACTTTTAAGTTATTTTCACTTCTAAGTTATCGGAAAACCAGAAACTGCCAAAAAAACGTATTTTGACACTCTCCAAGGAGTCAAAATTCAATGCGTACTTTCTGATTACCTCGAACTGTGAAATTTGGCATGAAGCAAGGCATAAGTATAGGAATAAATCTGTAAACTTAAAAATTTCGATTCGGAAAATCTTCGAAAATCGATTCGGGAATGGAATTATGTTCATAAGGTGATTAGTATGGAACCCTCAGTGTGTGAGTCCGACACGCACTTATCCAGTTTTTATTTTTTGCATTGCGTATATAGTGAGAGTAATGAACAGCAACCATCCAAGTGTAATGAAAATTCATATTCATGAATGTTTGTTCAATAGCATTTTTATATGATTACTTGTTTGTTTGACCTTTTACTAATTTGACCTTTCCGTTGTCAATGGCCAGTAAATCGGAAAAATATGGTAATGTATTTTCAATATGATATTGAAAAGAGATTAGTATCTATTTATAAATAATGGTGGTTTTTTTAGAATAATCATTGTACGAATGATGTATGTCTTCAATATTTTAAATGTCAGTAAAAAAAAGAGGTAGTAAGAACACCTTTTTGGGTTTTTATAAGCTAGACATCGAAGGACTGGAACAGTTTACTTGCTGCCGATTATAATGTGTCTGTAAGGCTAGAGTGAATAGGCTTTTAATAAACTAGTGCGCCTTACCATCAACGCAACGGTGGGATCGCAGTCAAGCCTTAGTTTATAGCAAATAAAAAAAGTACATTCCACAGTACTGGCCTACCGGTACTTACGTAGATAAATAAAAATAAAATACGGTTGTTTAAGGTACTACGATAATTACTGTATTTTTATGGTAGGCAAAAATCATCCTATGTTATATCTCGCCCTTGTCAGGCGGAGCAGGAGTTAGTGTAAGACTTTTATTGACTAAAAGTCCACAAAATTTCTTCTTTTCCTTAGTTCCTTTGTTCCAGGGCGTTGGTGTTACAAGGCCCTGGAATACATTTACATCATCATCATCATCATGCTGTCAGCCGAACGACGCCCACTGCTAGACATAGGTCTTCCCCAAGGATCTCCACAACGATCGGTCCTGTGCTGTCCGCATCCAGCGGCTTCCCGCAATCTTCACCAAATCGTCGGTCCACCTTGTAGGGGGCCTGCCCACGGAGCGTCGTCCGGTACACGGTCGCCATTCGAGAACCTTTCCACCCCAACGGCCATCGGCTCTCTGCGCTATATGCTATATCCCCTACACCGCTCAGGGCTTATCCACTCCTCCTTTTTTGTCCAGGCGATATCACTTTGGAATACGCTCCCTTCGAATATCAGGATGGCGACCAGCTGTTTGTCTTTCAAGCTGAAGGCACAAGACTACATTCGCGAGAAGTTGGCGGATTTATCTCGGCAGTGACTAGATTGATTTGTTTTCACAATGACCTTTCTTATTTATATGTATGTATCTATGTATGAATTTATTATTATTATTATATTTTGTGTCTTTTCTTTTTGTCTGTCTTTTTAAGTTGCACCTACCTTGTTACGTTCCTGCACCACCTTAAGGTCGACTGGTAGAAAATGCCTAAGGCATTAAGTCCGCCTTTGTACAGTGTTATGTGCATAAAGTTTTAATAAATAAATAAATAAATATGAATACATTCACATTTACCCATAATTAATATACTACATACCTTCGCTCCATCAACATGCGCGTAAATATCATTTACTAAAGTCAAAACAATAAATATTAGAACAACAATATATTGAAACATTCTAGTACACACAGCTTATATGAAAAACCATTTTCACATTGAAGTTTCAGGAATTCGTTTATGAGTTTTACTTCAAAAACTGAAAATGAAATTCTATTTAATAAACTTTAGTACTGAGTATTTTATAGAGCTATAGGAAAAGTAATAAATTGTTTGAAAACTTTATAGTTTGTCCACTGGAAAATGGCTGACGTCAAAATGAAGCTAGAAGTTCTATTACGTAGCATTAAATTCACGTTTTCATTTGTTTTATTTCCTTTTCTGAATTGTATACACAATCATTACATAGTATAAAACAAATTAGCTTCGTCCCTATGTATGCTTAAATCTTTAAAACTACGCAACGGATTTTGATGCGGTTTTTTTTAATAGATAGAGTGATTCAAGAAGAAGGTTTACAGGAAATATATTTAATATCACCAATGCACCCGTGCGAAGCTGGGGCGGGTCGCTAGTTACATAGTATAAAACAAAGTTGCCTGTCCCTATGTATGCTTAGATCTTTAAAACTACGCAACGGATTTTGATGCGGTTTTTTTAATAGATAGAGTGATTCAAGAGGTAGGTTTATGTGTATAATACATGCATAATATATTCAATACCAGTACCCGTGCGAAGCTGGGGCGGATCGCTAGTTGTGAAATAAAACGCATTCAATCTCACTCTGACTTGCAACATTTCTTCCTAAAGAAAAATATTCGTTTCTTTTATAGCAACGAATAAGTTTTGATTCAAATAATTTGGGAAGGAATGTTACAGGTAGGTACCTACAATTTTAAGGGTGCCTTCAAATTAGCTGCAGCGTGCCGCACGACAACAGCGCGGCACCAGGGCGGCGCTCTAAGACGTAGTGAAACAATTTCATGATTTTAATTTTATAGCGTAATTTTGTTTATTATCTTTACGACATTATTTTTTTCCTTTTATTCGAATAAGAAAAAAACCATCAGTTTCATCATATCAAGACATATACCCATTAAAATGGAAGCTTCGCTTCGCTCTACTTCCGCCACAGTCTTGTAACCTAACCTGTCCGTGTCAGGGTGCCCTAAAAATCGAGCGAACGTTTTTCGATCTTGGACTAGTATCGAGGGTTTGGCTTAGATTGAACTCCACAACATCCTAAATTTCGAGTTTGCCGCCTTGATCTCTGACTGAACTACCAGTCTGTTTGGAAAAAATCTTTCCTCATTGAAAAGACACATTCATGAGGCTTCTAAAATCACATAAGAGAAGCAGTAATAAAAGGTAATTGTTATGTTTTTAAGTTTTTATTATAAAACACTACATTCTAACATTTGGCTTGGGGTTAATGTTGCAGTCAGTCCTGTATTCTGGTTTCTTGAAGGAGCGTCCCCGCTTGCATGTCACCCAGCATTCGTGAATCGGTCTCTGCTTGAAATCTGAAAATAATCCAGATTTAATAAACTACAACCCAACTCATCATCGTCACAGTCGATATACGTCCACTGTTGGACATGGGTCTCTCCAAGTATTGTCACAAAAACGGTCATGTGCCACATTCCTGTGACTCTCACCAGGTCATCGATCCACCTTGTGGACTGCCTTTCAACGCTGCGTCTTCCGATGTGGGATCGCCACTATAGAACCTTACACCCCATCGACCATCTGTCTGTGAGCAAAATGCGATGCTCATTAACACTTATGAACGGTAGATGCAACGTTGCCATACCTCCCTTTCCACAATGTGGATCAACAACCTGGTGACGGTTGTGGGATTGGATGGATGTAACAGATCATACCAGACTAGTCATTGTGACGACACTTAGGGAGGCTTATGCTCTGCAGTAGACATCTTTCGAAACGAGGATGATGATGTTGATGAGATGAACATCCGCTAGTAGAACCTACTAGCAAAAAAAAAAAAAGGAATTAGTACCTTTCTTACTGTCACAGTTGAACTCATGCATGTCACACGTATCGATGAAGGTCCTCATTTCCCCGCATGAGTCGATGGCACACATTGGGACCTTGTCGTGAACGCACAGGTCTGCCACCTTGCACTCTTCTTCGTTCTGTTGCAAAGAATACAATATCATTGACTTTGAAGCGTTTGTGGTAAAGATATAACGATAATCTTGGGAAGGTCGCCGGGATACAAGAAGAAATGCTGGTACATTTAATATGGTAACTCTTGAAGAAGTCTTGTGTCGTGTAGTGGAAGAAATTATGATGTTGATGACGTGGGAACTGGGAGTGTGTATTGAAATTCCACCAAGACCATTCCATAATCGATACTGTAGCGCGTTAATAGCGCGTTGGCATATTTTCTAAAGTGCGTTCCATATGCGACTTAGGCGCTCCCCCACTGTACCGCACTCCATCGCGTAGCGCGGGATAGCAGATTTGACATTTGTATGCAAGTATCTCAATTTATATAGAAATCACGCCAAGCACAACAAACTACCGACGCGGAAATGCACGGGAAGGCGCCCCGTGCGCAGTTTCTGCTAATCTGCGCGGGAGTGCGCGGCGTTTTGTGTAAATTACACCGCTAGTTAAGGCAGATCTGCGCCTCGTCGGCAGGACGCATCTTCAGTGGGTAAACCGCCTTACGCGTGTTAGTAGCAATGCTGTCACGCGCTTACGAAACGCGCGACAGTATCGTTACAAAAATTACCGTGGGCGAGGGGCCTAAGAAGCCAGTCATGCCCAAGTTAATGAACTGTTAACTTAAGATCTCCAACATAATTAAGATCAGATTAGCTAGGTCACCCTGCCATCAATCAATCCGCCAAGCCATTTCTCAACTACAGACTGAATTTTTGAGACGGAGCAGTAAGGCCAGGTGCTTTAACCGTTATAGTTATAGGGAAATGTTTATAAGAGACCATTCATAACTTTGTCCCATATTTTTTAATGAATACAAAAGTTTCATCACCACTGTTCTCAAAATGGTAGAGGAAAACAGCAACTGGCATGTCCATAGAGCAATGTCTATATCATTTTGTTCTGTGGGCATGTCCTAGAATCATAAATTCTAAGAAATGTAAAATCTATCAATCGGTACTGGGTCCGCGCGATAATTTATGGCCCGTTCCCTCTCCTAGAGAAGAAGCCTGTATGCAGGGATAGGAACAGGGTAGGTAGTTCTGTTAGTAAAAGTTTGATACTGTTTCCCGCTCCGCGTAAGAGCGGGATGCGTCATTGGATGATTTTTACCTACTATAAAAAATACTACCGAACAAAAAGAAACCCTAAGATCATGAAATGGGGTCTAAAATTAGTATGAAGAAAATTACTTTTTTGCTGGCGAAGCCAGTGGCATAAGCTAGTAAGACTAAAGATAATTTTCGTCAATACAGTTTGCACGGTACTGGTTTTATGAGAAAAACACAGTCTATTTTCCCGTAATAAAAAACATTTATAAAACCAGTAAAGCTTTTACGGTCTTATGCGATTTACTAACGAAATTACGAATGTTGTCACAAAGTTGATGTTTTCACCGAAAAACATACACTTTTGCTATCGACAACAAAATTGTATTTCGGTGAATAAAATAATTTATGTCAAAAGCCAATTTTATTTTATCGTGAATACCATTTTTTCTGATAAAAGCCAGCTTTTTGAATTGAACCGTAGGGACCCTGCAGGGTCGAAGCCTCCCGGAGCTGAGGGTTGATGCGAAAGCGTTACACCGGGGCTCTGGGAATAAGGCAAGGAAGGTACGGGGTAGGTTCTTTAGTCAGTAAGAGTCTGACACTGTTTTCCGCTCCGCCCAAGAGTGGGATTCGTCATTCGATGATTTTTACCTACCTTAAAAAAGAAAAAGCTTTTTGAATTGAGTGTTATGTTGGGTGTTTTTGTGGTTGGTAAACATCATCCAATAACTAATCCCACCCTTAGATGGAGTGGGAGATAATGTCAGACTCTTACTGGCTAAATAACTCACCTCGTTCGTACGTTGCCTTTATACCAGGTCCTTACGGTTGGTGACAACTCCTCAAGGCGCGCCGTCGCTTGGGCGGACTGGCGGACACGACTTGGGCTTGGTCCGGACGGTTACGAGACGACCGGACGGCGAGCTTTCCATAGCTCTCCGTACTTTGGTCATCACCATCATCACAAGCCTTTTTAATGTTCCCACTGCAGGAACACAGGCCACCTATCTCTAGGAGAGGGAATGGGCCATAATCCACCACGCGGGCCCAGTGAGGATTGGAGGATGTCACATATCTTCGATTTACTTCTGTACTTTGGTGCTAGTTATTTATCATTATACTTACTCTCATTGTCTCGCTGTGGGCGTCTAGCGTTGATATTAAATATATGACAATACCTGAAATATTTACATATTAAAGAAATATAATTATACATTATTTAGGGTTTAGTTGTTTTATTTTATTTATTGAGAAAACCAACAGCAATACATAAGTTAGAATACAATAAAAATATTACAGTTTAGTAAGGCTAATAATATTTTTTTTTCTTGTCACTAGGTTCATTATAATTCGACTAGCTTACTATTTTAGCGGTCGTGAGTTCAATTCCCATTCAAGACAAATGTTTGTGTGATGACCATGAAAAGTTCTATGTCTGTGGGTAATTTACACATATGTATGTATTAAAAAATATATAGTTTATTAGCTATATATATATATATATCTATAACTCTACTTAGTTTCTTGTGTGAAAGTGACATAATATTAAATTTAAAAAAAAGCAATTTTTTTTTAATATTTTTTCGCTGTACACACAACGGCGTCTAGTCCCAAGCTAAGTAGAGCTTGTGTTATCGGTACTAGAGAATTGATACACATACTTATATATTTCCAAATACATACATATTTTAGATAAATTAGACATAGAACAAATGATCATTCTCAGCACATACACATTTGGGAATCGAACCCACGACCTCTGGCTTATCAGTTAGGGTTACCAACCACTAGACCAACAGGCCAGTCAGTCAATTATATGAAACTTACCAAAGACCACTATCATTGTAATACGTCATATTCTCTTTCTGTAAAAAGTGTTCATTTCTAGGTCTCAAACTTAAAATAAAGTCATAATTTTTCTATATTTTACTGCTTCTATAAAATATAACTCGTTTTACTGCTACGGAAATGGTTAATGAAAACCATATATTACTTTGAGTCGTAATATTCAAAATCAATCAAAAAATCAAAATTGTTTTTATTTCACATAGGCCTGGGCACTTATAAAACGTCAGAAGTATTGAACACGGAAAACATGAGTGATTTTTGATGTACCAGGAATAATGTTAAAGGAGATTCCAAACAAAGGGATTTTCTAATAGAAAATGGTTTAAAAAATGTTAATAGTATGATACAATATGAAATATCGAAATGTCACGGGATTTACTTTTCTATAATCGTTATCGCTGAATTGCTTTTTTAATTGAATTGAATAATTGTATTTAATGATGGCATAGTTTTATTTAATGATGGAATAATTTTATTTAATGATGGAATAATTTTATGTAATGATGGAATAATTTTATTTAATAATAGAATAATTTTATTTAATGATAAAATAATTGTATCTAATGATTTACGCGGTGTCTTCTCGTCTAATATACCACAATGCCTCAAGACGAAAGTCTATAATCAGTGCGTGTTGCCAGTGATGACGTATGGCTCTGAAACGTGGTCGCTTACAATGGGCCTTATAAAAAGACTCAAGGTCACTCAAAGGGCAATGGAAAGGGCTATGCTCGGAGTATCCTTGCGTGATAGAATCAGAAATGAGGATATCCGCAAGAGAACCAAGGTTGCCGACATAGCGAAAAGAACTTAAGTGGCAATGGGCAGGGCACATTGCACGCAGAACGGATGGCCGCTGGGGCCGAAAGGTTCTGGAGTGGCGACCGCGTACCGGAAGACGTAGCGCTGGAAGGCCTCCCACAAGGTGGACCGATGACCTGGTCAGGGTTGCTGGAAGCCGATGGATGCGAGACGCACAGGAGCGGTCTTTGTGGCGGCGCTTGGGGGAGGCCTATGTCCAGCAGTGGACGTCTTTCGGCTGAAATGATGATGATGGTCTAATGATTTAATGATGATCTAATGATTTAATAATTGTATCTAATGATTTAATAACTGTATTTAATGACGGATTAATTATTTTTAGTGATTTAATAATTTTATTTGATGATTGAATAATGTTATTTAATCATTGTTGTGGTAACTTAACTTTTTCAAACAATCCCGTCATTGTTCCCATAGCTTGTGTTAAGTTAATGTATGAGTTTTGTTAGTTTTTGCTACACAATAAAGTATATTTTATTCTATTCTTTTCTATATTATAACAAGAGCCAATCATTACATAGTATAAAAGAAAGTTGCTTACCGCTGTCCCTATGTATAATTAGATCTTTAGAAGTACGCAACGGACTTTCATGTAGTTTTTTTTTAATAGATAGTGTGAAGAAGAGTGAAGTTCAAGAGGAATGTTTATGTTCATAAAACATGCATAATATATTCATTATCAGTACCCGTGCGAAGCTGGGGCGGGTTGTTAGTTAGGTATAAAAATAAAACCAGCACAAAAATAAATAAATAAAACCGAGTTTATTATTAATCGATAAATCTTTTAACTCGATTGAACATCCAGTTTTATCCAGTGCCGACTATCAAGTCCCTGGGGTTTGGACACAACACACTCTTGTCGTCCTGTACGTGCCTGAAAACTAAAAGAAAAATATTAGTTAGTGATTTTGTTGATGTTATAACTGGATGCTGTTAGTATAATATCTAATCCCTTATCCCGAAACCGAATTAACAGATTACGAACTTTTAGCAAAATGACAATGGAATCGTGTTGGAATGACAATATTTTGAAAATATAATAGCAGACTTGGGCTCCTGGTGGGATCGCAGTCAAGCATTAGTTAACAACAAATAAAAATAAAATATTTCTTACCCATAGTGTTTTGACAGGAGTATTCGTACAAATCACATAGGTCAAGAAAAGTCCGCGCTTCATTTACGGATTTGCCACAAATTATAATAGTGTCGTGGAAGCAGGTGTAAGCATGTTCGCATAATCTCTTTAGTTCAGTCTAAAATAATAAAAAATAAAATATTAACATTATGTAATTTTTTATGGTAGGTAAAAATCATCCAATGACGAATCCCGCCCTTGAGTAGACCGGGAAACAGTGTCAGACTCTTACTGACTAAACAACCTACCCCGTTCCTACATTGCCATACATACTAGGGCCAGAGCCTTCCTTTCAGACACGAACCCTTGGCCCTAATTTGCTTCGACTCTTCTGCAGGGTCCCTAAGGTTAACATAATGTATATTAATCTTTTCTGCATTACTTGGTACTAGGTATGAAACTTTCTTATTTTTTCTTTCCTAATAAGTATTCCACTGCTGCATAAAAACCAGTCTTTAATCCTAATAAATTTTCGGCAGATTTCCGGCCACCACAGGTTTGCGGATGGCGAGCAAAGGGTAGCTCGCTATCCGAACCGCGAGCTCGCGAGCCTCTAAGAGTTGGCAGCAAACCATAAGGATTCAGCAGGGTCGAAGCCTACTGAAAGGAAGGCTTGGCCCAGGTATGAAAGACAACGAAATAACTGGTGGTTTTTTTAGTCAGTAAACGTCTGACTCTATCTCCTGCCCAGTTAAGGGTAGGAGATAGCATAGCATGATGGTCCCTTTAATAAAAAAAAAAATACTATCAGGTAAGATATTGTTCAAACGCGAGTGTGAGTAATCCCGATTAGTTTTTTTTGGTGTATTTGGGCCTGAATGAGTTCGAAGAATTACAACCGAAATAATGTATGTCAATTATTGAATCGTGCTTACCAAATGCGGTTCAGCAATAATATGGGGATCAACCACTACTATGATTTGAAAAATTAAAAACAAAACTGCTTTAATTATAACCATTACTGGTGCATTAACCTTTAACCTACACAGTTGGATTTTGGGTAGTATGCAACGTCCACTAACAATAGTACTCTAGTACCATACTAAGTACACTTAGTACCATACATACATATTGATCCAAGCTTAAGACAATCAGAGGATGTTTGGAGTTAGCGTTTAGCTTCCAATAATGTGTCTTTGTTAGAATTTCTAAACATTTATTTACGAAATGATAATGGTTTACAAGAAAGTTTAGCACAGTGGTGTTTATTTTAGGCTTCTCACCTACGGCGACTTTTTGTAGCGATGCTGTAGCGCGATCGCATCGCTACAGTCGCAATATTGTAGCGCGTTAGTGGCATCTTTTCCATTAAGCGCATTGTAAATGCCACTAACGCGCATTAAAGAAAAAGTCGCTGTGGGCAAAGGGCCTTAGACTTCTGTCTAAGGCCCAGTAAGGCCCAGTAAGCTACAGCACATAATGATCGACTTCTACATGCCAAGATAAAGACGAGACGAGGTTTTTTGCAGTATTTAATACTGCAACCTTCTAATAACGTGGAGAACTTTAGTTCTAAGTTTAAGTTAGAAGGTTACCATCAGATAATCGTACGATTGAATATAATTGAAACTTCTAAGTGATAAATGATAAATGATGATAAATGATATTTATTTTTGTAAATAGGTTTTTCAAAACACTATTACACGTTATTTTTGTTTTTTTTTGTCAGTTTAAACTAGATGAGTCCGGTGTTTCCTAGCTGACTACCCTGAGAAGAAACACCGAAACAAACTCAGGGGTCAAAGTCTCTTTTAAAGTCCATACAGTAATAGTCAAATCTTATGAGAACAATGCAGATTAGCGTCTGAGATGGTCTTTTGAGAAAAGAACCATACAGATTTGAGTGGACCTGTCCAGTCAGTGCAAGCATTTGTCAGTATTCGTATAGCTCAACTTAGGAAAACTAAGGAGCTCAACGATTTGACGATCAATGCCAAAGAAGGGACATTTGGGTAGGCCGCAGAAATACTCAAACTGCCAGACATGCGTCAAAATAATTGAACATACGGAAAAAAAAGAAATACTCCACATAGTCCTCATATTCACAATAAAATACAGAAGTGTAGAAAATTGTAATATTTAACAAAGTAAATATTTTGGTCAAATATAAATTAAAAAAAAAATAATTAATAAATACATATTGTAAAATAAAAACAAATATGAAGGTCAAATTGTAAACAATATAAGTAAAAAAGCACAATTGAAATATAAAAAATCAGAAGAGAACAATTGTAGAACATACTGGAGCAGGTCAATCCCAAGCCTTTTTGTCCTCAAGATAGTCTTTTACAGTGTAAAAAGCCTTTAGCAAAAGTTTCCGTTTTACAAATGATTTGAATTTATTAAGGCTTAGTTCCTGAATATGATTAGGAAGCTTATTATAATAATGTATACATTGACATTTGAATGATTCCCCTATTTTTTTGAGCCTGGTAGCAGGCGCCACAAATTTATGTTTATTCCTAGTATTAAAATCATGAATATCACTATGTTTCTTAAACGTGTTTTTATTTTTATGGGCATACAAGATATTTTCGTAAATATACTGAGAAGGTACAGTCATTATATTAATCTCTTTAAATTTACTTTAAGAGAGTGTCTGGGACTTAATTTATAAATAAAACGAATAGCTCTTTTCTGCAGAACGAAAATTATCTGAATATCAGCGGCATTTCCCCACAGTAAAATACCGTACGACATGAGACTATGAAAATAACTAAAGTAAACTAAACGTGCTGTCTCTAAGTCAGTTAAGTTTCGTATTTTTCTAACGGCGTATGCAGCAGAGCTGAGTTTTTTAGATAATTTATCTATATGGGGGCCCCATTGAAGCTTAGCATCCAAAGTTATGCCCAAAAACACTAGTATCTTCAGGACTCAACTCTTTACCTTTTATTAACACACTAGTTTCTACTTGCTTAACATTAGGCATGGTAAACTTAATACATTTCGTTTTTTTTTCATTAAGTAGCAAGTTATTTACGTTAAACCAATGTACTATTTTTGGAACAGCGCTATTTATATCGTCAGTAACCGGCTGTTGGCGTTTAAGTTTAAATAAAAGTGATGTGTCATCAGCAAACAAAACTATATTTTGGTTATATTTAATGAGGTAAAGCAAATCGTTAATATAAATAAGAAACAAAAAAGGACCGAGAATTGAGCCCTGGGGGACACCCATTTTAACTATAGACCCGAGAGATCTTTTTCCGTTCACATCAACTCTCTGAATCCTTTCACTAAGATACGACGTAAGAAGATCTAGGGAGGAGTTTCGGATCCCGTAGTGGCGTAGTTTCCTGATTAATGTTTCATGGTGAACGCAATCGAAAGCCTTAGACAAATCGCAAAAAATGCCCAGGGCATCGCATTTGTCTTCCCATGCATCATAAATATGTCCTAAAAGTTCAACACCGGCATCGGATGTTGAACGACCCCTTGTAAAACCGAATTGTTTAGTATGCAACAAGTTATTTCTATTAAAAAATCTTTGCAATTGCTCTAAAATAAGCTTTTCAAATATTTTACTAAAGGCGGGTAGTACAGAAATGGGTCTGTAATTCGTGGGGTCAGATGTACTACCCGTTTTGAATAATGGTATTATTTTACTATACTTCATTAGATCAGGAAACTCACCGCGATCAATACAATTATTGAAAATTAAAGTTAAAGAAGGAGCTACAATGTGGATTATAGACTTTACAACGTCCACAGAATTACCCCATAAATCTGCAGTCTTTTTAACATTTAAGGAGTTAAAGGTTTTAATAATACTAACGCAAGTTACATGTTCGAAACTAAAATCGAAATCGCAAACTTTAACATTATCTTTAAGTAGGGACTGCTGCAGTAGATGAAAAGTTCAGAGATTTTGTTGTTGATACGGGGATCTCTGAGAAGAAGTTTTCAAATGCCGCAGCAACCTGTGCGTCCGATGTGATCACATTGTCTTCAATTACAAGTTTATAATCGCTTGATGGTCTTGTAGACCTTCCAGTTTCTCTATTTATAATATTCCAAGTCGTTTTAATTATATTATTACTATTTTTAATTTTGGAACTTAAGTAAAGCGATTTTGCTAAAGAACAAACTTTTTTAAACAACTTTGAATAATTTCTAACATATAAACTAAATTCTGCAGTGTTAACAAAAATCCTTTCTTCATACAATTCGTAAAGTCGGATTCTACTTTTATGAATACCATTGGTAGCTCATTCACTGAACGATACGTCACTGTTAACAGAAATAGTCTTAGGTATAAAAGTAGAATTAAATTGATTACAGTATATATTAAAAAAATCTTCATATTGGTGATTGACATCATGAAGTGTAGACAAATCCGGCAAATTATAAATGAGTTTATTTTTAAAAGTTTCTAAACGACTTGCAGTTTTAGGGTTAACAGTGATATTCTTTTTAGCCACAGAGTTATTTTGGTTTTGAAATGTAATTAATTGCCCACAGTGATCAGAATCTAATAAATTTATAATTTCTTTATGACTTGGTTTAATATCTGTATAAATATTATCTATACATGTGGCACTAGTTGGCGTTATTCTTGTGGGTTCCAAAAATAAGTTAACTAGATTATAGGACTGAAATAGACTTATAATTTTACTACACAAAGCTGAGTTTTCCAATAAATTAACATTAAAATCACCACAAGTGATTATGTTCTTATTAGAATTGCAAATCTTGTGGAAAACTTCATCCATTACCTTTTCAAAGCAGTCATACAATCCAGAAGGGGGTTTGTACACACACAATACAATAAACTGCTCTAAGGTCCAGACTATGCGTTTTGCCTTGTCGTTTATTGTATGGTATGGTATATCGGGCTGGTGTCCGCAACTCCACGACTAAAGCGCGTATTTTGCGTATATCGAAGCACTAGATCAGTTTGGCTACTGCGGTCTCTCCATCTGATAATATTTTCCGTGTCTAGAGACTAGGCTCTTAATAAACTAGTACGCCGTGGGAAAAATCATCGAATGACGAATCCCGCCCTTGGTCGGAGCAGGAGACAGTGTCAGAATTCTACAGACTAAAGGACCCACCGTTTCTTCTTGCCTCTTTCCAAGACCCTAGTGTTCCTCTTTCGCATTAGCCCTTGGACGCAGTGTGTATGTATTAGTAGGATCATGGAAAGTTCGAATGCAACTGGCAGGTATTATTGCAATTTGGGTCTCTGTTATACCTGAAGAAAAACCAGATTTCTAGCAGGACTATACTATACCGGTATTGCCAGTTAAGGGTCGGCCCTTAACTGGCAAGGGCCATCTAGTTACTATACAATCGGTTGTAGTAACTGGGTATTCTCAGTCAGTCATCAGTTAAGGGTCGGCCCTTAACTGATGACTGACTGAGAATACCCAGTTACTACAACCGATTGTATAGTAACTGAGTATTCTATATGAACTCCGGCCGGGTCTATGCCGATTTCGTGGCCCCAAAATTGTTCAAAAATTTTGGTATTGCGAGACGCTTTTAAAAAACTTTATTGATTTTTTTTGGAACTTTAAAATATTACCGTAACGGAATCTCGTAAATATGTAAGAAGAGGGGTGTCTTCATGAGTAAAAGCATCATTCATTACTCATTATGCTTTATTAAATCACTTACACTTTTTATATGAATAAATTTAATGATTATATGACACTTCATCATCGTCATCATCAGCCTTTTTAATGTTCCCACTGCTGGGACACAGGCCTCCTCTCTCTAGAAGAGGACATGACACTTATGTAATCACAATAATTTCAAAAATTATATAACAATAAAATAGACTTCAAGAAAATCCGATCAGCTCCGATGTCGAAAAACTAATGACCGCTCACACGCCGCGCACGCCTTTTATAAACTTTTTGCCTTTCGCTTTTGACTAGAGGGCTGTCGTAGGCGGGGCGTGCCGCGTGAGTAGTTCGTAACGTTTCGTTACACGTGCGCTCTGCGTATTATCAAAGACATTTGCGCCGATAAACAAACACTTTTGAAATCGTAAATTAGGGTCAGATTCGCGATTGTTTAGATTTTTACTCGCGGTGGGTCATCCATTTTATTAGAATATTTTCCATGGATTTTAATAATCTGTGTGTAAATATTTGTGGATTTCCATAGGTTTAAAAAATGTTCAAAAGTATAAACTGGCCTTAATAAAATAAAACACGCAATAGCATATTGTAATAAACATTTATTTAAAAAAATAATCGTCTAAATATAGAACAGAATAAATTGGAATATTCAAATGTAGTAAGTTTGATTAGGATTTGTAATTAGTCATCGAAGTAACTGTTGGTGGGTCGACGGGACACGGTGAGGAGTGATCGATCCTCAGGGCACGCTGTCTGCTTGTAATCTGAAATGAATTAATCTGGATCAGTAGAATTCATTTCAAAGAGAGGTGTGTATTGTATTGATGTACTACATTTGTGACTAAACTATAGTATATATGGCAACGTAGGAATGGGGTAGGTTGGATAGTCAGTAAGAGTCTGACACTGTTTCCCATTCCGCCAAAGGGCGGTATTCGTCATTGGATGATTTTTACCCACCATAAAAAAAAACCGTGGCAAAATGTGCAACGTAGAAACGGGTATGGCAACATAGAAACGGGGTAGGTTGTTTATAGTTTGTTTGTTTATAGTAGGGCGGGTCGCTAGTACTAAACTAGCGACCCGCCCCAGCTTCGCACGGGGGCAATGGTGATATATTATATCTATAAACCTTCCTCTTGAATTACTCTATCTATTAAAAAAACCGCATCAAAATCCGTTGCGTACTTTTAAAGATCTAAGCATACATGGATCTAAGCAACTTTGTTTTATACTATGTAATGAAGAGTCTGACACTGTTTCCCGATCCGACGAAGGGATTCATCGTCATTGGATTTTTACCTATCACAAAAAAAAAAAATGGCAAAATGTGGGATTACACATAGAGCCCTCCGACACCCAGTTTAAAAACTTAGACGGAAACGGAATCAACAAGAAGAAGTTAAAAAAAAATAATACAAACAGTTGCATTTTCCAAGCACAGACACAAGTTCTAATGCACGGTACTGGTAGCTAATCGAGCGTCAATCAATGAGGTTGACACAGTGACACTCGATCTGTCTACGTCAGTACTGTAATTCGCGCTTCGATGAAACAGCTGATGCTACTGAGCGCTGTAATATTTAGGTATTATACAGGTTGTCATTGACATGTTAACGCAAACGAATACCATAAATCCAGTACATGATTCTAGACATCCCAGGGGTGGAATTTTTGTCGGTTTTTTCTTATTTTTTTTTAATGAATTTTTTACGTTTTTTAAATTAAAATGTATAAAAACGTCATTTTAACATTTTTTGCGGAAAAAATGATTGAATTACATTCTAAATTAATAATGTCATCGGGTTTGATTAGAATAACGACTTTATTTGCCTCGATGATTTTTTTTTTGTAATTTTTTTTTTCTAAAAATGTCATTGGGATTGGTTAGAATAACGATTTTATACAGGTAAAAAATAAAAAAAACAAAACTTTTTTCAAAAATTAAAAAAAAAATCGATGAAAAATTCTACCACTTAAAATGGATAAGAAAAATGGATAACATTGTCTGGCCTGTTAGTCTAGTAATAAGTGGCCCTAACTGCTAAGCTGGAGGTCCTAGCTTCGATTCCCACCCAGGACAAATGTTTGTGTGATGAGCTCAATTATTTGTTCTGTGTCTGGGTGTAATTTATTTATAACTAGCAACCCGATCCAGCATCGCACTGGTACTGATATTGAATATATATTATGCATGTATTATACATATAAATCTTTCTCTTGAATGAATCTGTCTATTAAAAAGACCGCATCAAAATCCGTTGCGTACTTTTAAAGATCTAAGTTTACATAGGGACACCGGTACGCAACTTTGTAGGTGAAGAATGTCATAAATCGTTTTAATACCGAGGACGGTCAATCCGATACATAAATAATCGATTTGTAAAGATAAAATTAAAACAAGTTTTTAATGAAAATATTTTTTTTTCATAACAAGCTTTTATAGCAGCGGTCTATAATTATATAATTAAAACTCGTCAAGACGATTCACACGAGTCCAAACTCGACGTGGTTGTGCCGTTTAATTACAGAGTTCCTATGGCTACCTCGTGATTCCATCATCAGATCAGCTCCATGTCATCATAATATTGCATTGTCATGCGATTTACACCGGCATGCAAAATTTCAGCTCAATCGGAAACCGGGAAGTGGATCAAATTTAAGTTGCAAGATTTGATTACAGAACGACAGACAACGGGACAGGTGAAACTAAATAAAAGCTTGTAAAATCATCGTCTTCCTGCCCTTGTCCCGTTTTAACTGGGGTCGGCGCAATATGATTTTTTTTTTCATTCTTTCCTGTAACTCTATCACTAACTCCTCTTTCTTTCATATCATTTCTCACACAATCCATCCATATCTTCTTTGGTCTCCCTCTCCATCCATCCACATTTATACTTATGGCTTTTTTTGTAACATGCGTTTCATCCCTCCTGTTTACATGGCCATACCAAGACAAACGGTTTCCTTTCAATTTTTCAGTCATTGTCGCCATTTTCAAACTCATTTCTCACTTTATCCATTCTCGTCACACCAAACATCCATAAATAGATAAAATTAAAAAATAAAGTCCTTTTTTTCTAAAACTGGATTTTTTAGACGCATGTATGAAATGGATTTCTTTAAGTAAACTTCGTTTGAGCGACGTCAATGACCTTTGGGTAGTTAGTAGGTATCGACCGCCAACTCACTCAGCTGACGTTTTATTGTAGAGTTTGGTTATTCCAAAAGTTTACGAATTAATGACCACATTAAAATATTATTTATGCTTTATCCTGATGCAACTTATTAATTCTAAAAGGGCATTTAAAATTAATAAAATAATTTATTAATGTAAATTTACAGTGACGGCGCAACTGTACGGGCTCAGCGGGGCCGAAGCCTTCTGAGGCCAAGAGTTGATGCGAAAGCGGAATACCGGGGCCCTGGAACTAAGGTAAGAAGGAACGATGGGTCGTTTAGTCAGTAGAAGTCTGACACTGTCTCCCGCTCTGCAAAAGGGCGGTATTCATCATGCGATGATTTTTCCCATCATAAAAAAAAATGTGACAGTGGATTGTTCGAAAGAGTTACCGTAATCCTGGAATACAAAAAGTGACTAAGAATATAGGTGGAAGTCTGAAATTCCCTACCACATCACCCAGAGCGGGACGAGTTGTTTGACTAGTTTGACTTTTGAATATTTTTTGTTTTTAACAATGAAATCATCTAATACCTTCTCTCGCTCTGTGTAGTGGGATAAAGGTGAGATAGGGGGAAGATAATAAATTGGCTGTGATACTTACTCCTCCTCCTAATACAATTAAAGTCGAACATATCGCACAGGTCCCTGAAACCCATGATGTCGCCAGCGTGGCTGAGACCGCAGATAGGTACACGGTCGTGGTTGCAAACCTTTGCCATGCTGCACCATTTAGCTCCCATCTGTAAAATAAAACATAAGGATCTTATTTGGCAATAATTAGAATTTCAAATTGTTGATTTTATTTATTTATTTACTTATTTATGTATACACAGAGACTCTTAAAAATGAATAAGCAGTAGCTTTGTGCTCTTCTATCTGAGACTAGCACAAACGTACTGCTTATTTCTACTGAAATTTATTCCAGCAGACCTGCGACAGGAGAGTTTGATGAGAGATGTAGACACATTGTATACAAATAAATTAATCTGACTGGTTCAGATGAAACCACTTCCACAATATTCTTTGTCCAAATGTTGTCAAAAATAATCAATTTATCAAGTAATTTAATTTAATTTTCATAGTCACATAATGCGTTAACAATATTTTAAATTTTAATAATTTAATGATTTTACCACTGTTTTCTGTGCTAGCGGTGTTAACCTATAATTAATTGTTGCACCTGCAATTATATCCAACTGTAAATGTTAGTTGTTAGTGTACTGGTGTAAACAGTTGTTGGTTAACCTGAATAAAAATAAATAAATAAATAGCACCATCACACCACATTTGGTCCAAGAATACATGCTTTGGTACCGTTGGTCTTACGTATTTAACATAAATTGAAAGATTAGGTTAGTTAAACTACAAATAACATTTATGCACAAAGCAAAATTTTAGAAAAACAATTCTTCTTCAAGTACAAGCCAACAAGCAAATAAATCTCTAGCAAATTCCGTCGTATTGTAATTCGATCATCTTCCAAGTGTTTTTTAATGAACTAGAAGCAGCCAAGCCAACTTGTAACACCATAGAATGTTCACTAAACAATTTCCTAGTACATGGTGATCACTTGACATTATGGCAAGCTGCCAAACTGTTACAACGCGTTGCACTAGTTTCTACAGAATGGCCGTTTAAGAACATATGCTCTTGTTAGTAAGGACTTACGAGTATGTTAGTCCAGTATCCAGCTTTATGTTATGTAGTTTAGTGACTACTATTACATACTATCTACTATTCCTACTATATACTATACTAGCGACCCGCCCCCGCTTCGCACGGGTACTGATATTGAATTTATTATGCATGTATTATACACATAAACCTTCCTCTTGAATAATTTTATCTATTAAAAAAACCCTCATCAAATACGTTGCGTACTTTTAAAGATCTAAGCATACATAGGGACTAAGCAACTTTGTTTTATACTATGTAATGATTTTGTGGTCATCTATGCCGCCGAAGGGAGGTGGCTATTGAGCGATTTGTGGAACAAGGAAGAGTTGAGGGTACCAGGCTACGAGGAAGATCACCTATGAGGTGGACTGACCAAATAAAAGCTTCAGTTAGTGGCTCATCATCTCTGCATGAATGCACGAGGAGGGCAGCCATCAGAGAGGAGTGGCGACGTGTTGTAAAGCTTACCTCCAACTCCTGAAGTGATGACCACGTCCACTCTGTCAAGAGTGACAGCGACAAAGAAGAAGTTTAGTGACTATATTACAGGCACAATAGCATCGTCCTAAATGTTCCCAGAGCTGGGTCTCAAGCCTCTAGGAGAGGGAATGGACCAAAATCCGCCACGTAAGATCAGTGTGAGTTGGTGGATGTCACTCGTCTTCGAATTTTTGGTTATAAGAAAACCAAATTGTGCCGATTTCCGCATGATGTTTTCTTTCACCTTTTTAAGAGCAGTAGTGATGAAATAAATTACACAAATTAATGCGCCTTCCTGGGTTTGGACCCGCGATCGTAAGTCACCACTTCTCTCAAAACTCCCTGCTAGTGTTATGTACAATTAAATATATTGGCCAATAGAACAATACGAGTATTTAGAAAAAAATGTTTTCTATAAACTAACCATTTTACATTTACCTGAATCCCCGATAGGTTTACCGTCACTTTGGGAGGCTGAAGGCACCACCTGAAGGTCATTGATGGATTTTAGTTAGTAAAAGTTTGACACACTCTTTCGCTCACACCCAGGCGCCTTTTTATGGTGGGAAAAATTATCTAATGACGAAAACTACCCTTTGGCGGAGCGGGAAACAGTGTCAGACTCTTACTGACTAAACGACCCATCACTTTCCTTCTTAGCCTTCATAGTGGGGTCGGACCTTCCTTTCAAAAACCGGACCGGGGTCCCAGGAGGCTTCGGCTCTATAGGGGTGTCACCATTGTATGGACCGTTAGGAGCACACGATGGAGAATACGGTAGAGGTGTGCTCCGCTTATGCAGAGCACTGTAGTGTGCTCGTGGGGCGATCGCACGATCGGCGGCAACGAGCTCTCACGCGGGTCCTATCCAATAAGCCATGGTCCAGAGCGAGGAGAAATCTCAGGTTTTGAAATTGCCTCTTTCTGAGAAGCAGTAATGTTAGTGAAGAAGGTGGGCGCAAGCGTAAGCGAACGGGACTCACGCCCCTGCCGCCGGAATCCCGATCCTGATTTCCAGCCACAGTAATCGTGGGCTTGTGGATGGTGACCAGCGGGTAGCTCGCCATCCGGATCGAGTCCAGGTCGTCGACGGCGCATAGTGGTCCAGTGTTTTAGTCAGTAAAAGTTTCAGCCCTCCCGCACCATCCAGGAGTAGAAGAAAGAAAATAATGTTTATTTTGCCCAAAAGAAAAGAAGTCATTAGATGATTTCCCACCTAAAGAAACCCTTTTGCTCAATCCTAGCCTCTTGATCACCAAGCGAACACTGGCGTTCGCGGATTAACGGAAAGGTTTGCTAATTTTCCATATTTAAATTTGTCTTTGAAAAGCTTATTATTTATGTTTTTGGATAAATATCTACCCTGTAAAAAAATCTTACTCAATATTTTGTGAATGGCGCGAAATCACCCAGTGTTAGCTTGGGGATAAAGAGGCTAGAACGTGCGAGGTTATTAAAGATTTCCACCGAAAAAAAAAAAAACAAAAAGGTCTTGTTCAGAACCCAGGCTTTTAGAAATCACATTCAAGTCTGTTTTATTAAAAAGATTGCGAGGGCCTTACAAGATTAGTCTACGAAGCTCAAATATTTAGCAGAATTGGTACGAAAATGATTAATAAAGCCAGTCATAAAGACCAGATTTTATGACTCACAGAGGTAGGGGTGATAAAACAAATTAAGAAAATGTTGAAATTTACTCTTTTTACCTTCCGCCCCATAGCGATGTCCTCATTATCCCGCTCCTTGACTGGTCCATGGGCTTCAGTCAGTAATATGATAGAGTAAAATAGGCAGATAACTGAAAAAAAAATAATAAAAAAAAATTGTTTGTTGGTGTTTTCAACAAGGCCGATCGTTCATGGTGATTTTTTTACAGCGATTCTAAAGGCAGGCAAATTTTCTTAATGGGGGCCAGAAGGTTTAAGTAATTTCGCTCTTAAGCAAAATATGCGTTTTAGTCATGGAGTTGCGGATACCAGCCCTAAATATTTACAATACAATTAAGGTACACTGAGGTAGTGACGAAAGATACTTTTTTGTGAACAGACTTAAATTATTTTTTTTTTAAACCGGCCAAGTGCAAAATGGCGTCGCGTAGGTTGGGTTCTCTATTATTATCATTAAACATAACATTATAACCTTTTTTTGTATTTGTTGTTATATTGGCAACTGAAATACGTCAACTGTGAACATTACAACTGTAAAGCTATCACGGTTCATGAGATAGAGTCTGGCAGACAGTCAGACGGATATAACAATATGGTCCCGTTTTTACACTTTAACAACAAATTTTATGATAAGCTAAGGTTGGTTGTTTGATTAGTTGTTGGTTGGTTGGTTAGTTGGTTTTGGTTGGTTGTTGGTTGGTTGGTTTTGGTTGATTGGTTGGTTGACTGGGGGCACAAACTGCTACTATAAACTTGAATTGATACATAATTATTTATAAACTTGAATTATTACATTATTTTATTTGAGAAAAAGACCAGCTGCTATACTGTCCGCACAAACTTGGCAATTTGCCACAGTATGGTGAGAGATTTACCAACTTTTAACAATCTGTACGAAACGAGGTTTCCAATAATTGCACTAAATTAATTAAGCAAATGGTTTTTTGCTTTCAGTTTGTAAAATAAAATAAATAATACTATATTTGTTGGATATTTTTATTTTATTTATACTTTTAATTAAAACCGAGACACTATTGATAATTGATATTTATTTTGCAAATAAGTTATTAAAAACACTTTTTTACATCGTTTTTTTTCTTTTTTTCACTGAATTTATATTTATTAAATAAATTAAAATCTTAATAAACATTAAAAAACAATGTTTAAAATTTTTGTTTTTCTTCAATTAAAACTAGACCGGATGTTTCTTAGCTGATGACCGAAGAAACACCGATAATAAACTTAGGGTTTATTCTCTTTTAGGGTTTATTTTTAAATCATTGTGAGAACCATGCAGATTGGTGTCTCAGATCATTTTTACAGTTCTACGCCTCAAAAGGAAAATGCAAAACCTTTATAGGATTACTTTGTTGTCAGTCTATCTGTCTGCCTGTCAAAACACTTTATCTCAAGAACGTGTAGAGATATCAAGTTGAAATCAAAACCATAGGTATAATAAAGTCCCTCAAAGCTGTGAAAAACCCAAATTCTACATTAACGAAAAAATAGGATATGGGCGTTTGTATCACAACAAACGAACATTTTGATACTCTCAAAGAAATCAAAATTAATCAGGTACTTCCCGTTGACTTAGAACCCTAAAATATGACAGGAACCAAACCAATTATAGGGAAAAGTAGCCACAAAAAAAAACACTTACTTCATACAAAAAAATATTCGACACTCAATTCGGAAATTTATTTATTTACACAATTAGTTGATACAGAACCCTCAGTGTCACTTGCCTCACTTGCCCATTTTCTTAAGGAAAGAACCACACAGATTTAAATGGACCTATTAAAATCTACAGTTATGCCGAAGAACACTCTTCAAGATCAAATGGCATTATTTTACATATTTTAAAAATATTGTACATGTACATAACAATATATTATATGACTTTTACATAAAAGTACCACCTACTGGGCCAAAACAATCTAAAGAGTTTATCATCGACTCGAAAAGAAGAAGAAGAAGACATAAAAGTGACTTTTCACAACGGATGCCCTTATAAATATATAGTAATCAATGTTTTGTAAATACATCGTTGGTGTGCCTATATATATAAATAATTAAAAATAAATAAATAAATTACAATAAAACTAGGAATAATAATTTATTATTGTTTGTTCTTACAACTAGTTTCTTGTTCAGCAACTACTATCTGATATGTTCAACACACTTACCAAAATCCATTCTGGAAGCCATTTTATACGCTAACTTCAAAACGTTTTCCCTCGAAGGATGCGCTATGAGTGGCAGCATAGAGTGTTTACCTAACCCGAGTCTAGTACATCTGCCATTGTTTTAGCGTTTAGCATAACTTCCGCAAATTCCTTGAAAGCGGTTGCATTTTGTAAATATACGGCCGTGTATGGTACTTGGTTGTTCCAATAATGTGGTACAAGTATAACATCAACGAAGTGCTTATGTAAGGTGCCTTTATGTTCCTACTTAGGTGATATTTATGTGTTCACTATTTCAAAGGTAGTATGTTACTTTGTGTTTATGAACACTAATTGGTTTGTTAGGAACAGGGTTGTCAGTAAGAGTCTGATACTGTTTCTCGTTCCACCTAAGGGCGGGATTCGTCATTGGATGATTTTTACCTACCATAAAAATAAAAAAAAAAACCACTAATTGGTTTTCTATTTAGCAGAAGCTTTTTCACGCGTGGTAATATAAAATATTTGCCTATGTCACTTAGTAATCATATACAAAATAATTATAATATGAGTTTTATTCATTACAATAAATATATATATATATATATTTAGAAACCCTTTATATTTGTATAAATTGATAGGTATGTCTGTATTGAAAATTCTCTTCCATCAATATTGAATGACATAATTATATCATAGTAAACGATTACAGTGAGACAGATTCTTAATGACTAAACAACCCAACCTTTTCCTAAGTTGCCTTATAAATCAGGCACAGAGCTTTGCTTTCAGACTCAAACCCTTGGCACCAGTTGGCTTCGACCCTTCTGCATAGTCCTTACGGTATGCTACCAACTCCTTGAGGCTCGCGGCAACAAAGGGCAACAGTGGCCACCGTACACGACTGGGCTACGTCGGACGGTTACCGGACGATCGGACGGCGAGCTACCTATTGCTGGGCATCCACAAGTTCGCTCCTACGGTGACCGGAAACCGGGACCGCAATCCCGGTGGCGAACCCCGTTGTTTGATGATTTGGTACCTACCAAGGTTTCATTGGGTCTATACAAATTATTATCAACTGAACTGATAGTCTAATTACCAACCAATTAATTACTTAACTACAAAAAAACTTACCTCTAATTAAAATAATTACGTGCATTAAAAACCTTTTATTTTATATTGCTTTGACCGTGAACTAAAAACATACACGCTGATGTTATTATGTAATTATTATATTTTAATTATTACTAAACTTGAAATTCACTGTCACTGTCATTGCTACTATGCTTACAGAACTGTTAATATAAAAATTCAGGTTTCTATATTAACTCCCTTGCGTTCTCGGGAGTTAATTATACATTTCTCTCGCTGCGTTCGGAATTAAAACTGAGCAACCATCGTTTGAATCATCGAATCGGGAATGAAGATATCCTCAGGAAAAACATAGTTAACGAAATAGCCCAAAGAATCGCCAAACTAAAGTGGCAGTGGGCATGGCACATTGCTCGCAGAAGGCGTGTCTATTCACCGCCAAAAGGAGCCCGTTCACCTTGGCTCCTGCTTTTCGGGATCCCTGGCTCCCTGGAGTGCACCGACCGCCTTCAGCTTCTTGGGAATGTACATTTCTTCAGACCTCAACTTTGGGCGGTTCATTGAGTCCAAAGCCAAGGTAGCTGCTAGGAAACTCTGCGTTCTTGCAAAAGTCCGACGGTACTTCAAACCGAGTCAGCTTCTAATGTTGTACAAAGCACAGGTTCGATCGTGTGGAGTACTGCTGCCACATATGGGCTGGTGCTGCAAAATGCCACCTAGCGGCTTTAGATTCAGTGGAAAGGCGTGCAAAAAGGCTGATTGGTGATCCAGATTTGGTTGGGTCCAATCTTCAAAGTCTCGAGCACAGGCGCAGAGTAGCCAGCCTTGCGGTTTTCTACGCAGTGTGCGCAGGAATTGCACGATTTGATTCTGCTATCCCAATTTTACCTTCGGACATCCCGGCGTACGGCAAATATCCACCCTTACGTTGTTGAGACACCTGCGGCCCGGACTAAGCGTTTTGCCTCGTCATTTATACCGCGTACATCGTGGGACTGGAACAGTTTGCCGGCTGCAGTCTTTCCGTCCGAAAATAATTTAGGTGTCTTCAAGGCTAGAGTGAATAGGCTCTTAATAAACTAGTGCGCCTTACCATCAACGATTGCATCGCTGCTTACCATCAGGTGGGATCGCAGTCAAGCACTAGTTTATCGCAATTAAAAAAAAAGAACGGATAGTCGATGGCATCGAAAGGTTCTGGAGTGATGACTTCGCACCAGAAAACGCAGTGTTGGAAGGCCCACAAGATTGATGATCTGGTGAGACTCGCGGAAATGCGGTAGATGCGAGACGCACAGGGGCTAAATCCAAATTTATTTTTTCTCGGTGGGAAAATCATCCAATGACATTTCTCCACCCTTGCGACTTGACCCACGTATAATTACGGCCCATTTCCTCTCCTTGAGAGGAGGTCAGAGTCCCAACAGTGGGAATATTAAAAAGATCGAGTAGGTACTTTATGTTTTTATATTATTATGTAACGTGTTTTACTCGTTATACACTGAATGTGTTACAAATACTAGTAAGTATGTATAGGTTGAAAAGATACTTAGCACTTGCCCTGAATGTAAGGCGGGTCGATGGTGCCCTATTTCGCCAACTTCAGCTTGCAGCGGCCTACTTGAATCTTTAACTCAACAATGTATGTAAGATTTATGTGTAAACTAGTTTTTGCTAGTGACTTTGCTCGCGTGAAAGTAGAAAACCTTTCTAACTCGCCTGGGAGATTTGCAGGCCATGGTCCAGAGTGTAAGGTTTTTTTATGGTATGTAAAAATCATCCAATGACGAATCCCGCCATAAGGCGGGGAGGGAAACAGTGTCAGACTCTTACTGACTAAACAACCTACCCTATTCCTACGTTGCCATATAAACCAGGGTCAGAGCCTTCCTTTCAGACACGAACCCTTGGCTCCAGTTGTCTTTGACAGGGTCCCTGCGGTTTGCTGACAACTCCATGATGCGAGCGGGAACAGTGTGCGCCGTCGAAGACTGGGCTTGTTCCGGACGGTTACCAGACGATTGGATGGCGAGCTGCCCATAGGTCGCCATCCACAAGCCCGGTGGCAGTGCGAAGGGTAATGGTAGGCAGTCGCCTTCTTCTGCGAAGCAGTAATGGTAGAAAAAGAGGGAAACTGGACGTGTAAGAAAACGGACTCCCTCACGCCATAGCCGCTGAGATCCCGAATTCGATTTCGAATAAACGATGAGCAATGGTTGTCTTCAGGTGATCATGCACCACGCAGGCTCAGTGCGGACTGGTTCTCGAACTTTTTCTTCTAGGACATGCCGGTTTCCTCACGACGTTTTCCTTCACCGTTTTGAGAGCAGTGGTGATGAAATAAATTACACAAAGTACGTCTGGCTGGGTTTGATCCGCGACTTGTGTCGGGGCTGTTGCCACTCGGCCACCTTTGTTCTCGCACTACATAATGAATAGAGAGATATTAAAAACTAATTAAGTTTTAAAACCTTTCCTTTTTATTTCAATGTCGAATTCAAGAGATTGTGACCTAGGTCTCAATTTCGACGAAACATTTTGAATGTATGTATTATATCACAGGATGTTATTACATTGTTCTAATTTATATCTACGAAATTAATTATTGTAATCAGAGTTAGCAAGGACGGTATTAATAAATTATTAATTTGGTTTTAAAAGACGTTTGTAATATAATCAAAATATAATATTATAAATTAGAGAGCAGTGGTGGCCGAGCGGTAACGGCCCCGACTTACGAGTTGTAGGTCGCGGGTTCATACCCAGCTAGGCGCATTACTTTGTGTAATTTATTTCATCACCACTGCTCTCAAAACGGTGGAGGAAAACATCGTGAGGAAACCGGCATGTCCTAGAACCAAAAATTCGAAGTCATGTTCCATCCACCAATCCGCACTGGGCCCGCGTGGTGGATTGTGGCCCATTCCCTCTCCTACAGAGGAGGCCTGTGTCCCAGCAGTGGGAACATTAAAAGGCTGATGATGATGATGATGATAATATTATAAAAGTGAATGTGTGTGTCTTTTAACCTTTCGAATATCGTAATTAAAGACATGATAGAAAGACAATAGGTGCGCAAACACGTTAGCTTGGGGCTCAAAAGTTAGATATAAACATTGCTTGACTGCAATCCCACCTGATGGTAAGCAGTGCTGCAATAGTTGATGGTGAGGCGCACTTATTTAATTCAGTCATCATTCAGTTAAGACCAGTCAACCCGTGCTACTTTCCATACAACCGCTCGTACGCGATTATAGCTTCATTACACAATTTTCTCAAGAAATTTTTAAAACACAGGTTACTTGTGGTTAATATCTAGGCTTCTGTAGAAAGCGAATCCTAAAATTTTGAAATTTTAACAGACTAACACAGGCTAAAAAGTGAAGATCGGGCAAAAAATATTAGGTTATTTTTAAAAAACACTTTCATTAACTAAAAGATAATTCAACTAGCAATCTTTTGATATACAGCTTTTACTCATATACTTAAACTAGCCTTCTGCCACCGGCTTCGCCCGCGTGAAAGTAGCGTTCTCCATACAAACTTTAGACCCCCATTACATTCCTTTAGGAGCTGAATTTTGAAAAACCCTCTTAGTGTTTATAAAAGGAAGCCTTGTGCAAAATTTCACGCTCCTTGGCCCAGTAGTTTTGGCTGTGCGTTGATATGTCAGTCAGTCAGTTTCTCCTTTTATATGTATACTAGCGACCCGTCCCAGTTTCGCATGGGTGCACTGGTGATATTAAATATATTGTATTATACACATAAACCTTCCTCTTGAAACACTATCTATTAAAAAAAACTGCATCAAAATCTGTTGCGTAGTTTTAAAGGTCTAAGCATACATAGGGACAGAACGACTTTGTTTTACACTATGTAATGATAATGATATAGATGAAAGACATAATCTTATTTGAAAAATTTTAATGCACGGGGACCGACTCTTATTTTGTTCGCTCAAGATGATAAGGTGGTCTTTAGTGTCACCTTAAAGCTAACAGTAGAAATTCAGCAAAAACAACAAGCTATGACACATTTCTTCCTTTTGATTAGTAATAAATGCGTAGTTTTTTCTCAGAAGTCTGACGCATGACTTTCCCCGCCCTTTAAGGAATCGTCTGATGTACAGGGGCATTGAATTGGAGTTTGCAGACGACGCCAGCTTATGACGTCAGAACAAACATTCTGAGAAAAATACTATGACTCAATGAACTCACTTGATTTTGCTTAAAACTTACTGAAACGCAGTTATAGTATAGGCATATAAGTTGAACTGAAATTGCCGTCACAATTGGTGATGGTACACGGGTTGCGTGGGCCGCACTTTGATTACGATCCAAAAATTTGTTACTGCGAAATATCGATCGCCATTTTGGTTTAAACTATATACGGCGTACAATTATAATTACAATCAGATTAATATGTTTTTAAAATGGTTTGAAATAATAATCAAAACATTATTATGATCGGTATCTACATATCACAGGTTATATGAAATACCCCGGGGTTCTGGAACTAACGCAGAGAAGGAGCAGTGGTTTTAATCAGTAAAATTCTGACGTATCCTCTTGCTACTGTGTAATTTGATGATTACTCACCAAAAAAATCTACCTATATCTATAAGTGTACATAGAGAACGGAATTATTTATTACTTTAACAAAATCTAAGATTAAGCAACATAGTATTACGCAAAACATTCACATTTCGCTTAATATCAAAACTAAAAATACTCAATAGTTTCCAAATATTAATGCAATTGCAGAGATGCACTTTCCCTTTCTCTGAATCGCATAAATAATATTAACAAATTAATAATGATAAATGACTTTATTAAATTAGCATTCGAAGCGTAGCTATTAGTTTGATATATGATACATGTTATCTAATGCTGGTTACAGACTGGACCAATGTAACGAACTGAATTCCCATATTTTGGACTAGGGATTTTATGGAGGTGATTTTATCGGAACCGAAGCCGAAAGTGGAGATTTGAAATTTGTTTTACCGGAACCGAAAGAGGAATCGGAACCGAAATCGAAGTCGGAACCGGAGGTGACCTACGGTTCGTTTTTTTTGTATCCTAGACTACGATTTGACAACTTAAAATGTCAAACTCCAGAAAATTGGGAACATATATCTAGAGTGTGATATTCTGAGTCGTCAAATCGTAGTCTAGAGTTAAAAACGAACTATATGGAGTGTTGGGAACAAATGAAAACCTATGTTAGGGCCGGGTCACAAACACACAAATACTGTACAATGGTCGAAATTCGGAATCCGGATCCCTGCGGCTGGGGCGTCAGAGCCTTTGCTACATGAGTGCGGCCTCCTCCTTTGCTAGCATTACTGCTTCGCAGAAGCAGTCATCCGTCTGCCACTCCTCCTCGCTTCGGACCAAGGCCTAAACCAAGGCCCGGCACGAGAGATGCCGCCAATCGACCCCACAACAACGTAAGGGTGGATCTCGTCGTTCGTCGGGTCGGGTAGAAGTATTCTAATACTGCTAACTGTAGTCTAACTTATTTTTCCAGTACCGTAAAACGGGGTGAATAGAAATAAATCGGGGGTAAATAGAAACAACATTTTGTGGTTATTGCACGTTATTTAAGAATTGTTTGCACCATTTCAATATTTTAATAAATTCAATATTAAAAACAAAAATGCTTTATTAAAACTAAAAATATGAAATCAAAGTAACGATCCTTATAAAAATGTTGTTTCTATTTACCCCAGTTTACTCGATAGATAGTTCCTGTCGGACAATAAAATTATCGACTTTTACATTATAAAAACCGCTAGCAAAAGCTGATTCTAATAATAACTTTACAAATAGTTGAGCACGATAACAATTACCAACTTTTCTCTTCAATACAAGCAGTACAAATTGAACAATGCAACCTGTATAGAACATAGTTATAAAGTAGCTGCATTTTCAAGCAATCTGAGTGCATATTTAATCTCTCTACGTTGGAAGTGACCCACATGTATTTCCTGCCTTCTTTTGTGGTCGGGGGCTGCATTAAAATGCGAAGTTTTAGCTGCACCTGACTGAAAAGATTTTAGCTAGAAGAATTTCTACAATACATCTTAGTTTTTTAAATGTGTTGGTTGAAATCATCAAATTAATACTCTCACTCTAGACTAAACGGAAGGGCACGGCAAAAACTCAGTAAAAGTCTGACACACTCTCGCGCTCCACTCAAGGGTGGGGGATGATATTAGATGATTTTCCCTCCTAAAAAAAAGTATGCTTTGTATGGTTTAAGACAGAAAAAAATTAACACTCATTGACATCTCGCTCTACCCTAGAACAAGGGAAGCCATTGGATGTTTTCAAATTTAAAAAAATAGCCATAATATATTTTTTGATGTAGTATGAAAATCTAAGAATTATGTAATGTAATCAACTCTACCCACTACAACAGTGAAAGAACCTTACAAATCATTTGATTTGTGAAACTTATTTAAGTGTCGAACACTTTGAAAAGGCGAAAACATTAACATAACAATCAAATTACTCAACCTTCGTCATAAAAGGTTGCAAAACAGGTAAAAACCGAAATAAATATTAACCAATGATTACTTCTAACATCCATTACTATATTTTAATTTAAGTACACAATGCCCATTACATAAGTATATTAGTATTATATTGGACCGTATACACTTTATATAAAACCCAGAGTTATGAAAAATAAGAATATTACTGGCGCCTGCGTGGGTGTGAAACGCTAGTCTAATCTGAGCTCTATCAAATGATGATTGTTCGTACATTTTCTTTATGGTTGTACAATCGATGGGTCATCTTAAAATGGTGGTTAAAACCCTAATGTATGGATTCAGAGAAAATGGCTAACACGTGGGTGTGAGTCAAAGGCACTCTGAAAAGGTTTTAATTTAACGTCATTGCCATGTTTTAAATATTTAAATGCCATGCTCATTTTGCTGCCCACGGTATTTTCTGACGAGACATTTCCAAGACGTTTGTAAAAGAGGGCAACACTGAAAATTAGTTTTGATGTCTTGACATTTGTGAGAACTAGAAAATCAGATGCCTTTTGTTGACGGCTTCTTTTAAGTAGGTACTTTTGAAATTAACCTTCAAGTTTCTATAGGTGTTTATGTACGTGTATACACCGTTAAATCTTGATCGTTTTAATCCCTTGGAGGATCGATTCAGTACATGAACCACTATCGATTGGTAAAGTTAGAATAAAAAAACAAAGTACTTTTTTTTAAAACTCGAATTAATTTAGGCATTTTCTAAATTGATTTCCTTAAGTAAACGTCAGCTGGGCGAGTTCAATGACCTGTAGGTAGTTAGTACGCAACGACCGACAACTACCTACAAGGTCAATGACTCGTTTAGTTAAAGAAATTAATTTCGCAAATGCGTATATCAATAAGAGATTAAGAAAATTTTTTTATTTTATCTACCCAAATCGATAGTGTTTCCTGTACTGGATCGACCCTCTTCGGGATTAAAACGACTAAAATTTAACGGTGTATTATACTTGCGACCCGCCCCAGCTTCGCACATCATCATCATCAACATGACAGCCGAGCGACGCCCACTGCTGGGCATAGGCCTCCCCCAAGGATCTCCACAACGATCGGTCCTATGCTTTCCACATCCAGCAACTTCCCACGGCTACTAATAGCTTCTCTCGCTTGGCTCGCGATGTTGTCGACATGTGGGAAGTGGATTCGACGATCATTGTACCGATAGTTGTGTCTGTCAATGGCTTAAAAGCTAAGAGCCTCGACCAACACTTTAGCAGGCCTGTTAGGCGACTAGATCAAGGGCTTGATGCAGAAAGCTTGTACGGTGTTCCCGATACCGAAGATGCTGTTTTTTTTTATATATATTTTTTTTAATATTTAAGAACGTAACTTATAACAAACTAGCTTTTGTGAGCGGCTTCGCCCGCGTACATAAAATATAGCCTATGTCACTCATGAGTAAAGCAGCTTTCTATTGTTGCTAAAATTTTTCCAATCGGACCAGTAGTTCCAGAGATTACCTCCTACAAACAAAAAAACAAAAAAACAAACTTTACTTCTTTATTATATTAGTGTAGATTAAAATAATAATGAAAGAAGTCACGATAATTATCAGTCCAATTAATATTTACGTCAATTCAATTAAATCTTAACGCCAAAAGAATAAAAGTAATTCTATATATACTATTTCATTATGTATGGATTATATAATAATATATACTAGACTTGAGAGCAGTGGTGGCCGAGTGGTAAAGGCCCCGACTTACAAGCTGTAGGTCACGGGTTCAAACCCAGCCAGGCACATTACTTTGTGTAATTTATTTCATCATCACTGCTATAAAAAACGGTGAAGTAAAACAATGTGAGAAAACCGGCATGTCCTAGAAACAAAAATTCGAAGACATGTTACATCCACCAATCCGCACTGGGCCCGCGTGGTGGATCATGGCCCATTCCCTCTCCTAGAGAGAGGAGGCCTGTGTCCCTGCAGTGGGAACATTAAAAAGGCTGATGATGATGATGATACTATACTTACGTGTTTATAGTAGTTTATACTTACATAATATGTCGGATATAATCACTTGTTTGACAGAAGCAGATTACTTAATCTACAAGCTACGTAATTTGGTTATTAAAGTATGAATTGGCGTGTAGAATGTGATAAGAAGTCTTAGTAATAAATCGAATGTAAGAAAGGCGTAATAACGTCCCTAATTCAATCAGAACATGCCTAATAACTGTAAATCATATTGGAGAGGTGAACGGCAGACGAATGATCTTGATCATTAAAAAAAATATATTTATGTTTTTTTTCTGGTGGGTAAAAGTCATTAAATGACAACTCCCGCCCTTGGTCGGAGTGGGAGATAGTGTCAGACTTTTACTGACTAAACAATACTTATCTAATTTGCCTTTCATACCAGGACCAAGACTATCTTTCAGAAGTAGACCCTGGCCCCAGTAGGCTTCGACCCTGCCAATTGGCAGGCTTGGCTCCTACGGTTTATGGGTTAGCATTACGGAAAAAATAAAGGAAAAACGAGTTTAAAATTTTATATGAGTGCAGAACGTTTTGTAACACAAAGGTTAAACGTAATAACATTTTTTATTTAACTTTATTATCATAGCAAACTTCTACTAGCGGGTTTCAAATTTAAAATCTAATTTTAACAGGCACTTTTAACCTTTTAAATATCGTAATTAGAGACATAATAGAAAGACAATAGGTGCTTGGAGCTCAAAAGTTTAATTTAGGATGAAATTAGTCGGTTAGAACATTTTTTAATTAAATCCCCGCTCTCGTGTTACTATAGGAACCCGTGTGTCAATTGTTTATTTCTTTAAAGCCTGATGTACTAACAAACATACACTAATACATACAAACAATTGTTGTCTTCACCTAAAATATTACCGTGACATCACGGGCAGTCAGTAAATGAGATACTTATATATATGTATATATATTCCACACCTCTCACACCACGTCGTCTAGTCCCAAGCTAAGCAGAGCTTGTGTTATGGGTACTAGATAACTGATAAACGTACTTATATATTCCTAAATACATACATATTATAGATAAATTACACCCAGACACAGAACAAATGATCGTGCTCATCACACAAATATTTGTCCTGGGTGGGTCGAAACCACAACCTCCGGTATAGCAGTCAGGGTCACGGACCACTAGACCAACAGGCCAGTCACTTAGGAATAGACAGAAACCAATTCAGCAATATTTTACTAAAATCACGTGACAACATGTTATTTATTATTAGAATCCAATTATTTAAACAAACCAATTAGTCTAGTTTCCGAACAGCATAATACCGCAAGTTACACAGTTTAATACCCACACAATTAATATGAAATACAGTTCCTCGATACAAGTGACCTTTAAGCAGGGACGTAGCTACCACCGTTGCGGACGTATCAATGATACGGGGACCCCGCACTACAGGGTCCCCGTTTAAAAACATTCGCTACATGATATCTACCACCTCAGAAATCCTCGTAGGGAAAACCAGGCATTTGTAAAAGCACTATTTTTTTTACGGGGCCCCCATGGGATTTCTGATACGGGGCCTCTGTGGGACAAGCTACGCCACTGCCATAAAGTAAACAGAAATCGATTTAATTTGCGTAGTAGTGAATGTTTAACATTTATGAAGGATGTAATCAATGTAACGCCGCTAATAATACGTTAAACCTAAGAAATATCCTGTCTGTACTCGAAATGGGTTGTTTATACGGTGCGAGTGATTTGTTCTATCATGGTAAGGTTGTGTAAAACCTAACGAATTAATTTTTATGTTATTTTGCGTTTGCCTGCTGCAGTCTTCCCGTCCGATTATAATTTAGGTGTTGTCTTCAAGGCTAGAGTGAATAGGCTCTTAATAAATTAGTACACCTCACCGTCAACGATGGCATCACGGCTTACCATCAGGTAGGATTGCAGTCAAGTACTAGTTTATATCGCTTAATAACAATTGTTTATAAATATTATTGCCATATTACAGTAAATTGTTCAATTTTATAAATTAGATAAATGCGCAATTACCAACATAATATGAAAAAGAATGCGAAACTAAAATTCTTTATGAACTCATTATCATCCTACCCTTATCCCATTTTATTTGGGGTCGGTGCAACATGTTTTTTTCTTCCACTCTGTCCTGTCACCCGTCACACTATCAGTAATTCCCTTTTCTTTCATATCACTCCTCACACAATCCATCCATCTCTTCTTTGGTCTCCCCCTTCCTCTCCATCCATCTACGTGTAAACTCAAAACCCTTTTTGTGACATGCGTTTCTTCTCTCCTCTTCACATGACCATACCAAGACAAACGATTTCCTTTCAACTTTTCAGTCACTGGCGCCACCTTCAGACTTCCTCTAATATACTCATTTCTCACTTTATCCATTCTCGTCACACCACACATCCATCTCAACATTCTCATCTCCGCTACATGCAGTCTTTTTTCATCCGTCTTTTTCACGGCCCAACATTCTGATCCATACAGTAGGACAGGTCTTATCACGGACTTGTAAATTTTACCCTTCAACTTGAGGGGCATCCGTGGGTCGCAAGTTGTTCCCGTGACCTGTCGCCATTTCATCCATCCTGCGTTGATCCGATGCGTTACGTCTCGGTCTATCTCACCATCTCCTTGGACGAGCGACCCGAGATACCGAAAGTCGGAACAGATTGGTATGGGCGTTCCGGCAAGAGCTAAGGCCACAGGACCGGAGAGACCGCCGAAATCACAGAACAAGTACTCCGTTTTGGTTCTACTTAATTTCAGGCCAACACTCTCCAGTCTGTGCCACCACACCTCCAATCTATTCTGGATCTCTTGACCACTCTCGGCAACCAGCACAATGTCATCGGCGAATAACATACACCAGGGAGCCTCTTCCTGAATGTCTGACGTAAGAGCGTCCATTATCATCAGGAAGAGGTAAGGGCTGAAAGCCGACCCTTGATGTAAGCCAACAGCCACATTGAAGCTGCTAGTGGTGCCTGCTGTAGACCGGACTTGGGTACTGCATCGACTGTACATCGCTCGGATCAACTGAACATACTTCCCAGGCACACCTTTCTCCTTAAGGGCCCACCACAGAACCTCACGAGGTACCCGGTCGTATGCCTTTTCGAGGTCAATGAATACCATGTGCAAGTTTTTATGTGCACCTCTGTATTTCTCACACAGCTGGCGTATAGCGAAAATGGCATCCGTTGTACCGCGACCTGGCATAAAACCGAATTGGTTCTGTGAAATTTCACTCTCTTCTCTCAACCGCCTCTCAATAACTTTCTCCCAGGCTTTCATAGTATGTGACATTAGCTTTATTCCTCTATAATTGTTGCACTCAAGCACATCACCTTTGTTTTTAAAAATGGGCACTAAAGAACTGTTGCACCACTCATCAGGTATGGCTTCTTCCCCCAACAACTTATTGAAGAACAAAGCTAACCACATCCATCCATCCACTTGCAATAACTTCCACACTTCAACTGGTATTCCATCTGGACCAATGGCTTTACCATTCTTCATACCATTTACTGCTATTTTGACTTCATCCATACTAACCATTCTTACTAACCCTACATTCACTGGTTTACTCTCTAAATTCCTACTCCAATTATTTTCCTCATTCATCAGTCTTTCAAAGTAGTCCTTCCACCTGTCCTTGATTTCTTCCTCATTCGATAGGACCATTCCTGCTTCATTCTTCACACATCTTACATGACAGACATCCCTCGCCTTTCTTTCTCTTGTTCTAGCAAGGCGATACAGCTCTTTTTGGCCTGCAGGACTGTCCAGTGTGTCGTACAGTTTGTCCTGAGCCTTTGCTTTTGCTAAAGCTACGGCTTTTTTAGCTTTTTTCTTTAATAAGTCATACTCTCTCTTTCTTTCAGCTTTCAAACTACTGTTATCCGCTCTTACACGCTGCCATTCCTTGAATTTCCTTTTCTTTTCTTTCAACACATTCTGAATTTCTATCGACCACCACCATGTATCCCTATCTATAGTGCCTTTTCCTCTCGACTCTCCCAAAATATCTTTCGCTGCATTCCTAATACATTCCGCCATCTCATTCCAGGTTTCATTTATACTTCGATCATTCATGTCTCCCATCTCTATTATTTTGTCCACCACTCGCTCTCTAAAGTTTTTCGCACAATCATTCTTCTCTAACATATGCCATTTTATTTTAGAAGGAGGACGCTCTTTGCTTTTATTGCATTTAATTTTGACTACTGATTCCATAATCAGTAGTCGGTGCTGTGGGACCAGATCTTCTCCTGGTAGCACTTTGCAATTTTTGACGTGCTTTATGTTGTTACGCCTAACTAAAAAGTAATCAATTTGCGACTTGTGGAGACCGCTTTTATAAGTGATCAGGTGTTCCTCACTTTTTTTAAACCAAGTATTAGCAACTGCTAGGTCAAAAGCTGTAGCAGATTGTAGCAGCGTTTCTCCTTCATTATTTGGCCTTCCAAAGCCCCATCCTCCATGTACTCTTTCATAAATACCTTTCATTCTTCCCACATGTCCATTAAAGTCACCTCCAACTATCAATTCCTCATGTACAGGAATGGTCATTATGACACTATCAAAATCCTCCCAAAACTTCTCTTTCACCATTTCATCACATCCTACTTGTAGAGCATACACACTGACTACATTCAACATCACATTCTCTATCATAACTTTCACAACTATAAATCTATCATTAATCCTTTGTACTTCCATCACGCTTTCTTTCAACCTACTATCTAGCACTATACCTACACCATTCCTTTTTCCATCACTTCCACAATAATAGAACTTATATCCCTCGCCTATTTCTCTCGCTTTCGTTCCTCTCCATTTTGTTTCCTGCAAGCATGCTATATTTATCCGTCTTCTTTTCATTACATCCGCTAACTCTCTGGCCCTTCCAGTCATTGTTCCAACATTCCAACTCCCATACCTCAATCTCATTTCCCGAGCTAGCTTCTTACGTTGCACCCGCCCGGGATGGTGCAACAACCCTGGTCCATTTCCCACAGGAGCCGGGTGCTGCCCCTGCGCGTCGCCTGTGGGGTACGCCCTAATCCTATCGCGCATTCCATTCGTATTTATCATGTTGCAAAAAGGATTTGGCTACTGTTTTATAGCCGGCCGCCTGCCTGACGCTAACCCTCCTTGGGAATGCAGTTGTTGGTAGTTTACCCGCAACCACGCGGTGACCTCAGGTGCTTAGCAATACGCACGGTCTTAAAGATGTCCCTTAGTCGCCCCTTACGACACCCACGGGAAGAAATGGGATGGTGGTATTCTTAACGTCCGGCACCATACGGAACTCCGGCACCATACGGAACTTCTTTATGAACTCTCTCAGTAAAAAAACTTAAGAACAACTTTTGATTATGATGGTTTGCCAAAAAAATTTTCCTCCTTCTTTCTTTCTTTTCTTTTGCAGAATTGATAGTATTGGAGTTATTTGTCTCTTACTTATTATATTATAGTGTATGGTTTTATTTTATTCGTCATTGTCATTTACATTTCAAATACGTTCATTACAAAGCCTCTCCATGTGTCGTCATAACTACCAGTTTTGTGCGTTTTGGAATCCGGCAACTCTCACAAATTCTTTTTCTCTCACAAAATCTCATTCTTCTAAGGTTTTCGTAGGTCTTCTTTCTTCGGGCTATGTCGGTAATTTTGGTTTTCATGCATCTTTGTCTTTTCTTAAATTTAAATTAATTTCCATCAACATAATTTTGTTGGTTAGCAGTGTATTTTCCAATCCCAACGTTGATCGTATGATAGACATCATCTGTGGAAACATTTTTCGAAAGGAGGAGTAATCCTTTTTCTTAGTTATATCATCAATTCATCAGACATATAGTCCATCACCAATTTAGGTTTGAATTCATAATCTCACAAAAAATCACACAAATCACAACCTCTTTAAAATTTTTCCACATGACTAAAAATTAGCAAGTATCAAAATCGATTGCTTCTGGTTGTCAATTACGAAGACTATAAGTGGAGTAAGCACCACAATCGACCTACTTGTAGCGGCCCAGATCTTAAGTACGCATCATGAGACCCTTAGTTATCGGTGAGAAAACCTTTGTATACCGCCAATTAATTTGAAGATAGAAGAATCAAATTCTTTAGTGGCATCCATTCGGATGCAGTTGAGTTTCTAATTAGAAAGATTTTTATGAGATTACAGCAGACTGTAATCTCATTAGGTTAAACTTTTTCAGAAAAAGGTTTAACCTTTCGAGTTCCGATTAAATAATTATGACATAATATAAAGGAAATAGGTATGTTAACGTCGGCGTTCATTTAGGGCTCAAGAGTTAAATGCAAGGACTATACACTTTGGTCCTTATTGTAACTTTACAACAGACTATCGTAAAATAAATCATTTGAGTTTTTATTAATATTTTTATATTTTCAGCTTTTGGACTCCTGGTTGTAGCTGCTTATTCAAACATGGCCAATATCGATACCTCAGGAAATAATCAGTTCGTTGTGAAACCCATTATAGTAAGTTAAAACCAGCAACACTTGTGCATATACATTTTGTAAATATATTCAAAAGAAAATAGAAACTACAATAAAATGTGCATTTTACAGGCTGCAACCAATCGGGACTTAGAGAACGACGATAATTCGCTAGAGAGCTTCACCAGTTTTATAGAAGAAAAGTTAATGCATCAAAATCAAGCGCTAGAACATTTAATAAAATCAGTTGACAAAACCGGAGATATGATAAAAAAGCTAATTGATAATCTAAGCAGAGGACTGGAAAAACCAACTATGCCAACAAAAGCAGAAGTAGATGAACCATCTCAGGTTAAACGTAGACACAATAGTAATAATAGAGATAATTCAAAAGATAATCCGGTGTTGAGACTCGGAAAAAATATTCCGAAATATGGCAAGCTTGCCAAAGACTTGATGTTTAAAGATAATAGTGGAACTGATCCAACACCTCTTATTGAAGAAAATATTAACTTACCTTTGTTACAGGCAAGTTTAGTGTGATTCTTTTGTTCATTAATTGCATGTGTGGCATCAAAAGATTTTTTTTAAGCTTAGGTTTCATTGCTCAAAGATCTAAGCATGTTTTAATTCGTCTTTGTCAAATAGCTGAAAATAAACTACATTGATCTTGAACAATATGCGTTTTTTCTAAAGTTATGCAAGGGTTGAAATGATAGAAAATTTTGTGGAAATCCATTCTCTCTTTTTAATGATTCAATATCTGTTCCATATTTTATAGGCAAGTTATGACACTGAATACTTTTGGTCAAATTAAATGAAATTTTCTATCTTTTCAGCCCGGATCTCGGCGATCATCTGGAGATGATCCCGTACACAGTCCAAGTCAGCAAAGTGATGATAATAAAGTAAACCCTTGGTGTCCAATGGCCTTGCTTTGCCAGAAGATCGAGGATCCTGTTTGTGGGTTTGATGATGAATTCGGATACGGAAGATTTGAAAATTTCTGCCACTTGCTGCGGGTGAATTGTTATTGGAAATATAGTAAGTATCTTTAGCCTCTTTCTTAAGATCTTTTAAAACCTTTTGTATAGCTTATAGCTTAAACTAGTGTTTATATCAAACGAAAACAGAAGCACTCAAGCACTAGCTTGACTACAATCTTCTTCTTGGACCTTTATTGAATTTTTACTTGTTTTTGTTTTGTAGTTTTGTTTTGCATTATCAATATTCGTTGCTTTATTAATTTTTTCTTTGTTATTTTTTTTTTTCAGATTTCTCGGTGGTGAATTCATGTCGCCCAAAATTATGATAGTTTTGTTGAATCAAGAACATAAATTAGTTTAGAGGGATTTTTTTATTAAATTTATTCATATAAAAGCTACGTTTAAGCCATCTTTTATTTTTATCACTGAAAATTAATTGATCAATAAGGTATTTTTAGATTTCTGGTATTTGGTTGCAATACGATTTTTTAATCTTCTTGAATTCTGAAACAATAAAAAAGACTAAAATTCTGTTCTTTTTTTCTTAAATTGTCTTTTGAGTTCTGGAATTCCTTTTTTTAGGATTTCTAATAAAAATGTGTAGTATATATATCCTAACAATAAAATTAAAAATATAGTTTCACATATGTATACTAAAAACAAAGTTGTATACATAAGTATGATTATTTCCTCATCATCATAAACAAAACCACGCTTCATGTTTCATTTCCAGCGTTTCTATTAAATTCTATCATAATTTCAAATAAAAGACGTCCACTGTTAAATATAGGCCTTCCCTACGTGTTGCCACATCGGCCGGTACTGTGCGTCTTGCATCCAACGAATTCGTGCTTCCTGCATCAATTAGTATAATTTGAGGAAAGCTTTGGTTAAGGTCACGTAAATACTTAGCAAATAGGGTACTAGGCCACGAGGAAGATCGCCTATGAGGTGGACTGACTAAATAAAAGTAAGTGGCTCATTATCGCTGCAAGAATGCACGAAGAGGGCGGCTATCAGAGAGGAGTGGAGGCGTGTTGTAAAGCCTGCCACCAACACCTGAAGTGATGATCACGACTACTCTGACAAGAGTGATACCGACAAAGAAGAAGAAGAAATACTTAGCATAGCACAGCATAACATCAGCCTTCAAAGTTTCCACTACTGTTGAGACTCAGGCCTCCTTTCTAAGAGAGGGACACACACAGACGTGAATACTTACTCGTGTTATATTCACAGTTAAATTCTATTAGATCACACCGATCCAAAAACCGTCGTAATTCTCCCGTAGCTTGGTTGAAGCCACAACGTCGTCTCCTGGAGTGTATACATGCTAGTGCTTTTGAACATGACTGAAAATAACAATTTGCATCGTGAGCATTATATGGTGAGCGTTATAGGCTCGGTTGAAAAAATGGCTTATTATTATTCATTTGACTAATTTATGACTTAATTTAATATTGTGACTTTGATTTATTTGTATTCTTATATATTATTTTATTTGTTTGACATGTGTATTTAATTATTTGTATTTATTATTTGACTTACAATTTTTGATTAATTTGTAATTTTGTTGACATTATTGTATCAGTTTGTACCTTTATGACTTGTAAGAATCCCTTACCAATAAAAAACTATGACTATGACTGATATAATTAGTGACCGATACTTAAACATGTTATTGGACTAATGATACACAACTTTTACTATAGGACACATGTATGTAAAAAAAATGCAGTTCATGGTCAATACATTGATGGCCGAGTGGCTACGGCCCCGACTTACGAGTTATAGGTCGCGAGTTCATACCCAGCCAGGTGCATTACTTTGTGTAATTTATTTCATTAGCACTGTTCTCAAAATGGTGAAGGAAAACAACGTGAGGAAACCGGTATATCCTATAACCAAAAATTCGAAGACATGTGACCACCAATCCGCACTGGGCTCGCGTTTTCGATTATGGCCCATTTCCTCTCTTAGAAACGAGGCCTGTGTCCCAGCAGTGGGACCATTAAAACAGGCTGATGATGTTGATACTTAGTGACTGATACTTAAACACGTGATTGAAGTCATGATAACACACAATTTTACTGTGGGACCAAATTTGAAACCGCGAAAAAAAATCTGCTGGTCATGGCCAGTACATTTATGTTCGCCTAACTGATCAAAATGTACTGTACTTGCTAATTTTTTATAGTAAAAGTTATTTGTTATTATGAATACTATCACGTGTTTAAGTATCAATCACTAAGATGATGACTAATTACCAGTAACCCTATATAAAAACCTACATGATTACAAGTATATTGGATTTCACATGACTTAACTTACTTATTGAAATTGCTAGATTCGGAGTTATTTTTAGAGGGGTAATATCAACACAAAACGGAGTTTCGCGGAAAGACCGCTTTAAAAACTCCCGCATCCGGGGCAGCCTTTAGGTCCGTGACATAGCGGATAAACTGCAGGAGGGTCGCTTACGCTGGTATGGCCACGTTTTACGAAACCCAGCAAACTACGTGGGTAACAGATGCCTCGCCATGCCGTCTCCGCCGGGACCCGGAAAACGAGGAAGGTCTAAGAGGCGTTGGATCGACGTCGTAGGCGACGATATGCGTGCTAATGGGCTTAAGGCAAAGGACGCGAAAGACCGAGCGAAGTGGAGGCGTCTAAGTGGGAAAGTGGACCCCGGGCACCGAGGTGAAAGTCAAGGTTAGCAACCGGGACTGACGCTAGGATGATGATGATGAATATCAACACAACAAACAGAATTTTTGTAATTTATAACATAATTTAGAAGTGTGTTCGTGGAGTTTCTTATGCGTTTTCTCCATGAAGACTACGCAGGCAAGGCGACCTGGTTGAATCTAAATAAATGTTATCCATAAACTTACATCAAGTGGTGGTAAGGTATCTATTTGCCACATGTGAAATATGAAAAGAACTGCAATAATAAATAACCGCATATATTACTATTTTTTTCCCTAATTAATGCAATTTAAATACTTCTGTATCAGGTTTCATTTAAATTTTATAAATAAATAAATGACAAAATTTTATGTAACGAACTATTGGCTTTTTACTACTGAAACAATTTTTATACCATTCTTTATTGTTTTTTTTTTATAATTGAAACAATGCTATAAAAATAAAAGTCATAAAATTCGACATGTGTACACTGCATTTTATATTTTTAATCAAGAGTTTTATTTGAACGTAACGTTATATATATTTGAAAATGAATTTTACAACATTTTCTATCGGTGAGTTTAATTACTTCAAATTTTAATATTTTGTCTAAAATCTTTTGAAATATTTAATAATATTAGTAGTTTATTGGCTGTCTAATTTAACAGTCACACAGACTGAGCAGAAACTAATTAAGTTATTTTAATACTATGCTTATCCAACTCCAGGACACATTGGCCGTTGGGGCTGATATGTTCTAGAGTGGCGACAGCGTTCTTGACGAAGCTGCGTTGGTAGGCCTCCAACAAAATAAAGCGATGACCTGGTCTCGGTTGTGAGTACCTGACGGATGCAAAACGCACTGGTCAGGTCTTTGTGGCAACACTTGGAGGAGGCCATATGTCCAGCAATGGACATCTGTGGGCTGAAATGTGGACAAAAAGTGGAAATAAAGCAGGGAAAATGTTATCTTCCAATTCTAAAGCCCATATTTGATGGGTTAAGCATTTTACTTGCAGAACTGAGCGTTTTCAAGAATCAAAGATATTGGCGAAATCACATGAGCACCTATCGTGACTCTTATGTCATTGTTATAAGATATATACTAGAATGTTCGAGGTGTAAATGCAACATATACCCGTACACCAAAACGTTTACGCAATCGTTTGTTTTACAGTGACGGTTGTATTGCTGGTCTTCATCTGTCAATCTCAAACTTCAAAAGTAAGTTGAAGGAAGTGGACATTCTTCATACAAATTACTATACGATGCCACTAACTAATATAGTAGCTGCAGACCTAGAACAACTTTCTGAAGGCTATACGAATATTTGGTCTGTACAGGCATCGCATCCGCGATATGCAAGCACAGCAGCCAATTCTTTAATCACTGCATCAAAAGTACTGTCAAACGTTATGACCGTTGTACAATATTCGACTCCTTCTAATTACTTACCAAAATTTTTACGAGAGTCAATTCTCACAAACGTACAGTCTTTAGATTTAAAAAATAATCAAAACGTGAATATTTTTTTCCTTGAAGAATTTGAGCCGTGCCATCTAACTCTAGCGTAGAGATCAAGCGGAGGATCATCGAAGTAAAATGCTTTTCTTAAAAAACCCAACAAAAGTTTGTCCGATCTGGAAGTCGAACCAAGAGTCCACACTCATCAGTCGCGCATATGACTGCGATATTAACGGAACAATAGTTTGTACTTATGTTTGATACACCTTGCACAATTTTAACATTTATTAGCGACTCCAATGAATGTTAAAAACCGTTCCTAAAATATGGATGAGTAAATTTTTTGTACTTGTGAAATTTGTTCTGCTTTCACGACCAATACTTATGCAATTCCCTTTGAAAGGATTTTGATTTGAGTCTATATAAAAATTTAAACTCGGGGTCGTTTAACTATTAGTAGGCTACACTCTTCAGTGATCCACGATCATCGACCAACCACAAGATACTGGACCAGCTGCCGTGAAAGTGCTTTTGTCCCCGTTTGATATTCGCCATATTGGCGCTGTCGGTCACAGGGACTGTAGCGAGTGTCTACGGTACTAAAACTGGTGATGTTGCACTTCATACAATATTAGTCAATTTTTTTCTCTGGACACTCGCGACTGGCGCTTCAAATAGGGATAAATGCTGTCAAACATATTATTGTGGAACAGCCTGTCTAGTTGTAGAGGTCAGTGACCCTATATACTCGTAGCTCTCTTTGACAGATCAGTTTAGGTCGTCAAATGCACTGCGTTAAGAGCTTATGGTAGGGCCGCAGATCGTTGTTTGAAAGTGATCTGAAATCTATGAGGTATTTTCCAATATTTATCCAATTAATAAAAGTCCTTGATAATTTCAGTTATGCTACAAAGCAAAGATATGCATACATGATGGCAAAGAGAAGTGTGGTGTGGATTCACTTGGAAAGCCAAGACGGTTCCTGGACTCATGTGACCTTTTGGAGTTCAACTGCCTAAATGATCAAAGTAGGCTAGTTTTCTGTCATGACCCAGTTAATTTCACATTTTCATCAACATCATCATCGGCTTTTTAATGTTCCCACTGCTGGAACACAGGCCTCCTTTCTTGGAGAGGGAATGGGCTATAATCCACAACGCGGCAATTATATCTTATAAATTTATTTTGTAATAACATAGTAATAAGCAAAAAAAGAGTCTGAGGTGGACTCGCGTAGTTTTTAAGGTTATGAGGGCATGTTATAAGTGTGATGAGGGCATGACGAATGCCATAAATTGTGAACAAAAAGTATATAAGCAATTATTGTGCATATTATAGAAAAGTGCGCGGACGACCATGTCTGCGGTAAAATATATTAACAAAAAAAAAAAAAAAATCCACAACGCGGGCCCAGTATGTATTGGTGGATGTCACACGTCTTCGAATTTTTGGTTCTAGGACATGCCGGTTTCCTCACGATGTTTTAATTTATTTTATCCCCACTGCTCTCAAAACGGTGAACCGTTTTGAGAGCAGTGGGGATATTAAATGTAATTACACAAAGTAATGCGCCTGGCTGGGTTTGAACCCACGGCTTACAACTCGTAAGTCGGGGCCGTTACCACTCGGCCACCACTGCTCTCCATGCGTCATCGTGAGGAAACCGGTATGTTCTAGAACCAAAAATTCGAAGACATGTGACATCCACCAACCTACGTCCCACGTGGTGGTTTACGGCCCATTCCCTATCAGAAAGGTGACCTGTGTCCCAACAGTGGAAACATTATAAGGCAATTTAAAATTATCATCCACATCACCTTGTGATAAATAAATGAGTTGGTGATTTAGCTATCTTTTATTAAAAATATAGCTATCTTTTATTGGAGTATTTTACGGCTCATTAGCACCACGATACACAGCACAACTGCTCCAGTTGACTACTGGGTGGCGACTGAGAGCTATCAAATACACATCATCATATCACTGGCACTTAAAACAACAAACATTTCCATCAACATTTCAAGAAACATTTCATACAATATTTCAACCAATACTTAAAAAACATTTCAACCACTATTTCATCTAATATTTTAACCAACATTTCAACCAACTTTCCAGCCAACATTTCAACCAACATTTAATTTATTTATTTAATTTTTTTAAATAATGTTTGTCCTATGTATATTTGTAATAAATGCGGTGTACAATAAAGTATAAATAAATGAATAAATTTCACAAACATTTCAACCAATATTTCAACCAACATTTCAAACAAAATTTCAACAAAATTTTCAACCAACATTTCTACTAACTTTTCAACAAACATTTCTATCATCTGCAAACCTATTCCTTCATTACGTTGATTGTATCACATTGGTTACTTGGTAAATTGGTCAGCAGGATTTCATAGTTTACTTTCCAAGAAGGTTTATTAATAATACTTATTATGCATTTCAGCTTTTAAAAAAACTTTTGATAAAGACTGTTTCGAACTGCCACCGTTGGAAATAGTAGAAAATACATGAATAAATATTTGATTTATTTATCGAAAATTGTTTTTTATTTTGCAGTAAATTTCACCCGCGTAATGTAGAAAAGTATATCAAGATAGAATACTCCCGAGATAAAAAAAATATCCTATGAGCTATTCAAAGACATGATCTACCTGTTTGCCAAATTTTATCAAAATCCCTTCAAAAATTTCAACGTAAAGTTGTAACATACAAAACACACATAATAAATTTTAACTTTGTAATATTAGTGTAACTATTCGAAAGATTTGTACGAATAAACGTCTGACAATCCCTCTCCTATCTTTCCTCAAAGAGTGGTAAACGGTGTAAGATAGAAATAGAAGGTAAAATCAGGAAGCGTTGCTTAACTTTGAAGTCTGACCCGTTGTGAACCCTGGGTCCTAACGAAAGCTACCCAGGGTACACTTTCACACAATCCATAAACGCAGTAGGTTTCGACCCTGCTGGGCCCCTACTGTTTTGATCACATCTCCTAAATTGAATGCGGAACTGTATGCGGCGTCGACGATTCGAGTTTGATCCAACCCGTGCGACTTTTTTGCAAAGTGTAGAGCAGTGACAGGTGGTGCAAAGTGTGGTGCGAAGTAGTGATGCTGGCAAATGAGGAGGCTGACCACATAAGGCAACGGTATTCACGCCCCAGACGCCGCTGGGATTCCAATCGAGATTTCCGTCCACCGTACCACCCACGACCGTGCTCATTGCTGATGGCGAGTAATGGGTCCATTTGTTTAATAACCGTCCGGACCAAGTCCAAGTCATCGACAGCGCGCGCTGTTCCCGCGCGCCTCATAGAGTTGTCAGCAAACCGTGCGGAAGGGTCGAGGCCTACTTTGGCTAAGGGTTTGCGTCTGAAAGGAAGTGTGGTCTTGCCTGGTATAAAGGCAACGTAGGAACGGGGTGGATTGTTTAGTCAGTAAGAGTCTTGCTTCACCCAAGTGTGGGAGTTGTCATCGGATGATTTTTCCCAACCACAAAAATAAAACAGATGATAAAAATTAATTACCATTTTCATTTTATATGCAGCCTATTCCAACTCCCTTTGAACCTGGTCATGCGAAGGTCATCAACCAGCATTGGTGCTGGCGTGCTAAATACTGCCGCAACAGTGAAGGTGGCAAGGTCTGCGGAGTCGACATAAGAAAAAGACAAAGAAAGATATTCCCGAATCTTTGCACAATGCTCAAACACAACTGTCATCTCAAGGAAGGTAAGTTAAGTAGAATAGGATTAACTTTTGTGGTCAAGATTTAATAAAAAACCGAGCAAGTGCGATTCGGACTCTCGGAAAGGGTTTTGCACAAACTTTACTTACTTATGAAAATAATTACTGAAATTGAGTCTCGACAAAAAAGATTTTTATTTTGTAGATGTAGATAACTGGGTACAATTTTACAGTTTTCTTATTTATTCCTTTATTTGTGCTATGAGACCTTGCTTCGTGCCAAATATCAGGATTCTAGGTAAATGGAAATTACCCTATGAATTTTGTTTCCTTTGAAGAGTCAAAATGCACGTTACAACATGAAAAAACGGCCCCATTTAAAGACAAAAAAGTGTAGTGTAATCAGGACAATGCATCATCAATGACATCAATAAAAACGATGGCAAAATTACACTTACTAGGCATTAAATTGCTTCAATATCCACCATATTCTTCAGATCTGGCCGACAGGGATTTTTCCTTGTACCTATACAACCCTCAAAAAAATGCGCCAGAAAAAAAAATCGCGCTGATGAAGAGGTGATAGCCGAAACAGAGACCTATTTTGAGTCTTAAACATATTATAAAATTAGTATCAAACATTTTGGAATCGCTATATTCGTTATATCGCTCTAAAAGAAGATTAAGTAGAATAAACACAAAAACAAATGAAGAAATTTTATCAAAAACATAAGTTTTACTATTTTAGCCTACGGACTTTTCAGCCCGCGTGTATAATACATGCATAATATATTCAATATCTCCATTGCCCCTGTGCGAAGCTGAGGCGAGTCGTTAGTAGAAAATAATTATAATTTCACCTCTAGTTTCTTCCAATTAACCTATTTATGCAAAACGAATTAATTTAATAAACTGAATACTTACAAATAATTAATGAACGTTAATTAAATTAATTTACAGATTACACGGCGAGCGTAATGTATGAATGTTCCTTAATACCTAGTGTATGGAAACAGATTATCGATTAAAACTAAAATAGGCGTGAATAGTATTTTGTTGTTTTATTAACCATAACCAGTTATTTTTAGTACAAGACATGTGTGTTAAGTATGAAATCTTTACGATTTTCTACACTTATTTTCGGTGAAGAATATGAAATAGTATTTTATATTAGTTAATTACTTAAGGCCAAATTTACCGATAAAACTAATCGAGGTTTGACACAGTTTGAGCGTCTTATCGAGATTATAGTTTCATTTTACGTTCAAAACAAAACATACTTTGGGTTGTGTGTTGTGTTTGTTGTTGTTTGTGTTTGTTAATATTTTTCTTTCTTTCTTTTTGTTTTAAATAATCGCGATTTAGTTTTATTGGTGAATTTGAGCCTCGGTGTTTATTATCAGTGCGGAAAGTGACATAGACGGCATTGTATGGCTAATAGAAGCGCAGGCAGAGTGACGGCGAGCTATGAGTTGCTTGTCGACGGGACGAGCACAGCTCAAATTCATATAGTGTCGGTCGTCTAAAGTTCACACTTTATGAATTTGTGCTCATCATCAGCCTTTTTAATGTTCCCTCTGCTGGGACTCAGGCCTCCGCTTTAGGAGAGGCCGTAATCCACCACGCGGGCCCAGTGCGGGTTAATAATTGTCACAGTCATGTCTTAGAATTTTTGGTTGTAACACATGCTGGTTTCCTCACGATATTTTCCTTCACCGTTTTTGAGAGCAGTGGTGATGTAATTACACAAAGTAATGCAACTGGCTGGCTGGGTTACCATTAGGTACCACTCGGCCACCTCTGCTCTCAATTAAAATTAAAATTTGCTGCTATATTGCTGCTCATTGCTAATTTGCTGCTCATGCTAACCTAACCATATCGATACCCAGCTGAAGAATCATGGGTCAGGTTTGACGGTGACGGCGAGTTATGTTGAAGATGTCAACAAAACTGACGGGGTCAGTCATAGCCGAGTCTATCAGGCTGCGAGTTGTTTGAAGGAGTTACTGTAGCCCTCATGGTGGAGGCCATGGTCTGGAGCGAGGAGGGGCGGCAGGCGGTCGCCTCCTTCTGCGAAGCAGTAATGCTAGCTAAGGAGGAGGCCGACCGCATAAGGCAAAGGCACACACGCTCTAGGCGCCGCCGAGATTCCGATCCCGATTTCCTGCCACCGTAGGCGCGGGCTTGCGGACGGCGAGCAATGGGTAGCTCGCCGTCCGGTTGTCTGGTAACAGTCCTGATCAAGCCAAGTTGGCAACGGCGCGCTCTGTTCCCGAGCGCTTCAAGGAGCTATCAGCACCCGTAGGGGCTCTGTAATAGGGTTGAAGCCTATTGGGGCCCAGGGTCTCTTTCTGAAAGGAGCCTTCCTTTGGCTCCAGTGCGAAGGGCAAAGAAGGAACGGGGTGGGGTGTTTAGTCAGTAAGAGTCTGACACTGACACTTCCTACTCCGCCCAAGAGCGGGATTCGTCAATGGATGATTTTTGCCCACCATAAAAAAAAAAACAAAAAAGGGCAACTGACTTTGTTTATTGATATAAATTAATTATATTATCTACTTTTAAAAGAACCCCCCTCTTACTCATATCACACATTTTTGTCATGTCACAAGTTATTGCTCCAAAAAGGATTGCGATTGCAGAAGGTGCGGTTATAGAATCAATAGCTATACAATGCCGATTATTGCACACTATACAGTCCGATTTAATACCAATATTAATTTTCAGTGTTTCTTACTTCTTTATATCAAGTGAAAGCAGAATATGTAAGTAAGCTCTAAAATAACTAGATGTAGCTGAGTAATAATATTTTAAATAAATGAGCTGGTCTTTTGGCCTTCACCACGTACTACCTTGCCGGGCCTTGGCAGAGGCCATGGTCCAGAGTGAAGAAGACTGGCAGGCGGTCGCCTCCTTCTGCGAAGCAATAATGCTAGCAAAAGGGGTGGCCGACCGCATCAGGTAAACGCAACGGCGCTCACGCTCCAGCCGCCGCTGCCGTGTCTCAGATCCCGATTTCCGGCCATCGTAGGCGTGGGCTTGCGAACGGCGAGCAATGGGTAGCTCGCTGTCCGCTTATCTGGTAACCGTCGGACCGAGCCCAAGCCAACGGCGCGCACTATTCCCGTGCGCCTCTCGGAGTTGTGAGCAACTGTAGGGGCCCAGCACGGTCAAGAGTTGATGGGAAAGCGGAACACAGGGGCCCTGGAATCAGTAGAAGTCTCACCCTGTGTTCCGCCCCATATTTTTCCTAACATAAAAAAACAAACCATGTACTCCGTCCTCCACGCGTTCCCGAAACAAAGAGTCTTACTTCAACCAAATAGATCCTATAAAGGTTACGTTTTTTTTTTCTTTTGAGGTGTGGAACCCTAACACGAAAATAATTCCATACAAAACCAAGTGGTTTTCCCGCTGTCTGACCCTATGTATGATCTCAAAAACTACGAAATGAATTTTGATGCGGTTATTTTTATAGATAAAGTGATTCAAGAGTAACAGAAGGTTTGTATGTATAATACATGCATAACATATTGGGCCCCCTGACTGCTATGCCCATCCCCACACATACCCACGACAAATGTTTCTGTGGTGAGCACGATCATTTGTTTTGCGTCTAGGTGTAATTTATCTATAGTTTGTATATGTATAGAAATATATAGGTAAGTATGTTTATCAGTTGTTTAGTACTCATAACACCAACTCTGCTTAGCGTTGGGCTAGACGGTGTTCTGTGATAGTTGTGGAACATATTACATCACCATTAATATCAGCATTGCACCCGTGCGAAGCTAAAGCGGATCGCTAGTACTCTATAAAAATAACGGTAATTTAAAACATTTTTGGAATACAAAACCTATGACGCTGTTTCTCCCGTAGTTAAATGGGTATACTTATTTACAGGGCCTAGGCGAACACTATTGCCAAGAATGGAAAAAATGCGTTCCGCAATCGGCAAGAGTGTGTGGCGTCGATGTGAATCATTACACCGTCGCAGAATTCAAAAATCGCTGTACTATGTTTGCTGTAAACTGTATTTCAAAAGGAGATTCACGTTAGTATGAATATTTGTTTACCAAAAGTAAACACTGCCCTTTGAGTGACCTTGAATCTTCTTATGACGCACATTATAAGCAACTACGTTTCAGAGCCATATGTCACCACTGGCAACACACACTGATCGGTGGTTCTCCTTTGATTAAATAAATAAATATGATCAGTCTAATCACAAGAGAGTAGTGGTGGCCGAGTGGTAACGGCCCCGACTTACGGGTCGTAGGTCGCGGGTTCAAACCCAGCCAGGCGCATTACTTTGTGTAATTTATTTCATCACCACTGCTCTCAAAACGGTGAAGGAAAACATCGTGAGGAAACCGGCATTTCCAAAAACAAAAAAATTCTAAGACATGTGACATCCACCAATCCGCACTGGGCCCGCGTGGTGGATTATGCCCCATTCCCTCTCCTAGAGAGAGGAGGCCTGTGTCCCTGCAGTGGGAACATTAAAAGGCTGATGATGAATCACAAGCCTGACGCTTGCAACATAGTTGACTAGCCGGCCGGACTGGGAGCAGGAACTCCACTACCCTTGTCAAAGCCAGGGGCAAACGCAACAAACTCTCCTTACCACCGGCGTCAGACCCACAAGTCAAGACAGTGGCGCCGCCACTGTTATCGCCGTTGCTACCAAAACTTGTTCCTATAATACCATTTTTCGATACAAATTAGCCATTACATTTATTTACAGATTTCATGAGAATGAATTACAAAAAATGTATGAAAAACGCTACCATATATTATGTTGACGAGAGGACCACAAGATTAATTATTACGACAACCACATTACCTCCCACAACTTTTGAGACTACTACTGTAACTGAAGAGACAACAATTCTTACTAAAAGACCAACCAGAAGGACAAAAACCCCAATCGATTTTGATAAGATTTGGTTCGAACCGAAACAAGAAGACTTTTCGTTTAATAAATCTAGTGTATCAACAACCATTGAGCCTGATACAGTAAGCGAAAAGTCAGAAGAATCTTCTGAAGAAATTAAAGGAGATATTCCTACACCTGAAATAAGTGGTGAGATAGGAACCACTGAGAAACGATTACCACCCGAATCTGATGATGAAGCGAACTACACCGTTATAAAATATGAATATAGAGTTCATTTCTAGTGCCTCCTTTATTAGACAGTCGCAAATATAGGAAAGGAGACAGATACGCTTTCATACAATCTAGGGCCTGGGTAGAGTTGGATTACGATAACTCTGCGCGTGGCTGGGGGCGTGCTTAATGTTGCCAGTGTATTAATCTACTTTCCCTCATATAATCAAAAATCTTACTAACTTAAAAGAAAGTAAACAATTTTGCTCAAGAAATACATTTTGAAATCAATAATGGGAAATGCATTTCATTTCATGACATATTATTACTTAGGTACATTTTAATATGTTCATTTTTTCTAAAATTATACACCGTTAAATTTGGATCATTTTAAATCCCTTGGAGGATCGATGCGGTACATGAAAGACAATCGATTGATGAAGTTAGAATAATAAAGTGCTTTTTTTAAATCGAATTAATTTACGCACGTTCGGAATTGATCTCTTTAAGTAAACGTCAGCTGGGCCATTTCAATGACCTACAGGTTGTTACCGACAACCATTTACGAGGTCATAGACTCGTTTACTTAAAGAAATGAATTTTGTAAATGCGTATATCAATACGAGATTTAGAAAAAAAGTACTTTACTTTTTCAATCGATAGTGTTTCATGTAAGGGATCGATCCTATTTGGGATTAAAACAACCAAAATTTAACGGTGTATACGACAATTAGGGTAAGCCTATGTGAGGACATAGGCCTCCCCTAATTGTCGCCATAATGAACGGTCCTGCGAATTATAGTAATGCGAATATGTATAAAATTAAACAGAATTTTAGATAAAGAAATGTTATTATTTATATCGTGTTCAACTGGTATTTACACAAATCGACTATAAATATTTTTATTCACATAGGTAATATTATTATAAAATAGTCATAAGAACTTTGTACTTCAAAAATTAATGAGTATCTCGCAGCACTTTTAAATTTGGCGTAGCAAAGGTCCTGGAGTGGGTCAATTTTTTTTCATTTGAATATCTTCATCAGAATCTATGCTTGAGAATTTATCGAAGAGTTGGAATTCATATCGTCATGGTAGTCACTTGATTAAGATTCAAATACATGGTACAGTCCATATCTAACAAACCCTGTTTATCTGCCAGGCACTGCTCGGGTACGAATACTCAGGGAAATTTTATTGTCCTGGTCACCCGAAAAAAATATTTGACAAATGGTCCAACTTTGGAAAATGGGATCATAGGCACGATATTTTCTAATTTCTCTTAACAAGCACGTTTGCCTTTCAAGATAATATCCTTGTCAACACTTTTAATCACTTTCTGTATAATAATGACGATTATTTACTTTGGAAACTATTAAAAACACAAAACATTCTCTTGACACCTGACATAAATGTCAAGATGACGGCGATTAGTTTCTTTTTGGGCCGCGCGCAGACTTAACGAAATTCTACTATAGTAAAGAAATTAAAGTAAAATGTCAGTTAATATCTTTATAAATAAAAGGAGAAACTGTCTAACTGACATATCAACGCACAAACGAAACTACTGGCACTAGGAGCGTGAAATTTTGCACAGCGCTTACTTTTATGACGTAGGCGAACACTTAGAAAGGGATTTTTAAAATTCAGCTTCTAAAGGGATGTAATGGGGTCTAAAGTTTGTATGGAGAACCCTACTTCCACGCGGCCGAAGCCGCTTGCAGAAGGCTAATAATACAAATAATAATTTAATAATTCTACCGGTCTCATCACACAGAAAGAACAGTTATAATAGATTTAGTAAAAGTGAGGTTATGTAAAACATTACGTCATAATTGACAGCATTTGTTTACTATACACTACAGGGAAAAATATCATCATTACATAGTATAAAACAGGGGTGGCCAACTTAATTGGACACACGGTCTACTGTTTACTAAATAGACTCTGCAAGATCTACCAATTATCTACAGAATTTGGGTAAAGTAAAATTACGAAAAATCAGGTACTTAAACGAAGAAAAAAGAAAGAAGCAAACCCAAAAATATCAACAGACTTTTTTTGATAAAGAAAAATAACGAGTTGACAAGGTAATACATAATGTAATGCCCCATGGTATAGTCCTGCTAGCTCAAAAGTAAATACATTATTGCTGGTTAAGATCGACTGGATTAACTGCTGAGATCGACTAGTCAATCGCGATCGACCGGTTGGCCACCCCTGGTATAAAACAAAGTCGCTTCCTCCTTATGTATATATGTATGTAAATCTTTAAAACTACGCAACGGATTTTAATGCGGCTTTTTTAAAAGATAGAGTGATTCAAGAGGAAGGTTTATATGTGTAATACATGCGTAATATATTTAATATCAGCAGCCCCGTGCGAAGCTGGGGCGGGTCGCTAGTATTGATATATAGGTATGTACTACGCGCTAGATGAGGCGTGTCGTACAATGACTTTACTTCACTTAAGTGATCAGCATGCCATACACTTTTATATTGATGTCATTAGTGCTACTTTGATGTATCAGCGATGAAAGTTTTGATAGACGACAATGCCAATGAAGCGCTGCAGCGGACTTTTGTATTAACATTTCAGTATTTTGACAAATAGTTTCTATGACATGGTTGTCTATCACTAGGATATAAGGCGATGGAAAAACATTAAACACGAATCATATAATTTGAAATAAATAATGGTAATGTTCGCGGGTTCAAACCCAGCTAGGCTCATTACCTACTTTGTACTTTTTTTTTCTTTTTATTCATTTCATCACTCATCACCACTGCTCTCAAAACGGTGAAGGAAAACATCGTGGGGAAACCGACATGTCCTAAAACTAAAAATCCGAAGACATGTAACATGCGCTAACCCGTACTGGGCCCGCGTGGTGGATTATACGGGCTATTTATTCCCTCTCCCAGATAGGCTTGTGTCCCAGCTGTGGGAACATTAAAAATGATGATGATGATGATGATGAGGCTCTAGAACGCAACTGAAGGGATACAGGCGAGTTATAGTAATAAATATCTGAGATTACTTTTAACTTCACCCAGAGTGGTTTGGTTTTTATTTGAGGTAAGTAAAAATCATCGAATGACGAATCCCGCTCTTGGGCGGAGGTCAGACTCTTATTGACCAAACAAACTACCCCGTTCCTCCCTTGCCTTAGTCCTAGAGCCGGTGTAGCGCTTTCACATCAACCCTCGGCCCCAGGAGGCTTCGACCCTGTAGGGCCCCTACAGTTTGCTAACAACTCATTAAAATTCAACATTAGTTCCATTTTGCGATTGACTGCCTCAGTGCAGCAGTCAATCGCTCAACCACTGCGCCAGTCGAGCCGTCTAAACTAAAATGGAACTAATGTTGAATTTTATTATCACTATACGCCTTTCACAATAATATTAGAAATTTATGAAAACCTTTTTTTCTGTCCGTTCAATCAATTTTGAGTTTTATTGCGTCGGTGAATGATAAATGACGGCTGCAGTAAATAGTTTGTTTTGTAACCATTTTTTTGCTTTTAATGCCACCCTTATTTGTACGGAATAGAAGTCAAAATAGGTTGAATTGACAGTAAAAAAGGTTGGCTTTAATGTCTAATCTTATCACGAATCTATACTAATATTATAAAGCTGAAGAGTTTGTTTGTTTGTTTGTTTGTTTGTTTGTTTGTTTGTTTGTTTGTTTGAACGCGCTAATCTCAGGAACTACTGGTTCAAATTGAAAAATTCTTTTTGTGTTGAATAGATTATTTATCGAGGAAGGTTTTAAGCTATATAACATCACGCTGCGACTAATAGAAGCGAAGAAACAACGGAAAATGTGGAAAAAACGGGGGAAATTATTCATCTTTGAGGGCTTCCGTTGCGTGCGCTGCGAAAACGGTTTAAGATACCAAAAAAATATGTATGAAAGAATTATTCCTCTTAAAATGATCTAAAAAAATGTCCGCGACAGTATATGTCTATCTTTTAAGATTAACTCACTAGAACTGTTTTTATGGGAATCAAATTTAGCCAATTTTTACCAATTATTTGTTAGAGTTGTATCAACATAATAATATTAATCTTTATCCAAATAAGTGTGTTGTTGATTAAGAGTATGTAATTGTAAACAAAATTGTCTTTGACATCATTTAATTTTAATGAACATCTTAGAAGATATTACAATTTTAAAATAACTCCGATATAAAATTCACACGCGCCGCATGATGTGCAAAACTTGACGCTGCGCCTGACCGTCGGGCGAGAGGGGTTGCTTGCAGGCGCCGCGGAGGGGTTTTTTATGGTAGGTAAAAATCATCCAATGACGAATCCCGCTCTTGGGCGGAGCGGGAAACAGTGTCAGACTCTTACTGACTAAACAACCTACCCCGTTCCTCCCTTGCCTTATTCCCAGAGCCCCGGTATAACGCTTTCGCACCAACCCTCAGTTGCAGGAGGCTTCGACCCTGAAGGGCCCCACAGTTTGCTGACAACACCTTGAGGCGCGCGGGAGCAGTGCACGCCCTCGACGACTTGGTCTCGGTCTAGACTGTTACCAGACAACCCGACGGCGAGCTACCCATTGCTCACCGATCGCAAGCCAGCGTCTACGTAGTCCGGATATCGGCGGGATCGCGGCGGTGACGGCTATGGCGAGGGCGCTGTTGCCTTTGCCTTATGCGGTCGGCCTCCTCCTTTTCGAGCATTACTGCTTTGCAGAAGGAGGCGACCGCTTGCCATTCTTCTTTGCTGCGGACCATGGCCTGAACCAAGGCCCTGAGTGAGAGGTCGCCGCCGCTGATCCTCCACGAGGACACGGCGATGCTCTTCTCAAGCGGGGCACACCTCCACCGTGTGCTCCACCGTGTCCTCCGGGCTGGCCATACAGTGGCGACACCCGGGTGTTTCTTCCGCACGAATCCGGCGCAGGAATCTCCTGAACTTGCCATGTCCGCTGAGAACCTGCGTCATGCGGAAGGTGAGGACGCCGTGATAGACATCACGCCTCAAAGAGGGGACTTACCGCCGAGATTATGGCGTGCCTAAGGGGGGGGGGGTGTGGCTCTATGAAGTACTTTTAGATAATTATGTTCTTTTAAAAACTAAATTGTCCAAAATAATAACAGAAATTAACACGGGCAAAGTCGTGGGTTATAATTTACTAGCTGTGCCCGCGACTTCGTCCGCGTGGAATAGTTATTTTGGGCATCATATTTATTTTTGCAAACCACCTCCTCAGCTTTATAAATTATAACCCACGACTTTGCCCGTGTTAATTTCTGTTATTATTTTGGACAATTTAGTTTTTAAAAGAACATAATTATCTAAAAGTACTTCATAGAGCCACACCCCCCCCCCCCCCCTTAGGCACGCCATAATCTCGGCGGTAAGTCCCCTCTTTGAGGCGTGATGTCTATCACGGCGTCCTCACCTTCCGCATGACGCAGGTTCTCAGCGGACATGGCAAGTTCAGGAGATTCCTGCGCCGGATTCGTGCGGAAGAGACACCCGGGTGTCGCCACTGTATGGCCAGCCCGGAGGACACGGTGGAGCACACGGTGGAGGTGTGCCCCGCTTGAGAAGAGCATCGCCGTGTCCTCGTGGAGGATCAGCGGCGGCGACCTCTCACTCAGGGCCTTGGTTCAGGCCATGGTCCGCAGCAAAGAAGAATGGCAAGCGGTCGCCTCCTTCTGCAAAGCAGTAATGCTCGAAAAGGAGGAGGCCGACCGCATAAGGCAAAGGCAACAGCGCCCTCGCCATAGCCGTCACCGCCGCGATCCCGCCGATATCCGGACTACGTAGACGCTGGCTTGCGATCGGTGAGCAATGGGTAGCTCGCCGTCGGGTTGTCTGGTAACAGTCTAGACCGAGACCAAGTTGTCGAGGGCGTGCACTGCTCCCGCGCGCCTCAAGGTGTTGTCAGCAAACTGTGGGGCCCTTCAGGGTCGAAGCCTCCTGCAACTGAGGGTTGGTGCGAAAGCGTTATACCGGGGCTCTGGGAATAAGGCAAGGGAGGAACGGGGTAGGTTGTTTAGTCAGTAAGAGTCTGACACTGTTTCCCGCTCCGCCCAAGAGCGGGATTCGTCATTGGATGATTTTTACCTACCATAAAAAACCCCTCCGCGGCGCCTGCAAGCAACCCCTCTCGCCCGACGGTCAGGCGCAGCGTCAAGTTTTGCACATCATGCGGCGCGTGTGAATTTTATATCGGAGTTATTTTAAAATTGTAATATCTTCTAAGATGTTCATTAAAATTAAATGATGTCAAAGACAATTTTGTTTACAATTACATACTCTTAATCAACAACACATTTATTTGGATAAAGATTAATATTATTATGTTGATACAACTCTAACAAATAATTGGTAAAAATTGGCTAAATTTGATTCCCATAAAAACAGTTCTAGTGAGTTAATCTTAAAAGATAGACATATACTGTCGCGGACATTTTTTTAGATCATTTTAAGAGGAATAATTCTTTCATACATATTTTTTTGGTATCTTAAACCGTTTTCGCAGCGCACGCAACGGAAGCCCTCAAAGATGAATAATTTCCCCCGTTTTTTCCACATTTTCCGTTGTTTCTTCGCTTCTATTAGTCGCAGCGTGATGTTATATAGCTTAAAACCTTCCTCGATAAATAATCTATTCAACACAAAAAGAATTTTTCAATTTGAACCAGTAGTTCCTGAGATTAGCGCGTTCAAACAAACAAACAAACAAACAAACAAACAAACAAACAAACTCTTCAGCTTTATAATATTAGTATAGATAAAGCTGAGGAGGTTGTTTGCAAAAATAAATATGATGCCCAAAATAACTATTCCACGCGGACGAAGTCGCGGGCACAGCTAGTAGGATATAGTTTTATTATATTTTTTTTTTATTGTTTTAAGCACGTGTGTGTTTTTTTAATGGCGGAGAAACAATTTTGAAGGGGGTGAAAAACTAATTCAAAAATATTTTATTTCACATAAGCCTACAAGGGCCCCTTATAAAACGTCATAAGCTAGTGCACGGTCCCGATTACTCGATGATTGCTATGGGAAAGAACCGGTAAGAAAATACATGGTATTTAATAGGTTGGAAATCATCATTACATAGTATAAAACAAAGTTTTGCTCGCCCTATGTATGCTTATATCTTTAAAAGTACGCAACGGATTTTGGTGCAGTTTTTTTAAATAGATAGAGTGATTCAAGAGGAAGGTGTATTTTTGTATAATACATGCATAATATGTATATTTAATACTAGCTTTTGTCAGCGGCTTCGCCTGCATACATAAAATATAGCCTATGTCACTCAGGAGTAAAGCAGCTTTCTGTTGTTGCTAATTTTTTTCCAATCGGACCAGTAGTTCCAGAGATTACCCCCTACAAACAAAAAAACAAACTAACAAAAAAACAAACTTTACCTCTTTATTATATTAGTGTAGATGTAGATTAGTACCCGTGCGAAGCTGGGGCGGGTCGCTAGTAACCAATAATACAAAGTTGATACGATAGATGGGCTTTCCCTAAAAGGGATCTTTGTACACACCAATATAAACAACTTTTACTATGAGACCAACCCAAAAATTACAATTTTAGTTGTTCTTGGTGTGTAAGCTCGTTTGTCATATCAACTTTGTATACCATGTACACGAAGACAGTGCCATCTAGTGTTGCCAACTCGAAAAAAAAGGCATCATGTCGTCGGTTCTGCGTGTCTGTGTTATTTTCTCCCCGCCTCGTATTACGTGGATAGAGAAGTATGTAAGTATCGTACCAGATGGCGTTGTAATCTATGCAAGAGTACGCGGAAAAATTATGTGAAATGAATGAGTTTATTTAGGGTATAGTACGGCAGTTGGATCTTGGCGAGTCTGCAGTTAGGTTCTGAGAATTTTAGCCCTCAAAACCTTCTGCAGGGTCACTACAGTTTGCTGACAACTCCTTGAGGCGCGCGGGGACGGTCCGCACCATCGATGACTGGACTTCGTCCGAACGGCTGCCAGACGATCGACTTCACAGCAAGATTTTATCGCGCTTTATTTATCTATATATTTAAATTCGTCAGGACAAACCACAAGAGCTTTGGGCTCTTGTGGTTTGTCTTAACGAATTTATACTCGATGGGGTTGTGTCGTTTAATTACAGAATTTCTATGGTCACCTTTCGGTTCCATCAACAGATCAACTCAATGACATACTACATACATTATCCTCTGATTGACACAGGCATGCAAAATTTCAGCTTAATCGCTAACCGGGTAGTGTATCAAATTTATTTTACAAGATTTGATGACAAACATCGGGACAGGTGACACTAAATAAAGCTTGTAAAAAATAAATTGGTTTGTGTTTAAGTTTCTTACTTTCATTTATTGATTTTTTTCATGATCACACTTTTGGAAGGCAAACAAGGGGCTGAAACTGACCAGCAAAAGCCGCTTGAACATTTTTCGTGGAACGTGGTACCAACCGGAAGGCGCTAAGCTTGTACAGTATGGCCGGTCTAACTTGGTGAGCCTGAAGTTAGGCCTGCGAACTTTAACACTTGTGCACTTATAAAAAAATAAAGGGTAAAAAAATCATTACATAGTATAAAACAAAGTCGCTTGTCCCTATGTATGCTTAAATGTTTAAAAGTACGCAACGGATTTTGATGTGGCTTTTTTAACAGATAGAGTGATTCAAGAGGAAGGTTTATGTGTATAATACACGCATAATATATTCAATTCAATACCCGTGCGAAGTTGGGGTGGGTCGCTAGTGAAATATATCCTACTACTATTATAAAGGCGAAAGTTTGTAAGTATGGATGTATGGATGTTTGTTACTCTTTCACGTAAAAACTACTGAATGGATTTGAATGAAATTTGGCACAGGCATAGGATACACTCCGGAATAGCACATAGGCTACTTTTTATCCCGGAAACCCCAAACCCACGCGGGCGAAGCCGCGGGCAAAAGCTAGTATATAATAGTTTTTGTTAACAACTGTTATTGTATTTTTTTTCAACCTTTGTTTACAAGTTCACAAAGTCTAGTCAGGCTCGCCAAGTTGTACACCAATAAAATTACATTCAGTCGCTGTGTACCTATAGCAAGGTACTTTGTACATTTTCAATGAATACTTTCCAATTAAAATAATAGTATCAAAGATTTGTATCCTCTTAAATTAACATTATTTTACAGCTAACAGATCATTAAAACTCAAATTAGCGTAAAATAAGCATTTTTATCGCACCTTTGTATTCCTGTTTAGTATGAAGCATATATAGCCATTGAAAATGAAATCCATATTTATTCCAATTTTTTTCGGTACAGTACCTAAAATTTATTAGATTTATCTTTTGATTTTAATTAAATAGAATAATTAGCTTACATACTTTTGTTTGCAGCATTAATTGTAATTCCATACCATGGGGAAACCAAGCCTCATCGACGTAAATTGGGCCCTGATGTAAGTAATTTAAAAACCAATTATAATATAAAAAGAAATGTATTTTGCAAATAAGAAACATGAACTAGAGGGCTGGCTCATTCTCTGCCTAAGGAATCAGAGTTGCCATTAAACGTGGCAATGTTGCCAGTTTTTCGAGCTTATTTATAGATGACAGCGATATGGCATAGAATAATTTGGCGCCTGAGAGTGTGTGTTTAACTTAGCATAGCATACCATCAGTCCATCCGCCTTATGTTCCCACTGCTGCTAGCTGGGTTTGAAACCTACAAATTATAAGTTGGGGCCATTAGCATTCGGCCACCACTGATCTTTGCTTTGATTTATGTTAATTGATAATAAGTCATAAATAATAGTTAACATTATACTGCACAGATGAATTTGATACACCTGTTGTAGCTTATAAAAAGAGAATAAAACTCGAAGCGAATAAAAAACTAAGCGACTGTTACAGAGATATTGTTTTAATAATTTAAGCAGTATGAAGTTGAAGTGAGCGAAAAATAAATTAAGCTAACGACACAATAGCACACTACCACTAAGCTAACGACAAAATATCACACTGCCACAAAATCCAGAATGAGCTTACAAAAAGTGGGTTGTGAATAATCCATTTAAGATATAAGGATTTAAAAAACAATTGCCTAAAATTCGGGTTGTATAACCCAAAAAAATATTTTTTATTTATTTTATATACTTTATATAATTACTTATTTTTGCATGCTTTAGTATTAGTAATTTTATTATTTAATAGCATAAAAAACAAGTTCTCCAAGAAATTGTTTAGATACTTACACCCGTATTCACAAACAATACTTTCCTCAGTGAAGTAGCACTGCTATGCGAAGTAAGGCATTTCTCACTGCGTTGCTTAACTGTGCGTTCATTTTAAGGGACGCATAGTGCTATCCGCTACTCAAGTATTGTTTATGAATTAGTTTTAGGACCCCTGTGCGCTCGTGAGCACTGTGAGGCCGCATAGTAACGTTTGTGAATACGGGTGTTAGATTAGTATAGTTCAGCATAGCATAGCATCAGCCTTTTAATGTTCCCGCTGCTGAGACTCAGGCCTCCTCGTTAGGAGAGGGAATGGACCCTAGATTGTCCCCATCCAAATACCTTTAGCCGTTGAATCGTGATTGGCTAATAAGCTTGCAGACTTTCACATTATTGCATGATTTTAATTAAAATAAAACAATATTTTTTCTTGTGCGTAAACCGTCGGTATTCCTTAGTCGGACGAAGATTTAACGGCCGATCGCGAGACGCAATACTACTGCCACAAACTCAAAGGTTGCACCCCTGGGGGTGAAAAAGTGTGTGGTTTTGACGAATATATACCCTGGCTTGTTGAGTTTCAAGATATCTGCTCCCTGTATAAAACTAACTGCAAGGATGATGGAAGTTAGTATCTTTTATGTTTTTGTTTATTTATTTTTTGTTGAGGTGGGAAATTATTAAATAATATCGGCACTGAATGGAGCAAGAGGGAGTGTTAGAGCGTTAGAGTTAAGGTGTAATACTCACTCATGTCCTTTCAGTTGCCGTTTGCGTTCTAATGACTTTTGAATAATCTCGTCAACTTAGTTCCTTAAAACTTTAATGTATAAATAAAAAAAACGCGCGATTGCTGCTGTACCTACATCCATGCTGTGGCCGCACATAGTAATCGTATGGAATAAGATAGCAACGCGATGGCAACGCTGCAGCCGCGCTACCGACGCGCGTATTTTTTAAATCCTTGTAATTAAAACATACAAACTGTTTAAGGGCAATGGAGCGTAGGATAATAGGTAGTTAGAAACACCACGTTTCGCTCCCTAACCCAAATAGTAGATTTTGAAGAAACAAAAAGCCATTGTCACTCATTGGGCGCCCGAGAAAAGTCAATGCCGTCGAGGCCGACCGCAGTGAAGTTGGTGGCGGGACAAACTTGGGCAGAGATCACCCTAGACTAGACAGAGAAATGAAGAAAATGGAGGCCTTAGTACAGCAGTGGGAAACAAAATAGGCTATAAAACTTGCAAATCAATGAATAAGAAATACGAATAGAGATTGACCTGAGCTGCTAAGTAACAGTTTAGAGACAAAAAAATAAGTCCAACAATGAAGAGATCATTAAATAATATTGTTAACTAGCGACCCGCCCCAGCTTCGTACGGGTGCAATGGGACATTAAACATACTGTATTCTACATATAAACCTTCCTCTTGAATCACTCTATCTATTAAAAAAACCGCATCAAAATCTGTTGCGTAGTTTTAAGATATAAGCATACATAGGGACAGAGCGACTTTGTTTTATACTATGTAATGATGGTTTCAGAGTTCTACCCCGTCGATCAGATCGTATGTGATACCCGGATCAAGTATGACAAAGAGCATGCGAATGAAACCTTCGAGGTCATTCATATTCGGCCCACAGAGGACACCAATCGACCTGTAGTAAGAGTTGCGGCCAACACTGCCCAGCATAAACGACCTCGAATGAAACTCAATAAATAAAAACTTTGATTTGACGTTTCTGTTTTATTTCATCATTCTTTATTGTACACTGGCTTTTGCCCGCGGCTTCGCTCGCGTGGTATTGGGGTTGAGGTTGGGGTTTCCGGGATAAAAAGTAGCCTATGTCCTATTCCGGAATGTATTCTATGCCTGTGCCAAATTTCATCCAGATCCGTCCAGCCGTTTTGGCGTGATCGAGTAACAAACATCCAAACATCGTAACTTTCGCATTTATAATATTAGTAACACTGATATTGTCAAAATACAAAAATACAAAACATCATCATCAGCCTTTTTAATGTTCCCACTGCTGGGACATAAGCCTTCTCTCTAGGAAAGGAAATGGGCCGTAATCCACCACGCGGGCTTAGTGCGGGTTGGTGGTTGGAACATGACTTCGAATTTTTGGTTTTGGGACAAGCCGGTTTCCTCACGATGTTTTCTTTCACCGTTTTGAGAGCAGTGGTGTTGAAATAAATTACACAAAGTAATGCGACTTACAACTCGTAAGTTAGGGACGTTACCACTCGGCCACCACTGCTCTAGAACGTTACCATCATATAGAAATATACTTAATAAGAAATGAAGAAAAATGTAACATTTTGTACAATAAAAATTGAAAACATATTAAGATTGTGCCAATAACAGTTTAGATGAGTAGGTACGAAGTGTATAAAAACCTAAAACATAAAAAAAGTCGATGCAACAAATGGGCATTCCTTAAAAAGGATCATTGTATACACTTATATGAACAACTTTTCTTTTTTTTTACTTTAAATCCGTAATTGGCTGTAAGTTAAGCATTTATACTTCAGATATTATTACAAAGAGCTGTGGATTTTGTAAAAAATAAATAAATACACTTTTACTATGAGACCAACCTAAAAGTGGTTCAAAACATGAACCACTTGCTGGAGTGCCCTAAGTGCCCATACACCTGCACTACGGAGGACCTAATGAGTGCCACCGCAGCTGCTGTTAACGTAGCCACCTACTGGGCCCAAACCATTTAAAGAGTTTACCATCGATTCAAAAAGAAGAAGAAGACACAAAAATCACGAAAAAAATCCCACTGCTCCCTAAATTTATATTCACGTAACTCAACAAAATGTAATAAAAAAGTCTTAATCAACTTTTTTTTAATTTCAACTGTCTATAAATCGGGTTATGGGACATCTCGCCCATGCAAAAACTGGCCTGCGGGCCAGATGTCTACTTTTTAAAATATGTATGGGTAGATTCGCCCGGACAAGTTTAGTAAAACGGGCCAGATGTCTACTGTTAAAAATTAAAGGGATATTTCGGCAAAATCGTTTATTTATTCATTAAATATCTGAAAAATCTGTAAATCACAACATCAAATGACAATAATGATATTTTTTAATTAAATATCTGTTAAATCTGTAAATCATAACATCAAATGACATAACTATCAAAATACAGAGCAAAGTAACCATCATATCAAAAGTACATAATTAACTAGTTTTATATTATTTTTTAAAAAGTTTATTTATTAATTCGATTTAATATAATATTACTTGATTTATTTTTTTTAAAGTTATTATTATTATTTCGTTTATTTAACATGTAACATATAAATTATATTTTTAAATATTTCATTAAAAAAACAAATAAAAAAACATTTAAAAATATAAAAAATAGTGTCCCACCGGTATCGGGAACAGGGTCCAAGCTACCGGCGGTCAGGGCTCCAAAGAAAGGAACCTCCTAACTATACGAACCGTGTCCAGGAGTACCGCTTTCTGAATCAAGCCCTTGATCCAGCCGCCTAACGAGAGCCTCCTAAGGTGTTGGTCGAGGCTCTTGGCTATTAAGCCATTAGCTGACACGACTATCGGTACAATGATTGCCAAATCCACATCCCACATGTCGACAACCTCGCGAGCCAAGTCAATATACTTGACTTGTTTATCTTTCTCGGCTTTCACGAGGTTCTCGTCATGAGGGACGGATATGTCAACAATCATTGCACGCCTCTCGCTTGGGTCTACCACCACTATATCAGGCTTGTTGGCTAAAATAGTCCTGTCAGTGATGATAGACCGATCCCAGTACAGGGTGATATGACCATTATCAAGAACTGGGTCGGGCTCATACCTGTAGTACGGCACTTCCGATTCCACAAGAAAGTATTTCAGAGCAAGTTGCTGATGGATAATCCTGGCTACGAGGTTGTGCCTGTGCAAGTACTCGCCGTTAGCTAGACGAGAACAACCAGAAATTATGTGACGAATTGATTCTCCCGGACGGTGACAAGCCCGACAAATGTCAACCGTGCCGTCCTTCACAATAAATCTCCGGTAGTTATTCGTCATGATAACTTCGTCCATAATTGCACAGACAAAACCTTCGGTTTCCCCAAAGAGGTCACCGGAACGCAGCCAGGATACGGACGCCAATTGATCTACATCAGGCCCGTGAAGGGCCCGGAAGAAGCGTCCGTGAAGTTCCTTGCTCTGCCACACAACCTTGCGATCGTTAGTGTCAATCACTACAGGTTTGCGCCAGTTCTCGTTAGCCAGGGAGAGCGGGGTGAGTCCCTTGTCCACCGCCACTACATCTCGATGCATACCCACGTCGACAGCTAGGAAATATTCCCTGAGACTGCATACCTCACGGTTGTGTAGGGTCTTGGCATTTAAAAAACCGCGACCCCCACACTTCCGTGGGATATACAGTCTCATCACTGACGAACGTGGGTGGTGCATTCGGTATGCAGTCAGCAGTGTACGGACCCGCCTATCCAGGGCGTCAAGTTCCGTTTGAGTCCATTTGAGTACGCCGAAAGAGTACATCAATACCGGCATGACCCAACCGTTGAAGGCGCGCACCTTGTTCCCGCCTGAGAGAAGGCTATTAAAAACTTTCCTCAGGCGTCCAAAGAAACGTTCCTTCAACGATTGCTTCATGTCTGTGACATTGATGCCTAGGGCTTCCGACATACCCAAATACTTATAGGTTTCGGTTGGAGAAAGGGATCTCAGATTTATGGAATCCGTGAGTTGCGTGCCCACGGATTCCACTACCTCACCTCGCTTTACATGCATGACTGCACATTTGTCCACACCAAACTCCATCCTGATGGCACTGCTGAAGGTTTCAGTTACCTTCAGTAGCTCCATCAGTTGCAGCTTGTTGGGGGCAAATAGCTTTAAATCATCCATGTAAAGGAGGTGAGATATAACCTGACCACCTCTCTTCAACCGGTAGCCTAGACCTGAATTCTCCAGCAGTGTGCTTAGAGGATTCAAGGCTAGGCAAAACCAAAGCGGACTCAAACTATCACCCTGGAATATACCTCGCTCAATCCTTACAGGTTCACTATTTCTCCGGATATTTCGACATCCTGGATAGAGAAGGACCGTACTCCATTGCCTCATACACGACATCAAGAAGGTGCGTAGTTTTGTATCAATTTTATACAATTCCAGCACCCTCAAGAGCCATGTATGAGGAACTGAGTCAAAGGCCTTCCGATAATCTATCCAACATGTCGATATATCCTTTCGAGAACGTCGAACCTGTTGGCTGATAGTCATATCAATGAGGAGTAGCTCCTTAGTACCGCGGGACCCGTTCTTACATCCATTCTGAGAGGCAGACATAATACCATTGTTGTCTACGTGATGGTTAATCTTTGCTCTCAAAATGGATGTAAGAACCTTATATAGCGTCGGCAGACACGTTATCGGCCGATAATTTTTGGGTTCCGCGGTGCTACCAGATTTGTGGAGCAAGTGGGTAACGCCCATTGTTAGAAATTCGGGTAGCACACCAGACTCCAAGGCGGTCTGATACTGAGATGCCAAACGAGCGTGCGAACTGTGCAGCCACTTCCAGAAATTGTGCAGTCCGTCCGGTCCTGGAGATTTCCAATTAGGAAGCGGACGAACTGCACGGGCTACATCTTGGGGGCTGATTGTGACTGCCCCCATTTCTGGTATTGATTCGCACTCTCGTTCAACCTCTCGGATCCAACCACCTTCAGTATGACTGGCAGGCACCGACCAGATGCTGCGCCAAAACGAAGACATGGCGTCATCATCTGGGAGGCACGTATCAGTCACACTTTGGTCCGGTTGCTCCCTAGCTCTGTATACCCACTTTTCGTTACTCTGGAATGTGCGATTCTGGGTATACCGCTCCACCCGCCGCTTATACCTACGTATACGGTTTGCCCATGCATAAACCTTTTGCTTCAAGAAGTCAATGCGCTCTGTGATCCGGGACATATAATCTCGAGGACTGACGTCGGTCCCCGAAAATGCCCGTCTCACAAAGCGCATCACTCTTGGGCGGGTGTTGCCCTCCCTGAAGCAAATTAGTTTGCCAATGAGTGCTCTGGCCCCAGCGATACGACGCTCGATCCTGCACTGCCAGGCCGGCACAGCTGGTCTCGGTCGTGTAGCTCCGTCACTAATTGGGAATTTCACGTGAGCTACACGACATGCCGCTACGGCCGCGCAGTACAGCATCGAATGTGTATCGGTGAGATTTTCGCAGTCATCAAAGTAATTAGATAACTGCGAATCCAGAGCAGTCACTAGCGCCCTATTTCTGTTATGCATGGGCAAACGAGGTAAGCGTGGCCTAAGTTCGAGCGGCACGTTGCGATACTCCCGAACCGCACACTCCAAAGCACTCCTCAATTCGTCACTGCACTGGGTACTTACTTGTGTAACCATGTCAGTATTCTCCTCGTCAGCGTGGTCTGAAATTTGGTTGGTCGGTGGTACCATCGCTGGTACCACAGTTTGCGACGAGGAGGTAGTGGCATGGCTACCCATTTCCAATCGCAGGCGATCAAGTACGGAATCGTCCAACATATGATTACGTTGGATGACCCGCACCTGATCCGACAGTCGTTGGGTCGACACGTTGACGGCTGGCTCAAGCACCTGAAACAGAGAGAGCATCCTAACACGGTACGCAGTCAGGTTGTTCCCTCCCTCTGTAGCCCCAAAGTATGCGCGCATGACGTTTTCGTTTATGGATTGCGTCCATCGCATGCGCGATACACTTCCGCCGACAGCTGGGACCCTATCAGAAGCCGGTGGGCCTCGAAGTCCGAAACAAGCCGGCGGCCGGCGTCCTCCCCGACGACGCGCAGGTGGTGGTGACGTCGGCGGAGAGTAGTACTCGTCGCTCGAGCTCGACGCAGCTGCCACGGCCGGTATCACAGCACTCTCCGTGAGTCTGGTTTCCGGCGGCGGCGAGGCGGAGCTGAGCGACGAGGCCGGAGGTGGTGGGCGTGCTCGACGAGCTGCAGCTCTGGTCAACATCATTCATTCAATGCATTGTATCTGTTTTGTTGTAATTATTTCTTGGTGACATTATATGTCATCTGTCGCTTGAATGTTATTTTTTTTATTTTTGATTATTCTATCCATATTATTTTTGGTTTTCTGAGTTCCTATTATTTTTAATTTTCTTGTTCACTATTGCGTAAAAAATGGGCTCATAAATTAATATTTTAAAATTAAAAACACTTTGAACAAATTGTTGAATGTGCGTTGACATCTGGTGTTGCCAGCTTATTATCTTATTATTATTATTATCTGGGTTAACAATATTTATAGCTGGTATTTCTGCTAATTATGAATTTGATTTAAAAAAAATTATTGCTTTATCGACTTTAAGTCAAGTCTTTTAGAAGTAGTCCGGATGGAAAAGTGCCCAGAAGACTGGCAGCATTGCCACATTGAATGGCAAAAAAACCGGCCTCATCTAGATTAAATTGACGAAAAAAAAAATACCGTGTAAAAGTGCTTTTGAAAACCTATTTGCCAAATAAAACTCAATTATCATTAATCAATGCTAATTTTATTCTTATTAATCATTCTTGTTACTATTAATTCTAATTCCAATTCTAAATAAATATTACAAAGAATAAATGCAAAAAAATTAAGAAGAATTTATATTTGTACCAAGATATTGTATAAAACTAGTTAATTATGTACTTTTGATATGATGGTTACTTTGCTCTGTATTTTGATAGTTATGTCATTTGATGTTATGATTTACAGATTTAACAGATATTTAATTAAAAAATATCATTATTGTCATTTGATGTTGTGATTTACAGATTTTTCAGATATTTAATGAATAAATAAACGATTTTGCCGAAATATCCCTTTAATTTTTAACAGTAGACATCTGGCCCGTTTTACTAAACTTGTCCGGGCGAATCTACACATACATATTTTAAAAAGTAGACATCTGGCCCGCAGGCCAGTTTTTGCATGGGCGAGATGTCCCATAACCCTATAAATCGCGGTTCTTGAGATACTGCCTGATGGTGAGAGACAGATAGACAGCGAAATCTTAGTAATAGGGTTCCATTTTTACCCTTTGGTTACTGAATCTAAAAAAGAGACTAAGTTCCATTATCCTTGAATTCGCTTTGAGGCAATTGGACTGAGATTTTTAGGGTTACAAGAACTTACTATGACTTCTACTTATTTATATTGTTAATCATCCAATGACGAGTCCCGCTCTTGGACGGAGCGGAAAACAAGTGTTAGACTCTTACTGACTAAACACCTACCACTACCCCGTTCCTACGTCGCCATACATACCAGGGCCAGAGCCTTCCTTTTCAGACGCAAACCCTTGGCCCTAATTGGCTTCGACCCTTCTGCAGGGTCCCTACGATTGTTTATAGGCTTGCATTTGACCATGATATCACTTGGCCCCCTAGCCAAGTCACAATCTTTTCGCGAGGCGAATTTCATTGTTGAGATGACGTTCGAACAAAGGAATTGGGGGCCTAATACAGGCGCTAACTCTAAACGATTCGATTGTAACTTGACTAGGGGGGGTAGATGGTAAGCCAAGATGTGGTCTACACTTTAAATAGAAGCACGTTAACCTAAAAGTAACCTTTCACTTAACCTTACGTATCTACGCGAGACACAATGGCTTTTTAATTGTGTCTCTAATTACGGTATACGAAAGGTTAAAAGGTTTAAGGTTGTAATTATCGAATAGCTTGAAATTTTACTTCGGCCCGAAATTAAACTTCTGCCGAATATCGAATACAAGGGCTCTTGAGTCCTTGAGCTCCGAGCGAACACCGATACCTATTGTCTTTCTGTTACGTCTTTTATACGGTATTTAAAAGGTTAAATATACAACACTAGCAAATTGCGTACGTTATCGGTAGTTACAATGAATCACAGCCACATGCCAAAACTTGTGAGTCTTGATTTTTTTTTATTTTCCACGAGAATTTTTTTAATCTTTAGGCCAGTCGCACAAAATATTTTAGATCGCAAAAAAATGCATTTTGGGATGTTGTTGTGAATAAATCAAATTTGCAACTTCTTTCGAAAATCCCTTACTTTTTTTTTGCAATTCAAACATCACGCAGTTAATACAAGCTTTAGTCGATCGTCTACCGGCAGCTAAACTAATAAGTTTAGCTTAGCCACAAATACCAGACCAGGGGGCTTAGACAAAGTCACATTCTCACTAACGATAACGAAATTCGAAACTCCGAAATGTATGGAACTGACATATGCATTCGAAAAGTCACGTGGTCAAACCTTTTCGATTCGCTAATTGTTATTAGTTGTTTATACGTCAAATTGGACGTTTTAATTCGATAACCATAGCCAAGAAGTTGTTATTTTATCGAACCAACACTTCGACTTATCGATATGTTAGTCGATGTCACTTTGTCTACCATTTTGTGGTCGACATCGTTAAGGCGAAATCGAACTTAGAAATGGATTCGACACGGAGCGATTGCCACTTGTCTAGGGCCCCAGCTAAGCTACGGATTTTCGAAAAACTAGCTCGATTTTGCGAGCTAAGCTAAACCGATTTAGTTTAGTTGGGGTGGACGTACGGTTTCAAACTTGGAAAGGTGCAAATTTGGTTTTACAATATTGCTAGTTTTCCTAATACCTAAAAATATTAGTGCTCATTTAATTAATCCACGGTGACTGGCCTATTTAAGGAATGTCAAATAAATGTGTTGGTATCTTTCTTTACAGTTCTATTGGCTTTTTGCGGCTTATCATTGCTACCAAAAAATGGTTTGCAGGGAAGGTGGTGGCTGGGTATGTGGTGAAGACGATGGGTTACATGCCAGCTTTCCTGACAAATGTCACATGCATGGCGTTAACTGTCGAATGCAAGGAGGTTGGTCATAGATTTAAATAGATTTGGAACTTGCTTACAGTACAAGCTGCCGGTTTGAGTGAAACTGGTACCGCGGCTCTAGGAATAAGGCAAGGAAGGCACGGGGTAGGTTTTTTGTCAGTAAGAGTCAGACACTGGTCTCCCGCTCTGCCCAAGAGCGGGTTTCATCATTCGATGATTTTCACCTACCACAAAAAAAAACCATATTAATGTCTCAACCGTTCATTAAAACCGATTCACAATCTCGGCCTCAGCAGCGACCGGTACGGCGAGCGGGGCGATATCGGTAGGCGATTTCGCGCGCTGCTATGAGCAGCGTCAACTATAACCACAAAATAAAAAGGTACAGAAGTCAATCTCATGTACGTACTTCACTTTTCATACCTACGCCTACGCTCGGCGGTCGCACGCGCTAGGGTTGTCAACTGGATTATGCACAACAAATTATCGTGGTAGTTGCAAAATTTCACAGACGCGCGTCTCAAACGTGACACCCTCGCGGTCGTAATGATCCTCGTTGAGCCCGGTTTTCGCATCGGTGAACGGTGTCTATGCGTGCGTTGCTCGAGCGCGCTTTGAACGTAGATTGGCATCTGTACCTATATAATTTGCGTATAACCGTGCGCGTTCGACCAATCCACCGATACCGTTACCACCCCGCGCGCCGCATCGCTTGTCGCTAACACCAAAATCGTGAACGAGCGATAACGCGTCTCCTATGTAAGCAATTCAACAAAATTGGATTCGGTTGCGAAGTGATCAGTAAAGTTGCGGTTTATGCGAATTCAACGCAATCTCCAACCTTCAATCCATCAATCCATCAATCTCTCTCTCCTATCCTTATCTTATTTGCGTGTCAAAAGAAATGATCAAACGCGAATAAGTAGAACCAAATAATCGCAATTGTTCGTCATGGCATCGTATTCACGTAGTCGCATAGGTCAGTAATAAACGTTAGTGCCATTCGCATTACTTCGCGATTTCATTCACATTGAATCGCTGCCTAGATTGAGCTCTAGTCCAATCAAAATCAAAATGAAAATAGTTTTTATATCACATAGGCCTACATGGGCACTTATAAAACGTCAAAAGCTAGTGCAAGGTTCCAAATTGGTCGTTTTATATGGAGAAGAACCGGTCTATTAAAAAAAATGGGTGATACAATATTTCATTATTGTATTGATATGATTATGTAAGGATAGTGTAGATCAATCATTATTGTATCCAAAACACAATAAAAATAATCATAATAAAAATAAATAAAATAAAAGGTGAGTCGTAACAGGAATTTGCGAAGTCTACAGTGTTCTTAAAAGTTATATAAAATAAAAAAGTATGAAAAAAAAATCTACCACTACAACAATTACCTACACTATGAGATGCTAACAAAATAAATTATTAATGAATTTTCGATTTCTGAGGTCTCAATAATATGAATATTGCAGAAGCAATGTGTCGAATAAAAAATGTTTATATTGAAACAAAGAGCAGTTAATAGACACAAATACACAATAAGAATGAGTTACCAGGGAGCCACATGTGCAGGAGCAGTCGTTACCAAACAGGCTTGTCTTCTACATAGTCCTTAACCGTACAATATGCTTTTTTGTCGAGCATTTTATGCCTGTTATGGCCGTTGACAAAAAATTAATTACTTATTAATTTTTCATTTTTTATTTCAGTGTATTGGCAAATAGGTACAGAGCTATGCAACCCCGTGATAAAATATGCCGAAGCGAGAACAGCATACTATGGGCAACCAATCAGAGTATATTCAACTATAAGACGACTTTTGTGGCAGCAAAACAGAACTGAACATAAAATTGAATCCTCAACGGAGCCTTCATTTTTGTCCAAAATCAAAAACTCTATCGCTATATCTGCTAACTTTTCTATTAAGCATTGAAACTGGATTATTATTTGATTATTTTATTACTGAACCCTAATTTTTCCACCTTCTATCCCTGCACCATCCTAAATGTCGAACAGAAAATTTGTACCTTAAGTGTGAAGTGCAACACAAAATAGGATTTTCAGGTAAAGATTATTATGACTAAGTGGGCGCTGGAACCCACCACGCCCTGGGACCCACTGTTGGTCCTACTGTGATCTATATTGTATTTTGTATCGGTGGCGTCCAACTTGTGACGGTCATTAAATATTTTTGAAAAAAAAAATACAACATGGTGTAAAAATGATTGGAATCAATTAATTTACTGATTTTGAAAAAACTACGATTTTTTTAATAAAGATTTCACATTCATACTAATTAAATGAATATTTATTTATTTAAACTTCATGTACAGTAGTGGTACATAGGTGGACTTAAGACTATTGATTATTGTATATAAAATGTTGTCATCATCATCATCATCATTTCAACCGAAAGACGTCCATTGCTGGACATAGGCCCATAAGATGATAATTCAGGATGCTAAAATTACGTCTTAAATTATATGTAGCTCAGTAATTTTTTTACGATAAATATTTAAAAAAATATGTTTAGGAAAAAAATATAGTTATGAAAAAACTGGCTCTTTACTATTAATAAAACCTACATAACTAGTTTTATTCTAATTATAGCTTGTTTGAAGATATGTGACATCCACCAATCCGTACTGGGCCCGCGTGGTGGATTATGGCCCATTCCCTCTCCTAGAGAGGAGGCCTGTGTCCCTGCAGTGGGAACATTAAAATGCTGATGATGATGATAGCTTCAACATCAAGATTACACCATTTCTAAAATTCTGAAGATTTTTGAGCATTATACGGGGTGAAAGAAAAAAATCCGCAAACTTTGATGTCTTGCTTAGTAGACGAAATTGGACAACCGTCCAGAAGTTTGTTTCTTCAGGGAGCTAAAAACAAACAACTTTTGTACAGAAAATGTCCAATCAAGTTTATAATTATGTATGCTTTTAATATGGAGCTCTAGAAATATTGTTACTTCCATTTCTGTGTTTGTTTGAGCGTTAAATTAAAAATAGGAATTGGGATGTACTGGCTGTTTAAAGTTCATGATTTTTGTTTTTTCTATTTTTTTTATCTTTATTTATGATTTACTTATTTTACAATAGGCACAAATAATAAAGTAACCTTAAAATTACATATGTACATAAAATAAAAAAACCCTTATGAACTTAAATGTGACATCCACCAATCCGCACTGGGCCCGCGTGGTGGATTAAGGCCCATTCCCTCTCCTAGAGAGAGGAGGCCTGTGTCCCTGCAGTGGGAACATTAAAAAAGGCTGATGATGATGATGATGAACTTAAATAAAAGTATCTTATCTAATAAGGCGTCAAAAAACTCTTCCGCATCGCTGTGGACTGGTAAAGTGTCCAAAAGGCTGGCAGCATTGGCACGCTGTATGGCAATGCTTATTCTCTGCCCAAGGTAAGGGTCAGCTCTTGGGTCACCGGGTTACTTGCTTCATGGGTCACGCGAAGTGTCAACAGGTTGTTTAGAAATCTTATTAAACAACTCTTTCTATTTGTTTTTTTTTTTATCAAGCGATTGTTGTCAGGGTGTTATTTGTGTCAAATTTTAATAATAATGTCTTTGGCACATTTGCCAAACCATTATTTTTGTTTGTTATATTTACCGTGTGTTTTGTAAATGTTGTGCTGTGTCTGTACCGAATAAATGTATTTCTATTCTATTCTATTATATTTTTCTATTCTATTCTATTATATTTTTCTATTCTATTATTTACCTCAAAGGGTCATATATGGTGTATTATAACTTTCGACCATTAATATTTGACTGGCCTGTTAGTCTAGTAGTTAGTGACCCCTGACTGCTGTGACGGAGGTCGTGGGTTCGATTCCCACCCAGGACAAATGTTTGTGTGATGAGTACGATCATTTATTCTGTGTCTGGGTGTAATTTTTCTATAGTAAATATATATTATATTTAGAAATATAAGTAGGTATATTTATCAGTTGTCTAGTACCCATAACACAAGCTCTGCTTAGCTTGTGACTAGACGGCGTTGTGTGACAGTTGTGCAATATAAAAAATATATATATATATAATAAATTCAAACGAATATTTGCATTTAGGTATTATATATAATTCAAAATATAAATTTAAAGAAAGCAGTGGGAACACTATAATGCTGCTCATGTTTATCATACTAACATCCGATTATTATGATTACAGCAAGAAAACATTTTTGATTCGTACTATTGCTACAAACGGTCAACTTGTACTCCGAACAATGTCATTGTATGCGGCATCAACCAGGAGAAGACAGTCGCCATATTCAAAGACTTATGTTTCTTATATGACATAAACTGCATGAAAGAAGGAAGTTAGTAAATGCTTGATATACACCGTGAAATTTAAATGGTTGTTTTCCCGCGGCAGAATGACTTGCCATAAGGAGTACTTTTGAAGCATACAGTAAAAATAAAAAAATGAAAAGTTTTTTTTTATTAATGTTTATTAAAAATATTCATCAACTCAAAAAAGCAAAAACAATAGTAACATTAGACGTAATTTGTAGGTACTACTGGAGTCGCATGAGCAGCCCGCTGTCAAAGGAAATCGATTCATTAAATATTTAAACCAAAATAAGCTCTCGCACTTTGTGATACGTCATAATTAGCTTGCACTCTACAGGTCCATTTTTTGTTTTTAATATTTTATTTTTTTATCAAACGTTTGTATTACAAAGACAACCATTTCGCTGAGGGAAAACAACCATTAAAATTTCACGGTGTATTTAATCTGTGTAATACTAGCCTTAAGTTTTCTCCCGGAGGACCAACATCACAAAGCCATCGCGTTTGGGCTTTTTTATGGTGGGACAAATAATCTAATGACGAAACCCACAGACGACGAGCTACCCATTGCTCGCCATCCGCAAGCCCTCGCCTACGGTGGCCGGAAATCGGGATCGGAATCCCGGGTCGAGTTTGGGCTTGTATGATTCGTTTTGACAAGTACTTTAATGCTAGATGTTAATCAGTGCCCGATAATGGAACTGGGATATGGCCATAGGAACTCAGTAATAAACCAAACAAGATAACTGCATCGTGTTTGAGCTTTTTGGTATGGTCTTGATGAGTATTCATTCTGACTGGCCTATCAGTCTAGTAGTTAGTGATACGGGAGATTGTGGGTTTGATTCCCACCCAGGACAAATTTTTGTGTGATGAGTACGATCATTTATTTTTAAAACATTTCTACAAAAAAAAAAACATTAAACAATATGAAAAGTCAGCGTCGGGAGCAGGATCCAGGCTACCAGTGGTTAGGGCTCCAGAAACAGGAATCTCCTCATAATGCGAGCCATATCAAGGAGTACTGCATTCTGTATCAGGCCCTTGATACAACCGCGTAATGACAGCTCCTACAAATGGTCGTCGAAGCTTGTGGCTATAAGGCCATTGGCGGTCACAACAATTGGCACAATGGCAGCCGGGTCCACATTCCACATGTCAACAACCTCGTGTGCTATTATTATCGTTATTGTTAGTCTAGATTTTTTTTATGGTAGGTAAAAATCATCCAATGACGAGTCCCGCTCTTAGGCGGAGCGGGACTCAACCTACCCCGTTCCTCCCTTGTCTTATTCCCAGAGCCGCGGGAACACTTTCGCACCAACCCTCGGCTCCAGGAGATTATTAGTCTGGATACGTTGGTAATTCCTCATACCAATTTTTTCATTTAATTTCAGGATATCTGGAGACAAGCATGGAACAGTGTAACAAAGGAAACGTTACACAGTTTTTTGGTATAGATGAAAAATCGTCCCATGAAGTCTTGAGAACGTCTGGAGATCATGAATTGGATTCACAAATTGCTTATATTGAGGAACCAAGCAGTATTGATATTAATTATACTTTGCATGTGTAACTATGCAACATAATTTTAAATAAAAATGGTCTTGATTTCACCATTGTCTTTACACGTAACCTTAGATCGTTGAGACTACTTCCTGACTAAAAGTAACTTACACCTCGTCGTTTGTAAGGACCCTGCAAAAGGGTCGAATCTTACTGGGGCCAAAGGTTGGCGGTTAGGTACTAGGTGTGTTATTTAGTCATCATTTCAGCCGAAAGACGTCCACTACTAGACATAGGCCTCCCCAAGCGCCGCCACAAAGACCGGTCCTGTGCGTCTTGCATCTATCGGCTTCCAGCAACCCTGACCAGGTCATCGGTCCACCTTGTGGGAGGCATTCCAACGCTACGTCTTCCGGTACGCAGTCGCCACTCCAGAACCTTTCGGTCCCAGCGGCCGGTTATTTAGTCAACTATCAGGAATTATCATTGGATGAATTATACCCACCATAAAAAACAATTCCTCGTTTATTTATACCGCGTACTTCAAAGGACTGGAACAATTTAAACGTTGCGGTCTCCTCATCCGATTATGATTTAAGTGCCTTCAAAGCTAGAGTGAATAGACTCTTAATAAACTTATAAGCTATCCACAATGGCGTCACTGCTTACCGTCGGGTGGAATCGTAGTCAAGTACTAGTTTGTATCAATTAGAAAAATTAAATAAAGATTATATCTGTGACGTTACACGATTAATATTAATGTCGGCATTGTAATATAATATAATAATTTATTCATTTAAAGACAACTTTTGGTCCACATTATGTGTTAGTATTACTTATATCTATGTTATTTCATAAGTTCAAAATTATTTTATTATCAAATATTATTAAAATTTAACAAATTACATAATTATTACATTAAATTACAATTGTCTTCAAATTAAATGTCATCAAAATTAATAAAATGTCAATAAAATTACTTGTCATGGAAAAACAATGTAAATACTTTAAATTTTAAATATGCATGTAACTAGATGTTGTCGGTTTTTTATCGTTACAATTCAGGGAGTATCAGACGACACGCTGGTCCTGACGCAAGGAGAGTCCTACCGGGTGGGGGCCGAATTAGCAGCATGCGGTTGCGACAATCGATGGGAGAATCCAGCAATTGGGACTTGAGGTGGCGCTGCACAAATCCGAGGCCATGTGTTTTTACGGCCCTCGGAGCGCATCACCGGCATCAGGTCGGTGATAAAGTCCTGGCACTTCATTTCGATAGCTGGTAGAATATCGAGGAGCATTTCCGATATCTAGTTCCCAAACTGAATCAGATTGGGGCTGCCTTCAAGTGGTTCCTACCCAAGCTAAAGTTCTTTTTTTGTTTGGGAGTGATCATCAATGACATCTCCTTTCCTTGGGCGAAGCCGGACAGACTTTCACTGACTAAAACCGATCACGTTCCTTCTTAGCCCTACCATACCGGGGCCGGACCTTCCTTTCAGAAATCGGTCCATGGTCCCAGTGGGCTTCGACCCTGCTGGGCCATATAGTTTGCTAACAACTGCTTTAGGCGAGCGAGAACGGCCCCGGAACGTAGGCAAAGAAAAAAACAGAAGTGGGTTTATAGTCAGTAAACCTCTGACACATAATAGGAAGACAATAGGTGTGCGACACCTGCGTTCGCTTGGGGCTTAAGGCGTCACCACTATCAACATCATCAGCCTTTTCATGTTCCCACTGCAGGGACACAGGCCTTCTCTCTAAGAGAGGGGAATCGGCCGTAATCCACCACGCGGGCCCAGTGCGGGTTGGTGGATGTCACATGTCTTCGAATTTTTGGTTCTAGGACATGTCGGTTTCCTCACGACTTACCACCACTATATTAAAGCCCTAAATTCATTAAGACCCAAGCGAACGCCAGCGTTCGCACACCTATGTTTTTGATTGTGTCTGTAATTACCAAAGTCGAAAGGTATAGTGGGGTGCGTTGAAGAAGTTGAAGTGCCCTTCATCATCATCAGCCTTTCAATGTTCCCACTGCTGGGACACAGGCCTCCTCTCTAGGAGAGGGAATGGGCCATAATCCACCACGCGGGCCCAGTGCGGATTGGTGGATGTCACATGTCTTCGAATTTTTGGTTCTAGGACATTCCGGTTTCCTCACGATGTTTTCCTTCACCGTTTTGAGAGCAGTGGTGATGAAATAAATTACACAAAGTAATGCGCCTGGCTGGGTTCGAACCCGCGACCTACAACTCGTAAATCGGGGCCGTTACCACTCGGCCACCACTGCTCTGAAGTGCACTTCAGATTACTTAAATAGATCGATTCTTGGAAAAACTCGAGCTCATCTGATTAAGAGAAGGCAAGTTGAGTACATACAGAAAAGTGAATATTTCAATAATTTGAACGTGACGGAAATGTGCGAGTCACAAAGTTGTAAAAAAAACGTAACTTCGAAATACTCGTACGCAATAGATTTTTTTTTTATTTTGAAGGTAATCCTGTCATGATTATTACTTTCGGATAGCATTCAAACTAAAATTAGCGTGTAAATGTATTTTGTTGATTTATTACTCATGTTTAATTATTTTGAAGTACTTATGAGACTTAATTATCGGTAATGAATTTTGTAACGCTTTCAATAGTTTTTGGTAAGAAAAATACAAACACTTATTTTGAGTAACTAAACAGTTAATTAGGTACCTAATAATATTCGTTTTCAGTATTTTTTGCGGCTTTATATCTATTAAATACAAAAGGTGATGAAAGTGATAATACAGTGAGTATATAGTAGCTACTGATTTGAACGAATAGTATGTGAGTAATAGGTAGCTCGCCGTCCAAGGACCAAAATCCAGATTAGTGGTGCGTGTGCTACTCATGAGTCTCAAATAAGTGTACTAAGATTGACAGGACCAATCCGCAATGGGCCCGCGTGGTGGATTATGCCCATTGCCTCTCCTAGAGAGAAGGCCTGTGTCCCAGCAGTGGAAACATTAAAAAGGCTGATGATGATGATGATGAAGATTGACGGGGCCTGTTGTTGGCAGGTGCTTCTTGGAGTAGGAAAGCATCAAATGACTTCTCCCTCATATGCTTCTAGGGAGTTAGAGGGTCAGACTTTTACCAAATAAAAACCCCGTGATTTCTCTTTGAATTCTATGGTCAAGGTAACTTAAAACCCCCTGTTTGTTTTAATTGATATTTAAGTTCTATGGGCTATGGCCACAATACCCAATCTAAATTGGTACATTCTTTTTGAATATCGTTGTTGCGTTCGTGTTAATCAAGGCAGATTAGCACGGTTTATTTGACGGCTGGAAGGCGAGTTAACCGTTGCTCATGGTTCATAATCCTGCGCGTCATTTCATCTAAAAAACTTATTCAGATGTCTCGCGACCAGTTTGCGGCATGGCATTGCTATCAAAAGATGACATGTACACCAGGCGGTGGTTGGGTCTGTGGAGTTGATCGAACCCAAGGTATCATGGCGACTTTTCCAGACAAATGTCATCTTCATGGCGTTAACTGCCGGAAGCAAGGAGGTTCGTTTTACTTTAATTATAGTGATTGTAGCTAATTATCCGGCTAATAACAAAACGGTGAAGGAAAACATCGTGAGGAAACCGGCATGTCCTAGAACCAAAAATTTGAAGACATGTGACATCCACTAATCCGCACTGGGCCTTCGTGGTGGAATATGGCCCATACCCTCTCCTAGAGAGGAGGCCTGTGTCCCAGCAGTGGGAACATTAATAAGGCTGATGATGATGATGAATGATACCAAGCTTCTGAAAGCCCGATCAAATTATAATAAAATCTTTAGGTATACAAATAAGTAAAACATTCCTAAATAATTCTTTTGTTTTTATTAATTAAAGTCAATAAATTAAAATCAAAGAATGAAGACTGAAACTACATATATATTCATATAAATTTCTAAACGACTTTTTGACACTTCGCGTGACCCAAGAACTGGCTTTTGCCTTGGGCAGAGAATAAGCACGTCCATACAGCGTGGCAACGCTGCCAGCCTTTTGGGCACTTTATCAGTCGACAGCGATGCGGGAGAGTTTTTTGACGCCTTATTAGATTAGGTACTTTTAGTTAAGTTAATAATACTGAAGTAATATATCTTTTGATTTGATTCGATAAGAAATTTCATATAAGTATTTAATTTTTATTTCAGTATACAAGCAAATAAGCACACATAAATGTAAGCCAAAAGTTTCGTTCATCAGATTGCTCGGGAAAGATTACGGACAAGCCCACTTTGAGTATTCAACGTTACCATATGGTTTTAAGGATGCAGCATTCGATGAAATTCCGAGGGAAAATTTAGGAATACCAGAAATTAATATCACACGGTCGGAAAGATTTATGGAAAGATTGGTCCGGAAACGGACCAAGATGGGAGTAGGTTCAAGTTTAAAAGTCAAAGACGGTTTCGGAGTGGCCGCTAACGTTTCTATAGCATTTTAAACCTGAAATAAAACTTAAATTATATCTATCTAATTTAGGTATTTTATTTCTGAACCTATCTCCTCTTTATCGATGCCTACATCTATACTAATATTATAAAGCTGAAGAGGTTGTTTGTTTGTTTGTTTGTTTGAACGCGCTAATCTCAGGAACTACTGGTTCGAATTGAAAAATTCTTTTTGTGTTGAATAGATCATTTATTGAGGAAGGCTTTAGGCTATATAACATCACGCTGAGACTAATAGAAGCGAAGAAACAACGGAAAATGTGGCAAAAACGGGGAAAATTATTCATCTTTGAGGGCTTCCGTTGCGTGCACTGCCAAAACGGTTTAAGATACCAAAAAAATATATATGAAAGAATTATTCCTCTTAAAATTATCTAAAAAAATGTCCGCGACAGTAAATATCTATCTTTTAAGATTAACTTACTAGAACCGTTTTTATGCGAATCAAATTTAGCCAATTTTTACCGATTATTTGTGAGAGTTCTATCAACATAATAATATAATCTTTATCCAAATAAATGTGTTGTTGATTAAGAGTATGTAATTGTAAACAAAATTGTCATTGACATCATTTAATTTCAATGAACATCTTAGAAGATATTACAATTTTAAAATAACTCCGATATAAAATTCACACGCGTCGCATGATGTGCTACACTTGACGCTGCGTCTGGCCGGCGGGCGAGGACAGGGGTTGCTTACGGGCGGCGCGGATGGGTTTTTTTTATGGTAGGTAAAAATCATCCAATGACGAATCCCGCTCTTGGGCGGAGCGGGAAACAGTGTCACACTCTTACTGACTAAACAACCTACCCCGTTCCTCCCTTGCCATATTCCCAGAGCCCCGGTATAACGCTTTCGCACCAACCCTCAGTTGCAGGAGGCAAACTGTGGGGCCCTTCAGGGGCGAACCCCTGAAGGGCCCCACAGTTTGCTGACAACACCTTGAGGCGCGCGGGAGCAGTACAGGCCGTCGACGACTTGGTCTCGGTCTGGACTGTTACCAGACAACCGGACGGCGAGCTACCCATTGTTCACTGTCCACAAGCCAGCGTCTAAGGAAACCGGATATCGGCGGGATCGCGGCGGTGACGGTGACGGCTACGGCGAGGGCGCTGTTGCCTTTGCCTTATGCGGTCGGCCTTCTCCTTTACGAGCATTACTGCTTTGCAGAAGGAGGCGACCGCTTGCCATTCTTCTTCGCTGCGAACTATGGCCTGAACCAAGGCCCGGCGCGAGAGGTCGCCGCCGCTGATCACCCCCACGAGGACACGGCGATGCTCTTTTCAAGCGGGGCACACCTCCACCGTGTGCTCCACCGTATCCTCCGGGCTGACTATACAGTGGCGACACCCGGGCGTCTCTTCCTTCTTCCCATGTTCGGTGAGAACCTACGTCATGCGGAAGGTGAGGATGCCGTGATAGATATCACGCCTCAAAGAGGGGACTTACCGCCGAGATTATGGCGTGCCCAAGTTGGGGTGTAGCTCTATGAAGTACTTTTAGATAATTATGTTCTTTTAAAAACTAAATTGTCTAAAATAATAACAGAAATTGACACGGGCAAAGTCGTGGGTAACAGCTATAATTTATAAAGCTGAGGAGGTTGTTTGCAAAAATAAATATGATGCCCAAAATAACTATTCCACGCGGGCGAAGTCGCGGGCACAGCTAGTTATGTTATAAAGCCCAATTTTACCTTCGGAAATCCGTCCTGCCGACATACGGCAAATATCCACCCTTACGTTGTTGAGATACCTGCGGCCCGGACTAAGCGTTTTGCCTCGTCGTTTATACCGCGTACATCGAGGGACTGGAACAGTTTGCCGGCTGCAGTCTTTCCGTCCGATTATAATTTAGGTGTCTTCAAGGCTAGAGTGAATAGGCTCTTAATAAACTAGTGCGCCTTACCATCAACGATTGCATCACTGCTTACCATCAGGGGGGATCGCAGTCAAGCACTAGTTTATTGCAATTAAAAAAAAAGCAATATTGTTACTTACGAAGAAAGTTGGGAATCATGAACTTCAAAAGAGCTGTAGTTATTGTATTTATGACTACTAATTATTTGCGAATTCTGAACTCAAACAGTCATGACACAGTTTAATTGTAAAGTATGCAAGCTTTCTATAAAATCATCTATGTTTAGTCGATATATTTAGTAGTTTTCTCATAATTGGTCCTCAACAATAAAAAACATGCATGAAAATAGTAAATTTAAAAAGTACATTTTGATACAAGTGGAGAAAGTTTGTCATAGCAATCGAGGTGGCATTCAGTCGAGGCGCTCTGGAGCCTACAGCTGCAGTGACAAAGGAAAATGTCCAAAATGACCTTGCACAATACCTACAGTGTTGGAATACTCAATAATTAATTGTCATTTTGATAGTATATACTACCCAATTGTTGGCCTCAAGGAAAATGAGGAAGTGAGAACTTTCCTAGACTTCTCGAAGGCCTTCGACAGGGTATGACATGCTAGCCTTTTGAGTAAGCTTCCAGCGTACGGCATTTCCCGTGACCTGATTAATTGGGTAAAGTCTTCCTAAGTCCCGATACTGCCGATAAATCTGTTGGTATTCAACGTTGCCAGAATACATGCGTGTCTGTTCACCGGCAAACGGAGCCTGTTCACCTTAGTTCCTGCTTTTTGAGAATGTATCCTTGGAGTGTACCGACCACCTTTAACTCTTGGGAGTTGAAATTTCCTTAGACGTCAACATAAAAAAAAACTGTCCACGAATGCGTAACGTAGTTAGTCTGGTTATTATGCGTTCTTCTTCTTCTTCTTCTTTTCGAGTCGATGATAAACTCTTTAGATTGTTTGGGCCCAGTAGGTGGCTACGTTAACAGCAGCTGCGGTGGCACTCATTAGGTCCTCCATAGTGCAGGTGTATGGGCACTTAGGGCACTCCAGCAAGTGGCTCATGTGTTGGATGAGGGCACCGCACTCACAATGAGTATCCGACGGGTCTATAAAACCCCATTTCGCCAAGTTGTATTTACAGCGGCCTACCTGGGAGCGCAACCGATTTAGTGCTTTCCATACAGGCCACTGCAATTCGTGTCCAGGCGGAAGAATTTCTCGAGGTTTCAGGAAGTCGGATGGCGGTAGATGATGTTCTTCCCAAAGCTTTATTCTTTCCCTATTAGGTGGGTTGAGAATGGCCCGTGTACTACGAAGAAAGCTCTTCCGGCTCTTAAGCCTACTTGGGGCTGTTTTGTACTCGAAGAGGGGATGTCGGGGATCGGATTCTTGAAGTTTCTTTTCAATCTCGCATGCAACATCCCTTCTTACAGCTGGTGGAGCAATACCAGCCAACGGATAGAGCTTCTTAACTCTATTATGCGTTTGAATGCTATATTACGACAAATTTTCATCATAAATTATTTTTATAAACCAGCTACAGTACCTACGGCCGTCGGATCTTGGCGGATCTGAAGTTAGGCTCTGTGAATTTTGGCTCTTGAAGACTCGAAAAAAAAAAAATGGTTTAAACAAATAAATGCAATTTATAGTTGTTATTGCTGTTAAAAACTGTTATTGGCATTTATTTTCTTTAAAACTACTCCTACCTCATTCTCATCCTCCTGTCCATCCCATCCATCCTCGTACTCCTGTCTCATCATTAACTTAGTTAGACAATTAATTGAAAAAACAATAGTTATATTTACATACATTTTATTTATGTATTTGAAACTTAAATTTTAGTGTACTTACTGGCAAATTCGTGTAGATAAATGCTATCCTATCAGAATTTATTATAGTCTATGAGAACGGGAAGCCCAAGTTTCTGTACTCAACGTTGTTAGTTGACGATCCTAAAGAACCTTTACCAATACAGCAATTCAATAGCAATAATAGAAATTTAAAAAAATTTTTGCTCATTTTTTTTTCTATCCTATACTGTCCCACGGCTGGGCAAAGGCCTCCTTCAACTTCTTCCAGGTAGTTTTCTCATGGACTACCTCGAAGCAGTTCTTAAGGTAGGTCATCTCGCTACCTCTTTCCAGGTCGACCTCGGCGTTTATCCATTACCACGAAAAAATAAATAACACAAAACAAATAATTGTAGAGAACGTAACTTTTGGTACAACTTACTCTTAGCCGAAAAAAAATGTATTCAATAAGTTCAGAGTTTACTTACAGGGACTACTAGCGCCATCTCTATTTTCTGCTGTACACTAATTTGTTACTAAGTTAGTTCAATGCATAACTTTAACATGGTCGGTCAGAAACACGTTCTCATATTTTGTTTTATGTTATGCCGATAGATGTCGCTGTGTGTTCCGTTTTAAACTAATTTTACACAATTTAAGTTTATGAGCATACAAGTTAAAGGAATTGTAAATAATTTATTAGTTAGCGAATTAATTCGCATGACATACTAATAATTTGAGATAGGCATAAATTTTATGTGGGCACCACCAGGTACCTAATAGCATAATCGGCGTTCCTATTGCTGGGACACAGGCCTTTTTAAAAAATTGACAAGTTCAATCTACCTTAGTGGGATACTTACAGCTTAAGCCGGTTTTGCACTTTACTGCTGTGATAAAAAATAATTAATCATTTATTTTCAGGCATCTTGGCCCATCCATCCATATCTTAAAGACTAACATATGAACGAAATAAATACGGTTTATTGTTAGTAAATAAAATTTATAACTATGTCAGTTAGTAGCACATTCACTGTACTAAATCAGTTTGTGCTGTTCAGTGGCACCTATCCGCGAAAGCGGCGAAACTCCACACCCTGCGGCCAAAAGCCTTCCTTCAGTACGAGGGGCAGAACACTGTTCGAGACTCGCCTTGAAATTGACGTTACGGTGCGTCTCCGGCAGCTGTACCCTCAGTGCGAACTTCGTCTTATGACGCACGTACATATCTTCCACCCTTTATATCTTCATCCCTCTATCTCACTCCCACACTTGACATTTCAACCACCATGGTAAGACCCCTGTTCTCTGCTAACCATACTGACCTCTCTAAAAACTCAAAAAAAAAATCATTAGCATTTATTTCAATAAAAACCATTTACAGGCACTTTCAAATGGTCAAGGTCGATCACTCAAAAAAATGATGAAGCTATTTGCACATTCCAAAGCGTAGATAAAGCGTAAAGCGTAGCGTAGATGAGCAAGGACCCGCAAAAAATGCTACTCTTAAATAATTAAGAAGTTACAAAACTATAGTTACGATAGCTACTTCCAGCGGCTTCGCCCGCCTGAAAATAGGTTTCTAGATAGAAAATAGCATCTCCTTTTCATATCCTTAAGGGGTACATTTTGGAAAACTCTTTTTATGTGCTCGCCTAAAAGGAAAAATTGTGCTAAATTACACGCTCCCCAGAAGTTTCGACTGCATATTGACATGTTAGTCAGTTGGTTTGTATCCTTTTGTACAACTTACTAACAAATATACCTTAATACACCCCTTCTTAATAATAAACCTGGCGTGAAAATGATGGCATGTGAAAACCGCAATAAGTCTAATCCTGGCTGGCTTGCGAAGTGATTGTCATGAATTACTGCGGTGACTCTTGCCTTAGGACACAAAAGGGAACTAACAGGTGGGGTTTAGCTAATAAAAAAACTTTATACAAAAAATATACCTACAGCCATCTCAATTTAACCATCGGACAAACTAAGAGACTGGAACAGTTTGCCAGCTGCGCGGTCTTTCCGTCCGATTATAATTTTGGTGTCTTCAAGGCTAGAATGAATAGGCTTTTAATAAGGTAATGCGTCTCACCATCAACGATTGCATCACTGCTTGCCGTCAGGTGGGATCGCAGTCAAGCACCACTTTAAAGCAATTAAAAAAAACCTAGCCAGGGATAATAGATACCAACTGAATAATAAATAGGAAACTGTCGTATAACCAAAAATTCGAAGATATGTGGCATCTACCAACCCGCACTGGGCGTGGTAGATGTCACATACCTTGGCGAAGCCTGAGTGCCAGCAGTGGGACTATTACAAGCTGATGCCATGATATTGTATTTTTCATTCACATCGCCGTCTTAGATTAACAGTACGAGGTACATAAGTATAGCGGTATACATAGGTAGCGGTTAAATTAACATTGTCAATTAGCCGGTAACGAGTGTACTTACGTTACTATTGAAAATGCACATGAATTTCAAGTTCCATGGACTAACGGGATGGTTTTAGCAAGAAAAGCGGACACTGGGAACAAGACTAGAATAGGTAAACGGAAAAAGAATTATGAGGAGTTTGAACCTATGACGTAATGTCTGCAAGGGTTTTTTATGGTGGGAAAAATCATCAAACGACGAATCCCGTTCTTGGGCGGAGTGGGAAACAGTGTCAGAATCTTACTGACTGAACAACCCACCCCATTAATTCTTAGCCCTCATACCGCCGTCGGACCATCCTTTCAAAAACTGGACCGGGGCCTCAGTAGGCTTCGGCCCTGCAGTTGGGCCTCTACATTTGCTGACAACTCCTTGAGGTATCTGCAAGAGTTAGATCTTAGTTTCTTTGTTAGATACTAGCTGATCTGGCAAACCTAGAACCGCCTAATTCCACATTATCTCATCGCTTAAACCTTTACTGGACTATCACGAACATTTCAAGATCGAAATTAGCCAAATCGGTCCAGGTGTATACGAGGTGGATTTTTAGTCAGTAAAAGTTTGATACTATCTCCAGCTCCACCCTAAGCCGGGAGATTACATCACATGATTTTTGCCTACAAAAAATGCGTTCTCGAGACTAATGAAAAGCTATCCATTTTTTATATGTATATTAGAAGATTACGTAAATTTTCGGATTTATGCGGAAATGATGCCAGGATGTCACCACTGTGTTAACCGCTTGGAGGACGCAAACCATGATTCGAAACGAGGTGGAGTACCAGGCAGGTGCCGCCTTCTGCGAAGCAAAGGAGAAGGCCGCACGTGCAAGAGCGAGTGAGTGGCTCTCATGCCCTAGACGCCAGGATCCCGATCCCGATTTCTGGCCACGCATGTTAGTTAATTTTAACACTTATTATCCACTTCACATGGTCTACCCTAAACCTAACTACAAAAAGTACCTAGGTTAATAATGAATCAGGAAGATTTCTAAATAACAAGAAAATTAGAGAACTCCTAAGAGAGGGGTTCGCGATTCAAGCGTGCGTCTCATTTTGGTGTCGTTTGGTGAAACTGTCACATTATGACTTATCAGATTAGATTACAACCCACGAGTCCACCTGTGGTTCCCACGATCTCTACAATAAAATACTCGGTTTTGTCCGCGGTAGTTACCTTACTAAGCTCCTCATTAAATAAATGCGGAGCGAAGTTATGCAAGCCAAACCCAGTACTAGATGTCTAAGTCTCTATGATAAACATGAAGGCTAAAATATGTACCTTTACAAAAATCCAGGTTATCTTCCAGGTCTGCAGCATTGTTTGAAAAAGTTTCTACTTCATTGGAACGCAAATAGATCATTCAGTTGCTGAAGGAGCTATGGTTTTAAACAGTAAAGTGGTTTTAAAAATATTGAAAAAAAGACATTTTAAAAAATGTGGGATTTAGTAGATAAAATTCTGGCCATAACTATTTGATGATTTCTTACAGAAAAAAAAGAACTCAAAAAGCTGATGTTTACAGTTTTTCTTAACCGTAATAAAGTTATATTTTAGAAGTAAATCTCTACTGTTTTTAAAAGCCCGGCCCAGATTCTAAATAATTAAGTTTTCTTTTCAACTTCTAGATAACGGTAACAGCATCTTCATGAGAATGTTTACTTAAAAAGTTAAACATTTAATTTTGAAGAAAGATTTGAAAAACTATTAAGAACAGTTTTTATTATTCATTTTAAATCTTTTTTGTGCCAAGTTTCAAGTTTATTAATCTAAGAAATATTATTTTTCCAGACAATTTTTAAAACTCACTAAAAATGGAAAAAATTACTCGTTATTTGCCCCAGTAGTTTCAGCTGTGCACTGACAGCAAGTAACTATTTATATACATATATAGATAATAGGTGCTAACAGTCCAGGCGTTGTTCAACTCGATTCAACTTCGATTGCAGCGCCTTCTACCGGCCTTAAAACTGTATTTTCAAACCATCCTGACAGTCATTAGAATATATATCTACACAAAATTTCGCCCAAATCGGTCAAGCCGTATAAGAGGAGTTTAGACACAAACACGTATTGAAGAATTATTTAAATAACTAGCCAGTAGCGTTGCCCGTGTGAGTGTAGGTTCCTCCATATAAACGTTGGACCCCCGTTTCATTTTCCTTTAGGTGGAAAATCCTATTGTAGTACTAGCTTACGTCATAAAAAGAATCATTGAGCAAAATTTAACGTTCATAAACCCAGTCGCTTTAGATGTGCATTGATATATTATGTCTGTTAGTCAGTTTCTCCCTTTTATAGACATCGCTAAATTCGTAGGGACTCTGCAAAAAGATCGAAACCTACTAGGGCCCAGGGTCTCTTTCTGAAAGTAAGGCTTGGACCCAGTGCGAAGGGCAGAGAAAGAACGAAGTGGGGAGTTTAGTCAGTAAGAGTCCGTTTCGCGCTCCGCCCAAGAGCGCGATTCGTCATTGGATGATTTGCCCATCATAAAAAAAACACTGCTAAGTTTGGATCGTCTTAATCCCATGGAGGGTCGATCCGGTACATGAAACACTATCGATTTGTAAAAATTAAATTATAATATCAAGTACCTACTATTTTTTCTAAAACTCAAAGTATCTACAAAATTAATTTCTTTAAGTAAACATCAGTTGAGCGAGTCCAATGACCATCATCATCATCATGTCAGCCGAACGACGCCCACTGCTGGGCATAGGCCTCCCCCAAGGATCTCCACAACGATCGGTCCTGTGCTGTCCGCATCCAGCGGCTTCCCGCGACCTTCACCAGATCGTCGGTCCACCTTGTAGGGGGCCTGCCCACGGAGCGTCGTCAATGACCATAGTAGATCAAAATTTTGCGGTGTTTAAAAATAATTCTTTTTTACTGGTTTGTTAGTTAACACTTCCTAATTATTTTTTTCTTCTCACTAAAGTCTTAAAAAAAGACTTCTCAAGAATGCAAAGAGTCGTGTTACAGTCCATATTTTCGTGATATACAAACAACAAGACAGACCAAATGTCACAATGTACAGTGAAGATCGGTTACTTTGCCCTCATTTATGACGTAAATTACTCTCTAGTAATCACGTCATAAGTTTTATCTTTTCATTTAATCTATTCTTAAATTTTGCAAAACATTCTACTAAGTTTTTAATGAAAGCTTAATGTCCCTTTGTTTCAATGGTTACGTATATATATGGATAAAATATAACAGGAAGTAGAAAATATTTTCCTTATATGACCTAAGTGGGTATGAAGTGATGAGGGCGTGGGGTTTTGCGAAACTTTTGATGTCGATGACATATTTGTTTGTTGCGATTTATTAACTTAGGTAAGACGCCTGCACTATATATTTTTTAAAAATTAGAATGTCTATTTTTGAAATATAAATATTTGTTACAAGGTATCGCAATTTGAGATATAATAGAAAAACAATATGCGAACGCCGGTGTTCGCTTGGAACTCAAGTGTTAAATATAGAAAGAAACAAAAATCATAACAGACAAAAAAAACAACCTTATAAAAACTGGGCAAGTGAGAGCCGTGGTCGCACACTGAGGGTTTAGTACCAATTGCGGTTTACGATTAATGACTTATTGAAAAAAACTACTTAGTTGATCTCGTCCAAACCAATTCTCGGTGAAAATTTACACAATAAAGTACATTATATTTTTTTTTTATAATTTTATCATTCTCTTATTTTAAAAGTTACAAGGAGAGGGGCGGGAACACATTTTACCACATTGGAAATGTCTCTCACGCAAATTATTCAGTATAGGTAAAAAATAACTTAGAAACCTCAACATTATTTTGAAGACCCCATATGTAAGGGTTTGTTGAAAAAAGAAATTTGAATTTCAGTTATAGTAGTTATAATAGTCAATCGATGCAAAGAATAAGAAAAATAAAGTTGGCACTTATAACAGAAAAATACGTAGCACTATATTTCTTTAACAAATCGCTTCCCGGCAAAAAAAGTGTCAGAATACAAAAATGACTGTTTCGAGAAAATGCAACTTTAATAGTTTTTTGTTCATCTAGACGTCAATAATTTAAAAACTATAATAGTCAGATAGCTGAAATTTGGAGTGTATATAGATTATTTATATGTTTATTAAAGGGCTTTAAGTTTAATAGCAAAATTTAATTTTTTTTTAACAAACCTTTAAGAAACTTTTAATTTGATGTATATTATGACTCTTTTTTCGGTTAAAATTTCTGTGGTTTAAAAAATAATACACATTATAATGTATGTAATCACCATTACTTTTATTATTAAAAGTCTTGAATATTAATCAAAAATAAAGAAAAAGTAACTTAATTATAAACTTCGCATTAACATGAAATAAAAACATCAAAAGATAACTTCTTAATCATAAATTACTAGTTTTGGCCTAATTAACAATCAGTCTTAATGCACTCGTTGGCAGATAAAAATATAAAAAATAATCTTAAAACTGAAACGAAATTATTTTTCTTAAACAAAATTATCTTTCTTTCTTTGTCTTTAACACTGTCATCACTGTCTTCGAAATAAACATTTTCTATATCTGATATTGTATTTCCACCTAAAACAATGTACAATTTAAATATCTGTTCAATATTAACAAACCTGTACAAAAAGGTTCTCTTATATCCTCAATAATAACTGGACTTATGCACTGCGTATTCATTATGTTTTGATCTTCAGTTTCGTACTGCTTATTTTCACATTTTTTCGAAGTAGATATTATGTCGAGATCTGAAAAACAAAATAAATAAGTATCCTTGGACAACTGACATACAGCCGTCTAATTCCGTACTGTATTATGGTAATCAAGCTGATAAAAATACATAAAAGCAAAGTAATCCGGGAATCGAACCTAAGACCCCAATGTCATGGTCCGGTACATAAACCACTAGAACATCGGGGCGTTACATTACATTTATTTATATTAAACTATATTATAAAACACTTACCTTGCATTAAAACATCATCGTCTTTCAAACCATTTTGATTACAAATATTTTGTTTGTTAAATTTCTCGCTAGCCAGTCGTATTATCAATGCTGCCCGACTATTATTATTCATATTGATCCTAAAAAAATAAACAATTAGTAAGACTTGTACTATTAAGTAAATAAAACAGACAACATGGCGTTAAGATTTAGTTTAATTTTAATACAGAAAAAAGACCGAACACAACTTACAACTCGTTACTATTATAAAAGTTTACAACAAAAACGACATTACATTTGTGTTGCGTTTTTATAAATACTCTTAAATCGCGTTAATGAATCAGAAACAGTAAAAAAAGAGACACTTTACAAGTTATGTCTGTTTTTTGTATATTATCTGGCAATATTTACAATGCTTTTTCGTCAACAATACAGTCATAACACAGATTGTGCCGCCTTTTTAAGTAACAATTCTAATATTTAAACATAAAACTTACCGATAAAAAGTCACATCACACGTTAAAACACTTTTCTGGCGACACACTACACGTCTAGTCTGTATTAACACAAATGTGACACTGTTCACGCCGGTGTTCGGAGCGAAATGGCTCCGTGAAAAAGAGAACTTCGTGCCATCTTGCGGTAACCGTGCACAACATAATAACGACATTTTTTCAGCCGGACAAATGAAATACGCGCTATTTAATGCTGTGATAATGTCATTTTGTACCTAATATGTGTTGTGACACTTTTCTTGCCGGGAGGCGAAATGTTTATTTTATATGCCACAATACAGAGAAAAAATATTAATACAATTAAAATACCGAAACAACATACTTAAGTTGACCCATAAACCGGATATTTACGATACAAAACTAAACAGTTATAATGTCGGTTTTTTTAATGTTACATTAATATGATAACTCATTGTTTAACTGATGTGAAGACCGAAAACCCTTTATGATCCTTATCAACAAATCAAACTCATCCTTCCTTTTATTTTATCATCCGAACTAGATTAATACAAAGCGAGCCGCCTCTAACATCGAATATTTCACGTCCCTAACGGTACCAAAACATCGATATTATCGACAAACCGTTATCACACCCCTTTGTATTTTAATCGATAACACTAAATTTATATCGATTTAAATTCAGTTGCGTTTCTTGGCACGTGTTATAAAATGCGTGCGCTTAAACAATTAGAATTGGAAAGGGTAAAAATGAATAATATTGTTTCAATCATTTCTAATTCAGGGAGTAAGCTAAAGTCGTGTATACGCTCTGAACACGTGGCAAATGACATGAAAATCGTGCGTGCGTATGAATGAATAGTGATGAGCTGCGTTGTCTAGTGTTTATCGATGGAGTTTTGTCATCACTTATTTTCTTATTTCTCAGAACAAATGTTGCTTTACGAAAATACATTCGAATGCAAAGTACCATTAAATAATCAAGACATTAAATATGAAACAATTAAATATTGTAAATGTAAAAATTGTTTTACAGAAATGATTCAAATTAGACAATAATCCCATTCAATATTAAGTGACCGCAGTTACACTGCGGTATCACATCTCTACAAATCCTAGAAGTTGATTGGTAGAGATTGTTGAATTAAGTTCATCTATGCGGGTACAAAATATTTGTGTTTTTTATTTATTTTATTTTATACAGGCATCATTTTATTTGGCATTTTTTTTTAACATACCTGAAGAACCCTTCATTAAAGCTATTAGGAAACAGAGACTCCAGCAGGGAATTCATAAAGAATGTGTTCCCAAAACGTTTTAGCTTTGTGTTAAAGTTCTCATGAACTTACAAAAGTAACAATAAAATTTACTCTACTCGATAAATTCTATTTACTTATCGACAATTAAGCACGCAGTCACATCCCTACAATAAAGCTGTCGAGTCGTGCGCTACCCTGTCGATTGTTTTCATATATCGGCTCCATTTCGATTAACACGAATGAAGGAATCGTCCTCTTTGACGGTAATCCACTTTGTATGCATCGTTGATACCCGAGTGAGGTGAGGGGCTGCATTTTTGCACCCTAATTTTAATAATTATGAAAATTTTGTCTGATTTTTTGACCGTAATAGTGGTCAGTTTTGTGAGAAAGATTTGTTTTGGCATTCATTTGGGAGTATGGGTTTTTTTGCAGAGAAAAAAAAAACAAATCATTCTAACTCAATGGATCAAATATCCTTTATGCTATTCAGGACATGATCTATGCGTTTGAGAAACTATTAAAACCATTTGGTCGTTTGAGCATTAAACAGTTACAAAACACATTCGCACATACAAATTTTCGCCTGTATTTGGTAAGTATGCTTTTTATTTTGTCTCCTGGCACAATACAATCTATATATATAAAAATCAATTGCTGTTCGTTAGTCTCGCTAAAACTCGAGAACGGCTGAACGGATTTATCTTATCTTGGTCTTGAATTATTCGTGGAGGTCTAGGGAAGGTTTAAAAGGTGAGAAAAATTCGAATAGTAGGGTAGAGTAGGGTAGAGTAGGGTAGAGTAGGGTAGAGTAGGGTAGAGTAGGGTAGAGTAGGGTAGAGTAGGGTAGAGTAGGGTAGAGTAGGGTAGAGTAGGGTAGAGTAGGGTAGAGTAGGGTAGAGTAGGGTAGAGTAGGGTAGAGTAGGGTAGAGTAGGGTAGAGTAGGGTAGAGTAGGGTAGAGTAGGGTAGAGTAGGGTAGAGTAGGGTAGAGTAGGGTAGAGTAGGGTAGAGTAGGGTAGAGTAGGGTAGAGTAGGGTAGAGTAGGGTAGAGTAGGGTAGAGTAGGGTAGAGTAGGGTAGAGTAGGGTAGAGTAGGGTAGAGTAGGGTAGAGTAGGGTAGAGTAGGGTAGAGTAGGGTAGAGTAGGGTAGAGTAGGGTAGAGTAGGGTAGAGTAGGGTAGAGTAGGGTAGAGTAGGGTAGAGTAGGGTAGAGTAGGGTAGAGTAGGGTAGAGTAGGGTAGAGTAGGGTAGAGTAGGGTAGAGTAGGGTAGAGTAGGGTAGAGTAGGGTAGAGTAGGGTAGAGTAGGGTAGAGTAGGGTAGAGTAGGGTAGAGTAGGGTAGAGTAGGGTAGAGTAGGGTAGAGTAGGGTAGAGTAGGGTAGAGTAGGGTAGAGTAAAATAATCTGATGCCGGAAGCGAAGCCGCGGGCAAAAGCTAGTATTAAAATAAATATTTTTTTTTTTTAATATTAGGTATACTGGTAAATTTTACGTATTAGTTTCTCTTATTTTAGCTATGATTTCTTTTGTTCAGCTAACCCTTTTAAATAATTTTTTCATGGAATAATAAAGTAATGTAAAATGATGTGTGATAATTTTAATCATTTTAATTCTGTAATAAATACGTTTTATAGTCGCAAATCATATTTGAATTAACACACTTGAAAAATATTTAAGAAGATTTGGATTGCGCTGGCTACCCTAGTATTTTACCTGCAATCAGTTTTGGACAACTTTAGGTCATCATCATCATTTTTCTGACCTTGTCTCATATTACTTGGAGTCAGCACAACAGGTTTTTATCTTTTATCCTGTTCTATCACTCGTCACGCTATCACTAAATCACATGTCTATTATATCACTCTTCACACAATCCATCTATCTTTTCTTTGGCGTACCTCCTCCTCTCCATCTTTCTGCACTTACAGTCACATGCGTTTCATCCCTCCTCTTCACATGACCATTTTATATTTTCAGTTACTTTCAAACTTCCTCTAACATACTCATTATAGTCAGTTCTAGATACATAAAAATATATAGGGTGACTGATAATTATATATATATAGGGTTACAGATTGAGTATCGATAACTAATTACCCTATATATTTTGACGCACAATCAACAAGTTAGGTATGTACATTTTGACCAGTTAGGGCTTAGGCGAACATAAATATTTTGAATAGGACTACGATCGAACGACAAGAGAACTTCAACGATATTTGGATAGTTTGATTTTACGTGAATTAGGGCCCAGTTAGGTGAACTTAAATGTATTGAACAGCAGTTTTTTTTTTTAGTGTTTTCGAGTTTGGCCCCATAGTAAAAGTTGTTTGTTATCATGACTGCAATCATGTGCTTAAGTATTGATCACTAATTATATTATCAGTCACCCTGTATTTTCCTTTTATCATTAATTCTATTTTTATTGCTACCTACCTATTATCTATATATTATTTAAATTTATCTTTTTTTATCCTTAAAACAAAAAAAAAACATCTACATCAATAAAGTCGTTACCTAAGTCATTGTCTACAATTTTCTACAAAGCGATTCTTTCCTCGTAAACCAACGCACCTCTAGTCCATAATCACTCAATCATTCATAAGTGCAGTCACACCACTTCCTAACATATTCCACAATGGAGCCGCCACAAACCCGTGCCAGTTAATCTGTAAAACGCCATTCAACGTGTCACATAATCCAACCGCGTTGATATTTTCCTTTTTAAGCAGAATCCAGGATGTATGGTTATATTTGCATGAATATTTATCATACATATCGCCGGCCATGCCGTAAAGTGCATTTTAATACATTTTTATCTGACACCATAGAGAAAGAGGCGACTCAGTGGACAATATCCCTAATGGATATGGCGTTGCCAAAACTTTGTAAGTCTATAAATCTTCAAAACTTCGTTCATACGTAACGTTCGTAAACATACTGGAGTAGTAGTGACCGAGTGGTAATGGCCCCGACTTACGAGTTATGAGTCGCGGATTCAAACCCAGCCAGACACTATACTTTGTGTAATTTATTTCATCACCACTGCTCTCAAAACGGTGAAGGAAAAGATCGTGAGGAAACCGGCATGTCCTAGAAAAAAAATTCGGAAAATTTTCAAAACTTCCAATATGTTTATATTGAAAGCTTTGCGAGCATCATCAGCATCGTTATTGTTTGGGGCGAAAGACGTTCACTAACCACTGGATATAGACCTCCCCACACGAACAGGACTGGTGGTTATGGCGACATTTGGAAAAACCTGTGTCAACAGTGGACGTCTTTCAGCTGATATTTTCATAATGATGAAGATGTTAGTTCTATTATGGCTGCGACGGTCAGGTTTTTTATGACTGCCAAAAAGAAGTTCCGTGCTCTATGTCTGACTCCAACCGCCTATTAGTTGAATTAAGAATTCGAGCAAATTTTCCAATTTTGGTACTATAAACTCTGAGCTATACAAGACAAAGTTCAAATTAAAATGCCACCCGTCCTTTTTTGAATTTTCTTAATACAAATGGTTACTTTAAAAAGTAAGTAATTATGTACCTAATGCATAGTGTTTTAACGATCATAGGCAGACGTACATTGAAGTTTATAGCTTTTTAAAGGCACTACATATGTTATAGCTAAGATTTTTACTGAGATAAGCATGAAGGTGAAGTCAATGTGGACTGATAAAGGTTTAGCGATATTTTTTATGATTGAAATAGATACCGTAGTAAAACAATGTATGTAGTTTCTTGCTATGAAGCGACTATTTAAAATTATATGTTATTTATTTATTTACGCTGTAACTCAGTGGTTTTTTGTTCTTTAGAAGACTTATATAATTTGTTGTATTTGTTATTTTCTATTTTAAGTTGTAGTTTGTACATAAATAAACTAGCTATTTGCCAGCGGCTTCGCCCTCGTGGAAATAGGTTTTTGCACATACTTTCGACACGCGTTCCATCCCTTAAGAGGGTGACTTTCGGAAAATCCTTTTTTAGTATTTGCCTATGTCATAAAAGGAAGCCATGTGCAAAATTTCACTCTCCTAGTCCCAGAAGTTTCGGTTGTGCGTTGATATGTCAGTCAGTCAGTTTCACCTTTTATATATATAAATAAATAATAAGGATAATCGTCATTTGGTATCAAGTTTCAATGAAAAGTGTCTATGAGATCTCTACAAGTTGGTTTCGTCCTCGTATCGAATCCAACGGTCTAGGATCCTAGAACCCTGAAATATTTACAAACCCTAATAATTGAAGAATCCTACAAATTTTTCACCACTGACGACTACAATAGTGATTTAAATAGTACCTTTACATTCAACCCGTGCACCAAACCATCACACCGAGAGAAATTCCAGTTATTTTGAATGCAATGAGCAAATATTCACCAAATTCTGACTAAAAGCTGACGAGTTACGGCTTCATAATAGGCTATTTATTCCTCACTTTATGATGTAAAAATTAAATTCACATTACCTGAAGAATATTTTTCTGAGAATTTGACCCTGCGACTTGGGAGAGAGGCACAAGATCGGTCTGAGTGGAGACGTCGGCATATGCCTTTGAAAATAAAAGGATGTTGGAATTAGATCAAAAACGCGACGACCTCAAACCTAGATCATCAACAACTGTAATTTATAATGGTTTTCTGAGATGTCTGGTCGTCTGGTAACACTCCGTACAAAGCCAGAACGTCGACGGTGTGCACTGTTCCCGCCCGCCTCAAGGTGCTGTTTGTAGAGGCCCAACTGCAGGGACGAAGTTTACTGGGGACCCGGTCCGGTTTCTGAAATAAAGATCCAACCCCTGTTTGAGGGCTAAAAAGGAAAGGGGTGGGTCGTTTAGTCAGTAAGAGTCTGACACTGCTTCCCGCTTCGCCTAAGGGCGGGATGCGTCATTAGATGATTTTTCCCACCATAAAACATGTCAACTCTGTGCTCGGAGTTTTTCGGCCAAATGTTGGATTATGCAAGTCACATGAAGGCACATTACAGAGCAGCACTTCTGAGCTCACAGGCACCATGAGAATGCGGTTGCTGTGGCCGAAATCGGCTTGATGGCATCATCATCATTATTCCGAGATTTTTTCCCAAATATAAACTTTCTGTCAATGTAAACAGCCACTGTATTGATATTTTTGGTACGTACGAATCATATAAAGTACTCAATGTCCCTAAAGATTAGGATAAAGCGAATTTCGTTTATATATGAACGGTTTTTAGGTGCATACAAATTGGTGTTTGTTGGTGACCTTCAAATAACTGCCAAATGAGTTGAGTTACACAACTTGCGCTCAAAAATACACCGGACTGGGATTTTTATTTCTGCAAATATTCATAAATAAAACTGTGCTTGACTGCGATCCCACTTGATGGTAAGCAGTGACGCAATCGTTAATGGTAAAGCGTACTAATCTATTAAGACCTTAGCTAGATTCACTCTGCCTTTGAAGACACCTAAATTCGGACGGGGATACCGCAGCAGACAAATTATTCCAGTCCTTCGATGTACGTGGTATAAACGACGAGGAGAAACGCTTAGTCTGGACCGTAGAGGTGTCAACAATGTAAGGGTAGAAACTCGCCATACGTGGTGTTGTCCGATGGTTGATAATAATAATAATTTAATGATAATATTTATATTTCTTTTATAAAATTACCACGTACCAAAAATATCAATAAAATTTTATAAATGATAACACTTCATAGTAATATTATAATTTCCTTTGTGTATCTTTGGTTTCCCTTCACGTACAATTGGCTGAACGGAATCGCACAAATTGGACATAAGGGAGACCACAAAAGCCATTAGGGGATGTCCAGAAATAAGACCCAGGACATTATTTTTTTTACGTTTGTGGGAGGAAAGCTGCTCGCAAAAGCTCGCCCTATCATTTGAAATCGTGTCACCAGCGGCCTGATAGCTAAAAACTTCGACGGCCATTTGTCCAAACTAATGTTGCGCGGTTTGATCAAAGGCCTGATGCAGAAGGGTCCTCGATACGGCCCATATAATAAGGAGTCTTTGAAGCCATTACCGTCACTAGCAAGGACCCTGCTCCCGATACCGATGGACTACTACGTTTTATACTTTTTAGATGTTGTTTTAATTTTCTATAATGTTTATTTTTTTCATTTTAATCTGTCTAAAGTATTTTAAAGTTGTCTGTCAAAATAGCTTTTATAATAAGACCTTATTAATTGTAAGTTCCTACTCTGTAATTTTATTGGTGTAGAATAAAGAGTATATTTACCTATCTAACTAATTTGACTAGTCTATTTAAAAGAAATATGTGAAAATATAAACGATATTTATATAAGAAAAATAATAGCAGCAAAAACAAATACAGAACACACCGCCGGGATCCCGATCCCGAGGAATTGTCAACAAACCGGGGGGATCCTGCAGAAGGGTCGAAGCCAACTGGGAGTAAGGGTTTGTGTCTGAAAGGAAGGCTCTAGCCTTGGTATATTTATGGCGACGTAGAAACGGGGTCGGTTGTTTAATCAGTAAGAGTCTGCCACTGTTTCCCCTCTGCCCAAGGGTGGGATTCGTCATTGGATGATTTTTACCTACCAAAAAAAGTCCAAACCATAAAAAAAAAATGAGGCAACACCTTACAAAATCGTTGCCAACTGCTATCCCCACTCCGTCAGTTGTTTACGGCCCATTTAAATAAATTAGCTTGTGCACACATTTCCCACGCAATGTGTGATCGGAAAACCTTACTAAGGTATAATTTATTAATTTGTTTTCCACTAACGAGTAGGCTAATGCGAACCGGTGGGCTCTCAAGCACGTAATGTTTTATGCAGTAAAGAACCAATGAACAGGGACCTTAGCACTATGACGTCTTGAAATCTTCATGACTACAGTGTAAGAGAGAGATGGAGATATACAGGACGTATAGCGCTGTCTCTTTACTTCATTATTATTTATCAGTAAGCAATATCTGCTTTGTAACTGTAATGTAACTGTAACGTTGGTATTTCAAAGAGATGTTTTCTTGGGAAAAAATTTCTTTGAAGAAATTCTTGGGGTGAACTGAGAATGAATTTCGCGAGATGTCTGTAGGTAATAATGATTTTTTAAAAAAAGGTCCATAGAGTTTCTTGTACATTCTTCTCCATAGAGATGTACGCTTTGAAATGTGCAGCTAATATAATTTTTCTGATTGATTTCGTAAAAATTTGAAAAGTGTAAATGGTTTATTTTAAATAAATGTTTTGATTGATTGATTTAATGCTATTATTTTATATAAGGTATTATTCTAGCTCGTGTTGTCACTGGAATAATTGCTGGGCAAAAAGGTTTCCGTATAATGAAATATACTAATCTGGCACTGGGCTGTTCACAGTTCATTTGAACAAAAAAATCAGGATTCCTTAATAACCAAAAATACCCTCAAATTAATAATAAAAATCCTGAAAATATTTCCTTATTTTTATTCTTATTTGTTTCTTCTCTCTTTTTTCCTTTTTTTTATTTAGTATGCATTTTATGCATTGGCTGGCTCTGTTTAATTTATTTTATAACCACTTCTCTAAAAAATGGTGAAAAAAAATATTGTGAGAAAACTAACCTGCCCTAGAACCAAAAATTCGACGACAGCTGACATTCACCAATCCGCACTGAGCTCGCGTGGTAGATTACGTCCTATTCCTTCTCCTAGAGAGAAGACCTGAACCTCAATAAAGGAATATCATGCTATTTACTACTATTTAGCTTTTAAATATTAATTAATTAAGCCCCAATAGGATACCGGTGTCCGCACACCTAATTGTCTTTAACTCCTACCTAATTGTCTTTTACTGTAATTACAGACACAATGTCTGTAATTACAGTAGTCGAAAGATTAATTGTTCATAAACTTGTCAGTCTTTCGATAACACCATCTACAACAAAGTGAGACGCATTAAAACATTATTAATTCTATAAATGAACATATTACCCACATCTTGATATTCATGGTATCATAACATACCGCGGTACACAAATGAGGCACACAATATTTTTCAAATAAAAACTTTTTTCGACAAAAAACTTTAGAAAGTTAATTTTATAAATCGAATGTTTTAATAGCATGCAAACTTTTCGCTTCGTTCTTTTATTCAAAGTATCTCTAATTTGTGTACCTCGTTACAGTACTGGTTAGCCTGGGATATAGGATCACGTATATATCCTAGGCATCAATAATTCATCTGAACGCAGTCAGACAGGCTTGAAATAACAATGGATCAAAGTTTTACTCAAGCTTTTTGGATGGAAGGTATAAGCTTATAGCGACTGAAAACCTTTAATCCTAACTGGTAAAGACCTATATTTGCTTGAGACAATTATCACGTTCTTGTCCCAGCTTTAGTTTAGTTTAGTTTACCTATAGGTAGTTCATCTACAGTATTCGTATGTAAATGATATGTGTATTCATAACGATTGTTTTTTTCCTAAAGCAATTGCTCGAAAGGTAGATTTCAGTAAATCATTGTACAGAACACCTAGACCTATAACAATATTCGTCTTTTTTTCTGTTAAAACTCATTTAAGGAATGCTTAAACCAGTAAGCTTATAGTTAGACCGTCTTCTTTTTTTTTAAAACGATCATAAAGTCGTAATTGTTTGGGCCCAGTAGGTGGCTACGTTAAATGCAGCGTCGCTGGCATTAATTAGATCCTCCTTAGTGCAGTTATAAAGGTACTTACTATGAGTGTTACAAAGTAATACAGAAATCTCCATATTTTCATCACTTGCACCACACACTATCAAGCTTAGCTTTAGCTGATTGACAGCTATAGCGCCGCCATCATAACCTGACCTTCCCAACTCCCCTCATCTCAACCAAATCACGTCCAAACCGGGAAAACCAGTACTCCTTTCAAAGCTCAAAACAAACTGGTTGTTTGTTAAGCGCATTACATCTATTAAGAACTTCAACGCTTGTATCTCTAATGTAATTCGCACGCATTAGACATTTAAATATAATTCAAGTAACTTATGCAAGTACTAAAACGGCTAATGGGTGGCATTAGGAACACTTGCACACTGTCCACATAATTTACCTTTGAGTTTAAATTTTAACCGCGTATTGCTTGTTAAACATTGTTCCTGGAAGAATGAAATTCTGACATTCTGGTCGTAGAAACACGTCATTGGGTACGGATTACGAATGGTAGGATGGATTACCGAGTACTCAGTGGCATCTAGTCGCACTGGCTATGTGGATATGCTAATGTCGATGTTTGATGCAGGATTACTCGGTAGTAGTAGTAGGTTGGTTGTAAAAATGTAGTTTGACGAAATCGTGGCAACGGTCCAAGTTTCAGCTTTGATATTGCGATTGGCTGAAGATTAAGAGGGGCCTTCTCCACTCGCTTAGCGTCAACATCCAGCATGGCTTAAAAGCTTGTTGCTTCAAAGCAGTTCAAGGTAATTACGTGATTTACTCTAATATTTCACAAGACATGTATACGTGTTTCTTAAAACCCTTGAAAGTTTTTAAGAAAAATTGTCGTCATTCTAAATCTCTTCTATAAACATACTTTTTTAATTTTTAATACATACGTACGTACGTACATTATGGAGGTCCAAAGATCACGTTAAATAGCAGATTTTCAGAGGTCTTTACTGGATTAGCTTTACACATTTATGTTTTGGTTTCTGTAGAAACCTAGATAATATCCACAAAATATCTGTGTATTTAAAATATCTGCTGTAAGATGGGGAATAACATCATGATCACATAAGAGCAGTTGAATGAAAATAGGCCATACCTCACTGTGACGATAGAGAGCCAAAAAAAAGTAATAGTTTTTTAAGTTGCAGTTTTGTCGAGTTATGTGAATCTATGGGGCAGTGGGTTTTATTTTGTGAGTTTTAGGTTGGTCTTATAGTTAAAGTTATTTATATTGGTGTACAAGGTTGGTGTGTTTTCAAGGGAAGCCCATCTATCGTATCAATATTGTCATCATCATCATCTCAGCGCTAGTCCCGGTTGCTTCCTTGGCTTTCGGTGCCCGGGGTCCGCTTTCCAACTTGCTCGGTCTTTTTTCTGTCGTATCAATATTGTATATTATATTATGGATAAAGTGCAAGTATGGCTGCAAGCATGGGCTGTAAGATTGTCCAAAGTACTGCCCTGGAATGCTAACAGCAACTAAAGTTACACAGCTGGGTTATAGTCAGTAAATGCTCTTTCTTGCTGTTCTCAGAATGAGAGGAGATGATTGTCTTACTAACTGTACTGGTCGCCGAGTGGTAACAACCCTTCTAATGATTTACGATTTGTTGGTCTCGAGTTCAAACCTAGCCAGACGCAATACTTTGTGTAATTTATTCCATCACCACTGCTCTCAAAATTATGAAAAAAAACATCGTATGTAAAACCAAAAAAATTGAATCCTGAAATAGTCCTAAAAAATTTAAGACATGTGATATTCACCAACTCAACAACAAACTAGTGCGACTCACCATCAACAATTGCATCTCTGCTTACCATCAGGTGGGATCGAAGTTTCGAAATGTCAGATCTGTCATAGTTATCTATAGCTATTTCAGATTCTTTTCATTTGTGTTGGACTTGATTTAATTGAGGTTGTTTGGTGTTAGGTTTAAAGTTTTCTTTTATAGGTTGCTTTTTGGAGAGTGTGCGCAGGAATTGCATGAGTTGATTCGTCCAACTCTTTTGTGTCATCGGACAACCCCACGCGCGATGAGTATACGTCTTTACGTTGTTGAAACCTCTACGGTTCGGACTAAGCGTTTCGCTTCATCATCTTCACATCGAAGGACTGGAACAATTTGCCTGCTGCGGTCTTGCCATTTCATTAAACATTGTTCGATTATAATTTGGGTGGCTTTAAGGCTAGAGTGAATAGGCTTTTAATAAACTAATGCGCCTCACCATCAACGATTGCATCACAGCTTAACATCAGGTGGGATCGCAGTCAAGCATTTGTTTATAGATAATAATAAATAAAAAAAGTAGAATTAAAATAGAAATAAGATATTCTGTTTTTGACCTTTTTTGTTGTTTTTAGAGGGGTGCAAGTGCATTACCTTGCACCCCTTGCACCTCATCCAATGACATCTCCCGCTCTTGAGCAGAGCAAAAGGGTGTGTAAGACTTTTATAAACTATGGAACCCTCTCCAGTTCCTTCTTTTCTTTCGTTTCAGGGCCCAGGGTTTTTGTACAATCTGTGGCCCCGTAGGTTACGACTCTGCTGGGCCCCTACGGTTTGCTAACATATCCTTGAGGCGCGTGTGGAACCAATACGTGTCGTCGACGACTTGGGATCAGTCCGGATGGTTACTGGAACGTCGGTGAGCGAGCAGCTACAGTAGCCGTGAATCGGGTTTGGGATTGAGGGCCGTTGTCTTACGCGTTCAACGTTCAACTCCTTCTTAGCGCCCATGTCTATAACAGTCATTCTAATTTTGTCGAATACTCTTCAACGTTGTACCTACTAGTATGTAGAAGTATTGTGAAATGGATTACTGATTTTTTTTCAGGTATAATAGGTATATATATAAATGAAAAATAAAAAGCACGTGTAACTTATCAATTTCTTTATTTAACTTTGTTTTTTTTTTATTCTTTACTAAAGAAATAAAATAAACTTAGTATTTACATAAATGCCACTATTTTTATAGATAAATATTTACATCGAAATATAAACTTAACTATTCCTTTGGAATGCAAAAATATTTGGACGGAACCATATTCCAATACTTATGTTAAAACTATACAATATCTTAAAAATATTTAAAAAAAAAAAATACTGTTACATATTTGCCCTTTCTCCCCAAGCTGACCTACCAAAGACATTTTTTTTAAGAGTACTCTTACATAAGTATATAAAAAAATGTGAAAGTTTTCTGTGTATATTTTTCCACACGGGCAAAGCCGGGGCGGATCGCTAGTCGGATAAAAAATATTAGCCAACTTGAGGATAAGGCATTATATTTGAGCTAAAAAATATCAAACCAAAAAATAGTATCTACTTAGAATTTTAAATGTATCGAAATAGGAAGAAGAAATTACTACAACTAATAGTCGAAAAAAAAACTAAATATTGTCTCTCTTTTGAGCTTTTTTGAATTCATCATTCTATATTATTATACAACCACTGATCTTCATATGTTAGAATATCGATGGCAAACAGCTGCCGCTGGACGACGGCTACAGTTACTCCTCTACCTTTACTTTTAGCAAAATACCGTTTATTTGTATGTATGGTCAGCAACACATCAGACTACAATATCATCTTCCTGCCCTTGTCCCGTTTTATTTGGGGTCGGCGCAATATGTCTTTTTCTTCCACTCTGTCCTGTCACCCGTCTCGCTATCACTAACTCCTCTTTCTTTCATATCCCTTCTCACACAATCCATCCATATTTTCTTTGGTCTCCCTCTCCCTCTCCATCCATCCACATGTATACTCATGGCTTTTTTTGTAACATGCGTTTCATCCCGCCTTTTTACATGGTCATACCAAGACAGACGGTTCCCTTTCAACTTTTCAGTCACTGGCGCCACTTTCAGACTTCCTCTAATATACTCATTTCTCACTTTATCCATTCTCGTCACACCACACATCCATCTCAACATTCTCATCTCTGCTACATGCAATCTCTTTTCATCCATCTTTTTCATAGCCCAACAATAAACTTTCAAAATTCTGCAAACGATTTTCAACTCTTAATCAAAATATAACAAGGTTCAAAATGTATTGGAGTAATCTGACAGATTTGTATAGTCTGATGTACTGGTGACTGTACTATCGAAGACAATTCTGCTTGATTACCGTAAAGTTCATTTTTGTTTGCATTCGAAACGATAACTTCAAAGGTTTGGTTTTTTTTCAAGTGATCAGGCAGAGATGATTGCGATAGTACATGAACTCTTAACCGCGATCAATTTTGTTTTTAATGAAAAAAAAAATGAAAACCAACATTTGAACTCGTAAATTTTTCTCTATAAAAGTAATACTTTTGTACCTATTTTACTATACATACAAAAAAAACTTAAATATTAAGTGACCATGGCTCTTTCAGGAGGCATGGGTACCATGTGGTTGTAAGTAAACCGTTGGGTATAGTCGGGGATTTTGAGCGTGGTATCCGACCAGGGTGGACTGGGGTTCCACCGGTCCATTCCGTCCGTTTCTTCTAGAGTGAGGGGAGGTGGGGCTAACCGCATACGCTTCGGACTGGGGTATTCCATACCTGTGATTGAAAGAAATGTCTATTAAAAAACTGAAATTCCTAATTAGTTGCATAATTATGTTTTTTTTTATAAATTTGACCGGTTCATTATGTGCAAATACAAAAATTATGTTTAATCTATGGGATGACCAGGTTATAAACCAACCAAGGTGAACTTGCTACTTTAAATCCATGTAGATATTGTGTGTAAACCATGATCTTCAATGTCCTTGGTTTGGAGGCATTTATGCCCAAACTCAGTGATCGAATTTTGGACGTATTAGTTAGTACGTGGTTTTATCTCCAACACAAACCAACTCCAACTTGGCTGGAAAGCTAGTTTTCTAAGCGGTTGCTAACTAGCTTTCCAGCCAAGACCAGACTGAGCGTTGTGATGACGAGCGTGGCCAACTCAAAGCGTTCGACTTTAACGACACGATCATAATTGAGAATTGACAAGGGCGGAGAATGGGTAGTTTTATCGCTAAATGCGTTTATTTTAAGACAACCTTTAGTTAAACTAATTACCTTCTATAGTAGTGCTTGTACAAGGCTCTTGTACGTGATAGTTGACCCTAGGGTACTGCTCATAGTACTCCCTCTTGGCGTGGTGGGGGTACATGTACATATTGCTGTTCACAATGATATCTGGTGGCGGGTCGTAGTGGTGGGGAGATCTGGAAATAAAATCGGTGGTTAGATTTGGTATACATAGTTTCCCCTTTTCATATGGGTGGGGTTACATTGGTTTTTAGAGTTTGGTAGCACAATTATTTTTTATATTATATTTTAATTCATATAAACTAGTGCTTGACTGCGATCTTATCTGATGGTAAGAAGTGATGAAATCTTTGATGGTGAGGCGCACTAGTTTATTAAGAGCCTATTCAGTCTAGCCTTGAAGACACCTACATTGAAATCGGATGGGAAGACCGCAGCAGGCAGTTGGTTTCAGTCCTTCGATGTACGTGATATTTAATACTTGTTTTTAACGTAGAAGCAAATGGTTTGATTATCAATAGAAGCGACTTTTATTTATTATTTTTCTCTTTGTTAGTTTATTAATTGATATTATAAGTGGCTGTATGCCGACTGTGCTGAATGATACACTTGGACTTGTTTAGATACCGTTAGTAGGTATACATAGGTATCGTTGTTGAACACATTGCATTGCGTTGCATCAGCCTTATTAAGTTCCCAATGCTAGAACACGGGCCTCTTCTCTATGAGAGGGAACACAAAAAACATCGAAAGTTAACCAAAAAACATGATCTTCCATTACCAAAATGGTTTAGAAGTAACATGCTTATGTTAGGGATGTAATAAACATCCTTAACATAAGCATGCAATAAACATCCCTAACATAAGCACGTAACTCTTGAGCCGACCCTTCGGTAACTTTAATCCTTTTGTGGTGACCCATAATATTTCGACGTGGCTGGATTTAATGCTAAGTAACGATACTATAGAGCTCATAATACCATGCTCATAAGTTCACCTTTAACGTTAAGCAACGCATGCTGAGGTCTGTAAACGGATGGGTTACCGTCTTAATATAACACAGATAGGTGTTACACGGTTACTGATTTCTGAGAGTCATTTTATGCGTATTAAACAACTTTTAATTTGGGACAAATCTAACGAAATAGCGATAAAAATCTCGTGGCCGAACTTGCCTAATTTTTTCAGTAATTCAGGTTTGGTCCTATAGTAAAATTTATTTATTATCATGACTATTACGTGTTTAAGTATAGGTCACTAATTACCAGTCACATTGTATTCAATCATAAACATACACGATATCATAAATGTACAAAGTATGATACAAATTTTCTCCTTGAAAGTTGCCTTGAGTCCCAGCAGTGGGAACATTATAATGTCAGCATTATAATGCAGATTATGCTTCATCATCATCATCAGCCTTGCAATGTTCCCACTGCTGGGACACAGGCCTCCTTTCTAGGAGAGGGAATGGGCCATAATCCACCGCGCGGGCCCAGTGCGGATTGGTGGATGTCACATGTCTTTGAATTTTTAGTTCCTTTTAGTGTTTTCCTTCTCCGTTTTGAGAGTACTGGTGATGAAATAAATTACACAAAGTAATGCGCCTGGCTGGGTTTGAACCCGCGACCTACAACTCGTAAGTCGGGGCCTTTACCACTCGCCACCGCTGCTCTTGTGTTTAAGTATCGGTCACTAATTAATTACCAGTCACACTGTATACAATTATAAACATATCTACTCGATTACGTATGGTTTAACAAGTCTAATATATATTCCACTCCTTGAAAGTTGCCTTGAGTCCCAGCAGTGGGAACATTATAATGTCAGCATTATAATGCGAATTATGCTTATGACAACACAATCCCAGCGGGGTTCTACTACCTTGTAACTTGCTAATATAAAATGACATTTTATCCTAGCATAAAACTTTGTAGGTACTAGCAAATATTATATTTCTTACAGCATAAAATATTAATGAACTATTAAACTGTACATAATTAAATAAATAAAAAATGATGAACATTTATTTCATTTAACTACAAAGGTTAAACTAATTTGAGTTAAAACTAAATCATTAGATCTTTATTTCTGAAAATTGGTTTAGCGCAAAAAATTGTTCTTAAAACGACTTTTTTAATCGTTTCAATATATTTTTTTATTTGTTAAAGACATCTCCGATAAATTCTATCAAAGTTGCTTCAGCGATTTAATTGTGAAAACGAATAAATTATTTCTGTTGCCTTGACTAAACGTCCGTAGTCTCACTATATCTCACTAATTATTATAAAGACGAAAGTTTTGTGTTTTTTTTTTTGTTTGTTTGTAACAAACAAACAAACACACTCACAAAAATTTCCTTCCTTTCCTTGTTACTTCTTGACGACGTAACAAGGCTTGAATGTCTATACACTGTTGGCGCTATAGTGGATATAATATAGCCTATGCTCCTAAACTATTGCGCCTCACAATCAACGATTGCATGGCCACATGGTGTAGGGGCCCAGCAGGGTCGAAGCCTACTGGGGCCATAGATTAATTTCTGAAAGGAAGGTCTTGTCTCGGTATGTAGAGCTAAGAAGGAACGGGGTGGGTTTTTAGTCAGTAAACATCTGGTACTATCTCCCGCCCTGTTCTAAGGCGGGAGATGTTATTAGATGATATTTGCCCACCAAAACAAAACCATCAGCGATTGCATCACTGCTTTTTATTACGTAGGATCGCATTCAAGCATTAGTTTAGGTATGTTGTTTAAAAAATTTACACTCGAACGGATGGAATTGGCGCACGGGTAGATCGTGTCCTTGAAAGATTCATAATTATGATAATTTTTATCCTAGAAGTATGTTTCCTTGAGATAATTTTTAAATTTTACGCAGGCAAAGCCGCTGGCTAGTACAAAATAAATCAAAGTTATTTTAATATGTTACAGTCTAAGTTCCGACGCGTATAAATAACTTCAAACATGACTTTACCAGCTCGGTAATAATTTTCTTCACAAACACAAACTCGTCAAAACCAATACCAAACTACATAAAAATAATAAACTATTACTGACTTAAACCCTTTTCAAGCTAAGCCTTTCATTTTTGGTTTACATTAACCACTTTACCTTTACGATTATTCAACAGAAATGAATTGAAAAGTAGACTTTGTATCTGTGAAAATAAGGTGCAGGTATGAGTTTGGTAATGGTAAATTTACGTTGGTAAGTTTACAATAAATATGGTAATGAAAGGTGTCAAATTACGCGAACGGACAGCCGGACGGACGGAGTGATGATTTTCTTATTTATATTCCTTAGTGTGACATGACGGGTACAAATTGTACGAACTGACCTTCGGTTGTTTGGTCTTTTTATAATCTGTCCTATTATTTGTTTTGGTTATTGTGTAAATTGTACATTTAGTATCACTTAATTTGGGGAGAATTTTGTGTCGTTTTACCGAAAACAATGATCGGTAATGACGGAAATTTTAAAGGTTTTTTTTTTAACTTATAAATTAAGCAAATTCTGTATTTATAAAGTGGGAAAACAAACGTACTATAAAAAAAGTTAGGTATATTATGTACGGGAACAATTCATATTTTGTATTTTGGTTTATTATGTTTAAACTGAAAAATTGCTGAACCAATTTTCTTTAATTAATAGAACTACATTATCCCTGCGAGACATATTGTCTACTTTCAAAAAAAAAAAAAATCACTGGAAAAGCAATATTATAATTATAATTTGCTTTTTTGCTCATATCCCAAAATCCCCAACTTCCTCCAAATTAAATGAAATTCTGGTTACAGTAGTCATGATAACAAATAACTTTTACTATAGAACTAAACCCGAAATCGCGAAAAAAAATCTACTAGTCAGTAAATTTATGTGGCCAAAATGTAATGAACTTGTTATATTCTTTTTAACTAAAGAGGCTAAACTAATTTGACTTCAAAGTAAATCATTAGACTTTTATTCCTGAAATTTGGTTTAGCGTACAAAATCGTTCTTAAACGACTTTTTTAATCATTTCAATATATTTTTTTCATTGTTCAGTCGTCTCTGATAAATTCTATCAAAGTTAAAAATAAACATGCCTAATTAAAATTACATATTTTAAATTAAAAAATAAACTATGTAATCAAAGCATCCTCACCTCTCTTCACTAATCGTAGACTGCGGGGAGTGAGTGGAATAATCGACGGGCCCCCTATCCGAGTACACTCGCTCACAGCCGTTGTAATCTTCAACTGTTTTCGGTTGTACATACGAAGACACATGGTACCCGGCGTATTCCATCTCTTGATTCTCCACGTAAGGATACTCCTGGTATTCTTGGTAACACTGGTCGCGTCTGAAGAACTTTTGGCAGCGAGGGTCCAGCATACCACATGGCTGGTTCTGGTAACCATAGTACTGGTATAGCCAGGAATTGGCTAGCATTATTGTGGCTTCTTCATCACTGTGGATAAAGAGAAATATGTCAATAGTGCTTTTTATTACGAGTAAGTTACTTAGTTAGTACTTTTTGATAGATTCGCTTTTGATCACACTGATCTGGTGGTAGGCAGTGATGTGGTCAATGGACGCTAGTCTAGAAGTACTGCTTCCCTAACCAAGTTACTGCCGTTTCGTTAACGACGAACGCTTGGACTAGGCTTCGCCTTTAAATCCGTCTATTCTGACCTCGTGAGTTGAGATGTTCTCAGAACAAAGGCTTTGGGGGTGTGGCCAATTCAAGCGTTCGACGTTAACGAAACTATCATAACGTACCTGGGGGGCTTCACTGTATAGAGTTTAAAGCAAAAAACAAATAACAATAACTATACGAAAATAAAATACTAATTGAGAAAACAATATTAAATATAGTAGAAATGCAAACAGGACAATTGCAAACAAATGTCTGACTGTGACACTGTTTTGATGGTATCATGGCTTTTGACGTCAAAGACCATGTCGGACTTTTCTTACATAAAAGCAACCTTGAAACGTCTAACTTTGATATTAATGACAATATTTAAAATTGCTTGCAGATTCCATATTAAAAAAAAAACGCAATGAGCAAGACACCTACTTAATAAAAGTATTAGGTACATGTAAAAATTACGAAAGAAAAAACCTAATTATTGATTGCAATTCGAAAGTTTAAGTAGGTAAAAAAACTAACATTTCAACACAATATTTTGAAATTATTACACGGAGATTATTTTGATTGATCATAGATTTTTACTAAGCATTTAAAACAGCTAATTACCTGTTAAGTTAAAGTTCAAACGTATGTTTTGCAATATAGAAAAAAAAAACTTATTAAAATATGTTTTACCTTAATATTTGATTCGTAGCTACAATGAACTGTCTTGGCGTATCCGTTGCATCTTTTACTTGCAACACCATATGCACCCACAGAAACTGGCCGTTTCGTTGCTGTAACTTGACCAACAGTATGCAACATTTGTCCTGCTCCGATTGTGTTACTGTAACAAAGTTTAATATTAAGATAACTATGTTTGATAGGTTATATGTGTTGCTTGAAGGGCGAGGACAGGAATACAATAAATAAATGTAGAGAACCAAAGTTACCGACATAACCCGAACGATCGTCACACTAAAGTACCAGTAGTTTTATATAAAATACAATGATGATCGATATGGCCGAAAAGTTTTGCAGTAACGAGCGCGTACCGAGACGCGTAACGTTCTAAGGTCCAAGTCTTACAAACCAAAGACGTCGACGAATCCAACAAATACGAAACGCTCAAGGAAGGAAAAGCCACTGTCTAAGAGTGGACGAATTTAAAATGTCTTTTAGTGTTAATGATATTGATGTATGATCATTGACTTATATCCTAACAATAGACAAGCACGTTCATAAAAACTGTTCCTCAAATTACTGAAAAGTTAATACAAAAGTTCACTGTTGCGCTTCATTGGCATTGTCGTCTATCAAAACTTTGAAAAACTTAAAGCGCTGATACGTCTAATGTCATCAATGTAAAATTGGCCTGCTGATCATTTAAGTAGAGCAAAGTGACTGATCGTCGATGTCTAATCTAGTGTGTAGTACATACATCGATGGCATGGAGGGAGTGTCTATCGGCTACTCCTAGACAAAATTTTAACTGTAAATTTACTCAGTGTACTCGTATTTCATCGTCATGGACATTACATAGGTGAGACCTTTCCGGTCTTATTCTGATTTTTAACAAAAGTTATTAAAATTCGATTGGCTAAGAGATTGAAATTACGCTTGATAGTTCCGATTTTAAGGACAAAAGCAACGTGGAAGTATTCTAAGTATAAATGATTCATTTTGATACTTTGAAATCAATTAAATTATTAATAGGAACCTTTAACAATATAATAGGTGTATTGTAGTCTGAGACCAATAATTTAAAGTATGAATTATAATAATTATTATATTGATAGTTGATTTCCTTTGCCAATCATGATAGGTGTCACTAGGTTTTATTGTCTTTTGCAGATAGATTCCGATATTGGAAACAATGAGAAATAAATTACAACCAAGATGTCACGATTACCATTAAAATAAATCATTTAAATTTCGGTTTTCAAGTGTATTTTTTGGATTCTGAGTCCATATAAGCAAAAAATTTGGTATGAAACAATTTGAGGTAGAATGACAAAAGAGCAACGCAGCGAGCCTTTTTTGTACATTTGTATAAAAAAAGGCTTGTCGCATCTACGTACTCGTATACTAGTATTATTAGCTAAACCGATAGACGTAATCTTAGCAATTAACTGTTAAAACGCGAAACAATCGTAGTTTTCTATATTATTTTGCTAAAATTTTTTTTTTCGTATGAAAGTCCTCCTAACAAAAAAAAAAGCAGAAATAAAAGAATTATGGTTGTTAATGTTTATAAATTTAAAAATAATGACCATCCTCAACGGATTTTGGTCAAATACGCTGGAGACATTATAATGTCATAAAAATAATGTAATTAATATAATGTAATTGACTCTCAATTCTTTGTTCCTTTACTCACAAAGTTTCTCAAGCCGACCCGACTGGACGAAGGACAGGGGTAAGGCCAACGTTTTTACGTGCTTTCTAAGATACGGGTGTATAATTCACATCAGTAACTTTCAAACTCTACTTTGCTGCTTTAGAGCAATTTTTAAGACCTCACAAGGCAAGGCAACAAGGCAGAACAACTCATAAAAGAAACTGAACTTTAAGATAATTAATTATTAAAAAACTTACCTAATCTATGTTTGCTTTGTGCTTCTCGTAAACTATCCCAATGTATAAGTTGGTACCACGAAACATCAGCTAACTCAGACTTCTTCCATCCTAAGTACCATTCACCACTGAAACAAACAAAATAATTTATCAAATTGAAATATAGAAAGCAAAGATCAAAAGTGTACCATCAATCCCCAAATTGATTAATTCAAAACTTTTGTAGAAGATAATTTCATAATTAAAAAACCTAATTAAACTAGCTGAGTTAATGTACAAAATCGATTACAAATAATTAATTTAGCATCAAAACTGTACTTTTAAAAATATTTTACTTGAACCCGATCGTACAAAGTATCAATTAATCTTAGTCACAAAGTAGATTAAAATTTACCGTTACTCGATAAATTGATCTATCTTGGTAGTATATATTTTTTCATCCAAAAAGTTTTGCTTCGAATTGTGTAGATATTTTTTTGCTCTGTCGCTTGTTTCAGCAATAGCTGACATCGGCGACTGGGGTTGGGCGTTAGGATATCCAGCAGAGATCATTTAGCCCTGGGAGGTCTGTGGTCTGTCATGGCTGACTGATTCTTGGTTGTCATCACTGCTGGCAGGCCGTCGATCCGAGAATACTAAAGGTTAGGCATTGCAGTTATGTTTGAGACAAAGTCTTTAGTTGATTGACTTGTTCAGACGGTTTTTAATGCAGAAGCTACACATTATTTTATGATACTTCCTTTTATTTTTGTCGCATTGGTATCTCTGGATGCTCAGAACTAAATTGACGACAAATACTTGTTCAAACTGTATCTAATTAGACCATTATATCTAATTTCCTATCCTTTTTCCAGACATGATTATTTTGTATAATTGCAGTGTACCAGTCTCTTCGGTAAGAGACAAGTTCCACCTTCATCTTCGTCTACTGTAATGTCACCTTGCGTATAGTGGTCATAAGTTTATACTTTACCCGGTGAAACAGTAATGAATTGCTTAGGTTTTTGCATGTGCTCAATAGGCATTATACTAACTTAGCATCAATGTGCAGTATCTTCATGTCCATGGCATGCACGGTGGTGAAGACGTTGGTGGCGCCGTGCACCACGCACTCGCGCGTCTCCGGCATGGCCAGCGGCGTGCACACCGCCAGGAACACCGGCTCGTTGTATGAATAGGCAATATACTTACTTAGCATCAATGTGCAGTATCTTCATGTCCATGGCATGCACGGTGGTGAAGACGTTGGTGGCGCCGTGCACCACGCACTCGCGCGTCTCCGGCATGGCCAGCGGCGTGCACACCGCCAGGAACACCGGCTCGTTGTATGAATAGGCAATATACTTACTCAGCATCAATGTGCAGTGTCTTCATGTCCATGGCATGCACGGTGGTGAAGACGTTGGTGGCGCCGTGCACCACGCACTCGCGCGTCTCCGGCATGGCCAGCGGCGTGCACACCGCCAGGAACACCGGCTCGTTGTATGAATAGGCAATATACTTACTTAGCATCAATGTGCAGTATCTTCATGTCCATGGCATGCACGGTGGTGAAGACGTTGGTGGCGCCGTGCACCACGCACTCGCGCGTCTCCGGCATGGCCAGCGGCGTGCACACCGCCAGGAACACCGGCTCGTTGCGGCTGCACAGCGGCAGGTACGACACGTAGTGGCCGCGGACCAGCACGACCTGGAAATTAGTTGCTGTTAAAGATATAAATTTGCGAAGAATTTTGGCGATTATGGTGAGGTTAGCTTCAAATAGAAAGAGAAGAAAAACTAATAAACAATCATAACCTATTACATGAGGTAGATATGCGCCATTTCCACGCAAAACGGCCAAACGCTCAGCATAAAACTGTGGCTTCACGTGCATTGCAATGGACCACAGCGCTGGTTTTCAGCGTGGACCGACCGGCCAAATGCAACTGGGTGCAGAATACCAGTACTTTATCTAAATAATACGACTGCCTGTTCAAGTAAAACGATTCTCCTGATAAACTTACCCTAACAAATCACAAAGTCTAAATAATGTGCAAAATCAAATATATTTTTTACTTATATACTATGTAAATATGTTAGCAGTTGAATTTCATAAGTTTTTACATACTCTCATGAGAAAATGTAAAAACCAAGTAAGATAAAAAATGTACAACAATCATAGGCTGGAATATTCCAATGTCACAGAAAAAATCTGTCTTTTTTACTAAAAATGGCATAACTTAAACATCCGATAAACTTACAAATACTGTTGCAAACTAAAGAGCAATGACATTTAGATTTAAAAACTATTTAGTTAAAGAAGCGAAAAATTCTTAACTTTTTGCTAACTAACACTAACCTTACTGAAGACTGAGTTAATGTCTCGTTGCGAATTGAGAAAATAAATATCAAACTACAATATAAGACAGCTGAAGTCGATAAGTACTACTAAAAATAAACTGTTTTTGAAGCATATTTATAAAATATTAGTTTCTATAGAGTTTTAGATGAAAATAAGGTACTGTCCGAATAGATGTATCAAAATAGTCATATAAATAAAGAAAGCAAACTCTAAACACAAGTCTGGAAGTCATTATAAAGAAAAAAAACATTTTCTGTGAAAGTTTCATTACAATTTTAGAAAAAAAGAACTTACTTTTTGGTCGCCGAACCTCATCTGTCTTCTTGCATTCCTTGACACGTTCATTCTACAGAAGAAATGTCTATTCTTTGGTACATTTTCAGTCTCTCCGTTACCGCCTCTATTCAGTTCCATTTGAACTGTCTGGTGGTCTTGTCTATCTATTATATCGTATACACTGTCCCCATGTATTAGTAAGTCCTCCTAGAAATTGATATCTTATTATAAATCAGTTTAATAATAGGACTTTACTATGAAAACGTTGAAAAGATAGAAACATACCATTGAATGTCCTAAGTATTCTGCAGCATTTTCCGATATATACAACAATTTTCCGTTCTGTGTCATCATCATCATAAAACCATTCATAGCCTGAAAAAACATTGTAACATTAGTTACTGATGTATGTCACGGCAAACAGTCGTAAAGTTAGAACTAATAAAAAACACAAACCTTAGAAAATCCGATATTAGGTGTAGGAGTTGGTTGTTCTTGATACTGATAGGTAAAGTCGTGACTTTTGAACACTAAAACGGAAAGAAAGACGTTATTATGGGTGAAGTAATAGCAACCGTAGATAAGATAGCGAACTAAATGCATTTTAAACGTCTTAATATGCCTTTTCGTGACTAAAGGTGAGTTCACAAAAAAGTTGGGGAGACGATGCCTCGAGATTAAGGATAAAGGAGACGTGATGAGTTTGTCCAAAGATTTGGAGCATGAGAATTTACTGGAGGAAAAGTTACATGGAAATGAAGAGGAACTAGGTGCACGACTTTTGTGAGAAACGGGGGTAGTAACTGTTGTGTATGATAACATGTCAGATAGTTTGTTTGTAAGCTAGCTGTAACTGCGTATATGTTTCTTTTTTGTATTGAATTGGTGATATTCATATTTATTTTGACTTCTCAATGCATGACATAATCTATTTATATTTTTATCACTTCGTAGACATCAATATTGTGTTTGAATATTATCGCCCATAATGTTGTGACTTTCCATTATGAAAATAGCTTCCAATAATAACCTCCTCCTTTTGGGAGTCGGTTAAAAATGATAATTTAACTTGCGATTACTTCTGAATGCACCTTATTCAAACACTAAGTCAATATGCATTATGTTTACCATAAACATAATGCATATTGACTAAGTTTCTTGTGAACCTAGCATTGAACTTTTTTACACCAATGCAACCACAGTTAAGAAGCTCTTAGTCAAGCCATTTTTTGTACATGAAGCACTTTCCTGCACTCGAACCATGTATTGTTAATGTTTATTTAAAATTATTAACAGTTTAAGATATTCTACCAACTTTAAACAATTACACTTTAAAAGAAGAAATTATTTTGTCATTATCTTTGGAAAATTGAAATTAGTAATTTAGTTATTTATTAGATATTATCATTATAATTTTATAAGTCTGTGAGTATTCCTAAGATATGGAAAAAAATATAAATAACTTTGTTTATCTGCAGGTGGAACTACAAAATTTTACTTTTTATCAATGTTAGCTCATTCATTTTACAGTCTGCTGATGGGCATAGATCACAAATCTTAAGAAGCCTTAGAGGTATACAGCAAAATACTAATATTGTAACAGTCACAAAGATGAACAATAAATTAAAGCTACAATCACTATAAAATAGGTAAGAGAAAGCAGTTTTTGATCATTTATCTTAAACTAATTGATTAATTAACGAACTGATTCAAAAATATTTGGTTGTACCATTGTAGTGACTTGTACTGGTATTTTGTTTTTATCAGATGAAGATGATATGGAATTTGAACTAAACCAAAAATGTCATTATTGACTTTTTTTTTGTAAATGATTTTGTTTCATACCTATCTTCAGCATTTTCTTGCTAAAGACGTTCCTATATATTTTTAAATGTTGTCCAAGGTCTTTTTTATTAATTGGCATTTAATGGTTCTTTTGTAAACTTTAAAAAAATATAGTTGAAGATTCTAATAGTTGACTTGCTTGATTAGTTTGAAAATGGTTTCCTTATCTATCTATTATCAGTTGGCAAGAATTGTATGATTTGTATTGTATACGTCCAAGACCATGTGAAATTTGGCCAAAATAGCATTCATTCAGATACGAGAGAGCGCTTGAATAAGATATTGATCAATAACAGATTTATCAAAAAAATATCACCCAATATATCTAAAACTGAAAATTTTTGAAATATGTATTGTTCCTACACTTATATACAGTAGATAAATCATTGTACTCCATAGTATGATCTTATAATTAATAGGGTGTCACAATGGGTGGTCTTATAAATGTGATTTTGTACACGATAAAAAAGGAAAAAAGAAAAGAAGACAAAATAGGCAATAAACAGTTGATATGCTGACTACAGACATAATCGGTTTCGTCGCGACAGACAACAAAATAAAACTACATAAGAAACAAGAATTAGTCAATGATTTGATTGACCCAGAACAGGCGGTTCCACCTCAATCAAGATATCACTTAGTGTTGAAGCCTCGAATAAAAAAAAAACTTCGGTCACAATGCATCAAGTAATGACCGCTGATTGTCTGTTATTTCTGTTAAGGCATTTGCCATTCCAATTGATTCTCAGAACAATTTATAGATAAGAATCACTTATCAGAATAAGTGATTCTCATCAGTAAATTGTGAATCATCTTATCAGGTTGCAGTGTTAGACACAGTAATCTAATTAACTGTCTCTATTGTATGAATTCATTAACAAGTATTTTGAGAGAATATTTCAGCAAGTTTCTTAGCAATGTGTGTTTCATTTACTCCTATATCATTACTTCTCTAGCCTTTTGTTTATTACAGGACCCCGGGGTTGACTTTCACATAACCCACGGGGGTTTCTTAACCACTGAAGACATTTTCGTCAATGTACCTATATACAATATTGTTTTTAGTGTATGCGAAACCTAAATATAGTTTGTTCAATATCAGTAATTGAATCCATTCCAACAATATTTTTACACCGTGTTTCCAAAAATATTTGAAAAGAAAGTTACAAGTTAAACACCACCACGATAAAGTACAACAGTAGGTCAAAGCGATCGTTAGACAACAGTGCACAGTTGGGACCGGGAGTAAAACCACCCCTCCCACGGACCAGATGACCTGTTGACCATGGGTTTGTGTGGTTAATGAGGTAACATAACAAGCTTATAACTTTGTGATTTTTTTATACATTTTATCATTTATACATAGATTTTTTGCACAAAAATTTTGAAAGTTTTGGGTTTCGCATATACAAAAAATAAGGTTGTATAGAATATTAATGCCAGTAACGTTTTTTTGCTTACACGAAGGCCTTACTGTGTAACTGGTAAAATAAAAAGACCAAGCAATTACTTTTCCTAATCTAAATTCTAGTACAACCCTCTACTTAAATAATTTATGCCAACCCATGCGTGAGAACCTCCTTTTTCAGTATCTAAGTAATGGTATCAAAATTCCTGAGCCTTTCGAATTAAGCTTATTTGTGAAATCTCGTTTTGACAACTAAGCATGATGGCGAATATTTTTTAAATAGCTGTTTTAATTTTATTTTCAAATTGATTTTTTGTGAGTATTGTGATGAAAAAAGGTGTAGTTTTGTATCTTCAGTGTCTATACAACTGGATATTTTGTAGAATAATTGAAGTAGGCACGACCATGGTAAAATGGAGGTTTAAATTATTTTGCTAGCTTTTGATTATTCTACTCTACCCTGCTCTAGCTAAGTATGATCGAATATGCCCTGCGTTTTTCATATCGGCTCAAAATTTAAAGGTTTATTAAATAAAAGTAATGTTTCAATTATTTTTTTTTATCTACACTAATATAATAAAGAGGTAAAGTTTGGTTATTTTATTGTAGGAGCTAATCTCTGGAACTACTGGTCCGATTGGAAAAATTTTAGCATCAATAGAAAGCTGCTTTACTCCTGAGTGGCAAAGGCTATATTTTATGTACGCGGGCGTCCGTTTTGGTAAGGGTGTATAATTAGTTCATATTATAATTAATTTGTAATCATTGATAGTGAAATTAAATACTCTCTCTAAGACAGAGCGTGCATTTGTCTAAACACAACCTTTAACTTTAACCCTGACAATAAACTAATTTCTCCTCTTAATCCTGATTACAAAGTCAATAAATATTAATAAGTCACAATCGCAGCTATTATTCGCATGAATCACCACGTCAAACGAAACGTCATCGATCTTGTTATTCCACTGACCTACAGTTTGTTATATAATGCGTTCACAAATGCGCGTGGGTTGGTTCTTAACCACAGAGTATTGAGAACTATAGACGGCATTGTCAAAATCTTAAACGTAAACCACAGATATGAGTATAAATCTGGACTATAGTTCATTTTTTAATTCTATACTACGATTTGACAACTTAAAATGTCAAATTCCAGAAAATGGGGAACATATTTTTAGAGTGTGACATTCTGAGCTGTCAAATTACGATTTGACAGCTCAGAATGTCACACCTACTACTACGGTCTAGAATTTAAAAATGAACTATATATTCTATGTTTGACTGTCAAAATTATACGTTCGTCTTTTTCTAGAATTCTGACTTTATAAACTGTGGCACTTGTGGGTGTTATTGTTTGAAAGAGTTACCGTGGTCTTGAAACATATAGCGCTGAAGGAAAGGAACATAGGTTTTAATCAACAAAAGTCTGATACTCTCTCCGTCGCTCCACTCAAAGAGAGTGCAGTCATACAATGTACTTGTATGACTGCACTCTTCATTGGGCTTCTAATTTACTCTGGGCTTTTAAAGATAGGTGGAACAGAGAGTAAAGTCCGATCTCTCCGAATCTCCTTTGAAAAGGGAGTATCCTCCGACCAGACAGGTGTTGTTGTCTGGTGGGCTACTATCCGATAGTTGATTTTGGGCTGTCGTATATGTTCGAATCGCGCAGAGAACTTTGAATGCAGGATTCTTGTAGTTTTTATGTGGCTTGTCATTTTCTTTCTTTGCATATTTTTGTCTACAATGTTTCTATAAACACGAAGTGTGTTAATAACTCAGTAAGAATCTCCCTTCACAGGAATTGAGGGCTCGTAACAATTCTTACTATGCCAAATCTTTTAGAATTTTGTTGGTAATATAGTCTTTAGTCGATGCCAGTGTTGCGATTCCAAGTTCTATGCTTAAAAAAGTCTCTAGTACAACCACAAATCATTAAACCTCCCTTACACTTACTGCTAGAGATGTCACAACCTTCACCTTACATTAAGTATGAAAGTGAGTCTCACAACTGACAGATTCTTATCTGTCAATTGTGAGACTAGTATTTTTTTTTTTTAATGTAAAGCAACATTATAATTGCTTGTTAAATAAACAACACAGTACAGTAATTTGTTTTTCAAATATTTGTATGAGGAATTATATAGTGTAGGCATGGTCGGTACCATCATAGACACTTCGGCCTGACCGCATTTTTACTTGCACTCGAAACAAAAACTTTAAAAGTTTAAAGGTTTGGTTTGACACCGCACTGTAGGATTCAAAGGATTTTTTTTAATGAATCAGACAGAAATTATTGTTATAGTACATTTCGTTCTCTTTTATACACGCACTAGCTTTTGCGGCTAAAATAGGTTATCTTCATACAAACTTTGATATTACATCTTAAAAGGAAACGATGTGAAAAATTTCACGCTCCTAGGTCCAGTACTTTCGGCTGTGCGTTGATATGTCACTCAGTTTCTCCTTTTATAGTTTTGTAGATAACCGTCAGCGATACTTGTTGGTAATGATGTCACATTTCAATTTCTGCATTCTTTTATTTTGTTTGACAGTTTCCCCTTCTAAAATTGAAATTGATTTGAAAGGTTTAGAAACCACTAGTCACTTTTTAAAAGGATTAAAAATATATTTATAATCTATTTGTGTTTGGATTAAGTTACTTTATAAAAAGTGCAAGACAACTACTTTAAGTATTATTAGAAATGACGCTTAAAGTAGTTGTCAGTTTGGTGATTCTGTGCTCTACGCTCAGGACATTCTCTAGTATGACTAAGGCTGAAACCAGCTGTCTGGTTTGCAGACAACTGTCAATGAAATGCTCTTGACAGAGGCCTAGTAATTGTGGTTCTGAATTTTAACTAGCTTGATCTCAATTGTGACTTATCTGGTATCAAAATCTAAATTGAATAGGACTGCTAATAGATTTTAATCTAGGCCTTCGAAGTGCTAGTCGATGTCGTAATGTTTATCAATGGATTTTCAGCTAGTTGTAATAATGCCATCCCACCCAAAGCGTTTTGGGAACACGTTTGTTTTGCGTACAGCTCTGCCCTGCCAATTGCAAATGCAGATATCGACACTTTTTTGCAAAAATGTCACCTCAAGGAACTAATCTATAACAAATTAATTTTGCACATTCTTTTTTCATTATTTAATATGTTATGACTATTACTCCCGACAGGTATAGGTCACGGGTTCAAACCTAGCCAGGCGCATTACTTTGTGTAATTTATTTCATCACCACTGCTCTCAAAACAGGGAAGGAATACTTCGTGAGGAAACTGACATGTTCTAAAACCAAAATTTCGAAGACGTGTGATATCAACCAATCCGCACTGGGCCCGCATGATGGATTATGGCATTATGCAGAGGAATAAGGGAAATTTATGAAAAGTTTTCAGAATAAATGATAATTCATGATTACTATAAAAATAGAAGGCAAGATGAATAGAATGAACCACGTGAATAGATTTTATTGCTAGAAATAGACCATAACAGAGAAGTGTGAAAAAAAGAAAATAATTTTTGACTCGTTTGCAATTTTTTTTTTCTCTTGTCTACGATATTTTGATCTTTGTACAATTAAATGAGGCAATCTAATGGCTTTACTATAGTTAGTACTGGAATTTCGGAAGGTTACTAAAAGGAGATCCCAATGAATGCTCCTTCTATTGTTGGGTCTCCATTTAGTTAGAATCTGCTGTTTAGAGATGAGACACTGTGTTTTCTGAGCCTTGTATGTCTTACAGTGTTTCTCACACTGTCTTCTCCTTTTAGCTTGTGCAATATGCTATTAGATGGAATTAGTTACCTTGTTGGAAATAGTTCATCTTCCTAACGTACACGCAGACAAGAGCCATGAGTTGTAACTGCGAGAGCCTCTGCCTGGTGGATGGGGGGAGTGGCAGTAGATCCCGCAGGTTGGAGATCTCTGCATTGATCAGGTCACGACGCATCTTGCTTGCGCCTTTCGTTGACTTTGTTGGTTCGAATCTGGGGAATGGAAAAGTATGGTTAACACTTTGTTTTGGACATGCCTAAAGGAATTTATTCAATGTGGTATAATTTACATATAGAGTGACTAGTAATTAGTGACCGATACTTCAACACGTGATTGTAGGCATGGTAACGAACAACTTTTACTATGTAGCCAAAGCTGAAATCGCGAAAAAATACCTGCTGGTCAGTAAATTTATGTTCGCTTGTCAAAATGTACTTGAATTTGATCGGCGCACTCTGTTCCCGCGCGCCCAAGGAATTATCAGCAAAAACGTAGGGACTCTGCAAAACGGTCGAAGCTTGCTGGGGCCCAGGGTCTCTTTCTGAAAGGAAGACTTAGCCCCATTGCGAAGAGCAAAGAAGGAACGGGGTGGGGTGTTAAGTCAGTAAGAGTCTGACATTGTTTCCCGCTTCGCACAAGGGCGGGATTCGTCGTTGGATGATTTTTGCCAACCATAAAAAAACTAGCTGATTTTTTTCGAGATCTCTAGCTTGGCACTTAGTAAAAGTTGTTTGTTATCATGATTTTAATCATGAATGTGTTTAAATATCGGTCACTAATTACCTGTTACCCTATAATATATATTTAGTAAATTGTTGATTCACAAATTATGCGCATAAGTATTGTGTGCGTTTACGCCTCAATGTTGACTGATGTGATGAATGCTACTGTGGCATCGTGTTCACAAGATTTTAGCACTACATGCCGCATTCCTTTTTTGGATCTTCCAGTAATAGCAGCATGTACTAATGATGATGTGTACACATACTTTTCAATATATTAGTTGATGATTTTGTTTTATTTGATTATTAAAATCACATCTACGTTCCATCAGTAATTGTACGATTTGAAATATTTTGATATATTAATTTAAGAAATCAACTGTGTATTTAAATTAAGCACAGCCTAATGTAAAAACTAGGTATATAATCTAATCCAAGTAGATAATATAATAGGTACAAAAGTACAGAATACACTCGGGCGTCGAAGTACTACATTGCTGTCATGCGGAGTTGTGTCCAAAAAGAATATTTTACTTGTATTGTCACGTTGAATGGCAATGCTAATTCAATGTGATTTTTTATTAATTTTTCGTATGCGTTTGTCCTGCAGTACGCGTTGAAATATTAAGGGTTGGAACGTGTTTGCTTCTTTTAGGATGTAAATTGATCTTAATAGACGTCATAATCATGAGATCACAACAATAATTCCGAGAAAACTTTATGTTATAATTCCTGCATCCTTTTGCAACCATATTTATAAGAATTGCCGAGGTGGTCTGATTCACACCCACGCAAATGCAGGAAACAATAAAAACGCGACACCTAGCCCAACTTTTCCTCCTTTCTACTAAGAAAAAGATTCAAATAGAAAGCATTCCAAGTTCTAGGATGTGAGACAATGCGCGGATGCCCCGTTCCGGACAGGTGTCCGCACTTCTCGTCGCAAGCGCATTAACATAGCGATCTCGCGGCAAAGTTGTGTAATATGTGCGCAGGATACTTTGATTTATCGTTTTGACGGATTCGCTTTTCAACTTTTAGTTCTTTTTTTAACGTTTCGGATTTTGAAAGGTCTTTTAAGAGGCGCGTGCGCGGGATGTTATTATGTTTTTTTTTAATTTTGACTTTTTTATGAGGTGACGATTGTTTGGTTGCGGTTTTGTTTGAAGGGACTTAATTATGATAAAGGTGTGTCATACAATGTTACATATGTCTAATCATACAAAATTGTATGACATTAGTTTTATAACTACAATTTAAAAATATAAAGTCGCTTCCCGCTGTCTGTCGCTTTATATGCTTAGATGTTTAAAACTACGCAACGGATTTTGATGCGTTTTTTTTAATAGATAGAATGATTAAAGGGGAAGGTTTATATTTAATATCACCATTCTACACGTGCGAAGCTGGAGGTTGGCTAGTTATTGATATAATGCTTGTATTACTTACAACTTTCAGTAAAAAAAGAACATTTCTTTGGTTTGATCATTATATCATCATCATCACTTTGTTCAAGTTTCTACTGAGCATAGACCTTATCCGTTATGTCTATGCAACGGATCCTAGTGAAGGCAAGATCTAATCTTCTATATAAATGATATCTACTGCACTTATCTTTTTTTAGTGCCTAACTACATATTCAATCATATTATATCTATAATATGAAAATGAATCGCAAAATGTGTTTGTAAGCGCAAAACTCAACAACACCTGGACCAATTTTACAAATTCTTTTTTTGTTAAGTTTATTATTGTAAGAAGAAGGTTCTTATGAAATAAAAATTAGGGTAGAGTGGGGTAGAGTAGAGCAGAGTGGGGTAGAGTAGAGGAGAATGGGGTGAGGTAGAGTGACGTGAGCGAAGCCGCGGGCAAAAGCTAGTTTTAAATAAAAACTCACAACAAAATCTACATTTTGACAGAATAAATTGACATAATAATATCGTGACATATAATATTATATCGACGTGCGACGCTTGCGCAGCATGATTTGATTTATTGCTAAAGGATTTGTTTATGGTTGCTCTTTTCCTTTTTTGTGAATCGTTTTTGCCACTTCAATGGGAACTGTTATTTTTATTCCTTTCCGACTTGCATTTATGTTAAAATAAATCAGTTACACCCGCGTTTATAACAGAGTAATTACTTGTTCATAAGTAATTTCTTATTTGGTAATTACTGGAGGTTAGAAATCTTCATTCAAAATTTCAAATTTTCGCAACAATTTATTTTAGAATGCTAATTGTTACTTAAATAGTTTCTTTTACTCAAGTAATTAGTTTTACTTGTTTATCAATACGATTGTTAATGTCTAGCAGCAGTCGGCTGTTTCAGAGTTTCTAATTCACCAAAAATTACTACATCAATTGATTGAAAATCAATCACTATCATCAATCGATTTCATTTTAAATCACAACTGCAAAGAAAACTTTTATTTTAATATGTTGCAATAAAATATATTTCATAATATTTTACAATAAAATCTATTTTATTGAAATACATACTCTCATCTATACAGAACCCTTCACTGAGCGTGGTCCAAAACGCATTTGACCGGATTCCATTCGTCACGCGTGCGGTTTTACGTTTATGTTTTTCAAGGGCTTAAAGGCCCGCTATCGTACACACACAGTTCACGAGACATGTTGTGTAATAGGCACGTGCGTAGGATTCATTGATTTATTGTTGCGACGAGTTTGTTAGGAAGTTTTTTTTTTGTTTTTTGCAGAAGACGACCCTTACCACGTCCTGTATGTATTTTAACACAAAAATATTTGAAAAATAATTTTAAGCTCGCTTTAGAGCATCAAATGTTACACGTTTTATGAAAAAAGAACCCGCCAAGCTAATAGGTACCATATGTTAATTTCTTAAAAGGTTTTTTTCTAAAGTGCTGCAGAGAAAATGAGGGTTACGCTAACCCATTACAAAACTTTTTGAACAATAAAGGGCTTAGAATTAAACCCTGTGAATTCCATATTACGTGGATATGCAAATCATGTGTTTCGTTAAGTAAAAATTTTGGTTTAGAAACCATTTTTGAAACAAATAAGTATATGTTTTTTTCATTTTTGTTTCAATGACATAAGAAAATACAAGGGCAGCCGTTTAAGATACTAAAGTAGGGTGGTGGATCGTATCAAACGCTTTACGTAATCCCCTCACGCGCAGGATGCATTGATATATTGCTTTGGTTACAGAAGCCGTGCTGTTTTATTCATATTTTTTCTTGCAATGAGAATTATTGGGAATCCTTTAAGGATCGAGTATGAGAAAGTTATTGCTCTACGATTTTGAGAATTGGAGATTTTCAATGAATGTTTTATGGGAAATTGTTTTTATTCTTCTATATTTATGAGGATATTCTGCTTATACAATTAAAATTGTACACATGAAAATATAAACAGAAAGTCATGGACAAATAGTCAAACAAAAATACCTGTAAGTAATGAGGAAGGTAGGTTAAGGAAATAAATTGCATGAAGTAATGAGGAAAAGAAAATAATAATAATTCGTAGAAAAATAACTGATGTTTCTCACACTTCTCAGGAAGGAACTGATTCTCTAATATCCTTATTTGAAATTTAATTGCTCTATTTTATACTCCCAAAATACCTTCTAATTAAAACTAAAACGACTTGACAAACCAACTTTATTACATCATAATTGAATCAAATAAAATAAATAGCCTATAGACGAAAAAAACAAAAAAAAACACGTAAGGAAGTGTCTTTCCGTCCGTCCGTGGCATGTTAACATGCGCTAGCGCACCCGACGCGCAGCCGACGCGGGACCTTTCATCTCACTTGGGAGTCCTTTTTATACCTCGTTCCTTTTTCAAACCCCGTGATTAGACTTTTTTTTCAATCGTTAAATATGATTGTGGGAAACGAGTGGCCAGTGTTATTAATTTGTTGGTTTTTGATGATCGATTGGCATAATATCGATTTTGTTAAGATTAATCGATGCGATTGAGATCATTTGGCTAAGTGTATTTGTCATGTTTGAGGTGTATTGGCATTTAATGTTTCTGAGTAATTCAATTAGTAAGGTCAATGTCAAGATTTTTTTCTTGTATGACTATGACCTTTTAATAAGGTAGATCCGGTATTTGTATATATGTCATCCAGGAACTAGTATTTGTATTATACATTTTTATTAAAATATATTTAATTAGGGAGATACATTTGAGATTCAATGCCGTTATATTACTCCAGGTCGTCAATATCACCTAAAAACTAAGTTCAAAATGTTATTTACATTTTCTTTAACTTCGTTATTTAAATGAATATTTGCTGTTATTTTTGATTTTATTAACCGTAAAAATGCTGAACCGTTTTTTTATAACCCACATAGAAAGTAACTTACAAGTTTAACGGTAACGTGACAGTATATTTTGATATTTATTTTAATTTTGTTTATATTTTAATAAGAATATTATAAAAGTGATTGTATTGTTTTAATAATTATTTAGTAGGTTGTCAAACTATAGTTTTAGCTGCCACCCGCATGAAATCCGGGATACTTTATTAGCTATTTCGTAACTGTTCACACGTTTAAGCGTAAAAATGTAACAAACATACGCACACATATGTACACATATCCGAACTCTCTTTTTAACAATATAGGTAAGATACTCAATATTCAAAGAGGACTCATAAAGTACATCTCATTAACTTTTTCTGTACACAAAGATGACCTCATCAAACCTTCCGGAGATGAGACCCTATTTTTTAAATATATCAAATCAAGAATGTATCTGTAAAATCGTTTACACGTCTGGCCACAAAAAGCGGCATTCCTTACATACTGTACCGTGTAATGACGTGAACGCTTCACGCTGAATTCTGTAAGTTGAGCGTTTAAATTCTTCCGTAATACATTAGTGGACATCTGTTGTTGTAACTGTGGATGCAAATGGTGTGATAATCTTGGCCGGTAGTGTAATGTTTTATGGGGTATTGCGTGAAACTTTGTTCTCGCGATAACCTTTGTTTTTTGTTAAAGGGATAAAATTATTTTAGCAAGTGAAGAAAACCTAATATCGTTATAATTTTTTTTTTTCGATGGGTAAAATCTCCCGCCATTGGGTGGAGTCTTATGGTTAACTTAGCGAGCGGACGGATTCAATCAAAGTATTTGTAAAGAAACCAACTCTTCAGAAAATTGGTTTTTATAATGATTAATTAACCATCATCATCATTTCAGCCAAAAGTCATCCACTGTTGGACATAAGCTGCCCGAAGTGCCTCCACAAATAACGGTCCGGTACATATTGCATCAACCCTTAAAAGACACAGACACACCCGTATTGTCGTGTCGTGGCATTGGGGTCGAAAGGTTCTGGAATGGCGACCGCGTACCGGAAGACCTAGTGTTGGAAGGCCTCCTTCAAGGTAGACCGACGGTTGATTTATAAAGAAAAATAATTGCATATATTTTCTTAACACGAGCCATAAAAAAAATATTCATGCTCACACCTTTTCTCTTATGTCATAAATATACTGAACATTCAGCAAAGTTCACAAGCGTAAAACGATAAAACAAAAAATATAAACATTATATCCTGTATAAAAGCCATCTTCTATAACAAAAACATAAAAATAAAAATAAATTTTCTTAACGGTAATGATTTCACAGAAATATTTGTGTGCAAAAAATGTGTTATTTAGAGGCTACCATTTTCCTCTGTGCCGTTTTTTATACTTTCTTTTTATTATTTGTAAAAAAAAATGTCGGATAGCTTTAATAAATAAAATAACTTTATTTATTTATTAATTGACGTTATTTTAGATATAAAATTGAAAACAAATAAGGAACTATAGCTTGTTTTTAACAAGTTTTCGTAAATTGAGTGCGTGCTTGAGTTCAATTATTTTTGTTTTCCTATTCATTTTTAACACCATTTTATTTATAGTGTGCGCGTGTTCTGAGCGTGAAATTAGAAGGTCGATGTGTGTGGCTTGAAGTGTAACCTTATAGAGACATTAAAATATTAGTGAGATTTTTTACACGTTAGTATTTTGAAACAATTATGTAAAGGTGACGTAAGTTTTTCAAAGAGTTTAAGTAAATTATACATTACTACCGACCCGTCCCAGCTTCGCTCGGGTGAAATGGTGATATCTTACTAATATTATAAATGCGAAAGTTACGATGTTTGGATGTTTGTTACTCAATCACGCCAAAATGACTGGACGGATCTGGATAAAATTCGGCACAGGCATAGGATACACTCCGGAATAGGACATAGGCTACTTTTTATCCCGGAAACCCCAATACATATATATATAAAGCTAGTTAAATATATGATGCATTTATTATGTCTTTAAACCATCCTCTTGAATCACTCTAACAATTGAAGAAAACCGTATCAAAATCCGTTGCGTAGTTTTAAAGATCTAAGCATATATAGGGACAGCGGGAAGCGACTTTGTTATATACCTACTATGTAATGATGTATGACTTACCATACGTATCATCATCATACGTATAAGAAACGTAAATTATATAAGACATGGGCCCTATTTGGTTAGAATATATTCAATTAGATTTCTAATTTAATACGTAATACCAAATAGCCTTAAACTTACCATTGAAAGAACTTTTCTACTTTATTTATTTGCAAATACCTAAATCTTCGATTTTGAAAGTAGGAAATAAACCTCGCCCGTACATTTCTATTTTTGCCGCAACATAACTTCTGGTAAAACTTTGAAAACTTTTTATGACTTTGAAAACAGTCCCATTTGCAGGAAGCAAATCAAATACCTACTTCGTTTCTATTTTCATATTTGTTTTACTTTAACAAAAACAGCTATTCGCTAATTATACCGCTTATATATTCCTATATTAAAAAGTATACTCAAAACACACACTTGCATACAAGGTGGACCGATGAACTTTTAAGGTTTGCGGGACACCGATGGATACGAGACGCTCACATCAGTATTGGTATTGCCCACACATACACGCTAGTGCAGCAACTAAGTATTATCAAGAATTTGTTTAAAATAGGTTTATTTTTAATCTATTTACAAGCGAAAAACGACTAAGTTCAGAAACTATAGTTCTGACTGGTGCTGTTATAACAACTACAAACTTATAATTAGGCAGGTAGGTTCTTATAGGGTGTAGACATCCGCTAAGAACGGATTTTACGAAAATCCACCGCTCAGGGGGTAAAATGGATGTTAGAAGTTTGTAACGAGAAACCGACTTTTACGCGGGCGAAGCCGCTGGCAGAATTTAGTAATATTCTAAATAATTTTAAATTAAATAAAATCAATCATTTTATTTCAAGTAAACCATTCACAGGCACTTTTTAAAAGTCAAGAAGTCTGTCTGTCCGAAAAAAACAATGATACTAATTGCACATTCTAATGCATTGATTTCTATGGAGAAGAATGTGCAAGAAATTTTATGGACACTCTTTTCAATCATGTTATGTATGACAAGTGTCTCGGTTACATGTTTATCGTCGAATTCTGTGAGGACAATGTAAATAAATAAAAAAAGCAATTCTAAATATAGCTTTTTAAAAATATACATATATTTTAATTTGTTTAAAAAAATAATTAAAATGTAGATAGAATAAACATTTCGATGCCTCCCACGTAAGTTGTTGTAACCCACAAAATGGCGATTTTGGGTTTTTTATGCAAAAGAGTCTAATTTTATGTAAACTATCCTACAAAAAAACAAAAAGTCCAAAAAACCTATTATTTAAGGTACTTTTGAAACGTATAATGTTGTATGTTTCGAATGATTGCGGCGTAGACTGTAGTATTTATTACTTGTATTGGTTTACAACGGGGAAAAGCGCACGTGCGTCCGTTGTATGTAACACATATAACAGATTACGCTGGAATTCGCTGCCAGTTGCACCTCTCACGCAATTTTCACGTCGTTAATTTAATATTCTAGTAATTACTATTCTGTTTAATCTTATCTTTAACTAACATGATAACCATTTAAAATATGGTATTGATCCCATACAACAATTTACGTCACTAATTTTAAAATTATTTTATGTTAAGTGATACGTAAAACATTTTACTTCGATGCTAGATATGTAAAAGTAAGTTGTAACATCACATACAACGATTTACGTCGCTATTCGTTTGAAATAAGTACCTTGTATGTATTTTTCAGGGAGTGTTTTATGAATATCACTGAAGTCAGAGTCATTCTAGGCAACCATTTTCAATGAATCTGAGAAGTTTTAAATGACTAAATTAACAGATGATGGTATTTTCGTAATTTTGGACCTTGAAACTGCTCACTTACTCGTATTTCATAGCTGTGTAGTATAATAACCATTTGGATTACGACTGTTATAGCCATTTTTGTTTATATTGTATTATTATTATTATAGCTAGCCTGTGCTGTCCTACTTATTACTATATTAAGACAGAGGTTTAAACTTTAACTGTAAGCACTATTTCAATAAACTAAAAATAAAAAGGTGACAGAGAAAACGCTGTATAACTATGGCTAATTTAGTTACAGGAGAGCCAAGTTTAGAATTAATGCTGATACTATTGTGAGACATAAGTAAATAAGAATAAATTGCCTGTTGCCATTACTGAAACTTCAAACTTCAGACGTGTGTAAACAACAGTTTTCCCATTTCTATAAGTGATTAAGTTCTTTATAAGGTGTAAGTTAAATTTGATATACTAACAGCAGTATTAATCCCCGATCAAAGAGATATTTAACAGCCTGTGAAAAAGTGAGGGTCTGTCAAAACCATCGTTTGTGGCCATTTCAAGTCTTTTCAACTGCTTGCATGTTGAGTCACACTATGTTTGACTAAATTCATTAATGTTATATTAAGACAGAGGTTTAAACTTTTAGTGTATATAGTAATAACGTATAGCTTTCGCCTAAAGAGTACACAGAGAAAACAAGATCTGAAAGATAATAATATCGTAAAAATAAAAGAGGTTTGTTCTGAAGATTCAATATTAATTTAATGTTTTATCAGACTGTAAGGTGATGACCACTTCTTTCAACAACAATACCTTAAAATGCCGAAATGCTGATGATATTAATACACCACTTAGGTGCATGAAACCAGCTTTTTGGGGTCGGGAAACAAACCCTCTATTGTACCTATATTACGAGCAAAACTTAATATTTGCGGGCTTTTCTAGATTCAGTGTAAGTTATTAAACACTACTTATTTACCTATCGTTTGTCTTGGATATGGTTATGAAAAGAAGAAGAATAAAGCATATTACAGGATGAGCTATAAGTATAGTCACTTGAAAAAATTACAAAAATTACGAGAGAGGAAAAGATTACAAAGTAAAGATTGGGGGAGGAGTGATATAAAAGAAAAGGTTAGTGATAGTGAGACGGGTAATACGACAAAATGGAAGAATAAGCTTGTTCCACCGACTCCAAATCACATTGAACTAAGATAGGAATATGATGATCATTTACCTATTTTTAAATCTCATTGGTTACTAGAATTTTCTTAACCATTTTGGTTACGATACTTTTTTGAGTTTTGATTATTTAAACTGTAGTAAAAATTTGATTAAAGGACGATGTAATTAATTGAAAGTATAATTTAAATTTTAAAAAAAGTAAAAAAAATATTTTCAGATTTTTTAAAATGATTTTTAATCTTAATCTATAATGTTTTCCTAATCTTTAAAATATCGTTTCTTATTCTAAACTCTAAACCCTAAAATGTAAAATTTTGATAAACTTGATTGAAAATATTCTGCTTTTTTTGTATTACGGTCACGTATCAACGAAAAGGTATTTTCCTAAATGAATTTAGGCTGAAAAAACATTGTATTTATTTTATTATATCAAGTAATGATACACATACCACACCTTTTTTTTATTTGTGTTCGACGTAAATTGATGTAAGTATCAGATATGATCCAAATCGGCTCTTGAACTCCCGTGTATAATAAAGTAAGTGATAGTTACAACATTTTGTGAGGACCTCATGTCGCGGTAAACAGTTGTAACAACAAAATTCAAGAAACTGTTAAAATTATAAAGTAATGACGTGTAGTAAACGATAACATATTAAAAACTATATGCTCGTACCGAATTTCAAAAAGATTCTTTGAAAAATGTGAATTGTATCGCAAAAAGTATCTTTAAAACGCTCTCCTGTAAAATTGCATTTTTGGGGTTACAACAACTTACGTGGGAGGCATCGATTTATTTTAAAAATAAGAAACGAAAATCAATTCAGTAGTTGATTCTGAATACTTTCAGGATGTGATTTTTTGTTACATGTTGTATGTACTCTTTTTGATCATTCATTCTATTGCTTGATGGGAACTTTGACTCAACACTGGACTATAAAAACTAGTTACAATAAAGCTAAACGCTGAGAGTAAATTTTTATTCAAGCGTGAAATTCGGTATTACTACTTAAAGTCCTCTCTACATTAGTTTGGTCTGAGTCATAATTATTGTACCTAATAGATTTTGAGTTCTCTTAATTATAGTGATTTGATACCAATTTATTAGTTTTTTTTTTTTTTATATAAATAACGCTTGACTGCGTTCCCACATACTCGTACAGGTAAGTTGATTACACGCACTAGTTTATTAAGAGTCTATTCACTCTAGTCTTGAAGAGACTTAAATAACCATACGTGAAGATTGCGTAACGGTTTTTTTTATGGTAAAAATCATCAAATGATGAATCCTGCCCTTGGGTGGAGTGGGAAACAGTGCCGGTCTCTTACTGACTAATCTAACCTACCTCGTTCCTTCCTTGCCTTGATCCCAGGGCCCTGGTAATACGATTCGACCCTGCGGAGCCCCTACATAACGTAAGGGCGAATACTCGCCGTATATTAGCATTTCAAGAGTTTTTTACAAACGAAATCGCTCAGAAATCGACAATGGGGTCGCGGCTAGCCAAGAAGAGGATGACGGAACGACTAATATGCAAGAAATGGCTCAGGCCCGGGAATAACAGAACAAATGAAGGGAGGCGTCCTTCTAACAGTCGGATAGTATGGGTTAGATATAATATTAATATTACAAATATGTAACCTTAATTATACTTTATTCTGTTTCAAGGATATTTTATGATTTTTATTTTTACACACGCTATCACAGTATTGTCTCAATGTAGTTTTTTTTATCAGCATATCATAGTGACCCTGCAGAAGGGTCGAAGCCTACTGGGCCCAAGCGTTCGCGTCTGAAAGCAAGGCTCTAGCCTAGGTATAAAAGCAACGTAGGTAAGGGTTAATTGTTTAGCTAGTAAGAGTCTGATACTATTCCCATTTGTCACGATTTGTCATTGGATGATTTTTACACACTATAAAAAACCCAAAGGTTCACTGGTTGAGATTACTTTGTTGCATTAAGTCCGTCTATGACTGTCCGTCTATAACTGTACTTAAAGTTAAATGTTCTTAAAGTTTAAATAAATAGACAATGATGAAATTTGACTATTAAAGCAAAGGAGCAAAGAGGTTTCAACAAGGAAATCCTTTCAAAAAACTATTTTAGTTTACAGTGAAATATTTTCCCCTGTCGTGTAATATGGAACTAGCAATTATACTGATGTTTATCTGCAATCTTTCAAAACTGAAAGGTCTTACTAAAACTGATGTCTGGTATCATATCATCAGCCTTATAATGTTCCCACAGGTGGGATTCAGGCCTCCTCTCTAGGAGAAAGAATGTGCCGCAGAATATATGAAAGAATTGGCTGGGTTTGAACCCTTCGACCTTCAACTTGTAAGTTAGGGCCTTTATCATTCGGCCACCACTGCTGCGTCTGGTAGGACTTCGGGAATATTTGATAGAGTTTACCGTTCTTTACGAGATAGCCTGTTATGCTGCAAAGAGATATACTTTTGATGAACAGACAATTAAATTTTTGTTAGAATTTGATTGTCAATTGTTTTATCAAGTCCCCAATAAAGATTTGGAAGTCATATTGCCAGCAGCCAAAAAACTATGTGTGATGTTTTATGTTTGAGAAAAGACAGTGATAGTATGAGTAGATTCATTTATTATGATGTATGAATGAAGTTGTCCCGCATACATAATATTATATACATACATATGTATATAATATTATGTATGCGGGACAACTTTGATGCCTTCTTCAGGAATTGGCAAGAAGTGGCTTAACATTTTGAATACCGTAATAAGAGACATAATATAAAGACAATAGGTGTACTAACTCCGACGTTCACTGGGGGGCAAGAGTTTCAAGCCGAGAAGACTAGAAGAAATTAAGGGAGGCCTTTACCCAACAGTGGGATAGCATAGGCTAGATATAACATAACATATATATGAATTAATGTTTAATGAAAGCTGCAATACTGCTATAAATAGGAAACGAAAAACGATTTTTCTTGTACATTTTATAATAAAAATCATACACGTGCTAAGCATCACGAAAATCGACATTTAGCACTAAAAATATCTTTTTTATGAAAAGGTTGATCACGATTTCTTACTACGTAATATTTAGTCTCAAATATATTACCATACAAGGTTACTAGCTTGTTGCATTACCTAACTACAGGCTGTACACCCGGCAGCTAAATCCGTATATATATGCAAATTAATTCACGCAGTAAACACCTCTAATGTAAAAGGTTTAGTGGTGATAACAGTGTAAAGGTTTTCAGAAGTTATGTGAAAGAAAAGGTTGACGGAAAAAATAATTATCACTTTTCTGGCAGAAGAAACTTAGTTGAAGGAGTGCTATAATATTTTGTAACGGCTATTTTGAAATAAATGCCTGAAAATATTCGATTTTCGTATTATCTTATATGTTGTGTAAAAATGTAGGTATGTACTATTTGCATTGTATGTTTTCAGGCTTAATTTAATTTAAAAATGCAATTTACAGGTAACATAGAATTAAATAAACAACAAAATTTAATTAAATGATTGGAATTTATTAAATACATAAGTCAAGTATATACTTGATTTATGTATAAATAGCTTAAACTTTAAAAAGAGATTTACCCGTTTTGTAAAAATTATGTTTCATAATTTGTAATATTTCGATATTTAATCAGTTTTACTGATCTTATGTGTTTAAAGCAATCATTATAAAATAACAAAAAAAAAAAATTAACGACAATTCTTACCTTAAAAACATCTTGACTGCTTAAAAATAAAAGTCTCCAAAACAAAACTACCAAACAAATAAACACCTCGAAACACAAAAATTAATCAATTCATTTTAAATTACATTTATAATGAAAATAAAAATAAAGTAAACACGACCACACAGCTCGAACGTCGAAGTCTTAATGATAACTAAATAAAAACAACCCTTCACACTTTACTTCACGAAATGAATGTTAATTGTAGCAATAAAAATAACAATAAAGAGCACGTGTTCGGCATTATTTAACAATCGAATAAAACACACGGTTTTTCATAAGGCACTAGTTAATAAAGAACTATTATAATTTAAAATGTTAGCGCGTCAATTTATGCGTGAGCTTTTTATTCGAATGAGATTAAGGCTCGATCCTGAAGCTCCGATACTTCCGTGCGCCGGCGCACCAGGAGAACGACTATAAAAAGCAACTAAGCCTCTCTTTCCCGCCAGCCTTATTTTTCTTTTTACATTGAAAAAACATGCGCGAGCGCCTTAACGAATCCCTATGCGTGGAGGGGACTGATCCAATTTCATATTTTCAAAACACTTTAGTCTTGTCATTTTGAAAATGGAACTGTCGTAATTAAGAAAAAAATATTCTTTTGAAGGTTTTTATTCGAGCGCGGTTTAAGCTAAGAGCGAGTGAGACAGCTATATTTCTGTGAGGTACGTTTTTCCAGTATCGTTCGTTGTTTCGAGCGAAAGAAATGGAAAGAGTCGTTTGTTACTTACATCGCTTTAGATTAATGAGTCCGAGAGAGATGTAGGTAATGGCGGGGTAATTACTGTTGTTTCGCGTAAACGAGACGAAACTATAATGATTGGGCGCAATGACAGTTATTGATATTGTCGTAATCAGCGTCGATTTGTGGCTGGGAGATTTGCCGTAGAGGTGGGGTGCGCAAGCGCAACTAGATCGCTAATGTTAATTACAATTTAATGACGGCGTAGGGATTCGCTTGTTTTTATGGTGGATGGCGTATTAATTCGCGCATGCGTAGCTAGTCGTTAGTAAGTACTTGTTATATTTAGAAGCCTTGTAGTATTTACTGTATGTCGTTCATTAGGTGATAATTAGTTAGTTCTAGTTAATTTCATGTTGATATTTATTAATTAGTGTCATGTTTAGTTTTAGGTTGTTTGTTTACTATTTTAATTATTGAGGGAGGGTTAATAAGAGTACTGGTTTAATTTCATTTAAACTTTTGGAAATTTTCATATTTATTTATGTCGAACCTCAAAGACATCATGTAATTTTATTTATTTCTATGAAAGTAATATTATTTTTGGGTTTCTTGTGTTTATCTCATATTTCAGTGATTTCTGGCGATCTGTATAAGATGCAATTCTATGAATATGAAAACAATGAAATTGAGTTAAATAGTTGTGGAATATTTAATATTCTGTCGTTTAGTCAAAAAAAGGAACGACACAATTATTGTATTTTTTTTTTACTAGCGACCCGCCCAAGCTTTGCACGGTTGCAATGGTGATATTAAATATATTATACATGTATTGTACATATAAACCTTCCTCTTGAATCACTCTACCTATTTTTTTAAAAAAAACGTTGCGTAGTTTTAAAGATTTCAGCATTCATAGGAACAGCGAGACTTTGTTTTATACTACGTAATGATACTGGTATGACATTTATGTGTGTTTGTTTCCACAAAACCTTGACTAGTTTCTTTAAAATTGTTACAAACTTTGATCACAATAAAAACAATTAATTAGTCTTTTGAACATAAAATAGTTTTTCTCAAACTAATTTAATAAGAACATTTTCAAACGGTATCACATCGATATGGGTAATGGGTAGCTCGTTGTCCGAACGTTCGATAACCGTCCGGTGCACCTCGAAGAGTTGTCAGCAAACTGTAGGGGCTCAGCAGGATCGAAGCCTACTGGGGATATGATGTGAAAGTGAACATCAGGGCCCTGGAACGAAGTAACGTTTAACAAATAACCGTTTTTTCTTTCTTTCTTTACATGACATACAAACAAAAACTAAAAAGTCACACAAAATGAGATGACCTCTTTTATAGGTTGATTTGTAAAACAAAAATAAGAACTCTTTATCAAAAAAATATTTTGTACTCTAAATTACGTCATTTGGAACTGTCGAAACAGGTAAGGTTAAAAGAGTGTCCAGCTGCACGATACTTGTTTAGTAAAGCACTTCTGCAAATACAAGTAAACAGTATATTTAATTAAATTATGAGAGCAGTGGTGGCTGAGTGGTAACAGCCCCGGCTTATGAATACTAAGTCACGGAGCCAAACCCAACCCTAAGTCCCAGCAGTGGTTTACTGAGGGCTTGTACCAGTGTTTGAAAGTAGGGTCTGACCACAGTATGAAGGCAAAGAAGGAACAGGTTGGGTCGTTTAGTCAGTAAGAGATTAACACTATTTCCCGCTCCACCGTGATTCGTCATTATATGATTTTTCCCGCCATAAAAAAAATAGTCTCAGCAGTGGAAATATTAAAAAGGCTGATGATGATGATAATATTTAATTTGATACACTAAATGATAGTGTGCATAATTGTATGCAAGTCAGCATTATTTTGACGTGACAACGTCTTAAATTAGGTTGCGGCTGGGAAACACTTATGAAAAAGTGTAACGCTCGGTAACTTTACGATGAGTCACCCAACGAGAGAGAGGCCCGCCGAATGCCTTGCGTCTCTCTCCCACTCAACTATGATCGGTCTGCCGCGCGCGCAGCAAACAAAATATATTTCTATAGTTAAAATTTGTGCAATTCTTATTTTCATTCAATTCCTTGTTCCTATTGTGCAATTTAATTATATTCATATCAATAAATATTCTACCGAGAAAAAGACGTTGTCACGTAAAATCTTCGCCCGTAAAACCGACTTTACAGGCAACCATTTTTTTAGGTTCGCGCTTGACCGCTATCTCACCTGATGGAAAGTGACGATGCGGTTGACGATCGACATTTTGGATTAACTGAAATATTTAGTTCGAAAAAATAAAATACATGCCATTTATTAAGAGCATATTTACTTGAGCCCGTCATCAAGACAGCTTCGATAAATAAGACAGCAAAACTTAACACAAAAAGGAAGTTCACAAAACCATCGTGGAATATCCTCAGCAAACATTTCAGATGCCTCAGAAACCTTTAAATTAAAACCTCAGAGTCAAAAGCGGTTGAAGTAAAACAAAAGTTTGAAGATGAGTGGTCGCCCGCGGGCGGCGGGTTACGCAGATAACCGTAATCTGAACATCGGGACTTTAATGTGGGAACTGAACGGAAAAACAAACGGTTTAAATGTTTGCAGAATAATCTATAAAGATTGACTGTTAATATACTCATCCCTGATAAAATGGACAAATATAGTCAAATCTTTCTTTACCTTTACCAAATCTCTATTTTGTTCTTAAAATTTATTTTATAAGAATTTCATCAAGACATTCAAGTTATTAAAAAATAAACTTTTTTTTTAATTGCAATGAACTAGTGCTTGACTGCGATCTCACCTGATGGCAAGCAGTGATGCAATCGTTGATGTTAAGGCGCACTAGTTTATTAAGAGCCTATTCGCTCTAGCCTTGAAGACACCTAAATTATATTCGGACGGAAAGACTGCAGCCGGCAACTTACTACTTAAACAAATTTTTTGATTTGTTAATTTTTATTTTAAAAGGATCATTAGCAATGATGCACCTGTCGAGTCAAAACTCTAAAATCTTATGCATCGACGCCACGTTGCTACTCTTAGGTTTTCTGTAGTTTGCATTTCGCAGAGTCTGCGTTAGAATTGCACAGTTTAATTCCACCCAGTCCATTCCACCATCGGACGACAAAACGTACGGCGTTGCTCCACTGGGACACGGTGGAGATCCTACCCATTTGGGAACACATTCATTTTTGAGCACAGCAAGGAGTCCAATCTTCTGCTGGAGTTTGTGTTTCCTGGTAGCTACAACCTAGGGGTCTTTAAGTCAAGAGTGAATAGGTTATTTCTAGGCAAGCGTACTCCATCGTCGGCCTACTTGAAGTTGTACGATGGCTTTCTAGCTCTTGCGATTATGAGAGTACAGTGATCCTGTCTCTCGAAGATGAAGTCCCCTCGTGGGCAAATGATTAAGCGCTCAGGCCACATCATTGCTTACTATAAGGTGACATAGTGCTCACAATAAAAAAAAGTACTATTCTATTTTTTTAACGTGGTTTTCTTTAACTGTAGTAGAAATTGTTAAATATACCTGAAGCAGTCTCCTTTAACTGAATAGTTTTTAAATATTGTATGTGTCAATATAATTTTCTATATAACTGTGTATTCTTTGTTGGTTACCCAATATAAATAAATAAAATCTGTCAGTAATGTTATCACAATCACTAAAGAGTTACCAGTATCGGTTCTAACTGTAATGTTAACTAACTGACGCTTGGCGGCACTTCAAAGGCGATAAACATCGTGGTTGTCGGTCAGGTGGCCATTTACAAAGAATATTTGGGTGACACCTGTTTGAAAACTGATTTATCAATCAAAACGGGTATTGAATATTAATCTAATTGGTCTTTAATAATATAAACAAAGTAACTATATGCAAAAATCAGGACCCTGCAGAAGGTTGAAGCCAACTAGGGCTATGGGTTCGTGTCTGAAAGTATGGCTCTGGCCCTAGTATGTATGGCAATGTAGGAACGGGGTTGTTTAGTCAGTTACAGTCTGACACAGTTTCCCGCTCCGCCCTAGGGCGGGATTTGTGATTGGGTGATTTTTACTTACCTTAAAAAAAAACATTTGGTCGAGGTACATAAGCTATTCTCTTTCCTAGAGAGGATGCCTGAGTTTCAGCAGTGGGCGCATTATAAGGCTGATGCTATGCTATACTATAGGTACAGAAGTTAAAATGTTTTAAAAAATAAATGCCAATTTATATTTATATTATATTTATTTATTTTAACAAAAACGTCTATCCACCAATTACATTAGTTAAAGATATATTAGACTCATACACTCATCTCACAGAACTCCAGGCATACTGACATGATCGCCTTCCATTCGTCCGCAAACACATCACATTCAGGCTGCGTGTCCAAAAGAGTGTTGAGCGCAGAGAGAGTACAAGGGTTAGGAGACTGTGCTCGCGCAACAGTGTGACTCGCAGGCACAGCGTTGGAGCACAAAGTTAAGACAGCTCGGTAAGCAGCTCTGGAGCATCAATTTTTCCATGAAGGATTTTTAACATTGATAATAACTGGTCATTTTTCCTTCTGACCTCTAGTGAATTATACCCTACAGAACCCAGCAGAAACTTAGTAGGGTACATAAAAGGATAGTATCCGTAGATACGCTTGTAGAGATATCTCAGATAGGCCTTTTGCACTACCAATAACAGTTGTTAACAGCAATATCAACTACTAATGACATTTATTTTTTATGAGTACACAAGTGCTAAAGTTCGCAGAGCCTAAATTCAGAAACGCCAACTTACAACGGCAGTACTGTAGCTTATTGTACACACGAGGTATTGAAACCTCCCCCAGGAATCGTCACATCAGACCAGTCTTGTTATTTTTGCCTCTAGCAGACGCTTGGTATAATGATTTGAAATAACACAAGACGTTTGAGAAGCAGATAGTTTTGTATCAAATAAAAATGTCTTCATAGTTGGAATCATCATCATCTTATTAATATTGACACAGGCCTCGTCTCTAGGAGAGGGAATGTGCCATCTGCGAATTTTTCGTTCTAGGACATGCCGGTTTCCTGACTTTGTTTTCCTTGACTGTTTTGAGAGCAGTGGTGATGAAATAAATTACACAAAGTAATGCACCTGATTGAGTTTGAACCCGCAACTCGTAAGTCGGGGCCTCTACCACTGCTCTCATAATTGCAATATTGTCGGCTTATATCTTCTATAGTGCTACCAAGCTTATCAGAAGACAATCTCCTCAATTCAAAGAACTCGCCCAATTCATACGCAATAAATAATAGGGTGACACATTAGTGAACGTCCGGCGCGTTCGGCGGCCGGCAGTCGAGTGACACGGTGTCATTAGCGCGCGACTCACGCGCAAGCTAAACTGCGCCACGTGCTGCGCCTGCGCCGACAAACGTTGCGCTCACCCTACGTATGCGTACAGGTTGTTTGTTTGTTTAAGATGGGGTTATTTTGAGGAATTTTTGAGTTGTATTGACTTTTGACGTGACAACGTCTTAAATTAGGTTGCGGCTGGGAGTCACTTATGAAAAAGTGTAACGCTCGGTAACGTTACGATGAGTCACCGAACGAGAGAGAGGCCCGCCGAATGCCTTGCGTCTCTCTCCCACTCAACTATGATCGGTCTGCCGCGCGCGCAGCAAACAAAATATATTTCTATAGTTAAAATTTGTGCAATTCTTATTTTCATTCAATTCCTTGTTCCTATTGTGCAATTTAATTATATTCATATCAATAAATATTCTACCGAGAAAAAGACGTTGTCACGTAAAATCTTCGCCCGTAAAACCGACTTTACAGGCAACCATTTTTTTATAGTATCGTTTGACTGGCACATACAATACGGCCGTCGAATCTTGGTGAGTCTGAAATTAGGCTCTGCGGATTTTAGCGCTTGATAACTCACGATACACATAAAGATTTAAAAAATAAAAATAAAAGCTAATAAAAGTTTTTTAACAGCAATGTGCAGAATATGTTTCTCACATTTCTTACTGACAAGTCTAGTATAGATATTTTTATAAAAAAGTTTTGGATGTGTGTATTATATTAGGTTACGGTTAAGTGTATTATATGTCATTATTTTATGATTTTCACCCACATAATTATATGACAAAATCTTTGACATATAGCATAATTAGTCTATGTTTCTATTGTCTAATACAGGTTGGCAGATGTAACATATCTTCAAACTTTTGTTTCTAGAACATGCTATATATTTCCTTACAATATTTTTTTCTCCATTTTGAGAGTTTTGGTTATGAAATAAATTACACGAAATAAACTAATCTGGCTGGGTTTGAACTCCCGACCTACAATTATATAACCACTCGACCAACACTATTCTAACGGCAAAATTGTTAAGAGAAATTGCTAGTATTAACCTTAATCTACTTTATAAAACCATAACTTTATGAGCACAGTAAAACATTTTATTTTAACTAGGTATAGTTAATTAACCAAATTTTGAAACAACCTGTATCCCATATCAGAATGACGACGTATTTAACAATAACAGCAGGGAGGTCTCTGCAAAGAGGCCGGCATGACCACCAAAATCACGTAGCGAGCCACCCTAATGTAAACAATAGACAAAGGTCCCGACACTGTTATTAGGAGACGCGATAACTATCATAGTTGGTGGGTACAGTTGGCGAGATCTTGGGGAGGAAATTGAGAGAAGCCGGGCTGTAGGTCACGTGGATTTTATTGGAGATGGGTGTAAGCTAAAAATGACAGCACTGGTACCAAACACGTTTTTTTTTTATAATGGTAAAAATCATCCAATGACAAATCAGACGGAGCGGGAAATAATGTCTCACTTTTACTGACTAATACACCCATCCCGATCCTACTTTGGTTTAGTTCCAGAGCCCTGGTGTGACACTTTCGCATTCACATTAACCCATGGCCCCGGGAGGCTTCGACCCTACTGGGCCTCTACAGTTTGCTGACCATTCTTTGAGGCGCGCGGGAAAAGTGCGCGCCGTTGACGACTTGGCCTCGGTCCAGACGGTTGGACAGTGAACTACCCATTGCTCGCCGTCCGCAAGTTCACCGTGCCAAACATAGTGTATAGATGAACAGCTGCTGCGTATCACAGATTTGATCGATACCCGCTCGGAACACATGTTTGAAAAGGCTTGACCAGTTCCTAGTACAAGGAAAGTTTTTTTTTCAATAGACTATATTTTGTAGAGTAAAGAACATCTAAAACCCTCATCATCATCATTAGATTTGTATTTAATGTTATTGCTCTACTGTAGCCTGAAAACCAAAGTACGTTAAGTAACTGAAGTATTTACTTTAGGTACTTTAACACTCTTAATCCAGAAATCAGGGGTAAGCTACATACCAGTTATTTAAAAAAGAAATTCACGTGATCCATATTTTTGTATTAGGTACTTTTTACGTCGTCTTCATGCCGGTTAATGTGGTGAAGACTAGTGGTCGTTTTTCGACTCAAATGCTGATGACGATAGTAATATAAAGCCTGTTTGTAAAATGTAACCAGTTTTAGACACAAGTGAGGATAAAATCTCACATTTTTCCATGTTCGATAAAAAAATATATTTAGAAAACTGGCCTTTTAAAAGTCAATAAATGTGAGCATGGATTTTGTTTAATTTTAACCGACATCAGACAGTTTTGAAAATGGAAAATAATATTTAGATTCGTTTTCAATATTTTCAATGACGAAGGAGTAGACTTTAAAGTAATTGTATATAAATATTTCATATTTAAGTTTTTTACATACCTACATATTACCTTTTCAATACCGTTATTATGGACATAATGGAAAGACATAAGTGTGCGAACGCCGGCGTTTGCTCGAGGCTCAGTAGTTTAATGATAAATTAATTAATCTATTTTTTAAGATTTTTTTTTATATATTATCCTAAATAAACCGTAAGAAAACTTTTTAGAAAGGTATCTACGAACAACAAATTGTATGAGTACTTCTGTTTATTTCACAATTAATTGAATTATATTTTTTTTCTTTCAAAATTGAATCAATATTTTTCACATTACTGTGAAAAATGTATAGTACAGTATGCTACAGTATTATTCTTTTCATTATGCGTCCTCCACCTGACTGTACCCGGGCCTCCGTTTTACCAGGAATCTCCGCCGTGTCGTAGGGTGGTGCTCTGATTTTGTCGGTCCTTTTTCACTAAAGAGGTCGTTAAGATGCCATCGTACTGTGAGATCGGGCTTTAAAAGAATTGTTCTTATTTCTGTGGCAATATTGTTGATCCTTGTTAGATTTTAATTAGGAAAATGAATTAGTTTATAGATTTTATACCCAGACACAACAAATTATCGTGCTCATCACAAAAACACACAAATTCTGGGTAAGAATCGAACCTACGACATCCAACAAAGCAGGTATACTAACCACTAGACTCTATAGGCCAATCAATTCAAAATTAACTCTATAATTAACCTAACCTACACTGCACTTCACAATACACCGTGAAATTTTAATTTTTCCCTCAGCGAAATGGTTGTGTCTTGGTAATACAAACGTTTGATAAAAAAATAAAATATTAAAAACAAAAAATGGACCCGTAGAGTGCAAGCAATTATACGTGCGAGAGCTTATTTTGGTTTAAATATTTAATGAATCGGTTTCCTTTGACGGCGTGCTCCTCATGCGACTCTAGTAGTACCCACAAATTACGTCTAATGTTAGTATTGTTTTCGCTTTTTTGAGTTGATAAATATTTTTAATATTTATTTATAAAAAAAAACTTTTTATTTTTTTATTTTTACTGTATACTTCAAAAGTACTCCTTATGACAAGTCATTCTGAGGCGGAAAAACAACCATTTAAATTTCACGGTGTATAATTAATTTGCACTTTTAAAATTTGCTATCAACAACATTGATCTTTTTAATTAATCATCTGCACTTAGATATCATGGCGTCACATTCAAAGTGGATCTTTTCAACCTGATTAAACTTCATTACGTCATAATTTTAATTAAATCAGTAACAAACCTAGCATTAACCACCCAAAGAAGCTTTATAATAGTAACCGTTAACACAAACTATTTATAATAACTAGTTTATTAAGCTAACTTTATTTTAAACCTATAATTTTGTTATTAAAAATTACAGACGCCGATTTTCAAAGTGTTAAGGCCATTCTGAGTCATAATTTTTTTTTTTTGTATCACGGCTCGCTTTTAACTCTTTTGCAAACGACTAAGGCTGTGCCCTGAGTTTGGTTGCGTTAATTTTAAATGTTATGGTGCTGATTTTAGGAGGAGGGATGAAACGCATGTTACAAAAAAAGCCATGAGTATAAATGTGGATGGATGGAGAGGGAGAGGGAGACCAAAGAAAATATGGATGTATTGTGTGAGAAGTGATATGAAAGAAAGAGGAGTTAGTGATAGCGTGATGGGTGACAGGGCAGAATGGAAGAAAAAAACATATTGCGCCGACCCCAAATAAAACGGGACAAGGGCAGGAAGATGATGATGATGGTGCTGTTTTTAGATATTGTTTTTGTGGGAAATCATCAAATGGCATCTTGCTCTAGGATGGAGTAAGATAGCCTGACAAACTTATAGTGACTAAACCCATTTTGTGCCCTTCAGTTGGTCTTTGCATTTCAGGGCATTTAAAGTACCTCCGTACTTTAAAAATGAGTCCCAGGACTTTTAATGGTGATTTTTGAATACTAAGATCGAAATGACTGATTATTATCATACAGAATGCTTACTGAGACAATCATAATTCATCATCATCAGCATTCTCTATCAGTTAGCCAAGGAAATCAATGAATCATATTCTTGGTTAACTGGTAGAGAATGCCTAAAGTATTAATTCCGCCTATGTACTTTTGTGTTGTATCAAGATTTATAAATCAAAGCCATATTGTGCAGTGCTGTTTTCGGGTTTTTTAGTTTTCTATTTTATTTGAGTTTTACTAACCTTCATACATGAAAAAATTCGATTTACGAGTCATCAAAAACTCTGGATGGAGCGAGAGAGAGTGAGAGATTTTTGCAGGCATGCACTTATGTATTACTTCATTTGCCCCGTTTCATTTATTTATTTATTTTATATACAAAAAAGTACAGAGGAGTACTTAATGCCTTAGGAATTTTCTATTGTTTTTGGTGTAAGATTAAAATACCACACCACCACAGTGTTGTCTTTTTTTAACTCAAAGGTTGACTGGTAGAAAATGTCTTGTTGCATTAAGTCCGCCTATGTACCACCACTGTACATGAAGATGAAATAAATAAAATTAAGTGAGTTTAAAGATGAAGAGAAGACAGGAGAAGAATATCTGGAGGGGCTTGGGGAAGATCTTTGCCCAGCAGTGAGACAGTAATGGCTAGTAAAAAAAAAGTTTATAGCTGAGAGACTAGGATGAAAAGCGATAGATGCGAGGCGAACAGGGCCAGTTATTTTGTCGACATTTGGGGATGGCCTAGGTCCACTAGTGGACGTCCTTCAGTTGAAATGATGGTGATAATGATGAAGTAAGTTTACCTTAGTTTAAAAAAAAGATTAATTAAATTTTTATACCTTTGAGATATCACAATTCTAAAGACTAAGTTAGGGTTAAAAAAAATGACGACGATACTTCGATAAATAATCAATTGCTGGTTTTATAGACATTTGCTGATAGACAGACAGACTCCCCCGATCACCAATGAAGGGGATAATTTTATAATCTTTAAGTCAAGCCGTTAGTTACAACGTAAGTAAAATGGACCTCACTTAAGATGCATTTTTAACAACAGGGTTGCCAAACTTGTAATTTTATTTGTTGAATCAAAATTGAAAGATTACAAAGCACGGATTAAGATTACAGAATTTTGATTGAGACCAATTTTAGGGTATAGATTCATGGAATATTCAAATTTTACTGTTTCGGTGATTCATCTAAATGGTGATTTCTGTTCGTTTTAGTATTGTGTATTTCCCATTGCAGTTGTGTTATTAGGGCTGCGTGTTAAGTCGTTTTTTTTTGTACTATTTTTAGGCTGTTTTGGGGTTTTAACTTTATGGTTTCTGTTGATATTTAGATGTTTATTTTAATAACTTAATGAAATAGGTGGAGCACGCCACCATATTCAACGTGAAAAGTTAGCTGATTTGCAAAAGTCTAGTCAATTTCTTAACAGCTAAGTTGACTGTATTACTTCGATATGTAAAGCAGTTGTACGGTAAAAAGAAAATAATAAGAATTAAACTATGTAAAGAATAATTCTGTTTAATGCGATCTAGGTAATATTGTAAAAGCGAAAATTCATATATGATTCATATATTGAGTGTGTATTTTTGATACTCCTTCACGCTTAAATGGCTGAAGGAATTTAGATGAAACTTAGATAGAATAATGAAAACAAAGTATTAAAACCACGCGAGCAAAGCCTCTAGCAGAAGCTAGTTTATTATAAATGTAATGAAAGCTTTAGTGTGTTGAAGTAAAACAATAAAACTGATTTTGCAACACTTAATCAAATACTCGTCTATTTATGGTCATCTAAACTATAATTCAATAGATACTGGAAATACCTTTAAATCTTTAGATTGTACCAATGATACACGAGATGTAATCAAAATAAAAAAAAAACACTAGCATATTCTAGTCAATCTACAAAATTGCTAACATTCATACAAGGCAATCAAATCATTGATGAATTCGGATAAGTGCAATACGCAGTTTCATAACAAATACCTTACACATACAGAAACAATTTTACATGTGAATTGGAAGAATTTGCCTGCAGCAGTTTTCCAGTCCGATTATGATTTAGGTGTCTTTAAGGCTAGAGTAAATAGGCTCTTAATAAACTAGTGCGCCTCATTATCAACTATTGCATTACTGCATATAATCAGGTAGTTATAGTCTAGCCTAGTTTATATAATTTAAAAAGTATAATTACACACATTTAAGAATAATTTTGACACCACCATGAAATACAGATACACAGATATTTTTTTATGGTAGGTAAAAATCATCTAATGACGAATCTCGCCCTTGGGTAAAGGGTGAAACAGTGTCAGACTCTTACTTGTATTTTACCGAGTAACCAATTTACTAAATTTAGTACAGACTAGCTTTTGCCCGCGGCCTCGCCCGCGGGGTATTGGGGTTGGGGTTGGGGTTTCCGGGATAAAAAGTAGCCTATGTCCTATTCCGGAGTATATCCTATGCTAGTGCCAAATTTCATCCAGATCCGTCCAGCTGTTTTGGCGTGGTTGAGTAACAAACATCCAAACATCGTAACTCTCGCATTTATAATATTAGTAAGATTAAATTGGTCACCCATTGGTCAGCTTGTGGCAACCCTAGCAGCGGTCGCGGGGTCGCTGGGCGTGGCAGCAGATGGCGCGATTGTCGGCCGGTGCGTTCGTCCTGTTTACCTGCCCGTGCTCCGCAAACAAAAGCAATAGGTGCCTTCACACCTTCCGATACAACCACCACGCCAAAAAAAAAACATAAAATGTAGGACAAATATAGTCTACAAGCTAGGTTCTGCTTGCGGCTTGGCCCCTGTACATACATAAATCTCAAATGCCCTAGTATAAGACATGTTTCACAATCCACGCTTATTCCAAGTTTTGACCAAATCCGTGGAGGGATGACAAATAGATAGACTAACGTGCGCATTTAGTACAGTGTTTTTCGGAACGTAAAGATCCCATTTTAAACGAGACTGGGCAGAATACAAACATTATAATACAAAGCTTGTGCGGTAAGACAGCAAGAATGGGTGGCGTTAGCTTGCCTACCCAGAAGATATAGGCGGAATTAAATAAATTTCACTAAGTTTTCTAGGCAAACGTGCTCCAACGTCAGCCACATCATCGCTTACTATCAAGTAAGACTGTGGTTCAACGCGATCCAATCCATTTAAAAAAAAGTCTGGATTTGAAAATGTGGGTACAATACAAAAAAAAAAAAACCTATTAGTAGCCATTAAGAACCAATCAGAATCAATTTAAATTCAACGCTTTGTAGCCAATTTTAACAGCGAAGTTCTTACAAGTTACGATTTTACCCAAAATATCGCATCGAAAGGTATAAAGAGACTTTTCAGCATCACAACGATCCAGTTTATATTTAAAAGCCAACAGAGTAATACCTGCATTTAAAATATGAAGTAAATAACGTCAACTCAATATGGTGAGGAGAATAGATGAGGTACTTATAGACTTTATTGCCCTTTTTTGAAGCGCATAGCATCGACCTTATAAAATTTCCACTGCTGGGACTCAAGACTCCTCTCTAGGAGAGGGAATGGGCCATAATCCACCACGCGGGCCCAGTGCGGATTGGTGGATGTCACATGTCTTCGAATTTTTGGTTTTAGGATATTTCGATTCCCTCACGATGTTTTCCTACCTCGCGAACTACAACTCGTAAGTCACAGCCTTTGTCACTCAAAGTCAAAATATTTTTATTTTACATGGGCACTTTTAAAAAGCCAGAAGAACATAGTTCTAAATTAGTCGTTTCCTATGGAGAAGAACCGGCAAGAAACTCCATGATTACGTCATCATCATCATCAGCCTTTTTAATGTTCCTACTGCTGGGACACAGGCCTCCTCTAGGAGAGGGAATGGGCCATAATCCACCACGCGGGCCCAGTGCGGATTGGTGGATGTCACATGTCTTCGAATTACGTACTCCTTTAAAAAAAATGGTTTATTGTTACAATATTTGCTCAATACAGTAATAATAGATATTATGTAAGGATAGTGGGAACAATATTGACTGGTCTAAGTCAATATTGCTCCCAAAAGTCTCGGTCACTACTGCTTTTTGATGTGGGAATTCAATAACTTCTGCTTTTGTAGCTGCTTTAGGTAGAGTGAGAGAATGTGTTAGATATTTATTGACTGAAACTCACCTTAGTTCTTCAGTTGCGTTCCAGGGCCATGGTTAATCTTTCAAACATTCGCACAGTTCTAACGGGGATCGACCCGTGTTGGACCCAGTAAATTTAGATAAATCATCAACTTATATTCTACATAGTGATAGATAAACACGTTCACAAACTTTTTGTCAAAATACTGAAAGTTTAGAAGATTACTGCAGCGCTTGATTGGCGATATGTCGTCTAACAAAACTATTAAAATATACAGAGGTAAATAGCTTATAGAGGATCTGACAAACCTGCACTAATGTCATCAATTCTTCTCTCTCTAATCATCAAGTCATTAATGTTGACTAGCCTGTTGGTCTAATAGTTAGTGGCCCTGACTGCTACGTAGGAGGACGTGGGTTCGATTCCCATCCAGGACAAAATGGAGGAGAATATTTTGCGATAATATCTTGATTTCACAAATTTTGTTTGACAAACCTTAGATTTAAGCATGAAGAGTTTTTTTTTTATGTAGTCTATACTTTATTCCGTACAAGTGGGACCTCGATCCCCTATGAACTGAACTAGAGGCCCAAATTAACAGCCCATATCTCGGTTATTTGACTTTCATAAATTCTGATTTCAAGCTGCACATTTGTTTGGGAATTATCACTAAATCTAAAGCATATTTTATAAGAATTTTAACAAACGGGCCTTCACACTACACGCACACATTATAATTGGTTTCAGAATATCTTCTTAAATTCACATATTCATCCTTTATCTAGATCACAGAATTATAAGTATAATTTCCGTCCATCCAAATGTCCTTGACCCGACAATTCCACCTGTTGAAACTTGACCTTAAATCGGTCTAATCGATGGAATCGTTGCGAACGGGCCCGGCGCCCGCGCAGCCACAAGACGAGGGGGTAGGAGGAGGGGAGGCAGTGCCCGTGATTTAATACCCCAGTCGCTAATTATGGCTTGTTCAAATTGTAGCTTTCTCACGGGCAAGACGGACCGGTTACACTGTAAACCTTTCGTTTTAAATCGAGTTACAAACTTATTTCACATAAAATATGCTATTACATTTTTTATTGGATTATAATTATAGAAATGATATGAAGGAAGTTATTAATATTAATTGGTTGGGTTTATTAAGTTTTCTATGCAACACGTGTTTTTCTTGCAAATGATATTGTGTTATAGATAGCTTCTTTTTTTTTGTGAGATAAGAAATTTTCAAATGATTTCTCTACACGTTCCCTCACTCCGCTCGGGAGCACCCAAGTGGAGTGAGGGAACGTATTTGAATTTTATTAATTAAAACTCATCTTGTATCTTTCAGTTGACACTTGCGTTCCAGAGCCACAGCAACTTTTTTTTTTAATTCGCGCAGCCCAGTGATATAATATATAAAAGCGAAATACCACTCATTAATAAATCACGTAATCTCAGAAGGTATAAAACCTACAAACTTAACATTTGGCAGGTTGGTTCCTTATACAGTGTAGACATCCGTTAAGAACGGATTTTACGAAACTCTATCCCTAAGAGGGTAAGACGGGTATTGGAAGTTTGTATGGAGAAAACGACTTTCACGAAGGCGAAGCCGCTGGTAGAGGCTAGTTACTCAACTAGCCTCTTCCATTGCCTCCAAACCTTCTTCTTCCGCCTCTAATCCTTTCAAACCAATGTATTCTTATGAACTGCCTCTGCTTCGTATGATTAGAAGAGATCAATAACCTTGAACAAATTGTATCCAATATTTTACTAAACCATAGGTATATAAAAAATTAATGTCCGACCGAACTTTCGGTTTCGGTTTCGGTTTCGGCCGAGTTTCGGCCAAAAATCAAGTTTCGGCTGCAGTTTCGTTTTCGGCCAAAATCGGCCGAAACTTTTGCCGAAACTGAAACTTATCTCGCAAGGTCACGCACGTTCGCCTAACTTCGTTTTCCGCGGCAAAGCTGTGTCGTAAGCCGTCGGCTCTGTTCGGGAATCGTCGTGTGCCGTTCGGATAGCTCTGTAGTAATGCAATAAAACTTAGTCAGTGCGTGTGCGTCCGACGGAAACATTATTTTTTAGTATTTTAAGAAATTTTATACTTGACCATGTGAGTTTCGGTTTCGGTTTCGGTTTCGGCCGAAACTGAAGCCACGGCCGAACATTCGGTTTCGGTTTCGGTTTCGGCCGGAAAACCAGTTTCGGTCGGACACTATAAAAAATGTTATAAACTATTGAAAAAAAGCACAACACAGCAGGACAACAAACTAAAATAATAACAATATTACAAAAAAAAAATTTGGCAGTTGCAAAACAAATATAAACTTTTTACAATTTTTTTCTTTGTTTTGTGGTTTCAAATGACACATACCTATCCTGTACTTTTTTATTCAACACAAAAAAATGCGATCTTTTGTGTATTGGTATAATAATATATAATCTTATATATAAAATTTTCGAGTCACAGTTTTCGTTCTCATACTCCTCCGAAACGGCTAGACCGATTTTCATGAAATTTTGTGAGCGTATTGAGTAGGTCTGAGAATCAGCCAACATCTATTTTTCATCCCCCTAAATGTTAGGAGTAGTCCACCCGTGCGAAGCTGGGGCGGGTCGCTAGTAAGTACCGTTTTTACTTTCCTTTTTCTCTTCTTATTGGACCTAAAACTATTTTTGCAAATTAAACGGAGTGCGCAGCAAATAAGTTGAACCATGTTGAACACAAAGTCTGATTCGACGTGGCCTTAGAGAAAAATACCTGTAAGAAGATGAGGGAGGCTTTTGCCTAGCAATGGGAAAGTATAGGCTTAAAAAAAGTATTGACACGCATACCCTCTCACTTCGTTTGAGACTCGAAAATCGTTGACTGATGGATGGTTCAACTTTGTGTGATGAGGATTATAATTGGCCTGTAGGTCTAGTGGTTTGTGGCCCTGACTGCTATTCAAGAGGTCGTTGGTTCGATTCGACAGGACAAATGTTTGTGTGATGAGCACGATCATTTGTTCTGTGTCTGGGTGTAATTTATCTATAATATGTATGTATATAGAAGTATGTTTATCTGTTGTATAGTACCTATAACACAAGTTTTGCTTAGCTTGGGACTAGACGACGTCGTATGATAGTTGTGGAATATAATATTATGTTATTTTAAAGGATTTTCGAGTCTAAATCCAAGTAGGAGGCTACGCGTAAACATAGCAAATGTTTCAACTTATTTGTGTGTAAAATAAATAAATAATATAACCTTATTTTTAACCAGCCGTTAAGCCCTGATCATTTTCGACATCGTATCTAAGATGCGCCGATCCATCGTACCTTACTGCATTCGCTATACTTATTCTGTCTGCCCCAACCTGTTAGCCGGTCAACCTTCGAGCTACACCCCTCTCTCTCACACTCACGTAACCTCTTATACACTCCTCTCCCTCTAACGATCTCAGGTCAGGCTGAAGCACATTACAGTAATGATACTTAAACACATATTTAAGTAAAGTTTCTTTTTCTCTTAAAAAGTTGTACGTCTGAGTGTAGCGAGGTATTTTATAATCTGTGGTGTAATTCTGCGTTTTATTGAGATTGTAGGGCTTTTTAGTATAGACTTGATTCTGGAAGTATACTGATGATGATGACCTCCCATGTTAGGACTCATTTATGTCTAGACATATAAATAAAATTGTAGAGTCTGTTTGTGATGCCTAAGAAAATATATTCGATATCTTTAAAACAAACAATGCGATTTTTAAAAAGTTTTGTCTATTTGTCTCGTCTGCATTATCTTTGAAACGGCTCAATCGAATTTGAAGAGACTTACTGACGGATAGATAAACTACTTTTTATTTTATTACGGGAATGGAAATCCAAACTACGGAAAACGTCTTCGAAACAGTTGAACAAAATTTATTGAGACTTTATGACACAGCTAATCTCTATAGTTGTATATAAAATTTTCGTATCACAGTTTTCGTTCCCATACTCCTCCGAAACGGCTGGACCGATTCTCATGAAATGTTGTGAGCGTATTGAGTAGGTCTGAGAATCGGCCAACATCTATTTTTTTCCCCCTAAATGTTAGGGGTAGTCCACCCCTAACATTTAGGTGAAATGTTTTTATTTTATTTTTTAGACAAACATTTTAGATTTATATTGCAAAACAACGTTTGCCGGGTCAGCTAGTAGTTATATTCGAACTAGCGACACGCGGGGTTGCGATAGCCGTTGGTAGGATCCAGCAGCTGGGACTCAGGGTGGCGCTGCACAAGTCCGAGGCCATGTGTTTTTATGGCCCTCGGAGCGCGCCGCCAACAGATTCCCAGTTAACGGTAGGGGGGGTTCACATCGGCGTCGGATCGACGATGAAGTACCTGGGACTCGTCCTCGACAGCCGGTGGAATTTCAAGGAGCATTTCCGACGTCTGGCTCCCAAGCTGAATCGGACGGGTGCTGCCCTTAAGCGGCTCCTGCCAAACCTTGGGGGATGAGACGCCTCCTGCCGGAGGCTCTACGCAGGAATCGTTCGGTCCATGGCCCTTTACGGGGCGCCGGTGTGGGCGCCGACGCTGCAGCAGCAGCCGAGGGCCCAACTGAACGCGTGCCAGAGGGTCATGGCTATACGGGTGATCCGGGGGTACCGTACGATTTCCCGTGAAGCGGCGAGCCTTCTTGCTGGCCTGCTACCATAGGATCTGGAGGCAACAGCCCTTGCACGCATGCACGATCTGCGCATGGAAGTGCAACGCCGGGGCGAAAGTCCGCTGCCTGAGCATGTCAAGGCGTGGCGGAAAGAGCAGGCTATTGCAACCCAGTGCTGGGCACGCCATAATTATGGCAGTAATGCCCCTCCTTGAGGCGTGGCTGGAAAGAACTCACGGCGTTCTCACTTTCCGCATGACGCAGGTCCTCGCCGGACATGGTAAGTTCGGGAGGTACCTGCATCGGATTCGTGCGGAAGAGACGCCCGGGTATCGCCACTGTGTGGACCGCCCGGAGGACACGGTGGAGCACACGGTTGAGGTGTGCCCCGCTTGGGCAGAGCATCGCTGTGTCCTCGTGGGAGCGATCGGTGGCGGCGATCTCTCGCGCCGGGCCTTGGTAGAAGCCATGGTTCGGGGTGAGGAGGAGTGGCAGGCGGTCGCCTCCTTCTGCGAAGCAGTAATGCTAGCAAAGGAGGAGGCGGACCGCATAAGGCAACGGCGTTTGCGCCCCAGACGCCGCGGGGATTCCGATCCTGACTTCCGGCCACCGTAGGCGCGGGCTTGCGGACGGTGAGCATTGGGTAGCTCGCCGTCCGGTCGTGTGGTAATCGTCCAAACCAACCCCATTCGTCGACGGCGCGCACTGTTCCCGCGCGCCTCAAGGAGTTGTCAGCAACCATAGGGACCCTGCAGAACGGTCGAAGCCAATCAGGGCCACGGGTTTGTGTCTGAAAAGGAAGGCTCTAGCCCTGGTATGTATGGCGATGTAGGAACGGGGTAGGTTGTTTAGTCAGTAAGAGTCTGACACTTGTTTTCCGCTCCGCCCAAGAGTGGGACTCGTCATTGGATGATTTTTACCTACCATAAAAAAAACACTGATTGGTTGGATTCGTATTTCTTTTTTCACGATACAATTTCTTAATTAAAGGTACGGTGTCGTTTAGTCAGTAAAACAGTAAAAGACTGACACTGTCTTCCGCTCGGCCCGGGGGCGGGATTCGTCATTCGATGATTTTTCCCACCGAAAAAAAAAACAGTCAATGCTGTGGTGATTCTACCAACTTCTTTCAAATGTTGTCACGTTCTTTCATTTTAAAAGAAAATCGGCTAGCCGCCATCCTGACATTCAGAAGGAGAGAATAATAATGTTTATGATGACTTTATGAGCACAATCATTTGTTCTGTGTCTGGGTGTAATTTACCTAGATTTGAGTATTTGTTGCGGCTTACACATATGTCCTTTCTTTGGTATTGATCGTCAAGTCGTTGAGCTCCTTAGTAGTCCTAAGTTTGAGCTACACGAATATTGACAAATGCTTGCACTGACTGGACAGGTCTACTCAAATCTGTGTGGTTCTTTCTTTAAAAGACCATCTGAGACACCAATCAGCATTGTTCTGATATGATTTGACTATTACATGGTTACTGTATGGACTTTAAGAGAGGCTTTGACCCCTGAGTTTGTTTCGGTGTTTCTTCTCAAGGGAGTCAGCTAAGAAACACCGGACTCGTCTTGTTAAAGAAAAGAAAATGACTTGTAAATGTGTTATTTTAAAATCTATTTACAAAATAAACATCATTTATATTGCAGGTTGTATATTAATGACTTCTGATTTTTTCTCAGGACACCCCTCCTTGTCGTCGATGTGAACGTAAACTGAAAAAAAAATTCAGCATTGAAGCAAAAATCACGCGTTACCAATGTGTGCATTAGTTTAATTAATATCCTCATTCTATTTGTTAAAAAAAGGTTTTTTTTTTTTTTTATCGATTATAGGTTCGCGCTTGACCGCTATCTCACCTGATGGAAAGCGACGATGCGGTCGACGATGGAGCGCGCTTACCTAGAAGTAACCTATTCACTCTTGACTTAAAGATACCCGGATTGTAGCTATCAGGAAACACCGACTCCGGCAAAGAATTCCACTCCTTGGCTGTACGCATAATGAATGTGCTCCCAAAACGTTTTGTACGTATATGTGGGACATCCACCATGTACCGGTGGCGCAATGCCGTACGTCTGGTGGTCCGATGATGGAACGGGCTAGGCAGAATTAAATTATGTAATTCCGACGCGCACTCCCCGAAATGCAACCGGTAGAAAATCGACAGGCTAGCAACTCGGCGTCGATGCTCAAGACTTTGAAGTCTCGATTCGACAAGTGCATCATCGCCAATGATCCTCTTGGCTCGCCTCTCAATAGACTCAAGCGCATCAAGTTGGTATCGGGCAGATCCGTCCCAAAGATGAGAGCAGTACTCCATAACCGATCGAACTTGCGCCTGATAAAGTTTAAGCAGCTGTTCCGGCGTGAAGTATTGTCTAACCTTTGCGAGGATTCCCAACTTTTTTGCAGCCAGTTGAGCTTTTGCTTCGATGTATGGCCCAAAATTGAGAGTAGATGTCAGCGTTATACCAAGAAGATCAAGATGGTCAGCTATCGGCACGGATACACCCCGGAAAGTTGGAGCAGGGCTAAATTGACTCTTTTTAGCGGAAAATAGACACGCCTGAGTTTTAGCTGCATTGAACCTGACCATGTTGGCATCGCCCCATTCAGAGACAGCCTCCAAGGACAAGTTCAAGCGCCCAACCATAGCCTCTCGAAGAGACTGGATCTGTGACCCACTAGCTCGTGCGCCGGACGTGTAACTCTCAGCAACAGTGCTGTCGTCTGCATACCCAAAGGTACCGGGCTTAAGCAGGTCGTTTATGTGCAACAAAAACAATGTTGCCGAGAGCACTGACCCCTGAGGGACCCCAGCATTGATGGTCATTTGACTCGACGAGCAACCATCGATGACCACACGGATGGACCGGTCCCTCAGAAAGTCTGCGATCCAAACACACAATCCAGTAGGTAAACCGAATGAAGGAAGCTTGCTAATAAGGCTTTCGTGCCAGACCCTATCGAAAGCCTTCGAGATGTCAAGGGAGACGGCAAGCGCTTCCCCGTGTTTCTCGATGGCCTCACTCCAGATGTGGATGGCATACGCTAGAAGATCACCTGTTGACCGATTCCGGCGAAATCCGTATTGTCGGTCACTTAAGATGTCATTGGCTTCTAGGTATGCCAGGAGCTTCGTGTTCAGTACACGGTTTTTTGCAGTTGCGTAATTTCAAAGATCTAAGTATACGTATACAGTGCGATATGACTTCGTTTTATACTATGTAGTGATATCCATCTACTGCAAATAGGTTAATTGGCAAATAGTAAGAATGCTACGGACCCAGTGAGAAATACAAATCAATCAAGTAATCAACAAGTCTCTAGAAAGTCGAGGTACTTTTTTTATGGTAGGTAAAAATCATCGAATGACGAATCCCACTCTTGGGCGGAGTGGGAAACAGTGTCAGACTCTTACTGACTAAAGAACCTACCTCGTGCCTTCCTTGCCTTATTCCTAGAACCCCGGTGTAACGCTTTCGCATCAACCCTCAGCTCCGGGAGGCTTCGACCCTGTAGGGCCCCTACGGTTTGCTGACAACTCCTTGAGGCGCGCGGGAATGGAGCGCGCCGTCGACGACTTGGGCTCGGTCTGGACTGCTACCAGACAACCGGACGGCGAGCTATCCATTGCTCACCGTCCGCAAGCCAGTGTCTACGGTGGCCGGATATCGGCAGGATCGCGGCGGCGACAGCTACGGCGAGTGCGCCGTTGCCTTTGCCTTATGCGGTCAGCCTCCTCCTTTACGAGCATTACTAGAAAGTCGAGGTACTAGGAATACATACTCTGATTTTTATCACAGGCAAACTCCAGAAGATCGCACAAGTCGAGGAAGGTTCTTGTTTGGTCACCCATCTGGCCACAAACAGGTATCGTGTCGTGAACACAGGTCTCTGCCAAGATGCAGTGTTGCTCCACTTTGTTCTGTTGAGTAAAACAAAGGTTATTGGTAGCCTCCGGGCAAAAAGTCGGAAATCGCAAAAAGTAGTTTTTTTTTAGTGGTTCGCGCTTGACCGCTATCTTACTTGATGAAAAGCGACGATGCGGTCGACGATGGAGCGCGCTTACCTAGAAGTAACCAATTCATTCTTGACTTAAAGATTCCCGGATTGTAGCTATCAGCAAACACAGACTCCGGCAAGGAATCACTGCTTGGCTGCGGATGATAATACAAACAAAAAAAAACAATTTGCGATTACCGTCTTACTGTCTGGAAGTGTCGACTTACTTTTTCCAGTAGAACGCTCTCAGGTGTCATCATCTTGATGATGATGATGACACGAGATTGCTTTTATAGTCTACAAACACATAGTAAAAAAAAAACAAAAACAAACCTTTTTACCGTACGTTCAACCGATTTTGACGTATGTATATCTACGTCAAAATTCAAACCCAGCCAGGCGCATTACTTTGTGTAATTTATTTCATCACCACTGCTCTAAAAACGGTAAAAGAAAACATCGTAAGGAAACCGGCATGTCCTAGAACCAAAAATTCGAAGACATGTAACATCCACCAATACGTACTGACCTACGTGGTGGATTACAGTACATTCCATCCCCTCCCTCAGAGAGGAGGCCTGTGTCCCAGCAGTGGAAACATTAAAAGGCTGATGATGATGATGATACGTCAAAATCGGTTATATACAACCGCAACTTGTATACAAGTACTGCGTTGGTGGCATGATGAATGGCGGCAGTAAATAGTTTTTTGAAGACTGACAAAATATTTTTTAATTACATCTATCGTAAAAATACTAACCGCTGGAGTGGTTATTTCACTTGGAATATGGCATCTGACTTGTAATAAATTGATAAGCAAGATTGATACGCCTGAAAAATAATAATATATTGTTAGAGGCATAGTGAAGAAACGCCAACAAGGAGGTGTGACAAGCAGTGGCGGCAATCATAGATAAGTTCGTGCGCGCATCGATTCTGGTTATTTTTGGACTGTCAACGCGCGGAAAAAAGAATGGCTCCCGTTTTGAAAAGCCAACTTGCCTAATTTTGTAATATTTAGATTGTTTAGTGTTATTTCTTTTGAACAAAGAGATTTAAAGATATAGATGTCTTTGCTTTTGAAAGTTATTAAGCTAGTTCGGTTTGAAAGATGGGGATGAGATATAAGATGGAGCAACATGTGGATTTCAGCTTGTTGACAGTTATACAAGGTGCAGTTTTGAAGCCGCAAAATATTTCAGGAGGTTATTATTTATTTATTTAACTATTTATATACACACATATAATTAATAGATAATGAACATTATAAAAGAAAAGAATGTACAAAGGTACTGCTTATTTCAAAATGCAATAAAATAAAATGAGTAGGCACATAAACTATAATATCGTTTACATTATATTTGCATTCAAGACCTATGATTAGACAGGACATATTTATTGATTTAATAAAATTCAATCTGAGGTTAATAAACTAAAAATACATTAATATTTATAAATGATTAAAAAAAAGAAACTTATTGGGCATAAAAAAATCAACTATTTCAATGGGAAAAGTTCCCAGAACGCTGGTAGCTGGTAGCATTGCCACGCTGGATGGCAATGCTGATTCGCAGACAGAAATAAAGCCCAGTTTTATGATACGAGATAGTCTGAGATAGTACAAAAATCAAACAACGAATCAAATTCGAAATTCAAACTCAATTTTGTAAAATATGTGTTCAAAAATATTTATTCAAAAATTAAACTAAAATTGAAAGTGAAAATAAGGTTCAAAATAAAATATTAACAACAGTGCTATTCAATTTTTTTATTGGCTTTAAATATTTATGGTGATATTTTTTGGCCGTTTTTGAAACAGTGATCGGTGATCTAGAATAGAACCTTACTAATATTATAAATGCGAAAGTTACGATGTTTGGATGTTTGTTACTCAATCACGCCAAAACGGCAGGACGGATCTGGATGAAATTTGGCACAGGCATAGGATTTACACTGGAATAGGACATAGGCTACTTTTTATCCCGGAAACCCCAACACCAACCCCAATACCACGCGGGCGAAGCCGCGGGCAAAAGCTAGTAGAATATAATAAAACTTTATTGTTCACTAAAAAGTAACAATTTCACAATAACTTATACGAATGAGTACAAAAGCGGTCTTATCGCTGACAGCGATATCTACCAGACAACTTTAGGATGGAGTGTAAGTGCTGAAACTAAAAAAGGGGGTAGTCTGCGGTGTACTGGTCTAGCAAAATTAATAAGACAAGTAAGAATATGAGAGTCAGTGGTGGTCGCGGGTTCGAACCCAGCCAGGCGCATTACTTTGTGTAATTTATTTCATAGCCACTGCTCTCAAAACGGTGAAGGAAAACATCGTGAGGAAACCGGCATGTCCTAGAACCAAAATTTCGAAGACATGTGACATCCACCAATCCGCACTGGGCTCGCGTGGTGGATTATAGCCCATACCCTCTCCTAGAGAGGAGGCCTCTGTCCAGGCATGTTCCCAACATTGAAAAGGCTGATGATGATGATGAAGTAAGAACATAAGAAGTACATTGATGTGAACATTGATTTGCGTATGTGAACATTGCGTTCCAAATGAGAATAGGATCGATTGCCATGTTGTGACGTCACGACTTACTGTCAAATCGAGACAAGGATTTTTTTAAATTCAGTTTATTTACGAAAAATCTAATTTATTTACGAACTGTGAACGAAAAAAGTTTAATCAGAATCCAGTTTTTCAATTTAACTCATCTCGCAGATCTTCAATTTTGCAAAAATATCTTCGATTTGACAGTACGGCGTGACGTCACATTCTGTCAATCGATCCTATTCTTATTTGGAATGCATAGTACCTACAGTTAGTTAGACAGACCTGTCAGTCTAGTAGTTAGTGACCCTGACTGCTATGCGGGAGGTCGTGGGTTCGATTCCCACCCAGGACAAATGTTTGTGTGATGAGCACGATCATTTGTTCTGTGTCTGGGTGTAATTTATCTATACATATAATAAAACAGTAACGAAAGAAAAACTGTACATTGAGAATTTTCTGGAAAAAATGAGTGGGTTTTGTCAGAAAAATGTAACTGGTGACAAAAAGTGACTTTTTAGAATTTTTGTCTGTTTGTCTGTTTGTCTGTGCCTATGGTAGGGGTTGGCGTCAAAACTACTGGATAGATTGATTTGAAATTCAGCAAAAATGTTCCTTGTAAACCAAGGAAGGCTTTAGGCTACATATTATCACGCCGTAAGTTATGGGAGGTAAGCAATATCGAATTTAGATGGTGCAATAGATGCAAGGGTGTAACTTTTTTTTCCGTGGGCCGATCAACTCAAAACTTAGCACAAATATTACCTTAAATTAGTTATCAATGACGGCATATTAGTTTTTTCAGTAGTACCCTCAGTGCAAGATTTAGGGGATGTTAAAGTTTGTATGGGAGAAACTTATTCCTTGGGCTAATTAACTTGAAACTTGGCACGTAAACTTATTTAGGTAAATAATAAAAATTCCTATTATTAGTTTTTCAAAACAACGTAATTTGGGCAAAAAAACATAGTTTAATTAATATTAGTAGTATAAAGACAATTTTAAAACAGCGCCATCTATGAGATTACACAAAAATCAAATCAAGTTACATATTAACACTTTTTGGAAATTAATAATTTAAATTTGATCATGTTAGCAAGGTTAGCAGTTAGTTATTCTTAAAATTCATAGATAGTAATGTCAGTAATGTGCATTTTCTTAGTCTTACTGCGCGGTCGAATTTACTCACAACTGGGAATTAGAAATGAAAAAAAAATCAAGCCCGAACAAAGCAAATGTTACTTATTTATTTTTAAGGAAATATCTTAGGTAGTGGTTGGTACGTGTTACTAAAAAATGTGGGTTAATATTTAATATATAATTAAAAAAAATAGTTCATCTCTTTAATGGTGAAACGGCGTTCTCCATGTTTATATGAAATATCTTATTCTTATTCCAACGGTCTAACGGATTTATTTTGCAACGCAACCTACATAATCTTAAATAACGTTTCGTGTTATTTATATACGTACAACGACATCTACTGACTCAAATTAGTACAAACGAAAACATTACATTAACAAAATAATATTATTTTTACCTTTCGTCTACCGTAATTACAGACACAAATAAACGACAACAGTTGTACGGAAATTTGTGTCCTCTTGGGACTACATATTATCACGCTATCACTTACGGGGGAGGAGTTGTGAATATTTATTTTTCTTACGCATTCTGTGACAGTGTTTAATCTAACGACGCATATTTAAATGTTGTTTTTGAGTAAGTAATGCTATTATCTGGCTTTACACTTTAAAAACTACGCCATTTATGTAACTTGGGCAGAGAGACATAGTTTAATGTAGTAGTATAAAGAAAATTTTAAAACAGTGCCATCTATTTGATTTCATAAAAATCAAATAGGACAGGATATACAAATACAAAAATTAAGTGTACAATGGACGGTCTTATCGCACAGAGCAATATATAGGGCAGGGTATAGTTCGTTTTGAAAAATTCAAGTTCCAAAAACCCTGAGCAAGACTATTAAAAAAAAAATTCGGTGTTGAGTATTACAAAAAAGTTATGTTCATCGAAATATCGCCATCATCTGTCTGATGATTTTCTGCGAGCTTTGAGGCGTGCTACTAGAGACGAAGTCGATGTAACTGATGATCGTGTGCTGAACACCTGTCTCAGTTCACTTCAAGATGTGGACATTTCTATCGGCGGCAATCTACTGATTGAATATGGATTACCAGCTCCAAAATCATCACCGCATCAAGAGTATAGAAATCGAGAGTATAACGCTGAGACAAATTTATGACACCGTTCTTGAAAGCGTTGTGCAAAACCAGGGTAAAATGTTTTTCTTGGGTTACTCCTTTTGGAACAAGAAAAACATGGCATATTTGCAGAGGTCAGGAGGTAAGGCAATATTGCTATTGCTGTCGCGTCGTCGGGAATCGCTGCCACACTGCTTCCTGGTGGCAAGGCAAGACAGCACATGCCATGTTCAAATTCCTATCGATTTAGAGAGCGCCAAATCGCCTGATTGTGGTGTGTCACGTAACAGCGATAAGGGATACGTGCTTAAGGATTGCTCTTTGATCGTTTGGGATGAGCGTACGATAGCCAATAGGAAGGCAGTTGAGGCCAAGGACATAACCCTGCAGGACATCCGCGGGAACGAACATTTGATAGGTCACCACCCTGACACTCACACACTGACTCCACTGTGACACCTCACAGTTTGTTCAGTGGCGATTTCGGGCAAACGCTTCCCGATTGCTACGTTGAAAAAATCTTCGTTGCAGTCACGAGTTTGTGCGATGCGCTTGACCATTAATTTCAGAGCTCGGCTCGGCAGCAATGCACAAACTCGAACTGACTAAACAACCCACCGTTCCTTCTTGCCTTAGTTCCAGGGCCCCGGTGTTCCGCTTTAACATCTACCCTTACACCCAGAAGGTTCGGCCCTGCTGGGCTTCTACAGTTGCTGATGACTGCTTGAGGCGCAGGGAACAGTGCGCGCCGTCGACGACTTAGGCCCAGTCCCGACGGTTATCGAATGGGTGGACAGAGAGCTACCCATTGCTCGGCGGTCGCAAGCCCGCGCCTACTGTGGCCAGAATTCGGGAAAGGAGACACGGAGGCGGTGGCTGCAGCTTGAGCGCCTTTGCTTTTGCCTGATGTACTCGACACCCTTTTTTAGCCGCTAGCATTACTGCTTCGCAGAAGGAGACGACCGCCTGCCACTCTTCTTCGCTCCGAAACATGGCCTCTGCCAAAGTCCGCTTCAAGTCAAAGCCCACAGCGAGAGAGGTGGACAGGACACATTACTTCCAGAGTCTCTCGATAGAGCGTTAGCCAGCTTAGAAGAATTCATTTGCTGTGTGTACTGGGACATCAGTCGTTTACCGCACCAGCAGAATTTTTGGGTGTGTGAGCGGGCCATTTTGACGTCCAAAAATGATCAGGCTGCAGCAATTAACGAATACATTCTCTCGGAAATTGAGGGAAATGCAGTGGTCTATACCTCGATAAACACTGTCGTCGAGCAAGATGACGCCACACATTATCCCGTGGAATTTTTGAACTCCCAGCTAGCAAGTGGACTTCCAGTGCATACCATCAAGCTGAAAGTCGGAGTCCCGATTATGCATCTTCGGAACATATCTCCTCCAAAGTGGTGTAACGAGACCCGTCTTAAAGTCATCTCGCTGCACTGACACACCATTGAAGCAAAAATTCTTTCGGGTTGTGGAGGAGGCGAGGCAGTATTTGTACCTCATAACTTCCCGTTCCACTTCAAGCGCATACAGTTCCCCGTGACTGTTTGCTTCGCGATGACCATCAATAAGTCGCAGGGGCACTGAGTGCAGCGGGTGTCAACTTCAGGACGAGTTGTCTCTTACGCGGGCAACTGTATGTCGCTTGCTCCCGCGTCACCAGTCCTGACTCTCTTTGCATTTTGGCTTCTGGCAGCATAACTACCATCGTAGTATGGTGGCGGAGTAGTAAAGACTCTGACTTACAAGTTGAAATCAAAATCAAATCAAATCGAAGACATATTGTGTCATCTACCAATCCGTATTGGACTCACGTGGTGGATTATGGCCCATTCCCTCTCCTAGGAAGGAGGTCTGTGTCCCTGCAGCAGGAACTTTATAAGACTGATGCAATGCTATTTTAAAAGTTATTTACTTATAATTCTACTAGCTTTTGCCCGCGGCTTCAAAAAGTAGCCAATGTCCTATTCCGGAGTGTATCATATGCCTGTGCCAAATTTCATCCAGATCCGTCCCGCCGTTTTGGCGTGATTGAGTAACAAACATCCAAACATCGTAACTTTCGCATTTATAATAGTAGTAAGATACCGACACTGCCATCTTAGGTATTTTTGGTGCTGTAGAGCTTTCATGCAGACAACGTCGCGGGCAGAAGCTAGTCTATAATATGTATGTATTTAGAAATATATAAGTATGTTTATCAGTTGTCCAGTACTCATAACACAAGCTCTGCTTAGCTTGAGACTAGACAGCGTTGTGTGATAGTTGTGGAATATTATATTATTATCTAAGAATATTATTATAGTACATTGATGATCGAAGTCAAGAAAAGTAAATAATAATATTACTGTTACTTACAAAAAACAAATGCCTTAGTTATCTTTACACACATTCCGGTATCGTAAGTATGGCTAAACTATAACAATTCGCTGTGGTACCATAAACTAATCTAGACCAATGTTTGGTAGTATTAAAGCAACCATGGTCAGAGATGCACAACTATTTGTTATTAATTCAGAATATGATTTTATGAAGGTAATCGGCGTGTCTTTATGGGGCCTTAAAAAGATGTCAGTAAAACTTTTTGGTTTAGCCCCTACAGGCTCAGGAGGACCGAGATAGAGTCACGCTTTTGGTACATGGCCCGTATCAGGGCCCAGTGCACTGGGCCAGTGGTCGCACACTACATTGCAGCGGGGCACAACTCTACCTTATACTCCACCTAGTCCTCCAATCTCTCCCGAAATTACCATGCCCGTTGAAAACCTGCGTCACGTGAAATATGCAAATGCAGCGGCTCCTCTCCAGTAACTTGTCGAAATTTGTGGTGATGGATTTAAATTATCTCGAATTATTTTTCCCATTAAATTAAAAGTGGCCTTCAGTCTTCAGGGTAGAAATTATTTAGTGTTCCATATTTTAATTGAAAGGTTTCAAGCTTATAGTACAGTTTGTTTTTTTTTGTTGTAAATATCAAGTTTTTTGCGGATTCTTCTCTATGCTAAGCCAGGCATACAGGTCTCAGTTGGTAATGTGCTCCACTAGCAAAAGTAAGACACGCATTAAGCAGTTACATAGATAGATCCTCTATTGTACACAAAAAAGATTACATAAGAAGCTTATAAATAATAAGGTTTAATAATGGGTGCTCTTATAGCTAAAAGCGGTTTTTTTATAGACCACCTCTTTATGGATTTGACAGAAAAGGAGAAAAGATACGTGGTGTTCTACTGTTTTGAGCCCCTACAGTTTGCTAGCAACTCGGCGACAGTGCACGCCGATCGAAATGTTGACCACCCCTGCTAAACACTGCACATTCCTCATAAGCTTCAATATTATGTGTGTCTTGTAATAATTTCCTGTTCTACAGCCATAGTTTAGTTTACTCAACGTAAACAAAGGAGGTATTGTTCGACTAGATCCATGTTGTTCGTTCTAGGAAGTGATCGTCCACACTATGATATTTAGAAAAGTTTTTACTTGTAAGTTTCTTTTTTCTTCTGTAGTAACTTTACACGCCTTTCCCAGGTTAGTACTAGTGACGTTTTGTGAAAAAACATAGTTTAAAATAATCATACCTAAATTTAAAAAAAAAAATATAATTATATAGTCTTTATATGTTTAGTCGTATATATATCCCCTCGGACACTAGGGGGGTTTGACCCCCTTTCTTAAAATAAACAAATAAATAAGCAAAACAAAATTAAAAAAAAAAACTTTTACTAAAATACGGTAAAATAAATTTTTATTAGACAATTAAGTATTTAGTATGTATTATCGGTGCTCGTAATCTCAATTTATTTTTCAATTTTTAAGATAAGATAAGATATTTTTATTTGCCAAAAACACGTGTACACACACAATTGTCTAAAAAATATGTTTAACAAGTCACGATTCTACTCATAGATTTTAGTAATGATACCTACTATTTTGGTGTACGTAACAAAGTTTATATATTCGGTATTATTCTGTTCTATAACAGTTTTAATATACACACTAAATTTTGCTTGTTTTAATCCTGTCGAGGACTGAAAACGTCAACTGAGCGAGTTCAATGAGCTGTAGATAGTTGTCGGTGGAGCGTACTAACTACATATAGGTAATTGAACTCGCTTAGCTGACGTTTACTAAAAGAAATTAGTTTCGTATAATCGTAAATTAATTTGAGTTAATTTTATCTTTACAAATCTATAGTTTTACGTACCTCCCTCCTCCACGGGATTAAAACGATCAAAATTTAGCTGTGTGTGTATTACTACACAAACATATCTTTTAAATTTTGTTTCAGGTTTAATAATTATTGTATTAGCAGCAGAAGTATGGTCACACGTTGAAATAGAAGCTGAAGATTACTTCTTTCCTCTAGAACCGGTAATTTTCCATTTTTATAACCATTTATTTATTAACTAGCTTTTGCCCGCGGCTTCGCCCGCGTGGTATTGGGGTTGGGGTTTCCGGAATAAAAAGTAGCCTATGTCCTATTCCGGAGTGTATCCTATGCCTGTGCCAAATTTCATCCAGATCCGTCCAGCCGTTTTGGCGTGATTGAGTACAAACTACTGAACTATTGTGCTGTCTGTATCGAATAAAATTATTTCTATTCTATTCTATTCAAACATCGTAACTTTCGCATTTATAATATTAGTAAGATACAATATTTTAGTTTTATTTATCGGACTCTGGGGTTCTTTGGATCAATTTTTAGAGGCGCCTTAGACCCGGTATCCACCTAAGCGGAGAGGAGACGAGAGGAGATGTGTTTGAATAAATCAATTAGATTTCGTTATTCTTACATTTCTTTCCGCTTACCTTTGGTGGAAATGGATCAAGCGGAGAGGAGAGGAGATGTCTCATTTTTTATTAGAATTTAGTGCGGCAAGTCCGCATGCGGAGCGATAGATCGGATAAGTGTCTAGTCGCCTTCATTCTCCTCGCGCCTAACGATCTCTTACAGCTCACATCTCTATTAAACTTCTACTTCTTCTCTACGCTATACTTCTCCTCTCCGCTTTGCTGGAAATAACCTGCTACCTTCACAACCCATCTCCTCTCCTCTCCGCTTTGGTGGATACCGGGCCTAAAGGACTTCTGCGAGTTGGTATTGCCAGATTCCAAAACACTCCAGAGTTCGACAAATTTATCCGAAATATAACAAAAAAAAATATATGATTAAAAATAGACATACACTTTTCATGAAATGTAACCAACGATTATCATTTTACGCGCAATACAGGCGTACCTAACCTTCCAACAGTGTCGAAGTCTCCTGGGGGCAAGAGTTGATGCGAAAGCGTGACACCAGGGCTCTGGGATTAAGCCAAGGAAGGAACGGGTAGATTGTTTAATCAGTAAGAGGATGACACAGGCGTGTCTATTCACCGCCAAAAGGAGCCCGTTCACCTTGGCTCCTGCTTTTCGGGATGTATCCCTGGAGTGCACCGACCGCCTTCAGCTCTTGGGAATGGACATTTCTTCGGACCTCAACTTTGGGCGGTTCATTGAGTCCAAGGCCAAGGTAGCTGCTAGGAAACTCGACGTTCTTGCAAAGTCCGACGGTACTTCACACCGAGTCAGCTTCTAATGCTGTACAAGGCACAGGTCCGATCGTGTGTGGAGTACTGCAGCCACATATGGGCTGGTGCTGCAAAATGTCACCTAGCGGCCCGGACTAAGCGTTTTGCCTCGTCGTTTATACCGCGTACATCGAGGGACTGGAACAGTTTGCCGGCTGCAGTCTTTCCGTCCGATTATAATTTAGGTGTCTTCAAGGCTAGAGTGAATAGGCTCTCGTCAAGCACTAGTTTATAGCAATTTAAAAAAAAAAAAACAAAAACACTGTTTCCTGCTCCGCCCAAGGACGGGACTCGTCATTGGATGATTTTTACCTACCATAAAAAACCTTATTTTCTAATGTGGCGCAACAGTCATAAGAAAAAAAAAAACTATATTAAAAGACCAAATTTCAGAGTTCTTTGCGTAGCGCAGCACTTGACATAGTCTCTTAATAAATGGTGCTAGGTCGAGGCTCTTCACGCCACAATGGAAAACAAAGAATTTTGCTTGTGGTTTCTGAAAAATGCTTTTTCTTCGTCATGCACTTTTTAAAACAAGAATGGTGAGTTATTTTCTACAAAAGATAGCTTTGTAGGTGTATAGGTACTTAAAAGGTTCATATCTTTTTTACGTAGGAAATTATCAAACATAGTCTACAAAAAATGTTTTCATGTCCAGTGCAAATCACTGATAAAAAAATTTCAATACATTTACTTACTTGAAAACTTGTTCCTATCTCTCCTTTTGGTACAACAACAACAACTTTTGGACAAAGTACCTACTGTTTATCGCACTAGTGCGAAAAATAATCAATAAAACTGATTATATTTACCGTATCAGGATGACCACCATGAGTAGCCCATCAAAATGCTTTTTTTTTTTATATATAAAGCAGTGCCTGACTGCGATCTCATTTAATGACAAGCAATAATGCAACCGTTGATAGTGAATCAAACTAGTTTATTAAAAGTGTATTCACTCCAGTTTTGAAGACACCTAAATCATCCCACCCACCCGTTCACTCCCTTTCTCTCTTCGTAAGTGTATTGAAAAACTTCGTGTGATACACTTGGAAAATCTTTGCAGCACTCGCCTTCTTTTAGCTTTTACCTTCAAACGTCAAAGTTTGGCGAGTTTTTAGATATAAGGAAAACCTGTATTTTAAAATTTTAATAAATTTATTAAAAAAAAAACTCGGCCTTATAGCACCCTCGCCTGCGGTTCGGGTGAACCCCACCTTTTTTGGAATGACAAATTTTTTCTAAACTTTTTTTTTATGTTTCTTCGTTAACAGGTAATAAATTACTGTAAGATGGCCGACCAATGTCAACATGATTTCGTGCCGATCTGCGGACAAGACTCCCTAGGTTTAACTCGGATGTTCAACGACAACTGCGATTTATACGAGTTTAACTGTGATTATAAGAAACGTAAGTAGTACCTACTTAACATCCAATGTAGGCGGATAGAACACACAACAACAAACATACGCAACAATAATAATAATTATTTATTTATATTTAAGCCAATAAGGATCAATTACAACTCATGACATAACTTAGAATAAACAGAGACAGAATACAATATAAAATATATATATACATATATATGTCGGCTCGTGTCCAGGATGGTGTTCGAGCTCTGGTCTATCAGATCTATCATGTGAGCGTATGTGGGTATCGTGCAATGAATAACAACGGCTAGCAGTTGAATCAGTTTACTTCTCAATACATTTCGGTACAGTGCATTGTTATAACAAATTAGAAATTACAACAACACGGACAGTTTCAGAACGTCTTGACTCTGCGACGGCTTGGCTCAAAGTGTGTCCGCTCCCCGTGCGGGTTGGTTCACCCCACCACAAGCTCGTAGCAAAGCGGATACGTCACTGACGGTCAGGCGCGCCATCTTTATTTAGTTCTTCCAGTTGCCACTAGATGGCGTGCCTTGTCTTGTTGTCAACAAATCGAAGCTGTTTCCGACATATACAAATATATATATAAAATCAGAATAATTAAAACAATATTTCCACATTAGCGTGTACCGTGTACAATGGGTAGCTCGTCGTCCCATCGTCTGGTAACCATCCGGACTAAGCTCAAGTCGTCCATTTCGCGCACAGTTCTCGCGCGCCGCAAGTAATTTTCAGCAAAACATAGGCAGAAGCCTGCAGAAGGGTCGAAGCCTACTGGGGCCAAGGTTTCGTGTCTGAAAGGAAGGCTCTGGTCCTGGTGTATAGGCAATATAGAAACGGGGTGGATTGTTCTGTCAGTAAGAGTCTGACACTATTTCCCGCTCAGCCCAAGTGCGGGATTGGTCATTGGATGATTTTTACTCACCATAAAAAATAGCACTTAGAATGTTTACTACTTACCTGCTTAAACAATAATAGATGTCATCATCATCAGCCTTTTTAATGTTTTTTTTTTTTTTATGGTAGGTAAAAATCATCCAATGACGAGTCCCGCTCTTGGGCGGAGCGGAAAACAAGTGTCAGACTCTTACTGACTAAACAACCTACCCCGTTCCTACATCGCCATACATACCAGGGCCAGAGCCTTCCTTTTCAGACACAAACCCGTGGCCCCGATTGGCTTCGACCCTTCTGCAGGGTCCCTACGGTTGCTGACAACTCCTTGAGGCGCGCGGGAACAGTGCGCGCCGTCGACGACTGGGCTTGGTCCGGACGATTACCAGACGACCGGACGGCGAGCTACCCAATGCTCACCATCCGCAAGCCCGCGCCTACGGTGGCCGGAAGTCAGGATCGGAATCGCGGCGGCGTCTGGGGCGCAAACGCCGTTGCCTTATGCGGTCCGCCTCCTCCGTTGCTAGCATTACTGCTTCGCAGAAGGAAGCGACCGCCTGCCACTCCTCCTCACTCCGAACCATGGCTTCTACCAAGGCCCGGCAGCCTTTTTTAATGTTCCCACTGCTGGGATACAGGCCTTCTCTCTAGGAGAGGGAATGGGCCATAATCCACCACGCGGGCCTAGCGCGGATTGGTGGATGTCATATGTCTTCGAATTTTTGGTTCTAGGATATGCCGGTATCCTCACGATGTTTTCCATCACCGTTTTGAGAGCAGTGGTGGTGAAATAAATTACAAAAAGTAATACGCCTGGCTGGGTTTGAACCCGTTACCTACAACCTACAACTCGTAAGTCGGGGCCGTTACTACTCGGCCACCACTGCTCTCGCATAATAAATGTAATTTTTATCATTTATTTCTCCACAATAATTTTGTACAAATTATTTACAGAGTACCAACATGTGAAAAGTGATACGTGTAAATACGAAATGGAAGCGGCGCCTGAAATTTTTGAACAAGAGTAAGGTGAAAAAGCCACAAATCCAAGACGTTATTTTAATTTCTATCGAAAATAAATAATAATTTTATTTATATTCCTTATTTTATTTTCTTTAATTTTTAACCGTTTTATCTTTTAAATTACTTTCATAATAATATGAATTTAAAAAAATACCCGACTGCGTAAAAAACATTTTTAAATAAAAACTGTAAAAAAAAAAAACAGTTTAGCCCATTAGTGTAGAAACCAATTCAATTGCATTAATTTATACACAAAATTAATAATTAATATACAGGGTATCATTGACATGTTAACGCAAACGAATACCATAAATCCAGTACATGATTTTGGCCCCCCCAGTAGTGGAATTTTTTATCGGTTTTTTCTTTTTTTTAAAGATTTTTTTACGTTTTTTAAATTAAACGACATTTTAACATTTTTTGCGAAAAAAAATAGTAAAATACATTCTAAATTAATAATGTCATTGGGTTTGATTAGAATAACGAGTTTATTTGCCTCGATGATTTTTTTATTAATTTTTTTTTGTAAAAAAAATTTTTTTTTCTTTATTTTTTCTAAAAATCGTTATTCTAACCAATGTTAGAATAACGATTTTATACAGGTAAAAAATAAGAAAACAAAACTTTTTTTCAAAAATTTGAAAAAAAAAACCGACGAAAAATTCCACCACTAGGGTGTACAGAATCATGTACTGGATCTATGGTATTCGTTTGCGTTAACATGTCAATGATACCTTGTATAAGTATATTAATAACTAGCTTTTGTCAGCGGCTTCGCCCGCGTACGTAAAATATAGTTTATGTCACTCAGGAGTAAAGCAGCTTTCTGTTGTTGCTAAAATTTTTCCAATCGGACCAGTAGTTCCAGAGATTACCCCCTACAAACAAAAAAACAAACTAACAAAAAAACAAACTTTACCTCTTTATTATATTAGTGTAGATAATTGCATTAATTAAAAGACTCACCCTATCGAGTTTGAGCTCGTGTGATGCGTCTTGACGAGTTTAGATAGATATATGTATAGATTAAAATTTATTGTACCCCAAAAAGTAACAGAGCATAATACAAAAACTTAAATATATGGGTACAATGAGGGTCTTATTGCTGACAGCGATATCCAGACAACCTTAGGATGGATCGTAGTAAAAATAATACAGGGTGTAGTCTATGGTGCGGTATTGTGTATAGGTATATACCGCGCAGAGAGAGCACTGGTGGCCAAGTGGTAACGGCCCCGACTTACGAGTTGTAGGTCGTGAGTTCAAGCCCAGTCAGGTGTATTACTTTGTGTAATTATTTTGATGCCTGCCGCTTGTGCCAAATTTCATCCAGATCCGTCCAGCCGCTTTGGCGTGATTGAGTAACAAACATCCAAACATCGTAACTTTCGCATTTATAATATTAGTAAGAATAGGACATAGGCTACTTTTTATCCCGGAAAGCCCAACCTAAACCCCACGGCGGGCGAAGCCGCGGGCAAAAGCTAGTGTAACTCTATTTCAACAGTGTTCTTCAAAGTATGTATATTTGAACTAACGGCAGGAGTTGACAGGAGCAGTGGATTGTTGGTGCACAAACGTAAACAAGAACACAAAGGCAAGCTTGACATGTGAAAAGACAACGCCTACGCTACTGCTATGGATAAGGGTCACCTCACATTAAGGAGCTATGCGACGCGTCAATGCGCACACTTTTTTCAAATAACGATACAATTTTTTAGAACTTTGCTTAGCATAGCATAGTAACAGCCTTTTAATGTTACCACTGCTGGAACTCACGCCTCCTCTCTAGGTGAAGGAATGGGCCGTTTAAACTGAACCGAAGCAGTAATGCTAGCAAAGGAGGAACCCGACCGCATAATGCAACGGCGCTCACGCCTGAGACGCCGCCGAGATTCCGATCCCGATTTCCGGCCTCCGTGGGCGCGGGCTTGTGGATGGCGAGCAATGGGTAGCTCGTCGTCCAATCGTCTGGTAACTGTCCGGACTAAGGCTGGGCTTGGTCCAGACGTCGACGGCGCGCACTCTTCCCGCGGGCGTCAAGGAGTTTTCAGCAAACCGTAGGGTCCCTGCAGAAGGGTCGAAGCCAACTGGGGCCAAGGGTTCTCGTCTGAAAGGAAGGCTCTGGCCCTGGTATGGCAACGTAGGAATGGGGTAGGTTATTTAGGACGTCACATGTCTTTGAATTTTTGGTTCTAGGACATGTCGATTTCCTCACTCTGTTTCCGAACTTGGTATACTACACATGATTTAAAATAAAATGCCCCAGTCGGTTACATGCTCCACCTGCAAAACTAATGCTTTAATCACACGTATCGAGCAAAGAGGCGAGACAGTGCTCTTGGCGGCCGCAGACTCGGTGCGTCTGAATATAGCACCGAGAGCTCGGCCGAGCGTAATTGCTTTGTATAGTTTATCTAACTTTTAATACTTGTCTTAGTTTTGCAAGTGCAGGCACGTATGGCTGGTTTAGTTTTTGTAATATTCAGATTATTTCTAACTAGCGAGCCGGCCCAGTTTCGCACGGGTGCAATGTTGACATTAAATATATCATGCATGTACTATACATATAAACCTTCCCCTTGGATCATTCTATCAATTAAAGATAAAATTGCATCGAAATTTAATTACTTTTAATGGTCTAAGCATACATAGGAACAGACAGCGGGAAGCGAATTGGTTTTATACTATATAATGATGTTAGAATATTAATAAAAAAGTAAAAAATATATACAATATAATCAATATCAATATTAGTGTTGGCAGTCTCATAATATGTGGATCCCTTCAAGCATCTTCATATTGCGTCGTATCTCGGTGTGAGCTAACCATTAACTTTGTGAATATTACATACAGGTTATGGAAAGTAAAATAGAACAGTTTAACCAAATTCATAACGATACCTGATTTTTAGTAGATTACCAAATTTGTTAAGGCGCTACCCATACGGGGTACCGTAAAAACGTTCCCTTTTTCGTTGCTAAGTTAGCCGTATTGATACACAGTACAAACGCCAAAAAAATACAGTGCATTGTCTAATACATAGGTAAAAGACTTATGCAAAAACATTTACTAAAAATAATTCAGGATTTTGAGAAAAAAAATCGCTAGAAAGTATACGAAAACCACTTTTCGTCTCGAAATACTTAGTATTACTTAGTATTTTGAGTGATAACTATTATTTTATTTGTAGCTATCAAAATGAAAATTTAACCAACTAAAAAGAAAAGTATAAATATTTTAACAAAGCGTTGTACTTTTTTTTTAATAATAAAAAAACTGCGAAATATCATTCATTTTAGCGGACGCGAGATTCAACTAAAATCAAACGCATAGCCATTTTCAACCTTATTTGTTTGCAGCGATGCACCACCCGGAAATACCTAAAGACTTGGTACTTACAGCGCCTTAAAAGCAACAAATATGAAATCAGTGATCGGCTATAATCCTGACACTATTGTAAAAGCTAACTTGAGGCGCAGGAGCGGTGTGCGAGTACAAACAACACTACGAGAACAAACTCGTCATATTCACGTCACAGCCCACGCCTGTGTTAAATATTCTAAGAATTATTTCTATAAATATCTTATGTGACATATTGCAAGTGGACCTAGTTCGAAGTCTAATCTACACTAACATAATAAAGAAGTAAAGTTTGTTTTTTTTTTGTAGGAGGTAATCTCTGGAACTTCTGGTCCGATTGGAAAACATTTAGCAACAATTATAGAAAGCTGCTTTACTCCTGAGTGACATAGGCTATATTTTATGTACACAGGCAAAGCCGCTGACAAAAGCCAGTGTGTCATATTTTTAAAACTCAATCTGTGAGGACTAGTTTGAGATAGCGGAAGAAAAGATTGTCTGCAAGGAGCTTACTGCTTAACAACAGATTCCTATAGTTTTTTTTTTTTTATGTAGCTAAAAATCATCCAATGACTAGGGCATTCAAACTCGGATATTTTTCAACTCCGGAGCTAGTTACGATGTTGAGCAATCAAATCCAGAACTCCGGAGTTGGCTCCGGAGTTGACAACTTTTTTTAAAAATTAATAAAAAAGACCTTTTATTTTTATCAATAGAAGTTTTATTTGTGAAAGAATCAATGTTTTTGTTTAAAAATTTACTGTCTGATAGATAGAAGTTATAAAAGTCAACAAATACGCATTACAAAATAGTTCAAAATCAACAAACATAAAAAATCAACATTTGTTTGGCAAGTTACAATAAAATAACAGGTACCTAAAAAATCTACTTTTTTGAGATCGAAGTTCTTGATAATAAGTTTTAAGAAACGATAAGACATTTAAAGATGAGTCAGAAAGAGAACTTCTAAGTTTCGTGCAGCAAAAAAGCCTGCTGCCGAGAATGCTCGTTCTGACTCCACGGTCGGCAAGACACACAGCAAATAGTGGTACGCTTCTGAAAGGTATCCTCTGCATCTGCCATTATCATAAATTGCTTTTTCTATTATTACAAATCCATCCAGATCCAAATTAGCAGATGAGGTGCTTTGTTTTTTATTTTTTAATTTGCTTAACTCCTGCTCCAGTTGCTCTGCAACACTTAGGTGCAACTCCGGTTCATACGTTTCCTTTGGTGATTCTGTTGATGATGTAGATGGCAAGTTTACGCGGTATTTTAGTCTTTTCAAAACGTCAATAATTGTCACAGATATTAATTTGTTCATTAGTTGGTTTTATAAAAGTATCATTTTCTTGTGATGAAAAAAAATCTTCGCAGTCGTGAAGGTATTGTAGAGTTCTGATTTTTAGCAAGTCTTCTGTCTTTTATTCGTTTTCTTAAATTGTTCGACGGGCAGATGCAAGCCGAGCACTACCAAATAATACCGAAGTGTTGTGCTAAGGACTTAGGAGGGAATCAAACAACGGGTTACGTTACGCTCAAGTATTAAGATGAGATTTTCGTCATTTTGTAAATAATGTTTACATAGTTTTTGAAAACCGGTTTTAACTCCGGTGTTCTATTTCAACTCCGGATTTAAAAAATGCGTAAAATCGCTTCGAAACTCCGGAGTTACGAAACTCCGGAACTCCGGATTGAAAGCCCTACCAATGACGAATCCCGCTCGTGGATAAAGTGGGGAACAGTGTCAGACTCTTACTTACTAAAGAACCTACCCCGTTCTCCCTTGCCTTTTTCCCAGATTGAGATAGATTCTCGGGATAACGCTTTCACATCAACCCTCGGCTCCAGGAGGACAAGTACTGGTTTGAGATGGTACGAATGAAAAATGTCTGGAAGAAGCTAACTACTAAAACTTACTACTAACAATTAGTTACTACAACACGGTCCCTGGTGATGAGTAGACGTTACTCTTGAATCGTGTGTACCTACTGACGGCTTACTATAAGAGCGCCTTCATATTAGTCGCGCGACAGCAACGCGGTTGTCGCGATGTTTATATATATAAACTAGCGACCCGCCCCAGCTTCGCACGGGTACTGATATTTAATATATAATGCATGTATTATACACACAGACCTTCCTCTTGAATCGCTCTATCTATTAAAAAAAATCGCATCAAAATCAGTTGCGTACATTTTTAAGATCTAAGTATACCTACATAGGAACAGAGCGACTTTGTTTTATACTATGTAATGATAATAGCGGCGCTACAGCCGCACATTTTTATTTATATGAAAAAACAAAGCAGTGCGACAGCCGCACTGCAACCGCGCTGCAGTCGCGCGGCACGTTGCGGTTAATTTGAAGGCGCCCTAACTGGGTACCTATCGAACTCGCAACAAATGTCGTTCAATATTGACATTTTGAAATATTGCTCATAACCATAGTAAATAGCTTGATAATGTATAAGTCCATAAATTGACCTGATCTATAAGGATTATGTATGCAAAATATGAACAGAATCGATTCCGTGCTCTTTGCGCCAATTGTAAGCTTTCGGAAACTATTTTACTTTTATGTTATATAGTACTAGCTTTTGTCAGCGGCTTCGCCTGCGTACATAAAATATAGCCTATGTCACTCAGAAGCTTTCTATTGTTGCTAAAATTCCAATCGCCGCCAGTAGTTCCAGAGATTATCTCCTACAAACAAAAAAACAAACTTTACCTCTTTATTATATTAGTGTGGATAGATGTAGATGTATGGAGTGAAGAGCAGTGGTGACCGAGTAGTAACGGCCCCGACTTACGAGTTGTAGGTCGCGGGCTCAAACCCACCCAGGCGCATTACTTAGTGCAATTTATTAGTTACTAGCGACCCGCCCCAGCTTCGCACGGGTGCAAAGGTGATATATTATAGCTATAAACCTTCCTCTCGAATCACTCTATCTAATAAAAAAACCCGCATCAAAATCCGTTGCGTAGTTTCAAAGATTTAAGCATACAAAGGGACATAGGGACAGAGAAAGCGACTTTGTTTTATACAATGTAGTGATAGTGACGAACAACACAATTTGGTAATAAAACTTTCGTGGTATTTTGCTCAGTCATGTGTTTTCAAAACATTTATTTTTATAAGAGCTTACGATTCCTGATACTAAAACTGAAAATAAGCAGGTGTCACGTCGGTCGATAGGTTGTGAAGGTCGCTAGATACTGCCAAGGTTATGGCCGTCCTATGCAAGGCTTATGTCGCATCGTAATTGCTGGAGACTCTTGCTAAATTATAGAATACAGCTGGATACGTTCTTACTATAGGTTCTAGATCTAGAAGATATTATAAATATATTTTTAAAAGTTAAATTTATGAAACCGTGTAACAGATAGTAGGGTATTTTATTCGAATGTATGAGAAAACATATATATTAGTATAGTATATATATAGTTATGTATTGTGTTATATTTATACTTGTGCTATTTTTTTTAATTGCCACATGCCAAATTTCAGGATAATAGTTCAATCCTTTGATTTTTTTTTCTTTTTTTTTTTATTGATTCGAAGGAATCAAAATTCAAAGGAATCAAAATTCAAAAACACTCTTGAGTGTAGAAATATACGTTTTTTGTGACATAAAGGCTCGTATCTTTTACTATTTACAAGCTTTTATTTACTTTCACCTGTCCCGTTGTCTGTCGTTCTGTAATCAAATCTTGCAACTTAAATTTGATCCACTTCCCGGTTTCCGATTGAGCTGAAATTTGGTATACACGTTTAGTTCGGATGACAATGCAATATTATGATGACATGGAGCTGATCTGATGATGGAATCGCGAGGTAGCCATAGGAACTCTGTAATTAAACGGCACAACCACGTCGAGTTTCGTCTCATGTGAATCGTCTTGACGAGTTTTATTTATATAAGTATAGACCACCGCTATAAAAGCTTGTTATGAAAAAAATATTTTTCATTGAAAACTTGTCTTTTGTTAATAGATAAGTTTGGTTTTTATCACAGCTTCAAGTATCTGTAGACATAGGTATGTACCTATGTCAAATTAGAACTATATAGTTCTAATTTCAATTTGAAACCTCCACGCGTTCTCAAGATAAAGGGTCTTGACAGATAGACAAACGGACATCAAAGTGATCCTTTGAGAGTTCCGCTTTTACTTTTGAAGTACAGAACCCTAAACGATTTGTACGTTAAAATTCTTATTATGAAAAAAATATACATAAATATCTGAGGTAGACTCGCGTAGTTTAAGCTTATGTTAGCTTTTCAGTCAATAATGTCAAGATGACGGCATGCCGAATACTAATTGAATCGAATAATAATAATTACTGGCCTGTCAGTCCAGTAGTTAGTGACCCTGACTGCTATGCGGGAGGTCGTGGGTTCGATTCCCACCCAGGACAAATGTTTGTGTGATGAGCACGATCATTTGTTCTGTGTCTGGGTGTAATTTATCTATAATATGTATCTATTTAGAAATATATAAGTATATTTATCAGTTGTCTAGTACCCATAACACAAGCTCTGTTTAGCTTGGGACTAGATGGCGTTGTGTGATAGTTAAATAAAAAAAAAATTGAATAACAAAAAAAATATAAATGTAAAAAATGGCGCAGACCTCCATGACTGCGGTAAAATATGCTAACAAAAAAATATCTTTTAGTATTATTTTTTGCTTATTAACTGATAAGCTCTATTATTTTTTTTCGAGCATATTATTAGATTAAATTATCTAATATCACCTTTATTCGACATAGCATAACCAAGCTCATAGTAAGACCGCTTACTGTATACATGCGTCTTCATAAAGATAGCAGCGAAGTGCTCTTGCGCACTTCCCATTACCTACGCGTGCACAATGCTCAATTAATAACTCGGCAGATATCGGCTGTCTTCGGCCATGTTCGGGATGTCGAAGCCACTCATTGTACACTGCTGATAAAGTTGAAGAGTTAATTGGATCTTAGAGACGAGTTGTGATTGGAGAAAAAATTGAGGTTATTCCAATTACGAAAAATAAGAAGGAATACTGAGTATGCAAATTTCGCTGTTTTATTGTGTTTTAGTTGTAATGTTGTTGTTTTTTTTTTTGGTTTTTGCCCGACTTACAAGTTGTAGGTTGCGGGTTCAAACCCAACCAGGCACATTACTTTATGTAATTACCACTGCTTTCCCCGTACGCAAAATACGCGCTTTAGGCGTGGAGTTGCGGACACCAACCAGCCCGATATACTGTACCATACTACCACTGCTGTCAAAACGATGAATAAAACCATCAAGAGGACATCGTCTTGTCCTAGAACCAAAAATTCGAAGACATGTGACATCCACCAATCCGCACTGGGCCTGCGTAGTGGATTACGGCCCATTCTCTCTCCTAGGTTTGAGTCCGAGTCCAAGTAATGGAAACATTATAAGGCTGATTATACAAATTGTAATTAATATTTTTTATAGGTAATAAAAAGAACTGTCCTATTTATTTATTAGTGGAGGCTTTAGTCGTAATTCGACTGTGACAACCTCATTACAACTAACACTTGTCTTGTACACTAGATACTAAAATAAGGCTCTTATGGATCTATTTATTCATATTTTTGGTCTTACGATAGTGAATTGCAAATTGCAAAACAAGTTCTAGAAATTGAACTTATGGGGCTATCCTGGGGGCTTAGACAAAGTCACATTCTCACTAAGTATAGCGAAATTCGAAACTCCGAAATGTATGGAACTGACATATGCCTTCGAAAAGTCACGTGGTCAAACGTTTTCGATTCGCTAATTGTTATTAGTTGTTTATACGTCAAATTGGACGTTTTAATTCGATAACCATAGCCAAGAAGTTGTTATTTTATCGAACCAACACTTCGACTTATCGATATGTTAGTCGATGTCACTTTGTCTACCGTTTTGTGGTCGACATCGTTAAGGCGAAATCGAACTTAGAAATGGATTCGACACGGAGCGATTGCCACTTGCCTAGGGCCCCTGGAGCGTTCACCTCAATACATTTGATATTTGTAAACTTTTATCAAAGATAAGAAATCAATAAATCCCAAAGTCCGGTACAACTACATTTCAAAACCCTTTTAACCTTATCTCGGCGTAATCTCTTAAGATTAATTTAGAAATGAAAATAAGTCCTGTTTCTCCGTATTTTGTGCAAAATCTTTTAGTCCTAACCTTTTGGTTAACTTTCGAAAAAGGTTACAACATTAAATAGAATGACTATCAGAAACACTATGTTTTGTTAATCTTATCTTAAAACAGGGACAGGGCCCTGGACCTGGTAGGTTACTTGTAATGCGACAAATAGGTACAAGAATAATTTGATAAAACTTTCTGATATGGAAAATATTGAGATCTTGTTTTTTTTTATTGATATTAATTCGTTGAATACCGTCATTATACCTAGACATAATAAAAAGCCACCGGCGTGGCGTAACAAATAATTTATTTATTGCTTGTCAGATCTATAATTCTTGTAAATGTTTGTTATATGTCGCTGTATTTTTTTTAAATGTGTCACTGGGCCTTTTACTTAACTATAGTCAAATCCAATACGAATTTGACACACAATAATTAATCAAAGTGTATATGTTACCTATCGGGTACCTATCGTTATCCTATCGGGCTTAGGACAAATTAGTTTGGACTAGGCTATACTAGTTAATCCCATCGCGTATAGGCAGAACTAGTTTAGCCTAGGCAAAACTAGTTTGTCCTGAAATTGGGTTTGGCCGGTAGCATATACACCAGTTGTATACACCTTCCGCCAGTGGCTTCGCCCGAAGCCCTTCTTCTTCATACAAACTTTAGACCCCCAGTTTATCCCTTTAGGAGTTCTATTTTGAAAAATCCTTTCTTAGAGTTCGCCTACTTCATAAAAGCAAGCATTATTGCGCAAAATTTCACGCTGCTAGTACCAGTAGTTTTGACTGTGCGTTGATGTGTCAGTCAGTCAGCCACGTTAAAACGGCTAGACGGTATATTTTGAAAAAAAAAAATATGTTAAAGTAGACTATTCTTAATCATTTGATACATAAATATATTTTTTTTATTGAACTTAGTGTAATTTTTTTTCATAGTTATGTCTAACACAGATAACAAAGCAAAAATCAGGAAAAAAGACCATTAGCTGGTTCCATTTAGGTGTCTTCAAGGCTAGAGTGAATAGGCTCTTAATAAACTAGTGCGCCTCACCATCAACTATTGCATCACTGCTTACCATCAGGTGGGATCGCAGTCAAGCACTACTTTAATGCAATTTAAAAAAAAGGTGTATTTTTATGAAACTTTCACAAACTAAAAGATAATTTATTTACCAATCTTTTGATATAGGATTCTTATTCATATTGTGTTTAATAAATGAAGCAGAAATTATTATTTGAATAATCTTGATGCGCGGGAATTGACGCTAGGTTCTTTTTATTGCTGAAGGTCGCCCCTTAATAAATAATAATAATATGTCCACAACTATCACACAACGCCATCTAGTCCCAAGTTAAGCAGAGCTTGTGTTATGGGTACTAGACAACTGATAGACATACTTATATATTTCTAAATACATACATATTATAGGCAAAATCACAGAATAAATGATCGTGCTCATCACACAAACATTTGTCCTTGGTGGGAATCGAACCCCCCTCTCGCATAGCAGTCAGGGTCACTAACTACTAGACTGATAGGCAAGTCAAAAAATTCACTAAACCCCTAAACGAACGCCGGCGTTCGCACACATATTATTGTTCTTTAGTTGTGTCTGTAATTACCAAAGTCAAAAGGCCTTGAGTGAAAAATTTTCTCAAAAATAATAAAATTATACAAGATAAAGTTTTCTTTGATGATACCGAATAATTTCAATGAACTCATTATCGTCTTCCTTTATTCCGAGACGCACTAGTTTAATGAACAGTTTTAAACATCCGCTTTATAAATGAGTTATTCGTTGCGCACGCGTCGCTTTGCAGGTGGTCTCTCAAAGAAGTTTATTTAATGCTGTCAATATTATTTTAAGAATTGATTTAATTTTAACGTAGCTTTATTGTAATTTTAATATTTTATGGAATTAAATTCTTAACCAAAGTAAATAGGTCGAAGCCTGCTGGGGCCCAGGGGTCGAAGCCTACTGGGGCACAGGGTCTTTTTCTGAAAAGAAGGCTCGACCTCAGTGCGCAGGCCAAAGAAGAAGCGGGGTGAGGTGTTTAGTCAATAAGAGCCTGACACTGTTTCCCACTTCACCCAAGAGCGAGATTCGTCATTAGATGATTTTTGCCCACCATAAAAAAAAAAACAAAGTAAATAGCACTAGTTACTTTACCAAGGTGAAGGCCGACCTCATGAGACTTTAGATTCCGACCCCGATATCCGGTCACAGTAAGCGCTACCTTGCGGACGGCGAGCAATGGGTAACTCACTGTTGGATGTCATTGCCTTTGCTTTTCGTCAAAGCCCTGACTAGACAAAAATTTACCCCTAAAGTAACATTCTTTACATGTATCATCTTTATCATTTCAGCTAAAAGACATCGTCTGCTGGATATATAATAATGTTCCCACTGTCGAGGCATAGGTGGACGTGACCCTTTCCTAAAGAGAAGTTTTAAGGAGAAAGAATAGGCCTTTAATCGACCTAGATAGATGTTACATATCTTCAAATTTTTGGTTCTAGGACATGCCAGTTCCACGATGTTTTTCTTCACCGTTTTGAGAGTAATGGTGATGTTATAAATTACATAAAGTAAGCAGCCTAGCTAGGCTGGAATCCAAGATCTATAACACACAAGTCGGGGCCGTTTCCACTCTTATTGGCTTTTAGATAGTCTTCTTCGAGTAACTGAGGTGGATCGAATGACGCATTTGTCCCACCCGTACGCAAAATACGCGCTTTAGACGTGGAGTTGCCGATACCAGCCTGATATACTATACTATACTAGAAAGTCGTTTGAAATTCCAGGTAGACCAAACAAAATTTTAGGCAGATACTTCCAAAAAAACATCGAAATACGTCACACTGTTTGGTCTCAAAGTTTGATACAGTTTCCAGTTCCGTGTAGTAGTGTGCGTTTGTTAGCACAGATGTCGGCGCGCGCGCCGGTCCCTATTACCATATATGTGATAATACGGTTTGAGGAAAATGCCGAATTTTGACAAAGAGCCGACCACGGGTGACACTACTCACCAAGTGTTAAGTTCACTTTGACAGTTCGTACCTCCTTCTCTTTTTCACAACGAGTGACAGAGACAACTATATTTAGTTAGTGACGTTGTTGACATAAGAGTTTGACTTGTGATCGAGTTACAGTTCTGTCAATATTTAAATGTCAAAATGGAAAGGTTACGTCAAAATTGTTTAAGGTTCCTGGGACCCTATTACTAAGACTCTGCATTTGTCTGTCTGTCCATCTGTCACCAGTCTGTATCTCAAAAACCGTGATAGCTAGACTATTGAAATTTTCGCAGTTCATGTAGGTATTTCTGTTGCCGCTATAAAAATAACCATACAAAATAAATATTTGAAAGGGGCTCCTGTACAACAAAAGTATTTTTTTTTACCTTTTTTAGTCAGGGAAATTACTGAACCCTTCGTGGGCAAGTCCGACTCGTACTAAGCCATTTTTTTACAGTAGCGTCTACAATTATTTGAACGCGTTGAATTTTTGGTTCTATTTTGGTAAGATATAATAAAATATAATTCAAAATAAATTAAGTTTAAAGAGGATGTTAAATTAGCATATTATTATAATGGTAATTTTCAGACTACGTACACAGTACTGTACAATGTTTTGTAATAGACGTCATCGTTTTTTCATGCGTGGTCCAAAGTAAGCACTTTAATTTCATTCATAAAAATAAATTATTAATTTTATTATGAAAAATACGACAAAGATTGCATCGGGCTACGCTCAGTGTTGGGTTCCGTAGTCATTAATCAAGTGCAAAAATGGACTAGGGCACCTGGCCCATCAAATTGCTAACCATCCTGCTTCCGCTAGCCTTCTGTAGCCAAGGGTTGATGCAAAAGCGGAACACTAGCCTGGAACTAAGACAGTAAGGAACGTTGGGTCGTTTAGTCAGTAGAAGTCTGACACTGACTTCCGCCCCGCCCAAGGGCGGGTTTCGTCATAGTATAGTATATTGGGCTGGTATCCGCAAATCCACGTCTGAAGCGCGTATTTTGCATACGGAAACGCGGTATTCGTCATTCAATTATTTTTCCCACCATAAAAAACCCGCTCCCGCTACCTCCTATCCCCTAACCCAAACACAGCAGCAAGGCGCTACCTCCTTGAGCCAACAACGCCGGCGTAAACACCGCGGTCGTCTTGTTAACCTAAAACGTTAACAAGGATCGTCCAGCACTTAGCCGTACCGTGTTAACTCGGTGGACAAAGCACGGATTTGTTTACAACGCCTAGTTGCAGGGTTAAGTGGCCTAATTGTGGATAGAATGTCGGGTGTGCGAGCGTACCTGCTGCGACCTCGATGTTCGACCTGCGACCAGTCGCTAATGTTAATGAGCTTTATCGGAGCAGTCATTTAGTTGATTAAGTTCTGATATATTTCTAGCACTATTTTGTCGTTATCAGCCCCTAGTTTAGGACAGATATCATATCATCATAACATAGTATAAAACAAAGTTCGCTCCCCCCTGTCCCGATGTGTGCTTAGATCTATAAAACTAAGCAACGGATTTCGATCCGGTTTTTTTATTAGATAGAGTGATTCAAGAAGAAGGTTTATATGTACAATATATGTATAATATCAACATTGCACCCATGCGAAGCTGGGGTAGGTCGCTAGTCTATATATATATAATAAAAATCAATGCCACTTTTTTTCTGTTGCAGGGTTAAGTGGCCTAATTGTGGATAGAATGTCGGGTGTGCGAGCGTACCTGTTGCGACCTCGATGTTCGACCTGCGGCCAGTCGCTAATGTTAATGAGCTTTATCGGAGCAGTCATTTAGTTTGCTTTCATGACATTTAATAATTAAACATTGAGTGGCCTGTTGGTCTAGTGGTTAGGCCCTGACTGCTATGCCGGAGGTCGTGTGTTCGATTCCCACCCAGGACAAATGTTTGTGTGATGAGCACGATCATTTATTCTGTGTCTGGGTGTAATTTATCTATAATATGTAGTAGTAAGTATATTTATCAGTTGTCTAGTACCCATAACACAAGCACTGCTTAGCTTGAGACTAGACGGCGTTGTGTGATAGTTGTGGAAAAACAAAACATTATTTTCAATAATATTAAGACTCCTCTCTTAATTTTGCTGTGCCCGACAGGGTCCATATTGATTTTGTGAAATTTTATACTATCTGTGTACATAATATGGAATGCAATAGAGTATTGAGTACTGAGTATTAGTTGATTAAGTTCTGAAATATTTCTAGTACTAAGTATTTTGTCGTTATCAGACCCTAGTTTAGGACAGATTATCGTATCATACATTTCATTACTATGTGTAAGCGCGCCACATCCTTGGTGAGCTCTGTGGGTATGCGAACGCAGGCATTCGCGTGGTGTTCAAACGAATGACGCAAAATCACGCGCGAACGCCGGAATTCTCTTGGGGATCAAGAGATTTGAAATACAAATACAAAATCTTTTTATTCGTCAATGCAGGTGTACAATACAAGAGGTGTTAAGAGTTACAGGAAGTTCGCTACATTGTGCCTGTGGGCATACGAAAATTGGTAGGTTGTATTGGGGTTGGGGTTGGGGATTTCCGGGATAAAAAGTAGCCTATGTCCTATTCCGGAGTGTATCCTATGCCTGTGCCAAATTTCATCCATATCCGTCCAGCCGTTTTGGCGTGATTGAGTAACAAACATCCAAACATCCAAACATCGTAACTTTCGCATTTATAATATTAGTAAGATTGGTTATTAAGTTATTCCAAATGAGGACTAATGACCGGGTTTTTATATAAACCGTCAGCAAAGTAAATTTACTTAAACAAATATGCACAAATTATTATAAAAAATACATTATAATATTTGTATATCTCTTGCAAAGAAGTAATACAAACATTCGTTGTAATATTATTTTTTGTCGACATGATAATATGTACATGTGGCTGTAATTTTCAGCACCAGTGCAAAGATCAATTTTATTCAGGAATAATGGAATTTTTACTCACGGATCTAGCATTACACATCAACAGACAATAAAGTGAATCCATGGCCATGTATGATAACCTATGCGAAGTTACTAACAAGTTTTTTTGGACGGAGTGGGAAACAGTGTCAGACTCTTACTGATTAAACCACCTACCCTGTTTCTTAGTCCCAGAGCCCTGGTGTAACGCTTTCGCATCAACTCTCGGCTCCAGGAGGCTGACAACTCCTTGAGGCGCGCGGGAACAGTGCGCGCCGTCGAAAATTAATAACAAGTGGAAAGTCTTTGAAAAACCTGAAACCCACAGACTGCAAAAAAGAGGTACTAGTTTATTCACTTTCCAAATTAGGCCGGTGATCGAATATATTTTGTCGAATATAGAGTCAGCCTAGCTAGGGTTGCCAACCTCTAATTCAAAAAACTATGATTTCTTGTAGGACTTGTAGAGAAGATCCTGTATCCCAGCAATGAAAACATTAAAAAGGTTGATGATGATGAGGATATTGCACGAAATAATAATCTTGCTAGGATATATCTTACAGCAATTCTAAATTAACGTTTTTTCTTTATTTCTTCCCTTTCTTTCTATCACTGAAAATATAAGTTTCTCTTATGCAAATATTAATTCACAAACAAGCCATATCGCACTGTGCAGTCCCACAGATTGACGCTCGTTCATTCTTAAGTCCACGTAATTAAAGATACGGCTGAAATAAATAAATGCATTAGACGAATGACTTACGATGCCTCGCGGAGTCGGCTAATAAAATAAATGAAGAGTCGGCAATGGGGAACCGAGGATGACGACGGCGGAACAGAAGTGGTGTAACTCTGTTTTGTGTGTTTTTTTAAAAAGTTGTGTGCTAGTTTTGTGTTTTTTTTTAAAGAGACGTATTCTAGCTCTCTCTTCCATTGTTGGAAGGCTAATTTATTCAAGTTTTTTTTTTAAGTATAGAAGATAAAATAAAATGAGAAGTGCTAGGGCCCCGTAGGAAAGTCTTCCACGGTTCGATAAGGGTTTTTTTTTAAATTAATTTCTTGAGCCCCAAGGGACCGGGGTTTGCACTTATTGGCTTTATATTATGTATCTAATATTTTATTCTTCCATTTATCTCAATCAATTCAAATAGCCATTACATAGCCATCTTTATTTTTTATGAAGTTGAATCCATCTAAAAATACTACGCTACGATATTTCTAAAAGGCCCTTCTTGTTAGTAGTTTCTGCCAGGAGGTTATGCCCGAGTGAATTTAGAGAATTATCCCAAGAGATACCTACCCACAACGTATACCAACATGGTCTGCCAGTGCTGTATTTTATACACATTTTTTAAACCAAGTGCGTTAGCATATACATGATACAAATTTTGACATTTATTATATGACTTTGATTCAGTTATAAAGTGTCTGTACAAAAAATATTATACAACAAATTTAGATTAATTTGTAATTGGAATCTGTATTTACAAGACTTTCAAACCACTTTTTTCGAGTTACCACCACTTGGGTACGTGAGTGGTGCGCAAGAGTTGGTCCAAAGCAATTGATTAGCCGGCGCCCTTTGTGCGCCGCGCCGACGCTCACAACAATTTGCTCGCGGCCCGACCGCCCTAATTTTAATGGGCTTATAAAATTTATACTTAATGTATTTATCATGCGTTGGATTTGGAAGGATAAGAAGGATATAGAGGTAAATTCTTCTCCATTACTGTATTGGAGAAGATATTTCTTCTTCACATGTAACTGAACACGTTTACATTGTTTAAAATGCTAAAAATGCCATTGCTTCCGTCACGGCCATTGCAGTGATTTGGATGGGTCTTTTTTATGGATGAAAAAATATAATAATAATATAATTCAAGTCAAATAAATTAAAATAAGTAATGTAATATATATGTTACCTTGGAACATGTATATAAAAAACTATTTTTTTCTCTTTATATATTTTTTTTTACTATTTATACGCGCGCCTCAAGGAGTTGTCAGCAAAGAGAGAGGCCCAACTGCAGGGCCGAAGCCTACTGGGGTCTCGGTCCAGTTTCTGAAAACAAGGTCCGATCCTGGTATGAAGACTAAGAAGGAATGGGGTGGGTTGTTTAGTCATAAGAGTCTGACACTGTTTCTTACTCCGCCTAAGAGCTGGATTCGTCACTGGAAGATTTTCCAACCATAAAAAAAGTCAACGTCAAAGCATTTATTTGTATAAAATGTGGTAAAGGAGATGGTAACATATGTTATTAGCGCAAAGACACATTTCGCCATTATCTGGCATACAAATATTAAAATATGAGACTGATGCTTATTAAGTACTCACTGCTGTCCATTCCACTCATTTCTTTCGTGTTATTGCTAAGCATACTATTGTTTTACTGAGAGTACACACGCGGTGCGCTTAAACGCATAGTTACGTCCGCACCGTCTAGGTGGCATCCGATATGGGCCCGGTCTGGTTAGGAAACAACCTGTCTAGGTGTAGATGTAGTCATTTGTTTGTTTAGCTTACAGGTTTATTTATTTATTAAAACATCTTGATACAAAGGTACAAAGGCGGATTTCAGGCTTTAGGCATGCATTTTGGAGAGTGTGCTCAGGAATTACCTGACTTTCATTAAATAGTTTATAATTTGTTTGTTTTGTATGTTTATTATTATGTAAGATATATTTATATATTGTGTCTATAGGCCTTAGTTGCCTGATAATAAAGAATTATTATTATTATTAAGTGTAATCCACCCTAAGCCTTGGAATAAAGGCAAAGAAGGAAGAAGAGTGGATTTTTAGTTAGTAAAAGTCTGACATTATTTCCCGCCCCACTTAAGGGCGTTTCTAATAATATTTTTTTTTAAATTGCTATAAACTAGTGCTTGACGGCGATCCCACCTGACGGTAAGCAGTGATACAATCGTTTATAGTGAGGTACCTACACTAGTTTAACCACCTATTCACTCCTTCCCCTATTTTCTTTCCTTTGCCTTGAAGACAACTAAATTATACAGGAACGGAAAGGCCGCAGCTGGCAGACTGTTCCATCCCCTCGATGTATACGCGGTGTATAAAGATGTACATGATACTTAAAGTATACGTATAATGAATTATACAACATGTAACTGAGACAATATACCTATATAATATATATATATAGGTATATATATCTGAAATAAAGAATTATTATTATCTTACTAATATTATAAATGCGAAAGTTACGATGTTTGGATGTTTGTTACTTAATCACGCCAAAACGGCTGGACGGATCTGGATGAAATTTGGCACAGGCATAGGATATACTCCGGAATAGGACATAGGCTACTTTTTATCTCGGAAACCCTAACCCCAACCCCAATACCACGCGGGCGAAGCCGCGGGCAAAAGCTAGTTATATATATTTGTATGGTCCATACCATACAAATATATATAACTAGCTTTTGCCTCTTTCTACTCTTCTCTTTTAACTGGTAGAGAATGCTTGAAGCATTAAGTTCGCCAGTGTCATGTAACCGTTTAATCTCAGAAATTCTAGAAATTTACTCACTTCATTCCAGTAACATTTACAATGCTAACTAAATGGGATCACTTAGCTAACAAGAAAAGCTGTGGAAAGCGTTAAGCTAACGTTTCATTCAGAGGTCAGGTCGGTTTGACTTCTAACTAGGTCACACAACTAATTAATAATGTGCTGTAAAAACAATTAAGCTTTGTTACCATTACTGGTTGTGAACAATGCAGGCCACTTTACTGAAATATGTGTATGAAAATAATTATTTTACGTAAAGTTTTTTCTATATAGCATGGCAGTCATTAACCCTTGTACATTTATTCAAACTTAGAGCAAGTTAAATCATCATCCTACCCTTATCCCATATTACTTGGGGTCGGTGCAACATGTTTTTCTCTTCCTGTTCTGTCACCCGTCACACTATCACTAACTCCCTTTTCTTTCATATCACTCCTCACACAATCCATCCATCTCTTCTTCGGCCTCCCTCTTCCTCTCCATCCATCCACGTGTAAACTCAAAACTCCTTTCGTAACATGCGCATGTGCCGAAATATGTGTATGAAAGTAATTATTCAAGTTTTTTTTTTATATAGCACAGCAGTTATTGACCCTTGTACGGTAAGCAGCAAAACAGACTACAACAGTCAAAATTCTGCAAACGATTTTCAACTCTTAACAATAATATAAAAAGGTTCAAAATGTATTGGAGAAATCTGACAGATTTGTATAGTCTGATGTGCTGCTGACTGTACATTTATTCAAACTTAGAGCAAGTTAAATAACCTTTTTAATTACCAAAGAGGTTATAGTGGTCATTGACCTATCTTTTATATCTTAGTGCTTAGAATTTGTTTTTCTTTTATGGTGGGAAAACTCATCGAATGACGAATCCAGCTCTTGGGCGGAGCGATTGACAGTACCAGACTTCTACTGACTAATCGACCTACCGTTCCTTCTTGCCATAGTTCCAGGGTCCCGGTGTTCCGCTTTCGCATCAACCCTTGGCCCCAGAAGGCTTTGACCCTACAGGGCCTTTGGTGGTTGACAACAACTAAGATTTGTGCTTAAAATGGGACTTAATCTTCCAAAAAGCAAGAATGTTTCAATAAATAGCGAGTAACTATTAAATAGAAATATTTGAATGGGGAATTACTTAAAAACTCCTTCCACTCTATGTGATGTGAGAGGGAGTCTCACTTTTATTGAATAACAATACCTACCTGCCTTGTTTCAGTTTCTCTCGGTGTTCCTTTGATGCAGTAATTTTTTCGGATATTCTAGGGTCCGTAATTTGTTACAAGAAATCAAATTGAAAAAAAAATCTACCTATGTATTTTAATTAAATCTAGCTATATATAAAAATATATTAGTTTTCTCTAATTAATCACGAAATCTCAGACATTATATAACAGCTACATACTTAAAATTGGGCAGGTAGATTACTTACAGGGTGTAGACAACCGCTAAGAACGGATTTTATAGATCTCCACCTGTTATAGTATGTTTTATTTGTGGTGGATGAAAACCATCTAATGACAACTCCCGCCCTTCACTGGAGCGGGAGATAATGTCAGACTTTAACTGATTAAAAACCCCACCTCGTTTCTTCTTAGCCTTTCATAGTGGGTCGGACCTTCTTAGAGGTAAACCGACGGCAATAGCTAGTAATAATTTAAATAAAATAACAAAAACCTAATACTAGTGCGCCTAACCATCTGTTTTCCGCTCCGCCCACGAGCGGGATTCATCATTGGGTGATTTTTACCTACCATCATCATCATCATCCTACCCTTATCCCATATTACTTGGTGTCGGCGCAATTTTGCAAATATTACCTACCATAAAAAAATAAAAAACTATCAAACAATTGCAAAACTGCTTACCATCAAGTGGGATCACAGTCAAGCACTAGTTTATAGCAATAAAAAGAAAAGACCAAATGAATGAATGTTAACTAGAAGTCTAAAGCCCGGCTTTCGTCTGGACTATTATTTTGAGCTAAAATGGCAGCTTTAAAATCAATTGGAAGTCACGACGGCGGAAAATTAAGGCTTGATGAGCAACGCCGCAGTTTTCAGCACATTGTATAGCTAGCACTATATTGTTATGATAAACCTTGACCTGGATATCTAAACTGGATTTATGAAATGATATCTCGAATTGTGTTAGCAGCTCCAACCACGTGTTACGGCCACTGGGGCCCAGAGTCTCACCCTGAAACGAAGGCAGGCCTTCTTTTCAGGGTGAGGTGTTTAGTCAGTAAGAGTCTGACACTGTTTCCCGCTCCGCCCAAGACTGGGATTCATCATTGGATGATTTTTGCCCACCATAACACAAAAAACTACATGGTAAATGATTTTTTTTTATCTAGCTTATAATGTCTCGCTGCTGGGCAAACGCCTCCCCCAACTTTTTCCTAGTAATTTTCTCTCGGGTCTCCTCGAACCAGTTCTTACGGTAGGCGTCTAGGTCGTCTCGCCACCTCTTCCCAGGTCGAACTCGACGTCGTCGTCCAGTTGAACATTATCCTACGAAAACGTTTTATCATAACACCATGGTCCTGATTTAAAGAGCAAATGAAAGACTCAGGTAGGTTTTAGCCAGTAAGTACAAGTCTGACACGTATTTTTGCTCACCCTAAAGTGAGAGAAGATAATGAACGATAAAACGCGTAAATAAAAAAGTAAAGAAAACATTCTAACGAAAAAAAAATGTGCTTAACTGAACATTTTTTCTCTTCGAATAACGTAATTACAGACAAAATAGCAAGACAATAGGTTTGCGCACGGCGCGTTTGCTCGGGGTCGAAAGAATTTAAGGGTGAAAGGGAAGGCCTTCAAATCCTTACAAGTTTTCTTTTATTGAAATAGCCCAAACCAGTCCAAAGGTAAAAAAACATAGGACAATCAAAATCAAATCGAAAGCGTTAATTTCAAAAGGCCCTAATCTCATGCAGCATGTACATAATCTACTTTTGTAATAAGATTCATTCAAAATCGTTAAAACGTATAGAGGCAAATATATAAACAGGCAAAGTTACATTCACTGTTATTTACAATATTTACAGTTTTTACATACTTAAAAAAACACAGCTATTTTACAAGCCGTTTATTAGCTTGCAATGTAACTATGTATGTTCGGCTCAAATCTTGCAACTCAATTTTGAAGCAGATTTCTTCACCCGATTGAGCTGCAATTTTGCATGCAGGTGTAAATCGCATGACAATGCAACATTATGATAACATGGAGCTGGAAGGTAGTCATAGGAGCTCAGCAATAAAATAACTCAACCTTATCATGTTAGGGCTCATTGGATTTGTATTGACGAGTACTTTGGTCCTATATGGTAGCCAGTGTATGATGAGAGTTGGAAGGTGGCCATAGGAACTCCGTAATACAATTAGATAACTCTAACATGTTTGTAGTCTCCGGAAAGGTCTTGATGAGTATTAACAATAAAGGTATATACCGAGCTATAAAAGCTTGTTATGAAAAAGTATATTCATTGAAAACTTGTTTAATTTTAAATTGATTGATTTTAAGCACGTATACAAACGTCATTCACATTTTGAATAAAATAAATAAAGCACAAAACAAAAACTTAATTAAAAACATTACCATATTACATATAAGTCCTTGCAAATATTGTAAAGAATATACCTAAAAGTTTAATTAAAAAACCCTTAAAAACGAACTAAAAGTAATCTAAAGTAGGCGTCAAAAAACTTTTCCGCGACTCTGTCGACTGGTAAACTATCCAGTCTGACAGCACTGTCACGCTGTATGACAATGCTTAATCTCTACCCAAGGTAACAGCCAACCCTTGGGCCACGCGAAATGTCAACAAGTCGTTTGGAAAGTTCATTAAACAATTTGTGGGCACTCGGATCCCACGATCCGAAAGTTTCAGCCCCAAACGGCTCGAAAGTATAACTACCAACATGGTTATTATTTACTTATTATATTTTAACAAGCGACCCGCCCCAGCTTCGCACGGGTGCAATGCTGATATTAAATACACCGTTAAATGGCCGTTTTAATCCCGAAGAGGGTCGATCCGGTACATGAAACACTATCGATTTGTGGAGATAAAATAAAATAATAAAGTACTTTTTTTCTAAATCTTGAATTATTACACGCATGTACGTTTATTTCTTTAAATAGCTGAGTCAATGATCTTGTAGGTAGTTATCTGTCGTTGTGTACTAACTACCTATAGGTCATTGAACTGGCCCAGCTGTAGTTTACTTAAAGAAACCAAATTCGAACGTGCGTAAATTGAATCAAGTTTATAAAAAAGTACTTGATTCGTTTATTCTAAATTTGCCAATCGATAGTCTTTCATGTACCAAATCGATCCTCCAAGGGATTAAAATGATAAAATTTTTACGGTGTATAATATTCAACAAAATCTGTTGTGTAGCTTTAAAGATCTAGACATACATAGGGACAGACAGCGACTTTATTAGTATGTAGTGATTGTACACCGCATAAACAAAACAATATGCGGCAGCACCAGCACAACATGATGAGCTAGGAACATGATAATGTCCCCATTATTAATTATTAGCCATGATTAATTTAAAATCCGTTTGTTATCCAAAAATCAAATACTTAAATATTATAATAATTAACTCATTATTTTTTAGTTGATTCGAGTAAAAGTTTTACCTAATTATAAAACTAAAGCTCGGCTCTTTAGAAACATTCCAGAGATTGTTTCTTGTTTATTTTTAGAAAAACGGACGCTACTGTATAGAGTGTACCCTTTTAACATAAAACCCTTTTTACCCAAGTTTTATGATACTTAAACATACATAGAGAAGGTTCCTTCCATTCTTGGGTCAAAAAACGCCAGATGCCTAAATAAATCTGCTAATATTGTAGACTTTCTTTTGCCAACAGGATCGCCTAACTGATAGTGTCTGTGTCCTATTTTAGTCGTTGAATAATATATACATATTACATTATTGTAGTCATGATAACAAACATACCTATATATCTTTTTCATCTTTCACTCAATCTACAACTTTTCTTCCTCGTCACACAATCCATTTATCTCTTCTTTGACCTATCTCTTCTTATCCATCCATCGTGTAAACTCAGAAATCTTTCCAATAGTCTTTTATTCCTATAAACCAAACACACATAATGTCATGTATTTAACGTTTACCCTTTAAAAACGGAAAGCCTTTCATTAAAAAAAAATACTTTTTTAAACATTAACCTTGCCACCACGTAATAAAACGCACATTCGCTTGAAAGGTGTTAATTTATAAGCGTTCATAATTGCGCACATTCCCTGAACGTTTCAGGTTCTCATATCATACGCCCTAAAACCTTTTAATTATAATAATACTCATTTACAATTCTATTCCTCATTAGTGATTTTTTTTTCCTATGTTTATCATGACATGGCCCGAAAAGTTGCGAAACTTAAATGATAATGGTGATGATCTAATATCTCCTAAGCTCCTACGGGCTGATTTCACCATCAATAAACCGTAGGCGACGACTTGAGCCCTTTCTGGACGGTTACCGGACGATCGAACTGTGAGCTACCCATTGGTCGCAGTCTGCAAACTAGTGACCGGAAATCGGGATTCCAATCTGAGACGTGAGGGCCATTGCCTCACGTGTACGTCCTTCCCCTTTACTAGCGTTACTACGTCGCAGAAAGCGTCGGCCGCCTGACACTCGGACCATGGCCGGTACCAAGGCCCGGCCTGAGAGATTTGATTGTCGCCGATTGCCCCCACGAAGACATGTTGGTTGCCTAAGCGGGTCACACTTTTATCCTTTGGGCGGTCCACATAGTGGTGACACCCTGGCATCACTTCTACATGAATGGATTGACAGACTTGGAGAGTGACTTTGTTTTATATAATTGTGTTTGATTGATAAATTATTTGGTAATATGTATAAAAAAAAAACCAATAGGTGACATTCGAAAAATATTTTAATTTATTTTATTACCTAACATCGGACCAGATAAATAACTAAGTAATTATAACACATTTAGATAATATTTAAAAAAAAAATTTAGATAAAAGGAATGTGAAGATTGTTTATATTTACTTAAATACCTAAATAGCGTAGGGATACTGCAGAAGGGTCGAAGTCTACTGGGGCCAAGGGTTCGTGTCTAAACGAAAGGTTCTGGCTTAAGTACCTATCAAGACAACGTAGGAATTTTCCGCTCCTCCCAATGGCGGGATCATTTTTACCGACCATAAAATTACCTAAACTGATGAAGTAAAGTTCAATATCACTTGAAAATTAATTTCACACACCACGCCGTCTAGTCTCAAGCTAAGCAGAGCTTGTGTTATGAGTACTAGACAACTGTTACTGATAAACATACTTATATATTTCTAAATATAGGTATATATTATAGAGTAATTATACCCAGACAAAGAACAAATGATCAGGCTCATCACACAAACATTTGTCCTGGGAGCAGTCAGGGTCACCAACTACTAGTTTGTTTTTTAATTCTAGTCTACGATTTGACAACTCAGAATGTCACACTCTAGAAATATGTTCCCAATTTTCTGAAGTTTGACGTTTTAAGTTGTCAAATCGTAGTCTAGGATTAAAATACGAACTATAGACCAACAGGCCAGTCAAATATCATTTTGTTTGAGCCTTTAATCTACTTTCATTCATAGACCAAGCAAATGCATTCTATACATAAGGATATGCTACAGTTCTTGACAAGGATAGGTCAGTTCCTTATAGTTTCTCAATGATCTTAACATCAATGTGCCTTGCAAGCTATGGGTACTGCGAACTCTTCAGAGATATCGCATTCAGCCACCCCAAAGTAGGGGGTGGTTCATTGATGGGGTGGTGAATGCGACACGTGCAGCGGGGTCCGGACCTACCCCACAAGTGGGGGAAATCGATGGGGGCACACACGCAGTGCCTCGCGCATGCGTCGGTGGAAGCTTTGGTGAAGTACTGGCGATGACATAAGCTGTTTGGAGATTTTATTTGAAATTAATGTGCTGTTTCTTTTGAATGAGACATGGATACAAAATATATAAAATTGTAGTGGTATATATTTTATAGGCAAAGTTGAAATGCTCAAGGTATTAATCCGCCTTGGAACATTGTTTTTTGTGCATAGTTTTAATAAATATATATGTTGTTTGGCGTTTGTCTGAGTCGTCTAATTAATTTTCTTTAAACACTATTTACTTTATTTGGACTTTTTATTTATTTTAGTAACCTTCTTAAACAAATATTTCTTAGAAAAACAAATCTAAGTATTCTAACTTTACACAGATATGAACGTTAATCTCAAGCTAAATATTTGCTAAACATATATGGCCAAACTAACTTAAACCATACTTTTTTGTTAAGGTAGCATTTAATTTTTAAGCCCACAAAAATAACATCTAAACAACTTACCAAGTAATGTTTTACAAAGAATATTACAAAACCGTCGCTACCCCACTTAAAGACATATAAACATCAATTTGAAATACCACAAAAAAAATTGCTATCATGCCAAAAAGCTCTCTCTAAAGTATTTTGTACGCGACGTTACTGCGGCCGATACCAGTCGCACTTTGCGCCAACACCGACGCCGAAAGCTCGCCTGAACGCTGAAACCAAGCGCTGAAATAATTGAATTAAACGTGATTTTATTTAATTGATTCATTGAATTGAAGTGAGTGAGAAGACGAGAACATGTAAGTTTGATTTTTCATAAATTTTTAATTGTATTTTTATTGAGGTTCATTTTCATTTGTTTTTTCTGCGTGTTGTTTGTGCATATTGCGGCTTTTGACGTCATCTGTTTTTACTTATGAAATACTTAAAACTGTATGTAAAATATTAAAGATCCTGAATTCAGAGATTATTAAAGGGAAAATCCGACATAAACTACGCGATTAGTCTATTTTTTAGCTTAATTAAACATTTTCCAGGAAAAACTGTTTTTCTTTCGCATTAGACTATGTGAACCGGTGTCCTTACACGCAAACCGGTTTTACCTACTTATATACTTATAAAATGCTTATCGTGTTTGTTGAAGCAACAGTTTTCAAGTTATAGCTAAATGTAATAGCGAACAAACGGAGTGAATGTACACTCTACGAAGTGCCTAGAGTGTACTTATTTTTGATGTTACGATTTTAAAATGAAATCTGAATTCAGTGACATTGAATTCAGCGTTTAGAGTGGAAAAACTTGTGTAAATTTAAACAGATTAAAACCATGATTAAAGCAATAAATGAATGTGTATTTTAACACAATCTTTATTTAGTTTCTGCATTAGTTCATAGAGAGGAAGACAGCTTTGATAGGCCTTCCTCAAGGTGAACCGATGACCTGGTGATGGTCATCAGAATCCGATGGATGACATACACAGCTGATAGTTGTTCTGATATTTATGGAAGGTATAGGTCCAACAGTACCTAGGTTTACCTACTACCTGCATGCGCGGGATGCTCTTTGGCCACATTGCCAGGAAAAATTATCACAACCTTGAACAGGTCATCGTAACTGGCATGGTTGAAGGCAAGCGACCAAAGGGCCGCAGCCCAAAAAGATGGACAAATCAGGACCTGAGGTTTCTTGGCGTCACGAAGTGCTACGTGTCACTTCTTGACGCCAAGAATCATCATAGAAGGCGAGATACCATTAATGAGAAGCTAATCCAGGGGGAATTTTACCACTTCACCACCCTCAGTAATGAGAAATACGAATCGAGGAATAGGAAGTCCAACAGTGGACGTCTTCTGACTGAAATGTTAATGAGGTCAGTCATAAAATATACATTACAATATTATAAAGGTAAAGAGACATTTTATTTAGTAGAGTGCGCTAATACCTGGAACTACTGATTCAAATTAAAAGAAATATTTTTTAGTGTTAGGTATCGCATTCATTGAGAAAGAGTATAGGCTACATAACATCGCGCTATGACTCTCAGGAGCATAACCAAAAACACGGACAAAACCTTAGGGTATAGCTAGCTTTTTTTATATAAAATTATTATAGTACATATCAGTCTTGCTACTAGACATTTAATTATTACCTAGAATGGAATCAAAATCAGAATATTTTATTTCTAAACACGTAGTCAAGTTACAGCAAAGAGTGAGGTATTAAAGGCAGGTAGATCCTTTATGTTTTGCGCAGAGGCGTACAAATATAGATGTAATTAAAAATTGTAAGTTTTTAACACATATTATATAGCTTCTCCAATTCTGCTTCTATGTGATATTTTATAAACTGCCACTGAAACCTTTTTCCTTGGCTTGATGCCAAAAGAAAAGAGTTGATTGATTCTAAGACAAGAAAAAAAATCGAGGAAAATCATTCAATACTTTGGAATATGTGAGTTTATTATCTCCGAATAAAAAACGAGCGCGAAGTTTTCCAAATGGGTTCCGGTCACCGCGGGCTTGCGGACTGTGAGCAATGGGTATTTCACTGTCCGACCGAGTTCTAGTCGTTGACTACGCGTACTGTTCCCGTGCGCTCCAAGGAATCGTCAGCAATATATAGGGGCCCAACAGGGTCAAAGCCTACTGAGACAATGGACCGATTTCAGAAAGAAAGGTCTAGCCCGGTTACGTAAGGCTAAGAATGAACAGGGTGGATTTTTAGTCAGTAAAATTCTGACTCTGACCTTTTCCGCCCTAGGGAGATATCATTGGATGATGATTTTTACCCATAAACATAACCGTTCGTAACAAAATATGGCAAAAAAATCACGTTTGATCTACAGGACCCCAATTTCATATAGCGGCCACAAAAACATATTCTTATCTATAGAAATTTAAATTGTCTAACTTATAGTTATGTTCATGAGACACGGCCTTGTGACAGAAAGACATACAATGAAGTCTTAGTAATAAATTCTCATCTTTATACACTTAGGGTACGGAACGCTAGAAATATGAACTCTGTTTTCCTTCATCGCTGTAAGCGAAAGATAAGATTTTGTCCGTAAACTTTTCAGTTATAAAAGTTGCTTACATTTTGGTAAGCTTATAACCACATCGAAGTTTCTCCAAATATTCCTACATAGAGGGTTCTATTTAACTTACAAAGTAAGTATGTTTGTTTGGGACGAATCTTGCAAATGGATTTTGAAGCAGTTATCCCAAACCGATTGAGCTGAAATTTGGTATACTTATGTAAGTTGGATGACAATGCATTATAACCATGGAGTTGATGATGGAGTCTGATAGTTGCCATAGGAACGACTGAGGGCGACAAGATAAACCAGACGTGTTTGAGCTCATAGGAATGGTTTTGATGAGTATACACTGTATGATAGAAACTTTTGCATATCCTTAGTCTTATTCCTTATTAGCTTTATCGGGAGGGAAATTATCTAATGAATTCTCGCACATCAGTGCAGAGCGTAAGGCTCACTCAGACTTTCAGTAACTAAATAAACACTTGTGTTCCTTCAGTTGCCTTTTGAGTTTTAGGACTACGTGTTTCGCACTCAGAAGTCGGCTGAAGGCTTTAGTAAGATTCAGGCCCTTACAGTATCGCCACGTTACATGTTATATAATTTTGTTTTTCATTAAAAACTTATTACAACTTATCGTGTAGCTCTTTTCACACTCATTGTACTTTTATGAGTACAGTAAAGTGGGTACTTCCTTTACGTAAGGCATAATAATTTCGTAAATCTTCCCTAAAACGACTATGTGGGAAAGGAAAATGGGGCCTTCGCTTGCTTGTGTATACCTGACTATGAACTTGAGAAGATTATGGAAAGAATAAGGGTGTCGTTAAGGGTGTTTGAGGGATGAATATGGTATTTTTGCAAGGTCATGATAATATGTATACGACAAGCAATGAGGTAATGAACTGGAAATGAGAAGCAAGTTCATATTTTTTGAGTTTACATAAGTATTTATATTTTATATACTTACCTCATCGGTGGTTATTTGGAGTTGAAACACTAGGGCCATGGGACCCAAACTCATTGAGTTATTCAATACATCAGTAAACAGCTGGTTGACTCTTCACGTGACCAGAGGGCTGGGTTTTTCTTTGGTCAACGAACCAGCATTGCTATCCAACGTGGCTAGCGTGCCAGCACTTTTCCTATTGATGTGAATGGGTACGAATTTTTTAATGTTCAATGAGTTTTTTGTTTTTACCCATTTGTACATACATATATTACATTATTTTTAGTCGATTATACTTGGTAATCTTTAATATTTATAATAATGTAAATAAAAGTTAAAATTTTATCAAAAAGAAGTATTTATATTTCTTTTTTTGTATTCAGCATATTTTTATCGTCTTACAGTAAAGAGTAACACTAAAGTCTTTACCAGTTCTTTTAGCTTCTCTTCTTCTGTTGGTTTGAAATTGTGTCGCAGATATTCTAACCGTGGTTTATTACCTAGAATCTAGGTCCTAGATAAAGACCCTGCCGAAAAGTTAAAACCTACTGGGGCCAAGGGTCGGTAAGAGCCTGATACTATCTCCTGCTCAACTCGAAGGCAAAAATTTACATTGGATGATTTTTAACTACCATAAAAAAACACTGGTTTAATAGTTGCAAATTTGTTTACTCATGAAAAATTTTAAACAAAAATGCACAAAAGCTAGCTATTTGACGACCGCAAAAACCTTTTTAACACGCCCATTAAACTAATTGCCATGCATACAATCACTGCATCCGATCCAAAACTCCGTACCATTACCATCAGACCCCATTTGCCATGATGACGTTGTTGGCACGATGCCATTTGTTCCTATCGATTGATCTGTCACTGAACCGACTATTATGATATTATACTAGCCTTTGTCCTTGACTATGCCCGGTTTAAAGACGGAAATAAGGCCAAAAGAACATACTTCAGTGATAAAAAGGATAAAAAAATATTGCAGTATTTTACCAAAAAAATATACAGTTTTTTGCTTATACATCTACACTAATATAATAAAGAGGTAAAGTTTGTTTTTTTGTTTTTATGTTTTTTTGTTTGTAGGGGGTAATCTCTGGAACTACTGGTCTGATTGGAAAAAATTTAGCAACAATAGAAAGCTGCTTTACTCCTGAGTGACATAGGCTATATTTTATGTACGCGGGCGAAGCCGCTGATAAAAGCTAGTAATTGATATGACAGATGGGCTTTTCTTAAAAAGGATCATAGTATACACCCATATGAACAACTTTTACCAACCAGACCAACCCAAAAATTACGAAAAAAAACCGCTACTCCATAGATTTATATTCACATAACTCGACAAAATGTATGGAGCAGCGAATTTTTTTTTCAGGATTTGAAAAACAAGCGCTCGGATACATTATAAAATATTGAGCGTTTTTTTTATAGAGTATTTTGATATTTATCCAAGAACATAAATAAAAAGTTTTTATACACAAATCAATTTAAATATGGAAAGTTAGCAAACCTTTCCGTTAATGCCCACGCGAACGCCGGCGTTCACTTCAAGATCAAGAGGAGAGGAGGCCTATATCCCAGCAGTAGGAATGTTGATGACAAAGCTGATGCTATGATATGCTATACAAAAAAAATCCTTCATAATATTAGTGTGATGTTATTGGGAAAATATTGTACACTAGCTTTTGTCAGCGACTTCGCCCGCGTACACAAAATATAGCCTATGTCACTCAGGAGTAAAGCAGCTTTCTATTGTTGCTAAATTTTTCCAATCGGACCAGTAGTTCCAGAGATTACCTCCTACAAACAAAAAAATAAAAAAAACAAACTTTACCTCTTTATTATATAGTGTAGATGTAGATTATTATATTAGTGTAGATAATATATCATTTAAAATCGATACCATTTCAAGGTTGAATCGTTTTGTGTCAAGTGCAATCTAGTTAAGTACATTGTAGGCGCTATTATTTTATCCAGCAAGGTTGAATTCCATTTCCTTCAGAGGGTGTTCTGGCATTTGTCTTAAGGGCATTAGTTAATAAGGGTTGTCTGGCATTTGTCTTGAAGGCATTTGTAGACATTACTCCGGATTTTGTCGTAGGTACTGTCAGTTTTGTGAAGATTTATGGCAAATGCCTGAAGAGTCAATGACCACATTTCGGAATTTATTTTCAAAATACTAAAATCTATTGAAAGAATTGCCAAATTAAAGTGACAATGGACATGGTTTAGAAGGCCATTGGGGCAGAAAGTTTCTGGAGTAGCGACTGCGTACCGGAAGATTGCAGCTTTGAAACGCCTCGTATAAGGTGGACCGATGACCCGGTTTACCGCGAATCTGATGGATGCGAGACGCACAAGAACGCTCATTGTAGCGACATTTGGGAGAAACCTATATCCAACAGTGGCCGTCTTTGAAATGATGATGATGATGAAATTTTAATAATTAATTTTAGGAGTTTTAGGAAAAAAAAAACTTTATTTTTTAATTTTATCTTTACAAATTGATAGTGTTTCATGTACCGGATCGGTCCACCACGGGATTAAAAAGACCAAAATATAACCGTGTATAGAAGAACATTTGTGAGTGTGTGTATATGTTTGTTGCTTCTTCCCACCGGAACGGCTGAAGGGATTTTGATGAAATTGTAAACTCGTGAATATATTCCCTTGGGATAATTGGGCGAAGCCACTGGCATCAACCAGTCTACAATATATGAAAAATAAAAGTTATTTATTCAAGTAGGTACCCTAACTAGTTTTACTAGTTCCAAGAAAAACTGATTAAACAATTAAGACACGAACGAAGTTGAAAGTACTTTCAACTTAATGTTATCAAGCACGAACAACTTAAAATATTAGTTTTAAAGATAAATCTTACTACAATCTCAAGGTTGAGGTTTAATAGTTTTCTGTCTGCTTTTTTATATGATTTTTTTCTATTTATTCACTTAATTTATATCATAGTTTAAACCACGGGTTTTAACCCTGTGAACTAAGTGTAATTATGCGAAATATACGAATACATAACATAATGATCTTAAAGTAGACAATGTTCGGAATCGTCTATTGAATTAATTTCAGCTATTTTTGGAATTAATGGTTTTTTATTAAAACTAAATCAAGAATTATTTTTGGATAAAAGAAATCTCATTTTGATTTTATGAACACTTACAACGTAACACGAGTTTAAGGTAAAACTCTACCAGAAAAAAATACTAGAATAGAATAGAATAGAAATACATTTATTCGATACAGACACAACAGAACAGTTACAAGACACACGGTAAAAAATAACAAATATAAAGTGTACGTTGAGTGTGTCCGAACCGAAAGGGTGACCACCTCAGCACTAAGTACTAAGTACCTATTTCTTATTTTTAATAAGATAGGTACATGTTCTGTTTCAGTAATTCCATTGTCCATTAGTACAAACACTCAAAAAACAAAACTACACCATTTTTACACCACATAATCTACTATGAACCAATGGATTATAGTGGATTATGTGATGTAAAATAGGTGTAGGTTCGTCATTCGATGATTTTCAACTACCATAAAAAAAATACTATGAACCAATATGAGAATAATTAAAACAGTCACCGAAGTTCACTCGAAATATTCTCCCCAGAAGTTCGCTACCAATTTCATCCTTGTCCCCAAGGACAAAATTCTTTGTATAACATCAAAATGAAGCGAATATCAGAAACATAAACAGCTTTTACAAAATCTTAATTAATTTTCTTTTAATTATTTCGTAACGTGGTTGGAGACAAGGACAAGAGATTAATTACAAGAAATTAATTATTCTTGGTTCTACGAAGTAATACAGACTACAAAAGAGGTTGTAAAGGTTGCTTAGAAGAAATCGCCATGTGTGATTAGGCCGCCAATTGTATGTTTCGTATTTAAAGATTTTTTTTTACATAAGAATATGAGTTTTAGTCAGTAAGTCTGGAACTTCCTGTCGCTCCACTTTGTTCAAGAGAAATTATTTGATCATTTACTACCTCAAAAAAAAAAAAATTAATGTGTAATTTAAACAAAACTAGGACACAAGATTTAAATGTGTAAACGACAAAAAAATCCACATTAAAATAGTCTATATTAAAACAAAACTAACATTAAAATGAAACAAACAAAAAAAAATATTTTTTATTAATAAAATTAAATAACGACCATACTGAAATAAAAATCACATTTGTTATTATAAATACATAAATTGTAACACATTTAAAATTAATAAATTGTAATAAAAAAAAAAACAAAATCAATCATCTTCCAGATCAACGTTTACCGCAGTAGAAGTCTACCCTAGTTTTCCACTGCGGAGTATTTACGTAAGATTAACCATAGAGCATAAAGCTCTCGGTAAAGTTGGCTATATTTGGCAAGTTTTCAACTTTGTACATTATCTTGGTAACAGGCAACATGCTGTCTGTTGCATTAACAGACTTAAGACGATACCTTGTTGCGAACTGGGTAAAATGGTTGAAAGTGATAGAACTATGCGATAGCAACGTAAATAGATAGAGAGAGGAAACATGCAACCTGCTCGAAAAAAATAACGTAAGCGCCATACTAAATAAAAATGTATTAAAAATTCAATTTCATGTTTCTTTAAAAACTGATTTCTGATTAATGTTTAATAAGATATTATCTACATTTTTCATTATTTTAATGTGACAGAAAGTACATGACTACGGCATAAAATTCATAAAATGTTATTTTTAGAGGTAAGTTCGGATTTTTTTTCTATCGAGGAAAGTTACTTGTTTTATGTTTTTGTCATCGGATTAATGGAGGTAACATAGTCAACAAACACATATAAAAAAAAATAATTATTCAAACAAGTATTCTTAAATTAAAATTAACGTAAAAAAATTGTTTAATTAAGAGGACTCATCTTTGTATAATTGACGAAGATAAACGAAGTTACAATATTATGCTGCACGTAAGTTGAACCAGAATAGCAAAAGACATTCGGGTTTTTAGGGTGTCAGTCGGAGGGCCAATCCTGACCAATCCGCACTGGGCCCGCGTAGTAGATCGGCTTCCATCATCAGCCTTTTCACTGTTCCCACTGCTGGGACACAAGCCTCTTCTCTAGCAGAGGGTAAGGGCCATAATCCAACACGCGGGCCCAGTGCGAATTGGTGGATGTCACATGTCTCCGAATTGTTGTTTCTAGGACATGGCGGTTTCCTCACGATGTTTTCCCTCACCGTTTTGAGAGCAGTGGTGATGAAATAAATTACACAAAGTAATGCGCCTGGCTGATTTTGGTTGATCGGCTTTGTGAATATATAAAATAGGCAAAAAATTACGTTTAATATGGAACCAAGAAAAAACTTTTTACAAAAAAAATATACAACCGTTTTCAAATTAAATAAAAAAAATACAAGAAAGTGCAAAATTACTTTTATTTCGGAAGTCGTTAGTTCATTCCTCTATTAGAGAAGAGGCCTGTGTCCCAGCAGTGGGAACTTTATAAGGCTGACGCATTGCAATGCAAAGTCTAAGTGCGACACGGTGGGGTTTGCGTTAACTATAGCAACGATGGCCATTTTAATACAACTCATTTGCTGCGTACTATGTGAAAAACCTTGCCTTTTTCCACGTAATTTAATAAGAGGTAAACAGTAAGGATTATTTATCGACATGTTTTTTATCTCTTGTTCACGAAATCAATTGAGGAAAAATAGAGTTCGGCGCAAAATTGGCAGCCATCAGTTGTGTTTGTGCCAGAATTGTTTTTGAGATTGGATACTCGATTGGTAAACAGATTGATACATCGAATGATTGTTATATGATTTCTGTAAAAAAAAACCTGTAATAAAAAAAGCATGCTTTGAAAACACAAAAACCCTTTTTGTAAAACTAGTAAGAATGAGTAGGACTCCTTGCCATTTTTTTTATTCATATAAATTAGTGTTTAACGTTTAACTGCGATCCTAACTGATGGTAAGCGGTGACATAATATTTTATTAATATTCGAGATGGCAGAATCAAGTCATGTAATTCGCGCGTACACTCTTTCTTTAAGTCAAGGTTGAATAGGTTACTTCTAGGAAAGCCTGCTACATTGTAAACCACATCAATGCTTGCTATCAGATGAGATAATGGTCAAACTGTTGGGTTGGTGCGAAAACGTTACACCGGTGCTCTGGGAGTAAGGTAGGTAAGGAAGGCATGGGGTAGGTTGTTTAGTCAGTAAGAGTCTGACACTGTCTCCTGCTCCGCCCAAGACCAGGATTCGTCATTAGATGATTTTTACCTACCATAAAAAAAACTGTCAATAAAAAAAAAGTTTCAAGTGCCATTCGGACTGACACCCCGAGGGTTTCGTATTTTACCTAAATAAATGGTTCAGCTTCGATGATTCAAAAAGTTGTTATATCATCATTTTACAAGTTGAACCATCATGGTGACTTCAAACGATGGTCGAACTTGAAGGCGCTGTATCAGACTTTCTGATCTCCTTTGCGGTTAATGCAAATGGTAAAAAACGAAAAGAACAATGATTTGTTCTTGTATCTTAAGTATTTGTATGTACTGTAGCAACTCTTGTAGGGTTTAGATCTAATACTACATATTAAATTCTGAAAGTCGCAGTAATTGCTTGTATTTAGGAATTTTATCAACTTAAATCACAAAAATTCAATGTTAAGTACCGTCAGTTTTTTTTTTTACGATAGGTAAAAATCATGTAATGACGAATCCCGCTCTTGGGCGGAGCGCGAGACAGTGTCAGACTCTTACTAACTAAAAAGCCTACCCCATTCCTTCCTTACTTACCATCAGGTGGAATCGCAGTCAAGCACTTGTTTATAGCGATTAAAAAACAAAAATGTCACTTCTTCCTGTAAACATTGTACTTTTTTTTCTTTATTCGATTTTCAAACCTTTTCTATAATTGTGAACATTCTTTGAAACATCTAAAAAGGTAGTAACGTTGGTTAGTTAGTTATGTGGTCTCTGTAGGCACCAAAGTTACATACAACAAATGTATATTTTTAGAATAATTGAGTATTCCTTCTCACCCACAAACAAGAAAAGTAAGCCTTTATTCCCATGTTTTCCAGGGCTGCCGAAGCTGGTCCCGCTCAGGCAGGTTTGGCCCCACCAGAGGCGGAGACCGGTCCCGATGGAGAGATCATCGGAGGTCCACGCACCCCGCAGCAGATCGCCGCACAGAGGCGGTTGCAGCAGACCCAGGCACAGGTTGATGAGGTACGTAGTGGACCAGGTTCAGTTGAAAACCAGCATAGTCAATCGCCTGACATTTATGCTGAACTGGGCCTGTTTAGAGCAGCCGTGGGGCAAACAATAATTTTTGTATCAAATAGTTTTAAGTAACTTAAAAACAAAAATAATTTAAATTGTTCATGTTATTTTTGTGCTTTGCCCTGTGTCTGTACCAATAAATGTTATTTCTTTCTTTCTAGTACCGTGAATGCGATTTTCTAAGAAATGGTCAATTTGTACACGTTGGTTTAAGATACGGCTCAGAATTGGATAATAACAACCATTTTATTTTTTCGGGTAACAAAGACCCAAAGATAAAATACATACAATAATCTTAAACAGTGATAAACTAATACATATTAACAAAAAATATATTTAAGTAACTATAATTATAATTAAAAATATAATATAGTCAGCGTCATGTTGCGTTGCGTGGTATCGTATAACCGCCCTTAAAAACGTCGATATACGACACGCCACGGTAAGAAGACCTATTTCAAGAAGGTCTGTAGACGTATCACTAACGACTTGATGTCGTGTCGTTCCTCCAAGCTTACGATCCTCAGAGTCCAATTAATATCCTCTAGAGATAGGGTGGATGATGGGGGTGGTGAGTGAGTTACGAGTAGAAAACAAACTATTCCAGACCACGCAACTAATTTATAATGATGTACCAGGCATTTAGGTATTCAGTTCACAACTATCCATGAGGCAGATTTTAGGGTCCGTGTGGAGGAAAAAGGAGGCATTAAGATTTTGACCACCTGTTTTACTGCTAGACTCACGGCGAACCTATGTTCCGCCACACAAAAGAATTAGTTCTAATTTTTTTCAATAGATGGCGCTGTTAGTTCATTTTCCGCCAATACTATAAGGTGTCGAATTAAAATTGTTGGACAAATCTTAAATCAATTAAACCATTTGTATCCCACCGTGAAAGCAGTATAATTACGAATAAATCACTTGAGGTCAGGGTTTGGACCTTATGTAGAGCGGAAGTAAGTTGTTGAGTTTAGAACCCCAAATATACCCCCAAGACGAGGGTTACCGTATTCAAGCTAGATTCCGTCGAAGTGCATGGACCTCCACACTAAATTTCGTTCCGATCTCTTTCGAGTCTGTGAAACACTGTAACGTCATCAATACTGCCACATAAGAACTCATCATCATCCTACCCTTATCCCATTTTACTTGGGGTCGGCGCAACATTTTTTTTTTCTTCCACTCTGTCCTGTCATCCGTCACACTATCACTAACTCCCTTTTCTTTCATATCACTCTTCACACAATCCATCCATCTCTTCTTCGGCCTCCCTCTTCCTCTCCATCCATCCACGTGTAAACTCAGAACTCTTTTTGTGACATGCGTTTCATCTCTCCTCTTCACATGTCCATACCAAGACAAACGATTTCCTTTCAACTTTTCAGTCACTGGCGCCACTTTCAGACTTCCTCTAATATACTCATTTCTCACTTTATCCATTCTCGTCACACCACACATCCATCTCAACATTCTCATCTCCGCTACATGCAGTCTTTTTTCATCCGTCTTTTTCACAGCCCAACATTCTGATCCATACAGTAGGACAGGTCTTATCACGGACTTGTAAATTTTACCCTTCAACTTGCCACATAAGAACTATAAAAAGTTTTTATCAAGACTCCAGAGAAGGTAACCTCCGAAAAATACGAGTCTAAAGTACTGCCTTCTGACTCAAACCCTTGATCCATCTTTCAGCCTCCTATTATTAAGCCGTTACCTGACACGACTTGCATCACTGCTTGCCATCAGGTGGGATCGCAGTCAAGCACTAGTTTATTGCAAGTAAAAAAAAAAAAAAAAAGACTATTGGTACAATGATCGCCGAGTCCTGTTTATATTTACTGTTACTGAGTTTAAATTTTAAAAAGATTATATTAGAATAGTTTTTTTACAACGTACTTTAAAATTGTACTGTTCACTTATTTTAGTGAATATTATTTTTCCTGATAGAAATTTTATGATGAACGAACAAACACCTAAAAAATGCATCTACTTGATATTTTCATTTTATTTTATTCAGGTGGTGGATATAATGAAAACAAACATGGACAAGGTGCTCGACCGGGATGTGAAGTTATCAGAACTGGACGACAGAGCAGGTACAGAACATACCACATAATAAAACCACCTTTTCATTTTGGAGGAGGCAAACATAATAAGCATCACCTCTGTACCTATTTTTCTGTTTCCTTTTCTTTTCTTTTATTATTTCGTGTGTACAAATTGTTAAATAATAATAATAGTAATAATAACAGCATCTGCTACGTTTCTTAATTAGTGCTTCAGAAGGTTTAAAGTTGCCCAAAAGGCTACAAAACGGGCCATGCTAGAAACTCCTAGAGAGGAGGCCTGTGTCCCAGCAGTGGGAACATATAAAAGGTTGATGATGATGACGATTTAAACACTTAATTGTAGTCATGATAACATGTACTGACCAGCAGTTTTTTTTTGCATTTTCAGGTTTGGTTCCACAGTAACAATTGTTTGTTATCACGACTACAATCACGTGTTTAAATATTGGTTACTAATTACCAGTCACCAGTCTAATTAGAAGTCCTAGTTAGAGCGCCTCCTCTGTAAATATCTTTTTGTAAGTCGCCTTTCAAGTCAAGTCAAGTCAAAATATTTTATTTCACATGGGCCTACATTAAATGGGCACTTATAAAACGCCAGAAGCTAGTGCTAGTTTCTATCAACATAAAAAGGAATCAATATAGTCATGCACATTACAAACAACGTTGTTTATCTATCCTGTCGGTGTATTTGCAAAATCGTCATATAACAACTGGATAGCATTTTGATGTAGCTTTTACTAGAAGACTGAGCAATAAAAAAAGGGTAGTGCATATAATTTGCTTTATCGTTGGCTCAAGAACCGTAATCTTAAAAGTGCTTCTTCACATTTTACGAGGAAGAGACATGAGCATTGTATTTATATGTGGGACCGAATGTGGCATAAAATTCTGCAAGTTGCTCAAGTAAGAGATGTTACAGGAGCGCGATAACTTGGTTCTAGCTCCCAAGACCGAATTCGATTATTTGAAAGCCAATAGCGTAATTGCCTTTATTTTTAATCTAAAACAATCTTGTGCCATGGTGTTTGTTTTAGAATTCCTTCGAAACAGCTTGGCTAATTTTTATGAATGTTTGGTTGCGGTACGTCGTAGGCATTGCGTAGTAGTGTCGCATTCTTCTCCAATGCCTCATTTTTTTCTTTGATAATTTATATGACATAATGTACACAGGCCAAAATTTATATAATTGTAATATAATTTTTTGCCTTTGTTTATAACTAGCTGAACCGGAAAACTGTACCATTTAAACCTTCCCTAGACCCTAGATCACTACGTATCAAAACCAAAATTGGTCAAATCGGTCTAGCCGATCTCGAGTTTTAGTGCGGCTAACACACAGAGTGATTTTTTTTATTAACTCATAGTAATCTTAATAAATTAAACTGAAATTAAATTGCGAGCACATAGCTATTTTTTTAAATAATATAGTCATATAAATTTTATATCACTGTTTACAGATGCGCTGCAGTATGGAGCCTCACAGTTCGAGCAGCAAGCCAAGAGTTTGAAGAACAAATTCTGGTTACAAAATCTTAAGGTAATCTGATTTTTTTTTGTCTATTGGTTCTTGGCCTCAGTTGGCTTTAACCCTTCTGCAGGGTTCCTACGGTTTGCTGACAACTCCTTGACAAGTAAAGTGATTCTCATATGACTTGCTAAAACTATTGTGGCCCTAGAACGCAAAAGCCAACTGACGAACATGTGTTACATATGGATTATAGTAGTGAAAATCTGATACTTTCTATCATTCCATTCAAAACAGAAGTTTTATTTTCTACTTCAGAAAAGCCTCCCAAGAATATACTTTTAGCATAAGTATTTATTTACGGAGACGCACCGCGATGGGCGATGCATTGTGCATTAATCAATCGTACATTGTCATAAGTTTGTGTTTGCGACGCAACCCACTGCTGCAATGTACGACGAACGCCTAACGCGTCGCCCATCGCTTTCATGATTTCATAACGTTACACCATGATTTTAAAAACAATTTTAATATTCCAGATGATGATAATAATGGGAGTAATTGGAATCGTTATAATAGGCCTACTATTTGGTAAGTATCAGCTGTTACCTTACACAGTCGATGTTGTCAAGTGATGCTTAGCTGTGTGACTTGAAATGTTATGTGTGGAGTGGGGAGGGATGAAACTTCACTGATTTTGAAATTCGAACACAAACCTGATGATGGAATGCAAATATCTTCCATGCCAGTATAAATTACCGACATGGATAAAAATGAAGAGAGACCACTTTGAAAAGAGTAGCTAACCCAAACTGTGGTATGGCAGAACTCTTTAGGTAATGGTATTAATTTGGAATTCCACCTAACTTTTTTGGCGTTAGACAAAAACGTTAAGAGTCTACTAGCTAAATTACGTCATCAATAGTAAAATATGAAATCAGAGCAAATAAAAGTTAGGAAGTGGCTGCACAGATAACAATATATTGTGCATATATCATAGATATGAGTAATGTGCATCCAACGGTAATAACCCTAACTTACGAGTTGTATATCATGGGGTCTAATGCCACCAATTCGACCCCACTGCAATTTCATCACTACTGCTTTCGAAACTGGCATAATATCCAAAAATTCTGAATATTCGTATATTATGCGAAAGTTGCCAACCCACATTGGGCACTTTCTGATAGTATTAAAAATAGTACTGAAGTTTTTTTTTGACCTAGGTTATTAAGGTACGTTTAGACTAAGACACTATACGTACATACGATACACTCAGTGTAAACATCGAGTTTCTCTGCATGAACACGAATGTCTCTAATTGCACACAACAAATTTAAATTAGAGACACTGATTTTCATACAAACCTAACTGAAACTGAGTTTACCGTATAAAGTGTCGTTGTCGAGAGTCATGACAGCAAAACCATATTAAAACAAATATAAGAACAAACATTTCATATTTCTGCTTCTCTTTTAGAAAAAAAAGGTCACAAAGACTTGCTTCATGATAACATGACTCTGTGTGAAACAGCATAAAGTGTAGATAGACCACTGTTATAAATAAATGTTGTAAAGTAGACCCTAATGCACAGAGTCCTAAATTATCCAAAGAAACAGTCAAGTTCCATCTCACCCCACTAGCAACGAGCTAACACTTATGATTGGCTACTAAACTGTTAGTTTGCATCTAACCCTTGACCGTCTGAATGTCATGAATGTGTTAGACCTTGTACTAAATTTAGCGCAATTGGCTTATTATTTTCTCTTCCGAATTCTGTGTCTATATCCCTAGCTTCTTCGTTATCTGTTTAAATGTTGCCTGTTGTAACATTACCCACCGTGTCGCTGAACTAACAGAAAAAACTTAAAGAAATTTATAGCATGCTGCACAATTTTTATAGGACCTGAATTAAATACATCTGACTCATCTTTTGGGCTCTATTTTTGAGTCTGATAATTCTGTTAATATGCATAACAGTATGTTTTATTGAGTTGATAATGTGCCTTAGCATTTGACTTTATATGCCATCGGCATCGGTTGAATCGTAAGTCAAAATTAGCTACTCGAATGTAGTAATGTCATCCATTGGAGCTACAGTTGTATTATCATAATCGTATTGTGCACTTGTGATAGTATCACATAGCAATGACTTCCATATACTTTAACCATTGCACTTGGTGTTCCATTTGCACTAGGTAAAGAAAAGTTATAGATCCCTGTAAAATGTAATACTCAAAGTATATCTAGTAATCTAAAAAAAATATTTGTGAAGATCATAAGCAATAAATGATTAGTTTCTTAATTGCATTTCACTGCACATATCAAAATGGTGAAAGAAAAGATATGCACAAAAAGCCCATGTATTTTTCACAATGATGACAAAAATATGCACAAAAAAAACTAGCTCGTTCAATGTCCTTCAGAGAAGCACGATTGAAAACACGGGTAGTGTAGAGGCTAGTTGCTTCGAGCCATATGTTCTGCTTACGGCTGTTTGCAGGTGATAACATAAAACAAATGTTTGGTTAGTTCGGTACCGAAACACGTCGCCAATCGCGGCTGCGGCGCCGGTAGCAGCCACCAATGGCACTGTGACAGCAAATACTAACCATTGTAAGTACTAACTAGTCTGGTCTTCTTTTCTTCTTTCCAATCTTTTGCATTTTAGAGCTTTGTAACTGTAGAAGTAGTGTTTTTGGTAAGTCTGTTAATTGAGTATCGTAAGTGAATCCGTGATGCTGAGTTTTTGATGAAGGTGGAATGGTTTTTTTAAGATCATGGTTGCTTGAATTACGGAGAGCAGGTATGTATACGCCTTCGCATCGAGCGTTGGTACGGTGTAGACTTTCTTTGAAACTTTACACTGCTTTAAAATGACATTATGCCAAATGTCTTCAGTCTCACTGATTTAAGACATTTGGCATGTCATTTAAATTAATATTCGCTCCCGGATAAAATTTTATATACCAACTGTATTTGTCAATTAAATTGATATTTTTCCCCAGATAAAATTTGATATACCAACTGCATATGTTTTTAATATATTATTGTCTTTTATTACGCAGCTTTCCATCCCAGTACTTACATTCTACATTTTGGACGCTTTTACACATTATTTTGTACCCATTACATTACATAAACTTAAAATCTTCACGTACGTTGCATTTTCACCTCACTATCGCCACACCACAGACGCTAAAGTTCCCACAATCTACGTTGAACATATTAGAAGTCACGGCTGTTTGAATTATTTCAAAACCACTTTGAAAATTATTGAAATGTTTCGATTTCACGCCAAAATTGAGTGAAAATAGACGTAGATACGCCATTTTAAATTTTCCAAACTTTGACACTTGTATTGTTTTAATATATAAAACCACATGTTTGATTTTTATGATTCTTTAAATACAGCATGATACTTTGACTGAAAATAGTTACTCACAAAAATACACTTCACATTTAGTGTATTTACAGTACTTTCACTACACACCGTTGCGTAGTTGGACGTCCCATATCGTGCATTTTATGAGATGCACTATCAAATTTAGGTGAAGAGTATTTTGAGTGATTTTACATTTAAAATGTAAAATAGTTCAATCATTTTATTTAATATGCACTTGGTGTGAATATGGGATGATTTTTTAATTCGTAAAAGTACTAAATATATTTGTTGTTTACAGGAAAATATATGTAATTAATTCATTCGTCGCATCCGTTGGGTTCCACTTCAAATGAGAAGCTATTTATAATTAATATAATATTTTATTATTTATCTATTATGTAAATGTATATTAAAAATATTAACAATGAGGCTCTAAAATTAAATGGAACAAAATATTACACAATATACTCGGCTGTTAAAAAAATAATATAAATTAGATAATAATTATTTAGTCAACTTAATAATTATTTGGTTAAAATACAGTTATGATACTTAGACTTGTAAAAAAAAATGTAACTGAGAATTAAATCAATATACAAGTTATAATATGTATACAAGGTTAACATTTTAAAAATCTTGCTGTTTCTTACATTTTGGGAATACTTCTGAAACTATTACGATCAAAATTAAAATCATGGCTGTCTAAAAATTTATTTGCGTGCCTTGTAGATACTATTTGGAGTCCTAATTCGATGTATGTTATCTATTTGCTCATTTGTATCTATGTACTTAAAAATATTAATATTGTTGTAATTAAAATTACCTCTATCGGCCAAAAGCTCATGAAGAGATAATCGGATTCTTCCAAATGTAGTGGAATCTTTCTGATAATGTATAATAGTTCTAAAACACATAATATTTATCTATATTCCAAACACTAATATTCATTGTTTCCTAATGTATAACACCAAATACAACAGCGATGGTAGAAATACGGAATTGAATTGACACTAGTAAGAAAAATAAGTATAAAATTAAATTATTTTTGCTTATTTTATAGTTTAACAGATCTTATGAATAGAATTATGGTAAATTAATTATAATTATTTTAAATGTCCAATAGAATTCATAGCGTCTTAGAAGTCAATTATTTGCAATTTACACAAATCATTCTATTTTAGCGGCTTAAAAGAGTCAATTATAAAGAAATTGATTATTTATTAATTCTATACATTTAGAAATTAATTTCTAGGACAGCGATTATATTCAAAATTATTTATTGCGAAGTCAATTTATGTATTTTAGGCTGAAGACGTATGAAAGCTGTAAGTGCTTACAGTTTTGGAGTGCCAGGCTTAATTTAGCAATTATGTGCTTTGTTAACGGAATAATTATTTGCTTAACTAAAATAAAGAAATATACTATAATTAGTTAGAGTACATGCAGATGATTAAGGGATACGAGGTTGTATTTTCTGTGTAGGTACAATGTGAAATTGTAAGCAGTTACAAATCAAAGGTGCCACTGACAATATTAGTTCTTTTATAAAAAAAACGAGTGTGATAATTAAATGAGAATTTGAATTATATAACTATAATTATTTGACTATTCGGTGTTGTGCTAATCGCTTGTCTTTTCAATGTAGTTAATTATAGTTACTTAACTACAAGACTTAAGAGGGAAGACATGAGACAAAATTCTATTATACACACAGTAGAAGATTATATTCTATCTATTTCATAGAATATCTCATAGGATATCTTATAGAGCATTCCTCATATTGTGTATACAAGTTCTTCGTAATAAGATCTCAATGCCCCAATGGGTTGTGATGCTGATCGGGGTTTATGTCTTAGATAACGAGGAGAAACATCAAATGTTATGGAATCGTAGTCTAACACATAACCTTTGAACAACACCAAATCTTATTTGCAAATTATAATGATTAATATCCATTAACATTTAATATTTCTTGACAGTTGCAATCTGCAACTTTATTTCGAAGTTTAAATATTATTCGACAAGTTCCATTTTTAAAACAATTAAAATATATTAATATTTAATAGCACAATTATTTATTTATTAATTGAATGTTGTAGTGTAAGATAGAATTACCTGTTATTTTAATTTTATTTTAAAGTTTTAAGGATTTGGCGTGTTAAAAAAATACATTAATGAAAACCACAGATTATACCATTATAAATGTTGTAATTATTTTAAAACTTTAATGTAAATGACATAATTATAATATGAGTACATAAAATGTGATGAATATATACAGTGAATCATATATCTTTATTTGTGTTGGTATCTGTTTATTAAAACTGGAAATACAGAAAGAAAATCATACTTTTCTTCCGGAATAAGCGTTTCGCGTCGTCTTTTATAGCGACGACGTACACATCAAAGGACTGGAACAATTTGCCTGCTGTTCTTTTGGTCCAATTTAATTTTTAATTGCTTTCAAAGCTAGAGTGAATATGCTCTTAATAAACTAGTACGCCTCATCATCATCGATTGCTTCGCTGATTATCATCAGATGGTATCGCAGTAAGCACTGTTTTATATCAATACTAGTCTTCTGCCAGCGGCTTCGCCCACATGAAAGTAGGGTTCTCCATACAAACTTTAAGCCCCAATTATATTCCTTTAGAAGCTGAATTTTGAAAAACCCTTTCTTAGTGTTCGCCTACGTCATAAAAAAAACCTTGTGCAATATTTCACGCTCCTAGTCCCAGTAGTTTTGGCTGTGAGTTGATATGTCAGAAAAAAAACCCGCTGCTCCATAGATTTATGTTCACATAACTCGACAAAATGTATGGAGCAGCGCGTTTTTTTTTCGTGATTTCTGGGTTGGTTTCATAGTAAAAGTTGTTCATATTGGTGTGTACAATGACCCTTTTTAAGGAAAGCCCCTATGTCGTAGCAACTTTGTGGATAGATAAAAAAAATATGTCAATATTTAGCGCTCAACCTGATGCTATGATTGTGCAAGTTCCTATGCAATACCTTCAAATGTTTTAATACAATATATTGATTAACATCGCCCACGAAGTGAGAAGTTCGTTAAATCACGAAGCCATTACAGACGGTGAACCATGTGTTATCTGCGCGAGAAACTTCAATAATTTAATATTTAGCAACGATATCGCTCTGAGACACGAACTTAACGTGTTAATAGCAACGAACAATCTTCGTAAATTGATAAATTTAGTCCTGTCACACTAGGTAAGGTATTGGCGCCAATGTTGGTGTTGATGGGTTGCAGTGGGACCACAAATGTTGACCCTTGAATATCATACGTTCCAGCTTTTTCAAGTGTCCAGCAGTTTCAATATCTAGAGTATTGCAACAATTGATAACTTTTGTGTGATGGAAAAAGGATGTGAAACATGCCAAACTTGAAAAAAAAGCTGTTAATATCTCAATCTCATAATAACCTGATAGTTTTTATGAGATTAAGATTATCTTATTTTTAGTAATAATTAAAAATAATGTTTATTATTCAAAAAAATTATTGGTTGACTTTTTTTGGAGGGGAAAATCATTCAATGACATCTCCCGCCCTTGGGCGGGACAGAAGATAGTGTCAGACTTTACTGGCTAAAAAACTCACCCTGGCCCTTCATTGACTGGCTCTGGTTGGACGACCCCCTTTTTAGATGCAAACTCTTGGCCCCCGTAGGTTGCGACTCAGTTATCCAGCTGCGCTCGTACGATTTGCTGACAACTTCTTGAGGCGCGCGAGGAACAGTACGCGCCGTCGACGACTTGGGCTCGGTCCGGAGGGTCACCGGACGGTCGGACAGCGATTTACCCATTGCTTGCCATTCGCAAGCCCGCGCTTACGGTGGCCAGGTTGCTTGACCTTGAGACAAATTGTAAAATTAAAAACAAAATTGAAAATAATTTAGGAAATGTAGATTATGATGATTATAATTTATTATAGCCAAGACCTTATCCAAACATTGGTCCCAATATATGGATCTACAGAAACGATCAAAATTAAACCTCACATCAAACTAATATCATCCCTAAATAATTTACTATAAAGCCTCATTTACTACCATCCTTTTTAATCTGCACTCCGTTTCGCAAGCCATAGACTAGACCATAGAGAATGATGTGAGAGCTTGCGAGCTTTCTCTTTGATAGTTGCCCGCCATTTTAAGTTACAGTAATGGCCGCTATGACGTGAGTTATGCGCCCGTGTCATTTGAACTAAACTAATGTTGGTAGTGGTAGTGCCGTTAATGCAGGTTAAATCGAAAAGTAAATAACGTAATTTATGAATCAAGAGAATAGACTGATTGATTGTATATTGTATTTTTATTGAATCAATTATTTTATTGTAGAGCTACAGAGTTGGTTTTGTATAGTATTGCGAATCGTCTATGTCCTAGTTTTTATACTGTCCTGGGATGCCCTGGATAGTTTTTAAGTACTGTACTGGGCCTTCAAAGAACAAAACTAGATAAAGGATCCAAGGATAACGTCAGTAGTATTCTAAAATTAGTAACATTACTTTGTTACAATTGTTACGTTATGGTCGTCTTAACGGCTTGCGAATCTTCGCGATGCCCTTAAAAAATAAAGGCGGCAACGAGCCAAAATATAGATATCTAGTCATTTGATCATTTCACATCTCTAAATCCTGAATTTAAGCTTAAATTTTGCGGCCGCAGGTATGCACGATGCACGATGCTCAGGACCAGTCGATATGGCGACACATCGGGGAGACCTATGTCCAACAGTAGAAGTCTTTCGTCTGAAATGGTGATATTGAGGTTCCTGAGCCCTCGGTAAAAGAACGATGATCGTTTTGCGAATCGTACACATCGTAAGGAGTTCAACGTATATAAATAACTAGCTTCTGCCCGCGACTTCGTCCGCGGAAAATTTGTGAGACAAAAGTTGTGATAGCTCGGTTAATATCCATGTTATATAAATAATTTATAGCCTATGTCACTCAGGAGTAAAGCAGCTTTCTATTAGAGCTTCAATTTTTCCAATCGAACCATTAGTTCTAGAGATTACCTCCTCACAAAACAAAACAAAAAAAAAACAAACTTTACCTCTTTATTATATTAGTGTAGAATACACGACACCCATACCTGGAACAACTGTCTATAGGTCACACTGTAGGGGCCTTACAGGGTCGAAGCCTCCTGGGGCCAAGGGTTAATTCGAAAGTATGACACTAGGGCTCTGGGACTAAGCCAAGGAAGGAACAGGGTAAGTTGTTTAGTCAGTAAGAGTGTGACACTGTTTCCCACTCCGCCCAAGGGCGGGATTCGTCATTGAATGATTATTACCTTATCATCATCATCCTACTCTTATCCCATTTTACTTGGGGTCGGTGCAACATGTGGTGTTTTGTTTGTTTATTATTACCTACCATAAAAAAATCTATAGACCTCACAAAGATTGCCATTCCAAAAACAATCAGATAAATTCATTAATAACTTAATAAAACCTCATTCCATTCTCGTTAGCAACTTGTAACCAATACCAACAAATAAAGTATCATCTTACTCCATTTATAACGAGAAATAGAAACATCACCATCAATAGCTTTCTCGTATCGATCGTTCAAACAATCGAGATATTTTACGTTGTAATTTTAGCTGCGTATAAAGTAATGCAAAAATACAGTGCGAACGCAATATTTTGTAGAACAGACAGCCCATTAGTTACCCTGTGGGAACTGTCTGAGGAAAGGGAACAGAGCGTGTTTTGTTACATAGAACTGTTCTTAAATTGTTCGCGTTCAATAATTACGTACTATTTGTTCTCGTGTGTGTTTGTTTGTTTGTTCGGTATACAAATGAGGATGACGTTGATAGTGATGCGGAGTTTTCAATGTCATGCTTTAGATTACTTTTAGTAAGTTCTTAAAGTTTTTTTTTTTAATATTCCCTTTCTTTATTATATAAACATATATTTTTAAATATTTTCTTAAAAATACATACAAAATATTAATATTTTTTGTTAGTTAGTTCGCACCGACCAACAACTTTCTAAAGGTGATTGAACTCGCTCAGCTGGTGTTTGCTTAAAGAAATGAATTTTGAACGTACGTAAATTAATCGAAGTTTTAGAAAAAAAAGTACTCTATTTTCTAATTTTATTATTATAACGATCGATAGGATTAAAACGATCAAAGTTTGGCTAGAAAATTGAAAAGATCCATTGCACATCTTAGGTGGGAAAGTATTCTAAACAAATGTTTATATTTGATTGATAATTGATTTGATGAATATGATGATTTTCATCACATATGCTTAGCCTTTAGCCTTGTCATATTTAAGTAAAAGTGGCCAGATAAAATAAATACAGAACAAAAAAAAAATTTTACCTTTTGGTAGAGAAATTTTTTTTAGCTAGCCTATGAAAAATTTTCGGTTTTCTGTATTTTTTTGTTTTTTTTTTCACAACACCCTATAAGCGTTTTTGTTTTGGGTTCGTAATTGGACATTGTTCGACCCACAATAATTGTTGTGTGGATTGAAAAACACAGAACAATTATTGTAGGTCATACAAATAATAATTACTAGCTTTTGCCCGCGGCTTCGCCCGCGTGGTATTGGGGTTAGGGTTTCCGGGATACCGGAATGTATCCTATGCCTGTGCCAAATTTCATCCAGATCCGTCCAGCCGTTTTGGCGTGATTGAGTAACAAACATCCAAACATCGTAACTTTCGCATTTATAATATTAGTAAGATTCCGTACGAAAACCAAAGCTGCTTAAACTGTGCCAACTGAAAGCTTGATATAAATCCACAAAGAGAATGAATAACTCAGGGTAGTGGTAACAGAATCATAACGCTCGTAGATCTAAAAGAGTTGGCTGCGAGATATTGAATTTAGTGTGAACACTTGGAGCATTATTTAATTGCTTGTCAGCGCCGCGGCGCCTCGCGCGGTGAGAGGTGATACACTGTGGGCTGATTGAAAGGGACCCTGGATAAAATAAAATTCGTTTAACATTTGATATGGCTAATTAAATATGGTAACAATTTTACAAAAACTTAATTCTATAGATATCTGGTCTTTTTTATATCACCCAGAAAATCTTAGCATGAACTATAAAACTCATCTTAAAATGGGAGTAGTCTGTGGTATGGTGCTAGCAAATATCAATCGAACAAAATTGTATATGTATGTATTTGTTACTAAAACTATTGCGACACATAAACAAAAATATATTGATAAAAAGACAAGACAACAAAAAGACAAGACAATTAAAAGATTGAGAATGTAAGAAAAATGTTCTATTCTATTATATCTAAATAAATAATCAGTTTTAACTCCAGATGCTTTCGGTGACATCACCAATCTATTCCGCCATTCATATGGCACACAGGTACGTAGATCTACGCGAGTGTCCGTATCTTTTTGACATATACTCGTACTTACTCTGCGTGTGTTTAATCTACATTATTAATTAATTAATATAATAAAGAGGTAAAGTTTGTTTTTTTGTTTGTAGGAGGTAATCTCTGGAACTTCTGGTCCGATTGGAAAAATTTTAGCAACAATGGAAAGCTGCTTTACTCCTGAGTGACATGGGCTATATTTTATGTACGCGGGCAAAGCTGCTGACAAAAGCTGGTATCAAATAATTTGAATGGTTTACAGATCAAAAACACACAAATGACAAAACTTCATTTACAAACTATTTTCTGTTGCAGTTTACTTAAACCGTTCCATTTACATTTCTAGACTAGAAATAACATACTATACGCAAACGGTACCACATCTTCATACAGTAGATTGTGTAACTAGTATTTTTATCTCCAATATTTGTGTGAGCACAGTGTGCAGTGATAGTTCTTGGTAATGGGACTGTCAAGTGTTTGAAGAGCACATATTGCTGTTTATTTTCACATTCCCTGAACTGTAACACTGTGGATTTGTTTATTTTTGTCGTAACAGGCTTGCGACCTGGCACACTGTGCGTTTGGATGATATATTGTAATAGGCTACGAATTAAACAATACTTTTTGTTTATGCAGATTTAATGTAGGTAGTTTTGTTGCTGGCCCAATGTACACAGATTATGTGTAACAATATTGCCAATTTCTTTTCTTGGAAATGAGTCTCAGTCCCAGCAGTGGGAATATTCAATATTACTGGGTATCATTTTTTAGCCTTATAATATTATAAGGCTAAAAAATGATACCCAGTAGTGGAATATTGACTGTCATGTCAATTCATCAGTTTGACCTTTCTTTTCACTCTACTGAAAAACTGTGGTGATCCAGTGGTAACAGCAGATCATGTGTTTAAACCTAGCTAGCATGACTTTGTAAATTTTATTTATTTTATCGCCATTACTCTTTAAACGATAAAGGAAAAAAATCTGGAGGAAACCGGAGTGTTCAAGAATTAAAAATGTACAAGAAGAGGCGTGAAATCCACCAACCCACACTAGGGCACCATTGATTTATTTTTATAGAAAAGCTAGATTTGTACTTGATGGTAAGCAGTGATGCAGCCATGATGAGACGCACTAGTAGGTATTAGAGCCTGTACACTCTAACCTTAAAAATTGGGCGGGAAGGCTACAGCAGAAAAAAAAATCTAGTTCTTCGATGTATATGTGTATGTATATGTTCACGGTATAAACGACGATATATTTACTCAGCTAGAGAGGTCTGAGTCGCAGCTGTGAGAACGTTATAAAGTCGATTTTTCTTAGGTATACGTAGACCGCAAGAAGTTATTTGATGGCTTTCAATCCTCCAAAAAATTAGATACAACAGGCGACAATTTTCGGGGAGCTTTGCGTAACCATATCAAATGGTTCAACTAATTTGCCACGTGTACTACCTGACTTTTTGACCTGTACTAACAACACAAGCCCACGCCACAACAAGCGCATACTTCATACAAAACCCTCCATAGAGATCAGCTTATTATTTTCACGGTTACTCATCCCAAGTGCCTGTCAGGACGTTCATATTACGTGTGGCCTGTAGGTAATAGTAAATTGCGATTATTATGTTACAGCCTAACGAGGTGCTTGCGACTTTCCCTGTAATCGACCACCACTCCGACTTCCCGACCGCTTTTGTTTTCCTCACTTGATGTCCCGCACTTAGGCGCTTGGCGAATGTATGATAATGTGTGCAACAAGTGATGGTAGAGACTGGTAATTTTAGAGGCAGTTTTGAAGTTAACGGGTAATGAAATTATATTGCGATCTGAGATAGAAGTTTGAGTAAGTTTGTTGAACCCTTAGTTAATGTTAGGTGGTTTTTTTATTTTTTTTTTTTTATTTTTTTTTATGGTAGGTGAAAATCATCCAATGACGAAACCCGCTCTTGGGCGGAGCGGGAGACCAGTGTCAGACTCTTACTGACTAAAAAACCTACCCCGTACCTTCCTTGCCTTATTCCTGGAGTCGAGGTAACAGTTTTCCACCACCCTCTAGGCTCCAGGAGGCTTCGACCCCGAAGGGCCCCTGCAGTTTGCTGACAACTCCTTGAGGCGCGCGGGAACGGTGCACGCCGTTAACGACTTGGGCTCGGTCTTACCAGACGACCGGACGGCGAGCTACCCATTGCTCACCGTCCGCGAGCCAGTGTCTACGGTGGCCGGATATCGGCAGGATCGCGGCGGCGACGGCTACGGCGAGTACGCCGTTGCCTTTGCCTTATGCGGTCGGCCTCCTCCTTTACGAGCATTACTGCTTCGCAGAAGGAGGCGACCGCCTGCCATTCCTCTTCGCTGCGGACCATGGCCTGAACCAGGGCCCGGCGCGAGAGGTCGCCGCCGTAATGTTAGGTGGTGGAAACCATTTTTATCCCAGATTTCTCCAACCTAGTTGTTATGTGGTGTATAGGGTGATTGGTAATTAGTGGCAGATATTTAAACACGTGATTGTAGTCATGATAACAAACATTTTTTATTATGGGATCAAACCTGAAATCGAGAAAATAATTCAGTTAGTCAGTACATTTATGTTCGCCTAACTGGACAAAATGTACTGAACTTGCTATTTTTTTTCGGTTTCGTTGCAATGTACAACGAACGTCAAACGTAGAAAGCACTAAGTGTGTATTTAGCTCCGTCCGGATGTCATCTTCATTATCATCATTTCAGCCGAAAGACAACCACTGCTAGACATAGGCCTCCCCCAAGCGTCGTCACAACGACCGGTCCCGTGCGTCATTCATCCATGGAATTCTAGCAACCCTGACTAGGTCTTCGGTCTACCTTGTGGGAGGCCTCCCAACGCTACGCCACGGCGGCCGGGTGTACCAGGGATGAAATTTTTAGAGACATGGAGGAATCTTGGTATGAAAATGGCCTCCCATCTATAGAACACGCTCGGTAAGCATTGCTTTGCAGTTTGACCCAAGGGCCTGCCATATTACTTAACTGAAACTCCTCAATTTGGACTTAATACTTATTTATGATATTTGAAAAATGCTCTGAATTTTTGCAACATTTACAAAGAAGCCGAGTAGATCAAGTAATACAATATTTTATTGGTAAGCGTAGTCATACTTGTGGGTAGTTAACTAAATTGTTTCATAGCATAAAGTCAATTCTACGCCACTTAGGGAACCCGTCCATAACAAGCGTAGCTAAAGATATTGCCTGTATTTACCGACTGATAAGCATGTGTTGAGTAACATGTAGAATTTAACGGTTATTTTGCTTCAGGCTCATTACACAAAGTTATGGTGAAACTGAGATGTTCAAGCATATTGTAGGAGATTAAGGAACTTTAGCACGTAAAGAAAAAACGTAATAACTGAATATTTGTTAACGTCAAAAGGTACAAACTCAACATTGAAAATTGTATAATTAAAGAAAACTGACGTCTTCTAGTTATTTTGAGGGAAGTTTGAAAGAGTGACTCTAAAACACAAAACGCAACTGAAGGATATTGATAGCTTTTAGAGCAGTAGAAGTCACTGAATGCTTGCTCATCTCCAAAAAAAAATGATTTTTATAGTTTCTTAGGAAAGATAACTTTTGTACGTGAGTCTGTAAATGGTATCACTTTTTTTTTAAAAAAAAGGAGAGTTGAAATACTAGGTAAACATGAAATCGGTGATGAAAGAATTCAATAGATTCATTTTGCCCAGCTTGGACGGCACGAGGATGGTCAATATCCAATCTTATTTTGCCGCTAATAACACAAATCAATAAAAATAAATCGAGAAGCTATTTGTTTTTATTGATTGAAGGAAATTACTGGAGTTATGAGCGTAACATTTTGCAGACGTTTTCATTTTACTAAGTGGCCGAGAACTAAGACATTTTTCTATAATTTTGTGTCTAGATGAAACGGGGTACTATTATTTTTATGGAGCTAAAAAACTAGCTTCTGCCTGCGGCTTCACCCGCGTGAAAGTAGGTTTTTCCATACAAACTTTGGACCCCTCTTTCATAATTATGTTTTTTGCTATTCGGGGCGGGGACAAATCCAACGAACCAAAAATCATGAAAATTGGTTTAGCCGATCTCAAATTATAAGTGTTGTAATAAACCCGTCTTTGTTTTATTGATGACATTAACTCGAGCTATATAGCGAAAAATCTTCCCTTCCACTGGTCAAGCGACCTATGTTTACAATCACAAAACAATCCCGGTAAGCGTATCAGTGCCGACAAGAGCAACAATTGCTTATTACAGTAATATGACGGACTGCAGTAATGCATTTTATATTGTTTATCGTTCCGTAAGCAGGGGAAATAAAGAAATAAAAGGTTTTTTGTACAGGAATCGTGGTGTTCTTTTATTTTGTAGATGTATGGAGTGATTCATAAGGTGAACAGAGGTACATGTCATAGTCTGTCGCCGTTTTTTTTTATGGAGGGAAAAGTCATCGAATGACGAATCCCGCTCTTGTGCGGAGCGGGAGACAGTGTCAGACTTCTACTGACTAAACGACCCACCTTTCCTTCCTGCCTTAGTTCCAGGGCCCTGGTGTTCCGCTTTCGCATCAATCCTTGGCCCCAGAAGACGGTCTGTCGGTGTTAAGGTGAATATGTAGCTGTCAGAATATCAAAGTCCCCTTAGCCAAGTTACAATCGTATCGTTTAAAGTTAGCGCTTGTAGATAGCCACGCCCCCAATTCCTTTTTTGAAATGACATTCGAACAAGGGTATTGTGGGCTTGGCCAACTACAATTGCTAACTCTAAACGATATGATTGTAACTTGGCTAGGGGAGCTGTTGTTTATTTACGGAGGAAATCAATGGCAAGGTCAGTGAACGGCGTTGCGGTGACCGAATAATGAGTCAGGCAATCTTGCTAAGAATTATATATCTATATAATTCTAAAAAAATGTTTGCTTAAGAAGCCTGGGCCCGCGTGCTGGGTTAAGGCCCATTCCTTCTTCTAGAGAAAAGGCCTGAGTCCCAACAGTGAGAACATTAAAAAGGCTGTTGATTAAAATGACGTTGATTATAAGAAGAAAAAACTAGCAAAAATAATATGAAAATTTTGTTCCTTATGCCATGTTCACATGTACTAAGTGAACAGGCGAGGTAGTAAATTATTACTCGACCGAGACAGTGACGTAAGCATTCTGTTAAGCAGTTCACACGTACCAAGTATTTGGCCGAGAGCAATGTCTCGCCCGTTTCCTCAGTGATCAAGTATTAGATCGGTTTCACAAAGGCTGAAGAAGCTACCGAGAGCACGCACAATACGTGCCGACTACAACGAGATAGAAACATTCCAATTTTTCAAATTGTTGTCATTATTTTTCCCATACGTTGTATTGAAAAATCGAAGTATTCCATTTTTCAATCGATCTAGCTATTGTTAAGATTTTTTTTTTATTATGGAGATAGAATTTCTTGTTATTGTTGTTCAGCACAAAAACAATATAGAAAGAAGTATTATGCTTTACATATTGGTTATCATAAATAATTATAATAAAATTAACATTGTTTTTATAATATAGCATGCAGTGCTTTTCATCTATCTATCTATCTTAGAACATTTTAATTCGCAAAAGATCTGCAGACTGCATAGTTAACAAAAAACTTTGCAATTATCATTAGACGTCAGTCTAAACAAAAATTGTGATCATTCATTTTTAGATTTTGCGAACATCAAAATCTAAAAATGAATGATCATGTATTCAATATAAACTATGGTTTTCCTTCAAAACGTATTTATCTTTGCCTTTTATGTATTTAAGCTCTTGAGCCCCAGCGTTCGATCACCAATTGTCTTTCTATTATGTCTTTAATTACGATATTCGAAAGATTACTACGTCTGCAATCACCGCCCAATACGAAGCGCAATTACCGAACCTAACAAAACCCATACTCGCTCAACACACTTACATATAACCACAATCACACGGAAACAATTCCAAGCTTAACCAATTGATATTCAAATGCTGTCATTGTAAGATAAATTAAATCGATTCTAATCATTTAATTGCAGGCCCGAGATATCATCATCTTATTGTCTGAGTATCAGAACTACCGGGTAAATTGGTCAAAGGCCAGGAGAACTTTGAAGCCATAAATACGGCGATTAAGATAGGAAATCGGTACCCTTAAATTACAACATGATAATCGAAATGGGAATAAAATGTTGCGGAATATACGTAAATATTAGGAATTGCAAAATAGAAGGGCTGATATTATAAACGGGCCCTTTGTTGCCGAGATCAATAATTTTCGAATGATTGGCATCATCATAAACGATGGCGAGCAATGGGCAGCTTACCGCCCGATCATCTGGTAACCGTCCGGACCGAACCCAAATCCACCACGCGTGTCTCAAGAGGATGTCAGCAAAACCGTAAGGTAAGGAACCTAGGCCTTGACCCCAGGGTCGAAGCCTACTACGGCTTTGTGCAAAAGAGAACCCCGAATGGATTAGATGAAAGTATGAAACACTTTCCATTCAACCCTAAAACTAGAAAAGAAAGTTCATGATTCTTTTTTTAATAAACTAAACGTAGATGAGGATATTAATTGTATTTTGTAAGATTTTCTAGAAGTGCATTGGCTGACAGACGTCATGTCGTGGGTGATACTATCATACTTTAATATTTAAGATATTCTGTATAACCCTTATTGTGTTACTGTTTGTTTTTCCTAAACTAAAATAAATAAATATTCCATGCTTATCTAAGAATATATTTATTTATCTAAATGAAACAAGAACTTAGACTTATTAAAATAAACAAACTACTTCAACAGTTCATTATTTTCTGGCCATACCCAAAACTACAAGCAAACAATTACTCCAAACACATGGAAGGTGTGATTAAATTCCCCACTGACTTATAACCTTTATAATCGTCTCTAATTACAGTATTCGAAAGGTTAAAATAATATATATAAATAATACCAAAATAATATATAATATGTAAATAATACCAAAATAAAAGTTCGACTTTAGATAAGTTTATCTGTGTCCACTTCCAAAATAGCATAGCACAGCATTAGCGTTCTCTACGTGGTTCCAGTTCAAGTTAGTGGATACCACATGTCTTCGGAGGTTTGGTTCTAAGACATGTCGATGTTTTCTTTCACAGTTTTGAGAGCAGTGGTGGTGTCTAGCCACCTGGGATGAATTATACAAAGTAATGTGCCTGCATTACTTTGTATAATTCATTTTTTCATCACCACTGCTCTCAAAACGGTGAAGGAAAACATTGTGAGGAAAGTGGCATGTCCTAGAACCAAAAATTCGAAGACATGTGACATCCACCAATCCGCACTGGGCCTGCGTGGTGGATTATGGCCCAATCCCTCTCCTAGAGAGGAGGCCTGTGTCCCAGCAGTGGGAACATTAAAAGGCTGATGATGATGATGACATGTCTTCGGAGGTTTGGTTCTAAGACATGTCGATGTTTTCTTTCACAGTTTTGAGAGCAGTGGTGGTGTCTAGCCACCTGGGATGAATTATACAAAGTAATGTGCCTGCATTACTTTGTAGAATTCATTTTTTCATCACCACTGCTCTCAAAACGGTGAAGGAAAACATTGTGAGGAAAGTGGCCTGTCCTAGAACCAAAATTCGAAGACGTGTGACATCGACTAATACCGCACTGGGCCCACGTGGTGGATTATGGCCCATTCCTGCGCCTAGAGAGGAGGCCTGAGTCCCAACAGTGGGATCAATATAAGGCTGATGCAATGCTATTCTATTATAGGTGGCGTATTTGAAGATGAACAATTCAACCCCAATTTCAAACAACAGAGAAATTGCAAAAGGGTCGAAGCCAACTTGGGCAAAAGGTTCGTGTCTGCAAGAAAGGCTCTGGCCCTGGTATATAAGGCAACGTAGGCACGGGGTAGGTTTTTTAGTCAGTGAGAGTGATGCTGTTTCCCACTACGCCCTAGGGCGGAATTCGTCTTTGTATTTTTTTTTAATTGCTGTAAACTAGTGCTTGACTGCTATCCTACCTGACGGTAAGCAGTGATGCAATCTTTGATGGTGAGGCGCACTAGTTTATTAAAAGCCTATTCATTCTCACCTTGAAGACACCTAAATTATAATCGGACGGAAAGACTGCAACCAGCAAACTGTTCCAATCCCCCGATATACGCGGTATAAACGACGAGGCAAAACGCTTAGTTCGGATCCGCCTCAACAACGTAAGTGTAAATATTTGCCGTACGTACGTTGTATAATTTTTACTCACCATAAAAAAAAAACAAATTTCAAAAAGAAGTGCCTTACTTTTGTTTGGAGTCAGACAAAACGCCCGGTACAAAATCCACTGACTATTTACTATAACGATGTGACTATTAGGACTAAGTGCTTCTGTTTCGAGGAGACGACACGTCACAGGTTAAGTGGGTGCCTACCATAAAATTTTACTACCCATCGGGTAGTAACTATTGTTATAACTGAATTGAAAGTCCTTGTTCAAAGGAATATTGTTTTAAAAATGCTGCTGTATGCTTGTTGTTTTGTTTTAATGATTGGGTATTGGTAATTAAAGGAATTGAATTTCAATTAGCTGGAGATCTAGAGTCAGAGTTGTGGGGCCTATAAGATTTGCATATATACTGTATTTTGACGTTATAAGTAATTTATTTATGTTATTATTTTTTAATTTCTTATCATTATTAAATTTTACTAATTAATAAAAACTTTTGATTGTTTTATTTTATCTATATCTGTTATTGATTTATTAGAGAGCAGTTGTGGCAGAGTGGTAACGGCCCCGACTTACGAGTTGTAGGTTGCGGGTTCAAACCCACCGTCGCTCGCGGGTTTGAACCCGCGAGCGACAGTGTGATAAATTACACAAAGTAATGACTTTGTGTAATTTATCTCATCACCACTGCTCTCAAAATGGTGAAGGAAAACATCGTGAGGAAACCGGCATGTCTTAGAACCAAAAATTGGAAGACATGTGACACCAACACGCACTAAGCCTGCGTGGTGGATTAGGGCTCTTGCCTCTCCTGGAGCGGAGGCCTCTGTCGCAGCAGTGGGAATATTAAAAAGACTGATATTGATGACGGTGATATACGTATTTTAATATTATAAGTAACTTAATTTAATTATACTAATTAATAAAAACTTTTAGTTATTCTATTTGAAATATCTGTTATTGATTTATTGTGCACCCTTATCACAGTATTGTCTTTTTTAACCCAAAGGTTGACTGGTAGAGAATGTCTTGTTGCATTAAGTTCACCTATGTGCCACTGTTGTACATGATGATAAAATAAATAAATTTTAAGATGATGGATTTGGTATGACGAAAAATATATTACTTTTTATTATCACGGTCCAAAGAAATGGAAATGGTTTTCTTTGTAATCTGTTAAGTTCAAATGTTACTAACGATATGAATAAGTATGTTTTTTTTAAGATTTTTTCCATGCAGGAATAGAACAGTAACCACTGTACTACCATATAAACTCACATTCATGTTTACATAAGACATCCCAAATCCGAAACTATCTGTAGGCTATAAAAATATTTATTCTGTACGGGAATCGAACCCACGACACGCTCTATAGCACCAATCTCACCACGGTATTATCACAAAGTAGACCACACGCCAACAATACCATACCTTCTCAAAAATTTGCGCACTTTAATCACAATCTAAAAAACAAAAAAAGTTGCACAATCAACTCCCATTATCGGAATTCCTACCATGCCCCATCTTCCCATAATCACCCTTACACTCGCAGTAAAAATCCTTTGTAAAAATAAAAGAAAATCTCCGATATAAGGCAACATGACACAGAGCTCGTTATTTTATTCAAGCCAGCAACAACTTCATCTAGCTCTGAAGTACGGTGTTAATTAAACTGACTGTTCTACAGGTGTCCTTGTCTCGCATACCGAGTGAAGTATGCTCTGTTTCATTATTATAACATGGTACGCTTTGGGGTACGGGGTTGACAACATTTGGTATATTTTATAACACATTTTGTTTTTGACAGTCTTTATAATATCTTTATCGTGAGTGTTGAAAAATTTAAATTGACAACATTAGGTACTGGGCAGGTGACCTAAAAATGCTGAATATTTTATATAGCAATGTCTATTAAAGTTCCACCGTGTATAATTACTATTATAAGCAATATTTTGTTTATTTTCTGATACTATATTTTTATTTATTGTTCATAATTTGAAAATGTCTTTCTTTTAAATATTTTATAGCTTTAATATGGCTATTGCAGAAATATATATTTTTGAAACGTCGATGATTATTAAATAATTAACATTTAGTATTCTGCCATAGTCAGCCATAAATAAGTTTATGCGGCAGTTTTTTCAAGTTTTCCTGATGTAAATGGTGATACCACAATCTCATATTATCAATCAGCTCTAGAATATCTCTTTTGGTAAAGTAGAATAGAACATAAACTTTATTGCACACAAAAACAATAAAATTAATTGTTACATTATTTATTATTTTAGTGTACAATAAAGTTATACACAGTAACAACATATTCAAACTGACATTACTGTGAAAGTGTTGGCGACCTCTGGCGCGCTAGTATGAGTAGCCGCATTTGCACATTTGATAAGATCGTCAAAGTGACATAAAATTGTGCCGGCAGCGTCCAGAATAGCTACCTCCGTGTAACGTACGTTTGTATCGTTGAAGACAACAAGGACTTAGAGACATTTAGTCCAGTATATTGGACTAACATGTCGGCAACTTGTAGTATTTTCACCAGACATTCTATGTACCTGAATATATCTGAATTGTAGAGAATGTAACGTTTTTGATACTAAGATTAGTGACCCCGACTACATACATTACCTTTTCTGGTTTTTTGATCTTTAAATACGTGAATATTGCACCAAAATCTATATTATTATATTTATATTATTTTGTGGTTTAGGAGTACCAGATAAATAGACATTCACTGCAACTGACTTTGTTTTAAACTTTGTAGAGATAAAGAGTTGAAATATCTCAATTTCGCATTTTGACAAAAAAAAAAAAAAAAATTGGAAATTGTACAGCGTGACCCTGACGCTTCAATCGTGAATTACTAACTATGTAATTAGATTTTTTACGATTTAAAGCTGTTTGATTTACCGAACTTAAAATCCAGAATAATTTTACTCAACGGGTTAAAAATTTAATGATAATAAAAAATAAAAAAATGATTAATATTTATTTTTCCACTAATAAGGCCGAATCAAGAATACATGTATGATATTGTTTTATGCAATATTATACATGTATTCTTTATTCGGCCCTTAATAGGCCCATCAGTTTTTTTAGGCGGCGCACCCTCTGCTAGTAATGCTTCTGCCATAAGCACTATGCCATGTAAGCACCGGTGCCATGGAACTAAGGTCAGAAGGAATGGTGGGTCGTTTAGTCAGTAGAAGTCTGACACTGTCTCCCGCTCCGCTCAAGAGTGGGATTCGTCATGCGATGATTTTTCCCACCATAAAAAAAAACACATAATAAATCATCATGCTCATTACCCCAATATTTGTCTTATGTGGGAATCGAAACCACAACCTCCGGCATAGCAGTCAGGGCCACTAACCCTTAGACAAATGTTCTAGTCGACAAAAGAAAGAAAAAAAATGCAATATTAATATAGTACATTTTGATACAAGTGCAGGAAGTTTGTCATTGCGACCGAGGCGAAATGCGCACGAGCCGTAGGCGAGTGTGTTATGGAGCCGAGGGATGCAAAGACAAATCTGCACGTGTGTCAAACGACGTTTTTCAATACACTTACAACTTGTGAAATAAAGAAAGAAAGAAAAAACGTTTAATCGTATCTCAAACATACAGTAGAAATATATACAGTAGTAATAGCATTCAAATCTGCTCTGAACAGTTTCTAATTTTGTGGGGGTCGTTCAGCGCCCGTGGGGGACGCCTCGCGCCTGATTCGATAAACTAAGTAAATAAAAAGAAAATCACCGTTGACCGTGACGATAAGGAAGGAATAAAAAAGCCCTTGTTGTCATAAACTCAAAAAAGCACTTGGGTGATATACATGCTATATTGAACCTAATAGGAGTGCGATAAAAGGCAGTTTTCGAGTAAGTGTATTGAAAAATTATTTTCGTCCTAGAATCCCTTTATGTTCGCGCAAGTACCTCCTAGTTATGGGTCTCGTTAGGTCACGTTTCAGAGACAAAGCATATAGGTTTTATGTCTCAATTTAGAGAGCGACTGACCAGCCTCCTTGCCTCCATATTTATATGGAATGCTTGGCATTTAAATAGACAACTCTATGCAGCTGGAGTACGGTTAACTTGTGATCTACTAACAGTTCGGAAATGGATAGTTTGGATACACTACATGTTTGTTTATTTTGCAAAGATGATTATGACAGATGAGCTTTCCTTAAAAAAGATAGCCAATATGAACAACTTTTACTATGAAATCACCACAAAAACACGAAAAAAAACCCTTTATTGTACACCCAGACTGTAATAAGTATATACATGACAGTAGTCCTTATAATAAAGAGAACATGATGGACTTTCCTTAAAAAGGATCATTGTACCCCATCATGAACAACTTTTACTAGGAGACCAACCCAAAAATCACAAAAAAACCTTTATTGTACACCAAGACTGCAATAAGTATATACATCACAAGAGTCCTTATAATTAAAAAAAAAAACATACATTGCCTTAGCGCACTCGTCAATCTCTTTTAGGTATCCTGAAATGGATAGGTATTGCCAGGACACAAAATGTTACAGTACGGTCGTTGGATCTTGGCGAGTCTGAGGTAAAAAAATAAATGGTTTAAACAAATAAATGAAATTAACAGTTATTATTCCTGTTAAAAACAAATCATAGTAAAACACACTTTGATTGTAATACATAGGTATTATTATGTAATATAATACAACGCGGCTGCAATCTTGATAACTTCGAAACAATTGACGCCAATCTCCAAAAATGGAGAAAGAGCCTTAATGATTAAGTATTACGAATTCTCATACCCTATACCTACTAGTCTAATAAGTATAGTTTATGGACAAAACTTAAAACAGTGCGGCATTCACATTAGAAGACAACACTGTTTAATCTAATGTTTTTTTTCTTAAAATCAATACATTATTTTCATTTAATCTTTGATTTCGATAAATTTTTTTTAGATGTGAGAATAATGACGAATCTCGCCCTTGAGCTGAGCGGGAAACAGTGTCAGACTCTTATTGACTAAACAACCTAGCCCGTTCCTGCCTTGCTAAGGCAAGGAAGGAACGGAACTCTGGGATTAAGATCCCAGAGTTCTAGTGTTACGCTGTCAACCCTTGGCCCCAGGAGGCTTCGACTTTGTGCCCCTTCAGTTTGCTGACAACTCTTTAAAGGGGCGCGCGGAAACAGTGCGCGCCGTTGACGACTTGGGCTGTTACCAGACGACCGGACGGCGAGCTACATATTGTTCGCCGTCCGGCCGGAAATCGAGATCAGGATCGCGGTGGCGGTGGCTGCGTCGAGAGCGCCGTTACCTTTGCCTGCGCGGCTGGATGATTTTTATCTACCATTTTAAAAAAACATGGACTAAGTGCGAAAATCAAACTTAATAGATAAATCCTTCCGTTTGAAGTGTAAAGACTGTTTCGACTCAAGTCTGCGCACGGCCTAAGTTTCCATTATCAGGCGACAGTTCAGCTTAAAAGGCTTATCTATCATACAATGCCTTTGTGCGGTTGCTTAATGCGCCGTTACATTTTAAGACCATATTTTAGTACCTCCGGTGCTAAATAACATTAAGTTATGTAGTCCAGATTGTTAAAATTTGATCTCTGATATTATTATCTAAGGTAATAGAATGATAAGTGGTTAATTTTAATCTGTATAGCAGGATTTAGGATACGAACCTCTAGGCAAAGTGACATTGTATCAGTGATATAGATTGTAAAGCCAACACAATATATTCTCAAGGAGTTGAAAGCAACTGTAGGGGCTCAACAGGGTCGAAACCTTCTGGGGCCAAAGCGAAACACCGGGGCCTTGGAACTAAGGCAGGAAGGAACGGTGGGTCGTTTAGTCAGTAGAAGTCTGACACTGTCTTCTGCTCCGTCTGAGGGCGGGATTCATCATTCGTTGATTTTTCCCACCATAAAAAAATACAATACTTATATTATGAAATTTTATATAGAGAGCAGTGGTGGTCGAGTGGTAAAGGCCCCGACTTACGGCGCATTACTTTGTGTAATTTATTTCATCACCACTGCTCTCAAACGGTGAAGGAAAACAACGTGAGGAAACCGGCATGTCCTGGAATCAATAATTTGAAGACGTGGAACATCCACCAATTTGCCCTAGAGAGGAGTGGGAACATTAATAAGGCTGAAGATGTAATTTTATTGGTTTGCACTAACCTAATCTCACGTGGATAATCCAAAACTTTACGCATTCCGATTTGGACTAATTTAAGGGCTTGTCTGCACCACGTTTAAAAGCGCTGTCGACGTACGTTTGTAGTGATACAGACGTGATACGCGTGCGAGTTAGACGCAGTCTGTAGACATTCTATAGGATAAAAGCGCGCGTCCTTTCATAAAGAGACCCAGGAAATAATTAAATTTAACCTAACAATAATCTTCTTGATATTTTTGTGTACCTTGGTGGGAAAAACCATCTAATAACGGGTATTAGTGTCGGACTCTTAGTGACTAAACCCCCCGTAACCCCGTTCCTTCTTTGCCCTTCGCGCTGGAACCAAGCCTTCCTTTCAGGAAAAGTCCTCAAAATATCGACCACTGGAAATAGTACTACCTAATTTCAAGTAATGTAAGCGTATATCACTTTTAAACACTATACAATGTAGTACTGATTAAGTATCCCAGGTGTAAGACTTAATTACAAGTGAAATAGGACTGCCTCCGAAGTTTGTCATTGCAATTTGTGCCGCCCCTGTCTAGATTGAACGATATATCTCGCGATATTTCTCGAGATATCCAATAGAGGTGTACAATTACCGTTTAAATTGCAACTGTGAGAGTGATTAGTCTTGAGGCGTATAAGTACTTATAGTGTTATGAAGGGATATTAACGTCCAAGGGTTTTTTTTGTAAAAAAATTCAAAGACAACTTCCGTCCTTGGACGCAGCGAGGAGATAGTGTCAGACTTTTACTGACTAAAAAACCTTACTCGTTTCTTCTTTGCCTTTCATACCAGGGCCGAGCCTTCCTTCCAGAAGTAAACTCGTAGTAGATTTGATTCTGTCAGTCTTGCAGGCCTAAAAGCCAAGTACCTAATAATTTATTATCATTATCTTTAATTGCAATAAATTTGACTACTGTCAAAAAAATACATGTTCCCACATCACACAGTCCCTGAAACAATTATATTGCACTAGAAAACATCATTACAAGAAAAACGTCGTAACAAAAAGACATTACGTTCACTCACAAAAGACACTCCATCCATTGAACACAGATTTTTAATCGCACACAAGAACATAAAGTTGGATAGTAACCACCAATAAATAATCACCAACTTTGAATAGAGAGTTCCTTAGTTAACACTTGAAATACTCGAGGCCCGGTCCATAAGACCGCAGAGTTACTTTTTCAGTTCCACACATAAATAAATGGCTAACTAAGACGTTGGGACATACAATTTTATGGCCCTGGTGTGGCCTGCACTTTATTGTGCAAAGATTTACTTTGAGATCTGTGCAAAGTGAAGCGTTTTCGATTTAGTGAAGAAAAAGCGTGAGTTCCATGTTTATAATGACAGCTATTGAAAGGATCTATTGTGTAAAGTGTGGTTTTAATCGTGACTTTTATATGTCAGATATAAATCTTGGTAAAGTTATGGTTGTAAATTAATTACACTTGTTTATTTATCACCTATTTTTTTTATTAAGGATTGCTTAACTTTTTAAGCCAAACTTTAATAGTGCAGAGCACATTGCTCGCAGAACAGATGATCGATAGGTACGAAAGGTTCTGGAGGGAGACCATATACTGGAAGATATTGAGAAGTGATGGAAGGCCGCCCACTAGGTTCACAGATGACCTAGTGAGAGTCGCGGGAATTCGATATATCTGAGACTTATGTCCAAAACTTGCCGTCTTTTGGCTGAAAGTGATGATAATGGTGATGATATTTTTCAAGGTAATAACAGATTTCTAGTGGGTTGCCATTAAATACCATACAAACCAATAGAATTTTTGTTATAAGTTTGAAAATGGTCGCTAGGACTTTAGAATTTTTCCAAATACCGTGATCCTGCAACTTAGAAAACAGCTAAAAGACTAGTTTGTTTTTGTAAGTAAAAATCTGAGTTGCTTTTTTTTTCCATTCTAGAGTGAGGAGGCAACGTCATTGGATGATTTACCACCTCAAAATAAGTAACATAAATAAAAAAACAAACACAATCTCCAATCGCCTACAGTTATTTGTGTGCACATAATATTTGTCTTCATACAAATTATGACACAGCGCACAAAGGGTTAAGGAATTAACCAGCCGTTTACGGTCATCCTTTTAACTCGAAAACATTAATTATAACACCTCTTTAACTTTAAATTTATTGTGTTGTTTTGTTGCTCATTACTGTGTTTTAGTAGTTTTTTTATGCGAAGTGCCCGAAGGTATATCGGGTGTTTAAGTTTCTTATTATGATTTATGGTTTAAGGCGTATTTTATGTGGTACCTTTAGAGGCACGTGGGTATTTATGCCGGTACGTTTCAATCTGGGAGATCTTTGCCTGTGGTCGTTTATTTCTTTGCCAACTATTTGCTCGCGTTCGCGGTTTGAATTTCGACGTTTTATTAGAGTCGATTTTGAGATTGTGTTTCGTAAATGCGTTATGGGCAGGTGTTATCGTTTTATTGTTGGTGAGTGACCTAAAATAGGTACTTATTTACTAGGTTTTTCGGGTCATTTCCGAGTCTTTAAACACAAGGGCCACAAAAAATGTTTATAAAAAAAAGAAAATGGTGCTGACATCTACATCATATCAGACATTCAAACAATTTTTTTTTGATTTGAGTTATCATAGAATGAATTCTTGCGCTCTAGTTTGAAGCGAGAAGACATGTCAAGCCTAGGTGTGTTTTAGACTGAATCGACTCACTGTATTACACAGTGGTATCCTTCAGTTTCCTTTTGCTTCCGAATTCGAGGATAGCGGTAACTATTTCAAAAATCTCCGCAGCTTTAGCAGGTAAGCCTTACTGGACTCTTACAGTTTTGCTGCCGCTTCCTTTTTCCTCAAGCTCTAGCCATGGCCTGAACCAGAGCATTATGCAAAAGGTTGCCATCATCGATCACTTACATTGTCGCCCGGTAGGCGGCACCTAGCAGGGCAAACATCATATTATTCTCAACTGTGTCCTTCTGTGCTTTTTACCGCCTGAATTCGGTACAGAAACCTTCCGAACTAGCCATGTTCGGTAAGGACCTGCTTAAAGAGTACCTTAGGCAGGTCCTTACCATGGTCAGTTCGGTTCAAGACGTTATAGTTAGAACCTCTCCAGCCATTCTGCAAAGAGGAAACTAACATTATTGTGACGTCATCATCATCATCATTATCAGCCTTTTAATGTTCCCACTGCAGGGACACAGGCCTCCTCTCTCTAGGAGAGGGAATGGGCCATAATCCACCACGCGGGCCCAGTGCGGATTGGTGGATGTCACATGTCTTCGAATTTTTGGTTCTAGGACATGCCGGTTTCCTCACGATGTTTTCCTTCACCGTTTTGAGAGCAGTGGTGATGAAATAAATTACACAAAGTAATGCGCCTGGCTGGGTTTGAACCCGCGACCTACGACTCGTAAGTCGGGGCCGCTACCACTCGGCCACCACTGCTCTTAAAAAACTGAACTAAACTGTGTATTATTGTGACGTACCCAGGCATAATTAAAGGCTATATAACTCTATGATTTATCTCGATTCTTTGAAAGTATTATATGTTCTTATGCAGATGTATTCATAATAAAATAGTCATATTAATAGGTTTTCCCGATAGAACAATAAAACCTATGTGTAATTTCATAGTGAAGGATGTCATTATTAATTTTAATTTATGTATAGTTAGTCGGTTTTCCTTTTATTCGGAAAAATGGGTTTATTAAGTCATTGAATTCTTCGAAGTTTGTTAGATCAGTGTGAATATAAAATAGGGAAATCAAGTGGCGCCTATATAATTATGACAGTAATTATGGTAATAACTTCGGTACAGTTGAATGAATACTATAATAATCATGTATTAACATTCTGGAAATTATTTAATTGAGGCATAACATAGCATAATAGTTTTCTTAATGCTCGGGCCATCTAAATAAATAAAAAATAAAAATAAATAAATCTTCTTGAGAGAGAAAATGAGCCGTAACCACACGTACCCAGTGCGCATTGGTTGATGTCACATATCATGTCTTCGAATTTTTGGCCCTAGGATATGCCAGTTCCTTAAGACAAATTATGTTCATCATCATCATCATCAGCCTTTTAATGTTCCCACTGCAGGGACACAGGCCTCCTCTTTCTAGGAGAGAGAATGGCCATAATCCACAACGCGGGCCAAGTGTGGATTAGTGGATGTCACACGTCTTCGAATTTTTGGTTCTAGGCCATGCCGGTTTCTTCACGATGTTTTCCTTCACCGTTTTGAGAGCAGTGGTGATGAAATAAATGACATAAAGTAATGCCCTTGGCTGGATTTGAACCATTTTTATTATACTACCGAAATATTAAGTTCTCAATTCCAAACATTTACATTGGTATTCTAATTATGGCAGATTTATGACATGATATTTTTTTTTTTTAGTTTTAGCACATAAGGCTTTCTCATAATGTTTTCCTAAACTGTTTCAAGAACAGTGGTAGATTTTTTGAGGATTAGTAAAAATTTTAATGTAAAATTTATTTAGGTAATTGAAGCATCACTGCTGGTTTCAGTCAATAACAAATTTGACAAATGGAAATCCATTATTTACTCTTTTTCAGAACCCAGGCAGGAAATGAATCAAAATAAGGAAAAAGTATAATGCACATACGCATCATTTTTCAATAAAAACTAAAACAAGGAAATAAAATCTCGGCCTGGGTTTTCAACCACAATCATTTTTTCCGGAAATATCAATTGCGTAAATTAATTGATGAGAATATAAAAGATGAGAATCAATAACGTCATTAATATGACGAAGCGAGAATATGCTCTTAAGAAAATATGATGTCATGGTTATATGATCAAGAACATATTATGACGTTTATATATAACCAAGAATTCATGAGGGAAAACTGTAATTATTTTGACTTTTTGACGACAAACGACCCTTAGGTACGTTTGTTGTCAAAAAGTCAAATCAATAATAACATAAGGATATGTTTATCTTAGTTAAGCTATCGAGTCGCGGAAAATATGACGTATTAAGTGAAACTCTTACCGCCTCATTCAAAACCCGATCTGAAGTAGTATCGAGACAATATCTTTATAATACATTTAAGATATTATTAAACTACTGCTAAACTATTGAATTCCATAAATTGCCACTTAGCCGTCTTCCTCTCTCCTAATTTTTTGCTGTGCCCTATAGGATCCATATTATTCTGTAACAATTCTAAACATCATCTATGTACACTTATATGGATTGCAATTTATAAAACTATTGGGTATTTAGATCGTCTATAAATTACAATAAACTAGTGCTTGACCGCGACCCCGCCTGATGATAAGCAGTAATGCAATCGTTGATGGTAAGGCGCACTAGTTTATTAAGAGCCTATTCACTCTAGCCTTGAAAACATTCAAATTATAATCAGACGGAAAAACTAATAAGGCAAAACGCTTAGTCCGGGCCGCAGGAGTCTTAACAACGTAAGGGTGGATATTTGCCATACGCCGGGATGTCCGATGTCCCCCAAATGTCACCACAACGGAAGGTTCTGTACGTCTCGCATCTCTCCCCGCGGCTCTCTCAGACTCAGGCCTCCTCTCTAAAAGAGGGAATAGGTCGTAATGTAATACGCGGGCCCAGGACGGGTTGGGGTAAATCACATGTTATGTGTTTTTGATTCTAGGACATACCGACTATGTGATTTATCAATTCCAAATTTATATTATCTTCTTTGTGAGCTGCATTTTCATATTATGTAAAGTTATACCATCTATCGTTTTATCAAAAACATCTTTATGGGTGCAAATACAGTGTGAATTATAACGAATGGTAAGTTATAGGAACTGGCCTTTGTAGATGTAGGTTTACATACTAATAAAGGCTTGTAGACTAGACTTGACGCCGCTGAAGATTTTTATCTAAACAATTGCAGGTAAATAATTTTATTGTTATTACGTGTAATAGGAAGCGGCGCCGGCGGCGTTTGTAAAGGAAGGACAGAAAAACTATAAAAATCAAAAGGAAATTGCAAATAAACGACCTATATCAAGAGTTAAATTATGCATATCGTGCGATTAATTACTAAAATTTTAATACAAAGGGTAACTAATAGGTTTTTGTTGTTTATATTGGATGGTATTATGATATAACAAATTAACAAATCAAAAGGAGGTTTTATGAAAATGAGCTGGCCAACTAAAACATTTTTTTTTGCTTTCTAGGATCGCCTTGTTCGAACCCTATAGTTTTGCTTACATCCATTTGAGGCGCGTGAGGAAAACTATGTTATCAACGACTTAAGTTCGGTCCGGATTAATGTTACTGGATGGCTGGACGGCGAGCTACCCACTGTTCGTCATCGGCAAGCTTAATAAACACTGTCTTGTAACATATTAAGACTGTGTTTACTAAGCTCTGTTGTTTTAATGGGGATGCTCTTATCATTAATGCACTAAAAGAGACTTTTCAATTATATTTTTTTAAGATAAGATGCCGCTTAGTCGGTCCTAAAAAAAAAACCTTTGTTTTGTATTATGTCTTGAATCGTTGTTCCATAACGCCATCCAATTCCGTGATATTGGTGACAAACAAACAAACGACTATAAATTAGCAATGCAAGCTTCGCTTCGGTAAATCACTGCGGTACACGCATGCCCCTCAACACCGGACGTTTATACCTTTTAGTCCAAGATTATGCAAATAATGGATGGGGAAATATACCTACTGTTTATTTATTTTTTTATGTAAAAAGTAAAACTGGTTTTTGGTTTAAACTCGTATTTATCATTATGTAAAATGTTAGACTGAAAAAAAAATAACAACGAGCATTTTTTTTTTACTCTTCAATCTGTATTAATTGTTATTTTCTTTTTTTTTAAGTATTTGTAGAGAGAATACACGTGGGTGGAAGAAGAGGTTTTTTTATGGTGACGAATCCCGCCCGGGCGGAACGGGAGACAGTGTCGGACTTCTACAGACTATGCGACCCACCATCCCTTCTTACTTTAGTTCCAGGGCCCCGATGTTCCGCTTTCGCTTCTACCCTTTGCCCCAAGGAGAGGAAAAGGGAGGCCCAAAAAAAAGATGAATGGTTTATGTCAGGGGTGATATGAGAGAAAATAAAGTTAGTAAAAGCGTGACACTAATATTCTACTGGTGAAAGTGTGAATTTTGGAAATCGATTTAGTAGTTTGTGAGTATAGTCATTACGAACAAAATCCAAAAATACACATTTTTTATCTTTATATAAAAAGGAAAGATATTATTTTTTATGTTTTAATAATAGGTATACTAATACGAGTTTAAATATATAAGGCCTTTTCCTTATCCATATTACTCGAATCCCACTCATGAATACACATTTATAGCGAGAAAATGTTAATAGAACAAAAACAATAGATTTCTGCGGCCGATAGCAACCGATTGATATCACTGTGAATAATTATCGATACCAGTTATAAAACCGACAGACATTATTACGAACAAACCGTTCTGTGTAAGTACCCATGTGGTTGCAACGCAATATTTAGATCAAGTTTTGTTCTGCGGCTGTTCTCGTAGCATTTAAATGGCGTTTCTAAAATATAAGTCGTTCAGTGGTTCATCACATAAAAGAAAGAAAGAAAAGAAAAAAAGTTTTTATGCGCAACAATATGGCACATACCATAAAAAAAAAAACAAAAACAACTAACTACTAGAAATATGCAACCCACCCGCACAAAACGGCCAGTGCTCAGCAAGAAGCTGGGGCTCATGTGTTAAACAGAGCCACAGCGCTAATTTTCAGTACATATTTCTTTGCCACAATGAACGGTCTTGCGCTTCTCCCATCCATCGGATTTCCGCAACCCTTAACAGGTCATCTGTCCAACACAGCTTCAACCGTACGCGATCACCACTTCAGAACCTTTCGGCCCCGGCGGCCATCTGTTTTGCGAACAATGTGCCCTGCCTATTGCCACTTAAGTTTGGCGATTCTTTGTACTTTAGAATTATAAGTTACACCGTGCCACATACCCCTTCTGCGAGGATGCTAGTTCTGCGAAGATGTTATCTCATAAAAGTAAAAGGAAACGGACTACCAGTTTTCTCCGTCCCCATATCAGGCCCATCTGACGTCGAGGGAGCTCTTCCGACCTCCGTAAAAAAGACCGAGGTCAACAGAATAGGCGACGTCCATCATCCTATCAATATAGACTCGTTGCTCGTGGTATGTAATGTTCCACGGGTGTCTCTCTCTTAGACCTATAGAGAGGTCATGCTCCACTGCGGGACGAGGCCCATATTTATATGTAGCAGCAGAAGTCACATTAAAAAATTGATATAAACCAATGCTCGACCACAATTCCACATAATGGTAAGCAGTTCCCGCTCCGCCCACGAGCGGGATTCGTCATTGGATGATTTTTACCTACCATACCTATAAAAAAGAAAAAATATCTAATGATAAGCAGTCATACAATCGTAGGTGGTGAGGCCCATGAATTTTTTATCTTGTCATAAAAAAAATCTTTCATATTTGTCATTAGAGGTGAAAACCAACATTAACCTTTCAATTATCGTAATTACAGACACAATTAAAAGACAATAGGTATGTGGACATCGGTGTTCTTTTGGGGCTTAATGAACTAAGAACTAGGTATTATGTTGATTCCCAAGTCAAAACAGTATCAATAGAGACTATAACAAAAACCAAACAGACATACAAACTCCTATTCGTATTTAAATCATCAACGAGATAACAAACCACTGATAATCCCCAGTAATTAAGCCAGTTAAGATAAATACATACGTTTATTTCATTGTACTGCACATTTATAATGATGTTAAGGCTTTTGATGGGCCGATATGATGATACCCACGGCATATCGAACAAAAACGTGTGCCGGCGTCGTGAGGTCGCATGCTAGAGCCAATTATTATCATTTTTTATCTTAAATAGGCTGTTGATTGTATTATTTATTTGTGTTACTGGTTAAGCAATGTCGTGTTATATTTAGGAAGACTGCCCACTTTACCATGTTATCTAAATACTCAAATAAATAAATGCCTATTTCCCTGGCCACAACACACAATATAAATGCCTAAACCGATTTACCTAATTCTTATTTTTATGTGTCGTCAGAAGGTTCTTATGAAAGCCACCTCCCTACATAGGAAATCGGGGTCTTGGAGCCCAAGGCAAAGAAGAAACATTGGTATAGTTTTAAGTAGTCGGTAAAACTCTGATACGCCCTTTTGCTCCTATTTAATTGTGTGAATAGGCTTTTAATAAACTAATGCGCCTCACCAGGAACAATTGCACCACTGCTTAACATCAGGTGGAATCGCAGTAAAGTATTAGGTTATAGCAAATTAAAAAAGAGAATAATGATATGAGAGAAAACGCAGTTAATTGATAGCGTGTTGGGTGACTGAACACAAAGGAAAAAAAAACCTGTTGCACCGACTTCAAACAACAAGGGACAAGGACAGGAAAGTGGAATCAGCCTTATGATGTTCCCACTGCTGGGACTCAAGCTTCCTCTCTAGAAGAGGACATAGGCTACGTGGGCCCAGTGCAGGTTGGTGGATGTCACATGTCTTTGTATTTTTGATTCTAGGACATGCCGGATTCTGCACGATATTTTCCTTTACCATTATTAAGAGCAGTGGTGATGAAATTTATAGCACAAAGTAATGCGCCTAGCTGAGTTTAAACCCGTGACATACAGCTTATAAGTCGGGGCTTTTACGACTCGACCATTAAAACTCTTTGGGCAAGAAAATGAAGATTTTTCGCATGGCACCTTCATAGTACGTTCTACGTTCATAGTTTGATACAGTGTAAGTGGACAGACTCCTTTAATATAATATAAACAATATGAATGTCATCGCGATTTATATTGTTTATTATGTACATTGTAACCATGCCCTTTTGATTAAGTAGTTATGGCCTAAGGTCGTCGACTTAAAAGGTACTGTTCTGTAATCTAACTACGACTTAACATATCTAATGATACTGAAAATAGAAGTGGTTTTTATAATCTAATCTAATTCAATTTAATTTATTTGTACAGTTGCAGAGTACACTGAAAAAAATGACCCTGTCTTTTAATATGCAAAAACCGCATCAAAATTCGTTGCGTAGCGTAGATCAAAACAGACATAGGACAGCCAGCGGAAATCGACTTTGTTTTATATACCATGTAGTGATTTATATTTTTATACCATTATTTTAAAACAAAAAATACTGATATTAAAAATATTCGGACTTTACATTATTTCAGGATATAAGTTTCTCTTACATTACATGTTTTTATATACTTTACCTAGGATAGGATTGCATTCTAACAAACGTTATATATGTTACTAGAAGTTATCCGCGTATTGAAGTAACCGAGTATCGTATTAAAAATAATGCATTCTTTCCTATGATACACTTGTTTTATCGGTCTACGAGACCAATAGAGGATTTGATGAGGTGTTTTTAATCAGCGATTATTGTTTATTGTAATGTTTAAATTTATTAGGTATATTATCGAAATTGTTTTTCTTTTTCCCTTTTCAAATGTACATGTATTGTTTTTATGCAAGCGCTTGGTTTTTTATAATTTAATTTTGCTTTCGTATACGAGCAGTAGTTGTGGTAAATGAATGACTAAACTATCTATCTGTCAATTATATTAAAAAAAAACTATTTGACAAAAAAAAAACAATGATTTTATGGATATTTTTTTATGGAGCGCGATGGCACATTAGACTTTTTATTGACTAAAACTTTTATAATCTTTCAGTTACCTTACGTGTTCTAGGCTCATGTTAACTCTTTAAAATCTCCACTGCATAAGTTACCTAAGGAATACATTTCATCATCATCATCACAGTAAAAGAAATAGAACATAATACAAAGCAGTGAAATAGTATCTGGTTGAAAAAATATGTAAAAAAAAATATACTGAGTTATATTACAAAATTCTCTCAATGGATGGCTATTCACGTGTATGTTCAGACCACCAGCGCCGGCACGGTAGCCCGGGGTCGCGGGTTCGATCCCGTGCAGGACGCGCATAAATATTGTTTCGTCTACAACAATCCTGATCATTTTTGTCTTTATTTATTGAAAGCATGCACTACCATTGTCATGGCCGAACGTGATCCCTTTACAATGATATTTACGAAAACAGAATGTTATAAACTTATTAAGTTTATGAGTTTTCTGCAGATTTTTTAATAGATAAGAAGGATGTTGGTGGTTTTAGTTCTGATTTAAAATCTTCTGATTTGAAAGAAATAATAGAATAATAACATATATTTTTTTTTATCACAAACGCTACTTGGTTAACAAAAATATTTGTATATTTAATCTAAATAGCATAAACAAGTATGTTACGCTAGTTATAACTATTTTTGTATATATAACATTAATTTAGCATTTGCGAAAGCTGAAAATAGTTGTATTCTATTCTTTATCACTTACCGTTAAGTGTGATAAAGGTTAAAAGCATGCAAAACGCCTAGGTAAATCACAAAAAATAATATTTTTCATTAATGTTTAATCATTAATGAAAAATATTAATTTGTGATTTTTTAATTAACATTAATAAAAATATTTATACAATTTTTTATTGCGAAAACTTATCAAATGAAATGTTAAATTGAAATTGCCCAAAATTAATCATTTCCGCTTCTTTCCAACCACAAATTTCCCTTAAGACTTAAGTTAAAATTCACAGGCGTACAATTGTTTGTGTGAAGGGAACGGGCGACGTAACTTTGTTATGGCGACGGGTATGGAGTGACGAAGTGACAGGCGCGGGGCGGCGTCCTGTGACGAGGCCAATCAATTTGTAGCTCCACAATACGCAATACATCGCGCCAAACTAACTGGCTCACACCGATGCAGGTGGATTCTGAAAAAGAGTTAAGTGTTTATAAAAATTGATAAAAATAAAAAAAATAGATATTAGTAGGAGATAAAACCGTATCAAAGACGCGACTGGTATGTTGCCGCGAAGTTGCTAAATTTTATTCCTGAGTGCAGTGAGGGCTTTGTATAGTTAACTCCCGAACATCGCGAGGGAACTAACTAAAGTAAAGAATTGGGCAGCTTACCCAAGACAACGACAGCTTTATCCCCTTATTGGATATTTTAATTTTTAAACTTTCTGTAAAATAATTAAAAGACAATAACAAATTATATATCAGAGCAATATAATATTATTTACAATTTAATGTTAACGAACACTCGACATGTTTTGAAATATGAAACAAAAGGTTTACTATTTTCCAGTATAGTTTTAATTTTCTATAACGTTTCCACCTTTTTTTAGAGATTCATCAATTAAGTCAACACATTTTATAATCTTTACTTTTTCCAGGCCAGTTTGATTTTTAATTAAATAAACTTGTATGCATGATAATGCACGTATATACCTTTTCATTTAATTTTCACTTAAAAAATCATTATTACAACAAAAATGCGCAAAATTTTAGCTTTAAGATAACCTTAAATTTTGCTTAAATTTTTTTGAGCTTTAAGATAAACTCCGAAAAAGTTAAATTCACGCAACTGGTACAGAATACCCCTCCTCACCGGGTGTCTCATACAAGATGCATAGAGGCGACGCTGCGCAGAAGTCGCTGTGTAGTGCCGCTAATGAACGCAAGCACACTCATTACAGCCGTATAACGAGACCGCACACATTCGAGACCCAAGTCGTTCAATATTTAAATTGATGGGGTCGGTAATGCGGTGACACAACTGTTTGAGGAAATAAATTAGGCATAGTGTGCATCTTTGTTTACTTGGGAAAAAAGGACTAGTTCGTCAACTCGCTCGTGCAAAATTCGCGCGTCCGAGCGAGCAAGATAAGAAGTTCTATACAAAGTTCAATACGTATAAACCCGTGGTGAAATCAATTCATTCAACAGTGAACTTAATATGTTTATCAATATAAAAAATACCAATACCATCATAGCCGTGGACTTACGGACAGCGAGTAATGGGTAGCCCGCCGTCCGATCGTCTGTTAACAGTCCGGACCCAGCCCAAGTCGTCGACGGCGCGCACTGTTCCCGCGCACCTCAAGAAGTTGTCAACAATTTGAAGGGACCCTGCAGGATCGACGCCTCCTGGGGCCAAGGGTTGATGCGAAAGCGTAACACCAGGGCTCTGGGATTAAGGCAAGGAAGGAAAGGGGTAAGTTATTTGGTCAGTAAGATTCTGACACTGTTTCCCACTCCGTCCAAGGGCGGGATTCATCATTGGATGTTTATTACTTACCATAAAAAGTAAAACCATACAATATATTAACGTAAATAAGACTATATCAGCAGTAAATTGAATTCTAAGGTACACTATTATTATCATATCTCACGTGGCCGGTTAGCGGAGAGTTATGGCGGTTAAATATTATAATTTGCGATACTATGTTCTAGCAATAAGATTCACTTATGCGCTTACGTCTAAATTTCAATGTGCTGGTATTTTGTTGGAGATTTTAGAGCTTGCTTAGATGCCTGGTTAGGCTGTCCTTTATGGAGATGTACTGTTTAGTATCCTGCCGAGCATAAAACACATCTTAAAAGCCTTTTCCTAGCTAGTTTAGAGTCGTTTGTGTTTTACTGAGCAATACGATACTCCTTGGATAAACTGATGGCCTAACTTTCTGGCGTCTGACTGCCTCTAACTACTGTCAAAGATCTGCAAATGATAACTAGATCAAATGTTTTTTTTAATTAATATTATATCATCATCATCATCAGCCTTATTAATGTCCCCACTGATGGGGCACAGGCCTCCTCTCTAAGAGAGGGGAATGGGCCGTATCCACCACGGATGTCACATGTCTTGGAATGTTTTTGGTTCTAGGACATGCCGGTTTCCTCACGATGATTGTTGGTAATATGATAGTAGGTACGATGGGATTGACATCATCACAATAGTGTACAAAATAAAAAAGATTAAAAAAAAATGTCGTCATCATCTTTAAAGCCTTTTCCTAGCTAGTTTATGGTTTTCCATGTCTTACAAGGAGCTACTGCCTATACGATCTTCACAATCTAGTTACTGGGCAATGCGATACCTCTTGGATTAACTGGATGGTCAAACTTTCTCGCTTTTGACTACCTGCATCTACTGTCAAAGATCTACGAATGATAACTGGGTAAAACGGTTTTTTTATTATTATCATTTGCTTGACCGTAATCCGACCTAATGGTAAGAGACCCAATCGTTGATGGTGATGCACACAATTTAAGAGCCTATCTCTCTAGCCTTGTTTTACTTTCTTTTAGTCCAGGTGACAGCAATATCCTAGATTCTACCACCAGACCGACCGGGCTACCACAGTACATTACTAACCTATCAAGTGCAACGTGCATTCAAAGAATTATAAGGCCGCAGTACATCATCATCATCAGCCTTTTTAATGTTCCCACTGCTGAGACACAGGCCTCCTTTCTAGTAGAGAGAATGGGCCATAATCCACCACGTGGGCCCAGTGCCGATAGGTGAATGTCACATGTCTTCGAATTTTTGGTTCTAGGACATGCCAGTTTCCTCACAATGTTTTCCTTCACCGTTTTGAAGGTCACAGTTGCTGGTCCTTTTCAATTTCCAAGTTAATAATACACACTACTTGCTTTTCCAATTTACTTTAGACATTGGCAGAATAGTTGATATCGGCTCTATTTTCCAATAAAAAAAAAATAGAATTGACCTAGCTACCCTCACTTGGCCAGTGGCGAAAAATAAATTACTGCGGGTAATTTGTTTTTAGCCACAAGTATGGTGGATATTTGGATTAATAAAATCAATAATGTAACTTTTGTTAAATTTAATTATTTAGTCTGCGATAGACTCGCATTACATTGTGTTAATTAAATAGTGTATTTATAGTGTAAATAAGACAGTGCTAAGACTTCTGTACCTTGTATCTAATATTGTGTTCTTTATGAACTTTTGTGATATACAGAATCTTAACAATAATGTTACTGTGAAATGTTTGTAAAGGTAAGTTGCCTAAAAACTAGATACAAATAATTAGAATAAGATCTTTTTGTAAACAATTTCCTAACATTATGTGTCTATCGTGATCATCAGTCTTTTTAATGTTCCCATTGCTGGGATATAGACCTCTCTAAGAGAGGGAATGGGCCGTAATCCACCACGCGGGCTCAGTGCGGATTGGTGGGTGTCACATGACTTCGAATTTTTAGTTCTAGGACACGCCGGTTTCCTCACGATGTTTTTTTTCATCGTTTTGAGAGCAGTGGTGATGAAATAAATTACACAAAGTAATGCGCCTGGCTGGGTTTGAACCCGCGACCTACGACTCGTAACTCGGGACCTTTACCACTCGGCCACCACTGCTCTCAGAACAGAGAGCAGTGGTGGCCGATACATATAATATTTGTAAACAATTAGAATAAGATCTTTTTGTAAATAAATTCATAATATTATGTAAATATATAAAAAATCAATTAGTTTCCTAGATACACCTACTTAGAAAAGTACACGTAAATTGAAACATTGTCGTTGGTACTTGCCTGACTTCAAACCTTATGTAATATGTAGTTATGGAAGCAATTGGTGGCAATACCGTCTCGCGCCGGACCCTGGTTCTGGCTATGATCCGGAGCAAAAAATGGCCGGCGGTCGCCTTCTTCAGCGAAGCAGTAATGCTAGCAAATAAGAGGTTGCATGCGTGTGGGGACAAACGTCCTCACGCCCCAGACCCTGATTACCATCCACGTTAAATGCGGGCGATCTTGCAGACGTTGACCAATGAGTAATTCACCGTCCGGCAGTCTGGTAATCGATCGAACCACACTCGAGTTGTTGGCAACGAGTAGTGATTCTTTCACTCCTAAAAGAGATGTCAGCAAACCGTCAGGGTCCAGCAGTCCCCCGAGCAATTTCTGAAAAGGAAACCCCTGGTCCTAGAACACAAAGAGTAACTGACGGACACAGGTGTGAGGTGTGGTTATAGTTGGTAAAAGTCTGATATCCCACTTCACTCACAGCAGGAGAAGTCATTGGATGATTTTTCTATCTAAAGACGATTCTCCTAGGCCAAGGGTTGATGCGAAATCGTTTCACCAGGGCCTAGGAATAAGGCAAGGAAGGAATGGGGTAGGTTTCTTAGTCAGTAAGAGTCTGACACTGTTGCCCGCTAAACCCAAGGGCGGGAAAAAAAAACCTAAAGACGATAGAAACGACATTGATTTTTAGCAAGTAGCTTCCTCATTTTTTAAATCTTCCTAACTTACCATACACAGGATTTTGCTTAGTTAAATACTTTTTTTGTATTGCTATAAACTAGTGCTTCACTGCGATCCCACGTGATGGTAAGCAGTGATACAATCGTTGACAGTGAGACGCACAAGTTTATTAAGAACCTATTCACTCTAGCCTTGGAGACACCTAAATTATAATCGGACGGAAAGACTGCAGCCGGCAAACTGTTGCAGTCCCTCGATATACACGGAATAAACGATGAGGCAAAACGCTTAGTCCGGACCGTAGATGTCTAAACAACGCAAAGGTGGATATTTGCCGTACCGAGATGTCCGATGGTAAAATTGAGATGGCGGAACATTTTTTTTTATTTTTTCCACCATTTCCACGTCTAACACACAACGTCGTCTAGTCTCAAGCTAATCAGAGCTTGTGTTATGGGTACTAGACAACTGATAAACATACTTATATATTTTCTAAATATATACATATTATAGATAAATTACACCCAGACACAGAACAAATGATTGGGCTCATCACACAAACATTTGTCCTGGGTGGGAATCGAACCCACGACCTCTGTCATAACAGTCCTACTAACCACTAAACCAACAAGCCAGTCAAAAGGCCTTTAGTTTATTTTCAGTTAACTAAAAGCCTGCAGTACTATGGTCCCGTATATTTTCACAAGGACTCGTCTCTGATCCGTAGGTGGTTCTTACGCTGCATAATATCAGTAATTTCCTCTTATCAAGAGGTCTCAGGGGAGAAAATCAGGATGTGACCTCTGTCAACGATAGATGAAATTACTGTCCAACGCTTAAATCATAGTTTTGTTGTGTTTATAATGTGCTTTACTGCATATTGAGTGCTAGAATTTTAGATAAAATAGTGCAGTAAGGAAATTGTTATTTACATATTTTAAAATTACACTTTTTAAGGGTTCCGTATCTTGAAGGGAACCTTTATATTATCCATCATGAATCACTTTGTTGTTCGTCTGTCTATCTGGCTGTCTGTCAAGACCCTTAGAAAAAGTATACGACCGTTACTACCGCAAAAATGTAAATATAACTCTCAAAGAATCAAAATTCTGAGGGTACTTCCCGTTGACCTAGAATTCAGAAATTTGGAATTAAACAAGGTCTTTGATCTCAAAAAAATAAAATCTTTGATATCTTTTTCGTTAATTTAGTTCTTTTGATTTTTTTCTCAGCTTTACGGGACCACAGACTTGAGTATAAGAGTTTAATTTCAACTCGATAGCTTCATGCGTTCTCAAGAAAAAGGGACTTGACAGACAGACAGACAACAAAGTGACACTATAAGTTCCATTTTCCATTTGAGTTGCGGAACCCTAAAAATAAAACTGGGAATAGAACTATACACACTATAAAGCTAGCCTTTGAAAATTAAATTTAGGTCGTCAAACAGGTCCCAATAAGAACTCCTGGTAAAAGCTCTGATCAAAACACACAAACATCAAAAGTCATACAAAGTTACCCCAAACAATACCTGAAAAAAAAACAATTAAAAAAAAATCTACTAAGATAAAATTCTTGTAGAAGACTGCATTGTTTCTGAATGCACGTCGATATAAAAACGCTATTGTAATACTGAGGAAACAGAAAGTGGAATCGCCTGCGTAACGCGAGGCAACCCCGTACGCGCGGCTATGCGATTCATAGATGTAGGGATGCACGGCTGTTGAGAATTCGGGTGTAACAAATTGAAATACTTAATTGGAATTGCCCAAGGATAAAAGGTGGATACGTGACGTGTATACTTTATCTATCTATATATACAATATTAGTTTCATTATGTACAAAATCTGAGACACGTTTTTAGTATTTTTATGTACAAAAGGAGATGTTTCATTTTGGGCCATTACTATGTACACTATATAGATAAAAAAGGAAATAAAATCGTAGATTTCAATAAACATACAAAAAATAATTTGAATAAAAGTACAAGCGTACAAAATTCATTACTTTAAAAGTTTTTGGGATAGATAACCCTTTTTTAAGTTATTTAAGTTAGTCATGACAGTGGTGTTTTGACATTTGATTGACGATTTTGACAGTTTCCTCGCAGTTAAAACGTGAAAGCTTACACGAGTAATGATGATACACCAATCAAATGGTATTGTCAAAATGACGTTTCGCTTATTGCTGACCACCATATTTATTGTTAGTTGTGTTGGTCTCCTTCACCGAGTTAAATTTAATATACATAAAAACGAAGCTACGAAATATAGGAAATTAACATCAAAAAACGATAACTAAAGAGATATTTTCATTAAGTGTACATAGTGCTGGACCAAGCTCCACACATTTCTGAACAAGTCAAAACAATCTGTCTAACCGAGGATTTCGATAAGTAACACTGTGACAGGTGAGCTGTGTGTGTGTTATTATTATAATATTAGATTTTGAAATTTTTTTCATGAGTGGCATAAAAATTTTGACCACAAAAAACGCAGGAGCAAGGCAATAAAAAAAATGTAGATAACTTATTAACCTTGTACCTGCCTATTTAATACGAGTAGAAAGCTTACCAAAACTGATTTAAAAAAAAAAACACTAGTTAAATCTTCTCAATTCAGGCCAGCCCTACACCACCTCATATGTTTTATTGTACCCCGTGCAATGTGCGTCGAATACTTGCGTGCGGAATTAAACAATTCAGTGAGCGCGTGCCTTTACTGCCACCGACGCACAATACGTTTTGTGTGAGATTGCCCGATTACTTTACTTGCGCATTGGATTGAAATATAATTTCGTAAGTATATAAGTGCAGTGGAGATTGTTGAGATTGATGAGTGTAGCAGATGCTCTTAGAAATAGACGGCTTGTTTGAAAATAAATGAGAAAAGTTTGTGGTCTTTTTTATGTAGGAAATCATCGATCGTCATCATCGTTCATGAGATAATAAAAAGATTTCCCTTTTTCTTTCAATACGTATAAAAATCGAAATGTTTTTTTATAGGTATAAATGAATGAATTGGAGTCTGTTGAAATTGAGAATGTAGGAGATACTCTAAGACACATGATTTTCGTTTGAAAATTAACAAGAAAAGTTATGGGTAATTTTTATGTTCTCTACATCTGCTTTCCTGGATTCACGTTTGCTCCTTTCAGTTCTACAAAAATCGTTTTCGTGGTCCACCACGACGTCGCCTTACCGTCTCTAGGTACCAATTTTGTGCAACTAAAAAAAACTCAGGTTGTCAAGTATGCGGCAGATATATAAGTCCCTTTCAAAATAGGCAGGCTCCAGTTGATGGGTCTAGCTAACCCAGTGCCTACAATACATCCAACAATTATAAAAGATATAATTTCATAATTATTGTAGCCATTTTGCAAAGCCTTTTTTACCTTTACACCTTGTGTTTTAACAACAGTTTTTTAGATAAATACCTGTGGGGCCAGCTGCAGTCTCGATCATTTTATTTCCTACATAAAGGTATTCTAAAAATCCTTCTTAGAGTTTTTGTTAAGGTTTATAAAGCATTCTACTCAATCTCAATCGACCATCATTTTTATAGTTCGAGACCACCAGTTTTGTTAGACCTTCAATAACAGTTTACTTACTCGTCTATGGTATCATTTTCTTAGAGTAAAGAGGGGAAAGGAAGGTTTGATTATTTTGGTCTCCTTTCAAACACGGATTGGACGCATCGTATCAATTTACTTGAAAACGCGTTGGTATTTTAAGAATGTCGGAAGTGAACCCTTTTACATCAGTTGTGGATTGTTTAGTGTACTTAGATAGGTATTGATTGAATTTCGAATAAAAAGGTCCTTGTAAAGGTTTTTAACACCATTAATTTTGTGCTTAGTCAAAACAAACGATTCCTAGTTTCCTTGCAAAAAATAACTTAACGTAGTATTCATAATTCAAGAGTGGACATCTAAAGAGCAATTGAAAGGGTTCTGCTCGGAGTTTCTTTGGGTAATAGAATCAGAAATGAAGATACGAGTATCTGCAGGGGAATCAAGGTTACCGACATAGCATGAAGAATCGCCAAACTTGCATCACTGCTTACCATCAGGGGGGATCGCAGTCAAGTACTAGTTTATGGCAATTAAAAAAAAAACTAGAGTGGCAATGGGTAGAGCACATTGCTTGCAGAACAGATGGGGCCAAAAGGTTCTGGAATGGTAGCCACACCGGATGAAGCAGCGGGTAAAGGTTGCGGGAATACGTTGTGGTGGTTTGGATTTTTTTGAGATTTATTGTAGCGAGATGTGGGAGAGGCTTATGTCCAATAGTGGACGTCTTTGGGCAGAAATGATAATGATGATGATTCATAAGGCACCATTGCGAAACATCTCAATCGCGGAGATAAGTCCCTTCTTTGAGAACTGGCTAGAGTCGCATCATGGTGTCCTCACCGGACATGGCCAGTTCAAGACGCTTCTATTTTAATTTTAAGTGGCAGAAATCCTCTTGAATACCTGGGTTATTCTGCCACTTAACTAGATGCTAGTCATTGAAGGCATGCATAGAACACTAGGTATTTGTAGCAAAATCGAAGGACCAGGACCAGGAAAAGGAGGGTCGATGCCTTCTAGAAAACACAAAATGCTCGAAAGACGAAGATCTTTTGAGCGTGTGTTTTGTTCCCAGTCCATTTTGTTTTTATACACATTTCATCATCTGATTCATTGTATTCTATTTTCAAAACTGCAAAACAAAACCACTTTTAAACCGGCATTGCTTTACCGTGATTCATCAATTCAAACTCTTTCCGATTCGTTTTTCTGTCGTGTCTAATTGTTTGGAATCCAACTGGCATGCTAGGTGTTTCAAGCACGTCATTGTCACACTCCGCTCGGTGGCAGCAATGTGCCTTTAAATATGTAGAAGATAGCATAGCGTCAGTCTTATAATGTTCTTACTGCTGTGTCTCAGGCCTCCTCTTTAGGAGAAGGAAGGGGCCGAAATTAACCACGCGGGTCCAGTGCTTGTTAGTAGTCACATGTCTTCGAATTTTTCGTTCAAGGATTAAACAGTGGTGATAAAATAAATTACAAAAAGTTATGCACCTGGCAAAATATTTATAAAATCTCGGGAGATATAAAAGTGCACAAATGTGTATGCTAAGACAAGTGAACTCTCTTTTGCTCTCATAATCCGATGGAACGGCAATTTGACACAATCGGTGGACATGCAGCAGGTGCAAGGCCACACATTTTACGTGCTTTCCTGCGCACGGAGTTGTCATACAGTAACTTGCAAACTCTGGGCTGCTACAGAAGAATTCCTGATAAGAAAAAACACGTCTTGCTCGACCCGAAGATCGAACTCGGAACTTCATGCTCAGTAGTAATAGTTTGCAAACATAAGAGTAACGGAGTAGTTACTAATATGGATTTGTAGTTATTTCTACTTGAATTTTTTTTTTTCATCATCTACGCCATTTCACGAAAGAGAATTGTTGACTTTTTCCATAAAGTCACGAATCACGCATATGCGAGAAATTTTATAAATTATCAAAAATAAGTACCAACTTAATGAAGCAGCAAACTGTCAAAGAGAACAATTTGAATTCAAACGTTCTTTTTTCGTTTCGTTTTTCTCTCGTGTCTAATTGGTTGGAATCCAGCTGGCACGCCAAGCGCTCCAAACACGTAATTGTCACACTCCGCTAGGTGGCAGCAATGTGCCTGTCACCGCGGCCATTTTTTATTAATTTCATGGTAGTATAATGTGGGCGGTTTTTATTAAGTTGGTAGTTAATTGAGTTAATTTTTGAGTTGGTTTTTTTAAGTGTTTTAGTGTTGATTGGCTGTGAAATTAATTAATGATCCGGTTTATTCGGTGTGCAAAATATTAAACTTTTTTAGGTATATTTAAGTGTAGAAGCTGGTTAAGTTACTGCCGGTTACAAATATAAATACGATTACTTAGTTATGATTGTGTCCATTTGCGTGCAAACCACAAACTGTGCGTGTACATCAAATATAGCAAATAACTATGCAAAATAAACTCGCTTATAGAGCCTACTAAATGAGCGTTACGTCCTCCTTATTTTGTTCGAAGGTTTTTTTTTAAGGTTGGAAAAATCATCGAATGACGAATCCCACCCTTGGGCAGTGTTGGACACAGTGTCAGACTTCTACTGACTAAACGACCCATCGTTCCTTCTTGCCTTTGTTCCAGGGCCCCGGTGTTACACTTTCGCATCAACCCTTGGCCTCAGAAGGCTTCGACCCTGCTGGGCCCCTACAGTTGGTGACAACTCCTTGAAGCGCGTGGGAATTTAGTTCGAAGGTAAAATATATCTATACTTCTTTAATTAATGTTACAAAAAAGAAAAAATAAATGTTTGTTTTAAACATTGTTTGACATATATAAATCAATAAGTATGAGACAGATTTCAACAATTCTTTCATCAATAGAATGCTACTTTATCAATGAGTGATATACATATACAAATATACAAAAAATAAATAAACTAGCGAATAAATATAAATATACAAGCGAATTGGCTAGCAGAGATCAAGTTATCAACCAATGATTAAATAGTAGAGTTACTATTTTTTTCATAAATACTATTTATGTATTAAATAAAAACCCCATTTGTGCTAAAAATGCAAATTATCGCGTACGATATTCTTTCTAAAAACACTCGACATGACCCCTACGAAGTTTACCCTGTATGCGAGGATTTGCTTGACGCCCACCTTTGGGAATATGTTAAAATTGATTATGCCTTTGCTTAACCATAACCATAATCAACCAAGAAAGACAAGTCAAGCAGAAGAAACCACCTTAAGATGGTTTTATAAAAATAAAAAAACTGACTGTCGCGAGATAAGAGCCTCAAGCAAAAAAAAAAACTGTATATTAGATAATTATATTCCACAACTGTCACACATCATCATCTAGTCCCAGCAGAGCTTGTGTTATGGGTCCTAGACAACTGATAAACCTATTTATATATTTCTAAATACATACATACATATTATAGATAAACAACACCCAGACACAGAACAAATGGTCGTGCTCATCACACTAATATTTGTTCTGGGTGGGAATCGAGCCCACGACCTCCGGCATAGCAGTCAGGGCCACTAACCACTAGACCAACAAGAGAGTCAACCATATTTTATTGCCTGTTTAATCATTTTAAAATCAACACTTCCTTTTCAAGTTACCACACAAAACCCCCATTTTTCCATACCACCACGAACCAACTTACATAACCCAACCTTTACCATTTAGTTCCTACTCCACTTTTCTCAGTAAACGTCTAGTATCTAGTCGGCCGTAAATCTTTGTGTACCACGAGGCTACAAATTACGCTCAATATCGACGGTGATATGGCCGTGGTTGGTATCGGTATCGGTTGCTAGGCAACGGGCGTGAGAATCCCCCGGTCACTGGTACCCGGTGACCTTTGTAGTGGTCAATTGTGTATAGAGTGTTGCTGATTTTGTAAACTGTTTACAGATTTTAGAGATCCAATACGATGATATGTTGGTTAAATGTTTAATTCATTATTTTATTTACTTGCTTTGTTAACAAAGAATTTTCAAGCTATGCACATAATATTTCTGGCTCCTGAGATACAAGTATTTATTTTACTTAGTTTAGGAGTCAAATGTTCATTTTATTTCCAGTGATCAGTGTTTGTACAACAATTGTATCTGTTCACGTCATTATATATTTTTACTGTGTGTGTTTAATGTACAATAATAAAGATTTATTATTATTAATATATGATCTAAAAGAGTTACCATGGAGTTTCATGCACGTTATTCTCTACAGAGATCTGTGTTTGGAACGTGCAAAAAAAGCTTAACTTTTTTTTTAAACTGACATTGTGACTATTCAAAAGTGCCTGTAAATGGTTAATTTGAAATAAATGATTTGAGTTGAAGTTTGCTCAAGTGAGAAAACTCTGTCAGTAATCTTACGAAAATATATTGAGATATTTAAAACCATTCATATAAATTGTTGGTTTTGTAACAAAGAAAATAAAATCAAAGGTTTGAAACATTTGTCCTGCAGGGATTTTCTCGTTCGTTTAAATTTACGTGTTTTCAAGGCTAGACTGAATAAGCTTTTATATTAGTGCGATTCTCTATCAATGATTACATCACTGCATACCTACAGGTGGGATTGCAGCCATAAAAATTAATACCAAAATAAAATATTGATGTCTATTTCTGTTTCATTTATTTATTAGCAAAGTAATAATGACAACAACAATTCATATTTTATTATACACATTTTTGTTTTTCATTCTACTTTGTATACAATAATGTTACGTAAAACAATAATAAAATAATGCTGATGAAGGGTCAATATAAATAAATTCTTAAAGGGAACCCATCTTTTTTATCTTTTAAAGGAATAGTAATTACCAGGAAGAAATAACTAGTTGATTTTCTCTTAGTAACTTAAAGATCAGTAAATTGTGTAGCAAATCTATAATGATAACATACTAACATAATGTACATTTATTTGTATATATATTTATATATTTCTAGTTTCCACTAGAAGCTATGCGTACATGACAGCAGAAAATATAAAGCTTTAACTATAAAGTAACATTCCACTGGTGGAAAACATTAAAAAAATCGTCTAGTATTTTTTGAGTTCATTAATGACAAACAAAAAAATTACAAATAATTTCTCTTTATTAAATTAGTACCCACAGATTTTGTTGACCACAAAATTTATTTGATTCTAAATAAAGAATCACCCTGTACATTTGAGTGCACTAAGCCAAAGGTAGTGAGCATTCCTAGGAGTAAGTAAAAGATCAATAATCTTTTACTAGTGTGAATCCAGAACTTACTAATACTAGCCTTGTTCGTTTTACTTGATTTTTGTTTAATACAACTTTTTTTTTGGTGGGAAAATCATGGAATGACGAATCCCGCCCTTGGGCGGAGCAAGAGACAGTTTCAACTTCTACTGACTAAACGACCCACCGTTCCTTCCTGCCTTAGTTCCCGGGCCCGGGGTTCCACTTTCGCATCAACCCTTGGCCCCAGAAGGCTTAAACCCTGCTGGGCCCCTACAGTTGCTGACAACTCCTTGAGGCGCACGGGAACAGTGCGCGCCGTCGACGACTTGGGCCGAAAGCCAAGTTTAATACAACTGGATTTCTGATTGTACCTAAACTATTTGAAACAAAAACTCTACAGAGACAATTCGTTATGTGAGATCGATAGTATTTTTTTATTTTTTGGACTGGTCCGTATGTCTAGTGATTAAAGACCTGACTGCTATGCCGATGGTCATGGGTTCGATTCCCACGACCATCGACCATTCCCAAATGTTTGTGTGTTCCCATTTGTTCTGTCTGGGTGTAATTTATGTATAGACGACTTTCTGTGATAGTTGTGGAATATATTAAACTAGTCTTCTGCCAGCGGCTTCGCCCGCGTGACGGTAGGGTTTTTCATACAAACTTTAGACCAAACTTCAGACTTTAGTAGCTGAATTTTGAAAAACCCTTTCTTAGTGTTTGCCTACGTCATAAAAGGAAGCCTTGTGCAAAAATTCACGTTCCTAGTCTCAGTAGTTTTGGCTGTGCATTGATATGTCAGTCAGTCAGTTTCTCCTTTTATATATAGATTATTTGATTTGTAAGAATGAATAATATTATGAAGTAATTTAAAAACTACGTAATTATACACATACTAGGGGTTGGGGTTGGGGTTTCCGGGATGAAAAGTAGCCTATGGCCTATTCCGAAGTGTATCCTATGCCCGTGCCAAATTTCATCCAGATCCGTCCAGCCGTTTTGGCGTGATTGAGTAACAAACATCCAAACATTCAAACATCGTAACTTTCGCATTTATGTAAAAAAAACCCTTACAAACTAAGTACCTAATTAGTCGTTTAATGAGTCGTTAAAAACTGTAAGATAATTTGCCAATTATTTAGTATTCGAAAATGTAACGGTTCAGTAGTTCAATAAATAGTTTTTATTTCAACCGTTTAGTCTATGAAAATGCTTATTTCATGCTTAATTAATTTATTTGATTAACATTTAAACGATAAACGACGTTTTTTAAGTGGATTTAAAATAACACGAAGTTAACTATAAATATAAATTAGTTTTCTGGCTGACTATTTTAAGAAATACTGAATTAAACTATGAAGTTATACTAAGTAATACTGTCTGTACTTGATAATAAAATCTGACTTGAAAATCTTTTACTTTTTTATGAAAAGTAATTTTCATTTGGTACACAGGTATCATTTATTTTTAAATAAATCCAATTTATGACAGAAGAGGTTGTAATCGTATATTGAGATTTGTGTACCTATACTAGCAGTCGGAGAGATCGCGAAATTGACGAATTTTTGAACTTGTGTTAGACATAAAAGAAAAAGGAGTAGGTCTATCACTTTTTTCGGTCAAGTTTTCCCTAACAAATATAATTTATGTTTATACTGCAAATGCACTTACTGCACTTAAAGTACATAGTTATTTTTTCAGTACACTGAAAATCATGTACTTACAGTTCGAACAAAACTATGTCGTAATTTTAAACGGGTTCAAAAAAAACAACACTGTGTGCCCCTGAACTTGAAGTTTTTATGTAAACCAAATAATATTCAAAAAATATAAATGAGATATTCAAAATTGAACCCAGATATTATTTGGCGCATTTTTTTCACCTGAAAACAAATTGGTATATCTTTTTTTTTCTCATTTCTACAACCACTGCGATTTTACTGGAAGTCAGGGTCAATGACATATTATTTTAAAGTTGATCTATATTTCACAAAAAACTAAACAATTCGTCCAAAAAACACACTTGATTGTGTCTCTTTCTATGTTTATGTTCCGTACTAATTGCGTAGGAGGGAAAGAGATGGGTAGAGTTTGTCGGTTCGTCGTCACAATGGGTTGGCTTTCGCAGTGATCCGTGTCGACTGTTCACTTTGAAGCGGAGGTGACAACGCGGCGGAACAACGGAGCTAGCGCTGTCTCGCTCGCACACTATTTTTTTCGTTTGAATGTTGACAGTCATTGATGACGCAATGCTTGTAAAATTATCAAGGCTGTCTATTATCAGGGTGATAATTTACACGTGGTGTGAAGTTTTGACATCTTTTAATATTACCTACTGAAACTATGTTTATTGAGATATTGTCACGAATTATTTTTTCAAATAAATATTTACGAAAATTTTGGTTTTACATTTATGCTCAAAATTTTGACAAACTACTGAATTATATAAAATATTCCGTAATATTAATAATGGTGTCAGAAATTAGTGAATTTTTGTTTAGAATAATTTCGGTGATTTGTATTGAGCGTTGATGTCTTTTCTTAGAAAGCTTGTGGCGGACTCTCGGCCTTGTAGTAGTTTAAGTACTTAATTTTAGTATATAACGTATAAAAATATATGAAATGCGTTTGGTGGACAATATTGAGAATATCCAAAAACTTTGTGCTTTTTTTCATCATTATGTTCCAATTAATAACTATTTGAGATTTACGACAAAGAGGGGTAAATATCATTTTTACGTAGTTATGTTTAAAAAATTAATGAAGTTATATCCCAAGTAAACAACCTAGTATAATAAAATAATAATAATACTGATACTTGTTGTTACCGTTTATTAACATTAAAATTGTGTTCAAAATATTTTTTCAACTGTGTACTTATCATAAATATATTAGCGGAAAAGACAAACTTTTAAAAAACTCACTATTATTTTTTCAAAAATCAGTGTTAAATAAAAAATATTATTAAATATAACCAATCATGGTATCAAAAATCTCTTTAACTTATTGAGATAATGATTAAAGTTACATCAGAATCAAAACCTTTGTGATAACTTATACCAAAATAGTTATATAGTTACCAATAAACTCATTTGATTATACTGCACTGGCACTATACCAGAACTTATCAAATGCAAACATTTCTTTTTAAATTATCTTTTTTCTTTCAATTATCTCATTAACGCCATAAACATATACCACTTTCTTCTCCATAAAGCCTTTAAATATTTAAAACCCAAACGTCAAACACATGAACGTAATGAATAAAAATGGTACCCCCTTAAAGTTATGAATCACCAGCAAATCGATCAAACGCATTTAACCGAAACACGTGGCCTAACGTTTGAACGAGTTACACAACAAAATACAATACATTTTCATTGACAGAAGTATTTTAACAACACAAAAAGCCTCGGCTCCGATTCACTACGGCCCATGAGACTGGCATTCATAACACGATAGAATAATCCCACTTAAAAAAAAATAAACGAAGATCTCTGGCTGTCAAAATTAAAAACAAAACTTAAGCCGAGTCATCAACATCAGTCAGTGATGATGCTCTGAACCGTTAGGCCGTCAACAAACCGATCTACATATCGAGAGTCCTTTCCGTGAGAAAATCTCTTAGAATCATCGTCGGTTCTAATACATCCTATACGAGTTGGAGGCTGCGAGCGAAGGTTTCTTAGGTCGAAAAGCGCGCGAACGCAGTGTGGCGCCGATGGCCGTGCGCAGAGCACGCTCACACGACCGCGCGTGCGTACCACGCGACCTGTCAGCCGCTGTCAGTTCCGACTTCCAACTCGGAACACGTTACTGGCAAATCGACTTTAAAAATGGAACGGATGACTTTCAATTTTTTTATCGACTTCTTTTTTTCTGAACATTTTTTTTTAGATAGAGTGTTTACTAAAGGGTGAAGTGACAATAATTTTCAAAGCCACTGTGTAAAGGTTTAGAAATATTTACACACAGTGTTTCGAATTCAGTGCTAAACGATCTCTAGGTCCGCTTCAGTCGGTTCAGTGGTGCCAAGGGCGTGGATTTTGACTTGTTTCAAGTGTGAACTGAGTAGGTATTTGTGAACATTACGAGAGTTTGCTGAAAATTGTGTGTTTTCATTGGGTACTTGATACCTGTAAGATTTTTTGCACATCTTTTGGAATACACCCCTGTTGCATAAGGATTGCTCAAGCGTTTGATTTGCTCGGTAAGACATTGTTTTTGCTAATTTTACATTTATATGCGTAAGCGCAAACTTTCAGCATCTTCAATCTAGAAGCTGTTCTAAAGAAAATGTCTAGTTGTGTTTCAGGAAAGTCAATGTTGTCATTATTCGTCTTATCCACAAGTATATTTTCTCCGATTGCATTTACCGTAATTTTGTATTCCTTCTTCTATCATACCTACACTGACATAATTGAAGACAAAATTCTTTAATTGGATATAATATGTTTCTTTTACTCCGCCATTATTGTCATCCTGAAGCTACATTGTAACCACAATTTTCCAACATTGGAATATTTGTTTTTTTTTTTTGAAAATAACAAAATATATGAACATAAATATCTTTTGAACCAACTACAAAATACACATAAGCAAGAACAACTACTCTTAGACTTCGAAGTAATCCTCATCGACCACATCTAGGCATGGAAACATGCCCAGAAGACTAGCAGTATAGTCACGTTGGATGACAATGCTAAATCTTTGAGCAAAGATCGAGCCATCTCTTTAGCCACGCTAAGTGACGATCGATCGATGATAAGTATGATTGAAAAGGTGACGTGCCATCGCACCCCATTATCGAAACATTTCCAACAAAACTTAATATTATTCCGAATCTACTAGACCTTTACTTGGTTTAAATTTAGCAAGAACTATAAATACTCTGTCAAGTATCATGGTAGACAATGATTCAACAATAAATAACAACAAATAAAATTTGAGTGTCTGTCATGTTCTTCTGGTACAAGTAAAACTGCATAATGCAAGATCTTTTTTGCCAACAGTTAATCAACTGCTCATGCATTGTAGGTATTGTGCAAAAACTGTTCAAACGCCTTTGTTATATTTCTTACACTGTTAAAAATAGCAGCTGAGGATTTATTACAGTTTAAGTTACTATCTTATGTCTTCGGATCATGTTCTGCACGATATAACGTGTCTATACTTCGGACGTTGTTGAAGACGCAGTTTTTGAAAGTGAGAGTTGTGTCTTCAACGAAGTCCCATAGACTCCGTTGAAGACATTTCAAAAGTTTGGATATTACCGTCAATTATAAAGGTTTATTAGGAATATTCTTGGATATTTTGTTATTGCTTCTAATGATTTTATTTTCATTCAATGAAAATTAGTCATCAGATTTTATAAAGATAAAATTTTGTGCATAATTTTGCATGTGCAAATATTTGTTTATAATTATTACTTCTTCATGCTCAAACGGTTTTGGATGAAATTCAGCGCACAGCTAGGTGTCCTAGTATAAAATATACAGTATTTTATTTTCACGTAAATAAGTCGCTGGCTCGCTGATAAATGATTAATAATTTATAATTTTGTTATGGCATTTGTCACACTCCTTACATCCTTATTTATTTATATGAAGTTAGCATGTATTGATCTTAATAGTGTACTCATTTAATTTTGTTGTTTGCTTACCTAAGGCATTAAATCCTCATTTGCCTTTTGTGTACATAAAGAATTAAATAAATAAATTTTAGCCATAGTAATCTGTGAAAACTACTATGGCTAAAATAAAACAAAAAAAACAAGCCATCTTTCGTTTATTTGGTCTTTCTCTAACACCATATCTTAATATTGTACCTCTAATGACATTAAATTGAGCTAAAATGTTTTCAAATATCACTGTGAATTTTAAATAAAAAACTCCCATTTATTTCTTATAATAGCTCTTTTTCACCACAGTAAGTTTTTTGAAAAAAAAAAGAAGTATCAAGAACATCCCGTGAGGTCGATTTCATTGTACGGGTGCGGTATACTGCTTTCTTTAGTACAGCAACGTTGTAGATAAATGTCAAAACTTACCTACATAAATGATTGAAATTTACAAATTGAGCAGCATTCTGAACTTATGAATTCATTAAGGTGGACTAGGTCAAGGCTTCCCGTTGTTGTCAATTCCTGCAACAGTTCCAGCTTTTACTAGCGCTTTTGCCTAGCATGACGTAGAAAATATTCTAATATTTTATGCCAAGACACTGTCTATGTGTGTGCTGAATTTCATACAATTTAGCAGTTTTATATAATACTACTAGCGGTCCCGACAGACGTCCTACCCGAAAGTTAGCTTTTACCTAGCGGGTCCACGGGCATGCGAGCAAAAGGTCTTACTGTCAAGACAGAGCCTAAGTCGTCGACGGCGCGTACTGTTCCCGCGCGCTTCATGTTGTTGTCAGCAAATTTTAGGTGCCCAGCGGGGTCGAAATCTTTCAAATTTATGAAAGGAAGTTCCAGCTGTGTGATGTAGGGCTAGCAAGGAACGAGGTAGGTATTTAGTCAAGAAAAGTCGGCCACTATCTCACCCTTCACTCAAGGGCGGGACAACACATCATGGGATGATTTTTGCCCACTAAAGAAAAGTCCTAGTGAGTTCAAATATATTTTGAAACCATCCGGAGATCCCTCAAATAAACACACGAAAATCCAACCAAATCGGGCAAGCCGTAAAGCGGATTAGGTTTATTGAGTCATAATTGTAGTAATAACCAATTTTACCTCGTTCAAGTTGAACATAAGCTGTTAGCTATGTCCTAATATATCTATTAAAGTTGCGGCCACTTAACCTTTTCACTGTAATCAGCGTGAAAGGACGTCAACGTTTGATATGCCGCGACTCCGCCAGTGTGAATAACTTGACAAGCCATAAAAACGCTAAAAAACTATTTTTATTTTATCTACAAATCTTCGGTATTTCATAAAGTAGACACTTAATTTACTCGCATTTATTTTTAGTTGTATTTAAGTAAATTTTTTTGATGACCTGGTCAGGGTTGCTGGAAGCCGATGGATGCGAAACGCACAGGACCGGTCTTTGTGGCGGCGCTTGGGGGAGGCCTATGTCCAGCAGTGGACGTCTTTCGGCTGAAATGATGATGATGATGAAATTTTTTTGTAGTGATAAAATACGTGCGTGTGAGAAAAAATTATGAAGCTATGCCACCTAAATAGCTTTATTCCTTTAATAACTTAGTTTAGGTTGTCAAATGGATTGCGTTAAGAGCTCACGGTAGGGCTACTGGTCAGTTTAGAAAATGTGATGGCAAAGGAATTACGGAGGATTCTCCAAAGTACTTGTCTTGTGGGCGACGAACAACGGGTATCTCATTCGGCGGTCAGGATGGACCGAGCCCGATTGGTCTACAGCACGTAGAGTTCCAAGCGCGACTCAGAGATATCAGCAAAATCGTAGGGGCCCAGTATGTCCGAACCCTACTAGGGCCATGGGTCGACTTCTGGCAGTAATACTCAATTCTTTATTGCATTCCACAATGTAAGTTAAGGTGGGAAACTTTTGCCAAAAGAAACCATTATGAACCCTATCGAGCACTGCAAAAAACGTATGTATAGGTACCTAGATACCCGTGTCATGGTCTTGTATTATACGAAAGGCAACTAAAAAAACATATTTATATGTGGTGTCAATATCGGAAAGTAGACAAAAAAAAATGCAATAATGACTCTATGTATTTACATCATTTGATTACACTCATCAAAACCATTAACAGAACAGGATGGACACGGCAATACACTTTGTCCTGCCTTCCCTTAAAAAACATTGTTCCCCAATCTTTAATTGCTATTTTTCTATATATATTTTGCAATTGTTCATGTTGGTAAAGTAAAACATTAACAAGACAATTGTCAAATTTGTCTCACTTTTTATTCCTATTTTTTTTAATAGATCCTGTAAATAATTATGAATTACAAACATTTTGATCCCATATTTCTTGTCTCAACTATTATTAAATAAAATAGTCAGTGATACCCAACTTTTATTTACAAAATACAAATGAAATGAAAAGGTTTGCTTGGTTCTTAAAAAAAAAAAATCTGTCATCAAATATAATAGTTTACCATTTTTTTTAAACCAAAAATAGAAACATTAGGCAATTACGGAACTCGACAACAGTGTCCACAAACAACCACAGAACGATTTACTCACAGCATTTAGGATTGTTTTTACACCATCATCAAGGATAATGGTGGTCCTACCTAGCTAATTGACATAAAAAAACTTGTAGGTACTTACAACTATAAGAGCTATCTGTACGTACGAATATTACTAGTCTCTTCTGTCTGTTTTTTTTGTGGCTACGTTATTTAATAGGTCAAGCCAATGACGCATCCAGTCCGTTTGTAGGTGAGTTTTTTGGCTTGCGTCTACTTGTATGATGCTTGTAATTATACTAGTATTTTTGGAGTATTATGGCGCCACTTTTAAGGCTAACTGCATTACAACTGTACGTGGCGTATGTTTTAAACTAAAATAATAACAGATTTTTCGGGTCCAAATCGATTTGCAAGCGGGGGAAAGTAGTTCAATTTATTTGCCGCGTACTGTTACAAATTTTCAGACCTCAAACAAATAATAGTAATGGGTTCAACTAACTTGTCGCGTACTATAGTTTTGTCTACAGGATGCCTCACAGCCTGCCTGGCAGGTTTGCGTGATTATTTGAAAGAGTTATAGTGGCCCTGGATTGCAATTAAAGACAGAAGGAACACAGATGTGTTTTAGTCTGTAAAAGTCTAACACTTCCTCTCTCTCTCTCCATCCAGAATAGAACAAGTTATTTGATAATTATTTTATTCTTTTTCATATACCAAACTCATCTGGGCTTCTGTGGCATTTTGTTGTATTCAACGTTTCAACTTAGACGATTTATAGTGATAAAGTGCCATCAACTAGAACTAGACTTTTTTGTATGTCGAAATTCAGCCAAAGACTCACCTTCTCGCATCATTTGATAGTGGGAGAACACTATCAGATGATACGAGAAGGTGAGCCTGATTTTTACCGATTCAACCCAATCTGCGTCCTTTAGTTGGCCTTTGCGTTACAGGACTACAGATCTCTTCTAAAAATTTCCATGGCCCTGGTGGGAATCGGTTCTACTAGGCCCTACGGTTATACTGACAACTCTTTGAACACGCGAGGCTAAACGACACGCCGTCGATGACTGGACCTTGGTCTTTACTGGACGGCCAGATGGAGCTACTCATCGCTCGTCGCCCGTAACCCCGCAAGTACTGTCTTAGACACAAAGAGAACCAAATATAGCAAACAATATAATTTTTTCTCGAAAAGTGGGACGCTAAATTCTAGCATCAGGATGCTGGTATTCAGCTTCGCCACTTCTCGTAATTATAGTGTAATAACCTACAGGAACACACAGTTTCCAATTTTGAGATTCTTATTTTATGTACCCTAATACTGCCTCGGACCCAGTAGATTGCCGTGTGGCTCTCTGGACCGGGACCTTGGTCGCAGTTTCCGCCTATAATTTTTTTTTTTTTTGTATTATTTTGGGACCACAAGGAAAAATACAATAAATAGTATAACAGTAAATACGTTAAATACAGTGTTATGAAAACTATATTTCCGTAAAGCCACGGAAGTCAGCCAATACCAATCCCAGCATTTTCCATCAAACGCCATAAATCATTCTTAAATAACTGCAAAAAAATCATAATCACTAAATGGAATTAACTATGTTTGATATACAGCCTTTTACGATTACAACTTATTTATTTTATTACTAACTCATTATCTCGTTTGGTTAACTATCCTCATCATTAGTTTGATAAAGTTGTAAAATATATTGGAACTACTATTTAAAGTATAAAACAAATATCATTTGTAAAACTGGTTTTGATTACTAAGACTCGCAGAGCTCGGTGGTCGCAAGCGCAGTAGGTGTCCTAGGTTTGATCCTAATAGCAGACAAAGTCTTTGAGTTTTTCTATTCAATTCTTAGTAATAATCTATACATGGATCTTTACTCTGATAATAGTAATAGACCGGATACGCTTTTATTCTGAAATTAGATGCTTGTAGCGGTTTCACCCACGACCATACTCTCGAAATAAAAGTATCCTATGAGCTATTATAGAACATGGCTTACCCTTGTACCAAATTTGATTTAAATCCGTTTTATTGTTAGTTTCATGAAATAACAAACATACACATAATTACAGAAGCTTTCGACTTTTTAATATTAGTATTATAAGCCTTAAAATTTAATAATTAAGGCCCGCGTAGTATAGATTACGATTATCCTCTCCTAGAGAGGAGGCCTGAGTCCCAGCAGTGGGAACATTATACGGCTGATGAAATAAAAAAAAAACCTAAAATGTTTTTATATTCTTGCCTGTATCCCACGTTACAGACGTCGATGGCAAATGTTTTCTGGATTCATTAAGTGTCTCTTCTCACTCAAGAGTGGAATGGGAGGGCGTATCAGACTTTTATTTACTGAAACCAGGTCCAACTTCTTTTAGTTGCTTATTGCTTTCCAGGAATATGGTGACTCTTTCAAATATTCCCGTGGCCCTGGCGGGTACGGGTGGGCCCCTTACGGTTTGCAAACAGCTCTTTAAGTCGCGCGTAGAACACTCCTCCATAGCCGTTTACTGTTGACCGAGTGGTCTTGTTGGTAAGGTTGCATTTTCGTTGGCGAGTAAGAATTTCACGATGTGTCTCCACTTGTCACTCTAATGAGGTCTGTCCAACGCGTAGGTCAGCGCTTCCCCTCTACTTGACCCTGGACAACGAGTCATTTTATGGAATGTTTGTTGCGAACGACGTGACTGAAATATTTGAGGTTTCGTACTTGCATGATTGACGATAACCTTTAACGCGCACAGGAACATTATGACTCGGGCTCCCTCCTTACGGCTATGATTGCTCATCATCCGTAATTCCATGACTATGTTGATCGGAGTTCCTAACACCCGTATTCACAAACAATACTCAAACGACCCTTGACTAAGCAAACGCACAGCGTTGAAATAGAGCTCTGTGATTGGTTCGTTTGTGTTGCGTAGTTCACAAACCTAGCCCTGTGCGCTCGCGAGCACTGTGAGACCGCATAGTAACGTTTGTGAATACGGGTGTTAGTCACATGCGTTTCGTCCCAATTCTTCGTAGGTCTTAAACATGACTAATGAAAAATGAGACCACAAGCGCGATAGTTCCAAAAACCGGTTCTAATACGGACATTGATCCGATATATATCTTATCTTTGTATTGAAAAGTTAAGTGTGCGAAAGATTTGTGGCAAATTAAGTCATTGAAAACAAACAATATTTGGCGAACATTAGTGTCTGATTGATTTAAATGTTTATTACTTTACGTTTAAGTTTTAGTGTTTATCTGAAATCAATTTATGTTTATTGAATGGCTAGACGATTGAAAATAAATATTGGTCTGATTTGCAATAGATATTTATGAGAATTGGTTTTTTTGATGCACTAAATGTCTTCATAATTTTTATAATTTTCTTGACATGTAAACGTGACCGTCTAATTTAATTTGGCTTCTTAAATTCCTAATACACTAGGTTTTTGTTTTCCAGTGTGGGATATCATTACCTCGTACCCAGAGATGGGGCAAGAGGGAGTGTCAGAATTTTATTGTTTAGTCAGTAAAATTCCCATTACAGCTGAAATATCATAAGCCATCTTTCAGCTGAAATAATGATGATGAGATACCATATATATAGATATAAGTCGCTAATTATACATAATTCTAGGTTAATAAAGTAAATTTTCCTTTAGTTCTTAAATAATCGTAAGTTAATTATTGAGTTATTTTTTGGGAACACACTTATTGTTTAAGATTTACTACATGTGGCTGTTACCTAACTATTTTTGTGAAAATAATGAAATAAATAAAGATTATTATTATTATACCAAAGATTGAAAACTGACCTCTCATAACAGAAGATTCTAAAGATATTTTGTTGTGTCTAATTGAAAAAATCAATTTACACCATGCAACGGAAATAAACTTGTCGCAAAAAATTATTCCAAAGCTATATCAAAGAAAACTGTTTTGCTTCTTTAACTAAAGAAATCAATTTTAACGGTCATACAGCCTACAGTGTACACTTTATTGATAAAATTCTAGGAAATTCAGAAAAATCTCTTCAATATTCAAATCGCTACAAATTTTGACAGGCCTGACTTTATGCTTGAGGTCGTGGATTCGATACCCATTCAGGACAGATGTTTGTGTGATGAGCACGGTCGTTTTTTTTGGATCTATATGCATTTTATCTATAGTATATTATGTATGTATTTAGAAATATATAAGTATGTTTATCAGTTGTCTACACATACTTTAAGCTCTACTAAGCTTAAGTAAATTATTAAAACATTAAAAGCAAAAATACAATTGTGGTTCGGTTATACGACAGATGGGCTTTCCTTAAAAAAGATCATTTAACACACAAATATGAACAACTTTTACTATCAGACCAACCCAAAAATCATGGAAAATATGCTCCATAGATTTATATTCACATAACTCGACAAAACGTATGGAGCAGCGGGATTTTTTTCGTGTTTTTTGGGTTCAAACTCAAAATCATTTATTTTCAAATAGACCATTTACAGGCACTTTTGAAATGTCAAAATTGAAGCTAATTTGCATGTTCCAAGGCGTAGATCTCAATGGAGAAGAACGTGCAAGAAACTCCATGGACACTCTTTAGTTGGTCTTGAATTATCTTGACAGATATACAAACCCGCCACATTGTACTTCTGAACATTTAACCACCAGATTTTCAATAGTTTTTACGACTATTCATGTTTCTTTATTTTGGAAAGTTCGTGTAACAATAGGGTGACATATTTTGATGTTTTGTTCACATTCCATTTATCAGTAGATCGATATTTATTAAAAAAAATCAATAAAAAAACTAGACCAAAGAAATGTAATTGTGTTTCACGGAACGGAGGTCAGAGGGCGCTGTCGGTTATTTGTGGCGTTCCAATGGCTGACCATGGCTTTTTTTTAATTGTATTAAAACGTATCACCGAAAACGCGGAGTTAATTGGATGAAGATACTAGATCTGGCTGCCTAAGTATCATCATCAAATCTGCCTAAGTATGTATAACTTTAAATGGGATATTTTAAGAAAGAAAGGAAAATTTAAACACCATAATAAAAGATTTACATAGTATAGTTTTTTTTAGTTGGTAAATCATCCTAAGACTTTTCCCGCTCTAAGGTGAAAAGAGAGCGCCTGTCTGACTTTTACAGACTAAAACCCACTCTTGTTCATTTGTCTCTATTTCAGAGTCCTAGGGACTCGTCTTTCGCCCAACTCTTGGCCCCAATAGGCTCCAACCCTGCTGAGCCCCTAAAGTTCACTGACATATCTTTTTAATGTTTCATTTTCAATATTTTTTTTTTTGTCAATAACCTAAAGTTTGAAATAAGGATTAGTGAATAGAAATAAGAAAAAAACTCGTTGAATTATGAAAGTGATTCAATTTTAAAGTAATAGCTAGAATTAGGTACACAAGTTCCCGCAGACAGACGCGACGTGACAATGAGACATTTTACCATGTACGTAAACTGGCACTTCCAGTACTTTAAGTCCTTGCCTAACCCCAAATCAACCATCACAGATCGCCATTTTTTTCCACTACGTCACACCACATTTCTATACCTGACATTAAAACACAGAGTTAACCTTGTACCTAACTGCAATAGTGCTCCCATTCCTAACCGTCACATTTCCAATTTGACATATAGTTCAACATTACGAACTTTTTAAGACAAATGTAACTCATTATCTGTCAAAAAAATCCGAGAGTGGTTCGGAGAATGTTTGTAATGTCAGTTTTGAAAAAGGAATTGTTTTTTTTTTTAAGGTGTGGTTCAAACAAGTGAAGGTTTTAATGTTAGTAATAGGCTTGTTATTTAGGCTAAGTTTATATGACATGAGATTGACGTGTGGTACTTACTAATACTCGTACAATTACTACCTATGTTGCTTACTTATGACTAATTGTTTGCGAAAGAATAAAGTTTGGTCATTTTTATAATTATAATATCATTACACCATTTTTTGATAGAAGTTGTGTTATTTGCTAGGGTAACCAAGCTCGTTTTAAAATATTCTGAAAACTATGCAAAAAGTATTATCTTAATAAGGAAACTTAATAAATATAACATTTAATCACGTCGTAATTCTGAAATTGTAACTTCAATGCACATACTTACCAAAATAAATCCAAGAAATATAGAAAAATACAGTATTTCCCATCAATTTATTGAGGCGACGAACAGTAAACAAAAAAATACGTACTGAAATGCGTACTCGCGGTATTTCTTGAATAACATAATAAAATATTAAGATGGAAACACAAAGATCTTTTTAAAAACAAAATACCCAAGATGAAGCCCATCGCGGATGCGAGCAAATATTTAAATTTCAATTCGAACGTCGCATATCAATGGAGAGCCATAAGCCACCGGATTTTTACTTTTTTTTAGTCAGCCTGCACTGAGACAATAAAGAAAAAGCCATAGAGGGAAAAAGAAAAAACAATTCGAAAACAGCATCTAGATTCGAGACACTGGCTGATTCGAGGTTGGAAACAAAAGAACTCGGCTCCTGCCTGACCGAGATCTTGGCGTACTCGGCCGCATCTCGTTTACTTTTTTATTTTACTTTTTTTTTGTTACGTTGCATCCATGTGATTTCTTTTCTCTGATGCATCACAATGAGACGGCCTATCGAACGTCAGTAGCTATTTTTACAATAATTACATACCGAGTTGCAATGATAAATATGTGTTCCTTCAATGAAATATGAAGATAACGGCCATTAAGTCCTAGTAATAAAAACCCATATTGCACGGTAATAACTACCTAGAACAAACTTAAGTGTTGTTAATAATAAAGAAAAAGCAAAATACGTTTCTGTATAAAACAACAAGATAAAAAAGGTAAAAACGAAAATGTTCGGACTGCACAGAAAAAAGAATACAACGATTTGTTACTAGTAAAATAGTGATCTCGGAGTTGCTACTAAGAAAAAGCTACTGCACTTTAAAAAACCGTATAAAACAGCTTTATTCCCAACATATTTTCTCAGATCAATTAAAAACCGGGCACTATTGAGAATTATTTTTATTTCACTGGTTGAAAAAAATAAATGTTGTTGCTACTTGTTTATTAGTAATTATGAGCAATCGCTATAATTAACTGTATTTAATACCAATGAGTTTGTAATCTTGATCAATGTTAGATCATCGCCGCATATATTATTTGTCTGTGGCTGGGAAATAATATGAAGGAACAGGATTCGAAATTCGAATAGGATGTGAGCTTACTCATCCTTGCCTGCAACGAGTTACGTTCTTCGAAATTTAAAAAATTAAATCTTTGTTCAATTGTTTTGTTAAAGATATGGTTTTTCCTGATATGGTTTTTGTTTAATAAGTTTCTACGCTCCATCGTTTCTTAGTACAATGTTTACCTAATCTGGAATTTTCTTGCACGAAAATATAGCTTTGTTTTCCTTATGCGATTGCATTATCTTATAGTCTCTGTTTCAATTATTCATCCATCATCTTACTTTTTTTTAGTAAAATGAAAATAATAAATATTATGTTTTTTTTTTAAATAAAATTTTAGAGATTCACGGATCAGTGTCACGTCCGTTCAAAAGTGAGGTTCCTCCGACCAGACGGGTGTTATGTCTGATCCTGGCAACTACCCGATAGATGTTTTATGCTATTATATTATATGCTTAAATTAGGCGGGAAAGTCAAATTTCGTAATACAAGAATAGGAATTTTTTAGTTCCCATGTAGATGAAGTCGTAAAAAAAATTGATAGTTTTTCTCTTTTAGCACCTAATAATATCTGTAATGCCGTTGATTTTTTTTTTTTTATTCAATTACTAGCTTTTGCCCGCGGCTTCGCCCGCGTGGTAATGGGATTGGGGTTTCCGGGATAAAAAGTAGCCTATGTCCTATTCGGGAGTGTATCCTATGCCTGTGCCAAATTTCATCCAGATCCGTCCAGCCGTTTTGGCGTGATTGAGTAACAAACATCCAAACTTTCGCATTTATAATATTAGTACTACACTAGCTTCTGACGTTTTACAAGTGCCCATGTAGGCCTATGTGAAATAAAAAGATTTTGACTTTGACTTTGACTTTGAGTAAGATTTTATAATATTTTTTTTCAGTCAACTCTCTTAATTTAAATTTTTGTTTACATCATTCAAACATTTGGACCAAACACACCTGCGTACCTACATTACTCTTCCTCCTTCACCAAAAACCGTACGTTTCACAAATATTTGGACCCAAATTCTTAACACCTACATTAGCATGTAGGACTGTTTACTGGAGGGTGCCGTGTGGTAAGTAGCGGCCAAATTAACACCACCACTTAGCAGTTACTTACTTACGGGGTTGGACGCAGGTGGTCTTTGTTTAAAAAGAAAAAAGAAAAAGTTTTCTTTTTTTTTAAACAGAGGTGGTATTTTGAGATGGTTATAGGGTATTAATGTTATTTATGGTACTTGTTTAAATTTGGAATTGTGCAAATATCAATATAGCTGGCTGGTGTACATATGAATCAGAACTTGATTGCGTTTCTGTGATATTTGAATTGAGAACTCCACATTCTTGGGTATTCCTCAAATGTCAAAATAAACCTTTTATTTTTTAGTTGATTTTAGTCTAAGCGGATAGATAAAAGTACATGTAAAAACGTTTTTAAAACCTATTTTCAAAAGGCATTATATAATTTAACATTGTCAAATTATACTTTAATACATTTGACAACTTTTTATAGGTATTGAAATAAAGTTTGCTTTTTGATTTACCGACATTTTGACAATATTAAAGTGCCTGTAAATGTTTTATTTGAAATATAATGTTTTTGATTTGATTTGAATGTCAATTTAACATTGATTTTTTTTAAGTAGATACAATACACGGCATATAAGTTTAACAGAAATGGCAATCAACCTTCAAAGAGCAGTAGAAGATTTTTTGGTTTTAGTCGAAATATGGTCCATTTCAGTTCAACTTAATGGTCGCATATTATATCAGCATGTTAAATTCTAAACCATTAACAAACATTGAACACATAAGTAGGTATGTTATTTTTTTTTTCTAAAAAAACTTTAACAATAAATCACTCAATGTTAACAGCATACGTTATTATTAGTCCAAAGGCCCGACTTTGGAACTCGGAACAAAATAGTTCGTCAGGCTTATCAAAGCGGTATTTTTGGGCCATTCGAGTTACGTCGCATCATTCAGTGCGCTTCTATGAACGTTTACATGGAGCTACGAAAGAACTTGTCTCTTTGGATATGGTCGAAGACGATTGTGATAAATTGTTAGTTTTAATTAGGTTTTAGTTATAACCTTTAAGGTAAAAACCTGAAGGTTAAGAAAAACCAAAGACTGTTTTTTTTTCGAAACTGTCCCGTATTTCACCTGATGGTAAAAGATAAGGTGATCGACATTGGAGCACGCTGTCCTAAAAGTAATCTATTAAATTTTTACCTTTTGAGTAGTATGGTACCTACTCAAAAGGTATTAGAGACATAATAGAAAGACAAAAGGATTGCGAACGCCGGCGTTCGCTCAGGGCTCAAGAATTTAAAGACTTTTAGGTTTTAATTACCAGGAAACATAAACTTCGGCAGGGAATTCAAATCTAGGAAAAAGTTATTTACTGTTGAGATGAGAAATTATCAAATTACTCTTTCAGCCCTAGGTGAAGAAAGAAAGTCAAAGAAAGAGTCAACTTAACTAACTTTTGAAATCTAAAATACTAGCTCTACTCTGTCTACTAGTTCATTAAATGTGGTTATTCTTCAATTTATTTGCATCCAGAAGACGTATAGACAGTTAAATGTAAAAGTTAAAACTGTTATAAATTATAATTTGTGTCACCCATCTTAGATGCAAGATAACCTTTTTGACCACGTTGTACACCTAACTACTTTATTCTATTTTTCCTTTTCAACGTATATTTTACTCTTTTTTGTTACGACGACTTAACTTGTTTGAGTTCATTGCTTTACTCAGATATCTCACAATTCACACTTTTTCACTTTTCTGAAGACTTAAATACGAGTATGCTTTCTTCATCAACATTTTTTGTTACAATGCCGCATCCAAAAACTTTCAAGCACACAGCTCCATAATCTCAACATAACCTAATCGCTAGCCATTACGTTCTACCAGAACTAATTCACTCCGCCTTATCATAATTTGAATCGACATTCTGGATGACTTTTGTATGACAAACCTCTGTTTTCTTATACGGTTATTAATTTTTGTAACGTAGGTAGCTGTACTATGAATTTCTGTGTGCTCATTACATGGTAAGGTTGGGGACAGTTCACTCAACTTGAGTTCTGGGTCAAATGTGATAATGCTGAATCGGAGAATCGCCATACTAACTACCACTTTAGGGCAGGGCACTTTGCCTGTAGAACGGATGGTCGATGGGGCCGATAGGTTTTTGTTTACCATCATAGCATCAACGATTGCATCACTGCTTACCATCAAGTGGGATCGCAGTCAAGCACTAGTATATTGCAATAAAAATAAAATAGAAGCGGAAGTGGGCAGGGCATATTGCCCGTTGGATAGATCGTCGGGAGTTGGATGAGCTTTATGGGATAGGATGCAGTTTCTTGCATATACTTCTTCATAGAGATCTACTCTTTGTAATGTGCAATTAGCGTAATTTTTCTGACAGACTGACTTCTTGACTTTTCAAAAGTGCCTGTAAAGGTTTATTTGAAACTAGCTTTTGCTCGCGGCTTCGCCCGCGTGGTGTTGGGGTTGGAGTTTCCGAGATAAAAGGTAGCCTATTCCAGAGTGTATCCTATGCCTGTGCCAAATTTCATCCAGATCGGTCCAGCCGTTTTAGCGTGATTGAGTAACAAACATCCAAATATCGTAACTTTCGCATTTATTATATTAGTAAGAAAAATAAAATGAAAGCATATTGCCCGTAGAACAGATTGTTGGAACTTGGATGGGGTTTATGGGATAGGATGCAGTTTCTTGCATATACTTCTCCATAGAGATCGAATCTTTGAAAAGTGCAATTCGCGTAATTTTTCTGACCGACCGACTTCTTGACTTTTCAAAAGTGCCTGTAAAGGTTTATTTGAAATATTTGCTTTGATTCTTTGAATGTTGCACCAAATGGGCAATAGCTTACATAACCATAAGAAGCATAGCCCACAGCCGTCCAAACCTAAAATATGTACATACTGAAAGAGTTGAACCCGTGGTAAGTACATAAAATAAAATTAGTGAGCAGTACATTTAAAACTACACTTGGAACAAAGGCCAGGAGACAATAGCGGGGTCAGACGGAGACATTCCGGATGAAAGTTTGTGAACCTGGAGCTTGAGACCTTAAAAATAGAAAAGAAAGCCTTTTAAAATGCTGTTTAGTGAAGTTTTGCTAAGGAGATTAACTTTGACCTGAGAAATAGACGTCTTTATAAACACACCAGTATTTATAAACCAGTATAACAAAATTTAGGTTTAGTGACCCCAAACAGTTTTCAATACTTAAGTACATTTTAGTAAACCGCGCAGATTCAAACCCAGCCAGGTGCATCACTTTGTGTAATTTATTTCATCACCACTGCTCTCAAAACGGTGAAGGAAAACATCGTGAGGAAACCAGCATGTCCTAGAACCAAAAATTCGAAGACACATGTCTTCGAATTTTTGGTCATCCCACGCACTGGGCCCGCGTGGTGGATTACGGCCCATTCCCCTCTCATAGAGAGGAGGCCCTAGAGGGAGTAGGCCCTAGTGTCCCTGCAGTGGGAACATTAAAAAGGCTGATGATGATGATGACATTTTAGAATAAAATAACTGAGAGCAGTTTTAACTTATTATTTTTCCCTCTACGATCCAGACTAAGCACTTTGCTTCGTCGTTTATACCGCATACTGGAACTATTTGCCTGCTGCTATTTTCTCAACAGATTATAATTTGCGTGTCTTCAAGGCTCGAGTGTATAGGCTTTTAATGAACTAGTGCACCTCACCATCAACGATAGCATCACTGTTACCATCAGGTGGGTTCGCAGTCAAGCATTAGTATATATCAAATAAATAAAAAATATTATTTCATTGCTCTAGTTTCATCTAAAAATATAAGTACAAGGACACATAATATAGCACAGCCAAAACTACATGGATTATAATTGTGAAATGTTTCTTTGACGTAGGCACACTCAGGCAAAGCCGGTGGCAAAAGATAATATTTCATATAACCATATTTAGCCTTTTAATGTTCCCTCTACTAGGCTACTAGGAGAGGGAATAGTCCGTAACAACCAACACCATGCAAATCCAGTGTAAGTTGGTCGATGCCACATGTCTACAAACTTTCGGTTCTCGGACTTGCTGGTTTGCGCACGATGTTTTCCTTTATAGTTTTGAGAGCAGTAAAGATGAAAAAAACACAAAGTAATGCATCTGGTTGTTTGAACGGAACTCATGAACTCTCGTAACAACTTATAAGTTTAGACCGTCATCATGTCGCCACCACTGCTCTAAATATTATTTTTCTTTTTTTCTAAAGTCAATGGGTACACATATAGGGGAAGGGAAGACCATAACGTCACATTCCTTACCTATACATCATCATGTCAGCCGAGCGACGCCCACTGCTGGGCATAGGCCTCCCCCAAGGATCTCCACAACGATCGGTCCTGTGCTGTCCGCATCCAGCGGCTTGCCGGTACCTACCTATACATATGTGGTAGTACACAAAGCCTTACAGCAATCCTATTTCAACAAACAAGGACCCTAATAACTTTCTCCAGAACAATTAATTCTCAACAATGTCTGCCGTTATCAAAGTCATCTGGTACTGCTCAGGTCATCTACGCATTTAGTTTAAATCTTATGCCCAATAACCTATTGTTAGACTCAATATAAGCACATACAAAAGTCACGGCTGGCTTCCATATTGGCATATTGCAGGCCCTACATGGTAAGGACCTAATGACCTACGACATTTCAACCAGTAACTCTGTCTCCCTTACTATTTACGCGCGCGAAAGAGAGAGAAGATCACCATAATAGAATATCTGTGTTTGTTTTATTCGATTTGTAAGTGGCTAGGATACAGAATCTGCAGTTTCTCATATTGTTTCTTTAGTAGTGTGTGTGTGTAGTTTTTTTTCTCGTTTTTCGATGAATTATAAACTTTCCCATGGGTTGGTATAGGATGCGAGATGCATTAATATATTTGTTGAAGCTGTGTTTTTGTCACTATGAGATTATGTGGTGACTCATTCAACTAACTCAGCTAAATAGATATTGTCGTAGCTCAACTCAGGTAGGCTTTGGTTCCAGGATATTTGTGTGAAGAAAACAACTTAGAGCTGAGCAGAAACTGATTTAATAATGACTTCATTTCACTTCAAAGGTCGCTATAAAACTGATAGAACAACGTGTGTATGTCAAAGGGACTGATTAGTACTTATCCGTGATATGTCTTATAATTACTATTTGCTTATACTTTCTGTAACACAATAGTTTTCTATATTAACTGTAAAAAAAATACTGAATTACTTGGTCCAAAAATATTGATTTAAATATCAATTTGGTATTTTAAAGATGTACAGGAAAAACTTCTAAAGATCAAAATTGTGTTTTTCTCAAAATCAATTCACCAGGACACTCCATAATCTTTGCCTGTACACTACATTTATTTTTAATTTTAGAACAGCCTCCTTACAAAACCAAAAATAACTGTCTCAAAATACATAAAAAGGGTCATTTATTAAATCTACATAACGAGCCATTTAACTCATACCAATTACATTGCTTTTACCAATAATAACACGAAAAATTACACACTAAAATTTGTCCAATCATTGACCGAAAGTGGTCGTAATCACTTTAATATCCGTCCTCAGTACACATCGGACTAAAATTATTGATGCTTTGAAAACTGTAATTTGTTTACGTTGAAAAATGTGCGTAAAAGGTATGCATTATAGAGATAACGTTAGAATAATTGCATATCATGACAAGTACGGTATTTTGTGAGCAATATCGGTATGATCGTATTCGATGGTCGAATTGGGTTGCGTCACTAATGAGCTAAAGAATGCCAAGAGCGAGTTGAATACGTACCGATTGTTACAATTATTTATGCGGTTATTAGTTGAAAAGAGTCAAGAATTGCTTCCTGATACAATTTTTTTAATAATGAGTAGATATATTAAATGAAAAGTTTGAAGAGGACCATTTGTCTTGGTATGGCCATGTAAAAAGGAGGGATGAAACGCATGTTACTAAAAGAGCTATGAATACAAATGTGAATGGAAGGAGAGGAAGACCAAAATAAAAGATGGATGGATTGTGTGAAAAGTGATATGAAAGAAAAAGAAGTTAGTGACAGCGTGACAGGTCATTTAAAACGAGACAAGGGCAGGAAGATGGTAATGATGATGATACTGCTTTTACGATCCCACCCGATAGTTGCACACTAGTCACTAGTAAGAGATTATTCACTCTAACCTTGAAGATTCCTAAATTATGATTGGACACAGCAAAACCAATTAAAACAAAAATATTTTTAATATTTTTTCTTATATATTCCACAAACATAATAATTTTACAAAAAAAGTATGCAGTAAATAATGACAGATTTAAATCATAAATAACCAAAACCACCTGTTAAAATATTTAGCTCAAATATCAATTTCAAAAAGCCATACCTTGGCAACATTAATAAATCAATCATACATCGACACGAGACACGAGCATATGGGTTTAACCTCTGCTCTTTTAGGTTGGCAACCCTCACTACAAAACCACGTTACGCAAACGACATGACATTTAAAACATAATCAATCATGCATAGAATAACTTAAAGATAAAAAATAACTTTTAAAAAACTAGCGTTTAATTAAATGCACTAAAAAGAAGAAAATATAATTGTCACCTTTAAGCTTCATCATTAGACGCTGGATACCATATCTTCATCATCATCATCAGCCTTTTTAATGTTCCCACTGCTGGGACACAGGCCTCCTTTCTAGGAGAGCCAATAAGCCGTAATCCGTCACACGGGCTTTTAGTTCTAAGACATGCTGGTTGCCTCACGATGTTTTCCTTAACCGTTTTGAGAGCAGTGGTGATGAAATAAATTACACAAAGTAATGCGCCTGGCTTGGTAGGTAACCCGCGACCTACAACTCGTAAGTCGGGGCCGTTACTGGGTCATCACTGCTTGTCTTGACTACCATATATAGGATCAAAGTACTCATCAATACAAATAAAACGAGCTCAAACTCTATGGGGTCGTGTTGTTTTATAGCTGAGTTCCTAGGACCACCTTCTAGCTCCATCATCAAATCAGCTCAATGTCATCATAATATTGTATTGTCACGCCATTTACACGTCCATGCAAAATTTCCGCTTAATCGGTTGAAGGTATCGGCTTCAAAATTGTGTTGCAAGATTTGAACCAAACCTACATTGCAAGCTAATAAAAAGCTTGAAAAAAAAAAGAAAAATATATAATAAAGTTGATAAAAGATACAGTAACTATTGCCCACTTTACACCGATTCGTCGATTCGAATAAGGTAATAAGTGCTTAGTATTTTATGATCGGTTTGGCATGCCATATAAGTCAGACTTTGTCAATAATTAGCGCTCCTCCCATGCCCATTCTTGCCCGTTTTCTGGCGCCTGCCAATGATTGGCGTATGTCGGCGTTGGGATGTTAATGAAAAATGTTTAGCGCGTCTTTTTTTTGTTTTATGATGCTCCATGTGAGTTCCCTTATTAGGAGTGGTCAACTGGTTGTCGGTTATCTTTCTTATATTTGGTATTTGGTGAATAGGTACGTTTGTTTTGTAGTTTTTACATGTTAAGAAGCAGCGAACCGATAGCTTATTTATTAAACGAATTGATCACAATAAAAAAAAGCTTTGCCCTCGTAAAAGTGTAAAATCATGTCAGGAAATTATAATTCTGAGATAAAAATAAACTAATGTGCTTGGTCTGCCCTTGCGTCAAATTTGATCCCAAACTATTCAGCCGTTCAATCATCAAGAAATGACAAACACATACATTCACAAAATTTATAATAACAGTGTAATTTAATCTGTCAAGGTGATTTACGAAACATTTTTGACGTAAAATCAAAAATTTTAACGATGGCTTTTTACGCTTTTAACATGATAATGAAATAAACTACAAAGTACATAGTAACACCATGTTTAAAACTATGTCATGCATACGTAATGCCTTCGTCACATAACAATTGAAAGTACGGCTTCAATTTAATATCACTCTAATTTCTCGATCCCGACTTGCTTGCGTAGACTTTACGTTTGAACTTACGTATCATACTATAGTACACTGGTGTAATATTTACATTTTTATTAGACAACGATTTTTTTGCCACATGACAAAAGTTAAAAATCTTTATAAATATGATTCGTGTGACCCATTTGAAGCAGTACGCACTCAGTCATTAGAAAAAGGGATCGACTTTTTTGGCCAGCAGTGTAAATATTTTATTCTATTTTTTTTTTTCATTTGATTTCAATTTAGATCTTTGTACGAACCGTTCTTATAGTAATCAAGTTTATCGCTACATAGATCCGTCTGATACTCCTAAATTAATTTTCATAGGATTTGTCATTTCAAAACTTTAATCGCCCTCTAAGATAAAGGAGTTCTATGCTCTCGCCAGGTAAAAATAAGAACCACATTAAACATTAATATGTCGGTTGCCGTGCATCGTACTGAAACTATGCCAAAATTTCTACTCAAACATTAACTCATTTAGACACACTATACTAAGATAAACGATTCCCTTTGATTGAACTTGACAGTCACCCTTCAAACTTCCTCAAACATTTTCTCCATTCTCGTCACTCCATATGTTTCAACATTTTCATCTCTTTTTTACGCAGTCTTTGTCAGAGGTCATTATTCTGATCCATACAGTATTACAGGTGTTATCATGGACGTGTAGACCCCAACCCTATATATTCTGTACTACAGTAACAACAAAGGGAATAGAATATATAGGGAGATTTATCCCGGGTCTGCGTTCTTCGATTCTCTATTCTTCTGGCCCTTATTAACCCATTATAAGGGTCAAAAGAATGATAATGGTAGTACTAAAGTCAGTGTAATTGTCCCCCAGGTGTGAGGTACCGGTGTGCAGTGGAAGGGTTGTCGTGTCGCCAATGATGACAACGGAGGCGGCGCGCGGGGACGCCGACCAGAGCGTACCTACTTATACGACGCACACCACAAGCCAACATGTTCACGAGGTAAGCTTGAATTTTTTTAACGCTCACATATTCTATGCCTATCCTAATAAAGAATGTGTGTTAATCTACAAAATATTTATAACAATTATTTATTAATATTTTTGTCATTATATCAAAGTGTAAACTTACTATACAAGAACACAAAGATAATTAAAATTTAACTTTATTACACTACACTACTTTATCTACACTAATATAATAAATTATTTCAGATACACATGTCAATTCCCCTGTTATATGCTGTATATCAAATGAAAAGAAAATTCCACGAATTAACTGATATTAGTATGTGATATGCAATTCCAAAACTTAGGTTGAATTGTAGCACTCATTGTAATGCTTGGGGTTAAGAGACGATACAGTTAATACTTACTTGTTAAGTTTTCTTGTAGTAGGACGATTGCAAGCGAAAATAATTGAATTCCAAATCACGTCAGTGAAAACAGCAAATACCGTAAAAAGAAACGGGGAAATCAGCGAATTTCCATTTGAATTTGTCACGCAAAAACATTGTACCTACTACGCACTTGAAATATTTGTAAAAAACGTGATATCATGATTGTTATACATCACGCCTGTTTGACCTAATTCGTGATCATCACGCATGACAATGACTAAGGACAGTTAGGAGAGCATAATTTAGTTTCACTAATACTTTATTAATTAGTGAAACAAACTAAATAAATTAGTGAAATTATGAAGTTATCGGTACTTTGACACTTCAATAAAGGGCTCTGTTATTATGTCATTATTTTGGCACTAAAGGACCTTAAATAATTAGAGAAAAACCATTCAAAATGGCTACTTATCTAAACTTTTCATGGACAATCTCACATTTTTGGATATCGAAAATTCTTATCATCGCTAAAATTTAATTATTAATAAAAAAATAATTTTAAATAGAACTTATAAATGTAATTGTTAATTATCACTTTTTGTTTATGCGGCATACAATAAAGAACATAATAAAATAACCTTATCTAAAGTATTGTTTCCTTTAGAACGTTATAAACACGCATTTATTGGTACAATTTTTATGAACGCTCAATTATAATAACTTCGAGGCTATCTAAAATAAAAAGATTGCACCATTCATCAATTAGCTGTGTAGAAATCACCAATGTTTCTTCAGTCCTATAGCTAATAGACACTCCCATCTGAAAACAGAGACCCATATTAGTTTGTACCATTTTATAAAAATATATGAATCTCTATTATTTGAACAAACAAACAAATAAATAATTGTAATTATTTTTAAATATATTTGTAATTCATATAAGTGATAATATATTTATAATTACTTATAAATAATTATTTATAATTATTATGATCACTGTACCAAGTTCTTCTTCATCACCCATCATACTGTGCTATTCATTATCCATCTTAATGACTGATTTTGTCATCATTACAAATCATTTTTTTATGTTGCTATAGTTCTACTACCATACCAAATCTTCTATTACTATTACTACGAATAGAACACGTAGTACGTAATAGAATTGCCACCTCATTTCCCAGAATCTATCAATTAGTATACAATTTACGTCATCCATCTTTATTCTATTCATTATATTCCTCTACTACTATCACTATGGCATCTATAACCAGGGGCGTAGCTACCGCCGTATCTACCATATCAATTATACTGGGCCTCCGCGGTACAAGGGCCCCGATCTAGCCAAAATTTCGCAACATGTTATCCCCAACCATAGGGCAGCTAAGCATCTGTAATAAAAATAAGTTTTTTTTTTATACGGGGCATCCGAAGGACTTTTGATACGGGGCCCCTGTGGGACTAGCTACTCCACTGTCTATAACGCTGAAAATATTTCATAACACATTGACATATACTCGTACTATATAAATATTGCGTATAAGCTTTACTATATACACCTCTGTAGTTACGTTTTCTTTCACAACGTGCTAAAATTCTGTTTTCTTAGTTGAAATTTTAGCTAGTATCTTGTGACGTGGCCTGCTAAGTGATTTTATATCACTATGAGCTCTATGTGTTAAACAGTTACTTAAGAATTTATTATAATTTCATTTAGAACTATTATCAAGTAGTTTTTATAGTGTTCACGTAGTTCGGCGTCATTTTTGTAGGTTTAATTGAATTAATAGTTGCTTCTTGACAACTGACCTGGTGGATGGTTTTGTTTTATGGTAGGAAAAATCATCCAATGACGAATCCCGCCCTTGGCGTAGTGTCAGACTCTCACTGACTAAATAACCTACCCCATTCCTACGTTGCCATATATACCAGGGCCAGAGCCTTCCTGATGGATTTTTTTTTATGGTAGGTAAAAATCATCGAATGACGAATCCCACTCTTGGGCGGAGCAGGAAACAGTGTCAGACTTTTAACCTACCCCGTACCTTCCTTGCCTTATTCCCAGAGCCCCGGTGTAACGCTTTCGCACCCTCAACCCTCAGCTCCGGAGGGTTCGACCCTATAGGGCCCCTACGGTTTGCTGACAACTCCTTGAGGCGCGCGGGGACTGTTACCAGACGACCGGACGGCGAGCTACCTGATGGATGGGTTCCATTTTAGCGTATTATGATGATTATTCGCTTCAGAAAGCGTTTTAACCCATTGGTCTCAATAATTTCTAAATCTTTGAGTAATGTTACGGATTAACTAGCCGTATCAGAAGCCAAGCTGATCATATCAACTAATATGTGTGACAATAACTTTTTTCAGCAGCTCCGTTTCTACCTATGGTTTCTACCACTTCTTCTTTTAGAGCAGTTTACAAAAAGTTTGTTTGTGTCTTTATATCATGAATAAAAAGGTTACTTCTAGGCAAGCGTGCTCCATCATCGACCACATCGTTGCTTTCCATCAGGTAATATAGTGATCTAGCGTGAACCTATTCAAAGTAAAAATAGAAATTATTTTTTCATGCTTTCAAACCATTAATATGTTAAAGAGAAGATACGTTACGCGCTAATATCGCAATCAGAAACCTTAGACTCGAAACTCACACATCTATCTACACGACTTGTAGTCACTGATAGACACGGACAGAGATAAGAGCCGGCAGTGTCGTGCGAGCGAAAAAAAAAGCTTTAGCTTTTTTTGTTTGATCATCGTGACCTATGTGAAATCATGAAAATTTGTCACAATTTCAGCTGTCGACACGAAAGAAGCGAGTCACCTATCTTCAGCTGTTTTGAGTTAATCTAAGTTTAAAACAAAACTAAACTGTGCACTATCCTTCATCTAAATAGCTGTTTAGCCAGATTAATGACATGATAATTAATTCTTCAAACATTTCGTATTCATAAAACGTCATCGGGTAGTCTCAAAATACTTTTAATGGTTTAAAAGTTTTTTAATTATCTTAATTATGGTAACCTAGTTTTTTTATAGTGGATAAAAACTCATCTAATAACCAATCCCGCCCTTGAATGGAACGGGAAATAATGTCAGACTCTTACTGATTAAACAACCTAACCCGTTCTTACGTTGCCTGAATACCAGAACCAGAGCTTTCCTTTTGGCCGCGAACCATAAGCCCCAGTAGGCTCGTAAGGACCCTGCAGAAGGGTTGAAGCCAACTGGAGCCAAGGGTCCGCGTCTGAAAGGAAGGCTCTGGCCCTGGTATATATAACAACGTAGGAATGGGGTAGGTTGTTTAGCCAGTAAGAGTCTGACACTATTTCCCGCTCCAACCAAGGGCGGGATTCGTCATTGGCTGAATTATACCTACCATAAAAAAGTCCCAGTAGGCTTCTACCCTTCTGCAGGGTCCCTACGGTTTGCTGCCGCTCCTTGAAGGGCACGTAGCTCATTATTTTTTATAATAAAATGTAATATCATTGGATTAAAAAATGTCTTGTTTTATTAAAAAAAAACATATAGTTCTAAATTATTCTCTTCTGGTAGTTTATATGTTATTATCATAAAAAACTATCACAAGAAAAATTATAGAACTATAGATAAATTTCAAAACATATCGACGTAAAGACATTCCCTTAATATAATAATCTCGATCATATTACAAGAGTCAACTGAGGGCAATGGGTTACAGCGTGCGTAGGCGCAAGCTAACAACCTGTCACTATCCCACCACTCTACCATTAGCTAATGCAATGGAATAATAATTTCAAACCGATATTTGTCCTGTACTTAATTATTTCCTTGTATTTGTTTGATTTGTGATAATTAATCAGTATTATTTGAATATTAAACGGGCCATTTATAATGACTTGGAGTTTCTTGCCGGTTCTTCTCCATAGGAAACGACCAATTTTGAACCGTGCACTAGCTTCTGACGTTTTATAAGTGCCCATATAGGTATATGTGAAATAAAAACCATTTTGATTTTGTTTGACTTAATATATATATCTTCTTATCTTAGGAAAGGGAATTAGTGATAGTGTGACGGATGACAGGACAGAGTAAAAGATAACACCCTAGTCTGCCAACCCCAAGTAATATGGGATAAGGGCAGGAATAAGAAGAAGATAAATTTTCTCATGTTCAATAATAGGTAAATAATGAATTTAGATTGGTAGATGGCAATTGTAATGTGTTCTACATCTGTTTATGACTAGCAAATTATACATAATTGTATTTTACATATATTATTTCCGTATCTCAAGTCATCAAAAACGGGAGGACCCTCTTACGATCATTTTATGGCTCAACTTTTTAGCGAATTTGAAAATTTTTCGTAATTAGATTCCAGACTTGAACTATTTACTGACAAGTATTCGGACTGCGGCATAAATCGAAATAATTACCTCGACCCTGGAATGCAAAGAGCAACTCAAGAAACCCAGGGGCCCTAGACAAGTGGCAATCGCTCCGTGTCGAATCCATTTCTAAGTTCGATTTCGCCTTAACAATGTCGACCACAAAATGGTAGACAAAGTGACATCGACTAACATATCGATAAGTCGAAGTGTTGGTTCGATAAAATAACAACTTCTTGGCTATGGTTATCGAATTAAAACGTCCAATTTGACGTATAAACAACTAATAACAATTAGCGAATCGAAAAGGTTTGACCACGTGACTTCTCGAATGCATATGTCAGTTCCATACATTTCGGAGTTTCGAATTTCGTTATCGTTAGTGAGAATGTGACTTTGTCTAAGCCCCCAGGTGGAGAAACTGAAGGTGGCTTTTAGTCAGTAAAAGTCTGATACTCCTTGTTACTCTACTCAGAGCAGGAGAAGTGGCTAAAGGGCAATTTTTGCTTTAGCACCTACTTAAAAAAAGCAAGTTAAATAAAAAAAAGATACATTATCTAGCCCCTACTTACAATAAATAGCTATTTCATTAAATCTGTAATGACAATGTATAAATTATTATACTTATCTAGCACTAAACGTAAAGTGACTAATGAAAAATAGTCAACCTTCAAATAATTGACTAAAACGGTCCCTTGGCTTGCGTTCCGTACATACCATGAATTGTCTCGCGGCGTTTTTTGTTCAATACAAACCACTCAAAATAACGTAATGCGTGTTAGGTTATTACAGAATCATGGGACAGTGTACACTGCGGGCCAATGAATATTGGCCAACATTTATGATAGACTAGCTTCTGACAGTGGCTTTGCTTGCGTCGATGTCGAGTTAGTTATAGCTTATGTCAATGATAATAAATTTTTCAATTTGCATTCGATTGATGATAGAATTTTTAAAATTGGCCAGTTGGTCCTTTGGCCAGTACTCATCATAGTAAACACGAATCTTTTCTCTTATTATATAGATTTTTAATATGTAAGTCAACTATATAAATCATTACAGCTTTAATGATCGAAGTTTTTTTATACATTTGGTAAGTTTAAGAATAGGTCGTAGGCTGTATTTTTTCTGATAAATGGCAACGGATCAGCTAGTATGAAATATAAACTTTCTTACGTTCCTAAGCCAAGTACATTGCAAATAACAAAATTTGTTGATTAATCCTTTACTAGTTTGCAACTGATAACCTCTTCAATTCAAACGTTAGCTACTTTAACTTAGGTTAAAATGAAAAAAAAAAAAAACTAAAACCACCACCGACCAAATTAAAAAAATCAGAATTTGCAATTCTTCTTTTATTCCATAAAATATCCAAATTGAAATATCTTTTCTTATGCCAGCCAGTGTACACCAGAACCAGGGCCGAGCCCTCTAATGTTCGCTATTTATATTAGGCCGTAAGATGACTTGCTCTTATTGCCCTGCGTCAAGGTAACCAGGCATTTCCACTAAAGTATTCTCAAATTATATTGGACGACAACCATTATAGAAAGTGGAGTAAAAACTTGATGGGCATTTAAGTGATTTATTATATGATGTCTTCTTTTGTTACTTATTTGCTTTGATTTATTCAATTTTTTGAGAGAATTTTAGAGGTAAAAATGCGAATAGTGTCCAATTTTTGCTGAGACATATGCTAAGACTCGTCTGGCCAACTATCAGTCACCAAGCCGTATTACAAGAACACAGAATTATTTATTGTATCTAGATAGATGACATTTTCACAGATGATCGATTACTATAAAAATACTGAATAAATAATAAATTTAATTAATAATAAATAATAAATTTAATTTTTTTTCTATAAGAAAGTGGAGTAAAAACTTGATGGGCATTTAAGTGATTTATTATATGATGTCTTCTTTTGTTACTTATTTGCTTTGATTTATTCAATTTTTTGGGTTTTATTCCCTAAAGGCAAAAATGGGAATTGTGTCCAATTTTTGCTGAGACACATGCTGAGACTCATATGTCCGTCTGTCAGTCACCAGGCCGTATTACAAGAACACACAATTATATATTACTAGCGACCCGCCCCAGCTTCGCACGGGTGCAATGGTGATATTAAATATATTATGCATGTAATTTACACATACACCTTCCTCTTGAATCACTCTATCTATTAAAAAAAAACATCAAAATCCGCTATTTATAGGCACGCTCTTGCCGCACCGGGCGGTAGGCCGGTACCGCCGCAAACGCTACGTCCTGCAATTTTTAAATCTGTAATATCTTCAAAAATATTCACTTAAATCATACGGTGTAAAGGGCCATATAGATCTATATTAAATGAACAATGTATTCAAGGTATTTAATTGGTTAAGGATTAATGCTGTATTGGTTAAAATCGCTTCGAAAATTAGCCATTATTTGTCGTAATAAGTAAATGACAAAAAAAAGTTATTGTGGATTATCCATAAGAGATAGACATATACCATTGCGGACTTTTCTGTAGACCTTTTCAATGTGTACAACACTTAGTACATTATTTTGATAAAACTCGTAGGGTTCAGCCTGCGTTTGCAATGTAAGCGGAAAAAATGTAATTATTTACGACATCACATTAGAAACCTCAAAAATAACAGTACTTCTCCACTATTTAATGGATATTATTATACATATAAACCTTCCTCTTGAATTACTTTATATATTAAAAAAAATCGCATCAAAATCCGTTGCGTAGTTTCAAAGATTTAAGCGTTCAAAGGGTCATAGGGACAGAGAAAGCAACTTTGTTTTATACTATGTAGTGATATCTAGGTAGATGAAATTTTCACAAATGATGAATTGCTATAAATACTCAAAAAAATAATAAAATATAAAGAGAAAAAAATCGTATTGATAACGGTAGGGAACCCTTCGTGCGTGAGTGCGACTTGCACTTATCGACATTTTCCTTATTGGAGTATTCTAAAGACGAAACTGGCTTAAATTGAATCTTACCTTTTTTTGTCCTACATTTCTCTTTTTTCAGTTCTAATAATCTAATAAAATTGACTCCTTTACTGTTTAAATAATAGTGAATAAAATAGGCTATTTTATTTTTAGACACCAAGTTTCCGCGGCTTTGCATTTTGGTCTGTATAAAACGTATATAATTATCATATCAGTGCAATTGGTATTTCAAGAATTATTCCTTTAACACTCAATAGTCTTACTAATATTATAAATGCGAAAGTTACGATGTTTGCATGTTTGTTATTCAATCACGCCAAAACGGCTGGACGGATCTGAATGAAATTTAACATAGGCGTAAGATAGACATAAGATACACTCCGGAATAGGACATAGGCTACTTTTTTATCCCGGAAACCCCAACCCCAATACCACGCGGCCGAAGCCGCGGGCAAAAGCTAGTACTCTATAAAATCAAATTTAGGTTCAAATTATTTACAGTATCCATAACTCCAGTCCTATCTATCACATAACTTCTAGGCAAACATTAAGTGGTGTAATGTGTGTGTGTATGTGAGATCAAACACAAAAAAGACACAACACATCGAATAACCAAAATATCATCCCATCATTATTCTCCAATCCCGTTACCCGTATCACGGGACCATTAATCATACACTTGGTGTACAAATAAGTGTACAATCACATGTCACATGGTCCATTTAATCTGAGCACGTGGACAGACGTCGATGTACCAGTTGATAGCCGACGTAAGCCGATCAACGCGTGCAGGTTTGTTTGGCCGCAAGTGTATGTAAGGGGAAAAATGTTTTCTGTTTATGTTTGTTGGAGTCACTTTTTGTTTGTTTGCTTGTTTGTGTATTGTTTAATTTTATCGGACTTGATATAGAAATAAAGTATTAATGTAATATTTGAGTAGGCTCCCTAAAATTACTAATCAAATAACATATTTTATGAACCTTATATTCCTTACATTGTGTTTTTGTATTATAAGTAGATACATAGTTAGGTTTAGTATAAAAGTATTTAGTTTATTTTAATCTTAATTAAGAAATAAATAAATATTTTTAGATTGCTAGTAAGTACTACATGTTCTTAAAATGGAAACAAAATAGCATGATAAATAAATAAAATTAATTAAAAAACTCATAATGACACTATTATAAAACAGTTAATTACAAATTTAAATTCTCGTTTGCTACAAGGCTTTGCCGAAATGTTGAGATTTGATAATTGATATAAATAAAAATAAATTCTAAGTATATATTTTTTTATTAGATAAGTATTCACACTAAAGTTAAGAGTACAATAACTGTAATTTATCTGAAATGGATATGAACCAATATCTCAGGTCATTTAAGTACTTACACGTAATAACTACAAACTAAAATTCCTAAAACAAATAATAAAAAACATAGCAAAAATAAACTTAAAAACAATATTAGTCAAAACACTTGCATCATTGCAAGACATCATTAATCAACAATCACAATCTTCTTTTTATCATTAATGTAAAAAAGCTCACAAAATCTTGACGTAATAACAGACAAAGTCACGCCAAAACACAAGTTTATTACAACAAACAAAAAAACTGAGCACTCGCCTGTACATTACACAACGGGCCAACGTCACAGACCCACCGTCACATCTTTGACATTTAGTTGACAGTTCGATACGACAGAACTGAGTGTTTTGACACAATCGTATGTTAATGAACAGCTTCGATCTAATTAAACCATTGTGTTACTACTAAACTCATTACGGCGTATAATGAAACGGTACATCAGTTTTAATTAGTTGTATAGAGATATAGAGATGAATCCATTAACTTGGCAGTATGTGTATCGAGTTTTGTAATTGCAATGTATTTCTTTACTTAATTAATGAATGATTCAAGGTTGAATATAATTATTTCATTAGTTTATGAAAGTTGCTGTAGACTGGTCTAATTTTTTTTATGCAGGTAATCCGATTATTTTAAAGAGATTATAACTCATAAATTATTTATTTCTGAGTGCTAATTGGTATGAGTACACTGCAGAGCCAAATTAATGACCTAATTAGTCAAGATAAAATGACTTTCTATTAGAGATAACTAGAACTCCTTGGGATAAACTTTAATGTTAAACAATTCAAAATCCTGTACAATCGTTTTATAAATTTAATTTTGTATTAAATTATGCGATGTTATTATCTAATAAATAATTATAAAAAAAAAACAAAAATCATTATTTATGAAAATTTAGAGTAATAAAAATGTCATACTTTATGAACTTTTGTATTGACAAAAATGTTCTAACAGTTAGAATGTCAGTTTGTTCAGGTCAGATAAAATTATATATGCTTAAGTTTACCGAAGGAACAAAATACATGTGCATTATCGAATGAATAAATAAACATGTGTCTACAAAGTTTATGGTGGCCTACTGGAAACCTTGGCTTGGTATATGGCAGTCTGATTCATGTAATTTTCATTCGTCTAAACAAATGCATGCTAAGGTTTTCATTATAAGGCTATATAGCCCAGTCATATTAGGTAAAAAAGGGGGTCAGTCTTAGAAACTATAACACTTACCAACTTAAAATTTGGCTGTTTACCGCTCCGCCGAAGGGTGGGATTCGTCATTGGATGATTTTTACCTACCGTAAAGAAAAAATAAAATGTACAGAATATAAACAAAACGTATTTGTTTATAAATTATTTTACATTAAAAATTTAAATAGGAATAATTGATGAGATCTTATTAAAAATACCAAACCTACATTATTATAAAATTAAATATATTATAAGTAAATCTTGTAAAATTTTCATAGTCATGCATTCCTGCAGTTATTTGAATAAATAACTAATAGGATGTAAACATTAATAAATCTCAATAAAAATAAATCCTTTTCATACTTCACTTGGTAGGCAGTGTAGTAGTTATGTCAGTTATCTAATTAGCATATTCATAATATTAAATGATGAATTCATTCGTGTACTGAACAGTGGTTCCCAAAGTGAGTGGCAAGGGTTACACCGTAAAGGAGGAGGCCGACCGCATAAGGCAAAGGCAATGCGCGAAAAGTTGAAGGGAAAACGTGATTCCTCCGATGTCCGGCCAAGGCACGGGCTTGCGGACGGCGAGCGATGGGTAGCCCGCCATCCGGTCGTCTGGTAACAGTCCGGACCGCGCCTAAGTCGTCGACGGCGCGCACTGTTCCCGAGCGCCTCAAGGAGTTGTTAGCAAACTATAGAGGCTCTACAGTATCGAAGCCTCCTGGGAATACATTGTCGAAGCCTCCTGGGGCCAAGGGTTGGTTCGAATGCGTAACACCAAGGCTCTGGGAATAAGGCAAGGAAGGAACGGGGTAGGTTGTTTAGTCAGTAAGAGTCTGACACTGTTTTCCGCTCCGCACACATATTTTTACAAAATGTACATTACTTTTTTCATTAACTTTATTCTTGACTGCTTTACAAAAAAAAAACACTTAAAATAAAGAAAACAAAGAGGTCCCGGGTCAAATAGTTTGAAAACCACTGGTCTAGTACAACATTAATTGCGCAGAACATCGTTGTTGTATCTAACCACTATACCGCAACACGGTACTTATTGTTCACGATTTGATATCCATCTATAGATATAAATATTTATTTTTGTTCCAAGTTTTTTATTTTATTATTAAGTCGCACTTGACGGTAGCTCGCCGTCCGGTGGTAACAGTCCGGACCAAGCTGAAGTCCTCGATGGCGCACTCTGTTCTCGCACCCTTCAAGAAGTTGTTAGCAAACCTGTAGGCACAGGATCTTTTTCTGAAAGGAATGCTTGAACCCAGTGCAAAAAGCAAATAAGGAACGGGTTAGGTTATTGGTCAGTAAGAGTCAGACATTGTTTCCCGCTCAACCCCAAGGACGGGATTCGTTATTGTAAGATTTTTACCCACCACAAACAACCACTATTTGTCCTGATGCTTGCTTGCCTCGAAGTATACTCTTAGTAGGTCGTAATGTTCTATCAAATACGCACTATGAGTGTGTAAAAAGTAAAAAAAAGTAAAAATGATCTATTTTTAGCACATCGTCAATTTTTTTTATTCTTAGCATTGTACATCCATCACGTAGAAGCTCAAGTTATTAAATTATTAATTGGCAAAATGTTGCCAAAAACGCGATCCTAAAACATTTGAAGATGATTTTTATCAATCTGTGTTGGCACAGAAAACCAAATCACAGATACTATAACTCCTTTATAGCTAACTTAATTGGAGTTAAAGTTCACCTCGTTAAATTAATACCTACGCAATTTTCAAATAGTTTAGACCAATTCCTAAATCGGTCAAGATAAAATTACCAATACAGGCCACCCTGAACTGTAAAACATGCGTAAAGATGTAATTGCGCCACCCACCTTATAACTGGCCACTTATAATATTAATCCACCATCATACAAACTTTCACGATTTTTTAATTGCCCAATACCAAAGCACTATTTGAAAATCGAACGTTCGAATCACTTCGAACTTGGATGTATCTCGACTGACAGCCGTAGAAAATACACAATTAACAGGGTATGCGTATTACCTTAATGGATTTATGTACTTATTGATGGATCAATCAAAAGTCCACTCACGCCTTCTCCGGGCCTTAATTGATAGATACGGTTAGCTAAGAGGCTGTACTCGCGGATTGAAAGGATATGCTTTGTTTTGCCGACCGTTTTTGTTTAATATGTGGAGTTAGTGTTAGTGCTTTTAAATTAGATGTGGTTTGTAAAGTGAAACGATATGGTTTCTAATGTGGACTATTATTAACTATTTTAATGTTAATGGTTCAAATACAGACAGGCGCATTAAATGTGCAATTTATTTCATCATCACTGCTCTTGAAACGGTGAAGGAAAACATCGTGAACCAAAAATTCGTTGACATGTGACATCCACCAATCCTTACTGGGACGGCGTGGTGGATTACGGCCTATGTCCCAGCGGTGGGGGATTAACAGGATGATGAAGTTGATGGTAGCTGTTTTATAAGTATGTGAGAATTGTAAAAATAATTTAAATGTCAATATACACACTTGATATCCCAGCAGTCATGTTTATATGCATTTTAACAAAGTTAAAAAAAAATACATTTATTTTTATAACTCCACATCACATCACATCAGCAATACTACCCATAATACCCGTACAAAAAGTTATAACTCCATATCACATCAGCTAATTTTCTGCAAATCATCCACATTTGTAGCGATAATATGCATCCCCATTGAAGTGTTTATTTGCATAAATGTGGCACCTAATTACATGATGCCTCACCAGTAATTAAATTCCGAAAGGCAGTCGTGTACACCGTTGCTGTATGCACAAGCAATTGAGTAATTTTTTAGTGTTAAGTTTCATCTTAAAAAAAAAACCAACGAAGAAATCATTACCAGTTTAGGTATTTAGTTATTAGGATAAATATTTGTAAGATGAGCATGCTCATTTTTCTGTGTCTGGGTGTAATTTAAATTTAGCAACCCGCCCCAGTTTCGCACAGTAGTAAAAAAAAAATTAAAAAAATACGTGTGGCACTCGGGGACTGCCGCGGTAAAGCTATTGCATAGCATTCTGTATCAACTTATGCACAAACAACATTTTTTCGTGACTTTCTTCATTAATAATAAATGCACTTTGTTCATTCATATTCAAAACACTTTATACACAAATTTTACAAGTACAGCCGTTCACTGTTGTAGATAAATACTTATACACCTATATACTTTCTCACAAACAGCTGATTATGTATTCGTCCGATTTCGGAGCAGCTCGTCTCGATTCGGGCGAGTTCCGTAAAGTCTTACAATACGTCTAATCGCACGACACACAGCGCCGTGTCGAAGACTGCCGAACTGACACGACGTTAGACGATGCACGGCCTTCGAGCCACACCTCCGTTCCCGTCGGATTGGGGAGCGTGAGGTTTTTTCGTTACGGAATTTCTGGATTTAGTCCCCGCGCTCAAGGCCTGCGATAGAAGCTATGCAATAGCTTAAAAACATATTATGCATGTATTATATACAAACAAACCTTCCTCTTGAATCACTCTATTTATTAAAAGAAAAGCCGCATTACAATCCATTGCGTAATTTAAAAGATCTAAGCATACATAGGGGTAGACAGTGAGAAGCGACTTTGTTTTATACTATGTAAAGATATGGATGTATTTCCTTTAATTCTACTTGCGGATTAAATACTAACCCATCTGAAATCCCTTCTATTAAGACCACTTAATAAATCTCTTTAACACCCACCACAAAATAAATTCAACTAGTAATTCCAAATTCAAATTCCAGAAACAATGGAACAACAAATCCAAAACCAACTCATATTCGCGCAAAAGGTGAAGCAGATAACCGAGCAATATAAAAGCCAAGTCGAGATAACATTACAGTACGGTGTGATAGTAGCCTAAGTACTGAGTCGTTCCCACGAAGGCAAATGGCCATAAATTATAAGGATCCAATAACAGTGACTATTAAATCAGATTCCGTATGCGGAACAGATTCATATTTTAATAATATCTGCACTTTGCACTCGGAGGCTGAGAGTTTAAATCAGAGCATTAAATCTGGACAGATAATTTAAATGGTGATTTAATTATAGGTAAATGATTTATCAAAATGATAAATAATCCGACAGTGTTGACAGATGAATCACAGTAGTACGTAGATAGAGATATAAAACACCATTTATAATATATCAGCTTTTGCCCGCGGCTTCGCCCGCGTGGTATTGGGGTTGGGGTTGGGTTTTCCGGGATAAAAAGTAGCCTATGTCCTATTCCGGATTGTATCCTATGCCTGTGCCAAATTTCATCCAGATCCGTCCAGCTGTTTTGGCGTGATTGAGTAACAAACATCCAAACATCGTAACTTTCGCATTTATAATATTAGTAAGATTTAATTTTGTGTCGTGTACTTCTTTACGCACTTGAAACTTAGTACCCCGAGTACATAGTATCGTAGGGGCCCAGCAGAGTAGAAGAAACAGGAGTAGGTTTTTTGGTCAATAAAATTCTGACACTATTTTCGCGGAGGGTGCGAATGGGTCATAGTATGATTTTCCCCATACAAATTTGTTTTTGGATAGTTTTAATTAGCCGTGATTTTTTTTCCATTTTAGTGTGTATAGTTACAATTAAACCATAACTATGTCAAAACATAAAATTTCACTTAACCTGACACCCATCCACTTTCATTTCCTAATATCATCCTACGTCTCGATTACCGACCTGTCTCACCTTTGGTCTGATCTAGATCCAAGTTACATTTAACGCGTAAAATCATCAGCTAATTTTCTGCAGATCATCCACATTTGTGGCGATAATATGCATCCCCATTGAAGTGTTTATTTGCATAAATGTGGCACCTAATTACATGATGCCTCACCAGTAATTAAATTCCGAAAGGCAGTCGCGTACACCGTTACTGTCTGCACGAGCATTGAGTATTTTTTTAGTGTTGAGTTTCATCTTTAAAAAAAAACCAACAAAGAAATCATTACAAGTTTAGGTATTTATTTATTTGTGTGTATGTAGTTACAATTAAGCCATAACTATGTCAAAACATAAAATTTCACTTAACCTGACACCCATCCACTTTCATTTCCTAATATCATACTACCTCTCGATTACCGGCCTGTCTCACCTTTGGTCTGATCTAGATCCAAGTTACATTTAACGCGTAAAAAACTTGAGAAGAAACACTAATGCCTTGTCAGTCACTTTGACACGTGTGAGCTGTACATAGTTTTTTATAAGTTGTGTAGATTTTGCGAAAGTCCATGTCGTAAGATAGTTTGTTTTAGATTTTTAAATAGTGATCCTTCTCAGCTTTCAGCTTAGAACGAGTGATAGAGGACTGAAATTATCATCTTTTCTAAATTGTAATATGCTTGTATTATTATTCTCTTTATTCATAGTATATGCAGACGCTGTCAATAAAGTACCGGGAAAAGATCAATAATACACAAAAATTTTGCTGTTCATCCAAATTTATTTTATCACCTTCAAAGTATGCCCCTTCAGAAACGATAACACTTACGCTAACGAATAATTCAATCATCAAAACCTTTTTTTACCGCTGTTTCTGAAATTGAGTTCTTGCCGCGAATTCTCCTATAGTCTTCTACAGATTGAAAACGGGTGCCACGAAGTGGTAATTTGATCTTAGGAAAAAGATAAAAGTCGGCTAGAGCCATATCTGACGAATATGGTGGATGCTAGATGGTATTTGTTGAGTGTTTGGTCAAAAATGTATTTAATTCCAAAATGGTAAATTAAGCACCTCAAAACTGTTGCTATAGTTTGAATGTGGAGTCAATGTGTCTTTTTACTCTCATACTTTCTATATTCATTAAACCCCAAGCGAGCGCCGGCGCTCGAAAACCTATTGTTCTATAATTGTGTCTGAAATTAAGATAGTCAAAAGGTAAAAAAAGTAATATTATAGTTATATAACTTCATCATTATCTCATCACTTCAGACGAAAAACGTCCACTGCTGGACATAGACCTTCCCTAGAGTCATCACTCCACAAGCAACGGTCCTGTGCATCTCTTATCCATCGGATTCCCGCAATCTTTTTACATCATAAACATCATCACCCATCACACACACTCATCACACTCTTCACTCACACTCACCACACTCACCCACCACACCCCCACACTCACTCATCTTTTTATCATCATCTTTTGCATCTTTTTTTTTTATATTACATCATAAATTCAGTGACACACCACAGAAAAGGCTTAAACTAATTAAAAGGTAACTCACACGCACATTAAATTAATTACATTTACATTAAACATACGGAACCCGATCTATAAATAAAATATCTTTTAACGACATAACAGATATTATGTGCAATTATTAACTCGTCGTTTAGAAATATTCGCGTTGCAAATAACACTTTATTAAACAACGTTCATAATAAATATATTAAACTCATATAACATGTCATAAGTACCTCGCATTTTATTTTTTAATTTCATTTTATTGTTCCGCAATAAATATCATAAACTAGCTTTTGTCAGCGGCTTCGCCCGCGTACATAAAATATAGCCTATGTCACTCAGGAGTAAAGCAGCTTTCTATTGTTGCTAATTTTTTTCCAATCGGACCAGTAGTTCCGGAGATTACCTCCTACAAACAAAAAAAAAACAAACTTTACCTCTTTATCATATTAGTGTAGATGTAGATAAACGCGTGTTAGTTTATCCTTTTATCTTGAACGAAGATTTTTTTTTTTTTTTTATTGATTATAGGTTCGCGCTTGACCACTATCTCACCTGATGGAAAGCGACGATGCAGTCGACGATGGAACGCGCTTACCTAGAAGTAACCTATTCACTCTTGACTTAAAGATACCCGGATTGTAGCTATCAGGAAACACCGACTCCGGCAAGGAATTCCACTCCTTGGCTGTACGCATAATGAATGTGTTCCCAAAACGTTTTGTACGTATATGTGGGATATCCACCATGTACCGGTGGCGCAATGCCGTACGTCTGGTGGTCCGATGATGGAACGGGCTAGGCGGAATTAAATTATGTAATTCCGACGCACACTCCCCGAAATGCAACCGGTAGAAAACCGACAGGCTAGCAACTCGGCGTCGATGCTCAAGACTTTGAAGTCTCGACTCGACAAGTGCATCATCGCCAATGATCCTCTTGGCTCGCCTCTCAATAGACTCAAGCGCATCAAGTTGGTATCGGGCAGATCCGTCCCAAAGATGAGAGCAGTACTCCATAACCGATCGAACTTGCGCCTGATAAAGTTTAAGCAGCTGTTCCGGCGTGAAGTACTGTCTAACCTTTGCGAGGATTCCCAACTTTTTTGCAGCCAGTTGAGCCTTTGCTTCGATGTATGGCCCAAAATTGAGAGTAGATGTCAGCGTTATACCAAGAAGATCAAGATGGTCAGTTATCGGCACGGATACACCCCGAAAAGTTGGAGCAGGGCTAAATTGAGATGCAAAATTTCACGTCCTTTAATATATTTTTTTAATCTTTATCTTAAAAGCAAAGTCGCTTCCCGCTGTCAGTCCCTATGTACGCTTAGATCTTTAAAACTACGCAACAGATTTTTATGCGATTTTTAATAGATAAAGTGATGTCATGATCAAGAGGAAGGTTTATGTGTATAACATATGCTTAATATATTTAATATCAGCATTGCACCCTTGCGAAGCTGGGGCGGGTCGCTAGTAAAAAATAAAATAATAAACTGTATTTGTGAGAACTCCCCCTTAATCAAAGTACTACCATATCGTTTCAATTCTCATGCGTCGAACGCCTCGAATAGGCCTCGCCACCAATTTTTTATTCTAGGACATGCCAGTTTCCTCACGATGTTTTCATAAACCGATTTGGTTTGTTAAAAATTCTTAATAATTTACTTAAATTTGTATACAGAGGTCCCATCAGGCTAGGGGCCCGTGACATATTGCCAACCTTACCACTATATTTAGACGACTGCCAACATAACAAAAAACGACTTCAAGAACTGCATGTCTTTGAGAACATCTAGTACACAAACTACATTAATAAAAGGATAAGAACTTTAAATTATATTTATAAACAAGGCAGACTGCACTATTGTTGTGAGACATGATAAATATTTAGATGTCTTTTATTCTAAAGTGACATGTCTTAATTGACCTTTAGATGTCAACAGATTATAAGAAGTGACAGATTGGTCTTCCAGCTACGGTTATATATATAAAACGTTTGGCTGTTTGTGGATTAATTTGAGAGATGAAGCGTTTAGATAGTTCAAAGTAAAATTATAAACGGGAATGCGACGCAACGTCGCAGAAACCTGCAATGCGAATTTCTGCGATACGATTTCGTGCGGTAAAATCATCGGTTCCAGATTTTTCATCTTATACTACACACCGATAAATTTTGGTAATCCCTTGGAGGATCCATCTGGTATATTAAAAACTATCGTTTGTAAAGATAACAAGTTTTCAATGAAAATATTTTTTCATAACAAGCTTTTATAGCTCGGGATATACCTTTATTATTAATACTCATTAAGACCTTTCCAACTACAAATACGTTAGGGTTATCTAATTGTGTTACGGAGTTCCTATGCCTCCTTCCAACACCACCATCAGACCCTAACTACCACATAAGAACAAAGTACTCGTTAACACAAATCCAATGAGCCCAAACACGATAAGGTTGAGTTGTTTTATTGCTGATCTCTTATGGCTACCTTCCAGCTCCATCATCAGATCGGCTCCATCATCAGATCAGCTCCATATTATCATAATATTGCATTGCCATGCGATTTACACCTGCATCAAAATTGCAGCTCAATCGGGTGAAGAAATCTGCTTCAAAATTGAGTTGCAAGATTTGAGCCCAAACATACATAGTTACATTGCAAGCTAATAAAAAGCTTGTAAATAAGCTAAATTAAGCTCGAAACCGCGGTATTTACCACTCGGCCACCACTGATCTCGATATCTTGTGTATGTGAGTTTAAATGTTTATGAATGAACCTACAATACAGGAGTATTTCCTAGTATGTTGTAACAAACTCTGTTACCGAAAACAAAACCACAGAACCCCCAAAAACTTACATCAAAGTGACATAATTTCTTCACTCATTCACTCACATAATGTTCCTTAATTACTTCCCAGTACGATATGACCTTGCTTCCTGCTCATCAGTGACTCAAGGTCGAGAGAACAAAAGGAGCTGAGCTCTATGAGCAGTGTTGATGATTATCATCAGGCTTACGAATCAGTTCATTGACTATATTATTATGTGGCTTCAAGGTGTGGGAAGTATTGTGCTGTATTGTTTGGTACTGTGACATTATTTAGATTGTGGTTTAAGAGAAACATTGTGTTGTTAAAAGTTCGTGATGCTTTGGTAACATATTCAAACAGCATTTGTAATTTAGTTTTTTTTTTATGATTAGAAACACATTGCAAGGCAACCGGCATATCCTAGAATTAAAAAAATCGAACCCATGTGATATCCACTAATCCGTCGTGGTGCATTACGGTCCATTCTCCCCCTAGAGAGGAGGCTTGATTTTTATGGTGGGAAAAATCATCGAATGATGAATCCCGCTCTTGGGCGGAGCAGGAAAGTGTCAAACTTCTACTTACTAAACGACCCACCGTTCCTTCTTGCTTTAGTTCCAGGGCTCCGGTGTTCCGTTTTCGCATCAATCCTTACATATACGTACAAGTACATTTACGTATTTTATTATTATAAGTCACTTAATTTATATTACAATCTATTTAAAATATCTGTTATTTATTTATTGTGCACACTTACCACGAAGCCGATGTTGTCTTTTATAACCTAAAGGTTGACTGGTAGAAAATGTCTTGTAGTATTAAGTCCACCTGTGTACCACTACTGTACATTAAGTTTAAATAAATAAGTGATTTGTGAGTGCATGTACAAAGGTGAGCCCAAGAAATTCTTCCTTATTTTGTTCTTATTTATTTTTTCTTTCTTTTTTTTAATATTTTGACTGACAAAGAGATCACATTCGTAAGATCCGGTGTACAAATGTACAATATGAACCTACATAAATAAATTAAATATTTTAAAAAATTGCTCCTTCAAATAATAAAACTATAAGCCACACGCAAAACAATACGAATCAACACACGAAAACAATAATAAATATTAAACAAAAGATTTATTTCAATAAAGCGAAATAGGCGTGTAAAACAATTATAATCGAATAAGCGATGGCTGCTAGGGGGTGCTAAATAATCTGTGGCGGCGCCGTACACTGGTTCATTAGCCGACATATAATTTTAATCTTCGATTAAAGCTCAGCTATCTGTCAGATTGTAACTGAGAATAATGAGCGCAAATACTTTATGGATCAACGTTGATTAGGATAAGATTGAATTTAAATACGAGTCTGGATATGGCTGTGCTGTAATAAATTTTAGTTTTTTTCCTGTCATGAAAAAATATAAATTTTATTTATGTTTTATCACAGCAACACAATTTGGGCTGGTGACTACAACTCCACAACAAAAACGTGTATTTTGCGAAAGGGTGGGTCAGTCCCACCACATATAATTTTAATCTTCGATTAAAGCTCAGCTATCTGTCAGATTGTAACTGAGAATAATGAGCGCAAATACTTTATGGATCAACGTTGATTAGGATAAGATTGAATTTAAATACGAGTATGGATATGACTGTGCTGTAATATATTTTAGTTTTTTCTTGTGATGAAAAAATATAAATTTTAGTTATGTTTTATCACAGCAACACATTTAAGGCTGGTGACTGCAACTCCACAACAAAAACGCGTATTTTGCGAAAGGGTGGGACTGATGTGTCATTAGATCCACCCCATCAAAAAATATAAATAAATTGCTAATGCTTTAAAAAATATAGGCTGTATGTACTAATGTGTAATTAAAACAAACATAAATCTACAAATCTAAATGTAAGATGTAAAAATCAACATTGTCACTCAGCATCTTGCCTACTAAAGCCCATGACAGGCAGTCACACGACTCAAGTGCTAGGTCATCGACTCCAAACAATAGCACTCATTAGTACTCCACTCGCACTCGCTAATTAAAACGACACGTCCACACGTGTCTAGTGTCGTCACCTGCTTGACCCTAACTGTGTCAGCTGTGTTATTTGCTGAGGTTTTTTTCTAGTCTCATCTGTTACTGGGCTTTTTTTCTTGTTGGTATTGGAGCACCATAAAAACAATATTTAGTTTTTTTTTATTGTAGGTAAAAATCATCCAATGACGAAGCCCGCTCTTGGGCGGAACGGGAAACAGTGTCAGACTCTTACTGACTAAATAACCTACCCCGTTCCTCTCTTGCCTTATTCCCAGAGCCCCAGTGTAACGCTTTCGCACCAACCTTCGGCTCCAAGAGGCTTCGACCATCAAGCACGTGCATGCGACTAACGTGACCTGCCTAATCACATTTAAGGTTTGAAAGGACTTGGGGGAGGCCTTTACCCAACAGTGAGACAGTTAGGGCTTTATAAAAAATATAATCTAAAGCTTGCTTTGATGTGAGCCAGCCGAACGCAGCTAGGTTATAATGGATCAGGTACTCTTAATATTTGAGTGTCATGGAAACAAAATTGATCTTAAAAGATAGGAACTGATGCCGAAAAGACTGATTATCAGTATATCGAAGGAAGGTACCTAGGTATAGCGTTACCCAATTACTTGGATTGGGGAGGTTTGGAAGACAGTCTTCATGTAAAAGACGTGTGTAGTCTGAGTTTCCTTTCGTGATCGAATCAGGAATGCGAATATCCGCAAGAGAACCAATGTTACCGACATAGCACGAAATATCGCCAAACTTAAATGGCGATAAAACTCGCGAGAATTCGATGGATGTGAGATGCACAACACTTGGGAGAAGCCTTTGTCCAACAGTAGATGTCTTTCGGCTAAAATAATGATGATAAAAAAGCTGACAATTCCATCTTACCATAAACGCCTTAGAAGAAACGACATCTTGTTAATATCACCATGACAGACGTTGTACTTACTAAACGTCAAATTACGCGTAGTTGTCCTCGCTGGGGGACACACTCCACCTTCAAGACATCTGCTTATAGAAGTAACTGATTGCAGATAAGCCCAAAAAAGAAAAAAAAACATGTGGACTAAGCCGCGGGAGAGCTAGGAGCTAGGAGAGTTGCAAGCGTGGAGGTTTACAGCCCATTCTTTCTTCATAGATGTAAGCTAATGGCTTGAGCCATAGCAGTAAGCAGTAATGCAGTAAGACCACTTTTCTAGTCTTTCATGACATTACAAGTGATTAGAAAATTCAAATCCTTAACAAAATTGACAGTGAAAACTGTTCAACGTGAAAAACACGAATTCCAATGTAACTAAATACATGGACTTTCTCTTATAAGTGGAGCAGACACAGCTTTAATATGACCTGCTCACATACTGCACAGGCTTTGTAATAGTTTGTAAAATGTCCGCTTATCGTGGCGGAGACCCGTCTTGTGTTGCTCTGACGTGAGCCACCATGCGGCTCACACTACTTATGAGTATGTGCATTTTGTATAGTGTACATATACTCAGTTGAGTTAACTGTTATATTTATTTATGTACCTTTATATTGTATTGTAAACCAAGATTACAATTTACACAAAAGGTAACGATGTAATAAAATGTGACATTAGTATTTACATGCAAAAATTAAGTCAATCTCTAAACTTAAAACTACATAAATATGCACATAAATTAATACAAAAATATATACATCTATGTATTATAATCCACCAGCGACCCGCCCCAGCTTCGCACAGGTGCATTTATTATACACACAAAACTTCCTCTTGAAACACTCTATCTATGAAAAAAAACTTTTAAAGATCTAAGCATACATAGGGACAGCGGTAAGCAACTTTGTTTTATACTATGTAATGATTACATACGTACACAGCAAAATACCACTCACAGATTAATCTCGAAATCCCAGAAATCATAACACTTATATTTGATTATGATTTAGCGATAGAATACGTACCTACTAAGCCTTCTTTTTCATATAAATATCTCGGGCTATGGTATTTTTTGTCGATTTTTATGAAATATTTTTGGGTGGATCTCAAAATAGGTCACAAACTATTTTTCGTCTCGTCGATTTTAGTATTATCGTTATGATTGATTTTAAGTATCAATATACTTACAATCTTTATAGAGCAAAGTTTTCAAGTAGTTACCGACCTATATTAATAAGAGTACTAGTACTTATACTCGTAATAATAGTTGATGATGATCTAAAAGCCTCCCATTCCAAACTGGATTAGACACACACTCGAACAAACTTAACCTATGCCCTTCAATTGTCACAAAACACATGTAATAACACAGATCTCTGCAAGTATGTGTGGCCTGTGATATGACCAGCAATTGCTGTAAGCCCTTAAGGCTCACAGATTTCTTGGCTACAACCATTATGACTGGACTATGTACTGTTATGTATAAACATGTTTCGACGTGTGATCTGACAATTCTGACTATTAGGAAGGTCTTGGCAGATAGATTGTGAATCAATGTCTGAGGTATGTTATGTCGATGTCATGTCAAGTTTATATCATAGGTAGGTAGGTAGGCAGCAGCGGCTGTGCTGGCGTATAAACAGAAAATTTTCCTAAGGGAAAATCATCATCATCAGTTTTTTTATTGATCCCACTGCTGGGACATAGACATCCTCTCAGCTCAGTACGGATTGGAAGATGTCACATGTCTTCAAATTTTTGGTACTAAGACCTGCCGGTTTCCTTACGATGGTTTCCTTCACCGTTTTAAGAGCAGTGGTGATGAAATAAATCACACAACGTAATGCGCCCGCGACTTACGACTAACTCGGGGCTTTTACCATTCGGGCACCATTGCCCTCTACCTCCCAAAAGTTTTGCTATAATAATCGATCCTTGTTTTCACAACCCTCGCCAGGGTATCGGTCCAACTTATAGGAGGCCTTCCAACGCTGCGTCTTCCGACCATCATTCCGCTAGCAATGAATCCTAAATATTTACCCAAGCAATAACTACATTGAATGAAAATAAGAATAGTTAATCTTTTACCATTCATTTTCCATTACCATATTTTTATCATTTGTTACCCGCAGACGGTGAGCAATGGGTAGCTCGCCGTCTGATAACTGTCCAGACCGAGTCGACGACTTGCAACGGCGCGCACCGTTCCCGCGCGCCTCAAGGATTTGCCAGCAAACTGTAGAGGCCCTTCAGGGTCGAAGCCTTCTGGAGCCGCCGGTTGGTGTAAAAGTGTTACTGCGGCTCTAGGAAGATGGCAAGGAAGGATAGGGGTAGGTTTTTTAGACAGTAAGAGTCTGACACAGTCTTCCGCTCCGCCCAAGAGCGGGTTTCGTCATTCGATAATTTTCACCTACCATAAAAAAAAAAATTGTTACCCAATGAAAACATCACAAACACTGCCGTATTTGTCACAATAATAACTAAACACACACAAAACAAACACACACACATATTCAATAAATCTATGAAAATAGTACTAGGATAACATAAACATGCAGTAGTAATAAAGCTTTCTGTGCACTAACATGGTATTAGAATTTATAGGGCGAACGGATGAGATAGAAGAGGTCTGGTCCTTACGAGGTAATGCGAGTGGCGTGTACTGTACCGCCGATACGCTGTTGCGGTTTCTATGGACTACCCTCGGTAGTTGGTGCAAGGGGGGAGCGAATAGCGATTTGATCTCAGGAAAAAAAATGAAAAGAATTCTGTTCTACGTTCGTGAAGCGCAAAATCTGTGAGGTCGATATGACTGTTAAATGAAAAAAAAAAAACAAAATATATTGGATATAAGGAAGTTGTTATTGTAGACAAAACAAAACATATATTATTCTCTAGACTGATTCGTACAATTGAGACCTATTAAGTAAGATTTTTCCAACGACAAAAAAATTACCATCTGTTTTAATAAATGGCACAAAATGTGTTTAAATAGTCGTTTATTTTTTTGCTTTTGAGGTAGAAAGTAAAGCTTCTGTATAAAGTTTTTTTTAAGGCTTCTGATGTTTATCTACCAACACTCATATTTTATAAGCCTGCAAATTCTGTCTTCCCAACAATAACTAAACGATAGTTATTGCGGCAAAACAAACACCATTTTTAAAACTTCAAATAAAACGGATCATTTGCATATACAAACAACTAAAAAAATCTCACCGCAACGCTTGCGCTTTTTACTTGGGTCACACAAAGCCTGATATTGGAAAATTGTCTAAATTATTAGCTGCCTTTGTAACGGCTCGCAGCGTGGGAAAACAGGCTAGTTTTCACAGGAAATTATACTTACATAATACCGAAAGCGGTTGCGGTCACCTATTATGAAAATTCACGTGAAAATTTTTAGTAGAAAGTAAATTACTTGGACCTACTTGTAGATACATGGAGAGTCCGCCTGGTTACTCCGTTTACAAGTCTAAACGGTTGTTCGTACATTGAAATGAATCTACTACGATAGTTTAGCATATATTAAAGCTAGATTATTTGTGATTCTGTTACTGGTTTCCGTCTGTAGTTCCCTTTGCTTGAAAGTAAAAATATTTTATGGAAACTTCTTAATATGAACTCCATGTTTATTTTTTATTTTATTTGTGTTAATCTTCATGTAACCTAAGGCAAGAAGGCGGTTTTAATGCCTTAGACATTTTTTATCAGTCAGGACTTGATCATGATGGTAGTGGGGTATCCCATTTTGGAAAATGAGATCATTTTCCCAAATAATGCGTAGACACCTGACGATGCGCTAAATTAAATCCATCACTCTCCAGAAAATGAAGCGTGAAGTAGTAACAAACGTACACATATGTCTATGTGTGAAAATTGTAAAGGCGATTTTTTTTTTATTAGTCATAGACTTGCGCTTGCTTACTATGCCACCTGATGCTGAGTGCTGTTATGGTCGATGAAAAAACATTTATCTACACTAATATAATAAAGAGGTAAAGTTTGTTTTTTTGTTTGTAGGGGGTAATCTCTGGAACTACTGGTCCGATTGGAAAAAAATTAGCAACAATAGAAAGCTGCTTTACTCCTGAGTGACATAGGCTATATTTTATGTACGCGGGCGAAGCCGTGGGCAAAATCTAGTATTAAAATAAATATATATTTTTATTTATTTCAGTAAAACTGCTTATTACTATCAAATTAACTGCTGCCAGTGGCTTCACCCGCGTGAAAGTAAAAAAAATACATAATGAGATAAAACAGGCCAAATAGGTATGGGCTACTCGTGTACCAAGTATCGTCACAATCCGTGGAACCATTTAAACATGAAAAACAAATAAACTTTTGCCTTATCTTACTAATATTATAAATGCGAAAGTTACGATGTTTGGATGTTTGTTATTCAATCACGCCAAAACGGCTGGACGGATCTGGATGAAATTTGGCACAGGCATAGGATACACTCCGGAATAGGACATAGGCTAGTTTTTATCCCGAAAACCCCAACCCCAAATACCACGCGGGCGAAGCTGTGGGCAAAAGCTAGTAACATCATAAGTGTTATAAGTTAGAAGGCGGAACGTCTTCCATTGCTTCCTACACCAAATCTATTCTCAATTTAATTTCTAGCTTTTCCATCTCATTTACATCACAACCTTCTTTATTATAACGATATCAGCGTGAATTCCATTCCATCTAACTTTATTCCAGCCTCTCACCCAATAACTCCGAGCTAACAGCATTCCAATTCGTGTGTTCATATAAATTGGGCCCTTTGTTCAGCGCTCACGGAATTTTCGTTAAAATACGGAAAGTCTTCGTGAGGTGAGGATGGCCTTATACATAAAATAGGTTAGGAGTTAGGGGCCTCTCCAGTTACGGCCGTAATGTATCTCGTTCCCACGATACACATGAGTCGTGGGTGTGTTGCGCTTGCGACTTACGACTGACAGCCTGCCTGAAAGACCTCGGTTCCAAATCGAATTGAAAAATAGTGTTGTCTAATTTTTTTTTTTAAATTCCAATTTTGAAAAATGACATAACTGCTACCAAACCTTTAAAACTCACTGCCACGTAAAATTCCTATTTTCACAACAATTGGTCATTAATTTTCCCGCGCTACAAATGTCCGCGCTACAATAAATACGGTGCGCACTGTTCCTGCGCGCCTCAAGAAGTTGTCAGCAAACCGTAGGGACCCTACGGAAAGATCGAAGACAACTGGGGCCAAGGGTTCGTGCCTGAAAGGAAGGTTCTCGCCCTAGTACGTATGGCAACGTAGGAACAGGATATGTTGTTTGGTCAGTAACAGCCTGATAGATAGTGTTTGCTGCTCCGCCCAAGGGCGGAATTCGTCATTGGATGATTTATAACTACCATAAAAAAACATATAATAAATTTCTCAGCTCCATTTTACGGAGATTGCGCTTGTTTCAACAATTTTACATATTGTTCAATTGCGCAGACACTTGAGATACAAACATAACAATAATTATACATCACAATATCCACTAGGAATCAACATCTTCATCAGCCTTTTTTTTTAATTTTTCCCACTGTTGGAACACAGGTCTCCTCACTAGGAGAGGGAATGGGCTATAACCCACCACGCAAGCCTGGAGCGGATTGTTGTATTCACATATGTCTTCGAATTTTTGGTTCTAGGACATAGACATTCCTCATGATGTTTTCCTTCACCGTTTTAAAAGTAGTGGTGATGGAATAAAATCACAAAGTAATGCGCTTGGCTGGGTTTGAACTTACGACCTACAACTCGTAAGTCGGGGTTATTATCACTCGGCGACCACTGCTCTCGACACTCACTACAAATCAATTTGTGAATAATTGAAAAAGCAATTGGACTTCACTCGAAAAATTTCGCCAAAAGCTCCCAATAAATACAAAAAGCAATAAATTCACAGTCCCAAGCGGCACACATCAGCCCTGCGCCGGCGCATCGCGTGCTGAACTATATTAGCTAATAAGAGATCCGCTCACTCATTCCCTCATCAATTTCACTCCTTTACTCCGCCATTCACTGAGCGCCTCACTGCAATCACAAAAGATTTCTCTTCCTTTTTAACGCGAAATATCCAAAAAACGTTTTTTGTTTAATTTGATGGAATGCCAGCATAAATGGTAACGTACCAAGTAGAATAATGAAAAAGACGTTTTGACCTTATTATTGTAAAAAACGTGACTCTTGGAAATTTTAACAAAATGGTTAATATTTTGTATTTTTTTTTTTTTGTTGTCATTAAAATCTGTAAATAATAAGTCGGCACATAAGTGCCGACGTGAGAGATTTTAATGACAACACAATCTTTTTCGACATCAAGCATACGCTTGATGTCGAAAAAGATTGTGTTCTTTTTTTTACTTATAATTTGGTGAAAGTATTTTTTTTGGTTTGCAAATTTTATTTATACAAAACATATATTATTGTGTTTATATCCAATTAATTGCAAAACTTTTCTCATTGCATTTCAACACATTAATTTAAAGATTTCGTTTTCAACCTAACGTCTTAAAACATAGGCCATAACCTATAATAATCCTTCGATTGAATTTAAATTAATCTAGTTTTCTCAATCTAATCATCAATCTCTTCAGAGACTACCGAGGTAGGCAGGAGATACTTTGCAAGAGTTTTTTCGGATACACAGGTGTACTCTCTGTCCCTTTCCTATAAAGCTCCGCTGGAACGGAAACCTGAGACGAGAGGGAAGAAATGAAGTGCATAACCAACCACGACTTTTCATAGTTAATTCTAACGGAAAAACCCAATAGTTACTTTGCTCGGCCTGGGAATCAAACTGAAGACATAACGCTCACTAATCGTGCTTGCTACTACGAGACTAATGAGTCTAGAATTAACATCATTAATCAATCATCATTGATAAACTGCCACAATTCTTTCCTCAAACATACATTTCATATAAAAAAAATAACTTGGAAAACATTAAATTTAATAGACAATTGCATTTCAAGTACAAATGCTACTATTACCACTTAATAAGGAAGTATCTCACATTTCCTTAATCCATCACTGACAGTTGTATTAAAACTTTACAAGCTTGAACATAATTACTTGTATGACATCATCAATATCGCCATTACTGCATAAACACGTACGGAATAATTTTAATCAGAAACCTCAAGTTAACAAGTTAAGTGACATATCATGATGGAGGGTTAAAACGTAGAGTTAGAAAGCTGTATTGTTGAGAGACAGGGCTGAAGAGATGAAGATATCCGCAGGAGAAAAAAACCGACATAGTCTAAAGAATCGTCTAGCTTACGGTTGCAGGACATGTCGCTCGCAGAATAGATGAGGTAGAAGACGAAGTGTTGAAAGGCTTCCCACAAAGTGGACCTTGGGTATGACTTGATGAGGGTTACAGACACCAGGGGGCTTAGACAAAGTCACATTCTCACTAACGATAACGAAATTCGAAACTCCGAAATGTATGGAACTGACATATGCCTTCGAAAAGTCACGTGGTCAAACGTTTTCGATTCGCTAATTGTTATTAGTTGTTTATACGTCAAATTGGACGTTTTAATTCGATAACCACAGCCAAGAAGTTGTTATTTTATCGAACCAACACTTCGACTTATCGATATGTTAGTCGATGTCACTTTGTCTACCATTTTGTGGTCGACATCGTTAAGGCGAAATCGAACTTAGAAATGGATTCGACACGGAGTGCTTGCCACTTGTCTAGGGCCTCTGATGGATGCCAGACGTATAGGGCCAGATGTCACAATCCAAAATAAGCAAGCTATAACAGTACATTGTCATTGTCATGTGTGATTGTTCTTGGTGTCCCAAGAACAATCAACTTTACCCAAACGAAACCAAGCAACGAGGTACAACATTGTCTTGTGCCAAAATTGATAACGCAATCCTCAAAACGTCAAATTAAGTGGCATTGACAGCAGGGCACATTGCTTGCAGAATAGATGGTTGAGAGGGCCGAAAGATTCTATAGTGCTGACTGCGTGCCATCTGTTTTTATGTGCATTACGCTAAAATTGAAGACGCAACTCTCAAAATCTATATCTATATATATAAAAGGAGAAATTATCTGACTGACATATCAACGCACAGCCGAAACTACTGGGACAGTGAAATTTTGCACAGAGCTTCCTTTTATGACGTAGGCGAACAGTAAGAAAGGATTTTCCAAAATTTGCCCCATAAAGGGATAGAACGCGTGTTCAAAGTTTGTGCGAAAAACCTATTGTCATGCGGGCGAAGCCGCATGCAGAAAGCTAGTTATATCTATAAAAGGGAAATCACACTCGCTGATTAATCACGAAATCTCAGAAACTTTAACACCTACAAACTTATAATTTGGCAGATAGAATCATTTTAGGGTGTAGACATCCACTAAGAACGAATTTAACGAAACTCTACCTTTACGGGGATAAAACAGAGGTTGGAATTTTGTAGCGAGAAATCAACTTCCACGCTGGCAAAGCCGCTGACAAAAATATTTTAGTAACCCGAAAATGTGCGTACAAGTCACTTCTATCAATTCCTATGTCTATATCAAAGGGCACTGTTTGCATCAGCGTATCGGAGTAACAAGGACCATGGAGGATTCAGATAGACAGCTTAAGGTCCTAAGGTTATAGGTTAAACTGTAAGGCTTTAGTGGACGGACTGAGGCTAATGCAGTGTTCCGTTGATAGCTTGAACTGGCTCCTGTCATGGGTTTTGCGTATGCCTTGTAGAATATTGCTATCAATTATTCTAAGCTATGAGTAGTTACTTCTGTTTTGTTTTTAAAACTGGTCATAATTTTAATGGACTTTGAAAGCATGTAACTCATTAAGTTTTTTAATAACAGTTGGCTTTTATTAATGTTATACAGTGCAAGAGAAAAATTATAAAGTGCGTTGGAATGTTATAAAAATACGATTTTGTTTACAGTTCTTGTCAATTTAATGCACGTTTTTTTTCTTAATTAGTCTACATTTCGTTTCTTCTTAACGTCACTTATAGATACTTAAATACCTATTACCTTGACCCCGTTTTTCTATAGTCAGATTTAAAGTATTATCTGAAGAATAAATATGGCGGTTTGACATACAAAATAACCTCAGTTAAAAATATTTGGTTTTTGAAAAATCAGCCCTTAATTAACTTACATATACTTGAGAGTAATTTCGAAATTTTAATATTCAGATTTGTTTTTTGGTACGTAAAAATCATCCAATAACGAATCCCGCCCTTGGGTGGAGCAGGAGACAGTGTCAGACTCTTACTAACTAAACAACCTAACCCGTTCCTACGTCGCCATATATTCCAGGGCTAGAGCCTTCCTTTCAGACACGAACCTTAGGCCCCAGTTGGCTACGACCCTTCTGCAGGGTCCCTGCGGTTTGCTGACAACTCCATAAGGCGCGCGGGAACAGTGCGCGCCGTCGACGACTAGGCTTGGTCTGGGTAATTACCAGACGACCGGACGGCGAGCTACCCATTGCTCGCCGTCCGCAATATTCAGATATTATGTTCTTAAAACAATATTCTAACCAAATAAATCTTTACTCAATTCATTAAATCAAATTCAAATCACCAAACAGTTATTAAGGTGACATTTAAATAATTTCGAAACATTGATTGGCATGTAAAACAATTAACCGCCGTTTAAGACGTAATTATCTTCATTTAAACGATTGCAAATTCAACAATTATAAAAATTAATGCACATCTGCATTTATTTCCATAATTATGAAATTTGCATAATAGGAAAAAAAATGTGGCGATAGAAAAATATATTTTAAATAATTTAAAAGCTTGTGAAATATAGGAATGTCATCTTTTATTGACCCTTTCAAATATAACGATTAAGTATAATTCGGACGTGTTTTGATTGTCATAATTATAATTTAAAAAACCGTAACCAAACTGAGATTGCATAACTGTAATTTCGTCCTTATATTTTTTATTAAAACTTTACCTGTTTTTCAACTTACAAAATTAAAAAGTAAGAAAAGTTTTTAGACAATTTACCTTGTTCTCTACTAACCTAAGTCAATACAGGTGATCTAGTAATCTTGAGGATTAGATGTTACTTATGATATTTATAACCGATCATACAGCTTTGTGTAACTCATCCATCTGTTGGAACCGTAGGAGCGGGCTTGGCGAGCAAGGGGTAGACTGGTCGTCTGGTAACATTCCGGACCGAGCCCAAGTTGTCGAAGGCGCGCACTGTTCCCGCGCGCCTCATCTAGTCATCAAACCGTAGGGATCCTGCAGTAGGGTCGAAACCAACTGGGTCCAAGGGTTTTAGTCTGAAAGGAAGGCTCTAGCCCTGGTATATATGGTGACGTAGGAGTAGGGTTGGTTGTTTAGTCAGTAAGAGTTTGACACTATTTCCCTCTCCGCCTAAGGGCAGTATTGACGTCATTGGATGATTTTTACCTACCATAAAAAAGTATGTATTCAAAACTTCATAATAACTAGGTTTTTCACGGTGTAACCTAACTTTCCTTCCGGCTTAAGCATAGCAAATTAGTTTTCCTCTTTCAATGTTAATCAAAAACTAAAATTACCTTAACAAAAACAACAGATACTACACCAGGTGGTATTTTAAAACAAGTAAATCTCTGACCTTTGCTATTTACCGTACTATTACTTCAATTACAACTCAAGGTAAAACCGTAACTTTAAAAAATATTCCGCATTTATGTCTAACACAATAAAAATCGTAAAATTACATATCGATACAAATAATCGGTATGAATGACGACTCTACTGGGATATGAATGGGGAACGAATTTTATTCGATTATTAAGTTAACTGCTTAATTGTTTTAAGTTTTATTGCGAATTTATTATGAGGTTTTAAGTGAGGTAAAGTTTAGTTTTTGACGTGTTATTTATTATTTCGCAATATTTTTTGTAAATACTTTGCTGTAGTTATCGATAAATGATTTTATAAGAACTAATCCTTAGCTTTTTATAAATAGACTCGCGTTTGACCACTATCTCAACAAATAATAACAGTAAGAGTAGTGGTGGCAAAGTAGTAGTGAAGGCTCGCACTTACGAGTTGTACGTTGCAGGTTCAAACCCAGCCAGGCGCATTACTTTGTGTAATTTATTTGATCACCAAAATGGTGAAGGAAAACATCGTGAGAAAACCAGTATGGCCTACAACCAAAATTTCGAAGAAATGTGTTATGACGTGAACAGAGAGAGGTAGAGAAGTCTCGTAAAAGCCGCAACCAACCTACCAGACAATCCATGACCACGACCACTCCGCCAGGAGTGTACGACTGAGAAGAAGATCCAGTCCACTTCTCACATCACGCCGAAACTATTATAAGTTTATTAAAACCTTCTATTTTCCTCCCCCAGGTTCGACCAAGGCAAATCAACGAAAGGCGCGAGCAAGCTGAGACGCGACCTCATAAACGCAGAGATTGCCAACCTTCGGGACTTGCTGCCTCTCCCCCCTTCCACCAGGCAGCGACTGTCACAGCTCCAGCTCATGGCGCTCGTCTGTGTGTATGTGAGGAAGTCCAACTACTTCCAACAAGGTATGTTTTTACTGCTATACTTATAAGATCAACCAATTTGTACTATTCACTAGCTTTTGAGCTCTGAGTTTATTTCTGTGTTTCTTCTCAGGGTGGTCAGCAGGAAACACTGGACTTTTTACAAAATAAATATCATTTATGATTTTATCATTTGCCCGCGGCTTCGCCTCCAGGATAGAAAATGCGATAAATGAAGAACCACTCGATCGATTTTGTGCTAACTTCACATAAACCATCTACTAAATAGTCCGAACAAAACCTAAAAAAAAAAAAAAAAACCTAAACATTTGGTTTGGATATGTGACGTGCCTGTTCTTGAGTTTAAAAATTACAACGAAAAGTGGCATTGATTTTTATACATATTGATTACTTAAAATTTGCTTTTGTGTTTTTATTATTATTTTTTTGTTTCGCTGTGATTTTGCATTCATCCAATATGTCAAGTTTAGAAAATATTTTGTTTTTGATACGGTATACTATCATACTGTTTTATTATAACGTTGTTTCTGCAGTACCTATTTCGTTGAAAAATGTATCGTGTCAGCCTTCTTGGCAAGTTTCGCTAAGTTATTTTATTTATTTGTATCTATGGTTCCTTAATATTTTTTTTAGAAAAAAAAAAAACTGTTATTTTAAAAGAATTTTTTAGGTCCGATCTTCTTCTTCGTCTCGAATCGATGGATTCCGCTTCTCTCAAAGTTTTTAGTTTAGGGCCAATAAAAAATAACCAGCAAATAACAGAACACAGATGGATTTAAAACAGTAAAAATCTGGCATACCCTCTCGCCACTCAGGACGAGAACGTTGTTTGTTTTGTCAGTTAAAAAATGAATGTACTAATATAATGTAATGTGAAGTGTGACTCAGCTGTAAACTAAAGAAAAATCTATAGTACTCGCATCAGCTAGTTCTAATTAAAACTAAAACAGAACGGGTCCCGAACGGATATCAGTGGTAACTTGACAAGCACTTGCATCGCTAACGAAGCGTGCTTAAATTAATACGTAATATGAGCGAGCCACTCCCCGTAACGTGCCCATGCGTATCCTTTACTCATCACATTATGTATGTATGTATAGGTATATGTTAGATATAGAGATATGTTAGATGCATTGTTGTGCATATACAGTACCTAATGCTGCTGTGTATACCAAATTATAGGTAAATTTTATAATTTTGCTTTCTTTAGTAAGTATATTAAGTATATTAGCTTCTGCCTGCGACTTCGTCCGCGGAAAATTTCTTGTAGTGATAGCTCGGTTAACATCCATGTTATATAAATAATTTATAGCCTATGTCACTCAGGAGTAAAGCAGCTTTCTATTGTTGCTAAAATTTTTCCAATCGAACCATTAGTTCCAGAGATTACCTCCTACAAACAAAGAAATAAAAAAACTAACTTTACCTCTTTATTATATTAGTGTAGATTTACTACATGGGACCAAAAAATTGCATACATAATAATGCTATGCTGTGTATGCTATATTATAAATATTTAATTTTGCTTTTTTAATATATTGAATATATTTACTTCAAGAGGCCAAAAATATTAATCTGGTATTATAACAAGTTCCTACCGACGTAGTTGATATTTTTTTAAACATATTTTTTAACAGTTATCACAAATCATCGGATTGGTTTGCAACTGTTAATTCAAAACAGAATAACGTAATTTTTGTTTTACATGCTCTTTGGAGTTTTTTATTCCTATACTAATACTATGAGACCTTGCTTCTTTTTTTATATTATAACGTATCTACACTAATATAATAAAAAGGTAAAGTTTGTTTTTTTTTTGTAGGAGGTAATCTCTGGAACTACTGGTCCGATTGGAGTAATTTTAGCAATAATAGAAAGCTGTTTTACTCTTGAGTGACATAGGCTATATTTTATGTATGCAGACGAAGCCGCTGACAAAAGGTAGTTTTTATATAATATGCTTAGTTATTTGAACTTCTAAATTCATCTGAAATATTGTGATTTTAAACTGTGGTTTATATAAATTTTAAAGGTAAAGAAAAATGCACCCAGTGCTTAAAAAAATAGGTAAAGACATAATATTTACTTCGTGGAGGATATGTAAAGATAATCTTGTTAATAAAAAAAATAGCTGTCAATATAAACTAAATACTTAAATGTTTCTATAAAAAACTACATATAACTTAAAAAAAAACAAAAGTTCCCCATACCAAAGGTCACCAAAGTGTTATGTATTACGAAACCTTACCTTGAATATTTTATGTTCACTTATACCATGATAGGTAACTACGCTACGCCGACCATTTAGAATCTCTCCTTCAAGCTTCATTTATCGAGTTAAGACAAGGCCGAATTTCACACACGAAACACACACGCAAAAAAAAAACAGCAAAAAAGTACTAAAAATATGCAATTACGTAAGAAAACGAAGTTCTCACGATGTAACAGTTAGGCGGCTACTGTCGGCATAAAAAAACAATAGCGTTTTGGTTTTGATAGGAAAATTAGTCTGAATTAGCGGTCCGAGGTCTGGCTACCGGTCCGATGGTTATTGGTCCTAATGGTGCCTGCAGGGAATCGAACCCTGGTCGGGCTGTCACGCCCGTACTGCACGCTAAGGCACGCCGTTCACATGGTTATGAGACGATGGAATTTAAGACGAAGTTGAGCGCATTATTTTGTTTAGTGATTTAAGATTTTTTGATTTTAATTTATTGGCTTTTGATTTTAATATCTTGTGATTGTTTTAATAAAACAATCTGAATGAAATCTGATCACAGAGCAGTGGTGGCCGAGTGGTAACGGCCCCGACTTTTTCAGTCAAAAGTGAATAGGTTACTTTTAGTCTAGGTAAACCTGCTCAATCGTAAAAAACATCACAAGTATACATACGCGAGAAAATATATGATAGTTCTGTCTGTCTGTCACGTCACAGTTAAATTACCAAATCGATTTTGATGAAATTTGGTGCGAAATGTGCTTTAACTCCAAGGAAGGGCACAAGCTATTTATTATCTGAATTTGTTTATCTGACTTTCCTTTCTATTTTATTGCACTTATCATTGTTTATCTCTCCATCACCCTACGGTTGACTGGTAAAAAGTACCTAAGGCATTAAGTCCGCCTATGTACTTTTTTGTGCAAAAAGTGTTTAATAAATAAATAATAATTATTATATCAGCAAACCGTAGGGGCCCAATAGGGCCGATGCCCGCTAGGGCCGCAGGCATTTTCTAAAATAGAAACAGGTGAAATAGGTGTAGTTTTAGTTAGCAAAAGTCTGACATGCCCACATCGCGAGAGAGATTTATGGAAAAGCTACCTAGAGTTAGCTGGATTATTACAAATAAAATCATACATAATTTAAATCCATAATCAAACTATCGTAGTATAATATTTCACTAACCATACCTTTCATCGACGGTGCGCACTGTTCTCGCGCGCCTCAAGGAGTTGTCAACAAACTGTAGGGGCCCAGCAGGGTCGAAGCCTCTTTGGACCAAGAGTCGATGCGAATGCGTATTACCTTGGCCCTAGGATCAAACCAAGGAAGGAACGGGTTAGGTTTTTAGTCAATAAGATTTTGACACTAATTCCCGCTCCACCCAATGGCGGGATTTGTTGACACTGTTTCCCGACCCACCCAAGTGTGGGATTTGTGATTGAATGATTTTTACCTACCATAAAAAAACCAATCATACCTTCTTTGCAGATTACCAATGTTTAATTAAATTTGACCTGCAATTTGAACCAAAAACCTCAACAATTTCTGCATCACCAAACTACTGAATATTTCATAAAACATTTAGAATAATCAATCGAGGAATTCCAGTTGCGTAGCTCCGAAATGACCCTCAGTAAATAAGCTTTAACCTTCCGGACAATGAATTCCTATCATACATACGTACGTAGCTCACTGTCATGTAAGCCGACATTGCTCACATTTTGCCGAGGTTCCCCCGGGACTGCCGAGTTACCGGACTTCTTGCTTAGTAAGTACAACCCTATTCTGGTCATCGTTTGTTTACCGGAGTAAGGTACTAGGGCTTTTTTACAAGCTTTTATTTAGTTTCACCTGTCCCGTTGTCTGTCGTTCTGTAATCAAATCTTGCAACTTAAATTTGATCCACTTCCCGGTTTCCGATTGAGCTGAAATTTGGTATACACGTTTAGTTCAGATGACAATGCAATATTATGATGACATGGAGCTGATCTGATGATGGAATCGCGAGGTAGCCACAGGAACTCTGTAATTAAACGGCACAACCACGTCGAGTTTGGGCTCGTATGAATCGTCTTGACGAGTTTTATTTATATAAGTATAGACCACCGCTATAAAAGCTTGTTATGAAAAAAAAAATTTTTCATTGAAAACTTGTTAACATGCGATATCAGTCAATCAGTTCTCTTGCTCTAGGCCGAAGCAGGATGGCGTGTGAGACTTTTACTGACTAAAACTTAACTTACATTCTTTCAATTGCCTTGCGTTCATGGACCACGTGTCAACCCATAGTCTCATTAGGCTTCAATCCTGATGGGCCCCTTTATTCGCCCAAGTTGTCGACGGACTGTACGCACGCCTCATGGATTTGTCAGCAAACCATACGGGCCTAGCTGGGTCGAAACCTTGTTTTTCAAAGAAAGTCTCAATCCTGGTATGAAAGGCAATGAAAGAACAGGGTGGGTTTTTAAATCAGAGTGCCTGACACCATATCTCCTGCTCATGTGGATTTGATTTTCCCCAAAAAAAAAGGTCAGTTCTTTACTTATAGACGCATCATGGCTAAGGAATTGTTTAATTTTAATCTCATGGTGATCTAAACATCTTGTTTCAAAGACGAGCTGGGATTTGAGGAAAGATTGGTGTCGTTTGAGGACATGTAGGTTAGTTACTTAAGCTTGAACCAAAGCAATAAAATTCTCTTAATTAAAATGTAAAAGTTTAATCCCGGTTTGTTAATATTTCAAACTTTTTTTATTAACCAATTCTGAAGTATTAAGACACTCATGTGTAAGTACCTACGTCACCAATGTGGTGTGTTTTTTTCTTAAATCTCAGTTTTTGATTGGTTGGCTTTTATGGGTTTAATATAAGAAAACCCAACTATGGTTTAAGCTCCTAAGCCTGTGTACATCACCATTTCTTTTATTTCATCACCAGCCTTTTTAATGTTCCCACTGCAGTGACACAGGCCTCCTGTCTATGAGAGCGGGCCAAGTTCGGTTTGGTATTTCTTTTATTTATATTAATGTAATTGGTGTACAATAAAGAATATAAGAGAAAAATGTTGTGTTAAATATTTTACAGACTACCCATACCACGTCTTCAACTTTCAATTATTATTAATTAAAAAACCGGATGTAAGTCAGAAGTTACGTAACATACGCACTTTAGTCGTGTAGTTGCGAACATCAGCCCGATATACAAATATAAATTCAGAAACTTTTAAAAATGTTGAGCTCCCGTCTTTAAAATTTTAATATCTGCCGAAGAGTTTCATAATTTCACATAAATAATGCCCAATAAAGAAATTAAAAAAAAAACTACTACAAGAAGGTCGAATAGATTACAAGAATAAAAAATCTATGTTCACAAATTAGAGTTTTTTTTTAATTTATTAAACTTCCAAGTTTAAGTGCTGTCAATATTTTTTATCGATAAAAAAACGATTAAGATAAAATGAAATAGCTTAATTTGTCAAAGCTTTAACATTTAAACATCGATAGATTTACGATAACGGTAACATTTAGAACGTAAGTGAGATTGATTTAAATTAATCATTTTCTGGGGCATTTTGATTTGATTTATTACTTATTGCAGTATTTAGTTTAATGATATTTGAACAGCTGTGGTAATTTTTATTTATTGCTAAAATTGGTACTGTATCTATGGATAATCCATAACTATTTTTTGTTTCAACTTGAGCCATTAATGTCGAGTTTTATTTCGTTAATCGACTCAAATGACGCAATATCGATAAGTAATAATCGATAAAGAATAGGGGTTCGGGCCACTCGATAAACGTTCGATTGTCCACGGGTCGTGGGAAACGCATTTTGCATATGATTTCGCTGAGCTCGCTTCTCGATGATGCTTGACTCCTCCATAGTTTAGAATTTGTTGTTTTATTGGCTTTAGATGGATGGCTAGTTTTATGCCAACGATAGGCTATAACAATAAACTCCTCAAATCCCAGGATTATTTCCTTGTGTATGTATTTATTGATTGTTGAGAATAACTTTTTTCAATCAGAAAAAAAGTACGGTAACCATAAATTGTATATGATTAACATTTCCTATATTTTCCCACGAGCCATTAACTTTAACACTAATTTTTTTATTGTGGTAACAAGAATATTTTTTTTTAGTTCGTTTCACAAAAAATCTGTAATTTATCTAATAGTCTAGTTTAATAATAATTTAGTTAAGATTTTTTGTATTAAGCAGCATACTTATTAGGGTATTATTATTAGCTTCTGCTAGGTGGAACATACTCTCAGGATTAGATGTATCCTATTCTATAGTTAGACCATGTTAGCTGCCTGCCAAAGTCTACTCAATTATTTAGACCTCAAATGATTACCAATCAAATACATACATATTTTTGCGTTGTTAATATTAGTGTGTTGTGATAGGAATATAGTTGGTAATTGGTCATTTTTTATAATGTGTATAAGGTCTTTTCCCAACACCATTATTTTTGCACTTAAAAAAAAATTGTCAACTATCACAACATAAACAGTAAACTTTATCGATAAACAACCCCACGCATTCCCATCACTATTCCCTCTCAACATTATATCGCACCATATGACTCCAGCAGTGCGTAACACCAATACAGACAATTACAATTCCCAGTGTTATAGGCCTAAATGCTGAAATTACCGACTTACGTCCCTCATATTATCGATCACGCACTCCTTTGGTATTTTCTCAACAATTTTTGCATACCACCCTGGGAACTATTGATATGTGAGATCGTTTTCTCGGCCCTAATTAAGTTGCAGTGCTTGCGAATCTGTTATTTGCGTTTTGTTATGCCGTTGTGATGTGAGGAGCTCTCTTGTAATTTTGAAGTTTGAAATTGCACAGATTCTTTTGATGTTTTGATTGTATTAAAGTTTTTTTCAGTGATTTTGTTGTAACTGTTAGAGATTCATTATCATTACATAGTAAAAAACAAAGTCGCTTCCCGTTATCTGTGTATGTATACTTAGATCTTTAAAACTACGCAACGGATTTTGATACAATTCGTTTTTTAAGAGAAAGGTTTATATGTATAATACATGCATAATGTATATATTTAATACCAGCATTGTATCCGTGCAGGTAGGTCGCTAATATATATCTACAAATCAATAAATGTTTAAACAAAAAAACTGTTATATTATTTTGCTTTTTTATCATTGGACAAAATAAAAGTCAGTTGCCAAAATAACAATGTTGTGCCAAGACACGTTTTGGTTGCACAAGTTATTGTCTGAGTCAATCCTATTTCTGTCAATTGCTATCGCTCATCAGAATGTCACTTAGCCAAGAAACCGAAGGTCAGTCCACCTTAAAAAGATTGACATGACTAAAATAATGAAACCAAATTTTTCTTATCTTCCTTACCAACTGTATTACATCAGCTACATTTAATATCAATCAAAAAACTCTTCTAGTATCTCAAGTGATTCATCACAATAGTTCAGTGAACATAATTGAACCCGTGACCTCACGATCAACGGTTGCTGTGCTTATTGACTGCCGATCACTGCACCCTTGGGCTATTGTTGTTTCTTTTTGACCTCTACTTTCCTACATCAAGATAATCATTATGTATTAATATTTGAGATAATTGCTTTTAATTATAATTTGTTCTGAGATTTTGTCCAAAGATTTTGATCGGAGATAATTTATCGAAAAACCTTACTAAGTACCCTCTCCTCGGGTTTTTTTTATGTTTGGTAAAAATCATCCAATGACGAATCCCGCCCTTGAGTGGAGCGGGAAACAGTGTGAGACTCTTACTGACTAAACAACCTATCCCGTTCCGGACGCTACCTATTGCTCGCCGTTCGCTCGCCGTCGCCGTCGCCCGCGCCTGTGTGGCCACGAAGAGCGGGTTGTGTTTAAACATAATAGCAAACTCAGCTTTTTAATATTCCCACTGCTAGGCCCAACATCCTCACTAGGAGAGAGAATGGGTGGTTATTCACTACGCGGAGCCAGTGCTAATGCGATAAGATGTCACATTTCGTCGAAGTTTTGGCCTTAAGATATACCAGTTACCTCGTGATGTTTTTTTATTTCACTCTTGTACAGTACGGCTCGACGGCTACCGGATGGGCGGACAGCGAGCCATTGCTTACCGTCCGCAATCCCGCGCCATCCTCTTGGGGGTAAAATTTCAAAAAATTCTTTCTTATCGAGTGCCTACGTCGTACAAATAACAAACCCTCCAAGTTTCAGCATCCATGAATCAGTCATTCAGGGCAAAGCATGTTATAGGTATGGAACATGGGTAATATCTATAAATATTTATATAATAAAGCGGCAGCGGTTGTTTTTATATCCGGAGTATTAAAACATCGATTATCTCAGAGTTATAGTTTATTGTCGGAAGCTAAGTATAATGATCTGACGACGAACTACCGATGTTTATATCATTGCGTGTAATAGTGTTAAAGTGTTATTAGTAAGGTTACTCTTAATGGAAGATTGGAATGTTCGAGTCTATTAATCATTATTTGAAAATTTTAACTGCATTTTTTGTGTTAGTTAATTTTGTTGTGCATTAAAGAGTCAAGGGGCATGGTCGAATTTGTTGATAAAGGAAGCTAATATTCGGAGAAGCAAAAAAAATAGTGTTAAAGCTTGCAGTGCTCCTATAGCTCAATCTTTTAAAAAGTAAGAGTCTTCTAGAAGAGACCTCAAGATGTCTAAAATGCAGGGTATAAGCCTACTGGCGCCCCGGTCCGGTTTCTGAAAGGAAGATCCAACACTGGTATGAAGGCTAAGAAGGAATGAGGTGGGTCGTTTAGTCAGTAAGAGTTTGACACTGTTTCCCGCCCCGCCCAAGGGCGGAATTCATCATTAGATGATTTTTTCCACCATAAAAAAGATGTATAAAATCATGTCATGACTTTTCCCGATCTGGATGGAGACTTTACTGACTAAAAGCACTTTGTCCTCTAGTTGCTGATTGAGTTCTAAGAAAATGGGTTTCTTTTAGTCTAATGTCTATAAGATTATTTGAATGAGTTACCATTGCCTTAGAACGCAAAAGGCAAATGATAGAATATAGGTGTGTTTCAGTCAGTAATAGTCAAGATATTTGCACTCAAACCACAAACAGCGGGAAAAAGTATTTGATAATTTTCCAACTAAAAAAGGACAAAAGAAAGATCCGCTACGCAGGCAACTTTGACATACTAAAACCAAAGGGTTGAAAAAAAAAATCCAATCTCAAACAGAGGTAATTTATATATTTAAAAAAACACTTAACTATCCTTATAAATAAATTTATGTATATACATAAATAAAACCACACTTAAGTACTAACTAAGAGTAATCTAAAGTCAAAAACCTCTTCCACATCGCTGTCGACTGGTAAACCACCCAAAAGGATGGCTGGCTAGAATTCCACGCTATGTGGCGATGATTTTTCTCTGTCACGCGAAGTGTCAACAGTAAGTAAGTAAAGGGATTACTCGCAATTTTAATAAAAGAGTTTCAAACACCATACCTACCTAAACTTCCACCACAAGGCAAATGCCATATGATGGAAGTTTAGGTGCTGAAGGTGCTGAAGTTTACTGCTTGACATAGGCCTCCCTTAAGTGTCATCACAATGACTTATCCTGTGCTTCTCACATTTACGACCCTCACTAGGTCGTTGGTCCACCTTGTGAAAGGTCTTCCAACATTGAGTCTTACATCACTCCAAAACCTTTCGTCCACATCGACCATCAGTTCTGCGAGCAATATTCTCTACCCACTGCCAACTTTGGCAATTCTTCAGGCTATATCAATAACCTTGGTTTTTTTTTTTTTGCGGATGTCATCAATTTTGAACTGTGTTACATCATTTGATTGTGTCAACAAACTTTTCAAAGTACTTTGTAGTCCAAACAGACCCTGGCTCTAAGGCCAGGGCCACACACGAATCGATTCTTCGACATAGCAATAATTATAATAAAAATTATGTGCCAGCAATTTGCGATTCGTCTCAAGACGACCTTGTCGATGAATTTGTACGAAATGATCACTTTTGTTCACAAAAATTACATCGATTCATTCATATAATCGAGTAATTATAGCTTTTGTGTGGTGATTATCTTTGTGATCGAAATTATACAAAAAATATTGTAGTGTGCCATATTGTACACGATCCATGAGTACATGTTTGTTGGTAGCAGTAGCATTTGTTTGAGCTCGAGGCTACTCTTGTATGTTTTTTGTGCCTAAAAAAACAAAGATAATTCATACCGTCTGCATAATTGGGTCGAATTTATATTACAATGCTACAATAATAGGGGGGAATCGATTTTCAGTCAGTGAAACAATATTTTTTTTTTAAAAAAACTCCTCTCTTTAAAAAAAATGTAAGTATAGGGGTAATGTAAATAAGGTATGCTATGCTTATTTATTAGAGTTAGATATGCTCGTTAGGCTATACCCACGTTTTTTTTTTTTTTTTTATGGTAGGTGAAAATCATCCAATGACGAAACCCGCTCTTGGGCGGAGCGGGAGACCAGTGTCAGACTCTTACTGACTAAAAAACCTACCCCGTACCTTCCTTGCTTTATTCCTGGAGTCGAGGTAACAGTTTTCCACCACCCTCTAGGCTCCAGGAGGCTTCGACCCTGAAGGGCCCCTGCAGTTTGCTGACAACTCCTTGAGGCGCGCGGGAACGGTGCGCGCCGTTGACGACTTGGACTCGGTCTTACCAGACGATCGGACGGCGAGCTACCCATTGCTCACCGTCCGCGAATACCCACGTAAAAGTAGATTTTTTCAAACAAATTTTGGATCCTCGTTTCACTCCAAAACCCCTGCACCTTCCGATTAATGTATCTGCGTGCCAAATTTCAGCGTAACCTGTTCAGTGCTTTAAGCTGTGTGTTGATAGATCAGTCAGTCAGTAACGTTTACTTTTCATATAAAGACTAACAGCATTAGTTTAGTGGTGATAAAATCAAATGTACAATAAATTCACATAGATTCTCTAGTCAGGCGGATCATCGTTTTAGCCAAAACTCATCCATTACTAGACATAGACCTCCCCAACTATTATATAGTATACTGCTATAGGACCTACCGCCCTAGTCAAGTTACAATCGTATCGTTTAGAGTTAGCGCTTCTCAACAAAGGAATTGGGGTCGTAGCTATCTTCAAGCGCTAACTCTAAACGAAACGATTGTAACCTGGTGAGGGGGCTGTACTTTTAACTTCTATTAGATACCTCGATGCTGTCTAACGGTGCGTGAATAGGTTACTTCTAGGTAAGCGCTCCATCGTCGACCGCATCGTCGCTTTCCATCAGGTGAGATAACGATCAAGAGCGAACCTATAATCAATAAAAAAAATAAAAAAGAAATGTACTGCATTGCCACTTTAGTTTGACAATTATTCAGACCTAATCGGCAACCTTGGTCCTCCTGCAAATATCTTCATTTCTGATTCGATCTAACAAGAAATACTTCAAATTTATCATATTATTATCACATATATTAATCATTGCAAGCAAGCGTTGATGATCAAATAGGTAGTATTCGATCAGATAAGATATAACCTCCAATTTTATTGGGCATTAGATACGAGTAAATAAATATTTCTCAACATACATCAAGTTTATCATAAAAAATGTTAGTAAATTAAAAAATAGTTCCTTGATCAGCGCAAAGATAATTTCATTGCATATTTTGATTAGTGGTGTGTAAATTTTGATTTATTTATTAGAATTATGATCTATGTTTAACACGAAAAGCTTATAAATTTAGTTCTTTTTATTTCCGTGCGGAATAAGAATAAAATATAAAAATAATAATAGAGTAACGGTTTTCCGTAATTTTTTTATTTTTTCCTGTTAGATATGTGATCTCTTTTAAATCTTGGTTGTACATAATAGATCAGAAGATTTAAAGGCAACGAAGGGGCCTAAACTTAGAGTTCCTTGCATGGTCAAATCAGGAATGAAAATATCCGCAGGAAAACCAAGGTTACCAACATAGAATTGTCAAACATAAGAGCAAGCGAGATTACTTGAAGAATAAACGGTCGAATGCCTAAAGAGCTGGGAAGGACCTGGACCTGGACGTGGACAGGACCTGGTAAGGGTCCAAGGCAACTAATGGATGCGTCAGGAGCAGGCTCGGAATCGAGGTCTAGATGCACGTGATGAGGATCGAAGCCTCCTAGGGTCATGTAAATGTCAAAGTGTAACACCATGGCCCTGAAAATACGGCGAAGAAAGAACAGAGTGGGTTTTTAGTCAGTACAAATCTGACTCTATAAGGGCGGGAGATGTGGGATGATTTTTGTCCACCATAAAAAAAAAATGGATGCGACGTAAAGAGGCGCCTATTACACAGAAAGATTTGCAAACAAACATTGCAAGTTGAATAAAAGCTTGTAAAATTCACTATATCTCTGTTAAAAATCTAAGCCAATCCTGTATAACCTACAAAGATTAAAGCTAAGGTAATCGTGATAAGCACGGCGCATCACCGTATGATTACTCCGCGGGAAGGGAGCGGCCACACCGACACTTAGCGCCCTATTATCGACATATCGCAATTGTTTGTTCGTTTGTGTTTACAATTGCACTATAATTAGAAATAATTACTGGGAGTGGGCAGTAAATTGTGGTGGTGTGTAGTTGTTCTAGGTACGGCTAGTGCGGGAACGTTTATGCTTTTGTTTTTTTTTTGTTGGTGTTTGTTTGACCGTGTCAATTTGCTTGTTTTATAAACGAGTAGTTAAGTCTTGATAGGTTTTTATTGAGAAAATAAACAAGCTTATTTGTAGGAGATATGCTAGTGCTGTGCGATCAGTTTGATTAAACGTTATTAGTACTTGTATATCTATCGCAGATATTGTCAAATACACTTTTGTATTAATTCAGTTACTGTTTGACCGAGCGAGGGCAGTGGTGGCCGAGTGGTAAAGACCTCGACTTACGAGTTGTAGGTCGTGGGTTTAAACCCAAACCAGCCGCTTTACATTGTGTAATTTATTACATCACCACTGCAGACCTCTCAAAACGGAACATAAAACTCGAAGACATCTGTGACATCTACCAATTCGCACTGAGCCTACGCGATGTATATTCATATATTGGTCTGTTTCCCAGCAGCGGAAATATTAATAGGGCTTATGATTGACAAATTTTGTAATCTTTTATTGTTTTATGAAATTAAGGTGATAGATACCGAGTTCTAGAACTGTGTTGTCATTTTAAAGACAAAGCCGTCGAATACCTTTCTGAAAATAAGCCCTAAATTTTCAAAGGGAACAATCCAATATTTAACTTTCATTCACAGACCAATTTCCGAAATTCTAACTCATCACTAACCCGCACTGGGCCCGCGTAGTAGATTACAATCCATTACCTCTCCTCGAGAGAACAACATAAGGCTGATGATAAGCTGTGCTAAGCTAACTGACCACCATCTCCGTCAACAACATTCAAACGTAAAAAAAAAAACAGAGTTTAACATCACAAATCCTGCTATATTAAACAAGTAATTAAACCGCAATATAAACAACATTAACACTTAACTTTATCGCTATTTAACACTACATATACATAACTAGATCAAGTATATAAGCAGTGCCAACGTTAATCCAATTAGCGTCTGGCTCGCTATGTCACATTACCATATCATTTGAATTTTAAAACAGATAGAAAATTACATGGAACCTGTTATGGAAGCAGGTGTATGGGTCCACTAATAGATATAGGTGTTGCCTAAATATAATTAGTGGTTATGCTAGGACAAATTAGTGTGTAGATCAAGTCTTGAAAGCGCACTTTTAATAAGCGGGCGGGGTACTTTTATCTTTATGACATATAGCTGTCAGTATTTCTATATCCTGATCTGTAGATATGATAATATTATTATATTATCATATCTTACTATTGCTCAATTTATTAAAAGAAGTTTGAAAGTGGTGCCGATGACAGAATTATTAATATTTTTTTTTTTTTAATAATATTCGACGACCATCACACAACGTCTAGTCTCAAGCTAAGCAGAGCTTGTGTTATGAGTACTAGACAACTGGTAAACATACTTATATATTTCTAAATACATACATAATATAGATAAATTACACTCAGACACAGAACAAATGATCGTGCTCATCACACAAACATTTGTCCTGGGTGGGAATCGAACCCACGACCTCCGGCATAGTAGTCACGGTCACTAACTACTATGCTTCAGGCCAGTCTTGGTATGGTCATGTATACAGGAGGGATAAAATACATATTGTTACTAAAGGGGCGGTAAGTATACACGTGGACGGATGGCGAGGGCGGCTAAAGAAAAGAAAGATCGGTTGTGTACGCACCATACTCCCAGCCGCTATGAGTGTTCTTTCTCTGTTATTACAGTGCGTTTCTGAAAATCTCTTACACATTCGCTACGCGATCATTTGAATTATATGGTTTAGTCTTAGTGTCTTATAATTTTTGTTTCTAGGACATGCCGGTCTCCTCACGATGATTTCCTTCACTGCGCAAACTCTTCAAACGCACCCACGACACAGAAGCCATTCGTATTTTGAGGAAACGTTTTAAAAATAAATTAATAACATAGCCCTACTTTAGGCCGTAAAATCGATCATCATCATCATTTCACCTGAAATCCGTCCAGGCGTCCACTGCTGGACATAAGCTTCCCAGAAATTCGATTCAAACGCAAAAAATATTTATCTATGAAGATTTTACAATACTTTAGTCTAAGTATTTTTACGATTATTATACAGAAGACATTTCCATTACAAAAACTTGCGTATTAATCGATTGAGTGATTATCTCCACAAGATCTATTGTGGCCAATAAACACGCATAATTCATATTATACGCCTAACCGTGTCGTAAGTGCGATTCTGGTGTTACACGTGCAACCTCTGCTTAGCCAAAAATGTTCATTTGATAAATACAAAAAAAAAAAACTATGGTGGCCCGTTTATCTGTCAAGACACTGTGTTGACTTAAACAGAAGAATTTTATATTAGCGCCTCGCGCGCGCGGGCTATATTATTACGCACGCTTTTTATAAAATCGTATACAAAATTATAAAAAAAAGAACTTTTTTCTGATTTCTTTTCTAGGAAAGAGTGTGTACGACAATTAGTAGCGTTTATTTAGCCTTTTGACTTTAGTAATTACAGACACAATTAAAGAACAAAAGGTGTACGAACGTCGGCCCTTGCGAGTGGGGCTTAATGAATTAACCCCTCGGTCAGGTTCCTCAGAAAAAGGCTTTTGATAAACAGATAGATGGATTACAAAATGATCCTATCACGGTTCCGATTTTTCGAACAGAAGAACTTTATTTAAAAATTAAATTCAAAGTGCGTTTTGCCTCATTGTTTATACCGCGTACACCAAAGGACTCTTAACAGGGCAGGGGTCTGTCAATTACTCTGTACTTGTGCAACTTTATAAACATTAGTTTAAATAAACCTTTAGGGCCAAATTCTAAAGCCTTCCTTTCAGACACGAACCCTTGGCCCTAGTTGGCCTTGGGTTAAAGCTTAAAAATATCTGTTTCTCATAAAGAGATGAGATGCAACCATTTTTTTTTATGGTGAGAAAAATCATCGAATGACAAATCCCGCCCTTGGGCGGAGCGGAAGACAGTGTCAGACTTCTACTGACTAAACGACCTACCGTTCCTTCCTGCCTTAGTTTAGTTCCAGTGTCCTGGTGTTCCGCTTTCGCATCAACACTTGGCTCGAGAAGGCTTCGACCCTGCTAGGCCCCTACAGAGAAGCAACCATAGCTTCAGAAAATAGAATTTATTATATCATTGTACTCATTTAATAAGTAACATACGCATGTTTTACTGCTAATGCTAAGGTGATGATTCACAATACAATACTGCCTCGGGCAATTTATTTCAAGAGCTATATATTTATTGCCTACCGTATCTGCTAAATCTTTCATATTAATTTATTTCAATTTTGTTATTTATTAGCTTGAAATTAAAAGATTGAATTCGGAATTTCACTTAATGATTTTGAAATTTATTTTAAGGAATAGCCTATTTAACATGAAGCAAGTGATATTCAAAAGTATTGCTTTTCTCCTGAGGCCCAGGGTCTTCATTGACGCCCAGGGTCTCTTTCTGGAAGATAGGCTTGGCCCCAGTGCCAAGGGCAAAGAGGGAACGGTGTGTGGTGAGAGCAGGATTCGTCATTGAATGGTTTTTGCCCACCGTAAAAAAGTATTGCATTTGTTTTTTTTTTCTTATTTAGTATAGATACAGAGGTTTGGAAGGAAGCTCAGGCAGATATGTACTGACCAATTCATAAAGTTTTTTTTTATACATATGAATTAGGCATGAAATATAGAATTTCCAAAGATACGATAAGACGTAAAATTTATTTTATGTGATCGTTCTTCTTTACATAATTTCTATCATCTAAAAACTGTTTACACTTCGTGCAACCTCATGATAGGCCTGACATGTCCATTACAAAACAAAGATCATCTCAGCGATCAATCATTTCATCAACACACATTTTCACCTCAACTAAAAAGGCCTAACCTCAAAGCCGGTTTTGACAAGTAACACCAGGCGGCAAACCATGGTTTGTGGGTCAAGGCTCTTAGCAATCTGGGTCCTATTCATACACCCTGAGATTTATGGCAACATTTATTCACTATTATTACGTACCAACCTTACAATTGAATATTATTTTAATATATGTTGTTACTTATTTCTTATGACTGTATTGAAACCTTGAATTGATAATGGGAATCGCAGATATGTAATTTTGTTTCAAAGTTTATAGGAATATTAAGTGTTGATATTAAGTTTTATATGTTATTTGAGCTGGGTAATATAAGCTCGAAAAGTTTCTACATACTAAAAGTCCGAGATATACCTATAGTTTTGTTATTTTATTTATTTTCTTGAGTATGAAATCTCTTGCTAATTTTTTCCGACATTTACTAAAGAAAGGAGTGGAATTCCTTCTGTGTTTCCTGATGGCTACAATCCGAGAATCTTTAAGTCAAGATTGAATAGGTTAGGTACTTCTAGGTAAGCGCGCTCCATCATCGACCGCACTGTCTCTTTCCATCAGGTGAGATAGCGGTCAAGCGTGAACCAATAATCAATAAAAAAAAGAAAATCTTTCCGTATTCCTTCAGTTCCTCTTGCTATACCAGGGCCACATAGCTCAAATAAACCCATAGCTCTTGAGATCTTCAGTCGTCCGATAATTTTTCAAATCGAGCCCAAGTCGTCAACAATGCGTAGTTTTCCACAAGCTCCTCAAAATTGGTTAATTGTGAGTAGGACTCACGTATCGAGGATTCCTTTCAAACTTGCTATTGTAAATAGTTTGATAAACAAAAGATGTTCCTAAAACCCAAAAAATCTACCATCTTAAGTTTTCAGATATTTTCCTTTAATTCTGTTAAATAGTATGACATAATAATGTGATCATACAATGGTTTTATTTTTGCTGACTGAATTGAAACCTTAAAAATAATAATACGCATGATGATGCGTTACTAGTAATACCAAAAATATTCAACAAAATGCTGACTCATAGTTCACACACGCGATGATAGTACACTGTATTAACATAGTATATTTAATAGATTCGTGTAAAATGTAGCAATCACTTCATCATCATCATTGCTGCCGAAAGACGTCCATTGCTGGACATAGGCCTCCCCCAAGCGCCGCCGCACAAAGACCGGTCTTATGTGTCTTGCATCCATCGGATTCCAGCAACCCTGAGCAGATCATCGCTCCACCTTGTGTGAGACCTTCCGACGCTGCGTCTTGCGGTACGCGGTCGACACTCCAGAACCTTTCGGCACCAGCGGCCATCTGTTCTGTGTCCAATGTGTCCTGCCCATTGCCAGTTAAGTTTGGCGATTCTTTCCGCTATGTCGGCGACCTTGGTTCTCTCGCGGATATCTTCATTTCTGTAATCACTTGGTAGGGCCAATTTCACTGCAATCAAAACAAATATTTCTTCACAAATTAAACCCAAAAATAGGTTCACTAGTTCACTATAAAGTTTGACCTCCCTTAATAGATCAGAACTTATACAACCATTTTCAACATTCTTAATTAAATTAATTGTCAGTTAACTATTCTAGGAACAATTAACGCCTTGGGTAAGGTCGGAAATAATAATAATATTTTTTTATACGTATCGATTGATACAATCGATTACGACACGCGCTTAATCGATACAATGGGCGATTCGATTCGATGAAAGACGACTGACGTGGAGTGTACACGAGGAACATTAATACCCTTTTTGTTTAAAGTTAAAAGTTTATCAATCAAGTATCGAAATGCATTGTTTTGAGTATCGATTCATAAGAGTTGTTCTGTTGTTCTGTAATATGAATTGGTAGCTATTGAATAAAGGAGTTATATAAGGTAATTATGGTTTGTGTTACAATGTTGATTCGGGTTGTGTAATTTTGGCATGTTATTAAAAAAAAGATATGGGTCTGTCAGTGTTAGACCTCCATGTAGATAATACGGCATGCACTGTTCCCGCGCGCTTCAAGGAACTCCTTGAAGCGCGCGGACCCTGCTGGGCCCTTGGATCAAGGCAAGGAAAAAACGGGGTACGTTGTTTGGTCAGTAAGAGTCTGACACTGTTTTCCGCTCTGCCTAAGAGCGGGATTCGTCATTCGATGATTTTTAAACTACCATAAAAAAACATATAGATAATAGTGGCGATGTACACGTTCGAAAATAAGTGCCATAACCCTATTTACGGCCTCAATTTACGTACGTGTACATTATAGTTTTAAACCCAGGCTGGTTTCATCACCAAACTGTAAAGGAAAACAGTTTAAGATAACTGGTAAATCTTAAAACCAAAAACTAACAACTGATATTCATTAAACCATATTGCTGATTATAACTAATGGCTTTTATGAGTTAGGAAAAATTAAAATAAATTCACGCGGTCTGGGCGGAGTACAACTCACTTGTTATCCAAAGTCACAGTAACTTTTTGGCAAACCATTTCAATTTAAGATATTAAGATACAACTAAATCTTTTAAACCATACATAGTATTCACAATAATAATAATTACTCAATAACATATCCAAACAATACAGCACTCAATACAAAGACTCTCGTCCATCACTTACATCCATATATGACCTTAAAATCAAGTACCGATCTTGCTTTCAATTGTTTTAATATTAAAAAAATAATATTATTTAGCCACGGAGCTAAAGGTCAGTACAACCGGTAGTGGAGATGATTTCATCAATGTTATGCCTTCACACCGGACTTGATGAGACGGAACTAAGAGAACTACGATAAGATATGAAGTGGCGAGTGGATTTTTTTTTATTGGTATGAACTAGTGCTTGACTGCGAACCCATATAAGCAGTGATGCAATTGGTAATAATGATAAGGTGCCTTAGGTATTCTTGAAATATGTTCAATTGGGAATTTCTTCGTGTTATATACGCTTTTTTCCTTATTTCTTGTTTTAATGTTTTTTTGTCCCCTAAAATAAATTATTCCTGTATCGTGAATAGGTTTTCAAACATGGAATTACACATATTTAAAAAGGTGGCGATTGGCAACGCATTAGGCGACGTGATCGAACGTGCATTCCAGTAGCGAGCCGGGTCGTTGCATGCACAAACACAAATATGATGGATATGTACGACAAATGTCCAACGCGGTGCGTTCTATCGGTATCTTCGTTAACAAGGGCTTTTTTTCTTTTTTCCTTGTATGAAATCTTGCGATCGGCTTGACCAGCCATAAACAGATTGATTTTGAGAGGTTTATTGACGGGAGAGCAAAGTTCCTCCAGTGAGAAGACCTGCTCTTATTAAGTTAGGGTGTTTCATTAACAAAGTCCCAGATGTGTTGGTTTTTAAGCCTTCTGCTATTCATTTGTTCGCATAGCACCGTTGCTAAGTTGTTGGTATGAGCTTCTAGACGATGCTTGTACGCTCTTGCTCTGTGTTCCACTTCTTCCTTGACGGTTTTCATTTCGGTGTACTCATGCAATTCACTATTTTTAATAAATAGGGGTGCATTATTTATAATTTTGAGTGCAACAAGGGCTTTTAAGGGGAAAATCATCTAATGATGAATCCTACCTTAGGCGGAGCGGGAAACAGTGTCAGACTCTTACTGATTAAACTACACACCCCATTCCTTTTTAACCTTCATACCGCCTTTAAGGGCTTTGTGTACGTCTACACACAAGTTACATAAAAAGCTATGAAACTCTGTCAATGGAACAGCAACATTGTCCTCGCTTTTTTTTAGTGTGGGCAAAAATCATCCAGTGACGAATCTCGCCCTTATGCGAGACGGGAAACAGTATCAGACTCTTACTGAATAAACAACTCACCCCGTTCCTTACTTGCCTTGATTCCAGGGCCCCAGTAATACACTTTCGAATTAACCCTTTGTCCCAGGAGGCTTTGACCCTGCTGGGATCCTGGGGCCAAGCCTTCCTTTCAGAAAGAGACCCTGGGCCCCAGCAGGCTTCGACCTTTTTGCAGAGTCCCTACGAACGTTATCCTCACATGTCGTTACCACTTCGCCAATAGACTATGGACAGTAAACCTTAGAAATAAATCAAGTAAAGTCCCTACATCAGTTATACCAATCAGTCATAAGTTAGAAGACGTTGAAGGCATAAAATTGCAGATCTAAGTAATTGCAGGATTGATTGATAGACGCAGGCTTGTCGTGTTGGTTTTCAATTAGGAGATTATAAGTTTACGTCCACCTGCACCTAATCCATCATTTACTTAAAGACCTAAATAGATTATTTATTTGATGTTTCATTTAAATTTATGTCCTCATAGCTATTAATGGTTGTTTAACCTTTCGATCTTGTAATTACAGACACAATTAAAGAACAATGAGTGTGCGAACGCCAGCGTTCGACTGGGGCTTAAAAGTTTAATACTCATTCCAAAAAGTTGTGAATTAAATTACTATGGTTTGTTAAAAAAAAAATTAAAGAAATATAAAATATCCGAATACCGAGATATAAATTAAAAGCCTTTTCTGTCATAAATAAAACACACGGATGAAAGAGGTTCTAACCTCTTTATTTGTGACTGCAGTTGGTTAAAAAAACAATAAAATAATAATTAGCAATCATTGTTTTTTTTTTATTTCAAATAAAAAATAGAGAGAGAAAACCGACAAACGGATTTGAAATTTGACAGAATTCAAGAAAGTTATTTTATTTTTTAATTAAAAAAAATATTCTAGAAGCAAGGTTTATCTAATTCGTAATTCGTATTAAGGCATCTGTTCTGCGTGTAATACGACATTGCGGCTTAAGTTAGGGTGATTTTTTGTGCTAAGTCGGAGTATGAAATATAGTTATCAGTAATTTTCACTGCCTATAATAAAATGATTATAACTCTTATTATATGCCTATAAACTTTTTTAAAAAATAAATAAATAATGTCAAAATTTCCGATCATACTTGACAGATCTCATTGCGACATTTTGTATAACATTGAATCAAACCGCATTTGTTGAGACTTGAATATGTACAGTCGAGGTGGTTACACTCTCGTCAGTTTAATTTTTTTCCAGTAACTTTTTTTAAATTTTCTACTCTATCAAATCAGGTGTCAATATATTTTTGACGACGAATAAATATAAAATGTCAGAGTGAGGTAAAAAAATCAATCGAATTTAGAACATCGTCTTTTTTTTTTTTAAAGGTGCACTTCATGTGGCGGTCTTAAATTAAAATTTGTACGGAGTAACCTACTTTAACGCGAGTAAAGATGCTAGCAAAGCTTCAACAACAAACCTTTAGCTTTGATGAAACCAATACTTTAACGTGACGAATCTATTTTTACCGTGACTGTACACAATGTACATCTATACACACACGACACTGTCCTGTCATTACTATTGCGAATGTAATATAATTAAAATTGATGACTTAATCATCAAGCGCGCTGTTTCAAACTATTGATGGATAGATTAATGAAAAGAAATATCATATTTCATTCATATTTACTTCGCAATTTTTATTTGTCAATGTTGACAGCCAATCAAGACGGAATGTGTATGATTTATTTAGAAATTGAGTACTTGTGATCAGATGTTGTGTGTTTGAATAATTTGAAGGTAATTGCAAAGTTAGTTTAGTATTAAACCAAGCTTTATTTCGCATTTCAAACGGAAGCCATTCTATTTTTTTGTTAGTACAAAAGACATCAACGCGTTACACGACTAAGGTGAAAAATTCTCAAGAAAAAATTATAGATGTTGCAATGCCCAAAATAACCTTGCAAACAACACCTATACTTATCAAATAATAAAATGCCAACAGGTGGTTGTATTACGTAATATCTTAATAAACAGTTAAAGTTTTCCTGACGATACAAGTCGATTTATAAAACTAATAATAATTATATGTTTTGGAAAAATTGAGTGGCATCGAGTTTCGCTTCACACCTCTATTTTCGACGATTGCAGCGTATTTAACGTATCTATAGATAATTTTAATAATAGATCCCATATATTAACCGCCGTCGCCGCCCAACTGTTGCTCTATCTAATTTCTAATCTAACTACAACTTAATTAATAGCCACTTGTTGAAATCGATTTCAAGTTTGATTTATAAATCGAATGACCTGTATTTACGCGGCCTATCGAATCGAATATATTATATCGATTAAAAATAACACGTACCTGCGTATGTTCTGCTTAATTTTGTTTATTTGATGGAGCATTTATTGGAATGTTTATTTTTATTTTTTATAAAAAAAAAGCGAAATGTCAAGGGGACCAAATTACTCGTTTATAGATAAAATAGAAGATCAATATTGTGGAGATTAATTATGCTCTCAACGCGTTTCGAAGTAATTAATGTTCCTTGACATAGTAACAGCAGGTTTGATTAGTGATCTTATATTTTTTTATAAAAAAGCAGAGTCAATTTGTTATGTAGTTAATTAATTAAATTCTGTAAATTAAGATGTAGCTATTATTGTTGTAATGACTCAGTGTGTGTTGATGTGGAATAGTTTCAAAGATCAGGGGCCTTACCATTACCTTACCAATAGTATTTATGGTGTACCTACAATAAAGGTTTATCTATCTATCTAACCATATTGTGTTAAAATTGAACCATGCGTACGAGATACATGGAGTTATAAACCCTACATAACTCTATTTCTTTACCTGGCCTGGTGGTCTAGTGGTCAGTGGTAGGGTAAACGATCGTGCTTATAACTTTCAAATATTTTAATCAGTAAACTCTAGAGTTTACTGACTAAAAACCACTCTTATGTTCCGTCTTTTCCTTGCGTCTCAGAACTCCGACGGCCCTTTTCAGATGACCTATGGCACTCTATCAATGCTAGAGTGTCTAAATTTCTTTTTAATTTCTCACTAACCAACTTTACATAACTCACCACCCACCTTTATACAACTCACCACCCACCTCTATACAACTCACCACCGAACTTTATACAACTCACCACCGAACTTTATACAACTCACCACCGAACTTCATACAACTCACCACCTTCCACTCGAAACCCCAATTTCCTCTAATACCAACAATTTCTCCCACAGTTTACGCACCCATCAAACATTCAAAGACCCGTCAATTGTAAGCCTTAAGTAACGGCCCCTTCACACGAGCCTGTTGGCATGACAAGCCAATTTGTTTGAAGCGTTTGAAACGTTAATTGCGACTTGGACAGCTGGTGTGAGGGTGACCTTAGGATGCGTTTAGTGTTGTGTAATGTTGACAGGTATTATTTGTTTCATTGGGTCTGATTGATCTGAGTGTTGTCAACTTTAGGCAGGTAAGCGTTAATTGCTCCATAATTTTAACGATTAGATAACACACTTTAAAACAGGTAGAGGTGCACTTGTGTGGGAAAATTTATTCATGGATTTGTATCTTGATGATTTTTTTTACTGGAGTCTTTTAAAAAGCTAGGAATACTCTCTTTTGAATTATTTATTTATATACACACAAACAAAAAAAAAAAACAAAACAGATAGAAGAGCACAAGGTACTGCTTCATCATCATCATCATCAGCCTTTTTAATGTTCCCACTGCAGGGACACAGGCTTCAAGGTACTGCTTATTTCAAATGAAATTTCTTCCAGCAGACCTGCGAGAGGACATTTTGATGAGAGGTGTACATACAGTGTATACAATACAGTTAAATATATCGTGCATTATCTATATTATATCCTATAACATATATATAGGAATAGAATTTTAGTATTTTCTTTTTATTTTGTAGAAGGATTATTCTTCTGTAGAACAAAATCTCTCTCTTCTTCTAGATGTTTTGACACTATTTTGTTTTTTCAATAACTAGCTGTCTACCCCGGTTTTTCCCCATCTTTGGTTACTTCACCACTCCTACTGGTTGTAGCAGAATGTTGTATTGCCAAGTAGTCTTTAAATAGGCTTTAACCAATGACCATTCTAACACTAAAACAATGTTCATTAGTTGCTAAGATTAGCGCGTTTAACCACACAAACTCTTAAGCTTTATAATATCTTTTTTATATATTCAACTTTTCTGTATATGTATTTATTATCAAACTCCTACTGAGCGGTTAGATCGATTTAGATGTAACTTAGTGTGTATATTTAAGATTTTCTCTAAATTTTTTGGAAATAAAATTGAACCCAGTAGGCAGCGCTGCTAAGAGGTTTTAATTTATTTCTGCAAAGATTATCAGCTTTTGGACAAGAAAAGGTCTGCTGGAAGAAATTACTATTAGAAATAAGCAGTTTCTTTGTACCATTTTTCTGTGATTCTATATCTCTTTCGTCTTTATGTGTGTACAAAAATTGTAAAATAAATAAATAGACAACGTCTACTGGGACCGCAAGTTTAGTTTTGCAAATTTACGAAAACCCTTAGTAGAAAATATAGGTACTCAATTCACAACAACATCTAGAATATCACATAAATCAAACCTAAAACATCGAACCGAACAAAACTACACCAAGACACAGTTAACTCCACATTCTCTACATACACACACTAATTAACTCACCAATGTCTACAGCCCCACACCCTCAACTGACTGACAATAGACTAACTTGGGAGCAACCTGAAAAGGCATCGCACGACTCTAGGGGCCGCAACAATTTCCTCTGTAGTAATTGACTGTAGGATTTGCATAAGTGGGGTGGTACGTGTAGAGGCCCGAGTGTTCCGCCTCCCACTTTTGGTAGGGGACTAATGTTTTGAAAAGTTTCGTGAGACAGTTTTATAGGCTACTAGCTTTTGACCGCGGCTTCGCTCCTGGCAACAAAATAAAATGTGATAAATGAAGAATTCCTCGACTGATTTTCTGCAAACTTCACATATCATGATCATCGTCAACCTTTCAATGTTCCCACTGCAGAGACACAGGCCTCCTCTCTCTAGGAGAGGGAATGGGCCATAATCTACCACGCGGGCCCAGTGCGGATTGGTGGATGTCACATGTCTTCGAATTTTTGGTTCTAGGACATGCCGGTTTCCTCACGATGTTTTCCTTCACCGTTTTGAGAGCAGTGGTGATGAAATAAATTACACAAAGTAATGCGCCTGGCTAGGTTTGAACCCGTGACCTACAACTCGTAAGTCGGGGCCGTTACCACTCGGCCACCACTGCTCCTATACTTAACTTCACATATTCCATCTACTAAATAGTGTGAATAAAGCCTAAAGATTTGGTTTGGATAGGTGAGCCCGTTCTTGTGTTACGAAATAACAACAAAAAGTGGTATAGATTTTTATATATACAGACTAGCATATTTTGGCTTGCCTGTTGATCTAGCGGTTAGTGGCCCTGACTGCTAAGCCGGTGGTGTTGGGCTTGACGATCCTCACCCAGAAAAAATGTTTGTGTAATGAGCACGATCATTTGTTTTGTGTCCGGGTGTAATTTATTTCTGTGTTTGTATTTGGAAAATATAAAAGTAGTACTCACAGCACAAGCTCTGCATTGATTGAGACTAGGTGGCGTTGTGTGATAGTTGTGAAATATTAATTTGTCATAGCTTTTGCCAGCGGCTTCGTCTGCGTAAATGTTGGATACTGTTGAAGCAAAGTTGAAGTCGAAATTAGATAAAAAGTAGCCTTGTTAGACACTAGTTGGCTGGCATTCATGCTGAACTGGAGCTATTTTTTTGGTACCTCCGTAGGACATGTTCTTTACTTTTATATATATAAAATAAAATAATTGATAAAAATAGTAAAATATAATTCAAGCTTGCTCCGCACCTAATTTCATGGTTTGAAAGCTTAACTGTGAAATTGTAACAGACATACAGAGTTATTTTCACATTTATAATAATATTACAAGATAAAATAATGAAATAAAAAAGATGAATGGCCTATTAGTTTAATTATCAGTGATCCTGACTGCTATACCGCAGATTGCGGGCAGTTGTGGGAACTTACTAAATAATCAAAAATAATAATAATAAAAAAAAACAAAAATGACGTGTAAAAGTGTTTTGAAAAACCTATTTACAAAAATAAATATCATTTATCATCATTTATCATCATCATCATCATCATTTATCATCAATCATGAAATCTCAAAAACAGTAATACCTACAAACTTAATTTTTTGTATGTAGGGTCTAGACTTCAACTACGAACCGATTTCCGAAACATCACCCTTAAAGCAGTAAAACCGAATTTCACGAGGCCTAAAACTTAGTTATGAGCTAGTAAATTGTGTTCCTAAAACTTTTTATATATTCATTTTAGCCGCTTTAAAAAAAATCGCAAGTTTTAGCTAAACACAACTGAATATATACAATTAACTAGTTTTCCCCTGCGGCTTCGCTGCCGACAACAGAAAAATGTGATAAATACTTAATACTCAATTGCCAAAAAAAATATTATTGACCCTGTCGAGCACAGCAAAATACGGATATAATGAAGAACCGCAAGACTGATTTTGTGCAAACTTTACATAAACCATCTACTAAGTAGTCCGAACAAAGCTTAAACATTTGGTTTGGATAGGTGAGCCCGTTCTTGAGTTATAAAATTACAACAAAAAAATGGCTTTGATTTTTATATTGATAATAACAACACAATCTTTGACAAAGAGGCAAACTTTAGAAGAAAAAGGAAAATATTAGCGTTAAAATAAATAATTTCAATATTCCTTCACCACGATCTCTGCCTACACATAAACCCACACTGTCCACTAACAATACCATCACAATACAGTCCACGTGACTTTATTAAAAAGCCGGATCAGTAGCCAGGAGGCCAGTACCTGGGCGACAGAAATAACAGGCCGCGATTGACACGATACATACCATTAGGAACTAACGAACATCTCAATTTAGTTAGCCACCTGCAAGCTTGGCTTTTAAAATAAACCAAGTCTCCATTTGGCGTTTTATTCAATGGTAAATGTTGATTTTGAAATATTTTTGATACGTATTTTTTATTTTCTGGTTCTGCCTCAGCTTTACAATATTTAAAATTCTTAGCATTTGTCTACTACAATGTGAATGTATTAGCTTTTGCTATAGGATTCGATTCGAATTAGAATCATTTTATATAAGATCACATTGTACCCTGTGTTTCACAAAATTAATAAATGTATTGAACTGAAAAAAAAAAATCTTTTTCACATTCGAAATTTTAACCCATGTTTCTAAAAAGTAAAGTTTTAGGGAAATCCTCTCTTTATGCTCCCCTACGTCATAAATTAAACGTTGTATGCTGTTGTACACTTCATGCTTCTAGTCCCAGTATTTTTGGCTGTGTGTTGATATGTCAATCAGTTTTTTTTTAATGTATGTACGAGTAGATTATATTTTCATCACTCACTCGATATATCCGTCTATTGTTTAAAACTGCATGAAAATCCGAAAAATTATTCAGAATTTTCTACATGAAAATCTGAGAAGCTGTTCAGAATTTTCTCTTCAAATCTAGAAACATTGGCATCTTAAAGCTATTTTTAAGCTTGACTCAAATCCAAACCAGCCAACACACGAAGTTTATCCCAGTTTTTGAGTAGGTGATTTTCCATCACTTAAGTTTCTAGAAGCTAACGATATTCATGTACGTATTGACTACCTTATTTATTCTGTAACTTAATCATTTTCGTTATTGCTTGTAGTTCAAGTAACTCTTCAAATCCTTTTTACCTTTACGGTAAATTATATATAATTATATTTTACGGTATATTTTTTATTAATTAAGCTCCAAAAGGACACCGGTCCGCACATCTGTTGTCTTTTATTTATGTCTGTAATTACGGTAGTCGAAAAGTTAATAATTTATTATCCTAAGCTCGTTTTTGACTACTATCTCACCATGATCTTACTAGTTAATATTTCATGAAGTATGCGACAACGGATCACACTTGCCTAAAAGTAACTCAAAATCTTTGAAGTTTTTCCTATTATGAAACTCAGACCTAAATAACCAAATATTGCGAAAAAGTAACTAGAAAATCTTAAGTTCTGTAAAACTAATGCACTTAACCAAAGAATTGATTAGAGCGGCGTGCGCGCAGGTCGCTCGACGCGCGCTAATTAATTACACTAACGATTATGGCGCTGGGCACGTGCTTCACCATTATTTATAGTCCCCATAACGTCCCATTGAATGTGTGGGAATTCAAGGAAATTATAAGTTCATTTGCAGCAAGTTAGAACTATGTAGAACTCTCACTGACTCTCACTAGTCAGTTTTAAATTGCCCGATACATTTTTTAAACAAATTTATATCTTCCGTAAATAGCTTTGTTTTTGTATGGAATTTAGGAAGAAATTATGGGTTCATTTTAAAAAAGTAAAAACTACTTATGACTCTGACTAGAAAGCCTTGCCTAAATTGGTTAATATATTTTTGCAATGAATTAGACCTACCGAGATATTTATTATATTTTTTTCCCGGTATGTTAGGGTTTCCTAGAAACCTCAAAAGAACAAACGAAACCCTTATAAGTTCACTTTGTTGCTTGTCAGTCTGTCTGTCGTTCTGTCAAGACCCGAGTGTTGTACGCGTTACCGATATAAAATCGGTAATGCGTACAACACTCGGCTTGAGGAACAAACTTCTTAAGCGGGGTATATACTGCTGTAAAGTAACACGCACTAAAAAAAAAAATTACTTCACTGAAAAAAATTGCCATCCACGTTGGCGCAACGCAACGTGTAATGTAACAAAACTCTTATGTTTTGTTACATTACACGTTCTACAAAAAATGCATTTTTTATAGAGCATTTTAACTATGTGAGTAGGTAACTTGCTCGGTTCGTGTGCATATGTATGCATTCCACACTGTCTTATAAAATCGCACCTTCGGTAAGACAAGGGCCGAAGTGCTAAAATTTCCGAAAATGAGTTAAATATGCGAAAAAAACCTTAAAATCTATAAAAACCTGAAAAAAATTAAAATTAACACTTCGGCCCTTGTCTTACCGAAGGTGCGAAATGTTCAATAGTCTTTATAGTGCGCGACAAATAAGTTGAACTATCTCGTATGTAATGATAATATAATAAAATCAGTTACTACGCATTTTGAATAGTTGAATTTTTCTATTTTTTAAAATAAAACCGCTGTTACGAGGCTTCGAAGTCAACATAGACGCAGGCTGAATTCATACACAAATACTCAGCGATTACAAGTCAACCGGCTCTTAACCCTAGAAAATCTTACACCCAACCCACGTCCACAATATTTAATTACCGACACCGAGACTTTCCATGTTAACATTAACTTAATGTAACAAAACAATTTGTGAGACTTCTTAACAAATGCGTTTCATTTGAATCTGTTAGGAAGCCATTTGACTCGACTCGACTGCCTCGGGCAAGGCAGTTATTATATTGATATTAGGTGAATTTTCTTATAAGTTTTTGTATAGTGTTATATTAAGTGTTGTACATTAATATTGTAGTTTATGAAGATGATTTTAATGTGTTTAAGTGATTAGTAAATTGGGTATTTAGTGTGGTTTTAATTTATTGGCGTTTTTAAGTGTTTAGTGGGTTAATTCTGTCTTTTCGTTTGTTTTTAATATAAACTGTGTTTTATTATGATTAACAGGTATTTATTTTGTAAAACAGTTTTAAATTTCTGGATTAAATTGTGAAGGAGAGGGATACTCTCAAAAACATTCAAAATTGTTGCAGATAATCTTAGTAGGCTAAAATCTTAGGTTATAATAACTAACCTAACATTTTTTTTTTTATATCTGCCATTCTCGAGAAAATCGAAGTGTGTTGTTCAAACAAATTTTTGTCAATAACAAAAAATATTCAATTATCCTCAGTCTTTAAGTTTGAGATCTGATTCTATATTGCTCACAAAACAGTACAAAAATAAATATAATATAAAGTTAATACATTTTCTTTTAAGAATAGGAATCCTTATATTATTACGCAGTCGTTCTATGGTTTCAATTTAAATGGTAGATAAATTTCAAACATTATAAAAATTTAACTCAAATTCCAATTCAAATTGTATTAGATTTTAATAATATGCATTGCAGTTATAATAATTATGATCGTTTATCGTTTAGTAGGCACGGATTAAGAGCAGGCGCCGAAAGATAAAATGGTAAACTTAGAATTCAAATTAAAAACAAAAACTAATGCCTTTTATTAGCTACGAAAAATTACAATATCTGCTTGCGCTCTGGGTGGAACGTTTTAATAAACTAAACTTCTAAAACATGCATTTTAAAGTCATAACTATGGTCTTCCTGTACTTAATCAGAGCCAGTTATAAAAAAAAAAAACAAATAAAATAGTAAACTAAAACTCCTAACTAAAATTCTCGTGAACAACTAACCGTTACTCAAACAAACATCTGTCAAAAGCTCAACAAATCTCCAATTAGCTTCAACCTTTAACCCAATGCTCACTGAGTTATAACTCCAATTCACTTAATTTTAGCCCGAGTGGAGTCAAACTATCTGCGAGCAACATTGATGCAGTGCGCCATTCGAGACGCAATCGCACGCATTAGTGGCACTGGGGAACCATCAGTCTTGTTCTAAGACATTTAGCAAGTGTTTACTTTTTGTTGCTGAGTATGGATCCGATGTAGAGCGCTAATGGTTTGCTTGTAGATCGCATACTATAACTTACATAAATTGCCAATATATTTTTATGGTAGGTAAAAATCATCCAAAGATAAATCCCGCCCTTGGGCGCAGCGGGAAACTGTGTCAGACTCTTAGAGACTGAAGCACCTACCCCGTTCCTTCGTTGCCTTAGTCCCAGAGCTCTGGTGTTACGCTTTCGCATCAACCCTTGGCCCTATGAGAAATCGACCTTGTAGGGCCCTTTCAGTTTGCTGACAAATCCCGAATTCGCCAAATGGCGTCGCCAAATGAACAACAAAAAAAAGCTTGATAAGGTACAGAAAAAGGTATGTAAGCTAGCTATTGATTCTGTAACAGCTGTCCGGTCGTCGGGTAATCGACAACAAAAAGACCAAGTCGTCAACAGTACGTAATGTTCCACGCACTTTTCATCGAGATATCCGAAAACTGTAGGAACCGATGCTCATTATGACCGTAAGCATTTCCTGAAAAGGAAACTCTTAGTCTTAGAACGTAAAAGGGCAATTGGGCAAACATATGTAATTTAGTTCAATAAAAGTCTAACAGGCCCTTTTTCTTCATACTGAGCAGAAAAAAAACCATTGGATATCATTAAATGATGTCTCACCTGAAAACGAAACTAGTACTGTAATGATTTAGGTTTGTAGATTAGTAGCTTGTCTCATTCATACTCCAATGTTTAGCCTATCATCAATACACGTGTTCTAGACGTGAGGGAATCAGTAATTGATCGAGTATGTTTCAATTACCTAAGTGTTTGTATTTATCAGAGAACCGACGAAAGTTGGAGATGTATGGCAGCAATACAAGCTTGCGCACGCGTTGAAAGTCAATGGGCTTTGAGCAACCGCTTTAATTAGTGATGAAATCTATTGGTGCAGGTTGTTCATGTTTCTTTAACTTCTGAAAATGTTAGTTAGGGTGTAATTTCTTGTTTATCAGATATTCTTCAAAGGTTTTAGCTTATAAAATGTATGTACAACATTCTAAGATAGGTTCATCATCATTATCATCCGACTTTTTAATGTTTCCACTGATGGGACACAAGCCTCCTCTCTAGGAGAGGGAATGGGCCGTAATCCACCACGCGGGGACATTGCGGGTTGATGGATGTTACTGACAAACAGATTTTTTTTGCGATTTCATTTTACACATTTATAAGTATAAAGTTACCAGCGACCCGCCCCAGCTTGCAGGGGTACTGATTATAAATATATATTGTGCGTGTATTATGCACACAAACCTTCCTCTTGAATCAATCTATCTATTCGCATAATCAATCTATTATACCGCATGAAAATCCGTTGCGTACTTTTAAAGATCTAAGCATAGATAGGGATAGCGGTAAGCAACTTTGTTTTATACTATGTAATGATTACTTAATACACCTATAACTACAAAACAATGTCCCAATAACTGTCCCTTCAAAACAATGATCAAAACAAAACACAAACCACATTTACTCTCGTCGAACACAAAATAACTCAGTACCATTACCGCCATTATAACCGGCCATAGCAATACGTCATAAACTACAATTTTCGCATACATATCGTAGTTCAAAGCCAGGTAACGGTGGGGAATGCATTATTAAAACGTAATGTATACAAACATTCGCGGCAGCCTCTGATGTTTATCTAATGGTTCAGGAATTCTGCTCGACGAATATTTTATGACGACTCAGAAGTGCCAGGTTGAAAGTGTTTGAATTTTCTTCAAACTTTTTCAGTTTTCTTTTTAAAGATAAGATTATTGTATTCTATAGTTATTTTTTTTATTTACACTTCAGATGGCAGGTTTGTTTCAAAAGTCGCATTTTCATTTTAACATTTTTGGTACCTAATTAGTCTAGACGTAAAAAATGATTAATAAAGAGCATATTATATCCCACTGTAGGACAAATGTCTTACTTTGTACCAGTGGTCTCTTTGATGTAGCCAACTACATCTGGCAAATATTTTAGCTCGGAGTCATCACACTATCTCCTTCTAAAGTTACCGCGTCATCAGTGTCTACAGTTCGGGGTCATTCAGATTCAGACACACTCGAATTTGGTTCGACAGACCAAATCCGCCAAACAAATACGATATTGTAACAGACAACAGGACCAGATGCGCCGTCCGCTAGCAGACCTATACGGACTTAAATCATAATAATGATGGTCACCAGGTTTTTCTACAGAAGTTCTGATTAGATTTAGAAGCAAGCCAAACTCGTGATTTGATCATACCAAGTTTGAACGTGTGTTAAAAAAAAATAACAACTGGAATCAAATCTTCTTTGCTAATCTTTGGCCAAATCTTCTGTGTCAATCTTTACACTTCCACATATCAATCAGCACCGCTCATTGATATCAACTAACCATACAAAAACAATCGCCAACCGTACAGTGTGAGACAGAACTCGCCGCAAAACTTATCAATATTCTAATCCATCCTCCACTGAAACCCTTTTGAGATACTTTAGAAAGTGTAAATCCCTTACGCTGAGGCGGGCCCATTAGAGACGGGAATTATTCCACAGATAACTTATCGATATTCGATATAATCGGGTGGTCGGTCGCTTATTGTTTATCGATGCTTCCTGGCCGGCGGACGAGAAAGTACGGATCGATACAATCGATTAATTACGAATACTGTTTGTCTTCTAAGTGCGCAGTGACATCGATTCGAGTTTGGAAGCTTTTGTCACAACTTTGTGATTGGTTGATTAGTTATCTTCTTTTTTTGATAATTAATTTTGTCATGGATTACGTTGCTTAATGCTAGTGCTTAGTGAATTAGAATAAAAAATGTGACCAATAGGTTGTTCGTTTTTTCGGTCAAAGAATCAGCATTGTCATTCAATGCTGGCAGTATTTTGGATCCTATTTCCTTTGAATTGACGATCCAATGAGGACGTTATTTTTTTCTGTCTATTTAGTTCTTTCACTCTTTCCTTTTGATATGCGCTTGTTATTTTATTTATTACTCAATATTATAGTTACATTCTGTTGTAAATATGAAAGGCGATTTCACGAAAAATAAAGTTTAAAAAATGTTACCGTCATTAGGCTTGAAATTGATTGTTTTTTTTTTTATACCTCTAAATGGCTTGCTCCAGTTTATTTCCAGCGACATTTATGCTAGTTAAAATACCATTTTTATAATGTCGTAATTTTTCATGTCGAGAGAAAGGTTTCTCAATAGTTATGCGAGTGATAGAGAGCGCTTCGAGTACAATAGTCGACATCGGGTCTCAATAGAGATGGGTATCAGCGGTGTAGACCGCTCCGAATTATCGATTGTTCGTATATTACTCGTACGTCGATGTTAGGGCGGATTCACATACAATCCCATATTCCTAATATGTCATTGTATTTTTTTCTTGTTAAAAATCATTAAAAAATACTGCCCGAATTACACCGTGGAGCACACCGTAGAAGTGTGAAAAATAGTGTGTGTGAAATAATAATCTATAAATACGCAGAATCTACAGAATTCTCACATTAGCATTACAAAAAGAGGCCATACAAATATGAAAATAAATCTATCAATAAATGAGATGTACACTAAATCAAATCACCCAAACGTCGACTGGTAGAAAATATTCTATGTACTTGTGCGCATTAAGTGTTTAATAAATAAATATATTACTAACTAGCTTTCTGCCAGCTGCCTCGCCCGCGTGAAAATAGATTTTCGCACCAATTTTGGACACGCGTTTCATCCCTTTGGGAGGTGAATTTTGGAAAATCCTTTCTTAGTGTTCGCTTAAGTCATAAAAGGAAACCCTGTGCCAAATTTCACTCTCCTACTCCCAGTAGTTTTGACTGTGCGTTGATAATATGTCAGTCAGTCCTTAGAAATATATAGATATAGATAAAGTGACTGCCGTTTAAAAAGATTAGTAACTAGTTGCATATTCGTTTACCGTGTGTGCATACCCTTAACACAAACATTTCATATTGTATGTATCGTTACAATTTCTTGCCGGCAGATTGAACGAAACATTATACTCATATTAACTGTTCTATCTGTAATAATGTGCAATTGTGTGTAGCTGTGTTACATTTCACTAAACGATCGAACTAGAATTCATATTTGTAACAGAAGATTTCTCTACAAGACCGCTTAATAACACCATAATAAAAAATTAAAAAATAGAAAAAAAAATAGAAAATAAATAGAAATAATTGATAGACCATGTGATCTGATGGTAAGCGACAATGTGACTGATGATGATGAATGATGACGATTCATCATCATCATCAGCCTTTTTAATGTTCCCACTGCTGGTACACAGGCCTCCTTTCTAGGAGAGGGAATGGGCCATAAGCTACCACACGGGTCCAATGCGGATTGGTGGATGTCACATGTCTTCGAATTTTTGGTTCAAGATTATGCCGGTTTCCTTATGATGTTTTTCTTCACCATTTTGAGAGTTTGATTTTTTTTTCCAAAAGATGAATAGTTTAAATCCGAAATTCGAATATAGTTGGAATGTTACGGTTTTTAATCGTTTAATGCAGAGTAAGAAAGTTGCGAGATGTGATAATTTTTTTTTTTTTACTAAATGTTTTCTCTTTTGTCCACAGTTTTCAAACGCTTTGACATCAACCACCAACCGTCCACCACACTCAACTTCGGATTTTCTAAGGTTTGTTCACTCTATTTGTTTGTTTATTTTATACCTACACTAGCAACCCGCCCCAGCTTCGTACGGGTGCAATGCTGACGTTAAATATCTTAAAAAAACCTCCCTCTTAAATCACTCTATCTATTAAAAAAATCCGCATTAAAATAACTTGCGTAAAGTCAAAGTCAAAGTCAAAGTCAAAGTCAAAATCTTTTTATTTCACATAGGCCTACATGGGCACTTGTAAAACGTCAGAAGCTAGTGCAGCGTAGTTTTAAAGATCTAAGAATATATAGGGACAGACATCGGGAAGCGACTTTGTTTTATACTATGTATGTAGTGAAGCGTATGCTTACTATGCTATAAAAAACAAACATATATTTTTGTGTGTATAAAATAATATGTTACCTACTTCATCACACTCGAACGGCTAAACGGATTAGGACAAAATTTTGCACTCGAATCCAGAAATATTTTAAAATAATATTTTTTAAACTTTGCCCCGTACTAGGAATTATTCCTGTATCGTGAGTGCGTTCACAAAAGACCCAGACCCGGAATAACTATCTGTAGGTCAGCCAAAAATTATCTGGCATACAAATATTTGCTCCATACGGTAATCGCGGTTTAGCAGCCAATCGCAACAACCGACAAAAACACATTGCAAAATTGAAAACACGAAATTTAAAAAGACGAACCCTCTATAATCATATCATTTCTTCTAACGACCTTGGAAAGTTCAAAAGCAAGTTGTTCCTGGTAATAAACCACATGTTACCAGTCAGACACACGCAAAACCCACCATAAACCCTAACTTAATTAATTAAAACCTCTTCCAGACTTAGTTTCCCACGCCAAGTAATTTTACATTTACAAATTCTCAGTTCTTTTCAAAGCACCCGAACCATCTATCTCTTTCACTCTTATAAGATTTTAAGAAGGTAGACAAAGACACAAAATACATTTGAATCATTGCGTAAGTCCGTATTAGAGGGGTGTGGTCAGTGGCAACCACTCATTATGTTTAATTTTAGGGGTTTTAATCATAAGTTGGAAGTTATTTTTCATATTAGTTGGTACGTATTCTTATTAAACCTTTTTATTTCTGTGCACACTCGTATGTTAGGTAAGGTCAGATGGACCTACTATTAATAATTGTTAACCTAGTTACGTAAGTGAAGTATGTGTTAATTTGTCACAAGTTTCAATAACTATTGATACATACTCGTAGGTACTTTTTTATGGTAGGAAAAATCATCTAATGACGAATCCCGCCCTGGGAAACAGTGTCTGAGTCTTACTGACTAAACGACCCACCCCATTTCTTCTTAAACCCATATGGTGATCGGACTTGCCTTTCAGAAACCGGACTAGGCCCCAGTAGGCTTTGACCCTGCAGTTAGTCCTCTACATTTCCTGACAGCTCCTTGAGGGGCGCGGGAACAGTGCGCGTCCGCGACGATTGGGTTGATACACACATGACGATAATAGTCTCTACTTTACCTCTCTAAATTAGCTACAACAGCTTTTTTGACTGGAACTAAGGCAGAAAGGAACTGTGGTTTCTTTAGTCAGTAGAAGCCTGACACTGTCTCCCGCTCTTCCCAATGGCAGGATTCGTCATTCAATGATTTTTCCCACCATAAAAAACCCACGATAACGATTGTCCGAGATTTAATACAATTATATTGTAATGAGATTCGTAACTAAGTGTTCAGTTCAAACGGTAATGCAAATTAGAGCGGTAAACACAATATTGTATGTTTTCATATACGAACGTTTTGCAAATGAGATCAATCTATTAATAGGGCTAAGATAAAGGACTAGGTTAAATACTATGAATATTTAAGTGATCTTTAGCTAGACCATGAGAAAGATCAGGTAGGATAATATTAGTTCAAGGCAAGATTGTTCGAAAGACTCACCACGTTGCCCTTTCAGTTCTAAGATGACCGGAAAGTGCGACTGAAGAACCGTAAGTGAATCAAATAATTCCTCCCGATCAGCGTGCAGCCAGAGATAACACCCCCCCTAGCCAAGTTAATATTTATCGTTTCATTAACGTCAAAAGCTTGGCCACGCCTCAAATTTCTTTGTTCTGACTGCTTCTGACTACGTAACTGAGCGTTAAGATGACGCCAGAACAAAGGAATTGGAGACAATCGTAACTTGGCTGGGGGGCCAACATTTTTACTGAGGCGCACAGGCCTAGAACATCTTGCTTACTCTTTCGGGGCCACAGCGCTTATGCCTTGAACCCCGTACGTGGCGACTAAATCATTTCATCTGTTAACTCTTATCGCATTAGGTGGAGAAAGGAGTTCCCTATTTTCTTCCCTCATTAGCCTTATAACGTTCCCACTGCTGGAACTCAGGCCTCTTCTCTAGGAGACGGAATAGGCCGTAATTAACCACGCGGGCTCAGTGCGGATTTTTTTTTTTATTCCACAACTATCACACAACGCCATCTAGTCCCAAGCTAAGCAGAGCTTGTGTTATGGGTACTAGACTACTAGAATATACTTATATATTATATATATTATATAGTACTAGAATATACTTATATATTTCTAAATACATACATATTGTTTGATTGTTTTGTTTTGTAATCATAACTCTGAAAGTTTATTGCAAAAAAATAGATCAACGAAAGAAACATTAAATTAATATAAACAATAAGAATTGAAACCACCAACCCACCTATTTACTAAGCAAAGAAGTCAAGGCAACTACGAATTCAAACACAACAAAATTATAAACACCAAAAATTTGCAAATCGATTAAATAATTACACATATAACCGTTAAATTACTGTTTTCCGTGAAAATATCGATATCTCATGAATATTTAACAATGTAATTCAATGTAACATTAAATTATTTTATTGCCAAATAAACTTAAAATATCAGAAGTTCAAGATCTTTGCGATATTTGCGTGTTTTTTGTCAGTATTGAGAAAGATTCAGGTGATGATAGTGCCTTGCTAACTTTGTTATTGTACCAACGATGGATAGAACAATATAATTAGTACTTAACGCTCTGTTGTAAGAATATTATGATAGAGTAGATTTACTTAATACTTACTAGTTCTTGAGACATTTCCACACATTTTACAAAAAGTCTAAATCAAAGTCAAAAACTGGCGAAGAGCATATCGGGCCACACTCAGTGTAGGGTTCCGTAGTTATGGGAGACTACGGAACCTTCACAAATTTCGACCTAAGTAGCCCAAAATACAGCGCCATCTCTCGGGAAATTGTTGGGTTTTCGGTGGTAATTTTTAAGAGATTATCCGCAGACAGACGGACCGTTTATAAGCTTTATATTAGTTTCACCGTTCCCGATGTTTGTGATCAAATCTTGCAAATTAAATTTGATCCACTTCCGGGTTACCGATCGAACTGAAATTTTGCATAGATACGTAAATTTCGTGACAATGTAATATTATAATGAAATGGAGCTGATCTGATGATAGAGCTGGAAGGTTGCCATAATAACTGGGTAGGTAATTAACAAAACGACAACGACAAAATCTCGTTGAGTTTGAGCTCGGGGGATTCATTTTAACTAGTATTTTGGTACTAGATGGTAAACAGGGTGTGATGATGAAACTAGAAGGATGGCCATAAAAACTCGGTAACACAATAAGATAAATCTAACGTGTTTGTACTTTTTGGAAAGGTTTTGATGAGTATCATTACATAGCACAAAACAAAGTCGCATCCCGCTGTCTGTCCCTATGTATGCTTAAATCTTTAAAACTACGTAACGGATTTTGATGCGGCTTTTTTTAACAGATAGATCGATTCAAGGGAAAGGTCTATATGTATAATACATGCATAACATATTCAATATTAGTACCCGTGCGAAGCTGGGGCAGGTCACTAGTTAATTATAAAAGTATGTACCGAGCTATAAAAGCTTGTTATAAATAAAAATATTTTCATTGAAAACTGTTATCTCTGTAGTACAAAACCTTTTTAAATACCACTGAACCGCCACTACTCTACTCAAGATAATAACAACTAGAAGTATCTCAATTGTGTTTCACTTTCACAGGCACTAAACGGGTTCCTGATGATGATGACACAAAACGGCAAACTGCTTTACATATCGGACAACGCGGCGGAATACCTGGGCCATTCTATGGTAAGCTATCTTGTATTACTATTGTCATTATATCGTCTAAGACCAGGTGTACACCAAGAGGCTCGCTAAGTATGCTTGACTTTTTTTGAGGTAGTAAATTTGCGTTTGGAAGTGGCTAAAAAAATGTATATGTTCGAGGCCAGGTTTTACTTTTTTTTAACCTTCTAAAAATCTACAAATTTAAAAGAAAACCCCATTAAAAAAAATATTAAAATTGACATCTCAAAACGGTGAAGGAAATCATCGTGAGGAAAACGGCATTTCCTAGAACCAAAAATTCGAAGACATGTGACATCCACCAACTCGCACTGGGCCCGCGTGGTGGATTACGGCCCATTCCCTCTCCTAGAGAGGAGGCCTGTATCCCAGCAGTGGCAACATTAAAAAGGCTGATGATGATGATTATGACGATGAAAATTGAAGTAACAGAAAATGAGAAAACGAATGGAAGAGATACGATAAGACCGCCCATTGTATACATGTGTTTTAGTTTCTTTTTATATGTGTAACGGTGTATAATAAAGCATATAATAAATTAATAAATAAATGACCAACCTCTGGACAACAAACAAAACATGATATAAATTAATTTTGCTCGATAAATACCAGTCCTATATAATATCGTATAGCTTTATCATCATCGCCTAAAGTGAAAACGGCGAATAGATATAACCAAAAACTTATAACAGTTTTGCTTATTGAAATGTAAGTTCTTAGAACTAGCCACTTAATGTTATCAATCAAATATAAATGTCAAACTGTGACAACATATTTAACCTAACCTTTAAATATAGGTTTAAAAGCTTTAATTAGCCGTATCTAATCTACTGTCAATTCATGGCTTTAACAATTCGGCTAACACTTTTGTAGATACTAAAATGTGACAGGTTTTTAACTCAGTAAGCAATTAATAGGTATGAAAAAGGCAAAAATGTTATGTCATAATGCAACGCCTGTTTTCCTCAAAGGATTCCGAAATATACATAATAAATTCGCATATACCTTCAGAGCTTGTACTCTTAAGAGTAATAGATAACTGATAGCCATAATTATAAGCTCTAAATACAGTACAAAGTCGGATCTTGGCGAGTTTGAAGTTAGGCCCTCCAATAAATGGATTTTAACAACAACAACAACTGCAAATTTTACTTATTCGTTTAAACCATTTATTTTTTTCCAAGTTTTCAAGCGCTAAAATTCGCAGAGCCTTACTCGCCAAGATCAGACGGCCGTACTGTAGGTTCGTAGTCATACACAAACTTGGGTGGGAATCAAACTCAGCATAACTCGGCATAGCAGTCAGGATCATTGACATAGGTGTGGTGTTAGCCAGTAAAAGACTGACACCGTCCTGCTCAGTTCCAGAGCGGGAAAAGTAAATAGATTATTTTCCGTGATAAACAAAATTCATCATCTTCATTTCAGACAAAAGACACCTGCAGAACATAGGCTTTCCTCAAGTGTAGCATGGACTTAGGTCTTCCCCAAGTAAAGCATCATCATCAACATCATTTCAGCCGAAAGAGGTCCACTGCTGGACATAGGCCTCCCCCAAGCACTGCCAAAGTGTAGCATGGACTTATGCTTTATCAGAGATGCACAGATACTAAGTGAAATGAAATGACAAATTATTCCGGCAACCACAAGACGTCAAAAAAAAAACAAAACAAAATCAATCACAACAAAAAATCTATTACCATTATCCTAAAAGATCTATAGGCATGACATTTCAAGTCTAGCAAAACCGCAAGATATGGCAATACTTTCAATTTTTATAACAAAGCACACCGGTGGGTCCGGATACAAATGGTACCGTCTGACCCCAAATAGTTCCTCGTTAGCTTGCGCCGGCGCACGTGAATTAATCACTATGTTTTATTGTTAGCCGCGCCCTGTATACAGGTTGATGTGATTGGGTTGAAAAGTATGTGCTGTGGATGATTAGCGTAATTTAATAAGCCCTGCTCTAGGTATCTAGAAGGGCTTGTGGACGGCGAGCAATGGGTAGCTTGCCGTCCGGTCTTCTGAAAACGGTCCGGACCAAGCCGTCGACGACGCACTCTGTTGTTAGCAAATCTAGTAGCCCAACTGCAGGGCCGAAAGGTAGTTTTTGAAAGAAAGGCCCCGGTATAAGGGCTAAGAAGGAATGGGTCGTTTAATCAGTAAGTCTGACAATGTTTCCCGCTTCGCCCAAGGGCGGGATTCGTCCTTAGATGATTTTTTCCACCATAATAAAAAGTAACTTTTTAAGTATCTAGAAACATTATATCTGTGAGTCCTTATACAAAAGCAGTTTTTAGCATATTTTAAATAATAAATGATATTTATTTTGCAAATTACGTTTTAAACAACATTTTGGAAAATAAACAATTTTTTTTTTTTTATATTCCACAACTTTCCCACAACGCCGTCTAGTCTTAAACTTAGCAAAGCATGTATTATGATATATTTCTAAATACTTACATATAGATAAATTACACCCAGACACAGAACAAATGATCATGTTCATCACACAAACATTTATCCTGTGTGGGAATCGAACCGTCGACCTCTGGCATAGCAGTCAGGATCACTACTAGACTAACAGGCCAGTCAATAAAAAATTGCACCCAGACACAGAACCAATGATCATGCTCATCACACAAACATTTATCCTGGGTGGGAATGGAACCCACGATCTCTGGCATAGCAGTCAGAGTCACTAACTGATAGACTCGAAGCGTCAAATTGACAACAACCTGTATCACAAGAATTTTGGCGGCCTCTCCGTGTGAAAACTAGCTACCACACATGTATACCTAATGATTGCCAGTCAATATGTTCAAATTGTGATTAATAGGGTGTCGGCACACTATCAAAACGAATCGCAGCTTATCTAGAGATTCATATTTTTTCGCTCAAATGCATCCGGGGCTCTGTTTTGACCACTTGACGAAGCTTGTCAGATGTTGTTTCGATTAAATGTCAAAGTAAAACTCAGTTAACAATATTAATAAATGGCACATCAGGTTTTAAGTTCTCTACTTGCTTACAAGCAAGTTTTTTTTTTCAGTTTGTTTTTTCCTTATCCTACAGGATAAGGAAAAAAAAAACATAGTAATGTATACTATTATTATACACACGGCAAAATGTTGTGTACCTATGTATTAATACGCGACATTGATCATTTTAATCCTAAAAACCTATTTACAAAACTCCTAATTTTAAATGATATGATATAATATATGATGGATAGAAATTGTCAGGACGCAAAATGGATCTGCTTTTGGTGCAAAAATTAAATAGGTGCTTCTTACTAAAATAGACACAAACGAAAATTTATACATGCAAGAGAATAGGTGATAAGATGAAAACAAGATCACAGTGAAGAAATGCTCCTTCACAAGCATTTTAAACACAAGCAGTATTCGCGCACATTTTACTGTCACTTTGTATTTAATTCCGTTTATATTTTATTAATAATAAATAATTTATTTTACTTTATTGTTCTCCACCAGCTTTCAGTTCTATGAACAAAATCTGAATCATCAACATCTACCATCTGATCATGATTCAGAATTTGTATTTAGAATCGGTTCTCTTTTTTAATTAGCTTATCGTCGATGTCAGCGTCATAATGACGTATATTGAGGTAGATCTTGTAATTGATAAGAAGTTTACTAAGCTTAATGAGGCATGAATCATTATGTTATCTGTACCTTATTCTTACGTCATTGGATTACGGATCAAGGCAATTTTTAACCTTCGAATTGGATTAACCCATTTTAAATTCTTATTAAATCCAATCCATTTTTATATTTTCCTCAATTAAAACATACAATACCTAAAACAAATAAATATATATTGGAGAATATTGCTCTACGTAGTTAATAAATAAGTGGTGAAATGTATGCGACTTATTTATCTCACAGTTTTAAACAATCTGACATTCTATCACTGATGCTTGTGATCGACCACGAGTACCTAATCTTGAAACCACTTGACAGTTAAGAATTAGATCAAGACGTTTATATAATTTTTTTTTTCAAAACTCTGTGGGTAAATTTTCGTTTCTTCAAAACTATCTCCTGCTCCACCGAAGGGCGGGAGTTGTCATTGGATACTTTTTAACCACCATAAAAAAACCTCAAAAAAAATATTCAGAACTCTCCGAGTTTTCAATTCATATAAAACACTAGCTTTTGCCCGCAGCTTCGCCCGCGTACATAAAATATAGCCTATGTCACTCAGGAGTAAAGCAGCTTTCTATTGTTGCTAAAATTTTTCCAATCGGACCAGCAGTTCCAGAGATTACCCCCTACAAACAAAAAAACAAACTTTACCTCTTTATTATATTAGTGTAGATTTATATTTATTTTTTTTTAACTCTCTGGGTAAATTTTCTTGTCTTCAAAACTATCTCCTGCTCCACCGAAGGGCGGGAGTAGTCATTGAATGATATTTACCCACCATAAAAAAATAAAAGAAAAATCTGTCTCTGAGTTTTCAATTCATAAAAAAATAAATTACCAACAGATATAGATTTCAACACTCTTCAATTTTCATTTAGCAACCGTTTAACCAGTGGCGACAGACGAAACAATAAATAACTCAACAACAAGTGAAAGCAACCGGATATTAAGAATAAGAACTGAATTGCAAAATATTAATTTGACTGTGTCCCGTAATCAATAAAAATATATCATATTATCACTACGTCCCCCGCGGCAGGCTTTAAATACAGTATCAATTATTGTGATAAACTTTTGACACTCAATTACTCTATGATTTATGACATCTAGTTTAAAAAAAGAACTATCTAAAACCTTGGAAATGTACAACACGTAATGTAATACACGCACATCTTGTAAGTTAGGAGTAAGAAGTTTAGCATGTTCTGAATCGCCTTTTGAATCTGTTGCAGATATTTTTACAATTAGGTAATTATTATCGTAAAGGTTATTTTTTATCCTACTAGCAAACCACCCCAGCTTCGCACAGGTCCAATGTTGATATTAAATATATTATGTATGTATTATATATATAAACCTTCCTTTTTCTATTGACATGATAGTATTTTCCCTAATTTAATAGACTACATTATACTAATAGAGAATATTCATTAAAAAAAAGTAATAAAAAAAATACATAGATAGTTATAACAATGCGCTGTCAATGTAATAAGTAATATACATACACTACCGACTGACTCATTCATTTTTTCAGCCGAAAATCGTACCTCTCTCAAGTAGCCCTTTGATCTTTTTAATATGATCTGTTCTGTGTTCTCTGTTGGTAGTGACCAAGTTGTACAAAACGCGTTAAACATACCTAAGTATGTTTAATGTTTTTTTCGGGTCATGTCGGTAAAATTTTCCTACGGCTATCTTCATTACCGAGTCGTTTACTCCGAACAAAGCCCTTTCCATTGCCCTTTAGATGACTTTAAGCAATGACCCGTTACGTCTGTAAAGATCTGCAAGGATTCATCAGTAAAATTGACCTATTAGAAAGTTCTATAATTACGTACGGTTCCTTAATCGGTCTACAATCAAAGCTAATAAAGACTAAATAGTATCCGGCTTCAGAAATTTCAAGATAATCCTTAGTTCATCTCTTGACGATAACTCATCCAACGACGGAGTTCCCACGCTACACTTCTTATGAGCCAGTAATGTTACTATCGATACAACTATTATTATCTCGTCTAAACATCAAAATTATACCTTAATTTCTACAAGATAAGAACTAGTTTGCAACGAAATGGAGCCCACCTCCGAGCAATATTTTATTGTTATTCCGCAATTAAGATTAATGATAAGACTTAGACGCAGTAAGTACTTAATCCAAATATCTAGTTTAAAAAATTCTTAAGAACGAGCTTGATTAGAATGGGGAGGATTCTGTAGCATTTATTTTATTTTATCTTACTTTCTTAATTACAATCAAAATATGCCTCAACATAGTCATTTACATTAATTTATTTTAAAATAGGTAATGAAATACAGAAGATGTAACCAAAAAACAAAAATCGACTCCAAAAATTAAAGTTTTTCGGGTTTGTAAAGCTACTTTAAATCCGCAGTTTAGAAACGGTTGTAGGTTGGATGACTCTTGGTCAGACACAAATAAAAAATAAATTATAACTGATTTGAAACAAGCTAGCAACTTTCGAGAAAGAGAACAAACGGTGTCCTGAATGACTGGGGCTCCGAAACATGCAATTATGATAAGTTTTTACGTGAATAACACCAATTGATGCGAAAATTAACCTTTTTCTTAAACAAATGAAACATTTGCCAAAACTATTATGGCAATGATGATTTTAACAGAAAGGAAACGTCAATCGTTTTGTTATTGTTAAATAATATAAATAAATGTTCTTGATTAGATCAATATCTCAATTGGTACTATTCTTTGTATCAACAAGCACCTGAGTGCAAATAATGCGCCTTCAATCGAAGCTTCATTCGCCTGCCATTTGAAAACATTATTCGTGTACTAAAAAATTGACAATCGCAAATAATCATTACCCCTTAAGCACTTTTGATGGACACATCCCATTTACGTCAACAAATCATTTCAGCTGAAAGACGATTGCTGGACATAGGCCTTCCCCAAGCGATTCCAGCAACCCTGACCAGGTCATCATTCCACCTTGTGGGAGGCCTTCCAACTCTGCGTCTTTCGGTACGCAATCGCCACTCCAGAACCTTTCAAACTGTAGGGGTCGGCGGGGGCCTCTAGGAACGGTATAGATCGTTTAGTCAGTAAGAGCCTGATACTGCTTCCCGCTCAGCCGAAGGGTGGGATTCGTCATAAAATTATTTTTCTAGACTGAGAGATTTTCCTCTCAAAGGTTTAGCGTATACTTTACGGAACTCTATAAAACATTGCTGATATCGTAAATACGCCTATGAGATCAGATCGATGCGTAGGAGTGTCCTAACAGTATTCGTATTGTTTATAATTTATTATAAAATGTCAAACAAAGCTGTTGTTATCTTTCTACACTTCGATAAAGCTGCGTTTTCACTTGATAGAGAGATGATTTATTAAGATCTTTGGCGAATGGGATCGAGTAGGTAATCGATTAAGATAGATATCATTGTTTTATTCTTAAAAGAGCCCGCGAGCCTAGGAGGTAGGATTGCTCAAAAGAGTTACAGTGATTGTTCAAACTAGCTGCTACAAGTGACTTTGCCTGCGTGAATGTAAACCAGATTTTAATTAAAAATATTTTTTTCGTAGCAAGCTTTTGAAGCGCGATATAATATCCGTATATTTAAAACTCGTCAACATGAATCCAAACTCAAAATTTCTGCATAGTGCTATAAATATAAGCACTTTCCTCAGACCTTTTATAAATATAAATAAAAGCACTTTTCTCAGACCTTTTATAAATATAAATAAAAGCACTTTCCTCAGACCTTTTATAAATATAAATAAAAGCACTTTCCTCAGACCTTTTATAAATATAAATAAAAGCACTTTCCTCAGACCTTTTATAAATATAAATAAAAGCACTTTCCTCAGACGTTTTATAAATATAAATAAAAGCACTTTCCTCAGACGTTTTATAAATATTTTCTATACCATAGGAATTCTACATCAATGATATGATCAAACGATTATTCAAATATCGTTAAATATTACCGTTTACAATCTGGCCAATTTGAGTTAGTCATATCATGAAGTGGTCAGTTCCTATGATTGGCCACGACATGTCGACCATATTGAACCACAGTGAACACCCACCTTAACTCATCCAATAATTTAGGGCTTATTAACATTATCAGATCATTTGGACTTTAATTGGGTACCAACGAATGGTTTTTATTACTCGCTCCTACAATGTAATGAAGCGATAACCTTTGGGAATGATTGAGAATTAAATGTCAAACAAAAATTATGTTCCCTTTGTTCGTTTTACTGGCAACTTTAATCATTTTGTAAAGTTTTTTTTGTGATGGTCAGTTGTTAAAAATTGTAAGATTTTACTAAAGCTAATATATAAAAAAAATGCAGCTATATTTTTTTTCAATACACTTACCAGAAAGCTCGCTCTTATTTGTACCGTATGTTTGGCAGGCAATTTACTTTTTTTAATAGTGCAGAAAAATTCGCGAGCTCATCCTCGCTGCAATTTTTAAACATTTATCGCATCAAGCTGAACGCTAAACGACCCCCACGAGTCGCGCGTCAAATCCCGTTTATTTGTATCTTCATAAGTATATTAAAAAATATCTTTTAATTTTTTTTTCGACTTGTGTCATTTATTTTAATGTGGTAATTTAATTTGGACATTTAATTGTGATTTTAATTTGTTTAATATGATCTGAATTTATTATTTAACTTAATTTGGTGATTATAATTAGTTGTATTTTGGACATGACTGTATTTTAAAATTGTAATAGGTGTATTTAACCTGAAAAATAAATGATTATTATTATTAAAATGTAGGCATTATTACCTGCTGCGGTTCTTGGGACTCCACTTGGTTACCGCCTCTATGCCATACGAGTTACCCTACCCATCTTTACTTTACTTCCATTATTCGTTTTCCTATATTTCAAAAGTCTTCGACGAGCAATGCTTCAGTGTTCCGGTTGTCCGGTAAGCTTCCAGGCCGAGCTTAAATCGTCGACAGCGCGTAAAGTTCCTTGCGCTCCTCAAATAGATTTCAGTCCAATAGGGCCCTATGAGGCCGAATTATTTTAGAGGACACAAACAGCACATGTCGGGTCGTACTCCTAGAACGTAAGGTAACTGATACAGGTGTATTATTAGTCAGTAAAAGTCTGACAAGTCCTTCCACGCCTCCTTAGCGCATGAGAAATCATTAGAACCACTCAAAGAAAAGTCTAAAATCTTTCTTACCACACCAAAACCATTTTATCCACAAATTGGTTACTCAAAGAATAGTCTAAAATCTTCCTTACCATACCAAAACCATTTTGTCCACAAATTGGTTACTCAAAGAATAGTCTAAAATCTTCCTTACCATACCAAAACCATTTTGTCCACAAATTGGTTACTCAAAGAAAAGTCTAAAATCTTCCTTACCATACCAAAACCATTTTGTCCACAAATTGGTTTCTGCAAACTCTTCTATAATTGATGTACGTCTTAAGCAGCCGGAAGATCGAAGATTACAGTTGTCTTAAGAGACAATATAATTATCTGCGCACAATTATTCGAGGCTGAATTAATGGCTTTAATTACATTATTTATGATGTCCGCTCTAGCGGGAATGTAGGTTTTTGTTTTTCCCGTTGCGTTACTTAAATTGTTTTGTTGGCAGATGTTTCTATACTAGTTATAATCGGAAAGCCAGTTAGATCTAAGATTTAGCCTATAATAATGTTAAGTAACCACCAACAAACAAACACCGACGACCAAAATTAAGACGAAGTCAATAGTTTTTAATACACTGTTTAGTTGTAATCCCCCTCAGTCAAACTTAAATACCTTCCACCTTTTTAATCCATCACTAAATCAATTCGATAAGACATTGATCAGAGTGTATTTCATGACTAATCTATACATCATTACAAAGTATAAAACAAAGTTGCTTACCGCAGTCCCTTTAGATCTTTAAAAGTACGCAACAGATTTTGATGCGGTTTTTTTTAATATGCGGTTAATTTAATAGAGTGATTCAAGAGGAACGTTTATGTGTATAATACTGTATGCACAATATATTCAATATCAGTACCCGTGCGAAGCTGGGGCGCATCGCCAGTAAAATCTCAGAAACTAATAATATCTACTAACTATATATTTGGCAGGTTCCTTATAGGTATCCGCTAAAGACGGATTTTACGAAGCTCCGGGATTTTGTTATGGTAGGTAAAAAACATTCAATAATGGATTCCACCCTTGAGCGGTAAATAGTGTCAGACTCTTACTAACTAAACAACCTACCCCACTCCTACGTTGCCATTTATAACAAAGCATTCCTGTCAGACTCGTTGAGGCACGCGGGAACAGTGCGCGCCGTCAACGAGAAACCGTCTTTCATGCAAGCAAGGCCGCTGGTAGAAACTACTCTAATGTATGTACGGTTATGATAAATATACATTGACAATATGATGAAGATCCGCGAATATGATCCGCTTTTTATATACTGTTTGGTGTACAATAAAGAATTAAGAATTAAAGAATTAAGAATTAAAGAAAGATACATTGACCTATTACAGAAATTAATTTTATCATCAGATCAATTCGATATAACCCCTCTTCATCTTCCTTCAGTCTTCAACGACTAGAAGTACAAATAAAGCAATTTGGGCTGGTTAATTCTCATCTAAAAATAGCATATACTAGATAATAATATAATAGATAATCTTCCTCCATAATAATACTTTAATATTGAAATCTCTTGTATAACTTGACTTACAAATCGGCTCTAACTGTCCTACCCATTCGGCCGACCAAAGGGGTGGTAACCAACACAATCAAAGCCTCCACACCATTGAAACGAGGTCTTCCCCACAAGATAATCCCATCTCCCCATCATCACTAACCGCACACGTAGACTAAACCCTACCATAAACAATAGAAGAACGCACAATTCAATATGCAAAACAATGTAATGATAATGCTTTAGACAATACTCTGTCGCTAACCACTATATCGATTTATTGATGTTCAATATTAAATACTTGAGCAAGAAAAGTAACCAGCATCCCTTGACCTTCCTCGACGAATCATCGAACCCCTCTGTCTTCTGTAATCTTAAAGAAATAAAGAGGCAAGGAAGGTCTTCTAAAAACGGTTATCCAAGTAAGGCATGGGTTGAACCGCGCCTAAGCCTTAGGCAATCCGGTATTTATCATTGCCATTGTGTATGCGCCCTTTGTGGTTTTGAAGTACTAAAATGACTTCACACTACGGGCAATGATATGTCGTTAATGTCAGTTGCTATCGGAGATTCAAATGTTAGTAGGCAAAGTTCTTCGGTCAATATTTTGAGTGATTTATAAATGATGTTTCTAAATTTATTGTTATTAAAGTAATTTCTGCTGGTGACTTTTCCTGTGTGCGAGATACAAAATTCCCTAGGAAAAATACTCCCGGGATCTTCTTCTTTTCGGGTCAATTTGACTCACATTTGAACAGCTCTTTCGTTGACCTCGTACTAGTCATTAAGGGTGCAGGTGGTAGTGCACGCTGAGCAGGAAAGGAGGTCTGCCGCGATCATCAGACCTCTATGCTATTTCAAAACATGGTCTGACCGTGTGCCAAGCATAGCATGGCATCAGTCTTATAATGTTCCCACTCAAGCTGCGACTCAAGCCCCCTCTCAGAAAGCCAAATTTAATAAAAATCCCGTTAGCTGTTCTAGCATATAGAAGTTAAAGGGGTCTACGCTAGGAAGCCGAGCCCAAGCGAAGCACAAGCCGAGCCCAAATTCGTGTAACTTCGCTTGTGCTTGGCTCCACATGCTGTACAGAACAGGACCTAACACCGAGCCTTGAAGGACGCCCGCTGTTGTTGGAGTTTAGACGTTGCTTCCTACTTTTTACTTTAAAGTTTCGTCTTGATAGGTTCCTACCTATCCCTCAAACAGTGCGAAGTAGCTATGAGGAAGGTTTTGATTTTGGTAAATTTCGGATTTAAAATATCCCATGTGCTTGACCAGCTCCATCGTCAGCACCATCAGATGAGATAGTGGTCAAATGGACAAACGCACAATAAAAAAAAATCCGTTCAGACGTTTGAGTATGAAAGAGTAACAAACATAGATAGAAACTATCGCATTTAAGTCTCATTTGATTCTCACAAGGAAGCTGTATTATATGTAGGTTAATTACATCAACAAGAAGACCTTTGGAACTCGTAAAAGTATTAAAGTGCTTATTCGTCAAAGCAAACCCTATTTTCATTAACAGTAAAGTATCGACTAATTTTAATTAACTTCACGTCAAGATGTTCTGTTTACAACTCTTTGGAGTGTTCCTAATTAAATCCTATTTATAAGGTAGCTACAATCATGACACCTAAATCAAAGTCTAGACCTTTAACCTGTACCTGGGTAAAGACTTAAGATATTTTTCATTAAATACAAGGACCTTTGACGACGACTCAGGTTTTTATTATTTTAATTTTCCTCGTATTCGTAAAGAAAAGCACAATGTTTACTTCGGGGTTAAACAGTTATTTAGTCTTTCGAACTATTAGCGACCTCGCCCTGCTCGGTCGCCAAAAAATTTCTCGCGACTAAATAACTCACTTGCACCCCTAGGATAACAATGTACTATTTCATCAACATTCAACTCGCCCAGTAGCTATTTTACTAGCTTCTACTTAATTTCAGCTGTCCCGATGTTTGTCTGTAATCAAATTTTGTAAATTATATTTGACCCACTACCCGCTTACTAATTGGGCTGAAATTTTGCATCCATGTATAAATCAGGTGACATTGTAAAATTATTATGACGTGGTGTTGATCTGATGATGTAGCTGGGAGGTGGCCATAGGAACATGTTATGTGGCAACGTAGGAACGGGGTAGGTTGTTTAGTCAGTAAGAGTCTGACACCGTTCCTCGCTTCGCCCAAGGACGGGATTCGTCAATGGATCATTTTTACCTACCATAAAAAGAACCATCGAGTTTGGGCTAGTGTGATACACCTTACCGAATATTTTGGTGATAAATTGTTACCTAGGTCTGATGATGGCTCTGAAAAAAAGCCACAGAAACTCCAAAATAAATAATAAGATAACTCTATAGTGTTAGAACTTTTTGGAATGGTCTTGATGAGTATTATAAGCACTATAAAAGCTTGCTATGTAAAAAATATATACACACCGCTAAATTTTGATTGTTTTAATCCGGTGAAGGGTCGATTCAGTACTTGAAGCACTATCAATTTGTAAAGATAAAATAAAAAAAAGTTTTTTTTTTCTAAATCTCATAATAATTTACACATTTATTCCCACCCAGGACAAATGTTTGTGTGATGAGCACGATCATTTGTTCTGTGTCTGGGTGTAATTTATCTATAATATGTATGTGTTTAGAAATATATAAGTATGTTTATCAGTTGTCTAGTACTCATAACACAAGCTCTGCTTAGCTTGAGACTAGACGGCGTTGTGTGATGTTCGTCGAATATTATTATTATTTACAAAATTCATTTTTTTAAGGAAAAGAGTCAATGACCTCGTAAATAGTTGTCGGTCGTAGCTTAATGACTACCTACAGGTCACTGAACTGGCCCAGCAGACGTTTATTTAAAGAAATCAATTTCAAATGTGCGTATATTAATTTTTTTTATTTCAACTTTTCAAATCGATAGTGTTTTATGTACCGGCTCGATTCTTCACGGGATTAAAACGATAAAAAAATAACGGTGTAGGTATGATTGCAAATAATTCTCATTACATTATTTGAATATGGAAGCCTAACCGCAATGTTCCAATTAATTTATGATTTAATTAAATACAAACAAAAGAATCGATTCTAGAACGAATCAAACTAATTTAAATCATAAGCGTTTAGTTTTTTAATTTCTCTATGTTCCCCGACAAGTGTCCGATCAATCGATGTTAAATGACGACTCGATTAATCAATCGAGACATGTATTCATTTGTATCGCAATTAGACTGTGTGTTTTCGTTTGTGAATCATTAATCTACATATCCGGGGGCTTGTTTGTATGTCTGTCTTACATTTGTTTGTGGAGAGTATGTTGTAAAAGGGATGGGCTTATTCGATAGAACTGAATTTGGTCGATCTTTGATTGTAAAATCACAACAACGATTTCAGACCAACTGTTTTTATGAGATTATTATTTTTTTGTTTTTTTTTTTACTATTGAATAGAATTTAAACATTAATAATGAATTATTAAAAAAAAAAAACGAAAATATGTGTAATTGTATATGTTTGTTTTCTCTTCACGCTCAAATATTTGAACGGATTTCAATGAAATTTATTTCACTGGTAGGCAACTTTCTGCAGTAAAACGACGAATTTATTTATTTCGGGAACATATTTCTGTATTTTTATCCTTCGAATATAAGTATTCATTTAGGATACTTTCCTATTTGGCTTAGCAAAAGTCACTAGCAGATGCCAGTTCATAAAATATAGTGGACTTTAAAATAGAGGACCTGAGATTTTGGTTCAGGCTGTGTTTAGTAGTAATTGATAAATCTATGTAAATGATATGCTTCTTTGATTTACAAAATAAATACCTATATTATAACACAATTTCATCTTCACATTGGTAAAATTATTGGCTACTTAAGTCCATCTTCCAGACATGTCATTAATTTGCAAACAAACATGTCATTCATATCATAGGATTCCACAAATTTATACCTCTACCTCTTAATAACTAACTTAAAATTTGTACCACATAATTAAAAAAGGAACGATATTTTTCTTTCTTTTTCTAACTTATGGACAATCTTTAACATAAAAAAAAACTTCAATTTATCGACATAGAAACATCTCTAGCAATACACTTAATGACATGCAGTGTAAATATTTTAATAGGTGTGTACGCAATGATTAATTGTAGCTAAACTAGACCAGAGCTTTGAAATACATGAATAGAAATAAAATAAATAACACACATCAAGATTAGTTTGTTTGTTTCTGTTCATACATGTGCAATTCGATGTTTGACGATGAAAAGATAAAAAAGACATACATAGAATTTAGTTCGACTAACTTTATCTTTTAATAGATAAAGCCTGTATTTTTAAAAGATATTGCAATAATAGGTGTCGAAAGCGATTTATAACTTAACAATAGATTGTAGTAATATATTGATATATTGTTACTTTATCTCGCCTTTGGCTTAATTCTTGTAAGGCATTATGCCGACTGTTGTTAATTTCTGAGATATCGGAGATTTATCGGAATGTATTTTCCTTGCTCGCTTTGTCGTTGGTACGGGTTGAGGTCGTATTGGTGTTTTGTTTACCAGTCAACAGATTCTTGTAGTATGCTGTACTAAACGGCCATTGTTTTGTAGACTAATAATATCTACTAGGTAGCTGGATTGATATTGTAACACATTTTTTTAAGGTTTTTTTTATGGTAGGTAAAAATCACACAATGACGAATCCCACCCTTGGGCGGAGTGGGAGACAGAGTCAGACTCTTACTGACTAAACATCACACCCCGTTCCTTCCTTGTCTTAATCCCAGAGTCCTGGTGTCCCGCTTTCACATCAACCCTTGGCCCCAGGAGGCTTTGACTCTGCAGGGGAAATCATTTTATTATACTTTGAGCACACCATAATTATGGCGGTAAGTCCCTACTTTGAGGAGGGGCTACTAAAACCTGACGGCGTCCTCACCTTCTACATGACGCAGGTGCTCAGTGGACATAGTCAGTTCGGGAGGTTCCTACACTGGATTCGTGCGGAAGTGACACCCGAGTGTCAGTTTGCCTTTGAGATAATTTACTACCGCCTCTTAAAACAATCGTACATTTAGTTTTTTTAGGAGCAATTGACTGACTGACTAGAATTAAGAGCGAGAAATTTGTCGCAAGCTATAAACTACATCGTATTCAAGCACTAAGAGAGGTTTTACCAAAAGTTTTCCCCTAAGGAGATAAAATAAGAGTCCAAAGTTTGTATAAAATAAAAACCGACTTTCACGCGGGCGAAGTCGCTGGTAGAAGCTAGTCTAAAATATTTAGATTTATAGGCCTCAACCTGCAAAAAAAGAATCTTTTATATCTTTCTACACCAAATAACCTAATAAATCTTTATAACCGTAAATATTCAATATACAAACACAATAATAGGCATAGATTCACAATACAGATTCATACAAAAATATCATAACTGAACAGTAATATCAAATTTACAATATCAAGATGAACTCACTATAACATTAGTTCAAAGAAATCAATTCCAAAAATCTTACAATCGAGAACTGGAGCAAATATTTTGCTGTATCATCTTCAAGTTAGTAACGGTATGATCATCAGGGCTATTGAATTCGATTGAAAAACTCGTAATATCGATACAGTGATGGAATCGATTCCCTTTACTCGATTGTGTGGAATTCGATTCGAAATCTGAACTAACACTAAAAAGTGGTAAATTTTTTTTTGCAATTTTTAACCTAACAATACCGTAATTAGAGACATAATAGAAAGACAATAGGTGTGTGAACGCCGGCGCTCGGGACTCAAGAGTCCCCTCTGACACCAGAGGAACATTGCCTCCTTTACTAAAATAAACAAATAAATCACATCGACTGGTTTTTTTTATTGTAGGTAAAAATCATCCAATGACGAATCCCGCCCTTGGGCGGAACGAGAGACAATTTCAGACTCTTACTGACTAAACAACCTACCCTGTTCCTACGTCGCCATATATAACGGTACTAGAGCATTCCTTTCAGACACAAACCCTTGGCACTAATTGGCTTCGACCCTTCAGCAGGGTCCCTACGTTTTGCTGACAACTCCTTGAGGCGCGCGGGAACTGGTTCAAATTATTTGCCGAATAAATACCTACTATAGTTCTGAAGCGCTCACACAAAAAACTTTACTAGAATCAAACTTTCACTTAGTGTTTAGAAATGTTTTTATCCCGAGAAAAATCATGACTGTTCCGAAACAGGCCACGAGGGCAAAGACAGGTAAAAGGTACTTGTGGTCTAACTATTGTCGTTTTTGTCGATAGAATGAAGCAACAATAGCTCAGCGGGTATTCTATAATGGTAAGAAAGGTCGAGAGTTCGTAACGTAATCTGTTTTTATAGGTTTTGGAGTAGCCTTCTTAGTAAATGCTTCTTTAGGTCAACTAGAATTACTAGCAAGAATATCTTTGGTCTGCTTTTTCTGCTTTTTTGTTATTGTTAGGTTCACTTTTGACCGCTATCTCACCTGTCGTTGTCTGTGTTGAAGCATGCTTGGTTAGAAGTAATCTATTCACTCTAGACTTAAATACCCTGGTTGTATCACCAGGGCTTTGGTTAAAAACTGTCAAGGCAATGGAACACAAAAGGTATCTGATGGCTCACCGGTGGAAAACCCACCTGTGGTCCATTAGTTAAAGTCTCCTCCTCGCTCCACCTAGAATGTGAAAAGGTTTTTGATGAATTCCAACCATCTAAAAATAATAATTTGTAGTTTGTAGTTTCTTTTATCAGGAAATACGGACTCCGGCAAAAAATGTTAATACTTAGCGGAGTATACAAGGAATATCTTCCCATTTCACCACCACCATCCACCATGTACCAATGGTTCTTTTTTTATATTTTTGAGTTGGAAAATTGTAAGATAACCGTTCTCGCTACGATAGCCCATAGCGAGAAAAGCGTGTCAAACTTCAACTAAATAAAAAGCAACCATGTTTTGTATTCCTTTGAACCAAAAGGAAAACCAAATGAACACATTACACAGAACCGTTGACTCTTACAAACAATCCTAAAGCCCATCCATTTACTAACCTGAAGTATCAATTTCAGACTCCAACATGCTTATTAGCAATCTGTCACTACACCCAAGCTAAATCTCAAACGATAAACTCTCACTGTTCCACGTCTAAGCACTAAGTGAAAGCAACACTGGGTACACGGTAGAAATAATTCAAAAGCTAGAAATATAAATTCAATGGCCCACCGCGGAGTCGAACCTATATTAATGTTGTAAAATAAACAGATTCTGTAAGTAATGAACTCTCGCAGTCTGTTTATTTATTGTATTCGCTCATTGAGAGGGAAAATGCATTTGTAATACAAAATAGCTTTATTTGGTTAGTACAGTTGCTATCGGAATTATGTTGCACTGTACCTTTCCATTTTGTATCGTTTATGCCATGTTTACACGTTACGAGACAGTAGTGTTGCTCGGCCGAGACAGTAATGTAAATGAGTTGTAGAGAAAAACGCTCGGCCTCAGGATCATACATACTGAGTATTCGACCGTGAGCACTGTCTCGCCTGCTAACTCGGTATGTGTGATCAAGGCACATAAAATAAAATAAATAAATAAATTATAATCGAACGGAAAGACCGCAGCAGACAAGTTTGTCCACTTCCTCGATGTACGTGGTATAAACGACGAGGTGAAACGCTTGTTCCGGAACGCAGAAGTTTGAACAACGTAAGAGTGGATACTCGCCATTTATCAGGTTGTCCGAATTCATGCAATTCTTGAGCAGACACTTAGAACATCGAAAGGCTACCCTACGCCTGTGCTCAAGGCTTTGTAGATTCTTAAGATTTAGCGTTTGTCGAGAAAATTATGTGGTTACGAGAAACTCCTGAACAAAACTCACACTTCACGAGGAAGTAAATCTAAATAACAAGTAGAAATAAGAGCAATATTCGCATATTAAAATTTAAATCAATAAGTAAGTAGAAAGGAATAGGAATGAATTAAACTTATCATATTATGATACTTTTTCACATGTTTTTTATATATAATTTCCTAACTATACCTAAGTAGTTTCATTTATATTCAGAAATGAAATTTCCAAGTCAAAAATATCCTCAAATGTAAAAGTCATCATCATCGTCAACATTTTTAATGTTCTCACTAGAAAGGACTAGAGAAGAGGCCTGTGTCCCAGCGGACATAGGCATCTCTAGGAAAAAGAAGAATCAAAGTCAAATTACTACAATCAAGCATAAACACCGCGTTATTCAATTACGATTCTCAACGTAACAACCATTCACTATCATAACCTAACGAAGTACCGAAAAAGAATAATCACCCACATATTAATCACTATAAAAATCAAAGCAAATAACTGTAAGTGTCAGTGACGTAATTCACTTAAGACGAAATTTATCGGCAACTCAGCGACGCGGTTTCTGAGTGAAATCGTGCTTGTGAGGTTTTAGCAAATAATTTACGGTCCCTGCCCAATAGTTGGGGATTTATGGGTGCCCACGGCTATCATATGGTGTAATCCAGAACAAGCCGATTTTACAACACAATTATTTTCTGAGATATTGTATCGGCAACGCCTGGTAGATCTTAAACTTGGAGCAGCAAGTTGAAGGTGATTTGAGACTTGGTTTTAGGTTAAATTCGTTCATACTTTATCATTAGACTGTAGGTTTGGAAATATTTTATCACGCGCTTTTACAATTAATTATAACTAAAACTGTCAAGTATTTGTAAATACGATCCAAAAAAAAAATATCGATAACATTTCTGACTTATGCGGAACAAACCCTGCCGTAGTCCTTGTAATTTTGTTTACATATTTAGAACCAAAACGCTTAATAAATAATTATGCTAGTACAAAACAATGAAATAATTACAATACAATGATTAATTACAAAATATTTATATACATTATACAGACTATAAAACAAATCATACAGAATAAAAATGTGTCACATAAACTAAAATTGTCACATACTTGTAGAATTAATTTGTCACGTAATAATAAAATTGTCACAAAGAATAAAATAATTACATCTTCAGTATTAGTTCAAAAATGGAATACTTCAAATACAAATAGAATAGTAAACAGTTAAAACTTAAATAATTAACTGATATTTTTGGGCAGTGTCGGCACCAAAAAATATTTCACCCAATTAAATTTTCTCATCTACATAAACTTTGATAGAGTCCATTTCGAATTCCCATAACGCGCTACAAGCCCATAGGTCTACAATTAGCGGTTCATAACTGACGTATTCGCATACATTACTGTGTTTACGTATGTTCATCACCAGAGGGCGTGGTGGCCTCCGGCAATTAGATGCAATGTGTGCGTTTAATTTCATTTCTCCGGCTATTTTGAATAGGAAAAGTTTGTACAATGTTGGTGGTCTATGGGCTGGCTTATAGATGTCGTGTTTATGAGATTTTGTGAAGGTTAAATATATAATTAAAATAAAACTGCACCTCATTAATTTAATATGTCCAATTTGACTTTTGATGAAATTATAATTTACTAGCTGGTCCTGCGACTTCGTCTGCGTCCTTTCTCAATGTGTCCTTTCTCAGGATCTAAAGATTGTCTGTGCCAAATTTCATCAAAATCGTTTGAGAAGCTTAAACGGGAAAGCGTAACAGACAGACGGACAGTGCAGTTAGGCAATTCAACATCACTCGGCCTATGATACAATTTGGCGTCAGTAACATATACCTGTCTCATTAAAAGGCAATACCGCTTAAAACTATAATTTTTTTATGGTAGGGAAAAATCATCGAATGACGAATCCCACCCTTGGACGGAGCGGGAAACAGTGTTAAATTCTTAGTTCCTCCCTTGCCTTAGTCCCAGAACCCTGATGTAACGCTTTTGCATCAACCCTTGAACCTATACATTACTGGCTCTTTTTGACTTTAACATTAATCTAATACTTACCTACCAAGTTGCAAAAACAGTAATGCAACAATCTTAATTCCAAGAGCATCCCAAATAGAGCACAAAGCTGATCTCTTCATAGCCACCCAACAAACTTCGGTTCACATGGACCCCCACGGGCTCGGTACGGGCGCAGGCGCGTGGGCGGTGGAGCGCGCGCGCACCATTATGTCTTAACGTGGAGGCTTCGCGACAGGTGGGCGGGGCCACGTGACGCGCCGTGACGTCACACGTCAGGGGTGCGTTAGGGTTAAGATTCAATTGTATTTTAAAAACATATGCAATAAACTTATAACTTTTTCTATGGGGTTAGGTGATATTTGTACTGCTTGTTTTACTTGCAGGAAAAAATACTGCTAGTAAATTACTGATTTAATTTTGGGTTAGAAACATTTCAAAATTTTATTTATTTAATCTTCATGTACAGTAATGGTACATAGGTGGACTTAATGCTACAAGGCATTCTTTACCAGTCAACCTTTAATACTTATATAAAACACAAATTTTATAATAGATATAGATTTTGAAATGTCACCGCACGAAATGACACGTCATACTTCTAGATTTTGAAATCTCACGTCACACGTGTCACGTGACACTTCGTTGATCCTCCCCTCCCCGTAGTGTTAAGTTTACGGATAACTGTTCAGTGAAAACCAAAAATAAAACTAAAGAAAAACTGAATCCACGTATGCCACATATGCTACGCATTAAGACCCTTGAATTACCTTGAAAACTTACGTGGGACGCGTGTGACAGCGTAGCTTACGTCGTCACCATGTTCATAAGTCATACAGGTGTGGGCTCTTTAATTTGACCACATCAAAAACCTACGAAAGTTCAACATACCCAATATAAGAGTAAAAGCACTGTTCCCGCACGCCTCAAGGAAATGTCAGCAACTGTAGGGGCCCAGCAAGGTCGAAGCCTTTTGATGCCAAGGGTTGATGCGAAAACGGAACACCGGGGCCCTGGAATAAAGGCAAGAAGGATCGGTGGATCGTTTAGTCAGTAGAAGTTTGATACTGTCTCCCGCTCTGCCTAAAGGCGAGATTCGTCATTCGATGATTTTTTCCACCATAAAAAAAACACCAGATTGAATATAAACCAATTAGAAATAAATTACTCAATGAAGATTTGTAGAAAAATTTAAACCTGTTAATAAGTATGATTTGCCAGCCCTACGACAAACGCAACACTGCAATCTAAAGAAAATACTGTTGTACTTTACTTTACTCGAGAAATATGATTTAATTAAAGTTATTAAAGCGGCCCTAGGTTAATTGAAATTTGTTTATACAGAGAACGGAGAGAATTGTGTACTGTAGTCTACAATTTTATTGACCCCATCCAACCTTAGGTCAGATTCGTCGGATGTTGGCACTTAGGAAGTTATAAAATAATAATTGTAGGTTGTAAATTTGATTCTAGACTAGATAAACTTGTACGTCTATTAATAATAGCTTTATTTAAAGTAGATACAACACAAACTGTCTAATAAAATGGATAAGTAATTCTCTGGTGCGCGCACAATATTTATTGATTACTAATGTCGATCCTTTTGTGCATCCTAGGTGGTATAGGCCCTCGAGCTCTTACAGCGATTCAGTTTACGACCTAAACTCAATTGTTAATGGGATGGAGCTATATAGGGTGCATAACATCATCTCTTTTTCTCGCCTGATGTTTTATCATGTCATGGTAAAGCCCTAGGAGGCCTGAAGTCTTTTAGATCTTCAATTGTTTTTTTGATATTAACAGAACTGATTATAGATTATATTAATTAGTTTGTATAGGTAAGTAATATCTATTTAGGTTGGCTAGTTACAATATGCACTTAGAAATTTTTATAAACTAATGCTTGACTGCGATCCCACCTGATGGTAAGCAGTGATGCAATCGTTGATGGTGAGGTGCACTAGTTTATTAAGAGCCTATTCACTTCAAGCTTGAAGACACCTAAACTACAACACATATCAACTCAGAAATATGTACCTTGAATGCAGTACTCGATTCTGAAGTCCCTGTTGGTGGACTTATTATATATTTTTTCAAAAAATACTTAAATTAAGCAAAAGAAAATAAAACCCAATAAACTAAAAATAAAATAGACTTAATTATAAACTAGCTAATTTGTTATTAAGTCTTACTTAAGTTAATTAGGGTTATGTAATTTTAAGGTTAGATATCTAATTTGTACAGTTTACTGAATAATAATTAAATGTAACGTGCTTATTTTTGTTTTGTTATTTTATATACGTCCAGCTGTGCGTTCTAACTATTAATATTAGTTTTATATATTGTTTCTTAGTAAGTGAATTATGTATGTAATTTTTTATGAGGGATGAAGTTGGTCTTAAACCTTAAAAACACAAAAACAAACTACAAAATATTTATTTCTTTGTTCGAAGTTATTCATAACACTGCGCTTTATAAAAGATGTAAGTACATTACCTACTAGTCTTTTAACCTTTCGTATGTGTGTTCGTGTGTGCGCAGAACTACTCGAAACACAATGGTTTTTTAATTGTGTCTCTAATTACGAAAATGCCCGAACGTTATTTGCCCTAAAGATCTATTTATTTATTTACTTATTCCCAGCAATATCCTTAGAGCAGTGGTGGCCGAGTGGTATAGACTAGACATAAACACAGCCAGGCGCATTACTTTGTGTAATTTACCTACTTCATCACTACTGCTCCCAAAACGGTGAAAGAAAATAGCGTAAGGAAACCGGCTGTCCTAGAAACAAAAATTCGAAGACATGTCACATCTACCAATTCTTACGGAGTGTGATGTGAGTGAAGTGGATTATGGCCCATTCCCTCTCCTAGAGAAGAGACCTGTGTCCCAACAGTGGGAAAATTAATAAGGCTGATGATGATTATCTAAATTAATTCACTCAGAGTACAATGAAATATATCCACGTCTTCAGCTACGAGGTTGAGCGTGCGCAGCGCGCGTCAGAGGCTGAAAATGTGCTGTTCTTTATTGAATCAAATCAAAACCCATACACCATCAGCAAGTTTAAACAAAGCAACAAAAGAAAGGCTCCGCACACGGAATGCTAATTGTTTACCATCACCATTAGATCCGTCGCCGCAGAGTCAAAGCAAATGCTTTTATTTTTAAAGAGGCGTATACTTAGGGAGATTGGCTCGACATTTTCATCAGTGTACAAACCGCAGGCCGTATTATTTTAATCGCGTAGCCGCCACCTTACGCCGTTTCCTACGTCTGAAATTATTTTGTGGATGAATGAGTGTACGGTTTGAGTGCTATTGTTTTAATGTTGGGGAGGATGAAACAGGAAGTTTAAAATTATACGGGTTTGCCATGGAGCTAATAAAACAGAGCTTTACGCTAAAAAGTATTTTGTTAGGTTAGAGAGACAAAAAAGGTAAGTGACTTAAAAGTTGAAAGGAAATCGTTTATCTTGGTATGGTCATGTGAAGAGGAGAGATAAAATGCATGTTACAAAAAGTGTTCTGAGTTTACACGAATGGAGAGGAAAAGGGAGGCCGAAGAAGAGATAGATGGAGTGTGTAAGAAGTGATATGAAAGAAATTACCTACAAACAAAAAAACAAAAAAACAAACTTTACCTCTTTATTATATTAGTGTAGATGTAGATATATATATTATATACAATATATAATATATATATCTACATCTACACTAATATAATAAAGAGGTAAAGTTTGTTTTTTTGTTTGTAGGTAATTTCTTTCATATCACTTCTTACACACTCCATCTATCTCTTCTTCGGTCTTATTATATACAATATATAATTATAGTGTAGATGATCTTTTTTGAGAAAATGCAGTGTTATCACAGGTCGAAAAAAGTGTAAATATCACATGAAAAATGTGATATTTACATTTTTTTTATTGTTCCCTTTATAGCTGCTCAGTTGAATCCAGCAATCGAATCTTTTAGAATAAAAACATTAGCGCTGTGACCAGCATATTTTATCGTAACTAAACGCCTCCAGCATGCCATCTCAAGAGCGTCAATCTTTTTATGGTGTGATATCATCCAATGACTTTTACTTGCTCTAGGGCCTAGTGGGAGGCTGTTTTGCATCCCAGAGTCCCTGGTTTCCCTTTCGGACAACGCATAAACCTTTTTATGGAGTTTCGTGTATGCTGTTATTTTGTTCCTAATTATCTAAAATTTCTCTTTATTCCCACAGGAGGACCTCCTCATCCACGGTGACAGCGTGTATGACGTCATAGACAAACAGGACCAGCAAGCGGTCAGGACCGAACTGTCACGTGCTCCCACCGACGGTGAGGATCGCGTGTTCCTCTGCCGCATGAACGTCGCTAGGAATGCTCGGCGACAGATGCGGTTTGGAGATCAAAAAGTAAGTGCTGTACCTAATATAAATAGTTTTAGAAAAAATAATGTCAATAGAGTATATACCTAAAAAAAATTATTTGCATATTGATGGAGTCGGTGAATCCAAGCTTCAAAGTCTTGAGCATCAACGCCGAGTTACTAGCCTGTCAGTTTTCTACTGGTTGCATTTTGGGTTGGGTGCGTTCGAATTGTATAGCTTAATTCCGCCTAGCCAGTTCCGTCACCGGTCAACGTCATCATGGTGTAGAGCGATGCGTCTATGCGTTTTGACTTACTAAACTTAATGTCCTATGTCCCCTAGATGGGTCAGATGGTGTCTATACGCTAAAGTATTCCTACTTCAAGCGTTCAAGGCACCACCGTTACATAGTGGAAATCCCACTCATCACACGTACAGCTTAAAGAGTAAAATTATCTACTGCAATCTGTCAGTAATTTCAGCGTGAAGGAGTAACAATATACACACACACTCCTAAGCTTTTGCCCTTATAATATTAATAACAGAATAATATCTACACTAATAATATAATAAAGAGGTAAAGTTTGTTTTTTTATTTTTTTGTTTTTTTGTTTGTAGGAGGTAATCTCTGGAACTACTGGTCCGAATGGAAAAATTTTAGCAACAATAGAAAGCTGCTTTACTCCTGAGTGACATGGGCTATATTTTATGTACGCGGGCGAAGCCGCGGGCAAAAGCTAGTATAGAATATAATAGAATAATACTTTATTGTACACCAAAAAAGTAACAATTAGTTGCTTAGTTATAAGTATATATAAATATATATATTTATATATATAGTGTGTGATAGTTGTGGAATATATAATACATATATTCCACAACTATCACACCACGTCGTCTAGTCCCTAGCTAAGCAGAGCTTGTGTTACGGATACTAGACAACTGATAAACACACTTATATATTCCTAAATACATATATATTATAGATAAATTACACCCAGACACAGAACAAATCATCACACAAACATTTTTCCTGGGTGGGCATCGAGTAGTCAGGGTCAGAATAGAATAGAAGAATAGAAATAAATTTATTCGATACTGACACAGCACAACAGTTACAAAACACATGTTAAAAAATAACAATATAAATAAAATGTACGCTGAGCGTGCCCGAACCGAAAGGATGACCACCTCAGCATTTGCTGGGCGTCAGACACCCATCGCTGGTCAGTAACTACTAGACCAACAGACATACATAATATATATACAGACATTATCCCCAATTTCTTGACAAGTTCGTTCTAGAAAGTTAATAAACACGTACAACTCTCGAACACGTGACTAACTTCTATTTAAGGAACCGTTTTTACTACCGTGAACTTTGAATTTTGACAGACATGGTGAGCAAAAACTTAGTGTTGAAATATTAATTAACGCACTTTAAATCGTCAGTATTATGAGAGTTTCGTTTCAATCAGTTATCGTATCAATATTGTAACGTCAGTCAAGGAGGTGCGAGGTCGGATTAATAAGGCTAGGTTCCACTGTAAGCGATGGGATCCTTGATTGGACTACCTACAAAGATTTTGTTCTGTAGGTAATTTTTTTTGTACGCATTATTTTTATTTTCTTTTATAATAAACTAGCTTTTGTCAGCGGCTTCGCCCGCGTACATAAAATATAGCCTATGTCAATCAGGAGTAAAGCAGCTTTCTATTGTTGCTAAAATTTCTCCAATCGGACCAGTAGTTCCAGAGATTACCTCCTACAAACAAAAAAACAAACTTTACCTCTTTATTATATTAGTGTAGATATTAGTGTAGATTATTGATTGGCTCGCGTTTGGCTTTCTCACATGGTGAAAAACGATGATGTGGTCGACGATTGAGCAAGCTTGACTGGAAGTAACCTTATCACTCTTGAATTATAGATCTAGGGTTGTATCTATCAGGACACAAACTCCAGCAGGGAATTAAACTGCTTGACTGTAATCTCGACCTTAGTTCTACCACTAAAGAGCGTGTATGACATCATACAAACAGGACCAGCAGGCGGTCAGGACCGAGCTGTCTCGCGCTCCCACCGACGGTGAGGAAGTCAGGTGGTCAGGAGTTGTCACACTCACAGTTGTCTTTGGTGTTCCCAAAGCCAACCTGTTTTCTGAAAGCTACAGTCTACGGGACTTTAAGTCTGAAGTAAAAAGGTTACTCCCTAGCGTGCTCCATTGTCTACCATATTATGCTTACCATCAGGCGAGACAATGCGTGAGAGAGTATTATGTTTAAAAGTCGACGAGTGCGCTAACGCTAATGATTTGGCACATCATTTGAATTTTCTAGCTGAAACAATTTACTAAAATATCAATTAGGTAGTAACAGTTAGGTGTTTATCATAATTATTAATTTTTTTTTTAATGTTACCTTGTTCATTTAAAAAAAATATTTTGATAAATTTACCGTTTTCTAAATGAATCACCATCGTGTTAGTTAAACTAGATATAATCACGATTCTTAATTTGAGTAACAGCAAAAACAAACATACTTTCAAACAATTTTGGCTTTGCCAATAAAATAATAGGCACGCTACATTAAACAGTTGGACTATAAAGTAATTATATCGCCCACAGTCGAACCTGACCATAAAATGTTATACACGAAATTGATGAGAGCATGATTAACAAGTATACTTTCAAAATATTTAAGTGAATATAAAATGTACATATAAAGAGGTTATGGGCAGACTGACAAATTGATAGGCTTCGATACACTCGCGTTATTACAAGTAATTGAATGCTCACGAGCATAAGCCCGACTTTTCTACGATTTATGCAAATCAAAACCTTAACGATAAGAAAATAGAACAGCTTTTTTATTATTTTTTTGGGTTGGTAAAATATATGGATGTTATTTTGATACTGGCCGTTATACAAATATTTTAATATTATTTCGAATTAATAACTTAATAATTTACTGATCTTCATTGGTTTGTAACGCCAAAGTTGTAAATCTTCATCACTATTATCCCGTTAATTTTTTTATAATAATATTCGACAACGCCGTCCAGTCCGAAGCTAAGCAGAGCTTATATTATGAGTACTAGACAACTGATAAACAGACTTATATGTTTCTAAATACATACATATTATAGATAAATTACACCCAGACAGGACAAACAATCGTGCCCATAACACAAACTTTTATCCTAGTTGAGAATTGAACCCACGAACTCTGGCATAGCAGTCAGGGCCACTGACCACAAGACCAACAGGCCAGTCAAAGTTAATGCTGAAAACTATGCGAAAATGTTTAACTATTTTGTTAAAAAAAAGTCTCTTACCATAAGGTGAAATGCAAGCCCAATAATAATAACAAAAAAAAAGTTTAAACAGATTCTTTACTCTGGAACTATGTAAATAGTTCTGAGATTGTTATGAAAAAGTCTAGATTTAAAAATAATAAAATATTTTACTATAAAGAAGAGTAATGACTCCCCGCAGAGAGGTAAAGCGTGCCAATGCGATTTATTTTCAAAGAATTTTTTTTTAAAGATATTTTTCCACCTATAAAAGTGTTTTACAAAAAAAATCTAACAAGTTGAATAACACAAATAAAAATATCAGAAAGCAGTTTTTATATTCCCATAAAAACAAATTTACGTAAATCTGAACCCCGACTAAATAATTACTATACCTTAAATTGGATCATGTTTTTTTTTTTTTATGGTAGGTGAAAATCATCCAATGACGAAACCCGCTCTTGGGCGGAGCGGGAGACCAGTGTCAGACTCTTACTGACTAAAAAACCTACCCCGTACCTTCCTTGCCTTATTCCTGGAGTCGAGGTAACAGTTTTCCACCACCCTCTAGGCTCCAGGAGACTTCGACCCTGAAGGGCCCCTGCAGTTCTGAAGGGCCCCTGCAGTTTAAATTGGATCATGTGACTTAACAATAACATTTTTTTTTTGATTTCCCATTTTGATAACCTATCTAAGGTTAGATTATTTTTTTAGTAACGACGTTCATTTTGGCGATTTTAGTAAAATATACATTTAAATCGGTGCATTCGTTTTTTTGAGTTTATTTCTATTATGAACGAAAAAATAAATATTTCCTCTTTATAATGTTGGTATTGGTTATACGTACATGAATATTAGGATTGATTGATTGAGATGTTATATAGGAGCAGTGGTGGCCGAGTGGTAAAGGCCCCGACTTACGAGTCGTAGGTCGCGGGTTCAAACCCAGCCAGGCGCATTACTTTGTGTAATTTATTTCATCACCACTGCTCTCAAAACGGTGAAGGAAAACATCGTGAGGAAACCGGCATGTCCTAGAACCAAAAATTCGAAGACATGTGACATCCACCAATCCGCACTGGGCCCGCGTGGTGGATTATGGCCCATTCCCTTTCCTAGAGAGAGGAGGCCTGTGTCCCTGCAGTGGGAACATTGAAAGGCTGATGATGATGATGACATGAATATTTGGAGGTGTCTTCAAAGCTGAAGTGAATAAGCTCTTCATAAACTAGTGCGCTGCACCATCAATGATTACATCACTACTTACTCGCAGTCAAGCACTGGTTTGAATTATAACCGCCCCAAATATCACGGGTGTAACAAATCATTAAAATTTACGACTTTTTCTCGACTATAATATGCATATACTTAATTATACACCAAAATCTTCTTCATGAATCACTTTGTCTGTTGATGAAAAATATAATATACATTATGTAGTATTTAAGTTTATAGCTAACAAACATACAGACCCAGTGGGGATGGTTTTTTAATAATAGGTGTATGTAAGAATCTGAGCAACATTTCTTCTCTACTAAAAATCTTTCACTCCATAATTTTAAAGTCAGACTAATTTATAAAAGCGAAAGTTTGTGATTGTGTATACATATATAATATATGTCACTTCTTCACACTTAAACAGTGTGTGAATGGATTTTGATGAATTGTGGCACAAAGGTATAGGTTATTTTCCTTTAGGACAATTTTCATCTTTAAGCGGGCGAAGGCGCTAGCAAGAACTACACTACAAGGACTCAGTCTCAAGGAGTTGACCCAGTCAACTCCTTGAGACTGAGTTCCTGGGATCAAGGGTTAATGCGAAAGCGTAATACCAGGGCTCTAGAATTAAGGCAAGGAAGGAACAGGGTAGGGTGTTTAGTCAGTAAGAGTCTGACACTGTTTTTCGTTCCGCCCAAGGGCGGGATTCGTCATTGGATGATTTTTATCTACCATAAAAAAACTATGCCTTAGAACGGGAAAAGTCATTGGTTATTTTACCTAAAAAAAACTGTAAAATATAAAGTATTTATAAAGTAAGCAAGGGTCTCAAACCCTTGCAGAAGTATCAATTCATTGTGGTTAGACTCTTACAATTTTTTACACTAAAAAACTAAAGTGCCATTAACAAGAAGCGAAACCTCGAAAAACTATACTCTATCCAAAATTAATAACTCATCTCATAACTACATCACGATCAGTTTTTATATAAAATTAATTAGACCCATTTATACCTGCTTAAATCAAAGCGGTTAGTAGTCTGCTTTCAAAGTAATTATATTGGGGCTATAAACTGATGTGATCAGTAGTAATCAGACTTATCAGATGAGTATAACGAACGCTGGTTCATAGAAACCCAGTTAACACTCAAGGTACATCGTGAGAAAGCGCCGAATCTTTTTGAAGAGCCCCAAGTTCCGGTGTAAACGGAAGTCATGTGTGGGTCCATTTAGTTGTTTTTATAACTTTTCTATTGCCAATTTGTAAGGATTTATGTGTCCTTAGTTTTGCGTTTGGGAAGTAGGAGGGTATCAATCTCTCATGCTTGATGTAGGTCTGAATGAGTCATCAAGATCATTGAAAAATTGTGGCTTTTAGATATCTTGGTGTTCATTCTTTGTTATCTTTTCAAAGACGTATTTTATTGTTGTTTTTTTTTTATAATTGCTATAAACTAATGCTTGACTGCGATCCCACCTGATGGTAAGCAGTGATGCAATCGTTGGTGGTGAGGCGCACTAGTTTATTAAGAGCCTATCAACTCTAGCCTTGAAGACACCTAAATTATAATCGGACGGAAAGATATAGTTTGATATACTTTGAACTGTTTGTCAAATTTTTGTTGATTTGTGGAAAAGCTTTTGGTTTTATTAACCATCTGTTTTACGAGCAATGTATTGTGCCAAATGCGACTTAAGTTTGGTGATTCTTTAAGCTATGTCTACTGACCAGTGTCACTACTAAGATACTCCTGCGGACATCACAATTCCTGATTCGATCCCGCAAAGAAACTCCAAGTATATCCAGAACAAAAGATTTTAGATAGGCCATTTTTCGAAACGTTCCATTATTTCATTGTTTTGCTAAATATCACTTAAAAATATTAAAATTACTGGTTTCTTCTCTCTTAAGCCCCATTTCAGCCAGAAACTTTTTAATCCATATGGATTACCATTCTTTAGCGAATTAGAGTTAATTAAATAACAACATTAATAAATCTTAAAGCTGTACCTCATAGTAATGAAAAACGACAATACATTAACATAAACTAAGCAAAATTTTATTCAATTTAGATTAGACCATAACTCACCACCATAACACCTCATAACTCAATTAACTGCCAATACATTAACTAACTCAGAAATAAGGGTACAGTAATAAATAAAGATTATTCTAATCCTAACGCCCACAAGTAAAGTGGTTAGATACGTAAAACACTTGAAAATAACAAATGAGAACTATCTAAGTAGACGGGTGTAGGAAATTAATATGGCGTCTGCGCACGTGCGTTTGCAACCATTTGTAATTTTGTAAGTTTGTTACCAACTGTTGGCTGTTTGATTTGCGGGTTATTGTGCATTTATCATGGGGTATTTGCATAGTAAAGTTGTGAAGTTTTGGTCAGCTGGGTTGGGATTGTTTGGTGCGTTTTGCTGTCTTGTTAGTAGCTAAAGAAATGTCATCATTATCATCATTTTAGTCGCAAGACGTCCACTACTAGACATAAGCTTCCCCGCATGGACACAGGAAAGTCGAAGTCAACTGTGGACAAGGGATCGTGTCTAAAAGGAAGGCTCTGGCACTGGTAAATATAGCAATGTAGCGCACCATTACCGCCTGCCTCAAGGTGTTGTCAACAACCTAAAAGAGCCCTGCAGGGTCAAAGCCTCCTGGGGCCTAGGGTTGATGCGGAAGCGTAACACCAGGGCTCTAGGATCAAGGCAAGGAAGGAACGGGGTGAGTTGTTTAGTCAGTAATTGAGTGATTTTTACGTACCATAAAAAAAAAAGTTAAAAAAATATTGAAAAGCAGAAAGTAATTTCAGTGGGACGATGCCACGGTTAGCAACTAGTTTCTAATATGTATATTGAGATATAATAATGAACTGTAGGTGTCTGATAACAGCTTATACACTCAAACTGTCAATGAGCCCTGTTCCTTGTCTGATCTCGAACCTTATAGATTAATCTAGATCTATATAAATCCTAGGATATTTATTTAAATTGCCTTTTGTATTGTTGACACGTTTTCGTATTGAGCAAAAATACCCAATTACCGGTATTTATCACCTGAGGTAGGCGAGGTATTACCTACTTTCTAACACACTGTAGTTCAGTAGATATAGTTACTGTTACAGTAACAAACTGGGTGCAGTATTCGAATTTATATACAAAACTACACATGTGTAAAACTCAATGGCATTGTTATTCCAACATAGCCTGTTCCCACTGCTGGGTTCAGACCTTTTCTCGCAGTATTAGAATTGTTGTATGATGTAGTCGACGATAGAGCATGCATGCCTAGATGTAGCCTGTTCACTCTTGATATAATGATAAGACCAGGTTAGGTTAGGTATCCCCAGGTTACTATCAACTTCGCCCGCGTGGTATTGGGGTTGGGTTTGGGGTTTCCGGGATAAAAAGTAGCCTATGTCCTATTCCGGAGTGTATCCTATGCCTGTGCCAAATTTCATCCAGATCCGTCCAGCCGTTTTGGCGTGATTGAGTAACAAACATCCAAACATCGTAAGTTTCGCATTAGTAACAGTAAGATATACATATATTTTCCAAATAAATTTCTCTCAGTTTTATCAGGGTGTATAAAGATATATGTGTGATACTAGTTGCCGAATATTATCTACACTAATATAATAAAGAGGTAAAGTTTGTTTTTTTGTTTTTATGTTTTTTTGTTTGTAGGAGGTAATCTCTGGAACTACTGGTCCGATTGGAAAAATTTTAGCAACAATAGAAAGCTGCCTTACTCCTGAGTGACATAGGCTATATTTTATGTACGCGGGCGAAGCTGCTTACAAAAGCTAGTATTAAATAAGACTCAAAGGACCCATAATATTACTGCTAAATTTAGGCACAAATTTACAACACGTATTGGGTTCGCCTAGTGATGCCTCAAGGATGTTTAACATCTGTTCATACTAAAAGGCTATCCGACGAATGAAGGATTGTACAAGTAATTCCATACTTGATGAATATCATTAAAATATGCAGCGGCGAAAACTTAAGAGGGCCACTCCCTATCGTCAACGTGACCACGATTGCTCACGTTGACACATGGTCTAAGCTTGGTGTTTAATCCAACGTAATGTTTGAAAAAAAGAAAGATGTATCCTAAATAAGCAGTTTGCATTCGGTAACTTTTGTCACTCAACCGACATTTCACAAAACTTGTTGTAGAAAATGTGTTTTTTTAATAACTTAAAAGTTTATTGAAAAAAAAGTACAAAGGCATGATTAAATGCACAAGACTTACTTTGTAATTTATGAGAAACTAACTTTTGTCAGTGGCTTCGCCCGCGTACATAAAATGTAGCCTATGTCAAATAAAAAAAAAATTGCAAAAATTTCTCCAATCGGACCAGTTGTTCCAGAGATTACCTCTTACAAACAAAAAAATAAAAAAAAAACAAACTTTACCTCTTTATTATATTAGTGTAGATAGATGAAGGGCCAAAGATGACGTAAAATAGCAGATTTTCAGAGAAAGCCTCTAAAAGAAACTGACTTACATTTATACAAAGTAATGTTTTGATCCAATGTTTTTTGATTTTTGTGTGTGTTTGTTGTGTTTTGTTTGGAATCAGATAGATGCGAGATATACAGGACAGTTCATTGCGGCGACACTTGGGGAGGCGTTTGGCCAACAGTGGACGTCTTTCGGCTGAAATGATGATGGTGATGATGAATGTTTTGAATTCACTAGAAATCTAGATAATAACCACAAGATATATGATTTTAAAACAATCTAGAGATGGATAGATGTATGGGAATAGCATCACAGGTTGGGCGCTCTTAAGTTGTATTATTTAAACTCGAAAGGTTATGAGCAAGCCTGCAAGCATTTCCGATAAATACAGCACCTTTTACCGCTTAGCTAGAAAGGCAAATACATTTCTGAATATAGAGATACGTCTTGTCGTGTTTATTTATTAACATAATAGACTTAATTTGGAGTCTAAAGAGAGAAATATAATATTTCTGTTAGGATATACGGCATTTCTGCTGGTCGCTACTTCAGGGAATAGTTCCTTCCTGAGACTGCAAAGAAAATTTTTATTAGGGACTAGCTACTGCCAGTGGCTTTGGTTGTGTGGAAATATATGTCTATGTCACACAGTGTTAAAGTAGTAATCTAATGTATTTTTTTTTAAGCGGGAAATCTAATGACTTGTCACGCTCTAGGACGGAACGGAAGAGCGCATCAAACTCTACTAGTACATTTTTTAAATCGTTTTTTTTATTCTATATAGGCTCTCGTTTGACCACAATCTCACCTGATGGTTAGCGATGATGTGGTCAACGATGGCGCACACTTGAGTTTTTGACATATAAAAAAAATTGGGTAATGTTTGGCCTTATTCCTTGTCTGTCTTCCTATAGTTACCTAAACCTGTATTTTTTGTGGTTTCAAAATACTACAAAAAAAAAAAACAATTATATGTAGTAGTTCGAATTCTCATTTCGGTTCAAAGAACCCCACCACCCAATCAGTAGGTACTGATTAAAATTAAAGTACACACATTACACACCAATAACTACAAACACCGAATTACAACATCGATTAAACAGATATTTAGTCCAACTTTCCCCAAGGCACATTAATTTAGCTGTCCACCAATCGCAGGCAGCGCCTTATGTTACATTACACGAACTAATGTTTATTTAGCGAGGCAGCACGCCTGTAGGCATTAGACCAGGGGTGCAGCAATACTGAAAGAGCCTAGTTGATACCTGTTTTTTTTCTAAGGTGGAAAAAATCATTTAATGACGAATCCTGCCCTTGTGCGGAGCAGGAAACAGTGTCAGGCTCTTACTGACTAAACAACCCACCAAATTCCTTCTTAGCACTCATACCGGGGTCCTTCCTTTCAAAAATTGGACCGAGTCCCCAGTAGGCTTCGGCTCTGCAGTTGGGTCTCTAGATTTGCTGCCAGCGTCTGGGGCGTGAGCGCCGTCGTCTTAAGCGGTCAGGCTCCTTAGTCGATGCCTGCTACAGCTGCAAAAATTTTCCAAAGAATTACCAGGACCCTGAAACGCAAAGGGCAACTGGAAGATCACAGGGTTTTAGTCCGTAAAAGTCTGACACACATTCTCTACCCACCCAAAGCGGAAGCAGTTGTTTCATAATGTTCCATTTCAAAAGAAGGGGTTAAGGGTTAATAGTTTTAAAGTATTTTAATTTCCTCATATAACAAATGAAAAAAAAAACAATGAACTTCTAGATCCTCTTCTAAGTCTCTATATTCGTAGTGGAGCGGGATGTCGCGTCTCTCGGAAAAGTAGACCAGTAAGATCTTTTAGTCGCCCTTTGCGTTCCTGGGACACGCTAACTCTTCAGAAGAATCCCACAATCTGAGAACCCTTTTTAGGGTTCCGTAGCCAAAATGGCAAAAACGGAACCCTTATAGTTTCGTCATGTCCGTCTGTCCGTCTGTCCGTCTGTCCGTCTGTCACAGCCGATTTACTCGGAAACTATAAGTACTACAGTGATGAAATTTGATGGGAATATGTGTTGTATGAACCGCTACAAAATTATGACACTAAATAGTAAAAAAAAGAATTGGGGGTGGGGCCCCCCATACATGTAACTGAGGGATGAAAATTTTTTTTTCGATGTACATACCCGTGTGGGGTATCAATGGAAAGGTCTTTTAAAATGATATAAAGTTTTCTAAAAAACATTTTTCTTGAAGTGAACGGTTTTTGAGATATCAGCTCTCAAAGTCGTAAAAAGTATGTCCCCCCCCCTCTATTATTATAACTACGGGGTATAAAATTCTAAAAAAAATAGAGGTGATGCATGCTAATTAACTCTTTCAACGAGTTTTGGTTTGATCAAAGTATCTCTTATAGTTTTTGAGATAGGTTGATTTAACTGTAATTTTGGTTAAGTTATTGTGCTTACACTGAAAACGATGGCTGAACCTATAAGTACAAGGCAAAATATCGGGAGAGTTTAGGCTCCATTCACCAGGTGTATAAATTGACATAATAAGTTTATTATATTTGCTGCTACGGAACCCTTTGTGCGCGAGCCCGACTCGCACTTGTTTATGGTAGGTATAAATCATGGAATGATGAATCCCACTCTTGGGCAAAGCGGGACACAGTGTCAGACTCTTAATGACTAAAGACCTACCCCGTATCTTCCTTGCCTTATTCCCAGAGCCTCGGTGTAAAAGCTGAGTACCCTTGCATTTAAAGTTTATACGTATATTGTAGGAGAGATTATTTAGAAAATAGTATGAAAGTCACGCCTACCGCTCGGAGTTTGTGTGGTCGTATGGTAATGAAGATGTGGGGAAGGGATCTCCTCTGTTTGTTATTGAGCTGTGGTAGATATATTATAATTATATGATATTATGTGTGATAAACAGTTGCAGTTGCGGTTTGCCAAATTTCGTGATTTGTTTATTATTTATTAAATACTTTATACAAACAAATGTATTTTATAAGTTTTAAGTCTACCTTACTTAAAACTTATTTTAAAAAAATGATTCACTACTAGACAGCATGGCTGGCATAGTGGTTTAGCAATTGGCTTCTGCGCTATGTGTTGCGGATTCGATTCCTACACGGAACAAATATCTTGTGTATATGAGTTTAGCAACGCACACGAATATGGAGCAAAGTTACTTTAAAAACCCGGCCAAGAGCGTGTCGGACCACGCTAAATATAGAGTTCCGTAGTTTCCTGTCTGTCACAAATTTTTCGCTTTTTGTCTTAGCACTTTCTCGGCGTGATTGATGAACCAAATTTTTGTTTTCTAGTGCTATCTGCAAAAGGACAGACAGACAGACTTGGCGAAACTATAAGGGTGTCTTGTTGACTACGAAACCCTAAAAAAATACACTAATGTCAGTCTTCTGAAATTTAATTCTATGTTTTCAAGAAATAAGTTCACCCTTCGAATTTTCCCGTAAATTAGTTCCCTTTGACAACTCAATTAAGGGCGACAATCTGGCGAAATAAACCTAAATATTATAACCGCAATTTGTTTGACAGAACCGTAATAGCAAGTAACTTAGTACAAGAAATAAATACTAGAACCGTTTCGCGTTTAAAACAGTCTCTGTACCAACTTCGCCCCAAGCGTTAACTAAATTAAGTTACTAAAATAAAATGTTACCATTTTACCTGACAGTTAACGATAACTAACTTTATTTTGACGGATAAATCTTACTGCTTAATACAATTTATAATCAAAATAAATAATAAAAGTGTAACTGACTGACTAACATATTAATAGTACAGTCAAAACTATTGGAATCAATTAGAACTTGTTCGGAATGTGAAATTTTGCACGAGTTTTTATACTACAGACGAGTACAAAGAAAGAATTTTTGGAAATTAAACGTTTTGTCATATTTTTCCTAGGGCAAAAAAAATATCTGAATTGAAAATGATTTTCACAATTCGATTTTCCAAAAGAATAATGTAAATCTTCGATATTTCTTGGTAGTGAAAAGCTTGTATGAGTGAGAGAATCTGATTCCTTGGGTCTATATAATAAAAATTGGCAATTAATATAGACTGTTATTATTACTTCTTCAAAAATACTTACAAACCCTTTAAGAGTGTTATTTATGAAAATATTCTCGCGAACAAAGTCTCGTGCTATAACACAAATCATAAAATACAAAGTTAAAGACAACCCAGCAGAGTAATACTAAGGAAACAAATGCAATTCTAATGATAATGAGGCACTAAATAATAGTAATTTCAAACTGAATGTTTCATGAAATATCTCTTGTAAGTAATTCATTTGTTGACGCACTGTGTAGGTATAATAAGAATAAATAATTGATTTGATTCTAGGTTTTATGGTGGGTAAAAATAATCCTATGGAAATAGAGTCAAATTCTTACTGACTAAACCACCCACTATTCCTACTTTACCTTTATACCAGGGCCAGAGCTTTCCTTTCAGAGAACCCTTGGCCCCAGTAGGCTTTGACACTTTTGTAGAGTCCCTACGGTTGTGCTGACAACTCTTTGAGGCGCGCGGGAACAGTGCGCACCGTCGACGACTTTGGCTTGGTCCGAACTGTTTGTTACCAGACGATCGGCCGGAAGTGTGAAATTGCTTATCAAGCATTCAAAAAATCAAATTTTTTATTTCACATAGGCCTACATGGGCACTTATAAAACGTCAGAAGCTAGTGCATGGTCCCAATTTGGACGTTTCCTATAACTCTTTAAAAAAATGGTTTCTTACAATATTTCGTTATTAAATTGGTTTACGTTCTTGTTTCTTTTTTCCATATATTATTGTTTTATATAAAAAAATTAAGCCGACATTTAAAGTAATACCAACTTGTGACATAAACTGAATGCCCAACGTAGTAACCATAGCTCAGGCAACTTATTATTCTCATTACTTTATACAATTAAACTTTACGCTCAATAAGGCAAACACATTAACCCTTTATTTCGTTACATAAAATATTTTTTTTTTTTTTTTTTTTTTTATGGTAGGTGAAAATCATCCAATGACGAAACCCGCTCTTGGGCGGAGCGGGAGACCAGTGTCAGACTCTTACTGACTAAAAAACCTACCCCGTACCTTCCTTGCCTTATTTCTGGAGTCGAGGTTACAATTTTCACATACCCTCTATTACATAAAATATTAGATTTACAATAATTACGAATTATTTTACCACTAAATAATAGAATGCATAACAAATATCGCTAGAAGCGTTCGAACAGTACTCAAGTCTTATCCCATTATAGCTTATATTTTATTGTATCGCAAATTCTGTTTGCTTCAAGAGAATGGTGGCAAAATTATTATAGTTGCGCAAGTCGATCTTAAAAGTTAAGCAAAGTTTGTCGAGGTTATTGCATGGATGGGTGACCATTTATTTATTAAAGAGTTCATGTAATATGAATATGTGTGTATATGTCTGTTTTGTTCATACAAACGTACACAAAAGGACTTAATGGTTTAGGAATTCTCTACTAGTCCACCAAGGGTGGAAAAAGAAAAGATGGTAAGTGCGAAAACAAATCAAATTAGAAGAAAAACATGAAAGTATATATCTAGTAAAAATAAACATACACATACATATATTTAATATTATAAATATATATAAACTGATGGAAAGAAACTTTCGCCCTTTAGAGGATCCTTTCATTCTTTGAAAAGCCATTGTGAGAAGTCAAGAGTCTGACGAATCTTCGTGATACCCAGTAACTGGGGGGCAAAGGTTCACGTCTGAAAGGATCGCTCGGCCTTGGTATAAAGGCAACGTAGGTATGGCGCTATTTGTCGTTGGATGATTTTTACCCACCATAAAAAAACTCATAGGCCATAATTATTATATTTGTTCCATGACACGCGACACGCAGCATAGTAGCCAACTGCTCAACCACACCATTCGACTTAGGAAAAGGCTAAACAGATAGAAATTCCGTTTTATTTCATGCGACCAGCCAATTCAGCGCAGTAAAGTTTGCCATTTAGCCAGCCCACTTGGGTCCGATACCCCGAGTTAAATGGTATCAGTTGATGAAGTTAAGAAGGACTCTCGCTAATGAGGCTTATCGGTGCGCGCGCGATGACACGGCCGATGCCTGCGTGCGCGCATTTATACACACCGGCTTGTTAGCGACAGGTAGCTGTGCTTTGATTCAAGGAATTAACTTAGCCACTGTTAATTGATAGACGATGGATAATTTTCTATTCAATGTTTTGTGGTGGTGTTGAGGAAGAGATGGGGTGGGTTGATTGTTTGATGGTAGTGTTGATGCTTTAAAAATTGAGAAGATTTCGTAAAATAATATTCCATTTGATTTTTAGGGTCAAAAGGAAAAGATGGAACGGTTATAGGATAACTATGGTGTACATCGGTATGTCTGTCAAAACCCTTTATCTCAGGAACGCGTGAAAGCATCAAATTGAAATTAAAACCATATCCTTGTTTAAGTCTGCGGACGCTTAAACCTGTGAAAAAAACCATTCTTCTAAATTAACGCAAGAAAACGAACATTTCGACCTCAAAGGAATAAATTTAAAAAAAAATAGGATACTTCCCGTTGACCTAGAGTCCTTAAATTTGGCATGAAGAAAAGTCGGAAACAAATCGGAAGTTTTAAAATTCTTGAATTCCAGTTATCTAAATGGTTCACTCCATAATCAATAAAATAAAATGAGAAAGCAAGGTTTATTTTCAGAACAATTTATTTCTAATAATACCAACATAAAATCTGCCTATATATCAGATTCACCAGTTGATTTTTTAGTATCACATTCAAAACTGAGACGTGAACGTTTTCTATTCTCCATGTCAAGTTCATAAACAGTTTCCTGGTCACTCTCGACAGAGTCTGCACTCATTAAGTCGACTAGTTCCTCAGCATTTTTAGTGTTACGTTTCACTTTGGCTTTCCTGAAAGTTAGTTTTAGCATACGACAGAACGCAGCCAAAGTAAAGAACAGCAAACAAAACAGTGACACACTCAATAAAGAATCAATGGTCGTCCACTGCTCCCCATCAAACTTCAAATCATTGTCCTTAAACACTTTGACTGTTATTCCAGGTTTTTCTTTTATAACAAGCGGTTCATCTATCAATGAGCTGTTTACTTCTTTAGCTAGCTGATGAAATGCCATCTTTCCAAGCCAATCAGCTAAGCTAGTTTTACCAATCTGTCGTAATCTTCTCTCTACAAAAGCATGAGTTTTACCTTTTCCTTCCCATTTTTCTCTACCACTGTTCCATTTGGTTAGGAGCTTTATACACGGTATATTTTTTGGAACTTGACGAGCTGCTTCAAATAAAGCAGCTGGTAGGCCATTAGTCGTAAAATACAAAGAAGCAAAAAGCCTACGGCATTCTGTAGGGGTCAAATGATCAGCGATGTAAACTAATTCTTTTACATTAATATCTATAGTACACTCCTTAAAACATATCTGGAGATATAGCACAAAACATATATATTTCATGTCCGGTTAATATTGTATTTGTTGAAAATTTTCGATACAAATCAAAATTATTATCAATTTTATCAGTTGTCAGTTTTGACGTCTATAAACAACTTGATTCATAGACTATAACGTTTGTAAAAAGGTTTAATACGATCAATTTTGTCTATGTTTACATGCAAGAGCTTCTAGAGGAATTTCAGACATGTTTGAAAATTGAAATGAGAGAAGCGGGGCAGTGTACGACTTATAAATAAAATATAAGCTTGCAACTTGTGTCTATGGTATTTCATAGGAACAATCCGGTAGACACTGATTTATATACAAGTTTTAACGCTTGAGATTCTTGCTGGACCGTGAAAAGCCAAATATCATTTACGATTCATTGGAATTGATGGTTCTTCTGTGCTTATTTTTATACAATACTAGCTTCTGTCCGCGGCTACGCTTGCGTCGAATCAGTTTCAAACAAACTTCAAACAGTCACTCCCTTAGGGGTGGAGTTTCGTAAAATCCGTTCTTAATCTACACATTATATAGAACCTACCTACCTTTTGAGCACACGTAACCTAATGGCAGTGACGTCACATTTCAGTTTCCCCTTTGCGGTTTCTAACTTTATTGATATTGAACAAATGTTTGATGCGAACAATTAAAGAAAAAAAAATTGAGTCAAGTACCCAATTCAATTTATAAATTCCAAAGAAGAGCCTTTCCACAGCTAAAATAAGGAATGTCACAGTTTTAATAGAGCCAAATAAATTAACAAAAACTAATCTAAAGTATTTCAAACAATTTAACAGTGTCATAATCAGTATTGTCATCACAACATCTACTACTCCACATAATTACAATATTTAAGTAACTAAACTGCAATATACAAAATTACAGCATTTCCCCAGAATCGCTTGTAAGTATTGAACTAAATGCGTGTTGCGCAAGCGCAGCTAATGGTCGCGAGCGCACGATACCGACATACAAGTATCGACTTTACACTATCGTACCTGTAATGGACCAAATATTTCATAAACGGCTTTAATTCACTGGTTTTATGGATACTTGGTAATCATTTAGGATTTCAAGATAGAATATAGTCATTATGGAACTGAAATGCAGAGACAAATTCTAAAGCTTACACGTACCGAGCAATTACCGACAGCGTGTAGTCGGGAAAGACAGTGCTCTCGGCTGAATGCTCGGTACGTATAAACATAGCGCCAAGTGCTCGGCCAAGCTACATTTTGCTGACTCGTCCTTTTACTGGGTATTTTTTTCATAGAAAGTTTTTATGGTGCGGTTAAAATCTATATTATTAATACTCATCAAGACCTTTCCAAACACTCGGTAATAAGCTCAATAGATGCCCCCGATGGGGGTATTTATTGAGCCTTTTTTTTTTATTGATTACCGACTTTTTATGGTAATTTTCCAGTTCCATCATCAGACCCTAGTTACCCTCTTCTAGCACCTAAATACTCGTCATATAATTACAGGTCCAACTGTCATGTCGTGTAATTACCAAGTTCGTATAGCCACCTTCCGGTTCCATTATCAGATTAGCTTTATGTCATAATAATTTTGCATTGTCACCCAATTTACACCTGCATGCTTTTTAGCTCAATCAGTAAACGGGAATTTTCAAGATTTGATCACTAACATCGGGACAAGTGAAGCTAAATAAAAGCTTGTAAAAAATAATGTAGGTTTCATTTTACCGCAAACGTAAAAGAAGAAACTTACATAATAATATTACAGCCGAATCTACTGGGACTGGGAGCATGAGATTGCATAACATTTCCTTTTATGACGTAGGCAAGCATTAAGAGGGGAATTTTCATAACCCAATAAAATCTGTTCTTATACATTCGGGAAATATGCATATAAACGATCAGGAAATCTTTAAATATTTTTAACTAATGCTTTAATTTTTATTGCCTTAAATGTCTATCAAATAGTTATTCGTAAAATTCATGGTCAGGTTAAATTGGTAAATTTATTTTAGAAATACTTTGTAATGCAAACAGATTTATTGATCAGACCAAAGAAATAACGCAGTGCTATATCAAAAGACGAATTGAAAGGCATAAAGTATATAGAGACGCTATGTTCAGAAGTGTTCGTAAGATGGCTCGATGATCTATTACAAAATCGTAACAATGGCATCGATTGAACTATCCAACAAAACGTTGAATGGATCATTATTACTCAAAAAGAAACGCTGAATACGCTACTAATGCTAATTCCAACCTTTTCATAGTTGACTTTTCAAGAACTTTCATCAACCATTGAGGAGTTGACGAAGACAGACAATTACAAAACAAATAATATTGCTTTGAATTATCAAGGATATTTTAAATCTTATAAACGGAGAACGAATTAAAATATAACACTATTTTCGTGTACTTCGTCTCTTTGCAAGTTAATGGTTTATAATAATGAAAACTCACATTTTATATTTTTTATTAATTTTAACATATTCATTTCAATTTATTAAATACTACCGAAGCCAATCCATAGATGGATGCCTATTCATTGCGTATAAACTTCGCCACACAAGTTGAACCATCATGGCGTCCAACCTTGAATGCGCAGTAACCGCACGTAATCATAGCAACAGGTTCAACTTATTTGCTGCGTACTATACCGAGTTTTCTTGATGTCTCGAACGGAACATGACGGCTTAAAATAATCAAATCAGAGGATTTGATTATTTTAAGCCGTCATTACGGATAGTCAAAAACCATGAAATCTGTCGGCAGTCTTGCGAAGGGGGTATTGTGTTGCCTAAATTTGTATTGTGGAGGTGAGATAGACAGTCTATACGTGTAAAATACCGCTGATAATACCCTGCTCAACAAATTTCCCTGTGCAATAAGACCGTCTATTGTACACTTATTTTTTAATTTATATTTGTCCTGTGATAAGCTAAGGTGTGCAATAAAGTTATAAATAAAAAATAATAATACAGCTGAATCTGATTAGACAATCTCACTCTAACCAGATAATAAGACTGCATATGAACCTCAATAAATTTGGGAAAAATCTAGGCTATCTATATAATCTAGAAAAATGATGGCTACATACTAAGAGCCAGCAAAATTAACTTACCCTATACCAAATCACAAGTTAATCACATCTCCATTATCCACCAACCAAGTAGCAAAATCCCCGTAGATCTATTTCCATTTTGCTGCCAAGACCACACGACATACAATACAATTTACATAAATTGCATCTAATATTCGTGGAACAATATCTTCGAGACAGTCGAACATCATCAGGCATTAAACAATACAGTTGTTATAGTCGACGATTGCAAGAAATGCGCTTAGAAATGATCAGAGACCATTATTGTGATGCGGAATAAGGTTAGTGCGGTGGAACCGATCGGTAGCGTCTGCAGCTGTATCTGGAGCGGGATTTCTTATTTCACTGTAATAATTATAATTTATTTCGAAAATTTCACAATTCTCGTACATTACGTCAGTGTAGTCTCAATCCCTGAATTAGGACAGCCCGTATGACAGGGGTTGAGGTATCCCTGATTACAATGAGCTGTTATTATGTAATCTACACTAATATAATAAAGAGGTAAAGTTTGTTTTTTTGTTTTTTTGTTTTTTTGTTTTTTTGTTTGTAGGGGGTAATCTCTGGAACTACTGGTCTGATTGGAAAAATTTAAGCAACAATAGAAAGCTGCTTTACTCCTGAGTGACATAGGCTATATTTTATGTACGCGGGCGAAGCTGCGGGCAAAAGCTAGTTTTTATATATTTTTAAAGGCAGGGTATCTTATTCTACTTTTGAATACAATCTATATATATATAATTAGGGCTTGGCCTGTGGCTTTCCTACTACTGTCATATATATTAAGATTAATCAATTTGTGGCTTTCCCGCTACTGCCAATATTCTTGAACTTGTCACAATATATAGTCATATTAAAATGTCACCTCTTTCCCTATAGTAGTCCCTGCATATTCACGTACACTTTTTGCCACTTTCGCAACAAAATCTGTATCATCATTATTTCCGATATTCATTTGATTTGTTTCTCCGTCTGTACCAGGAGAGCATACATTTTAACTAGTTGCACAAGGTTCTTTTGTCATTGTATAATGATGCTCAGCGTCTGATGTTTTGTGTATCGGAATGTGCAACGATTACTCTTAACGCACGGATACACTGCTCTCGCAAATATTAACACATTGACCAACATTGTCACAATGTTCTTGTAGATACATACGTAGGTATAGCTAAATAACATCATCTATTGTAATTATTTGAAATTTAATTTAACAAATTATTTTTTTCTAAGTGTAGATCTATGTATCTGTAAACTTAAGCCTCTATGCCACGAAGATAAGCCAACACAATTATTTTGGATACTTACCGTTTGTCTTACGAGCTCTCATTATATTATCTTCCAATAATTCATCATCATGATTTTAGCCGAAAGACGTCCACTGTTCGACATAGGCCTCATCCAAATGTCGGCTTAACCACCGATCCTATCCGCTTCATTATATTCCAATAAAACGTTTCATCATCATGATTTTAGCCGAAAGACGTCCACTGTTGGACAAAGGCCTTATCCAAGTGTCCCCATAACGACCGGTCCTATCAGCTTCGCATCCATCGGATTCCTGTAGCCCTCACTAGGTTATCGGTCCACCTTGTGGAAGGCCAACGCTGCGTCTTCCGGTAGGTGGTTGCCACTGTAGAATCTTTTGTCCCCATTGACCATCTGTTATGCGAGCAATCTGTAATGCCCACTGCCACTTCAGTTTGGCGTTTCTATGGGTTACTGTTCTTTATTACGTTACTGTAACTTTGTTCTCCTGCGGTTATCTTCATTTCTGATGTGATCACGCATGGAAACTCTGAGCACAACCTAGTTTAAGACATTTGCTAAACTATTAGCAAATGTCATAGTCATAGTCATAGTCATAATTTTTTATTGGTAAGGGATTCTTGCAAATCACTAGATTTGCAAAGTTGCTTACTGGTTTAAGTGATTACAATGACTTGTCTGATTGAGCAGTAAAACAAGTAATTATTATATACGAGTATATCGCTAAATATATAGCTAAACGTAATTATTTCCCTGCTATACCTTTAAGTATAAGTTCTATTGAAACTCGTGTGATTAACCTCGTCTTCTAATAATTGGATCCCTATAATTGGCAAACTGTTTCCACGAAAGTCTAACTCGGATTACGTGACGATACATTATATCGACAGTTTAATTATCACGTGTTCGTGCACCGATAGTCGATTAGTATGTCAATACATGTCCAGTACATCACTAACAAAATGTATTTCACAAGCAACTCTTCCAAAACCTTCGATACCGGCCTTCGTAATTAAAGAAGACGATTCACAATTACCGTAGTTTATAGATGCCTCTAATTATATGTATTTGATGTTTTCTATACGCTGTGTGACGAAAGAAGGCTCATTCGGACGGTCATTATTGGAATTAATATACCTACGTGTCAGTTCACGGGGTTCTGCGTAATGATTGGTACTTGATTTTTAGTGTTCGTGAGAACACGTTCAAATGATATGTCTCTGTATATGAGCTTTTTGCCTAATACGCATCTATATCATTCAAAGAATTTCTTTTGTAGTTAATACGAGCGCTAATGCGTATAGAATAGTGCAATTTGTAGGCAATTATTGTTAATAAAAAGTTGTGATGTCCGTTTTTTTGGTTGACCTCCGACTTCGATTGGGTTTTTTGTTGCCATTTGGTATTAAACCGTTCCTTCCTTCTTTTAGTTCTCCTTGATAGATGAACGGAACAATGTCATGGTAAGACCGGGTGTGGCTGGTTACCGGAATGTGGTTTTTTTTTTCTTGTCCTAGTCTAGATTCTTGTTACCACATTAAGGTTTTTATTCTTATTGATAAAATATCTTTCATTTATATAAGGTTTGAAATAAGAAACTCTAATCTTGGGTTAAATACGCCTGTGCACATCAGCTGTCCTACTTTAGTTGTGTATATATATAAGAATATGATATAAAACTAATATTATAAAAGTAAGTATGAATATAATGAATATGTGAATCTTTGCTACTTCATTACACTGAAACGGTGGAGCAGATTTAGACTGAATTTCGCACACAATGAAATCATGTCCTGCAAAAATATATAGCATACTTTTTACTTGTTATTTGTTACTTCTTCTTGTGTTTTGTGTTTGTTCTTGTTTTTGTTATGAATCTAATCTTTATGATAAATTTTATTTGGATGCTCTTAAAGAATAAGTTTACTTCTTCTGCTGAAGGCTTATTCCAAAACGCCATCTAAACGAAGTTCCGGGACTGTAACTAGGTTTAATTGGTATTACATTCAGATCGCGTTTTGGACTAAGACGGTTAGTGTGCTCTTTACTAAGCTTGCTACTCTGGGTCAAAGATGCTCGTATGTACACTCTTTCGATCCTTTCGATTATTTATTTTTATAGCTATTTCACAATACAAGCATTCCAATTAGACCAATTAGCACGTTATGCAAATCTTACATAGTTACAATAAGTGAAACTATCTTGCTAATACATGAGATTGGCCAATTAAACTATTGCTCATAACATTACGCCATTACGCAAAAACTTGAACTATGATCCGCTTCTGAGTGAATTAAAATAGTGGGAATTAATTTTCAAAATTATAGGGTCTATGAGCAGTCCATCAAAATAGAAAGTTTTAGTGCCAACTTGATTTTGGTTAATGATGCCAATCCGCACTGGGCACGCGTGGTGGATAATGGCCCGTTCCCTCTCCTAGAGAGGAGGCCTGTGTCCCAGCAGTGGGAACAGTAAAAGGCTGATGATGATGATGATGATGATGCCAATGTGTTCTAAACATCATATCATGAGACTATACTTAGGGCCATATATATGTCTGCAAAAATTACCGCGGTCCTAGAATACAAAAGTTAAATGAAGGACTTAAAATTCTGGCGAGCGCGAAAACCATTTGATGATTTTTCAGCACCAAAAAAAAACAAATATCTGTATACAAAGTCGATACGACAAATATTATGTCGAGCTATGTGAATATAAATCTATGGAGCAGCGGGATTTTTTTCGTGATTTTTGGATTGGTCTCATAGTAAAAGTTGTTGCATGCGATGGTCCTTTTAAGGAAAGCCCATCTGTCGTATGAAATTTGTATGCTTTGGAGATATTACACTTGTTTGCAAAACTAATTTTGTATCGCAAAAATGTAAACACGAGTTTAAGATAGAGCACTGGGTATATTAACGACATTATGACGAAACTTTTTTTGTTTGTTTTGGATTCTAAGTCTTTTAAGCCATGTCTTCTTGTGGAGTGATGACACTAATCACTTTTAGTTCCGTTGTAACAAAATATGTATTTAATCTGGATTAAGTTTAATTCAGTTTAAATAAAATTTAACATATATTTACATGCACGTAGCCTAGAAAAGGCGATAATATTTTTTATCAACATTTCATTTCAGTGTGTTTTTGTTAAGAAAAACTATAATCTATTTGAGACGAGCACTGACAGGCCAAATAGCCGATCACGGCATAAGGACAGACTTCGACTGCCACCAACAAGGCTAAAATTATTTAAGAAAAATGTATACTGCATGTCGATTATTATTTACAATCGTTTACCTAATAGTTTACAAGACTTACCGCTGACAATGTTTAAAAAAAAACTTTTCAATATGTTATTATTTAAAAAATATTATAGTGTAAAAGACTATTTAGAAGACAAGTCAATAGAACCTGTAAATTGCTAGTGAGATTAATTAACACCACTGACTGTGAATATATTTGCACGCCATGCTGTGGCAGGATATGTGGAATCCTATATAATGTAACACCTTATGTACCATATTCTAGCAAATAAATGTTTTTGATTTGATTTGATTTGAAGAGATCGAACGAGAAGGTAAGTTGCAGGCAGAAGTTATTTTGAAATATATCATTATTTACATCTATCTACACTAATATAATAAAGAGGGAAAGTTTGTTTTTTTGTTTGTAGGAGGTAATCTCTGGAACTACTGGTCCGATTGGAAAAAAATTAGCAACAATAGAAAGCTGCTTTACTCCTGAGTGACATAGGCTATATTTTATGAACGCGGGCGAAGCCGCGGGCAAAAGCTAGTGGTGTTATAAAAGTGAAATCCTTGTTATCTCAAAACTTATTTTGATTGAGCTTCCAAAAGCAGTATAGGAAACCCAACGCAAAAACACTTGTCCAACCCAAGCTTACAGGATTATGTCTATGCGCGACAAACTCGTGAACACACCTGGCTGGTACAATCGATGCAAAACCGCTTGGACATTATATCTTACTAACATAATAATTTTTTATTTTCTTTTTTTTTTTACTTGTTGCAACAAGGCATTTTCTATTAGTTAACTTTTGGATTAAAAAAAACAACACTAGGACAGTGGCACAATAAATAATTAATAGATATTTCAAATAGAATGTCTGGAGTCGTCATTAGATATTTTTTACTTACCATAAAAAAAATAGAATGTAGTACAAATATTATAAACTAATAAAGACTACTAAGTGCTTGGTGTGAAAATAATATTCACACCAAGCACCACATAATAAGTCGAACGTGACATGTTATCTAAAATAAATATAAACATTGAAGCTAGAACTATATTAGACCGATACACACGTGGACCACACCTGATTTGTACGTAGAACTACGTCGCGTGGCGTGGATCTAAAGCGCCTACTACACCACTCGATATTCAGACAACTTTAGTCTACGTAGCGTAGTGCCAGAAGAGATAGACTGTAGTACTCGGAACGTAGACTCTAAGACTGTCTTAGAGTCTACGTTCCGGGTATATCGTGTGCTGAATAACATGTAATATAATTGGCGCTTAATGTAACTCTACAAGTCTAGTTGCCATATAAAATGTATGGAGACCGACACGCCCAGATGTGTGGCACGTGTGCGGAATGTACCTTTACGGTCGATGCAAAACCTCTTGGATATTATATCTTACTAACATAATATTCACACGAATAAAGTTGAACGTGGTATGTTATTTAAATTAAGCTTTTCATACACTTTATGTGAAGCAAAAACATTGAAACTAGAACTTCATTAAACCAAAGCTCACATGGACCACACCTGATTTGTACGTAGAACGACTTCACGTGGCGTGGATCAAAAGCGCCTATTACACCACTCGATATTCAGACAACCGTAGTCTACATACTCGGAACGTAGACTCGTGAGACAGTCTGTGTAACGCGTACTGTAATAGGTGCTTAATGTAGCTCTACCAGTCTAGTAGCCATATAAAATGTATGGAGACCGACTCGCCCAGATGTGTGACACACGTGTGCGCAATGTACTTTTACCTTTACACGCGACAAACACATCTGGCTTGTACAGTCGATGCAAAACCGCTTGGACATTATATCTTACTAACATAATATTCACGCCAGCCAACACAGAATAAAGTTGAACGTGGTATGTTATTTAAATTAAGCTTCTCATATACTTTATGTGAAACAGAAACATTGAAGCTCGAATTACATTAAACCACACCTGATTTGTACGTAGAAGGACGTCACGTGGCGTGGATCAAAAGCGCCTATTACACCACTCGATATTCAGACAACCGTAGTCTACATACTCGGAACGTAGACTCGTAAGACAGTCTGTGTAACGCGTAGTGTAATAGGTGCTTAATGTAGCTCTACAAGTCTAGTTGCCATATAAAATGTATGGAGACCAATGCGCCCAGATCGGCGTACGTGGCACACGTGTGCGCAATGTACTTTTACCTTTATACGCGACAAACACACCTGGCTGGTACAGTCGATGCAAAACCGCTTGGACATTATATCTTACTAACATAATATTCACACCAGCCAACACAGAATAAAGTTGAACGTGGTATGTTATTTAAATTAAGCTTCTCATACACTTTATGTGAAGCAGAAACATTGAGTGTGGCGTCGCGTCGTTAGGGTAGAGGCAGAGATGCATTTATTTATGAAATGTAAATTCATCTGATTGTAATAACAAAACTCGAGCCACTGCTCTCTATATTAAGATGTATTATTTGCATACCGTATGCTGAACGTGTGACCGCGTGTGTTATAGCTAAGCTGTTGTAACGGAATGGCTGAAATCTTGTGACGATTATGCGCATTTGTTATTATTAGATTGAGCTTGTAATGTTTTTTGTTTTAATTAAACTAAAGGCCTACTAACAAATAACGATTATATATTTAATTCACTAAGCCCCAAGAGGACACCGGTGTCCACACACCTATTGTCTTTTAATTGCGGTAGTCGAAACGTTAAACTTCATGTACAGTATTGGCGGACTTAATGCAACAAGGCATTCCCTAGCAGTTAAACCTTCCGGTTAAAAGAGACAATACTGTAGTAGGCGTGTACGATAAATAAAAGATATTTCAAATAGAATGAAGTACCAATGCCATGTGTGTTTTTTACTTCTTCACTCTCGAATGGCTAAACCAATTTCGATGAAACCTAGTACACGGGCAGACCATGCTAGCAGGAAAATTCATTTGATTATTTAAAAAAAACTAGATAGACAGATAGACTCTTTATTGTAAGTACCTACACCATAAATACTAATAATACAGTTCGGCCGTCGGATTTTGTCTAGTCTGAAATTAGGCTCTGTGAATTTTAGCGCTTGAAAACTAGTACAGTGTATTATCAGCTCGAAAAAAAATATTTTTACAAAAAAAATTCAAAAAGCTAAAGTTATTACATAAATATTTCAATTTCAAGACAGTTTTGATCATAATCTCGACGTCGAAACACCAATATTTCATATTTAATCCACTAAAATTCAGCAAACGTATGACAAATATACGAATCACGATCTCTAGAACAGTAATTTATCAAACAGCGAACAACGGTTTGCACGACAAACTTCATATACTATACTTTAAATAAATACCTACAGCAACGTCACAATGTACCTACCAGTAGTACAATTGTCGTAAAACACAAACATCGGTCAAACTTTATCGATAGTATATCGAAACTAATCAATCAACGCTAATATAATAAAATACATGTACCGCACACGACACCGATACTGATATCGTGAGGTAGGGATGTCGGAAGTGACTAAAAGTATCGATGATTTTAAAACTAGTTGTGTTGTGGCTTTGCCTGAAAAAAAAAACATACAACACTGGTATCATACTCCCAGCATAAAAAGTACCCTATCGATAATCGTTAAAATGCCAGGGCAAAGTTACCGGCAGCAGTGTCAGTGGCTATGCCCGGATAAAAAAAATTATATCATCATCACCAGCCTTTTTAATAGTCTCACTGCTGGGACGCAGGCCTCCTCTCTAGGAGAGGGAATGGGCCGTTATCCACTACGCGGGCCCAGTGCGGGTTGATAGATGTCACATGTCTTCACATTTTTAGTTCTAGGACATGCCAGTTTCCTCACGATGTTTTCGTTCACCGTTTTGAGAGCAGTGGTGATAAAATAAATTGCACAAATTAATGCGCCTGGCTGGGCTTGAAAACGCGACCTACAACTCGTAAGTCGGGGCCTTTACCACTCGGCCACCTCTGCTCTCAAAAAAATATACAACACGGGAAACAAATGCCCAGAATAAAAATAAACTTCTTAAGTGCTATTTCTGGACATAATCTAGCAATGTGCCATATATAAATCCATTTCGCCGTTTGTGCGTAAAGAAGTAACTAAAATACACGATACACATGCAGACTTTCATCTAGACATCATGATGATGAGATATTTATTTCTGCCATATTTTTTTGTTTACAAATTTTAATATATACTGTATCCTCAAGTGATATTTTTCACACAAAGGCAATTGCTCCTTGTCAAATACCGTTGTGCCAGTGTCTGATTCGGTTAGAAACCGTCCCCTAAAATAGTTGAGAAAAGGCTAGGCTTATTGCTAGAAATATTATTTTTTTATATGTAACCCGAACTCGATACATTTATATCGATACCTACATCAAAACACAAAGCACAACCACAAAAAAATATCGATACATCAAAAATCAATAGCATCGATACATTTTCGACAAGCCTATCCATCGTGAGGTGGCGCGTGCGCAGACCGTTATAAAGGATAACTTTAAAAAAAGAAGGTGTGACGTAACGATTCGTGACTCTACACGGCGGCGCGTGATTCTTGTGACCACTTGCCGACGTTTGCTCTGTGTTTAATCGGTCTTGCCCTCAACTCTATAGTTAAACAATAGTTAACGGTTTTTCGGCATTTTTTGAGGTGAACTTTGCATGTTTTATCAGTTTTTTTTCTTGCTGTTAGGAAGGATGGAAGTACAAATTTGAGATGAGTAGAATACCGTTAGTAGATTGTGATTTGGATTTTAATTACAGTTCTTAAAATACTATCTACATAATCACAAAAATTTATAAAACTATTTATCATCATTATCATCAGCCTTTCTAAAATGCCCACTGCTGGGAAACAGGCCTCCTCTCTAAGAGAGGGAATGGGTCATAATCCACCATGCAGGCCCAGTGCGGATTGATGAATGTCACATGTCTTAGAATTTTTAGTTCTAAGACATGCTGCTTTCCACACGATGTTTTCCTTCACTGTTTTAAGAGCAGTGGTGATGAAATAAATTACACAAAGTAATGAGCCTGGCTGGGTTTGAATCAGCAACATGCAACTCGTAAGTCGGGGCCGTTACCAATCGGCCACCACTGTTCTCGCAAAAACAAAACAAAACTATTTAAACTAAAACTTAACTATGTCCATACGAGTATAATACAACACAAATACTGTACTAAGGCTTAGATAGATATTGATATTATATTTACTAATTTTTTTTTTTAAGCTTACATTAAATTTAATTTTTTATCCATTTTATATGTATATAGATATCTATCTTGTTACAAATAATCAAATTGTATTTATACCTTATTTTCAAATGTCAAAATGTACAAGCTGTGTACAGGTGTAATTGACATAATTGCAGATACTCGTATTAAACCACTATACGATTTATCTAAATATAAAATCTCTTGTGAACTTGTCGTTGATGTTCCTGATGATAGTAAATAAATAAATCATATTTATTTAGCCTTCAATACGCATGTGTAATTGAAGAAAGGCTTGCAGACAGATAAATATATTTTTTTTTTTGTCATATTCTAATGTGCCCAGAACACTGGCAGCATTGCCACGTTGGATGGCAATGCTGAGTCGTTGACCGAAGAAAAACCTGGTTGACTCTTCACGTGACTTGGGCTGGGCTTTTCTTCTTTTTCGGGCGGTCAACGAATCAACCATCCAATGTAGCAATGCTGCCAGCGTTTTGAGCACAATTCCCATTGACATCGATGTATTTTTTTAAAATAAATAAATAAAATGTTCTTAAAGTTATCTCTCTATCTTAATCTCAAAACATTTTTTTTTTGCTTAAGGCCATTACAATGTATAATATTTTGAATTAAACCCCATTTAGCTGTGCTTGCCACTAACAACAAAACAATTTCTTTCATTTTTATTAATACTTCATAATTAACTCTAAATTCTTACGCCCATTCACAACAAACTGTCAAATAATTAAACACAGTCTACAATAAACATTTCAACTTAAACAGATAAAGTCAAATTCTGAAATCTCAACACTACCATTTGACAGTTCAATAACTGAATCACAATGGCGATTGCGGCGAAAATCGGAACTAATTTACTAATGAAGAAAGTATGACTACTAGCGCCATTGTCAGGGGTAACATTGTGGGACGGTGTATCAGGTCACGAGAACTCACGACAAAGCCTTATCGTTATAGAAAGTGGTTCACTGTTGACTTCAAGAGTCGGTATGGTTCTGATGGATTTGGTTCTACGCAACAGATAATAAGTCACGATTGATTGTCCTATACTGTTATAAACTTACATTGTTTTGTAATTAAGAGATAAGCGGTAGCGATAGCGGAACCGCTAATATATTGCGCGCGTCAAAAAGCTTTTTCTATGGTGGGAAAATTCATCCAATGCCATATCCCATCCATGGTTGGAGTGGGAAATACCGTCACAGGAATACGCTCTTCCCAAGCGGGGTACTGTGTCCACCAGGCGGTCCACACAGTGGCGACACCAGGGCGTCGCTTCCTCATGAAACCGACGCAGGTACCTCCCGAACTTATCTTTTCCATTGAAAACCTATGTAATGAAAAAAGGGCGCTTCAAAGAGCTGACAATATAAGTATAGAGAAAGAGCGGCATCGGCCCTCACGTTTGCCAGGACTTTTAAGTAGGAAAAATCATCCAATGACATCTCCATGCTTTTGGGTGGGTAGGATATACATAGTTTAAGACTTTTAGTAACTAAAAACCCACCCCGTTTCTTCGTTATCGAATTTTTTCAAAAGAGTTACAGCGGCTCTGAAACCAAAGAGCAACTGAAGTAACCGAGAGGGACTTGGTCAGTAAAATTGGGACACACCAAAATATTGCATATATAGTTTTATTTTGCATTGTGTTCATCGAAATAGGCTAGAGTAAAATTGCAAAGTCTAAAACTACATAGTAACAAAGGCTGAAAAACTGTCACGCAGACTTAATCAGTCAACCAGTAGACAATCACGACAGCTAAAAAAACACACTGTCTAAAATTAAAGCTGAAATTCAGGGACAAGACAACAATAGATTCCATTGCTAGCTTTTTTCTTCAGCCTGAGACTATAATTGCCTACAGTGTGTTTACTTGTGACATAAAAAAATAAAGCAGAATAGAATAAACTTTATTATACAATAAAATCTTGGGGCTTTGGGTAAATATGAAAGTGTAACACCAAGGCTTTGAAAATAAGACAAAGAAGGGTACGGGGTAGGATTTTAGTCAGAAAAAAACTGACACTATCTCACGCTCTGCCAAAGGGCAGGAGTTGTCATTGGATGATTTTTGCCTACCATGAATAACCCCACATATTCACAAAACGTTTTGGGGAACACATTAAAATTAAGCATACAAGTAAAATGAAGAATCTATGTTCGGAGTTCGGACTCTATGTTCTCAGATAACATAATAATGTATTGAACAATAAGCTTAAGAAAAAGTATTTGAGTCAAGTGTGAATAAAGTACTTGTAGCAGCATGCTCCACAATACTTAAATTACACTTTTAAACAAACTTAAATCTCTGTCTGTCTATACCTAAGCCCGGTCTCCTCCCGGACCCATCTCCTCTTGTCACTTCTCCTTACCGCTTTGTTGGATACCGGGCCTTAAGCATGATGGAAAAAGACGGGGAGGATACTACGAGCGTAACGCTAAAAAACAAACCAAACACTTTAATCAAAATATGGAAATTGCTACAGAAAACAGCGTAAATCTGATAACAATAATCTAATATCGTAATCTATACTTTTCTGCCCATCTAAAATGCTCGACCAATCGTAGTCCTCCAATCACTCATGACTTGCACCACACTCCATCACACGTCTGGGCGTATCGTCATACCTCGATAATCTTGCATCGCATCCGGCTAATCTGCCGTCATATTTTGTACGGGGGCGTCGCGTTGACGTAACCAATCGGTTCACGAGAACTTTTTGTATAATCCCTTAAGTACTTGTATGTCAATTTAATTCTTTTTAATTCTAATCATGGCATGGGATTGAGATCTTGTTTGAAGTGCGAGAAACGGGTTATTAAGTGATGCTAGGTGACGGACCTCCCGATAGATGAGTGATGTAAATGAGCTGTATTTTTAAATTGACGACAAGTGTCAACTGTACTTTTGATAAGACCTAGTGGCGTAGATCGATAGATGAAGTTAGCCCAGGAGTAGGTACTGCATAGTCTGTTTAGAAAAAAGCGCCTCTTTTTTACTAACAACCACGATGTGCAGTGATCAATCACTGGTTGCAAATGCTGGTGCAGCAAAAGGTTAAAAAGTTTTCGGTTTTGAAATATACAAATACAAAAAATGATAATAACCCTTTAATTAATATTTTTTTACTAACCATTGGACCCACGATGTTCTTAAAAATAAAAATGATTATTATTTTCCAATTAGTATACTGTTTCAATAGAAGGCCATAAGTTACAAAATGATCTTTTCCCGCACATGGTGGCAGACGCAGGTCACTGTTTTATAAAACCGATGTATACATCGACTAATATCTTAGCGATAGACTAGCACGTTCATAGGAACAATTGGTCAAAATGCTGAAACTTTAATACAAAAGTCCGCTACAGCGCTAAATCGACACTATGTCGTCGAAAAAAAACTTTTAAAACTTACACACTCACACTGCATGAATGTCAAAACCACACTAATATCATCAATGTAAAAGTGCATGGTCTGCATATCACCTAAGTTAAGTAAACTGGCATTACGGTATGCCTAATCTAATGCATACTACATATATATAGCTGGCCCATATTTAAATAAATAATGAGGCCTCATATACATAGGAGGCCTAATTAAAACATCTATAAAATATAATAATATACCTACAACTGTTCAGCCATCAAAATACTTCCTAAACAATTTGCATAGCAGTCATTCAAAATTGCATTCAGAAATAATGTTGTCATACTATACAGCGCTCTATTTAAGTACATGATACAATCTGACCTACAGTCGCAGACATCATTTAAATATATCTTGTTAAGTAGATTAAAGTTTTTACGCAACGATACAGTGATATTTTGTGTCTAGTTATTGTTTCCTGACGTATTCATAGTAGGGTTGTGATGATTGAGTTTGTAATTTTAATGTAGTTGATTATGAAAATCGGTGTTTTTCAGAACTAAGAAATATTTCTTTCTAATAGACCATTAACTGACAATTTTGAATTCATCATCATCATCATCATCAGCCTTTTTAATGTTCCCACTGCAGGGACACAGGCCTCCTCTCTCTAGGAGAGGGAATGGGCCATAATCCACCACGCGGGCCCAGTGCGGATTGGTGTATGTCACATGTCTTCGAATTTTTGGTTCTAAAATATAAATTAAATATAAATTTAAAACTAAATATTTGTACGGCTGAAATGCCGAATATAGTGAGACCCTTTTAATCTTAAGACCTTGTAAATTACCTATATTCATGCAAATAAATATATCATTCATTCATTCATTCATTCATTCATTCAAAAAGTTCTAGTTTGTTCGATTGAACCTCAGATATCGTCTCAATTATTATAACAATTAATATATAGTTAGTTAGCCCTTTAACTAGTTTTTTTGCAGGGTTTTCAAGATATTTATTATTTCAAAATAAATTTATTAACAACCATGTACAAACACAATATATATCTGTCATTGATAAAAAAACAAACACAATTTTGGCTCGCCCAATGTCATTCACATTGGAACTTCGCGTTCAAGACTTCAAAATAGAACCAACAAACAATCAATTTATAATTTCAAACGTTACTCAAATGCACCACCTCAAATCGTTTCCAAATAATTTAAAAATAGAATCATTAATCACAAATTCATAACCACACACGGCGCATCGATTCATCTCAACTCGATTCTCTCTATTCTCTCGATTCTGTTCACAAAATCGATACTATGAATACGATAGTCCAATACACAATAATATATCGTTCAAGGTTGCTCAAATCCGGATCGAAGATCGCGCCAGTGAACGGCTGAACTGTGAACTATTGTGTGGAAGTTATCCATTGTAGTTAAAAGTTTAAAGAATGTCATAGTACCACGCCCAATAGGCAACAGCTGGTGAACGGGTCACAGACCGTGTCGGCGGTAAAAGCTTTTTAAAGGCCTTGATGTTATAAGATAGGTATTGTGATAGTGATACGGTTTTGTGTGAATATGTATGTAGTAGCTGGGGTTAACACGTGAGATATTTCAATCTTAGATAGGACAGTTACTATGCCTTACCATTTAGATGCCTTATGACTTCTTCTCTGATTTTCGACACGCCTTTGTCTTTTAGTTCTGGCATATTAATTTTCGCACAGTACCCTGCGTTGTAGGTGTTGCAAACTTCATTCGTTTCTTAGTGCTACTGATCAAAGACGCATAGCTTCTCAATCGCGTATTCGTCATTATGCGTGTACGCCTGCGTGAAGCTTACGTACAAAACTATGGCATACGGTCTACGGACGCGTAGTTTCATAGACAGTGCGGGCTTGCGAATGGCGAGCAATGGGTAGGTTAGGTATGGGTAGCTCGCCGTCCAATCATCTAAGCCCAATCATAGACGGTGCGCACTGTGACCAGTAGTTGTCAGCAAACCGTAGGGACCCTGCAGAAGGGTCGAAGCCAACTGGGCATTGGGTTCACGTCTAAAAGGAAGGCTCTGACCCTGGTATATATGGCAACGTAGGAATGGGATAACAAATACAACAAAAAAAGAATTAGCGAAATCGGTCCAGCTGTTCTTGAGTTTTGCGCTTACCAACACATTGCAATTCATTTTTATATTATATCTACCATAAAAAAATGATTTTATGATTACCATCGCACTCAACTTAAACACGTCCGTACAAAAACCTTGTCGAGAAGAAAAGAACTGCATTTCTTCCTTATTTATCAAAATATGCCTAGACAAAAGTCTAAATCAAATACTTTCGTTTTCTAGGTAATACTAGTCCGCGGCCACTACGTGTCGTACCTGCCGCTGTGCAGCCGAAACGAGCCGGTGTTCCTGGCGGTGTGCACGCCGCTGGCCATGCCGGAGACGCGCGAGTGCGTGGTGCACGGCGCCACCAACGTCTTCACCACCGTGCATGCCATGGACATGAAGATACTGCACATTGATGCTAAGTAAGTATATTGCCTATTCATACAACGAGCCGGTGTTCCTGGCGGTGTGCACGCCGCTGGCCATGCCGGAGACGCGCGAGTGCGTGGTGCACGGCGCCACCAACGTCTTCACCACCGTGCATGCCATGGACATGAAGATACTGCACATTGATGCTAAGTAAGTATATTGCCTATTCATACAACGAGCCGGTGTTCCTGGCGGTGTGCACGCCGCTGGCCATGCCGGAGACGCGCGAGTGCGTGGTGCACGGCGCCACCAACGTCTTCACCACCGTGCATGCCATGGACATGAAGATACTGCACATTGATGCTAAGTAAGTATATTGCCTATTCATACAACGAGCCGGTGTTCCTGGCGGTGTGCACGCCGCTGGCCATGCCGGAGACGCGCGAGTGCGTGGTGCACGGCGCCACCAACGTCTTCACCACCGTGCATGCCATGGACATGAAGATACTGCACATTGATGCTAAGTAAGTATATTGCCTATTCATACAACGAGCCGGTGTTCCTGGCGGTGTGCACGCCGCTGGCCATGCCGGAGACGCGCGAGTGCGTGGTGCACGGCGCCACCAACGTCTTCACCACCGTGCATGCCATGGACATGAAGATACTGCATATTGATACCAAGTAAGTAGGAACTCTGTGTTATTCTTATGATTTCTTGAAGTGAAGAGTGAAGTGGTTTTTTCTTGGTAATTGCTCTATCGTCAACTACGTCATTGCTAACCATAAGGTGAGAAGATAGTCTAACTTGAGCCAACCTACTTAAATCTATCTATATATATAAAAGCAAAATACTACTCACTGATTAATAAAAAAAACTCAAATACACATAAAAATTTAAATTTGACAGGTAGATTCTTTTACAGGTGCATTACTTTGTGTAATTTATTTCATCACCACTGCTCTCAAAACGGTGAAGGAAAACATCGTGAGGAAATCGGCATGTCCTAGAACCAAAAATTCGAAGACATGTGACATCCACCAGTCCGCACTGGGCCCGCATGGTGGATTATGGCCCATTCCCTCTCCTAGAGAGGAGGCCTCTGTCCTAGCAGTAGGAATATTAAAAAGGCTGATGATGATGATGATGAGGTAGATTCTTATAGGATGAAGACATCTGCTAAGAACAGATTTTACGAACACCTTTGTGAAAGTTGGGTTATGCCCTTGACGTAAAGTGACTTTCACGAAGGCATAGCTGCTGGCAGAAGCTAGTTCTTAATAAAGAAAAAAAATACTTCAAAAATCTTGGTATTGCCTGTAAACGCTATTACAGTTATCAAAGTTTTTTTTTTTTTTTATGGCAATTGAGCCGGTTATCAAAGTTTCTTTAAAGCATATTATTATGCATGTACGTACTTCACTAATTTTTATTTAATTTTGAGAGATACAAACTTTTTAGCATCAAGAAAATCCATTTAATGCACTTACCACTAGACCAGTCATCGTGGCAAAGCTTTTGAGGTACCTATGTTGAACAAGGAACGTTTTTTGGATAGAACTACGTAGAAAACAGTAAGGGAAGAAAGATAGAAACGCAGGATTCTATCTGCTAAATATTATACCTTAAAATACGAACTTTAACCAAAAGTTACTTGCTGTACGAATAATTGATTAAAACCCTGCCGTATTCCTACAGTATAGTAACCTTTGTTAGTTTATCTATCTATATATATACCTATAAAGTACATAGAAACTGACTGACAGACATCTCAACGCACATCCAAAACTACTGGGACTAGGGGAGTGAAATTTTGCACAGAGCTTCCTTTTATGACGTAGGCGAACACTAAGAAAAGATTTTCCAAAATTCACCCCGTAAAGGGATGAGACGCGTGTCCAAAGTTTGTGCGAATAACTATTTTTACGCGGGCGAAGCCGCTGGTAGAAAGCTAACTTAGTACTAAATAATTGACTGCAAGGCACTATTGATCATCTCAATAGTGCCTTGCAGTCAATTATTTAGTATAGACAGTAAAATAATCCGATAAAATCAAGTACTGACGTCCAAACACGCGATCTAGATTTACATGAACTGCAACAAACAAACACCCTACTGGTTCAAGGCCCCACAAACAATACACTATGTGTAACTGTCACAGGACCAGTGTACATCAAAGGCTGAAAATGTATGACAACAGCTCTATTGAGCTTGCTTCATATTCATGCATGTCGTCAGTTCGTCACCGGCATTCAATGGCACGAAATAATAAGACGAGTTGAAATATGCAATGGTATAGAGATGAGTCGCAGACGACATTCAAGTAGGTACAAATAATCTTTACGTTTTTTTATGCAGCTGTCGACTTGAAATGTGGAATTTATACGTAGAGAATAATGTTGTTCAAGAGGTGTTGGCTCTGAATCGTCAATGTCATTGATATAGTCTTCAGTAGTGTGATTTGCATTTTCTGCGGAATTATTGGATCTTTGATCTTCATTTGTTTTAGTAATGTCGTTTTTATTTGATGTAGAATTATTTAATGTTCGATCTTCTTTTGTTTTGTCATGGGCAGCAATGAAAAACAAAGAAATGTCAATCAATACGGAGTAGGTATGGACCAGTATGGACAAAACATTTGTCCATACCGTCATTTTACTAACTAATCAACTACTTCATAAATATGGTATAGATTAATTTAGAAAGCAATATCAATATTGTTGAAAATCAAACGAAATATAACAATTTTAACAAATTTCTCTATCACCAAAACACCGTTTTCTATGGTACAGGTGTCATGGCTGTTGACGTCAAAAACTATTTCGGAATTTCTTTCTTATGAGCAGCTTTGACATTTGAATTAATTTTCTTATTTGTTTACTAGAGGTTTAAAAAATTGCATGCAAATTCCCTATTTTACTGTTCAACTTCATTAAGATCTTGAAAGAACCTGCACTTTCTATCCAATTGTTTCTCACGATTGTTATATCTGTTTCCTTACGTACCCTTTTAAGCACCCAACTCAGCCAATAACAAGATAATTAATATCTAATTTATTCGAATGCTCAAGCCATCGGGCCTTTCATTGCACTATATTTCCGTGTCTGGTGTTGAAATGTAAACACGACTGTCACCTGCTCGGAAGCGGACAGACTTTGCATACAATGACAAAGTTACAAGCTCCCGTGAAACTCTGGATTAGAGCGGTGGACACACTGACTTATCTTTAAGATCTCTTGCTAGCTTTCAGAACTGTTGCATAGAAATTAAGGGAGATCAATTGTATCGTCAAAAATACCTTTGTGCTTTTTTGAAAGCAAACAGCAATCGTTATTTTCTCTTTTAAAGAATCAATCTATATCTATACTTTTAGCACTTTTGGTTCATCGTTTATACCGCGAACTTTTAAGGACTGGGACAATTTGCCTGCTGCGGTCTTCCCGTCCGATTATAATGTAGGTGTCTTCAAGGCTAGAGTGAATAGGCTCTTAATAAACTAGTGCGGCTTGCCAATAACGATTGCGTCACTGCTTACCATCAGGTCTAGAGCCTACTCACTGTAGCCTTGAAGACACCTAAATTATATTCGGACCGCAGCAGGCTGACTGTTCTAGTTCCTCAATGTTTGTGGCATAAACGACGACGCAAAACGTTTAGTCCGAACTGTAGAACTCTCAACAACATAAGGGTGCATTTTCGCCAAATTAAAAAAAAAAAACAATTCGGTTGGATATTTGCTTGTTCTTGACCGGCAGTATGGAGAGTGCAAATTAAATATCATAAGAATGAATCCACTACATCTTAATCATAATCACTTCTGCTAATTGTTGACCTTTTTCAACGTTAAGCACTTGATGACAATTTCACAAGAAAACAAGCAAGGATTCATGAGCATAATAACTATGTTTTTACTTATCAAATCTTATAGCCGCTAAATACACTATAGACAAGACAGGCTTTGCATAAGTGTAAATTATAAACATAAACCTTCGTAGTTTATTACCTACAATTCAGTATTTTACTTTCTAGTCATAATTAAGTGGATAAATATCTGTATGTTTATATTAATTGGATTTTAAAGAATATAAATAAAGAAATAAGGATCGTAAGAACAACATAAATATCCACAAAAAACAACACATAAATCACTACATAATATAAAACAAAGTCACTTCTGTTTATACTTAGATCTTTAAAACTACACAACAGATTTTGTTGCGGTTTTTTTCATTGATAGAGTGATTCAAGAGAAAGGATTATATGTATAAAACATGCATAATATCAGCATTGCACCCGATGCGGGGGTGTAGTAAATAAATATATCCATATTGTCATACATTGTGAAACAAAACTCCTCTGCCGCGTCCTTCTGTATGAACGCAATAAAATCAAAAATTACCCAAAAAATGATATATATACAATTTCCATCAATAAAGAGAGTGATGCATGAGAGAGGTTTAAAAGTATAATGTATGTGTATTATTGTTAGTAAAAAAAATCGAGAATTACTAAGATTTTTAACACCCATGTGAAAGTGAGGCAGGTCTCTGGAGCAGTTTGATGTAACAGTCATTCGAATTCTTCCATACAAAATAGAATAATTCTAATAACCACTTAGTTCTACGAAATAATTCTAATAACCACTTAGTTCTACGAAATAATTCTAATAACCACTTAGTTCTACGAAATAATTCTAATAACCACTTAGTTCTTCGAAATAATTCTAATAACCATATGGTTCTTTAATATGAGAGTCAATATGATCCATAACAACTATAAACATATCAAAGATATGTAATTTATTTACAGTCAACGTTGCCAATAACTTAACTTCATTTAAACATAAAATACATATGAATTTAACATAAGCCATGCTGAGAATTACGCCATCTGAGTCTCTCTCATAATTAACAGACAGATCGATATATTTTCTATAAGAGACATAAAATCATAGACGTATGTTTAAAATCAGACAAACACTATGTAAGCTGCAATATTCGGCGTCTTCTTGGTGTTAAGCACTCGATCTTGGTGTCAAACATTCTTGAGGACGACGTTCTACATCAGCTAAATTTAAAAGTGCAATCTATATATAGCTCAGTAAACTTATGTATACCTCGGTTAGTCACATGTAACAAGCACTACTATTTATGAAGAAACTTACAAACGCAGGTAAACATAACACAATGACTCAGCAGGAATTTTTAGGCAGAGATCTGTTAGAATAAAAACAACATTTTATACGAAAAATCGCTTCTACCTCTACTTCTTTAGACTTACCAAGTAGTATATTTTGTACTAGTACAGAAAAGTGCAGCAATTTGTTATAGTTATTGGTTGCACGACTGCCATCATCCACAGTGGTTGATCCATTTCTCACAATAATTTACTTCTAAATATTGTGTTGATAAAGTTCCACCTTTTTTTGCCCTTTTTCCACACCAAAACATCAATTTTGGCCTTTTCGTTTATACTGCCTCACATGCAATTACTTTTTTTACTTGCATCAAAATGTACAATTTAAAAAATATAGAAAATCTGACAAAGTCGATATCTGTACATTGCTATGTTAATATCAAAACTTCCACGATCCTGCCGAAGATATCACACGGATTTGTTCAATGAAACCGCTCAAATATGCCACTAGTCGAAACTAACACCCAGAATCTGATACAATCAGAAAATAAAGTGTAGAACTCACTCACTCACGATTCCTACTTGCTTTAGTATTCAATAATTACAAGTTATCAAACAGCCCATTTCGTCACCAGTGAAGCCCTACCTTATAATGATGTATGATTTATATGTTAAGCGGATCACGCACGACCATATGTCACAAAGTCTATAATGTTCTATTGCATCTGGTACTCGTAAACATTATTGTTCTGTCTTTAGCGACATTATGCGGTTTCCAATGAGCTCTACGTCACTGAGATGCAAATATTCACTTGTTTAGTTATGAGTTGTTGCCGTACGCTTAGCGGGTGATTTTAATATTGATTATTAATATTATAATGATGTGAAGTTTGTTGGCTTTGTGTAGAATGATGGATGTAGTCTTGCTTGTATTGTTTTTTATATCAACTTCTAAGTTTAGTATTGTATTGATATTCCTATCAGTAGGTAGGTACTACGTTGTGAAAGGTAATGGATATTTTTTCATATCTATTACTTTTGTGTCCTTCCATATTTTTGTTGCTAAATGGTAATGTAAGTTGATGATATTACTTTTGAAACAGGTTATAACACTCACTCACTCAATCACTCGTCAATTTCTTTTTATTCATTTAAACTAGATTAGGCAGTAGCCTTCTAACAGACGACCCTGAAACGAAGTACATTGGATAAAAAAGTATCCTATAACCAAGACATAGTTTCACTGCGGTCCAAACATCATAATCCGTTTTCCCGCTAGGAGAGGTTTGTATGTCTCTGTAACTGTTTGTTGGAGTAACAAACAGACAGACATACAAACATTAACCTTTAAAATATTCCTGTGATTTGATTAATACATTATGCATGACTAGTAAAATCGTTTCCAACTTAACGCAGCTCAAAAAACTACTCCGTTCTGTTACATCTTCACAGAACCACAATAAAAAGTTTTAAAAATATATTGATTGATTGTTTTTGTACCAAGTGTCTACAGCCTTGGGATATTAAAGTCATAATATTGTATTTTAATCCCTATCAAATATCAATAGCTTCTAAGAAATATACTGTTAAATGATTTAACAGTTAAATAATATGATTATTTATCAATCATTGGATATCTAATGCATTTAAAAGGTTAATAGTCGACTGTGCCAGTTTTGTTATAGGCAGTTATTTGAATAATTGTGCGTTTAGTGTGAAGAATGATGTCTTGTAAATTGTATAATTAGAATAAGCTAAATACATAAACAATTGTGATAATTGCAGTTGTAAAGTAGTTCATAAATATAAAAATCAATGCCACTTTTCGTTGTTATTTTATAACTCAAGAACGGGTTCATCTATCCAACCCAATTTTAGGTGTTGTTTGGACTATTTAGTAGATAATTTATGTGAAGTTTATTTATCACATTTCTCTTATGCCAAAAGTGAAGCCGCGGGCTAAAGCTAGTTTTTTTTTTATGAAACTGAAACGTCATCATATATCACTTCCGCTCTGGCAGAGGGCGTACGTGTCAGAAATTAACTAATTATACCCCATGCGTGTTCATTCACATATAGGTAAACTCACAACACTAAAGATCCAGATCCGGAACAACTATCTAAAGACCGTACAAAATTTATTCCTTGCGAGAATCGAACTCGCCAACCTGTTAGGGCGCAAGAACCAATCACCCAGCTAAAGTGCTAAAGAAGTACTCTGAAAATAGTGAAATAAAAATAAAAATCTTTTATTTCAGACAAAACAATCCATAAAAGTTGTTAGTAGCAAGAATTCAACTTATAACTACTTAGTAATAATAACAAAGTCTAGTTCCACCATCTACCCATAGTATAATGATTAAAAATTGGACACACTTGTCCACACATTCGAGTTCACCACAATTCCTTGGGTCTCATATCCTCGTATGCAACGCACACATTGCTAGTGGACCGAGGCTTCATGACAGTACCAGACATTGCAATACGACTAGAAGGTCCTCTACACGACAGATTGCGTAAAAAAAAGTAAAGGCGATATATTTTAGAGTGGGAAATCTTACTTACTTATTTATGATGAAACTGAAACTAACTAAACAAAAAACTAAACTAAACTACAAACTTACTTCTTTATGAAATGTCATCAATGTCATTAAATAATTTTCCCCGCTCTGAGTGGAGTCTCTCGCTCCAACCAGGCACTCAACAAATGCGGACTCTTATTACTAAAACCCACCCGTGTTGCTTTAATTACCCTTTGCATTCCATAACAGCCCTACGTACAAAAACAGTCTCTTTTGATCAAAAACATTACAATAAAACCAGCACAGATTTTTTTATCACAACAATCATTTCATAACAATCAACTTTTACTTTTGTCAGAAATATGAATGCAAATCTAAAACGAATTTATTCCTAATTACTTCACTATCAAAAAGTTGTATCTATTACCGTTTTCAAAAATGACAGTCGCAAATACGTATTTAGATAAATATAATGAGTTATTAAAACCACACTTACTTTTGTCAATGACCCACATTTTGAGAAGAAAACTCTTGACTGAAGCATTTAATAACTAAAATAAATGCAAATATTAGTGTTATATCGATTACAATCGCTTTATCAGCCAATCAAATAATTGTTAACTCTTATTGTATTGTGCTTAAGGTCGATATTATTTGAATAGAGATAATGAAATTGTTGGTAACGATACAGCAGGTAATCCACTTGTGATTTTGAAGAGATTTACGTTAGTTAAGAAAACAAATTGTTATGTGTATGAGCCAATCGCTACTGTTGCTTTGTGTGTGCTAAGGTCAAGATTAAATAGCTTAGAAAAAACAATGTTGCAGAATGTATTACATAGGTTTTTTAATTGTTTGTATAAGTTTAATGTTAAAGCGTCGTTTCTTAAAAAAACCATAACCTAACCTAGACTTCTAACGGTTTTCGGTGTCTGCCCGAGGCGCCGAAAACCGTGACAAGTGGAGATGTATTGCGGGAGCCTCACTTGCCAACTAAAATGCACAATGATCAACCACTTTCACTGTCTCAAGAGTTAACGAATAAGGAGTTAAATGTAGTAAATTTCATTCCATTCTGTACAAGAGATAAAGACCAAAATCATCATCATTATTTCAGCCGAAAGATATCCACTGCTGGACATAGGCCTCCCCAAAGCGCTGCCACAAAGACCGATCTTGTGCGTCTTGCATTCATCGGATTCCAGCAACCCTAACCAGGTCTTCGGTCCACCTTACGGGACGCCTTCTAACGCTGCGTCTTCCGGTACGCGGTCGCCACTCCAGAACCTTTCCTTGGTTATCTGTTCTACAAGCAATGTGTTCTGGCCATTGCCTAGAGACAAAAACCAAAAACAACGAATAATTTTCAAACAATTAAAAACCACAAAAAACAAATAACAAAAATTACCAAATCAAGAACGATTAAAAGTAAAATTAAAATGAACTTGAAAACATACACAATCAGTTGGGGTCATCAGAGCCATCAATCATTCGGACCTTGTACTATTACAATGGTTCATTGGGTACTGTTCCATAATGCTTGCATAATAAACAGAAACTATGGTCTGATTTCTTAATAATCTATCTTTTATATATATACTAGTTTTTGCCCGCGGCTTCGCCCGCGTGGTATTGGGGTTGGGGTTTCCGGGCTAAAAAGTAGCCTATGTCCTATTCCGGAGTATATCCTATGCCTGTAACAATTTTCATCCGGATCCGTCCAGCCGTTTTGGCGTGATTGAGTAACAAGCATCCAAACATCCAAAAATCGTAACTTTCGCATGTATAATATTTTATTAGTAAGATAAAAGGAGAAATTGACTGACATATCAACGCACAGCCAAAACTACTAGGCCTAGGAGCGTGAAATTTTGCACAAGGCTTCCTTTTATGACGTAAGCGAACACTAAGAAAGGATTTTTCACAATTCAGCTCCTAAAGGGATGTAATGGGGGTCTAAAGTTTGTATGGAGAACCCAATTTTAACGCGAGTGAAGCCGCTGGCAGAAGCTAGTCTATGTATACAATAGATACAGAAAATGAGTGACGGATATATCAACCTACAGCCAAAACTACTGGGATTAGGAACATGAAAATTAGCATAAGGTTTCCTTTTTTAAGTTTCCGTACCTACTCAAAGAGTAAAACTGGACCCTACTACTAAGACTTCGCTCTCCATCCGTCTGTCTATCAGTCGGCCCGTCTGTCACCAGGCTGTATCCCATGAACTGTGAGCATTGATGTATTATAATAAAGGAAGATATGTTATGTAGTAACATCGCAATCAGAAAACAGAACACACATCTAAGATGAATGTCATCACAGTAGCAAACTTACAATTGTTGATAGACAAGGACAGAGATAAGAACCGGAATTTGAATGAATGAATAATTACGACTATTATTAATAGCTTTTCTAGACTTACCCTCGAACTACAGTTTATTGAATATTAAAATTTTTATTAAAACTTGCTTACAAACGAAGTCGCGAGCAAAGTACTAGTCTATGCTTTTAGTCTCTGATTATTTACCTTGACACTAAGCTACTTTTAATAAGATGGTTTTTAATTGAACTAAATCCAATTTGATATTTACGAAACTGTATATTCATTACTTAATATTGAAATTCATGTTGTTTTTTAGGTTCATTAGTGTTACACATTTTTTACGATGTTCAATTACGAATTAATCAAACAAATTGAGAATTAGATACTTGAAAGGACTTTTGAACATGCAATGCTGCATGCAAATTAGTTAAATTAATTAACTTATCGCAATATATGGCTCGGTGTATGTACCTTATTTAAATTCTCACACACTTTATCGTATACTTCAATTTGCGTAAGACCCGGATCTCCGGGGTGTAGGTCGTCCAAATGTGATATATCATGAAAGAAATAAAAATTGTCTATTCTGCCTGAATAGACGCACAATCAATAAAAAAGTAACCTATAAAAATGACGTACGAAAGGATTGATAATATATCTCCAAGTTTTTTTAATTAACTTCTAAATTCACGCGAAGATCTGGTCGTGGTTACTTCACTTTCCTTTTATAATCATAATAATTTATTTGCGTAAATAAGCTACATATCTACAATAAGTGGACACAGATAATCTGCTTTTAATTTTGTCGTGTAAATGTAACACATTTTTTTTTGCTCTTTTTACTAATGTAATATCAGCGTTAAGTAACTTGTGTAGAAAAAGTAAATGCCTATTATCTTTATCATTAATGGGATGGCAATCCGACATGATCGGGAAGAGAACAGACGGTTATACATACTTTCCGAACCACGGGGATATCACACCACCTACTTTTTGCATTTTATTTCTTACTAGCTGGTACCCACGATCGGTCGACTTCGTTTGCGTCTTTTTTCGCAATAAAAGGTAGCCTATGTCCTCTCTCAGGGTCCAAAGATGGTCTGTGCTAAATTTCATCAAATCGTTTGAGAGGTTTAAGCGGGAAAGCGTAACAGACAGACAGATAGAGTTACTTTCGCATTTATAATATTAGTATATGGATATGGCAATATAGATGTTGCTGCAAAGTCAATACCGAACTTATGACCGATAGGTACTAATTATATTTCTTCTGTTTGTCCAGTAGTGAATGGCATCTCGGCTGGGAGAGAAGTTCACTGCATGGTGTCAGCTGGTACCATCTGCTACATCCAGACTGCTGCAAGGAGGCGCAGAGCAAACATCGGTTAAGTGAGTATTTCCCTATAGCATATCATACGAGTTTAATAGCAGGTGTGACCGAATGGTAAATGCACCGATTTACGAATTCAAGGCCGCGGGTCCCAGATCGGCGCACGACTTTGTGGAATTAATTTCATCACCACTGCTTACAAAACGGTGAAGGAAAGCATTGTGAGGAAAGGAATATCCTACAATAAAAAATTCGGAGACATGTGACATCCGCCAACCCGTACTGGGCCCGCGGCCTGAGTTCCAACAGCGTGAACGTTATAAGGCTGATGTAATGTTACTATAAAAGTTATTACAAATAACACTGTAGAAAAGCATATTTGGCAAAACTTTTCTCAAATAAAAGGTTGCTTTACATTAATGACTTGATTAGTGCAATTTTGACGTATCCTTTATAAGCTATTTACCGCTGTATGTTTTGATAGTTTTGTCAGACGACATAATGCCAATCAAGCGCTGCAGCAAACTTATTTTCTAAGTTCAGTATTTTGACATATAGTTTTCATAAACGTGTTTGTCTATAACCATGTAGAATATAAGTCGATGGTTGAAAACCACTGGTCTAAACAGATCCGGGTGAGTAATAAAAAGTTTTATAGATCGCCACCTGACCTCTACAAGCCAATAATAATTGAGCAATGTTATTAACGTTAGTCTAGTTTTAGACAGGCGAGGTTCTGACTACCTGTTACAGAGATCATAGACAACTAAATAACTCAATAAACACGTGGCTAACAAAGTTTTTGATCCTCATCATCATCTTCCTGCCCTTATCCCGTTTTATTTGGGGTCGGCGCAATATGTTTTTTTCTTCCACTCTGTCCTGTCACCCGTCACGCTATCACTAACTCCTCTGTCTTCCATATCACTTCTCACACAATCCATCCATATCTTCTTTGGTCTCCCTCTCCCTTTCCATCCATCCACATTTATACTCATGACTTTTTTTGTAACATGCGTTTCATCCCTCCTCAAGGTTATGCGTTTCATCCATCCTCAAGGTTAAATAATGCTTAGGAAGGTCAGTATGTCTGTTGAATACCAGTTTGATGCGCTAGAGTCGATTGAGAAGTAAGCCAAGAAGATCGTCGGCAATGATGATCATCAAGTCGAAACTTTAAAGTCTTGAGAGTCAATTCCGTGTTGATTTTGTGGAGGTGGAGATCAGACGTGCTGTCGTTCCATGTAAAATGACTTCCATCATTTTGAAAATAAAACAAGTTGACAGTATCAAACAAAGAAACAATCTAAAAGTTTGAATTGAGCCACTTCAAGCAGTGTGATGAATTTCTCAGTTCAAAGTGTCTTTCTCAGTTCAATCATAGCGTAGATTAGACGCCACTAATACACATACCTATACCTATACACAGTCGAAACATAACATCCTTCTTCTTCATCATCATCACCATCAATTCAGCCGAAAGACGTCCACTGCTGGACATAGGCCTCCCCCAAACGTCGCCACAACGACCGGTCCCGTGCGTCTCGCATCCATCGTATTCCAGCAACCTTGACCAGGTCGTCGGTCCACCTTGTGGGAGGCCTACCAACACTACGTCTTCCGGTACGCGGTCGCCACTTCAGAACCTTTCGGCCCCAGCGGCCATCTGTTCTGCGTGCGATGTGCCCTGCCCATTGCCACTTAAGTTTGGCGATTCTTTTCGCTATGTCAGCAACCTTGGTTCTCTTGCGGATCTCTTCATTTCTGATTCGATCACGCAAGGAAACTCCGATCATAGCTCTTTCCATTGCCCTTTGGGTGACGTAAACCTTCTTCTTACGTAGTTAAAAAAGACAATATTTTAAGACAATGATGTCAATGATGATCCACACTAACCGCCGCAAGGCCTGAGGCTCTACCACTAGCTCTTAACGCACGACCTAAACTGAAATGTTAAAAGGCTTTAAAACTCGCCCGAACTTCTGACCTGTAAGTCCTTGTTCTATATTAGATACAATTTCTCAAAGAACTTAAATAGATAAAATCTAAAACGGTACAAAACTTACGTAATAAAACAACAAGAAAAAACAATAAAACCGTAACGTCTAGATACACATAGTGCTCCCAACGTAATGCCATAACAACTCGTGCGCGAGTTGAACCCGTCAATCTTGGAGTAAACTGCACGCCTTAATAGATCTCTAAACGACTGCGCATGCGTCCATTGTTTGTGATTAATGATGTAGCATCTCTATGTCCTGGTGGACGAAAAGCGTGGGAACTTTTATTGTCTATGAGAACATTAAAAATGGAGATCAAATTGGCGAAATTTTTGCCTTGTTTTTTTTTTTGTAAATCGACATTTCCAACGCATAAAATCATTTTTTTTTTTTATAGTGGGCAAAAATCATCCAATGACGAATCCTCTTGAGTAGAGCGGGAAACAATGTCAAACTCCTATTGACTAAACACCTCGCCCCGTTCCTTCTTTGACTTTCGCACTGGGGCCACGCCTTTCTTTCGGAAAGAGATCCAGACTTCAACCCTTTTGCAGAGTCGCTACGACGCATAAAGTCGTCATTATTTTGCTTTTTTTTAGTATACTGGCTGAAATGACAATGACGAGAACGTAATCGAAGTCAGAAATGGTTTTAATTACACATATAGTTTGAACTTACGCAATGCATTTAACATGCATTACTCGAAACACCTATGTTTTTGTAAGTTAATCTAGGTGAAATTCAAAGGCTTGATTTTTTAAGCATCATGCCATACAATCGATCAAAAATTTTAACTGGACACCATTTTGAATGCTTACACACTATACCAAATAATGGGGAACATTAAAACACTCCTATGTTACGGAAGATGATAATCGGCTATCAAGCACATCGCGTGCGATCCCTCGATAACCTACGACAACACAAAAGCGTTTAACGCAAACTTATCTGCGACAACACACGTTGGAGAAAGTCGTCGACTTGACGCGACGGCGACGTGACGATCGTGTGTGAACCTTCCCTTACGTGAGCGATTATATCGACTAAATCGAGAACTCGACTAAATATTACCAAGCAAATCCCAACCCTATGTTTAAAATATAATGTTCCATTTTCAAAACCCCGCTTAAAACTCGTGACTTCGCGCTTGACTCAAACTTGGTAAATCCGAAATTGGAACACTTTCAGAGGATTCGCGCTAAGATGTTCATAAGTCAAATGTCAGGCAAATAGAGGATGCTACAGCCATAAACTATCGAAGAATAATGAAATACATGACGTACAAGTTATTCAGATGCAAATAGCCCATAAAATCATATTCTGGACACGGATATCATTCATCAACGGTTTCAATATTATGTTAATGAAAATGGTAATTTAGTATTAAAATATGCAAATTTCTACAATCATTAGAATTTGAACTGAAACAGATCAACCGTTCAAAACATCAGTCGACTGAAATACGGAGCTCATAACTTACGTGTCGAACATTTAATCTAAATCTACGCCTATTCTAGTTAGAACGAGAATTAATTACTACAATTTACATTCATATCATTATGTCATTCGTTAGTTGCGCGTAGGTAGAGGTTCTGAACACAGCTCACAAATCAAACCCACTTTAACCAAACATACCTGTATGTACTCGGGAATAAACATACTGGCAGTTTGCTGGTCTACAATCACAGCAGTCGTCAATCTCTTCCTCTAAAACCAACAGTCGAGATTGCACAAATGATCGGCTGGCATTAACCCTCATTACTCTCCTACAAACGTACATTCTTAGTTCGAAATTTGAAATAATTCAGCTGTCACGTCGACATAAGACGCATATTCGAATGATGGATTCGATTTTCGAACTTTGTGGGATCGGAATCGTACTTGGCAATGCAACGTAGTCGAGTCATCACGCGAATGATTCGATAATCGGTAATGACAAGGACGGTTCTCTGCTTGTGCGGTGACCTTTGGAAATTATATTGGCTTTGGTTTAGCGGTAACTGCTTTGATTGCGTTTTATTATTAGTTTTTGTTGTTGATATATACTCCGAATAGTATTGTTTCTTTGTCTGTATTCATTTAGATCTAACATCATCGTTAGTTTTTTTTGTGTATTAAATTGAAATAATTTCTTATTGAGCTTTAACTTACGGAAAAAAGTTTAAAGACAAACGGGTAGGGTAAGTGCTCCAGTGAATGAACACTTAAGCAATCTTTGAACTTTAAAAAATAATTACACTATGTTACCTCTAAGGTATGCGGTCCAAATTTATATTTTGATAATGTGAATGTATTAAATAATCGTTTTTCAGTTAGATTTACGATATAACCTGGTTACTTTTTTAGATATTTAGCAATAATTCGAAAAATACCCTAAAACCCCAGTGAATGAACGAAAATTTCTAGTAAATGAACATAATAAATCCAGTAAATGAACACAACTTTTATATATAGTTAATAATTCAAAAAAACATTGTTTTCATAGCATATTTAGTTCCAGAAAAATTAAAAAAAAAACGAACATAAATCTACATCTAAATCTATTACAAACATAAACAAAATTAAATATTTTTATATAATAAAAGACAATCTCACCTAATCATTATAAGTCTTGTGGTCTAAAAATCATATTACTATCATCTATATATATAAAAGGAGAAACTGAGTGACTGACATATCAACGCACAGCCAAAACCACTGGGCCTAGGAGCGTGAAATTTTGAACATGGCTTGCTTTTATGACGAAAGCGAACACTAAGAAAGGATTTTCCAAAATTAACCTCCTAAAGGAATGAAACGCGTCTTCAAAGTTTGTGTGAAAAGTATGATAATCAATTTTCACGCGGGCGAAGCCGCTGGCAGAACGCTAGTATATTAAAAAATCACCATCATAATTAGTTAAAAAACTCCACTTGGTGATATAAATATTCCCAAGTGTCGCCCCAACAATCGATCCCGTGTGTCTCATGTCCTTTGCATTCCTGCGACCCTCATCAAGTCATCGGTCCACCTTGTGGGAGGGCTACCTACGCTGCGAATTCCAGTACACGGTAGCCACTCCAGAAACTTTCATCGTCATCGACCATTCGTTCTACGAGCAATGTACCCAGTCTCTCTTATTTCTATGCTGTCTCTGCAGGCTATGACGGTAACATTAATTCTCCTGTGAATATTTTCATTCCTGAATCGATCATGCAAGGAAATTCGCTTTCTCCTTTAAGCTGAGAGAGACTTGTAAGCCTTCTGGAGAGGTTAATTATGAGTGACCACGTTTTAGAACCATATACCATCTCTTGCAACTTGCACTAGTATAGACTTTAGTCTTGAGACATCTCTGTCTCCTTATCTCAAACCCCGCTTCAGAAGAATAAGTTCCGAGGTTCGGTCCTGAAATTAGACTGACATGGTAATATTTTCATACAAATTCAATACCCGCCGATATAGTCAACCTTGCATCGTTTACTTGGAGAGTATTGCGATATAGCCCAAGTTCCGATCAAATCAAAGGCTCGTAGGCTCGTAGTCCACAAACTTTAAGTAGAGAGGCAGATTTTACTTCCTGGTCTTCTTTACAACTTTCCGCAGAGCATGTACGTGTTATACAGTGCTAAAGCTCGGTTCGGAAGCTGGAAGTTGCAAAATCTGGGCGCGAGACGGGTCGTGAAGAATCCGGAAAACAGCTTGCAGACATGGCTGAAATGTATGGATGGATAGTTCTTAAGCAGGGCAGGCCCGTTTTTATTTAAACAAGAGTACCACTACACCTCGGCTCCATGCCTGAGGCGTTTTTTTTTTAGAATAACGTAATTAAACAGCTCTTCAGGGCCTTGCATCCGACGCCTTATGGGTTTTTGCACTGCTTCAGAGCCACCCTAATTTCGCCTAGGCTGACTTCCAGGATATCTTTGGTATAGTGTCGAGTTAATCTAACCCTTGGGTTGTTTTCTAGATACACAGCGAATAAATTAGTAATATTGTTAAAGTCAGTGAGTATATTACCAAGACGGACATACGAGCTCTTTTAATCTTTTCTTGGGCAGGTATATTGAATCCTCTCGTATTTATATTTATTGGAATTCATGGTTATTTAAATGGACAATAAAAGAAAAATATATATAACAATATTTTTTACATATAAAAGTATAAATTCCAACTAAATATATTGTGTTCATTTACTGGTTACATCAGACGGGAGAAAACTAATTATTGAACATGGTATAAAATGTTAGTTCATACAATGGATTTTATGAACCAGTAAATGAACACACCTGTCCCAATACTGGCCTAAAGATCAGAAATCTATTGGTTAAACTAATCCCAAAATATGAACATTATGGCATAAAAATAAATTACTTAATTCTACAAAAATATGAAACTTGCATTTGTCCAGTGAATGAACGGCCGTTCATTCATTGGATTTCAAACGTTTTGTATTTCCAATGCTAGGACATCGAATAATTTACGTAAAAGAGGCTAGAATGGCAATGCAATTGATTTCAGACATATATTTAAACTATCCATTGTTCGAAAAAATAAATAACATAACGTGCATTCTTAAATTATGGCTACAATGTGACATCAAAAATGTTGTGTGTACCCCGAGTCCTTAACTCTTACTCGAACAAAAATATCTTTACACCACACTTTCAACTTTAAACGCTCGTCGTAGAGAAACGAATAGTAAAATAAAAAGTGAATATTGTCAATCTAATACAATATAGGGCTGCAATTACGAAAAAAAATACGTCACTATGTAGAAATATCTAGATTACTTATTTTTTTGAAAAAACTGCGTTTTGTTCATTCATTGGGGGGTGTTCATTCACTGGAGCACTTACCCTAGACCTTCAAGATTAAGCAAACTTTGCTGAGGTCAGTTTGTAGATAGGTGACCATTGATTAAATACCAAAACTCCTTAGTGTCTCGGAAAAGCACAAAAGCTGTTGGTATTGGTTCTCATTTGGTTGTTTGGTTGGTTTAGTTTCTGGTTCATCACCATCATTATCATTTCAACCGAAAAACGTCCACAGTTGCACAGGCCTCCCCTAAGTGCTAGCACAACAACCGTCCCTATTTCTCTCGTATCCATGAGGAGTTTCTGTTTGTAGAATAAGGTAGCTGCAACCGTAAGGTAATGGACCTTACGCTCCATCCACTGCCATTGAAGATGATCGTGGCTTGGGCATCCGCAAAGTTCTCAGCCATCTTAGGTGCGAACTTGCAGATATCAAGCAATGGGTTGGTCGTTTGCCTACCAAACTGAATCAAAGGCGCGTAATATTTCACACGCCCCTCAAAGAGTTATCAATAAAACTGTAGAGGATCACAAGGGTCGATGCACGCTAGGGCTGTGGAGACGTTTGAAAGAGCTAGTTCGATATAGCATAGCATCAGCCCTCACTGCTGGGACTCAAGCCTCCCCTCTAGGACGAGAAATGTACTGTATACTGTAGTAATAGACACCATGCAAGCCCAGTGCGGGTTGGTATCAACAACTTATATCATGACAAAGGTGGAATATAACTCGTAGTAATAAACGTTTGATGAAGGAATATTAATAAGTATTAAACCATTCTGAATTCCTCATAAAACATATGAATTAGACTTTTAAGACAGAGTAAACAATTGATGTATTCTTGACTGAGCTGTAAATCTAAGGTTATTATGAGTACGGCGACAATTGCTACTGTAGTTTATTTTGATTTACTTAATGGGTTTTAGTTAATGTTATGAACAACGGTAACCATTTATCTAGTTAATTATACTGCCTTTTGTTTTAATTAACAAATAAGTTCTCACGCTCTGATTTTTACTAACTATCCACCTGTATGATTTAGTTACCTTTAAATTCAGTCCAGGACTAGATTTGTTCTCTGAAGAATGGAATGAAATAGTATTATCTGATTGTATAGTGATTTGTGAGACTGAGTAGATGCTTAGTTACAATTTTATTCTTTACATAATTTATGTTTTTTTTTATAGTGGGAAAAATCACCTAATGACGAATTCCGCCTTTGGGCGGAGCGGGAACCAGTGTCAGGATATTACTAATTGAACGACCCACCCCATTCTTTCTTAGCCTTCATACCAGGGTCGGATCTTACTTTCAGAAACCGGACCGGGGCCTCAGTAGGCTTCGGCCGTGCAATTGGGCCTCTCAATTTGCTGACTATTCCTTGAGGCGCGCGAAAACACAGCCGTCAACGCCTAGCTTGATCCGGACTGTTACCAGACTACCGGACGGCGAGCTACCCATTGTTCACAGTCCGTAGTCGGAAATTGGAATCGAAAGAATTTGTTTCTGATCAGTAGAATTATAATTTTGTAGTTCTGCTTAATTTTAAAAATATTGGGGTTTGTAGCAGGAAATACCAGTAAATACTTTTCATGGAGCAACTGCTTATCTAACCTCCAAAACCCTAAGATCTGGGTAACAGGATATATCTCTCAATCTTAGTAAGGCTGCTGTCAAATTTGCTGGCTTTTGATTGTGCGTAACGGCTGTCAAAAGATTAAGAAATGATATCAAACCCAATGCTTAGCGTACTTGTCGAGGCAGGATAATTAATGCAGTAATAGATAATAATAGTAATAATATTCATATATTCTTTTCGTACCTCAATCATAATTATTTCTAAATCATACGCGTAACATGACCTTACCGTACTTGAGCTTGGTTCCGTATAGGCTAGAACTTGGAGTTCGCGACCAAAAGATGATTATAATTATGTAGAACTGTAGATAATATAGTTTATTAATTAGAATATATGTGAAGCGCCATCTATGGCGTCACATAAGAACTACAAGAATCCTGCATCGCGCAATGAAAGTTCTCCGCGCGATTAGAACATATACGACAGCTCGAAGTCAACTATCGGGCAGTAGCCCACCAGACTATAACACCTGTCTGGTCGGAGGATCATCCCTTTTCAACGGAGGTATATACATAAATATGTATATTCCCCCCCCCCTGGCCAGGTTCGCCCCTACGTAGTTGACCAGCATTCCCTTGACTCTTCCGGGGGATCCATATCAACACCGGGCTTAGTGCAGACGTCCAGTCAACATGTGTCACTCAGCACCAGGATTCCCGACCCCACTCCCTCTCCTAGAAAGGAGGCCTGTGTCCCAGCAGCGGTAACTTACAAGGTTGATGTAATGCAATATGTATATAATTATTATATATTTGTATGTATTATATTTTAAGCTTTTTTTTTATGGTGGGAAAAATCATCTAATGACGAAATTTTCAAGGTTTTTGTTACATTTTAAGGTTTATTAGTATATCTATCCTTGCATTCGGATCACTCTTTTGTTGTACCTACAAATATTTTTCTCTGCATCACCCAAAGATTGACTACTTAGTAGAAAATGCCTAGGCCATAAATCCGCCTTTGCACTTGTGTGTATTAGAGGTTGTAATCCCTGAAATACATTTAGATCGCGTTTAATTGGTATTAAACCTAGTAGTACCAAAACTATTTAAGATCCCGTTTTGGAATAAAGTGGAAACTGACTAACCTTCCTTCATCATTATATTCAAATAATGACTAACTTTCCAGTATTCCTGTCATCATCATCATCATCCTACCCCTATCCCATATTACTTGGGGTCGGTGCAACATGTTTTTTTCTTCCACTCTGTCCTGTCACCCGTCACACTATCACTAACTCCCTTTTCTTTCATATCACTCCTTACACAATCCATCTATCTCTTCTTCGGCCTCCCTCTTCCTCTCCATCCATCTACGTGTAAACTCAAAACTCTAGAAACTTTCCAGTATTCCTGTATGCCTTAATTTCCCCTTCGCATTCCAGGGCCATTGCAACTCTTTCAAAGGCTCCTCCGGTCCAGTTCAAACGGACCCCTACAATATTCATTTCACTAAGATTACTATCATGTGCCATATTAAGCATTATAAGCATTCTTTATTGCAGCACTTGACAATTTATAACTCATTCCAATCAGATACAGACGTCTCGGTTCAATTAATTGTCACAGAGTAAGCATAGATACTGTCCTCTGAAATATTTCATTTACATAATATTGCTTTTAATTTATTGCTAGTTTACTATCGGTGGTGTTACGTTGACATCGAATAATTGCTTGTTTTTCTTGGATAAGGAACGTGTGATTCATTTATAAAATTAATGGTTGAGATATCTGTTATTTAATTTTTTCTTCGATGTTGCAATTATTATATTTATTATATATATTATTACACTTATTATAATTATTCTTTTTATATCCTGCGTAAAAACACACTTAATAAATATGATATGTAATCATGTAAGGATGTGAGAATTCCTACACGGATCCAGTAGGGAATGAATAAATTAATATACTAATTATTAATAAATCAATACTAATATATTTGTTATTAAGTTTGTGGAGCTGCCGGACTTTAGGCAGTAAATCACCAAGGGAACTTTAAAGAGCGTGTAGTGACATCTATTACGCCACATAGGTTTTTAAAAGTAACAAAAATTACAGATGAAATTGGCACATGGATTATAGATTATTTAATTTAATTATTTTTAAAACAATGCCTAATTTGACAGTAAAAAAGTAAGATTTTAATAAATTTTATCTCGAAACGAGATACTCGTAAAATGTTGGAAATATATGTCGTGGATTGATGGCGCCATGTCGCGACAGACAACACATCTATCAATTTAGTTTAGAACTAAATAATTTCGTCACTGGAAACGCAAGTGGTGCCCTACCGTTTGGGGTAGGTAGAAGGGGTGCAGCGAGGGCTGGAGGGAAGACCGAGCGGTAGAGTGCCTCCTACCACGGACAGCCCTGGCATAGCCTCAGTACCAACACACGTGTTTGTTTCCATTTTTGTAAAACCGTTAGAAAATGGAGGCTTGTTGTTAGCAATATTTAAAATACCTAATTTTTGTTTACTCACATTATAATTAGTCTGTAAGACTTCTTCAAAATTAATAATAAAAAAATATTTTAATTCAAATTATCTTTCGTTCGTCGACCACCTTCTCCGCCACTGTCGTCGCTTCCTGATTGGGAATGGCGAAGACTTCGGGCCACTTTGTGAAATAGTCCTGGATCACCACTTTATATTTGTTTCCGTCATCTGTAACTGGAAAAGTCATCCATCCATGTTGGCTCTGACCTGGGTACTCACCCAGGTCAGAGCCAACATCTACCAAGAACATGATGAAGACCCGATGTATCACATCTCGGCCACCCATGATGCGACATCATCATTACATAGTATAAAACAAAGTTGCTTACCGCTGCCCCTATGTATGCTTAGATCTTTAAAAATACGCAACGGATTTTTATGTGGTTTTTTTTATAGATAGAGTGATTCAAGAAGAAGGTTTATGTGTATAATACATGCATAATATATTCAATATCACTACCAGTGCGAAGCTGTTGTGGGTCGCTAGTATAATACAATAGTTAGATAGATAGATATACCTACTCTTTATTGTAGGTACACCATAACCACAACTTGGTACATTAGGACACTTCAATTTACTACGGTGTTACAAATACATTGGGTGGTCTTATCGCTAAAAGCGATTTTTTAAACCTTTGGATTGATTTGACAGAGGAGTAAGATACACGGGTAGTTCGTGGCGTAGGTCTAGGTATACCTACGCCACGAACTACCCGTGTACAGGAATTAAAGATACCTAGGTATACGTTTAAGTTAGTAATTTATGTAAAAATAATAAACACTATAAATATTCTCGTTATTATAATAGATAGTAACTCTTAATAATAGACCTCTTGTATATATTTTAGGATTATCTAGATTTCCCATTTGAATAAATGTCCCACGGTTTGATAAATATTCCAATTACGATAATCAAATTAAAATCGATTTCCAAATATGGTGAATTTATGGTAATTAAACAAGAAATATTAATATTGTTTGTTTACGATATCTGAAATGTTATATACAGGGTGATATTTAATTGAAAATTTTAGGAGGGGTGTAAGAAATACCCATATATTTAAACTCGCTTGTTGAAATCGCGAAAAAAAAATTATACAACCACTAATCAACCGATTTTTTACTTACATTTTAGAGTTGTAGCCGTAATAAAAATTGCATATATTCTTCAGAACTATCGTGCCCCAAAATATAATCAATGAATTAAAATTAGACAAGCACTAGTAAATATCATTATAAAATACTTAATTCAGCCCCCCCTGGTAGGTAGTAATGCTGCAAAGATACGAGAAAACATAGAGGTTTAACAAAAATATTTCCAGTTCATCAAACTGCAATAAATCAAAATATTGATCTCTACGCAACCTTTAATTGCAGTAAAAAGGTTAAACCAGTTAACTCAACTGTATCTTAAAATCATCTATTTAAGTCGATCGTGTCCAAATTAATAACGACCATTTGTATTACAAAACGATAAAAAGGGCTCGGCGATTAAATACCAATAAATAATCACGGATACTTACAATCGTTTAGTAATAAATAATAATCTCGAATAACTTTATAAGGGAAAGCTGTTCAAACATAATAAAACGCTACAGTAACTATAAACAAATAAAACTAACTAGCGATGATCACAACTCGTATTAGCATCGTTAGGTATCGATAAACAAACAAATTGATTGCGTAAACATCGGTCATACGAATCGAGAATCGATTTATCTCCGAAATGATCGACAAACAAACGAGTATACCATTTATGACGACTCGACGGACGCAAGAATCGGATACCTTTTACGGCGATTCGTATGATCGGCCGGACCATTCCTGGCGCATGTAAATTACTATCATAACATCATTGTCAAAGTCACTTTGTATAGTCGAGGACTGCACTCAAAGTAATTTGAACTTTATTTGCCTCTAATAAGGTCAGATGTTAAACGTGATTGGTGTGTCTCTTGTTACTAAATGAAAGTGTGTAAGGTAGTGTTAGCCGCACCTCGATAATCTTTAAATTAACGACGTTCTAATTTTAGGGCTATTCAATTATAACCATTCACTCTGAGATTGTGATTGTGTATTTGTCATTTCATTTTTTATAATCTTGTTTTTTGTTGAATGACTAACTGTCAACAGGCAGAGATCAATTTATTGTAGAAGTTTCGACTATCTACATTCCTCGACCGCACAATAAAGTCAAAGGGCTAAAATGGCTCTTTGAGGCACGGGTTGTCAATAACCTCATTTAAAAATCATTTCATTTAAAAATAAAATCTTTTTTAATTCATATAAACTAGTGTTTTACTGCGATCCTATCTGATGGTACGCAATGTTGCAAACTTTTAACATTCTTTAAAATTTGCATAATCTTTTAGTTTTCTGTTCCCTCAAAGTATTTGGGCCCAGTACGTTCCACGATTTATAGCGGCATAAGTGGCTACTTTAGGTCTTCCAGTGTGCAGATAAAGGGAGACTTTGAGCACTCGTGAGCCATCGATCTGGTGGCCTAGCCCCCCTAGCCAATTTACGATCGTTTCGTTAACATCGAACGCTTGAAATTGGTAAAGTCTTCAATTCCTTTGTTCTGACGATGTGACTGAGAGTTGAGATGAAGTCAGAACAAAGGAATTAGGGGCGTGGCTAACTCAAAGCGTTCGATGTTAATGAAACGATAGTAACTTAGCTAGAGGGTTAGTCAGCTGTACCGCATGGTGTTGGAAGTTTTTTTTTTTATTATTGTCTTTTTAGTATAACCAATTCTTAAGCTAATAAAAGTGATAGGTCATGGGATCTTCTTCAATATCACAATATTTTCGTTATATTGATAACTAAAAGGTGTGACTACAAGTGGACATACAAAAAATATGTTAAGTAGTACTGTATTGTCCGACATAAAAGGTTAACAAGCTATCAATTTATCGAAGAGATGAGTCAAAATAAAAAATATGCTATAAACTGAGACCACAAGATGATGGATACAAAAAATGACATCTACTTGAATCCTTTGTAACGGTGTATGATATGAAAATGCAATACTAAGGGTTTTTCGGTTATTAAAAATTATAAAATAACAACTTCTGCTCTTGGGTGGAGTAGGAGATAGTGTCAGACTTTTTCAGTCAGTACATTAATACTGACTGATAACCTAGCCCGGTCCTACGTTGCCTCTCATACCAGGATCGAGCCTTCCTTTCAAAAGCGAACTCTTGACCCCAGTAGGCTTTGACCCTTCTACAGGGTCTCTACGATTTGCTAACAATTCCTTTAGGCGCGCGGGAACAGTGCGTGCCGTCGACAACTTGGGCTCGGTCCGGAAGCTTATTGTTCATACAGCTAACTAGGAGCCCAGTAGAACCAATACCAGCTAGGTCCAAGGAGGTTCTGAAAAGAGTATGCTCATAGTCCTGGACAACTAAAGGAATAAAGGTGTCGATTTAGTCAATAAATGAACTATATTTTTTTATTTTGTTAATTATATTAATGTTTCTTATGTTGATTTGACTTTTCTTTATTTGTAACTAGCGACCCGCCCCAGCTTCGCACGAGTGCAATGCGTTCATACAGACGGACGCGACGGGGGAGTTTTGTTTCACAATGTATGAAGATATGGATTTATTTATTTACTAATAGAGATCCATCCCAGCGTCGGGTGCAATGATGATATTAAGCATGTTTTGTACATATAAACCTTCCTCTTGAATTACTCTATTTATTAAAAAAAAACCATTAAAATCCGTTGCGTAGTTTCAAAGATTTAAGCATACATAGGGACAGCGGTAAGAAACTTTGTTTTATATTATGTAATGATACTTATATTGCTCTCATCTTTAATAATACTTACTAAGATTTCTTTTAACTTTTATTTTCATAAACCCTCTGTTCTTCACCAGTAACACAATCGGAACAAGAGCGGTCCTGCATTGCGCTGCTGAGGCTGCAGCGTCGCTCCGGCCAGTTCCTCTGGGTGCATGCAGTTCTGCAGCTCAAGGACAACCTGGAGAACTCACAGAGACCCGTCATCGTGTGCACGAACCAGGTGTTAAGGTGAGTAGATTTATTCAAGTACTTCGACTTTAAATTTTAATTATCTACTATACACGTATACAAGGTTATTGATAAAACACTAGCAACCTTTATGTGAGGTCATTGTACTCATCATTATGAACAACTTTTACTACGGGACCAAATCTGAAATCACGAAAAACTACACACCTATAACTCTGTATAGCGGTATTAGTGGTTTAGATCTTCCAGTATGCAATATGGGGAGACTTTGGGTAATCTTAATAAGTCAGCCATCGATTTAGTGGGCCTGCCTCCCTAGCCAAGCTACGATCGCTTCGTTAACGTCGATCCTTGGAATTGGCCACGCCTTCAACACCTTTGTTCTGTCACGTCACTGTGTTGAGATGACGTCAGAACAAATGAATTGAGAGTGTGGCCAACTCCAAGCGCTCGATGTTAACAAAACGATCGTAACTTTGCCAGAGGGGCAAGAACAGGAAATTTCTGGAAGGGCAACTGAAGAATAAGGTATGGTTATTTTCATTATAAAGTGGAAGAAAACATTTAACTTTAAAAAAAATAATGGTTCATGAACATTTAGGATAATAATAGTTTTGTTGCACTGTTTTCATGTAATCGATTATTTTAAAATATATAAAGACAGCTAATTAGTGACCAATACTTAAACACGTGACTGTAGTCATGAAAACAAACAACTTTTACTATTAGATTAAACTTGAAATCTTCTATGAAAAAAAAAGTAAAATATTCGTCAAATTATTATTAGCGAAATAGTCTAAATCAACATAATATTATTTTCAATACATACCTACGAACGTTATATTTGATATAAAAATGCCATACTTGCCCCTTTTACCCACAAATTCAGCACAAGCCCTCATCTAAATACTTTATAATATGACCCTACTCTCTCTGCCTACGGTACTAAATCACTAAATTACCGCTCAACTCACAAACATTCCCCATAATAGCCCGTCCACATAGGATCTCTGATTGCCCACTAATACGTCCAAACGAGCGGCATTGCCCGATCAAGGGGGAAATCACTTCATTGGCCGCCCTGCGCGCGCAATTATCTTGTGCACTAACGTCAAATGAGCAACTTGTAATGATAAGAGAAGAATGGTCACATGATGTCATAGATATATCAATGACTAGCTTTTGCCCGCGGCTTCGCTCCCGGCAACAGATTATTCTACTCTACCCTACTCTACCCTACTCTACCCTACTCTACCCTACTCTACCCTACTATTCGAATTTTTCTCACCTTTTAAACCTTCCCTAGACCTCCACGAATAATTCAAGACCAAGATAAGATAAATCCGTTCAGCCGTTCTCGAGTTTTAGCGAGACTAACGAACAGCAATTGATTTTTATATATATAGATAGATGTATAGAAAAAAATCTGAAAACTGTAAATTTGTAGTTACGTCACAAAAAAGTTTGCGATTCGGAAAAATCTTCGAAACCCAAATCAGAAATTTTGAACAGTTTTCGTCAGTTATCTCAAAAATCCTCAGTGCGCGAGTCCGACTCGCATTATAATAGCCCGTCCACGTAGGATCTCTGATTGCCCACTAATACGTCCAAACGATCGGCATTGCCCGATCAAGGGGGAAATCACTTCATTGGCCGCCCTGCACTCGCAATTATTGTGTGCACTAACGTCAAATGAACAGCTTGTGACGATAAGAGCAGAATGGTCACATGACGAGGAAAAATTTGTTACAAAAGTCTTTTGTTTTCTAGGCTAGTCAGAACCATAATTTAGTATATATTTTAACACAAGTGTAAGTCATAATGAAGCTGTCATAGTCGAATTACGACTAAAACATCTAATAACAAATAAAATAAAGAAAAATAGAATAATATGCAACAAAATTTAAGTTTTATTTGAATAACTCAAAACATATTTTGACAATACAGACGAAACTTGGTTTATTCATGCTCAAAAGTCTGTATGGATTTAAATAAATTATAGCGCACTGGTAGATTCTACCTTAACTTGATATAGAGCATTTAAAAAACTTCTTATACTTATACTGCTAAATTTTGATCGTTTTAACCCCGAAACACGAAACACTATCGATTTGTAAAGATACAATTAAAAAATAAAGTACCTATCTTATTTCTAAAATTCTAATTAGTATAGACAAATATCAACTGAGCAAGTCAATGACCTGTCATTGGAATTGCTAGTGTTTCATATACCGGATCGACCCTCCTCGGGATTAAAGCGATCAAAATTTTGTCGTGCATACGTATAACTATTTTTTTTACTGCAAGCACGCCAAGCCCTTAACAGGAGCTAGTATACAATAAGATCACAAGAGCTTATAGTCAGTCCTTCATACTTATTTATAAAACTCGCTAAAATTCGCTGTGTCTGTGAATTTAGAATCCATATTAATCCAGTCATTCTAAATTATAATTTAGTTGTATCCGAAGCTAGAGTGAATAGGCTCTTAATAAAATACTACGCTTCAACATCTTATTTTTAAATCGATGGTTTATCATCAACGATTGCATTACTGCTTGGCATCAGACGGGTTGGAAGTCGAGCACTAGTTTTAGTCAGTGCAAGTCTGACTCTCCCTCTCGCTCCACTCAGAGAGGGAAGACTTATTTAATGATTTAGATGAAAACAATAATATTTATGAATCTGATAATCTGTATTTAAACTAATCACTTTTTTATGTTTTATATATTTATGACTCAATATCATTTGAAGGTCCAGCCTACTTCAAGTTAATTCTTATAGGGCAACTTATTTGTAATAAATCAACTTCCTAGTCCAATGGGTGAGGCCACATAGCAACCACTTATTATCTTATCGAATATTTCTGCAGGCAATTTATCTACATTATTTCATATCAAATTTGCAAATAATTACTAGTTCAACCAATCATAAAAGCGCATTGTAGTTATTATTTTGACCTAAGGATCAAATTACATATCTAATTATTAAATTTATTAGCTAAAGTGCGCAAAATACTACCATGATGTTATTATAATGGATCAATATGCGTCAAAAGCTCGAGTAAATGCGAAACGTTGAATAAAACCGTACTAAAATAACAAACACCATATTGCGAAGTAATAAATAAAGCACTTTAAATCACATTTAATGTTCTCAAAGTAACTGAAATCATTCTATCGCCGAATCGTAGCTCAAATTATATGGACAAAGAGTAGTAAGGTAAATGGAATGACCACATTTGCGAAAACTGCAAATACTTATTTTTAAAGTCCTCTATGCCAGAAATAATTTTTCTTATTGCTTATTCCACACAAAACTAGAACTATTCAGGTATGTAAATGTCCCTGAAGATCGTATATACTACTGAATATCTATGGCTCTCCTAACACATTACCTACGGTTATGAAGTACAAGTTTGAAAAAAGTTATGTTTCAATAAATTTAATAAAAATGGTCTATGTTTTGAACATAAATGAAGACTTTTCGGACAGAACAGTTAATGCCAAATAATGCTACATTATAAAAAACTGGTTTCAAAAATTTAAGTCTATGACAGTCCTGACTTTAACACGTACAAGTCATTTTTGAAATTGTCAGCAAAACATTCATAGTTCTTGCGTTGGATGAACTAATACAAATTTTACCAGCACGACTGACCACGACAGTTTTAGCCAATCATGATTACTGAATACAATTTTACCAATAAGTCAAAAGATGCCACTGAAAATCAGATTCACCTGAAAAATATCGTTAATATTTTTGGAATCTTCAAATGACATCTACAGATTGGAAAGAGTTATCAGTAAATCCCAGCATATTTTTTTCGTTTTATCATATTACTAGCGACCCGCCCCAGCTTCGCACGGGTGCAATGCTGATATTATATTATACAAATAAACCTTCCTCTTGAATTCCTCTATCTATTAAAAAAAACGAGTTTTAAAGATCTAAACGGGGACAGACCGGAAAGCGACTTTGTTTTATACCATGTAATGATTATAATTCAACAGGAGTGTGTATTCCATGTTGGTGCTACTCCGTGGCATGTTGAATAGCTACATTGAAGTCAATATAATAGATTGTATTTAGGTACTCAAGATGATCATAGAAACCGTAACAACTCTTCGACAGCTGTTCCGAAGAGTTACTACACAAAATAACTATTGCGTTATCAGAAAGTTGTTAATTAAGTTAATAAATGGCGATGACTGGTCAAAATATAAAATTCAGCACAGTTCAGTTGCATACGACCATTTTGAACCGCAAATTATATATAGTATATATTCTATCTTTTTTCGAATGTAACATATCGTAAAATAAAATGCATTATTTTGATAATGAAGTAGTTACAAGATCAATATTAACAGTGTGCTCTAAATATATCTTTATCGAAGTTACTTATTTATTTTATGTTTGTACACACTTATATAGAGAATCTTATTGACGGCCAGCCAATAGTTATCAAAATGCAGTCAAAAATCACATAGTTATTTATTGTACAAAAAAAATACTAACGGCTTATTTCAAAAAGAAATTCCTCTAACAAACCTACGAAAGGAGACATGAAAAAAAAAGTGTATACAATAGTCTGTAAAAATAAAAAAATATAAAAGTTTGTTATGTCTTAAAATAATAAATACTTACCTACAGGTAACAAAAAAAATGTACCATTTAAAAATATATATATAAACACGAACATTTACAAGATAATAAAATAATCTAAAGCCATTCCTCTATGCTCTCTTCACATTTTCTTATTAAAACCCAGTCTTATCAACCTACACATCAAATTAAACGTTTCCATCACTAAACAATATCATGTAAACCAATACTAAAACGGTATGATATTTATCGTCAAGTTACCGGCGTCCAAACAACAACCAATTATGTTTACGGCTGTGCGGTCCCGGACCGGTAATTATGAATTAAACCATAATTGAAGATAATTTTACAAGGTATTTTGTTTGCGTTCATCTCGACAACATTTTTTAAATTCCGAGATGCAACGTGCAATATTTCCTTTTATAGGATGTGTTGAAGTGGCAAATAAATCTGACACTGGATAATTTAGACAAGGGACAAGGCTTTACAACAAAGTCATTCACCATGTTTGTCAGTTTATAAACATAAAAACTACTTAAATGGATTTTATGCGGTATTCATCAATAGACAAACTGATTCATGAACAAAGTTTAGGTTTATAGGTAATAAATACATAATATAGTAGAGATTTTTTTACAATACCTGATCGATAATACCCAATTGTATGTCATACAAATGTCACTGAAAGCATGACATTCTCTCCATAGAGATATAATGTAGCATGGAAGATCCCTAGGGAATAATGAGATTTAAATTTGATTGGAATTTTTACCAAAATTTTTGGGATTCTGTATGCGACCCACGATTTAAAGACACTGTTTTATCCCCTAGTTAGGTACACAATATACTATTACAAGAATGTTAACATAAGTGCGAAGCTGGAGTGGGTTGCTATTAAGTTCATACATATAAATAGTTCTTTGAAGTTACTACAGTAGAGGTCATCGGTGAAGGTAAGTTAATAGCTTCGAATAGACGACTATTATATTTCTTCTGTACTGAGATGCCACTAGATAGCTATTTATATAATAGCCACTAACTGAACGAGACAAAATAAAACAGCAAACTGAATCACACAAAAGAAACATGTTTCGGTTCAACTGGAGCAACTACCGATATTTAAAAATGAGTTCATAGACTCGCCCACGACTGCAAAATGCCAGCACGATAGAAAACCTAAAAAGCAAACGAACAAGATAATAAAAGCTCCCTAGAACAATAACTCCAAGTGTATCTGAAAGTCTAAAGCTCGCGAACTAATTGAGCCCAAAGCCTCACTATTAACCGGACCGATAATTCTGCCGGCCCACGGTACGCCGACTTTGAAAAATTACGGTCATAACTTAACGCGGTCACTTACAGACTTCCCTATTGAGATATCAATACTAGATGACGTCGTACGACGTACGCCTCTCGCGTAAACACGGCCCTTACTATTGTTGGGGCAACTCGAATTTGTAGATAAAACAGCAAGCTAGACAAATGGGTTATTGGTTAGCGTTTCCGCCAAATGTTAAGTACAAAATGTATAGCAATTGATAATGACATCAATGCAAGATTTAAGACAGAACAGTCATTTTTCTCTACAGATGGGAAAATATAGTTCTTTTTTTAATTCTAGACTACGATTTGCCAACTCAGAATGTCACACTCTAGAAATATGTTCCCAATTTTCTGGAGTTTGACATTTTAAGTTGTCAAATCGTAGTCTAGGATTAAAAAACGAACTATGGAAGACATTTTGGCGGCAACAGAAGTGTCAAAAGTTTTAAAATGGACGCTAAGAAGTTCCACGTTTGAAATTCAAAAAATCATAGAATTCATAGTTAACAAACAAGAAGACATTCTGACGGCAAAAGTCATGTCATAAAATTTGAAATGAATTAAAAACCATTACATCATTTTAGAAACTATGGTATGGTACTAAATAACACCGTTACCAATTAATGAAAATATTAACTTACATAGTCATGTTTTCTAAATAAGAAGACAATCCATTTTATAAACTGCTCATGAGTCAACCATAACTTTCCTATGCCTCGTTAATTGACGTTAATAGTCACAATCATAGCCTAGCAATTTTAGAAGGCCAATTATGTTTCATTTTGTTTACTTGTCTTGATTGGAATAGCCTACATTTGACCTACACTCTTTTAATGATACGCTACGTAATCATTTTCATTCAGAGCATTCGTTATTCTTCCTATTCTTTGGTTTTTTGCTCTCGTGTCGAAATTCCTAGCTGTGTCATGGTAGGCAATGATACAATTTAGAACTACAGCTACAATAAATTTAATTTAACGATCACACATGCTCAAGCGACAGTTTGTGTGGTACGATTGCCGAGACAACTTTCGCTGTACGTTTTCTGATCTCTCTAATCAATGACTCGATTCAAGTTGTTTCTGATCTTCCACTTCCACATGCTTATTATTTATCTAGTCTGTTCTATGCAATCGAGTGTTAAAACTCGATCGAACATCGTAGTGAAGCTTCGCAGAGGATAAATATTGTAAGGGGGTGATTTATAGAGCCGGGGCGAGCCTCGCAAGCCGATCGGCCGGCCGATGTTACTATCGGGATGGCTTGAAATATGCCTGCAAAGGGCTATTGTTGTGATGTGAGAAACGGTGTTTAACAAGCGCCGGGTTTGATCGATGGACCCGGCGGATACAGCCGTCCATATTTTATAGCACGAAAATACACGAAAACTGCTGCTAATTTTGTAAATTTGCTGGAGATGAATGGCCGGATTGGTATGAGTGAAGTTTTGTGTAGAATGTTATTTTTGGAAGATTGATTCTTTCTGAAATTCTTGACTTATGATTTACCGTCATTAATCAGTTTTTAGGTACAATATACACAAAAGGTCTAAACAATTCTACTTACAAAAAGCACGCGGCTGATCGCAGAGATGCAACAACGATGCAAATGATTTCCCTCGGAGCTGCTTCCATATTCAATGGTGCATACTTACCATTAAAGGCGTAATTAAGATAACGTCTTACTTAACACTTTCCTAAACATTAAATTCAACACCATTCACAATCCGGATTAGGCATCTAGATAGTAATCGGCGCGAACAAAGTCATTATGGCTCGGCCTACAGTGACAAGAACGATTCATATTAGTCGTGGTAGGCGCTATTTAGATAGTAAATCTAAATTAATTTGAATGGGCGAGTGGGTGACAGTCCAGCTGACCTAAACAATCAGGCACAAAGGGCGGTGGCGTGGTCCTTAGCCACTTAGGTCTTTGTAAGGAGTGGTGCATGTCATAAGCTAACATTTACGCGATAATAACACCTGAAGAACATTTACCGTTAAAAGCACGAATTATATGTACGTAGGTAGTTGAAAAGGCGGGTTATGTTATGAAACTTTAAGAGCTTTGGCCGAAATATTCGTTTTTCAAAGTTTTCCTTCAAACCGACCGACCGACCGATGTACTGATGAGAGTCGCGGGAAAACATTGAATGTGAAACGACATTTTAAGGACCTATGTTCAACAGTGGACATCTTTCGCCTGAATTTTATTAAGTTTTCTTACCTAAATAAAATTGTTTATTCGGTCTCAAGCAGCATTTAAAAATGTAAATGAAACAGCCCCAGTCACATGTACAATACTTGTGTTGATGTCGATGTGTGACTCCTTCCTTCCATTGATAGTTAATAATTATATCAATTAAAATAAAATTAAAAATCTAATTTTAAAACAAAGAAAAACATACGACTCTCCCTAGACAAACTATCGAAAACATATGTTTTTTTTTTTTAAGTTTAGCGTAAAAGGCCAATTTTTTCTTTGTTTACTTGCTTACGACTTTTTAAAACTAAATTTATGTACAGATATAATCAATTAATGACAAAGTTATTCATTAAAAAAATACTTCAAATCGCTCTCTCATAATGTAAGCTTTTCCAGTTCGATACTTTACTTGGGGACTATCTCAACGACGATGATCGTTAGTTTGTTATTTCAATTTTTTTTCTAATTAATAACGCTTTATTTCACAAATTGCACCAAAACTCGTCCGGTGGTGGCTATAAATCCGCCGTGCTCACAAGCTCAGTTGCATTGTTCGCGGGATTGCGTCATTTGTCACATTTCTGCGCTGATGCTCTTGCGCAACCTACTCATGTTACTTCGTGCTCTCCACTGACAAATACTGTTGCTTTTAATAATGAGCCCGGCTTACGTGAATAACTGATTTAATGGCATCCCGAGCTTTACTTTCCAGCCATTTTATATCGGTAACGAAAACATTTCACGGGTATTCATTGTGACTAGAGATTTCTTTAGTATATTACTTGTAACAAAAACTCATGTTACTATTCCAGATTTAATTGGTTCATTACTTTGTGGTATAAAAAATGCTACGTTAGAAGCGAGTGACGCTTTTTTTGGTGAAGACACATCGCATCGCTTAGGTATCGATAAAGAACCGTTGTCGTTGTTTAGAAACTTCAGACGATCAAAAGAAATATCGGTGTTGAAAGTGTATGATTTGAACAAGTAATTTAACGCTTGTTTATACGCACCTATGGCATGTACAAGTGATACGGTGAACGACAACAAATTGTCAACATGTCGGCCGCCTACGTCATGTCGACGAGATTTATGCGTTCAGGCTGCGCGGACGCACAAATTGGCGGGAAACTGAGAACATGGACGGATACGTTGATTTCCAACATTCCATTAACTCGGTTATGCATAACAAGCACCGGATTATGTAGACAATATAAAAAGTCTAACTAGAATGCTTGAACCTTGAAAATTATCTTTAAAGGATCTCGGTTAAATAGGATCTACGACATTTTATAGACGTTGGCAGATTTACATTAATTTAATTAACTAAATACGTGTTCAAACTTGTGATGCTAAGGAGCACGTAGGTACCTAAATTATTTTCTGACTACACGTACCTACTTTACCTAAGGACGTTAAACAACCGTCAACTCGTCCTGCGCAATATAAAAATACAATTTTGTACATTCATTTTTGGGCATCAGCATTCTGAGCGGATTTTTGAGACGGGACTGCAAAGGCTGCTGGTTGTATCTTTGTTTTATACTATGTAGTGATAAGTATAGGTAAGAATACAGACAGAGACCGCTATGCGCAACTCTGGGACCCAATTTATACCACGAAAAACACAAAAAAATGCCAATAAATTGCTTTGATTTTATTTTAAAATACACAACAGTTTGTTAGTAAAATTTTCTCTACAAAGGTAATATTTTTACATACATTCGAATTGTCAAAAAGTCAGTCACCCAGAAAAAGATGCTAATTGCACATTCTAAAAAATACATCTCTATGGAGAAAAATGTACGAGTAACTCCATGAACTCTGTTTCATCACTATTATTTGAGAACAATATAAATAAAGTAAAAAAAAAAACAGTTCTAACTATAGAAATTAAATGATGATATCCCAAGTCGAAGCTCTCAAAAGAGACCTATAGCACGTGCATTGTACCGCCAGCAAAATACATGCACATCATTATATCACACTCACCATTTCAAATGAAGCATTAACAGTCTCTTTCAATCTGAAATAACTTATTACACAAATAAGCATATCTAATATTAATGGCTACTGTGCATAACTTACCTACTGTTTCAAAGACGATATCTTTGAGGCATTTCGAGTGCGTACTACGAGGTCCTAGTTTGAAAGATATGGCCAAGGTATCCTGACTGTCTAGTACGAGTTTGTTTTATTCTTTCATCTTTTCCGTGGTTTCTTCTTTTCTGACGTTCGACACTCCGATTGGCCCGCTCCAAGATATTAACCAATCAGAGAGCTGAACGCGTTAAACCTTTCGATCGCATTTACGTAAAAACTACTCACACACAGCTCACAGAGTGCCTATAGTTCGTTTAAAATAACATTAGACATTTACGAAAACGTTCTTTACGATCCTTAAACCGATTTTGAGTTTTTTTTGTTTAGTGGAATGAAAGATGTCAGCTGCAGGAAATAGTTGATATTGTAACAATGTTTTACTTTTGATTCCATCTTTATGGCTACGCAATAGAAGTTAAAATCGGTTCTGACAGTAAAAAGGTTTCTTTATATGTCTAATCTTACCGAAACTAGAATAAAAGGCAAGTTTGTTTTAAGTTCAGCGCTCCGATTGGTCTACTCCAAGCTCTTAACCAATCAGAAAGCCAAACGCTGCAAACGTTTTAATCGCGTTAACATTATAACAACTCGCACTAAGCACACAGTAAGGCTTTTAGTTTAAATAAAATGTTAACTCAAGTTAGCTATAAATCACAAAAGGTCGTAAGAGTCAAGTTTATTAATGCAAAACGCGTGTTAACATAGGAATAACATTTTATCCCGACGCCATTTTGTTTCTGAAGCCTTCACAACAGTATCTCTTTCCTTGCAGTGAATGTAATAGCGATTTGTCGCCGTCCGACACATATCTGCAATTTGATGTACTGTCGTCGACTCTACGGTTGAATTTACTACGACTGTATTTATTAAGTTTCTTACAATTCATGTAATTATACACTACAAAATTTTGATCATTTTAATACCGTGGAGGGTCGATCCGGTACATGAAACACTATCGATTTGTAAAGACAAAATTATTTTTTCTAAAACTTGCAGTCAAGTCCAATGACCTGTAGGTAGTTGTCGGTTATTGCGTCCTAATCACCTACAGATGATTGGACTCGATCAGCTGATGCAAATGTTTACTTAAAGAAATTAATTTCGTACATACGTAAATATAGTAACTCGAGTTTTGCTACAAAGTAGGTGCAAAATCATTATATATAATGGCCTCCAATCCTCATAATTTCCTCTAGCCCAATAAATAATTCAAACAGCAAAAGCAAAATAGTGTGTTGTCAGTCTAATAAACTTGATCCGGCGATATTTAATGAGGAACATAAACTAATTACAAGTCTATTTATCGCCATCAGTTAAACTGACCAACAGGTATTGAATATGCATGTTTTTAGGTAGAACTACATTGAACACACGTGGTCCACGAACGCTGATTTGGGTGTATCGGTCTCCATACATTTTATATGGCAACTGGACTTGCAGTTTGTTTCGGTGATTCTTCCAGGCCTCTGAGTTTGTTTCGGTGTTTATTCTCAGGGTAGTAGCAAGGAAATACCGGACGCATCTAGTTTAAACTGACAAAAAAAAAATTACGTTTAAAATTCGAATTAATTTACGCACGTAGGAAATTAATTAATTAATTTCTTAAAGTAAACGTCAGCTGGGCGAGTTTATTGACCTGTAAGTAGTTAGTACACAATGACCGATCACTACCCACAAGGTCATTGACTCGTCTACTTAAAGAAATTCATTCTGTAAATGCGTAAGTACCTACCTATGTATATCAATACGAGATTTAGAAAAAAGTTTTATTTTTTACTAGCTTTTGCCCGCAGCTTCGCCCGCGTACATAAAATATAGCCTATGTCACTCAGGAGTAAAGCAGCTTTCTATTGTTGCTAAAATTTTTCCAATCGGACCAGTAGTTCCAGAGATTACCCCCTACAAACAAAAAAACAAAAAAACAAACTTTACCTCTTTATTATATTAGTGTAGATTATTTTTTATTATTTTTTTGATCATCACAAATTAAAAGTGTTTCATGTACCGGATCGATCCTCTACGGGATTAAAACGATCAAAATTTAACGGTGTATATTTCAAGCCTTTTCTACTCACCTGTACCGATGTAGGTCCAGGGCTGAGTCCAACTATGTGACATTTCCCTGCATCCACTATCTCAAAGGTCACAAACACAAACGCTAAGTGAACTCGCGCGAAAGGTTACATTAGGTACAAATTCAATACTGTGTATTCACCTTGCCTTACCAGCACAGTCATTACATGTCGTTTGTTTAAATGTTCCTCATTTTGTCGACAATCGGAGATGTGTGACGTAGATAACATACGTATGTGTCATTTGTTAACTACTAGGTAACGAACAGACGGTTGTTAACTTATTTTATCGGCAATACCTAGGTACGTTTATCTTACGAACGATTGTAGATAAAAACAATTTAATTATTTAACAAAAGAACGTTGATTTGCTTTGTCAAAGCCTTTCCGAAGTGCTTGATAAAGAATGTTAACTACAGTCAGCAGAAAACGCTTTTATAATGGAAGCGATAAAATTCTCGCCGCTCGAAAATGCGGGTCTTTTATCGGGAAATCTCAGACAGCAAACTCTATTTCAAGTATTTGTGAGAAAGCCGCTAAACAACAGTGACTTGTTAAACACATTACAAGTATAATATAGTCTCGTTATCTGCGATTAGTGTAATGGAACATAGCCTTAACTACTTCGATACATAATTAATAGACAGCCGTAACGCATGGCGAAAGGAACCCCACTAAATATAAACATTAAACTTTACTGCTCCTCTTTACCATTCTAGTAATGGCTAAAACTTGTAACAATGTCGTAGAAACTTACGCGAATTCTTTCCAGTTATATGCGATCACCATTTAAAAGTTATTTTAATTGTTTGCGTAGCTCATAACTTACTTACGATCTATTTCGAGTTCAAGGTTTCTTGCGCTTGAACGAGCTATTCTACTCAGATAGATGTGGATGGTAGATTCGAGGGGAATATTTTATGAACAATACTAGTAAAAATACACCGTTAAATTTTGACGTTTTAATCCCGTGGGGGGTCGATCGGGTACCTACATGAAACACTATCGATTTATGTAGATAAAATAAAAAAATAGAGTATTTTTTTTTCTAAATCTCGTAGATATACGCTTTAAAAAATCATTTCTTTAAGTAAACGAGTCAATGACCGCGTAGGTAGTCTTCGGGTGTTGCGTACTAACTACCTACAGGTCATTGAACTAGCCCAGCTGATATTTACTTAAAAAAAAACAATTTCAAAAGTGCATAAACGAATTCAATTTCATGTGCCGGATCGACCCTTCAAAGGATTAAAACGATCAAAATTTAACGGTGTATTACACCGAAAGACAATTATCATTTATTATTTTTCGTTTTATTAAGGATCATAAAATTTTTATACTTTTCCTTGTTCTAACAGATGTTTTTGTCCACAGTGAACAGGAAGCAGCAGTCATGAAAGCCAATCCTTGGCTGTACCACTACTACGCGGTACAATCCAAGCTACACTACGGACTGGCTTACGAAGCAGCAACCAGGATGTACGGTCCCCCACCACCCGACATCCAAGTCTACCCTCCAACGATGCAGTACACGCCGACTCCGCCCGTCTGCATCAACGGCAACCAGCCAGTCATGATGCCGAACCCTGGCATCCAACCTCACATACCACACGTCCCACCACATATCGCACCCATGCACTACGCCTACGAAAGAACAGACAACGGACCCGTTGATTACTCAGTCTCGCTGCAAGAAAATAGGTAAGATATTCTACTTTCCGATCTGATGGTCAACAATTATTAATTATGCTAAAGGAATTAAACTATTCATGGCCATAACTCGATTAATTTCAAATTGTCAGTTCATCTAACGACATAGTGTTTCAAGTATTTGATATGACCTAGAAATGATCTTGCTAATTGCCCTATGACCTCATGCTGTCCATGAAATATGTCGTTTTAGGAATGTGCGTATAATTTAGTTTCATCTTGAAATTGTTTTCTTGATTAACTGTGACGATATTGCATAGTTAGTCCGATTGAAATTCCACATGTGTAACTTTAGTTTTCTATTTCAGGTACCACAATATACGGATAGAGGATACGAGGATCCAGCCCAATGCTAAACGGAAAGGAAAGAGTATAGACGACAAATCAAATACCCCAATAACGAATATGTCACCTCGATGCACACCTTCAACTATCACGTCAGGAGGAGATACACTAATAGCAGTTTCAGCAGGGTCTATTGCCAGTAGAAGACCAGGATCCAAAAACTTTAACATAACTGAAACAGAAATGGTTGACCAATGGAACCCAAGTCCCACGTGGTCAGAGTCAGCGCTACAAAAGGTTCCTGACGTCTGTCACCAAGACCTGAGTCCTTACGTGACGACAACTCCTCCTACGCCGTCCGGGACACCTACAGCCTACACCCACAACTACAGTCACACCTTCGTGTTCGACTGGTCACCTGAGCAATATGTTCCTCATACTAACAATAGATGTAACACTATAACCACAGAAAGTTCCTATCAACAGACGTGGAATAGGAGTCAAAGGACAACGTTCGCCAATAGCGCGGAGAACTCGGTAGATGAAAACTCCAATCCTAATAGATTAAGTTTACCAATGAGGGTCAGTAATCCACCGCCAGCGTATAATGCATCTAGGGAAGACGTGCTTAGAAGGCAAATTGGTAAGTTACTGCATTTGAATTGAATGAGAATTTTAGTTATCGTATCTACTGTTGGAACCAATATTTCGTATCTTAAGATAGTTGGAATCTGTTTCGAAGTGCGGAGATTGTAGATACATAAATAAAGCAAGATAAATGCGCAGCAGCAATGCCTCTGCACTACCTACACCAGATAAAACATCAGAATAAAATATATTAACGTTGTCTTTTTCTTATTGTTCTAGATCGACCACATTCAGATTCGCCGGATGCCAAAAAGCCTGCGTTATAACTGTAGCTTAATTCCATGTAATTTCTTTGAATAGTTAAATAATAATTTGTTACCCTGTAATAATAAATTTTATTAATTATAGTAAAAGCTCTGGAACTCTCCTGTGATCTTTGTGTTTAATTATTTTTTGTATAATGATAGATTATTAATTTGTACATAATTATTGTCCGTCCTGGATTTTGTACAAAATACTAGAGCGTAATTATTGTTCACATACAATGTGATTTGTTTGTGTATACGAAATGTATTATTTTTTGTAAATATTTATAGGTATGTACTAGGTTGGTAAATCGATGCCGTCCATTTTCTAGCCTTTTATTCCCAGTGCTATTCATAAATTATGCGCAAACGCAATATTGCTTCTGGTACCGTTCAACTACGAGGTTGCAAGTCCCTATTGAATAAAACAATAGCTAGTCTGGTTTTAGCTCGTCGCTCTAATTTCTCTTTCTGCTTTAAATATAAAAAGTTAATAAAATCAACGAACGAGCTCTAAACTCTAGAAACTTCAGCTTTTATTTTAAAAGCTGAAGTTTCTAGAGTTTCATTTTGGAATGGTATTTGCCCATCTCTTAGTTTTGTTTTTAATTAATTTACGTAGGTATTTTTGTATAGTTATTCAACCAATCCTTCCTCTATATTCAATCAAAGACTCTGTCTAATTGATTTATGATTTAATTTGGGTCTTATTGCGCTGAACGGTTATAGAATGCGCCAAAATACAAATCGAGTTGATTTCCTTTGACCACTTATTTTAGACATTTCTCTCCCGAACAATTTCTATTTCCGTCCAGTATTGGAATACGTAGAATTAAGAATATTGTACAAAATAGTTGTAAGTGTGTAAAATATGAAACAGGAACAACTATGTATTTGTAACAGGAGAAGTGCCTAGTATTAATTTATGATCATTATTTTGTTGATTGCGTTTTGCGAAGTAAAGATTATTATGACTTTGGAGTTTTTGTTTAATTTTCCTTACACATCAAGGAATTGGGAGACATAAATAAAAAGCTTTGAATTCAATATTTGATTTTATTTTACATAATAAGCTATAATGATAAAATTATAATGACAATTTAAATTATTTGTGCACAATATCAAATTAATCAGGTCTGAGGCGCATATTTCTCATCAGACATAAATCTCTGGCTGTATCTTTTCGACCATAAGGAGTCGATAAGTCATACAATCGGAGAATCAAACTTATATTGAAACCATCGGGAAGACACTTTATCAGTGTTGGTACAAGTTCACTTGGCATTTTCTGCAGGACTAATGGAGCTCTATCCTGTCCACATTGCACCACATAAACAAGAAACTGTAAAATAAAGTCAGTTTGCGGCGTGACATCACCATTTTTTCCAGCCAATTGCGAGAAAGACGTGTACAATGTTTCTAATGCCGTTAGCAAAGGCTCTTTCAGCGTGATCCCAGAGGTACTATGTCCTTGTGAATAGTACATGCTGTCAGAAGAGTTGTCATTCATCCTTCGTACTTTGTTCGATGTACACATTTCTAAGTCTTCAGAATCGTCGTGACGACGCTTTCTAGACGTTTGGCCTTTAGTCATGTTACTGTGTTCTAGAGCAGCGTAAACGCAATAAACTGCTAGTTTTGCCAACACGGCACATTGCGGTTCTACTAGATCCTCGCACAGTTTAGCGTTATACAAATATTGCGGTAAGACATGAAGCAACAGAGCCTCAGTACACTTCTCAATATCCAGATGAAACATAGCCAGAACTATGTCTATTGATCTATCAAGGTCTTCCTGATAACGGAATTTCAGGGTTTCTTTAACTAAGTTCGTGACGAACCAAATAGGGCCAGTCGTATTCAGAAGACTTTCTACAGTATGAGTAGCATCAATATGTAGGTATCCTCTCGATTTAATGTCTTCCCAAACTGCTTGCAATTGCTCCAGAATGGGCTGCCTAGATATAATGTTATGAGTCAATGCTAAGGCTTTCGACTTTGGCACTGAAGGCGGATGAATATCATATTGCATCTTTCTGATAATTTGGCACATCAAAACAGTTCTTTCTTTGAAACTATCGATTTGTGTCAACTCTACTTCACTGGGGGGTACCAAAAACTGCTGAACCATGTTGATAGGTTTCAAAAAGGCATCTTGATGCACAACATTTATGTAAGAACACAGCCAAACAGAGGCACAGACGGCCAATGATGCCATTTTCTGTCTCAAAGAATCCAACATACATTTGACATCTGCAGCCGAAAGAGATCCTTGTTCCCAAGCAAATAGAATTTCTTTTATCACTCCACTGACATTTATACAAAGATCGTGGGGTTTGATGTTTGTGTTTTTGAAATCAAATTCTGGTGCACTCAAATGAGTGATGAATATTTCCACCAGTTGTGCATCACATTTTTGAAGAATTTGATCAGGAGATTTATGTACTCCCTGATAAACCATACATTCCTTCACCCATTTCTCAAAAAATGAGTCCCCATTTTCATCAAGGACTGCATCAGCGCCATAGTCTTGTACAATGGAGCATAGAATCAAAAATGAAATATCAAAAATGTAGACCTTAGATTGTGGAGCTCCCTTCTCATTGGCAGCAAGCAAAGCAAATTCATTGAACTTAATCAATCTAGAGACAAATAGTTTCAACTTCCCTTCAACCGTGGCAACTGCCAGTATTGTATCTAAAGTGGTCCCACCAACTACAATTTGACACAGCATAGCATATAAAGACTCCTGAGTTTTATGGAAATCTCCTCCCATGGTTTTCAAGATACCAGCTAGAGTTGGTTCAGCTCTTGTGATGAAAGATGGAACTGATCCCTGAAGCCCAGTTGGTTCCAGTTTTTGTAATTTGACATCCTTATGTTCCCGCTTCTGTTTGAAGTATGCCAGGTGACTTTCTGACACTACATTCAACTTCACTAGGGGCTCTAATAGAGAAATGACGCTGTTGCAAGAGTTCTTTGTATCTACTACATCTAGTAATGGCGTTGATTGTAGCAACTTCTCAAAAGCCTCAGCAATTTCAATCGAGTATTCACTATCTTTGCTAGTAGTACCACACATGTTGTGTAAATAGTGAATGACTTGGGGTATTTTTAGGAAGGTAAAAGCTGCCCACAATGATTGCTTAGTTGCATCCTTGCTGGAATCATTTAGAGAAATAAAACATGCTCTAATCAGTTCACAATACAGTCTAGACAGCGGGTACCCTTTGATTCTCTGTACCATGAGGAGCTGATTTGATAACTGCTGCATATTAGCGCTGGGGTTTGCCAGCACATTAATAGCTATCAATGCTTGCAAGCAATGAGTTACAGGCTCTGGTTTATTGTTCAATGGAGCAATTTTATCAATATCCATATTACATATCTTCTGTAAAGTCTCATGTATAGTGACGGGTGCCTTAAACTGAGTATTCATCATCATAAATGCTGTGATCTCTTGGCACTTCTTCGTAACCTCACTGTACTCATTAGGATCATTTTGCTTAGCTAAATAGAACATAGCAAGAAGGAAATCAGCATTCATGATAGAATTCAACAGCGATGTCGATTTTTCCAATAGTTCTTGACTCTGGACCGGGTTTGGTGATGGGTACTTGCTGAGACAGTAATGGTACACTTGGAGTAACCAGAGGATTATAGAGGACACTGCTAATGATAATACTTCCTCTTCCATTTTTCCACGGCATGTAATGCCATCGAGAACACCTTCCAAAAATTCAAGTAGGCTCATAATGCAGTGAGGTTTATGAAAAGCATCGAATTTCGCTATTCTCTGCAGGACGGCGGCATATGACACAAGGTGAGATGCCAAAGAATGTTTCAAATAAGATATTACTAACTGGTTTGCGCCACAACCAACCATGGCTTGTTGAAGTATGCAGTCTGCTAGGTTATACAGGTCTCCGCTGACGCCCCTTGGGAGTATGGTCTTGATGTTGATGCCCCATTGTATGTCTGTCCATCGTTCTCTCCAGGCTTTGAGGATAAGAGCCTTCAACGAGCTAGTTTTACTCGTAACTTTAGACGCGTCCATCTTCACCATATTCCTTCTAATATCTCACAGAAAACATGAGAATTTGAATTTATAAACGATTGTGTACTGTCATGTCCATTTGCTTTTACAATTTACTATTCATTCAGAACATTATTATACGAAAATCCACAATAAAACACAATCTCTATTTTGACCGCAAATAGGCAACGTCAAGCTGAGTACGTTTCCGATTTCAACTTACACAATATTTATGTTTTTCTTGTTCGTTTTATTGGTTGTGAAACTATAATCCAATCAAAAAACAGTACCGTGTTCAAAATAGACAAAGAGAACTGACTAACATTATCGGAGCGTTTCGTTTTTGCAAACATTGGTTCTAAACCAAGAATCCAGGAATGTGATTCTTTAATGATTTGTAACGTATTTTTAGAGTTTAATTTTTTTTAATAGTTAATAAATATTATATTCGTAGTTATAGTATCTGAAAAAAAAAATTATCGTCACAAACAACTAAAAGTAGGATCAGCTGACGTTTACAATAAAACATTAGTATCTAAACGTAACATCACAACTTGTAGCACCCCTCGTGTACTTGTTTTGTTTACAAACTTAGTTAAGTGCACTTAAAAAAGCAAATTAGGATGAGTTTCAGAAGTTATAAAGATAAAATTGAGGAGGGAGACACAGCAATCCTGTACCTAAGTAATAATCTATACGCAATTGATGTGCGGCCTGAAATGAAAAACAAAAAGGGTGAATTGATTGAAAATGTGTATCAGACTCCTTTTGGCGCTCTTAAAGTGAAAACTCTTATTGGAGCTGAATATGGAACCCGGGTAAGTCTTAAAATAGCATTAATAACGATAATATTATGCTTACCCTCAAGCATAATAAACTTCTAACCTCAACATCAAAATAATGTTTGCGAGCTAATTCGCAAGAGGTTGCAGTAGTAACATCGCAGCGTTAATTATTGTTTCTAAGTTGTCGATATAAACCAGTTATGTGACTGTAATATTGAATGTAATATATACATATAGTTTATTAATTTGAGTAAATTATATAAGTATTAATTTTTTTTAATTTAAACTTTTTCATATATTTGTATGTCTCTTCTATATTTATTGCACCTACCACTATCTTTCTCTGTAGGTATCACCCAAAGGTTGACTGGTAGAAAATATCTAAAGGTCCTTGAAAACGGGCTGGTTTTGTAGCAATTTGCTGCAATTCTATAGTCGGCAAGTTGCTAACTTTGTTTAAATTAGGTCTCTAATTATGGTATTCAAAAGGTTAAGGGAAATTGCTACTTTCATGTGTGTGAAAAAAAGTGGGATAAAAAAGGGAAGGGAAAGAACATACCTATTGAGCAACAAAAACAATTTCAAAATAATTGCTAATTTCAACCTAAGCTATTCAACCTTTCGGGTATCATACCAATTAGAGACATAATAGAAAAACAATAGGTATGCAAATGAGTCTGAGAATGAGCCTCAAGAGTTTAATTTTTATTTTTATTTGATATAAACTAGTGCTTGACTACAATCCCACCTGATGGTAAGCAGTGATGCAAAAATGATAAAACTATTTTTAGGTGGAGCTATCAAAAGGCTGGGGTCATGTGCTGCAGCCAACCCCGGAGCTCTGGTCTTTGACTCTGCCCCATCGCACACAGATCATCTACACTCCTGATATCAGTATGATAATGTTACAACTTGACTTAGTGCCTGGATCTGTTGTTCTAGAAGCTGGTAAGTTTAATATAGACTTAGAAATGTTCTCATTTTGAATATTAAAAAAAAATCTCACTTTGATTCTATATGAGAAAGATCTTTTAAACTAAGCCTTAACAAAAAAAAACCCAAACAATTGAACAATTGTGTTACCTACACTGATTTTGTACCTACCGTAATTTGTTTTTAGTTCTATGTTTGTTAAGTGCAAAATCTATGAGGTAGAACATGCAATGAAAAAAAAAACATAATATGTTGGACATTTAAAAGTTGTTATTATTTACAAGACAAAACATACGTTCACTAGACTTTGATTCATGAAATTGAAACCTATTTAGTAAGATTTCTTCAATGATAAAAATACCATCTGTTTGAATAGAATGCAATGTATTTAAAAAGTCTTTTTTTGCTTTTGCAGTGATAGGGAATAAAACTATACCTACTATAAGTATAAAATAAAATTTAAGGCTTCTGATGTTCATGTACCAATACTACTTAATGCATTCATAATATATTTCATAAGCCTGCTAATTCCTCATTCGCAACAAAAGCACAAGCTAGCATTAGCTTTTTCTAAAATGTATTTACTGTGGCAAAACAAACACTGTATTACGGCCCATTCCCTCCTGACCAGAGTCCCAGCATTGGGAACATTATAAGGTTGATCCTTACAATGTTTCCTCTCACTCACTCGCTATGCTACTTGAAAAGCTGTAGTTTAAGTTTATTACCTAACTTTAACATTTAATTTAGGTACTGGTAGCGGTTCCCTAACCCATGCTCTGATAAGAAGAGTGAGGCCCCATGGTCATGTCCACACATTTGACTTCCATGAGCACAGGAGTAAAGTGGCACAAGAAGAATTCACAGAACATGGATTGGCCGATTTTGTTACGGTGAGTAAAACATGCCGTGTAGTGCCGGCAGTGCCGTGTAGTGCCGGCACGTAAAAAGAATAGCACTACCCCCTCTCTTCCCGTGGGTGTCGTAAGAGCCGACAGAGGGGAAACTGGCATCAGGAGATGGGCAGCAGCGTCTCCAAACGACAGCAGGCCATACTGCGATCGCCAACCCGCCTGCCAAGCGTGGCGATTACGGCAAAACCCCTTATGACGACACAACCAAAAAATCGGCCCCCAGTCCCCGGCAGCCCCGCTTTTCCTAGTTACGGTAGCGGCTATGGTAAAGGCGGGGCAGGGGGTGCTAAGAATCTCCGGGTGAGATTCGGCTGCCAAACACGACGACTCGACCTGGCAACATACAACACGCGCACACTGAGGCTTGACGCGAAGCTCGTAGAGTTGGAAGAGGCAATTAGTAAGTTACATTGGGATATCATTGGGTTATCTGAAGTCCGAAGAGAGGGCGAGGATACGATAACCCTGCAATCCGGTAACTTGCTATACCACCGGGAGGGCGACCAACAGTCCATAGGTGGTGTCGGGTTCATCGTCCACAAGTCCCTTGTCAACAATGTGATCACTATCGGAAGTGTTTCGGGCAGGGTAGCGTACCTGATACTCAGAATATCGAAACGATATTCGCTGAATGTCATTCAAGTCTACGCTCCGACCTCGAAACACGACGATGTCGAAGTGGAGGCTATGTATGAGGAGATCTCTGAAGCCATGCATAGCTATAAAACCCACTACACGATTGTGATGGGGGACTTCAATGCGAAGTTGGGGCAACGTTGCGGTGATGAGTTGAGAGTGGGGAAATTTGGATTTGGGCAACGGAACGAAAGGGGCCAGATGCTGGCGGACTTCATGGAGAAGGAAAACCTCTTTATGATGAACTCCTTCTTCAAGAAGCCCGCAAGCCGCAAATGGATCTGGATCAGTCCGGACGGTAAAGTCAAAAACGAGATCGATTTTATCATGTCGACAAAGAAGCACATATTCAATGATGTCGCTGTGATCAACGCTGTTAAGACAGGAAGCGATCACCGTATGGTCAGAGGCACATTGAATATCGACGTAAAGCTTGAAAGAGCGCGACTGATAAAATCCACGCTCCGACCAATACCGGCTCAAATTCAAAACCCCGAGAGCTTTCAGCTCGAGCTACATAACCGCTTCGAAGCCCTTGAGAACAGCATCGATGTGGACGATCTATACAACATGGTGGTGAATACTGTCCGTACGGTAGGGTCCAAGTACTTTAAAACCCGCCGTCCTAAATTAGAGAAACTCTCCAGTCAGACTCTCCAACTCATGGAACAGAGGAACGAAATGAGGCTACAAGACTTAACGGATGCCCATCGTTATCGGCAACTCAATAGACAGATATCTAAGTCTTTGACGAGCGACCTTCGCCAATTTAATACACAGCGCATCAAAGACGCCATTGAGCGGAACAAAGGCTCCAAAGTGTTCGCCAGAGATCTGTCTATTGGGCAGAGCCAATTGACGAGGCTGAAAACTGAGGAAGGTAGCATCATTACGTCAACACCTGAAATTCTGAGGGAGATTGAGAGTTTCTATGGACAGTTATATTCCACGCAAACACCTGTTGAAAGCAAGGCTAGGGATCCTAGAGCCAAGCTTACCCGACATTATACCGAAGATATCCCGGACGTCAGCCTGTACGAGATTAGGATGGCTCTGAAGCAGCTTAAAAACAACAAGGCGGCGGGTGATGATGGAATTACAACAGAGCTCTTGAGAGCGGGCGGTAAGCCAATACTTAAAGTCCTCCAAACGCTCTTCAATTCTGTCATCCTCGAGGGCAAAACGCCAAAGGCATGGGGCAGAAGCGATGTGATGCTGTTCTTCAAGAAGGGTGACAAAACTCTCTTGAAAAACTACAGACCCATCTCGCTTCTGAGCCATATCTATAAGTTGTTCTCTAGAGTCATTACGAATCGTCTCGCTCGCAGGTTCGACGACTTCCAACCTCCCGAACAAGCCGGGTTCCGAAAAGGCTATAGTACCATAGACCACATTCATACGCTGCGGCAAGTTATACAGAAGACCGAAGAGTACAACTTGCCACTTTGTTTAGCGTTCGTGGACTATGAGAAAGCCTTTGATTCGATTGAGACCTGGGCAGTTCTGCAGTCTCTCCAAAGGTGCCAAATAGACTACAGGTACATCGAGGTGCTAAAGTACTTACCTATACCAAAACGCCACCATGTCGGTCCAATTACAGAACCAGAGTTCTAATCCGATCCAACTACAGCGAGGCGTGAGACAAGGAGACGTTATCTCTCCGAAACTGTTCACAGCAGCGTTGGAGGATATTTTCAAGCTTCTGGACTGGAAAGGACGCGGCATCAACATCAATGACGAGTACTTAACACACCTGCGATTTGCCGATGACATAGTTCTTATGGCTGAGACCTTGGAAGACCTGAACATAATGCTCGAAGATCTCGGTAATGCTTCCAAAAGAGTGGTTCTTAAGATGAACATGGACAAGACGAAAATCATGTTAAATGCCCATGTTGCACCCGCTCCAGTTAACGTTGGGAACATTACACTCGAAGTTGTTGACCACTATGTTTACCTGGGACAGAGTATCCAGTTAGGTAAGTCCAACTTCGAGAAAGAGATCTCTCGTCGAATCCAACTCGGATGGGCAGCGTTCGGGAAGCTCCGGCATATATTCGCGTCCGAAATACCTCAGTGTCTCAAGACAGAAGTCTTTGACCAGTGCGTGTTGCCAGTGATGACGTACGGTAGTGAGACGTGGTCGCTTACTATGGGTCTCTTAAGAAGGCTCAAGGTCACCCAGCGAGCAATGGAGAGAGCGATGCTTGGTATTTCCCTGCTTGATCGAATCAGGAATGATGAGATCCGCAGGAGAACGAAATGAACCGACATCGCTCGAAGGATTGCATCGCTGAAATGGCAGTGGGCGGGACACATAGCGCGGAGAACCGATGGCCGTTGGGGTGGAAAGGTTCTCGAATGGCGACCGCGTACCGGACGACGCTCCGTGGGCAGGACCCCTACAAGGTGGACCGACGATCTGGTGAAGGTCGCGGGAAGCCGCTGGATGCGGACAGCACAGGACCGATCGTTGTGGAGATCCTTGGGGGAGGCCTATGCCCGGCAGTGGGCGTCGCTCGACTGACATGATGAGTAAAACATTTAATTCAGAAATATAAAAAAAAATCGCCTAAAAATTTGTGCTATAAAAATAAGCCTATGAGTCTCCTAGGCAGTAGCTTACTAACTATAACTTCTATTAGAGCTACTACATTCTATCTGATGTCTTTTAAGTAAATAGTTCGCAAATAAATCATTACCTATACATAGTATAAAACAAAGTCACCTGTTCCTATGTATGCTCAAATCTTTAAAACTTCGGCACGGATTTTGATGCGGCTTTTTCAATAGATAGATTCATTCAAGAGGTAGGTTTATATGTACAATATATGCATAATATATTTAATATTAGCATTGCACGTAGCTGGTGCGGGTCGCTAGTGTACAGGGTGTTTGGTGCATCGTTTACCAAATTGATTTGGCCGACAGGATAGATCATTTGCTATATCTTCAGCCCCAATAAATCATTATATATAAATTATATAGCAAATGATCTATCCTGTCGGCCAAATCAATTTGGCAAACGATGCACCAAACACTCTGTATAATAATAAAAAACTAAAATAATATTTGTATCCATCTGTTTGAGTACCACAGAACCGGAAAAATCATTTGTTTATTGGAAACTCCACTTTAATACTTATTTTATCCTGTTTTTATATGTTGTTATACCAACAACAGAAATACAGCATGTGTGAAAATTTCAACTGTCTAGCTATTCAAGTGATAACTACAGCGTGGTAACAGAGAGACGGACAGCGGATTCTTAGTAATAAGTATTATATTATATATTCCTTTGGGTATGGAAATCTAAAATTTATGGGAGAGTATTTTCTCGATTTTAAAATTGTTATACAGAACCCTTCTCACCCTTGACCTTACCATTTACTCATACTTGACCAGTTTTTTACCTAACTAAGTTATACATACCACCGTTATAGGCTAAACACAGAGATGTCCTGGCTGATGGATTCGGTGAGGAGCTCAATGGCAAAGCTGATGCAGTATTCCTTGACCTGCCAAGTCCTTGGGTTGGCGTGCCTCATGCACTGGCAGCTATTAAGGACCAAGGTAAGTTGATACTTTGTTTTTATTTGGTTTTAATATTTCCTTTGCCGAGTTTCATGTTTGGGATCTGAGATCGAAACAAAACGTATTATCTTTTACTCAGTCCTGCTACCAGACATGCTGTAACTATATTCTATTCTTCTCATTGTACGAGCAAACCCACAATATAAATTGCATCAATTTTATGCTAATATTGACGCGCAGCGAATGAATAAAACCAACCATTTAATTAAGCGTTTTAGTAGTTGCATAGCATCGTTGAAAGGCTCGTTTACCGCGAGCTATTAGTTTCGGGTAATACACCAACTTATCCTAGAATAAGTTCATCATTTTATATGTTTCTTTACCCCGTACACTTATATTCTACAACACAAAACCTAGCCATATCGATTGACAATAATAAGCATGGCTATTTAAATCCACGCGTACTCCCTTTTACTTCCAAGCGACAAAACCATTAAGATTCCAGCATCGACAGATCTAGTCCTCTATTTGTATAGAACGGACACAAGATCAAACAATTTATAAATGGTTGCCACGATAGGCCGATAAGAAATCGTTTGTAAGTAAGCGCAAAACTGCAGAGATCCTTATAAATCGACGAATAGATATCGATCTGATTCAACCGTGTCGATTATTCAGATCCCCTTGTAAGTTATTCGCGTCTATTCATTAATCTGGGTAGTAGTGAACCAGATAACGAATTCTCAATCGATACATCGATTTGTGTCGATTTGAAAGTAGTTGAACTTCTGTAGGGCTATCAGTTAAGCCGTTTTGGACTCATTTGTATCTACTACGTCAAAATCAGCTACAGTCCCTTTAGGTAGGCAAATCTTCTTAAACAAAATTAGGACTTGGAAGGCAAGCTACATAACTTTTTCTGATTAGCACGGAATCTATTTCATATACCTAAATGCCAAAAGTGATTTTGAAAGCAATCTAAGCAGCAAGACAGGCTAGGAAATAGCATAGTTACCTGAAACATGGAAAGAAATACACTCAGGATAACGAAACCTTTTACCATGGCATAACCAGGGAAACAACACCTGGACCACAAGATTTCCAACGCACCACATTAGCCCAAAGATCGTCATAAACAGAGGGAGATCTTCTAATAGTGCAGTTGGGCACATCACAATGTTTTTCAGAGATCTAACGACTGAAAAAGAAAAGAAAATGTACCTACTACATTTTAAACCAATCGAGATCATACAGTCCCTATTATGATCAGAAGATCCGATCCGATTTCCTCTATTTGGTTTCCGATCCGAAATCCTCTAGTGTTAAACTCAATTACAGTTTGAGTACCCAAAAGCGGTTACATTGCAAATCTGCAGGACTAGTGTCTCGAAGTTAAATCAAACAGATTTGCATGTAGTTGAGTTTTTGGTTCCCCTAAAATTTAGTGTTGTAATGATATATTTACAACATTATAGTTTTGATACCTATCCTGGGGAACCATTAAATTAATTTGACCCAAATCTTGCTTTGCTAGAGTTTTCTGGCTTGCAAGACTGGTTTTGGGCAACACTAATCTCATCGAAGGGCAGGAAGATTCAGGTAGGTTATAATGACATTTTGAACAACACTATAAATATTTCTACCACCATCACACACGCATGACGCAGCCCTAAATTCATTAGTCTAATTGGTACGTAGTGGTTATAACATAAGTAAGCGTTAGATACGCATCGAGACCGATCCGGGCGACAAACTACACAATAACTGAAGCTTATCCTTGAGAATGCTTTTAGCTGTCCATTGTCAACGGTTTAGGAGACACCGGTAAAGACTACTTGATCAATAGACCAATTTGGACGGCTGAGTTTTTAGTGGGCCTTTTATTTTGGTCAGTTGTGTAATAGTAAAAGTTTTCGTGGGATAAGTAGATGGTTGAAGTTTGGCGAAGGAATTGTTTGAGTACAGTACAGCCATTCTAACTTGTCTTGTCTGAAGTTAGGTTCTACGAACTTTAGCGCGTGTGCATTTGTCTATTAATCCTTATAACGGATTGGCTGCTGAGGCGGCCAGTCAGTTATAACGACGCAGACAGCATTAGTAAATAAATAGTTTAAAAATATAAACGTCATTTTTTTGCTGTTATTACTGATAACAACTGACATTGGCATTTATTTTTTAAAAACCGTTTTTATTTTTTGAGTGCACAAGCTCTAAAGATTGCAGAGCCTAACTTTACCAGTACTGTACCAGTACGGCCGTCGAATGTTGGCGAGTCTGAATTTAAGCTCTGCGTATTTTAGCGCTTGAACACTCGTAAAAAATAAGTGGTATTTATGGTATCTATGGTAATGGTATTTTAATACAAATAAATGCAATTTGCAGTTATTATTGCTGCTAAAAACTGTTATTGGCATTTTTTAAACCTTTACTTTTGTACAAGTTTTCAAATGCTAAATCATGCAGAACCTAACTTCAGACTTGCCAAGATCCGTATTGTATAATACGAATCTTGGCGAGTCTGAAGTGTTCGAGTTTCCATCGAACACTAAGCGAAAATGCATAATTGCATCGACTGCAAATATGCACATTCGCTCGTCCACCAAAATTCAGAGCAGTTCGCGTTCGGGTCTCATTAGAGCCACACGTACTCAAAACCAAAACCATTACCATTACCATAACCATTACTATTTTATCTAGATTTTAATAATTGTAAGTGTTGTAGTGATTCAGTGCAATATAGTTTCCTTACTATTTGAGACTTTAATTTACCAAACGAACCATATCCTACCATATACACGAAAGGAGTGTTAGGTCACCATAGCGCCAAGCACTACTTATTACAGAAGTTAGATTCCCAAGACAGACTTTGGAGAAACTATTGTGTCTATTGACGAAAACTGCATGAAAATCCATTCGGAAGTTAGTGAATCCATCACTTTCATAGTTAGTTAGTTTAGTTTCTGTGTAATTGTTACTATTTTTGGTGTACAATAAAGTATTATTCTATTCTATTCTATATGTACACAGCGTTAGAGATTTTCTTTTATAATAAGTGAAGATAAAGCCTTTCTATGATTACCTACAGTAATCACATCCAATATACGTTAAGTGACTTAATATCCCTTTCTCTCAAAACGTACGGCCCTTTATTTTCCTAAATTAGTCTGATGAGCCTTTCCGAAGACTTCCTTATGCTATTATATGCTCAATAATGGCTAATGATCTTAATAGGCATATTTGAAACTTATTACGAGCTATGTAGATGGTTATATGTTGCGCATTCGATATATAAATGAGCAATATGTGGCTGAGGTAATGGGGATTGGGTAAGGGAATTATTTTGCAGTTTAGCTACGTCCATACTTGTATATTGGGCATTGAATTACGTAAGCTTTTGTGATAGAGAAAACTAAGCTGATATGCTTTCGTTTTTTGGTTGTGGAAAGTCATCGTAAAGTCATTAAAAAAAGATACTGAGATTAAAAATTACTTACTTTATTAAAAGAACCTATACCTGGTAGTAAATTATGTGGCTAAGGAATAAAGCAATGTCTTTAAGTCGCGAGTGGCAAGTTGAATTCCGAACGAAACGATGGTTGCTAAGTTATATTCTCGAACCTAGTGAGGGATTTATATAATTAACTCCCGAGCAACGCGAGGGAGATAATCTAGGAACTTGAGTGAAGTGAGGAGCTCAAACCGCCCAATATAAAGACAGCTTAATTACCACTAGTATCTGAAATTAACACGCGCAAATAAACAAACTCACATTTTAATATTACATAGTACATTGTCACCACTAAACATTTCAAGCCCAATCGAAGCCTTTCCAAATCACGTCTAAAACCCCCGTAACTAACCGACTTTCGGTTCAAATTCTAACTTGTATACCTTTATTTATTACACGTCGTTCGCTGTCCAAATATGTCCTATTAATAAATGGTCAGCCATTTCGAGATGTTTGTAACAATAGCTATAACAAATGTATGAGAAATGCTTCAACTATTCTCTTTTAATACTGGAACAAAGTTTTACCAAACTATTGTGTTTAAGTACCGTTATGTGTTGACTGAGAAGTTCGTGGTTATATTAATAACTGCCACTCGAGCTGATCTCTAAGGTTAAGCAACACATGCCGAGGTGTATATTTGGATGGGTGATCGTCTTATCACATCAAGTGGTCTCGGAAAACACATTAAGCTATGGTTCCCGGGTTTTACTTGTCTTTGACACTCGTTGTGGATAAAGCCAGGAAATATGAAGCAAGTCTTGCCAAGGACTATTTCTTTTTAAGTAAAAATAGAGTTTAAGAAATATTCAACTTCAAATGCTCAATCAGAAATCATAAGTAGGTTGTGTGTTGAATGAACTCGTCAGAAAATATCAAGCGTTGTGATTTGTGATGGTAATCTTCAAGTCTAATCTCTCAATCATCGGTATCGCTATGACACAGCTACTTTTGAGCGATCTTTTGCAATATTACTTATTGAATATATGCCGTTTTTTTTCTTCACTTTATTGCAAGCATATTCTTTTTTTTTGCAGTTGTGCTGCGTAATCGCACTCGCAAACATAAACAATATAAACATAATCAATATAAGCAAGTGGATACTTGCTTAAGGGTGGATACCCTTACGTTGTTGAGACACCTGTGGCCCGGACTAAGCGTTTTGCCTCGTCGTATATACCTCGTACATCGAGGGACTGGAACAGTTTGCCGGCTGCAGTCTTTCCGTCCGATTATAATTTAGGTGTCTTCAAGGCTAGAGTGAATAGGCTCTTAATAAACTAGTGCGCCTTTCCATCAACGGTTGCATCACTGCTTACCATCAGGTGGGATCGCAGTCAAGCACTAGTTTATAGCAATTAAAAAAAAAATGGCAATGTACGACAAACCCCCAACGCACCGCGTCTCCGTAAACAAGCACATTTCAGGGCTGTGGTGATAGTTCCGAACAAGAATTGTTCAACTTAAATTTTTATATACATATTTTGAATAGTTCTACATTGTCATCTTTGCATTAATTTGACGGCACGGTAGACACAGTAGTCGAGGGATTAGCAGCTGAACTGAGTGTCGCGCGTTCTTTTCCTGCTACAAACAAAACATTTGTATTACCTACAAATAGTTGTTCCTGCTCTGGGTTTCTTTTATCAATGTTCAATGCAGAAGTGTCGTCCTATTCCTGGATAAGGAATTTTAAAAAACATCGAAGCTGATTGATTGGTTAGAATACATAAAATAAATTTTGTCCCCAAAGATTAATAAGGAAAGAGAAACCATTAGGCACAAGCGTTTCGGATTAGTTAAGTTTTTTGAAATGATATAAACTAGTGCTTGACTGCGATTTAACCTGATGGTAAACAAATACAAAAAACGACTTGATAACTAGGTACACCTTGCACTTTATAAAACATCAAGAATACTAGTAAAATATCTAAGAAATACACAACAGAACACTTTTACTTAAAAACCTTTTTTGCATTCGCATTAACCTCAAGATACGCTTACCAATTTAAGGCCCGCAATCTAAACATTAAAACAGTTACAAATGTGTGGCTTTAAAACATGACTCATATACGGCCAAGAAATCCCTCTCCCATGGTGGTCTTCAAGGGAACGAACGAAAGTCTAATAAGACAGGCCTTTTGCTCAACTGTCTGGCCTAGGACATTATCAGTTGGTGAAAAATAGTGCCCTTTGTAGGATTACTTGAAAGCAACTCGAGCACGAATGTCGGAAAGTGACCTGTGCATTAAAAATGTTTGGTCTGCGTTTGTGGTTGGAGTTTAAGAGGTTTATAATTGAGTGTATTTTGCTATGTTTTAATGTTTGCTGTGTTTTGCTGGGAATATTGTTGGTAGACTTTACCATATGTGGATTCTGTTTAACTTGTATGTGTGTTAGAGCGAAAAAGGATGATGTTTATATTATTTATTGTACACACAGAAATATTGTTAAATTACAAAATACAGAACAGGTGATGTACACAAGCGATCTTAACCCACAATTGAGTTTTCTTATACCTAGCAAACCTTAAAAGTATAATTGAAGAAATTTTAAAAACTTGGGGATATCACGTTATGCATAACAAAAACCCACTAGTCAGTATAGGTGTAGGAAAATTCATAATTTTCTACTAAATTTGCAATTTTAGACAACTTAAAGTTACGTACGTAGAGTGAATATAATAGAATATAATAAAACTTTATTGTACACCAAAATAGTAACAATAATAGAATTTAAAATCTTCTTTTACAAGGTAATCCCAAATAATTAAAGCATGTAATGAGAAACCACGTATAAAAGATTGGGAACCCCTGAATAACTAATCCAGGGGTTCCCAAAGTTATATTTTGTGATTCACCATGTTTAGTTTATTATTCTTTAAGATTATTTTGTAATTTCATGCATGGGTCTTAGTTGTCTATTGATAAAGAATATTTATAATAATAAATTAGTATTATACGTTTGTTTACGCCTCTTCAAAAAACAATCCTAGTGATCGTCCGCATCCCCCTAAATTGTTCTCTACTGCAATTTTCATATTACCTGTAAAATTATAGATAAGTACTTATTTTGCAAATTAGTTAATAAAACCACTTTTAAACGAAATAACCCTGACAAATAAAACACTGAAACCAACTTAGTAGTCTCTCTTAAAAGTCCATACAGATTAGAAAAGAGAACCATGCGAATTGGTGTCTCAGATAGTCCTTAGAGGAGAAAACCACACTGATTTGAGTGGACCTGTCCAGTGTAACTGTCAGTATGTACCTACGCAATTAGTAGTCACTATAGCGCTACCTGGATCAATTAATAAACTAAAACAAACTAATCTTAGTTGCATACCGATTGATTAGTATGCGTTTATATCGAATACTAATCGATGCTAAAGGTTTAGGTTGATTCAGGTTCAACCATGACCTTATTATGTGTTGATTGAATTATTGTTCGACGGCAGAGATAAATATGTTCCGTTCTTGTGTTCTGTGACTAAGGAATCCACCTGTGCAGTGGTGATGTCATGCACAAAGTTGGGGTAGCAGAGGTCAAACCGTGACCGTCGACTGCTGAGAACTAGGTATGGTTAAGTTTATCCTATTCGCGTGATTCCTGCTGATGAATAATATACATTACTAGCTTTTGCCCGCGCCTTCACCCGCGTGGTATTGGGGTTGGGGTTGGGGTTTCCGGGATAAAAAGTAGCCTATATCCTATTCTGGAGTGTATCCTACGCCTGTGCCAAATTTCATCCAGATCCGTCCAGCCGTTTTGGCGTGATTGAGTAACAAACATCCAAACATCGTTACTTTCGCATTTATAATATTAGTAAGATACCATTTTATGTGTTACTGGAGATGTTAAACAGATGTAGGATCCAGAAAAGTGTAGATGTGTTTCGTAAAGGTTACAATCCGCGAATCTTTTAGTTAACAGTGAATAGGTTACTTCTAGGTAAGCGCGGTCCATCGTCGACCGCATCGTCGCTTTCCAGGTGAGATAGCGATTAAGCGCGATCCTATAATTAATAAAAAAAAGATAGCGTCATCTCTTTACAGGCTTCTATTTAGTTCTACCTGTCCCGATGTTTGTGATCAAATCTTGTAAACTAAGATCCACTTCCCGGTTACCGATTGAGCTGAAATTTTGCACGCATATGTCTATCAGACGACAATGCAAAATTATTTCGCGATCTGATGACGGAAACGGAAAGTGACCATAGAAAGTCCGTAACTACGTAATTAAACGACATTACCGAGTTGGGACTCGTGTGATTCGTCTTGACGAGTTTTAATTATATAGGTAGACTAGCTGTGCCCGCGACTTCGTCCGCGTGGAATAGTTATTTTGGGCATCATATTTATTTTTGCAAACAACCTTAGCTTTATAAATTATAGCTGTTACCCACGACTTTGCCCGTGTCAATTTCTGTTATTAATTTAGCAATTTAGTTTTTAAAAGAACATAATTATCTAAAAGTACTTCATAGAGCTACACCCTCCACTTGGGCACGCCATAATCTCGGTGGTAAGTGCCCTCTTTGAGGCGTGGTTGGATAGACATCACGCAGGACATGACGCAGGTTCAGGAGATTCCTGCGCCGGATTCGTGCGGAAGAGACGCCCGGATGTCTCCACTGTGTGGCCAGCACGGAAGACACGTGGAGGTGTGCCCCGCTTGAGAAGAGAATCGCCGTGTCCTCGTGGGGGTGATCGGCGGCGGTGGCCTCTCGCGCCGGACCTTGGTTCAGGCCATGGTCCGCAGCGAAGAAGAATGGCAAGCGGTCGCCTCCTTCTGCGAAGCAGTAATACTCGTAAAGGAGGAGGCAAGCCGCCGCCTCGATCCCGCCGATATCCGGCCACCGTAGACGCTGGCTTGCGGATGGTGAGCAATGGGTAGCTCGCCGTCCGGTTGTCTGGTAACAGTCCAGACCGAGACCAAGTCGTCGACGGCCTGCACTGCTCCCGCGCGCCTCAAGGTGTTGTCAGCAAACTGTGGGGCTCTTCAGGGTCGAAGCCTCCTGCAGCCGAGGGTTGGTGCGAAAGCGTTATACCGGGGCTCTGGGAATAAGGCAAGGGAGGAACGGGGTAGGTTGTTTAGTCAGTAAGAGTCTGACACTGTTTCCCGCTCCGCCCAAGAGCGGGATTCGTCATTGGATGATTTTTACCTACCACAAAAAAACCCCTCCACGCCGCCCGCAAGCAACCCCTCTCCTCGCCCGCCGGCCAGGCGCAGCTTCATATTTTGCACATCATGCGGCGTGTGTGAATTTTATATCGGAGTATTTTAAAATTGTAATATCTTCTAAGGTGTTCATTGAAAATAAGTGATTACAAAGACAATTTTGTTCACAATTACATACTCTTAATCAACAACACATTTATTTGGATAAAGTTTAATATTACTATGTTGATACAACTCTAACAAATAATTGGTAATAATGCATTAATTTCGGCCAAATTTGATTCCCATAAAAACGGTTCTAGTGAGTTAATCTTTAAAAGATAGACATATACTGTCGCGGACATTTTTTTAGATCATTTTAAGAGGAATAATTCTTTCGTACATATTTTTTTGGTATCTTCTACCGTTTTCGCAGCGCACGCAACGGAAGCCTTCAAAGATGAATATTTTTCCCCGTTTTTTCCACATTTTCCATTGTTTCTTCGCTCCTATAAGTCACAGCGTGATGTTATATAGCCTAAAGCCTTCCTCGATAAATGATCTATTCAACACAAAAAGAATTTTTCAATTCGAACCAGTAGTTCCTGAGATTAGCGCGTTCAAACAAACAAACAAACAAACAAACAAACAAACAAACAAACAAACAAACTCTTCAGCTTTATAATATTAGTATAGATATGTAGGTATAAAATCTTGCTAGGAAAAAAAAAAATTCATTGAATACTTTTATGATTCCTGATGAACCAGACCACAATCTCGTTCTCACCTGATAGTGGTCGATAGATGACGTGTACCATATCCAATTATCCATATAAAAATCAATAATAAATTCCCATTAGAATAAAAATCTTTGAATATCTGACAACTGACTAGGAAGTCGTATACCTCCTAGTAATTTGTACCTTGACCTTACCTGAGAAAATACTAGGAATAAAGAAGATATGTGAATAAACATGTTGTTGATGTAATTAAAGGTTTCCTAGTTGCCGCTGACACTCGTATATCATGTGACGTCACTTGTGTTGTAAGCACTAGTACTTCCGCGTGCTTCGATTGTAGGTAGAAGGATGTGGGAGTTATTGCTTTGTTTTTTTAGGGATCCGTATCTCAGTAGATTAAGGTCTGTAGGGGCCCTACAGGCTCGAAGCCTCCTGGAGCCGAGGGTAGGTGCGAAAGCGAAACACCAGGGCCTGGGAATAAGGCAAGGAAGGAATGGGGTAGGTTTTTTAGTCAGTAAGAGTCTGACACTGCTTCCTGCTCCGCCCAAGAGCGGGATTTGTCATTGGATGATTTTTACCTACCCCAAAAAAAAACCTCAGTACATTAAGGTACGTTTAGACTATGACACTTTATACTGTACTTACTGACTAAAAAACCCACTATCTTCCTACGTTGCCTTTCGTTTCAGAAGCGAATCCTTGACCCCAGTAGGCTTTGACCCTTCTGCGGGTCTCTACGATCTCCTGTGTGCTTAGTTAAACTCCGTCGAGACTACCCACCATAATCGAATTTCGATAAGTGAAATTAAAGGATTGCTGGAACATAAAAAAATCATATACTTGCCTTCACCCATTTTACTTGGGGTCGGCGCAATACGTTTAGAAAATAAAATAGTAATATCTTCACTCACTAGAAGGTGATGAGATCCCTAAGATTTTTCTATGCTAAGCTTATATTTGTTCTGTTCGGCAAGCTCTCCTTTGTATAAGATGTCTTCAGAAATAAACATCATTCTTTTTTTTTTCAAACCTCTTTTGTAACTATATCTCTGTTTTCTTCTACTGGTCTGTTTAACATGTAAATATTGTTGTTATATAAATAAATACTCATGAATCCAAAATTATATTGAATTCTCACGCACTTTGACATATCAATGAATCATCAAATATTCCAAAACTGGTTTCCATTTATATGTATTTATTATGCAGCGGACAGACAGTTAATAAACACCCCTGTAGCAAATCTTATCGTATCACTCGTGATAAATTTATTTGCTGACAAGTTTCATTTGCTAAACCAACTCTACTGATAAACATCAAGGAACGAACAGTGCACACTTCATTCAGTCATTTACTGATAAAACTGACATACCTTTGAGAGGTCTACTACGACCAATCAACGCGAATTAGCAGCTGTCAAACGAAATCAAAATGGCCGTCCTCGACCAATTAGAAAAAAGACAGTTGACGTTTGTTCCAAATTTGAATTTTTATTCAAATGCGTTCTGTGTTAGGAACTGACGCAATTATGTTACCAATAAATTCAGTAGTACCTAATTTCGAGTCCAATCTTGTGTCCAAATTCATAGTATGCCCCCTGAACTTCAATCAAATTCATATGGCGCGATACAGATCTTATATCCTTGTTACTTTCCTACCAGACGTGTTGTACAAGAAATAACTGTGTGACATAACTTGTCCCCTTAGGCGTTGCTCACACAATGTCTTTTGACAACCTCATAAATTCAAACCGCACTAACAAACTACAACTCTAAAGCTTACAACACAAGATTGAAACTTGATTGACGGATCATTTTCGAAACGAAGTATTAGATTGGCGCGTGCCTTAAAATACCAAGTTATACATGCTGTTGTTAAAATATATTCGGCAATAATTTTGTTAGGTATATAGATGTTGTTTTATGGTAAATGTAAGTTTGCAAACAGTTGCGTTACTAAATCAAATTGAAGTCAATTAAGATAAAGCTGCGGGACCGACAGCTATGGACAATAGACCATATGACTAATACAGCGTTTTGTTTGGCTAACTGAATTACAACTTAGCCGGTTGTAGTCAATAGAATTCCTATTTATATTAGAGGTGTTATATACTGGTTGAAAGACACGGTAAATACGTATTTGTAGCTTAGGAGTATATTTTTGTTCCGACACTATAAATAGACACAAAAGTTTTTTACTTCAAGTTGAATTGTAAATAATTGTGTAATGGTCACCTTCACATAATAGCTATTTATGCGGAATTATTCAACAGTTTTACCGCGGCGCTCGATCCCGAAACGAAATACAAAAGTTCTGTTATTATATGACCATTTATCTAAATCAGTGAATTTATCAGCATCTGACCATCTGGTAACAGTCTGGACCAAGCCAAGCCGTCGTTGGCGTGCCTCAATGAGTGGTCAGAAAATGTAGGGTCGCAGGGTCGACACCTACTGGGGCCCCGGTCCGCATTTTGAAAGGAAGATCCGACCCCGGTATGAAGACTAAGAAGGAATGGGGTGGGTTGTTTAGTCATTAAGAGTCTGACAGTTTCCCGTTCCGCCCAAGGGCGGGATTCGTCATTAGATAGATAAATTAAACTTTATTGTACATCAAAAAGTTAAGAACGTATACAAAAACTTAAATCTATGGGTACAAAGGCGGTCTTATCGCTGACAGCGATTTGATGATTTTTCTCACAATAAAAAAAAATCCGTCCATAGTTCTCTATCATTTGTATTTCCAGCCATTTTAACCAGCTGGTATAGATGGTTCCTTCCTAACAAACATGGAGAGTGTTCCCCGTCGTGATGAAATCCATTTCCATTATAATTTCCATGCTTCTGAAATTCAATTGAATCTGAAATTTGTATTGAAATGTATTTAGGTTTATGTAGATTTCGGTTCAAAAGGAATTATTGCGAGTTATATAAACATCATTTTCTTTACAAATTTCAATATCTTTATAGCTTGTTACGTCACGTACCCGTATTTGCTCATTAGAAGTTATTATAGTGTTGTACCAATAGTTTTTGCCAGCAGGTTCACCCGCGTGAAGCATAGAAATTATCGTAAGGATTCAAAATTTAAAATACTGTGATTTAAAAGTCCTGTTTTACATAATTCTATTTTTGTGGCCAAGGTTTTGTGTGTCATAGATTTTTATATAATATATATGTGTATCTTTCTTTAATATATATTCTATCTTTTTCGCTGTGTATCTTTTAGTTTTAACCTTTCGACTACCATAATTACAAACACAATTACACGGTGTCCTCTTAGGGCTTAATGAATTAATAAGTTGTGTTCATAATCAACCTTATTAATGTTCCCACTGCTGGGACTTAGGTCTCCTCTTTAGGAGAGGGACTGGGCCTTAATCCACCATGTGGACCCAGTGCGAATTGGTGGATGTCACATTATGTCTTCGAATTTTTGGTTCGCATATTGTTCGTAATGTGTTTGGCATAACTAAACATTTTCTCTTCTTTCTTTGTTTACATAGTCTATCTTGGAACTTGGAGGAAGGCCTCTGCAAGTTGGCTTCAGCCCCTCGTAAGCCTCTTAAAGGCCCAGGACCTCAAGGTCTTGAGATATATAAATAGTGCTAAAATCGTTATTCTTTTGTGTAAAAAGGTACAAAGGCGCACTTAATGTCTTAGGTACACTCTGCCAATCAAAGTCAATCTAGGAGGATTCTGTACCATCCTTTAGTTCTACTATGTGGCATAAAAAGCACAATCGCAATTTGTGCGTAAAAAGTGCATCTCACCATCAACGATAGCATCACTGCTTACCATCAGGCGGGATTGCAGTTAAGCATTAGTTTCTAGCGAAAAACTAAGGGAAGGAGTGGAATTCCTTGCCGGAGTCTGTGTTTCCTGGAATCTTTAAGTCAAGAGTGAATAGGTTACTTCTAGGTAAGCGCGCTCCAGCGTCGACCGCATCATCGCTTTCCATCAGGTGAGATGCGCAGACTTATAATCAATAAAAAAAAAACGTAACAAACCTACAAACAGAGGTTTTCTCACACTTATAATATTAATTTAAGATACATAAGTGTAAAATAGCCCGCAATAAACTTTATACCTAGTGCTTATTAGGGCAATGTTGTCAGTTGTACAGAAAACATGCCATAAATTGCCTTATACACAAATTGCGCAATAACTTTACATCGTAGGTGTTTTGTACCGCAGTTGTACGATTTTACGGGTCTCTGTCATCGTGTTGGAATTTGTAGCAATTAAATATTGTTATATCTAAGTATAACAAAACAAGTTAAAAAACGGGCGGTTTTTTTTTATTTTTCGCTAATTTCATTAACGCTTAATTTTTTTTCTTTATTAAATCTTCTCTTTAATACAAAAAGTAGGTACCTGAAATAATACACATACTTTAATTTGTTATACATACATTGATTAGAAAACTTAAAGTTTGAAATCATAACTCGATTCACCATCAAGGCTTGCATCACTGCTTACTATCAAGTTGGATCACAGTCAAGACAAGTCAATCAGACAAGTTTAAATTAGACTATTAAAAAAATGCTTTCAGATAAAATGAATCTTGATGGCGTCACTAGGGTATTTTTTAGAAGTTTTTGGATAAAAATACTTCTGCTAAACATAATTAACCTTTTAAATACCGTAATTAGAGACATAATAGAAAGACAATCGGTGTGCGAATGCCGGCGCTCGCCTGGGGCTCAAGAGTATAAGATTGATTTAGCAACCAATTATAAACACACTACTTTCAAATGTGCGTTTATTATGCTACATTTTGTATATTCAACTATGTAGTTTTAGTAGAGTTTATTAACATGAACACTAAATTAATTTCCAGTGATTATTATACTAATTTGGCTACTATAACTCAGTACCCATAAACCACTAAGGCATTATAATAATACTGCTCACAAAGCAAATAATAGAAACTAATTTTCGCTAGCCGAAAATGGTCCTAATCTTATCTTATTGTAGTGCTAAACAATTATTACGGTATTTAAATTAAATGATAATAGCCGCACGGATGCTGTCCGGTGATTGGTCAGTAAATACGTTCATAAATCTAGCATGTAATAATAAATAATGAGTGTATCTATATTAATGTTTTAAAGACGTAAAATTGTTCGTTTGTTCGCTGATATTTCAATATCAAACGTCACGTTTTCTATCACTGTCTAAAATATCTTTCTTTCAAACAAGAAAATATCAGCTGTTTCCTCTACTTAGACGGTTATGCGATCTTTTTTATAAGAGTTATTTGTTGAATAAATAAAATTGTGTGTTTGTCTTTCTCATAATGTTCTCAGTGCTGGTGGGACTCATGTTTTCTTTCTAGAAGTGGAAATGGGACATAATCTACCGCACAAGCCCGGTGCGGGTTGGTTCCGAATCAAAGACTACAATATACCTTTTTTTTTTTATGAGCCCTAACTGTCCCACTGCTGGGCAAAGGCCTCCCCCAAGTCCTTCCAAACCTTCTTCTCCCGCGCAGTCTCGAACCAATCGTCTCGGTACGCGTCTAGATCATCTCGCCACCTCTTTCTAGGCCTACCTCGACAACGCTTTCTTCCCTCTGGTGCCCACTGTGTGGCGACTCTTGCCCAGCGGTCCTCGTGCATGCGAGTAGTGTGACCTGCCCAATCCCATTTAAGCCTGGCAGCCTTTTTGCCTGCGTCTATTATGCCCGTCCTGGAGCGCAGCGTATCATTACGTATTCGGTCTGTTCTTCTTACGCCCAGAATACTACGCTCCATAGCTCTCTGGCAAACCCCAAGGCGGAACTTTTGTAGTTCGGTGAGTGACCAAGTCTGATGAAGGCGCTAATGAAGGGTGAAACCGATCTCCCTGAAGCGTAAACTCATCGACATGTGTATTCTGCCCATCCTAACCTACGGTGCTCAGACTTGGTCACTCACCGAATAAACCATTTATTTTAAGTAAAACATTTCCTGGCATTTTTGAATTCAAGAAATTAGACAGTCACAATAATGATTCTAATTGCACATTCCAAAGCATCACAAGTCTTCCCCATTTTATTTTTTCAAAGACATTCGGATTTCTTACTTGGTTGTAGCTCCGTCTTACCGAACCTTGTTGCTTGTTGAATTGTAACCCAGCTAGGCGCATTACTTTGTTTAATTTATTTTATAACTTTTCCCAAAAAACTGTGTCGGAAAACTAAGCGAAGAAAAATTTGGAAGTTAAAAAAACCTTCCAGTATTTGTAAATGGAAATCGCGGGAAATAATAAACCAATTAAATTAAAAACCTGAAGAAAGCCAATTTTAAGAACTACAAACAAAAAATAAAAGTCTTTAAGATAGGACCTAGAAGTGAAGCCGCAACAAAAGCTTGTATAATAATTAGTAAAATAGGTAAATAATATAAGGTCGGGTTTGCATGCAATGTTGACATGTTAATTCCCGTTCATTTGAATATCATAAAGACAATATATATAGTCTGTCTGTCGGCTTGTGTGATATTCTGTTTTATGGTAGTTGTATTGATAATTATGTTGTTAATACAGTTTATGCATAGGATTATGGAATGTTAGGAATGAGACCAACCCTGCGTGTGTATTGTTTCCAAAAGCTGGTCTTACAGACTGCCAATTAATGGTCTTATAATATATCTACCACATACAGATATTTCTATACAGAGTTCTGACTGTTGTGCAGTACGGCTATCGGATGTTTTCGAGTCAGAAGTTAGGCTGTGCAAATTTTAGCGCTTGAAAACTCGTAAAAAAAAAATAGTTAACTTTATTTTTTTTTATTGCTTCGCCGAGTTGTACGTTTAGTTTGTATCGTGTTTAGATAGTACTAGCTTTTTCCCGCGGCTTCGCCCGCGTGTTATTGGGGTTTCCGGGATTAAAAGTAGCCTATGTCCTATTCCGGAGTGTAGGTATCCTATGCCTGTGCCAAATTTCATCCAGATCCGTCCAGCCGTTCTGGCGTGATTGAGTAACAAACATTCAAACATCGTAACTTTCGCATTTATAATATTAGTAAGATTTACTTTTTTTTACAGAATACATTCGGTTTTAAATGTAACACATTTTAATATTTTTACTGCCAAATGCACCAAATGTATTAAATCAGCCTATTATGCTAGTTTTTCTGAGGTGGTCGATACTACAAAAAGAATCTCAGCTAAATTGTCGCCAAGATCGCACCTGTTTCAATGAATCAATGAAGCATCTTCATATACAACAGCTACATATACATCTGTGTAGAGACACTTGATATACAGAAATATTTTAACTTTACATCACAATATCCACTAAGAATCAATTTGCGAATACTTAATTAAAACACCCTTTAAGCTTTACCCGAAAAAAATAATGACAAAAAGATGTCGTATTCATAGTCCAACCACACATCACAAAAATACAACTCATCATCATCTTCGTCTTTATATGCAACTTTGATTACTAATATGAACGACTCACCAATTCAATTCTAACATTATACTCACGTAGTATGCGCGCAACACGTCTATACATACGGCCCATAGCCCTCTGAAACTGGTCTTTTTTTTTGGTAGATAAAAATCATCAAATGCAGAATCCCACTCTTGGGCGGAACGGGAAACAGTGTCAGACTCTTACTGACTAAAGAACCTAACCCGTGCCTTCCTTGCCTTATTCCCTGAGCCCCGGTGTAACGCTTTCGCACCAACCCTTGGCTCCAGGAGGTTGAGTTCATATGCAACTTTGATTACTAATATGAACGACTCACCAATTGCATTCTAACAGTATACACGCGTAGTATGCGCGCAACACGTTTATACATACGGCCCATAGCCCTCTGAAACTGGTCTTGAATGTGGATCAAAGCACAATGTCAACAGCTGAGCGAACTTTAAGCTTTACATGCCGCGAACTGGCTTTAAGTTTAGTTTAGATAAACTAGGGAAATAGTTTAGTAATACTGTTTGGTAGTATGGTACGTGGCAAATTAGTTGAACCATTTGCTGTGTTATGTTTTATACTATGTTCAACCATCATGACGGTCGACTTAAGCTTAACTCTCGAGGCCCGAGCGAACCTATTTGTCTCTAATTTAATTCGCCGCAGAGGCGACTACTACCAGTACAGAGTTTTTATTTTTTTACATGCAATAAACTAGTGCTTGACTGCGATCCCACCTGATGGTAAGCAGTGATGCAATCGTTGATGGTAAGGCGCACTAGTTTATTAAGAGCCTATTCACTCTAGCCTTGAAAACACCCAAATTATATTCGGAGTGATGATATATAAACAGTATTTATTTATGTGTTCTAAATTATAATTTTTTTGGTAAGTAAATAAAGGCTATTTTTATTATATTTTTACTTTATTTTATGTCCTTAATTACGGCACTCGAAAGGCAGTAACTGACACCACTTATACTGATTAAAATGCGCTTTGCGTTTCAGTGTCGCTGTAGCTCTTTTTAAAAGTCTCGCAGTCCTGTCATAGGTAGTAGCGGGTCAAATTTGTAAAAATAATGTAATAAAGTACTTAATTAAAAAAATAATTTTATAATATTTTATCTCTTTCTCTACATAAATTATAAAAAGCAATGGTTTTCCGTATCAAAATCATCATCATTAAGTTTTATTTATTCAGCACTATGCACACAAAAGTATTCATAAGTACAAAGGCGGAATTAGTAATTTAGGCTTTTTATACCAGTCAACCTTTTTCAAATCGAGGATCGATTTCAGCGTTTCACCATCTTCTATTGATTATGGACCACGTCTCTTTTGTACCATGCTAAGGATTAACATAGCATAGTGTAGCCTTAGGCTTATACTGTTCCCACTCCTGGGATTCAGGCCTCCTCTCTGGAACAGGCAATAGGCCGTAATCCTCCACGCGGGTCCAGTGCGGATCAGTAGTGTGCTAAGGATTATGCAAACCTAATCCAGGTTTTCTATTTCTTGAACATTTGTGTTTAAACAGTATAGAACTATAGTACTCAAATATTCAGGGTTTGACCCTTATTTCGAAACTACAAACAATCAATTACTTAACTAATGGCTTATCAGACCAGCCTATAGTCTACCCAAGCTCTTATCGCCAAACTACGAACAACTTAAACAACCGTGAAAATACCAATTAAATTGTTACAAATAACAGCAATAAATCAACAATTTTCTCCAAATAATTTATTTCCAAACGAACACTTTGCCTGTAGAAGAAGAAGAAGAAAATATTTTCATAAAAACTTAAACACCCTTTTAAACCTATTTCAAGAGTTGCTAACTGATCTTTACATACTATCGCGGTAATTTCGAAATTTTCGCTTGAATCGCCTAACTAAAACTTTGAAATTTTCGTTTTAGCAAGCAAAAATGAACTTAACGGTAGTCAAGTTGAAATGTCTTCGATGGTACCTCGTCAGAAAGATGAGACGTCCATGTCTAAATTCTCTAAACTACGAATACCTACACAAAGCTGCGACGGGATGCTTCATCACCAAATGCCAATTTAAGGCTCTGGCAACTCTCTTGTTGACTTAAGCCATAACGAAAATCATAAAAAGTCAAAATCATTGAACGAAAATGTTCAAGATTTCACTTCATTTTGATTTGACATACAATCTTCGAAAGGACACCACAATTGAAAAACAAATGACAGTCTTACAAATTAAAGAGTTCCATTTTCGAATTCTATAATTGTTTCTTTTTTTCATTCCTTTACCTATTGTAAGTGGATAGATCCAAAATCTTTTCGTACTTACCTATTTTTAAAAAACTAACTAATTCTATTTGTATGTTTATGGATTTTTTCTGAAATAAAAAGATATTTTTTTATTATTATATAGTCGTATAACTTGTCTACAAACTGCACAATTTTATAGTTCTAAATGACAACCGTGAAACAAGATAATAGACTTTAACTTACTTGATTAATTCTTGCTCGGTGTTGCCACCACAAATTAAAATTTAATACACATTATATTGATTTATATGCAGTAATGACATTGCGAATAGTTATAATAATATGTTTTGTAATTGGTGTAGGCAATGACCACGCCTCCGGGGCCTTGTATGGGCCAGCCTAAACACTAGGCGCGGTGTCGATGGTAAAATTAATCTGCTGGTAATAAAATTTATGGCAACACTGTCATTAGTGTCAAACGACCAGTTTTTTTCTAGAATTGTTCCTAGCCAAAATTCACACCTAGGTGTTGCTGAATGGAGGCGGAGCATGCGGTACAACAAACATTTTTAACACCCATCCGAAGCTACAGTAGGTTGCTAATAATATTATATTATACTTAGCCCGTACTATCTACCTCCATTTTTTCCAATGATCACGGTAACTTTGTTTCTCGTTCCAATTCTTAAGGTAGGTACACATCCAGATCGTCCCACCATCTCCTTCGTGGTCTATCCCGACCCCGCGTCGTGGTACCTGGACACCAGTCCTGAGCTATACGGGCCCATAGCTCGTTAGGCATGCGGTTGACGTGTTCTGCCCAGACAAATGTTTACGTTGCGCCATATCAACGATTTACGTTCGAACGTCGCCTGTTAATTTAACACATAGTATGCTGCGCTCCATAACACAATGCGACGCAGTTTTTGGTATTACTTGCATTGCATTACATCAGCCTTATAAAGTTCCCACTGCTGGGACACAGGCCTCCTCTACACGAGAGGGAATGGGCCAATGGATCATAACCCACCACGAGCCCTTCAGGGTCGAAGCCTCCTGGAGCCTAGAGGGTGGTGGAAAACTGTTACCTCGACCCAGGAATAAGGCAAGGAAGGTACGGGGTAGGTTTTTTAGTCAGTAAGAGTCTGACACTGGTCTCCCGCTCCGCCCAAGAGCGGGTTTCGTCATTGGATGATTTTCACCTACCATAAAAAAAAAACCACGAATCGGTGCATGTCACATGTCTTAGAATTTTTGGTTCTAGGACGATAGGATATTTTCCTTCATCGTTTTGGTGCAATGCTGGTGAAATAAATTACACGAAGTAATGCCCCTGGCTGGGTTTGAACTCGCGACCTACAACTCGTAGGTCGTAAGCCTTTACCACTCAGGCACCACTGTTCTCACTCGGCCACCACTGCTTCATTTTTGTTTTTACTATATTACACAACATTTAAATTGGGTAAGCAACGTACTAGCCTATACAGCGGTTTTAAAAAACAGTTTTACTCGCGGCTCGTTGGTGCTGATCTATTAAAAAGTAAAACAGTGTTGAACGACAAGCCGGGCTCGTCAACCGAAAAGACAGCAGTATTGCAATGACTCACCGACAAGCTATAAGACCGCGGTTTTACTGGCTCCTCTATCAGGACCTTAAGAGCGGCCAGCCCCACGAACATTTTCATACAACCGCTCTTGCGTGATTATGATGTCATTACACATCTTGCTTCACATATTTTAAATAAATATATATCTTGTGGATATTATCTAGGCTTCTATGGAAATCAAAATATAAATTTGTGTAAGACTAACCCAGTAAAGACCTCTGAAAATCTGCTATTTTACGCGAACTTTGATTCTCCATACTGCACTTCTGTATTAAAAATATGAAAAAGTACTTCTATAGAAGCCTAGCGCATTGAATCGATATTCTAAATGTTGTCATTTTTTTTCAAAAACCTTTAAGGTTTTCATAAAAACACGTATTTCCTGGAACAAGTTTTGTCAAACATTTGAGTAAAACGTAGAATTACTGAATACCTACAGAGCTTTCAGGTGTTATCTCTCATTTTTCGCATTACTTTTGCATCAAACATCACATTGGATTGCTTTAGATGAAGCAACAAGCTTTTAAACTATGCTCGACGTAGATGACAGGCGAGTTGGTAAGGCCCACCTTAAAACAGGGTTATGTGTTTACACGAGTATTCTCGCTTCTTGATATCAAACATTTATTCACGTTTATTTTATTACTGATGGATTACCGACCATAAAACATGAATTCTAGTAAATAATTGCCTCACTTTCACTAAGTACAGAATCGTCTCACATAAATCTACTACTAAAGTCGATCTTCTGAGCGATGTAACAACTCGTTCCCTAATTAGTTATCGCAATAATGATCTATGGCCAAGATTTGATGGCTATAGTGAAACTGTAAAGTTACTTGTTTATGCCTTCAATTTTAGAAGGCAAAGTTGCGAAACTTTATCAATTAAATGTCAACTTGTCTATTGTTATTGAACTCTAAAATGTATCTGTTCTGCAAGTGGCTTCTGTATGCCTAAACTGACAAAATTTGTTACGGAGTTTTTTTTTATGTTGAGTAAAACATCATCCAATGACAGATCCATGGACGGAGAAGAAAACAGTGTCAGTTACTTACTGACTAAACAACCCACCACATTCCTACGTTGCCTTTATACCAGGGCCACAGCCTTCCTTTCAGACGCGAACCCTTGACCCCAGTAAGGTTCGACCCTTCAGCGGGTTCCCTACGGTTTGCTGACAACTCCTGGAGGTAAGCGGGAGCAGTGCGTCCGTCGGTAAGTAGGCTTGGTCCGTACGGTTACTTGACGATCCGATGGCGAGCTACTCATTGCTCGCCGTCCGCAAGCCCTCACCTACAGTGGCTGGAAATCAGGATCGGAATCCCGGTGGCGTCTGGGGCGTGAACACGGTACCCCTTATGCGGTCGGTTTCCTCCTTTGCTAGCGTTACTGCTTCACAGAAAGAGGCGACCTCCTGCCACTCGTCCTCGCTTCGGACCATAGCCTCTACCATGGCCATGCGACAAGTGCCTGACTGGGCTTCAACCCATGTCCTACAACTTGTGTGTTGGGGCCATTATCACTCGGCTACCACTGCTCTTAAGCCATGCATAACAAAATTCCTGATCAACTTTTACGGCATTTAGACCAACATTTTTATATCAGAAATCTATTCAAAAACACTACTTTCGTCCTCAACAAAGAAAAGCACACAAAACACGAAAATTAATAAGTTATACGAAATTAACTCAGACATTAGGCGTGCCTTTCTCTCTGACCCCGTACCTTGACTCGCCGCGCCCTGCGGCTTGCATTCCGGTCACACGTCATAGCCCGCGCACTATATTTGTTTTCTATAGATTACATTGTTATAATTATCTGGTGTTGCTGGTACACTTGTGATTGAAGCCTCTGGGTTTGATTGCCGTCAATGGTAGCATGAGTTATGGAGATATGTTGGAGTGATATCGGACTTGTATGGGCGTAGAAATAATCAAATGATCCGAATATTAAATTGTGTAACTGTTTGCTGTAGTCTTTTTTTTATAGTGGCGAGTAAAAGTCTCTTTCACCACTTTTCTCGATATGTAAACTATTCTGGCACATTTTGAGTTAAAACATCTGAACTAGCGTGTCTGGGTTTCAAAAATATTTTACGGTTTTTCAAACTCTTATTTATGCATCTAGTGACAAGCTGTGTATTGTTTTCAAGGCAAATAAAATTTGTTTCTCTCATTTTTTGGAATGCCTTTCAGAATCGGGAGGAAACTTCTACGCTTACAAGTAGGTTTGTGTCTAAATCATTCACAATGCTAACTAATATAGGGTGACATGGTACCTAATTACCACTATTGATCGCGAAAAAAATCAGAAAGTTCAGTTTTTTTTATTGTAGGTAAAAATCATCCAATGACGAATCCCGCTCTTGGTCGGAGCGGGAAACAGCGTCAGACTCTTACCGAGTAAACAACCTACCCCGTTTCTCCCTTGCCTTATTCCCAGAGCCAGATATAACGCTTTCGCACCAAACCTCGGCTCCAGGAGGTTTTGACCCTGTAGGGCCCCTACAGAAGCAAGTTCATTACATTTTAACCAGTTAGGCGAACCAAAAATCTACTGATCCGTAAATTTATATGTAGTGGCCCTGAACAGCAGATTTTGATTTCACGATTTCAGGTTTGATCCGATAATAAAAGTGGTTTGTTATCATGACTACATGACAATCACATGTTTAATTATCATTAATTACCAGTCACCCTATATTTGTTTTCGAAACCAAATTTATCATCATCATTTCAGCTGATAGACGTTATTTATTAGACATGGGCCTTCCCCAAGTATCACAACAACTCTGTGTGGCTCTGTGCGTCTCGCTTTTATGAGTTCCCCGCTACCTTCACCAGGTCATCGGTCCATAAAATTACCTAAAAGTAAATATTCCTGCACAGAACCATATGCCCCTAATAACTATACAAGTTCTTCAACACAAACCCCTTAATGATTCGGTCATCTTAATCTAGGAGCAGTCCCCCTACGCAATGTCCACTGGGGGGTCTATCAAACTGATCTAGCAAGTACCCACGCAACCACGCTCATACAATTCAAATAGCCGATCATAATCTATCATTTTGCATACGATTATGAAACGCAATCAATATTTGACGTAATACATAACGTTTAATTGAAAGAAAAGAACTATAGTTGATCTAATCGAAGTTTTAATTAATTAGCTTAGCGTCTAAATGATTGGCAAATGGCTGTTTTCTTGTCATGTTATTAAACGTTTTTAATGAACAATCGAATAACTAGATACTCGATTTGATATTGTATCGATTCAGATCTAACTGGCCAGCCTGAAAGCGTGATATCTAAATCAAATAAATTAACAACTACAAACAAGCTTGAAGCCGGATACATAATTTAAAAATAATAAATCAGTTTTTAATCAAACTTCATTAGTGGTGTTATTTGTATTTTGTTATGAGGCCGGACATTTATTACGTGAGGCGAATTATGGGGGAAGGGGGACCACCATATCTTATTTTGTCTTACAAGGATTAGGATGGATCATCTTGATAGTTTTTACGGAAAATCACAAAAAAAAAACAACCGTGCGAGTGCCTATATGCGCCCGAAAACGTAAAAACGAAGATAAACTATTTTGACAATGCACTGCACCTCCTCGCTTATGAACTAAACGTTAGTTATTTGCGTAAACGACTCACTTGTAAGTGTTCCAGAAAATTATTACTTTTAAAAATAAACATCAAAATAATCTAAAGGCAAAAAAAGCTTTTTGCCTTTAGATTATTTCATAATAAATATTTAACAGGAGGAGGTGTCGGTCTATTCTTAATTTTTCATATTTAGGGTGGAGGGGGTCAAAAACTAGTAAAAATCGTCTCACGTAATAAATGAATGGCTCCTACATTTGCTATTGCACGAGACATAATTTCGAAATTAAAGCACACTATAAGTTGCTGTGTTTGTTCTGCCAAACACAAACGTTGATGTTCAAGACCGGTATTGGAATTCGCGATATGAATTTTCATGATTCGATTTCGAACGCACAACCACGCTCGGGTCACGTTGAAATGATTTAGTTTCAATATTCACAAACGTCGGTGTAAACGCGGCTGTCGGCCACCGCTTAATTTATACCGATTGGCCCTTGTTTATTATTACTGCTTATGTAATAAACCTAGTGATTTTGCAAGAGAATTTATTTTAATGCTTAGCTATACTCCGTTCAAAATACCATTACACTTTTAAGAAAACCTTTTTTACTGTCCTTTCAACCGATTTTGAGTTTTATTACGTCGACAAAATGACAAATGACGGCTGCAGTAAGTAGTTGGTGTTGCAACGGCTTTTTTGCTTTTAATGCCATCTTTATGGCTAGGGAATAGAAGTTAAAATCGATTGCACAGACCTTAAAAAAAGGTTTCTTTAAATATATAATCTTAAAGCGAATAGAGTATATGTAAGCGTTAATATATAGATATTTTTCTCGTTAAAACATTACGTTCTTTGTTTCTTGAGTTATACATGTAGTGTTCGGTTTGATTGAGTGCTCGATTGAGTAGCAAGGCAAGGATATGTCATGTGTCTCGTTAGTTGAATTGCTGGTCAATTATATATGTGATAAAAACGTAATGCTCTTACCAGGATGTGGATAACAATGTGTATTATTAATATCAATAGTGTCTTAATCATTACACTATAAAACAAAGTCGCTTCCTGCTGTCTGTTCATATGTGTGCTTAGATCTTTAAAAGTACGTAACGAATTTTGATGCAGAATTTTTAAATAGAGTGATTCGTGTGGAAGGTGTATATGTATAATACAGGCATAATATATTTAATAGAATTGCACCAGTGTAGAGCTGGAGCGGATTATCTCATGAAACATCATAGCTTGTCGCCGCCTTGACAACAAACACTAAAAAAACATATTGTTGAATTGATTAAGTCGGATAAAAAAGATTAAACGTCCTAACTTTTCTGTTATTACTTTAAAGGAAGAACATAAAAACGTAGTTTTAATAAATAAAAAAGCGTTTATATAATAACTCTTTCATTTTAGTTACGTTGCGTTTGTTTTTTTTTTCTTTATTATCGTTATTGATAGGCAAGCGTTTGACCACTATCTCACCTGAAGATAATCGATTATATAGCTTACGATAGAGCACACTTATGCGGTTATGCCTTTGCTCCGTCAATATTTTAGATAATAATTTTGTTTAGAATAGAAAATGATATTTTTAAAGTTCAAAATAACTGCGGGAAATTAAAATGTCTAATAATTGATATCTATTATTGCAAATAGGCTTTTCAAAACACTTTTATTATTATTAAGCTATGCATAGCTTTTATCGCAGGCCTTGAGCGCGGGGACTAAATCCAGAAATTCCGTAACGAAAAAACCTCACGCTCCCCACTCCGACGGGCACGGAGGTGTGGCTTGAAGGCCGTGCATCGTCTAACGTCGTGTCAGTTCGGCAGTCTTCGACACGGCGCTGTGTGTCGTGCGAATATAGTAGAATATCTTTAAACCCGGCCGCACACCAGGCATACAATTGTTTCTCCACAATTGTAGCGCCACATTTGAAACGCGACACATTTATCGCCCCCATATATTCCTACGTGAGCCCGCACACCGAGGAAACATTTGTAGCGGGCGCACTTTGTGGCGAGACGTCATCCGCGCTACAATAATTCAAGATCGAACCGGTTCGTTTTTTGTGTCGCGTTTCAAATGTGGCGCTACAATTGTGGAGAAACAATTGTATGCCTGGTGTGCGGCCGGGTTTAGTCTGCGCGCGCCGAAAAAAGGAAACTAATCATTTGCCGTCATCTTGACATTTATGTCACGTGTCAGGAGAACGTGTTGTGTTCTGTGTTTTTAATCGTTTTCTAAAATAAATAATCGTCATCATTATACCGAAAGTGGTTAAAAGTGTTGGTAAAGATATTATCTTGAAATTCAAACGTGCTTGTTAAGAGGAATGAGAAAATATCGGGCCTACGATACGATTTTCCAAAGGTGGACCATTTGTCAAATATTTTTTTCGGGTGACCAGAACAACAAATTTCCCTGAATATTCGTACCCGAGTGGTTCCTGACAGAAAAACAGAGTTGGTTGAAAATGGACTGCTACCATGTATTTGATTCTTAACAAGTGATTATTATAACGTGCTATTAGAGTTTGTTGAAAATGGACTGCTACTGTGTATTTGAATCTTAATCAAGTGACTATTATAACAAGCTATTATATATTAAATAAAGTACTTAATTTTCTAAGTTCTCATGACTTTTTTATAATAATTAAACAATAATTCAATCTATTTGTTTACTTTCATTAAAGTAGTAGTTATATAGATTTGGATCTATATCAATATGTATATATATAAAGATCAATGCAACTTTAAAAACGTCCAAATGTTTAGGCTTTGTTCGGACTATTTTGTAGATGGTTCATGTGAAGTTTGCACAAAATCGGTCAAGGGGACGGTCTTCATTTATCACATTTTTCTGATACCGGAAGCGAAGCCGCGGGCAAAAGCTACTAATATGTAAAAGCGAAATACCACTCACTGATTAATCACTATATCTCAGAAACTATAACACCTACAACTTAAAATTCGGCAGGTAGGTTTTTCACAGGAAGTAGACGTCCGTAATTACGTAATTACCTGTGCAAATGAAAGCAAATACAGTTGATTTGTTTAAATACTAGCTGAAAAGAATGTAAACAATCTTGACATGTTTCTTTATCTAAAAATACTATTAAATTTACATTTCTTTAAAATCGCTACATCGTTAACTAATCGTCATCTAGAATTTTAGAAAACCTGAAGAACAAACTAAAATGTAATAATATGTAATGAAATTAATCGTATTTCCCATTATTGATTTCAAAACGTATTTCTTGTGCTTTGTTTACTTTGTATTTTTTTTATTATATGAGGGAAAGTAGATTAATTACACTGGCAACATTAAGCACGCTCCCAGCCACGCACAGACTTAACGTAATCCAACTCTAGACGTATTGTACGACTTTACGGAACTCGCCCGAATCGAGACGAGCTGCTCCGAAATCGGACGAATACATAATCAGCTGTTTGTGAGAAAGTATATAGGTGTATAAGTATTTATCTACAACAGTGAACGGCTGTACTTGTAAAATTTGTGTATAAAGTGTTTTGAATATGAATGAACAAAGTGCAAAAAATAAATAATTATAATTGCATAAGTTGATACAGAATGCTATGCAATAGCTTTACCGCGGCAGTCCCCGAGTGCCACAAATTTTTTTTATTATCATTTTATTTCGAGTTGTTCACTCATATAATGGTTAGTAACAATATTTACTTAAAACTATGTTAGTCACAATAGACACAATACACTTTTAGACATTTTTTTTTCTTGTCAGTTTAACTTTAAATTTCAGTAGTCCGGTGTTTCCTAGCTGACTACCTTGAGAAGAAACACCGAAACAAAGTCAGGGGTCAAAGTATTTTTAAACTCCATACAGCAAACATGTAATAGTCAAATCATATGAGAACAATGCAGATTAGTGTCTGAGATAGTCTTTTGAAGAAAGAACCATATAGATTTGAGTGGACCTGTCCAATCAATGCAAGCATATTTTGTCAGTGATCGTATAGCTCAACTTATGGCTAAGGAGCTCAACGATTTGACGAACAATACCAAGAAAAAGACATTTGGGTAGGCTGCAGAATAATTGAAACACGACGCTATTCATCATCATCAGCCTTTTTAATGTTCCCATTGCTGGGACACAGGCCTTCTCACTAGGAGAGGGAATGGGCCATAATCCACCACGCGGGCCCAGTGCGGATTGGTGGATGTCACGTGTCTTCGAATTGTTGGTTCTAGGACATGCCGGTTTCCTCACGATGTTTTCCTTCACCGTTTTGAGAGCAGTGGTGATGAAATAAATTACATTAAATAATGCGCCTGGCTGGGTTTGAACCCGTGACCTAACAGCTTGTAAGTTGGGGCCGTTACCACTCGGCCACCACTGCTACGACGCTATTGGGTAATTAGCAAATGTCCTGTCAAAGTCTATGGCAACAAACGTCTACAAACGAATGCGCAGCTGGTTCAATTTAAATCTTGCCTTATAATTTACTAGCATTTGTCCGCGGCTTCGCCCGCGTGGTATTGGGGTTGGGGATTCCGGGATAAAAAGTAGCTTGTCCTATTCCGGAGTGTATCCTATGCCTGTGCCAAATTTTATCCAGATCCGTCCAGCCGTTTTGGCGTGATTGAGTAACAAACATCCAAACATCGTAACTTTCGCATTTATAATATTGTAAGATTAATTCATTTATTTCAGACACAGTTCGCACTATATTAAAATAACAAAAAAATAGACGTTAAAATTACATAAATTAAATTAAAGCTTCTTCCATGCGTGTATAAAAAATCGCCTACTTATAAATCCCAGAGATTAACGCATAAACTAAAATTTTATTAAGTGCCCAGACTAATGGTTCGCATTAAAATCATTTATGTGTGCAATTAATACGCTGACTTGGATATTTCCCTACGTTAAGTTCCAGCCTTTAGGCGGTGAGCCCGCAGTGTTCTATGGCAAATGGGTTAAGACACGCTATACCCGTTCTTGTGCGCTAAGCGTTATTTGTATGAGAACTTTACTATATTAAGAACTAGTAGTCCCCCGCGGTTTCACCTGCGTCTTTGGTTACTGCTTCGTTTGGTCGTAACGTGATGGTATACGGCCTTTCTCGATCGGACTGTACAACTTTAAAAGATTTTTTTAATTCGATGTATTCCTGATAGTAGCGCAAAACTAAAACAAGCTCTTTAATATTAATATAGATTAAATGGAACGTTTTCCTTGATAAAAATCGTATCATATGTTCTTCGCCAACGTTTTTTTTATTGATTATAAGTTTGCGCTTAACCGCTATCCCACCTGATGGAAAGCGACGATGCGGTCGTCGATGGAGCGCGCTTACCTAGAAGTAACCTATTCACTCTTGACTTAAAGATTCCCGGGTTATAGCCGGGTTATAAGGAAACACAGACTCCGGCAAAGAATTCCACTCCTTGAACGTCCAATCTGTCCAGTAGTTTACGCATGAAAATTTAACAAACAAATAGGCAGACAAAGCTATTTGCAATCTGCCAAGACTACTGGATTGTTCGGAAGAGTTACCATGGCCACTGAAACGCTAATAACACCAGTGGGTTTTAGTCAGTAAAAGTCTGACACTCCCGTTCCATACAGAGGAGGAGGAGTTATTTGAAAAATTTCAACCTCAAAAGGCAGACACAGAAATCTTTGCGTTTTTAATATACTTAAACATAACAATATTAAAAGAAACCCAAATAAATGTTATCACTCTATCAACAAAATAGTTACAGAATTACGACCACAATTTTATTAAGATTTTACATTAACACAGAATGGGCATTAAATATTTTATTGCTCCACAATCCACGGAAAAGCTTGTTTATCTAATTCTATTTATTTACAATTTAAACTTGTATTTATTATGCAATTTGTCTAGATATGTAATTAATGAACATAAATTACAGCTGCAGGTCATGCAAATAGCTAAATGTTTAGTGAATTATATGGATTCCGACAAAAAAGGTTGCCTAGCCTTTACATGAATATCGGTGTTTATTTTACCTTAAGGTTTGAACACAGGGGATTTCCTGGATGCTAGCCTACTTGAGCAATGAAGGACGCTATAAACTCTTTAGCCCCAATGGAACGCCGGCGTTCACACACCTATTGTCTTTCTATTATGTCTCAAATTACGGTACTCGAAAGGTTAAGCCAGTGGTTCCCAACGTTTTTTTGACAGAGAAGCACTTTGGTTTTTCTCGTATTTGTAGGGATCACAATTCTATATAAGAACTTAGCTAAGTTAACAAAAAAATACCTATATAAATTCAAAACACCTTTCACCACACACCTATTTTTTGAAATCGGTTGATAGATTTTTTAAATCTGGTTGCACAAAAGTTTTCAATTGAAAGTAACAATACCTTTCAGTTAAAATGTTTTAAACATAGTTTAAAATTTTAAAGCCTTTCACGAATCAATTAGTTTGGTTCACGCGGACCATTGAAATTAATGAATAGTTACATAACTAGAAAGATCGAAGGAACCATTTCTTTCTTTAATAAAACTTACTAACTGTATTATAACTTTAATAAAACATACTTCCCATCCAAAGTTAGCCCCGCAACTCATCCACACTGCCAGTCAGGTTCTGCAGGTTGGGTTCTTTGGTCTCCTGCATCAGCCACTCCACTTGGCATTTCTTCAAAATGGCATTCTTTACTGCGAATAATGTAGCTTAAACCTGGATCATTTTCTAACAAGAATAATTCTTAAAACCTTGATAGAAGTCAAAAATATAGTTTTTTTTATGATAAGTAAAAATCATCCAATGACGAATCCCACCCTTGGGCAGAGCGGAAAACAGTGTCAGACTCTTACTGACTAAACAACCTAACCCGTTCCTACGTCGCCATATATACCAGGGCTAGAGTTTTCCTTTCAGACACGTACCCTTGGCCCCAGTTGGCTTCGACCCTTCTGCAGGGTCCCTGCGGTTTGCTGACAACTCCTTGAGGCGCGCGAGTACATGCCCCCGTCGACGACTAGATTTGGTCCATACGATTACCAGACGACCGGGCGGCGAACTACGTATTGCTCGCCGTTCGCAAGCCCGCACCTACGGTGGCCGAAAATCGGGTCGAAATCCCGACGACGTCTGGGGCGTGAACGCAATTGTCTTATGCGTTCGGCCTCCTCCTTTGCTAGCATTACTGCGTCGCAGTAGGAGGCGACCGCCTGCCACTCCTCGCTCCGGACGATGGCTTCTACCAAGGCCCGGTGTGAGAGATTGCCATCGGTCGCGAGAGATTGGCACCGGTAATGCATGCCGATTGCATGAGATGCATGAAAGAATTCATGCAGACCGCAAGTAAGTAGGTCCATAGATGACAGATCGTAGATCTAGACTTAAAGCGAAGTAAATTTGAGCATTCCATGTAAATGTGTACGCACCCTAATATACCATAGTAATATCGTGGCAATATAGCTCCAAGCGTAATAATAAAACATGCATCTATCCTGTTCAGTACTGCTTTAAGTATTGTTTATCACGAGAGGCATATTAGTAGCCAAATGCCTTCACACTTTACTAATTCTACTATTTACAGCCTAAACTATTCCTGTGTTTCGACTAGGTTTAAGATAAACATGTTTACATTGTCTGCGATATTAGTTCCCATCTAATATCTCACTTTACTACGTGATGAAACTTGCCTCACGCACTTTCTTGGAACGCTCGCAACATCATATTATTGGCTCTTCATTACTCCGCCATAAGTGGCTTCTAAACGTTCCCTTATACCATATTTCGAGCCTTCTACTAATTCATTTTGTATCGAGCAACTGTCAATTACCAACAATGCAGTATTAACTAAACTTCTCTCTTATCTGCGTATCGTAGTAAATGTCGCGAGCAAAATACTGTTTGTTTGTTGAACTCCTTAATTATCGGCCGATGGGATGTATTGCATCCTTAAAGGCTTAATTACGTACGCTAAAGGTTCCTAAGGCTGAAAGCGATTGACGCAGTTTCTATGGCTATCCGCAAATGCGTGCGACTATCGATTAGACTCAGTAATTCGAGCAATAATTCCCTATTGAACTGTTACCTCGGCTAGTTAAATGAGTTTATATCTCTGCCTAGAACGTTCCCACTTGTTTGCGTTTAAGTTTCGTACTTTATAATACAGCCTGAATAAATGGGGTTTTAGAAGCTCTTTACGTTTGTGAATTCTCTGAGAATCGTAATTTATTCCGACGCTGCTCTATATTATAATATAATTATAGTTGGACGTTTATTCGTTTATAGGCTTTAAGTGCCTATTATGAACGGAATCAAATGCAGATTAAAGCGGGCCCGTTTTACTTGACCCGTGAGTTAAACGGAAACGTTATATAATAAACATTAATCTGAACTAAAACCTTGGCTACAGCAAATATTAGGCTTGACTAAAATTAGCGTGCATAAACTTGTAAAACAATGTTAGTATTTAACGGTTGTGGATCATCGAAAATGTATGCAAATTGCGAACTTGTCGAATTAGCATCGTTCTCATACATTGTGGCATCATCCCCGTAACGGGGACGCGTGTCTAACGTCGCATAATAACACGTCCGCTCGCATCGCCGACTGTTGCGCGACTAATCAATTGGCGTGCCGCGTGATGTCTTCATCAGCCGCCTGGGGGCGTAACGCCCTGCGCTTGCGCACCTAACATAGCTTTTGAGCTTTCCGCACCAATATGGTGCTTCTATTGTAATTTCATGCGCTCGTGAAAATATTGCATAATATATGAGAGGACATTACTTATTTTATTAGAATAGAGCAGCTTATAAAACTTTTTTAACAATTTTTGGTCAATTTGAAACTTAATTTTCATAATTTCAAATTTCAGCATAATTTTCTAGAGTGTAGAATATCTCAATCAAAATCCTTAAAAAGATATTTCGACGTTGATATTCGAGCTTTTACTATCATTCCCCAAGAAAACCTTTATTTCAATACCGAACAATCCCATGACGTCACCCTGTTCCTTCCAGTGAACAAAGGCCTCCCAGTGACAAATAACAAGCATTGAACCAAGCCGAACAAAAACAAGTCTAAGTTCCACCTGTGAGTGTTAGGGTTCGCGCGTGGGAACCCTTCCCTAATTACCCAGGTCCAGATAACGAGTCTAATTCGCGGGCTGCGTGCGCCGCGCATTCGCACGCATTGTTTTCAGTAATTGCCAACCCTGTACAATTTGTTGCTTCTCCGCGCTGTGATTCCTTTAAGTGGCTACACTCAATTGCTAAATAAATCCCATGCCTACTTATGTGGCTCAACCGATACTATTTCTTATACATTGTTAAATGTTAATGGGATGGAATGTTGCAGCCGAGGATATGGGCTAAATAAGCTGATTTATTGCCAGTGTTTCAGCCAGATTAGATATTATTTATAAGATTAACCTTTTCAGTGTGTAGTGAAGTTGTGAAATCGGTTGTGTGTAGTTCAAACGAGGAATCTTCGTTAGATCTATTGTTGAAATGAGCTAAATTATTGCTAGGCAATATTTTTTATTGTCTTTCCTTTCAGTGACCATGCAATCGATTTTTTAATTGTCGTAAATAAAGGTTAGTTTAATTGTCAAGACTACAGTTGTAAATAAGCCATTTTAATCAATATCCGTGGTTTAAAATTAATTAAATTGTTTTAAAATCGTCATAACCACGACCCAGCAAAAATTAAGTTGAAAAGGCTAATCGAATTCACTTTTTTTTTAATACGTGTTAATGACATACTCGTATGTCTTGTATTCAATATTTGGATGTGTTTATCCATAGATCCAGATTTGACGCAAATCTCAATACTGACTAAAGAGAGACTAAAAAGTTTTAATTACTTGGACTTTTCAGATTTTCTATGCTACCTTATTTTTGCGTCCCAGTATACCTACTTCAAAATTAGTTTTTTTCTGGTGATTAAAAATTATCCAAAGATAAATCCCGCTCTTGTATGCATGAGATGGTATCAGACTCTTACTGCCTAAAAACCCCACTTTGTTCCTACATTGCCTTTCATACCGGGCTGAGCCTTCCTTACAGAAGCGAACCCTTGGCGCCAGAGCGCGCCGTGGCGAATTGGGCTTGGTCCGGACTGTTACCTGACGACCGAACGGCGAGCTAACCATTGCTCGCCGTCCGCAAGCTCGCGCCTACTACGGTACCTTTCTGGATACCCATCAATACCTATGAACCCATAAATTCTAATCCTCTACTAATTGTAGGGTTCACTTTCGCCAATAACTGATAAATTAATGTTCCAAGTCAAGTGAACCAATTAAACCTGGGTGATCGAACCAATAAAACCAATTCAAGTATCGTGTATCACTTGACTTAATAACTGTAGCAGCAGTTATTGGAATTTCCTCAGAAAACCGGTATTTAACTAAAACCTATTAATAATCAATTAAGAACACATCTATTCATAGTAAATCATACAGCCGCTAAATTAAAATTAAATAAGTACTTTCAAAATAGAGTGTAAATGAATTTAATGTTTGGAAAACTGGAGCTTAAGATTTTTTTGGCAGTATTGTTTCGAGTGAAGTTCTGTTTCTGTTTTGATTATTCACAATTTAATCCCTAGTAAATATTGTATTGTAAAAGTGGTGTAGTTGTATTTAAAATTCCTATAGGCAGAACTGAACTGAACTTGAAATCAGTCTTCCGACTATGAGCAAATGTATCATGTAATAAAATTTGGCTTGCACAACAATATCCCCATAGAGGTCAATCACTATATTCAATTATGTGCAACTGTCTGTTTCCAAAATATGCCTCCTTTTCAGTCTTCCAAAAGATTCTGGAATGGTCAACTCCACTGCTAGGTGGTAAGGCAGAACTGAATAACAAAAGTTTGTGGGGTATTGAAATAGGAACGATCTTGGTAAAACAGAGCTAAGAATTTTATTTTAGTACTCTAGTAGCTCATGCCAGCAACCCCGCGTGAATTTAGAAAATTGGTCCTACTTCCAGGGTAGAAAAAAGCATAATACCCACCGTCATAAACTTTTGCCTTGACAATATTTGTGTGATTGATACCTCTGTGAAGATTGTCACAAGAAAATAGAAGCTTAGACGTGGACGCTTAGCTCAGACGTAGTTGAAGTCGGGCTGTGTATGATAATGATGATTGATACCTTAACGAAGGTTTCTCAGATGGCTGACTCGGTATTAAAAAAAAATATGTTTGAATGCGGATGTATAAAATTGTAGAGGAATTTCAAATGACTGGATTCTTAAAAAAAAAAAAAACTAATTACATCTAAACTTGACACTGGCTGAATTCAGTACAGTAACCTTGCGCCAAAAAAAAACTAAAACTTAAATCAAACGCACTTGGCGCGTAAACGCAGCTGCCATTATTAATTTGAATCGAGAACATCGGTAAATAAATCGGTTCGCGAGGCGAGTAAAGTGAATCGATTCAATTCGTGCCTCGAGTTTTTAATAAGGTATCTATTAAGTTGACGAACGTGTGAATGAGTTTTATTGCCTTATCTGTTCGTAAGTGAGGCGGGAGGCATTCGCACGTCCTTTAATGATTTACTGCAGGTTCCAGGCTAGGACTGCCTGTCCACTGGAGCAGAGTGAACCTGCGGAGTGGAGCAAAGGAGTAATGAAGAGCAGTTGCGGCTTCTGTCTGCCCACCACTCTCGCCAATTTGTGATCGAACGCTTAAAATTGGCGACGCCTTCAATTCCTTTGTTCTGAGCATTATGACGTCAGAACAAAGGGATTGGGGGCGTAGCCAACTCAAAGCGTTCGAAGTTAACGAAACGATCGTAACTTGGCATAGCCGAGTGAGGCTGCGGTGCATGGTATGAAAGTAATGCGGAGCGGAGTTGCAGACTTCCAATAGGTATGCGGAGCTAGCCTGCGAACTTACGACGAGTCATTCAGAAAATCCGGCGGCGGGAGTTTCATTCCCCTCTCTGCTTCCACGTTCTGTTTCCCCGTTCCGTTTCTCATTTTTGTATGATTTTTCAAAAAAGTTTTTGTTCACTTCAAGGATTTGTCACCAAACTGCAGGAACCAGCAGGGTTGAAGTCTCTCGGAGCCATGGGTAAATATGAAAGTACAAGTATATGTACAAAGGCCCTGGAACTACGGCAAAGAAAGATCGGGGTGGGCTTTTATTCAGTAAAAGTCGGTCATCATCTCCCGCTTCACTTGGGTGGAAGATGTCATTGGGTGATTTTTGTTCCGCTGAAGAGGAGTGGAGATTTTGTGCAATCGTATTGGTTAATATTTCCTTCAGCCTTGCACCACTCCGGTGAACAGGCAGCCTAACGTAGGCGTGTACCTTCAAAGCTTCGAACAAATATGTTCTGTTCATTAATATTCATTTTACACTAGTTTGAAAATGTTGATATTTTTAGTATTGAAGTATTCTTGTACTTGTCCGTTTGTGGTAATTTGTTCAGAGACCGTGTCTCCTAATGGTCTATTTAATATTTATTACTGTTGAGATTTATAGCTGCTGACACACTAACCTTGATTTATAGAACTGATACATGCAATTGTAAGATTTTTAGGGTTCCGTACAGAAAAGGTAAAAACGGGACCTTATTGCTAAGACTCCGCCGTTCGTCTGTTTGTCACCAGGTTGTATCTCATGAACCGTGTCAGCTAGACAGTTGAAATTTACAAAGATTTATTTGTGTTGCGAGTATAACAACAAAGAATAAAAACAGAATTATATAAATATTTAGGCGGAACTCCTATTTTTGACGTTTTTTTGTTACGGACGGTACGGAAAACCTTCACTCGCGAGTCCGGCATGGCCAGTTTTAAAAAAAAACTTAAATTGTGGACCTAGCTTATTTTTAAGCACTACTTACTTTTCAGCTAGCAAAACGGTATAGAACTTTATTAGATACTGGCTTCTACCAGCGACTGCGCTTATGTGAAAATAGGAAATCATCCAAAGGAAACGTACTAACTGGATAAAAAATAATCTATGTGACTCTCCGGGCCGCGGTTTACTCGTGCACCAAATTTAATTTGATTTCAATTTCATTCAAATCTGTTCTTTTGAGCACGAATGAGTAACAAACATACACATACTCAAACTTTCGCCTTTTCTTTATTATATAGGAGGATTATGAGCCTGTACCATTTGACTACAGGTCAAATTTTCCAGGTTATTTCGATTTTTGGCCCAGTCCGTTGACAAGAACCAAAACCATTTGAAGACATGTGACATCAACCTATCCGCACTAGGCCCGCGTGATGAATTATGGCCTATTTCCTTGAGAAGAGGCCTAAGTCCCAGCAATGGAAACATTAGGAGTCCAGCTCAATCACAGTATTTCTTTGAGCTTGCTTGACTTGTTCTTAATTCAATTCAATACGTACACCAAATACAGACCCTAAAACCTCGAAGATCTATTCCAGTTCTCGCAAAACCCAAGCCATCGACCTTCCACAAAAAAAAACAAGGCTACTTTTCTAATTACATCACCCTACCCCGTTTAAGCGTACACGCACATTCTCCATTCATTGCGTATAATCGTATAAGGTAGCGACATGTCGCTGCGACACGCGACACGGGCGCGTGCTGTCGCGTTGTCGCCTTGTCGCTACCGTACACTGCGTATGCGCACATTGATATATGGCCGAGTTTTAGTGTGGTTAGAAGCGTGTGTTTGGTTGGCTAATTTAAGTTGCTAAACATAGAAGTTTGCCGGTATACTTGGTTTGAAGAAAGGAATAATTATTTTTTAACAGTTTACTTCTAGGCATCGTCGACCACATTGTCACTTACCAACACGTGACATAGTGATCAGACGAAAGCCTATTAATAATAATAAAAATCAAATATACTTATGATAAACTGGGACCAGTTTTGAGATGAAACTAAAGAATGAAAAAGAAAAAAAAACAACAATAGTGGGAAGTGTTCAAAGATGAAGTTGTCTTCTTCATATCGCTGGTAAGACAGTGATAAATTTTCTTGATTCAAAACTTCACCATGTACACAGCACTGTCAGTGACCACACAAAGGTCATCATTGACTGCCTGTTTTGGTGCAAAGAGAGCTGAATGGCAGCTGTAGCATGGCTTCCACACACACTTACACACCATAGGGTGTGTTAACTACTGTTTTGTTTAAAGCGAAAAAGTTTAAAACTAAAAGCTCATCTCTTTCACTGACTCTGGTATGTTTTCTGTGATAACTCAAAAATTTTATTAATAAAAAAAATCATAAAAAGATGATTTTCGGTAATTTTTCTACTAATTAATTAAGCTGAAAAGCTCCTTCTAAACTCAATAAAACACAGTTTTTCCCCACAAACCCTTCCCAGAAGAACATTCAAACGATATTGATGAGAGCATACAGATTTCCAGAAATAAATAGCGGAGTATTTATAAGGTTAAAGCAACGAGAGATCCGGCGTACGATTGCGACTCTTGTATCACTTGTAAAATACTTTATTGCTATAGTAGGCGGGCTGAGAAGTGACCGCTGAACACCTTTGGCATTTATGACCAGTATTTAACCCATTATTTCTAACTAGCTTTTGCCCGCGGCTTCGCCCGCGTGGTGTCGAGGTTGCCTAATAAGAAGTTTTATATCCCACAGGAACCTTATGTTTTTCCGGGATAAAAAGTAGCCTATGTTCTATTCCGGAGTGTATCCTATGCCTGTGCCAAATTTCATCCAGATCCGTCCAGCCGTTTTGGCGTGATTGAGTAACAAACATCCAAACATCGTAACTTTCGCATTTATAATATTAGTACGATATGAAATTACTTCTAACGATTGGTATGCGATTTGTCGCAGATATGGTAAACAGGTGTCCTAGATCTTGTGCTGTATCCTAACTTTGACACTTAACGGACTAAGGATTAATTATTTGTTTTGTGGCTAGAGGTTAATTACATTATGGATATTTACATACAATGAAATCAGTGACACGAAATCGCTAGCCGTGGAATTAATAGACAGAAGTATAATGTAATTGTTATATTTATATTGTCAATTCATTTGACAGGTATTATGGTTATGACAATATCCGTAATGACCCTTCGCTAGGTCTCTAGGACATTCTTAAGCTTTGTTTTCCGGTTAGATATTTTAATTTAATTAATATTTGTCAACAGAAAAGCACCTCTTATTCATCCTACTTTCGGTTATCGATAAGTTGAAATAGAGAACCAAACTGTCACAAAGATAAAGCGTTAAGTTAAAAAAGCTAAGCATACTACTAACAAGTTTTTAACGAAAATATTTATTCAATAGCAGCTTTTATAGGGCGGTATACACCCATTTATTTAAAACCCGTCAAGAAGAATCACACGAGCCCAAACTCGATGGGGCTGTGTCGGTTAATTACAGAGTTCCTATGGTCACCTTACGGTTTCATCATCAAATCAAATCCCCGACATAATAATTTTGCATTGTCATCTATTTGACACATGCATGCAAAAATTCCAGATCAATCGGCTACCGGGAAGTGGATCCACTTTAACTCACAAGATTTGGTCATAAACATCGAGACAGGTTAAACTAAATCAAAGCTTTTAAAAACAAAAGACATTTAACCAACTACGAGTAAAATGGAAAATTAATTTAAATTAACTAAAAATCTGCCGTCGAAAATCTTCTCCGTACCGCTGTCGACTGATACTCGTAATGTGCCTAAATGACAGGCGTTGCCACCCTGTTCAGTGTGATGTATTCAACATCACACTTGTGGTTTTTGCTTGGTTAATGCGTTTTTACAACTCCGAAATGATCTGTTTTCTTGCGGAACGGAGGCGCAATTCTATTATCTAAAAACGTCCGCATTCCAATCTCAGATCTAATAATTAATCATGACTAGCTTTTGATATTGGTTTACAAATAAATATTTTTTAGGTCGATAATTAGGCGTCTAGTTTCTTCTGTAACTAAATATCTACGACAAAACTATTGTACCGAACACACATCTGAAAGTACTAAGGGTGCAGGAGTGGGACAGAGTCAGCGTTTGGTACGTTTTGGTATTTATAGCAGCGCCTCCCCGTTAGCTTTATCTATATCGCGGCGGTGCGCTATGCGGCTATCGAGCGCCGAGCCATCGCGGATACATACGAACTGAATTTTGGTGCGAATTACGACATTTATAAATGCTTTTACAGATTCTGTTTTTGATAGTTTTGTTTGAAGTATTTTATGGTTTACAAGATTTGTTATAGTTGTCGATCGCTGATGGAAAAACACCAGCCCCCAATATTGAAATCCTTCTACGGACTTGGAACTCAGTTCAGTCCTTGGTTATCAACTAGATAAGAAAAACTGCTACCAACACATAGGGAAGTTGTTTCTGGTAACCAATCCAATTAAACCTCTCAAAACAATAGGTCTATAGTAATCTTTGTCGTGTCCTTGGATGCACTAGCATAGAGCCGACGATTATACCTGTACATGCCAATAGGGATAATCGTCTTCTGGTACCACGTTTCACGAAAATTGTCTAAGGGGCCTCTGCCAGTAGGCTTTGGCCTCTTATTTTGCTCAAAGGTCTAGAACCAGTCCTGGGGTATCAGTCACATACATACACATAACATATGCTTAGTTTCGGACAAAATCTGCACAAACGGGAAATACAAGACTATCCATATTCGAATGCCTGCTTCAAGTTTAGTTCACGTCCAGTCTGCATGCTTGTCTAAAAGTGAAAATTTTAATAAAATAAGAGCTTAATTAGAGCTCTTATTTTATTAAAATTGGTCGAAAATATCTTTGCCTCATTTACTTTGACCCTTAAACCAATCCTGCGTCAATCAGAGTCATTACAATCTGATTGGTGGTCATTATATTATTCAACTGGAGGCTAATGCATAGCCATAGCACAGCAAAGAAACATCATTGCTGTTTAAATTAAAGATAAATGGAAAAAGCGGAAAGGGGAAACAAGGTCTTAAGTCAAGGGGAAAAAAAATCTTATTAGACGTGGGCGAAGTCACTAGCTTGTAATAATAATAGAATTTATAAAAGTGTAAAAAATAGCAGAGAGAAAAAAAACTGAAAAATAATATTAATGAATGCCCTCCACAGAATCGGACAGTGTGTGTCGTACTTGCGAGCTAATGATACACTGATTAACAATATTCGGGTCCGATAGCAGTGAGTTACTTGCGGGGGGCGGGGCGAGGGACCGCCGCGATGTTAGATTGCGCTTGCGCCGATTTATACCAGCCTCTCCGTATTAACTGATATCGCCCACTAAATATGCCATTATTATATGCGAAACAAATAATGCCCTCTCACATTTACGATCCCGATTGTGCTTTTTACTTATTTATTGTTGAGAATGGAATTTGAAGGCGGTTAAGATAATAACAATATTTTGTGTTATATATCTTTCGGATTGGTGCTGCTGATTGTGTAGTCTAAGTGCCAGTTAATTTGACGGATGTAAACGTCACCTTTTACTACATATATTTTATGGTAGAAAACAAAAGTGATAATATTAAAACATAATACCATATCCATATTATAATGTTCCCACTTTTGGGACTCAGGGGTCTTGTCTTAATCTAGTGGATGTGACATGTCTTTTATTTTTTGGTTCTAGGAAAAATTTTGGTTGTGAGGAAACGAGTAGGTATATTATGTAGTTTCCTCACAACAAAAAATAAACTTATATGCTCGTTTCTGTGTGGTGATTAAATAAATTATACAAAATAATGCGCCTGACTGGGTTTGAACCTGCGTCCTAAAACTGGTTAGTATGCTGTTACCCACGTGGCCCAGTGGTAACAGCCAACTTTTACAAAAAGAAACACGCTGCTCTATACATTTTGTCGAGTTATGTGAATATAAATTTATGGAGCAGCGGGAATTTTTTGCGTAATTTTTGGGTTGGTCTCACAGTAAAAGTTGTTCATATTGGTGTGTACAATGATCTTTTTTAAGGAAAGCCCATCTGTTGTATCAAATTTCTACAAAAAAGTGGACAAAAAACCCCTCCTTCTTTTTTGAAGTACGTTAAAAATCTACAAAACTGTATCAATTGACAATGCAATAAAATAATGACATCGTCTTACACAGACCCCATATAAAATAAAAGAAGACAGGAAAATAGAAGGCAAAGATCATAGAGTCTCTTCAGAAGGATCCAAGCCAACTGGGGCCAAGGGTTCGCTTCTGAAAAGAAGGCTCGGCCCTGGTATGAAAAGCAACGTAGAAATGAGGTGGGTATTTAGGCAGTAAGAGTCTGAAACTATCTCCTGCTCCACCCAAGGCCGGGAGTAGTCATTAGATGATTTTTACCCACCGAAAGAAAAAAGATAATGATTATACTTTTGACTATGATAAAAAAAGTAAAAATTATTTATTGTCTCAATTAAACCACAAAGGAACCTTTAAAAACAATGCCCCTAAAATATCAACTATTAGAGCTCTAATATTTCTAAACAGTAAACTTAAAAACTAGAAATTTAAGAAAAACAATGCTAAAGAAGCGACCTATGGAATTAATACAGTCAAGATGTTATTGCTCTGATAGCAAATTGGAATTCTATTATAGTCTAGCTTGAATTCTGTTACTTATTTTCTTATCCACCATCGTACAATTGCAGAGCACTTAGCATTTCATATTGTAACTTTACTGAGTGAAGCGTTCACTGTTTTTGTTATAATTTCTCTTCAAGCTTTGATAGCAACGTTTTGTTGGTGTTCTTGTGTTTCTAGTTTCTCAGACGTTTTCTCTTTGAAGTCAATAAGTACCTCTAGATGTATATCGTCAAAATCATTAACAGTACTGACATAATATAAAGATGAAGGTTTGTGGATGTGTGTTTATGTTACTTCTTCATACTTGAACGATTGAACGGAATTGATGAAACTTGGTACACGAGCCAGACTATCCTGGTTACTACTACTGTCGAGGATATTTTTTGTCCCGAAAGTATATTCCCTTGAAAAAAGTTTCCAATTGTCGCAGACCAAGCTGGCAGCAGTTAGTGTATCATGTTTGTAGTTTCAGAAGAAATTCGGTTTTGTAAAGTTGTCTCTGCCAATCAAAGTTACTAGTCCGTCTTGCTACTAATGTCTTTCTTACACACGATTTACCATAACTCATTGCTTCATATCTTATTCGAAAGTTTTACCAGGTCAAAAGTAATTTTTACGGTTTAAAACATTTTAGTTGCTAATCTTAATACGAATGTGATGTAGCGCACCAGCCTTAAGTTTAACCACTGCGCTAATCATGCAACTGTTAGTAAAAAGATTACATATTATTTGGTATGTCTTTTATTTAACTATCCTTATCAGATTCCAAAACGAAGTGCAGACAAATGTTATCACACACTAATCCTGAAAACGTTTCGCTAATTATGTCGCATTCTCATAGATTGGCTATCAGCCCTATCACACATGTCCTACCCTTTGTTAAAAACGGAATAAAGCCAATTTATAAATTCGTCTCCAACACGAACACCATTAATTATGTTGCTGGCTGGGTGGCTGAGAAAAACTTACTCCACTCATTTTGCTATCAATACCATCGTGTATTGTCCCTTTTGCTCTTCCAATTGTATCATCGTTTTGCTTAACTGCTTCGTGACTTATGTATTTTTCTGCTTCTTTTAGTTTTAAACCTTATGCTTGTCATTTTACAGTTCAGTTTACAAAGTCTTGTTTACAAAATTCAACTTTTTCGGAAATGAACGTATATTAGCGTCCCTTTCTATTGTTTTGTTCGCCAGCCTCCCCGGCGTTAATGGTGTTATCTGGACCCTCGAACGCAGGCACCTCTCCGTATATTTCTTTATCTTGTCCACTCTGTTGGCGGTTACCAACATTTTGTTTTTTATTCATTTGCTAATTTCGAAAATGAGAAGGCGTTCGCGATCACATCTTTCAGTGATCGTAGATTTAGGCTTGCGCGCATTAATAAAATTAACGAATGTTTTTTAAATTAATTGAACGCATCGTACTTGGAATTTTATTATCCGCCATCGAATGCCTTCTTGGTATTAGTCGTTAAAAATGTAAATTGTATTGATTATATTTTGTTTAATTCACTCAGATGTTCTGTCGGCCGTAGTTGATGCTTGTGTTTGAGACCTATCAAGTGTGACTCATCGATGAGGAGTCGTTGTGTAAAACTACATGCTCTAATCACCATCATTCAGCTATAATAATACGACCTGCAATCTATAATTTAGGATACGAGTTTCATTATCATTACCGTTATTACAACTTAACCTCAAAACTGCTCGAACCCTAACAGTGTTACGGCTTTATCTTACAATGTGGAGAGTAAATGAATATCATATCGCAAACAAACATGACAGAACAATCCTTACCACTTCCCATGATTGTTTACATTAAATTACAACATTGGGTTTATAGGTGGTATGTTGATAATAGTACGAGTTGTCGGCGCGCGCGCAGCCTCGGGCGGGGGCGGGGCCGACGCATGCGCGGGCCACCCCGGCGACGACGCCCCATGCCGCACGGGCGAAACATCTCGCCTATGTACGAATTGTTGGAAAAATACCGGGATATGTAAATTAAAAAAATAGGTTCAAAAATCTTTAGGGGTGTAAATTTCGTTTGCCCAGAAAATCTCGAAAAACTGTTGTCCTGAGGGCCTTTTCCTTTTCAGCTGCTTGATATACTGAGTGTTGTACAGATAGAGTTGGCTGTTTTAGTCAAAATGCGTCGTCGATTTCGTATCACAAATGATACTTTTTGTTTCTTGAAACTTTAAGTTAAGGTTTTTTTCCACCAAGATTAATTCTGAAACATCCCTGATCAAGAATCCTCATATCTCTGCCATCATGTGAGTAATGATGCAAATATTACGTTAAAAGAGCTCCATGGTTTTAAGCACCAAAGGCATAGGAACCCAGTGATATTGGCTCCGACCTGTTTGATATATCTATGGCTCCGACTTACGAGACATAACAAAAGCAACCACTCTTCTAGGGGGCGCTTGAGTCCCCGCGGTGGGAACATTACAAAACTGATTATATCAAAAAAAAAAATCTATCTTCGGATTAAGGGTCGAAGCCAACTGGGGCCAAGGGCTCGTGTCTGAGAGGAAGGCGATGTAGGAACGGAGTAGGTTGTTTAGTCAGTAAGAGTCTGACATTGTTTCCCGCTCCGCCCAAGGGCCGGGTTCGTCATTGGATGATTTTTACCTATTATTACTAGCCCACACTGTTCCACTGCTGGGCAAAGGCTTCCCTCCATTCCTTCACCTGTTCACGGTCTTGAGCAACTTCTTGCCAATTCCTAAGGAAGGCATCCTAGTCGTCCCGCAATCTCCTTCTTGGTCTGCAGCGACGACTTCTTGTGGTTTCAGGGCACCAACTTTGTGTTATACTGTCCCAGCGCTCGGCTGACATGCGGCAGACGTGTCCAGCCCAGTCCCACTTTAGCTGAGCAGACTTCTGAGCCACGTCAATGATTTGCGTTTTGTTTTGCGTTTGATTTTTACCTACCATAAAAAAAAAACTATATTCGGTTTAACCACTTCAGTTTCGCTTCCTTTGTCCGCCATTACATAAAAACGTAACTACAACTTACCATTACAACACAAAGCGACGCACTATCGACGCGGCTTAATTCCAATCGGATCATTGAAAGAACAATACGGTATGCGCACGAGTGGATTGCCAGGCGACCTCATTACGCGCAGGCTACACATGTGATTTCACCGCTTTATCTTTACTAATACATCAATGGCTTGTCCAGTATTGTTAGTGACGCGACACGGGGCTATTGTAATGTGTTGCTTTGCTTCAAGGGTAGTGATGGGATTGCGTAATCGATGTTCAGTGAATCGAATTTTTTGACATTTCATAGTCAACGCAACACCTAGGTGTACCTACAGTCATTTTACGTATACAAATCATTGGTCTTCAAAAATAATGACCTCTGACATCTCAGCTGAAAATAAATAGAAATTTCTATAATAAAATTCATATTCTAAAATAAGGAAAGTTTTCTTAGAATTCAATAGAAGAATGTTTACAGAAAAAAAAAACAGAAAGAAACCAAATAAATAGTAAAGAAAGAATAATGTATCTTTAATATAAAGTTTATACTTGCAAATCAATCCGAAGATATCACAGTTCATAAAAAACGGCAACTTTTTATGTAAATATCATAAGATTATTTGTATTACTCAAAATTTATACAAATGCTGCGTGTCCTAAATTTTTAAACTTACTTTACAGGACATATCAACATTTATTACAGATATCAATTTGACATAAATGTCATGAAGTCTCTATTACACAATTCCTAAGCTGAATTGCTATTCAACTTACAGATTATCGACACGGCCCATCACTAAACCGACAAATGGTAGTACTTATGGCACAAAGCCCTTGTTACGTAACGCGTAGTGTAGCATTCTGCCTGGAATGGACTAGTGTCGATACCTTCAGTTCTAGACATGACATTTAGATCATTTCACATCTTTGTCTATAGTATTTACGATGGTACAAATTACTGCTTTTAATGTTTGAGTATCGTGTTCAGAGATTCTATTCTGTCTCTTCTTTATGAATCCGTTTTGTTTTGGTTGTGTTTTGTTTTGTGTTAAGACTTTTTGTTTGCATAAGTCATTCCCACAGCTGTATGTCAGTAATAGTTAACACTTTTGTTCTGGGATTGTTTAAAAGAGATGCAGCGGTCTTAGAACGTAAAAGGAAAAGCAAAGTCTGATGTTCCTTCTCTTCTTTATCCAACCAGCCTTTTGCAGAATTACTATATGTCCCAATAAATTCTTACTGTTTGTTTACGGAGTCGCGGTGCTATGGGCGACGCATTAGGCGTTTGTCGTAGGTTGCAACAGCGGGCTGCGTCATTGCACGCGCAAACATATGAAGAAAAAAATAAGTAAAAAATGTTGTTTTTTAAAAAAAAAAATTGGAACATTTTTCTTATAATGTTTTATTTAATTTGTGATTTGACTTTTTTTTTGTATTTGTATTCTGTTTATTTGACATTACGTCAGTTTCTCTTTGTATAGATTTTTTTGTGGTGGAAAAAAATCATCGAATGACGAATCCCGCCCTTGGGCAGAGAGGAAGACAGTGACAGATTTCTACTGACTAAACGATCCACCGTTCCTTCTTACCTTAGTTCCAGAGCCCCGATGTTCCGTAACGATAGAAGATTAGCTTCTATTTTACTTTGTCCAAGTAACGATTACACGATTATCATTTTCTAAGATACTAGCACCTAACAATCGCTTTAAAATAAAACACTTACACATTAATAAGGAAATAACCTTCACACTTTAAAAACACAGTAATCTTAACTCCCAATCAATCGTTTACAAGATTAGATTTCATAATCACACAGTTGAACCGCCTAAAGGCAGTAATTAGTTAGAAACAAAGGGGTCGTTACTAAGCGGCAGTGACAATGCCTGCCCGCCTCACCAATTTATCAATTAGGTGACATAGCTATGTCTTGACCCTAAGGGGCCTTACATTGTTTTATAGGGTCCTATTTAAAATATCTCTATCCTAATTTTAGTATCTATTTGACTAAACTGATTAACTTTGTGTTTGGGTTTAACTGTAAAGGGTAGTTAGTACGGTTCTTGTGTTTTCTCGCCTTCATTTGGGGTACAAGGTAATTGACTTTAGGTACAAAATAGTAGCATAAAGGTTTTATATTTAGGTGTCTTCTCAATATACATATATCTCATGCCATATGTGGCAAATTAAATATCTATTTGAAAATAATATTTTACACCTAATATTTTTCAAGTGTGCAAAAAAAACCCTAAAAAATATATGTTCTGGTACTGAAAAGGTAGTAAATATTTACAAAATGATACATTGGCAATTCGGATTTATAGGAAAAAAAGATAGTCCAGATATGCATATGTAAGAATGTCTAGCCCCTTTCTTCCGCATATTTGCGCTGTCCGTAGATGTAGGTACCAAATATTTGAAGGTAGGTATCAAATTTTAATAGTAGCAAAAAGTAGTCAATTTTGGTATTTTCTAAACATCTACTACGCTGCCGTGCAGATACTAAAATGCAGTAAAAAAGCGTATTTTGCAATACTTTTACCACGTTTTAGTATCTGCACGGCAGTACGGTCTAGAGGTTTTGGTTCTAAAATTACAATGCTAGACGCCGCGAAGAAATAATAATATTTTTATAATAATATAGACTCTTAATAAAAGTAGCGTTTATCATACCAGCTTTTTTTTTATGGTAGGTAAAAATCATCCAATGACGAGTCCCGCTCTTGGGCGGAGCGGAAAACAAGTGTTAGACTCTTACTGACTAAACAACCTACCCCGTTCCGGCTTCGACCCTTCTGCAGGGTCCCTACGTTTATCATACCAGGTGGGGCTGCAATTAACCACTAATTTATATTATTAAAAAAAAAATAGTCATCCAATATTACAACATTACGTGCAAGCGTCAACAAAATGATCCAAACCGGTAAACAATATCTGTCTAAAATCCAAAATTCGCCGCCAAAATTGCTGCCCAAATTGTAAATTACTAAACAATTACTTAACCAACGGAGGTGTACTAAGCAGCAGTGACAGACCCGTCCCCGGCAATCTGTCAATTAGGCGACATTCCTGTGCCCTGACCCACAGGCCTGCGCAAGCGCACCGAGGATGACTAACGGCTGTGTTCACTTCATCCTTTACCTTGCTGTACCTTACATAGGCTGCTATTAAACTTGGTGTATTTGCTGTTTTGTAACGTATTTAGTTACTAGCTTTTGCCCGCGGCTTCGCCCGCGTGGTATTAGGGTTGGGATTGGAGGTTTCCGAGATAAGAAGTAGCCTATGTCCTAATCCGGATTGTATCCTATGCCTGTGCCAAGTTTCATCCAGATCCATCCAGCCGTTTTGGCGTGATTGAGTAACAAACATCCAAACATCGTAACTTTCGCATTTATAATATTAGTAAGATTTATTTAATCTTCATGTACAATAGTGGTAAATTAGCTTTTTGCTAGCTGCTTCACCCGCGTGAAATAGGTTTTCGCACAAACTTTGGATACGCGTTTCATCCCTTTAGAGGGTGAATTTCGGAAAATCCTTTCTTAGTGTTCACCTACGTTATAAAAGAAAGCCTTGTGCAAAATTTCACTCTCCTAGTCCAAATAGTTTTGGCTGTGCGTTGATATGTCAGTCAGGTCAGTCAGTTTCTCCTTTTATATATATAGATAGTCAACCTTTGGGTTAAAAAACACAACACTGTGGTAGGTGTACACAATAAATAAATATCAGATAATATTTGAACTAGGGTTTGAGTAGGCTTCAAGTAGAAGTCACCAATTTTACGCTTGAAGGAAAATTTACTTTCAGCATTTTTGACGTCAAGGGAAAACACATTCCAGAGTTTTATGGAGAGTCGTTTATACCGCGTACATGGAGGGACTGGAACATTTTGCCGGCTGCAGTCTTTCCGTCCGATTATATTTTAGGTGTGTTCAAGGCTAGAGTGAATAGGCTCTTAATAAACTAGTGCGCCTTACCATCAACGATTGCATCACTGCTTACCATCAGGTGGGATCATAGTCAAGCACTAGTTTATTGCTATTAAAATAAATAAATAAATAGAGACTGCGTCAGAAGTAGCCATAAACCCAGTATGGTGAGAAGGGATATGAAGAAGCATAATATTGGACGTTCGAAGGTCTAGAGTTATCTCTAGCTATGTAGGTATGTCTGTACGTTTTTAGTGTCGATGTATAAGATGATGTGAATTCATTCGCAGGACGAGAACAGTTTCAGCTAGATGGTACTTAAGCTGCTAGGCAACTACCTATTAATTACTTAGTTAAACTTATTTAAGTAGGTATTTTATAAATTTCGACATGTTCTTTTTACCTTCGGAACACATTATCGTTTAATAGTTCATCACTCAATATCTGCATGTGACTACTATTTTTCGGTGGGTAAAAATCATCCAATGTCAAATCCCTTCCTTGAGTAGGAGGATAGTGTCAGACACTTACTGACTAAAAAACCCACCTCGTTCCTTTTTGGTTTTAATAGTTGTACCTTCCTTTCAGAATTAGGCACTTGCCTCCAGTAGACTTTGCCCCTGCTTGCTGGCAAGCTGAGTCTCTACGATCTGTATGTGACTTTGTAACTTAGAATTTCTCACAAAAGGACAGTAAAATTTAATTTAAATAAAGGGCAGCCAGTTCTACTACAAATATTCGACAAATCTAGGTTTCTCAGGTGCCAGGTACAGCAAAAAGGTTAACGAGCATTAAGTTATTTTCCAATAAATCCCAGTACAATCTCAAACATTTCCCACGATAAAACTAAAATCCTGACAGCCCTACCAATGAAATCTTAGAAGACATTAACTTTCAAATGCCCACTAAATACTAATAAGATAAACAGCCTTCATTTATCTACAAACAACTAATCAAATCGTCATCAGTGATTAATTAACTTTAATTGAACACTTGAAATCATGTAACTAAGATAACTCGATACTCGACGCTCGCACTATCGAGTCAACTCGAGTCGAGTCGAAGCGACTACGTGACTCGCGATGCATTAAGATAGTGTATTACATATTTCACCACCTATACGACCTCAGGAACCTTTGCAGCGACAGTTTGCTGACTGTACCACAAAAATGTTGAAAGTAAGAATGTTGCGAAAATATTATGTGATTTGTATCTGTGTAGAGCGTGTGAAAGATCTTGTTTTTTGATTGACAGACGTTTGTCTTTTCTTGGCATTTCTTGAAATGTCTCTTTTTCCAAGGCACGTAATGTTTAATATTTTTGTACATCATCTCTGTAGCCTTTTCCCAACTAGCTTGGGTTTTTTTTTTTAACGGTGGATAAAATCATACAATGACATCTCCCGCCCTTGGGCAAAGCAGGAGATAGTGTCAGATTTTTTCTGACCCTTAAACCTACCCTATTCCTTCGTTGCCTTTCATGCCAGGGCCGAGCCTTTGTTTCAAAAATGAACTCTTAGCCCCAGTAAGCTTGCTGACAACTCCTGGTGTTGACTTTCAGTCTAACAGGTTGCGCCTCATGTTTTTCATGGTGTGACTGAGTATCAAATCGGCAACCCGATACACACTGTCTAGTAGTCAGACTCTCTGGCAAAGATCTACGAATAACAACCAGGACCAGTAGTCTTACGAACTTTTGTAGGCATAGAGTATCAGTAATGTCCTAGATAAACTTAGAAAATTACTTAGGTATAGATTGAAAAAATCACATTGGTACTTGCTCTGTATCAAACCCGCAACGGGCAGCCAAAACGGGCACTGCCACTGGGGTTTATAAAAACTATAGTTGTACTGTTTAAAATCTTACTTACCTTTATGCATAGATTTATATCCTAGCAATAGACAAGCACTTTCATAGAAATTATTTGTCAAAATACTGAAAAGCTAATACAAAAGCCAGCTTCATTGATATTATGTCGTCTAACAAAACAGGCAAAACTTACAGCACTGTCACGCTGCGTGAACGTCAAAACTACACTAATATCATCAATGTAAAATGACTGTACGGTACGCCTAATCTAGTGCGTAGTACATATCGATGCCTTTATGCTTCAATTAAGCCCTGCAATGTAAACTATTGCCATTTTTCCATTCCGCAAACTGTAGCGTAGTGTGTCAAGGCTCGAAGATTATCCTCTATAATGGCTTCATTACGTCCCACTAAGCGTCTCTAACTACATTATGTTAATAGAGCACGTTATACCATCCAGACACGCGATACACATTTAAAAAAATGGAACAATTTAAAATTCGCCCCCCGCAGAGAAGCGCCCGGGCCGCTCAGATTGGCAGAGTGAGTGACGTTCGCTGTCCTTACTGGTCGATAAGATTTGACAGATAAGAGTCAAGCGGGCCACATAAAAGACGATGTGTCTCTTCCTGAGCATTTTGGACTTGTAAAAATTTCCAAACGGTATTGCGGTAACAAAAAGGGTACATTATCTTGTTCTCGGCCGGTCATCTCGTATCTATCACATGGGAATGAAAACATCTGTCGACATTTTGTTATGTCTGGATCTTTTTTACGTGCGCGCGCGCTTTATGAAGTGGTTCGAAAATAAGACGAGACGTCTTAGTTTTGTTTGAATTGTGTAATAGCGAGGTCGATCGCCCCTGGTCGGTTTCAAACATTGTTGTAAGCCGGAACGGGTCCTGACGTAGAGAGTCTAAGAGGGGGATCCCTCTGGACATTATCGGGTCCTACCATTGTGATTTGAGTTAACACAATCTGGAGATGGTCGATAGTGTAAGGTACGACTCCGTCATTACTATCTTATATCTACGATGCACTATTGAATGTTAACCGTTATGAGGTCATTGGAATATTTTAAGTTACGATGTATCTGAATAAAATATATCTTGCTTTCTGTACTGTTTCTGCATTTGACTAGTGTCTAGACTAGTACTGCCTGCGACTTCGTTCAGAAAAATGTTAAACATACTTTAAGGGGTATTTAAACATTCTTCCGGAAATAGGGTTACCTTGACAACAGTTTTGAATAACTTACCTTTCGCTCAGAACTTGTGTAAAGTTTCAAGTTTATTAACCCAACGAATTATATTCTATACCTTTGACAGCCAGCCCCTGAATCGTTTTGCATTGGTTTTTTTTGAATATCAGAAATGAAAACCTACTTTGATTACTATTTATGCTAAGTTTCAAATATATTGGTCCAAGGAATAACATTTTGCTCACAGAGCTTTTTCCCCCTTTTCATCCCTTGAAAAAGTTGGATTTTCAAAAACTCTTAGTGCTCGCCTGCATCGTAAAAGGAAGCTTTGTGCAAATTTTCACGTCGCTAGTCGCAGTAGATTCGGATGTACAGTTTCTCCTTTTATCTACACTAATATAATAAAGAGGTAAAGTTTGTTTTTTTATTTTTTTGTTTGTAGGAGGTAATCTCTGGAACTAATGGACCGATTGGAAAAATTTTAGCAACAATAGAAAGCTGCTTTACTCCTGAGTGACTTAGGCTATAAATTATTTATATAACATGGATGTTAACCGAGCTATCACTACAAGAAATTTTCCGCGGACGAAGTCGCGGGCAGAAGCTAGTATAATATATAATACTAGTCTCTGCCGCATGAATTTTGGTTATTGCGGACGCGAAATCGAAGAAAAATAAAACAAGTAACCAATATCCATCTTTTTAGATCAATCTTCCCCTATACCTAATTTAATCAAAATCGGTTTAGTACTTAAACAATGAAAGATTAACAGACAGACTAACACCCGTATTCACAAACAATACTCAAACGACCCTTGACTAAGCAAACGCACAGCGTTGAAATAGAGCTCTGTGATTGGTTCGTTTGTGTTGCGTAGTTCACAAACCCTGCCCTGTGCGCTCGCGAGCACTGTGAGACCGCATAGTAACGTTTGTGAATACGGGTTAAGTTACTTTGACATAACATTAGTAAGCATTACAATAGTAAACTTCGTTCAAAACAAATACTATTATCTAGTAATTATTTCTGAACCGCACCCACAGTGGAACTTATTATTCTTGTAAATGTCAATTTTAATTAAGGCCTTACAATATAATCACCACGATCTATTTTAAAAAGAGCTCAGCGGAATGCTGAGCTTTAAGCTATAAATGACATCAGTACACATTTGTAACTTTGATCAGCAATTTTTAGCTCTTTCTAACTTTAATCAGCAATTTTTATCTCTTTCTTACGATCCTCTCTCTCTTTCTCTCTGGTACAGCCAGACACAATAAATGCTCTCTGCACAATAATTTAAAGAACAGTGTAAATATTCGACGTATAATAACATTGTGAAATGTCTTTTAGTAAGCAAAATAAACAGTGTGTTTGTGTATTAAAAGTGTTTCTCTTATACAACCAACAGCATCAGCAATCTCAAACATTATTATTAAACTAGCTTTTGCCCGCGGCTTCGCCCGTGTCCTAAGCCTGTGCCAAATTTCATCCAGATCCGTCCAGCCGTTATGGCGTGATTGAGTAACAAACATCCAAACATCGTAACTTTCGCATTTATAATATTAGTAAGATGATTGTTCCAGGTGGAAGGTTCTGCTCGTTCTCTCCATGCATCGAGCAGGTCCAGCGAACATGCTTGGCGCTGCAAGAGTACGGTTTCCAAGAGATATCCACCATGGAGGTTCTGCAGACCGAGATCAAAGTCTCCAGGAGGACAGTGCCAGTTAGAGATCTGTCCTTTTTGAAACAAAAGGTAAGATTTTTTATAGTAATTACTAGCTTTTGTCCGCGGCTTCGCCCGCGTACATAAAATATAGCCTATGTCACTCAGGAGTAAAGCAGCTTTCTATTGTTGCTAAATTTTTTCCAATCGGACCAGTAGTTCCAGAGATTACCTCCTACAAACAAAAAAACAAATAAACAAACTTTACCTGTTTATTATATTAGTGTAGATGTAGATTATTATTTCTAGCCCATACTGTCCCACTGCTAGGCCAAGGCCTGCCTCCATTCCTTCCAGTGTTCTCGGTCTTGAGCCACTTCTTGCCAATTCCTAAGGAAGGCAATAGATTTGTAAAATTAAGTAATATTCTTAAAGTGTGTTCCCTTATGATAATTTTTAACTTTCACACAAATGTGTAAAAACTATAGGTTATTTACTTAAATTTTTGATAAGAAGAGATCGCGACATAACAATAGTTTTTGATTTCGGAAAATAGCTTTTTATTTTGTTTATCTGGTTTTATTTGCATTAATTATTATAAAGGCTTTGGTTGTATTCGTTTATATTGCTTATACTCCAAAATTGACACCGAAATTGTGAATCTGAAATCTCAACAGCTAAATAATTGTCTTTGGTCCGTACAAAAGACATCAACGCAAATTTTATCTGCATTCAGAGAGACAGAGAGACCCATCTCAGTCGCACAGATACTTTTAAACTTTTGAATACCGTAATTAGAGACATAATAAAAAGAAAATTGGTGAGCAAACGTTCTAGGCATTTTCTACCAGTCGACCTTGGAGTGATGAAGAAACATAAGCTGTTAGATTAGAGTTTCAGTAGAATTGGTAACTAGTTTTATTTATTTATGTACACACAAACACATACAAAGAGAAAAGAACACATACAGATAGAAGAGTACAAAGGTACTACTTATTTCTAACGAAATTTCTTCCAGCAGACCTGCGACAGAAGAGTTGGATGAGAAATGTAGACACAGTGTGTATAAATAATTCATAAAAGTTAAAGTACACTAAAATCAAAGTCATATAATACTTACATATTAATATTTCAATAACCATAAATAGGTCATGGTCAGGGTTGCTGGAAGCCGATGGATGCAAGATGCACAGGACCGGTCTTTGTGGCGGCGCTTGGGGGAGGCCTATGTCCAGCAGTGGACGTCTTTCGGCTGAAATGATGATGATGATGATGATGAACCATAAATAAAATGTACACATATATAGATGCAATACATAAATAATAATAATAATACATAACTATAATATATAACTTTATGAGATAGTAGAGAGATAATGTTCCATGACTTGCTTTTGAGTTTTGTTACACAATAAAGTTTATTCTACCACCATTAAAGTATTAAACCAAACAAAGCATATCTCAATGCTATCTCCCATCAGCTCTTAATTTGCTAATGGCCAGATGTGGGCCAGTCGACTGACCCAAGCTGACACATTAGACGACTGACTTACGACTCTTCAACACACGCCGGGGATCGATCAGGGCTAACGAGGAGGTAATTGACAATATCACTTGGTAGCCGCACAGCCTGCGTGTACTTGTACCGGTTTAAGGCCGTTCTAATAGTTGTGTGCTGATGTTGAAGCCTTAACTTTGATTTTGAGTGTGTTTTGATTGATGAGATTTTGGGTATTTTGATTTAAGCTTGTTTTTGTTCTGCCTTGAGGCTCCTTTCTTCTGGAGACAAGAAAGAAATCATAATAATTTTATAAAGGTAAAAGAGTGTATGCATGCGTCTTAACCGAGCTCAAATGGCTGAACGGATTTGGCATACGGATAGACCATGTCCTAAAAACATTAAAAAAATGCTTTTTATTTCGGGATTATGTCCCCTTGGAACAAAATTCTATCTTCGCGCGACTAATAGAAGCTGGTAGAAGTTAGTAAAGCATAGCATCAGCTTTATAATGTTCCCACTACTGGGACTAAAGCCTCCTCTCTAGGAGAGGGAATGGGCCTTTATCCTAATTGACAGTATCACTTGGTAGCCGCACAGCCTGCGTGTACTTGTACCGGTTTAAGGCCGTTCTAATAGTTGTGTGCTGATGTTGAAGCCTTAACTTTGATTTTGAGTGTGTTTTGATTGATGAGATTTTGGATGTTTTGGTTTAAGCTTGTTTGTGTTCTGCCTTGAGGCTCATTTCTTCTTAAAGTTTGAAAGAACTGTTACTAATTGTATAAAGTTGTGAAAGAGTGTATGCACATATTTATACCACGCACATATGCACACGGGTAGACCATGTCTAGGAATAGCACAAATTGAACAATTTTCTGTTTCGAAGGAGTTGGTAGTAGTTATTAAGAAAATATTTCAAACCTATTGCAAGATCTTCACCTTAACAGACTACGTAGGGACTCTGCAAAAGGGTCGAAGCCTACTGGGGCCCAGGGTCTCGTTCGGAAAGGAAGACTTGGCCCCAGTGCGTATGGCAGAGAAGGACCAGGGAGGGGTGTTTAGTCAGCAAGGGCAGAGCGGGAAACAGTGTCAGGACACTGTTTCCCGCTCCGCCCAAGAGCGCGATTCGTCATTGGATGATTTTTGCCCACCATAAAAAAAAACCTCAACAGACTACAAAATTAGACCTTATATTCAAATTCATGTCAAATGTTCACATAGGTCTATATGGGTACTTATAAAACGTCAAAAACTGTAATTGGTCGTTTCCTACGAAAACGATGCATTTATGCAAATAAATGATTTCAATAGAAAATTCTCCTTGAATAAACCCGCAGAACAGTTGCCTTCATTATTTTCAGCCTCCCAGAACTTTATTACATAATCAGGTCTTTAATTTTAGGTCGTTCAAAGGCTGTTCCTTAAATGGGAGCACGTCCTAAATTGAATAGGGTTCGTGTATGAATGGGGTTAGTTCGGATACCGCGGGTACAGAGCCGATTCGGCGGATAATTGGACCTACGCGGATACGTTGCGCGTAGTGCTGAATAAATGCGGTCATAAGTCTTAATGGTTGGGCGTTGAAACTGGCGATTTTTGTTACGGTTGGCGAAATTTTGTTTAAGAAGTCTTCTTAATAAGCGATAGCTTTTTTTACAGCTCTAGAAGAATCCATACTTATTATTGTAAAAATAACTGTCTGTTTATTTTATTACGCTTCTATAGTTAAACAATCGAAACTATTTTGGTAATACAGAGTAAGCGGAAACCCCAAAATATGACATAGATACTTTTTGTTCATAGTAGTGCTTGAATGACAAATTTGTGAAAGTGCATGACAAAAATACGAGTATTATTTAAAGAAAGCCGTAATACAAGTTAATTCATATCACTTTAAAATTCTCTGATCAAAATAGAAGGGTTTTATTCAGTACTAGCTTTCTGCCAGCGGCTTCGCCCGCGTTAAAATAGGTTTTCGCATAAACTTTGGACACGCGTTTCATCCCTTCAGGGAGTGAAACGAAGAAAATTTCACTCTCCTAGTCGCAGTAGTTTCGGCTGTGCATTGATGTGTCAGTAAGTCAGTTTCTCCTTTTATATATATAGATAGAAAACGTTTAGTCAAATTCTGAAAATTATAAAAACTTCTACCTACAATATAATTAAGCAGTGATGGCCGAGTGGTAACGGCCCCGACTTAACAGTTGTAGGTCGCGGGTTCGAACCCAGCCAGGCGCATTACTTTGTGTAATTTATTTCATCACCACTGCTCTCAAAACGGTGAAGGAAAACATCGTGAGGAAACCGGCATGTCCTAGAACCAAAAATTCGAAGACATGTGACATCCACCAATCCGCACTGGGCCCGCGTGGTGGATTGTGGCCCATTCCCTCTCCTAGAGAGGAGGTCTGTGTCCCAGCAGTGGGAACATTGAAAGGCTGATGGTGATGATGACAATATAAAAATTCCGTCACAACCGTAAAAATAATTACATCGACCCACCCTTGGGCAATCCCTGCCTAAGGGTGCTCGATGGCGGCTTGCGAATATTCTGTTGGGAGTAACTTAAAGTAACTTATGGAAATACTGCACTTATGAACAAAAGTACATTCTGTATGGCCCAAAAAATATTTAACAAGCTACCTGAAAAAATAAAAACTCTAAATCTGGACAATTTCAAAAAAGAACTATTAAGGATTCTGATAAATAAATGTTACTACTCAATAAAGGACTATTTTGACGACAATTCTATAATTACTTCTTCAGAAAAATACACATTATCGGACATATTTTGATCATTTTTTTTTAATTTTTATTTGACATTGAAGTTTTATATGACATGTACCTTAACTTATTTGACATTTTTATTGGATCTAGCTTTATTTAATTTGTAATAATATACATATGCCTATTAACATTAACTTCATTCATTATTATATAAAAGTTGACGTAATAAAATTTCATGTTAATTGCTTCGTGTATACTGTAATAGTTCCACATCACTAGACATTTATTTGATGACCATGTGTATTTGACATCAGCATTAACATGACATGCAGCTTAATCTTTTTAACATTTATTGAAGCTTAATTGATTTAATTTACAGTGATATGCTTGTGCCTATAAATATTGACTTTTTCTTTGTGCTATAAAAGCTTCATAATAAAATCACTTATCTTTTGACCTATTCTAATGATCCAAAATTTTATTTTTTATTCGTATTTATTAGTTTTTTTTTTTTTATTGACATGTAACTCAATGTATGTAACTAATTTAATTTGTAATTATGTATCTATTAATTTTGAATTTATTAATGCTTTGTAAGTTTACTTAATTTCAAAAGATCAATGAAAATGGACAATGTTAATTATATAAATATTTGTACGCCTCTGGGCAAAACATGGAAGATCAACCGAACTGTAACACCTTACGCACCTATGTTTTACAAATAAATCATTCTGATTCTGATTCTGATTCTGAGTATCGCCTCAACGCGTGTCCCTCTGATTTAGCAGAGGGCACAGCGACGAGGTAAGAGCGGGCTCGGTGTGCACTCACCCTGCCATCGGGCAGGCAGGAGGAAGAGTTCCTCCTCCTTCTGCCACCGCTAGACTCGTAGCCCCAAAGATTGTCCAAGGTCATGTTTCTGACTTGCGATGGGGGTCGAGGGCCTTGGCTTAACCGCCCGGGCCGCGAGGAAGACAACCTCTATAAAAAATCACCCCAAACCTCCAAGCGGCGGCGCACCGTGAGGGAGGTTGTTAGCTTGACTAATGGGTAGCTAAATTAGTCTCTAGTGCGAACCACGTATTTGAGCAAGTAAAACATGTTTTTTACTCGTGGGAACAGCAATGAAAAAATTTTTCTCATCCAAAACAATTTTAGAGAGTGACGAGCGGTCGGAGGCCGACGCTGCGTCCAGCGGGAGCTCAGGCTCGGAGATGGAGGAGGAGTTGGTGGGCAACTCCGGAAGGGACTCGCGCTCCTTCCGGAAGCGCACCAAATCGGGGGACGGGCAGTCGTCCTCCGAAGATGGGAAGGGCTCGGCCCCAAAGATCCCCACCGGGAGTCGCGGTGGGGGTCAAAGCCGAGGCAAAGGGAGGGGGCTCACGCCGAAGGAGTCCGCTCAGCGAGCGGAAAAGCTTGCTGCGGAAGGGCGTCACCCTGGTGCGGTCTGCGCTGGGGAGCGCCCGCCGCGTCAGTCCGGTGGCTCGCCAGACGCTGGGGCGGACTCCGCCGAAGAGGCCCGCAGGTCCTTCGGCGAGCTGGTGGTCGCGGCGCTGCGCGACATGGGCCGCAAGAGGGTCGCAAAACGGGCTTCGAAGGAGAAGACCGTTTTGAAGCACGCCACCTCTTTGTCCGAGGCCTTCGATAAGGCCTTGGACAGGAGTGTGGCGAAGCTGCGGGCCGAGCTCCAAGCTGAGCTTCGGGCCGGGCCCGCGGGCCCTGGAGCCGTTCGGCGGGAGGCCGTCGGAGGGGGTTCCGGGCAGGGGCAGGGGCAAAGTCGGCCCCAGTCCCAGCCTGAGGCAGGGAGCCAGCTGCTGACGCTGGTGCAGTCGGAGCTGGCTGCCTTCCGGTAGCAGCTGCAGCAGCAGCAGCAGCAGTTCCAGCTGCAGATCCAGCGGCAGCTGTCCCTGCTGGAGGGAATCGTTCTGCGCCCCCCATTGGCGACCTCCGGCCAGCGCCAAGCGGCATCATATGCTGCTGCCGCTGCGGCCACGCCTACTGCGCCCAGGGCGGGCCCGTTGGGGCAAGCCGGGCGCAGGGCCTCAGCGCCGGAGCCTGCAAGGCCGGCCCCGGTGGCTGGCCAGCGTCGCGTGCAGGCCGCTCCTCCCGCGAGGGGTGCTGTGGCGCTTGCTTCCGCCCGGCCAGCCGGCGCTCCTATCGCGAAGGCGGCGACTCAGTCGCGCCTGCCGCCTCCCCCGCCTCAAGATCCATCATCGTCTGGCGCCGACTGGACGGTCGTCGGCGCCAAGAAAAGTGCGGGTAAGGCGCGCAGGGCGGCAAAGAAGCGCGCTAAGCGCCAAGAGCGCAAGAAGCGTGCCATGACGGCGAGACTTCGCGCCCCGAAATCCGAGGCTGTAGTGATCACACTACAGCCTGAAGCGGGTAAGAAGGGCGCGAATTACGACGCCGTCATGGAGAAGGCAAGGCGGGCGGTATTGCCCCACCTTGACGAGCTCGGAGTGCCTGGGGGCTTCTGCATAAGGCAGACCCTAACGGGGGCCCGAATTCTTGAGGTCCCCGGCTCGGCCAGTGTCGCTGACATCCTGGCCGACAAAATTAGGGTGGCCCTCAGTGCGGAGGAGGCCCGAGTGTCCAGGCCCACCAAGTGCATCGACATGCGCATCATGGGCCTGGACGACTCAGTCAGGGTGGACGAGGTGGTGGCCGCCATCGTCAGGGTGGGCGGTTGCACGCCCGATCAGGTTCGGGCGGGCACCATCCGCGCTGACAGCACGGGCATGCGAGCCGTCACGGTAAGCTGCCCCGTGCCGGCGGCTAAGGCCATCACTGGCGAGGGCCGACGGCTTTTGGTGGGCTGGGTCTCCGCCCAGGTAAAACTGTTGGAGCCCAGACCTCTGCGGTGCTACCGCTGCCACGTGGGGCACCACGTGGGGGCCTTCTGTGCCGCGGAGGTGGATCGTAGTGACCACTGCTACCAATGCGGTAAGCCCGGTCACAGGTCTGCTGAGTGCCGGAATGCGCCGCACTGTTACGCATGTGCGGCGGCAGGCAAGCAGGCCGACCACCGGGCTGGGAGCAGGTCCTGCGACCCCCCGGCCAAAGTGAAGGCCAAATTAAGTCGCCCCCCGACCACCACCGCCGCCGCCGCAGCCGCTTCTTCAGCCGCCGGCGCGGTTTCTGTCGCCGCCGCTACCGCTGTGGCGGCGCCCTCTCAGAGGGCTAGGGAGGAGACAATGGACTGCCAATAACGGCCCCATTACGTCTCCTCCAGGCGAATATCAACCACTGCGTCCCAGCTCAGGATCTGTTGCTCCAGAGCATGGCGCAGTGGTCGATAAACGTCGCCGTGGTCTCCGAGCCGCACTTTGTCTTGCCCAGAGCTGACTGGGCTCAGGACCTGAGCGGCTCGGTGACCCTTATCTCGTCGGCGGCCGCTGGTACCCCGACCCTCGAGGCCGTCACGAGGGGTCGGGGTTGCGTGGCAGCACGGTTCGGGGACATTGCAGTGGTAGGCGTCTACCTGTCCCCGAGCAGAACTCTCGCCGATCTTCACGACTCCCTCAGGGAGCTGAAGACCGTCGTCGCTGGGTATGGTACCCTCCCCGTGGTCGTTTGCGGGGACTTCAACGCCTGGAACATGGCTTGGGGTTCCCGGCTCACGAACCAGCGGGGTCGGTTGGTGGAGGACTGGGCTCTGGAAACAGGCCTGGTCGTCCTAAACCGGGGTTCTGTCCCCACGTGTGTGCGGGTGCAGGGTGAGTCCGTGGTGGACATTTCGTTCGCCAGCCCCGCTCTGACACCGCGTGTAGTTGACTGGCGCGTCATGGAGGGGGTGGAGACATACTCGGACCACCGGTATATCCGGTTTGACGTCTCCGCCCAGACCTCGACCGCGCCGGTCCGACAGACCCCATGTGGTCCGCGTTGGGCGCTGAGGCAGCTGGAACGGGAGCTCTTCCTGGAAGCCGCGGCGGTGCAGGCCTGGGTGCAAGCACCGGTCAGGCCTGCCGACATCGACGTCGAGGCGGAGTGGTTCCGGGAGGCCTTGTCGCAAATTTGCGACGCGGCAATGCCCCGTCTCCGCCCAGGACGCGCCCGACGCCAGGTGTACTGGTGGTCGCCAGAGCTTGCGACGCTGCGCGCCGCATGCAATGCTGCGCGACACCGGTATACCAGACACCGCAGGCGCCGCTTCCGCCCGCCGGATGCGGAGGCCGTAGAGGCGGAGCTGTACGAGGGATACAGGGTGGCAAGGCGCACCCTCCGATCGGAGATAAAGCGGGCCAAAGACGAGGCCTGCAAAGCGTGGCTGGGGACGCTCAACGCTGATCCGTGGGGACGCCCATACAAGTTGGTGCGGGAGAAACTCCGCCCATGGGCTCCCCCGTTGACGCAGAGTCTCCGGCCACAGATCGTGGAGGGTGTGGTGAGCGCTCTGTTCCCTGCGCGGGGGGACCACTCCCCCCCGCCCATGGCTCCGCCACCAGCGGTGTCTGACGCGGACCACGTCAGCGACGACGGTACCAATGCTCCGGAAGTGACCGAGGTAGAGATGAGAGTGGCGGTACGCAGGATGGGTGCGAAGAATACCGCCCCAGGACCCGACGGCTTGCCAGGAAAGGCTTGGGTCCTGGCCATGGAGGCTCTCGGGTCTCGATTGGGGGGGCTCTTTAGCGCATGCTTGGAGAGGGGCCAGTTCCCACTTCCCTGGAAGACGGGAAAACTGGTCCTCGTCGCGAAGCCGGGGCGCCCTGCGGACTCTCCGTCCGCGTATCGGCCCATTGTGCTGCTTGACGAGGTGGGCAAGCTCTTTGAAAGAGTCATTGCAGACCGCCTCGTCAAGCACCTAACACTGAAGGGGCCCGATCTCGCGGACGACCAGTTCGGGTTTCGCAGGAGGCGCTCCACGGTGGACGCCATCATGCGCGTGCGAGCCCTCACGACGGGGGATGCGGTGTCCCGGGGCAGGTGTGTCTTGGCGGTGTCGTTGGACATTGCCAACGCCTTTAATTCCCTGCCCTGGAGTTGCATTAGGACGGCACTCCGGCATCACCGGGTGCCCGACTACCTCTGTCGTACAATCGAGGCCTACCTGTCCGACAGGTACATAGTCTACCCCAGTCACCAAGGAGATTGGAAACGGCGAGAGATGTCGTGCGGTGTCCCACAGGGATCGGTACTAGGACCGCCCTTGTGGAACATCGGGTACGACTACGTGCTGCGCGCCGACCTCCCCGTAGGGGTCAGCGTGGTCTGCTACGCAGACGACACGCTGGTCCTAGCGCAGGGAAGGTCGTACCAGGCGGCGGTCGAACTAGCGACACGTGGGGTTGCGACAGTCGTTGAGAGGATCCAGCAGTTGGGACTCAAGGTGGCACTGCACAAGTCCGAGGCCATGTGCTTTCACGGCCCTCGGAACGCGCCACCAACGGGTTCCCAACTAACGGTAGAAGGAGTTCACATCGGCGTCGGGTCGACGATGAAGTACCTAGGACTTGTCCTCGACAGCCGATGGAATTTCGAGGAGCACTTCCGACGTCTGACCCCCAAACTCAATCGGACGGGGGCTGCTCTCAAGCGGCTCCTGCCGAACCTTGGGGGTCCAGACGCCTTCTGCCGGAGGCTCTACGCCGGCATCGTCCGGTCCATGGCCCTTTATGGGGCACCAGTGTGGGCGCCGACGCTGCGTAAACGCCCGGCGGCCCAGCTGAACGCCTGCCAGAGGGTCATGGCCATCCGGATGATGCGGGGATACCGCACGGTGTCCCGCGAGGCGGCGAGCCTCCTTGCTGGCCTACCACCATGGGATTTGGAGGCAACAGTCCTTGCACACATGCACGACCAGCGCGTGGAGATGCAACGCCGGGGCGAAGATCCGCTGCCCGAACATGTCGAGGCGTGGCGGAAGGAGCTCCGGCGAGATCTCATGGTGAAGTGGAAACAGCGACTGTCGCAACCCAGCGCTGGGCACACCGTAATCTCAGCGGTAGTGCCCCTCTTTGAGGCGTGGCTGGATAGACCTCACGGCGTCCTCACTTTCCGCATGACGCAGGTTCTCACCGGACATGGGAAGTTCGGGAGATTCCTGCACCGGATTCGTGCGGAAGAGACGCCCGGGTGTCGCCACTGTGAGGCGAGCCCGGAGGACACGGTGGAGCACACGGTGGAGGTGTGCCCTGCTTGGGAAGAGCATCGCCGTGTCCTCGTGGGGGTGATCGGCGGCGGCGACCTCTCGCGTCGGGCCCTGGTTCAGGCCATGGTCCGCAGCGAAGAGGAATGGCAGGCGGTCGCCTCCTTCTGCGAAGCAGTAATGCTCGTAAAGGAGGAGGCCGACCGCATAAGGCAAAGGCAACGGCGTACTCGCCGTAGCCGTCGCCGCCGCGATCCTGCCGATATCCGGCCACCGTAGACACTGGCTCGCGGACGGTGAGCAATGGGTAGCTCGCCGTCCGATCGTCTGGTAAGACCGAGTCCAAGTCGTCAACGGCGCGCACCGTTCCCGCGCGCCTCAAGGAGTTGTCAGCAAACTGCAGGGGCCCTTCAGGGTCGAAGCCTCCTGGAGCCTAGAGGGTATGTGAAAATTGTAACCTCGACTCCAGAAATAAGGCAAGAAAGGTACGGGGTAGGTTTTTTAGTCAGTAAGAGTCTGACACTGGTCTCCCGCTCCGCCCAAGAGCGGGTTTCGTCATTGGATGATTTTCACCTACCATAAAAAAAAAAAAAAAAAACCATACACCGTTATGGTATTAGACCATCGTTTCATTAAATCTAGCAGATTTCCTAGCCCCGTATAAATCCTCGACTGACGTAGATTGAAGCCACAGAAAGTTGAAGTGGATGGGGTACTAAACCGCCCATCACAGTGAATAGTGCCCGTGTTTCGAATTAAATGGAAGTAACTTAGGTAAACTCATTGATTGATTGATGTAAATTGATTGCTCCAAGCAATATATGTGAGAATATTTTACAATTTCCTTGAATTCACCTGGTTATTTAGAAGTTGTTACCGTCGTAATATATACTTACGCAGTAAATAAGACCCTAGGAACATTCGTTATTTTTATGTTTAAATGACTAGCCTGTTGGTATAGTGGCGACTGACCTGACTACTATGCCAAAAGTCGTAAGTTCGATTCCCACCCAAGACAACTTTCTGTGTGGTGACCACAATATACCTAGATAAATAATTGTAATACAAATATACGTACATACTAATAAGTTATATTTTAAACTGCGTTATAACTAATTATGTATCTTATAGATCGCATGTATCGGGCACATTTCGATCATGATCACTTGTGGACTTTCTCAAAAAAACCACTCTCGAAGTTCCAAGTACCTATATAAAAATGTATTCTGTGGTTTCAAGTATGTATTTATCATTTTACAAAATAGGTTTGTGTTCCACCCGACTAAGGAATGCATTCCAGAAATCAAACCTCTCCCAAATATAATGACTAAAGACAATTCTGGGTGGTTCGTTACTCAAAAGACCGTTTCAGACCACATATCTGCATCTCGTATGATTTGACTATTACATGTTTTTTTAATTGATATAAACTCGCGCACACACACAAGTGCTTGACTACGATCCCACCTAATGGTAAGCAGTGATGCAATCATTGATGGTGAGACGCAATAGCTTATTAAAAGTCTATGTTTACTGTATGGACTTTTTATTGCTTGACTGTGAACCAACCTGATGGTAAGAAGTGGTGCAATCATTGATGATGAGGTGCACTAGTTTATTAAGAGCCTACACAAATCTAGCCTTGAAGACACCCAAATTATAATCGGACGAGAAGACCATAGGCAAATAGTTCCAGACCTTCGATATACGCGGTACAAACAACGAGGCAAAACGCTTAGTCGGTACCGTAGGCCTTAAAACAGACATTGACTCTTGAGTTTTTTTTTCAGTGTTTCTTCTCATTGTAGTCTGCTAAGAACCCCGACCGGTGAAGTCGTAGTTTAAATTGACGTGAAAAAAGTTTTTTAAAACCTATTTGCGAAATAAACATACAACTAACAGACCCTACACTTTACGTCTCTTCACAATGACGACTTGATCCAACAAACGCATAGTATTTCATCCCAGGTGTCCACAATCAGATAGGCTTCAGGCCCGCGACCGTCTCTTTGTTAGTCATCATGCCTGTCGGCAGTTGTCACCCGCCTGTTGCTGGGCATGCGAGGGGAATTCAGCCATTGAGTAAGCGAGAAAAGAAGGTTTATCATTACATAGTATAAAACAAAGTTGCTTGCCGCTGTCCCTATGTATGCTTAGATCTTTAAAAGTTCGCAACCGATTTTGATGCGGTTATTTTTAATAGCCGCATCAAAATCCGTTGCGTACGGGACAGCGGTAAGCAACTTTGTTTTATACTATGTAGGTGATGATTGATTTTAATGCATGACAATGTATTTATTTTTATTTAATTTATTTTTAATTTGTGTTCCTATTATAAAGTTTTGGCATGCTTATGTATTTTAAAGTTTAATTTTTACATTATTTTATATTATTTGAACCTTATTGTTTATTATTACCACACGACAAGACCACAGAAACTTTCTCGAAGAACTACAACTAAAAGAAAACAGTCTGGCTTAATCGGCAAAAATCTGACACTCCCTCTTGCTCCACTTACAGCGAAATACGCTATTTGATAGTTTCTCAAGAAAAGAAAGATTTCTGTCGTCTGTCATTATCCTTTTCCACTATTGTGGTATTGAACCTTCTGATTTATTCTTATGAGTGGTTTATTCAACAATCCTACTATCGCTGATCATAAACTGAATAGAATACGGCCGTTTGGAATTGAGATACTTGGCACTATATGATTTGACGTTGAAATTATAATTTGGGTGTCTTCAAGGCTAGATTGAATAGGCTTTTAATAAACTAATGCGCCTCACCATCAACGATTGCATCACTGTTTACCGTCAGGTGGTTTCGCAGTCAAGTTTACAGCAAATTTAAAAAAATGGTCGATTTTGCATCTTGGAAATATTAGTGTGATTTTTGACGCGACATAAACATTTTTTTGTTAAGAATATAAACTAATTCTTGACTGTGACCCTACTTGATGGTCAGCAATGAAGCAGTCACTAATGGTAAGTTAGACTAGTTATTGAGAATATAAAACGATTTACGTATACAGTTTTCTTGTCCACATCTTAAGATCATCTATCATTAACTCTATCTATCTGGTATATTGGTGTTTCGTACTGTCTTATATGCATGCATATGCATGTCTGTTATGCATTTATTTGCAGGATTTTCAGGGCGTCTGTAAGGAAATTTAGGGATATTAAGGTTTGCTTGCGTGTATCAGTGATACCTGTGCGGTAAAGTTGACTTCTCCAAGCTGTCTATGATACATATTGTGTAGGAGATGCTCATTCAGTGTGAAGTGTTGAGTAATGGTCCTCGCCACTAGGCAAACTGCTCATCATTATAAGATCAGGTCATCAGTTTAAGATTTACGTTTCTGATAATCCCATCTTTACTGTCTACATCAGCATTGAAGACACTTGTCAAAAGCATCTTTATTTAGAGAATTGTTAACAATAAAGAACAGTGTTCATAGCAGTGTAGAAAATCAGAGGCAAACTAATTCCCAGCTACTTTATTCTTCAGATAAACTCAATAGTTATTTACGTGACAAAATTATCAATTTCGTAGAATTTGATTCTGTGACGGAGTGTTCAAATCGCATTGTGTCGAGATATCGAACCATTGGCACAAACAGATAAAGCTTAGTTAAGAATATCTCATAATACAGAAACCACACAATGAAAGTTCATTGACAGGGATATTATATTTCTGTAAGAAAACTTTTTGGCAATTTGACAACCTTTTTTGTTAATTTAACTTAAAGTTTACAAAGACCAAACTAAGCTAACTCCATTAGCGCAACCTCCGTAACACGTAAAGCAAGAAAATTGCTGTACTAACGCTTTTAACATAAACTTTATATCAACTTTAAATAATACGTAGGAAAAACTTCTGACGTGACAAACTAACAAAGGACTATATGTTTTAAGGCTTTAGTAATAAAGTTTATAGTGGTGTGTAGTGATGGGCCTCGTATCGGCGACATATCGGGCTGCGTTCGGAAACGTCACGCGCGCCGTTTGTCGCGGGCGGTCACGTTTCGCAAACGGTAGCCAAGTGCTGTCGATACGACATGTTTACTATTATCGATTATCGATAAACGCACTACTACCCTCGATGTAATACTTCATTTTAAATATTGCTGTAGTCAACATAAAATAGAGTGACAGAATCATAAATCATAAAATCTTTTTGTGCTTCAACGCCTACTTAGCACAAGAAAATGGAAATTAAATCGCAACCCTGTTATCAGATATGCAAAACATAGTGTCAAAGTGAGTCAACTAGCAGATAACAAGCTCAGTCACTTGAACACGATACTAGATAAACAGCATAATTCGTACTTTATAATGTCTAAGCTAACAGTTTCTGTCGCATTAGCATTCAACGAAAGCATACATGACACTTGCAAAAAATTTGGAAGAGATTGAAGTTTATCGATAAAATTCTTGACCCGCGGCACATGCCTAACAACAAAGGCTCTGCATCCGTGGGAAAATCAGCAGGGCTTTTTAAAATCTAGCTAAAAGCAGCCCGGGTATGCCCATAGTCATATATTAAGACTGCATTACTAGATTACTTGGTTGGATCTTATGGTGTTCTCCTATTTGGGCTAAGCTGATTTACAGCCTCCGTGGTACATCGGCGGCGTAATGACGATGGTCTCACTGATGCATATCATCTAAAGCAGTGGCGCATTAGCCATATAGCAAGAGTAACATATGCTACAGGCCCCGTGTATTCAGGAGCCCGTGCGTTCGAGGATCCTGCACATGAACGCAACAAAAAATCTAGTCAAATAATATATAGAAATCCAAATACGGCTGATTATTTTATTGAATATGAAAATTTAAAAAAATGTCTTAGATTTCCCTCATTACCGTTATGCCCATGTACAAAATCTTGAAAGGTTAAATTATATACATATATTATGCAATCAAGTCAATTTTCTTTTTCCGTGAGTATAAACTAGATGAGGCCGGTGATTCCTAGTTGTCTACCCTGAGAAGAAACATCGAAACAAACTCAGAAGTGAAATTGGTGGTCAAGAAAATTGGCATGAGAATAATAGTACTAAATAGGTCTACATAGTGGGCCCTGGGTCGAATTTGCCCAGGCCCATAGCTAACTTAATCCGCCACTGATCTAAAGTTCTCGTGTGTATGAATATGTATTCAAAGGCTTAGTCTTAGATTATTAAATTGTTGTTCGTAGTACACGATAAGTGCACCGAAGAACCTTACTTGTGTTACGTGAGGTCAAGGAATTGTTAATGTTAATGTGTGAAGCAGAACATCCATTTAATTATGATATATTATATGAAATATATAAGAGGTATTTATAATATATCTATGTAAGTATATATGAAATATAAAGACACAATACACACACATGCGCCAAAGTACTACTCCACATAACGGTTATCCAGAAATGTAGCCAGATAGCATTGCCACGTTGAATGGTAATGCTAATTCTTTGGGCAAAAAAATTAGTCAGCCCTCAAATCAAACAGGTATTAAATTAAGATTTTTATACATCCTTGGGCGACAATTTCAGTATCGAGATCTATAAGTGAAATTTTTTTTCGGTGGGAAAATCATCGAACGAGATCACCGGCTAAAAATCCTCTCTTGTTCCTTATTTACATTCGTTTGCAAAATAAGATTCCATTTAAATACATCTTTAGCACAAACAGCGTAGATCTGGACACACCTTTTTCTACCAGCACTATAAATGTATTATTAGTAAGAACATAAATTCTCCAACAATACCCGGATAAACTCCGTCAAAATAAACTAAAAATTTCATAAATCACATCGCAACATTTATTTCAATGAGCTGCAATTTCTACAGCTTTTAAATCATTGGCTGCCAGACAGCTGGTCGCCGTAATCCCTTCTGTTTATAAATCTCCTTAAATCTTAAGCAAGGTAGGTATCAGATAAAGTCGAAAGTAGCCAATCTCGCACAATTGAGTGGCTAGACATTGATAAATTGGCAAACTGGATCTTGTTAGTCGCTACGGTATTTAGTATTCATAAATTTTCGTAAACGCATGCCGCTAATATATTTTCTATTCTACGAGTAACACACGTGCGTTTAAGTTGGGCTTAGTTTGCTTAAATGTCAAGTGATTCAGGCTTTGTAGCCTTCGGTTTGATTTAGTTTGGACTTTGTTCTGCTTTTATGATGTTTGTTTTGATTTTCAATTGTTAATCCTGTTCAAATATTGTGCTTTAAACTCAAGTATGATATGTGTGTGTAATGTTTGGCTTCTGTGCATATTCATCAATACTTCATTCACTCATCAGTCAATGACCTGATCTTTTATATATAATTCAACTCATGTAACGCATTCAACATTATTATTCTTTCCATTGTACTCATCTTCATCGATAGTGATATCTTCACTCTCAGTTTCTACACTGGAAGTATTTCTTCTTTCAAAGTTCAAAGTGCGTTGACACGATTCAAGATCGCGTGTGTTGCGTTCAAAACCGTCGACATACGTTGAACGATATTAGTCAGTGTGTCATTTGGCTTCATAATTAATAGGACCTTTAAAAGTAAAAGTACAGAGCTAATAAAGCACTTTCACTATAGTTACCATTTCACTTTTGACATTGTCAAAATTTTTGGCTTGACAATTTGGCTTTTCTATCACCTCTAAAGTTTCGACCATTCGAGCAGATTCAAGAAAAAGTAAAAACTAGCTCTAGACTCTCAGTCTGTGTTCTCTACTGCACCGAGACCAGTGTTTAATATGACTATTAAGTCACAAAACTTGCCATGACTGCCATCCTGACGACATCGGACCTTGTGCTCGCATATTTGTGACCCTAATAAGGCCCACTTGAGCCGTTTATGCCAAATGAGAGCAGGACCTCCGTCGCAAATCAACGAGCACCTAATAGCGCTGTCACCATTATACGACCATTATAGAACGGGAGGCTTGTTCCAGTGTAGTGTATGAGGGGCGTTACGTGTGCCTAATGTGGCCTTATTCTGTGTGCGAGGCCTTAATCTAGGCTGGATTTTAAAAGGTTTTAGAAAGTGTTGTTTGGGTTGAGTGCGTCTGGTTTGTATTTTATTGACTGTTTTGGAGTTTCCATTAACGTTTCGCAATGTTATGTGTTTTCTCTGACCGTTTTCTTTCTTACATAAAGGAATTTGTTGAAAGTTCCTCTAATTTAGGGTTTGTTTACAGAAGTAGATGTTTCCAAAGCCACAAATGCATTGCAGGTAACATCGCGAGACCAATTGATAACAGATGGACCTTAACAGTGACTTTTGAAAGCTCCTTAAGGTAAAAGTAGCAGAAGAAGACATTAACACGTCGGAAAGATGAAACTAAAAAGACAGCCGATCCTAATAAGAATCAGGCCACATAAGACAGAGACAATTGGACATTTTTGGATGAGTCTTTCCCCAGTAAGGGCTGCTTGTAGATTAAAATTTACATAATTTTATTTAAATAATATATTGAAACAGTTTAAAGTAGTAAATAATAATAAAAAACAATTTTAACGATGTAGTACTAATTTACCAGAAAATAACATGAAACTAAATATACAACAATTCTGCATCCTATACCAGACTATTCAAAAGATAGCATTAACTTCTCATTGATGAAAAGCAACCACATATAAATCTCACACTTCAAAACATTTCTTAATTACAATCTAAACAAGCGTCTGTCCTAATTTAGATAAAGCATTATTTCCCGAAATGATTTATTTGACCATGCAGCTGCGCACACAAAGGCTTGCTTTCATTCCCACATTACTTACCGATATGACTGATCACAGTTACGTCTTATTATCTTCAGTCCCATAGATCTTACTATTGTGTTTTTCTTGTCTTAATAATATTCTAATGTTGCCTTTCAATCTTGATTGAATAATTGGTGTGGACAACCTAATGTCTTGATCTTGGTAATAATTTGAAATCTATTTAAATTATATGCAAATTAGGTGGTACCTGAATTTAACATTGTCTGACTAATTCTAAGACAAACTTGTTTATTTGTCCAAATAAGTAAACATATTTTGTTTACGCCTACAAGAAAATCTTGTATTCATTATTATCAATCTAGAACATTAGAACTAAATACTCTTGTACATGCAACATTTTCAAGGGATTTAAATATTGGTGCTTCTAAAAATACCAAACATAATAATGTTTACACAAAAAAGCATTCAAAAACAGCTTATTCTAAAAATATTATTGATAAATTTTACTAATATTAAAGGAAATTTAGCCAATGTTGTAGTCGTGATAGACAATATCAAAACAGCCAAAACAGTAATAGATTTCAATGACCCTAGTTTTTGCTGTATCGAGACAAACAATGAAACGCAAGCCGCACAAGTAAAATAGATGAGAAAAATACTCCCAGCGCAAGTTTGAATTCCGTACATAACAACGTGTTATCTCTTAATTCATGTTGTAAGGACCCTTCAGAATTTGAACAGCTCAAATAGTCAATAGACCTCAAGATTGGTGAAGAGATAGAGAGTTGAACTGACGGTATCGTAGCGACTGTCAAGTCAAGAGTACGTAGTTACGTACCGCACAATCGAATAGCATCATGTTGTCATTCTTGCGGTGAATAAAAAAACATTCAAGTTGAATTGTAGGCTTGATTGTGATATTACCTTGATGATGTTTGTATTTGGAAAGCTTGAAGTTGTGTTTGGAAATCGCCTGTGATTCTGCCGACAAAACATAAAGTTGTTGATCTTTTTACATATTAAAAATTGAACCATCCAAAAAAATGATTGCAAGTTCTTGTTCTAAAATTAGTAATAACGAAACTCTGGGACCCAAGTTTTCCCGTTACCTGGTAACTACAATGTAGAACCGCCACCTAATAAGAAGGCTATTAAAAATCTAAGTCAAAGTAATGGTCTACATAAACAGCCACATCAAATTCAATAATTCCAGACAAATCCCACTCAATACCCACTTAAATAAATAATCCTACATTAAACAACGTTCCTAACAATTAATCCGTAGAACCATTAAGCACAACTATAAATCGCTTTTAATTTCACGGTCCAATCTAAACCGGGGCTCGGCGCGTGCGACTCGATACGATCTAATCGCGCGATCGGGACGCAACTCATTGTCGCTGTCGCAGCCGGGCGCGTGTCCAAACATTGTCCCCTGTGGCACACCGCGATTGCAACTTGATTTCGTGAATGCTAATGAAATTAGTTTGATGAGTGAGAATTTGATTAGGATTGTATGATGTTGATTGATTGAAAGCTGTTTGGTTTCATGTTGATGTAATCGCTGTTTTCTGTATTTCAATACTGTATCGACTTAGGAGCAGGATATGCAAAGCTATAGAGATGAGATATACCTGCCATTCTCCATACCCGGCCTTTAAGGTATGGGTATCACTAAATACCTGGTACAAATACCAGGTATCAAAATACTTCTAAGTATTTGGGTGTGGTAGGATTTCGATAAATAAACGTATGCGATAATTATGGTATGCCTCCAATATAATGTAGGTACGATGTTTCAAGTAGCTATACGTAATTATGCATTATGAGATATGAAATCTTTCCTTCCTACTTTACCAGGCTTAGGACTGTCGGCTAAGAGTATGACGATGGTTATTAATGAATTCTAGTTATTTCTATATAAATTATTGCAAAATAACATTAATTATATTTAAACTAACTAGTAAGTAGTAAGGAACTCTTTCACGTCGTGACAAAAAATGTAATTATGCTATTATGTTCCTTATGCACGTAAAAATAAGTACCCCTTTTGTCTAACTAAATTAAATCAACCGAATGTTCATAAAGCACGAATGACGTTTCGGGTCCCTTCGTAAGCTGTCGGGTAGCTTCGGGTTGCTTCGGCGCGGCGTACCGAATTACCGATAAAACTGGGCGCTACCTTGTGGTAGCAGTTCGTATCGTACTATGCGTCTGACGTCATACCTTCAAGGTATTTACCCAGTATTTCGGTCCGTACCCGGTCTATGTACTGGGAAGCACATACTTGGTATATATACCTCTACCAGTATATACGTCTCATCTCTACAAAGCTACATTGTATTGGCAGTGATGAATTCAATCGTTTGACTACAAACTAAACCTATGCAAAGTTAACCTAGATCTGAAATTCGCTAAAATACTGACTGATGTTTTTAAGTATATATACATATATATTTTATTGTTGATAGGTTTGCGCTTGACCGCTACGTTGCCGACAATAAATCAGTGAGAGGATGGTAGTGATGGATTTTGTTCACATCCCGTATCTTCTATACTGATATTAAAATGTATCTCGTCAACAATGTATTAGCAGTACCTATAGATTCTCCAATAATTCATAGGTAATTTGGATCCGTTTCATTATAAATATTCAGAAATGTAAATAAGCAAGAAAGATGAGGCACGCCATGACTGAGCTGAAATCATCTTCGAAGAATCATAGACGTAGATGATCAAGTAAGATAAACAAAACGGAAATCGACGCAATTCTTTCTTTCATATTAAAAGCCGTCATTGCCTTGATGTTAAATAATATAAATGAGTATATAATGACCAAAATAAAATCAGTTTTAAAATAAGCAATATAAACATTAGAGGGTTAAATAATTACAGATCAGCATTTAATCGTACAGTAGTCATTATGAAAATCGCGCCCGCATTCAATGTTAAGATATTATCTCGACTAAATGAAATCCAATTAATCGATGATTTACAAGTCCTGTAAAATAATAAACTGCTGCAGATAGAATGCAAGATACTGAATGGTATCATGACTATTTTGATCCTGACTGATTACTATCTAATATCCTGGGTCAGTAAGTCAATAGTTGTCTATTATAAAGACTATTATTTCGTTAATTACAACTCCATTTGTAATATCTCCTTATACGTGCATATCAACACAAAATTGTATAAATTGATAGACTCGCATTTGATCACAGTATCATCAGATGGTAAGCAATGATGTGGCCGACGATAGAACACGCTTAGCTAGGAGTAACCTATTCACTCTCAACATCTGGGACTTCTAGGTTGTACTTCATATACATATATTATATAGTTTATGTATCTTCACTAACTTGCAACTAACAATTATTTCGGTAATTCCAAATTCGTAATATCTGAATCAAACTGAATTTGTAATATCTCCTTTTATATGCATATCAACAGAACAGATCATTATGTTACTCCACATACTTATGTAGCGTATGCATCTTCTCTAACTAGCAACAGTATTGTACAACACTAGCTAAAGATCTACACATGCAAATCAAAGAACAAAGGAGATTTAGGGCAGTGTAACACGATCCTCTCTATATTGTTGGCGCATGTGACGCAACGTATCTGTCGCACGCGCAGCCAAGATGGCGGCTTGATCGAGGGCCGACAGCCGTGGCGAAAGGATGCGCTTGCGCCGTGAAATCGCTCGTTATGGCTCTTGTGTTAAAACTTATACACTACACTGCACAACTCTAAATTATTTCATTAAAAACCGAAATCGGACCAACTGTGTATCGATCGTGGAATGTTAATTCAGTATTTTAGAATTTCAAATCATTGAATTCACATTCCGATAGTGACGGGGTTAGAGGTGTCTCGTAAAGCAATGGACAGATTCTGTGATAAACATCTATCGTTAGTTTGGTCGTGCTTGTTAGTGAGATGAAAAAACTTTAAGGCTCGATATTGATATTTGTAACGAATTGCTGAAATTGAATTCAGATTTATCTGCATAAACAGAATTTAGAATAGAACTAACTATTGTAATGCAAATGATCATATAACCTTCTGGGTCTACTGATGAAAAATATTGTAGCCGAATCTATAAGTATTGAATCGTCTTTCACGGCTAACCCGATTCCCAAGAAGATCCAGATCAGTCTAAAAGATTGAGGCTGAAATATGAAACGCTTGTAAGCGTTCTTTGCCAACAACAGTTACCCAATCGAAGCCTACACTAACTCAATCCATTCCCAGAACACAAGTAACCTTTACTTTGGTCCTTATCCTGTCTGATAGTATCGAAGAACAAACGCCCTATATAAGAGCATACACTGGCAAATGTTCATAGGACTCCGACACGGCTGTACCGTTACCCGCTGCTATCTATAAATCCCAACTTGACAAAATAATAGGCTAGTCGATAGTTCCTCGCTATTAACGCCCAGAAAGATATATTGAATCTGGTCTTCTCAATCAGATACCTTAATAGAAGCTGCTGCCTCGTAATAGAAAGTAAACTACCTTAATGTTACTGTAGTGGTCTGTTAAAATCGCTGTCACACAAATCTTAGGACACTTGTAATATAGTGTAATTGCTAGTCGGATTGAGTTGGATTGTGTTTCGAATAGAAGATAATTATTATGAATATTACGTAGATCAGCAATCAGTATGCTATTAGAAGTAATAGTGGTAATATCCTTTCAGTGTTTCTGATTAAGTTGTTTATGAGGCAAGCCTGGGTTCGGTAGTGAGCCAATTTGATTGATTATTCAATGGCGATCTATGGTAGTTAAGATGAAGGGCACTATTTGTCAAATATCCCTCTCTGATCTCGAGTTAACTATTATAATGAAGTACTCGTAGTTTCATAAATTGTCAGTGTCCTGGTTTTCAATTCTTTAAGTGCAAAACTCACACAATTTCAGTCAAATTGAACATTTTAACCCGCAGCCTCTGGGCATATGAAACAAGTGTAAAGTTCACAATAATATATATTATCTTCAGTCGTAACATATTCTATTCTCGTCTGTCAGTTGACTTTACTACCCACATCATTATTTTACGACAAGCAAATCACCACAAATTTTATACTGGCTAAATAATTAAAAGCATCCCAATGTCTTCGTGTAATTTAAATGTTACGACCTACATATATTGCTTTAAGATTGAATGTAAAACACATGTCCATTGCACGCTCATAACTTGGACATTTACACCCGACATAACAGTTATTATTTATAGATGAAATATTTATATCTCCATCGTTTATTTCGGTAATATATTCGTTTTCATCATTTACTAGCAATTGACTGCATATCGCTCTGTAATTTATACTTCATATGCAAATAAGTGAACTTTTGGATTTATAAGCTATAAAATTCATTCAAGCTGCGAGAGACCTAAATTATTAAGCGTAATGTTTAAATTAATCGGTTTTAATTCTAGGACATCTGCGCACTAAACTTCGCATTTCAGATGCAAATATTTACTTATTTATAGGGAAGATATCTACACTTAAGGGAAATAAAAAGGAAAAATACAACTCAGACATAAAACTGAGTTAAAATGAAAAATTTGTGCATTCCAAAAATCATACGTGATAATGTCATATTTTATTTGTTATTAAGGATTACCAAATCTTTAACAAAATAAAAATTTGTTACATCATAAAATATAATATACGAGTAAACACACAACCTCAGCTTTGATGGGTTTCTTTCAATAAAAACAATGGTATTTCATTAGATGATCAGCATCGGCATCGCCAACGTTTGAGACACATAATATACTCGTACAAGAAATATGTAACCGTGATATTAGGAATAAATTGTATCATGAATTAAAATATTGGCCATGGAATTTGCATCAATCAAAGCGAGATCTACGCTTTGAAATCTGCAATTAGCTTAATAATTTAACGGACTGACTTGCTACTTAACAATTTTGCTTTGATGTGTCTGATCTGCTTGCTTCCGTACATTTCACAGGAATGAACATATTTACGACTATCTCCGTAGCTCTTGGAAGTACTAGCATAGTATTTATTAGTCGTCCATGTAATACAAACGTGTGAGATGTGTTGTGCGTTGTACCAGCATGTATCTACGTGTGGAATGGACGTCTACATCAATGACACGCGACACGGAATCAAACGCTATACTCTGTACTAAGGCTTTGTTCATACAACTGCTTTTAAATTTTATAATAAGTACTGATAATATTAAAGGCTTCACGTTTCATTTATATTTAAAGTAAATTTTATCTAGTTCTTTTACTTTTTAGCTTAATTTAGACCCTGAATAAAGTACCTAATGTTAATTTTATCTTTTTTTGCAATTCAGTCTTTTGAATTATCGTAAACATTTGAAATACATCCATTGTTTACCAGTTGGGATCGTAGTCACGCAAAGGTTTATATCAACAAAAAAAAGCACGCCAATTATATACGTGACTACTCATGCAGTTTAGATACAATTTGCTGCTGCTAAAGTCAAATTTATAGCAGAACCATCAACCAACCAAGAACCATCTTCCTGCTCTCGTTAAAAGTTGATAGCACCATTCTCAAGTAGAACCACAAAATAAAATACAATACCAACTGCGGCTGTGACATTCACTTCTTCGCTAACATTACTGATTATACCGCGGTCACAAATCTGACCGTAATTGTCAAGTCAAGGGGCAATATAACCCAGCCTTTACGTTGTACAACGCTCGGAAATGTGAATGTCAAGGTACGCTATGTGAGACAAATCTGTGTATTTGAGTGCGGAAATCGATTCTATATGTTTCAACATCTCGATATTGCATGAATTCTTAGTACGACAAATTGTTATGTTGGAGTTTAGGATCAATGTCGTTTCATATGTCTTTATTGTTGGCTTGGTAAAAATACGGTGTATTAACAAAGCTATTAAGATATTTGGACAAATCATACGCAATAAAAGCCCTTTGGAACATTTAGTGGTACAAAGAAACGTAGAGATACTCAGATCACCTACCAGATGGGCAGATCTCATTAAAACATGTTCCAAGTTTTCTCTCATTGAATGTACACGAAGTGCCATGATTAGAGATAAATGAAGAAGTCTTGCCAAAGCAACAACCAACATACCAAACAATCCATGACCACGACCACTCCGCCAGGAATGTACATAATGACTGAGAAGAAGAAAAAGCTATATTTCAATTGTACACTACTTAACAGCTAAAAGCTGCTTTCGGTATTACATTGATCACATTGTAAGAAAAATTTAACATCCCTAGTTTTATCCACCAGTTTCACCTGCGTCATAGTAGAAAATATACGCCTTTGCCACTCAGTACCGTAAGAATTTAAAAAATTGGTCTAATAATGTTTGGTTTATGTATCGAAAAGAAAAGTATAAATATAAATCTTTTCTCTTTTTAATATTCAAAGAGAAAAAAAATATCATAATTGTGTCAAATACAGCCTACAGATACAGTTTCAAATTTCTTAAGCATTTGCATTTTGATAAGCCCAAATCATTTGTGTAAGCACTAGTACCCATAACCCAGAAGTCAGCGACAAGTTTATGAGAAACTTTATAGTCCTACTCCTTAACTCATCTCCTCTTGATTACTGAAATGCTACAAGCGAAGGTGATTACATCACCGTCGATCGCAATCACAGCTTTGTACAAGAAAATTTACGAGACGATCCTTAAGTTATGGTTTTGAACTATTCTTATAGGCCGTTTAGATGAGACAGTCGCAGAACCATCACCTAATATTTTCAGATTAATAATAAATAGGTCGACTACAAAAAATCTTGAATTCAATTCTTTACAGTAGTGTCGAGACCGACTTAAAATATTTTCAGCTTATATAAAATTGCAACAGCTTTTCAACTAGATACAATTACTGTCTCCACAATAGGACACAATTTTCCATTAATTATTTTTTAGCAAACTTAGTAATGACCAAATAAGATCGGTCATCAAATTATTATTTCAACCGAATGTCGTCCACTGCTGAGACATACGCTTCCTGTGATTATCACCTCCCATGTGTGAGGTCAATCTACTGCATCAATCTGTACACGGACATCACACCAGAGTTTATCAGCCTGCTTCCATTTAATTTTGGTAATTTTTGGTCCTATGTCAGTAACTTATGTTCTCGCACATCTTATTATTACTTTCCATTAATCTTTGGATGACGTTAGGCCTTCTAATAGGTAGGTCTAGTAGGTCCCGTAGGTCTTCTAGGTCGTTTCACTCTTATGGTGGTTATTATGAAGATAAATCTCTGGAAGCTGTCACTGTCAGGGTACGCCATACGATTTCCCGCCACTTGCCTGGCCGCACAGGTTCAATGGGCCGCCAACAGCCGTTTTAACTTTTTCAGCCCATTAGTACCTAGATAGATTTTATTCTCATTATTATCATAATTTTTTCAGTCAGGAATTACCCACTTTTAGGTAAACGCTTCCCCTTTCGTTCGTCTTCACACACTATTTTAGTTCTCATGTATGTTCTGTGCTCATATTTTCGTCTAATCACCCCTTAACACGTAACTATTGTGTAAATGATTAACGTATAAGTACGAATCGTGCATCATTTGGCACGCTCGTGTTTATTTATGCCACCGGTTAGTGAACGTTTGACTCAATTTACTGCTTAATCTGATTCTCTAAGGATGATACCTAGTGATGTATCGTTTTAGTTACACAATTTTATGGGTATCAACCGCTATTTCAATTGTTGCCAGCAGGTTGCGAAATCTTTGAACGCAGAACATTTTACTGCATAAATTGGTAAATGATTTGCAATCTTTCGCTTGAATACCTGTGATTAAACAAACCTTGAATTATGATGGCGGCCCAAAGCCGCGACCTAGCAAGCCAATTTAGTGCATTATTGCAACGCACTGAGGTGCACTACATAATTGACGCACTAAATAATCACATACGCATAACAATAGCCAATGTAGGATGTCGAAACAAAAATACAAGATGGTATTCTAACCACAGAACCGCATTAACAATTTGCTTAGCGTTACCCAACTAAATAACTCAATACGGTGTGACAACGTAGCATCGTTTGACAGCGCACTTGTGGATTTCGGCTCGCTAGCTCTCATTTGCGATGTGAATTTACGAGGTAATGCCGTGGCAGGCGGGATAGAGTCGTCAGTCCCATGTAGTGCAACGCTAGGCTATAAATTAGCGCTCGGAGAGGTGTGTTCCCACGAACGCTAAACCGTATCAAGATGGTGGTGCGCGCTACAGCGCCGCTCGAAGCCCTCTCGAAACGGGGACACGGGCGAAATGCTTTATTTTCCCCGCGATTTATTTTCTCTATGTGACATTTTGTTACGTTTTGTTAGCTGTCACTCGCTCACACTTGCAGCGTACATTGTTTCAATTTATGCAACAGCGGTTTCAGTGTTTGTTTGCGGATTATTGAGACATTTTCGTTATGCGCTGTTGTAATGTTAACTCAGCTTATTACTCCCTTCTTTATCTACTGGCTTATCCGACCAACATTTCTTAGAAATAAACTGTTCTAAGGTTTTAAAACTAAAGATTTGACTTTTCCAAAGCCTGTTGCTGAAAGGCGTTCGACTAAAGCTCATTTAAATAAAATTCAAACTAAAACAATTAACTGAACATTCCATCGTCACACGAACAGCAATCACCTTGAGTTTATTGAAATTAATTAATTGAATAAATATGATTAAGCACCACATCCGTAATTGTGATCGATCGTGTGTCCAACGTCCAAACAATGGTATTCGTGGGTTCTGACCGGATAGAAATTACACAGTCGCTATTAATATCCTTGGATCACGATATGAAAGTGGTCGGTGATTTGACGAGATGACAAAGCTCTGAAGGGGCTGACACCGGTGGGCGTGTGATGTTGTATAATCGGGTGTTGAAAGATTGGGCTACCACTCTTTGGACTTAATATGTCTTTGTTAATAATGTACGAATGATTTCTATTGGGTGAGTTCAGTTCGCGTAGGCTGACATTTGAATACTTGGAGATGTATTCGAAAGTTTTAGTTTTATGTTGAGATTGACAGGATTTTTTGGTTTGTAAAAGTACACATAAATGTTATAAATTATTATAACGATTTTAATAAAACCAAAGCTGCATGTTAAGAAAGCTATGTGTATGCATGAGGATGGATGGAGAGGAAGAGGAAGGCCAAAAAAAGAAAATTAGAGATAGTATGACAGGTGTCCTGTAGACAAAATAAAAGAAAAAAACGTGTTGCGCTGACCCCAAATAACACGGGACAAGGGCAGGAAAAAGAAAAAAATTATAGGAGACTATAGGCGTTTTAAAGTATTAGATGTTTATTCTGATCAAAGATTTCAGAAAAAAACTTTATTAATACAGAAAATTTTAATTGGTTACATAAATAACATAAATCCTGAATCCAAAGCTAGGAGATCCTGACATAGCAGTCAGTGAAAAGGATTATGATATCATAGTAATACCTGGGAGCAATGGTGGCCGAGTGCTAAAGGCTCCAACTTACGACTTGTAGGTCCCGGGTCCAAATCCAGCCAGGCGCATTACTTTGTGTAATTTATTTCATCACCACTGCTCTCAAAACGGTGAAGCAAAACATCGTGAGGAAACCGGCATATCCTAGAATAAAAAATTCGAAGACATGTGACATCCATCAATCCGCACTGTGGATTATGGCTCATTCCTTCTCGTAGAAAGGAGGCGTGTGTCCCAGCAGTGGGAACTTTATAAGGCTGATGCAATTATTGCATTGTTTGATTACTTACATTGGCAAGTAATACCAAAAACCTTTTACAAAAAAGTATAGTTTAAGATATGATACGCTTAGTAAAAGCTACACGCAAAATCTTACAGCCAGAACAGGATACGAATTTCCACATAGTTAATGGTTAATATATCAAGTATTAGCAGAACTATATCAGTATCGACTGTCTCATTGTTCTAGCCCAAGTTAAAATTAAGCCACTTCTCATAGGTAGCGGGTGACCCAAAACTGGCGGGACCGTCGGTTCGTGACCCGGCCTGACCCCGATCTAGTAACCGCTCTGTACCCATTGTCTCTTGCATTCGGGGATGGTGTAATTTATAAACTGTTTCATCATTTCATTATCAGCCTCTTTAACGTTCCCCCTGTTGGGACACAGGCCTCCTCTCTAGGAGAGGGAATAGGCCATAATCCATCACGCGGGCCCAGTGCGGGTTGGTGGATGTCACATGTCTTCGTATTTTTGGTTCTAGGACATGCCGGTTTCCTCAGTTTTGAGAGCAGTGGTGATGAAATAAATTACCCAAAGTAATGCGCCTGGCTGGGTTTGAACCCGCAACTTACAACTCGTAAGTCGGGGCCGTTACCGCTCGGCAACCACTGCTCTAAACTGTTTAATTTATCCACAACAAATAAACCCCAATTCAAATAATAATATAATAATAATAATTTGCCTGCAGTGGTCTTCCAGTCCTGTTATAATTTAGGTGTGTTCAAGAATAGAGTGAATAGGTTCTTAATAGATTAGTATGCCTCACCATCGGCGATTTTGTTACTGCTTACCATCGGGTGGGACGCAGTCAAGCACCTATTTATATCAATGAGAAAAATAGTATAATAAAATTCACTTTATGAAGTATGATAGGAGCAAAGAATATTTTAGAAAAAAACTAAATCAAGCTGATTCCATCATTTTTAACGAAATGCAAAATAGAAACATAGAAATGGGTTTTAATCAGTAAAAATTCGACACGCCTACCCGCTTCGCCCTAGAACGTGAAAAGTCATTAGCTGATTTCCCATCTAAAATAAAAAATACAGGCTATCGAAATACATTGCTAAATCAAGTGGTCCTCCAGGGGTTGGGACTAGGCACTTTGTTTTTCATAAATTAATTAATTCATTAATAGTATTTTTAGAATGCCATCATTATTGACCTAAATGTTCCTTCATCGTTTGCGTCATACATACCAAAATACCTGACTTTACTCCACTTTATATCATTGAGTGGCTCTTAAAATTTTAATGACTTTATCTAAAACAGTTTATTGAAAGTTAAATAGCAATTAATAAACTATAACAAATAACGTGGGTGTAAGGAATGTAGTTATTTTACATTGAAATAAAACTTGGAGATAATGTTTTTATTACCACTCACTGAGCGCCGTTTATGACAAATAAAGCTATTATTATTTGTAGGTAACTGTACTTTAAATGAACTTTAAAATATTTATTTTTGTTCTAAATTGCTCAATCATATCACCTACTTTCTGTTGGTTTCTTTTTATAGTTTTCTCCAGATTCTCTCGTAGTACAAATCGCTGCCATGACTTTGAACATGAATGAAGCTTTCAATATTCCTTCAGAAGTATAAAACTTCGAATAAATCAAAACAGCAGAATTTAGATGACTAACAATCATCAATGACAATCACACACATTCGGCGCCTAACGCTATTTCATTTGCACGACAGCACTTATCTCTGTCCTCGTCTATCAGTAACTGCAGGTAATGTAAATGTATTAGTTTCGAGTCCAAGTTTTAACGTATCTTACCTCATCATATATATCAATGGTACAAACTGATTCCTGACATATTCAATAGTCTTTCAGCGCGTTCTTAATATCTTTGCTTCCTCTAATTAGTACTGAAGAACAAGTAAACTAAGCAGCTCCGGATTAAGCCATCTTGAGGCCTGTAGCAAATCCTACCATGAAATCCGTTAAATTTTTGGCAAATGGAAACAAATTTAAAATTTTACAACTTATTTTTCAGGGCGCAGGGACCGTAGGTAGCGAAAGCACCAATTCCATTTTCTATTGATACTTTGTACATCTTTACGCGATCCATTTAGCGACCTAAACTAAACTGCACAAGGTTATAGGGTGTATAACTTTATCCCTCTTTCTCGCTCGCACACCTGACATTTTAACACGTCTGGTGAAGCCTTCGACCTGTTTTTGTGCGTCTGACCAGGGCCCCCTGGTGCGCAAAGCCTGTAGCATTTGCCACTTCTGCTACGTGACTAATTCGGCTCTGCGCTACAAATACCTACTACAAATTGTATCCAATTGCATCGTTTGGGAATGTCTTAGTCGATTCGATATATTTGATAGCAGAATCTGCTCTGGTCAGATCCATTGTTAGACAAAAATCGTCAATTTTTAATGGAAGCCCCATTCAAAAATTTTAATGGGGCTTCTGTAGCTGGAAGTACCTATAAAAATATGTTTAACTTCTCCAAAGATTTGCATCAGCCTTACAAAGTTCCCACTGCTAGGGCACAAGTCTCTTCTTTAAGAGAGGTAATGTAATAGTGTATTACGGCCCACTGGCAATAATCCACCACGTGGGCCCAGTGCAGGTTAGTAGATGTCACTTGTATTCGTTTGAATTTTAGGTTTTAAGGGCATTATAATAAATATATATATAACAGCATGTTTCCGCAAAAGGTCATTTTCCTGTTCACACTCTAGCTCAGTTACTAAGATTGATACGACATTCGTAAATCAAGTTTTCCAATTGCCCACAAATTATTGATTTGCCTCCTAAATACTGAAGCTCTTATGACTTGCAGTACAATAGTCCCCATAGCACCATCATTCGGTTAAGTCTCGTATCAGTAATTGAAATGTGTCGCTCTGACACTTTGGTCATGCATAAGAAATATTGCACAAGCAAAAAAAATAATAATACGCATTTACTTGTGTAAGTCTTTAGATAATTAATTATAATCTTTTAAGAGTGTTAATAATAATTAGACTTATAGCTTGACGGTCACACCTGACATTTTTGCCATGATTGTAAAGGATTTTGCAATGCATTGTAATTTTACAAGTAAAGAGATATTTATGTTTTACTTATACTTTTTACACACAAGGTACAGCCGTCTTAATGCCTGAGTGTGAGATTTAATTTTCTCGGAGATAATTAAATAAATTAAGTTTATTTCGTGGTGATTATTTATTTATTTATAAAAACTTTATGCACTTTACAAAGGCGGACTAAATGCCTCAGGTATTTTCTACCTGTCGACCTTAGTGTGGTGCAGAAACATAACATGGTAGGTGCAACGACAATATTACTACTACTATTATCAATTTATGTTGCGTTTAAATAAAACTTTATGTTGGATACGAAATTCATGGGATTGAAATACAAAAACTACATATTCTTTTGATGAATTTGAGCTTTTGATTTTCATTCATTTTAAAGGAGAATCACCGAACCCTGGTACGAAGGCAAAGATGGAATAGGAATGAAATTTATTCAAACCCACTCCTTTTCCTAGTCAGTAAAAGTTTCATTACTTCCTAGCCTAGCCTTCACTACCCAAGACCTAGAGAAGTCATTTTATTGTGTATCACCTAAAAAAATACTTGTTAATGAATGTTTGTTTAACGTCACTTACTTTCAAAGTCATCTCGTTTGAAACCATTTCAATACATCAGTAGTGTTAAAAAATATATATATATTTAATTCAAAAGACAACAGAATCAACTCAAAATTACACTTGTTAATTCAATAAGACCTTTTACCTCACATGGACGTTCTTGCCGATTCTTTCCCAAAAGGTAACGGCCACTTTTTTTTAACAACTATGATTAATGATGAAAGATACGTTTTTGATGAATTCTGGCACACAAGGTAAGATTTAACTTGTGTTTAGGGTGTCAGCGTCCTCGTCCAACATTTGAACATTACTTAACATTAAGTCATAAGACGAGCACAGTATACTAGGTGTAGGATTCCTGATGACTACAATCCGGGATCTTGTAAGTCAAGAGTGAATAAGTTACTTCTAGGTAAGCGCGCTCTATCGTCGACTGAATCGTCGCTTTCCATCAGGTGAGATAGAGGTCAAGCGCGAACTAACTAACGATCAATAAAAAAAATACTTATAATATTAACAACAACAGATGTTTTACTTGTTCTATTCTATTGAGAACTTTAAAAAATGCACTTAGAGCGGTTCTCTAGCTTCTGACTTTTGACAAGGGCTTGAGTAAAATTTGACATCAGTCAACCATGTATTGCAACAAATCGATGCCATTGCTGCAAACCATTTGCATTACATATCTCTAAACACAATCGTATAAAACAAGAGATGCTTGCACAATCAGTAATTTATCTCATTTGGAAACCATTGTCTTGACCTGTACCTACTGGTCCCGATTAATGATTGGTGACCGATTCCGTTGAAGGATGAAGATTGGTATCGCTCTCGATATTAAGATTACAATGCTCTTTGACTGTCTTGAGATTTGTCAACAATTGTTGTACTCGATTTTGACCGTCTTTTGTCTATTTCTTTTGTTTTTTCTAAAGAAATAATCTGTGTGTGCGGGAGAAAGATAGGGCGCTGCAAATAAGTTGAACCTGTTGATATGGTTACCATTGATACCTGAAAATCTGTTACTCTGCTTTCTGGGTCGATCGCTATTTTGGTTCAACTGATATTTCGCAAATTAAACTTAAAAAATATTGGTTTAAAATTATTTTTCGTTATTTGAGATTATATTAAGAATAGTTTTTTTTTGCTTCATTAGTAAAACTGATGAAGACATTTAGTTGTATTCTTTTGAGCAAAAAAAGAAACAAAATATATAGTACATTTTAGGAGAGGCGGATTTCGCTCGAACCGTAGGCGAGTGTGTTATGGAGCCAAGGGGTGCAGTGACAAATTTGCACGTGTTTACATTCTTCAATATAGTTACGACAACTCTTGGGCTTAACGTCCAGACTCATATACAATAAGTTATTGTGGCGCACAAATGCGGAAAACAGAAAAATGCGTGCCTAAAAGCGATGGGAGAAACCGAGTTTCTGAGTAAGAGTATTGAAAAAGTATTTCGCTAAGCCATTGTCTTAACTCTAGTCCAGATAAATGATTGTGACAGATTTCGTTGAAGGATGGAGATCGTATCAGTATCCATATTAAGATTACAATGCTCTTTACCTTTGTCAAGGTTTGTGGTCTTTAAGCTGTATTGAGTCTTTACTTTTTCTTTTTGTTTTTTCTTTATTAATAACTAGCTTCTGCCCGCGGCTTCGCCCGCATGGTATTGAGGTTGCCTAATAAGAAGTTGTATATCCCACGGGAACCTTATGTTTTCCGGGATAAAAGTAACATAGTGTGCTGTTTTGGAGTATACTCTATCCCTGGGCCAAATTTCATACAGATTCATCAGGCCGTTTTGGCGTGATTGAGTAACGAAACCAAAATAAGAAGTTGTATATCCCACAGGAAACTTATGTTTTTCCGGGATAAAAAGTAGCCTATGTCCTATTCCGGAGTGTGTCCTATGTCTGTGCCAAATTTCATCCAGATCCGTCTAGCCGTTTTGGCGTGATTGAGTAACAAACATCCAAACATCGTAACTTTCGCATTTATAATATTAGTAAGATAATAACCATTTTAAACTACAGTCTACTACGTCAGTATACATAGGCTCGCATTTGACCACTATCTCACCTGATGGTAAGCGATGTGGCCGGCGATGAAGCACGGTTGCCTAGAATAAACGATTCACTCTAGACTTTCCTAAGTTGTAGTTATCCTTTCTTTTTCATTTTCTTTTGTAGCAGTCTTGACAACTTTTAAATCATTTAACTGGCCTCTTCTTCTAGACTAGACTAGATACAAACCGTTCGATAAGACATTATCTTTAGTAGTATATAAGTACTAACATAGGTTATAAGCTTAAATGTTACTGATAATAACCGCTACGGTACCATATTCAACAAAAATTGTTTAAAACGCCTCTACGAGTTGACTTCAGCTCCTCATAATCCTTCCAAAGGTTCAACCCCAGGGTTTTGCTTTTGAGATATATTAACCCATTTTTTTTTATGGTCGGAAAAATTATCGAATGAAAAATCCCGCTCTTGGGCGAAGCGGGAGACAGGGTCAGACTTCTAGTGACTAAACGACCCACCGTTCCTTCCTTAGTACCAGAGCCCAGGTGTTCCGCTTTCGCATCAACCCTTGGCCCCACGCATCAACCCTTAGTCCCAATATTAACCCATATTAATATTAATTTTTTTATTAACAAAAATATAAATCTTACACATGTATAGTTCACAAAACTATCGCACAATGATTCAATAAAAAAAAAATGAACTCTGACTCCTAAACTAGGAAGATTCTGTATCTTAGGAGGCAGAGAATATCCACCAAGAAATTTTATTTTAAATAAATAAATATTTATTATTATTAAGTTATAGAAGCTACGTGAAGCCGCGTGTTTGGAGTTCAAAAGAAGACGAAACGAAAAAATGTTTAGCTACCATTGCAAACCGGATTAATTTATAACAAAAACATTCAACAATAGTCTGGATCCGACCCCCTTTTTCAACGCAAGCAACCGCGGAACACAATGAGCTTCCTCCGGCTGATAAAGACATAACCCGCCACGGTTTACTGTCAACAAATTGTTATAAAAAAAGCTTTTATACAACTATTCTAGGAAGTCAAATTGCCATGCTAAATAAACTTTCCAAAAAGACACAATCACTCGCTATTTCGCACAAAAATAACAAACAATAGACAATCGAAAAACACAAAGAAAAAATGTTTTAAATAGAGAAATGAATATCGTGATTGCACGGTTATCGAGACACAGGCTCGGATCCAAATGTCATGGTGTTTAGGGGAATCTTATGGCTTTTTGTGGAATTTCTATGAAAGGGGGAGGTAACTGTTGAGGTTCATTGAAGAGTTGGAGGGGGAGAGGAGGGACGTGATCACTGGACCGCGTCGGGTCACGCCATGGCTGCCGACCGACGACCTGGCTCGTTTCCATTGGTGTCGAACATTAGGTCGAGGTTTCTGGCATCTGTTGATTGGATATGAACGTTAATTACCTATGTATGATGTGCATTAAGTGTATAAGTACATATAGCCACTATCATTAGTATATTAATATAAAATTCTGTGAAAGAGACAGAAAAAAGCGTGTACTCTTTTTCCTCTGACAAAAGCGCCACCTAGCGGATTTTTTGGGAACTATAACTTTTTGCTAAGAAAAATATATTTTTTTTTATGAAATTTAACAAATATAACTGAAAAAATCCTTTTCATTTTAATTAAAAATTAATAGTAGAATGTGTATTCATTAAAAATGTTCTGAAATGTTGAAATCACGTACGTACGATAAGATTAAAAAATCCCGAGAGCTGTAAATTCTCTTATGTCGGACATCAATGGACAACACCCGACCATCCGACCTCCGACACGGAAGGCAAAGCGTCACGACCCGACAAAAAATCACCACAATACAAGCTCGTGACCGACACTGTCCCATTCAGAACACTGGCTGAGAAAAGCCTACGTGCAACTATTTTCGCACCGAAATGCATTCGATGCGCCACAAAATACGCCTTTGTCACTATCAATAATTAAAAAAGTAAAAATCACAGGCTGTTTTTTACCCTTTTTTTGTTCTATATTTAAATTATTTTATTTTTTTCCAGAAAGTACGATTTTGCTTAGAAAGTTTCGTCCTTTTGTGTTCTTTGTTCAGTAAATGCTTACATTGAGTCGTGACGTCATAAAAAAATTATAAGACTTAAAAAAATAGCATCAAAATCTACTTATTTGATAAGATGTAATTTAGAAAAAAAAAAGTATGAAAGTACGTCGAGACGAAAACTTAGTACCCACCACCACGATAGATGGCGTTGGGATCGAATTAGATCGCGCTATGGTTTCGTTACCGCGATTTGGTTGGGTTCGAGCCGAAACTTCAGTCAAGTTAACTTTGCGCAGAGGCAATATCGTAACCAATGAGGTTAATCCGAGGTGCGATTATTGCTAGTTGAAAACTTTACCAATACCCCGCCGTGTGGACGTGAAATACCGTCCGCGTTGGCAATTTTTGAACGGCCGTAATTGGCCTGAGAATTCTTTGCAATGATTTGCGGCGATATGTGACTGGGGATAGTTCTTGAATCATCTGTGTTGTACCCTCAGAATTTTACGTATTCTCCTGGAGCCTAGAGGGTATGTGCAAACTGTTACCTCGACTCCAGAAATAAGGCAAGGAAGGTACGGGGTAGGTTTTTTAGTCAGTAATAGTCTGACACTGGTCTCCCGCTCCGCCCAAGAGCGGGTTTCGTCATTGGATGATTTTCACCTACCATAAAAAAAAACCCTCAGAATTTTACGTATACCAATTCCTGCGTAGGGTAATTTCGATTGACTTTTTTAATCAAATAAAATTGTTTTTATGAAGCTTATTGAAATGACAACGATTTTACATAGGTACAAGGAATATATCCTACTTTAAATTAAATTAAAATTTTACGACATCAGGTTTAAATTGCATAACAACTGTATTTAAACCTTTCGAATACCGTAACTAAAGACATAACAGACAATAGGTATGCGAACGCCGCTGTTCGTTTGGGGCTCAAGAGTTTAAGCCATCTTGCAGTGTCATCTTCAAATAATGAACAAAAATAAAACCACAATTTTAAATTTCTTTCACGGATTGAGTCGAACATTATTAAAATTGTGATCTATACAATAAAAGGTCAACATCTTTCTGCCCTTGTCTCGTTATATTTGGGGTCGGCACAACACTTTTTTTGAACATTTTTTTCTTCCACCCTATCCTATCACCCGTCATGCTATCACTAACTCCTTTTTCTTTCACATCATTCTTCACACATTCTCTATTTGATTTCTCATAACTATCTTTATAGTCAGATAGATACAAGCTTTTCCGAGTTTGGGGACCACCTTTTTACAAGCTTTTATTTAGTTTCACCTGTCCCGTTGTCTGTCGTTCTGTAATCAAATCTTGCAACTTAAATTTGATCCACTTCCCGGTTTCCGATTGAGCTGAAATTTGGTATACACGTTTAGTTCGGATGACAATGCAATATTATGGAGACATGGAGCTGATCTGATGATGGAATCGCGAGGTAGCCATAGGAACTCTGTAATTAAACGGCACAACCACGTCGAGTTTGGGCTCGTGTGAATCGTCTTGACGAGTTTTATTTAGACCACCGCTGTAAAAGCTTGTTATGAAAAAAAATATTTTCATTGAAAACTTGTTTTAATACCAAAAAGCTGTTAATAGTTACTACTACATTAAGTTACGATAATTTTTAAGCCAAATTCTGTAACAAAGGTTCAATAAATTTATTATTATTATATTAATAATCTATAAAATAAATCATTAATATGCATTATGCGGTCCCTCCTCCAACTTACCGATTAATTCAAACCTTCCATAAATATGATTTTTGTACATTATCATTAAGTTAGACACATGAATGACTTATTAATCAAGTTGCCTGTAATATTGCCGGTCCTACATTAGACATAATTTATCTGCCTGTCTGCGTAAACTGCATACGGTTCTCTAACATGTTGAAATTGTATCCATTAAAATAATTGTTGTTAACGTGAGCTCTGTAATGATTGTTCTGCAGCCTTGCGGTTGGGAAGGAGTAGCGCATACATTAAGCCTTAAGATGGATTTACCATATGGTGTATGCTCTAATTTCTGTGAACTTAGATATGTTGTCTCTGAGTTAAGCAACGACTATTCAAGCTGCTATAGGTATGTTATGCTGCCCAAAATCGGCTGGTACAAAATTTTACTTTGACCTTCCATATATTTTCAGCACTAGTGGGTTATAGGTATACCTACTTCCCCCTTTCCAGTACCGTTTCCTTGCATGCCATATCCAGGACATTCCGATTATTGAAATGGCATCAATTTCTCGGCTAAATACATTAAAACGTCAACTAACTTTCTACCTTCTAACTAGGTACTCTAGAATCTTGCTTATTACTAAGTTAGATATAATGAAAAATACAAAGCCAAAATTATTCACCTGAGTACTACGTCTTCTGTCGCAAAGAAAAGGGCGCTTTATAATATTGATAACAGTTAATCATACTTGTAACATAATCTGGGCTTTTAAAACAAATGACCGTCACTAAAAGGATTTAAAATCGATACAAACATTCGGGCGGATTACGTTTCGATCCAGATTTTATACTCATGATTTGACATTCATACCCGGTGAAAGCGCTCGCTTATTACCAATCGATTCAGACGATAATCGATCGTTGGGTTCGCATAATCGCATTAGCACCACGGGGGGTCCCGCTGTACGCGTGCCATTGCACTTCGTTTAGTGTTAAAACTGTATGTAGGTAAGAAACCTACCGACTTTTATTTTGCAATAGACCCCTTATCTACATTGTTCAGTCTTCAAAATCAAGGCTCAGTTTACTCTACATTGTACTAATTAGCTTTCAAATTCTCATGTACAAAGTGACAGCTTATTTGTTATCCGAACGGAAATATTGGCCAATGTTTTGTCTGCTCACTGCGTTACGAAACGTGGAATCAATCAAAGCTGTACTTATCGAAATTAAAGGACGTTGCAACCACGATCTTTGTGAGATGGATCGCTGAGCCTTTAATATCAAAGTGTATAATATTAATTACATATCCTTGCATGTCCCGGGCACCCATTCCGTCATTAAAAATTCAAAATTAGCTGCTTACAAGTCTTATTATAAATGTGGGTGTTAAAATGTCGCGTAATTTTAAGGTTGTGCTGTGAGTCATTATGGGCAAATGAGTGATTTAGGTGGCTGAGTGGTGTGATAAAATATGTGACGGCTTCGGCGGCCGGTCGGTGGCGTGCGAGGAATGTCAGTCGGGAGCCGAAGCCGTACGACGCGGTGACGATAATCAGATGCAATGGATGCGTGAAATTACTTGAGACGCACCGCAGGATTATTTTGGATATCATTTTTGAGATATATGCGAAGGTAATCAATGCAATTGAAAATGTTTCTTAAGACTTAGGAAAGAATTCTATGGAGTTAAGACTATTGACATTTATATAACAGCTCCAGAGATAATCGACGAAGCCATAATAATTCTTCAATAATGAAACTGATGGTAGAAGCATACGTGAAAAAGGCAATAATCCTTAACTATCTGACTTTAATTCTTAGACTGGCAGTTCAAAAGACAGCCCATAATTAAATCCTGGCCATGAACTATATCAATAGCTCATACATATTCAAGATCCCACAGAACCCATACAAATATAAATCTCAGGCATGATAGCGCGGGCGGTATCAGGCGTGATTCATACGCTCTCATTACTGACAGATGGCAGCGTAATAGCTCGATTGATTTACGATACAGCTCGATTTAATCGTTGCGTAATCGAGGATCGAATATCGATATCGATTCTCTTGACGCGATTGTATCGTCCTTTTATCGAATAAAACACGCGTCTCGCTGTGGGAACGTTGAGTGATGATGCTTTTGAGTTGCGGTTTGTGTATTTTAATGATAGGCTTGAATATGTTTATTCTTGAAGCAGCATTGAGCTTTTCATTTGATGTAATGACATTTTCAATTGCTTATTTAGTCTTCTAAGTATATTCAAGTTCTGTTTTGACCTTTATGTTTTTTGTATGATTCTGTCAAAGTTGTCATCCGAACCAATCACTCGTCTTCGTCTTCAGTAGTTAACTAACCCAGCTGCTTCGCATTTGAATTTTCGTAATCTACCACTGACGACTTAACAGCTTCAAGTGTCACCAGTCTCTAAAGATACATATTCAAATCTGCACCTGCTACTCAAGTTTCCAAAAAAGTGGTCCTGGTCGTCCGTCTCGTTGTCAAGTCGAAACTAATTGTAACAAAGTGTAAGGACAAATGCTCGGTACAGTCGTCGGTACGCAGGTGGTGGTCGCGTGTGTACTATCTCAGGCTACCGACGCTTTTTACCATATCTCCGACAAGGGACAAGCCGTATTTGTTACTTGACTATCGAATTCCACACGCACTTCATAATGTAGAAGTTAATTTATATGAATTTCAACTTTAATGCGTTGCACATTATTTATTAAATTTATTATCTGTCTTTTACTGCAGCTCTTCGTTTAATTGCATTAGTTAGAGACTGGCATGAACTATTATTATGTACCTTTATAAGAATACTGTCCGTCAGTTAGCTTATCTTTACAAACAATAAGGCGGCCAAAATAATTAGTGTTTTGGCCACTTGTTGGCCGTTGTTACGGCAAATAAGCGGACTATAATGATCTTCTACCATTTTGACTCTCATATTGTTATTTATCTTCATCATCTGCCTTATACCTATCGATATATATTTACTACGCACCAAATTAGCCACTTTTCTTCGCATAAGTGATCTGCATGCGAAGAAAAGTGACTTTTATATTGATAACATTAATACAGTTTTGACGTTTCAGCGCTGTAAGTTTTAACTTTTCAGTATTTTGACAAATAGTTTCTATGAACATGCTTGTCTATCACTAGGTTGATACTTTTGTCTTACTTATAGACTATTTCTCTTTTGTCCATTATTTCTGAATTGCAATCAATCATATCAGTATTGTAACTGATTAGTTCTATTTCACCTACCGACCTATCATTTCTCACTTCCCTTCCTATCCCATCCTCTCGAATTTGCTCTTTTGTTTTCACATCTCTTTCCAATGACACTACAGCATTTTATTTCTCATTTCTCCGTGCAGGATGAACGTCTAAATCCCCAGTCCGTACGTTTGTCACAGCGGCGACAGGTAACATGCCCTGCCGATAACACTTCTTGTATATTGTAACCGTTTTGGCAGCTCGGTGACGTTTTATCGATGTTTCTTTTACGGTTCGGTTTATTTGCATATCGTATTTCTGGGTATTTTGTTGTTGTTTATTTGCTTTTGCTTCGTTTGTAAGGTTTGTAGTAAACTGTTTTGGGTTTGGAAGCGTCGGAAAGAAAGTGAGAACAGAAAATTTTGTTTGCTTCCTTTTTCTTGTTAGGTACAAAAGAGTAATTATTATGGACTATAGGAAAATTTTCAGAGCTGAGTTTGTTACATGTAACAAAAATAAAGAATCAAATGCCATAAAACGCCTTCTTTGTAAGATTATAAAAATCTATTGCGCTTCACCTTCAAGTTTTACTAGATCTTTTTAAGCTCTTCAAATAGTCATTTTGAAGCACTTATTTAAAAATTGAGTGGTTTTTTTTTTGTACATTTATCTTCGATAACTTCGCAAATAGCATATCTATTATAGTTCAAACACATCGGAGTAAGGTCTTCGACACGAGACAACATTCGGCACGGGCCAACCGGCCAGTAATTATTTTAAGTGTCAATAAATAATAAAGTCGGCCGCGCGCCGTTGAGTGCCCGTCCATCTCTCTTATCTCAATTCTTAATGCGCCTCTTTGCTCGTTATTCTTTTTTCAAAACCTTTTTATTTCCTTTTTCGTTTATGTCATCCAGTGGAGAGGTTAAATTCTGTGTTGACAGCATGAAGGTTTTACGTTTTAATCTGGGCTTTATGGGCGTTTAATCGCTTGTATTAGAAAGAGTACCTCGTCGTTTATTTCTTGTTATAAAAACTTATCTATTTTACGTTCACTGATGGAGGTAAAACCGAATGTGTGTTATTGTATTTTAATATATTCAAATTCAAAGTAAAGCACGGCTGTTGGTTTAACTGTCGAGTAATAAAACGTAGGTAAGATACGGTTGACTAAAATTAACAATGCGATCTAAATAAAGTTGATATAATAAATCAAAATGTAACAAGTGGACATGGTTTTGTTGTGTTTGGGAACACAGCGGTCCATCGATCACGGCGCGTTCGGCTCTGGATTTATGTTAGGTAATTGCGGTGCGTGCGCAACTTGTGCGCACAACGAGCGATGCCTTCGACGTTGCGTTGTTTTTTAACGGTTAATGTCTTGATATCTCTGTTAATGTGGCAGCGAAGTGCAAGTTTATTATTATTCGCATCTTAACACTTTCAATAAGTTTAATGCAAATGTTAGCGTGTGTAAACAGCGAATCAAATGTTGTATCTACCGTAGCATTTAAACTGATGCTTTAAACGGTTTGTTGTTTTGTATATTTGAGTTTGTTAAGCGCAGTGGTAGACGAGTGGTAACGGCCCTGATTTACGAGTTGTAGGTCGCAGGTTCAATTCAGCCAGGCACATTACTTGTGTAATTTATTTCATCACCACGTCTCTCAAAACGGTGAAGGAAAACATCGTGAGGAAACCGGCATGTCCTAGAAACAAAAAATCGAAGAAATATAACATCCAACAATCTGCTCTGGGCCCGCGTGGTAGATTATAGCCCCATTCCTTCTCCTAGAGTTCCCACTCCTGGGACACAAGCCTCCTCGGCTTGTGTCCCAGGAGTGGGAACTTTATAACGCTGATACAATGCAATGGAATATTTGTTCTGACATTTGTGGTGTAAAGTTTTGTAGTAAAAACACACAAGTTTGAGAAGAGGCCAAGGTCAGTAGACGAAGTTCAGTTGTGGTTAGAGACCGCTGGGCCGGGGTTAGATTAGTGTAATCTTCGCCACAACTCTGTCAAGGTTTCCAATTATGAGTTTATATACTTACGTGGTCATTACAGCGATTGAGTCCTAGACTTTTAGCAAATATTTGAATGATTGTTTTTTTTTTTTGATGATTGCAAAGAATGAATTGTCTTTTTTTTCATTGTTGTAAAGGTCGTTCGAATTAATTGTTTTTAATAGCTTCTTTTGATAGACCAAATCTAATCTAAGGTCGGCTGGTAGAATATGTGTAAGGCATTAAGTTCGTCTTTGTACAGTATTTCTTAATCTACACTAATATAATAAAGAGGTAAAGTTTGTTTTTTTATTTTTTTGTTTGTAGGAGGTAATCTCTGGAACTAATGGTTCGATTGGAAAAATTTTAGCAACAATAGAAAGCTGCTTTACTCCTGAGTGACATAGGCTATATTTTATGTACGCGGGCGAAGCCGCTGACAAAAGCTAGTAGTCTATAAAGTTTATATAAATTCATAAGCCGCGGCTTTTATTATTTGTAAGCTTGCGCTAGTCCCCTATCTCACCTGATAGTATAGTACGTCTGTCGGATCTTGGCAAGTCTGAAGTTAAGCTCTAAGAAGTTTAGCGCTTGAGTATAAGAACAAAAAGATATGTTTGATTTGCAGTTCTAAAAAAAAGGTTACATATTTGCTACGCAATTACTTTTGTTCACCAATCAGTACTCTTCCGAACGCAATGCCGAGCTTTTTTTGGAATAATTGAAATCATCTTTAAAAGGGTTCGTGTCTGAAAGGAAGGCTCTAGCCTTGGCATGGATGGCGGCGTAAGAACGGGGTAGGTTGTTTAGTCAGTAATAGTCTGACACTGTTTATTCCCGCTCCATTCATTGGATGATTTTTACTTACCATAAAAACACACGCAAGATTTTATTCTTTTTATTCAATGTTGGAATTTTATTTCGCTAAACCGTTTTTTCTTCGACTGATTCCCGAAAAACAAAATGCACTAAGTGCAGAATATTTGGAGTACCATTTTGTTTTTCTTCCTTCCTCTAAACGCTTCCTGCGACGCCGATCTGTCGCATCACTAAACGCAAGCTTTATGAAAGTCTGACGTCAGTGATACAGCAACTAAACAAAGCAAGGGTGCAGCCAGCAAGTTTAGTAATCTTGCTAATGAGAGGGGACATCTCTGGCGCTGAGTCGCTCTGTGATTAGCGCGCCGCGTGGCGCCACCGCAAGCGCCTTGTCATTTCACCGGTACCCGGACTGAGTAGACGGGCGCTGCGGACTTTTTTGGTTACATCCATCCTTACCAAGATTACTAGTATTTCATAAATACTATGCAAATCGTCGGTCGGATATCCCAGGCGGCTTTATTAAAGTTTTAAAAGTTTTATTCGACCAGTATGAGACTTCTCGAATAGCTTCGTCGTTTACCGCATTTAGATCTTAGAAGATACAGTTCAGGTCGTGAAGGGCCACAAGACTTCTTTCTTAATCTTTCTTTCTTATCCTGCGAAGTTTTAATGGGTAATGGTTAAATCTACTGCAATTTAATGAAATGTTTAAATATTTTTGTAATTTTATTTATGTGATATAATTTTAACTACCTTACATCTTTTAATCTATAGCTGTCCAGCTGGTGGATCGGCCTCTGTAAACGTACTGTATCAAGAAGCAGCATTTTTTATGGTGGGAAAAATCATTTAATAACGAATCCTGCCCTTGGGTTGAGCAGGAAAGTTTGTCAGACTCTTACTGACTATACTACTCACATTGTTTCTTCCTTCCCTTGATCCCCCCGCTGTTACGCTTTCGCATTAACCCTTGGCCCCAGGAGGCTTTGATTCAACTGGGCTCCTTAAGGAAATCAAATTTTATGGAGTTGATAGCATGTCATTCCTCCTATTCTTTTGATTAGTATTCTAAAATGTTAACGAATGTAGATTATGTATCAACTTGGCTAGGCCTGCAGGGGCTGCATTGCTACATTGTTGCAAAGAGTTACCGCGACCCTGGGCAGCTGACGGAACATGAGTTGAAGTCTAGAGAGAGAGAATTTAATTTTTAATCATTTGAAGATTACCAACGGATATGTTATTTTTTGAAAAAAGGGTCTTACAGGCCCTTCAGTTTCAGAAGGCTTTATTCTTTGAACAATATCTATCCCAGCTTGCCTGCGCCTGTGACAAAGTCTCCCGTGTGCCTTGTCCTGATTACGAAAGGCGTTTTTCGGTGGGTATTGTCGGTGTCGCTAAATCTAAACGCGACTGCAACTAAATCCGGCTCCCTATAATCCTTTTGTTTTGTATTTTCACTTGACGCTAACTGTTACTTTGGTTGCGATACCAAATGTTTGTGCCTTTCAAAAGATAATGTGGATAAAATATAGCTAGTATGTTTAGTGTAACCGAATATTATTCACGAAGCCAAATTAGATACATCTTTAATTATGTTGAATATTTCATACCAAAAAGTGGATGAAATGAGAAACAAGGAACCGCAGTCCTGAGTACATGATTTTATTTTACGCATTTCCGAGTTAAAGGGTCTTGATAGACTGACAAAACTAAATAATACAGGATTGAGAACCTCCTCTATTTTTGAAGTTGGTCAAATCAGTGCATAAAATAAAGCGGCGACCTAAAATAAAGTAGAATAAAAAATCGTAAACTGTAGCCTCAGGACGTAAAGAAAACAATTATTTTTGGTAAGATATGATCATATGACTTCTCCTGCGCCACCTGTATTTTTACAACCTGTGGTGCCCTTCGGGTTCTAGGAGCCTCAGCCTCGGACAGGCATCGGTCCTAATAGGCCCCGTCCATTTTACTGACATCTCACAAGGGCTTTCATGGTAAGGCCGTGTTAAAATAGCAGGCGGGTGAGCGAGAAAGAGAGCTATACATAGGTACTCCCTAATATAGCTCAATCGGTTTTAGTTTAGATCGTAAAATGAATCGTGTGAAGAGCTAATGGTAGGGCCTCTGAACCTTATCAGATAGCGATGGATATCAGTAGTGCAAGGAGAATTTGAGATCTTACGTAAAATAATATTTAAGAAAAAACGTTTACCATGACCAACCATACCATTACACAGTGAAAAGTAATATTTGACTGTTCTTTTTTGAAAAAAATATGTTATTATCTATTGCAAACAGTGACTTTGAATATGTTTAATTACTTTTGCGTGTCTTCAAAACAATTGAACGAACACACCACGGATATTCAATTCTCAGATCTCAAAATAATCGATTCCAATTATTCGCATAAAAATGATATCTTCATTCATCTTTGTCTATGCCAATTACTGTCCTAGTTTGATGTTGCTCAATGTTATTATAATTTGTATAATATTCTTACAAGTTTACGCTATTAGTATTAAATCTAAATGTCTGTGAATCATCTATATTTGCATGAATCAAGATTATTTGCCCTCATCATTTAACTAATGACCCTCATTGAATCTGTGTGTTATGCGTGACTTGAGTATGTATACATATGGAAATCTTTAAGTTAAGAGTGAATAGGTTACTTCTAAGCGCGCTCCATCGTCAACAGCATCATCGCTTTCCATCAAGTAAGATCAAACGCGAACCTATAACCAATAAAAAAATCATTTTAACAGAAGGACGTCCACTGATCCTCACGTCCCTCACGATATCATTGGTCCAATGCGTGGGAAACTCAGAAACTGCATCTTCCGCTGCGCCCAAGTGTCCACTGTCACTTAAGTTTAGCAATCCATTAGGCTATATAAACGATCTTGGCAGATACCTTCATTCCTCATTCATTACGCAAGGAAACTCCGAGCATAGCCCTCTCCGAAGCTTTTAGTGATTTTAGGCCTAATAAGGCCCACTGCTCTCAAAACGGTGAAGGAAAACATCGTGAGGAAATCGCCATCGGTCCTAGAACCAAAAATTCGAAGACTTGTGACATCCACCAATCCGCACTGGGCCCGCGTGGTGGATTCCCATTTCCTCTCATAGAGAGGAGGCCTCTGTCCCAGCAGTGGGAAAACTACAAAGGATAATGAGGAATGCCTATTGTAAGCGACCATATTGTCAGATCTATCATTATGTCATCATTGACAACATGCACTTATCATAGACTTTTATCCTGAGACACTGTTATACTCGTAGTAAGTATGTCGGATGGTCCCAATACCGCGCAGCTTCCCGAACTTATAAAACATCAGAAGCTAGTGCATGGTTCCAAATATCGGAACTAGAGCATAGGAGACTAACCGTATTTCCCCTCTCAAACAAAAAAGTCCACCTGATCCAGAATCTCCTTTTACGCAACTTCTTGGAAATATTTACCCCAGTACGCATCGCTAATGGATTCTCAGAGTAAAATAAACACAGTCGGTCAGCAGTGATAGCGCTGTTTGAAGGACGAGATGCTGCGAGCCCCGAGGCGTGTCATCGATAATTATGCTCGCGCCCTGACCCCTTCAGGTACCGTCGTGTACATAGGCTTTAGCTATTCAAATTTGTGATAAACTAGCCGTTGTCTGCGATTTTGTTTGCGTTTGTTCAGAATTTTATGGTATTTTTTTTGTGCGAATACTTAATACTTATTCTAAAACTAGCGACCTGCCTCAGCTTCGCTAGGGTGCTTAGCTGATATCAAATATGCATGAATCACTCTATAAAAAAACCACATCAAAATCTGTTGCGTAGTTTTAAAGATTAAAAGCATTCATAGGGAGGAAGCGACTTTGTTTTATACTATGTAATGATGATATTCTACAAATGTCACACAACGTCGTCTAGTCCCAAGCTAAGCAGAGCTTGTGTTATGGGTACTAGACAACTGATAAACATACTTATATATTTCTAAATACATAGATATTATAGATAAATTACACTCAGACACAGAACAAATGTTTGAGCTCATCACACAAACATTTATCCTGGGGGGGAATTGAACCCACGATTTTTTTTATAGATTGAGTGATTCAAGAGGAAGGTTTATGTGTATAATACATGCATAATATATTCAATATCAGTACTCGTGCGAAGCTGGGGCGGGACGCTAGTATTACATATTACAATCTAAGTCCAATATATACACATGAGTCACCGAGTGTACGTTTCCATGAAGCACGTAAGCTGGCAGGCAGCTAATAGCGCACGTAACGCAGCCAGTGATGAGGTGGCGTCATGCACCGTTTAGCAGCCCTAGTCAACCTTTGACCAGAATGACCAGTTCAACTATGGAGGAACGCGCCACTTAAATATATCTCAGCCTTTAAGATGAAGGAAATATGAATATGTGATGATGTAAGACACTAACTTTTGTCAGCGGCTTCGCCCGCGTACATAAAATATAGCCTATGTCACTCAAGAGTAAATCAGCTTTCTATTGTTTCTAAAATTTTTCCAATCGGACCAGTAGTTTCAGAGATTACCTCATACAAACAAAAAAACAAACTTTACCTGTTTATTATATTAGTGTAGATAATTTGTGTATACCTAGGTCACATATTCTGGGGCCAAGGGTTATTGCAAAAGCGTTACACCAAGGCTCTGGGACTAAGGCAGGAAGGAACGGTGGATCGTTTAGTCAGTAGATGTCTGACACTGCTTCCCGCTCCGCCCAAGGGTGGGATTCGTCATTCGATGATTTTTACCTACCATAAAAAAGTTATAACGTCCATCAACTCACGTGCAGGTCATGATTTGACGCCACCAACATTAAATAGACTCGCCGCTAATGAGTTATGTTCGTAATTACCTGGTTTATTTGTGTATTTATTAGGCAGTTTGCAAGTTTTTGTGACAAGGTTGCCACTCGTGACTTTGTATTTTATTTCCCTAATTTAGACATTCTGAAATGCCTAATCTTTATATTTTTTACTATTGGCCGAAATTAAAAATGTTGAGGTGTGAAAAAAAAAAGGCAAAAGTGAGGAATATATTAGAGGGCGTTTGAGAGTAGCGCCAGTGACAGAAAAGTTGAAGGGGAATCTGTATGTCTTGGTATGGTCATGTAAAGAGAAGGGAAGAAGTGATTTAGACCTCCTCTCTAGCAGAGGGAATGGCCGTAATCCACCACGCGGGCCCAGTTCGGATTGGAGGATCTCACGCGTATTCGAATTTTCGGTTCTAGGACATGCTGGTTTCCTCATGAAGTGTACGTAATTGTCAATAACAATTTATAAAACCCTCCTAATGTTATAATTGTTCTTCCGCAGAGCTCGACGTCCCCTGTGGAAGAGAAGCCCAGCAGTGAGACGAGCTACGTGGTGGGCACGTGGCCGCAGAGTACTCCTGGCCACACTGGGTACCTCACCGTCGCCACGCAACCGCCGCATGCACGTAGTAAGATGCATTCAATATTTTTATTACCTAAAAGAAAGTACCTTCTTTTTTGAGATAGAGCGAGAGATCTTGTCAAACTTTAACAGAATAAAATCTTCTTTTCCAGGTTTTTTTTTATGGTAGTTAAAAATCATCCAATGACGAATCCCGCCCTTGGGGGGAGCGGGAAACAATGTCAGACTCTTACTTACTAAACAACCTACCCCATTCCTACGTTGCAATATATACCAGGGCCAGAGCCTTCCTTTCAGACGCGAACCCTTGGCCCCTGTTGGCTTCGACCCTTCTGCAGGGTCCCTACGGTTTGTTGACAACACTTTAAGGAGTTGTCAGCAAATGTAGAGGCCCAACTGCAGGGCCGAAGCCTACAGGGGCCCTGATCCGGGTTCTGAAAGAAATGAACGAGTTGGGTCGTTTAGTCAGTAAGAGTCTGACACTGTTTCCTGCCCCACCCTAGGGCGGGATTTGTCATTAGATGATTTTTCCTACCATAAAAAAAACACTATCACGTGTGCGTTAAAAAACAACTCTCACTATCTCTATAGCAACACGCAGAACTTTATCTTATGGATATTATGTCGCAGCCATCTTTTTAAATTAGCCATCAATCAAACAGCCGGCATTCAATCAATACAACTAGTCATCTTGATGACCGCAACGTTTAACCAGATGGATGAATATTGTGTAGTCATATCGAAAGGGCTAACCTGCCGTGCAGATACTAAAACGCAGTAAAAGTATTGTAAAATACGCTATTTTACTGCGTTTTAGGGTCTGCACGGCAGTAACATTCAATAAGCCAAGCTGTTAAATGTTGAGTGATTTTAGTTCAAACAACTATCGGCCTAGGCATCCAATTAAATACCGGACGTTTAACGAACCCCCCCAGGCGTCCAATTAGATGGCTAATTTTAACCTGATGACTGCGATAGATACATATTATGTATATGAATCAATATAACACTCACTTCTGTTACAGGTAAAGCAAAAAAATTAAAACCAGAAAACGATGACGACAAGAGTTCGTCAGAAAATGGTGACAAGATGGTTATTGACGAAACTGTATGATAATTGTGAATGAGATTATTTTTAATAATAAAACCAATTGAGAAGAAAGATACTTTTATTTTAATAAAATATGTATCAGTGACTTAAGACTCCATTCATCTGCCATAGCCAGAATTCGATAAAAGACTCATATTCTTTTTTTTGTTATTTGTCATCATCATCACCATAATTTCAGCCGTAAGACGTCCAATGCTAGACATAGGCCTCCCCCAAGCGCCGCCACAAAAAACAGTCTTAAATCCAAGCGAAGCGAAACAGAAAACAGTGTCAGACTCTTACTGACTAAATACCCCACCCCCTTCCTTCTTTGCCTTTCGCACTGGGGCCAAGCCTTCCTGTAAGAAAGAGACCCTGGGCCCCAGTAAGCTTCAACTCTTTTGTAGTCCCTACGGTTTTGCTGACAACTCCTTGAGGTCCGGACCACTATCGGACGACCGGACGGCGAGCTACCCATTGCTTACAATTTGTATAGAAGTAGGTAATCAAAAAATGTAGGGTAGTCGGAAAATATTTGCTTAGGTACATCGTAAACTGGAAGCGGTATACACTAAGGTGCGCTTGGTTTGTTAAAAATGTGTAATTTTGGGTATTTTTTAAATATTGACATTGGTTTGGTTTTTTAATATTATTTGGTTTATTATAAAGTGCAACAACGCGTGGTGAGTATAATTGTATATTTTTTCACGTTTATTCGCTAGATGGTACTACTTCCACTACGTAAATCAACCTCAGCGCCACACGTGGATGCACCTGGAACTAACTGACAGTACATAGCAACCCAGCATTCCTTTGACATTGTTGTGTCGTTTTTCGTACCGCGCGCATGTTGCTTGAATTTAATACATGCAAACCACAATTTTGTTTAATTCTTTTTATCATTATACCTACTTGTGTTAACTTTCGAGATTAAAGTAAAAACTGACCGTTTATTTTTCCGTTACATAAATTATTTCGTTTTGAAAATGGAAAGTGGACGACAGTTTATAACTTCGGGGGCATTCAAGGATGTGGAAGTCTCCGTTAATCGGCGCTGGACCTGATCACAAAATATATTGAAGCTTTGAAGTACAATGTCTGGTAAGTCATTTTAGATAGATAGATAGATATACACTTTATTTTTTTTTTCACTTTCTTTTTTTTTGTACTTTATTTTGGGAAATTTACGTTGCAATGCAGCCAAAATGATCTTGTGTTAGTACAGAGTCTACGTCACCAAGCGAATGCCGGCGTTCGCACACCTATTGTTTTTCTATCTTTTGTGTTCAATTACTATATTTAAAAGGTAGTGAAATTCTTGGAATTCTTGTTTCAAGTTTTTAATTTTTTTTTCTCTGTGTACCTACCTACCGGGCGTTTACAAATACATTTTTCAAATTATTTGAGTAGCTAAATCGAGCTCAGATTTTACAGTTTTATTCGATCTTTAACTTTTTTATATACAGAAGTTTACCCCTGGACTACCTGTAAACACTCAAGAAAAAAACCCCAGGAAGAATCATCTGACCTTGCAACTTTGATGATCAAAAGAGCCGAAAATGTACTATTACCAGAAGTAAGCTCAATGTGCTTTCTGTGATTTCGTCCACCATACTACCACGCCTTTTTTAGTCGTAAGATTTTTTATATGATCTTGTCAACAAAACGAACATCATTTTTTTTTAATAGATAGAGTGATTCAAGAGTAAGGTTTATGTGTATAATACATGCATAATATATTCAATATCATTACCCGTGCGAAGCTGGGGCGGGTCGTTTGTATACTTATATATTTCTAAATACATACATATCTTTACATAGTATAAAACAAAGTTGCTTGCTCCCTATATATGCTTAGATCTTTAAAAGTACGCAACGGATTTTGATGCGGTTTTTTTTAATAGATAGAGTGCTTCAAGAGGTAGGTTTAAGTGTATAATACACGTATAATATATACTCGTGTGAAGCTGGGGCGGGTAGCTAGTTATAGATAAATGACACCTAGACACTACAAATGATTGAGCTCATCACACAAACATTTGTCCTGGGTGAGAATTGAACCCACGACCCCCGGCGTAACAGTCAGGGTCACTAACCACTAGACCAACAGGTCAGTCAAATTTAGTAAGTACTTTAGTTTTTATTATTCTTCTGCTATTGATACTGGATAGTAACCTTTCTTCAAATTGTTCGTATAGATAAAATACCAATGAAAATGTCATTGGTATTCTTTCATTCTCTGATAGTATTGTGGGTAACTCACATATATTTATACAGTTTACACACTATACGTAGGTAAACAATAAATATACAAATCACCAACATCTATTTAAATATATATATATATTTCCGAGTTGACAACACTACACAAGTGCACTAACACTGAACATCATACAGACAATTGACGTTACGCATTGGAAACGCGCACTGTCGATGACGCGCCGGCGATGTATTTCCTTCTACCGCCGTGTTGTTATATTAATTTCTCACTAGTCACTATCTATCCTGTCTGAGAGTCGTACGTGCGCTCGCGCTAATTAAAAGTTGTTCGCGAAATCTACCCGCGGAAAGCTACTGGGGCCCTAGACAAGTGGCAATTGCTCCGTGTCGAATCCATTTCTAAGTTCGATTTCGCCTTAACGATGTCGACCACAAAATGGTAGACAAAGTGACATCGACTAACATATCGATAAGTCGAAGTGTTGGTTCGATAAAATAACAACTTCTTGGCTATGATTAGGTGAAATGTACGAGTTGCTCATTGCCCTTTTCCCGCGAGATAGCGCTGAAGTCAACATTTTTAGTTTTATCCTGTTTTGAGTGTAATTAGAACAATATTAAGTCTCAGAAATAATGGTGCGACAATTGGATATTTCACTTTATCGAAATCAGTCAAAATACGGCATAAAAACCCTTCTGATTCGCCATACAGTACGAAAATAATATCTAACTCTGCATATAGTATCGTTTACACACACAAAGACAAGATTGACAACTTTAAATCAAAAGCATTCAACCAAAATTTACCACTAGATGGCGTGCATTTAAAAGTTATTACCCTGGATTCTGTAGAAATTATATCTGGGCACGTCTGGGGGGACTAGTTTGAAATAAAGAATGCCACCTGATACGATTATATGATAAAAATAAAAATATTTCAGGTGTAAATTGTTTAATTGACTAATCATTTTGGGAATTAAATGAATGTCAATAATGCAATGTGAGACAGTTTTATTTTACTACTTTATACAACTATTTATTATTACAGTATCTAGTGACATAAATGCTTGATACATGACTGTTTACTAAAACAAACAATGATCTTCAAAATATTTAATCCATATGCAAGTTACAATTAAATACAAACAGAAAAAACTATTAATCATAAACAAGACCACAAATTTAAAACACAATTTAGATTTACAAACAGCAACCAAGAAGGTGGAAAAATGTTTGATAATATCTAAGCATCCATAAACACATACTTTTTAGTATAACCTATACATAACAAACCAATGGTTATATACATATCTGCTAAAATATGATTTTAGTTGTCAAGGAAATAAAAAGGCAACTTCAACTTGTTTTTCAAAAACCTGAAAAGTGTCAATGTATTCATCACATCATATTGTACATCATGATGACAACACCATTTCAGGTTTCTGATTACAAAAAAAAAAATGATTGAAAACATTGATAATGTATATTCTAAAGACACTAATATAACTTTCAACATGTTATTTTCACTGTTCCTGACTGCGTTATTATGCAATATTAGAGCAAAGTTTTTCTGTTTTCTAGTGCGTCTACCTCTAGCTTTGAATTTGCTCGGTAATGATGGAGAAAACACTTGCATCTCAGTTACGGCTCTCATTTTCAATTACACCTGTAACAAATTTATACAAGATTATAAAACAATAAAATGGGCCTCTTTATGAGATTTGAAACAGGAACACAATTTATTCACGTATCATGCATGTAATGTTTGGTCCGTCATTATTATAACTAGGTCATCATTTTCCATATTTATCAAATATACTGGTAAGATCCAACTTGTATAAGTTGTGTGTGGTTGTATGTGTATACACATGATGCAGAAAAACTTACCATCTGGACTGCTAGCTAAACATCAAAATTCTTCATCAATGAAAAGATCTGAAGGCCACCTCAGTTTTATTATACTTTGTATAAGTATACTTTTTGGCAAATTTTTTTCTTTGTTTTAATTTTGCTGTCTATGCTTGTGACTTGGTATTATAATATGGTGTTTGCAAACCTGTAAAAGAAAAAATGTGTGTCGTAAATATTTTAAAAATTGCATTGTCATAGTTCTATAAAAACAGAAATTACACTTGTACATTTCTGATTACATTACCGTTCCAAATTGACTAGTTGTCAGGCGGTTACTCCGATGAGTAGTATATAAAGCATTTTAATGCTACTACAGTAAACATTATAATGAAAGCTATGTCTTCCGGTTAGTTTTGATTCTTCGCACCATATTCTCGAATGTATTTCATCAATATCAATAGGATCACTTGCTTCAGGCTTTCGTTCCCTTAGAACAAACAATCACTTGCGTGCTGACGATTGTTTTTATATGGTCTACTTTTACCAGGCAGTCTCATGCCATTTGTGTCCAGCGATAAGTCAGTCAAGTGATAGCCCTGAAAACAAAATATAATGTTACTAGAAAGAATGGAGGGAGGCCTTTGCCCAGTAGTGACTAGCACAGGCTAGTTATAATAATAACTAGAATTATCCTATGTTCTATGTTGTATGTGTATTATGTCCTAAGTTCAGAATATTTTCAAATATTTTTCGTGTAAGGAAATTCTGTCATAATTTTCCTTTTGTTGAGTTTAGCTTACTAAGCATCTCATATTATATTTTAATATTTGTATGCCAGATGATGGCGAAATGTGTCATTGCGCTACTAAATATGTTACCATCTCCTGTACCACATTTTTTACAAATAAATACTTTGACTTGTTTGGTGTACAATAATTACAAAATTATAAACAGTATACACGCAAAACACGCTCCCATGTCGTGGAGTTTATTTTTGGTATCAACTTCAGTTCTAACAGAAATGAAATGGCACTAACCTTGATTATTACATAGTCACATAGTCCTTGCAGTTTCCGTGAAATCCTAATGATACACATAACAAGTGATATACAAGACAAATTGTGTTACTTTTGTAAACTCTGAATTCGAATATAATTCAATATAATCATAGTATCAGTTGAAATGCAGCACACAGCTAATTTTTTCATTCCGAGCAAAAGTACCTAGATCGTAAAATGTAACATAGATAATACCACAGATTATACAGAATATTACACACTGACGTTCAAAAATTACGTTCGAACCTACATTCGCATTTTGAGAAAATAATATATACCTACCGTGAATATAATATATACAGTAAAATTTACCTACCCAAAATATAATATTGATTGGCAATTGAAAAAATAATATCTAGTGGGAATAAATCCCTGCAGAAAAACCATAAATAATAAATCATGTTTCATAATTGTACATTTTGATGTTTACTAGGTAGTTATTACGGAACGCACCGCATCCATCTATGAGACGCAACGCATGTACTTATTGACTAAATATGTACTAAATAAAACTTGTTGAATGTCCGTCGATAATTATTTGTATTATTAATCTGAAAAAAAAAATATGTATATATGGTAGGAAATATTATATACATACCTAGCAACTTAAAAATTTGATTTACAAAGGATAGATAAGAATAAATATTATCAAGTAAATAAAATTTTATTTACTTGATTATTACCTATTATAACTTGACGAATCGAATATCGTTCGATGATTTCTATTATGAGATGATTTCAATTTGTAATAGCCAGCTGAACTCTCAGGCCGACTTGTACCTACTACCTCCAAAATATTGGTACCTTTATTCCTTTTATTTTAAAATAAATTTGCGTATAACCAACCTATACTACTACCAATCCAAAAAAAAAAACGATAATGAATACCTTGCAATAATTATAATCAATTGGAACGAAATACATACAAGAAATATTAGTTCTAATCCTTCGAAACATTGAAAATGCATACAATTCAAAACAGACAAGAAATTCCGCGCGTAAAACCTATATTCTGCACAAACTAGTCTAAAGCTTCAAAATGTACAAGTCAACCGAAAGATCGAGCCTAACGAAGTTTGGCAACGATGCATAAGGTCAAAGGGACAAATACAAGTACAATGGCAACGTCGCGTAATCGCGTTTTGCTACCTATATACAATTGATGAAATTATTGCCAGCTACAATAAAAAATAAGTAACGCTAACAATTTTTTGATAACAAAAACCATGTTCTATGTTTTCTTTTATAATAGTTAGTTTTACGTTATTGTAATGCCTTTTTTAATGAAAACCATTATTATAAATCTATTAATGATTTTCAAATTTACAATATCACCCGATATTGTAAACACGCCATCTAGCGATGAATATTATAACCTATCGCAAACATTGCGGTTGTCAAATTTTACTCACACTAGTAAACATAATGTCAAATTTTACTCGGTTTTTAAGACTGTTTTTCTCAATATATAATGCAAATTAATTACGAAAAAGTTCCGAGCGGCAATGTTTCAGTGTAGAAAACTAAAAAATGTGTTCGTTTTGAGTAAAAATTGGTTATGTGCGCAGTATAAACCGAAAGAAAAATGTATGAAGAGGCTATCGGAACATCAACCCTCCAATTTGACGTATAAACAACTAATAACAATTAGCGAATCGAAAACGTTTGACCACGTGACTTTTCGAAGGCATATATCAGTTCCATACCTTTGGAGTTTCGAATTTCGTTATCGTTAGTGAGAATGTGACTTTATCTAAGCCCCCTGTTGTGGACTGTTTTTTTGATCGCTATAGACTTGCTATTGCTTGGCTTATCTGCGCCTTCTGTAATAACTGTGTTGTTGTGTGTTGTGTGGAAAATACATCTGGAGATACTAACGAAGATTTTTATTTATTCACCACTGCAATTCGCCCAGTGAGTACCTACCTACACCACACACTCACACCCTACAAGCATCCAAAGCATTGTACAGTTTTTCGTTATTTATTGCTTCGTATTCTTTTAGGAGGTTCTGATTGATATTTTTTAATTTCTAAATATTATTATTTGATTATGATCTGAGCAGTGGTGGCCGAGTGGTAACGGCCCCGACTTACGAGTTGTAGGTCGCGGGTTCAAACCCAGCCAGGCGCATTACTTTTTTTAATTCATTTCATCACCACTGCTCTCAAAACGGTGAAGGAAAACATCGTAAGGAAACCGGCATGTCCTAGAACCAAAAATTCGAAGACATGTGACATCCACCAACCCGCACCGTTGGTGGATTACGGCCCATTCCCTCTCCCAAAGAGGAGGCCTGTCCCAGCAATGGGAACATTAAAAAAGCTGATGATGAAAATAATGATGATGATCTGACATAGCAGATGCAATTACAGGAAAATAGAACTTGTTATCAAGAAGATTTGGCGAATAACGTGGTCTATTATAGTTTTTGTTGTAGAAGTTTCTTGGGTACAAATAATTCTCGTCGATTTTGTTAAGAAGTCTATGCCCGCTAGTATGCAGTTCTTCTTTGTACCTACTTGATAGTTGTTTGATCCAAATTCTGCAGGTTAATGTTAAAATCTCCAAATATGATAGCTCTTTACCGTTTATGCAATTGCTTGGTGTATGTTTCAAGGAACCCTTTGAAATTAGAGGCTTCTGGTTTTCGATAAATGCCAGCCATGTCGAAGGAATACTTTTCAAGGTTTTTTTTTAAGGTGGGAAAAATCATCGAATGACAATATAATGAAATAATTATAATAATATGTATAGTACTGCGAAAAGATTCCACTACACACTTTAGTTCGTACAATTTTCCTGGCCTCACAATGCTACGCACAAATGAGTAAAATCCTTTATTTATTTATTTATTAAATGGTGACATCGTTGTAGTTGTCATTTAAACTCTTGAGCCCCGAGCGAACGTCGGCATTCGCTTACCTATTGTCTTTATAGGTATTATGTCTCTAATTATTAATTACGGTACTCAAAAGCACTAGTCTCTAATTACGGTATTCGAAAGGAAACTGAAACGATTTACCAACAATCGATTGGCCCATGAACCATTGGTCAACATTATTTTTGACCCATAATCTTTTCGTCCAAAGGACTTTTCATCCACGAACGTTTCGCCCACATAATTCTTCGTCAGTGAATGCTTAACCAACAGAACGTTTTGACCAATAACTTTTCACCCAAAGAACAATTGGCCCATGGACTGTTCCCCAAGAGAACTGTACGTCAGTGAGTGTTTAAATAACTTCTAGAAGCAATAATAGCCTCTCGTGCTCCTGTTCGTGGATGAAAAGTCCTTTGGACGAAAAGATTATGGGTCAAAAATAATGTTGACCAATGGTTCATGGGCCAATCGATTGTTGGTAAATCGTTTCAGTTTCATTCGAAAGGTTAATACCCAATTTATTTAGTAAGTTATACTGTATATTTGGGCTCATTTTTGATGAGTGACATCATCAAATGACTTTTCACGCCCAAGAGTAGAGCTACAAGCGTGCAGATTTTTACTGCCAGTCACCAATGTCCTTCCGTTGCCCTTTTACGGTCAAGGGACACGGCAAACTTTATCAAACATTTCAGCTGCTCTAGTAGGGAACATAATTTGGTCCAAGCTATTATAATATAACGAACAGGAAGGGGGAAAGAAAAATAAGAAACGAAGTTTTGACTATGTTAATATACTTTATTGAACAAAAAGCAAAACGTACAATGATTGGCAACTTAGAACTAAATAAATATAAAATTCCTTAAAACAAAAGAGTTAAATGTAATTGACTTGCGATAACATAACCTCCTTTTTCAGAAGATCGGTTAAAAATAACTAATCTTAAAATATTATTTAATTTAAACAATTCGTATAAATAAAAGGCTGAATTTCTAGGAACAGATGAACTAGCACTCAAACATGTGTAAATGGAAGCTGAAAAAAGTATTATTTACTTTCTTTTATCAAAGTATTAAAATTTGGCATATTGGATCTTGTCGCCACACACATAAGATGAATAAAATGGAAACCGAATATCTGTTGTATAATATACTAGCGATTGAACATATTGTACATATAAACCTTCCTCTTTAATTACTCTATCTATAAAAAAACCGTATCAAAATCCGTTGCGTAGTTTTAAAGATCTAAGCATACATAGGGACAGACAGTGGGAAGCGACTTTGTTTTATACTATGTTGTATTTTATGTAACAAAACTTGTAGAGTCAAATGAACAAAGTCATATTGTCACAAAATATAGCTTTGTTCATTTTGCTTTACAAGTTAAAAAAGTAAATTATGTTAATGTTAAAATATTCGGTCTCCATTTAATTCAAATCAGCAAAATATCTTCACAAATAATTGTCACAATTTAAAACGGTTTTAAGGAACTATCACAGGACTGTTGATATCCATATAATTTCATTTCGTTAAAAACGTTAAATTTTCTAAATATATCGAGTATTTTATAATTATATTTGCTACGAATTTATTTTTTTATCGTATAAGTATGATTTTTATTTTAGGAATACTTTGTCCCCTTATTCAGAAAAGTACGTATGAGAAATCTTTCAGTTCAATTTAATTTTTGTAAAAAAAAAAAAAAAACAAATGGCCTTACGCTAGGAATAACCCCAGTGTCGTGGGTGCATTTACAAACTTGTAAATTTACTTACACAAGACACCCAGACCCGGAACTCCAATCCGTAGGTCATACAAACACGTATTTGTTCTGTGCGGACATCGAACCCGCGACAAGTAGGGCAGCAGCCATTCTCTCAACCACTGCGTCAAACGTGCCTTCATATAAATAAATTCTAATTGTAATTTAAAAGTATTATACTATTTGTATCAGTCCTCATTTCCTCAAATGATTTCGTCAGTATTAGAACCTTTTTGCTTTTAATAATTTTATGAATAAAGGGATTTATTAATATCTATATTTAATATATACCGAGATTGCTACGCATCTCTCTACTTTGTATTTATTGTTCTAAAATTTATTATAAGACATAGTATAGCTTACTTAAACCTACTAAAATGAGGAGTTATGTGTATAAATATAAAATATTTATCTATTTATTAGTTTCATATTAGCAAGGAAATGCTTCAATAACTTAGTTATGGAATGGTTAATATTGTATTCAGTGTATTATAACATTGTGCATACTTCATTCTCCACGTCACTTCTATTAAAATTAATACTTTAAAATTAAAATATATTGGATATTGCTTACCAGTTTTATCATAAGTTGGATGTGTTTTTACAGGGTTGTTAAAATAATCTCAATCCATAATATGTAAAGGCATTAGGAAAGAGGTAAGGTGATATTTTCAAATGAACTTTGGTTGGCGAAATTCGAAACTGAGGAAAAGCCAAAAACTTTTTTAGTCCGTACCGGTCAGATTTTGATGATTTTAGAAGAAAAAAAATATTGTTTGCACTGTTCGAAATTCTTCTTCCATCTAAATCCAGAAACTCTATTTTTCTACAATCCAATGATGCAGAGTTTTTGAATTCTTTAAACTACTAAATAATGTTTCATACTTTTCATAGTTTATATGGCCAAACAAGTCCACTTGAAAAAAACACCCAGTATAAAAAATTATTATTAAAAAAACAAAATACCCGACTGCACACTAAAAAAAGAGTAAAACAAGCCCCACAATACAAATTTACTGAATATAATTTATAAATGTTGATGGAAAGCATCGCAGGCGGGGACCAACAGAGGCTTATTTATAGTCATTTCTGTTGTGCACCATTTAGCAGAATTTTCGTTGGTGGCGGTCAAGGTGGTCCCCGCCTGCGATGCTTTCCATCAACATTTATAAATTATATTCAGTAAATTTGTATTGTGGGGCTTGTTTTACTCTTTTTTTAGTGTGCAGTCGGGTATTTTGTTTTTTTAATAATAATTTTTTTATTTATAACTTTTTAGCTGTTTTTAAAGGGAAATTTAGAAAAAATATTATTATGTCTTTATCCCGTGGGACTTTTAGGATAAAATGTATCCTATGACACTCCCGTAATCAAGACAAATCTAACCATACCTCATACATCAAAATCCATCAAGCCGTTTAGGCTACAGGAGGTCACAAAGGAAAAGACATACATACATACTTACATACACTCGAAAAACATTACCCTCCTTCTTTGGCAGTCGGGTAAAAAGAAACGTTGCATTTTGTTATGATTAGTAATATTAATCATAAAATATTGTAAAAAATACTATTTTAACAATAAATAATACATCCTCATTCACACAATTTCGTCGTATTAATAAATACGATTTTGCTACTTGTTATTTAGTTTCGTATCGCGTATTGCGACGTTTATAAAAAAAGATATTACATTATGGGGCATCATGCATTGTCTTACAACATCTTAAAACAACTGACCCCCTAGCCAAGTTACAATCGTTTCGGTAACGTGGAACGCTTGGAATTGGTCACGCCTTTCACGCTTTTGTTCTACGTGCCTGAACGTTTAAATGACGTCAGAACCAAGGAATCAGGGGCGTGGCCAACTCAAAACGTTCGACGTTAACGATACGATCGTAACTTAGCAAGGGGGGCTGAACCGCCACGGTTACATTTCCGAGGCGAATTACGCCAGTGAAATTAGCCCAAAGATCATAATTTTTTTTCGAGATCATCTTGCATCCTTTGTTACAATCAACATATTTTGGTGACAATCGAGCTTAGAAATCGGTTGTTTACAATGCTCATGTCTCCAAAACAGTTATCAGGATACGGTCAATGTTTAAAACAGATCTTATAGTTACTACAAGTCCATACAACTACAATGCGATCCAAATAAGAATAGAATTGCTTGCTATGTTGTGACGTCACATCATACTATCAAATCGAAAAAGTTTTGGCAAAATTGAAGAACTTAGAGATAAGTAAAATTGGAAAACTTTGTTCTGATTAATCTTTTCTTCATAAACTTCACGGTTCGAAAATAAATTAAATTTTAAGTTTTTTGTTTTACTCACCTTAATAATTATTCGATTTGACAGTATGATGTGACGTCACAACATGGCAATCGATTCTTTTCTCATTTGGAACGCATTGTAAATTTAAGAAACGACGAATACACAAAAAAATCTTGCGTAAAATAAATAATAAAGTTAATCTAACTAGGTTAAACTAGCCACTGGTCACATCTCATAGTAGGTATTACAATACTCAATTTCTCACTACTCCATTTAATTGCTTCCATTATATTAAAGATCTATTCGCGGTACTTTTTAATTTGGTGGGTTTTGTTGACATTATTTTGTTAGGACGTTTTATTTTTTACCGACAACCGCTTGCCTTGCCTCGAAAAATAGTGTAAATATCGTATTTATACTTGAAATTTGTAATTCTTTTGTATTTCAGGGCTTTTAGTAGAATACATAGGGATTATTCAAGGGATTTAAATTGGATAAGTTAGATTAATAGGGTAAGGAGGGTTAAAAGGGTAAATTAGCTTAATAGGGTAAACTCAGTTAATTATCTAAGATGGGTATGTTTAAGTATCGTATGCTGTACACATATTTGTTTGATTTCACTTGTTTAAGCATGATTGAATTAATGTAAGTTAAAGTTTTGTTGTGCATTTACAATTATCCTGAATTGTAAAATTCCTCTCTCGTTTCAAAATATAAACTTTGTTGTAAGAAAACCCAATTGTAGGTTAAGCTCGCCTGTGTACATCAGATATCTTATTTTTATTGTTTTTTAAAATGTGTGTACAATGAGATCTAAGATTTTTTTATTTGCGTCACTGAGTAGACGAAGCTATTTAGCTGTCGATAGAAAAAAAGAACGTCTCAGTTTTAAAATTAGAATGGGTCACAAAAGTAAACCACAAACTTGTGAATGTGACATGACATTTCATATGAAATGCTACCACACATCTATGTAAATAAGGTCTATTTTCAATTGTCAGTTGTCCTTTATCGGAGACAAAATTGCGGTTTTAACAATATCAACCCATCATAGTTATTCTTTAGATAAAAGATATCTATGTGTCTGTTAAAAGACGAGCTATAAGATAGATATTTCTGTGGGATTTTTATCATTTAAGATCATTTTGATTCCTCACAAAGAGTTGAAATTTCATTCGCATTTTTTACTGTCCACTCAACCGATTTTGACTTCTATTGCGTTGGTGGTACGATTGTAGTAAATAGTATTGTAACCATCATTTTCTTTGAATGCCATTCTTATGCCCATAGAATAGAAGTCAAAATCGCTTAAACAGATAAAGACATTTATATAAATTGTTGCTCACATAGTTCTCACAATTTCTTTCATAATCTGTTAGATAGTGTTTACCTAAAGTCGCTGAAGTCTGTCTTCAGTTGTATGGTAGGTTTGGCGGGTTTGGCGTCGAACAGAGGGCGCTGCGAGGCGGCGGCGCGGCCGGCGCGGGAGCTAGCTTGGTTCGCTTTCAAAGCATTTTCCAGCTTGTTGCGCAGTTCAGACGATTGTTGCATCATCGTTTTGAATTCCTGAAAAGAACGATAGAAAATAAATTTATATATTAAACTGCAACATAAAAGTGACGTAAAGCCCCTCGCCCACGACGACTATTTGTAGCTATGTTGTAGCACGTTAGCATCTCTTTTATAGCACGATGTAAATGTGACTAACGTGCGTCAGTAGCTATGCTATCGCGCGTATCGCAAGCTCGCAACAGCATCGCTGTAAAGTCGCCGTGAGTGTGGGTCCTGTAGCGCGCACGTGTGGCATGGCTATAACTGTCCCATTTTAAAACCTAGTAAGTGACACTTTTTTCGTTAATACGCAGGTACAATATTTCGTTTCGGTCCGGGTTGTTACCAGATGACCAGACAGCGAGCTACCCATTGCTCGCCGTCCGCAAGCCCGCGCCTACGGTGGCCGGAAATCGGGATCGGAATCCAGGCGGCGCGGCGGTGCCTGGGGCTTGTGCGCCGTTGCTTTATGCAGTCGGCCTCTCTGCCAGCCACCCCTCCTCATTCCGGACTATGGCCTCCACCAAGGTTCGGCGTGAGAGATCGCCGCCGCCGATCCAGACCAAGCTAGGTCGTCGACGCGCGCTCTATTCCCACGCGCCTCAAGGAGTTCTCAGCAAATGTAGAGGCCCATTTTAGCTCTACACTACTCGCGAAGTTGCCTCGACGAAGTACTCATCAAAGTTGATCGAAGGTTGAAGTATGTGACTACACGCTCGTGCAACCTCACGAGGAGCTTCTTCGAGTCATTTGATTCGGACGCAAAAACCGATAACGACTGAAAGTGGTCCGAAGCGAGACGAGGTTGCACGAAGCGAAGCAAAGTAGCCTTCTACACTAACGTATTCGTTCAAATTCGGCCAACTTCGCGAGTAGTGTAGTTCAGGCTTTACGATAGGCGCTAGCTAGAGCACCTTGAAGACTGGAGTGTACACATACCTGTGGATGCTTGGGCCCGACCCTGGTGAGCCAGTGCAGCGCGAACTCGTGCAGCGCGCGCACGTGCGGCGCGGCGCGCTGCAGCTCCGCGCCCTCGCGCAGGTACGAGATCACGATGGGCACTAGCAGCCACAGCACCTTGGTACCTGTAGTGTACACATACCTGTGGATGCTTGGGCCCGACCCTGGTGAGCCAGTGCAGCGCGAACTCGTGCAGCGCGCGCACGTGCGGCGCGGCGCGCTGCAGCTCCGCGCCCTCGCGCAGGTACGAGATCACGATGGGCACTAGCAGCCACAGCACCTTGGTACCTGTAGTGTACACATACCTGTGGATGCTTGGGCCCGACCCTGGTGAGCCAGTGCAGCGCGAACTCGTGCAGCGCGCGCACGTGCGGCGCGGCGCGCTGCAGCTCCGCGCCCTCGCGCAGGTACGAGATCACGATGGGCACTAGCAGCCACAGCACCTTGGTACCTGTAGTGTACACATACCTGTGGATGCTTGGGCCCGACCCTGGTGAGCCAGTGCAGCGCGAACTCGTGCAGCGCGCGCACGTGCGGCGCGGCGCGCTGCAGCTCCGCGCCCTCGCGCAGGTACGAGATCACGATGGGCACTAGCAGCCACAGCACCTTGGTACCTGTAGTGTACACATACCTGTGGATGCTTGGGCCCGACCCTGGTGAGCCAGTGCAGCGCGAACTCGTGCAGCGCGCGCACGTGCGGCGCGGCGCGCTGCAGCTCCGCGCCCTCGCGCAGGTACGAGATCACGATGGGCACTAGCAGCCACAGCACCTTGGTACCTGTAGTGTACACATACCTGTGGATGCTTGGGCCCGACCCTGGTGAGCCAGTGCAGCGCGAACTCGTGCAGCGCGCGCACGTGCGGCGCGGCGCGCTGCAGCTCCGCGCCCTCGCGCAGGTACGAGATCACGATGGGCACTAGCAGCCACAGCACCTTGGTACCTGTAGTGTACACATACCTGTGGATGCTTGGGCCCGACCCTGGTGAGCCAGTGCAGCGCGAACTCGTGCAGCGCGCGCACGTGCGGCGCGGCGCGCTGCAGCTCCGCGCCCTCGCGCAGGTACGAGATCACGATGGGCACTAGCAGCCACAGCACCTTGGTACCTGTAGTGTACACATACCTGTGGATGCTTGGGCCCGACCCTGGTGAGCCAGTGCAGCGCGAACTCGTGCAGCGCGCGCACGTGCGGCGCGGCGCGCTGCAGCTCCGCGCCCTCGCGCAGGTACGAGATCACGATGGGCACTAGCAGCCACAGCACCTTGGTACCTGTAGTGTACACATACCTGTGGATGCTTGGGCCCGACCCTGGTGAGCCAGTGCAGCGCGAACTCGTGCAGCGCGCGCACGTGCGGCGCGGCGCGCTGCAGCTCCGCGCCCTCGCGCAGGTACGAGATCACGATGGGCACTAGCAGCCACAGCACCTTGGTACCTGTAGTGTACACATACCTGTGGATGCTTGGGCCCGACCCTGGTGAGCCAGTGCAGCGCGAACTCGTGCAGCGCGCGCACGTGCGGCGCGGCGCGCTGCAGCTCCGCGCCCTCGCGCAGGTACGAGATCACGATGGGCACTAGCAGCCACAGCACCTTGGTACCTGTAGTGTACACATACCTGTGGATGCTTGGGCCCGACCCTGGTGAGCCAGTGCAGCGCGAACTCGTGCAGCGCGCGCACGTGCGGCGCGGCGCGCTGCAGCTCCGCGCCCTCGCGCAGGTACGAGATCACGATGGGCACTAGCAGCCACAGCACCTTGGTACCTGTAGTGTACACATACCTGTGGATGCTTGGGCCCGACCCTGGTGAGCCAGTGCAGCGCGAACTCGTGCAGCGCGCGCACGTGCGGCGCGGCGCGCTGCAGCTCCGCGCCCTCGCGCAGGTACGAGATCACGATGGGCACTAGCAGCCACAGCACCTTGGTACCTGTAGTGTACACATACCTGTGGATGCTTGGGCCCGACCCTGGTGAGCCAGTGCAGCGCGAACTCGTGCAGCGCGCGCACGTGCGGCGCGGCGCGCTGCAGCTCCGCGCCCTCGCGCAGGTACGAGATCACGATGGGCACTAGCAGCCACAGCACCTTGGTACCTGTAGTGTACACATACCTGTGGATGCTTGGGCCCGACCCTGGTGAGCCAGTGCAGCGCGAACTCGTGCAGCGCGCGCACGTGCGGCGCGGCGCGCTGCAGCTCCGCGCCCTCGCGCAGGTACGAGATCACGATGGGCACTAGCAGCCACAGCATCTTGATACCTGCAACGATACATTTTATTTTGTTCGATTTTTTAAATATGTGATTTTTATTATGCGACACAACGCGACGAACTCAAAATATAACTTTATTTACTACAAGAAAAGATACATATTTCATTGTGAGCATTCAGAATATGTTTTTCACGCAGCGACGCGTCGCGACTCAGTATGAACTGACCCTCCACAATTAGTTTTAATTTTTTGCTACAAATAACGGAATATATATACTAGAAACAAGGGTCTATATTTTTGTTCCCCCAAAAACATTAATTATTGTGAACTAAAACTCGCTCTTACTAGGTCTAGGTAAATGATTTTGAGCACCCTCAAAATCATTTAATAATGTCAAAATTCCATTAATATTTGCAGTAATATTGTAATAAAAAGTAACATTTTTGTTGCATTGTTAAACATATCCCTTTTAAACTATAAATTAAACCGTTCAATATTTTTTAATTACATTAGGATTTTAATGCGTTTTATGAATTTTAAATAGAGCATATTACCTTTAGGTCCCTCCTCTACAATAGCAGCATAAGAAATGAAATAGTAACAGTTAGTGTATTGAACATTTTTACAGTGCAGCAGTCTACTGTCTATGAAAACGAAGGAACCTTGTTATTCAAGCAGATTTGTTTTTAAGATAACAAGAAACTAAGGGTTCACTTCTGAAAGAAAGGCTTGGCTCTGATATGAAAGGTAATGAAGGAACGGGGTAGGTTTTTTGGTACAAGTTTCACGCTTTTTCCTGCTTTGATATGAAAGGCAATGAAGGATCTGAGTGGGTTTTTGGTACAAGTTTGACGCTATCTCCTGTTTTGCCCCAGGGCGGGAGATGTCACTGATTATGCGATAGCCAAAAATCATAATCGGGCTTGGTTATAAATGAAAAATATTCAAAAATATTTTATTCGAATAACACTTTATTTAGACCAGTATTCTATAAGACCGGTCTTTAGACTTCTTTTTATTTGCAGAGTCTGCACCGCATATGCCAAAACTCATCGAAGGCGTCTACCAAAATATTTATTTTCCAAAATGATTATATTATCTAATTTCCTCAATTAGTTTGACAAAGGATTGCCATGTCGAAGCAAGCAAAAAATCACCCGTCCACAAAGCGAAAATTGTCCATGTTAATAGATGTACTCACGCGCAGAGTCTGGGGCAGCATTAACGAGTTCATCGAGCGCCGCAAATGCGGCGATGGCGGCGCGCGTGTGTGACATGTCGGTAGGTCGCCGCGCCCCCGCCGCGCGCGCGATGACGATGGCGGCCAGCCCGCGCGCCCACCACGACACGCACGCGGGGGACGCGCTACTGGACCACACTGAGCGGAGCACGGAGCAGCACGACGAGAAGATCTGGAACATTCAATTAATAGGTACAAAAACACTGTACAGTATAAATAAATATAATATAAATGGTCTAAACAAATAAATTAATAAAATTTGCAGTTGTTATTGCTGTTAAAAATTCATTAGCTTTTTTTAAACCTTTCTTTTTGTACAAGTTTTCAAGCGTTAAAATACGCAGAGCCTAACTTCAAACCCACCAAAATCCAACGGCCGTACTGTACAAAATATATACACTTTGCCTCTGTTTTAACTTTGTACGGTTTATCTACTCATGTAGCGTTGTACCGGCTGATCCCTTTACTACACTTATTTTCCATATACACGGCTAAATTTTGATCGTATTAATCACGTGGAAGGTATAATAATAAAATAATATGTTTCGTCTTCTGGTTCGCAGTCACAATTTTCTATTACAATCCGTTCCAAATGAGAATAGGATCGATAGCAATGTTGTGACGTCACGTCGAACTGTCAAATCGAAGAAATTAGGTAGAGTGAACAAAAAAAGATGTTTAAAAAAATAATTTACGTACGAATCGTGAATGAAAAAGTTTGATCAGAATACAGTTTTTCAATTTTGTTTATCTCTGTTTCACTGTGTGGTGTGTCTGAGTAGTGGTAAATAGAAGAAAAAGGCGAATTGTTTCTAACAATGAAAATAAGAAAGAAAATAGTTTTTCTTCTAAACTATTTATGACTTAAAACAATATATTTGGCAAATTGATATTAAACCCAAACGTTTTTACTTCAACTAGAATTAACTAAAATTTTGTAATAAAAAGTAAAAAAAACTTTTTATTGATACGCAAATAAGATTTTTTTGCAAACCGTATTTTTCACTCAAAATTTGACAGATCGAGGTTATCGACTTTCCTGTTCTTATTTGGATCGCATAATACGATGCAAAATAACATATAACTCTATTGCATGCAAGCTACTTGCATACTTTTTGCCCGCTACACACATGTATACCTTTACCTTTTTTTAGTAAGAGATGTAACCTTACCTCGTTGTCATTGGTCTCGAGACACTGTCGGAAGTGATTGATGCAGGGGTAGTGCAGCGGCGGCGCGGGCGTGGCGCGGTTCAGCACCACGGCCATGCCGCGCGCGCCGATCACAGGCTCGATGCGTTGCGACGGCTCGTCTAGAGAAAATTAAAATGCTTAACTTATAATTTAAGAAACAGAACATGTATATTTGATGCACACAATGTTGGAATAGATGCGTAGAAAACTTATTTATTTATCTAGTGCTTGACTGTACTACCACTGTGATACCACACGGTGCTAAGCAGTGACGCAATTGTTGATGGTGAAGTGCACTAGTTTACAATGGGCCAATTGAGTCAAGCCTTGAAGAAACCTACATTATAATTGTATTGGAAAACCGCTGCAGGCACAATTTGTTCCAATCCTGTATGCGGTATAAACAACAACACGAAACGCATAGTTCGTAGAGGTGTTAACAATGTAAGGGTGGATACCCGCCGTACGTTAGCCCCCCTAGTCATGTTACAATCGTTTCGTTTAGACTTCGCGCTTGTAGATAGCTACGCCCCCAATTCCCTTGTTGAGATGATAAACAAGGGAATTGTGGGCGTGGCTAACTATAAGCACTAACTCTAAACGATACGATTGTAACCGGGCTAGAGGGGCTGATTATTCGATAGTAGAAAGCTAATAGCGAAAATAAATAAATTGTATCTCCAAATACGGTTCAGTTCAGTAAGATGTCAGAAACTACAAATTGCTATCTGACGCTTGTTGATAATACAATTATTTGGAGGTAGATTATTTGGAACAGAGAGTAAAGTCCCGCAAACCTCCGTTGAAAAGGGAGGATCCTCATACACGACAAAATTCTTTTTTTAATCTTCTCCAGTTTTTCTTTTATTCCAACTTAAGACTTTTTGGAGAAGATAATTTGAGACTTTTTGCATGTTGAACCACATAATTATCATTTGTCAGCTCAAATGCCAATTATGTGGTCCTACATGCAAAAAGCCTCAGATACACAGCAACACACACATCACACAGCAGATACTCGTAGTTTAGCAACTATAACACAACTTACCACTCTTAACCCTCTCCACCAGTTTGGCGAGCGCACTCTGCAACAGTTGCGCGTGCTGTTGCTTGGTGTGTTCGTGCAACCGCACTACGCGACACTCTGCAGCTCGTTGCAGCAACACGACGCCCGCTTCAGCGGCCGCTCCTTCGCCTTTGCTCTCGCGCAGGATCTCCGTTGCGAGGTACAGGATTGTTGGGAGAATTGATAGTGCACCTGTAATATAAAGATTTAATAAAAGTCTTTAAGAATAATGTAGAAGTAGTATTCTTAAGGGCGATCGGCTAAGCGGTAGCGCCCTTAAAAATCGACGGTTTTTTTATACATATAATAAGTGAAAAGCCGGGGCTGTTATGTTTATATATAAACATGTTTATATTTCGTTTTTTAATTCTAGACTACTATTTGACAACTCAGAATGTCACACTCTAGAAAATGTTCCCAATTTTCTGGAGTTTGACTTTTTAAGTTGTACTGAGTGTAGAGCACCAAAACCATGGAGGTGTTGTGCCTGGTCCGGTCAACTACCCGATAGATGAATTCGGGCTGTTATCATGTTCTAATCGCGCAAAGAACCAAAAATTTTAAATCCTGCATCAAGCATTATTATATTATAGCATAGCATACTATTCTATATTATATCTAGCCTGTACTGTCCCACTACTGGGCAAAGGCATCCCTCCATTCCTTCCAGTGTTCTTAGCTTTGAGCCAATTCTTGCAAATTCTCAAGAAAGGCATCTTTGTTATTTCAGGGTACCATTTTGTGTTTTACGTTTTTAGAACAGTTAAATAGTTATAGAAAAATAATTTGTTAAACTACTAACTCACCTTGCGGACTTGTCAACGACGGTAGCTCGGACATGGCCGAAAGACTCTTCACCAACAATGTATCACCATGCACACCCAATCCTTTAGGTACCCCGATTACCCCCACAGCACCACCATGCTTCTTAGGCGACAAGGCAGGAAGCCTTCGAACCAACAGACACAGGCACGCCTCTAGACAAGCGAACACCACGGATTTGCCTGGAGGTAGGTCGCCCGTGGGACCTCCCTCGCCTAGTGTGTGGACTACTTCTAGCACAGATTGAGGTGTGGAGCCGTCTGTAGCTTCGTTTGGTGCCAGTTCTGAGAAAGAAGGACGGAAGTTAAATTGAGAAATTAATGAGACTTCGTATAATACACGTATAAACACACGGTGATCATAGAAAGTCATAATTTCAAAGGAGACCGATTAAAAATAGTAATTTGACAGGCCTGTCCGTCTAGTTGTCAGTGGCCCTGACTGCTATGCCGGAGGTTGTGGGTTTGACTCTCACGCAGGACAAATGTTTACGTGAAGAGCATGATCATTTGTTCTGTGTCTGAGTGTAATTTATCTATAATATGTATGTATTTAGATAGAAGTATGTTTATCTGTTGTCTAGTACTCTTAGCAAGAGCTCTGCTTAATTTGGAACTAGATGGCGTTGTGTGATAGTTGAGGAAATATTATATTCTTATTTAGTTATAGCTGGCCCGTACTATCCCACTGCTGGACAAAGGCGTAATGAACACATCCCGGTTGACCCGTCATCTCTTTTGTCGACTGACGCTATTCGTCGCTGCGTCGAAAACAATAAAACTAATTTTTTCAAAACTATTACTTTTGTTACCTTTAATCTTAGCTTGCATGTTCGCATGCAGTTGCTCCCTGGCGCCATCTATGACTAGTTTCAGTACATCAGCAGCTAACAGTAAGGCCTCGATGCTCTCCTGAGTGAGGCCTGTCCGGTGGATGATTTGGCACAGTTCTATAGCGAGAGATCTGAGAACAGAACGCAGTATAAGTTAAATAATATATATGTATTTGAATATTGCCTCACACTAGGAATTACTTTTGTACCGTCAATGCCTTTATCAAATTGTCAAACATATATATTTGCATACACAAGTTTCTATAGGTCATACAAATATTTGTTTGGTGCGAGAATCGAACTCATGGTATACCGCAGCAGCCAATCGCAGAACCAGTGCTCCAACCATCACTCATGTACTTCATACATCGAGTTAATTTGTGAGAATTTTTGCAACTTTCTTTGTAATCGGAATTAACAACAACAGCAAATGAACATCGCTCAAGTTTAGGACTATAGCAACAACTCAGTCTTTTTAGGGTCCCGTACCTATTACTAAACTTCGGCGATCGTCTATCAACGGACTATAATATCTCATAAACCGTAAGGGCCGAGACAAACTGGAAAGGCAGCAGCCGGCAGCAATGCGGCGAACATATTCAACGTGAAATAATTTCCACACCATTTTAAACTTTATCTCTAGACATAAAAGACCATTATCGCGTGAATATCTTGTCGATGTTTCTGCTAGCGGTAAGGCTACGTCGCACTTACTTACTTACGTATAAAGATAAAGTTTAAAATTATTTAACACTGACAGTGCTCGCCGCATCGCCGCTATTTCGGTTTGACTCGTTAACTGCCATGTCAGTCACCGGTGTCTGACAGACTTGCTACCTGTTCAGGCCATGTCAGTCTCTACTGACTGACACCGAAGCATCCAAATTTGTACCATTTGGGCCACGTAAGTCACGGGTGACTTGCGGTTTTTTTTTCATGTTTTATTGAAATAGAGAAAAGAAAACACTTTTTTATACATAATTATTCATTTTCAACAATTTGGAAACCAATTCACAAGAAATTAAATTAGATGGATGAATTGAAGTTAAGAGGAAAAGAACTTAGAACATACCTGTCTTTCAGCAATCTGGCTCTGTTCTCCGGGGCATCAAGAAGTGTGACCAGAGACAAAAGCACAGAGATTATATTCTCATCGGTCATATCTCGTTGCGCGCAGAGGGCTTCCGTGCATATACCTAGAAGAAAAAAGCACAATAGAATATTTATTATACAAATGAGATTATTTTTTATTTAAGCTTTACTTGTCAATGTGGTAAATTGCAAGTATAGTTTCATTATCTTACCAAACAATAGATGGAATCTCTCGTCGATTGGTTCAAAAAATTCAAAGTTGCCATTTTCAGTCTTCGTAGATCTGTTGTCCAATGTCCCTTCCGATTTTTCTGCTGGAAAAAAGAATTGGTCAGTTTTAGAAAAAAAAAAAAAAAAATTAAATAGGCAATGTGGGTACAATATCTTTTCACCGCCATTATGATATTTTCTTAGTCGTGATTTTTAGAATCATTTCTCAAACAATGTAAATAAAGAAAAGAAACAATACTTTAAAATATATACTATTTTAGTTCATGCGATACAGTCCGCTGACAGACAGATGAATGGATGAACAGACAGCGAAGGCTGTCTTCTCTTCGGGTACAGCAGAACTCCAAAAGTCAGGCGTACTAGCGCGGAAGGGATGAAGCCACTTTACACCCTCCCTATACAGCTTCAGTACGACTGGCCTGTCAGTCTAGTAGTTAGTGACCCTGACTGCTATACGGGAGGTCGTGGGTTCGATTCCCACCCAAGAACAAATGTTTGTGTGATGAGCACGATCATTTGTTCTGTGTCTGGGTGTAATTTATCTATAATATGTATGTATTTAGAAATATATAGTATGTTTATCAGTTGTCTAGTACCCGTAACACAAGCTCTGCTTAGCTTGGGACTAGATGGCGTTGTGTGATAGTTGTAACATATATATGATTGTGGACATGTATAGTTTAGGTCGTAAAATGAATCGTGTTATGAGCTCTAGATTGGCCTCCGATCACACTCACCCGCAGTATTGTCCGTCTGCGGCTGTGCGATGTTAGCGTTGAACCTGAGCGACGCAGCGTACAGTAGCGAGGGCCAGGCGCGCGCGTAGTGCTGTCGCGACGCCTCGGCTGTCTCGGCCGAGTAGAACGCGCCGCCGCCGTGGGGCAGCTGGGACGCGAACTCTGTATACAATATCAATAAGTTTAATTGCCGTGGCCTGTATGAAAAGCACTAAATCGGTTGCGCACCCAGATAGGCCGCTGTAAAGACAACTTGGAGAAATGGAGTTTTAAAGACCCGTCGGATACTCAATGTGAGTGCGGTGCCCCTGTTCAAAACATTAGCCACGTGCTGGAGTGCCCATATTCCTGCATTATGGAGGATTTAATTAGTGCCACCGATGCTGCAGTTAACGTAGCCTACGTAGACCTACTGGGCCCCAACAGTTTAAAGAATTTATCATCGATTCGAAGAGAAAAAGAATTTTAATACGTGCTGGAGTCATCAAAATAAAAAGAGAGACTGACTGAAATATAATGCCGAAACTACAGGGATTAGGTTCGGCGCAAAGGGGCTGTTGACCACAGTCATCGGTTGCTGTGAGGCGTTACCACCACTTTTTTTACAGTGTCGGAGGCAAGCGATAGCAACCGGTGTTCGAAAGCCGCCAGATTTTATGACTCGCTCCCTGCTGTGGGAGGTTTATACAAAATATATGAAAAAGTGTGTTAAGTCACTGACCACTAGTGGTTGTGGTCGGTGATTCGTTTATACGAAGCCATAGGAACGTGAAGATTAGCAGAAGACTAGCTTTTATGACTGTTGAGACGAAGTAAAACTAAAATGATGAAAAGTAGATTTAAAAGAAGTGTTAGCTTATAAGAGGGAAAGATGTGTGGTGTAGAGTTAAGAAGAAGGTAAGAGAGGTGTAAACTCAAGAGGGAGAGGGAAGAGTGAAATCTAATATTTTTTTTAATCAATAGTGATTAACTGTGAGGTCATAAGTGTACATACCGGGAGGTAAGCTCAAGAGCGCGTGATCCTTGAGCGCCGCGATCCAGTTCTCCCCCAAGCTCTCCAGCTCCGGCTTCACCAGCTTCAACAAACTCTCCCCTTTGGACTCGAACTCTCCGTACTCCTCATCTTCAGGGGTCTGCGGTTCCGCATTGTCGATCTGGTTGTTGTTCTGTAGGAACTGGTTGCGCCATTTGGCGAGTTCTGCGCGGTTATTGAAGGGTTTCGTGTCCAGATGCTTGACGTAGCTACCTGGGGCGCTGCCGTTGCTTACCATGGCTACTATGTAAACCTGAGTGATGGAAAGTAAGATTATAGCTAGGTTTCCATAAAGTTACTAAAGAACCTTACTTTATTGAGTTTGTTCCTTAGAGTTGTTTTTATGGAAAAAATCATCTAATGACGAATCCCGCCCTTGGGCGGAGCGTGAAACGGTGTCAGACTCTTACTGACTAAACAACCCACACTGATCCTTCTTTCCCTTGATCCCAAAGCCCTGGGGTAACGCTTCCGCATACAACCCTGCTAGACCCCAACAGTTTGCTGACAACTCTTTGGGGCGCGCGAGTACAGTGCGTGCCGTCGAAAACTTGGGCTCGGCCCGAAATGTTACCAGACGATCAGACCGTCTGGTCCTCGTCCCCGTCCGTCTGGCCCAGGTTTTTAGTGGGAAGTCATCAAATGACTTATCTCGCTTTTGGGTGGAGTGAGGAACGTCAAAGGTACTGATATAAATCTACCTGTATTACCCCTTATACCTACTTATAAACGAACATTGTTTACTGCCATTTAGTATGATATATAGTATTTGACTTACCTCAGCCCACGCCTTCAAAATAGACAACTTCTCCAGTGTTGCCATGCTCTCGTTGTAAATTAACGTAGTGTTGCCTTTAGTGTTTAGTTTGTCCAAACTTGAAACTAGAAGTTGGTGAACCCTGAAATGAAATAAAAGCATTTGAAAATAGTCACAAACTCTCTCCACCAGCCTCTCTAAACTTAAGACCATGATGTGTGCTAGATTTTTTGAAAATAATTAATATGTTTTATGCTACTGTAAGGTATTTGCTCTGAGCGTCTTTACTTCTTTCTTCTTTCATATCTGTCTACTCTATCTTGTTCTACTCTAAAACTATCTGTGGAAACTTGTAATTGGCCTTCTTCCACTATTTTTCAACTATCTGTATCCTAGCTGTAAGTTTTCCAAAGAAAATAAAATAAACAAATTATAATTATAAAGTACTCTTATTGAAATAAAGTTCTCAACTTTTAACAACGATTTGCTTCATCAATTTACTATTTAAAAGTGAGCCAGTTTTCTTTTAAACAAATATAATTGAGAACTCGATTGCAGCGCCACCTAGCGGGTCCAATAGTACTTACAAGTCATTCAGGGACCCACCCACTCAAATATACACACAATTTTCTATTTCAATCAGTCAAGCCGTTTAGGAGAATTTGACAAACACACGTATTACAATTCTAAACACAAATAATACTACCGAGTTGGGAACCTCCTCTTTGTTTGAAGTCAACCATACTGACCTCCTAAGATCATTGATGTCCCTGGCGACGCCGCAGCCGATCCAGGCGGAGCACACGTCGCAGGCGGCCGCTGTCACGTGCGACGCCGTGTCGCCCGCAAACGCCGGCCGCACTGCCGCACCCACCTGCCGACAGCCAATATTTCTATGTATTAAAACATTGTTCGCCGTCAAATTCATTAGTACAAGGCAGAAAATAAAGTCGTGTCAAACGAACTGGTGAGTTTTAATCATCTCAGCAAGATTTACAGGATTGATGCCTGGCAAGGCTGCGGAAGTAACTGAAATAGTACAGGCGAGGTTTAGGCTGCAAGTCTAATACTCTCTCTCATTCACCTCAGATTGGGGAATTTTATTTGATGATAAAGTTTGTTCAGTTTTTGGGAGAAGTTGTTTTACGCTGAGCGTTTGGCCGTTTTTGCGCGAAATGTGATGCATTCTTTACTATAACACACACGCTCTGCTTAGCTTGGGACTATTATATTATTATTATACTATAAAATAATAATGACTGACCAATAGCTTTAAAGTTGCATTATACTGTTTTTCTTTATTTCTTTCTATGATTGCACAAACAAATAAAGTCCCCAGAGGTGAGGCCCAAGCCCCACCACTGAGACTCAGTTCTCCTCTCTAGAAGAAAATATGAGTACGCGAGCCCAGTACGGATTTGTGGATATCACATGTTAAATATTTTGTTTCGACGCCGGCTTTTCCACCAGTTACCTCGGTATTTCAATAATAGTCTTGATGATATAAGTCACAGAAACTGCCAGTCTTTTTGTTTCGGGGGAAAACGACTCGCACTCGGAGCCAACGACAAATGTATAACAGATAACTTTCATCAAAAACATGCATTTTGCGCTAAAAAAAAAATACTCAAAAGTATCTATTCTTCGACCAACCTGCGCCTGATACTGTTCCAACAGCAGATGACCAGGGAAGTCAGGCTCCGGTGCCCTCGCGTACTGCTGTATGATCATCTGCAGAGTCTTGAGCCCACACAGTCGCAGCGCGTCCGACTCCCCTGTGGCACCCACGAATGCCATCCGCACGAGGTCTGATAGGTACAGGGATAAGTAGTCGCCTGGAACAAGAATTTATATGTAATCATACTCATATTAAAGGTGAATGTATATGTGTGTGTTTGTTACTCCTTCATACTATAAATAGTACCTGGAATGGCATATATAATTCTAGGACATTTTTTTTTGTAAAATCATCCAATGACGAATCCCGCTCTTGGGCGGAGCCGAAAACAGTGTCAGACCCTTACTGACTAAACAACCTACCCCGTTCCTCTCTTGCCTTATTCCCAGAGCCCCGGTATAACGCTTTCGCACCAACCCTCGGCTCCAGGAGGCATAGTTTTTTCACTTTTAATCATGGTAGTATATTCTATTATAATAATTTTTCACTTTTACGCGATGGAAGGTTATTGATAATGTAGATAAAGTTTATGGAGAAGAAACTTTGGTGTAGTAAGATATATTTTTCTGCTTGTATCCAAACACGGATGTTGATGTTGGCTGCAGTAAATATCCAGAACAAACCATTCACAACGCACCGTAGTGCTGTCATGTGCTATATAGAGTAATATGGGTTATGTTTTTAAAAGACTAAATTATAAGTGGGAATTGGAACGATTATGCGAGCAACCGAGAGGTCTGGAAGGAATGGAGGGAGGCCTTTGCCCAGCAGTGGGACAGCACAAGCTAGCTATAATAATAATATAATAATAAATTATAAGTGCAATTTTATAGTATCTCAGTGAGAGCGTGTGGGAAGCTAAGGGGCAAGGGAAACATTTAACGGACTTCTAATCGTGATTATGTATATAACTTAAACGGTACAGTTCCTAATTACACTTCTCATCAAAAAAATCGAAACACCTTGCAAGTTTACGTTTTGTCAGGATTATCAGAAAAATGTGTACATTTAGGAATAAATGTTAAATGTCGTTTAATAGTGAGTAATATGAGCTTATCAAATCTTAATGTTAATGTTCTAAATTTAAATGAATTTTTCATAGGTTTCGTATTTTGTTAAATGAGTCATTTTTATTCCGTATGGAGTATAAAGGAAATGGATAAAACAACACACGTAAATGAAAAAAAAAGCTAAAAAACGTTTATTTAATAACTTGTATTCCCTCCCCGAGCTCTAATTACTGCTTCCATACGGTTCTTCATCGATCGGATGAGAGTCACGATCACATGCTGTGGTATATTGTCCCATTCCTCTTGGATTGCATCTTGCAGCTGGCTAAGTGTTTCTGGGGCAGGATCTCTTGCTCGAATTCGTCTCTTTAATTCATCCCATAGATGTTCAATGGGATTCATGTCCGGGCTTCTTGCTGGCCATTCCATAATAGAGATATCGACTTCGTTAAGATAATCTCGTACGACGCCCGCGGTGTGAGCCCTAGCATTGTCGTGCATGAATATGAAGCCGTTGCCAATAAAATGTGCATAGGGCATCACATGAGGCTCGAGACACTCTTCGACGTACCGATGACAGTTTAGTGCAGGCAGACGTGGCCCAGACACGAAAGCAAGCTCTGTCTTACCGTCGGCGCTGATTCCTCCCCAAACCGTCCACGAACCGCCACCATAGCTGACCTTTTCTTCAATGCAGCATTGTGCATAGCGTTCTCCGTCTCTTCTGTAGACCTTGTTCCTTCCGTCGTTACCATACAGCATAATTTTACACTCATCAGAAAAGAGAACTTTGCTCCACTGTAGGTATGACCAATTTAGGTGCTCACGTGCAAAGTTAAGGCGCGCTCTTCGATGGTCTGCAGTTAATTTCGGCCCATTTGCTGGCTTATGCGGTACCAGTCCACGATCCTTCAACCTTCTTCTAATTGTAGAGTCACTTACAGCCACCCTTCGTACAACACGAAGCCGCTGCTGCAGTTGAAAAGCGTTAAGGCGTCGATTTCTTAAAGAAGTTGTTACAATAAATCGATCATCTCGCTCAGAAGTGACCCGATTCCTGCCAGATCCTGAACGGCGCGTGAACAAACCAGTCTCCCGATAACGTTTATAGACTCTATGAACAGATGACAGGCTTAGATGCAGTCTTGCAGCCACAACACGCTGACTAAGGCCAGAATCCAGCAATGCCACAACTTGGGCGGCTTCTGTGGGCGAAGTATCCATACGTTTTAGAAAAAAAACCTTTTTTCAGACGTCCCAAAGTCACAGTATTGAAATAAAAAACAAAAAGTTTAAGGATAGGCGCCAATTTTTAGTTTTTAAACGCTAAATGTACTCCAACCCTAAACACACATTTGTCTCAAAACAGTGATTCATTTCGTTTATAAGATAAACAAATGAAATTCTAATTTTGAATTTAGAATTTTCGCTTATTACTGTAATGGCCAAACTGCCAGCTATAATATATGTATTTTTTTTCATCGTATGAATTCTTTTTTGTGTTAAATTCGGACAGAAACAATGAAAACGGAAGTGTTTCGATTTTTTTGATGAGAAGTGTAGTTTTCAATACATACCTTCTGGATTATTCTGTAGCTTCTCCTTGGCTTTGACTAGGTCGAAGTGTGCGCTGTCGCCCGTCGCCTCGCAAGCTCCCATTATTTTCTGAATGCATTCCATTGCAAATACCTGTATGGAACGAAACCAGACATTATTAGAATTTGCATTTTCGGTCATTAATGACCAGGGTAACCTGCTAACCATAGTAGTTATATAAGTATGTGTTGAATTCATCTATCATCAATCCGAATGTTATAATAAAATGTGTAATTTGTAAAATGTGTGCGTACTATACTGTCACCTATCCCTATAATAGGAAAGGCAGATTTGCTGACAAGATTTGTTTTGTATTTCGTCTTTTACTGTCAAAACCACGGAGTGAAGAAGGGAGCGGACATAACACAAGGTAAAATCTCTTTAGAAAGAAGCGTCGCCTAAATGCGTGTGCGAAGTACGGCGATGACCATTTCCCATGGTGGAAAACCAACCCATTATTTGTAAATCACCTACTGTGACGTCATGACCTAACTGAAGGCTACTAACCTATTTGCCTTGCGCCATCTCCGCTCCCTTCTTTACTCCGTGGTCAAAACTATCAAACAAAACATTTTAAATTAATTAGTATATACCCTTGTTGGCCATCTAGATTGGACCGCAGGATGTGTAGACTGTTCAGATTCTGCGTGGAACTCAGCCTGATCGTCATCTCCTTCAGCGTCGAAGTCTGTTTCAGGGTTGTTACTGTCCTCTGCGAATATAAGTAAACTTTAAGTAGGTATACTAGTTAATTATAGGAAATGCTTCGGAAGTCGGGAGTTACAGGGCGATCTCTAGGCGATGTATAACTCGCCATCTGGTATGGACAGAGCCAGAGTGTTGTCGACGGCGCGTAGCGTTCCACACGCGTTTTATTTTTTTAACACATACAAAAAGATTTTAAAATATAAAAAACAGTAGTCCGCCGGTGTTGGGAGCAGGAACCAAGTTGGTGGTTAGGGCTCCATCACTAGGGAGGAATACTGCCTTCTGTACCAGGCCCTTGATCTAACCGCACAACGATAGCTTCGACAAATGGTCGTCGAAGCTTTTGCCTATAAGGCCATTGGCGGTTAAGACAATCGGCACAATGATAGCAGAGTCCACATTCCACATGTCGACAACCTCGTGTGCTAAGTCAAGACATATTATTTGTTTCTCTTTCTCAGCTGTATCCATACTAATATTATAAATGCGAAAGTAACTCTGTCTGTCTGTCTGTCTGTTACGCTTTCCCGTTTAAACCTCTCAAACGATTTTGATGAAATTTGGCACAGACAATCTTTATACCCTGAGAAAGGACATAGGCTACCTTTTATTGACGCAGACGAAGTCGTGGGTACCAGCTAGTTATCTATATATACAAAAGGAGAAACTGATCGACTGACATATCAAAGCACAGCCGAGGGACTAGGAGAGTGAAATTTTGTATAGGGGTTCCTTTTATGATGTAGGCGAACACTAAGAAAAGATTTTCTAAAATTCATCCCCTAAAGGGATGAAACGCGTGTACAAAGTTTGTGCGAAAACCTATTTTCACGCAGGCGAAGCCGCTGGCAGAATGCTAATAAAAAAAAACTGTACGTTTTTTGTTATTGATTATAGGTTCGCGCTTGACCGCTATCTCACCTGATGGAAAGCGACGATGCAGTCGACGATAGAGCGCGCTTACCTAGAAGTAACCTATTCACTCTTGACTTATAACCTCCGCAAGTTGATATTGCGATGGAACCTTGTCACAATAACAGCTGCATGACGTCATCCGTCGCAAAAAAGTACAGCTAGCAGAAGGCTGACCTTGCGAACGGTACTGACGGTGCGACGTCGACTACGTCACCAAGATGGCCGCCAATCGCAATATCATAAAGATACCCGGATAGCTACACTATCAGGAAACACCGACTCCTAATCCGACGTTACCTAATCGAATAGTGAGCACTCTCTTGGCCAGTGCTAACCAGTCGCGCACGGTGCGGTGTGTGGCGGCGGCCAGCAGGCAGCACGTCAGCGTGTCGCGCGCGTACGACAGTGCCGTCGGGTCCCGCTCACTGTCCAGGAACGCGAACAACGCGCCGGGGAGACCCGTCTCCGTGATCACCACGCCTGCAACAAAATATAGGAAACTGTTAAACGAGTTGAACTTGTTTGCCGCATACCATAATGTGGCAGCCTGTACGTAGCTTAGCCATCATATGCGAGCGTTTAACTTTAACAAATTTGAGAAACCTACTTCCACGCTGATCATTATTATTTGTCTGTTTGTAGTATCCATAATACAAATAATTGAATTTTATTTATATGTATAAAGGTCGACCAAGAAGTTTTTTTTTTTTCATGGTAAAAAGAAATTATCCAAAAAACTAACAGTGTCAGATTCTTACTGACTAAACACCCCACCCCGTTCCTTGTTTGCCCTTCGCACTGAGGCCAAGCCGTCCTTTCAGAAAGAGACCCTATGCCCCAGTAGGCTTCAACCCTTTTGCAGAGACCCCACGGACCTAGGAAGAGATGGCGAGATGACCTAAACGCCTACCGTAAGAACTGGTTCAAGGTGGCCCGAGAGAAACTACCTGGAAGAAGTTGGAAGAGGCCTTTGCCCCGCAGTGGGACAGTATAGGCTAGATAAAAAAAAATGTATAAAGTACGTGTACAACATACCACAATATGGCTTAGCAGGTACATGATCTTTAGCCAGCAGAGCGTATTTGCAAACTTCAGCAGCTTCCTTCTGCGACAGCTGACGGAGACAACAGAGCGCAGCGCGCCGAACTGTCAGCTCCGAACTCGATAAATCACGCTGAAAATGTCCAAAAGTTACGATTTAATTTTTTTTTAAAGTACTAATTTTTAAAGTGAGAGTTTTTTATGGTAGGTAAAAATCATCCAATGACGAATCCCGTCCTTGAGCGAAGCGGGCAACAGTGTAAACAATTGTATTGTTCATCAAAAGTCCCAGAGACCTGGTTTTACGCTTTCGCTTCTTTCCATGGATCCAGTATATATTAAATTACTAGCTTTTGCCCGCAGCTTCGCCCGCGTACATAAAATATAGCCTATGTCACTCAGGAGTAAAGCAGCTTTCTATTGTTGCTTAAATTTTTCCAATCGGACCAGTAGTTCCAGAGATTACCCCCTACAAACAAAAAAACAAATTTTACCTCTTTATTATATTAGTGTAGATATAGGATGTATCTGGCATCGACGCACAAACGAATACCATAAATCTATTACATGATTCTAGATCTACTATTGGTGGAAACTGTAGGGGCCTTATGGGATCGAAGCCTCCTGGGGTCAAGGGAAATGTGGACGCCCAACTGCAGGACTGAAGTCTGCAGGTTTGGTCCGGTTTCTATAAGGAAAGTCCGACCCCGGTATGAGGGCTAAGAAGGGTTTGTCGCGCAAGGGCGGGATTCGTCATTAGATGATTTTCCCCACCATAAAGAAGTCTAATCTTGTGCGTAATACATAAATATATACTGACACAGAGATGCGGCACGAGCGTGTGCAGGTTGATGTGGTCGGGCGCGAACATCTGCAGCTGCTGCAGGCAGCCCAGCGCCTCCGAGCGCGCGCCCGCGCCGCACTCGCCCAGCGCTGCGCACGCGCACACGAATCGCCCGACTGCTGTTACTATAAGAGAGAAAAAATTGGGTTTGGGTTGCACTCATCGTTAAGAACTACTTTTGCCTTAGAAAGCAGCTGATTTCTTTTCAGTTACAAAATTAGTGTGTCCACGAGATGTAATGACACTTAAATAAGTTGCAATAGCACCGATAGGCTGCAGAACATCAGCTAAATGTCTTAAATCTTCGACATCATCTTTGTGCCCCAATAGAAACTTCCAACTCACTTCCTTACTCAATTAAACTATAGATAACATCAATCATCACTTCTTTAATGTTCTCACTGCTTGGACACAGAACTCTCTAGCAGAGGGAATCCATATCTTCGAAATTTTAGTTCTTAAACATGCTATTTCCGCACAATGTTTTCCTTAACCGTTTTGAGATCAGTGGTGATGAAATGATTTACACACATTAATGTGGGTTTTTAACCCACTTAATAATACAGAATTAACTAATTTACCTTGCAACTCCGGTCCAACAACAGTAATCAAAGCCGATAGCAGTCTTCCAATACTGCGATGTAGGTCCTCCTGGAAGGGCGGCGCGCTGAACAATAGTTTCAAAGCAAGGTTGAGAGTAGACTCCACGTGGCCACGGAACATTGGTCCAGAGGCGTCTGCTAGCACTGAGAGGGCGTGAAGGGACCATACCTGAAAAGAGGAGCATGATTCATTTTTAGAAGTTTCGAATCTCTTTTGAAATTTGTGTGAATTTGTGTGTTTTTTAATCAGTAGAAATCTGACACTCCATCCAGAGTGGAAGGACTACTGGTATATTTGTATCGCATTTAAATAAAAAGAGTAGACTATAAACTGTCGGCCACTGTGAGCAATGGGTAGCTCGCCGTCTAGGCCAACGTGTAGCTGTGCTCCACGAACGTCTCATAGAGATGTCGATATAAGGGCCAGTAAGGGCTAGGGTTGTATATTTTTCGAACGAGTTACAGTAGCCCTAGCAAAAAAAAAGAGCTACTGAAGCAACGCCATGGGTTTTAGTAAGTTATAACCTGACCCGAACCACTCACAGCGGGAGAAGTAATTTAACTATAATCCAAAGTACATGAAAGGAGCTTCTCGAGTGACGTACTATCCTAATTCCTGTTACGTCCGGCGCACACTGGGCAATAGATTTTAGTCGATTAGCATATCCTTTTACTACGATGGCAAACTTAAACTTCAACAGACCCTTCTCAGGGCCAAGCAGTCCCTAGTCAAAAATAAACCTTATACAGTTAGCTTTAAGGTTGATTTTTGACTAGGGACGAGCATATCCTTTTACTACGATGGCAAACTTAAACTTCAACAGGCCCTTCTCAGGGCCAAGCAGTCCCTAGTCAAAAATAAACCTTATACAGTTAGCTTTAAGGTTGATTTTAGCAACAAAACTGACTTGTAACTCAACAGCCGCCGTGTCCTGCGCGAGTGCCCTCAACACCGGCAGCGCTGTAGCGCTCGACGTGGCGCCTCGGGCACGCTGCACAGCGCCTACAGCCGCTGCGGCCGCTGCACGGACAGACCTGAACAGTAAATAGAAGACATTTTTAAGTTTTCCCCTGAAAATGTTATTGTATTGTCGACTATTTCAGCGAAGTTCGCCGTGAAGATTGACTTGATATATTTGTTGCCAAGTAGTACATAAAAATTGGTCTGTATAAATCCAAATATTAAAGTTAAAAAATTAACCACTTATATGAAGACATGGCTTAAAAGACTTGGTATCCAACAATAACAAAAAAAAAGCATTTTACTTTACATTAAAACTATTAGTGTCTTTATCGTGGTGATCATAAAATTAAACTCGCTTTTCTAAATTGAATAAAAATTACGATTTTTTTTTCTTTAAAAAACGTATTAATTATTTCAGCCAATAGAAATGCTGTATAATGCCTCAAATAAGCGTCAGAACAACAAGTGATCCTTTGGGTCTTACATCCAGTAGTGCCACGCAGCCTTCACCAAATCATCCACCTTATGAGATGCTTCTTACATTACACCTAGAATTATGGTCATTATGGTAGGGTCATTTCAGATAATTAAATGAACGTACCTATTAACCGCAGTGCGAGCTAAAGCGATCACTTTCTCAGATAAAGCTTGGCTCTCTGCTTCAGTGATACATCCGCACAGTCGGCCAGCGCACGACGCAGCCGCGGCGCGGACTGTGGCGCTGTTTGCTGACAGGCCATTCTGTAAATAGTATAAAGAAATTTAGATATGGACCATCTATTGGCATTTCTTGGCCGTAAAACCGATTAAACTGCTGCAAATGGCATTTCACTGATGCGTTGAGATGGCAAACGGCATGACATTTTTTTTTTGGTAAAAAATCATCGTATGACGAATGCCAATCTTGGGTGGAGCTGTCTTCATTAGTAATGGAGCCTTTACCTAAATTTCTTTGTGTGTGCGCATGAGTATGCTACAACAGATGTTTCAAATATGGTGTCCCGTGACGGCCAATAATTATATTTATTCATTATTACAATATTATGTTTTATTTAAAATAAAATATTAGAAATTACAACGTGATATTCGTGGTACACATGACTAGTTTTTACTTTTGCGAATAAAAACTCGCAAAAGAAATTGGACTGAGCCAGTCTAAATTGCAGTCAAAGATACATCTAATCAAGAAGTCAATCAGTAAAATTGACCGTTTAGATTTAAACTGGTACAGACGAATTACGTCTATAATGTTTTTTTATGGTAGGAAAAATCATCTAATGACGAATCCCGCACTTGGGCAGAGCGGAAAACAGTGTCAGACTCTTACCGACTAATCGACCCACCCCATTCCTTCTTAGTCTTCATACCAGGGTCGGACCTTCCATTCAGAACGTCTATAATGTTTTGATCACGATCAATTAAACACAGTAAAAAAAATCGATTTTCAAATGTAAGACAAACCTTTTTCAAGGCTACTGTAATTTTTTTCAACGACATGTTCAAAAAGTAATTAAAAAATAAAATACTCACAATAACAATCTCTGTGGCAATATTCTTCACAGCCTCCTGTCCTAAGGAACTCTTGAGTTCAGCCAGAGTCCTCAACGCTAACAGCAGAGCGGTGTAAATGTTCACCTGTATCGCTTCTTGACGAGCGCCTTTAGACATTTTAATACATTCCGCGAAATGCTCTAGCATTTGTTGTCTGTGGAAAGAAAAAGATAATAAGTAGAAAGTTCTCAAACGTAAGGTTGCCATTTTCATTATAACGTTACTGTTAACTTAGAGACAACGCAGTTTATAATAGCCGTTTGTTAAATATAGATAGCAGTTCAAGCGGGCCTAGTAGCAAAAAAACTTTCAATCACATGAACATGAACACTAGTTGAGAAACTGTCTCATTCCTCATTATGTAATAAATATTTAGGTAGGAAATAATAATTACTAAAACTGTTTGTAGTGAACTAGAAAAGTGATTTTTGTATGGCTCCCATAATTAAAACAAGCTTCCGAGTGGCTGGAAAGAGCTAAACTTGGAACTGTTTAGGAGGAAGTTGAAATGTTTTCTAGCTAGTAAAATGATATCAAGGAATTTTTAATAGATTCATTTTAAGTTGACATACATTATTTAAATTGCTATAATATGACAATAATGTTTTTATAATGACACATTCTTTTTTTTATATAATATTTTTTATGACGATGACATTTGTTATGAATTGACATGATATTATAGATTAATTTAATTTGAATTGTTTTGGTAATAATGATTTTATAATGGTATTTTATTTCTATTTTTTACTTATTTTGATTATTACATAAATAGGAATATTCTTCTTCCAGTGTTGATATTATATTATGAATTTGTTTTTTTTATAGTTGTTTGAAATATTTGTGTCTGCTATACCTATCAATTATATATAATATATTTGCATACCATGACAATATGGTAAATATGTAGTACAACTCCATTTGATTGTAACAACTTGCATGCATTGTTTTCCATAATGATTGTATGTACACTCATATTTGAGCAAATAAAGGAATCTGAATCTGAAACTACATATTTGAAATCGCTCTAATCTGAAATAGTTCGTTTAATACACGTAACACGCACGTTGCATATTATTGTTGTGTGCTGTTGTTGTTGTATTACTTTTTGGTGTAAATTGAAGTTTAATCTATCTATCTATGCTCTCCGGAGCAGGTTCTCACTCACCGATGCTTGTTGGCGGCCCTGGAGAATATGTGCGGGAACAGCATGACGGAGGCGTCGATGACGGCGACGCCGAGCGGCTGCGCGCCCGTGGTGCCGCGGAACAGGCAGCACGGGTCGTGCTCCAGCGCGCCCGAGCCGCTCGCGCTCAGCGGCGAGATCAGCTTCACCGCCAGGACCACCAGACACACACACATTACTAACGCGCTCACCACACACAATTCGGTAAACACTCCAAGTGGAAATGGCATGGTGACGCGAGGGATATGTAGAACATGTAATCGTTAACAGTGCGTTTGGTGTAGCAGCGTGACAGTGGCGGGTGTTGGCTTGTGTGTCCCGTAGCGACCAAAAGTGGCAAGTCACGGACGCTGGTGGAGCAAGTGGTGGTCACCGGCGACACGTATGGCGCGTCGTATACAAAATAATTATGAAAAAATGTGTTAAGTCGCTATCGATAGCCACTAGTGACTTTGGTTGGTTGCCACTAGTGTCCGACCGAAGCTTCGGCTTCGGCCACCTTCGTCCAAAAAAGCACCTTCGGCCAAATTTTCGGCTTCGGCCAAAATTTTGCCGAAGGTTTGGCCGAAGCCGAAGGTTTGCTAGTTGTCAAAATTTGTACTTTAAGTAAATAAATATTTAATTAACATTATATATTTGAAACTTTTATTTTAGACAATATTTTATTACCTACTTGTATATGTTGGTCACTCGGCTCGTTATTGGGCTAAATCTCTAAAGTTCTCACAATATGTATCTAGTATATTCTGAGATCAAAGTAACTATCGTATTTCTCAAGGTCAATGACACCTTCGGCTTCGGCCGAAAGTTTTGGTGAATACCGATTAATTGGCTTCGGCTTCGGTCAGAATTGCACCTTCGGTCGGACACTAGTTGCCACCTTTGCGCTGAGTCTAATTAAAGTGAGGAGTGGTAGGAAACAATTGAAATTTCGATCGAAACTTAGTTTTTGGGAGAAAGAGAGTAGAGCCCCAAGACTTTATACATTAAATAAGTAAATTACCTGTTCTTCAATCTCAGCGTGATCGGTGTCGTAGATCCATCCTTCTTCACCGAGCAGTATGGTGTCACGCGGGTGCATCGCGCTTCGAAGCGTACCTAATAAAAATAATTTTGATAAGTTGACTTGTCCAGAAAGTTTTCATCCTAGACCCAGAGCCCAATAAACCTTGGGCCGTGACCCTCATTCACGCATGAATATTTCCTACAACAAGTCCCATCAAAATTAACGAAACATAACCAGCATTGAAGGCCTCCTACAAGGTGGACAGATAACCTGGTCAGTGTTACTGGAATCCGATGGATGCAAGATTCACAGGACCGGTCTTTGTGACGGCGCTTGAGGGTGACCTATGTCTAGCAGTGGACGTCTTTCGTCTGAAATGATGATGATGAACTAAGATTGCAGATCTAAAATAAATTTCAATAAAATAGCATGTAAAATTTCAGATTCCTGCAGCACAGTATCAGTTTCCTGCTATTAGAACATATACAACAGCCCAAAATTAACTAATGGACAGTCGCCAAGACCAGATATTTTCATCGAGACTACATCCTGTACCGCTCACCTCTTGACTGGTGACTTCGACGTGATGTGAACACGCAACCTTCTAATTAAAGCTCTAAAGAAAGCTCACCTCCACCCCTCTCCCTCTTGATAGCTTACCTCTAGCCCCCCTCTCTCTTGATATCTCACCTGTAGCCACATTAGCGCCACTAGGGTCAGCCGAGCCGGCCAGCTCGGCCGCCAGCAGGCGCAGCAGGGGCGCGGGCGGCGGGGAGGCTCCTCCGCCCAGCGCGTAGCACGCCTGGTACACACGCAGTCTTAGCAGCGCTGCCGGGGCCTTCAGGGCTCCGCCGTACGACCGCACTACTGTGCTGACACTGGACAAGGATAAAGATTGGTGAAGGTAAGTAGCTGACATCTTTTTGATGCAGCGCATGGAGAATTACGTCTCTGTCGTCAACTTGGCCTAGGGTGGAGTAGCCGATTAGTAAAGATCTACCGACTGTATTTTTGAATTAGAGATGTTACAGAAATTCGATTCTGATTTTGAAATAAATTTATCGGAGGTAACTCCTGTTCTGATAAACCAAATTTAAAAACTCCTGTTCTGATTTCGTTTCTTTTTCGTTACATTTCTAATCTATAAATATAAAAGGAGACTCTGACTGACTGACATATCAACGCACAGCCCAAACTACTGGGTCTAGGTGCATGAAATTTTACACAAAGCTTCCTTTTATGACGTAGGCAAACACTAAGAAAAGAATTTTCAAAATTCAGCTCCTAGAGGGATAAAATTGGGGTCTGAACTTTATGGTTAACCTAATATCACACGACGCGGGCAAAGCCACTGGCAGAAGGCTAGTTTAAAATACATACTCACTTTGTCAGAACAGCAATAGCACCATCTATGGGTTGCGTCAGGCGTTTGGCGGTGTCATCATTGTTGACTAAGGACGGACAGTGGATCAGCAGACTGTGTAATGCGGAAAGGGCTCCAGCACGCCCTTCCAATGTCACCTGAAAAAGGTAAGTTCAAATTGATATTTTTAGAAGAAATTTATCACACTCGCTTACTAACTCATAAATTGCGGCATAAAAAATTCATACTTAATTTATAATTATAGGTGTAAAAAACTTTTTTGAAATAAAAGCCCGTTCCTTGACCTTTGTTATAAAGAGGTTCTTAGTGAAGAAGTACTAAAAAAAGTAATTACCTTATGAAACTTACTTTAATTACTATTTCTAATTGCAGTTTCACTAACCTGCCAGGTAAACGCGTCTCCTCTGGATTTTTCTGATTCTAGTTCCTTAGCAGAGCGAGGGAAGCTGTTACGCCATAGAAGTAACATTCTGGGTAACAGCCCACGTACAACAGGCACGCCTAAAAATAATAAAACAAGATGCATTAAGTAGCCGCTTCGCAGTTTGACTGATGGATGACTCGACGACACCACGCAGCATACCATCACTGAGGACGGTGTACCATGGGTAGCTCAAAATTCAGCCGTTGGGAAAGGAGTAACCACGGGTTGACATCCATGCGCGCCTTATAGAAAAGTCAGTGTAGCGGCCAGTAAAGGCCGAAGCCTACCAGGCCTATTGTTCGAAGGAGTTATCACAACCCTGGCAATAAAAGGCAACAGAAGGAAGTCTACGCGGATTTTAGTCAGTAAAAGTCTGACAGTCCCTCCTGCTCCACAAGCTGAGCGTGAGAAGCCATTTGATGATTTTCCCCCGTAAAAAAAACGGTGGTTGCAGTTACAAAACCAATTATGATTTGAATTGGTTAGGGTCACTGTTCGATAGGTCCTTCTCTCTAGGTGACAAGATGTACAGCAATTCTAGAACATATTTTGTACATTCCATTACTCACTTACCTAGCGTACAAATAGCGCCAACAATAAGCCAGCCCGCATTGGTCCTTGCAGCCGTCAGCCTACTGCTTTGTCCAGCAGATCTCAGCAGTTGTTCTGCTGCGTTAAAGGCTACTTTGCCTCTACCGTGCGGTACGCCCAGTGGGGATAGACGAACTGCGCCTAGGATTGCTGCTAGGGCTGCTGAGTAACCTAGAAGATTGAACAAGGAATGAGTTAATAGGATTTAAAGCCTTTGGACAGAGTAACTCAGCGTTTCTTGATCTTCGGATAAAATCTGTCTGTTTGGTTCAAACCAAACTTGTAGTTTTATCATGATTTACTCAACGCAGCTCGAGTTTGTTTTTATTTTCGTCAAAAATCTTGGATATTTAAAGTTCATGTACAGCAGTCGTAAATAAGTGAACTGTATGCAAAGTGGTATTCTCTGTAGGTTTCCAAAAGTAAATTTTTTGATGAAGACAAAGATATGAGAAATCAGTGTTTCAATATGATCAATGAATTTTACAGTTGTGAATTTCATGCTTGTCACCGTTGGTTACTATAACATTTTTGGGGTAAAAAATATAAGATTACTTCACTGCGTCAATACAAAAACCAGTGCGCTGAGTACAAGATATACGTTAGCACGTTCATAACGTTCGGCTCTCTGATTGGTTAAAAGCTTGGAGCAGACCAATCGGAGCGCCGAAAGTCACAAACGTGTCGATCGCGTTAAAGTAAAACAAATTCATATTAGGTACTCCTGATCATGTGTGATCATGCTGATGAGATATACGTATGAGCTTCGATGTTTAACAACTAACAAGCTTGAAAAATAGTGTTTTGTGTGAACGTTACACACAAAATAATTTAGAGTGTATTACCAGAGATGTGATGCGGTGTAGGCCGAGCGGCGTCGAGTGCATCGACACATTTGTCTATGAGCGGCGTGATCTGCGACGGCAGCGCCACGCACACGCAGCGCACACACCACGCGGCTGCCAGGCGCGCTGCCACACACGGGTGTTCTAGTACCTAAGGGTTTAACAATAATTTATTTGGTAAATAATGTGACGAAGCACACGATAACAGTACATGTAATTATAATAGTTTTATTCAAAATAACGTAACGAACGTAACCAATCATAAGATGTCCTCTGCCTTGCTGATAATATATCATAACCATATTTATTTTGTTAATTATTTAGTTTATCCATGGTTTGGCGTTTGAGATTTCTTTTATTCTTTATTGTACACAAAAACATGTAATAGTACACAGTAATTAGTAAATTCATGTACAAAGGCGAGCTTAACTCAACAATGAGTTTTCTGCCAGCAAACCTTTGAATAACAGAGAGAGAAAACGATCTAGGGTAGAATCAAGTGCACAATATACCTAAACCTATATACTTATTACTATATAAACCTACATAAATAAGTCAAATATATAAAAATATACGTACATACTAGTAAATACAATATATTATGTCTTTTATGGATACATAGATTGTTTATCTGATTCTTCTGCCAAATACTTGTAAAAAAAATCTTTTTGGAATGGACACTCTTTTTGGCATTGGCCAAATACTGGTAATTTTTTTTTCTGATCAAAATATGGCAACCTGTACAGCCGGTATAAATTCTGAAAAGTGTCTGTGTAGGATGGCCAGCATTACAGGGTTTTTTTTTTTTACAGGTGACATATCCTGTGCAATCGTTCAATACCGACACTATTAAAAGATCGGTTAAGGAAGCCCCATTTGGCCAGATTATTTTTACAGCAGCTAACCTGATATGACGTATTGATGAGAGTGCCCATATTCTAAAAAAAACTTCGTCCCATATCTATTTTTGACCACAGATTAATAATTTAGGTGTCTTCAAGACTAGAGGTTCTTAATAAACTATTGCGACTCATCAACGATTGCATCACTGATTACCATCAGGTTTTTTTTATAAATGGAAAAATCATCGAATGACGATTTCCGCCCTTGGGCGAAGCGGGAGACAGTGTCAGACTTCTACTGACTAAACGACCCACCATACATTCCTGCCCTAGTCCCAAGGCGCGGTTTTCCGCTTTTCATCAACCCTGCTTACCACAGGTGGGATCGCAGTCAAGCACTAGTTTATAGCAATAAAAACAGATTCTACTCGAACAAACTTTCGAACTCTTTCTAGACACAACTGTAATCTAAATTAACAATAATAAAACTTACTGTACAGATAGCATCGAGCATGTTCAGTGATGTATCAGACACGAGGTTCTGGACTGAAGTCCCCAGTTGAAGAGCTAGTTCACCTGCCTCCATCAGCGCACATACTAGCAGGTGCTGGCTGAAGAGCGTCTCCTGCAAAAGAGAGATTTTTGATGATGATGACGATCTTTTTGTGGTAGGTGACGGGTGAGTGTGATCATTTATTTTATTCTGTTTCTGGCTGTTATTTACATATTGTATACTTCATTGTACACCTCATAATGTGGACAGAATATTTATTAGACATGCGAAATGTTGCTCACTGAAAAGAAAAGAGCTATATAGCTCTTTTGATCCATAGTAAAGAGCTGTAACTCTTAGGCTCAATTGATTTACTTGCAAGCTACAGATCAAATTGAGCCGCGCTACTTTACGCATGTCAAACGAGACAAATACCTCAATGTCTCTTTTAAAATCTTTGAAGTTTTTTAGTTAGTTGCGATTTATGGATAAAATTAGATTCATTTGGTTGTTTTGTTCTTTTTAGAAATAAATAAAATTATGAAAGCCAATGATTTTCCTTCGTACTTGTACAGGCTTAGGACTGTCAATTGAGTCAATGAGCCATTGAGCTAAATGAACTAGTGAGCTATTCCGTGAACGATTGAGCGACTGAGAGCTAGATTGTAATTAAAGAGCTAGTTCAATTTTCTCTCTCATTCGCGAGCTACCCATGTCTAATATTTGTAAATATATAAGTATGTTTATCAGTTATTTAATACTCACAACACAAGCTCTGCTTAATTAGGGACTAGATGGCGCTGTGTGAAAGTTGTATTTGTTGATATGTAAAAAAAAAACAGTTTGCCAGCAAAACTGCGACTGCCCTAACTCACCTGATTACAGTCCTTGGCGTTCTCCGGGTTGAAGTCGATGCTGTTCATCTGTTTGATGACGATCTGTATGATCTCGCGACACGCCGACGCCTGCGCCTTCTCGCCCAGCATCTTGCCAAGCGTGTTGCGTAGTATGAAGTTGATGCATTTTCTAAAAAAAAGTTGTAGTTTTTAGGTTAAATTCTTCACTAGAAGGTATTGTTAGTTTATTTGATCGTGCTAATCTCAAAGAAGAGCTGGTTTTAAACCAAAAATTTGTGTAGTGTTATACACTGTTAAATTTTGGTCGTTTTAATCCCGGGGAGGGTCGATCCGTTACATGAAACATGAAACGCTGTGACTTGATTGGCTGACAGGGAAATTACAAGGAATTAAAAACTTTATCCAAATAGATGATCAAAGAATATGAATGGCGACACCTATGACGTAACATAGGAACTAAAATTCAATATCGTGGTATGTATTTAGAATTCTCCACACGATAAAAACATATCATATTTAAGTCAAGACTTCAAAGCACAAACTGAAGTTTACTTCTAGGCAATCACGCTCCAATGTCGACCACATCATCGCTTACTATCAGATGAGATAGTAGCCAAACACGAGCCCATCAATAATAAAAAAGATAGGTGATAGACATCCACTGCTGAACATAGGCCGCCCAAGCGTCGCCTCAACGACCGGTCCTGTACGTCTCGCGTTAATCAGATATCTTCTTACCTAGAATAAACAGCGTCGACATGTGAGCTAGCCGCCTTTGGATTCGCCACAAGATCCAACACGTGGTTTAGGAATGTAGTCATGTTGCGCTCCAACCACACACCTCCCATGTTCTGCACGAATACTACGTACGCCTGAGGAAAGAAAAAGCTATCAATACACCACCAAATACATGACGTAAGAAAAAAGCATGCAAGGGGACCGTTGGGCAAGCATCGCCACACAGTGGGCACCTGCAGGAAGAAAGCATCGTCGAGACCTGCCTAGAAAGAGGTGGCGGGATGATCTAGACGCGTACCGAGAGGACTGGTTTGAGAAAGCACGGGAAAAGAAGATTTAGACGAACTTGGGGGAGGCTGTTGCCCAGCAGTGTGACAGTAAGGATTATTGAAAAAAAAAAAAGATGCTGTAAGTCACTGTAAACCACATACGGGCTTTGAAACTTAACCCCAATGTAGTTAAGGAAAAGCCTGGTGAACAGATCCAGGAATCCATCTTTCCATGTCGACTTTCCGTAAGGTGTGTCATCATCATTATCGACGCAAATATCTCTAACAACGCGCAAAGCGCACGTGCAATGAAACGGTATGAACTAATCGTGTGACAAACCCCGCCATCATCGGCGCCGCGCCAGTTAAAAGTGTAAGGCAGAGTTTATAAAAGGCGTGCGCATCACGTGAGTGGTCATTCGTTCGTCGACATGCGAGGTGGTCGGACGTTGTTGGAGTGAATTTTATTGTTATATTATTTTGAAATAGATATATCATTCATGTTACATAATTGTTGACTTCAGTCATACAAAAAGGGATTTATCATCTTCCTTTCGTGTCTTTGACTCAAATTGTGTCCGACCAATATTTAGCTACCTGAACAGCTCTCTCATTAGCCTCAAACTCGAGGGATTTATAAATAATTAGTACTGTGTAATGCCTCTATTCCTGAAGACAGCCCTCCTCTTACATATCATCATGATCATTTCACCCGAAAGACGTCCTTTGCTGGTCGTAGGCCTCCTCCAAGTATCTCGCTTCTATCGAGACACCTACGACCCTCACCTACCCCCCCCCCCCCTAGCTAAATTACGACTGTGTCGTTTCTATTCTCTTGCGTCGAACGTCTCGAGTAGACCACGCTCTAAAATCTTGTTCTGGCCATGTGACTGAGCATTGAGATGACTTAAGAACAAAGGAACCGGAGGCGTGTCCCGACGCCTTTAGCGTTCAACGCAAAAGAATCTAAACGGTCGTAACTAGGCTAAAGGAGCTAGTCATCGGGCCATTTTATGGGAGACCTCATATGAATAAACAACAATTACAAAAAGCAGACTGAATTAAATCTAGTGATTCATAATTTTACATGATATTGTGGCGACATCTACATCGACCAAGAAGAATTATCTTGAATCGCAGTAACAAAGTTCTTTGTGCGATTAGAACATATACAACAGTCCGAAATAAACTATCAGGCAGTTGCCCGGACCAGACACAACACCCGTCTGGTCGACGGATGCCTTTTCAACGGACGTTTGCGGGGCTTTTATTGCGGGAATTAGCACCCTGTACAGGGTACCTCTAAACATATTTGAAACGATTGATATCTTTCTGTCTTATCATTTTTAAAATATATATACTGTGGCTGGTACTCACGTGTGTAACACAAACGCGCACTTCCCGGTTGACTCCGGAGCTGGACTTGATGATCTCCCCCTTGAGGAACGACGTGCCGCCGCGGAGGAAGGCGCCCATCAACAGGTTCAGGGCTTCGTCCAGTGACACCACGTTTTTGGGAGGGTCTTTCTTTTGTTGGACTGAAAGAAGTAAAGAATTTAAGAAACATGTTGAAACATTTATATAAACGGTACCTACTGACTATATGATAGTAGTATTTTTTATGGTAGATAAAAATCCTCCAATGACGAATCCCGCCCTTGGACGGAGCAGAAAACAGTGTCAGAGTCTTACTGACTAAACAACCTATCCCGTTCCTTCCTCGCCCTAGTCCCAGAGCCCCGGTGTAACGCTTTCGCAACAAACAACCCATCCCTATATATACGCCAGGGAAAGACTTCCTTTCAGACTCAAACCCTTGACCCCAGTTGGATTCGACCCTTCTGCAGGATCCCTATGGTGGGTTGCATGGTTTGTAAATACTAAAAATTTAAACCAAATACTTACTGATAAATCTACGGTCTTAATGAAAAATTATAAAGACACAGGGACTTTCCAAAACGCACGATTGAGAGAGAGCGACATGAGAAAAAAAACAGCCAAATTATCTTTGCAACTAAATAGTATTGTGCACGACAGAAACTAAGAAATTTAAAGATTTTGGTAAGATTGTCATATTACCTGATTGAGTTCCAACTTTCAATTTGGAATTCAAGTTGGTTACTTCGCCGGCCTGCGTTATCGCTATCAAAGCACCAAGCAACTCCGCAATAGCGCATCTGTAAAAAGAATAGATACAAACTCTTAGATATTTGTAGTTTTTTGACGTGACAACGTCTTAAATTAGGTTGCGGCTGGGAGTCACTTATGAAAACGTGTAACGCTCGGTAACGTTACGATGAGTCACCGAACGAGAGAGAGGCCCGCCGAATGCCTTGCGTCTCTCTCCCACTCAACTATGATCGGCTTATTTTCATTCAATTCCTTGTTCCTATTGTGCAATTTAATTATATTCATATCAATAAATATTCTACCGAGAAAAAGACGTTGTCACGTAAAATCTTCGCCCGTAAAACCGACTTTACAGGCAACCATTTTTTTTTTCTTTTTTTTTGGAAGCTTTAGTCGTAATTCGACTATGACAGATCATTACAACTAAAACTTGTGAAGACACATCAAGTTTAAGAACACTAGATACTGAAATAGGCTCTTATGTATATATTGCATACAAAATTTATAAAGCTCATTGGCCACTTCCGTCTTAGGACAAGATATGAAATACTCCAATGTGACTTCTGTTGAAATTGTACTTGAAATATCACGTTCATTATTTGGTATAGCGTGCCTATAATATTTTGGAACTTGCATATATAAGCATATAAGCATACTCCTTTGCAGAGTCCCATGGCAGGATCGCCATCGTGTTGGAAGTCTCTAAAGGATGTTTTAAGGAAATAACCGCATCTGTTAAAAACTATTTATTGAACAGTATCAAAATAGGTGTATTGAAGTACTGAGCAAGTAACAAGTATTATGTTTCTAACTATAAAGGAGTATATATTCCACTATATATACCATCAAAACGGTGAAGGAAAACATCGTGAGGAAACCGGCATGTCCTAGAACCAAAAATTCGAAGACATGTGACATCCACCAATCCGCACTGGGCCCGCGTGGTGGATTATGGCCCATTCCCTCTCCTAGAGAGAGGAGTCCTGTGTCCCTGCAGTGGGAACATTAAAAAGGCTGATGATGATGATATATACCACAACTGTCACACAGCTCATTACACAAACATTTGTCAACGTGGGAATCGAACCCACGATCTCAGCATAGCAGTCAAGGCCACTAACCACTAGACCAATCGGTCAGTCAAAAAAAAGTAGGTATGCTTACTTAATAAACTAAAGTAACATACACATTACACTTCAATAATGATATCTCACCTCAAAGAATAGTCACTGGAATGCGCAGCTCTCAAGCAGGCTGCCGCTATAGCATCTAGATCCGCCGGCGTCAAGCGCATGAGTGGCAACAGGTGCCGCAGCGTATGCGCCGCGGCCGCGCGCACGGCGGTGGCTCGCTCCGACACCAGCGCGGCGCGCGCGGCCCGGGATACCTCGCGGACGGCGACTGGGGCTGCCGTGCCCATGCCCACGCAGATCTTAGAACAAAGACATCATGCATTGTTTGCAAAGACATCGTACAGCACCCCACCGCTCTTAGGGCCGGGACATATAAACACGATACGACGTCGTACCACGATACGGCGTCGTTTCACGATGCGACGTCGCGTCGATAAGTGAGAATTCACATCGTCGCCACGATCTCAATTGTCGCAGTAAATTTCGAGAAATGGACCCAGTAGACTCGTCCTGCTCCTGCTGTTGTTAAGAAGACGGATAAAGAAATCCATCCAAATCCACCCATTTCTTAATCATGAATAACGGGAGCCGTGTATCGTTTTTTTACGATGCTCGTCGTAGATTCCCACGACGCGACGTCGCATCGTGAAACGACGCCGCATCGTGGTACGACGTCGTATCGTGTTTATGTGTCCCGTACCCTTAGATCGGCGAGCTAGATCGACATGCGGTAATAAACCAGTGTCACTATACACGGTCGTTTCATTGCTAGTCGAGTACCTACGCTACTTACCTATACATATAAGACATCATCATGACCAACATTACCATTTTTTTTATGGTGGGTAAACAGAGTAAAAACCATCCAATGACGAATTCCACCCTTGGGCGGAACGGAAAATAGTGTAACACTTACTGACTAAACACCCTACCCCATCCCTTCTTTGCCTTTCGCACTGGGACCAAGCCTTCCTTTCGGAAAGAAAACCTGGGCCCCAGAAGGCTTCGACCCTTTTGCAGAGTTCTTGCGGTTTTGCTGACAACTCCTTGAGGCGCCGCTTGGAGGCCTGGTCTCTCTAACTAAAAAACCCATCCCGTTCCTACGTTGTCTTTATTGGTTCTTACGAACAACATGATCATCATCATTTCCTGCTCTTGTGCCTTATTATTTGGTGTTGGCGCAACATTTTTTTCTTCCATTCTGTCCTGTCACCCGTCATGTTATTACAAACTTCATTTTCTTTTACATTACTCTTTACTCAACCCATCCATATTTTCTTTGGCCTCCCACTCCCTCTCCATCCATCCACATGTATACTCTTTTAGTAATATGTGTCGAAAAAAATATATTCCATACCTACTCCAAAGATAAGATCAAATGTAAGTTAATTGCAAGTAAAGTCGACTAACATGTTTTTTACACACAATTAGTCGTTAAACTGATAAGCAAAACGAATTTCCATAACATATGCGAAAACGTACCTGCCTAAAAAATACAAACTTAGCAAGGCTATAGATAAGAACTACAACGCACAGACGATTTTTTCGATAAAGAACATGTATTTTCAATATACTTATTCGAAAACCAGCTGTTTCACCCTTTCCCTACCGATTAGGCACACAAGTCACTGTTTTTCGAACTTGAGCGGAAAAGTACGCGTCCGTCTCCCTACACAATTTTATTACATTTATCACATCAGACTGGGTGCGACCCCCACGAGGCGCGCGTCTACACAAGTATATTTATCTTCGTAAGAGTTCTGGAAAGCGTCGTTTAATACACGTGGAAAGTCACTGCAGCCCTCAACCCCACAACACACTCGCATAGGCTCGGATGAGTGCCGCCTCGGTGATACATATGAAACTTTCTTCACGTGTATCAAAATGTAATATTTTACAGGTCTTCACGAGACGCTGAACGAACTGCGAACAATGTGCGATTATGTTGAGTAGATTTAAGTTAAACCTGCGCAGTGAGGAAGCGCCACCCCTATGTATAGGTCACGCTCGCCAACCCTACGCTATTCAATCCATCGCGTCCCCTGCCTTCGTACTCTCTAAGCGACGACCTAAGACGAGGTCAGTGGCGTAGCAAGGTGCAAAGTGACCAATAGCACCCTGGGGCAAAAGACTGAGTGAGGCCATATTTTTTACACAGAAAATCATCAAATATCTTCCCCCGGATGGGAATGGGCGAGAAAAAATAATATATGTACGAAAATGGTTTATGCATAAAATCCGCATGTCTGCAAAGCCCAGTAGAGAAACTAGGCAATTTATAAGCATCATCAAACCAACCTTTTCAAGAGTATTCATAATCTCAAGTCGCGTTTGTGACTCGGCATTCTTCAAGGACTTGACTAGGGTTGACACAGTCTCTTCATACGATCTACCCATCATCCTGCCGAGTTTCTCGTACATACTGCCCAAGCAGCATATGGCAGCCCTGAAAAAACAATACATGTGATTACAAAAAGTAAGAGGATTATATCTGTTATGGAAGCAACCGCCTTCTTGCGAGTTTTTTTTTTATGGTCGGATAAATCATCTTATGACAAATCCCGGCCTTGGGCGGAGCGGGAGATAGTGTCAGACTCTTTCTGACTAAACGACCAAACCAGTTCCTTCTTAGCCTTCATACCGGGGTCGGACCTTCATTTCAGAAACTGGTCCAAGGCCCCAGGAGGCTTCGACCATGCAGCTCTACGTTTGCTGACAACTCCTTGAGGTGCGCAGGAACAGAACACGCGCTCGACGACTTGGGCTTGGTCCGGACTGTTACCAGACAGGACAGCGAGCTACTCATTGCTCGCCGTCCGCAACCCCACGCCAACGGTGACTAGGTGCGAGCGTTATTAACCCCGGTTTTGATGCTGGAGTTGGGTGATATTATATCGACTATTTTTAGGAAGGTCATCGTATAGGATTTTCAGTACTGGCGTATTGACAATAACTTGTCCTTGCGCCGAAGATGAGGACGGTCTACTGACACACACATTATATATTTATAGCTTTTTCCGCAGTTTCGCTAACGTGAACCATGAATTTTTATAAGTAAAAGTGTCTACTTTTACTTTACGCTTTTTTACTTACTTTTTTTTTTACGCTGCGTGCCATTGTCTAATGGCACGCAGCGTGGAGTCCTCAGACAGCGAAAGAATTTTCGTAATCGCACCATTACTCGATAAACTCAAAAATACTGAATAATTTTCAAACAGTTTTCACGCAATGAATCCATGAAGGTTGGCATACCTATATATAATACACACATAATTATTATAGTACAGAACCAATTTCAAAGATTTATAACACCGTTCGTGTCTTCACATGGGCGAAGCTAGGGGCGGGCTCTTTTTATTACCTATATTACCAACCTGCACTGGGCCCGCACGGTTCCGGTCCATTCCCTCTCCTAGAGAGGAAGCCTGAGTCCCAACAGTGGGAACATAAACTCTGATCATGCTCGTTAACATTATATGACTTTTCCTAACCCTTTGTTGAATGCATGGCATATGTTGTACAGAAATAACTTTAATGCTATTATAAATATAATCCGTAATAAGCTCATTATGGTTAAGCTTCCTAGCTGTATTATGTAATGCACACTGGGATCCAGTGAGCCGGCAGGCGTATGTTTTATAAAACATGCGTAAAACATAATAAGACTATGAGTAAGTACACATGTGCCTATTAGTAATCTTATTTTTAAAGCTATAATTAAATTCCTCATGCAAAGGAATGACTTTATCTATAATATTTTTTTTTTATTGATTATAGGTTCGCGCTTGACCGCTATCTCACCTGATGGAAAGCGCATTTATCTATAATATGTATTTATTTAGAAATATATAAGTATGATTATCAGTTGTCTAGTACTCATAACACAAGCTCTGCTTAGCTTGAGACTAGACGGCGTTGTGTGATGGTTGTCCAATATTATATTATTATTATTATATTACTTTTTGTATAAACAATGATATAGTTTTGTATTTATCTAATTTTCTAAACCATTTTGTAAATGTTACAATGATGGTTAAATGCAATTAAGAATAATGGCTTTTTCAAATTTGACTAGAGAACAATGCTAGATCTATTAAGGTGTTGTTTGACTAGCCAAAATGAGTAGTTACATTTATTAAATACAAGCTTTTGCAGTTTTACTCCCAAGTAATTCGTAAATAAAGAGCCAGCTCATGGTCGCGTGCCTCAAGGAGATCTCAGCAAACTGTAGAGGGCCAGCAGTGTTGCAGCCTCCTGGGGCCAAGGGTTGATGCGAAAGCTTATTACCAGGGCCCTGGGATGGCAAGGAAGGAACGGGGTAGGTTATTTAGTCAGTAAGAGTTTTTCACTGTTTCCTGTTACGAAAAAGGAGTTTGTTTGTAAGAAACAATTTTGAAACTACTGAAAATTCTTTCACGAATAGAAAGCTACATTATTGTTGATATAGACTATATATGATTGTGATTAGTAATATTTTTTAAGCCAAAAATTTTTGACACCAAGCCCTGCGTTCAAAAATAACCAGAGTAGGGGGTTTTTTATTTTATTTTTTTATGGCGGGAAAAATAATTAATCTAGTGACGAATCCTGCCCTTGGGCAGAGCGGGGAAACAGTGTCAGACTCTTACTGACTAAATAACCTACCCCGGTCTTTCCTTGCTTGATCCTAGGACCCTGGTGTTACGCTTTCGTATTAACCCTTGGCCTCAGTATTCTTTGACCCTGCTAAGCCCCTTCAGTTTGCTGATACTGAGTTAACTCAAGTCTCAAATTTAAACGCAAGGCAGTGAGTATTTGTCAGCTAGTACCTAGATATTTTAATACTGTGCACTGCAAACATTATGCAAAGTCGCCTTGTTATATTACTGACATACTTTTTCTAGCTACTACATAAGTAACACGCATTTCACTATTGAGATTATGTAACAGCGTTTTATTCATGTATGTACTAGCAGTGACCTTTTGTACTGGCATTTAGAAATGCTCAAACTATGGGATTATTAGGGCCGTCCCATGGGACAATATAAATTAGGTGTAGGGTGACATTGTATGGCCTTAATAGTGGAACCTACGTAGTGAAACCTTTTTGATGTGTAGATTTATTTTTTACTAGCTGTGCCCGCGACTTCGACCGCGTGGAATAGTTATTTTGGGCATCATATTTATTTTTGAAAACAACCTCAGCTTTATAAATTATAGCTGTTACCTACGACTTTGCCCGTATCAATTTCTGTTATTAATTTAGACAATTTAGTTTTTAAAAGAACATCTATACTAATATTATAAAGCTGAAGAGTTTGTTTGTTTGTTTGAACGCGCTAATCTCAGGAACTACTGGTTCGAATTGAAAAATTCTTTTTGTGTTGAATAGATCATTTATTGAGGAAGGCTTTAGGCTATATAACATCACGCTATGACTAATAGAAGCGAAGAATCAACGGAAAATGTGGAAAAAACGGGGAAAATTATTCATCTTTGAGGGCTTCCGTTGCGTGCGCTGCCAAAACGGTTTAAGATACCAAAAACATATGTATAAAAGAATTATTCCTCTTAAAATGATCTAAAAAAATGTCCGCGACAGTATATGTCTATCTTTTAAGATTAACTTACTAGAACCGTTTTTATGCGAATCAAATTTAGCCAATTTTTACCGATTATTTGTTAGAGTTGTATCAACATAATAATATAATCTTTATCCAAATAAATGTGTTGTTGATTAAGAGTATGTAATTGTAAACAAAATTGTCTTTGACATCATTTAATTTCAATGAACATCTTAGAAGATATTACAATTTTAAAATAACTCCGATATAAAATTCACACGCGATGCGTGATGTGCAAAACTTGACGCTGCGCCTGGCCGGCGGGCGAGGAGAGGGGTTGCTTGCGGGCGGCGCGGATAGGTTTTTTTTTATGGTAGGTAAAAATCATCCAATGACGAATCCCGCTCTTGGGCGGAGCGGGAAACAGTTTCAGATTCTTACTGACTAAACAACCTACCCCGTTCCTCCCTTGCCTTATTGACAGAGCCTCGGTATAACGCTTTCGCACCAACCCTCAGGTGCAGGAGGCTTCGCCCCTGAAGGGCCCCACAGTTTGCTGAAAACACCTTGAGGCGCGAGGGAGCAGTGCACGCCGTCGACGACTTGGTCTCGGTCTGGACTGTTACCAGACAACCGGACGGCGAGCTACCCATTGCTCACCGTCCACAAGCCAGCGTCTACGGAGACCGGATATCGGCGGGATCGCGGCGGTGACGGCTACGGCGAGGGCGCTGTTGCCTTTGCCTTATGCGGTCGGCCTCCTCCTTTACGAGCAATACTGCTTTGCAGAAGGAGGCGACCGCTTGCCATTCTTCTTCGCTGCGAACTATGGCCTGAACCAAGGCCCGGCGCGAGAGGTCGCCGCCGCTGATCACCCTCACGAGGACACGGCGATGCTCTTCTCAAGCGGGGCACACCTCCACCGTGTGCTCCACCGTATCTTCCGGGCTGACCACACAGTGGCGACACCCGGGCGTCTCTTCCGCACGAATCCGGCACGCAGGAATCTCCTGAACTTCCCATGTCCGGTGAGAACCTGCGTCATTCGGAAGGTGAGGATGCCGTGATAGACATCACGCCTCCAAGAGGGGACTTACCGCCGAGATTATGGCGTGCCCAAGTTGGGGTGTAGCTCTATGAAGTACTTTTAGATAATTATGTTCTTTTAAAAACTAAATTGTCTAAAATAATAACAGAAATTGACACGGGCAAAGTCGTGGGTAACAGCTATAATTTATAAAGCTGAGGAGGTTGTTTGCAAAAATAAATATGATGCCCAAAATAACTATTCCACGCGGACGAAGTCGCGGGCACAGCTAGTAATTATCTAAAAGTACTTCATAGAGCTACACTCCCTACTTGGGCACGCCATAATCTCGGCGGTAAGTCCCCTCTTTGAGGCGTGGTTGGATAGACATCACGCAGGACATAACGCAGGTTCTCACCGGACATGGGAAGTTCAGGAGATTCCTGTGCCGGATTCGTGCGGAAGAGACGCCCAGGTGTTGCCACTGTGTGGCCAGCACGGAGGACACGGTGGAGGTGTGCCCCGCTTGAGAAGAGCATCGCCGTGTCCTCGTGGGGGTGATCGGTGGCGGCGACCTCTCACGCCGGGCCTTGATTCAGGCCATGGTCCGCAGCGAAGAAAAACAGCAAGCGGTCGCCTCCTTCTGCGAAGCAGTAATGCTCGTAAAGGAGGAGGCCGACCGCATAAGGCAAGGGCAAAAGCGCCCTCGCCGTAGCCGTCGCCGCCGCGATCCCGCCGATATCCGGCCACCGTAGACGCTGGCTTGCGGACGGTGAGCAATGGGTAGCTCGCCGTCCGGTTGTCGGTTACAGTTCAGATCAAGACCAAGTCGTCGACGGCGTGCATTGCTCCCGCCAGTGGCGTGCCTAGGGTTTCAATATAAGGCAAGCCCAAAAATTTTAACCGATTTCAAAAAAAGAAAGTTCAGTTTTGGACTGAGTATGTAAGTACTCTCTCATAAACTACTGGTCAGATACAATAAATTAAAAGTGAATTCATCCATGTTCTTTCCTCTTTTTTCTTCAATTTCACTCAATAAAGGCATGCTAGTACTAGATTGAATATAATAAATATATCAGCAATTGCGATTTACTAGACTGAGAAATACACAGATTAGGCGTCGGTTTTAATGAAGAAATTAACTGTTTTTTCTGAGAAAAATTTTACCTTATCTTCGAAAATCAAAACTTGAACGCATTTTAAATCCTCACAAGGTACAATTAGCTCCATTGTTGTAGGTAAGTCACCAAAACAGTTACATATAACACTGGGAAAACTAAGAAAACACATAAAAAAAACTTACTAATTAAGAAAACAAATAAAACTGAAGTTAGTTGCACTCGAGTGTCAAAAACTATTTACGCAAAGTTGTAGTGTTGTCATTTAGGCAAAAAAAGTCGCCACGTATATGAAAAATCTTGCTAAATGTTGCAATTTTTTTACTTTTAAGTCAATGCTTGAATATTTAATTTCGTTATTTTAAAAAGTCGCTAGTTTTTACTGTTGCTAAATCTTTAAAAAGTCTCCAAACTCGTTAAAAATCTCCAAGATCTCACAACGTTGCTAAAACGGCAACACTAAAGTGTGACAAACTGACAAGGTCACGCATACGCGTACAACTTCATGCGCAAAGCCCGGCTTAAATCTTCTATACTGATCGATTCGTAGACGCAAAACGTCCTAGGTACTTATACGGCACATCGCTATGAGTGCGAAAGAGACATTGAAAGCCCGGTAAAAGCCGGTAAGTGTAAGCGAGATAGCTATATATAGTGCCGAGTGTAAGCGAAGCGCGCGAACAATCGCGATGTGTAATGCAGCGGGCGGGCCTAAGTAGATACTTTGTGTTATTTTGATAAGAATTAAGCGCGCGAACTTTTAAATTGTTCGGGTTTGATATTGATTCTTATCGAGCATTTTAGTAAGGCATGCCGGGCTTTTGGGCTTGTATGAAGGGACCGCCACTGGCTCCCGCGTGCCTCAAGGTGTTGTCAAAACTGTGGGGCTATTCAGGGTCGAAGCCTCCTGCAGCCGAGGGTTGGTGCGAAAGCGTTATACCGGGGCTCTGGGAATAAGGCAAGGGAGGAACGGGGTAGGTGGTTTAGTCAGTAAGAGTCTGACACTGTTTCCCGCTCCGCCCAAGAGTGGGATTCGTCATTGGATGATTTTTATCTACCACTAGCTGTGCCCGCGACTTCGTCCGCGTGGAATAGTTATTTTGGGCATCATATTTATTTTTGCAAACAACCTCCTCAGCTTTATAAATTATAGCTGTTACCCACGACTTTGCCCGTGTCAATTTCTGTTATTATTTTAGACAATTTCGTTTTTAAAAGAACATAATTATCTAAAAGTACTTCATAGAGCTACACCCCAACTTGGGCACGCCATAATCTCGGCGGTAAGTCCCCTCTTTGAGGCGTGATATCTATCACGGCATCCTCACCTTCCGCATGACGCAGGTTCTCACCGGACATGGGAAGAAGGAAGAGACGCCCGGGTGTCGCCACTGTATGGTCAGCCCGGAGGATACGGTGGAGCACACGGTGGAGCACACGGTGGAGCACACGGTGGAGGTGTGCCCCGCTTGAGAAGAGCATCGCCGTGTCCTCGTGGGGGTGATCAGCGGCGGCGACCTCTCGCGCCGGGCCTTGGTTCAGGCCATAGTTCGCAGCGAAGAAGAATGGCAAGCGGTCGCCTCCTTCTGCAAAGCAGTAATGCTCGTAAAGGAGGAGGCCGACCGCATAAGGCAAAGGCAACAGCGCCCTCGCTGTAGCCGTCACCGTCACCCACCGCCGCGATCCCGCCGATATCCGGTCTCCTTAGACGCTGGCTTGTGGACGGTGAGCAATGGGTAGCTCGCCGTCCGGTTGTCTGGTAACAGTCCAGACCGAGACCAAGTCGTCGACGGCGTGCACTGCTTCCGCGCGCCTCAAGGTGTTGTCAGCAAACTGTGGGGCCCTTCAGGGGCGAAGCCTCCTGCAACTGAGGGTTGGTGCGAAAGCGTTATACCGGGGCTCTGGGAATATGGCAAGGGAGGAACGGGGTAGGTTGTTTAGTCAGTAAGAGTCTGACACTGTTTCGCTGAGCGGGATTCGTCATTGGATGATTTTTACCTACCATAAAAAAAACCCATCCGCGCCGCCCGCAAGCAACCCCTCTCCTCGCCCGCCAGCCAGGCGCAGCGTCAAGTTTAGCACATCATGCATCGCGTGTGAATTTTATATCGGAGTTATTTTAAAATTGTAATATCTTCTAAGATGTTCGTTGAAATTAAATGATGTCAATGAAAAGAAAAGAAAAAGAAAACAAATGACAATTTTGTTTACAATTACATACTCTTAATCAACAACACATTTATTTGGATAAAGATTATATTATTATGTTGATAGAACTCTCACAAATAATCGGTAAAAATTGGCTAAATTTGATTCGCATAAAAACGGCTCTAGTAAGTTAACCTTAAAAGATAGACATATACTGTCGCGGACATTTTTTTAGATAATTTTAAGAGGAATAATTCTTTCATACATATTTTTTTGGTATCTTAAACCGTTTTGGCAGCGCACGCAACGGAAGCCCTCAAAGATGAATAATTTTTTCCCAGTTTTTTCCACATTTTCCGTTGTTTCTTCGCTTCTATTAGTCGCAGCGTGATGTTATATAGCCTAAAGCCTTCCTTAATAAACGATCTACTCAACACAAAAAGATTTTTTCAATTCGGACCAGTAGTTCCTGAGATTAGCGCGTTCAAACAAACAAACAAACAAACAAACTCTTCAGCATTATAATAGTAGTATAGATGTTGGGAAAAATCATCGAATGACGAATCCCGCCCTTGGGAGGAGCGGGTGAGTGTCAGACTTCTACTGACTAAACGACCCACCGTTCGCATTAGTTCCAGGGCACCGGTGTTCCGCTTTTGCATCAACCCTTGGCCCCGGAAGACTTCGACCATGTGTAGACGGAATTTTTTATTTTACGCGCGGCTTTCAAAAGTGTGCTTTTATAAAATACGCACATTGTTCAATTTTCAAACCTCGATTCAGTACTTAGGGTGTTTTTAACATACTTGTTCCTACCAACCATTTTTTTCCGATTCCACAATTCCGCATGCGTGTAAAAATCCGCACGATTTTAAAAACACTCTAAGAGTGCCTTTCAATAACGCGGCGCAGAGCGGATGTAGCTCAGCAGTAGCATTCTTTATTTTTATGGAAAAGCAGCGCCCTATAAGTTAAAAATCCAAAAATAAAAATAGGATATACGCTTCCAGGATTGCCCACATGATTGTTTTCTTTAGATGCGAAATCATCAAATTATTTTTCCAAGTCTGGGCAGTGCTAGAAGGAGCGTCAGACTTTTACTGGCTAAAACCAACTAGTGTTCCTTCAGATGTTTTTTGCGTTCCAGGGCGGCACATACTGGGTAACAGGCATCTAGCTGTGCCAGATGCCTCATGTAGAAATGACAGCTGTTTCATATAACCCACTCCATTATTTTTCTGTTTAACTAATCCTTATGGCATCCCACAATAATATTCAAATATGATAAGCAAACAAATTAAAATAAGTACTCACAGTCTCGTCGGTAAATAAGAAGGCGAATCATCTTTAACCTTGATGATGTCATTGCATTTGTTAACAGTATCAAAGAGTAGGAAGGTGTCTCCAACAGAGAATAGTGTGGCCAGGTTTCTGGCTAACAACCTTCTTGCTGGTCCACCAAGGTTCTCACGTAACAGGTTCACTAACTGGGCCACTAATTTTTGCTGGCAGCTTTTTATGTCAGACTGTTGGCAAAAAAAAAAAGATTTAGAAATAATAATCATGTTTCATCACAAATTGCTTTTTTTTTTCATTCAGTCAGTGTTAAGGTCTCTGCGACCTTATTTATGGGTCATAAAATTATCACATCCTCCAGGTTAGGTTCTTGCATACCTACATACTACTTATTTTATAACTAGCTGCCCCAACAAACTTCATACTGCTCATTTTTCACCCTTTAAACTGGGCTATTACCAATATTTCCAATCGGTTCATCTGATGATGAATTGGAACTGTGCAGTAGCTTCTGCTGTCTTGTAAGTGATGGACACTTGTAGGCCTATGTAAAATTCAAACATTAATTGTTTTTTGAGGCTCTGGGCATGGCCTAAAGTCATCAATAGTTATGTGTAACAAAAACTTGATAGATGAATACAAAATTGAACTGTTGTATGACCCATATGCTGCGACCTTAGCTATAAAAGTGTTCATAGCATTTTATAAACTCAAACATTGCTGGTCATGATTCTAATTGAATCAATCAGTCAATCAAAAAAAGTTTTCATGTTAGAATTACAATCGCAGAGGGTTTAATATTCAATCAAAAAAGCTACTGCTACATTACAAGACACAAAACAGTCAATATTAACCTTTTGAATTAGAGACATTATAGAAAGACAATAGGTGTGCTAACACCGGCATTTATTTATTTAATCTTCATGTACAGTAGTGGTACTACATAAGCGGACTTAATGCAACAAGGCATAAAGTCCGCCTAATTCGGCATTCACTTGAGGCTCAAGAGTTTAATGATGACATTATGAAAAAGTGTTTAGATTCGGTTATAATATTTGTGTTATTGATTTATATTACCTGGCCTTACCTCTTTCACCATAAGTGAAATAGTGTATGTTTACAACATTTTATTTGATATTTACATAACTTCCAATAATAAAAAGTAAGTTACAGTAATATTTACCTTATGTGCAGCCACAAGTACTTTATCAAGGAATCGGAGCCATTCAAATATAAAATGTGGCTTCTTGTCATCAGGTAGCTGCTGCAGAGCAGACTCGTTCAGAGTCAGTGAGTGAGAAACCTCCATTTTTCTACAAATACCAGAAAAATTAATAAGATATACCAGATTTTCTTCATGTTAATTAACATAAATAGATAATTGTGATCTCGAAGGTGCCCTTAGATTAAAATATAGAAAATGTTTTGGTATTTTGTGTGCCATACCCATATCTCATACAAATTCAATGAATATATTAAACCTGGAATGCTAATTATGAGTCCCTGTGTTAATGCTCCCTACATTATGGAAAATTCTGGGAAACCCGGACAGATAGCAATCCTACTTTCAAAGGGTGAGTGGTTATTTACATTGTTTGGTAAATCCACAACATATTATAGTTTTAACAGTGATATACCTTGCTGATTGAATTTCAATTTATCATACCTACTAGATTGAAAGTTTTTGTTAATTCTTACTAGAAAGAAAGAAATCACAATCTTATTCTTTAAAAAGGATACTAATCTAAACTACTGTTCAATATTTACTACTTGTATCTTTAACCAATTGATTTGGTACATAAATATTGTATCCAGTGATTACTCACAGGCTGCCACAATAAACCTAGTTTCACGAACTCGCTGTAGTACTGCGTGCGAATACAGAATAACGAACGTAGCCCCGTTGCGCTCACACAGCGGAGTTTGTTTATTATAGTTAATTATACCCAGCAATGGCGTCAACGCGATGAATCAACCGGAGGCTGATAATATTACACAGAAATCAGCACAGGGTCAGATGGCACTATTCAGGACGAAATATAACACGTTTAATTACGAACAGATCTAATTAAAATGTTACAAACCAATAAACGTAGGTAGGAAGTCGTAGGAAACACCACTTTCACATATTATATTCAGAAAAACGGTGAAGTTGCACAGCTTCAAATTACTATGTAATAGCTTACAATTGAAACTTTTAAACTGGCACAGCGTTTACGACACTGGTCTAGTAAAATATTAAATAAAAATACACAAAATGCATTGATCATTTGATCACAGCAGGCAGTAAGTGACAGCAGACAACAGTGAGTGAGTGAATGATCACAAATGTCACTTATGATTGAAAGATTGAGTATTGATGAGTTTTCGTAAAGAGTGGCGAAACAGTAAGCAAAAACCGGTACTATTGTAAAACCGTAATCCGTTTCCTAGTATCAAAATTTCTCAACAATGTTGGGTTGGTTTTCCATTCTAATCGAATAAACCTATTTATATCAGTAGTTTTATTTTTTTATTTCCAACAATTGACTATTCCACTCCTTCACAACCTAAGTAGGTAACACGATTATCATAATCATCAGCCTTTTTAAATGTTCCTACTGCTAAGACACAGGCTGACAGGCGGCCTGTGTCTCTAGGAAAGGTAATGGACCATAATCCACCACAAGAGTCCAGTGCGGATTGGTAGACGTAACATTTCTTTGATTTTTGGTTCCACGACATTTTGGTTTGCTCACGATGTCTGCACCGCTTTGAGAGCAGTGATGAAGAAATAAATCTCACAAAGTAATGCGCCTGGCCGGGTTTGAACCCGCGACTTACATGACTCATAAGTCAGTACCATTACAACTACCATTTATCATTTTTTGCGGACTAACATCAGAAAGCGTTGCTACTTGAAATTCAACCCATGTGTTTCGTATAATTTAGCCACAAGCTTGATTCAAACGCAATTCTATTAGCTGTTTCCCTGGTGTACATCTAGCTTTAGGGTTTTTTTTTAACAAATCTCGCGACGCAATTGTGTTGTTGCCTTTGGCCTTCTTTTTTTGGTCGCTGTCAAACGTCAGCGTCACGTCAATGTCGTATTGTCGTCGAACATTCGACGCTTTCGAGAAATAGTTTTACTATTACAATCTCGCTAACAAAGTATTATAGTTTCTACCCGTCTAAGCAAATAGTAAAGTGAAACACATGGTTCTGTGAAATTTATATCTTTAATCAGAAAAATACAATGAATTTAACTTTACACGTAGCCTACGTGTATTGTAAGAAGCCAGTACTGAAGCATTAGAACAATATCAATGATTAACATGAGTGCCCAGCAGAGCCCGGCGAACATGCAGTCCGTGGACAGGGAAAAGATATTTACGTGGATCCTGGAGTTGTGCAATCCCGAGACGCGAGAAAATGCGTTACTGGAGCTGAGTAAGAAGCGCGAGAATGTGCCGGACCTGGCGCCCATGTTGTGGCACAGCTTTGGCACGATCGCCGCGCTACTGCAAGAGATCACCAATATCTACGTGGCCATGATCCCGCCCACGCTCACGGCTCACCAGAGCAACCGCGTCTGCAACGCTCTGGCGCTCATGCAATGCGTCGCCTCGCACCCTGAGACCCGTTCGGCCTTCCTGCAAGCACACGTTCCGTTATTCCTTTATCCTTTCCTCCACACTGTTTCCAAAACACGTCCATTCGAATACCTACGCCTTACTAGCCTCGGAGTTATTGGAGCATTAGTGAAAACAGATGAACAGGAAGTCATCACTTTTCTTTTGACCACTGAAATAATACCATTGTGTCTACGTATCATGGAGAACGGATCTGAACTTTCCAAGACTGTTGCAACATTCATTCTGCAGAAGATATTGCTTGATGACAGTGGATTATGTTATATTTGCCAAACCTATGATAGATTTTCTCATGTAGCTATGATATTAGGAAAAATGGTATTATCGTTGGCGAAAGATCCTTCTGCTCGCTTGTTGAAGCATGTTGTGAGATGCTACCTCCGCCTGTCTGATAATGCAAGAGCCAGAGAGGCTCTAAGACAATGTTTGCCAGACCAACTGCGGGATTCCACATTTGCAGCATGCCTCCAAGAAGATAACTCGACCAAGCACTGGTTGGCTCAATTGATAAAGAACTTGGAAGCCCAGCCACCACCAGCCAGTCCAGCGCAACAGAACATGTGAGCTTTGACTTTTGACACATGCCCACTATGGACAATAAACAATAAGTAGTGCAGTTTTATACACTAATTAAATAAAATATAGCTAGCATAATTACACATCACTGCTTCATAATACTGTTGCTGGTCAAGTGTATATTTTATTGCAGAGATGTATGAAAAGAGCCCTTGATAAGGGCTTAGAGAATGATGAATCCTAATGGTAATATTGAGAGCACAAGTGTGGATGTTCTTTTCTAAACCAAGCAGATTCAGTAAGCTTGAATAGACTGACAAGAGAATGATTACATGCTGTGCACTTGTAATTCTCATAGTATAATATTAGCTCCTTCAAGAAATTCTGGAAATTTCAATAAGGATTTATGATAATATTATATTTGATTTTATAGTATGATAAGGAATACTATAAGTGCTACTTTCTGTTATTGTTTATAGTGGGCCTGTGAGCCTTTATACAATCATCAGATCAAATCTGTGTTTATATCTGATATTCTACAGATTTGAACTGTTATAATTTTATGTTTACTGACATATCCATTGATATTTTCAAATGATTAAATTCATTAATGTACTGACATAAATTTGCCTTTTTAAATGTTATAATAAGTATTTGTCTCTTAAACATTATTGTATTATTTTTTAGGTACAAAACAAGATAAAATTTGAAGGAATGCACTAATTTTGTATGCAGTCGTAGTGGACTAGGAATAAACTTTTTATTATTTCAATTTATTTGTTTTCTTTTGCACTTGTCCCTTTATACCTGTGATGAGATTGGAGTAATATCTAGTTCAAAGTATGTTAACAGTACATATAAATACCTACACAAACAATAATATATATAATTAATTTAAATAAATACATATTTTATTACATAATCAGAACAAAAAATTGATCATCATCATCATCCTTTCAATGTTCCCACTGCTGGGACACAGGCCTCCTCTCTAGGAGAGGGAATGGGCCATAATCCACCACGTGGGCTCAGTGCGGATTGGTGGATGTCACATGTCTTCGAATTTTTGGTTCTAGGACATGCCGATTTCCTCACGATGTTTTCCTTCACCGTTTAGAGAGTGGTGGTGATGAAATAAATTACACAAAGAAATGCGCCTGGCTGGGTTTGAACCCGCGACCTACAACTCGTAAGTCGGCCACCACTGCTCCTCAAAAAAATTTATAACAATCCCTAATATAATTTGCTCATACTTATACACAGACATAATAACATACAAAGATAATTATACACTTAAATTACATAATTATGCATCTAATTATCTACAATCATATTTAATAATGAGTTCTATGAATTGTTAGGTAGCCCTCCTCCACTCTCATAATCTTGCAGTGCTTAATGTAATTACTTGTACAGTCAGCACCAAAAGTCGATGAACAGAATCAACATAACAAAACACCTGTTTACAATAAAATGCCATAAGTTATAGTCGCAACTAGGAAACGAAATGGCCTATACACCAGAAATTTACAAAAGTCGTTAAACACGAGTATTTCAAAAGTACATGTGCACAAGTATTCCTAAAGTCGCTATACACCATCAATCCAAGGTGTTTTGTTATGTTGATTCTGCTCATCGACTTTTGGTGCTGACTGTACATAAGCAATGGATAAAGTATTGAGCCAGATTGGAACTACCTAAAATTACTTTGGGTTTAGGTTAATGAAAAACTATTTTCAATAACCTAGCAAGATACTCATGAATCTAGCTTCAGTGGGTACTGGGTATACTTGAGTCTGATGTCTTTGGAACACGTGGTAAGATATTTAAAGCTACATTCGCTCCCACCATGCAGTAAAAATCTTTTAGATTTGTTCTTGACATTTTTACACCTACAATTTCACCTTGGACACCTCCAGTGCACGCGCGTGGGCTCGCAGCGCCGATACCAACGCACGACGTTGACTACGAGCACTAGTCGATTCTCTAAAACGACGAAATCCAAATAGACCGGTACTTACATTCATATAACATACAAACTCAATGTACCTTTTTGGGAATTCGTTGCTGGGCCAGCGCTGCACTCAAGACTGTTTTCTTATAGAATAGCACCACTCCACTGTAGCCAGTAAGTAGATACCTATACCTACGTTTGTCCTGAGCTACCTAGCGCGCCTTACCATCAACGATTGCATCACTGCTTACCATCAGGTTTTTTTTTTTTTTTATGGTAGGTGAAAATCATCCCTTGACGAAACCCGCTCTTGGGCGGAGCGGGAGACCAGTGTCAGACTCTTACTGACTATAAAAACCTACCCCGTACCTTCCTTGCCTTATTTCTGGAGTCGAGGTAACAGTTTGCACATACCCTCTAGGCTCCAGGAGGCTTCGACCCTGAAGGGCCCCTGCAGTTTGCTGACAACTCCTTGAGGCGCGCGGGAACGGTGCGCGCCGTTGACGACTTGGACTCGGTCTTACCAGACGATCGGACGGCGAGCTACCCATTGCTCACCGTCCGCGAGCCAGTGTCTACGGTGGCCGGATATCGGCAGGATCGCGGCGGCGACGACGGCTACGGCGAGTACGCCGTTGCCTTTGCCTTATGCGGTCGGCCTCCTCCTTTACGAGCATTACTGCTTCGCAGAAGGAGGCGACCGCCTGCCATTCCTCTTCGCTGCGGACCATGGCCTGAACCAGGGCCCGGCGCGAGAGGTCGCCGCCGCCGATCACCCCCACGAGGACACGGCGATGCTCTTCCCAAGCAGGGCACACCTCCACCGTGTGCTCCACCGTGTCCTCCGGGCTCGCCTCACAGTGGCGACACCCGGACGTCTCTTACCATCAGGTGGGATCGCGGTCAAGCACTAGTTTATTGCAATTAAAAAAAAAAAAAAAACTTCGCTTCGATAGATGATAGACACCATAGCTTGAGCATGAATGGAATGGCAAACCAACGACACGCGTGCGTAATGTTGAGTGAACATTTTTAAGTTGGAAATCCAATCACTTCTCTTGCTCTAGGGTGGAGCGTGTTGGGGTTTTAATGACTAATAAAATCCACTCCCAGGTTCCTTCGTTACCTTGCGTTGCAGGACCCCGGCTTTTCTTTTTAGAAGCGAACCTCTGTCCCCATTAGGTAGATACGACCCTGCTGGGCCCCTACGGTTTTGTTGCCACCTTGAAGCGCGCGCACAACACTACACGCTGTGTCGATGACTTAGGCTTGTGAGGTACGCATCGCTACATCATCTTCAAGTCACGCATCGCATTGGAATGAAGACCGCACGCGCTACGAACGCGTTATATTTACGTAGTAGTGCTATCTCGCTCGCGCGCGCATCTGTCTCGTTTCTTTTAGCTACTTGCAGAGTCAGGAAAGGCACGTTCCTATTGGACAATCGCGCGACGCTTTTATCGCACTACTGCCACTACTTCAGCCCCAGTGATTTTGTACTTAAGCTCAATGTATGAACAGAAAATATACGCTCCTAATTCTACACTTCAACTCTTGTTTTATTTCAACAATACTTACATCGCTGCTACATTTTGGTGACCCCGAGTAGAAAATGGAACACAAGCAAGAAATTAGTGAGCCTACAGACCTCGCTGCCATCTCCGTGCAGTCACGTCTCCTTCCCTTTTGGCGCGAATATCCACGCATGTGGTTTATTCAATTTGAAGCCGTCGTCGAACCACAGAAGACCAGCGACGAAAACAAATACCGCTACGTCCTCGGCCAACTACAACCGACAGACCTTCAACATATCACAGACATCGTGATCAAGCCACCAGAAACGAAGAAGTACGAAGCCATCAAACAACGCCTTCTCTCCGTGTACGAACAGTCCGAGGTGAAAAATTTCAAGAACCTCATTAGCGGATTGGAGCTTGGCAACCAAAGACCGTCTCAGTTGCTACGGCGCATGCGTGAACTCGGCGGCAACATGATCACCGAAGATGGCATCAAGATAGAGTGGATGAACCACCTTCCCGCGCAAATTCGAGTGGTGTTGTCAGTGAACACAGACTCGTCACTTGACATGCTCGCGGCAATGGCAGACAAGATGATGGAATATTCCGAGTCGAGCAATATCGCAGCCGTCTCCTCGTCACAACCTGATTCTGTATCTGTCAACCAACAAGTCATGTCCGCGCAAATACAAGTTCTCTCGAAACAACTTGAGAAGCTGACACTCGAAATCTCCGAACTTCGCAGCCGTGGAAGACTTCACCATCGCCGTCACCAGCGCTCCCGCTCAAGATCGAAGTCTACTGCGAAGTATCAACAAGATTCCAATCGAGTATGCTACTATCACTACCGATTTGGGGATCTTGCGAGACGCTGCGTGTCACCTTGCGCGAAGCGAAATCAAAACAAGTCGGAAAACTAAGAGAGGCACCGACCGTGGCGGACGTCGGTGTAACTACAGCAAGTAATCGCCTATGTGTCTTCGATCGCAACACTAATCACCGTTTCCTCGTTGACACCGGTGCGGACATCTCCGTACTAGCCGCCACCCACATACATAAGAAAAAATGCTCACCAACTTCGTACAGACTATACGCCGCGAACAGCTCACCGATAAATACCTACGGCGAGAAAGACCTACAAATTGACCTAGGCCTCAGAAGACGATTTCGTTGGACATTTGTAGTCGCAGACGTCAAAACATCGATACTCGGAGCTGACTTCCTTCGCCACTTCAAACTCCTCGTCGACCTGCATCAAAAGAAGCTAATCGACAAGGTGACTGAACTCTCGATCAACGCTTTAGAAATCTCGTCAATGCAACAAGCCGTCTACGTACTCAGCAACAAGCAGACATATCAAGACATACTCAAACAGTATCCTGATTTACTCCGACCTATGACTTTGAAAACTCCCGCTAAACACAACGTAGTCCATCACATCGAGACAACGGGACCACCCCTCTTCGCACGTGCCCGCCCCCTACCGCCCGACAAATACAAAGCGGCTAAAGAAGAGTTTGAACGGATGATGGAAATGGGAATCTGTCAACCTTCCAAGAGCCCGTGGGCCAGCCCACTCCACGTGGTAAAGAAAAAAGATGGCAGTCTACGAGTGTGCGGCGACTACAGGCGTCTAAATTCAGTCACACTACCCGATAAGTACCCGATACCGCGCATACAAGATTTCACCTATCAACTTCACAATAAGAAGATCTTCTCAAAACTCGATTTAAAAATGGCCTACTACAGAATACCTATGAACAAAGAAGACGCACAGAAAACTGCAATCATCACACCCTTCGGGTTATTTGAATTTAACTGCATGACGTTTGGCCTACGAAATGCAAGTCAAACTTTCCAACGTTTCATGCACGAGGTACTGCGCGGCATCGAGGGCTGTTTTTCATTCGTCGACGATATTTTGTTATCTTCAGAGAACGAACAAGATCACAAGATATTACTAGATCAAGTTCTCGAACGCCTAAACAAATACGGCGTATCACTCAACGTCGACAAATGTGAATTTGCACAAGCGAAAATCAACTTTCTCGGCTACGAAGTCACAGCGAACGGCATAAAACCAACTGAAGAACGAATAAAAGTCATATCCAGTTATCCTCAACCTAAAACTATCATAGAGCTTCGTCGTTTCCTGGGCATGTTGAACTTCTACAGAGATTGTTTACCAAATCAAGCCGACATGCAAAGCGAACTCAACAAATATCTGCATAATGGAAAAAAGAATGACAAGACACCTATCACGTGGACGCCGACCGCCGAACAAGCATTTCAAAAATGCCGCCAAAGCATATTGGAATGTGTGACGCTAACGCACCCTATCGCCGGCACCCCACTCTGCATCATGACGGACGCTTCAGACCACGGCATCGGCGCGGTGCTGCAACAACGCGACAATGGAGCTTGGAAACCGCTAGCATTCTTTTCCAAAACAATAAGTGCTACACAATCTCGATACAGCACGTATGATCGCGAACTACTAGCGATCTACATGTCTGTGAAGCATTTTAGAAGACTCATCGAGGGCTGTGACGTCACCGTCTACACTGATCACAAACCGCTGTCCTACGCACTCTCAAGGCCGCAAAGTAGTAGCGACACCCCGCGTCGCGAACGTCAACTGCATTTTATCAGTCAATTCTGCAATAAAATCGCGTACGTAAAGGGAGACGAAAACTCAGTCGCTGACGCCTTATCTCGCATTGAGGAAATACACTGTCCCTCAAACATTGACTACGACAAATTATCACGTGATCAAGAACAAGACGAAGAACTGAAACAATTAAAACTACAGCCAAACTTAAAATTCATCACAATTACTTTGCCCGGCATGCAGCGACCAATCACGTGCGAGATATCAACATCTACGCCCCGCCCATATTTACCACCGGCACATCGTTTCGCAGTATTCAAAGCGCAACATGATCTCTGCCACCCTGGTATCAAGACGACTAGAAAGCAAGTAACATCAAAGTTCTTTTGGTCATCTATGAATAAAGATGTGACAACATGGACAAGAAACTGCGTCGGCTGTCAGCGAGCAAAAATACATCGTCACGTCGTCACGCCGCTAGGAACTTTCCCGCCATCGCAACGCTTCGAACACATCCATATCGATATAGTCGGCCCACTTCGACTATCGTATGATTATCGATATTGTGTTACTATCATGGACAGATTCACAAAATGGCTTGAAGCCGTACCAGTGCGCGAGATAACAGCTGACAACGTTGCAAAAGCACTGTTTGAAAACTGGATTGCTAGATTCGGCTGCCCACTACGTATATCGACCGATCAAGGCAGGCAGTTTGAATCGTCGGTGTTCGACGCGCTAATGAAAAAACTCGGCATTACACGCATACGCACGACCGCATACCACCCACAATCAAATGGGCAACTTGAACGGGCACATCGTACCCTAAAAGCTGCGTTAATGGCTAGAGGCGCGACTACCAACTGGAGTGACGAACTTCCCACCGTACTGCTTGGCCTCCGTACAGCGCTGCGTGAAGATAACAACCTAAGTCCCGCGCTAATGACCTACGGTTCTACACTACGTGTCCCATCGGATTTCTTCGCACCGGCTACTACGACTAACATGTCGGACGAAGATTACGTACGCCGCCTCACACAAACGATGACGTCACTCTCACCGACGTGCACTACCGCTAGAACAACAGCCAAACCATTCATACACAAAGACCTCGGTACGTGCACACACGTCTTTGTGAGGAACGATTCCGTGCGAGCGCCGCTGACACCACCCTACGATGGACCGTATCCAGTGCTACAGCGACACGAAAAATATTTTAAAATTCAGCTACCGCATAGAGAGACAGTTGTATCGCTGGATAGACTGAAACCGGCGTACATCTGCAATGAAACATCAAACACTACAATCCCTACAAACACAGCAAGCACGCCGAGCATCGTGAATCCTGTACCTTCACACCAACCATACATCACCAGGACCGGCAGAGTATGCAAGCCAAACGTGCGCTTCGCTAAGGAGGGGGTACTGTGAGGTACGCATCGCTACATCATCTTCAAGTCACGCATCGCATTGGAATGAAGACCGCACGCGCTACGAACGCGTTATATTTACGTAGTAGTGCTATCTCGCTCGCGCGCGCATCTGTCTCGTTTCTTTTAGCTACTTGCAGAGTCAGGAAAGGCACGTTCCTATTGGACAATCGCGCGACGCTTTTATCGCACTACTGCCACTACTTCAGCCCCAGTGATTTTGTACTTAAGCTCAATGTATGAACAGAAAATATACGCTCCTAATTCTACACTTCAACTCTTGTTTTATTTCAACAATACATCGCTGCTACAGGCTCTAATTTTCACGAAATTCGAGGTTAACGGTTTCGCCACCAAAATTGAAAAAAATATATAAGTAGGAATACTTATTCGCCCAAATAACTAAAGTCAAGTAAGATTTTGTAATGGTACGATTTCACGATAAAGTTGAGTATTGGTTTATCTAAAAACAACCTAAATATGCAAAATCTGTATGTACATAATTAAAGTTTGGAAGTTGGTCGGAATAGCTGGCGGTCGCCTTCTTCAACGAAGCAGTAATGCTACCAAAGGAGGCAGCCGCACGCGTGAGGAAACGACCTTCATGCCCTAGCGAACCCCAACCCCGATTTTCAGCCACCGTAGGCGTGGGTTTGTGGACGGTGAGCAAAATGTAGCCGCCGTCCGAACCGAGTTCGACTAGTCGATGGTTTTTTTTTTGGTAGGTAAAAATCATCAATGACGAATAAAAAAAAAAATGTGAATTAACTACACAAGTCGTACTTCGCGAAAACCGACCACATTCACATCTTAGCGCCTGATAAAGGAGCTTCACGGCACTAATCTGGAGCCGCTAGTTCCATTTCGGTGGTTCGCGACGACTTCGCGTGCAAATAACGTTGTCACCATCATTAATCAGGTAGCGGCATGGGTTAACACCCCAAAAATGAACAGCACTTCTGTCCCCATAGCCAAGTGACGATCTATTCGTTAAGATCGAACGCTTTCAGTTTGTCACGCCCCTAATTCCTTTGTTCTAACGTCATTTCAACGCGCAGTCACGTGGTCAAAAAATAGGAAATGAAGACGTGGCCATTTCGTAACGATCGTAATTTAGCTACAGGGTGCAAAAAATACAACGTTTTCTATTGATAGAAATTAAAATCGAAATAACGGAGAAACGGTGAGTGAGAAGAATCTGGCAGCAATCGAGATACCCCACAGGTAAAAGTAAACTTAAATCTACATCTACACTAATATAATAAAGAGGTAAAGTTTGTTTTTTTGTTTGTAGGAGGTAATCTCTGGAACTAATGGTTCGATTGAAAAAATTGAAGCTATAATAGAAAGCTGCTTTACTCCTGAGTGACATAGGCTATAAATTATTTATATAACATGGATATTAACCAAGCTATCACAATTTTTGTCTCACAAATTTTCCGCGGACGAAGTCGCGGGCAGAAGCTAGTAAAGAAATAAAGGACTTGACAACAACACGTAAGAACAGAATAATCACCACTTACCACACCATCACCTACCACTGTGTTGTCGTTTTTAACCCAAAGATTGACTGGTAGAAAATGCCTTCATTAAGTCCGCCTATGTACCACTACTGCAAATGAAGATTGAATAAATAAATAAATAATCACAGCTTTAACAAATCTCTTCGAATGTCACCATCAAACTCTGAGAAACATTCGCTGTGGTTGGCCACTGAACACCTGAATAGACCCCAGGAGTCACTCCCTCAAATCAGATGCTGATCGTCCTGAGCAAGGACTTACCTTGACAGGTCTGTTGGTCTAGTAGTTAGTGACCCTAAAGGTCTTTGCACACAGCGGGCGCGGCGCGGCGGGACGTGACGGCGACGCGACGCTGAGCAGTTGTAATGTACTAGATATTACGGACGACGCCACACAGAGCCGTCCCACTTGACGCGACGGTAACCTCGGATCTGTATGGCGTCTTCGCGTCGCCGTCCGGTCCCGCCGCGCCGCGCCCGCTGTGTGCAGGGACCTTAACTGCTACGCCGGAGGTGACTCGTGGGTTCAATTCCCACCCAGGACAAATGTTTGTGTGATGAGCACGATAATTCGTTTTGTGTTTGGGTGTAATTTATGTATAACTAGCGACCCGTGCCAGCGTCGCACGGGTGTGGGTGATATTAAAATATATATATATATTATGCATCATACATAATATAAACCTACCTCTTGAATCATTCTATCTATTAAAAAAAATCCGTGGCGTAGTTTTAGAGATCTAAGCATGCATAAGGACAAACCGCGAGAAGTGACTTTGTTTTTTATTATGTAGTGATAAAATGTATATGTATTTAGAAATATATAAGTATGTTTATTAGTTGTAAACTTGTAACCCATAACACAAGTTCGGCTTAGCTTGGAACAAGACGACGTTGTGTGTTAGTTAAAATAAAAAACAGGGCACGTCGGACTCGTGATCTGAGAGTTCCGTACGAACTTACCAAGGAAAACAGTTCAATAATTTTATAGAAAGAAAAACAATTTATTTACGCGTAATGACGAGAACTTTTCTCTCTCGGGCATACAGCACCAGATATGGCCTATGGGGGGTTCTAGCAATACCAATATAATTGCTGCAAAGGGTGCAAAACGGCGTACTTAGGAAAATGACAAACGCTCCATGGTTTACAAGGAACGACGAAATTCTCTCGACCTCTTCTTTTTCGAAGCCAATTAAAAAGACAACAAACATTGTCTTATCTGCCACTCCAATCCACTTGCCTTTGGATTGCTTAATCCTGCGAATTTACCTATAGGTACCTACACTACACACACACTCATAAAATTATTTGATGTTTTCCCATCCAAAAAAAGGGCACCAGTTTTTGTTTTTTTTTTTTACCCCTGGGATCGTTTCACCTAGCTACCGTCACTGTTGTAGAGGCAAATTAATCTTTAGGGGTACCTACCACGAGCACTTAACGCGATCCCTAAACTGAACTATTAAAACGATGGAGCTTATAGAGTGTATAGCTGTCTCTTTCTTGTTTTAATACATCATTGTAAATCCCTTATATCATCATCGAAATTTTTTATTCTACTTAGAAAAAACCCCGAAAAAAATGAGATTTAAAAAAAATGGCAAATCCCCAGGTCTAAGCCTTAACTCTCTCTGGCGCAGAACAGAAGGGTTGTCACGTGGCGCAGTAGAGAAGCGTCCCCACGTAGCGCATCATGTTTTGCCTATAGCATATTCTTTCCTTTTCTTAAGATTCCTTCTTAGAGCATTTAAAATGCTCTAAGGATTCCTTTGTGTTATGCAAATCTAGAATCGCGCTTCAACACTTGGTTAAAGTCGAGCAGTTTCGCGCGTTGCCGTCGTTTATTCACATGCAGTGATAGCAAGACAAGTGGCTGACAAGAAGAAACGCTATTCACGAATGTTCAAAAGGTGCTGGACCATGCCAGAGCCAGCATTATGATTCGGGTGCGACGACGACGTGCGTCGCTTTGCTTTTTAGAGTCGAGCATAAACAAATTCTTGATTGGTAGTAAAATACTGTTAATTATACTTTGTTAAATTTTATTGTGACATGTGATTATAACCATCAGAAGTCAGGTCCATGGACATAAGTCCGTGTCAGGGCCCATCGCTTGCAGGAATGGTAGTTCACTTTATTATTTGTTTCCTGAGATTCTTCGTTATTTTTCCGGTAATGATGTGACTGCGGAATCGATGACGAAGATGTGGATGATTCTGTCGTATCTTGGTATGTCATGGTGTCTCGTTGATGCCTACGTCGATCATCTATCATGTCCTGAAACTGTGTACCACAAGAAACTATGTCCAGATCTGGTGAACAAGCTTTATCCACAAGCATATGACTTTTTTTAACACGTGTTTGAATTTTCTTATCGCTCGTTTTACAATTATTCTTTCTAGGTGTGCATCTGCAACTCTCTCGTTTGCGAACGAGTGTAAGGCATTCGTTATCACACATCAAAGGCTCGTCCGCGGGAACTGTGTTAGCTGCTTTAGTTCTCTTCGTGCATACTTGGGATTCATTTTTAAATTCATCACTGCACCGAATGACGGATCGAACTGGACCAATGATATCACGTGATGTAAAACGTGGTATGTTGCCTGGGTAAGATTCCTTTCGCGGCCCTGATAGAGACCGCGACCGTTGGTCTGGAGCATGGCGCCTACAAACTCCCGCACTTGAAGTAGTCGGCTCACTTTTTCTTGAATGGGTTCTAAAGATGAATGGGCCAATAGTGGAACTTTGTAAGGCAGGTTCCACGATTTCATTACATAATCTTTGAGCAACAGACATTGGCGACAGTTATTCTGAAAGTTTCACTTTATTAATCATTTGAGTTGAAGGGCTTACCAGTCATTTTTTTGTACATACTTTCAGCACATATTAAACCCCAATATTTTCAAATCTTTATTTTATATCGGGACTGTTAGAAATTTCGTTTCGATTTATATTTATTAATTATATCATTTTTGATTACAGCCCCAACGTAATGTCGAAATATTTGATAGTCTAGGTGCAGGGCCGGCTCTATCTAAGCGCCCTGGGCGAGTGCTTATTTTGGTACCCTTTTATAAAATAAATAAATAAATACTTTATTTCAGACCAAAGTGTCCAGATTGTTAGTAACAATGTTCTTATAGACTAGTGGTAGTAATACTAAAAAACTACCCACAACAAAACAAGTATAAAATAACAACAGTCACTACTGCGCCATTCCGTGAGAAATGGCGGAGCAGTGACTGATGTAGCCACAGTCCAGCCGACCAGCGATCATGCTGTGCTTTATAAGGTAGGTACTAGCTTCTGCCAGCGGCTTCGCCCACGTTACAGTAGGTAGGTTTTTCATTACAAACTTGGACCCCCTTTCTATATATAAACAAGTAGAGGGTGAATTTTGAAAATCTCTTAGCAGGTACTTGGCGACGTTAAAAAAGGAAGCTTTGTGCAAGATTTCACACTTCTGGGTCTAGTAAGTTCGAGTGTGTATTAATAATGGCAGTCAGTCAGTTTCTTTTTTTATAAACACTACTAAACGGATTTGGATGAAACGTTATAGTAATATAGTGAGTATCCAATGGCCATGGAGAATTTTTAAAAGGGATACTGTACTCCTGAAATGCAAAGGGAAACTACAGGACATAGGTGAGTTTTAATAAAAGTCTAGCACGTTCTTTTGCTCCACCCTAGATTTCCCTAGCTTAGGAAATAATTGGAGGCAGAAAAAAAGATGGTAAACGTAAGAGTTTGGCGCCCAGTAAGACCAGATGCCCTGGGCGATCGCCCGAGTCGCCTTCCTCTAAAGCCGGCCCTGTTTAGGTTAACCTATAAACTGTCAGCTTAATTTTTTTATCTCAAGGAGATGAGGTTGAATATGGTTATATTCAACCTCAACTCCTATTTGACATTACTTTCACTGCGAGATTGTATCGACTTTCCTGTAAGCAAGGTAGGTATTTAGTGATACATATTACATTATTATGTATTTACTGTTAGATTTAAATGGTCCTTAGGTTATTATTAAAATAATGATAAAATTAACACTTACATTACACATTACATACATTACATTACATTTCATTACATTATTACTTATTAAAAATAATATGTACAGTTTGATCTTGAAAGGAAAAAAAAATACCTATTCGATGTTAAATTATTGCAAATGATTTACTACGTTTACACGCCCGTCGTATTGTATAATATCGCCTGTCAACAATTTTATTTTCAATACACTTACTCGAAAACTGCCTCTTATCGCACTCCTATTAGGGTCAATATAGCATGTATATCACCCAAGTGCTTTTTTGAGTTTATCACAACAAGGGCTTTTTTATTCCTTCCTTATCGTCACGGTCACGGGTAATTATTTTGTTTTACTTAGTTTATCGAATCAGGCGCGAGGCGTCCCCCAGAGTCGCTGGACGACCCCACGAAATTAGAAACTGACCAGAGCAGATTTGAATGCTGTACTTATATATTTCTTATATTTCTACTGTATGTTTGAGATACGATTATTTTTTTTTCTTTCTTTCTTTATTGCACAAGTCGTAAGTGTATTGAAAAACGTCGTTTGACACACGTGCAGATTTGTCATTGCAGCCCTCGGCTCCATAACACACTCGCCTACGGCTCGTGCGAATTTCGCCTCGGTCGCAATGACAAACTTCCTGCACTTGTATCAAAATGTACTATTTCAATACACTTACTCGAAAACTGCCTCTTATCGCACTCCTATTAGGTTCAATATAACATGTATATCACCCAAGTGCTTTTTTGAGTTTATCACAACAAGGGCTTTTTTATTCCTTCCTTATCGTCACGGTAACGGGTGATTATTTTGTTTTACTTAGTTTATCGAATCCAGCGCGAGGCGTTCCCCAGAGTCGCTGGACGACCCCACGAAATTAGAAACTGACCAGAGCAGATTTGAATGCTATCCTTATATATTTCTTATATTTCTACTGTATGTTTGAGATACGATTAAAAAAAAATTCTGTCTTTCTTTATTTCACAAGTCGTAAGTGTATTGAAAAACGTCGTTTGATACACGTGCGAATTTGTCACTGCAGCCCTCGGCTCCATAACACACTCGCCTACGGCTCGTGCGAATTCTGCCTCGGTCGCAATGACAAACTTCCCGCACTTGTATCAAAATGTACTATTAACGGTGACAAGTCGTTGGCGATGTAAGTTATTATTCATTTGCTATGGTAATACGTAGACCCCATTTCGAAATTTCAAAATCGGTTATTACGCATTCAAGGACGACCGCCATGATGGTTCAACTTGTGTGACTTGAATTATGATTGACTAGCTGCTGCTAGCTTCACCCGCATAAAAGTAGCTTTCTCCGGACAAACTTTGGACCCCCTTATCTTTTCCTTAGAAGTTAATTACTTCATAAAGAGACACCGTGTGCATATTTTCACGATGATGATGAGTCGATGTGTCGAGTGCGTTGTTTATAACAAAATAGTTTACTTAAACTTATTTTCCACTTACTACATTGTACCTATTCATCCATAAGCACCGATTCTACTCGAAGCTAAGACAAAAACCGCTGGCGCCACCTAGTCATACTAATATTACTGTAGCGCTTAGGTGGTGTGATTAAATAATACTCCAGATTATTATGTTTCAAGAAATATTCATGTATTGACAATGTAAAATCCTACTGACATATGTGAAAAAGCTATGACAGCTGACAGCTACAGGACTCCCCCCCTAGCGAAAGCGTACAGGCATCTTAGATATCCTGCCTGATCTGGTGCGGTGTTCGTTGCTGTTCGCTGGGAGTATGCTGGAGTGATCTTCGGTGGTAGCTGCAGCCGGTTGGAGTAACTCACTACTTGTGTTTTCGTGTTCTTCGATGTTGACAGTGTAAGCCGGTTTGAGTCGATCGATCGATATATTGCTTGATCTGCCTGGTAGTTGCACGGTAAAATATTTATTGTTTCGCTCGACGACTTGGTCCTTTGTACGGATGTTGCAGTGGTTTTCGGACAGTGTCATCGCGTACAAACACATGGCTACAAGTTTGTAGGTCATTGTGCACGAACATACATCGCTTGTTGGAATGCGGTTTGTATGTAGGCGTGAGCTTCGTGATGATGTCGTGTAGGTGATCAGCATAGTTGTAGTCCATCTTGGTAACAGCTGGTGATGGTGATATGAAATCGCCAGGTAGTCGTAATGCTTGGCCGTAGGTGAGTTGCGCAGCGCTAGTGTTGGTATCAGTGCGCACTGCGGCTCGTAATCCCATCAGCACTGTGGGCAGCTCAGATATCCATTTGTTGCTGTTTTGGAGTCTGGTCATGAGTGCAGCTTTCAGTGAGCGATGGAATCTTTCTACAATGCCGTTGCTCTGTGCGTGATAAGCTGTAGTACGGGTCCGTTCTATACCAAGAAGTTGTGCGAGTTCATGGAATAGTCGACTTTCGAACTGACGTCCTTGATCAGTCGTTATTCTTGAAGGACAACCGTAACGAGATATCCAGGTTTCATACAGCTTTCTTGCAACAATCTCAGCAGTTATATCTTGCAAAGGTACAGCTTCGGGCCATCGAGTGGTGCGGTCAATCATTGTGAGTAGGTATCGATGTCGGGTCTAGTTCACAATATCGACAGTCACTACATCGATGGTCGCTGTATCGAAAACGTTCCATCGACGGGCTAATGTATCGACAGTACCCCTAATCGATGGTACGCTACATCGACAGTACCCCAAATCGACGGTACGCTACATCGACAGTACCCTAAATCGTTGGTGCGCTACATCGTTAGTACACTAAAGCGACGATATGCTACATCGATAGTAAACCAAATCGATAGTATGCTGCATCGACTACCCTATCTATGTAAGTGTTTTTATTATAATTGATTTAGATAGATTTTGTTATTATTAATTTACTAGTTTCCTTTTTAAATTAGTACTATATATAATTTATATATAAATCAATGTTACTGAATACGAATTTATGTTTTTATTTTCAACCATTTAATGTGGGTTCCTTCAAAATTAAGCATTTTACAGATTTAACAAATTGTGATTAAAAACTTTTAAAAATGCTGTGTTTTTTATTCAAATCTGGCTCGCATCGGGTAGTCGATGCAGCGTACTATCGATTTGGTTTACTATCGATGTAGCATACCGTCGCTTTAGTGTACTAACGATGTAGCGCACCAACGATTTAGGGTACTGTCGATGTAGCGTACCGTCGATTTGGGGTACTGTCGATGTAGCGTACCATCGATTTGGGGTACTGTCGATACATTAGCCCGTCGATGGAACGTTTTCGATACAGCGACCATCGATGTAGTGACTGTCGATATTGTGAACTAGACCCATCGATGTCCGCACGAAGACGTGGGTAGTTTTCCAACGATGTCGATGTGAATATGCTGGAATCTATCACTTGGTGGGTATGTCGCGATTTCACTACGATTGTGCCGTTGTACCTTTGATAGTTGGCACGCAGTGCATGTCTTTGCCCATTCGCCAATGTCGATATTCATTGCTGGCCAGAAGTAACGTTCTTGCATCAACTTGCGTGTAGTCCGTATTCCCGGATGACTTGTATTATGCACGGCGTTGAATGCGATGCGACGAAAGTCAGTCGGTAGGTATGGCCTAATGTGTAAAGTAGATGTTTCGCAGAATAGTGGTATGTTTGTACCGGGCATATTGATTTTCTTAAGTTGGATATTTGATTGTCTTGTTAATGTGGGTATAGTGCTGTCCTTTCCTTGCGCCAGTGATAACTCCTCGTAGTTGATTGGTGACGGTGTTTCAATGGTTTCAACGCGAGAGAGTGCGTCGGCGACAACATTGTTTGCGCCGCTCACATGACGTATGTCCGTCGTGAACTCGCTGATAAATAAAAGCTGACGCGTGCGTCGCTGCGTGTCGTTATCAGACGGTGGCTTGCGAATAGCGTAAGTCAGCGGTTTATGGTCAGTATAAACAATCAATTCTCTTCCTTCGAACATTTTTCTGAAGTGTTTGATCGCCATGTAGATTGATAATAATTCTCTGTCGAATGTACTGTACCGCTGTTGAGTGTCGGAGAACTTTTTCGAAAAATAGCCCAGTGGCGTCCATTTCTTGTTTATAAGTTGTTGCAGTACAGCTCCTGCGCAGGTACTAGATGCGTCGCACATGAGGGAGATGGCGTCGTTTGGTGATGGAGATGGATGAGCGAGCAAAGCAGCGTTTTGTATGCAGACTTTGCATGTCTCGAATGCTTCTAAGGCTTCTTTGTTCCAGTCGATTTTGGTCTTATCGCGTTTCTTGGAATTATGTAGGTACGCGTTGAGGGGTGCTTGTATGATTGCTGCGTTCGGAATACTGTCGCGGTAAAAATTTACCATTCCAAGAAATCGACGGAGCTCTTGTATCGTCTCTGGTTTTGGGTAAGCGGTGATAGCGGTGATTTTATCTTGAGGTGGCTTAATTCCCTTGCTTGATACTTCATACCCCAGAAACTTCACACTTTCTTTGCTGAAGACGCATTTGGATGGATTTATTGTTATGCCGTAGTCGTTAAATCTGCGTAGCACTTCTTGTAGGTCTTCGACGTGGCGTGCTTCATTGTCCGAAGCGACGATGACGTCATCAATAAATGGGAATGCGTAATCCAATCCGTTGAGTACTTGATGAATGAATCGTTGGAAGGTCTGCCCAGCATTCTTGAGACCTGGACACATTCGAGGGAATTCGAATAGTCCGAATGGAGTTGTGATGGCAGTCTTCTCGACATCTGGTTCGTGTACGGGCAATTGTTGATAAGCACGATTTAGGTCGAGTGTGGTGAAGATTCTCTTGCCGTGTAGTAGGTAGGTGAAGTCTTTGAGACGAGGTACCGGATAGCGGTCGGGTTTAGTGACGTCATTGAGTCTTCGGTAGTCGCCACACACGCGGATGTCGCCGTTTTTCTTAGGAACGACGTGAAGTGGGCTGGACCATGGACTTTTGCTTGGACGGCAAATTCCTTGCTGCATCATCGACTCAAATTCCTTCTTCACCGCCAGATATCGATGTGGTGGTAAGGGTCTGGTCTTGCCGTATATTGGTGGGCCAGTAGTCTCGATGTGGTGTTCCACACTGTGTCTGGGAGTATCCTTCATGCAAGACGGTCGCAGGATGTCGGGATACTTGCTGAGTAGCCGGTGATAAGGCTGATCAACGTCGATACTTCTGACTGTAGGGTCAGCAGAATTGGTGATTGGCGCTTTTACCGTGAGGTTGGTTACTTTGTCGACGAGACATCGGCTGGCTATGTCGACAAGAAGTTTGTGATGTCTTAGAAAGTCGGCACCGATGATGGGCTTGCTGACTGCTGCGATGATGAACTTCCAGGTGTATGGTCTGCGTAGGTTGAGATCTAGTTGCAATGTCTTCTCACCGTATGTTGGAATCACCGTGTTGTTCGCAGCGTAGAGGCAAAAATCTGTAGGTGTCGATTTCCCGCCTTTCCTCTTTGGTATTACAGAGACATTTGCGCCGGTATCGATTAAGAATGACAAACGTGAATTTTTGTCAGTTATAAATAGGCGGTAGGATGTGTTGTTTGCGCCAGTTGCCGCCTCAGCCAACGCAGATTCTAGTTTCCCGAGGGGGCCCTGTTGTCTTCATAACTGCACGGACGGGTACATCTTCGCGCTTCTTTGCCGTACTTGCGATGGTAGAAACATATCGCCGATTGGGTGTTTCGAGTGCGATCATGATTGGGCCGGCTCGACGAGCGAGAACGCGATCTTGCATATCGTCTGTTAAACGATCTACGTCGGTAGTTTGGATGGCTCTGTTGTTTGGTTTTTAGTTCAGCGATTTCTCTCGCGAGCGCGTCGATCTTCTCCTCTATAGATGTAGTGACTGCGGGGGTGGTGGACGTGGAGCAAACAGCCGCGACAGAGCCGTATGGTTGCGTTTGCTCGAGGATCTTGTCAGCCATCATTGCCAGCTCGTGGATGTCAGATTTTTGTGCGATGTTGTCACTGACGGCTAGAACTGCGCGAACTGATGGTGGTAGGTGGTTAGTCCACATTATTCGCAGCGCTGAGTCGGAGATGTTATCGGCGGCCAGGTTCTTCATGCGACGTAGCAGCTGTGAAGGCTTCATGTCACCGAGTTCCATTTCGGACAGCAACCTTTGCTGTTCAGATTCCTCGTAAACTTGAAATAACCGACTTTTCAGAGCCTCATAACGATGATTTTCGGGTGGATGGAGAATTATGTCGGAGATTTCGTCGAGATCTTGCCGCTCAAGTTCCCCGATAACGAGTTCGAACATTGTTTGGTCACCTTTGTGCTGTGCGCTCATGATGGCTTCAAATTGCGCGAACCACAACCGTATTTTGTCTCTCCATATAGGTGGGATACGTAGCGACGTCGAGACAGCGGAGACTTTCTGTTCGTCCTTGTTGGCCATGATGGAAACGAATTTATATAACCTGGAGGTCTGCGATCACGTCGGGGTCACCACTGTAGCGCTTAGGTGGTGTGATTAAATAATACTCCAGATTATTATGTTTCAAGAAATATTCATGTATTGACAATGTAAAATCCTACTGACATATGTGAAAAAGCTATGACAGCTGACAGCTACATTACAAAAGTGGACTTTTAAGTGTGTCTTTTACTTTTTCACACTAGAACGGCTGAATAGATTGCGATGAACGGTTCCTGGAATAGGACACGGTATGTTTTTATCCCGAGAATCGATTATCTTGACATAATTTCTTACTTTCATACAAGCGAAGAACAGATTCCTAATGTGTATAAACACTAATATGCTAAAGCAAAACCACAGTCTTCTTCTAAAAATATGGATTAGAAGTTTATCGGCCTTTTTATAACTTAGTTTTGAATTCTGACTAAAATAACCCTTGGTAAGTCTGGTACATTTAACTACCGACTATTGCATAAAGAATGTAAAAATCTACGTGTTAAAGATAAGCGTTTATTTAATCCTTTCGCTCATGATTCATAGTAAACCTACAACTAGAATAGGTACAGCTAAATATTGGACAGCCCTTTGTAGAACTTATCGCCACCACGATCTAGCTGAATCTGAGGTAGCCGAAATAAATTTATTTATTTATTTTATTTACATCGGAAAACATACAGTATTAACAGCTAACAAAAACACTATTGACTATTTGACGTTGCTTCCTAGGATTCATAATAAAAAAGCAATATTTGAAGCATTTTTGAAACAAGTGTTTAAAATTAGGTTTGACTTAAAGGTCCAAGTGACCAAGTATTAAAAAACCAACAAAAAACAATTAAGTAACTGTCATTATGACTTTCATTGACATTGACAGCAAAATTGACAAATTGATTGACAGCGCGCAGCTGTGCTGTGTTATTGTGTTGACAAAAAATTAATAAAATTTTAATTACCAATTTTGCTTCATCGACTCGATTAATTAAACGGCTATTGGGTATTGAATAATACTTACAAGATGTGGGTCTTTGGGTATGGATCATTGGTATGGAAAGTAGATTTTAAATATGAATGTAAGGTTGTAGGTTATATAAAAGGTTACTTGAGACGATTTTATCAACACAGCATTGATCACCGAGGAGTACCTGGTAGAGTAAGTATCTAATTCGAATATAGAATACAAGATCCATCCTACACTACACAGTAGGCATTACCTTTAGGAATTCCTTACCGGAATCTGTGTTTCCTACAGCTGCATCTTGGGGGTCTTTAAGTCAAGAGTTAATAGGTTACATCGTCGTTCGCATCGTCGCTTTCCAACAGGTGAGAAAGTGGTCAAACGCCAACCTATCAACAATAAAAAAAAATAAAGTAGAGGCTGGAAAATATCCCAGTTTCCATGATTAGTACATCTTACTCCTTTTGAAATATATATTTGAAACAACATTCGTCAGGGCTAGTTTTTTCTGTACAATTTGATATTTTTAGTTGTGTAATAATGCTTTCTCAATCACTAAAGGCATTCAAAGGAATTGCCAATGCCAGTGGCTTATGACACAAAATAGAAAGCTATGACTACTAAACCAGACGAATGAGACATTCTCTTGATTGTCTATTTGTCATTGTCCTGTTAAACATACAGGAGCAAGATTGATGTAAGTCTGGATTCAAACATAATACTGTTTTATAGTTTCTACTGTTGCTAAATACCTCCTTTACATACCTATTTTTAGTTCTTTTAATCTATTTAATAGTTGTTTGCTAAATAACTATGTTAGTTATAATATACAAAACGACCCGCCCCAGCTTCGCGCGGGTACTGATATTGAGTATATTATGCATGTATTATACACATAAACCTTCCTATTGAATCACTCTATCTATTAGAAAAACCCACATCAAAATCCATTGCGTACTTTTAAAGATCTAAGCATACATAGGGACGAAGCGATTTTGTTTAATACTATGTAATGATGAATAACGGTTTTGGCTAATTTTAGTCTTGCAATATTCGTGAAACTTGGTGAGAAAATATAGATAAATTCACAGAAGAAAAAATATGCAGCTTCCGGTAATGCTAGTAGATGGTGTTATCCTCTGACAGTTAATTAAAAGGACTAATAAGCACTAAAAAGTTTGCTGGTTCAGCTAGTATGAAATAGTACATTGTTATACGAGGGATGAAAGAAAGTTATTTAGTCCCGAGAAATTTTTCGCTAATAGTTCGAGGGACTAAATAACTCTTGAACCCGAGGTAAACACTGTGCTTTTCATTACGAATACGAGGAAAATAAAAATAATAAAAACCTGAGTCGTCGTCAAAGGCCTGAGTCGTCGTTTTTAGGTAGGTATATTTCTTTTGATTTAGACGGTAAGCGGTTTTCTCCTCTAAAGAATCTTGCGTTAAATTTATAACTGAAGCTGATGAACTTACGTGTTAATAAAAATGTCTTGTAACAGAGATTTAGCAAAATGTAAACAAAACTCTACACCTCGAAAAAAAAAGGAAGATCAAATCGGCCACAGATTATAGAGAGTCTACCATTTACCCGCCAATTCTTTTTTTCAGTGTTCGGCTCCCTGGCTTTTCAGTCAATATTTTTCATTTTGTCATTGTAAAAATGGGTCTGGTCAACATTTTTCTCAAATATATATTAGTTTTAATGAAATAATTGAAAGTAAATTAAAATAAAGTCATTAAAAAAAAAGTATTCTTAAATTATTTCTATCTCTATGTCATTTTAATTGTACTGGCAGTATAAAAATTCGGGTCACGGTTCAATAGAAATGTCAAAATAGAACTACTTATTTTTTTTATATTTGCTGTCTAAATATTAAAAAAACAAATGTCAGTTGTAAAGTAAAACTCCCTAGGGAGTAAAAGTACTTCTTCCAGCCCTGTCCGTAGGCAACTTTACACCTACTTTCAGAGTATGAGTAATGAAAAACATATTTCTGCTTTCAGCCAGGCAGAGTGGTGACTTTGATCCAAAGTAATGATCCAAACAGCAAAGTATGGGGTGTAGCTTACAAAATAAGGCAAGAAGATGTAGACCAAGTAACCCAGCACCTGGACTTCCGAGAGAAGAACGGATATATCAAGAGAACTGTCACTTTCCACCCTAAAGATGCTTTGGAACCATTTCAGTTAACACTGTATGTAGCGACAGAGGAAAATGAATCTTATGCAGGTGAGGTAGGCCTTTATTTTGTTTTAAGATATAATATTTGTGTAAAGATATAAGCATACATAGGGCATAAGCAACTTTGTTTTATACTATGTAATGATGTAATGAAGAGATACTGCATGGTTTAACATCTTTTCTGAACTATGCAAGTTCAAGTACTGATTGTAGATAATGCAGTTTTACCTGTATAGTTTTACTTAAGCTTAAATTCTAACAATATTATTAGCAAGAAATTATTGCTTATATTATAGGAATTATCTTTCAAATGGTCTATAGATGTATGCAGAATAAAGTAAAAAGTTACAAAGGAAGATGTGAATCATACTTGCACACTGCTACAAATAATGTGTCTGGTCTAGACAACTGCCCATTCGTTATTTTTAGGACTTTAGTATATGTTTTAATTATATGAAGAATTGTGTTACTGTGATGTAGGATATGATTTTAGTTCCTATGTGGCAGCATTCATGCCACTACAGGTCAGTACCTTAGCCAGTGGCGGATTTGCCCTAAGGCCCAGTAGGCCCGGGCCTAGGGCGGCCGGATATAAAGGGCGGCAAATCGTGCAAAAAAAAAAATTGTAATGGGTGCGACGGCAGTGTGAAGCTAGTGGCAATGGGCGCGACTCTGGAGTTGGACAGGCGCTATATTTAGATAGTGAAAAAGGTCTCACTCAATCTCCAATTCTCCATACCTACCTACATAAATAAAACGTACCAGAATCAAGTATCTTTACGTTTTTTATACGATCAATAAAACATAAATTTGAACATCAATTGAATGGATCGTTGACACAAAAATTCGAGAGGGTCATCAATGCATGGAAAATCTTAACACCGCGATTCAGAAAAATGACGTATTTGCAGAACGTCATCTATGGGTAAATGGATATAACGTCCGCCATGAAAGTTGTAGCGGCATTTGACTTTTTAGTAATTTTATATTATCTCCGAAACTGTATGACCAACTGACATACTAGATCAGTGCAGATAGCTTTTGAAAGGGAACATAATAGTAGTAGAATGAAACCCATTGGAAAAGGAAGATGATATAGCAAAAATTTAAGGGAAACTAATTACGGTCGATCTGAGGTCGGGAAGTGGATAGGTGTGCGGTTTTAAGGGTAAAAAATGGTTTCTCTCGATTTCTGGCAAAACTATTGGTTTTATGGAAAAATGTCTAATAGCAAACTTGTAGGTCATAAAAAAATCTACCACTTTTGTATTTACACTTTTTCACACAGCTTCAAAATCTATGTGAAAAGTCCAAAAAACCGAATTTTTTAATTTAATTTTTATCTCCTTTAAAAATTACTTTTTTTTTAAAAAGTTTGTTGAAAAGTTTCCTTTTCATGTCCCAAACTTACTATAATTTTTTTTATTTAAAATATTCACAGTTGTTCTTTATTTTGACTTAACGTCGAAAAAACAACCTATTTTTCAATCGAAAAATTTCACGTAAAAATATGTGATTTTTTTTTAAGTATACATTAATACGGTAAGTTTTTTCAGAAAATGCAAAAAACTAAAAAATCTCGAATCAGAAATTACTTTTGTTTAATCATTATTAGCGACCCCCTCCAGCTTCGCGCGGGTGTAAAGGTGATATATTATACCTATAAACCTTCCTCTGGAATCCTCTATCTATTAAAAAAACCGCATCAAAATCCGTTGCGAACTTTTAAAGATGTAAGCATACACAGGGATAAGCAACTTTGTTTTATACTATGTAATGATGTACTGAGGTATTTATTAATTTTTTTATAAGATTTAAAGGGGATTTCATGTAGGAAATGTGACTGCTGCAATTTTTTGCAGTAAAAACGTTGTCTTATTAAATTTTAGCCTCGTTTAGTAATTCAATTTTAAGAGTTATTTATATTCATTACAATATGTTTAAATATATAAGCCTCATAATATTTTATCTTACATCCTAATCACTTATCCATTAGTTTTTCTCTCTTAGTCTCCGTGATAGCATTTCTTCGTGGTTAAATTCGATAAACTTACTTACTTATGATTCAGATGATGAAATTCATCACCTGAATCATTAAATTCCTCGAAGGTTTGTTTTTCCACATTTGAGCATTATGTAAGCATACGCAATTACAGCAGCCACATTTCCAACATGAAATCTCCTTTAAATATTATAAAAAATTTAATAAACACCTCAGTACATTATTATATAGTAAACAAAGTTGCTTATCCCTGTGTATGCTTACATCTTTAAAAGTTCGCAACGGATTTTGATGCGGTTTTTTTTAATAGATAGAGTGATTCCAGAGGAAGGTTTATATGTATAATATATCACCTTTGCACCCGCACGAAGCTGGAGCGGGTCGCTAATAATGATTAAACAAAAGTAATTTCCGATTCGAGATTTTTTAGTTTTTTGCATTTTCTGAATAAACTTACTGTATTAATGTATACTTTTTTTACACCATCAAAAAGTAAAGATTTCAATGAATAAGAAGACAACAAACTTTAAAAAAAAATCACATATTTTTACGTAAGATTTTTCGATTGAAAAAAAGGCTGTTTTTTCGATGTTAAGTCAAAATAAAGAGCAATTGTGAATATTGTAAATCAAAAAAATTATAGTTAGTTTGGGACATGAAAAGGAAACTTTTCATCAAATTTTGTGAAAAAAAAAGTAATTTTTAAAGGAGATAAAAATTAAATTAAAAAACTCGGTTTTTTGGACTTTTCACATAGATTTTGAGGGTAAGTGAAAAAGTGTAAATACAAAAGTCGTAGATCTTTTTATAACCTATAACTTTGCCATTAGACTTTTTTCCATAGAACCGGTAGTTTTGCCGGAATTAGAGATAAACCATTTTTTACCCTTAAAACCGCACACCCATCCACTTCCCGACCTCAGATCGACCGTAATTTATTTTTCCTTAAATTTTTGCTATATTATCTTCCTTTCTAATGGATTTCATTCTACTACTATTTAGGTCCACTTTTTATCGTTAACAGTGCTAATTGCACTGGACTATACTGTAAACGGCACATCTTATCTGTATAATGTCCTTGTGAGAGTGAGATGATTTATTTTGATCAGAATTAATATTTTGTTACATAAATAATCAATCAAACTTAAGGAAGCCGAAAATAGTACATTGTAATACGAGGGATGAAAGTTAGTTATTTAGTCCCGAGAAATTTCTAATAGTTCGAGGGACTAAATAACTCTTTAACCCGAGGTAAACACTGTGCTTTTCATTACGAATACGAGGAAAATAAAAACAATAATAAAAACCTGAGTCGTCGTCAAATGTCTTCGTATGTTTTTAGGCAGGTATATTTCTTTTGATTTAGGCGGTAAGCGGTTTTCTCCTCAAAGAATCTTGCGTTAAATTTATAACTGAAGCTGATAAACTTATCGTGTTAATACAAATTTCTTATAACAGAGATTTAGCAAAATGTAAACAAAACTCTACACCTCGAAAAAAAAAAATCAAGAAAGACCAAATCGGCCACAGATTATAGAGAGACTTTACCTGCGATTTTTTTTTTAAACGTCGTCTGGCTATTCAGTCAATATTTTTCATTTTATCATTGTAAAAATGGGTCAGGTCAAAATTTTTCTCAAATATAATATTAGTTTTAATGAAAGCGTTGAAAGTAAATTAAAATAAAGTCATTAAAAAAAAGTATTCTTAAATTATTTCTATTTTTGTGTTATTTTAATTGTGGCAGTGGCAGTATAAAAATTCGGGTCAAGGTTCAATAGAAATGTCAAAATAGAACTAGTTCTCTTTTTTATTATTTGCTGTCTAAATATTAAAAAAACAACTGTCAGTTGTCAAATTCAAATTCAAATTCAAAGCGTTTATTTCAAATAAACCTTTACAGGCACTTTTGAAAAGTCATAAAGTCGGTCTGTCAGGAAAAAAATGACGCTAATTGCACATTCCAAAAAGTAGGTCTCAATGGAGAAGAATGTGCAAGAAACTCCATGGACACTCTTTTTAATCATGTTGTGTTTTACAAATATATAGGTTACATATTTTTGTCGCTGCTATGATGCGAGAACAATGTAACTAAAATAATAAAAAAGTACGTAAAGTATGTTCTAAACCAATTAAAATAAACCACTGGCAGCTAAGAGATGACCAGTCCCAACTGACAGCGCCCGTTCACGGACATGACGCGTATATCAGCACCACTCAGCTCAACCATTATGAAGGGAACCGAATGATCCAACACACGCGCCACCATCAGCGAGACATTTGAGTGAGCATGACAAACTCTCAACTGCCATGGTCATTTACGTCAAACAACTTTAAACCATAAATTAATCCATGGTACTCACATTTACAAACATTGAAAAAAACTGCTTCTACATTATACAACACTAGAATAATGTCAACATTTAAGATTAAAAATAAAAATAATAATCAATTCGTAGGGACTAGTGGTAGTGGAGCTGGACCAGCAATGAGCCAAGCATTTTTATCTTGTATATAATCCTCTAATTTATAATAAGCTTGTCTACATAGTGTGCGTTTAACACAAGATTTAAATTTAATTTCATTGAGTTCTAATATATTGGGAGGTATTTTATTATAACATTTTAAACAGTACCCCATGAAAGAAGAGGCCACTTGTAAAGTAAAACTCCCTAGGGAGTAAAAGTACTTTTTCCAACCCTGTCCGCAGGCAACTTTACACCTACTTTCAGAGTATGAGTAGTGAAAAATTCTTTTTTGAAACAATAAAACAGAAGAAAATGATAAAATATAAAAGATAGACGAGTTTTGTAAAACATTTATTTTATTAAAAATAAAACCTAAAAGCGTTTTAAATGTTTTATTAAAATGTCCAAAAATATTCTAAACTAGCTTTATAAGCTAATACTTTTAGTTAAACAGTCTACGGAATCAATTAAAAATGGGAATTAAAGTAAAAAATAGTAATAGAGTAGTAATTCATGAATAATGTGTCTAGTAATGATGAGTGCTGTGAAAGGGGGCGGCACGTAGCCTGGGGCCTACAGCGGCCAGGACTGCAAATCCGCCACTGACCTTAGCTATAATAAATACTTTTATCTAAAATTTAAGGACATCATAACAGCACTATTAGGAGGTCTAAAATAAAATTTTTCTTTGTTTGTCACCATACTTACTTCAAATTAATAAAATGTATATTGAATATGTCACTTTCAAGTAACTCCATAGAAGTTGTTAGAAAGAACCATTATGTAATCAGACTGCTACATTGCTACCATTTTTTTGAAAATCAATCAAACAGACAATGGAATAGGTTTCTTGTCTAATCTTAATGTGAATAGGATATGATTTATTTGCTTCCAAATAATGATGTCATACCTAACTAATTTAGTTTATAATTTCTACGAAAAACCACGCTTGTCATCTAACAGAAGGAAAAAATAATATTGCTACAAAATATTTAGTTCCTGCTGAAATATTATTATTGTTTACCTAATGAATTACATTGCTATTTCATTTAAGTAGGCTCTAATCATAACTAATTGCAATATCATTCATATACTGTTTACTAAGCTGTAAATGTCTACTAAACTGCCCCACTAAAGGGAAAGGGAACTCAATCAAAGTTAGTTTCAAGAAAACCAAGCAATTTATTGGAAATCTACTTGGGTCTACCTTTCGCACGCTGTTTCGCCTCAAGAAATTTGACAAAATCATCTTGTTTTGAGGTGGATTATCATCAAATGACTGTTTCTGCTTCGGGGTGGAGCGAGAGAGCGTGTCAACCTCTGTTCCGCCGTTTGCCTTTTGCGTTCTACAACTAAGGGAACTCTTTCAAATATTCCTGCAGCATAAAAATACCTACCTTAGGTCTTTCTACTAGTACCTACTAGCTTCTTGTTAGTACCTACTACTTGACACAAGCCTTCATCTAAGTCGTCCAGTATCGTGGTCTGTCGCGTGCGATTTCAGGCCTTTTTCGTATTACAGGCAATACTCGATTGGAATACGGCAGTTATTCTAATTTTGGAATTTTCCTTCCGTACCTACGTAGCTATTAAATGTACTATCAACCACAGAAGATGACTATTAAACTAATTAACAACGGGTAAACAGTACTTATACAATCCATTGTATTTACATGACTTTATTTCCTTAAGTGATTTTAATATCGTGCGGGTTTCATCAAGCATGCGGGATTGCCCTGCACGCATAGCCTTCGCAAATGTCCTTATCATATAAGTGTGGAATACGCACGTGGAATGCGGATCGTGATATCGAGCAGCAGCCCCGCATGCGGAGTAATTCCGCATGAGTGATAAAATCCGAATACAATGCTTTTAATTTTTGATGGCGGCTCCACATTAGTGCCGTGAATTCACGCCGTGAATAATTTACACTAGTCGTACTCAGCGAAGATCGTCCACTTTCACGTTCACGCCTGTTAACGGCACTTCATGGCACCAATTCTGGAACTGCCATGAGGTGGGCAATCATTAAACGACTATTACTATTAAAACCCACCTGTATTCTTTCGGTTGCCTTTCCGTTCCAAGGCAACTGAATTCCCGCAATCGTAGCAGAATTTCACAATACTTACAAAAAAACAATCTTCTTCCAGGAGAAGCGTCTATCGAAGACATCGCTAAACAAGTGACAATCAGCCAAGGACCCAGTGGTCCTAACAAGGAGTATGTCTACAATCTGGCAGCAGCTATGAGGGAACTTGCTCCTGATGTTGAAGATGACCATCTGTTCTCACTAGAAGCGGCTGTAAGAAGGCTAGATCCGGATTCCAAAAAAACTTGAGTGTGATATTTTTATCTGTAAAAGTACCTAGATCATTTTAATGCTATGAGCGTAGCTTCGGTGCTAAATTTTTTGAGCATAAGCAAAGCTTACTGCTTGTATTTTTAATCTATTTAAATCTACATTAAGTAATTTAAACGTATTTTTCTAATATTCGCTGAGAGATTAATTTAGGGGGTTGGTCTAGAGTAGGCCACTAAATTCAAATTTTCTAAAGTTGGGACTGGACTTAAATATATTTGATGGCCGTAAGGTATTTAATTATTAATTCTTTCTTTTTGTTCAAACGCTAGATCGTCTAAAACAATAAAAAACATTGAAATACAACCGTTTGAGTTCGGCTAGAAAAATATAATGGTTTTTTTTTTATATATAAAATGATTATAATTCAATGCAAAACGTAAGAAAATTTGAATTTTCGAGCTACTCTGAAATATTCTCCTCAGTTGTTTGTTACTGCAACTTATTGAAATTTTTATCACTTCAAGACTTTGCTACGCTCATTTTAATTATGTAGTACAAGTATTTTAGTAGCGGCATTGTGATCTTAAAATTGTAATTAATTGTATTGTAAAAATATTTATTATTTTCACTACGGCCTGTTCGTATACGATTATGAGCAATTATGGAGAAGAACTAAAGTATGTAATGGTGCATCCACACTTGCCCGGCGGCAAACCCGACGGCCAGACGGCCGGCCATGCCGGCGGTGGCATAGGCATGTGTGGATGCACCATTAGTTGTAGACGCAGGTAAGAAGTTCACCCTAATTTAAGACAATATTATTATTTCTACCCTACAAGCAAAACTAGGCTTTGAGATTTTCTAAAACGGTATAGCTTATGTTTTGTTGAAACTGTTTTTCTTATGACCTACTACTAAGGGTGAGATTTTTATTTAAAATTGATGTAGAATTTCTATGGTAACAAAAAGGTCTAAAGAAAGTAGGCCAAACGGGAATAGAAATATCATCAAACTTTAACGTTTAAAATGAACATATCATGAAGTGATAAATTTCTATGATGTTGTCAAGGTATAGACATTTTAGCGTTATTTCATAGTTTTTATTTCAAATTTTATTGGTTGACATAACTACTGATCAAAAAGCGTAATACGAACAGGCTTTATTGCTTTAGTTGATAGAGTACTTAGTAATAAGTATTTAGTTGCAATTATACCGAATATTTAGATATAAAAAAATATTTATTATAATTTATTATAGCAAATATGAATTTTATATTTTTATTACGAATGTGCTGAGGTATATTATTTATATTTAGTATAGTATGTTGATTTATAACTCGAATTTGAAAATTAATATCAGTACAAAATGATAAAATCCGAATATTTACTATCCGAGTGTTGTATAAGGTGATTTTTTTAAATATTTAATACAAAATTTGCACACCTGTGATCACCCACAAAAATAGCGACTGTCCCTAGATAAAATATCGGGAATGAAAAAGTTTATAATAGTAATAATATGTTCACAACTATCACACAACGCCATCTAGTCCCAAGCTAAACAGAGCTTGTGGTTGTGCTTGTGTTTATCAGATTCGATACTTTACTTAGGAACAGTCTTCAGGCAGAAATGTACATGAAGCGTAGGACTTGCCATTTGTGTTAAACTAACCGTGTACTCGCGTTTTTTGTTGACGCTTCGCTCCAATTGGTCGAACCGTGAGCCTATAGAAATGATGTTTCTTTTGTAGATATCGTTTAAATAATAATATATAGTCTTCTTTGATAAATAGGCTATCAAACTCTGTAAACAATGTTCTATTCGAACCAGTTGTTCCTGAGATTAGCGCGATAAACCAAACAAACTCTTTAGCTTAATTAAATCAATATTAGTGTAGATACTCAATTTAATAAGCTGACTGGCCTGTTGGTCTAGTAGTTAGTGGCCCTAAATACTGTGCCGAAGGTCGTGGTTTCGATTCCCACCCACGTTTGAGTGATGAGCACGATAACTTTTTCTGTGTCTGGATGTAACTTTGTATGTATTTAGAAATATATCTATAAATATATTTATCTAATACTCATAGCACAAGTTCTACCTGGTTTTGGGACTAGATGGTGTTATATATATACTGTTATTAGAGACAGAACAGAAAAACGGCTTTCGCTCCCGGCAACAGAAAAATGTGATAAATGAAGAACTGCTCGACCGCTTTTGTGCAAACCTCACATAAACTATCTACTAAATAGTCCGAACAAAGCCTAAACATTTGGTGTGTATCATAAACAATGTATTGCAGACTTGGAATTCCAGGCATATAAGGATAGGCTAATTAATAGCATTGTGAAGCATAATGTAATAATTAGACACCGACCGAAGATATCAGCGGTTTTCCCGTTTGATTATAAGGGTATTCAAGGATACAGTGCTCTTAATATAATAGATACTCCAACAGCGATTGAAAGAAAAAAAAAATTTTTATTTGACACATACGAGTATGTAGAAACAACATGTAGACAAGTATAAGATTTAAAAAAAAGGCGAATCAACTAACATTGTGTGTCACACGGTTGCGTCAAATAGCCTTTACTTTATTAAGGGCTGCATATCTCTATTAATCTATCATCTTTATTAAGGACTAGCTTTGTCAGTGGCTTCGCCCGCGTACATAAAATATAGCCTATGTCACTCAGGAGTAAAGCAGCTTTCTATTATTGCTAAAATTTCTCCAATCGGACCAGTAGTTCCAGAGATTACCTAAAAAAATAAAAAAACAAACTTTACCTCTTTATTATATTAGTGTAGATGAATAGTGAAGGCTGTATAACATCAAACTCGACAACGACCTTCGAAGCAATAGTAGAGACAACTTGAAAGGAAATAAAAGCAATCTAGATATTTATTTGAAAAACTTGTGTTAGTTTTAGGAAGGAAAAAGGGGAGGCCTTTGCCCAGCAGTGGGACATACAATAGGCTATATATAAAAAAAAAGTTTTAGACAGCCTGTTAGGTTGGCCTCTAAACTTGTATTGACTGACTGGCCTGTTGGTCTAGTGGTCAGTAGCCCTGCTAAGGTTCGATTCTCACTCAGGACAAATATTTGTGTGATGAGCACGATCATTTGTTCTGTGTCTGGGTATTATTTATCTATAAAATGTATGTATTTAGAAATATATAGTATGTGTATCAGTTGTCTAGCTGTCAGCTCGGCTTAGCTTGGGACTAGACGACGTTGTGTGATAGTTGTGGTTATATTATATATATATATTGAAGTTTATGTACATACATAGGGGTCATATGGTGTGAAGAAGGAGGTCACTGTGCTTCCTGTGCTCAATGATAACTTTAACTCTTACATGGAAGACCCTGGCATCTTTTATTGCCAGCCTATATCATTTTTTTTTGTATCTACGAATACTTTGAAGTTTATACAGTAGTCACATAATTTAAGCTCATGAGTTCCATTGCTTATTTCTTAATAGTAGCTAAAATTGCTTAAGAGATATGCATTTCTGTTTGGTAATAATATCTTCAGATTATGTTATATATAACAGTCAATAGAAATACATATAATTTATTTTTGAAGAAAGTGGTAAATTATTATAGCAATATGTTGCTTGTGCAAAAACGAATGCCATTTAAAAATCATGTGATATATTATCTTTTTATTATGATTCGAAAACTTAGTAGGTTTGAAAACATCATATGGGTTCAGGAAAATTATTATTTTCTACAATTTATTTGTTTTTATGTTCCTAAGTGGGTTAAAGCGCTGGCTCTGCTCATTATAATTATCAAGTTTTAAATTTGAAGTTTGATCAAATATACACTTACCTAACAAAGTAATTTCCTCATTTAGCGAGAATAAAAACAGAAAAGTAATAAAAATAATACTTAAATAGGTATAATTATTTTGACGAATGTGTATTTGTTATTTTAATAGGCAAAAATAATTGCCAGTTCTCATTTCCCTGTTGCTTATCCAACTATTTTTTTTTTCGTTATGTTACATATTTTTGTATGTAAGATATTACGTGTTTTTTTCGGCCTGTTCGCAATTAGTTTGACTTGCAACCATTTTCGACAAAAAAGGTGTCATTGAATTCGTCTCAGTCACGCAACTAGAAATACAATGGTACATAACAAAGCTAAAATGTCGGTTGAAAATATATGTTTTTGTACATTAGCTATATTCTAGATTTCGTTTTTTTTTATTGCTATAAACTAGTTCTTGACTGCGATCCCACCTGATGGTAAGCAGTGATGCAATCGTTGATGGTGAGGCACACTAGTTTATTAAGAGCCTATTCACTCTAGCCTTGAAGACACCTAAATTATAATCGGACGGAAATACTGCACCTGGCAAACTGTTCCAGTCCCTCGATGTACTCGGCATAAACGACGAGGCAAAACGCTTAGTCCGAACCGTAGATGTCTCAACAGCGTAATTCTGGACATTTGCCGTACACCGAGATGTCCGATGGTAAAATTGATGGTTTGTTCCCACTAGTTCTACTGAACAGTTCTACGGTAGATAACTTCGATACCTTGTGTTAGGCAAAAAAGTACTAAGTAACAGTTATCTAGATCATTCTTCAATTATAAACCAGTTAAATAATTTAAACGTTTTTAAAATGTAATTTGTGTTCGCTATCAATTAGAAATGCAACATTGATATTCCTTAGTAATTTATTTACATTGTATATACTTTGTAAGGAAAGCACTGTGATATTTATACTGATGTATTTATCATAATATTATTTATCAGAAATATAATTTCTTCAAAGATGTCCGTGTTTCTTTTTGCTTGTTAAATAAAATTCAAAAAATAAAAACAATAAATTTATTATGAAAATATTTGGTTCGAAGGCTCACTAGCTTATTCTGTCTTGTAAAATAATTGTATGAAAATTGTAACATTATTATATGGAAACAAGTTATTAATAGTAATGATAAATAACATAGAATTGTACCTATTGATAAAGTGAGGCACGTTTACGGAAAATTTACAGGATATGCCAAGTATTAATTAATACAACAAATAATAATAAGTAACAAAATATATAACGTTAATAGCACGTAACTATTAATATTTCTCTTATATACTAGTTATTCACATAAAACATTATTTGTTATAAAACAGTTCAAATTTGGCAGATAGGGCGTGTCAAGGCACTTAGTATTATCAGCTAGTGATAACCCAAACCAATGCATTACGATAAAAAACAGAGGAAGACTGGCCTTAATTATTTTAGATATAAATAAATCTATCGGTTTATTCCTTTGCGATATAAAGAAATATATCTACATATCAAAAGATTATAGAAATGACGTCATGCTCCTTTTAATCTTTGGCTGTCCTGCATTATGTGCAGTATATCAATATCACATCAATGTTACAATATATCGCTACTATTTGTCCTTCTTGCGACCTAGTAACTTGTCTAAGAAACTACGTTTTCGCTTCACCTTTTTCTGCATCTTACTCGTGTTCTCCAGGCTGTCAGCCTCCGCAGTCATCTTCTGTATGAGTGCAGGTATACTTAAATCTACGACTTTGTTGTCTAAAGGTTTTTTGGCAGACTCTTTACTTAATTGCCTTTGGATTGTTGACAGCTCCGGAACTTGATCTTGTTTCTCGTCTAACTCGGATTGTGACGGTTTTGTTTCACTTTCCTTCGTAGCACCGGCCTCCGCACTTAATGACTCGGGTCCATTTTGAATGACCTCAGCTTTCACTTCCACGGGACTGCTATCGGATTTTTCCACAGAATTTTCACTTAGAGCAGCCGCTGCCACTTCACCGTTTTGTTTCTTCTCAAACACGTCATCATCACCTTTTTCATTTTTGTCGTTTTTATCTCCACTATCAATACTGTCGGCCACACTAGAATTAGATTTAGGAACAGACGCGACCACCCTCGGCTTGGTGGGAGGTAACTGCCAGTCGACTGGCTTCCGTTGTGGTGAATATCTCTTCAGTATCTCCTCAAACAACTTTTGTTGGTCCGCTTTACTGGGTGATTCATATGTCAGACTTTGGTGTCGTGGTTTTTCTGGATCTTGGTTCTCTTTACCACCACCGCCTTCATCAGCGGGTCCTAAATCAACCACCACTCGACGCACCGGTGTCGGCGTCGAGTAGGGCTCCGCGAACGGGAACTTGTATAAATTAGGACTCTCAATTTTATATTTCAAAGGTGAAGTGTTAGTGTTAGCCGGCATGGAAGCCCGCGTCCCTGAGCGGTTGAAGGGGCTGGTGGTACCTGGCTCGTGGAGGTTGGACGTCATGAAGTCGCGCCGCAGCTTGGAGAGGCGGCGCGTCCGCTCGGTCATGGTGTGGCGGTACTCCACATCGTCGCTCTGGTTGAGCTCGGAGGTGAAGTTGTCGGAGTACTTCCTGGGGCGGAAGTCGAAGACCCGGTCATCGGTGCGCGACTCGCGCATGCTGGAGTAGCCGGGCGTGTTGCGCTTGAAGTTGGCGGTGGTCTTGCCGTGGTTGGAGGTGACGATGGGCTCCACCTCGCGGTAGGCGGCGGGCGTGGGCGACGCGGGCGGCAGGAACACCGTGTCGTGCTTGCCGAACACTTCGCGCCGCTGACTGAACTGCTCCTCGCCGATCATTTCGCGCGACTTCACACTCATGGTAGGCGATGTAGCCGCCATTTCCGTTCAATTACAAACCGCAACACTTTGTTATTGATACTATTTTCCTGTAAACACTGTATTTCTATTTTTGTACGACGCACATTATGAGTTCACCGGTAACATCGCGCCTATAACAGTACACGTCTATATGTTAAATTGGACAATAAAGGTGGCACGGTCGTCCGAATAAGGCGAGCCGTTCGCGATATGTGTCGAGTGATCAATAGAGTGGATGCGATAAGATACGAGCGTCGTGTAGCGCGCCACTTTAGCTATTTCTTTATCTTTCAGCAGTCGAAACAGTTGAGTAAATATAACCGACTGAACACAATCGTGTACGTAATTAATAGCGTACTGAGTGAAAGCGCGCAAGGCGGCGACCGATCGCCTCCGCCGACCGCCTCATTATATAATGAATATTAAAACAAATGTCCCAAATCCACTAAGACCACTACACAGCATTGTTGATATTTATGGAGCACTAATTTATTTCTGGAATCACTTTAGTTAATAAACGTCAATATTTACTTCAGTCTTGGTCTTTATCACTAATTATTCACAGTCGTTAGATAATTGGTAGGTAACTGAATAGAAATCTTATTCTCACAAACAACGAGATTATTGTTGCAACAATATCTTACAACAGATAACATAGATAATTCACGGTTTGAGCGCGGCCGGGATTGTGGCAAGTATTGCACTCGTGTAGAGACTAGAATCGAATGCACTTTGACGAGTCTGTGTTGAGCTACTCATACGAGTTTTGTTGGGTGAACCGTTAGAACGAAAATTGTTCAAGTTGTTAGCGCTTGCTGTGAGAAATATTTGTGTGATACAATGGATACCGAACACAATTCAACTCTGCCTCACTTTTTACCGCAACGCGAAGACGTTTTCGAATGCTCTCCATGTTTGTTGATTTTACCACACTCTCAGAAAAATATCACTCATCACTTTATTTTACACATTTAAATAAATAACTCCACTTCCAATCTGTTCGAACACAACTTATGACACGAGAATCACACATATAAGGATGAATTAATAACACCCTTCAGTTTTGACGGGGGATAAAAATAGCGCGTGTACTAAATTTAGCCTTGGATAGAAGAGTTCATAGAACGATATAAACTAACGAGAGTCAGCTAAGGTGGAGTATTTACAGATCAGTATAGTTGCAGACTTCCGGGATTTCGTTGCATAGACTTTATGCTGGTCGAGTCTTATGACAATCTCTTGCCACGGTTAGTATGCCCTCTAAAATATTTCTCTGCGGGAGTATCTAACAAACACATCTATGCATCTGCATACACTACTGAAATTATTGAACTGTTACTTGTGAAGTTTTTCGTATAAATTGTAATAAAAAACTGGGTAATTCCGAGTCGAAGTCGGTTTTCAGATTTTTTCCCATACTTGTGCTATTGAGACCTTGCTTCATGCCAAGTTTCAGGATTCTAGGTCAATGGGAAGTACCGTATGAATTTTGATTCCCTGGAGTGTGTCGAAATGTAGCACGTTTTTTAGCGATATAAACAATCGTATTTTGTAGAAGTTTAGTTTTTTCACAACATTAAGATGCCGCAGACCTGAATATATGGTAAATATAATTTCAACTCAATACGTTCACGCGTTCCCGAGATAAAGGGCAAACATGACCACAGACAGACGGACAACCAAGTAATTTTATAAGGCTTCCGTTTTTTCCTTTTGAGGTACGGTTTAGTCTAACTTTTGGGGCTAATTTAGACTGCGACAGTAAAATAAAGGAACGCAGGAGGTTTATAGTCAGTAAAAGTCTGATACTACATGTCGCTCCATTCAGGATGAAGTTATTTTATGAATTCTCACTTAAAAAAATACTGACACAGTAAATACGTATTTATTTATTTATTTTATTCATCAAAACTTATACCATCTTTACAGGAAGGCCTAATGGGAAAGTACAGCCAATATATATATAATTTGTTTTAAATTTAATTACCATAGCATAACTAGTAGGCTAGTTGGTACCCGCGACTTCGTCTGCTTCTTTTTTCGCAATAAAAGGTAGTCTATGTTCTTTCTCAGGGTCTAAAGATTGTCTGTGCCTAATTTCATCAAAATCGTTTGAGAAGTTTAAGCGGGAAAGCGTAACAGACAGACAGACAGAGTTACTTTCGCATTTATAATATTAGTATGGATACTTACCTATAATACCTCTTGTAGCTGTGACATATATGTGAGTCTAGCAACAATTGGATTGTTAAAAGGCATAACAGGCGTAGGTAGATATTGCTTATATGTATGTAATACCTATAGGCAATATACAATTCAATGATAAAACCTACAGGCAAGGTAAGTAACAAGATAATACACACTTATACAGATAAATCACCTAGCTATAAAACATTTTAAAACATAGTTGATTTATTCTCATACATCCTTTTTTGTCATAGGCTCTCGGAATAGGCTATGATGAAATGACAAATGTCAACCTACCTAATTTGCTGTGGTAACTCAACCTACGACTTAGAAACTGTTTTCTTGAGGCTAACAAAAGAAAAACGGTCAAGGTCGAGTCAGGCTAGTCCACTGACGGTTCCGTACAAACTTTACCAATGTAAATAGGTCAATTCCCGAATGGCGTTTCCGAGAATTTTCTGAATCACAAAATGTGTTTTTTTTTTTGTGTTGTAACCACAAATTGTCTGTTTTCAAACTTATTCATATAGCGAAGCATAGCATTAGCCTTATAATGTTTCCACCGTTGAGACTCAGGCCTCCTTTCTAGGAGAAGGATTTTTTAATATACTCGTGCTTTATGACCTTGCTATGCTAAATTCCAGGATTCTGGGTCAACAATAAGTACATACAAGGCCATATCTTTTTAGTATGCGGTTTTAATTTCAATTCTATCTCTACACATTCCTGAGGTACAGAACGGCCATCGGAACTTGGCGAGTCTAAAGTTAGGCTCTGCGAATTTAAGCTCTTGTGCACTCGAAAGAAAAGACAATCATTTAAACAAATATATAAAATTTGCAGTTGTTATTGGTGTCCGTGGCATCACCAGGCCCTATCAGAAAACCAGCGCTGCGTTATTTTACATTCTTGTTAAATATCGCAGCATATGCTGAAGTAGGAGCCTTTTTGGCCTCGCACAGAGCATAGTTGATTTTTCCTATTTTAATTTTAGTTCACTGATTTGTTGTAAGTTTAAGTATACCTAAGTTACATATAGATTAAGTAGTTATTTTTTATTTGTTTTGTGCGTGTCAAAATAAATGTTTTTCTTTCTTTCTTTCTGTTGGCAATTATTTTTTTAAATCCTTTATTTTCGTACGAATGCACAGGCGCTAAAAAATGAGAGCCTAAGTTCAGACTCGCCAAAATTCGACGGCCATACTGTAACACGTCTTGGCAGACAGTCAGATAGAATAGATAGACGAATAACAAAGTGATCCTATAAGGGTTTTTTCCATTTTAAGTACAGAACCCTAAAAATGATGAAATCATGACTGTTAGACACTTTTAGCTATCAAAGCAAATAACTGCACGTAGGTAGCTGTGAGCACAAACTTATCATTTCATATACATTTTGCCTCTTGTTTATGCAGTTTACCTCATATTTAATTAGTCAAGTAGGTACTGCAATTGTTTTTGAATGCTAATAATAAATTATAGAAGGACAAGGTTGCTAATTAATGTTAGCTAGATATAGATTTAAATGACCTACTTCATCAAATCAAATCATCCAATGACATCTCCCGCCCTTGGGTGGAGCAGGAGATAGTGTCAGACTTTTACTGACCAAAAAACCCAGACAGAAGGGTCAAAGCCAGCTAGGGCCCAGGGTTTTTTCTGAGAGGAAGACTTGGCCCCAGTGCGAAAGGCAAATATGGAAAATGGTGGGCTGTTTAGTCAGTAAGAGTCTGACACTGTTTCCCGCTCCATCCAAGGGCAGGATTCGTCTTTGGATGATTTTTCCCCGAAAAAAAACCCGTTCCTTCTCGTAGGGATAGGCATAGGTAAAAGTCGAAGCCAACTTGACCAAGGGTTCGTGTCTAAAAGGAAGGCTTGGCCCTGGGAGTCTGACACTGTTTTCCGTTCTGCCCAAGAGCGAGATTCGTCATTGGATGATTTTTACCCACAATACAAAAAACCCCGTTCTTTCTTAAACCTTCTTAACGGGACCGAACCTTCCTTACAAAAATCGGTCCATGGCCAAAGTGTTTTTTTTAAGGTGGGAAAAATCATCGAATAACGAATCCCGCCCTTGGGCGGAGCGGGAGACGGTGTCAGACTTTTACTGACTAGTCCATGGCCGTAGTAAGCTTCAGCCTTGCTAGGCGTCTACGAAATGACCTATAAATGCATATCTCTTAATGAATACTTAGTTAATCCGCATATCGCATCAAAATATATAATTTTTTCATTAATATAGCTACGTGTGTGTCTAGAACACCTGTCTGTGCTGCTTGGTATTCAGAAACTAGGTGAACAGGTTAACGGTTGACCTTATGGTAATTAATTGTCGACGGCTAACAACACTCAATACATGCATACGGGCTAGAGCCATCTATGATCAACTTTCGTTGACGTTTTTTTTTTATCTTTTCGGTGGGCGAAAATCATCTAATGACATCTCCCGCTCCACCCAAGGGTGGCTATCTCCCACCCTTGGTTGGAGCGGGAGATGTTATTCAGACTTTTACCGACTCAAAAACCACCCTGCTCTTTTTTTGTATTAGTTCCAGGGTGTTCATTCTCACATTAGCCATGGCTCCAGGAGGCTTCGACCCTGCTGGTCCGACGACTTGGGCTCAGTTCGGACGGCTACCGTACGGTCGGATTGCGAGCTACTTATTGCTCGCCGTCCACAAGCCCGTACTATCGTTCAGATAGGTAGTTAATCGGGGCGAATAGAAACGCAGAGGTGATTTTCATTTTTATTTAACCTTTAATTTTAACTGGTTACTGGGCTGGGACCTTCGTTTTGTTTTTTTTTTTTTGTATGGAAATACTCGTGGATGTTCTCCACCCTGGGGTAGGTGGAGGGGTCTGTTATATAGACTCTTACTGACTAAAACCACCCCGGTAGGCCTGGTACATTTGTGTCAGGGGCTGTGGGTGCAGTTTAACTTCCACTGCCCCGGATTACTGGGCAAAGACCTCTCCTAACTTCTATGCCATCTTTTCTCTAGCCATCTTGAACCAGCCCAGGGTTGAATAGAAATAAAAATTTGAGGAGATTGGTTACGTTCTTTAACCATTTCCATTCTTCAACCTTTTTCATTTCTCATCATTTGTTGTAATTAAAACAGAAAATTTAATATATATAAATAACTAGGTTTTGCCCGCGGCTTCGCTCCCAGCAACAGAAAAATGTGATAAATGAAGAACCGCTCGACTGATTTTGTGCAAACTTCACATAAACTATCTACTAAATAGCCCGAACAAGGTCTAAACATTTGGTTTGGATAGGTGACCCCGTTCTTGAGTTATAAAATTACAACGAAAAGTGGCATTGATTTTTATATAAATTGATATAAATGTATAAGTAACTAAGAGAAAATCATAATCAAAGTTTTGTTTCTATTCAACCATGCGTTCCTATTTACCCCATTTGTCAGTTACCGCTAAAAAAAAACGATGATTTTATTGAATGGAATGCCACGCACAATAAAATGAACACAACATTGATATAAGAATAGTAGAAAAACAAGGGGACCGGATCCCTCGGATATCCGAAAATACACCCACAAGCTTTGTAAAATTAGAAATGTGATGTTATTTTCTCAAATGATGACATAGTTAAGAAATACAGTTAGCACAAACATGTACATAAAAACGGCATTGTTTTGTGCTAATGAGGTGTGTTTAAAATCCTTATGAACGGTACTTTGTGCTTCAACAATGATGTTATTAAATGCTTTGCTAATGAAGCCCTGAACCGGATTAGAGCGAGTCGGCGCCTAATTACAGGTAGTTAGAGCCCATTATTAGTCAAACAACAAAATGTGACGAATAGAAAATTCAAGTAAAGTACAGAATTTATATACTTAATTATCTATAGATATCTACACTTAATATAATAAAGAGGTAAAGTTTGTTTTTTTGTTTGTAGGAGGTAATCTCCGGAACTACTGGTCCGATTGGAAAAAAATTAGCAACAATAGAAAGCTACTTTACTCCTGAGTGACATAGGCTATATTTTATGTACGCGGGCGAAGCCGCGGACAAAAGCTAGTGTTATAATAAACTGTTTTCTTCTTCTTAGGTGGTACACTCTTGTCAGAGTGGTAGTGGTCATCACCGTGAATCGCAATGACCAAGATGACTGACTGACAGTCATCTTCATCAGTCATCTTCATCAGCCTTTTTAATGTTCCCACTGCTGGGACTTAGGCTTCCTGTCTAGAAGAGGGAATGGGCCATAATCCACCACGCGGGCCCAGTGCGGATTTGTGAATGGTCATCTTGGTCATACGGCACCATTTATGGCGGACTGCAGCTTTCCGGGCTTTGATCTGGTCTGTCCATCTCATTGGTGGATCTAATACGTAGGGTGCCCTTAACTTTGAGTCATTACCACGATGAGATTCATGGCCGAAGAAGGTCGAAATACGCGACTACGCTTTGGATGATAGACAATATCGATATATCGACATAATCGATGAATAGTTGTTTGAAGATGGAATTATTCATTCGAGACTGTCTATGTACTCCTAGCGTCCGTCTCCAACTCTACATCTTCAACACGAAACATCCACTAACGTCAACTGAAACTAATTATTAATTAAAAATTGTTTGCCACATGCTTGCCAATTTAAAAATCAATGCCACTTTTCGTTGTAATTTTATAACTCTAGAACGGGCTCACCTATCCAAACCAAATTTTTAGGCTTTGTTCGGACTATTTATTAGGTGGTTAATGTGAAGTTTGCAAAAAACGGTCGAGCGATTCGTCATTTATCACATTTTTCTGTAGCGGGGAGTGAAGCCGCGGGTAAAAGCTAGTATTTTATAATATAGCCAGCTATCCCGTCTTACCTTTGCACAGGAGAATCTCTTCTCGGCTTTTCCTCTGCTATAATATTATAGGCTCCGACTTACGAGTTGTAGACCGCGGGTTCAAACCCAGGCAGGCGAATTACTTTATCTAATTTATTTTATCACCACTGAGAGCTGTGAGTTTTGAGAGCAAAACGGTGATGGAAAACATCGTGTGGAAACCGTGACGTGCTAGAAACAAAAAATTTAAGACAGGTGGCATCCACCAAATATTCATGTAGTGTAGATATACTAGACTAGCATCTGCCAGCGGCTTCGCCCACTTGAAAGTCGGTTTAACCTTGGGATGGAGTTTCGTAAAATCCGTGTTTAGCGTGCAGACGTCCGTTAAAAGGAACTTACCTGCCGTAGGTGTTATAGTTTAAGATTTCGTGATTAATCAGTAGATGGTATATCGCTTTTATATATAGATTAGATTTATTTAAACAGTATATACCTACAATAGTAGTACATTGGCGGACGGAATAATGCAATAAGGTATTCTGTATCAGCTTATCCTTGAGTTTGAGTTTTGTCTGTAGATATCTACATGCATGCAATGATTGCAAAAACGTAAAGTATGCTAACGTAGAGTAGGGCTAAACGATTGTGTATTTATTACTCAGTGAAATAGAATCGTTGAACCCAACCTTGAGGCGATTATTTACTGTTGTCGAATAGCAACATTATGTACCAAAATGCGAAGGTCGAAATCTTCACAATAATCACAATGCGGTGATCTCATTCGCGTTTAATTTGCATACAGATTTGGGGTTTGGCCTCTCTTGTGGCCATCATGGCTGGCCAGTGACGCCCACGAGCAGAGACGCTGCAATTCATTAGGTACCAAAGCATATTAGGTACTATGATCTACCTACTTCCTGCATCAAGGTCAGTATGTTTTGAAGTTCCATAAGCCTCAAAATTGAATGCTAAAGACAGGTTTATTCAATGTGGGTGACTGTTTAAACAGTAGCGATTAGTTTCACCGTTCTCGAATGACTAATATGGTAAGTCATGCTTAGAATTATTAAAATTAATTTTGGGCTGGAGAGCCGGAAGAAATCGTGTCAATGATCCCTATTGATTTTGTTTTATCGTATCCTGCCGGTCTATGTTTGTACGAATACTTTTCCTATCAAGTAGCTTAAACACGATTTTATTCTGTGTCGTATTGTTTGGGAGACGTTGAGCCTGCTTTAATTATTTCTGCTATTTTTTAAGATTCTATTCGAAGGATCGGTATCGTGGCGACGGCTGTGTCGTTAGAACCTTGGCCTTGTGCGGTCGGCCTCCTCCTTTGCTAGCATTACTGCTTCGCAGAAGGAGGCGATCGCCTGCCACTCCACCTCGCAGGTGCGTGATATGACTGGAATCAGAATGCTATGCAGACAGAATAGTTTCTTGTGGAAAAGCTGAACAGTATAAGAAGGTTGATTGAGCATGGATTTCGATTCCCCTTTGAAGACTAAAAATGTTACAGTGTTTTTACTATTGGTAAGCTTGTGCTTGGCCGCTATCTCACCTGATCGAAAGTGAAGATGTGGTTGCCAATATAACATGCTTCCTTAAAAGAAACTTATTCACTTTTTCTTAAAGACACCTAGGTCACAAACTTCAAACACCGACAAGGATATTAATGCGTTTTCAAAACGTTTTCTGCGTATTGTACAGGTGGTATGTCACCATACATCTTGTGGTCCGATGATGTAACTGGGTTGGTGGATCCCAATATTTCTTACACGTGCCAAATTTTCAAAAAAAAACTGATAATATAAAACAATTTAATCCAATTATGGTGCCTACCCTTTGTCTAACGGTATCGCAATCAATTTAATTGTATTCATCTTAGCATTTAATTTTTCTTTTTATTAGTTCCGAGATTAGCTTTTCAAGTTACGTAATAAAATAATAATGAAGTCCGGATAGTTACGGGCTGGCGTGCAAACACGATTGCTGTGCAGTCGATGGAGTATTTCTTTTGTCTTATTCAGAATTGCGTGACTGTTTACGACGCCTGTTATTTCGCAATAAGTGGAACATTCAAAATGTTTTATATGATTTCTTTTTTAGACGAAAACAATAATATATTGATTTCTTTGATAAAGTTTTTTTTTATAAGTGCAAATACTTCTTACAAATTATAAAACAATGTCTTCCGCCGCAACTGTCAGTCTTAAGCGATACACTCAAAAAATTCTAAACAGATTTTCATACGGTTTTCACCAATAGACAGATTGATTCATGACGAGGTTTCAGGTGTATAATTCATGCATATTATATTTGAGAAAAACCGAAAATTTTATAGTTCTGTAACACCTGTTCATAGAGCGACGCGATATACCTAGTTCAGCATTTTCTATTTCACAGAGGCCTACGCTCATAAAATGTCTTAATTGCAGCTAAGACGAAGAGATATCGTCTTCCCGAGTTTTTGTTTGTGTTGCCAAGCCGACTACACTTAATGAGGTTTTTGCAACCGGATGGGAAGTTTATTCTTCCTAGATCGTCACTTGTATATCTTATGTCTGAGTATGGTTTCCTCAGTCAGTCCTATGTCCATTGTACGTGAGTCATGGCTGCCATAATCTTTGGTGGGCTTATTCCAATCAGCCCACCTCTCTCCAAAAGCTGATTAGGGCTCCCAGGTTTTTCAGGGCGTCATTTAAGGAATTTCGTGGAGCCTAAGGTCCGTGGCATCATCACTTGTAGATATCTATTCTATATGTGTCATAGACAAAGTTCTTTTTCAAGTCTGCTTGTAGCATATAACATTACTAACTTTCTGCTTTTTCTTTTAATGAAATTATTAGTTGTAACTATTGTCCTACCATATTGTCTGTTCACCAACCTAGGTTGACTGGTAGAGAATGCCCAAGGCATTAAGTCCGCCTTTGTACGGTCAGCAGCACATCAGAGTACAACAAACTGTCAAAATTCTGCAAACGATTTTCAACTCTTAATCAAATTATAACAAGGTTCAAAATGTATTGGAGAAATCTGGCAGATTTGTATAGTCTACCAGCCCTTGTGTTGCATAAGTCTTAGTCTTAGCCTATTGTACGTCCCACTGCTGGGCAAAGGCCTGCCCTTTTTCCTTCCAGACCTCTCTGTCTACGGCGACCTCCGGCCATGTTTGCCCCGCGAACATGATGAGATCGTCACTCCACCTTCGCCGCGGTCGACCTCCCTCAGGTGTCCAGAGAGTGACGATCTTCGCCCATCTGTCCGGGTGCATTCGTGCGACGTGGCCAGCCCACTCCCACTTCAACCTGGCTGTTTTTTCTCCAACATCTGCTATTTGAGTTGCATAAAGAATAAATAAATAATGTAAAGTCGATATAAAACAGCGACAGGTAAGTACATAAATAAGGCAATTAAAATATGAAATTTACTACACAATGTGGCGTCAAATAGTTCTTGAAACTGATTGTTTACTTGAAACTTAGTACTTTTAATAGACACTTGAAATAATTGCTTGCAGTATGTCATTATGCCATCAACCATATTAAGTATTTAGAGAGAAATATAGGTATTTTTTGTGCAATAGCCTTCGGAAGTATTAGCACTAGAATAAATATTACACAACGAAGTGTGAGTGATCGTTGTACCTATATACCTACTTTAAAATCAAAAATATTCATGAATGAATTCTCATAATATTTGGCGACTGTCTCAATTCTTATGTAATAAAAGAGTTTAGTACTTAATCTACAGATTGACACTTGTTTACGATAATTTTTGAAACTGAAATGATAACATGTACTGTGTCTACCAACAAAGGGCAATACCGCTAAATAGATAAGCATTACCAGCCTTATAATGTTCCTGTTATTAGGACTTAGGCTTTCTAAAAAATTGGGCGGTACCAGGTATCCCACCACTCAGGCCCGCCTCCTGAAATCATGAGTTGCTGCGAAATCGTGTTACTGGGGCCCAGGGATCAAGGAAGAAACGGGGTACGTTGTTTTAGTCCCACCGTTCCTTCTTGCCTTAGTTGCAGGGCCCCGGTATTCCGCTTGCGCATCAAACCTTGGCCCAGTACGGGTTGGTGGATGTCACATGTTTTCGATTTGTTTGTTCTAGGGTATGCCGGTTAGGTCACAATGTTTTCCTTAACCGTATTGTGAGCAGTAGTGATAAAATAAATTGCATAAAATAGTTTAATGTGTCTGGCTGGGTTTGAACTACAACCTACAGCCGCAGTAAGTCAAGGTTACCTCTACAAATACCTAAATAGTTCACAGATGGTGACCAATCCTATGCACAAGGAAAAGTCAAACAAAACTAGGAAAATACTGATTTCAACACAGAAGTCATATGACTGGCCATTTACTAAACATGATATAAACACTGCACCTATCATTTTATAAGAAATCTATAAGTAATTAAGATACCTACGTATGTGTCGTGATAGTGGTCTGATATACCTTCAGTTGATACGGCCGTATTATGGTTATGCAATTAGAACGTTGATAAGTAATGATTTCAAGATAGAAACAATAATTCTAGAATAAGCGGTTGACGTCACGTACTCGAAATTGTTTTCTAAGTTCTATGATAACTGCAGAGGCGTATTTATCGCGCTACGGGGCCCTTGACATAAGCATACCGGGCTTAACCTAGAGCTATCTTTCAGAAATCTTTTTTGCCAGTAGGCTTTGACCCTGCTGCTGGGCCCTTATGGTTTCCGGCAACTACTTGAAGCGCGCGTGGAACGATATGCGCCGTCGTCGACTTGGGCTCTGTCTGGACTATTCTACAGCAAGCTACCGGCACCCATTGCTTGCCGTCATCATTTTCCCCTAGCCTTTTCCCAACTGGCTTGAGGTTGGCGTCGATTCTGACCGGACTCGACTGAACACTTGTGTTGACATGTAGCGACTGCCTATCAGACCTACACAACCTTTTTTTTATTATAGTTCGTGCTTGACCCCTATCTCACCTGATGGAAAGCGGTGATGCGGTCGACGTTTTTTTTATATGGTAGGTAAAAATCATCAAAAGACGACTCCTGCTTTTGGGCGGAGCGGGAAACGGTGTCAGACTCTTACTAACTAAAAAACCTACTACCCCATTCTGTCCTTGCCCTATTCCCAGGCCATATCAATGTTAAGGGGCCTCCACGTTACAGGGGCCTCGACGTAGGCAAAAATTCGCTATATGTTATCCACAACCGTCTCGTAGGGTAAACCAAGCATTTCGAGTTCACTTCGAAAAGTTGTCGAAGTTCACTTTTGGCATTTAAAGTTAGTCACTGCACTAGGTCAGTCATCGGTCAAGGTCTGAGGTAGGTAAACTCTTTGGTAAATTACACAGACTATCTGTACCTACAGTAGCTTAACCTTCGCCTTGCCAAGTAAAAAGTAGCAGGTACTTTAGTAGTACTTAGTAAGTACTATCGCGGTCATTTCTGCCTGATAACTAAAAAAATATTCGCTTGAATCCTACGGTGCGGCGCCAAATCAATCATTTGAAGTTTTCGTTTTGAGTGCAAGCAAAAATGAAGTCAGCGGTGGTCAGGCAGAAGTATCTGCAATGGTACCTACTACTTCTCACTTCGGAAGGTGAAGGTCAGGTACGACCTAAAATGACGGTTGAGAAGCCTAGACGTCAAAGATTTGGTGGTTATAGCGGCAAGCTAACAAGCGAGCTATAAGGAAAAATACGAAAAATAATAAATACCTATTATTTGTGTGTGTACTGATACTCAAAAGCGTCTTGTGATGCGACCTCCTATTATTTGAAGGATTAGGTACTCGCGTTTTGAAAACTTCACTTGGTAATTTTGTTTAACCTTGTTTCTTTGGTTCAGCAGGTTGATGTCCGCTAGGGACACGTGGAATTTTTGAAAGGGTAACTATGGTCCCAGAACGCTAAAGGCAAATTTAGTTAGTAGCATATCGGTTTCCTCGCGATGTTTTCCTTCACCTTTTGGAGAGCAGTGGTTATGAAATAAATTACACAAAGTAATGCGTCTGACTGGGTTTGAACCCGCGACCTACAACTCGTAAGTCGGGGCCATTACCACTCAGTGCAGTTGCTGGCTGGTAAATAATTATTCGGTCAAACTACTGCTAGTCCGTTTGCACTAATTTAAAAGAAAAACAAGCCAGACTTGTAAAGCGCTTTACTCATCTCTTATACACGCAATAATGGATGTGGAGAAAGGTTTAGTACACAATGAAAAACGGCTACCTTTGTACAACATTTATGTATTTGATCAATATAATTTGATTAATCTACAAATTAAATACGTAATTTTTTTAAAGGTTTAACGTTTCATCATAATTACAGTTTGGTATTATAATGTCAAATTATATTAATAGTATCTAAAATGAATAGTTACAATCATTTAGTTCGTTATTAATGCATATACACGTTTTGTAGTATATGTATTTAGATAGTAGATAAATATTACTGCAGACTTAGATATGATCGAGATAAGATTGCCATTTGAAAATGAGTCAATGTCACTAAGTCCATAATTTGTTAATATCTATGTTTCTTTATAAGAACATACAACATTTAACGAATATATTAATAAATAAACTTATGCTATATGATATTTTGAGACTTTGTATGTACAATACGTTCGATATCTTTTATTAGGGTTGCTAAAAACATAAGCGGGTTTAAATACATTAATCGGCACAGCCGGGTTGTAAAATTAAAAAGAAAATTGCTATGTATTTGGCATAAAATGATACACACAAACTACTAGGTATAGGTATGAACGAGAAAAAAGAAGCAAAAATATAATAGTGTGCCTCATTGCAGTACCAAAATAGGTCTTATTTAGCATAAATGCCAGAAACCAAATGTTTTGATGATTTTTTGGGGAAAATGCCGCTTTCGTTAAGCCAGGCAACAATTTTCGCTGGTTTACTTGCTTCTAATTACGAAAAGCCTCCGAAAATTTGAGACGATGTCGCGAGAGAGGGAGACGCGACAAGGTTGGTATTGATATAACTACCCGATCGACTCAAGCCGAATAATGCTGAACGTACGGATTTTTTGAATGAACTGCGCGATCGGCACAAGCTATGGAATAATTGCTACGGGTCGGCTTTGTTGACCGATAAATATTACCGAAGCGACAAACCGGCTTATGTGTGTAGCAACCCTAAAGTATCATCGCACAAGGTGACAGTCTCAGTTCCCAACTTGCTGGATACATTTCTACTCTATTTCTTCTCCATGCATGTTGGATCTGGTTCGGGCAACTGCCTGTTTATAGTGGTTTTTCGTGCTGTTGTATGTATAGGTACTAATCGCGCGGAGAACTGTGATACTACTATCTAGGATTTTGTATTTTAGTGTCTATGTGATGGTAGAACTAGCTAGTACACAAGCATTAGAAAGGGTAGAGATTCTCGGAACATTGTCTTCTCACTGAACTTTTAGGCCCAGTTCACTTTGAGATGTGACATCTGATAGTCCTATTTCTAAGAGCCGTGGTCTTAATCACTACATAATGCATTATCGATAAAATATTTATCAAATCTTTCTCAGCATTTCTGTTATCTAGACCCCTTAGTAACATCTAGAAATAAGAGATGTCAGATGAATTGTTATTCGTAGCAACACTTTTTAGGAATGTTGCTTAGTATATATTTAAACACGATCAAGATTATGATTTCGATAAAATTTCTTTCATAGCCAGCTCTATTTTCAGTTGTATGCAAGCTACTCTTTCTTGGAAGATCTGGTTGATTAGGTTAACTCTCTTTTGTTCTAACAACGCGTTTTCTTTTATCAGTCTTTGTCTTAATTCTTGTTCTTCTGGTGTATTATTTTCTTTACTGTCCTTAGCACTCTGAGCGCCTTCGGCTTGCTTATTCTTCAAAGCAACGTGACTCCTAAGCTTTACAATTTCGAACTGTTCAGAGTTGATTTTCGCTTGGAGTAATGATTTTAGTTGCAAGTATTCTGCGTTTTCAAGTTCTAATCTCAATACTTTTAATTCTTTTTCGGTGAATTTTGCTTTTTCCTTCACTGGCTCTGCCGGAGGAAGTTCTTGTTCGGGCGTCTCTTTTTTTGCTTCTGGTTTCGGAAATTCGAAGTTGTCTTCGAATTCTGCTTCGAATATGGGTTCTGTGCTGGGTGATTCTTTAGGTTCTTGGAATGGTTCATTCGGTGTCTTTACTTCAGTGGTTTCTTGTGGTGTAAGCTGTAGTTCTGTTAACTGGATCGGTTGTGATGGTTGCGAAGGTTGCGAATTTCTTCTTGTCGGTTCTTCTTCAGGTTTGCTCTCTGGTTTTTCGTCTAAAGAGGCGTGTTGTGGTTGTAACGAGTTGGAAGGTTCCACTGATTTCTGTACTGAGCGAAGTTTCCTCTGTGAAAGGAGGTTTGAATTAATTATTTATATATTATAATGATATTACCATAACATAATTATATCTTTGCTCTTTTGAACTATAAACCGTCTTGGTAAATTACAACACATTTTAATGTTAAAGATTTGCTTCTTGCGCAGCATCTTCAAAAACGAGCAAATAAAATCTCAGAATCTATAAAAAAGTGTTGTTACAAAATCGTTGGAAGATTGTCTTTAGCATCTATCATTCAAGCTTCACTAATTAATTCTGTACGCTAATGCTAAAGATACTTTCGATTCGAAACCAGTTTGTCTTGTTTCTTAGTTACGCAATTAATTTAGGAATTCATGACATCAACTTATTTAATTAGTTTTCCAATGATTTGTCACTGAGAATCTTTTCAACATTTTTAATGAATAATAACTTTGTACCCTATTCGTTTAAATAAATATTTGATTCTGTCATAATTACAGCAGTTTAAGGTATAAAAACTCCTTTTAAAATTAACATATCATCATCTCTCTGTCCTTATTCTGTATCATTTGGGGTCGGTGCAATACAATTTTTCTTCCATTCTGTCCTGTCATCCGTCACGCGATCATTTTTTTTACTTTCATATCACTTTTCACACAATCCATCCATCTTTTGACATATGGGGAGCATTAATGCATTTGTAAAGCGAGGTAATTAAATAAATAACAGTAAAATTATTATTATATCTAATGGTTTCCATTGGCCTTCAACCGGGAAAACGATATATTTAAGTAATTCGAAGGTCGATCTTCCACATAAGCTTTATTAAGGAATTATTTTAATAATCAGGTATAAAATAGGATTGTATATTTCCGGGACAAAGGTAACGACGCGACGACAAAGTTATTTTTATTTGTAGAGCTAATAAATAATAGATAAAATATGTAGAAGCCGCGATAAACAATCAATTACTAATACGATTGTTATAATAACCACTAACAAACAAATATAGTAATCGCTACGTTAGGTAGTGTTAAAGATTTGTGAATATTTTATCGTTTTAATTGAAAATAATTTTCTTTGGCCCAGTTCTTTGTTTCTCAGCAACTGCCGGTATAGAAGCGCGGATGATAGTAATGGTGTTTTTTGTATGGTAGGTAAAAATTGACGTGTCCCACCCTTGGGTGGAGCGGGAAACTGTGTCAGGCTCTTACTAAACACGAGGTGGGCCGATCCTTATATGCCTTGCGTACTGGGGCCAAACATTCCATTCAGAAAAAGACCTTGGCCCCAGTTGGCTTCGACCTGTAGGAAAGGAGGAGAGAGTCTGTGTTACTATTCCACATCAGCACCCTTTAGGGAACGTTCAAGTATTACGTAATGCAATTTTTGAAGATTTTTGACCCCCCCCCTCCTCCCCTTGTAACGAATCGTAACGTTGTTCTGTACCCCCCTCCCTCTCTCTAAACGTTACGTAACACTCAAAGTGACCATTTTTACCTAAACTTTTCTTTATTTTTTAATTTTCTTTAGCCGTTTTCCAAATTGCATAGGCATTTTTTTGACACAGTTGCGCTGGTAAGTCAGCATGAGAGCCTTTATAGGCCAAGAACAGCTGATGATACAAATCTCCCTTTTTTGAGGACATTATAGTATGAACAGTATGAACTCACTTTAATAACACCAACTACAGTAATGTGCTTCTGCATAAATACTAACGAATACTGACAACGAAAACAACATTAAATAACGTACAATACAATCTAGGAATTCCCCGTGAAATATATACGAAAAGGTTTGTCAACTTACGAGAAAAAATTAAAATGACGACCAGACTAATACAATCCAGGGATTCCCCGTAAAATGTAAATGAAAAAGGTTGCCAATTTGCGAGTTTTGATTCCCTAATTTTTCATTAAAAAAAAACAATGTTACGTAGCGTGTTGTAAGAAAGACCCCCTCCCGCCCCTTTAACGCATCGTAACGTTTTACGAGACACCCCCTCACCCTAAATTGCGTTACGTAATACTTGAACGCCTCCTTAGTCAATGTGACGAGATATCATTCGGCTATTAGATGGTACATTCTATGCTTCTATCCACTTGAGAAGACCACGGAATCTGACTATGTGGAAAGACGGGAATATGCTCATAACATTTCATTTTAGAATACAGTGTTAATTTTTTAATTTTGGGATATACTGACCGACACAAACGTGAAAAAGTTTACATTCCAATGCATTTTATTCCCTACTAGTTACTGCCCTGCTCCCGTGAATTGTAGCGCAATGCTATATAGCCTTTAGGCTTATTCGATAAACGGGCTAACACTTTTAAATCGGACCGGCAGTTCCTGAGATTAGCGCGTTCAACCAAACAAAAACTCAACTTTTTAATATTAGGATAGATTTAATTTAATAAAGAAGAGATAAAGATTTAATATTAGTCTTTAAATAGATAACCCTAAAGTAGCTACTTGAGTTGGTTTCAAGTAAAAGTTAAATTTCTGACAATTTGTAAACTGACAGTATCTTTTAGTCGTAGCAGTAAGGGCGCTATTCGTAGTGCTTAACCATTGTTCTTATTTGCTACAAAATATTTTTTATAGAGCTTGAGGAAAACCAACCTAATTCTAACAAGGATTTATTTATAATGCGATGTGCTTGTTTTAAAAAAATAATGGAAAACAGTTTAAAAATATAATGTATATAAAATAAATAATGTATATAAAACTACCACTGCCAGCGGTTTTGGCCGCGTGAAAACTCGGAAATTATGACAAGGGAACTGTTTAATTAATTAATTTTATTCACGGGGATTAACCTTTTAAAAACCGTAATTATAGACATAATAGAAATACAATAGGTGTGTGGGCGCCAGCGTTCGCTTGTGTCTTAAGAGTTTAAAAATATCATTTGGCCGTGTTCAGCAAAGAGGTAACAAACAAACAGATGGGGTTTTAATATTCTAATCGCACATTAGATTGATCTAGCGTGATTTCATCTACTAGGAGGAATTTATGGAATTTAAACTCGCGTTATTTACATTTAGAAGTATTTACAAAGATAACTTACGTATGGTATGGAATACATTTCACAAGGTGTAATAAAAACAACATTCCAATACTGTAAAACAAATGAAACTATAGATATTTGCATTATTGTGGCAAAATAAGTAAAATTTATTTTCCTGTATTGCACGTGAGTCGACTATTTTAAGCTATAAAGTTGTTAATCGAGAAGGTTGCCAAATTAGTTTCGTCAACGATTATTGCAATAATGTTCCTACTGCTGGGTGAGTCCCAGCCTCCTCTCTAGGAGAGGTAATATGTCGTAATCTACCACCCGTATGTTCCTCGGCGGTAAGTCCCCTCTTTGAGGCGTGGCTGGATAGACCTCACGGCGTCCTCACCTTCCGCATGACGCAGGTCCTCACCGGACATGGCAAGTTCGGGACGACTAATCACGATTATTTGAAACAAACCACAGTTTGAGCGTATAATCGAGATTATAGCTTCATTTTTAGTTCGAAACAAAACACGTTTGTCTTTTGTTTTAAGTAATCGCAATTAGTTTTATTGGAAAATTTTGGCCTTAGCTTCCGTAATAGTTTGTACTCTGTTGGCGCTCCGTTCTATTCTACTGCATCGTGAAATCGTGTAAGCACGTACGAACATAAACATAAAAAGCCAAGGTGTGCAACCGGGACGGTCGCTAAGATGATGATGATGATGATGACGTACGAACATAAACGTCAGCGTTCCAATCAAGTTCGAGCACAGCAGTCTTGAACGCTATCTAAATAGCCATGGCATGTTTTATTATGATGTAGCGAAAAGTTTTTTGGTGTTCACAGTAATTCTCGAAGAACACCGTCTACACAGATCATACTGATGGGATCGTTGCAAACATATTCGTTGAACAGCGTTCGATGTGCTTTATAGTGGTATGCACGTGCGAACCAAGTTGTTGCGCAACATTCAACGCAACAAAAACCACGGCTTCATGATTTTTTTGCCCAAAAGCAAAACAAGGAACATGGGACAATTTCCATTCTGTCCTTAAGTCATCCCTTTATCAGATTCTCTTTTTTTCTACGATACACCATAACTCTTTTAGTTATATGAATTCCTATCTTCCTATTCACGTGACCAAGACAAACGATTCCCTTTCAATTTTTTCAGTCATGACGAAACTAATTTTCAGTCACTGGTGTCACTTTCAAACATCCTCTAATATACTAATTTCTAACTATCCATTCTTATCACTTTACATCTATGTCAACTTACTTATTTTTTCTGCACGAAATTTTTACACCTAACATTGTGATCTATGTAACACAGCGGAAATTTCTGCCTGATCACTCAAGAAAAATTTTGCTTCAATCGTGGGCGGAGCTAAACCAAACCGTTGAATTTTCGTTTTGAGCGCAAGCAAAAATGAACTTAGCGATATTCAGGCCGAAGTGGCTTCGATGGTACCTACATAATTTTTACAGGTATCGTATCTATTGGAGTTCAGTGTCCTCACTTAGTCCGTGATAAAATTGTAAAACTCGCACAATGTTCATCATTGTGCGAGTTTTACAATTTTATCACGGACTAATATAAGCTGACCCAAACACATTTGTGAATAAAAGGGTTGTTTGATGATAATTATCGTACCTTTAACTGTGTAACAATTCTTTGCGCCTCCCACAGTTGTTGGTCCCTGGCTGGCGTGATGAATCCCGCGTGCATCTCAGCGTGAATCTGATTCAACAAGGACTCTTGTTTGCGAAGTTCCAAGCTGATCTCTGGGGCCGTTTCTGGGAAGTCTGGAGGGATTGATGCGAGAGGTGGGACGTATCTGTGGGATGAAGAAACAAGAATAACTTTCTAATCTGAGAATTGTCTAAGTTGCCTTGCGACTATTGATAGTGATAGACAAGCACGTTCATAGAAACAACTTTTTATGAATATACTAAAGTTCGCAGTAGTGCTGAATTGTTATTACGTCGTCTAAGGCCTCTACCTCAATTCTTGCGTGCAGCGGGAAGGCAGCGGCGACGGCAGAATCTTATGCGTCAAAATCAAATGGACCGGCCCTCGCCTACAGCGGCGCGGAGGGGGGGGGACGAGCGGTGCACTCTGTCAAGTGAGCCCGCTCTCGCGCCGCCGCCCAACTACCCGCAAGATTCGAGGCAGACGCCTTACAAAACTTTAAACTTGGAGTATACACTTTTTTCGCGACCAAAAAGTCTTAAGAGCCAAGAATTTTATGACACATGTGCATTTTGTTCAACATAGTGTAATGACTTGTTATCCATAATATAGATTTTATACTGCGTAGTTGGTGTTTTCGGGTGTTCCAAAAGAACACCACTGGATTGATTGCGTGCCAAGACAATTTAGTGTGCGGTAAATAACCCTTGTGCTAAGGGAAGGGGGAGGGGGTTAAGAGATTGTCTCACTGCTACTGTCTCCTTTCCCTTTAACGTTTGACGTAATTTATGATTACAGCCTTAAGGTCTATTTTGCCGTAGGGGTTATCGATTCATACCCCAAACTTTCCCAATGAATAAAGTATTACTTACTTAGTTAGTTGGACGTCAGGGAAGAGTTTGTCTGCCTTGGTGATGAGGTAAGTCAGTAGATTTAAGGACATGTTGAGCGCGGGACCCATAGCGGTTGCTATCGTTTGAATGTTCGCGTGGTTCACCTGGAAACAGAAAATTTGTATATAGTTAAGATTTCGAAGTTTTTTATGCTACTATTTGAAAGAAAGAAAAACCGTTTTTGGGGGGTATGTGGAACAGAGAGTAAAGTTCCACATACCTTCTTTGAAAAGGGAAGATCCTCCAACCAGACAGGTGTTATTGTCTAGTGGGTTAAGTATATTGTCCAAATCGCGGAGAACTTTGATTGCGCGATGCACGATTCTCGTAGTTCTTATGTGACGCCATAGATGGCGCTACAGTTTTATGGGAGCCCCACTTTAACATTTATTTTCTATTGTTTTTAGTTATTGTTGTTATAGCGTCAACAAAACTACATTAGTAAAACATTTCCACTGTATAGCTATCACGGTCTATGAGACAACTACACGTTTGTACTAAACCCTAAAAAAGTCCCTTGATATGTGCGTCTTTGCGACTATAGGCCGACCGTCTGAGTCCTCGCCTGCGCGTATAAATCACTATTTCTTTTCTATGACGTCACATATCTTAGGAACTATCTTGGCACATTTCATCTCGTATGTACCTTACTAAGCGCTTCCACCGCCCGCCCCTGTCTCAGTCCCCGCCGGTCGTCATACCCCCGCGCGTCTGTACCGCGCAGGCGCTGTAGGCGCGTCGCGAGATTATTAATCTTTTAATAGTCATATCATTTAGTAGTGTTGTGTACCTGTTCGTTAGCCACGACGCAAGCAAAGTGCACCATGAGCCAGCCCAGCAGACTGTAGTTGGGCGGCGGCAGCTTGGCTATGAGAGACTGCATGGTGGCTTCGCGCTGTGGCTCGGCAATCGCTGTTGCTTGCTCGAACTGACCGTGCAACTCTTGTGTCAGAATAGAGTCCGGGAGTTCGCTGGAATTCGACAAATATATGGTTTAGAATTTAAACAGCTGAAATAATATTTGCTGAGCTTTTAAAAAGTATCAATGGAATTTTCCACATTTTTTTTTTCACATTTTTTCTTTAAAGTTGCGTTTCACGCAGTGATGTAGCGTGACGTCACACCATCCTTTGTCATTGTGGGGAAATATAATGCTTGAAGAGAGCGCTCTTGACTTCGACGCATGACTATTTTATTATATTTTTAAACGTTTGTTTTTGAGTTTTAAGAAATATTTAAAATGCATACAGAAAATGAATAAACGAGTTAATAAAAATATTTTAAGGGCTATGCTGCGTAAAACGGGAGCCCGCACGGTCCCATACAAAAGTGCTCTGTTACGACTCGCCGCGAGGGGACCCCTGCCGCTACGTAATAATAAGTTCTCCATCGATATGATTACATTCACACTGTTAAAGTTGAACTACTGCGATACTATTCATTTTCTGTATGCATTTTTTATATTTGACCAAAATATTTACTTTGTTAAATATTAAAATTTTCTACACTTCTGTATTTTTATTGTGAATATGAGGACTATGTGGAATATTTCTTTTTTTTCCGTATGTTCAATTATTTTGACGCATGTCTGGCAGTTTGAGTATTTCTGCGGTCTACCCAAATGTCCCTTCTTTGGCATTGATCGTCAAATCGTTGAGCTCCTTAGTTTTCCTAAGTTGAGCTATACGAATACTGACAAATGCTTGCACTGACTGGACAGGTCCACTCAAATCTGTATGGTTCTTTCCTCAAAAGACCATCTCAGACGCTAATCTGCATTGTTCTCATAAGATTTGACTATTACTGTATGGACTTTAAAAGAGACTTTGACCCCTGAGTTTGTTTCGGTGTTTCTTCTCAGGGTAGTCAGCTAGGAAACACCGGACTCATCTAGTTTAAACTGACAAAAAAAAAAAACAAAAATGACGTGTAAAAGTGTTTTGAAAAACCTATTTACAAAAATAAATATCATTTATCATTTACTGCTCAAGTAATGATCCGGTTTCCTATACGGTGTCCGCCGCAAACGGCACAAGCGCGACGGGAGCCCGCGCGGTTTTCCGCCTTATGCAGTTTTGGCAACGATTCCTGGCTACCTTGGGCGCGAGCTTTGGTTTGGTAGCAATGGTTTGCTTGCCGTCTTATCGTTCAGTAAGGACCAAACCTGAATCGACAGCGCGCTGTGTTTCACCGTGCCTTAAAGATAAGTCAGCAAAACTGAGGCAGCCTAGTAACTATAAGTTTACTAGATTTGTTCGAAAGAGTTAAGTCCTTAACAGCCTGATTTGACCTCTCGTTTCACACAGCAATGTTTGCTATGTAAGGGAGTGTTTACAAACATTCACCTCACATAGCAAACCGTTAGACCCGGAACAAATTAATTATCTAAAGCCCATACAAACATTTGTTTAGGCGTGAATTAAGCTATATACTGCGTGAACCGTATCGTCTGTTGGATAGCTATATCGGGAATAATGGGGTACCAAAATCGTAAATAGAAAGAATAAATAAGTTAGAAACCTTTCCAATCTGGTGGGAGAATAAATTACTTTTTGCAAATAGGTTTTAACCTATTGGCAAAAAGACATTTTAGCGAAAAAAAAATGACTTTTAAAAGGGTAAACCCTTGTATTAGCGATAAAAAAATGACGTTTAAAGGGTAAACCCTTTTGACTGCTATACCGGAGGTCGTGGGTTCGATTCCCACCCAGGACCAATGTTTGTGTGATGAGCACGATCATTTGTTCTGTGTCTGGGTGTAATTTATCTATAATATGTATGTATTTAGGAATATATAAGTATGTTTATCAGTGGTCTAATACCCATAACACAAGCTCTGCTTAGCTTGGGACTAGACGACGTGGTGTGATAGTTGTGAAATATTATATTGTGGAATATATCTCACCTAATAAAAGTTTTAAGCATTGCACAAGCCACAGCAACATCCCAGTGATAAGGGAAGGTAGGTCCTCGGTCTGTGAAGAGTTTCTTCAGCTGTTGCAGTTTGATCTTGTCGGGTTCCTGTCGGTAGATCTGGTTTGACTTTAGACCGTGCGCCTGGAACAGTAATAAGAGTATTGATGAATATTGAGACAAAACTTATTTATTTAATTATTTATTTTGTTCAGGTTAACCAACAACTGTTTACACCAGTACACTAGCAACTTAATAATTATAGTTGGATATAATTGCGGGCGCAACAATTAATTATAATACTTATAATGATGTAAAGTAAAAACAAATATTTCATATCTAAAATATCTCAGTTTTAGATATGGAATCAAAATAATCTCTTCTAGAAATAACTCCTGTATCATGGCTACATTCACAAACATGTAAACTCACTTATCAGAACTGAAACATCTATATCTAGGTCAAAAAAAAAACTTCTTCTTGCGGGAATCGAACCCTCGATACGCAGCACAGCAGTCAATCACTATGCCAACTCTGCCGTCCATGTTATACCGGGTTCGGATATAAGAATTTTAAAATAACAAAACTAAAACATAAATAAAGTTGATTTTACATCTTATAGTCTAGCTAAATTTTGACTGTTTTAATCCCGTGGAGTGTTAGTGCGATTTGGTATAGTACGATTCGCGCTTCCAACTTTCACAAATTCAATCATTATCTTTGAAAATTGGACTCCTGTATCAAGATTAACTGTGGTTCTCAACAATACATCAGTTTAATCGACTAACGAACCATAGAACCTTTTAACTTTAACTCCATACTCCATTGTTTGTCCGTGTTTCACAATGTACAAAAATCGAATAGAATCAAGAAGGAAGCCGAAGCATTAACGATAGAAATATTCATAAGTGGCAATAACACAAGTTTAGCTAACAGTGCAATTTGCTGCAAGTATCCCTTGGCGCCTTTATACCGGATAAACGGCAACTATCTGGAAATCAGAGAGCTTCCGGAAAGTTGCTGCTTATCCGGCGTTGAACGTATAATAAGGTAATAATAAATACGGTCTCCTGCTTTACGCAGCATTGGCCTCTTATACTCGCTAGTCCATCAGTACCAACAAAAAGTTTTTTTTTAATCAATAGGCTCGTTCATCTATATCAATTTCAATAAATGTATGTAAATATATATATATATATATTACGTTTTCACGGTAATGCCAACTTCGTCGGTGTTACCGTGATCGTGAGCAGTGCAGTGGTGATGGGACATTGTTGTATGTTCTGTAAGCAGAATATCAACGTATCTTTCAGACTTCTCCCGGTAAGAAATTTTAAAGTACACTCTGTAATTCTTTACACTACTGACTGACTCAACCTTTTTTACCTAAGTACCTACAGTTTGCGATAGTAATAAAGTATCGTTAAAATGCTCGATCACCCACTTTAGAATTCCAGAAACTCGGTTTCAACGAGTGCGTGAAAAGATAGTTACTGCTCGATCTAACATAATAAAGACATATATATACATCTTTGTCGTAATAAATGACCATGTCGTAAAGAAGAACGGTAGAGACAAATCACCCGCAATGAAGCATAGAGACTGTCACTCAAAATTACCGTTTGAAGTACTTAACTAGGTCGACTGCACAACCTTCGTGCGGTTAATAATGATCCGGTATTTGAAAGCCTATCCAATTTAGTCGGTTGCTTAATGTTATGTCTTCATATAAAATTTTGTCTTACACCAGGATTTTCTTCTGTGATGCGTCTAAAAGCATTAAGAGGGACCTTCGCTACTCGTCTATCATTAGCGTCTTGATTGGTTTAAAAGCATGTTGCTCCATCTAACGTAATACAACGTATTTTTTTATGAAAAGGCAACGCGAAATAAGAGAAACATCGTCTGAAAACTCTGTTGGTTTGTTAAACCGAGATTTATTCAATTATTTACCCAACACTGTGTATCCAGAATATATAGAGAAAGATGTGTAATAACACCATAATAACGTAAGGGCGGTTGAATGAAAATGTACTTTGGGTTGGCAGATCTTAAATTCGCGTACTCAAACACCCAGACCCGAAACAACTATTGGTAGGCCGCCGTACAATTTGTACAGAGAAGAAATATTTATTTGGTTAAGAAAAAATATTTATTTGTTCTATGCGGGAATCGTCGTAGGACTGAAACGAATTTGTTGCTATTATGATCAACCGATCATTGCAACTAGTGGTTAACTCATCAAAGACACTACAGGAAGATTCTAAATATTGTATAGGTACTAGCAACCTGCACCTTATTCGTATTGTATTCATTTATTTATATTGTATATCGTCATTTCTGCCTGCACAGTAAAAAAAAATCGTTTAAATCCGGCGGCGCGACGCCAAACAAAATCTTTGAAGTTTTCGTTTCGAGTACAAGCAAAATTGAACTTAGCAGTGGTCAGGCGGAAGTGTCCTCGATGATACATCTAGGATAGACGAGGTGGTAGTTTTCGTTTTATAATATCTAGGATAAGGATAGAAATGGAGGACCATGCAGTTTAAATTCGATAACTTTGAGACTTGAGATTATTGACAACTTTACCTTTGACTGGCCTGTCCGCCTAGTAGTTAGTGACCCTGACTGCTATGCCGGAGGTCGTGGGTTCGATTTCTACCCAGCACAAATGTTTGTGTGATGAGCACGATCATTTGTTCTGTGTCTGGGTGTAATTTATCTATATGTATGTATTTAGAAATATATAAGTATGTTTATCAGTGTTTTGTACTCATAACACAAGCTCTGCTTAGCTTGGGATTAAACGGCGTTGTTTGAATTAAAAAAAAAAAAAATAGTTAGAAAATTATCCGATGCAAGACGTCAAAACAATTACTACATTACAACAATTGTCAACTTTAAAGTGATAAAGTCTAAGCGTGATCAACAGTGTCGTAAGGTGATTGTACCTGTAGGTAATCGATGCTGTCTCGAACAACGAGAGGCAGGCCGGTGTCGTCGTGACATCGTGAACGCTCCACCGACTGCGATAACGGCACTCCGAATATTGGTAACGCCACTGAAACAGGAAATAACCAGGCTTGTACTTACTCATCTATGGAAAGAATACGGAGAAAATTGCCTATAGAATGTTCCTTTATTTATGTGGTAATAAATGATGTGCTTAATTGGTTTTCCCAACAGCAAAAATGTCATATTTATATTAAATTGAAAAAAAAAAACTGTATAGTTTGGTCGTTCTATTCTGGCGAGCTTGGAGACAGGCTCTGCAAACTTTAGCGCTTGGGCAGTCATAAAAAATAATGGCTTTTAGAAAATAAATGCTATTAGCTGTTGTTATTGCTGTTTACAACTGTTTTTGGCATTTATTACCTAACTTTCGCCAGGTTAGAACGGCTGTACAGTACCTTTGGCGAATAAGTAACTTGTATAAAATCACGTACTTAAAACCAGCGGTTTAGGGTGCGTTTTCCAAAATGAATTTAAAACATTAATTTTATAAATAAGAATTGTACAACACTTCGTCTCCAAATTCAAACTGAACCGAAGACAGCGTCAATAACGCCCACTTTCTATCACTTCCTAGTGTGGCAACACTAGGAAGTGTAACCATAACAGCACCTTATTGTTATAATAATACACTTCTCATCAAAAAAATCGAAACACCTTGCAAGTTTACGTTTTGTCAGGATTATCAGAAAAATGTGTACATTTAGGAATAAATGTTAAATGTCGTTTAATAGTGAGTAATATGAGCTTATCAAATCTTAATGTTAATGTTCTAAATTTAAATGAATTTTTCATAGGTTTCGTATTTTGTTAAATGAGTCATTTTTATTCCGTATGGAGTATAAAGGAAATGGATAAAACAACACACGTAAATGAAAAAAAAAGCTAAAAAACGTTTATTTAATAACTTGTATTCCCTCCCCGAGCTCTAATTACTGCTTCCATACGGTTCTTCATCGATCGGATGAGAGTCACGATCACATGCTGTGGTATATTGTCCCATTCCTCTTGGATTGCATCTTGCAGCTGGCTAAGTGTTTCTGGGGCAGGATCTCTTGCTCGAATTCGTCTCTTTAATTCATCCCATAGATGTTCAATGGGATTCATGTCCGGGCTTCTTGCTGGCCATTCCATAATAGAGATATCGACTTCGTTAAAATAATCTCGTACGACGCCCGCGGTGTGAGCCCTAGCATTGTCGTGCATGAATATGAAGCCGTTGCCAATAAAATGTGCATAGGGCATCACATGAGGCTCGAGACACTCTTCGACGTACCGATGACAGTTTAGTGCAGGCAGACGTGGCCCAGACACGAAAGCAAGCTCTGTCTTACCGTCGGCGCTGATTCCTCCCCAAACCGTCCACGAACCGCCACCATAGCTGACCTTTTCTTCAATGCAGCATTGTGCATAGCGTTCTCCGTCTCTTCTGTAGACCTTGTTCCTTCCGTCGTTACCATACAGCATAATTTTACACTCATCAGAAAAGAGAACTTTGCTCCACTGTAGGTATGACCAATTTAGGTGCTCACGTGCAAAGTTAAGGCGCGCTCTTCGATGGTCTGCAGTTAATTTCGGCCCATTTGCTGGCTTATGCGGTACCAGTCCACGATCCTTCAACCTTCTTCTAATTGTAGAGTCACTTACAGCCACCCTTCGTACAACACGAAGCCGCTGCTGCAGTTGAAAAGCGTTAAGGCGTCGATTTCTTAAAGAAGTTGTTACAATAAATCGATCATCTCGCTCAGAAGTGACCCGATTCCTGCCAGATCCTGAACGGCGCGTGAACAAACCAGTCTCCCGATAACGTTTATAGACTCTATGAACAGATGACAGGCTTAGATGCAGTCTTGCAGCCACAACACGCTGACTAAGGCCAGAATCCAGCAATGCCACAACTTGGGCGGCTTCTGTGGGCGAAGTACCCATACGTTTTAGAAAAAAAACCTTTTTTCAGACGTCCCAAAGTCACAGTATTGAAATAAAAAACAAAAAGTTTAAGGATAGGCGCCAATTTTTAGTTTTTAAACGCTAAATGTACTCCAACCCTAAACACACATTTGTCTCAAAACAGTGATTCATTTCGTTTATAAGATAAACAAATGAAATTCTAATTTTGAATTTAGAATTTTCGCTTATTACTGTAATGGCCAAACTGCCAGCTATAATATATGTATTTTTTTTCATCGTATGAATTCTTTTTTGTGTTAAATTCGGACAGAAACAATGAAAACGGAAGTGTTTCGATTTTTTTGATGAGAAGTGTATTTTGTAACTATTATTACTACTTCATCTTAAACCAAAAATTAATAAAAATTATGACAAAAGGCAGGTAAAAATTGGTGCTGGTGAAGTGTAAAAATCCTGAATATAAAGGTTTACCTTTTCTATTCATTACTGATTTATTGTTTTAATAACAATAAAAATAGTTGAATTGATTTATTGTTAAAAAAAATTAGTTCAACCATAAACTGGCAATCCAAATACCAATGTCTTATCAAATTAAAGGCTCGTCATTTGAAGCGTGAAATGAAATGTGTAAGTTTAAACGAGGACTTTTTCATTCCATTCATAGCTATTAGCTTTAATACTTATATGTTACATTGGACTATATATGTACTTTACCCTAGAAAACTCTGCTTTTAAAGTATATTTTTTTACATAATAATAATCATAAAAATGCGATGATTGCGTAAACCACATGTACCTACTATTACTATCGCGTCCATAAGTAATAAAAAAAGATTAAAAAATGCAAACCAGAACACATCATGTCACATACCAATCAAAACATAATATCTGAAGTTCACGCGTCTTTTGTTTACATTCACTATTGTAATGTCACTTTATGATATTTTTATTAGCTCTTTCTATCCAATTATTTATAAAATTACTGTTTTTTGCAGGTAGATTCGCTTGCGCAAAATTATCTCAAGACAACTCTTGTTGTATGATTATAAAAGTAATTAATTATTTTATAATAAATAATAATTAATTAATTATTTATATTATACTAGCTTCTGCCCGCGACTTCGTCCGCGGAAAATTTCTTGATTTAGAATCAGGTTGCAATACATTGTTTTCAATTTTAAGCAACTGTTTAGGCAGCATATGCAAATTATTCTGTTTTATGTGCTATATTTTTCCAACTTGCTAGACAAAATTTGTGATAGCTCATTTAATATACATGTTATAAAAATAATTTATAGCCTATAGCACTCAGGAATAATGTAGCTTTCTATCAGTGAAATTTTTGCAATTGAACCAGTACTTCCAGAGATTACCTCATACAAACAAAAAAATAAAAAAACAAACTTTACCTCTTTATTATATTAGTGTAGATAGTGTAGATAATAATATGTCGAAGAGATCTTTAAGGGTTTTCACACTGAGCTTTCAAGGGTTTACACACGCTTTATTCGCAAGCTATGCAGCTTGCATGCAAGATTACAATAATTAAAAATTTCAATACCACCATATCATCTTGTAATTGTGCTTGGTTGTACGTTGTTAAACCAAAATCATTTACAGCAATGTTTTACGACATAGCATTGATAAAAAATGCAGCTATCTTAATCAAATTTAAAAGACTTACCGCCTAAAGAAAATCCGTGGATAAAAGGATTCATAATTGAGCAAAATAACTAAGAACACAAGTTGACCGTTAAGTCTTAAGATAGTAACTAACAGCGTAAACGAAATGCGACAATACTCCCAAAGAATTCATGTTTACACGCCTTGTTATCATTTACCTTGAAAAGAATGCTCTATTTAGGCAACACAGATAAATTCTCGTCTGATTATGGTTTTTTTCGATAAACAAAAAGGTGAAAAAATCAATTTCACCGAAGATAAAAGTTTATCAGAAAAATGATAATGCAACAAACCAAAAGAGATTTGGGCAATTGTGTTTTATTTATTTTTTTATATATTCTACTAGCCGTCTCCTGTGGTTTCGTTCGCATCTTTGGTCAGTGCTGTCTCCATTTCAAACATCGCAAAATTTTGATCGTGTTAATCCAGTAGTAGTACTGTAGGTAGTTAGTACGCCGCGATCGACGTCTATCTACAAGTCATTGGACTCGTTTAGCTGATGTTTACTTAGTTCATTAAGCCCCAAGAGGACACCGGTGTCCGCAGACCTATTGTCTTTTAGTTTTTGTTAAAGGTTCAAGAAATGAATTTCGTACATGCGTATATTAATTAAAGTTTTAGAAAAAGTAGTTCATTTTTTAATTTTATCTTTACATATCGATAGTGTGTCATGTACAATTTAGCAGCGTCTAATTTGCTTATACTATTCGTCATGAGCATGGCTCTCCGTACAGAAAGATTTTTTCTAATCCGACCGCGGAACGGTAGCTCAGAGATTAGCGCGTCCAAACAAGAACACAAAAAAATCTTTTCTGCTTTATAATATTTCTGTATATTATACGTGATTACATCTTTCATTGGAATGTTTAGTAGAAGAATGTAAAACTTGAATTTCAAACATTTCACAGCTGTTTATCGTTCTTGTACGTAATATTCAATCATTTGTTTCAGAAACACTTTGATGAGAGAACCAAACAGCGTATGCGGAATGCCAGAAAAACTTTTGATCGGACTGCGAGAAACTCGAAAGTCGGTAGGTTGATTACTATTTCAGGCTAGGAATATACCTACTTGTTCAAGGCTATTTTTCTGCCTATTTTTTTTTTACGTAGTTGGGGCCGCTTTTCAGTCTAACCGGATATAGTTGAATACAATAGCATCGAATCGACTGCCTATCTGACCTCCACAAACCAGGAATTGAGTAACAAGATATCTTGGCTTGGCAAGACTGGTGACACATTTGTTGCCTTCTGCTGATTATCCATAACTAGCTCGCTCCCGCCCTACACTTACTCTACCCTACCCTAATTTTATAAGAATCTTCTCCTGACAATCAGAAACAAAAAAAAAGAATTAGCGAAATCAGTCTATCCCTTCACGTGTGACCAGTGGAAAATTAATTATTAAAATGAAAATTATATTAATTAATTAATCCCTAATTAATCATTACACAGTATAAAACAAAGTCGCTTCCCGCTGTCTATCCTTATGTATGCTTAGATTTTTAAAACTCCTCCTTGGTATTGTAGGAAACGTTGGTAAAAATGTTACGTCCCTAGTCCCAGTAGTTTGGCCTCTGTATTGATATGTCAATTTCATCAGTTAATCTTTATGAATATCTCTACAGATATGGAAAATAGAGAGTTATTTCTGTCTCCTACCAACCAAAATCCAAATAAAAATCTCTGCTCAATCCTTCGGCATTAAGTCCATTCAATGTTGCCGATAATGAGCAACACAATGCATGCATAATCATCTACTGACCATCTGTTCCATCGAGTTAAATGATTACCTACGTGAACCGACGGAACCCTGTTGACAACGGCGCGGACTGTTCCCGCGCGCCTCAAGGAGTTGTCAGCAAACGATAGGGACCCCGCAGAAGGATCCAAGCGAACTGGGGCTAAGGGTTTGGGTCTGAAAGGAAGGCACTGGCCCTGATGTATAAGGGAACGTAGGAACGGGGTAGGTTGTTTTCTCAGTAAGAGTCTGAAACTGTTTTCAGCTCCGCCCAAGGGCGGCATTCGTGACTGGTTAATTTTCATCCAGCATAAAAAAAAACAACCAAAAGACGAATTATACCTAATTCTGTTATCTATTTTCTATTAGAACCATAAATCTAATAGATAACGTGTTTTTTATGAATACCGATTGTAACATATCTGATTAGTAATGATTAGTATCCAGTTAGATCACAACGTATAACGTTTGTCACTATGATCACGCAAAGAATGTCAGGGCCAAGGTGGGTAGATGTAAATAATAAAAATAAATTAATATTTTTCTTACCTCCTAAAGTAAAGATCTCTTCGAAGGGAATTCCACAAGTAAAAGTAGAAGGTACTTTCGTCAATTTTTTATCCTTTTTGTCTTTATCTTTTTCTTTAACTTTTTCCTTTTCCTTCTCTTTCACCTTTTCCTTGTCCTTATCTTTGGTCTTATCTTTCTTGTCATCTTTAAGTTTCTCCTTAGATTCTAATTTGAATTTCGCTTTCTCTTCTTTTTCCTGTTTCGCAAACAACAAACCATCAAGTACTGGACAATAATATTGACAATGTGTCGTAAAAAGACGCGGTGTCAACAAAATACACTGATACGTTAGTATCAAAGTAGGACAAAATAAAAATACCACAACAATAAAATCGTGGAATTGTAAACAAACACAGTATTTACTCTACAATCAAGGAATAGGTACTTAATAAACTTAGTAACTCATGCACATCAATCCACTTTACACAATATCGACTTTCAATAAATAATCATGACCGATTTTAATTCACGAACCAACTATTTAGTAAAAATCTACGAATTAAAAAACAAAAAAAAGACTATCGCATTCACAATGGCCAAATGATTGGAAACTTGTTGACACACAAAAAAAAACAAAACAAAAAAAAAAATAACACGTAAATCCGCGCACCTTTGAAAAAACATTGCGTAGGTGATGCATGACGCGCATTCGAGACCCAACTGAGTAAACCATGACCGTTCTGCCGCCGTTTATCCAAGGTCGGTGCTACACTTACTGAACAGTGAAATTATGCAAAACGTATCAACTGCTGAACCGCGAAAATTTAACCTGACATACAAATATTATTTTACACGTGGTTTTGAGTATACAGAAAACTTCTACTTCATTTATCTTGGAGAGTTACTTGAAGTTGCACAAGGAGAGATCTAATAAATAAATACGCGGAGTGCAAGGCTAGTGTAACAATAGATGTGTCATGTCCCTACTCAGTTTATTTGGATCCTTATGTCAACGAAATAAGGACTATTTTGGCATCAAGGTTGAGCAATGTCTCAACGTTGCCCTGATGGTTTTGCAAGTATTAGTGGCTGGAAATTCATTAATATTTGATCTGTCTATTACCACATAATATATTGCAAAAAAGATTTTTTGGTAGCGAGCTGTGGGCCCGTAAAACACAGGATTGGTGCCCGGACACAGCGACGCGGGGCCGCGGCAGGCCACGAAGGTGATGGCGGGACGACCTGGATGTCTTCCTTGAGAATTGGAGCGGCAAAGCATGTGACCGAGATTATTGGAAAGAATGGAGGGAGGCCTTTGCCCAGCAGTGGGACAGCACAGGCTAGGTATAATAATAATAATATAATAAATTATCCTTGTCGAATTAATTGGATTAAGTGGATTTAATTGTTAATAAGGAAATATGCTTTAAAATTGTGTGCAACATTTCAGATGACTACACTGCACTGGTAATATTGCCATTTAGAAAGGTACCTACGTCGAAAGGAATCGTGTCATAAGAAACCTTCGCTACTCTAAACATACAATTTACAAATAAATCTAATAAGCTTAGTCAGGTACAATAATGAGTATATTATATTCGCATCTTTAGTTACTGCCCTGGTCCCGTAGGTTGTAGCGTAATGTTATAGTTATGTTAGCCTATAGCATTCCTCGATAAATGGGCTATGCTACATTGAAAGAATTTTTCAAATCGGACCGGTAGTTCCTGAGATTAGCGCGTTCAACCAAACACAAATTCTTCAGCTTTAAATAAAGATTATGTTAAAATAATGTTATTTTATTTTTAAAATAATATGGAACGGTAGGAAATGTAGGAATCTTTATGACAACCAATTGTTATAAAATAAAAATAAAGTACGGTCAGCAAAAATGTTCGGTATACAGGTTCACGACAGTTGGGGTTAAATAAATTTAGTCCTATAGGTACTATTGCTATCTCGTCCTATGCGATCGCAAAGTACACCAAGTCGTTTTTCATTATCAAGTTACATGTGGCCTACTACACGATATTATAGCGGCAATGTCACCACATGCTCTTTACCCCTATAATACAATCTTTGCACTATGCAGGTATTATTCACTATAAATATTTGCGTAATTGAACATGACTCACTCAGCCGAATCAAAGGTTTGACTAATTAGGACAAGCATAGCTATGTTATACTATATAACATTAGCCTTATAATGTTCCCACTGCTGGGACTCTCTAGGCGAGAGAATAAGTCGTAATCCATCACGCGGGCCCAATGCGGCTTGGTGGATGTCACATGTCTTCGAATTTTTGGTTCTAGGACATGCCGGTTTCCTAACGATGATTTCTTTCTCCAACTTGAGAGCAGTAGCGATGAAATAAAGTGCACAATGTAATGCGCCTAGCTGGGTTTGAACCCGAGATCAAATGCTTTAAAAAGCAGGTGCTTTACTATACTGCATACACACCTATCTCTTTTATTTACTGTACTTCAGTGAATGGCGCATTATGTGAGTAAATGAACCATGAATACAAACGCCATACAATACAACATAATGTTCACCGTAATCATAATCACGATCACATGAAACAGCTTACAAATGTACCAAGAACTATACCTATGTACGGCTGCATATGTTTTGTTTGTACCTAGCTCAAAATTACAGAACTCGAAGAATTTGAAATTGATTTATATAATTATGTACCGTATAAATTCGTCATTGCGATCAAGGACGACGTTTTTCAATACACTTATGAATAAATAAATAAATGGAGGGCTGCCTAGCGACTCATGGCTTGCTTTGCGGGCAACCTAATACGATCAATGTAACAAATTGTGGTGTAGTAAGCTGACCCTGTTTTTCGCATTAGTGCAAACATTGCCAGCAATAAATTACGTGTTTCAAAGCGGTAGAGGTAGAAGCGGCTATTCCAGTGTATTGAAATATTTATTTGGAGATTAGAGAGCTAGTCTACTGCGGGGTTGTTCCTCAAGAACCCCGCTCACTGTCAGTTTTAGTAACTAAAACCCACTTGGTCTTCAATCACTAAAAGTCTAGACCCGAGCGAGATTGGGAGAAATTATTTGAAGATTTCCCTACCCCAAAAAAAGAAGGTTGCTAACAACGACTTTTTGCGTCGATTCAGTAGCACAATTACAGATGTTAATTATCTTTCATCAATTCCCTTATGAGTCCTTTAGGTAGTTCATGAATTAGTAGTGACAGTATATTGTTTTATTGACTAGCTTTTATTTAACTTTCAGTGTTTTTATGTACATCTGTATGCATGTGTGTTTGTTTGTTTAGGGTAAATTTTGCAACTATCCAATAGTAAGGAAATTTAGTAGGTATACCTATGTAACTTGGACGACATTGTATTACAATGGTACCAATTACGTAATTTATCCTATAGGTAGTGACTATAGAAACTACTGAGTGAACTTTTTGGAACAATGTACATAAAAAAAAAACAAAACTTCTTTTTTGATATTGATAGACGGTCTTTTTCGACGCGCAGAACTGCCAAGTCAGAGATGTTTGAAAGGGAAGGAAGAGGCATTTGTCCAGCAGTGGGACACAATAAGAGCTACTTAAGAAAGTAATAGATTTGTGTGTTTGGCCACTGTCACATGATATTACTCTAGAAAGTTGGAAATGTGGAAGGTGGTTTTTTTCTGTCAATGCAAGGAACATGAACACATGGGCGAAAATACTTTTTTTGCCTAAGAGACATCGTTGTGACATATTATATCATCTTATTAGAACTTTTTCAAACTTATATTGATATTGAATTATGTTCCAATCAATTTATGTTCTGATACAAAAATTTTATATGTACATAATTATGTAGGTATAAATTATAACACATCTTTCCTCATCTGATATATTTCCTTGTCAAGAGTTTATTGAACTTAATTTTACCATTAAATTATAGATATTGTCGGCGGTCTATTGTACGAGTATAAAACCAATTCTTTTGAAAATTGTTTGTATAAGTCTTTGATGCAAAAAAAGCTTTTAAGTATATTTAATTATCCACCAATCTGCACTGGACCCGCGTGGTGGATTACGGCTCAATCCCTCTCCTAGAAAGGTGGCCTGTGTCCCAGCAGTGGGAACATTAAAAAGGCTGATGATGATGATATTGAATTAAGTTCATTTTATCCATAATTTTATAAATCACCTTTTAACTGTGATTTTGTGCATTTTATGATTAGTTTAATAATTAGTTTTAATTGATTAGACCACTGCTTTATCACTAAGGCATTAAAAAGTATTTTGGCCCCGGTATCTCCACTGTCTACTACGTTAGATGAAAATAAATTGCAACATAAAGGCACCTCACAAATGGTAATTTTTTATAGCAATTCCGTTGCGCGTTAGGATCGACAGTACCATTACAAAAAGTCGCAGTAAGTGAGGGGCCTAATGAGCCAGGGCACAAGATGTGTTGCGGTATTTTGACGAATCGGCCACCTTGCTCGTACAACCCCCCGATTGGTCGAAATATTTGCGGTATGGTACCGAAACGCATCGTGTGACCTGGCCCTAACACATAAGCTTTTATTCATGAAAAAAATTAAAAAACCTATCAAAAAATAAAAATGAAAGTAATTCATTGCTATGTCAAAAAAGCGCTAACAGACACACACATTTATAATATTAAATTAAATAGGGTTTACGCACCTTAAAAATATTACGCACCTTATCCTTCTCCCTCAACTTGTCACGTTTTTCTTTTTCTTTTTTCTCTCTCTCCCTCTCTTTCTCTCGTTCCTTTTCTTTTTTCTTTTCTTTTTCCTCCCTCTCTTTTTGCTTTGCTGCATCTTCTAAAACTTTTTCTTTGTCTCGTGATTTCTCTCGTTTTTCCTTACTTTTTGTAGGGAATTTAAATGATTTTGTTTTCTTGGATTTCGAAGGACTTCTGACAAAAATTGACTGATTAATTTTGGAACATAACGTTACGCATATCTTATTCTATAATTACATTTCTTAAATAGTTTTCTTTAGGTCAGACTGCTTTCTTTATGTGGCTTTGCCTGCATAAAAGTCCAAACATACTATTAGAATAAAAAGTATTTCTAATGTAGGATATGGTGTACCAGTTTAAGTACCAATCAAAAACATATAAACAAACAATTATTATTATAATATGTATAATAGTTAAGGCACACCTACAATACCTATTTGATATCTTTTTATTTACTGGACCTAATATTATATCTATTAAAGTAGCAGTCTACAGACCAATAATATTTAAAAAATACAACATAGTATGCTGTAAACATACATGAAGATGCAATAAAATTAGTGTGGCCATATTATAGATATACCATGGTGCCTTGATGCCTAGTAGTTCAAACATCCACCTTTTGTGTCTGCCCTTTTCCAAATTTAGTAGACGTTAAGTTTAGTAGAGGAAATAAAACCTCTACGGTTTTATTTTACCTATCACCACTACCATAACTTAGTAAGAATGGTGTCATATTGAATTTCAGTTAAAGATGTTCAAATGACACATCCTAACAAACGCTTAACATGCTTTCCAATTTAAACTTTTGATCTTGTAATTACAGACACAATTAAAGTACCATAATATGTGTAGTGTATATGTGTGGTGTCAGAACGCTGGCGTTCACTTGGGGCTTAATGAATTAAGGAGAAATCTCAATATGCTCAAATAGCTACCCATCTTCAGATAGTCATCATCTTTGCATGGTCTTGCTTAAGCTTTAAGATTGGCCAATGGCCTATGTAGTTGTTTTTATAATAGTGTTGTATACACAAGCATGTTTTCTTCATTTCTAACCTGACAGAGCAGTGATCAGTGGATTTAGGCTTCTGTAGGGTAAAATATTTCACTCCCTTTTATTCTATAATTCTACTAGCTTTTGCCCATGGCTTCACTCCCGGCAACAGATTATTCTACTCTACTCTACAAACCTCATGGAGCCCGAGACCTTTCCAACGAATGCAAAACCGTTGAAATCGGTAAAACCCGACTTATTTTTATATAGTAGATTTTGTGCTAGGGTACTTTTTTATGGTAGGAGACTATCATGATAGCTGGTGTATAACAATACTTTTTTAATATCTATGAAATAAAAAATATAATAACTGACTTGGTATCAGTATCCTCTTCAGGAGAGCTCTCTCCTTCAAGAGCAGCATAGCCTCTATCTTTTTTTTCTTTCTTGTCTTTGCGCCTTCCTAAGAGATCTTTCTTGCTTGGTTTATCATGATCAGCTCCATCACTGACTATACAAAACAAAAAACTTTAGTTTGTTATTCTCTGGGCAGTAAAGTTGATTATCATTAGTATTACATAATAAAGTATGTTTTTTTAGTTTCTGGCACTTTCAATAGTAAACTAATTAGACGATAATTAGAATAAATTATAAACAAAATGGTATCTAATGAGTTGTTTGTGTTTCTGTTTGATAGTATATATTTTTATGTATTATGGTTATTTTAGAACTTATGAAAGGATTTTGGGAACAATACAATATTCTGAAATAATAAAACTTATGAATATTTACACAGATGTGGACATGCGGAGGGTTACATATCTGAAACCTGCGTGTATGTGACGAATAAACACAAATTCCATACACGCATACTTACAGTCACTTTCATTACTTTTCCTGCCACTTTCAGAAGCATATAAGCCTGGAAAATCTTTTTCTACATCTGGACTTTCAAAATCCATGATTTGAATAGACTAAACACTTAATCTTCATATATCGTCATGTATTATTGTCAAATATTGTAACGCAAATTCTTTTTCGGCAAAACAAGAAATCATTATTTTTTTTGTGTCATTTTGTGTCAGTTTCACTTTTTAATTTTATCGTATTTTTTTTTGTTTTGGGTACCAAGCCTTTTAAGTATATGCGTATGAAATATAAGGAGATCCATTATAGTATAATAATAATAATAATAATTTATTGAACCTTTGTTACAAGAGTTGCCTTAAAAATTATCAGTATCAATAACTTAATGTAGTAGTAACTATTGACAGCTTCATTATAAGATAAACGGTGGTCCCCAAACTCGGCGAAGCCTGTATCTTGGGGACCGATATATAATCGTTTGCCACTGTAGTACTAAAATGACTATAAAATTATGACATAAGAAATCAAATATACATGTCTAAGAGAATTAGAATATGAAATTAATAAATGATGGAGATCTGCAGGGCTATTATGTAACTCTATTGACAACTCAAGTGATGAGCACTCAAACAAAAGTGTACAACAACAACTGTCAAACAGCCTGTTTCGCATTATCTATCTTCAGTGACCAACTGATATGACGTCATTAGCCACCGGTGCCTTTGATATCCACCGTAACACGTTTTGACAGATGTAATTGTATCGATACTGTTAAAATTGCGATTATGTAAGCTTTTGAAGTTTCGAGTGTACATCAAATTGAAAGCCACTATACAACTTGATAGACACTGCTCTTGGGTAGTGTTTTAGTATTAGGCACCGGTGCCCAAGTTTAGTTTGGCCGAATGTTGACTTATTTATGGGATTGTATTTGTATTATTAGTGAAGAATTTAACACCTAATATTATTTGCATCTGCTGTAGAACAGCGAACACAAAAGAATTTGAGAATTTCACTAAATTCCTATTCTTATTTGGAACGCATAGTACTGTCTTTGGAGATGCCAGACTGGGAACTCATTGCAAATTTTCGTTTGAATAAATGATTTTTATTTTGTAAGCAGGTTTTTACAAACTCTTTTACACGTCAATTTTATTTAATTTTTTTCGTCTTTTGATATTAAATGAGGCCGGAATAAGGATGGATTCCGATTATTCCAATAGATATTGGAAGAATTTGGCCACAATCATATCATGTTTGTTACTTCTTCACAGTCGGACTGGCTAGACGTATTTTGATGAAACTTGATATAGATATGGACCATATCCAGGAATTGCAGAACAGATACATTCTATTCCTAGGTACAGTACTTATATGCCTTAAAGATAACTTTCTACAGTCACATCGATGAAGCCGCTCGCAGAAGCTATATACCTAGGATGATTATTATATTTTCTAGGAATAGTTTTTTAAAGATAATAAACTTAATATGACTAAGTAACCATGGTTTTTTTTTTACATTCTTTCTTTATAAGATGTACATAAATATTGGTTGTTTTGGGAAAAAAATGTAGTTGGAGGGAAGAATTTATGTTAAAAAAAAATTAAATAAACATCATGTAGACTATAATCACATTTTTATTGTATGCTATCAATCACAGCATAGGAAACACAAATTAAATTCTTTGAAAATCACAGTAATCACCTATAATATACCTAGTTTCAAACTTAAACAATACACTATAATAATATAAGCTTTGAGGAACTAAGAACTTGGGGAGATGTGCATTATCCACTCATATTTTGTATAGAGAAACCAAGTGTCATGTACTTTCAGTTACATAAATTAAAAACACAGTCATCGTGCTGTTCCAAATCCTTTATGAGATCTAAGGAGAAGAGCGGAGAACTGCACGATTAACTGCTGATGCTGCACAATCGGAATCCAACAGGACTGCAACCTTATTTACTGATGGAATCTGTAATATTAAAAAATACATATAGGTATATATCATACCATACCATCTTATATATACCAATGTGTAAAAGCATTTAGTAGGTACCTAATGATAATCATTAATTAAACTTTTCTATTGACTAACATAACTCTTGACACTGACTGACATAACTCACTGACATTATGAAAACAAATAATTGAAATTTTAGACTAAGCTTCCTTTAAATTCACCTCCTAAAGGGATAAAATAGGGATCCAAAGTTTGTATAGAGATGCCTACCTACATGTGGGTAAAGCGGCTGACAGAAACTAGTAGAATAGGTAATATAATAATGAACAATCATTAAACTAACATTTCTTGGTAGGTATGTTTCAGATAATTTAATCCATCCACCACACCAGCGCCGGTGGACGTAATAATTGCCAGCATTTTGTTCTCCAACTCATTCAGAGGCTAACAAGCTTATTTGTTAGGTCCTCCATTGCTTGTGGCTGCATTCCTTTGGCCTTACTCCAAATACTAGAAAGAAAAAGAAAACAATGTGTAACTGAAAATATACTTTCATTCAATGCCTACTATTAAAACTATCTAGATTAATTGTTACCTTATACCAAGCAAAACTATTTAGAATATTAATTATTACCTATATTAAATTAAAATGCACACTATTTTTGGAGTGATAAATATTTGTAAATAGACTAAGTAGAGGAACTTTATGTGATGTGGGGTAAAGATGGCAAATGCTTGAAAAATCTGTATTTTGAATGAAAGTTACAGTAAAATTGTGAAAAAATAAGCTGGTAATTAAATAGCTAAGTACTACCCCATACTCCTAATTATTATTTTAGCAGTGAAGAATCTCTGGACACTGGGAACCCCGGGGAATCGGCAGCAGTAAAACCACATCAATCGCGTAACAGATTTATTGAGAGACTGACACAATTGACAGCAAAATATAGAATAACCTACATGACACCTCCACACTTAATCTTCTAGTATAGGTACAACTAATATAGAAAGATATAAAACTAAAAGTTAACATTCACTAACACACTAACTTAACCTAAATATAACTAGACTTCTATTTACTATAATAATAATAACAATATTTTCTTACATCTAATCGAACTCAAATCCATATCTAACCGGTTTCTTGCGAATACGGATGGGACGGTTCACGGAATCCGGAACGTTCGCGGCCGCCGGCGATGATTTGCTGCCGTCTGGTGGTGACGACGGTGCCCTACGGGTTGGTGAGGTCTTAGTGACTGCTATATCCACCGCGTCACTCACTACTGGACCGTCACCCCCGACTTCGCCCCTACTCGTCCCCTCACTAACCCTTGGCTCCGATATACTTGGAGACAGCTGTTGCTGTCGTGGTTCAACGACATCCCCACTGACTTGTCCCTCGGACATTACGTCTGGGTACATTATACTTGAACGTCGAGTTCTATGCCTAATTTGATCGCTATGCCGTGTGAGAAGTCGACCATCATCGCTGTTTACTACATACCTACGTGAACCTTGTTGGTTTACTACCGTTCCTTTTAACCACTTGTCTTGGCTACCGTAGTTCCTGGCCCATATCGTATCACCAACGGTGTGTTGCCATGGTTCAGTGCCTGAACTTGTCGACTGCTGACGCTGTACCCCTTCCACCCGGTCTTGACGCGCGCGGACTGTGCGCAATAGATCTAACCGGGAACGCAACGGCCTACGTTGCAACATCATGGCGGGACTTTCCCCTGTAGTGCTTTGAATACTATTTCTATACGCTAGTAGGTATGTTTGCAAAGCTGTGTCAATGTCTACTGCCTCTCGGATTGCCTTTTTTATTGCTCGCTTACATAATTTAACGGCATTTTCTGCTGCCCCGTTTGAAGCTGGATGATACACTGGGGAATACGACTGCTTAATACCGTTCAATTTTAAGAATTCTCCTAACTCCGTACTAGTGAATGGTGGGCCCTGGTCGGATACAATCTCCAAAGGCAAACCAAATCGCGCAAACAATGACCTCATAACCTTAATGACTGCCGAAGCATTTGTTTTATTCATTTCAAAAATTTCAATCCACTTTGTACTGGAATCTATAATTACGAAAAACGTTTTTCCCTGGTATGGGCCTAAAAAGTCTACATGTAATCTACTCCACGGCTGGGCTAAATACGGCCAACTACGTGGTGCGGCCTGCGGCGGCGCAGCTGCTTCCATCGCACAGGTTTCACAAGCGCGGCATGTCGATTCGATGTCTGCGTCTATATTGGGCCACCACACAAAACTTCGAGCCATCGACTTGGTCTTAACTATGCCCATGTGGCTAACATGAAGCTCTTTTAGTATTGTCTCCCGAAGAGTTGGTGGTACAACAATTCTGTAGCCCCACATAATACAACCCCGTTCCACATATAATTCGTGTCGCCTATTAAAGTACGGTTTCATCAGTTCGTCTGTGCAATGCGACGGCCACCCTGACTGTACGCTCACCATCACTCTACTAAGCACCTGATCCCGCGCTGTTGCTAGACGTACATCATCATTCGTCACCGGCAAAAAACTTTCAGCAAAATTTAAATAGGTATATTCACGACGTATTTTATTGTTATCTGTTGGTTGAGGCAGTCGCGACAAAGCGTCGGCACAGTTTTTTGCTGACGCTACATATTCTATATCGTACGAATAACCTGTTAATATTATTGCCCACCTTTGCAACCTGGATGCTGCCATAACCGGAATGCCTACTTTATTCCCAAAAATGTATGTTAGGGGTTTGTGGTCTGTTCTTAAAGTAAACTTCCTACCATACAAGTACTGATGGAATTTTTTAACACCGTATATAATCGCTAATGCCTCCCTGTCTATTTGAGCATACGATCTCTCCGCGGAGTTAAGTGTGCGTGACGCGTATGCAATTGGGCGCTCGCCTTCTGGCGTGATGTGTGAGATGACGGCGCCTATCCCCGTGGCGCTAGCGTCTGTCGTCAGCACAAGCGGTAGCTCCAGGGAGTAATGCACAAGCACTTCACTCGTGCTCAGTGCCCGCTTAACCCGAGCAAAAGCGACCTCACAGGCATCGCTCCATACGTACTTCACCCCGGCACGCAACAAATTATACAATGGTGTAAGGATCGAACTTACATTTTTTATAAATTTACCATAATACATGACCATCCCAATGAAAGCTTTCAACTCCGATACGTTCCTCGGTATCGGAGTTTTAACAATTGCTTCCACTTTATTTTGACACGTGTGAACACCTTCCTTACTTATTACATACCCTAAATATTCGAGCGATTCCACAAAGAAAGAACATTTTTCTTTATTTACTTTCAAGCCACTCGACTTCAGGCGTTCAAAAACTTTATGTAGGCTACTTAAGTGTTGGGGTGTGTCCTTTCCTGTTATAATAATATCATCTAAAAAAACTCCTACGTGGGGTATATCTGCAAACAATTGTTCTAAGCGTCGTTGAAATATTCCCGGGCTCGACGACAGCCCATACACTAATCGTTTATACATGAAAAGCCCCTTATGTGTGTTAATTACCGCGTATCTCCTAGTATCATCCAGTTCAAACTGAGCATACGCCTGTGACAAATCGATTTTACTAAATCTTTCGCCTCCATGCAACCGAGACAAAAGATCTTCTACCTTAGGTAATGGATAACGGTCGACTACTAACACTTGGTTCAACGTTAGTTTAAAATCAGCGCATATTCTAATAGTACCATCTTTCTTGACGACCGGCACGATTGGTGTTGCCCAGTCTGAGTGGTGGACGGGCGTGAGGATGTCGTCGCGCACCAGCTGTTCCAGTGCTCGCTCTACTGGCTCCCGCAGCGCATACGCCAACGGGCGCGCGCGCAGGAACATCGGCCGCACCCCCTCGCGCACGTGGATGCTCACTTGTCCTCCCGTGAACCGTCCCAGGCCTTCCGCAAACACCTCACAGTATCTGGAACGGAATTCCGAGAAATTAAAATTCAAATTCCGATTATTTACTTTATTATAATGCATAGTCGACACCGATATATTTAGCTCCGCTAACCATTGTCTACCTATTAAAACGGTGTTCCCATTGTCAATAACATATAAATCCAATACCTTTTCAATATTATTATATTTAACAACGGGTTTAATAACACCTAAAGGCCTGATTAGTTCACCCGTGTAGTATCTTAAAACCAACTTAGTGGGTTTAATACTTAAACTGGAAAACATTTCCTGATATAATTGGTAATTAATGCACGAGATTGCACTCCCCGTGTCACATTCCATTCTTAAGTCACAACCATGCACATTTACAGAAATCATAATAGGTTCACACTGTCCAAGTGATAAGCGATTTATAGGTACTATTACCTCGTCACTGTCACTTCCCGTCGAGTAAGCGCCACACCTGTCGTCGCTGCCATGCCCGTCTTCTTGTATGTTATTTAAGAAATTAGTCTTGGTCAACTTCGGACACATTCTCTTCAAATGTCCCTCCTGGGTACAAATTCTACACACATACAGTTTGAATTTACATGTATTCGAATTGTGTTTGCCTCCACAGACTTTGCATTCCTCATTTTTAGCGCCCGCTCCGCCTACGGTACTTGGACCGCCGCCGCCGGATTGTCGTGCGTCACGCGTCGAGCGTGTGTTTCGTCTCGCGGCCGGCCGATAGCTACCGCCGCTGCCGCCGCCTCCAAACGCCCCGCGTCTTCCTCCGCCGCCGTCCTGCCCGATCTTATGAACGGGTATGGACTCCGCATCCGCTGCACTGCCACCGGTCCTTCTTCTTGTACCGTCGTCCACTATCGCCGCGTTAGTTTCAGCCGCCTCCATCGCTAAGGCCAGCTTGTACGCACGGTCGATACTGATGCTGTCGTCTTCAGTAAACAACTTCTGCCGAATGTCATCGTTTACTAAGCCGCACACAAATTGATCCCTCATATTTTCTTTTAAACTGTCCGCCGTAAAAGAACAATCTTTACTCAGCCTTTTAAGCTCCGAAAAGTACGTCGCGATACTTTCACCAGGTTTTTGAATCCGTTGCCGAAATTTGAACCTCTCAGCGAGCATACACGGTTTGGGGTTTAAGTGTCCTTTCATTACCGCTATTAACTCCGAATAAGTCTTTGCGGATGGTTTAACGGGTGTGCATAAATTGACCATTAACTCATATGCACTATTCCCAACGACAGTAATTAAAGTTGCGACTTTTAATTAATTTTTTACACTGTTGGCAATAAAGTATTGATCTAATCGATCCACATACGTGTCCCAATTGTCTTTCGTTAGATCAAACGCACCGATCTTTCCAACCGCCATTTTGAGTCTGGTTTTTTACACCACACAGTTCGCCCTATAAAAAAAACACACACACCACCGCACCTTTACAGTTTTCTGGTCGCAACATAAAATTTACACGCGTGAAATCATTTACTCGTCGCCACTGAAGAATCTCTGGACACTGGGAACCCCGGGGAATCGGCAGCAGTAAAACCACATCAATCGCGTAACAGATTTATTGAGAGACTGACACAATTGACAGCAAAATATAGAATAACCTACATGACAAGCAGTAGTTAGATTTACCATTGGCCTGATACTCTGATCTCTGAGTTTTTGGTTCTTCGAGTGAATTTAGCTGGATTGCTAGAGATGAACGCTTCCCGGAAGAGCGTCCCAGTGCTACATTGAGATTGGATTCCATTAATGTGTAACTAGCAATTCCAAATCCTTCTTCGGTCAGGAATCTTGAAAATAAAAGTTAAATATTAAGTAACTATTCAAATTTAGGTTAAGTCCATGAAATTACATATTTTAAAATTATTCTTATATATCTATGTATTTCGTGGTGTTACTTACTCTTATTTTAGGTTTTTCTTTCACAAAACATGATATATCTGTTTTAATTAGTTATTTTTAGTTATGTTTATTTACATAATGTCAAATGCATTCTATAAGCCGCGTAAAATAAAATGTTCTCCAAAGTGCAGGATTGTAACGCGCAAAATGCGCTATTCAATTTTGCTGTATAATAGTCGATAAAAACTAGTGCTGTGACGCCAGGCGACAAATAGACACCGTTAATTTGTCAAAGCCACCGTAGATTCATAGTCACTTGATGTCATACGTAATACCAATATAATGAAATGGCTAGTTGGTAACTGAGCTGAGTGGATATTGGAATGGCAACTGGCCACTGTCTATGGAAAGTTACATAATAGCCCTACAGCAGGGCTATTATGTAACTCTATTGACAACTCAAGTGATGAGCACTCAAACAAAAGTGTACATCAACAACTGTCAAACAGCTAGTTTCGCATTATCTATCTTCAGTGACCAACTGCTATGACGTCATTAGCCACCGGTGCCTTTGATATCCACCGTAACACGTTTTGACAGATGTAATTGTATCGATACTGTTAAAATTGCGATTATGTAAGCTTTTGAAGTTTTGAGTGTACATCAAATTGAAAGCCACTATACAACTTGATAGACACTGCTCAAGGGTAGTGTTTTAGTATTAGGCACCGGTGCCCAAGTTTAGTTTGGCCGAATGTTGACTTATTTATGGGATTGTATTTGTATTATTAGTGAAGAATTTAACACCTAATATTATTTGCATCTGCTGTAGAACAGCGAACACAAAAGAATTTGAGAATTTCACTAAATTCCTATTCTTATTTGGAACGCATAGTACTGTCTTTGGAGATGCCAGACTGGGAACTCATTGCAAATTTTCGTTTGAATAAATGATTTTTATTTTGTAAGTAGGTTTTTACAAACTCTTTTACACGTCAATTTTATTTAATTTTTTTCGTCTTTTGATACTAGATGAGGCCGGAATAAGGATGGATTCCAATTATTCCAATAGATATTGGAAGAATTTGGCCACAATCATATAAAGTTTGTTACTTCTTCACAGTCGGACTGGCTAGATGTATTTTGATGAAACTTGATATAGATATGGACCATATCCAGGAATTGCAGAACAGATACATTCTATTCCTACAGTATATGCCTTTGAGATAACTTTCTACAGTCACATCGATGAAGCCGCTCGCAGAAGCTATATACCTAGGATGATTATTATATTTTCTAGGAATAGTTTTTTAAAGATAATAAACTTAATATGACTAAGTAACCATGGTTTTTTTTTACATTCTTTCTTTATAAGATGTACATAAATATTGGTTGTTTTGGGGAAAAAATGTAGTTGGAGGGAAGAATTTATGTTAAAAAAAAATTAAATAAACATCATGTAGACTATAATCACATTTTAATGTATGCTATCAATCACAGCATAGGAAACACAAATTAAATTCTTTGACAATCACAGTAATCACCTATAATATACCTAGTTTCAAACTTAAACAATACACTATAATAATATAAGCTTTGAGGAACTAAGAACTTGGGGAGATGTGCATTATCCACTCATATTTTGTATAGAGAAACCAAGTGTCATGTACTTTCAGTTACATAAATTAAAAACACAGTCATCGTGATGTTCCAAATCCTTTATGAGATCTAAGGAGAAGAGCGGAGAAGTGGAGGATTAACTGCTGCACAATCGGAATCCAACAGGACTGCAACCTTATTTACTGATGGAATCTGTAATATTAAAAAAAATATATATATATCATACCATACCATCTTATATATACCAATGTGTAAAAGCATTTAGTAGGTACCTAATGATAATCATTAATTAAACTTTTCTATTGACTAACATAACTCTTGACACTGACTGACATAACTCACTGACATTATGAAAACAAATAATTGAAATTTTAGACTAAGCTTCCTTTAAATTCACCTCCTAAAGGGATAAAATAGGGATCCAAAGTTTGTATAGAGATGCCTACCTACATGTGGGTAAAGCGGCTGACAGAAACTAGTAGAATAGGTAATATAATAATGAACAATCATTAAACTAACATTTCTTGGTAGGTATGTTTCAGGTAATTTAATCCATCCACCACACCAGCGCCGGTGGACGTAATAATTGCCAGCATTTTGTTCTCTAACTCATTCAGAGGCTAACAAGCTTATTTGTTAGGTCCTCCATTGCTTGTGGCTGCATTCCTTTGGCCTTACTCCAAATACTAGAAAGAAAAAGAAAACAATTTGTAACTGAAAATATACTTTCATTCAATGCCTACTATTAAAACTATCCAGATTAATTGTTACCTTATACCAAGCAAAACTATTTAGAATATTAATTATTACCTATATTAAATTAAAATGCACACTATTTTTGGAGTGATAAATATTTGTAAATAGTCTAAGTAGAGGAACTTTATGTGATGTGGGGTAAAGATGGCAAATGCTTGAAAAATCTGTATTTTGAATGAAAGTTACAGTAAAATTGTGAAAAAAAAATTAGTATTTAAATAGCTAAGTACTACCCCATACTCCTAATTATTATTTTAGCAGTAGTTAGATTTACCATTGGCCTGATACTCTGATCTCTGAGTTTTTGGTTCTTCGAGTGAATTTAGCTGGATTGCTAGAGATGAACGCTTCCCGGAAGAGCGTCCCAGTGCTACATTGAGATTGGATTCCATTTATGTGTAACTAGCAATTCCATCTACCTTGCCGAAATCCTTCTTCGGTCAGGAATCTTGAAAATAAAAGTTAAATATTAAGTAACTATTCAAATTTAGGTTAAGTCCATGAAATTACATATTTTAAAATTATTCTTATATATCTATGTATTTCGTGGTGTTACTTACTCTTATTTTAGGTTTTTCTTTCACAAAACATGATATATCTGTTTTAATTAGTTATTTTTAGTTATGTTTATTTACATAATGTCAAATGCATTCTATAAGCCGCGTAAAATAAAATGTTCTCCAAAGTGCAGGATTGTAACGCGCAAAATGCGCTATTCAATTTTGCTGTATAATAGTCGATAAAAACTAGTGCTGTGACGCCAGGCGACAAATAGACACCGTTAATTTGTCAAAGCCACCGTAGATTCATAGTCACTTGATGTCATACGTAATACCAATATAATGAAATGGCTAGTTGGTAACTGAGCTGAGTGGATATTGGAATGGCAACTGGCCACTGTCTATGGAAAGTTACATAATAGCCCTACAGATTATGTTAAAGCTAAGTATGGCCTATTTGTTTTTTAAAAAATAACAAGAAATAGAGTTAAACATTTTTAAAATAAAAATAATTAGTAAAATAAAATTAAAAATTGTTAATTATTAAAATAAAATAAAATAAAATTAGTGCTGGACTTGGCACAGAATTTGGAGAAGAAAAGAAAAACGTCTCAAACAAAAATAAAGATTAAAAATGAGGTGTGTGAGTGTGGGACTGTGTAAATGTGTGAGTGTGTTGTGTAAATGTTAGTGTTTGTGATAGGATTCCGAGTTAAGTGTGGAAAAAGGTTTTCTGAATCATCGTATGTGAGACCTAAAAGCCATTTTTTTACTGTTTTTTTACACACAGCGAGAGACAGTGTTTTTGTATCACAAGGTAGACAACTAGTGACTTTGTTATACACGAAGGTGTGTAGGAAGGCGGGGCATCGTCTAGCTAAGAGGGAGGTTGTTCGTTGCAGTGGTACATGAAAGACACGTTTGGAAGTTAATGAGCAATAGTCATGGCGAAGCTTTATAGTTTTATGAGTCCGGAGAAAGGCATTGAGAATGTATAACTGGCGAACACGTAAAACAGGAAATTCACTGTAGAGGGAGTCAGTAGGGAAGAAAAATGGTTTCTTTAAAAGAACCTTTATAACTGCTCTCTGGGCCCTTTCGAGTTCAATCATTGTTGATTTCCCAGTTCCACCCCAGATAGACACACCATATTGTATGATGGACTGGCATATAGAAAAATAAACCATTCGCATTATATCTATCGGGGCGCGGTCTCTCAGTTTCTTGATTATATGTATAAGTTTCCTTACTCGACCAGACAGTTGTTTGACGTGGCCTTTAAACGATAGATTTTCGTCAATTAATAGACCTAAATAACGGATAGACTGGGTTCTGTCAATACAATCGCATGCGCACTCTTTGAGTGAAGTGTTTGTGTTTCGCTGACATGTATGAAATTTTAGTGTTAGGTTGTAAGGAGGGCTAGATGATACTGTTTTGTAGAATGGAATGTGTTTGGTTTTATTTACATTGAGTGTTAGTAAATTATGGTGAAGTGTTTGAGCAATGGTAGCTAGTCCTTCTTCAGCATGATGGTAGACCTGTTCCCAGTTTCTTCCCTGAAAAATGATGACAGTATCATCTGCGTATGATATTAGCTCTGCGTTTTTTAGTTTGAGGTTTAATATATCGTTCATATAGATAATGAATAGTGTCGGACCCAGTAGGCTACCCTGTGGAACTCCAAAATTGATAGGGAGTTGATCACTTGAGTAGTTGTCAGATTTTACGTATTGTCGGCGGTTGGTGAGGTAGCTGTGAAACCACTCAAGCGGTTTTCCTTTTATTCCAACAGAGTCAAGTTTTTTAAGAAGAAGATCTTTTGAAATGGTATCAAATGCTTTGGCTAAATCTAAAAAAACCGCCATACAGCGGTTGCCCTTTTCTATAGTTGCTGATATGGAGTTAGTTAATAGTAAAGCCGCGTCTTCAGTAGATTTCCCTTTTCTAAATCCAAATTGTCTCTCTGATATAAGATTATTGTTTTCAAGAAAGTGTACTAGTCTGGTGTTAACAACCTTTTCTAAAATTTTTGATAGAATGCTCAGAAGTGCTATTGGTCTATAGTTTTCGGGTTTGTCCTTAGGGCCATTTTTGTGTATTGGGCTCACCGCTGCTACCTTCCACTGATCGGGAAATACACCTGTTTCCAGGCTGAGGTTAATCAAGTGAGTTAAAGGTGTTATAATAGAGATTTGTACTTTCTTTATAAGTTTTACGCTGATTTTATCAGGACCGGGGGAGCTATCACTTTTTAACTGATTAATGAAATTCTTGATTTCAGTTTCGTCTGTAGGGTGTAGGAAGAAGGAGACCGGTGACGTTATTGATGGTGAGTGCTTGCTGGTGATAGACATCTGAGTTTCTGTTAATCTTGTTAATATTGTATCAGCCAGGTTTTTGCCTACAGAAGTGAAATAAGAGTTGCATTTGTTGAGAGACTCGACAGGGTTCAGTGAGCTTGTCAATAAATTAGACGTATTGCAGTTTCGGCTACTGGGGTCGTACATTGATTTAAGAATTTTCCATAACTTTTGTGAGTTTTGCTTATTTTCCTGGATTTTTCGACTGTCATATTCAATTTTAAGGTTACGTAAAAGATTGTTGCAGAAGTTTTTGTAACGGCGGTAAATTAGTTTTTTGGTTTCGTTTGAGGGGTCTCCGCGTACTGATAGATGTAATTTGTCTCGGTGTTTCATACATCTCATGAGTCCGGGTGTGATCCAGGGTTGAATGTTACGTTTACTGCGAGGGATTTTGACTTCGTGTGTGTGTGTTTCTATTAATTTTGCTAGGGTTCCAATAAAGGAGTCGGCGACAGTAGCCACACATTGTTGGTTAAGGGTATCAGTCCAATCAATTTTAGCTAAGTCAGTGGCTAAGTCGTCCTCGTTAAGTTTAAACACTCGTCATTTTTTATTGCAGCTAGTGTAAGTGTTTTTAAAAGGAATGGTTGCTATTACTATGTCGTGATCTGTGATGGAGCTTTTACAGACTATGCCTTTTGGTTTGGTATTGCACTTAACAAATATATGATCAAGACAAGATTTTTGTCTGGTCGGTTTGGTGATAACGGGAAGTAAGCCATGTGAGGCCAGAAGGCACATGTACTCATGGTGTTTATTATTTGTTGTGCTGCATATATCAATGTTTATGTCTCCAGTGATAATAAGTGTTGGATATTTATTAGTTGTTTTAAGGAAAATGTCTAGTGAAGCAGTAAAATTTGAGAGGTTCGTAAAAGATGGTGATCGGTACAGTCCGAGTATAGCCACTTTTTCGTTAAGGATTAAAAGGAGGCTGTCGGTATCCAATATTTTAGGCTCAATTACAGTTACATCGTAGTTGGTCTTTGTGTAGATGACTATTCCACCATTTTTATTATTTTGGGTATGCGTTCTAGTCACATTGTAACCAGGTAGGTTGTCCAGAATAGAGCCTTCGCTTAGCCAGCTTTCAGTTTTCAGTTGTCGAAATTACGTTGATAGCTTCTGATGTTATAAGAAAGTATTTTGAAGCTAGGCTCGGAATCATTAGTGTACAGCCTGCAATCTTCCAGGTTTTCGAGGTCGTGACAGTCTATTGCAGTAATTTCCTCTATATTTTGAAAAAGATCAAATGACGCCATTAGCATAGTTGCTGAAAAAAGCCGAGGAAGTATTATGTGCAGGACGTTTAGTCACGACGACATGGTGTAATGTGGATAATTGCAGGTAGATATATGTGTGTAGTGTTGTGGTGGTGTTAGTGTGTTGTTTGTGTGGTGATTGGTGTGGTTGGATTAGAACATAACGTACGTTTACAAGCAATAAAAAAAATATTACAATATGAGAAAATGTAACATAAAAGCTAATAGAACTAAAAATAAAAAAAAGGTGCAGTTTATTGGTCGGATGACTCTCAGTCACGTGGTTCAGCTGGGGGAGAGGATTGTTGAAGCTCCATGGTCGTCGGGCCAAGATGGAACTCCAGGTCTTCGAAGTTGCGTACATGAATAGGGGGGTTGCCTTCCTGTTTCCGTATGAGAATAGCGCCATTCTTATGCCAGCAGAAGCGATATCCTTGTTGCTTTGAAGCCAGCTTAGCGGCACGAAATAACTGCCGGTTTTCTTGTGTAAGTCGCTCGTTGAAGTACACATTTCTCGAAGGCCCGTCTATTTCCATGTCAGAAGATGACATAGTTTTTCTAGCTTTGGCAGCCTTTAGAAACTCGTCACGTTTGCAGCGGCGGACGAATCTGATTACGAGGGGACGCGTGGGAATTTCCGCTGTTGCTTTGTTTGCCTGGCGACGAGGACCCACTCTTGTAGCAAAGTCAATGTCGTGATCCTCCACTGTTACTCCGAATTTGTGTGCCATTACTTGGATAATGTGATGCGGGTTCTCGTTTTTAAATTCGTTTTTAAAGTATGATGAGTGCCATTTCTAGAAAACATGTTAAATATTCCAACGACCCGTCCATAACCTTGCTGCTATTAGTGGCAGCTAAGTGTCGTACGAAATTTATTTCATATTAACCACTAGAAATCGATTTACGCGAATAATTAAAACAAAATCCCGCCAACAATCCATAAAGTTGCAAGAACGACATAACAAATAAAACTTCTTGATTGAAATTATGGAAAAAAAACTTGTCATTACATTATTGTAATAATGCTCATTACAACTATTGTAGTCTTTGCTTTACGCTTCCGAGAAAAAACCGGAATAGTATACCTCTTTTGGCCTATGCTTTTGAGCACCTCTAACGTGAGATGTCAACGTGTCAAATGTCAAATAAGTGTCAAATTGTCGCGAAGATGTTAGAATGCGATGTTTTGATTCAGGAATAAAATAAATCGGAGAAACTTATAAAACCCTGGCCCCCCATTTTCCTAATGACTGGTATGTGAGTTTTGTTTACGATCTTTCATTTTTAACATTTACATTAACTTTCGAAGAAAAGGTACCTAGAATTCAAAACAGATATATTGATGTTCTAATACATTCTTCTTATTTTAAGGCATAAAATAATTTTTATAAATGTCATGGTTCGCGGACCTCGCCGGGAAGGCGGAGAACCTCCTTAACAACTTGGATGAACAGACGGGCGAGGCTTTGCGACACCATAACGTCACGAGAAAAAGGTTTGAGAATCAAGGAACAGAGATTGGTGTTAATCATGCCAGCACTGAGACCGCTTGGTTGCCAAAGAAAAAAGCTTTGTCCCGCAGTCCTAAAAAAGTTATGCCTATTCCGGATATGCCAAAGGCTTATTCTCCCACCCGGAAAGCTTCACCATTGACAATGCGAAATCACCAACCACGGGCACAGGTGAAAGACAATCAGGATTCTTCAAGACACAGCTCACTTAAGAAGTCTCCGTCTAAGAGATCCAGTCCACCAAGACAATTCAATGTAGAGCATTGTCCTAAAACTTTAGTTCGTGATGTTAAGTTGACGAATTTAGATGCTGACAGTAATTTTTATGTTGATCAGTTTACTCACTCATTGAAACTAAGAAGTAAGTGTTTTTATTCTAACATATTATTTACAACAATCATAGTATTAATTAGGTCTTCATAATCCGTAAAAAGAAGGTCATTTTCAGATTAGATTTTGTGGCTATGCAAGTCAAAGAACATGTTTCATGAATTTGTGCTTAATTCCTTTAGCATAAACCCACCTAATATATCCTTGTTTGTATTCAAACAGCCTATGTGTCCATTATCACTCATCAATTTATAAGTACTATGTACTAGCTGAGGCGTATCATACAGTCACTTTGCTTTAGTTAGGTGATTTGCATACTGTATATTGCTATGTATTGTCATGTATTGCTGTACATTGATGAAATCTGTACAGTTTTGACGTTCACAGTGTGAGAGTGATGTAACTTTGAATTTTTTTTGGAATTTTAATTTTTCTTTTCAGTATTTTAACAATTTGCTTCTACAAACTGGCCTGTCTATTGCAAGGATATACTTAAGTTGATGCTAACACCTAATAAGTTCATTTTTATTTCTTTTATAATTTTACAGGACACAGTCTCCCATCAGACTTGGAACTACAAAGCAGCGAGGAATTTACATACAAGATGCAAAATATGGAAGTAGAGAATGCAATGCTGAAGAATGAACTTAACGTCATGAACCGAGAGGTCACGGAACTGCTTGAAAGGTTACGCAAGACGGAGGATGGTAATGATGTAGATAGTTCAGGTAGAGAATTTTTTTATAGCTTGATTGCATGTGAAATGATGTCCGTCTTCTGTGTAACTAAAAAGGTTTGGTGGTTTTTTATTTTAAAGGTACAAATTAAATAGACAGCATTCATTGTTTTTGAGCCATTTTCACTTAGACTTAGGCTAACCAGTAGTTCGAAGCTTTAGTTGTTTTTTTTAATAATATTTATTCCCTAGTTTCTGCCAGCGGCTTCGCCCACGCGAAAGTCGGAAACCACCTCGGGGGTGGGGTTTCATAAAATCCGTTCTGTTCCGGATGTCTATACCCGTTAAGGAACCTACCTGCCAAATTTTAAGTTTGTAGGTGTTATATTTTCTGAGATTTCGTGCTAATCAAAAAGTGGTATTTCGCTTTTCTATATATATATATATATATATATAGATTTATCTTTATAAAAAATCTCCTTCTAGCTCAATTTTTGCTTCGTAAAAATATTTTAATCATTATATTTTGTTGTTTGATTATTATTTAAAGAAATAATAAGTCCAACCACAGAATTTTATTTGGTCCTGACGTCAACCTAAAGAAGGTTATTACTAAATCAATGGCCGCCTTGGCTGGCCAGCCTCAGCCGCGGCAGTGAGCGAAAGCCGTCTGCGACGATTGGCACGTGTGGGGCCGTCAGAGGCCTACAGCGCCGGAGTCGTGACAGAAATCATGCCTGCTACGTGTTGCATGCTCACTTGAATGCTGCATGCTTGCTTGCATAAACATACTGAGTTATATTTGTTGCCATATATTAATATTTTAGAAGTTTCCTGCTTGAATGCATGTTACAAGATGGTAAAAAATAACAACCATACTGAGTTATATTATTTCGAGTGGCTTACATAGAACATAACTAGTGGCTAAGATCACATTATATTCAGACGCGCGTCGATTGTGGCTGACTTAGTAATTTAGAAAGCAATTTAGATAATTAGAGGTGAATAATGTTATGAAGTCTGTTTAATTAGTACCCTTATCTAAATGGCTGATGTCAATTTTTTATGTTAATGATAAGGATATTATCAACATTAGTAATATCACAGTTCATTAAAGCGTTATGTTACATAAGCTTATGGAAATATTGTAATTTAACATATTAACACATCACGTGTCGGAGTTTCGGACCAGGTTAGGGTGGCTGCCGATTCGGCGTCGGCGAGTTACCCATATCCTATCCGTTCTCAATACTATCCTACACAATCCCAATGCTCCTCAATACCTTCGTGAACGCTTTGAGTACCTCGTTCCGAAGGGTAAATTCTGTTGCTCTACCAAGTCTCTTCTCCTTTGTACACAGCCGCTATGGCGGCTCCTATACTGTAACTGCAGTGCGTCTCTGGAACTCTCTTCCACATTCCCTTCGCGACAGCCCTTCTCTTGATATCTTTAAGAGGAAAATTAAAAAGCACTTCCGTTCTCAATTGACATAATACTAGTATTTATTATATATTTATGAATGTATATATATATTAATGTAAGTGTCGATTGTACACTGGTTTCTCCCCTCTATTTAATCACTCTCTGTAAGTTAAAGGTTTGCTGGGAAAAAACTCGTTGTTGAGTTAAGCTTGCTTTTGTATATGATTTGTTAAAATCATTGTATGTATACTATGTATTTGTGTACAATAAAGAATTAAAGACAAATGTTCCCACTGCTGAGACTCGAAGGGTTCTCTTTGTGAGAGGGTGTGGGTGGTAATACATCTTGTGGGCCCAATACTGAGCAGGAAAATATGTAGACTACCAGTGTTGACGGCCAAAAATGAATATAGTAAATTCCAATTAACCCAACAACTGTCACACGTGACCTGAACTAGAGCTGGGCGCCGAACGCCACCGCACATACCTACCTGCCTTAATATTGTATTCGTTATATCTGTTATTTTTATATTGTATTTTTGTGTTTAATTCTCAACTGAGTCACCTAAACATCAGTCCAATTCTAATTCTTTAATTCTTTATTGTACACAACAACATAATATAGATCCTCATTCACACCCATTCATACTAAAAAAGGACTACTCATGATTTTTTTTTTAATTTTAGAAATAACAGATATCCGTATGAAACAGAATACTTCAGAGGTCATGAATCGACATCTGACCCTGGAGAAGCAATCGCTGACGTCACAAGTGGAGATTCTGACAATGAAGATACAGGAACAGAAAAATGCTGAAGTTGCCAAGTATAAGGATATTAACCAAAGATTAGAAGTCGAAACTTCAATATTGAGGAATAGGAATTTGGAGATGGAAGAGAAGTAATTGTTTTTTGTTGAAGTATTTATTCTTTTAGCGTAGAGTCAGACTGCTCTAACGTAACATGCTACGTAACACGTCAAGACAGCCGTCCCCATCGTCGCAATCTATCATGCCATGTAACAGAATTCTCATAGTGAGGACGCCTTGCGTGTACCGTGCATACTGCGTATGCGAATAGAAAAATTAAATATAAAAAATAAAATAGGCTAGGTACGGAAACCCGCTGCGTCTACACTAATGAAATGCTTCTTTCGTGTCACCTTGCATGTTACGTAACAACAGTCTGTACCCTGCAAAAGGCATCTTGTATATTAATAAACTTGATCGTAAGATGTTCGACCTGATAACGATATGGGGATAATAATAACTGATGAAATTACTTTGATTAATAGGAAACCTTAATAGTTCAATCTTCAAACATCCAAAGAGCATAATGTAAACCGAGCATTTTACTCTCCAAGCACTCCCCATTGTTTCTGATAATTTATGTGCCAGAACAAAGTTGTGAGATTCTAGCTGACTTCGAGTCAGCTAGAATTTCACAAAAAAGAAGTAGATGAAAAGGAATAGATATTTTTGTTTTATTCACGCCCGAAATCGCATCAGATCAATCTTATGCAAGCGGTTAGAGGGTTATGAATCTAAAAACAAATGACAATATACTTTCAGATACAAACAACTGCAAGAAAGCACAAAAGACAAAGAAGCTATACAAACTAAACTAGAAAACGATCTAAGACATGCGCAGTCAACCGTCAACGATCTGCAGGCGAACTTGCAGAAGACCACGGAAGAGTGCAGGAGGCTGGAGAGGGACTGGGAGGCTTACAAGCTGAGAGTGAAGAATATGTTGCAAGCGAAGGATTCTGAGATACTGAAGCTGCAAGAGGGGGTCCATGTTAGTGATGATACGCAAGCTTTGATGGAGGAGATGGAGCATTTGAAGTAAGTGGAATTCCTTGCCCGAGTCTGTGTTTCCAGCTCCCTTAGCCAAGTCACGAATATTTCATATCGACTTTCTTTCTACTATCGATACACCTCAGCGTAGTTATCGTTAAACATCATAAAACTATAAGATGTAGCAATAATCACCGTAGAAACGATTACATTTCATTCTGTAAGTTTTGAACGATGTGAACTTCGCTACAAATTTTGTTGAGATGATGTCATGATGTCATTCCATTTGATTCGTTGTCTACTAGCGTTAACAATTCTGCCCTCATAAGCCAAAAAGCGTCATCTCAAAAAAGTGAGCCTAGTTACATCTTGGGGGTTTTTAAGTCAAGAGTGAATAGGTTACACCTAGGCAAGCGTGCTCCATTGTCGATCACACCGTCACTATCCATCACGTGAGAAAGTGGTCAAACGTGAGCCTATCAATTAAATGAAAATTCTCTTCCAAAAGCCTATTATAATCTGCCCTTAGGCTACGCCTGTATTCAAAACTTTAATATGTATATCGGTTTCGGATTTGAATGGAAAAAAAATGTATTACGCCAACCTCAAATTAAACGGGACAAGGCCGGACGCAGGTTTTTATTAAAAAAAAAAATCGTTTATCCTTTCGGTACAATGCGTTTCAAATGAGAATGGGATCGATTGCCATATTGTGACGTCACGACTTACTGTCAAATCGAGGCAAGATATTTTAAAAATACAGTTTTTTTAAGAAAAACAATAATTTATTTACGAACTGTGAACGGTAAAAGTTTCAACAGAATAAAGTTCTTCAATTTTACTCAACTCCGAGTTCTTAAATTTTGCAAAAATATTTTCGATTTGACAGTACTGCGTGACGTCACATCCTGTCAATCGATCCTATTCTTATTTGAAACGCATAGTACGGTAAGCAGCACATCAGAATACAACAAACTGTCAAAATTCTGCAAACGATTTTCAACTCTTAACCGTAATATAACAAGGTTCAAAATGTATTGGAGAAATTTGACAGATTTGTAAAGTCTGATGTGCTGCTGACTGTGCTTCATGACATACCTACTTCTTAAGACTAGTTAAGTCGTTAACATAGCGATTACTACTTCAGAGAGGAACGCGACGAACTCCAAGACACGGTGGCGACGGTTCGCTCTGAATGTGCGGACATGAAGGTGTATGTACAACAAGCGGAGGCACGCCATAACGCGGCCGAGCGCGTCGTGGCGGCGCTGCGAGACGCGCTGAGGGACGAGCACGCCGCCAGGAACAGAGCTGACGCCAGTTGTGTCGCTGTTGCCAAGGTAACTTATTACTGCTTCGCTTCGTTTTTCTAATGCCCGCAAAGCGTGCAATTGAGCTAAGGCTCAATTCTAAAGACTTATTAGTCTTGCGGTCAAGCGCGAACCAATCAATTTAAAAAAAAATGGGGTAGGTAGACTTATAGCCCATTCATGACTTCGGCTTTAACGGCGGACGAGGCGGTGTCGGTACGCGATTGGTCGATCTTTGTGCGTGCTTGTGATGTTATAGACGACGCCGCTCTTAGCGGCGCGCGCTCGATCAATCGGCCTCCGAAAAGTTACTTACGTAAGTAACTAATATTATAAAAATTAAAAAAGAAAATATATTTTATAAAGTGCTAGCCTTGTAGTCAAACAGGTAGTTCACATTGATCGGTAGCTCTCCTACTACAGACATTCATTTGTTATTTTGTATCAGATTACCATGTTATTTTTATCCATAAAGTATCAGCGATTCATCATTAAAAAGTCATAATGACACAGATTCAAAAAATGAAACAGATTATCAAATTTGTCAAAATCAACAATTATGAAATCAATGATAAGACTATTCTAATACTATTGTCATAGCAGACTCGAGGCCCTGGTCATGACTTGATCCGATTTTACTGTTAATTATTTTAAACTAGCGACCCGTCCCAGCTTAGCATAGGTACTGATATTTAATATATTATGCACGTATTATGAACATAAAACTTCCTCTTGAATTGCTCTATCTATTTACAAAAACCGCATCAAAATCCGTTGCGTAGTTTTAAAGATACATAGGGTGGAAGCGACTTGGTTTTATACTATGTAATGATATATAATTATTATTTTTTATATTTTACAGGAAATGAAAGCTGTACAAATGGAGACAGCCCAAACAATAGCTAGTTTAAGAACTGCTTTGCGGGATAAAGAATACGAACTGAACCAGCTCCGTGACATGTCCTCTACGGTCCCAACTTCGGACTCAAGCACGCTGAACGTCGCGGATTATGATACCATAGACAATAACAAGGTTCACTATCTGACGCAAACACTTGTGCAAAGACAAACGAAGATTGACAACTTGCTGGCTGAAAATAATATGCTTAGGATACAGTTGGAGAAATTAGAAGTGAGTGTTCTTTTTTTGAATTTAAAAGCGCGCGAATATTTTCAATTTTTTTCTTTTTGTATGAGTCACATGATTTCTTATTTATGTAACAGTTAATAATAATATCGATAAAAAATAGGGATTGTATTCCGTACCTCGGCTGGTTTTAGTCATCGACTTATATCTTAGCTATAGCACGTTCACAGAAAATACAGATCAAAATGCTGAAAAGTTTATGCAAAGTTAAGACTTTTGTATTAACTTTTCAGTATTTTGACAAATAGTTTCTATGAACGTGCTTGTCTATCGCTAGAATATAAGCCGTTGGGCAAAATATTGTAAAATTTTACTTGATCGTTTGACTTTTTTTTCAGTCAAAATTAAAATCTGAGTTAACAACACAGCGCGAAAAAGTATTAACGCGAAACTCACACAGTGTGGTTCACCTACAAGAGAACGAGAGTCGCCGAACTCGGGGGTACAATACGTCCACATCGCTTTCTGCGTTGTCGCTGCGACTGGGCGTCATGGTGAAGCGATACCCCTTGCTTAGGATGTTTGTCATCGGTTATATGGTGAGTCGAGTTTGAACTGTCAATTGTCATTGATTGTGGGACTTTCACCCCGTGACGTCGTGCGTGTGTCATGTGCGGCGACTCCTGTCGCGGGAACCGGATTATTACCTGCGCAGTTTGATTAGTTTAACTTTAACAATGTGCATGTAGTCGTTCAATTAAAATTTTAATGTATTATTATGCAACGGATCCTCGAATATTTGTATAGGACCGCGAGTGCGCCTGCTTAGCGCAGGTTGTTGCTGTCTGTCCGTCTTGTCACGGGATGACTGTAGCCTTTTAGCCTTTTGGTAATGACATAGATTTGGCAATGGAGTCATTTGTTGTTACAATTTAGGAGTGGCATATTATATGTTAAAGAATGCACACTCAAATACGAAGTAAATCAGTGCTACACAAGTTAAACTACATATTTCCTGTTATCGTTTGTGAGATACAGCCCGCTATCAAAGACAAACAGATGGATAGACAGCGAAGGCCTCAGCGGTCATACTGCAACCTTCCTGCCCTCCTTTTTCATTCTACCTCTCTTTTTATTAGAGTTTCGTAACCCTAATGAAAAAGGGGGTAACTCAGTAATATACAGTACACCAGTATTGGCGAGTCTGAACTTCAGGCTTGCGAATGGTATAAAAAAATGTCATTTGCAGTTGTTATTGCTGTTAACAACTTTTATTGGCGTTTATTTTTTTACGAGTGTACCAACGCTAAAGTTCGCAAAGCCTACCTTCAGACTTGCCGTGTTAGTACGGCCGTACGGTAATATAATAATTTGAGATTTTGTCCGCAGGTCTGCTTACACTTCTGGGTCATCACAGTTTTATTCACAAGCACGCCAGAAGACTACGTCCCATCGTCTAAATCTTAGTCCTTACGGATGACAGAATAAATCTGTATATAATTATTATTCCACTAGTATGGATTCCATTATGAAACTAGTTAAGTTAAATTACTCATTTAGATTCACTTGAAAAGTTATGAAGCAAGAAATGTATCAGCTTTAAGTTATGAAGTAGCATGTAGTTAATTTCGGTAGAGATTTTTCTTCTATTAAAGTTGTTTCGTTTTAGCATGGCAATAACGGTCATTGACCCCATCTACATGGACTATATCCTGTAAGAGCATGTAAGATATCTTTATCCTAGGAGTTTGTTCCTCCAGCAGATAATTACGATTTTTTTAAATTTATTTAATTGTGTGCGCTATCGTAGTCCACGTCATCGCTTACTATCAGCTATTTTAGCCAAGTTACCTTCGTTTAGCTAACATCGAACGCCTGGAATAGGCCACGTCTCCAATTCCTTAGATGACATTAGAACTAAGAAATTTGGGCGTGGCGTGTTGAAAGCGTTCTCGAAAATTGGCGTTTTAAAGTGCCCATGTAGGCCCATGTGAAATAAAATATTTTGACTTTGACTTTGTTCGACGTTAACGAAACGTGTAACTTGGCTAGGGACAGGTAATATAGTGGTCAAGCGCGATTCTATCAATAATAAAAAAGATATATTCTGAAAAGGACAATTACCGCTATTGCCATAATATACGAAATAACTATAGATAAAAACTATGGTTTCTAATAGCGTGATCAAGTTTCTGATTTGTGGATCGGCAACTTAATCTCATATCAACTTTTTTGATTGGTTGATTCAAGTCGGGTTTTTTATTTCAATTATTTGTATCAAAAAGTAGATTTATCCAAAATCACATATATACACCTATTTTAGAAACCTTTCAAATTTAGTGGAAGGTATACACAAGGTTGGCATCAAAAGCAAAAAAAATCTTTACAAAACCAACTACTTACTGCAGCTGCCATTTCTCATTCCACCAACGTAATAAAACTCAAAATCGGTTGAATGGACAGTAGAAAAGGTTTTCTTAAATGTGTAATGTTATTTTGAACGGAGTATAGTGCGAGTTTGTTTTACGTTAACGCAAAAATAAGTTTATGACGTTCGGCGCTCCGATTGGTCTGCTTCAAGCTCTTAACCAATCAGAGCGCTTAACGTGGTAAACATTGTGTTAACGTAAAAACAACTCGTATTCAGCACAAAGTATGCACAAACTTAAATATTACATGACCTCCGTTAAAGTAGCCACACACGTTAAGGTATACCTAACAGTTGCCTGTCACCTTTAGGTTACATGTGAGCAAAAGAGATAGCAAAGTATTCCCACCTGTTGACCTCGACTGTTTATCACACTGGACTAGCTGGCTAAGTGCTTTTGTCCCCGTTTGATATTCGCCATATTGGCGCTGTCGTCCGTAGTGAGTGTCTGCGGTACTAAAACTATTACTAGTTTAATAGTAAGCGGCGCGACATTACTGTCGCGTCGCTTACTATAATACAATAAATATTGTTTTATATAATTCTTGAAGCAGGAATAACATGGAATTCAAAAGAAATTAATTCGAATTACAAAAATACTTTAGAGTACTCTTCTATGTAACCATTTTAATTATACGTCAAAATTAGTTCTCTGGACGCTCACGAGTGGCGCTTCAAATAGAAACAAAATGTTATCTGTCAAACGTATTGAACAGCCTGACCAGTGGTAAATATTAGAGGTCAGTGTTCCCACCTCATCACTAATACTCGACATATGAAAGAAAATACCCAATTACCAATCAAAGATGTTGATATGAGCTCTTATAAAAGATTCAAATTTAGAAACCAGAAAGTATTTTTGTATTGCCAGTCGCAACGTTCCAAATGTATTATTTTTAGAAATAAATTTCTTAATTCGTAATGTATTTTAGTAATTAAATTTTCCTATTTAGTATCTTGATTCGTGGTGCTAAGTGGATGTGAAAAATATGTAAAATTATTGTGTATTATAATGTAAATATATAGACGAATCTCGCCAGTGCTCTATGATATAATTGGCCATAATATTGTACCTAATCTGTTGTCTACGTTTTGTTTTTATTGTTGGTGATGATTTATTTTGTTTCGTAATTTTCGTATTTATTTTTATGAAGCATATTATTGTTTTGCCGACGGGAAAATGGGCTAAATAAATTGTTTATAATATATATTATATTGTATTTCATTATTCCTGAGTAACATAGACACAGTCATCTGTTTAACTGATGTTCTTTTTGTTTTTGGGAAATCGTGACCTGGTAACTAATCAAACATGACTACGGGCCGTCGTTGTCCACCTAAAAATAAACATTTTTGCTCGATTTTTTTAAACAAATTTTTATTTATAAACTAGCTTTGTGCCAGCGGCTTTGCCTGCGTGAAAGTAAGGTTCTCCATACAAACTTTAAGACCCCATTACATCCCTTTATGAACTGAATTTTGAAAAACCCTTTCTTAGTGTACGCCTACGTCGTAAAAGGTAGCCTTGTTCAAAATTTCACGCTTTACGCTCATAGGCCCAGTAGTTTCGGCTGTACGTTGATATGTCAGTGAGTTTCTCGTTTTACATTTTATAGATGACGTATATACGTAGGTAGGTAATTAGTGTTCCGTGTCTTATCGTCTGTCAAAAATAATGTTACAATACTTAACATGAGTAAAATAAAAATAAGTAAATACCTATATCCTGACTGAATGGTCACAGTTGGTGTTGATGGCAATTACCTACAAAACAATAGAAATTCCAAGTAAATCTCAATCTTCCGTCGATTAATGTAACGGCAATTTGAACAGTAGTGTATTAATATTATTTACAATGTATTTGTTTAGTTAATGTGTTCACTGTAACGAAACGAACAATACAATATGTACATGTCGGAGACGGCGTCGATTTGTTGACAACAAGACAAGGCACGCCATCTAGTGGCAACTAGAAGAACTAAATAAAGATGGCGCGCTTGACAGAGTCGGGACGTATCCGCTTTGCTACGAGCTTGCGGAGGAGGGAACCCGCCCGGGAAGCGGACGCACACTCTCAGCCAGGCCGTCGCAGAGTCAAGACGTTCTGAAACTGTCTGTTTTGTTGTAATTTGTAAAGTGATAACAGTGCACTGTACCGAAATGTATTGAGAAGTAAACCGATTCAACTCCTACCCGTTGTTATTCATTGCACGATACCCACACAGACCCACATGATAGATCTGATATACCAGAGCTCGAAAACCATCCTGGACACGAGCCGACATACATAACTTTAATGACTAATTAAAGACATACTTTGCAGTGTGAGAAATCAAATAAATTATTTGAATTAGATTTTAGATTTCACGGTGTTGGTTTTTTTATGGTAGGTAAAAATCACCGAATGAAGAATCCCGCCCTTGGACTGAGCGGAAAACAGTGTCAGACTTACCTACTGACTAAACAATCTACCCCATTCCTACGTAGCCATAAATATACCAGGGCCAGAGTCATCCTTTCAGAAGCGAACCCTTGGCCCCAGTTGGTTTCGACCCTCTGCAGGGTCTCTATGAGATTTCACGGTGTTAGATTTCTACTATAAAATAACATTGTAATGACAAATGGGTTTTTTAACGACTTTTTTTTTGCTTTTAATGCCATTTTTATGCCTACGGAATAAAAGTTAAAATTGCTTGAACAGACAGTAAAAAAAGGTTTCTTTAAAAGTCTAATCTTAAACGCGAATAAAGTCTCCCTTATTTTTAGGGTTCCGTAACGGGACAATAAGGCTAATTAGACTCCGCACAGTTTGTCACCAGGCTGTATCTCATGAACCGAGACAACAATTTCAACTGTCTAAGTTGAAATTTCACCGATGAAGTATTTTTTTAATTGCTATAAACTTGTGCTTGACTGCGATCCCACCTGATGGTAAGCAGTGATGCTATCTTTGATAGTTTTTTTTATGGTGTGGTAGTAGTTTATTAAGAGCCTATGCATTCTAGCCTTGAAGACACCTTAATTATAATTAGATGGAAAGACTGCAAACTACTTAGCTGGCAAACTGTTCCAGTCTCTCGATGTACGCGATATAGGCGACGAGGCGAAACGTAAGGGTGGATATTCGCTAGGTTGTCCGATGGAAAAATTGAAATGGCGGAATCAAATCGTGTATTTCTGTTATCGCTTTATATAACCACACATAAAAACAATGAAACAAATAATTATCTTAATTGGGCTCTTATACATACGAGTATATATATAGTAAACGTGATTTTTTTGTTGTTTTATGTTACGAACGGTACAGAAGATTTCGTGCGCGAGTTCGACTCGCACTTGGCCCATTTTTATTGAACGTCATTGGTAAGTTCGGTCAAGACTATCAGTTAACGATTTACTGTTGTGGTTTTGTGGCTATTAAAGCCTTTGGTTTCACGTAGACAGAGTCCCCCACACACACATTTATAGACAAATCAATAAGTATATATAAAATGCAATACCACTGTTCGTTGTAATTTTATAACTCAAGAACGGGGTCACCTATCCAAACCAAATGCTTAGACTTTGTAGCTCGGGGGCCTATACTAAAAAATTAACCTCTTATTGAACTAGCGAAAAATTCTTCGTCCTTAAAATAATAGTTTGCAACACTAATTATGGTAACTTGTTTTATTTAGTAAAAGTCTGACTCTCACATCACCTAGAGCAAAAGAAGTTATTTGCTGGTTTCCAATATATAAAAAAATGGGGCCCCAGTTTATTTTTGCTTAGGGGCCGTTGAACGTTTAGCTACGCCACTGAGCATAACAAAAACCTGCGTTTTAGGTGTTGAACACTGTTAATATGTTGTATTCTAAATTGGCACAACGTTATTCGATACGCGGGTTTTGTAGTACCTTATGTTACATTGATATTAATAGGAACGGCAAAACTTAAGTGTGTGTGGTGGTGTTTGTATGTTTTCATTGCTCATATTTTGAAAGTAGGTATGAAGTTGCCTGCGGAACGGATTGAAAGTAGTTCTTTTTATCCCTAGGGAGAATTACTTTCAACTGACAGTTGTCAAATTATTAAAAAAAAAACTAGTTCTATTTGTCATTTTTATTGAACCGTGACCCAATTTCTATACACAAACATAGTAACACAAAGATAGTAGTAATTAAAGTATAAGTTTTTTTGTAATTACTTAATTTTAATTTACTTTCAACTATTTCTTTAAAACTAATATATATTTTGGAAAACATGTTGACTTGACCCATTTTTACAGCAATAAAATTAAAAAGTATTGGCTGAATAACCGGCCGAGCACTAAAAAAATAATAATAAGCGGTTTTTTTAATGACTTTATCCTAATTTTCAAAGACGCCTTTTTACTTTGATAAAAGAACGGCATTTAACGAAAGCCCTAGACATCCAAATGGATGGTTAATTTAACTATATGGCTGCGAAATATCTATCTGACTTTTAGTTACGACGGATATACCTAGGCCATAGGGACATGCCAAAGTCTGAATAATTTGATAAGGGAAAAAATACACATAAGTATGTACATGGTATGGCATAGTTAAAGATAATATCTACATTGGCGTTTCCGATGAGTCTCAAGATTTCGTAATAAAAACGTGCACAAATCATTATTTGTACGGTTCTTACAAGAGTTTATTTGTTTGTTTTCCCTGTACCGACCTACTTAATCTGTTGTATGAGGATCTTTATTGAGGGCAAATACAATATGACATTATGTATATTTACAAGACTTGGCAGTGACATCTTTTGGGAAAGGTTTATGTTTGTGGTTAAATATCAACGTAAGAGAAGATACTTATACTTTTTTTTGTTGTGAAAATATCCAATGACTTCTTTCGATCTAGGGCAGAGTGGGAGAGCAAAAGGGAAGGCGTCTCAGATTTTACTGACTAAACTCCATAGAGGGAACTCGGGTTCCATCGGACATCATATGGTCAATACTTGTGTAGGTATACCCATCAATAATTCAAGTGCAGGCACGGGAGTTATGGAGCTAAATGCTGTGTTGAAAAATGTTCACATGTGTATCAAACGACGTTATTCAGTACCTACACTTACGAAGAAATAAAAAAAACGTGGTTTGACCGGCAACTTTTGGGAGTTACTTAGCGCCCAACCTGATACGATAATTGTAATTAATCGTGGTGGGGACGAGCTGGTGCACTTTTCCGCACTAGTACAGAAAACAGAAAATTGCGTGCCTAAAAGCAGTGGAATAATAGATTATCCCACTGCTTTTAAGCACGCAATTTAAACCAGCTTTGGTTTTCGAGTACCCAAGTGTATTGAAAAGTAAATAACAATATTGTTTACAGTTAATCCGAACATTAACTGCAATTTGTGTGATGTGGGTTATAAATTAAATTGATTTGAGGACACAATACAGTTAGGTATCATTTACGTAAACCAGTCGACGAAGTAGGCGATCTGCTTTCGAAAAATGCATTGTATGCGCCATGTCCAGTAAACGGTGCTTTTTGTAAATCTCCCCTTTCTCTTGAAGATATAAACAGAGACAGTAGATATAATCGGGCCATTTCGGGCGAAGGGTGATGATCTACTCTAAGCTACATCCAACTAGATTTCACATCAAATCATCTTGCATAATTAAGTATCCTAAGCATAATCAGCTCTATAATGGTTCAACCCGCTGGGATTCAGGGCTTCTTGGGAATGGGCAGCAATTTACTTGTCGGTCCCAGTGTGGGTGTAAAATTATGAATAACTAATGTTGAAAAAAAAAGAAACTATAAAAAGTATTAAAAAAAAACAAACACTGATTTGACTTACCGACCTAATTATTTTTCACCTAAACGTCATTGAATTATATTTTTATATTTACGTTGCATTTAAAAAATAGAAGAAATAAGAAACTTTGTTGGTTGTAAAGGGCTAAATATGCCTTCTCTCAATCAACTTTTCCCGTTTGTGATTAAAAAATATTGTGTAAGATTTGTTGTGCACTATTTTAATAAGATTTTTTAAGAGTGGCCTTCCCCACTTGCCTATCATTGTCGTCAAGCATGGTTTAAAAGCTTATTGCTTCATCTAACGCTATCCAACGCGATTTTATATTAAAAGGAAACAGGAAAAAAGAGACTTAACACGTGAAAATTCTTTGGCACTTGGGTAATTCCATTTACTCGAAAGCCAAAAGAACTTTCCGCGCAGTCGACATAGATCAGCTCGTACAAAATAAAATGCTTAGTAGTCACTGTTTTATTTTGTACTAGCTGTGCCCGCGACTTCGTCCGCGTGGAATAGTTATTTTGGGCATCATATTTATTTTTGCAAACAACCTCCTCAGCTTTATAAATTATAGCTGTTACCCACGACTTTGCCCGTGTCAATTTCTGTTATTATTTTAGACAATTTAGTTTTTAAAAGAACATAATTATCTAAAAGTACTTCATAGAGCTACACCCCAACTTGGGCACGCCATAATCTCGGCGGTAAGTCCCCTCTTTGAGGCGTGATATCTATCACGGCATCCTCACCTTCCGCATGACGTAGGTTCTCACCGGACATGGGAAGAAGGAAGAGACGCCCGGGTGTCGCCGCTGTATGGTCAGCCCGGAGGATACGGTGGAGCACACGGTGGAGGTGTGCCCCGCTTGAGAAGAGCATCGCCGTGTCCTCGTGGGGGTGATCAGCGGTGGCGACCTCTCGCGCCGGGCCTTGGTTCAGGCCATAGTTCGCAGCGAAGAAGAATGGCAAGCGGTCGCCTCCTTCTGCAAGGCACTAATGCTCGTAAAGGAGGAGGCCGACCGCATAAGGCAACAGCGCCCTCGCCGTAGCCGTCACTGCCGCGATCCCGCCGATATCCGGTCTCCGTAGACGCTGGCTTGTGGACGGTGAGCAATGGGTAGCTCGCCGTCCGGTTGTCTGGTAACAGTCCAGACCGAGACCAAGTCGTCGACGGCGTGCACTGCTCCCGCGCGCCTCAAGGTGTTGTCAGCAAACTGTGGGGCCCTTCAGGGGCGAAGCCTCCTGCAACTGAGGGTTGTTGCGAAAGCGTTATACCGGGGCTCTGGGAATATGGCAAGGGAGGAACGGGGTAGGTTGTTTAGTCAGTAAGAGTCTGACACTGCTTCCCGCTCCGCCCAAGAGCGGGATTCGTCATTGGATGATTTTTACCTTCCATAAAAAAAACCTATCCGCGCCGCCCGCAAGCAACCCCTCTCCTCGCCCGCCGGCCAGGCGCAGCGTCAAGTTTAGCACATCATGCATCGCGTGTGAATTTTATATCGGAGTTATTTTAAAATTGTAATATCTTCTAAGATGTTCATTGAAATTAAATGATGTCAAATTTGTTTACAATTACATACTCTTAATCAACAACACATTTATTTGGATAAAGATTATGTTATTATGTTGATAGAACTCTAACAAATAATCGGTAAAAATTGGCTAAATTTGATTCGCATAAAAACGGTTATAATAAGTTAATCTTAAAAGATAGACATATACTGTCGCGGACATTTTTTTAGATCATTTTAAGAGGAATAATTCTTTCCTACATATTTTTTTGGTATCTTAAACCGTTTTGGCAGCGCACGCAACGGAAGCCCTCAAAGATGAATAATTTTCCCCGTTTTTTCCACATTTTCCGTTATTTCTTCGCTTCTATTAGTCGCAGCGTGATGTTATATAGCCTAAAGCCTTCCTCAATAAATGATCTATTCAACACAAAAATAATTTTTCAATTCGAACCAGTAGTTCCTGAGATTAGCGCGTTCAAACAAACAAACAAACTCTTCAGCTTTATAATATTAGTATAGATGAGACAGAGCCAGTTGTAGTCACAACTGGCTTTTAATCTATGGTTGCGAGGTATGGGATATATTATGTAGTAAAAAAAAAATTGGAGAGAAAAAGATGAATGATGAAGAAATAGATACAGACTATTGACACAGCAGTCAGACAAGAATGAGACATAAATAGTGACCAGTAGAAATGGGAATGCCTTTGGTAAAAACCCGGTTAATATAGACGTAGTGGAAATAGGAAATTATAATGCTGGCGCCTATTTGTTATGAGCAATAGTGCAGTGACCTACGTACGTACAATCCTTGGGAAAAAGCGCTTTGAGGAAGCTTTAAGGATTTTCTCACAGCTACAATTCAGTGAATAGGTACTACTATCTTTTCACTGAATTTTAGTCACTCGTCGTCCCCACGTTAGATGAGGGATACCTACCTAATAGGTATGTCTGTAGAGGTGTGGAGTCTGTAATTGAAAACAAAATTTCAACCTAACCTAACCCAGCAGTGTCAGGATGCCTTGAGTTAAATAAATGATATTTATTTTGCATATAGTTTAAAAAACCTCTTTGATAATGCCATTTTCTTTTTACCCGACTACGGCGAAGCAAAAGGAGGGTTATGATTTTGACCTGTATGTATGTATGTATGTATGTATGTGGGTATGGATGTTCATCTGTTCCCTCGTAACTTCTAAACTACTTATCAGAATTCGACAAATGACATATCATTAGAAGCGTCTTAATTGTCCGCTGGTTATAGGCTATATGGGATTTCACAAAATCTAATGTGGCGCCCTCTAGCGGACAAAACATACGAAGTAAAAAAATAAAGTTAAGATAAATATGCCGTGTTTGGTATCATTTGAAAGCGCTTTACTTGTACATTTTGAATATATATATATTACTAGCATTTGCTTGTGACTTTACCTGTATTCATGGGCTGAGAAATCAATGAACCCAAGATTAACCTATTTAGAACTCCAAAATATGTTAAATAAAAATAATGAATGAAAAAAATGTGGTCGTATACCACTTTTTTTAATTTATTATTCTTATGGCATACGACCACGGCTTTCTTGTTTTCTTGTTTCGTACTTTTTAGAGCGTGTTTTTAAGTAGTCGGATGTTAGTTTTTAAACTTTATTTTATATGTCAAGCAAGTCATTCTGTCTCTAGAGATTACAGTACGGCCGTTGGATCTTGGCGAGACTAACTAAAGATAGACTCTGCGAATTTTAGCGCTTGAAAACTCGTACAAAAATAAAGGTTTTAAATATTGTTTTACAAGTTTTCAAGCGCCTCACTACGAACCTAATTTCAGACTCGCTAAGATTCGACGGCCGTACTGTACACGTTAATTCAAACTAGATGAACCAGTTAATTGGTTTGAGCTGGTCTTGTTTAGGGCAGTTTAGTAGTTCCTAGTGGTTTATCACAAGAAGACTTTAGCTTCTGACACAATGGCCAAACCTAAAATAGTACATTTTGATACAAGTGCAGGAAGTTTGTCATTGCGACCGAGGCGAAATTCCCACGAGCCGTAGGCGAGTGTGTTATGGAGCCGAGGGCTGCAATGACAAATCTGCACGTGTGTCAAACGACGTTTTTCAATACACTTACGACTTGTGAAATAAATAAAGAAAGAAAAAATGTTTAATCGTATCTCAAACTTACAGTAGAAATATGTATAATAATAAATGCATTCAAATCTGCTCTGAACAGTTTGGTTCTAATTTCGTGGGGGACGTCCAGCGACTCGTGGGGACACCTCGCGCCTGATTCGATAAACTAAGAAAAAAATAATAAGCATTCATTACCGTGACGATAAGGAAGGAATAAAAAAGCCCTTGTTGTGATAAACTCAAAAAAGCACTTGGGTGATATACATGCTATATTGAACCTAATAGGAGTGCGATAAGAGGCAGTTTTCGAGTAAGTGTATTGAAAATATTTTTTATTGCTTTGCAAATAATCGTAAATATTTGAATGTCCACGTCAAGGTAAGACCAGTTATTCATCCGATTAGGATTCGGTTTATCCGGTGTCAAAGTCACTTGGCATAGAGCTTAACATTTGAGTTCTTAGAAAAGAACTAAGTACTTTATGCCTTGCCTTCTTCAGCATTTTTTGGTCAAAGTCTTTAGGTATTTTTGGTGAGCCGAGAATTATATATGTACCTAGGTACTGCTAATAATGAAGATATCCGCAAAAGAACCAAGGTTGCCGACATAGCTAAAAGAAACGCCAAAAGTAAGTGTTAATGGGCAGGGCACATTGCACGCAGAACAAATGGCCGTTGGGGCCGAAAAGTTCTGGAGTGGCGACCGCGTATCGGAAGACGCAGCGTTGGAAAGCCTCCGACAACGTGGACCAATGACCTGGCCGGGGTTCCTGGAGACGTACGGGACCGGTCGTTGTGGCAACGCTTGGGGAGGCCTATGTTCAACAGTGGACGTCTTTCAGCTGAAATGATGATGATGATGAGGTACTGCTAGATTACCTGGGAGCACTGCAGTACTTCCAGGTAATCTAGCCAGTCACGCCATATTTTTTTAAAACCATTCAGAACATTATAAGTTGAACCTTAATTCGTACTTACTTAATTTCGTCACTGACACAGTTATTATCAAAATTATAAAGTTATTTTCAACATGAGACCGCAGATCGGATTTATAAGGTTTTAATTTCAACTCGATATCTCTACTCGTTTCCGATATAAAGGGTCTTGACAGACAGACAGGCAGACAATAAAGTAACTAATCCTATTAGGGTTCCATTTTTTCTTTTGAGGTCACAGAACTCTGCAGAGCACTAAAAAGTCACATATTACTTTTTATATAGATTGATGAGACTGATATTAAAATAATTTATAATATTTTGCACGAATTTCATAAATTTATAAACTCCTCCGTTGATGATGTCCAGTATAAAATTAATAAATCAAATGATTTATTAATTTTGTACATAAAAAAAAAAATGGTGATGAAATGAGAGAAAGATGAAAAATTATAAACATAATATTTCATCACCATTGTTGTCAAAAAGGGGAACGAAAACATCGTGCGGAGATGGGCAAGTCCTAGAACCAAAAATTCGAAGACATGACATCCACCAACTGATTACGATCGATTCTGTCTCCTAAAGAGAAGGCCTGAGTCCCAACAGTGGGAACATGGGCTGATGCTATCGTACTATGCTAAAATTATTAATAAATTATTTAATATTAGATTAATATTTATTTAATATTAGATTAATAAATATATTTATTTCATTAATGGACACCAAAAATTATAATCACGACCTTCGGTCTCTGTTTCGCTTTCATGGACGCTTTGTTGGTCGTCATTGACCCCTGAATGTCTATATAGACCACTTTGAATACGTTCTAACTCTTCAAATATCAAATCGGAATAGAAAATTTAAATAACCACCAGGTTTACTAAACAAATAAGTACAATATCTACCTACTGAGGTCCTACCACGAGCTCTTGAAGCGATCTATTTGACGACCTAACCTAAAATGGGATACCTTTTTTTCGCTAGCACACATGACGTTACGGCGGTAAGGCCCCTGAAGGCACGATACTCGATAGAACAATATGAGTTGTTAGACCAACTGACGACAAACAACTTAAATTAGACTGACGATAGCGTTAAATAGAACAAAAAATCTGTGAGTCATCAAGATCTATGAACGTGGGATAAAACCTTTTACAAAGTCGTGGTACTTGTAAAAACGAAAACCGTTCACAGATTCGAGATGCCACACTTAATTCTACAATCAAATTTCAGTTAAGTCTTCGCATACAAAGAGAATTTGTGTCAGATAAACATATACCTATATTCAGAGATGTAAATACAAAAAAGCGGATTAACAACAAACATCACTGATTATACACAAGCGATGGACCTTATGTATTCGACGTCGCACTTTGATAAACCGGTTGCAATGGTAGAAATATAATGAAACCTTCCTCGTAAAGTTGTGCGGTCAGTATCCAGTCGTGGTTTGCGCTCCAACTAGTGAACCCGCGTCGCGATAATGAGCATAAAATAAATATAAGTGCAAACCTAGCTCTAGTGTTAATAGACAAATGGTCTCAAAGTAAAGTCCGTATTATATTCACCTTGAACTTAAGTTTTTTTTATTGTGTTTTGGGTTTTTCTCATATTTATACTGTGATCGCCATGACTACGAGAATTTTTATATTTTTTGCTGGTGAGTTTGTTTCTGTGTTTACTTTGTTCATGTCTATTAAAGACTATGCGTATTTGAATAGAATGCTAATAGTTGACCAGTTCTCTTAGTTGTTCGCGTTTGACAACATCGTTTACCCTCTAAAATGCTAAAAGGTCGACGTTATTGATTGTACTATGTACGTAAAGACCTGTGTACTTAAGCTTGTTTTTAGCAAGTTCATGTCAATGAGCGTTCTGGACAGATAGGACAAAAAGACCAAATTGAATATTACTACTTACATTCCTCAAGTTTATAATATTTCACGAATTTCCTACGATATTGATTTCAAACTGTTGGGATATCTACATACCACAATATTGTCAAAAATTAGGGATCGATACTGTTACGTTACTTCGTCAAAATATTGTTGGTAATATCTGTGCTAAAACAAAATGAAAAAAAAAAACATTAAAAAATTTAAATCCTCAACAACATGATTTTCGATTCGAAGTGCATTGGGATGAGAATAGTTCCCCAAACCAAAGAGAGTAAATTTAATAATATGAATAGTCATTAAAAAGATGACTAAGGATTGATCGTCTTAGACTCGATGAAAGTTAGGTACCACAGGAGTACCACAGCTACAGAAACAGGATATTCTAAATTGAGTGATATCACAGACATTGACAAAAGAAGGCTACATAACATAAAAAGAAGAGTCATGGAAGACTAACTGGATTACGGCGCCTATCCCCTCTCCTAGAGAGGAGGCCCAAGTCCCATCAGTAGGAACATTATAAGGCTGATGTTATATGCCATGATATGCTTATGTATGCACATGCAACAGAAGAAGACATCATGATAAAGATACTGCTTACATCACAATAACTTGTATCTATCAGACCTGCGAAAGGAAAGATTAAAAGATAGACACACAATAGTGTTTAATAACAAGAATGTCTGTCCACAGAAATCATTCTTTGTGGTCGGTCTGGAGCTTTACGTTTCACCTGGCCCCAAATCAATTCGATACCCGTCGTTTCAGGTTGTCAGGTTTGCCGAAGACAGCTACGGTTTCTTTTATCTTATTGATTTCAATCCAAGGCCTGTTTGGATGATCAGAATCCCTTTGAAGTGTTTAGATCGTTTCACCACCATTTACACTCACTTTACTACCTAAAATTTGGCAGTCTCTTGTGACATTTATCCAACACTAAATATTGAAAGTAAATCTTCCTTCAAGAGTTAATTTCGGAACTACCACTCAAAGTCCTCTTGACCTTAGTTTAAGTCTTCATCATAATAATTGTCATATTTTAAGTTCTGTTCTGTACTTGAAGTTTATTTAAATAAAACATAGTGCGTTACAGATAGTCTCGGATGAGCAAATTCCCAGGATGCGACGAAAACACCGGTTGACAATGACTCTAATTTGGTGTGAGATATCTTACACTTTGTTTTCGCACCCGTAAAGCTGAAGAGAAGAGATTTGATAAATAGTCCCCAAATACGAAAATAGTTATTGACTATGAACCTAGACGATAAAGTGGGTCTAAGTTGCGAGTGCGATAAAGAATTCTGAACAGAGCCAAAAATTAAGAAGGGTAAATCCTGGACCCATTAGGGGATTTATTCAATTAACTCTCGAGCACAGCGAAGGAGGCGAGAGAGTTAATATAGAAACTTGATTGAAGTGAGGAAATCAAGCCCAAGATAAAGTTAGCTTTATCCTTGTGTTGGTGTTCCCTAGTTTTTATACCTTCTTCAAGATAAAAACAGACAATGTACTGATGTAGACTAATTTTTGTTAAATATATTTAGTGCTTATTATTTGTCGTTTTGACGTTTCAAATTCAAATCACTTTAAAAATTTAGGGGATGGTTATATAACATTAAATCCCTTAAAACATTATCGAGCAGGTGGTGTGAAAAATATAAAATTTTGTATGAACAATTTGGAAACGAGTTCAGCGGGGAAAACCCGCAAGTTCCGCATCATTTTGCAAACACCAGTAAGTTTGAAGTTTTCGAGCCTGTTCCATTCTGGTTTAACAGGTTTTTAAATAAATTGTCTCATAAGCATTTTTGTAATTTAGGATATCATTAGGCCCGCCTCTTTCAAATGTCATCAATTATCTGTGGTTTAGGAACTAAATTAGTGACTTATAAAACGGGTAATTTTGAGCTGTCAGTTCAGATTAACTTTCAATAATAAGTTAATTTAGTTAGAAGTATTTAAAATTTAATGAATCATCTATATCTGTGGGTTCAGTATTTACTGTAATGTCGCTGTTTTCGGGCTTAGTAGTACCACATCTTATAAAACAATAATTTCTTAGGTACGAGTAATAATATGATTATATCTTCAGAATAAAATATCATCTTCAAAATTTGTCATCATGATGATGATACATTGTGTTTATTATTAGTAAACTAGTACATATCCTTAGACTGCCCCAAACATCATTAGAACAACAAAATAATCTTCACTATATTTATCATCAGTCCTTATGATGTTAATACTTTTTGTATATGTCACCGGAAAATTGTAATAAATCTTTGTTAGGTTATATTTTTTTTTATAATACGCAAAAAACACTTTGTACACGATAAATCAAATCCAAATTCATAAGTTTCCAACATAGCCGTGTCGCATTTAGAAAAAAATTGTTTACAATTTGTCGCCATATTTTAGAGTCTTACGGAATTAGGAATTTACCGATGACATATACATTTTTTATTATTCCTCGTTTTACGACCTTGCCTTGTTTTTGGGTATCCAAGATGTCCATAGTCGTGATCAGAATTTTTGTTACCATGTAAATATTTATATGTCTAAAAGATTTTACGATTTTGATGTATGCTTGAAGTACATTTTCAAATACTATTTGAAAGTTAATTACATCTTAATTGCACAGTGATGAAATCAATTAAGTTAGACAATAGAAACCTGTTCGAAGTTTTATTTATCATACTAGCTATGAACGAATAAAAAATTACTGAGTACATGTGCAATAAAAACAGAAGATAATATACGTACATAAATGCTTGCAGTGTAAAGAACTAAAAAAAAAAATAAGAAAAATAGCTGGCTAGTGTATCGAGATTCCCCATTTGAAACAACGTCATTGCTTCGACAAAGATCATACTCCAATACTGATTTTTTACGTGGGAAACCATGCAATGACATTTACTTACTAAAATATCTTCGTTCAGTTACCTTTTGCGAAAGCCCTGGTAACTCTTTCGAACAATCTGCAGTCCTGGTAGACAGCATCGGCTCTAACTAGCCCCATGAATTTTGTGCGTAGAACTCAACTCAGGACTATATGATCTAGCCACTTCTCATGGTTTTGTCCACCGCTCTTAGTTACCCTTATCCTCATTTGACCTGCGATGAACTTCAGTGATCATTGTGGTTTTCTCCACACGACTATCAGCCCTATACAGTTGGAGATTTCAAAGCCTATGCTGTAGACATAGACAAAATTTCATACGTGTGAATGTAGGTGTCTACATACAAACTTTAGACTTCAGTTCCAACCCTCAGGAGATGGAGTTTTTGTAAACTTTTCTTGTTATTTGTACATATTATTGAAGTGTTCTGAGACGAAAGTTTTAAAACTGGGCGTGATGAGTAAGTGAGTGAATCAGAATGTTGCTTATTATAATACACTGATTGTACACAACGTTTACAATAAAAAAAAGTAGGACAGCTGATGGTCAGGCGAGCTTAACTTACAATGTGGTTTTCTACATCTAGAGAGAATAATTTTACACACGAGGATAACTAAAAAACATAATCTAAGATATCTTAATCACGGCAGTTTTTGTAGGCACTGCTGTTGTCGCTGCTGTAATGCTGCCTCAAATACATTAATATTTAAAAAAAGAAGAAACTTATTGGCATCAAAAAATTCATCCACATCGATATCAATGAGAAAAGTGCCCAGAACGATGGCACCATTGCCACGCTGAATGGCAATGCTGATACGCTGACAGAAATAAAGCCCAGCTCTCTGGTCACGCGAAGATATCGCGCACAACTCGATGATACTTTAGTGATCACCTAGTAGTTGACCACTAAAGTATTAGTATACTACATTGAAAAATCTATTACGAGACCGCTGACCGACTTAGATTGACCATTATGAATTAGCAGATTACGAACTTTAGCAAAATGACAATTGGGTCGTTTTAGAATAAGGATTTAAAAAAAAATACAGCTATTTTCCAGCACTATTGGCCCTGATCTAGAATTGTTTATTTTGAAGCAATCCGATTAAAATCTGGTCCAACTTACGTTATTGATAATGAAATAACTATTGGAGAGAAAGATTATTGTTAGCTGGTAAAGCATGACTATTAAGGCAGGTTATCGATAGGTCAGCTGTATAAGTATCGTGTGGACGATACTGTAATTATGTAGGTCTGTTGTTAAACATAACAGCACATCATAATAACTATATAAACAGAAATGGATTTACTGTGACTGTACAATGTTCAGAAACCAAGAGATCTTAAATCAAGAACGGTTAGTGGTTCTAGTTGTCAGCCCGGTTATGTCTGTCTAATGGACACTCCTCGACAAGCTAGTAGCTAATATCGATGACTGGTCCTCGTAGGTCAACGACCTACTAGAAAATTTAATAACAGTGGGTGCGAAGTGGTACCGCAACATTGTTTTTTATATTATATGGCGCAGATCTAATATGCTATAGTAGCTTTTGCCAGCGGCATCGCCAGCGCTTGTAATTAGAAAATTTATATAACTTATTCAATAAAAAATATTAAATTAATTATAATACAAGTTGATTTATTCATAGAAAATCTAATAAAGTTGAGATCTCTATTTACTTGTTAAATTAAAACCCAACCGATGAATTCTTACGTAGATTTGTAAATGTGTTCGGTGAAGCCCCCTGACCTTTGGAGAAGGAAATACCTAATAAGGAAAAAGAACCGAATAACGTAAATTAACGTACTAGAAAACGGAATTTGGATGGTATAATAAAGAGGAGGGATGAAACGCTATAGTTACTAAAAACAATGAGTATACATATAGAGAGGTGAAGAGGGAGAGAAAAGTCAATGAAAACAAAGATGAATTATGTGCATAGTTAAATGAAAGAAAAGGAAATTAGTGATTGTAAGACGGCTGACAAGACAGAATGGAAGAAAAAACGTGTTCCACCCTCCCCAATAACACGGGACTAGACCAGGAAGATGGTGATGATTAGGATGATGGTGAGATTTAATATATAATCTGACGCACTATAAAATCTTAAGAAATGCAAAAACTAATGAAAGAAAATGACACGGCACACAAATTTGGAGGGCCTGAGATGGCAGAATATAAATTGGAGAAATATAAAGAAAGCCTGCAGTTGGGTCGATTAAAAATAATAAAAAAAGTCGGTTGCTATACATAATGTATAGCAACTACTACTTGCCACACGTGTTATAGGTTCCTATGGCACGCGTGACAAGTGGTGGCTCGATTTAACATAATTCGGGCAAGCTAGAATAAGATGTACGGTCAGCAACACATCAGACTATACAAATCTGTCAGATTTCTCCAATACATTTTGATCTTTGTTATATTATAGTTAAGAGTTGAAAATCGTTTGCAGAATTTTGACAGTTTGTTGTAGTCTTATGTGCTGCTAATTGTACAATATGCAGGCGATTTTATACTGCACTAATCACAATAACAGCATAGATATGTATGCTATTACTGTGATTAGTAATATAGGTATATTAGCATATTTATACGTATTTGATTATTAGGGTCTCAGCACACATATGGGATCGGAAAGGGATCGTAACCGTAACGCCTTTCGCCTCGCTGTCAACCAGGCGTCAACCTACCGTATGCACGTAACGAAAGTGTATCAGCAGCGCCTGTACGTCAACTCGGCTACGGCTAGGCGACACCGCGCTTACGCCTCGCCGCCCCCTGGCTGACCTGGTTGGCACCAGATCAGTTTGAATCTTAACGTTAAGTGTAGCGCACGGTTATGTCTTGGTTTACAATACGTGAGTTGGCTATCATAGCCATAGCGGGAGGGGAAAGGGGAAAGGGTGGACGAAGAGATGTGAGCTCGGGTACGGAGAGACGTAAGCGCGGGGACGGAGAAACGTAAGCGCGGGGACGATGAGCCGTAAGCGCGGGAATTCAAGTTCGGAGCCTGTTCCGAGGCGAGGCGATTACGTTATTATTCCGATTAGTGTGCGTTGCAGTAGGGAGTTTAATACAAACCATTCTGAACGGCTCGAGGCGATACGGTGACGATCCCTTTCCGATCCCATATGTGTGCTGAGACCCTTACAAGTAACTTAATTTATTGAACGTTCTGTTATATATTTATTATGCAAACCTACCACAATATTGCTTTTTTTAAACCAATGGTTGACTGGTAGTGAATGCCTTGTTGTTATGTTATAAATATTTTTTCTCTATTGTTTAAGTAAACAAAAAACAACAAAAAAGTTGCATTTAATTTAGTTTCAAAATCAAAAGTTATATTTAATCTAGTTTCATCATTACATACTATAAAACAAAGTCGAAACCCGCTGTCTGTTCCTGTGTATGCTCATAATTTTAAAACTACGCAACAGAGCTTTTTTTATAGATAGAGGGATTTCAGAGGAAAGTTGTATGTAAAATACATGCGGGAAAAGCTACTGGCAGAGGCTAGTGTACAATAAATTACAAAATCAAGATTCTTTGAGAGCACCTCATATCCATTAAATTTTTTTATACAACATTAAGTGGCACATCCAATAAGGGATTGCCTGCTTTACACTAATTGCAAAAACCTATACACGTGTGTAGTTATATGTAACTATAAGGTTTATTTAACACGTCAATCAAGTTACCTGCTTCGATAAATAATCGGTTTTCCCCATGGGAAACTCCGCTTTTTAAACAGCTGATATATTTATACGCATGTAAAAGTAAATATAGTCATGCTGTGTGCATTTAGGTCAGTGACATTGATGACATTATAATTTTTCAATACACTTACTCGAAAACTGACACTTATCGCACTATAATTAGGTTCGACATGACACATATATCACCCGCGTGCTTTTTTTTCATTTATCATACCAAGGGCTTTTTTTTTCCTCCTTATCGTCACGGTCAAGCATAATTATTTTTTTTTTAAAGCAAAGAGGTGCAGATTTTTGAGGTTTTAATATTTAATTAAAATTTAAATCGTGTTTTTAACAGAATATAATAAATAAACATGATTATTTATGCAATAATTTGTTATTAACAACAAATTAACATTTATCTGTGTTCTAAATTCAAAAATATTTGAATTTCTATTCTTAATATTAAGTAGTATGTATAACGGTTTGATGTCTTTGCTTCTTTTTCATCCTGCAAAGGATAAGCGCGGGAAAAGTCTATAAATAATAGTCTTAATAAGTAACTTATTTATTGGTAGTTGTGAAAAATATGTTGAATGTAAGATATAAGAGATTTTTTTAGACAATAAGCTGCTGCCGTCAGATATTGTGCTTTACTATAATTTACTGCAATCTAAATGTAAAATGTACGGCAACTTTGGAAATTTTTCTTCAGTACCTAAGAAATTAACAAAAATGCGTCGTAATTTTCAAAGTAAGTAAGTGTAATATGTTCGTAAGTGTATTGAAAAACGTCGTTTGACACACGTGCAGATTTGTCATTGCAGCCCTCGGCTCCATAACACACTCGCCTACGGCTCGTGCGAATTTCGCCTCGGTCGCAATGACAAACTTCCTGCACTTGTATCAAAATGTACTATATTGTACAGCCAGCGGCGATAGTGGTTGGACATTTCAGAATAAAAATCGCGTCAAGCGCGAAATGAGGCCATCTAGCGTAAAATCAGATTAACATATTGTTATCGATAACATTACAATTTATTGTTACTAGATGGCGTTGCTGTGTCTTAATCACTTTGTTAATACTTCTTTTTATAGTTTCTTTTTGTTTCTACAAAGATTGAAATAATTTATAATTTATTTTTAAAAGAAATTAATAAATTAAAAATATTAAAATTGAGTATCATTTTACAAATATCTGGGGGCTTAGACAAAGTAACATCGTTTTGTACCGAAACGATATCTAAATTCGTCATCGTCTCTGAGATAACGATAAACATTTCCTAGCCAATGTAACACTATGATCGCGATCGTTGTGTCGATTTGTTTATTCGTTAAAAAACGAAAATATTGTTTATGTTATCGAACATTTAGCAGTCAGTGTCAGTCAAGAAGTTCAAATCGGATCAAATATTTCTGTTTTCGAATTTTACTAATAAGAATAAGTGAGTTGTTGGCGATCGCCGTACTTTATGAGGGTGAGGTCATTACAGTCAGCGACGTTGGAGTGCTGGGTGACGTCACGGGATCGGAACGGTGGTCACCGTGCCGGTGCTCTTCAAGTGGTAGTGCTGCGACGCCCTCAGCCCAGACGTAAACATCCGATAACCACTGGGCTCAAGGGTCGTGGGTATGCTAAATTAACCAGTGATTCCCACAAATATGACTTTATTAGTTCAGTTTCTAACTAGCCCTCGCGTAAGACATTCCACGTAATTTCTAGTATTATAGTCTTTGTTTTAACGAAAATCGTTATACTTGAGTGAAATTATACAGTTAAATGGAATCGAGAGTGTGAGTAATTCCCGAACAATCAACACTGCTTGAGTATATGGAAACGTAAGTAAATCCAAGTTTTAATCACTAGTATGTAATGTAAACAATGACGCGATCTTAAAAATTAAGTACTTATATTGAATCTTTGAGTGTTTATGTTACATTGCGCCTATCCTTGGCGTTCTCATTGTGCGAAGCCCATAATAAACGAAGAAAATGCATTTTATAATTTAATTGATCTGCAGTAATACCTCTAACACAAAATAAATACTAAAAGTATGTCATCAAGCAATGTTAAAAATCAGCTGACGAATGAAATCCGGCCATATTGTTTCAATAACTACGACGTTTTAGCGTTCGTTTCGTTATCTTTATTGACGATCACGATTGAGGCGAAGACGAACACTGAAAGTGCTGCTTGGCTACGCATTTGTATGGAATAAACACGATAACGATTCGTTACTTTATGGATTCGTTATGAAATGTTACATTGTCTACCAAATTACGATAACGATGTCGATTGACCACGTGACTTAACGCGGCTTATGTCAATCCCATACATTTTAGTCTTTTCTAACTTCGTTATCGTTTTTAAATTGTTACTTTGTCTAAGCCCCCTGATTATCTATGTGTTAGTTTTCAAACTTGAGAGGGTAGTTTAATATGAATTTATGAATAACAATTAATTAGTGGGTAGTTTCAATAATACTTAGATCTAAGACTTGTGACTAAGCACAATGGATTGTTTGCTAAGTTAATTTCGATTAACTCCTTCGAGTTCTTTTTGTTAGATTTTATTTTTAATCAGGTTATTTTATAAACTTATTTTAATAATGAGTATGAATTCACAATAAATATATAGTGATAAGAGTAACAAGGTGAAAACGTCTCAGAAATAGCCAGACGGACCGGTGTAAACGTAAGTAGTTTTATTTGTTATATTTAATATAAAAAAAACTCCTATAATTATTATTGCCTATTATATATTTCTATTTTATTGTTGCAGAGGCTAACATTAGCTGTATGAGTGCCAAGGATACGATGATTTGAAGAAGAAAGTTCTTTGAATCAATATCAAAGAACTAGTAGACCAAAACTACGAATAAAATGGATTTCTGCCAAGAAAATGGTTTATTCAACACAAGCATTGACACTGTCCGTCGTATTCTTTATGATGAAGAACAAAATAGGCGTGCTCCAGATGCGTTTGAGGTTCATTGTTTACAAATATAAGACATTATTCGTGGTTCAAATTTGTATATAAATTTAAATGATTCAATGCCTTTCCGAATACAATCTGTCATTGATCAAAATGGTGATTATACGATTTACTTACTTAATATTATTTACTGAGTACTTATTCTCTGTAGCTTATTATATGTGTTTAACTAGATACCCATCATTAAAATATATAAGTTATGAACACTTCAAGTAAAACACAACATATATTTTTTTCGCCCACTAAACATTTGATATTTGCTTTTCTTTTAATCCTTTTGACCTTTGTGATAAAATTATTTAGCTTCTTATTTGGTTTTGTTAAGGTCGAAGCTTCAATCCTCTTTCCAATCATGGAAACGAATATTTAAGCTATGGCCTCTATAATTAAAATAACTATTGTTAGTATTTAAATAAATATAATAAATTATATATAATGTTATTTGATGATCAATAAACTGACTGATAAATTTTAATAATAAACTGTAAGAAATATATATTTTTTAATAGTGCCTTTTTATTTTGGTGGGCCAGTTTATCTGCTTTTTCTCTCTGTATAGTACTAACTTGAATTATAAATTACAAATAATTACTTTTCTTTGTTAATTTTGATTCAATATTTCTACGGCTTTCTTTTGTTTGTATAACAAAAACCACAAAAAGTCGTATTCAGTGAGGTTTGAACTCAGGCTCACTGATTCACACAGCGGCACTGCTTAACCATTAGGCCATCATGAAACTAATTTCTGCAAAGAAATTATGAACTACAATCAGTTTTTGACGGCAATAATGACTCATGTGTGTGTATTTTTCGTCAAATTAAACGTCAAGTTTATGCTTTGTGAGATTGCGTCAGGTCGCCATTTAGCTGTGAAGATACCAACGCCATCTAGTTTAATATTAGAAAACTTGAGCTCTTCGGTGCTTCGCTAACGTGCAAAGGAATATAGGTACTAAGGTACTCAGGCACTTTTGCAGCTCCTTGTACGTACATAATAATGCTGATACTGACAGGATAGTCGTAAACGGCTCAAATGCGGTAAAAATACATGGACCAGACTGATGCAATGTTTTCTTACGCGCTATATGTGTCGAAAGAGAATAAATTGTATTTGAAACATATTTTAGGAAGCATATTTGTTTTATAATAGTTTTAAAACGACTTCTAAATCGCATGTTTTTTATTTGGCGAAATGCTAACGTGGTCTCTCAGTTCACACGCACATAATTATGTAGTTTACAAAGAATAAGACAGTTTATGATTTATCTTAGAGGACTCAAAAATCAAATTAAATGCATCTATTTATGACTTTATACCTATCACGGTCGCTAATTCTGAATCAATTTTGTCCACAGCTTCTATTGCATTGTGTGCATCTGCAGACATAGCGATAGACTCTCAAGTTCTACATGACGTTTTCGGAGACTACACAGGGCGAAGCCCCGTGGGTGCTGAGTCCAACGTCCAAGCTTCAGCAGTGACTCCAGCACCTGAGGGCACCCTGGTGGACTTGGACTACTGGGACGCGGATAACTTCAGCCCAGCACCTGCGGATTATGATAAATTCGACTGGACGCTGACTAAGGTAAGGCTTTTTAGAATACGAACGTCCGCGGTGAATGCAAGTAGTTTTTATGTTAACGCGATCGAAACGTTTGCTGCGTTTGATTCTCTGATTGGTTAAGGGCTTGGAATGCGCCAATCGAAGCGCCGAACGTCATAAAAGTGTCGATCGCGTAAACGTAAAAATGACTCTCACTCAGAGTACTGACTTTAAGAGCAATCGACGTATAAATGTTAAGTACCGGGAATCATCTAGGTACGTGGAGCATAGAATCGCTCAAAGTGTGCTTGGAGGCCTATTGTTGTTTTAAGGTATTTTTAATATTGCGCGGATTTCATCACGTATATGACTCGTGCATAATTCATTTTTAATTAATGTAGAAATTATGGGTCAAATTAGTTTTGAGACAACGAATATGGAACTTGATTGTAGATTGTCTCGTAACAAATAATATGTTATATGTTTTTGTATGTATTTAGATAACCTTGACTAATTATTATTTTCCAAACAATAACATCAATCTAATTAGTTAGTAATTCTACAGTCTATCTACAAGTATTTGCCTTACTACTTCGGAGTATGATCAAGATGGGTATTTCCGATAGTTTTATAATGACCATGTCCTCATTAACAGACCACATTGACCCTAAACTAGCTGTCTTCTTCATCATCAAGGATATACGGAGCTGTGGTAATGCTATTCCACTAAATATACTATTGCATCACTGCTTACTATCAGGTGGGATCGCAGTCAAGCACTAGATTATATCAATAAAAAAAAGTGCTGGATTTGGATTCCATCTTCAGCTCTTTCTTACAAAAAAAATTAAGCCAATATCGTCAACCTTTGTCACACTTCTCCTGGAAGGAGTAGGCCATGACCCACCACGTGGACCTAATTGGGATTCCTACACCTTTAAGAACCTGCACACAATTTTTTTAAACGCGCCGTTTATGCGTGTTTAAAGGTGGTCTGCGGTGCGTCTGTATCGATACAAACGTACAGTCAGCAGCACATCAGACTAAAACAAACTGTCAAAATTCTGCAAACGATTTTCAACTCTTAACCATAATATAACAAGGTTCAAAATCTGACAGATTTGTATATTCTGATGTGCTGCTGACCGTACATTAAAAATGTGCTATACCCACGTCCTTAGACATCCATAAAACGTCTACTATGTGTAATCTTACATCTAATTTTATTCTTTCAGCGCGTAGCAGCCTCGTCAGACCAGAACTTCTTGCTATCACCTCTGGGTCTGAAGTTGGCTCTAGCCATACTCACAGAAGCAGCTACAGGAGTTACCCAGAATGAGCTTTCTTCCGTACTGGGCTTCGATTTGGACAGGAACCTGGTTAGGAGGAAGTTCGCCAACATCATTGAATCTTTACAGGTTAGTTAATGAAACTTGTTCTAATACCTACAAAATTAGTAGTATTATATGCGAAATACAAAACCTAACATTTTTATGTAAAGAATTTTTGTACAATAATTTAAAGGAACTGTCACAATTTTAGTAATTTACCGCATATGACAAATGTTCATTTGTCATTATGTACGAGATTATCATTCTAAAAAAAATCTTTTTATAAAGTGTCATTGGTTGATCATTGGAAAGTCATAATGACGCCATCTTATAAGCCAGATTACCAAGCTTGTCAAAATCAACAATTTCGATTTCGAAATCAATGATCGACTATTCTGACACAATATTAAACTATTCTGACACAACGGTAATAGCAGACTTGAGGCCCTGTGGTTATGTTACCTGGTTGTCCGCACAAATACATGGTCAGCGGGTCACCCGAATGATTGTGGGGTTGTTTTGTTTCCGCACCCAGCTGTTGTTTGGCGCCTAATGCCCGCTATGACCTGTGCGGTCGGCGGTTTCTAACTTTATTAAGCATTATTGAGAAAAAATATAACTTGGTGTAAAAATATTGGAATCGATTCAGACTGATTCTGAATAAACTATATTCAGGTTTTGCATATAATACTAAAAATAATCTTGTATAGTCTAGTGGTATTTACACATTCCACATTGGTTATTAAGGCTCCTCCTATATGTTAACACTGAGTTCATTGCTCTTGTAATGAGAACTTTTTGGATTTTTTTCTTCTTTGGTTATTTTTCTCTCCTATTGGTCGTAACGAGATTTTATCTAGCCTACAGGCCGTCCTCTATAAATGGACAAACCAATAGCAAAAAAAAAAAAAATGAAAGGTACAAAGCATTTATCTATATATATAAAAGGAGAAACTGGCTGACTGACATATCAACGCACAGCCAAAACTACTGGGCCTAAGAGCGTGAAATTTTGCACAAGGCTTCCTTTTATGACGTGGGCGAACACTAAGAAAGGGTTTTGCAAAATTCAGCTCCTAAAGGGATGTAATGGGTGTCTAATGTTTGTATGGCAAACCCTACTTTCACGCGGGCGAAGCTGCTGGCAGAAGGCTAGTTTTAATTAAACCATTTAATTTATCTGCTCTTTGCATACCAGGTCCTCCCTAAATTTTTCATCAATCTTGCCGAAGAAAAGATTTCTTGGGAAGTCAGTGATAGCTAAAAAGGCAGGAATATTATGACATGGTTTGGTGTTGTTTTTGTACCGTGCACGTGTGTGTATTTCACAGAATCGTGTACCAATTTAGTAACCTAATTTTGAATCTACATAATAACTAAAATCATGCAAATCATGTTGCAATAATCAGAAAACAAGTCCAATCACTAGTTATACAAGACAAAGTTAATAGTTCTCTTGTTTTAAGCATAATTTTTAATTAAAGCCTTGAAGACAGAATTTGAAATATCTAGCTATTAATGTAGTTATGTAAACCTACCGGAAGACAGAACGTTTGAAGGCCTTCTACAAGGTGGACTGATGACTTGGTGAGGGTCATGAGAATCCGATGGATGCAAGGACTGGTCGTTGTGGTGACGCTTACAGACTGTTGTTCAGCAATGGAAGTCTTTCCCCTGAAATGTGGATGATGAAGTAAATTACCTACTAGACTAGTACTGACTAATCTAGTACCTAATAGACTAGTATATCCTTAGGTTTTACTGACTGATAAAATTGGATGATTATGGAAAAATCTATAGGAAAAAGTGGGTAGTTACTTAGATTACAGATATAAAAACTATAATAAAGATAAATCACACCACGTTTTATTTATTCACGTTATGATAATTTAAATTTTCATTCTGCTTGTATGCAACTATGATCTTGATAAATCTTTATGTATATCTGGTTTTCTTTTTGCCGCGGAAGCTAGCGTTAAGTCAAACGTTGGAAATAAATAAAACTCAGGTTTCGTTCGAGGGAACCAATTTGAGAGATGGCCAAACTGAATAAGCAAAAATTTATAAAAAAGTCGTTAAGACGGTTCAGAAATGGAATTGGTAACAGATGAAGGAATGTTGCTCGTGTGTTAATATAATAACCCCAGGAAAATCAATGTACTGACATAGTACGAAGAATCGTTAAACTTAACTGGCAGTGTACCTGTACAGGGCGCACTGCTCGCACTACAAATAACGGATAGGGTTCACAGGTTCGTCGATCGTCTATCATTGCTACGTCACTATTCCGCCATTGTTATGTGGTCTTAGTGGATACTAAGGCCACCAGATTACTAGATCATTGACCTAATGAAGGTTGAGATAATCGGTATTCAATTAGATGCTAGACGCACAGGACCAGTTGTAGTACAGTGAAATTTAGGGTAAGAAACATAGACTTACCCCATGTTTCCAACTATGGAGATATTTTGGTTGAAGTCAAGACGATTACAATTATTAACATAAATTGTCTAGCTTCATGCTGCATTTTCTATCTTGCCCTCTGTAGCCCATTAAAAAATCATGCGAATGTGTCCAAAGTGATCTACCCTTGTTACAAATGATGTCAAAATTTAGAGCTAAAATTATCTGAATTACCGTCGTCCCAGCGACGGGAAAAATAAAACTAAGTGCTGTTTTGGTTTACCAACATTGCATTATTTCCAGAAAATCAGAAAACATCTACAAATAGCGTATACACGAAGCATTCTAAGTAATATTGGGACGGAATGTTTCAAGGAAAACTCATAAATTTTCATAAAACAATATTAAATTCCGTGGTTGGGTTTTCTAGTAGGTATTTCTGACTAGACATTTATTTTTAATGTCGTTACTAGAAATACGAAAGATCGCAACTTGGATTTTTTATTGACGTCAAAAGTACAAAATAGTACAAGTTCCACCTTATAAATTTATACTACGTGTAACTTCATAAACTCATATCCTGAAAGTATGAATGTTTGTTCTGAATCTGCTTGTGAATCGATTGTATCATTGCAGTAAGAATTATTTAAGGATAAAAATTAATTATTTTAATAATTATTGTTTATAATGTGTCAAGCGCGTTTATGTATGGGCGCGTAAATTTTAATACCGTATTTTATACCGTTACCTCGCGTAGATATTATAATACGAGTACTTTACCCATGTAGTATGTCGGTGTTCATACATGTATTATTTCCCTATTAATTAGTATAACTAATTATTGAAAAATAAATTCTAAGTGCATTTAAGAATTATGATTGTAACCTGTTTGATATATCTATGATTGTAACCTGTTTGATATATCTATGATTGTAACTTATTTTATAATTAGGGTGTATAAAGATGAGTATTAGATATTCCAATTATATATTGTACTAGAGACCCGCCCGAGCCTCGCACGGATATTATATATATTATGTATATATAAATATAAACCTTTCACTCTATCTATTAAAGAAAACCATATCAAAATCCATTGTTTAAAGATCTAAGCTTACACAGGGACGGACAGCGGGAAGCGACTTGGTGTTGTACTATGTAGTGATAGTGATTATTTTGTATATTAAACAATATTTACTGCTGATTCTTTGAACACCATCCATAAAGATTAGCAAATAGCTCAACAGCCTTCACCTACAAATGACATCATACAGTCGATGTCATTACTATCGTAAAGCTGCAGTTGAAAAATGCATGACTAGTCCAAATTAACGATTATTTCCTTACTCATACTACGAGGTAAATCTGCGTCTATAAATAAATTATGTAATTTAACTGCATTTAGACTTCTAGGAAGTGTTTTTGAGTTATTCTTTAAAATCCGTATGTTTCGTAGCATAGTATGTGCGTCATATTTTGTGTTCCTATGTTTAATTTACCTTGAACCGTGAAGGTCACCAAAATCAGGGTTCAAACAACAATGCTACCGTGTTTTGATAAACTTATAGTTGTCATACTACTACACTAAATAACCTGTCGTATGTGTCTCAGATTGTAGTACCTATACTTTTTTTTTATATATATACCTATACGAAAGATGGAAATTTTAATTTTTAATTTAAAAAAAGCCCTTTTGTAATATTAAGATCTTGACTCTATATATATAATGCTAAAAACTAAATGAAACTTTCGGGACTTTCGAGCATCTGTTCCGCGACCAAAGTGCCCTACCCGCAGTCACTGTCTGTCGATTCTTCGTGTTTTATGGGAAAACTTGGTTCTCCTGCGGTATCTTCGTTACTGATGCGATCACTCAAGGAAACTCGGAGCGTTACCTGCTGAACAAGCGTTCACTTTAACGAATTCTAGTAGAAACATTTAAGATAATTTTGGTTAACGGTGACAAAACCGCAACGGTAAAATATCCTGATAGAATGGCCTATTGGTCTAGTGATTAGTGACCCTGACTGCTATGCCGGAGGTCGTGAGTTTGATTCCCACCCAGGATAAATGTTTATGAGATGAGCATGATCATTTGTTCTGTGTTTGGGTGTAATTTATCTATAATATGTATGTATTTAGAAATATATAAGAATAGTTATCAGTTTTCTGGTACCCATAACACAAACTCTGCTTAGCTTGGGACTGGACGGCGTTGCGTGATAATAAATTGTGGAATATATTATATTATCCAAAGAAGCATTATAAACCTATACTAATGAAATTCACCTCCTCTTTACAGAAAGAGTCTCCGCAATACATCCTGAACCTCGGCAGTAGGATCTACATCGGTGACAACGCACAGCCACGACAGAGGTTTGCTGCAATTGCGCAGGAGTTCTACAAGACTGAGCTGAAAACCGTCAACTTCCACAATCCTGCGGTTGCTTCGAAGGAGATCAATGGCTGGGTCTCAAATATAACGCAGGGACGCATTCCTAGTTTGGTTGATGATGGTTGGTATATCAGATATAAGATTAAGTAATGAGGGAGTATCAGAGAATGAATAAAAAATAGAGATGAACGATTGGATGAAACATAATGAAAAGAGGATGGATGAGACGGATGAAGGAGAGCAAGTGGACAGATAGAGGCGTATTAGATATTAATACACAACTAATATGTCTTTCTGGAAAAGACAACTTATTGAAGGGTGACTTATATGTGATCGTATAGGAAAAATGATAAACTGATGCAGAGGTAGGTAATTGAAAAACTTCGTCAAGTATTATTGATAGGCAATAACGAAGTGTTAAGAAGACCGATATTAAAATTGAAAATCGGTTATTGACTGACCGTGTTATCGTGTTATGATCAGTGAAGCAGAATAGTTACTACCTTCACCTCAATGTTTAAGGTAGACCGTAAACATGTAGTTTTCCCTTGATTATAATAATATAGAAATGGTTGGTTTACAACATTCAATTCTGTTCCTCCATTTATGAAGTGACTCAATTTAAATGTTTGTTCCGGTGAATGCCCAGTGAATCTGAGTAAGAATCTCTTTGTGTGGATTTGACACAATATACAGGATGCTATTACTCAGATTTAAACACATATCACATCGTTAGTGTGAGCAATGAAAAAAAAAAACGTTATAATTATGATTTAGATTGTCCTATTTATTTCGATGGAACGTCTTTGAACGTCTATTTTGTGAGCAAATTGATTATTGCTTATTACCTAAAAAATGAGCAGATTTAAAACGTTGTGGCCAGATCATAGAAGTTGATCACTTCATGATATGGCCAACTTATAAGTACTGGCCAGATTGTTTTAAACGAATCGTGTTAAAGTTCGATGTTTATTTTTTCAATCGTTGAGTCCTTTGATTACCACAGAAATCCTACATAAGGGATATGGCCAAATGAGGATTGACATACCATCAAATGTTAATGTTTAAACAATTTAGCCAGTTCTAGTTAACCATGAAAGTTACAAATAATTATGAAATAGCACAACGGCATAATTATGACGATGTTCATATTTATTTCGATGAAACTTGTTTAGACGTTTAATATATGGGCAAATTCTTAAGGGACTTTACTTGTAATGATTTCCATTGATCTATATTACCACGTAACCTAAAAAAAAAACATTGTCATAATTTTATCTTTATCGTTGATTAACCTTTCAAACGCAGATCTCGCCGAGACACAATAACTTTTTAATTGTGTCTGTAATTACGGCAAACGAGAGGTTAATTTTAATTGAGACAAAGGTTCGCCGTAGTATAAAAATTCAAAGGTAAGATTACTCATGCAAAGTCAAATGTGTTAACTATTTTTATGCGTGTATGGTGTGTATTATTTGATTTGTAAAACTATAATTGAACAATAGCTGTTTATTGTGGTTACCTACCATTATGAATGTGGTTACGAGGTAAATCCTAATTAGGAAAATACGTGGAAATAATTCTGTGTCACTCAAAATGTTTGAATGCGTATTCATTCATTCTTTTGTATTACATACCGGACAAGGATATATACAGTAGCGACAAATTTATTATTTACACAGTTTTGTATAGTAGTATCAATTTTTATCTGTGCTAATAAATTTTTGGTTTCTGGTTTGTCCCGGTTCCTTCTAAAATGAAGTGAATGGCTGTTTTAACTTAGGTTCTGCGAACTTTAGTGCTCGTGCACACATAAAAACCCTAACTTCAGGGTTGCCAAGGTGAGCGGCATTACTGTACATTTATTTGTCTATGTATTATTTATAACATTTTTTTATTTCTTATCCAGATGATGTTGCCAACATGGTGGTACTAGTCCTCAACACCCTATACTTCAAGGGTAGTTGGCGTCACCAGTTTGCCCCCAACGCGACCAAAACTGGCCCGTTCTACGTCTCACCAAAAATCCAGAAGCCCGTTCAGTTTATGAACGTCAACGACAAATTCTACTATACTGAGTCGGCGAAGTATGATGCAAAAATTTTGAGGATGTCATATTTAGTGAGTTTTATTTGTATTTTTTATTCTATAGTAGCTTTTATCTCCGGGTCTGCTCGCGTTTAAGTAGGTTTCTTCAAAAAAGTATTTGAATCCCCATTTCATCCCGTAATGGGGTGAATTTTAAACAAATCTTCCCCTAGTGCTCGCTTATGTCATAAAAAGAAACGCTGAACAAAATTTCATACTCCTAGTTCCAGTTGTTTTGGTTGTGCGTTGATATATTCGGCGTACCGGTAGACGCAGCGTTGGAAGGGTGGACCGATGACTTGGTCAGGGTTGCTGGAATCTGATGGATGCAAGCAGCACAGGACCGATCTTTGTGGCTTGGGGGAGGCCTATGTCCAGCAGTGGACGTCTTTCGGCTGAAATGATGATGATGATGTTGATCACATTTTTGACTAAATTGTATCAGTATGTATTATATCGAATGGACTGGCTTCTGTATTGCAGTTACATACTACAATCCGTACTAGAGCCAGAGAATCTTATATGTCAATGAAGAATTCTAACTGTTTCCACGTATGTCTGGTATCTGAAGACTGACGTCTGATGTCCGGTATAGATACCTTTTGAAACCAACCAATGAAAATCGAATTACACCATTGAACCATGCAATAAAAATGAAATTTCCTCTCTTTTTAACAAATAATTAAAATTTATTTCTGTAAAGAACTAAAATAATTTCTATAGATATTAAAAAATGTTGATAAAAAACAAAGGTTCGGTTTAGTTAAGGGCCAACCCTTAACTAAAGAGTAAAACTTGGCATACTCTTAACTGTTTATAATATTAAATATTTATCATGGCATACTTTTTCACCGTTTTCTATCCTTCTGCAGGCCAACAAGTACGCGATGTACATTATAGTGCCCAACTCCCTGAGTGGTCTACCTCGTGTACTAAACGACCTCAGCGACCTGCGTTTGGAGCTGAATAACCTTCGGGAGTACCAGGTGGACCTCACGCTGCCCAAATTTAAATTTGACTACACTTCGCAGTTGGATGGAGTTTTAAGAGAGGTAAGCAGCTTAGAAACTTAATAGCTATCAGCAAAACACGTCTGTGTTTGCGGCAGGGAGTTTCACTATTTAGTTGCCTTCTGGGCCCAAGGGTCGATGCGTAAACAGAACACCAGGGCCCTGGAACTAAGGCAAGAAGGAACGGTGGGTCGTTTAGTCAGTAGAAGTTTAATACTGCCTCCCACTTCGTCCAAGGACGGGATTTGTAATTCGTTGAATTTTCCCACCATAAAAAAACTCCTTAGCTGTACGCATGCTGAATGTATTCCCAAAACGTTTTGTACATGTGTGAATGGAATGCCGTTTACACGTACAAAACGTTTTCGGAATACATCAGTACACGTTGGAGATCTCAAACGTATGCCGATGGCGCAACATGAACATAGGTGAGGTTAAGTTAGCAAAAGTGTGATACTTCTCTTCGGTCCACGCTGAGACTGTACTACTAGACTAATTGATGACTTCCCACCTCAAAAATCACCTATACAAGTTTTAATAACAAATTCGAATACAAGTATTTAAGAACGTGACCTTCAATAATTAATACGTTTTTAATTGTTACGATTCACGTTTAGTGTGCCACATGACTTTGGACGAATAACAAGTTTTTGAATCTTGGAAATAAATTCCGTCAATGTTTGCGGTCAGACAGTTCATGCGAGCAGTACTTAGTATTGCATTACTGATGAACTTTTTACATTATCCTTAAGTACAACATACTAAATAATTATGAACTACTTTATACATTCTTCTAACTAAATGTTTTAAAATATGGAGACATTTTTTCCGTATGATATGTGTTATGTATATATTAATAACGTAGCTAAGTAAATGACCAACGGCCCTGTGCTAAAAGAACTGAGGCCCCTTTTTTACGGCAAATCATCAAATAAGTTGTTTTGCTCGTGATAGAGCGGGAGCAAGTGACAGACTTTTACTGACTATAATGAGTTGCAGTCTATTCTATTTAGATTTCAAAGGTGGGGAAAAAAATACATATTTCTTTCATCTAATTTCATCATTCTCTTCTTTACAGTTGGGAATCAGATCAGCTTTCGATGTAACAGCTTCCTTCCCCGGCATCGCTCGTGGTCAGCTCTTGGACCAGAGACTCATGGTATCAAAGGTGCTGCAGCGATCTGGCATTGAAGTCAACGAACTTGGAAGCGTTGCCTATTCTGCGACTGGTACGTGAGGTGGTTTTTACTTATTCCCTCTTGAAGTTTTCTGGAGGAAAACAGAAATATTAGGAAAATGGGGATGATATTATCATGGGATAATATTCACATAATAGATCGGTCTGTCAAGATAATCGTATCTGGTATCTTCTTTTTTAAGTTTTCTGAAAAATTTAATTTCTTTAAATCAATTTACTTACTTCAATAAAATTAAAACACAAGATGATCATGGTATTAAATATTATATTCTTAATGTACATAGTGTTAAAATAATATATATTTTCTTTTAACAGAAATCGCCTTGGTGAACAAATTCGGCGAAGACACGGAAGCCAATGCAGAGCTAGTAGCCAACAAACCATTCTTGTTCTTCATTCAAGATGAAGCCACGAGACAGCTGCTCTTCACCGGCCGAGTGGCCGACCCATCCCTGGCTGATGGGGCATTCAAACTCTCATAAACTCATACTCTCATATCTGATGAAGTTAAGATTAAAGAAATATAATTTTAATGATAGTTAAACTTTGAAAAATTATTTTTTCATAATATAATAATGCTCAAAATCTATAATAATTAAAACCTGTTAAAAGATAATAAAAGAAAAAAGAAAGATGGCCGGTCACAAAAATGGCAATCGACACTCTACATTACAATTTTAGATTTACATATTTACAAAGAAATACTGAATAGTGCCATTTGTATGTCGTTTGTTCGATTTAAACGAAATGTACGCAAATATACGATGATTGTGATAATATAATTTAGTTTTATTTTATTATTGTGGTGAAAATAAACCCCTTTACAGGCAGCTATCCCAACTTCAAGTAGTTGGAATATTTTGCACAGTTTACGCGTACTGACACAGAAGATAGAAAATAGTCAAATGGAGTGGAATTTGTGGTAAAACCAGCAAAAAAGGTTAAGTAGTAAGCTCATTCATTATAAGAACAGAGAAGAGGACAAGACTATTTTAACACGTTGAACCCAGCACCTCAAGTAGAGGTTTGATATCCAAGGGGCAAGTTTTCAAGTGGTCCCCGGTGGTACATAACCACCTCGTGAACCTAAAGTGCCATTTTTGGGATGCACCACCGCCACCGGTGGACACGGCTAAGGATTGCAATGTTTCTTTTTAACAAGCTAAATCGGCTACGGCAATGCTATCTACTGACGCTGCCATTAGGTCCCTACGTAAACAGTTAATAGGGCACGTGATGCAGGATGGAAGCTGGGACATGGTCTGCACGGTTTATGCACTGTGAGCATTAAAAAGTTGTCACCGATGATCGTAAAGAACTTTTAAAGATTCTTAATTTTCTGTAACACTCCATGTCCTCTAATACAAACCACAATTTATAGGCTGGGCACTCATTAGCATTAATGAAGTCCGAAACTTTCGGTGCAAGGCAAGCCTGGGTAGTGCATGCCTTGTGACCGGGTGCTGTGTTTTGCTGAAAATATCCTAGAATGTTATAAAAAAGAGGCTTCATGCTTTACTATGTCGTCTGTTATATATTTTAGCTGAAGTTTTCACCCATTTCCACGAAAATTAACCTTGGTCGCTTGGTGATCGGGTCATTACTGATGCCGCAGCAGTAATGATTTGGTAAGGTTATCAACCAGTTGATAGTGTTCTTTGGAGCTATGAACATACACCCGATCATTTTTATTTTGTTTGCGGTGCTCTGGAAGAGACTTCTCGTTGCATAACCAATTAAATCGTCGCGCACGCGATATTTTCGATGACACACGTTCGTGTAATTGTTTTTTCCGAATGTGTTATTGTATGTATACTTACGGTTTTAAGTGTTCTCTAATAAACTGTTTTGAGCGAATAAATGGGTTTTAACAAGCTTACAACTGTAAATCGGTGTTTTCTTCGATCTCGCAAAAACGTTTGATATGCGTCTTGGAAAATATTTTTTGATAAAATTAGGGTTCTTGGCGTCCGTGGTGCTTCATTAGATTGGTTTCATTATAATCTAAGTGACAGAATATAAAGTGTGGTTGTGGGGGACCATCGTAGTGGAATCTCTTCAGTTAACTTTGGCGTACCACAGGGAAGTGTTTTCGGGCCCATTCTTTTTATTATGTACATCAACGACTTGTACTCGTTACGCTACCTGCAGCCAAAATACTTTCTTACGCGGATGACAATGGGATGGTTTTCCTTGGCGGCTCTTGGTATGAAGCTTGTGATAGGGCAGAAACTGGTTTACTGTCAGTTTTGCAGACGTATCCCAACTATTGATGTAATACTGCTGAGGATTTAGCACAGCGCCGTGCCGGGAAAACACACATCGGCTTAGAGAAAAGTATAGTTGAGCTTAATAATGCACCCATCCTCGTAAAGTTGTATGGCCAGTGTTCAGTCGTGATTTGCGCTCTCACTAGTATACACGCAACGCGGTAATGAACAAAAAATAAATATCAGTGTAAATCTAGCTCTAATGTAAAAATAGACAAATGGTCACAAAGTAAAACCCGTATTATATTTACCTTGGACTTAGTTATTTTTGTGTTCTGGGTTTATCTCATATTTAAACAGTGATAGAGCCATGCTTTCGATACTTTTTATGGTCTTTGCTGGTGAGTTTCATCTGATTTATTTTGTTCATGTCTAATAAAGACTATACCTACATATGTGAATAGAATACTAATAGTTGACCAGTTTTATTAGTTTTTGACAACATTGTTTACACTCTAAAATGTCAAACTGTCGTTGTTATTGATTGTAGTAGATGTCAGTGAGCGTTTTGTGCAGATATACACAGATACGACCAAAAATGGCTGATTATATCGTAACATAGTTATGTTATCCACCGCTAGAGGCGCTGATCTTGTTTTGAGTTTGTTATCAATAATGAAGGTGGAGAGTAATTATGTAACAATTGATAATAATGATAAAGTGAAATGTCACTATGATATAAAAAAAACTTGAATTTTACGAAAGCGAGTCCTAACTTTCGTAAAATTCATTTCCTGAAACGGTTGCGGCTAATTTGAAGGCTCTCTAAGTCATATTCAACAATAAATTTTTATTATGGTATTTGAAGGCGTTCTAAGTGTCTTTATTAAATTTCTATCGGACCGGAGATTAATAAAGTTAAATCTTCAATGCAATGAGGGTTTTATACAAATAATTCCCGAGCAGTGCGAGAGAACGTTTAGTCATAAAATGACAAAAAAAGGAATGACTTGCTTCAGGTAAGAATCCTACGATATAATAAAAGACATTATCAAGCAGGTATCATCCTCTTCAAGCAGGTAGTGTAAAAATATTATATTTTACTAGCTTTCTGCCAGCGGCTTTGCCCGCGTCAAAAGTTCTCAGTTGTTTCGGCTGTACGTTGATATGTCAGTCACAATTTTGAAACGAACACTCCTCGACTAGTGGGAAACCCGCACCATTTTGTAAAAAACAGGAAGTTTAGAAACCTGTTTCATTCTTGTTTAACAGGCGTTTATCACTAATTATATCTTAAGCGTTTTCCATAATTAGGCCCACCTTTTAAACGCCACCATTTATCGATTTAGCCTAGGAACCACTGATCCGTGAAATGAGACACAGAGGCTATAATCGATCAATTCTTGGAATGTACAATTCTATATATGAATTGTTCTTTGTAGAACCAGCGGTTTATGACTGATTGATTGTGTCGCAGATTTGAAAATTTACTAATTTTTTAAATAACTGATTCTACGACACAAAACCATACAATATACTGATGATACAGCCCTACTTGTGCATGCTGAACATTGGGGTGCCGCTCAAAAAGGGCAGGATCTATTCAAGGCATGTCTTGGCTAACAACTGATATTCTGAACCTAAATGTGAAAAAAAAAAGAATTATATCACATTCAGTTTTTGAATTATATTAATCACTATTTTAAGAATCGGAATTCGTATTTTTGATAATTCAAATTATAATTAAGTCGGACTTTTTGACATTCGAGCAATAGTAATTATAAACGGAATATTGAAATTTAGGAATCTTCACAATAGGTGTAATGATAAGTTGGAGTTGTTACAATCGGAATTATTAACCATGAGGAATAATGAAAATCGGTATTTTGAAATTCGTATTTGTGACTGACGGAATAAAGTTTTTCGTATTTATGTTGTGCCTTGCAGCAATGACTACAGCACCTGAAGGCGTCGTGGTCAACTCAGACTACTGGGACGCGGCTAGCTATGACTTCAAATTCGACTGGATCCTGACTAAGGTGAAGGTTTTTGGGATACGAACGCCTGTTCAGAGAGCCTCAGAGAGTTTCCACGTAAAACTAACTCGCACTGATTTTAAACGCAATTACATATGAAAGATAAGTTGCGAGAATCCACTAGATACTGAAAACAGTAAATTTGTTGATATGTCATAAAAAAGGGTGTTGTAGGTATCTATAAGGGTTCCGTTCTCTCCTTTTGAATTACGAAACCTCAAGAACGTGCTAATTAATTATTTTTTAAATATGTAATATATACCCTTATTAAAAAATTAAAATGGATTTAAGCTTATTGTCATAGGTACTATCTACTAAATAGCAAATGTCGTAGAATCGTCGTCTTTATTTTTATCTCTCTCTCTTATTAAAAATTAAGCAGACAACGTACATCCTCTGTTGATATAAATATAAGTATATACCTTCCTAGAGAATGAATAAACCGTAATCCATTTCGAGAGCCTGAATGGCTTTCCTTCACCTCTCAAACTTCCAGAAGAAGTATGCAATGTATATTATTCTTTCAGATATATGCAATGTGCATTCAATTTTATTCTTTCAGCGCGTTGCAGCCTCGTCAGATCGGAACTTCTTGCTAACACCTCTTGGCCTGCAGCTTGCTCTAGCCCTACTAACAGAAGCAGCTACAGGAGATACCCAGACTGAACTGACTTCTGTACTGGGGTTCGATTTGGACAGGAAGCTGGTTAGGAAAAAGTTCGCTAACATCATTGAATCTTTGCAGGTTAGTCAATTCGATTTATTCCTATATCCTCCGACAAGTGGTATTTACTACCAGACTATATAATTGAAGTTTACAACGTGTACTGTGGATTTTTTGAAAGATTAGCAAATAGCTCTCGAGCCTTCACCTACAAATAACATCATACAGTCGATGTCATATTCCTGTGATTGATTTACCTTGGCCATGGATATCACCAAAATCAGGGTTCACACAACAACTCCAAGGTGTTCAGATACCTCATAGTTTCCATATTACTACATCAAATACCAAAATTGATTGTTCGTGCTAATGTTTTAACATATACTTGTAGGATATTTTGAGTTATATATCTTGGTCAGCGATCACGAAACCTTAACATTAGAACATCCAAGAAGCAAATCTATCCAGAAAATCCATTTTCCTTTTCCAGGAAGAATCACCAGATTATAACCTGAGGCTTGGCAGTAGTATCTACGTCAGTGACGATGCACAGGTACGACCGAGGTTTGTTGCAGTTGCTAAGGAGTTCTACAAGTGTGAGCTGAAAAACGTCAACTTCCACAATCCTGCGGTTGCTTCGAAGGAGATCAATGGCTGGGTCTCAAATATAACGCAAGAAAATATTAGTTCGGTTGATGAAGGTTAGTATAATACCAGATATAAGATATAAAAACAAAGACATAAACGATCGAATGATATATAATATAAAATATATCCACAACTATCACACAACGCCATCTAGTCCTAAGCTAAGCAGAGCTTGTGTTATGGGTACTAGACAACTGATAAACATACTTATATATTACTAAATACATACATATTCTAGATAAATTACACCCAGACACAGAACAAATGATCGTGCTCATCACACAAACATTTCTCCTGGGTGGGAATCGAACCCACGACCTCCACATGCATAGCAGTCAGGGTTACTAACTACTAGACAGTAGACTGACAGGCCAATCAACTATAACTAAATATACTTATTATTAAGGAAAGGCTGAATGAGATGAATACAATCATACACAGATAGACTGGTCATCTGATGCAGATATAGTTACTTACACTTACTGAAAAGAAAAGAGAAAATAGTAATCCACATGGTCTTCACATTCGTAACAAATGGGAAATGTCAAACAATTAAAGGAAAAAAAATGATAAAGGGTAAAAAATAAATAATCTACAATTTAATAAAATAAAAATTTAAATTTAACTCTTCATTTCATACCCAGATGACGTTGCCAACATGGTGATGCTGGTCCTCAACAGCTTATACATCAGAGGTATTTGGAGTAACCAGTTCCTCCGCACTGCAACCAAGCTTGGGACTTTCTACGTCTCACCAACAGTCCAGAAAACTGTTCCTTTCATGACAGTCAAAGACAAATTCTACTATATTGAGTCGTCAAAGTACGATGCTAAGATCTTGAAGATGCCTTATAGAGTAAGTTATATTTGTATCTTTTATTTTATACTAGCTTTTATCAGCAGCTTCAACCGCTTAAAAGTAGGTTTTTCTATACAAATTTTGGACTGGTGTGAATTTTAGAAGTTCCTCTCTTCATAAAAGTACACCTTGAATGAAATCTTGAAGTACACCTTGAGCCTTTTTTTTTGCACTCGACACTGATTTTTAGTAACGGAATTGCAGATGTTCTTAATTTAAACCGACTGCACCTTGTGGTGTGGCTGCATATGATTCGAAAATCAAACGTTAAGCTGTGTTCAGACTGCTCTATTGGTTCTTTACCGAAGTTCAATTCAACTAATTAATCATTTTACTTCACCATTTACATTACTTAGTACTAAGTGTGCCAATTTATCGACAACTAGCTTTTGCCCGCGGCTTCGCCCGCGTGGTATTGGGGTTGGGGTTTCCGAGATAAAAAGTAGCCTATGTCCTATTCCGGAGTGTATCCTATGCGTCCAGCCGTTTTGGCGTGATTGAGTAACAAACATCCAAACATCCAAATATCCAAACATCCAAACATCGTAACATTCGCATTTATAATATTAGTAAGATTATGGCATGCTCTTAAATGTTTAATACTCCTAAATGTTTTCTATGGCATACTTTTTCATTGTTTTCTGTCCTTATGCAGGGCGAAAAGTACGCGATGTACATAATAGTGCCCAACTCCCTGACTGGTCTACCTCGCGTGCTGAATGACCTCAGCGACCTGAGTTTTACGCGTTACCTCCGGGAGTACCAGGTGGATGTCACTCTGCCCAAGTTTAAGTTCGACTACACATTGCAGTTGGATGGAGTTTTGAGAGAGGCAAGTAGCTAAGAATTTCTTTGAATGAGAATGAGAAAATGTATGGAAATTATGGCTTTACCGTCTCCACAGTAGTGGGAAACAATTATAAATCTATATATATAAAAGAAAGTCGTGTTAGTTACTTCACTTATAACTCAAGAACGGCTGAACCGATTTAGCTGAAAATTGGCAGGGAGGTAGTTTAGAGCCAGGAAAAGGACATAGGAGCCTGGCTCTAAACTACCTCCCTGCCAATTTTCAGCACACAACACTACTTTCTTTTATATATATAAATATATAAAACAGATACAGCTAATCGCTCCCTCTCACTCTATCCAGAAATCCAATTGGTTTGATAATTTCCCACTCAACATCTAAGATGGGTCTTCATTAATTAATATGTTTTTAATTGTTACTTTTCACGGTGCCACATGACTTTGGACCGCGAAGAACAAGTTTTTGAATCTTAGAAATCAATGTTTCAATGTTAATGCTTGCGGTCACACATATGAGAACAATACTTAACATTGCGTGGCTGATGACCTTTTACATTACCCTTAAGTACTTAAGGGTAATGTAAAGGTAGGTGTGTTGTTGTTTACCTACAACATATTCAATATCAAAAATTTTACTTACGTTAGTCTTAACTTACGCTTAACCGTCCGGACCAAGCCCAGTTATCACGTAACCCAAAGGAGGGTTATGATTTGGACAGGCTATGGCTTTATCAAGTAAAAATAAATGAAAGAATATTATTTATTTATTTTATTTAAGACTTCATGCACATAAAAGCACAAAGGCGGACTTAATGCCTAAGGCATTCTTTACCAGTCAACCTTAAATAAATTACCCTAAAAACCAATTTTTTTTTTTATTTAAGTACTTTAATTATTTTTATTTAACTTAAATTTGTTATTATGATTCTCTTCTAATTTCATCAACCTTCTTTGCAGTTGGGAATCAGATCAGCTTTCGATGTAACAGCTTCCTTCCCCGGCATTGCTCGTGGTCAGCTGTTGGACCAGAGACCCATGGTCTCTAAGGTCCTGCAGCGATCTAGCATTGAGGTCAACGAACTTGGAAGCGTTACTAATTCCCCAACTTGGTTGCTGCGTAAGCTGATTTTTACTATTTGCGTTCTAAGATAGATAGATAGATAGAATCTTTATTGTAGGTACAATTTATTGTAGATTTTTGGAGGAAAAATGTAACGAGTGCAGAAACATGGAAACTCCTAATTAATAGTAAGATTATTAAACGTTCCGTAGATTTTAATTTAACTTTAACTTTCAGACTCGATACAATTTCCAGTCCAAAAAACTGAGATGATGACCAGTCTCGGGATTTCCGGGAAAAAACGATACTTTCGAGACTGGCTAAAAAGAAAAAGATTTATATTAAAATGTTAGGCATTAAAATGTAAGGCTAACAATACAATAAATAACTTTATTAAAAACAATATTTCAATCTGGTTTTCATACATTTCAATACAATAAATAATGCATATATTCTTTTAACAGCAGAAAATAAAACCGGTGAAGACACGGAAGCCACTGCAGAAGTGGTAGCCAACAGACCGTTCTTGTTCTTCATCCAGGATGAAGCCACGAGACAGCTGCTCTTCACCGGCCGAGTGGCCGACCCATCCCTGGCCGATGGGGCCTTCAAACTATAATCTGATGATGAAGAAAAGTTAAAATTATAGAAATATTGTGATAGTAAAGATATAGTAAAGATATTTCCATTTTGATGGATTTTCAATGTCTATTAAAATTTAAATTAGTTAGTAATAAAAACTTGTTAAAAGACAAAAAAAAACAGGGCAAGTGCAAGCTGAATACGGAAGCTTTGAGGGTTCCGTACAAAATTACCAATGTAAATAGTTAAATTCCCAATTGGAGTATTGCGAATGGCAAAGTTTGTTTTTGGACGTAACAAACAAATTTTAATTTTTTAAATTTATTTCTATATCTGTAATGTAAGACTTTGCTTCGTGCCAAATTTCTGGTTTCTAGTTCCACGGGAAGTACTTATGCTATGGATGTTGATTCCCTTGGGATTGTAGAAACATATGTTTTTTGCTACATAAACGGCCGTACTTATCTTTTTCTCTGTTGATTTAGAAGATTCATTTTTTGACAGTTTCAAAGGGACCGTGGATTTGAATATAATAAGGTTTTAATTTCAACTCGATACCTCCACTCATTGTATATGATGAGATAAAGGTTCTTGATAGACGGACAGACGGACAACAAGTGATCCTATAAGAGTTCCGTTTTTTCTTTTGTGGTTCGGAACCCTAAAAGAAAGATGGCCGATTTGTGATCGGCCATCTTTCAACTGAATAAAAAAACTTAATATTACAACTGAATTTTAATTGGGTACCTACATAATAAGATTTACACATTTCATTTACAAATAAATACTTAAATAGTGCCATTTATATGCCGTTTGTTGGATTTAAAGGAAATGTACGTAAATATATGATCATCGACCGATCGAGCGATCGATCAGACCGCCATTGTACCCATAGATACGAGTTTCTTCGAGTGAAACGTGAATAGAATCAACATTTTGTTGACTATTCACGTTATTTAAAAAATGTTTGCAGAGTTTAAATATTTTTATTAATTCAATTTTGAAAACCAAAATGCTTTATTAAACGTAAAAGTCTGAAATCAAAGTAATAATCCTAATAAAAATTCTGTTTCTATGCGCCCCCTGAGTTACTATTCACCCCACTTTACCCGTACGTTCTAACGTGGCAAGCATGAAGTTAGGCTAGTGCGCAAACTCTAAAGTTCACAGAGCCTTACTTCAAGCTCGTCAAGTTAGAAAGGCCGAACTGTAGCTATCTGTGTATGTGTGTAGCTTTAAAAAGGACTTACAGAACAAATATCTGAAACAATAACTATTGCATTAGTTTTACCCATAAGCCATAAAGGATGTAAACGAAATCTTGTTTCGAAAACAACTTCAAAAACGCCAACCTGTTCCAAATAACATTAAATTAAACGTAAATACCCTCAGCAATAACTTGTTTTATGTTTAAAATTAAAAGGTCGTATGTTAGTCATATCTTTGTTGACGTCACACCGATGTCTTGCAGGTTTCTATACAGACTTGTATTTTAAGTCAGTGTGTTTGTCTGACGACTTGCTCGTGGTCGTCTGTCCATCGGTCAACTTCGTATACCGGTTGTGTTATTTTATTATGTAAATAGTTGCAAAAAGCTTGAAATATGCGTCTCACAATAGCTGCTGGTAAGTCGTTTTAAATTGTTGGAGCTAAAAAAACTATAATTAACTTTTTTGTGGTCCTGGCCTCACGTAGTGTGGAGAAGTTGATTATGTGATTTTGTTGCTTGTATCTGTGATTTAAATTATATACTATCATATACCTGTCTATATCCTGTTATTTGATTTCGGCGTTATACGTTTTCTTCTTCCATTTTGACCTGTCAAAGGTCGCGCTCTCTACTGTTTTATGTATGATGATCTCCCCATTATCTGTCCCTCTTTTCTTGTGTTCCTTCATATTTATATTATTAAATTGATTTGTATTTACTTAACTGTTACTTACTTATTCAATGTATACTGTGATTCAATGGAAATTTATATCAATTACTATGTGTTCAACAATAACAAGTTTAACCTTGAGCCTTTTCCTTGTAATTAAAGTTAGTACTGTTGATCTAGTAAACCAATGCTTCCTTTATGGTCACAGGTACATTATGTTGTGCATTCAACATTTTAATGTAAAAGACGATAGGAAATAGGTATTTAACGTCTTCAAAATGACCTTAATCATTATCCTTATAAATGAAACCGGTATCGACTAGTGTATTCGTTTCATCTTGATGCAAATCAAAAATATTTGTTAGATTTCTCAGAAATATTTGAATATTGATGTAAGAGGAAAACAAAAAATAAGATTTGGAAGACAGTTTGGTTATGTGTCTAATCAAAGGGAGTAATGTAACAAAATTCCTCAAGCTATATGTCACTAACTAGGTAAAAGATAATGAATTGAAAAAGAATTAACACAAAGATGTTGAGTGATAAAATTTTTATGGCAGACATACTTAGACCAGTAGACTAGTAATATTAGGGTGAAAGTTTAAATGTGTTTATACATATTTTTTACTCTTTCTCGGTCAACCGGGTGAATGGATTGGGATGGGAACATTTTTTAAAATTTGCAAATGTAGCTACTAACAAATTAAGATGATGTTAATTTTGCAGTTAATATAAAATCAAAATCACTTTTATTTGTTAACATAGGTAGGTATACAGATCTTATATTTGGTTCACAGAGCGCCATGTTATGCCTAGAGGCGTAAAAAGAAAGACGAAAACGATATCGATTTTTTTTATTCCTAATATCTGTAAAAAAAACTGAAGTATACAAGAGCAATGACGTACCTGTAATAGATTTAGTATCAGTATCAACATTTTAGCATAAATACATCATACAAGTTCTTAACATACATACAAGTAGTGATCCGAAGAAAGAAAACCTATTGAATTTGATTTTATTGCCTGAGTATATGATAAGAACACGTTTGGTCTAGTGATAATACTACAACATTGTACTAGCTTATTAAGTTAGTGAAATGACAAATGGCAGCTGCAGTATATAGTTTTTTTTTAATGACTTGTTGCTTTTAATGCCATTCGTATTCCCAAGGAATAGAATTTAAAATCGATTGAACTGACGGTAAAAAAAAGTTTTATATATGTATGTCTAATCTTAATGCGAATAAAGTACCTATCGTGTACAGTACGGCTGTCGGATCTTGGCGAGTATAAAGTTAGGCTCTGTGAATTTTAGTGCTTGAAAACTTGTACAAAAATAAAGGTTTTAAAAAACTAAATGCCAATAACAGTTTTTAACAGCAATAATAACTGCAAATTCTCTTTGTTTCAAGCATTTATTTTTTACCAGTTTTCAAGCGCTAAAATTCGTAGAGCCTAACTTCAAACTCGCCAAGATCCGATGGCCGTACTGTACACGATAGGTACTTTATTCGCATTAAGATTAGACATACATATATAAAACTTTTTTTACCGTCAGTTCAATCGATTTTAAATTCTATTCCTTGGGAATACGAATGGCATTAAAAGCAACAAGTCATTAAAAAAAAAACTATATACTGCAGCTGCCATTTGTCATTTCACTAACTTAATAAAACTCAATATCAGTAGAACGGACAGTAAAAAAGGTTTACTTAAGTGTTATTTTGAGCAGAGTGTAGCACTAAATGATAAAACACCTAATAATTAATAAAGATTAAAAAAATAATAATTCTAGATTACACTGCACTATTGATCTATACTATCTTCTGACTGCGGCTTTGTCAGCGTGAATGCTGATTATTGCGGACGCAAAGCCAGTGACGCTGATGGACAAAAGTAATCTATGTCCAATTTTGGAGTTAAGCTTCCACCCACCAAATTACATCAAAATCAGATTAGTAGTGTGTACAGACGACAGACATAAAGAGATTCACATTAATAATATTAGTATGGCCATGTTTGTAGGTAAAAATGATCACATAACTATTTCAAAAAAATATCGAAGTATGAAAAAAAGGTTACGGTCCGCGGACAATCAGACATGTTTATTATCACAAAAATGAAGTTGTATTTTATTTTAAACATCATTTTCCTCATTCCAGTTCTAATCTTCGCATCATTCTTAAGTTTGGACTGTTCGACCGAAACTTCAAGTTCACGTTTGAACTATTTTGATATCGACCTCCTTCGATATGTGGCTGAAGGAAAGTCTGGTAACGTGATGGTATCTCCAGCCAGCATCAAATCGACCCTAGCAATGTTATTGGAAGGTGCTCGAGGGACTACTGCTGCTGAAATCCAGGCTGCTTTAAGACTGACACCCAATAAAGATGATTATAGACATCAGTTGAGTGAGCTGATGAAGGATTTACGGGTAAATAAAAATGAAAATTTGTTAAATAGTTATGGAATCAAGGCCATAAGACCATAGCAGCCTCTAGAGGTTACTTAAAGTCATTACAGGGAGTCGTTTCAATTAAAACGGGTTTAACGACATAGAATTTGCTATTTATAGAAAGGGTGCTGGCCTGCTGGGTTTTCCCATATGGGCTCCACCCAGTTGTTGCGTGAACTCTGAGTTAAGAATCTGGATAATGCCTTTTTATATTTTTGTTTATTAATGGTAAATAGCAAATCACATACCCAATATCTATTTATTGATCTTCTTTTTCTTCGGTCTTGGTTCAAAGACAGTATATAAAGTAATATTTGCCCAACACTTCATCCTAAAACATCACAAGATTTGCTAATTTACTTCGAAATGATAACTAGAAGCAGGGGGGCTACTCTCTTTCTCCGAAAAACGAAGTTTCGATCGAAAATTCAATTGTTTCCTACCACGTGTCAGTTTAATTAGACTCAGTGCAAAGGTGGCAACCAACCACAGCCACTAGTGGCTATCGATAGCGACTTAACACACTTTTATAAGAATGTTGTATATGCAGCACCACACGTGTTGCCGGTGACCGCCACTCGCTACACCACGGACGCTGGTGTAGCGTCCGTGGCTTGCCACTTTCAGTCGCTACGGGCCACACAAATTGCCAACACCGCCACTGTCACGCTGCAACACCCAACGTACTATAACGACTAGACGTCCTACGTATCGCTCGCGTCACCATTCCAAACCACCATGCACCTGCAAACTTTCCGTAACAGAGTCTATCATAAGATTTTGCAGCAGAGAATGGGTTTTACAATGTGGTGGCTTCCAAACACCAGTGGTTGTCGCTCGTTACTTATACCTACTGTTACAAATGTGTCAGTCTCGCGCGATAGCCATCGGTTGCTGTAGTCGGTGGTCCGTTTGCGCCGAGCCTTAATTTCCGAAATTTCATGACAACGAAATTTCGAAGAAAGAGAGTAGACGTCCAGGGGGGCTACTCTCTTTCTCCGAAAAACGAAGTTTCGATCGAAAATTCAATTGTTTCCTACCACGTGTCAGTTTATTTAGACTCAGCGCAAAGGTGGCAACCAACCACAGCCACTAGTGGCTATCGATAGCGACATAGCACACTTTTATAAGAATGTTGTATACAACGCACCACATGTGTTGCCGGTGACCGCCACTCGCTACACCAGAGTCCGTGGCTTGCCACTTTCAGTCGCTACGGGCCACACAAAACGCCAACACCGCCACTGTCACGCTGCAACACCCAACGTACTATAACGACTAGACGTTCTACGTATCGCTCGCGTCACCATTCCAAACCACCAAGCGCCAGCAAACTTTTCGTAACAGTCTATCATAAGATTTTGCAGCAGAGACTGATGAATGATGAGTAGTCGGTGGTCCGTTTGCGCCGAGCCTTAATTTCCGAAATTTCATGACAACGAAATTTCGAAGAAAGAGAGTAGACGTCCTGGCTTTAAAGCTAAGAATGAGTTAACTGAATTACTTTGTTCCAGTGATTCATCTTTTTTATCATTAACTGGCTGGTACCCGCGACTTTGTCTGCGTCTTTTTTCGCAATAAAAGGTAGCCTATGTCCTTTCTCAGGGTCTAAAGATTGTCTGTGCCAAATTTCATCAAAATCGTTTGAGAGGTTTAAGCGGGAAAGCGTAACAGACAGACAGACAGAGTTACTTTCGCATTTATAATATTAGTATAGTATGGATTATGTTTTAATATTCACCGAAATCGATTTCAGGTAAACACATCTAGTGTAATCGTCCAAAATGCGAATGGATTGTTTGCATCAAGGAAACTACAACTCAACAAAGAATATGAGAAGATGGCAAAACGCCTGTTTTATTCTGAAGTGAACAATGTGGACTACAATGATCCTCGGACTTCAGCCGACATTATAAACGGTTGGGTGAACTACAACACTAAAGGGCTGATCTCAGATATTATTGATCAAGGTAACTTAATTGATAAGGCTGCCAATCTTCGTAGTTAGAAAGCTGTGTATGTTTTCAAATCTAGTATTTTATTACACGACCAAAATGTTGTTAGAGTATAGTACCTAAAAATGGATAAAGACTGCAGTGAGATGGTGGTCAATTGTAAGCCTTAAAATAATCATAATCAAAAGAAAATATCGTCTTGTTAAATTATTTTATTAATACAAAATAAAAGTGTGGCAAATTAAAATGGAATTACATATTTTTTACTTACTCGGTACTCGTAATTCAACTAATATCTTCTTTTTTTACAACATTTCAGCGGCCATCACTCCACAAACTGAGCTTCTAGTAACAAACGCACTGTACTTCAAGGGCCTCTGGCAGCATGAGTTCGAACCTAAGCTGACGCATCCAGACTGCTTCTTTAGAGATGGTATCTGTAAGACTGTAGCTATGATGGAGTTGGATGCAGAGCTCAATTATGCCTATGTGGAGAACCTAAGAGCACATGCCCTGGAACTACCGTACCAGGTAAATTAAAGAATTGATCTCGACTTCTAATATGAAGCTGAGCTAAATTTGAATTTACATGAATTGTTTGGTGCTGATCGGTTGTCACAGTAATGAAATACGATTTGGAAGAATGAGAAATCAATGCTAGGAAAGATTTAAAGCCTAAATATAAACGCAAACGCTAAAATTTTTAGAGTAGGTGAAGCACCAAGCAACCAAACTAACAACTGATAAACTGTGCCAAAGATGAAGTATCTAAAAAAGCGGCCACTAATGTTATGACGACAAATGGAAGTAGATGGAAGAAGCATGAATGGCCATAATACATTGCACATGTCACCCAAAATAAATCAGACCAAGGGCTAGAGTTTACGATCATAGCAAATTGTTTACAAAAAATTATGACTCATAAAATTATTACATTCCGGGAACATACCGTTGTCATTGGTTTAATAAACATTCTATACGTACAATATGGAGGTCAAATAATGCCTTTAGAATTTATACACTGAGTGTAATGGAATTTTCTGAAATGTTAGTTAAGTAACTAATTACGTTGGGGTTCTCCGTTATTACTGTTAGTTTAGTCACCCAGGAATTCTTGTAACAGTTTATTGCTTATAATCAAGCCTTAGTCATTTAACTTGACATTTTATATCTTATTACACACATACATGTTACTAAACTTACTTACGTTCAATTAAATTGATCCCTGAGTTTAACAAACAGATTTTAGGCTTTTCTTTGTGAATTATCTCGACAGTTACTGCTATAGATAATGTAATATAATCTGAGAAATTTGAGCTATTTTGATTGATTTGTCATTAATTACAAAATTCGATTAATATATATCATTTTTAACATTGAGTCACTCTTTTCCTTCCAGGGTAAACGTTATTCGATGATGCTGCTTGTACCCCTAGACCGAGACGCCGGAGTGGCTCTCATCCGTGACTTGCCGTACATTGGACTGCTGCAGATATCCAAACTGTTGGAACCAACTGACGTCATTCTCACTATGCCCAAGTTCACTGTAGAGTATAGTGATGATTTGGTGACAGCGTTGAAAAATGTTAGTATCTTCGTTCTTTCATTATAAATCGTATTTGTCGTATAGGCGAAACCGGTCGAAACAGTTGAGTCTAGCTGTCTCGACCTCTAGGATCCGACAACCTATAACGCCACTTTACCGCATACAAAAGGATCAGGGAAACGCTGTAGGTTTAAAAATCAAGAATCAAAATGATTTTTATTTCACATAGGCCTACATGGGAACTTGTAAAACGTCAGAAGCTAGTGCACTCGTAAAGTTGGACTAGAAGGGGCTGCATTTTTCTTTATAGAAAAGTTCAACTCTTCATTAACTTCCAATCGTGCTTCTGCACTTTTGACCCCTATTACAATCGAAACCGTATGATCTCGCCTTGAAAAAAGAAAAAAGAGTTTCGATGACTTACTGACTTTTGGGACACGTCATGTTCGGTCACAGTGTCCCAATTGACACTTTAGTTTCGATCATCTCTTTATTATGCAACCTCAACTTAACCTTTGACATTTCAGATGCGCATTACATCTCTATTCACAAATGCTGCAAACCTCTCAGGCATCTTCGAAGATCCGGAAGCAGGTGGTTACATTAACAATATGATTCACAAAGTGTACATGCAAGTTGATGAGAAAGGCACGGTAGCTGCAGCAGCCAGTGCCGGAATGGTGGTGCCTCTTATCAACAACTATATCAACCTGAGAATTGATAGGCCCTTCCTCTTCTTCATTTGGGATAATGAGAAGGGAGTGGTGCTCTTTGAAGGGAAGATTGAAGAACCCACTGAGTATAAGGATGTGAATAATCAGTTGGGAAACAATAATAACGTCAACATCAACAAAAATAAGGGTAAGTTTAAATTTTTATTTTGCTATATTTGCTCTGCAACGCCAGTTGCTTTTCGATCTTTGAATAGATATTATCCATCGTCAAATCTAAGATATAGTATTTAACAGGTCTCAACTTTAAATTCACAATTCAGAAACCAAGCGCGACTTCTTTTTAAGTCAAAATTAATTAATTTTATTATTAAAAACTGGAACAATTAAACATTTTTGAAGTGGAAGTTATTAGATAACTTCTCCACTCTAAGTGGTTGGTATCACACTTTAACTGACTTTTTTGGCTTTCACATTTGGCCGTTTAGATGCCCATTGTACTTTGGGTTTATTTAGGCATTGTTTTATGTATGCTACTCAATTTAAGCTTTAAAATTATATTCAAGTTACAATATCATCATGGCGTGGCGACCATCATTGTTAACCTCCTTTTAGAACGGTCAGATAAAAACTTACACAATTTAGCTGACAAAACATTGAGAATAAAAAAGTATTGAATATATTAGTTTTAAGTATGCGTCTTTTCCCGCCAATTAAAGTGATTTTCTTTCTACTTTCTTTCTTCTATTCGGTAGTTTTTGACTAAGATTCAAAATTTTCATAATTTCACGCGAAATCTCCTCAAATGTTAGTACAATTTTCGAAATGAAACTATTTTTTCAGATCAGGAAAATGTTTACCGCGAGCCGATTACAAAACCTGTACAGATCCAGTTGACTCCAGGCGGAGCATACATCAGCAGTCAGTCAATTCCTATTCAACAGTTATATCCTATCATTTCATCTTATCCGTTCACAGATGGCAAGAAAAACGTTTCGAGCAATGGTAATTTAAATCAATTTTAACTATAGCTAATAATAATAGCTAGAGCTTGAATGAAAGAAAAATATTTTTTTGGCACATATCATTCACACACAGTTCAGAAACATCATGTTGACACTCAAGATTATACAAAAAGTAATAATAATAATAAAACTAACAATGTGTGGCTGCTGCGTCAAATAACTGCAGTTCGTTTTTCAAAATGGTTTTCAATACACTTACTCGAAAACTGCCTCTTATCGCACTCCTATTAGGTTCAATATAGCATGTATATCACCCAAGTGCTTTTTTGAGTTTATCACAACAAGGGCTTTTTTTTTCCTTCCTTATCGTCACGGTCACGGGTGATTATATTTTTTTCTTAGTTTATCGAATAAGGCGCGAGGCGTCCCCCCGAGGCGCTGGACGTCCCCCACGAAGTTAGAAACTGACCAGAGCAGATTTGAATGCTATTATTATTATATTTCTACTGTATGTTTGAAATACGATTAAACGCTTTTTCTTTCTTTATTTATTTCACAAGTCGTAAGTGTATTGAAAAACGTCGTTTGACACGCGTGCAGATTGTCATTGCAGCCCTCGGCTCCATAACACACTCGCCTACGGCTCGTGCGAATTTCGCCTCGGTCACAATGACAAACTTCCTGCACTTGTATCAAAATGTACTATTTCAATTGCGGAACAAGCAAGTCAGTTTCGGAAATTCGGACTTCGAGGCCCTAGTAAAACTTTTATATAAATGGTAGTTTATTGATTAACTGATACTTAATATCATAACGAAGGGTTAGTATTATATAGGAAGAATAAAACTGAAATTGCTAGTCAGAAATTTAATTACATTAATTCAGTTCATTACTGCTAGTAATTTTTCAATATTGAAAGCATTTATTAAATATTCATATTGTCCTTTGTCGCCGCAAATCATATCAACCTTTCAAATCGAAACTGCTCATTCTCCTCTTGCGTACGTGACAAAATAATATTTTATTTTTATATCGAAATTCCGGTCTTGTCATACCAATTCCGGTATAACAAAAATTGCGGAATGTGGTTCAAACCGGAATCCCGGAGCTGAAATCTTGCCAAAGACATCATTGTATACCCCACAGAATAGAAGAATGTAATATTTTACCTATGTTTGGAAAAGTTAAAATCAATGATTAGATTTATAAAAAGTAGTTATGTACTCTTGCTTTCTGAATTAGAATTTGAGTTTTTGTCATATTCTACTATAGCATCAAAACCTGACAAACTTGGTCATAAAACTAGGATTTTTGACGAAAATCTGTGTATTTAATACGATTGCTTAAATATGTATTTTATTTGTGAATAAAGATGTAAAAATAATAAATTTAAATGCTATAAGCATATTTATGAAACTTTTCAAAAAAAAATTATTTCAGGACAAGAAACTATTAAACCACCGCCTTCCTCATATCCAAGTAATGACAATTGGACTCCTGGCCCTTATCCTAATCAGCAACAAGTTTTTGTTCCACCCAGCAACAGTCAACCGATTCAGCCAGCGAACAAACCGATATCGGTTGAGCCGAATCAACAAGTTGTAAGCCAACAGGTCAACAGTCAACCCATACAACCAATACAGCCAACTAATCCACCGATACCACCAATTAATGAACCAATTACGACTCAGCTAACTACAGAAGCACCTACAAAAAGCCCTCATATCGAGAGAAGAACTCAGCCTTGGTACAAGAGAATTTCAGGTTATTTAGGTTGATGTATTAAATTTCGTAGTGTAAGATATTGTTAAAGTTGAAAAAAGACATGTTTTTAATAAAAGCATATTTAAGGACTGCATTGTTTTATTTTCTAGCTGGCTGTACGCAAAAATTTTGTGACTAGGACACATTTTATATTTATTTAGATATAACCTTCAGGAAGAACTCTTGTAGTCGGGCTAGTACTTTAAGAAAGAACTTTTCAATGGGATTAGTACTACCAGATATTATGTACACAATTTTGTCCTTTTATAAAATAAGTAAGCACTAACAAAACTATTAGTAGAACTTTTCTTTATAATACTCTTTATTGGAATTTATTTTGATATCTTGATTAGGATAAGTAGTTCCGATTTTAAAAGTTCTTTCTGATAGAAAGTTATAATATTAATATTACCGAGCATCTGCTACTTATAAACTCGGAATATCTCCACCGCACAGAATCAGGTGATATTGATATAAACTAGTGCTTGACTGCGAATCAAAGTTAGGCTAAAAGCTAAAAGTTAAGAATAATAAGATAGGCATAATTTTTTAAAAACCCTCCTATTTAGCCTTTCTATGTTTAGCTACTTTTCTGTAAGATATTCACTGACTCTAAATGTGAACAAATATTTGAAATTGGTATTCAAATTGATCCAATAGAAATGTTGTTGTAATCTGATAATGGACTTTAGAGAAATGGAACGTAACTCCTAATAGGATGATGCCAGTACTGTGAAATTGGTAACAAGCAAAATTAGTTACTTTATACCGTTGTTAAAGATTGAAAAAAAAAATAACAAGAGAGTGTACATTACATTATTATATTGATGACATCGATAGCGCCATAGAACTCTTCAGTCAATCAATCTTTATTCTAGCTTCTTCTGGCAATAAAGCCGAAAATCACCTGTATAGGGATGAAAATGTGAATATAACTTTAGTGACATTGTTTACAAAAATAAAGAAAAGAAGAGAAAAAGGAGAGTTAAAGCCGAGGGAGGTAGAAATTTTGAATTTATATTTCGTATTAAGCCTGAGTGAACCAACTGCGGGCGACGACGAAGAAGAGAATTAAACCATACTACCACAGGGGGAGATATTTTAAGAGAGACTCTTAGGATACCCAAGAGGATGTCAAAATCAACTGAATTAAAAAAAACTGCTAAAGTCCAGTAGAATTAATTGTGTAAGGAACCTTTTTTTTTTTACTTGCAATAAACTAGTGCTTGACTGCGATCCCACCTGATGGTAAGCAGTGATGCAATCGTTGATGGTAAGGCGCACTAGTTTATTAAGAGCCTATTCACTCTAGCCTTGAAGACACCTAAATTATATTCGGACGGAAAGACTGCAGCCGGCAAACTGTTCCAATCCCTCGCTGTACGCGGTATGAATAACGAGGCAAAACGCTTAGTCCGGGCCGCAGGTGTCTCAACAACGTAAGGGTGGATATTCGCCGTACGTCGGGATGTCCGAAGGTGAAGTTGGGATGGCGGAATCAAATCATGCAATTCCTACGCACACTCTCCAAAATGCATCCTGTCGAAAACCTGTTTTCCATGGTTAGTCGGATGGCGTCAGTTAGTAAGGATTCAGTAGGCTATTACGAGATCGGATATGCCTCAAGTGTATGGGAAAGTTATTAGGGAACCTCTTGCTCATCTCTTTCTATGAACACCATGAGTCGATCGTTTGAATTGAAGGAAATGTAAGCAAATGCAAGTTCCAAAACATCGTTGCAGCAGGTTGGAGACGCTTTGTCATCAACTAACGCTTTCTCCTGGAAGAAAACAAATGACTCTTGCACACGCGCTCTATACTCCTCTGTATTCCATCATCAACCACAGATAAATCTATGTTCAAATATCAAAAGGATAGTAAAATCATAGGCCGATTACGTTAAGATAGACGTAGAAGATGCAGTTGGGGCGTAATTTGTGATAAACTTTGATTCAGTCTCGACTGAACCTACCATTTCCACAATTGCTGACCCTAGAGTCACCCCTAGGGGTCAAAGAATTGGGAGGAGAAAAAACCAAAGTAAACTCGAAACATCAATCAGCATGTTCCCATTAGAGATTCTTTGGATAACGTTTCATGAAATTCAAACATTTGCTTGAGAGGTATATGTAAAGAACCGATGTCTGAAACCATTACTGTTCCACTGTTATACACATAACTTAAAACCTTATCATAAATCATAAAGGAGCTAGAGGAAATCTGGTTTTGAAAAAAATAATAAAAATCTCTAACCTGTTTGAAATAAAGTATGAAACTGAACGTGTCACATAATTTTTTGTTTAACATTAAAAGGTTGTATGTATTCATCGTCTTGTCGCTGTCGTCACATCTGTAGCTTGCTTGTAGTCATCAGTCCTTTGAACAGTGTGGTCGTGTTCTTCGATCATGTAAATAGTTTCATTAAGCTTGAAATATGCATCTCATAATAGCTTCTGGTAAGTAATTATTATTTATGTGTTACTCAGTTAAAAATAAAATTCAATGGATACTACCTTTTAATTGAAATTAAGATCATTACTATGTGTTAAATGATAACAATCTCAACTTAAGATGTTTTCTTTGGAATTAAAATTAGCTAGTAAGTGAGGCTTCTTATATGGTCGCAGATATATCTAGTACGCGGTGTGTTATACATTTTAATATAAAAGATGACAGGAAAAGTATCTTATCAATATCTTCAATGTGACCTTGATCATTATCCTGTTAAATGAAACCGGTATCAACTACATACGTTATATGCGTTTTATTGTTGATGCAAATTCAAAATATGTAAGTACATAAGATTAAAAGTAATTATTTGTGTGGATTGTTATAATTTTTGTCTGTAGTTTTGGGTAGTGGGGCACTCGGATGGTAATTGTTTGAAACTCAAGAAGGGTGCTTCATCGCATTGGAATTGTAAACAGTTGTCACATACCGAGCTCAGGATTATCCTTGACTTTTAAATTAGGGTAATATAATGATGCAAAAATTATTATGCCTATTAATCATATGACAGAAACGTGCAGATACAGTTGAATAAATTAGGTTTAAGAGGAAAATGAGAAAATGCTTCTGATAGTTCGTCTAATAAATTTAAAGGGTTAAAAGAAAGGTCATGAAAAGGTGAACCACACACATGACGAATACGTCACAAATTTGGTCAAATATGATGGTTCGAAAAGAATTAAAACTGAGGTGGTGAGAGACAATTTATGGAATAAAACATATTTAGCACACACCACACACACATTTTTATCACACTAATATTATTAAAGAAAGAAAGAAAATAAATTTATTCTGCAAAAGTTTACGTAATGTGTGTATCTTTGGTACCTACTTCTGCGGTCAGTTTTGTCTAGAGATACATAATCCTATATATAATATTGATATAAAAGTCAAAAATAATAACAAGAATTTTAGACAAATATCAAAACAACGAAAAAGGTCAGACACATTTGTTGTCAGACAAATGTAGCAATAATTTATTTTGGTGTTTCATTTTCCTCATTTCAGTTTTAATCTTCGCTTCATTCCAAAGTTTGGACTGTTCTAATGGAACTTCAAATTCACGAGTGAGCTATTTTGATATCGACCTCCTTCGATATGTGGCTGAAGGGAAGGCTGGTAACGTGATGGTTTCTCCAGTCAGCATCAAATCTACTCTGGCTATGTTATTGGAAGGTGCTGGAGGGGCTACTGCTATTGAAATCCAGACTGCGTTAAGACTGCCACCTAATAAAGACGATTATAGGCAACAGTTGAGCGGGCTTGTGAGGGATTTACAGGTAATAAAAATGACACTGTGAATAGTTATACGATTACATTCCATGCAGTCCTTTCAATAAAAAAGGGTGCAATGACGGAGAGTGCTATTTTTAGAAAGGTTGCTGGGTATTCCCGTACTGGTAATCCGACTTTGCATAACTTAAGTACTAAGTCTGGTTCAACTGATTAATGCTTTTTTTAATGTTTGTTCATTGACGTAGCAACTGTTGCTATATGTTATTGTTTAAGTACGGCTGATTCAAGCGAAATGCATTCTTCTTTATTTTGCTACAACGATCATACCAACATTACAAGGAAACTTCAAACTGGTAACCGATGATCATCCGGACGGTAACCAGTCAGTTCTTTTTTAATCATTTTGTAATATCTACGGGAATAATTTTCAGGTAAATACACCAAGTGTATTGATCCAAAATGCAAATGGTTTGTTTGCATCAAAGAAAGTACAACTCAACAAAGAATATGAGAAGATGGCGAAAGGACTATATTTCTCCGAAGTGAACACTGTGGATTTTAACGATCCTCGAACAACAGCCCAAAATATAAACGGTTGGGTGAACCAGAATACTAAAGGGCTGATCCCGAGTATTATTGATGAAGGTAATTTTACTAAATAATTAAATAGGAAAATAGTATGAGGTGAAATTTTGGAGCCAAATTAAACAAAATAAATTGAGATTGAATAAAAGTTTGTGAGAAACAAAAATAAAATCGATCAAGTGCGGCCCTTGCTCATTACAATTATTTATTTATTTTTCAAGTAAATAATATACTCGTACAAATAAATATTTTATAAATATTTCAACAACTACCTGTTGTCGTTATTAATATATCGAGCAAAAAATGGCTAAATTCTCGTTTGTTTTATTGAGCCTCTCTTAAATATTTAGTAAAGTAAAAATCAGTAAAAATAGTAAGTTTTTGTTTTTAGTATAAGTTGTTATAGTGACAACAGAAAAACATCATCTGTAAAAACAACTGTCCAGCTGCCACGGATCATGAGATGCCTGGTGGTAGACATACGGACAGTAGAGTTTTAAGAATAGGGTTTAATTTTTACTCTTCTGGTAGGAAAAAAAGAAAGAAAAAACCCTTATTCGTACGTTACACATGTAGTATAAATAAAATTAAAATAAAAATTGCTAAAGGAAAAATAGCATTAAAATCTGTGCAAGGTTAAAAAGGCGCTTAACTCAGCATATTATGCTCCGTTCCTTAAAAATATAAATATCGCACCGGTCGTATTCTGTTAAGCCCGTAGAGACGCCACGGTCACTCACAGAGGTAAAATAAAATAGGGAAAAAAAAGAAATGTTATATTTTTTAAGAAGACTTTTTTTTAACAATATTTCAGCGAGCATCACCCCACAAACAGAGCTTGTAGTAACAAACGCGCTGTACTTCAAGGGCATCTGGGAATACGAGTTCAAACCTAAGCTGACGCATGCCGACTGCTTCTACAGAGATGGTGTCTGTACCAATGTAGCCATGATGAAATTGGAAGCAAATCTCAATTACGCACATGTGGAAAACTTGAGAGCACACGCTTTGGAACTGCCGTACCAGGTGAAATAAAGAATTGACTTAAATTTATATAATTATACCACTCACTGATTAATCATGAAATCTCAGAAACTAAAAACTACAAACTTTAAATTTGCAGGGCGTCTGCTAAGAACGAAATTTACGAAATTTGACCCCCAAGGGGGTAAACTGACTGTCACACGGGCGAAGCCACTGGCAGAAGTGGGTGTTTTGAATAACGTGCAGATTTCCTTACGCATGCAGGGCTGTTGCTTGACGACCGCGTGCGTTTTCTACGCTTTACAAAATACACTTGTATGAAAAGGAAGCAATCTCTTATGTGTGATTAAATAGCACGATATTAACAGACACCCTTATCCTCATCTATAGCTATTCATATATATATATATATATATATATATATATATATATATATATATATAAAGGAGGAAACTGACTGATTGATTTTAACAACGCAGCAGCCAAAATTACTGAGAGAATTATCCAAAATTTAGAGAGTTAGGCTGGAACGAAGGTCCAAATTTTGTATGGACCTTCAGGCGGGTAAAGCCTCTGGTGGACCCAGCTTTACTGATAAGTCTACTAATTTATGTTCAAAATTAAGAATGGGTTACCGAACTAAAATTTACGTGGAATATTAAAATAGAAATCGGTTGTCAAGGTAATGTCATGTGATGCGAAAGAATGAGGAAAAATGACAAGGAAACTTTTTGAGTTTAATAGTCATCCATGTTCATATACAAACTCTTAGCTATTGGAGCGGAGAAAGACCATATGAACGATGTCCCTGACGTGATAACTACTAGTGCTGTATGAAGGAAGAACATTGGTTTTGTACTCCAAATAAAAAAAAATGATAATGATGGGTCGTTTACGAAAATCTATGATGCTTAAACCAATATGTTTTTCAATACAGTTATCCGAAAACCGGCTCTATACTAAGTGCTACTAATTTACTCTTTTTTACACTAGTGCGCCCTTGTCATGGGTGCTAAGCGACCCTTATGAGTCATGCGTCAACCCTTTTTATCTTCGTAATACTCTCACCTACGAGTCGGGAAAATATTAAATCCGTCGCTATGTCAAAATTTTTCCACTTGTATTAAAATGGTTTTATTTCCTTTCAGGGCAAACGTTACTCGATGATACTACTAGTACCCCAAGACCGAGACGCCGGGGTGGCTCTCATCCGTGACTTGCCATACATTGGACTGCCGGAGATATCCAAACTGTTGGAACCAAGTGACGTCATTCTAACTATGCCCAAGTTCACTGTTGAATATAGTGACGATATAGTGCCAGCTTTGAAAAATGTTAGTAGTATCCTGTATTATTTTATTACACATCGTTATTATATTTATGTGGAGAGGCTTTCAATTTCTGTAAAAAGCTAGACGTTCAAGTTTCCTAAAGTAGTACAAAAGCCTGATTTTTTTTTATTATAGAAAATCTTTCTCTGTTTCTATATTTTTAACCATCAGTTTTACTCTTCATACCATGAAAATCGTATGATCTTTATGAAAACAGATGCTGTCTGTATTGATGTCCAGAAATGGAACCAAAATGTTCCAATATGCGCCGTGTTCACGAGTACTATCTTTTAGATCAAGCCCATGATCCAACTGCCAAACGCGAGCCTCCAAAGATGGTGGTCGAGGCTTTTGGCTCATTCAGTCATTGGCCGTCACGACTATCGCCAAAATGACTGCAGTGTTCACTTCTAAGATAACAACCAACAACCTAGCGAGCCTTGTCAAGATACTTAGTTATTATTATTATCTGTCATTCTAAGTTCTCAATAAAGCCATTTTTTATAACCAATCTTGAACTCTTCATATTTCAGATGCGAATTTCATCTCTGTTCTCAACAACCGCAAACCTCTCAGGCATCTTCGAAAATCCAAGAACCCCTAGTCACATTAGCAACATCATTCATAAAGTGTACATGCAAGTTGACGAGAAAGGCACAGTAGCAGCAGCAGCCAGTGCTGGAGAGATTATCCCTCTTATTAATGACTTCGTTACCCTGAAAATTGATCGACCCTTTCTATTTTTCATTTGGGATAACGAGAAGAAAGTGGTGCTCTTTGAAGGGAAGATTGAAGAACCCACTAGGTTTAACGATATGAAAAATGGTTTCAATAACAATAATAATGGCAACCAAAACCAGGGTAAGCTTTAATTTATTATTTTCAGGTAACTAGATCTACATATTTTGGGACGAACTGGGGCTCCAGTCTGCTATTTTATTAATATCGTCACGATCCCATATGGCCGATTATATTGGTTGGTCAGTGGTCTCGTAATAGAATTTGTGGTACGAGCTGTCTTATACCGAATGAAAAGCAATCTGCTGAATGAATGCACAATGATGTTCTAAGGGTAGATTGGTCACTGGTCAAGGGAACTGTCGTTTTAGCTATTTACCGTATACGTCAGACATTCATTTGTCATTATGTATGAGATTACCATTCTATGCCATTTCTTTCAACGAAGTGTCAGTGGTTGATCATTGGAAAGTCATAATGTCGCCAATAGATTAGTAGATTACCAAACTTGTCAAAATCAGCAATAATTAATTAAATAAATTGTTGATTATTCTGACACTATTGTATAGCACAATTGAGGCCCTGATCAATTGATCATTCTCGGTGTTCGTTCTTTAATTCTTTATTGTACACAAAAACTTAATAGATAGAATGATTTGACAATTGAAGTACAAAGGCGAGCTTAACTCAACAATGAGTTTTCTCCCAGTAAATCCGTTAAAATTGCACGGGTGATTGTAAATTTTGTATTAAATAAATAAAAATAAACGTTTGTATTTCAGGTCATGAAAATGTTAACCCACAGCCTAGCCAGTCTCAGACTCATGGTAGATGGACTCCTGGACCTTATCCTCAGGCCATTCCTACCCATCAACATTTTTTTAACCGTAGTTAAACAATCCCGTCTACTCGATCCATTAGAGCAGTTAAACCAATCGATATTGGTTGAGCCGTTGAAAACGTTAACAATCGATCACGACTAATTCTACCACGCATCATCATCATTATCATGTCCACTGTTGGACATAGGCCAAGTGTTGCCACAATGAACGGCCCTGTATCATTGGTTCACCTTGTAAGAGGCCCTTCCAATACCTACTGCATTTTCCATAACGCGGTCGCCACCCAGAACCTTTCGACCCCAACGGCCACCTGTTCTGTGAGCAATGCGCCCTGCCTATTGCCACTTAAGATTGGCAAAACATCGGGCTATGTCGGTAAATTTGGTTCTCCTGTGGATATCTTCATTTCCGCCAATTCACTGAAAAGCGAAGTTTTGGGAAATAAAGTCGATTATGATGTACTTGTACATTAGATCTCTGGGCTGAAGTTTTTTATTATTGTAATTAAATTCTTTTGATTAAAATATTTTTCTTTTATCTAAAATATTGTTTTATTGTTTGATGAGCAACTGAAAACTTTGTGGACATAAATAACAAAATGATTTAGTTTAGATACCGGTATATCATGTATGAGAGCAGTGGTGGCCGAGTGGTAACGGCCCCGACTTAGGGATGATTCTCATTAGAACGTGCTGTGCCCGGGGCGAGGCCCGGACGGAGCACGGTTTTAATCTGTTTCATATATTTTGTATGAATCAATTTATATTACAAAGTGCATTATCCGTGTCCCGTCCGGGCCCGCTCGACGCACTTCAATACCACGTTTGTTGCACGGTCCCGCCCCGTTCCCTCCACGTCCCATCGTAATCCGAACATTTTTCGTGCTGCGTCCTAAAATATAGTGCGTAGCACGGACGGGCCCCGGCTCGTCCACGCCCCGGCCCTGGCACGGCCCGCTCTAATGAGAATCATCCCTTACGTGTTGTAGGTCGCGGGTTCAAACCCAGCCAGGCACATTACTTTGTGTAATTTATTTCATTACCACTGCTCTCAAAACGGTGAAGGAAAATATCGTGAGGAAACCGGCATGTCCTAGACCCAAAAAATTCGAAGACATGTGACATCCATTAACTCGCACTGGGCCCGCATGGTGGATTACGGCCCATTCCCTCTCTTAGAGAGGAGGCCTGTGTCCCTGCAGTGGGAACATTATAAGGCTGATGATGATGATATCATGTATGTATGCATCACGTACCTTGATTCTGTGGCTGTTTATAATCTTCATCATTACATAGTATAAAACAAAGTCGCTTCCCGCTATGTATGCTTAAATCTTTAAAACTACGCAACGGATTTAGATGCGGTTTTTTTTTAATAGATAAAGTGATTCAAGAGGAAGGTTTACCGGTATAATACAAGCATAATACATTTGATATCACCACTGCACCCGTGCGAAGCTCGGGTGGGTCGCTAGTATATTATAAAAAAAGCTCTCCACAACATTTCTCGTTGTGAATGATGTACTCTAGTGACTGGATGTTTTCTCCTGCACTTTGAGAGAATTCTTAAGAGTTTGGGGTTTTGTTTTTGGGAGAGAAAAAGAGAGAAATATTATATATGTATGTTTAAGTTTTATTATTAATCACAACATAGTATAAAACAAAGCTTCCCGCTCTCTGTCCTTATGTATGCTATCTAGCGATAAAACTACGCAATGGATATTGATGCGGTTTTTTTTTAATAGACAGAGGGATTCGAGAGTAAGGTTTATACACCGTTAAATTTTGATCGTTTTAATCCCTTGGAGGATCGATTCAGTACATGAAACACGATCGATTAGTAAAGTTAGAATGAAAAAACAAAGTACTTTTTTTTAAAACTCGAATTAATTTACGCATGTTCTAAATTGATTTCTTTAAGTAAACGTCAGCTAGGCGAGTTCAATGACCTGTAGGTAGTTAGTACGCAACGACCGATAACTACCTACAAGGTCAATGACTCGTTTACTTAAAGAAATTAATTTCGTAAATGCGTATATCAATAAGAGATTTAGAAAAAAAGTACTTTATTTTTTTATTTTATCTACACAAATCGATAGTGTTTCATGTACTGGATCGACCTTCTTCGGGATTAAAACGACTAAAATTTAACGGTGTATGTATAATTCATGCATAATATATTTAATATCACCATTACACCGCACGGATCGGATTGCCAGAACCTACTTAGATTATAAATTACTACTTAGTTTATTTTCATAAATTGTGTTTTAATTATCTCGCAGATGATGTATACTTTTAACAAGTAGCACGAGTATGCAACAAGAGGATATAGCTGTCTTTCTCTTGGGCGGTTTGAATGTCTCACTTCACTCAGCTTTCTACATTAACTCCCTCGCGTCGTCAGTTAATTACATAAATCCCTCACTAACGTTCGGAATTAAAATTGTGAAACCTTGGCTTTGTTCGGATTTCAACTTGCCGCCCTGAGCTTAAATACACTGCTTTATCCCCTAGTCACATAATCCACTATTAGATGTTATCGAAAATGTATTTTAGGTGTAAGAATAATCCTGACAAGAGAATAAATAAATAAATGTGTAGGTACGTTTTTCTCAAAAAGTGTTTCAGTTTACCTACTAGCCTTAGTTCAAATTCAGGCATCAAAAAAGTTTACAGTTGTCGATATATAATGGAGCAATCAGACAAATGCCATTGACATGTCTGAACCAAATAAAATCCCAAGGTCGAATGGTTTTTTAGTATTTTCAATATTTTTTCATGACAGATTACTATCATTCAAAATAGTATCAATTACGTACGTGTATGATATTGTGGCATGTTTTATGTATATCCGGTGTGGCAACCTCGGATATTGTCTAGAAATTGTTTTAACAGATGCTATTATGGGCTATGACCAGCTTGATTACACCATACAATACTATAATATGTATGGACAAGTGCCTATATTTATTATATTTTAGTTTATTTTTCAGTCTAAATAAATCGCAGGTTTCGAGACTGATCGATGGTGGTAGAAATCGTTGCTTTTGGGCTGCATGGACCTTTGAAAGTGTGACCATAGCCCTAGAATGCTCATGTGTTATGTGAAACTGAACTCCGGGGCCCTGGAACGAAGTTTAAGAAGGAAAAGGAGTTGGTTTTTAATCAGTAAAAATCTGACACTATCTCTCGCTTGGGTGTACCGACACCCAAGGGTGAGAGATGTCATTGGATGGTTTTTATTTTACCCACTGAAAAAAGGGTGGGAGGAGAAATTGGGCTACTTCCAGATCTACTTTTCTAGAACCGGTTTAACTGTTTTAGAGTTATGGAAGATTACAACATGATTCGTATGTTGAACCTAGTAGGTATATAAAGTTTTTTTTCTTTATTACAAAAAAAAATCTATGTACGTGCTGAAATATGTTTACCAAATCATTTGTTAAATTATTTTAACAAATGATTTGGTTAGCACAGTTTGACACAGCAGTCGTGCAAAAAAGTTAGATTTCTTCACAGAAAGCTCTGGTTGGCGTGTTTTTTAAATTAATATAAGCTAGTGTTAATCTAGTCCGGTTTCTAATACCTACTTTAGTCAGCGAGTACCTACTTCTTCGCTGAGGATTCAAAAATTATCTTTATTCATTTTTTAGTCGAAAAAAAGTTGTTACTGGGGCGGAGTTATAAATATTCAAAATCGGCTATTAATTTAATCACAGAGAGAAAGGAATACATCACCATTTTGGGTCATTAAATCATTTCAGACTATTAACATAAGTGCTAACAAACAGGCTTTAGTATCGAAGTCTAAGTAGAATTTTAGCACAAACGTTCAAGTTTACACTGACCGATTTTTGACGTGCAAAAAATAAATAGCATCTACTTTTACTCATGAAATAATAAAACCTGACACGAAGTGATGCGGCCACTTAAATGTTGGAGTACTTCTTCTATGTGGAGCGTTTGTTTGTTCTGACAATCAATTGAAAAAATAAAGTAAATGCAGTATTTACCTGAGGAAACAAGTAAAATACTTACATAAAATGACTTTAAATTGGGAAACAATAGTTTTCTTTTTATGAATTTATATAAACACAGAGTGGACGAAATCCCTACACCTCAGTAACATTTTTTTTTTACAGACAAAACCCTTCTTGCAGCCGGGTAAAAAGAAGTAAATTAAAAATAAAGATTAAGAATGTACTTCTTTTCTATTGATTATCATTTGATAGATTTGTGAAATCGTAAATTTTTAAATTGGTAATTTAAAAATTTCAACTTTAAATTCATGAATCAGAATTCAACTAAAAATTCATTAATTTAAAATTGTAATTTTTGAGTTATCAAATATTTACTTTCAGAAAGAAAAACATTTATCTATCTATAAACGAAATAAAAAATAATAATAGGACCTATGTAATAGGAACTAAGTCAAAATATTAAACTAAAGTATGGCGTCCATTAACTCCTCCGTTTTGCTGTGGACTGGTACTCAAGAATCTGACAGAATTGCCACGCTGTGTGGTGATGCTGATATTGCTCATCCTCTGTCCAACCTTAGTGTTGTCTATTGTATTAGTGTACGGTAAAAATCCGACACTCCCCGGACTTATCCCCAAGGTCTAGTCGCCGTTTGAAGGTATCCCCGGTATCAACAAAAAAAAAATGTAAACTAATGCTTGACTGCGATCCCACCCGATGGTAAGGAGTGATGATGTAATCGATGATGGTGGTCGAAGACACCCAAGTTATAGTCGGATACCGCAGCAAGAAAATTGTTCCAGTCTTTCGATGTACGCGGTATAAACGAAGAAGCGAAACGCTTAGTTCGTACCGTAGAGGTCTCAACAACGTAAGAGTGGACACTCGCCGTGCGTGTCGGATGATAAAAATGAGATGGTGGAATTAAGTAATTTAATTCTCGCGCACACTCTCCAAAAAACAACCTATAAAATACCGATAAACTGCACCTGCTGTAAATATGTTAACAAAAGTTTTTTATGGTTCAAAAAATTATCCAATGACGAATCCCACCGTTCGGCGAAACGGAAAACAGTGTCAGACCCTTACTGACTAAATAGCCCACACTATTCCTTCTTAACCCTCATACCAGGGTCGGATCTTCCTATCATAAATCGAGTTTTAAGTAGTATGTTAGATGATCTATGGAATACATAACTGAGTATATACTTATTAGCATTGTAGAAAAAAATAAAAAGTAAAAACGCTGGTATTCGCTACTACACATATATTTAGTAAAAAAATAAGTAAAATTCCGAGAAGCGTATAGAAGTTTCTCGTCTCGACTGCAGGTAGACGAGACGACCATTTTGTTTCGTGCCTTAAACACCATAAATAAGAAAAGAATTCCTCGACTGAACTTTGAACCTTAAAGGTGAATTGTGGGACGAACGAACTTGAACCACTCGAACGTAGTGGCCACTAGCGTAGCTACCAAACAACCTGGCGGAACAGTGACCCCAGGGACCTTAAGCTTGGGGGGAAGTGCAAAACTCAACCTTTCATTTGTTGTAATTAGAGACACAATTAAACAGCTGTTGTGTGTCGCGTAGATTTGCGCACCTGCATTCAAAAAAATAATTTAAAAAATTTGGCTGTTGAGGTCTTACCGTCCAAATACAATTTGCATGTTTTCAATGCTGTAATAAAAAGCTAGGCTAAAATAGTGCACCTCACTATCAACGATTGCATGACTGTTTAAGTACTTATCATCATTTGTGATCGTAGTTTGTATTAGTAAAAAAAAAACACAACTTTTATTATGACAACTCATTTTACTCAGTAAAAATCTGACATTCCCCCATAAATTATCAGGAAATCAACAAATAACTAATACTTTTCCGGGTCCCGTTATTTGATGAATTCTCGCGTAGATTTCACACTTAAAAACGGGGCCCAATTTTATTATTGTCCTGGGCCGATGGTCACATGGCAAAACTACGCCACTGGTTGAAAGTCGTGCATACTACAGCTCATTTACTTGATAGTAGGTCAGTTTAGACAGATATAAGACGGAAAGCGGTTGCTAGCTACAACTTTGATAATAGCTGGATACTAGCTAAAATACTTTGAAGTACACACATACCCTATGACTGTTCGCGTGAATTTCGTATTTAAGAAAAAAGAAAGCTTTTTATTTATTGATGTAATTGGTTTTGTTGGTTGCGCGTAGTTTCAAGTAGATTAAGTCTAGGAATGGAAAAAAATACCTTATTTTAACCCCTTCAAAATAAAATTTTTATCTTCGCCGATGTGGATGGCGTCGCAGATTGTAGTCTCCAATGCACTACGGACTCCTGCACTTTTCCCATCTACTTTTCCTGTAAGCAGCAACTTTTCCAGGTTATCACCTCTGCTCCTGGCAATGTGGCCAAAGAAATCAAAAATTCTTCTTTGGTATATGGTCACATCAAAAACCATAAAGAACATTTTGACCTTTAAAAAAGTAAAAGATAATAATTAATTATAGCGTGTGTGTGATAAATGACAATTTGGTAGCACCAATACATGAACAATGCATGAAGAATCGAGGCTCAGTAGACTGTGGTAAAAGTTTCCATCAGAGAATGTCTCCGATTCTTTATCACGGACTGAATCTATACTGCTCTCATAAATTTGTTAAAAATATATAATCATGTGTATATTCTTGTACAATACAATATAATAGAAATGTCACCGTAAAACGGGGAGAACAGAAACTAATCGGGGGTGAATAGAAACAACATTATGTTGTTTTTTCACGTTATTTAAAAAATGTTTGCAGCATTTAAATATTTTTATATATTCAACATAGAAAACACAAATGCTTTATTAAAACTAAAATATGATATCAAAGTAATAATACTATCAATTTTTTTGTTTATATTTACCCAATGAATTTCTATTTACCCCATTTTACACGGTATAAGAAACAAAGTAAATCTAAAAAGATTTTTTTTCTCTAAAAACAGGATCAAAATATTGGATTTTATTGACTCTTTTTTACAACAGAACTTGATAGTGCACATTATATAAAAATATAAAGTTTTGTAATTTATACTCCTAATTCCTTTATACAGATTGACACCTGTAATTCCTAAAGCTCTGAATCATTGATCTGCGAAGAATTAATATGGAATATTAGCTTCTACCAGTGTCTTTGCAGGCATGAAAGTGAAAAATAAAATATTCCCTAGACAAAAAGTATCCTATTCCGGAACATGACTTATCTCGTGTATAAGACATGCAAATCCATTTAGCCGTTTAAAGTGAAACAGTAAGAAACATACAAGCATATACAGGTAAATGAAAAAATAAATGTAAATAAAAAAATATAAATTGTAATATAAAAATACTAATTCGAATTCTAAAGTTTAAAGGTTCAAACTTTAGAATTTACAATATTTATTTTTTCCCGTCTGATTATAATTTAGGTGTCTTCAAGGTTAGAGTGAATAGGCTCTTAATAAACTAGTGCGCCTCACCATCAACGATTGCATCACTGTTTACCATCAGGTGGAATCGCAGTCCAGCACTAGTTTATATAAATAAATAAGAAAAGGTGTTATTTCATAATTACATTGTTCATTGATACCTTGGTATATTTAATTATTTAGGTCAGTATTTAATCAGATGTTAAAGTATATCGCTTTGATTACACCATTGGTAAATAACCAATAGTATATGGTACCAGGAGCCATGCTTACATGTTAAAAAAAACAATAACTAGTTATCAAGAATTAATTGTTCTTTCTTTTTGTGAACCGGGTACTGTGAAAGTCTAATAATTTCGTATGATTATGCTTGTTTTAATAGAAAGAATAACGTTTTTTTGTGACACCCTTTTCTTTAAGTTCCTATTGTTATTCTATTTTTGGTGTGCAATAAAAAATATACATATCTATCTATCTATCTATCTAAAGTGGAGCCATTTACTATTTTATAGATTATCCTATTGTTAGGCTTTTCTATACTATATTTAAACAACGCCTAAAACAATTTCCTACATCTCTATAACACAAGGAAAAGTTAAGTTCCTGTTTACTAGATTACGTTTGCACATGCAACAAACCAATCAGTGGTAATGCAGCACATCTAGTGTTGTTCAAATTATTGGTAAACGAACAACTGTCGGTTCCTCGAAACATTAGTATGCTTTCCGCAGGAAGAGGTGACAGGTGGGATAGAGCAAGGAATAATTAAAATACGTTGGTAGTTAGGACCTTGCTCTTTCTAGGTATTATCTGACTGGCACGTTGGTCTAGTGGTTAGTGGCCCTGACTACCAAGCCAGAGGTCTTAGGTTCGATTCCCATCCAGGACAAATGTTTGTGTGATGAGCACGATCTTTTGTTCAGTGTCTTTAATTTATTTATAAATAAAATATATGTATTTAGACATATAGAAATATGTTTCTGTTGTTGTTTAGTATGAGTGCTATGAGTAGCACAAATTCTGTTTAGTTTGAGACTAGATGGTGTGTTGTGTTAGTTGGGGTAAAAAAACCTCGACACATAAGTTGAATCATCATAGCGGTCGACTTTAAAAGACACGATTATAACCGATTTTCGGTCTCAATCGAAGTGGGAGCTGGGCGTAACCTTAGCAATGGATCTAACGTATTTGCTGCGTACCGTATTTACTGTCGGTATCTCCCGCCGAACGCACCCCGGGTGAATGGATTAGCAGAGCGATTCACTGGGCTCTGTAGTCGTGGGTTTACGGACGGTGATTATTACTAAGGACTAATTAGGACTAAGTTGACTTATAGAGGTTCGAGTTAGGGAATATGCCTATCCAATTGAATGAGTGAAATTTAACATAGTTTAAGAGAATAACTAACAACAATATTCGTATACCTACTTTTAATTTACTGTTCCGCCGCTCGTTCCTTATGAACAACTATTTAATAACCTACTTTGTCAACAAGTGTTTCTCATGTAAGTGAATTTGTTATTCTGTTTTGAGAAATAAATGTCTTTAACCATAAAACTGAGAGAAATCAGGTGGGTTTTCGTCACTAAAAGTCTGGTACTCAATATACTGAAATCAACAGATATCTACTCCCAATCTAGATGGAGTGAACAGGAGTGAAAGACCTTCACTGAACTTAATTCAGTTCATTTAGTAATCCTTTTCATCTCCAATCGACAGATTGAAGTCGAGTTTGCTTTCAAAAAGACTTAGATCTAGGTCTATTAACGTAAAGCAATGTCCTAAGTTGACTGACCTTGGTATGCTAAAACGTAGATCAGTAAGCTTTACTTAGTAAATTACACAGAATCAAAAGAGTATTTTTCGTGTTTTAAGGAACATTCACATTTGCATTGCAGTTGCCATCGATAAAAAAAACAGGCCTGATTTTCCTGAACAGGCCTTTTTTTTGACAACTTTTTGACATTGATTGTTACTGAGATGATATTTTTTTTTAGGTGGGAAACATCATCGAATGACGAATCCCGCCCTTGAATGGAGCGGGAGACAGTGTCAGACTTCTACTGACGACCCACCGTTCCTTCCTGCCTTAGTTCCAGGGCACCGGTGTACCGCTTTCGCATCAACCTTTGGCCCCAGACTGAGATGATATTGCTACTTGAACTATGGGCCTTAGTTGCCTTGTTGATAATAAATGATTATTATTATAGGTATAGAAAAACTTGGGCAAGTTTGTATAGAACCCTCAGTTCACGAATACGACTGGCATCTGTTTAAGTATGAGAATTGACCTTCTGACAAAACCTGTTAAGAAAGAGGACATGGGAATTAAAAATCGAGTCGTTAGTAAGTAATTAGACATTAATTAAATGCAGTAATTACTTGTCCTGTCGCCGTACGCTGCGCACGCGAAGAACTAAGATTAGTTGTGTCTCGAATAGGTGCAGGAAGATGAGGTTGCATTTAGGATGTTACTGCGACGTCCTCTGTAGTTGGTGAAGGTTCAAGAAGTCAAAGAAGAACCGATGCGATGGAGATGACAGAATAAATAATTTTGTTGCATATATTTTTTGGTTAATACTCATCCAACGAAGATATCCACAGGAGAACTAAGATTACCAACGTAACCCAAAGAATAATCAAACTGAAGTGATAGAAAGCAGGGTATATTGCTTGCAGAACAGATGGCCTTGGTCGAAACGAAGACACTGCGTTGGAAGGCCTCCCAGAAGGTATACCTAGTAGGTGATCGTGATGTCGCGGGAAATGGATGGATGCGAGACGCACCTGGCAGTTCGTTGTGGTGATACTTGGGGAGAGCCTATTCCCAATTGTATTTCGGCGTTTCAGATTTTTACTGGCTAAAAGTGCGTTATAAGGACGCGGGTTTCCTTTTCAAAAATTCCTTGCGGCCCTAGCGGGCATCAGCCCTTAGCGATTGGCTGACTCTTTGGGGCTCTTTTGGAACCACGCTCTGTCGACGACTCGGGCTCGGTCCAGTTACCGGACGGCGAACTAAATACTGTTGCACATGTTCTTAAATTGAATCTTTGCAAGTCGGTTTTAAATTTGATACGTTTAAAACAAATAAAATGAAAACTAGTCAATTCAAGACATTAAGTAACTTTTATGCTCTCAGCGAGGGTTTGGGACTATCAGAATTCTGCCTTTTGTGTTTCTAGGTGACGGTACTCTTATGTCCTGCAGCCTCAGAATGACTTAAATAGTCTACTAGACTAAGTATAAACAAGATATACACATTGAATCATTATCTATCTAAAGACAAAAGTAGGGAGTAGTATATCAGATAAAAAACTAAACGCTAGAAAGCAAAACTGCTACAAAAAAATATACTTATGCTAAAATTAAACACGAAATACCAACCTAAGCATTAAATTATTATAGGCGCGTATCAAACCAATAAGACAGCAACATCAACTAAAAAAAAAACAACAAAACATTAAAAAACGAAATTGCAACAAAAAAAAAATGGCACGAGCCACTAACAAAGCGCCACTTTTATCAAAAAATCTCGCCGCCAACATAAATAACGAGTAGCAATAAATAAGAAAGAAATTGATCGCTCGTTATACCCCAGCATCTGTGTGGCGCTTAGTTTGTGGACCTTTCTACCACTTGACTGGCGATTTCTTTTGTTGCATTTATCGTTTTCGCGTGCTCGATATCCCGGGACCGTATAGACTTATTAATGTTTAGAATTGACCACTTTTTATTTATTTATTTTTTGTTTTAAATTTGGAAATTGATTGATTACTTATGTTACGTTTTAAATGTGGAAAGTAGTTAAGCAGAATAGACTCAATCCTTATGTAACTTATTATGGATTAAATCCTTTCTGTCAAACTATGTCCGATTATACTGAGATGTATTTTGCGTTGTGGAAGTAATTACTACAGTACTGTAATCATACAGATGATATACGATTTATAAATATAAGAAAAAAATGTATAAATACCTATATCTAGTACAATCATAAAAATCATCATATAATTAAAAATTAAGTCGCTTTCTAGTTATAAATAATTATAATTTTGAGATTATATTTGCATACTGAAAATAAGTAAGTAACATATGTGGATCGAATTAAACTAAAGCCGCCTTATTCCAAATCGCGATCTAAAGTTTTAAATCGGGTTTAATTGGTATTAAACCTAGGATTCATCCCGGAAATACATTTAGATCGCGTTTTTGAATATCAGGTTAATGTTTTTATGTAACGTATTAATAACTAAATTAAATTGATTGATTTAATTTATTTGTTATGCTATGGGTTCATTAATGCTTGAAATAAGCGGCAAATAAATAAATAATAAATTATAGTCTATGTATAATTTATACCATACTACTAGACATACTATTTCCTGCCACCAGTTTTTTTTATTGTTTACCATCAGATGAGATTACTATTATTATTAATTATACTTAAAAAAAACGTTCAAGGGCCTTATCACTTAAAGAAAAGCACAGCGTGCATTTCATTACAAAGAAAAGTACAAAAATTTACACTTTACAAGAGATATAGGCTAAGAGCAGTGGTGACCGAGTGCTAACGGCCCCGACTTACAAGTTGTAGGTAGCTGGTTCAAACCTAGCCAGGGGTAATACTCTGTGTAATTTATATACTATGAAGGAAACCGTCATGTCCTAGAACCAAAAATTCAAAGACATGTGACATCCACTAATCCACACTGGACCCACGTGGTGGACAACGGCCCATTCCTTCGCCTAGAAAGGGAGGCCTGTGTCCCAGCAGTGTGAACATTAAAAAGGCTGATGATGATGAAATAGAGGCTAACTTCTGCCAGCCACTGAACTAGATATTGGTGCCGAAACTCCAACTGACAACAAGAACAACTTTTGCTAATATGTGTATTCACATTTAACTGTTTTCATCTGGTTTCATGATATTTTCGCAAATACTTACTAAGTTCTAAGTGGTCTAGTAAATATTAACTTTCCCATTAGCACGTTGCATATCATAGAGTAATTCTATGTATGTCTTGATGTAGTGGTAATGACAATATTTCATAGTTGTTTAATCTCACACGCTGAGTTTTGAGGGCTTAGTTGACGTCTGTCGTTTTTTTTTTCCAACCTGCCAATGTAGTGCTCACTAGAATAACTGTCAGATATATATTTTTTTTATGTTGGGCAAAAATCATCCAATGACAAATACCGCTCTTGGCCGTAGCGGGAAACAGTGTCAGACTCTTACTGACTAAACAACCTCACCCCCTTTCTTCTTTGCGTTTCGCACTGGGGCAAAGCCTTCCTTTCAGAAAGAGACCCTGGGCCCCAGTAGACGTCGACCCTTTTGCAGTCCCTTCGGTACTGTCAGAGATTCAGTTTTGTGAATTAATTCATTAAGTCCCAAGAGGACACCGGTGTCCGCATACCTATTGTCTTTTAATTTAATGGTAATTACAGTATTCGAAAGGATAAACAACGAAATTATTAGTAAGCAACCACAACTCAGGAAAGACGTCTAGTCATCCCCTGGGTCAGATCAGAATTGATCACGATGTCGCCTCTTGAGTTTCACTCCACATCTCTTCGTATATTGAGAATCGCCATCTAGTCTTAATACTGCTTTGATTAGAAGCACCAAGAAAATGGGAGAGAGTACTCTCGGCCGAATGCTCGTGCATATACCTAAACCACTCGGCCGAGCGCTTATCTCCACAACTCGATTATATCACTGTCTCGGCCGAGCAACATTTTACTGTCTCACCCTTTTTACTCGGTATGAATAATCATGGCATTAACGATTGCAACCAGTATTTTACATAAAGCAGTTTCTTTAGGTTGTAGGTCCTTACAGTAAACAACTACCAGCAATTTTGGTTTATTTGCATGTCAAAAAGAAAACTAGTTACCTAATAAAACTAATCAGGAAAGGATGCCACGGAACTATTTTCAAGGATTTCTAAACAGGAAAGTATTCTCTCTAAACTATGAACATACTTAGTCGAAATATGAACTCGATAGTCCATTAATTTACTAGAAACAGTTCGTAACCTAATGACATACGCTTTGACGCCGGAACAACAAAAAAAAAGTAATAGAAATGCAGCATACGGCACCACGGCGCCTATTCTATACCCACCGTAGCTTCTTCAAACATAACTGTTAAATGTCTAGATATAAACGCGGCCCGCCAGCTTCCGGGCACGTCATTCTCTAGCGAGCACGGCGCAAGCGCAGCCGTATGTTCCCGCGCTTTTTTGACGTTTCAAATTCGAAAAAAGAAGTGTACTTACATTTTAATTAGTGCCAGTGTTGCAAGCTTGCATGTAAGTAGTTGCAAACTATTTTAAGACGGCCGTTGACATTTTATTAGAATGTGGGTCAACATGGCTTTGTTCGCGGCTTAACGGGCCCTGCTTTCATGGTTAAACCTTCATCAATTTCGCATTAAAAGGTTCTATATTTGCCATAGATTATTGGATAGATATTGAGCATTATTTAGGTTAGCGGGCTAAAGCTAATTTTATGCGTGCCACTTATTAAATCAATTAATTTAATAAAACGACAAAAATATTGTTGACATAGTTGTATGTGCTTAATTACTGTGGAACTTTAGCCGCGCCATTTTTTGAGAAAACATTGTAAATACCAGTTTGATTTAAATACTAGTTAATTAGTTTTTATCTTAATAAACTCTTATTTAAACTTGGAAAAACAAAACCAAATAAAAACTTGTCAGCAAAGAAGTCGGGACTAGTTTTTTTTTTAATTATGCATATTTTTGTAAACAGCCAGTATTTTACTATTATTTTTTAGTTAACACCTCGTCCTCCTTGAGTTGGTTTACTTATAAATCTTGTAATTATCTTATTTAGGTATATGACAACGAGTTAGGATGTTTCCTCTGACCGTGAAGGTTTTCTTTATTTATTTTGTTATTTAAAACTCTGGGAAGGTTAAGGGCTTTTGACGGTTACTCATATGAATCAAGTTTTAAAATAAAAGCATTATTGTCAAGTAAGTTTAGTATGACATCAATATTTTCTTATATTCTTATTGTTATATTCTTTATTGTACATAAATTACAGAAAAACAATTAACAAAAAAAGGTGATGTACACAGGCTAAGTTATGTTGTTTCTTCCTAATTCTATAGGTGGTCTAATCTTTCAATAATGTAGTTTACGCATTAAAACATTGTATGCACCGAATATTTCAGGTGCAAAATATTATTATTATATTTCTGTATCTATTAAAAACTTCCCGATAAAATTCGTCTAATAGTCTAAAAAAATTGTGATAATGGATTAATCACAAATATTTTAAGATTAAAATTGACCAAATCGGCCCAGCCATTTCCAGTTTTAACGAGACTAACGAAACCAAAAATAAAAATCCATTTTTTAATATAAAAGATAAACTTTATTTCAATTTGCCTCTAAATTGTTATTATTGTAGCGTACATTGTCCCATCGCTGGGAAAACGCCTCTCTCCATTCATTCCACTTTTTCCGGCACTGGGCAACTTTTTGCTGATGCTCAAGGTTGACCTCTAAGTCGTCCATCTTCGTGGTATGTCGCGACCTCATCGTGCATTTAAAAGCATCTTAATAATAAAATATAAAGAACTGAGCATTTATGATATTTTTTGTCAAAAAAATATCTAGCTGAATATAGCTCACATTAAATTTAATTACTTGGCGCCGCTTTTAGTCGTAATTAGTCGACAAAAGTTCAAGGTCAATTTTCATCATCTAATGTCAATAAATCATTGTACTTTGAACTTTATAATAATAAGCTAAAAACTTGTTCTCGCACGAAAACTAATTTTGAACTTAATGCCGAAATTTTAAGATTCAAAATTGTGTAAACAATATACCATTTTATTTATTCATCAATAACTGTCAATTAAATTATGTACTATATATTAGTTGGTCTCTTAATCCTAATTTTTGAGATTTTGTTGAACTAAACCAACTCGTTTTTAATTATTTTTTACTTATTATTCGACAGCAAAAAAATATTGCGTTCTAAAATCTTCGCAACGTATTTTCTTGATGAGAATTTTCTTGAGGATTACTCATTATTCTTTTTTTAATTATGCACATAACTTTGTAATGCCATATGAAGGACCATTGATACAAACAGACAGAAATATATAAGTGTTTTGATAGTTTTAATTGTGTTGCTTATATACGTATATTAGAGGAAGTTTTGAAATTAGATTATAATATATGATATTTAAAAAAATATTATAATAATTGGCGCCAGTGACTGAAAAGTTGAAAAGGAATCTATGACGTTGGTATGGTCATGTGAAGAGAGATGAAACGCATGTTACTAGAAGAGTTTAGATTTGCAGTTGTTATTGCTGTTAAAAACTGTTATTGGTTTTTATTTTTCTTTTAAACCTTTGTTTTTGTACGAGTTTTCAAGCGCTAAATTCGCAAAGCCTAACGTGACTCGCCAAGATCCGACGGCAGTACTGTGCAATACTCCATTTTAGAGTACAGTGCCCTAATTCACGTAAAAACAAACAATCCCAATTCCATTGCCGTTCCATTGTCGTTCGATCGTAGACCTATCCAAAATCGGTATTCACGTGTTCCTTGATAGGGATTCGATAGAACGACAATCGAACGACTTTTAAACGACCTGTCAAATATGTGCCAACAGTTTTCAATACTACTGGGGGCTTAGACAAAGTCACATTCTCACTAACGATAACGAAATTCGAAACTCCGAAATGTATGGAACTGACATATGCCTTCGAAAAGTCACGTGGTCAAACGTTTTCGATTCGTTAATTGTTATTAGTTGTTTATACGTCAAATTGGACGTTTTAATTCGATAATCATTGCCAAGAAGTTGTTATTTTATCAAACCAACACTTCGACTTATCGATATGTTAGTCGATGTCACTTTGTCTACCATTTTGTGGTCGACATCGTTAACGCGAAATCGAACTTAGAAATGGATTCGACTCGGAGCGATTGCCACTTGTCTAGGGTCCCTGTTTCCCTAAAGTATTTATTTTTTTGTTTGCAGATCATAAGAATAGCTGAAGAACAGTGAAAATGCGTCCGTTACTATTAGGTAAGTTTATTACATAGCTCATCGTATTGACATGCTAACTCGCATGTATTCAACAAATGATTTAGTTATGTTTTATGTACGAAGTTAATAGTCGAAAGCTAGTGAAAGTGTGGGGATGAAACAAGAAACGAATTTTGAAAACAGCTTATTTGAAATTCGAATTTGTCAAATAGATAAACAAAAGAGAGAAGCAAGTGGTTTTTTTTTCTTATTTTTTTTGGTTTTGTACAATATGTGGTTTTAGCCAGTGTCAACTGTCAAAGTACTTAAGTAGGGGGTTTTTGGCGGGATTTATTTGAAGAAGTTCAGTTATGCGGTTCTTTCTATTATTTGTAAATTAATTCCAAGTGGATGTTGTGATGCAAAATTGCTGTAGTTTTGTATCTAAATTGTCTTGACAATATAATAATATGGAATCATTGAAACAGACGCATGCACATTACAAATAAACGTAAAGAACACCCTATAAGATGAGCAAATATTGTACCTATTACTATTTGTACTCCGGGAGTTAGTTCCCTTGGGACAATTTGGATGGTCATACGGGTAAAGCCGGCTTTAGGACCTAGTATGTAATTCATAATATTTACATTAATCATACTCGGGACAGCGCCGGTCGTCACGACAACTTAGCAAGTAGGTACGGTATGTTATTAGGACATATTCTATTTGTGAGTATTATCTAAGTTATGAGCTCATCACCGAGATCGATCGCTAGATTATAAAGACTGTTTAGATCGCACTTGTAAGGGGAATCCGAATACCGATGTTATTTATATTAGAGGTTGAAGTTTAAGTAGAATTTCATAATAGATTAGCTTTTGCCAGCGGCTTCATGCACGTTTTCTTTTAAATCATCCACTGACATATCCGCGTCCTTGAGTGGGGCGGGGGATAATGTCAGACTTTTACTGACTAAAAGCCTGCTCCTGTTCCTACTTTCTGTTCGTTCTAGGGCCCGGGTGACGTTAGAGTTTGACACTAATTCCCATAGATGATATGATTTTTACACACCATAAACAAGCCCATGGCCCTAGTGGTTCACTCAAGTGTTAGTAGGTTTCTCTATGCAAACTTTCAGTCCCGTTTTATCTATATAGATGGTGCAATTTTGAGGTAGGCAAGGGCATCACATCACACTTGTCAAAAATCAATACCTGTATGTAAAAATATCACGGCTTTTTGATAGATTTTCTTTTAGTGAAATTCAGTGACAGTTTTAGTTTTTATACATTGATGTTTAGTGGACATTGTTGTATCAGATTGATATAGTTTTGTATTTAAAATTTCTACACAATATAGAATTGATTACGGACATAGGTAAAAATAACTTTAGTGTTTTATTTAAATTAAGACATTAAATATCTAGTAAATTCCTTAGGTACAACTATGTTGATGCCATGCGAATTTAATTATTGTATGATAATTATAGTTCTATGGAATTATTATCATAACTACCAGCAACTAAATGACCTTCAGTAATTGTTATTATTGAGGTAGGTTTAATAACGCGTGTATAAAGATCTACCATTGTGTTCAACTAACGATTATTTATTTATATAGATAGATAGATAGATAGATATACTCTTTATTATATGTACACCATAAACAAAACCACCTCGAGCCCACGACCTTTTTGAGTTACGTTTGAAGTTTTACTATGTTACTATTGCAGTGATTTCTGCCTGAACATTTACAAAAAAAAGTCGCTTGAATACTGCGGCGCGGCGCCAAACGAAACTTTCGAAGTTTTCGTTTCGAGTGCAAGCGAAAATTAACTTAGCGGTGGTCAGGCGGAAGTGCCTTCTATGGTACACTCAAATGTCTGATTCGTACTTAAGACTCTCGTAAGATCTGTTCTGCGGGAAACTCGTGGTTCCAAAAAAAAAAGGCAACTAAAGGAACATACGTGTAGTGTTAGTCAGTAAAAGTCTGACATGCTCTCTCGATCCACGTTAGAGTGGGAAAAGTCTAAATAGTATTGACCTCAGACCTACTGGATATATAAAAAAAACCAGAAGAATCGTTCAAGTCGTTTTGGAGGAGTTGGATGACAAACATACATGAGATTGTTTTTTTATGCTACAAGGTACATAATTATGTGTAGTTAATTTTTCTTGGTAAACAAGTATGTTAAAAATATAGTCTAAAATAACAAAATAGCACGTATTTTATGATTTTAGTATTATTTTAGTACCTAGCATTAACATAGCAGACCTAGAAACCCATATTGTAGAATAAAATAGATGATCTTGAGTCAGGTTTTTACCGACACTAAGATAATAATTTCCGCTCTTTATGTTTTCAAATTCCTATTAGCTTTACGGTACAGTCAGCCGACATAAGGAGTGGAAATTGTTTGTCGTTGACTGCTTTTAAGTGGTACAAGTAAGGTCGATTTTTACAGAGCAAGTGTTACTATACGGTTGACTGTACATAGGTATCCTAAGATGCATCAAGTTACATATAAGTATTTATTTATTATTTACAATCTGGCCAGTGAGATTCTCAGAAACTTATTTAAATTTCAATAGGCATCCGCTCATTTAGTAAAAAGTACGAAGACAAAGGAAGACGCATCTTCGACATAACTTTGATACGTGACTACTTTTTTTTTATCTTTGACTGCATCCGTCACCGAAATTGTTGGAGTGGAATTTTATAGGCCTTTTTTTGGGTTCCATACCAGAAAGGCAAAAATGAGAGCATACTGCTATCACTTCACAGGAATACCCAAATACTCAGCAATATTTTTTGCGAATTTCGAAGTTTCGATTTTCAAAAGTCCGAAATTATTTTTTTTATAGAAAGTCGGTGGAGGTTGGTAAAAATCATCGAATGATGAATTTCGCCTTTGGGCTGTGCGGGAAACAATGTCAGACTCTTGCCGACTTAAAAACCTACCCCGTTCCTTCCTTGCCTTGATCCTTGCATCAACTATTTGGTCGTGGATCAGAAAAGAGTCGACATCAGTCATCAGAAAAGAACCGATGTCCACGACCATCTGGTAGCGCGGATGTCGATTCTTTTCTCCTTCTCTCAATTCTCACTCGAACTCGTCACCTGGAGAGCTCAATCCCATAGGTGACTGAAGTGTTACCTAAAGCGATGAACTAGCTAAACAATATGGAGAACCCCATCGCAAACAAACGACCCTGGCTAATAGAATACGAAAATCCCTGAAGCAAGCGGTTATACGATTAGATGTTTAGAGACTTTTACTATGCATTTAACACTGGCAACATTGCCAGTTTAATATGCGTAAAATCCGAAAGTTTACGTTAAATACCGTCTAAACGCAGCACAAAGACACTATGTGCGCACGCGTCGAACTTGTCGCATTAATATTAATGTCCCTTCGTATTGAACGAGAGTGTAATACTGAATACTACTTGCATTCATGACGATAACATCAGCTTGTGATTGCTTTGATGATAATTTTAAGAGAAACTTTCTATCACTAGAGAGGTTGAAGTATTTTGCTTTACTTATGCAGGCACTTGAGAGAGAACACTATATCAATTTCACGTCATTGGGACTTTGTAGAAGGATCGAAGCCAACTGGGGCCCAGAGTATTATTTTGTAAAGAAGGCTTGGCCCCAGTGCGAAAGGCAAATAAGGAACAGGGTGAGCTGTCTAGTCAGTAAGAGTTTGAAACTGTTTCCCACTTCGCTCAAGGGCGGGATTCGTCATTGGATGATTTATTATATAATCAAAAACAAAAAAATATACGAACAAACAAAAAAGAAACACGAAGAGGTGACTTTCCTAAATATGACAATGAATTAATGGAAAAAAGAAAAGCGCATCTTAATTTTACGACCACAGTCTAGAAATAAACAAAAGATCAACAGTTTCACTACAATTTTATATCTCTGTAAAGTTTGTTTCTTGCGTGGAATTTATGTATATAGAAATATGTGATTGTGCCGTCGCATGCAATATCTACAATTATACGAGTTGTTCGCAGTATTACAACAAAGTTTATTATTTTACTCTGTGGCTCGCTGTGATTACATTCGAGAGAGGTATGCACTTAGAGAGCTGAGTACGGCTTGCAAAAAAATTGTATTTGAAAATTTTGAGTTTTTTTTTCAGTAAAAGTTTGAGGCCCCCTCATGTTCCACAGAAAATGAAAGTTATTCAATGATTTCTCAAAAAAAAAAACAATGTCTTTCGCTATTTCCGTTCTTAAAAATGAAATATTGAGTTTTTTGTCCAATAAAAGTCTTACACTCCCTCTTACTATACCTAGAGCAGAAAACTCATTTAATTCAAAAATAAGTTCAATTCTCTGTGGAACAAAGAAAATATTATAATATTCTTTGATGTTTCTGTTCCTGAACATAAAATATTGGATTTCTTGTTAGTAAATGTCTGACACTCGCTCATGCGATGATGATTTCTGATAAAAAAAATACAAAATTATCTTTCAGGTTTATACCTGAGTCTTTAAAATAATTCATCTTTGATTCACAGTAATAGTGAATATTTAAATAATAATAAAAAAAAACTAATCATAACATTACACAGCATTAGATATTGATAATACCTATTTTCAGACCCTCGGGGTTAACGACAGCAATTCGACAGAAAACGTTGACATTTAAAAACCGTTTTAAACTGATAATGTGAGTACATTATCGTCACCGTCTCGCTAATGCTACGCTAAGTGTCACACGTATTGTGAGCACTATTTGATAACAGACTAACGAAATAAAAAAAAACTGCTTCTAAGTCAGCAGTTTTTTTTATTTGGTCTGTACTAACAGGAAATCGACAGTAGTCCAAAAGAATACAATAGAGCAGACGTGCAAATTTAAAAAATAAAATTGAGAAATGTATAAATAAAGCGTTAAGTAGTAGATGGGATTTTTTTGGTGGGCAAACATCATTCAATGACACCTGCCGTGGAGGGTCGGAGCGAGATATTCAGACTGAGTTTTACTGACTAAAAATCCACCCCATTCCTTCTTAGCCTTACATATCGTGGCCGGATCTTCCTTTCAGAAATCTCTGTGGCTCCGGTACTAGTATATAGGTACTTACTTATTTTTTTTAACAGTAAAGGCAGGTGTATAATCATCATCATCATCATCAGCCTTTTTTTAATGTTCCCACTGCTGGGACACAGGCCTCCTCTCTAGGAGAGGGAATGGGCCACAATCCACCACGCGGGCCCAGTGCGGGTTGGTGGATGTCACAGGTCTTCGAATTTTTGGTTCTAGGACATGCCGGTTTCCTCACGATGTTTTCCTTCACCGTTTTGAGAGCAGTGGTGATGAAATAAATTACACAAAGTAATGCGCCTGGTTGGGTTTGAACCCGCGACCTACAACTCGTAAGTCGGGGCTGATACCACTCGGCCACCACTGCTCAGGTGTATAATATTATTTTAGTAAATTACAAATTACCTTAGTTTTATTTTTTTGAGGATAAAAAGTCATTGAATACCTACTATGACTTTCTTGAGCTTTCGGCGCATGTTTGGTCCCTCGTTTGTCGTTATTTTTTTGTAGGACTTAATGCCCATTAAGTCCTACAAAAAACGCTCGCGTGTCGTTGATTTGTAGCTCAGTATTTGTTTTTCCTCTTTTACTGAGAATTAATTAAATAATTCCTTCCGCTTTGATTGAAGCGAGTGGGAGTGTCAGATTATTACTGACCTCTCACCCACTTGTGTTTTTAATTAGGCCCTTTGCAGTCCAGGGCCGCGGAAACTCCTTCAAACAATCCCGCAGCCCACTTAAATAGAACATCAGCCTTTTATAGAACATACCAATTGACATTATGAAAACCCGTTTTAACCTGAAAATGATTATCGTCACCACCTCGCTAATGTAACGCTAAGTATCTGCTATCTCTTCCCACATCTCACGTGGTTGTTTGCCGACGGTACCCGAGCACAATGGTGTAGGGTCAGCTTAGTGCGTTCACCGCCCCGCACCGTGCTTTACTTTACCTCACATTGGAGCAATCGGCGCCGGCGCATGCCATTCCCATGCCTTGTCCGTTTGTCTTTAACTTAACAACGAATTATGTGAAGTTAAAATATTGGCTGTAAAGATATTTGTACTTTTTTTAAATGTTACGTTTATGTATGCTTGACTTAGTGCACATTTATGATTTAAAAAAATACGCTAGAGAAATTTCCTGTCGATGAATTGATTCCTTGTATTATTTTCATTTATATGTAAAGAAATTTTCGTTAAAAAAATTGTGGAATGGTAATTGAAGTACAAAATGTAGATAACAATTGATAAATAAAGTAATAATACATAAAACTGTTTGAATAGAAAAATAACTTTGCACTGATTGACGTACGATTTTTAATTTGGAGTCGAGAAAGTGTCAAGCCCTAATTGAATACCAAAGTTTGAATTTAAAAACAAAAAAACAATTTATTAAATAACTTCTCGCGTTCTCGGTGCATCGAAAGGACGTGTCAGACTAACTGTTTTCTCTCATGTGTTTTTTTTTTGGTTTCTAGGGCCGCGATAATTCTTTTAATATTCCCGCAGTCTTACAGGTTATCAGGATGGGGCAGGTTATAAAAGTTGGTGTGAATCATTGGCAATAAACTTTATCATAAATTTCTTATTCCACAGATAAAATATAAATAATTACGATGTAGCTAATTGGTGTGAAGGAAGAGAGGAAATTAGTTCAATTTTATTTCTTCCTGTACTTAATTAAGAGAGCTATCATATACTATCATATTGCACTACCGTATAAACCGTTGCATCGCTGCATCGCATCTCAACCGCGACGCGCATGCACCGCCTCGCTACCTGTCGATAATCAGCGCCATAATCTGATTCACTCAGCAATTAGCGCCATTGCACTGAGCACAGTAGTGTGCTTTTATGTGATGTTTGTTAACGTTACCGCCGATTTTCCTAAAATCAGTGCTTGACTGTGTTCCGACTTGATGGTAAGCAGTGATACAATCATTAATGGTGAGGCGCACTAGTTTATTAAGGCCAAAAACACCTAAAACTTAATCGTTCAGCAAGACCACAGCAGGCAAATTTTCACAGTCCCTAGATTTAGAAGCAATAAACGACAAGACTAAATTCTTAGTCAACAACGTAAGGGTTGATATTCGCCGTTACGTCGACTTGTCCAGTAGTAGGGATGAGATGGGGGAGTCAAGTCAGACGCAAATATTTCAAAATATCACTTTTTTACTTTTTCTTTGCTTTATCGCATTTCGTTTTGAGGTCAGTTCTCCTTTTTTGTCAGACATTTCGTTTCTGAGTCGTCGATTCATTAACTTGGGCTTTATTTAGATCATTGCTAATTACATACTTTCAAGTTAGAAGGGATCTATCCCCCTCTTATTTTGATCAGTATAAATGTGTAGGATTTTCGTGTTCATATGTTTTTCAATTCTTCTCATTACATGACTATACCATCTGAGTTGCTTCTCACTGAGTGTTTCTCCAAATAGGCGGATCTTAATACTTCAACTTCATTTCTAATCACTTTCTTTTACTGATCGTTAAAACAGAAAGAATTAGCAATAATTGGACTCCGGTCAAATTAGTTTACGTGATGCATTTCTTAAGTAAGTATTCAACGAATTAGATAGCTTTCGTGAAAACCAGTAAATCAAACGTGACACTATCAGAATAGCTGATTGAAGCAGAGGTTTGTCAAAGGTAGACCCTTCACAAACCTCTGATTTCATTACTCAATACATTGACCGCTTAATACAACAAAAGTATGTATAGATATTTCACCCAATGTGCATCTTTTTTAAAGATATAAATTATTTTTGCATTATATTCTTTTTCTTCTTTTTTATAGCTTTTTTACATTTTTATCTAATAATTTCCAATTAAAAATATTGCATAATAAAACTCTTGACTCTGCATGTATTTGTTTTAACGGTACCTAAGTGGAGAGAATAACTGTTAGGAATAAATAAATAAATGATCAGCTTTCTACAAATAAATTTTAGTACTCTTTTCAGGAATTCTGGAGACGAATTTTACCCTCATATTTTCATAAAAAATATATAGTGTAAACGAACAAAAATAATTCCTTTGAACATCTTTATCACTTAAAAATCTACGATTACTCAGAAGTTGGTATGAAATCTTATACTCGTATTACATCGAGCCATTCTCAATACAGTTCTCCATTTCACTTCACGCAGGTAACAACTTGAGCGGAATTTATATCAGAGTGAATTTTCTAATCTTAATAAACAGTCTGTTAGATAAGTAAATGTCAGAAATATAAATTATAATTTTATGCGCTAGGATTTTATGTGAACAATAAATTGGAAACTTTCACGAAGAAGAAACCGCTTTCTCGACTTGCCACTCAACTATGTTTATATATTTGCTTATTTATCTATCTATCTATTATTATTTAGAGAAAAGACTGTTCATTTTATTTGTACGGATATTAAACAAGTTTTCAATGAAAATTTCCTTTTAATATAAAGATTTTATAGCGCGGTATATACCTATGCAATTAATACTCGTCAAGAGCATTTGAAACAGTTTAAACACTATAGGATTATTTTATCGAGTTTGAACTATTGCCGAGTTTCTTAGGCCATCTTCTAGTTCCATTATTATCAGACCTTAGTTACTAAACAAAATATCACACGCGACAAAACTCCTTGGGGTTGTATCGTTTAATTACTGAGTTCCATTGTCCACCTTCTGGTTCTACCATCAGATCAACTCCAAGTCATAATAATTTTGCATTGTCCGATTTACACATGCATGCATTTCAGTTCAATCGGTAACCGGGAAGTGGATGAAATTTAATTTACACGTTTTGGTGTCAGTCGTTGACCTAAATACTTTCTTTTGTTTCTTTTTTTTCTCCCCCTTGCTTCACCTTTCATTATTTAATGAATTCTCATCAAAAGAGGAATCATAAACGAGATATAAATAAAAAACCAGGACACACAAGTTCACACAACCGCTCATTAAGGCTCGAGCATGCGCTGAAAGCTCAATAAAGTCGTAATTTTCAATGTAAACCAGGCCTTAAGGTTTATAAATAAATTGTCCTGCAGCAAACAGTTACAAGTACATATGCATCGATACCGCTATACGTACTCGACCCACTTCTCGAGATATCTCGAGAACCAGTCTCGTGTCGATTCCGTCCGGAACAGTTATATCGAGAATTAATCGAGTCAATATTCAGGACATTATCGTGGTGACAACTTTCAAATGAGGCTAATATAGTAAAAGTAAATGAGATTAGAAAGGTGATCGCAGGTTTATAGTATACTAGCTGTCATCCGCATCTTTGATTTCGAGTAGGTATCGCAGTGTGATACACTTTCTCAATTAATATAGCTAACACTATTATAAATTTTTCAGTCTGAATCAGCTAGCGCACATATGATAGATAGATAGATAGATAGATAGATAGATAAAACATTTATTGGTTACAACACAAAACATACACACACAATTAAATATGTCACACATTATGCATCAGTTTACCTATTTATTATTTATTTTTTGATGACCGGTATTTACTGGCGGAAGTATCCTAAGACCATATTTGTGGAATATGTTGTCAGTCTATAAAAATATTTATTATTTTCATAAGCTTTATAACAGTATGACGTACGGTAACAATCCGGAGCAAGCTCTAGTCGGCAATATTGTGTAGAACTCTTCGACCCCTCGTGTGCTTCAAAAAGATTTCAGTGTGATGATGAACTGCGGTCCTACCTAGAACGTAAGGGACAAATGAAGGATAGGTGTGCTTTTAATAGGTAAAAGTCAACGATATTCCTCCAATTCCATTCTAGAGCGGGAAAAGCAGAAATAAAAAAAAGTTTCAAAGTATGACGGAAAATTCCATGACATCTATTTCTGATGATTAATTCCTTACTATAATTTTTTCCAGTATTGTTCGTGGTGGGTCTAAGCAGTGCGAGATGGCTTCGGAGTGGTCGCTCCAGTCAGCCTAAAGACACCAGCTTCGTGGGCGAGGCGACCAGTGAACTGTCGACGGCAATCTTCCAGGTAATCACCATTCTTTTCTACTTCGTCTTCTTCTTGAAGGAGTTATTAGTGTACCTCTTTGACTTGAACAGTTGAGAAAAGTGCACAAAATTACTTGCGTTACTTAGGTACTTGCTGTAGTGAAACCTAATGCCATCATCATTGAAGATTTGTTAGCTATTTAAATGTTCTCAACTAAATATTCAAAAGACCATTTTTTTAAAGCCTTTATAAAATCTAAGAATTTTATAAGAGCAGAGTTATAGTAAAACCAATATTATTGCGTTCATTTATCAATATTATAGAAATTATATTTTTAAATACTTAAATAGAAGAAATATTGGTTATTCGAGTGTAAAACTGCAAATACTGGCTCCAGGTTATACACATAAAACATGGCATATGGTAGATGGTCTAGGTTACCAAGACCACACGGTAACTGCACGATATTTAGTCAACAGCGACACTAATTGTTTCGCTGCAGGCCTAATTGATGTTAAGTATGTCCGACGTGTACTCGAGTATGAAGTTACTAAGGAATGTAGACATTGAACGATCGCGGATGTTTTCGTAAACGCTCGCATTAATGGCTATAATAACACAGCAATAACAAAGATGGCGGGATAGACAAGACTATCAGTGTTAACAATAACAGTTAGCTTTTCAAGTGTCTAATAACCATGTTGACCACAACTTCAGGCAGATCCAACATTCTAAAGTTAAATAAGATAAATTTTATTCATCCTGTAACTTAACTTATGTATTTTTATTACATTTGCAGGGATACATCGACGATGACAAGAATATCGCGTTCTCACCTCTCGGTTACTCAGCCATCCTAGCCATTCTTGCTGAAGGTGCCCGAGGAGAAACCAGAGAACAGTTGGTGTCTGCCTTACATCTGCCTCAAGACCCCGTCCTCACCAGAAAGACTTACAGATACATCATGGAGAGGTTGAAGAACAACCACGAATACAAATACAATCAACCTGAGTTGAAGAACTATTTCTACATTTACAAGAACTACACAATCAATGATGATTACAAGAAGATCCTGGAAGACTACTACTTAACCGAAGTCAGGTCTGTTGAGCGATACAACCCCGATCTGCATACACAGGATGACGATGATGATGAAGAGAAGGGTGAATTTACAATTGAAATTTCCGACAAGACTGAAGATAACAAAAATGAGGAGATCCCAGAAATGATGCCTCCTAAAGAAACTGACGAAAAGCTTATTTCCTTTGCTGTTGATGATATTCCTGAGAAAGTAGACATCTCCCACATGGAATACAAACCAGCGAAGAACATCAAGGAGAAGATCAAGCTAGTGAAGACTTTCCCTAAGAAGACTGAATCCGAAGATGATGAAGAAACTATGGTAGCTGTCGAAGCGAGGAACCACGCACGAAGCTTGAAATCTCCACTCGATTCACTTCGTGATGTTTCTTCCAGCCTTTCTGTTAACAGTGTTGGAAAGAAATCCAGTAAGTATATTATGATAAAAATTCTAGAATCTAATCTTTTACTGTAGATTTTAAAAAAGATTCTGAATTAGACATTTCGGTTTAAGGAGTACTTTGAATTGAATTGAAAAAAAAACAATCCTAATTAATATATGTTCTATTTCAGCTTCAATCTCCGACTCCCTGATGATCATCTTCAACGGCATGTACTTCAGAGGATCTTGGAAGACTCCCTTCGAGTTCGTTGAGCCTGGCCTGTTCTACAGATCTAACACCGAGAAGAAACAGGTTTCTATGATGAAGGCCAGAGGTTCCTTCAAGACTGGCTTGTTACCTGAACTCGATGCTGAGGCCATCAAGCTGCCTTATGATGTAAGTAAAAGAAGATTATACGCACCAGAATAATCTGTTCATTCTGACCTCTCGTATAGGGATCTGGTTCGGGCCATGGGCCGGTGCGAGAGGAACCGGTTACCTCTTTCTGAGAAGCAGTAATGATTAAGGAGCGAAGAACGCCGCAACCCTGCGATGACTTACAATTTTAGCCAGCCTAATGCGAGGGATTGAAGATGATGAGCAACGACTGGCCGGTGTAAAGCTATTCGATCAAGAACCAGCCCAAAATGACAGCGTTACGCGTCGCAATTTGAAATGTGATTCTACAAATCAATATTTCTTTTCAGGGTGGCCGTTACGCGCTACTGCTGGTGGTACCTCGCACTCGTGATGGCCTAACCAGGTTGACAGCTGATCTGCCCATTGCACCACTCCCCGACATCCTTGACAGCCTGAAGGACGAAGACATGCAAATTTCCATTCCTACATTCTCCGTTGAGACCACTACTAAACCCATCGCTGCGTTGGCTAAGGTTTGTTTTTTTTTAGTGTTACTTCAACGAGTATTAATAACAAGTGACTGGTTTCAGATTTGAGAATTAGGAGTTAATACAGTGAACGGTCCTTCTTTAAGGTCAAAGTTTGAGAGGTGTTACGTTGGTCAAACTCGTAATTACTCCTACAGTGGTGCGATTACGAACATGTAATTCAAATACACAAAACATCCAAACCCACCTATTTGTAGGTCATACAAATATTTGTTCAGCGGCCGATCTCTAACCACTGTGCCAGCCGTACCGTTGAATTTTTGGAATGTAGTTGACAAATAAAGCTTATTTCAGATTCTTAATTTAGAAATCAGGAGGAAGAAAGAAGGCAAGTATTAAACAACAGACACCAAAATAAAAAAAAAACAAAATGTCTAATGTGTTGTGTTTGAATTGAAGTTCAAAGCAATCGAAATGAACGTAATACCGCTGTCACCTGAAAAATTATTAACAAAACTGAATATTTTGATAAACCTTTTAGTTGCAGTTATTTTTGACTTTATCCACAGACAAAATGAGGGATCTCCAAAATGTTTTCCACACTATCTACTTTAACTTTAGCGCCTTCTTAATCTTATGTAGCAAACATCGACCCATTTAAACTTTTGCATGATTTTAGCATGAAATGCATATGTTTTTATAATATCTATCTATAATATATCTTCTTCTTCTCCACAGTTCGGAGTTAGCAGCATCTTCAGCCGAGACGCCGACCTGACCGGCGTGTCTTCAGATGAGGGTCTGTTCGTGCAGGAACTGGTACAGCATGTCGCTGTGCGTGTTGATGATGCTGACAGTTCTGCTTCAGAAATCTCAGGTAACTATCATAGAGTTAGTTGGTCTTTGGAGTATAAATGCAGCAGGACATTTATACTCCGCAATGAAATTAGTCGATTAAACCAAACTTTTACTGTCAGTCCAACCGATTTTGACTTTTATTGTGTTGGTAGCATGATAAATGACGGCTGCAGTAAATAGTTGGTAATGCAACCACAGTTTTCTTTTTTATGCCATTCTTATTCCTACGGAATAGGAGTAAAAATTGGTTAAACGGGCAGTAAAAAAAGGTTTGCTTTAGTGTCTAATCTTATTGCAAATGGAGTATAATTCATAATGAAATGGTTTTTTGAAGAATAAAACCTTTGGAATGTATTCTAAATTTAGCTGCTAGTGGCCAAATAGAGAAAACCAAATGGTGATGCCTATCATTATACAATGTTGAGTTGAAGCATTCAGTTTAGTACGATTTAGTTATAATTTTTACTTTTTGACAAATAGAAAATTCACTAGATAGTATTCGGGAATGGTACACTTAAAGAGATCGATATAATCTACACTAATATAATAAAGAGGTAAAGTTTGTTTTTTTGTTTTTTTTGTTTGTAGGAGGTAATCTCTGGAACTACTGGTCCGATTGGAAAAATTTTAGCAACAATAGAAAGCTGCTTTACTCCTGAGTGATATAGGCTATATATTTTATGTATGCGGGCGAAGCCGCTGACAAAAGCTAGTGTTATATATAATCAGTACTTAAGATATGTTTTGTTTCTATTTACAGCCGGAAACCCAGTAATGGAACTGTCAAAGAACCTGCCACTGGCGCCACCCAAGCCTTTCCGCCGCTTCAACGTGGAGCATCCCTTCATCTTCTACATCTTAGACACCCTTGACAACCTTGTCGTGGTGGCCGGCAAAGTCATTGACCCCGAGAAGCCATTCATGGTTGACGACGCAGTCCCCGTTTGAAAGATTTGAGATTTTAAATGCCTGTCACCAACACTTTGGTGTTTCTTTTTCGTACTCTGAGGAGTTTCAACATCGTTTGCCTTCGGCATTCTCGAGAGCCCACCCGTTCTACTCGTATTAATTTATACATTTTGATGAACTTTTTACCTTGCTGTGAGATTGTACAAGTTTCTACTAAACAACCAGATGCATTTGATTATGAAAAAGTACACAGCGTAGTATGTAAGTTAGGTTTAAGTTATTATTTATTTTTTGTAATGTTGTGATATGGTTAAGATTAAATTATTTATTTAAATTGGCAACTTTGGTTTCATTCTGGTATTGTGAATATTTTAATGAGATTACCCTCAACAATATTGGTGATTATCAAACTAAATGGGGGTAACTTGTAACTAGTCCTGTCTGCTCAAAATTCTAAGTCATACTAACGGTCATGCAGGTCGTGATCGAATGTATTTAAAAAGTTTATATTATTTTTTAAGTTACAATCAAAATAAGATGGCGACATCACGACACGACGCTGATAAAGAGAATGTGCATAAAACACGAATACCGTTACCGAAGGATCCGTTGCCAGCCTTGCCCAAACACTTGTTGGTGGATCACAAAATGGTTCACAAGCAAGAGATTCCCCATCGACGTGCGTTGAAAACTCTGAATGCTCAAAGTACGAGCATAGCTAATGCTGGTCCAAGCAAAGTAGTTGCAAGCAAATCGAGAATTCCTCTAAACCTCGACACAAGACATGTGACGCTGAGACAGAGAAGTGTGGATTTGGACTGGCACTACACCGTCTTCAATGACCAACGTGCAGCAGATAAAGATACAAGCGCTCTATCCATAAGTGATGATGAGACATATTTGGAACGTAAAGGTAATCAACGGAATTTTGTTGAGAATAAAAGGAAAAATACATTAGGCGCTGTGTTGAGCGCTGTCACCCCAAACCTAAAGGCTACTTTGGAACCGATTCCCGTGAGGAATATAAAGAGGAGTCTGAAAAGACCCCATAGTCGGGAGCTGCAGGGTTTGTCACCTCCTGTCGAAGCTAAACCAGATAAGTTTGATGATAAAGTGAAACGTCGTCTGAAATTCAATGAGAGTGTACAAGAAAGGTTGAGGACGCCTGATTTCTGTAAGTACTTATAAACAGATGATTTGACTTAGATACATAGATAGTGAACTTAAGCGCTGGTGCATTCGAAAAGAATTTAAATATATAAGAAAATGCCAATAACAGCTGTTAACAGCAATAATATCAGCTAATGGTGTTTGTTTTTTCACAAGCGCTAAAGTTCGCAAACCCTAACTTCAGGCTCGCCGAGTTAGTACTTGCCAAAGATTTAGTAATAGTCCGTTCATGTGCCCGTGCCCACTTGAGTATTATTGAGTTTTGTTCATGCAAAATACTTGACTGACGAGTCAAAGTAAAATAAAAAAATCATAATCGTAAACATGTTAAAAAATTTCAATTATGGTAAATCCTATACCCTAGCACCAAAAGTTAAACATGTCATCACTACATAGTATAAAACAAAGTCGCTTTCTCTGTCCCTATGTCCCTTTGAATGCTTAAATCTTTGAAACTACGCAACGGATTTTGATGCGGTTTTTTTAATATATAGAGTGATTCAAGAGGAAGGTTTATATGTATAACTAGCTGCTGCCCGCGACGTTGTCTGCGTGAAAGCTCTACAGCACCAAAAATACCTAATATGGCAGTGTCGGTATAGCATTATAAGTAAATAACTTTTAAAATAGCATTGCATCAGCCTTATAAAGTTCCCGCTGCTGGGACACAGACCTCCTTTCTAGGAGAGGGAATGGGCCATAATGGATTATCAATTACCAATCCGTATTGCACTCGCATGGTGGACCACGCGAGTCCAATACGGATTGGTGGATGACACAATATGTCTTCGATTTTTGGTTCTAAGACATTCACAGTCACAGTTTCCTCATGATGTTTTCCTTCACCGTTGAGCAGTGGTTATGAAATAAATTACACAAAGTAATGCGCCTGGCTGGGTTTGAACCCCCGACCTACAACTTGTAAGTCAGATCCTTTACTACTTCGCTATCACTAAGTCGGAGCCTTTACCACTCCGCCGCCATACTACGATGATAGTTATGCTACCAGAAGCTAAAATGTTTAAGAGAGTCAGGACTGGTGACGCGGGAGCAAGCGACATACAGTTGCCCGCGTAAGAGATAACTCGTTCTGAAGTTGACACCCGCTGCACTCAGTGTCTGCCCTTGCGACTTATTGATGGTCATCTCGAAGCAAACACTTACGGGGAACTGTACGCGCTCAAAGTGGAACGGGAAGTTATGAGGTACAAATACTGCCTCGCCTACTCCACAACCCGTAAGAATTTTTGCTTCAAAGGTGTGTCTGTGCAGCGAGATGACTTTAAGACGAGTCTCGTTACACCACTTTGGAGGAGATAGGTACCGAAGATACATAATCGGGACTCCGACTTTCAGCTTGATGGTATACGCTGGAAGTCCACTTGCTAGCTGGGAGTTCAAAAATTCCACGGGATAATGTGTGGCGTCATCTTGCTCGACGACAGTGTTTATCGAGGTATAGACCACTACATTTCCCTCAATTTCCTAGAGAATGTATTCGTTAATTGCTGCAGCCTGATCATTTTTGGAAGTCAAAATGGCCCGCTCACACACCCAAGAATTCTGCTGGTGCGGTAAACGACCGATGTCCCCGTACACACAGCACATGAATTCTTCTAAGCTGGCTAACGCTGTATCGAGAGACTCTTGAAGTACCTCCAGTCCACCTATCTCGCAGTGGGCTTTGACTTGCAGCGGACTTTGGCAGAGGCCATGATCCGGAGCGAAGAAGAGTGGCAGGCGGGCGCCTCCTTCTGCGAAGCAGTAATGCTAGCGGCTAAAAAAGAGTAAAGGCAAAAGCAAAGGCGCTCAAGCTGCAGCCACCGCAGCCGTATCTCCTTTCCCGAATTCTGGCCACAGTAGGAGCGGGCTTGCGACCGCCGAGCAATGGGTAGCTCTCTGTCCACCCATTCGATAACCGTCGGAACTGGGCCTAAGTCGTCGACCGCGCGCACTGTTCCCTGCGCCTCAAGCAGTCATAAGTAACTGTAGAAGCCTAGCAGGGCCGAAGCCTTCTGGGGGTAAGGGTAGATGTTAAAGCGGAACACCGGGGCCCTGGAACTAAGGCAAGAAGGAACGGTGGGTTGTTTAGTCAGTACGAGTTTGTGCATTGCTGCCGAGCCGAGCTCTCATATTAATGGTCAAGCGCAGCGCACAAACTCGTGACTACAATGAAGATTGTTTCAACGTAGCAATCGGGAAGCGTTTGCCCGAAATCGCCACTGAACAAACTGTGACACCACCCATCAAATGTTCGTTCCCGCGGATGTCCTGCAGGGTTCTGTCCTCGGTCTCAACTGCCTTCCTGTTGGCCATCGTAAGCTCATCCCAAACGATCAGAGAGCAATCCTTAAGCACGTGTCCCTTATCGCTGTTACGTGACACTCCACAAACAGGTGATTTGCGCTCTCTAAATCGATAGGAATTTGAACATGGCATGTGCTGTCTTGCCTTGCCACCTGGAAGCAGTATGGCAGTGATTCCCGACGACGCGACAGCAATAGCAATATTGCCTTGCCTCCTGACCTCTGCAAGTATGCTATGTTTTTCCTGTTCCAACAGGAGCAACCCAAAAAAAGCATTTTACCCTGGTTTTGCACAACGCTTTCAAGGTTTTTGCTCTGAAGAAAACTCTGTCTCAGCGTTCTACTCTCGATTTCCATACTCTTGATGCGGTGATGATTTGGGAGCTGGTAATCCATATTCAATCAGTGGATTGCCGCCGATAGAAATGCCCACATCTTGAAGTGAACTGAGACAGGTGTTCAACACACGATCATCAGTTACATCGACTTCGTCTCCAGTAGCACGCCTCAAAGCTCGCAGAAAATCTTCAGAAAGATGATGGCGATATTTCAATGAACATAACTTTTTTTAATAGTCTTGCTCAACTCTGTTCAAGATTTTGAGGGTTTTTTGGGACTTACCTTTCATGGGGTACTGTTTAAAATGTTATAATGTTGAGATCAAGGGAATCCCACAATCTCTGAATGAAAATTTATTTGAAATGGTGACTAAGATTGGTCAAAAAATTAACTATCCCATCTCTAAAACACAAATTAACTTCATTTCGCGGGTGCCCACGCGTGAAAAAGATCATATAAAACCAATCATCGTTGGATTTTGCAACCGCTACGTAAAGGAAGATTTTATTGCTGCAGCTCGATATGAATCCAAGTCAACCACTTTGATAGCGAGTCACATTGGTTTGCCCGGAAAAAATAAAATATTTATAAATGATCATTTAACCTTAAGGAATAAAATGCTTCTATCGAAGACTAAGAAAGCCGCAGCTGAAACGGATTTTCGATATGTGTGGGTCAAGCACGCCAAAATCCATGCAAGGAAAACAGATACATCACCAGTCATTACTGTCAAAACGGAGAAAGACTTAGGAAAAATAGTTTGATCTTTTGTTATAAATTAATATTTGCGTCTAACTTTAACTTTCTTTTTAATTTAAGCTTGTATTCGTTTTTTTATTTCATATCTCAAATCTACCAAGTTATAATAACACTACAGTTTGGGAACCACATAAAACAGCGTGCTAATTACGTTTTCTTAATAGCACAGTGTCTTAACGCACTGTGTCCAATTAATATTTTAATATTTTACTTTTCTAATGACATCTCATTTCAACCCATTTTCAACCTTACGTCGTGCATAGTGCGATTGCAATTACAATGTTCTTCAACTCAAAGTATGACTAATTGCCTTGGACCGTACATTTTTTGCTACCTGAGCCCATCTTTTGTTCCTATTTACACACGAAATTCAAAGTACTACCTTTGTGGTTACTGTGTTTTACTGTGCTTGTTTCGTTTGTATAGTTTATTTCATTCCACCTCCATTATTAGTTCGTTCTTAAAAATTGCAAAGATTCAGTGGAATAGTTTATGTTTTAAAGTATATCGCGTAATTTCAATCAAATATGTTATAGTAATAATAAGTAATGGTTAAATTCAACATCTACTACCAGAACGTACGTGGTCTACGTACAAAAACAAATAATCTGTTTCGTAATATCAGTTTGAATTTCTATGATGTAATCATATTTACGGAAACTTGGTTGGTGGATGACATTTACAACAGTGAGTTATTTGATAGTCGTTATCTTGTTTGGAGGCGGGATCGGGACTATTCCCGGACTGCTCAAAAAAGAGGTGGCGGTGTTCTGATTGCAGTGAAACGCGAATTGATTGCAATTGAAAAACCTGACTGGCGTAGCTCAGCCGAGGATATTTGGGTATCACTTATACTCAAACGTAACAGGCCTCAGGTATCGTACAAATTACATTTATGCGCTCTTTATCTATGTAAAGAAAACTTAGGACACTCGTATTATACGCAGCTAAATAACTTTACGTCCAAACTAAGCGAGTTAACAGTGGCTCATCCGTTGGATAAATTTATAGTTTTAGGTGACTTCAATTTCGGTAATGATGTCGACTGGGTTTGCAGTCATGGCTGTGAATTAATACCGGACAAAATTTCAAATCAGCAATTGGTGGAGTTTTTTTGATGCTATCACTGTTTGTAACCTGTCACAATACAATGGTGAGCGTAACATTAATAAAAGATTATTAGACTTGGTTTTTTCAAATGATTCCTTAACTGTTACTGAATGCGTTAACCCTTTAGCGATACCTGTAGATGCTCATCACAAACCTTTAGTTATTGAAACCAATTTTGTCGAAATTCATAGACTGTGTGATAACATCACAAAACGATTTATTTTTTCACGTGCTGACTATTCAGCTATAAAATCTGAGCTAGATGAAGTTAATTGGCCTCAGTACTTACTGACAAAGTCAATAGATGACGCGGTTAGTAAATTTTACGTTAAATTATATGAACTGCGCGACAAATTTGTACCACAAAAATCAGTAAGACAATCTTGTCATCCAGCATGGTACAATTCTGCGCTAGTAAAAACTTTAAAAGAAAAACATAAATATCACCGTAAATTTAAAACGTATGGCAATATTTCGGATTACCATTCCTTTTCGATTCTGCGATGCAGAGCAATTGAATTAGAAAAGACATGTTATGACGTTTATATGGAAAAGATAGAATCGTCAATATCTAAGAATCCTAAGATGTTTTGGTCGTACGTAAAAAGTAAGAAAAATGCTGGTGCTTTTCCAAATGTTATGACGTACAATAATACGTCGGCTTGTACAGGTCAGGATATAAGCAATCTATTTGCTAGTTACTTTAACACCACTTTTCAACAACCTGAGTCCAATGATTATAACACAGATACTTCTAGTGGTACTTGTTTTAGTAACTACACAACTAGCATTAGTTCTGTTGAGATTAATCCTACCCGAGTGCTTAAGTTGCTTAAATCGTTGGATTTATCCAAATCTGGTGGTCCTGATCAGATACCGCCTATATTCATTGTGAACTGTGCTACTAGCCTTGCAGAACCGGTGACTATTTTGTTTAGGCGATCACTTTCGGAAGGAATTGTTCCCAAAATTTGGAAATCGGCATATGTTACGCCAATTTTCAAAAAAGGGAATAAATCTGAAATTGAAAACTACCGCCCCATATCCAAGATATGCTTGTTCTCTAAAGTCCTGGAACGAATTGTATATACCGATCTTTATGAGGCGGTCAAATGTAATTTAGGTGATGAACAACATGGATTTCTTAGGAAACGCTCAACAACGTCTAACCTTATCCTTTCGCACGAGTCCATATCTGAAGGGATGGAGCAGCATGCACAAGTTGACATAATTTACACCGACTACAGCAAATGTTTCGACCGTATTGACCATCGCGTGTTACTGCAAAAGTTGTTATCAGCCGGAATACACGGTGACTTATATCGGTGGTTTTGTTCATATGTTGACAATCGCACTCAAGCAGTAGTACTACAGGGTTATACATCTGACTGGGCATCTGTTCCCTCTGGAGTCCCGCAAGGCTCAATTTTAGGCCCCTTATTGTTCATATTGTTTATATCTGACATAAAATCTTGTTTTAAGCATTCACATATTTTACTCTATGCTGACGATATGAAGATACTTAAAAAAGTACATAATAACTTGGATACACACCTCTTACAGGAAGATCTTAATAGATTTGAGTCTTATTGTAGCCTAAATAAACTACAGCTTAATGTGTCTAAATGCTATCACGTTACATATACGCGCAAAAAGACCTTAATAGGTACAGGCTATTCGCTGTATGGTCAAACAATTAATAAAGTTAATACCATCAGAGATCTTGGTGTTATTTTTGACAGTAAATTGTTATTCGATCAGCATATCGAGTCCATAGTTAAGAAAGCGGCTAAAGCGTTAGGCTTTATAACTAGAATGTCTGCTTGTTTCCGATCCATAAAAACAATAAAGATACTATACTGCTCATTTGTACGGAGTCATTTAGAATACGCATCACAGGTCTGGAACCCGCAATATGAGATTTATAAATCTCGTATTGAGGCCATCCAGAAAAAGTTCTTAAAATATCTTGACTTTAAAGCACGTCAGTATTCCACAGACTACAACCACCGTTGTCACAGATACCACTTCTTGCCTCTGGAATACAGACGATTCACAAATGATGTCTGTTTTTTAATGAATATAGCGAATGGCACAATCGATTGTGCTGACTTGGTTGCTAAGTTAGAACTGCGAACGAATCAACTAAGTTTACGTCAGCGTCCACTGCTCAGCGTTCCTTTTTCATCTACGAATTACAGGCGAAATGCCTTCTTTGCTAGGAGCACGTCAAGCTTCAACAAACTACCCCTTGAGTTGAACATTGACCTTTTTTGCACATCCGCTAGAACGACAAGGCAAACACTGGCTAAACAATTTTTTCAACAATAATTTTCGATTTATTTAACTTCCGTTTTATATTAACTATTAGTATTGTCCCAACTGTAGTGATATTATAAAAAATACATACGTAAATATAGTTCAAAAATGCAATAAGTCCTACGACAATAATGTTTATAATATTATACTATATGTGGAGGCTTGTTGTTAGCAATATTCAAAATAATTTTTGTTTACTCACATTATAATTAGTCTGTAAGCCTTCTGTAAAATTAATAAAAAAAAAAATAATAAAATACCTTCCCACATATTGGAACTTAATGAAACGAAATTTAAATCTTGCATTAAACGCACACTATGCAGGCAGGCATATTATAAGTTGGAGGATTACATTCAAGATAAAAATGCTTGGCTTAATGCTGGTCCAGCTCCACTACCCGTAGTTCGTACAATTGGATTGACATTAAAATAACTTTTTTCTTGTGTTTTAAAGTTGGTCATTTATTTTATAATAGTATTGTATAATGTAAATTCATTTTTTTTTTCAAAGTTTGTAAATGTGAGTACCATGGAACAATTTATGGTTTTAGGTTACTATAGGACTTGTTTGATTTGACGTAAATGAGCTCGGCAGCTGAGTTTGTCATGCTCACTCAAATGTCTCACTGACGGTGGCGCGTGTATTGGATTATTCGGTTCCCTATAAAATGGTTGAGCTGAGTAGTGCTGATGTATGCGTCATGACCGTGAACGGGCGCTGTCAGTTGAGATTGGTCATCTCTTAGCTGTCAGTAGTTTATTTTAATATAATATCTATATTTAGAATTGTTTCTTTTTAGTTATTATTTACATTGTTCTCACATACTAGTATCGACAAGAAACATGTAACCGAATTATTTGTAATACTTACCATAATTGAAAAGAGTGTCCATGGAGTTTCTTGCACATTCTTCTCCATAGAGATCTACGCTTTGGAATGTGCAATTAGCATCATTATTTAGGACAGACAGACTTGACGTTTCAAAAGTGCCTGTAAATGGTTTATCTTATATATAAAAATGAATAGCTGTTCGTTAGTCTTGCTAAAACTCGGGAACGGCTGTACCGATTTGGTTCATTTTGGTCTTGAAATATTCGTGATATGCCAGGGAAGGTTTAAACGGTGATAAAGAAAAAATAAAATCAGCGATACGAAGTTTGCCGGGACAGCTAGTTTGGAATAAAAATGATTTGACTTTGACTTTGACTTGAATTTTTCAAAATTTTCTTGCCCTATATAAGGTGCTTTTAAAATATATGCCACGCTCTCCAGGGCGTGTAGCACTATGTTTATAGATTACAATAGTGAAGAGCTTTCGTACCCCGGAACAGTTAATCCAGTTTGAGAAAATAAAGTAGTTAAATAAATATTGACTCTTTTCTGCACAACGTGGTTCACAAATTACGCGCGATGTTTCTCTTCGTCAATGAAACAGCTGCATTAGCTATCTCTTTCCATTCGTTCTACGAATGAAAACTAAAATCAGCTGACTAGCTTGTCCCTACCTAATTCACTAGGTACGCAATAATACGTAGGCAAACAAGTGTTTTAAAGTGCAATTACTTACCAGTAGTTACCAGTTACCATGATAAACTTCAAAACAGTCCATTTCAAGTTAGTGTAAACGATAGATACTTATGTAAACGATAGGTACTTAGACTAACCTTTCGACTTTTGTAATTACACACACAATTAAAGAACAAAACGCCGGCGTTCGCTTAGGATTCAAAAGTATAATATCAAATAACGATAAATTACAGGAACTTGGCGTATTTAAAAGTTATTTACCTACACCAATTGCACTGTATTTTCACACTCCCTACCGACTTATCCACAAAATTGTTGCACAAGTCCACCTCACACAAATGTAGACACGCTTACGTACATGGCTTTTCACTTTGTTCAATGTGTCCGTTTTACTTTTCAGTTGCCTAAATGTTTTTAATAAAAACGCGCGCGATAATAATCCCCGTGGCGGTCGGGGGGCGACTGGCAAGCGGGTGGTCGGCCAGCGCGTGCGGCGAACGGGGAAGTGCGCGCGGGGGAGGGGGGGGCTGCGCAGTGACGACATAGTGGCCAGCGCGCAGGCGGCATTCGTCTGATATGAATGAATGTAGTAGAATGAATGGCGCCGGTGTTTTGCGGCGCGGAGCGGCAACAGCTCATAAAGTGTACAGGATGGTTTTATGCAAAAAAAGAATTAAAATTTATACGTGAATAATTTTTGTATGAGAAAAAAAAACACAAATTATCTACATTTTATCTTTACTATTGTAATCTATATACATAGTGCTACACGCCCTGGAGAGCGTGGCATATATTTTAAAAGCACCTTATATATTGCCCTGTGCGATAAGACCGCCCATTGTACACTTAATTTTTGTATTTGTATATCCTGTCCACATTATGAGGTGTACAATAAAGCTTATAATAAATAAATAAATAATATACGATACAAGTTTTAGGAAGAAATATGCATTACCATCTATGAATTTTAAGAATAACTAACTACTAACCTTGCCAACATGATCAAATTTAAATTATTAATATAGGTACAAAAATTGTTGACATGTAATTTGATTTGATTTTTATGAAATCAAATAGATGGCGCTGTTTTAAAAATTTCTTTATACTACTACATTAAAATGTGTTTCTCTGCCCAAGTTACATAAATGGCGTAGTTTTTAAAGTGTAAAGCCAGATAATAGCATTACTTACTCAAAAACAACATTTAAATATGTGTCGTTAGATTAAACACTGTCACAGAATGCGTAAGAAAAATAAATATTCACAACTCCTCCCCCGTAAGTGATAGCGTGATAATATGTAGTCCCAAGAGGACACAAATTTCCGTGCAACTGTTGTCGTTTTTGTGTCTGTAATTGCGGTAGACGGAAAGTAAAAATAATATTATTTTGTTAATGTAATGTTTTCGTTTGTACTTATTTGAGTCAGTAGATGTCGTTGTACGTACATAAATAACATTGAAACGTTATTTAAGATTAGGTTGCGTTGCAAAATAAATACGTTAGACCGTTGGAATAAGATATTTCATATAAACATGGAGAACGCCGTTTCACCATTAAAGAGATAACCCACATTTTTTAGTAAAACGAACCAACCACTACCTAAGATATTTCCCTAAAAATAAATAAGTAACATTTGCTCTGTTTAGGCTTGTTTTTTTTTAATTTCTAATTCCCAGTTGTGCGTAAATTCGACCGCGCAGTAAGACTAAAAAAATGCACATCATTACCATCTATGAATTTTAAGTATAACTAACTGCTAACCTTGCCAACATGTTCAAATTTAAATTATTAATTTCCAAAAAGTGTTAGCATGTAACTTGATTTGATTTTTGTGTATTCTCATAGATGGCGCTGTTTTAAAATTGTCTTTATACTACTAATATTCATTAAACTATGTTTCTTTGCCCAAATTACGTTGTTTTGAAAAATTAATAATAGGATTTTTTATTATTTACCTAAATAAGTTTACGTGCCAAGTTTCAAGTTAATTAACCCAAGGAATAAGATTCTCCCATACAAACTTTAACATCCCCTAAATCTTGCACTGAGGGTACTACTGAAAAAACAAATATGCCGTCCTTGATAACTTACTTAGGGTAATATTTGTGCTAAGTTTTGAGTCGATCGGCCCACGGAAAAAAAAGTTACACCCTTGCCACCCTTTAAATTCAATATTGCTTACCTCCCATAACTTACGGCGTGATAATATGTAGCCTAAAGCCTTCCTTGGTTTACAAGGAACATTTTTGCTGATTTTCAAATCAATCTATCCAGTAGTTTTGGCGCCAACCCGTACCATAGGCACAGAAAAACAGACAAACAGACAAAAATTCTAAAAAGTCACTTTTTGTCATCAGTTACGTTTTTCTAACAAAACCTACTCATTTTTTCCAGAAAATTCTCAATGTACAGTTTTTCTTTCGTTACTGTTTTATTATATGTATAGATAATATCCATTAAATAGTGGAGAAGTACTGTTATTTTTGAGGTTTCTAATGTGATGTCGTAAATAATTACATTTTTTCCGCTTACATTGCAAACGCAGGCTGAACCCTACGAGTTTTATCAAAATAATGTACTAAGTATTGTACACATTGAAAAGGTCTACAGAAAAGTCTGCGATGGTATATGTCTATCTCTTATGGATAATTAATCCACAATAACTTTTTTTTGTCATTTACTTTTTACGACAAATAATGGCTAATTTTCGAAGCGATTTTAACCAATACAGTATTAATCCTTAACTAATTAAATACCTTGAATACATTGTTCATTTAATATAGATCTATATGGCCCTTTACACCGTATAATTTAAGTGAATATTTTTGAAGATATTACAGATTTAAAAATTGCGGGACGTAGCGTTTGCGGCGGTATCGGCCTACCGCCCGGTGCGGCAAGAGCGTGCCAATAAATAGCGGATTTTGATGGTTTTTTTTTTAATAGATAGAGTGATTCAAGAGGAAGGTGTATGTGTAAATTACATGCATAATATATTTAATATCACCATTGCACCTGTGCGAAGCTGGGGCGGGTCGCTAGTATGTCATAAACAAAAGCATAACCTCGGACTCAGACCCCTCTTATATTCTTTATTGTACACAAGTTACATAAATGCAAATAAAAGAAATGGTAATGTACACAGGCGAGCTTAACCCTAACAGGTGAGTTTAGCTAACCTTACTTACAAACATAAAGAAATTATAAACATGACGACAATCCATCCATGTGCAGAACTAAACTTAAACTACTCCAAAACATAAATTGTATTATACTTAAAACTACATAAACTAAACTACACAAATACATAAACATACTATATACAACTAGCTTTTCCCAGCGGCTTCGCCCGCGTGGAGTTAAGCAGCTTTCTATTGTTGCTTAATTTTTTCCAATCGGACCAGTAGTTCCAGAGATTACCCCCTACAAACAAAAATACAAACATTACCTCTTTATTATATTAGTGTAGATAGTGTAGATAAACTAGCAACCCGTCCCAGCTTCGCACGGGTACTGATATTGAAGATATTATGCATGTATTATACACATAAACGTTCCTCTTGAATCACTCTATCTATTAAAAAAAGTCGCATCAAAATCCGTTGCGTACTTTTAAAGATATATTCATAGGGATTTCATTAAGCATTCATAGGGCATAAGCAACTTTGTTTTATACTATGTAATGATTACATAGCATAAAATAAAGTTACCTAATAAATCTACACTAATATAATAAAGAGGTAAAGTTTGTTTTTTTGTTTTTATGTTTTTTTGTTTGTAGGGGGTAATCTCTGGAACTACTGGTCCGATTGCAAAAATTTTAGCAACAATAGAAAGCTAATTTACTCCTGAGTGACATAGGCTATATATTTTATGTACGCGGGCGAAGCCGCTGACAAAAGCTAGTGCTTAATATATTCAATATCAGTTCGTATGGGACGAAGCTGGGGCGGGTCGTTAGTGTAATGCTAAAACGGATACCCCTTAATTCAAATTTTGTGTGGAATGATTGAATTTAGCATCTTCATTATAATGCTTATGCTTAAAACATTATCATTTTCACGGCTGGGATTCAGGCCACATGGGAGGGACACTGTCCGAGTTGTCAATAACTCTAATTAGGCACAATTTGTGGCATAACTTGCTCAATTTGTCTTTAACTTTTATTATTCATTCGCCTTTGTTGGCTATATTAGTATGCTAGTTTTGTTTTTAGGGAAGAGGTCGTATATGCGGTGTTGCGACCGCGACTATACGACAGATGTGTGCGACTACCTCCTTGCTAACGAGTGCAAGCCCCTGCAGATGCCCAGGACCTCTAGCACCACCAGGGCTTGTGTTATCAACTGGCTTATGAAAGTTAATGTAAGTCAATGTTCCGTATTCTTTGTTATTTTGGTTTATTTTTTAAAATTTCATTTTAAATTTAACCATGCTCACTTTGTCAATAAATGGACCGAAAAGGGCTCATTAGCCTTACTAGGGTTTATTGATCCTAGAACAAAAAGGGCAACTGAAAGATAGAGGTATATTTTAAATCAGTAAAACTTTCCACTTTAAACCGACAAAAGTCATTGCGATGAATTTATACCCCAAAAAATAGTTAACATGTATTCAATATCTTACAGTCGAATCAATAAATTTAAATTTCCCCAATGTCACAATGAGGTAAAACTATATTCTTTGTAGTTACCTACTTGAAGTCTTACCACGAGATATATTTGACAACCTAAACTGAATTGTTAAAGGGATGGAGTTGTATAGTAATGTTGGGCATAGGTAATTGGGTTTGATTAGAATAACGACTTTATTAGCTTCGATAATTCTTTTTATAATTATTAATTAATTATTTTGTAAATTTTTTTTTTTTAATTATCTACTATTTTCATATTTTTTGTAAGTAATCAAATTACCAATTACCATTAAAAGTAGTTTATTACATGTATAATACATGTAGTATGCTATGAGTAGTACAAGGCTTGAAGTCATAGATGATTATGTGGGTACTTATATTTATTACATCATTATTACTTTGATGAATATTCCATCTATACGCACAAAACGTTTTGGGAACACAAAAAATCACCTTTTAAATGTGTAGTTTTAAAAAGTATCTACCTAATCTCGTATTCACGATTGCAACTACAATTTGTAGTTAGTAATCAAAACGTTTAACTACTTTTTATGATTATTTAATGTAATTTGTAGTTTAATCGTAATTAAAATTTGTAGTCGTAGTTATTATTATTACTCAATAATTAGTTTACGTGTTGCCCAACACTGGGGTAAATCCCTTTTTCATAGACGCACGCATTTTAGCACGTCATGGTTTAGTTGTCAATATAAGTGTTGGCTTTAGAAATAGATGAAAAACATATTACTATTAATTGTGAAACAATTGTCGTCTTCATTTAACATGAATTTGTCTATGAATAACACTCGGTAATTCCCCTAAAAATATATTTGGTACAGGTAAACATTTTATGCTCATTAAAATGGGATTTATTCAGATCGATAAAGCAGAGGTTAAGGATAAAGATACGTTTAAATAAGACTAACTTCTGCCTGCTGCTTCGCCCACGTGAAAGCGAATAATGCCAACAACCACCAGAAATGGAGAGATATCGCTCGACAGGCCACAGTCTTGGACGCAAGCGACCCTGTCCATTATGAACAGCCACGACCAAAATGAATAAAAATAATGTTGCCAAAAGTTATGGGGAGATACAATTATCTCCCCATAACTTTTCGTATGATACCAGTTTGATTTTATGTTAAATTCTCTCATTTTAGGGCGCCGACGGCAACCCAGCCGTCATACAGTCAGCGTGCTGGTACCTCGACTCCATCCTGGGCACACGCTACATACGGCTGGAGAAGCTGCAGCTCGTAGCAGCAGCATGCTTCTGGATAGCTCAGAAGCTCAACGGTCCCTTCATGCCTGCGATGAGGCTGGTCAAATGCTCTAGCTCGGCTTTCACGGCTCAGGAGCTGGTGGCTGCAGAGAGAGCTGTTCTGATAAGATTGGTATGTTGTTATTTTTCTTCTTTTTTAAGGTTTCTCACTTCAAAAGGTAAAAAACGGATCCCTTAATCAGTTTTTTGTCCGTCTGTCAAGAACGTGGAAGTATTAAGTTCAAATTAAAAACATATACTTAGTAAGTCCCTTGAAGTTGGAAAAAAAAATCAAATATCTATGTTAACGACAAAAAATTTTCACGGCCATTTATTTCGCAAAAAACAGACATTTCGACACTCTCAAGGGAATCAAAATTGATAGGGCGCGACTCGATTCGGGAATTCAACTACATAACAAATTGTACGGATCCCTTTTTTATGTTACGTAAAATCATCCAATGAGGAATGGGCTCTTGGGCGAAGCGGGAAACAATGTCAGACCTTAACTGACTAAACAACCTCCCGTCCCACTCCTGTACTGAGATGTGATAAGATTTGGTTTGATCATGGGGTTAGGGGGGAGGGACAGTCCTCCCTTAGCTTTATTTACGCAGGCTTACACGAAGCACGATGATTATGTGTCTACGAAGCAATGCTTCCGTGGACAGTTAGCCAAGTCCACATCTGCGTCACACAGTGGGTTTTTTCATACGTTTGAAAAAATAAGTGAAAGGACTTGGTTTTTCCTCATCTAAGACTATTTTTTGTACAAAAGTAAGTATGACGTAGCTGTTCGTTCACCTAACGTTAAAAAATTACATTGAGCCTACTGATACGGCATTTTCCGTTATAACTCCCCAGCCGAGGTAAAAAAAAGAAAATAATGTACTCATAATATAACGAATGAGAAGATTTAGATAAAAAAACTAAGAAAGAAAGTCCCAAATCAATTAACTATTTTATTTCATCGCCGCTGCTCTCAAAATGGTGAAGGAATACATACCCCCATGTCATAGAATATTAAAATCCATGAGATATGAAATCCACCAACCCGCATTGGGCCTACGTGGTTGATTACGGCCCATTTATTGCATTCTTGTACTCAGAAGGCCTGAGCCTCAGGAGAGGGAACATTACAAAGCCTCTTCAAATACCGTAATTAGAAACATAACAGAAAGACAATAAACCAAAAGCCGGCGTTCGCTTGGGGCGAGCGTTTAGTTTCATTAAAATTCCTGCAATTTGCTGCAATTTTACAGAAATTTCCGAACCAGCCAATAGTACCTCAAGACTACATTCCCTACTTATCCTGGTGGTGCGACACTCAGAAGGCTGGTGAGATCGAGGTGGCCGCCACATTCCTCGCCATGTGCGGTCTGATGGTGGACCGGGTGTTGTGCGACGAGTACCCCTCGGTCATTGCTGTGGCAGCCGTGAGAAATGCTCTTCTGCTGCTGAAGAAAAAGGAGTTGGTGGCGCGACTGCAGACGTGTAATATGTAAGTGTGATAAAAACACCGACCGTACAATTTTGATCGTTTTAATCCCGTAGACACCTCGTGGAATAAATCGATAGTGTTTCATGTGCTGGATCAACCTGCAAATGAAACACTATCTATATTTTGCTAAGAAGAAATAAAAAAATAGTACTTCTTTTTAAATCGAATTAATTTACGTATGTACGAAATTAACTTGTTTTAAGTATAAACGTCAGCTGGGCGAGTTCAATAACATGTATGTAGTTAGTACACAACGAACAACCACTACCTACAAGGTCACTTGACTTGTTGAAACGATCAAAATTTATCGGTGTATATGTACTACGTACAAGATTAGACATACTGTAGAGTCACTTAACTTAGGTGATTGCAGGTCATACACCTTTATATTGATGACATTAATGCAGTTTTGAAGTTCATGCAGTGTGAAAGCGCTGTAATTTTCAAATTTTGCTAGACGACATAATGCCAATAAAGCGCTGCAGCGGACTTTTGTTTTAACTATTCAGCATTTTAATAATAAGTTTTTATGAACAAGCCTATTGCTAGGATATAAGTCGACGGAGGGCAATTAAAAAAAGTAATGTAATGACATTGCGATTTCGAGTTTATTCACGGCATGAATTAACGGTCCTAATGTGTAGTCGCCATTTACACAAGTCGTAGCCCGCGAACATCCAGCAAAAGCCGTCCGTATTTACGACCACGTTCACGTCTGTTTACAGTGCTTCACGCCACTAATCTGGAGCCACCGTATTACGACAAAACATGCATATCATAGTGGAAGAAACTCGATTTCAAAGATGTTAACAACCGTGCGAAACGCCACTTAATAATTGAGTACTTGTTCACAGGAATGTTGCTGTTCAAATTAATTTGCATAACAAGATTCTGAGTGCCCATTAAAAAAAAATATGATTTTTAACCTTTAATTGTTGCCATTCCGGTTTTCTGTTGATAAATAATTATTTCTTACTATTATTACTATAAGTCTATTTATTTAGCCTTATGGGAGCTTTTTTATGGTAGGTAAATATCATCAAATGACGAATCCTTTCCATGGGCGGAGCGGGAAACAGTGTCAGACACTTACTGACTAAACAACCTACCCCGTTCTTTCCTTGCCTTGATCCCAGGGCCCCGGTAATACGATTTTGCATCAACCCTTAGTCCCAGGAGGCTTTGACCCTGCTGGGCCCCTACGGGTTGAGAGCCATATGAGAGCTAATAAATGATTCTCAGCAAGAGGATGACACTAGAGAAACTTGTTCAAATATTATGTTAAATAACTTGTTATTCTGGTTTCATCCAAAATTTCCATCTTTACACCCAGACTTTATTTTTCTGTCTAGAAATTTTATTTTTTTATTTCACAGATTCACTGTAGCAGAGAAGAAGGCTATGAATTTATCTTATACTTGTTCGATTTTGCGCCGGGCAGTGCGCACTGTGGCGGCGCCTATATACGAGTATAAGGCGCCATTGGAACACTATGGCTTGCCTCCTTGTTGCATCGCGCAGAGAATCATTTCTGCCACCAATGATCTGTTAAGCGCTGATAATTTCAGGGTACCTTCTAAGATGCCTTAAAGTCATCATGGTTTTACTGTAGGAAAGAGACAAGACTATAGACGGCATATAGCTCTGTCCCTTTTTAACAAAGTAATCGTCAAAAAAGATGTTCATAGATAAGATATTCTGTTATTACTACTAATTTAATTTTGCTTATTTGTATTGTAATTTATTGTGTAAGCTCCTGAGAATTGTGAATAAAATAAAGGTAAATAGGTACCGATCTGAACAAAGCTTTCACAAAGTACGAAAAATAAAAAGTATTTACTAACTGAAATTGACTGAATTAATGACGGATTACGACTTGGAATTACATATATTTTAGAGAATAGACCGTTAGTTCAAATAAAGACGAAAAATTTATAAAAAAAAATACAAAATTTTCGTCTTTATTAATATTTTAAAAAATAAAATTAATCCTAGAATAAAATTACTGATTTAAGAGAACTATTATCGAATAAAAACTAAGGCAGACTGGACTAACGAGTAATATAGAAAACTTGACATATATTTTTGACTTAAAAAATTGACTAGATTTAAAAAAAGTACTATAAACTGATTTTCTAGATTTTGTGAGTGACTTATTGAACAATTTGGTACCAGTACTTATTATAGCAAATTTCTAGATGTCTTTAAGGAGAGCAATTTAAGATATAATGTGATGTGTAAATGTATTTAGTTTGTAAGTAGGTAACAGGTGTGTAAATATTTAAATATAATCATGTTTCATACCAATCACTGCCCAAACCTTATCATAAAATTTTAGGATTGTATTATTGCTTTTAAAAACTTAAATTATCATATTATTTTAATAAATTTGCATTTATGTTGAATTTTTCCTTGTTAATCAACTGTGCAGATTTTGTTGCGTTATTGTTTTTTTTTAAATGACGTCAATATAAAAGTACCTACGAAAGTTTCCGTTTAACCATTTTTCACCCTTATGTTTTATAGCAACAGGGTTGAAATTTGGTCGGACGGAACTTTTGTTACTTTTTACCATTTTCGATACTTTTTCTCTGTTACGAAATTTTAAATTTAATTCTCTATCTTGAAATTTTTAATTTATTTTCTCTATCTCTATACATTCAAATCAATAACCATACAATGAACCACTTAAATTTTGATTTATATTCTTTTCACAAACAACTTTGCATTTTACCAAGGCAAAGTTACTGATTTTTTTTGTAGTTGACAAAAATTAAACTTAATAAAAAGAAAATGAATTTGACAATTTATATTTTAGATTTATTGAAATAATGTGACTCGTATAAAACACGACAAAAATAAACGCTTTTATCCTTTTGTAAAAAAAAATAGACATTTTAATATGCATCAGTGATTTATGAATTTGTAAATGACAGAATTAAATTATTACTGAAAATAACGAATTTTATTTTTAAATAGATTACCATTTTATAGATCCGTAATATAATGTAATTTTCTTACAGAGAATTGTGATTATTTTTCTTTTATATAGCTTCTTTTAATAATGTGAATGTGAGAACATTGTAGACGCAAATATTAGATTACTTCCTACCACTTTTACGGTACGATTTCAACATTGACTGGTCTGCACTGTCCTTACATAAATCAATGTGATAATACTGTAATATGGAAATATTGTAAAAGAAACAATTATTTTAAAAGAGTAACCATGGAGTTTCTTGCCGGTTCTTCTCCATAGGAAACGACCAATTTGGAACCGTGCACTAGCTTCTGACGTTTTACAAGTGCCCATGTAGGCCTATGTGAAATAAAAAGATTTCGACTTTGACTTTGAAATAAACTAATTGCTACAAGCGGCTTTGCTAGCGCTTATTTAGCAAAAATATGCTAACTGCCAAAAGGTGTTTAAAAAAATAAATGCCAATAATAGATTTTAACACCAATAACAACTGCAAATTGCATTAATCTTTTTAAAGCATTTTTTTACGAGTTTTTAAGCGCTAAAATCGCAAAGACTAATTTCAGACCCGCCAAGATCTGACAGCCGTACTGTAGGTACCTTTAGATAAGTAGTATCAAAGCAGATGGATACAGGCTCTTTAGTTTCGGCTGTGCGTTGATATGTCAGTTTCTCCTTTTAAGTACATACGTATGTTTTAAGGCTTGCCAAGGAAAAAGACAAACCGGCTGTTTACGGGAAAACCAAATCTTTAGACTCAAATTCATAGCTTCTACACATTTTTAATAAAATTTAACTTTATAAACATACACCATAAAGTTCAAAGTTAAAAGATAAGTCGAATAATATTCACATTATACAATTGTTACTATGATCAATGCAAAAGTGACTTTATTTACTGGGTAAAAGGTTTGAAATAGTTTGATTCTCGTATACGGCATTTTATTCGTGAGATCTTGTTTACGGCCACTCGCCCGGCAGTGTCAGTGGACAGTGCATGTGAACCGTGCGCTTGCGCAGGATAAGTGATTTACAAAATAATAGCTTTGTACACGTGATCGGGGTCAACAAGTGAAAAACATAAACAACTACATAGTTTATTTAAAAACCGTTATAAACACATGAACCATGCTGTTAAAAAGTAAGTATTCAACATTTTTATTAAATGAGAAAACAGGTTTTGAAATAGACGCGGATAGTCGTTTTGAATAATATTTTTTTAGCCAATTTTCAACATGTCACAATCTAACCAGTTATGACAGTATGTCATAATGATTATAGACTTATCATCAGGCTTCTAGGGTCAAAATGTATACAATACGCCATTTTGAGAAAGTCGTTTATTTTTTTTATAAATAAAAGCGTTGTTTGAGACAGGGAGATGAAGCTTGAATGACAGATTGACGTCAAAATACCTACTTGTTTTACGTGGACATTCCCTTTTCCATACAAACTATTGTTTCCTGATGAATGCACTTTGTTCAATAGCATGACTCAGGTATACTATATTTACTGAACAAATTCCACGAAATTAAAATTACCAACAACTACATACATAATGACTAATTTATTAGGAAGCTGTAGAAAACCTTTATCCTTAACTTAAGGTAACAGTCAATTTCGTGAGATCATTGCTCCCGCTAAACACTTACTTAAATTATTACAGGTATAACGTTTTGCTGTTTGATGTTAAGTGTCCAGACACAGAATCCATTTCTTCGAGATTATAACTCAGGAGTTCTATACCTTCCTGACAACTTGCCACTATCCCTGCCATTGTCAGCTCCACTGCCAAATCCGAATGAACTAGATCAAAATGCTATTAGAAATATATTTTCAAATGAACAACAGAAACAGAAAAGACCTACAACTACAGTTGAAATTGAAAAGAGTTTAGTATCTGAAGTTGGCACATCTGTTGAACAAGAACGACCTTATGGAGATAAACGAAACAATTTGGTTAACAGACAAATATCAACATTCCCGCCACCCGGCAGAGAGACAGCGCAGCAGTATAGACCACAGGCACAACCATTTTTATCACAGAATGCACCAAACATCCAAACATCACAACAGCAGCCTGTATTTTACGATAGACCAAGTGCATTCCAGTCAGCACAGCAGCAGAGTAAACCTGAGATATCCTTAAGCAGGCCATCAGTAGCTGTGCCCCAGTCAGAACTAAATAGGCCTGCAATACAACAAACAGGAAGACCAGGCATATCACAACCTTTACAAAACTTACCACAAAGAACACAAGAAAGGCCTAATATACAACAAAATATACCTGTTCAATCTCAAAGTTCAGCTGGGTTTCAGATCCAACCACCAAGTTCATCGGATTTCAACTATCCCACCCAGCAGGCTTCTGGCTACAATACATTATTGTACTCGGTAACAAATTTCGGAGTAAATATGCTAAAGGTAATTTTTATCTCTTAATTTATCTTAAACCAAGATCTATTTACATACTCGTATAAACGTTATTTAGCTTATGTTTGTCTTAGATATGCGCCCGTTTCTTATTTCTATTAAAACTATGTACTGCAGTAACGCTTAGCCAAACCACTTTACAAATCAAGGCATACCAATTAGTGTAGTATTTCAGAATTAATAATAATATAATTATATATATAGGTGTTATTCCGAAACAAATATTCAATAGTCTTAATGTTCTCAATCTATCAAAATACACATACCTAACACTACAAAAAGCTGCTATTTTGAATACTTGCCGAATAGTTAGAAAGTTTTTACAACTGGACATAGACAACAATTTAAATGCAATGCAAAGCGATTTACCATCTTGAACTATTAACTAGGATCTCACCTTGGTTCGCACCCGTGAGATTTTAAAGAATACCAGGTACTAACCTGAGAAAAATTAATTAAAGAACCACAATAATATAATTTCATTTATTGATATATAAATATTCCAGGCTATCGATAATGTACATTCTGGTAACGCGGTGATATCACCATTCTCTATCACCGTACTCCTGGGTCTACTGCAGCAAGGAGCAGTGGGTAAGACTCAGGCACAGATTACGAATGTACTGCAGATGGCGCCGGATGTAACTCCCGCAAAATACGCCTCGATTTCGGAAAACATTAAGGTTAGTTGAAAAATTTATTAAAACTTAAGGATAGCAGAATAATCAATATACGTAATAATAATTTTAAACACTTTCTAAGAAAGAGTTAAAAGGTTGGATGGCTTGTTTCCTAAAGATGCTTGTTGAGGACATTGCCTCTAGCTCCAGCAAGTCTATGCCACAAAACCTTGAAACTAATTTTAAAATTGTAATTTTTCAGGCTCGCAGCTCCCCCAACGTTTTGAAAGTTGCTAACAATATATTCATATCAGAGAATTTTGCTATAAAACCAGAATTCAGGAAAGTTGCCGTAGATAGCTTCGGCAGTGAAGTGACTACTGTTTCATTTTCGGGAGCAGGGGCCGTTCGTCAGATCAACAGCTGGGTAGCGTCCAGAACTGATAACAGGATCGAGAAGCTATTAGCACCAGGTAATTAACAGCTTCAGATTTTTAGCCATTCTCTTTCATTTGTACATTTATATCGTATCCTACTTCCTATTAATATTTTAAACAGAAATGTTTGCTATTCTGTCACTTCATTCTGTACACCCCGAACTAACAGCGTATCTCTTTCTCCTTCTCTGTCAAATCTATCCAAAGTTTTCCGTAAAAATCGCTTTTGGCGATAAGACTGCTCATTGTGAAACTCCTACTGTATTTTTCGTTTATGTTACAGAGTATATGAATCTATCTACTGAACATATTGTGATGAAATTTTTGAATTGCATTAATTATTTGGCTAAGTTATTGACTGTAACAATAAAAACATTATCACCTCTAATCTTATCATAGATCTTAGTTGTTTCTAAATTTTAATAACCCAACTCATTTTTGGTTTATACCATAAAGTGCACCACATTCTGCAGTAAATTGCATGCACTGTATCATAGCATATCTCTGTTTTTCTTCTGCATTAGGACAGTGTCTACACTTTGGCCTTGACACGGTCGTAACAATCTTATTCGGATTCACTTTTGCGTCTTGTGCTTGAGTGGAATGATGGAATTAAACACCTCGTTATGACGCACGTGAACCAGTTTTGCTTTAGCTACAACTTTTTCATTCCCATCTATATTTAAACTGCCCAGTTTATAAATAGTTGCACCTTTAGATAGGACATTTGCAACGTCCAATCCATACTTACATATTATTATTATAAATGTGAAAGGTGTTTTGTCTGTCCGTTATTGTTTTTAATTCAACTTGGTGCAGAGTGGACTACAACTGAATTATGAGTATTTATTGGCTGGATCTTGATTCAGGATATGATCTATTTTATATATAAATTATTCACTTTATTCACGACTTAAATATGTCCTTACCGGTTTCGGCGATTTCTTCTAAGCAACCTAGGATAGATAGAGGTGGCCTGGTCATAAAATGTGGTTGCACTTGGTGCAAATATGAAAACAAACAGAAATGTCAAAGGTACCTAATACTAAAATAGATACATTATATACCTAAATAGTAGTAGCAAAATATAAACATAATGACATTGACAAATAATGCACTTTCTCAAGTACAAAGGCAGTTTTGCCGCACGTCTTATTGTCAGAGGCAATGCATTCCATAGATGTGAAGCCTGGACAGTAAATGACTTATTTGTCTATCAAGTTTTATCCAAACTGTTCAGCTGATAAGAAGTGAAAAGATAACAAAAAGACATTACTATGAAAAAGTACAGATAAATTTAAGCTGACTTTAAGATCTTTTTCATAATTTCTACTTTTATATAATTCCAGATGCTATCGACTACACTACGCAGATGGTTCTCGTAAACGCTATTTACTTCAAAGGTCTGTGGGAAGTGCCTTTCAGACCAGAAACAACTAAACCTAAGGACTTCCATCTTAGTAATGGTCAAGTAAAAACTGCCCAATTTATGCGTATGCGCAAGTTGTTTAAGACTGGTGTTGATAAAACTACTAATGCCAAAGTTATCTTGCTGCCATTTGAGGTGAGTGCACAGAGATTTGCAATAAATTGAATTATATTTGGGTTTTTATGACACTATTCAAGTTATTCGTAAGACCTTTAAATAATTTAATCAGCTACAAGAAATTTGTAGTTAAAGTTAATAAAGTGGAAAAAAAAATGCAGAATAAAGTATATAAATGTTTTTACAGAGTGAAATTAATGTTTTTTGTAGTCTTCGGTAAAAGAAGCATACCTAAATAATTATTTGATATATTAAACAGAATTTATACATCTGATATAAGAAACCGCTCTGGCAGGTGTAGCACTTTTGGAAGATTACATAATTTTTTAAGTATAACTAGGTTTTGGCCGCGGTTTTGCTCCCAGGAATAGATAATGAGATAAACGAAGAAACGCTCGACCGATTTTGAGCAAACTTCACACAAACCATCTACTAAAGTTGTGGATAGGATTGAGCCCATTCTTGAGAGTTATAACATTGAGTAAAGCAGCTTTCTATTGTTGCTAAAAAATTTCTAATCGGACCAGTACTTCCAGAGATTACTCCTACAAGCAAAGAAACAAAAAAAAAAATTACCTCTTTATTATATAAGTGTAGATATTGATTAGCTTAGGTACGTCATATTGTAGTTAAAAAAAAATATATATAAAATGAAAAAATAAATAAATGGAAATCGATTCAGTTACGTGCTGATTCTGAACAAACTATATTCAAAATTATTTCCAAATTAGTCCTCTATTTTCTTAAAATATTGCTTAATTTTGGAACAAAGTGGGATGCATCAAATAATTTATTAACTGTATTTTTTCTAATTTCCAGCGTGACGAGTACCAACTGATGGTGATCCTGCCCTCTGAGCTAGTGGGCGTCAAGAACACTCTAGCATCGCTGACCGACTACAGGCTGACGAGCTACTTGGGTTTCAAAACTATGGACACGGAACTGGAGTTACCCAAGTTCACGATAAGAGCTGACACAGATTTGAGTGTTATACTGAAGAGTGTGAGTATAATTCTGTATATAATGCTAGCTGTTCTTCCTTTTTCCAGCGGCTTCGCTCGCCTAAAAGTCTCATCATCATCGTATTTTAAGTTTTTATGAAGCCATAGTCTGTGTGTCTACTTTCCTTCAAGTTATTCTGTCGTCATTCAAGTCACTACATATAATTGAAAACCAAAACAATATGCATTTAGCATGATTTTTATAAACCTAAAAAGAAAGACAAACAAAACGCTTATTCGTGCCTCACACAGTCGTATACTTAACCTAATAATAAAAAGAAAGTCATAAGCGGTGCCAGCCAAAAAGGCGCCTGACCCCGACAAACACACAATATTTCAGTTCAGTTTCAAGTTCAACAAAAACACACAATACAACAAACCGTCCAAAATTCACAACACAACAGCAATATATACAATTTTTAGATCTATTCATCGTTTAAATTAGCAATATGTGGTGTTAAGGTCCTTGGTGCCTAGTAGAATCTCAGTTGTCTCAGTGTCAAATACGGTTCAGGTTGAGAGAATGCACATCCTCCCGCCCCAGTCATCGCTGCAGGAGACACCATGGGCGTCGGGAGTGGCAGGACTATGAGCAATAAGTAGCTAACCATTGAGTCGTCCGGTAAATACTACGAGGGCCGAGGCCCGATAGGGCTGCGGGAACGTTCAAAAAGTTATCGTGGCCCTAGAATGCAAAGGCCAAATAAAGGAAGGTTTTAGTCAGTAAAGTCTGAGACACCTTCTTACTCCAACCTAGAGCGAAGGTGTCTCCAACCTAGTGCAAAGTTATGTGAATGGGTAGATCACCGTCCGGTCGTCTATTAACGGTCCAGACCAAGCCAGATCGTCGACGGCGCGCTCTGTTCCCGCACGCCTCAAGGAGTTTTCAGCAAATGTAGAGGCCCCATTGCAGGGCTGAAGCCTACTGGGAGCCGGTCCAGCTTCTGAAAGGAAGGTCTGACCCCGGTATGAGGGCTAAGAAAGAATAGGGTGGATTGTTTAGTCAGTTAGAGTCTGACACTGTTTCCCGCCCCGCCCAAGAGCAGGATTTTTATTTTTAATTGCAATTTTTTTTTGAGATTCGTCATTAGATGATTTTTCTCGCCATAAAAAAACACTCCAACCTAGAGAGTGATAAGTCAATCGATTGATTAACCATAATGATGTTTAATGGCACTTGCCTGCATCTGCAGCCTGAAGCCGAGGTTCGAATAAAACCTTGAGAGAACTTCAAACCTTCTACAAGTAGTTCTGTGAATTTTCTAGTTTGTATTCCAGGAAATTCATAGTGGTTTACCAGATGGTTATAAACCTTAACATCGCAACCAAGGTGACCTTGCAAGTTTCAATCTGTATAGACAGAAGTTATAAACCATGACCTTAACGCCCTTGGTTGGAAGGCGCGTTTTCCCAACCGCGGTGATTGAATTTCGAACGTGTTGGCGCGTGGTTTACATCCATCTAGCCGCAAGATAAATCAAGCAAAGGTTTTGACTGGCCTGTCAGTCTAGTAGTTAGTGACCCTGACTGCTATGCGGGAGGTCGTGGGTTCGATTCCCATGTGTGATGAGCACGATCAATTGTTCTGTGTCTGGGTGTAATTTATCTATAATATGTATGTATTTAGAAATATATAAGTATGTTTATCAGTTGTCTAGTACCCATAATACAAGCTCGCTTAGCTTGGGACTAGTTGGCGTTGTGTGATAGTTGTGGACATATTATTATAAAAAAAAGATGACCTTCGTCGGAACACTAGATTGCAACTTGCAACCATGTGGTCTACCTTTAAGTCTAAGTACAGGAAAATAATATATTGCTAACGTAAAATAATATACCTATTGCTAACGTAAATGCCCACCACATGCCTTATATGAATTAATTAATAGAATGAGTACTTGTGTCATTGACAATGGAGTTGTTTAGATAAAAATTCCGGTTCGTAACGCCGACGATCTTTTACAGCTAATGAACTAGTTCATTATTTTCAACATTTCATTTGTAATAAATTTTAGTCCCATTTGTTTCTTCTAGGTACGTTATGTAGGTATACTATATATTATGTATGTTTATTTTATTCATATATATATATATATCTTAACCATGGATCTTATTAATAATCTTTTTAATTTTTTTTTATACACCTGCTATGTTGCCTGCCACTTGTGTGTTTTCTGGGAGAGAATGCCTAAGGCATTAAGTCTGCCTGTGTACCTTTGTGTTGCATGAAGTTCTTTTAAATAAATAAATATATACCTATTTATTTATTTTTTAAGTACTTGGAAACAAAAATTTCTTCCTTTGAGATTTTATCATATTCTTTTTTTTTGCGGAATGGGTATGGCAGTCTTTTCACAGACTAAAACTCTTCCTTCCTTTCCTTCTTGGCCTTGTATTTCAGGGTCCCGGATTTTCTTTTCTGAAGTGGACAACTGGACTCCTACGCTTTTGATAACATTTTACCATATACTTGAAACGTATAATAAGGCACTACGTCTTATTAGTATACCTTTTATCTAAACCCTATGGCACAGTTTTATTTTTTTATATTAATAAATCGTGAGTTCAAATCTAGCCAGGCGCATTTGTCATTATCATCATCATTTCAGTAAAAATATCCACTGTTAGACATAGGTCTCCCCCAAATGTCACCATAAAATTTTTGGTTTATATACATACACAAAAATGAAACGTGATAACTCACATATCCTCCCGACTTGAACATTACTGAAAAAACCATAGATATATCAAACAGTAGAAAAAACTGATTTATTTATTTATGTTTTCAGCTGGGCTTGACAGACATGTTCCGTCGTGATTATTCGGACCTCAGCGGAGTAGGATCATACGGACCCCACACGCCGCACATTTCTTCAGCAGTTCACTCTGCCATGCTGTCTATCGACGAGAAAGGAGGCACTGCGGCCGCTGCCACATCCTTCGCAGCCGTAGCTCTATCATACGACGACCCTGCCGTTCAGTTCAGCGTGAACCGACCCTTCATTGCCGTCCTTTGGGACAGTAAGAGCTCACTGCCTATATTTATGGCGAAAATCGAGGACCCCCAACAGTAGATTACGCGTGATATTATAGTTTTGTAACTTATTATAATACTCACTGCTTAGATGTAAGGAAGCCACAACTAGATTATAAATAAATCACAATACAAATTGTAACAGTTATTTATATTAAGCAGGATTGGATCTAGTCTAATTTGTTTATAGTCTAAAATTAAATATTAAGTATACACCTCTATTTCTTTCTCCTAAATAAGTTGATGAACCAATCGTCGGCGAATATTCTTAGTCTTCCTTTGTAGTAAGATTCAATTTCCTGGAGAGGTTTTCCTTCAGTTTCCGGCAGGAAAAAGTATAAGTAGAGAGTGCCGAGGTAGGCAATGGCAGCGTATGCCGCAAATGCACCCGTCAGTCTGAAGTTGGTTTCTAAGTCTATAAGTGTTTTGGATCCGATGAAAGTCACCACATAGTTCCAGGCGGCTGCCGTTCCTTGTGCTGAGGCTCGACTCCTAATAAATAAATGTTAATATTAGATACACATAAACATATTAAAACAAATAACAAATTTCCCTCACTTGGGTCCCTGTATCTCTAGTTTTTCTGTACTTCCAGTAAATAAAGTTGTATAACTCTGTCTTGACCAAAATTTAAATCGCAAAATCAATGGTTACATGTTACATCTCATTAATTACTTTAAGACAATCTATGAGGTAAAACTATAATAAGTATATATTTTTATAACAATTTATAACGCGAATGAGAAGGAAGTATCAATAGTACATTGTTATACGAGGGATGAAAGAAAGTTATTTAGTCCCGAGAAATTTCTTGGCGACCGAGCGAGAGCGAGGTCGCTAATAGTTCGAGGGACTAAATAACTCTTAAACCCGAGGTAAACACTGTGCTTTTCATTACGAATACGAGGAAAATAAAAATAATTATAAAAACCTGAATCGTCGTCAAATGTCTTCTTATGTTTTTAGGTAGGTATATTTCTTTTGATTTAGGCGGTAAGCGGTTTTCTCCTCAAAGAATATTGTGTTAAATTTATAACTGAAGCTGATGAACTTATCGTGTTAATACAAATTTCTTATAACAGAGATTTAGCAAAATGTAAACAAAACTCTACACCTCGAAAAAAAAACAAGGAAGATCAAATCGGCCACAGATTATAGAGAGACTACCATTTACCCGCCAATTTTTTTTTCCAGTGTTCGGCTCCCTGGCTTTTCAGTCAATATTTTTCATTTTGTCATTGTAAAAATGGGTCTGGTCAACATTTTTCTCAAATATAATATTAGTTTTAATGAAATAGTTGAAAGTAAATTAAAATAAAGTCATTAAAAAAAGTATTCTTAAATTATTTGTCATTTTAATTGTACTGGCAGTATAAAAATTCGGGTCACGGTTCAATAGGAATGTCAATATAGAACTAGTTTTTTTTTTTAATATTTGCTGTCCAAATATTAAAAAAACTACTGTCAGTTGTAAAGTAAAACTCCCTAGGGAGTAAAAGTACTTCTTCCAGCCCTGTCCGCAGGCAACTTTACACCTACTTTCAGAGTATAAGTAATGAAAAATTTGTTTCACTTCCGCGTCCGGAATTACTGTTTTTAATTGATGTGTATTTTCCCAGAACTACCTGGATATAGTTCTAAATATATCAACACCAGGGTATCGTGGACGGATGTATATGTATTGTTACGGATGTATATCCATAATAAACTTTGGACACTTCACACATCTTGAAAGAATCTCAAAACATAAATTAAAAATTAAACATATATTACAAATTATACATAACTTGCCAAGTAAGATTAATTTTAACTAGATACGGATTTTATTAATAATGCGAGATATTGTCAAATATAATCTCCTTAAGTGGATTCTTTTATATTTTAGGGATGTTAAAAATAGATATATTAAAAAAAAAACACTAAAAAACTTGCAACTCAGGGAGTGAGAGAACAAAATTCAAAGATAACTAACCTGAATGGGAATACCTCTCCTAGAATAACCCAGGAGATATTGAGTCCAGTGAAAACAGTAAGAATATAGAAGAGTATCAAAGGAACCATACTCTTCTCTTTCGGGAATGTCTTAGGGTCGTATGAGAATACATCCTTGTCCAGATGTGTTTCTGCGTAGATGCTGAGAGCGGTACAGCAGATGGCACTTCCTAGCATCGATGTGATGCCTAGTTTCCGTTTTCCCGTAAATTTTATGATGCTTATGACTACAATACTTGCCACAAGACTAATAACGCCTACCATTACCTGAAACAATGAAGAGTTAGAAATGCAGATATTCATATGTTTGGGTTGCGAGATTATTTGAGAGTTACACCTGAACGAAAATAGTAGATCTGGAAGGCGAAAAGCCACTAAAGGAACCCAAACAGACTTTAATTAGTGAAAGCCTGAAATAGGTATCTAATGGTTGGATTATAAGGTCACAATCCAACCAGAGCGACAAGAAAACGGAGTGATACAGTTCTTTATAAACAAAAATTCTATGTATAATGATGCCATTGCAAATGTGGTGAATTTAATAAATATACATTTAAGTTAGTTGAACAATATAAGACGTAATCTGTCTGCGCATTTAATTGATGAGGGTGGAATATGTAATGAGCAGATTATTGTATAGTATTATAATAAAAAAGCGATTCATCGTTTTAATGGACGTCAAAAATATGTTTTTTGAGTTTAGTGGCGTGACAGAAATATTGCGACATTTGTGACTGACTTTGTGCATCTAATTGGCAGTTTAATGCGTATTGCGTATCTCTATTTTTTTAATTGAGTCAAATTACACAAGATAAAGAGTAGTATGCTCCTTGTTACGAATGTTTTAACTTAACATCTGTAGCCAAACATTTGTCTTCCAATAATCTCAATGACGTAGCTGATATAAGTTATGAAGCAAACAAGAAGCCTAATTACAACACCGATTAAAACGACAAACCAGCTGCTGATAACGATAATAAAACCACAATGCTTACCACAACGTTCTTGCCGTCATCGGCCATACCAAATGCGCCGCAAATGTTGACCATGTTCGGTTTGACGGGGACAAGGCCACTCATGACGACGAATGTAAAGTATAACATAGTGAGGGTCATTGGCCTTAGAGTCTCCTTGCAAAGCATCACTATGTTGAATTTAACGAAGAACCTGCGAACGTTATACAGTTTAAACCTTTAAAATTTTTACTTTATCTCCCTATCGGAGTCTAATTTCATCAATTTAGTCCTATGCGAATCATTGTGCGTGCACTTTTACCTTGTTTACGTAAGTTACTCAAGGTTCATAGGAAATCTTAATCTTAAGTATTCAAGGTTTAGTGCATGAAGAGGAAAATTTTGGAACTACATCTAGTACCGTATAATTAGACAACATAATAATATTATGAGGAAAATAATTTGGAGTCCATGTCGGCCCCTTCAATAACAGGCCAACGTACCGTGTAACAATAAATATTTCTGAGGCTATGACATGTATTGCATGACTATGTAACAAAAAACTGCAGAATTACGGTAGCATATTGAGACTATCAAAACATTTACCTTTTAAAAACATTCATTTTATAATGGTCACATTCTGACTCCTGCCGTTTGTCCTTCCAACAAATGGCACAGCCGTTCAGACTCTTTGAATACACCACCAGCTTGTCAAACTCCTCCTTCACATTATCTGCTGTGGTCCAACCACGAAGGTAGCATAGAGACTTCAGGGCATCCTTTTCCCGACCTTGGGATAGTAGCCATACTGGCGTGTCCGGCACCTATAGAACAGTAACTTTGAATTTATTTGTGGCTAAAAAGAATAACCATAAGCAGTGTCTATTTCAAAATTTATTTATACATATAAAATGCATATACATTTTGTTATATTTTCGAAAAGATACTCTGATTTATTATGTACTCATGTATTTAATAATTTATTTGATTTTCCTGCAATGATTTTTCCTTTCTTCTCTGTAACAGGTTCTAACTATATCATCTGTATTGATCATGAATAGGCAATACAGATGAATCAGTACCGATATATACATAATTATATAGATATGAACAACATAATAAATTCCTAATTAAGTAGGTACTTACAACTCCCAATGAAACAAGAAGCATAGAAGTAATTGGTACAGCAATAGAGATGAGCGCAGCGACGCGCCAGGTGACAACAGAACCAAGAAAATACATCGCAAATACGCCGATGGATACGAATAGCAAAGTAATCGTGCATAAGGCTCCGCGTATTGATGGTTCACTGAAACAAAATACATACATAACAAAACTCGTGTATTTCTATTCAAATTATAATAAAGTTATACAATGAAAATGAGTAAGAAACTTCTGAGACAGGTTCATATTGACGAAAACGTACATTACTCGATTTATCTAGATCGTCAGGCCTTTGTAGAATGTATTTTTGGATGTTGTTTGAATTGTCTATTAAAAATGGATTGATTGTGTGAGCAGCAATATGAGAGAAAAAGTAGTGATAGTACGATGGGTGACAGGACTGGATGAAAGAAAGGGTCGAGATAAAATACCGGGACAAGAGTAGAAAAGATCTTGCTGGGAAACTTCTAACTACTTCAAGAAACGATCAATCGATGGAATGACGAATCATGAAAGAAGAAGACAAAAGTGTTTTCAGAGAGGAGTTGCTTTTTTGTTTTCCTTATTATGTGTATGCACATAATAAGCAAAACAAAAAGCATGTCAGGCCAAAATTGGACAAAGAAAACCAGATACGTCGTTAAGGATGGCAATAATGTCAAAGGTGCAGGAAAATTACTTGCCAGTCTTTCCTACTTGTCATGTGTAGCAGAAAAAAGAGGCCCATAAAAAACAGCACGTGAGTATCATCAGGTTTAAATTATGATGACAATACATTATTGTGACAGATAGGTATTAGGTGCGGAGAGTAGCTACTTAGATTATTGCATCCTTAAGTTTTCCTGTTGTGATAGTGTCTTCTTAGCTTAATGCTCTTTAAAAATCACCTCATTTCAAAACATAGATTACCTCTCCACAAACCTCTTTCTTCACAGGAAAGGACCAATTGGGTCTGTGTGCTGACTTTTGACGTTTTATAAGTGCCCATACTTATAAAACGTCAGAAACTAGCGCACGGTTCCAATTGGCTATTTCCTATGGAGTAGAATCGGCAAGAAACTCCCTAGTTACTCTTTTTAAGTAGTAGTTGATTTTATAATATTTTCATATACCAATATTAAAAGTACGCGGCTAACAAGTTGAACCATTGCTATAGTTACGCACTACCCCCTACTTCGAAAAATACGCGAACATCGATCACTAAATATGCGTGGACGACCGCCATTTCAACGAACGACAAAATGCAAATTACATGTGATTACACATATCAGATAACAAATATGTAAAACACATTGAGGAAAATTTAAATATATAACTCAACCTCTTACACAGTCTTCTCACAAATCACCCAAACATTCGGTCAGTATCGCCTTCCATTCATTAGCGAACTGATCTAGTCCACAACTGTTTTCATTCAAAAGTTTCATCATTATAAGAAATAGTGAAGGTCCTAATATTGAACCCTGGGTGACTCCTGAACGGGTGTTATAGGGCTAAAAATTACAGGCCCAGTCGTACAATACTGTTAGACTATCACGGAGATAGCGATCAATAGAAGGATATTGGCAGCAAAACCTATGGCACTTATTTTTTTTTAATAATGATGTCGTTATTGATGACTCTGCCAAAGGCTTTTTGAAAGTCAAAGTATTGTACTTCTACCTGCCGCCCTCTGATCCATAGTAGTAGTGATGTAATCGGCTAGTGTTACGAGATTAGTATTAAAAGATCTTATGACTCGATGATGGTTGAATTTAAGTGATAAGGATTATATAAAAGGACAGTTGCATTGCGTTTCATCTTTGCATTGTGTTTACCTGATTTCTCCAACATAAGAATTGATAGGCGCTTCCATGATCCCAGTGCCAATCCCTAGAAGTGCGTTACCAATAAACAAGGAGGGAACGTTCCAGGCGAAGTACATGAGGATCCAGGCTACCACGTGAGGCAGGTTCACAAAGAAAGTAGCTCTCTTTCTGCCGACGTAGTCCACAAATGGGCCCGAAACTAGAGCTCCGATCGGCTGTGTCAGAAATGATAGACTACCTGAAATTAAATTTTGGAGGTTTTTAAATATTGGCCTGTGTGATGAAATGTTAATTTTATTATTAAAACCAACTACGAGTGTTATAATTCTCGCTAAGTTCAATTATTATGTAACAGGAAAAGTACTTGTGCAGCAAGTAATAACAAAATAGGGTAAGGTATTTGTTTATTTATTATAAACTAAGGTATAGTAGATAAAAGATCACAATGTACATTAAAAGAAGTTGGGAAGAATTATAAGTGACAGGAATTTTGAAAGGAAATCGACTATGTTGGTATAGTTATGTGAAGAGGAGGGAAGATACACAAGTTACTATAAGAGTTTTGAGTTTACATGTGCGATATGAAGGAGTCGTACTTACCAAACCATGAGGCCTCATTTTCTGTAAATGATAGTCCCTCTGGAGAGTTAAGGAGGTCTGGTATCACGATGGTGGCGAAACTGATAGCCATACCTAGGTCCAAGAGAAGCAGGTTTGGAGCCATACTTGCTAGAAGCTGTAACAATGTAGAAAACAGTTTAATATAATAAAGGCGAAAGTTTGTGTTTCCCTGTGTGTGTCTGTGTGTGTAAATGTTTAGTACACTTACTCGAAAACCCATTTTTATCCCTACAGCTTTCAGGCAAACAATTTATTGTTTTTTGCTCAGATGCGATGAAGTGCACGTGACGGCTGGGTGCTAAACGACCCTCACGTTACTAGCCAATCCCCGTCTACTATACGTGAGTGTGTTGAAAAACGTCGTTTGATACACATGCAAAGTCACTGGCGGTACTCGGCTCCATAACCTTCTCAAGCCCGGGCAAATATATATATATAATATCGCTACTGTTGCAATGACAAACTTTCTGCCCCTGTGTCAAAATGTACTAAATAATTATATTACCATTGCTCTCAAAGTGGTCGTTGTTTTTTTTTACGTAGACTTACATAAAATCGCAGAAACTAGTGCTCGTCGAAATTAGTAATTTTCAATTGAAAAGAATCAGCATGACAATTCATAACTAAATACCTCCTATAATAAAATACTATGTTTCCACGATACATTGTTAATAGGTTTTTGTAAGGACATAGTACAGCAGTCAACAATGTAATAGGATCGAAATAGACAAAATTTATGAGTGTACAGAGCCTATATATTTGCATCCATAAAATAGGAAAAAAAATGAATGTTTATTTATTTTACAATTTTTAAAATTGTACAAAGATACTGCTTATTTCATAAAGATATTTCTTATAGCAGACCAGCAAAAGGAAAAATTAGAAGAAATGCAGACATTGTGTATGTAGAAATAGGAAAAGAGATAGTGAAAACCTAAACTAAATCAATAACTACTTATATAACTCTACATAACTTAAACTAACAATAAATACATACGAATATACGAATATTGTTGGTGTGTGTGTGTTGTGTTTTGAATTGAACAAGCTGTGTATGAAATTGCACAGCGAGCACTAATTAATGAAGAAACCAAATATATTAAGACTTGATTATTAATATTGAAAACGGTTCATCTACACTAATATAATAAAGAGGTAAAGTTTGTTTTTTTATTTTTTTGTTTGTAGGAGGTAAACTCTGGAACTACTGGTCCAATTGGAAAAATTTTAGCAACAATAGAAAGCTGCTTTACTCCTGAGTGACATAGGCTATAAATTATTTATATAACATGGATGTTAACCGAGCTATCACTACAAGAAATTTTCCGCGGACGAAGTCGCGGGCAGAAGCTAGTTAATTATATTTAAGTGTTTTTCCAAATATTTTTACTAAATAAACCATAATGAACCAAAATTTTATAATAAACCAAATATTTTTACTGAAATGGTTAATTTTTTCGCTAGTTGTGTCACTATCAATCATTTCGAATTTCCATATCCATAAAATAATAGTCAATCTAAATTATGAATTAACCATTGTACGAAAGAATATTTTGTTATATTCTTAACAGTGTAAGAAAAATACATGTGGCTATCAAAAGTAGTCACGTTACAGCTCATTATTATATTAATAAGTACTTACCTATTATTATAAAAGATAAATTTTGTTTAAACATACAAATGTTGGGTGTACATATTTGTTTCTTCTTCACAATTAAACGGTTTTCTGCTTTAACATAGGCTAAGAAGCTACATAGTAAAATATACGAGTATATCCGCTATTCAACTACAATCAACATTTACTACTTTCAAAACTTCTGTTTTGTCAACACAGATTCTATCTGCATTGTTAAATATTGTTTATTATGTAATATACAATGTTTATAAAACCACTCATGACAGCTGCTAACTAAGCTGTATCCACTCGAATCTATAGACTCAAAATAATTGTAATCCTCAGATTCGAGGATTCCGGCGACTGGGACCGTGATTAGAAATTTGAAAAATGTTAAAATTAACACAATCCAGCAACCGGGACCGCGGTCCGAGTTAATTACGGTTCCAGTCACCGGAATCCTCATGTATTCTTTAATTCTAAATAATAATTCTACACCACCCTAAGGTCGACTGGTAGAAAATGCCTTTGGCATTAATTTGTATTTTGTACGCTTGTGTATAACGTTTTAATAAATAAATAATTTTATTTGAAAGGGTACAGTTCGGCCGCCGGATCTAGGCGGTCGTGAACTTAGCGCTAAGGCTGCGCACAACGTTTTTAGGATTTTTTTTCCGCCAAATAAAATGCTTTTATTTTTTTCTTTTTCTTTCTAAATTCAAAAAGTTTTTACAAATTTTTTAGAATGTTACGCGAGAACTGCGTGAAGTGGTATCAACTTTCTACCATCAGAAAACTCGACGTACCTACAGAGAGTTTCCACGTTTTACGTTGTTGAAACCTCTACGGTCCCGTTTACGTTTTATTTTAGTTATTTTAGTTTTTATTGTCTTTTCGCCTTGACGTTTATACCGCGTTCATTGAAGTAGTGGAACAATTCGCCTGCTACGGTCTTCCCGTAAGATAATAATTTTGGTGTTTCAAGGTTAGAGTGAATAACCTAGTCCTCATAAACTAGTGCGACTTACAATCGATGTTTGTTTCACCGTTTACCATCAGGTGGGATTGCAGTAAACTCAACAAGCCTTAAAAATACTAAATATGCTGATAGTTAAATGAGTCCTTGCCAAAATTTCATTGACGCTCTTTCGATGGATTTCTTAAATCTATAATTGTTTAGTTAGTAAACTAAACAATTATAGATTTAAGAAATCCATCTAACAAAAACTTGTAACAAGATTGTCATACTCGTAATAATGTAAACTTATTTTAAGTAAACCTTGTTCATTATGAGTAATTAATTCTTTAAACCTAAATCCGGAAATCAACGAAAAAACCGTACGGAAGTTAACCTCGATCATAACGTTGTTTAGATCGCACTTAATCTTAGCTGAACCAAGACGACCTTATCAGCTGTTTTTGTGGTCCAGTTGTATTTGCTTATACTATCTATTTGTTATAGAGGTATTGCAAAATTGTATAGGGTGACAGGTAATTAAACTCGTGACATTAAACTAATTGTTGTTGTAATTGTTGTTTGTAATCATGACTAAAATCATTAAACTAGTGATTCTAGTCATGATTACAAACAACTTTTACTATTAGACCAAACCTAAAATTGCGAAAAAAATCAGCTGGTCAGTATATTTATGTTCGCTTAGTTGGTCAAAATGTACTTGAACTTGGCTGAATTTTTCGCGATTATTTCAGAATAATACCAGCTTGTTATACTTGTAATGTAATGACCCTACAGAACAATGAAAAATCTACGTAAGTTCTAAATCATACTTAAATGCATTGTCTACAAAATTACAGGCTTTTAAGTCAAGGTTGGAGTTAAAGATATAGTCATACACATATGACCATAATATTTATGACTTGTAGAGACTATGACTACTATGACTAAATTTAAAATACAGAGCACAGAAAGTTTCTAACTAAAACTCACAAACTGACACAATGTTCTTTAATTTTCCCTTACGTTCTAGGACCGCGGTAATTTTTCTTAACTATAATTTTTTTTTTTAAATTTGTTATAAACTAATGCTTGACATCCCACCTGATGGTATTTTACAATCGGTGTTTACAATTTTCGACAGTCATTACTACGCCGTGATACATGGCCGAAGAAGGTCAAAATGCGCGATTGAACTGTGGATGATAGATTGATGCAGAGTTATTTTAAGATGGAATCATTTGTACAAAACTCTGTCAATGATACTCCGTCTCCAACACCACATCTCTAATTCGACAGCTTTCTTCCTCTCGGATTTACGAAGTGTCCATGACTCCGATGCATAGAGGAAAGTGGGAAATGTTAGACAGTAAACGAGCCTGGTTTTCGTGGACTTGGTAATGTTATTAATACCCCAGATCTTTTTAATTTATCCATAGTAGACAGAGAAGTGATTGCCATGCGTCGCTAGATTTCTTCTATGCACCTGCCTTCGTTGGATATTAACGGCCCAAGGAAAATATATGATTGGACGACCTCGCAATTCCCTGTGTGTGATCTCTGTTAAGTTGTTATTAGCGCGGTCGACAATAATTACCTTAGTTTTTGTGCGACTTATTTTCAGTCCAAATTCACAGCTTGTAGTTTCCATCTTATGCAGCAGATCTTCGATAAGACGAGTACTAATTGCAAATAAGGTCATATCATCCGCTTTTCGTAAATTGGAGATTTTTTTTACCACCAAATACGAACCCATCTGTCCAATCTTCCAAGGCAAGTGTCATTAAAGCAATCGAACTTGAATTCAAAATATATTATCGACGAACTAAAATTACAGTCGTTTCACTTTGTTTATTCCCCAAGCATAGATAGCCGCCATGCGCCACCAGTACGTGACGCACATTTGTACGTACGAACATAACTTATAGTATAGCAGAATCAGTCTTTTAATATTCCCACTGCTGGGACTCAAACCTCGTCTCTAGGAAAGAATAGACCGTAAATCATCACATGAAACCAGTGTATCAACATGCACTGGGTCCATGTGATGGATTACGACCTGATTACGGATGGATTATGACATACATCAACGTGTATGTCATATACAGGTTGACTGTTAATTAGCGGTCGATACCTTAAACAGGCGATTGTAGTCATAATAACAAATAACTTTTACTATGGGACCATACCTGCAATCGGGCAAAAAATCCGCAAATTAAGTGCATGTATTGACCAATTTAGTTAGTTTTTTAGACTTTTTAGTTCTAAGATCTGCCGGTTTCCGCACGATGTTCTCCTTATTTATTTATATATACTTTATTGTACTTCTTGACCGTTTTAGGAGAAGTGATGGTGAAATAAATACCACAGGCCCCTAACTGGCTTTAAGCCTACGACCTACAACTCATAAGTCGAGGCCGTTACCTCTGGGGCACCATTGCACAAATCGAATAACCTATTCGTTATCATGACCGATAACACGGAAATAATTTAAGTGTCTTCAAGGCTAGAGTGAATAGGCTCTTAATAAACTAGTGCTCTTCACCTTCAACGATTGCATCACCGCTTACCATTAGGAAGGATCGCAGTGAAGCACTAGTTTATATCAATCAACTTAGCGATGGCTGAGGACAAAAGAGTGTAGGAAAAGTATAGGTAGATCTATGCCCAACAGTGGGAAATAGTGGAAAATAGATAGAGAAATAGAATTTAGTAATTAGAGAATCTTAGAGAGTCCTTAATAATATATAATGAATCTAAGCATCCGCACTGTTTTGAACTTCCTTTTCATCTGTTTTGAGGGAGAATTTTTGTAAATCCTCTTATAGAGCTTCATCATAATATATTAGTGGGTAACGAGCGTCCTCAAAGCGGAACGGGGTCGCAACGAACACGCCTCGCATACGGAGTGAAATGGTTGCGGACGCGCATTTAGTTCTGTCTCGGGCAGACAATAACGACATTTTTAAAGTTAAAAGTAGAAAATGAAAAACAATTACCCAATTAAAAAATAGAACATAATATCCCATGGGAATCCAAGAAATGGAGGATAGTTTTCTAATAAAAAAAATACGCGAAATCACTTGTCAAAAAACATTCTTGACATAATATAGTTGTCGAGTGTGTACTTTGACAAAAAGCAACAACACAGTATGATTCGTACAAATAATATTTTGATATTTATTGTTATTAGCACAAACAACAACAGTTCAAGGTATTGTCTTTTAGATGTGACATTTGTATGCTTGAAATATAAACATAATGTATGTAGGTCTTGACATTAATAGGTAGGTACGAAAATGTTTTGGATTATTTTTTTATTCGTTTTCAAAACAAAACAAAGTAGTCGCTCTCTGCTATCCGATTAATTGATATTGGACCTTCCGGCTCCGGAAGGTTATCCGGCCTCTTTAAAATAACAAAGCCAACAGCAGTGTCTCATTGTCAGAATCCAGTTTGTTATTGAGTGTATTGTACGTCGTTTACTGGCCGCAAACACGCGGCTATTGTATGTCTTCGCTGTGCATCCGCAACGTGTACGCGACGCCTTTGCTGCGCGCCCGCAACTGAGCAACTCGTTCGCTGCGGGCTCACCCCTTCCCGTACACGCTCGCAAGCCGCTAGTATTTTCCTACGTCGCCTACGTCTATAGCCCCAAGTGTTCGCCTACGTCATAAAAGGAAATCTTAGTTCATTAAATGAGACTTTGACCTCTGAATTTGTTTTGGTATTCCTAATCCCAGTAGTTTTGACTGAGCGTTGGTATGTCAGTCTTTTATATATATAATAATAATAATTCGACGACCATCACACAACGCCATCTAGTCTCAAGCTAAGCAGAGCTTGTGTTATGAGTACTAGACAACTGATAAACATACTTATATATTTCTAAATACATACATATTATAGATAAATTAAATTAAATAAACACCCAGACACAGAACAAATGATCCTGCTCATCACACAAACATTTGTCCTGGGTGGGAATCGAACCCACGACCTCCGGCATAACAGTCAGGGTCACTAACTACTATGCTGACAGGCCAATCAAATATATAGACTAGCCTTTGCCAGTAGCTTCGCCCACGTAAAAATAGGTTTCTCCATACAAATTTTGGACAACCGTTTAGTGTTTGCCTACATTATATGCGGAAACCTTGTGTAAAATTTCAGCCTCCTGTGTGCTGTGCCTTGATATGTCATTCTCTTATTTTATATATATATGTATATAGACCATATTACATAGTAATATATTATATAATTATGTATAATCTGCCTTTTAACCTTTCGACCGTCAAGTGAGCTCCATTGGATCACTTTAGCAAAGACCATTCAGATGAATGGTCTTTGCTAAAGTGATCCAATGCTCACTGCACACACAATGCAGATGCATTTCATTGAACTAAATTGCTCGGACTCAGACCGCCTCTCTAGGAGAGAATGGGCCGTAATCGCATGGGCGCAGTGCGTGTTAGTGAATGTCTTATATATTGTAGAGATTTTAGTTCTAGGATATGCCGGTTTCCGCACGATGTTCTCCTTGACCGTTTTATAAGAAGTGATGTTGAAATAAATTACACATGCCCCCCTAGCTGGGTTTGAGCCTACGACCTACAACTCATAAGTCGAGGCCGTTACTTCTGAGCCACCGTCACTGAACTTATAGTATACCTATTCATTATTAAGACCGATAACACGGAAATAATTTAGGTGTATTCAAGGCTAGTATGAATAGGTTCTTAATAAACTAGTGTACTTCACCTTCAATTATTGCATCATCACCGTTTACCATCAGGAGGGATCGCAGTCAAGCACTACTTTATATCAATAAAAAAAAGTGTAGGCATAACATTTAAAATACAGGAAATACAGTTTTGTTTTATTAATTTATTCATTGAAATTACAGACTAAACACGAAGAAGGGAAATGAAGTACGTACTTTTTATTTAGTAAAGCTTAGCTTCAGCCTTATTATATTCCCACGACTGGGGCTCAGGCCTCTTCTATAATATTTGGTTTAAGGACTTGTCGATGTCGATGTTATCTATCACCGTTCTTAGAGCAGTGGTGATGAAATAAATTACACAAAGTAATGCTCCTGACTGACTGGGTTTGAACCTGCGACCTAAAAATCGTAGGTCAGGGGCCTTAACCACTCAACTACCACTGCTCTTCATACTTCACACTATTTAAAATACAGAAAGTATAATTTTGTACTATTATTTATTGTCATTACAGAGTATTACAACGACGAATGCAAACGATGCACTTCCTTTTTTTATTTAATAAAGCGCTATTTTCATAATTTGACTGCATTGTTTTTAATGAGTTTCAGTCATTGTTTACAGTTTTAAACGCTGTGAGATTTTTCCGCGACTGCGCTCTCCAATCTTATCCACCATAATTCTCCTCTTTGGGAGAATTATGGTGGATAAGATTAAAACTTCATGTGGGCTACGGGTTTATTCATTAAGCCCCAAGCGAGCGCCGGCGCTCGAAAACCAATTGTTCTTTAACTGTGTTTGTAATTCCAAGATCGAAAGGTTAAAAAAACTATCTAGTGTCAGTGGCTTCGCCTGCTTGATAGTACGAGCTCATACAATTTAAACCTTCGTTAACTCCCTCCAGGGGTATTTTAAAGACTTCTCTCTTAGTGCTCATCTACGTCATAAAAAGATACTTTAAGCAAATTTTCGCTCTCCCTACCCCCAGTACTGACAGTTCTAGGAGACTGTCTAGAAACACACAAATCTGTCTGATTGACATATCAAATGTCAATTAGTCAGTTTCTTCTAATATATATGTAAATAGTATAAGACGTCTTATCATATAGTAGAAGGCATCGCTCTTCTAATTGATTGCCTCGTTATCCATATCAAACTGTGTTATTAATTACCACTGAACCATTATTTAATCTGTATCTTAAAAGACTAAATTTTAATTTTCACATAAAAAAGAAACAATAAAACCTACTTACTTGAGCGGAAAACGATCTTATCCGACTAACAGGCAATGGCACTTCCTTCATTTCACTAATTTTGTACACCATTTTGAGAGTATTGTTATCAAATCAATAAATAAATTAAACTCTACTACTCTACTCGTTAAATAAATTAGAACAAATTTTTAATTAAATAAAAATATTTAATTTATTAACACTAGAACTCGTTTTGTCGCAAAACCGATAAATAATTTTTAAATTATTTCTTCCGACATTTTGACGGCTAAAAATTGTCTGCACTACGTCCGGACGCGGTTGCCTTGCTGTGCTAAGGCAAGTTAAATGTTTACTGTTGAAACCAAACTGTCGCAATGGTTCTCTCAGCTAACGAACCGATGTTCAACCTAAAATTGTACAGTCTCTTCATTTCAACACTTGTGTATTTCATCCTTCTTCAATATTGACAAATACAGTTTATTGTTTTTTTTTTTTGCATAACGAAGCTGCGTTCCTTGCAGCTTCGTTATGCAAAAAAAAAAACTGGGCAAATTAGAGTTGGACTTGATTGCAAGGTTCCATAAAAACTTACCTATGTAAATAGTTCAATTCCCGAATTATCGTCATCATCTTTTTAATATTGCTGTCTGGCCTGTTGGTTTGGTAGTTAGCGACCCTGACTGCTACTCCGGAGGTCGTGGGTTCGATTCCCACCCAGGACAAATGTTTGTCTAATAAGCGCGATCATTTGTTCTGTCTGGGTGTAATTTATCTATAATATATATGACAATGAAATGTATATGTAAGTATGTTTATCAGCAGCAACACAAGCGCTGCTTAGCTTGAAACTAGACGGTGTTGAGGAATATATTAATATACTTTACTCCACGGCTCCTTCAGACAAGTGCGATAGTTGGTTGCTCTATTTAGAATGATTTCTCATTTCTATAATGTTCCCATTGCTCACTGGGACACAGGTTTCGTCTTTCTAGGAGAAAGAATGGGCCGTAATCCACCACGCGGCCTAGTGAAGATTGGTGGATTTCACATATCTGCCAATTTTTCAATTCCCGAATGGAGTCTACATATTTACAATTTTCAGATTTTTTCTTATAACTGTGTTATCAAACCTTGCTTCATACCGAATTTCAGTATTCTGGGTCAACGGGAAGAAACCTATAAATTTTTATTCTTACCTTTTTTTCGTTAATTAATATATATATTTTAAATAAATAACTGAGAAGCGTGGACTTTTGTTGGTAGTGGTGAAGGCATAACACGTGTTTTTATCAGTGCTACGAATTTTTTCGATGTAAAGGTCTCTGCACACAGCGGGCGCGGCGCGGCGGGACGTGACGGCGACGCGACGCTGAGCAGTTGTAATGTACTAGATATTACGGACGACGCCACACAGAGCCGTCCCGCTCGACGCGACGGTAACCTCGGATCTGTATGGCGTCGTCGCGTCGCCGTCCGGTCCCACCGCGCCGCGCCCGCTGTGTGCAGAGACCTTTAGTGAACTTTTAACCGAGTGAAACTTTATCAAGACTGTTCCTAGTGTGTGTGCGTTCTTGGTTTAAGAAGTTTAATTTTTTCACCACTCAAGGAAACGCATGCCTGAGTATAAAGTTTTAATTTCAACTATATACCCAGTCAGATAGACAGACAGATGGACAACAAAGTCATTATATAAGGATACCGTTTTTTTTTTTCATTTAACGTACGGAATCTTAAAAACATTCTGGCACACATAGATATGTGTGAGAGCCGCAGTTTATTAATCGTTTAGTTCATTTGCTATCAAATGAGTTCAACATAGTATTTTTATAATATTCTAAGAGTTAATTTTTATAATATTCTAAGAGTTAAAGTATTTTTATAATATTCTAAGAGTTAAATATAAGACGCACGTTTGTGTGTATGTCTACAACGCCGGAAAACCCATTGGTAGCAGCTGATGAAAATTGTTTCATCTGAAAACAAAGCGCCAGATGATTGCATAAGGCGCCTTGTTTTTTTTTCATCTACTTTTCCCAGTTATTCTCAAAGAAGAATTTTAATAATAGAAGAAATAAAAAAAGCCTTCAAATTAGCCACAAACATCATCTACTACTTTATTTGATAGTACAGCTTGACCTACTTTTCAGACATATTTAATTTAACTTGTTAGGTTATAAACGAACTGCTGATTATAAAATCTTACTATTTATTAGGATTTCTTAGAGGTAACGTAATCATAAGTTTGTCACTATATCAATAAATATAATTCTTTTATTGTCATTAACAGTTTTGATGATACATGGGATACAATGTTTAGGTGTTCAGGATTAGAGTTCAATGACAAGAGATCATCATCATTATACACTACCTGATCAGTAGATTAGATAGGACGTCTCAAGAATTTATAGGTACTATATTTAAATTCTTGGAAAATGACGCATTTTTGGTGAAATAAACCAAACACGCAATTAATCTCTTATAAGTACAATATAAGGTAAATTTAGAAAAGTACTAGCTGTTGCCCACGGATTTACTCCCGGCAACAGAAAAATGTGATAAATGAAGAATCGCTCGACCGATTTTGTGCAAACTTCAGTAATACCATCTACTAAATAGTCGGAATAAACTTTGAAAGTTTGGTTTGGATAGGAGATCGTTCTTAAGTTATAAAGTGACAACGAAAAATGCCACTTATTTTATTTTATTATTTTTATATATTAGATATTAATATGGATTATATTGATATTAATTGGCTTACTTGATAACCAGATTATCTTTTACTAAGTAAAAATAAGTGGGTCTTTTTTTAAGCTAAAAATAAAGTAGTCCTAGAAGATTGTGAGTGGAGTTACTCATACTTTTACTAAACTAATAATATAGGCTGAAATAATATATCCTACGTATCTCTTTGGTAATTTGAGTAGTAAGGTTTGATATTTTGTGTCGCAGAAATAAGATTTGATCTTTGTTGATGTTCGTGCGGAAGACCTGATTCACAGTTAATACTGTGGAAATAAAATCAAGGTAGGTATCATTCATTAGAGGAAATTAAAAATAAATTAAACTTAATAGCTCTACATATTTTTGATGGCCTTTCCCAATTATCAGCCTCCAGAAATCAAGCGATTCGGAATGACTAGATCACGAAAAGTTTTGTATAAAAACATGCATTATAAACAATTTTTATTCTTATCTTATCACCTATATTATATCCTATATTGTCTATATTATATTTTCTTACTTTATTTACTATTGCTACTAACCTATTACACTACTAACAAAACTATGCCTGAAAAAAAATAGTTTATCTACTGACTGAGACTTTTAGTTAGTCTAGTTAGTCTTTTTAGCCTTTAGTTAGTCTTTATTTTCATTGAATAACAAACTTTATTTACCATTAAAATATGGGTGTAAAGTGTAATCATTATAAGGTTTTTTAGTACCTATTTGGCAGCAAAGATATATTGTCTCTAGCAAAGCTGACATAGTCAATACTATAAAAAAATCTTATCTCCATTTTACCGAGGTCGCACCTTTTTCGATTAATCCACCTATTGTCCAGTTGAAGTAAAAAACTACACCAATTTTACTTCACAATATCCACTAGGAATCAATTTGTGAATAATTAAAACAGCTACTAAACTTTTTTCAAACTAATCCCGCAAGAAAAACAGAAAATGTTAATAAATAATAATAATAATATAATAATAATTTATTGTCTCAAAAGATACATACAAGGGAAACACATAAATTATAACAATCTTCTCATGTACAATAATTTTGTTGACCACTGGTACCCAAAATAAGATTAAACTTGTGGTATGGGTACCAGGGCCCTCGTACTTAATTGCCGCAGATAGTTAAAGTGAAAGAGTAGTGTATCAAAGATGTGTCATAGTGTGTGTGAGTGATGATATGTGAGATATAGTATATAATATAATAATGTTGTACAAAGCACAGGTCCGATCGTGTGTGAACTACTGCAGCTACATTTGGGCTGGTGCTGGAAAATGCCACCTAGCGACTTTGGATTCGGTGCAAAGGCGTGCAAAGCGGCTGATTGGTGATCCCGATTTGTTTGGGTCCAATCTTCAAAGCCTCGAGCACACGCGTAGACTATCCAGCCTTTCGGTTTTTTTTTAGGATAGTGTGCGCGGGAAATGCACGATTTGATTCCGCCATCGAATTTTTACCACAGGACATCCACGTCGCATTTACGTACGGCAAATATCCACCCTTAAGTTGTTGAGACATCTACGGTCCGGACTAAACGTTTTGCCTCCTACATCGAGGGACTGGAACAGTTTGCCGGCTACAGTCTTTCCGTCCTATTATAATTTAGGTATTTTCAAGGCTCTTAATAAACCTAGTGCACCTCACCATCAACGATTGCGTCACTGCTTACCATCAAGTGGGATCGCAGTCAAGCACTAGTTTATAGTAATTGGAAAAAAAACAAATATCATCCTCTTGCCCTTTACCCATGTTAGTTGGGGGTCGGCGCAACACATTTGTTTTTCCATTCTGCCCTGTCACCACTAACTTCCTTTTCATATCACTCTTCACACAATCTTTCTAATTCAAATCTTTCCTAAAACCGGAGTAAATACATTTTCAAGCAATGAACAGCGTCTACAATGTAGTCACAAATCAGACTACAAAATATGTTGTGAAGTCAATTTACTTTATGACTTTTTCAGTGAGAGTCATAAAATGTTTTATTTTAATACAAACACGATAGGTTACAGTCAACGGCTAACAGCCGTTCTGTTGAACAATACAATAAATTATGTATGGATAAAATGATCTTATTTATTCTGCTGGGTGAGATTTTATTGTTTATTTATTCATTAATTTATGTACACGCAATTATGTGAATGTGGCCGAGTGATAACGGCCCCGACTTACGAGTTGTAGGTCGCGGACCCAGACCAAATCTCCAGACAAACCCAGCCTCCACCACTGCTCAGTATCACCACTGCTCTCATAGTTGTGAAGGAAAACATCGTGAGGAAACCAGCATGTCCCAGAAATCAAAATCAAAATCAAAAAGGTTTTTATTTCATATAGGCCTACAAGGGCACTTATAAAACGTCAGAAGCTAGTGCACGGTTCCAAATTGGTCGTTTCCTATGGAGAAGAACCGGCAAGAAACTCCATGGTTACTCTTTTAAAAAAAGAACCCTGAAACCCCCAGAGGACTGTGTCCAAGCAGTGGGAACATTAAAAAGGATGATGATGAACATTTGAGAGTGAAAACACATGAAGGTCCCTATTTCTGTTTAACGAAATCTGTATTTCTAAATACTCAGATTGTTTTTGCAACCTTTATGTTTCGTAACTTGTACTGCGATCTGCGATTCTTAGTGATATCGGGTTGTTCGATAACTAAAAATAACATCATTTCGCAAGAGTCCGGTTACTTCGGCATTGGTATAGGATGCGTTTATTTTTTTATTATATAAACTAGTGATTGACTGCGATCCTACCTGATAGTAAGCAGTGATGTAATCGGTAAAGCTAAATAGCACTATACTCTATTCGCGTTAAGATCAGACATTTAAAAGAACCTTTATTCTGTCCGTTCAACCGATTTTAACTTCTATTCCATAGGCATAAATATGACACTAAAAACAAAACACAACTACTTACTTCAGTCGCCTTTTGTCATTAACGTAATTAAACTCAAAATCGGTTAAATGGACAGAAAAAAAAGGTTTTCTTAAATGTGTAATGTTATTTTGCGCGAAGTATAGTTCATTAAGAGCCTATTCACTTTAGCCTTGAAGACAAATTAACAAGGTAAAATGTTGAGGGCAAATTGTTCCAATCTTTAAAATGAAAATAGTTATTAGCATTATTATCTCCTTATATCTTTCTGTTGTAATACTAACAAGCACACGAGTTGAAGTTAAAGGTTAAGTAACGCTTGCTAAGGTCGTTCAAGTCGATGGGTGAACATTCATTACGCACATTTCTTGACTAGGACAGATGGTTGATAGGGCAAAAAGTTCTGAAGTGGCGACGATGCGGCGTTGGAAGGTCCTCTCCAACAACGTGTAACAATGGTTGCGGGAACCCAACGGACGCGAGAGGTATAATGCCGGTCGTTATCGTGACACTTGGGGGAAGACTGTCCAACAGCGGACGTCTTCTAGCTGAAATGCTATGATGATGATGATGTCATAACTTCTCCGTGTCTTAAAAAGTTCTCCGGTGTCAGCGGTTATTTTGTAGATCGTTGACAGCTGTTTTAACAGGTTAGAAGATTGAGAAATTTAAGATTTCTGACGTATACAGAGTGAACCACAGACCTGATGAAGGTTGTGATATATGAGAAGCAAGATACGGGTTGTTGTGGTGACACTTAGGGGAGGCTTATGTAGGTACAACAGTGCACATCTTTTGGCTCAAATGATGAAATACCAACCTGATTTTTCCTCTGTCGCTGAGAGGAGTTCTGTGTCCCAGAAATGACAAAATCACAGACTGCTTAAGCTATTATACTTTATTCTTTTGTTTCAGTACTAACATCAGTACATTGGACGAAGCAGCATTTGACTTATGTATGTAAGAAACCTTTCTTTTACTGCTCCTCCTACTTCTTCGAACTAGTACTCTTCTGATTAATCTCGTTGCGAGATTCAAGACCCACCCCTTGACACCCAAGCGAACGCCGGCGCTCGCGCTCATGATTTCGCGAAACGCGCCGTTGTCAAATTTTCAAAAATATAATGTTTTTCTTTTTTCATTTTTTTTGTAGGGTATTTTGATATTTATCCAAGAACGTAAAAAAAAGTTTTTATAGACAAAAAACTTTCCGTTAATACCCGCGAGCGCCGGCGTTCGCTTGAGGGCTGAGAGGTTAAACCGCTATATTGCCTCGGTATTTTTCTTGCGGTTAACTAAACGTTTACATTAACATAAACAAAATGTTGACTACTATTTATTAAGTAACAACAAATTAAAGGTAAAATCATAAATTAACCATTAAAAATAATGATAATGCATCAAAGAAAATTAGCTCTTTAAAGCAATTGTCAAGTCACGCGTGATGGTAAAGATCTTATTTATGGTATAATAACAATGAACCTACTATGTATATTTCTTGACAGTGACTAATGTGTTACCAAGTACCTAACTAAAAACGCTTCTTTGTTGACATGTAATACAATAATGAAATAAATAGGTATTATGTATTTTATATAACAATCGACACGAGATAAAACAATCATAAAAAAGTCGGTCGTGATATGGCGACACGTCTCGTAAAATACCAAACTCAAACTTATTTAGTTCTTACGAGGATTCATCATGAGTACTATTCAATTTTTTCTGAGCTCCAAATCGTATAAAGTTACTAACAGACAAACAGACGGAAGAACATAAGTCATCTCGACACCACAAAATGCTATAATTATAGACTGTCTTGTTCCATCTTACCCCGTCTTGCATCGTTTGTCCTATCTTATACTGTTTCGTCTTCTCTGGTATTTTCTGGCTTTGTGGTAATTTTGGACATAAGCCCATCTTTTATTTATTCAACTATTGAAATGGATTGTGACGCAAGCGATTTTGACGTCATTTAATTCAACTGTATTTAACTTTAACTTATACAACTATACTAAAACAGTGTATACGTTTAGGAGGTATTAGGTGCAATCTAATAGGTACCTTCAAAACGCAATCATGACGCTATTTAATGGGTCCCTATCCTATTCACTCTTCTATTATTTGTAAATGCGGTGTACAATAAAGTATAAATAAATAAATAAATACTAAATGTAATAAAAACTCTGTTGTACATTTTACCCACGTTTTAAAAATCGTTATAATAATGTACGTAATAAAGCAAATTATTCATAAAAATATCAACAAAAATAAATAAAATAAATGGGTCAGGACCAAATTTTTGACGCTAAAAAATGTGTCACACTGGAAAATAAATGTGTCACACAGGAAAATAAATGTAGCACAATAGGAATGTTGCCTTACATTTATTTTCGAGTGTGACACATTTTGTAGTGATTTCCGTTGTGCGATTACGTCAAAAATTTGGTCCTGACCCAAATATTAAATTTAAAATGACTAATATTTGTAATGTTTAACCGTTTTTTATCAAATTATAATTTCGTCAATGTTTATTTATTTATTTATTATTATTTTCTTTTTTTTTAAGTGTGCTTATAAGTAAATATAAATATATATGTCCCTAAAAAGAACAACAGGGTTTGGTTACAAATTATATACGAGTACATAGATTTCATTCCAATATAAAACGATGAGTAAATAAGTAATAAACAATATCAAGGATCCTACATTCATCTCTCAAGACTAAATTTTCAATAGATATAAATTGGACTGGCCTGTCAGCATAGTAGTTAGTGACCCTGATTGCTATGTCGGAGGTCGGGGGTTCAATTCCCACCCAGGACAAATGTTTGTGTGATGAGCACGATCATTTGTTCTGTGTCTGGGTGTAATTTATCTATAATATGCATGTATTTAGAAATATATATGTATGTTTATCAGTTGTCTAGTACTCATAACACAAGCTCTGCTTAGCTTGAGATTAGACGGCGTTGAGTGATGGTCGTGGAATATTATTAATATTATTATGTACGTCTTCTTTCTAGCTAGTTACTAATAATATGACATTGTATGTCACAGCCAATAAACTACTGTCAGCTAGCAGCAGTGTGCACCCATGATCACAGCATGGTGTGTGCTGCCACAGAAGATGGCTGCAACCGGCGAACCTTCCTCGATCAGTGTGACATGTACGAATATAACTGCGATTTTGGTGCACGTAAGTGTAAATTATTATTCTTCTATTTTTTAAACTTCTGCAATAATTGGCCTTGTTTGGGCTATTAGGGGCAGTTCTTCAATTATTGGCCCCTGCACATTGGCGGAATTCGAGAGGGTGACAATAAGTGTGTTGTCCTCTATGTAACCTGTGCCGGTTCTCCGGGGCGCTGCTTCAGACTGGCCATCGATTGTTGTGTGTATATACTCGTATATAATGTTTATTGACTACAATAATGAATATGTTATAAGTCTGAGGGTGGCGTCTCTGAGTGTGGCTATTTTATGATTACATTTGTTGCCTTGGGTGTACCTGTCAAAACAATTGTTGTGTGAATAATAATAATAAATAAATAAATAATTGGCCATTTCAATTTTGGCAGCCTAAAATAAGCATTAACCTACCAGAATAATAGTTTTAAAACTGCAATAAAAGTAAGTAGTTTTGACTGTGCTGTTCTTGTAGGTAGGTACTACTTATTTTAAGTCTTCAAAGTTAAAGTGGCTAATTACTATGTAGGGGCCAGTAACTGTAGTGTTTACCTATTTTTGCTATTGACAATCGATCAATAAAAAAAAGGGTGACAGAAGTTTTTTTTGTAAAATCTATGGCACTGAAAAAAAAAGTAAAATATTTTTATCTTATTTAAATCTCTTTAATGATAAATAGTACCTATCGCACCTTCAAAACGAAAGTAGCTCTATATCAAAAGGTGATTTTTCAGCAGTCACTTAATCTATTCCATCGGCAGTTTATAACCTTGCTAGATTTACTTTATTGACTTATGCCGCCTTCTGCTAAAATGCAATCTAAATGTAATTTCATGATTATTATTAGGTAAACCTAATAATAATCCAAGTACCAATTATGCTGTATTTCTTTCGATTACCGTAATTACAGACATATAAAAAAGACAATAGGTGTGCGGACACCGGTGCCCTTTTGAGCCTCAATGATCTAATATCGATTAAACGCGATCTAAATGTAGTTACAGGACTATTACTAGGTTTAGTACTAATTATGCTATATTTCCGGGTATTCTAAATGTATTTCCGGGACTACTTCAGCCCGGAACTTCATTTAGATTGCGTTTTGGAATAAGACGGATTGTGTATGCAATGATGCGGTGACGATAGATAAGGTGACTATGTGCCACTTGACATTGCGCAGTAGTTGACCGTTCTGCTGCTGTTCTGAGTATCGCGGGTTCGATCTCTCACAGAACAAGTATTGGCCTACAGAAATATAGCTAGATAGTTAATGATCGGTTATGCTTATTTTGTATGTGTGCCAATGTTTATAAATTAGTATACTTGCACCATATAATGTTTATACGGTGTGGTAGTGTAATACTTAATTAACATAAATTGTTATGTAATATAGCTAGTATCTACCGTGCTAAATATCGCAGTATTTTGCAAATAACTGTAAGTGGAATCACCATAGAGATTGAAATTTTAATGTAATGTAGATGCAAATCTTTAGGGTGACTGGTAATACTTCTTTTCGTATTATATTGTTTTTTTCTAAAGACTTTATTTTGGCATAACGAGTTTGGTATAATTCTTTTTTGTCATAAAATAAACTTGATTTTGGGATTTTTTTTGGTATACAGTTTATGTTGGTATAATTATCTTGAAGTCTAATTGGTTTTGGCATAAATTTAATTCACATACCGTCACTAGGCCTAATGACTACATCGTATCTACCAGTTAGTTTTAGACATAAAATAGCTAGGCTATTAGCATATTTTATTAACACAGACATAAGTAGTATGTCGAAGTCTCCTATAATAAAAGCAACTATGTTTAGTAGTAATACTAAAAATCATGAAGTGAGCCAATGTAACGTTAGCACGACTGCTATCAATTCTTTTATAACTTGTACGAAGGAGGTTCCATATATAAATATGGAACATACTCCGGATAGTTCTTTAAACTAATTTTTAAGACAACAGAGGATACCACATTAGCTATACCAACTATTAACAAGGTATCTTCTTGCTTACAAAATGTTACACGCCAAAGAGGAGCTCAGCAGCAGCATGCCCTGAAATTATTTCATCAAAATATTCAGGGTATCTCTTCCAAAATATTAGAAATCAAAATGTTTTTAGAAAAAACCATGTTTGATGTTATTTGTTTTAGTGAACATTGGTTGAAGGATTACCAAATGCTACTGAGTTATGATAATTACGATGTGGGAAGTTGTTTTAACCGTAAATCCATGCTGCGTGGTGGTTCCCTCATGTTAATAAAAAAGGGTTTGAAATTTAAACAACGTCATGACATAGTTGGCATGTCTGTTGAACATTGCATTGAACTGTCCTGTGTTGAGCTAGATGAGCATGTTATAGTGTGCGTGTACAGGCCTCCGAACCCTCAAAACTTTAGTCTGTTTGAATCGACAATGGAAGATGTGCTATCAAAATTTGCGGGCTGTAACAAGTCTATAGTTATTTGCGGAGATTTTAATATTAATATTTTGGAAAATAATTCAAATAGCAGTAGATTTTTAAACCTGTTTAAATCGTTTAATTTATCTCATGTTTTTACTGAACCAACCAGAGTAACTCCAACCTCTGCAACTTGTATTGACAACATTTTCTGCAATTGTGATTATTTAGATAAAGCAATAGTAAATTATCTTCCATCTGATCATAGTGGACAAACTGTATCTTTTAACTTTAAAGCAGCCTTGGAAAAAACCCAAATTCAATTTAGGCCAATAACACTTGGAAAACTAACAAAATTTAATAGCAACTTACAGAATAAGTTAAATGTTCTGGACCATAATATTGAGGATGCTAATAGATTTTATGATAATTTCTTTTCAATAGTACTGAATGAATTTAATACATGTTTTGAAAAGAAGTCGAAAAATATTTTTCCCAAGTTTGTATTTAGTGACTGGGCGACTACCGGTATAAGGATAAGTAGGGAAAGACTTTATGAACTTTATGGCCTTAAGCCTTTATTCAACACAGAATCTTTTAATAAATATGTAAATAAATACTCTAAACTTTTTAGAAAAATTTGCAAGGTAGCAAAGGCCCTGTATATTAGCAAAAAAATAAAATCGGCTGACAATAAAATAAAGACAGTTTGGAAAATTATTAATAGTGAAACTGGTAGGAATAAAGTACGCAACACAGATTATTTATTGCAGACCTCACATGGTCCTATTAGCTCTGATAAAGAAGTAGCTCAAGAATTTGTTAATTTTTTTACCAATATACCCCATAAGATAACGGAAACTTTGAATTCCTCGCCCAAGGCCTCAATTGCTTTATTGAAAGAAAACGTGCCAGGCTGTCCTATTAAATTTGAATTCAAGCATATAAACCCTATGACAGTTATAAAGGTATTCCGGCAAATTAAAATTAAATTAACAGAAGATCTATGGGGACTGTCTGTTAAAGTGTGTGCCTCTATTATCGAGACAGTAGCACCATACCTGGCCCTAATTTTCAATTTGTGTGTGGACCAAGGAGTTTTTCCAGATGTAATGAAATTCAGTAAAGTTATACCTCTTTTCAAATCCGGCGACCATAATGACACAAATAATTATAGACCTATATCCGTTTTGCCAGTTTTTAGTAAAGTATTTGAAAAAGTTATGCTAGATCAAATGCTTATTCATTTTAACACCAATAAAATCTTACACAATCAGCAGTATGGTTTCACCAAAGGACGTTGTACGACTGACGCTGGTGTGACCTTATTAAAACACATATTTGCTGCGTGGGAAGAATCCCAAGATGCGATAGGAATTTTCTGTGACCTCTCAAAGGCTTTTGATTGTGTTAATCACGAAACCCTGATTTTAAAACTTGATCATTACGGTTTGGGTAAACTTGCACTGAGCTTGGTGAATTCTTATCTGAATGACAGGCAGCAGCAAGTTCAATTAAATGGTGTCAATTCGCCGGGTTTAAAGGTCAAAATGGGTGTGCCACAAGGCTCAATATTGGGTCCTTTTCTCTTTTTAGTATATATAAATGATTTACCCTATTTATTAAAAAACCACCCACATATAGTATTGTTTGCTGACGATACATCTTTAATTTTTAAGATCAATAGAAGCTCCACAAATCCTAATGACGTAAATAGCGCTTTACAACAGGTCCTTAACTGGTTCACTATTAATAGTTTAGTATTAAATGAGAAAAAAACGAAATGCATCAGATTTGCCTTACCGAATGTTAAAAGTAACGACTTAGAAATAGTATTGAACAAAGAGAAACTTGAATTCGTCGAGGACACAGTTTTTCTAGGAATCGCGCTCGACTCGAGGCTACAATGGGGTCCTCATTTAACGTCTCTGGCAGGACGGCTTAGTTCAGCAGCATATGCTGTCAGAAAAATCCGTCAATTTACTGATGTAGATACCGCGAGACTAGTCTATTTTAGCTACTTTCACAGTATCATGTCTTACGGTATTTTGCTTTGGGGACGTGCTGCAGACATAGAGTCTATTTTTATTCTTCAGAAAAGAGCAGTTAGGGCCATCTATAATCTTCGCAGGCGCGATTCTCTGAGGGAACTATTTAAGGATATAAATATCTTGACGGTACCTTGTCAATACATTTATGAAAATATCATGTACGTTCGGAAAAATATTCATCTTTTTGCTAAGATAAGTGACAGGCATAATTTTAATACCAGAAATAGGGACAAATTAGATCAACCTCGGTTCAGATTGGCTAAAGTACGCAGTTCGTTTATGGGGTGCTGTATTAAATTTTATAATAAATTACCAAGTGAGATTATTCAATTGAATGAATCCAAATTTAAAACTTGTATTAAACGCGCGCTATGTAGACAAGCATATTATAAACTGGAAGATTACATTCTTGATAATAATGCTTGGTTAAATGCCGTTCCTGCTCCACAGCCACAGTCTACTTTTGCCTTCTAATTTGTTTTTTTTTTTTTTGTTAACATATTTATTGAAAGGATGGAAGTTGTTGCCCTTTTTATATTGGCTTTTCGTAATAGTTCTATATTTTATTTGTTTAATTGAAGCTTATGACCATCTACAATTATTATTTTTTTTTTATGTGGATACAATAGCATTGTATAATGTAGAAGCACTTTTTAAACTTTGTAAATGTGAAGTACCATGGAGCATTTTTCGCTTGGTTGCAACTTATTTGACATACGAGCATGGCAGCTGAGAGTTTGTCATGCTCTCTCAAATGTCTCGCTGATGGTGGCGCGTGTGTTGGGTCATTCTGTTCCCTCTAAAATGGTTGAGCGGAGTGGGGCTGATACATGCGTCATGCTCGTGAACGGGTGCCGTCAGTTGAGACCGGTCATCTCTTGGCTGCTAAGCGCTTATTTGAAATTCTCTTTTTTTTTATTATTATTATTTTACTTTTTGTTAAGTACCGCTACATCGTGCTCGCATATTAGAATCAACATTTTGTAACCAAATAATATGTAAATATAAATTTTGATTTAAAAGAGTGCCCATGGAGTTTCTTGCACGTTCTTCTCCATAGGAGTCTACACCTTGGAACGTGCAAACTAGCTTCAATTTTGACATTTCAAAAGTGCCTGTAAATGGTCTATTTGAAATAAACGAGTTTGAGTTTGAGTTTGAGTTTGACTATTAGCACAATAATATTAAGGCAAACAATTAATAGACATTTCGGACACAGTTTCTGTTACAAAATAATATTGTTGGTTAAAAATTCTACAAAAGTTAGTGACGGAACCGAATCACTGCAAAACCGACTCCACGTAGTCTTGTCTAACTGTAGGGTCCCTTCAGGGTCGAAGCCTTCTGGAGCTGCCGGTTTGTGTGAAATTGTTACCGCGGCGCTGGGAATGAGGCAAGGAAGGAATGGGGTAGGTTTTTTAGTCAGTAAGAGTCTGACACTGGTCTTCCGCTCCACCCAAGAGCGGGTTTCGTCATTCGATGATTTTTACCTACTAATAAAAAATAAACGTAGTCTTGTCTGCCTTACCCCTACAGTATAATTTAAAATCGCGTAGGGGCTAGGCGGCCCGCGGGCTTTTGAGCAGGCAGCTACGGGCGAGCCGCCAAAGCTGAGGCTGGGCAGCCCATCCAGCAAAACCGAAGCTGCGGTGGTTAGGTTAGGTTAGGTTAGGTTACAATCAGCGATAATCAGCCCACAAGGAGCTAGAGGCCCGCAGCGCCGGAGCCGTGATAGAAACCAAGCCTGCTGCATGTTGCGTGCTTGCTTGAATGTTGCATGTTTACTTGCATGCTGCATGCTTTCTTGCAAGCCTGGTGTATGTTTGTTTACACATTGTATGCTTGCTGCATACATGGTATATATATATGGTATGTGTATGCATTGCATGCTTCTTACAGTGAAAAAACCTATAAAGTTATACTTTAGAATGTTATGCTTTATATTAGAGAAATTTTGGTTAAAAAATTATTCGTAAGCGGTTATGCGTAAATAGTATTATGGGAAAATATAATTAGGAGAAACAAAAGTATGCTAAGTTTTATTAGGAATTTTATGAAAATGGATATACTTAAACACCTGATTGTAGTCGTGATAACAAACGACTTTTACTATGGGACCAAATCTGAAATCGAGAAAAAATCATTTGCAAGTTCGCAAATTGTTCAAAATGTATTGAACTTGAATAGGTACCACTTTTTTATCAGTATTAATGCATTTCATTATATTGTAGTTGTCGCGCTCAAATTTATCGATTTCAAGTACTGTCCAGTTAAAGTTTTCGAACAAGAACTCATTTGATTTCAAGTAGGGGAACCCAATCGGTAGTGTATTAAAACATTTTGTAATATTAACGTGGAGTGGGGAAACAAAGAGCGTTGAATTGCTGTACGATACGGAATATGGAGCCAAAGGCTAAACTAAAAGATTTCAAGTAAGGTATCCAACCCCGCATCTAAATCGCGATGGGATTCAATTTTTTTTTAGTACCTAATGTGTAATATAAAAAATATATATATGTTAGTTTTTTTTACCTACCTATGTAAGTAGTTCGATTCCCGAATCGAGCCTCCAAGATTTAGCTGCAATTCAATGAAAAATGTCATAAGTTCCTTGTAAAATTGTTAATTGGTCACTTATTAATGAGAATATAGGTGATATCAAAAATAATCAGAACTGGGCATCTGAACAATGTTCATATAAAAAATCAAACCCGCAGCTGTGGGATTCCGTATACCTATGTATCCCACTTTTTGATCCCGCAAGGAGGATCCCGCGCTTTCGGGGTTGGGTATCTTAATTAGATATATACAAAGTTGATACGACAGAGAGGGGCTTTCCTTAAAAAGGGTCATTTTACACACCAATACGACATTTTGTCGAGTTATGTCAACATAAATCTCTGGAGCAGCGGGTTTTTTTTTCGTGATATTTGGTTTGGTCTCATAGTAAAAGTTGTTCATAAAAGCGTGAAATACACTATCAGCCAATTCTTCTTACTGGACATGACACCCAATACAACCCTGCAAACCAGTCTTTGCACAACCCAGAACAAGAAATAATTACTTTATAAAAATGTCTCCATATTTTTAATAATAATAATAATAAAGTTTTTGAGAGTAGCGAGGACCTTATTGATACGCACTCAATCCTGTATTGCGGGGCTGTTGCGGCATGTCGTGTAGCTAATATTAAGTTTCCAAGTTGTGAAGTAGCTACACGACCAAAGTCTGTCGCTCCAGCCTGGCAGCGAAGGATTGAGGGACGTATCGATGAGGCCAGAGCACTCATTGGTAAGCTATACTGCTTCAGGGAGGGCAATACACGCCCACGTGTGATGCGATTCGTGAAACGGGCATTCTCGGGAACTGGAATTGCGCCCCGAGAATACATGTCCCGTGTCACGGAGCGCATCGACTTCCTGAAGCAGAAAGTTTGTGCATGGGCCAGTCGTATCCGGCGGTATAAGCGGCGGGTCGATCGATACTCGCAGAATCGCATGTTCCGGAGCGATGAGAGGTGGGTGTACAGAACTTGGGAGCGACCTGAACAAAGTGTGAGCGACGCGCTCCGCCCAGATGATGCCGCCACAAATGAATTCTGGCGCAACATTTGGTCGGAGCCCGTCTGTCACACTGAAGGAGGCTGGATGCGTGATGTCGAGCGCGTGTGTGCAACTATACCAGAGATGGAAAAAGTCTCGATCAGCCCATTAGACGTCGCCAGAGCAGTTCGTCCGTTGCCGAATTGGAAATCTCCAGGGCCGGACGGAATGCATAACTTCTGGTTGAAATGGTATAGTAGTTCACACGCGCTCTTGGCATCTCAATTCCAGTCATCCTTAGAGTCTGGGTCGCTACCTCAGTTTCTAACAACTGGCGTCACCCATCTGCTCCACAAGACAGGTAGTACTGCGGAACCCAAAAATTATAGACCGGTAACATGCTTATCGACGGTCTATAAACTTCTTACGTCCATTCTGAGAATGAAAATTAACCATCATGTTGACAACAACTCAATTATGTCTGCCTCTCAGAATGGATGTAGGAATGGGTCTCGCGGTACTAAGGAGTTACTCCTCATAGACATGACCTTAAGCCAACAGGTTCGTCGATCCCGCAAGGATTTGTCGACATGCTGGATTGATTATAAGAAGGCCTATGATTCTGTCCCGCATACATGGCTCATGAGGGTGTTGGAGTTGTATAAAATAGATGCAACTCTACGCACCTTCCTTGAGTCATGTATGGGGCAATGGAACCCAGTCCTTCGCTATCCAGGATGTCGATCAATCCGGAGGGACGATGAGCCTATATGGATTAGGCGGGGAATATTCCAGGGCGACAGCCTGAGTCCACTTTGGTTTTGCCTAGCCCTGAATCCTTTAAGCACGTTGCTGGAGGAATCAGGACTGGGCTACCGGTTGAGAAGAGGTGGTCAAGTTCTATCCCACCTCCTTTACGTGGATGACCTGAAACTCATTGCCCCCAACAAGTTACGACTGATGGAACTACTCAAGGTAACTGAAACCTTCAGTAGTGCCATCAGGATGGAATTTGGTGTGGATAAATGTGCAGTCATGCATGTAAAGCGAGGGGAGATTATGGAATCTGAGGGAATTCAACTCTCGGATTCCATACACCTTAGATCTCTCTCCTCAACCGAAACCTACAAGTATTTGGGTATGTCGGAAGCTTTAGGCATTAACGCTACTGACATGAAGCAATCGTTGAAGGAGCGCTTCTTTGGCCGCCTGAAGAAGGTATTAAACAGCCTTCTGTCAGGTGGAAATAAGGTGCGCGCCTTCAATGGTTGGGTCATGCCGGTTTTAATGTACTCTTTCGGCATACTCAAATGGACTCAGACCGAGTTAGACGCTCAGGATAGGCGGGTCCGTACACTGCTGACCGCAAACCGGATGCATCACCCACGATCGTCGGTGATGAGACTGTACATCCCGCGGAAGTGTGGAGGTCGGGGCTTTTTGAACGCAAAGACTCTACACAACCGCGAGGTGTGCAGCCTCAGAGAATACTTTCTCAAAGCCGACGTGGGTATGCACCGTGATGTGATCGCAGTGGACAAGGGACTCACCCCGTTATCCATGGCTAAAGAGAACTGGCGCAAACCTGTGGTACTGACTACTGATGACCGCAAGGAAGTATGGAAAAGCAAGGAGCTCCACGGGCGCTTTTATCGGGCTCTTCACGAGCCTGATGTAGATTTCAAAGCGTCCGTGGCCTGGCTACGTTTCAGCGACCTCTTCGGAGAAACTGAGGGTTTTATCTGTGCAATTATGGACGAAGTTATCCTAACGAACAACTACCGGAGATATATTATGAAGGACGGGACGGTTGACATGTGTCGGGCATGCCATCGTCTGGGTGAGTCCATCAGACATATTATCTCTGGTTGTTCTCGTCTGGCCAACGGCGAGTATTTGCACAGACATAACCAAGTAGCCAGGATTATTCACCAGCAACTTGCTTTAAAATATAACCTGGTGGATTCTGAGGTACCGTACTACAATTATGTGCCCGACCCAGTTCTCGAGAAGGATCATGTAACGTTGTACTGGGATCGGTCTATCATCACCGACCGGACTATTGTAGCCAATAAGCCGGATATAGTGGTGATAGACCGATTAGCGCGCCGCGCAATGATTGTCGATGTCACCATCCCGCATGACGAGAATCTCGTGAAAGCTGAGAAAGAGAAACAAATCAAATATCTCGACTTAGCACACGAGGTTGTCGACATGTGGGATGTAGACTCGGCTGTCATTGTGCCGATTGTCGTGACCGCCAATGGCCTTATAGCCAAAAGCTTCGACGACCATCTGTCGAAGCTGTCGTTGCGCGGTTGGATCAAGGGCCTGATACAGAAGGCAGTACTCCTCGACACGGCTCGTATTGTGAGGAGGTTCCTGTCTCTGGAGCCCTAACCACCGGTAGCTTGGACCCTGTTCCCGACACCGGCGGACTACTATTTTTTATATTTTTAAATGTTTTTTTTTATGTGTTTTTATAAGAAAATATTTAAAAATGTAAAATAATATGTATATAGAAAACGAATAAGGATAATAATAATAATAATTCGTTTATTTCGGAGACTTGCTCCATAATTTGTTAGTAATACAACTTACGTAACTATGTTAGTAAAATAAAGCCTATAAACTAAATAAAATAAACAAAACCGTTGTGTTTTGGATCTAGTTTTGTTTTTGTGTATTATTTGGCAATTTTTGAATTCTTGATCCACTTTCCGTAACTTTTAAATTAATTTCTATGAAATTTTTTGCTGCAATTAGATGTAATCAAGGAAGGTAAATAACATGGTTAAATGATATGGTTGAACAATCGTTAGAATTAATCTTGGAGTAAAACTAGAGATAAAATAATTTATTAACGTGTTTTCTGTCTCTATTTCAGGGTACAGAAAACATAATGCAGCGCAAAGTAACACTTGTCCGAGGGGGCAACAAGATTTCGGTTGTAACTAATGTATTAGTGAAGATTTTCCGTTTTAACAAATAAAATTTAAAAAAAATTATATCTTTAATTTTAGTTTTACTCCAAACCTTAACTTTTAACGATAATTTAATAAATATATGTGATGAATAAATACCCGCCAAATAAAACAATATATCTTTTTTGGAATTTGGTAGCTCAAACTAATAGGAGGTAAATGCCAATTAGATGTATTTTTAATAAACTTCTGTTGACATCAATACTAGCTTCTCTGTAAAGTATAATTTTACAATTTTCAGGTTGTCGAGAAACCTATAAGCAATTTTGCCTAGGTCCAGACTTGGATGTGAGGAACCCACCCCCACTCTCTGATCATCAGCCAAAACCGTGTGTTACACCAGCGGCTTATTACGCTATGGATACTTTACCACAAATAAGTAGTAAAAATCCGGAGTTATGTGTATCAAGCACTACATCGGCTCCATGTGTACCGGTTATTAAACCTGCATCATATGCACCGGACAGCAAACTTGCGCCATGTGTACCGGATACTAATTTTGTACCATGTGCACCTAATAGTAAACTTACGCCATGTGTTCCGGATACTAATTTTGTACCATGTGCACCTAATAGTAAACTTACGCCATCTGTACCGAATACTAATTTTGCACCATGTGTACCTAATAGTAAACTGGCGCCATGTGTACCGGATACTAATTTTGCACCATGTGCACCTAATAGTAAACTTGCGTCATGTGTTCCGGATACTAATCCTGCACCATATATACAGGATAGTAAGCCTAAGCCATGTGTACAGAATACTAAATATGCACCATATGTAATGGATACTAAACCTGGATCTTGTGTACCGAACACAACACCTGCACGATGTATTTCACCGTTAAATTCGGTAGTTACATCAACTGCTATTAGTGAAGCACCAACAAAGAAACGGAAGTACAAGAAGAAATGGATAAGTAAGAAGAAATGGAAGAAGAAAAAATCCCAAAAAAGACCAGCAGACTACTTTGCAACCACAGCAACAGATTCCACGTCAAAACCAGTATTTATGTATAATATATTTCCTTTTGTTACGAAACAATATTCGACACCAACCTATCCAACGATTAAATGGCCACTGCATTCGCCAAACACATGGTCTTATTCAGAAAAAACACAGCCACCAACAACAACGCCAAACATACCATGGATAATATGGCCTATGAGGCCTCCAATGGTAATGTCATCCACACCATCAATTTTACCGCCACTATCATGGGGAACTCCGCCACCATCATGGGCAACTCCGCCACCCTCACGGGCAACTCCGTCACCATTTTCGGAAACTCCGCTACCATCAACAATGTATTCACCAAGAATAGTGACAGAACAATGGTCTATGCGGCCACCAACAACCACGCCTACTATACCTTGGATAATACGGCCTTCAGATAGACAAGATACTTCTCCACCCTCAGCATTTTCTTTACAGTCACAATCAGAAGAAACTTTAGCGCCAAAGCTGCCACCAACGTCAATGGATATCCGGCCACCAACAACAACGCCAACTATACCATGGGTAATATGGCCTATCGATACACCGAAAACATTGCCACTACCAAAATCAATTTTGCTGCCAATTCCAAAAGAAATCATGAAACCAGACGCGACCCAATCAATATTTAATTGGCCCTTGCCCCAGTCAATCACACCACCACCGCTACCACTTGTACTTCAAACATCTTTGGGAACCCGGCCACCAACCACAACACCAACTCAATCGTGGATAATGTCACCCGATAAATTTCCACATTATGGAGATCCAATAATGCTTCCGACTCCACCAAAGATAATATTATGGCCACCAGAAACATCGAAACCACTGCCTAGCGAGCGATACACAACGCAGACTTATATTCTGCCCACATTATCCACAAAGATAATTTCGTATTCACCACCGTTTTATTTTGATGTCGACGCAGGTACATTACCAAATTTACCATTTTTTTCTATATCACCTACGCAAGACTTTTCACACAAATATGTAGAACAAACTCAGGACTATATTCATTCACCAGAACAGATACATGAAGAAGTTGTCACAGCGAAACAGATATTTGATGAAAATTATAAACCTCCAGGAATGATAAATGAAATAAAGAGATATCCAAATCATATTTATGAATATGTTGAATCTCCAGAACAGGTACAAGATGTGGTCACACCAGAAAAGGTAAATGAAGATAATACGTTACTAGAAACAACATATAGTCTTGCTAAATCACCAGAGCAGATTTATGAATACGGGAAGTCACCAGAGCAGATAATTGAATACGAGAAGTCACCAGAGCAGATAATTGAATACGAGAAGTCACCAGAGCAGAAAATTGAATACGAGAAGTCACCAGAGCAGATAATTGAAAACGAGAAGTCACCAGAGCAGATAATTGAATACGAGAAGTCACCAGAGCAGATAATTGAATACGAGAAGTCACCAGAGCAGATACTTGAAAACGAGAAATCACCAGAACAAACGATCAAAAATATTCCAACTACTGAAATTACTCCTGAGTATGATCAGTTACCAGACCAGACGGACGAAAATATTGGAATACTTAAACCGAAGCCTGAATATGATCAGCCTCCGGAACAAATACATAAATCCGATAAATCTCGAGAACAACCGGTTGAATATAATGAATCTCCAGAACAGACAACTGAATATGTTTTATCACCAGAACCGACCACTGAATACTATTCTTCACCAAGACAAACTTTTGAACATTATCATCCAACAGAAACATTACCTGTGTATAGTTATTCACCCAATACAGATTCACAAGTATATAGTTATCCTCCCAATACCATAGGACCAATTTATAATTATCCACCCAATACGGTACAGCCGAAATATGGTCATCACCGATTGCCGCAAATGCCTCCACATACATATACTCATCCACCCTCTCCACCACCATTAATACATGGCAATCCAACGCGCCTAACACAAGGTCCACTACACCCACAAGTGACACGACCTCATCATGTTCAAAAACATAAAAACCATCAAGTTGATTATGGCTCAGTGCCATGTGAAAGTTGTGAAATCTCATGTGAAAGTTGTGAAGTCTCATGTGAAAGTTGCGAAGTCCCATGTGAAAGTTGTGAAGATATACAGTCAACTGAATGCGAAACGTGTTTGAGATTGTCGAAAATGAATATAAGTACAACAATAAAAAAGTTATTACCAAAATATTCAAGATCTTTAAAAAACACCATAATCCCAATTGCTCGTGTCCGTAATTCTGATGTAGCGAACACGGTCACTTTTGGCCCATGTTGCGATAGACCAATAACTTGGGTAACTAGAGAAAAAATACGCATAATTACAACGGAGAGAGGAAAAATATCGACCAAACCTATAAATGAGCCTACTGAACCAAGAACAGTAAAAGAATGTAAGCACAATTTTTACATTTCAACTTCTCAGTAGTAGATATTTTCATCTTTCTATTCTTACTGTTTGACGAAGTGCAGGGGCCCTACCTAGTATTAAAATCGTTATGAATCTGATGTGAGAAAGGATAAATACTGTACAGCCTGAATACTCGTAGCTCTCTCCCATACGGGAATTATGATAATTCAGAATCTCTTTCATATTTACCAATAATAAATAAATAAAATAATTCCTCTGCTAGATTTCTGATTTTTTTACTGCTCTTAACACGATCAATTTACAACCTAGAACCTGAACTTTTACAGTGATGGAACCACACAGCGTGTATAGCTCCATCCCTCTTTCTCGTTCGCTTATCTGACATTTTGATACGTCATGGTAAGGGCCCTGGACCTATTTGGTGCAAACTTGAGACACACATTGTGTCAATGTACTTTTTAAATCTTAAGATTAATGTTGGTTTCTACAGTGTGTGTATCTATGTGTGCCAAATATTATTTTTCTTTTTTCTAAGTGTTTTACCGTGGCTCTGACATCAATTAAATTATGGTCCGAGAGTAATAGCTTCTGAAATTGATGAGATTTTTATTTGAGCTGGAAAATGAAAATGAAAAATTACAGTTGTACATGATGACTCTTCAACACAAAATGTTATTTCTCGTAACAAACGGTGAATTGCTATTTCGAGATCATAGTTAATTTATGTATTTACTTATTCAATATCATTTTCTATGAATTATTAGGTCTTTTCTAATGAAGTTGCTGTTTTGTCAAAAAATACTCTAGATTGTGTTTCAGATATGTTAGTGAAATGATAAATATAACAAGGACACAACATTTTAAAAACAGTATTGTAACATGCCTTTTAATGACTATATTTTTCAAAATCAAAATCAAAAAATCAAAAAGGTTTTTATTTCATATAGGCCTACAAGGGCACTTATAAAACGTCAGAAGCTAGTGCACGGTTCCAAATTGGTCGTTTCCTATGGAGAAGAACCGGCAAGAAACTCCATGGTTACTCTTTTAAAAAAAATGATTTCTTACAATAATTCGTTGTTACAGTACTTATATCATTATGTAAGAACAGTGTAGACCAGTCAATATTGTATTAAAAGCACAATAAAAATAATCATAATAATAAAAAATAAAAGGTGAATCGTAATAGGATTTACTAAGTCTACAGTGCTCTTACTTTACAACGTGAATTGTAAAAAAAATATTGTATATAAAAAAAAAAAAAAAAAAAAGTATGAGAAAAAAAAAATACATCAATCACTACAACAGTTACACTGCGGGGTGCTAACAAAATAAATTTTTGTTTTTTGATCTTGTATTGATTTGTTACTAATCTCTATAATTTGATCATGAGATAGGCAACTGTTTAATTTCTCTTTGAAAATTATAATTTTTGACTTGGTTTCTATTGTATTCATAGTTCTTTATGTTTGTTTTCAAAACTATCATCTCTATATTTGTAGATTTGTTATCGTACTTCCTTGCTCTACTATATGTTAACAATGTTGTGAAAATAATGTATTAATTTATTTCATTTTCATATCACTGACGAGGATCTTTGGGCTATAATTGATAAAATAATCATTTGCAAATCAGAAAAGGAAACAACTTAGATAAAAATGAGTTTACGATGAACCTCTAAATGTCCTGCATATGACATCGGCAACTTCATAGGTAACGACCTAATATTTCCTAAAACAAAAACACTAACTTTTTTAAGCATTACAAGATATTTGTGAAATAAGAATACCATACAGCATACATTTTTTTCTGTTCTTTATGAAGTTTTCTTGTGTAAGAATAGTCATTATACTCCCTTGATGAATTTGCAGATCATTAATTTTAACCAGGGATTGAAAATGAAATATAAACATTAATTAATACTAAATTTTAACCAGGGATTGAAAATGAAATATAAATATTAATTAATACTAAATTGTTTTCCAATGTATGCTAAACTTGACATATTCAAATAGAAAATGTAAAAAAACGCTTATCATGCGTTTGCACACATTTCTTTTTATATTTTTTGCTTTTCTTTTATTACAGCTTCAACGCCAAGTACTGAAGCAACTAGTACGCTACTAGATCCCACATCAACCACTGAAACAACTAATACACTAGTAGATTCCACACCAACCATCGAAACAACTAGTACGTTAGTAGATTCCACACCAACCATCGAAACAACTAGTACGTTAGTAGATTCCACACTAACCACTGAAACATCTACTATTTCAACAACTCCAGATGTATTTAGTTCACCATCAATAGAAATTACTGAATCGGAAACGACGACAATACAAAAAGAAACAAATACTTTGCCTAATCCATCGACAACTGTCATAGATGAAGAGATAATAACCAGTACTAATAAGCCAGAGACATCAAAACAGACAATATATACGGAAAGCATTTGGTGGTACCCAACGATGTGTAACGATGTGACATGTGACAGACCTCTTACTTGGATAACCACAACTGGGAATATAAAACGAAGAAGGTTTCCTGGGTATCACGAATAATGTATGTACAAATTATAAAGTTCTTATCGTTAATATACTTATTTCAAATATAGCTATGTGTATTATTTAGAGCCCTGCAAATATAAATATTATTGAGCTATGACTGTGACTAGATCGACTTTGTGATTTGCAATGAATAAACGATAAGTGAATTAATATTAATACCTGAAACAAAATGTTTCAGGTTTCAAACTAGTACCCTGGGAAGATCAAAAAATTACAACAACCGCACCAACACTTCCAGATTACAATACAGTTCCAATTGATACAGCAGAATCAGACTATATGGAAAACAACAATGAAAAAAAATCACAAGAGAAAAATAGTCTATTCTGCTTTCCGCATAAATTACCACCTTGTGACAGACCTACCTCTTGGTTAACAACTGTAAGAGAAGAAACAGAGTCTTTTAATCCAGAAAAAAATACATATGACGAAACAACTATGTTATCTTCTACAACTTTTTCATCAATAGAAACTGAACTCCCAACTGTTACTGAGCCGTTGACGACTTCTGAACCATCGACGACTACTGAACCATCGACAACTACTGAACCATCGACGACTACTGAACCATCGACGACTACTGAACCATCGACGACTACTGAACAGTCGACGACTACTGAACAGTCGACGACTACTGAACAGTCGACGACTACTGATCAGTCGACGATTACTGAACCGGTGACTTTTACAGAGCCGTCACAATCTTATACTGAGCCGACTACTAACACTGAACAGTCAACTATAACAAGTGAATCAGAAAAAACCACTCCTACAACTACTACTACCACTAATCGTCCTGAAACCAAACAACCAACAACAATAACTACAACTGTACGAATAACTGAAACTACGACAACAAGTTCTACAAAAGCTTTCTCGTGGTGGTACCCAACATTTCCGTGCAATAACATAAGATGTGAAAGACCTGCGATATGGATCACAACTATGAAGAAACGAAGACGAAATTATGGATATCGATATTGATGGATGTGATTTTTTTATAGATTAAATCAGTAAGTTAATAATGTTATGGTTTTTGTTTTTGTTGAAACCTATAACGTAGATAAAAATCAAATTGTCTGTAGCTTTTATCGATAATATTAGACACATAGGAGACACTATAGTCAAATGTTAAAATATTCTACCATCTTGTGCAGCCTGTGTTCAGTCAGCTGTTGTTGCCCAGTAGCCGGGTTGCGGAGGTCTGATAGGTAGTCACTCCATGTTAAACACGGGTATTCAACCGCATTCGGTTAGACTGGATGCAGACCCCAAGCTAGTCGGGAAAAAGCTAAGGAGATGTTGATATGTAGTATGCAAATTATAGTACAATATTTTATCAGGCTATAATAAATACAGTCAAAAGTACCAGCGGGTTGGTAGCAACAAAATAAACTGGCTAAAAAGACTGGCACAGTAACTTGACTTACTTTTTGACTTAAGTTCGTGTGTCGCTTATGTAAGGCAAAAGGCGTCAATAGTGCACCGCCATCCCGTTCGGTCTCTAGCTTAGCTATGTTCAGGTCATTTCTATGTTCTTCGCTTCTGCGATGACCGTTCGTCGATAGGTTTGCTTAGGGCGACCACGTTTTCACTTGCCTTGAGAATTCCCGTCTACAACTTGCCTTGGTATGTGTTCAGAATAGCTTTGAAGCGTGTGGCCGAGCCAGTTCCATTTGTGGCGCTTGATCTGTTGATCAATCGAGGTTTCTCCGCGGCGTCTCCACTGATCTACATTACAGATTTTCTGGGGCCAGTAAATACCGAGAATACTGCGAAGACAGCGGTTAATAACGACCTGGAGTTTATGCGAGATGTCTTTTGTGACCTTCCACGTCTTTCACTCATACAGCAATACGGTTTTGATATTGTCCCGGAGTATTTTAAGTGTAATTTTATAACATCAAAATTTTTAAAAATATGCATGCCTGTAAGTTTAATAGAAATAATCACGCATACATATGTAGATATGCGTATTGATGTCTTTATTTTTTAGCAGGCGCTAACTGTCGCTTACAGCTATGAAGCTAATTCATGTCGTTCTGTTACCGCGAATAATTATATTTACCTAGGTAAATATTTATTAGTGTTCAAATTATAACTAAATATATTAATGTTGTGGTCAGTAAGATTCGAGGGAGTGCCCCAAGGCGCCATCACTGGCCCATTTTACTTTTACTAATAACTTAAATGGGATAAAATAGAAGAAACACGACAAATGTGGGTAATGAAAACAATTTAATTTTGTAATATGACAACAATATTTACACGTATATACATTAATCATGATCAGTCTCGCTCTGAGGTTTACATGATTCTAAATAAACTTTTTTTTATTATAATGGCAAGATATGTTTTGTTGTCTGTACTGGATTCCATAAAATTCATGTCAATAGTAGGTATATGTATAATATTCAAGTTATATTTAAATGCTGAACAGTTTTTTCTTGGACAATTGTAAAATAGTAATATTCATACCAATTTTCCTAATACTGCATACACTACTTTAAAAATAGTTTTCAGACGAAACATCATACACGAAGATACTTACTTACCTATATCTTATTTGCTAAACAAGATCAACTTTATATTTTCTACTACATAACATACCTATATTTCGATCATCTTAGCTAAAAATGTTTTTAATCTTGAAATTATGTACTATGTCACCGCTATCACTTTTTTCAGGACAAAAGCTTTTGACAACATTAATGTCAGGTTGAAAAATCAAGAAATAATGTAAAATTTAAAATATCTGTTTGACAAATGTTGCACAAGTGCAATGAATAATATTAAAACAACTTTTCAATGAAAATATTTTTTCATAATAATCTTTTATAGCGTGGTATATACCTACTTATATAATGAAAACTCGTCAAGACGAATCACACGAGTCCAAATTCGATTGGGTCGTGTCGTTTACAAATTTTCTGATCAACTTCACGACATAATAATTTTACGTTGTCATCTGATTGATACAATCATGCATGCATAATTTCAGCGGTAACCGGGAAGTGGATCAAATTTAATTTGCAACGACTAACTTCGAGACAGTTTATATATATTTTCACACTAATATAAAACTTCTAATACTAGGTATTAGAAGTATGTTGGTCTTGGCATGAATTTAGGTGCTTAAGCGATCAATTTGTTGACTTGACTAGCATCGGTTTGTTGGCATCACCGTTAATGACTTTATTTTTCCTAAAAGCATTTATAAAGAAATCATCAGCAAATATCTTTCTATCACTTTTGTAACATGACTCAATTTCAGCAAGACTCTTCTTCTCGGTTTCTGGTAGGAATAGATAGAGGTATAGAGTTCCTAAGAAGCCAAAAATGGCGTATAAGCCAAAGGTTCCACTGAGGTGGAAAGCGTATTCTATATTGTAGTTGGTTTTGGCGGCTACAAAGTATATGATGTAGCTTGACGCTGCCGCCAAAGCTGTGGCGATGCCGCGACTCCTGAAAGCAAAGAAAATAAACATTGAACAAAGAGAAACATTTCATGGCATTGAATCTACGCCTGTTACAAATAAAGGAATTGGGATGATTGTATTGAAAACTACACCAACTTTATTAAAACTGCGCTTCAAAACTATGGTTATTTTACAATAATTATTCACATTGCATCTTAAACAAAACAAAACTTCAAAAACTAAAGTTGTCAAAAAATTAAAGGCCCGTTTTGACATTTGCTCATTTTTAAAGTAGGCGCCAAAATAATAATGGTCGCAATATATTCCCATCCTATAAAAACAATGTATAGTATTTCTTTAAAACGCTTTGTCATAAATTTTAGTTATGTTATTATGGTTATTTTTTTTTCTTTCAGTTTCGTCCCAAATTACATTCTACGATTTTTTTTTTATTGTTTATAGGTTCGCGCTTGACCGCTATCTCACCTGATGGAAAGCGACGATGCGGTCGACGATGGAGTGCGCTTACCTAGAAGTAACCTATTCACTCTTGACTTAAAGATACCCGGATTTAGATATCAGGAAACACCGACTCCGGCAAGGAATTCCACTCCTTGGCTGTACGCATAATGAATGTGCTCCCAAAACGTTTTGTACGTATATGTGGGACATCCACCATGTACCGGTGGCGCAATGTCGTACGTCTGGTGGTCCGATGATGGAACGGGCTAGGCGGAATTAAATTAAGTAATTCCGACGCACACTCCCCGAAATGCAACCGGTAGAAAACCGACAGGCTAGCAACTCGGCGTCAATGCTCAAGACTTTGAAGTCTCGACTCGACAAGTGCATCATCGCCAATGACCCTCTTGGCTCGCCTCTCAATAGACTCAAGCGCATCAAGTTGGTATCGGGCAGATCCGTCCCAAAGATGAGAGCAGTACTCCATAACCGATCGAACTTGCGCCTGATAAAGTTTAAGCAACGATATTTCTCAAATGTCAAAATTGACCTTTTATTTTTTAACGAGTTTAAAGCATTCAGTCATTTAATATGAGATGGTAACACAAAAAAGAAATTTAAAACTTACTTGAACGGAAAAACTTCAGACAGCAACACCCAAGGTATCCCAAGACTGTTGAAGCAGATCAACATCAAAAACAAGATCACGGGCAAGATTTCTTTCTTATCAGTAAAGGTACTGGTCTCGTAGGAGAAGACGGTGGAAGGAAGGTTGGTCCTAGCGTAGATACTGATAGCGATGCTGCAGCATGCGGTACCCAGCATGGAACCGATGACCAGCTTCCTCTTGCCGATGGTTTTGACAATGATGGCTGACAACATACTCATCACTATGAAGAGTGCTCCTATTACAACCTGGAATTAGAAAAGGAAATGTTTTTAAATAGCAAATGTATTACAAATTGAGTCAAAAATGTGAGGCTTATAACTATCAGTTAGTGAAGTCGGGCTTTAGATGATGATGATGATGATGATGATGATAGTTTAGTAAAAAGTAAAAATCTAAGTTTTTGAAATTGAGCATTTCTTTACAATAGGTACTTTAGCATGAAAACCTGTCGAAATTTGGCATTTAAAGTCTTAAGCCCTGAGCTCGGGGCTCAAGAGTTCCAAGTAGCCGGCGGGCTATTGTCTTTCTATTATGTCTCTAATTACGGTATTAAAAAGGTTAAGTGTGTTTGAAACGTTAACATATTTGTTACTAATTATTCGTAATGATTTATTCGATTCTATAAGAGTACGATTAACGTCATCATACATCGTGGAGTCAAGGGTTGATGTGAAAGCGTAACACAAAGGGGCTCCGGGATCAAGGCACGGAAGGAAGTATAGTTGTAGACGGTATAGGTTGTTTAGTCAGTAAGAGTACGACACTGTTTCAAATGATTTAAATGATTTTTACCTACCATATAAAAGGTACGCCTAATGTTGAAAGAATATCAAATTCTTTGCGTAGGCAGAAAATCATGGTTTTGTATGGGCAATTACTATGGAGCAATATCGACAATTGTTTAATAAATTAAAAATGAAATGAGGAGCGTTAGAATGCATAAATATTAGTGTCACCTTTTACCTATAAGTCGATAATAAAAGAAGAAAGGTCATCGTACTGTTATGAATTTGATGGATAATATTATGACCTTGAATAACCGTTACCAATACGATGTTGACATATTTACTCGAAATGCATTCTTCAAATGTTAATTAATGTCTCGATTCCGGCATTTTTTAAATAACGTGTTTTCGAGGTTGACCACATATCATTTTGATTGTTTAATTAATTAATTATACAAACATGTGCATAATTTCATTTTGTTGTAGTGTTTGTAGTACGCAACAAGCTTCATGATTAGACCATCGATTTATCACTTGAAAGATGTAAGCAAACAAACTTTGCCAGTGAAATACGTTCTGTAATTTATTTTATCACTACTGATCTCAAAACGGGAAAGGAAAACATCGTGAGGAAACCGGCATGTCCTAGAACCAAAAACTTCTAAAACATGTGACATCACCAACCCACACTGGGCCTGCGTGGTAGATTACGGCCCATTTAAGAGGCCTGATTCCCAACAGAGAGAACATTATATAAGGCTGATGTTATGCCGTGCTAAAGTATAAAGAGATAGATTGCAACATAGATTTAAAGAAATTTTGATGTACAAACACTAAGATTGAAATAACTACAATATATAACCAGTTTAAATTGAAACTTCGATTTATTTCTAAGAAGAAGTCACTGGTAAGAAAAGACAAAGTAGACTTTTGGCGATCACTGCTTTCGTCTTAGTAACTATTACGGGAAGTCATTTTAATGGAATCCAAAGAAGGAATAGTGTGAAATACTTACAACTATCGTCTTCGGATCATACTTCATTCCTAAAGCTTTGCACACGTTCACCATGTTCGGTCTCACCGGGAGCGCCCCACTCATTGTGTGGAAGAAGAAATACGCTATCACCAACAAAAATGGCTTCATTGTCTCTCTTACGAAAAATACGCGCTTAATCTTACGCATTGTCTGTTTTAACGAATTTGTGTCCTGATGTTCGCAAGGCTCCACAATCTTTCCTTCTTTGGCACATAACACGCATCTCTTTAAGTCGTCATAGTATTGTAGAAGTTCATCAAATTCTTCTTTTACTTCTTCAGGTTTCGCCCAGCCTCGAAGACGGCAGAGTGATCTTAGAGCTTCTTTTTGACGACCTTTTGATAACAGCCATATTGGTGTTTCTGGTACCTGTAATTAATTAAACAGACAAATGAGTATGGGAGAAATAGATAAAGCATTGTCACAGTTTTAGAACTTAATCACTCTCACCGAGACAAGACTAAGTTACAGTGGGAACGTGATATTCCTGTTACATTCATACACCGTGAAATTTAAATGGTTGTTTTCCCTCAGCGAAATGGTTGTGTCTTGGTAATACAAACGTTTTATAAAAAAATAAAATATTAAAAACAAAAAATGGACCTGTGGAGTGCAAACTAATTATGACGTATCACAACGTGCGAGAGCTTATTTTGGTTTAAATATTAAATTAATCGGTTTCCTTTGACGGCGGGCTGCTCATGCGACTTTAGTAGTACCTACAAATTACGTCTAATGTTACTATTGTTTTCGCTTTTTTGAGTTAGTGAATATTTTTAATAATTATTTATAAAAAAAAAACTTTTTAATTTTTTCTTTTTTACTGTATTCTTCAAAAGTATTCCTTATGGCAAGTCATTCTGCCGAGGAAAAACAACCATTTAAATTTCACGGTGTATTTATTACCGAAAGATAAGTTCATTTATCAAGGAAACATACAATCAAACAGCACTATAAACGACACTACAACCTGTTACAACCATTCTAATTTTGTCCGGTATATTAGGTGACTGGTAATTAGTTATAGATTCTTAAACACGTGATTGTCGTTATGATAACAAACAACATTTACACCAAACCCCCATTCCATCCCATCCATCCCTTTTAAACCTGAAATAGTGAAAAAAGTCAGCAAGTTCAGTACATTTTAACCACATTGTTTTTCGCCATTGTGCGCATAGATATAAGTTTATGTAAATATATGTTACTATTTTGGTGAAGTAATTTAAATTAAATTTGAGCTCATTTAAGAAAAAAGTTTGTTTGGTACAATTAAGTTTATTCTATTCTAATCTAATCATACCCATACATACATCAATATTGATGTAGGAATCGTGACCATGACAATATGACCCTCAGCAATGTGCTGACCACAAGTAGGTTAATAAGAATACTCAGGTTTATTTATTTAAAACACAATATAATATTCAAACATAGGTTTGCAATAATAAGGTCAATTTCAACACCTTAGGGGTGCCTTCAAATTAGTCGCAACGTGGCGCTTGGCAGCAGCGCGATTGTAGCGCTGCTCATACAAAATATTTCATATAAATGAAAACGTGCGACTGTCGCGCTGCAACCGCGCCGCGGCCGCGCGTCTCGGCTAAATTGAAGGGTTAAAAATGGTCATGGTCAGATATTCCAAGTCCAGAGAAATGTATAAGTAGTAGCTTTTCAGTTTACTAAAATAAGTCAAAAATAGATCTACTACTGACGTAACTTCTTTATCTAATCAATGACAGTGTTAGTGATTCATAAAACTTAATATAATCATAATTTGTCAATGAACCTTGTCAAAAATGTAACGTAATTCATCAAATTTTTATCAAATTGTGCACTAGCCCATGCCGACGGTGTGGCTGGTATTTGAGACGGTTTGGGCGCTTATATAATTATTAGTTTTATTTGATGATTATTATCAGTTTCTCTAAAATCAGCCTATAGTTACAAAATCCAACATGGAGGGAAGCATAATAGCTATCAAAATCTTTGGATGAATACAGACAGAGGGATCATTTTCTTAATTTAGCAGTTATATAATGCGAAAGCTATAGGTAAAGTCATCGAAGAATTTAATAGTGACAAATGAAGAATTAATACTACAATGAACAGCTCTGCGTATGTCAGTGGACTCAATTGAACTGTAGACAAGCAATTATATTTATCCATCGATCCAATCAATCAATCACTTACAAGTAACTATCATGACTGACGAACATTGTGTAGTGAGGAATATAAATGCTTATCATTTAGGCGCACTCACATGTTACAAATGTTTTGCGACTGTTTCTAAAAATTACACGCAAACATAAAGAACACCGTTTTTTATATGGAAAATCATCTCACGCTCTAGGATGGAGTGAGATCGCGTACCAAATCTTTATTGGCCAAAACCATATCTATGTTTCTTCAGATGCTTTTAGCGTGGTCTGGTTTCCTGTTTACTTTTGGTTTGGTTTTTACTTTATGGTGTACCAACAATAAAAAGTACATCTACATCAATCTATCTTAGTCCTTAGCACACTATTGCGCATGGGAAATTGCGGCCTTTATCCCAACCAGCCCACCTCGCTCCAAAGGCAGATGAGTCTCTTCAGTTTGCTCAGGGCATCTATGAGTAAATTCGATGCTCCCAAGGTTCGTGTTCTTATCTCGCTGACGGCTGTGCACTCAATGATCACGTGCGCGACAGTTTCTACTGACTCCATGCATCCTCTGTACACAGGCCTATCCGAGATATATTCGTGGTTATTCATTCAGATGCCTTAAATATATTCTTTTACAACCAATCATCTTTTTGCAGCACGTTTGAAACACTACGCGTCAACTACGACTTGGCGTTGGAAGGACCAACGGCGAGCTAAATCATCATCATCAGCCTTTTCAATGTTCCCACGGCTGTGACACAGGCCTTCTCTTTAAGAGAGTTAATGGGCCATAAACCACCACGCGGGCCTAGTGCGGATTGGTGGATGTCACATGTCTTCGAAGTTTTGGTTCTAGGACATGCCGGTTTCCTCACTATGTTTTCCTTAATCGTTTTAGGAGCAATGGTGATAAAATAAATTACACAAAATAATGCGCATGGCTGGGTTTGAACCCGCGACTTACAACTCGTGTCCGATCCACCACTGGTCTAGCTAAATACGGGTGAAATAAGACACCTGTGGGAAACACACAGCGCAGTTCCGTAACTTCAATGAATGAATATACGTTATGACATTATAAGGACAAGTACGCTCGTATAAGTAACTATATATTTTTCGAGATGAAACTCAATCTGCGTGTACACCATAGATATATCAAAGTGTGCACCCTTTTCGCAATTATGTTGGGAACGGCATCAAGTCAAATCGGTACATATCCTGACTGAAAGTAAAACTCAACTTTCAGTCACACAAACACAATGGATTTTGCTTATTTTGAGAGACAGAGAGATTACATAAAAAGAGAGAGAATTGATTTTATAATTTATAAGGATTTTCTTACCATTGATCTCTTAATTTTAGCAACTAAATTAAGTAAAATCTGAAATTATTTTTAGATTGTTAGAAACATAATTAAGTTGCAAATTATTCTCATTTGCTTCATTTATTTTAAATCAATACAAAACCTTCCGAATTCAATTGCCAGATAATATAAAATAAGTATATCAATGATTAATTTATACTGACATATCGATTTAACGAATCTCTTAAGAGGCTTATGAATATTTATCAGCACTGCATTAGTGACAAGCAGATTCTTAACAGCTCTGCATAAATATTTATATGCAAAGGGGCCAAAACCTTGCCCAACAAAATTATTACTCTCCAACCAATTAATTAATTATCTACATAATTCATATAAGTATCTATATTTAAAAATGAATCCCTATTTCCTTTAGTCATACTAACGCACGCGGCACGCGTGAATAATTCTTTTTTTATTGTATTTTATTGGTTGCAGATAAAAGATAAGAAAATTAGGATAAAGTAAGTAGATAGCCTCGGTAGGGTAGGGTAAATTAGAATAGGCTAGAGCGAGAGCGAAGCCACGGGAAAAAGCTGTTAATATAAAGAAAAGATAAATATAGTAAAATTAAAACATTTACGATAGTTTGAAGCCTAACTTTAAGTTACCGGGTAAAATGATGTAAGTAGAAACTCAGGGGTGAATAAAAAACCAAATTAGAAAAAAAAGGTACAAATTATTTAAATGCTGCAATTTTTTTTATATATAACGTGAAAAAAAATAAAATGGTGTTTCTATTCACCTCCGATTTGTTTCTATTCACCCCGTTTTACTGTATACAATAACAGACAACAGTTGGTCATTGCTTTGAGGTTTGATTGACCCATCCTATTATCTTTAATGTTACATCTTCATGTAGTCTTAATTCAAGGACGCTGCAAATTACCCACGTAATATAATGATAATCATGACTATACAAGTTGATTCGTTGGCTTGATCATTTATAAGTTGGTATTCTATGAACAAAATATATTTTTTTTATTACTCAGTTTATTACGCAATACAGCTTGGTGAATGTCACAAGTCTTCAAATTTATGGTTCTAGGACAATCCTTCCCCGTTTTGAGAGAAATGGTGACGAAATAAATTACACAAAGTAATTTATCTGGCTGGATTAGAACCCGCGACCTAAAACTCGTAACCCTGGTCCGTTACCATTCGGCTACCACGGCTCTCAACAGCCGGTGATCTGCAGGCCATACACCTTTACATTGATGACAGTTTACAGTTTTGACGTTAACGCAGTGTGAGAGCGCGTTTAAGTTTTATTAGACGTCATAATGTCAATGTAGCGCTGCAGCGGGCAATAGCGAAAAATAGTTTCTATAAACGTGCTTGTGCTAGGATAAGTCGATGCAAACAAATTTTCGTTTTTATAATAATATTGTTATGTAACACCTGATTAAATTTGGATCAAATTAAATACTTTTTGTACACACTTATTTATACAAATAACTTTTTTTATTATTGGAAAACTACGCTACATTTATAAGTTTTCTGACCTTCGATGTTTATTGTTCATTAATTTTATTTTAACGCTACTCCGACAACAGTCATATCAACCTTTGGTTCAAGTAACTGGTTCTCATCAAATCTATTATTTATGTAATAATATATAATTAAGCGAATGAGTTTTCGGTTTGTTTAAATGCACTAATCTCTGAAATTATCTGTGAGATTGGGTAAAATCTTATTTTATGGGATAGCTATATAAAAATAAATACTACTTTATACAAAAATTATACATATTCTATATTTTACAAATTCTATAGGTAAATACAACTTTTTTTAGCATATGCGAAAGCCACACGCGTCAAGTATTTTTATGCAAAGAATCTACGTATAAAAATTCATAACTGCATCAAGAAAATTCAGAAAGTTATAAACTGTCATGTTACCTGGTTGTCCACACAAACACATGGTCGCCAGCCGTCCGAGCGACTGATTTGTTATTTTGCTACTGTACCCAGGCTGGTCTACCGTGACATGTATTGTATTTAGACTCGGTGGTTGTAAAATTGATTGGAATCGATTCAATTATTGATTCTAAACAAACTATATTTAAATTTCGCTTAAATATACTAAAAATAATTTTGTATAAGTAATAAAATTACGTGGAAACGGAGCAATAAACAAAGCTGCGATTGAAAACGCAACGCAACTATAGTACCTATATCAAAATTTTAAGGAATTTATTAAAACAGGCTGCATGTCGATCACTTGAGCCATACCTAAATATTTATTCACGGAAGAATTTGTGTTCTATCTTTGGAGCACTTTAATGATTTACCACATATGTATAGAAATTGATTATTATCAAACCTAATGAAATGGAAAATACTTAATGTAATGTCAAATCAATTTACAACTTTTTAATAATACTTTATGAATATGTCATGCTACATCTACATAAACCTAAAAAAGTGAAAGGGTCGTAAAACGTGTTTACTGTTATGTTATAAAAGAATGATCGCATTTATTATTATTATGTTTCACTCTATTTTCGCTCCTGTCCGAAAAAAAATGCGCGTGAGAGAAAAGAGTAAAGAGTTTGTTAAGAATTCTTTTCTTAACATGATGTGTTAAAATATGAGTTCTGTGAGTAAAAGTAAAATGAAACAATACAGTATACATCCTATATAATTCAATTTAAGACGAAGAATATTTAAAAAAAAAACTGGTTGCGAAAATTCTCAGAAAGACTTGATTAACAACCAAACCTTTTCACTAGGGAGCTGACCAGCTTAGAACCAAACTCGACCTTCAAAAGATTGAAAAGACGTGCTCCTCAAGACCTAATTGACTGCATGAGGAGCTGGCACCAAGATGGACATATCGTTGGATACTGTGCCATACACGCCCATTACTAAAAATATTTAAAATCCGGCTCAATGTCGGAGAGACTGATCGCAGAACAAAAGACAACTAAAAGAAGTCGAAATTGGATCGCACATAATTATGACTTCAAGTTTACCGCAATCGTTTAGCTTTCAGAACCTAGATCGATTATAAATTCATTCGTAAAGTGTATTTTTACTTAAATATAATAAATAATTCAGTAAATGCTAAAAGAAAAATGTAATTTTAAATGTAAAAGTCATGGGTTATTTTGGATAAAGTCGACCAATTAAAGATGAAATGGAATGTAATATGTAAAGACATTGAATTGATTAGGTATTGAAAATTATGATTTGTCATATTTATGTTATTGGTGTACATAAAATGATTGTCAAGCGCTCAAAAAGCAAAATATGATTATATACCCCAATAACTTATATAATTATGTATATTACGTTCATCCAAACGCTCCTACCAAAACTACTTTATGGACCTCACAGAAAAAAGTAAGAATAATTTTAATGGGGTTTCTATGTTTTTTATAAAATTTTGAGTTCAGCATTGCAATAAAAAGAAGACAACATAATGTTCCCAAATATACGATGTTTTCAAATGAATATTCATAGAAGTGAAACGCAACACTGAAGTTAGAACACGAAAATGCACTGAAATTTGATATTAATAATATTCAAATTTTGACGATTGAGATAAAGTGAAGATAGGTCGTTGATGGCTGATAAAATAATTTAATTTTATATTTAAACAGATAAACATGTTTATTGGTAAAATTACATTTACAAGTCACACATTATAAATGAGCAATAAATTAGCAGATTTTTAAATATTTTTAGTATCCTATGTCCATCTCCTGGTTCTTAGTTATTTCCCTGCCAATTTTCAGCCAAATCAGTTCAGCCATTTTTGAGGTTTAAATAGTCTAACTAACACGGATTTCTTTTATATATATAGATAAACCTTTACAGGCACTTTTGAAAAGTGAAGAAGTTGGTCGATCACCAAAACACTGACGCCAATTGCACATTCCAAAGAGTAGATCTCTATGGAGAAGAATGTGCAAGAAACTCCAAGGACACTCTTTTTAATCATATTAGGTACTAGCGACCTGCCCCAGCACGGGTACATGGTGATATTAAATATATTATACATGTATATAAAATATATTCATAGGTATGCACATAAACCTTCCTCTTGAATCACTCTATCTATTAAAAAAAACTGCATCGAAATCCGTTGCGGTAAGCAACTTTGTTTTATACTATGTAATGATTGCAAATATCTTGGTTACTTATTTTTGTCGCTGCGATGATCTGAGAACCTATTAACTAGAATAAAAACTGTTGATGTGGACGTTAATCTTAACTCTCAAGACCGATAAACCTTACCTCCTCCTTCCTACTTCCGAAGTGCTGCCAGTTTTCTGGAGCAAGTAGGTAAACTCCTGATATTAGAATCTCGCGTAGCAACCATAGACTGTCGCCAAGGCTGATATAGAGATGCTAAACAAGTGTGCAACTTTAGTAGTCACCTAATTCAAAAGCTGTGCTGTTCATCCGGTCCTAAAGATTTCCATTCAGATAATTCCATATAATATTTATTCTATACGGAATTATCTCATTGGAAATCTTTCAAACTACGTGTACAAAATAAACTAGGTGTTTGTACTACTCAGAACATCGACGTTCATAGACTTAGTAACGAATTTAGATAGACAAATAGGTATGACAAATATATTATGGCCAATACGACACTTGTATTTTTTTAGTTGGGAAGAAGGAGAGGACGTGTTAAAATTTGACTTCTTTGTGTTGCCTTACAATCTAGGACCACGGATTTTTCTTTCAGAAGCGAACTCATAGCCCCAGTAGGCTTCGACTCTGGCCCTTGCGGTTTTGCTGTCATCTATTAAAACTTAGACACAGTCCGGTGGGTCCGGACGGTTACTGTATGGCCGAACGGCGAGCCATCCAAAGCCCTCTATTCGCTAACCAACTGTGGCTGAAAATTGGGGTCGGAATCCCGCAGCTTAAGCATGTAAGTTGAACCATAACTTTAAATTATACACCGTCAAATTTTAATGGTTGTTTTCCCTCAGCGAAATGGTTGTGTCTTGGTAATACAAACGTTTGATAAAAAAATAAAATATTAAAAACAAAAAATGGACCTGTAGAGTGCAAGCTAATTATGACTTATCACAACGTACGAGAGCTTATTTTGGTTTAAATATTTAATGAATCGGTTTCCTTTGACGGCGTGCTGCTCATACGACTCTAGTAGTACCTACAAATTACGTCTAATGTTACCTATTGTTTTCGATTTTTTGAGTTGATGAATAGTTTTAATAATAATTATTTATAAAAAAAAACTTTTTATTTTTACTGTATGCTTCAAAAGTACTCCTTATGGCAAGTCATTCTGCCGCGGGAAAACAACCATTTAAATTTCACGGTGTAGGTATATGGCGACGTAGGAATGGGGTAGGTTGTTTAGTCAGTAAGATTCTGAGTCTGTCTGCCATAACAGATTTTAGAGTCTTAATCAAAGTGTGACACAGCGGGGAGCTGTGCGCGATGGTCATTTTTGGAACTTGTTTGCTATATAGAACAATTTAGTTAGAAAATTCTATCTACTGTCAAATTTAATACCACCAGTATTGATCTTCTTGAAATCAATACAATAATATCTTACTAATATTATAAATGCGAAAGTTACGATGTTTGTTACTCAATCACGCCAAAACGGCTGGACAGATCTGGATAAAATTTGGCACAGGCATAGGACATAGGCCGGAATAGGACATAGGCTACTTTTTATCCTGGAAACCCAACTCAAGCAAAAGCTAGTAACCCCATAATTATGCGAAAATAAAACACAGCCTTAAGAATAATTGTCCACGACATAAGAACGGTTCCGGATTCGTCCCTAAATCAGTATCATAACGACGTGGCGACGCCAAAACCAGTTTTTTAACAAATTAAATAAATAAAGTCGTTGATGGATCGCATTTTTATAAGCAATAAACATATTTTTTATTCAAATGACCAATTAGTTTGACGTAAACGTAAGCCGTTATTCATAACCTAAGCAACATATAATACACTAGCTTCTGCCCGCGACTTCGTCCGCGGAAAATTTCTTGTAGTGATAGCTCGGTTAACATCCATGTTATATAAATAATTTATAGCCTATGTCACTCAGGAGTAAAGCAGCTTTCGATTGTTGCCAAAATTTTTCCAATCGGACCAGTAGTTCCAGAGATTACCTCCTACAAACAAAAAATAAAAAAACAAAAAAACAAACTTTACCTCTTTATTATATTAGTGTAGATTAAAAGATTGAATACATGGTTGAAAGGGACATACAATGAGATCAATCTCATAAATAAGATTAATGATAAATTATTGTTTGGAAAAAAACGATGGTGTCTTTCTGATGGCATATCTATGTTGTTACTGTGTTGATTTCTTTATTGCATATATTAGGAACACTTATACTTATTTCTTATAAATGTTTGTCGTTGTATTATGACCAATAGGTGCCTTATTGCACGGGGCAATTTCTATCAGAAACTCTTCGAACCTAAACGAAAGGTAAAGATTGCTGTCAGTGCACCATAACATAAATAATGTAAAAAATATATACTTAATACAAAAATACATAACCAAATAATAAACTAATAAATATTATAACACATCTTCCCAACTTTTTTCAAGTCGGTAATGTTTGGGCACGCCTCTCTTCTATGGGTAATGAAGGCTCTAGTCAGTTTATACTTTTCTAAATTGATTAAAATGTGACAGTGACAGAATGTGTATGGTATGTTAAACACATTCTGCTGAAAAAGTATGAAACAAATGTTTTAAGGTTGCATAAAATGATGATAATGATATAAGGTGACTGATAAATTAGTAAGCGATACTTAAACACGTCATAATAGTCATATTAACTAATAGGTAACTTTTACTGCCGGGAAAATGGGCGAATAGAAACAAATCAGGGGTTAATAGAAACAACATTTTGTTGTTTTTTCACGTTATTTAAAAACTGTTTGCAGCCTTTAAATATTTTTATAAAATCAATATTGAAAACAAAAATGCTTTATTAAAACTAAAAATACGAAATCAAAGTAATAATCCTAAAAAAATAGTTTCTGTTCAATGCCTGAGTTTCTATTCACCCCATTTTACCCGGTATAAGACCTATTCCTAATATTTGTCCTATAGGTGCGTTTAACCAAACAAAGTAATCATAGTAGTGATTTATTCCATCCAGTCACAAACTTTTAATTTATAGAGCAGCAGCAACTGTGTCTTATAAAAATCAATGAACAACTAGTTTAACAACATAGTTAATATTATAATATAATAGTATACATGCCTACTGCTTTTAAATATCCTTAATCTTGTATGGTAAAATATAATTTATATTAAAGATGAACGTATAATTTATTCAGTTTAAGTGTAGTGTTTTAGAAATGATCACTAATGAACTTAAATGATAGGTATTTTGGATCGAAATTGAATAAAGCTTTTAATCGTCCTAGCACAATACAACCACATTTTTTTAAGTGGGACTTCATCAAATGACTTTTCTCGACATAGACTAAAAAAAATCTCAGTCACAATAGCATATCCAAGATAGGAACTGACAAATAATAGGTGATCTACTTACAATAAGCACCAACGCCATGGTAGCTACCGGCACAATGAGGGCCACCAGCGCCGCCTGTCTCCACGGCAGGACCGTGCCCAGGAGATAGGCCACGAACATGCCCGTCGCTGTGAACCCGTTGGTCAGCGTCGTAAGGGTACCGCGTATTGAAGGGTCACTGGAATTCGTAAATGAGGATTCATCATCATCATTTCAGCTCAAAGACGTCTACTGTTGGACATAGACCTCTCCCAAACGCCGCCACACCGACCGGTCCTGTGCGTCTTGCATCCACAAGACCTCCCACAAGGTTGCTGGAATCCGATGGATGCAATGTAGATTGGTTTGAAGATATTATATACAATTATTAAGATTGGATGGAGTGGGTGAATAAGCACGAATTCATATTATGTATATACCACCTGTACTTTTCTCTAATCGTAAGGCCTTAACTCGTAGTAAAACAGTGACTTTCTGAAGCCTACTCCTCGGTAACGGCTTAGACGTTCGGTTTAAAAAAGAAAGTTTATTGCAGACTACCAACCCACCTCAGTTCCACACGGGTGCAATGCTGATATTAAATATATTATGCATGTACTCGTAGATATGCGTGTAGATATTATTCAATTCTTACATGAATATTTATGTACTTACATAAAAAAAAAAAACAAAAAAAAATGACATTAAAATCATTATAAATTAAATGGATACCTACTGAATTATTAGATGCATTTTACAACACGAATCTAAAATCTGATTTATATACCAACGCATTAATAAATTATAATCATGTTCGACCACAGATGGCTGTATATATAAAATGTGTTATTAATTTGTTAAAATAATTCCAGTTTAGTCCAGTTTAAAGGGGGGGAAAAAAAATAATTTAGCTCTACTTTACACACCTTCGTTACAATTGAATACTTACTTTATTGGTATATACTCAAGGTCTAATTTCTAACAGTAAGAAAAAATCTGTGTAAATTTCTATGCTAATGCATAGGATGTAATGTCAGCAGATTTGTCGGTAACTAATAAAAAACGACGACAACAAGAAGATTGATGTAAAGTTTTTATGTCGATTTAAATTGGTTTAGGTAATTGTAGAGATCATTCATTGTACGGGTGAATGTGGCTTCACTGCCTCATAGCCCAAGACACTTTAGTCTGTAAGTACTCGTTTATGGTGATGCGGCGAGTTACGCAGTTCGCGTTGGGCGTTTGTCGTTAATTGTAGCGTTATCGCACGGGCAAACACAAACATATAGTACGAGATACATAGAACAAGGATGACCCCTCATATGTTATTCGATTATGGTAAATATTATATGCTAGATAACGCATTTATTAATACATTGCGCTGTGGTTGCCTCGCTAAATTTAATGCAAATGATGTTAAATATTAAAGTTTGTTACTACATTTTTGACCAAATTTACCCTCATCTGTTATTTGAAAAAATCAAGCATCAGCTGAAAGAATGTGCCCCTAGGAACTAAAAAAATACTGGTTGCCTTCGCAAAAATGATGCGCAATAGTTAGTTACCCTGATTTAAGATATAAATTTTCTTATTCCCTCACTGTCGTTAAGCAAAAATAAAGGCAATTAGTGGTTTTTATTACTTTAAACTATTAGCAACAATACAATTGGATTAGGAAATGTAGAAAAATCAGAAATATTCGCGATTTACGCTAGCTTACGTAATAGGATTTTGATTATGAGACATGTTATTTGATGACTAATTAAAAAGAACCTTATGTAATTCGCTAGGATGTAGCTTAAAAATAATATTGTAAGCAATAGAAGTCCAATTAGACACGTTTTGAAAAAGTTATGACTTGTTTTGTGTTTATGAAAATAGCTAAACTGACTTTATCAGCAGTCAATGTCCTGAAAACTTTTTCATAAATTAATGTATGTGAAATATTATTATTTTATTCTTAAGAAGAGATGAAGACAAATATTTTGATGTATATATTGTAATGCGTTCATGAAAGAATAAATAAATATGGCTTCGGAAAGGGTTCGATTAACGCGAAAATGAAAGTTGAAAAGGTCGCAAAGTAATCTTTAGTTTCACTTAACGACAAGTGAAAATAAAGATTATACGCCAAAAAAAAAAAATGTTCGTCTTAATCTCTTCTTCAACATGAAAGAATAATAGAATAATATTTCACATACACTAATTTATGAAATAGTACATTTTGATACAAGTGCAGGAAGTTTGTCATTGCGGTCGAGGCGAAATTCGCACGAGCCGTAGGCGAGTGTGTTATGGAGCAGAGGGCTGCAATGACAAATCTGTACGTGTGTCAAACGACGTTTTTCAATACACTTATGACTTGTGAAATAAAGAAAGAAAGAAATAATAAATGCATTCAAATCTGCTCTGAACAGTTTGGTTCTAATTTCGTGGGGGACGTCCAGCGACTCGTAGGGACGCCTCGCGCCTGATTCGATAAACTAAGAAAAAAATAATAAGCACCCATTACCGTGACGATAAGGAAGGAATAAAAAAGCCTTTGTTGTGATAAACTCAAAAAAGCACTTGGGTGATATACATGCTATATTGAACCTAATAGGAGTGCGATAAGAGGCAGTTTTCGTGTAAGTGTATTGAAAAAGTTTTTAAGACATTGATTGCTAATAAAGTCAGTTTAGCTATTTTCATGAACACAAAAAAGTCATAACTTTTTCAAAAAGTTTCTAATTGGACTTCTATTGCTCACAATATTATTTTTAAGCTATTTTCATGAACACAAAACAAGTCATAACTTTTTCAAAACGTGTATAATTGGACTTCTATTGCTTACAATATTATTTTTAAGCTACATCCTAGCGAATTAAATGAGGTTTTTTCTAATTAGTCATCAAATAACATGTCTCATTATCAAAATCCTATTACGTAAATTAGCGTAAATCGCGAATATTTCTGATTTTTCTACATTTCTAAATCCAATTGTATTGTTACTAATAGTTTAAAGTAATAAAAACCACTAATTGCCTTTATTATTACTTAACGACAGTGAGGGCATAAGAAAATTTATATCTATATTCAAGGCAACTAACTATTGCGCATCATTTTTGCGAAGGCAACCAGTATTTTTTTAGTTCCTTGGGGCACATTCTTTTAGCTGATGCTTGATTTTTTCAAATAATAGATGAGGGTAAATTTGGTCAAAAATGTAGTAACAAACTTTAATATTTAACATCATTTGCATTAAATTTAGCGAGACAACCTCAGCGCAATGTATTAATAAATGCGTTATCTAGCATGTAATATTTACCATAATCGAATAACATATGAGGGGTCATCCTTGTTCTATGTATCTTAGATCAATATTGCAATGTACGACGACCGCCCAATGTGTCGCGCAACGCACCGCATCTGCGTAAACAAGCACTTAGGTTCTCAAGAAATGGGAAGGGCTTCACAAATGAATGTGACCTCCGAGAGGTGACAATGCAAGGGAAAACGATGATCCAAGTCCAAACCGTGGACAGGAAATTTTGTTTGCAGACGATGAACGATGGGTCACTCTCCATCTAGCTGTTCGGTAAGGAGCAAGCCTCAGTCCACAGTTTTTTTGTTTTTTAAGTGGGTAATGACCTGCTCAGGGTTCCGATTGATTGGATTCCGAACAGCAGGAACCGGTGACGCGGTAGGCCCAGAAGGAGAAGGCATGATGATTTGGACCTACCTTAAGGATTGGCCAGAAGTGGCTAGGGACAAAAACGATTGCAATAACTCAAGGGAGGCCTTGGCCCTGCAGTAAGACACAACAAACTTATAATAAATAAATAAATGACCTGCTTTATACGAGAGCGGGCGGGCGAGTCAGATTTTTATCGACTAAGTTCACTTGCCTTCATTTAACCAAAGTTTTCGGTGCATTGTGTTCCTACGCACACCTCAATCAGTCCAAAGTTGTTAGTGAATCATAGCATATAGTGACCTAAGTACTACTAATGTCGGCATTAATACTCGACTAAAAGTACTTTTAGTCCAGTATTTCAACCACTACACCAACAATGATGCAAGAAGTGATCAAGCTGCAAACTAACCTTATTTCTCCAATATAAGTGATCGAAGGGGCTTCCATAATACCAGTCCCGATTCCCAGCAAAGCGTTGCCAATGAACAGCGAAGGTACGTCCCAGGCGTAGTACATGAGCAACCATGCGACCACATGTGGTATGTTGACCAGGAACAGTGACTTCTTGCGACCGAAGTAGTCTAGTAGCGGCCCGGAGAATATACTGCCGAGGGGCTGGCAGAGGAATGCCATGCTTCCTGTAAAAGAAGGGGTGTGTTTTAGGGATATTTTTTTATATGATCTACATGTCTTGACTCCAAATATGTTTTCATTCCGCCATACTCATGAACTTGGTTATGGGAACGAATAGAACATTGGTTTTAGCGTTTCGTTTTCACGTCAGTACACTACGTCAATATATTTGGTCCTAAACAGTAAGTAGGTTTTTTTTTATGGTAGGTGAAAATCATCGAATGACGAAACCCGCTCTTGGGTGGAGCAGGAGACCAGTGTCAGACTCTTACTGACTAAAAAACCTACCCCATTCCTTCCTTGCCTTATTCCTAGAGCCGCGGTAACAGTTTCACACAAACCGGCAGCTCCAGAAGGCTTCGACCCTGAAAGGCCCCTACAGAAACAGTAAGTAGATAGAACTAGCTATTTGATGGGAAACTGTCTGTCTCTGTCTCTCTCTCTGAAGTTGTCATTTGGATTCTGGTTATAATACACGAGTCCATTTTTTTTGTTTGCTATCAGGCGCATTTTTTAAATGGCAGTTGAACTTTTTGGAGAAACATCAATGGGTCTTTTTTTACCTCACTGAAACCACCCCGTTGATCGGAGATCATTCCTGATTATGGCAACTAAAACACGCCACCCAAAAACCCACGCAGGGCATCCTTTGAGTAAGTGCTGTATGTTAAAAATGTACTTAACGTAACGTTAAGTACATTTTTGACGTACTTTTACTTTTTATTTTCATCTCAAGGCAATATCTACGCTATAGACTATATATAGTGTTAACATGCAATATTGGTAGGTATGTGTTGCAATGCCGTAATCCGATCTCAAACAAGCAATACGACCTGCATTGACAATAATCTAGAATCAACGTTATGTTAGTCTTACTCTAGTTGATTCTTAAAGATATGCTTGAAATAATAATAGTGTAGTGCTTATCAAGAAGTGATACTGTATTTATATTAGTACATAATATATTATACGGTATTATTTAATATAATTGTTTTGATTATTTAGCTTCACACAATAATATAAATTATTTTAAGAAAGTGTCTTACAATCACACTGGTTGAAAGGAAATGGTTACAACTTTTTGAATGATATTAAATAGTTTCTCAAAAGAAGTCAGAAAAACCGTAACTTTTGTTAGCGTTTGTTTGAATGCGGTTTTCTCTGAAACTCTTAATTCGAATTGAAAAACTATTTTAATGTTGGATAGTTAATTTATCGAGAAAGGCAAATTACATCCCGTTACGACTAATAGGAGTAACCAAAGATACGAGTGAAATAGCGGGAGACAGCAAGTCACTAAGTAAATCGTTTTATTTGCTCAACTAGATATTATTACATTTATTACTTATTTACTTTTATTACATTTAGTCATCATTTATAAATGTTTGTTTAGTACTTTGCTGTGCTTGTATGTTATGCGTGTGCATGCGTAACATTTTTCGACCTGATTTCAGTAATTCTGATTAATCGGCTCATTTTAGACTAGGCCTCTGCTATTTGCTGTTTTGCAATATTAAAACTGCAGTAGGTAGGCTAAGTTGAATATTAGACTTGACTGTTAAATATTGACTGAACGTCTAACCTACATTAGTAGCACTTGGATACACGTTGATTTTCCAGACTAATCGATGATGAGTCATTTCAGCCCAAAGACCTTAGGACATAAGCCACAACGAATGGTCCCGTAAGTCTCACATCTATCGCATTACCACGACCTTCCCCAATTCATTAATCCATCTTGTGGGAGGGCTTCCAACGCTGTGTCTTCCAGTGCTCCGTCGCTATCTTTCCAAAACCTAATGGACCCATCAAGACTCCGTTCTACGAACAATGTAACTCCACCACTGCCACAAGTTTGACGATTCTCCGAGCTATAGTTATTAGTTCTCCTGCGGACATCTTCATTCAAGGAAACCTGAGCATAGCCCCTTCCATTATTCTGTGTGGGTGTGTGTGTGTGACTTTTTCAAGTCTAAGTTAATCAATGTTATCTTTCCGGACACATAGAACATACAAGCTTTTTTTTACATACCTACTGCATTAATATGTTGACAGTTTAGTTTATAAAAACTTACAGGTTAAAGCGAGTTTTAATATAATTTGCGTATCTATTATTAATAAATGTTCGTTTTTACTGCCTATTGAACAGTTTTTTGTTTTATGTTTTTTGCGTAATCGGCCTCCTATTAGAGCATAGTTATAGCATTAAATAATATTGTGAAATTCTATACCTTTACTTTGTAAGCTTGTGTTGTGTGTGATAAACAGAGTAATATTCATCATAATGTCAGCCGAAAGACATCCATGGCTGCACAAAGGTCTCCATAATAGTGTCGTCACAATAAGTTATTTAAATAAAGTAGAAAGTAGTAGTAGTATGTCTAAAGACATGTTTTTCCGTGGAAGATGGGTAGAACTTGTGGGACGGTACTTGTGTCGACACTCTTGCGCCATCCCACCTTCCTAGCTCATCGTGCTTAGCTGGTGCTGCCGCGGCTGCAACTGCTCCATACACTTTGTCGAGTTATGTGAATATAAATCTATGGAGCAGCGAGTTGTTTGTCAGAGATTAAGCATTGCTATCCAACATGGCAATGCCGCCAGCCTTTTGGGCACACTTCTAGTAAATAGCGATGCGGAGGAGTTTCATGACGCCATATTTTATTTGGAGAGCAGTGGTTTAGTGGTAACGGCCCCCACTTACGAGTTGTAGATCGCGAGTTCAAACCCAGCTAGGCTCATTACTTTGGGTAATTTATGTCAACACCACTACCCTCAAAACGGTGAAGGAAAACATCGTGAGGAAACCGGCCTGTCCTAGACTCAAAAATTCGAAGACATGTGACATCCACCAATCCGAACTAGACCCGCGTGGTGGTTATGGCCCATTCCTTGTTCTATAGAGGAGCCCTGTCCCAGCAGTGGGAACATTGAAAAGACTGATGACGATGATATTTTATTTAGAAGTAATTGCCTTTAATGTAGATGAAATAGAAAAAAAATATATAAGAAATATTAACTTATGTAACAATAACAAGAAATACTGTGGGAATACGTAGATCGTTATCTAAATTAACAATTTAGATCAGACAGTTGTTTTTACAGTTATTCGGAAATAAGCCATCGATAGATGTTAATCTAGATTTCTTCATAGATAAGTTCTATAATTATTTTTTTTGGTTAGGTTAACACGAGTCAGACATACTCGTGTTTGATTAGGTTATAATAAAAAAAAAATTATAGAACTTATCTATGAAGAAATCTAGATTAACATCTATCGATGGCTTATTTACATTAAGATGATAACGATATCTGGTTCTAACAATGAATGAAAATTGCAATCTTATTTATAATACTATATTAAGTGAGTTTTACAACTACTTTTTGGCTATAAGCAAAGAAAAGGTTCTAAATTATTATGTAGCAACAATTAATATTATAATTATTGTGTATAGCGACTTAACCCTACAATAACGAATTAGTTTGAAGCCAAGTTGGCAAAGAACAAGTAAGATGTATAAAATAAAAGACTCATAAGCATTGTTGATAAGTGGCTTAAATTTTCATAAATTAACAAATAATAAAAAAAAAATTGATACCTCAAAAATTCTATGGAACCTGTTTCATTTGACATATTGCGGTTGGTGGGAAATTGAGATTCCAAATTCGTTCGCAGATATTTATGAATGTACCTTTATGCTGGATAAACCCAGCAAACGCCGGCGTTCGCACACCTATTGTCTTTCTATTATGTCTCTAATTACGGTGCTCGAAAGGTTAATTGCAATTGGATCCTAAGTGAGATAAGGGTTCCATTTTTTCATTCAGACTTTAGGAACCCTAAAAATTTATAGCTGTATATATCTACACTTAATGATATTAACATAATAATAATAATTATGATGGTATACTTACCAAACCAAGATGCTTGTTTCTTAGTGATTGAGAGTCCTTCTTTGGCATCCAGTACTTCAGGTAACACCATCGTGACGAAACTGATGGACATGCCCAGCCCAATCAGCAGAAAGTCCAAAGCTAGGCATGCTAGTACCTGATAAAAAGAAAATATATTTTAGACTTAAAAGTGCAGAAAACTACGAATTAAATAAATAAAAAAAGAAGATTTAAGAACACAAAGACCATTAATTACATCATTTGGGTGATTGAAGTACATGTAATTGTGAGCTCTTAACGCAATACATTTTACAACCTAAACTGAACTGTTACAGGGATGAAAGTAAATAGCTCCATTATATTCTGCTTGCACGTCTAATACATTTAACAGGTTTTTTTTATGGTAGGAAGAATCATATAATGATAATCACGCCTTTGGGCGAAGCGGGTAACAGTGTCAGACTCTTACTGACTAAACGACCCACTCCATTCCTTCTTAGCCTTCATACTGGGGTCGGACATTCCTTTCAGAAACCGGACCGGGGCCCCAGTAGGCTTTGGCCCTGCAGTTGGGAATCTAATACAGTTAACAGGTCAAGGTAAGGCTCTGCAATTGAAAAATACACATGGATAGATTTTAGTTAGTAAAAGACTGACATTTCCTTATGCCAGAGCCGAAGTTATTTGCCGGTTGAAAAACAGAATAAGAAGCTCTAGAAAAATTGTTATTGTATCGAGGATACTGATCGTCTAAAAGTTCATAGTGTAGGATGTCACGGGCGATATCAAAATATCAAATGGTCCTTAACTTATTAACGTTTAACATCGTTATCACAAAACGTTACTTTGTAATAAGCGTTAGGAGTATAAGGCTCTAGACAGACGGACCGCAATTCAACTGCAATCCAACTGCAAATTGCATTTCGGATGCAGTTTGAATGCAGTTGACACGACTGCAATAGAACTGCAAACTAACTGTGCAGTCCGATTGAATTTGGATTGCAGTTGAAATGCGGTCCGTCTGTCTAGACCTTAAGTAGAGCAAAAAATGTAGATAGTGAGTTCTTGAATATATCCGAACAGGCACTTCATAGAGGATGATCGTACGTCAGTACCTGGCTATATAAATCACGCCCTTTTGCCACGCACATTACAGAAGTCATTATGTAATGTATCGTGCAATGTAATACGCAATGAAAGAATTAACCGCTCACATTTTCGTAGTGTATCAAGTAATGTAACAGAATTCGCATAGTGCACGCATTGCGCTTGCAACCATGCAGTAGGTACGGCAATTCTAACTTGGCGGGCCTGAAGTTAGACTTCGAACTTTAACAAAAATAAATGGTTTAAAAGTGTTATCAGTTGTTATTGTTGTTAACAACTGTTATAGACATTTATTTATTTTATAATCTTTATGTTTATAAGAGTGCACAAGTGTTAAAGTTCTCAGAACCTGCAATTTGCAGTTGTCATTACTGTTAAAAAAAACACACTACGCGCTATCGACGACTTGGGCTCAGTCCAAACGGTTACCGGACGGCTGGACAGCGAGCTAACCAATACTCGCCGTCCAAAATCTGCTTTATAAATCTTCTATATCTCTTCATTAATATATCACCTGTTAACTGCAAATATATCTTTGCGTAGATCAAGGCTGGTCACCCTGGTAGCTTTTAAATCATAAGGATATAATATCGATTTCTAACACATCTATTTCTATTAATTACGTCAAAAGTGTGTCTAAATTATTTATTATGTGTGATAATTTATGAACACTCAATTCGCGAGAATTAGGTGTATATTTGTTCAGTGTTTAAGTGGTCTGTTTATTATTTTTAAACAATATTAAATAGGTACCGATTTCCATATGACATTATCTAATGTCACCGAACTAGCTCTACATAATAAAACAAAATATGTATTATTTTGACAATACGAATGTATCTACGAAAGCAGCGTAATGGCAATGTTACAACCTAATAATGAATTTATTTAAAAAAGAACACACATTTTAAATTAGTGCATAATTCATGTTCATTCATAAGTTTTTTTTTATAATGCATTCGATTATGTCATATTTTAAGTCTTAATTATAAATTAAATATATTAATGTAACATTTTTCTAATATTTTTATATCTACCAAAATGCTGTTGGGGTTTTCTATAGATATGGTGTTTTCACTTTCTTAAAATTAATTCCTGAACAGCCTACATTCGAAAAAGTTCTGAATGTAGATAGTTAAATCATTGCCTTTATAATATTATGTAGATTTTTCTGAAATTACGCTAATATAAGTTGAACAATTTACCATGGTTACGCGTTGCCCCAACTTGACTTGACTTGAGACCCGAAAATATAATCCACGTCGTACAAATTGAACTAATAACTACGTCATAAAAGAAACTCTTGTGAAAAATATCACGGTCCTAGTCCCAATGGTTTTGGCTGTGTGTTGATATGTCAGTCAGTCAGTTTCTCATTTATATACTAGAGTATCGCCCCAGCTTCGCACGTGCAATACATACCTATATATTACGAATGTTGTATTATACTTATAAACCTTCCTCTTAAATCACTCTATCTATTAAAAAATATTATATCAAAATCCGTTGCGTAGTTTTAAAAATCTAAGCATACACAGGGACCAGTGACTTTATTTTATACTATGGAATGATAGATAAGGATGTAGACAATATTGCCATACAAGATTAGAAATGAAAAAAAAAACTTTATTTATTTTTATACAGATACTTACGAGTTGGTATGTCGTAAATAACTGCCATAAACTACAACATTAATTAAGTACGGCAACAAATCAAGCTTCACAAACAACAAAATATGAATATTCATTTCGAATTTTCGACCTGGCCACACTACACAGAGAGTACCTACCTAATGTAGAAGGCCATTAAAAAATACTTAGCTTTATGCTTATTAAAAAAATTACTAGCTTCTATCAGTAGTTTGACGCGGCTAATAAGTTGAAACATTCGCAACATTTATGCGAAGCCGCTCATTTCAATTGAGATCAGAAAATCGGTTACTGCGCATTTAAAGTCGATCGTCATGATGGTTCAATTTGTGTGACGAGGTTAAACTTGTATACCCAGTTTTCGCGTCTCAATCGAAGTAAAGTGATACATAACTAAGTATAAGTTCCGTTTCTGCTCACGTTTTAGTCACGGGTTTTAGTCTTCATTCATTATTACCAAGCTTACATAATAATGAATGAAGATTTAAACATTTTGATATTGTAGATATTCTTAAATGCTAAATTGATGGCCCAAAATTGAGATGAAAATGTAGACCTCGGTATCTGAATTACATATTTATCCATCTCATAAATAACCATTCATTGAATTTAAAGTCTTATTTTAGTCTAAGATTTACATTAAACGGTCCTTGGGTATATTTGATGACCTCATACTAATTTTATGAATGTTAGAAAATAGATTTTATTACGAAATTATCACGCGGGAATTCGGCCGTTTGCTTGGCCCGGATTAGGCACGGATTTGAAACGTTGCATATAATTTGCATGAAACTTCGTATATTAAACAGCGAATGATCCATGTCCCGTCCGGCCCCGGACGATGTTCGTCTATCTATACGGTTATTACACGGTCCCAACACTCGGTGTATTATAATCATGCAGTGTCCGCACTGTATCATGCTCCGCTCCAGCCCCACCCCGGCCCGGATACGGCTCGGTCTAATATAATTCAACCCTAAGACCGTTCCTCAAGTCGAAACTTGAGGCAAGCCTGTGTCGCACAGTAGATGTCTTTTGGTTGAAATAGTGTTGGTGATGATGATGTCGAAACTACGCCTGTGTACACTGTGACGCTGACGTGACGTGTTCTTAAAATTCTATTCTACTTTGATGTACTACTTTTGTATCTCCAGAGTTAAAAAATACGAAGGTCTGGCCTCTGTGGTGAAGGAAAACATTAGACAAGAAATCAACAATATTTCTTTTTAGCATCTGAGGCGCGTGATGAATAATCGCTTTGTAGACTGCTAAAAATATTTATTGATTCCCTCTCCTAGAGAGGAGGTATGAGTTAATGAGTCCCGGCGTTTTGGGAACATTAAGGCAAATGCGATGCTAGAGCTACAAAGGATTTCAATAATATTATATTTAAAAAAAGTAATTTTCCCGTGTCAACAGTTTAAAAAAAAATTAAATGAATGCGAACCTATTTATAAATGTATTTGTTAACTTTTATGTATCTACAAAAGTGAATTATATCTGAGATATCCAGTACTTATGTGGGACTTTTCTTTCGGAAGAAGGTCGAACGGAATAAGTTAGGCAAATGAAGATGATTTTTAATCGTTAAATAATGAATCGAATGCTAACTTGGCTGACTTGGCACAAACAACTAAAAACCAGCAAAACCAGTGTGGTTTTTGTAATCAAATTATTTTCAAAGTTGATTGATTTTTTTCGAAATTAGATAGCGGTTTATGATGCTTTTAACTTTATGGTTCCTAATCGTAGAAACAAGAAATATAATAAAAGGGGCACGTCACTACAAAATATTAAAATCTACTGATTGATTGGGCCATGTATATTAATTCTGACAATTAGTTTAAGGTCATTTTCGACATATCAATATGGATTCATACATGTAAGTACATAATTATATTGATATTGTATTTCCTATATTGTATGCCATGTAAAGCGTTCTGGCCATAAAATACAGTTAAATAATTAGTTACTAGAGCCAAATAAGGTTTAAGAATTGATAAATTAATTCAAGTCATTTATTTTATAAGGGCAAACATATTGAGAATATTTTTCCGTATAATTATGAAAAAACGATTGTGTCCCTTAATAAAGACCTATGCAATTCCAATGCAAGGAATATAACTCCCACCCAGAGTACAAGAGTACTGGTGTCCCGTCATTACGCCTTAGCTTAGTTAAGTAGCATAATAAGCTGTATAAAAGTTTATTTAGGGCCACGGTACCTACTGGGCATGCTACAATTATGGCGGTAAGTCCGTTCTTTCCTCAAAGAACGGACTTACCGCCATAAATCTATCCAGCCACTCCTCAGTGGCTGGATAGATTTCACGGTGTCCTCACCTTCCGCATGACGCAGGATCTCACCGGACATGGTAGGTTTGGGGATTCCCAGCACTGGATTTGTGCGGAAGTAACGTCCGGGTATCATTACTGTGTGGAACGACTGGAAAATACGGTGGAGCATACGGTAGAGGTATACCCACTTGGGCAGAGCACCGCCGGCCGTGTCCTCGTGGCGATGATCGGCGATAAAGCCGGAAAGGTCCCGCGCTTTTTTCCTTGGCCTGCACCCCTTGGTGCAGGCCAAGGTCTGGAGCGAGAAGGAGTGACAGGAGTCGCCTCCTTTTGCGAAACAATAATGCAATCGGTAGCTCACCGTTTGACTAAAGAAAAGACGGGAGTTGTCAATGGATGATTTCCCACCGAAAACAAAAGAGGCACGATAACTATTTCAATCCCTCACATTAGAAACATTGCATATGCACCAAGCTAGTCATAATAGTATTCTTCGAAAGGTTAAAAAAATAGCTGTTCAACTAAGGACAGAAAGTACCAAGATATTTGTTACAATGTAGAACATACCTATCTAGTTCCGAATGTCCCAATAACATCAATCTGTAAGTTATCATTCAATCAATTAAATTGACGACAAAGTGACCCATGTTGTTTTGTTACAAAAATAAACTGAGACAAAGTGTTGACTTGTTTACATCACAGTTGCTAACTTTTTTAACTTCGCATTGACAAGGTGCATTGACTTCTTATCACTCCTTGTCCTTAAAGGTTATCTATGCAATTCATGTACATACAATAGTACCAAAATAATCGAATGTCATACATATTCATATGTTATTAAACAAACAAATAAATAAAAAATTATGCATGTAAATTTATTTTTTATAAATTGGAACAAGCACAAATAAATAAGGAAAGTTTATGCATGCACGTTTTTTTTAATATAAATTTTAATAAATTGACTTCCTGGTTTTAGGCAGGATTTTTTCGAGTGACGTTAATCAGTGGCAGTTTGAATTTTTCGCAAATTGATTCCTAGTGCTTTTATTGAGGTGAGAAATCATCCGATGACTTTTCCGGGCCTAAGGTGGAGCGAGAGGGCTTTTTCAAAAATGTCCAGTGGTCCTAGCGGTTCGATCCCTGCGGTTTGCAGACAACAATAAGCGCCGTCGACGACTCGGGTTCGGATACATGGTTGCCGAACAGTTGGACGGTGAACTACCCATGGTAAATCTACACCTACGGTAGCTGGTAGCCGGGATTGGGATCACAGTGGCTGGAGTTTCAGAATATCTGTTAACTCTTGCGTTAACACGCCATAATTACGGCGGTAAGCCCTCGCTTTGAGCAGTGGCTGTACAGGGGCCTCACGGCGTCATCATCTTCCACAGGTGCTCACCGGACATGGTAAGTTCTGGTGGTACTTGCAACGGATTCGCAAGGAAGCGACGCCCGGGTGTTGTCACTGTGCGGACCACCTGAAGGACGCGATGGAGTACATGGTATAGGTGTGGCCCGCTTAGGAAGAGTATCGCCTTGTTCTTATAGAGGCATTCGGAGGCGGAGATCTCAAATCAAATCAAATCAAATCAAATAATTTATTGTGATACACAGGTATTATAATAGGTCTTAAATAATATATGTTCATGCCGTGATTCGCCACACAGGGCATACAAATAGAAAAATAAAAACACAAAAATACAAACAACTATTGCTTAATATTACAAATTATAGCCTAATTTGACAGAAAGTCAGTAAGACAGTAATAACAATTTTCTATCAAAAAATTACACAGTTTATGTTTAAAAATATTTATATTCTCACTGTCTTTTATATTTTTTGGAATTTTATTATAAATTTTAGTGGCCATATTGAATACACTTTTTTCATACAATGTGGTTTTAAATCTCCTGCTAACGTTATTATATAATCTACTTCTATTACGAGATCCAGATTCTAAAGTAAATAATGTTGGATTTTGTTTTATGAATAGAGCCGATTCTAGAATATAAATTGATGGAACTGTAAGTAAACCAAGTTTTTTGAAATATTCTTTGAAACTGTCAGTTTTTTTCAAACCACACATAGCACGGATGTGTCCAAGTCAACCTCCCCTGCAAGTTGGGGCACCTGCCGAACAACGGACGAGGCTCTGGCGCTGGCTTTCCCTTTTAGGGTTGGGAGGTCAGACGGCAGTCGCTCCCGTAAAGGCCACAAAAGTCAAATTATCATGGATAGGTCGGAAAAGATAATTGCCACGGATAGGGCGCCGCCGCAAAACGGCGCGCAGGAGATTCGCCCGACTCCTGTGGCAAGTGGGCGAGGGCTACCGTGTATGGGGCGAGCACGGTTAAAGACGCGAGCCCCAGCCCGTAAACTCCGCTTCGCCAGCCTGAACATTGGCACGCTGACCGGACGCGCGAGAGAGTTGGCCGATGTACTGCTTAGGCGAAGGGTGGCCGTGGCATTCCTGCAGGAGACTCGGTGGAAAGGCCGCAGGTCCCGACTCATCGGGAATGGCTACAAACTGATCTATACGGGTGCAGCCGGTGGGGAGAACGGGGTGGCCGTTGTACTCTCCGAGGAGTTTCACGACGCAGTCCTGGAGGTGAAACGCTACAGTGATCGGCTTATGGTCGTAGGTGTGCTTATTGATGGGGTTATAACCCACTTGATAAGTGCCTACGCGCCTCAGGTCGGTTGCAGCGACGCTGAAAAGGCTGCGTTCTGGGATCAACTCGGTGGGGTGCTTCGTGGCATCCCGTTGTCGCAGGGAATCGTTTTGGGTGGTGATCTGAACGGTCATGTGGGTGACAGGTGCAAGGACTTTGAGCATGTTCACGGTGGCTTTGGATACGGTAGCCGTAACGCTGAAGGGGAGACTATCCTCCAAACGTGTGCGGCTGCCGGCCTTGCCATCGTGAACACGTATTTCAAAAAGAAATCCGAACACCTGATTACCTACAAGAGCGGGAGGTACGCTACCCAAATCGATTTCTTACTCACACGGAGGCTATGGTGCCTCCGTAGGGTGGCCAACTGCAAGGTCATACCCGGTGAGAGTCTCACTGCACAACACCGTCTCCTTGTCATGGACTTGCGCGTCAAGCCTAGGGTCAAGGTTGTTGAGCGCCAACAACGCCGTATACGGTGGTGGCGACTGAATGAAGCCACGTCCCAGTCGTTCGCGTCGGCCATCGGCGATAAGTGCGATGGTACCGATGGCGAACCTGTGCAAAGCCACTGGGACAGGATTCAGGTTGCCATCACTGAGGCGGCAAAGTCGGTGCTCGGCTTGTCCAGGGGCGGCCGCAGGTGTGACAAGGAGACTTGGTGGTGGGATGACACAGTCCAGAGGGAGATCAGAGAGAAGAAAGCCCTCTTCAAAACGTGGCAAGCTTCCAAATCTCCCGAAGACCGCGACGCATACAGAACCGCAAAACGTGCCGCCAAGAGGGCCGTAGCCAGAGCCAGACGAGACCACTTACAGCCACTCTATGATAAGTTGGAATCGTCTGAGGGGCAAAAGCTCATTTATAAGTTGGCACGTTCCAGGGTCAAAGCGGCACTGGATATCTCTAAGTGCCGCTGTGTAAGAGACCCTGACGGCAATCTGTTATGCGAGGACCTCGCGGTGAAGGAGAGATGGCGCTCGTATTTCCACGAGCTGCTGAACAAGCAGCACAAAGAGGTGTTGTCTCCGGTTCTCCCTCCAAATCAGGGACTTGTGCCCCCGGTTACGCCTGAAGAAGTGCATGTGGCCCTTCGCCGCATGAAGAACCGGAAAGCTGTCGGTGCCGATGGAGTCCCCATTGAAGCCTGGAAGGCGATGGGTCCTCGTGGTGTGGGCATCTTAACCCACCTATTTAACCGCATGCTCCTCACCGGAAAGATCCCGAGTCAATGGAGACTGAGTATTATCACTCCAGTCTTCAAAGGCAAGGGATCGGTGCAGGAGTGTGGCGACTACCGTGGGATTAAGGTTATGTCCCACACCATGAAGCTCTTCGAGCGGGTGATTGACTCTCGGATCCGACAGGAGTGCACCGTCTCGGGATGTCAATATGGGTTTCGACCAGGCCATGGCGCCATGGATCCCATCTTTGCCCTAAGGGTTACCATGGAGGGATACAGATCGAAGAATACGCCTCTGCACCTCTTGTTCCTAGACATGCAGAAGGCCTTCGACTGTGTCCCCCGTGATGTGATCTGGTGGGCGCTGAGATCTAAAGGAGTGCCCGAGACCTATGTTGACATCATCCGAGATATGTACCGAGACTCCGGTTCTGTGGTTCGGACCGCTGTTGGCGATACGAAACCCTTCCCCATCACCGTCGGAGTTCACCAGGGCTCTGTCCTTAGTCCGTTTCTGTTCAGCGTGGTGCTGGACGTGCTGTCCTCCACCATCAGGGACTTACATGAGCAGCCGCCATGGCTGCTCATGTATGCAGACGACATCGCGCTGGCGGATTCGGACAGTGGGCGCTTGGTTCGACGTGTGGCAGCGTGGAAGGAATCGCTGGAAAACGGCGGTCTGAAGATTAATGCGGCGAAGACCGAGTACTTGGCCTGTAACACAACTAACGCTGCTCCTGTTCGCATTGGCGAAGACACAGTTGAGCGCACGGAACAGGTCAGGTACTTGGGATCGGTGCTCCACGAGTCCGGGGTCGTCGATTGCGACGTCGAGTCGCGTATCTCGGCGGCCTGGGCGAAATGGCGTGAGGTGGCGGGTGTTATCTGTGACCCGAAAATGCCGGTTAGGCTCAAAGGACAGGTCTATAAGACCATCATTAGGCCTGTCCTTTTGTATGGCAGTGAAGCGTGGCCTGTACTTGAACGACATAAGCAAAGCCTGCGTGTCACGGAAATGAATATGCTGCGCTGGATGTCTGGAGTTTCGCGGAAAGACCGCATTAAGAACTCCCGCATCCGGGGCAGCCTTCAGGTCCGTGACATAGCGGATAAACTGCAGGAGGGTCGTTTACGCTGGTATGGCCACGTTTTACGAAAACCGGCAGACTACGTGGGTAACAGATGCCTCGCCATGCCGCCTCCGCCGGGACCCGGAAAACGAGGTAGGCCTAAGAGGCGATGGATCGACGTCGTAAGGGACGATATGCGTGCTAATGGGCTTAAGGCAGAGGACGCAAAAGACCGAGCGAAGTGGAGACGACTAGGCAGGAAAGCGGACCCCGGGCACCGAGGTGAAAGCCAAGGTAGCAACCGGGACTAACGCTAGGCTGATGATGATGATGATGACATAGCACGGATGTATTTCTTTTGACATTTAAAAACCCTGTCCCAATTAGTATCATTGCCCCAAAAAATTATTGCATATCTTAACCTGGAAACTACATAACCATGGTATGCAACAAGCAGTGAGGGGAGGCTGACTTTTTTGGATAGTAGGTAAAGGCTGTAAGATGATTGGGATATTTTTTTGCATAGGAATTCGATGTGGGTTTGCCACTTCAGGTTATCATCTATGTGAACTCCGAGAAACTTAGTTGTTGTGGTTAATTTTACTTCTTTTCCTAAGTATTCTACTTTTCTATCTAATTTGTAATTTATTGACGTGACAACGTCTTAAATTAGGTTGCGGTTGGGAGTCACTTATGAAAAAGTGTAACGCTCGGTAACGTTACGATGAGTCACCGAACGAGAGAGAGGCCCGCCGAATGCCTTGCGTCTCTCTCCCACTCAACTATGATCGGTCTGCCGCGCGCGCAGCACTAGAGAATTAGGACGTTGTCACGTAAAATCTTCGCCCGTAAAACCGACTTTTTTTTTGTTTAAAATGCATTAGTTTCGTTTTATATAAATTTATTAATAAGTTGTTATTTTCTAACCATTCTATTATAGCACATAAGCCTCTATTAATATCACTTTCATTATTATAAACGACTGTGCAATCATCTGCAAATAGCACCATTCTATCATTGGTTGAGTTGGGAAGGTCATTAATATATATGAGGAAGAGCAATGGACCCAAAACACTGCCTTGAGGGACTCCGAATTTAACTATTCTCGGGCCTGATCTATACTCAGTTTCATTTTTAGTCGTAGGACAAATTTTGCTTATGCTTGTAACTTGAGTTCTATTAGTGAGATATGATTTGATTAAGTTAAGAGCATTGCCTCTGATACCATATATCTCCAGTTTATTCAATAAAATTGAGTGGTCTACAAAATCAAAGGCCTTTGTCATATCCATAAACAAAGCGAACGACGGCTGTCTAGCATCTACTCTAGGATAAATCATACTCAAGAAATCATGTATAGCTAGATTTATGGACATATTCTTCCTGAAGCCTTTTTGCTTGTCGGAAAAGATGCAGTTTTTGTCAAAATAGTTATAGAGGTTGCTATAAATAGCCTTTTCAAATATTTTAGAAAATATAGGGATGAGAGCAATCGGCCTGTAATTTTTCATATCCGATTTGCTATCCTTTTTATGAATTGGCTTAATTATAGTGGTTTTTAAAAATGACGGAAAGATACCTTGTTCTTTAATAATCTTTAATCTTTAATAATCTTTATTGGCATAAAAAATAGGTACAATAGAATGAAGTCCCTGGCTCCCATACTAGGTGAAATACCTGTGTTACAGGATCCAGTGCCCTCTGCCGTATCGTAGTAAACTATGTACAGTTTTATGCGGAGATATTATTTACAAATTTATTTTAAAGGAATATAAAACAAAAACTTAAAAAGAAAAAAAAAATCAAAACAAAGAAAAAGTAAGTGTGTAGAGTGTTGTGAGTGCGTGTATGTGTATATGAGCGTGTGTATGTTAGTGTGTGGGTATATATATGAGTGAATGTTAGTAAGGGTATCTGTAAAGGCATTAAAGAGGAGGTTAAGTGCGTCTTCTTTCGTGAATTATTATGTAACTGGAGTTAATATTTTTTCAGTTTCTTCATAGCTTAGAGACTGTAACCATTCTTTGAGCACCAGCTTGACTTTAGGCAGAGTAAGTGTGTATATTTTTAGTGCTTTATTTAACATGTTATACATTTGTGAGGCCTGAGCTAGAAAATGTCGTCGTGCAAGCGCTGATCGACATCTGACAGTATTACAAACCGGAAAGCCGGTACGTCGATTGAGGATTTGTCTATCAATTGGCAAAGTGGAGTGTCGACGTAAGGTAGCACGGAGAATGTAGACTTGTCTCACTGTAAGCACTTTTGCCTCCTTGTATAACTGGGAGGTTGGATAGTCTCGTTTGCGAAAGAACATTACTTTAAGGACGGCGCGTTGGGCACGTTCTACCCTGAGCATCACGGTTTTAAAGGTCCCTCCCCAAACCGGAATGCAATAGGAAATCACCGACTCGCAAAGAGAGCGATATACAAGGGTTGAAGTTTCCAGGTCCGCTGAGTGTCTAAGTTCTTTAAATAGATAGATAAGCTTCCGGAGCCTAGCGCATATGATATCAGTGTGCACTTGCCAATCCAATCTTTCGTCAATATGAACACCTAGATACTTTATATTAGGGACTATCGTGAGAGGAATGCAGTTGCATTGTGAGCTATTCTGACATGTATGAGCTATGATTTTGTTGGAAAGTGAGGGAGGTTTAGGTGAGTTTGGAGGTTGAAACTGAATAACTTTAGTTTTGGAGATGTTTAGCGTCAAAAGGTTGTCCGAAAGCCAGTCCATAGTGATCTTCAAAGACCTTTCGGCACTTGTTCTTGCTGTAATCCAGTCTTCTTCATATATCAAAAGAACCGTATCGTCTGCGTAGGTAAAAATATCACAGTGATGGAGAGATAATTGGCAGAGGTCATTTATATATATTTGGAAGAGGGTGGGGCCCAGAATACTCCCTTGCGGAATGCCGTAGTCAATAAATTCTTCATTACTGAATTCGGAGTCAATTTTTATATATTGGCTACGCCCCCGCAGATAATCCTTAAATATATCTAGGGCTAATCCACGTATTCCCATATGTTCCATTTTAGCCACAAGTCTGGGGATAGAGACGGTATCAAAAGCTTTGGTCAGATCCAAGAAGACTCCGTAGCATCTGAGCCGATTGTCCAGTTTACTGACTAGTGTATTTGTAAAGTCAGTCTCGTCAAGTCGTCCTCTGTAGATATACCTGTACGAAAACCATATTGGTTGCATGCTATAAGTTTATTTACTGATAAAAACTTTTTTAACTGAGATTTGTGTTGAGAATTCTTTCTAAAATTTTTGATAAGGCTGTAAGAACCGAGATGGGGCCATAATTTGATACATCGTCTCTAGCCCCAGTCTTGTAAATCGGATGGACTATTGCACGTTTAAAAGCCCCAGGAAATGTGCCAGAAGTAATTGCACAATTGCAGATATGCGTTATAATGGGAGCTAAGGCGATACTAGATTGCTTAATTATCTTCGAAGAGATATTGTCCCATCCGGTTGCGCAATCGCTCCGCAAGCTTTGTATAATTCTTAGCACCTCTGTTTCGTTTACAGTGCAAATACTGAGGGAGTTTAAAGGGGATGGAAAATTGAAAGAGTAAGAGGATTGGCTTTTGGAACTGAATTTTGACGCTAGGTCCTTACCTATATTGACGAAAAAGTTATTGATGTTATTTAAAGAAGAAGCTATGTTATCAGCAGATTTTAAAAGAGCGTTACATGATTGCCTTTGAAGATTATTATTTGTAATTGACTTAATTATTTTCCACGTAGCCTTCGGATTATTTTTCGCTTTTCGGAGTTCAGATTTTTCATACGATCGTTTTAATTTCTTAATAAGAGAGTTGCAAAAGTTGCGGTATCGTTTGTATGATATTTTTAAGGTAACATTATCGGGAGATTTCTTAAGCTGCCGATGCATTTTGTCTCGGTTCCTTAAACAGCGAAGTAAGCCTGGAGTCAACCATGGTTTAATTATAGTTTTTCTATTTGGGGCTGGCACTATCTTAGTGTGTGTAGCTAAAACTGTTTGAATATTTTTAATTAAAATATCGGTTGCCAAGTTAGGGTCCGATGTCTCAAGTACAGGGTTAAAATCGTAATTATCAATTTCATTTTTTATGGACTTATAATCATATTTAATCGATGTCTTTTTAGACGAGCATGGGACTTGTTTGCTTGTGTTTAAAAACAGGGTGACTGGGAGATGGTCTGTAACGTGGGTGTCTAGTACGATAACATTAGCCTGTGATTTCGTTTTTATCATAACATGGTCAAGACAATTATCTTCTCTGGTTGGGAGTGTATGGGCGGGTAATAAACCAAGTGTGGCGGTACAATTTAGGTAGTCATTTGCATGTCGATCTGTACTACCAGGCTTTATGTCAATATTAATGTATCCGATTAAAATTATATTATTGTAGGATTTATGAGAAGTAACTATTTCACTTAGACTAGAGTAGAAATTATTGGGATTCTGGTAGGAAGGGGATCGGTACACTGCAATAATAGTAGTATTTTCAAAACTAGTTACCAAACAGTTGGCATCGAGGATCTGTGGTTCATGGGTGATGCAGTTTGAGGTATTTTTAGCATATATTACGACACCATCGTTTTTTATGGGGTTATTCTTTGTTGAAAAAGATGTATAGCCCTGCAGAATAGGAAGCTGACCCGACACTTGCAACCAACATTCCGTAAGTATTATGAAATCAAAGTCAATCTTTGTAACAGATAGAGTAATTAAAAATTGATCGATGTTCTTTTTTAAGCTCCTGATATTTATATGAACTATACGAAGGGCTTGATCGCTGAAGGTTTTTAAATTTCCATCCGGTCTAAGTGTTTTAGAATCTGCGACTGCAATGTTGTCAATTTCCAGAGAAATTTGATCAAGGTCCGTGAATTTTAATTATAATGAAATTGAAGGTGATTACTGCGTGAACGAAAAGTTTATGTATACCTGTTAAAACAGCACTTTGAACCCTTAATAAACGATGTGTGTTATGAATTCGAAATGAGATTTTAAGTGTTTGTGTGTGTGAATGATTTATTTTTGTGTAGTGGTGAGTAGATCTATAATGTTGTGAAAGTGTGGAGTAGATTATTGAAATGTTTAGTATGCAATAAAGAAACAAAACTAAATATGACAAACTAAGAGCAATTCCTAAAAATAGTTGCTGGATAAGTGAAGTTGCTAGTCAATCCTTACGGTGAAGGCTGTCCAGGTCTGCTTCGTTTTTTATAATGACGTGACGCTCTCCATCTGCTTTCCTTAGCAGCACTTTGCCGTAGGACGTCCAGCAATATTTAAAATGATGGTTATCAGCAAAATGTCGTGCCAAGTAGTAAATGCGCTGTTCCTTCGGAGCAAGCTTTTCTGATATATATATGGGTTTACTCGGTCCGTCAATTTTCAATTGTTCAAAGCAGAGATTTATGATGTGACTCAGTATGGGAAAGATTATATGACTGACTTGTTTTAAAATTGATATGCAAATATCATCATAACCAGTGCTTTTTGTATTTTTTAGGTTATTTATGATTGAAAAAATTTCGGTTGGGTCGACTGGGCCAAGAAAAAAAGAAAATGGGGTCTCTCGTGCTGGGTCTTGATAGAGGCCACGGACCAGAGCGAGGAGGAGTAAGAGACGAAGTAGTAATGCTGCAAAGGCCACGGCGTTCACGCCTCAGCCACAGTCGCCATGTCTCCGATCCTGATTTCCGGCCACCGTAAGCACGGGCTTCAGGACAGCGAGCAATGGGTAGCTCACTGCCCGATAATCCGTGAACTTTCCGGACCGAGCTCAACAACAGCGCAAAGTATTCCTGCTTGCCTCAAGGATTTGTCGCAAATTAGAGGGGCCTAGCAAAGTCGAAGCCCCATGGGGCCAAGGGTTAATGCGAAAGAAAATGACGACAAAGAACGACGAAGACAAAGAAGGAAAGGGGTGTGTTGTTTAGTCAGTAAAAGTCTGGCTTTATTTCCCGCTCCGCCCAAGGATTTGTCATTGGATGATTTTTCGAACCATAAAAAAAACCTAAGCGGGACATACTTCCGCCATACTAGTGAATATTGTTACGTAAATTAGTGTAGCTTCGTCTCAAGTGTCTACAAAATTGAAAATTATGTGGAATCATTGAAACAGGAGCAATCTTAGTAAAATAAAATTGAGAACTTTGACTACCTCAGTCAGCTGCCTCGATGTGTTTTGTTTATGGTGTACCTACAATAAAGAGTATATCTATCTATCTACATTATCTGCAAAATACTACTCAATCATTTGATTGTGTTTCATCCGAATTCCAATTGAAAAAAGAAAATAAATGACTACATATAAGAATATAGACAGAAATCCCTACGTATTATCAAACTCTTTCTAAACTAGACTCCGACTAAAAAAACCGTGAAAAAACTAAAAAAAAATAAGAGATGATTTCTATTCAAATTTGTCATCAGATTATATTGAAATGGTTTCTTGTATTACACTAGTTGCCATAGTGAATGCTTTGAAATATTCTTGAAGAAAAGTCACCAACCTCAAATAGAAACATAATCTTTTGCAGACTAATAAAAACATAATAGTTATAATTAAGGGCATAGATTGAATATAATGATAAGACAAATGTATATAGAATATGTACGTAAATTGCTGATTTACAAATGTCATAAGTATCGAATATACTTATTATTGTTACCTTGAGAATTATGCAGGATGAAACCACACACTTTATTCTAAAACCAGCGTTTTAGTTATAAACAGTTAATTCGTTCTTAATTGAATTTAAATTTTAGCATTAATACACCAAAACACATATTTTAAAGACAACGTATTAATAATTTTCACAAAATAAAATCAGTGCTGTTGATTGAAATAAAACCGTTCTTTTTTTAAATTTCGCGCGCTTAGTTTTTACTTTTTGTTTTTTTTTTTACAGTTTACGGTTGATCGTGAAATTAGATGATAGTATTTTTAATTTTTTTATGTCATCGGGTGGTGATTATTGTTCTTTTTTTAAACTGTATTGCTTAGCATAATGTGATGTTTTAATATTATGAAAAAAAAAATATTTAAAAAAATGTTAAATTAAATGTTTTAAATTGATAATTAATAAAATAAACACTTACCTGTGAAAATATTACTCTGGATCGACTGGGTGGCTTTTGGTCCTCGGCTGTCGTCATTTTGTTTTTTTTTTTAAATTTGTTATATGGCACACTGCACTATTGTAGTAAGTTATGAAAACACAACAATCCTGTTTTATGGAGTTATTGACACTGCTCGCACTTAATATTTGTAGAAGATTTATTGGGGCTTTCTGATAACATTAACTAGATAGCCGTCTAACCGCTTGAGCGTTCGCGCATTTTGATTTATCAGCTGAAACGTCACGTGATCAAAAAAAAAATGGCGGCCGCCTCGCGATTATCAGCTTTTTAGACATTGGGTTTCAAATATTTTGTTGAGAGCGATAAACATTGACTATAGTTGAAAGTGTTGAAAATAGGATACAAGTGCATACGATGGAGTTCGTTATAAGAAGTTCTTAAGCGATTCTTGAACGTTCATTATATAGTTTTGTTTCCAACTTATAAAAGTGTAACTTGATGAGAGTTAATTAATTGTTTTTTTATTGTCATTATGTTTTAATTTAATTCTAATGACGCGCTCGTATAATCGACATTGCACAATTCTGATATTATTATGACGAGTTTTGTTTCACTAATAATAGTAATAATGTTAATTTGACATTTTGAAATCTTAAAAGCTTATTGTTGACTTAGCAATAATATAGCCACAGTGTGTTCTACATTAAGTGTTTCTTGTAATGTGATACATATAACCTATAAAGTATATCTATTATTCTTTATGTAGATCTTTTTAATCATACTTACAAATTTTCAAAAAGTTATTTTTTGCACGTTTGTAGCGACATCTACGTCGCGACATATTCAATAACTTGTAGCGCGATATCAGATTTCTTCACGCGATTAGAAAATAAATACAACAATCCAAAATCATCTATTACCTATACTCTATCTATTTTGGTACTTAGTTTATTAAGAACAAGAAGAAGACACCGGGGTTGGCACACCTCTTGTCTCTTAATTGTATCTGAAATTATGGTACTCGAAAGGTTATTTAAACATAAACTGGTGTTTTGATTGCACAAGTTCATAAACTATTGTTTTCCTTTTGGAAATCATCCAATAACTTCACGCCCTAGGCGAATCAAGAGGGATTATCGAACTTTTACAAACTAAAATCCACCCATGCTCCTCCAGGTGCCTTTTACATTCCAGAGTTTTAGTGCTGATTGCGAAGCTGCGGTGACTCTTAAATTGTATGAAATGATTAGGGCTCATGAATATTTTCTATATTTATAGGTTTGTAACAACAATAAATCTATTTGGAATTATGTACTTTTTATATAGCATAGGCTCATAATTTATTTTCATTTTTTTATGGTAGATAAAAATCATCCAATGACGAAACCTGCCCTTGGGTGAAGCGGAAAACATTGTCAGATTCTTACTAACTAAACAACATACCCCCTTCCTACATCGCCATCTATACCAGGGCTACAACCTTTCTTTCAGACTCGAACCCTTGACCCCAGTCGGCTTCGACCCAGGGCCATGAACAGGGTCCCTACGGTTTGCTGACAAATGCTTGAGGCGTGCGGGAACAGTACGCGCCGTCGACGACTACGCCTGGTCTGGACGACAACAAGAAGACCGGACGATAGACTCACAATTTAGATTTTTGAGGATGTATTAATTTATTTTATAAAGAAGCAGGAGGCGAACACTTTATTTGCCGACATAGCACCAAAAATCCCGTAACTAAAGTGGTAATGAGACATTGCCCGCAGAACAGATGGCCATTGGGGCCTAAAGGTTCTGGAGAGGCGAACCTAGCAAAAGCTGCGGGAATCCGAAGGATTCGAGACGCACAGGACCGTCCATTGTGGCGACACTTGGGGGAGGCCTATGTCCAACATGGCTATGATTATTATTATTATATTTTTTTGATGAAGGTGAAGGTGTGTATTTTTTATGATTAAAAATATTTGAGTCGTTTTTTTTTAATTGTTTCATGTTTAGTGCCAACGAAACATTAAGTGCAACTAAAAATCAAAGAACAATAAAGTCAACGTATGGATAAGTTTTATTTTTTAAAAAACCAGAATATTATTTCTAAATGAGAAATTAATTGATTTTCACCGAGTGGTGATCAATTTAAATGTCTTTAAATTAGTGCATTAGATAATTGGATCGAGTAACTACATAAATAATCGAGTTAAATCGAGAAGTTTTTTTACAGGATTTATTTCCATAACCATTTTTTTTTCTCAAAGTTAGTTCATAACGCAAAATCATAGAAAAACACATAAATTTTCATCTGAATTTGGATATTATGTAAAACCAAATAATTATGATATTTTGGGATCATGCTTAATGTATTAAACATTCAAAAACAATTTAAATAATCCAGTGATATTATAGATGCACTGATAATATGGCAAACTGAATATCGAGGATACTGCCTATCTGCAAAAATAAATCCCTGCCCGAACTATGTGCCATAGAGTCCTCATTTTCTGATTGACGCAAGTCCTCACCATACACGGGAATCCCGGGAGATACCGGTTTCTGATTCAGTGGCAAGAAACACCCGAATGTCACCATTGTGTGAATCGAACAGAGAACACGGTGGAGTACCTATACCTTAGAAATCTATCCCGCTTGGACTCCGCGATACCGTGTCCTCGTGGAATAGATCAGAAGATGCGACCGTACTCAGAAGTGAGAGTTTTAGGAAGCAGTTGCAACCTTTTTCGCCATAGTAATGTGAAAGAAGGAATTCAATCTTGAGCCCAGCTTCCTCTGCAGAAAACGCTATGCTAGTATCTAAAGTTGCAGAAGAATTGTAATGGGCAGCTCGCCCTCCAGCCGTCTGGTAAAGTCTAAGTCTGTGGCGCGTCGTATTGACCGCGCCTCGAAGGAATTTTAACAAATCTGAAGTCACTCCGTAAGACCAATTCCTGGTAGGGCTTCGGGAATATTTGAAAGAATTACGCTGAACCGCTAAGGGTGACTGATGAATACAGGTACCGTAGGGGCCCAGCAAGGTCTGATACTGCGGGGGTCATGGATTTGCTTCTGAAAGGAAAGCTGGAAAGAGCTAGGAGTGGGTTTTAGTCAGTAAAAGTCTGACGCACTAACCCGCCCCGCCCATGGGAGGGAGATATCATTGCATTATTTTCCAAAAAAAAGGGTACAGGTTGGGTTTAGTCACCCAGAGAGAGAGAACTTATTTTATTAAAACCCATCTCTTTTTTCTTTCATAAAATATAGCTGTGAGACTGTAAGTACTCATAGGTAGGCGTTACTTAACCCTACAAAAAGCCTGTAGGTAATTCAGGATTTCAAACAATGTATGTGACGTAAGTTCCTTCGTAGTAGGGGTGTACCTACACGTGTTTTTTCATCACGTTGGTTACATTTTGATCATTTTAATCCCGTGGAGGGTCGATCTGGTACATGAAACACTATCTATTTGTAAGATAAAAATTAAGTACTTGTTTTTTATAACTTTTTTTTCTTTTTACAACAACAAATTTTTATAACTCGGATTAATATTTTTAATTACGGTATTCGAAAGATTGCACAAAAGCTCACAATCTACATGCAAAATTATGAAGCAGTAAACAGCAGAACAGAATATATTCCGTGCTGTCGACGCGATGAAGCGTCAACGACACGACGACGGTACGATTTAGCCATTTCATTTTCGTAAGTTTTGTGGAGGCTCCAACCGCGCGTGAACGTGAATGTGGACGGTTTTCGCAGTGTGTTCGCGTGGTACTTGTGTACTTTATTCATGGCGTGAATACGCGCGTTAATTCACGGCACTAATGTTGAGACGCCATTACAAGCTGTATAATACGTTGTGCCGGTTTTAAGTTCTAGCATCACAATTTTCACGGTAACGGCAAATATATTAAAACTAGCTTTCTGCCACGGCTTCGGCCCGAGTGTAAGTAGGTTTCTCTACACAAACTTTTGACCCCGGTTTCATCCCCTAAGGGGGTAAATTTTGTAAAAATCCTTTCTTAGTGTTCGCTTATGCCATTAAAGTAAACCTTGTGCAAAATTTCACGCTCCGTAGTTTCAGTAGTTTCGGCTGTGCCTTGATGTCAGTCAGTCAATTTCTCCTGTTATTTATAAAAAAGAATAAGAAATATTCTATTTTTGTTATGGTCACATAGATGATAGTAATAAAACTTTACTAGTACCTAATTAAGTAACCTGTTTAATGCCTGCTCAGTCATTTTGTCAAGTCAATATTGAATTTCTGATAAGCGACGACATTATTCAATTTAGCACGGCTATACTATATTTATGTAGATTTACTCCTAAAATAAAGAATAGGCAATACAAGAAAAAAAAAATGTCGACGCTTATCAGAAATTCAATATTAAATTGATAACTCTTACAAGGGTTCCGTCTTGTCCTTCACTTAATATCTGTCAAGGCTCTTTATTTCGGTATCTCGTGCAGTTATTTATCAAGTTGAAATTAGTGCCATATAAGCTAATACTCAAGTCTGCCGTTCCTTGAAACTGTGAAATATTCAAACTTCTAAGTTAATGACAAAAAAAAAGATGTTTGCGTACCTATAAGTCGCAAAAAACGTATGGGCAATTCGACACTCTCAAGGGAATAAAAATTCATCTTTGTTGATTCCGTTGTTTTAGAATCCTGAAATTTGGCACTAATCAAGGCCTTACAAAAATGGGAATAAATCTAAATAATGTTTTGTAGCTACGTCATAAAAAAAATGCGATGCGTAAAAATCTTACAGTCTCGATTTGTGAATTGAATTGTTTTCGTAGATAAATTTGTATGGAACCCTCAGTGTGCGATACTGCCTCGCACTTGCCTAATTTTTTTTATAAGCACCCAGAAATAGGAGCCACGTGGAGCTGGGCTTGGCGCGGGTAAGAAGAATTGGTTTGGCCTAAGCGGAACTAGTTCACCCTAAAATCGGGTTCGGTTAATGACATTATATATATTTATACTTTTTTTTTTATGGCAGGTGAAAATCATCGAATGACGAAACCCGCTCTTGGGCGGAGCGGGAGACCAGTGTCAGACTCTTACTGACTAAAAAACCTACCCCGTACCTTCCTTGCCTTATTCCTAGAGTCGAGGTAACAGTTTGCACCACCCTAGGCTCCAGGAGGCTTCGACCCTGAAGGGCCCCTGCAGTTTGCTGACAACTCCTTTAGGCGATATATATCTATACTAATATTATAAATGCGAAAGTAACTCTGTCTGTCTGTCTGTTACGCTTTCCCGCTTAAACCTCTCAAACGATTTCGACGAAATTTGGCACAGACAATCTTTAGACCCCGAGAAAGGACATAGTCTACCTTTTATTGCGAAAAAAGACGCAGACGAAGTCGCGGGTACCAGCTAGTAGGTATATATATATATAGATACCTATCAAATCTAAGCAGTTGTGACCGAATGGCAGCTCTCGGTAGGACTCGAACTAACGAATTGTAGGACGCGGGTTAAAAGCCAGCCAGGCGCATTTCTTTATATAATTTATTTTATTACCACTGTTCTCAAAACGGTAAAGGAAAACATCGTGAGGAAACCAGCTAGTCCTAGAACCATAAATTCGAAGACATGTGATATCTACCAACCCGCACTGGGCCCATGTTGTGGATCATGGCCCATTCCCTCTCTTAGAGAGGACGTCTGAGTCCCAGCAGTGAAAACATTATAAGGATGAGGTTATGCTTCTCACTATAATAATATAAGTTCATATTTTGGTAGCAGGTACAAACTTACAGTCAGCAGCGCACCAGACTATACAAATCTGTCAGATTTCTCTAATACATTTTGAACTTTGTTATATGTAGAATAGAATAGAATAGAATAGAATAGAATAGAATAGAATAGAATAGAATAGAATAGAATAGAATAGAATAGAATAGAATAGAATAGAATAGAATAGAATAGAATAGAATAGAATAGAATAGAATAGAATAGAATAGAATAGAATAGAATAGAATAGAATAGAATAGAATAGAATAGAATAGAATAGAATAGAATAGAATAGAATAGAATAGAATAGAATAGAATAGAATAGAATAGAATAGAATAGAATAGAATAGAATAGAATAGAATAGAATAGAATAGAATAGAATAGAATAGAATAGAATAGAATAGAATAGAATAGAATAGAATAATACTTTATTGTACACTAAAAATAGTAACAATTACATAGGAACTTATATGAATGGGTACAAAGGCGGTCTTATCGCTGGCAGCGATATCTACCAGACAACCTTAGGATGGAGTATGAGAGCTTTTTTTTTTTTTTTTTTTATGGTAGGTGAAAATCATCCAATGACGAAACCCGCTCTTGGGCGGAGCGGGAGACCAGTGTCAGACTCTTACTGACTAAAAAACCTACCCCGTACCTTCCTTGCCTTATTTCTGGAGTCGAGGTTACAGTTTGCACATACCCTCTAGGCTCCAGGAGGCTTCGACCCTGAAGGGCCCCTGCAGTTTGCTGACAACTCCTTGAGGCGCGCGGGAACGGTGCGCGCCGTTGACGACTTGGACTCGGTCTTACCAGACGATCGGACGGCGAGCTACCCATTGCTCACCGTCCGCGAGCCAGTGTCTACGGTGGCCGGATATCGGCAGGATCGCGGCGGCGACGGCTACGGCGAGTACGCCGTTGCCTTTGCCTTATGCGGTCGGCCTCCTCCTTTACGAGCATTACTGCTTCGCAGAAGGAGGCGACCGCCTGCCATTCCTCTTCGCTGCGGACCATGGCTTGAACCAGGGCCCGGCGCGAGAGGTCGCCGCCGCCGATCACCCCCACGAGGACACGGCGATGCTCTTCCCAAGCAGGGCACACCTCCACCGTGTGCTCCACCGTGTCCTCCGGGCTCGCCTCACAGTGGCGACACCCGGACGTCTCTTCCGCACGAATTCGGTGCAGGAATCTCCCGAACTTCCCATGTCCGGTGAGAACCTGCGTCATGCGGAAAGTGAGGACGCCGTATATTATGGTTAAGAATTGAAAATCGTTTGCAGAATTTTGACAGTTTGTTGTAGTCTGATGTGCTGCTTACTGTACAATTATATTAGTAAAAAAATATACATTTTTGACGTCGTTTTTCACGTCCATGTACCTACAAAAACAGGAAACGGATGAAATTTGAAGTGCTGCCAAACTAGTTTAGTGAGAAGCTAAACTTCAGCGTGCCTATCAGATCGTCAAGCATTGTTTGACGTCATCATTATAACCGGTTTGGGTATTTCTAGATTCTTGGGGTCTATCGCCTGATACTCGTATCACGCAAAACTTTTCTACGCATAACGTACCATAAAGTATTTTACGCATAAATGAAGTTCATGTTTGTTGCGGGCCTTGGTAGAGGCTATGGTCCGGAGCGAAGTAGAGTAACAGGCAGTCGCGTCCTTTTGCGAAGCAGTTATGCTAGCAAAATAGGAGGCCGACCGTATCAGGCAAAGGCAACGGCACTCACGCCGCAGCCAACACCGCCGTGTCTCCGATCCAGATTACCAGCCACCACAGGCGCGGGCTTGCGGCAGATCGTCGACGAGGAGTTGTCAGCAACTGTAGGGGCCCAGCAGGGTCGAAGCCTTCTGGGGCCAAGGTTTCATGCGAAAGCGGAACACCGGGGCCCCGGAACTAAGGCAGGAAGGAACGGTGGGTCGTTTAGTCAGTAAAGTCAGTAAAAGTCCGACACTGCCTCCTACTCCGCCCAAGGGCGGTATTCGTCATTCGACGATTTTTCCCACCAAAAAAATAATTCTAGCAATAAAGATTTTTATTATATTAAGTTTATTAATTTTTGTATCTTACTAATATTATAATTGCGAAAGTTACGATGTTTGGATGTTTGTTACATCACGCCAAAATGGCTGGACGGATCTAGATGAAATTTGGCATAGGCATAGGATACACTCCGGAATAGGACATGGGCTACTTTTTATCCCGGAAACCCCAACCCCAATACCACGCGGGCGAAGCCGCGGGCAAAAGCTAGTATGTAAATATACACAAAAATTATAATTCTTACATACATTAGCATATAACAATCATTTTTATAGTCTCGTGTTTTGTCTCTCACTTTTATTACACCTACCACTACTTTGTACCCGACTACAGCAAAGCCAAAGGAGAGTTATGATTTTGACAGGCAATGTATTTATGCACAAATGTACAGAAGCGGACCTAATTAATGCCTTAGGCTTTTTCTACTAGTCAACCTTAAGCCCCTCGCCCACGGTGACTTTTTGTAGCGATTCTGTCGGCCGTTCGCTTCGATACACTCGCTATGTGCGCGTTGGCACCTTTTTAACCGACTTCAAAAAAAGGAGGAGGTTCTCAATTCGATTGTATTTTTTTTTTTTATGTTTGTTACCTCAGAACTCCGTTGTTTATGGATGGATTTGCAAATTTTTTTTTGTACTTGAAAGGATATGCTTCCAGATTGGTCCCAAAATCGAGTTTTGATGATGGGATCCATGAGAAATCGAGGGAACTCCTCAAATATTATAGGCAACTATATAGTTTTTTTTTATATTTTCATCGAGAACTCAAGCATTTACAGTCAAAAAGTAACATTTGATGAGGTGGAACTGGTGAAGAAGATCCGAAATGGCTAACGAAACTTGACACTCGCATAGATATCACAATCAAGCTAGTTAAGCAACTATGAAAATGCACTATAAACCAATGATCTTAAATAATTATGTTGAAAATGTTATCATCGAACTGATCTGATGATGATGATGGAGCTGGAAGGTAGGCACTGGAACTGCGTAACTAATTAATATATCCTAGCCGTGTTTGGGCTTGTTAGAATTGTCATAAGATGCACTTTGGCTGTAAGGTACTATTGAACTGATGTGATGATGAAGCTGGAAGGTGGAAGGTCGGCATGGGAATTTCAAAATAAAATAATATATCCTAGCATTGTTTGAGCTTATTAGAGCTGTCATGGGCAATGCTGTCAAGGGCAATGGAAAGGGCTATGCTCAGAGTTTCCTTGCGTGTTCGAATCAGAAATGAAGAAATGCGCAGGAGAACCAGGGTCACCGACATAGCCCGAAGAATTGCCAAACTTAAGTGGCAGTGGGCAGGGCACATTGCTCGTAGAACAGATGGCCGATGGGGCCGAAAGGTTCTAGAGTGGCGACCGCGCACCAAAAGACGTAGCTTTGGAAGACCTCCCAAAAGGGGGACCGACGACCTGGTGAGAATCACGGGAACGCGATGGATGTGAGTCTCACAGAATCGGTCGTTGTGGCGACGCCTGGGGGAGGCCTATGTCCAGCAGTGGACGTTTTCTGGCTGAAATGATGATGATGATGAGAGCTGTTATGAGATGTACCCATGAGATGAATCATAAGTATTTCATGCATCATATCATCTCTCCACGAGATCAAAACGATTACACTGTAACAATGTACCTATAATATGTATTCCTACTTATATGACATTGGTAACTTTTCCAAAAGAAATGTAGGAACGATATTGACTTCGTTGCCATAACACATTATAATAAAAAACACTAAACGGCTACAAATAAAAAAAACTTTTTACAAAAAAAAAACCGCCTTCAAAAAAAGCCAAACGATAAAAGTTCCTACACTAAAAAGTTGAAAATAAAAATTTGAATTGCTGTAAAGAAACTTAATTTATAGGTAAACTTAGTCGACATTAATATTTTGCAAATATTCTAAATTTATTACTTATTTTTGGAGTACAAATCGCCGTCGGCCCGGGGCTTAAGGTTGACTAGTAGTAAAGGCCTAAGGCATTAGGTCCGCCTCTGTACCTTTGTGTACATGTGCATAAAGTATTAATAAAAAGATTAGTAGAATAGAAGATGAAATACTGTGATATACAAAAAAATCAGTAAGTAACGGAAAAGGTACACGTCCTTTCAATGTAACATTATTTCTTCTAACATACAATTTAATTTAATTACTATCAATTTAAATCGTGTCAATCAGAAATAAAATTAACATTGATTATATTTTTGGTTTGGATATTAGGTCATTTAAGCAATGTCTTTGTATAAACAGTTAATTTATTAAACATTACAATATGGAAGTACCTACAAATTCTAATGTTTTTGTATTCATCATCATCAGCCTTTATAATAGATACCGTAGGGACCATGCAGAAGGGTCGAAGCCAATCAGGGCCACGGGTTTGCGTCTGAAAAGGAAGGCTCTGGCCCTGGTATGTATGGCGATGTAGGAACGGGGTAGGTTGTTTAGTCAGTAAGAGTCTGACACTTGTTTTCCGCTCCGCCCAAAAGCGGGACTCGTGATTGGATGATTTTTACCTACCATATAAAAAGCCTTTATAATGGCCAATGCGGATTGGTGAATGTCACATGTCTTCGAATGTTTAGTTCTAGGACATGCCAATCTCTTCACGATATTTTCCTTCACCGTTTTGAGAGCAGTGGTGATTAAATAAATCACACAAAGTAATGCGCCTGGCTGGGTTTGAACCCAAGAGCTATAACTTGTATGCTGAGGACGCTACCTCTCGGCCACCACTGCTCTCCGTTTTTCGTTTTTTTTATTATTTAACGGTTTCGGAAAAGTCAACGCTACAAAACAACTTCTCAGCTCTATTTTACCACTGGAAACAGCACCGCCGCAGCCGTGCTCTCGTGGGGGCGATCGGAGGCGGCGATCTTTTGTGCCGGGCCCTGATAGAGGCCATAGTCCGAAGCGATAAGGTTTGGCAAAGGATCGCCTCCTTTTGCAAAGCAGTAATGCTAGCAAAGGAGGAGGCTACGCGTGAGGCAACGGCCTTCACGGCCCAGCTGCCGCTGCGATTCCTAACCCGATTTCCGGTCACCGTAGGCGCAGACTAGCGGCCGTTGGGGATGAAAGGTTCTGGGGTGGGGCTGCATACTGGAACATGCAGCATTGGAATGCCTCCTACAAGTTGGACCGTCGACCTGCTAAGCTAGCGGGAATCTGATGCAGGAGAGACGCACCGCCGGACTGTTCACTGTGGTGACATTTGGAAGACCTTTTGTTTCACACTTTTTTTTTATGGGTAAAAATCATCCAATGACGAATCCCTTGGACGGAGCGGTAAATAACGTGAGACTCTAACTGACGGAACAACCCAAGCCTTGCCTTTATATCAGGGCCAGAGCCTTCCTTTTAGTCGCGAACCTTTGGCCCCAGTAATCTTCGACCCTTCTGCAGGGCCCTTACGAGACCTATATCTAAAAGTAGAACTCTTTGAGCTGAATGGAATGATGATGATGATGACTATGGAGTTATTATTAACAGTTCCATTTGTTTCGTCGGTCTAGTGGTGAGATTCTACTCCTCAATGACGTATTTGTATGATAAAAATAATTCGTAGAATCGCTAACTGGTTTTGATTTTTATTAACTATGCCATTTTAACATGTTACTAAGTATATTTAGTACAAACTGGAAATCTATTTTAAAATTGAACTGATAATTTTGTTGCTAAAACATAATAAATAATCTCAGATCTCAAGTAAAGTCCTAGGACGGTTCTCATGAGGAGGAAATTATAAAAATGTTTAAAAAAAAATTGCACACAATTTACAAAAAGTTTTCCAAACTGTGAATATTAATTTACTAGCTGTGCCCGCGACTTCGTCCGCGTGGAATAGTTATTTTGGGCATCATATTTATTTTTGCAAACAACCTCCTCAGCTTTATAAATTATAGCTGTTACCCACGACTTTGCCCGTGTCAATTTCTGTTATTATTTTAGACAATTTAGTTTTTAAAAGAACATAATTATCTAAAAGTACTTCATAGAGCTTACTTGGGCACGCCATAATCTCGGCGGTAAGTCCCCTCTTTGAGGCGTGATGTCTATCACGGCATCCTCACCTTCCGCATGACGCAGGTTCTTACCGGACATGGGAAGTTCAGGAGATTCCTGCGCGCCGGATTCGTGTGGAAGAGACGCCCGGGTGTCGCCACTGTATGGTCAGCCCGGAGGATACGGTGGAGCACACGGTGGAGGTGTACCCCGCTTGAGAAGAGCATCGCCGTGTCCTCGTGGGGGTGATCAGCGGCGGCGACCTCTCGCGCCGGGCCTTGGTTCAGGCCATAGTTCGCAGCGAAGAAGAATGGCAAGCGGTCGCCTCCTTATGCAAAGCAGTAATGTTCGTAAAGGAGGAGGCCGACCGCATAAGGCAAAGGCAACAGCGCCCTCGCCGTAGCCGTCACCGCCGCGATCCCGCCGATATCCGATCTCCGTAGACGCTGGCTTGTGGACGGTGAGCAATGGGTAGCTCGCCGTCCGGTTATCTGGTAACAGTCCAGACCGAGACCAAGTCGTCGACGGCGTGCACTGCTCCCGCGCGCCTCAAGGTGTTGTCAGCAAACTGTGGGGCCCTTCAGGGGCGAAGCCTTCTGCAACTGAGGGTTGGTGCGAAAGCGTTATACCGGGGCTCTGGGAATAAGGCAAGGGAGGAACGGGGTAGGTTGTTTAGTCAGTAAGAGTCTGACACTGTTTCCCGCTCCGCCCAAGAGCGGGATTCGTCATTGGATGATTTTTACCTACCATAAATAAAACCCCTCCGCGCCGCCCGCAAGCAACCCCTCTCCTCGCCCGCCGGTCAGGCGCAGCGTCAAGTTTTGCACATCATGCATCGCGTGTGAATTTTATATCGGAGTTATTTTAAAATTGTAATATCTTCTAAGATGTTCATTGAAATTAAATGATGTCAAAGACAATTTTGTTTACAATTACATACTCTTAATCAACAACACATTTATTTGGATAAAGATTATATTATTATGTTGATACAACTCTAACAAATAATCGGTAAACATTGGCTAAATTTGATTCGCATAAAAACGGTTCTAGTAAGGTAATCTTAAAAGATAGATATATACTGTCGCGGACATTTTTTTAGATCATTTTAAGAGGAATAATTATTCTTTCTTACATATTTTTTTGGTATCTTAAACCGTTTTTGCAGCGCACGCAACGGAAGCCCTCAAAGATGAATAATTTTCCCCGTTTTTTCCACATTTTCCGTTGTTTCTTCGCGTCTATTAGTTGCAGCGTGATGTTATATAGCCTAAAGCCTTCCTCAATAAATGATCTATTCAATGCAAAAAGAATTTTTCAATTCGAACCAGTAGTTCCTGAGATTAGCGCGTTCAAACAAACAAACAAACAAACTCTTCAGCTTTATAATATTAGTATAGATCTGTAAAAGCGGTTAATGTAAATCCTGGGCCCACATTTCAAAAGCTAAAATATGTAGGTATGTGTTAAATCATAAAACTTATATATACACAAATTATCTTTTTTTTCCGTAATCCATAACTAAATCACTCGATTACTACAGTCGCAATATTTTTTACAAGCTTTTATTTAGTTTCACCTGTCCCGTTGTCTGTCGTTCTGTAATCAAATCTTGCAACTTAAATTTGATCCACTTCCCGGTTTCCGATTGAGCTGAAATTTGGTATACACGTTTAGTTCGGATGACAATGCAATATTATGCAGACATGGAGCTGATCTGATGATGGAATCGCGAGGTAGCCATAGGAACTCTGTAATTAAACGGCACAACCACGTCGAGTTTGGGCTCGTGTGAATCCTCTTGACGAGTTTTATTTATATAAGTATAGACCACCGCTGTAAAAGCTTGTTATGAAAAATAAATATTTTCATTGAAAACTTGTTTTAAATTGTTACATTAATTAATTTAATATTCTATTTGAAAGACAGCTTTTTAACTAGTGATAAGATAAAAAACGAAAATAGGTTGATTTTTGTTTTGTTTTTTGATCATGTTCAGATCAGATAAGGATTTACTTTGAATGTTATCGCGGTCAATGAACGGACAAGATCAAAAGATTACACGTGCGATATGTTTACCGCACGTGTAATCTCCTCTTTAAATGTCCTTTGAGAAAGACGCTCTTAAGATGTTACTTAAGACCGTCACTCATCATCATCAACCAAGCGCCAGTCCCATATGCTACCCTTGGCTTTCACCTCGGTGCCCGGGATCCGCTTTCTTGTAAACACGCCTCCACTTCGCTCGGTCTTTTGCGTCCTTTGCCTTAAGCCCATTAGCACGCATGTCGTCCCTTACGACGTCGATCCAACGCCTCTTAGGCCTTCCTCGTTTTCGAGGTCCCGGCGATGGCGGCATGGCGAGGCATCTGCTACCAACGTAGTCTGCCGGTTTTCGTAAAACGTGGCCATACCAGCGTAAGCGGCCCTCCTGCAGTTTATGTCACGGACCTGAAGGCTGCCCCGGATGCGGGAGCTTTTAATGCGGTCTTTCCGCGAAACTCCCGACATCCAGCGCAGCATATTCATTTCCGTGACACGCAGGCTTTGCTTATGTCGCCCAAGTACAGGCCACGCCTAACTGCCATACAAAAGGACAGGCCTAATGATGGTCTTATAGACCTGTCCTTTGAGCCTAAGCCTTCTTAAGAGCGTCACTATCACGGGGGAAGTCGGTTTCAACAGCTAGTACTAGAATATTTGTGAAGTGAAAAGTACGATTACTCGCGTATGTTATAGGTATTCATATGGTAACATTAGAAACTGGGAACTTGAACAGAATTTTTAATTAGCTTAATGAAGTGTTACATAACTGTAACGTTTCATGTTACATAAGACAAAATCTGAGCCCAATAAAAGAAGTCGTTTGACCACCATCTCACCTGTCCCCCAAGTCTAATTACGGTCGTTTCGTTATCGTCGTAAGCTCAGCCCAACTAGCCAAGTTTCAATCGTTTCGTTTAGAATGAGCGCTTGGAGTTCGTCACGCCACCAGTTACCTTGTTCAACGTCATCTCAACAAAAGAATTGGTGGTCAAAATGCTTAGGGTTCACATTTTGTTATCTCAACGCGCAGTCACGTGATCAGAACAAATAAATTATGTTTCAAGCGATCGACGTTAACGAAACGATATAGTACCTTGGCTAGGGGGTTGGTGATAAGTTTACTGTTTTTTCGTAGGGGCCCTACAGGACGGTCGAAGCCAACTTGGGCCAAGGGTTCATGTCTGAAAGGAAGGCTCTGGTCGTGATAATAATATGTATGGCAATGAAGGAACGGGGTAGGTTGTTTAGTCCTTAAGGGTCTGACACTGTTTCCCGCTCCCTCCAAGGGCGGGATTCCCCATTGGATGATTTCTACCTACCATAAAAAAAACTCCTGTGTTTTAAGTTGTCCTTCGCATTTTAGAACCACGAGTTTCCTTTTCAGAAATTCCTCGTGGCTCTTGAATGTATTGACTTTGCTGAGCACTTAAGCTCTCGAACGAACATTTGTTCGTTCATTTTGATTCGTCAATTCGTCACTTCGACTTGAATCGAATCTGATTCTAAAAAATTGGACCGCAAAAACCAAATAATAGTCCGAGAAAGGTTTCTAATTTTATTATTGTTACGAACGTGAGTAATCAAATGCCGGTTTACTAATAGAGAGATTTATTTTCCACAAACAAAACACCAATTTAGTCCAATCGCCAATAAACCACTTCGTAATGCACTCTAGAGATCCGTAGAAATATCGCTTAGGTCGTCGTATGGATAAAACACTCTTCACTTGACTTGGATGTTCGCACTTGTTCGCTGTCGAAATCAAACTCACTCCCGTCCGGCCAGCGAACACGTATTTATACTCAGAGCCAAGAAAATTCTAGATACCGAAGGTTCGAGGCCACACCAGAACAAAAGAAACCGTTTCCGCGAAGCAATAAATTATTCTTATTACCAACCGGTAGGTAACTACTCGGCCCCACGACTCATACGAATTTCGACTCTATAGTAAAAGACTGAAGGTACAAATTCCTTTACCAAGTTACTTAAGTACCTACAAAAGTTCTCAGAATTATTGAGTACCTACTTATACGTGTCGGATTTTTCTAGAATTTGCTAGGCCCTGGTACGTACTTCTATTCTGGAGGTTTCGACTAGCAATGCGTTTTAATTATTCGGTGATACTTTCAGCTTTGTCGAAGAAACGACGTGTTCTATTTTTACGGCGTAACAGTGCCCCCCTCTTAGTCATGCTCGTCCCGAGCATTATTAGATCCACGGTACGGCGCCAGTCTATCCAAGTGGACTACCTTAGGCTTCCCTCTTAGTCCTTTCTTGATGCGATAGGTCACGTCGTTAATCCTTTTCATCACGGTGTAAGGTCCCTCCCATCGAGCTTGAAGTTTCGGCGACTTCCCTTTTCGTCGGAGCGGGTTGTGGAGCCAGACTAGTGCACCTTCTTCAAATCCCTTGGTGTTGGCATTACGGTCGTACCTAGTTTTCATTTTGGAGCTGGTGTTCATGCTATTCTCACGTACTCGTTTATGCACTTCGTCCAATTGATCTTGAAGGTCACTGACATAGTCCGTAACTGGCTTGGTCTTGTCAGGTGGCACGCCAGTTATAGCATCGACTGGAAGTCTCATCTCTCTGCCGAAATTCACTCTTGCTGGAGTATATCCCGTGCTATCGTGCACTGCCGATCGATAAGACATCAGAAATAGTGGAATATACTGGTCCCAGTCCTTCTGATGGTCATCGACAACCTTAGCCAGGTGATTCTCCAGGGTCTGGTTAAATCTTTCCACCATTCCGTCCGACTGTGGATGCGCAGGTGTTGTGCGTGTTTTGTAAATACCCAGAAGGGTACACATCTCCTGGAACAGCGCAGATTCAAAGTTACGGCCTTGATCGGAATGGATCTCCAAAGGTGCGCCATATCGGCACACTACTTCTTCGACCACCTTCTTCGCCACTGTCGTCGCTTCCTGATTGGGAATGGCAAAGACTTCTGGCCATTTTGTGAAATAGTCCTGGATCACCACTATGTATTTGTTTCCATCATTTGTAATTGGAAATGGTCCAGCAACGTCGATGGCAATGCGTTCCCATGGGGCTCCCACATTGTACAACTGAAGCTTGCCCCTGCTTCTGGTCTGTGGTCCTTTCACAGATGCACACGCTGTACATTTCCGACACCATTGCTCTATGTCCTCTCTACAATTGAGCCAGTAATACCGCTGTCTCACTTTCAGTAGAGTCTTCTTGATCCCCAGATGTCCACCAGAAGCACCATCGTGTATTTCCTGTAGCAGGGGGACCACTTCACTTCGTGGTACTATCACTTGTGTGGTCACCTCCTTGCCATCGTTCGATTCCCATTTCCTACAGAGCACATCATTCTCCAGGACTAAACTGTCCCACTGCGCCCAGTAGCTCTTTGTGACGGGACTAAGTGACGATACTTCACTCCATAGGGGCCTAGCTCCACTACGCAACCAGTCCAGTACCGGTCGAATATCGTCATCTTCTTCCTGGGATTTCTTGAAGTTGCCTTCAGTTCTAATCAAGTTAACGTGTTCTCGAGCTTCGTTCTGCTGGCAGTGTCTGCAGTCCTCGTCACATGGACGTCGCGACAGAGCGTCAGCATTGTTATGCCCTTTTCCACTACGATGTTCAGTCACAAAATTGAACTCCTGCAGCTGCTCGAGCCATCTTGCAACTTGACCCTCCGGGTTTTTAAACTGTAGCAGCCATTTCAATGCAGCGTGGTCCGTCCTCAACGTGAACTGCCTTCCTATGAGGTACTTATGGAAGTGCTGCAAGGTTTTTACCACAGCCAGCAGTTCTCGTCGAGTAACGCAGTAGTTCCTCTCGGGCTTTGAAAGTGCCTTACTGAAGTAAGCGATCACGATCTGTCTGTCACCTTGCACTTGTGACAATACGCCACCAATTCCCGTATTGCTGGCATCAGTGTCAACGACAAATCTTCCATCTCTGCTCGGATACCCCAGTATAGGTGCTTCACATAGCCGCTGCTTCAGCTCGTTGAATGCTGACTCACAATTCTTGTCCCAGATAAAGTCTCGTTTTTCCTCAGTCAGTTGATGCAAAGGTTTTGCAATGTCCGAAAAACTCATAACAAACCTTCTGTAGTATGTGCATAGCCCTAGAAATGCACGTACTTCTGTTTTATTCTTCGGAACTGGCCACTGTTGCACAGCCTTTATCTTCTCGGGGTCGGTTCTCACTCCATCGGCGGAAATCACATGTCCTAGGTAGCTGACCTCCTTCTTGAACAGGGCACACTTCTTTGGGCTTAGTTTTAGGTTAGCCCCTCGTATTCTGGTGAACACTTTTTCCATGTTCCTTAGGTTTTCCTTGAAAGTGCGGCCCATTATAATGACGTCATCCAAATATACTAGACAGACGTCACCAAGAAGACCAACCATGACTCGTTCCATGAGGCGTTCAAAGGTTGCTGGAGCATTGCACAACCCGAAAGGCATGACGTTAAATTGCCACAGGCCATTGCCAATGCCCGTACTGAACGCTGTCTTTTCTTTATCCTTCTCGCTGATTTCCACTTGCCAGTAGCCACTTTTCAAATCAATGGTTGAAAACCACCTCATACCACTGAGCATATCCAGCGTATCGTCGATCCTCGGCAAGGGATAACTGTCCTTCTTCGTGACGTTATTCAGCATTCTGTAGTCTACACAGAATCTTGTACTGCCATCCTTCTTCTTCACCAGAACTACAGGAGAAGACCATGGGCTCGTAGAAGGCTCAATTATTCCGCTATCAGCCATATCCTTCACCATTTCTGCCACTTCAGTTTCTTTAGCCCAGGGTATGCGGCGCGGTCTCTGTTTGATCGGTCTAGCATCACCTGTGTCTATCTCATGCTTGACGAGGCCTGTTCTTCCGCAGTCCTTTCCCGTTGCAAAAATATCCCGAAACCGTAGCAGAAATTCCCTGGCTTGCTGTAGTTCTGAGGTCGACAAATTGTTCTTAGAATTTTCCAGAAGTTGCTGGATGTGATCAGGTTCCCCTTTTGTCGAGTCCTGCTTCACTGGAGATGTGTTGATTTGGCGGAGATACTTCACTTCTTCACATCTCCCAACAACACTGTTTTTCTTCAAGTGGACCTCCTTTTTCCCAAGATTTACAATTCGCACTTTAGATTTCCCTTTCGTCATTACCAATGTCCTCGCAGTGATGAGTTCCGGATGCCGGCCAGTATCCTCAACTATTACGCATCTTTGTTGCCTGATTTTCTTAGGAAATTTTACTTCAACTAAAGTTTCTGTTCTCGGAGCCAATGTAGTATCTTTCACACAATAGAGGTTACATGTGTTGACTCCTCGCAGGAACACTTCTTGGTCTGGGAACTTCAATACTCCCCTATCAATATCTAAAACACATCGGTACTTCTGCAAGAAGTCCAGACCCAGAATGCAATCATCGGTAATATTCGCAATCAAAACAGAATGGGTGTACACTTGATCACCGATTTTTAACTCTATATCTGTATCACCGAGGACGGAGACTGGCTGGCCGGTTGCTGTCTGAAGTCGGCAGGATGGAGACTTTCTTTGCCACAAGATCGTGCGTTTCAGCAACTCAGGTCTTATAATAGTCCGTGACGCCCCGGTGTCAACGGTGAAATTGCAAGTACGTTCATTCAGTGTTCCTTCGATGGTCAAACTATTTCCGGTGTGGACTTGATTGATAGTGATGACTGGGGCCTTTACTGGACCAACCGGCACGCACCCCGCGGCCCTAGCGACATTAAGTTTTATCGTCTTCTCGTTAACTTGGGTTGCGGAGTCCACACTTGCCCTCTTCCTCTTGGGACAATCAGTACGAATGTGCCCTTTTTCTCTGCACTCGTAACACGTCGGAATATAGCGGGACGTTGCCGAAGAAGAAACCACCCTTTCTCGGTTACGCGGCTGCACTGAAGGCGAAACCACTACTTCTCGAACTCTGTGCGTGCGTGAATCCTGGCGTACGGCTTCTACTTCCAAAGCGTGAGCCATTGCACTTTTCAGAGTTTGGTGGTGTCCGAGTCGCACCGTAGCTCTCACATCTGTGTCCCGTAGTCCGTCGATGAAAGCCTGCACCAGATTAACTTCCACAATCTCCGGTGTCATCGACCTATATGCACGCCGCACCAACCGTTCAATCTCGACTCCCCACTGCTGGAGGCTCTCGTTAGGCCTCTGCGTTCTGTCGCGAAGTTGCGCGCGGAACACGTGCTCGAGGTGCTTGTCGCCATAACGAGTGTCTAATCTTTCCATTAGACGCTCCAAGGTCCTACCGTCCGAAGGAAGGTTTTCTAGGACCAGTAGGGCGTCCCCACGTAGAGCTAAGGTTAACGCCGCGAAAGACTGCTCATCATCCCAGCGGTTTGTCTTCACCAACGTTTCGAATTGGTATTTGAAGGCAGTCCATGACGACGTGCCGTCAAAACGTGGCACATCAAACTTTGCGGCCGACGTACAGTGGGTGTGCGCTGATGAGCCAATGGCAATGGGTTCGCGTGCTTCCAGCTTGACAATTTTTCTATTGATGTCCAGCAGGCGATCTTCATGGCCATCTATTCGGGTTTCCAAAGTATCAGTTCGGGCGGAAACCTCCTTGACCTCTAAGGTGAGATTCTTTACTTTCTCGCCCAGCGTGACGAGGCCGTGATCGATTTTCTCGAGGATAAGGTTCTGCTTAGCCTCTTGATCGCGGCGAGCGGCTTCCTGTTCGCGGCGAGCGGCTTCCTGTTCGCGGCGAGCGGCTTCCTGTTCTCGGCGAGCTTCTTCCTGGTTAGCCGCGATTAGGTCCTGGAGCTGGCGCTGGTTAGCTTCCTGTTCGCGGCGAGCGGTTTCTTGTTCGCGGCGAGCGGTTTCTTGTTCGCGGCGAACGGCTTCCATACTAGCTTGCATGGCAGCCAACACCGCAGCGAGGCTCATTTCTGAAGTTGGTCCTGTTGGCATCTCAGCAGCTGCCGTTGCTCCGACACCAGCCGGATCTTCTTCCTCCAGTCGGTGACGCGCAGCATCCATCTCCGTTTGTCTCCTTGTTCGTGGTCGCTGTTCGTCGTCCCTCTGTAGTAATGGCATCCCACTTCTGACACCAGTTGTTACGAACGTGAGTAATCAAATGCCGGTTTACTAATAGAGAGATTTATTTTCCACAAACAAAACACCAATTTAGTCCAATCGCCAATAAACCACTTCGTAATGCACTCTAGAGATCCGTAGAAATATCGCTTAGGTCGTCGTATGGATAAAACACTCTTCACTTGACTTGGATGTTCGCACTTGTTCGCTGTCGAAATCAAACTCACTCCCGTCCGGCCAGCGAACACGTATTTATACTCAGAGCCAAGAAAATTCTAGATACCGAAGGTTCGAGGCCACACCAGAACAAAAGAAACCGTTTCCGCGAAGCAATAAATTATTCTTATTACCAACCGGTAGGTAACTACTCGGCCCCACGACTCATACGAATTTCGACTCTATAGTAAAAGACTGAAGGTACAAATTCCTTTACCAAGTTACTTAAGTACCTACAAAAGTTCTCAGAATTATTGAGTACCTACTTATACGTGTCGGATTTTTCTAGAATTTGCTAGGCCCTGGTACGTACTTCTATTCTGGAGGTTTCGACTAGCAATGCGTTTTAATTATTCGGTGATACTTTCAGCTTTGTCGAAGAAACGACGTGTTCTATTTTTACGGCGTAACATTATTTTTAATAATTCAATACTTAATTATGTTGTTACTTGTTTTTTATTTGTCGTTCTTTAAGTCTAGAGTTAGTAAGGTTACTTTTAGATAAGCGCACTCCATCGTCGACCGCATTGCCACTTTCAATCAATCGGTATTCACGATATTTGAACCATAATATTTGACGTTTAGCCGTTGACGTCCTATCCGACAACGATTGAAAGACGGTTGAAATAGCTGAATATGCTTCAACGACTCTCGAACGAGTTTAAAATCGCTGTCGTTCAAACTCGATTAATGGATGTGAATACAAAAATGTCAAAGTCGCTACGATATCGCTACGGTTTTGATTACGAGAATTAGGCTACAGATGAGACAGCGATCACGAAAACCTATCGACAGTAAAAAAAAGAAAAGACAGATTAACAGACAACAAAGTGATCATAAAGGGCGCGATTTTTCCTTTTGACGTACAAAACCATACAAAACTTAGAAACCACAGTTCAAAAACAAATGAAATCGGCTAGGGTGTTTTTAATATCGTGCAGATTTCATCACGCATGCGGAATTGTTCCTCATGCGTAGCCCCCACAAATGTCCTTTTCATACAAGACAGTATTTATTGTAAAATTCGTATAGTGAGTTGCGTGTCTTTAAATGGAATCATTGAACTTCGTACATGATCTTCTGTGGTCGGTGTAGAATGCGGCAAGGTCCTTAAATGAGCGTAGGCGCCTTGACACACAAATTAAGAGACGAGATTAAATTACCCGTATGCGAGGCAACAAGCCTGAATGAATGCAGGCCTGAATGAAATGCTTGTAGATTGCTATAAGATAATAAGGGAAATACCTAAGATAAGATGAATCAACTGTGCTAAAAACGATAAGACGAAATAGTGGGTGACGGGTGTGACGACTAAAAGATGAGCCATGACCATATCAGGTGAAAGTTATCCATGGCCAGACATAAGGGTCTATATGTCTCGTATCCATCGGATTCCCGCAATCCTCATCGAGGCTTACCAACGCTGTGTCTTTCAGTACGCGGTCACCACTCCAAAACCTTTTCGGTCTCATCGAACATCTGATCAGCAAGCAAGATACCTTACCTACACAAGAAATCTTTAAGTCAAGAGTGCTCCATCGTCGGCCACTACGTCGCTTTCCGTCTGATACGAGCTAATCTTCTTATATATAAAAATAAAGGTATTCGTTAATCTTGCTAAAACTTGAGAACGGCTGGACGGATTTGGCCAATTTTGGTCTTGAAATATTCGTGATACCCTGGAAGGTTAAAAAAGTGAGGACGAAGAAAAAAGTGGTGGTATGAAGTTTTCCGGGACAGCTAGTCCCTAGTAGGCTAGTAATATTTCATGGAGTGCCAAATAAACATGTTTTCTTTCTTTTTTTCTTTCTTTCAATAAATAAATCGACAATTCTTCGTATTAATCCGAACTTCGAACTGATCCTTGATCCAAATAAAGTACGGTAGCAGAATGCATGTTGCTCCGGTCTCAAATCTATTGAAGTGAAGAAACTAGAGAATTAAGATTTATTTATTTATTGAAATAATGATGATGTAATTCTCAAAATCTGCAGCACATATCTATCCAGTTATACTGGTAATTAATAAAAACAGGATACCAAAAATAAGTTGAATGTTGTTTTTCAAAATTATTATCAGTGGTTTTGATCTGTATAAAATATCAAAATGAATAGCATGCGTTTCTAAGCGCAAAACCAACAAATGAAGAACAATTTTTTTAATTATTTAAAATCCTACATTATGGTGTCAGATATTAAAACATACCGGGTAAAATGGGGTAAATAGAAACTCAGGGAGTGAATAGAAACAATTTTTTTATTAGGATTATTACTTTGATTTCATATTTTTAGCTTTATTAAAGCATTTTTGGTTTCAATATTGAATTTATAAAAATATTTTTATGCTGCAAACCAATTATAAATAACGTGAAAAACCAACAAAATGTTGTTTCTATTCACACCGTTTCACGGTGTAGGTACATATAACCCTATAACAGGCGAAGTCAATTATTGAGGAGTGATCCAGGGATGCCATTCTCTAAGGAAACAGCGACGAAATCCAAATAAGTCATTTCTGCGTGATCATTTAGAAAAAAAATTGCTTGAGTCCAGCTTTTCAACTTGGCAATGATTTTTTTTATGGTAGGTAAAAAGCAGTGGTCAGACTGATGTGACTTCGTTTACATATAAATCCAATGTATCTATTCGGATTTCCTCGCTGCGCCACCGTTGCGTTCAAAGCTGTTTTTTAGAGAACAGAGGCCTGATCCAATACCCATTTTTTGGATCCGCAGAAGGGTTAAGGGTTAAAGCCTACGGCGCGCACTGTTCTCGCGTGCCTCAAGGAGTTGTCAGCAACCGTAAGAACCCTGCAACAACAGAAAGCTGCTTCACTCCTGAGTGACATAGGCTATATTTTATGCACGCGGGCGAAACCGCTGACAAAAGCTAGTATAATATAGTTTCTTCGTGGAATGACTGATTTATCAAACCTGACCATTGACTTGTCAAACCTGAGAGGGCCAGAGCTTCGAGGATTGACTGTAACACCCAGACTGAACACATGATTATCCTCATCACACAAACATTTATCCTGGGTAGAAACCAAACCCACGACCTCTGGCATAGCAGTCATTTTCACTAACTACTGGACCAACAAGCCAGTCTAATTAAATAATATTTGTAATGTAATAGCTGTCTTTACAATTTAAAAGTTTATTCAGTCTTGTTTTTAATTTAACTTTTATAGAACAAACACGTTTAAAATTCTAAGTATAATAAAAACAAACAATAATATCCTTAGGCTTATGAAACGAATAACTTTACATGTTAGTAGTTATTGCATAACATTTTGATAGGACGTTGAAATAGTTACGCAACTTGTACGACCACAGAGGCGTAGAGCTTTTATGAATTTTAAGGCTCGACATAAACGAGCCACCGAACTCACCTACGGGTGGCTAGCGACAGCGACTTTGCACATTTTATTTATTTTGTATAGACACGCTGCTGCACACACGTTTAGCTGTTGGCAGCCTTGTGGTCTCAACGGGACACATAAAACGCCGACACCAGCAACAGTCGTGGCACTGTCCCAACCCTCGCACAATTAACCGTTAGACGTTCTACGTATTAACCGTATCACCATAGATCACGAGGCCTCAATGAAAGTTGATACATTCATATCCTCCATCATACCTGAGAATGAGCAACAAGGAGAAGGTTATAAAATGTGGCGATTTTCGAAAACCAATGGCTGTCGTTCACTTTTAACACTTACAAATGTAGCGGTAGCCGGCGACAGACACTGGTGACAATGATCAGTGGCCTGTCTGTGCCGAGCCTTATGTGGTCACCTCAGGTAATTAAACCGCGCGAGGTTTTTTAGATGAGACCAGTTTTTAAAAAACCTATAATCGATAGGAATTCAAATTTGTTTGACTGTGGGCTCAGAAAGATTCTTGGTAGATAAGTTTTATATCTATTCTAACACTAGTTTCTGGCAGCGACTTCGCCCGCGTCTGTGTAGAAAATTATACCAAGGGAACATATGTATTCTCGAGATAAATAGTATCATATGTACTCTTCCAGAGGTAGTTTATCTATGAGCCTCTATATTATCCAAATCCCTTCAACGGTTTTAGCGTGAAGGAGTAACAGATACACAGACACAAACCTTGGCCTTTTTTATGTTTTTTTTTTTTATGGTAGGTAAAAATCATCCAACGACGAATCCCGCACTTGGGCGGAGCGGGAAACAGTGTCAGACTCTTACTGACTAAACAACCTAACCCGTTCCTACGTTGCCATACATACTGGGAGCAGAGCCTTCCCTCTCCTAGAGAGGAGATCGGAGGCCTGATGTTGTGCTATCTATCTACACTACTACAATTAAACTCATGGATCTCATAAATTCATGATGGCGGTCCCCTGTGACGTCAAAGATAAAATCGCGGTCGAACGTGGATGCTTACACTTTAGTACACTCAACTACACATCAGTGTGCCAGATTGGCTTATTTTTTTAAGGTGGAATATGATCCAATGACTTCTCTTTCTCTAGGGTGGAGCGTGAGAGGGTGTTAGACTTTAAGATCTTAAAACTACACCTATGTTTCTTCTTTGCTTAACGTTTGAGAACACCAGGTTTCCCTTTTTGGAAGCCAAGCCGATTGTCGACGGTGTTACGCGGGACCATCCCGCGTAACACCGTCGACAAATCGGGGTCGGTTGATACGGTTATAACTACACATTGCTGATCGACGCCTACGATGGAATCACATAATCACGAAAAAATAAAGTTTAAAAACTAACACCCGACTACTTAAAAACACGCTCTAAAAAGTACGAAACAAGAAAACAAGAAAGCCGTGGTCGTATACCACTTTTTTTAATTTATTATTCTTATGGCATACGACCACGGCTTTCTTGTTTTCTTGTTTCGTACTTTTTAGAGCGTGTTTTTAAGTAGTCGGGTGTTAGTTTTTAAACTTTATTTTTATTTAACATATTTTGGAGTTCTAAATAGGTTAATCTTGGGTTCATTGATTTCTCAGCCCATGAATACAGGTAAAGTCACAAGCAAATGCTAGTAATATATATATATTCAAAATGTACAAGTAAAGCGCTTTCAAATGATACCAAACACGGCATATTTATCTTAACTTTATTTTTTTACTTCGTATGTTTTGTCCGCTAGAGGGCGCCACATTTTTCATTTTGTGAAATCCCATATAGCCTATAACCAGCGGACAATTAAGACGCTTCTAATGATATGTCATTTGTCGAATTCTGATAAGTAGTTTAGAAGTTACGAGGGAACAGATGAACATCCATACCCACATACATACATACATACATACAGGTCAAAATCATAACCCTCCTTTTGCTTCGCCGTAGTCGGGTAAAAAGAAGACACGAACCTTTCGAATACCGTAATCAGAGACATAATAGAAAGACAATAGGTATGTTAACGCCTCAAGGCTCAAGGGCTCAAGAGTTTAACAGAGCGCCACACATCAGTAAGAGTAATTTTCGTAGTGCCATTAATAGAATAGAATAGAATAATACTTTATTGTACACCAAAAAAGTAACAATCTCACAGAAACTTATATGAATGGGTACAAAGGTGGTCTTATCGCCGACAGCGATATCTACCAGACAATCTTAGGATGGAGTATAAGAGCTTGAACTAAATATTGTGTAGTCAACTGTACTTACCAACACGTGCGCAAGAATCGCGCCGTAAGAATTGAGCCGTACATTCCTGATTGATTGAATTATTCCCACTAGAGGGACCGATTGCTATGAGAATTGATTTGATTGGCTGTTCGATTACTGTCGATAGATTCGTCCACATAACTTATGGGTTATGGCGACTTCGTTCCGAATTTAGGTGACCTTGATAACAACCGTTTGTGCTTATGAACGGGGAAATAGTCTATTTATCTCGTAGCCTCAAGGAGTTTTCAGCCCAGCAGGGTCGCAGCCTTCTGGGGCTAAGGGTTGATGCGAAAGCGGAACGCCGGGGCCTTGCAACTAAGGCAGGAAGGAATGGTGGGTCGTTTAGTCAGTAAGTAGTCTGACACTGTCTCCCGCTCCATTCAAGGGCAGGATTCCTCATTCGATGATTTTTCCCACAATAAAAAAAGCCCTGGTCATCAGCGGTAGTTTGTAGGTATACTACCACAACCCATTACATCTTTTTTTATGGTGGGCAAAAATCATCCAATGACGAATCCCACTCTTGGACGGAGCAGGGCACAGTGGCAGACTCTTACTTACTGACTAAACACTCCGTTAATTCTTTGCCCTTCGCACTGGGGCCAAGCCTTCTTTTCAGAAAGAGACCCTGGGCCCCAGTATGCTTCGACCCTTTTGCAGAGTCCCTACGTCCCACTGCTGGGCTTGGGGCTCTCTTTAATAAGGACGATATAAATAAATAATAATTAATTTTTGTTTGTATGTTTATGGATTTTTTTCTGAAATGTAAGGATTATTATTATTATTAACTACTAATACCACGTTGGCTAGACGGGTTAGTACAGATATTTTAAGTTTTTCTTCTCTTTTACTGGTTGTGTAGTGAATGTTTCGTTATAGCCACGCTTCCAATTCCTTTGTTGAAATGACGTCCAAACAAGGGAATTATGGCCAAATACAAGCGCTATCGCTAAACGAAACGATTGTACCTTAGCTAGGGGGCAGATTTTTTACGTACGGGTGGGATGTCTACCATGTACCGATTGCGTAACGCCGTACGTATACCTACATGTATGACAGGGGATTACGCTACGATCTGTTATAAAAATTATAATTATAACTAGTAGTATTAATGCAAGTTCACACGTTCATGCGTTCATGAAAATGTTGCTAACGATTTATTAATAGCTTTCATTTGTTTTCGTAGACAGTTGAGCTACAAAGTTTATGTCGTACACCTACGATTTTGTAGTTATCTGTGACTAATAGGAAATTGATTACTTTAAGAAATTAATTTTGTACATGCGTACCTGCCAAAATAAATTCGAGTTTGAAAGAAGTACTTTATATGATTTTAAACTATATTTAATAGTGTTAGGTAATATACATCTAATTATTATTCTAATATTAACCATAGGTATAATTATAATAACTTTTTATTTATGGTACTTAGGTGAAAATCATCCAATGACGAAACCCGCTCTTGGGTGGAGCTGGAGACAGTGTCAGACTCTTACTGACTAAAAAACCTACCCCATTCCTTCCTTGCCTTATTCCCAGAGCCGCGGTAACACTTCGCACCAACACTCGGCTCTACAGTTTGCTGACAACTCCTTGAGGCGCGCGGGATAATAACGTAATATTTACAAATGATTTATTGGGCATCAAAAAATTCATCCAAATCGATCCAATGGGAAATGTGTTCAGAATGCTGGCAGCATTGCTACGCTGGATGGCAATGCTGATTCGCTGACAGTACCTACTTTATTATTTAATTTTATCTTTGCAAATCGATAGTGTTTCATGTACCGGATCGACAAATTTTAACGGTATAGGTATTATTATATAATGAGTGAGTAACTTGAAATAAAATGTTAAAAATAATTATGTTTTTAGGAAAGAAATCATCAAATAATTCATATCGCTCGAAGTTGGGTGAAAAATATTTAACTGTTATTGACAACCACCCTGTATTCCTAACTCTCAAAAGAAGTGGTCGCCGAGTGGTAAGGACTTAGATACGAGTCGTAGGTCGCGGGTTCAAACCCAGTCAGGTGCATTACTTTTTACTTTTACTACTTATCATTAATTATTTCATAACCACTACTCTCAAAACGGTGAAAGAAAACCTCTTGAGATTGATTGAATTATTGATTTTGGATTGATTCGAAGACGTATGACATCTCGCACTGGGCCTATGTGGTGGATGGCCCATTCTCTCTCCTAGATAGGAGTCCTGAATCCCGGCAGTGGGAACACTGTAAGGCTGATGCTATGTTATGCTATTCCTTACCAATTGTCGCTTTTGGCTTTCCAGGGTCACGGAACAATGAGTTTTGAACAATCCGGCAAACCGCCAAGGTCTATCCGTGTGATAATTTTTATCCTAAACCTCAGCTTCAGCTTTTATAGAATGAAGAAGAACTAACACACACATACATACAACTTTTCGCTATTATTTATAATAAATTGGCATGATTTGTTTTTTTAAATAAAAAATATTCAAGTTTAATATTGAAACTACTTCAATCGTTATTTCTTTAAAAAAAAAACTAAATGTGTGAAAAATCGGCTGAATATTTTGATTCTAAAAATTACGGATAGGTGATATAAATTATTACACTATTTTTTTTTATGTTTAGCTAAAACTTTGTTATCGTAACTGCAAAATTAACCATAGAAACTGTGCACGGCTATTCATGTTGATAAGCATGATGTCAAACAATACATGCAGTTATATCTAAACAGTTGTATCAACTATTGTTTGAAAAAAAAAATACAAACACTTTTGTGGATTCAACTTACATACAAAGTAATTGATTAAAAAAAATAGACTAAATTCACTTCAGAAATTGTCTAAAACATTTAAAATCGACGCAAAAAGTTTTTATGTAGCAGAAAAAACGCTATCTTGCACAAATTTTAAATTTCGAACGTCAAAACATAGTGCATAGGTCACAACTCCGGAACATTACGTTCGATATTTGAAATGTTTCAATACATGATTGTCGCGCCGCGGTGTCCGTCACTATGTGAACCGCGTTAGGACGGACCAACTGACCGATACACACTGATGATTTGAATGATTCTATGACCATGCTCGTAAAGTTTTCCATTCAAACTTGTAATAATTTTTGATCATTAAGTTCCGTTGTCTACGCTCATGAATCACTTCCTCTATGAAAGAAAATATTGAAATAGTTTGTGAAGGAGCGTTTTATTTTGAACTAGCGACCCGCCCCAGCTTCGATGATAATGAATGGATGAATGGTGATATTAAATATATTATGCGTGTATATGAACCTTATAAACCTTCCTCTTGAATTACTCTAGCTATTAGAAAAAACTGCGTCAAAATCCGTTGCGTAGTTTTAAAGATCTAAGTATAGGTACATAGGGACAGGAAGCGACTTTGTTTTTTTACTATGTATTAGAATCATCAATAATTATGTTTATTTTCTTCTTATTTTCGGGTCGATGTACTCAAACTATTTTTTTTCTGACCAGGGGCCCTAGACAAGTGGCAATCGCTCCGTGTCGAATCCATTTCTAAGTTCGATTTAGTTAGTTTCGGTATTTAGTAACCTGTAGATACAGTTCTGTAATTGGACTCTTATAAATCCTGAAAAAAGCAGATGTTTGTGCAGGATTGGCAGCATAGCAGTTGACGCAATGTCCAATGGCTTCATACTCAGTTAGAGGTGTTCGAGGAAGCGTGGGTTCAAGAACCTACTCACTATTTTTTTGGGGCAATCGTGTAAAAAAAGTGTTTAAAAATTAATTCCCGCGAAAAAAGAAACGTACTTCGATCATGTTACTCATTGTAATATTAGCTATTATCACAATAAAAGTCCCGACTTTGATCAACCATTTCAAAAACGTTATTCCGTAGTTTAAATACCATTCCCACGGGAAAATGAAAAGTCGCCAAGTTACTCCTACTACGTTACCGTCAATGAAAGTTTCATCAAAACGAGTCCGTCAAAATTGTAACAGACTGACAAAAATATAAAAAAAATGGTAAATGGTAGGGTTAGTTATAGGTTCTACTTTCATAGATATATAGGGTACTTTCATATGCGTGTATTTAGGAAAAAAAATAGAATTATTTAGAAAATAGAACTTCGAGTAGAATTTGCTGTCCGTCAGTTCGTCAAAGTCCGCTTCTCCTTCTGTCATGATTTTTTTCTCTAGAACGAGTGTGGTCTGCCTACCTTAAAGCAAAAAAAAAATACAGCAACACGACCACAGATTACTAAATAGTTACTACACGACCTAAAAATAACACTGTTTATGTTCCATCTAGGTACTTATTTCGATACTGGCTAGGTAATTAGATGACTTAAGTACAAGGTACGTTTTGTTCGAAAGTGGCGCCACTGACTTAGAAATTGAAAGAAAATCGTTTGTCTTGGCATTAAGATGAAACGCATGTTACTAGAAGAGTTTTGAGTTTACACTACACGTAGATGGATGGAGAGGAGGGAAACCGAAGAAGAGATGCATGGATTGTGTGAGGAGTGATATGAAATAAAAGGGAGTTAGTGATAGTGTGACGGGTGACAGGACAGAGTGTAAGAAAAATATATATTGGCCTTGGGTCGACTCCAATCAGAAAGAAGAAGAAGGTACGTCCTGTTGACCTAGAATCCAGAAAATTACAAAAATCACAAGTAAAGAAAAAATTCTGAAAATTCTAAAATGGTTAAAAGTCCCTAAGCGTCGGAAGTTATTTTTTTTTGTGATTCGGAGTTTAAGTCTTTGAACTCGCATGGGGAACTGAACAGTTACACTTTTAGGGTTCCGTAGTCAACAAGGAACCCTTTCAGTTTCGCCAAGTGTCTGTCAGACTTCTGTCCGTCCGCAGATAATCACAGCGACCGTTAGCACTAGAAACTCTGAAATTTGGTATTGATATGTATATTAACCACGCCTACAAAGTGCAAAACCAATAAGTGGAAAAAATGTTTTATTAGGATACCTCCCCTACACGTAAAGTGTAAAGTATTTTTTTTTCCATTTCTACCATAACGTGTGATCGCCGTAGCCGTCGCCGCCGCGATCCCGCCGATATCTGGCCACCGTAGACGCTAGCTAGCGGACGGTGAGCAATGGGTAGGTAGCTCGCCGTCCGGTTGTCCGGTAACGGGCTGGTCCAGACCGAGCCCAAGTCGTCGACGGCGCGCACCGTTCCTGTGCACTTCAAAGAGTAGTCAGTACATGAGACAAATTGAAAAAAAATATGTTAAATAATATTTATAAGCGCCATCTAGAAGAAGTGTACTAAAACTAATTTCAAAATATTTACAAATCCATTAGAAGGCAGTTACTAATTAGATTAACTACTCGCCAATAGATGGCAGTAATACAATAATTCAACTACTGGACGCTGGATGGTGCTGTAATTTTATTTTAATAATCATTTTAACAGGAACTTTCTTTTTTGAAAATCGGTTACAAGTTCTATTAGACTTACTTAGTAACCAATACTTACAAAAATAAACAAATAAAGTTTCTATTCAATTATAAACTCATTAGCAATTTCATGAGATGAAGCAATCGAGTTATTATTGAAAGCGCCATCTAGTAAGGTTTACTAAAACTAATTACAGTAAATTTACAAAGCAACCAATAGATGGCAGTGACTGATTAGATTTACTACTCGCCAATAGATGGCAGTAATACAATAATTCAACTAATGAACACTAGATGGCGCTATTATTTGTTTTAATAATAATTTCTAAAACAACTTTCTGTTTGAAAATCGGTTACAAGTTCTATTAGACTAATATAGTAGCAACTAATCAACTTACAAAAACATATAAATATGGTTTCTACTCAGTTATAAACTCATTAACAATTTCATGAGATGAAGTAATCGACTTATTGTTAAAAGCGCCATCTAGTAAAAGTATACTAAAACTAATATTTACAAAGCAACCAATAGATGGCAATGTATTAAAAAGTTAACATAACCTTCACTAGATGGCAGTCACTAATTAAATTTTCTACTTGCCAATAGATGGCAGTAACACCATAATTTTATTCAACTACTGGGCACTAGATGGCGCTATTGTTTATAATCATTTCGATAAGAACTTTCTTTTTTGAAAATCGGTTACAAGTTCTAATGTACTAACGTAGTAGCAACTAATCAATTTAGAAAAACAAACAAATATAGTTTCTACTCAATTATAAACTCATTAGCAATTTCATGAGATTATGCAATCGAATTATTATTAAATAAGTACCTACTTACTATAATTATGGTTTCTTAAACTTTCATAGCCTATCCTTGGTTACCTATTGTTTTAAAAAAAGGGTTAGTTTTTAACGCCGTTAAAGATAGAACAGCTGGCGTTCGATCGATGAGCAGGTTAGTACCGTTAGCCTGTAGTCTAGTAGATATATCTACAATTATATCATAATAGGTACTACTTATGCACCTACACTTACGCACATGCAATCTAAGTTAAATGTGCTTTAAACGAAACTGAACAGCTCTTTCTGATTTGTCCTTGAATTAACGGCACCTAAGTAGGTAGGTACAGTACCTACGGCCGTCGGATTTTGGCGAATGACTGCATCTCAATGTAACCGCGTCTCATCGTCGCCCCCGCAGTAGAAACTTTGAAAGTCGAATAGAGACTTCAATGGCTGATTGTTGAACTTTTGAATGCTTTTGAAGTTCTATCTAATAAAATAAGTATGTTTTATGTGCTGGATATGCTATTTTTATAATTGATGGGCTCGCATTTGACCACAATCTTATCTGATGGTAAGCGACGATGTGTGCCGACGATAGAGCACGCTTGCCTCGAAGTAACCTAATCATTCTAGACTTAAAGACCCCTAGGTTGTAGGTAGATACCAAACAGACTCCGGCAGGGAATTCCATCTTTGATTAGTAGGTATAGATTGTCTCCTGTCGCAGCGGGCTTGGGTACGAGGATCTTCCCTCACTATTCTTCTTCACTATCTTCTGGACTATAACCTGAACCCGTGTTATAGGTAGATAGAGACCTATAGAGTTTTTTTACGGTGGATAAAAATCATCCAATGACAAATCCCGCCCTTGGGCGGAGCGAGAACTATTTCCCGTTGTTTGTTTACTTAATGTTTGCAGTTGTTATTGCTCTTAAAAAGTGTTATTTTCATTTGTTTTTTTTTTTACATTTTTTTTTGTACGAGTTTTCATGCGCTAATATTCGCAGAGGCTGAAGATCATATCTTGGAGAGTCTGAAGTTAGACTTGGCTCGGCCGCACTATACCTCGCGTCAGTTTCAGTTCTGTTACCTACGGCCAGAAGAGGGGCCGAACATTTGGTCGATTACTATTTTTTTATAAGTCAGGGTTAACCGACAGGAAAATTAGCCAGTTTTCTTAAGTATAGGGATAATGTATGTATAATTAAGGATGTACAAGGAAACAAAGAAAATTCGAGAGACTAGTGTATTTTTCAAAATTGACTTATGATCTAAGTAAACCACAAAAAAGCCAAGATTTAAGCGTAGGTACATTAAACATACACATAGGGAGCCTTGTGCAATAAATTATAAATAACAGCTTAAAGTCAATCATACGATAATACTTCTTAAAAGGATTCACGATTTAGAATTTCGCACTCCCTGTAATTTAGGATCCTTACTTTTTGTACTTCGACGCTCCCGGACAATAAGTCTGTTAATCGCAAAAATGATTTTTTTTTCAATTACAAACTTATTATAACAAAAAACAAAGTTTTGTGATAACTGTGAGTTGTGATTTAGTCGGTAAACACGAAAATTACCGTGTATTTAGTCAGGTATCACAAAAATTTGTTTTTCTATTACAATAAGTTGGTAATCGAAGAACACATTTTTGCGTCGGTTGCGTCGATTTGAAATCAGAATTCGAGATTTTTATAACTATCACATTAGAACAAAATTAAAACTATTGCAATCAGCAATTTTTAGGACCTTTTTAATGCAGTCCACTTAAAATGTTGATGCTTAATTTGGCAGCAAATAGATTAAAATGAACTCGAATTATGAACTCAAGTTTACACTATTTAAGTAATCCTACTAACGCATCAAAACAAATTATTCCGTTCTAATACCACAAACTAATACCAATTTTTATTTGAAATCAAATTTATTTTCGTAACTAACACCAACCACTTGAATTTGGTACAATCAGCTTAGTTCAACCTAATTAAATCAATTGGTTTCCGTATAATTTTTTAAAGTATTTTTTCAGGGTCTCTGTTTTTTTTTTTTAAGTCTTACATACCCGTCATTTCTATTGACTGTACCACCTTATATTTTTGGGCGTCTTTTTAAATTAGAGTCCAAGCAAATACCAATGACATTCGTTGGTGGTATTAAAATGGAATAAATCAAAAAAATATACAAAGATGCAAAACATTTCGCATATAATACTTAAAGTAATGTTTTTTGTGATTAATATACTGAACTCAGTATAAATACGTACATTTAAATGAACACAGTGATTGGTAGATCTGTGCATTTTGATTAAATACTAATTCCTATTAAATGCAATTTAGATTAAGGCTGAGTGACACGGTTGATTGAACCAAGGAAATTGATTTTGAATTTTCCCGCTAGATGGCAGGAGGGTGCATTTGTAATTTTGTTTTGTTGTTTGAAAAATAAAACAGATTTTGAAGTAAGGCTTTTGATAAACGCAGTTAAATATAACAGCTTTGTTTTTCCTTTTGAGAAACTCTACTTAACGATGATTTTGATATTATTCAAAGTGTTCTTTTATATGAGATTTTCACACTTAGGACATCCACAAATCGGTGGTTTTAGATTACTAGAACGTAATTACCTACAAAATTATAACCTAAATAAATGAGCTGTCATAAACATAAAGGGCATATCAATGAGAACATTCTTCCTAATGAACGAGCTTCTCAAAAAGTTTTTTGTCTTTTTAAATTCACTTGGTTCAAAAAACTGTGTTTGCTTAACGAATACAAAGGTTTTTGTAGAAACTAAAATAAACTCTAACTTATTTTATCAGCTAAGAGTATTTTTTTTAAACAGAATTTGCGAGTTCTTCGTACCATATTTATTTTTCAATAATTAGACAAACGATCAGAATTTTAGTTACCTAATTATTCATCATTTTACATATCATTGAAATATGTACATCAATATAAGGAAAACTATTCGTTTTTTTTCACGAATCTACTAAAAACATCTAAATTTCGCGCGAAAAACGACATAGGTAATATTTTCCGAATTTTGTGTTACTAATAACAAACATTTAAGTTCACATTACAGCGTGATAATACGCTTAAACCATCAGAAGCGAAAAACTGGGAAAAAGGCGACAACAAAGCGTCACTCCATATTTTTAAATAACCGTTAAAAACATCATCTTACCCTTTACTCCCGGTCCCGCGTAAAAAATACGCCATAACATTTAGTAAAACCCTAACGGCCCGATGTTTGACGACTACGAATGGTACGAAGATGACTACCTTATCAATAACAGCCTCTTACTTACAACCTCCATAATAGTTTACCTCTTACAATATGAAGTTATCATTAGCCACAACATTTTCACTTAAGACACTGCATTTTTTTCTTTATTTATTGCTGAAAGGTAAATAAACCAATAGAGCATTAAAAACGGTTTGCAATCTTAAACATTTACAAATACGGAACAGATAATTTTGATAATCACGGCTAAGAATTGAAGATTTCAACAATGATTCTTACATAATTTGATCACAATCAATGTCAGACATTAGTATATAACTTTACTATAAGTATACAAGGTCTATAAGTAAAGATAAAAAGCTAAATAACTCAACAACAGGCTTCAATTTTTTCAATTCAATCAATCATTCACGCTGAACAAAATAACATCACTCATTCGTTCATTCACTTATTCTGTTCAGAGTCATCGCATTTGAATTTACACCTTAGGTTCTAGATGTAAAGGTGAATTTTCTGCGTTTTGTTTCTGGGGTTGTGCCGTGGGCCCGTACATGCGGATGTGTTCGACGTAGCGTTTTCTGTTTTCAGGGTTATTCATGATGGCGGCGACGAATTCTGAGGTTTCCTTTTTCAGTGCAATGATTTTCTGTTGGATGAGTCTGTTCTTATGCATTAGGGCGACCGTTTTCCATGCCAGTTCGAGGATGACTCGGTTCTGGGCATTTTTGTCAACGACGACAGGGCAAGGTGACACTGACACTGATACGGTAGAGTTGTCATCACTTGTGGAGGGTGAGGACAGCCTCTGGAGCCGTTGGATGCGTCTGGCTTCACGCAGACGGGTTAGGTGAGAACCTGGAAAGATGGAGAAATATTGTTAATAACAAGTTAAAACAATTACAGGTTACAGCTAAGTTTTGTTGGTGATTCATAAATCGATCGTTGCAGAATAATCCTAAAATAAAAATATTCCTAAATTTTAAGCAAGTCTTGATGTTTTTTTTTTTAATCCACGTGCAATACATAAATATCGTCGCACGATATAATCGTTCAACAATGGAACAATGCGTGTGTACGTTTACAAATGACGAGCAAGTCAAAGATCAAAACATTTCAAGTAGGTAAATACAATGGCTAATCCGAAATACTGACAGAATGGGAAAAAGTAACTAATGTTTAAATGTTCCTAATATTACCTATCTAATACCTACTAATCTAATCTTGTAAGTCTTCCAGCTTCGCAAGGTAGGTACTTAGTTGAAATCTTTGAAATTCTCGGATTTCTCTTTTTAAATTTAAATTTTCCTCATGAGTCACTTCTGTTTATTGCTGAGCCACATGACAATCCGTTTAGTAATCCTAGAATAGGTATATCGGGAAAAGACGTAGTGGGGAATTTCGGTTAATAAAATAAAAATTGAACCTGCAGTCCCAAAAAATGATGGTACGCACTCACGTGTATTAAAGCACCTACTAAACTCGTTAAAAAAAATATTTATTTATTTAAACTTCATGTACAGTAGTGGTACATAAGCGGATATATGCTACAAGGCATTCTCTACCAGTCAACCTTTGGGTTAAAAAGACAACACTGTGGTAGGTGTTTAGTATAAATAAATGAATAAGAAATATTTTAAAAATTTCTTCGAGCCCCGAAAAACTGTTACTGTACTGCGCATTGAAGTTTGATTGTCATTATGGTTCAACTAATATGCCATGTATTTTTTTATAATACTAGACTAACCACGAGAACATTGCCGACGAACTGTACTGCAGTTTGGCAGAAGATAAATATTTTATTTATGTTTTTTTTTTTATAAAACCATTAAAAAAAGCAGATATGTGACTGCATCGATATCGTAACGATAGATAAGTAAACAAACTAATTGTCAAAATACTGAAAAGTTAATACAAAAGTCCGCTACAGCGCTTCGTTGGCATAAAAACTTTAAAACTTATAACGCTCTCACATTGCGTGAACGTGAAAACTGCACTAATGTCATTAATGTAAAGATGTATGGCCAGCAGATTACCTAAGTCAAGTAAAGTGACAGTACGGTAACGCCTAATCTAATACGTAGTACATACCTATACATAGCAATCTGTACCTAACTGTACGTAAATTATCGCTTAGTAGCTCAGAATAAGTACCTACTAGTACAAGTGTAGCCAGGTCAAGGCATAATCGAGGGCCAGCCGTTCTTAAAGCACACATAGGTACATATCGTATACTATGCGTACCAAATAATAATACTTAGGATCGATTGAAAGGATGTGACGTCACGCCGTACTGTCAAATCGAAGTCATTTTTTAAATTGAAGAACTCAGATATGAGTAAAATTGAAAAACTGGATTTTGATTAAACTTTTTTCGTTCACAGTTCGTAAATAAATATTTTTTTCGTAAATAAACTTAATTTTAACCTTTCGCGTAGGTACTAGAAAGTCAATAGGCGTACGTTCGTTTGGGGCTCTAGGGTATAAATAAAATTATCTTCCCTCTATTTGACAGTAAATCGTGAAGTCACAACATGGCAACCGATCCTATTCTCATGTGGAACGCATTTTATGCATATATATCTACCATATATGTATGTATGTGTGTGTAAGCTGCGCAGGATGGCAGTGCCTTGACCCGCTCGGGAAAACTGCATTTATCTGCACCCACAGTGCGTGGCTGTGTAAAGATTTTATCGGTATTTTGTATAAACAATTGTATGGTGTCAACCAGACAAATCTGAGTGTATAATACTAGAGTAGTCTTATCGTTGACAGCGATAACTACGTGTTGATGTTTTTTTATACATTTTAAAAGTAATACTTTATTTATTAGAGCGGCTCCACATTAGTACCGTGTGTTTATTCACGCTATGAATAAACTATAAAGTGGTACCCCGCGAAAACCGTCCACAATCACGTTCACGCCTGTTCACGGAGCTTCACGACCCTAATCTGGGCCCACCATTACTTATTAAGAAAAAGTTAAAAGGCAAACATAATAAGAATAACGAAAGTAAAGAAAAGTTTTGGGCCTTTGAGAGAGAAGCTTTACAATAGGCATCTGAAATGGTGAAATGGGGTTCGGTATTCAAATAACTTTGAAACTTTGGAGATTTATTTTGTTGAAAAGTTAACAAGGTAAAGAATGAAAATATTAACAGAATAATCCTTTCGTTACCATTTGTTCCCAAATGGGACTAAAAGGGGAAATTTATTCGTTACAAAGTGTTCTAAATAATTAAGTAAATATTCCACGTTGAAATAAAAAAGTCTAAGGCGATCGCAAAGCTTTCAATAGACGTGGAATGCCTACAATATAATCTTATCACTTGATAAGAAGTGTCAACAATACGTCAGCATTACCCAAGCGACCTACCATACATCGTCATCTAAGTATCGTTACAAAAACAATCATCAAAAATCCTTTGTTCCGTCTCACGTTTAAATGCGCCGGAAATTAAAAAAAAATACAAGGCACAAAACAAAGAGACCTCTGCTTGCAGTTCGTCGTAAAAAAAAGCAATCTGTCAAACAATGCTCAAACGCGGTAAGTCACGTTACGCGGAGGGCGCGCGGCGTTCGTTCAAAAACCCGCTAATAAAAACAACGATGCGCGTGTTACAGCCACGTGATTGGCTGAAGAATTAACACAGAGTTTCATTGCAGACTGCTGCAGTGTTTGCACTGCAGACATGCAGCTTGCAACGTGAGACAACTCGAGGCTGCAGACAGTCACGTTGTGACGTTACATTGCAGACTTAGACACACGCGCCTAGTTTCTTGACACTGCTTTTATCTGCTCGCACCTTGCTTTAAGATTTAGACACGAGTAACATTTTTTACGAAACTATTTTTAGATTTGTGATTAATTGGTTGTCAAATTGATAGTGGGTGTTGCGATGCTTGAACATCAAATGATTGAGTTATATAACTAATTAATTACATAAAAGTCTTAACGTTTTAAGTTTACAGTCAAAACATAGTGGGTATTGCTAGGTATAGTCATTCCAAATAGATTAAACGTAACAATAACAATAAAACCGTGACGTTAATTTAACGACATTAACGCAACTATTTTTCCTTGAAACTACAAAATCAATCATGTTTTCATTAAATTTTCAGGATGCGGTAAATCCCATTCAATATTATGTTTGGCAGGAATGAGACATTCACATTGTGTGCAATGTGACTTTGAAATAATTGTTTTCAGTGTTGCAAATCGGGTATCCGTTATTTCGGAACGTACTTGCAGCAAGTATATAAATGAACTCAGTATTCCTAACAATATACTAAAAACCGGAGTGATGTTATTCCACAAAAGTGTCGCTGTGAAATCTTTACGCAAGCTCAAATTGAGTCGGGCTGCAATGACAGCTCACGTTATTCTCACTTCACTCAAGTTTGAAAACTAGTTGTCCATCTCTATTGGTTGCTAACTATAGTACATTGTTATACGAGGGATGAAAGTTAGTTATTTAGTCCCGAGAAATTTCTTGGCGACCGAGCGACAGCGAGGTCGCTAATAGTTCGAGGGACTAAATAACTCTTGAACCCGAGGTAAACACTGTGCTTTTCATTACGAATACGAGGAAAATAAAATAATAATAAAAACCTGAGTCGTCGTCAAATGTCTTCGTACGTTTTTAGGTAGGTATATTTCTTTTGATTTAGGCGGTAAGCGGTTTTCTCCTCAAAGAATCTTGCGTTAAATTTATAACTGAAGCTGATGAACTTATCGTGTTAATAAAAATTTCTTGTAACAGAGATTTAGCAAAATGTAAACAAAACTATCCACCTCGAAAAAAAAAGGAAGATCAAATCGGCCACAGATTATAGAGAGTCTACCATTTACCCGCCAATTCTTTTTTTCAGTGTTCGGCTCCCTGGCTTTTCAGTCAATAGTTTTCATTTTGTCATTGTAAAAATGGGTCTGGTTAACATTTTTCTCAAATATATATTAGTTTTAATGAAATAATTGAAAGTAAATTAAAATAAAGTAATTAAAAAAAAGTATTCTTAAATTATTTCTATTTCTATGTCATTTTAATTCGGTATAAAGTTTCGGGTCACGGATCAGTAGAAATGTCAAAATAGAACTAGTTTTTTTTAATATTTGCTGTCTAAATATTAAAAAAACTACTGTCAGTTGTAAAGTAAAACTCCCTAGGGAGTAAAAGTACTTCTTCCAACCCTGTCCGCAGGCAACTTTACACCTACTTTCAGAGTATGAGTAATGAAAAAACTGTTTTGTTTACTCTTCAGTATAATAATGTTTTATCAGAAGGGCGTAATGTGGAGCTATAAATAAATAGGGTTCATCGGGTTACGAAACATTTATAGGTTGTATTTATGTTTTTTTTTTCACACAAAAGGAAGAAAAAGGAATAAATTGCCCGGTTTTCGCATTGTCTTTTAATTATGTATTTAATTACGGTATTCGAAAGGTTATCTTCTAAAATAATTAAAATTCTAAGTCAGGCGACATCCACCAACCCGTTCTGGACCCGCGTGGTGCATTACGGCCATTTCTCTCTCCTAGTGAGGAGGCCTAAGTTCCAGCAGTGGGAACATTAAAAGGCTGATTATGCTAATATGCTCCAAATTACAATTTACTTAGTTTCGTTTTTTATTGAAGTAGGATTTTATTCAATTGTCAAAGGATTCGAAGAAGAAGAAGATTTCTATAAAGAGCTTTTTTATTTTTATTATATTTATTAGGTATTAACATTAACAGTAGAGAATATATAATATAAAGGTCGCTGTCAGTTAACCTTAACTAATTGCATTCTCTGGTTTACTATCAGTATTCTACTGTTGTTAATAAATAAACTTACTCGTAATTATTTATTTCATGTCAGATATATTCCCTTAGTTTTCAACTTAATTCAAATAGGTACCTGGTTTGTTAGTTTATTTTTTTTTAATTTAAATTTCAGTATTGTCATTTGATAATAATAAGTAATGTGTCAAAAATCCCGCTTTGTGCTTATCCGAGGATAAAAAAGAGTATTATTTCGACTATTTGATATGATTATTAAAAAAATTGTTCCCATATTCTGCATCAAACACAAACAAAGATGACCAAACGACACGCTACGATTATTTTAAACAGCGAAAACCGGTTTAATCCGATTCGCACGTGTATTATTAACCCGAGAAAATGACATACAGAGTAATAATTATTATTCGCTTCCCATACATAACGGTATGTTGTTAACAATGCGAAGCTACCACGTGACAGCGATGACGTCACCGCCCGCGGTTCAACGAACTTTCACCCGCAGTCTATGGCTGCCAGTTATAGAACAGCATCACTTTCTGATAAATGAAACGAAACTTTGTCCTGCTTAATATAAATGCAAATATTGCTTCAACAGATTTCTGCAATACGTTCACGTTGGCTAGAGTGGTGTTTTGGAACTTTGAACACGCAATCAGACATGTGACGGTTGGTGAATGTGGGCGGAATGTCCTTAATTGGTGAGGAAACACAGATTTTTTACTTTTATCCTTAAGTTCTTATTGGTTGTTATTGTGTTTTTAAAGATACTTACAAAAATGATTAATTTATAACTAACGCTTTGTCATGTTCGAAAATTTTAAAAAGGAAAATGAATTTTGAATATAGAATTCTATAAAACAATTTTTTAACAAAATTAATTAAAATATACCTGAAAGGACTTTTCAGGCAACAATAACTAAGATGACCCAGAAAGGAACCAGTTGAATCAACAAACGCAATTTTATTATTCCTAAGTTCATTGGCACTCCTGCCCGTTGCCCCACCAGGCACAACTGCAAAGCGAATTGCGAATAAATAAATATTAAAACCTGCTATCACTGAAAATCACGTAGTTTTTATACAATAGCCTTCAATAATAAGACGATTCAGTTCTGTTTTTTTAATCACAAACCGTTATGTCCATTTTTAAGCAGTTTGCAAGAAAGTTACGTCACCAAAAAGGTCAGATACTTTAGAAAAACAACGGTTCCAAATGACTTTTTGAATTTCGAAAAGAAAAAAAGATGGCAGATCCTTCTACAGTTTTAAATATGGACTGTTTATGAATTTCAAATAAATAGAATTCATTATGGACTGATTGTACTTTCTTCGAGTCAAAATCATTATCATTAAGCAAGCAAATTTATACGAAATAACTTGCTAAACGGGATCTTACTAGTAAATTATTCACTAGATAAAAGAATTAATTCGTAGGTTGGAAGAACTTCATGATAAAAATTATCATTTGCTCTGAATAATTTATTTATGTAAAACTTACTTCTGACCTTCTGCTGTCTAACTTCCTTCAGTGTCAACTAGAAAAAAAAAATGTACAGACTTTTTTTCTACTTTCATAACTGTCACGCCTGACATTGAATAATAAAAACGACTTAATTATATAGCTTATTATTTCGTGGATCCTCGAGAGGACGCCGGTGTCCTCTCGTGACTTCACGCCATTCTGTTAAGCACCAAGGGAACGCCGGTTTTTGCATAGATTATAAAATATTGAGCTTTTTTTTTTAAATAGGATATTTAAATGAGAAGAAGAAAACCTTCCGTTAAAACACCGGTGTTCGCTCCCTGATCGACAGGGAGTCGGTCGGTAGTGCCATATATCTGTTATTTGTCGATAGTTTCTGCTCATCCCGTTTATAAATCTGTCTTTTTCAAATATACGTATTTTGGTAGTAAACAGTTTTTTTGTGATTTTGTCTTTTATATTTCTATCTTATCTCTCCATTGGTAGGTATACCAGAAAACCCCGTCAGTGAAGCAATAACATTTAAAACCCTCGCGTACCAAAATAGCCAGATCGATACCAATTCGTTTAGTACGGCACCGAGTGACGCCTGGCGGCTCTGCCGTTAATGAACTCCGGCCATAAAGCGATTACTCCCATTCGGCTGCACCTATACTCAATTAAAAGCCCTTATATCATGTGGGATATATAATGTATATTCTAGAATGTATTTAAAAAATAGTTAGAAAGTTGTCCATTGACTTTGCGTTGGGCTGGGCAACATGTGCAATTGTGCAACCATCCCGTGAAGTATTGTTTTTAAATTGTTGTGTAATCATTCCAAATTCAAAATGTAATTTCAAGAAGTATTTAATACCTTGAAGCTAATTTTAGGGCCCGGTAGGGTCGAAGCCTACCGGGGCCATGGACCCATTTCTGAAAAGAAAGTCCGGTCCCAGAATATAGGGATAAGAAGGAACAGGGATAGGTTTTTAGTCAGTAAGTCTGACACATCTCCCAGTCCAACGCCAGTCCAGTTGTCATTGGATGATTTTTGCGCGCCATAAAAAAACTTCCTTGAAACGATAACCTAAAATAAAGACTAACTAACTTCATAAAGGTAAAAACATCAATAACAGCTTTATATTCCTGTTACTTTGTAGAAAAATTAGCACATAGTGACCATACTAATGTGCTAATCAATCTTACACCCGTATTCACAAACGTTACTATGCGGTCTCACAGTGCTCGCGAGCGAATATTTTTTTTCTTTTTAGCTGCGTACGGTTTGTGCATTTAGCCATGTCATGATTACAGCTTTAGAAACTTTCTTTTTTTAAATTCTAAAAACAAAAGTATCTTCCCAACTGTTTCATTTCTGACAACTGTAGTGACGCCACAAAACAACGAATATGACATGTTGGTTGTCATAACAACTAAATAACAGATTATTTTTCAGATATAGTAGCGTTGTTCTACGTAGAACTAAGTATTAAAATAATCCAGAATGTATGCCCTGTTCGCTTATCGAAACACGTGAGGCAAAAAATCCTATGATTACGAAAGTGGGTCAGTCAATAAATAGACATGAGTAACGTTACTATGGTATTCATATTTATGTATGAGTAATTATTACAAGGTTTCCGAAAAAAAAAAACTTTATTAGGTATTATTCGTATTGATACACGAGTACCGCTTTCTTTTCGGAACCGTTACTTTTCGCAAAGAAATAAGTAGGTATGTTAATACCTAAAATGAAAAACGTGACATAGAAAGTTAGAGTCTAATATCTATATCATTATGTACATAGTTGTTAATATGATCAGCTTTATAATATTACTATTGCTTGGACTTGGTCTCCTTTACAGGAGAGAGAATGGGCCGTAATCCATCTCGTAGATCTAGTACATATATTACCTATGTAAGTACCTAAAGCTTAGTAAATCTGAATATGTAGGCTTGTCAATTACATTCAAGAAATAGGTCAAACTATATTGTGTATTGTCCGTTTTTATACTTTTTCCTCATTCTCTAACAATGCGATATTAAATCTACCATATGAAGGGTTAACGACCTCTCGGTAAATAGATATTAACACATTGTGGTGGAGTTTTTACACTATTTTTTTTTTGTTGTTGAATTAGCTAACAAGTTTGCAACAAATAAATTAATAATTTAGTAAGTGATACTCTTTTTGCTACAAGCGACCACCTCGACAATATCATGGGCGAAACATTTTCTATTAATATTGGCTACACGAGGCTACGTGTACGCACGGCTACATAGGGCTACGTGAGGTTACGCACGTCTACGCACTATTACACATGGCTACTTAAGGTTACGTACGGCTACGCAGGCCTACGAAGTGCTACGCAAAGCTACGCAGTACCTACGCTACGACTTGGACAACATTGCAACGTATTTAAGCTGCATTCAAGCAGCTTCTACAGTGCATCTACGACCTACACTATGCAGCCTCTACGCCGCGCTAACCGGTGCTGCATGATTGACAAACTAAGAAGTGAAATCATGGTCATTATTGTGAAAAAACGAAAAAGTTTGAAAACTCGTGAAATACTGCAGTTGGTAGCGTGTGTAGATGTATATGTTATAATAATCGATACACAAGTTGAACCATCATGGCGGTTGACCTTGAATGCGTAGTAAGAGCTCTGGCTGCTACCATAGCAACGGGTTCAACATATTTGCTGCGTACTACGCTAATTGTTAAGTTTAAGTTTCAACTGTCCTTCTACCTTATTGAATAAAAAGAGAGCCTTTGAGATACATGCAGTTGAGCAATGAGCATGATTCGATGCATGTTTGCAAAGTGGATGTACAAAAAAACAAGGGCATGGACGGACTAATTTTATTTTAAATTTTAAATTCTGTACTGCGGAGAATACGCGAAGTTTTTTCCATTTAATTGTTATTCCGCTTTTTGATAAGAAACCCGGTTAATGTGCGATCAGCCGTAACGCAATAAAATATGTCTTTAAAGTCTGTAATGCCAACATTACAAGTACATATAAACATTGTTATTATTGTCTCGTGGAACTCCGTTCTCTTTGTGCATAGGCCTTCACGTAACGGTCAATGTACGGCCTTGGCAGATATTGTATATAATAGTAGCCAGTCGAGGTAACCAAGCTACTATAAACTTAACATTTTATTATTAAAATTGTTTAGTAAGAAACAATGATTTGATAACCCAGCTTGGTGAATGGGATTTTTTAAAATGATTTAACACCCTTCCCGAATGATTGTGGAATGAAAAGAACAGAAACAAATTACATGTCTGATCTATGAGATTATGACATAGACTATCCAACAACCAATTTTTTACTCTAAACTGTGTGGCAATACTGACAATGCAGTGCATGCCTCTCGCATTAAGTAAGTATACAACTTTTTCGTCGAACGACAAGGCGAATGGAGAGGCGAGTGGCGAGGCGAATGGCAGGCAGGAATATGTAGATAAATACAGTATACATATGTATTATTACTTTGATTATAAGTATGAGAAAGAAGAAGATAATTAAGGAAGAATATTGCATCGACCATGAATAAAATGCAATAAGGAGCCAACCAATGACGATAATTACAAGGATAAGCCTTTTTAGTATTCAAGTGACGTCTTTTAAGTAAAATTGAGAATTTTAAAACAGAATGTCAGGGTTTACATACATAATTATCACAAATGTGATAAATACTTTGCTTTGAAACAGCTGGATTTGATAATTAAATTAAATGCATGTAGCTAAATGAAGTTTGTTGACAGATGTTTGTGGAATGTCTGTACTTAATGTGTTTTGACGTGACGCAAGTATGAAAGGCAACGAAGGGATGGGTGGGTATTTTAGTCAGTTAAAGTCTGTAAAACCCTTCAGTTGCCCTTTGCGTGTCAAGACCATGATAGTTCTTCCAAACATTCGTGTAGCAATAGCTAAATTTTGATACTTTAGTACTTGTTAAATTATTTAAAAGTTCAATTTTATACAGCTTACCTAGTAATATTTTGTACGTATAGCGAAGTGGCTTTCACAATTAGAAATTATTGGAAAGCTTGACGCATGGCGGATTTTATAAGGAAAGTAGAATATAATCTACCATTGGTATCGGTGTTTTTTTCCTGCATCTACAGCATCTATTTGATTGCCTAACAAGATAATTAATAATCAAAATAAGGCTGACTATGAATTCTGTTACTAAATATTGCAAAACTACATATTTATTTAATCTTCTAGTGATTCTTAATTTGAATCGAGAGATAGATGAAAAAAAAATTACTAATTAGGATGTTAGCTGACTTAAAAAAAAGAAAATAAATAGATGGTGATAGACTGCCAGTAAAGTAGCAGTTTATATCCAGCCAAGTACAAAAATGAACAACTTCATCTTCAATACACCAGTTTTTTTTTTTTTTAAATCCGGTTACCCTTTGGTTACGGTAACCCTAAATTCGATACCACGAACGCTTAAAATCGTAACCTTTTTTTTCTTTTTTTTTGAGTGAATAATTTTTTTTTGTGTCTTTTAACATCTAGAATCTGGGTATTGTGACTTTAAACTTTATATTATATTGAAAAATCAATAGATCGATCAAAAGTATTTTCACAAATTACTTTCATAATAAACGATTACACAAACGCTTCTAATGAAAAAATGCACTTTTTGCGTTACGACCTTACGTAGATGTCGAAATGTTCGCAGTTACTGTAATTTCAAGAAAAATAATCATGGCTTCGGTTTGTATATTTATTTTTCACTTCAAACGTTCTCGATAATCAGCAAGGAGTTTATAGAGACTCGTATTCTACACTAATATAATAAAGAGGTAAAGTTTGTTTTTTTGTTTTTATGTTTTTTTGTTTGTAGGGGGTAATCTCTGGAACTACTGGTCCGATTGGAATAATTTTAGCAACAATAGAAAGCTGCTTTACTCCTGAGTGACATAGGCTATATTTTATGTACGCGGGCGAAGCCGCTGACAAAAGCTAGTTATTGATAAGTTTATCAGTTGAGTTACTTGTAACCTTCCGATCTGCTACGAATGTTTAATAGGACGTCTAAGAAATCTTAGGTATCTATCTCTTTTCTAATTTATAATTTTCCTGTCGTACCTATCATTGTTTGTAACACAACTCCTCCAAAACGGCTCCACCGATTCATGTAACGTTTTGTGGGTTTATTTAGCAGTTTTGAGAATAGGACATGAACTTACCGTGCCCCTACATTTTTCTTTAAAATAATAGCATTTTTTCGTGAAACACCTAAACTGCTCCTTGTTAATACACACCTAAGCTATCTATTAGTGAAAGTTTCATCACAATCGGTTCACCCGTTTTGGAGACAAAAATGTTTAAAAAATTGTGTTTTGTTAGGTACATATAGGTATCGAGTATTGAATACTCAATAATAATTTATGTAAGATTTAGTAATCAAATATTATTATGACGATCCTAACAGACACTTCAATATTATTTAGACGTAATAAAGATAATAGCTTTGACTTTGACTCAATTAATTCAGGTGCCTTCACCTGTACTACGTGAATGGTGACAACTTAAAATAGATATCGAAATCATAAACAGTCAGCATATAAGAAGCGTTCCTATTATGAATTATGAAACCTTTACCTTGAGATAGGTCAGTTACACCGTTGTGAAAGGCCACGCATACTTGTTATGATTCGAACTCGAAACTATTGTTAGAATTTTACAATAACTATAACGGATTCAAGCCACTTAGAACCTTATTACTCAACATCGAAAGCTTACAATGCCCTTTCCCGAAGAAGTAGGTTATGTAGAAAACACAGTCCCTACCGGCCTGGGTATGTGAGTGCAATGAAAAACATTTGCCTAGAAAGCTAAACAACTAGATTCCAACGATAATACAGATTGATGTTCACAGACCGGGACGCGATGGTATTTATTTCATAACAATTAAAACAATGGGTGAAGATGAGAAGTAATCAAACGGAATATGCAAAATATTTGTTAAAAGAAATAGGTAGGAACTTAACTCATCATGTCCGACTTAAGTAACAGAAATCGCAACATTCAATTCAGAATACTTGACGATGAAAGTAATGAAACTTGACAGTAAAGTACCGAGAACTGTATAAAATTAAACTAATACCTCGTTTCAAGAACATCAACATTGAATAATATCTTCGACGTATTCCATATTCTCATTAGAGGCGACTCCCATTTCATCCCACCCTTAAACGACCACACACGACATAAAACTAGGTAGTAACTACAGTAAAATTACAGCAAAAAGGAATCAAACCGTACCTTTCTTAATCTTTCTGGTCCTTTTCTCACACATGGTGGCTAAACAACACAGCTTTTACACACTAGGTGAACAATTAACACAACTTGTCAATTTTATTGACAAAAGTAGAACGAATACACTATTGAGAGAAGAACGCGTGCGAACTATCTCAATACCGAACGTGAAATGAGTTAGCTGGATTGGCGAGGCTGTTTGAAAATCGAATGCGGTGGTGGTGGAGTGTTCGGCGTGTGTCGGCGACTAGAGCGAGACGGAGCATTGTGTTGTAGTGCTACGGTTTACGTTACCCTGATAAGAGTGATTATTGTTCTTTAATTGAACGACGCGATAGTCTATCAGATTATAGTACTGTCGTCGTTACTAAAAATGGGCTTTACGCAACTACACAACACAACAACTTTTACGATGAATAACGACGGTCAAATAGATGGTTTTGGCTGTTATTTTCTTTTAGGTGTCAGTAGGAAGGATGAATATTTTATAGTCAGCTGTAAGAGTGCCTGCCACTGAATGGAAAATAATAGATATTTTTTTAATTTAAGAATTATATTACTATACAATGTGGTTACGCGGTACGAATTCGGTTTGAAAATCGAAAAAAATAAATCGAGGATTTCATCCTGATTACTGTTTAAAATATATTCAGAAAGTCTTGGCCATCTAGATCGTGAGGGGATACCGCATTGTCTCCCGCAAAAAAACGGTCTTATAGACTGCTACGACAAACTGCGTAGGCGTAATTTTTTTTATAGTTTCCGTAAATTAGTGCAGGTAGTAAAAAGGGCAACAAAGTACTCTTATTACTACATTCAAGGGTATTCTACGGTTAGTACTTAATTTTACGTCCTGTACGTGATGTTATTTTATTGGTCATTACCTTATGAGTTATTCTGTAGTGTAATAGCTTCCGTACAGGTCACACTTATATTAGTAGAACAATAATTATTACTAAAGGACTATAAAGTTACTTGAAGGTCCAGTCCCAGTTTAATAAAATATGCCAATAATAATGTTCATATAGCGTAAAACAAAATAATTAAACAACTTTATGGTATCCTTATTACCTTTTGTATTTTATTAATATGAAGCTCAAGGTACTGATTGATTTAACGGTATAATAATTATTGTGTGTTTTTTATGAAATATTTTTGTCTGAGAAAAATAAAATTACAGTAATAAATAACTGCAAGATTGAATCAAAAACAAATTAAAAGCAACAACCTTAAAAGCAACAACTTTAAACAAAACCTACTCACACCCCATCCTCTAACGAAATCTTCCCTTCAATCCTCCCATCTCTTCGGGAAAATTACCCCATTTCACATGACAACTCTAGGGCCCAACCGCTTCGGCCGGGGAGCTCTCACCGCGCATGAAAAAACACGTGTTGTTTTATATACAGGACCAGTGTTTACCGCACGTGGGACTAAATGTACTAAATGATTAAAGACTACTTACTAAGTTGTTTTGTACTTCAAAATAACGTGATATATTAGGAAAAAATAGACGTGTAGCCGTAGATGGAGGTACGATTTTAGATGGGTGACTATCAGGCCTTCATGACAAAAATATTGCTATAATTAAGTATGATATTTTTAATTTTTTACTCAATATATTTAAATCGTTTTTTTCATAATGCAATAGAATCTAAAGACAGACAAACAGACATGAATTAGGTGCTTAGTACTAGTACCCTTTTTTTTTCTTGTGACTGTAAACGAAGCATATGATACACTGCACACTTACCAAGAAATTAAAAGCAACAAAAAAATATAATACTTAATAAAAACTGTACACAAATAAAAAAAATACATACATTAAAAATGTCTACATTCCATCATACACATCTCAACCCGTCTACGCACGTTGTCTGTGACGTCACACGCGGCGCAGCGCGGGCGCAACGTGGGCCGGTCCGTGACTCATAGCCAGCACGCACGTTGTATACACATAACACATACAACACGTACGACACAACTCTATACACATGCCAAATATCGCACGCACACATACGCAGCACTATGACACGTGTAAAATAGCGGGGTTGCACGGGGTTACATTCGTATTCCAGTTTCGAATTCTGTCTCAATTTTTTTTCTTAATGTAGGAGTGAGATAGCTAATGACTAAATAGAGTTGATTTCTAAAATCTAGGTTGGATTTTTTAGACACTGTCGTCGCCTACTCTCACAACATCATCATATAAATTAAGATTTACTGCCAAAGGCACTGTGTATTGTTAAGAATTTGCTTAACTTTGCAACGTGACTCTCGAGACAGTTCCTGAGTCACTAAGCACGTTGTCATATGTCTCGGTATTACATGATGTATGTCGTGTCGTGTACCGTATTGTACAGTGTACTAGCAGACGTCCGTAGGTACACTTCGTACGATTTTATCAGTGTTTGTACGAAGACACTATTATGAATAACTCTTTCCTTTTATCGAACTTATTTCAGAGTAAAATTTTGTTGAAATGTATTCATATGTAATTTGATTGTATTCATGATTATTTTTCCTTATTTGGATCTCGCTTAGATGTTATTGATATTTTGTTAATTAATTCGGTTAGTATTTTAGAAGTTTTCAAGCCTCGAAATTAACTCTGAAAGTAAAACTAAAAAAAAAATCTGTTTACAAATCTGAATATAGTTCACAAGTGTGCTATTAATTTAAATAAAATCCCATATTATTTATTTAGATAAGAATATTTCTTAAATATCTATTATTGTACAGAGCCATTGAAATAAACAATAAGGTAATGCCACGTGAATAGGTACATTCGCACGAAGCTGGCCGAATCATCGCAGCATTGATTTGGTGGATCCGTTTCTCACATAGATATAAGAAAAGATGCTGTTTTTTTATATTTCTATGGTTTCTCAAAATAATTTTGGTTATTTGTAGGTCTGTATTATTATTGTGTTCGTTTTTTATTGTTTTATTAATTTAGTTTTCAGTTGCACTTACTATGTTATGTCTCTGCACCCCTCTAACTTCGACTGGGAGATAATGGCTCCTGAGTCGTGGGTGCGTTCACAAACATGTAAAGTCACATACACAAGATACCCAGAACCGGAACACCTATCTGTATCTAGGCCATACAAATATTTGTTCCGCGTGGGAATCAAACCCGCGACCCTCAGCACAGCAGTTAATCGCTCAACCACTGCGCCAGCCGAGTCCGCCTTTGTACACAAGTGCATAAGGCCTTAACAAATAAATAAACGGATTAGAAAATCAGTTTTGAGCCCAATGGCGCGTAAGAAGTGAATGCTCTTAACGGTAATACGTAGTTCCTTGTAGATGACGGTTCGTAATTGACTGGTAGGTAGTACATTATATACAACTACAGACATATGTAGATTACAATCACTACAATCTTCACACAGACACATTGGCCTCAATACTCACTGTTATCAACAATTCCAACTTGCCTACGTAAAGCGACAATGTACGATAAAATTGAATATTTTCCTAAGAACGAAACCTAATCTACCTTTCTCGTAAAATATTGGTGTTTTAATCAGCCTCGTAGTTAGGGTTACCAATTACCCTATCTCATCATTTTTCCTGATATTTCAGGATTTATGAACTCTTCTCAAGACGGATTTGATGGGCTAATCCTATGAAATCCCAAGATTATTAGAATTTTCAATAAAATACAGGTTAAACTAACTGAAAATAATCTTCTTTTGACAATAATTGTATAATGAAAAATTGTGCGATTATGTTTCCTGTGTGTCGCTGTCCTTGCTTCGTCATTGCGGTAAGCAAGTTCCGCAGTGTATCCTCCTTGCGTCCTTTATCCTCAATGCTGAGGGTCGTGACCTCGAAGAATAACTTTTTTAACTATATTTCACTATGTTGCCATATCTCCGCCAGTGTGGAAGGCGTCTCTGACTATAATCTCCAGTGTAGTACGGATTTGGTGTGACCAACGTATCGGACTCCTGCCCCTGTATCTTTTCCCATCTACTTTTCCTGTAAGCAGCAACTTTTCCAGGTTATCTCTCTTCCTGGAAATTTGGCCAAAGTAATAAAAAATTCTTCTTTGGCGTATGGTGGTGAGCTTCATTGGTGACTTGACTTTGGCTATTGGTCAGATGTTCCGTCCAGTGAATTCCGAACATTTTCCTGTCGGCCCATATGCGATTCATCTGTGACATAGCGTTCTTTGCCATCCCAATACGTCTTCTTATGTCCTGCTCACAAGACCCATTATTAGTTATGGTCGAGCCCAGGTAGACAACGTTTACTGTGTCCAGGTTTAGCTTTTCGCAGTGTATAATAAAAATAATATTTTTTTTTAATTGTTATTGTTGTTGCTTGTTGTTTTTGACGGCTATGCACTCGAGAAAAAGTGTGCAACATTTTCCCCTGAGTCCTTGCTTCTTTCGCACAAAGGACTATCCTAGATATTCATTGTGGAAAAGTGTTTATTTACAGTCATGTTCTCCGTCACATGACGCAGGCCTTTCTCTAGTCGCAGAAGGTTCGTGATTAGAGTTCTATTTCAATCCCTTAGCTAACATACAGCTTGGAATATCACAATAGAACAAGACTTGGATTACAGATGCAGCATCAAAATAATAAAATTAACCTGGCATTTGCTCAAAACATGTGACAGTTTTACGAGTAAGCGAATATTCTGAGAAAAAAGAGCACGCCTGCAAACAAATGTGTATTATGACGACACATGCAGGTCCACGTGTGCGTGCGATAACTGACACATACACATAGGACACGTGCCTGGATGCTTCGCGTCTCTTCCCATTAGTCGTTGATAGACTAACTTAGTTTGGGAGTCCGACAGTAATTCGATTTGAGTGCGCACAGGGCCCTGCTATGAAGTTTTAAAATCATCATAATTCCGATGTGAGAGAGAGATGGAGCTATACAGGACAAGTACTATCCCTTTCTCACTTCCTCCCACCATCGTAATATCAGAAGGGGAGAGAGCTGAACTGAAATGGAATGGAATTTTCCATCGAACGCTTTTCACAGACAAAAATGGTAATAATGGGATGTAAAATAAAAAGTACCTTTTAGCTCATTAATCCCCAAGAGGACACCGGTGTCCGCACACCCATTGTCTTACAATTGTGATCGTAATTACGGTATTCGAAAGGTTAAAGCCTAAGTTACTTAGTTTATTAACATTTGGCTATATCCCAATCCCATCAAATTTTGTTCTATCGTTTCAAAGATTCAGCCACCTGTTTCTGAGATTAGCTAAATAAAACGGACAAAATTTAAAAATGTAATTGTTGTTACAGGTATCAAATCCTCCATTTAATAAAAGAAATGTTATTCTGGTATTTTATATTTAATTAATTTATTTATATCATTGTATTTATACAATATAAGATGTATTGAATATAATTATTATTAACTTTATATAATATTTGTAATAATAAATATTGTGCTTTATGCGTTAGAAGCTCGTGGCTAAGTTCAAAGTAGAGCAACTTTCCCAATATCAGCATGAATGGCTGATCTTCCATTACTCACCAAGAATCCTGCGCGTTTTGTGTCCCAGCTGTCATTTGTCAGTTGTTACTGTTGGTCAGAGGCCAAAAAATCTGACATCAGTCTAGTGAAGAGGTTTCGTGTTATTCAACTATTTGTGGGCGTTGTGGAGATCCGCGGTCATAATACGCAATTCCCAGCCAATATCCGTGCGATGTCGGTCAAGTGTCACGTGACTGCTGACAATAAGATTTCATAATACGGATATGCAAGGCAGTTCGTTTTAAGGCGTAAATTTACTGGAACTAAGAGATAGGCACCCTAATAAAGACAATACCTTTATAAATTTGGTTTTCTTGTCAGCAAAGCATGAAATATAGCATTTTTGGGAGAAGAAAATATATAAAATCTATTATAAAAATTTTTAAAGATCCGAGGATCCAAATTAAAAACCATAGATAGATAAGATAGATAGGCATACTCTTTATTGCAGGTACATCATACACACATTTTAAAATATAAGACATAGCATATAATTAAGGCAGACTATGATACTGAAGGCAGTGGGCAGTGGTGGCCGAGTGGTAACAGCCCCGACTTACGAGTCGTAGGTCGCGGGTTCAAACCCAGCCAGGCGCATTACTTTGTGTAATTCATTTCATCACCACTGCTCTCAAAACGGTGAAGGAAAACATCGTGAGGAAACCGGCATGTCCTAGAACCAAAAATTCGAAGACATGTGACATCCACCAATCCGCACTGGGCCCGCGTGGTGGATTATGGCCCATTCCCTCTCCTAGAGAGAGGAGGCCTGTGTCCCTGCAGTGGGAACATTAAAAGGCTGATGATGATGATGATACTGAAAAGAGGGAGAATGAATGAAAGGCATCATTATCATCAGCCTTTTTAATGTTTTTCTTGCTGCTCTCAAGGAGATGAAATGTGCCGTAACCTACCACGCGGGCCCAGAGCGGCTTAATATTAATACTGCAGCGCAATTTTTTAACGCAGTAAAGAAAACGCCTTTCACCTTTTCTTTATTAAGTGTTTTTTTATGTTGGGCTAAAATCATCCAATGACAAATCCCGCCCTTATGCGGAGCAGCTAAACTACCCATCCCGTTCCAACGTTACCGGTACCAGGGCCAGAGACCTCCTTTCAAATGAGAACCATTTTTTATGGTTTAAAAAATCATCAAATGACGAATCCCGTTCTTGGGCGGAGCGGCAGATCGTTTCAGACTTCCTACTGACTAAACGACCCACCTTTCCTTCCTGCCTTAGTTCCAGGGCCCCGGTGTTCCGGTTTCACATCAACCCTTGACCCCAAAAGGCTTCTGCCCTGCTGGGCCCCTACAGTTGCTGACAACTCCCTGAGGCGCGCGGGAGCAGTGCGCGCCGTAAACGCGAACCCTTGGCCCCAGTTCTTTATTGCGTATATAAATTGCGCGGCAGTGTAGCTGGCTCCCGTGGTTTCACCCGCGTCATAGGTCACTGCTCCATTACGAGACGGCATGATAGTAAAATTATAGCCCCTGCTAAAATGGACTGTCCAGTACTAATAATACAACTAGATACAAGTGCAGAAAGTTTGCCATTGTGAACGAAGCGAAATTAGCACGAGCCGTAGGCGAGTGTGTTATGGAGCCGAGGGCGTCAGTGGCAGAGGGTGCATGTTTGTGTCAAACGACGTTTTTCAAAACTTACGACTCGTGTAGGTCAACGCGCGTCCAGCCTGATACAACTAACTACTTTATTACAATAAAATTATGGCGGGGAGGGTACCTACCTTTTTCTGCACAAGTTCGCAAAACAGTACATTGCGTGCCTCTAAACGATGGGATAAGAGCGGATTTCCGAGTACCTAAGTGTATTGAAAAAAATTATCAATTTAAACTATGTAGTACGTACTTTCTGAGATTAGCGCGTTCAAACAAACAAATTCATAATATTGTTACCTACCTATAGATTTGAACTTATATAAGTAGATAAAGCTTTTAGAAAGGCAAACGTATCACATATATTTACATAATTATAGCACATATTATTTTTAGTACAACATTCGACTATTACTGATAAAAAAAAACGTAAACCGTTTCATACAACGTGCTTACTATACCTACCAAGCGTTACGTAATAATGATTAATTTTATACGTTTCATGTCTGCTCGTAATATCTAAATAAAACTCAATGTGATGTTTTGTTTTGTTCCTGATATCTACACTAATATAATAAAGAGATAAAGTTTGTTTTTTTGTTTTTATGTTTTTTTGTTTGTAGGGGGTAATCTCTGGAACTACTGGTCCGATTGGAAAAATTTTAGTAACAATAGAAAGCTGCTTTACTCCTGAGTGACATAGGCTATATTTTATGTACGAGGGCGAAGCTGCGGGCAAAAGCTAGTAATTGATAATTGGGAAATGAATTATCTTGATAAACTATGACGAATGTTTTGTATGATTATTTCTGAATTCTAAGGATGTTACAAAGCGTCTATAACTAACCATAACCTGATAAATATACATATAGGTATATAGTATAATAACAGCAAAATACCACTCACTGATTAATCATGATATTTCAGAAATATAGGATTATATATCGGGGTCACCGGGATTCCGACCCCGATATCCAGCCACCGTAGGCGCGGGCTTGCGGACGGCGAGTAATGGGTAGCTCGCCATCTCATCTAGTTATCGTTCGTACTAAGCCTAGTCGTCGACGGCGCGCATTGTTCCCGCGCGCCTCAAAGAGTTGTCAGCATACCGAAGGCACCCTGCAAAAGGTTCGAAGCCAACAGGGGCCTAGGGTTCGTGTCTGAAGGGAAGGCTCTGCCCCCGCGACGTGTCGTACCGTTTTTATCGATCATAAAAAACCCCTAAGGGCGTTAATCGACTGTTACGCGTGTGAAGCCGCTGGCAGAAGCTAATGTGTAAATGAGTTACATATACGTAGTATATATTTAGAAATATATCAGTTGTCTAGTACCCATAACACAAGCTCTGCTTAGCTAGACGATACTGTATGACAGTTATGGAATATATTATTACTATTACATATTATTATTATATACTCTACTAACTTTAAATACTATGGATTAATAATTTAGTTACCGTTTGTTTTCCTAAGTAATTAAGTATTTAATTATTTGGTCAGAAACAATCAGGTGAGGCAGCTTTGAAAGACCTCCAAAGTAGATCAAAGATCTGGTGAGGGTCGGGAATCTGTGATGGATGTGAGAAGCAGTTACCTTCTCCAGTATTCTATAAGTACCGTAATACGGGGTGAATAGAAACAAATCGGGGGTGATTAGAAAAAACAATTTGTTTTTTTCACGTTAATTAAAAATTGTTTGCAACATTAATTCAATATTGAAAACAAAACTGCTGTATTAAAATTAAAAATATGAAATCAAAGTTTGAATTCTAATAAAATTTTAGTTTCTATTTACCCCATTTTACCCGGTACTAATTAATTAATATCTGAGACAAAGATATTATATTAGTTTGGTATTGAAGTAAAAACCTAGTGAGAAAACCCGAGTCTAAACACGTGAGCATTCGTGAGCATATTTCATATGAACTGTCATATGAAATATGTAAAAGCTGTTTTTTTTTTTGTGCTGGGAAATTGTCTAATGACTTCTTAGGTGGAGCGGGTAACGGGCCCGGCCGGGCTGGGCTGTAGCCGAGTGGCAAAGGACTAACGAGTTGTAGGTCGCGGGTTCAACCCTTGTATAACGTGTCTTCGAATTTTTGGTTCTAGGACATGCCGATCACGATGTTTTCCTTTACCGTTTTGAGCGCAGTTGTACTCCGTCTATGCCATAAGATGCATTTAAATTGCTTCATTAAATTCCAAGAACTTGAGATTTGCCAGTTTGTATGTAACTCCTTGAGGACTCCGTCGGGCCTCACAGGGCAACGGCGCACGATTTCCGGCCACCGTAGGCGCGTGCTTGCGGCCGGCGTGCAATGGGTAGCTCGCCGTCCGGTCATCTGGTAACAGTCCGGGTCAAGCCCAGGTCGTCGACGGCGCGCTCTGTTCCCGCGCGCCTCAAGGAGTTGTCAGCAAAACCTACTCTGCCTCTGGACTCTGCAAAAGGGTCAAAGTTTATTGGGGCCCAAGGTCTGTTTCTGAAAGAAAGGCTTGGCCCCAGTGCGAATGGCAAAGAAGGAACGAGGTGGGGTGTTTAGTCAGTAAGAGTCTGACACTGTTTCCCGCTTCGCCCAACAGCGAGATTAGTCATTGGATGATTTTTGCCCACCATAAAAAAACCCCTTCAGGACTAAGGCGCGTGCCTCACTAACACGCCAGTGCTGCCAGATCACGAGCCAAGAAAATGCATAGGTACAGTTCTATGTGTGTACCCCTGGCCACTGTTGGTCACGCAGTCAATCATACATTTGTTTGACGTTATGACCAGGCTACGCCACCAAACCCTAAACGCATTAAACTTCGTCGCAAACATAACAATTCCGAACACAAATTCCGCCGATGGATATCTGACGGAAAATTTACAAAGTACGTATATTTGTAATAAATATTGTTGATGTAATTTCGTCTCATTATTGAACACGTGGATTTATATATTAAAATGGTGGTGCAAACAAACGAATTACTCACGATTCAGACACTATGTCCAAATCGACACATTTTATTTTCAATATTTTTTCATTGATGATTCGGACACCGCCAAATTTATTGAAGCTGTTTTGTATAATCAGATATATTGTTTAATAAGAGAATCAGAGAAATCCTTAAAATAATTATGGTAGCGCATTTTTTCTCAATAACAATGTTTTATTTTAAAACTTTTTATTTGACTGTACTAAACAGTGTGTGCCTAATAGTCTGTGGAAAAAATATTAAAATAAAAATGTGTCAATTCGGACACTGTTTTAGAATATAATAATATTGTATTGTTTTCAAATCGTCAGCAACTATTCCAAACCGTGACTGAAAAAAATTGGAAATAAAAATGTGTTAATTCGGACACAGTGTCTGAATATAAATTGTGTCAAAATCGTCAGTAACTCGAGCGAATAGTCTGCGAAAAAATATGTCAGTTCGAACTCTGTGTCCGAATATACTGTGTCCAAATCATCAGTGAAAAATTATTTGGCGACTCTGTGTCCAAATAGTCAGTGAAAATTGGAATAAAAATGTGTCAATTCGGACCCTGTGTCCAAATATGCAGTGTCCGAATATACTGTGTCCGAATCGTCAGCAGTTCTATAACAGTGGGTACGTGTGAACATGAAAGTACATGCAGTAGGGTGATGACACGTTTGGTTGAGGCAGGTCTGAGGCGTAGGTAGCGCACGTTGAATCGCATGTGGTGCGACGCGGCGGAGTAGGGATGGCTAGAATGTTCGTAAACAATATTATATGCTGCGTTATTTATAGAATTGATTACAAAGTCTTTTTTATTAAGGAAACGAATCAGGTTGTTGACAATTAACTGACGTGTGCTTTGACATTGCGAACTTATACAGGATGTGAGGAATGGGGGGATTGAAAAAGCGCGAACAGAAAATTTTGCTGACATGATGACAGGAGCTTGCTCGCAGAAATGTTGTCTTTTGTACTATTGATAGGCTCGCAATTGACCACTATTTCACCTGGGGGTAAGCGATGGCGATGTCGATGTCATCCTTGCCCAGAAGTAACCTATTCACTCTTGAGGTAAAGACCCCTAGGTTGTAGTTATCAGGAAACCGTCTCTTAAATAGTTTGAGTACAGTTTTAATTGAGGTGGGAAATTATTAAATAACTCCTCCCGCTCTAGATAGATTAAAAGAGATTGCTAAACTTTTATTAACTTTTAGTTAATAAAAGTTTAGCAATCACAATTTTCTCTTTTTTCTTTTTCTTGTAAAGTGTGAAATCGTCGAAAGACTTCCCCACTCTAGGGTGGAGGGTGAGAGCTTGCCATTTTTACAACTCTATGTTTCTTCTTTGCCTTGCATTCCAGGTACCCTTTCGGAGGACCCATAAAAACCCTATTCCTTTGGGCTACATTTGCCCTTTGCCACAATCCCACAGCTGATTGCCCACAACCCTAAAAAAGTACTATAAATAATGGCAATCTAAACAGAGTGATGCAAATGAAACGATAACACATAGGACACGTTTACCAAAACGTTGTTATCCAGCGAAACAGTGGCGACACTGTGCGGAACTTTGTAATATCTATTTATACAATCTCTATTTTTATTTAATTTTCTATTTGTCATAAATACCTATTAAAGTCGACAACGCGAAGTGTTCCGAGCGCCTTAAGGAAAAAAAGGGCCGAAGCATACGGGGGCCAAGGTTTATGTGAAAATGAATGCCAAGTCCCTGAAACGAAGGCAACAAAGAAACTATGGAATTAGTTTTAGTCAGTAAAAGTCTGACATTCCTCCCACTCCGCCCTAGAGCGAAAATAGTCATTAGATGTTTTCCTACCAAAAAAAAATCTATTACCTATTTATTTATTGTGCACACCTACCACAGTGTTGTCTCTTTTAACCCAAATATCGACTGGTAGAGGATGCCTTGTTACATTCAGTCCTAATGTAACCACTACTGTACATAAGGTCATATGAGGCATATAATTGAACCAAAATGGCGATGGACCTTCAATGCGCAGTGACAGATTTTAGGATCTCAATCGAAGTGCGGCACAGCGGGGAGCTGCGTGTAATCATAGCAACGATGGCCAATTTAGTTCAACATTATCAAATTTTGCTTCCTTCTTCGTATGTACCGCTTAAACTTTAGCATTGCATATCATCAGCCTTATAATCCTTCCACTGCTAGGACTCAAACCTCCTCTCAAGGTGAACGGGCTGTAAACCATCGCACGTGCCCAGTGCGCGTTGGTGGATGTTAGATGTCTTCGAAGTTTTGGTTCTAGAACATGCCAGTTTCCTCACGATGTTTTCCTTCACCGTTTTGAGAGCAGTGGTGATGAAATAAATTAGACAAAGTTATGTGCCTGGCTGGGCTTATACCCGAGACCTACAACTCGTAAGTCATGGCCGTTACCACTCGGCCACCACTGGTCTCTTTTAACTTTATTAATGTTACATTCTTTGTTCAACCCACGGAGTAAATATAAAGGGCCAACCCTATTAGAAAAAATACATGTAACACTTATAGCCTCCGTCGTCCACGTCGCGATTCGTCACGATGCTGACTCCGACGCAACATGGACGTCGTTTGATTCGTCGCACGCGCAGTTTAACTACCTACTACCTACTTACTACATAACAGTACTAGAAACAATCGACCGTTCACAAATTGCGACGTGAAGCAATTAGAAATCAACACTTAGTGAGGAAATTAACTATATTTTTACTGTGACTGACTTTTTTTTTGGTAGGAAATTAATCATCCAATAACGAATACCTCCCATGAGCGGAGCATTGATCCCAGGGCCATGGTAATACGCTTTCGCTTCAATCCTTGGTCTCAGGAGGCTTCGACCCTGCTGGGCCCCTACATCGTGCTGAAACCTCCATGAGGCGCGCGGAAACAGTGCGCACCGGTACTTATTTTGTGTTTGGTGGGAGATATCTCTGAATTATTCCGGTTTACATTATCTTAATCTTCATTGATCTTCATCATAGCCATGTTAGCTGGAAAACATCCACTATTGGACATAGGTCCCAAGTATCACCATAACGACGGGTCCTGCAGGCATGGGCATCCAACTCATCGACAGGAAGAATTAAAGTGAATTTTAGCCTGTAAAAGTCTGATACCCCATCATTCTTAGGACTCACCAGGTGATCAGTCCACCTTCTGGGAAGCCTTCCAATGCTGCATCTTCCGGTACCTGCTTCTGCGAGCGATGTGCCTTACCCATAGCCATTTTAGTTTGGTTTTTTCTCTGGTTAAGTATGTCTGTAGAAGTCTGTAATCTTATTTTTCCTGCAGATATCTTCATTTCTGATGTGATCACGCGATGAAACGCCCAGCATAGCTCTTGATTTACATATTGTTAATGGGTCTTTCCTGTCTAGTTTTAAGAGGAAATGTTCTTCAGAGAATCTTTATTATAGCTTGGGTTTTTTGAAAATTATTTACTTTAAAGATGTTTCCAAGAAACTCGATTTTTTTATATTCATATTGTAATAAAAGTATCATCCATTTAAATATATCCAACAAGTTGATATATTCTCGCTAATCTTCATTCTAATATTCTTTCTAATTCTAATTTTATGTTTCAGAGAAAATGTGTATAAGATACATGTTTAAACAAAACATAAATATTTATACAAAACATTTTTTTTTTAAACAAACATTTTTTTATACAAAACATAAATCTATATTGTGTGCGTACTTTGTTAATGTATGAACCCGCAAAGCATCATCACCTTGGCCGAGTGCCACGTCGATACAGCAACGTGTTTCTAATAGTAAACAATTTCATTGGAAACGCATTTAAATACCTACACCATCATACATTTTCATACACCTCATTACTTTTCTGACGCAAGAACAAAAATAGTAGTAGATGAATGTCTCATTACACTGCACACTATTTTTTTCAGGTGGAAAAATATACAGTTGAAATTGATTAAGATCGCCGGTACCCTGTGCGATAAGACCGCTCATTGTACCCTTATTTTTAATAATGTTTGTTATATTTGTAGTTAATGCGGTGTACAATAAAGTAGGATTGTATAAATAAACAAAAACAATCATCCAATGACATCTCTTGCCCATGGGCGGAGTGACAGATTTTTACTGACTAAAAACCCACTCTTGTCTTTGCCTTCGTTCTAGGCACCCCAGGGGCCCTAGACAAGTGACAATCGCTCCGTGTCGAATCCATTTCTAAGTTCGATTTCGCCTTAACGATGTCGACCACAAAATGGTAGACAAAGTGACATCGACTAACATATGGATAAGTCGAAGTGTTGGTTCGATAAAATAACAACTTCTTGGCTATGGTTATCGAATTAAAACGTCAAATTTGACGTATAAACCACTACTAACAATTAGCGAATCGAAAACGTTTGACCACGTGACTTTTCGAAGGCATATGTTAGTTCCATACATTTCGGAGTTTCAAATTTCGTTGTCGTTAGTGAGAATGTGACTTTGTCTAAGCCCCCAGATTTACTTTCACATTACCGATGGCCCCAGTAGGCTTCGATCCTGCTAGGCCCCTAAGACTTCCTGACATCACACTATTCGGTTTGAGCTTTCTACATATTTGCCATAAACGTCATACAATAAAATATAGTGAACATTAATAATTTGAAAAAAATGTCAAAGTACTAAAAAAAACAATATAAGTAAAAATATGTGTCTAGAACAATAAACGCAACTTGCAGCAAAAAAATGACTTTTAACCAAAATTATTATGATGAAGTATGAAGAAATCTTGAACACAATTGCAAACAAAACAAAATGCGTTAAAAAAACCTAAATATTCCATTAGATATAACACGTTGCCAGTAACAAAAGCTCACGTTCCCGAACCGTAACAAAAGAACAATGTCAGCTTATAAAACTTTCAACTTGAAAATACACATTTCTTCACAACTTTCTGTTTACAAACAAAAAACGTGCAAATTAAGAATATTGCACGTTGATCGCATCACGTTGGCACCCCTGATCCAACCCTTACTGAAAACATTTATACGAATGTGATTCCGTTTACTTCGCTTTCATCACTGAAACAATTTTGGTTTAGATAGATTGGACTTTGAAAGTGGACACGATGCTTTTTATACTGAAAGTACTTACTAATTTTTTTTTGGAATAGGAAATCATCAAATAGTTTTTTCTACTTTGGGTACAGCGAGGGGGCGTATTAGACTATTTTTATTTTAGTGTTTTAGTCAATAAAATTGTTAAAAAAATATATAACCCGTTTTGAAATTTCTATTTTGACTTCTTAGCTCGCTAAAATAGTTAGTAGTAATGGAGTATTAGTCTCAGTTGTTTAAAAACACGAAGAGAGACGCACGGGACCGGTCGTTGTGGCGACGCTTGGGGGAGGCCTATGTCCAACACTTGACTATCTCGGCTGAAATGATGATGACTCCATTATTATTATTTTAGTATTAGATATTTTATTATAACTATTTTATTTTAGTATTAGCTACACTACAAATTTCAAAAGGGGTATTTCATTTTTTGTTCCTTTAGTTGCTCTTTGCATTAGAGCCACTGTAATTCTCTTGAACCTACATAAGTATCCTTGGATTAATTTCCAATTTACGCGCAGCAAAGCCGCTAACAAGATCTAATTTTAAAATTATTAGAAAAAAAAAATATTCCGTTACGTTCATGTATTAAAAGAACAGAGTACGTAAACATGCATGTGTCATGTGTATGGGCATGTGTAACATACTGTCTACGGGCTGTGGATTAACAGATAAACAAGCACATGTAGCGACACGTGCTCGGCCATTGGCTGTTGGACATAAGGCCTTCTATTTAGAAAGTCTTCTCCGTTTCTTGGGAAAAATAACTGTTAGTGAGTGAACGCTCGATGGCTGCAATGACGCGACTTAATGTAACATCACGCTTATATTACCCAAAGGTTACGCAGAGGTGTAGGTACCCATAGTCTATTATATAAAATGAAGGTCTCTCATTCACTCATCAACCCTTGAACCTCGAAAGCTGATTTTGTCATAGGTGTGATTTTTCAAGACTTAGACGAAGAATAAAGAAGGAATTTTTAGATCGAATTCCTTTAAGGGTTGAAAAGGATTTTCCAAATACGTTTTTTTATGGTGTATGTCACTGGTTCATACCCAGGCAGGTGCGTTACTTTGTGTAACTTGTTTTGCTACCACTGAAAACATCATAAGGAAACCGGTATGTCCTAGAAAAAAAAAATTCGAAGACATGTGACATCCACCAATTCGCACTGGCCCTGCGTGATGGATTATGGCCCATTCCGTCTTCTAGAGAGGAGGCCTGTGTCCCAGCAGTGGAAACATTAAAAATGGCTGCAGGTGATGATGATGGTACATGGTTAGACGATATTCTAGAAGAGAACAATAGATACAGTTTTATTTCGATAGTGTGTTTTCTTCAGATAAAATTCGTCATGGGCGAAGTCGCTTGCATAAAATAGTAAGATGACATTCAACTTGGCTAAGTGGCTCGTCTATAAGTTATGGAATGTCAATTAAGAGATTATATCGCTTTGATAGTACTTGTATGGTTATATCATTACTGTTTTAGGTGTCTGTATTGATCAATTGCTCAATTAATTTGTAATTAGTATGACTGTCTTGTATCGTTTTGTTTTGTACTATGCATTTGTCTTTTTGTCACATCTACGAGTATATTTAGTGAAGAAGTTCTTGATTAGTGTTCGAAGTTTCGATGCCATTTTTATTTGTGACGCGTGCTTATTTTTAATAATGAAAATATTGGGTTCTAGGGATTCAATCCGGGCGATTGTGGGGTTATTTTCCTCTTGCACCCAGCAGTGACGTTGCCTTCTAATGCCCGCGGACAGTGAGCAATGAGTAGCTCACCGTCAAGCCGTCAGGTAAGCGCGCGAGCCCAAGTCGTCAACGACACATACCGTTCCTGTCAACAAACCATAGGGGCCCAGCTGGGCCGAAGGCTACTGCGGTCATGGATTACTTCTGAAAGGAAGGTCCGGCCCCGATATGAAGGGCTAAGAGAACAGGGTGGGTTTTTAGTGAGTAAAAATCTGACACTATCCCCCGGTATAACACCCTGATAAGATTTTATTGTATAACATCTCCCGCAGATGCTATACCAGAAAAAATGCAAGTAATATCTTTTTTTATGGTGGGGAAAAATCATCGAATGACGAATCCCGCCCTAGGGCGGAGTTGGAGTCTCTACTGACTAAACGACCCACCGTTCTTTCTTGCCTTAGTTCCAGGGCCCCGGTGTTCCGCTTTCGCATCAACTCTTCGCCGCAGAAGGCTTCGACTCTACTGGACCCCTACACAGTTGCTGATAACTCTCTGAGGCGCGCGAGAACAGTGCACGCCGTCGACAACAGTGGGCGCCGTCGACACACAAATAACATAATATGCAATCTGTACTCGTAACTCTAACACCTCACCTTGAATGACACTTCACTCGTTAATATGCACTAGACGTATGGGTTTCCAAACGTAGACACGTGTCACCAACAAACTGGCTGGCAAACGCGTCGGTCGTAGTAAGTACTGTAGTAATCGTAAGATGTACTACACTCGATAAGGATATAGGCACTCGTATGTAATTTTTACGGTTGGCATGCGATAAAAATATTCAGCTGTTGGTTGTAAGTCATTGATTTGAAAGTTAAATAATTTTTTTTCTTGGCTAAATCAAATTGCAGGCTGATGATTGCAGTGGAAGTGTGCCCCGCTTGGCTTTAGCTCTGCTGTGTCCTCGTGATGATGATAAGCAATGGTGACCTCTCGTGTAGGCCTCTAGTTGATTTCGGAAGAGTTAGCCCGTGGTCCTGTTTTAGATTTTCTAAGAAAACAGTCTTATGCACAGCTTTGACCCAGCGACGAAATTCAAATAGGTACATTGGATTTGTATTTAATTTGAATGCACCTATTTGATGATGATTTACCAAATCAAAAAAAGAACAAAAAAAAATCTGATTTAAATCCAGCAGCGGATTGCAGACTAAAGATTATTTTGCGATTAAAAGGACACTCGTAGGCGTAAATATTCATAGGAAAGTTAATTGCTAAAATAATCTAGTAATTTATTCAATACGACTCATTTTGTGTGAAAATTAAATAAAACCCTTTTTGGAAAGGTTAGCGTCTGCTAAAACGGGGTTTCCGTTACCATAAACGAGACCAAAAACCTGCTCAAATATACCAAAAAAATCTAAAACCTTAGTCACATCTCACAACCCGAACGGTGTGTCACTAATGTAGCCGTACCCATAGTCACCTGCGATAGTACGCCACGCATAACGTGACGCGCCCTACGGGTTCTCACACAAAGCACGTGTATACTACGGATACTGACTTACGTGTGACTTATCGCTTGCCTTAACTTTTGTTTTTCTTTTGCAGTGTACAGTTTTAGTCAGCTTTGCTCTTATTATTTTGTGATAGGGAGGTATAAGCATAGTATAACATCAGCCACTGTTGGGACTCCTCTCTAGGAAAGGTAATGGGCCGTAATCCTCCACACGGGCTCAATGCGGGGAGGGAAATATTATTTGATGATTTTTTAAAGTAATTTACATGATGATACGTTCTATGTGTTTTCTCAAAAAGCACGTGTATACTACGGATGCCATACGGATGACACTCACGGCCTCACGGGTGACTTTAATAGCTTTCAATATTTTTCATTATACAATTTCAGTCGGTGACACCTTTGTTTCTATTTGTGATAAAGAATTCTTGTTGGATGATTTTTATGCCATTTTTAAAACTACGCAACGTAATGGCGCGCACTGTCGGTCTCTCATAAAATGCACGTGTTTATTACGGATACGGACTTTAATCACAGCAGAAATATAATATGAAGAATTAGAATGCCAAATTACAATTTGGCATTCTAATTCTTCAGGTAATCCTACAGGATTTCTCAATCCAGAGAGAGAGTATTATATCTTATGCGATCTCTTTGGTTGCTCTTTTTAAGACATTTTTGTTGCATTTATTTTATACTAGTTTTAATGGTGGTTATTATAATGCGACATAGAAATTGATGCAGCACAGAACACGTCCATTTCAGTTCAACTTAATTGCCGTGTACTTATTAAAGACATATCTGCATTTTTTCTGTAATTTATTTTTTGCATAATTAACAACGGCAGTTTTTATTTCGATGTTAAATGATTTTTGTGCTATTTTAAAAGTCGTAAAACCAATATTAGTTAAGGTTAAACGAGTTGGTGTTTTATTTTTAATGCATGCGTGTTTTTTATTGCATTTAGTGACGCATATACAGCTTATCTTGATCAAATGTTTATTTATCGGTATTTATTGGTTTTTGACCGAATTTTAATAGTGACGTAGTACTATAGTAAATAGATTTATGTAATCATAACGATATCTATACCTAATATTGTCGGCGAGCAATGGATAGCTCGCTGTCTGCCCATCCGGTAACCGTCTGGACCCAGCCCAAGTCGTCGACTGCGCGCGCTGTTCCCGCGCGCCTCAAGGAGTTGTCAGCAACTGTAGGGGCCCAGCAAGGTCGCAGCCTTCTGGAGCTAAGGGTTGATGCTAAAGCGGAACACCGGGGCCCTGGAATTAAGGTCTGAAGGAACGGTGGGTAGTTTAGTCAGTAGAAGTCTGACACTGTCTTCCGCACTGCCCAATGGGATTCGTTATTCCCACCATAAAAAAAACCTAATATTGGAAATAGGATATTTAAACTACTAGAACTAAGTAGTATTTCCGTGTAACATAAGCATAATATATTTCCTATTTTCACGCAGGCGAAGCCGCTGGTAAAAGCTGTATTAGTTTATATCGATATCCACTTTTTTTTTTATTCTTTCAACGGTGTATATAATATTTTCTACTTCACGCGGGTCAAACCGCTGGCAGAAGTTTTAGTCAATATTTATATATATCGATTGCGAAAAGTCTACACTTGTGTCGTCTTTTTTAAAAGTTGAACGTTAAATATGTCTTTAACTAACCTAAAAGATAATAGGTGTGCGGACACCGGTATCCTCTTGGAGTTTAATGAATTAAACGACCTAAAAAACACAAAAGAGAATAAATTATGAGTTTGTTCTCAATTCACCAGAATCTTTTATGTATATTATCTGATCATTCGAAGAGGCCCAGACGGATTTCATATACTTGGACATCAGATCGATGGTGTCCTGGAAAAATCGAGAGAAAACAATCCGTATTGGTCCCCTTTTTGGTTTAGTACCTACTGAAATACTATAAATACTCAAATCTTTATTGCAATCCCCCATGTAGGCTTAGGTGGTATACATTAGCAAAGAGAAACAATCATGGACCCTGTCGGTAGTGCGCCTCACCATCAATGATTGCATCATTGCTTATCATCAGGTGGGATCAGTCAAATACTAGTTTATAGCACTTAAAAAAGTCAGTAAAATTCCAACACGACCTCCCGCTTCTCCCAATGGCGACGTCATTGGATGATTTTCCCCCAAAAAAATCCCGCACTACAACTTATAAGAAGTTTCTAAAAATAGTCTTGGATAACACCTGATATTTTATTTATAGCTGAACCAAAATATTTACTTATGTAGTTTGCAAATAGTAATTTAAATAAAACGTGTACAACACATTCTTTAAACCAAAACAACTAATTCATACATAAATAAAAGCCATCCAGCGCATGGAATGCGAAATCGTGTCGAATATTATCATAAGTCTGAACTCAACAGTCGCAAATACGCGTCGGTCACGTTGTCGCCCATGCTGCGGGCACAACGTGCTCAGACAGCGCACAAATTCTGCAACTAAGTAAACCTGACAACATCTAAATCTAAAAACTCCAGCTTTACCTGACCTCGCAATACAAACAGTTTTCTTCAAACAATAAGATCAATTGAAAATGGACTTCCCTGCTTCATTGCTCGTCAAGTCTACATCGAAATCGCCACCAAATTAAGTAGACCTCCTTCCCACGTTTGTAATCTAATCTTTATTAAGTTTTTTTTTTTAATGTCTGAAAAGTTGAGCCGAGATTGGTAATTGGTATAATGTTTTTTGAATGAAAGTTTTTCTATATTTGCGCAAGGAAAAAATGTTTTTTGAGCAAGGAAACTTTGGCTTTTCTCGACTAACTGTCCCCCGTGGTTCTACCCGGCTCTATTATTTGAAAGACAGCCCTCGCGAAAAGTTTTTAATCACTAAAAGTCTGATTCTCTAACTACAACCAGACTGGTGATTTCCAATGTGAAAAAAAGGAACTACTGTGGCCCTATTGGCTGTTTTTCCTTTCAGAAGCAAACCCTTGGCCCCAGTCGGCTCCGACCCTGCTGGGCTTCCACTGTTTACTGACATCAAGTTACAATCGTTTGGTTAACGTCGAACGCTTTGAGTTTGCCATGCCTCCAATTCCTTTGTTCTGTCGTCATCTCGGCGCTCAGTCACGTGGTCAGAACAAAATTCAAAAAATCAAAATTCCAAGCGTTTGACTTTAACCAAACGATCGTAGCTTTTAGCACGTTGAAGCACACACAAACAAATACTTCAGCTTTTATAATATTATACATAGTAGGTATATGACCGTCTGTTAACTTGTGAGTGGGTTTACCACGTGGCTTATATAAGCTGTTTTTAAATAAATTGTTAGTGGATTTTCGTTTGTTTGTTGTATTTGTAATAGTTAGCGTAACTTTATTATATAGGCGGTGTATTTTTAGCTGAATGTATTGTATTCACATTTTATACACTTTAGCAGTTTACAGATCACATTAAATGAAAATTATTTAGATAGTTTGTTATGATTAATGTTAATCACTACATAGTATCTATATAAAACAAAGTCGCTTTTCACTGTCTGTTCCTATGCTTTGATCTTTAAAACTACGCAACAGATTTTGATGCGTTTTTTTTTTAAATAGATATTGTCTCAAGAGGAAGGTTTATATGTATAACACATGCATAGTATTTAATATCAGTATTGCACTTGTGGGAAGCTTTTTCTTCATGGTAGGTAAAAATCATCCAATGACAAATTCCGCCCATCGGCGGAGCGGGAAACAGTTTCAGACTCTTACTGACTAAACAACCTACCCCGTTCTATCCTTGCCTTGATCCCAGGGCCCCGGTAATACGCTTTGCATCAACCCTTGGTCCCTGGAGGCTTCGACCCTACTGGGCTCCTACAGTTTGCTGACAACTCTTTGAGGCGCGCGGGAATAGTGCGCGCCGTCGACTACTTGGGTTCGGTCTGGACTGTTACCAGACGACCGGACGGCGGGCTACCCATTGCCCATCGCCGTCCGCTAGCTCGCGTCTACGGTAGCCGGAAATCAGGATCGGAATTGCGGCGGCGGCGGCTGCGGCTAGAACGCCGTTGCCTTTGCCTGATGCTGTCGCACCTTAAGTTAAAGACTCAGGTATTTTTTAGTAATGTATCTTTGTGTAGAGAGAGAGAGAGAAAATAAAATTATAGAAGTATACAAGCGCTAAAGTTCGCAGACCGTAACTTCAGGCTCGCCAAGTTAGAAAGCCCATACAGTACATATAAATGTAATGCTATACTAGTACATATAAATATACTACTATACCAGTTCATGTACTGCTACTTAAATGCCTACAAAACGAAAGTACTTCACAAATCAGCTTAGAGGTCTTGAAGCCTGGTCGTGTGCAACAATAGAGCGAGCACATGTTCTACCATGCATCTCTCAGCAAAGAGAAAAACTGACTAGCTTGTTGGTCTAGCTTGTGGTTAGTGGCCCTGACTGCTATGGGTTCGATTCCCACCCAAGACATATTATTTATGTATGATGAGCACGTTCATTTGTTCTGTTTCTGGGTGTAATTTATTTATAATATGTACCTATGTGTTTGGAAATAAATATATAAGTATCCAAGTTTACCGGTTGTTTAAGACTCATAACACATACTCTGCTTAGCTTGAGACTAGACGGCGGCGTTACATCGTATAATACGATGTAACTATAACACAACGCCGTCTATATTTTGTTATACTGCTACTTAAATGCCTATCTGAGAGCAGTGGTAGCCGAGTGGTAAAGGCCCCACCTTACGAGTTGTAGGATGCGGATTCAAACCCAGCGAGGCGCTAATGCGCCTAGTGTAAGTGTGTAGTATAATTTATTTTATCACTACTGCTCTCAAAACGGCGAAGAAATCGGCATGTTCTAGAACCAAACATTCGAACACGTGACATACACCAACAAGCACTGGGCCTTTGTGGTGAAGGGCCCATTTCTTCTCATTACTTTAAAAAGGCTGATGATTTCGAAGACACAATGAATAATTCACAAATCATCGTAGAGGTCTAGAAGCCTGGTTGTGTGGGACAATAGAGCGAGCACATGTTGTACCATGCAACTCTTGCCAAAGACATAACAGCGGCTTCGTCACGTTATATCACAGTTGTATTTGTAGCGGGGCAGGCCACCCACGTGGCCTTATTTAACTTAATATAATTTTACTTTGTTTGTAATAATGTATAAGTTTTCAATTAATTGTCAAGTATGACGTTAGAGTTTTCTGGGTTTCATTTATTAGTAAACTAGCGGCTGAAAGCGGTGACGCCCGCGTGCTACTAAAAATATCCTAACTGATGTTCCGTTGGGATAATTTTCTCCTCCAGTACAGGCAAAAAAGTATCCTTTTTGTATCCCAGGATATCATCTACTCGTAAATCACGTTTCTTCAGAATCCATTCAATGCTTTTTCCTAACTCTAAACGAAACGATTTTAACTTGGCTAGGGGCTACCTTTTAACAAAAATACCTATTATATAACAAACACTTATAAACCTACATTATAAACAACAAGCATTTATAAAAAGTAGGTGCTTAGCGTTTAAGTCTCGTCTAATGTAAACATACAAACAAGAACGGGCGGCTCTTTCCCCAATAAACATTTTCTTGCAAGAAGTTTATCATCTAGGACCGCACATTAACAGTGTCTCAGATCTAGATTACCAAGTCACTAACTATATTTAGCTCCAAGTTAAACAGCGTTTTTGAAGGTTGATCGTGTCAAACAATAGAGGCACATGTTGCACCATGCAACACGGAAGAGACACATGCCGATGATGCCGACTACGTCACGTTTGAAAACACATTGCTATCGTAATGGAAGCGAGTTACCTCCACGATGCTCTGAGTGTAAGGGGGCAGCAGTATTCTAAGGGATCATCTATCTATAATTCTATATTATTTACTAGCTTTTGCCAGCGGCTTTACCCCGTGTGAAAGTCGGTTAACCCTTAGGGTTTTTTTAATTTTTTTATGGGAGGTAAAAATCATCCAATGACGAATTCCACCCTTGGGCAGATCGCCCTTGGCCTTAGTTGGTTTCAATCCTTCTGCAGGGTCCCTACAGTTGCTGACAACAAAAGACACACAAAATAAAACTAAAAACTAATAATAAAAACTTTAATAAATGTAGTTTTATAGAGTTGTCTTTTGTCAATTAGGTATTATTTCATAATTATTACTTATTTCCTAAGTAGTGCCGTGCAATTAGTAAACGCAGAAAAGAAATTGTTGAAAAAAAAGTACATATAGCTTAGGACTAGATAGCGTTGTGTGAAAGTTGTGGAATATATTAGGTACTTATATTATTATTATATTATATTTTACATAATATGTAGGTATATGTAATTGGAATAAATATTGGAGTAGCGATGATGATAATGAATAAATATCGTATCTACTGGTTTAAAATTTCTTTATTTCAATAAAATACATAAATAAAACTATTTAAATATTATTTGACGGTGACACCAAATCTATGGTGTCGTTTAGAAGATCTAAACAATCACACAGATAGCCATAAATGGAAACGGTTTTATAAAACATGATGCGTCAAACTTTCCGACGTCATGTGTTATTCATGCGTGGAACATTTATGGCAGGTGTGCAAAACTTGCATCATATTTATTGCGTTGTAATAAAAAAAAAATAACCAATAAAACTTTTTTATAGGTTGTCAAAAGTACTTAAGAATTTATAGTTTGGCACTTGGCAAACGTTATGTTATTCGGCGAAAAGGGATTACCATCATAACCAGTTTTTAAGACACAATGCGCTGGGAACCAGTTCCAACAGCATCCAGGATAATTGCTGATAGATTCTGAGTTGTTGGGTGGTAAAATGTAGGGTCGCCCTAGTATTTCAGCTGGTCGATTGAAACATTTATTTTATAAGCTTTCAAGAAGTCATAACTTTATGGCACCAACTTTTCCCTATCTAACTTGTCACCCGCGTAACCCATTATCCCGCGTATCCACATAAATATATTATTATTAGCATCTGTCAGCGGCTTCGCTCGCGTAAAATTTGGTTTCTCCATACAAACTTCTGACTTCCTTTTAACCCCCTTAGGGTTGCAATTTCATAAAATCCTATCTTAACGGATGCCTGCCTATGTCATAAAAAGAACATACTCTTCAAGTTCAACGGTTCAAAAGTTCTTTACGATCAACGGTTTAGGATGTGCGTTTATCAGTGAGTCATTCTTAAAGATAATATAATAGTTACAACTATAATAGTGTCAACCCTTACTCTAACCCACTGCTTTTCACAACAACACGGTGTTGTAGCATGTTATTTCTCATGTTTACCCAATGGTTTATGAAAATATGTATTATTTAGAATCGGGACAAAACATTTTATGTAAAACGAATTATGTGCAATTTTATAAAAATGGCACACATATAAATATATTTATTTGTTATTCCAAATAGGGTTGCCAGTCGTACCTAGAATAAAACTTTTTGTTAATGACAAAATGATTGAAATTTGATAGTATTTTAGTTGTTCCTTAATCGAAAACATTTCAAACCGATTTCTTAGTAAGATGAAAAAATAAACGGCTTATCTTAATTAAACATTTGCTTACTTTTTTACTTGGAAAATCGTTAAATACCTTCAGGAATGAAAGTCAGAGACCAAAGTGTAAGACTTTTGCTGACTAAGGCCTATATGTGTTCTTTCACTTGCTGCGTTTTTCGTACAATTATGCAGCCCTTTTAGGCTAAATACCTCACGCCAAGCAATTCAATAGACGTATCTCAACAAATTAATTGAATAAATACATGAAGTACCTAACTCGAATCCAAAGTAACTCGGCTGGGCAGCGTTTGGGAAGCTGCGCGATACCTTCTCTTCCAAAACAGCAAAATGTCGCAAATACGTGGTCCAGTGATGACATAAATATGGCTCCGAAAGGTGGTCGCTTACAAACAATGGGCCTCATCAGAAACTTTAAAATTACCCAAAGGGCAGTTTCCTCGTAATAGTATGATCACAACAAAGAAGATATGCTCAGGAGAACAACAAAACCCGAAGAATCGCCGAACTTAAGTGGTAGTGGGAAGGACACAACGCTGACAGAACACTACTCACTATTACTACTGACTATCCACTGATAAGGACGAAAGATTCTATAGTGACGACCAAGTACCCGAAGATATGGTATTGGAAAACCTCCCATAAGGTGGTCGCAAGCCTTGGATTTGGATTCAAGACTTACTGGACCGGTTCTGATGACACTGGGGGGAGGCCTACGTGCAATAGTCAATCGGCTGAAATGATGATGTTTATTTTTATTAAGAAACTATAACAGAAATTGCAACAAAACTACTGAAACTAGGTTAGCCGTTACTTATCGAGTTAACTAGTACCTACCTACTGCTGTAACAGTGTTACAGAGTAAAAATATTTGATAACAAAATGGAACACGTAACGTACGGCAACGTGACGATTGTTTTGCATAATCTGTCAACATTAGCTGCGCCGGTGATTAGCGGGGTAATTATAGAAATGTGATCATTATGGTCATAATTTGTGGAGGTAATCACACCACGTTTTGGGAGCCTTTTAGCCTTTTGACTACCTTAACTATAGACACAATTAAAGAACAATAGGTTTTCGAGCGCCGGCACTCGATTGCTTGCTAAATTGAGTACCGAACAAAGTGGGGTAACTTGGCACTGGGCTGCCGTGCTGACGCTAAAACGCAGTAATAGGCTTTTTTAGGTATTTGGGTTTTTTATTGATTCCGAACCAACGTTTTATAAGGAACATATTCGTCTAACCTAGGTTTTGATTCGATGATTAACTTGGCAGAAAAACGAAATTTACTAATGCAGTAACTCAAAATTTTATGCCAAAATTCATTGTTATTCTAACTAAAATGCAGTTAAAGCTTTTACGGCTAAATCGACTCATTACTTTATCAACTTAAACGCAGTAAATGTCTCTATTACCTCATAAAATCTGTAATCCACAACAAAAGAAATATGACGGAATATAAATTAAAACGCAGTAAGCCCTTTTTGCACCGAAAATGTTAATACTGCATTGACGACGACTGATTGAAAACCAACGAAATTGCAGTAAGTTGTTTTGTTTACTGCACTATAGTCGGTATCGTTCTAAAGTTGAAAAATAAGTATTTTTTTATTAAATGGCAGTATAAGTCACTGTTACTGCATTATAATTAGTAACTCAAACTAAGGTACTAAATTTCACTGGTGTCACGATCAGACTATACTGCGCTCTAGTCAGGAATTATCTCTCATTTAAACTGTTCTGTTCTGTATTAACTTCGAGATTTTAAGACAACTTAATTAAAAAAGATATTAAATAGTAAACTGATTCAACAAGCTCATCAGTACAGTCGAAAGACGTCCACTGTTGTCCAATGACCTCTCCCAAATGTCGCCATAATGACCATCATTCCACTACCAAGATGACGGAAGAAAATTTCGAGCATAGCTCTTTCCATTGTCTTTTAGGTGTCTTTAAACCTTCTGATGAAGCCTTACTGGTCATAGACATTTCTCTTGAGACTTTGTGGTATATTTAACAAGAAGATAATATGGCGCAGCTTCCCGAACGCTGCCCAGTCGCGCTAGATTCGATGATTGAGTTAATTTCGAAGCTAGACCTTTTAACCGTCCAAGGCTTTAAGATTAAAATAATTACCTACTAACAGTTTATCGAAGATGGTTGTTGATAGATATAAAATAACATCACGACAAAGTTTTGCAAATTAATTTAAGTTTGCCATCCAAGTTAACCATGGGTTTTACCATGATGTGTAAAAATGACAGGCATGCAAGCGAGAAGGAGGAAATATACATTCTATGTAGCAGTTATATAATAGTTCAGTTTAGGTCGTAAAATAGATCGTGGTAGGGCCTATGGTCTGACTTAAGATGCAAATTGGGGCTGCTACGGGAGGAAACATACACATTAAAGTGAACGGCTAGTATTTTATCTCTTATTGGAAAAAAAAGTAAGGTAATAATACCTGCCTATTTTCCACATTAGAATATCACTTTAAAAGCATTTATGCCAGTATTATCGCATCCAAACATTAGTAATAATAGATTATATAGCAGTTTTAATACTGTTTATCAACTCGTGGCCTGTACAGATATATATATATATATACATGTATACAGTGTAATTTGCTTTATTGAGTGGCATCGACACAATGTAAAAAACTTAACAATAAGAAGTCCAGCGGAAGGTGAGAACACTGTAAAGTCTGTAAAGGCTTTTCGCCATAATTATGGTGGTAGGTCCCCTCTTTGAAAGGAGGCTGGAAAGACTTCACAGCGTCTTCACCATTCGTATGACCTAGATCTTAACCGGAAATTCGGGAGATAACTGCACCCAATCAGTGCAAAAAAGCCCGAGTATCACCTTTGTATGGACCGCCCGGAGAACACGGTGGAGCATACAGTGAAGGTGTGCCCTGCTTAGGAGTTGGTACTTCACACGAGTAAGGAGGTCCTTGTACCCGTGTGGACGATTTGCGGCAACGGCCTCTCACGCTGGGTCCTAATCCGGAGTAAGGCGGCGGCAACCGCGTACAAAACAGTAATGCTTACAAATCAGGCGGCTGCAAGCGTGTTAATATCACTGAGACTAATGTTAGGCCACGATAACATTTATTACCGAGACACGGGTAGTGTTGAAGATTCAGACGTTTCGGTAGCAGACAGAAGAGATCTTTAATCTCAAATAATACAATAGCCAATACCATACCACAGAAGTAATCTACAATAAAGGATAAAGTAAAACAAAGAAAATCTGCAAATATTGTACAAAAATCTGCAAAAAAGGTAATAAACCAGGCAAGTGCGAATCGGAGTCGCTTACACTACGTTGCACTATTATTTAAACAAGATTAGACATTACATGTATGCGGAAAAATCACGTTCGTTGCATGGAATCCCTCCTTAAATGCGTTTTTATTAATCAATAAAATTACAGGTTTTTAAAGTAAATATACAGTTATATGTACTGTAAGCATTTCAAGCTATGTAGTCTTCGTGTTGCCGTTATTAATATCAAGAAAAATGGTAAAAAGTCACGTTTAACACCCACTTAAATATTTATTTTGTTCTGTTTTTAGCTTTTTTGAAAAAGTTTAAATTTGCTCAAATAGTAAAAAATAAAGGTTCTACATAACAAAATACGAACAAAAATGTTTTGTTTTCTTTATAAATCCCTACACAACCTAATCATTTTCAAAATTTGTTACATACTGCAGGTACAATTAGTTCAACGTTCTAATTAAAATGCCGTAAAAAAGACTTATACTGCAAATTATTCTGTAAAATCTGTTAATACGACTATTAACCGATGGGTTTTGCAGTATCAAGTATGTGTTACTGTATTTTAACCTGTATTCTAAACTTTTTCGCAAGCAGTAATAGACATGATTTTCGAAAAATCCATTTAATTTTAAATTTAATGGACTTAATAACACGCTTTTTTTCAAAATTAATTCTTTGTAATTGCCTTAATCCTCTAGGCAAAAAAAAATCTACCATAAAACATTATTACTATAAAAAATAAGACGTCAAAGTGTTTTTTGCGTTTTTCTCGAAACTGCTTTTTTGCTCTTACTGCGTTTTAGGGTAAGCAGGGCAGTGGGGTAAGTATAACTTTGGTACAAGCTTACCTACCTAAGTTACTAATAGGAACAACAGAAACTGCATGTAATGTGTTCCTATTGGTTAATAAGTTTGTGTTTTGCCAAGCTATGTATCAGGGCCATAGTAATCCCATTTTACGGTATCTTTAAGTTAAGAATGCTTTTCCCCACTCGCCATTCGTCATCGTTTAAATGTTTTTTGATAAAGAGGTAACGCGAAAAAAGGGTGTGAACGCCTGAACGCTTTTTTGGTACTCGGTAACTCCATCCTTTGCTCGTAAATTTCACAAAACTTACTCCAGGGAGTGTTTTTTTAGTTTAGTTATCCACAACCGTCTCATAGGGCAGCTAAGCATCTGTAATAAAAATACGTTTTTTTTTTTATACGGGGCCCCCGAAGGACTTTTGATACGGGGCACCTGTAGGACTAGCTACAACACTGACTTAATAATAATTTGAAAAAATTGAAGTAGCGTTGCCTATCACGTTTTGTAAAATATGACGCTGAAAAACTCCTTACTGGATTGCTTTTCGAGAGTAGAAGACATGATTGAAAAGAGATCGCGTGGGTTGCTGTCGCTTCCTTCCGCAAAGAATTCGCCCAGGAGGCAGTAGCAAGCAAAAAAAAAAAAAAAGTAGCAAGGGGGAATATGGTGGGGAATATAATCCCCCTCGGCCCTCCCAATCCGCAGTAGACTCTGAACATTATTAAGAAAAAAGGCGGACGCAAATTGTTTGATTGATCTTTACATAAATTATTTTTATAACAGGCCACATTCAATAAAAGCTTTCATAAGCTTTCATCAATTAGAAACCCTTTATTACCGTTAAAAAGAATATTTACAAAATATTACTTCCTCGTCATGTACTCTTGTGAGAATGACCGTGGTCATGTCTCGGTTTTTTTAAATTCCTAAAAACTAGTGCTTGACTGCGGTCCCACCTGATGGTAAGCAGTGATGCAATCTTGATGGCGTATGTAGTGAAGTGGGTATTAAGAGCTTATTCCTTTAGAAGACACCTAAATTATAATCGGACGGAAAGACCGCAGCTGACAAATTGTTAACTGTTCCAGTCCCTTAATGCACGTGGTATAAACGACGAGGCAAAACCCTTAGTCCGGACCGCAGATGCCTCAACTTGAGGATATTTGCCGTACGCCGAATTTTAACTGAATTACGGTTGTCCGATGGTAAAATGAAAACGAAGTCCTTGATATTTCTATAACTACTGGATTTTTTTTTCCGAAACTATAAAAGCTATACTGTTGAAGCTAAGAGTATTCTTTGAACCGTATTAAGATTTTTCACACAAAAATAGAAAAAAAAAACAACAATGTTTGGCGTACCCCATACTTGTACTGAAATACAAAATTTTTTTTCATCAATCCCATACGCATCTATGGATAGGTTCTTCAAAAATTATATTGAGGTTTCTAATATTTTTTTTTTTCTAAAATGAACAGTTTGCGCGAGAGATACTTCCAAAGTGGTGAAATGTGGCCCCCCATAAGTTTTAAAATAAGAGAATGATAAAACTAAAAAAATATATAATATACTACCACCGACAAATTGGTCTAAGCGAAATCTAGTTAGTAGTTTTTTTTAATACCCAAATCCGAAACCGTAATTGGTACGGAACCCACAGTGTGCGAATCCGACTCCCGCTTGCCCAGTGTTTTTTGAGGCGGGAAATCATCTAATGACTTCTAGACTTGTGGATCTTTGGAGGCAATGGGCAGCGGCGATATATTGCCCCGGGCCTTGGTTCAGGGGGCAGGGGCTAGAAATAGCCTACGACCTTTTTCAGACTAACCAAATGTATAAAAAAAATCTTACAAATCCGTCAAGTCATTACGAAATAGTTCTATGATTCAAACACTGTGACGTAAGATTTAAATTGTATATAAGAATTAGATTTTTATTTTTAATAAAAGAAAAATACGTCAAAAAATTACAAAAATAATAAAATAATTTAAGAATAATTTAATTATGCCATTTTGTTTTACTGTAATATTATTGTTAGTTAAGTATTTTTTTAAGTGAATTACATGTGTAAATAAACAAATACCAATGATAAACTTTACTTACCTTAACTTTACTTTTTTTTATTTTTTATTATTTAATGATGAAATAAATTCGTTAATTTGGTTACTGAAAAAAAGAAAAGTATTGATTTAAATTAAAAAATACACAAAAAAAATTTATTATTAAATTTATTAATATACATGAGAGTTTTGTCGGGCGCTTGTCGGGCGCGCGCCCCTAGGTCACGTTGGTCTCGCCAGCGATTCGGAAGTGCACATGGCCGACCACGATATCACGTTGTTCTACCTACTACCAACATTCGTCAATGTGTCATATACCTACACGACGATAACATATATACCTATGTAGGTAAACAACTAAGCGTCTAAATAAATAAATTGCTATTTAAACTATACATAACATAGAAATGTACAAGTTTTTTTTTTTGAGGAAACAATCCATTTTACTACCTGTAATGTATTTTTGGACACAATAATAGAAATAGACGAAGTATTGTAATAATTTTAATTTGTTAACAACAAAAAGAATGCTACAACAACTGCACGTTGTTAACAAAATTCCATTAAAATTCCTAGAAAAATGATTGAAACTTTAATTCATATCTGCGGTCCTACCATGTATTATTAACCTGATCCATTTTGACAACCTAAACTGAATTGTTAAAGGGATGGAGCAAAATAGGGTGAGCAGTGTATACCTACATCCTCCGCCATTTTTTTATTTTTTTTATTATTTATTCAGGTTAAAAACCCACTACACATTTCTAACTTAATAGGTAACATTTACAAGTGCAACAATGAATTAAAGATAACGCCATACAAAAAATGGATTTACAATACATAGGTACAATATTTAATTAAATTTGAAGTTATGCATACAAAAATATCAGTTAAAATTAAATAACATTAAATTAAAACGGGAATCACATAGACATAATTAAAATAACGTAATTTATGTGTTAATAAAATATAAAGTCAAAGTAAATAAAGCAGAAGCTTTCTTTGACCTTACCTAATGCGATCGCTGCACTAAAGACTAAATTCTAGATATGAACTGTTGCCAACCAAAATAAAAATAAAAATGTACCTATTTAAAAAACGGGTCAATACATTACACGTTTTACGCCACGCAGCAGAGTTTAATCGCACATTTCTCGCACAATTGTTCATAAAAATATTTAAGTTATTTTGACACTTGCATACGCTCAATGTAAAGAAAAGAAGAAAGAAAAACATTTATTTCTCTCGCACTAATAAAAAATAATTGAAAGATTTAAAAAACTTGTGCGAGGCCATAAAGGTAATGAACGTTGTCCTTTAAAATTTTCCCGGAATTTTCCGGTCGTAACATTAATATTCAGATGACATTCTTCAATTGTTTACGTTCTCACATCTATTCATAGCCCCACGTGGTCCTTAATACCCGCCTTTCCTCTTGCCCCACGTGGTAGGACGGCCCACATTACCTGCCTTACCTGTATCACGTGGGGACTCGTCGACGTTTCGCGCAACGTGGGTAATATGGAACCCCCTTGTTTGTTCAGCATAACATAATATTGTGTGCAGAATATCTAGGTCTCTTGTATGTAAACAGATTTATATTTAGTCATGGCTAGCCACGTAGTTTGTGAGTGATTGTGAATAAAAATAGGGCTGTGCAGATTTTTATTTTTTAGTTTTAAATGATTTTTTGGTGGAATCCAGTGGACGGAGCATCGGACCAATGACTCTATACTCGTAACAAGTCACCCATGAGGCTCACCACCATATACCAGACAAGAAAGTTTTGAAGAATTTTTTTTGGTCACATTGTCAGGAAGAGACCTGGAAAAGTTACTGTTTTCAGGAAAAGTATACTTATAGGAAAAGATCAAGGAGCAGGAGTACGATACGTTGGTCAGACCAAATCTGCACAGGAGATCACAGGATGCGACGCCATCCACATCGCCGAAGATAGGGCAACATGGTGAAATATAGTCCATCAAAAAGTTATTCGTGGGAGTCACGACCCTCAGCATTGAGAATAAAGACGCAAAGAGGAGGGATTGATTTACGGGAATAGTTAGTCATAAAAGATTTGATATAAGAGTCGGCTACAGAATCCATTTCAGCAATTTTTAAGATAGATTTTTCATTCTGTAAATAAATTATTGATTAAAAACTAGCTATCAATCTTGATAGTGTCATATTCATACTAGTGTACCATTTTCCATTCTTAAAGAATTATTAAGCAGGCAGCAGCCCTTTTTTATGGTGAGAAAAATCAGCACCCACCACCACCGTTCCTTTTTCCGTAGTCGCAGGGTCCCGGTGTTCCGCTTTTGCATCAACCCTTGGCCTCAGAAGGCTTCGATCCTTCTGGGTCCCAACAGTTACAAATAACTCCTTGAGGCGCGCGGGAACAGTGCGCGTCAACTACCTATTAGGTGGATTCTTTTAATGATTCATAATTTTTCTGGATTTTCATGATTATCCGTAGATATTTAAACACTAAAAAAGTAAACAAAATAAAGCTTGTTTATTCACGTGGTTGTACAAGACATAACAAAACGTGTTGTTTTTCTCAGGATTAAGACGTAATTAAAAGAAAAATACAAAGTGATATTTATTAGAGAATTTTGCCACGCGCTATTCCGTTTCCGTTGACGTCAAAGAAATGTCTTTCTTTTCATAGCTATTAATTAGAAGGGATTATTGTTCGTTATTGTTTGCTGCCAAATATCCGGTCAAGTCTTTCTAATAACGTCACTTGACTTACGTAATCTTTACTAATTAGGGCTCTTGGGCGGAGCGGGAGACCAGTGTCAGACTCTTACTGACTAAAAAACCTACCCCGTACCTTCCTTGCCTTATTTCTGGAGTCGAGGTGACAGTTTGCACATACCCTCTAGGCTCCAGGAGGCTTCGACCCTGAAGGGCCCCTGCAGTTTGCTGACAACTCCTTGAGGCGCGCGGGAACGGTGCGCGCCGTTGACGACTTGGACTCGGTCTTACCAGACGACCGGACTAATAGGGCTAGGTATCAAACATGTATCAAAATAGACATTCTTGGTAATAAAACATGTTTTCGATTGAATAAACCCACACATAGATGATTGAACCCACACCCGAATGATTTATTTATTATGAGCTTTCATGCAACCCATACATTATTATGTTAGATGATGCTCATAAAACGGTGAAGGAATACATCGTGAGAAAACCGGTACGTTCTAGACCCAAAAATTCGAAGAAATGTTTTTTTTATGGTGGGCAAAAATCATTCAATCCACCCCGTTCCTTCTTTGCTTTATGCACTGGGGCCAAGCCTTTCTTTCAGAAAAAGACCCTGGGCCCCAGTAGGCTTCGATGCTTTTGCAGAGTCCCTACGGTTTTGCTGACTACTCCTTGAGGCGCGCGGGAAGTAGATCACTCGGAGGATACGGTAGAATATACGGTAGAGGTGTCCCCGCTTGGGAAGAGCATCACCGTTTTTCTCATGGGGGCAATTTTTCGCGCAGGGGCTTGGTAGAGGCCATGGTTCGAAGCAAGGTGGATTGGGAAGCGATTGCCCCTTTTTGCGTAGCAGTAATGCTAACAAAAGGAGCCCGACAGAAAAAAAATACAAAAAAAAAACAAAATTTCAGCTCAGCTGTCTCGCTTTAGGGCCCTCGCCCACGGCGACTTTTTGTAGCGATGCAGTCGCGCGTTTAGCAAAAGCGCGACTGCATCACCTCTAACGCGTGTTAGTCGCATTTGCAACGCGCTACTGCATCGCGATTGCATCGATACAAACGCGCGACCGCGTCGCGCTACTAACGCGCTACTGCATCGCGATTGTATCGATACAAACGCGCGACCTGATATACATTGTCTCATCATTGTATTTCTGCGTGTCAACTCTGGTTTTACAATGGAAAGCAATTCACAAAACGTCGAATATGACATTCTATAACAACTTTTGAATTTAAAATCATAATTTTTGAGTTGTTTGAATGTTGTTACATGATGTCCACAAAGTAATCTCTGGGTATTAAATGGATGCATCCAATATTGACGCTGCTTACGTAAAAGCAGCACCAAAGACAACGTGACTAATTTTGCCTCAACGGAGTCCATCTTGCAACTGTACTGATCCAAGGTATTTTTGTATCATAACTGCATCGCGACCGAATCGCGTTTGCATCGCGACCGAATCGCGTTTGCATCGCGACTGAATCGCGTTTTCATCGCGACCGAATCGCGTTTGCATCGCGACTGAATCTGATCCCGTGGGCGCGGGCACACAGCTAGCGACTGCTTCGCGTCTGTATCGATGCTACGCGCGAGAGCATCGCGACTGCATCGCTACAAAAAGTCGCCCGTGGGCGAGGGCCCTTACGTCGATGAGACATTCAGTGAGTCAGTGCTTATCTTTTCATAGCTATTGACTAATTTTTACCTCTGATGTTTGTTGACCTATTTGCAATTCAAGCATTTAAGACATTCGGTGACTAATCAGAACCAAAATAAAAACGTTTACTAAAGAGTTCTTCATAAACGCAAAGATAGCAAGGTGTCCTAGTTTGATAAAACCGCAGTTTCTTATGAATCCACGTGCTCATGCTGATTCATAATAAAGTAACAAGATAAAAAAAAACATAGTTTATGTTGCCATTAATATTAACGACAGACTGGCATATTATTCTGCAATGGTTTTTATACAAATAGATGAGATAAATGAACCAAGGAAAAGATAGATGGATTGCGTGAGGAGGGTTTTTTATTATGGTTTGTAAAATCATCCAGTGATAAATCCCGCCCTTGGGCCTAACGGGAAACAGTGTCAGATTGTTACTTACTAAACAGTCCACCCCATTCCTTATTTGCCTTTCGTACTGGAGCCAAGCCATCCTTTAAAAAAATACCCTCAGTTTTGTTACTTTTTGGTGTACAATAAAGTTTTAATCTATCTATCTAACCCTTGGCCTCAGTTGGCTTCTGGATATGAAAGAAAAGAGATCGCCGTCTTCAAATAACACGAAAGAAGGGACTAGTATATGGAGACGGGTAGTAGTATCATATGGTGAAAGAAACAGGTAGGGGCGTTCATGTCGTAAAAACGTATATCATCATGATGATATACGTTTTTACGACATAAACGCCCCTAGCTTTTTTGCGTTACTTCATGGGCACGCAGACAGTATATACCTAGTTTCAAATTGCAACTCGATACTTACACACGTTCCTGAGACAGACAGGCAGACAGACGGACAAGAAAGTGATCCTATAAGGGATTGGTTTTTTTTTGATGTCTGAAACTATTACAAAATATTGTAATAGCTCGTCTTAAGATTCTAAAAATATTTATAAAACATTATACTTACAAAGAACGACTGAGTCTTTTTATACTCAAATGTCAATTACATTTGATTGCGTCAGCACATAGGGAACACCCACAAAGCTTTAATTTTCTTTTATATAAAGAAAATTAATTTTCTCAGAGCTTTAATTTCTTTTACATAAAGAAAATTAAAGCTCTGTGGGTGTTCCCTATCTAATTAAATATATCATATCAAAAGAAAATGTTCCCGGTCACGTTTTCTTTTGATTTATAAGGCTTCTATAACCTTTTGCGGTTATTTTCATGCTCTTATTAAAGTGACATCGCGGCAAAATTATTTGTACATTTTTATTATGAAAAGAATGAAGGTAGAATTACTGAGCTACATACGTCGATCTAGGTGCATCGGTCTTCTTACATTTTATATGGAAACGAGACTTGTAGAACTGCATTAGGTCAGGCCACGTCACCTCAGTGTCGTTTTATGTACAAATCGGGCATGATCCACATGTAAGTCGGTCTAAGGGCGCCATCAAATTAGTCGCAACGTACTGCATGACAGCAGCGCTTCAGCAGTGCTGTTGTCGCGTTGCTTTGTTATTCCATATTGTTGGCGATCGATGTACTGCGTGATGTCATCGGCATCCCAGTCAGCGACGCCGTAGAGTGCTGCTGCGTGGTTGGAGTGCTGCGTGACGTCGAAAGCGGCATGGTGGTGGCCGCGGCGACGGTGTTCAAGTGCTTGGGCTGCGACACCCTCCACCCAGATATAAACATCCAATAACCCCTGGACCCAAGGGGTTATGGGAATGTTGGCGCGACCATGGTTTCAAACAAATATAGAGACATTATTGGCCCAGTTTTAAAGTAACCTCTGTGTAGGACAGTCATTGTGATTTGTAATAAATAATTATAGTCTTTGGTGTTGACCATAAGTAGTTTAATTTAGAGTAAAACTATATAGTCAAACTAGGCTTCTGCCAGTGGCTTCGCCCGCGTGTAAGTAGCGTTTTCCATACAAACTTTGGACCCCCGTTACATCCCTTTAACAGTTGAATTTTGAAAAACCCTTTCTTAACGTTCGCCTACGTCATAAAAGGATGCCTTGTGCAAAATTTTACTCTCTTAGTCCTAGTAGTTTCGGCTGTGCATTGATATGTCAGTCAGTCAATTTCTCCTTTTATATATGTATATAGATTAAAGTTAATAATATAAATAAAAACGTGCGACGTTTTGTTTTATTGTTAAAACTTTTTATTTGACTGTACTAAACAGTGTGTGTTTAATTCGGACACACTTTTTAGTGAAAAAAATATAAATGAAATAAAAATGGATCAATTCGGACTCTGTGGCCGAATTGTCAATTTATTTACTTTTACCAAAAAATACGTCTGTTTTTATAGTAGGTAAAAATCACTCAATGCCGAATAATAATAATAATAATAATAATAAGTTTAATCTATCTATCTATCTATCTAATACCGCCCTTGGGCGGAGCGGGTAACAATATCAGACTCTTACTGACTAAACAACCTACCCCGTTCCTACTTTGCCATATATACCAGGGCCGGAGTCTTCCTTTTCGATGCAAACCCTTGGCCACAGTTGGTTTCGACCTTTCTGCAGGATCCCTAAAAAAATATTTACCTACTAAGTAGTTACCATGTAATTAATCTTTTGCAACAACACAGTATATGTGTACTACTACTTAACAACAATCTATACATAAAATCTACAAGTTATACCTCAGTCTGCTGTACAGCACTTGACCTAAATACCAGCCCGTGTGTCGCACGCCACGCTAATTAGGTAATAACTACTGTTTGACATATCTATGGTAATAACTTAGTCTCTATTGACATGCAAACCGATGATAAGGTTAACAAGTCGTTTCTTAGGTTAGTGCAAAAATAACAATCATCATGTCAGCCGAACGACGCCCACTGCTGGGCATAGGCCTCCCCCAAGGATCTCCACTACGACCGGTCCTGTGCTGTCCGCATCCAGCGGCTTCCCACGACCTTCACCAGATCGTCGGTCCACCTTGTAGGGGGCCTGCCCACGGAGCGTCGTCCGGTACGCAGTTGCCTGTGGCAGTTGCCATTCGAGAACCTTTCTACCCCAACGGCCGTCGGTTCTCCGCGCTATGTGTCCCGCCCACTGCCACTTCAGCGATGCAATCCTTCGATAAAAGATTCGAAAAATACTTTATTTTAACAAAACGATTACCTAATCAACGGATTGCAGCCAAGCATTATACTTTCATCATCTACAGACTTTATAATGTTCCCACTGCTGGAACACAGGCCTCCTCTCTAGATGAGGTAAAGAGCCATAATCCACCACGCGGGCCTAGTGCAGATTGGTAGATGTCACATATCTTCGAGTTTTCGTTTCTAAGACATGCCGGTTTCCTCACGATGTTTTCCTTTACCGTTTTGAGAGTAGAGGTCATGAAATAAATTACACAAAGTAATGCGCCTGGCTGGGTTTGAACCAGCGATCTGCATCCCATAAGCCGGGTAGGTAGTTACCACTCGGCGCTGCTCTGTAGCATTAGTTATATCAATTAAAAAAAACGTAAGCTAATATTGGTAGTAGCTGATAGGGCAGAAGAATTTTTTTATTGTTCGACCGCTATCTCACCTGATGGAAAGTGATGATGCGGTTGACGTTGGAGCGCGCTTATTGCAAGAACTTCTATATGGAAAGAGCAAAATTATGATGTTCCTTTTCAATATCTGCTTCCTATCTGGGATGCTTCATTCATATTTGTAAGTTGTCATATGACATGCATTCATCTCCCTTTTTGTTTAGTGGCAGAATGCACAATATGTTCTGTGAAAACAGTGTAACAGTTCTTGCATAATTCTCAAAACGCATTTCCCCGTACCGATTCAAGTCATAATTACTATAAACCTCACTCAAATCGAATCGGAAACCGCCTCCCCATTGGTTACACTACTAAGTTTTCATTCTATATCCACAACTGCAGTTCTATTTCGGTTCCTCAGGGCTCGGCTTAGCTTGCTATCTCGGGCGGCGACCCGCCATTCTGAAAAGTAGGTCGTTGCACACGTGGCTCGCGCGCGAACCCACGTGCGTCGGGCCATGACACCGAAATAGTTCGCATGCTGCAGTGTCTTAGCGGCCAGTGCGACGGATTAACGGCATTTGAGCATGACCTTATGGAAATGAATGGCTATTTTTTTTTTTTGTTGCATTCATGTATTTTTTTTTCATTCACGATTGCAAGGAGTGGTAACGGCCCTGACTTGCGAGTAGTAGGTCGCGGGTTCAAACCCAGCCTGACGCACTACTTTGACTGGCCTGTTGGTCTTGATATTAGTCCACACTAAAAAAGGAATAAACTAAAAATGTTTCAGCCCGAATGTTTTATTTTTTTAAGACAATTAGTCGGAAACCCACTATTATCGCATCGCTTCCAGGCACGCAAAGGACTGTTTTCTCTGTAGCCCTCGGCTCTATAACACACTCGCCTACCACTCGTGCGAATTCCACCTCAGTCTCAATGTCATTTTCAAAAAAAAAGAATTATTATGGAAAAACCAAGGATTTTTTTAAAAACCTATGGAAAACATGTTTTGCTTTGGAGGCCAACTATCTTTTGATTGTTAATTTTAGTTTGATAAATCATGGCTCCGAATTTACTGTGAACAGCAAACTGCTATAAACTCCTGTGTTCTTTCAGTTGCCCTTCGCGTCCCAGGCCACTATAACCATATTTTACTCAGATCAGGCTGGTCTACACAATAGTTATAATTTAATTTTCCTCGATTTTAATTGATGTTAAACATATTTTTATTAAAATTTTACTTGAATTTTTTTTGCATTATTAAATGACTGTGTAGAATGAACTTATTTTTTAATTTAGGAGCTATAAATTAGAAAATAAAAAAAAACAAAAAACATTGAAATTTTATACATCATCATCAATTCAGCAGAAAGACGTCCAATGCTGGACATAGGCCTCCCACAAATGTCGCCACAACGACCAGTCCCGTGCGTCTCGCATCCATCGAATTCCTGCACCCTTGACCAGGTCATCGGTCCATGATGATGATGATGATGTAAAATTAATTTAGTGTATGGTAATTTAGATGTTTGATCTTACATATTTCATCACTTTGTTGCTATCTTTGCGATTCTAATGAATCTATCTAAGCAGCCTTCATTGTTGTACGTCACGTGTGCGATAAACGCCGTTTACGATAACAGTCATATTATTTATGTTACTAATAACACAAGTGCCCAATTTTTACGCGATTAGATATCGATGTTACTCTGTACAAACGGGTTCATTGACCGTCTGCAAAAATAAGTGTGAACAGTCTACGCTGTAAATTGACCTACTTTCATATGTTTATTTATCTACATTCACTTTTTATTTTGTAAAAAAAAGTGCGAAAATATTTTTTATTACGTGAAAATCATTTACGGTTCTATAAATCAATGTTTAAAAACTATGATTAAAATTCAAAATCCAACTGTAGCGCCACCTGGATTTCATTGTATTTTGATTTTTTTTCAATCAAATATAGGACTTTCAAACTTTCACTAAGTTTCCTAATCGGTCAAGCCGTTTTTGCCCTTTGGGCTTTTTTGGCCTCAAATTATTTTTCAATACACTTACTCGAAAACTGCCTCTTATCGCATTCCTATTAGGTTCAATATAGCATGTATATCACCCAAGTGCTTTTTTGAGTTTATCACAACAAGGGCTTTTTTATTCCTTCCTTATCGTCACGGTCACGGGTGATTATTTTGTTTTACTTAGTTTATCGAACCAGGCGCGAGGCGTCCCCCAGAGTCGCTGGATGACACCACGAAATTAGAAATTGACCAGAGCAGATTTGAATGCTATACTTATATAATTACTAAAATACTTATATACTTAAATTTCTACTGTATGTTTGAAATACGATTAAAAATTTTTTCTTTCTTTCTTTATTTCACAAGTCGTAAGTGTACTGAAAAACGTCGTTTGACACACGTGCAGATTTGTCATTGCAGCCCTCGGCTCCATAACACACTCGCCTGCGGCTCGTGCGAATTTCGCCTCGGTCGCAATGACAAACTTCCTGCACTTGTATCAAAATGTACTATTACTGACACCTATCATCTTTGAGGCTTGCGTGGAACATTACGAGCCGTCGACGACTCGGGTTCGTTCTGGACGGTTACCAGACGACTGGACATCGAGGTGCCCATTGCTCTTCCTTCACAAAAGTTGATTTAGTGGCAAGAAGTGATCAAGGAGTTACCGGAGCGAAGTACGATGAGCATGCGGCAGTTGCACGGCTGCTGCACAGGGGTAGTTGGATTATGACACGTTTTTTTTAATTATACATATTTGAGGCTCGCGTTTGACCACTATCTCACCTGATAAGTGATGACGTGGCTAACGATGAAGCACGCTTGCTTAGAAGTAACCTATTTACTCTTGACTTACATTTGAGAGCAAGAACTACATTTTATCTATATACTCTATAAACGTTTACTAGCGCAGTACCGTAAAGCAGAAGTGGCTGCAGATCCTATCGGCTATTCAGGTTTACAAACACAATGTTCACTGATTTGGTTGAGGCCTTTTTGACACGATTTTGACGTTTAGACCAGAGACCAGACTATAAAGAAAAACGGACAGTAAGGAGCAGTGCTGCTGAGTCTTTGGTTGCTGCTTTGCTTTATTGGCAGTAGCGTGATGGTTTATTACATATATTATAGGTGCTATTTTATTCATCGTAAAACCTGGCTTGGCTTGGCTGGCAAGGTGAAGGTGATAACGAGTCCCACCCTTGGGCGGAGTGGGAAACGGTGTTAAACTCTTGTTGACTAAACAACTTATCCCGTTCCTTGCTTGCTTGGCCTTCGTAATACGCTTTCGAAATGCCCTTGGTCCCAGGAGGCTGTCCCATTTACCTCAAATCAAAAAACAAAAGTAGAACGCACGCACAAACGTGCGATTCACGTACTCGTATCTGCACGGTTGGCTGTCGATAAAGTACAGTTGAAGCAACTCACGTTGACTGAGTGTACTCGCGAGTCACGTGTCGAACTCGACTCGTCTCGTGATCGTGAGCCGAGAGCCATGACACAGTTTGCGAGCACTGTGCCTGTGCGACTCTGCGAGCAGAGGACAGCGGTTGGTGGGGGAACTTAGTGACGCGAATTCATGATAATATTATGGCTCAACTTATTTGCTGTGTACTAGTACTGGTTTTTGGACTAATAACAATACTACTTTAATATTTAAATTTATATGTTAAAATACGTAAAGAAGATGAATGTATAAATAATAATATCCCACAAGTGTGGCTGCGCGTAACTATGGCAAATGGTGGAATAAGCCACCGTGGTCATAGTTGTAGTTGGTAAGATCACCGCTCGACAAAGGCCAAGCCCGAGTCGAGTCGTGGTGTTCCATACCCGTCTGAAAAAGATGTAAGCAAAATTCACGAAACCCTAGTAAGAGCCGATATATGGTGAGGCTGTTGGGTTGTTCGGAAAAGTTACGACGGTCCCTCAAAGGGAAATTAATAATATAATCTTTAATCCTTTCAGCACATCTTCCCTCAGTAGCTCATTGTGTGGCAGCTTCGGCAATGGCAGGGATCAGGTTGCCTGCTCTAATTGCCTGACTATCCGCGCCAGAAGCGCGAAGAGGAAGACTGTCACTACATTCCACAAATATCACACAACGCCTTCTAGTCCCAGGAAGGAACGGGGTAGGTTGTTTAGTCACTAAGAGTCTGACACTGTCTCCTGCTCCTTTCAAGGGCGGAATTCGTCATTGGATCATTTTTACTTACCATAAAGAAAAGCTAAGTAGAGCTTGTGTTATGAGTGCTAGTCAACTGGTAAATATAGGTACTTATATATTTTTAAATACATACACAATGTAAATAAATTACACCCAGACACATGCTAATGATCGTGTTCATCACACAAACATTTTTCCTGGGTATCTGGCAATCGAACCAACGACCCCCGGCATAAGTGTCAGGGCCACCAACCACAAGACCAAAAAGCCAGTCAATTGAAGAAACACGGGTGGGCTATAGTCAGTAAAAGTCTGACACTCCTCTTGTTGTGGGTGGAGAGGAAAAGGTGGCCATTACGCGAAACCATAACCAATTGGAAGACGTAAACTTCAAATGACTGATTCGAAGACCATTTTAAGAGCCCTAGCAGGGGCGTAGCTACCGCCGTATCTGTCGTATCAATTATACTGGGCCCCCGCGGTACAGGGGCCCCAACGTAGGTAAAAATTCGCAACTTGTTATCCACAACCGTCTCATAGGGCAGCTAAGCATCTGTAATAAAAAATCCGTTTTTTTTTATACGGGGCCCTCGAAGGACTTTTGATACGGGGCCCTTGTGGGACTAGCTACGCCACTGAGCCCTAGTGATAACTTTTTGGTTTTTACGTCGTGTAATCTAGACAGTTATAAATGACAGTGAATTTATAAGAAAACCATACGACAGAGCTCTTAGTGAAACGTTTATATAAATTGCAAGGAAAAAACGTGTGAGCACGTGTATCGTACATAGGTATTTGTACTTTTTATACGAAATGTGACCGTTTTATTAATGGAGTATTTGAACCTAATATTGTGTCTTTCTCATTAATTTCTTTTTATCTTGACCACGTGGCCCCTAACTGAGAATTATTGCGTTGACGCCCAGACTGCCTAGCGTCGATAATATTATGTATTGTACGAGGCTAATAAGTTGACCATTTGCTGTGGTCGTAGGGACTCTGCAAAAGGGTAGAAGCCTACTGGGGCCCAGGGTCTTTTTCTGAAAGGAAGGCTTCGCCACAGTTGCCATATTAAATCGAATCTTTAAGTCAAGTGTGAATAGGTTACGTTTAGGTAAGCGCTCTCCATCGTCGACCGCATCATCGCTTTCCATCAGGTGAGATAGCGGTCAAGCGCGAATCTATAATCAATTTAAAAAAAAAGAAGTATAGAGTCCGACGCGCCCAGATCAACGTGTTTGGTTCACATGTGCGCAGTGTATCTTAGTTCTAAGTTAACTGGTGGTATTTAGTGATCGACACTTAAACCCGTGATTGTAGTTATGATTACAAACTACTTTTAAATTAGGACCAAACCTGAAATCGCGAAAAAAAATCTACATTTATGTCTGCCTAACTGTTAAAAATGTACTAAACTTGCTGATTTTTTTCGCGATTTAGGTTTGGTTCTATCACAAAACAGATGAAAGAGGATCCCATAGTAAAAGTTTTTTTGTTATCATGACTACAATTACGTGTTATATATACTGCATAATCATCTGGGCAGAAAAGTGATATAGGTACTTATGAATAAAATATAATGGGAAAACGTAGCGGAAAATACATTTTCCAATAATAAATATTTTAATGATGACTTGATTGACGGGGAAAGACGCCCGATGGAAATTCAAGACAAAACGGAAAACCTACTTCATGCCACATCAAATGAAATCTCTGATTAGTTCCTGGTAATAATATATTCCAAAGAAAACCTTTCATTGATAAAGTTTTTTTTATTTATAAGATGTCACATGTCTTCGAAGTTTTGGTTCTAGAACATGCCGGTTTCCTCACGATGTTTTTTTTTTCACTTTTTTGAGAGAAATGGTGTGAATGAATCTATTGCATACAAAATTTATAGTTGGTTTGCGAAGCGTTCGACGTTAACGAAACAATCCTAACTTGGCTAGGGGGGGCTGATGGCTGAATGCAATTGGACTACATTTCATCCGATTGCATACATGGGTTCGTCCTCGTAGAATAATTATCTACTTTCGGACAGGCGAAGCAGCTGGTATCAGCTAGTATGAATTTATTTGGTTGGTAGTCCGCCCTGCAAGTCAAGCCTCAAAACTTTCAATACATACTGCAGACATTGTATATATTCATTGCATTGTGCTTGATATAATAGGTAATGTACCCACGTGGCGCGCTATATTCATATAAATGGCCGCGTGCGTCCGTGCGCTGCTGCTAGTCACATTGCGTCTACAATAACAAAATGCTATACACGTGGGTGAGCATAAATGTGTGTGTGAACGCGTGCTTCCTACCTCAGGACTCAACTCTACTGGACATTCGACGCCCCATCAAACTGGACCTGTGATGGTGACGCGTAGTGTGAAGTGTCCTACGCGCGCCTGTCTTAAAGTGGGCGTTCCTCGCTCGCCTATCGTCAACGTCGCGCATGGTTTAAAAAAGCTTGTTGCTTCATTCTACGCAATCCAAAGTGAGGTTTGATGTAAAACTAATGCGAAAAAAGAGAGATAACGCTTGAAAACTCTGTTGGCATTCAGTAATTCTACGATTTACTCGAATGTTTAAAGTAAGGTAACTGACTGATTACAGGTGTATTTTAGTCAGTAAAAGTCTAATGAGCCCTTTCTCTCTACCCTATAGCATTATTGTTAGCATAATTGGATGTTACTCACCACCAAAAAAAATCTACATGCCACTCCCGATGATGTACCGAAAAGTAACAGGTAAATACAATAATTACTAAACACTGTGAAGGAACAGCTTTTAAGTAGCGTACAAATTTTCCTTATTTGCTCCATAATCTAGGTCAACATGCAACGCAAACAATAGGCAACACGTTTCTCTTCACATTGTTATCTTAACAAACAATAAAAAGTAAAAACCTAACAATGGTATTGTATAATTCAAAATAATTGTCCTACATTTTTAGGAAATAACAATGTTGCTATTATTATTGATTGTCCGTGGTTACTTAGTCAGATTTATACTATATATATTGTGCTTCGTATGTCTAGAGTTACTTCGCGCGAAGCCCTTAGGCTTCAAAACTAGCGTAACGTTTTTTTTTTTTTATGGTAGGTGAAAATCATCGAATGACGAAACCCGCTCTTGGGCGGAGCGGGAGACCAGTGTCAGACGCTTACTGACTAAAAAACCTACCCCGTACCTTCCTTGCCTTATTCCTAGAGCCGCGGTAACAGTTTCACACCACCCTCTGTTTCAGGAGGCTTCGACCCTGAAGGGCCCCTACAGTTTGCTGGTAACTCCTTGAAGCGCGCGGGAACGGTGCGCGCCGTTGACGACTTGGACTCGGCCTGGACAGTTACCAGACGACCGGACGGCGAGCTACCCATTGCTCACCGTCCGCGAGCCAGTGTCTACGGTGGCCGGATATCGGCAGGATCGCGGCGGCGACGGCTACGGCGAGGGTGCTGTTGCCTTTGCCTTATGCGGTTGGCCTTCTCCTTTACGAGCATTACTGCTTCGCAGAAGGAGGCGACCGCCTGCCATTCCTCTTCGCTGCGGACCATGGCCTGAACCAAGGCCCGGCGCGAGAGGTCACCGCCGCCGATCACCCCCACGAGGACACGGCGATGCTCTTCCCAAGCAGGGCACACCTCCACTGTGTGATCCACCGTGTCCTCCGGGCTCGCCTCACAGTGGCGACACCCGGACGTCTCTTCCGCACGAATCCGGTGCAGGAATCTCCCGAACTTCCCATGTCCGGTGAGAACCTGCGTCATGCGGAAGGTGAGGACGCCGTGAGGTCTATCTCAAAGAGGGGCACTACCGCCGAGATTACGGTGTGCCCAGCGCTGGGTTGCGACAGTCGCTGTTTCCACTTCACCATGAGATCTCGCCGGAGCTCTTTCCGCCACGCCTCGACAATGTCGGGCAGCGGAGTTTCACCCCGGCGTTGCATCTCCACGCGCTGATCGTGCATGCGTGCAAGGACTGTTGCCTCCAAATCCCATGGTGGTAGGCCAGCAAGGAGACTCGCCGCCTCGCGGGACACCGTGCGGTATCCCCGCACCATCCGGATGGCCATGACCCTCTGGCAGGCGTTCAGCAGCGTAACGTAGATATTATGTCTCTTTACTTAAATTTAGGTCTGTCGTCTGGCATAGGCATGAAGGAAGAACCTTAAAAAATCTCATCAATTGTAATTTGGAATAGTTTGAATCTGAAATTTGGAATAGTTTAGATATTTCGAATTTGTACACATATATCTTAAAAAAAAAACATATTTCTAAATAGAAAAATATTCCAATATTTTTCTCCATTCACATGGGTAGAGCTGATTACCTGATCCTAAGACGCTATGAGAAGATACTGAATTTCATGTGCCGACAATAGAATGACACCACTATGTCACGACTATGTACAATACGTATCTGATATCAACCACAATGGCCATTACATGTGTTGCCAAGGTGTTTGATTACATCTCATCAAAACACTGTATTACATAAGTATAAGACCGCAAATATAAGAGTAAATAGAGCTAGTAGAATCGTTAAAAGATACCTACTCTTGAAAAAAGTTACAATATACTGATATTTAGGGTTCCGTAGCCAAATGGTAAAAAGCGGAATCCTTATAGATTTGTCATGTCTGTCTAGTGTCTGTCTGTGTGTAAGTCACAGCCACTTTATTCCGAAACTCGTATAAGAACGACACTGTTGAAATTTGGTAAGGAAGTCCTTCCTTGCCTTTAAAAAAAAAGGTAATTTGTTTAGTTAGTAAGAGTCTGACACTGTTTCTCACTCCGCCCAAGACCGGGATTCGTCACTACATGATTTTCCCGACCTCAAAAAAAAAGATCTCCCGCCTCGCCCCAGCACGCGGAGATGTCATTAGATGTTTTCCTACCTAAAAGAAAATCAGCATACAGCCCAGGATAAAAAACATCCTGTCATTTTACAAGGACCAATATATCTACAATATATTTACAAGGAATAAAACTATAAAAATAGTCAAATACGCCCCTTCGCTGTACCCAAAGTAGAAGAAACTATTTGATGCTTTCCTACTAGTAAGTACTTGCAGTATAAAAAGCATCCTCATCAAAGTTCAAATTATCTATACCAAAATTGTTTCAGTGATGAAAGCGAAGCAAACGGAAAGACATTCGTATAAATGTTTTCAGTAAGGGTTGGATCAGGGGTGCCAACGTGATGCGATCAACGTGCAATATTCTTAATTTGCACGTTTTTTGTTTGTAAACAGAAAGTTGTGAAGAAATGTGTATTTTCAAGTTGAAAGTTTTATAAGCTGACATTGTTCTTTTGTTACGGTTCGGGAACGTGAGCTTTTGTGTATTGTTAGAAACGTGGAATATCTAATACCGGTTGTAGAACTTTTTATACAAATGCTTATTTATTTACATAAGGATCACGAACGATTGCAACAAAATAACAACTTATCCACATAAATAAAAATGTGTAAATATACAATATGACATTTTGAAAAAAAATACAATATTGAAGACAAATAATAAAAGTTAAATATGTTAAAATTAATTACAATAAGGATTTCAAATAAATTATAATGGAATGCCTTACAATACAAATCAAATTGTTAATTTCAAAGAAAATCTCCTAAATTGAATTAAATAAAAAAAATAATTTAGGAGATTTTGACTTTGTAATCTTGCTAGTCAAGAAATAGAATGATCAATACGTGACCAATTATGTAATACCAAATTTTTTAATTGTTTTGTATCGGTGACCTTAGAATAAGTTTATTAAATTATCTTGTATTCTCATGTAAGTGGCTTTTGTGTCTTTATGAGAATATACTAGGTATTTAAACCTAACCTAACCTAAACCTATTAAATAATTAAATTGGAAAATTAAAATCCTAGATTAAATTAAATTAGTTTTCATTTAGCCAATTACGTCTATAAAAAAATATGTATTATTATTTTTTTTTAATTTAATAATTATATAGTTGGAGTGAAATGTTTTATTGTTATTAATTTTTCTTCTTGTTTAATTGGTTTTGGGTGGTTTTCGTTTTTCCTTGTCCTTTTTTAAGACATGGTCCAGAGCGAGGAGGGGTGGCAGGGAATCGCCTCCTCCTGCGAAGCAGTAATGTTAGCTAAGGAGGATGCCGATCGCATAAGGCAACGGTGCACACGCCCCAGACGCCGCCGAAATTCCGATCCCGATTTCCGACGGCGAGCAATGGGTAAGTCGCCGTCCGGTCATCTGGTAATACTCCGTACTAAGTCTAACTCGTCGACGGTGTGCTCTGTTCCCGTGCGTCTCATGGACTGGTCAGCAAAACCGTAGGGACTAAAAAAGGGTCAAAGCCTACAGGGGCCCAGGGTCTCTTTCTGAAAGGAAGGCTTGACCCCAGTGCGAAAGACAAAGAAGGAACGGCATGGAGTGTTTAGTCAGTGAGAGTCTAACACTGTTTCCCACTCATTAGATGTTATTTCCCTCCATTAAAAAAACCAAGGTTACTGACAAACCTTCAATCTTCTTTAAACTTAATTGTCAATGGACAGGGCCATGGTCGATGGGTATGAAAGGTTTTTCAGTGGTAACCGGGCACTGGACCAGTGACCTGATGAAAGCCTTAGGAATCCGATGGATGCGAGACGCAGAGCACCGGTCATTGTGCCTAATTTATTGAAGGCTTATTATGTCTAACAGTAGACTGAAATAAACACATTTTTTAATCCATATCGATGCCTCCCACGTAAGTTGTTGTAACCCACAAAATGGCGATTTTGGGTTTTTTATGTAAAAGAGTCTAATTTTATGTAAACTATCCTCCAAAAAAACAAAAAGTCCAAAAAACCTATTATTTAAGGTACTTTTGAAACGTATAATGTTGTATATTTCGAACGATTGCGGCATAGACTGTAGTATTTATTACTTGCAATGGTTTACAACGGAGAAAAGCGCACGTGCGTCCGTTGTATGTAACACATATCACAGATTACGCTGGAATTCGCTGCCAGTTGCACCTTTAACGCAATTTTTACGTCGTTAATTTAATATGCTAGTAATTACTATTCTGTTTAATCTTATCTTTAACTAACATGATAACCATTTAAAATATGGTATTGATCCCATACAACAATTTACGTCGCTAATTTTAAAATTATTTTATGTTAAATGATACGTAAAACATTTTACTTCGATGTTAGATATGTAAAAGTAAGTTGTAACATCACATACAACGATTTACGTCGCTATTCGTTTGAAATAAGTACGTTGTATGTATTTTTCAGAGAGTATTTATGAATATCACTGAAGTCAGAGTCATTCTAGGCAACCATTTTCAATGAATCTGAGAAGTTTTAAATGACTAAATTAACAGATGATAGCATTTTCGTAACTTTGGACCTTGAAACTGCTCACTTACTCGTATTTCATAGCTGTGTAGTATAATAACCATTTGGATTACGACTGTTGTAGCCATTTTTGTTTATATTATATTATTATTATTATAGCTAGCCTGTGATGTCCTACTTAACTACTGGGCAAAGGCCTTCCTCCATTCTTTCCAGTTATCTTAGTTACTCGCTTTATAGTACCAATTCTCAAGGAAAGCATCCAGGTCGAGTCGAGGAAATGTGGGACTGGAACACAAAATGCACCGAAAGATTACATGTGAGTTTTAGTAAATAAAAACAACTTTTACTGATTAAAACTCATCAGGACTTTCCTTTTTGCTCGTGTTTATTGCTAGTTTCCCAAATCAGAAAACGTTGTTCGTTACTTTTACCTTAGTCACCACCTGCATGTTTCTGCACTGTTGAACTCTTTAAGCTAAGTCCACTATCAGTTATTTGATTGAATAAAGTATCGTTTGAAAAAGGTAATGAAAAAAAATACACATTTAAAGACCAGAGATTTTTCAAAAAGGACTAACAACGTCAAAGAAAAACCTCTCTAGTAAAATATCAAAAACAGCCAGTAGGAAAACTGGTCTATTGAATCTGCTGTAAGCACTATTTCAATAAATTAAACTAAAATGGTGACAGAGAAAACGATGAGCCAAGCTTAGAATTTATGCTGATACTATTGTGAGACATAAGTAAATAAGAATAAATTGCCTGTTGCCGTCACTGAAACTTCAAACTTCAGACGTATGTAAACAACAGTTTTCCCATTTCTATAAGTGATTAAGTTCTTAATAAGGTGTTAGTTAAATTTGATATACCCACAGCAGTATTAATCTCCGATCAAAGAGATATTTAACAGCCTGTGAAAAAGTCTGGGTCTGTCAAAACCATCGTTTGTGACCATTTCAAGTCTTTTCAACTGCTTGCAAGTTGAGTCACACTATGTTTGATTAAATTCATTAATATTATATTAAGACCGAGGTTTAAACTTTTAGTGTATATAGTAATGACGTATAGCTTTCGCCTAAAGAGTACACAGAGAAAACAAGATCTGAAAGATAATAATATCGTAAAAATAAAAGAGGTACCAGTTTATTCTAAAGATTCAATATTAATTTAATGTTTTATCAGACTGTAAGGTGATGACCACTTCTTTCAACAACAATACTTTAAGATGTCGAAATGCTGATGATATTAATACACCAGTTAGGTGCATGAAACCAGCTTTTTGGGGTCGGGAAACAAACCCTCTATTGTACCTATATTACGAGCAAAACTTAATATTTGCGGGCTTTTCTAGATTCAGTGTAAGTTATTAAACATTACTTATTTACCTATCGTTTGTCTTAGATATGGTAATGAAAAAAAGAAGAATAAAGCATATTACAGAATGAGCTATAAGTAAAGTCACTTGAAAAAATGGAGAGAGGAAAAGATTACAAAGTAAAGATTGTGGGAGGAGTGATATGAAAGAAAAGGTTAGTGATAGTGAGACGGGTGATACGACAAAATGGAAGAATAAGCTTGTTCCACCGACTCCAAATCACATTGGACTAAGATAGGAACATAATGATAATTTACCTATTTTTAAATCTCATTGGTTACTAGAATTTTGAGAGATGAAACGCATGTCACAAAAAGGGTTTTGAGTTTACACGTAGATGGATGGAGAGGAAGGGGGAGACCAAAGAAGAGATGGATGGATTGTGTGAGGAGTGATATGAAAGAAAAGGGAGTTACTGATAGTGTGACGGGTGACAGGACAGAGTGGAAGAAAAAAACATGTTGCACCGACCCCAAATAAAATGGGATAAGGGTAGGATGATGATGATTGGTTACTAGAATTTTCTTAACCATTTTGGTTACGATACTTTTTTGAGTTTGGATTATTTAAATTGTAGTAAAAATTTGATTAAAGGACGATGTAATTAATTGAAAGAATAATTTAAATTTAGAAAAAGTTTAAATTTTTATTTTCAGATTTCTTAAAATGATTTTTAATTTTAATCTTTAATGTTTTCCTAATCTTTAAAATATCGTTTCTTATTCTAAACTCTAAAATGTAAAATTTGATTGAAAATATTCTGCTTTTTTTTATTTCGGTAACGTATCAACGAAAAGGTATTGTCCTAATCGAAATTAGGCTGAAAAAACATTGTATTTATTTTATTATATCAAGTAATGATACACATACCACACCTTTTTTTTATTTGTGTTCGACGTAAATTGATGTAAGTATCAGATATGATCCAAATCGGCTCTTGAACTCCCGTGTATAATAAAGTAAGTGATAGTTACAACATTTTGTGAGGACCTCATGTCGCGGTAAACAGTTGTAACAACAAAATTCAAGAAACCGTTAAAATTATAAAGTAATGACATGTAGTAAACGGTAACATATTAAAAACTATATGCTCATACCGAATTTCAAAAAGATTCTTTGAAAAATGTGGATTGTATCGCAAAAAGTATCTTTAAAATGCTCTCCTGTAAAATTGCATTTTTGGGGTTACAACAACTTACGTGGGAGGCATCGATATTATTATTATTCATAGTACATTTATTATCGATGTTTGTTTTTATTTTTTACATGCGGCGTAACTAATTCATATAAATCCAATGGCGCGAAAAATTTAATGACCATTATAGTCGTACAAATTCTGTGCGTTTTTATCACTACATAGTATAAAACAAAGTCGCTTTCTCTGTCCCTATGTCCCTTTGTATGCTTAAATCTTTGAAACTACGCAACGGATTTTGATGCGGTTTTTTTTAATAGATAGAGTGATTCAAGAGGAAGGTTTATAGCTATAATATATCACCTTTGCACCCGTGCGAAGCTGGGGCGGGTCACTAGTAAAAAATATAACATACATTCTCTTTTCATTTTACAACGAATGGAATCGGGTACTCGTAACAGCGAATGATAAAGTTACCTACATCAAAGACTCTTGAGCCCCGAGTGAACGCTGGCGTTCGCGTACTTATTGTTTTTCTATTATGTCTCTAATTACGGTACTCGTTTTTTTTTTTATGGTAGGTGAAAATCATCCAATGACGAATCCCGCTCTTGGGCGAAGCGGGAGACCAGTGTCAGACTCTTACTGACTAAAAAACCTACCCCGTACCTTCCTTGCCTTATTCCTGGAGTCGAGGTAACAGTTTGCACATACCCTCTAGGCTCCAGGAGAATTACGGTACTCGTACGGTTAATTGAGGAAACCGGCATGTCCTAGAACCAAAACTTTGAAGACATGAGACATCCACCAGACCACACAGCCCCCTAGCCAAGTTACGATCGTCTCGTTAACGTCGAACGCTTGGGACTGGACACACCTTTAATTCCTTTGTTCTAACTCAGGTCACGACCCCAACTCCTTTGTTTTGATTTCAAAACAAAGGAGTTGGGGGCGTGGCCTGAGTCCGAGCACTGGGAACCAGTCTTATGGCTGACGCTATGCTCTGCTAATAAAACTCTTGAGCCCTTAGCAAACGCACACCTATTATCTTTCTATTATGCCTCTAATTACGGTATTCGAAAGTTTAATTGATTATTGAAACAAAATCCTCACTATAAAACAGCTTTTTTAAAAACAATTTTTCTTATTTTTATTGGCACGGAATTCGATCTGGATTGGCTCTATTGGATTAGGTAAACAAAGAATTTTGTTTTTCTGTAAATTTATATCTTTTTAACCTTGAATCAGTAAGTAAATATTATTAACAGTTGAGCAGATCTGTTTGTTTACTGTGTGTCATACAGATTTGACATTTTGGAGTGTCATCATCGTCATTATCACCTTTTCAGCAAAATGAAACCACCGATTAGAAACTCCTGTTGGAAATACACATTCAACGATTGTATCACTGCTTACCAACACACGTCACAATTAAGTACTAGTTTATTATATTATTATTATAGCTAACCTGTGCTGTCCCACAGCTGGGCAAAGGCCTCCCTCCATTCTTTCCAGTTATCTCGTGTAACTAGTTTATATCAATTTAAAAAATATCCATCGCATTCCTACGTGTCTCGCGAGATTATCGGTGGACTGGACTGGAAGAAGCGACCTTCTTCGGTGTGACTTAAAAAAAAATACCTAAAAGTGTGTAATTAACAGATTTTTCATGATTATTGATTTTGATTAATCCAATGTAAAAGTTTACGTATGTAAATCACCGACTATAATCCGCGAAATATAAATTGAAACAAAATGGCGATCGACATTAAATACGCCTTAACAAGAGTAACGGGTTCAATTTATTTACCCCGTACTTATACCCCCATGTTTATTTATCGTACCTGTATAAAAGAACCACATAAAAAAAATCCAACGAACTAAGGACCTACATTTTCGAACTTTCATCCTTGACGTCAAAAAAGTTGAACGTATATTTTCCTTCAAGCGTAAAATTCGGAAAGTTTTCGGAAGGAATTCGGAGAGTGCTTCAAGTAGAAATTTTAAGACCTCTCAACCTTAGTTCGGTCGGTCTTCGTCGTAATTGTCATATTTTAAGTTCTTTTAATTATACTGATTTGATATTTATCATAGTATTTATTAGTTTATTTTAAACGTATTTTATTAATAACTTGTTTTAATGATACTACATTATATTTTAAATATATCTATTATCTGATATTTATTTACTGTGCACACCTACCACAGTGTTGTCTTTTTTAACTCAAAGGTTCACTGGTAGAGAATGCCTTGTAGCATTAAGTCCCACTACTGTAGGTATATGAAGATTAAATAAATAAACAAACTTTCAAATATCGGTGTCAACTAATTAAAAAACACACACACTTGTTAGTTTGTATGTGCTAGCCTTTCCACACGAAATATTCATCAGTATTCACAAGTCACGTTTGAAGGCACGCGCTCTGATCAAATTGAATAATAGCTAGATATGTACTTGGCCTAAATTAGCATTCAGAACGATTCTGTCTCACGTGGCAAGAATTATGATGCTGAAGTGGCAATGAGGTGTTAGTAGGAAATCGTAGAGGAAACTGTGAACCACCTCAGCCTTGCATTTGTGAAGCCGATTTTCATATACATAATTAAAAAAAAGATTAATGTCTTTTTAAAATTTTATTAATGTATACTAAAATTTTGTTACCGGCCAAACCCGATTTTAAGATGAACTATTTTGACCTAGGCCAAACCATATCTTCCTTCACGCTCGAAGCCCCGCTGCTCCTGGTTCTGGGTAAAAAAATACCCTGTCCGTGTCGGGGTGCTCTAAAATTCCAAACTCGTTTCACTCGCAGCTTGGACTAATATAGCAGGCTTTGATATTAGATAAATTAGTTTTATTAGTTCAAGGCCTAGGTGAAACTAATTCATTTAAAAACTTGGGGGCAAATTTACCATAAAAAGGCATCAAGGTTATACCTAGCTTCATTTTGCGTTCAAAATAAAATAAGGACAGTTATATTTTGTAAATAAACGAGAACAGTTTTATTGCTGAATTTCGCCCTTAGTCGTAACATACAAGACGTACATAAGAAACTTATCGATTAACTTACTTTTTACATTAATCCTAACTACAAAATAATAAAATGCCTACATAGGCACATAGATAAAAACAATAAACAATCAGGAGTTAAAGTACTCTTCTACATCGCTGTCATACGAAAAAAAAACCAAAAGACTGGCAGCATTGCCACTTCTAATGTCACTGTTGATTTTGACGCAGAGTAGTTTGGTTTTTCTTTGCTCTTTTTTGCAGTCCTTATCACAGTTGTCAAAATTACCGTGGAATTCTCAGCTTCACCAAGATTCCAGATCCATTTTAACTAGTTGCACAGGTAGGTACTTCAAACACAAATCTTCACTAGTTTTACATCAAAATAAAAAAATTAATCATCTATGAATTTATTTGCGCTTAATTTTATATCTTAGATTAATTTGAAAATAATTAAAACATTTGCTAAACTCTGTTTCAATGGCGCCAAAATCACAATTCTTCCTTTTCTTCTTCTTAGTCGTACACTCTTGTCAGAGTGGTCGTGGTCATGTAGGATCGCCCACTGGTGCATCAGGTGCGATCGCTGCCTTGGCAATTCTTCTCCATCGCTCCCTGTTGGTTGCCTGGCGAGCGCATTCTATCACAGGGATCTTGGTGACAGATTTGATGGTATCTGTCCATCGTGTCGGTGAACGACCACGCGGTCTCGTGCCTTCGACTCTACCCTGTATAACTAGACGCTCCATAGAGTCACTTTTGCGGGTAACGTGTCCAAAGAATCTAAGGATTCGTAATTGCACAAGCGACGAGAGCCTTTGTTTGATTTTTAATTCGTTGAGTATGGACACGTTAGTCCGATGAGCGGTCCAGCTAACCCTGAGCATCCGTCTCCAGCACCACATTTCCAGGGCGTCGATCTTTCCTCGGTCCCGCATCCGTAATGTCCACGTCTCGGCACCGTAGAGAAAGATCGGAAACACTAGGCTTTTCATAAGACGTACTTTTGTATTTCTGGTTATTCGGCGGTCTTTCCAGATTTTATCCAGTCTTTGTGCAGCTGATCGAGTCATGGCGCAGCGTCGTCTTATTTCGAGGTTGCTGCCTCCACAACTATCAATGATAGAGCCCAGATAGATGTAGCTCGTGACGACTTCACAGTTCGCAATTGGTGTGCTATCTGGGTTGTTGTCGTTTGCTCTATCCACTATCATCATCTTTGTTTTGTCGCGGTTCAATTTGAGTCCAAACTTTAAACTTGTTGTTTCAAGTGTTCGCAACAGATTACTGATATCTTCCTTTGATGACGCCAGAAGAGTTGTGTCGTCTGCATACCTCAGGTTGGATATCATCTTCCCTCCGACCGATATACCCTTATCCCAGTCCTCCAACACAATGCGCATAATGTACTCGGTGTAGATGTTAAATAGCAAGGGTGATAGTATACACCCTTGTCTAACGCCGGCTTGTGTTTTGAAGGAATCAGAGTCGACTCCATCCAATCGTACACATGCTGTTCCATCCTCATAAAGTTTCCGGATGAGATGAACCAGGTGGTAAGGTACGCCCATCTTCAGCAATATTTCCCACAGTTTGGACCATACAACCGTGTCAAAGGCTTTACTGAAGTCAACAAAATAACAAAACAGATGTATAGCGTTTTATTAAATTCTCGGGCTTTCTCGACGAGTTGCCTCAATATGAGAATTTGCTCACGAGTTCCTCGGCCCTTGACAAACCCAGCCTGCTCTTTGGCTATTTCGCGGTTTAAGTAAGCCTGTAGCCTTGTGTTTAGAACATGCAAAAGTATCTTACTGCTATGCGATATTAGAGATATCAAACGGTAGTTATTACACTTTTTAGTAGATCCCTTTTTATGGAGAGGTATAAAGAGTGATTTAGCCCAATCTGCTGGCCATTCTCCACTATCCCAGATCCTGGAGCATATGCAGTGTATTATATCTACTCCAAAATCTCCCATAGCTTTGATGATTTCTATGGGTATCTCGTCAACTCCTACTGCTTTGTCGCATTTAAGGTGATCAACAGCTGCTCTTATCTCATCTTTAAGTATCGATGGTTCGCGGTGGTACACATCTGGATCCTCGAGATTAGATACAGCAGAAGCAGAATCTCTTGAAAATAGAGAACAACAGTAATTTCTCCAGACCTCTACTATCGCGTTAATCTCTGTCACTGTATCGCCTGTGGGGTTTTCAATAGTCCAGGTCTTTGGTTTAAACTGTCTGGTTATAGATTTTATTTTCATATATAAGTCCTTGGTCTCATACTTTTCGCTATGTTGTTCCACTTCCATACAGATGGATTTTAACGCCAAATTGCGGTCCCTTCGACAAGCCGTTTGAATCTTAGATCCGTAACTATTTAACTCCCGAAGGCTACTGCCTCTAGCTTTCAGAACTCTGCGTTCCTCAATTAGACTCCACGTCTCGTTTGACATCCAGTGTTGTTTTTTAGTTCCGGAACATTGTGGTTGTGACTGGTCTAATGAGTCTACTATAAGCGTCCTAGCTTTTTGCCACAGTACTTCAGGCGTATCATATGAGTTTACGGACCATTGTTGTTGCTTTTCCTGTAGAGTACTGTTAAACGTCTCCTTGTTCGAAATATGTAGCCGCTTGGAGCTACTCCTTTTAACGGTATTTCGCAATTTTAATTTGAGACTACAAATTAGGAGTTGATGATCGGATAGGCAGTCGGCTCCAGGTAGAGTATGAGCATTGGAAATTGAGCTTCTCCATCTTTCTCGGATCATTATGTAGTCGATTTGATTTTTATGTTGACCATTAGGTGATATCCACGTAAAAAGTCTCCTAGGGTGGTGTTTAAAAATAGTGTTCATAATGGTTAGCTCATTTTCCGCCGCAAACTGGATTAATCGTTCACCCCTATCATTTCTGACCCCCAATCCGTACTGTCCAATTATGTTACGCAATCCAGAATCCATTCTAGTGTCTCCAACTTTAGCATTAAAGTCACCCAAAACAATGACCAGTTCCTTTTTTGGGATTTGGGAAATGCAAGCCTCTAATTGGACATAGAAGTTTTCTATTACATCGTCTGATGCAGTGGAGGTGGGAGCATACGCCTGTATGATATGGAGTGGAGTTGGTGATGCGCTAAGTTTTATAGAAATAAGGCGCTCATTGATGGCGTTATATCCCAAAACCGCTTTGCTCCATTGCCTTGAAATAATTATAGCCACTCCTGCAAAACTGTTATTTTCACTTCCTGAGAAAAAGATGCTGTGTTTCTCTGTATCGAAATGGCCACTTTCTTTCCAATGAGTTTCACTAACACCAGCAATGTTAACGTGGTGTCGTTCAAGTTCACGGGTTAAGATCTCAAGCTTGCTTTTCTCCAGCAAGCCTCGAACGTTCCAAGTCCCTACGCGGATCTTGTTGCGTAGTTGTAAATGGTTTCTTCCAGTTGCATTCATGCAATGAGTAGCCTGGTCGCCTGCATACCCATAGTCGGTATCCAACTTCACACCCGGAGTCCCGGAAAACTCCTGGCGCCGGTCGCTACGCGGATCGCTCAGCAAAACACATTTTCTCTTAAGCGACATATCATGACTCTCATGGGAAATAGCAGCAGTGGTTTCCCGTTGCCTTCTGCTCCAAACATTTTTGGAGTTATTTAGACCCCAAGGTCGTTGCTGCCTCTTCTGACCCGTTGCCGGGCAGGGTGAGTGATTATACCGCCACTAACTCGGTCGCCAGAGCCTCGTCTGTTCTCTAGCAGGGAACACCGCGATAACATTTGCTATCGCCGCCATAAGGCGCGTGCAGGTGAGGTTGACATTTGGGCCGGTTAAGGTGTTATTTCCGATCTCCCCTTACTCCCCAAATTCTTCCTTTTAAAGTGCGTTAAATTAGAATTGATTTAATTTCATGCTACGATTTTTTATATAATTAAAACAATGTGTATTTAAAATGTGATTACTGTTACTGGACAAACCCGATTTTAAGATTAGGTAACTAGTTTCGCCTAGTATTCCATTCACTCACGAAGCTTTGCTGCTCCTGTTTCTCAATACAAAAAAAAGTAAAGTAAAGTGTATAATAAATAAATAAATAAATACGGCTGTGTCGGGGTGCTCTAGAATTCCGCCATATTTATCCAATCCATATGACATCAAAGTTACTGAGTTGATTTATATTATTTATTTACCAACTGTAAAAGCAAATACACTTCTCATCAAAAAAATCGAAACACTTCCGTTTTCATTGTTTCTGTCCGAATTTAACACAAAAAAGAATTCATACGATGAAAAAAAATACATATATTTTAGCTGGCAGTTTGGCCATTACAGTAATAAGCGAAAATTCTAAATTCAAAATTAGAATTTCATTTGTTTATCTTATAAACGAAATGAATCACTGTTTTGAGACAAATGTGTGTTTAGGGTTGGAGTACATTTAGCGTTTAAAAACTAAAAATTGGCGCCTATCCTTAAACTTTTTGTTTTTTATTTCAATACTGTGACTTTGGGACGTCTGAAAAAAGGTTTTTTTTCTAAAACGTATGGATACTTCGCCCACAGAAGCCGCCCAAGTTGTGGCATTGCTGGATTCTGGCCTTAGTCAGCGTGTTGTGGCTGCAAGACTGCATCTAAGCCTGTCATCTGTTCATAGAGTCTATAAACGTTATCGGGAGACTGGTTTGTTCACGCGCCGTTCAGGATCTGGCAGGAATCGGGTCACTTCTGAGCGAGATGATCGATTTATTGTAACAACTTCTTTAAGAAATCGACGCCTTAACGCTTTTCAACTGCAGCAGCGGCTTCGTGTTGTACGAAGGGTGGCTGTAAGTGACTCTACAATTAGAAGAAGGTTGAAGGATCGTGGACTGGTACCGCATAAGCCAGCAAATGGGCCGAAATTAACTGCAGACCATCGAAGAGCGCGCCTTAACTTTGCACGTGAGCACCTAAATTGGTCATACCTACAGTGGAGCAAAGTTCTCTTTTCTGATGAGTGTAAAATTATGCTGTATGGTAACGACGGAAGGAACAAGGTCTACAGAAGAGACGGAGAACGCTATGCACAATGCTGCATTGAAGAAAAGGTCAGCTATGGTGGCGGTTCGTGGACGGTTTGGGGAGGAATCAGCGCCGACGGTAAGACAGAGCTTGCTTTCGTGTCTGGGCCACGTCTGCCTGCACTAAACTGTCATCGGTACGTCGAAGAGTGTCTCGAGCCTCATGTGATGCCCTATGCACATTTTATTGGCAACGGCTTCATATTCATGCACGACAATGCTAGGGCTCACACCGCGGGCGTCGTACGAGATTATCTTAACGAAGTCGATATCTCTATTATGGAATGGCCAGCAAGAAGCCCGGACATGAATCCCATTGAACATCTATGGGATGAATTAAAGAGACGAATTCGAGCAAGAGATCCTGCCCCAGAAACACTTAGCCAGCTGCAAGATGCAATCCAAGAGGAATGGGACAATATACCACAGCATGTGATCGTGACTCTCATCCGATCGATGAAGAACCGTATGGAAGCAGTAATTAGAGCTCGGGGAGGGAATACAAGTTATTAAATAAACGTTTTTTAGCTTTTTTTTTCATTTACGTGTGTTGTTTTATCCATTTCCTTTATACTCCATACGGAATAAAAATGACTCATTTAACAAAATACGAAACCTATGAAAAATTCATTTAAATTTAGAACATTAACATTAAGATTTGATAAGCTCATATTACTCACTATTAAACGACATTTAACATTTATTCCTAAATGTACACATTTTTCTGATAATCCTGACAAAACGTAAACTTGCAAGGTGTTTCGATTTTTTTGATGAGAAGTGTATATGTTTTAGGAATCCGCTGTATTCAAAAGGTAGCCTTTCTAATAAAATATAATTAGATCGTAATTTTCTTATTCTTCTTTTCATATCGATGGATACGATTTTTTTTTCAGCAAGCAATGTTTCGTTTAGTGAGAACGCTTGGAGTTGGCTAATTTCTTGTTCAAGTTCCAATTCCTTCGTTCTGACCACGTGACTGTGTGTTGAGATGACGTCAGAACAAGAGAATTTGGGCGTGGTCAACTCGAAACATTCGACGTTAACGAAACGATCGTAACATGGCTAGGGACGCAGATAATGGCATCGACCTATGGCATCGACCTTCCTAAATGATGTGAAAACACTACTCGTCATTACTCACCGTATAAGCTACTGTTAATGTTGAAAGAACTCACACACATGTACAAACCAAAGACAATGGAATTTGCACAGTACTGTGACACCACAAACACACACACAGCTATAGATGCCAAGTGAAAGTTAAACACTGGTTGGAAATAAGGCTCACGTGAGAGAACACGGGTCAATTTTTTTTTTGTTGTTGCTTTTTTTATATTTAAAAACTTTATATAAATTTACACAATAAACTTAAAAAATGAGGGCGGGGGGGAGCTGAAAATCTAAATGTTAAAATATCGTTTGCGAACTCTGTATAAATACATAATACTATCAGTGTTTTGTTCACCTTTTCATTTTTGAACACCGTAATTGGAGACTTAATAGAAAAGTGGTATACGGTGCTTGGGGGCTCGAGAATTTAAACCAGGAGATAGTCAACAAACGAGAACGTGATTAAAAATTTTTCACGTATTAGTCTGTATCGAAAATATAAATACCTACATAATTATAAAGTTTCATCGATGAGTTAAAAGAGGCGATTTATAATCTATTTAACGCTTCTAGCATCGGGCTTGTCCGACTGTCTGGTAACCGTCAGGATCAAACCCAAATCGTCAACGGCTCGCTGTTTCCGCGCTCCTCAAGGAGTTGTCAGCATACTGTAGGGACTGAGCAGGATCGAAGTCTCCTAGGCCCAATGGTCAATGTGAAAACACACCAAGTAACACCAAGGTTCTGGAACAAAGGCAAAGAAGGATTAAGGAAAGGGATGGGTTGTTTACTCAGTAAAAGTCTGACTCTATCTCCCAACCCGCTCAAGAACGGGTCATTGGATGATTTTTGCCCTCCTTGAAAAAAACCTCACAAATGTTAATAAAAACCTATTAAAAACCGATCAATCACTGCTACCTACCATATGCTTAGACCCCCTACAGACTTGAAGTGAAAGTTAAACATCCGTTGGTAACAAGGCTCACGTGAGAGAGCACGGGCGCACGCGCACCGCTGTCTAACTTATTGTCATTATGAACGAATACGTCACGCGCACACGTGACCAAAATGTTATATTAGTGTAACGTTTCGAATAGAAACAATTAAATAAAGTAGCAAGCGGAATTCGGTATGTTTGCTTCTGTGAGAAACTCAGGTGAATCAGGGTTCGCACCACTGAACAACCTCCCCTGTTCCTACGTTGCCAGGGCCAGAGCCTTTCTTTCAGACACGAACCCTTGGCCACAGTTGGCTTCGACCCTTCTGCAGGGTCCCTACAAGGCTTCGCACTGTTGCAATTTTTTCGTTGTGTTTTTTTTTGTAATACCTTGTTCTGATGAATAAAAAACAGTTTCACATGCTTAATTATTTATTGTACACTAAAATAAGATAAAAAATGCAACTTTAGTCAAAATAATCTATAAACAAAAACGTACTTACTTAACTCACGCTTGTGTCACAGTATAAATATCTTGTGTATCATTCCAGGAAATCATTGAGATACCTACAAAGAAAAATGGTACAATTAAGTTTAAGACTTATAAATTAAGTCAGTAATAATACCATATCCAAACTACACGGGCCCGCGTGGTGCCTTCCAATTTCGTCTCCTAGAGAGGAGGCTTGAGTCCCAGCAGTGGGAACATTATAAAACTAATGCTATGCAGTAATAATAAACATAATCTTAATATAAAAAAATAATTAAAAGGAAAAAGGTGAAATTGGTACTTATTAAAAGGTTTGGTTCTAGTTAGCAGAGTAGAGATGATGAACGGGCACTGAAACTGAGAAAAGAGAAAATCTGCACAGGACCAATATGTACAAAACGGCTAGACAGAATGATCATAAGAAACGTTACGCAGAATGATCGAAAAAAAGGTTAGACGATTGATTGATAGAAAAGCTAGGCAAATTGATCTAAAGAAAGACTAGGTAGATAGATCGACCGATTAATCAATAAAAAAAAAGTGAAAGTACCTATCGGTATGTATTTTCCACGAATATTCTGAATGATTCGCACAAAATACTACAAGTAACGTTATCAGGCATGATATTAGATATCATTTAAATATTTGGTTAGGTCATTGGCAGCTAGCTTGCTTGCAAGCTTGGAAAAAGGCCATGCTGATTGATTGAAAGAAACACTAAGCAGGTTGATTGAAAGTATGGTTAAGTAGATTGATTGAAAAACAGGCTAGGCAAATTGATTGAAAGAAAAGCTAGGCAAACTGGTTGAAAGTCACGCTAGAAAGATTGATTTTAAAAAGATCAGCTGACTAATTGAAAGAAATACTAGGCAGATTGGTCTAAAGAAAAAGTGAAAGTATGATTTACACAATAACGTTATCAGGCATGATATTTGGTTAGGTCATTGGCAGCTAGCTTCCTTTATCAAAAATAAAATACGAAATATCTATTTGTTTGATATATCTCTGTGTTGCTAGTCGGATCCATTTATTGCGAGGCGGTTGTATCGTTATCAGACATCATGTAATATTTTAATAGACTTATTTTCATATAGATTTTTTTATAAGATGGCGTCAGCCTTATAATGCTCCTTAGAAGAAGGAATGGGCCGTAATCTACCATGACGGCCCAGTGCGCGGGTAGATAGATGTCACATGTCTTTGAATTTTTGGTTCTAAGACATGTCGGTGCCGGTTTTCTCACGAAGTTTCCCTTCATTGTTTCGTAAGCAATGGTGATAAAATAAATTACACAAATTATACGCCATATGATGGATGGAGAGGAAGAAGGAGGCCGAAGAAGAGATGGATGGATTGTGTGAGAAGTGATATGAAAGAAAAGGGAGTTAGTGATAGTGTGACGGGTGACAGGACAGAGTGGAAGAAAAAAACATGTTGCGCCGACCCCAAGTAATATGGGATAAGGGTAGGATGATGATGATGATGATGATACGCCATATGCTTAAAATATCAAATAAATAAACCAGATTTAAAGTTTTCAGGAATTACATTCGCATCGTTTATTAATTTTCCAAGTTCCACGCAAGTTACTAAAAACAGGAAAATGAAGTACCACGTGAGCGAAGCGTTCATCAAGGCTTTTCGGATGTCTTAAATTTGAATAAATCAAAGTCGCCTGACCAAATTCAAAATTGTGAAGTCACGTTTTGCTTTTAATTTTATACGGCAACTGTCTTATGTTTTAAAAGTAAGCCGCGTTATTGGACTTGTCGACTTGTTTTTTGAGATCGTATTAAAGAAATATATACCTATTTTTTTTTTATAACCGATAAGAAATAATATATGTAACCATGATTTTCTGTAACTTATAATTAAGTTCATTAGGGTTTCTTTATTAATTTATGTTTTTTAAGTTATGTAGTTTTTAAGGTTAGAGATCTATACATGTAATAATAAATTAGAAAGAAGTACATTGAATAACTCATAATATGATTATTATTTAGAAAGTGGTAAGTATATCAATGAAAAATGATAGATGATTTAAAAAATATTGTATTTTTCAATTGTCCAATAACAAATTGCAATAATCCATCACAGGTACTTAATTGATTGTTAGTGCAAAATGTTTGTTTGTTACCTACAGCGACGCCTACGCATTGTTATCAGTCAAAGTACTGCGAGTATGAACAACAAGGCAAAACTAGGCTTTAGGCATATGAATACGAATACGTTACAGTCAAAACTGTTACTTAGTCAAAAACAATTCTGACCGGGATCTGACGAAAGCATAAATATATACTAACTAATTTTTTTTTTGTGGTTTAAAAAATCATTTAATGACGAATGACAACCTTGACCTTGGGCGGAGCGGGAAACAGTGTCAGACTCTTACTGGCTAAACGACCCACCCCATTCCTTCTTTGTCTTCATACCAGGGTCGGACCTTCCTTTCAAAAACCGGACCGGGGGGGCTCCAGTTGGCTTCGGCTTTACATTAGCTGACAATTCCTCGAGGCACGCGGGAAAAGTTCTTGAGAACTTCAAAAAAACAGACAAATGGTTTAACTTTTAAATATTTATATAGTTTTGTAATTAACCTATAGATTTTGGTTGTCTTTAAGTAGCTGGAGTCACTACAAAATTTTTTTTATGGTTGCAAAAAAAACCTGCCTACCTGACAAGTTTTTTAGTAAAGATTTCTAGTTTAACCGGTTAAAAGTACTTTTAAAGTTTTGACAAATTCCTCTAGTCAAAACTAGTTTCTACCAATTAACAGTTTTGAGTGTGACATGTAATTATATGTTTGTGCAAGAGTCGAGTTCAATGACCCGCTCCAATTATTTATCCTCGTCGCGACAATGTATTTCAGTAAACATTTCAGTCGTAATTCTATATATTTATATACTTAGACTAACCTACTTAGCTAACTTTTTTTCTTTGAGTTTGTTATGATATATATTTTTATTTTTCTTAGCTTTACGTGGTCTTTATAAATTTGTTTTTTCAATACTTACGTTTGTCACCTAAATGGTTTCTTAACCGTTTTAAATGATTTTTTTGAGTATATTTCGTAGATTTTTTTTCTTTAATACATATTTTATATAATACCACTGGTAAGCAATCTCGTCTGGTAACAGTTCGGACCGAGCCCAAGTCATCGACGGCGCGCACTGTTCCCGCGTGCCTCAAGGACTTGTCCAGCAGGGTCGAATCCTTCTAATGCCAAGGGTCGATGCGAAAGCAGAACACCGGAGCCCTGGAACTAAGGCAAGAAGGAACGGTGGGTAGTTTAGTCAGTAAAAATCTGACACTGTCTCCCGCTCTACCCAAGACCGGGATTCGTCATTCGGTGATATTTCCCACCATAAAAACAAACACAACATTAGGCTGGTCAGCTAGTATACATACATACCTAGTCGTACATAATTTAATTGGTTAGATAATTCTTTTCCTTCAATATTTTATCTCATGGAAAATGTTTGGTTTTCCTTGAATCACTCAGTGTGAAGTACAGGTTTGTTCGTAGAACTAATTACTATCGGGTGTATACTCAATTAATTAGTGACATTAGTCATAGACTAGACTAGTTGTCTAGTCTACAATACCTAATAATTCCACGTGTTTGCGATAAGAGGAGCTTATATTATTTTTCTGTGTCGTATTTATTTTATTTATTTTTTATTTGCTACAAGCGCATTGCAGCTTATACCTTTTTTTAGTTGAGGCTCTCCAGCCACTCCTCAAAGAGGGGACATACCGCCTTAAATTATGGCATGCCCAGCGCTGGGTTACGAGAGGCACTGTTACCTTTTCACCATGACATCCTCTCGGAACTTCGTCCGGCATGCCACGTCTTGTCGCGGCAGCGGAGTTTCACCCCGTATATATGTATAGTACTACATGGACCTGAACTAAACAAACTTTATTATATGACTAGCGTCATCAGTCAGCTATGACTGGCGTCATCTTAGCACCTACGTTGAAGCTAGAACTACATCAGACCATCTAAGACGCCGGATTTGTACGTAGCGTGTATAAAGTGTAGGCTCTATACAAGTCTGCTATACAAGGCTTCCACATAAAATGTATGGTGACCTAAGAAACAGCCTTGAGTGCAGTGTTGGCCGCAGCTTCGAAATCGAAATAGGCACATTGGATTGTTAACCCAATGGGGCTCAAGGCGGTTTTCTTAGAAAAGAGCACGGCCAGATCAGCGTGTGTGGCACATGTGTGCGCAATGTTCAAAGTTCTACCTTTATTCTACGTTCATTCACGGCACCCACAACGTGCAGACCTCTCTCCAAAAATTCCTGTTTTTCCAACACTAATGAATTGGCTCGCTAATTGACACCTCGCATAGGCGTCAGTGACGTCATCACACCGGTGTCAATGAGTTTTATTATGTCGTCTAGCTCAACACGTGCGGTACGTGGTCGCCGGTCACATGTTTGGCGCAATTTTACGATAACAATGTTAGTCGTCATCGTCTCACCGTTTTGGTGACCCGTCACGTTTGTGAGCGTCTGTAATTGATGGTGTTCTTGTACCTATTCATGTTGCTATCTAGATTTAAATTAGCGAGATGCTCTTTATTTTGTTTATTTTGGGACATTTATTAACTACGATATACACAAGGCATACTAATAAATTAACAAGGAACGTAAGTGATAACAATAGTGTGGTATAATAGAATGGTCCATTACCCGCAAATCGAATCTTTGAGCGGAAATTCAGTTAAAAAGTTTGTGTGGTATCTTGCTTCATTTGCGGGCGTCTGTACATTTTTTTTATTTGCGTTATTTTAGCAACGTGTGCGACTCGCATGCGTATTGCGTCTGTATCGCTTTCTACATACGCGCGTCAACAGCGCTTTTAAAAAAACATGTTGTATACAGGCCCTTAGGCCGTTTGGCTCGACAGCTGTCCTAAATTTTATTTAACATACTTAATTATTGTTAAATAATTTTATTTGAAATTCGAATTCGTTAAAAATTATAGGAAAAAAACACTATACAAATTTCAGAGGCGTGTACGGTTCCAATTGGTCAGAAAAATCGGCGAAAAACTTAATGTTAACTTTAAAAAAAAGAATGTTTCGACAATATTTCCATATTGCAATACTAATATATAGAAAATATCTATAATAAAAAAAATATTCTAGCGATAAAGTATTTTAGTAAGCTTTAGGTAGTTCAACTTGACTAATGAGGAATAAAAAAAAAAAGAAAACTAATTAGGTGACGTCAAAACCCGTTACATTATAATAATAATTATTAGATATCATTAGGTTAGTAACCCTGAGCTTATCAAGAAGAATTAATTAACAAGAACCTGTTTTTAAAGAGAGTTTATCATATTTTACAGGTCATTGTTACAGGCTACTGTGTATTTAGAATTCACTAACTTCTGCTAACGACTTTGCCTATGAAAGTAGATGATGTCACCTATAGTTAAAAAGTAGATAATTTCATCTATGCTAAACAGATGATGGCACAGACCTGTTACTTGGACTTTGGAGGTATATTTCTAAGTAAAATATAAGCATTCGAACAGTAAGGATTTTTCGAAATTCTACTCTGAAGGGTGTACTTCCACTTTACTTTCAAGCGGGCGAAGTCCTGACTTAAACACTGACTCATCAGAGCCCAGACCTAAAATGCTGATATTTTGCACAGATATACCAATGGTATACCTATGTTACTAACCTACTAGTTTCGCCTAGGCGCCTAAACGCGCGGAGACTCGCTCTGAAGGGGCTCCTATTTCAGGATTATGAATAAAAATAATCACGAAGGCTAAGGCGAGAGCTTTGCTCTCTTCTATTCTAACCTGTCCGTATCAGTGTGTCCTAAAATTCCGAGCTCGCTTTACTCAGTCTTGAACGAATATCGCAGGTTTGACCTTAGCAAAACACGATCCTCCTAAAACCGGGTTTCGATGGTAACATATACAAAGAAAGAATTTCCCAAAATTCACGCAATAAGGCAAGGACGGCGAAACAATGGCACGCGTGCTAACACGTGTCAAAATAATTTTGGCTTGCCTGCAATGTAAATGTGCAATATATTTCTAGCCAAGCCCGTTTCAACACCGTACAGCTAAGCAGTGGAATTCTCTGTAGAAGTCTGCGTTTCCTGACAGCTACAACCAAGGAGTGTTTCAAGTCCAGAATGAAGTAGAATTAGGCTCTGCGACCTTTAGCGCTTCTACACTTGGTAAAAAATAAAGGTTTTAAAAAAATAAATGCCAATATCAGTTGTTAACAGCAATGACAACTGCAAATAATATTTGTTTTTAAACTATTTAATTTTTTACTAGTGCACAAGCGCTAAAATCTATACAGTCTAACTTTAGGCTCGCCAAGTCAATACGGCCGCACAGCAAGCAAAATTTCCATATGAATTTAAACTGTTTTAGTATATTTAGAAAGTTAAACTTCGTAAATACCGTTTGTTTTTTTTTTTTTTTTTTTTATGGTAGGTGAAAATCATCCAATGACGAAACCCGCTCTTGGGCGGAGCGGGAGACTAGTGTCAGACTCTTACTGACTAAACAACCTACCCCGTTCCTCCCTTGCCTTATTCCCAGAGGATAACGCTTTCGCACCAACCCTCAGTTGCAGGAGGCTTCGACCCTGAAGGGCCCCACAGTTTGCTGGCAACTCCTTGAAGCGCGCGGAACGGTGCGCGCCGTTGACGACTTGGACTCGGCCTGGACAGTTACCAGACTACCGGACGGCGAGCTACCCATTGCTCACCGTCCGCGAGCCCGTGTCTACGGTGGCCGGATATCGGCAGGATCGCGGCGGCGACGGCTACGGCGAGTACGCCGTTGCCTTTGCCTTATGCGGTCGGCCTCCTCCTTTACGAGCATTACTGCTTCGCAGAAGGAGGCGACCGCCTGCCATTCCTCTTCGCTGCGGACCATGGCCTGAACCAGGGCCCGGCGCGAGAGGTCGCCACCGCCGATCACCCCCACGAGGACACGTTGATGCTCTTCCCAAGCAGGGCACACCTCCACCGTGTGCTCCACCGTGTCCTCCGGGCTCGCCTCACAGTGGCGACACCCGGACGTCTCTTCCGCACGAATCCGGTGCAGGAATCTCCCGAACTTCCCATGTCCGGTGAGAACCTGCGTCATGCGGAAGGTGAGGACGCCGTGAGGTCTATCCAGCCACGCCTCAAAGAGGCGCACTACCGCTGAGATTACGGTGTGCCCAGCGCTGGGTTGCGACAGTCGCTGTTTCCACTTCACCATGAGATCTCGCCGGAGCTCCTTCCGCCACGCCTCGACATGTTCGGGCAGCGGATCTTCGCCCCGGCGTTGCACCTCCACGCGCTGGTCGTGCATGCGTGCAAGGACTGTTGCCTCCAGATCCCACGGTGGTAGGCCAGCAAGGAGGCTCGCCGCCTCGCGGGACACCGTGCGGTATCCCCGCACCATCCGGATGGCCATGACCCTCTGGCAGGCGTTCAGCTGGGCCGCCGGGCGTTTACGCAGCGTCGGCGCCCACACTGGTGCCCCATAAAGGGCCATGGACCGGACGATGCCGGCGTAGAGCCTCCGGCAGAAGGCGTCTGGACCCCCAAGGTTCGGCAGGAGCCGCTTGAGAGCAGCCCCCGTCCGATTGAGTTTGGGGGTCAGACGTCGGAAGTGCTCCTCGAAATTCCATCGGCTGTCGAGGACAAGTCCTAGGTACTTCATCGTCGACCCGACGCCGATGTGAACTCCTTCTACCGTTAGTTGGGAACCCGTTGGTGGCGCGTTCCGAGGGCCGTGAAAGCACATGGCCTCGGACTTGTGCAGTGCCACCTTGAGTCCCAACTGCTGGATCCTCTCAACGACTGTCGCAACCCCACGTGTCGCTAGTTCGACCGCCGCCTGGTACGACCTTCCCTGCGCTAGGACCAGCGTGTCGTCTGCGTAGCAGACCACGCTGACCCCTACGGGGAGGTCGGCGCGCAGCACGTAGTCGTACCCGATGTTCCACAAGGGCGGTCCTAGTACCGATCCCTGTGGGACACCGCACGACATCTCTCGCCGTTTCCAATCTCCTTGGTGACCGGGGTATACTATGTACCTGTCGGACAGGTAGGCCTCGATTGTACGACAGAGGTAGTCGGGCACCCGGTGATACCGGAGTGCCGTCCTAATGCAACTCCAGGGCAGGGAATTAAAGGCGTTGGCAATGTCCAACGACACCGCCAAGACACACCTGCCCCGGGACACCGCATCCCCCGTCGTGAGGGCTCGCACGCGCATGATGGCGTCCACCGTGGAGCGCCTCCTGCGAAACCCGAACTGGTCGTCCGCGAGATCGGGCCCCTTCAGTGTTAGGTGCTTGACGAGGCGGTCTGCAATGACTCTTTCAAAGAGCTTGCCCACCTCGTCAAGCAGCACAATGGGCCGATACGCGGACGGAGAGTCCGCAGGGCGCCCCGGCTTCGCGACGAGGACCAGTTTTCCCGTCTTCCAGGGAAGTGGGAACTGGCCCCTCTCCAAGCATGCGCTAAAGAGCCCCCCCAATCGAGACCCGAGAGCCTCCATGGCCAGGACCCAAGCCTTTCCAGGCAAACCGTCGGGTCCTGGGGCGGTATTCTTCGCACCCATCCTGCGTACCGCCACTCTCATCTCTACCTCGGTCACTTCCGGAGCATTGGAACCGTCGTCGCTGACGTGGTCCACATCAGACACCGCTGGTGGCGGAGCCATGGGCGGGGGGGAGTGGTCCCCCCGCTCAGGGAACAGAGCGCTCACCACACCCTCCACTCGTAAATACCGTAAGAAGCTGTTTTTCTTGTAAACAGATAGTAAATGAATCTCAATCTATGAAAAATAAATAAAACATAGTATAAAACAGCTCATTTGAAAGGAATCACTCTGCTCCATCACGTGAGTAGGGTGACAATGAATATTAAATGAATAAAACTTGACCTCCTTTTTGAATAAACAATCATTTAAATGAAAATAACACTGCAGTTCAGATTACTAGACTATTACAGACTTACAATAAATATCTATGTTTACTTCGTGTAAATTGCAATATAACATCGGCCTCGGAATGTTATTTTAATTTTTTTTTTGTTTAGCAGGTTTGTTTTTCCGGTGGATCAATGTTTTTGACAGATTTTGTAACAAAAAAAAAAAACAAAATTTTATTCACAACTTTAAGGGCTCCCATAAGGTGAACTGGTGACCTGGTCAGGGTGCTAGAATCCGATTGATGGGAAATGCACAGGACCGGTCGTTGTGGCGACGCTTCAGGAAGGCCTATGTATAACAGTGGACATCTTTCAGCTAAAATTATGATGATGATGAGCGAAGTCTAATCATTCAGTGGATCTTTTCTTTAGATTTCTTTATATTTTTTATTATCTATACTGATCTACGAGTATACAATGTACACTCATACCTACTATATTATTTTTAAACTAAAGTTTGTTTATTTGTTTGATTAAACGCGCTCATCTCAGGAAGTATTCGTTCGAATTGAAAAAATATTTTATTTTAAAATAGCCCATGCCAGCCAACATGCCTTGCCATTGAACATGCCTTTAATATCACGTTATGAGTTTATGAGCTATAGATGCGGAGCGGTAATGATAGGTGAAGGTGAAATTGCGAGAGAGACTAGTGTAATTTTTTTTTTCTTTAACCATTCGAATACTGCAATTACATACATGATTAGAAAAGGCTTAATGAACTAACCAACTTTAAACAATGTTTATAAAACAAGTGCATAAAGTTACAATAATATATAAATAATATAGTGAATGCATTGACATTTAACAAAATAACGGAATGACCTTAACAAAAACAATAGCTTGACATTGACACGTTTAACAAAAAGATGACGTCTGTCACTTCAATTACATACGCTGTCAAAATAAAAGAGTTGTCAACCCGCTGTCATTGCAGTTCAGAAATAACTGCATTCTATATTTGAATACACAATAAGCTGCCATGTATTTGTGCACTGCAGTGTAGCGGCTAGCGAGTTGGTCGGCCTCATTGTGAATAATTTATCGCCGCTAGGAAGCGTCGACCTCGGCATCACGTGCGCGGGCGTCTGGCCGGTGCGTACGTATAGGGCTGGCTCTATTTATCTACTACTATTATTTATACATAAATGTGACAATATAGGCCCATTTCTTAGTAAATCTTCGAGATAGTCATCATCATCATCATCATCCTAGCGGTAGTCCCGGTTGCCAACCTTGGCTTTCACCTCGGTGCCCGGGGTCCGCTTTCTTACTAAGACGCCTCCACTTCGCTCGGTCTTTTGCGTCCTTTGCCTGAAGCCCATTAGTAGATCGAGCCCCGAGATAGTAAAGTAATCTAACAAACTGTAGTTTAAAAGGGTCAATATGTCCATCTGTTGGATTACACACAACAGATGGACACAGTGACCCTTTTTGGGAATAACATCATAAGTGACTGTTTGCGCTTCATGCAGGAAAAGTTTTCTTATTTATAATAATAAAGTTCCAAAAGTAGAAAAAATCATTAATGTAACTATTACTATATATAACTATTTCTTTCGGAGACGCAGATTAGAAGTCCATCAGATGTGTCGTACCTGTCTTACCCAGGGTTTATCCTGGAGCACAATTTTAAACCACACGCTGGCGTGTGCTTGTACGCTCGGGACGACATCTGCTATCTGCGTCTCCGCAACCTTGAGGATCCCAAGTTCTCAACGCTTTGGGCTCTGGTGGACACAGGCATCGATAAAATTATCTATGCTTGTGTCTACCGCTCGCACAGTGGAGATCAGGAGGTGACCAGGCTCACACAGTACCTCAGTGAGGCGGCGGATGCGGCTCAGCAGAGGTACCCTTCCGCTCAATTGGTGCTACTGGGGGACTTTAATGCCCACCATCAGGAGTGGCTCTTCCCATACCAGTGCACAGACCATGCTGGTCGAGAGATGCGAAAGCTTGCGCTGGCATTAAATCTCACTCAGCTGGTCCAGGGAGCTACAAGGGTGCCGGATGTTGATTCGCACACGGCCAATTGCTTGGACCTTCTGCTGACAACAGATCCAGACCGCTACTCAGTGTCGATATCATCACCGTTAGGTAGTTCCGACCACTGTCTGGTGAAATCTGTATCAGTCTATTCTCCGCCTGATCTCTGCCCTAGAGGCACCAGGCGGATTTGGCGATACAGGTCAGCAGATTGGGATGGCATGCGATCTTTCTTCGCATGTTATCCTTGGCAGCCTACTTGCTTTTCTTCGGATGATCCGTCGTCATGCGCAGATGCTGTGGCGGATGTGCTGCGGCGGGGGATGGAGTACTACATTCCATTCTCCGACGTGACAATGTCTAGCCAAGCTCGTCCATGGTTTGGTGCCGAGTGTGATCGCGCTAATGCGCTTAAACACGAAGCATACCGGGCCTGGGCCGACGCTCGCATGCACAAGGCGAGTGACGTAAGTCAGAAGAAGAGAGCCTTCAACAGTGCTGCCAAGTCTTGCAAGAAGGCAATGCGGAGGTCTCGATTCGACCACATCAGCCGCATCGGGAACAAACTCGCTTCATACCCCGCTGGTAGCAAAGCGTTTTGGTCCCTGGCTAAGTCGGTTGAATCGAACTTCTGCCGCCCCTCACTACCGCCATTGCTGAGGCCCGACGGTTCGCTGGCCCACACCGCTGAGGAGAAAGCAAATCTGTTTGCCTCCCTCTTCGCGGAATCTTCGCGTCTAGATCCCGGTGACGCGCGGCCCCCTGCATATCCTGATGGATGTGGGACGAGTATGTCAGATATTCGCATCCACCAGAAGGACGTCCGTAGGGAGCTACGTAACCTAGACGTGAACAAGGCTAGCGGTCCTGACGGGATACCGGCAATCGTGCTGAAAACGTGTGCGCCAGAATTGACTCCAATCCTGACACGCCTGTTTAGGCTTTCATTTGAGGCTGGAAAAGTGCCGAATGCATGGAAGCAAGCTAACGTACAGCCCGTGCCCAAAAAGGGTAGTCGGGCTGACCCAGCTAACTACAGACCCATTTCAGTAACGTCCATTCTCTGTAAGACAATGGAACGTGTACTGAATACTAAACTCCTGGCATACCTAGAAGCTAATGACATCTTGAGTGACCGACAATACGGGTTTCGCCGAAATCGGTCAACAGGTGATCTTCTAGCGTATGCCATCCACATCTGGAGCGAGGCCATCGAGAAACACGGGGAAGCACTTGCCGTCTCCCTTGACATCTCGAAGGCTTTCGATAGGGTCTGGCACGAAAGCCTTATTAGTAAGCTTCCTTCATTCGGTTTACCTACTGGATTGTGTGTTTGGATTGCAGACTTTCTGAGGGACCGGTCCATCCGTGTGGTCATCGATGGTTGCTCGTCGAGCCAAATGACCATCAATGCCGGGGTCCCTCAGGGGTCAGTGCTCTCGGCAACATTGTTCTTGTTGCACATAAACGACCTGCTTAAGCCCGGTACCTTTGGGTATGCAGACGACAGCACTGTTGCTGAAAGTTACACATCCGGCGCACGAGCTAGTGGGTCACAGGTCCAGTCTCTTCGTGAGGCTATGGTTGGGCGCTTGAACTTGTCCTTGGAGGCTGTCTCTGAATGGGGCGATGCCAACATGGTCAGGTTCAATGCTGCTAAAACTCAGGCGTGTCTATTTTCCGCTAAAAGGAGTCAATTTAGCCCTGCTCCAACTTTCCGGGGTGTATCCGTGCCGATAACTGACCATCTTGATCTTCTTGGTATAACGCTGACATCTACTCTCAATTTTGGGCCATACATCGAAGCAAAGGCTCAACTGGCTGCAAAAAAGTTGGGAATCCTCGCAAAGGTTAGACAGTACTTCACGCCGGAACAGCTGCTTAAACTTTATCAGGCGCAAGTTCGATCGGTTATGGAGTACTGCTCTCATCTTTGGGACGGATCTGCCCGATACCAACTTGATGCGCTTGAGTCTATTGATAGGCGAGCCAAGAGGATCATTGGCGATGATGCACTTGTCGAGTCGAGACTTCAAAGTCTTGAGCATCGACGCCGAGTTGCTAGCCTGTCGGTTTTCTACCGGTTGCATTTCGGGGAGTGTGCGTCGGAATTACATAATTTAATTCCGCCTAGCCCGTTCCATCATCGGACCACCAGACGTACGGCATTGCGCCACCGGTACATGGTGGATATCCCACATATACGTACAAAACGTTTTGGGAACACATTCATTATGCGTACAGCCAAGGAGTGGAATTCCTTGCCGGAGTCGGTGTTTCCTGATAGCTACAATCCGGGTATCTTTAAGTCAAGAGTGAATAGGTTACTTCTAGGTAAGCGCGTTCCATCGTCGACTGCATCGTCGCTTTCCATCAGGTGAGATAGTGGTCAAGCGCGAACCTATAATCAATAAAAAAAAAAAAAAAACTATTGATGAATTGGATTCTTAGTTTCAAAATATAATTATGGTTGAGAAAATCCATTGCTGTAAAATAAACGTTTAATGTCGCTTACGGTGTTTTTCCTAAGAAGGTTCGCCATTATGAACGACAAGGTTTATACATATTATCGATGTCGCACCTTACAAAATGTCTCGGCATTGGGACACCCCCTTGTCTATACTGTTGTCTATATTCGTAGTAGGAATATGTAATGTAGATATTGAATTTATTTATAACAGTGATGGATATTAAGACATTTCGCCTTTACATCACTTTTCTAATTTTGACTGATAGGTAATATTAGTAGAGTTTGGACTATGCCAATTAACTTCCAATCTTTTAAATCCTAGGATTTAATCGTCATACTTGCGATTTTTAAATATTAGAGGAGGTTTCATCAACTCTATGTAATTTCTAACTTAAGGTAATTTGACTCTAAGTACTCTGTACATTGAGTGCGAGTGGTTTTTACGTTAACGCGATCGAAACGTTTACCGCATTTGGCTCTCTGATTGGTTTAGAGTTTGGAGCGGGCCAATCGGAGCGCCGAACGTCGTAAACGTGTCGATCGTTTTAACGTAAAACAAACTCGCACTATACTCTGTTCGAAATAACATTAGACATTTAAAAAAAACCTTTTTTTACTGTCCGGTCAATCGATTTTGAGCTTTATTACGTTGTTGGAATAATAAATGGCGGCTGCAGTAAATAGTTGATTTTTTAATGGCTTTTTTTCTTTTAATGCCAGCCTTATATTTCTATGCCTACGGAATAGAAGTTAAAATCGGTTAAACAGACAATAAATAGGTGACAAATAGAAGAAGGAATTTCTCCAGGTTTTGGACTTCATTGCTATTGATGTTTGTTAGAGCAGCTGTCGCAAACTGCATTGGTGACTGACAGACTTTTTTTCGTGATATCATAAAAATCTCGCGTTCTGAGAGGAGTGATTTATTGGAGTTTAACTGACTAAAACCCACCCTGATATAAAGTCCTCCTGGAGCCGAGGGCTCTGGGAATAAGGCAAGGTAGGAACGGGGTAGATTATTTAGTCAGTAAGAGTCAGACACTGTTTCCCGCTCCGCCCATGAGCGGGATCCGTCATTGGATGATTTTTACCTACCATAAAAAAACCCCTGGTATGTAGTGCCTCATACCAGGGGTTTTTTTGTGGTTAGTTGTAAAATTTTAAATTATAATTATTTGGTTACGAATGCCTAGCTATAAAATATTATCGTTAGCAAGTTAAATGACGTTATCCAACCTTTAGATTCAGCGAAAAGAATTTTGAACTAAACATATTTAAAAGATACATATTGATTGAGGAAAAAAAAACTATATAAATATAAAAGAAAAAGCTGACTGACTGACAACGCACAATCGAAGCTCCTGGGACAAGGAATGTCAAATTTTGGACAAGGCTTTCTTTCTTTTTGAGCACAAATAAAAGGAGTTTATAAAATCCAGCCCCTAAAGGGATGGAACGGGGGCCTGATTTCATCTTGTTTAAATTGACAAAAATATTAACATGTAATAATTTAAAACCAATACATATAATACATAAACTCGAACATTTTAAATACAGCATTTTTGCATGTATCTGGAACAGAAAGTAAACTACCACCTGACGGATGTTATGTCTGGTGGGCAACTGTCCGATTTTGATTTCCGACTGCCGAAAAAAATTAATATGTATTTTTTTTAATGATATTTCATTTCTCTAAAGTTTGTATGAAGAAATCTATTTTCACACAGACGAAGCCGCTGTCATACGCTAGTATGTTATATTCGCTAAGAATTGGGTTACGTTATACCAAGCACGTGCGCCGGCGCCTGCGTACGATCCGGCAGGGCTGCTACAGTCACGTTGCAAGTAACATTGGCGTGAGTTACAAATAAAACCTCTCTACGTCATATATTTACCAATATGGGTAGGTATATACGTTTTAACAGCTGTTAAATGCATCCGTGACGTGCAGTTTTGGCTAGGATTCCGTCACTGCAATGTATGACAGTCACTAGTCTATGATTTACCTTATCTCTGTCTATGGAATGTGGGTGACGCCATTCAACTACATATAAAATGAGTAGCTGACTGACTGACAATCAATGCACAGCCGATGCTTCTGGGCCTAGATGAGTGAAATTTCGCATGAGGTTTAATTTTATGACCTAAGCGAGCACTAAAAAAGAATTTTCCAAAATTTACCCAATAAAGGGAAGAATGTGTAGTAAAAAGTTGTATGGTGAAACCTATCAACCTTTACGCGGCCGAAGCCGCTGAAAGAAGTTAGTTGTGAATAAAAATATTGATAATTAATTTGATACGGACGGAGAGTCCGCAGGGCGCCCCGGCCTTCCGATAAGAGCGCTATTGCGTTTATTTCTGATAATATAATTATTAAGTAAACAAACTCAAATCAGATTTTCTCAATATAATCATGTATATAATAACTTGAAAGTATTATTATATAAAGGATTTGCATTTTTTTTTTAATTATGTCAAGTTTATAGTTACAACTCACAATTTCCATTTATTACTTTCTCTTTCAGCATACTATAGAGGTAGGTAATTAAGATTTTACAAGTAATCTCGCTACTCTTTGACTTTCTTGGTATCTACGTGTTGTATGTGTTGTATTACTTTGGGCTTGATTGTGCTTTGCTAGCACCACTCTCAGTTCTACTTTGGAGCATTGTCGTTGACCATTTCGCTGGCATGCTTTACTCGCGACGGGGTCAGAGCGCTTGCGACGCCATCTATAGGCTTGGGTCGGAAACTCTATGATTGTACCAAGACTCTGCAAGTCACCAACTTGCTCCTACATTAGCAATTGTAGTACTCCATGTCGCTTAGTATATGTCGCTGACATACACCGTGAAATTTAAATGGTTGTTTTCCCGCGGCAGAATGACTTGCCATAAGGAGTACTTTTGAAGCATACAGTAAAAATAAAAAGTTTTTTTTTATAATTATTTATTAAAAATATTCATCAACTCAAAAAAGCGAAAACAATAGTAACATTAGACGTAATTTGTAGATACTACTAGAGTCGCATGAGCAGCACGCCGTCAAAGGAAACCGATTAATTAAATATTTAAACCAAAATAAGCTCTCGCACGTTGTGATACGTCGCTTGCACTCTACAGTTCCATTTTTTGTTTTTAATATTTTATTTTTTTATCAAACGTTTGTATTACCAAGACACAACCATTTCGCTGAGGGAAAACAACCATTAAAATTTCACGGTGTATAGCCGTACATCACCAACTAGCTTTTGCCAGCGGCGTTGTCTGCGTGAGTACTGATTACTGCGGACGCACAGTCGTATAGAAAGTAGGCTATGCACATCCTTATAGTTCAAGCTTCCTCCACATCAAATTCCATTAAAAACGATTCGGTAGTATAACTGTGAAAGCGAAACATATTTATAGGTTTGCACTTGACCGCTATCTCACTCATGGAAAGCGCCGATGCGGTCCACGATGGAGCACACAGATTATTACTAGCGACCTCCTCCGGAAATGCACGGGTGTAATGGCGATATTAAATATATTGAGCATGTATTAGACATGATAAACCTTCCTCTTGAATCTATCTATTAAAAAAACCGCATTAAAATCCTTTGCGTAGTTTTAAAGATCTAAGCATACATAGAGACAGCGTGAAGCGACTTTATCTTATACTATGTAGTGAAGTATGTATTAATATCTATGCGAATACAGTCTGTATAAAACTTTCGCTACAGTAGATCTCTAATATAAATAAGAGAGAGTTATAAGTTCGTTAGTTTCTACACATGTGAGCAGTGCAGTGTGCATTAAAAGAGCTAGATTGCAAAACCTGGTCACGTGCGCAGACGTCTGCGTTTGGGCAGCAATGGGGTGACCACACGATCACGTTGACGCGTTGTTACGGCAACACGCTCGTGGGAACCTTCAACTAATCACTCGTAGGCGTACAATGATTATTTATTGATAAGTTTTTCTACGTATTAACTTTTTGCTATTGACCTTTGATTTAGTTACCTACTTAGACTCAAGAGAATTTGATTACAGTTCGGCCGTCGGATATTGACGTGTCTGAAGAATTCAAAGCATTTATTTCAAATAAACCTTTACAGGCACTTCTGAAATGTCATAAAGTCGGTCTGTCAGGGAAAAAATGACGCTAATTGCACATTCCAAAAAGTAGGTCTCAATGGAGAAGAATGTGCAAGAAACTCCATGCAAATTGCATTTGTTTGTTTAAACCATTTCTTTTTGTACGTGTTTCAAGCGCTAAAATTCGTAAAGCCTAACTTCATACGCGCCAAGATTCGACGGCCGTACTGTAATTGTTTGGTTTAGTAAATCACTTGTAAGAAGCTCCGGTATATCTACTTTTTCTTCTTCTTCTTTTCAAATCGATGATAAACTCTTTAAACTGTTGGGGCCCAGTAGGTTGCTACGTTAACTGCAGCATCGGTGACACTAATAAAATCCTCCATAGTGCAGGTATATGGACACTCAGGTCTCTCAAGCAAGTAGCTCATGTTTTGAACAAGGGCACCACACTCACTTTGAGTATTCCTCGGGTCTATAATACCTACCCCATTTCGGTAAGTTGTATTTACAGCAGCCTAGCTGAGTGCGCCACCAATGTGACTGTCCTGTGCGTCTCGCATCCATCGGATTCTTGCAACCCTAATCAGGTCTTCGGTCCAACACTGCGTCTTACACCACGCGGTATATAGAAAATGGGTCAACTTATTCGCCGCGTACTATAACCTCGATTGTAAATATAAACGTGATATCGTTATCGCAATCGAATATTGGATCTATGAATAAGCGCAATCAAGAATTGTTGAAATAAATTCAAAACAGAGTCAGCACGTGCTATCCTTCACATTTTGTTTACAAGTGCTGGCACATACGCACTATATTTATATTGACTTTAGTATTGTATGTAATCTTTATATATAGAAGGAGAAACTGACTGACTGTAACATCACCACAGCCGAAACTATTGGGACTTGGTTTTTTTTTTTTTTTCTTCTCTGTGTTTATTTGCAATCAGTCGTTGACTATAAGCAAATTTGTGAAGTGCGTTGTGTAATGCCGAGTGTGCCTCCCAGTGGAGACAGCTACTCAATACTGACAGCTAGACCTGGTCTGGTCCTAGGATCAAGCGACGTTTCAAGCGGGTTTTATGCCTGGCACGTATTAGCTGGACTGCTAGATCATTAGGATGATTCGCTAGCCTCTTCTTGTAAGTCTCAGTATTGTTTTGTATTTCTTCTTTTACAGTGCTGATTCGCAGGTTCCCATGTATCTCGGCATTTGTGACAAACCATGGTACACTTGTTATAGATCTTAATATAACATTTTGAAGTCGTTGTAAGATATTTATATTGGAGTCGCTTGCGCTTCCCCACAATTAGACACCATACATCCAGCTTGGTCTCAGTATGCTTTTGTAGATCAAATTGGGACTTGGTGAGTAAAATTTTATACAAGGCTTCTTTTTATGACGTAGGTGATCACTGAGAAATGGTTTTTCAAAATTCAGCTCCCAAAAGGATGTAATGGGGGCCTAAAGTTTGTATGGAGCACCCTACATTCACGCGGGCGAAGCCGCTGGCAGAAGGATAGTCTTTATTATACAGGAAGAGAAACTGTCTGATTGTAATATCACTACACAGCCGAAATTACTGGGACTATTTCATGGTGGGAATAATAATCTAATATAATGGAATAATAATCTTTGGGCGGGGCGGGCAACAGTGGCAGACTCTAACTGACGACCCACCCCATTACTTCTTTGCCATCATACCGGGGTCGGACCTTCCTTTCAGTAACCGGACTGGGGTCCCAGTAGGCTTCGGACCTGCAGTTGGGCCTCTACTGCTGACAGCTCCTTGAAAACTACTAGGACTTGGAGCAGAAAATTCATCCCTTAAGGCAAGGTTCTACACATTATGTTTTTTTCTTAATCTTTGAAAATCCACAAATATAAATGAGAATTGATAAATTAGTTTATTAAAATTGACTATATAAGAGCAGTAGTGGTCGAGTGGTAACGGCCCGACGATAAAAAATATTTATTGTATAAAATTATAGAGCTTCTCAGGGTAGTCAGCTAGGAAGCACCGGACTCATCTAGTTTAAATTGACGAAAAGAAAAAAAAATAGACGTATTAAAGTGTTATTTTAAAACCAATTTACAAAATAAATATCATTTATAGTAATAATTATTAATTTTATTCTTCCTAAAAAACACGAAACTCTTTCAAAATCACCTTCATCGGTGAGTTAACACTCGCTCAGCGTCGACCACGTGTGGCCATGGCTAGGCCATCGTGTTCACGTGCTACGCCAACGTTTGCATTATGTATTGTATTGTATATTCATCAGAATCACGCTTCTCAGATACACGAGACGATCTTCGACCGTAATTTTGGTATTTTGCGTAATACAACAGTATTTGAAGTTAAAATAGATGGTTCTGAGAAACAGAAATGGATTTTTAATTTTTGGGAAACATATTATCGTTTGGGAGCAGTGGTGGCCGAGAGATAACGGCCACGACTTACAAGTTGTAGGTCAAGTGGTTTAAACCCAGCCTGCCTCATAATACTACTACTTTGTGTAATTTATTTCATCACCACTGCTTTAAAAACGGTAAAGGAAAACATCGTGAGGAAACCGGCTTGTCCTAGAACCAAAAATTCGAAGACATGTATCATCCACTAATCCGCACTGGGCCTATATGGTGGATTATGGCTTATTCCCAATCCTAAAGAGGAGGCCTGTGTCCCAGCAGTGGGAACATTAAAAAGACTGATGATGATGATAGTGATGATTTTTTTCAAGCATTACTTTTATTGAGTTTTAACTGACTTTTTTTGTAAAAAGTTATGTGATTATTTGTTGTGTATGTTTTATTTAGATATTTTATTACTGCCTACTATATGATACGAAAAACAAATATTTAGATAGATGACGTCACTAACTGTGTATCTAAACTAATGCTATGACAATGTGATAACACTTATCAGTGTACCTAATACTGATAAAGAATTTTGAAAAGAATAATGTAAAGTGTAATTTAGATACTGGTGTTAGGATAAGACGCTTGACGACATCCGTCTGTTCCCAAAACAGTTTTTACGATCTCGTATTAATTATTTTGTTTATTTTTAGGGTTCGTAGCGAAATGGCAAAACAAACGGAACCCTTATAGATTCATCATAAATGTCTGTCTATCTGTTTTCCTGTTCTTTTTCCCATGTTATTTGGGGTTGGCGCAACAAGTTTTCTTCTGCTATTCTGGCCTGTTACCCATCATGCCACCACTTACTTCCTTTTCCTTCAAAATAATCTCGCCTCACACAATTCATCCTTATTTTTTCGCCTCCCTCTCCATCCATTCAAATGTATAAGTACTCGTAACCAAAAATACATTACTAAAAGTACTAAATATGTTTCATGCTTCCTCTTTACATGACCATACTAAGACAAACGATTCCTCTTCAAATATAATACCAATTATATCAATCCTAAATCAGTGTCGGTTCAAAATTCAGAAACGTCAAAAATTCATCCAATTCTAAAATCATTAACAAAGTCATGGGCAAAGGCATAGATAAGGTGAGAGGCGTGATGAATCAAATTACTGTGAACTACATCACGTGTTAATTACCGAACCGTGCCCTGATTCACGTAAAATCAAACAATCCTAATTTCGTTGAAGTTTTATTGTCTTACGATCGTAGTCCTATCCAAGATAGGTATTCAGGTGCTCCTTGACTGGGTTCGATAGATAGAACGACAGTTCAACTGCATCGAAACTAAACAACTGCAAAATAACCTATCAACGCCTTATTGCCAGTTATTACACTTATTCTACCAGCATAATGTTTTTTTTTTAAAGCTGATTTATTGATTTATGGTATAACGAATTATTAAATAAAACTTTAAACGATGCTAATAACCATTAAATTGTTATTTTCAATCTTAATTTCACCTATAAATTGTGGTTATATCATTTTTCTACAGGAATACCACCGAGCCTACGATTGAAAGACGATTGAAATAGCTGAATACGCTTTAACGATTCTACGATTGAACGAGTTCAAAATCTGTGTCGTTCAAACTCGATTAATAAATTCACGTTCACGCCTATTCACGGTCCTAATCAGGAGCCGCCATTATAGATGAATGATAATGCTTATCAATACGAGTATTGCGTGTAATCTGAAACTAAATCAACTTGGAAAAGTTAACCCACTTTTGGGGAAAAGCCCATTGACTGAAGACGTAATATTACCCGTTAGCATGATGATAGATAATATACTTACCCTATGTAATTATTAATACGAAGAAACCATAGTTAACTGCTCTGTTATGGCCTTTACAGCGAACTCTAGTTTCATAAAATAAGGGAAGTATACTGGAATTTGTGATAGTATGGTTCGATGACAACATGCAAATTAAACGGTCTGGTAACGGTCCAAACCGAGCCAGGTCGTCGAAGGCGCGCTCTGTTCCCGCGCGCCTCAAGGAGTTGTCGGCAAATGTAGAGGTCTAACTGCAGGGCTGAAGCCTACTGGGCCGCGCTCCGGTTTCTGAAAGGAATGCCCGACCCTGGTATGAGGGCTAAGAAGGAATGGTGTCGGTCCTTTAGTCAGTAAGAGTCTGACACTGTTTACGTGACATCATCAGATGATTTTTCTCACCCTAAACAAACATGCACATTTTTTAAACGAAGATTAGCTTACAAAGGCACTGCCCCCTATTGACATACACGATCTTTAAGTGTTATGGTAACTTTATTATTACTCAGGGATCAACTACGACCTCATAACGGAATCCATTTGGTGATAATTTCTAACACAGACTCCGGTAGGAGAGACTTTTGAGTTTTGATAAGTTTATTTTATTTTTAGTAGCATAGCTATATTCTTCCTGCTCTAAATAACTTTTTCTTTTGCAAAGAATCACGACTTTTTATGAATTCTCTTTTAAGACGTTTTATTAAAATAATTAATTTACATCGAAATGAGTCACTTTAGTATTACTTTACCTACTTGCGTCACAGAGCATGCTGCAAAAACAATAACTAATACTGTAATAATAAAGAAAAGACAATAACGTATTTCCCTAAAATGGAATATTTCAGAAAATCGATTGATAGCGTCCTCTAGTCCACCTACTAATTTAATTGTTAGGTTTCGTTATTGTTAATTAATAACAACAATAGGCGGCAAGTTGTGGTTGAATAATTGTTAAACAATGAGTTGTTGCTAAAATATTGTAATATTATGTTATTGATATAATACACGTATTATGAATTAACTTCCCCGGCACATCAGAACGGCAGCCATTTATTTGTGCGTTTACAAATAATTCCGTCATTATTGTCCATAAGACTATGGCCGAATATAAAGCAGGGTACAGACTGCTGTAATGTAACTTACGTATCATGTAATGTAACAGAATCCTTATAGTGTGGACACCATGCGCGCGCGAACCGTGCACACTACGCGTGACTCTTTGCGAGAGCTTGTCTAGTCTACCATTTTCATAACATCGTCATTCCAACACGATCCCATTGTCATTTTACTAAAAGTTCGTAATCCAGTAATTCATAATAGACGATCATTGACCGGTCAGTGGTCTCGTAATAGAATTGTCAGCTGTACTTTATCAAATTAAAAACAATGACTGCTCAATGACGTTCTAATGGAAGGTCTCTGATCAACGGAACTGTCAATGATTACTACATACGTCAGATATTCATTTATTATTATATATTATATGTCATCTCTTTTAATGGAGTGTTAGTGGTTGATCATTGGAAAATCAATAACGCCATTGTAGTAGTAGATTACAAAAAATTGTCAAAATCAACAATTGCAAAATCAGTTCGGTTCGTGCGCGCGCTACGTCCACACTTATGAAATGCTCTTTTCACGTTACATTGCATGTTACATTACAGCAGTCTATACCCGGCTTTATAGATCTTGGTAACCAGTCTATTTCAGCTTCCCAAAACTATGGCCCATCTTTGTTTTCATTATTCCCTCACAAGGATAATAGTGTCGGTTGGTAACATGTTCCATGAATAGCATCTATGAGTTAGCAACGCCCCTTTGTACACCTTTCAAAGGTCCAAGATCCCAGGACCCGGAGGTATTTAAGATGTAAATAATGTTCACTATCAGATTTAAAATATTACGATCCCCATACTTATAGGTGTTAAAGCGTTTTATAGAAACCTATTTGGAAAATGTAACCAGTAAGTAACTCATCATCGCTGCATGAATTCTTCTGTCGTATTAAAGTTTGCCTTCCTTGTGCGGAAGACGACCATCAGAGAGGAGTGGTATTGTAAAGCTTGCCAGCAACACCTGAAGTGATAACCACGACAACTCTGTCAAGAGTGATACCGACAAAGAAGAAAAGAAGAATTTTGAAAATAAAAACACGACAATAACTCTAGCTACAATACGATTGTCGTCAAAAAACTCCTCCGCATCACTGTCAACTGGAAGTGTGCCCATAGGGCTGACGGCATTGCTACGTTGTATGGCATATTACACATTTACGCATACAAATGACATAGGTACGTCAAAAAAAAAACTACCATGACGCACGATAAGTCGTCAAGTGCCAAATCATGGGGCTGTCCAACTAGTCGGCCAAAGTTAGCTACTACTGATGCTATCACTCGGATCAGAGGTGCTGAGAGGTATTCTCTGAAAAAACAGCCTTGAGCGCATATCACATACCTACAAATCTAATGTAGGTACCTACATTAGATTTGTAGGTATGTGATTTTTTAGGTATTGATTTGGATTTCGTCGCTGGGCCAGTGCTGCGTTCAAGGCTGTTTTCTTCAAGAATAGGGGGGAGGGTGGCACTTCTGTGTCGGTCAACATCCCAGATTTACCGTAAAAGTGCAATAACTACCAACCATGAAGCTTCTGATGAGCTTCTTTTTTTTGATTCTGACAAATAAACATTCTTGATTTTTTTTTTGCTTCATGTTCCAACATTACTTAGAGACAAGCGTATTTTTTTTGTCATCGTAAAAATATTTAGCTAATTAATACAATACAAAATAGTCGCTTTATTTTTCGTTGCAATGTGAACGCAACATATTTATTCCAATATTTTGTAGCGTCTTGGCAGGAAATGAATTGAGTCAATTTCGAGAGTAAGGTTCATTGAAGTCGTTAATACTGCAATAACATTTTTAGTTCCATTTTATCGCGAAGATGTTGCAATTATTCCACATAATATTGAATTATTGATCAATTTTGTAGATGCTTGAGATATAAAATTACTCCAATTTCACAAGTAATCAAATTGCTTATGGCCTTTGTCCAACAGTGGACGTCTTTCGGCTGAAATAATATTGTAGATTGTTTCAAGATCATCATATTCAGCCTTTTTAATGTTCCCACTGCTGGGACACAGGCCTCCTCTCCAGGAGAGGGAATGGGCCAATATCCACCACGCGAACCAGGTGCTGGTTGCTAGACGTCACATGTCTTCGAATTTTTGGTTCTAGGACATGGCGGTTTCCTCACGATATTTTCCTTCACCGTTTTGAGAGCAGTGGTGATAAAATAAATTACACAAAGTAATGCGCCGGATGCCTTCATTAGGAATTGGCAAGAAGTGGCTCAAGACCGTGAACAGTGGAAGGAATGGAGTGAGGCCTTTGCCCAGCAGTGGGACAGTGAGGGCTAAAAAAAATAATAATTATAATAATGCGCCTGACTGGGTTTGAACCCGCGACCGATTCGTAAGTCGGGGCCGATTCAACAACATAATGAATCAATTTGCTAATAATAAAAACAGCCACTGAACTTTACTTGGAAAATTGCCACCAACAACCTCTGCGAATGTTTTGCTACAAACTGAATCATTTAATTTCAGTTTACACACATTTTCACGGTTTACTCACGTGCACATGTGCACGTAAAATGCAATAGAGTGTAAAATGGATGCATTTTCAATGCCGCTGTAATGACAAGAGCGCGGAAAGGCCTTGTTCTGAGGTCACACTCGCAGTCTAAAGTGTTGCATTGCGAACGAGAACTTCCTCACAGCGAGGAGTTGCACGTTGCGTGCCAACGTGATGCCTATTGTTTGAACACCAGACAGACAATAAAGGTGGTTATGGAGTAATCATTAAATATGGTTATATTATGGAAATTGTGTTATGAAATCTAATAATAAATAGTGTGACGACAGTCACTCTCTATGGAATTTGTAAACAAGTATTATTGCTCTACCACAATGACTTGAACGAAACTTTTTAGTTTACATTTTTAATAATTGTTTATATTACGAGTACCTATCCTTCATTGATGATTTGTTTTATCCGTCAAATACAGAAGTGTAGTAGATTTTAATCTTCACCTTGAGGGGCATCCAAATAAGAGATGAAAACACAGTGTGTATACCTAAATAGATTAAGGAACTAGAATATATTAACTTATGTAAACATAAAAATGTTATATATAAATATAAAGATAACGATTAATTAATATTAGGTATATTGTATGTTTAAATAACCATTTAATTTTTGTATGCCTTGTAATAATAGTAATAACATCGCATTGGCGTTGAGCTGTAAGGATGTTATTTACACAATTTTAAAATAAATAAATAACAATGTGATAAAAAGTTCCTACCAGGATTATTTATTAATTGAGTTTTATACGTAGTAACGAATATTTGGTGGAAATAAGTTCCACAATATTACGAGTACATAAAAAGAGAAGGAGCGGGAATAAATAATTCGATTTTTTATGGAATGGGAAATTGAGATGATTTTCAAGGTCTATATGGGTATAGAATATACAAATGAAGCCAGGTTCAGCTGGGTCGAAAAGGTCGTGTATTGCCTTTTTTTTTAATCCTCCCCCTCCCCTTTCTTGCGTTTTTTTTACAGGATTTAGTTGTCTGTAACATAATTCCTGAAGATTAATGCGGCGAAGACCGAGTACTTGGCCTGTAACACAACAAACGCTGCTCCTGTTCGCATTGGCGAAGACACAGTTGAGCGCACGGAACAGGTCAGGTACTTGGGATCGGTGCTCCACGAGTCCGGGGACGTCGATTGCGACGTCGGGTCACGTATCTCGGCGGCCTGGGCGAAATGGCGTGAGGTGGCGGGGGTTATCTGTGACCCCAAAATGCCCGTTAGGCTCAAAGGACAGGTCTATAAGACCATCATTAAGCCTGTCCTTTTGTATGGCAGTGAAGCGTGGCCTGTACTTGAGCGGCATAACCAAAGCCTGCGTGTCACGGAAATGAATATGCTGCGCTGGATGTCTGGAGTTTAGCGGAAAGACCGCATTAAAAACTCCCGCATCCGGGGCAGCCTTCAGGTCCGTGACATAGCGGATAAACTGCAGGAGGGTCGCTTACGCTGGTATGGCCACGTTTTACGAAAACCGGCAGACTACGTGGGTAACAGATGCCTCGCCATGCCGCCTCCACCGGGACCCGGAAAACGAGGTAGACCCAAGAGGCGTTGGATCGACGTCGTAAGGGACGATATGCGTGCTAATGGGCTTAAGGCAGAGGACGCCAAAGACCGAGCGAAGTGGAGGCGTCTAGGCAGGAAAGCGGACCCCGGGCACCGAGGTGAAAGCCAAGGTAGCAACCGGGACTTACGCTAGGTTGATGATGATGAACATAATTCCTGTAAAAAAAAAACGCAAATAGTCGTTTACACACAGATACCTATGTCAAAAAGTAAATATCATAATTATGTTTTCAAATCAAATAAGTTTATTTATGCACGCACACTTTTCAGTAATTGTGTTCCTTATTTGATCTTATTTGACTAGAACTTTTTTTAATCATCTAAATTGTGCTGTATACAAAATAAGAACGTACTAATTAAAAAACACTTTCTAAATAGTCCACTTTACCTTCATATTAGCGAATACCTATCACTTAAATGCTAACTTGATATGACTCAATATTATACCTATAAATTAATAATATGGCTGGCCTGCAAGTTTAGTAGTTAGTGACCATGACTGCTATGCCGCAGCCTGTGGGTTCGATTCCCACTCATGACACAAGTTTTTGTGATGAGCATGATCATTTATTCTGTGCCTGGGTTTAATTTATCTATAATCTACACTGATTTAATAAAGAGGTAGAGTTTGTTTTTTTGTTTGTAGGAGGTAATCTCTAGAACTACTAGGCCGATTGGAAAAAAATTAGCAACAATAGAAAGCTGCTTTACTCCTGAGTGACATAGGCTATATTTTATGTACGCGGGCGAAGCCGCTGACAAAAGCTAGTATGTATTTAGAATTCTATGTTTTTCAGTTTTCTAGTACCTACTCATATCACAATCTTCTCTGCTTAGCTAGGGTCTAGACAGCATTGTGTGATAGTTGTGGAACAAAAAAACAATTGCGTAATATTGAGTACAATACTAGCATAATTTAAGTACCTAACCTACCCATTGACCCAAAAAACCTAGTACCCAAAACCGTTGCATAGGATAATTATTCAATTAATGGATGTTAATGTGAGCGTCACGTTGAGTTGATAACGTTTACGATACGAATAGATTTAACTCGTACACGTGACACAGCACATGTTCGATGACTGGCGAGCTATTGAACCAGTTCCGTAGTTCTTTTTTTTTTGTTACTGACTTAATTGTTATTTGTTATTTGGTCCAATTCGTTTATTTTATGAAGAGGACTATTGAACGTTTTAAAAAGATTTGGTTTATAGCTATTGAACTTTATAAAAATATTCTTATAAGTATTTCTTAAAAAATAAATTAAAATTATTTATAATTTAAAAAATACATATTTGTCCAGATATTTTCAAAGATTTACGTTTTTTGTGCTATATTCCCAATTAAAGTCAATAATGTTTTCATACGAGATGTCATTGGATATTTTTTTAAAATGTTAGTACAAAAATATTATAGCGTTATAGTTAGGTACTTAATATATATACATAATACATCATCATCATCATCCTAGCGGTATTAGTCCCGGTTGCCAACCTTGGCACGCCTCCACTTCGCTCGGTCTTTTGCGTCCTTTGCCGTAAGCCCATTGGCACGCATATCGTCCCTTACAACGTCGATCCAACGCCTCTTAGGCCTTCTTCGTTTCCCGGGCATGGCGAGGCATCTGTTACCCACGTAGTCTGCCGGTTTTCATAAAACGTGGCCATACCAACGTAAGCGACCCTCCTGCAGTTTATCCGCTATGTCACGGACCTGAAGGCTGCCCCGGATGCGGGAGTTTTTAATGCGGTCTTTCCGCGACACTCCCGAAATCCAGCGCAGCATATTCATTTCCGTGACACGCAGGCTTTGCTTATGCCGCTCAAGTACAGGCCACGCTTCACTGCCATACAAAAGGACAGGCCTAATGATGGTCTTATAGATCTGTCCTTTGAGCCTAACCGGCATTTTGGGGTCACAGATAACCCCTGCCATCTCACGCCATTTCGCCCAGGCCGCCGAGATACGAGACTCGGCGTCGCAATCGACGTCCCCGGACTCGTGGAGCACCGATCCCAAGTACCTGACCTGTTCCGTGCGCTCGACTGTGTCTTCGCCAATGCGAACAGGAGCAGCGTTTGTTGTGTTACAGGCCAAGTACTCGGTCTTCGCCGCATTAATCTTCAGACCGCCGTTTTCCAGCGATTCCTTCCACGCTGTCACACGTCGAACCAAGCGCCCACTGTCCGAGTCCGCCAGCGCGATGTCGTCTGCATACATGAGCAGCCATGGCGGCTGCTCATGTAAGTCCCTGATGTTAGAGGACAGCACGTCCAGCACCACGCTGAACAGAAACGGACTAAGGACAGAGCCCTGATGAACTCCAACGGTGATGGGGAAGGGATTCGTATCGCCAACAGCGGTCCGAACCACAGAACCGGAGTCTCGGTACATGTCTCGGATGATGTCAACATAGGTCTCGGGCACTCCTTTGGATCTCAGCGCCCACCAGATCACATCACGGGGGACACAGTCGAAGGCCTTCTGCATGTCTAGGAACAAGAGGTGCAGAGGCGTATTCGTCGATCTGTATCCCTCCATGGTGTAACCCTTAGGGCAAAGATGGGGTCCATGGCGCCATGGCCTGGTCGAAACCCATATTGACATCCCGAGACGGTGCACTCCTGTCGGATCGGAGAGTCAATCACCCGCTCGAAAGAGCTTCATGGTGTGGGACATAACCTTAATCCCACGGTAGTCGCCACACTCCTGCACCGATCCCTTGCCTTTGAAGACTGGAGTGATAATACTCAGTCTCCATTGACTCGGGATCTTTCCGGTGAGGAGCATGCAGTTAAATAGGTGGGTTAAGATGCCCACACAACGAGGTCCCATCGCCTTCCAGGCTTCAATAGGGACTCCATCGGCACCGACAGCTTTCCGGTTCTTCATGCGGCGAAGAGCCACATGCACTTCTTCAGGCGTAACCGGGGGCACAAGTCCCTGATTTGGAGGGAGAACCGGAAGTACGAGCGCCATCTCTCCTTCACCGCGAGGTCCTCGCATAACAGATTGCCGTCAGAGTCCCTTATACAGCGGCACTTAGTGATATCCAGTGCCGCTTTGACCCTGGAACGTGCCAACTTATAAATGAGCTTTTGGCCCTCAGACGATTCCAACTTATCATAAAGTGGCTGTAAGTGGTTTCGTCTGGCTCTGGCTACGGCCCTCTTGGCGGCACGTTTTGCAGCTCTGTATGCGTCGCGGTCTTCGGGAGATTTGGAAGCTTGCCACGTTTTGAAGAGAGCTTTCTTCTCTCTGATCTCCCTCTGGACTGTGTCATCCCACCACCAAGTTTCCTTGTCACACTTGCGGCCGCCCCTGGACAAGCCGAGCACCGACTTTGCCACTTTAGTGATGGCGACCTGAATCCTGTCCCAGTGGCTTTGCACCGGTTCGCCATCGGTTCCATCGCACTTATCGCCGATGGCCGACGCGAACGACTGGGACGTGGCTTCATCCAGTCGCCACCACCGTATTCGGCGTTGTTGGCGCTCAACAAACTTGACCTTAGGCTTGACGCACAAGTCCATGACAAGGAGACGGTGTTGTGCAGTGAGACTCTCGCCGGGTATGACCTTGCAGTTGGCTACCTTACTGATATGGTGCCTCCGTGTGAGTAAGAAATCGATTTGGGTAGCGTACCTCCCGCTCTTATAGGTAATCAGGTGTTCGGGTTTCTTTTTGAAGTACGTGTTCACGATGGCAAGGCCGGCAGCCGCACACGTTTGGAGGATATTCTCCCCTTCCGTGTTACGGCTACCGTATCCAAAGCCACCGTGAACATGTTCAAACTCCTTGCACCTGTCACCCACATGACCGTTCAGATCACCACCCAAGACGATTCCCTGTGACAACGGGATGCCACGAAGCACCCCACCGAGTTGATCCCAGAACGCAGCTTTTTCAGTGTCGCTGCAACCGACCTGAGGTGCGTAGGCACTTATCAAGTGGGTTACAACCCCATCAATAAGCACACCTACGACCATAAGCCAATTACTGTAGCGTTTCACCTCCAGGACTGCGTCTTGAAACTCCTCGGAGAGTACAACGGCCACCCCGTTCTCCCCACCGGCTACACCCGTGTAAATCAGCTTGTAGCCATTCCCGATGAGCCGGGACCTGCGGCCTTTCCACCGAGTCTCCTGCAGGAATGCCACGGCCACCTTTCGCCTAAGAAGTACATCGGCTAACTCTCTCGCGCGTCCGGTCAGCGTGCCAATGTTGAGGCTGGCGAAGCGGATTTTACGGGTTGGGGTTCGCGTCTTTAGCCGTGTTTGCCCCAGACACGGTAGCCCTTGCCCACTTGCCACAGGAGTCGGGCGAATCTCCTGCGCGCCGTTTTGCGGCGGCGCCCTATCCGTGGTCCGCGTCTTTTCCATTGTTTAGTGGCTATTTGTGGTCTTTACGGGAGCGACTGCCGTCTGACCTCCCAACCCTAAAAGGGAAAGCCAGCGCCAGAGCCTCATCTGCTGTTCGGCAGGTGCCCCAACTTGCAGGGGAGGTTGACTTGGGCCCCGAAGATCGTGGTGGGGCCCCATATGCACCCCACATATACATAATACAATTATATACATATTATACACGTACTACATCCTGGTGCCCGCGACTACGTCAGGGTCAGACGCCTCAAACAACACAATAATGGTGAATTATACTTTTCTGATCTCCACAACCCAGATGCTGAAATTGAACCTGGTTGTAGAGGTCAAGAGGAGACAGAAGGAGGAAAGCAAAAAATACCACAATACTCCTTCGCAAGACTAGTAGCTCAACTAAGACCCGAAACAGGTATTCAGAAATGTAAAAGCCTGAGACTTTTCTTCTTCCTTTTGCGTCGTATTCCTCAATGGTGAGTCCACTGAAAATAAAAAAAATAAATGCATTCCTCCTCCTTGCGTCGTATTCCTCAATGCTGAAGGTCGTGATCACCCTGTTTCATCACTTTCGCTCTTATGATGTTTCTCCATCTGTTCCTGTCTTGGCGGAGTGAAGGGCCAAACCGTTGAGGCAAGAGCGGTGCGAATCTGGTCGATCAACGAATTGGGCTACGGCCACGAGGTTTTTTTTTTTCAATTTATTTTGTCGATCACAATGAGTCTGTCGAAGCTACCACAATCTTTAATTGCAATGTGACCGAAGTATTACAGATTCTTGTGAGAACACTCAGTGGATAACCGCGAGGAGATTTTTAGTTCTTGCAATATGAATACGTTGAAAGGAAATGCAGTCCACGAGATACGGAGCATTTTTCTGCAGCACCACATCTAAACATTGTCAATGCGTTTGCATTGCAGTTTGCAGCTTTCAGCGTTCAAGTCGAGAGACTCTCACACTTCTGAATACTCATGTCAGATGTCAAAGACTTACGAATAACAGCCGGAACTAAGTCCAAAGCGAGACACAGAGACGGATTTTAGCTAGCGTATGCTTTAAGAGCCCCTTCACACTAGCGTTTGTCCGCGTACCTATTTCGATTAACGTTTTTAGATCACGCACGTATTCCGCTGTCGCGTAGTGTCTGCTGGCACATGAGTACGCTGCGCTAACGTCGAAAGCACGAGACGCATGCGCCGCGTTACTTTGGTGTCATAAAAGGTTCAACCAACAATCCTGAATACATCACAAACTGGATAGTTTCTTCGTCAGAATCTATTTTGTTAATGATGTTGAACCGAAACGTACTATAACGAAATAGTGTGAGGTTTGCATCGCATAAGGACGCCATCAATTTAGTCGTTTCATATCGGACTGCTGCCGCATGTTTACCGTACCGCAACTGGCCAGTTTCAGTATATTAGCAGTCCGACAAAAAGCGCCTAAATCGCCAACGAATTTGGCTGCCGTGAGTTTGTATGTCAGTAATACTTGTGACGTTGCCGTGCTGTTGTCGACCGTTCGCTGTGCGGTTACTGCACGCTTTGTACGAAAAATACGATCATCCGTACGTAGTACGGCTTAACAGCGTTCATTGACCGCCTATGCCTGACGATTTTGAGAGATTGAACGCCCCTACCAGTGTAAAGAGGGTCTTAATAAAAATTTAGTCGTGTGACGCGACGCACGGTGCGATTCTCAATCGAAACATGTACTGATATTGTTCAGCCACATGGTTCTCCTAAGATAATCTTATCACGATGTTTATTTCTAACGTCACTCTACACGTGATTTCACTATTTTAGGCATGATAGCAACTTTATCTAAATTTATTACATATTGAGCACGGTTAGTGGTCGAAGATTTGAGACAAATAAATTAATTAATCATCGATATCAACAGTAGAATGAAGTCTCATTCAATCTTTCAAAGAGTGACACTGATAAGTTTATAGCATAGATATACGTAATGATAACAATTTACATGGTTACGCTTAGGCCCTCGACTTTACAGACGATCGTATTATTAGTACGCACCTTGAAGATGTCTTGTAATATTATAGACACGCTAGATAAACAAAGACGATGTATTGTTAGTATATGTAATACATGAGACAACGGTATTTTACATAAGTACTTAACCACCTAGCGACAGATAAGCACGGTCATAGAAACTATTTGTCCGCTACAGCGCTTCATTGGCATTATGGTCGTCTAACAAAACTTTTAAAACTTACAGCAATCACACACTGAGTAAACGTTAAACTGCACTAATGTCATCACCGTAAAGGTGTACGGCCTGTAGATCACCTAAATCAGGTTTTTCTTTTTTATGATGGGTAAAAATCATCCAGTGACGAATCCTACCCTTGGGCGGAGCGGGATTGTCAGATAGACTCTTATTGACTAAACCTCTTAATGAATTGCCCACCCCGATCTTTATTTGCTTTTCAATCTGGGTCAAGCATTCCTTTCAAAAAAAGACCCTGGGCCCCAGTTGGCTTCGACTCTTCCGCAGTGTCCTGTCAAGTAAAGTGACGGTACGCCTAATCTAGTACGTAGTACAGAACTATACCGATGTACTCAACAAAGAGGAATGCTCATAAAAAACCCAGCTCCGACAGAAACGAGATATAAGGAGAGAGATAAAAGTAAGATATAAGGCAATAAATAATTATTATTGCGTTCCTTACATGCAAACATATAAAAATTGCCAAATGTAGTTCATTAGTCGCGAGTCCCACGTTGGGCGCCACTTTTACGACTGTCACAAAAGAAATAAATAATATGCAGCACTTGATCACTCAGTCTATTACGCACACAGGTTAACAGAAGTACATGAAAACAAGACTTAATTTATTTTTTGTTTAATTAATAATTTTATTCTTTCGACCTATACCTACGATATTTATGGTTTTACCTTCGAACTTCGTCGATTATGGACTGATTTGCCATTTTTTACTCATATATGTATATCAATGTATTTTATTGTATATATCTTTTTACCAGATTGTCAGACAGTCCTAATTTTTTCTTCAAAATCTAATTCTGATGATGAAATCCATGAGGAATCGAGGGAACTCCTGATGTGTTAAAGAGCAACCATTTTTATTTTTGGATATTTTCATCGAGAACTCTAAATGCTTTTTACAGCCAAAAAATAACATTTTATGAAATGGAACTGGTGAAGAAAAAAAAAGAAATGATTATCGGAACTTCACACTCCCGTTAATGTTACAATCAAGATAGTTAGTTAAAGCAACTATGGCAAAATAATTGGCGCTGAATGTTAATTTAAAATGGAATCATCGCAGTGATCTGATGATGGAGCCAGAAAGTAAGCACCGGAACTTCGTAATTAATCAATGTATCCTAATCATGTTTGGGTTTAATACAATTATTATTAAATGCACTTTGACAATAAGGTACAATCAAACTGATCTGATGAAAGAGTTGGAAGGTAGAAAGTAGACCCTGGAAATTCATAATAAAATAATGTATTCTAGCAGTGTTGGGATTCATTGGAATTGTCGTGAGAATTAAGTACTCTGGCTATAATCGTATCATAACTGAAATGTGTGAATTAAGTTTTTATCTTCACTGAAATGCTTTGTAAAATATCAAGCATCTTCCTACATCGAAAAATGCTTTCGACGAAATCAGGCTCGGTAAGTTCACCCCAAAATAATGACTTCATGACAATTTCTGACCTTGTTCATCAGTTCTACTTCATCAAATGATATTTTCAGACTGTATGTATGATTAAGTTTTCAATTAAAATACCAAAATCGCTATATGTAGGTATACCTACCTATAATATCTTAGAAGATCCTTCAATTCCTCGCCTATTTCTTATGATGAAATATTATGAAAAATTGATTAGAAAAAAAATGGGATCAATCTTTCCAGATGATATCATATCTATTCATTTACATGTAGGTATAATCAGTTCACTTATGTCGAAGTTCTGAAGTGACAAATATAAAAAAGTATAACCAAATTGTGAACCTCCTCTCTTTTCTTTATGATGGTTAGAGGTACAAATATTCTTAACAGTGTTATGTTAGAGTATTTATAAATATATGTATACATAAAACTATGACCAGCAACAAGTCAAAATCAGTTATTATCGGGTAGTGGCACAGATCAAACACAGCATCCGTCTGGTCGGAAGATCTTGATCTCTTTCGCATATCTCTAAAAAAGTAAATAAAAAATGTTATAAATGTCACTAAACTGTCTGTTGCTATGCAACATAATATTTTGTTTACATAGTATTTGCAATGACGTTTGATTGTAAAGAATGTTTTGTGATCGAAATAAATTATTTTGTTTAAGTTTTTCTACAATGAGTATATCATTAACATTATATAAATACAAATTAGAAGACCCGATAACTAGGCATTCTATTATATCATATTTTTTAATTAAGGGTTGAAAATAATTAAGTAAACATTTTCTTAAATCGATCGCCTAAAAAATAAAACTAACAATTTTTATAAGATTGCAAGTAAGCATGACGATCATGACCGGTTATTATTCTGTTAATTACTAATATCGATAATTTGAGATACATTTCATTTCTGCCGGAGCTGGGTTTTTTTTCTATGGGGCTTGAGCATTCTCTTTTAGCACCGGCCCCCGTATGAGTATATAGAAGGCTCCCTACGAAGAGCGAAGACCTGGTACGAGGATGCGAGATGAACACTGATAACTGAACTGTTAGTGTGATGATGAAGTGGCGATGATCGTATGCGGAGACTCCTAATACAGCAATGGACATCTTTCAACTAAAAAGATGACTGTCTTTTGTTCCTAAATCCAAACAAAATACAAAACAATCACTTTACAAATAAAAACAGCGAAGACCTGGTACAGGCTACGGTACGACGATACGAGTTGCACTCCGTCAACTGATCAGTATGATGATAGCGTAGCTTGGCTGGTTTGCGGCAACTTCTAGTGAGCAGCAATGGAGACGACCATGGACACAGTCATCTTTTTAGTTGAAAGGGTTGAAAGACGTTTCAACTAAAAAGATGACTGTCTTTTATTCCATAATCCAAAAAACAAAACTATAAATATTTAAATAAAATCAATAATTTAATCAACATAAATAGATGACGTAATCAGCGGGGAAACCCGCAAGTGGCGACAACTGGACCGTCCAGCAAGTTACACAATTAGTTACGAGTGCCATGCATTGCTCGCCATGTGACATTATTTGGGTTATTTCACTTTATTGTATTGTATTGTTACGAAGAACTTTATTAGCCTTGTTAGTTTGTTTTGAAGTTTTTGAAAAGGTTTGCCAGTTTGAGAGGTCTGTTATTGTTAGTTTCGTGGACTTTTGTTTGAAGTTTCGTGTGAAAAATTTACAAAGTCTTTGGTTTACTACCACAATCTGTAACTCAGCTGTCTCTACAGAGACAATACATAATACATACAATACATGCAAGATAATATATTATCTAATAGCAACAACTTGCTGAAATACTGTAAAGCTCTTGATCTGTATAGTTTTTGGTCTTTAAAACTTTAACTTGATAATCAGGAGAACAACGAAGTTGTGCTTATTATTGCTATAAACTATTGCTTGACTGCGATCCCACCTGATTTATATACTGTTACGTTTTTGGAAGTTTTTGAAATGCACTCTACACAAAGAGATCAATATTTTATATAAGTATGCGAACCTACACGGTGACATCTATGCAGTTCACATTCGCTTGAGTGTCGAGGAGCAGATAAATTCTACTATTATATAATTAGCCATAGGCAGGTTAATTGTATTAGTTAAAAGCAAGGTTTTTTTAAGTACTAAGTATAGTTAAAGACATATACAGTAAGAATTAGGTGGAATTTGAGGTTATATTTTGTCAGAATTCAACAAGAGAAATGTCAAATTTCCGCTTCAATTAATAAAACTCCCATAATACCAAGACCAGACTCTGACCACCAGAAGTAAGATAGGTGTGGTTTTAGTCAGTAAAAGTCTGACACGGACGAAGTCATTAGATGATTATCTTAACTTGTTATGATGTAAAAAAAGATCTTTAAACAAAAAATCAGAAAATAAAATAGATGACAGTCGTCTATCGAAACATGTGTTGTATTTCGCGTGACTTTTATTCGTTAGTTATTTTTATTGCTGTATTCTAGCTTCGTAGTAATAAAAATCGCAGGTGTATGAAAAACGTGATGTCAGGGCTAGCCGACATGCGATCGAATGCAGTAACAAAAACAACTGTATTAAGGCATGAGCAGGTTCGAACCAGCTGTTTTGAAGTAAGATCTTTTTTGTTTGTTTAAAAAAAAAAACAACTGCAAATTCCATTCATTTATTTATAAGTATCATTTATTTTTTTACAAGATTTCAAGCGCTAAAATCCGTAGAGCCTATTTTCAGACTCGCCAAGATCCGACAGCCGAACTATACTTGCTGTGACCCCGTTGTAAGCGTTTTATCACACGCTCAATGAGCACGCAGATGACATGAGTCGCTGGTTGAAGACGGCACTAGAAAAGAAGGCAGCAACAGCGCGAACTGATCCACAAGCTCCTCAAACAGATGCCAGCAAACCATAGGAGCTGATGTCCGCTAGCAAGGACCCCCGGCCGCGGGGAACCTCTGAAAAAAACCGTAGTCGTAGTATGCAAAGGTCAACTGAGGGACATAGGTGTGGTTTTCGCTTCTCACTCCGCTTAGAGTGGGAAAAATCAAAGGATGATTTCCACACTGAAAAGAAAACGAGAGAAGAAGGTCAACATCAGCAACAACAGGAACAACTGCAAATTAAATTTATTTGTGTACCTATACCATTTTATTTTTTCACGAGTTTTCAAGCGCTCAAATTTGCAGAGCCTCGAACTTCAAACTCGCCAAGATCCCACGGCCATACTGTATCGTACTTAAATGGAAATACAGACAATAACACTATACCTATTTATATTATTCTAATTAATAGTAAAGAGATACAAACTATCATATACTCGTAAGTATTTCTTTATTTACATTGTTCTCACATACAGCGATAAGAAACATGTAATCGAAATATTTTTAATACATAACATGATTGGAAAGAGTGGCCATGGAGTTTCTTGCATTTTCTTCTCCATAGAAGATCTTCGTTTTGGAATATGCGGAAACAGCGTCAGACTCTTACTGACTAAACAACCAACCCCGTTCCTTCCTTGCCTTAGTCCCAGAGCCCTGGTGTTACGCTTTCGCATCAACCCTTGGCCCCAGGAGGCAAGACGGAACAGGTAGGTTTTATGTCAGTAAAAAGCTCAACGCTACATCATCATTACATAAGTAGTATAAAACAAAGTCGTTCTGTCCCTATTGTAAGCTAAGTGATTGAAGAGGAAGGTTTATGTGTATAATACATACATAATATATTCAATATTATGCCCCCGGGCGAAGCTGGGGCTAAAACTAAACTGCATTTTAACCGTTAGAAACAATGTACATCCGAGAATCCTAAACTAAAGCAGGATGCAAGAGCTAAATTGTTTCCAAGAGCGATGACGCCCACCGACCGATATTCGGGCTCATTGTGTCGCGCACGTGGCTTGAGCACGTGTCATGCGCGTACGCACTTGACCTGAACGAGCCTAAACCGCAGGATGGAGGGAATCAGAAGGTTTGTGGTGAGAGTAAGGAAGGAAAGTAACGAATAAGTATGTTACAAAGCCTTTAAACATACTTATATATTTCTAAATACATACATATTATAGATAAATTACACCCAGACACCGAACAAATGATTGAGCTCATCACACAAACATTTGTCCTGGGTGGGAATCGAACCCACGACATCCGGTATAGCAGTCAGGGCCACTAACCACTAGACCTACAGGCCAGTCAAGCGATCCTGTGCGATTCGCATCCGTCGGATTGCCGTGACCTTCACCAGGTGATCGATCCACCTTGTAGGAAACCTTCCAACGCCGCCTCTTCCGGTGCGTGGTCACTACTCCAAGACCTTTTGAACCAATTGACCTTCTATTTAAGCATTGTGCAATGAGTAATGCCATTTAACTTTGGCGATTCCTCGGGGTGTACCTATCTAAATATTCGTTTCGTTACAACTATTTAGGTAGTCTCTTAGTGCGTCATCCCGATTCACACTTGCCCTGTTTTGGAAAAAGTACTTATAGACATTTTTTTTCTATAATTTCCCTGTTTATAAAAAGGTAAAGGGATATTCATTTTGTTATGTGCACTTTAATAACATATCTTTATTTGTATGTTATATTATTTTACTAGCGACCCGCCCCAGCTTCGCACGGGTGCAAAGGTGATATATATAAACCTTCCTTTTGAATCACTCTATCTATTAAAAAAAAAACCGCATTAAAATCCGTTGCGTAGGTACTTTTAAAGATCTAAGCATACATGATTGACAATACACGGTGTCCCCGCCTCTTTTTACTCCAACTCTAACAGGTATTGGAACAGATTTCTTTAAAAATAAGCATCACCTTTGTACGTATTTTTTTCTTTTCCTTCTTTTATCTTCGTACATAAATCGTTAAATAAATCAATAAATAATTAAACCTGCGAGTGATGTCTGCGCAAGCGCATCGCCCCGGAGTATGACCTTGTTGCCACGTGCGACACTCCTCGTAACTCTTACAATAGACGTCTGTTGCTGTGCCCTTCAGCATTCAGCAGGCATTGTGTAAAAAAACCAGATATTTATAAATGTGTTTTTATTGTTAACTACTGAATATTTATGGTTACAGTACGGTTAAATAAAATTATTGTAACTGCTTGAAGTAGCCATAAAAACGACAACAAGGGCAAAGTAGGACAACCTTTTGTTTCGTAAGTCGACTCTAAACCAACCTAAACCAACCAACCTAAATAACTAAACCATGGGCGAAATTCTCTAAGAAAACGGCCTTGAACGCAGCCATGGCCCAGCGAGGAAATCCAAATAGGTACCTACATTCTTGACCTATTTGAATTTCGTCGCTGGGCCAGCGCTACGCTCAAGGCTGTTTTCTTAGAGAATAGGCCCTTGATGGGCTCGCTCTGGATCCGATTTGGACGAGAGTGACACTGCCTATTGCAGGTTCGAATAAAGTCTGCACACTTGTCTCAGGGTCGTCCCGTCCGCGGCTGCTTCTAGGGGTCTTACCTGGCGAGGACTGATCGCCGGTGTGTCGTGAAAAGTCGGTGCTACGAGCTATAACGCCATGCAGACGAGCCTACCGTACACACGCATATACAATAACACATATAAAAAAAAAAAACGTTGCCCACTAGGAATTACTCCTGTATCGTGGGTGCGTTCACAAACAGGTAAAGTCACACACACAAGATACCCAGACCAGGAACACCTATCTGTAGGCCATACAAATATTTGTTCCGAGCGGGATTCGAACCCGCGACCCTTTTTTTTTTAAGGTAGGTAAAAGTGATCCAATGACAAGTCCCGCCCTTGGGCGGAGCGGGAAACAAGTGTCAAACTCTTACTGACTAAAAAACCTACCCCATTCCAACGTTGCCATATAAGCCAGGGCCAGAGCCTTCCTTTCAGACGCGAACCCATGGCCCCAGTTGGCTTCGACCCTTCTGCAGGGTCCCTACGGTTTGCTGACAACTCCTTGAGGCGCGCGGGAACAGTGCGCGCCGTCGACGACTGGGCTTGGTCCGGACGGTTACCAGACGATTGGACGGCGAGCTACCCATTGCTCGCCATCCACAAGCCCGCGCCTACGGTGGCCGGAAATCGGGATCGGAATCTCGGCGGCGTCTCGGGCGTGAGCGCCGTTGCCTTAAGCGGTCGGCTTCCTCCTTTGTTAGCATTACTGCTTCGCAAAAGGAGGCGACCGCCTGCCACTCCTCCTCGCTCCGGACCATAGCCTCGACCAAGGCCCGGCACGAGAGATCGCCGCCGCCGATCGCCCCCACGAGGACACGGCGATGCTCTGCCCAAGCGGGGCACACCTCGACCACATAACATACAACACAGAACATACCTACACCTAACAAGTCATGCCATTAAGTGGCACCACAAAGACAGCCCGTTTTTACGGATTAGTCAGTCGTCTAAGGTCAAAGGGCTAAAGCCCTGACACTGCTCATCACGCCCCCTTGCGGGAGCATCGTGATCTTCTCTCTCTGTTGACCTCACGTCATCATTGTGTTGGCATAGTGGTCAATCGATTGGTTGTTATGCTGCGTGTGCGCAGATTCTATTCCCGTGTCATTAAATTTCTATGACGATATATTTCTAAGACCTACGAGTGACAGATGCGTGTTCCGAGTCAGTGGGAGTGTATGTCAGTTTATTATGTTTACCTCGCATAAGGACAAAACGGACGAAAAAGAAAGGCCCGGAGGAAAAAGTCAAGAATTTGTCATTGTTTTTTATGTATATGTTACCGGCCAAACCCGATTTCAGGACAAACTAGTTTGGCCTAGGCTAAACTAGTTCTTCCTATTCGCGATAGGATAAACTAGTTTAGCCTAGTCCAAACTAATTTGTCCTAAGCCCGATAGGATAAACCAGTTTAGGCTAGGCCAAACTAGTTGGTCCTGATATAAATGCGCACACTCTAGGATAAACTGGTATGGACTAGTCTCAACATTCTAATATATCTAGAAAGTCAAAATAAATAGATAAACTGAATAAAATACTCCGTAATTGGAAAAATAATCAATTTTATTAAACTGTAATGATTCGTTGTTAAAAGTTATGTTTAAACGGTAATACGAACAATCATACTGTAACAAATAATACTCTTTTTTTTCAATAGAAACAAAAATCAATTATTAAAATTGTTATTTATTTTTACATGGTTTGCTTTGGTGGCACTTAGAATTGCAGAGTATCATTGCCTTCTTGCACTGGCATCTGTTTGTGGAACAGTTTTTGTTGCAGCTGCATCTCACAAAACTTTGGCCTGATCCAACTGAATGTTTCGTAGCTGCAGTTCGTAACGATATTTCAGAGGTAATATCATTTGTTTTTATAGCTTACTTTGTGTCCCACTGCTGGGCAAAGGCTTTCTCCTTCCAAACTTCTCTGTCTTGGGAGATCTCCGGCTAAGTTTGCCCCGCGAACGTGATTAGATCATCACATTACCTTCGCCGTGGTTGGTCGACCTCGACGACGTCGACCTCCCTCAGGCGTCCAGTGAGTGATAATCTTCGCCCATCTGTCTGGATACATTCGTGCGACGTGGCCAGCCCACTCCCACTTCAGCCTGGCTTTTTTTGTCTCCGACATCTTTTATTAGGGTTATGGAACGCAGCGTGGTGTTCCTTAGGCGATCTGATCGATTTTCAGACACAACCCAATGGACATTTTAAATTTATTATTGTTTAACAACGAATCATTATAGTTTAATAAAATTGATTATTTTTTCAATTACGGAGTGTTTTATTCAGTGATTTATCTATTTATTTTGACTTTCTAGATATATTAGAATGTTGAGACTAGTCCATACCAGTTTATCCTAGAGTGTGCGCATTTATATCAGGACCAACTAGTTTGGCCTAGCCTAAACTGGTTTATCCTATCGGGCTTAGGACAAATTAGTTTGGACTAGGCTAAACTAGTTTATCCTACCGCGAATAGGAAGGACTAGTTTAGCCTAGGCCAAACTAGTTTGTCCTGAAATCGGGTTTGGCCGGTAACATATATAAATGAGTATTAATGAGTAAGCAAGTATTGCGTCTTTGTCCGAGTTTCTTCATCAAATCCTGCAATCATTCTGCATAATTCGGTCACATTGCAAGGAAAGATGGTGGCAACCTCGAAAGGCTCGTTGTTACTGATTAAATGGATTGAAAAAGACGGAGCCCCATTCGTTGGTTCGACCAGATCCGAACTGACAGTATAATATAATCTATACTAATATTATAAAGCTGAAGAGTTTGTTTGTTTGTTTGTTTGTTTGTTTGTTTGAACGCGCTAATCTCAGGAACTACTGGTTCGAATTGAAAAATTCTTTTTGTGTTGAATAGACCATTTATCGAGGAAGGCTTTAGGCTATATAACATCACGCTGCGACTTATAGGAGCGAAGAAATAATGGAAAATGTGGGAAAAAACGGAGAAAAATATTCATATTTGAGGGCTTTCGTTGCGTGCGCTGCGAAAACGGTTCAAGATACCAAAAAAATATGTATGAAGGAATTATTCCCCTTAAAACGATCTAAAAAAATGTCCGCGACAGTATATGTCTATCTTTTAAGATTAACTCACTAGAACCGTTTTTATGGGAATCAAATTTGGTGCATTATTACCAACTAGCTGTGCCCGCGACTTCGTCCGCGTGGAATAGTTATTTTGGGCATCATATTTATTTTTGCAAACAACCTCCTCAGCTTTATAAATTATAGCTGTTACCCACGACTTTGCCCGTATCAATTTCTGTTATTATTTTAGACAATTTAGTTTTTAAAAGAACATAATTATCTAAAAGTACTTCATAGAGCAACACCCCAACTTGGGCACGCCATAATCTCGGCGGTAAGTCCCCTCTTTGAGGCGTGATGTCTATCACGGCATCCTCACCTTCCGCATGACGTAGGTTCTCACCGGACATGGGAAGTTCAGGAGATTCCTGCGCGCCGGATTCGTGCGGAAGAGACGCCCGGGTGTCGCCACTGTATGGTCAGCCTGGAGGATACGGTGGAGCACACGGTGGAGGTGTGCCCCGTTTGAGTAGAGCATCGCCGTGTCCTCGTGGGGGTGATCAGCGGCGGCGACCTCTTGCGCCGGGCCTTGTTTCAGGCCATAGTTCGCAGCGAAGAAGAATGGCAAGCGGTCGCCTCCTTCTGCAAGGCAGTAATGCTCGTAAAGGAGGAGGCCGACCGCATAAGGCAAAGGCAACAGCGCCCTCGCCGTAGCCGTCACCGCCGCAATCCCGCCGATATCCGGTCTCCGTAGACGCTGGCTTGTGGACGGTGAGCAATGGGTAGCTCGCCGTCCGGTTGTCTGGTAACAGTCCAGACCGAGACCAAGTCGTCGACGGCGTGCACTACTCCCGCGCGCCTCAAGGTGTTGTCAGCAAACTGTGGGGCCCTTCAGGGGCGAAGCCTCCTGCAACTGAGGGTTGGTGTAAAAGCGTTATACCGGGGCTCTGGGAATAAGGCAAGGGAGGAACGGGGTAGGTTGTTTAGTCAGTAAGAGCCTGACACTGTTTCCCGCTCCGCCCAAGAGCGGGATTCGTCATTGGATGATTTTTACCTACCATAAAAAAAAACCCATCCGCGCCCCCCGCAAGCAACCCCTCTCCTCGCCCGCCGCCGGCCAGGCGCAGCATCAAGTTTTGCACATCATGCATTGCGTGTGAATTTTATATCGGAGTTATTTTAAAATTGTAATATCTTCTAAGATGTTTATTGAAATTAAATGATGTCAAAGACAATTTTGTTTACAATTACATACTCTTAATGAACAACACATTTATTTGGATAAAGATTATATTATTATGTTGATACAACTCTAACAAATAATCGGTAAAAATTGACTAAATTTGATTCGCATAAAAACGGTTCTAGTAAGTTAACCTTAAAAGATAGACATATACTGTCGCGGACATTTTTTTAGATCATTTTAAGAGGAATAATTCTTTCCTACATATTTTTTTGGTATCTTAAACCGTTTTGGCAGCGCACGCAACGGAAGCCCTCAAAGATGAATAATTTTCCCCGTTTTTTCCACATTTTCTGTTGTTTCTTCGCTTCTATTTGTCGCAGCGTGATGTTATATAGCCTAAAGCCTTCCTCAATAAATGATCTATTCAACACAAAAAGAATTTTTCAATTCGAACCAGTAGTTCCTGAGATTAGCGCGTTCAAACAAACAAACAAACAAACAAACAAACAAACTCTTCAGCTTTATAATATTAGTATAGATGTTGATACAACTCTAACAAATAATCGGTAAAAATTGACTAAATTTGATTCGCATAAAAACGGTTCTAGTAAACATATACTGTCGCGGACATTTTTTTAGATCATTTTAAGAGGAATAATTCTTTCCTACATATTTTTTTGGTATCTTAAACCGTTTTGGCAGCGCACGCAACGGAAGCCCTCAAAGATGAATAATTTTCCCCGTTTTTTCCACATTTTCTGTTGTTTCTTCGCTTCTATTTGTCGCAGCGTGATGTTATATAGCCTAAAGCCTTCCTCAATAAATGATCTATTCAACACAAAAAGAATTTTTCAATTCGAACCAGTAGTTCCTGAGATTAGCGCGTTCAAACAAACAAACAAACAAACAAACAAACAAACTCTTCAGCTTTATAATATTAGTATAGATTATTTGGTAGAGTTGTATCAACATAGTAATATTAAACTTTATCCAAATAAATGTGTTGTTGATTAAGAGTATGTAATTGTGAACGAAATTGTCTTTAACATCACTTATTTTCAATGAACATCTTAGAAGATATTACAATTTTAAAATAACTCCGATATAAAATTCACACGCGCCGCATGATGTGCAAACCATGACGCTTTGCCTGGCCGGCGGGCGAGGAGATAGATTATGGTAGGTAAAAATCATCCAATGACGAATCCCGCTCTTGGGTGGAGCGGGAAACTGTGTCAAACTCTTACTGACTAAACAACCTACCCCTTTCCTCCCTTACCTTATTCCCAGAGTTCCAGTATAACGCTTTCACACCAACCCTCGGCTGCAGGAGGCTTCGACCCTGAAGGGCCCCATAGTTTGCTGACTACACATTGAAGCGCGCGGAAGCAGTGCCCGCCGTCGACGAGTTCGTCTCGGTCTGGACTGTTACCAAACAACCGGACGGCGAGCTACCCATTGCTCACCGTCCGCAAGCCAGCGTCTACGGTGGCCGGATATCGGCGAGATCGCGGCGGCGATGGCTACAGCGAGGACTATGTTGCCCTTGCCTTATGCGGTCGGCCTTCTCCTTTACAAGCATTACTGCTTCGCAGAAGGAGGCGACCGCTTGCCATTCTTCTTTGCTGCGGACCATGGCCTGAACCAAGTCCCGGCGCGAGAGGTCGCCGCCACCGATCACCCCCACGAGGACTCGGCGATACTCTTTTCAAGCAGGGTACACCTCCACCGTGTGATCCACCGTGTCCTCCGGGCTGGCCACACATTAGCGACACCCGAACGTCTCTTCCGCACGAATCCGGCGCAGGAATCTCCTGAACTTCCCATGTCCGGCGAGAACCTGAGTCATGCGGAAAGTGAGGACGCCGTGATGTCTATCCAACCACGCCTCAAAGAGGGGACTTACCGCCGAGATTATGGCGTGCCCAAAGGGGTGTGTAGCTCTATGAAGTACTTTTAGATAATTATGTTCTTTTAAAAACTAAATTGTCTAAAATAATTTTAAAAGAAATTGACACGGGCAAAGTCGTGGGTAACAGGTATAATTTATAAAGCTGAGGTTGTTTGCAAAAATAAATATGATGCCCAAAATAACTATTCCACGCGGACGAAGTCGCGGGCACAGCTAGTATATAATATAATAATTATGGGCCCTTTGCACAGAGACAGGAATAGATGGAGAAACATCATAAGATTGAAAGTGATGAAGCAGGGTGGTCACGACCCTCAGCATTGAGGAATACGACGCAAGGAGGTAGATCACATTTTATTTTTTTATTTCCTGAGGACTGACTCCTAACATTAGTTAATTAGTATGTTTAATTTCTAACTTAACCCAATAATTAAAAATATTGTGTAAAATAACCTTATTGAACTACGAACTCCGTAGGTAACCTAAATGATGTGAATATTTATTAGTTCATATAACCTTACTCAGTGTTTTTGATTCAGACAATTTAAATGCTTGAAGCTTGTTAAATACATTAGTATGCACGGAAGTTTGTAAACTGTGAAAATTAGAAGAAATCGAACTCAGGCATCAGATCAATGACATTACTAAGCAGACAATGTGCCATTTCCACAAACTAGGTATGCGATAAAATTCTTGGACAATGTATAGTGCGAGATAATTTTTAAGTACCTATTGAGAGTAACGAACTTCGTCATTATTCTGAAAAGGTTCAAATTAGATCCAGCAAGCACCATCTTTTGGAATATTTTCCAATTATAATAATAATAATTGTAAATTAGTGACGGAGCTACACGACCGAGACCAGCTGTGCCGGCCTGGCAGTGCAGGATCGAGCGTCGTATCGCTGGGGCCAGAGCACTCATTGGCAAACTAATTTGCTTCAGGGAGGGCAACACTCGCCCAAGAGTAATGCGCTTTGTGAGACGGGCATTTTCGGGGACCGACGTCAGTCCCCTAGATTATATGTCCCGGGTCACAGAGCGCATTGACTTCTTGAAGCAAAAGGTGTATGCATGGGCAAACCGTATACGTAGGTATAAGCGGCGGGTGGAGCGGTATACCCAGAATCGCACATTCCAGAGTAACGAAAAGTGGGTATACAGAGCTTGGGAGCAACCGGACCAAAGTGTGACTGACACGTGCCCTCCAGATGATGACGCCATGTCTTCGTTTTGGCGCAGCATATGGTCGGTGCCTGTCAGTCATACTGAAGGTGGTTGGATCCGAGAGGTCGAACGAGAGTGCGAATCTATACCAGAAATGGGGGCAGTCACAATCAGCCCCCAAGATGTAGCCCGTGCAGTTCGTCCGCTTCCTAATTGGAAATCTCCAGGACCGGACGGACTGCACAATTTCTGGATTAAGTGGCTGCACAGTTCGCACGCTCGTTTGGCATCTCAGTATCAGACCGCCTTGGAGTATGGTGTGCTACCCGAATTTCTAACAATGGGCATTACCCACTTGCTCCACAAATCTGGTAGCACCGCGGAACCCAAAAATTATCGGCCGATAACGTGTCTGCCGACACTATATAAGGTTCTTACATCCATTTTGAGAGCAAAGATTAACCATCACGTAGACAACAATGGTATTATGTCTGCCTCTCAAAATGGATGTAAGAACGGGTCCCGCGGTACTAAGGAGCTACTCCTCATTGATATGACTATCAGCCAACAGGTTCGACGTTCTCGAAAGGATATATCGACATGTTGGATAGATTATCGGAAGGCCTATGACTCAGTTCCTCATACATGGCTCATGAGGGTGCTGGAATTGTATAAAATTGATACAAAACTACGCACCTTCTTGATGTCGTGTATGAGGCAATGGAGTACGGTCCTCCTCTATCCAGGATGTCGAAATATCCGGAGATATAGTGAACCTGTAAGGATTGAGCGGGGTATATTCCAGGGTGATAGTTTGAGTCCGCTTTGGTTTTGCCTAGCCTTGAATCCTCTAAGCACACTGCTGGAGAATTCAGGTCTAGGCTACCGGTTGAAGAGAGGTGGTCAGGTTATATCTCACCTCCTTTACATGGATGATTTAAAGCTATTTGCCCCCAACAAGCTGCAACTGATGGAGCTACTGAAGGTAACTGAAACCTTCAGCAGTGCCATCAGGATGGAGTTTGGTGTGGACAAATGTGCAGTCATGCATGTAAAGCGAGGTGAGGTAGTGGAATCCGTGGGCACGCAACTCACGGATTCCATAAATCTGAGATCCCTTTCTCCAACCGAAACCTATAAGTATTTGGGTATGTCGGAAGCCCTAGGCATCAATGTCACAGACATGAAGCAATCGTTGAGGGAACGTTTCTTTGGACGCCTGAGGAAAGTTTTTAATAGCCTTCTCTCAGGCGGAAACAAGGTGCGCGCCTTCAACAGTTGGGTCATGCCGGTATTGATGTACTCTTTCGGCGTACTCAAATGGACTCAAACGGAACTTGACGCCCTGGATAGGCGGGTCCGTACACTGCTGACTGCATACCGAATGCACCACCCACGTTCGTCGGTGATGAGACTGTATATCCCACGGAAGTGTGGGGGTCGCGGTTTTTTAAATGCCAAGACCCTACACAACCGTGAGGTATGCAGTCTCAGGGAATATTTCCTAGCTGTCGACGTGGGTATGCATCGAGATGTAGTGGCGGTGGACAAGGGACTCACCCCGCTCTCCCTGGCTAACGAGAACTGGCGCAAACCTGTAGTGCTTGACACTAACGATCGCAGGGTTGTGTGGCAGAGCAAGGAACTTCACGGACGCTTCTTCCGGGCCCTTCACGGGCCTGATGTAGATCAATTGGCGTCCGTATCCTGGCTACGTTCCGGTGACCTCTTTGGGGAAACCGAAGGTTTTGTCTGTGCAATTATGGACGAAGTTATCATGACGAATAACTACCGGAGATTTATTGTGAAGGACGGCACGGTTGACATTTGTCGGGCTTGTCACCGTCCGGGAGAATCAATTCGTCACATAATCTCTGGTTGTTCTCGTCTAGCTAACGGCGAGTACTTGCACAGGCACAACCTCGTAGCCAGGATTATCCACCAGCAACTTGCTCTGAAATACTCTCTTGTGGAATCGGAAGTGCCGTACTACAGGTATGAGCCCGACCCAGTTCTTGATAATGGTCATATCACCCTGTACTGGGATCGGTCTATCATCACTGACAGGACTATTTTAGCCAATAAGCCTGACATAGTGGTGGTAGACCGAAGCGAGAGGCGTGCAATGATTGTTGACATATCCGTCCCTCATGACGAGAACCTCGTGAAAGCCGAGAAAGATAAACAAGTCAAGTATATTGACTTGGCTCGCGAGGTTGTCGACATGTGGGATGTGGATTCGGCAATCATTGTACCGATAGTCGTGTCAGCTAATGGCTTAATAGCCAAGAGCCTCGACCAACACCTTAGGAGGCTCTCGTTAGGCGGCTGGATCAAGGGCTTGATTCAGAAAGCGGTACTCCTGGACACGGCTCGTATAGTTAGGAGGTTCCTTTCTCTAGAGCCCTGACCGCCGGTAGCTTGGACCCTGTTCCCGATACCGGTGGGACACTATTTTTTATATTTTTAAATGTTTTTTTATTTGTTTTTTTTAATGAAATATTTAAAAATATAATTTATATGTTACATATTAAATAAACGAAATAATTGTAAAAAGCGCCATCTTGTATTGAGTAGCTAAACTAAGTTTTAAAATGTAATTTGTTTGTTGTTAGAAGAAAACGTAATTTTAGTTTTGGTTAAATATCAGTGTACTTAAAATAAACAAAATAGCTGTTGATACGTATAAAAAATAGCTTGGCTTAGTGTCTTCGTAGACATTAAAAACTACGTATCCAAGCTAGAAAAATTAATACAAAAAATAGACGAATGACTGACAATTACATGACACTGGCAGTAGTGACTGACAGTGACAGTAACAAGCGATGTGGTGAGGGAGGGAGAATTGGAATTGTTTTCAAGCATATTGTACCTATTATACATTATAAATTAAATATAATAAGAGTACAATAGAATACCATTTAAAATGAAAGCGCTAATACAGCGTGTGATGAACGCTAAAGTTACCGGTGAGTTTTAAATATTTTCTTAAAATTTTAAGGTTATCTTCATCAAAACAATCATAAACTCGATAGGTGCTATAATGTGACTAAAATGTGTTTCCAAAAACATCATAAAAAATTGTCTAGTTTCTGCAGCTGCTATTTAGCATTTTTCAGTCTAGTCATCATCATCTCAGCGCTAGTCCCGGTTGCTTCCTTGGCTTTCACCTCGGTGCCCGGGGTCTGTTGATTTTTCAGTCTAGTGTCTAGCTAAAATCATTTTTTTTAAGACTAATTATTTTTTTTAAATGTTGTTTACAAATTGTAATTGATATTTTCTGATTCTAGTTAACGATGAAGTTATAAGCAGTATTGGTCAAGGCATTTGTGTATTTATTGGAATATCCAACAGTGACAATAAGAAGGATATTGAATATATGTAAGTAGGTGCACATTAATAAATTGTTGAATAAATTAAAGTAGTAAAGTAGTAGTTGCGAAAACCATTGTATTTACTACTAGCTTTTGTCAGCGGCTTCGCCCGCGTACATAAAATATAGCCTATGTCACTCAGGAGTAAAGCAGCTTTCTATTGTTACTAAAATTTTTCCAATCGGACCAGTAGTTCCAGAGATTACCCCCTACAAACAAAAAAACATAAAAACAAAAAAACAAACTTTACCTCTTTATTATATTAGTGTAGATGAAATCAATTAGTAGAAATTTAAGCACTATAGATATTATGGTACCAAGTAGATTGGAAGAAATTGCTGTGTGTGATAAGGCTGCTGATTGTATGATTTTTATTATACAGTTTCCTTTCATATTGTTTTCTCTATGTTATATTATATAAATAATTAAATAAGAAGTGCTGCAGACACCATAACACCATTGTCAACCTATCCGGTACATTTAAGACAATGTGAGGGAGGTCCTAGGCATTTAGTTCTACAGTAATCTAAAATCTTTAAAATTCTAGTTTATGACAATGTTAATTTAATTTGATTTAAGTATTTGATTAAGCCCCAAGAGGACACCAATGTCCGCACACATATTGTCTGTTAATTATGTTTGTAATTATGGTAGTTGAAAGGTTAAATTCTTTATCACATACAATGGTCTGCATAGGACTGAGTGTGAAGCCATGCTCAGACATAACACAACTATCAAATCGAATCAAAAACGTTTATTTCAAATAGACCAATTACAGGCTATTCATTCAGGCATTTAAATCTTTTTATTTTGTTTTGATTTTTGGTTTTGGTTTACATTTTTAAAATGTAAACCAAAATGATATTTTTTTAAATGTTTCAGAGTGCGAAAAATATTAAGTATCAAGTTGTTTGATGATGAATCAGAAAAGAAATGGAAGAAAAGTGTTTCTGATAAAGAATTAGAAATATTATGTGTAAGCCAGTTCACATTATACAATACATGGAAAGTAAGTTGTCTGTTGTATTCATTTTATAGTAATCATCTAAAATACTTCAGATACAATCTTAAATCTAGCTTCGCCGATAGACTATCAACCCTCACCTAGGGGAATGTGTAATACTAGGGCCATGAGTTTGTTTGTAGTCAATCGATTAGACCGCACAAGATGAACTGCGTCCAAAGCATGGTAAGAGTCAACAAGCGGCTGGAAAGACTGGCACCAGTATTTGGAATGTGTATAGTGTTACTTATATTTGTTACCTCTAATAGAGCTAAATAATCAACAGCAATTATTACATTACATTAGTGGAACATTTGAGAAAAATCTATTTTAGCCTACGAACTTTTCAGCCCATGTGAATATACTTATATATATATATAAAGCCCATGTGAATATACTTATATATATATATAATAACTCTCTGTCTTCATAGTCTTTTGAAAAGGAATTAATGGAATCCCTGATACATACTTTTAACTATTGTACTATGACTCATGAGTTTAAAAAAACAAAATACCCGACTGCACACTAAAAAAAGAGTAAAACAAGCCCCACAATACAAATTTACTGAATATAATTTATAAATGTTGATGGAAAGCATCGCAGGCGGGGACCAACAGAGGCTTATTTATAGTCATTTCTGTTGTGCACCATTTAGCAGAATTTTCGTTGGTGGCGGTCAAGGTGGTCCCCGCCTGCGATGCTTTCCATCAACATTTATAAATTATATTCAGTAAATTTGTATTGTGGGGCTTGTTTTACTCTTTTTTTAGTGTGCAGTCGGGTATTTTGTTTTTTTAATAATAATTTTTTTATTTATAACTTTTTAGCTGTTTTTATTTAACGAAAATGTTGTAGATGTAGAAGACTATGTATATGTCAACGACGTGTGCCCTTATGCGTGTGCCCGCATTCGGGCTGTATACTCGAGCATATCCCCCTCCGCACCGCGCCGCGCGCCGCATGCCAGGCCACGCCCTATCTTTTTGCTTGCTAACGCATGAGTTGCTTTGCGTTGACGCAGAATTAACATGTTCCCGTGGGAATTTTGAGAAAAAACGTATCCTATATTAATTACTCCCGTGATTGAAATGAATCTAATGATACCGCATACATATTTTTTTAAAGGGAAATTTAGAAAAAATATTATTATGTCTTTATCCCGTGGGACTTTTAGGATAAAATGTATCCTATGACACTCCCGTAATCAAGACAAATCTAACGATACCTCATACATCAAAATCCATCAAGCCGTTTAGGCTACAGGAGGTCACAAAGGAAAAGACATACATACATACTTACATACACTCGAAAAACATTACCCTCCTTCTTTGGCAGTCGGGTAAAAAACATAATATTCACTCAGAAAAATCCCTTAGCATGGATACTATCACCATACTTTGTCAAAAGTGATTAAGTACACTTCTAGGTAATGTGTATTTAAAGAATTAAATAGGTGTTATTTTGTTCTAGGGCAACAAGCCTGACTTCCATCACGCAATGCCGGGAGAAAAATCGAAGGAGTTTTATGAAAACTTCTTACAAATGTTGAAGGATGCTTACAAACCAGATAAAGTTAAGGGTATGTCTCCTATTTATCTTCTTTTCTCGACATCACAACCATCTTGTCCTAAGTCCACTTCTTAAACGAAGGCCAAATTCACGAATAAAACTAATGGCGATTATTTAGAAACAAAACACAGTTTGAGAGTCTAATCGAGATTATAGCTTCATTTTGCGTTCAAAACCAAACACAAAACCATTGAGTTTTGCTTTAAATAATCGCGCTTACATTTATTGGTGAATTTGGCCCTTAATCGCAAAATAGGACCAAACACAAAACTGTGATGCGACATCGCCTCCTGTAAAGCAGTAATGACAGAAACATGGGTCTTGGAACGAAGGCAAAACAGGATCGAGTGTGTTTAAGGCGGTTCACACACTGCCCCGCATCATGCTGCATGTTGCGTTTCAACGTATTTACGCGCGTTCTTGCGGGAGTGCAAATTTGCATCATCGTGCGTGTTTTATACGCACACACGCGCGTAGGTGCGTTTTGTAGATTCACGCACGGCGGCTCTCATTTATTCGCCGTTCTCTGTGGTGGTCGTGCAGTACTGAGCATCACGATAATTTTGATAAAAATGGTTAATAGTGTGGGTGGTTTTCGATTTCGAATATAAATCGATCAATATCGAGATCCATTTTCAAACAAACACATCAAACCCATTCAAAATCACGCGCGGCACTGCGGGATTCGGTGTGCCATACCTTGCGTCTCGCCCGCACCTACGCGCGGGGGTGCATGTTTCTCCGCGTGTATGCGCGTGATCCACATGAACGCGCGTGGATGCATTTTCAGTGTGTTGGACTGTGCGTGTTTTCCATACAAACGGAGATACTTACAAGCAACGAAATAGCACGCATCCACGCGCCACGCTGCATCATGCGGGGCAGTGTGAGAATCGCCTAAGTCAATCTAATAAAAAGTCTGGCATGCCCTCTCGCTCCGCCCAAGAGCGCGAGAAATCACTGGATGATTTTTCAGTAATTTTTTTTCTGCCCACAGCTATATTTCTAGACTGGTTGCACAGGCTTTTTTAGCATTTTTTGCTTACTTAGTTCGTTTTTTAATACTAGACTACGATTTGACAAATCAGAATGTCGCACTCTAGAAATATGTTCCCAATTTTCTGGAGTTTGACATTTTAAGTTGTCAAATCGTAGTCTAGGATTAAAAAACGAAGGAACTATAGTGGCGAGTATTATGTATTACATAGTTTATAGTTCAGCGCCATCTAGCGAAAACATGCTCTGGCTCGTAGCTTTCACATTAACCTTTTTCAGATGGCAAGTTCGCAGCTTACATGCAGGTGAGCATACAGAACGATGGGCCAGTCACGTTCGAGATAGAATCTCCAGCCAACCTGCCCAACCCTAAGGAGAGGAGAAGTAACAACGGAACTAAACAAGAGAAGCCGAGTGAGAATGTAGTTGAAGACAGTGTTGATAGGCTATAAATAAATATTTATTTTTAATTTTATGTAAGTAAATTATTATAGAATTTTCGTAATAGTTTTTATTTGATTGGGTGTGTTGAATGGTTTTTATCTGGACAGTTTGATTTAACTAGCATCGGCCTTATAATGTTCCCACAGCTGGTAATCTAGTCTCCTCTCTATGAGAGGGAAAGGACCGTAATCCATCACGCAAGCCCTGTGCGGGTTGGTGGATGATTCAATTTGATTTACTTAGTTTTATTTTTGAGAACATCAAAATCTTCGATCGAGAATCGGGTAGAGTGTTCTACCCGATTTTATACGAAGATTGTTTTATTAAAAAATCATGCAAATAGAGAGATATGCTGAACAGGGTCTAAAGTCCGAGAGTTCTCCGGCCAGACGGTTGTGTCTGCTCCAGGCAACTGTCCAATGGTCGATTTCTCGCTTTTGAATATTATGTTCTAATTTCTCGGATAATTTTAATACTGCGTTAAACGGTTTTGAATTAATAGACGACTCTACAAAAATCATTTCGAATGAGCTAGAAACTATCTGCTGGAAGGGGAAACTGCCAAATAATAGAAAAGTGATGTACAATATGAAATGTGTCATCACACTCATCACAGACACGGTTCAGTGTCGGTTTCGCGATACAAAAAGATAGCAAGATGTTGCCACCACGCCTACTTGCCCCTGATACCTATGTTTTAAAAGCCTACTGCTTCACATCATAAAAAATTTTGATGCTAAACTTCAAAAAGAGATTTCTATACAAAAAAGTAAAATACTCAGTTGCCAGCTGATTTCCATCAACGTACGCTCCTAAGTTTCTGCAAAGATTGTGCTTCGTTGTGAAGCTAACCATTTAAATATTCGCGCACAGCCGAAACTATTTGGACTAGGATTGTGAAATTTAGCATAAAGTTTCCTACGTAGGCGAGCATTGTGAGGATTTTCCAAAATTTATTCCAGGTGATGAAACGGGGTACTTTCAAAAGTTGGAAGCGAATAGAAAATTCAAAAGGGCATAGAAAACAAAACAGACAAGTAATTAATAAAAAAACTTTATTTTGAAATAATGGTTATTATCTATTAACATTTGTTATAATTAGGCCAGTGATTATGCGATTTCATGTTAGATTATATTAAAAAGTTTTTACAAAGATGATATGCTAAGTCTACCGGGTCGTCACCCCTACGCATAGAAACATCACTCTTCGACATACATACGTGGTCGTCCGATTATATGTTAACAGATAATCGACCAATAATTCAAATCTGTCAATACATTAATTTCTAAACGAGTAGAAAATAAACTAAAAAATAAAATAAACTCGTATAAAAAGTTTAAATAAATGCATTTTTATAAATCCCTCTATTTAAATATTAAGATAATGAAATTCAACAAATGAGATTAAAAACCCTATAATGCAGTGTCGAATATTAAAGTTAGTTTAATTTACTTTTGTATCAATTAGCTGGAGTGCCGCATGATTACTATTTCTATACCGCGAAATATAGATATATAATCATTAAATCTTCATGCTTAGTACGTTACGCCTACAATTCACATACATCAATTCTTACAGAATTTCCTCAACTTCGATCAAGGCACTATTCGTTTTGGTATATTGCTGATACGTTTCCTCACTCCTAAATTCACAATATCAATCGGTTAACATATTCGTACAAGTGTGAAAGAGTACAATTTAAGTTCTTAAGATAAATTGAATGTACAACTTTGAAATCATAAATGAAACTGCCGAGATATTTATGATCGCGCGATTCTACAATTTGCGTATTTATGATTACCAAGTTCTACATTGCGAATCTATTAACTTTACAATAACTATCGAATATTACTATTACAAAAATATCTATAATCTATTCTAAATTATTCAAAAGATGAAACTGTTACTGGGATAGGCTAAGGATGTAATTAACAACATATACCCTTTCAATCTTAATGGACGTTGCAATTTACGAGTGCATAAATTTAATGGCGTTACTAGAGTTGCCAATACTACCCAAATTTAGTTGATTAACGAAATAATAGGAAGTGAACTAAATGCATTTTTCATTATGTACCGTTAAATGTATACTTTGAAGCCGCTGCTTGATTCGAGGCGTTCGTTAGCCTCAGACCGAGGCATAGGAATTGTCTCTGCCTCGATTTGAGGTTTAAAAATAAATAATGCTTCGAATGTTTTCGCGGCATCCTTGAATGAAGCAGTGGCTTTAGAGTATAGTCGGTTATCCGCATGCCGATAGCTGGCGTCGAAATGGTGGTTGGTCGTTCGCCGCTGTGTGGTGGTGTAGGTGGGTGTCGGTAGAGGTGGGGTCTACCACAGGCCGGAGGAGAAGCCCCCGGGCGGCACGCGGCTGGAGTTGTTGATCATGTGGCTGTTGCCGTTGATTGACGTCACCGTGTTGATCTGGCCGTTCATCGATTTGTAGCCGTCACCGGTGATCGGGTTACCTTCTGAAAATTTTGCATTGACTCCATTAGTATTAACATCTTTTAGTTAGTGCACATCTAAAGCAACAATGTCACTTCAGTGGAACTTTAATATTGTGAAAAAGTATCTAATGAAATTGAAATATTTAAAATCAGTCTTGTTATAAACTACTTGAGAGAAATTCAATTTTCAACATGCAAAAATTACGTGAGAGGTATACCCTAACTACAGTTTTGATAAAGACTTACAAAACAATTTAAAGTCATAAAATACATGTTTGACGATCATAGTTTATAATACAGCGGTAGTACAATTGACAAAAGCTAAATACAATATCAACAATGAATCCTAAAAATCTGCCTACAATATAATTATATAAAATAAAGCAGTACTCAGAGTACCTAATGTTATACAACTAAACCTACAAGTAATAGAAAAAAGATGAGGATTCGTGCGGTATAGAAGAAACGTATAGATTGGCACGTATGTACACAAATACACAATTTATACACAAAACAACAACGAATACTCGACAACATTACAAGCAGGACACGATAATAAGCGCTATTCGACATCATACAAGCCTAAACTGCTTCACTAGAAGAAACGGTCAAACTAAACCCTAATATGAGCAAATTATAAAACGGTAATGGGTGCTCAATTTAAAAACACGAAGGTATCGTTCTCCAGTTCCCTTGTATGTACAGCAAATGAAAAGTGACAAGCTTTCTCCGACGGAATGATCTGGACTGTGTGGTTGATAAATTCCATCTGGGCATTGGTGCGAAAACAACAACATTCCTCCAGTGTAAACTGAGCACCCACCCATTTCTCTTCGGCGGACATAGTCTATAAAGTACGTCTTAGGTCGGAGGTCCTCAGCATGCCGATTGCGATCAAAAAGGTATCCGGGGACATGTTTGTGGAATATGGGAGGGAAGCCGGTGAGGGTGTGAGGACCAGGGATGAGGGGAGTCTCTAGAGGAGTTACATCGGGAATAGGCCCGTCGCGCTCGTATTTAAACAGAGTCGGAGGAGGATTAGCATTGGCTATCAGAAACGGATCTATCGGTCCTCCCAAAGCTGGAATCGGGTCATATTTATAATCAGGTGTGGGTCTTTCGCCCAAAGCAGAATGCATTCCAACAAATGCGTATGGAGGCAGGGGATGGTACGGAATCTTATGTTCCTTAGGCTCTAAATAGTGCTGAGCTGGAAACGGGGGCCAGTGACGGTTAAGAACAAGTTGCGGTGACAAAGAATCCGGGTCTATGACTGGATGAGAAATCTCTGGGTCATCAGTTTCCAATCCGAGGAGTGTGTAGGGAGTTATTCTGGTGGTCAGACTGGGTTTCATAGTGGATTCTACGTAATAATTGGCAGGTTTTGGGGGCCAGTCATTGGTGTAGTATCTGTGGGTGGGTTGTGGGTACAGGAGCTGGGTGTAGGGGTCTTCGGGGCTGGGTTGGGCACCTCGCAGGCTGGCGGCGGGGTGGCGGCGACGCTGCGGCGCCACGAACACTCCATCGCCTGTCACGGGGTTCCTCTTCGGTGGAGCGTACGATGCTACCATTTACAGAACAATCGGTTTTCATTTGTTCTACCATTCTAGTTGGACCTAACTTTGGAGCTACAATAACGCTCTGATCAACATTAAACCAAGACAATTCGATCCCTTTTGTTGTATCGCTTAAAAATAAGTGTTATGGTTTCTCGTGCAATTACACATCGTTAATTGTTTTTGTAAGTAATGTAAACTTTTCCAAGTCAAATCATAGTAGGTAATTAATTCTTTAGTAGGTATCTATTTCGGTTATAGGTACGTATTATTGTGTAAACATGCTCAATACTAAGCTAAGCACGGCTCGTTGAGTTTGTTATTTTCTGTTATAATGATTATTACAATGAGTCATATTAATCGAAACTTCTGTAGATAAGTGGAAGAAGACAGTCAGAGCGTATCTGTATAATATTAAATATGTATAGTAAGAAGCGTTTTCTTCCTAGCGTGCACGAGTGCCAAATATTTGGGATTGAGCACGGTATCAGAGCGTTCGCACGCAGACATCGCTGAATGCTCGTAAAAAGCCAATAAGAGCAATACTGCGAATTCTGTGAACGATCTCACACATTTGGAACGCGGAATGGATATAGTTTAACATTTCAAAGCTTACACGAAACATGCCTCCCCGTGACTTTCCGGTCCGTTTGAATCTGATTGCTATGCAATTAATTTTGTGCTTGCATAGACAAACATCGGACAAGACGATTAACGACCGTAAAATTACCCAAAAAGTTCATAGAAACGTCATAAATTTAGAATCTTCAATTAAAGTATCAATTTAGAGAAAAATTTTCTTTTGGGTAATTACTCTTTCCATTCCACGGTCGTGCGTGTAATCTTTGTGCCCCGTGGTCATTCCGTGAGCGTTACTAGCCGTGCTGTTTCGTGCCTACAACGAGATCGACTCACAGTGCGCACCGAGGTCCGTCTCACCTCGGCTGGGCGTCGAAGAGGCACTGCCGTTGCCGTATGCCTTGGACGGCGAGTGCTGAGGGCTTGAGCCGTTCATCTCGGAGTCGCCGAACTGAATGTGACTGCGGATTGTATCAGTCACCATCGGGTTGTTCACAGCCTGAAAACAGACGGAATAAACATGTGTTAGAATTATAGTAGGTAAGTATTAATGAAAGTCATCGAGGATCTTTATCTTCAATAAATCATAGGTATCTAAAAAACTTAGAATTAACTTTATTTTACCTACCAGAAAAGTAAAATAACTTAAATATCTGTATAGTACAATGGCGAACATCTACCAGACAACTTTGTTTGAACCCCCTTCCCCCCTCCAATTTCTGGCAATCTTGAAACTTACCCGTCTAAGACACAGAACACAATCATAAATATATCGATACACCCGTCGTAGGGCGTACGGTAAGTCTTCATTTCGCAGAACTACTACGAAACACGACAGGACAGAAGGCCGGATCCACACATGATGAAAATCAAGACCAAGTATGTAGAAGTAAGGCCAGTTCCACACAACGAGGCAAACGAGGAGTAACTTTCCCGCTGGTATACGTCATTGGATAATTTTTACCAACCATAAAAAAAAACCAGCGTCATAGCCAAGTTACTAACGTCGAATGCTTTGATCTAACCACGTCTTCAATTCCTTTGTTCTGACGACATCTCAACGCTCGGTCACGTGGTCAGAACAAAGGAATTGAAGACGTGGCCAATTACAAGCATTCCACGTTAAACAAAAGGATCGTAACTTGGCTAGTGGGGGACAGGAGAGGAGAGCTTTACGCTGATAATGGAGTCAAATTCTTAGCAGTACTTCTGTGTCTCATCTATATTGCGTGGCTCCTGTCATGCGACATGATACGTCCGCGGCACTACTCCAGAATCGATTTAGTTTTACCGTTCGAAGTAATTGCTGAGCGATTAGACTACTGACGTCCGACCATCTTCCTTCCGTCTGTCTGTGACTAGTCTTCTAGCCAAGTAACTAACGTCGAATGCTTTCTTCTGACCACGCCTTCAATTCTTTTGTTCTGACGACATCGCAAGGCTCGGTCACGTGGTCAGAACAAAGGAATTTAAGGCGTGGCCAACTTAAAGCATTCGACGTTGGTAACTTGGCTAGCAGGCTGGTTACAGACAGACGGAAAGAAGGTGATTCCAAGCGTTCGACGTTAAAGAAACGATTGTAACTTGGTTAGGGGGGCAGGAGAGGAGAGCTTTACGTTGATGATGGAGCCAGATTCTTAGCGGTATTTCTGTGTCTCATCTATATTGTGCGGCTCCTGTCATGCGACATGATACGTCCGCGGCACTACTCCAGAATCGATTTAGTTTTACCGTTCGAAGTAATTGCTGAGCGATTAGACTACCGACGTCCGACTACCTTCGCTGTGGGTGTTAAGGCTTACGCTTTATGGGGCATTTGCACCCACCTGTTACAAGTAATCATGTTTTAATTAACGAGATACCTATAATTGTGGTGTATTTACGTATGATTTGCATGTCGTTGAAGATGCATGCGGAACACTGGAGTTTAGTAGGTAATGCTTCTCTTGCTTCATAGGTTTTTTATCTATAAGCGGTCATGAATTCCAAACACAGATTCTGCCTCCCTATTCTCTAGTGATTAGCACGTATCTACTTGGATTTCGTCGCTGCGTTCAAGGCTGTTTTCTTAGAGAATAGCACCCCAGGATATCTGCCAGAATTTGTATTTCAGACCCCCTAATATTTTCTAAAATTTATACTTAAGCCTTTCGATCTACTTAAACATTTCGATCTTTTAATTACAGACACAATAGGTGTGCGAACGCCGGCGCTTGGGGTTTAATGAATTAATCTCAGAAACTATAGGAGTTATAGGTAGTTACAAAATTTTTTCAAACTTATTATTTTTGGTAGGTAGGCATCCGCTAACAACGGATTTTACGAAGCTCCATCCCTGAGAGAGTAAAAGAAACTGAATTTCACACGGGCAAAGTTGTTGACCGAAGCTAACTTCTGATAAAAAGCATAGACCTGGAGAAAAGCATAGACCTGCTTACCTGTGTTTGACGCACCTGCCCGAAGAGTCGGGAGTGCGTGTCACGGGGGCGGGTGGGGGTGTCTCGCGGTGCGCGTGGCCTGGCCGCACCATTCTTCACTGGGCTGCCATCGGTCTGGTCCGCGTTGAAGATCTCAGCGATGCAGCTCTTGGGCGCATTCGGCACCCTGGAAACAAAGAAATTGGATGGTTATTCAATAGTAGGTAAATAGAAGGACTACAAATATTTAGGTAGGTATAATCCTCAGCACACAAGTTGAACCATTATGGCGGTTGACCTTGAATATGCGTAATAGCCGATTTTCGGGTCTCAATCGAAGCGATAACAACCACGATAACAACGGATCAAATTATTTTCCGCGCATTACAAATTACTTCTAGGAAAACGTGCTTCATTATCGATCATACCGTTGGATAGTGTTCAAACGACAGAATAAAAATAATAATATTTAAAAAAAAAACTGTAGGTATTTGTTTTTCACTTGGTCACATTTTCAATATTTTCCGGCGAGCGATACATCTGATGGTTGATGAACAAGTTGACTTAACATTCATGAAACCCAATATAAAAAAATCCACAAATGGTTACTTTTAACTCCAACCCCAACATTCACCCCCTCGTATAACCCACCCCAAATTTTCAAAAAAGCCTATCCTTAACTAAATCGAAATTCGATACACAAACTCATTAGAATTTAATACATGTATTGACATGCAACGGGACACGGCCACCGGTGGACATCCCTACCTACCTGACCAGTGGCTAGGGGAACCACTTCCGGAAGAGGGGAACACTATCATTTCCTGATGAAATCGTAATTCGAACCGATGGGGTTGCCAGACTCGTTAAATATTAGACATGTTTTACGTATGACGTTTGTAAATGTCAATTTTGTAAGTTTTTTTTTAATGGTGTTGCACTATTCGTGCTTATTGTAAATATTTGTTTAACGTACAGAATAACCTAATGATGATTAAATATAAATAACTAGGTTTTTTCCCGCGGCTTCGCCCGCGTGGTATTGGGGTTGGGGTTTTCGGGATAAAAAGTAGCCTATGTCCTATTCCGGAGTGTATCCTATGCCTGTGCCAAATTTCATGCAGATCCGTCCAGCCGTTTTGGCGTGATTGAGTAACAAACATCCAAACATCGTAACTTTCGCATTTATAATATTAGTAAGATTATCATCTGATCGAACGTTTACTAATGTAATTGTGTAGCTACTGGCTAGTAAGTATTTATCCCTGTAAATTCGCAAGAACGCCTACTAAAAGGCGTTTAGAAAATGGTCGAACTGTGATATTGCAGCGATCTTTTATTTATTTAGGAAATATATTGATGTAGGAGACAGTACTGACGTATATCAACGCACAGCCGAAACTACAGAGACTAGGAACTCGAAATGTTGCACAAAGCTTTCTTTTATTTTGACTTTTATTGAGATTTTTAGGACAGTCTATCTAGTAGACAATTTACTTCTTCTGCATACTTTTAGAGAATAAACAGGCATGATTCTTTCATTTCACTCCGGTTAGGATAACTGTTTAAAAATCCATTTGCAAAAACAAACAAATTCCTACGAGCTTTAGAAGTTAAATAAAAGCTTGTACCTAAAAGTGCAAGAACATCCCAAAAGTAGAACATAATTCACAAAACAAATAAAAAGTTAACCCGTAATTCTTGGTTACAAGAAAAATAATTTATTAGCTTAATCTGACGTTACGAATTTCGCCACGAAATGTAATACAGCCTTATTTGACTTTTACTTTCCTTTCATTGAAATATTGAAAGCTCAGTTTCTTTTATGAAGCTGCATTTAATAAAGCTAATCTCATTCTCTAGCCTTTCATTATTTTTGCGTTCTACACGAGGCTTATTGGATCCAAATAGGATGTAGTTTAATAATCAAGAAGCTACCTCTCATTTACATTTGAAAAGAGGTCGAAGAAAGCGTATCTAACCTTCAACAAAGATGCGAAACAATCGGCCATAAAGTAAATTGATAAACAGCGTCTAACCTCAGACTCCTTATTAAATTGGCGCTAGGTTGGCGCACCTGTACACTGTTGTGGTACTCCTTTGTGTGTTTGCAAAGAGATATACAATGACAGAATAGATGCGCGGATTATAGATGATATAGGTACCTACATACATAGATGACGTTCAGACAAGGTGTAAAGTTTAGCAAACTCCCTTAAAAAAGAAGGATCCTCAGATTAGACGGATGTTGTTTTTGGTGGACAACTGGACAATTCTTATTCACTTTGATAGAGTCATGCGACGCGGCGACATTAGGTCTTTCTTGCAATTGTCAATTGATACCTCCATTTCATCCATTCTTAGTTTGAACGTCATCATACAGACCACCGGGTCTGTATGATGGTATAGATACACCGGGTACCGGTACCGACCGGTACCCGGTGTAAAGCCAGTTTTCAAGCAAGTCTGTCATAATCACAAAAAAAATGGAGGTATAAGGTAAAGACTACTACAGAAGTCTGTATCATCCCATCTACAGTTACTGCACTAGTGGATCCCCAGCCTTACACTATAAAAGTCTAGAAAATATTCAATTACACGGCATTCGCGTAAACCCAGGCTGGTTCTGTCATAACCATTTAACTTGCCAGGCAAATCGGCGAACCTAATGCAACCAGATGGTTAGATAACGGCCGAGCAGTCAGAGCAAATACTTGGGTTTACGAGGTGCATGTTATCGGCCTCGCGATCTCGGGAGCCGGAGTGGAAACCACCAAAGACGATTCAAGTAGCTTGCCGGTTAGGTTTATTGATTATTTCGATGCAAATACAAGTTTGTAGCTGTCTTTGTCAAGGTTTCGTATCGTAATGTTTACTGACTTGCGAGTATGAAATTAAATTACCCGTCGCTGATACTCCTGAACACAAGTAAGCACAAAAGAATGATTAGAATACACCATCGACTTATATCATTTATATTCTAGCGATAGACAAGCACATTCATAGAAACTATTTGTCACTACGAGATTCCGCTGCAGCGCTTCATCGTCTAACAAAACATTCAAAACTTACATGGCTCCCATACTGTGAACGTAAAACTGCACTAATATCATCAATGGTAAAGGTATAGGTCTGCAGATCAGCGAAGTCAAATAAAGTGACTGTATGGCTTAAGGTAGTGGCGCGCACCGTTCCCGCGCGCCTCAAGGAGTTGTCAGCAAACTGCAGGGGCCCTTCAGGGTCGAAGCCTCCTGGAGCCTAGAGGGTGGTACAAACTGTTACTTCGACTCCAGGAATAAGGCAAGGAAGGTACGGGGTAGGTTTTTTAGTCAGTAAGAGTCTGAAACTGGTCTCCCGCTCCGCCCAAGAGCGGGTTTCGTCATTGGATGATTTTCACCTACAATAAAAAAAAAAAAACGGCTTAAGGTAGTAGGTACGTACCTAGTCTCTACCTATATTTAAATCGATGCTATACAAGTGTACATTTGGATGTACACTGGAGCAAGAGCCCACATTACTATTCGGTCACTATTTTTTTTTAAGTTTATAAAATATACTATATTACCTAATATTTTTTTAGCGTTGTAATTTTGTTTTTACCAAAGTCTTCTTATAACTACGATCACGGCTAACACTAGGGTCGTTTATTAGGCGACATTCAACGGGCTGATTGGCGACGAAGAAAACATTATGAAGTCAAGGCAGTTTGTAGTGGAAATGACTAAATGCTGGCAAACTTTCTGTAAGAAACACTCGCCATTGGCACAACCACTACAGGCAGCTCAGTTCCTTTGTACATTTTTCAACAGCCTTCGACATCCTGTGTTTCCAACAGCAACGGAACGATACGGAAGGCCGAACAATCAACAAGCACAGACAATAACTTCCCCTGATCATTACGCGCCGCTCTAAACCGACCACAGACAACATACAAATGGCACTATCTCGCCAGATAAATGAATCGATAGCGCGCCGCGGCTGTGTCCGGACACTCTTCCTCCTTTCAGCAATGATGAGTTACCTATATTACCTACCTCACTTCTTGTACCAGGTAAATAGATATTGCCTATGATGAAGACTGGAAAATCCTAGCTGAAGACGTTAAGGCAAGGAAGGAATGGGGTAGGTTGTTTAGTCAGTAAGAGTCTGACACTGTTGACAGTTATCTCGAGTTGTCCCTTATTAATAAAAAAAATGTTGTTCCTTAACAATAAATAAAAAAGGTTAAAATTCCCCATTTAGTAAACAAACGACAGTATTGTAAACCAAACATAAAACTGGGCACAGTGGGCAGTCCTATTCGTCATGCTCCTCACAACAGCTCTTAAAACAAGACAGTTTTCTTTATCTCTGCTGCTAAGTAGGTAATACGAGTGTCGACACACCCTATGTTATATATTATAGAAAGCTATGTCTTTCCCATTATAAAAACTATAGGGCAAGTAGCCGATGAGACATTAAGTTGGACTATAATGGACCATGAGTATCATGCTGACCATAAACCGTGCACACAGTGGCCGAACACTGCCATAAACATTACGTATTGCGTATTGCCACATGTTGGAGATGTAAAATCGTAAAGGTGTTCATTTACTTGCAGAGACATAAAATAACAATCGTTTGAAACTTGTGACAAGAAGTAACAAATCTTTAGAAACTTAGTTAACTAAATTATCGACTTGACAGAATCTGAAAGTTGAGAATGGCTATGAGAAAATTCGCTGAGATGTAATCGATGGTCATTTTTGACAAGGCGTAGGCTCACAAACAAGAATCAAGACATACAAAGACCTATAGGTACATACAATAGGGAAAATTCATTGAATTTAGAAGCAGTATTTCTATCAACATTATTATGACCTCTCTCTTATTATAAACGGGTGTCTGAAGGAACACATATCTCAGCGCTATTGTTCGTATTCACGCGACTCTCTTTCATCTGCCAACGCCCACAGCCGCATTGAGACTTAACAATTTTCACAAACTGCATGAAATACGCGTTGCGACTGCGATGCTATCTTTATGTAGCAACACCTTTATGTTATCTCGTGTGTTAGGGCTGCGTTTCGCCCGGGGCGCGACGTATGGAGGCACGTGCGGCCCGGGGGCAACGCATGAAAGCGCGTGCGGCCCCGGGCGGAGAGTTAAATTGTGTAGATTACTCGTCATCACTACCCAGACAATCTATAACGCCCCCGCTTTCAATGATAACAGATTGAAATTGAATACAATCTGCATAGCCGTCGTATTCTCGCACGTTAATAACAGTCGAACGCTTAGCGAAACAAAATAAATATAGGCATATTCATCATAATAATAAATATTTAAACAAACCTAGCATCGTCTCGTCTATAATTAAGCACGGGAAGAAAGTGCGTGAGAGTAAATTGTTTAATTGTGATACACGCGGCGGGGCTGCGCTGCGCTTGCGCCACACGCAACGAAAAAGAAACATGGCGCCTGACAGGGTACTGTTACTAAAATAAACAGTTGTCAAAGGGGGAGTGATGGTGAAAACAGTCGCCGGAAGAAAATAATAAATCTGAGAAAATATTATTACAGCGAAGGTCCCCTTTTGTCCAAGTTAATAGCTTCTAGCGTTTTCTTTGAACAAGCATAGCGTTACACCAAGGTTTATCTTGAATAGCATCGTTTAACATGTTGAGGTGCGTTAAGCACGACGCGCATTCTAACATAATAAGATCGTGTAATTTCAAGAGTATAGAATATTGGCAATTATTACTGTACTTGTGCAGTAACTGACATGGATGTGAGATGCCGTGATAACGTGGGCACCTAGTTATACGGACGTGCCTGCGCCTGCGCACTGCGAGCTGAGGCAGGGTGTACGATATCAAAAGTAGTTGCCCGTTTAATGGGTTTACGCCTCTGCACGGCGGTTTTGCTCCACAAACGCCAGAGTAATACGACCAAGTTAATGATATCTGCGGTAATGAGAGACCGCGTAACTTTATCATACGCGGAACGACAGGAGAAAACGCTCTTCGTTTTCAAATGAAAGGCAATACGTTACTTTGTTGCGGAGACCAACGATTGTTCACTTTCTCGCCAATTTAAATTTAATGGGCATCAATGACAAAGTGTTTTATACACCGCCCTCATTTATAATTATATCGATATCGATATGATATTAATTCTTGTTTAAATTCGTTCGCTATGAATGCTCGGTTCTTTCAAAAGAAAATCAATTGTGTTCGCCCCGGGCACGTCCAGCCGCGGTAACAGACAGCTCGTGAATAAAAAATTAAGTCATTTGCATAGGTGATTTGTGGTACGGAACGCGGTCAGATAAACGTCTAGTTCGGTCTAGGTTAGCTCTTATTGATTTTCCGTGTTGGGGTATGTACTATAGCGGCCATTTCTGCCTGTGATCATAAAAAAAATCGCTTGAATTTTGCAGCGCGACGTCTAAGTTTTCGTTTCAAGTGCAAGCAAAAATGAACTTAGATGATGATCTTTCATTAGTACCTTGGTTGGGCAACTGCCCAGGGCGACATATTTGAAGGGGTGCTTTAAGCGTGTAACGCAAAGGATTAGTACTCGAAGAGGCCCGGCACAAATTTGAAGTTAAGCTTCCATAGGATTACCAAATAGATGTAGGAGGTGATGGTATGGTGTATACAGGGTTACAACCTCTCGTCTCTCATTAACAACTTATTAAGAGGTCATTATGAAGCTTTTATTATAGGATCAAACTTGAAATCGCGAAAAAAAAATGTGTTTCCTACATTTTGACTAAAACGAACATAAATGTAGGGAACAGCTGATTTTTTTTTCGCGATTTTTTTAAGAGTTTGTAAGTGTTTTGCCAATAACCCTGGATAGGGGGCGTCGTAGAAATCTCGCCCAGGGCGATAATACTAAAACCGGCACTATATTACGGTAATGTTGGTTTGTGACAACGGTAGATAAGAGCTGTTGTTTCGAGTGCTCAGATTTACGGCTATTCCTTATCAGTTCTTTACAGTGGAACATGTTGGGTATGTGCGAACATGTGCATGTTCGATACGGAGATAGTTGTAGCACGTGTCATGTTCTCGTAGCGGGTACTACGGGTTTGTGTCCGCCAGTGTTTCGCTACGTCAAATTTCATTAACTACTAATCCTATTGAGTTGTCGGACGTGTTTTTGTGATGTGATTTCTTTTGAATGCTCCGAGTTATTTATGAATGGATGACGGTGAGAGTATTTCGTGGTCTTAATAGCTTTAACTTTGTCCTCATAGTTCGTGTATGAGTACAACCTTTTTTATGTATTATTAAGTGCTACCAGCGAAAGTAGACATCCCGAGTCAAAGAGTATCTTATTCGCTATTCTAGGAGACATTGACACGGAGTGTGTGTGAGAAATTTGGCACATAGGTACTTAGGTGTGTGGCAAATTTCTCACATACACTGCCAAACTTTGGCTTTAAACCTTAAGGTGCTGATAGACCTCAGCATTCACTTGTAACAGAACATTGAGCGTCCGCCGTTTTTAAATTTGTCGAATTGAGCAACGAACGGAGCCAAACATTGCTACGAACATTTTCATGAGCACTCTAGCGAAGGAACTGTCTTTCTCTAGAATGCTCGCCAGAATCGTCGGTTACTGTTAATACACAAAAGTAGAAGACAGCTAAAAAGTAGAGTATGTTCTTTCTTGACATTCACGCTTACTCCGTACTAAATACCATCAAAATCAGTTTAGTAATTTTAACTTGAAAGCATAACAGACAGATTTGCATTTACATTTGTAATATTTTAGTAAAAACATCTAATTTAGAATAAAATAATCAATTTAATCAGAATTGAAATCAAGGTTGAGTACCGAGAAAACCCATTTCAAACCACGGTATTATCGTCAATGCATTAGCAATTATCCAATTAGGTTTACTTTTATAGAAAGATCAATCGATGCAGTACTCGTTACTGAAGATAATCGAGACTGTGTGGAGGTTCTGTCATGTTCCCGCCTATTATACCACCCACGACCATGTCAGCATGGGGAACGTTATATTATTATACTTTATGGCAATCCGGATACTTAAATGCGAGCTAGGTTACAGTAAAGCTGTCGTATCATTTCGGCCCACGACTTTAAAGTTCTATGCACTAGGAACAAGGAAATTTGAAGAATTAGAGACTGAAGTAACGATTCGATTTATATTCCTAGCCAAGTTACAATCGTAACGTTTAAGTCGTAGCTTGTAGTTGGCCACGCCCCCAATTCCCTTGTTCGGACGTCATCTCAACAAAAGAATTGGGGCTATCTACAAGCGCTAACTCTAAACGAAACGCTTGTAACTTGGCTAGAGAGGCAGTGCAGTTATTGGTAATAAATAAAAAAAATCTAAATCTTCGTTTACGGCTAACTAGGCCACAATGTATTCTAACAAAAAATCAAGTGGTACCTATGTTCTATTATAACCATCAAACTCTTTGTATATCTAAATCTGCAAATCACTTCCTTTTTTACGTCCTTGTGCTTGTCAAAAGATTAACCGTATTTCTATCAAATAACCGCCGCTATTTTCATCTTTAAACATTTGCCCTTGAACACAATATCTAGATCGTTACGCCCACACAACTGTCGACCTCACCGACTTTGTCCTTCGTAAGGAACACAGTTCCAATTTCATGTTAAATATAATTTTATATATCAAACATCGGAAATCAATCAATTCACCTAATGTTTTTCCATTTAAACTGATGCTTCAGTTCAATTAAATTGATTCAAATAGTCTTTTCCCAATTTAGTGTTTTTTATGGGTATAAACCATCCAATGACAACTCCCGTCCTTGGGTGGAGTTAGAGATAGCGACAGACTTTTATTGACTAAAAACCCACCTTGCGCTGTACAGCGCGGAAACAGCACAAAATTGGGTGTAGCTGGATTTTACATGCAGCAACTGCTTATACTATGAAAAGGACCATGGGTAAATGTGTAAGTGTTATATCAGGGCCCTAGAACTAAGATAACGTAAGGAACAGGGCGGGATTTTTAGTCAGTAAAAGTCTCCCCAAGGGCGCTAGACCTCATTGGATCTAGGAATTCTAAAATGGCTTTAGTCTTTCTAAAAAAATCTGCTTAAAGAAATAAACTTTTCACAATACATGATTTAGATCGCACAAAAAACCATTGTTGTGCTAGTCTGCTAGCTGGGTCTAACATATACGAAGACAGTAGCATATGTTATTTATTAAATGAGAGAAAATTTCGTGACATAATTTTTTTGACGAAAATTTCGTGACACTCTTGCTATTGTTTTTTTTTGTTAATTTAGTTATGTAATTAAGTTGCAGAAGCTAGTTCTACAAATCAAAGTGAGTTTGCTTGTTTTGCCGCACGTGTCAAGCGTGCTAGTGTCACGGCGTGCACTTCAGTCAAAGCTACTGTAATCTCTTCACGCTCTCCTGATTGGCTGCAGTCATTGAGCGAGCATCGTGCATTTCGTTTTCCTTTAATTAGTTCCAGTTTTCGAATGCTTAATTTAGAAGTTTCGTGAGGGTTTACTTTCTACGTTATTGTTAGCAAGATTGTGTGTCCTGAAATCTGAGAATATAGAGGCTCTACCAAGAACTCATATTACGAAAAACGTAATTTATTTCAGACAAACCCGAGTGACTTTCTTTAAACTCTGGAGCCCCAAGCGCCGGCGTTCGCACAGCTATTGTTTTCTATTATATCTCTAATTACGGTATTCAAACGGTTAATACAATGTAGATATATTTTTTTCTAAACCATGACTACGTTTTTTATGATTGAATTTTATGAATGATGATCTTTTTCCATCGTGTCCCATTTCAACAATATTTGTGAGAGATAATATTTCTCGATGGGAAACGTGATTCTAAAATAAATTGAAAGTTACAGATTGAGTTGACGATAACTTGTTTTTATGTTCGTTTCCTGTAAGTTGACCCAGTTATGTTTCCAAGAATATTTTATAGCGTCATTTGCGGTTGGTTGAGTTTTCAGCTACAGGGTAGTACGCGGCAAATAAGTTGAACCTGTTGCTATTACAGTTATCCGTAGCCCCCATTCGGTCGCCATTTTGGTTCAATTTTTTTTTAATTTATATAAACTAGTGCTTGACTGCGATCCCGCCTGATGGTAAGCAATGATGCAATCTTTGATGGTGAGCCGCATTCGTTTATTAAGAGAAGACTCCTAACGAATATTAATGTTATTGTAGGTACTCCTAACCATCCTGCCTACGACTTGAGTTTCATATTGAAAGAAAAGTGCCTGTAAATGGTCTATTGTAATTAAAATGCTTTGAATCTTTATTATCCATTCATTTCACCTAGCTCTTCACTATACATATAGGTACCGAGCCATTTACTCAGGATTAAAGAAAATGATTCGCAGAACCCTAGAAATCTTTAGACCATTAGTGCGGTCATTTTATAATTGCGACCAGTTTCTATCTCACCTTTCGATTGTTAGAGCAAGGTACTTAACGCCTCGGCGTTTCGCCGGAGATGAAAAAAAATCTAAATTGGATGAAATTACACATTCTCTGAGGTTGAGGCTCAAATTACGCTACTCACAATCATCTTTCACCTACGATTTCATTTCACATATCTATTGTATATTACAAATTTAATTTTACAGTTGAAAAGATTCACTACACTTTGACACGTAGTGTTTGATACGTTTTCTGGACTGCATTTACTAAGTTGGTAATCATTGGTCATTAAATAGTAGTTTCGTGACAGTAATAAATCTCAGTCAGGTTTAATTTAGGATGGGTCGTTATTAAACTTTTTTTCTTTGCGTGTTATTGTTCTCTATAATCTGGTACTTTCTACGAGATTGTCAAAACTAACCAACGTAACAGGTAGGATTATAACGTCACACATAATTATTTACGTCTACTTTATATACTTTCAAGTATATATAAAAGTAATCTACTTATATAGTCGAGCAGGCAAAATGTTGATCTACTTAGAACTTATCGGAAAAAATAAAATGGGGGCCGAGAGTTGAAAGGTCAAAAAGTGGCCTACAACATATTTTCACCAAGCACACTAAAATATCATAAAAACTCTGGCTAGAAGTTTCGGAGGAGTTCGATTACAAAACCTGTTGTGTGACTTACCCGAACATTGTTTTTTAAAAAAAGCCCTCCAACCACCTATTCCGCTCTTGGTTACGAGAGGGAGTGTTAAACTTTTACATACGTGTATCTCCAGTCACCCTTTGCGTTTCAGCTTTCAAACAATATCGTTGTCTAGAAATACTGGCTTTTGCGACACAGGGTATGTCAGAGCCTGGTCTAAAAACCCCAGAAGCACTCATTGAACCCCAAAAGCTCTCATTGAACTCCGGTCCAATGTCACACATGATGAGCTGACTATTGTAGAAATATAACTATGAAAAAAAGGTTTGTTTGCATGTCTATCTGTGTGACCTACACGAGGTAGGAGCGGTAGTTAAATACATGGATTAGAATTTTAGGTCAGCAAAACTATGTAACTAGGTCTCAGGCTTTTAGGACTGTGATCAACATATAACATGGTCGAAAAAATCTGATGGTATCTGTAACGCTAGATATTGGCAAACTATGCTATACCTACAGGGGTAATCAATATTTACATATAAAAATCAATGCCACTTTTCGTTGTAATTTTATAACTCAAGAACGGGTTTACCTATCCAAACCAAATGAGAGAACCAGCTTTATTCGGACTATTTAGTAGATGGTTTATGTGAAGTTTGCACAAAATCGGTCGAGCGATTCTTCATTTATCACATTTTTCTGTTGCCGGGAGCGAAGCCAGCATAAGCTAGTGTATAATAAAATAAAACCATGTTTATAATAGAAACAAGAACATGGGAATTATTTTTTACGACATAAAACCCTTGAGGTGTTATTTCTGTTTAAAGGGATTTAGAAAATGACGAATACTACATTAGCAATAAGAAAGGCAGTATGGGTTTATTACAACAATGTCTGACCATTCTTCCTATCACACAAATCAAATTAAATAAAAATCCATTTACAGACACTTTTGAATTAGTCGATCAGTCAAAAAGAAAAAAAAAGATAAAGCTATAATGCACATTCCTAAGCGTAGCACTTTAAGGAGAAAAATGTTCAAGAAACTTTACAGAAACTCTTAGAAATAAATATCAGTTACAAAATTATAGCAATTTCGTTCAATTTGATTATAAACTTAATTGAATACGAGGACGTGCACTTCGAATGCTCTTAGAATATAAAATTAAATAATAATAATTGTCTGAACAAGATTTTTTAGAAAAAAAAAAACAATCAATGCGAGCGTAGCCGAGACTGACAGCTAATTTAAAATATTTTTATTTTTTTTCTTTCTTTCTTGACTCATAATGTCATTTGCACAAAGCAAAAGAAAACATAACTAAAAAGGTAAGTATCGCAGGAATTAAAAGCACGGAAAATGAAGGATAATACCATATTTGAATATTGCCTTTCCAAATTAGCATATACCAAGGCCAAGGATTAAATAAACAAAGGAAAGCCTTGTTAATTTGTAGTCCACACATACTCAGGCCTCACTACCTGAAGGCAACTAACCAGGTGTTAACTACCCCCAAGCGGATTCTTTGTTCCAACATATTCTTGCTGCATATTTTTCTTATTTTGCACCTGGCTTTACAAACCTCCTTTTACTACAACCCAAAGCAAATAGAACCTTCTCTTCTTCACAGTAAGATTTAAATTCGAATAGCAATGACTTTTCAGTTCCTGAAGTAACGTAGCTCCGTTACACGTAAGCTCACATTCTTTTCGTGCTTCAACACTATTGTTTCGTATTTCATGCATTTGTTAATTAGAACCAGAAATGCTACGGAGGTTCTATTTTGATTAAGAAAGTTCGGAAACTGAATTTATCTTGTATCTCCGATTCCGATTTCTGTTCCGATAAATTTTAATTAGCTGTTAAATCGGAGGCTTATTATACTAGCGACCCAACCCAACCCAGCACGGGTGCATTGCCGATATTAAATATTTTTTGCATGTATTATACATATGAACCTTGAATCACTATCTGTTAAAAAAACCGTATCAAAATCCGGTGCGTAGTTTTGAAGATCTAAGCATTATGGCAGACAACGGGACTTTTTTGTATATTATGTGGTGATATCGCAGTGTAACTTACATTTTTTAAAATTTATTAAAACTTCATGCAACGCAAAGGTACACAGGCGTACTTATTGATGCCTTAGGCATTCTCTACCAGTCAACCAAGGGTGGTGAAGAGAAGACATGACAGGTGAAAAAAAAAATTTGAATAAAAGATTATTACATTTTTATTCTAAAAATAAAAACCTTTACTGACTTTTATATGGCTAATGGGTTCAATATACAAACGATTCGGTCAGGTCCCCCCCTAATTAGAACACGTAAAACCAAAATAAACGCCAAAGAAAAATCAACATGGATCTACGGGTCCGATAAGGAACAACATAATTTACATATAATAGAAATTAGAATATGAGATGTGTGTTATTGATAATTTAGTTAGATAAAGTGTAAATGCCTTTACGTATTTACAAGCGAACGCCCGCGACTTGCCATTGAGATATTCATCTTTATCAAACCGTTGTTGCTAGGTTATGGAGATTGTACTTTATGCGTAGGTGGTGGGTATATTGAAGCTCTACAAATTTTTATGTTTAGTCAATTTCATGTTCAAGTAATGTAGGTAATAAAAACCTAGCCCGTCCCGGCAACAGAAAAATGAGATAAATGAAGAACCGCTCCACCGATTTTGTGCAAAGTTCACATAAACCATTTACTAAATAGTCCGAACAAAGTCTAAACATTTGGTTTGGATAGGTGAGACAGTTCTTGAGTTATAAAATTACAACGAAAAGATGTATTGATTTTAAATATATAGTTGAGTTGATATGCTCGCGCTTGACTGTAGTCAAGCTGTCAAGATTAATTCATAATTTATGTTATACTAAAATAGAGGGAACGATAGACTCTCCAAAGAGAAAACTCGAAAATCACACGAATATCAAAACAACAGAGCCTGTCAAATCGTGTATAATTTAGTCATAAAAACAACAAAATTATGCGTTCAGGAAATAAAGAAACCACACAATAAACTGCTTAACAATGCATCTGGGTTAACTGACTAAACAAATTATCAGGATATCTGCAACAGGATGCAATTAGAAGATACACGGAGATTAGATTAACCCAAGATCTTCCGCCGAGCTTGCATTCAGAGGATGCTGGGCAATTCAAGTGATTTCAACATAGATCTACCAGATAAGGACACTAATAGAACAGCCAATTGCTATTCGCCTTTAGTACATTTCACTTTATTTGTCAAATTGTTAAAGGTACATAAACCTAATTTAGACACTCAACCATCGTGACAACTTGACAGAATCTCCCTTCCTGCATCATCATCTAGATGTAGGAATGGATCTCCTGTCGGGTTTTAGTTTTATACCATCAGATTCGTAAAACAGCACAATGCCATTCCAAAAAGGTCGCAATTAAAAAAAAAAATGGTTTTGTGTGGTACATGCTAAAATAAAAGTTAATAAGTTACTCCTAATAATGTTCCTAAACTTTAAATACTCTTTAATACAAAACTATATTTTAAAACTAAACTAAAGTAAACAAAACTAAACGAAAGTTAAGCAGAAGGAACTAAAATAAACGAAACAAAACACGGTCATAATTTCTGTAAAAGCTTTTCTTCAAAATCTTCACCTATTCATAACGCCGGTTCTCTAATATTCTTTTGTCTCTGGAAAAACTCTTTAGAATATAATTTTGGTACCAAGAGGGAATGGGAATATTGTAACAATTCCTTGTAAAGCTCCAAAATTAAATGAGGAAAATGTCGACCTATTTATGTAAATCAGAGACGAAATAAAATTCACACATGCTGCTCAAATCCAAGCCATTTTTGAAGATTCCAGCACCAACGAGAACATGCTCCAGCATATTTGCGAAGAAATATCACACGGAAAAGAGATTTGAGAGAGAAAAATCTACAACATTTTTAAAGGGAAAATTCTCGAGCTTTTGAAAACCCCTCTCCTAATAAGGCCACTCATGGTTCCGCTGTAGCGTTCAGTGCTTTGAACAATTTGTCGTGACGTCATATTTTAGTAGTGGCCATGTTTTAGAGCACTAAACATATACGCTAAATATATGTTGTTGGCACTCGACATATTTCATGTTAACACAGCAGTGTTAACGTGAAATATGTCTTGATCTACTGACATTTTTAACACAGTTATTGCATGAGCTGTTTAAAAAATCTTCCTGCTAATCAATAATTTAGCTTGATATAAATTTGACGGAAATCAGTTGTACAATTTTAAGAAATTAACAACTTTTTTGAAGAAAGTTAATTGCATAAAAATGTGACCTCTAATATTTAGGTAGTAATTTTGATCACCTGGGTAATGAATATTTACTTTAGAAATTGACGATGACTTCCTTGAAGAAAGTTGTTCATTTGCGCAGGCAGAAGTGTAACCGTATTTAAAATATGACCACCATTTGCCTTATACACTGTACTATCGCGATCATTTCTACCTGAATAACACTTTAAAAAACAAAAATCGCTCGTTCGGCCGGGCGCGGCGACAAACCAAACCTTTGACGTTTTCGTTTCGAGTACAAATAACAAATACCTTAGCGGTGGTCAGTTTCTTCAGTGGTACATATGAGTGCAGGCCGAAAAACAGTGATTTTAAATCATGTGGTTAAAATTTCAGTCTTAAAAAAAGCCTTATATGTCAAATACAAGGAAAACCCTACAGAGGTTTAAGGAACAAGTTGTAAAATCTCGCAAGCCTTCCTTGAAAATGGACGGGTGGTGAATCTGGCGCGCAATTGCCCATAGTTAATTTATGGACTATTGTTTATATTCTAATTGCGTGAGGATCTCTAAAACCGTGATGCAGAATTTTGTAGTTTAGTTCCAATGTGGTGAAATAGATGTCGCTAAAAAACCTACAAAGAAAGAAAGTCACCAAGAAATTTCCATGACATTGAACAAGCCTCCAGCGACATTTCTAACTAAGGTCAAACATACATTACGCCGCCATAGGCCTGTGTTTTGCGACTACATTTAGAGAGTTCAACCACCCCTGACTAATCCCCTCCCCACTAGCCATAGGGTAGTCTCTCATAATGGGGTAGGACGACGATTTTTAGGGGTTTGTTACCTTTGATTTCACTTTCTGATACTTTATTTTACCAACTATTTACGGCCTAGGTCGGCAGTCTCGGCATAGTTAACGATCGCGATCTCACATCGACCGAATTCTGTCGCTAATATATCAATATTGTAAGGAGGTAGAGTTTTTATATTCTTGAATTTTTTTTTTTTGTAAGTAAAAATGTTTACTAAGTGTAAAGTTATCGTCACACAATCAATAAAATGGCAAATGTATGTATAAGCCTGTTTGTATGTTAGCTACTCCTTCACGCTCGAACTGCTGAATAAATGGTGAATTTTTGGACACAGTAATATCATGTTCTGGGTTAAGCACATAAGATAATTTTATTTCAGGACTATATTCCCTTGGTATACTTTTGTAAAATTATGCAAGCAAAGCTGCTGGCATAAGCTAGCTATATTTCTGTAAATTAAAGTTTTCTTGTTGAATTATTATGTTCGAGATAAGATTTCCGCCGCCTCTGTGCGTATTTCATAAAAATTAATTATTTTTTCAAATTCTATTTAAAAGTTTTTCTCATACTTAGATTTTTTTAAGGGTTTTAAGTCTAGCGATCGGTAACTATTTGAGGGTTGGTGCGAAAGCGTTACACCGGGGCTCTGGGAATAAGGCAAGGAAGGTACGGGGTAGGTTCTTTAGTCAGTAAGAGTCTGACACTGTTTCCCGCTCCGCCCAAGATTGGGATTCGTCATTCGATGATTTTTACCTACCATAAAAAGACTATTTAGTCAGTATTACTATTGATGTCAAGCCTGCAGGGCGCCAAGTCCCATAAACTCAACCATTTATTACCTAATGTTAACGACTTTAACAGCTAAACCGAAATAATTCGATTAGATCGACTACTTCATTATCGATTTATTACTAGACAGTCAATCGATTTAATCACATTTTAATCGACTAATTTAACAATTAAAAAGAAGATTACAAGAAAGGAAGATTAATTAAAGAATTGATTGCTTTTAAACTGTCTAATAAAATTAATGTTAAGCACTTCAAAGAACTAGTGGCGCCATATGAAGCTAAAGTAATTCGATTAATCGAATCGAGAAAATAATCGACTAAATTGTGCAACATCACCCCAAAACAAACTATTATCTAGGTCGAAGTTTAATTAAGCAGAATGTGAGCTACCCAAGCATCATCACGATTCGTATTAGTCGCTGGAGCCTCCACGATCTTCTTGTCAGCTCTACGTTAAATTCAATCGAGACATCTAGATCTAGATTCAGTTCAGGCACGAAAAGAGGTCATTGAACCGAACTCCGCCGTCTGCTGAGCGTCTACAACCCCACCCTTACTTTAAAACCTACAATATTTGACAGCTACACAATGTATTGTATCCATTGATTGTTTAGTACGATGTAATCGGTATAGGCTTCTAGTTACGTAAGTAATGTATGCGGATGTGTGCGATATGTTGTGTTATTGTGTTGGGCGGCCGTGGGCGGTGTTAATGGGCAACATTGAATGTTTGCTGTGCACTATGTTCAATAATTTATCGGTGAGCGATAACATCTCATACATTAAGAGTGGCGATAAATGTTATAATCACTTTAGGCTATTATAAATATGGGCTAATTAATATCTTTGAGTACAACTGCCAGTTATTTCGAATATTGTGGTTTTTCTTTTGGTATTTTATTACCATGATAAGATGCCGATAAGGTAAGGCATTTCGAGCACGTGCTTAATATTAATTAAGTTTGTAAATCAGCTTTTATTAAGTATGTGTTCTGAAAAAATATTCTAGAATAGACTAGAACAAACTTGATTGTACAGTCAGAGGTCAAAAGTGCAATAGCATTCTATTAATGATAGTGTCTAAAATTTATTTGTTGTAGAAGTTAAATGCTTCACAATATCTAGTTTAGTCAATATACTTTAAATTCTATTGGAAATACAAATACGTCATGAACCGATGACACTCTTCTTCAAAGAAATTGTAATCACTTTAGAATTGTCAGAGTTGAAATGCACTTTTGACCGCTAATTGTACACGAAAACAAAATTTTGCATAACCCTATAACAGTATATTTGTTTAATCAGCCCTCATGTAAAGAGTGTATTTCCATTGAAGCGGAGTTGGGCTTATTGGATCGGAGATGGGCAGTAAAAAGTGGTTTAACCCTCAGCACACAAGTTAAAACATCGTTGCAGTCAACTTTCAATTTATAGTAACCGATTTTCAGGACTCAATAGAAGTCGGAGACTGCAGGCCATAGCAAAGGGTTAAATTTACTTTTTTTGTATTGTTATATTGTGTTTCTATTGATGCGAAACGAAGCAGAATGGAGTTCGGCTACCCTCGTTTCGTGCTTTCCACATAGCATCACAGTTTGCCCGACTCCGTTCCGTTCTGTCCGCATCGGAGCTGAATGTTCATTTGTTTTATTTGAAAGCAAACTCAGTTTCTACTAAGCTCTACACATTGATAGTTTCTCATGCGATTTCCTTCAATACCTTTCACAGTGGGTATATACCTACTCGCAGAATACAATCCCATCTTCATTACAAAAAGTGGAGCATCCTAGTTCCCAGAAACAAATGCAATAATTGTAATTCTCAATCTCAAACCGTATCCAATAATAATAACGCTAACGAAAAACAAATCAATCAAAGTCGCAATAAAAACTAGGTCGCGCCATTGTATCGAATCTTACGAAGAGTATACTTTTTTTTACAATATGGAGTTAATCTATTATTGAGATGAAATCAGCACTGATTCGTAAGTGCGATCCGATTGAGCAGTGTAACAGTGGTGTAGCTATAAGTCTCAAAAGAGGCCCGTGTAAACAATTATGGATTTTTATTTGCTTTTTTTTGGGATATTTTTAACTGTGATGTGTGTGTTTTACACTAAAAAACTAATTGCACACCAAATATTAATAGGCTTTTCACAATTATTAATGGAATTTGGGCACCCAGACACGGATAGGTTCTGTTAAGAGGGGATGGTTATGAGCGGGCAAAGCGAACAGAGACCCCGTCCTCTCCTTCGTACCACCCAGACAGCGTATTTTATTGCACAATTCGTATTTTTATTAGAATAAAGCAATGCTTTTGCAGTAGAAAACCGGTATTCTTTAACTGCAGTGAATAATTACTCATGTATATAGGCGCAATGTTCAATATCCCCTGTAAAATATTTTTTACATCACGCGGGCAAAACCGCAGATAGACGCTAGTTTTATATAATTCTAAGCAAAATCATAATGAAACAACACGATGTCAATATCCTTTCAAAGATTAAACTTCCTCTGTAGCCGGCACTATTGCGTTGCATCCGTTCCCTTCCTACCGTAGTGATCTAAAGAAATATGGAGCAAGCTAAGCGAAGTATAAAATGTAATGAAGATACCTAGTTCTGTTTTTCTTGATAGGTTTCAATATCGTGTCGTCCCCGATGCCTAACCTACCTTCTACCGAGTAAATCCCAAGAAAGCTAGTAAACCAATAACTGTTGTTACATCTGGACTTGGAATTGAAACTTACGTTATCGTGGTCATTTCTGCCTGATCACTAAAAAAAAATTCGCTTAAATCTTGCGGCGCTGCGTCAAACCAAACTTTTGAAATTTTCGTTTCGAATACAAGCAAAAATGAACTTAACGGTTGTCAAGTGTCAGTCTCTTCGATAGTACCTTCAGGTTTACATTTAATACCTAACAAAAAACCAGAACTGTCAACGCTAGCACTTAATCCGTTCTACAAACAGGTTACTGAGAAAGTAGGTGTCTAACTAACTTAATAACTGAAGTACTTAATTGTAACTCTTATTGAGTGCGCAGGCGCAGTAATGCAACGGTTAAGTGTGGAAGGTTAATGGCGTGACCCTATCACAACTGGGACATTTAATAGTGCTGTTAAGTTATTGATAATTGGATAAGCTGGAGGATCTGCGTAAAAAATAGAAATGGTTTATGTTAGCTGTTTTAGCATGAAAGATACATAAACACTGTTGTGTCTAGATATACACACACACACACACTTATATTCGTATTTTGAACCTAAATAATATTAATGTAATTAAATTATTAAACGGTAATTAGTGATTCATTTGCTCTTTTAAGATCCGTAGGGACCCTACAGAAGGGTCGAAGCCAATTAGGGTAAAGGTTCCTGTCTGAAAGGAAGGCTCTAGCACTGGTATAAAGGCAACGTCGGATGGGTTATTTAGTCAGCAAGAGTCTGCTTATTTTCCGCTCAGTCCAAGGGCGGGATTTTACCCACCATTAAAAAACTTATAAGATTACCTATATCCTGAATTTGGATTTGATCATTTGTCAAACTGTCATCATAATCATTTCAGCCGAAAGACAATGATAAATGATGATGATAATGATAAATGATATTTATTTTTGTAAATAGGTTTTTCAAAACACTTTTACACGTCATTTTTGTTTTTTCGTTCACAGTATTCCACAGACGTTCACAGTATGACATAGACCCCCCAAAGCGTCACCACAAAGAACGATCCACCTTGTGGAAGAGACTGCCAACAACAAACTCCAAGGCAAGCTCTGAAAGAAAGTGTTAAAATTTGACAATATAAATACATAAAAACCGAAATCCTACATCCTGAAGTCAACTACGAGCAGTTGCCCACCAGACAACACCAGTCTGGTCGGAGGATCCTCCCTTTTCAACGGACGTTTGCACTACTTTACTATCTATTCCGCATACATCCAAAATACTTTCTTAATTTTTTAATTCTCAATGGTATTTTAAAAGAGGTACTTTTTAATGAGTTCTCATATTTTTTTCAGTAGTGATTAATCAGAGCAACAGCCGTATAACGTTTGTTGGCTAATAATTTTGTTTCTTACTAATTAATTTAGTTAGTAATTAAATCTGACAGAAAGGCAAATTGACATGTCACTTTCGCTACAGTCAGCATTCCGGCGATCGATCAATTTAATTTAATTTTTTGCTGTCAAAAGAAAAAAAAATCTCGCGCTGTCAAACTGTTTCATTCATACGAGGAATTCCATTCGAAACATTTAAGGTACTTTTTTATAGACACACATTAGTGTTGCCAAAATGTTTAAGAAGAAATAGAGTCATCATCATCATCACTTATATTTTATCTTAAAAGTATTTCTCGCAAATAAAAATTACATTATTACAAAAAAAAATTGTCCATAGTTGTTTAATATGCTATTTTAAAATGGGTACATGACTACCATTCTTAATGAAGTTTATTTTTTATCGCATGTTTACCCAAAGAGACTGTTTTTTAGTTAAATACTGAAATAGCAGTTACATTAGTTTAGACTACGGTTGACAACCCTAAGTTATACATATATAGAAAGTCCCAATATTTCATAATTTACAACTGGACATAAAAATTTAATTGCTAATCATAATTTAGACACCCACGATTCAAAGTGAAACAATTTTATATTTACGAATCATATAAAAGGGTTTTGATTGCTTTTATACAGCCTCGACTTGACTTTACTATCTGAGCTTTAAAATTGAAAATACAAAGCTATCTTGTTACAAGCATCTATAAAAATCTTACTATCCACTTTAAATTCAGATGAAAATCTAAATATTGAACTCTTTCAAGACCTTATGGCCGCAACTAGGTAATCACATTAATATTATACAGATGTTAAGTTTGTAAATATGTGTGTATGTTTGTAACTCTCACACGGCTGAACCACATCCTGGAATAGCATATAGGATCCTATTACTATCTCGGTAGTATATTGCCTTGGGACAATCTGATACTTCTTTTTTAAGTTGGGAAATCTTTCAATGGCTTATCCTGCTTTATTTTAATAGACTTTTTACTGACTAAAACTACACCTATTCAATTTTAATTATTCCTTATAAAAAAAATATATGAATAAAAAAACCCGTGTCCCTTCTTTGTCTTGCATTCCAGGACCTCGAACCTTTCGGACTACCAATGACCTGTGACCCTAGTACGCATCGTATCTATCGTCTAAAAACCTTCTCCTGACAATAAAAAACACAACAAAAAAATAAACATCAAAATTGATTCAGGTGTTCTCGAGATATGCGTTAGCAATACATTCAGCAATTCATTTTTATATTACGAGTATAGCTCACGCCATTTAATATCGAAAGAAGAAGTGACTATTTAGTAAAAACAAAATAAGTAGTCGAGGAGATGAGTGTCGCGGTTCCGACCCCGTCAGCTTGCCATCAATCAATATTCGTCGGAACTATTGGCTGACGGCCAAGTTTATCCGGCCCTCGACAGAGTAACATCTTTCTTTTAGTTCTACGATATAGCTGTAACATATAACTTTGTAGAGTGAAAATATGAGTTATGGATGAACGGCAGTAAGAGGATAATGTGGAATCAAGTTGATGTAGACTCAATCCATCTTATTCCTAAATCTATATACTTATATAAAAGGAGAAACTGACTGACTGTCATCAACGCACAGCCAAAACTACTGGGTGTAGGAGCGAGAAATTTTGCAAAAGGCTTCCTTTTATGACGTAGGTGAACACTAAGGAAGGATTTTCCAAAATTCACCACCTAAAGGAATGAAACGCATGTCTAAAGTTTGTGCGAAATCCTTTTTCCACCCGGGCGAAACCGCTGTCAGATAGCTAGTGTGATCTAAAATAGTTCCGAGAATTGGTATAGTAATAGTCTCAAAGTTATTTTGCCATAAAGCGGTTAGTTTTGGTAAGTTTTCTTCAAGCAACTGAAGAAATACAAGCGAAGTTTTAGTTGGTAAAAGTCTGACAATCCCTGACGCTCCATTCACAAGTGGAGGAGTTATTTAATGATTTTTATCACAAGAAAGAAAGATGTTACCACCATTGACCTTGTACCTACCTAAATTAAGACATGTTTCTAAGTCTTAGCTATTTTATCGAAGCCTAGTGAATCACAGAAAACGATGGCATACATTTTAAGGCAACAAACCCACAAAGATAAACAATCGATTACTTGAAAAGCGCTCATTAATTCAATCTATCTGTCGAGTCCGCCGCTCCATACATTCTGCGCAGACGTCGACTCGAGCAATCGCACCCAATACCCCGAAAAGGCAAGACGACTCAATTGAACCGCCAACAACAATATAAAGTGCCCTAGATGAGACAGACCTCAATGTAAATACGCACAATTACATTTATTGTCTTACGAATCGATTTTAACGATCGCGTGGGCCGTCAAATAATCACGACGCGATCCCCCATCTGTCAATCGATTCTAATCGATTACGCGCTCGATTGTGACACTAATTGATATTGTTGTTTCATTAAATGAGCTTAATTAATTCAAAGTGGCCCGGGCCACTCGTGGTCGGAAATCCGATGATCGTAAAGACTGACAGGCGATCGCGCGGTGTCAAAACGATATTTTAATAGAAAGGCTACGTTGTTCGAACACGTCTTGTTTAATTAGGCGATATTTTATCAAACCGCTTCCGCTGACAATTCGCGACTAGTTTGTAGGTGCTGGAGAAATATACTGATCGAGATAGTTCGAGATTTATGATGTAGAGACCCGCCATGTTGTCGTACTATGTCTGAAAGTAACAAAGAATGATTGAACGGCTTTATTAACTTCACTAATTAACCCGAATATGTGTAAGTGAAGTAGGTACCGTAGAAGACACTTCCGCTTTACCACCACTAGGTTCATTTTTGCTTGCACTCGAAACGCTAACTTCAAATGCACTCGAAACGAAAACTTCAATCCACGCCGCAGGATTAAAGCGATTTTTTTTTTCAATGATCATGCAGAAATTACCGCGATAGTACCGATATGTTTAATTAAGATCAATCGTGTTACATACATTCATTATGCAATATCATCAGTGATGGAATGTGAAAGCATATCATCGACATCTTGTAACATAACATAAAAGACCATTCCTAAAAGCTTCTGGGTAATTAATAAATTCATTTATAATATGGCATGTCCGTTAAAATTAAAAGAAAAATATCACGCCGTCTCAAAAATAAATTGGCGGAAATGCTACATTACTTCGCCAAATGTTAGCATAACAGTTATGATTTAAAATATCGGTGTAAAATAATGACATTAACATTAATCGCTGGCAATAAAAATTAATGACACAGTGTGAAACTTGAAAGATTTCGAGGAAAAAAGAATGTATAAACTATATTAATTTTATAAATGCTCAAGTCATATTGTCTGTTCGTCTGCTTGTTACACTCCTTTTTTTTCTTGGGACATATCAAATAACTGTTCCCGCTATGAATGGATCAAAGAGTAAGACTTTTACTGACGAAAACCTAACAATGCGGTCCATGGTTACGGTGACTTTTTCTAATAATTCTGCAGTCGAGGTATCGCATCGGTTCCCGGCTTTAACGAACCCCGTAAATCCTGTTCTCTTTGAGGTGCGCGTGAAACTGCCTGTTCCTAATTGGAGCAATGGTTAGCTTATCATCCGCGTGCCCTTGCAAACAGCTGAGGGGGGAAATGCGACTTCTAAACGCTGGGGACGTCTCCAGCAAAGGCCAAGGTGTGGAGGTGTGAGTATTGTCTACACCTCATTCTTTCCACCATATCCTTTGCTTGTATTACTGCTTACTAGAATAAGGCGACTGCTCCTCATTCCCCAGCGTCACAGCGACTTAGAACATAGTTTGAACCAACCCTACAACGTATCAAACTCGAAGTCAAGAATGAATAAGTTCCTCCTAAGCAAGCGCCATCCATTGTCAAACATTTCGTTGTTAGTCATCAGGTGAGATGGTGGTCAAGAGGTTTTTTTTCATCATCGAATGACAAATCCCGCCCTTGGGCCGAGCAGAAGAGAGTGTCAAACTTCTGACTAAGCGACCCACCGTTCCTTAGTTTCAGGTCCCCGGTGTTTCGCTTTCACATCAACCCTTGGCTTTGACCCTGCTAGGCCCCTACAGTTGATGGTCAAGAGGTGGTCTATTAAGTAAAAAAATTTGAGGAAGAACATACAATATTTAGGTACTTTTTACTTTAGCTTAACTTTAACGCAAGCAAAGTCGCTGACAGACGCTAGTACGATTATAAATCGTGGTTAAACTAAGCGATGTCGTTTCAAACTCGATTAAATCGTGATCGAGAAGTTTACAGCGGGATCTTATCTCGGGGCCAGGTATCTAAATGAGTGGTGACGTTTATTTGTATCGCGAAATGAAAATTATAACGTCGTATTGGTAATTAAGGGGGCTTGTAAATACTGCAGCCGTTCCAGTTCCGTCATTATTTATATCACTACAAGCTTCTGCCAGCGGCTTCACCCGCGTGAAAGAAGATTTTTCCCCACAAATTTTGGGACCCCTGTTTCATCCATTTAAGGCGTTAATTTTGGGAAATCCTCCTCCGAAAGCTTGTTTACGTCGTAAAAACTTGTCCTGTCCAAAATTTTACGCTCGTAATACCAGTACTTTACAGTACTAAAGCTGTGCGTTGGTCAGCCAGTTTCTACATTTAGCTGGCTCCACATTAGCGCCGTGAATTCATGCACGAATTCACGCCATGAATAAACTACATAAGTGGTACCCCACGACCACCCCACGAAAAACATTCCACATTCACGTTCACGCCACTTTACGGAGCTTCACGACAGTAATCTGGAGCTGTCATTATATACGAGTACCTATATCTATATAAATGAATTTCACTTGAACTACAGAATGAGTATTCAACCGGCGCCAATACCAATAAATGAAATACCAATGAAAACCTTCTTGCCAATAAATTAGAAAACCGGCCAAGTGAGACATGGACTCGCGCACGAAGGGTTCCGTATCGTCCCGTATCGTCTGTAGCAAAAAATGGTAAACGACATCACTTTTGCTGTAAAGATAGCCCCAATCAATTTATTTTAATCAATTTTTAGCATTTTATCTCATAGTGGCAACAAAAATACATGATCTGTGATTTGACTGTTTAGCTATCAAGGTCCATGATATACAGCCTGATGACGGAGAGATGGACAGCGGAATATTAATTATACTGTCCCATTTCAACCCTTTGCGTACGGAACTCTAAAAATTTCCATCAAGTAATAAATTACCCATGTTTTTTTTGCCGTAACATAAAGAATGTCGCAAAGCGATCTCATTATGGTTAAAATTACTTATGCTAATTAATAAATCTCCCAAATTAGTGCGACAAAAAAAAAAACAGGAAGCGGATTCGCCTTTCAATTTAATTAGTAATCCGTGTTACGTATACGTCAAAGATTTTTATTTATTTTTTTATAAACTTTCGGTTTCACTTTTTTTGTTGTTTATGGTTGAAATTCGTTGAAGCGAGACGAATGTCAATTGGGTATCGATGTATGGAAAAAAAAACTGTCACGGTGGTCACCAGTTATTTTGTATGTACCATCGAAGATACTTCCGCCTGACCGCCGCTAAGTTCATTTTCGCTTGCCCTCGAAACGAAAAGTTTAAAGTTTGGTTTGGCACCGCGCCACAGGATTCAAGCGATATTTTTTTAAGTAATCAGGCAGAAATTACCGTTTTAGTATTTTTGCATGCTGTACCTAATCTTGCAAATTCGTTTCAAAATAAAATGTAAGATGTACGATGAGTGCCCACGCTTACGATGTCAGCTAAGCGTTTCGACTCGTCGTTTACGGTATTTTTAATATCATACAGATTTCATTCCGCATGAGGTTTTGCTCTGAATGTAGAAAATTTCATAAGGCAAATAACTCGCCATGCGTACGGATTTGCGCAATAAATAGGACATGTACGCATGCGGAGCAAACCCGTATGCGGGATGAAATCGATATTAAAAACACTCTTGGTGTAAGAGCGTAAATCGAAAGATTATAAAAATTTGCCTGCAGTGGTCTTCTCGTGCGATTTTAATTTAGGTATCTTCCAACATAGAGTGTATAGTACAACTTTACAGAGTAAAATAACTCGTTTAACCTAAATTTCGGTAAAATTTTGTATTGAATCGAATAGTCTACATTTGTGCAACCGAACAAAGCAATCTCGTATAATGAACTGCGTCATACTGCATTTTATTTAAATAAATTGGAAACGAATCTGGGTCGTCGGATGCTACCGTCAGTTATCATCATGAGATCACTTGCTATACCTATGGAGAGAGGGCTATGTTTGTGAAAATGTATTCTTATAATCTTTGTACGAAGGCAGCCTAAAACCTTGGTAATATTTACAATTTTCTGCGAGCTAAGACAGTATTTCCAACATGTATCAAGTTTACAGTGATTCGACAATTCATATACAAAAGCGAACTTGATACTTGATAATAAATTTTCTCCAAGCAAACTTTTGAGTGACAAAGTTAGACCACATTCGAGGCCGATCTACAACTGCTGTATAAGTAGTTTTTGCGTGAAAAAGTAACAAACATACAAACTTTTTTACGATTATATTAGAATATTATAAATAAAAATCAATATTATTAATACAATATTAAGCTAAATAAGAAGCAATAAAAAAAATACACTGCAAAAAGCGTTATAAAAATATTGTTTGCTATAAAAAAATATAATTACAAAAATATGATTACTACAAAAATTTAATACTTAAACATAAGATTCAAGAGCCTAGCCTAATTTGAGCGTAGCCTAATCCAAGAACCATAGAGTAATAAATTACAATAGCCATCCAAGGAGTGTTGTAGTGAGGCAGTCGGCACGTCTGTCAGCCACCTTTAGCCCCCGCCGTGATTAACATGTTGCGGTGCTATCGGGCAACACCAACACCAAATTACCGTATGAAATTTTATGCCTAAGAAATATTCGTAATTGTTGGTAACGATGGTAATGCGGTTTCAAATTGTTTGGCTGTGGCTTAGGGTTATATTTCTGTGTATTTCATAAGTGCATACAGCATTTAGGACTTATGTTTAATAGTTCTCTCTAGTTTTAAATAGTATTTTTTTAATGAAAAAAAAACAAACAACTTTTACTATAGGGCATAACATAAAATCTTGAAAAAAAAAACTGCTAAAGAAATCAACTGTATTTAGATTTCATATAGCCTATACTTGGAATGTTACTTTTACGCACATACGCAATATACGCGCTTTACAAATACACAAATATTTCTACGTCCAAGTGCGGGATACCCAAACGTTGGCCCGTAGCATTTGTAGCTGGCTACGTGTTTAATCCGCCACTGCTATAGGACTTTTAGGTACAGGTGGTTAATACCGAAGCAACGTGGGAACGCGGCTGGCGCGGGATTACTTGCAAATTGTGCGCTAACTGCGGCGTACAGCAATGAAAACGTATGCTCATTGCAACGAGCTGACCTATGACTGGATGACCGACACGCAGCCGTAGAAAGTTTGAGTAACACGGCCGTAAAATGTTGGGAAATAGTGCAACGTGATTATTATTGAGGGATTTAGAACTTTCAAAGAATCAGATGATGACTAGTTTTTTGAGATAAAATCATTACATAGTATAAAATAAAGTCGCCTGTCCCTATGTATGCTTATATCTTTAAAACTACGCAACGGATTTCGATGTGGTTTTTTTTAAATAGATAGAGTGATTCAAGAGGAACGTTTATGTGCATAATACATGCAAAAATATATTCAATATCAGTACCCGTGCGAAGCTGGGATGGGTCGCTAGTATAAAAATAAACTAATTTTCATCCGTACACTTTCAATATGGTTCAGTTGAAAACTAGCGTCAGATAAATACCACGTAGTTTTCTGGCATTTTCTGAAATGGGCCTATTTGGCACAACCGTGAGAAACACGATTTTAGTTTTCTCTTTTAAATCTTAAGTTTTTATATATTGTTTTTACATGGTTTGTGTGCCAAATGTGGCTAGATAATATATTTTTATTTCAGAAGAAAAAAGATTCGAAAACTTATTCAAAATCTCTTCTCAAATAAAAAAGAATAACTGTTCTTTGCATAATAAAAATGCTTTATGGTTCTAACCTAATTTCTTTTGATCGCACGTATCAGTCTGAACGTACTTAAAGTATAACAAACATGCGAAATATCACAATATCACATGAATTTGCATGCGGTTGGCCCACTCTTGCATGACACACTGTCGTATTTTACGAACAAAACGCTATGATTGACGGTGGCAGAGCCAAATGACATTAACATGCTATGGTTAAGTTGGCTCCCTATAGCATTACGTAGTTTGTTTGCCATGTGAAAAGGTGAATTGGTTTCTATTCTAATTTTTGCACTATAAATAAAATATTAAGTTGCTTTCGTTTTGCTTTTTACTATTTATAATTCATTTTGAGTCATCTATTAAAATTGTGGGTTAAACCAAATCAATTTTAAAATAAAAATGTCCCAGCTAAAATAAATGCTACTTAAAATTCATGTCAGACCCATCGAACATCAATTTCCATGTATAGACACATCAATTAACCCCGGAACTAAATAAAAAAACGCAACATAAACAACAAGAAAGCGCTAAACGCCAATTAGTCACATCAATTGATTAATGATCATAATTTATAGGCATCGACAACCAATAAGTTAACCCGTTCGTGACTGGATGAGTCGGACCTTAGACCTGCCAGTATTTACGACATACAACGGACCTACTAGTGTGTTATCGCAAATTGAACGCCACAAACTAATTTACGATAGAGTAATCGCCGCAGGCTACCCGGGAACGGCTGTAGGATACACATGTCCACTCCCACGGCCAGTCGAGGGTTGATATAATGATACCACTCCAGATGTGTCGCTTTCTACGTACCCAATTGATTTCTTACGTCTATAAAGCCGCTGACAGACTGTAAGTACATACCTGTAACAGAAAAGAAAAAACAAAATTAAATAAAGCGTCAAGTTGAAAGCAAAATTATAGTGGTTAAAAATACAACGCCTAAATGTCAAACTCGTGACCATTTTTGGCGAAAACATGACATTTGCGTGTATTGAATGTTAAAAAGGTGATTAAAGAATTAAAAAGCTCTTCACTAATTTCTGAGTATTGATAATTATGTCATTTAATTTATGCTCTATTAGATAGTTAAAGAAAGTTATTTATCACTTAATTGTCTAACTTTATAACAGTGATTTGTTTTAATAAGCAACGGAAATAATTGCCACGGAGAAGTATACAATGAGGACATTAAAATTTTATCACCACATAAAAAAATTCTAGGTCCACACAGATATTTTTCCTGGTAACAAAGCAACTTTCTCCAATTTGCATTCCGAAACGCATTAACAGTACCGATGCACCCTCATATCGGTATATTCGCAAATACACCGTTCAGATAGTCATCGTAGCTGTGCGGCGCGTGGGTAATTACAATAAACTCATTATACCTCGTTCCGGCCGGTCGGAGTCGGTTAATCGGCGGGTAGCCACTAGCCACTGAGCAACATAAGAAACGGTACGGTACCATGTCGCGCTCTGATTGTCAACAAACGGAAAAAAAACGCATCAAGCCGATGACCGGAGTCTTAATAAGATTTGTGTCGAAGTAAACAAAGAACTTCAATTGCTGCGAACGAAATTGGATCATTGCAGAATTTGGAAACAGTTTGCAGTAAGATGGTAACTAATGTCTGTTATGCAGCGTATTACTTATGAAAATATCGACAGTGTTGAAATACATTTGTTTGATCAGTTGGTGAATTGGGCCAATGCCCTTTGTTGAGAATATAAACAATCTCACAAGAATACATCTTGCGTAAGCGCATCACATTTACATCAACCATATAAGGACAGAATTAGCTGAAGCATACAGATATTGTCGAAATAAAATTTACAACCGAACAATACAAAAATCGAATAAGAATTCCTCGCTCTTTACGATATAGGGCGTTATTTTTGATCCCCACTTATGCAGTCAAGATACTGAATGCGATAAGAAAATCACAGATCTCTCTATCGTGTATTGTAAAATACGAACGTAAAATCTTCGAATGAGATACAAAGCCCCATTGTTTGGTAACGAGATGCTGTTGTATCGCTTTGCATTTCAGAATCGGCAAAAAGGGGATCGAGCGCATCCGACTGGCAAAGAAAGAAGCAAATATCGAATGCACGTCGATCGATCGGAACGGAAGCGATCAAGACAAACCATCGATTATAACGCTCTTATTTTTTAACGGGAAAGTGTGAAATAATTAGTGAGCCCGATGAGCATGACTAGTTAGTTTTTCAGATTCAATACGGCTCCACTTAGAAGCAGTTAGCGTCAGAGAAAAGTATGAAATCGCGACAAAATCAATTCAGTAAAATTATTATATTTTTTTAACGACATTGGAATGATATCATTAGTGGCATAGCTACAGAACTGCTACGATGAACGAGAAGAAAAAATATTATGCAGAAGCATTTCTGCGACACGCGACATGCGACATTGCAGCGCGTCTCAAACAAGCGGCGACACCAAAGGGTTCCGTGTCGCGACTCCGCATAAATGTGTCGTTCGGTCGCGCGTGCTCGGATGTGTCCAATTACGCCCTTATTCTGGATGATCTCCGGGCCGTGTTATACTTGTGCTTGTCCGTTTGCAAAGTAACAATATTAACAATGTAATCATCACGAAGAAAGACGGTCAGCGGCCTTTTAGTTGACGTCCTGTCTTTTAGCACGTGAGAAAGTAGCAACTTCGATACTTAATTTATTGTCACATTATTTAATTGCTAAGACACTGTGTTGTACGATAGCATCATAATCGTCAACAGGCGCAACATGTTTTTTTTTAATACACTTACTCGATAATCCCGCCGCTTTTAGGCACGCAATTGACATTTTCCTCACTAGTGCAGAAAAATGTGTGCTCGCCCCGTCACAATTTAATTACATTTATCGTATCAGACCACGAGGCGTGTAAGGCATAAGTGTACTGAAATAATTGTCACTGCAACACACGACTTCGGCTCTATAACACACTCGCTAACTGCTCTTGCGAATTTCGCCTCGATTGCAGTGGCAATAACAATCTTTCTGCATTTACATCAAATTGTACTATTTTATTCTATTTTGTCCTGTCACCCGTATGCTATCACTAACTCCTCTTTCTCTTTGCTGTACCTATAGTTGCAAAAGGGCTAAAATTTAATCCATTTAGTAAACACGGCGTGACGGCGTATAATCCCTGCATGTCCCACTTTTTAGATACGTTTTGCGTCTGGTTAATCTCTCGCAGAACGAACGTAACGGGCTCATGTGTGACGTTCGTTTGCAAGGGCGACAATCTGCACTATGTCCGTGCCGTGACACCGTTCGCTAAACTCCAGTATTTACTGTAGAGGCCGGCTTGACGGATCACTTGGCAGGGACAGGAATATAAACTAAGAACATATTTAAGACCACACGTCGCCATCAATGGTGTTTTGCACATGTATCGAGGGACACTTCGTAACACTTTGAAGTTCTGACAATAATTTACCACCAGACTATGTCAATTTAAATATAAAAGAAGAAATTGATTAAGATATCAACGCACAGCCAAAATTACAGAACCTTGGAGCGTAAAATTTTGCACGTGTTTTTCTTTTGAGCACTATAAGAGGACCTTTCAAAATTCACCCTCTAGAGGGATAAAACAGGCGTCTAAAGTTTGTAGGAGAATTCTACTTTCACGCGAGTCTTACATATTCAGTAACATTACAAACTAAAAAACCCTTTGCAACAAAAACTCGATAGTTATCAAGTCAGTTATTAGCATTTTGGTTCTCTAATTACGCAGTAGGTCAGGCTGTAGGCTCTTAGTCATATTTCAAGCGTCGTTGAATTACAAAGAAAACCTTTTGTGACAAATCAGCTACTACATACCATATTGTTATTTTATTTAGCCTATACTGTCCCACAGCTGGGCAAAGGCAACCCTCCATTCCTTTCATTGTTCCAGCTCTGAGCCACGTTTTGCCAATTCCTATGAAAGAATTTAAGTCGATCTAGCTTATACTGTCCCACAGCTTGGCAAAGGCCTCCTCAATTCCTTCCATTGTTCCTGCTCTGAGCCACTTCTGACCATTTCCGTCATCCCGTCATCTCCATCTTGGTCTGCCGCGACCACGTCATGCAAATACAGGGCACCAATTTATGTTTTACTGGCCTATCGCTCAATTGGCATCTACATACATACACATGTCCGGCAAAAATTTTGAAGTAGGTTCGTAAGTACCTCTACCTAAGTATACATATGATATACATCAATCAATTTAAAGGACAAGACGTACCTACCTACATAAGTATATTTTTCATTCCATCAAATTGTATAAACAATCGTGACGTGGGAAACATGGAAATAATAGCGACTCCAAATCATATAATTACCGTTAATAAGTACGTAGCTATTAAATATATGTGCGTGTGTGTGTGCGTGTGTGTGTTTTACGCAGAATTCACGCATCGCCTAGTTTCAATACAAAATTATTGTTTACTTAGCAAATAAAACTATTATGGAGACTACCAGCTGTGAATACTTTTGTAATACATATATTTCTTTATTTTTATTAAGTATCAGTGATATATTGTGATGGATGTATGTCTAACTAACGCTAAATTTAAACAGGTGATGTATTTTTGAAATCTGCCAGCCTTGGTGATACTAAAATTAACCGAAACATAACCAAATAACTGAAAAATATGCTCTACTCAAGTCTTAGAGCATTTAACTCAAGCACTTAATTCACCTACAATAATTTAGAATAAAAAAAACAAATAGAGCTTTTTGTTATTATTATTTTTAATGTTATTCAATGAGATAAACGTTTTGTTTATATCATCAAAGCTATTAGTTTTAATAGTAAATGATCCTACAACCTTAAGTAAATAAATGTATTTGAAAAACGGGACGTACATTTTATTATGTTTATGCTAATACGCCTTGTGCCTTCTTAATCTTATCTTACTTGGCAAACGATTTGTAATGAATGCCAGGCTTCAGCAAACTTCAAGGTTGTAACTTTCACGATAGTTTAACAAATAAATTCAGTTATACAAGACATTTCACTGGTGATCTCGTGACTCTATGCTCATGAAAAGGGTATCGTGATTTTTCTATTTCTCGGTCCGTGATCGGCGGGCCAGGCACGGCGGCTTGGCGACACGCGTTTTGTCGATAAGGGCGATATCAGCTACCCTTCATGCTAACAACGCATTCCAAATGTCAGAAGATATCGATTAGGATTCTTGTGACTCGATTATGTTGAAGAACCGCAGTCACTACACTAGCATACACTAGATTCGAAGATTTAAAAATGGAACACTAAATTGAAGTGACAACATTTGTTTTTTTTTTAGGTCACAACACGCGTGTTGCGGTATTGTGTCATTGCATCTTTTTACGCAGTGTCCTTTTTTTGCAAAGTCTATTAAATAAATAAGCATAAACATTGCGTGATCAAATTACTAGCGAAAATTTAATGCTTATTATTTTTAATAGGCACCTACCTACGTAAGTGTTTAGGAACTGTTGACCTTTGCTACTGAGTTAATAAAAATAATTATCCAGAGGCTATTTAGGTTTCTGTAACAATCCAAGCAAATAAAGTAGGCGAAATATGCGATGGTTATCAATAACAAAACAAGCCTATCCTAAACCAATCTAAATCCCTTTCTATGCTAAACTTTCCACAACCGGATAAAGGCGTCCCTTCATCGCATTAACGCTCCCCGATTTAGTCAAACAATCAACAAAACTAAACATTGACCATCCGTCCGCCAACGCAAACGTCATTTCATTAACCACAGATTATGTAAAACTCGTCACGTCGTCGCCACATCGTCCCATAAACAAGGTAGAAACGAGAAGTAAATACTTTTCATGACAACCACTCTCGCTTTTCCAATATAATAAAAGTCTATTTTACAGTTTTTGCACGTTATGCAAGCCTTTATTATTGTTTGTGGTAGAAAGCACAATGACCAATGATTCGAGCATAAAGTAATAAGACGAAAATGGCTGTTATGTCACGACAGTCAGCGTCTACTTACGTTGATCACGAAATCAATTGTCGGACATCGATTGACTCGATAAAAAACTAATCGTGAATAATAAATAGGTAAATAAACATTTTCTATAGAAACTGATTAAACACTGTAATGATTTTGTGAAAAGCCATTATAAGGTGCGATTGAAATTGAACTGGTGATTGACAGTTCTCGATGTCACCATGACATGTGGTAATGGCGCTGAAAAAACACAAAACAAAAGTTTAATAAACAAAGATCTTTTTATTCGTGTACGTGTGAAAATTAAAAACCGTTATAAAAGCGAGAGTGGCTAATTAAACACCATCTTGATGGAATCGCAAACGAGAGAAAAAATTAAAATTTTAAACAAACAATCTAGGAAACACTTTAGAATATCGTCCTCATCGTTAAATTATATCAGACTTCGTTAGTCGGCCATTGTTTACATTATTAACAAGACCTCCTTTTTGTTATTTTGGGTTGGAAATTCATCAAATACTTGAGAAGCGAGAGGATATCAAGCTTTACAGAGGGAAATCGCGTGCGATGTTGTCATAGATGTAATGACGACGATCGCTCTGCCAAAAAGGCTCGAAATATGCGCAGGCAAGCAAGTGTATAAGCGGCCTCAGCACTTATCCTTTGCGTTTCTGAGCAGCAGTGACTTTCGAACAATCCTGTAGCCTCATCATCATCATTTCAGCAAGAAGGACGTCCATTGTTGGACATAGGTCTCCCCCAAGTGTCACCACAATGAACGGTCCTGAACGTCACGCATCCAATGCATTCTTGTGACTCTCACCAGGTCATCGGTCCACTTTGTAAGAGCCCTTCTAATACTGCGTCTTCAGGTGCGTGGTCGCCGGTCTACGAGCAATGTGCCCTGCCGTATGGGCCACAAGGTAGCCTAATAGAATAATATGTACTATAGGTACATAACATATAGGATTAAATGTCTTTTGAACAACATCTGCAGAACACATGTTCTCGTCAACTACCGCAAGTTTCCGACAAGGAACGGTCTAAATAAAACTATGACTTTAGTACAAATTCTGAGACATATTTTATGATTCGCACGCAATCCATTCGCAATACCTACTTAAATATAAATCATTATTACTCCAATACAGTTCGGAATGAAAGAAGGATCGATCTAGAGTTTGTAAATGCATGAAGTACATCTTACAAGTAACGGGATATTAAGTGAAACAAATTAGATTTATCTGGAAAATTGCCAACTTGACTTTTTGCTATATTTTTACTTTCCTTAACTGCTCTAGTGCGAAAAAGGACTAAGCATCGTAGAACCAAAAGCCCAATGATTATTATTTCATTTAGAAAGAGAACTGTAAAGTTTTCTAATTACTTTTCAATAATAAAAGTCTACGGAATATCTATTTTGCAATTAACTTTACGACTGCAAAAGTCATAATTATATTACAGTAATGACTATTACACTTTATTACCTTAGTGTAATTTTCACACCGTTTCTGAAAGAAAAGCAGAAGTGGCTTAGGAACCTCTTCTATCGCTATTAAGATTGTGATTGATATATTTCGCACAAGTGCGGAAAAGCGTGGCAGGCTAGCTCCAACCGTAATCGGTACCACCTAAATTTATTATATCATATTAATTGTATCAGGCTAATTGCAGTGCTTGAAAATCTTGGGACTTTTACTAATCATTTTCGAGCAAGTGTGTTTAATAGATGAGCAAATGCCATTGTAATTTTACGGCTCGGATTGAACTATGCTTTTGGTTTGAACATGTAACCTCGGCTGCAATAATCAACTTTACCTGCTTGCATCAAAATGTGCTGTAGAAACTTAAAAATAGAAGACCAAAGCCTAAAACCAAATCAACTTAAAATGATTTTACAAATGGCGCCGCTTTTACGTACCACCAAGTTTCTATTGCATTCAACAAAAATGCAATATTATGCATGTTTTCATAACCTTAAAACTATCATGTCACATGTAATATGTAAGCAAATCGTATTAACAATAACACGAAACGTATTTGGTTGGAACGTGCCACCAAAACAAAAGCAATTTTACTTTTATTGCACTAGTGCTTTATTTTTATACAGGCGCGGAAATTTTAGAGCATCACTAGTCACGAATGGAAACGTAACTGTTTACCCGTGACAACGATAAAAAAAAATGTCTGCGTAAATATTAGAAAATGGTGATTACGTGTGAGGGCAAAGACTTTTACAGGTCACGAATCTAATTAAGATATAAAAGGACTTTTACTGCGTAGTAAAAATATGTCGGCAGTGGTGACTCAATCAGTGAGCCAGTAATGATGACCCTGGGGTAACGACCCCGACTTTAAACCATGAGCTTGCAGTCAGATAAGCGCTTTACTTTGGGTACTGAGGACAAAATTCATCAATATAACAAATCGAGATTTTTTTTATTATTAAAACAAAGTTGTCTTATCGAGATTATGCTTAATTTAGCGCTCAAAAGAAAACACGGTTTGTATTTGTTTTACATAATTGCGATTAATTTATTGGTGTATTTGGCCCTGAGTAAAGTAGGGTAACTTTAGCCCTGGGGTAACTTTGGCGCAAGCTTATTAAACATTGGGAGTGTCTGTTTGTATGTTTATTACTCTTTCATACTGAAAGTGATTAAGGGGTGCGTACTAAATCTAGTACACAGTTAGACCATGTCCTGGAACACTATTCTAAGATACTTTTAATTCCACAAGTATCTTTCCTTGGGATAATTTTTCCCTATCACGTGGAAGGATGTTGACAGCCGAACTATAAAAATATGCTTGATCAATAAACCCAACATTAAACAATGTTTACCAAAGAATCTTTCTAAAATTACTTTTAGAAGCGTAAAGAGATTAAAAGTAAGAATAATATTAGTTTTATCTATGTTTAAAGCTACGGTAACATCCCCTCTCGATGAATCCCGGCGTCGACACTATAATTAGTGGCTCCCATCACTGCGTCTAGTTCCCCGTCTATTTCTGACCGTGTTGTCGACCCCTGCCTGCGCACATATGGACATTCGCTTTTCCGCTAACACCATCGTATTACCATTTACGGGTAATGTGTGTGGGTGTCGAATTTACAAAGATGATGGGTGCGGTTGAAATGGGGTTGTCTACTGACTGACTTAACTAATCCGTTTTTTCGTGTTTTGGAATTAAAAAAGTTTAGATATAGGTTAGGTTAGTAAGAGAGTCTTTAATATTATGTGGATATCATCAGCCATGTAGAAAATTTCAAAAAACAAAAAAAAAAACGCATCCGGCGTGCGTATTCTACGCATTACAATAAATACTTATACGAAAAGAAGATTTCACGCATGCGGATGCTCCGTATGCGTGAATGAAATCCGCACGATATTTATTAAAAACTCCCCTATCTGGGATATAGTGAAGTCTCGTACTCGGGATCTTGCTCCACTCAGAGCGGGAATATATTTGTTGATTGTCCAATGAAAAAAAACGTAAGTTGTACCTAGCTTCTGATACAGGAGAAAAATCCACAATCATAGAAACTAACAAAGCTCAAAAATTGTAATGACACATCAACTCAATTCATAAACATTTACTATAATTCTCATCGGATGTCAAAAATTCAACAAAACATTGAAGCTTTCTACTCAAATTTATGAAGCTGTCAATACATCAAACTGACAAGAGCTACGAATGTTTAACATAAAAAAAAACTCAACAATATTTGACAGTTAACCTGAGCCGACCCCTTGCATCACTTTCACATGTCTATATGATACAATAGGCCACAGAATTAGGCCTTTCTGTCATGATTTTCCTCCGCTCAATGCAAAAGGCCTTACAGAAATTAATTTAATGCCATTAAGGCGAATTCACGTCTCAATCATTTTGTTTTATGCAATTCATTCGGTTTAAAACGTGCCGTCCTCCTATCACACCGTCACGTCTTCGAAATAATAAAAGAACGAACGGTGTAACATTCGCTTGAAAACGAAATTTTTCAACCGAGACAAAAACATGTGAAAGTTTTAAAAACATTTTGAGGAAGGCAATTAGAGATGTTTTTTTGTGAAATTAATTGCACATTACAGTATTGTACTAGTTTTTACTCGTGACTTTGACTGCATTAACTACTTTCTAGACACGATCATTGTGCACCGGAACACAAATGCGCAAATCGTGATATTTTATATTCTATATTTTAACATAAATAGTGAAAGTTCATGTTCGGCTCATATTTCTTTCTTTAAGACATGAATAGAGGGACAAGAGTTTATCTTTCTCGAGACATACCTATATATAACTGTTTTAAATTCTAAACTTCACAATATTTATAGTCCAAGTCATTCTACTTTATCACAGAAAAAAATGTAATCAATCCATTGATCAAGTCTTCATTACCTACTACAAAGTCAAAATATTTCTTACTTCACAAGCATAAATGTTTAGTAAAGAAAAACATTGAATACATCAGCCGCTATCATCGGGATGTCGTAAGCCCGAGGAAAGGGGTTAAAGTAGCACTATGGCACTCGTAAGATACGCGATATGCTAGCAAATTGTCGCTACAGACAATCCGTGCACGACTCTTATTTTTGTTCAAAAACTCTACCTAATAATTCTGAATATTTAGTTTCAAAATGTAACTCTCATTTTCGATTACGAGCAAAAACTATTTGTGTTGTCTATTATAAATGTAAACACATTTTAAAAAACGAACAACTTTTTGAAACGTCATCCCACGCCTCTTGACATTTCTTTTTTTTTCTGGCACAGGCAATATTTAAAACAGCCTAGCTGGCATAACCATCAAGCATCCAAGAATGTCCACACTTTAAGTGGCCCGAAGCGAAACGCATCCGAGGACAGATTTACTTACACAAATGTCAGAAATGTCAGCGGCTTGTTAAGGCACGTCATGTTTGTTCATACTTTAGTCTTTTTTATTTTATTTTTGGATTCTTTTTAGGCCACTTATGATTTTTACTGTTTTAACACACAAAATGTCAGATTTTTGCGAGTTTTCTATTTAGTTAAGCATTGTATTTGTATAGCTAATGCAAAACTTTACCAACACCTCAAATTCCACTATGCAACTCGTTCCTTTCTCCTTCGACTTTCGAAACAAAAAACAGGTGAAATCGACTTCAGAAATCTGCATCACCAATTTCCCTAAACAATGGTCAGCCATTTCGAAACCTCGGACAATAAGACACATAATTACTTAGCCATTAATCCCCGTTGCACAAGGAGTAGTCCTTTCACCTCGGTTGCATCAACGTGCATGCGGGAATCAGTGATGCATGATGCCACCATGACAATTAATGACACTCGTTCGAACTGCAAGATTGCGGCACGATGCAATTTGTTACTTTGACAATAACTCAGCTTTCTATGGAGACGGTAGCAGTTGGAATCAATTTCATTCTGCAATTAGTTGTGGCTATATGTGCCACCTTATAAGGAATGAATTCATTTGGAACAGATATTATTTATTAATTCAATTTAATGATGGATTGTAATCGATTCTTTTGATCAGTAAATTAGCTAATTAAAGTGAAGCTATGTTTGACGTATATTGCACATTAATAGTTGTATAAACCTTCATATCCGAAATGGGCCAATAGTTTCAAGCACAAATAGCAGTACCTCATAACTTTATCTTTCAAAGCAGTTGGGTTATAACAAGATTCTAAATTAAAAATTCTATTAATTAATTACGTATAATGTTCACACAGCGCACTGCTTCCCCTGCGGCTGCGGTCGCTGGTCGCCGGTCCCCGTGAGAATCGCACCCATTTGCGGCGCGGGCGCATCACGCCCGCAGACCGTGTCCACGTCATATTGTGTGCGCTAACGGACGAACTGACAGTTATTGTGCTAATGCATTTCCGTGTCTCTCGCAATGGTAATCATATTGGGAAAAGGCAGAATTGAATTGGAAAGCAGCTACTTTTCGATTCCACCTCTGATTGCTAGCAAGTCTGTTATCCGTCTTGCTATCAGGGAATGTTCACCGTTAAGGCAGATTGTCTTTATCGTACCGTGGCCACTCTAAGTACAAAATCTATGGACGATATCAGAGATTTGTGTGGAGTAATTTATGTTTCTGAGAAATGGTATCACTGAGTTAGCATTATGCAAATCGCAGAACGCTGATTTAGTTTCAATTTGTATCACGACGTTGACGTGAAAGTAACAAAGTACCAAAATATTTGTGCAGTCTGTCACCGGTACTAAATCAATCAGGCACTAACAGATGTTTGCTGGTCGTTTCTCCTATAAATCGTTCAATTTTCTCGAGCAGCGGCGTAGATGGCGGGCGCGTTGCCACCGGGACAGCGATAAGCGTTTTAATTAACTTTTCGTAATTTATATCTTTATTAGAAGCTCGACTAATGGTGGAGCGTGATTGCCAATAAGCGAGTACGGTTGATCACGATAGCTGGTGACTCGTAGCGGGTTGCTTTCATTGCAGTATCTGACGGAGAGCGTCACGTTCCTTGTCAGGGATTGCAGCGTGTTAGGGACGCGGTTCATGATGACTCGTGGTTTATTTATCACGGTGGTAAGCGTGCAATCGCGGCGAGCGGTGAGAGTAATGAGATGAGCGGAGCGGAGCGGTGCCTGCGTCTGATTGCGTCCGCGGTACTGCGGCGTCTTCCGCCGACCTAATTGGATGTCGGGCCTCGAGGTGCAACGATTGACATGTTCGATTACCCCATCGCCGCCTTACGGTTTATTTTGAGAACTGTTTCGGGAAAGAACATCTGTTCTGAAACGCATCGTTGCAAAACATAAACATGTCTTTGATAACATGTGATGTAAGCATTGTTAGATCAGTTTAATGTTTATTTCTGCGTATTTTTTTTATGATTTAACCAGTCATTATAATAGTAGTAAAATCTAATGCTTATCCCTCCTCATATTATTTTACGATTGACGTTTAAACTTAAGTTGCACATTACCGAGTGTCTATGGTTGGAGAGGAAACCGAGCGTCGTTTAAATAAAGAGTAGGCATCAACCGCCATAATGACTGACTTTTATTGCTGGCTTTCGATTGATAGTGTAATTGTGCGGTGGGTTATTAGAAAATCCAACGATTGCGTAGATTGCGTACTATGTCTCAATAAAATCAATTCCCATAATAACAACCAGCGGTGTATAGGTAATCGTCGGAAGTCGATGAATTAAGTACACGACGATCTTGCGGGTGTAATTACAGTGATCGAATCGAATCGTGAGATTCAATTTATGTATCGATGTCAGGCGGCGCCGCGCGGCGAGTCGATGTGGTGCCCGCATTGAATACCGAATGGTCGGTTACCGAGTAGCCCGTTTACGCGATAATGTTAAAATTACACGTTACCTAGCGAGTGCGCAATCACTGTAACCTTGTATTAGGGAGACAGTTCAGTAGGAAATTGACAGCATTACTAGAAGCGGCGTATGATCAGTATGATGGTCGATATTATCTTAACGATTTTAATTGGACGATAATTCGCTGGGTTATTGACTGCTAATGATAGACAGACACTGCTATTAAGGAAGCTGTTGATAATTGGTTTTGAACACTCAAAAAAATAGGAATTAAAGACTCTAAAATGGTAACGGTAAATTTCAAATATCGTCAAACGGGGTAAATAGAAACAAAATTTTGATTGTGAATTTCATGTCATTTAAAATTTCACCTCAAAGTACTTTAATTTACTATTGAAAAGTTCTATTAAAAACAAAGTATATTATTGAAAGTAAAAATAAAATATAAAATAAACATCCTAACCAAAATTTTGTTTCTACTTACCCTGTGTTTCTATTCGCCCCGTTTGACTGCATTCAACGTACTTATAACAACAATACGGTAAAATAAAAATAAAAAGACATCGACAGGCTATTTATAATTGCAAGGTTAGTGGCTAACAGATAAACATATAATTTAAATACAAATTAATCCTGCGGTTTTCCCGCATACGTAAAACCTTGCAATATTACCTATTGTCCGATAGCAGGACATTAGCCTGTTGGTCACGCCAACAACACAAATGTGAATGGTGCAAAATAAAATATTCATTTCAATCCTGAAACCATAAAGGTGCCTACGCACCACACCGTATTTTAAACACGAACGTGGTAGGAAAGTATCGAGCAAGAAAAAAAAATTACATGGACCACTAGCCCGCTGAAATATTAGATTTGCTTGTTTTGTTTCATTTAAAAAAAAAAAAACAACTTTTTCCTGCACTAAGAATTACTTCTGTATCGTGGGTGCGTTTGTATACATTTAAACTTTCATAACCCCAGACCAGATACGTATAGCTGGAGAGCTACTGAACCCTGGGAGTAACGGTCGCCCTGTAAGGTTAGAAATTTGTATACTTACGATTTATGGCATTCTAAGAGCAACAGCCATGACCTGGCAGGCGTCAGCCCTGCACAAGTATATGACAGAACAATTAGAAAATGCACAACTGATGAGGAAAAAAAACTTTATCCTGTATGCTTAAAATTTTTATATGTTTTCAAGTAAACGTCTCAGAGTAAATATGTACAATGCCAGGCGATTTTGAACAGCATAAGACCTTGACAGGCGAGGGGAAAGCTGCTAAGGGCGTGTGAGTAAGAGGTGTTGCGTGAACACATACAGTAAATGAAATTTATTTTATTGGGTTTTATGCAATCTACATTATTTTTAACCGACTTCTAAAAAAGAAGGAGGTTATCAATTCGGATGTTTCTATTTTTTTTTATGTGTGTTCGCGCATAACTTCGTCATTTGCCAACCGATTTGAAAAAATATTTATTTGTTGGAAAGGGTATACTTTCCGTATGGTCCCATTGTCACCAAATTGGGATCTGATGATGGAATCTTGGCGAAATCGAAAGAACTCTTCAAATTTTATAGGAAAACGTACAGTAGTTTTGGTATTTTCTATAACAAGTAAAGCATTTACGTTCAATAAGAACCATTTTACTATCAGATCTGATGATGAAGCCAAGAGTCTGGCACCGGACCTCCATAATAAGAAAATGAAATCCTGCCGTGTTTGGGCTTGTTGGAATTGTAACGATATGCACTTTTCAGGTTTACCTATCACTGATAATTAAATTTCAATAAGTGCAAGGCACATGACATGAAGGTAGCGAGAATTCGTTGGATTTTGTTTAACGAAATGATCAAAATGATGATGAAAGGGAACGCCACAATTATGGCGCATAGCCGTGTCCTCGTGGGGTCGATTGGCGGCGGCTATCTCTCGCGCCGGGTCTTGGAGGATGCTATGGTCTGGATTGCAGAGAGGTGGGAGGCGGTCGCATCCTTATGCAAAGCAATAAAGCTAGCAAAGGAGGAAACTGACCGCATAAAGCAACGGCGCTTACGCCCCAGACATCGCCAGGTTAATGCATGAAATCCCGGTAAGCTTTGGCATATATAAGATCCCAATTTTGTATATAATTCAGAAATATTTATCCATTTTTTATAATTTTTCAAGTAAACGTCTCAGAGTAAATTTTGGCAGTATAGTTTGGCACCGACTCCAAAAAATTTATATATTTTATTATAGGGACTACTTTTTAGTGTTTTTAGGGTATTTCGAAGTCGGTTTTAATTTTTTTGTAAAAAAATTTTTAATTATCAGTGATAGGTAAACCTGAAAAGTGCATACCGTTACAATTCCAACAAGCCCAAACACGGCAGGATTTCATTTTCTTATTATGGAGGTCCGGTGCCAGACTCTTGGCTTCATCATCAGATCTGATAGTAAAATGGTTCTTATTGAACGTAAATGCTTTACTTGTTATAGAAAATACCAAAACTACTGTACGTTTTCCTATAAAATTTGAAGAGTTCTTTCGATTTCGCCAAGATTCCATCATCAGATCCCAATTTGGTGACAATGGGACCATACGGAAAGTATACCCTTTCCAACAAAGAAATATTTTTTCAAATCGGTTGGCAAATGACGAAGTTATGCGCGAACACACATAAAAAAAATAGAAACATCCGAATTAATAACCTCCTTCTTTTTTAGAAGTCGGTTAAAAATAATGTAGATTGCATAAAACCCAATAAAATAAATTTCATTTACTGTATGTGTTCACGCAACACCTCTTACTCACACGCCCTTAGCAGCTTTCCCCTCGCCTGTCAAGGTCTTATGCTGTTCAAAATCGCCTGGCATTGTACATATTTACTCTGAGACGTTTACTTGAAAACATATAAAAATTTTAAGCATACAGGATAAAGTTTTTTTTCCTCATCAGTTGTGCATTTTCTAATTGTTCTGTCATATACTTGTGCAGGGCTGACGCCTGCCAGGTCATGGCTGTTGCTCTTAGAATGCCATAAATCGTAAGTATACAAATTTCTAACCTTACAGGGCGACCGTTACTCCCAGGGTTCAGTAGCTCTTGGACTAGTACAACTATCTGTAGCCCATAGATCCGTGCGAGAATCGAACTCGCGCCAACCGTCCGGGCGTCCCAAAGGCATTACCGATTCAGTGTAACATAGCCGTATTATACTATTGTGCCTGTCAACTTATTGCCAAGAAATTATGTCGCCGGAGCTGATATGCTCCTATGCATGCTACGATGGTGCATGGCTATTACTATTGATCGGTAAACGATCTAGTGACATAATAAAGTATGAACTTTTCAGTACCAATTTTTTTATGTCTCTCGTTCCTAGCACATGTCATGGCATGTAACAGTGTAGTGAACAATGTCCTTTAAAAACTCGTAGCCGTATTCTGAAAATAATGGCGATCGTTGTACCCCTTCAGCATACAAAAAGGGCGTAAGGGATGATAAAAACACAGCTGTCACTGGGGTTGCCAAAGATTAGGACTGGGATAGCGATTGAGTTGATACAGTATCGGAGAAATCTGAGCCCTTGTGTCTGAAATAGGGTAACGGAATTAAGTTATGGCGGAAAACGTGGGATGGAGATTTTATTGAAAGCTCTGTATATCAAGATAGACATATGACATAGTGATGGTTGTGGGAATCCGATGTATACGAGACGTACAAGACTGGCCGTAGAGGCGACACTTGAAGGAGGTCTGTGTTCAACAGTGGACGTGTTAAGAATGATAATTACCCAGAAATCTAATCTCCACATTTGACATTGTCCGCAAATTTGCAGGAGAAACCTATATCCAGAAGTGGGCGATAGTGTGTTGACATGTGTGATGATCTCTAGCTCCGCAGATGATCAGAAGATGGTCTCTAGCATCTCTATTTTTTCTTCACTTCCACACATCCACATCAAAGTCATCCTCTTACCGATCCAAATTTAAACACACACACGAGTCTGTTCATTCTATTAGTGAATCTGCTCAGCCTTTTCCCACTTAGGTTATATTCGACAAGCAATACTTTACTCTGCTGTAGGCATGACTATACTGACAAGAACAATCTTAAGTATAAAAAGAATTAGCCAATTTTAGTCCTTTAATATTCGTAATAGCTTAGGGAAGGTTTAAGCGGTGAGGACGAAAAAAAATCGTCGGTACGAAGTTTAACGGGACAGCTAATATTATTATAGATTTCACTAACAAAACCCCCAAAGTCAATGGCATGGACGAAGCACTGCATCGGCAGATCGTACTTATTTCGAAATTTCAACAATTCAATGAACTACAACGAGCGAGGGTCGCTAACAAAAGCCAGGCATTGATGACAAACAAACACACAAACGGGTGAACGCACTGTTGCCCAATGCTTTGTCAGCGCTCGTAACTCAGTCATCAAGCTTTAATTTAATGTCACTGTCAATACTAAGCGCTTTGTTCCTGACTAATAAATGGGCTGGTTTTTTGTGTGGTTAGCATAATGCGCTTTGTACGTAATAAAAGTTTTGTGATACCGGTCAACGGCAAAAGCTTAGAGGGCTGATCTAGTAGGGACTTGTCATAATTATCATATCCTTGTTTGAGTGATTTTATGCCATTTGTCAGCTGAGGTTTTCCCAATTGGTTATACATACTAGAGTTGCCAGGCTTTTAATAATTAGCGTGCTTCACCATCAAGTCATTGCTTAACATCAAGTGGGATTGCAGGCAAGCATTAGTTTCAAATCATTTGAAAAAAAAGTGATTCTAAATTGACCTTTGTTTTTGGATAGTAAATTATCACATAATTTCTACTCAACCCGGAGTGACAGTGTCAAAAATTTACGGATGACAATTATGCAGCGCTAGATGCGAAATTGGGCCTGATAGCCGACCTAAATTCTGTCGATGTAAGTAAGGTAGCCGAGATGCACAGAATCATAGGCTTATTTTCACCTCAACGAGATGGGAATCTCGATTCCAGCTCAATATAACATTTTGACTTTTGTTTTGGCAGCTTATCTGTATCATATTTTCAGTAAGAGTAAGACGTCCACCAATGCTGGACATTGGCCTGCCTCAAATGTATAGAAATCGACGGACCCCGTGCTTTTAGATATCCGAACATGCTGTAGCAATATCTCAATAGTATAATATAGTATCGGCAACTCCGCGTCTAAAGCGCGTATTTTGCGTACGGGTGGGACAAATGCGTTATTCGATCCTTACCAAGATTCTGTTTCCAAATGTTAGTAAGAATATGCAGCCTTCAAAGCAACCGTCTTCAAATTACAAATGGTAAATAAGTTCATCTATGTGGTATGACTAGGTACGAGTAAAATATATTTTTAGATACTCTAAAGCATCCTGTACAATCGAACGAAGGCACGACTTCAAGCAAGTCAATCTAAGTTTACCAGACACATTGCACTCGTCCCTTAACGGAAATGCATGGCATTAAACAGTACAAGCTTGTTTTACACCTCTATTTATAGTCCGCTGTATAATCTCAATTCACTTTTTATGGTGTGTTAAGAAATCTAGTTTTCTGCTCTCCTAGTAATAAAGATGTTTCGTTCTGTATCCTGTATTGTAAAAAAAAAGTTTAATTTGTTAGCTAAAGTTTTTATAACCGTACACCTATGGATGAACAAATTGTTTCTCGGTGGAGGACCACCCACTATGAATATTACTCTGTTTAATATTGTATTCCTAAATATAGCAACGTTTTAAATGTAGTATAAGTTTAGACACGTGTATTTTCTTGTGATAAATATAACAAAGGAAGCAGCATGTAATATACTCGGTACTAATACTTTTGTCCATCTACTCCTAATGGAGTTTATATTTACTTGAATGCTGGGACTTTGACTTCTTGTAAGTCCCACTGCTGAGCAAAGGCTTTCCATTATTCTCGGTTCGTGAGTCACTTCTTACCAATTTCCTAAGGAAAACATCGATTCTGCATAAACCAACAATAAAATACCGACGCAATTAACGATTCCAAGAAATTCGAAAAAAAAAAATACTGTTCTGACCCCAAACATTTAAAGACCCACTGAACCAATAAAATGACCTACACAAGTGAAAGGGTGACCAAATTATATCCTGTCAAATGCGGACAACCATAAAATCACCCATAAAACATCCCGTTACTTAAAGTAAAGGATGCATTCCACACGTGACCAAAATGTGTATGTCCGTTTTAACTATTCATATCGAAAACAAACGGTCATTGTATGCAGCGACTTGTAATTCCCTATAGGTAGGTTATTTAACAGTTTGAAAGTGCAATCGTTTACTGATGCAAATATTTCGAAATCTATTGCACAATGCATAGAAAGTCGCTGTTTGTGGTGCATATAGAGACTAGACTAGACCTGATAATCTGGACTGGACTATCTCGACAATTTTAGAGAAGTCAAGTTTTAAAACATCATCACAAATGATGTTTGTTAGTATTGCTAAAACTCGTCAACGGGTGGACCGATTTGGTTCATTTTGGTCTTGAAATATTCGTGATAGTCCAGGAAAGGTTTAAACGGTTTTAACGAAAAAAAAATGTGGTAAGCAATATGCCGAGCGCACCGACCTAGTTGCAAATAAATCATTTACGGTATTTTGGTACTTTTGAATTGACTAGAAATCATTCGGTCAAAAAGATGCTAATTGCATATTCCAAAGCGTAGGTCTCTATGGGGAAAGATGTGTAAGAAACTCCATGGACACTCTTCAAATAAAATCAAGTGGCAGGATTATTTCAAGTGAAGTTCAGCGACTATTCTAATCGATTGCCAGTTGAGATTGTGAAGCAAAATCAAAGTAGTTTAGTACCAAATTGAAATAGGCTCGATGTCAGCCACACAGAATTGAGAATTTAATGGTAGTATTGACTAGGTAAATTAGGCTAAATGAGACTTCTTGCTGGCTTACAAAGAAGTGGTGATATGATTTTAGCGCTTACCATGAAGACTGGTTCAAGGCAGTGCTGGAGAAGAATGACTGGAGAGACTTGGGGGAGGAATTTGCTCAGCAGTGGGACAGTAATGGCTAAATAAAAAAAAACTTTGGCTGCTGAAAATTGCAAATACAGTAGAATGTGTTACAGAGTTGCCGTGGACCTAACACGCAAAGAATAACTGATGTCTACCGGTGGGTTTTAGTCTGTAAAAGTCTGACAGGCTTTTTCACTCCACCCGAAAGCAGAAAGTCATTTTATGATATCAAAGGAAAAAGGCACTTTAAATATGTGTAAAAGAAAACTCTACAAGCAATTAGATTTCTCATTTCCCTCAAGAAAGTATCACAGAGGCATAAAATAAAACTTAATAACTGCACTTGAACGAGGCTTTACGAACTAATTCATATTTTACTGCTGCAATTTTGATTTTGAAACTAAGGCTTTCCCGTAAATGCATGGTTTTCTCTCAAACGGTACTGTGGTGTCTGCAAAGAGATCATATGACATATTCTAACGGACTGGCTTGATAGATGTTTCAAAGGATACATTTTGAAGTACAGGACCTCTTAAAAATTTGCATTATATGTGGGAACCACACAAGCCACGCTACGAGGAAAAACTTGTGGTTCAAAACTGGAACTCGGTGATGGCATACAATTTCTTAGTAACCACCAAGTATCGACTTACAGTGATAGACAAGCACATTCATAGAGACGATTTGCCAAATTACTGAAAAGTTAATACAAAAGTCCGCTGCAGCGCTTAATTGGCATTATGTCGTCTAACAAAACAAGTTCAACTTACAGAGCTCTCACACACGTGAACATCAAAACTGTACTAATGTCATCAATGTATATGTGTAAGGCCTGCAGATCATCTAAGTAAACTTAAGTGATTATACGGCACGTCTAATCTAGTGCGTAGTACATATCGATGCCACCAAGTAAGAATATTTTCGTATCGTGCAAAATAATTAAAAAAAAGATAGTCGTTGGTAGCCAGTTGATATATTTTGTAGTCTTGTAGTAAAACCAGAAACCAGATAAAACCCCACCACAAACATTAAAATAAATAAGAAAACGCAAATTGACAGAAACATTAATTGAAAACACTATCTTTGCAGTAAATTACTCTTCAAAGCCGATCAAATCGTATTTTAAAGCTTACCAATAAAACTGTATCCGTAAGAAACTAAATTAAAGGTAACATAAATCAACATTAAACTAACAATTAATTGGGCAGAAACAGACTTTTATGTAGCACATCCGTAAATAAAAAGCAGTGTCAATTAAAGAAGAAGTAAAATTTAAATAACAAACAATTAAAATCAAATACAAAAATAATGATAGTCGTTCAAAATGATATAAAATGTAATGATAGTTATTCAAACAAATAATCGAGTCGTAAACATCGATATAATAACATATCGAGTAATTACATTCAGAATCGACAGGATGCCTCTAATGCACATGCATATTTATATATACAAGCTCTTCCCGCGGCGACACCCACGATTTATTTCAAAACCCGTCCCCTTTACAGACACGTCTAAAAGATGCAAATACTCGGTGTTTACATTGACGCCTATGAAGTCAGTCAACTATTTAAGTCACAGTAAATATTATTGTGAAAATAAGAAAGCACTTCATTGAAGAAGATTCAATATTGTTGTTTAAGTAGACTACTTGAATGTTAGCCAGGTGTTCAGTAAGTGTCATCTCTAGCAAAATATTTGAGTTACTGCACTCAAATGAAGATGTATTGCTCGATGGGGACGAAAAGACCTGGTGTGAAGACGCAGCGTCAGAAGACCTCCCACAAGATGAACCGATGACTCCGATGACTAAGATGAAACAAGAATAGTAGTTATGGTGATGCTTGATGGAAGCCTATGTCCAACAGTGGACTCAAATACTTACAAACAGATATTGGAAACATACAGAATGAGAGTCCAGTAGCATTGCTTGCTATACCTTTTCAGATGTAAAAGAAAGTCACAATTTGGTAGTAAAAGTTACCGATTTAAATACAATTATTCATCCTTCAGTCTACATCCGAATTTACATGCGATCGGCGCCGCACCCTACATGTCTATTAACTGCCTGTTTTCTGTTTTTACTACCTTCTGTATGATACAGGGCTTTCACAAATTCTATACGAGATATTTTGCTCTACAGTACTCGTATGGCCATATTTGTATTGGTTTGCCAAAACTAAAGAACGAGTTGAAACCACTAATATCAAAAAACTTAATACAATCAAAATCATAACACTACCATCAACAAACGAAACATTCTCAGACGCTATCTGAACTACAGTAACAGCTGAACTCGAGTCCGTAACGAACAGACATACATAACACAATAGTACGGTATAGTAAATCGATACATCACGTATACCAGCGTATCTGATCACTCGTCAATCGAGAGGATTACTGTCGCGACATTACACATTATTTATGCATATTATTTCGATACGAGCACTCGATATCTCGGTTTTTGATCGATATCCATGCTGCTGGTATAGTGACCTGTTTTTATCCCGGAGCTGGTTTAACGAGAATTCAAATAACAATGCAGCAGTACAAAATACTGTTTCCTTTATGAGATTTATAAGTGAGATGCGGAAAACTAAGAAGCAGCCGTAATTAATCCTAATAAGAAGAAGGAAAGACTTATCAAAGAAAATCCCGTAATACTCAGTACAGTGATATTGAAACTAATAAACCACGATGCAAAACGAATAGATATCAAATTACATTCGATATTTAATGCAGCCTATAACGTCAGTGAGCAAAACGGCAAACCAATAACTATTGCCATTAATATAACTTAAAGAATGTGCTCACATCAATTCTAAGGAATAGAAGTTACGTCCGACACAACCAGCTGCTCCATTAATGTCATAATTAGAAATAGTCGCGATAAAGTAAGCACTGTACGTCCGTACAAACCGAACACAGTCCCATTCATAGCAGCTAGACAGAATCATTTTATAACGGTAACTAAGAAACTTAATAGTCACTGTAAATGTAGAATTAATTCTGTTTTCTATATGCAAAATATATAACGTTTTATTAGTAAACAAAGTATGGATTAAGTGACACCCACGTAGTGAAAGGAGATTTAAAAGATAACGCTAATGCATCCACGCGCCCTCTTCGCAGTTGATATGCATGAGGACAATGTAAATAAACATCTAATGAATTATACAGATGTTGTTTCAATCGAGTTCCATTCGACGATTGATCGATGACCTAGTCGTATTTGATCAACAATCGAAGCGCATTGTAGAACATGTATTTTTTACTGATGAAACAAAATAAGAGCTAAATGGCGCAAACTAACTACAGTTTTCCATGTCTCGTATAGTATTGAAAATTTCTGAAGTAAAAAGAAACACTAAACCTCGATTTGAAGAACTAGCTCAATTTCTAAACGCTATTCTAGTACTATTCTAAGTGAACACGTACAATATTGAATCGGTCGATACAGCAGCTGACTACATATTTAATGCTAAATGGTGCTATTTTCTCTTACGATACGTTGGAACACAGGCCCTGGTATAAAACGCCTCAGTAGGTAGCTTACCTGCAAAGAGAGAAAATAACATTAAGTATATGAAAACACATAGTACTGATTTATATCATTAGAAGCTGGTTGTAAAAGGTACACTTAAAACACTATTGAATAATAAATACGCAATATATGTCCATAACAAATAAGCTTCATTATGCAAATAGGTGCTAAAAAGGTGCATCTTGTAAGAGTTGTCAAACAACCAGCAATACTAGTTTTTGGTATCTAAAACTGGTAAAAGTACATGGTTAATTTCACTTTAATAAATAAAGCACAGTCATGTTAAAACAAAAATCGATTTCAATGTTAAAGTATTTATGTAGGAAGTAAAAGAACAATAGGCTATTAATCATTACAAAACATACAAAAACACAGGAATGTGTATAATTATTAACACAGTTAAAGAATAACACATGCAAGAGCAAGACACAAAGACAATGAATCACTCTGAAAAATACGAACCTTACGGAAAAGTTAACAAAGAAATCAAATTCAATTAAGTACATTGTAGAGTGCCAATAAAAATCAACCGACCACAAGAAAAGGATTACACAACGAGGGAGATTTTCACTAAACCTACTTACGCATATCAAATCGATTCAGAAACATTCATTGAGGAAACAATGGCAATCGCAATAGCCAAGAACAATGAACGGAAGATCGGCATACATTCATTGATCATGTAACATCTGAATTTGATTTAAAGATATTTGCCGTTGGTTATGGTCCAGCTAGCCCATGAATTATTGTTGTCTACAACGCATGGATTTGCGATGGAGCAATATGTTGCCATGCTGATAGTTCATATGTTATCGAGAGTATAAGTCGATATTTTCAGTAAATATATTGTTCTTAATTTTATTTTACAGATGGTGTCAACTTCTGAAAGTACTTTACCAGTACCCGATACAATTAAAGCTTTTTACAAAAGCCAGACCTACCTAAATTTGTTAATGCATTCATGACTCAGAAAAATAATTAGTAGGTTACGGTACCTAACTTCCTGGAACATCGTACAACTTTTGACAGCTCCTCAAACAAGCGTTTTAAAAACGCAAAAACAAAGGGATAATAAGTTTCTTCCGCTGATGTATATCAGGGATCGTCTGACAGACGGCTGCGCAACAAAGCTGAGATGGTTGTAATTTAGGCCTTTCACGCCTATGAACGCAAAAGACCGTATGTTTTGGATATACAACGCCTTGTAAACACAAATTGGTTATTACCGACGAAAGATAGATAGACGTTGAAACGCAGGAAATGATGGATCTTTGACCCGAATCAGAAATAACTGTGGAGATAATATACGGATTTACAGAACTGATTGGTTTTGATTTGAGGTTCTCAATTTTTACACCACTTTATCTTACAATAAACAGTTGTGTCGTAATCTCAGTCTGACAAGTCGTAGCCAATAACAATGGTAATGATGATGATCATGATGATGTTGGCACGTTTAAAACGGTAGTGCTTGATGATACTCGATCATTGAACAACGTAAGTGATCATAAATATCAGAATGCACGATTCGCCAGGCCATTTAACGGAGTTACAGTAAAATGATCGTCAATCATGCCTTGAGCCACAGCAAGACTTTTTGTGATCGAAATTATGAAAGCAAACTATGTATATCGATCGACTGCTACCATTGTTCGATGATTAATTTACTTGAGAATGCCTTGAATAAATTTAAATTACGGCCTGTTTATGGTCGTTTTTTTCTTTTTAGATTGAAGTGTGATGACATTGCAAATATTTGACCTACTAAAACAGTTTCAACTAAGCATCGAAGTTTCTCGATATCTTTTCAAAGCTTGCAAATTCTCCCATGCATCTTAATACTCGCGATGTTTATTCATACACTCCTTTGTATGCAAGCAGTACAATTGCCCTACCAATAAAATGAAGGCTTAGGTTACTTTACTGAACGTCCCATACATCTGAGTAATAGGTAATATTAAAGTTAGTTAATGCGAAGGTTGCCATTTGCACATTGAGATGCGCTAAGCACATAACGGCTTGAGAAAATTGCATAGTGGGAGGAAATTATATTAAATTCATCGTGCAGCCCTATTGTGTGTGGGGCTAGTATGCAGTGGCGCGGGCCGGGGAGCCACGCTGTAGGGTGGGCGTCCCCATTCATGGCTAAGTCTGAATAGGGCCATAAACGCAAATTGCAGGGCTGGCACAGAGGGCATTGTTGCACGCGTATTCAGAGCAGCGGTGTTGCGTGTAAGGGGGCCGTGTTGACGTGACGTCATGTCGCCTGCCTACGTTCGCTTGTTTTGTTGTTTCCGACATCAAAGTGTTGATGAGAAATGAATGAATGCGTGCGGATTTGTGTCACACTTTTTCTGTGGGAAATATTTTTACGAGAGATGAGAAATCCGTGTTGGTAATGAGACAGAAAAGAGAGTGGATATTTAGAATCATTACGGTAATTGCACTAAGAGTAACGGTGACAAAGAGTCCTAAAGTGGAGTTTCTCCGCTGTTGACCACAAAACAACACAGCCTTGCATCTATTGCTTTCAATAGACGCCTGTTCTACGATCTGCTTCGGACCGCAAGTCCGCCAAATTGCGGCCAATAAACACGGCTTGTCTTCGGGTTATCCCGTACGTCCGTTCAGCCGCAGCGCAGCCCACATCTGTGCACATGCACATTCTTCCACGCAGAAAGTTGGCGTATCGAAATTATCACAATTATTATTATTACCAACTTGATTTTCTGTGCAATTGTGCGTGCTTGCACCTTATATGATGTTGGGAGTGTATAATGGCGTAAGTGGAAATAGACTCATTTACATTGATCGTGGATCACTACAGTTCTTATCTATTTACCGTTTGCAGGGAGTTTCTTAACTGATGCTAATGATTTTTTTTTTATTTGATTTAATTTTATTTCTTTATTTGTTTTGATTAAAAATTTTATGTAATTATGGACTATGTCTGAATTAAATGATCTAATATTAAATAATATATGTATTTCGATGCTGTTAAATCTATTTATGTACTCGTAAGTTAGCCATTAACGATAGCAAAAGTTTAATCAATATGAAAACATGTCATTGACATTATACGTGTAAACATTTTACAGCAATAATTTAGCATCATCACATCAAAGAGTGATCAAAGCACGAACCATTACGACATGATTACTTAGCTGTAAATTTATGATATAAAGGAAATTGCAAGCCATAAACAGTACAAACGGTTCTAAGATAATCTTTCACAAATATTTTATAGGAAAATAAATTGAATTATGCCCTTTGCATCGAAGAAGAAAGGCAATCCAGATTTATATAGGAAATGGTGATCGTAACAAGATTAAATTATTATTGTTTCTTTTTGATAGTAATTAGATTTGCCGGTTTAGGAGACGAAACTTGAAATATTATAATGACAATTGAATAGAGAAATAACGGGAGACATAGGCAGGTTTATAGACTCAAGATCCCACAGCTGTCTGACATGACTTATTTTCACATGGATGAAACCTTCCGACACCCAGTGCGACTGCAGTGCTCCTGGCCAAAAAATGGCCTACCTACTAGAGCGCCTAAAATGTCCCTATAAATGCACTCTGGAGGACGTATAAAACGCAACTAACGTCGGTATAAATGTGGCAACAACAGATTTTTAGCCATAGCTCCAACGGTCATTTTAGTCCAACTTTTTAGACAACAGATTTACGGCTCTCAATCGAAGCGAGATAGATAGGTAAATAGAATAAATATTTATTGTACACCAAAATAAAACAAAACAAACAACAAGGGAGGGGCTTACCTCTACCACAGCAAATGGTTTACCTTATTAGACGAGTAGGGACTATATTTGTAAAGCTAGAGTGGACAGGCTCTTAATAAACTAATGGATTCACCACCAACGATTGCAGTCAAAAAAATATATTTTCCTATTCGAATTTTATGACGACTGAAATGCGTGGGTGTTAATCGAATTACAATTATAAATTTACTACAATCGATAAAGTTTGATGGCGTAATAGTGTTTAGGCGAGTCTACCCGACTATCACAGGCATGCACGTGAGATACCCTCCAATTACGATCACTCTTACCGACACGGTTCGTTTACTCGACTATTTAGAAGTTAACTCGAATTCTGAGTGATTTGCCGCTATGCAACGTCGAATAGTCGATTATTCAATTGAGGTATGAAACTCGATTAAAAAGAAAATCGAAAAGAATTTATTTATTGATTTTACAATTACAGTTACACACCTACAGACTTATAGAGTACTTATCTATATATATAAAACGAGAACCTGACTGACTGACATATCAAACGCACAGCCAAAACTACCAGGGTTAGGAGCGTAAAATTTTGCAGAAGGTTTCCTTTAATGATGTAGGCAAACACTAAGAGAGATTTTTGCAAAATTCGCTCTTCTTATAGACATAACGGGGGTCCAAAATCCAAAGTTTTTATTTGAAGAAACCTGGTTTGTCGCGGTCAAAACTACTGTTCCTTAAGTCAAAAGTGAATTACTTCTAAGCAAGCGTGCTCCATCGTCGACCACATTATCGCTTACCATCAAGTGAGCTAGCGGTCAAACGCGAGCTTATCAATAAAAATAAAAACTAAAAGATTTTAATTGAATTCATAAATCTATTTCAGCATTTAAAATATTTAAAAGGTAATTTAATTAGATTTAGAACTCCAATCTATGGCTTACATATTCGGAAGCAGCTCATTAAAATTCTCAACAGTACCTATAATTAAAGTTTTAAAATTGCGTGACTCGAAAGACAATTAAGTAGCCTCTTTTAACTGGTTTCCTGTCAATTAAGTCTTACTAACAAAGTACATATTTGTTCCCTTATTCACTAACCGAACAAAGGAATACTTCGAGTCATTGAAGGGTACAATTGATAATATTTCTTTCAACAAAGTTTTGTCTATATGTACTTATCTTTTTATTTTTGTGGTTCCGTTGCCAGATGGTAAAAACGGAACCTTATTGTCAAGGCTCTGTTGTCAATCTGTCTGTCATCAGGCTGTTTCTCATGAACCATGATATCGAGCTAACCTATTTATGTTGCCGCTCCAACAACAAATACTAAAAAAAAACAGAACCAAATCAAAAAGGGGCCCAGGGTCTCTGGGCTTGGCCCCAGTGCGAAAGGGGTGTGTAGTCAGTAAGAGTATGACACTGTTTCCCGCATTGCCCAAGAGCGGGATTGATCATTGGATGACTTATACGCCCACCATAAAAAAATCCCATACAGCAAAAACGTGATTTTATTGCCGTTTTTTGCCACGGAATCCTTCGTGTACGAGTACGACTCACGCTTACCTAGTTTTTTTTAAATATATTTTCTATCTTTTAATCCGAACACCTGTTATATTAATTACTGTCAAAGTTAACTATCGCTGGAGAGAGATTTTAGCCGAAATGATAGTTTGTAATGACGGCACCAATTTGAGAAGCAAATTGACTATCTACAATTAAATGCTATCGAAAATTTATATTTGTTTATTATATGAAAATTGTACACAAATTGCAAACATTAATTACTTTGGATATGTGTGTATGTGGATTGAGTGGATTAATCTATCATTACATAGTATAAAACAAAGTTGCTTACCCCCTATGTAGGTATGCTTAGATCTTTAAAAGTACGCAATGGATTTTGATGCGGTTTTTTTTTATAGATAGAGATTGAAGAGGAAGGCTTATGTGCATAATACATGGATAATATATTCAATATCAGTACCCGTGCGAAGCTGGGGCGAGTCGCTAGTATATATATAAAAGAAGAAACTGACATATCAACGCACAACCAAAACTACTGGGACTAGGAGCGTGAAATTTTGCACAAAGCTTCCTTTTATGACATAGGCGAATACTAAGAAAGGGTTTTTCTAAATTCAGCTCCTAAAGAGAGTTAATGGGGGTCTAAAGTTTGTATGGAAAACCCTTCATTCACGCGGGCGAAGCCGCTGGCAGAAGGCTAGTTTATTATAGAAATGGTTATAATAACCCAATTGCTTAAAAAAAAGATGCTGTGTATTTTTTTTTTATTGAGGCAATATTTTTTTTATGTCAGCCTTTCCCATTTCACTCTCGATATCAAATGAGGCTTACGTAGAAAGTATATTTCTTGAGGAAAAAGCCAGCGGTTTTTTGAGATACACATTGAAGACTACTAAGTTATGTATAAACCAGGAATTGCGGCTACATCCTTCACTGGGTAACGTTCTTGGCTTGGATCCAACTTGACAGAAACAGACGCCAAATTGCGGAACACATCAAAGATTTCGATCAAAGTCGTTCATGAATATTGACACATTTGCCGCTAACATAAGCCTTAAATTTGATCGTTATTGTAACTTTAATGTGTTTACAATAGACACGCAGCGTATAAATTGAACCAAATGGCTATCGACCTTTAATGTCAATGATCTTTAGACCTGCGCGTAACCATAGCAAAGTCGGCCATTTTAGTTCAACTTATTGTCCGCGTAGGTACTTTAAAACTACGTCTCCTTTCATAATATTGTAAAACAAAATTTCCTACTATCTAGTAAGATTTGACCCTACTGCAGGGTCGCTATTATGGTCGCAATAGTTTTCTGACAACTCGTTGAGGCACAGGGACTGGGCTTGGTCCGGACGGTTATCAGACCATCGGACGGCGAGCTACTCATGGGGTATTATTTTCTTGGACTAAGTATCCTCTTTCACGCAGGTGAAGCCACAGGCAGCAGCAAGTACTGTCATAATAAACAAAAAACATTCTTCACAATTCATCTCAAAAGCCAAGTTCTCCGAGAAAGTCCATTAAAAATGAAACTTCAGCATTCCACAGACAATCGATGACGAAGCAAATAAACTTGATAGAGTGGCTACTTATAATATTGTACAATGCGTGTAATATCTTCATTTATATACACTTCCATCTTGAGTGAAAGTTTATAACTTTGTATAAGTAGGGTGACATTGCATATTTATTATGCTTTTTTCCTATCAATCTCTGTATTACTTACTAGTGTTGGATAAAAGGTCTTTTTATCCTCCTACATTTGTTTTTTTTTTGCTGCAAGACACTCGTCATGTTTCTTTACAGTTCTAAATATCATTTTATATATTTACTCATTAAAACTGTATAACTTATGTAGCACTCAGGGATAGAGCAACTAAATAATCATTTTCCTGCCCTTTCCCCATGTTATTTAGGGTCGGCGTAACACATTTTCTTCTTCCATTCTGCCCTGTCACCTTCTTATTACTCCTCACACAATCCATCCATCTTTTCTTTGGTCTCCCTCTCCATCCATCCATACATGTAGAGCATAGAGCAGTTACGTGTTGGAGAAGAATTTTAAGATTCGGTTCAGCAGTTTCAAAGATTACTTCCTACCAACTTACAAGTTTTACCTATTTTTTGTAATATTAGTATAGAAGTATAGGTAAAAGATTTAATGGAAGTAATTACCCGCAGCCGCGTTTAACATTAATTGAGAAAAAAATTAACATAGAAAGAAATTATTGCTAACCGACTTATTTGCCAAATAATAGTTATTTATATCAATAAAGATATTGCTCCCAACAATTTTCTCGACCGGCACCCACACTATAACTTCCCCACTTTAAGTTAAACGCAAAATGATAACGTTACCAACATTTTATTGCCACCAAGATCTAACCAGTACCTTACTCGGTAAGTCCACGAATATATTAACCTTAAAACATGTGTTTTAATGAGTGCATTGCGCATATTTTAATGTTTTCCGAGCCACGTTCCGGTTTCTTGGTCCTATTTTCATAGATTCCAACTGTACGCATGCAATAGAAAACGTATGTGTGCTGGAAGGAAAATAGAAACTAGTGATGTTCCTAAACTATTCGCATATCGATGGAGCAAATAGACCGTCAAGAAAGTCCCACATCTAACGAACATAATTTTATATATTATCTAGACTAATATTTCCAGTTATGATTGACCTCTAGTAAGCATGGGAACGTATGGTCGTGAGAGTTCATAATGTGGCTGGAATCCGGTTCACAGACCGCAAAAAAAAGTAGATATAAACAGTGAATTTCACATAATGGTAATGAATGAAAAAGTTGTATCTGCTTAAAGTGCAAGTTATAAGCGGTATCCTCACAGTTAATGTCAATTTAGGTCTTAAAATTGACAGATCGATTTCGTCGTTAAATAAAATATGACTCAGCCACCACACGCAGTGTTTTATTAATGAAATCGTTAGAGTATAATCGGACTAAGATCGTTCATCATCATCATCATCATCATCTCAGCGTCAGTCCCGGTTGCTTCCTTGGCTTTCACCTCGGTGCCCGGGGTCCGCTTTCCAACTCAAACTCCTCCACTTCGCTCGGTCTTTCGCGTCCTTTGCCGTAAGCCCATTGACACGCATATCGTCTCTTACGACGTCGATCCAACGCCTCCAACGGACTAAGATCGTTACACAAGTGTAAAAATCCCGAAAAAAAGTCAAATCTGTCAATTTTATGAGTCATCTGTCAGTTTTATGAGTTATCTGTCAATTTTATGAGTAATCTATCAATTTTATGAGTCATTTGTCAATTTTATTAGTTAAATATATGACAGTTCACCTGTAACTGTCAAATATTTAACTCATAAGATTGACAGACATCACTTTTGTAACTTTCATAAAAGTTTAATGTGACACAGAGCAAAACAGTGTTTTGTAGTTGGAAATTTAACGGTATCTATGATAGAATTATAATAGTTATACAAGTGTATGAAAATCCCTTTAGTAAAAGAAAAATGTCACAGTGTGAACGAATGATATTATGACCCATCTTCTCAGTGACCCCACTTGCTAGATAAATTGGTAATTAAATTTTATGTTTATTAGGTTACCCATCCACTTAGTGTTATTTGCAGCGGTACTTAACCCCGTTTATTAATTATTTAAATATATCATACTGTAGTGCATAGGCGGACTTTAACAGCAAGTATTTCACTACTAAACTAGCTCTTAAAAAGACTAAACTGAAGTAGGTATAAAAAATGTGTTTGATTGCGATTCCACCCTATGGTAAGCAGTGATGCAATTCTAATAGCGAGCAATGGGCAGCTCGCTATCCCACCGTCCAGAAACCGTCTGGACCTAGCCCAAGCCGTCAACGGCGTCTCAAGGAGTTGTCAGCAAAACGTTGGTGCCCAACAGGGTTGAACCGTAATGAGGCCAAGGATAATTTTCCAATAAAAAAATATAGTAATATAGAATAAGGGTAGAAAAAAGACTGATTAATATTAAAACATTTTAACGCACACAAACTGCTAACACGAGGACTTTAAGTAGTGTAGTTCCGAATTTTCACCTTTTAGCTTTTCCCGTCCCAACAAAACTCAAGACAACCATTCGAACAACTATAAGCAGCTTTCCTACACATTCGCTACTTCATTATACAGATCGACTGATATCATTACAAGTCGACACCGCACAACACGAAACAAATTCACATCTAACCACATTACAAATGAGATAAATTTACAATCTAATATCTATGCACACGATCAATCAATGAATGTCCGTGTAATTTCAACGACCATTCATCACAAACGGCTCGTTCAGACAAGAATGATTGCTAACTGGCTACTGATCTAGCGAAATTAGCTCACTCAGTGTCAATTACACATGATATCGAGTTTCGTTGCGGGATAGTATCGCGTATCAATGAAAGGGAAACGCCATTGTTTGGCTTGAACGGTAGTTGTACCGCAAAATATGCCCATTGTAACGGTATGTTATGCTAGTCGTCGCACAAAACTATTGTATGGGTTTTCGGTTTGACGTCAACGAGATATGCAAGGCTGGGGGTTTTGAGGGTTTGTTTGGAAGAGTGACCGCGACACATGTCACTGAAAGGCCAACTGAAGAGTGTATTTTATGCATAATTTCAGTCAGCAAAAGTCTGATCTCTCGCTTCAGTCCAAGCGGCGACTTGCTCACTAAAACATGCTAAAAACATATATAGTTTTAAGCATATTGAATTTGTCACATATCAAGTTACCTACAAGTTCCAAAAACTTTTTTATCTTAATTGTTGTAAAAAATAGCTAATTAGTATCCGAATACAATGGGAAGAAAATTTTATGTATTAAAAAGAAAAAAGAAGATGTTATTTAATGATGACCATAACAATAAAAAATGGTAAACTTGGGTCGCCATTGCCAGTTATTGGACCTTATTTTTCTGTGCAAACCCTTTAAGATACCGTTCGTCTGAGGAAAACAGGATTACAAAGAAAGAAAGCACACACCGCCTGTACAACGTTTCGTACTAGCGTAGTTAAAACTAGTTCTCACTGAAGTCAATCAAAACTAGTTTTAACTAATTGTGAGTGACTGTAACATGAATACGGGACTTCATATTTGCTGTGTCTGTTGATATAGCTATTCGATATGAGTCGCACGTCTGGCTCAGAGCGGTTATCCACAACAAATATTAGGCACGAGAGATGTCTTATTGAGTGGTATATTTGAGCATACATTTCTACATGCAGTCTTAAGTATTTGTCTTACAACTTCAAGTGGTGATTTCGCAAATAATCATTAGTTGATTTACTGTGATATCGATTATATCTATTTTTTTAAGTCTAATATTTGTTGCTTCCTAAGAAAGATGGCTACGGGATAGTTCTAAAGAGTTTTCGCAATCCTGGAACGTAAAGAAGAATTCAACTGTTTATAATCAAAAAAGTCTTTACTCACTAAAACTTTCTCTTTCTCTCTCGCTCTCTCTGTCTCTCTCTTTCACTCAGAGCGAGTGAAGTTATTTATTATTACCATCTCAAAAAATATGGTATTAACATTTCATCATCGCCATCATCATTTCAGGCGAAAGGCCTACAAAGACCACAACGAAAGGCATCCATCACATATCTGTGACTCTCACCAGGTCATAGGTCCACCTTTTGGGAAGTCTTTCAACACTGCGTCAACCTTTCATGCCCATCGACACATCTGGTCTGCAAGATAGTTTATTGTATTCCAAAATTATAGCACAATTCTTTCAAAATACCGCCTTAAGTCTATAACAATGGCAGTATTATTATCGATTAGGACCATTAATTAAGCATATTTCCTTCATTCAAATAGAAAAGAATCGAACCACTTTCTAATAATAGCTAACAAATAGTTATTTACTGAATCTTTTACCGTCCATTTAGTAAGCAAAGCACGCGATGTGGAGTGCCCTCTACAAATTACTTCACACATTATACAAATTGTGTTCGGCGCCGTTTTGTTAGCAAATTATCAGTTAAACAAACTTTTGAAGTGGCGCCGCTTTTAAGGATACTAGTTAAAACTGGTTTCGTTATTAGAATAGTGTTGTACACTTTCATTTGTTGCTTTAATAGGAACAACTGATTAGGGTTGTTTCGACTAGGCTTGGTTTTAATGCGTTGCCTTATTTATTTAAGCAGTATTGTAAACCAGAAATAACTCTTACATCGTAGATGAAGATCATCAAAATAAACTCATATAGGCAAGTCATTTGACATCTGTCAGTAGGACATACATATGTTTGTTTCGAACGGGAATAGAGCCCACAATCGCTCCGCCAATACGTTATCGTTTTATTTACCAAATGATTTATATGAAGTTTTCTCAAAATCTGTCGAGCTGTTCTTCATTTATCACATTTTTCTCGAGCGAAGCCGCGGGCAAAAGCTAGAAACAATATAAATATTAAAGAACCGGTAAAAGATGCCGAGATTCCTGCGCTTAAAAATAAAGCAGCTATTTAAGGAAGAGTTTATATTATAAAACAAAAAAAGCACATTAAATGTCTTCGAATTCGGAAGGGTCGTGGCATGCGGCGTGGTAATCTAAAAGTAGACCAAGTTTATGTGAAGTGTAGACAATAAGATGGATGTAGTCAGTATCTAAGGTAATTGTTTGAGAGTTATGGATATAATTACTTACTTATTCATTGATGGAAAGAGATAGAGAACGAAAAGAAAAGATGCATCATTACATAGTATAAGACAAAGTCTGCTGTCCCTATGTATGCTTAGATCTTTAAAACTACGCAACGGATTTTGATGCGGTTTTTTAATAGATAGAGTATTAAGAGAAAGGTTTGTATGTATAATACATGCATGTATTTAATATCACCATTGCATCCGTGCGAAGCTGGGGCGGGTCACTAGTATACTATATGAGGAATGATGGGAAAGAAAAGGGAGTTTATGATAGCGTGACTCTGCAAAAGGGTTGAAGCCTACTGGAGCCCAGGGTCTCTTTCTGAAAGGAAGGCTTGGCCCCAGTGCGAAAGGCGAAGTAACGGGGAGGGGTGTTTAGTCAGTAAGAGTCTGACACTATTTCCCACTCTGCCCAAGAGCGGGATTCGTCATTGTCATACAACACAATAATTCAAAATAACATAAAACATTTACAAAACAAAAGGTTCAGTACACTAATTTAAATCCAAAAGTATTGTAGGTACTTTAAAACGGTCATTGACTATCCGATGATCCGTAAAATTAATGTTGATCAACATTTTAAATTGTTTCCGAGATATTTGCAAACAATGCCTTCAAAAGGAGGGACATCCTAAAACAATTGAAGGTCGGGGACTCAATGTATCAATTAATGGAACATAATAAACCGATCACACAAGTTATTATCGTCACACGAAAAGTACAGACAACTCTCATATCTATTTCGAAGAGTTATAGAGACGATAACAGTGTAAAGAAATCGGTATGATTGGAACGTAATGTTGTCATATCCGTTACAGAAGCTATGAACCGTGGCTAAGAATTTATTGAATCTATACTTAACATTATAAAGGCGAAAGAAACTCTGTATGTTGGTTTGTTTGTTACGATTTTACACCTAAACTGCGGAACCAATTTTGAAAAAAATTGGTATACTTAGAGATAGATTGGATGTTGGAAATTAACATAAAATATTTTTTTCATAAAAAGTATTAGTACTATGTCAAACGGCTAAGATATTTTTTTTTAATTAGCTGTTTGGAAGGTGAAAGGGGAGGCCTTTGCCCAGCAGTGGGACACAAAGTAGTCTATTAAAAAAAAAATTAGCTGTACCTACCTACTAATGTTAATTAAGAATTACTCCTGTATCGTATATTAAAAGACTATACATAATTTTTGTCCCAAGCGGGAGTTAAACCCGCGACACGCAGCGCAATAGCAAATAACCACTGAATCACGACGTCACTATAACATAAGTACAGGTTATGAGATAGAACATGTGTGTTCATGTAGCTAATATGCAAGTAATTTCATATATTAATGAGTTAGTAATCGCTTAATATTAGCAAGACTAGAAATTATAGTAATAAGATTTAATACGCTAAAGAGAAAGCAGGGTACATCATAATTATTTTTATAGATGCTAAATTATATTTTGTAATTATTCTTAAATTTGGCAGCTGCTAAATTATCTCAAGTAATTTATATTTTTGTCCTGATTAAATGACTGCGAGCCTAAATCGCTAAACTTGAATAAGGGGTATGTTCTTTACATGTAGGTATCCGATTAGGAAGGGTAAAGGGTTAAAAAGGGGGTAACTTTGTGTGGAAAAACCTTCTTTCACGCAGGTGAAGCCGACTGTTCACTCTAGCCTTGAAGACACCTAAATTAAAATCGGACGGAAAGTCTGCAGCTAGCAAATACTGTTCCAGTCCCTCGATGTACGCGGTATAAACCAAGATGATGTAGATGAAGTGTCACCAACTGACATATTTTGGCCTTGTATATAAAACATAAATTGTCATCAAAACAAGGAAGCGAGTAAAACTACACAATAGTTCTATAATTGTGAAATAATCCCATAAATTCTGATCCATTGCTACTACGATCAAATAATTACACCAATCAAAATTACATCGGCCGTAGTACGAAAATGGCAAATTCAATACTAAATTGTTTAATCGCCTACAATTTAACAATGATTGTTGAGACTTCCTTAAAACCATGATACTGTTTGCCTTCTTAGAACCGTGAGTAATTCTGGTGACTAACTATTAAAATGAAGGCTTTGTTTAGATGAAAAAACCGTCCGTTTGCGTGTCTGACCAAGCGCGGCGAAGGGTTCCGTGTGCTAAAAATTTATTAAAAAAAAATAAGGTTTATGTTTGTACTTAAAAACACGCATAGGTACCTATTCAATTTTAAATCTAGAAACGCATATTAATTACACCTACGACGAAACGTCTCTTAATGTTTTACTATAATTATAATCCTATCCAATACCAACTATAATTATTATTACCATATTTCTTACTTTTTATTGATATACAGTTTATTGTACACCAATATGTACAATTAGAACTCTAAATATACAATCGGCGGTCGTATCGTATTCTGCGATCTCTTCCAGGTAACCTAACCTGGAATAGATATAGGTTGCCTGGGCATAAGATTGAGTTGCACTAATTGTTTTTTGATCTCTCAGTAACATCACATAAATATTATAAAGGTACAACTTTGTAGGTATGTATAAGTATGTATATTTGATAAACTTTTGAGCTCAAAAAACTGACTGCCTAAGCACCCTTGAGATAACTTTTTACTTTCACACCAGCGAAACAACTGGCAAAAAAAAATCATTGTAGGTATATGAGGATTGCCAGCTCTTAGATAATTAATTAGTCTATTGTAAAACTCGATCTGTTTACGGAACCCTAAAAGGTAAATTCGTGTCACAAGTAACTGTAACACAAAGATAATGACCCCTAAGTGTCCGCTCTTTCAAAATATTATGAAAGTAAGTAGGTAGTAGAAGGTAACCGGCTCCGCTTTCATCTCAAAGATCATCTAAATCGTTTGGATCACATTTTTCACCGTTCAAAGGAAGCTTTTAGTTCAAAATATTTATCTTTTGAACTATCTTCTTTTGTTTTATTTTTAATGTTAGAAGTAACTTTGTTTGTATCTTACAATTTATCATTGCTAAACACATTTCCGTGCCGAAAAGTTTAACGAACCCGCAGACAGGAGCGACATGCCGAAGTTTCAACGACCACCATACCAAACAACATCATCATCATCATTTCAGCCGAAAGACGATCACTTTGGACATAGGCTTATCTGAACAGCTACCGCAACCCTTAGGTACCAATCGGTCTACCTTGTGGAAGGCCTCTCAACGCTGCGTCTTCCGGTAGGACCATTTGTTCTACGGCTACTTAATTTTAGCGATTCTTTGGGCCATGGTTCTCCTGCTGATATCTTAATTTCTGATGTGATCACGCTCCGACACTCAGATTACAGCTATTTTCATTGCCCTTATTTATGAAAAGAAGTTGTCCCATATAATAGCCGTTTACGAAAACTATAATTAACACACTAAATGCCTTTTTAACTTCAACAGATACTAAAGTTGAAGGAACATTTATAAATTATAAAATCGTAAACTTTAAACTATATGAGCAAGAAAACCAAGTTAATATTGTTAACTATCTGTGACATCGCACGTCAGTAGCTATTACTGTTCCTATCTAGTTAATCTAAGTTTCGCGACCTCTGATGTTTTACTTTCGTTTACCTACCTACCTCAACTTTTGCAAAAACAAGTACGGAGAATGCCTACTGTAGGTAACAATCTACACGAAATTTAAATAAATAAACATTTTGGTTGTAGTACCCATCACCACGAGCATGAGAGCAATGAAGCCGAGTGGTAAAGGCTTACGAGTTGTAGGTCGCAGCTTCAAAACCCAGCCAGGCGCATTACTTTGTGTAATTTATTTCATAACCACTGCTCTCAAAACGGTGAACGAAAACATCGTGAGGAAACCGTCATGTCCTAGAACTAAAAATCCGAACACATGTGACATCCACTAGTTCTCCTTAGATTAAATAACTTAGCTCTGGTTCGCGATAGGTGAGTCAGACTTCTACTGACTAAAACCTTACCTTTTGCACTACACATGATACCCGCCTACACTATAAAGCGCACAACTTGAAAAGCTATAAATTTCCACATGCACATTTCCTCTAATGGTACTTCTGCATTTCACCGCATTATTGCGCCATAACTGTTAGTGATGTACGTGACAGATGCGCGCATAACTCTCAGCGGTAATAAACCCTATCTGGATGTAGATCATCGTGCACCTGTAAATTTAGACGTAGCATGCGCATGCGCAGCGCGCACGCTTCGCTCACTACGCGACTGTCATCCCGTTAAAGAACGTCACACACGGCAGCTTTACTGTGAAATAGTATAGCTTAGCAAGACTGTGGGAAAACCTCTAAATTAACAGAAGCCTACGACCAGTAGAGGCCTTTGGCTGTCATGATGACAAATAATAAATATGATGGTAGTTCATATAATCTTCTCCAGTACGAAGCGATACGAAAATATTCTTGAAACGAGTTTGTCAATATTTACGATTGAATATACAGAAAAGGTGAAGTAAATCCAATGAAAAAAACCAGCCAAGTGCGAATTGCACTCGAACACGACTGGATCCCAGTCGTCCGTACCAAAAAAAAAATACGGTAAAATATGGGAGCACCATTAGAATATTTATTTTATTCTGTTTTTATTGCGTATTTTTTTGTAATTGCGATAACTGAACTACATGATCAGATGATGATGATGAGTAAATAAATCAATACAAACTACGCAACGGATTATGATACGGTTTTCTTTAATAGATAAATGAGGTTTAAATGTATAATGCATGCATAATATGTGTGATATAAGCATAACACCCGTGCGAAGCTGAGGCGGGTCGCTAGTAAATAATAAATAAACAAATAAACAATGATCTGTAAAAAATTCAACTGACTACCTAACACAGTTCATGAGATACACCGTGGCGACAGACAGTCAGACAGTGGACTTAGATATCTTTACCCTTTGGGTACAGTGCAGAACTCTAAAAATTTCAGTAAAAAAACATCTCCCTACCGTGTGTGACGGGTTTTAGTCCCATTTACACAACACAACCGTGTGTGATGGGTTTTAGTCCCATTTACACAAACTTTGCTTAATCTCTGTGATTTTTTGGGATATATACCAAAACGTTTATGACGTTGATTGTTGACACTTTCGCAGCAGACGGCGCGTGTGCAAGTTTGCCGACAACTCCAACTGGTAGAATGTTTGTCTTCCTCACCATTCATTTCTTCTATGGCAAATTATGAGTTGTTGACCGAACGCAAGAATTTAATACGCAAACAAGAATTTACCTCTTTCCCTTAAATTAGGTCTTATTATGTTTATTCATTGTTGAATAAATTTTATTTGGAGAATCAATGTTTGCTTTAGCTAATCTAATGATATTATAACGGCATGGTCGATGCTGTGTTTGAGCGATTGGCGGTTATGCTACGTGTCACAGGTTGGAATCCCGTACGGGACAAATATTTGTATGGACTACATTAATTTTTTTCTGGTCATTCCTAGTGTGGAGCATAGTTTAGAAAAATAATTATAACGCTTATGACTATGTTTGTTGAACTATTTGTTTCGATTTTTCAATTACCTACATTATTGAGATTCACTTAGATCGCGGGTTCAACATACTTTATGTAATTTATTTCATCACCACTTCTCTCAAAACGGTGAAGGAAACCATCGTGAAGAAACCGGCATGTCCTAGATTGAAAAACTTCGAACACGTGACATCCGTACCACCTACAGAGGAGGCCTGAATCCCTACAGTGGGAAAATTATAAGCTTGATGCTAAACAACCAACTCCCTGATACTACATTCATTATAACAAAGGCTCAGACAGCTAACATAGAACCCTTTTAATACAACACTCCTCATCTACATTAGGCATAGAACAGACTCAATGACCTGTGAAACGAGATCAGCACCTCATTGCACCATAAACTCTAAACCCGCGTTAATCCGCATCAGTGTGAATTGTACTTTATATCGATGGCGGAGCATTAAATCATCGACCCACTGGAACAACTGAGCCCTCTGATATTTTATATCTCAACATCTTTATTGTCCTACATAAATCTTTGAAGAGCTCTGATTGGTTCGTAGATAAAAATGAATCAGCTGTCATTTGTGTTGGTGTAGTGAAACATTTTATGATTAATGTAAATACCGCACTTTCTATCAAGCGCGGCATGTTTTTATAATTGTTATTTATGTGGCTTATAAATTTTAAAATGCAGTCAATTATTTTTACAATCAAGATTAATTTGGTCTCGTTATTGGTATAACATTGAAGACGGATTGCCAGTTAAGATATAAGATTAAGAGATAAGTAAACGATATCACTTTTACTAGGCCGTTAAGGGCCAAATTCATCAATAAACCTAATCAAAATTTGTTTTCTTTTGAACGCAAAATGAATTTATAATCTTGGTTAGTGGTTTTTGTTTTAAATAATCGCGATTAGTATTATTTGTGAATTTAGCCAAAAATCGCAAAGAATTTTATGAGAGTGTGCGCGAAAATTGCATCTTGGTTTCGTCGGCACCTTTTGTCGTTTATCATAGAACAACCCCACGTATGACGAGTGTTTATTTAGTTGTTGAAACCTCTACAGTCTACGGTTTGGACTAAGCTATTTGCCTCGTTATTACCGCCTGTTGTGGTTTTCCCGTCAGATTATAATTTGAGTGTCTTGAAGGTTCGGGTAAATACGCTCCTCATAAGCTAATGCGTCTCACCATCAACGATTGCATTACTGCTTACCGTCAGGTGAGAAGCACTAGTTCATATTCTTAAAAAAAAAAACAATATGGAAAGTCATGAAGACATTTCTACCAAATGACTCACAATATCTACATCAAATGAACGTGGAACATCAAAACAAAAAAAGTGAGGCTTTTAATGACAACGTACATCGAATAGCAACAAAGACATTGACAACAATGAGAACAAGATTAACATCTATACCACACAAGATAATTATAAAAAAACTATTATAAATTGAAAGCGAATAAGCCTCAAATTGAAATGCTTTGTGTAAAATAAAATGGCTGCCATTTCACGCTTTTACAACTCGCAGTCATCAGTCGCCGACCGTTTATTTTTAGCGTTATTATAAATCACTTTTTTTCTATTGTCCTGAACTAAACATGGAACATTATTTACTGTGTAATTATTACTGTGCAGATATTATTAAAAACAAATCACTGCGAAATATGAAAATGTATATAAACAGCGTAAATAGAAGGACTGGAATAATTTGCCTGCTGCGGTCTTTCCGTCCGATTGTAATTTAGGTGTCTGCAACGCTGAATAAGCTCTCATTATACTAGTGCACCTCACCATCAAAGGTTACAGCTCTGCTTAATATCAGATGGGATCACAGTTATGCACTAGTTCATAATATATAAAAAAGGGGCAAATATGCCCAACACCTTGTATATACTACAGTTTACATGATATTTTAGAAAGCTCGTTTAAATAACTTCTGCCATTTTTATCGGAATAAAATTTCCTTCAGCAGTCGGTATCAGTATAATGATATACTACTGATTAAGTCCTCCACGACAAACTTAACATAATTATAATGTCTCTTAGATTATCTCGAGCCTAAGGCTAAGATACAAATCTAGCAAGGACAAGCCTTCAATATACTATAATAAAGCTTGTAACACATCTTTATAAACTAGATGATTTCAAGGTGTGTTTGCAAATTACTAACTACCAGATCCTGCGTAGATATAGACTGTTAGCCGCCTGACGGCACTTGTTGACAAAATATATAGGACACCATGACCCATGGATTATAAGCATGTACACGATGCTAATAAGTTATAAAATGTCTCAATATAAGTGAGGGTTAAAAAGTTTCACAATTGGTTCCTGTACAACTCGGAAAAACAGCGCTATGAGAGTTTGTATAGAGTCAGTGGTTAGTTACAGATTTTAGTCAATTAGAGAAATACTCAACTTCAAATGTTCCTCCTCTCCCACTTCTCTCCTAAAATAATCAACATTTTGGCCACCTTTATAAAACAAAATGACTTGAAATTCTGATTGCTTACTACCATCTTCCACGAAGTTAAAGATCGACGGCGGCCCTCACCTTCTCAACGTGACACTGTCAGAATAGTCGCAACACTCGCAACCCGCTCAATTGCAATACAAAAAAATCTTCAAATGTTTAAATAAAAAAATACTGTCAAAATCTGAAAATTCGGCCTATAACTCCACTCGGCAGTAACAGGACCACCAACGAGACAGTAACACTAAACCAAGCAAAACGAGTCAACAATACAAAGCGATAGAATCACCATCGTACTAAAACACTCGTCCGATCGACATACCGTCTCGTGTCCAGCGATTTGTAACATTTAACTCACAATGGCTCATTAAACTGAAAATGTTACACCGACTGGTTTCGTATCTATCGCCTCCCCTTTCAATGTTTCAAACTTTTCAAGAATGTTGCTTCTCGGCGACTCTAGAGACTATCGCGCGATCGAATCTGCTTTTGTTGTGTATCTGTAGTTGTGTTAATTGACGTTAATATTGAGGCAGATAGTTGAAATGTTTCGAACAAAGAGAAGCCGTGGAATGTAAACCTGATAATGGTTGAAATGTAGGTAGAAACTGTACTGTGGAGGCTGTTTTCTATTGTTACAATAGTTAGTAAGCTTGCTATCGCTTGCTAGAAGGTTTAAAGGAATGCATCATTTTTTATAGTAGTAACCATGGAATGTTTCGCTGAGTCTTCTAAATAGGAAACAACCAATTGGAACCGTGTGATTTTGACATTTTATAAGTATATATAAAAAAAACAATAATAAAAACAATTTCGACATTTAAATTTATTATTTATGAATATAACACTAATATCACGGCATATAGAAATGCAGTAGCCATAGTAGCCAAGGGAAAACAAAATGAAAATGCCATCTGCCAATAAATTGGCACTACTTATTCCAATCCACCAAATACATGAAAATGGTTTTTACAAACTCCAGACACAAATCTTTATCACAAACAACACTCACAACTGCAAAAGAACCATATATCTCACACCTCGTGACAAAGTAATTGATTTACGATGACACACAAACAAATGGCCACCATCCATTCCATCCGAAGTCCCTAATGACCAGCGTCTAGCTCTGAGCAGCACCCCAGCAGTTGGAAAAGCTATGTAATATCAATCAAAAGTTCCTCATTACATGCCGGTTTGGACCTACCACAGAGCTAAGAAACGCCTGGGTGGCCTTTAGAACAGTATTGTCAAAACCTTTCATGTATATTAAAAGTAACAGTGACGGAGAGAATATCAGGTTTTTCGTTACTTTAATTTCATCATGATGATGAAATGTAAGAATGACACAGCCTGGCTTCGACACCCAAGCTAGCGCCGGCGCTCGCGGCATTATTGCGCGCCACGCGCCAAGCGAGGGCTTGATCGAAATAGTCACCGCGGCCCTGTAATGCAAAGAGCACCTGCAAGAAGTTGTGGGTTTTAGTCAGTAAAAGTCTGACATTTCAACTCTCTCTCACCCAGAGTGCGAGGAATCTGATGATTACCTACATACCTAAAAAAATTCTATGCCAATTCCCTTGCCTCTTTATCAACTTGTTTACTTATTCTCCCAGTCCTATGACGCCACTTAGGCCCAGATTATTTTAAAAAAATGACGGCCCTTGACTAAATATTGAAACATGTGCTGTGCATGAGCAATGGCGCCTCTATTCGCTGTCAACGCGGACATTCTTTACTCTATGGAACCTGCCCAGTTCCGTGATCATCTTTTTGCTATTAGAAAGCAGGAATCTATAGGCATTTCACTAAATTGCAATTTATTTAATGTGGGAATGTCATAAAAAAGGTATTGGAAATTCATGAAGGTACGTTGTCAGAATAACTTTAAGTTATCAAAGGCGGTGTATGACGTAGACCACACTAGCTAGTTATATAACAGATTAATGAAATAAACACTAATTATTAGTTAGTCGATGTTCACGAATATTGGTTGGTGATTTTCAAGACATGTTCGAGACAAGATTGAATAGAAATTTCATACATATTAAGCTTCTTCGTTAAAAGTTGTCAATTGCTATTATGTTCCTTTAAAACTTTCATTAGAAAGTCTTTGTCACTTTCAAAGGGAGCTGAAGGTAGACACTGTTTTAGTACAGTCAGTTTTCCAACAGGTCATAATAGATTTAAAGACAGCATAACCGTACAATTATATACTAGCTTTTGTCAGCGGCTTCGCCCGCGTACATAAAATATAGAATATGTCACTCAGGAGTAAAGCAGCTTTCTATTGTTGCTAAAAATTTTCCAATCGGACCAGTAGTTCCAGAGATTACCTCCTACAAACATAAAAACAAACTTTACCTCTTTATTATATTAGTGTAGATTTATGCGCAGATATGCACAATAAAACTGCAACATACAGTAATTTCAAAGCAACGTAAAAAGGTTAGAATCCAGAAAACGCAAATTATGCTAAACTAAAACAAAGTGGAACACTACTTCGATCAAGTCGAGAATCCAAACAAAAACCGTTCTCTCATAATGCATATTCCATTAACACAAAGCCATTAAATAATTAATAACATTTCATACGACATAACCAAACACAGCGTGTAAAGATAACGTCGCCGAGTAATTACAAGTTCATAATCACAATGGTAGGTAGTAATTAATCTTGGATGGATTCCAGCGATTTCCAGCTAGCGAATGCACAAATAGTGCGCGTGCGCCGGTGTAACGGGCCGGCGATAATCGCGACGCGATAAAAAAAGCGAAGCGAGCGCATAACGGATCGCGCGATGCGCATGGCCCGTCATCGCGATGGCTCGCGCCTCGCGGAGCTTCACAGAGCGTCTTTACCTTTGTCATTACTCGTAATCAAACTGTATCATCACGACATTTTGGGTGCGAACGTGCTAAATGACTCGTTTTTGTACTATCGCGCCAGCCATTTTTTACTTGAAGGCGGAAATGAAATCGAGGTGATTTTTTTTGCAATTGAAGCTTACATAAATAAGTACGACCGAGTTACTACACCCATAACTTGTAACAATGATGTTATAAATAGCTTTTCTGTGAATTTATTGCGGATACTTAAAATAGAGTTCGGTTTCTTAAAATTAAACCGTCTATGAAGAATAAGGGAAGCCCATCAATCACTGGTACAGCACTAGGCAACTCCGACACATCATTTAAAATTCTAATGTACATTAATTTTTAACGCTCACCACAGCCATTTATTACATTACGAATAAGTAATTACACGCTAATTAAACATGAAATAATTGTTATAAATCATTGCTAATTGCTTTATAAGTAAAATGGTATAAGAGACTAGGAAGAGTTTTTCTATTAAAAGAAAATTTCTTAAAGAAAAAATCATATTTCTCCTTTACAAACGAGAATATACATACTTTTACATCAGGATTTCTCCGTTAATATATGTACTTATCTAATCAACATCTATAAAATATTGCTCTTTGCATCGGTTTATCTAAGACAAATTGAGGGAAGGCCATACTGTTTCTAACATGATGGCTACCTACTGGGCTAAATGATAACTGTATGTTAAGTTTACACGTTGCTAATGGCAGTCATTAACATAATTAACTAAAGAGCTTCACACGGGCGTTATAAATTATTTAAATTCACGGCTTTTCTCTACAATAATATTCATGTATAAACACTTAAACCATCATGATCTTAAAGGTCATGGTGGTTCTTTGACCACATATAATAATACATGTTCTTATACAACAAACATATCTGTGATAGAATGTCATCTCTTTAGATCTTACAATACTTTTCTATTCATCTGTTCAAAACTCAGGTGAAGACTAGTCTAAACAAAATATAAACCAAGATGTTTATGTTATAAATAGCAAGGATGAAAACGACCCAAAGCAATCGTCCATCTAGACATCTCTCTGCATTTACAGTCATCCAACCTGGGACTAAGGTTGATCCTCTTTTCTGATAATTCCGCTGTGTAATATAAAATAATATTTTGATGTTTATTTACTTTAACATGCATAAAGAGCCTTTAAAACGCTCCAATCCCTGCAAGTCTGGAAGAGCAAGATAATAAAATAAAGAATTAAAACGGTCATAATCTTTTAGCACCTTTAACTGCTTGTGTTTACATACTTATAAACAAAACCAATAAAAGTATTATTTTATTGGCAGTTAAATGTTTTAACGCTAATAATATGCATTATATTTGTTACTTGCCATTATTAAAGTACAGAGAAAAGATAAATCTCGAAAATGCTTTCGAAATACTAAACGACGTCAAAAGTGTTACCAGCGTAAATAATTTCCTTTAAACGTAATGGCCGCACAACTTAGAGCAAGCCTTACACTTTATGAAGTAAACTTAAAGGGCTCTGTAGCCCGGGCTCGTGATTGATGGCCAGTTTCTATTTCTTATGTCAAAATGGACGCTCTAATGTCATTTACGACCTCCTAGCGGTCCCACGGTACTACAGTGTCGAAATATAGTACCGTAAGTGAGATGTCATTGTTGATACCGTCATGGAATAACGTCGTATGTGAATAGGTTCCTATAAACCAACCTGTACTGCTACCACGGGTTCTTAACCCGATCCAGTTGACGACCTAAATTGAAGTGTTCAAGGATGTACCCAGCTCCATTCCCGCTGACATTTAAAGCGTCATGGTAAGACTTACTACTGAATTTAATAAACACAAATCCTATACTAAATTTATAACACTTTAATTTAATCATAAATAAACAAGATTAACATGTCAAAAAGATGCCGCATTTTATGTCGTTTCTAATGAAGTCGTAAGAGAAAATGGTGTTAGAAACTTAGCAATAAAATAATACCAGTGTACTTTACTCTGACTCATAAGCTCAGGATAAGAGTACTTTAACTGTATCTCTTATTTTATGAAACAATTTATATTCAAAAAACAGGTGCAAAATGCATCAGAAGAAAATTTACGTAAAGATTCTCAGTGGACATAGTATACACTACATACATTGTATGTAGTGTATTTTTATTTCTACACTTTTGGACAAAAAGAATGTAAAATCATTAAAACAGCGGTTTTTTTTTAATATTCCTCGACTAAAGTTTGCCGTGACGGCTGACTCGATAGATACAATTGCTGCCAGATATTGCAAAACCATTAGTATGGGTTACTGTCGCATTCTATTAGCCAAAGAAATCGAAACTCAACTGGACACTGGCTCAAATCATAAAATAGCAAAGAAAAACTGCGAAGTAGGAACTAGCTAAAAGTTAAAGGCAATTTACAATCTGATGCAAAACTAGCATTATTGTTGACGATGACAAGACTCGAACGAAACCGAACGAGGCGCAATGCGGCTGGCACGTTTTCAGAAAAGCACCGAAACACGCTGACAAGTCATTGGTTTTGGTTTAATACCCATTAAACATTAATGAGCCTTTGATAACTTTAGTAGAAGTTATCTAACAAGATATGGCATAAAAGTTATCTTGATATCCTTCCGGGAAAATTATATTTACATTATCAAATTTTCCGCTTTCGCATTTCCTAAGCTTAGCAAGACGTCCATCAAAATTTGTCATGTCTTAAACAAGGTTGCCTACCATTATGACATCTCCATTATTCTGAAAACCGTATATTATATAATAAAATCGTGTCGTGACATAACCACTGCCAAGCGAATTGTACAATTGTACATGAACCTCAAATAAATATGGCAAATGCACGCAATGGTACCATGCGCTAAATTGACTGAGGAAATATATTCTGGTTTACCCTGAAAATTTACCTATAGGATAAAACCACGACTCCATGAGCTAATGTTAAAAATAGTTCACAACACGGACTTAATAAACACTGGAGAATTAATGACAGGGACTTTTTTATTGAAATATTACAATTTCTGGAAAAGTGATTAAAGATACGAAATGGTTTTAACTAAGTCATGTTTTGACATTATATTTACACAAATCCTAAAGGTCCTATAAGTGAAAAAAATAAAAACAAAGGATCGCTGTTATAAGTTGTTTATATCAACATTATAAAAAGCAAATCGAGCAAGAAAGGAAAGACTAGCCTTTATTAAAATATCATTAGTCTAGCAACACGGCTCCAAGCGATCAACTTGACATGTGTCAAACGCTCTCCATAGACTGTCGCCGAATCGATGTTGCAACTTTTTTATCGATACATCGATTATCGTTTAAATGCGGTCGCGCATCTCTATAGAGTTTTTGCTGCGATTATATAGCTGTTTAAACACAGCCATCTTGATATAAACAAAAAAAGTTTAGCGCAGTTATCAACTGAACATAATTATGCTTGTAGGAAGATGTTTAAATGAATACGTTGAGGAGAGGAGTTGAAATACGGTTTTGTTAAGAAATGCCAGTGGACTCTATAATATTATAAAGAAGTATGGTGAAGGAAAACAACGTGAGGAAACCGGCATGTCCTAGAACCAAAAATTAGAAGATTTGTGACATTCACCAACCTGCACAGGGCCTGTGTGGTGGATTACGGCCTATTCCCTATCCTATAGAGGAGGCCTGAATCCCAGAAGTCGGAAACTGGGAACATTATAAGGATGATGCTGTTATGCTATAATATTATAAATAAACCTTTCCAATTATTATGCATTTTTCCTACTTAGTAATGGCGGCTGGAATGGATCAAAATCTCTACTGAAACAATTGCTTTTGTACACTTTTATAGCTGGAAATCCTGAAGACATATTGCTGTAATCACTTAGTAAGTCACCCCAGTGATTGTTACTAGAATAACTAACAACAAGACAAGTAAAAATATAAAAATCCACTACGCCGCTTCAATATATCTTACTAAAGTGAAGCTATTTATTGAAATGAAAATATTTCTGCTGTCAAGAATGTTAAATGCAATATGTAAGATTCCCCTAAAAGTAAATACTTCCTCATTTACCCCAAGTCTAAAAATACTTCGTCTAGTAAGCGTAGCACTGCTAACTACCACCACATGTGCATTCCACCCTCCATGGGGTAGTCCGCTAGGAAACACCGGACTCATCTAGCATAAAAAAAATGACGTGTAAAAGTGTTTTTTAAACCTACTTGCAAAATAAAGATCATTTATCATTTATCATTATCATGCTTTGATAAACGACTAATACTGATACTCACATTAATAAGTAAGTGTCGCCTAGCCATTAGTTCTACCGACATCGTAGGTACACCTACCTCTTGTAATTTATAAATGCCTAGTACCTCGATACTTTTTACAGGGTAACCATAAAGTTCACAAAATCGTTGAGGATAAATGTTATCCATAGGCAAAACATTATTATCGCTACGCTGGACAGTATTATCGACATAGTAGGTACACCTACCTCTTTTAATTTATAAATGCCTAGTACCTCGATACTTTTTACAGGCTAACCATAAAGTTCACAAAATCGTTGAGGATAAAATAATGTTATCCATAGGCAAAACATTATTATCGCTACGATGGACAGCACTACCGACATCATAGGTACACCTACCTCTTTTAATTTATAAATGCCTAGTACCTCGATACTTTTTGCAGGCTAACCATAAAGTTCACAAAATCGTTGAGGATAAATGTTATCCATAGGAAACATTATTATGCCACGATGGACAGCACTACCGAAGTACCGACATCGTAGGTAAACCTACCTCTTTTAATTTATAAATGCCTAGTACAGTACGGCCGTCGAATTTTCGCGAGTCTGAAGTTAGGCTTTGCGAACGTAAGCGCGGTTTAAAAAAAAATACCCGTTAAAGTTTTTAACAGCCCCTGCTAACTGCATTTATTTCTTTAAACCATTTATTTATTTACGAGTGCACAAGCGACCACGATCAGACGATACTTTTTACAGGCTAACCATAGAGTTTACAAACTCGTTTAGGATAAATGTGATCCATAGACAAACATTATTACCGCCATGCTGGACAGTTATGTTGTAATATTATCCTTCCTTGTTTTCAAACGCGTATTAATAAATCTCAATTTTATTAGTAATGAAATAGGTATTGTTAAATTTGCCATCTATGATAAGCTTAAAATAAATATTTCCTTATACAATGTTATTGAGCATGACAATTTATAAGTCCTACCTAAGTAAGTATTTGGCAAATTGCAGATTTTTTTAAAATTGATTCCAACTAGTGCTTGGCTGCGATCCCAGCTGATGGTCAGCACTGATGCAATCGTTGATGGTGAGGCGCACTAGTTTAGGTACTAAGAGAGCCTTGAAGACATATAAATTATAATCGAAGGATCATAATACGTATCTTTAATGAATGTTGGTATCATCACATTCAACATAGGGGACAATCCTATAAAAAGAATTCTGTGACCCAATAAAATTCTCGATAAACCTTAACCCCTGCCGGTAATTCCTTACCATCAGACGTAAATTCAAATGAGGTTAATTCTATAATAATATTTATGGGGCGACCCAAGGTCGGAGCAGCCCCCGGTAGCCCTCGGCCTTATATATAGCAAATTCTGGCAAAGGAACTGGCATGAATAACAGAAGGCCAAAGATACCATCGCGATACCAAGTGAGCGGACGCGAAAATATAAGTACAGCTTTTAAAACTTCGCTAAAAGGCGTATCGAAACTTCATTGTACATATTTCGTTCCTTATAACATGACCCGCAATTGTAACCATACATTTTTGAATGATATGAGATGCTCCACTCCTTGCCAAAAGTTTAGTTTAGGTGCTCTTGTCTGAAATTATTCGGGCAATAAAAAATAAGAGGTTGTAGCCCCAAATAGATATGTTTAAATAATTATTATTTTATAGAAACGCATGAACAAAATCCTCACCAGGTAAATTAGTCCATAGGCAATAAGCCTGAAACTCATGAACAAAATCGTCAGCAGGTAAATTATTACATGGTTAAACCCATATTTCAGGAAAAGAATAACGCACCAATTCCCTCGTTTAAAAACTTAATTGACACGATGTTTTTCAAATTTTCTTAAAAATTCGAAGAACATCATCATACTACATACATCGGTTACTTAGGTAACCGTGTTTTCTGATGGATATATATAACCTAGGCCTTTATCACCATCATCATCAGCTTATTTCACCGTTTTGAGAGCAGTGGTGATGAAATAAATTACACAAAGTAATACGCCTGGCTGGGTTAGGACCCGCGACCTACGACTCGTAAGTCAGGGCAGTTACCACTCGGCCACCACTGCTCTAAGCTTGTCAGAGTGAATAAGTTACTTCTAGGTAAGCGTGCTCCACCGTCAACCACATCATCGCTTATCAGGTGATTATGGTCAAACGCGAATCTATACTAACTTTAAACTCTTGAGCCCCATTCGCACACCTATAGTTGTGTTTATGGTGTACCTACAATAAAGAGTATATCTATTTATCTATTGTCTTTCTACGAGTATTATATCTCTAACTACATAGCTTTTGCCCGCGGCTTCGCCCGCGTGGTATTGGGGTTGGGGTTGGGGTTTCCGGGATAAAAAGTAGCCTCTGTCCTATTCCGGAGTGTATCCTGTGCCTGTGCCAAATTTCATCCAGATCCGTCCAGCCGTTTTGGCGTGATTGAGTAACAAACATCCAAACATCGCAACTTTCGGATTTATAATATTAGTAAGATAACGATATTCGAAAGGTTAAGCCTTCTGTCTTCTGATTCCCTGTGGATTGGACCTGTGCGTTTGTCTGTCCGGCGCGAGTAATCACACACTTCCTATGGAAATGTTAATGGCGGTCACCGGCACGCGACGCCGGCCGCCGCAGCCTTCGCCTACATCACACCATATCACTGTATTTGGAAACCCCTGTCAGCTTTAATTTTGGCGTTACAGCTGGCTTTTATGTAATGGGGTTTTATTGATGTAGATTTTTCGGATTAGTGGGGGATTTTGGATTGAAAAGGCTGGTTTGTTTTTAGATTGGATATCTTCACTAAATTAAGGAGGAGACTTTTACCGACTTAAACCAGTCTATTCCTCTGATTGTCCTTTGCATTCCAGGACTAGGGTAACTCCTTAACAGTTCCAGTTCCACAGACCCGGCAGGAAACAATTCCGTCGGCCTGGCAGATAATTTTCCATAGCTTTCTTTTTTTGAAGTTGGTAATCGTCCAACAAAATAATTCTCCTGCCTTTAGGTTAGAACTAGAGAAATGGTAGATTGTTTTTAGAACTAAACTCTTTTTGATTTTTATTTTCTTTGTTTCTATTAGGTTCTGTAGTGACAGTTATCTGAGATAAAGTGTGACTTTCTTTACACTCGCTTTGGTTTATCACTTATTCACTTATAAAATGCATATAAATCAAATTCATACCATAAACAAGAAAGAAAGATCAGATTTTATGTTTGCATTTATACTTTAGAACATAAATCATGTTCAAGAGCTAAGGATCGATCGGGAGCGCATGAGAGGCGCGTTTAAATTAAGAACGAACCGATAAAATAATCAATAAGCACTAACTGGTTCCCTGATAACTGGCAGGGAACAGCTGAACGTATGGAGATGAGGACTTGGTTCGAAGGCGCGTTTACTCTTAGTAGAGAAGTACTGGCATAAGATTACTAGTACAATTTGGCAGTTTGACTATCAAGTACGTTTTTCCTTGGTAGATTAGGTTTTTTTTTTTATATATTCCACAACTATCACACAACGTCGTCTAGTCCCAAGCTGAGCAGATCTTGTGTTATGAGTACTAAACAACTGATAAACATACATATATATTCGTAAATACATACATATTATAGATAAAATACATCCAGACATAGAACAAACGATCGTGCTTATCACACAAACATTTGTCCTGGGTGGAAATAGAACCCACGACCTCCGGCATAGCAGTCAGAACCTCTAACCACTAGACAACAGGCCAGTCAGGTGGGATACTACTGGCATAAGATTACTAGCACAATTTGGCAGTGTGACCATCAAGTACGTTTGCTCTTGGTAGAGTTGGCGGGATATTACTGGTATAAGATTACTAGCACAATTTGAAAGCCCTTTGAAGTAGTTTAACTACTCGTATCAAGCATTATTTATTATTTATTTATTATATTAACAAAGAGTTATAACTTTGATGATTCATGATTCGATTTACACGTATAGATAAATGTATGAAGATGAGTCTCAAAGAGACTGAACTGAGACAGAAGACTTTTGGTATAGTAGCCTATATTTTACTGGTGACTGAACTAAAATAAAAGACTTTTGGAAGAGTATCCTATATTTTACAGGAATATTAATGCTACTATAAGTAAGTCTGTGATAGCCAGATAATCAAGCGTTGGAAGTTCTTGTCGAAATATTTGATGAGTGCTACGTACAACTTTGGAGTTGTATTATATTTCGGGCTGGTACCGTACCCGCAACTCCACGACTAAGGTCCGTATTTTGCGTACGGGTGGAAGTTAACTTAACGGAACTTTGGAGTTAGTTTCAGGACAATTAATTTCTCAAAAATCATTCAGAAACTACTTAAAAACTACATTTGGTATTTATAATTATAAACACCAAAACTACTAATTACCCAATTGACTAACAAATTTTTTTTTTATTTGACTAATTAGTCAATTTCATATGTAAGTCCTGTCTTTCAGTAGCAACAGTTCAAGATCTATGTCGCAACAATACGACGGTAAAATAAACTACAGAGCACGTTACAAGACTCATAAATTAATTAGCAGGCAAATTACGTGTAATAAAATTACTTGTAAACGCATGCAAATGATTTTAATTAACACTTATTTCGAAAGCTTTCTCGGAGCTTCCTCAAAGTAAAGTCGCGTTGAAAACTTTTGGTTTTATATTTACATATCCATTGAAAAAACACTAGCAGCCGCCCATGTTTCATAAAGTGGTAATTTTATTTTATTGATTTTTTTTTTAACTTTTTCTCTAAAACTTTTTCCCGATAATCACTAACAATAAAAAAGCCCAAATATGTATAACATATATACGCCAATTGATTTTTATATATGTATATAGCTATATACTGCTGACTTCCGTAGGTACCTAGGCAAAATACGCGCTTTAGTCGTGGAGTTGCGGATGCCAGCCCGAAATACAATACAATACTGCCGACTTCTCAAACGCAGTTCTGTAATATAAATACTGAAAAAAAAAAATAGGCGACCTAATTTCAGACCAACCAAATAAATCATTAAAATCGGCCAAGCCGTTTCAAAGGAGTTCGGTAACAAAAACTATGATACAAGAGTTTATACAAGTTTATACATTAGATATTCATTATTATGTATTACTAATACTACTTAGATATGTAAATCAGGATTCGAAATGGATAACACAGGAACTTATTTTTCCGACAAGATAAATAAAAAATATTTTTTTTTTTACGGGTGTGTTACAACTTAATTAACACAAGATCATAAGCTCAGTTTTCATATTTTTGATATACAAAAGACATGTATGGTTTATTTCTATTTGTAGTGTAAAGCTATATAAAGAACACAATTGTAAAAAGCAATTTAGTTACTAAAAATAATGTACGTTGCCATTTATTTTATTGAAAAGGTTCAATTCGTAAAGGTCAAATTATAATACCTACTACGCTCCAAATGTAACGGAGAGAATTATAGAAAATCCTACATAAACTTTACAAACATTGAAATTAAAATAAATACACGTACGAAAAGATTAACACACCCTTGTTTTATTTACCCTTGCATGTACACTTAATTCCCGCATGACCCATTTTACTAGTACCAGCGTTGGATTTGTTCCTAACCAACAATTTGCCAATTACGAAAAAAAATCTAGGTGAAAAGATTAGGTACGCGGTCGAAAAATTGCGTGTTATACCGCCTACTGCCACTTCGCATGTTCAAATCTACACATTTTAATATCTGCGTAACTGTTATGATTCCGTCATAAAACATTGAGTAAATGTGGGAATTATTCTATAGTTCTGTTGGTAAGTACATAAAATATCCGCAATTTGATAGATTGATGTCTGAACGGTACTTTAACTACTGTTATTGGAGATTAGAAATGTGATTTGATGGCGCTTCTTGCGTAGAATCGATAGCTTTTACCCCCGTTAATATATATATCATTTCATGATATGGCCAAGTAAACCTGGCCAGATCGTTTTAAACGTTAATGTTTGATGTCATTTGGCCTACTTTCTTTGTACCTTTTAATACCATGGAAATTCTACATTATATCAATATATGATCAAACGATTATTCAAATATCGTCAAATGTGAGCGATTCAACGATCTGGCCAATTTTAGTTGGCCATATCATGAAGTATCAATTTCTATGACCCGGCCACGACATTTCTATATTGGTTTAAATATTTGAAGTTGAGTACCTATTTCTCTTTAGCTATATATTATACTTTAGTTTGAAAATCTGTCATTTGCCACTAAAGTTGGATTGAGCACATCTCGGTGCTCAACTCAAAATACTCAAACGTGTTGGAAATTTTTGCTTCGAATTTTCTGTGACCAATTTCAAAGTCTTATGTAATAAGTAATTTTCTGCGCATATTACCTTTTTTGCAAAAATGCACACACAGACAGAAAGATCTTAGTAAGGTAATTTTTTGTACATGAAACACCAACATATCGTCAAAGTTAATTTCTTAAAATAAAATACTTTCGAATACCGTAATTTCAAAAACAATCAAAATACAATAGGTGTGCGGACATCAGTATCCTCTTGAGGCTTAATGAATTAATAACAATTAAATGTAATGAAGCAACTTTAAGAAATTACTGGAAGTAATAACTTTGTAATTATTTGTGAAAGTCTGTAGGTAATTAGCAATATATGTATATTTAAAAACTTCACGCAATATAAAGGTACAAAGGCGGAGGATGCGTAAATGATGTACAATGATTAGTCTCTAAGCTTTTATTAAAGTGGGAAAAATAAATAAAAATAGGAAGATATTGTTTCCTATTATAAAATTATAACTTATCAAATTTTCATTACGTGTATGCAATATGCACAGGTGTATTAAAATTTATCTGTTGCCTCACAATCGTTGATCGCTAATTTGTGAGAAATTTACTCTTTTCAGAACAGAAAGAAAAATTCTACGTGATTACCGGAAAATTATTGGAAAAATGTTCAGTGAAAGTTGAACGAAATCGCGTTAAGTTTCTGAGATATGGATCAAAAAACCTCAGCCTACAACAAAAATTAAGTAAAGCTTAATGTAATCAGGCTTTAGGCGACCTCCGCATTACACCAGCGTGCAGAGTTCAACGTACTGCGTGAAAATCACATTTTCTGATGTCGGGGTGAGATAAAATATTTAATTTTAACACTAACGACTGAATACATTAATTTCGAGGATAGTGACTGCAGCCATTTGTCATTGTTAATGATAGTGAAATGCAAACGAAACACAGGGTGAGGGTTGATTTTTTATGGACATATTTTTTACAGAATGCACGATATCCCTGACTAAATATTTGTCATAGTTAGCTACATTATTTTCAGTGCTTATGTTGTCAATAGATATTTATTTAACGAGTTACAGGAAGGCTTCAGGAAGGAAGTATGCATGAAAAATATTTACGTCAATGACGGGATAAATTCCTGAAGTTAAAATAATAATTAATTTAAAGCAAGATTAAATCATTACAACCCCAAAATTCAACCCCTGACCTTTAAAGAACAAAGATGAAACTGAAAATTCAGCTGCAGCATCCTTGCGGTTACTGAAAGAAAATCTTACCTGTTCTTTCCGTGCCCGATTTTGTAGAGCTCGACATGCTTGAACTGAGCGTAGGTTGCCATTGTTGTTTAAAACACGAGGGGTTTTTATCACACGAGAGTGCGGTCACTGAAACCGGCGCGGTATGAGCGTGGAGAGACGTGCGTTCGCGACAAAGTGCGTCAGCTGACTGGCGCGCGCGGGCCGGTACCCTTGCTTAAGTCGATGCTGCCACCCTCCGCCCGCGCAGTCAAAACGAACCGCGCAGCGCGCATGCGCGAGCCGCCACTTCCGCACCTTGTTTTGTTTTTTTTTCCTCCAGATCCCGGTGACATATGGCGGCCGAACTATCCGGCCAGATGATCGGTGACAACGGACGAATGTTTTGAACAGGTTTTGGCCACGATAAAGGCGATGATACCAATATGATGAATGATACGGAACAGTTCAGTTAGAAAGTTGTGCAAAAGACGTTGTCATTGTTGACAGGAGATATGGTGACGGACTGTAATCTGATACCTGACTACAAACAGTCTTTATTATTACAAACTGTGAACAAAAAATCAGCGGAGAAACCCGATCTATAGATTTGGGGCACGACGGTCATGCAAAGAAATGACTTAGCCAATTTATTGGTAGCCCGATTCCACAATGGGCCTAGTCAGTTTAAGTCATATTTTTAACTAAATCTGAAGGTTATGTTCTTCACGTATTTGTTAGTCATTTACAATACTGCAATGTGGTTTTCCGTAGCTAAAAATAAAACGAGCAAAGATATGACTTGTTCAATTTATTGCTTGCCCGAACCTTAGTACCTAGTCAACCAAAATTTACATTAACTGGAAAAAAGGCCTGAAGGTAAACCCTTCCTAAGTAATTCATTAGTCATCTTATTAGTAATATTATAAAGGCGAAAGTATTTATGTATGTTTTTGTATGCTTTTTTCACGCTTAAACGGCTAAACTGTTAGCACAAAGGTAGAACATGTCCTGGAATAGAACAAAGGGTACTTGTTAACCTGGAAATATGTGGGACGGTCTTTTTTCTATCGAAAATTGATCAGAACAATAAATTATGAGGGAGGTGTATTTCGTCCACTCTGTCATGCAAATTTAAAAATAAATGTAATTTCATGCGATTTTGTCTAGTGTCTCGAATAATAGTATGAATTTGATTAATAATTCTAAAATAAAAGAAGAAAACTACACTTCTCATCAAAAAAATCGAAACACCTTGCAAGTTTACGTTTTGTCAGGATTATCAGAAAAATGTGTACATTTAGGAATAAATGTTAAATGTCGTTTAATAGTGAGTAATATGAGCTTATCAAATCTTAATGTTAATGTTCTAAATTTAAATGAATTTTTCATAGGTTTCGTATTTTGTTAAATGAGTCATTTTTATTCCGTATGGAGTATAAAGGAAATGGATAAAACAACACACGTAAATGAAAAAAAAAGCTAAAAAACGTTTATTTAATAACTTGTATTCCCTCCCCGAGCTCTAATTACTGCTTCCATACGGTTCTTCATCGATCGGATGAGAGTCACGATCACATGCTGTGGTATATTGTCCCATTCCTCTTGGATTGCATCTTGCAGCTGGCTAAGTGTTTCTGGGGCAGGATCTCTTGCTCGAATTCGTCTCTTTAATTCATCCCATAGATGTTCAATGGGATTCATGTCCGGGCTTCTTGCTGGCCATTCCATAATAGAGATATCGACTTCGTTAAGATAATCTCGTACGACGCCCGCGGTGTGAGCCCTAGCATTGTCGTGCATGAATATGAAGCCGTTGCCAATAAAATGTGCATAGGGCATCACATGAGGCTCGAGACACTCTTCGACGTACCGATGACAGTTTAGTGCAGGCAGACGTGGCCCAGACACGAAAGCAAGCTCTGTCTTACCGTCGGCGCTGATTCCTCCCCAAACCGTCCACGAACCGCCACCATAGCTGACCTTTTCTTCAATGCAGCATTGTGCATAGCGTTCTCCGTCTCTTCTGTAGACCTTGTTCCTTCCGTCGTTACCATACAGCATAATTTTACACTCATCAGAAAAGAGAACTTTGCTCCACTGTAGGTATGACCAATTTAGGTGCTCACGTGCAAAGTTAAGGCGCGCTCTTCGATGGTCTGCAGTTAATTTCGGCCCATTTGCTGGCTTATGCGGTACCAGTCCACGATCCTTCAACCTTCTTCTAATTGTAGAGTCACTTACAGCCACCCTTCGTACAACACGAAGCCGCTGCTGCAGTTGAATAGCGTTAAGGCGTCGATTTCTTAAAGAAGTTGTTACAATAAATCGATCATCTCGCTCAGAAGTGACCCGATTCCTGCCAGATCCTGAACGGCGCGTGAACAAACCAGTCTCCCGATAACGTTTATAGACTCTATGAACAGATGACAGGCTTAGATGCAGTCTTGCAGCCACAACACGCTGACTAAGGCCAGAATCCAGCAATGCCACAACTTGGGCGGCTTCTGTGGGCGAAGTATCCATACGTTTTAGAAAAAAAACCTTTTTTCAGACGTCCCAAAGTCACAGTATTGAAATAAAAAACAAAAAGTTTAAGGATAGGCGCCAATTTTTAGTTTTTAAACGCTAAATGTACTCCAACCCTAAACACACATTTGTCTCAAAACAGTGATTCATTTCGTTTATAAGATAAACAAATGAAATTCTAATTTTGAATTTAGAATTTTCGCTTATTACTGTAATGGCCAAACTGCCAGCTATAATATATGTATTTTTTTTCATCGTATGAATTCTTTTTTGTGTTAAATTCGGACAGAAACAATGAAAACGGAAGTGTTTCGATTTTTTTGATGAGAAGTGTATACGATGTGGACTTGCAGACGTCGAGCATTGGATAGCTCGCCGTCCGGCCATCCGGTAGCCACCCGGACCGAGCCCAAATCGTCGTTGGAAGGCAAATTAGGCTTTGGAAAAGTCGTCCAAAAACTCTTCGTAAAATTCAGGCATGTTTTCCTACACCGTACTAAAAGAGGAAAAGTCATTGGATGATTTCCGTTCAAAACGAGCATAAAAAAGTAGTAGATACGCTATTTTCATTATTTTTCGGAGGGGCTTAAACGCTTCAGTCCCTTGTTCTCTTTAGAAAAATTGTCTACAGTTACATAGTCAAACAAAACCGCTGGCAGAAACTAGTCTACGACAAAGAGTGCTTTTCCGTAGCTAAGGCTACGCGCCAGGTAGCCTACGCAAAACTGACCCTATCTAGTTACCAGAAGTCTGGCCATAAACAACTGCTAGCTATACATTCTTTTTTATGTAAAACCTTTGCGAACATAACAATTAGATTCAGATTAGCATTTGACGTCACGGTCTAACTGTTTGTGACGCACGATATTACTGTACGTTTTCGGTTTTGTTACTTTGACATAAACTCTCTTATAGTATACTAGCGACCTGCCCCAGCTTCGCACGGGTGCAATGGCGATATTAAGTATATTATGCATATATTATACACATAAACCTTCCTCTTGAATCACTCTATATTTAGTTAAAAAAAAACCATTAAAATCCGTTGCGTAGTTTTAAAGATTTAAGCAAATAAAACAAAGTAAAACAAAGTTGACTGTCCCTATGTATAGGGACAGTCAACTTTGTTTTATACTATGTAATGATTTCCCATCAATATATGTATGTCTTGCAGGTTTTTCATAAAATTAGGTTTTTGACGAGAAACCAGAAGATGACACATTTTAAACTTAATTTACAAGCTTTTATTTAGTTTCACCTGTCCCGTTGTCTGTCGTTCTGTAATCAAATCTTGCGACTTAAATTTGATCCACTTCCCGGTTTCCGATTGAGCTGAAATTTTGCATGCCGGTGTAAATCGCATGACAATGCAATATTATGATGACATGGAGCTGATCTGATGATGGAATCACGAAGTAGCCATAGGAACTCAGTAATTAAACGGCACAACCACGTCGAGTTTGGGCTCGTGTGAATCGTCTTGACGAGTTTTAATTATATAATTATAGACCGCTGCTATAAAAGCTTGTTATGAAAAAAAAAATATTTTCATTAAAAACTTGTTTTATCATAAATCCGGAACAGTCCAGATTTTAAGTTATGAAGCCATTTATGATATTTATATACCTCGTTACCTACCTCGCATTTTTTCGTCCAATCAATTAATTTATAACATGTTTTGATATTTGCTCGGCGCTTGGTCAATAAATAAGTTAAATAAATTTTCTTTTATATTCGTAGATTTCCAGAGGTTTAAAAATGTTCCAAATGAGTAGAACCTGACCTTAATTTTCTAATAGGGATGTATAAGGGTGTGCATTATTCCAATTACTTATTGTATAGATTAGTAAATAAATAAAGAAATAATCTTTAATTCGGATTAATGACATCCACATGGGTTAGTAAACCATTCATCAAAAAATGTATCCACTTATCTAACCAAATTAACATCATACAACTCTTGAGTGCCACTCAGTCAAAATAAAATACCACATAATACAAGGAATTAACTATCTTCACCAATATTGTTATACACAACATCATTAAGTGGCAGATATACGCCAGCATCCTTGAGAGAATGAAAAAAGAGCTAGCGTCACTTCCCGCGCATTAAGATTATTCGAATAATAATTTGTCCTTCATTTATTAGACACAAGATCAATTAAAGCTGTATATCAAAAGATTAGTAGTTAAATTATCTTTTAGTTTGTGAAAGTTCCATAGAAATGCACCCAATGGTTTTTGCCTGATCTAAATCTAAATTGCACAAAGTTAAATGAAAAAAATGTAAACAATATTAAATCAAATTATAGGGAAAGTATGTCTAATTTTTACTTTTTTTGAAAAAAAAAAAACAAACTGACTAACCGTTTAGACCCCTTCAAATTATAGACAGCCTCACATTTTTATTTATATGAAAAACAAAGCAGCGCGACAGCCGCGCTGTTGCCGCGCTGCTGTCTCACGGCACGTTGCGGCTAATTTGAAGGCGCCGGCCACCCTTAGACGTGATGTCGGATTTTAAATCATCAATACTCGTATACCTCCCCCTTAAGTCCTATTTGCCTAGATTCAATATTTAAAGCTAGTGCTTGACAACGATGAGTCATAGGACTTCGTCTGCAAACCGTTATTAAATACAGAAATAAGTGAAAGTCTAGTGACTAACTCAAATAATAATTATAATGGCCGTATTATATTAAAATTTAACGAAAACACGAATGTTTGTATGTATAGACGTTTGTTACTCTTTCACGCAAACGTTTTGCGATTGGATTTCGATGAAACTTTGTGAATGGTTAGACTATGTCCTGAAATAGACCTGGGATAATGGAACTTATAAGAGTGTGTTCCCTTGTAATAATTCTACTATGACGCAAGCGAAGCCGCTGAGAGCTGCTAGAGAAAATCACTACATAGTAAAAAACAAAGTTGCTTTCCGCTGTCCTTATATATGTATGCTTAGATCTTTAAAAGTCCGCAACGGATTTAAATGCGGTTTTTTTCAATAGATAGAGTGATTCAAGAGGAAGGTTTATAATAACATGCATAATATATTCAACTAGCTTTTGTCAGCGGCTTCGCCCGCGTACATAAAATATAGCCTATGTCACTCAGGACTAAAGCAGCTTTCTATTATTGCTAAAATTTCTCCAATCGGACCAGTAGTTCCAGAGATTACCTCCTACAAACAAAAAAATAAAAAAACAAACTTTACCTCTTTATTATATTAGTGTAGATAACAGTACCCGTGCGAAGCTGGGGCGGGTCGCTAGTATTTAATATAGAGTTCATCAGTTCAGCGTGCAGGATTTTTGTTGTTTAACAACCAGCTACTGTTTACGCTTACATTGTTAACGTCTCTACGGCTGGACTAAGCGTTTCACCTCGTCGATTATACCGTCGAAGAACTGAATTAGTCTGTTGCCGTCTTCCCGCCCGATTACAATTTAGGTATCTCAAAGATTGCTTGGCTTGATTACGGAGACGGGCACATTGCCATATGTTTGTGTTTGTACGTGTGATGACGAGGCCAGCTGCTTCAATATATGATGATTGACCCTAGCTGTTATGCCGGAGGTAGTGCGATGAGCACGACCATTTATTCTGTGTCTGGGTGTAATTTATCTATAATATATAAGAATGTTGTTGTTGTTGTTGTTGTGTGTGTGTTGCCTAGTACTCATAACACAAGTTCTGCTTAGCTTGGGACTAGACGGCGTTGTGTGATAGTTGTCAAATATAGTAAAAAAAAAACGTGCAACGCGCCGCGTCTGCGTAAACAAGCACTTAGATAGAGTTTTATTAAACTAATGCGCTTCACCACCAACTATTGCATCACTGCTTACCATTAGGTGGGATCACAGTCAAGCACTAATTTATATTAGCTAGCGCCACCTGTGTCGTCACATAAGAACTACTGGAATCCTGTATCGCGTAATGAAAGTTTTCCGCGCGATTTGAACATATACGACAGCCCGAAATCTACTATTAGGTAGCCCTCCAGGCAATAACACCATTCTGGTCGGAGGATCCTCCGTTTTCAAAGGAGATATGCGGGATTTTGCACCGTTTTTACTAGCTGTTTCGTAAAAATCCAGAAAAAAAAATTGATAATGAGTCGTCATGTCGCATTGTCGCGTCATGTCTGTCTGTAAGAGCCTTAAATGAAAGTGCTACGCGCTACGTCGCACGTTGTCGGTACCCACGATATTGCGTATCAGTAAGTTATGGTTATATAAATATTACTCTGATAACTTCTATTATTACTTCTAAAATTAATTAATAATACGCAGAACGACTTTTATATTATAAAACAAGCACCTTTACATTCCGTCCCAGTGGCTCCCCTGAAAGATACCCCTGGGGGTGCCACGGATCCGAATTCTAGTTCCCATGACATCCCCAGGGGTATCTTCCAGGGGAGCTACTGGGACGAAATGTATTTTTAGATGAATAGACTTTTATTAAACTAGTGCGATCACCACCAACGATTGCATCACTGCTTACCATCAGGTGGGATCACAGTCAAGCACCAGTTTATATAAATAAAAAAAAAAATAGAAAAAACGTGTCGTCAAGTCGCATTGTCGCTTCATGTCTGTCTGTAAGAGCCTTAAATGAAAGTGCTACGCGCTACGTCGTCGTCGGTACCCACGATATTGCGTTTCAGTAAGTTATGGTTATGTAAATGTTACTCTGATAACTTACTCATGTACAAGTCATGCTTAATTCCAAAAGTAAAATACTGCTACACTTTGGAATAATTTAATAGGGGAGAGGCTCTAGATCTGCAGTACTACCACGAGTTCAAAACGTGCGTCTTACGACCGAACTGAACTATTTTTAAGGAGTGCAGCACGCAGTATGTTACACAGTACCTACCTACACGTAACATACGAGTGCTAGCTCTAGATACGATATATTTTGGCATCCCTCCTTAATCAGTACATAGTATAAAACAAAGTCGCTTCCTCCCTATGTATGCTTAAATCTTTAAAACTACGCAACGGATTTTGATGCGGTTTTTTTAATAGATAGAGCGATTCAAGAGGAGGTTTATGTGCATATTACATGCATAATATATTAAACACCAGTACCCGTGCGAAGCTGGGCGGGTTGCTAGTTTAAAATAATTATAATTTAACACGTTATGGTACCGTAGGCGAGCTTGTGGGCGAGCAATGGGTAGCTCGCCGAATAACCATAGATAAAAAAAACAAGGATTTTTCTCCAGATCCCAACAGAATAAATTTACAGCTGCGTTATTTTTCTAAGGCACTCAGAAGCTCTCGAAGCAGAAGTAAATAATGTCGGAGGTCTAGACGAGTGTACTATATCTTAGATTACCTCGCTGCTTGCCATCGCGGGATAGTAAACAGTCCCTTCCATCTTGTTCTAATGAAGTGTGTTCTGATCTAGTTACATTGCGTACTTTTAGTCTATTATAAAGAAACTCAGGAATAAATGAAATGCAGTTTGGTGCAATAATCACAGCGCTGATTTGTTGGATTGGGTTTTGGTAGTTTTACTTCAATATGCTTTGTAGCAACTCTAGCTACGTAGTCGTAACAAATCCCAAAAAAAGGCAACACGGTATCTTTTTTTAGAGTTCCGTATCTTAAAAGGAAAGAAGGAACTCTTATAGGATTAGTTTGTAGTCCATCTGTCAAGACCCTTTATCTCGGGAACGCGTGAAAGTATCAAGTTAAAATGAGACTTGCAAATAAATTAACGAAAAAAGTTAAGGCTGTTTATATCGCAAAAAAACGTATATATCGACATTTATAAGATACTTCGCTTTTACGATTCAAAACAAAAGTATAGGAAAAAAACAAAAAAAAAATGTAATTACATCACAAAAAAAAACCTTTCTGTGATTCGGAAAAATCTTTAATCTCGTCCGTCGTAAGAATCGCATTTGCCCAGTTTTTTCATATTTGTTTCACTAGAATTATACTAGCACAAACAATTTAAAAAAAAAAGTGAGATAAAAATAGATGTTACGCAGCTTCTCTGCACATTACAAAACCTATCCTAAGTACCAGAAAAAAAAATTGGTTCTACGCGGAAACCGAAACATCTGGCCATCCTCAAAGCAGACTTATTACAGAGACCGCTTCGCTGCAAGTTCGGAAGTCATCACCGCCGGCAGCACTGACGGCTCTTCAATTGCAGCATCGTTTACAAACATCCCCGTTCCCTTTCATCGTGCGTTTGCGCTGCTTTCACAGAACTAATGTTTACCTAAAACTTCCTGGGTTTGTGTTGATAATGTGAACGCATCCAACATGGTTATATTTAGGAAAAAACTTTGGGTTACGGTTCCACTGAGAGTGTTACAATGCGTAGCTATAAATGTTACTAGCATCGACTTATCTATAGAGTGTTTGAAAAGCACGTTCATGAAAAATATTTGTCAAAATACTGAAATATGTACAATGCCGACTATTGAAAAATAACGCGAACCTATAATCAATAAAAAAAAAAAAACGAGTAAATGGCCGGTATTTTTTTAAATTGTTATAAACTAGTGCTTGAATGCGATCCCACCTGATGGTAAGCAGTGATGCAATCGTTGATGGTGAGGCGCACTAGTTTATTAAGAGCCTTGAAGACACCTAAATTATAATCGGACGGAAAGACCGCAGCTGGCAAACTGTTCCAGTCTGTCAATGTACGCGGTATAAACGACGAGGTAAAACGCTAAGTTCGGACCGTAGATGTCTCAACAACGTAAGGGTGGATATTTGCCATACGCCTGGTTGTCCGATAGTAAAATTGAGACAGTATGACGACAGCATTTTATAACGGACCCCTATATATGATTTGTACATAAACGCTATAGACGTTGCGTCTGTGACGCTTAGTTCGAAAGACTACCTATATAAGACCGACTATAAATTTGCTGCAGCGAGATTCGGAGAGGGTTTTTATGGTGGGTAAAAATTACCCAAGAACGAATCCTGCCCTTGGACGTAGCGGGAAACAGTGACAGACTCTTACTGACAAAACAACTCACTTCGTTCCTACGTTGCCATATCGTTCCTTTTAGACCCAAACCCTTAGCTCCTTGGCTTCGACCCTTCTGCAGGGTTAGAGACGGCAACGTAGCGTGTCACGCACATAGATTCATAGATAGATAGATAGATACTTTATTGTTCAACAAAAAAATAATGTTAAAATCGGTCCACAATCGGTGGAGTAATCGCGTAACAAAAACGTATTGTCGAATTGATAACGTCCTTCTTTTTTGAAGTCGGTTAAAAAGTAACAGAACTTATACAAAACTTAAATCTCTGAGTACAATGGCGGTGAATTCGTAGCTAGACAACATCGCTTAGCTTCTGTACAGATATCTAGTGGAACTGCTGCCTTATTATAGTGTGGATAAACAAAAGCTATAGTCGCCGCACGCGCCGGTTAGAGGTAAATAAAGATCGTGTGCTCGGTAAGGTAATCGTTACATTACTTTTATTTATAGAAAACTATAAATAAAAGTGTGTAAAAACACAGGAGCAGTGGTGGCCGAGTGGTAACAGCCCCGACTTACGAGTTGTACTCGTAGGTCGCGGGTTCAAACCCAGCCAGACGCATTACTTTGTGCAATTCATTTCAGTAACACTACTCTCAAAATGGTGAAGGAAATTGTCGCACGGAAACCGGCATGTCCTAGAACCAAAAATTCGAAGACATGTGTCCTCCAATCCGCACTGGGCCCGCGTGGTGGATTATGGCCCATCCCCTCTCCTAGAGAGGCGGACTGTGTCCCAGCAGTGGGAACATTAAAAAGGATGATGATAGTTTTTCATAGCTGTGCCTCACGGTTTCACCCCCGTGATGTTAACGCTAACACCGTAGCACCTTTATTCCTTTTACTCTCCTAGTCTAGTGGAACGGCGATACGACATAAATGGAGAAACCGATGTCCTCTAGGAGCTTAATGAATTAAAAATTCTTTAAAAACGATCACCAAAAGAACAGAAAACGTTTGGCAGTTTTCTGTTACTCTTCCTATTTCGTCGGGTCTATAAGTGTTTTACTCTATGAAGAGCAGATTATAAAGAGCACTCTACACAAAATACTTACGTTCTCGCCGCCGCGCCGTACGCGTATTTCTTAGTTTACTATTTTAGACAACCTATACCGTACCAACCTATCCATGTTACAGTTTCCCCTGATGTTGCTATGTGGTCAAATAACCACAAAAATGTAATATTATTATAGTGTAATCAGAAAATTAGAACATGGAATAATTCCATGTTTCGCTTTTCCCCTACTGCTACTTGGTCAAGCTGATTCAATCTTTCCACGCACAGAGTGCCATTAGAAGGCATAATGCGTTTCCCACGCGACTGTACGCACCTCGCGCCTCGTGCCTGCCTTATCGGCGACGCGTGCGCACGACCCGCTCCGAAGAAAGCCGACAACTGCCGATGACAGGTGTCCATTAGGCTAGTACTGCAGGTATCGGTACACTTTTAGGATAAGATAGTTAAAAACACTGGAAATGAAATCTATAACTTCTGGAGAGAATTAAGTCATTAAGCTGAAAATTCCATTCTCCACTACCGGAAAAACTGAACAGAGAACTGGAAACAGCAGGATTTAAGCGAACTTTTTTGTAAGTAATCAGGCAGAAATCAGCGAAATAATTTAATTGAAAGACACATACACGCGAACTATTGTAATAAAACTGTAACACATAAAATGCATCGTATCTTCAGGGAAAAAAAAAGAAGAAAAGTAAGAACAGGTAAGCAATTGAAAGTTAAATAGAAACCGGGCAATTTGCGAGTCGGACTCGCATACTGAATTATGAAGTTTTCCTAATCGTAATTTTGTTTTATTTATTTTTATGTAACTACAAATTGACTTGAGTGATTTTTTTCCTGTACTTATGCTATGAGATTCCACTTCATGCCAAGTTTCAGGATTCTAGGTCAAAGGGAAGTATGACCCTATGAATTTAGATTGCCTTGATTGACTGTCGAAATATACTCGTACGTTTTTTGTGACATAAACGGCAGTATCATTTTTTTTTGTCGTCAACTTAGAAGTTTGATTTTTTGACAGCTTCAAGTAACCTCAGAGTTAAATTTATGATTTTAATTTTAACTCGAGACGTCCACGCGTTCCCGAGACAAAGGGTTTTGTCAGACAACAAAGTGATCCTAGAACAGTTCCGTTTGGTTCCTTTTGAGATACAGAACCCAAAAAATTTACCAAAAAATTTCGTGACGAAAACTTAGCTAATAAATAAATTCTTCTTCTTTAGCTAATAAATATCTTTCTATAATACACTTCTCATCAAAAAAATCGAAACACTTCCGTTTTCATTGTTTCTGTCCGAATTTAACACAAAAAAGAATTCATACGATGAAAAAAAATACATATATTATAGCTGGCAGTTTGGCCATTACAGTAATAAGCGAAAATTCTAAATTCAAAATTAGAATTTCATTTGTTTATCGTATAAACGAAATGAATCACTGTTTTGAGACAAATGTGTGTTTAGGGTTGGAGTACATTTAGCGTTTAAAAACTATAAATTGGCGCCTATCCTTAAACTTTTTGTTTTTTATTTCAATACTGTGACTTTGGGACGTCTGAAAAAAGGTTTTTTTTCTAAAACGTATGGATACTTCGCCCACAGAAGCCGCCCAAGTTGTGGCATTGCTGGATTCTGGCCTTAGTCAGCGTGTTGTGGCTGCAAGACTGCATCTAAGCCTGTCATCTGTTCATAGAGTCTATAAACGTTATCGGGAGACTGGTTTGTTCACGCGCCGTTCAGGATCTGGCAGGAATCGGGTCACTTCTGAGCGAGATGATCGATTTATTGTAACAACTTCTTTAAGAAATCGACGCCTTAACGCTTTTCAACTGCAGCAGCGGCTTCGTGTTGTACGAAGGGTGGCTGTAAGTGACTCTACAATTAGAAGAAGGTTGAAGGATCGTGGACTGGTACCGCATAAGCCAGCAAATGGGCCGAAATTAACTGCAGACCATCGAAGAGCGCGCCTTAACTTTGCACGTGAGCACCTAAATTGGTCATACCTACAGTGGAGCAAAGTTCTCTTTTCTGATGAGTGTAAAATTATGCTGTATGGTAACGACGGAAGGAACAAGGTCTACAGAAGAGACGGAGAACGCTATGCACAATGCTGCATTGAAGAAAAGGTCAGCTATGGTGGCGGTTCGTGGACGGTTTGGGGAGGAATCAGCGCCGACGGTAAGACAGAGCTTGCTTTCGTGTCTGGGCCACGTCTGCCTGCACTAAACTGTCATCGGTACGTCGAAGAGTGTCTCGAGCCTCATGTGATGCCCTATGCACATTTTATTGGCAACGGCTTCATATTCATGCACGACAATGCTAGGGCTCACACCGCGGGCGTCGTACGAGATTATCTTAACGAAGTCGATATCTCTATTATGGAATGGCCAGCAAGAAGCCCGGACATGAATCCCATTGAACATCTATGGGATGAATTAAAGAGACGAATTCGAGCAAGAGATCCTGCCCCAGAAACACTTAGCCAGCTGCAAGATGCAATCCAAGAGGAATGGGACAATATACCACAGCATGTGATCGTGACTCTCATCCGATCGATGAAGAACCGTATGGAAGCAGTAATTAGAGCTCGGGGAGGGAATACATGTTATTAAATAAACGTTTTTTAGCTTTTTTTTTCATTTACGTGTGTTGTTTTATCCATTTCCTTTATACTCCATACGGAATAAAAATGACTCATTTAACAAAATACGAAACCTATGAAAAATTCATTTAAATTTAGAACATTAACATTAAGATTTGATAAGCTCATATTACTCACTATTAAACGACATTTAACATTTATTCCTAAATGTACACATTTTTCTGATAATCCTGACAAAACGTAAACTTGCAAGGTGTTTCGATTTTTTTGATGAGAAGTGTATAAAAATGAATCGCAAAATGTGTTGATAAGCGCAAAACTCGAGAACAGCTGAACCGATTTCGCTACTTCTTTTTTTGTTGTGTTTGTTATCATTGTCAGGAGAAGGTTGGAAATGGGTATAATAGGTTGGAATGGGGTAGAGTAGGATAATCAGTTGCCGGGAGCGAAGCCGCGGGCAAAAGCTGGTATAATATATGAAAATAAATAAATCGGAAATACGCTTGTGTGGTTATGTTTTACACTAAAGTTCTTAGAAGGAAACCACGCGGTCTGTGTTTTATGGCTAACCGTGGTCCAAATATGAGGAGCCTATTACACTAGGTGGGCGGATATGGACTAATAAAGTAGAAGCTTGCACGTTCTAGAGAGGACAGCATGATATACTTGAGGTCGTTAGTCTAAATGCCAGCTGGGTAATTCAAATGAAGTCTAAACAAGTATTTTGTATCTGTAATTCACGATTGTAGCTTTGAAGTTATCTGTCTGTTTCAACAATCTTTATAAAACAAAAAATGTTTCTAACTATGTCAACCTCTAGTCGTAAAAGACTTTGAAACTCTCCAACCAGTCTCCATTTTTTATATGCTTAAATGCAATGTAACAAATTCACTTTTTCATAAACATATTTGCTATAGATTTTTTTTTTAGCGAATACCGTGTGCTCTGATATTTAATGTCTACTAGGGGATACCTGGCATGTACCCCTAGTAGAACATAAACATCCTTCTTTTAAGTTCCCACAAGTTGGTTAGGATAATTATGCCCATGTCAAAGTTCACCGTAAGTTAAATATACAGGGTGTTTGGTGCATCGTTTGCCAAATTGATTTGGCCGACAGGATAGATCATTTGCTATATCTTCAGCTCCAATAAATCATTCCTTGCCACACCGGTTTTTTTTAAACATGTTTTTAACTTTTATTCTGAAAAACACCGGATTTCAGCATTTAAGCTTACATAAATAAAAAAGTTATTAGACTATCCAACAAAACTTATTTTTATATTTAAGTGTACTGTTGTATGGTTCTATGAAATCCAAAATTACTTGCTAGTAACGTGTAGTTTTTCTATAAAAAACCTACAAAGTGTATGGGATATGACAAAATAATTTTAAAACTCAACTTAAAATATCCATTAAAAAAAAAACTAAAAGCGTTGGAGATCTTCGAATTCTTTAAAAAGTTCTCTAGTTAATGCCCTTTCCAACGGTGTGCAATATGCTAAAAAAAATCTTTTATTAACATCACTAACTAGCTAAATGTGCACACAAATCACAAAAGGCTGATTTTTGAAATTACAAATTAAAGTAAAAAAATAAATAACTTGCTCTAAGTAGGTAGATATTGATATCTCATTTTTACGCACATTATTTATTTTTTACAAAGGGTATTAACTTTCCTCTAACTTGAAATAAAAAAATTAACATTTATTTCACAAGCAGGTACTAAAATCACAAATCTTGCTCAAATTGGGTGCCATTGTTTCGTATACACGCGCGACATCTTTCTCTTATCTTATCTGAGTTGTAGTTCGAAGTCGAATTTCTGCTTTAACGGTCACATCATCATCAGCCTTTTAATGTTCCCACTGCTGGGACACAAGCCTCCTCTCTAGGAGAGGGAATGGGCCATGATCCACCACGCGGGCCCAGTGCGGGTTGGTGGATGTCACATGTCTTCGAATTTTTAGTTTTAGAACATGCTGGTTTCCTCACGATGATTTCCTTCACCCTTTTTAGATCAGTGGTGATGAAATAAATTACACAAAGTAATGCGCCTGGCTAGGTTTGAACCCGCGAACTACAAACTCGTAAGTCGGGGCCGTTACCACTCGGCCACCACTGCTCCGTTTAACGATCACAAAAGCCGCCTCAATACGTTACACTTAATCATCTCTCGTCTCAACTTCCGTCGCATAAACCGGTTCTTTGGCCCGACTCCCGACGTAAAAATCCAGAGGAGTTAGGTCTGGTGAACGTGGAGATCATGGAATAGGGCCATCTCACCCAATCCACGTGTCTGGAAATGCGTCATTTAGGAATTGCCCTACAGTTAATCGCCAGTGAGCGGGACAACCGTCATGTTGAAAGACAAAAGACCTGTCTTCATTAAAAATTGGCAGCTCAGATAACAATAAGGGCACCTCTGTTTGAAGAAATTCAAGATAATTATCGCCGTTGAGGTTATCAGGTAAATAGTGCGGTCCAACCATATGATTTGCAATTACTCCTGCCCAAACGTTCACACTGAACCGTTTCTGAAATGACCTCTGTCTTTTTACATTTAGCCAATTAGTGAAGTCAATAAAAGGTTTTTTTTAGCATATTGCACACCATTGGAAAGGGCATTAACTAGAGAACTTTTTAAAGAATTCGAAGATCTCCAACGCTTTTAGTTTTTTTTTTATAGAAATTTAAAGTTGAGTTTAAAATTATTTTGTCATATCCCCATACACTTTGTAGGTTTTTTATAGAAAAACTACACGCTACTAGCAAGTAATTTTGGATTTCATAGAACCATACAACAGTATACTTAAATATAAAAATAAATTTTGTTGGATAGACTAATAACTTTTTTATTTATGTAACCTTAAATGCTGAAATCCGGTGTTTTTCAGAATAAAAGTTAAAAGCATGTTTAAAAAAAACCGGTGTGGCCAGGAATGATTTATTGGGGCTGAAGATATAGCAAATGATCTATCCTGTTGGCCAAATCAATTTGGCAAACGATGCACCAAACACCCTGTATAACAAAAACACACAGAAATAACTCAACTCATATTAATTATTTCTTTTAAAATTGTTAGCTAACAAAAACAAATGACTGTTTAACCAAGAGAGTACTCAGATACAAAGAGGAAAAAGTGTTTCTTCATTAACTTGAACGTTCAACTCGAATTTGTGTTAATGTTTAGCCATTTGAGACGGACAATTCATTATATTCATCACAAAGACAAATGCGTTTTCAACAGTAAAAATAAAATCTCTGATATTTTAACTGACTGTTATCTTATTACATACTTTTACTGCTAACGCTGATTTAGTTTTATACTACAGACTTTTTTCATTTATGAGAAAGTTACTTTTTATTTTTATTATTTTTTATATCTGTCAGGTTGACAGCTGACATTTCGTTCCCATGACAACGTCAAGTCAAGTTGAAAGGACGTTCCATTTTTAAACACGAGAGAAACAATGGGCGATATTTGAATAGGACTCTCACTCTGATTCAATCAACAATACTGGGCCTCCTCTTTGTAATATAAACTGTATGGTTTAGGTTGACCATGATTCTGTTGATATAAGTTTATAACAATCCTGTATTAGTTCCTGCTTCGTAGAGCTGAAATATTCGTTGACAATATTTGACACTCAAGAAAAACGACCATCTTTTGTGATGTGTTTTTAAAAAAAGAATACAACTGAATTCAAAGATGACATCCAGTGACTATTACGCTATTACATTGGTATACTCATATATGTCACTAAATATTCCTGTACCTTTACTGTAAAAATCTGACGTTAGTTAATTAACTGATGACGGCACGGTTGGCGCAGTAGTTAAGATATTGGCTACTGCGCTGCGGGAGGCGGTTTTGATTACCGGACGATTTTTGTATGGCCTGTAGACAGATATTTTGGGTCTGTTTGGGTATGTTTGTGAATACTGGAGCCATGGAGCAATGTGGCAATGTAAAAACGTTACACACGGGGCCCTAGAACGAAAGCAAAGAAGGAACCACAATAAGTTTTTTAGTCAGTAAAAAACTGACACTATCTCCCGCCCTACCCAAGGGTGCGGAAATGTCATTGAATGATATTCCCCGCCAAAAAAAATCATGTTTGTGAACGCACCTACGATACCTTAGGTAGTGAGAATGTAAGGCCACTTTATTCTTTAACAACACACCTCGCCCAAACTGCATGAGTCTGTCCTGAACTAAAGAAGCATTTTACTGGTGACCCTACCCACTGTGTGCAGTGAGAAGGTGAGAACTAGCAGACCTGTCGTCGTCCAGCTGATGAAGACAGTTTAATAGTTAAAGCTATTAAAAAGTACGCCGTGCCCCATTCAAGTGTCCTGTCTCATTGACGGCGCTCTTCAGGTTAAACGAGGCATAGTTTACGCTTTGATTATCACACCGAACTTTCTCATAATGAAGTTAGTTAGACTTTGTATAGAAACTTAAGTGAGTGAAGGGATCTTAGTTATTTTGATATAGTTTTTTAAAAACTCAATGAACCATGTGTTTCTTTGGAATTCTTTTTATGGTGGGAAAAATTATCAAATGACTAGCCATCTGCCTGTGGCTTCACCCTTGTGAAAGTACGGTTCTCCATACAAACTTTAGACCTCCATTACATCCGTTTAGGAGCTGAAATTTGAAAAACCCTTTCTTAGTGTTCACCTACGTCATAAAAGGAAGCTTTGTACAAAATTTCACTCGGCTGAAATTTCTTTCGGCTGTGCTTTGAGAATATCTGTCAGTCAGTTTCTTCTTTTATTATATAGAGATATAGAGGAATCACGTCCTTGGTCGGGATGGTAAACAGTGTCAGACTCTTACTGACTAAACGACCCACAGTGGACGTTGGAATGAAAGGAATGGGGTGGGTCATCCACTCCATTTCTTCTTTTTCAGGTTTTTTTATGCTTGAAAAACGGTACGGCACGTTGCGGCTAATTTGAAGGTGCCCATGGTCAGACATTCTTGGTTCTATAAAACCAGCCCCCTTAGCCAAGTTGACAATCTACAATCGATAACGCTAGTAAACAACTAATCAAATGTACGAGAATGACTTCATTTCAACAAAAATAGTAACCAAGTTTACATCATTCAAAATGACAGAACGAAATGTAATCGTTTCTACAATGATCATTGCTACATGCTGCAGTTTAATGATATACCTAAAAAGTACAAACTTTAAAAGAAAAAAAAGAAAATATCCAAACAATAAAAAGGGAAAGTGAAAACGAACTAAGACGGCTGTCAATACCGCTTTAACACAACATCGTAATAAACATGTCTGAATATAAGCGGCAACACTCCATTTGAATTTAGAATTCATTTTGACAGTTCACTCTCTTGTCCACGAACGCATTACCATTTACCATGACGTATGGTAATGATACAGGCTTGTACTACATAACACAGGGTCCATGACTTTCTGCGACACGTAAAGTACTCCAAAAACCATTTCAAACTTAAGTTAACCATATTTACTTTACTTTACTGGTGAAACACCATCTCAACAATCCCCAGTGGGATCTATTTTGCTGACAGTTATCTGAGGCACGCATGGAACACAACAAGATAACGCACCATCAACCCAGGTCTAAGCTCTTGAACCCTAAGAGAACGCCGGTGTTCGCACACCAATTTTCTTTCTAATATCAAATATCTAATTATGGTACTCGAAAGGTTAAGGTAGGACTTACATGTCCGAGCCACACAAACGAGAAATGCCGTTCATTATCGCAATAATGGACGTCAAACGTAGCTACGATTTGACGCTATTGCCGTTTGACGTTAGGTGATAACTCAAGCTCATTACAAGTGTAGCCACCAACTTTAACGCGTTAAAATTATCGCAGTAAATATCGCGTTCGTGGGCATTGACGTTAGACTTTAGTGTGGCCCCAGCAACACTGCGCACACGTCGTGCCACACACGTCGATCTGGGAGCGTCGATATCTATATATTTTATTTGGAAACTAAACTTGTAGAACTAGGTACACTTTATCCACGCTACCCGAAGTCGTTTAACATACAAATCACCCCTATCGAAGTTGATAATCTACAATCGTTATCGCTAGTAAACAACTAATCAAATATATGGTAAAGACTTCATTTCAACAAAATTAGTAGCAAAGTTCACATCATTCAAAATGACAGAATGATATGTAATCGTTTCTGCTATGATCATCGCTACTTCCTGCAGTTTTATGATATATTTAATACTTACAGTGAGGCGTTTCGATTGTAGAAAGAGATTCGTCACTAAACGATTGTAACTTGGCTAGGGGGGCAGGCGTGTTACACGTGTGTTGTCGATCTAGTGTAGTTCTAGTATTAGTTTCCAGAAGATTAGCTACCCATAGCCCACAGACAGTAAAGTTTAAAACGACTTATCTACATTTATTGGGACATTCACTCAAGTATCGACTAGCATTAGAGAAATGGGTATTTCCAACACCAGTTACGTGATAAACGGATCTGTATCAAATGAATTATTTTGACCGAAACGTTAAAAAACAATTTGGTTCACAAACAAATAAAAGATAGACTTTCTTAAGCGATTGTCTCAAGCGAGACAACGGAAGTAATGAAATTCAATCATAGCCAATCGAACGGTGGCGACTAATAAAAAAAAAACAACCATTGTCTATACCAGTAGAATAATAGCCAAATTACATTGGCTATTTCGGCCATTCTAGTGGCGATAGAGCGAAAGATAAAAGAGAAAAAGAAAGACAATATATTAGATAATAAATATTTATAAGTAATTCTAATCGATATTATATAAAAATCAATGCCACTTTTTGTTGTAAATTTTTAACTCAAGACCGGGCTCACCCATCCAAATTCCAAACCAAATGTTTAGGCTTTGTTCGAACTATTTAGTAGATGGTTTATGAGAAGTTGGCACAAAATCGGTCGAGTGGTTCTTCATTTATCACATTTTTCTTTTCCTGGAGGCGAAGCCGCGGGCAAAAGCTAGTATATTATACAACAAAATCCACTACCGCGTCTGTCTGTATGTCAACGATAAACTCAAAACTACTGACTAGATTAACATGCTATTTTCACCAATAGACAGAGTGAATTTTGAAAGGTTCAGGTGTATAAGACATGCATAGTACCTACCTAGCTACCTATATTACTTTTTTAGATTTATATCTGTCGTACGAAACTGGGACGGTTCGCTAGTATTAAAATAAAGTTGTAGAGCTTTTTTGTTTTTTTAAACGCAATAATCTAGGATAGGTTAGATTCGAAAACTATAGAAGGATGTATTCGTTGGTGGTGACACTTGGGGGAGAATGTCCAACAGTGAACGTCTTTCGGCTGAAATGATCATGAATCGCAGGGACACTGTCTAAGTTCGCCTACTGGGGTCCAGGGTCTCTTTCTAAATGGAAGGCTCGGCCCCAGTGCGCAGGGACATTAAGGAACAGGGTGGGGTGTTTACTCAGTAAGAGTCTGACACTGTTTCTGGCTCTGCCTAAGAACGGGATTCGTCATTGGATAATTTTAGCCCACCACAAAAAGAAATTATGATTAGTAAAATAATAGCGATAGCTATAATAAATTAACATGTGACATCATGACTGTATCAGGGTTATCAGGAGCACTCACATATAGCCTCTTGTGTGTAAAAGCTCATATAAATGGTGACAAGCTTATTGCCATCAATCAGACACGACAGTAAAATGCTTGGTACTGACGAGTTCTTGGTAAGTAAATTAAGCAAGGTTCCAAGAACAATATATTGTGCAGCCCTACAGTTTAGATGTACAGGCGAACAAAGCTATTTGATACACAGGCAAAAATATTTATTTGTTACCTACTTTTTTTTTTATTTGCTATAAACTAAAGCTTGACTGCGATCCGCATTGATGCAATCGTTGATGGTGAGGCGCATTAGTTTATTAAAAGCCTATTCACTCCAGCTTTGAAGACACCAAAATTGTAATCGGATGGGAAGACTTCAGCAGGCAATTTGTTCCAGTCCTTCGATGAGTGCGAAGTGAAAGATGTAGCGAAACGCTTAGTCCGAACCGTAGAGGTTTCAACAACGTAAGGATGAATACTCGCCGTGCGTCGGGTTATCCGATGATAGAAAAGAGTTGGAGTTCCTGCGCACAATATATATGTAATATTCCACAACTATCACACAACGTCGTCTAGTCGATAGCTAAGCAGAGCTTGTGTTATGGATACCTACTAGACAATTGATAAACATACTTATATATTTCCAAATAAGTATGTATTTGGAAATATATAAGTACTAGCTTTTGTCAGCAGCTTCGCCCGCATACATAAAATATAGCCTATGTCACTCAGGAGTAAAGCAGCTTTCTATTATTGCTAAAATTTCTCCAATCGGACCAGTAGTTCCAAATAAAAGAACAAACTTTACCTCTTTATTATATTAGTGTAGATGTTTATCTAAGTATATTATACTGATAATTACAAATTAAAGGGGCTGGTCGCGCGACTTATGAGCGCCCAGCCTGATACGATAAACGTAATAAATGGTGACATTTTTCCGCACTTATGCCACAAATAGTAAATTGCGTACCTAAAAGTCATAGGGATAAGTTTATCGAAAAATACTTTGTTCTAATGTACATTGTTGTTTTACTTAACAATATCTGTATGTCTATCGATGCCAACAAAGCGTCGTAACCCGTTAAACTTTACCGTGGCATATAAACCGTCAATAAATGTTTAATTGAATCGCTCGTAAAGGGTTTTATTGTCGTTTAAGAGAGCAATCAACACGTGACAATATAATTCACACAGTCACAGCTAAGCCGATGGAATTTAGGACAAGGAAGTCTCAAAGAACAGTGCAGTGGCGTAACAAACGGAGGGCGGCGGGGGGCGGGCCGCACCAGGTGTCACCTTTTTGGGGTGACACCCACCCGTTGTCATAACTTTAAGAACAATGTACAAACAAAAAAAAATCACTAGCGCAAAATTTTTTCAGGGATTCCTCCACTAGCTCAGCTCTATGTATAATTCGGGGATTCCCGCAAAAGAGCCTGACGCTGTCCTTGTCCTTCTCCTGATCCATGTCTTTATAATATTAAATTTTCTTGCTTTTTACTTTCGATGGGGTGACACCACCAACTTTCGCTGCGGGTGCCACCCGTGGTATCTACGCCACTGGAGCAGTGTTTTAATACGTAGATATATTTATTAATCTCACTTTTATTTATGTCGAACAGCTGACATAAAAAGTTTTACTAAAATGGATTAGGTTTCATGTTTTGAAATATCTTTTTTAGAAATAGAAATGGTTAACAAACACTTTTTTTTTTTTAATACTTTTGGGTGCAAGAACGTATTACAATATTTTTTTCTCGCGACTTCGTTCTCGCGTTCCATTTCAGAGAGGTTTCCCCTCCTCCCAGGAAATTACTTCCCGCAGAAAAATCAAAACTAGCATAAGGTACTTTTTTTATGGTGGGCAAAAATCATCCAATGACGAATCCCGCTCTTGAGCGAAGCGGGAAATAGTGTCAGACTCTTACTGATTAAACACCCCACCCGTTTCTTCTTTGCCTTTCGCACTGGGGCCAAGCCTTCCTTTTAGAAAGATACCCTGGGCCCCAGTAGGGTTCGACCCTTTTGCAGAGTCCCTAAGGTACTTCTTATAACTGAATCATTTATCAGTGAAATACCCGACAAAATTTGACCAGCCGTTTCAGAGACTAGTCGGAACAAACAGAAAAAAGAAATTATAAAAAAAATACAACTCGAGGTGAGGATGAGGCCCGAACTTCCTCCTTTTCGAAGCCGATTAAAAATAGGTTACTACCTGTCTTTACCATAATGTCATCTTTGAAATTATGGTAAAAATAGTAGTAACAATTAGAATTCGGTAAACAGTACTAGTAGTAGTAGTTGCATACTGACTGTTATTTGTTTATTCTTTTTCTCTTTTTCCTTCTTAAATAAACCATAAGCATTATGGTTTATTTAAGAAGGTTATGGGTTATGGTTTATTTTTTTGCCGTAAAAAAGCGCATACTTAAAAATAACATTTTGTATAAAAAAGAATTTGCGCCACGCCCCAGCAAGACGGCCAAACGCATAATGCTGTGTCCACAAATAAAATGCAAAGTGTCCACAGCGCCGGATTTCACCGTGGACCGACTTTGTATTTACCAAAATCGACAAATTTTGTCATGCCTAGTCGTCGACACCGAGCACTGTTCCCGCGCACCGTAAGGTCAAGATCCGTAGGGACTGCACAAGGGTCGAAGCCAACTCGGGCCACGGATTCGCGTCTGAAAGAAAGGCTCTAGCCCTGGTATAGAAGGCAACGTAGGAACGAGGTAGTTTGTTTAGTCAGTAAGAGTCTGATACTATTTCCCGCTCCGGCCTTGGATTCGTTATTGGATAATTTTTACCTACCATAAAAAAAAAAATCGACTAATTAAATAAAAATGAATACCATGAAACAGTGCCATCATTATCTATTTGAATTACAACGAACATCACATTGAAAATGACACCGCATAGTAACAACAAGCTGAATTAAATGTAAATCATAAAACATATAGAAAGTGAGCCACGTAAAGCACGATCATTATTTTCTAAATCATTGAGTGGAACCAGTTAAATGCACACGATATATGTTCTCTTCGGTGAATGATTTTTATTTAGTACTCATGAACTCTCTGAAATTACCCCAGGTCAGTATTTACTCAAGCGAGGACTGAATTAATTACTTTTTTTATGGTGGGTAAAATCATCTAATGAGGAATTCTGCTCTTGGGCGGAGCGGGAAACAGTGTCAGACTCTTACTGACTAAACAACGCACCCCCTTCCTTCTTAACCTTCATATCGGGATCGGACCGGGGCCCCAATAGGTTTCGGCTCTGCAGTTGGGTCCCTCCATTTGCTGACAACTCCTTGAGGCGCGCGGGAACAGAGCGCGCCGTCGACGACGAATAAAAGTAATTAATTACTTTTATTTAAAAAGTAATTAATTACTTTTATTTGCCAAAAAATATTGCAGAAACATGTTTCTCTTTACCACAAACTCGCATGATGGAAGGTGATGAAGTGGTCGAAGTTATAGCACTAGAAGAACCTAACTAGTAACTTACGAGTATTCAAATATTCACTATTCTCTTAAAGTCCCCAGATTGCTGCTATCAGGAAACATTGTAGCGAGAACTAAACTTCGCGGGCGCGTCCGTTTCCATACATTTTATATGGAAACTACACTCTGAGAAATACACTTGAGTCGAAGCATCCTGGGCCAAGGGTTGACAGAGTTGAAGCCTCCTGGGCCAAGGGTTGAAAGCGTAACACCAGGACCCTGGGAATAAGGCAAGGAAGGTATGGGGTAGGTTTTTTAGTCAGTAATAGTCTGACACTGTTTCCTGCATCCACCCAAGAGTGGGAATCGTCACTCGATTTTTACTTACCATAAAAAAAGCACAATCGTAATACTAGAAAAAATCACGGACAAAAAAAAATGCGTTTAGGCGGTATAAAGTTCGCGGGGTCAACTGGTAAAAGACACAAGAACAAGCCCAACCTCGAAATCAAAGTGATAGCGAACTACAACATTCTTCTAATAAAACGGAACAGAAACATACAATTCAATTCAACATCAATCATGGTACACAAATCCCATCAGAACTGACCGTAGATCTCATCAACATTGATAGCATATCTCAGACAATAACTTTCCATCGGAACCCCATATTACAGCGCCAACGAAAGTTCATATTCAATTTGCCTCTCTATTCTAGTGAAATTCGCATATTTTCCTTACGAATCGTCATTTTCCTTGGCGAACCGCGTAACCACTAACTATTGGTAGAATATAAAATCTGGACAAGTGCGAGTCGGACTCACGCACTAAGGATTCCGTACAAACTTATCTACGCTCACTTCGCGAGGTTTTTCTAAATCGCAAAAATGTATTCTTTTTACTGTTTACAGAATTATACATATACTTTTGCTATAAGACCTTGCTCTATGGAAATTCTCTATCTCAAATTCTACTCCATCTAAATTTTAGGATTCTGGGTTAAAAAGAATTGTACCGTTTATATTTTGATTTCTTTGAAGTCTCAGAATATATAAAATTTTACGTGACGTCCGCGCTTTTTTCGTTAACTTAGAATTTTGATTTTTTTTACAGTTTCAAGGGACCATAGACCAGAGTATATGTATTTAATTTCTACTCCAGACCTCCATGTAGTTCTTGACAGATACACTTACAAAGACGAGATCCTACAAGGGTTTCGGTTTTACCTTATGAGGTACAGAACCCTAAGAACTGGTGCTAACGACCCGTAGGCCTCACGGTGGCTGCCCCTTGTAAATATCTTGTTGCATGAATTTCTGTAAAAACTACAGTGAAACGGCTGGTAGGTATTTCATTTATGGAGCAAGTTATTGCAGTTTCGGTTTCATTATTTTTTTTATGAGTAATTGTAGACAAATGTTTCGTAGTTGCTAAGTTTTTATGCGTTTTACTCTGTGTAAATTTTTCTTTAAGCTTATTTTTTATTAGAAAACAAAATTCTAATGAACGGGAATCGGTTTTTAGTCAGTACAATTCTGACACTTATCTCCCACCAGGCCCAAGGGCGTGGAAACGTCATTGGATGGTTTTCCCACCAAAAAAAAAAAAATACGTGGATGAGTACTGAGAGAATTTTTCCAAAAGTCACCCTGAATAAATCTAAAAGAGTCCAAAAATTGTATATAAAACGATAATAAGCTACTTTCACGCAAACAAAGCCACTGGTAAAATCTGTTAAACTCATAAACTACAAAACAAAAACTATGTAAATCAAACAACGTATAATAAATCGAAATCTATGTAAAGCACAATTACATAAACACTTCAATATAACAATTTATTTCCTCGAATGAAAGCTCTATTTGCCGAACACAATCGATGAATGCAAATTCTAACACCTGCGCGATTAGCATAGAACACACAGTAATCTCTGAAACTTACGACAACACTAACAGAATACGAATTACGTAAGAAATAAGGCTTTGATTGTAACTGTACAAAAGCTTAGATAATAATTATGCTTTTCGACTTGTCATCTTTCTATTTATCACCGTATAAAGACGAAAGTTATGTAGGTACAGTACGGTCGTTAGATCTTGGTGAGTCTGTTGTTAGGCTCTGCGAATTATAGCGCTTGAAAACTTGTAAAAAAATAAATGGTTTAAACATATTTTTTTTTTTTTTTTATAATCCGACGATCATCACACAACGCCATCTAGGCCCAAGCTAAGCAGAGCTTGTGTTATGAGTACTAGACAACTGATAAACATACTTATATATTTCTTAATACATACATATTATAGATAAATTACACCCAGACACAGAACAAATGATTGAGAGCTCATCACACGAACATTTGTCCTGGGTGGGAATCGAACCCACAACCTCCGGCATAGCAGTCAGGGCCACTAACCACTAGACCAACAGGCCAGTCTAATAAAATTGCAATTTGTAGCTGTTATTGCTGCTTAAAACTGTTATTAGCACTTTTTAAAACCTTTATTTTTGTACGTGTTTTTAAAGCTAAAGTTTGCAGAGCCTAACTTCACACTGTCCAAGATCCGACGGCCGTACTAAACTTTTACGCCGTATTTTTGTGAAATCATGAAATAAATAAAGATTATTATTATTATTTCGAATAAACTAATGCGCCATACCGGCCTCACTATCAACGATTGAATCACTGCTTACCATCAGGTGGGATCGCAGTCAAGCTTTAGATTTATAGAAAAAAAAACCGATAATACAATTTTCTCACACACAAAGACGCAGCTTCCATTAAACCATCTACTTTACTCGCTAATCACGAACCCATTGAACATCAGATCGTCTGGACTCAGTATTAACAGTTTACTGCCAATTTCTCTTTAAATGGTAGTTTCATAAGCTGGTATTATGTACTAGTTGCAAATGTTGTAATATAAAGGTATATTTAGACGTGTCGCTTTTAGTTTTTTTTTAACTGCTATTGCGTACTTTTTTTTTAATTCTAGATAGCGTTTGACCACAATCTCACCTGATGTTAAGCGACGATGTGGTCGATGATGGAGCACGCTTGCCTACAAGTAACCTATTCACTCTTGACTTAAAAACCCCTAGATTGTAGCTATCAGGAAACACAGAATCAGAAAACATTTTTTCTAAGCATTCATGAGCTTGATTATAGTGTCAGTGTGGAGCTCCTTCACAGGATACGCGCCACCTCCTTTTCTGCTCAACGTGACTACCACCTGCACTACCACGGAATCAACGAAAGAGCGGTCCAAGTGGCTAAATATTTAGGGGCCCTTCAGCTGCTTGCTGGTTATTTATTTACTATATACCTACTTTATTTTACAGCTCCTATTGTAAACAGGATAAACATTTGCAAAAAACCGGTGTAGGCAATTGTTAGGCCTTTATCCTTTCTGACATCTGTCCTTCATCCCAGGAATGAATTTATTTCGCGTTATAAAAGCACCACGGCTTAGCCTGTATTACAGAGTGACAGGTATTATAATACCTGCCCGAATTAAAATAATGTTTTATTCAGAAGAAACGAGAACAATGTAACCAGAAGTTTTGTAATGACGCGTGACGTAAAAGAGTTTCGTATTAACGGCGCGTACTGTTCCCGCACGCCTCTAGGAGTTGTCAGCAAACTGTAAAGGCCCAGCAGGGTCGAAGCTTTCTGGGACCAAGGGTTGATGTGAAAGCGTTTTACCAGAGCCCTGGGATCAAAGCAAGGAAGGAACAAGGCGGGTTGTTTAGTCAGTAAGAGTCTGACACTGTTTCCCGCCCCGCAAAAGAGCGTGATTCGTCATTGGATGATTTTTACCTACCATAAAAAAACGGCGTTTTATGCACTTTCTTCTCCATGGAAAAAAAACGCTTTTACATATGGGTGGGCCATATGTAAAAGCGTTTTGGAAATACATTCATTATGCGTGCAGCTAAGAAGTGGAATTCTCTTTTCTTTCTTTCTTTCTTTCTTCCTTCCTTTCTTTCTTTCTTTCTAAAATAGTGCACTTGAAATAATGGTTTATGTTATAATGAGAACTGTTTATTACAGACTACACAGGCTCACAAAATTGCTGCTACTAAATTTCATACCAACTGGAGACATGAAAAGTACCCTTAAAAGCCATTTAGAAAACAACGTACGCATCGTAAGTCGGTAATTTCAGCCGTGCATCTGTTCGGCTCATGTAATTACTTGCTTGTTGTATTGAGCGCGAACCATACAATAATGCTACCAATTTGAATCGATACCATCTAATTCTATACATATATGTAAGTAACTGGTTTTCTAACGAGTACGATTATAATAATAACGTGTAGTACCTAAATCACTGCATCTATTGTGCGTAAAGATACTTGATCCACATTGATACTTCGTAGTGTTATTTATATATTTGGATTAATGTAATTTTTTATTTAATTGATTTTATTTTTATTGTGATTTTATTATAAGTATATATTTTAATTAATACTTACCTACTAATTGTGTAACTTTCTGTGCATGCTGAAATTGCATGTAGGTAGGTGAACCCATGTTTAGATTTATATTTTTTGGTGTGACATTAATTATTTTTTTCTTCAGATTTTATTTATTTATTTAAAACTTTGTGCACGTATAAAACATTGTTTTTACAAAAGCAGGCTTGCCTTTGCCTTGCCTTTGCCTTAGTAATTTACTAACAGTCGACTTTGATTTTATATTATCTTTTCTTATTTCTTATTCCTTTTGACATTTCCAATAAATATAAGTTAAGAAACTGATTTCCTCGTAAGTTACTTACTTATCTCATTCCTGAAAATTGTCTACATAACCTCCTACAAAACCTACGACATAAAATAAATGTCAACATTTCAACAGAATCCAATAAAAAACAAAAGTACTCATAAAATACAAATAGCCCGAAGGCAAAGCCACGGATAACAAAGAGTGATCCATAAATCTAAGTTCGGCACCGACTCGCGCCGAAGAAAGCCGAGGAAAGCCGAAGAGGTTGGTGCGCACGCGCCTCCGTTTTAGCGATACGCCCTTGTAATTGTGTAGATAATTATCATCTCAACAATTTATTGCTGTTATTATTTTCTTAGCCATTAGCCGCTTTTTAAGTGAGTGTATAACATCCATACTTTAGCTTTATCTTTAAATATTGACGGTTACACGGGAAAGGTAGTACGCGTAACTTTAATATCTTTGTAGGTAATTAATTGAATGATCTACATTATTCAGAGGCCCTACCATGAGCTCTTACCGTGATCCATTTGAAACCCTAAACTGAACTGTTAATAGGGCAGAGTTACATGGGGTCACTGACCTCACGGCAGCCAATCCAGTGTGATTAATAATAATCACACTGGATTGGCCGCCGTCAAAGTACTTTTGTCCCCATTTGATATTCGCCATATTGGCGCTGTCTGCCACACTGACTGTAGCGAGTGTCTACAGTACTAAAATATCGTTGTTACTGTCCCGTTTTAAGGCAAATTCTTCCAAAAATACTTCTCCTGTACCGCTTCGAACTAATCCTCTCGAAGTGCGCATCTAAATTTTATACTGTATCTACATATATCAGTAATTTAATAATAATTAAGTAATTCTAATTCAAGACCGTATTCGTCAGTTTACTTCAATTTTCATTCTGGCAATAATGAACAAACCAAACAAAACCAATGCCTCGCTTCATTCAACCAAATTAGCAATCAAACAGGACCGGAGTCCTCCCGAACATATTGATCCCTTTTGGTAACTTCCATAGCTACCCCTTCGGGAATCCGAATATAAAAGGAAAAACTGACTGACTGACATATCAACGCACAGGCAAAACTACAGGGACTAGGAGCGTGAAATTATACACAAAGCTTCCTTTTATGACGTCGGTGAGAACTAAGAATGGATTTCCCAAAATTCATACCCTAAGAGGATGAAACGTGGTCCCGAAGTTTGTATAGATAAACCTATTTTCCTGCCGGCGATGCCGCTGGCAGAAGCTAGTTCTGTTATATTAGTTCTCCTTATCTCTCACTCTATTAATCGTACTTAGGAAGGTGTAAGCATTGGCTGTTTTTACATGGAAAATTATCTAATACCATCTCCCGCCCTAGACCTGGACTTATTCCTCGTCAGACGTTCAGTTCAAAAAGTTAAGGAATCCGAAATATCTACAGGAAGACAGAAGGTTTTTAGTCAGTAAAGGCCTGACAAACTTACTACCTAGAGCAAGAGAAGTAATTTAGAAAAATCCCACCACAAACAAATATATAGTAGTAGTATCATACGCATTTGGTTAAATTGATGCTTTAGAAAGCCAAAGTTCACGCATTTCTCTAAACCACATTAGAAAACGCTAATCTCGACTACAACTGCGTTCAATCCAGCCAACCATAGAGATTTTAACATAACCCACACAAATACAAAACAATTACGCGTACAAGGAAACCTAGAACATAGAAAACCCATGTCGAAAGTTATCTAAGAAGCGTAAAGGCTTGGCTACACGAGCAAGGAGACAGTAAGTTTAGTTCTTTTCCGCTTTGAGAGAATGGTTGACTGGTGGCAACTGCCTCAACTTACAATATATGTAATTTACCTATTCATCACCACTGCTCCCAAAACGGTGAAGGAAAACATCGTGAGGAAGTCAACATGCCCTAGAACCAAAAATTCGAGGACATGTGACTGCATCCACCAACTCGCACTGGGTCATCGTGGTTGTTGCTGCTTGCATGCCACTGCTACGGTAGATTATGTTGAAGGTAGAGCCAGACCGACGAACTTCAATATTTCCTCTGATAATAATGCAATGATGCGTTATGCAGACTTTAAACCGGCTAAAACCAGAGCAGTTTGTCACGCTCCTCTGGCCAGATATTAACCATTATGAACGAGATTATTTTGGCAAATTCTCACCACCAGTTGGCGGTTGGTTTAGTCATTAAGTCTATTCCTTTGAAAAGGTTTTTTTAGGGTAGGTGAAAATCATCCAATGACGAAACCCGTTCTTGGGCGGAGCGGGAGAAAGTGTCAGTCTCTTACTGACTAAAAACCTTCCCCATTCCTTCCTTGCCTTATTCCTAGAGCCGCGGTAACACTTTCGCACCAACCCTCAATCCTTTGAAAAGGTAAAGTCTCGACGTCAAAGTATGACGTCATTGACGTTAATGGCTTACGAATTTCATTAATATATATGTCGGCGCAATAACAATAATTTGTGATTTAAATAATTAAGATTTGTAATTAAATTGCCCTAAAAATTAGTAGAAGTTCATTGCGATGTAAAATTAACGTTAGACGGCAAATAAATATTTTTGTGATCGTTATTTAAACGTTTCGTTTCGTTTTTCTAAAACATGTGGTCGCCCCACTTAGGAGCGAAACATTATAAATAGGCCCGCACTGTCGGTGCCAAAGCATTCTCCTTCTCGCTCGAGTCGCCGGACAGTACGGACCTCTTTGTGACGTCGTTACTCTGTTCGTTGAATAAACGAAGTGTTAGATAACTTGTGAAGTTTTGTTTTGAAGATCCAAATATGAGTGACCATCATGAAAACAACATCGATGACGTCAGCTATGCTGACGTCACACTTTTAAAAAACACTAAAGATGTGCCTCCTCCGACATCAGAAGTGGGATTGCAAGAAGCTCCTACCCAAGCCGCTTCCTCGTCAGCTCGTCCACCACCCGATCAACTGGAACCAACCAAGGAGACCAAGGTGCCGTGTCGGCGGGTGAATATACACCGCAGAACAACATGTCAACTGCTCCCGATCCGGTGCCATCCACATCACAAGCTGGCCAGCCAGTTCAAAGACAGCCAGCTCACGACGACGAAAACTTATCATCGGATTAAAATCAGGTGAATCGAAAGCCATTATTTTCATAATATTTTCGACCCTAGTATTTGTAATTACAATCTCCGAGAATAAAAGGTCTGGAGAGTGATACCTCTGAGCTAAACCATGAGTTACCCTTGAGCTTACTACGGGTCCTTGATGCATCCACAAGCGAACCTTGAGATACCGTTAGGACGCCTTGTGGAACCATGGTTAGACACGTATACACCACAGATTCTAAACTAACAAATCTACGAGAATAAAAGGTCTGGAGAGTGATACCTCTGAGCTATACCATGAGTTACCCTTGAGCTTACTACGGGTCCTTGATGTATCCACAAGCGAACCTTGAGATACCGTTAGGACGCCTTGTGGAACCATGGGTAGACATGTATACACCACAGATTCTAAACTAACAAGGCAGGGCACAACAGACGTCTTTGTGTACCGTGCTTACAACAATTATCATAATAATAATAAGCAAACTATGTTTGCTTACGGATACCTAGTTCAAAAGGAAACTTTTTCTTGATTTCAGGCATCAAACTTCACAACGCAGGTAGACACTACGAGAACCTATGAGACATTACGAGACACTACGAGAACCCTACGAGACACTACGAGAACCCTACGAGACACTACGAGAACCCTACGAGACACTACGAGAACCCTACGAGAACCCTACGAGACACTACGAGAACCCTACGAGACGCTACGAGAACCCTACGAGACACTACGAGAACTGGCAAGGCTGGTGCAGAGCGCGCACCGCCTGTCAGAATGGCCGTGTCGGCGCAATAACAATAATTTGTGATTTAAATAATTAAGATTTGTAATTAAATTGCCCTAAAAATTAGTAGAAGTTCATTGCGATGTAAAATTAACGTTAGACGGCAAATAACTATTTTTGTGATCGTTATTTAAACGTTTCGTTTCGTTTTTCTAAAACATGTGGTCGCCCCACTTAGGAGCGAAACATTATAAATAGGCCCGCACTGTCGGTGCCAAAGCATTCTCCTTCTCGCTCGAGTCGCCGGACAGTACGGACCTCTTTGTGACGTCGTTACTCTGTTCGTTGAATAAACGAAGTGTTAGATAACTTGTGAAGTTTTGTTTTGAAGATCCAAATATGAGTGACCATCATGAAAACAACATCGATGACGTCAGCTATGCTGACGTCACACTTTTAAAAAACACTAAAGATGTGCCTCCTCCGACATATATAAGCATTTTGACAGGCGTTTGGTCCTGATACCTCAGTGCTGCCCTTTTTTGTGAATGTCATTTTAGAACACCCTTATAGATACGGATCCTGTTACCTTCTCCGGCCTGTCAGTTGTTGGCTATAGGTCACCAGCACAAAGGTCCTGTGTAACCAGGCCTTTAGAGAGACGCGGTCAGGTGGGGCGAAGGCGTCCTAAATACAAAACTGTGATATACAGAGGCGATACAAATTAACAACAATAATCGAGCCAACAAGGGACCGCAGTAAAAACGGAAAGTGTTCACTAGGGGTATACGAGCACGAAGTGCTTAAGAGTTCATTAAAAAATCACGGTTGAAAGAATCTGGTACCATTTTTTTATAAAGTGAGCAATCGCCAAACACTTCTACCGCACTTCAACCTAGAGGTTCTAAAAATTAGGTATTGATTTAACCCAGTTTTTTTTTTATCTTCTTTGAATACCAGGGTCATGGTAACTCTTTTGAATAGTCCAGCAAAAATACCTACAGCTGTAAGGATTCTACGGATTTAGACAGGGAAATGATACATTTTGAAATGATCTCTTTCATTTTCGGAGACGAATATATAGCTAATTTCTTAAATCAAAAGAAAGCACAGAAAAAATAATGAGCAGTGTAGGCACTACTAGACTTAATGTAAAGGGTCATGAATTGCAACTCAAAGACAAAGTTCATTTGAAAATCACTTTCCTTTATGCAAATCAACATTTCAATCTCATATGTGGAGAAAAAATAAATAAACAGATGGGGCACGTATTTTTGTTTGACATGATAAGCAAACCTTGATATTGCAAACTCTCAAAGCCACGTGTGTCACATACGAATAACAAAGATATTATTATTTCCAAACCAATTGCTTGGAGATTGCATACAAAGTTATGATTCACACTTTCTGCAACAACTGTATTGTCTTGACTGCCATCACAAAACATGAAAAAAAAACATAACTTACTGTAGAAAACAACGAGTCGAACTCGCTCATTGAGGGTCCCGTAATAACTTTTCTATGAAATCAAAAGTACAATTCCCGAATTGAGTTACGAAAAAAAAAAATTTGACGTAACAACGAAACAGTTTTAGTATTTTTCTGTATATATATGCTATGAGACTTTGCTTCATGGCAATTTTCAGGGTCAATGGGAAAGTAAGAGTGTTGTAATATGCAGTTTTTTGCGACATAACCGTCCGTATCTTTGTTTTTCGTTATCTTAGAACTAGATTACTTAGATACAGTTTCATAGATATATTAGACCTGAGCATATGGTTTAAATTTCAACTCAAAATCTAAACGCGTTTTTGAGATAAAGGGTCTTGACAGATAGTTAGACAGATAGACAAAAAGTGATCCTATAAAAGTTCAATTTATGAGGTACAGGACCCTAAAAAACATGTTTATTCTGCACGAACAAATCTTACATTCACCCCACTGATTTGTTCAACGAGTACATGTAACAATAAATCAATAAATATTCAAACAGCTGTTTTTTTTTTTCAGCTGACCACTTGAGTGCTCGATTGTACCGCGGTGTAGCGACCGAGGAGATAGCGCGTCGGGAATACAGGCACAACGAATGGACCGGGCACACGCGACTTATATCTAGATGTATGTTTGTACATTGTAGCATATTGATGCCGTTAGCGTTGTGTTCGCGAATGTACGTCAACGTGTATCTTGTTCGGAGTTTACTTGTGAAAATTAAATGATGAACTTTGGCCTATTTATTAAGTCTTAGTAGGTCGCCGTGACCTTTTTGCGGAAAATATTTTTCAATACACTACTCGAAAACTGCCTCTTATCGCACTCCTATTAGGTTCAATATAGCATGTATATCACCCAAGTGCTTTTTGAGTTTATCACAACAAGGGCTTTTTTATTCCTTCCTTATCGTCACGTCGTGATTATTTTGTTTTACTTAGTTTATCGAATCAGGCGCGAGGCGTCCCCCAGAGTCGCTGGACGACCCCACGAAATTAGAAATTGACCAGAGCAGATTTGAATACTATACTCATATATTTCTTAAATTTGTACTGTATGTTTGAGATACGATTAAATTCTTTTTCTTTCTTTATTTCACAAGTAGTAAGTGTATTGAAAAACGTCGTTTGACACACGTGCAGATTTGTCATTGCAGCCCTCGGCTCCATAACCCACTCGCCTACGGCTCGTGCGAATTTCGCTTCGGTCGCAATGACAAACTTCCTGCACTTGTATCAATATGTACTATTATGAATACTCTCCAAGGCGAGTGTAGCGCCATGCAAGCGAAAACCACATCAACAGAGCCTTTCTGAAGGCGGCTTGATTGTTGCCCTTAAACGCAAAGGGTAACTGAAGGAACATTTTTCAGTACCAAAGCGCGACAAAATTATTTGATAATTTTTGCCTAAAAAGGAGCCTTACTGAACGTATACGGTACTATGCGGTATTTTTTTAGGTGGTTTATTATCCAATGACTTTTCGCGCTCTTGGGCGGAGCGGAAGGACATGTCAGATTTTTACTTAACTAAAACCCACTCCTTGTTAATCGTAGGGACGCTACAAAAGGGTCGAAGCCTACAGGGGCCTAGGTTCTCTTTCTGAAAGGAAGGCTTGGCCCCAGTGTGAAAGGCAAAGAAGGAACGAGGTGGGGTGTTTTGTCAGTAAGAGTCCGACACTGTTTCTCGCTTCACCCAAGAGCGGGATTCGTCATTGGATGATTTTTGCCCACCATAAAAATAAATCTCCTATTTCCTTCACTTTGTTCCATAACCCGACGGTTCATTTTCAATTTTAACATTAACATAACCCTTGGCCCTATTGGGTAGGCTTCACCCTGCTGGGCCCCTACGTACTATGAGGTAGAGAGTGCAACAAAGTTTTCGTATGAGTACAACAAAAAAGGTCGTCACCAAGGGCAAGTAGGTCACAGTGAGCTAGGTCACGCCCCAGGGGCGTTGGGTTAGATCTGTTATCATTAATTATGAACGACACATTCTTTGCCAAGTTTAATTAGAGCATCACTTTTGTATTTTTTTAATTTCCCTAATCTTATAAGACCGGTAGATGTTTTTCTGTCAGAAGCTTAAAGTACCTAGTGCAAGGATTGACAGTTAACCATAAATAGAAAAAAAAATGATAACTAAATAGTTTGAATTTAATAAAGAAAAATATGGATATTAAGTAGCATTTTCTTTTTATCATGAAAATTGTCCTAGTCATTTTCGAGTTTTGCGCTCTGCCACAACATTTAGCCACTATTTATTACTTATATATTGTATAGACTGCGGTACGTGTGAACTATAATTGCTAAATAAATCTACTACATAGTATAAAACAAAGTTGCTTCCCTCCGTCTAATTGTCTATTCCTATGTATGCTTAGATCTTTAAAACTGCGCAACGGACTTTAATGGTTTTTTTTTAGAGTTATTCAAGAAGAAGGTTTATATGTATAAAACATGCATAATATATATAATATCAGATTTGCATCCGTGTAAAGCTGAGGCAGGTCGTTAGTTATAAATAAAATAAACATGTTAGAAGTAGGCTCTACCACTATCACAAAGGAAATCTATGAAAAACTTCTTGGCATCAGACTATACAAAGCTAAGCCAGATTTTACACATTCAGCAACTTTATAGTTGATATAATCTGGCTAATATTTTTTTATACGAGATACCATAAAGCAACTCTAAGAAAACAGCCTTGAACAAGACTGTTTTTTTTTTCTTCTTAAAGAATAGGCGGCCAGGGCGGATTTCTAAATGTAGTATTTCGAATAAAGAACACCTAAAACCCTAGTTAAACCAGGGTTTTCGACCCTAGTTAAACCAGGGTTTTCGACCCTAGTTTACCCAGGGTTTGAGACCGTACTTAAACCAGGGCTTTGGACCCTAGTTTAACCAGGGTTTTAGACCCTAGTTAAACCAGAGTTTTAGACCCTAGTTAAGCCAAGCTTTCAAACCCTAGTTAAGCTAGGGTTTTAGACGTTCTACCAATTTATAACAGGCTTTCAGGCTCAAGGAGGCCAGGCGTAAAGTATCGTCGGGAATGATGCACCCGTAAGTTGAAGCTGCAAAGTCTTGAATGTTGATGCCGAGTCACTGGCCTATCGATTTTCTATCGTGTATACTTCAAGTTGTGTATTGGAATGGCACAATTTAATTCGGCATCACTAGACGTACGGCAATGTGCCACCAGACCAGTACATGGTGGACATCTCACTCATACGTAAAAATCTAAATTCCCTTCTTAGGAGTAACATTCCCTTATCTCATAGCTTTTTTTTTATTGTAGGTAAAAATCATCCAATGACGAGTCCCGCTCGTAGGCGGAGCGGGAGACAATGTCAAACCCTTACTGACTAAAGAACCTACCCCGTTCCTCCCTTGCCTTATTCCCAAAGCCCCGGTATAACGCTTTCGCACCAACCCTCGGTTCCAGGAGGCCTTATCTCATTGCTACAACCTGGGGATACGTCAAGAGTGAATAGGTTACTTCTAGATAATGCGGACTTCATGCCCTGTTGTAATTTAGGTGTTGAAAACACCTGGCTAGAGGCCAGGCTAGGGTGAATAGGCTCTTAATAAACTAGTACCTACGTCTCACCAATAACGATTGCATCACTGCTTACCATCAGGTTTTTTTTTTATTTTTTTTATGGTAGGTAAAAATCATCGAATGACGAATCCCACTCTTGGGCGGAGCGGAAAACAGTGTCAGACTCTTACTGACTAAAGAACCTACCACGTGCCTTCCTTGCCTTATTCCCAGAGCCCCGGTATAACGCTTTCGCATCAACCCTCAGCTCCGGGAGGCTTCGACCCTGTTGGGCCCCTACGGTGTGCTGACAACTCCTTGAGGCGCGCGGGAACGGAGCGCGCCGTCGACGACTTGGGCTCGGTCTGGACTGCTACCAGACGACCGGACGGCGAGCTACCCATTGCTCACCGTCCGCAAGCCAGTGTTTACGGTGGCCGGTATCGGCAGGATCGCGGCGGCGACGGCTACGGCGAGTGCGCCGTTGCCTTTGCCTTATACGGTCAGCCTCCTCCTTTACGAGCATTACTGCCTCGCAGAAGGAGGCGACCGCCTGCCACTCCTCCTCGCTGCGGACCATGGCCTGAACCAAGGCCCGGCGCAACAGGTCGCCGCCGCCGATCACCCCCACGAGGGCACGGCGTTGCTCTTCCCAAGCGGGGCACACTTCTACCGTGTGCTCCACCGTGTCCTCCGGGCTGGCCACACAGTGGCGACACCCGGGCGTCTCTTCTGCACGGATCCGGTGCAGGAACCTCCCGAACTTGCCATGTCCGGTGAGGACCTGCGTCATGCGGAAGGTGAGGACGCCGTGAGGTCTATCCAGCCACGCCTCAAAGAGGGTCACTACTGCCGAAATTATGGCGTGCCCAGCGCTAGGCTGCGACAGTCGCTGTTTCCATTTCACCATGAGATCCCGCCGGAGCTCTTTCCGCCATGCCTTAACATGTTCAGGCAGCGGAGTTTCGCCCCGGCGTTGCATCTCCACGCACAGATCGTGCATGTGTGCAAGGACTGTTGCCTCCAAATCCCATGGTAGTAGGCCAGCAAGGAGGCTCGCCGCTTCGCGGGACACCGTGCGGTATCCCCGCACCATACCATCAGGTGGGGTCGCAGTCAAGCACTTATTAGAATTAAAATAGAGTGATAAATGCTGCTAAATAGGTAATGTTGCGTCAAACCTAATTCGGAAACTGATTATACGGGAGGATAATTATGGGATTTTTTGTTAGTTTACCTGTTTTGGTGATCATTATATTTAGCATTCCTCTATTAGTTTTATTTTTAGCCAATTATACATAAATATTATGAACTTTAAAGGCGCCTTCAAATTAGCCGCAACGTACTTCCGCGCGACGGTGAAGGAAAACATCGTGAAGAAACCAGCATGTCCTAGAACTAAAAATTCGAAGACTTGTGACATCCACTAAACCGCACAGGGTCCACGTGGTGAATTATGGCCCATTCCCTCTCCTAGAGAGGAGACCTGTGTCCCAGCAGTAGGAACATTAAAAAGGCTGATGATGAAACAAAAATAAGTACGTAAATCTATCCGATATGAACGCCACACAAGATGACAGCTCAGCCGAATTTCTAATCGATTAAAATGTTCATCGTGTCAATCAAATCAATCAAAAATGTCAAATCGAAGCTCTCAACATGTCCAAGTCAATTAATATTGATATCGAATGAAACGGAAAAATGATAGTAACCAATCAATAAATATAAACCTTATGAATATATTATTAAATTATATTATTATACATAGATGTACTAGCTGACCCGGTAAATTTCATACTAATTTATAGGGTACTAGCGACCTGCCCCAGCTTCGCACGGGTACTGATATTGAATATATTATGCATGTATTATACACATAAATCTTCCTCTTGAATCACTCTATCTATTAAAAAAAGCCGCATCAAAATCTGTTGCGTACTTTTAAAGATATAAGCATACATAGAGCACAAGCTACTTTGTTTTATACTATGTAATGATAATGATTTATACAAGAACGTAAATAAAAAGTTTTTCATAGACAAATAAATTTAAAAATGGAAAATAAGCAAACCTCCGTTTGTCTGTTCGCAATAACTCAAAAACTACTGAACGGATTTTCATTCTTTGCTTTCACCGATAGACATGTTTTTTTTTTTTGTGGGCATCCAATGACATCTGTGGGTCATGGGCGGAGCGGCAGATAGTGTCAGATTTTTTTTGCTGACCAAAAACCAGGGAGGTGGAACCATTGGTAAAGTGAACACCAATGAGTGCCACCTACGGTTTGCTGACAACTCCTTGAGGCGCGCGGCAACAGTACGCGCCGTACCAATAGACATAATGCATTATTATACCTAGGCGAGAAGAATAGACAATTTCAAAGACTTATAACACCAGTGCAATGCTGGAACGAGTCGCAAGTTTCACATAAAGTATAACAAAGACAAACACAAGTCATCTTTTAGCATAATCACAACTGCACATCAATGTGCTTATTCGCTTTCAATAATAGCTGGATTAGCATTCTATCAGCCGCCTTTCAATGCTATCTCGTACAGTCGCCAACACAATTAGCTCAATTAAACCGAGCACGAACACACAGTTATCGCCCTTGATACAAAAGCGATACGACCAATAATGGCTTGTCAATTAGGTTGTAAGTTGTAAGTAGCTGTTGTATTGGCACAATGACTCAACGTTTAGTTCTGCTTATTAGTTTAGGAAAGTGACGCGAAAATCTTCACTCATGCATTCAATTCAAAGCGTTCGAACGTTTCTGTTTGTTGGCAATGTTCTGACACCCTTCTCGGTGACATTTGAATGTATTTGAGATAACACTAGAGGTACACCTGTATCATTCAATATCATTCATTCGCCGATATTTAATAAGAGAAACTGAGTGACTGATGTATACCATCGACCAGCTGATATGTACTACTTTTTTTTAAATGGGAAAACCATCCAATGACATCCCCATCCTTGGATGGAGCGGGAGATAGATTCAGACTTTTACTGACTTAAAAACCACTCCTATACCTAGTTTGCCTTCGGTACCGGACGGTCTGATGGCAAGCTACCCACTACACGCCGTGCGCAAGCCCGCGCCTACGGTGGTCGGAAATCGGGATCGGAATCCCTCCGGCGGCTCGGACGTGGAGGCCGTTGCCTTACGCGTGCGACCTCGTCCTTAGCTAGCATTACTACATCGCAGAAGGAGGTGTCCCGCCTGCCCCTCTTCTTCGCACAACTGATACTACTGAAGGTAGCAAAAAAACAAGTAGTTTTGCATAGAGCTTACTTTTATAGCGTAGGTGAGCACTAAGAACGGGTGCCCCCGACTGCATTAGTAAAAGGATTATTGGAAATTCAACGTTTAAAGGGGTGAAAAGGGCGAATGTCGAATGAATGCAAAATCTTTTTTCGTGTGCCAATATACATGATACTAACTGACAAAGGCGCTTGCAGAAGCGAGATCTTTATAAATCTAATATAGATAAATAGATTAGTAGGGAAGTATTTGCCACAACTCTCTAGCTAAAATAAGTTTTAAATAGAGTGAAACCTATACAAAAATATAAGACGTCTTCTAACTATCCTCAAAGTGGTGTCTACGTAACGCTTCAGGTATATAAATACAATACAAATATTGTAAAATCTTTTCCATATAACTGTGGTCGTACAAAATAATAACGATTAGTACATTAATAATAATTTCAACTCATTTAGTTATCTAAGGAAGGAGAAATAGGTAATCCTATAATAATGCACAATTACAGCCGGAAATCCTCTTGAAATGTTCTTAAATACGGCATCCAAACCTCCATTGTTGTACTGTATTTAAAAACAAGTTAAAAAGGAAAATACCTAATTGTCTCTGGTAAAAAAAAAAACAATTGGCTCCAGTATTTACAGTCTATTTAACCTCTTGACCGTCGCGACAAAAAGAAAGTTACATGGTGCGTTAAACACGGGAAATTCGTTCAAATTACTGTTTAGCAGCGTTTTACTCTAATTGCGCAGATTCATCAAAAATATCGCATTGAGGCCGAGCGTCCGCCATTACACCGCGATGACAATGACAGAAAAATTGGCGGGAAAAGTGACGTTTACAGCGTCTCGTTATAGGGCATTTTACCGAATAGGCTGCGTTCTTTTAAGTATTATTAATTAGCGAAAGTCACACAGATTTCCTATATATAGAACGTGAAAGATATAATTATTAGGTATAGATATTATCTTGGTTTAGGCATATGGCATAGTAATACACAACTGATGAAAAACGATTGACCGAGTAAATCATTGAATTACTTAACAGATTTTTTTTGTTGGTGGGAAATCATCCAATGAAATCATCACCTTTGGGCAGAGGGAAAAAGCATGTTAAATTTTTGCTGACTTAAACCCTTCGTTGCCTTGCATTCCAGGGCTTCGGGTTTTGTTTTCAGAAGCAACCCCATAGCCCCAGAGGTTTCGACCCTGCTGATGTCACGGCTTTGTCGTAATTAACTCTAAATAACAACAAAACTTAAAGTTTATTCTTGTGTCTAATAAAAACCATCACCCGCAACAATTCTCATTGAGTTCATATGCAAACAAAGCTCAACAACAATAGTGCACCAGTTTTCGCCGCGCACACCATAGTCTCCATATCTAACGGTTCGTGAAATGACCTAAAATGACAGTTAATGATAACGGCTGGATTTAAAACACAATAATGACAAAATTGGGCGTCGTCCGACGTCTGCGGCTAATGACTGCGATGACGGGTGCAGACGTGCTCTATTGTCAACTGTGCTGCATTTATTCGAGCACGTGGTTACCAACTTTTTGGAGTACCGTAGAAAGTGACAACAGGAAGTACTAGCTTTTTCCTGTGGCTTCGTCGTCCTATCGACACCATATTTTTCGGGAGAAAATCACATAGATAGTAACTATTTAGTAATCTGTTGATAGAGTGCGACCAATTTGGAACCGTGCTCTAGCTTCTGACGTTTTATAAGTATGGGCACTTATAAAACGTCAGAAGCTAGAGGCTAGGCCTATGAGAAATAAAAAAATTTGACTTGACTTAACTCAGTACAACTCTTGTTTTTTTCTAGCCAAGTATAACTCTCTATTGTTAGTTATAACAACACTTAGTGTTAAAACGTTAAGGGGCAACAGAAGGATACAAGTTTGGTTTTAGTCAGTAATTTTTAAATCTGATTCGTCCTCGCGCTCCACCTTGGAAAGAAAGCCCTGGACAGCATAATTTAATTCTCCATGTCAATAATTCCAGTATTATGTGTATTAGATAGCTATTACGTGATGCAACTTTTCAAATACCTATAATATTCAACAGGAAACATCCTGTTGACATTTTAAGTACCTACATTTATTATACATGTAATAAATATAGGTATTAAATATTATATAGAAAAGTGCGAAGTATCGCCGAACCCGCCGGTGGAATTTCAAGGAGCATATCTGACGTCTGGCTCCTAAACTAAATAGGACTGGGGCTGCCCTCAAGGGACTCCTGTTGTAACCAGCGGGCCCAGAAACCTCCTGCCAGAGGCTCTAACTGTACTCTAGGTCTCTCTAGCAGACATAATATGTCTGTTAGTTTTTTCTTTTATATAGAAAATATGTAGATAAACGACTACTGACTGCCATGACCATGGCCATGACTGTCCTGTTGGTCTAGTGGTTAGTGACCCTGACTGCTATGCCGGAGGTCGTGGGTTCGATTCCCATCCAGGACAAATGTTTGTGTGATGAGCCCGATCATTTGTTCTGTGTCTGGGTGTAATTTATCTATAACATGTATGTATTTAGAAATATATAAGTATGTTTATCAGTTGTCTAGTAGGTACCCATAACACAAGCTCTGCTTAGCTTGGGACTAGATGAAGTTGAGTAAAACGTCGACGTTGACGTCGTCGTCGTTGACGTTGCAGTTGAGGTAAAAAAAAGATTATTAAAATATTTATCGCTATTTGTGGCTACAGAACCCATTTGATAGCAATATGAATCACACTCATCATATTTTTTATAACAGATACGTTTCAAGCGACGGTAACGCGTGGTACAGTGACCCACATACTACAAATCGTTGCTACTTTCCATTGTAAGTATAAATTACATATTTTTTTCGACAATTTGTGTCATCCACGACAAAATGGTCTTTAATCCTAATACTAGACCGAGGCGAGACGGCTTTGTCTAGTCAAAAGTTTGTCTAGACGACCTCATTCAAAACTGACGATTCATGTCGCTTGCTTAATGAGAAATTGACTGTAATTTTTACCACTTGATGATCCGACATAAATATTGTTTAATGTATCCGTCAACTTAAGACTAAAAAAAGAAACACTAATATTTTCTGCTCTTTATTTATTAGCGTCTGAAAGGAAGGCTCTGGCCCTGGTATACATAAATTAAATTAACGTGGAGCCGTGGACATCCTACCCCTCTCCGGTGGAGCGGGAACAGTACCAGCACTGTTTTTCCCGCTCCGCACTAGAGCGGGATTCGTCATTGGATGATTTTTACCTACCATAAAAAAACAGTTTTTTTTATTCTTTTACTTGTTTTTATTTGGGAGCAGAGGTGGCTGAGTAGTTAAGGCTTACGAGTTGTAAGGTTCAAACCGAGCCAGGCGCATTACTTTGTGTAAAATATTTCATCACCACTGCTCTCAAAATGGTGAAGGAAAACATCGTGAGGAAACCGGCATGTCCTAGAACCAATAATTCGAAGACATGTGACATCTACGTATCTACACCGGGCCCGCGTGTTGGTTTGCAACCCATTTCCTCTTCTAGAGAGCCTAGTAAAGGCCTGAGTCCCAGCAGGGGGAACATTATAAGGCTGCTGATGTGGTACTATTCTATTTGCACCTTCTAGTTTACAAAGTAAAAGAGACCAATAATATAAAATAGGCCAAAAAGTATTTAATAGTGGTATTTTAGTGTCGCAACTGATACCTAAGCTAATATAACTCAATATCTTCCATCACACTTGCCGCCGGATGTGCTGATGACCGATAGTTTGTATCAATTATTATTTAAAAAAAGTATAAATAGATATCAGCACCCACTCTCATAATCACTAACAATGATTTAAGTATCACTCCGTATTCACAAATCATTATAACGAAATTGTATATTTACCTCGAAAGTAATATTTTAATTAATTCCAAATTTAAATTACATAAAGCTATAATAAACACCTAATCTACAATAAATATTTCGACAGCTATCCAATCTAAAACCATCGACAAAAAAAAAACGAAAAGCATAGATAAATTCGAGTACGATGCCGATTATGCAAGCCAGTATTATCGAGCAAAGAGGTGAAATTGAACGCTGGTAAATCTAATCCCAAATCATAGCATGAAACAAAGGAGACGGTGTGGCGTACTTTCTCCTCACTCCTCATTAATCAAACTGAATTAATCTAAATAAAGCCGCTGAATACTCGAGAGGTACATTATTAAACTCACTCGTAAGTAATCGGATTATTTCGTCGATGGAATCGGAAACTAGTGACGTCACTAGAAACCGGAACCGATCTTGTTGATTGACTGTAGGCCCAACTCGAATTATGTTGTCCTATCGGTTGAATAGTTTTTGAAACGAATTAGTTTGGTAAGACAATGATATTATGTTAAAATTCAAATAACAAAGCTGACTTTTTTTTATCGATATATATGTACTATGCACTAGATTACGCATACCGTACAGTCACTTTACTTGACTTAGGTGAACTGCATGCCATACACCTTTACATTGATGTCATTAGTGCAGTTTTGACGTTTACGCAATGTGAGAGCTCTGCAAGTTTTAAAAGTTTTGTTAGACGACATAATGAGAATAAAGCGTTGCAGCGAACTTTTGTATTTAATTTTCAGTATTTTGACAAAAAAGAATTGTGAATGTGCTTGTCTAACGCTAGGATATAAGGTTTTATCATATAATCAGTGTTTTTGATTTGTATTTTTCGAGGGAAATTATTCAACAACTTCTAAGGAAGCTTGTGAACGCATGTCATTAAATCATTTACTGACATAAACTCTTCTTCAGTTACCATTTACGTTCCAAGATGGTATTCTTTTTAAATTCCCCGTGGCCCTACTATTGGGTATTGGCCCTTAAAGTTTTGCTAATATCTCTTCCAATTATGCGAGTAGCTCACTACACGCTGTTGTCGACTCGGGGTCAGTCAGTATTCCTAGTGCGGAAAAAATTCAATGCCAAAAATCACACTCATATTACAAAAGCCATAAGTTTGTGAATGTGTATATATGTTACTATTTTATTACACTGAAAGGGCTGAACAGATTTCAATGGAACTTAGTACACAAGTAGTCTACGTATTAATCCAGGATATGTCATAGAATACTAATTATATCACACAGGCGAAGCCGCTGGCAGCAGCTAATAAAATATGTAATATATGTCAATAAACCAACACGTATAAAATTAAAACTGGCGTGCTCATCATAAAAATAAACATCAATATATATAAAACCATTTATAATTCAATACCTTCGAATGAATGTAAGAGTTTAATTCAATACATTTCACCTGTCGCCCCGATCGAATTGTGCTGTCAAACTGTACGTTCAAATCGTTTATTTGCAATATAATCCTGGCTCTTTGTTATACACGTTTGTTTCAGTGGCTTTGGCTGCTTAAAAGTCTGAATTTATCCCAAGGGAACGAAACATATCTATGAGGTTCTTTGAAAGAATCAGCACAGTCACGCAAAAGGCAACTGAGGGAAAAGGTTTAGTTTTAACCGTTAAAAATCTTACCTTCCTTTTTTATGGTTGGTAAAATCATGTAATGACGAATCCTACCCTTGGCGGAGCGGCAAACAGTGTCAGACTCTTACTGATTAATCGAATCACCCCATTCCTTCTTAGACCTCATACCAGGGTCGGACTTTCCTTTCAGAAACCGGACCGGGGCCCCAGGAGGCTTCGGCCCAGCAGTTGGGCTTCTACATTTGCTGACAACTCCTTGAGACGCGCGGGAACAGAGCGCGCCAATCTAACACTCTCCATTTCTCCCACTATAAGACAAATTCCTCCTAAAAAGTAAGACATAGCAGGTTAATAGCTGGGAAAGGACCCAAGCCCTAGTGAATTAAGAAATAAGTTTCATAGAGACTTATTACAGATAACATTAACTTACACACAAAATAAACAGTGTAGAGAAAATAAATGATAAATATTATTATTATAATTGATGATTTCCACAAAAAAAAAAACACAAATCCCACGCTCGGGATAAAATATATCAAGCGTCTTGGTATTAATAAAGAAGAACTCCTGAGAACAGCGAGGGAAGCGAGTGAGAGAGAGAAAATCAAAACAAACAGACAGAGTTACTTTCGAATTTATATTATTAGTACGTATAATATTCTGGCTCTTTATTAACTCTCGAAGTATCGTATCCTCTCAATGTAATTAATGCGATTTGGCTTCGTTTCATAATCGGTTGCGATTCGACTCAGGAACGAATCGAGTGCGGTGTTCGGTTGTAAAATTAATGGGATGCACTTAGAGGAAAGAGGTGTTTGTTTAGAAGAAAATGTTTTATAGAAGTAAAAACTAAGTGGTAGATTTTCCATGCCTTTGACATGTATTTACAAATAAAATTAAAGTCCTTTTCACGTTAACCGCTAATCGTAGTCCAAACTAAGACAATTTTTATTCCTTTATTTAACCTTTCAATTCATAACTAGAGACATAATAGAAAGACAATAGGTGTGCGAACACCAGCGTTTGCTTAGGGAGTTTAATTGTTATATCATATTTTTAAGTTTAATGCTGATTAGCAAATTCCAGTTGTTTTTTTAGTAGACCTGCTTAGAAAGGTTTTTTTTTTTAAAGAAGCAATAATTAGCTATCTCATTTTCGTGACCTGGTGGGTAGTAGTTATGATGCTATATCCAGAGATTCTAGAACCTAATCCTTCTATAAGTTACTTACGGAGACAAACAATACATGTCCTAGTAATTGATGTCAAAAATTCGGCATAAAATCACCAAATCGAATTCAAATTCACACGTACAGAACCAGTGCTCATCTCCTTATTTGCAAGTTTGCAAGCGCGACTGAACACAATCCACAATCCATACATGATCACACTCTTTCATTTCAGCGTGAATGTATTTATATATAGAGTTATGTATTGTGCTTTGTATAGATATTTAATCTATATACAAGGTGCAACAGGACCGGTTGTTGTGCGCGACGTTTGGGGGAGGCCTATGTCCAGCAGGTAACGTCTTTCAGCTGAATTGATGATGATGATGATAAGAAGGTGCAACTAAGGTTACCGACGTAGCCCAAAGAATTGCCAAACTCAAGTGGCAATGGACAGGGCACGTTGCTCGCAGAACGGATGACCATTGGGGTCGAAAGGTTCTGGAGTGGCGACCGCGTACCGGAAGACGCAGTGTTGGAAGGCCTCCAACAAGATGGAACGATGACCTGACAAGGGTCGCGGGTGGATGCGAGATGCACAGGACCGTTCATTATGGCGACAATTGGGGGAGGCTTGTGTTCAGCAGTAGACGTCTTTCGGCTGAAATAATGATGATGATGATGAGAAGGTGCCATAGGAGGTAGGGCTTCCAATCCCGCAATACCGAGATCTCGGTATTCCGGGATCCCGCAACATTTTTTAGTCCCGCGTGCGGCGGGATTACGGGTGCGGGATCCCGCGGGATTTGCGGGAGTGTAAAGAAACATGCGCACGATTTTATTTCGAAAACAAAGAATTCGTCATGAGAATGAAGTTCGGCATTTTAAATTCACCTGAGACGGAGAACAATAGCGAGGAAGGTCTTCTTCAAGGGACAAACAACTGTGAAGTTTCGCCATATGATCCTGATCTTACTTTACAAGAGGAGTTGGAGTTAACTATATCATCAGCATGTAACGTAATTTTCCCGTCACCATCTCGAGCTAACAGTCTCGAATCGATCATAAAAAAAGAAATTACTCTTTATGAGTCCGGAGGGTCAATGGGGAAATATCTCACATTTACATATAATTCTTTAAAAGGAATACCACCGACTAGTGTGAAAGCCGAAAGAGCCTTCTCTGCTGCTAGCTATATTGCCTCTAAAATACTCTGCAGTTGGGCAGACGACACTTTAGACATGCTATGTTTTCTTCAGAAACAGTTCCAATTGAATGATAAAAAAAAAATATGAAAGAAACTAAATAATTCTTTATCTTTCAGCTGAAACTGTTTTTTTCTATTGTACTTGATTGTATTTTGTATTTGATCTCAGTAATTTAAGTGTAATTTGATTGATCTCATTTAACGTTTATCAAAGTGATATTACTTAGATTTCATTTGATTAAGTAATGTATTGTTTTATTTGCGTCACATAATATTTTTAATAATTAAATGCGGGATCCCGCCAATACCGGGATCCCGCGGGATTTGGATTCCAACTCCCACCAATACCGGAATCGAGAATGGGGTGCGGGATTGGAAGCCCTAGTAGGAGGAGGAAGAGGAGAGGCCTGCGTCCTAGCAGTGCGAACTTTATAAGGCTATTACAATCATCTTAAATGCAAAGGCCCAACCTACATCACCGGCATAACACTCACCGAGGCCCGGTAACATTTATAAAATTACACCTTGTATACAAACAACAGTTAAGCTAAGTACATCTAGTTAAGACCATTTACAAAACACTATCTCCGCTCCCGTTTATATGGGTCTTATTAGAGCGCGCTTTCGAAGGCACATGTGAAAACGCGGCGAAATCGAATGCCTAGTTGTAACTAGTAATAGCCGGGGGTAAATTATTGTAGACTATAACTAGGGTTGGCAACTGTACTCCAAAATAAAGTATTGTACTCTGTATCATGTAGGCGTACTCTATAATCTATAATGCTAATAGAAGACGTGAAAATAATCTTTTTTTGCATAATGTTTGCATAGTGTCAATCATACATCACTACATAGTATCAAATAAAGTCGCTTCCGCTGTCTCTCCCTATGGATACTTTAGATCTTTTGTCTGTGTTTAGTTTTTAAGCAGATATTTTGTATTAGGCTACATATCATTTTGTCCAAATAAACTTATTATTATCTTTAAAACTACATACACAACGGATTTTGATGCAGTTTTTTTTAATAAATAGAGAGATTCAAGAGAAAAGTTTATATGTATTATATATGCTGAAGCGAGTCGCTAGTATTATTAATTTATTATATGATGTATACCTACCTATATTATTACCGTAACTAAAACCGTCGAATAATTTAAAAATGTGAAGTGGCGGGTAGAAAAGAATTGGGCTTTATTAAAATTAATTAAAAATATTCTCCTGCAAGTAAACTAGAATATTTCTTTATTTCTTTCTTTTATTTATAGTTCTTTTAAAACCAATGAAATCTTTAAATATGCTGCGAAAGTAAAGTAAAAAAAATACCTTTAAAAAAATTGATACATTTTTTATAAGTCCATGCTCTTTATTTATCTCGTTTTAAATCAGATATACTCAAATTCTTCAAAAAAAATTGGCAACCCTAGCAACAACGGTCCGGCGATGACTTATCGAGCATTAATTGTCTGTTACATGCGCATCGAGCTGCTGATTAATGTGCGTGTACCTACGCCACTGCCCTCGGCTACACCTATTCTTAAACGCGTTCATACATTCAATTTTACGCATCTGTTGTTAAGTCAGATAATTTTAGACCGGGTGGGAAAGACTAGACAAGTTGAAAGTGCTATCCATGTCCCCCCCCCCTGTTTTCTGAAAACAGCCATGAGCGCAGCGCTGTCCCAGCGACGAAATCCAAATAGGTACATTGGATTTGTATATGATTTGAATATACCTAATATACCTATTTGGATTTCATAGCTGTGCTAGCGCTGCGCTCAAGGCTGTTTTCTTAGGGAATAGCACCCCTGATTTTATACTAAAGTACAGGCATACACCGTTAAATCTTGATCGTTTTAATCCCTTGGAGGATCGATTCAGTACATGAAACACTAACGATTAGTAAAGTTAGAATAAAAAAACAAAGTACTTTTTTTTAAAACTCAAATTAATTTAGGCATGTTCTAAATTGATTTCTTTAAGTAAACGTCAGCTGAGCGAGTTCAATGACCTGTAGGTAGTTAGTACGCAACGACCGACAACTACCTACAAGGTCAATGACTCGTTTACTTAAAGAAATTAATTTCGTAAATGCGTATATCAATAAGAGATTAAGAAAAAAAGTACGTTATTTTTTTATTTTATCTACACAAATCGATAGTGTTTCATGTACTGGATCGACCCTCTTCGGGATTAAAACGACTAAAATTTAACAGTGTATACAAAATGAGACCAAACCAAAATCACGAAAAAACCCCGCTGCTCCATAGATCTATGTTCACATAACTCGACAAAATGTCTGGAGCAGCGGGATTTTTTCGTGATTTTTAGGTCGGTCTCATAGTAAAAGTTGTTCATATTGATGTGTACAATGATCCTTTTTAAAGAAAGCCCATCGTCGTAACAACATTGTATATACTTAGATACATACAAATAAAGAATTAAATTATTGATTTTTTTATTTCATTTTAATTTTATACATGGTCACATTTTAAATAGGTACTCCTTCTACCCATACAATGACTTTAAAGTTTCTTTTGAAAGTCACAATTTGATTTAAAAAAAAACAACTACTTGACCTCCCATTCTAATTATTATCAACTAATGATAACATTCCGGAAAGTCCAATTTCTTTTTATGAATTTAATATGACTTCCTTGAAGAAAGTTTGTTTATTTCCTTGGGCATGGGCATAAAATATGACCCCTCATTTCCGTTCTAACCAATATTCACAAATTTTAGGCAACTTGCTTGTAGTGACCACCAACAACAACAACAGTTCATGTTGAACCAAAGGTTAATGTGAAAACGGTACACCAGGTCTCCTCGGCAGGGGGCAGCGGGCACAGTGTGGGTTGGTGGATGTCACACGTCTTCGATTTTTTTATTAAAACATACCTGGGTTCCTCACGATGTTTACCTTCATCATTTTGAAAGCAGTGGTGATGAAATAAATTACATAAAGTTTGTTTTTTAATCCCAGACTACGACTTGACCACTTAAAATGTCAAACTCCAGAAAATTGGGAACATATATCTAGAGTGTGACATTCTGAGTTGTCAAATCGTAGTCTAGAATTAAAAAACGAACATAAGTATTTTAATTCGCGGAATCTACATTGTTCTCACATTCAAATTGTAAAAAGAAGCTATATAAAAGGAAGAAAAAAAATTCCAACTATCACTAAACCTGGCAAGTTGTAAAAGGATTTATTCAGATCACGCTTCCTCAGTCTCAACTCGGTCCTAATGAGAATTTACCACGAACACGCAATTTGCGGAAGCTTTTGATGCTAATAATGTTATTTCATCTATTATTAAGCAGGCAGTGTCATAGGACACATAAATAGAAACCGCACCTGAGCTAACTAAGTAATTAACGCCTAGAAGGAAAACAGATCATTAATTGTTGATGTACTTGCTAATCACCATCGATATATATACGTACTACGCACTAGATTAGGCGTACCGAACAGTCAATTTAGATCTCCAGACCATACTCTTTCACATTGATGACATTAGTGTAGTTTTGACTTTCACGCAGTTTGAAGTTATTAAACTACTAAATCCTGCATCTTTGAATTAGAGTTCTCCGCACAATTTGAACATAATTACAGCAGCCTACAACCATTTATCAACAAACAATATTCCTGAAAATGCACAGTATTAGAAATACTACCCAATATCGGTACTCCATAAAACAAACAACAGGAAAAGCTCAAACTTCAACCCCTGCAAAACCCCAACTTGATTCATAACCCAAGATCTGATGAAATTAAAAAAAGACTGTTAAAGCTTTTATGCTCCTGAAAAGCTGGTACCTACTCAGCGCATTACTAAAGACGAATGAGGTTAAATCGGTTCTGATTAATAATATACGTACAATAGGAATAGCCATAAACGTTTCAAAAGCTTGATAAAAGTTAATACCATATAGATTTCTTGTAAAGGTTGTATTCAATTACTCGACAAACAAACATTTAACAAACCGAATATAATCGTGCTGCAATATGCATAAAAGTGACTCGTCAATCATAACAAAAAGCATATATTTCTTCTTAGCACAAGAAATTGTTCACGAAGTGCCCATAACGGCGCGAGGGGCCGCGTACTACGAGAAGCAATTTATATAATTTTCTATTCGTTCGATCCGCAATAAGATACCATTCAAAGTGAACGGCTACATGGAAGCATGGCTAATGCCTATGCATTACTTTTTTTTACCATCTCTGACGTAGAAAAAACCGTAGCGCCCGACAGTTACGTAAGCCTCTTTGGAGTCATAATGGAGGTTGCGCCCGCGACGCCGTGCGAACTCCGAAATGTCGAACAATCCGACAGATTATCTGATTTATATTATAAATAATAGACGTTTATGAGCGCTCTGAGAATTTTCTCTCACGGCATCGATTGGATGAACATAAAATTGCTAATTATGTAAGATTTGGGCATCAGATACCAGCTAACTACCTATAGGACAATAAAATGGACGTACAACGAGGATGCAAAATGAACATAATCCGATTGAGAGTTGAATTTGCCCATGTTTTGTGTACTGAAGAGAAACTAGAGAGTAACATTAACTTATGTATGATAATTAATTGCCGATAGGGTAAGTAAATTGCAATAAATATCAAAATAGGCATACGATAAAATTACAGGAAACACTTTAATGATTTTCATCGTTATAATTTACTTAGTTTTTGAAGTCGTATTGACAGAAGATAAAGTAAATATAGAAAATCTATTAACGGAAAAATCTTAAAAAGTTACAACAACAAAATTAGAATGTAGCAAAAAAAGTAAAATACAGGGAAACCGCGATCGTCATAAAATATGTTGATAACAAGGAAATCGGAGCAGCACGAAGCGAGATCTACATCGAACACCGGAATACGGAAAACTAATTAGACCGATTCGACCACAGATTCGTAATTAAAACGATCAAATAATTACCCAACTCGAATTCACGTAACACAACTTTATAAATGGCTATCTTGAACCGGAGTTCATTTTCTTAGAAGATAAAGTTAACAGAATATTGCAAGGCGAGTAACCTTTTCATTACAACGAACTTTCTGATGTCGACTTTTAGATAGATTAGTTTAATTTTCATTTCTTATCACAAGCCAGCGGTTGCCATCTGGCCCTTTTGCCCTTTATAATGTAACCTACATTAGCAAACGAGGCATTGTTAGTTGTTACATTAGAAATTCAAAAGTATATTCATTATGCAATGATCAACGTCGAATGTAATTTTCTGAACATCATCCGAACTTTGGATATCAGATCGGATGCAGGTCAAACCGTGTATCGGAAGAAATCGATTTGTATAGCTAATGTAACTGCCGAATGTATCGAACAAACGATTTCCGTATTGGTAATGGAATTGCGAAAAATAAAATTTCATAATGCACATTTAAACCGAATAAAAACCATAGCTAAGATGAATTTAACGATAGGTATGACATGGAATCGGTGAGAAATTTGACGCCAATCTAATTGCATATCCAATATACTTAAAGAAGTATAAGTAATAAATAATGCAGTGTTGAAAACGACACTATAAAACAGTTCAACGAATGACTTTACACTTTGATAGGAAACCTTTTAATTGCAGAACTTCTCATTAATGTAAGAAACAAACCTGTGTTACGACTATTGGAGAGAAGTTTGAACATAGATTAGCACGGATATTACCCTCTAACGAGAATGTGCTTCTAAACGAGGCGTAGCCAATTCAAAACGCAAAACGTTTAACTAACGACAATAAAATCCTAATAAACCGAAGGCGTAGACTATAACATCGTTTCTTACTTAAACTCGCAAATTGTTGCGGATTATATTAATCGAGTTTTCGAAAACCATTAAGAGGATAGTCGTATTGATTTTTATCTAAATGGACTAAGTGAAAACATGGCTCAAGAGAATGTGCTCAATGATATTACAGATTCATATCTAGGCGATCGTTCTTCTTGATTTTTTACAATGTTGTTATACGCAGGATAAATTTGAACTTTCCAGTTATGGAAATAGCAAACCCTGTGGTTTCTGTGAAGGAATGTCTATTAACAGAAGATCCAAACAACTATAAAACCTTTAAGTGCACTGATGTTTCATGAATTGATAAATTACGATAACAGCAGGTCTGTGATATTGATCCTACTCAATACAAAAATTATGGAATCTATAACGTGTGTGTCTTGCTTTTTATAAATTTCATGCATCCAGTGTAACTTCCAAATAAGACGAATCTAATGTCATCTTTCAAGCTAAAATGCAACCTTGTAGCTCTACAAGTCCAAGCCGTATAAAATGTATGGAGTCACATGAATGTATGGTATAAGATGTATTGAGACCGACGTGCTACATGACACATTGACACATGATCCACGCCACGCGACGTCGTCGTTCTACGTACAATACCTACAGGGGTGTTACTGCTTTAGGCTCTTGAACGTGCCATAGAAATATACCTAACTACAGTTACTACTGTATGTACAGTCAATAAACTTAACCTCTTTCTCCAAGGCCCTAGCACTAAGGCAACAAAAGACTGGGGTGGATTTTTAATCATTAAGTCTGGCAATATATCCCGCTCCGAAGGGCGAGAGATGTCAAATGGATGATTTTTGGTCACCATAAAAAACCTCTTTCTGGCGCAGTCGGGAAATAAAATACAAAACAATTATCGCCAGGCTAATTACTGAATATAATTTCATTGACTATGAGAACTGTATTTAATACATGAACACAATAAATGAAATATTAGCCCCTCGATCTGTTAATCTGATAACGAAAAGCAATCATCGAAGTCCTGATGATTAATAGCATCCACACCATTAGTTCGGTGGGCAAACAAAAGTTAAGCGCAAAGCATACAAATTTACCGTTACTAGAGTGGCTATTAAAATATTTACAGTATTTTTAACCGACTTCAAAAAAAGGAGGAGGTTCTCAATTCGATTGTATTTTTTTTTTATTTTTTTTTATGTTTGTTACCTCAGAACTCCGTTGTTTATGGATGGATTTGCAAAATTTTTTTTGTACTTGAAAGGATATGCTTCTAGATTGGTCCCATTTTTTTCAAAATTGAGTTTTGATGATGGGATCCATAGACTATACACTTAATACTGGTATAGATGCGCCACTCGGAGTTCAAAAATAGTAAGCTTAAAGTATCCCCCACACATAGATGGCGCGAATTACAATTGTGTTTTCGCAGATACCCGCCAGATGGCGCGAATTACAATTGTGTTTTCGCAGATACCCGCCAGAGGGCGCTACGTATTAATTTCTAAATAGATTTTTCGAGTTAATAAATCAGTAAATTATTAAAAAGTACTTGGAACTTTGGCAAGTAAGATACTTACCAAACTTCCAAGTACTTTTTAAGAATTTACTGATTAAGAATACGCCAGTATAAAAATTAAACACCAGTTTTATGTACTTGTAATTTTTATTAAAATATGGGAGTTAAGTACAAACATGGTGGAGTTAAGTAGAAACACAATTCACCATTATTATGAAATAAAATGTAAACAAAAACCCTCAGCCACCTGACGTTTTACAGTTAAACATAGCCTTATAATGTTCCCACGGCTGGGACTCATGCCTCTTAGGAAAGAATGGGCCGTAATCCAACACGCGCAGTTTGGTGTACAGACAAGGTTTTACAGTTAAACTATTAACTATTAATCCTGAAAACAACCTTTCGCATTTTCCATGTTTAAAAATCATAAAACTCAATTACTACAATAAACAAATTTATGTCTTGATATGAATTTTGATTAACTACATTTTTAACCATCAAAAGTTCATACACTAAGCAAAAATAAAAATCTTAGCATAAACATAACACATTTTAGGAAACAAATTTATTAACTTACAAAAATGAAAAAATATATAATCAATACTATATATGCATGCAGTATAAAGCACAGTGGTTACAATATAACTAAATGCATATTTTCTTTGTTGCTGATATGCATTAAGTATGCAATTGGCATGCAACAATCCTAAGTGGAACATCTAAGTTGGAATAACTATTCTGAATTTTCAATTGCAGAAATACTGACTGATCGACTTTGAAGCTGGCGAAAGACATGAGCATTGGCTCGTGCCAATGCTCTTGTAACGTGCTCATATCGAGCGAATAATCATGTCAGTCGCCAGCTTTGTATTTGTTAAAAAAAAAAAAAACAAAATTCCCTCCAAAATTGACGTCAAGTGGTTATGGGTTAAAATTATATTATTAACTAACTTCATCGTTTTCTTTTAATATAATATTCAGAAGCCTTTTTTTATATGGTCATTCCTATCAAAAACTGATTTTTGCCATTTAACAATCAATCTTTACCCCTAGACAACTGTGAACAATCGTTTTAATAGATAAATTGCAAATAAAATTAACCAAATCAACTTTATGTTTTTCACAAGTTATAATACTAAAATCACACACAGAATCGATAAAAAAATTGATGTTTTATACATTTTGATGTGGGATTATCCCTGAGGCATGCAATTATTCAATAAATTTATAAATCAATCACTTAGATGAAATAATGATTTTTTAGTGTAATCAGTTTCATAATTAAATGAATAAAAATCAATACTAGATCTACATAAATTACCAAGACAATTTGAACAGTTTTTAAAGATTTTTGATTTTGATTTCTTAATCACATACCCCGTTACATATTTTTTTGATTCAGCATGCAGTAGTCATTATTTTTAATTTCTGACATAATATTCAGCAACGAATCTATATTACATGCAAAATCAACAGTGTGAGAATCATCATGATTGTTACTGATCAGATGGGACAGTGATTGCTTAATTGTATTAAAGTCTTCTTCACAGTTCGCTCCTGCAGAATGAGGTGAATTATGATTATTAACAATCAATGTTTTAAAAGCATTTATGAATTGATTACAATTCATAAATGCTTTTAAAACATTGATTATTGTTTCTAACACCATTACTTCTAGTAGAACCGAAAAAGTTTTCTAATGGGTCCTGATTAAAATTTCTAGCTACGATATTAGTAAATTTATGAGTGATTGATAAGTATTCCCACATTTCAAAAATGTTTTTATATTTGTAATCCATTTTTTAATTGAAGGAATCGACTCATATTTTACTTGATTAACACCACTTCTTTATTTTATTGATTCAAATTTGATTGATTCTAAAATTGGAAGCAAATCATCCCAAAGTTGGAAGTAAGGGGAATTTCTTTTGATGCAGCTTTTATATATTTTGAAGTCATCTTTGTAGGAATGACCATTAAAAGAGTCAAATAAAATCTATCAAAAATTAGGAGGAAATCTGCTGTTCCCTCACATTCTGCTGGTAGTATTCCATGTCCTGAAAAAGAAAATACATATTATTAATTACTCTTTTATCCTATTATCATTATATATATGAAAGTTTGTGAAGATGTTTGAACGTTTATTACTCAATCAATGAGAGCTACTGAACGACTTTTGGAACATTTACAGTAACAAATAGATTTTGCACCAGAATGACACATTCATAAGAATATGGTGATAGTCATAGCATGATGTTATGTAGAAACATGACATCATACATTCAAAGGAACGGATCGTGAGTGAAACCACGGGGATCAGCAAGTATTGTATAAATGAACACAATTTAAAGATACAACAATGTTTTCATACAATGTTTAAAGATTTATAATAAAATATTAGATTTATATGAGTACTAGACAGCTGATAAACATACTTACATATAAGTATATACTGTGTATGTGTGGTGTGTATATACATATTATAGATAAATAAAACCCAGACACAGAACAAATAATCGTGCTCATCACACAAATATATATTGTCCTATTTGGGAATCGAACCCACAACCTCCCGCATTGCAGTCAAGGTCACTAACTATTAGACTGGCAGGCCATTCAAATATACAAAGGTAAGCAGGAAAATAAAATATATAAGTAATACTTAGAATAATAGAAAGTTTAAATACAGTGTACTGGAGGTAATTATATAATAAAGAATAATTGGTACTATAATAAGGATATAAAAAAAAAACAATAAGGAAAGTAGAAAGAGGTAGTTACTGTGGTACTACCATCACTGATGTGTCAGACGGTGGTAGACCGACATAGTATCAGTTAGAGCCAAGTTAAGTAGTCCTGAGTGATATATATATAGAGTGACTAACGCTAAAGCGAATAATTACTGTCAGCAATAAGACCGCCTTTGTACCCTTTCATACAAGTTTCAATGAAAATGTTACTTTTTTAGTGTACGTTAAAGTATTATTCTATTCCATGTGAAAGATATTATCTTTATTTTATTAAAATTTGTGCAGCAAGTTAATATACTGTGTTAAAGTATTGTCATGTAATTTTATTTTTTTAAAAGTTTACTAACCATTTGATAATGCTCTTGACTCTGTCTCTACTTCAAACTGTGCAAAGCTGGATGTTGATGGCTCCACCACTGGGAACTGCTCAGTTGATGGTTGGATAATTTGGTCAGTTTGCAGTAAATCTGCAAATCAAAAATATTGATTTAATTTAATGTATTTTTTTTTTTGTAAATAGAAGAAAAAAGTAATGGTTTTTTCTATAACCTGTATGTAACTTAAAATTAAAACATAGCTTAAATGATGGTAAAACAGAATAAGTATTATAAAATGTAATGTTACATTGTTGTTACATGTTTTTGTTAACGTAGTAAATTATTAAGTAAATTAATAACATACCAGTTGGTGAGGTTATTGGCTCTGCTTCTGATTGCAATGTACCAGATGTAATTGTTACGACTTCAGGAAATTGCTGAAGATGTGTACTTTGTGTACTTCTTGGCAAGGCTGTAAATAAAATATATATCAATTCTTACGACATTTGCATCAACAACAACCCTAATCTAAGTATGTGAAGTTTGTTAAATTTTTGAGCCACTTCATATGTTGTTAATATTCATATTGTATTCTTCAACTAAGATCCATGGTTTGTTAAATTGTTATGGTCTGGCTTTGAATACATTTGTTTTTTTTTTAATTGACAGTGTTTTAACTCTCTTGTGAAATATCTTGGAAAAAAAATTTAAATTAATAAAATACTGACTATTGTGAAGTATATGCAAAATTCGAAATAGACTATGTAGAACTTACTTAAATTCAATGTTTGGATAGCATTTCCTGTCAATCGTCTGCTTGGCGACTTGAAATAATCCTCAAAGTGATGATGGCAAATACGTATTCAATTATATATAGTTGTTTCCTCTCTCTTGAGTTGCACTATCAAGTACGGATTTCCACTGGTTAAACTTCTCCATATGAGGATATTCCCATTTGGGGAATCGGTGAAGCGGTCCTGAAATTTCAAATTTTTATTTTATGTTTAATGTGAAATATAAAACAGATGGACATTAGCTGTTTTACATAGCTGCAATATGCACAACAGGTGAGATATCATAAACATCAGCATTTACCAGTAACTGTTATAACATCTGCTGGATTGGTAATGTAAAAATATTAAAAAATAAGTTTTTAGGCAAGAATAAAATATAATATTGATTATTTAGATCAATAAACAATTAATTTAAGTAGATTTTTATTCATGTGGCAATATTTCATTTTAATATTTGGTTACGCTGATAGAGTGCATTTTCCATTGTTTTTATTTAATCCCTTTTAACCTTTTCAATACTGTAATTAGAGACATAATAGAAATATAGGAAGTGACCAAATGCCAGTATTCGCTTGGGGCTCAATAGTTTAAATACATGACATTGAGTTCCATACAAAAACTGAATTATAGTATTCTTATCAAAACACTAACCAGTTCCACTTGCAATGGCAAAATCATCAGATTCTTGGGTAAGTGTTGGGGTTGGTTGTTTTAGGAGGTTTTTGCTTGTTGGGACTCTGGTATGACGATACAATAGTGCCAGCCTTTTGAAGTTGAGGATAAGCTGAGCTATTGCCAGAGAGCTCAAAATGAAGTTTAGTATTAAATTTAAAACTTGTTCTTAAAACTTGAACATGGCAATGAGCAACCCGTAACATCCACCTTAATGTAATTGGGTGCAAAATGGTAACTAGAGTTAAAGGAAACCCAACAACTGAGATCTAGTTAGAACTAGATCTCAGTTGTTGGGTTTCCTTTTAAGTACCTACTTAACTACCTATAGGATACATAAGTTACTAATGAATAATTAAAGTAAGTTATCACTTACCGTCAATGACACATCCAAAAAAGCACTTTAATTGTGTCGTTTTCGGCATTTTTAAAACCAAGTCCGTAAAGATAAAAACTAAGTCCGTGTAGGTTACTAAGCGCCAAGTTGTCAGTTATGCAATCTGTCCGGGGTCCAAGTAACAAGCCGGGTGATGTCGTAACACGTAGAATATCAGAAAATCCGTAATCAAGCCAAGCCGTAATAAATAAGACAATAAACTCAAAGCAAAACGCACGAAACCACAAACGACTTCATTCAAATATGAACGAACTAGTTTCCCCTAAACAAAACACTGGGTTGCCGTGGTGAAAAAATATAGGTAAGTATAATTAAATAATTATGTAATTTATAATAATTATAGGTGTATTTATTTTCTAATTAATTTCAAGTAGAAAATAAATATACTGTAGTTTATATCAGAGTTTTAAAACATGTTTTTGTTAACATTATTTTTATTCAATTGTTTTCTTTATGTAGCTACTGCCCTCTTTTATAATTTTTTTGTCAACTCAACAAATAACTCGGTTCCTCCACCACTTGAGGGAGCTAGTTTGTATGATATTTTTTGTGATGCGATAATGTAGGGAAGTTTCATCCGCCTGATGGGATCCATGAGAAATCGAGGGAACTCCTCAAATATTATAGGCAACTATATAGTTTTTTTTATATTTTCATCGAGAACTCAAGCATTTACAGTCAAAAAGTAACATTTGATGAGGTGGAACTGGTGAAGAAGATCAGAAAATGGCTAACGAAACTTGACACTCGCATAGATATCACAATTAAGGTAGTTAAGCAACTTTGAAAATGCACTATAAACCAATGATCTTAAATAATTATGTTGAAAATGTTATCATCGAACTGATCTGATGATGATGATGGAGCTGGAAGGTAGGCACTGGAACTGCGTAACTAATTAATATATCCTAGCCGTGTTTGGGCTTGTTAGAATTGTCATAAGATGCACTTTGGCTGTAAGATACTATTGAACTGATGTGATGATGAAGCTGGAAGGTGGAAAGGTTCTAAAGTGGCGACCGCGCACCAACAGACGCAGCTTTGGAAGGCCTCCCACAAGGTGGACCGATGACCTGGTGAGAATCACGGGAACGCGATGGATGCGAGTCGCACAGAAATGGTCGTTGTAGCGACGCTTGGGGGAGGTCTATGTCCAACAGTGGACGTTTTCTGGCTGAAATGATGATGATTATGAGAGCTGTCATAAGATGTACTCATGAGATGAATCATAAGTATTTCATGCATCATATCATCTCTCCACGAGATCAAAACGATTACACTGTAACAATATATGTATTCCTACTGATATGACATTGGTAACATTTTCAAAAGAAATGTAGGAACGATATTGACTTCGTTGCCATAACACATTATAAAAAAAAACACTAAACGGCTACAAATAAAAAAAACTTTTTACAAAAAAAAAAACCGCCTTCAAAAAAAGCCAAACGACAAAAGTTCCTACACTAAAAATTTAAAAATAAAAATTTGAATTGCTGTAAAGAAACTTAATTTATAGGTAAACTTATTTGACATTAATATTTTGCAAATATTCAAAATTTATTACTTCTTTTTGGAGTCGGTGCCAGCATTTTTATTGTTGTAACTTAATGTTAGGTAGCTTTGCTTGTGCTTGCAATGCTTAAACATTTTCAATGTACTTAAAATGTTGCAGAAGGTTTTTGTAAGTATATATTTTTTATTTAAAAAAAAATGTGCAAATCGGATGATTTTTTTAGAGAAGTCTAATATGTATTTATGTCTTAGTTAAGTATTATATATTTGAGTATGCAAATAGGTACTAAGTAGTTTTATAGTTAAGTTAGAGGTAGTTTTTCAAGGGATTGTTGCCCATTCGTAATTCCTTGCCTTGGCTGGCACCGACCGGTAGGAACTTTTGTCGTTTGGCTTTTTTTGAAGGCGGTTTTTTTTTTTGTAAAAAGTTTTTTGTAACATAAAGAGTGAAAGTTAAGACTTTAACTCGCAAAGTACTACAAGGAGTAAAAACTGGTCAAGTGCGAGTCCAATTAGCGCAGGAAGGGGTCCGTACCGCCCACTTTTAAAAACTGCAAAAAATCACGTTGTATGTATAGAACAAATTTCACTTAAATATTTTTTTTATTCGGTTTTTGGATTTTTTTGTTATAGCTATAACACACATCATCACATACCTATACGTTATATGTGAAAATTTCAACTGCTTAGCTATAAGGGTCGAAGTCTACTGAGGCCAACGGTTCGCGTCTGAAAGGAAGGCTCTGGCTCAGGGTATGTATGAACGGGCTAGGTTTTTTAGTCAGTAAGAATCTGTCAATAAATCACTATCTTCTACTCCACCCAAAGGTAGGACTAGTCAGATGACTTTTAGCCACGATAAAAAAAAAACAGTCTAGCTAACACGGTCCATGAGTCCGCAGACAGACATTTGGCGGCATGATGATGGGTCCCGTTTTTAATCTTTGGGTACAGAACCCTAAAAGCAGTCAGTGTTAGGCATCCATCTTATACAATTAGGCACGACCATATACTATCCGATATGGTTTCTAAGTTTCTAAGTTTTACAAATAGATTTCGGGTAAAGTGAAAGCGCCAGAATAACACAAGAATTAAAAGTTTCTTGTATTTTATTGCATCTTGCAGGTCATAAGTCAACTTCACCCTCGAGTCGTCGTTCGTCTTACCTTCATTACATAGTATAAAACCAAGTCGCTCTGTCCCTATGTATGCTTATATCTGTAAAACTACGCAACGGATTTTGATACGGCTTTTTTAATAGATAGAGTGATTCAAGAAGAAGGTTTATATGTAAAATACATGCATAATATATTTAATATCAGCATTGCACCCGCGCGAAGTTGGGGCGAGTCGCTAATATTGAATAACTTCTTCACGAATTAGCCAAAAAATATCTACTAATAAATCTTCTTATATATAAAAATGTAAATTGTTTCTTAGTCTCGCTAAAACGGCTCGAGAACGGCTGGACCAATTTAGGGTTTTCGAAAAAAACTGACATCATTTAGAATTTCGATTAAATGCGCAAGGCTTCTATGTAAGTAGTTACTTTTTTATATTTTTTAATATAGAAGTACAATATGGAGACTCAAAGTTCACGTAAAATAGCAGTTTTTCAGAGGTCTTTACTGGATTACTCTTACACAAATTTATGTTTTGATTTTTATAGAAACCTAGATAATTCCACAAGATATCTGTATATCCAAAATATCTGAAGAAAGATGTGTAATACCATCACAATCACGTAAGAGTGGTTATATGAAACCTCAGGTTGACCGCTCTTAAGTTTGGCGATTCTTCGTGCTATATCCTCTCTACCCTACCCTAACTTCTACCCTTCCTTATTAACTTTAAGTTCCTATTGTTATTTTTATTTTTGGTGTGCAATAAAGAATGTATCTATCTATCTATCCTCAATCTTGGTCACGCAGTGAACCATAAATTTGTTGGCGTCACGACGCTGCTATGGCGTCCCAGTGAGGCACCGCCCTTAAGGAACGGGATACATGGTGTTAATTCAATTATAATTGTTGTTTTCCGTTGTTTAATTGCATGATCTCTAATCGACCGGTAACTAGTACTCTAGTGCTTGGTAGTTATGTGCGTCAAGTAAAGTGTAGCCCGACATATGTTACATGTCACGTGATATATTTACTCAAACCTAGAGTTGTAACATTGCAGAACGCACTGATAAAACTTACTTATAATATCCCTAACATTAGTACTTCCTTTCCCGACGCCGACTATACAGGGTGTCATTGACATCGTACCACAAACGAATACCATGGATCCAGTACATGATTCTGGACCCCAGTGGCCCGTAAAGGATTTTATATCAGATATTGGGAGAACGTGTTGGTTTTTTTAAATTGGTATAAACTAGTCCCTGACTGTGATCCCATCTGATGGTGAGCAGTGATGCAAATAGTTGATGATGAGGCGCACTAGTTTGAGAGAATTTTACCTATATAATAATTCCATTGTTTTTTAGGGCACAGTACTTCAAAAAGACAAAAAAAGAAACACTTATAATCACTTTATTGTCCATTTGTCAGTCTGTCAAGACGCTTTATCTCAGAAACGCGCAGAGTTTGTACGAAAGCCTCAGTGCAACGGTACGAATCGCACTTTCTTAGTTTTTTTTTTAAGTTTTCTAATAAGGAACGAGGTAGGCTGTTTAGTCAGTAAGAGTCTGACACTGTTTCCCACTTCACCCAAGAGCGAGATTCTTCGTTGGAGGATTTTTACCAACTATAATCCTCCGCTCCTGTAATGTGGGTGCATTCACAAACATGTAAACTCGAATACACAAGACACCCGGAACGCTTATCTGTATGCCTTACAAATATTTGTTCCGTGCGGAAGTCAAACCCACGACACACAGTGTAATGGCTCGTCCACTACGCCAACCGAGCTGCCAAAAATGAAGTTCAAACCTTGAAATTATAATATACTAGCGACGCGCCCCGCGTTTGGAATTTTTGACATTCTTCTTTTTTACTACTAAAATATGAACATTTCCTCATAAATCACTCTGTCTGTTAGTGAAAACTGCATGAAAATCATTTCAGTTGTTTTTTTTTTATCTTGTTCACACACAGATTCGATGGGGACTTCAATTTATCTGTATATACATATCATTATCATTACATAGTATAAAACAAAGTTGCTTCCCCCTGTCCCTATGTATGCTTAGATCTTTAAAACAAAGCAACGGATTTCGATGCGGTTTGTTTTATTAGATAGAGAGATTCAAGAGGAAGGTTTATATGTAAAATACATGCATAATATCAACATTGCACCCGTGCGAAGCTGGGGCGGGTCGCTAGTATAGAGATAAATATAAGTTTTTATAAAAGGAGAAGCTGACTAATTGTCATATCAAAGCACACCCGAAACTACAGGGACTAGTCAATACGCAAATTCTTCTTTTATGAGGCATTTTTCAATATTTATGCCCAAGGGGATGAATCGGGGGCCAGAGTTTGTGTAGAGAAAAATGCTTTGATTTGGGCGAATCTGCTAATATGTATGTAAAGATATTATCACTTTCACGTCCTCTTAATTTATTCACTTGAAACCTATTCCTTCTTTACTCAGGTAAGTTAGTACGGTAAGCAGCACATGAGACTACAACAAACTGTCAAAATTCTGCAAACGATTTTCAACTCTTAACAATAATATAACAAGGTTCAAAATGTATTGGAGAAATCAGACAGATTTGTATAGTCTGATGTGGTGCTAACTGTATAAATGACTCGGTAACTATAGATGCCAGTCAAGGCTTATGAATCCTCACTCCATAACTCCACACCTTTGCCATATACTGCCATTCTGTAGACGAATGATAGTGCTTAAAATTATACGCGCCATTGTTGTACGTAAACACAATACAAGTCAGGCAAATTATTTTATTATTATGGACAATAATGATTTGCGTGGGTGATGGTATCCAAGGAGTAGGTCATCTTTGAAGGAAATAAAGATAGATAGAGATGGACATAGATGATATACGGTGCCCGAAGAGTAGGTCATCCTTGAAAGAAATACTGAAAGTAGATATAGACGGACATACACGAGATATGGCGAAAAAAATGCAAGACGATGAAGATATAATTTACCTCTCATTATAAAATTTATTTATTCTCCTTTCTCAATTTTATATTCATTAGTATATGTATTTTTATTATCATATGTATTTAATATTATTTGTGATTTTTGTGTGGTTTGAGATGGTTAACACTAACCACCCCAAATCTTTTGTTTCAGTCCAACATAAAGTTATCTATAAGCGATTACACTGTGCGGTAAGACTGTCCATTGTACACTGTGGACAGGATAAACATTATAAAACTTGTAATGTTTATCCTGTCCACATTACGAGGTGTAGGTACCATAAAGATAATAAATAAATAAAATGCATGGACGTGTTGTAAAAAAGGGAACAAAATATGGCTCATGCGCAAAATGTCACCTGGTCGTAAAACGTCTCTTTCGCAGAATGTCTCGTTCGCAAAATGTTTCTTTCGCAGAATGTGCCTATCGCAGAATGTCTCTTTCGCAAAATGTCGCGCCAGGAATTTAGAATGAAATTTTGATTTTCAATACAAAATATCATTTATTACAATTATAGTGTTTTTATTTGGAATACATACTTAAGTAAATTTAAGTACCAAATTTTTTTTTATTAAATTTATAGTGATTTTTTGGAATACATACTTAAGTAAATTTAAGTACCAAAATTTTGACATCATAATCGCACTATAATTTTAATAAATGATTTTTTGTTTTGAAAATCAAAATTTTGTTCTAAGTTCCTTGGGCGACATTTTGCGAACGAGACATTCTGCAAAAGAGACGTTTTACGATCAGGTGACATTTTGCGAAAGAGACGTTTTGCGCATAAGCCCAAAATATCTACTCAACGCCGGAATCTCGCTGTGCGCAGATTTTTATTTACAAAGAAAACTTTGATACATTATCATCATTGCCATTGACAGTCTTGTTCAATCAACTGTTGAGCTTAGAACATCTCTTATTTGTAAGGGGAAATCGTTAAATTATTTATCTCGCTCTGGAAAAAGAAAAAGGAATTATCAGCTTTCTACTGGCTGAATCCCTCCTGAGTTCCTTCAGTCCCGAGTCCCATTACGTTTTAGGGCCGCAGCGACTCTTTCGAATCACCCTGCAGCCCTGGCAGGCAGCCTACCAGGCCCTGACTGTTCTTGCTGGCCGCTGCTGCTCGGCCCTGTCAATTATACTGACATCTCCTTTTCTCTTGTATGGAATTAAACGCGATTCTGATCTTTTTTGATGACGCGCAAGCAAACCCTTCCGCAAAATTGCCCTGCATCTCCTGACGCCTGTGAAACTTATATGTCAAAACTTAATTGCTCTAATTTATTATATGATACACAAATATTATCTTGGCCATTAAAATAATTATCTAATAAATTATTTCAAAATCAATCGTTCAAAACAGTGTTACTCGATTTATAGCCCCTCGTTCAGCTTCCAAACTACCTAACTTGTAATTGCAGCCAATGGCAGTAAATATAGCTGGTAGATGTTAATAAGGAAACAATGTAAGCAAGATACTCAACGTCTCGCGAGATTCATTGGCCGTGCACTAACGAGAGCAACAAGCTAGGCGCGGGCCATCCACTACTTCACTAAGGGCACTACAGTTTCATTTTATGGCGAACCAGAGTAGGGATGGGCGATTCCGAGTCGTTTTTACAATCGAAAGAATCGGAATCGTTCAAATAATCCATCGAGTCAACTTCTCGCCAACTTTCCATTTAGCGGAAAATAGATACGCCTGGGTTTTAGTAGTCTTGAAGTTGACCAAATTGTCATCGCCCCAATCGGAGAACGCCTTTAAGGACGAGTTCAGGCGTTCAACCATAGCCTATCGGAGAGACTGGACCTGTGGCCCACTAGCTCGGGCATCGGATACGTGTCTCTCAGCAATTTTTCATACCCAAAGGTCATTTGGGTCATTTATGTGCAGCAAAAACAATGTCGCCGATAGTACTGACTCCTGAGGGACCCAGCATTAATATTCATTTGAGTGGACGAGTAGCCATTACTAACTCACATCACTCAGATAGATCGATCCCTCAAGAAGTATACGATCTAATCAGTCGATTGTTGTAATCAGTTCTCCTTTTGAAATATACGTTCAGTGAGCCAATTGATTGCAAGCATCGAGTCAAGGTACATGTTAGTTAAAGTCAGAGCATGCCAAACTCGAGTCAAAATTGAAACTATCGAGAAAGATCGAGATGTTTGAACACTCGAATAAAACCATTTCACCATAGCGCATCGCTAAACCAGGGACCTTTCGCGTAAGTGGGATAACAAACGATTCAATACATTTTAAACTGCTGGGAAATGCTGTGACATTTGCGACGGTAGATGATAATTGTGAGTGTTTCTCATACCAGCCTTACTTGGAGATGACCTCTAGAAAACATAGGTAGAGAATAAAACTTGAGAAAACAGTACGGCAAATACGTCACTGTCGATTGTATAAAATATCACGTATGCTGTCTAAGGAAAGCATTTCAGTCGGCGCATCCGAAAATATTTATGAAATATTTATTCTTTTTGAACCCCTCACTAAGAGTGACTTCTCTATCATGGGTGCTTTCACAAATATGTAAACTCAAATACACCCAGACTCGAAATACATAGCTGTAGGTCATACATTTGTACCGTGTGTTCCGTGCGGGGATCAAACCTGCAACACGCTACGCAGCAGACAATCGCTCAACCACAGTGGCAACCGTGCCGCGTTTGCCGTATAAACGCGAATCAAGAGTATAAAGGTATCTATCACGGTAGTATTTTCATTACGTAGGTACATACCATCGAAGATATTTCCGCCTAACCACCACTAAGTTCAATTTTGCTTGCATTAAAAACGAAAACTTCAAAGGTTTGGTTTGACGCCGCGCCGCAAGATTCAAGCTCAGGTGATAAGGCAGAAATGACCGCGATAGTACATGTATTTTTTTATGGTAGGTAAAAATCGAAAGACGAATCTCGCCCTTGGGTGGAGCGGGAAACAGTGTCGGACGCGTACTGACTAAACAACCTACCCCGTTCCTACATTGCCATACATACTAGGGCCAGAGCCTTCCTTTCAGACACGAACCCTTGGCCCCAATTTACTTCGACCCTTCTGCAGGGTCCCTACGGGTGCTGACAACTCCTTGAGGCGCGCGGGAACAGTGCGCGCCGTCGACGATAGTACATGTACTAAAGATATTCCCCAATGTATTCCAGACTCTATAAACTACCTTTTAAACTTAAGTATACATACTTGAATAGCACTAGCTAGGTACTCTAGTTTCTCGACAATTGTTCGCACATTAACTATTCACTGAAAGTTCCGACTTCACAACTACAGCGATACTGTAACGCTATGGCTCAGGTTTCTGCGCTGTTTCCGCCTGAATGGAACTTTGTTTGCGCTTCTGAGTAAGTGAGTAGCAACATTAATGTACCTACTAGGTAGCTAGTGACAGCGGCTACGCTCGTTTGAAAAATAGAAAATTATCCCAAGGAAACGTAATACCAAAGTAATAAAGTATCCTGCTTGCTATTCTAGGACATGGTGCCTAATTTCATAAATTTACCTTCTGCGTGAAAAAGTTACCAGGTACATATACATTTAGTTTATTAACCTTAGGTTATTATTAGAATAATAATTAAATAAAAAAAATCAACCAAAACTATAAATTTTAATTTGCTCTGCGTTGCAGAGTCACAGACACTCTTCAGAAGAATCGTACAGCCCATCCACTTTTTTTTATTCTTCTTCTGACACTAAAGCCATCCTCACTCTCTGAACACAACGATACATTTCTTCAAAACAAATCCTTAGAGCTTAGTTTGTAGTTTTCATCCGTTATATTCTGATCGGAATGGAAAGTCGGATATTGGTTTTTTAATACACAGTAATGCGATGTGGAAGTGCATAAATAAGGTGGAACTTCACGTCGAGACGTATGGACATTACAGTCTAGCAATTTCTTAGCTTCCTGTAATTAGCGGACAATATAATTAATATGGAAACAGACCGGATCTCGCCACCACATCCCTTTGCTCCATTTTCTTGTAAGCTTTATTATAATTTAGATTTAGAGTGAGAGAGAGAATGGTTTCGATATCATGATGGTTATGAGACTTTTTTCTCATAACTTTTTTTCTCATATCTCACGGAAGTCGGATCTTTACAAATCTGAATTTAGGCTCTACGAATTTTTGCGCTTAAAAACTCATACAAAAATTAAAGGTTTTAAAATAATAAATGCCAAAAACAGTTTTTAACAGCAATAACAACTTCAAATTGCATTTATTTGTTTAAATTTAAACCATTTTTTAAGAGTTTTCTAGCGCTAAAATTCGCAGAGCCTAAATTCAGCCTCGCCAAGATCCGACTGTAACTAAAACGTGCGACTGCCGCGCTGCAACCGCGCTGCGGCCGCGCGTCATTTATTTATATAAAAAAAAAGCAGCGCGTCCCTTTATGGCTATTATGAAGCTGCCCTAAAAGTAATTTCTACCACAATCAATAGCAAAATCAAAATTATTTCAGACATAAACGGAACGAAATAACCGGAATCTTCAAGAAAAAGCATTCCATCAAAAAGATAACGATCTTAAGACCACCGGCACGCTTGAGAAAAAATAACTCTATCACTAAGTGCAAATGCAGCTTTAGACAATATCCCCCATCAATCATCCGAGACCGCTCTAAAAGTTCGACATTAACACCTCCCCGTGCGAAAAATATCACCACATAGATCAAGCAAAACCGAAATTAATTCAACTTTATACAGACAGGGCACTATCTATTGCACGTAACAACTATAATATCAACGCCATAGGCGATACACATTGTAAAAAAATACAACTACTTATTACAAACACATTTCTACGGAGAGGAATCGTTAATAAAGTCCAGATGACCGATAAAGATAAGGAAAACATAACTTTCTCATTATAATTGATGGCTAAAAATTCGACGTTTATTGGATATACGAGTCGTAAGCAGAGAACTAATAAGGGGAATGACAAATGAGTAGCGAAGTAAATGAGTTCAGCGCTGTCAGATCATTTGCTCACATCGCGATTGACAGATTACGAACTGCGAACATTGCAGATTGAGAGAGATCGTCTTGACTGTTAGAGAACAGCGGGATATAGCAACTGCTTATTATAGTATAAGAGCTACCAGACACTCCAAGTAACCTGTTTGACAAAAGCTAGAACTTTGTAAAACCAATGTTTTAGTATTGGTTTGTTACGAAAGTAACGTTCTGGCGACCATACCGCGGTTGTGTCATTATTTTTGCAAATGTACCAAAAATAGAAAAAAATCTGCTGGCTAAAATTTTTATGTGTTTAAATGTAAAAAAAAAAAACAGTAGATTTTGAGAGAGTTGCAAGTACGTGAGCTGTTATGGGGATACCATAACATGCTTTTACAAGGCTGTAATTTTGAGGGAATATTCCTTAAACAATTTTAATAATTATTATAACAACGAGGACCACTCTAACAAACTATGGAATACGATCAAACGAATTTCTAATCAAACTGCAACTAATTTATTTATTTATTTATTTATTTATTTATTTATTCTTTAATCAGAACGACAAAATGCCAATTACACTGATTAGGTACCTACAGATTATGTAATACATATTAAAAAGAAAAATGTAAGAGATATACATATAAAGTAACTACTCACTCAGTCTTCTCGCAAATCACCAGACATTCAGTCAATATCACCTTCCATTCATCGGCGAACAGATCTAATCCTGGATTGGATTCAAGGAGAGCGTTGAGTGAGATTAAAATTCGTGGAATGGGTGACATACGTCGGGCAACCGTACGGCAACGTGGCACCACAAATAATTTATGCCGTCTTGCCCGACAATAGTTATCAGGAACAAAAATTTTACACAGCTCCTCATGCAAACTAGGCGAGTCGATGGTTCCGTGTATGATCTTGCAGGCAGTCACAAGCTGATCAGAAGCTCGTCTAACTTGGAGAGAAGTAAAGCCTAAGCAACCTAACAGGAATTTGGTTGGATACAAATATGGATAGTAACCAAACCTACGTTTGTAGAAATATCTTAAAAATGCTTTTTGGACTTTTTCTATCATAAGGGTATAGGATTTTTCGTACGGATTCCAAACACAAGAGCTTGAATCAAGTTTACTTCTTACAAGTGTGTTATACAGAAGTCGGATAACTTGATGGTTTGTAAATTCACGGCAATTTCTGAGGACAAACCCCAGCCTCCGAAACGACTCTTTGGCTAGAGAAACAATGTGGTCATGAAAAGTAAGCCTAGTATCGAAGATAACGCCGAGATCTTTAATTGCCATCACTCTTGGTATTTCTACGTCGTTTATAATATAAGTGAATTGCATTGGATTTCGTGAACGGCTAAAACTCATAATGCAACATTTAGATGGATTGAAATTCATTTTGTTGATAACTGACCACTCACTTATAGCATCAATATCTTTTTGAAGAGCTGCACAGTCTGCTAGAGTTTGAACCTCAGAGTATAATTTTAAATCGTCAGCATATAGCAAACATTTGGAGTGATTTAAAACTTGTGGAATATCGTTAATCATTATGAGAAATAATAGAGGTCCTAATATTGATCCCTGGCTGACTCCTGAACGCGTGTTATACGGCTGAGAATTGTACATGCCCAGTCGTACATACTGCTGACGATCACGGAGATAGTCAGCGATCAATATAAGGAGATTGGGAGCAAAACCTATGGCACTTAGTTTTTCTAATAGGATGTCATTATTGATTCTATCAAAAGCTTTTTGAAAGTCAAAGTATAGTACATCTACCTGCCTCCCTAAGTCCATACTAGTAGCGATGTAGTCAGCTAGTGTTACGAGGTTAGTGTTAACAGATCTTTTGACACGAAAACCGTGTTGTTCGTTACACAGATATTTGTTAACTTGCCTGAGAATCTCTTTGTGAAGAATATGCTCAAATACTTTAGCAGGTGAAGAAAGGATAGCGATAGGTCTGAAGTCTTCGACGGATGCTTTAGCTCCTTTTTTAGGTATAGGTGTAACCCGCGATATCTTCCACTTGGAAGGGTATTTACCCGTCCTCAGTGCTAAATTATAAATGCGGCATAGAGGTCCACTGAGGTATTTCTTAAATAGCTTTAGCATAGAAGACGGAATGTTATCCGGTCCAGCTGAACTACTGAGTCTTAGTTTATTAATGCTGCGTTCTACGTCTTCAGAGGAAATTTGAGCTATGTTGATATAGTTGCTATTCGAAGTAGTATCACGATTATTAATTTTATTCGCATTTAGCTCAGGAAAATCAGGAAGAAAGACACTGGAGAAGTACTCTGCAAATGCATTGGCAGCATCGACACCTGACAACGCATTGCCATGGTGGGTAATGGTAGACTGAAACCCACCTTTACATCGTAAACTTGTAATGTGCTGCCAAAATTGTTTTGGGTTTTTCTTAATATTGGTTTCGATATGATGTAAATGGGACTTATAAGCAATTGAGATGCGTTGTTTAAGGGTTCGCCTAAATGCGGAGAAAATATTGTAGTCAGTGGTAGATTGAGATTGTTTCCAAGCCTCATGTAGTTTGGATTTATAGGCTAAGTCTTTAATTATGTCGCGAGTGAACCAGACCGGATAACACTTCCTGCTGATTTTACTTCTGTGTTTTTTGGGCATACATTGATCGAATATTTTGTACACTGTTTCATAAAAACTATATATACCTGTAGCCGTATCAGTCGCCAGAGCTACAAATGTCCATTGTTCTTCAGCCAATAAATGATCGAGAAGTTCATAATCACACTTGTTGAAGTTCCAATCTGTAGACCGATCATTGTTACTGGGTTGTAAGGAATTGCTATGAGAAGCTGTGCTGATATTTATATTTATATCTAAAGGAGGATGATAAAGATCAGGTGGTACCATACCTACTGACTCAGTGACATGAACACTAACGCTCTCCTGGACCAATATAACATCTAACATACCCCCATTCGAATTCTTAACTACATTCTTCTCAAACAAACCACAAAATGAAAGAAAATAACAGTAATAGTTGTTCACATTTACAGAAGCGCTATTTAAATTTAAATCACCTAATATAAGTACATTACCCTTAATACTATGGATAATACTCTCTACTTTACAGAACCAAGTCATATAAACATCATCTGTAGCACTAGGTTTAATGTAAACGACACACACGAATACAGGGCGACCGGACAAGTAGAAAGAGACCCATAAGTCTTCACCATACTCAGTTTCAAGATCCGAGCGTCGAGACATAAGTATACCCGCTCGAGCCAAAAGCATTACACCACCACATGGTGTACCTCGATCGCGGCGAATTACACTGTAGTCATTGCAAGCAATTTCTGAATCTTCAACAGAATCGTCTAGGAACGATTCAGTGATGGCGACTAGATCTTGTTCAAGTTCAAGTAAACTTAGTCTCCATGCAGGAAGTTTGGTTTTTAAGCCACGAACGTTTTGGTAATGGACTGAAAGCGAGTTAATTTTAGCAGCGTTCGATTTGTTTACAGCTGGTTCAGGAACGAAAAAAATGTTGTGCTTGCGAGTGTGATGTATCTGGTGATCTGAAAGCTGCCCCATTTCGCTTGCGGTATGGTATCCATGGCTGGATCTTGGCATTAATAGGCCACACGTTTATAGAGAAACATGTTTCAAAATAATCCACGGGAATGCCAATCTTATACGACCTATAGTGTCCCTTAGGTTTAAGTTCATCAACAGTGCAGGATCCTGAAGGACAAAGCTGGTTCAGGTAGCTTCGAACATCATCAGCGGTGGACTCCATGTTCCAAAGGTGAAGGTACTTTCGTTCTTCAGCTGCTTTAAGTGAGGTTATGTCAGGGCCAGCAGTTCCAGACACCCATCTATGGTTAGAGGATTTCTTAGGTTGGGTTCCCCAAACCTTTTTCGGTGTGATGACAGGTTCCTGATGAAGAACGGGCGGAGTATCGCGCGCGCTACAAAAATCTGGTCGAAGCTGAACTGACGATGGAGCTGGTGGTGTGACGGATGGAACAGCTGGCGGAAGAACTGGCGATGTCTGGTTCAAAGGAGTTTGTAGTATTAGTGTTTGCGGCAGCGTATGTTGTGACTTGTGGTTCTGTTCAGTAACACTACCGGGAGTGCTTTCAGAGCCGTATAAACTTTTAGTTTGTCGGGTTAACTTGGACTTCTTGCTCTTCTTGCGTGCAGCAGTCTTAGTGGTAGTAATAGTCGAGACTGGACTATCTGTCTCTGTCACCGGAGAGTTGCAAATATCGGCCTGTTTGTCTTCATAATATTTTAGTTTTTCATCCAAAGTTGTTATTTGATTGGAGAATAGTTCTAGTTTATCGTGGTAGGAGGTAATACATGACATTGCTTGACACAGTTGTTCACTTAAGCTAAGAACTTCTTGACGGAGGTAGCGTATTTCGGAAGTCAGTTCACCAGTTGGAAGATGCTGGTCCTCGTGCAGAACAGTAGCAGAGGACTGTTTTTTCCTCAGAGTTACGTTCGGATCCCTTATTTCGTTTTGCGAGCAGGCGAGAGAAACATCATTAATAATTTCTATTTTACATGCACATTCCATACATATCCAAGATGTTATATCTTTATAAGGAGTATTACCCTTCTGGATGCATGATAGGTGTAAGCTATTATGGCATGCTTTAGTATTGCAAATTAAATGTAGATCATTTTTATCTATGATATCGCTACATGCATGGCAAATTGTACCACTTAAGTGGGAAGTAGTTGATGGCAGCACTGGTAGCTCCGCTCTATACGGCACACACGGATTGCGGACTTTCTTTGAAGATCCTACTGGTGTTAAGGTATTATCGCCACACTTTTTAGTTGTGCAGCGACATTCTGGGCATATCCAGGTCGTATCATCGACGTTAACGTTATTTAACCCCGTGCAAAGAGCATGGTATGTTTTATCACAAGTACCAAGTGAACAGCATAAGTAGTTCTCATCGGGCAAGATAACACTCCGACATGCCGAGCAATCCATTTTATAAAAGCATTTATATTGTTTATTTAAACAGCAGGCGAAACCAACACCAAAAAAAAGATAAAAAAAAAATAAAAAATTCAAACAGCAATTATTTTGTGCACGTGCAATAAGTCCAGCTAAATTGAAATATTGTTTTTATAAAAAATGATTTCTCAGAATTACGCGAGCGCGAACAAACTCACGAGTGTTTCCGAGAACTGTCGAGTAGCACCGAACCAGGCGCCGAGACGGTGCGGGGTCGGGAGGCGGGGATGTGACAACGCGTCCCGCGGCAGGAATCGAAACTCAAATCACAACAAAACGGAAATTTCAAATTAGTTTTTTGGATATAACTTTTATGTTGTACCACGTAACACAATTCTGTTTGCACTAATGGAAAGTTCACTTCACTAGCTATGTTTTAATATACACAATATTACGAATTAATAACTTTTACTGCACTTTAAGATTTAATGAGAGAGAGAATAAAAAGAAACGGTCCGACCTCTGTGGCGCCGCGCGCGTAAGTAAGCAAGTCGCATAACCTTTACCAAATTAATGGTACCTACAGATTATTTTGGAGGTTGGAATTGCCTTGTTAATGCATTTTTTATCCTATTTTGGTTACATTTACAAAAATATTGGGGATGATGACGCAACCACAGGATGCCTGCCAGACCATTACTTTAGTTATTACCCAATACTAAAACATTATTTTTCATTACTCAAACTCTGAAAGTAGGTCTAAGGATGCCTAAGGAGCTGTTTGAAAGTAGAACTTTTAATCCCCAGGGAGAATTACTTTCAACTGACAGATGTCAAACAGGTTGCTCGCTGATGTTAAATAACTTATTTTCACCCCTAGCGTTTTTTTATGGTAGGTAAAAATCATCCAGTTACAAATCCCGCCCTTGGGTAAAGCGGGAAACAGTGTCAGACTCTTACTGACTAAACAACCTACCCCGTTCCTTCCTTACCTTAATCCTAGAGCTCTAGTGTTACGCTTTCGCATCAACCCTTGACTCCAGGAGGCTTAAGCCCTGCAGGGCCCTTTCAGGCTTGCTGACAACTTCACCCCTAAGGTAACAATGTACTATTACAAAACTCTTGCCTTATCCCAAACAGTTTGCTCGGAACGACCGATAGCTCTCCTACCATTACCTGCTCATTATATTTGAACTTACACTTACATCACAATAGATTTCGATAAGGATGTTTTTCGAGAGAGTTCGTGTTTTCGTCTTTTTTACATTCACGTTTTAGCAATAATGAAGACAAGTTAATTATGTTTTAGTGAATTGCAACTAATAATAACCGTTCGATACATTATCCTCATCATATCTCACCGAGCAATTTTTATCTGCTATACGAAATCGAGTGCCAATCAAACTGCACTTTCTAAGTAACTTGCCTTTGTTTTTTTCATTACTGTTTTCTCTTATCCACTTTATTTGACCCCAGACAGACTTATCCTCATCATAAGTTGCAAACTTTTCCTTAAATTATCGTTTTGCTAAATCATGTGCAGTTGTCAGATAGAATGGGCTGGTGGATTGTACGAAATAGTCACAACGTGAAGGACAGTCAAGGAGTTGTCAGCAAACCGTAGGGACCCTGCAGAAGGGTCGCTGCCAACTGAGGCCAAGGGTTCGCGTCTGAAAGGAAAGCTCTAGCCCTGGTATAAATGGCGGTGTAAGAACGGGGTAGGTTGATGAGTCAGTAAGAGTCTGACACTGTTCCCGCTCCCACGCCCAAGGGCGGGATTCATCATTGGATGATGTTTACCTATCATAATAAAAACAACGTGAAGGACAACTCAAGGAACACGGCTGGGTTCAAGGTTTAATCGATTACTTCTTATTCTTGCATCACACAGTGCGGAGGAACTGATTGATAATTGATGAAAAAATCTGCTATTATTGATACATTCTTAAACACCAGTCCCCCCTAGTCAAGTTACGATCGTTTCGTTAACGTCGAACTCTTTAAGTTGGTCACGTTCCGTCCCTTTGTTCTGATGTCATCAACGCTCAGTCACGTGGTAAAAACAAAGACATTGAAAGCGTGATCGCGTGGTCAATTCCGAGCGTTCGACGTTAACGAATCGATCGTAACTAGTCTAGCAAGGGCTGTAAAACCTCAGAGCCTAAGCCCTTCATTACATGAATAAGTACATTATTATTTATAATCTTTACTGTAATTGGTTTTCTATTCATTGCAAATAAATTAAATACACATGTATATAAATTGCAATAACCTTACTTCAAGATGTAAATTTGTTTGATTTTCCCATAAATACTTATTAAGTCCGAACATAGGAGATTAATTAAAAACCGTTAACTACCACGTTGCCGTTTACCAGATTCTGCTTCTTCTAAAATTTTCCCATGGGCAAACAAATATCCTACTTGCTATTCCTGAACATGAAATATTGCAGAATGTACCTTTCCAAAAATTTCATTATAATCAGTTCAGCCGTTTGAGAGTGAAGGAGTTTCAAGGAGTAGGTAACTAATAAATATACACACATACAAACTTTCGTCACGTTCACGCATAGGTATACTCGTACATGCAACCTTTTTTATCAAAAATCGTCTAATTTCGCTCGCTATCCGCTCTCAGGCTCACCAGAACCCCAACGAAATTGGGAGCGTGTGAGAATTTCTAACAATGCATGCAGTAGGACCGGCTGTCAATAAGATGGTCCGGTGCAACGATACATTAATCAAAGCCGCGTGAGGTAACGTGAGCACTAAAGCTCGGTACAAACGAGCCACCAGACACAGCCACTGGTGGCCAGCGACAGCGACTAAACACAATTAATGTCATTAATATTTTGTAGACGCGCCACACACGTGTAACCGGTGATGGCCACTCGTTACAGCAGTGTGGCTCGCCATTTGTGGTCGTTCAGGGCCACACAAAACGCTGACACCCGCCACTATCGCATTGTCCACCCCCTGTGCAGTCAACCGTTAAATGTTCTACTTATCACACGCATCACCGTTAAGAACAACGCCCCAATGGCGTTACATATCGTATATCGTGCATCGTAAGACTGCGCAGCAGTGAGCGGGTTATAAAATGTAATGGCTTCCGAATACCGGTGGCGGTCGCTCGCTTCTGACACGTACAATTGTTGTGGTAGCGCGCGATAGCCACGGTTGACTGTGGCCCGTTTGCTCCCAGCCTAAGTAGTAACAAATAGGTATGCACATACGAGACGCCGCAGGTGAAAGGTGGAGGATGAAAGTAAAAATAGTTGGTGTAACCGGGAATTATCGTAACGTGTTTAACATAATTTTATGGAGATGTATGGGAATGTTAAGTAATATACGGTTAAAGGAGTTCTTAAGTCATATCGAGGTTTTATATTCGATACTTGAAAATTACTCTCAAATCAGTTTTATCCGCGTCTTTAGTTAAATACTGATTCGCTCCTGTTGTGGATAAATTATTGGCTAATAACCTCGATAAATAGGCAACAATATTTTTTTTAAGTTCAAGTCAGTTCCTGTCGTAGTCCAATGACAACTCCAGCTCTTGGGCGGAGCGGGAAACAGTGTCAGACTCTTACTAACTAAACACTACACCCAGTTCCTTCTTTGCTTTTCGTTCTGGGGCCAAGCCTTCCTTTCAGAAAGAGACCCTGGGCCCCAGTAGGCTTCGACCCTTTCGTAAAGTCCCTACGACCACATAAGGGGATGAAAGAGGAGTCCAAATTTCGTGTCGGGAAAAAACTAAGAGCAAAGCCGCTGGCAGAAGCTAGTAATTGAATAAATAAATAAGATGTTACAATACTATGCTGAAATTGCATATAATACAATCATCTGAAACAGTCACGGCACAGTAATCGTTTAACTTATTCGAAACTATTCGTGACTACAGATTAATTCACTAACCTTTGACACAAGAAAAGAAAAAGAATACTATTTCAAATTCGACAAATCTATTACTTCGACTTGCACCGCGGGAGTTCATCAGGCTTATTTAATCTTACACCGATCCAAAAACAACTAACGAACAGAAATTAGACGAGAGAAATAAAACTTACAAAATATTAAAAAAGGCTTTTAAACGGTATTTATATCATTATTAACTGGACCAAGCGATGCAATCTAACAAATATTTCTTAAACGTAATCAATGTATACTGAATACTTTTTTTTTTTTAAATAGCATTCTCGGCAAGGGCTCTACTTTCGAAAGGCTGCGCGGGCGCAGGCGTGAAATGCGACACAATGGAGTTCGTGAGCAAGCGCCGAGCTCCGACACGCGGGACGTCCAAATGTTTACGCGATTAGATAACACCGATAAGAAGCGATTGCCCGCCATCGATTGATTGTAATCGATTAAAAAATTGTTCGGAATTTATTTGCTTACAATACGAACGATGTTCGAACAAGTTCGGGCTATGCATTTATGAATAAACTTTGAGATAACAAAGGAGTAGAAGCTTACAAAAGTTTCACGACGCAGTTAACTTTCTAACTAAAACAAAGCATTCATTTCCTAAAGACAAGTATAAGTAGTCCTATAAGTATCAATTTAATATTTCACATACAAACGAATTTCTCCTCTGACATTTCCTTAAATGCTCAATTTTCAAAAACCCTACTCATTGCTTGGCTACAGATGTAGCAACTTGCAATTTTCCTTAAAGCTTTTGAGGAAAATTGCACGTACCTAGGCCTAGAAACGTGCAATTTCTTCAAAGAAAAGTTTGTCAACGTGCTATGCGTTGATATACCTAGCCATCAGTTTCTATAAAGCGCAAGTTAAACTTACATTTGTATTGTTTACATCGTCGTTGTATATAAACTAACCAGCGATCCACATAACCATCGATTCAAATAAGCGCTAAATTTTACCCACCCCCAACCCCAAACCCAATACCATGCGGGCGAAGCCGCGGGCAATAACTAGTATAGATATACATCTTACAGTTGAAAACCTTAACAGACCTAATGCAAGCCAACACCGCATCTAAGCACATCAACTAAATTCCCCCACAATTACTCGCAGCCTATCATAGCGCAATCACTCCGATAGCTCGAGCTTTACCACCGAGCCATCAGCATCGTAAAGCAGTCACAGCACAGCTAGCCATTAAGACTAGCCCTTCCTGAAACGTAGATCGTTTAGAGGTGACCATACGTCTCGGTATCACCAGGTAATGGCCGACATCAGCATCTATCACGCTCTTAAAGCACGACTCTAGTCGAGCCACATAAAAAACCTTCTTTGTAGCCCACTTACTTAGTTGTAGCGACTCTTGCGCGGATTCTGGTGAGAGAAAACGTGTCCCTCTGTAATATAGCTGTGTTGTTTTTTAGAAAAGGCTTTAAGTGGCAATGAAGTAACTCGATTCACTTAGAACACTATTTCTTTTTAATGAGATTAACTAGTGCTTGACTGCGATCCCACCTGACTGTCTGTCTAAGCATATATAGCTAAGGAAAATAGCTTGCAAAAATTTGTTTTATAGATTCCTATAGGTAGAAACCTAGACTATATCCACAAGATATCGGTGTATTCAAAATATTTAGAGAAAGATGTGTAATAACATCATGATCACGTATGGTTGTATGAAAATGTTTCTTGGGGTGGTCGCTCTTAACCTTTCGACTACCGTAATTACAGACACAAAAGACAAATGGGTGTGCGGATACCGATGTCTTCTTAGGGCTTAATACACTTCTGATCTTATATCAGTTACAGTTGTTATACCTAACTGACGAACAGTGTTTGATCTTAAAAATTAGGCTCATGAACACAGTAATGCGGGCAATGGAGGTGGCCGAAACCTAGAGATAGAGTAGGCCCTTAACTTTGCAGAAGACGTGCAATGGGTTCGACGTCGTTTGGTAGGGTCGGGTAGTTTTCAACGCACCACTCATAGGGATATCATGGTCCTTCCCGGGCGCTCCGACGAGAATAGTAAGCACACTTAAATGGAGCAAGTTCACTTAAGTTCATTGCAACTAATAGGGAATTCGCCCGAACTGTAGGCGAGGATGTTCCGAGCCGACAAATTTTCACGTTTTCAAACAAAATTATTCAATACACTTACGAAGGGTGCTTAGCACGCAGCCTTTTACGATAAATACTATTGTGACGAAGATAAACCCGTGCACTTTTCCACACTAGTGCGAAAAACAGCAAAATGCGAGCCAATAAAGGGTAGAAACAAAAGCGTGTTTTGGAAAGTCATTAAACGATATCTAACCAAAAAAAAATCGACACATCCGCAAGACCGTTATACCTTAGTAAAATAGCACAACTATGAGATAATAATTTCAAAGGAATCCAATCCCGGAATAAATCCTTGGATTAGTATCGTATAGATAACGTTTCAGTACCTATCTACAACAAAGTAAGGACGATCCTTATTCACAATGTTTTTTACGAGATGCCCGTTGAGACAAACTGCTGTCTAGGCTAAAACCGGGGGCGTATATACCGGCGCATCAGCCGTTTCAAGGGAACGGGCCCCCCGGGCTACAGGGGGCCCGTCATGTGTCAAAACTCGTAATGTATGTTATCCACAACCTTAAACCTCTTCTTTACAAGAGTGGTGAATGAATAATGACTATACAAATATATCAGAATCTTCTAACATTCATTTTAAATTTTTCACCTTGCTCGTTTTAGCATTTATTACATAAAATGGCTATGAACGTAATTTATCCTAGCACCTTTAGCCAAGTTCAATCGTTTCGATTACGTCAAACACTTGGAACTGGCCACTTTTTGTCTTTTGTTCTGACCTCGTGGTCAAACCTTAAAGCTCAGTCACGTGACTGACAAAGGGATTGGGGATGTCGCCAATACAAAGCGTTCGACATTAACGAAACTATCGTAACTTAGCTAGGGGGCAGTATGAATGCTACAATAAATGAGCTCATCTCCACATTAGCGGCCTGTTGCAACTCTGTCGCACTGTCTTGAGGCACTAGTTCTGTGCTAGTACTTATTTTGTACAAAAAAAAAACGCTAAAAACTGTTTATTACTGGGTCCCTTTAGGACTAGCTACGCCACCGACTGAAACATTGTTCATATTGCATTTCATCCTTTTCTCTTTAAGTTGTACGGTTTGTGGGGGATCGTGACCCGCTATAACTAATGATCTTTTAGCTTTTGAGTTAGTTATTCAAACTGTGAATATCCAACACTTAGAATATACCAGTGAGTTATTTGTTTTGTTATCGCTGTTGTTTATCTCGTCATTATTTCTTTCTGTCTATTCTTTTAGAAATTTATACACTTAAGCTTGAAGTTTCCAAAACGCCTATATTTATTGAAAGAGAATATTTTTTGAGGCAACTACAACAGATTGTAATTATATTATTTCCATCAAAATATTCTCTTATTCCTTCTGTTCTGTCTTTATTATTTTTTTTATATAGATAACAACATGTATGTCATATTCCGAAAAGACACCTATTTCAATATCTTTCTCCAGAACAACTTGTGGCGTTGATGATATGCATCCGTCACAACAACAAAAAATTGTGAGTCATAACTCCAAACCTAATATCTGTGCAATTGTGGATTACGTGTAAATTTAATGTTTTAACAATTATAATATTTAAATATTTATGTATTTCTATTTTTTCATCAAGCACAAGCCCTTTGTATTTTTTATACATATAAGTTTATCTTTTTATGTATATATAATAAGGTACATCATAAATTAATTAATTAATAAAAACCTGGAGGTTTCAAGAGTAAATGAATTATTCTAGATAAGTATTTTTTTACCAAATCACCGTTTGACCGTAGTTATGACTATATATCTGATAACGAGTACTATAGTTCTCTCATTATATAAAATCACAACATTCACTTCAAAACTGGTTATAAAAAAAAGATATATAGTAGCTATCTGCACCTCATCTCCATGTATCATAATTTCCACATTCCTATCCTGTATGCCATTTCCCTGCCCTCGAGTGGCACCACACGGTAACGGAAGCAGCGACAGTTACATCGTATCCATAGGAATGCAATTGTAGCGTATCAATCAAACGCCTTCAGTTACCTGTTCAGAGGCAAAAAATTTGGTGGTAAGGCGGAGACCATATTGGAGAAGAAAGAGGACAAGCTTTTGTATGAGAGGTATATTTCTTTTTAGTTATGAGCAGAGGTCTAGCACCACAAGGTAACGGAAGCAGCGACAGTTACATCATTGTCGTAGGAATGCCATTGTAGCGCATCAATCAACGCCTTCAGTTACTTGTTCAGCAGCAAGTAGAATGGTAGTAAGGCGGAGGCCATATTGGAGTGGAAAGAGGACAATTTTTTGTATGAGAGGTATATTTCTTGGATTAAAGTTGTGAACAAGAGTGAACGGGAGTAGATACAGAGTGAATCCTATGAAAAACACCATTAAACTAACGTAATAAATTCTATTCCTACTCCTTCACTGCGCACACAATACGGTTGTGGAATGCATTACCTCCTCAGTTCCTGACTTTTGGGGCCACCAAAACATGCAGTTTTTAAAAGTGAAAAATTATTTCTATACCGCCATAGTTGCATATTAGTACGTAGTATAAATAAACAACAACTTTTACTATGGAACCAAGCTTGAAATCGCTAAAAAAAAAATTGGGAATTTCAGTACATTTTGCCCAATTAGGCGAACATAAATATGCTAAACTTTCGAAGGCTTAAAGAGCTTCCTAATGAAGCCCACGATGTTATAATAAACGAACTCAAAAAACGAACTAATAGTAGCTGCAGAATAATAATATTACTTAATCTACAAAGGAAATAAAATAATAAATTCTTACATACATATGTTTTCATATCAAGCAATTGTAATTACACAAGTGCGATTAAGGTTTAGGGTTTTATCGTAACAGTACTTATCACGAATGCAATATATCGCAATTGAATTACGTTTTTACGGTACCTATTGTGATTAATTACGACATTTACCGTTAGGTAAACGACGATTTTAACGATACCATAGTTTTTACGGACCAATAAAACTGGTATTGAGTTTAAGTACAATACTTAAAAAACAATCAAAATTTAAAAACGATCGGTATTACAGAATAATGAATTTATTTGACAATTGCTACATTGTATTTGGTGTCTACTTATATAAAACGAGTATTGCCACACAGAGCGGGGGAAAGCAGTCAATGTTTGGGCACATTACTAGTCAACAGCTTCTTGCTTAATATTATTTTATTTTAAGAAAATTAATTTATTTGCACATTCTGACAACCTAAGTGTTTGATAAAATTTAACATCGATACGAAGTTTTTCCCAAGCTTGAAACTAGGTTTTTCCATACAAATTTTGGCTCCCGATACATTCATAGATTCCGGAATATTTTCTCTTAGTACTTATGTATGCCATTAATAGGAAAGCTTGCACAAAATTCCGATCGGTTTCGATGTATGTTGTAGCAATAACAATAAACATATTGTCCCTCAAATAAATAAAATAAAATAAAACAGTTTCGACTATTCGTTGATATGCCAGTTAGTCAGATTCACCTTTTATATATATAGGTAGGTATTTATAATTTAAAATATCGCGTCCATAATTAGAGTTAGTTACCTAAAAACAATGCAGATCATAATCAACACAATAACACGGTAAAATATAACCACATTGTGCGGTTTTACAATAGAGGACATCATCACGATCATATTATTACCATTAACTTTTCCTTCTCTTTACATATATTAACATAACCAACCATTAATTTTCCCGCTATCTCACATCACTGTGACCGCACTCTAACACAGAATAGATTTCATACAACGCGTGCACACTGCACAGATTGCTATTTTCGCTTTAACTGTAGATCTTAGGGCCTAGTCACATTACCTTTCGCGCGGTACCGCGTCGTGTGCATCCACGACAAGGGAGTATCGTTATAACTCATTGGTCAAACAGTAATCGCGAAATTTTTGACCATACGATGCAATGACAATGTTTGACAAAATTATTACTTCAATCACATAAATATTGTTACTGTTGACCGTTTCGGGAACCCTTAAACCTGTCGTTGAAGACCAAACGCGAGAGTTGACGACGCAGCGCCTAAACAACACTCTGTCGTCATACGATACGGTACCGTGCCGTGCATCGTCGGCGCCACGCCATAACACGATTCAGTACCGTCTATTTACACGGACGCGGCAACGTGTTGTCGCTAGGCGCCGCGCCACTTCACATTAACGATACCACTCTATAGTTATGTGGCTAGGTTCTAAGTGCGCACCATTAATACCGGTCATATGGCTAAATCTAAGATGTTTTCCTAGTACAATAGTTTCGTCATGAAACGTTACGTTTTGTTATTGCTAAGCTAGGGTTGAGTAGAGCGTTACTAATACCGATATAAGTTCCACTTATAAGTCGTTATCTCCCGCTGTTCCCCCTAAAGGGATATAATATAATATTGTATAAAGTTCAAAAGTCAGGGTTTTCTTGTTTTTAATTTTAGCCTTATTTGGTATATTCTCCAGCGTAAAAATTATATTTTTGTTTATTAAAGTCTCAAGTTCGTCAAAATTTATATTATAGGTATTAACGGGCGCGACAGACGTAGCTTTACTCGAATGCAGGATTTCCGTCAGAAAAAAAATAAATAAAAACCATATCACAACACAGGTGGTGTTGCGATATGGTTTTTATTTATTTTTACCACTCCAAACACAAAAAGTCCAAAACTATCAAGCCATTACCAGAAAGTTCAGCACAGTACAGAAAAATACAGCATATTTTTCCGTGCTGTTAGGAGAAAAACTCACGTAGATAAGAATCTACAATACATACATACATATTAATCGACAGAGGCTGGTATGCATCAAAAGGAACTGCAAAATCCTAAACATCACTGTGAATTAGAGCAACTAAACAGTACCACTGCAGTCGCATCGCATTAACAGAGAATTGCCTTCCAAAGCGGTCAGTACTCAGTACCAAGCCTTTCATTCCATACCGATTGCATGATAATGGAAAGGTAATCAAATCCGCGATGACGGCTACATGGAAACGCGTAAATGGATAGCGAGAGAGAGATATTAAGTGCTTTTGAGATGTTCATTTAAACAATGAACTTCTAATTTCAGCACTTCGGGCCTGAGAGCACAGAGGTATTGAATGAGTTCATTTAAGACTTTCTAGGTGTCAGGTGCTGAGAAAATAATCACAGAAATGATTTGACGACTGAGATGCACACCGTATTGTGTACTATACCTTCAAACGGGGTACCGCCGCTAAGCTCCCTTCATATCATTTTTTTCATTGGCTCACGTTTGACCACTATCTCACCTGATGGTGAGCAATGATGTGGCCGACGATGGAGCACGATTGCCTAGAAATAACCTATTCACTCTTGACTTAAAGACCCCTAGGTTATAGCTATCAGGAAACACAGACTATGGCAGGGGATTCCATTCCTTAGCTGTACGCATTATGAATGTGTTCCCAAAACGCTTTGTACGAATGGGTGGGATCTCAACCGGTGCGATAAAATTTCCCCGGTTTTCCGGGAACTTGATTAATTTAGTCTATTCAACTGTGACGATCCGGTTTTTTTTTTATTGGGAAATCATTCAATGATTTCTCCCTCTACGGTTTGCTGACATCTTTTTCGAGGCACACGTGAAACAAGACGTGCCGTTGACGACTCGAGATCGAGCCGTTGAGAACTCGAGAACTGTTACTGGGCTGCCGTCCGCAAGCCCATGCCTACGGTGGCTGGAACAGGTCAGAATCCTGACAGCTGGTTCGTAAGGGCCGCACCCTCCGTGACGCTACGATTGGAATAGTATTTGAGTGTTTACCTGCAGTGCATGTCACGGATTCGATCCCCGCACGTAACAAATACTCGTATTTATATAGTTAAGCCAGGTTTGAATTAATGGAGTTTGTGAGTTTCGAATGTTTGTGAACGCACCTACGATACCAAAGGTAAATGTTAAAGAAAGTGTGATGATGGCAACGTTTGAAAAAAATGAATTGTGATGACACGATTGGCTTAATGGTTGAGTGATTGCTTGGTGCGGTACGTGTCGTGGGTTCGATTCCTGCAAAGAACTAATATTTGTATGGCCCGGTGGTGGTGTTTCGGGTATTGGTGTCTCGTGCATGTGATTTAACATATTTGTCAATGCACCCACGATATAGGAGCAAATCGTAGTGTAGAGCATAGCTTTTTTTTAATTATTTATTGGTTTACGTTTGACCGCTATCTCACCGGATGGAAAGTGACGATGAGGTCGACGATGGAGCGCGATTACCTATTCTCTCTTGACTTAAAGAATCCCTGTTTGAAAAAATAACACTGGATTAATTCCTATTTATTTTTTCAAAAGATAAACATTACAGACAAAAATAAACATTTTAAAGGGGATGACGTAGAAGAATATTTTTATTCATACTATTACAGGAATCTTCAGCAGACATTAAAGGAATCCAGCCAGGTGGCGTTTGAAAAATGTTGTTAAATATTATTTATTTCTATATATAATCCGACATACTCGTAATATTCTCTTAATTAATATTAAAATATAAATACTTTTATACTAAACCTAACGTCGTTAGATTCATTTTACTTATGAGATACATTTTCACTCTCTGGGTACAAAATTAAAATGGTGGATGACTTTAGCGCCAAATTATATGTTTTTAGTAACAAAATCATTAAGGTCCAAAAAAAAATAGTAACAGCGAACAGACTTGACCGCAAAAAACAACGCTGGCTCTATTCAATCAACGAACAAAATTGACTTGTTTCAAACTTTTTAGTTATTTTTTGCAGTTGGGTTTAAGCTATATAGCTATTTGACACTATCAACTCTTTTAAATCTCACTACATCAAATTAATCAAAACTGCTCTCAAAATAGTGAAGGAAACCATCGTAAGGAAACCGGCATGTCCTAGAACCAAAAATTCGAAGACATGTGACATTCACTAACCCTCTCTGGGCCCTGGGCGTGATAGATTACGGGCACTGCAGCCCATTCCCACTCTTAGAGAGGACGCCTGTGTCCCAGCCTGTAGGTCTCAGCAGTAGGAAAGGCTGGTGCTATGCTATATCATAGTAATATTATAAAGTTTGTACATGTAAGTAAGTATGTATGTGTATACTATGTTTGTTATTTCTTCACGGCTGAACTTCAAGTCAATTTTTTCACACCGATAGACCGTGTCCTGGAATATCAAATACGATTTTTATCCTGGAAACATGTTATCCTGTTACAACTTTCTACTTTCACGCAAATAAAGCCGCAGGCCAAAACTAGTTAAAGACAAAAACGTTAATGTAGCATTTTACAATGGACAGGTACGTCGTGTATTGTTTCTCACAAGCATTTAAATAAATCCTAGCCGAGACGGCTGCGCGGGGGCAAGTCGTGGCAACAATTAATCAACCGGTAGACTTTATCGATAAAAATCACGACACTTCATTTAGAGGTGAGCTGTTAGTCGACGATAAACGCTTTCTAACGCCTCGGCAGAGCGGGCCGGGCCGCGTCGATGTGGGAATGGGCTAGAGGTCAATTATTTGCACCCGTGTAACGAATATGGTTTTATCTTATTGATGTACGCACATTAGCGGGTCGTAGGGATGTGATACAAGTTTTATCGACTGCATAAGTGCATATATTGAAATGAGAGATTTTAATGTGTGTGTGTGTTTTTTAGTGAATCAAATTTCATCCAAATGCCTAGCGCCGTTAGAGTATGAAGGAGTAACAAACGTGCTCGGTCATTACTGAACCTAAAATAAAACTTCACATTTAATGTTTTGAGATACAAAAAAAATTGGCCAACTTAAAATACACGTAGACGGGATTCGTAAATTTTTTATTTGATCAAATTTTTACGACTTTATTAAATGTCTTGATATTGAGTGTATTCAATAATTAACATATCTAAAACTTTATGTAGAAAATACTGCACCCTTATATAAAATTAAAAACAACATTGCATCAGAGAATCATCCGGCAGCCCTAGCGATAATAAAGACAAATGCACCGCGACCAAAGAAATGAAGTCGCTAACATGGGGACAATAAATTTCAATTAATCGATAACATTATTCACAATGTTTAATTTATAAACATCGTTATATAACTATTCATCTTATCCATCGATATATATGTTACGCACTAGACGAGGAGTGCCGTACAATGACTTTACTCCACGTAAGTGATCTGCATGCGGTACACTTTTACATTAACACATTAGTGCAGTTTTGACGTCAGCGTTAAAACTTACAGCGCTGCTTTTAAATATTTTGCTAGACAAAATAATGCTAATGAAGTGCTGCAGCGGACTTTGATATTAACTTTTCAGTATTTTGACAAAAAGTTTCAATGAACGATGTCTATCGCTAGGATAAAAGTCGATGCTGATACCGTTGAATCGAGGTGTTTTTTTTTACCCGACTACGGCGAAGCAAAAGGAGGGTTATGATTTTGACCTGTATGTATGTATGTATGTATGTATGTATGTATGTGGGTATGGATGTTCATCTGTTCCCTCGTAACTTCTAAACTACTTATCAGAATTCGACAAATGACATATCATTAGAAGCGTCTTAATTGTCCGCTGGTTATAGGCTATATGGGATTTCACAAAATCTAATGTGGCGCCCTCTAGCGGACAAAACATACGAAGTAAAAAAATAAAGTTAAGATAAATATGCCGTGTTTGGTATCATTTGAAAGCGCTTTACTTGTACATTTTGAATATATATATATTACTAGCATTTGCTTGTGACTTTACCTGTATTCATGGGCTGAGAAATCAATGAACCCAAGATTAACCTATTTAGAACTCCAAAATATGTTAAATAAAAATAAAGTTTAAAAATTAACACCCGACTACTTAAAAACACGCTCTAAAAAGTACGAAACAAGAAAACAAGAAAGCCGTGGTCGTATACCATAAGAATAATAAATTAAAAAAAGTGGTATACGACCACGGCTTTCTTGTTTTCTTGTTTTTCTATGATGGGAAAAATCATCTAATAACGATTCCCGCCCTTGGCCGTAGCGGAAAACAGTGTCAGACTCTTACTGACTAAACGACCCACCCCATTCCTTCTTAGCCTTCTTACCGGGGTCAGACCTTTCTTTCAGGAACCGGACCAAAGCCCCGGTAGGCTTCTGCTCTGCAGTTGGAACCCTAAAAAGGGCCGAAGGCACTCTGCAAAAGGACTGAGGCCAACTGAAGCCCAGGATCTCTTTCTGAAAGGAAGGCTTGGCACCAGTGCGACAAGTCAGAAAGGAATGGGGTGGGGTGTTTAGTCGGTAGGAGTCTGATACTGTTTCCCGCTCCACCCAAGGGAAGGTTACTGTTATCCACCATAAAAAACCCTAAGAAGAAAATAAATCGTGGTGTGTTGACGAGAGACCGATTACATCAAGTTAGAAGTAGCATATCTTATTGGGTTCGCTGCGGGCAGCCGATAATAACTGTTGCAACAGCGCGTACGCAGCGCATCCGAGACTCGGTCGTAAAGTTACGAAATGCGACGTAAACAGAAATAAACGGAGCAACAAAGGGCCGGACCGAAATAGGCCGGTGCACTTCCTAGTGGCTCAGGGAACGAGACGCCCTAAAATTAAACGTCCAACGCATGGATTTGCGATCGTCGCGCGCGCATCTATGTCGACGCGAAATGATGCAACTTGCAACCCTTTTTTTATTTGTTGGGAAAACTTGAAATTCTCCAGCTCTGGGTGGAGACCAGCCCTCTAGACAAGTTACAATTGTTTCGTTTATATTCTCCAGCGTCTAACGCCGGCTTCGATTTTATTGTTCTGACCACGGCCATGTGATTGAGCGTTGAGATGACGTCAGAGCAAAGAAATCGAAGGTGAGGCTTACTCGAGCCGGTCAACGCAACGAATAGAACTGATTCGATTGTACGATTGTAACTTGCCAAGGGGAGGCAGTATTCTTTCCTCTGCCCTTTACGTACAAAAGCCTTGATAACCCTTTCGAACAATCGCGTAGAAATGATCTAACCCTTTTAGAGCTATCTCGCTGTGGCATTAGTCTCTTGATCAGAGCGCACAACGCTGTGCAATGCGGCATGGAAAATCGGACACACAATTCTCATCACACTAACACAAACACCTGTCTAGACATTTTTCATAAGTCTATGTGTCCGACACTGCCCATTATATACCGCGCGAAAACAACGTGAGGAAACCGGTATGTACCAAAAATTCGACGTCAAGTGACATACACCAATCCGTACTGGGTTCGCGTGGTGGATTATGGTCCATTTCTTCTCCTAAAGAGGAGGCCTGAGTCTCAACAGTATGAACATTAAAATGCTAATACTAACTAAGCAGCGAGGCGGTAGCACGCACAACCACGCTCCCGCTGCGCGGCACATTGAGGCTAATTTGAAGGAGCCCTCCTAACGCTTAGCCTTATAGAGAATAGGCTCTTAATAGACTAGTGCGCCTCACCATCAACGATTGCATCGCTGCTTACCATCAGGTGGGATCGCAGTCAAGCAATAGTTTATAGCAATTTAAAAAAAATATCATTTTACTTCATCCCAGTAGTACACTTCCTAAGTGTACTGGGATGTAGAAAGTTATGGCAAGTGAAACTGAAAACTAAGGCGAAAAGAAGACAAGCTGTGTGTCTTCGTTTTCTGTTTACTCTCAATATTCACCTTCCAGCTATTTGGAGGATGAAAAAAGGAGAAAGAAAAATTTTTTATTTGCAGGAAATGACGCAACATTCACACTAATTTACAAGTCTAAATTTAAAAAAAAACTCGAACGAATTGAGAAACCTCCTCTTTTTTTGAAGTCGGTTAAAAATTAAAATTAATAACAAGGAAATAACGTTAAAGCCATAAACTTAATTCTAGTGCGCCACGTCCGCGCAAGACGGCCCACCACTCAGCATAAAGCCGAGGATACACACATAGTGCGACGAGTCCACGGCGCTGGTTTTCAGTGTGTACCAATTATATAATATTAAATTTTAACCCATTACATTAAAGTAACAGAAATAAAAACCAATCGAAAATTACAAAATCATTTATCTCTTTGTACTTAATTTAAAAGCTCAATCATCAAATCGTTTTGAAATGCTAATATAATTAATACACTGTAATAACCGTCAATAATACTTTCGCAATCGAAATGGCATAATTTATTCAGTTCTGCCATCACGCTGCAACAGCGCATAATATATGTTACATTCTATAAGTAGAATCTTGTTTGAAAAACGCACAAACACACACTCTTAAAAATGTACAATGATTTATTCAAACCCATATAAACCGGTGTAGGGTTACCATAAATCCCACGATAAAAATGGGACGTTCTGGGAAACGTCCAGAGACAAAAACGTAGAGCAGATATAAATATCGGTTTGACGAAACTGCGTTAACTGAAACACGTCTTGTAGGAAGGGAGCCCAGATGGGGATTTTGCGCGTTACTCGAGCGCGTTAAAAAATTATATGTAGATAAACCTTGTAATGCACCCCTAACAGATTTCCTCGGAAAAACTCGAACGTAGCATTAAGAAAGATAAGTTGAGTACATGCAGAAGCGTGTATATTTCTATAATCTGTCAATTTTAGCGTGGCATGAGGAAATAGGAAAGTCACAAAGTTGTAAAAAAAACGCCGGCCATGGCCATCTCCCATAGTTAATCAACAAATTAATATCTAATCTATCTAATTATATTCGTTTTAGAATCTAATCGTTACAATCTAATAAGTCCCCGTGATGGCGTTTTAGTAACTGCAAATTTAGCATCCTGGGCTCCTCTCCTATTGGATTTTTATAGGTTAATTAGCTAATCGACTAACAGCTTGAACTTCTGTAATGAGGCAGATCGCTGAAAGACAGGATGATGCGTTCCGTTTCCTCATTTCCCTTGGTCACGCCATAACTTAAAAAGTCCACACTGATTTCATGCGTAATTTGTTTAGGTTCTTTTATATTTTTTTAAGGTTCAGAAGGAAATATTAAAACGACCCTTCCCCAATCGTCGATCGTCAATGTGAGCATGGTTTGCATTTTTTTTAATTTTTCCAAAGCAATCTTATTCAACGTAATATGCTATATATTACGTTCATATTATTATTATATTATTTTCAGAAAATAAGAAAATTTCAAGAAAATTAACCAATATTTTAAACTTTGCCAACATTTCATCAACAATAATTAACCAAAAACGATAAACAGTTTCAGTTAACCACGCCCATCAATCAAAATAAAGACATCACTTTTATGTTCTAAAACCTCTAATCACGGCCTACCACAGCCATAAAACTGTATCAAACGAACCTCAAGTGTGGTCACCCCAACATGCGTAGACGCAACATTTCAATGCACATTTGTTCCGATCCATGCATACGATTGCTATTAATCAGAGCGCCGTGAAACCGCATAGATAGTGGGCTCACTTGACCGAGATGAACGTTCAAAAGAAAATCATTTAAATCAAACAAGCATTACGTTTCATCTTGCCCGACTATCTACGATAAAAACATTAAAAGTTAAAATTAACATTGCTAATTGGACCATACCTCTTGCGTTGCATGAATTAGTTTATTCGATTGGACTATCGACTGCTCTCGTAAACATAAATGTTGAAATTTATTTATATTTCATACGGTATTTTGCATTTTCTATCGAGGAAAAGAAAATTGTAGATAGAGCGTGTAAATGATAAACGGTAAATAAATTAAAATAGATTACCTATTAACTGAGATTTTTTTCTTCATTTACAAATAATCAAAGTCAAATCACGAATTGGGTTATGATTTTTTCCCTATTTAGGATTCGATCAATTAGATAAATACATACTATTACGTGTCTGAAAAAGGCTGAAATTTATCACGTACTGAGTCCTCACGACTTCAATTTTCATCGAAGTTTATAAAAAAATCGTTTATAATCTAGATTATGGTAGGGGAGCCCAGGTCGGGATTTGTCACGTTACTCGAGCGCATCAGAAAATCATGTGGAGAGAGAAATCTTGTACCTTGTAATGTACCAGTTATGAACTCTTAATTTGGGGGCAGGGTATTTTTTTCGATCCTTGGAAAAACTCGAACGCATCAGATAAAGACAAGGTATATTGAGCACATGCAGAAGACTGTACAATTGTACATTTCAATAATCTGAAAATTTGAGCGTGACTATTTGTGTTTTTAGACGCTTTCCCCCCATTTCAATGAAAACTTGCCATAGAATTTTATTAGTTTCAGAATCTAATCTTCACAACCTAATCAAAATCAAGGTCGAAGTCAATATATTTTATTTCACACTAGCGACCCGCCCCAGCTTCGCACGGGTACTGATATTGAATTTATTATGCATGTATTATACACATAAACCTTCCTCTTGAATCACTCTATCTATTAAAAAAACCGCATCAAAATCCGTTACGTAGTTTTAAAGATCTAAGCAACTTTGTTTTATACTATGTCTAGGCCTACATGGGCACTTGTCAAACATTAGAAGCTAGTGCACCGTTTTAAATTGGTCGTTTCCTATGGAGAAGAACCGGAAAGAAACTCCATGGTTACTCTTTAAAAAAAAATGTTTTGTTACAATATTTCCAATTAATAATTAATTAATAGGTCCCCATGGCACTTTATTAACTGCAAATTTAGCATATTGGGCTCCCCAACTATTATTTTCTCCGAATTTCTTCACAGACAGATGACCTAGTGCGATAACCATAGTATTTTACAACAATTTAAGTTGTCATGTCTGAAATGGAGGCAGGAGGATAAATATAGCCTATTATAGTGAATAGATACCTATTGTTGATGAACTGGCTACATACAATAGACAATCCTGAGGGGATCTCGATATCTGATCATCTGATTGACTGGCTCGCAATCGTTCCACATTCGGGATCCTACTACTGAAGCTAACTATCTTGATTTTGATTTGCTATGCTTGTTGTCATTCAACTGATAGGTGTATTGTTGACTTTTGTCATCTCGAAGACTACTGTGAGATGAAAAATAATGTTATGACGTTTGGTCGTTCTTTTATCAATACTAACTACCCGCAATGGTGATATTAAGTATATTGTGCGTGTATTATACATATAAACCTTCCTCTTGAATCACTCTACCTATAAAATAAAACTGCGTCATAATTCATTGCGTAGTTTTAAAGATCTAAGCTTACATAGGGACAGACAGTGGGTATCGACTTTGTTTTATGCTATTTAATGATGTAATTATAATAATGCTGACCCTTTGAAATCTCAATCAGAAAATTAAGTTGCAATTCAAGCATTTAAATTTTACTTAATAAGTGCATTAAGTAAAATTTCAGTACAGGTAAATTTAAAAAAAAACTAGTTATCCTAATTGTAGGAAAATAATATGGGAAGCGAGAGCATTACACTGGTAGCGCATTGGTATTGCTATCTATAATCTATGCAGACACAAACAAACACACGTCACTAACAACACAATCACTATTTAAAATGTACAGGGGAAACATATCCATTTTACAAGCATACAAGATAAGAAGTAGTACGCAGAATTCTGACACAAAGTAAATAGGTAATTTAGTAATAGGATCCTGTTTTTAACCTATAAAAGGTAGGTATATGACATGGTATAAAATACGTTCCCCGCTGAAATTATTACAACCTAAACGGTAGAAAGTTCAGTAAAGTTCACAATCAATAACAAATTGTCCCCATCACCAGCACATTGAACACAGCGCTCACCCAAAACCCAATTCATTCTCATAAGACCCTTACAATAATTTACAGCTTGAAAATAATTCCGAATACTATGAGTTAAATCACGGTATGATTTGCGGTACATGGTTTAATACATCGCGTTATCTCTTTCACTCGTTGGAGAAACGATAGAGAGGGAATGAGTCGGAGTGTAATAAATCTAGTGAGTTCGTTATGTAAGGACATTAGCCTCTGGCTACCCCCCGAGTGGTCTGAATGTACATAGATTATTATGATTTGTGACCGGTAGCTATTCGCATTTAATACGCTTACCAGCCATCTTCTATTTTATATTATTGCATCGGACACGACGTTCATAAATTCATATTTAAATGCTGCATGAAAGTTTGGCGCCAATCTAATGAACTTTGACAGTTTTCTGTATTGGGACTAAAGAAGGTAGCTTCTAGGTGTATTATATTATTTTTTGGATTAATCTACAGTAAATTGACAAATCTAGTAAACATGTAAAAACATAGATGATGTGTATGATGTTATAATTTTTTTATGACTTTCCATTTCATAGTCTTATTTTTTTTTCTCATTTGCCGCCACAATTTTAATTACTGTGGAATGGAGACGTCTTATGATTTTGTTATCGATATTGTTGTTGTTATTTAGCTAAAGCTACACAAATAAATCAGTAAATTATTTATGAAATCCGTTAATAAATGACCGAGAAAGTAATTATATAAATTTACGGACAACGCGATTGCAGTCTCTGAATGAGAGTGTCATCATTTTACCTGTATAAATCATCACAGTACACAGTCTAAACCAGTGTACAAATTTTTTTAATCGAGGACCACTTAGCTTTCTTTATTGTTAGTAGGGTCCCCAAAAACAGTTGTTAGTCGTAGCACAAATATTCTTATAAATCAGAAGTAATGAAAATTGTCATAGAAAACAAAACATTTGTAATACAACTTATAATCTGTTAATTTCTGTGGGAAAGTTTAAGATATTTATTCCCCTCCGAGGCTCATTTTAGCTCTTATGGACCACCAGTGGTCCGGGAACCATAGGTTGGGAACCACTGGTCTACATATTACTCAAATGAAGAAAACTTTTTAAGTCGTACCAGAGTTCTCATGACATTCCTAGTTATTTTATGTAGCTTTTGCTACATAAAATAACGCGGCTTCGCCCGCGTGGTATTGGGGTTGTGGTTGGGGTTTCCGGGATAAAAAGTAGCCTATGTCCTATTCCGGAGTGTATCCTATGCCTGTGTCAAATTTCATTCAGATCCGTCCAGTCGTTTTGGCATGATTGAGTAACAAACATCAAAACATCATAAGTTTCGCATTTATAATATTAGTACTTACCACTTATTTATGGGTGATTCTTTGAAACCGAGTGGGTGTCTCATTCATTTAGCCTACTTTATTCTTTACAATTTGTATATATTGCACAATCTCTCACACATTTTATTTTTCAAGTTTTTATAATTTGTTAAAAAATGAAAACTACTCCATCACATCACACCTTTATTATGCTTACTTTATTCACAATACTCTACATTGGATAGCTTATCCAATAATATACATAAGTGAATTTATTATATATACTATATACAGCTACATAGCTTATCCAATAATATCCTTATCCAATAACTTATCCAATAACTAGATAGCTACATAGCTTATCCAATAATATACATAAGTGAATTTATTATATTATTTATCAGTTTCTCATTGTTAATTGAACCGATTTGAATAATTTTCTTTTTATTTTGTTTACTCCAAAAAACAGCCGATTTAAAATATAAAAGTTTAAAGAAAACCCATAAAAATCGTTAAAAAATTAAAATCTATATTAGTCGTGTTTCTGAACGGAGATGTCACAGAAGCAGAGCCGCGAACAACCACTAGTATCTACATTTTACCAACATAAATAAATTAGTTATTTTGAGTCATTTTACAGTTTAGTTTCATTATGTCCAATTGCTAAACTTATTAATGTACAATATTTCAACAAAAAACTCCAATTCTTTTCTAATAAAAAGCTAATTCAAAATACAATTTTCCGCTTATAATCCTCGCTGAAAACTTATTAAAAATAGAAATTCAATATTTCTATCTGAAAGATGTTTATTTAAATCTGAAATCTATCATGTCAATAGAGTTGTGCTTTCTTTTTTAAGTTGATTTGTGTGATTTAAAGTGTATCATTTTAGCGTATCTTTGTGATTTATCGGTATTTACGAGTTTTATGTTGTTAAGGTGCCTATATATTGGCTTGATTTAAATTTATTGTAGGTATATTAAGTTCCTTCTGTTTATTCGGTCGTGACAGACGGTTTTTTTTATGGTAGGTGAAAATCATCGAATGACGAAACCCGCTCTTGGGCGGAGTGGGAGACCAGTGTCAGATTCTTACTGACTAAAAAACCTACCTTATTCCTAGAGCCGCGGTAACAGTTTCACACCACCCTCGGCTCCAGGAGGCTTCGACCCTGAAGGGACAGTTTGCTGACAACTCCTTGAGGCGCGCGGGAACGGTGCGCGCCGTTGACGACTTGGACTCGGTCTGGACAGTTATCAGACGACCGGACGGCGAGCAACCCATTGCTCACCGTCCGCGAGCCAGTGTCTACGGTGGCCGGATATCGGCAGGTTCGCGGCGTCGACGGCTACGGCGAGGGCGCTGTTGCCTTTGCCTTATGCGCTCGGCCTCCTCCTTTACGAGCATTACTGCTTCGCAAAAGGAGGCGACCGCCTGCCATTCCTCTTCGCTGCGGACCATGGCCTGAACCAAGGCCCGGCGCGAGAGGTCGCCGCCGCCGATCACACCCCACGAGGACACGGCAATGCTCTTCCCAAGCAGGGCACACTTCCACCGTGTGCTCCACCGTGTCCTCCGGGCTCGCCTCACAAGTGGCGACACCCGGACGTCTCTTCCGCACGAATCCGGTGCAGGAATCTCCCGAACTTCCCATGTCCGGTGAGAACCTGCGTCATGCGGAAGGTAAGGACGCCGTGAGGTCTACCTAGCCACGCCTCAAAGAGGGGCACTACTGCCGAGATTACGGTGTGCCCAGCGCTGGGTTACGTTGCGATGTCAGTACGATACAGTCGCTGTTTCCACTTCACCATGAGATCTCGCCGGAGCTCTTTCCGCCACACCTCGACATGTTCGGGCAGCGGAGTTTCACCCCGGCGTTGCATCTCCACGCGCTGATCGTGCATGCGTGCAAGGACTGTTGCCTCCAAATCCCATGGTGGCGAACCTTGTTCTGCCTTAGAGGCAATAAATAAGAAGATTTTATTTTTATATTTTTAGCATCCTATGTCCTTCTCTTGATTCTTAGCTACCAATCCACACACAATACTTAGCCAAATCGGTTTAGCCGTTCTTTAGTTATAAATAGTGTAACTAACACGACTTTTTTTATACATATCTACTATTATCTGTAAAAGAGCTTTTATAGTAGACATAGTTTAAAGTAGTGTAATATAGGGTACTAGTTTATTCTTGACAGGTAAAGAAAACATTGCCCCACACTTGGATAGCCCCCCTATACCTATCGTAGGTGAAGGGAGGATGTGTCATGATGTGACGCTAGGCGGCAAATTTCAGGGCTGCGGGCTGCTATTCAGAAAAATGACCCGATCCTGGAACTGAAAGACTGACTGACGGGTTTTAGTCAGTAAAAATCTGACACTATCGTTCCACCTAGAGCAAAAGTTGTAATTTGACAAAACCTATCTCAAATATGATAACTCATTTTTGCTGTTACAAACAGACAAAATACGACCACGACTACGGCTATAAATCCTTGAGTACCCACAAAGACATTCGTAAGGGAGCTCAATGAAAAATGTTACAATTAATCAACGCTCTACAACATATACGTGATCGTACAAACCGATCGATAAAATCGAATCAGATATGTAGGCACCTTTACATCGATCTACCGGAGTTAAGTGGAGCGTATCACGAGCCATTCTTCTCGATATTAGGCGATAACTCACGGTGTCGATAGACTTAACATTCCTGCGTATGTCGAAACGTTTGTGATTGATTGACGAACTGCTATTAGAGATCAAAAAGACTTAAATACTAACAAACACGCGAAGTTGCTGTTGTGTTGTAAGCAACTGTGATGAGACTAGTATCTGTACACGGCTTTGCCTGTTTGGTAATCGGGATTTATCCTGATTGGACGCATGAACGTATAAACCCTCTCAACCTTAGTTTAAGTCTTCGTCATAATAATTGTCTTATTTTAAGTTCTGTTAATTATAATTATCTGATATTTATCATAGTATTTATTAGTTTATAATATCAGCATAAATACGTGTTTTAATATTATAAGTCACTTACTTTATAACAATCAATATCTGTTATTTTTTATTGTGCACACCTACCGCAGTGTTGTCTTTTATTATATTTAACCCAAAGGATAACAACTAGTAGAGAATGCCTTGTAGCATTAAGTCCGCTGTGTCTGGGTGTTATTTATCTATAATATGTATGTATTTAGAAATATATAAGTAAGTAAGTATGTTTATCAGTTGTCTAGTACCCATAACACAAGCTCTGCTTAGCTTGGGACTAGATGGCGTTGTGTGATAGTTGTGGACATATATATACTCTTATTAATTATATAACTTACTAGCTAGCTTACTAGCTTATGTACCACTACTATACATGAAGTTTAAATAAATAACAAACATAGTTACGAGAAAAGTTTCATTTATTTGTCTTTTCTTAGATAAAGTAACATTTACAGTCCCGTCAGAACATGGTGTCACCCAATTTTTTTTTTAAATCACAAACTAGCGCTTTACTTCAATCCCGCCTGCTCCCTAGCCGAGTTAGTCATAATCATCAAAAATGGTTAAGCGGTTTCGGCGTGACAACTTACCATACAAACAGACAGACAGTTACCGTCGTATTTATAATATTTTTTATGGATATCAGCATGGATGTTTATATAATTCTTTAAGAATAGTGTAGAAAATGGCTGCTATTTAGAAGCATAACAGTGGTTGTTATTCCGCCCTAATAATAACGTTACTGTAGTACCTTCCAGCACGCACCTATGTGACGTCATACACCATGACTTGTAATTTTACGCCATTTTTCGGCAAACAATAGACTAAAAAAACTGGTTTACTCGGTCAGGAATTCTGTAGACTGTAGTGTTTTCTTGCTCTACGAAAATGCGGATTATTAAGTAAGAGAAGATGATTTTGCGTTAAATATTTAGAAATATTTTAGGTTTAGAGGTTTTTTTAAATTCATACTTATAATATACTTACAATAAAAAGTAGGACTAAAAGTATAAAAGAGAAAAAACTGACATATCAACGCACATCAAAAACTACTGACTCCAGAAGCGTGAAATTTTGCACAAGGCTGCCTTTTATGACGTAGGCGAACACTAAGAAAGGGTTTTCAAAATTCAGTTCCTAAACGGATGTAAGCGTTGTCGAGGTAGGCCTAGAAAGAGGTGGCGAGATGATCTAGACGCGTACCGAGACGATTGGTTCGAGACTGCGCGGGAGAAGAAGGTTTGGAAGGACTTGGGGGAGGCCTTTGCCCAGCAGTGGGACAGTTAGGGCTCATAAAAAAAAAAAAAAAACGGGCGTAATGGGGGCCTAAGTTTGTATGGAGAACCCTACTATCACGCGGGTGCAGCCGCTAGCAGAAAGCTAGTTTAATAATAATATTGCTTTTATTTTTTTGCAAATTTCCCTTGGGCATGATAATTAAAAAAACACACATTTAAATAAAGAACAGGAAGCCAACATTTAAATCGTCTCACATGCAATTTTCCCTCCATTAATCTTATGAAAAACGAACGGCGGACAGCGATATAAAACTGTTTACAAGCTCTATGGTGCCGCCAGGAGGAAATTAAATCGCATAAAACATCATGAAACTCCATTAGATGCTTTATCACGGGATAGCATCTTTAACTAGCAGTACTGCCGGCCAAGGAGGAAAGGGCACATCTGAAGTTTTTATATTCTTCATCATATCGAAGGCACAACAATATTTAATTTTTTTTTCTTCAAACATTGCCATACCTTACATTGTTGACAACTTAACTCCATGGTCATAAACATCGAAGGACTTGGAAAATTTGCTTGCAGGTAATCCAGATTTTTTTTTAAAACGTAAAACACAGTCATGAAAAAAGTATAACAGTGTAAAAATGTCGCCCTCAAAATAAACACAGACAAAAAAAATATTTGTTGACCAAAGCATCAATTTTTTTTCTATTTTGTGTTATAAAGCCGTTTAAAATATTAAGCACCCGCGCGCACCTTAATAATGTCGCTCTCAAAATATATACAGACAAAAAAAATTATATGTATGTTGACCATTTGGATCAACCATCATTGTTTTTCCATTTTGTGTTTTGACCAGATATACCGTTTTCCTTACAACAGTAAAGTACTAGGACCCGTCGGTCTTACTCGTAAGTGGTTAACTTAAACGCAAAGACCACACAAGTTGAAGCCATAGACAAACTTTTCCTTCGATCTAAAAACTCATTGACAAGACATACAACTAGTTTCCAATGGTTTTCTTTGACTTTCCTTGTTTGAAAGACACGCTAATTGACAAATGTTCGAAACATCTTCGCTTTCATTCGTTAAATGGCTTGTTTTAGTAGAACAATGTTCAATTGTTTTATAGTCTGCAGAGAAAATGATTTCCCTTCATTTTATTTTAAACTAGCCTTCTGCCAGCGGCTTCGCCCGCGTGAAAAGTAAGGTTCTCCATACATTTTAGACCCTCATTTCATTCCGGTATTATGAAAAACCCTTTCTTAGTGTTTGCCTACGTCATAAAAGGAAGCCCTGTGCAAAATTTCACGCTCCTAGGCTAGTTTTGGCTGTGCGTTGATATGTCAGTCAGTCAGTTTCTCCTTTTATATATATTATAGATATATTGTTTATTGTAAGGATGGGTGTGTAGCGAAAGAAAAGCCGATGTACGATGCGTTTCATGTCCAGATATTATGACTTGTGGGATCGCAGTCAAGCATGAAGCAAGCAACCCCTTGCTTCATGCAGTCAAGCAATAAATTATATAAATAAAAAAAAAAACAGAATGATTGCGGTTACGTAAGGTTATACTAAACACGAGTACGTAGCTTACATATTACACATTATAAACCTTAGCTCTTGGCATCTAAGTCGAACCATCATGGTGGTTTTTTATCCAATGACGAGTCCCGCTCTTGGGCGGAGCGGAAAACAGTGTCAGACTCTTACTGACTAAACATCCTACCCCGTTAATACATCGACATACATACCAGCGCCAGAGCCTTCCTTTCAGACGCAAACCCTTGGCCCTAATTGACTTCGACTCTTCTGCAGGGTCCCTACGAACCATCATGATGGTAGACCCTGAATGCGCAGTAACCGATTTTAACAAACTTGCACAAGTCGTCGACGGCGCGCACTATTCCCGCGCGCCTCAAGGAGTTGTCAGCAAACAGCACAGGTACAGGTGCAACTGTAAACCCTACAGGGTCGAAGCCTCCTGGGGCTAAAGGTTGACGCGAAAGAGTAATACGGGCTCTGGGACGAAAGCAAGGAAGGAACGGGGTAGGTTGTTTAGCCAGTAAGAGTCTGACACTGTTTCCCGCTCGACTCAATGGCGGGATTCGTCATTGGATGATTTTTACCACCATAAAAGAGTAATTAAACTATAAGTTAAACCAATGCAACCTAAAAACTGGGAAAACCACTCGGTTCCCCGTCGACATGGCCGCAACGTCGATCGCGGGAGCTGTGCCGTACACCTCTTTTGCCATCATTAACCAACCAACATTGGATGATTTTTACCAACCATAACAAAACCTTATTTAACCCTATTGTCTTTCTGTTATGTCTCTAATTACGGCATTCGAAAGGGCTGAGAAGTTAAGACTCTCTTAAAAATCTATCTTCCATCATCATCATCATCTTCCGGTTGCACACCTTGGCTTTCACCTCGGTGCCCGGGGTCCGCTTTTCATACAGACGTCTCAACTTCGCTTGGTCTTTCACGTCCTTGGCCTTAAGCCCATTGGCACGCATATCGTCCCTTACGACGTCGATCCAACGCCTTCTTAAAAATCTATCTCTAGTTGTTCATTATCTTGTGCGCAGTAATCAGCGCTGACCGCGGGGTCGGTGACCGCGCATTGTTCCGCGAACGCATCCGCTACTGACCACCGCACGCGGAAGCTAGCGTGGACGCCGTCATTAGCACTGGATTACATCTCTTGTTTCTATGCTTTTTTGAGTGAGTTTTTCTTGAAATTCACTGTTTGAAACTGCGATTTTTTTTTATTATTTTCAATGCACATTTCTAGATGAGCGGTTTTCAGTACAATAGCGGATATATACCTGAACTTTTTTATCATATATGTCTGCACGTAGTTTCTGTATTGTGTGTGTCTATGTGTCAAATATATTTTTTTAATTTTTCTTTCTTTCTTTTACGTTTTTAAAAATTACCTTCATTGATTAAGAACAGTTCTTTTTTTTAGTTGCAATCTGTTTCATTTTTTTAAAGACCCAATAAAATGTTATTAAATAATTTAGTTCCATAAAAATCTGTCGTTTCTGTTCTTCACTGCGAACGTCAGCTAAGCGAGTCGATGACCTTGGTAGTTATTAGGTACTCAACGATCGACAACTACCAATCACTAGTTTAAGGATTGCACACCTCGCCCCTGCATCTCTCTTCATATCACTAAAGAGACCCGATATTTCACTTTGTGGTAATCAGTCTTGAAGCAAAAAGTAAGCGCTCAAGATCCGTGCCGCTATCTATACTTGAACTTGTAATAGAGGCTCCATTACCACGATAGTTCACTGTTTACATCTTCCATGAGCATAGTACTGAAGATTATACCTAAACAAGCTTCGACCGTGTGAAAGTAGAAATCCGCTTATCGACAATTCGGACAGTGTCTGAATCGTAACATTTTATTTTGAATTATTTTTCTGACAACTCGGACACCAACGAAATTGAAGCTGTTTAGTACAGTTATAAAGAAAAATGTTTTTATATTTTGAAATCATTTTTTTTTCTGAATATAAAAAAAAATATTACCCGTAGCCAGCCGCCTTAAATCCAGATTCCAGCCTAAAGAAGTTTTGATAATACTTTTTTCATATATTAGGTTTAATATTATTTTACATCTGACTGTAACCAGATCGACCCCATATCGGCGACGGCATGTAGAAGCGCGTCTCAAGGAAATAATCAACGAAACCATAGGAGCCCAGCAGTGTAGAAGCCTACTGGGGCCTTGGTCCGCTTCTGAAAGGAAAACCCAGGGCTCTGGAATGCATGGCAAAGAAGGAACACAGGAGTGGGTTTTAGTCAGTCAGTGAGTCTTTCCCACACCGCCCGAGATCGCGAAAAGACATTATTTTTTAAATTCCCGGTTGACCACTGTCTCACCTGATGGAAAGCGACGATGCGGTCGACGATGGAGCGCGCTTATCTAGGAGTAACATTACATTAGTACATTAGATGATTTTCTACCTAAGGGGATGTAAAAAAAACACTAAGGGGATGAAACGGTGGTTTAAAATCTGTATGAAAAAACCTATTTTCACACGACCAAAGCCGCTGGCAGAAGTTACTCCTCCTATATCATTCGAGACATCTTACAATCGTTATCTCCGATACCATCGCTAGCCCCTTACGTTCGTCTAGCCGGGTCTAACTCAAATATACTTGAGACGTATTGCTCTGTTGACGATACAACCTCAGACTGCTACGGTACACAGTACTGGGGTGGAGGGGGTGCGGTCACGTTTCTTTGTCGACATCGGTAGCAACACTTATCGCTCACGTCTCAAATGTACTATAGCGGTCATTTGTACCCGATCACTTAAAAAAAATTCGCCAAACCTTACAAGTTTTCTTTTCGAGTGCAAGCAAAAATGAACATAGCACAATGTGCGTGAAGCCACAGCCTTTTTTTATGGTAGGTAAAAATCATCGAATGACTAATTCCGCCCTTGGGCGGAGCGGGAAACAGTGTCAGACTCTTACTGACTAAAAAACCTACCCCATTCCTTCCTTGCCTTATTTCCAGGCCCTGGTGTTACGCTTTCGCATCAACCCTTGGCTCAGGAGGCTTCGACCCTGTAGGACCCCTATAGTTTGCTGACAACTCCTTGAGGAGCGCGGGAACAGTGCGCGCCGTCGACGACTTGGGCTCGGTCTGGACTGTTACCAGACGACCGGACGGCGTGTACCTACCCATTGGTAGCCGTCCGCAAGCCAGCGTCTACGGAAGCCACTGGTTTATGCTGACCGTTTGGCCGTTTTGCGCGGATGTGGCGCATATCTTCCTTATGTAATTGGTTATGTTTTAACTAGCTTTAAGTTTGCGTCATTACATTTAAATAAACTGTTTTTCTTTCTTTTTTTTTGTTTCTTTCTAGCGATGATTGGTCTTTGGTAAAAGGTAAAAAACAATGCGAGCTACCGCTTGACTCCCAAAGTAACTTATAGTTACTTATTCTGTGCTCCTAGGAAACTACAAAACGGCTACAGTAAACAAGCACATTACATCCTCCCTTGGGGGTTCAGCAGAAGTATAACGTCACTAATACGAGTAAATACCACTGTAATAATATGTGATTACCTGTCAAGTTAACCACAAACACAGCTTTTACAGCCTTACGTCCTTTGTGAATTGACAGGAGGGAACTAGCAATCCATAATTTTAATATAATACATATACTGTTATCACAGTGGTTGAGCGATTGGTTGCTGAGTTGCGGGTCTCGGATTTCTGTCAAATCTATCTAGATAGGTGTTTTGGGTCGGACTGTCTTATGTTTGTAAGCGTAAGAGCAATTCCTTGTGTGATGTTTGTGAGTGTGCATATTTATTACTCCTCCACGCTGAAACAGCTGATTGAGTTTGGATGCCGTGGATAGTGTACCCTTTGGAAAATTTTCTGCTATCACGTGGCGGGCTTACCTGAACTGGCTAAACGGACCAGGACAAAACTTGGCACACGAATAGGTCATGCCCCTTAGGGCCCACGCGCACTAGTGACTTTTGACGGAGACACCGTGCTTATGGACCCAACATGTAATTCGCACACTTGAAGACGTGACAGTTACGTACCGACAGTACAAAAATAAAGAGAGTGACGAAACAGTCACGGTGACAAAAGTCGCCAATGCGCGCTAGCTCTTAGATTAATTTCTGACACAAAACGTAAATAAAAAAAGAAAAATATCACTGGAATATCGCACTTCTAATATTAATACACCACAAAAGCAAGTTACAATAAAACTAAACCATACAAAGGAAAGACCAATATTTCGATTAACTAATAAGAAAATCCCATTTCTACCATCAAAAGCAAATCGACCAAAAAAAGGCCGAGACTACACAGCCGCCTGCATACCGAAGCTATTTCGTAACTTAAACCAATTACACACGCACGCCATACATTTTTATTTCCCTTCGAACATTTCCTGTTATAGTTTCGTGAATAGCCCTGCAATTTGTAACACACATTATAGAATGACAACCACTCATTATGCGATGCATGCCGAAGGGCCAAAGGCTGTAACTGTTTGATTTCGTTTGTGACATGAATACTGGCCACTATAGTCTGTGGCAGGGATGGTCAACCTATGGCACGCGTGTCTGTGGTGGCACGTGGCAAACTAATTTGAGCACGTCAGTGTAAAATGTTTAGCATCTAGGTAATTTGAAACAACCGTTATCACTCTTTCCTTTTTTCTATATCTTTTTTTTTATTACTTTTTTTTTAATTGCAATAAACTAGTGCTTGACTGCGATGGAACCTGATGGTAAGCAGTGATGCAACCGTTGATGGTAAGGCACACTTATTGAATTTCAAATTGCAAATTGAGAGATGCCGTCTAATTTCGATTCGGACTAAACATTCCACCTCGTCGTTAAACTGCGTCGAACAATTTGCCTGCTGTGGTCTTTCCCTTCAAGGCTAGAGTAATAGGCTCTTAATAAACTAGCGTGCCTCACCATCAACGATTGCATCACTGCTTCAGGTGGGATCGCAAAGCACTAGTTTATAGCAAATAAAATCATTTTTTTAATCACTAAGTCAAAACTCTCTGGTGGTGCTTCATAACCACATTGTTGTTTTTTTTATATTGTATTTAGTGGCTTAACCTCTACAAGTTTGCCATCCCTGATCTATGGTTTATGTCAAAAGAGGTATTACACGTATTTTGTTTGAATACGTTTGTGATTAGCAATTCGATTGTTGATTTGTATGTGTCAGCCACCTGTGAATCCTTTGTGGGGCAGTTTTGATTGTAAAAGGAAGTCATTATATTATTAGTAGGCGAAAAACGATGGACATCAATTTCACATTTGGACAGTATGGCTTATTATCCAATGCGTTCTATGGAGTCCCGAAAGGGAACCCCGGGGTCCAGGAAAGCAAGGCAAAACAGTGGGTTTTAGTCAATAAAAGCCTGATTCGCTCTCTCGCTTCAGAAAAAGAAGTCATTGGATTATTTTCAAAATATAGAAAAAAAAAGTGTTTTTAAGAAAAGGAACTAAAAAATCGTCACCATTAACAATTGTACGATCATCATCATCAATGTACTTGTCTTAACTTTGGAGATCCTATAACACTGTTGAATGATGCATTTTAGTTGTTTTTTTAAATTTATGTAAACTAGTGCTTGACTGCCACCCACCTGATGGTAAACAGTGATGCAATCGTTGATGGTGATGCGCACTGCTTTATTAAGAGCCTATTCTGTCTAGCCTTGAAAATAATCGGTCGGGAAGACCTCAGCAGGCAACTGTTCCATTTCCTCGATGTATGTATTTTTTTTTTTTTTTTTTTTTTTTTTTTTTTTTTTTTTTTTTATGGTAGGTGAAAATCATCCAATGACGAAACCCGCTCTTGGGTGGAGCGGGAGACTAGTGTCAGACTCTTACTGACTAAAAAACCTACCCCGTACCTTCCTTGCCCTATTCCTGGAGTCGAGGTAACAGTTTCCCACTTCCCTCTAGACTCCGGGAGGCTTCGACCCTGAAGGGCCCCTGCAGTTTGCTGACAACTCCTTGAGGCGCGCGGGAACGGTGCGCGCCGTTGACGACTAGGACTCGGTCTTACAGACGACCGGACGGCGAGCTACCCATTGCTCACCGTCCGCGAGCCAGTGTCTACGGTGGCCGGATATCGGCAGGATCGCGGCGGCGACGGCTACGGCGAGTACGCCGTTGCCTTTGCCTTATGCGGTCGGCCTCCTCCTTTACGAGCATTACTGCTTCGCAGAAGGAGGCGACCGCCTGCCATTCCTCTTCGCTGTGGACCATGGCCTGAACCAGGGCCCGGCGCGAGAGGTCGCCGCCGCCGATCACCCCCACGAGGACACGGCGATGCTCTTCCCAAGCAGGGCACACCTCCACCGTGTGCTCTACCGTGTCCTCCGGGCTCGCCTCACAGTGGCGACACCCGGACGTCTCCTCCGCACGAATCCGGTGCAGGAATCTCCCGAACTTCCCATGTCCGGTGAGAACCTGCGTCATGCGGAAGGTGAGGACGCCGTGAGGTCTATCCAGCCACGCCTCAAAGAGGGGCACTACCGCTGAGATTACGGTGTGCCCAGCGCTGGGTTGCGACAGTCGCTGTTTCCACTTCACCATGAGATCTCGCCGGAGCTCCTTCCGCCACGCCTCGACATGTTCGGGCAGCGGATCTTCGCCCCGGCGTTGCACCTCCACGCGCTGGTCGTGCATGCGTGCAAGGACTGTTGCCTCCAGATCCCATGGTGGTAGGCCAGCAAGGAGGCTCGCCGCCTCTCGGGACACCGTGCGGTATCCCCGCACCATCCGGATGGCCATGACCCTCTGGCAGGCGTTCAGCTGGGCCGCCGGGCGTTTACGCAGCGTCGGCGCCCACACTGGTGCCCCATAAAGGGCCATGGACCGGACGATGCCGGCGTAGAGCCTCCGGCAGAAGGCGTCTGGACCCCCAAGGTTCGGCAGGAGCCGCTTGAGAGCAGCCCCCGTCCGATTGAGTTTGGGGGCCAGACGTCGGAAGTGCTCCTCGAAATTCCACCGGCTGTCGAGGACAAGTCCTAGGTACTTCATCGTCGACCCGACGCCGATGTGAACTCCTTCTACCGTTAGTTGGGAACCCGTTGGTGGCGCGTTCCGAGGGCCGTGAAAGCACATGGCCTCGGACTTGTGCAGTGCCACCTTGAGTCCCAACTGCTGGATCCTCTCAACGACTGTCGCAACCCCACGTGTCGCTAGTTCGACCGCCGCCTGGTACGACCTTCCCTGCGCTAGGACCAGCGTGTCGTCTGCGTAGCAGACCACGCTGACCCCTACGGGGAGGTCGGCGCGCAGCACGTAGTCGTACCCGATGTTCCACAAGGGCGGTCCTAGTACCGATCCCTGTGGGACACCGCACGACATCTCTCGCCGTTTCCAATCTCCTTGGTGACCGGGGTAGACTATGTACCTGTCGGACAGGTAGGCCTCGATTGTACGACAGAGGTAGTCGGGCACCCGGTGATACCGGAGTGCCGTCCTAATGCAACTCCAGGGCAGGGAATTAAAGGCGTTGGCGATGTCCAATGACACCGCCAAGACACACCTGCCCCGGGACACCGCATCCCCCGTCGTGAGGGCTCGCACGCGCATGATGGCGTCCACCGTGGAGCGCCTCCTGCGAAACCCGAACTGGTCGTCCGCGAGATCGGGCCCCTTCAGTGTTAGGTGCCTGACGAGGCGGTCTGCAATGACTCTTTCAAAGAGCTTGCCCACCTCGTCAAGCAGCACAATGAGCCGATACGCGGACGGAGAGTCCGCAGGGCGCCCCGGCTTCGCGACGAGGACCAGTTTTCCCGTCTTCCAGGGAAGTGGGAACTGGCCCCTCTCCAAGCATGCGCTAAAGAGCCCCCCCAATCGAGACCCGAGAGCCTCCATGGCCAGGACCCAAGCCTTTCCTGGCAAGCCGTCGGGTCCTGGGGCGGTATTCTTCGCACCCATCCTGCGTACCGCCACTCTCATCTCTACCTCGGTCACTTCCGGAGCATTGGTACCGTCGTCGCTGACGTGGTCCGCGTCAGACACCGCTGGTGGCGGAGCCATGGGCGGGGGGGAGTGGTCCCCCCGCGCAGGGAACAGAGCGCTCACCACACCCTCCACGATCTGTGGCCGGAGACTCTGCGTCAACGGGGGAGCCCATGGGCGGAGTTTCTCTCGCACCAACTTGTATGGGCGTCCCCACGGATCAGCGTTGAGCGTCCCCAGCCACGCTTTGCAGGCCTCCTCTTTGGCCCGCTTTATCTCCGTCGATGTATGTATGCAGTATAATAATTAACACTAAGTAGTAATTTAATATTAACTTAAAATGAACATTGCAGTTGGAGAACCGATCAACTTTGCCTGACACGCCAATCAACCCAAACTTAATTTCTAGCACACCGAAGCGCAGTAAAACAAAAAACATCATACCTAATTAAAATCTAATTTTCCTTAAGTCTCAGACAAACTACAGAAACTTTCGAGCGCGTTGCGAATGATTAAATTATGACGAACAGTGGCGTAGTTACCGAAGGGCCTAGTGGTACAACGCCCTGGGGACTCCAAGCTCGAGGGCCCCCCAAAACCTTTTTAATAAGAGGTTTCTCTTATTGAACTAGAGAACAATTCTCCCTACTTTTGAAATCTAAATAAAATAGATTGCAACGCAGTCAGTAGCCAAGTCACTCCCAGCATATGCCAAGATAGGATATTTTGGCCTCACACAAGTCTTTGTTAATCTTTTTAATATTTTTTTTTTTGTATTTTATCTTTTTTAGCGTGTCTCATGTTTTATGTTTGTTATTATGTTTTTTCTTTCTTTTATAAAAGTTTGATATTTGCACCTGATGCACTCCGCAAAGGAGCAGCTAAGTATTTGAAAAATTCTCAATACTCGCAATGCTTTTTTATTTCATATTATATTATGAAACGTTTGTATCCGACCGTACTAAATAGCTTCATTAAATTTAATGTTGTCAATTGACGGTCGTAACTAAAAAAAAATAAAGTGTCAATTCGGACTCTGTGTTCCAACATGACGTGTCGTATTGGTCACCTGTCTACGCCACTGATGACGAATCAAGATTCAGACAACAGAACAAAGAAAGTAATTCATTCCGATTGATTGCTGGCAAATGCTGACCAGTGGCAAATTGCTGGCAAGACACTGTCGCAAATTGAATTGACCGCGGCTCAGGTCAAGAGACCACTGTCGGTCATCCAATTGTCGATCATAACTTACAAAATAAATGATATAATTTGGTGCAGTACGTTTTATGTTTGGTCATTATGTTGTTGAGATTGAAATAGAAACTCATCTCAACTTGTTGTAGAATTAGTGCTAGTCACTGGAAAAATCAGTCACTGATTTTATAGCGAAATTGCGTTTCTTCGAACATTCTCCAATTGAGGCTTTTTGTCTTCAAGTTTTATTTTAAAAAATTAAAAAATAAAACAATGTTAATGCATGTAAAAATATTAACAACTGCCCGCGTTTACACTGGTATAGGTACATTTTACGTAATAATATTAGTTTAGTAAGGAAAAATGTGCAGTTTATTCTGAATATTTTAGTGGTATATGATATCGCACATAATTATGTTTCTAACACAATCTATAACGCAAATAAAATAGTTATTTGCGTTATAGATTGTGTCACAATGATGATAGTCCTTTTTGCCAATAAATTACTCACATTTTACTTACTATAAATTAATTATTTGTCATAGTCATAAAGTCTTTACAACAATCATAGGGGCCCAGCTGGGTCGAAGACTACTGGGTTAATGCGGCAATGTGAAAACGTTACACCTGGGGCCCTGGAACGAAGGAAAACAAGGAACTAGAGTCGTTTTTAGTCAGTTAAAGTCTGACACAATCTCTCACCTCACCCAAGGGCGCGGAGATGTCATTGGATGTTTTTTACAAAACCTAAAAAAAGGTCTTTACAACAATAACGTCAGACTTACAGGGTGGTCTAAACCCAACCGGTGACAACAAAGCCCTAATACTCGTAATCCATTACCTACGAATTGATATGTTAACTAAAACATATAAATTCTCCTTGCGTATAAATTTGTATTCTCTATGGTTATTATATTTGGTCGTTCCCGATACGATTCGCGGTAAGTAACTGCACATCCCTATTTAATTCTATGGTGCTCTATGGTATTGACATTCATGGGTCATTAGGTCGAATTGTTTATGGATCGGATTTTTTTATGGTGGGAAAAATTATCAAATGACAAATCCCGCCCTTGGGCAGAGCAGGAGACAGTGCCAGACTTCTACTGACTAAACAACCCACCGTTTCTTCCTGCCTTAATTCCAGGGCCCCAGTGTTCCGTTTTCGCTCCCTTCCCTTGGCTCCAGAAATATAATAGCGTACTCGTAGGTTTTATATAGAAAATGCATCAGAAGAAATGATTTACATACGTAAACTTGTAATTAGATAAATGGATGAATGTTTATGGATCGGGTAGGTGGATAATACCTTTACTAACCTACTTTTGGAGAGACTTTTTATACTTAGCATAATTTAATTAAAAAAGTTTCTTAAGCAAAAGTAAATGCGATGCCAGAGGTATTTTCACTGAACTGAGAAAATTAATTTACAAACTTACACAATTTTGTTTTGTTTTTGACTCGGTTATAGCTTCACATTTTTTTTATAGAATAAAAATCTTAGACCTAATATTAGGTACATGCTAAATTTGATTTTAGGTCTATCTCGTTAAAATTTCTTTCGTACTTTAGTCTACTTAAGATATAAGCATATCTCTATCTCACCTGATGGAAAGCGACGATGCGGTCGACGATGGAGCGCGCTTACCTAGAAGTAACCTATTCAGTCTTAACTTAAAAAATCCCGAATCGTAACCATCAGGAAACAGACTCCAGCAGGGAATTTCACTCCTTAGCTGTACCCATAATGAATGTGTTCCTAAAAAGTTTGACTATAACGAGAAATTTGTGACGGACGAGAAACTACGGATCCCTACACTGAGCGTGGCCCAACACGCACATACTTTTGCATCAAACATCACTTTGGATTGCGTTAAATGAAGCAACAATCTTTTAAACTATGCGCTAAATTGACGATAGGCGAGTGAGGAAGCCCCATCTTAACAACCCATACCTACATTGAAAAACAAAACAACAAATTGATATCAGGCACGCAATAATAATAGATCATTAACCAATAAGTGTTCATTCTTCCTTATACTCCAATGAAATTAGGATCTAAACCGATGGGGGTGCGTCTGCGCTTTTAATCTCACGGGAAACGCCGCGCTCATCGTTAAGTCGTAAATACATCACCGTCACACGCTCCCTCATAACTTAGTGCTCCTGCGCAGGCTACAGGGCTGACCAACCAACCTGTGTTCATTTATGAAAATATGGTAAAATAAAATAGATAAAATACCTGTTATTTTACCATACGTTTAAAACTATCTGCTTAATTTGCGATAAAACAGTAATATTTTTTCATTATCCATACTAATATTATAAACGCGTAAGTAACTCTGTCTGTCTGTCTGTTACGCTTTCCCGCTTAAACCTCTCAAATTATTTTGATGAAATTTGGCACAGACAATCTTTAGACCCTGAGAAAGGACATAGGCTACCCTTTAATTGTGAAAAAAAGACGCAGACGTAGTCGCGGGTACAAGCTAGTTAATTATATACTTTTTTAATTTACTATAAAGTAATGCTTCACTGCGATCCCACCTGATGGTATGGAGTAATGCGATGGTGAGGCGCATTAGTTTTTCAAAAGCCTATTCTCTCTAGCCTAGAAGACACCCAAATATATATATTGACCTCTTATGAAGCATCGTATTTTTGTATAAGAACGCTTTCAAATTAGTCGCGCTGCTTTGTTATTTTCATATTTATAAAAACGTGCGGCTGTCGCGCGACATTTTATATGAAAAAACAAAGCAGCACGCTCCATCGTCGACCGCAACGTCGCTTTCCATAAGGTGAGATAGCGGCCAATCGCAACCTATCAACAATAAAAAAAAACCTGAAATTTTGTGCAAATTCAAAACTAGATCTTATAAGGAATACTAACTCTTACTACAGACTTGGCCCGCGTGAGATAGAAAATTATCCAAAGCAAACATAATCCCGGCATAACATCTAAATGCTATTCCAAAAAAATACTCTATTCGTGTGCTAAATTTCATTCAAATCCATTTAACCGTTTAACCGTAAAGGAATACAAACAAACATACACATAGACTTTACAATATTAGTGAGTAGTTGCGATAATTGTTCTACAAGTAAATCCTCTTTACCCGTACAATAATTTGTCTAACCCTAGTAACAAATTATCTAAAGTGCAATTAGTTTAATTCATCATAAACTTACAAGCCATCCGCGGCAGATAGTGCGCAAACGCAGCTAATAAATTATGAATTGATATCTACATGTAACGGCAATGTCATTAGACAGTTTTCTTGTCCGCTTCTTGCTAACTTATACGTAAGGGCCCAGCGCCCAATCACTGCAATAAAACAGTGACTTTCCGAAGCCAACTCCTCGGTAACGGCTAGGTTAATAAATTTGAAAAAAGTATATATATTGTATCGTATATCAGGCAGGTACCCGCAACTCCACGCCTAAAGCGTGTATTTTGCGTAGGGTAAAAAATGTATATAATTATCATATATTCATGTACAATCATACGAAATAATCTTAAGTTAATAAACTTTAGATAATTATTCATTTCGTATGATTAATGCTTTTGTAAAAAAAAAAAAATAACCATTTCGAAAGAAAAAGTTTCGAAATGGTTATTTTTTTGTTTACTCCTTCAAAACAGCTTGGGTCTTTACATATAATTTAAACAGAAAAATTGCTGGTTATGTAGTTTTGTTCAGATTGTACATAGCGCTTTTAATTCAATCAAAATTTAAGCCTTAAATTTTTCAAATCGAATTAGATATTTACTGATTATGTGCAAACTAAGGATTTTTGCTGTATATTAACTAAAAAGCTAAGCTTTTTTATGTTTTTGTGCTCACACCATTTTTTATGTACTACACAACGTCTATACGTGAGAACTTGTAATTGGCTTTGTAATGATTATGGTTTCCTATTTTAGTCTGTTTTTATTAGCCGTAAGTTCTCCATGTACTAAATAAATAAATAAATTTCGCAAATAAAATTAGATTTATAAGTCACCTAGGCGACCTGCATTTAATTTAATTCAATTCTTTATTGCTTTAACACATGTGTTGTATATATAAAATCTTAAAAATAGTCACATTTATGTGCACATGGACCGTCGAGCACAGCAATTATATAAAATTAAGTAGGTAGTAATAAAAAATAAAATAAAAAATAAACATTAGATATACATATCGAAATAAATAAAATACAAAATAAAACTAACATAGGCAGAACATAAAAATAGTAGACGCCGTAAAGTTTATTTCTGGGCAAATATTCAAGGGACTACACGCTTTAAGTTGCTTAGAAAGTAATTAGGAATGCCGGAAGGATGGGCACAAGCATATAATTTACAAACTATTTTTTATTGATAAGCTCTCGTTTGACCACTATCTCACCTGATGGTAGGCGATGATATGGCCAACGATGGAGCACGCTTGCCCAGAAGTAACCTATCCACTCTTAACTTAAAGACCCATAGGTTTTAGCTAACTGGAATTTTGAAAATATGTAAATGCTTTAATCGCACGGAGAAATCTAATCGCGCGTTGCAGAATATTTTTTCGATGGTTGGGCAATGACGAGATGGGTTGCTGACAGGGGCGTAGCTACCGCCGTATCTGCCGTATCAATTATACTGGGCCCCCGTGGTACAGGGGCCCCGACCTAGGCCAAAAATTCGCAACATGTTATCCAAAACGATCTCATAGGGCAACTAAGCATCTGTAATAAAAATACTTTTTTTTTTTTTTACGGGGCCCCTGAAGGACTTTTGATACGGGGCCCCTGTGAGACTAGCTACGCCACTGGTTGCTGACATTGTTGCCATCACTGATAGAACCTGGATGACATTGGTCCATGAGAGCATAAGAATAGAACAACAAGAAGGACTATGTGCGCACTACTTAATTAACTGCTTTATCATAACTTCGCACGGGTGCAATGCTGATATCAATCAATCTAATAAATAAAAATAAGTGGCATTTTTCGTTTTCACTTTATAATTATAACTTAAGAACGGGCTCACCTATCTAAACCAAATTTTCAGGATTTGTTCGGACTATTTCGTAGATGGTTTATGTGAAGTTGCTGTAGCGGTTGGCGGGTGGCGGGAGCGAAGCCGCGGGCAAAAGCTAGTTAAATATATTATGCATATATTATCCATATAAACTTTCCTCTTGAAGCACTCTATCTATTTAAAAAAAAACGCATCAAAATCCGTTGAATAGTTTTAAACATCTAAGCATCCATAGGGACAGACAGCGGGAAGCGACTTTGTTTTATACTATGTAGTGATTACTATTTAGAGCAGTGGTGGCCGAGTGGTAAACGCCCCGACTTACGAGTTGTAGGTCGCGGGTTCAAACCCAGCCAGGCGCATTACTTTGTGTAATTTATTTCATCACCACTGCTCTCAAAACGGTGAAGGAAAACATCGTGAGGAAACCGGCATGTCCTAGAACCAAAAATTCGAAGACATGTGACATCCACCAATCCGCACTGGGCCCGCATGGTGGGTTATGGCCCATTCCCTCTCCTAGAGAGAGGAGGCCTGTGTCCCTGCAGTGGGAACATTAAAAAAAAAGGCTGATGATGATGATGATGTAGTGATAGTAATAGTGATGATGCTACGCATTAGGATGATAGTAAGATTCTATTCTATCAAAGAAGAGTGAAATCACAACGTTTAAATCCAGTCGATAAATAATTATCTAAGTAAACGCAAAAAACGCGATATACCTACTTTCATTTCTTTTATTTCAAAAGATTCTTTCATTCAATTCAGTATTGATTAAATTCGCAATTGATTTATTAGCTTATATCACTACTCGATCTGAAATCGTTAACAAAGAGATAGCCGTCGCATGGACACACACTTACGAGTGTGTGACAATCACTTACTAAACCAATTAAAAATCATGATTAAACGTAATAGTTTGTATAAAAATGTCAATTAACGGAGAAAATCACGCGATAACAGACTCGTGTGACTATCTGCTGGACAATCTAATCGCGAGTAATAACAGTCGCAATTAGAAACGGCTGTATATCTGTCCTTTGTACACGGATACTTAGTTTAGTCATAACTAGCTTTTGTCCGCGGCTTCGCCCGCGTACATAAAATATAGCCTATGTCACTCAGGAGCAAAGCAGCTTTCTATTGTTGCTAAAATTTTTCCAATCGGACCAGTAGTTCCAAAGATTACCTCTTACAAACAAAAAAATAAAAAAACAAAAAAACAAACTTTACCTCTTTATTATATTAGTGTAGATTACACTCTCCCGTTGCGCCCGCGCACACTCTCGATTAATTATTACATCGTTAAAATACGCGGCAAACGGCGGCAGTTTTTTTTTATTGATTATAGGTACGCGCTTGACCGCTATCTCATGGAAAGCAACGATGCAGTCGCGATGGAGTGCGCTTACCTAGAAGTAACCTATTCACTCTTGACTTAAAGATTCCCGGATTGTAGCCATCAGGAAACACTGACTCCGAAATGGACTAGTTCTGGAGTGTCGACCTCGCACAGGAAGACGCAGCGTTGGAAGGCCTCCCACGAGGTGAACGAAAACCCTGGTCAGGATTACTAAAATCCGATGGATGCAAGACACATAGGACTGGTCTTTGTGGCGGCGTTGGAGGACGCCTATGTCGAACAGTGGATTTCGGCTAAAACGACGATGATAATGATGACGCGGCAAATAAGTTTAAACCGTCGCTTCGATTGAGACTAAAAATCTGTTGCTGCGCATTCAAAGACGATCGCCTTAGAAGTTTAGGAAAATGGATATCTGTTTAACGAGCAGTTTTCATGATAACCAATCTGAACCTATAAAACAGTTCAGTGTCCAACAATCTGATGATAGATTGACGAACAATGCAAATTCTAAAATACTGAACAACATAAAACTTGTTTCCGACTGAAGTCACGGGAAACAACTAAGTAGACATTAATAAGAAGGATCACCAACCACTGCTGATTTACTATGCGAGGTTTTTGTGGTCAACAATTTGCTTACTGCGGTCTTTCCGTCCAATTATAATTTAGGTGTCTTCAAGGCTAGAGCGAATGGCTCTTTGTGCGCCTCACCATCAACGATTGGATTATTTCTTATTGATCAGGTCGGATCGCACTCAAGTTTTTATCAAACAAAATAAATTCATTTTTGTTTTTCAATCTATAGGACACGACCACGAGTCTAACTTGATCTATTTAAAGACATAAACTGAACTAAGTGTATAACTCCATCTCTCTTTCTCGCTCGCACCCTTAACACTTTGATAGCGACTCCACATTATTAGATATACATTCATACTCGCAATATACCTATTCCTCTTATAAGTAAGTAAAAGTATTCGTGATTATTCAAAACAAAAGCGTCTAAACGATAAAAATAAAACACATTTTGTATTTTGTTATAATTATAATCGCGATTATTTTTGTTGGTGAATTTGGCCCTAAAAAAGCAATGAATCTATGAAATAAATCAGACTTCTAATACTCGTATTGACAATGAATAATTCCTGTAAGGTCAAACAGCTCACTCTGACATTATAGCTCCGGATATTATATCCCGAAAGCTATAAAATATACGAGTAACAGTAATATTACTCTAATGTGACTACGAACTGAATTGACTGGCCCAAAGCTATCAGACGTCAAAACTTCAGGATAAAGCATCAAATGGAAGTCATGACAAATGTATTGGTTTTAATGTCAATCTTATGGCCAACAGAATCGGTTAAGGTGAAATAGTCAAGCTAGCTTTATGAAAAGTCAACGTAATTAGGGTATGACGAACTGAGAGCATATTATAAACTCTGCTGACTCATAGATTTACTTTCAATATTGATACTCTTTTTAACCGACTTCAAAAAAAGGAGGAGGTTCTCAATTCGATTGTATTTTTTTTTATGTTTGTTACCTCAGAACTCCGTCGTTTATGGATGGATTTGCAAAATTTTTTTTATACTTGAAAGGATATGCTTCCAGATTGGTCATTTTCAAAATCGAGTTTTGATGATGGGATCCATGAGAAATCGAGGGAACTCCTCAAATATTATAGGCAACTATATAGTAATTTTGATATTTTCATCAAGAACTTAAGCATTTACAGTCAAAAAGTAACATTTGATGAGGTGGAGCTGAAGAAGATCAGAAATGGCTAACGAAACTTGACACTCGCATAGATATCACAATCAAGGTAGTTAAGCAACTATGAAAATGCACTATAAACCAATGATCTTAAATAATTATGTTGAAAATGTTATCAAAATCAAATCAAATCAAAAAGGTTTTTATTTCATATAGGCCTACAAGGGCACTTATAAAACGTCAGAAGCTAGTGCACGGTTCCAAATTGGTCGTTTCCTATGGAGAAGAACCGGCAAGAAACTCCATGGTTACTCTTTTAAAAAAATGATTTCTTACAATAATTCGTTGTTACAGTACTTATATCATTATGTAAGAACAGTGTAGACCAGTCAATATTGCATTAAAAGCACAATAAAAATAATAATAATAATAAAAAATAAAAGGTGAATCGTAATAGGATTTACTAAGTCTACAGTGCTCTTACTTTACAACGTGAATTGTAAAAAAATATTGTATATAAAAAAAAAATAAAAAAGTATGAGAAAAAAAAAATACATTAATCACTACAACAGTTACACTGCGGGGTGCTAACAAAATTAATTATAATTGAATTAAAAATTTTTTTTTGGTCTTAATAATATAAATATTGCAGAAGCAATGTGTCAAGAAAAAAAAAAAAGTGTATATGGAAACAAAGATGGAGCAGTTAATAGACACAATTACACAATATGAATAAGTTACCAGGGAGCCACATGTGCAGGAGCAGTCATTGCCAAACAAGCTTGTCTTCTACATAATCCTTAACCTTATAATATGCTTTTTTGGTTAGGACCCGCTTAATGTGATTTTTGAACTTTCCCTCACTAAGTTCGGTTACCGCTTCTGGCAGCTTGTTATAAAAACGTATGCTGTTTACTAAAAATGACTTGCTGGTCTTGGCTAACCTCCATTTGGGTAAAACAATTTCGTGTTTACTGCGCGTATTCTTGTTGTGAATATCGCTTCTAATTTTAAAAAGTCCTAAATTTTTACGAACATACAGGATACTTTCTAAGATATAAAGAGAAGGCAGAGTCAGTATATCGATTTCTTTAAATTTATCTCTAAGGGACTCGCGAGGACCCATTTTATAAATAGCCCGGATTGCTCTTTTTTGTAATATAAAAATTGAGTCTACATCAGCTGCAGATCCCCACAATAAAATGCCATAAGACATAATACTGTGGAAATAAGCATAGTAAACTAATCTAGCTGTGGCTACATCAGTCAATTGCCTTATTTTTCTTACTGCATATGCAGCTGAGCTTAGTCTACCAGAGAGAGTTCTAATATGAGCGCCCCATTGCAATTTAGAATCGATAGTTATACCTAAGAAAACAGTTTCCATAATAACATCAAGCTTTTTGCCGTCAAGAATTAAACTGATGCCAACTTGAGGGACATTGGGCAGTGAAAATTTTATACATTTCGTTTTATTCGCATTTAATAAGAGGTTATTAGCAGCGAACCATTTAGAAAGAACAGCCAGACTTTCATTAACATGCAAGACATCCGCATCTTTTCTATTTACTTTAAAAATAAGGGAAGTATCATCAGCAAATAGAACTATATCTGCTAAATTTGCCATCATGTAAGGAAGGTCATTGATATAAACCAGAAAAAGGAAAGGGCCAAGGATCGAACCCTGAGGCACGCCCATCTTTACAAAAGAGCCTGAGGACGTCGCCCCATTAATGGTTACTTTTTGCTGCCTGTAAGATAAATAGGAAAAAACAAGATCAGCAGCTTGTCCACGAATTCCGTAATGATGTAATTTACAGATCAGAGTTTTATGGTCAACACAGTCAAATGCTTTTGAGAGGTCACAGAATATGCCAATGGCATCCTGGGATTTCTCCCAGGATTCCAAAATGTGACTGATGAGTTTCACTCCTGCATCCGTCGTCGACCTTCCTTTCGTGAAGCCAAACTGATGACTATGCAAAATCCCATTCACATTAAAATGACACAGCATCTGGTCCAGCATGATTTTTTCGTAGATTTTACTCAATGCTGGAAGCACAGATATAGGTCTATAATTAGAGGGGTCACTCTTACTACCTGATTTGAAAATTGGTACAACTTTACTATGTTTCATTAAATCAGGGAATGTACCGCTGTCCAAACATTGATTAAATATGCCTGTTAGGACAGGAGCAATTGTATCAATAATATCTCCCAGAACCTTAACTGATATACCCCATAAGTCCTCAGTGTTTTTCATGTTAAGACTTTTGAAGGTTTTTATAATTGTATCAACAGAGATACGCTTAAATTCAAAGGTTGGTATATCCTTAGTAAAATGTTCTTTTAAAAAAGATTCAGCTAACAAAGATGAATATAAGTATCATCGAACTGATCTGATGATGACGATGATGGAGCTGGAAGGCAGACACTGGAACTGCGTAACTAATTAATATATCCTAGCCGTGTCATAAGATGCACATTGGCTGTAAGGTACTATTGAACTGATGTGATGATGAAGCTGGAAGGTCGGCATGGGAACTTCAAAATATAATAATGTATCCTAGCATTAGTTGAGCTTATTAGAGCTGTCATGGGCAATGCTATCAAGGGCAATGGAAAGGGCTATGCTCCGAGTTTCCTTGCGTGTTCGAATCAGAAATGAAGAAATCCGTAGGAGAACCAGGGTCACCGACATAGCCCGAAGAATTGCCAAACTTAAGTGGCAGTGGGCAGGGCACATTGCTTGTAGAACAGATGGCTGATGGGGCCGAAAGGTTCTAGAGTGGCGACCGCGCACCGAAAGACGCAGCTTTGGAAGGCCTTCCACAAGGTGGACCGACGACCTGGTGAGAATCACAGGAATACGATGGATGCGAGACGCACAGAATCAGTCGTTGTGGCGACGCTTGGGGGAGGCTTATGTCCAACGGTGGGCGTCTTCTGGTTGAAATGATGATGATGATGAGAGCTGTCATGAGATGCACTCATGAGATGAATCATAAGTATGCATCAATATTCATGCATCAAATCATCTCTCCACGAGATCAAAACGGTTACACTGTAACAATGTACCTATAATATGTATTCCTACTTATATGACGTTGGTAACTTTTTCAAAAGAAATGTAGGAACGATATTGACTTCCTTGCCATAACACATTATAATAAAAACTCTAAACGGCTAGAAATTAAAAAAAAAAATTACAAAAAAAACCGCCTCCAAAAAAAGTCAAACGTTAAAAGTTCCTACACTAAAAAGTCGAAAATAAAAATTTGAATTGCTGTAAAGAAACTTAATTTATAGGTTAATTTATTTGACATTAATATTTTACAAATATTCAAAATTTATTACTTCTTTTTGGAGTCGGTGCCAGCCAAGGCAAGAAAATACGAATGGGCAACAATCCTCTAACTTAATGAAAAACTATTTTTTAGCGATAGTACTTAATTGCTACTTGAAAACAGTGAAGAAAAAACATCTTCAGGAAACTAACACGTTCTAGAAATAAAAATGTCGAAGACATAATGTGATATTCCACTAATTGGTCCGCGTGATGGTTTGCGGTCCATTCTCTCTGCTAAAGAGGAGGCCTGAGTTCCTGCAATGGAAATGTTAGAAAGGCTAAATTATGCGAAGGCATTATTTATTATGTTACTAAACTGACTAACATATACTGTTTGTGTTTAGTTTTGCCGACTCTGTTCCATAGGCAACAATATTTGAACGGTGCATTTGTCGACGTGCTTCTGACGTTTATTAAGTCTCCGTAATATACACCTACGAGTATCATTACATAGTATAAAACAAAGTTGCTTAGTCCCTATGTATGCTTAAATCTTTAAAACTAAGCAACGGATTTCGATGTGGTTTTTTTTAATAGATAGAGTGATTCAAGAGAAAGGTTTATGTGTATAATAAATGCATAAGATATTTAATATCACCAATGCACCCGAGCGAAGCTGGGGCGGGTCGCTAGTATAAAATATTTGGGTCTTGAATCTTGCAAGTGTACGCCGCATCTTACCTCATCCCTACAATGTCATCAGCGATATAACATGTCAAAGGGAACCAGTTTTCACACTTTACACGTCTGTATGAATCCCCGTAGAAGTATGGAGATACAGGAACGATTATATTCACATCTGTGACATAAACACATCCCTCATTAGCCGTATGTCCTTCTCTATCTACTTTTATCTCTGCTGGGATTACATGCTAAGAGGATTTAATATCTGAAGGTTTTTTTCACACATTATTATTAAACGCCGTGTACGTGAACAAGCGCCTTCAATTGAGACTGGTCATCTCTTAGCTGCAAATAGATGTTTAAATTCCTGTTTTTATTAGATACTTTTTTCGTTATTTATTTACTTAGTGCTCACAAAATAGAAGCGACAAGAAATATACATATAACCATGATTTAAGTAACCATAATATAATTTAAGAACATTGGTCATGTCCATGGAGTTTCATGCACTTCTTAAAGATCTCCGCTTTGGAACGAGCAATTTAACTTCACTTTTTTTACTGACTTACGGGTTTACTGGTTTACCGGGATTTAGAATTGATGTAACCAGTAGACATACAAATTACTGATTACCATAAAGACACACTATTATGTAAACTAAGCATAAATTTCCATAAACACAGAACTGAAAGAAAACTTAAGACCCAGAAAAAAAACAGATAGCAAAGAAAATGACTGAAAAATGGCCTTATAAGAGAACGGTTACGTAAAAAGCCTTGTGGCGCATTAAGTAATATTCCTCCTATCTCTTAGCTCATCAGCACCAGGCCGACATTACGCTGTATTTAGGCAAAGTACCTTTATATAAGGTATGTGCCTTAACCGAATGAGCTATTCGTCTCGAAGCAATCGTGACGTCACGCGCTCAGCGTGAAACAAGTGCGCTGGACAACACTAAACAGTTTGTAAATCATCCCTTCGAGGCAAGCAGTATGTACTGAGCAATCACTCACACATTACTGTGACAATACATTGCTGCGAACGTTAGGACTTAGGAATTGTGGGTCGGTGTGCAGCGCGCAATGTAGTCGTTGAACAGCGATATAGTCATCAATTCCAAAGGTCGTTTTCCTAGACTAGAGGCTACGGTTTGTCTTGAACGGCACGTGCAAGGACCAGTCACGATCGTCGACCAAAATAAGAATAAATGTGCACCACAAAAGTTTTACTGGGGGCCATATCTCAGTGGCGATCTCGCCACCTGTGGACCGGGGCCAGGCGGCATGGTAGCGCTAAATATGTGCTACCACACAAATTACTTTGAGCTATTAAGATAGCGTCGAGCGTGAGGCGGATATTTATGGAAAGGCTTGGGTATCTCTAATATAATATAGGTGTCTTGTGTCATTTTGTTTATGCGAAAGGTGATTATAGCACTAATGGTTTGTTTGCCTTCAACTGACCTGAGTTAACGACACTTCGTGGGAATTTCACCAGATGGACGCCGATAGGAACTTCGTTCTAGGCCTAAAGTGGCATTCTATAAGTTATAGTGACTGTCAAAGTTTATAAATTAAAGTTCAATTGACAACCACTGCCAAAACATGACAAGTGGTCAATCCATTTTTGGAGATTTTTTTCAAATAAAATCAATTGCAAACTGTCCTAACATATCGTAATTTAAAATTGGTGTAGTTTTATTATGAAAGATAAGAAAATAATTTCAGACTCTTATTGATTAACAAACCCACCACGTTACGACGCGAAACCTTTGCCCTCTGTAGGCTTGGATCCTTCTGCAGGGTCCCAATGACATTGATGTAGTTTTGTATCCGAAGTGTCTATCTGTCTCACAATTCTCAAATACAGATCCCAGAACAGAAGATGGAAAGATCAACGTACCTACAGAGCATTGACAGATCTCAGGCCTCGGGAGGCTTCAATAAAATATGGAGCTCTCCTGCATGGGATCAAAGGAAAGTTCTCTTTACTAATACTTCTCTATTATACCTGTATAGAAACTGTCCAAAACCCGTCAAAACTAAACAATATGGTTCAGACTAACCTGGCTTTGAAATAGCTATTTGCTCAAACCGAGCTAAGCCAAAGGAAAATAAGTAAAATATTTTGAATTTTTAGCAATCGTTATTGGTGAGTCAAGACTCAGGGAGCCATAGGTTCATAGGTTTTTTGGTACAATTTACAGAAGAAACGGAAAGAGAAAGATCTTCCCTGTAAGGAAAATCTTTCCCGCAGTCTGGCGAAGAAGACCTTTCTCGTAAGGAAGACATTTCTTACTTAAAAAACAAACAGGAAAAAATTTCCTACACTCGGAAACGTCACCCATCTAGTTAGGAAAGCTATTCCAGAAAGTATATTACCCAACAGCTGATTATGAGTAAGAATTTTATACCCACACTTGAAGGAACGGTAAAGACATCCGCCCCTGGTCCAAACATCCGCGAATTCCGAGTGCCTCAATAATCAATATCGTTTCATAGCTAATTGACTTTTACTCTCCACAATTAAAGAGCTGATAATCGCAGCAGGAAGGAGCCAGGAATTATTCAATTATGTGGATAGAGCATTAATGCCGTAAGCTGTGTTCAAATAAATGCATGGTCATAGAAATTACGGGAGTGTTCGCTGTGGTGACAGATGTGTCTTAGCGATTTTTCCCGTATTATATAAAATAACCTACAAAAATAATAATAATATCTTTTGTATTTTTAAATGTTTTATTTAATTTTGATTGAAATATTTAAAAGTATAATATAAATAAATAAACGGAACAACGGATATGATTTATATTTGTAATTATCAACAATTTTATTTTTATTATTAATATATAACTGTTTACATTTCTAAATATTATTTACAAATATAAATAAGTCTTAAGTAAATAATAGTTTTATCACACCAAGAAATTGATACCCTACCACGAGCTCTTAATTTGATGTATTCGACGACCTAAATTGAACTGCTGAAGATAGGGAATTATTACAAGGTGTATAGAACCATTCCTTTTTCTCTCTTGCACGCCTGATATTTTAATAATCCATCATTCTCCTCGTTCCTCTAAAGACCATTCTCGAATCTTAAATCAAAAGAGAAACACAAGATTTCTGATAACTTGGTATAATCAATTTGCATCTATATTACATTTCAGTTTGGTCAGTAACACTAAGGCTTTGCTGGCCTTCCTCGAGGAGCTGGGGTGGATCGAATGACGCATTTGTCCCACCCGTACGCAAAATACGCGCTTTAGACGTGGAGTTGCGGATACAAGCCCGTTATACAATACAATACATTTCAGTTCGTACCATCAATCGCGTTCGCTTGTTAATGTGAACGCACCCGAAATGACCATCGCATCATTTGCACCACCCTTTATTGCTTCCGTTGCTAATTGTAGGCGAATGTTATCAACATAAGAGTCTAATTAAAGATAATTTTATGCTTAAATTTACAATATAAAGCAGAATATCACCCACGTTGACCTGGTGTTATAGATAAAACTCATATAGTGTATTAAAGATGATAGAAACCATCTTTAATAAATTATCATCTTTTATCCCTGTCGTAAAACGTTGCGAGAAACCTTTGTGGCTGAAAGTTACTCAAAGAAACTTAGTACTAGTAAAAGTAGTAGTAAAAAAAAAAAAAAAACGGTTTTAAAAAATAAATGCCATTAGCTGTTGTTATTGCATTTAACAACCTGTTATTGGCATTTTTTCTAAAACCATTATTATTGTACTAGTGCACAAGCGCAAAAGTTAGCAAAGCCTAACTGCAAGCTCGCCAAGTTAAAACGACTGTACTGTTCACGGCGAAAGTTGCAGCTTCTAAGCAACATCCGACAAAGCAAACGAAAAGTTGAACAAAACTCTATTAAATAAGTACTCAATAAACTTTGCAAAACAAACCGACTTAATACAAAACAGATTAACCTGTGTCCCACTTAAGTAATGAAAAAAAAGTCTCTAAGAATCCGACCCACACGTCGCATTTGCCCCAGTTCTCCAAACCCAGAACCTGCCATCCAGGTCATCCTCACCTGGCCCAAATTTTAAGTAGGCCTCTAAATCAAAGGGCCGCAAACATTCTTCCAAAATTGTATGAACAACAATAGAAGTCGGCGAGGATCATCCATCACGCGAACAGTATTTGCTGTATCGATCGTATCGGATGAGTAGACCCGTACCAGCCGCCGGCAGGACTTGCGTGTCATCCCAGCTCCGGACAGAACAATGTCACCACGCTACTTTAACTAGGGTTACCATATCTCCGGATTTGTCCAGGGACTTCAGGATTACGGGGCAATTGTCAGAAAAAAAAATTACAAATCTCATAAAATCTCAGGATTTCTAGAATTATCAATAAAATACAGCTTAAACTTTTTTTTTAATATTGATTGGGTGAAACTTATTCAATGAAATCTCAGGCCCTCGAGTGGAGTGTGAGATAGTGTCATACTTTCAAATTTAAAAACTCACAACATTCCTTATTTGCCTTAGTTCCAGGGCCTTGTTGTTCACTTTCATATTAGCCATAGCTTAGCGCTTTACTTAAAAGGTAAGGAAACACCAATTTAAACAAAGTTACTAAAATAATCTTCGTTTAGTAAAGGGGTTTTTTTATTGTGGGTAAAAATCATCTAATGACGAATCCTGCCCTCGGGCGGAGCGGCAAACAGTGTCAGACTCTTACTGACTAAATACTCCACCCCGTTCCTATTTTTGTCTTTCGCACTGGGGCTAAGCTTTTCTTTCAGACAGAGACTGCAGGTAAAGGGGTGCTGCCACCCCTAGTCCCACTTTGAATGCCATGTGCAACGCCCGAGTGAGATCCGCAATGTAACATATTTCACAAACTGCAAAAAATCTCAGAACTTTTTAACGGAAATCAGGCCTTTTCTCCTAACTTCTGATTTTTTCATCTGGTAACCCTAACTTTAACCTTATAAACTAAATATAATTTTTATGCTCACTTTTGTGAGATAGATGGGCCCACATGCGATAGTACTCGTAGTCTTGAGTAATAAAAGTAATAGAAACTTAAAATGGAAATTGAAAGGGATATTATATTAGTTGAACTCCAATTATAATATGTCACATTACCAATTCAAACACATTTTATTTCACATACGCCTACATGAACAATTATAAAACATCAGAAAGTTGGACCTGGTAATTTTTTTTGTTTATAGCTATAAACTTGTGCTTGATTGCGATCCCACCTGATGGTAAGCAGTGATGCAATCGTTGATGGTAAGGCGCACTAGTTTATTAAGAGCCCATTCACTCCAGCCTTGAAGACACCTAAATTATAATGGAAAGACCGCACTTGGTAAACTGTTCCAGTAATTCGATGTACGCGGTAAAAACGACCAGGCAAAACGCTTAGTCCGGACCGTAGATGTCTCAACAACGTAAGGATAGATCATAGATATATCAAAGGATAGATATTTGGAGTTTGTTGAGATGAAGTCCGAACAAGGGATTTTGGGGCGTGGCCAACTACAAGCGCTAACTCTAAACGAAACGATTGTAACTTGGCTAGGGGGGCATAATTCGACCAATTTCGTCATTAAAATAAAATTCGTTAGTTACGGTATATCTTTATTCTAATAAAAACAATGTAATTCAAGTGGCTTAAGATCGCATTAATGGACAATTACACACGAGTAATAATCCTGCATAAATTTCCTTAAACAACCTATAAATTAGGAGCTAATTTACTTTCAAATAAATTTATACTCTTCAGAAGTATTATAAAATCAATATCAAGTGTCTTGTTTTATGCGGGTTACAGACCAAGAGCTAAGCTAAGTTAGTTTAGCTTAGCTCGCATAATTGACGCAGTTTTCCATACTTGTGTGCAGACCGCAAACTGTGCGAACTAAGCTATGTGAGCTAACTAAAATATGCAAAGCTAAGTTAGTTGTGTATGCCGATGCGCAGCTACACGAGCTAAAGCTAAGCCCCTCCTGCTATCCCGCACACCCTTTGCACATCCTTCGCCAGTGCTGACTGAGCTTTGGCTTAGCTGTTGCTGTGCACGCTATTTATTTCTAGCTTAGCTTAGCCTAGCTTGCTTGGCATAGCTTAGTTTAGCATTGGCATAACATAGTTTTCGATCTGCAACCGGTTTTAATATCCAACTGTAAATACTACAAAATTTTAATGTTTGTGCAAAGATAAATTCCGCCTACAATCAAGACTAAAATTATGGGTCTCTAATGAATCTGACACCTTATATTGTTATGATCATGCTAAATTACACACGCGGCTTCTGGCAGTAAAACAAATCCATAAAAGCTTTACAACTAAAACAATAAAAATACAAACTACTGTATTTTGATTTCACTGTAACTATCTGAAATAAGGTTTTATTGCTCTTATAAAATTGTGAAGTGATCAGTGCCCTAATTCACGTAAAATCAAACAATCCCAATTCCATTGTCGTTCCATTGTCGTTCGATCGTAGTCCTATCCAAAATCGGTATTCACGTGTTCCTTGATGGGGATTTGATAGAACGACAATCGAACGACTTCTAAACGACCTCTCTTCGATCGAACGAGTTCAAAATCGGTGGCGTTCAAACCCGATTGATGGATGGGAATACGAAAATGTCAAAGTCGCTACGATATCGCTACGGTTTTCATTACAAGAATTAGGCTACAGTGTAGGCTACAGTGAAGTAAAAAACTTACGATCGTTTAAGTACAGACAGCGATACGTAATAAGTTCCAGTTATACATAAATGTTACAACCTTGAGTTGATAACTTAAAAATAATTGCATGCGTTTTACGTGAATCAAAAGTACCTACGCAACCATGTGTAATATTAGTTAATTTATATCGTATTGATTGTTGGGCAGAGCAATATTACTTTTACACTTTACAAACCATATCAGTTGCAAATAGTATCAAAATCAATCCAAGTAATTTGTTTCTTACAAATATGCAATAAAAAAATTGCTTGTAAAGTGTAAACCTGCTTCACCATTGAGTAGTCCTTAATCTTTTTAGTTTTTCGAGCCGGATACTTAGAACATAGTCTACTTTTTTAATTTTCCCGATATGGTAATAGTTATATGTATTCATAGTTTAAAAATATACGATGCTGACAGTTTTCCATTTAACACACCGAATTCCGCTTCCATGGATGATACGCAAAAATTAAGAAAAGTAAACACATTTTCAGAAACCGCTTGCAAAAAAAGGAATTAGAATAAAAAAAAATAGTTTTTTTCTCATCATTAAAATTACATTATAGTACATTTTGATACAAGTGCAGGAAGTTTGTCATTGCGACCGAGGCGAAATTCACACGAGCCGTAGGCGAGTGTGTTATGGAGCCGAGGGCTGCAATGACAAATCTGCACGTGTGTCAAACGACGTTTTTCAATACACTTACTTGTGAAATAAATAAAGAAAGAAAAAATGTTTAATCGTATCTCAAACATACAGTAGAAATATATAAGTATAGCATTCAAATCTGCTCTGGTCTGTTTCTAATTTCGTGGGGTCGTCCAGCGACTCTGGGGGACGCCTCGCGCCTGATTCGATAAACTAAGTAAAACAAAGTAATCACCCGTGACCGTGACGATAAGGAAGGAATAAAAAAGCCCTTGTTGTGATAAACTCAAGAAAGCACTTGGGTGATATACATGCTATATTGAACCTAATAGGAGTGCGATAAGAGGCAGTTGTCGAGCAAGTGTATTGAAATAGTACATTGTTATACGAGGGATGAAAGAAAGTTATTTAGTCCCGAGAAATTTCTTGGCGACCGAGCGAGAGCGAGGTCGCTAATAGTTCGAGGGACTAAATAACTCTTGAACCCGAGGTAAACACTGTGCTTTTCATTACGAATACGAGGAAAATAAAAATAATAAAAACCTGAGTCGTCGTCAAAGGTCTTCGTATGTTTTTAGGTAGGTATATTTCTTTTGATTTAGGCGGTAAGCGGTTTTCTCCTCTTCAGAATCATGCGTTAAATTTATAACTGAAGCTGATGAACTTATCGTGTTAATAAAAAAATCTTGTTACTAGCAAAATGTAAACAAAACTCAACACTACGAAAAAAAACAAGGAAGATCAAATTGGTCACAGATTATAGAGAAACTACCATTTACCCGCCATTTTTTTTTTCAGTGTTCGGCTCCCTGGCTTTTCAGTCAATATTTTTCATTTTGTCATTGTAAAAATGGGTCTGGTCAACATTTTTCTCAAATATATATATTAGTTTTAATGAAATAGTTGAAAGTAAATTAAAATAAAGTCATTAAAAAAAGTATTCTTAAATTATTTATATTTTTATGTTATTTCAATTGTACTGGCAGTATATAAATTCGGGTCACGGTTCAATAGAAATGTCAAAATAGAACTAGTTTTTTTTTTAAATATTTGCTGTCTAAATATTAAAAAAACAACTGTCAGCTGTAAAGTAAAACTCCCTAGGGAGTAAAAGTACTTCTTCCAACCCTGTCCGCAGGCAACTTTACACTTACTTTCAGAGTATGAGTAATGAATAGTACATTGTTATACGAGGGATGAAAGGTAGTTATTTAGTCCCGAGAAATTTCTTGGCGACCGAGCGACAGCGAGGTTGCTAATAGTTCGAGGGACTAAATAACTCTTGAACCCGAGGTAAACACTGTGCTTTTCATTACGAATACGAGGAAAATAAAAATAATACCTAATAAAAACCTGAGTCGTCGTCAAATGTCTTCGTATGTTTTTAGGTAGGTATATTTCTTTTGATTTAGGCGGTACGCGGTTTTCTCTTCAAAGAATCTTGCGTTAAATTTATAACTGAAGCTGATGAACTTATCGTGTTAATACAAATTTGTTATAACAGAGATTTAGAAAAATGTAAACAAAACACCTCGAAAACAAAATCAAGATAGACCAAATCGGCCACAGATTATAGAGAGATTGCCATTTACCCGCCATTTTTTTTTTTCAGTGGCCTATTGGTTTTTCAGTCTATATTTTTCATTTTATCATTGTAAAAATGGGTCAGGTCAACATTTTTCTCAAATATAATATTAGTTTTAATGAAATAGTTGAAAGTAAATTAAAATAAAGACATTAAAAAAAAAGTATTCTTAAATTAATTCTATCTCTATGTCATTTTAATTGTACTGGCAGTATAAAAATTCGGGTCACGGTTCAATAGAAATGTCAAAATAGAACTAGTTTTTTTTTTTAATATTTGCTGTCTAAATATTAAAAAAACAACTGTCAGTTGTAAAGTAAAACTCCCTAGGGAGTAAAATTACTTCTTCCAACCCTGTCCGCAGGCAACTTTACACCTACTTTCAGAGTATGAGTAATGAAAAATACTTTTTCAATACACTTACTCGAAAACTGCCTCTTATCGCACTCCTATTAGGGTCAATATAGCATATATATCACCCAAGTGCTTTTTTGAGTTTATCACAACAAGGACTTTTTTATTCCTTCCTTATCGTCACGGTCACGGGTGATTATTTTGTTTTACTTAGTTTATCGAATCAGGCGCGAGGCGTCCCCCAGAGTCGATGGACGACCCCACGAAATTAGAAACTGACCAGAGCAGATTTGAATGCTGTACTTATATATTTCTTATATTTCTACTGTATGTTTGAGATACGATTATTTTTTTTTTCTTTCTTTCTTTATTTCACAAGTCGTAAGTGTATTGAAGAACGTCGTTTGACACACGTGCAGATTTGTCATTGCAGCCCTCGGCTCCATAACACACTCGCCTACGGCTCGTGCGAATTTCGCCTCGGTCGCAATGACAAACTTCCTGCACTTGTATCAAAATGTACTATTTCAATACACTTACTCGAAAGGGCTTTTTTATTCCTTCCTTATCGTCACGGTCACGGGTGATTATTTTGTTTTACTTAGTTTATCGAATCAGGCGCGAGGCGTCCCCCAGAGTCGCTGGACGACCCCACGAAATTAGAAATTGACCAGAGCAGATTTGAATGCTATACTTATATATTTCTTAAATTTCTACTGTATGTTTGAGATACGATTAAAAATTTTTTCTTTCTTTCTTTATTTCACAAGTCGTAAGTGTATTGAAAAACGTCGTTTGACACACGTGCAGATTTGTCATTGCAGCCTTCGGCTCCATAACACACTCGCCTACGGCTCGTGCGAATTTCGCCTCGGTCGCAATGACAAACTTCCTGCACTTGTATCAAAATGTACTATTGAAGTACTTAGATATCACATATTATAGGCAGGTATGTTAGTATTGCTCTTTATAGGTGGCTACGATTTCTCCAGCAATAATATCGTTTGCCAAGAGTGTCAAACGCTTGACATTTCAGTTAAATAGAATATTAATATGAACTAATTATTCCCGACCTATTTGCGGATGAACCGAAGAAAATGGGTTACTATGACGTACATGCGCAGCGGTCCCCCATCAATACTTAGCACAAGCTATTAAAACCTACATGTTATGACTATGCGTGACTTCGGCCACTTTCGACAAACTTCGGAAATGTTCGGGTCGGTATTCATAGTGCATCCCAAATAGGAAATGGAACGTGACAGAGCATACTTAAGTACTAAAATAACACAAATGTATGGTATTTTACAATCGTTACATACGGTTATAATTGGGCACTTTATTGGCCTTTCTTCTTTCACTTAATTAAGTAGGAAGGTTTTTTTTTTATTGTGTAACTGTTATTTTAATCTGGCAGGTATTTTGGATATTTAAACCGATACGCTTGTGAAACTCAGGATTCAAAAACTTGTTAAATATACTTACAGTTACAACTAATGTTATCTCTCATTTCATAACTTTATACGATAACAGTTAATGAAAAAATAATATAATAGGTACTTTAAAAAATGCATAAACACAAGTGACAAGCACTTCGAATAAAATTTAGTTCAACGAATAATTAAAAAAGCAGTATGTTTAAACGACTCAACTCCGTATAAAATGAACGCTTGAGAAAAGCTTGAAACATCAAAAAATGTAAAGAACTTTACTACTTTTATGCCGTGAGCTTTTAAATGCTGTGAATTAAAAACGGGCTGCAATTCAATGTTAAAGCAAGCATTTGCATATACAATACGAGAATAATAGCTTCTAGCTTTTAAATAGGTACTATGAAATGTGACTTACCTGCTTACCTGCTTTCGTCACTTTGTAAGTTGTAGCCAGTTGAAAAGGCGTTATAATCTTCGATATAGGTACAAGTTGGACGATTATGACGGTTGACCTTGAATCGTAGTAACCTATTCTCAGGTCTAAATCAAGGTGGGGCGCTGCGCGTAACTATAGCAACAGGTTCAATTTATTTGCCGCGTGTTATACAACGGTAGTTGCGGTAGATAGGTTAGACACCTACTACTCGTATGTAGATTTGTAGAACTGTATTCAAAAACCAATTGTGCATACATAGTACAATTTCTTATTTTGTATTCCATTTGTCATTGTCATTATTTCAGCCGAAAGACGTCCACTGTTGGACATAGGTATTGTATTTATGGGCCTACCGCAACCCTCACCACATATTCATTACTTGTAAATGATAAATGATATTTATTTTGTAAATAGGTTTTAAAATAACACTTTTACACGTCAATATTTTTTTCTTTTCGTCAGTTTAAGCTAGATGAGTCCGGTGTTTCCTAGCTGACTACCCTGAGAAGAAACACCGAAACAAACTCAGGGGTCAAAGTCTCTTTTAAAGTCCATACAGTAACCATGTATTGGTCAAATCATATGAGAACCATGCAGATTAGTGTCCGAGATGGTCTTTTGAGGAAAGAACCATACAGATTTGAGTGGACCTGTCCAGTCAGTGCAAGCATTTGTCAGTATTCGTGTAGCTCAAACTTAGGACTACTAAGGAGCTCAACGACTTGACGATCAATACCAAAGAAAGGACATTTGTGTAGGCCGCATCAAATACTCAAATCTGTCAGACATCATATTAAAATTACGGAAAAGGAAAAGTAATCGACATAGTCCTCACATTCACAATAATAAAAAATAAAAAAAATACAAAAATGTAACTGCAAAATAAATTATTGCAAGTCCAAAGTTAAAAATAAATAAATAAATAAAAAATAAAATACAACTACAATAATAGTGCTGGAGCAGGTCAATCCCAAGCCGTCTTATCCTCAAGATACTCCTTAACAGTATAAAAAGCCTTTTGACAAAGTTTTCGCTTTACAAACAATTTAAATTTATTCAGGCTAAGTTCTTGAATGTTACTGGGAAGCTTATTATAAAAGTGTACACATTGGCATCTAAATGAGCCCCCAATTTTTTTGAGCCTGGTTGTAGGAACCACAAATTTATGTTTGTTCCTAGTATTAACGTTATGGATATCACTGTACTTTTTAAACATGTTTTTATTTTTATGCACATACAAAATATTATCAAAGATGTATTGACAAGGCACAGTCAATATATTAATGTTTTTAAATTTATCTCTTAGTGAGTATCTAGGACTTAATTTATAAATTGAACGAATAGCCCTTTTCTGTAATACAAAAATTGTCTGAATGTCGGCGGCATTTCCCCACAGTAGAATGCCGTAGGACATGACACTATGAAAATAGCTGAAATAAACTAAACGGGCTGTCTCTAAGTCAGTTAAATTACGAATTTTTCTGACAGCGTATGCTGCAGAGCTAAGTTTTTTAGACAATTTATCAATGTGAGGACCCCACTGAAGCTTAGAATCTAGAGTAATACCCAAAAACACTATGGTATCTTCAGGACTCAAATCTTTACCTTTTATTTGTACACTAGTTTCAACTTGCCTAACATGAGGCATTGTAAACTTAATAAATTTGGTTTTTTTTTCATTTAAATGCAGGTTGTTGACGTTAAACCAGTGTACTATTTTAGACAGAGCAATATTTATATCGTCAGTATTTGACTGCTGACGTTTATGTTTAAACAAAAGTGAAGTGTCGTCTGCAAACAACACTATATCGTGGTAATCCTTTATTAGGTAAGGTAAATCATTTATATAAACTAGAAATAAAAACGGGCCAAGAATTGAGCCCTGGGGGACACCCATCGTTATAACAGATCCATGTGATCTTTGCCCGTTTATATCAACTCTCTGAATCCTATCACTGAGATAAGATGTAAGAAGATCCAGAGAGGAGTTACGGATCCCGTAATGGTGGAGTTTCCTGATTAAAGTTTTATGGTTAACACAATCGAAAGCCTTGGACAAATCACAGAAAATGCCCAAAGCATCGCATTTGTCTTCCCATGCGTTATAGATATGTCCTAAAAGTTCAACACCAGCATCGGTTGTTGAACGACCCCTTGTAAAACCGAATTGCTTCGTATGTAACAATTTATGTTTATTAAAAAATCTTTGTAACTGTTCTAGAATAAGTTTTTCAAATATTTTACTAAAGGTAGGTAGTACTGAAATGGGTCTATAATTCGTGGGGTCTGTTGTACTACCCGTTTTAAACAATGGCATTAATTTACTATACTTCATTAAATCAGGAAACTCACCACAATCAATACAACTATTAAAAATATGTGCTAAACTAGGAGCTACAACGTTGATAATCGATTTTACAACATTCACAGAATTTCCCCATAAATCTGTTGTCTTTTTGACGTTTAAAGTGTTAAAAGTTTTAATTATGTCTCTGTAGGTTACATGTTCAAAACTAAACTCGGAATCGCAAACTTTAACATTTTCTTTAAGCAGAGACTCTGCAGCAATGGGTGATGAGTTCAGAGATTTAGTTGTTAATATGGGGATCTCTGAAAAGAAGTTTTCAAAAGCCGCAGCAACTTGAGAGTCCGATTGAATGACATTGTCGTCTATTACAAGTTTATAGTCACTACATTGTTTTGTAGATCTTCCGGTTTCACTGTTTATAATATTCCAAGTCGTTTTAATTATATTATTACTATTTTTTATTTTGGAACTCAAATAACGCGACTTTGCAACAGAACATACTTTTTTAAATAATTTGGAATAATTTCTTACGTACAAACTAAATTCAGCAGTGTTAACATAAATCTTTTCATCATATAACTCATAAAGCCGATTTCTACTTTTGTGAATACCAACGGTAGCCCATTCACCAAAAGATGCATTATTGTTAACTGAAATAGTTTTAGGTATAAAGGTGGCATCAAATAGCTTACAGTAGGTATTAAAAAAGCTTTCATATTGATGATTGATATCATCTAGGGTTGACAACATAGGTAGCTTATCAGCAAGTTTAGTTTTAAAAGTTTCTAAACGACTCACAGTTTTAGGATTGACAGTGATATTCTTTTTAACCACTTTGTTGTTTGGGTTTTCAAAAGTAATTAATTGACCACAGTGATCAGATTCTAATAAATTTATAATTTGTTTGTGGCTTGGGACAACATCTGTATAAATATTATCTAAGCAAGTAGCACTAGTAGGAGTTATTCTAGTGGGCTCAAAAAACAAGTTAACAAGATTGTAGGACTGAAATAAACTTATAATTTTACTACATAAAGCTGAGTTTTCTAACAGATTAATATTAAAATCACCACAAGTGATTATGAACTTGTTTGAGTTGGAAATCTTATGAAATACTTCATCCATTACTTTTTCAAAACAGTCATACAATCCAGAAGGGGGTTTGTACACACTTAATATAATAAACTGGTCCAACTCAATACAGGCTATTTCTATTGACCGCTCAACAGACAGACTAACAATATCTTTCCGTTCTTTATATTTCAGGTGGTTATTTACTAAGATCAATGAGCCACCACGTATGGCATCAATTCTACTAAATGAGCTACCAACCTGGTGATTACTAAAATTAAACATGAGCTGGTGGCTTTTCAGCCAATGTTCAGTTATACATAGAATATCAATTTTATTACAATTAAGAAAAAGTTCGACTTCTAAATCTTTATTCATTAAACCTTGAATATTTTGATGCACCAGATTGATGCTATTTAGTGACTTTGATACTTGAATGGACTGATCATTATTCAACAATATATTATTATTGCTAGAGATTGACTCTGTTGTCTTACTTTCTAATTTAAATAAATATTTGATGCCAAGTTATCGGCAAAGTCAGTAGTCATGTCATTGCGTTGCTCAATAGGAGCAATTTGTTTAGCCAAGTTCTTGGCTGTAATAAAAAAATAATATGATAGCGACACAGCTATCTGTCTTCTACATGATTTTGAAAGATAGTAATTATCTACAAGATATCTATCTTTTCTCAAATAAAAATCAGTGCCAACATAATTGTTGGTGTCAATCAAATGAAATAAATTATTATTTAACATCATATTGTGTAAAGTAATGTTAATCTTATATCTAATGCTATTTTCTTCCTGTGGCAAACTTTTGCTATATGGGAATGTGAACATCACAATTTTTGCTACACTCAGGTTACATAATGTTCTATAATATTGGAGCAATTCTCCTTTGTTCACATAACTTCTATTACCAACAAAAATTAATAGTATACAGTCCTTATCAAATCTACATTTTATAATTTTTTTCATTACATCAAACAGCGAACAGCCAGGCATGCAATTATTTATTATAGAGTGCCCCGGATATTCATTTTTCAAAAGGTGGCCTAAACCTCTTCCAATTTCATCACAAAAAATAACTATTTCTTTATTTATTACCTGTTATGATAAACAATTAGTAATTTCATTGGGCAAACTAACACTAGACTGAGATAATGCGGTATTACATACTGTCAATGAATGGTCTGATGCAGAAGCAATAGATGTTAGTTGACATTGCTCACAATGCGTTTTTTGTGAGCTCACCAGCTTGTTCATCGCCAATACATATTCCCGCATTTGATTTTCAGAAGCATTGTATTTTATGGTCATTGAATTAAGTTTATCTTGAAGCCTGCTTAATTCACTTTGCAGATCTTCTGTGTCAGTTTGGTATTTCTTTGTACTTTTATCTAAATTTGAAGAATATATATCTAATTGTTTCAATAAGTGCAATCTTTCCCTATTTAATTTGACATTTTTAATAAAAAATTTTTGTTTCTTAACCATTTTCTTGGTTTTTACAATGTATTTATTGATTTTAATATACTTTTTCAGTTTATTTTTACTAGTAACTACCCTCACTCTTTTACATGATTTTGAGTCATCATCACAAGTTAAATCTATAGTATAAGAGGGGTTAATTTCTGTAACTAGTGATGGAGCAATAGGCACCAACTCGCTGAACAGACTCTGATTCAGCGAGGCAGTGATGTTCAGATTAGTTGTCTCGAGTTGTGAAATTTGAGTTTTTGCCTCTTGCAGCTGTTGTTGCAATATGTACTTGTGATTCAGAGCATGCTCATACTCTGTACGGCATTGGCTGAACCCGTCCACAACAAGTTGGAGCCTATCTCGGTCTTCAATGGCATCAGTGAGTTGAATATTTAACTGAGCCATTTCTTTTCTTAACTTTTTATTATTTAAGTGGGCTTCTAAGAGGACATTTTCATTGTCATCTATTTCCTTATTCAGTTGGTCACAGTACTCTCGCGACGCCTTCAATTCGCTCAAAGCCAGACTGAGTTTGGACTCCTCCTGACGAGCATAGGCGCTACGAGTCATAGGCATGATTAGGATGTTATAGAGAAATGAAAAGGAAATAGAATAAGACTAGATAAGTTGTAAAGAAGTTCAGAAGATAGTTAGTGAAAAGAAAATGAACTTTAGAAAGTTAAGTTCTGTCACCAACTAACTAAGGTTATGTTTACTTTTGTTCAAATGTCATTCACAACAAATTCTAGGCGAATAAAAGAATGACAAGTATAATAATAATTAAATAAAAATGCGCAAATAATATAATAGTAATTCAAATATAGATTAATGTACCTGTTAACAAGATGACAATGCAAAAATCACTCGTACCGGTAACCACTAACTGTCAAAGTTTTATTGAGATTTTTTCGCTTATTTTTGCACTTTAATACACGAATAAACACTAAATAAGGATTAATATTGTATTTACTTGAAGAGTAAATAGAAATAGGCCTTAAAAATACAGAAAAACAATATATAGGTAAAGTTAAATTTACTACGGACTAATTTTAATCAGCTGTTATGCCTTTAACTTCGGCAAAACATGTAAGACACTGTTATAAACATCTTGCAGTAATAACACCAATTTGTACCATACTCATGTTTCATAAATAAAATAACTTTTAACTTAACTTTTAAATTAACTTTATTGTTTATAGGTTCACGCCTGACCGCTATCTCACCTGATGAGAAGCAACGATGCGGTCGACTTTTATCTTTATCTACCGAACTTCATCCATGATATTCACGTTTTGAAAATCATTACCATTTTAGCCGAAATCAAATCCACTGCTGGACATAGATCTCACTCGAATGACATCGCGTCAACCGGTTCTGCGCTTTTACTGGCAATTTCGCAGTCCTTATCTGGCCATCTAAAGGTGGTCAGGTAGGAGACTTCTACTTTACACTTCGACAATAGTTATGTCCTTTTAAACCTTGATGTCGACGAGACTAACACTAAAAAACTCACTGGAATTCAGTGGCTTTTTATTTCTATTTCTAACTATAGGTTGAAGTATATATATAATTTTCTTAAAACTAATAAATTATTATTATGAGCCCGTTGTGTCCCACTGCAGGGTAAAGCCCTCCCTTCTGTTATTCCATTTTTTTCTGTCCTGAGCCCTTATGGCCAATACTTAAAACAGGACTCCAAATCGTCACGCCATCTCCATCTTGGATTACCGCTTCATTAGCTCCTGCTAGTCGGAATTCAGTAAGTGGTTGCCTCAGCCCAATACTACAGCGAAATGTGGCAGTTGTGACCTGCCCAGTTCCATTAAGAGTAACTTTAGACTTTAATAACATCTACGACTCACCCCTGCTCGTTGTAATCCAGACTCGTGATGACGATTGACTTGATGTCGAAAGGGATGTCCGGAATGCTTCTACATGCAACGTCGGATCTAAAATAAGAGGATGGTTAGGGAATGGAAGGTCAAGGAAGGTAGGTAAGGAAGGTACTTGGGTAGGTAAGGTGGGTAGGTAAAGTTGGTAGGTAAGGTTGATAGGAAAGGTGGGTGGGGGAAAGTATAACATGGACAATTGGATATTTGTCTGCGTTTTTCTTGGCGCAGCTATGAAGCACACACAGTGTCTGGTTTTTTTATTGACTGTTACTTTATTACTTTATTTCAGTTGTGTGATCTTGATGGCTGTCGCCAAATAAAGCGAATTGCGGAAGAGAATTCCAGAGGCGAACACACGAACAGTAAAAGATCCACTGTAACGATTTGAGGAGTGAGGAGGGAAACGAAAGAGGATTACTAGCGACTAGGCTTTCCTCTCGGAACAAGATACTCAAAACATTTCTGAAGACACAAGGGGGCGATAGAGTTATGAAGAGCAGACGACAGAAAGTAAAGTAGCAATCCCGACGCCGCCGAACAGACAGCCACTTCAATTACCTTGGAAATTCCCACACAAAGGCGTACTTTCGAAGGTAAAAAATGAAGTAGGTACACCAATTCTACAGACGCTCCAGCTTGTCAAGGAGTTCCTCAGTCACATCAAGGAAGTAGACAACAGTGCACTCTAAAAGAGATAGAAGAGACTGAGCAAGATTAACTTTAGTTGAGAAATGCAGGAAATGTTGTTGTAGATTCATTCCATAGTTTTTAAGTTTTTCAGGCGTTTTATAATACTCGTATATGTAAGGATTATGCCAGTTATTTATTTATTTAATCTTCTTGTACTGTAGTGGTACATAGGCGGACTTAATGTTACAAGGCTTGGCAATAATGAAAAGAAGTGCTCTTTAATTTAGTCTACAAAATGTACTGCTTCTAAAGCTTTTGATACAATCGATCCAAGACCCAACAGTGTAATTTCAGTAAAACGATCTAAAATCATTTTGCATTCCAAGTCCCCAATACACTACAATCGAAGTACATTAAACTGAAGAGCTGCCAATCATAGACGGATCACTGTCCGTCGTACCAGCCGGTCGCCGGCCGAAACCGTAGCTCCGGGCGCTATCCACGGTAGCGAGACGGAACGGACCGGACCGGATCCGAACGGACTGCATTACGGCTCATTAGCCAGGGAAACTTAGTCATTTCGCGTAACCGCCGGCCAAACGAAACTACAGTCTATTTTTAAATGACCACACATTGAAAGTGTAGTGAATTGTTTTCTGAGAATATGTTTTCTTTTGAAACGGTAGTAGTGAAGTGGAAATGTTGCTTTACTTTCAGGAACAGATTCATAAGTATACACGGATTCTCTAAAATATCAAAAAAATAAAAGAGCCAGATTGCGTGATAGAAATCTAGATCGCCAGATAGGGGTTCAGACTAGTCTTGGGATGATTTCAGAAAGATATTTTTTTTTTCTAAATTGTTCTTATAAAGAACTAAATAAGGTTTAAAATGTATGATAAATCATAATTCATTAATTACCTGTTAAAATATAATGTTGGTGTGACACTTAAAAGTAGAAAGAAAATAACAAAAAATGGTCGTGTGCCACATCCAATGAAATATATTGACGTGCGAAGTGTACCAGTGTGACAATACTGCAGTAACAACGTTGAGAATAAATATTTTCTATCTTATGAAAGCGAAAGTTCTACTTTCATATAAAATCATACCAGCTTTAACTGTTTCACTTTACAACTTATAATATTTACACTTTATAACATTTATAATTGTGTAGATCAATAAAATATGATAAATTAATCTTTTTAATTCTTTATTGTACACGAAACTTAACATTAATACATAAAGTGTAAAATCACTGACAATTCCTGTAAAAACGCGCTTGACTCAACAATTTGTTTTCTGTGACAATGACTATATTTATGATATAAGCTATATGATATCTGTATGCTTTTCTTCGTATTTTTTTTTTTGGATCCTTGGGATCCAAAAAAAATCATGGTAACAAAAAGCAGACATTACGAACCGAAATTTTAAAAATTCATAATCCTACAAATTCTAAGCCAAAACTTATTTTGTTGCAATCGAATTTACTAAAGGCAAAGAGAAAATGTAACCACTGTCGGCAGACTTACACGTAAGTAAACAAGTAGCTTTAGTTATAGATAATTAAAACAAACTTTCTAATTGTATAATCTCGATTTGTATTAATGAATAGCCAACGAAAGGGAGGCATTGCTAATCAAGCCTTGTTCAATAGTAAACATCCCACAATCGAGCAATTAACGGCAGATAGATAACAAATGTATTAACCGTAATGGTTTGGACTACAAACTTAATAAACGTAACAACTAAGATAAGTTTCTAATAGATTAATCTAAAAGAAAGGATACAATTCTTGAAAAAGATGACGAAAGATGATGATGATGGATTTATTAACCGTAAGGGTTTGGACTACAAATTTAATAAACACTAGCTCTTGCCCGCGGCTTCGCCCGCGTAAATAAAGTATAGCCTATGTCACTCAGGAGTAAAGCAGCTTTCTATTGTTGCTAATTTTTTTCCAATCGGACCAGTAGTTCCAGAGATTACCTCCTACAAACAAAAAAATAAAAAAACAAATTTCCCTCTTTATTATATTAGCGTAGATAACAACTAAGACAAATTTCTAATAGATAACTAAAAGAAAGGACTTCTTGAAAAAGACGACAGGAAGTATGCTTTTAGACAGACAACGGCTACAAACAATGCGGATGAAAATACCAAATAAACAAATATTTGAATGAAAAGGATATAAAGTCTAAAAGGCCCAAGAAAACGATATCTTGATCGTAAACTAATCTGCCACAGTACACAAAAGTCTTGTACGCCACATTAACTGCAACATAAAACATTCCACCTCTTTGTTAGAAAACGCTAACATTTTTATAAAATACACTAAGCCCAAAAGCCCACGCTTCATCAAAACGCATTCTGCCCCCATAAACGCCATCAACAACTTTAGAAACAATTTGTAAACCATAAAGTTTTCCTTAATTTGATAGCTGCACATCAATTTGTTCCCCGGCGTGGACCGAAATAGACAAAAGCCGCTAAGGGACGGCCACTAATTGACACTATCTCTGTTTTTATAACCGTTGGCGTTGTATCGAACCCTTCAATTAACAGATATTGTGGCTTGGTGCCGCAAATAACAAACAATCAAAAGAACATTCCCCAGACGAGTACGGCTTTTACTTTTATTAATATTTGTTTTTCTGGATCAGGAAATGTGGTTATAGAATTTTGTAGTCCTTATGCCATACCCTTAGGTTAAGTCTATGAACAGTGATGTTATATTATGAATGCATTTAGCTGAATACAACGTATCAATGGATCTTCTTTAACACATTTGTTTAATTCAACACTTCTGTCTGACAACTCATAAATAATACAAGACCAATAACACAATTCCAACGAGTATTTCATCGCCTAACATGTCAATATCGCTGCGGGAAAACATGTAAGGTGTCCCAGAAATTGCGTTCAAGTACCATAGAGTAGGTAAGTATTGACCGTAAACTGTCAAACCGTTTGCGCGGGAAGACAGCCAGAGCGACGCCATATTAGTCAGTCTGTCAGTCGACCACCTGGGTAGTTACTAAAACACTATTTTCTAATTTATGTGAGTGCAATCCCCGCATCCTTATTTACTCTGACGTTATCTAGTAAATCGCTGAGACCGGATTTGTGTCGAGTAATTACTTTGTAGTTTAGTAGACGGTTTTGACGGACTTATTTCAGTCTGTTATGCAAGAGGCTGATTTTGTTATTACTGTCTACGGTGTCTTAGTCAGAGCAAGCGTCTCGGCGCCATGATTATGGTTGGTTTCATGAATCTTGTCCCTACCTAAACATGAGGAAACATGATTCAAGACAATGATGACTGAAATACAACCGCAATGGGAAATCGCATATTATCACTAAGGTGTATCTATAGGTACCTTACCATGTCAAAATTGGGAACTTGTTGAGAGAGTAAATAGACTGTTCAGCAACGCAAAACACGATAATAAACAAAATATATCAAAGTAAAGAATAGACAATTACAAAAGAACAATGTTACCCTTTGCTTTTGCACAAGAATTTTATTCGTATCATATTTACTTAATTAAAAAGTATTTATGACAATATCTTAATAGGAATTATGCAAAAAGATCAATAGTAAGTAACATGACTAAGAACAAATATTTCATTTAACTTTTTTTTTTATCACAAATATATGTACTTTTTAGAAACGAAAGAAATTAAAAGAACTTGCTGTAAAAAACGCGAACCGTCGCCGCGTCCTTTCCGATTTTCTTTCTAATAAGGGTCGAATTGTCAAAGGAATGTTCAAGAGTCACCTTTCAAACAGGAGAAAATGACATGAATTTAAGTTTGTGCACATAAACTAACAAGCCATCCAATCAAATCCGCACCTGTCAGCAAAAATTCTCAATGCAATCGATTCGAAGAGAATGCAACAGGAATAATATTCAAGAGTCACCTTTCAAACAGGAGAAAATGACATGACTTTAAGTTTGTGCACACAAAACTAACAAGCCATCCAATCAAATCCGCACCTGCCAGCAAAAATTCTCAAGGCAATCGATTCGAAGGGAATGCAACAGGAATAGCTATCAGCGAAGATTGCGGGCTTGCGGGTGACCGCAGGCAGACGTTCAGCCGGGCAGTCAGTCGCGCGAGTAGCCGACCATGTAATGGCGGCGCTTCCGCGAGGGTGTGCCGCCATTGTCTCGACTCTCCAGCCCGCCGTGCGTGACCGCCGCCCCCGCTTCTCGACAACTCCAGAAGCTTCCGATGATGCAGTGTTTGTTAGCGAATGTCATCCACTCGACCTTGTTGTTATTACGACAACAAATCGAGACTGGGGATTTAGTAATTTCTGGTCTATAAACGTCTAGGTTGTTAAGTTTCCTGATCTTGGCTGATAGGTACTGAGATACTGAACAAAACGTATATTTTCCAATAAATTTTGTGGAGAATTGGTTTGCGATTATTATCGTTAAGCTTGGATTTGACCACGTTTTCATTCGATGGTAAGCGATGATGTGGGCGAAGATGGAGCACACTAGCCTAGAAGTAACTTATTCACTCTTGACTGAAAGACCTTGTGTGTGACCAGCAAGGAATTCCAATTTTTCGCTGTAGGTAAGCATAATAAATATACATTTTCCCAAAACGGTACGTATGTACGGTACGTATAACAGAACGTTTGGGTGGGATGCCCACAATATACCGTATTGTTGCCGCATAGATTTATTGTGATTAGGTATAGTTACACCCTATTATGATGATGATGATGATGACACCCTACACGTGTTTACAGTATCAATCTGTCCACTATAAGCTCCCTAACACGAAATGTTGCCATAATAAGTCACTAATTCCATATTGAACGGCTCAATTACTAATAGGTGAACCCGTGAACCGGAAGACCCTCAACCCATGGCAGGTGTAAACAGAATCATATTTAGCTGAAACACAATATGCACTTATAGCAGGAGGCACCTCGCATGCACCGCGTGTAGACCTGCAGGGCTTCGCCCCCGCGCTATCCTGTTACCGTAGTCCTGGCGCGCCGTACGACGTGCCTAATCCTGTTATAATTGATCGGGGTAATAGCGTGGAATATTGACGCTTAACGCCCACGATGTGGGTGGAATACGACAATGTTGCTGGAATATGTTATCCTACTACTAATATTGTAAATTAGGTACTAGTTGATGCCAGCAGTTTCACCTGCGTGATAGTAGAGTTATTACCACAACCTATTTTCAGATCTACCAAAAAGATATCATAAATATCGGTCAAGCCGTTTCGGAGGAGTTCGACAACAAAAACTTGAGAAAGGCGATTTTAATAATATGATATCACGAACTAGTGACTCGCGTTAGCTTCGCACGGGTGTTATCTTTGAAATTCGCTTTTCTCTAGATTAAAATGCATTTATTTGGTATAACGTATAAATTGTCGTCTTGAATAACTCTGTATAAAGGTGAAAAACGCATGAAAATCCGTTTACTTAACAGTTCAGTGTAGCCAACGTATAATTCCCCCAAATTTCAACATAGTTTATCAAGGTATCACGCTCAGCACAGTTAATACAACAAAATTTCTAGGTATCATAATTGACAAGAACATCAACTGGAAAGTTCATACAGAAGCATTGACCAAAAGAATTAGTTCATCTGCATATGCACTTTTCAAATTAGCAGCCATAGTAAATGTAGAAGCGCTTTTAACGGCATATCATGGTATTGTAGAGTCTATTCTGAGATTTGGTATTGCTTTTTGGGGAAACTCAACTAATAGGGAAATGGTTTTCAAATCTCAAAAAAAATGTATTACGAGCTATGTTTGGTCTTGACGTTATGGAAAGCTGCAAATCTTTTTCATTAAATATAAAATATTAACAGTCCCTTCTCTGTTTATATACGAGGTAGCAACCTTCGTTAAAACTAACCCAAATTTATTCACCCGTTGTTCTGACGTAGTTATTCGTAACCGTCGAGATAATGATAGACTATGTAGTGTAAGGTCCAATACAGCTCTAATGAAAAAAAGTCTTTTTTGCCTTGCTCCGATGATATTTAACAAAATACCTAAACCTATTAAAGGACTTAATATTAATATACCACAATTTAAAATGCAATTGAAGAAATATCTCATAGAGAAATGTTTTTATAATTTAAACGATTTTTTAAACACTTAACTGCATTTCTGACATTTCATTGTTGTTACCTATTATAATATGCTTAATTATATCTAACTAAAAAACATTAAAAAAAATATAAAATTTGTACACCTTTATAGGTAAAACATGTTAGAACTTATTTATTTTTTTATATATAACACCATGCTTTGCAAACTATGTTTTGTACTGCTTATAACTCATGTTTGAACAAATAAACTATCTTTATCTTTATCTCTTTATCTTCAAACAGACGTCGCGGAAAACTTTTAAATAATCCATGCAAGATAAAAGGAAGTCCGTCAAATTTTTTTTTTTGTGTGTTAATATATTTATCCGTTGTTGTTATTTCTTAACAGATAAATAGATTTGCATGAAATTTTGAACACGGATAGAAAATGCCTGATTTGGGAAATAGACATCGAATACTTTATCCTGATAATAGATATGCTCCCGAGGATTTATGTTGCGTCTTTTATGCGGACGTGGTTGCAGATTGAAAACAAGGCTTATAAGTATAGATTTGGAAGTTTATTAAATTGAGGAAACTCCATTAAGCAACTAACTTGACTGCAAACCAATAGCTGCAATATTTCTCTTTATTCATCAACAGTACAATACAATAGAACTTAAAATAGAGGACATTATACAGGAAACCTGACGCAAACCCCAGCACGAATTAGAAAGGGCCGCAAAAATTAAAACCGTACTAAAATGAAAGGACACAATTCTATTGTGGCAACTTGTACCTTCGACCAATCGCGAATGAGCGGGGCGAATTGTCAAAGACAACAGAACTATTGTCACAGACCGTGTGGCAACTTTAATGACACACTGGGACACCTGGAAACTACCTCTCTGTCTTTATAAGGCCTCCAACGAACAATGCTCGCGGTATGGCGAACAATTTAATATAATAATTATCTAGTCTAAGAGCTCTTTGGAAATTACTCGAGTTGAGTTACTTTTCGGTGGAAAATACTGCGAAATTCAAATCGGTAGATGAGATATTTGGATTTGAATAATGCCCTAAAGTGCATCTCCAGAAATTACTTTGTCGTCGCTATCATCAAAATTTAGCAAAATGGATGCGGCCACTAAGGCCGATATCTGCTAGGGCTGCAGCAGTATTGTTCGATAGACTTGCCAAAGCTCTGAAATGCAAAAGGCTCTTAGGACATAGAACAATTTTAGGTAATAAAAATCGAGAGAAGTCTTTAGCTGATTTCCAGCCTCAGACGACAATCTAGGGCCGAACGATGCGAAAGCGTTACACCGGAGTTCTGGGCCTAAGACAAGGAAGGCACGGTATAGGTTGTTTAGTCAGTAAGAGTCTGATACTATTTCCTGCTCCGCCCAAGAGCGGGCTTCCTCATTCGATTATTTTTACCTACCATAAAAAAAACTCTCAGACGACAAAATGTCAAAGTGTAACAGTAATTTAATATGAACATAGTTCCATATTACTAAAGAAAAGGTAGTCGACCTGCTTGTGAAGCCATATTAACTTCTAAGATTGCTTTGAACCCAGACTATTATACCCACACATAAGTACTCATCAGCCTAGCGTAAGTCCCGGTTGCTACCTTGGCTTTCACCTCGGTGCCCGGGGTCCGCTTTCCTGCCTAATCTTCTCCACTTCGCTCGGTCTTTTGCGTCCTCTGCCTTAAGCCCATTAGCACGCATATCGTCCCTTACGACGTCGATCCAACGCCTCTTAGGCCTACCTCGTTTTCCGGGTCCCGGCGGAGGCGGCATGGCGAGGCATCTGTTACCCACGTAGTCTGCCGGTTTTCGTAAAACGTGGCCATACCAGCGTAAGCGACCCTCCTGCAGTTTATCCGCTATGTCACGGACCTGAAGGCTGCCCCGGATGCGGGAGTTCTTAATGCGGTCTTTCCGCGAAACTCCAGACATCCAGCGCAGCATATTCATTTCCGTGACACGCAGGCTTTGCTTATGTCGCTCAAGTACAGGCCACGCTTCACTGCCATACAGAAGGACAGGCCTAATGATGGTCTTATAGACCTGTCCTTTGAGCCTAACCGGCATTTTGGGGTCACAGATAACCCCCGCCACCTCACGCCATTTCGCCCAGGCCGCCGAGATACGTGAGTCGACGTCGCAATCGACGTCCCCGGACTCGTGGAGCACCGATCCCAAGTACCTGACCTGTTCCGTGCGCTCAACTGTGTCTTCGCCAATGCGAACAGGAGCAGCGTTAGTTGTGTTACAGGCCAAGTACTCGGTCTTCGCCGCATTAATCTTCAGACCGGCCACTAAGGCCGATATCTGCTAGGGCTGCAGCAGTATTGTTCGATAGACTTGCCAAAGCTCTGAAATGCAAAAGGCTCTTAGGACATAGAACAATTTTAGGTAATAAAAATCGAGAGAAGTCTTTAGCTGATTTCCAGCCTCAGACGACAATCTAGGGCCGAACGATGCGAAAGCGTTACACCGGAGTTCTGGGCCTAAGACAAGGAAGGCACGGTATAGGTTGTTTAGTCAGTAAGAGTCTGATACTATTTCCTGCTCCGCCCAAGAGCGGGCTTCCTCATTCGATTATTTTTACCTACCATAAAAAAAACTCTCAGACGACAAAATGTCAAAGTGTAACAGTAATTTAATATGAACATAGTTCCATATTACTAAAGAAAAGGTAGTCGACCTGCTTGTGAAGCCATATTAACTTCTAAGATTGCTTTGAACCCAGACTATTATACCCACACATAAGTACTGCAAATGCAATAAAGCTGTTAATTTAGCATCAACTTGTAATATTAATGATATAATAACCGCTGATGGTGTTTTTAAAACCTAATGGTGCATCCATACCGATAAATTTTATAGAATATAAAATTAATTAATAATAACTAGCGACCCGCCCCAGCTTCGCACGGGTACTGATATTAAATATAATTATTTATGTATGTATTATACACATAAACCTTCGTCTTCAATCACTATCTATTAAAAAACTACCTATCTATCTATTAAAGATTTAAGCATACATAGGGAGAGGCGACTTTGTTTTATACTATGTACTTAATGATAAAATTAATAATAAGTAATTATTGCTTTTTCTTTAAATTTTTACCAAATCTTTAGTGCAAATTTTAATTTACGTGCTTATAAGCGATAGGGATAAGAACGTGTTTGCGAGTATGTGTATTAAGTTTAGCTCAGGCTATATATTTCTACTGTATGTTTGAGATACGATTAATTTTTTTTTCTTTCTTTCTTTATTTCACAAGTCGTAAGTGTATTGAAAAACGTCGTTTGACACACGTGCAGATTTGTCATTGCAGCCCTCGGCTCCATAACACACTCGCCTACGGCTCGTGCGAATTTCGCCTCGGTCGCAATGACAAACTTCCTGCACTTGTATCAAAATGTACTACTTCAATACACTTACTCGAAAACTGCCTCTTATCGCACTCCTATTAGGTTCAATATAGCATGTATATCACCCAAGTGCTTTTTTGAGTTTATCACAACAAGGGCTTTTTTATTCCTTCCTTATCGTCACGGTCACGGGTGATTATTTTGTTTTACTTAGCTTATCGAATCAGGCGCGAGGCATCCCCCAAAGTCGCTGGACGACCCCACGAAATTAGAAACTGACCAGAGCAGATTTGAATGCTGTACTTATATATTTCTTAACTTTCTACTGTATGTTTGAGATACGATTAAATTTTTTTTCTATCTTTCTTTATTTCACAAGTCGTAAGTGTATTGAAAAACGTCGTTTGACACACGTGCAGATTTGTCATTGCAGCCCTCGGCTACATAACACACTCGCCTACGGCTCGTGCGAATTTCGCCTCGGTCGCAATGACAAACTTCCTGCACTTGTATCAAAATGTACTATTGTTGTTGGTCTGATCCATTAAGAAGTCATGAGCTCCTGAACTAAGATCGCAATAAACAGCAAAATTACAAGGTCGTGAAAACGCAAACACCGTCATCTGGGTTGTAGTTAACAATAATATTGCACAATAACACCTAATTTAGACAAATAAAGCACTGAAACATAAACAAGTCGTCGTTCACCCTAATTGGGAGTCTCAAGGCGAGTCTGCGCCTGCGCCGCCCACGCCGCGGAATGTATCTGGAACTGCCTACACCTTCAATTAGACCACAGTACTGTAGAGTACTGTACACGTATATGGGCCGCCTAATATAATAATAAATATTTTAAGAAAACCAGAAGTGAGTCTAATTTAAAAACCAAATAACCAGACACTTTATATTTCCTTTGTAACGGAATCAAAACAAAATCACAAAGAAAAAGAAACCAACGGAACTAGCTTCATTATTGTCAAAAGAAATAACACTAAACAATCTGCTAAATTACAAAATTAGGCAGGTTGATTTTTCAAACGGGGAGCGATTTCCCTTACGCACGTTGACAGGTCCCAAAAATCATCAGAGTGACGCGCGCATGAACTTATCTACTATTGCCGCCACCACTTGACACGCCTCCTTGTTGGCGTTTCTTCACTATTCCTCTAACAGGTTTATAAGCCCAGGATTGGTGCCCGGACAAAGCGACGCGGGGCCGCGGCAGATCACGAAGGAGATGGCGGGACGACCTGGATGTCTCTTGAAAATTGGAACGATAAAGCGGGTAACCGAGATAACGGGAAAGAATTGAGGGAGGCCTTTGCCCAGCCGTGGGACAGCACAGGCTAGCTATAATAATATAATAATTACAAGATCTATTTAGTTGTTTTATTTCCTTACAATTCCTAATTTTATTGTACCTAGTTCTAGCTTTTTTAGGTCCTTCCTTCTTATATTACACCAGATTGTACAAATTTTAAAATATGTCCTTGTGAAATCCTGTTAATTATATTGAATTCTAAACAAAATAAATAAACAACTTTAATTGATACCTGCTTTCCCCTGCGGCACCCGCATCTCTAGTTAGTACCCTGCTCCCGTAGGTTGGAACGTAATGTTATAATTAGAGCCTAAAGCCTTCCTCGATAAAAAGAATTTTTCAAATCGAACAAGTAGTATCTGATGTTAGCGTGTGCAACTACAAAAACAAATTCTTCAGCTTTATAATATTAATATAGATAAACTAGTGCTTGACTGCGATCCCACAGTAAGCAGCCATGCTATCGTTGATGATGAAGCGCACTAGTCTATTAAGAACATTATCCATCAAGAAAAGAATATCCACGATGCAGAATCGTCTAAGGAGTTAAGCAATAATTTAGAGGAAAAGTCATAGAGAACAGCACAACAGTTAAGTATAAACGACGCAATACACATCTAAAACGGATCCATTGTACGTGGAAACACTAAAAGGGTTTCTAAAACGGATTTTATGACAAGCTACCGAGACTGAGGCGCTCGTTCAGCGCATGAAAGCGAAATTACCTATATAATAATGTTCAGGCGCTATACGCAGTTGAATAGAACTATTTGTTTAAGACCAAGCTTTCAGGACTTTCATAGTTTAATGTTACATGATTAAATAATATTAATAATACTCGCCGGAAACGTTTAAAGAGGTTGTTGGGTACCGAGTAAATTGGGGTAACTTTGTCCTTGGGCATAACTTTGACACAGCTTACTAACCAATAGAAACACAAGTAAATAGAGTTTATCATGTTCCTATTGGTTATTTGGCTTGTCCAAAGTTATACCCCAGGGCCAAAGTAACCCCACTTTACGTTACACGATCTTTAGAAAAAAATATTTATCTAGTCCTACTAGCTATTTAAAGCTACACCGCCGCCGAACCGAAATATATGTAAGTATTTGTATGAGAATATGAATAAATCGTTCCAAATACAACCTATGTCCCGTAATCCTATAATTAATAAATTAGTTTAAAAAACCGGACGAATAGTTCTTATAATTAAGTAGGTAGTAAACCTAAACCAAGTGGTTTAAATCAAACGACAATTTACAACTGAAACACAACAGCAGAATTGACGTCCATTGTAGTCCATCAAAACAAACTTCTGACAGTATTTTTTCTCAAAACTGTTGCAAGGAAAATTCTAAATCAGGGTAAATTTACTACGAGCGTCATCATAAAACATTGCTGAAGTGGCTTAAAGTGATTTAGGAACCTATCCTCATATAAACATTGCTAGAGAAATCAACTTGGCCCAGTTGCGTCATCGCGTCCATATTACGTATAAAGGAGATAAATAGTACTTACTTTGTGATAGAGCTCCTCGAATCCTCTGGCAACCCGACAAAAATAAGGGTGGATGACATTGGGACACTGCACTAAAAACACTTTCTTAATTTTATCTACTCAAAAATTTAGCTTACTTTACACTTTAGAACTAACTAAAAATAAAAACGCGATATTTTCAAATTGTCATAATAATTATTATGAATTTATGACGTTTGTCAAATAATTATGTTTTAGAATATCTAGCCAGTGCTGGCGAGTTTGTACGGCACACTGTCGTTTTGCATTTAGGTTTTATGACAAAGTAGACGTGGGTGAGGACTGTAGGTGGAAATCGACCTCGACTCTTACATGATATTAAAGCATAATAACATTTCCTTTTCTAGAAGAGTGATCTCAGGCCGAACTTATTTTAATCTGTTCTACTAACCTTTAATGTTTTATACAAACGACACCGCTTATTTTCAAAACGCGCCTGGACTTTTAGAGAGATCAGGGAGTCAGTGCCGTTACTAGAAATTTCTACGCCTGGTGCGTTTCTATAAGTGCGCCTTAAAAAAAGTCGGTTTTGAATAAGTTTAATCCTCCTGACGCAGGTCCTCATCAGACACGGGTGTTTCGGGAAGTACCTACCTATTTCGAAACAGTAACCTCCTTTTGATGAAATATTTGATAAAAATTTGAGCTTAGGTTGATTTACGTCACTACGGTCTATACCCTGTGCCTGAGTACGGGCACCGGCATTGTAGAAAGTATGAGATTCTTACGTCACTAAAGACACTCCCTGGTAATTACCGAGTTACCTCTTAAAAAACGGCTCTAATACGCCTGTTCTACTCATTCCTGATGATAGGTACTGTAAAAGAATCACCACTGAACCGCAAACACGGCAGCAGGTGATCACAGTGCAGCGGTCTTTTCCACAATACCTCAATGGAAAAAAAATTTTTGAGCGTTCAAAGTCCTCAATTTGAGCGCCCACCAAAAACTCCTCCGGTTTTACGATTGCGAGGGTCCGGGAGTTAGATCTTTAAGAGTCTTTTTGTTTTTGGTCCCAGTCTAAAGGCAACCGCCTTTTTTCACGTTTATAGAGGTGTCAGTGGTGTTTTTTAAGTCCTCCAGTATAAGATTATGAGCGTGAAGGTGCAAATTTCATAAATAGCTTGACGGTGCGCACTGTTCTCGCGCGCCTCGAGGAGTGGTCAGCAAACCGAAGAGGCCTAGCAGGGTCGAAGGCTTCTGGGGCCAAGGGTTGATGCGAATTACTGGGGGGAGGAAGCATATTACTGGGGCCCTGGGATCGAGGATAGGAAGGAACGGAGTAGGCGGTTTAGTCAGTAAAAGTCTGTCACACACGGGCGGGATTCGTCAATGGATGATTTTTACCTACCATAAAAAAGGGTGATACATTTGACAATATTGTTCAATTATATGACTTGTCTCTTATGTAAAGAGACAAGTCATATAATCGATAGAAATTGTCTAAACAATTTCTATCGTTGTATCCAGTGGCTAACCTATTTTTTTCCAGAGATAGTGGGCGTTAAACTCTACTTCTTGGTAAGGTATTAAGTTTTACAATTCGCCATTTTCTATTTACTAAATTTCTACAAATGTATTTGCCCTCGGCTATGCTATTATTATAACGTTTTGAATGTTTTCGTTGTAAGACCGATTTGTTTGCAAAGCTGATATTAATTTGATTACATGCTTTTTATTTATTTTTATTTTATTATAACTGTTATAGTAAAACTGTGTTACTTTTCAATGTTTACTCATAGGTTTTATACCTATAAAAACCTATGACTAAACACAATAATAGTTTCTGTACATAGAAACTATTATAAAATAAGGCTGACTATAAAGCTATTTGTTTGAACGCCCTAATCTCAGGAACTGTTATTTCCAATTGAAAAATTATTAGGTATAGTATTGGAATGTATACATTTGTCGAATAGTAGTTTGATTTGTGTTACTATGTGTCATGTGACACTATAATATACCAAAACCTGCATCGCCCAATTTGAACATAGGTAGACTTACAATTAGGTACAACAGCTCAAAAACATCTATTGGACAATTGCCGAATCAGACAAAAATGTTGTGTGGTAGGAGTCCTCCCTTTGGGGCCTTTACAGTAGCAGCAAGGAATAGCAAGATAACATTAACAATAACGCAAATTTTCAATTGAACAGGGATTTAGTGGCAAATATACTAGTAATAACAGTATTCGCTAAAGAGCGACATCATCTGACGTTACATAGAAACTAAAATTCAAAATCCTTCATATTACAATTCTTATTAGAACATAATATACCACAGTACAAAATCAACTATTAAACAGTTGCCCAAATCAGTCATCCTGGCTCCTCCCAAGGCTCCTCCCAAGGATCTCCAATGCAGATTGGTGCGAATTTAGACTGGTCCGTATACCTGATTGGTAAACCTCCGTAATGAAAGACAACATAGCCTTCTGCCTTCGTGTAACTACATCGCAATAAACCTCATTACTTCTTCAAACTTTCGACCAGCAAATCACCAACGGCCTTAAAGGATATTCTGATCACCAGCATAATTACTTGACCATGCTTAGTAATCTCACTCAGCGTCATCACTGACACAGTCAGTGCTGTGCTGCGTAGTGGTTACAAATTCGCACAGCACTGCAGCTACTCACTGAAACATCATCATCCCGACTCACTAGGGCTTCATCCCGGCTCATTATGGCATTCCCGGAGACAGTTTCAACTCACCGAGAATTGTGCGACTTTTGGTTCGAACTCACAGAAACAAACATTCTACTAACCTAGCACGCATCACGAAAACCATCCATCTCTGATCTCCAGAGGGGAGTAATGTCGCTACATCTAGGGTGTGTCATAAGAACTAAATTCAAAATTCAGGCTGTTTTTTTTTAATTGCAAATTAATAATGCTTGACTGCTATCCCACCTGCTGCTATTCGAAAATATTCACAATTAACTTGTATATCTATACTAATATAATAAAGAGGTAAAGTTTGTTTTTTTGTTTTTTTGTTTGTAGGGGGTAATCTCTGGAACTACTGGTCCGATTGGAAAAATTTAAGCAACAATAGAAAGCTGCTTTACTCCTGAGTGACATAGGCTATATTTTATGTACGCGGGCGAAGCCGCTGGCAAAAGCTAGTTACCAATATAATTACGTATGTACCTAGCTACTACCAGAAAGAAAGTTAAGTTAGCTAGAACAAGCTGAAAGATTGTCGCAGAAAGAGGGTTAAGGAGATGTCTCACTCAGTGTCTGAAAACATAACGCAGTGAAAGCAGTCTTAAAGTGAATTGCATTATTACCATCGAATGCCATCGTCCAAATAATGTCTAGGAACCTAAACAATTTTTAACAAGAAAACTCAATTCTGTTTTTAAGGCTGTCTGAATGTTAACTCATTTACTATATCAGTATCATACATTGTAACTGTCGGTGCTTAATACTCCAACAGAATAGTATCCCGGAGATCTAAACATAGCAATAACCTGAAACTGCAGAACACACGATCAGAGCCAAATCATATCTGAAACACAGAACACTACTTTAACCTGAGGATCTTGACGAATCGCATCACGGACGCAGGCCTACAATTTGCAGATCGTAGCCAAAGAGTATAATAATATATAGGGGAGATCGTAGCTAAGTGGACATCGCAGCGCCATCTATATTTTATGATTCAAATTACATCATCATCGACTAAAGCAAGTAAAGCAACCTTTCTATGTTCTCTGAAAGCAATAATCCAATATAATTATGTGCATATAACTCTACAAAAATAAACTCTCAAGAAATCATAATTATTTTATTCTATTAATCTTAATGTTTTGTCAGTAGCATGACGAGAATGTGCTAAAAGGAAACAACTTGAATTAAAACCCGAGAGATTTTGTGAAATCGTAATACATCATATATTTTTGAACATAATTCAATTAAAGTAGTAATTTTAATTAATGATAAATCTAATAAACATTTGCTAAAATATTTTTTTTTTTTAGACTGTTCAAAATGCCAAGTAAAAAAAAAATAAAACAACAAAAACAAAAGTTGCTTCGTTTCTGAACGAAAAATGATGCTTGACGGGACGGCTGTTGAATGCAGCGGACTTGTTATTCGCTTTCAAAGTGATTTTATTCGTTTCTCTTGTTTTATCACTATGAAAACTGTGTTCGTTCTTTAACCATGTTGAATCAAACATCCACTGAAGCTTTGCTTTCAGCGAGTTACGTCGAAAATTACTTAGATTGTGTTGAAAATCTCCCGAATGACCTGCAAAGACATTTATCGCGTATGCGAGAGCTTGACGTAACATACAGAGGTAATTTTTCGATTTCTACATGTTCTTTAGGCTATAATTGCTCTTACTAAGTATTAGCAGTTGTATAAGTTATTATTATTTGATACAACAGCTTGTAATTATATTGTTGACGTTCGCCTTTCAACCTCATTACGTATGCATACCTATGTATAGATTACGACTCGCAAGTACAAGTGGACCAAAATAACACAAAAACCACTGGTCTGATGTTACTTCTAAAGATGGTTATAAAAAGATTTCATTTCGACTACATTTAACTTGGTGTTTGTGTCTTGTTTTATGTGGAAATAACTCTAGTTATCGAGGTAACCTATCTGATTTTGTGTTGCTATGTGGTAAGATTTGTTTCTATTGTTAATAGAATGTCTTCGTGAGGCGGAGAAGCACCTGGCAGTATGCATAGGAGCCAACACAGAAGAGCGTCGCCGCAGCAGAGCAGCTCTGCGGCTACAGACAGTTCTGGTGGCTGCTCAGGAGATAGGTGATGAGAAACTACAAGTTGTGCAGATACTGCAAGATCTCATTGATAATAAGCAGCGGTCACTTGATGCAGATCACAAAAAATTAAGTGAGTATTTCATCATAAACTATTTTGAAAATATAGTTTGCTAAGTGCTTAATTCATTTAGTCCCAAGAGGACACCAGTGTCCACACACCATAAGCATATTGTATTTTAAGGTACTCAAAAGCCCTAAAAAAAGAGAAACTTAAACATGGACATGAAACATTTCAACAATGTATTTTAATTATAGATGTCAACACATTTCCATAGTTACAACAGATTGTTGTAAGAATACAAATAAACACAACATAATCAGTGTGTTGTTAAATAATATTCTTTTTTCAAAACACTTGTTGGCAAAATCCCAAAAATAATGAATCCTCAACATTAGACAATATACTTACTCTATATTTGTACCCAGTATCTTGCCTGGAGGTTAAGACAAATGGAACAGTCAAGGAAGAGCCAGCACCAGCTCCGGAAACTCTCCGAGCTGCTGAGAAGGAGGTGCCAGCACCAGTGGTCACACCGCAGCATGCACCACCACCTCCGCCTCCTGAGCGCAGCAATGAGAAGGAGAAAGAAAAAGTGGATAGTAGAGATAAGTCAGGAGGTAAGCTATATTTCAGTTCAGTTACTTTTATTATGAATGTACTAATGTAATATTTAAAAAGTTACATTATTGTGAACATATAATTTTTTCTTTGTAGTATGTTTATTTTTATTTGTTTGGCCATCCTTGGTTGCCAGTCCTTTATGTGAAGTCTTGTGTTGCATGGTATTTTAACCTTTTAACTGCCATGATCATGTATATGTCGTGGGCAGACCATAGATTTGATCATTTGAAAATGTGATCGGCAATATCATAAAATGGTGATTTTCTATAATATATAACGTCATCTTCTGACCACTCTGCATTTAACAATACAAATGGCTAAATACATGATCATTTAATGATATGGCCAAACATGGCTAATCATATAGTAAAATAATTACATATTCTAACATGAGAGGTTGTTGCTTTTTGAACACCATTAAATTATAAGAGCATGGTGTTTTTTTTTTTATATGACTATCAAAGTTAAGAGTAAGTGTAGTTTCTCGCATTGATAAGAAATCTCCTTCTCTGTTTAGGCATGTTGTTTGTTTTCTACCTAAGTCTTCATTTAATTTTGCCCTGCATCATCCTCCTGTCATATTTAATTATTGTTGTAAATAATAAATACTAAACTAAATGTATCTCCCAGGTGAGCGATGGTCGAAGCGCGCGAGACGATCACGGACAACAGCCGGTGCGGCCACGGACGGCGCAGACTCCAGCGAACGGGATAGTGAGAGGCATGCCCACAACACTACCCACAAGAAAGGTACGCATATTTATTGAAAACCCCAAATAACAGCGGCATTTTATGTTAGCAGCTAAACAAATATGCTGTGCCATTCATTCATTTATGTTATACCAATATACCTACCTACCACACTTCACATTCAAACAAAAGTCTACGACTAGTGTATGTTGCCAGTGATGACTTGTGGCAATGAGAGCAATGTGCTGTGTCTACACACCCAGCACATTGCTCTCAGAACTAATTGTTGATAGGGACACCATTGAAAGGCCTTCCACAAGTTGGATTGATGAGGGTCACAGACATGACCAATTGTTATGACACTTGGGGAAAACTCTGTCCAACAATGAATGTCTTTCACCCGAAAAGATGTTATTATACAGTATGTTTTTCTACATTCTAACATCTCTTTAATTTTCTTTTCCCAGGTATAGGCAAAAAGAAAAAACGCAAAGCGCGCCAAGCAGCACAACGTTCAGAAACACCGCCTGAAGAAACAGATGCCATTGATCCTGATGAGCCTCGCTACTGCCTCTGCGACCAGATATCCTTTGGCGAGATGATCCTCTGCGACAACGATCTCTGTCCCATCGAGTGGTTCCACTTCTCCTGTGTCTCACTAACAACTAAGCCCAAAGGCAAATGGTTCTGTCCCAAGTGCCGTGGCGACAGACCTAATGTCATGAAACCTAAAGGACAATTCTTAAAAGAACTAGAACGGTATAACAGGGAGAAAGAAGAGAAAGCATAGTCTACACTGGGTCAGTAGCATTAAGGTTCATGTGGATTTGAAATTAGTGAATACATCTGCAATTTATGATGGTGCTTGTGGTAGCTAAAGTGTGTATTTTAAATGAAACTTTGGGTGTACCCAGGAAGTGAGAGTTCCACTTCACCCTTTTTTTGAGGTGGGTAATAAAATAAAATTACTTGTCTCACTCTAGGATAGAATGAGAGGATCTGTCAGACTATTACTGACTAAAGCTGGCCCTTGTTCTTTTATTTGTCCTTCTTCAAACTGACTGACAGTTGTATAGAATAATGAAATGATTTTAAAATCTATTCTATCTTCTTGCAGCTTAGTCTCTTCATTCTCAAACTTTTCTATCATGGCTAGTTGCTAATTTATATTAAAACCTAGAGATGAGGCAATCATTTTAAATTAGCTCCAGTATTCTAACTTTTCGATTTCGTATAAATCGTAAAAACAACTCAAAAATCTCAAATTTCGAGTTTGCTTTGCGAACTTTATTATAATTTTCTGCGTACCAGAATAGATTGGTTTTGGCTTTGAGTCCCAGAAAAACTGAATTGACTACATAATTTATTTATTTATTATATACTTTATTGTAGGCACATATAAGAAACGTAGATAAAAAAAAAGTTATTTCTAAAATACATGACCACATTCCGCGATCTCTTCCAGGCAACCTGGAATGGACAGTAACTGTCATAACATGATATGAGGCTGCCATAATAAGCACCAACTTTTATTACTTTTATAGTTACAGATACATACATATGCTATATAATAGATACATAATTACATACCAAAAAATATGGGCAATAACAATTGATAGCAACCTTCGATAATCACAAAGACAGGTAGTGTTCTTTAACATCTAATACAATACAGAAGTTAGGTTAGGTTCTGCGAATTTTAGCGCTTGTGCACTAGTACAAAAATAAAGGCTTTATAAAAATAAATGCCAATAACAGTTTTTAACAGCAATCACAACTGCAAATTGCATTAATTTGTTTAAACCATTTATTTTTTTACGAGTTTTCAAGCGCTAAAATTCGTATAGCCTAACTTCAGACCCACTAAGATCCGATAGCCGTGCTGTAATATGGTTTCATTTCTTCTGCACCTTAGCAAATAAATGCTGGGTACGCCCATGAAAGAAGCCCTTCTATTTTAATGGAGGGCGCAGAAAATTGCCAAAGTAAAGCATACAAAATTGAAAAAATCAAGCACCAGCTCAATTTTATATAAAATAAACCAGTATTCACTTGTTTCCAGTCCATATAAAGAGACAAAGTTTGCCTTGAACACTTTCAAGTATTGAAATGTGATTTAAATTTTATGAATGTTCAGTTCTTTCTACTGTGTCGAGTGGTATGGCAGCTCCAGTTTACTGCCGTGAAGCTACGTAAACAGGCGTGAACGTTAACGTGAACGGTTATCGTAACGGCTTGTGTAGTTTATTAATGGCGTGAATTCACGGCAGTAATTTGGAGTTTTTAGTAGTGACGTGAAGTTACGAGAATTATTTGACGTACGGTTAGTTGAATCTCCACAGCAACACAGGCTAGAAGTCATCGAATCTATGTTGTTAATTTGACTCCGCGATTTGACGAAATGTTGTAAATATATTAGTGTTACGGTCAAACTCGGAACTCTAAGTACAGTACGGCATAACTTTATTTGCGATACGGCATCTATTCAATAGAGAAGTGCATTCTTTATTAGAGGTTGTTGCGAACAGATTTAATTTCTTACATTAAATAAGTTATATTGAATATAAGGATTAATAAATAATGCATAGTTGTTTGATTTTAATTGATTTTAATTTTCCCTTATCCTCATTTCTATAGCTTTGGTTGTGTGATTGGTTGCTGCGCTGCCGCGCTGCGTGTCGTGTGTTCAGTTCCCGCGCGCAACTAATGTTTCTATGGCCTACGATGAGATGAGTTTAAATGTTTGAGAATGATATAGTAGTATCTCCTAGTATAGGGCAATGCTTTTAAAAAGATAACATATTTTTCAAAACTGCATCAATTATATAAATATTATATATAGGTATAATTGAAAAAAAAACTGGGTCTTTTGTTATATGTGGTAAATTTATTTTTTATTATACTGTAAATAATAAATAATTTTATACACATAAATCTTCTGTATGTGTGTTTGTCACCTAACTCTTAATCGGCTTGACTAATTGATAAGAATAATGAATGGTAAGAATATGGATTTTGTGGGAGGTGCTGTCAGATGTTTGACAAAAAGCTAAATTTCGGACAAGACAAGGACTGCCGGGCCGCATTATAAACACTGATTGTACAAGAACTTTCATAAAAAATAATAATGTTTTTATAAAGAGTTGTAACGTCAGAATGTTGATGTGTTCGCCGCAATTTGTTGATTAGATAGATTTGATACCCAGATAAGATAGCTATGATTTGGGCATGACTAATACTAGCCTATTGCTGACAAGGCCTTGACTGACATACCTATTACCTACACAATGTCCTCAATAACATATATGTGGAAGCTTTTAATTAGCAATTGTCCGCTAGCATAAAATAAAATATTCATTTTTGTTAAGTCTGTAAGCTTTCTGTAAAATAAAGTAAATAATAAATAAATAAATATTATTTACAAACAAATAATACTAAAAAGAAATCTGTTTCCAAAAAAACCATCAAAATTGTATCGTTTTTCTTTAAGCCAAGTAGGTACCATCGAAGACACTTCCGCGTGACCACAGCTAAGTTCATTTTTGCTTGCAATCGAAACGAAGACTAAAGGTTTGGCGCCGCGCCGTAGGGTTCAAGCGATTTTTGTTTAAGTTGTCAGGCAGAAGTGACACGCTTGATTTGCACGTAGGATGACGTCATGCGTCGTGGATCAAGTGTAGCTCTACAAGTCTAGTTTCCAAATAAAATGTATGGAGACCGACGCGCCAACGGCGTCTGTGGCACACTTATTTGCAGTGTAGTATTGCGCTCCTTTGTAGTATTTTGGACACGTTTGTACCTACATAATTGGCAAAAATAAGACACTAATTCAGTATACATTATGTCCTTTATTTTATATATGAATTATACACAAATCGTCTAGTTACAATAGTTACCATGCAGGAAACAAAACAGTATAATATTCTTCAAATAAGTCTCATAAAACATCTAAATACATAGTCCACACATACTACATCTATTACGCTATAATATTAATAATTTGTCATAAATGCCATTATTATATTTAAAATGCTTCTAAAATCAAGGTTAATATTTGTTTATAAAATATTGCAATGGCTTAAACTTTCGACTAGATTTATTATTATAATTAAGTATCTCTATATTGCAAATTAATCGTAATGTAAATACTTTAAACAGGATCTTTAACAGTAGTAAAGTTGTAGAGATTCTAACATAGTGAAGTACCATACTTATAAATAGCGTGTAAAGAGATTAAAATGGTAAATTAAGTCGTCATGTTCACTAAACTCATACACCAATGGCTTGATAATACTTAAGAACTCAGTCGTTCCACAAGCTTATTCTACTACCCAAACATGGCGTATTCACTCAGCACTCATCATACCCCAGCAACAATAATCTGCAGCCCGTCAATCACAAACCGAACACAATAATAGATGGGATAACATTACGGAACTAGAAAGTCAAATGAATAACTGAAAGTCTAAACTGTGTTGTTAGTTTCAAAACTACGATTGCATGTTTTTTTTTTGTTAATTCATAAAAAATCGTCACACAACACACAAAAATATACTAAATAATATCGTTAATAATTTGAATGCACTTGTTCCATCTAATTCCAATATCAATCAATATCAAAAAAACGTTAACTATACGGCAAGACACAATAATACTTCTAGTGTAAGGTAAAAATATCGAGCCGATACTTTTAAGTACACTTCATTTAAGATTCCAATACACACTTAAAACGATTAATTTGTGACAAAATAATAATTATAAATATGACACTAATTTGAACACAAATACTAATAAATTAACCGCTACCATAGGCTATTGAAGTACCACAAAATAATATCGTGCACGTTATATAGCAGCACAGGGACTAGGTTTCTAAATCAAGGATTGATTAAGAAAAGACAAGATAAGTAAAGTCGTATTTTCAGATCACATTATTGCAGGAATATTTGTTAGAAAAATTGTGAAGGTTTCAATGAAGATTTATACCAAAAAAATGGAGATAAAGTACACTTCTAGAAAGAAAGTTTGCAATTGCAAATTATTTAATAAGTAATAAAGTATTGAGTATTTAAAATACCCCCCACATAAATTCGAGATTCAATCCTGATTTAGAAACCTAGCCAGTAATTATATCTAGTTTGTTCTAAACATTTCTTCGCTACTTAAATTAGGCCGTCGCATAATAGGGGGAACTTGAATGGCCGATTACAGTACTGTGTCGTTGAACATTATACCCATACTCCGTGAGGATTCTTGTTGGTGGGTGCTGCATTTTCCAGCTGTCTCGGAGACCCGATGATCCTGCGGGCACTCCCTGCTTTGCACAGCCCTGTGGATAAAAAAAATAATTTGTAAAAAGAAATAATAATGCTCTTGCACAGTATAGTGCCGTTTATTAAGACAACCGCGACGCGAGAACACCTGCAACATATATCAATTTAAAAGAATGCGGAACTGGGTGTAAAGTTCCACATACCTACGTTGAAAAGGTAGGAATCTCCGACCAGACGGATGTTGTGTCAGGACCGGGCTACTGCCCGATAATTGATTTCAAACAGTTGTAATAATTATATCCTATTCGCGCGGACAACTATGATGTAGGATAGTACCTATGGTGCGACACACTACTTCTATTATGTTGGATTCGCTAGAGAAACTTCAAGAAGAAAGTATGTTGCAGTTAATATAAAATATGTAGTTACAAAAAACGCTTGAGGCGCGCGGGAACAGTGCGCGCCGTCGACGACTTGGGCTCGGTCCGGACCGTTACTAGACGACCACGACAAAGCAAGCTACCCATTGCACGCCGTCCGCGCCTACGGTGGGTCACATGTGTTTGTAGAGGCACATCAAAAACGTATCTATACATACCATCCAAAGGATGTCGCAGCTCGTCCACGCTGCCGGTGAGGCTCTGCAGGTTGGCTTCCTTCATCTCCTGCACCAGCCGCTCCACTTGCCGCTTCTTCTCCATTATGGCATTCTCCAGCACTCCCACCTGAGGGCAATGTAGCTTAAACCTGACTCATACAACAAGAATAAGCCTTAAAATCTTTATAGATATGAAGGGATCAAAAATATGAGATGACGCGTTAACGGTTTTTTTTATTACTGGTGCTATAAGAAATGGCTTAAATTCGAGAACACTGGACGAAATAAAGAGGATATAGGCTAAATATAGTAATCTCAATTTTCACTTAAGTTTATTTCGGTCTATACACGATATTCATAAAAAGTATTCAACAAGTGATATCGGCACGTATTTACCAATGGAGACGTACGACGTAATTAATAATCATCCAATGACAATTCCGCTTTTGGGCGAAGCATGAGATAGTGTCAGACTTTTTACTGACTAAACAACCCACCCCATTCCTTATTTGCCTTTTACACCAGGGCAAAGCCGAAGAACACCCTCGAAGTAGACCCTTGGCCCCAGAAGACTTCGACCTTGCCTGCTGGCAAGCTGAGGCTCTACGATTCCATTTTGGTTAGAATTTGTGCCACAAATCAAATATATTGGTACTTACACCCGTACAGCCTTATTGTGGGCTTTGCACACAAATACATTTTTAGGCCCAGCACTTTTGCCTGTGCATTGACATATAGCAGTACTAGTCAGCCAGTTTCTTCTTTTATATACATATTTATAAACATCATATATCAGCATAAAAAAACTAGGATTCCATAACAAATGCCTGTAGTAGAAAATGCGCCATACCTCTCTCTTCAAATTCTCGGCGGTGAGATTATTAATCTCGGTTGCGTGTTTGGCTTGCTGTATCTGACTCTGTAAACTCTCCATTTCAGCGAGCATTGATCGCTCCAGCGCTTGCCTGTTATGAGAAGAAAACCATCATGAGATATATCCATAGTAAAGAGAAATTAATAATTAATTTAGCTTGTAGTAGCATTCTGCATTTAACATTTCGCCTACCGTAATTACAAACACAATTAAAATACAATAGTTGTGCGGACACCAGTGTCCTCTTGGGGTATTAATGAACTATAAATAGCCAAAATTTATCGTTATAAGTTTAAGTATTAGAAACTATATATATAAATATATAGCATATAGTTATAGTTTCTATAATTCTAATCTAATTATATATTTAGCTCCTGTAGCTTGTAACGGTAGTTTATATAGCCTTTATTATAGCCTACAGTCTACCTCGATAAATGGGCTAATTAACACAGAATTGTTTCAAATTGGACCAGTACTTCCTGAGATTAGCGCGTTCAAACAAACAAACACTTCAGATTAAGTAAAGTACGATACTACAATAATTGTTCCTAAAGCTTAGGATCAGCGCGATTGGTATGAAAACGTTAAATAAGTCCTACACTGGGTTGAATAGGCGAAGAGCGTCAGACTTTTACTTACTAAAACACAGTGTATTGCCTTTAGGGTTCCAGAGCCGCGGTAACGGCCTTTAAGGTTTGGTCAATTACATAGTATGCGGAGCATAATGGATAGCTAACATTTTTACCACTGTATGAGTTAATCACAAACCTTCGTGCCAACATTTTTAGAATTTTTGTATCACTGCTTTGTGAAAATAGAGGTGTGATGTTGTGAAGGTTACAATAATATAATAAAAAAAGTTAAGATAGAATCTAAACAAACAAAAGATCAAGGTCTCTTTATTCCCATTACGACTATCAAAACAAAAATCTAATTTATTTTCTCACACAAGTACTTATTATTGTAAGTATCCACTTGTAATTGTTACCGTAATTACACGTTTTCAAGACGAACTTAAAATTACAAGTGGTTAATGCATGATCAAGAACGAGATAACACAACAGAATCACTTTTTTATACGCTGTAATTTGTATAGCTATGAAATGAACGGAAATAATACGCCAAATAAACATTTATAATCCAAGGTAATTGCAATTTTCAGTCTAGAATGCGAATCTACGCTCGGTAACAACAAAAAGTGAAAACTCATAGCAAATTACATTATGCAATATTAGGTAACTCTATATAATTCAGCATAACGGAGCGAATACCATATAGCACCTTTCAGCTATGTTTACGTAAGAAAGTTTCTCTCCACTTCAATTGACAAGTAGCCCAGCTGGTCACACTCGTCATCTTTACTTATACTAGCGGTTTCGACAGATGTCCTGTCCAAAAAAGGCTTTTAGAAAAAGAAACTAGTTTCCGATTGCAGCGCCACCTAGATAAGTGTTCAATTGTATTTTCAAACAATCCAGGGTCCCAAACAAAATGTTATCTTGACCCCTGAGTTTGTTTTGGTGTGCCTTCTCAGGGTAGTCACCTAGGAAACACCAGACTCATCTAGTTTAAGCTGACGAAAAGAAAAAAAAATACGAGTAAAAGTGTTCTTTTGAAACCTATTTACAAAATAAATATCATTTATCTTAATCAATCAAGCCGTTTAGGAGTTAGGTGACGAACACACGCACAGAAGAATTATTATTATTATGGGAAAATAATACAGTTTTATTGTTTGTTGAAATGCGCTAATCTCCGGAACTACAAAACGGATCTATCTATCTTTCTCTACGGGATAGCCAGATTCATGACGAATACTCTACTAAGGCTATAAAACCACACGTTACGACCTATGGAAGTTGAGCAGTAACCCGCGGGTGACACTGTAGGGAACGACTAGTTTGTAATCAGACATAGCTTAAGTTGTCCGTAATAGATAAAACTCGCAGATAAGACATCGTCAGCGCTGTGGTTGAGCAATTAGTTGCTACACTGCGCGTCGCAGGTTCGATGGGCACGAATTGTTATGGCCTACCAATAATAACTGAAACAATTTGCCTACTGCGGCCTTCCCGTCCTGTTATAAATTAGGTCTCTTCAAGGCTAGAATGAATAGGCTTTTAATAAACTAATCATCATCATCAGCCTTTTTAAATTAAGAGAGGGAAAAGATTCTAATGCTCACCGCCATTAACTATTCCTCTATCAGGTGTGATCGCAGTTAAGCACTGGTTTATAACCTTCCAACCTCGGACCTCTACAAGGCCACCTATTCTCTAAGAAAACAGACAACAAAATCCAAATAGGTACATTGAAATCACATACAAATCCAATGTACTATGTAATAATTTCATCACTGGGGCAGCGCTACACTCAGGCTGATTTCTTGGAGAATAGTACCCACGTAAAAAAAAGCTAAAAGAACTCACCTATTTTCCTGCTGGCGACTGTTAATGAGTCTTTGTTCATTGTGTATCTCCTCCATCAGCTTCCTGATCTTGTTCTTACACTGTAACAGTTCCGTCTCACAATTCGCCAGCTTCGAACGCACCAGTACTATCTCCGATTTTATAGTCTTCTCATTTTGTTTCACTATTTCACTTTCCTCCTCTACGTAGTTTAGCGATTGCACCTGTACCAAGTAATAATAATATAATATAATCATTCCATAGTATAAAACAAAGTTGCTTACCGCTGTCCATATGTATGCTTAGATCTTTAAATTTTGATGCGGTTTTTTAAATAGATAGAGGGATTCAAAAGGTAGGTTTATGTGTATAATACAAGCATAATATATTCAATATCAGTACCCGTGCGAAGCTGGGGCGGGTAGCTAGTATATACATAACAATATATTCCACAACAATCACACAACGTCGTCTAGTCCCAAGCTAAGCAGAGCTTGTGTTATGGGTACTCGACAACTGATAATTATACTTATATATTTCTAAATACATACATATTAAAAATAAATCAATCCCAAACACATAACAAATGATTGAGCTCATCACACAAACATTTGTCCTGGGTGGGAATCGAACTCACGACCTCGGCATACCAGTCAGAGCCACTAACCACTAGACCAAGAGGCCAGTCTAGTCAAGAGGCAAATCCAAGTCCAAAATCAATGGTGTATTACAATAAAAAAAAAGCATGAAATAAAAATGCAGAAATCTGCTTTCAGATAATTATTAGCTTCAATCAATAAAATGTCGTTAGAAAACTCTCGTAAATACTACAAGAAGCCTGAATATGAAAAAATAATCTGAAATATTTAATGTATGAACTAATTATGGGAATACTTGCGGATACCCGGCTAGTATATGCTATTATGTAGGGTCGCATACAAGGTTCCTATTTATTTATTTATTATTTATTTATAAAAACTTTATGCACATAATAAGTACAAAGGCGGACTTAATGCCATAGGCATTTTCTACCAGTCACGTGAATTGCCATCAAATTGTCGAACCCATTTTTTATTTTTCCTCTATGTATTTAGGTAACATTTCTCTAATCGCATACATTCCACGTAGAAGGTTAAAAGGTTACCAAGTAACAACTCTATCAATCTTCCTCCTTCCTTAATTATAAATCTTTCGAACTAAGCTTTACCGGCGCGAAAGACAATAAAGAAACCGTGGGACTGAGATTGCGCTCAGGTCGTGATAAAACAATGTTTTGTTAGCACCTAATTATGTGCCAACAGATGATTGCTTTGTGCGATCTTGTGAGAGTTCCATTGCACCAATTACTTACTAGTGTCTGACTAAAGTTTCGGCTTCAGCTAAAAATACGAAATAGACATAATTTTTTAAATATTTTTACATTTAGGTATTTCAATTTCGTTTCTAAGTATACGTACTTTACAAGCTCTACTTAAACCTAACATTTTTTTATTAAATAAGGTTCAGGTTTCTTTATTTAAAATATTTTCTTTTCGGATAACCCCGTGACTCAAGAGTGAATAGCAATTATAAAGCAAACGAATTCCAACGTCGACTTCATCCCCGTTTCCATCAGGTGAATATTCTAACACAAGTGTATGCATAATGATAAAAAAAACCCTACCATGATTACAAAAGTGATTTTATTCAGTTCTAGCTAATTTTGAACATGCTATAATTATCTACTTATGCTATTCGACCTTGTATTTTTATGGCGGCTCCACATTAGTGCCGTTAATTCACGAATTGCGGTATAATTACACTGAAATTCGTGAATTTGGGACCCAGCATGAAAAGCGCGTGAGTCGCGCGAAAATCGTCCACATTCACGTTCAAGCCTGCCTACGGAAGCTTCCCGCCACTAATGCGGAGCCGCCATTATAGTTTCGGCTTTCGGCCTTTTAAGATAGCCCATCCATAAATGTCGGCCAGAAGTCTTGAGGCCGGAGACTATATGGTACCAATTTATTACCTGTTCAGTACTGATCCGCAGTTGATTGTCTGCTGAACTAATTTGTTGCTGCAATAGTTCTACTTGACGTTCCTGTTCCCGCCCTTTGTTTTCCCAGAATCCGATTTCAGCGTCATACTGTAAAATGATAAAGGATTTTTCTGAATTTATTATATTGGAATATGTTTTTTGCCTTCGATCTATGGGCGTAGTTACCGCCGTACATACCTTATCAATGATCTCCCCCCCCCCAATACAGGGGCCTCGACGTAGGCAAAAATTCGCAACATGTTATCCACAACCATTTCGTAGAGTAAACCAAGCATTTGTAAAAAAAAATCATGTATTTTTATAGCTACGGGTCCCCATGGGACTTTTGACCCGTATCAAGAGTCCCATGGGCCCCTGTAGGACTAACTATGCTACTGCCTCGATCAAAGCATCATAACGTCATAGGAATAAGAGTTTCTGCATTAGTTATTATAACGAATGAAAAAAATAGCATGTTCGAGTAAACTAATCGTATGCATCGGAGCGTTTGAGGACCCTCGCGAGTTGCGAGATGCGCTTGAGTAATCTGGTCGATGCTTCCGCCTGCTTTTGTCACCAAAATACAGTACAGCCGAAATATCTTAACCAGACTTAACTTTAACAATTGTTTGCTTAGCAATTCTTTTTAAGAATCATAATGGTGAATGTGCATTGTGTATTTTTACAAGTATGCGCAATAGTTCGGAACGTCAACTTTAGAGGCCGTTCAACGAACTCTTAGCGCGATTCATTTTACGACGAAATAGAGTGTACAGCTCCATTTCTTCATATTTTTTTGAAAAAACCTAATGGAAGTAATTGGTGATCCATAACATATGCACTGACCTCCGATGAACAAGTTCATCATTGATCGTAGGCACTAACGTTTAAACTATGTCAATGAACCCTACAACCCTTATTGCTTGAAGTCTGCCAATATACCACTTCTGTATATAAAGGTGCAATTCGAACCTCGGCTACAGGCTGCGGATGGCAACAGCACGTAAAGCTGCAGCCGCGTTCGGAATTGTTTTTAAAAATCCATACTACTACATAGAAAACCAATCGTGCAGCTGCAACTGGCTTCGTGGAGCGGCCGCATGCGCTGCCTACAACCGCAGCTTGCAGCAGAGATTCGAATGGCAACTCAAAGTTTAATAATATTCATGGTCTGCCAAGAAAGCCAACTGAGAACTTTTATCCAATAAAAGAACCTGAAAGAAAATTTAAAACCCTTACCTTTATAAGATCCACCTGCTGACTGGACAATTTCTCCCTCTGATAATTCACCAGTGAGACCAATTCCCTGTATTGGCTGTTATAGCTGACTGCCTCAGGACTCCTGTTGTCCTGGTTCTCTTCAGGCAGGTTGACGGGTGACATGTGTTGAGGCCGGTTGGAACGCATGCGATTGGGAGACTTTCTGACGGCTTGGGAGGGTGGCGGCGGAGAGCGGTATGGCGGCGGTGGTTCTCTGTGACGGAATTGGTTTATTTGAAACAAATGCAGATCATTTTCAATTACGACTGCCTCTTTGGACTATTAGTCACAAGTATTACTTCTAAGACGAGAAAAATTATTGTATTTTTTTATCTGGAATTCCTCAGGAGCAGCCAAAATGATATCATTTTGGTCGACTGTTTGGCGGACGAACCCGCTGGCAAAAGCTAGTATTAACTGGATTCTGCCAGTGGTTTCACCCACGAGACAATCAGTGTACCCCCTTGAGGGAGGAGTTTGCTAAACACCGTTCTTCAGATTTTTAGTTTATAGGTGTCATAGGTGTAAGATTTCGTGATTAATCAGTGAGTGATATTTCGCTTTATATACAGGGTGTCATTGACATGTTAACGCAAACAAAAACCATAAATCCAGTACATGATTCTAGAACCCCCAGTGGTGGAATTTTTTGTCGGTCTTTTCTTATTTTTTTTTAATAAATTTTTTACGTTTTTTAAATTAAACTGTATAAAAACGTCATTTTAACATTTTTTGCGAAAAAAATGAGTGAATTACATTCTAAATTAATAATATCGTCGGGTTTGACAAGAATAACGACTTTATTTGCCTCGGTGATTTTTTTATTAAAATTTTTAAGAAAAAAAAATTTTTTTTCTTTTTTTTTTCAAAAAATATCATTGGGGTTGGTTAGAATAACGATTTTATACAGGTAAAAAATAAAAAAACAAAACTTTTTTTTCAAAATTTTGAAACAAAACCGACGAAAAATTCCACCACTAGGGTGTCCAGAATCATGTACTGGATCAATGGTATTCGTTTGCGTTAACATGTCAATGACACCTTGTATAGACATAGAGGTAATGTTTGTAAGTTTGTATGTAATCTTTGAAATAACTGAATCTATTCCGTAAATTCTGAAAAGCTGCACTATACCCAAGTGCCATAAATTTCCTACATTCTCGCGGGCAACGCTTTTAGCAGAAGCTAGTGCTAGGTAGTGGGACACCATCATAAATGAGAAATGACCCGAAAAGGTTTAACAATATTTAAATTATGCAGTGTTAATAGGTCTATTCCATTCCATGTAACTGTTAGTAGTAATATGATAGGCTGGCTATAAACTGTTCAGAGGCAATTAAAAAAAAAGTGGGACATGAGAGTAACCATAAAGTTTTATTTATGGTTTAAAAAAAGTTCTTATGACCTTTTCAATTAAATTATGTTCTTTTGATTAGCTGAATATTCTAAGTTATAGTATAGTGATAGTTTTTATGAATCATAGGACATTTGGGTCAGGGATATCAAATGTCAGTGTGATGAGTCATGTATTTAATTCAAAATCTAAATTACTATAATGCTGCACCTAGTTATTATACACCTTCATTAGTCATGGATCAATAATCTTTCGATTTTACTTTTTCTATGAATAGAAAGGTTCTTTCTAGTATTTTATGCCAATAATGTGGTATTAGTGTGCTTATCAACCTACCAAATAAATTCAATCAATCAATCAATCAATCAATCAATCAAATTTTATTGTGGATCATAGGTATGTACAGTACAGTTCTTAAATATATAAAAATTTAGATCAGCTATGTCCCGCCCGTAGGGCATACAATAATTACATCTGGATAAACAATAAATTAATATTAAATTAAATTATTACAAGATACATTTTTTCATTTAACACAATAATAAAACATTAATTGAAATGTCAAATTTAGATATAGAAATTAAAATTGTATAAAATTGTTTCTATTCACCCCTTTTTTTGTCATCAAATTTATTAATCATCAAAATAACTCCTCTTGCACAGAGTGGATTGAGAGGGTGTGACAGATTTTAACTAGCTTATTCAGGTAGCATAGAGTTCCTTCATAGTCGCCCTTTGCTCAGCCATGGGAATACTTTTGAACATTCCTGCAGGAAAGTTCAAAAGCAGGTCTGGCAGACATTAGCCTTGTGGGCCCTATTATTCTATTCATCATTGGATTTTTATATTGAGCTGGTGTCCACAATGTCCATATACCATATACTAAAGCCCATATTTTGCATACTTATCACTGGATTTCTATTAATTCTCTTTTCAGGTTTTGTAGATTTGGAGTAGTTCCCAAGAATGGCCACAAAAGATGGCATTTGGAAAATTCCCACAACCCATCACCCTAAGGTTGTCTGGTAGATATTGCTGTCAGCAATAAGACCGCCATTGTACTACTATGTATAAGTTCCATTACTTATTTGTGTATAACAAAAATATATTGTCACCTTCACTAAGTCTGACATGAAAGGGTTATAGACTTAAAAGGAGATTACATCATTACCTGTAAGGTGGGACATCTTTTAGCACAGGGCTGTCAGACTCAGGAGTTTTGGCTTGCTGTACACCCTTGACCACTCCCACAGGGTTGCCAGGAGAAGTGTTAGTCACATTGTTATTGCTATAAGTTGGGGTGGTCGACATTCTATTGGGTGAGTTCTGGGAGTCCAACATGTTGGCATTAGATGTGGTGTGGCCGCTAAAAGGAGAGAATTGTTGTTAGTGCCATTAGGTAGTAAGTTTTTATCAATTTTATTTTATATGTTATAGAACAGGGAAAGAACTATATCAGTTAATGCTGGGTATCAAAATTCTTTATCCAAGTTTGCCTTGCATAGTTATAATATAGTTTTAACACATTCAAGTGCCAAGGATCCGGGAGGCAAGTTGTACAATTATTGAGATCTTAAATCTAAATATACTAAAAGTTAGACTCATCAGTTAGGCATGAATGCTACTCAACAATAGCTTTAAATAATAATAACTCAGGAGGTTGTAACAGAAATTGTCAATGACATAATATTAGACACACAACTATTAGAATTTAAATGAAGTAATAAAATATAGTCTTATAACTCACCCATTTCCTATAGGAGATCTAGAACTGTTAGTAGGTTGTGGTTTCTGGTTATTGCCAGAGTCTGAACGTCTTAGTATAAACTGTATATCATTGGAGTATTCACCCCATTTCATTAAGATCTGAAAACATAATAATTGCTATAAAAAAACCGGCCAAGTGCGAGTCGGGCTCGCGCACAAAGGGTTCCGTAGCAGCAAATATAATAAACTTATTATGTCAATTTATACACCTGGTGAATGGAGCCTAAACTCTCCCGATATTTTGCCTTGTACTTTTATGTATGAATATTAATTTTATATATGTATTTATAAATATTCCGTGCTATAGGCGTGCCCAAATCGGCATTTCTCGTAAAAAGTACCTACATTATAAAGATTTTATATCATCGCGGATTTTTAAAGGTGTACAATACTGTAGTATATTTTTTGATCTATCTTATAAGGTTCAGCCATCGTTTTCAGTGTAAGCACAATAACTTAACCAAAATTACAGTTAAATCAACCTATCTCAAAAACTATAAGAGATACTTTGATCAAACCAAAAATCGTTGAAAGAGTTAATTAGCATGCATCACCTCTATTTTTTTTAGAATTTTATACCCCGTAGTTATAAAAATAGAGGGGGGGGGACATACTTTTTACGACTTTGAGAGCTGATATCTCAAAAACCGTTCACTTTAAGAAAAATGTTTTTTAGAAAACTTTATATCATTTTAAAAGACCTTTCCATTGATACCCCACACGGGTATGTACATCGAAAAAAAAATTTTCATCCCTCAGTTACATGTATGGGGGGCCCCACCCCCAATTCTTTTTTTTACTATTTAGTGTCATAATTTTGTAGCGGTTCATACAACACATATTCCCATCAAATTTCATCACTGTAGTACTTATAGTTTCCGAGTAAATCGGCTGTGACAGACGGACAGACGGACAGACGGACATGACGAAACTATAAGGGTTCCGTTTTTGCCATTTTGGCTACGGAACCCTAAAAATGGGCATTTCTATTTACAGTTTTTACATTTACTATAGTTGAATTCTTATTACTTAATATTAGTAATTGTAATTTTGTCAAGCAGTTGTCATTTATAGACACAGGAATTCCTACAAAAATAAACCACATTCTCTTCAGTATTTGTGCAATTCATTGACTTATTAATAGAACTTGATACCTTGAGGGGATACTCCTGGGGCGCCAGTAGTCGTTCATTATTTCGCCACCGCTCTATCAGTGTGAATCTGCCCACTTTGCCAGTGGCATGAGCCAGCGCGAAGACTACATCCTATGCAAAAAATAATAGGATATTGTCAATCATCGAAAGTCACTAAAAGTGAAAATGGATACACATATTATTCTAACCGTGTCAGTAGCATAATCATGAGAATAGAAACTCTATAACTGACCTGGCAGGTTGTAGTCTCTGTAACCCCACAAACAATCCTTTGTATTCCCTCGACCCAGACCTTCAGCTCCATTAATTTCACACTATTCACAATCAACTCATAAACCACATATTCACCTAAGATGTCATTTTATCACTTATTCAGCCTGCGCGAGACTTTTTCCTCACACAATATGAGCTAAAACGCAACACAAACATACCAAAAACACAATAAAGAAAATAAAGCTCCAAGTGGGTTATGAGAAATTTTCGTTTAGAAACACGTCGCTGACATAAGCATGACAGCTTTGATTTTATTGTTTTTTTTATTTCCGCCTAACTGAAGGCTATAGTCTTTCGACCGATATTGCCAAGTCAACAACTCATTTACAAGCTTTTTGCGTGACTTTTTAATATTAAAATTGCGTGATAACTTTTTATTGATAATGTCCTCCTCTGTAATGAAATTTAAATACGAGTGTAACCAAGGAACTTGTAGAATCAACTGGTAAAGAGTATGTAAAGTTACCAACTGGAATGATCACGAAAGCAACATGAAGCAATAGTACCTACCTACCTATAAAACTACGAATTCTAAAGTGTCGTTTAAAAGCATCAAAATTAAAATTAAGTTCATTGTTATTGACACACAAGAGGGAAAAAAGCCTCTTCACGTGCCTTTCTACCAAGTCCAAAGCTGCTAGGTGGCATTTTTGCAGCATTAGCCCAAATAATAATTATGTGGCTTAAATTATCCATATTGTAGTTTGTATAACATTAATAGCTACCCCGGTGTGATTTACCTATACCATCGGACCTTTGCCTTTTGGACTTTCCAGCTACCTTGACTTTGGACTCAATGAACTGCCGCCCAAAGTTAAAGTCTGAGGTTCAACTCCCAAAAACTGAAGGCGGACGGAATCATGGAATTTGATTATTTCATGATGTGGCAGGCCATATCATGAAATTGTTGCATTTTATGGTAATCATGACACTTACAAACTTGACGACGTATGTTGGACGCCGTAAACTTTTGTTGAAAATATTTTAGGGAAAAATTGTGAAATGTCGATGTTTCACTGACTGAGTCTGATTAAACACTCCTTGTTTTTACTTCTTCTTTGTATTTTATTATATTAGAATTGAGGTTTTATACGTACTAGCAAGGTGAACTCTGACATTCTCTTTCATTCTGGCGTCGTTGTTTGATGGTTGTTTGATTTTGAACTGCACCAGTGCAGAACCAAATATTGAAAGTATTACTGTTAAAGCGATACGGTTCTAGAGGATATCTCTAATTAATTATGTCAACGCCAGCAGTAGGAGGTGATGATGATGACGATGTAGGTAACTTCATTCTATATTTTGGCTTTAATTATGTTTAAAATTTATTCATTGATTCTAGGCTAGCAGTAATATGTATTTATTCGCAATATATGCCGTTGCTCGGCTCATGTGGCTTAACATTTTGTCACTTAGACTTATGCATAAGAGTTTTGTATGTAGGTAAGTGACGAAATCTTCAAATAACAGTGTCTTGTATGTCCTTACTTCCTTAGAGCTCAAACACGTTACGGTATGGGAACGTGACGTGGAAATCTACTTCACGGTGCCGTGACATGAACTTCCACGTCGGTCGTCTGGTAACAGTCCGGACCAAGCCAATTCGTCGACGGCGCGCTGTACCCGCGCGCCTCAAGGAGTTGTCAGCAAATGCCTCTGCATGGGTCTCTGCCCAACTGCAGGGCTGAAGCTTATTGGGGCCCCGGTCCGGTTTCTGAAAGGAAGGTCCGACCCCGGTATGAAGGCTAAGAAGGAATGGGGTGGGTCGTTTAATCAGTAAGAGTATGCCACTGTTTCTCTTCCGGGATTCGTCATTGGATGATGTTTCCTACCATAAAAAAAAACTTCCGCGTCGAGCAACGTAAAACGTTGAACGACATCGTATTGACGGTGGTGCATCTGTAGAACTGCAGTTAATCGTAACTGCAATTAACTGCAGTTCTACAGATGCGCCACCTTTGAGAAATGGACCACACGTGTTCTCCTCCTGCTAATATTACGAAGACGGGTAAAGAAGATACAAAGAAAATACTGGTCCAATACTGACAGTACGGGCTAGTAGGTACCTATTGATTGTAATCATAAAACGTTTGTTTCAGGATATTGTGTTCAACGTCGAGGAGGTTCAGAAAATCGTGAGAGATAATATAGAGATGTGTTTGGGAGGTAACACTTACAGCCATTCTCGGACCCCGCAATGGATCTCTCTTATTACAGATAAAACTCTCACAAGATTGAATAAAATGAATAAACCTTTCAAATACATTAGTAAGTACCTATCTATGAAACGTATGGAACACGATAAAGGATAATAATATCATAATAACTCCGTCTTTGGTACCTATCTCGTCGCGTCTTAGACCAGGGATCTGTCGGTCCGGCGGGGTCCATGGTATTTTGCCAGCCTTGCTCTGGACCGTTTATGGTTTCTTCTTGCGCTGAGCGCTGCTTAAGTTTATCAAACACATCCATACTTTTCTGTCGCATCTCAGCAGCGGAAGCGGTTTGTAGGGGTGGTAAACACCCTATCTTTGATGTAACCCCATAAAAAGAAATTAAAAGGAGTTTGATGGTAAAACATTTTGTTACCCCAAAATACCCCAACCAGAGTGGTAAGTAGTCTTTTTTGGTTCGTGAGTAGCATTGCAATCCTGACTAAAAACATAAGCGGCTTTACATCGATTTAGAGTAACTTTTTGGGCATACAATAATGCTAAACAATCGTAAGAATGTTATAGGTAAATGATCGCCTCTGTGTGGCCAGCCCGGAGGACACCGTGGAGCACACGGTAGAAGTGTGCCCCGCCTGGGAAGAGCAACGCCGTGCCCTCGTGAGGGTGATCGGCGGCGACGACCTGTCGCGCCGGGCCTTGGTTCAGGCAATGATCCGAAGCGAGGAGGAGTGGCAGGCGGTCGCCTCCTTCTGCGAGGCAGTAATGCTCGTAAAGGAGGAGGCTGACCGCATAAGGCAAAGGCAACGGCGCACTCGCCGTAGCCGTCGCCGCCGCGATCCTGCCGATATCCGGCCACAGTAGACACTGGCTTGCGGACGGTGAGCAATGGGTAGCTCGCCGTCCAGTCGTCTGGTAGCAGTTCAGACCGAGCCCAAGTCGTCGACGGCGCGATCCATTCCCGCGCGCCTCAAGGAGTTGTTAACAAACCGTAGGGCCCCTACAGGGTCGAAACCTCCCGGAGCTGAGGGTTGGTGCGAAAGCGTTACACCGGGGCTGTGGGAATAAGGCAAGGAAGGCACGGGGTAGGTTCTTTAGTCAGTAAGAGTCTGACACTGTTTCCCGCTCCGCCCAAGAGTGGGATTCGTCATTCGATGATTTTTACCTACCATAAAAAAAAAAAATAGGTAAATGATGATATATTTTTTCTACCCCCAGTGCGAATCACCATAACCCAGAAGAACGGAGCGGGCTTACACACAGCCGCGGCGTATTACTGGGACACCGCTACAGATGGCACTTGCACCGTGCGCTGGGAGAACAAGTACATGTATTGCATTGTCAATATTTGGGGACTAGCCCTGCAGATTTAATAAATAGATTTTACGTTGTATAGTATTTTGAATTAACCCCTCTGGCCGCAGAGTTCTCACGGTAGGACTCCATAAATATGGACCCGTCATTAGATAGCTTATTAGGCTTCGCTTTATGGGTGCATACTGCACCACATGTTATCACACACAATAGTAGGTATGTAAGTTACCGACTCTTTTCGACATACAGTTCAGCCGTCTCCCGGTCGGCACCCGTGAACTTCGCGCAGAAGACTGCGCACAAACGTTTTTTAGGAACCAAAGGGTGGCATGAGGCGACGTGCACGGGGCAGAGGCGTAAGCTAGAAACAATAGTGTTCGATCCTTTCAAATTTAACAGAAATATCCATAAAGACTGAAGTAGTTCCTGCTGTTTTTAAAAAGGGACAGTTTTTTGTTCGTCCCTACATGTGTTAGACAGACATTCACTTTGTGTTTTGTTTCAACATCCTGTGGCAAAGTTTCAAGTGGCAAAATGATACAACTTGTAATACTTGTAAAGGAGTAACCTTTTTTGGTGAATGGGCCATGTGTAAGATATCTGTCGTCAAGGCAGCTCAGGCATGCCTTTTTCTTCGATAGTAGGTATCGAGAAAAAGGTTGTTGATAATTGATGGGTTAAAACATCACAGACACAACTAAATAAAACAAAATATAAAGCACATTTTAGTATTTTTATTTTTGGTAAAATTTACCACAATACAAAATAATGATAGAAATAAATAAAGTAATAAAATGTATAGACAGGTCATAGAACTATGCATTGTAAAAATTGGTGCTTTTAAAGCAATTTCTTTATAATTTATAATAACATTAGGCAAAATGGCATTGTGTACATTTAAAAATAAAAGCATTATTTTTAACACAAATAATATCAAGGGCAGATGCAATACACTTAATAATTAACGCAAAATGATTCATCACTTGGTGATTTGGTCTTTTGATTTCTAATTAATTTATTCACATATATATGTTACCGTTAAAGTAAGCTTTTACCGTGCTTGTCCATAGATTACCAGGAATATCCAGTTAGAGTAAGGAAGTTCATTTAAAAACTCGTTTTCTCTATTGTGATCTTTTTGAAAAACGTACGGAAAAACAAATGACAACCCACTAAAGTGCGGAAAGATAATTTGGACGCCTCGTTTCAATCGATTCCATACTGATATGCATTTGGATTTAAACGAGAATCAAAAATAGTTAGGTACTCACAGCTTTGGTTTTTGTAAAAGTTTTGAATTAATTAGACAAACTACGTCTACGCACTTGAGCGGGTCCCATGTTTAGTCAATTGAGAGATGCCTTTGACTAATTAGTCGTTCTAGGTAATCAGCACAATAACGGTAACATAATACATAGAGTAGCAGCGCGATTGCCAATAGGAAATTAGAAGACTGTCTCGGGGAACACGGAAGTTTATTTATCATTTAGATTTTGTATTTGATTTTGAAAAAGTTATGTTGGAAACTTCACAAGCTCCCCTAAGCTGCCTCCTGTCTCGCGCCCCCACTCATTACAAGACTAACAAAATGCACATGTACATAATTTTAAAGCATTCGTGAGTCTACCAAACAAGTCAACTTCATTATAAACCATTTACAATTGATAAAGTCCGCAAATTGTTAAATCGACATCACCATTTGGTCACGCCTATAAAATAAACATCACAAAAGAAATGTCTGAGGAAAGAGGAAAAGAAACGCGTGTTAATCTTATGTCAAAATAATAAAAACTAAATCTTTAAAAATATTGTGTTAATCTTAATAATCGAAAGTGATTAAAATTACCTGTACTTTTATTATTATCATAACTCGATGTAGGCTATAACTTCGACTAACTTTCGTATCAAATGTAAACAAAATATAACAACCTTTTTTATAAAAAGAATGGCTTATAAACCGTTATGGCTACGTTCGCATCATTTCAGTTCTATAACCGATAGGACTAGTCTACAGATATTTCCAGACGGACTGGATAATATCAATTTAAAACATTGATGGGAACACAGTCAACACAGTTCTCATACAACAGAATATTATTATCATTGAATTGTTTGTGATTACTCTTCAAGCTGAGGCTGTTTGTCTACTAAGTGGCTCAATTATTATGCAATAGAAACTACTAGATATGTCGATCAAAAAAGATAAATCCCGCTTTGGAATTGTATATTGTATTTCTAGTAACAACTAAATAACACTAAAGTATTAAGATCCGATTCACTTAATAAATGTATATTGTGACTGCTGTCTAGCTTACACCTGATGGCTGTACAAGAGATCACATATAATGTGAATTAATCATAATCTAATAAATAACACAGTTCACAAAAACAATTTTAAAATTATATTCTACAAGGTAGACAAACTGCCTATAACAAAACAAAACAAGGGCTCTGATTGACAAATATGCAACTATCCATTGATTTTTCGCTAAAACAAGATACCTGTATATATAACAAATTAGCACATAAATATTCAAAATTCAATTGTATGCACAGCTTATTATAACACCAAAAAATTACCTTAGCTATTGTATACTTAGTTTCATGATTCTTATACATTGAAATTCATCAGAAATACGGAATATTTATCATTATTTATGTGCATCTTGTTCTAACGTATAAATTTTAAAAAGTACTAATAGTTACCTCTTAATGCGGGCCTAAGTTAGTCTGTCCTATTGAATTTATCTATAAAATACTTGGGGACACATACAAGTTATTTTAATACTGCTATTGTTAGATGCAGTAACAAATTATACACAATTAATCTGTTATCATATGGCATGGTATCCAAACTTTTATTACTTTCTTTGTTTCTGCATCTAATTCTACTACTAAAACAATAAAATTGTAAAGCAGATTTATTAGCAATTTGACTGATTCGTGTGATGACTGGTATTGTGTGATGCATTAAAATTCAGTCTATAAATGCTTAGGAAAAAAATGCTATAAAAATTATATTTGCCAATTAAAACAACACACAGGCAATCAATTAGAACATTAAAAATATATATTTTCTAAATTAAAACCAATTAAGCTTTGCTGAAGTAGTATTAAAGCTAACAAATGTGCATTTTTATGTTAAACCGTGCTTCGTAACTGGGAGTCATTCACTGTACACATCGCGATCACTACGCGTCACCTCGCCCCTCCCGGCCCGCCCTCCGCCGCGTGGGCGTCTCCGCACACTAAATAACTTATTATATACACCGTAAAATATACTCTATAAAGTACAACCTACCACTATGACTACAATAAAACGATTTGTCGTTTAACTCATTATTATGACAGATAATTCCTCTTATTTACAATTTTACTATACAATACACGATATAATTACTAAAAAGTAACATTGTACTTGTAACTTTGCTACCCTCCTTTCGAATGTACTAATTTTATTATTATTTATGCCTAAAGATCCCTCGATATATGTACACATACGCGCTATGTTAGTCGAGACTTAACTGATCACAAGTGAAGAGAAAATATAAGAACATAATGAGGAACAAATATACACTAGCTACACACTAACCATCTCATACCCGAGCATCCGGGGCTAGACATATCACATCAAAGTTAAGTGCACACACTTAAGCCGTTCGCGAGTCAACTATCCTTCTTAAAAAAACTCAACATAACTAAAATATATTTACAAAATGTATAAACCTATCTCAAAATACGATTTTTCAAATAAATCTAATTCAAAATTATTATAAAATCCATCAACTCTAACACTGGGTAGATTCAAGAAAGAGATCATATTAAGATTCATGTAAAATTGTTTTATGTGTCCGATTAGGTAGGCTCCAGTAAGTCTAGTGTCAAGATCCGAGGTGGGAGTAACGCGATATGTGAAATTTGACTTATTGTCTTACATACATAATTATGTACACGTAATAATTGTGCTCGACCCAGTATTCCATCATCAAGCATTCATTTCCGCAAGCTACATTCTATATAGGCTTACTTAGAACTCTCACGAGATCCATCGATTTATATTAGGCGGCATGCCGCTAAAAAAGTCTGTCCAAATTACATGACACCCTCGTCTCTTTTCGTTATTACTAAGTTACGTCTAAATCAGTTATGTACTTCTAGAATTATGCTATTCGTTAAGTAAAACCTGTGAGGTTGAGATGTTTACTGATCAAAAATACGGCAGAAATGTCGTAGATTCCATGTTCGATTGTTTTTGCAGTATTTTTGTTCGGTTTTACAGCATTTTAAACCTCTTTGATCATAGATCAACACAAGCATAATTGACACAATCAAATCACTCACTCCATACTTGTATAAAGTTAGTTGAGGTACTTGCGACACTTCTTGGCGCCACAGGTACACGGTATCTTGACCTCCTCGAAGGGGAACTTGTAGTCGTAGGTGAGCTCTTCGCCGATGGTTATACGTCGGAGGGCGAAGATCAGGATGTGTTTATGACCGTGGATGTCCACCACGCGCGAATAACAGTTGGGCTAGAAGATAAAAAAATCTCAATGAGTATGGTGATTACTAATTGACAACACGAGAAATAAATAGTATTACTTAAATTAAAATCATTTTTTTTTATATAACAAGCTTTTATCACACAGTAAAGTAGTTACCAAGTTCAATCCAAAGAACTCAATTTTGTTGCGCTCAGTAACTAGTTCCTATGGCTAATATTCCAGTCCCTTATCAGACTAGTTCCACCGTACCATATTTACGGATTGTCATACAAATTACTACAAAACTACAAGAGCTGAAATTAGTAAAGAAGTATACAATCATGAAAAAAAAAATAGCCCAGATGAATAAGTCAGAATCCCTCGGTTTCTAAGAATCACCGATTCACGGGTACTGAGTATTGTTTTAGTATGGTGTGAACATAACTCACATCACAGGAGTGGTTGATGAACCTGGCGGCGTTGCCCTTGAGCGTGGCGTCGACGACGAGGTTGTCGTCGATGCGGAACATGTAGCAGCCGCCCACGCCGCGCCGCCCGCTCATCGCCTCGTAGCGCTTCTCGCGCTGGTCCGCCAGCACGGCGCGGATCACCTCTCCTGCGTATTCTATTACCATGTCGCCTGAAAACAAACGCATTTATTTTAACTGTTAGTAAAAAAAAGCATTGTCATACACATAGGATTTATGTGTAACTTTTTTGGTGTACTATAAAATTGTATTCTATTCTATACTAGAAGTTACTCCTGTAAATTGGTTGGTCCAAATATTAAGCGAAATCTATGACGCCACACAGGAACTAAAAATCCAAATTGTAGTGGTGTGTGATTATTAGTTCTCCCGCGATTAATATCAATTGCCCGGACCAGACACAACAACCGTCTTGTCAGAGGTTCTTTCCTTTTTAATAAGTTTAGTAGATAACTCTAAAAACATGTAAATTCTTGTTGATGATATAGTGGTAGCTCTACAAAAACACTAAGGCGCCCATTACACGGTCATGCAGGCATCAATAGTTTCCATCAATCATGACTCATCATGAATGAAATTTGAATGACGATACTCACCGAAATTAATGATGATTGATGGAAATGATTGACAGTGTAATGGATGCCTAAGTATGGAACTTCAACATCAGACACTGTTAGGACACCTCTCAAAGAACATACGTGATGTTTTAAATTTGTCTTATCGCTACGCACGAGTCGCAGATTGATAAAAAAACATTCTAATATCGATTTAGATAGTTCAGTAGCAATAAGTGATAATTCATTATTTGCGAAACTTTAGCCACCGAATTCGTTCTTAATCTCATTTCAATACATCTACTTTATCTACTTTTTTTTTTTATAAAAGAAACTGATAAAAAATAAAAATTGTGCGTTAGAAAAAAAAACTGATACTGATAGAATGAATTGAAATAGTTAAAACAACTTACCTTCTTCAATATCTCGTTTGCAGAATAGTCCGCGTCCGTGTATATGTGATCTGTAGACGCCCACGGAAGCTTTAGATGTCTCTTTCAGTTGTCTGAATCTCATGGCCGGCGGTAAAGTTGCCAAGCGCCTAAAAATTACAAACAGGTAAAGTAAATACAGGTACGTCACAGATAATTATCTAAAGAAATATACCTGTAACTTGTCTGAATCAAGAATTTGAGGTTTGGAACTGAAAATGTGTTGGAGGTAGTTAATCTTTTAACCGCCAACTACGTCGGATATATCTTATAAACGCACATCCCGGACTAAATACTCCTTCTCCTAATTTCTTATGAACCTATAGATGATGATATGATTGAAGAGCTACGAGATAGAGTTCTCAGTCCCAAACACCCGACCCTGGCGACTAGGACACGAAAACAATCCTCGTCGGATCAATTCGACGCATGCAAAAGATACTTTTATATAACTATAAAAGTATATTTTGAAAACTAGACAACCTCAAAATTCTGAATTCAGACAACTTGTTTTATTTTGTACAGGTTTATATATCGTAAGTTAAGTAAATAATGATTGTAACTAACCTAGAAATAGAGCTCTCTCCCTCCTGTGCTCCAAACGGAGGGGGCTCCTCTCTGAAAGGCGAGGCCATCCAGCTGAACATGTCGTGGTTCTGCTTCCGAGCGACCGGCCCCGTGCGAGCGCTGCCCCACACACTCTCCTTGAAGCCCTCGCTCAAGTCCAGGTCGTTGTCCCAGCTGCTCAACTGGCGGCCTTGACGAGTCTTGTATTTTGTGCAACGACTAGCCTGTAATTTAAAAATAAAAATCATTAGAAACATAAAATTAATATTGCCATAAGAGTAATGTTCATAAATAATGAGTGCCCTTACCCCAGGTAGTTGTTCGACCAGGTATCTCAAAGCATTGTTGTTCAGTCCCAGAATATGTGCTCCAGATAAACTAGCCGGCAGGTTGTACTGAATCGGAGGTAATCCCGATTGCTTCCGAGCATTTTGGACAGCCTCCACAACTTTCGCCCACAGGTCGGTCAGTGAGGAAGACGTGTAGTTGAAACCGTCTTCCGATGTCACTTCATAAATCAGTTTAGGTCCGTCATCCTTCGCCGGCTCAGGGGCAGGCTTGGGAACGGTAGGCTTGTTCTCCTTTGATATTTTATTCTGCTTCTTCGTCACAACTGGTTCTACCTCCGTTTTCCTATCTCCCAAAGGCCTCTTCATAACTTTTGTCGAAGCATTAGGTATCTTTGTTGCTACTGGAGCTCGATTGGTATCCTTTTCTGTTAGTACTTTGGGAGGTTCGACTTCAATCATTTCTGCATCCAAGTTTGGTAGCGACATCTTTGAGGTGGTTTCAATTGGTTCGATGATTCTACCGGTATCCATGGTCGACGTTGCCGTGCTTGTGTTAGCCTGGTGAATCTCGGCTGATAGTTGTATAGCCTGAGCAGCATCCCTTTCTTCTTTTTCCTTTTTAGCTTTTTCCAGTTCCATCATACGCTTAGACTCTGCAATCGCCTTTTCCAGATCACTGTCAATAGTATCATCTTTTATGTTCAAGTCTGGCATATCATGACTCACTGGCCTCTGTTTAGGTACTGTAGCAGTCTTGGTGGTCTTTGTAGATGACTTGCTTTGCCCATCTCTATGTAGTGGCAATACTCTGTTCATAGGTCTCATAGACATAGGATTAACAACGTTGGTAGGAATCCCAGATTGTTGAGTAGGAGGAGCCTTTGGTAATGATATGCTAGAACTAGTTTGCGTTGGTAAATTGATTGTGTTGTTCGCCACAGGTATACACATCAGGTTGTTGGCGTTGTTCTGATTTTGCAGTAAGTTGGCGTTTGTCTGAAGAGGGAAGTTTATATCAGCTGCCGCTTTGGAAGCGATTTTGGGATCAACGAGATTGTTCTGAACCGTGATGTTGACGGTGTTATTGCTCGAGTTAACATTAATGTTCATGGGAGCACTGTTGGGTATCGCTTGGAATGGTACGTTGATCATGGTCCCGCTGTTGTCGCTATTTGGTTGGAAAGCGAGAGGATCAGTCGTGATGCCGGGCACGTTGTTGTTGGTATTGTTGGTGACCACGCGGATGTTATGCTGCTGTGGCACGTGCTGGTTGATGTTGTTCTCCAGATTGGCATTATTCATTCGAGCTCTCTCTGGTAAATTGATAACTCTGTTATTATTCTGGGGGTTCATTTGCATATATCCTAGTTGATTGCTCACAGAGATTGTATGATTTGGTTTCTCATTTACTTTAGAACAGTCTTTGTTATTTGTTATGTTAGGCATGGGTAAATTGTTCGTTGATGGAGGACCCATTATATTCTTGCCTCTTAAAGTATCTTGTGTGAACTTAGGCGGATCTGGCACTGGTATAGTATTCCTATTCATTTGATTGTCCATGTTAGTAATACTTTGACTTTGTGATGTATTATTACTGCTCATGCTGCAGCTGTTTATATTCATTTGCGCGGTGTTGGACACTTGGCTACTGATCATTTGATTTTGATTATTCGCAGAATGCGTTTGTGAATTATTTAACATCATGTGGTTAGAAGTTCCGGACATGAGGTTGTTAACATTGTGATCAGTAGAATTAGAGCAACTCATCAGCATTTCGTGTCCCGTCATATTGTTCTGGGCGCCGGGACCATACATGTTACTATTGTTAACATTATTCATCATCATATTGTTCGACATACTCGAGTTATTCACGTTCATGCCGTGCAGCATATTTCCTGTGCTCATATTCATGTTGTTCTGATTCGAGTTCATGTTCATGTTCGAGCATATTTCCATCGAGTTCTGATTGTTGGTGAACTGCGTGCTGTTGTTGGAACAGCTGCCACTGCACGAACTTTGAATGTCATTCTTGATATCAGGAATGTTCGGCATATGCATCATTGAACTGTTCATTGACTGATGATTAGTATTAACGATTTGCATGGTACTGTTGAGATTGCTGTGCATATTCATATTGTTCATAGAATTCATCTGATGTTGCATCATAGAAGAATGTTCCATGGAGCTCCTGTTGTTCTGAATTTGATTCATAGCATTGATATTTTGCAAGGAGATTGAGTTACTATCGTATCTATTCCCGTGAATATTTGGCATGGAGCCAGAGTTGTCCATCTGGTTGCCTAGATTAATATTTGGGGCATTTCCTGACATATGATGCATGTGTATGCTGTTATCCATCTGTTGTCTGTTATGCATTTGATTGGGTACATGTTGGTGCATATTCATTATGTTGTTATCGACGTGGGGCTGACGATTATTTTGGATCTGCATAACGTTGGACATTTGGTGTTGGTGATGAAGGCCAACATTGTCCATTTGTCTGTTCTGTTGCATCGACATTTGTTGGTTCACATGCATATTATTGTCTATTTGTCCTCGCGTGTTATTAGTCGCGTGATGATTCATCTGCTGCATGTTATGCAACTGAGAGTTGTGCATGTTATCTATGGATCTGTTGGAGTGCATGTTGTGGCTCATATTGCCCATGCTGTGAGGCTGCATGTTGTCAATCATCATCCTGTTATTTTGCATGTTCATGCTCGTCATTGGCTGTTGCATATGCATATGGTTGAGATCACCCAAATCCGATCGATTTATATTGTGGTTATTGGCCCCCAAATTATGCATATTCATGGACTGATTCATAATATTGGTGTTGTCAGGAGTACTTCGGTTAGAAATCATGTTTGTCTGATTATGATTTTGTTGTGTATTCATTAAGGTTTCATGGAAATTCCTGCTGGTGTTTTGCGTTTGTTGATTTAGCTGTAACTGGCTGTTTTCAACTTGGCGATTATGTTGTATCTGTCCATTCATGATGTGGATCTGGTTCGGTGCTGGTATTTGATTATTCTCGTGCGACATCATCTGTATGTTACTGCTGTGAGACATATTTGTTGAATTCATAGAAGTCGACATTTCATGCTGCTGGTTCGACTGCATGCTATTATCACTTGATACCGAGATGTTCATTCTATTGTTTGTACTCTCTTGACATGACATGTTCATATTTTGCATGGAGTTGTTTCCCGAACTTAATATCTGAACTTGTCCATGAGAGTTGCTGCTAGGAATCGAGCACATTTGGTTTTGGTTGTTAGGCACGGAAATAGTATTCTGATTGTTCTGCAACTGCGGTCGCATGACGTTGTGCGGTATAATACTGATCGCTGGTGAATTACTGATATTTCCGCTCATCTGGCAGTTACTCAGTTTATGAGTATTCATCTGACTGGACATATTGTCGTTGGTATGTTTATTCTCAGCAGTTCCCATATTCTGGAAACTTTTGTCATTGCTTGCATGTTGCTGTGAATGAGACGCCATTATTTCTTGAGAGAAATTCAACAGCCCACCCTCAGCTTTCGATAGAGCATTGATTTTGCTCAATTTTAAGGAAGTGTCAGCATCAAAGTTGCTGTTCATGACTGAAGAAGGTGGATAAATGTTTCCAGCAGTAATTTGAATCACATTGTTTGATGTTGTATGTGATGTCGAGTGGTGGCTCACGTTAAGGCTCTGCTCAAACTGGTGGGAATGCATGTTCATTCCAGACATAGAGTTGTTAGGCATTTGTACCAAACAGTTCTGATTCATTTTCTCATGATCGTTGTTTAGATGAGATCTCCCCGCCATAACATTGCTCTGGATATTCATTGAACTGGTGTTCACAGTACTTGGTTTCACTGTTATGTTTTGGTGTTGTTCTATCTTATTGTCCATAGAAGTGTTAATGGGCTGATTAATCTGCCTCCAAGGTGTTGGCGACTTTATGCTCTGAGTTACGCTTATAGTAGGCATATTTGCATTGTTAGAGTTATCATGCAAGTTGCCACTAATCTCGATGACATGAGAATTTTCGATCTTGTAGTTATTGCCCTTGGCCGGCGGCGCAATGGAACTCGAAACTATCGGCTGTGTCAATGGAATCGATTGCATGGCGAACGAGGTCGCCGGTATGGACTGCGAGATCGCCATCACAGGGTGCCCGACCGACGACACCAGCGTTACATTCGGAGACATCGACACGATGGTCGGTTTGGACATATTTGTTCTTTGCATCTGTGGCGAGCTAGAGATGGTCATGCCATGTATCTGAGAAGTGATCGGGTTAATGGTTTGTCTGCCCGAGATAATAGTACCGTGACCCGATTGTGATCCAACAGTTAGTGGTGCTGGGCTCATTTGGATCACTTTAGGTGTCTGCCGATTGCTATTATTTGATTTATCAGGCAGCGGCTGCAGAGTCAGATTAGGGACATTAGCCTTTACATTCTTCATTTGTGGCGATGACTGTACAGTTTGTGCAGTGACCACGTTAGGTGTCGACGATACAGCAACACTGTCGCCCACATTGTTAACCACGACATATCCTGTGGGCACTTCTACTATGGGCTCAATCTTGCTTGCTTGGAACACCTGTGTCGTCGTGGCTGAGAAACTACTGTTCTGTGCAAGGACTCCCTGCATTGCTGTAGATACGAACTGCTGCGAAGACATCACAGTGTTCTGTACAATAGTCTCCAAGCCGTAATAAACAGGCTGTGTTGTCGTTAGGTACATGCAGCCTGACGGATCTGTGACCATTTCTAGAGTCGGCGTTGAGCCTAAGAGCACTTGGTCGTTACAGAATTGCGGCAGCAAAGTCCCTTGCGGTAAGATAGTAGTACCTCCTGGACCTGATGAGATAAGCGTGTTGCCTTGCGTTTGTAGTGTATTCGGTATTATGGTCGTTTGACCATTGCTAATACCACTTTGCGGTACAACTGTAGCTCCTGCTGTTTGCAATGTGTTTCCATTTGTCAATCCTTGTAATGTTCCTTGCGGTATTATTGTAGTACCATTTTGTGTGTGTATTGCTTGCGGCAAAATTGTGGGCCCATTGGGACCTTGCGAAATAATCCCTTGTGTTTGGATTGCCCCCTGAGGTAGAATCGTAGCTCCTTGTTGGAGTGCTTGGGGCAATATTCCCATATTTCCTTGTGGTAACAACACAGGTATTCCGCCGCTTGGTACAGCGACCAGTCCTCCCGATTCTGTCTGTTGGATTTGGAATGTTTGAGGCACTAAACCACTTTGCGAGATAAACTGAGTAGGACCAGTCTTGAAGTCTCCTTGTGGTGAAATCGTTGCAATATACTGCATGTTCTGATTTTGCTGTTGTGATAACGCCTCTACATATGCCGACATGATGTTTTGGTTTGAAACCGGCTGGACTATAATCGACGGCTGGCCAGTCTGATTATTAGTTTGCAGCTGTATTACTGTGTTACCAGGTCCCAATGGTGACTGGTTGATAGTCGTATAAGTCTTCTCCATTTTGGTCTGTCTCTTGATAGTGGTAGGTTTAGGAATAGGTCGGCCCCTTCCTCGATTCGTGGCCTGGAATATTGGCTTGGGTTGCACCTGTTGCGGTTGCTTCTTGGGTGACTTTTGCGTATTTCCTGGCAATATCAGTTGCTGTTTCTGCGTATTAGGCGATGATAACCTTTGTGCTGTCATCGCAGGCACAACAATAGTATTCCCTTGCACGTTAGGTCGAATCATTGGTTGTATATTTTGAATTATAGATGCATTGGGCATCCCCTGTATCGAATTTACTGGCAATGCGATTGACGATGCGCTTGCCATATTGGGGAAATGGTTTTTATTTTGAATCATCTGGCCTTGGATCATCTGACCTTGTTGATTTTGAGGAATGGTTAGAACTTGGTTTGAGTTTGATGATATAACTTGAATACCGCCGGGTCCTGACAGTAACTGTGTCATGTCATTCCCTTGGATTTGCTGAATATTTGCATTTCCATTACCTGGTTTTACACAGATATTGTAGGGCAGAATGTTAGGTTGCGTTATAATTTGCGGGGTCATTATCTTCTGGCCACCTGCAGAACTCGTTTTAGGAGGTAATAGCATCTGTGGTGTCACAACTATTTGTGGTGAGGACATCATTTGTTGGTTAGCAGACACTTGAACATTAGTAGTCTTACTTTGATCGAAAATCACTGTTCCTGATTTCATCTGTTCTGTTATAGTCATAGTCATTTCGTTGGAAGGACCTGGAGATGGCGTTTCAACAATGGTCCCGTTTATAGTAATTTGTCTGGTGTTGATAGACGTCCTTCTTGCTGCAATGCCTTCTGCCTTGACAGTGTTCTCAGTGCCACTGACAACGCCAGCATGTATTATCATAGGTTGCGCAAATGCGCCCTGGAACGCATTCTGCAGCGTCGTCAATGTTCTATTTTCCGGTGACTTAGGATTCTCACTCTCACTTTCGCTCGTCGACATCATGTCACATGACGGAACATGTCTGTCATAAGATTCCTTATTCCTGTAAGTACATTGGCATCTATCACACCTCACTGGTTGTTCCATGTGATTGGAGTTGCCTGAGCCATCATCTAATGGCCTCATCACAAGTTCCGGTTGCCCGCTAAGAGAATTACCAGCAAAAGTTACGGTATAGCTCTCAGTCCCACTAGCTCGGTACATAAATTGATTGGTTTGTCCTCTTTGCATGTTGTCATTTCCGTGATGATTATCTTCAGCGCCATCTAGTTGTTGTATTGGCGTGAAATCATTGTCGTCGCGAGGACTGCCCGGCCGGGAACTGCACGTGCTCTCCGAACCAGACCAGTCTGCCGCACCGTCTAACTGTGAGATGGGACTGCACTGAATTTTTGTGTAAAAATCTATCACATCAGTGTAATACCCTTCGTTCTTATCTGTCTTGGTATTGTTCGATTCATCCTTTTCTTTTGGCGAAGTTGTTCGATATGTAATACCCGACGAATGTGCCGCCTCTTCGCAGATGGCGCCACTAGTGCATGTCTCCACTTTTACTTTCTTATCTGTATTGTTCTCAGAATCCTTTATGGAATCTATGGGACTTTCTGTCAGAGGTACTCTTTGGAGGACGGGGCTCAGTTTTCCAGTCACAGTGGATGATTTGCCCATTTTGCATCTTTTTATGGTAGATGATAGAAGACTTGTGTCAAACTTATTATTCCAACTACTGGACCTTTGCTGGCCGCGACCTGTCGTCAAAGTTTTTAGATTATGGCTCTGTAAAAGCATTTCAGATTTGCTCCTCTTTAATTCCTTACTTCCTGTTTCGAATCTTGAGTTCAAGAGTTCGTCTATAAAGTCTGTCGAACGGAAATCAGATTTGTCATTGCTTTTGTCATCTGATTGGCCCATTGCACAATAGAACTCATTTTTAAGGTCTTGGAATATGTCTTGCATAGATATGCCATCCAAAAGATCATGATTCAAGTCTTCGAATATAGCATCCTTGACTTCAGGAGGCAACAAGTCTGCTGTGTTTTGTGGTTCTTCCTCATCTTGCTGTTCTTGTTTGCACACATTATCTAGTAAATATTCCAGAACTTGTTTTACAGCTAAATCTTCTAAGGTTACTGTATTCCCAAACTTGATAGGGGACTTATCATGATTGAGCATCAACACAGACTTGCCAGTGCCTGTCTCTATGCTTTCATGCCAGGCTCCAATCTCAGCCATGACTCTTTCCACTACATGCACATCTAAAGTATGATCAACTGTTATGTTCACACCAAAATCGAAACCTGGTAGTGGTTCAGCAAGTATTAGTTTAGTCTTGATGGTATATCTCACTATTTTTGTAGGTTTCTTGCAAGACCAAAACAGCCGAGTACAAGAAAAGTCTACTGGCATTAGGAACTCTTCATAATCTGAAACTGATGGAACTATTTTTCCAAGGCTGTGAACTGTAAGTGAGCCTAGTATGAATTGCACTTTGGTAATTTCACTGTATCTCTTCTTTTTCTTGTCAAGTTCTACATAGACTGGTCTTGTGAGCTCAAAATCTGCATCCTTTTGCAAACTCTTCTTGGGCACGTCTTTGCCGTGAGAAGGGCAGAATACTCTCTTATCGTCCATGAAGGCGCAAGACGCCTTCCTCGCACAAGTGTAGTGGTACGTCTCACTGCAGTTCTTAGCACAGCAGCCAACACTAGCGCCTTTCACTTCACACGCGGCACATTTTATCATCTTTCCTCTGGATATGGCAGAGTGGACATTCTGAAGAGATCCATCAATTTCTTCGAATACCTCAGCAGACCACAATGCACAGTTGGAATGGATCCAGTCGTTTTGTCCGCAATAAAGAAGACGCCCTTCCAATGAAGGTGAGCCATCACCAACAACTTTACAAAGCACACACACTCTTGAATCCACTACTGAATAAAACTCTAATAAGTCTTCTTCTAATTTCACACTATCAGCCTCCAATTTAGGCACAATTTGGTCCATTGGGCGCTCGATAGATTGCACAGCTGCCTTGATCTTGTTGTCAGCTATTGCAAGGTCCTTCATGGATTCGGTATCTTCTTGTTCACCCTCCACTTCTAAGTTAGGTTGAAGGCAATTGTTTTCACAATCAAACCAGGGGAATGTCTCTGAGAATAAGTCCTTGTATATTGATGTTAGATCATCACTTGTAGTTCTTTGGATGACTTCTTTCATGTCGTGATTGAAGTCTTTGAGTGAGACATAGCCATCAGTGTTTACTCTTTTCTTGATGTCTAGAAGTGATGGCGAAATAATTCTGTCGTCATCATCACCAGTATTGTCCATATCTGTGGATTGTCGCAGAACGACTGGACTCAAGTCCTGCTCGCTGCGAGCTTGCGGGAAACTCTTCATAGGCTCATCATCATCGGATATCGCCTCGTATTTGTCATCATGTACAGTTGTCGGCAACATTGTAGTTGCTTTTTCGGATTTCGCTTGTGGAGGGTAGTTTTCGTGCACCTCAACGCAAGACGCTTCAAATTCTGTTTTAGTGCCATAAAGACCTGTTGAGAAACATATTTCCTTATTCTGCATTAGTGGTTCTTGTAGGTTCACCACTTTATGGGATGTGTGCGGTATTTCCTCTTTCTCCATGTCCACGTCTTGTAGCAGAGATGAACACTGCCATACGTGAGGAGTGTGCGACTCGTCGAATTTGTTTTGCGGGAAATTATTGTTTCGTCGCCCCCTTGAAGTGTTTCTGTACACTTTAGTCTCTGAAGTCTTCATGGAGACATCAACCACATCGAAGTGTAGTTTTCTGATAGCTTGTGGCGACATTAGCCGATAGGGTTTGTTCGGTACAGGCGTATTTTTATGCGGCGTCAATTTCAGTAATGCGCATGCTTTCTTATTCTTGGCAAGTAATTTGAGTAGATGGAGAAGTCTCCCTTTGAGGTGGTCAGTGAGCATTTTCCGCCATGGGGGATCTACTGGCATGCACTTGCAGCAAATGTACTCTATTGAGGGTGGCAATGCTGACAGCAATTGGTATCCTTCGCCACTCAGGCCTTCGCAACTAGCGTGCACCCATCTGCCGCACCAACCGCACTCCATCATCTGGAAAGAATAAAAGAAATGAATTTCAGCACTTATGTATTTAGCTTAATTTGGACAACATTCATATGGTTTCATTGTGTAGACTTCTCAAATGGGTTATAATACCTACTTTTATTAATCTTTCTAATATGTATATTCCAAAGTTTAAATCTTTTTAAATAAAATTTGGTGGGTTACACCATTTGAGCAACCTCTAGAACAGCTGGGGTAATTTTGAAAGCGTCTGATTATGTTGGATTTCTCTCCTCCCCAGTTAATTTTAGAAAATATCAGAGATTCAAGTCAAAACAAAATTAACCACTAGTTTCGTTGTTAGGCATTACGAAGTTCGCCGGATTAACTAGTATTTTTAGAAATCAGTGAGTAAAGAAAAACCAGGAACTAAAAAAGCTAATAAAACAAATTGTAGTCACTCACCTTGCTATCAAAGTCATTATCCCGGTAGCAGGCCTGGCACAGCGGGCAGTAGTTGCCCTTCTGGCGCAGCTTGAAGCACGGCCCGCAGAACGGCAGGCTGCCCACGAACTTGCTCACGCGGCTGCTGTCGCAACTCTTGCACTTCAAGCACGCACTGCAGATCTGCAAATATTGTTACAATTTTAGATTTACCTCTTGTAAACTGGTGATTGTATAGAATTTTCTTAACTAGTGTGTCTCACCATTAACTATGACATCACTGCTTACCATCAAGTAAGATTGCAGTCAAGCACTAAATTATATCAATTTAAAAAAAAATGTGGTTTTAGATAAACAATTTTACTCTCAAACTATACATAAAGCTCAGTTTCCGTAAAAATATTATCTCAACTAGTAATCAAGCGTTATTTGCTCTCTTAACAGCGTTATTAGATTATTAGTTATTGAAAACAGAAACAAAAGCAAACCTAAATCCTAATTTTGACTCATCTTTATCATCATCATCGTTTCAGCCGAAAGACGTCCACTGCTGGACATAGGCCTCCCCCAAGCGCCACCACAAAGACCGGTCCTGTGCATCTTGCATCCATCGGCTTCCAGCAACCCTGACCAGGTCATCGGTCCACCTTGTGGGAGGCCTTCCAATGCTACGTCTTCCGGTACGTGGTAGCCACTCCAGAACCTTTCGGCCCCAGCGGCCATCCGTTCTGCGTGCACGGGTGTCCTGCCCATTGCCACTTAAGTTTGGCGATTCTTTTCGCTATGTCGGCAACCTTGGTTCTCTTGCGGATATCACGCAAGGATACTCCGAGCATAACCCTTTCCATTGCCCTTTAAGTGATTTTGAGTCTTTTTATAAGGCCCATTGTAAACAACCACGTTTCAGAGCTATATATCATCACTGTCAACACGCACTGATTATAGACTTTCGTCTTGAGGCATTGTGGTATATTAGACGAGAAGACACCGCGTAGCTTCCCATACGCTGCCCAGCCGAGTAATTTTGACTATTTAACCACAAAGCATATCTATTCTGTGACAAGATCCCTACCTAATCTGTTATAAATTTGATCTTCTTTTTGATCATGTGTAGAAGTCTTGGAAAAAAACTAGTGCAAATTAGTTTGTATTCATAGTACAATAGTGGTTACCTGTGGCCAGTCGCTACGATGGTCGGGCGGCGGCGCGGGCAGGCAGGCGGCGTGGTAGTGCAGCGCGCAGGCTCGGCAGCGCAGGCGCGCGGCCGGGCGCGCGCACGCGGCGCACGACACGCAGCGCGCGCACGTCCAGCCGCCGCCGCCCGCCGCCTCCTCCGCGCACCAGCTGTGGTACCACTCGCAGCACGACGAACACACCAGCATCTAACACACATCAAACATCACATAACACTAACGGCACTGTCACAAATTATATAGGTACAGATGTCAATCTACATACAAAGCGCGCTCGAGCAACGCACACATAGACACCGTTCATCGACGCGAAAACCGGGCTCAACGAGGATCATTACGACCGCAAGGGTATCACGTTTGAGACACGCGTCTGTGAAATTTTGCAACTACCACGATAATTTGTTGTGCATAATCCAGTTGACAACCCTAGCGCGCGCGACCGCCGTGCGTAGGTATGAAAAGTGAAAAAGTCAATCTCATGTATGTATATGAGATTGACTTCTGTACCTTTTTATTTTGTGGCACTGTGCAGAGTCTGCATAGAGGACGAAAACTGTCAAAAATTTTGAGCCAAAAGACATTGTTCTTAGTTCATGAAACACTAAATAACTATATCTTATTAGCTTTAATCAAATTAAAATGAACCAATCTAGCACAGTGACAAAAAATCTAACACAAAAAGATTAGTCTACTACATACAAATAAAAACAATTGACAAATGTCTCTAACTGCATTACTTTAGAATAGCTGCAACTTGTTGACTAAATCTTTTTTGTTCTTAATAGTTGTCAAGACAAAGTTTTTATGTAAGAGGATTGAATAGAAAAATTACACCTTTTTGAAGTCAGGACTATATAAATAGCAATATGGTATGTGCAGAACATACATAAAAAATACAAATTTAATCCACTGAACTACTAGCTACAAGTTATTACATTTTAACTGAGAATAAACCAAGCCAAATAGTTACTAAAAAGCTTTGAAAAAGATTAATAAAAGCAAATAGACTCCAGAAGATTATTACTGCATATCTTCTAAGATTACTAAGTTAGAGTAAGAGGTAGGTATACATATAAGTTGAGCACAATTTTATTACCTTTTCCTTTCCAGCACTACCGCATAGGAAGCACAGTCTAGCAACAGTGAATGACCCAGTGCCAATAAGTCCAAAGCCTGAGCTGCAGACTTCATCAGGGTCATAACTCTCCCAGAAATCGACACAGATTAATTCTGGTCTATTTTGTCCACATTTCTGTGAACGACTGCGCACCTGAAAATATAACAAACAATATTAACACATAGTACATATAAAATATATTAAAACTAGCTGTCCCCCGCTGTTCTCCCCACGTCTTTGGACTGCTTCACTTTCATGAGTCACAGCATGAAGTTACATAGGCTATAGTATATTCCTTACGAATCAGGCTATCATATACACAAACATTTTTTTAATTCAACTGGTAGTTCCAGAGATTAAGGTGTTCAAACAAACAAAAAGAACTCGCACCACATATGTCATTTTTTGACAAAATATTACGTCATTCTACAGTTGAAATCCAAACAATGCAGCATTTTAGAGTTGGGCTTAGTGATGAAATTTTTTTTTTTTCTGTATTGTCATGCAGATATTGGAGTGACATCTTGTCACTTACTCTTGAGCCCCAAACGAACGCCGGCGTTCACATACCTATTGTATTTCTATTATGTCTCTCATCACGGTACTCGAAAGGTGACGAGTGCCGAAATGATCGAGGAACGGTTCAGTGAAATTATCATTACAGTTATTTAGTAAGAATGGATCGTGATAAAAAAATCCAGTAGCAGGACTTCCAATTTTGTTTCTAGGTATTTAAGTGTTATAGCATTTATAGCCCAACGCTAGTCAAGCAAGTCACATCACCCAAAATGATCCGTCCGAATCACCGTTGTTCACTTTGATTTCATTTAATTCGGGTTATGAATTTTAAAAGCATTGATGGTTTTATCGTTGTTGCATGTTTGATTTGACATGATGTAAAATCGATATATTGATGAAAGTCCAATGACTCTACAGTATTTGACGAATTAAACACGCGAAATGAGTTTTTGGCGGGATTTCTTCGAGTGAGGTTCAGTGGCTGTTTTAATTATTCACAAATTGATTCCTTGTGGACATTGTGATGTAAAATTTGTGGGCTTTTGTATCTCAAGTGTTAGCATAACTAGACACTATGTGGAATCATTGAAACACACTCGATCTCGAGATGGAGTTAAGAGTTTTATTTTAGTTTTGGCTACCTCAACGGTTAACAATTAACCGCGTTAAAATGTTAATCGAGAAAGCTACATTTCAAAAAAGCATTCTAATTAACTATTGATACGAAGACATCAAAGACACGGCTTAAGGAACGTAGTATCCAAGGCAAAAAGTTAACCAAAAAAAAAAAGAACTAAAACATAAACAATACGTTTATGTCGTATTTTGGCGGGATTTTATCGTATTTTTGCAGGATTTTTCCCAGTGAAGTTCCGGCTCTTTAAATTTTTGCAAACTAATTTATCCAAGTGAAAATTGTGACTAAAATTGTGTATTTTTATATCTCGAGTATCTATAAAATCGGACAACATGTGGAATCATTGGAACAGACGCGATTTCGGCAAAATAGAGCCGTGAATTTTAATGTAATATTGACTAATGTTAAATGTTAATAGTTTTCACAAAACTGCTTAGATACCCATAGCAGTTATCATAGTCATACTGTGCGTAAGTTAGTTTTTTCTAAAAACCTATAACATTTGTCACTAAACAGTTGTATTTGCTTTGCTCTTGTGAATAGTTTCTGATTTTGACTTGGACACCGCATTGATAGAACTTAAGGATGATATGCAATGTATACATAACAACACACAAAAAAACTTACGTTAGTAATGTTGGTTAGAGGCTTCATGAATGTCTTCTTAGGTACAAGATCCATAATAGTTTCATCTTCACTAGATTCAGCCTTGCTTTGTGCTTTGATAGGCAGTGGTTGCTCTATCTTACGTTTCTTTGTCTCTATCTGTGCTTCTACATCACTATCTTTCGTAACCATCGCTTCTGGAACAATCTGAGGAGCTTTGTTCTCTGAATCCATCTCAGATTCACAGCTGGACAAGTCCGGTGTCTCTCTATCCTTCTCCACAATACATAGAGCACCCTCTTCATCAAGGGGAAGATTCTTCTCCTGTTTCTCTTTCTCATCTTGTGTAGGGAATGTAGCAATAGGCTGACCCAAGACAATAGAAGCACTTCTACAAACATGTTTGACTCTTGGTCCTTTGAGTTCCACCTTTTGTCTTTTAGGATCCTCTGTTTGTTTGGCATCTGTTTTATCTTTTTTCCTAACTTTCACCCTTGTCAACTGGCGCTTTCTACTGGCATTAATTTCTTCAACTGTTTCACCAGTGGCTGGACGGTCTTTAGGAGCTTTTTCCTAAAATACAAAGAAATTTTGTTAAATACAATCATTTGAAAGTTCACATTTCAAACATAGAACTACCAATTCATTTAACTACAAGAATGGTAAACAAGAAGTCAATAAATAAAAAATATATATTAGCAAAACATACCTCTACTTTTTCAATTTCTTCAACCTTCTTACTTGGCTTCAGTGTACCAAAGATCTTACTATTGTCATTTTCAGTATTAGTTATTGCAAACACTGGTGGGTTTGTAGTAGTATTGGTTGCTATTCTCAGTGGGTTGGCCTGTGTCAAGCAACCAGGCGTTTTAACGGCTGACCTCATGAACGGAGGCAACATTGCCGTGAGGCCAGCTCTTATGCTTGGTGGTACCTGGAATGCCTTAAGGCACATCTTGAGCCAGCATGCTGGACATCTTGCCTTGTTTGTGCACCGTAGCAACTTCCACTGTTGTGAACGAACTATTGGTGGAACATGACAATTACCTGGAAATAGATTTTTTGTTAAACATCTATTTACTTACATAAATACTTATTTTTATCTGTAACAAGCTACTGTACTGACCTTCGCCTTTCAAACACTGCATAACAACTTGACCAGTCTTTTGAGATAGCTTTTCCTTCTTCAACATTTTGGATATGAATTTGCGACAAGACTCACATGAGTATATTCCAAATTTCCTTGCTTGTTTCACAAACCTATAAAACCTAACAGCACCACAAACTCCACAGGTCACTGTTGTTGGTGGTACTGGAGCTGAAAACACCAAGAGAAATTATAAATGCCATAAATATAACACACAAGTAAGAAAGAAATTGATAAGACATGAATACATACATGATGAAGATGTTACAGTAGAGAATGGACCGTCCAAAGCTGAGGTGGATTGTGTTGGTGGATTCAGCTGCAATCTTGCTTCTCTAAGAATAATTTTGCCCCTCAGCAACTGAGATGCTGATGACTTGTCTTTCTCTGGGCTAGCTGGTGGTGGTTTTTCTTCTTCATCCCCACTTCCTGTGGGACTGGCACTGTCCCAACTATCTTCAGACTCAGAGCCGCTGCTAGTACTACTTGAGCTACTTGCATCTGATATGTCCATAAGTTTCCTCATTGCATGCCCTGTTCTGTCTTCCTTGGGAGGTTCTGGAGATTTTAACTTCTCAGCACTCTCCACATTTGAGTTTTCATCCTGAGAAGGCTCTTTATCATATGAGAATAAATCATGTACCTTTCTGGGGCCTACACTGAGACTTGAGAATGAATTTGATGTTTTATCCTTGAAAAGGTTTGAAGATTTCAATGGTTGTAATTGTGTATCTTTAGTTTTGTCATTTTGGTTTGTTTTGTCAGTATCTTCCTCATCAGGTGTGTCATCATCATTGTGCATGTTGTTGAACACTAATCTCTTCAATTTAGGTTTCTTGAGTACTTTATTTGAGGAGGTTGTTGTACTTGTTGTTGTTTGCTCCTCACCATCTATGAACTTCTTGTTAGGCTTGATTACTCTTGATGAATGTGCACTTCTAACAGGCAAAACAAACTTAGCAGAACTTCCACCCTCTTTCTCAATCGGTGAAGTATTCCTCGGAGGTGGTGACATGCACCGGCTTTCACTAAATTGAGAGAATTTGTTCATAGGCTTTGATAAAGGGTTCAAGTTCTTCCGCAAATAACCCTCATGGTGTTCTAAACTCGATTTAGAGCTTAAATCTGTTAACTTGGCTGGTTTGAGAATACTGTTGTATTCTGTTTGTTTGAGAGATGACTTTTTCTTTATGATGGGTACAAGAGGAGCATGGTGCTTTAGCGGTATCTTTTTTAGCGGGAAAAATATATCTTCACAACTTTCAACTGTGCCAAAAGTAACTGTTTTTTTCACTGGTTTAGGTTTTTCACCTTTTACTGGTTCCATTTTGTTCTGAGACCTGGTTCTAACGGGTGATTTAGACAAATCGCTGTTATTTTTGTCCTGGTTTTCTGGTTTACTCTTTATTATTTCAGTCACTTTATTTTGGCTAGTTGTGTCTGTCTCCTTCTCATTATTGTTTTCTTTCTTTTCTTCCTCCTGAAACATTTTAAGTTGCAATTTAAAGATCTACTTTCTTTTTTAATTTTGAGACATGAGTTACATTGTGACTTTTGTACTAATCCTTCAGAAAATGTATTTAATTTTGTGTGTGCCTTATCTCGGACATATCCTAACAAAGAGGTTTACTCTAATGTATGATATATTTGCACACCATGCTGTTTTAACAGAATCTGAGTGATAGGTAACCTTGAGAAATACAAATGTTAGAATCTTTCTAATGTTTTCATCATAGAGTCACAAGTATGAACAAAATATGTTATATGAAGACAGTATAGCCCCATTATTATTATTTTATCATGCTCACACTAGTGTTTTAAGGCTGATTAGTAAAATTAACAAAATGTTATCCGGCTTCATATAGTATACACAATGGTTAACAGGTTCTACAATACACGAATTAAAGAATATGAATATAATATCCATATTTATCATATTATTGTTAAAACTAATGATAAACTGTTGCTCTAAAACATGATACAATTGACAAATCATTGTTACAAGCTGTGTTGTAGAGATTAGGAGTGTGTTCTATAGCAGTGAAGGTTATGTATGTAGCCCATCAAATGTTTACAGTTTGTTTGTAAATAATATCGAATATGTTTCAGCAGTCTAAGTAATGCTTCTAACAACAAACAAGTAAACGAAACAAATTCTAAACTCTACATTTTACATTTTGTTGACATGAAATGGAACACGCAAATGTCAAAGTACGTAGAGACATACTTGACGCTCTACCTATGCGATTATCGCCTCGAATGCTACTAGTTATTACGTAAACACAACATATCCGTGTGTACACTCATATTTTAATGAAACATACGTGAAAACATGGAGAAATCACTGCAAATAAGCTTTACCTCTTGGTCCCCAGCAAAATCATTGGCCGTAGAGCCGCGCGCTGGCGGGTGATTCTCTGGAGCAGTCTCATGGTAAACAGCTCCTGATAGAACACTAATACGTTTTCTGTTTTGGAATTTGAGTGGTTTCCCTGGGAATCTCGACCTTCCCATTTTGATGTGCACGTAAACGAAGAACACTCAGTGCGTTCCTAGCGATTGCGAGGAAACTGGCGCGCATGCTCGGGCCCGCGCGCTCCGCAACGCCATTTCACTCATTTATGCAATGTGTATAACAAATTACGACGCAGTTCTCATCGCATGTACGCTCAAACATAAACACTAACATCACCCTTCACATTATTCACTAAAACCATCACTTAACACTGTTTTTTGCAAAAGACGACATCATCCATCATTTTTAATGGTCGACTGGTTGTTAACGCCGTAGTCGTATCGCTTCCATTCAACTAAGCGTCAGCTACTAGTGAAACAAAAGAGAATGTAACGATACTCCCGATTCTACAACACTACGCGTCGGTATCACTACGTTATGTTCCATTTGATTATTTATATTATCACTAAACAAATTTAATTATTAAAATTGAATCGCCGTAATTTGACAAAGATGGCTGTTCGCCGCGCTTTAACAATAGCGTACACGAGTGATTAACGAGACGAGGCGCGAGGCCGCGGTGTGAACGACACCTGGCTCTCGGAGGCCAGTTATGGATTTTGAACCAATCGCGACGTTAATTCGGACCGGTATGAAAACAAACATGTCGCTCGCTACAGTACACTCGTTACCTCGCTACTCTATCTATACATAGAGGCGTTTCACTCATTTTTCGTCAATAAAAAAGTTATGTTCTGCTTACGACTTATGATCTATTAGAAACTGCGCAAACGGGTCGGTACACAACGGTGGCATTTACTCTTTTCCAATGTTACTGGTTTTAACAATTGATTATTAAGCATAAACGACATCGATTAAAATTGTTAAGATTCCTACAGAATCTACAAGAGTTCATTGATATTACATTGATGATCGGCGGGTTTTGTGTTATCCCGAGCGTATGTACTTACATAGAGCGAGCTTAGAGAGCATTTAGAATGGAAACATCTGCCTTCTGGGCCCTTTTGTTTGCGTCATTTTAATTCAAGCTGTCGATTTATAGTCCCATCATTGCTTTAAGCGTTCGTCTTTCTTATTTACTGAAATCAATTCGTTGTGGTCGAACGTAATGGTAATAACTAGATTATGTAGCGTTGTTTTTAGTTTAATGTAGGTGTAGTAGAGTTAACTAGATTTTACGGAAAGGGCATTTTATTAAATAACCGCAATGGTTTATGTCGAATTTGTACCTGTGTTGTATTGTTCTCTTCAAGTGTATAAAGCAGAACAATTCGAAGATAGTTCTTTGTTATTTTTTTACCAAACATTTTTTTTTTTTGTGAATGAAGCTTTGTTTCCATAACAGGTTTGTTGTCATAAATATAATGTCGATTCCTTTATCCTTACTCGCAGTCGGAAATAAAATAAATAACACATTCTCCATACCTATGCTGAGGCCTATCTCTATCCAAATAAATACTATCTACTTTATTTAGGTCGATTATCTCAAAATTATATGTTTATTATTCAGAATTGAACCTGGTACCAACTGCGAAACTATTAATTTAACTTTTGCACATAACAATACATTCTAATACTTGACTGATAAAACATTATTAATTAATTATGTTTCGTCTAGTGCATACTAAATAATTAATGTTTAATAAGATAATTTAATTACCTTTTCACAACAATCACTTATCAAAAGTTTTAATATGACAAAATATCATAGATGCACATTGACTTCCTCCATCATAATATTTCAATTTTCAATAATTCAATGGCGCATTGTGCTATCGCAATATAGCTATGGGTGACTATACAAAATATACGTACGCGTATACCCATAGTACCCGCACCCTACCCTACACCGAACGTGAACCCCAAAACTACCGGTCGATCATGCGTAAAGGGCGGAGAAGGGCTGATAAAGAGGGAAGCTTGTCGGTGTTTGAACCCTAGATAGATTGCTATACTTATAGCTACACATAAACGTATGGATTTTAAATAAAATCTGACTGAAAAACTTTTACTTTTAGCGGCTAAGTTTAATACTGACCTCTAGCGTAAGTTATGAGAACGAAAAGTTCCTTGCTGAAATGCTTCCTGAAATAGGCACATTGAGTACGGGCGGCATTTCCTCGGACTTGGATCGAAGCGAAACAATTCACAGTCACAATTCTCTGTAATTTTCACTTAAAACTCACTTTTTTTCACTTGAATTCATATTAACAACACTTTCACTATTTGTTGATGTTTTGAAAATAACAATCCGCGTGTAAATATTATGGTAGGAGCAATATTTACATCAGTTTCATTGCGCTGGTGTACGTGCGTGAAACTGTAGTAGCGAGACTGGCGGAGACGACGCGCATGTCGCGAGGGACACGCTGGAAATATAAAAATGGACAAACTCCCCTTCTTGGGGGCTCACCGAATGAATCACAGTAAATCACAAATCTCACACGCACTCGGGGCATTTTTTTTTAAAGGACGTTTTTCATCTTTGCGGTTTTGTATTTCACGATTATCGCCGGAAATGCTCCGGAGGTGATTCAAATTTAAGCGGTATCGAATTATAATGCAAACTTCCGTGTAGCATATAACAAAATATTGATCGACGCGACTCCCGCCGTGGTTGCTCGACATTTTCAAAGGGCCAACTTTGGGAAGAGATAATCGCTGTAGATCACCCGCTTGCTATCCGTATTGTGCCCAAATCTGAGACCTCTTTTGTAGCAGGTAGAATTTTTTGTATTATTTGGGTCGCATACTAAAGAATTAAGAGTAGGTAAAAAATGACTCATGAGTTGGTTTGAAGTTATTTGTACTGGTTAATATGCAGTTGACTCGTCCAATGGTATTGTTTGGCGACTTTATAAGTAGGTATTCTACCTGAACGATAATGTAGGATAGACGCTAAATAGCCGATTTTGTAGTTTAGTTGGGTTTGAATGAGTTGATTGACCTTTAATCAGTTAAGATTTTGTGGCAAGTTTAGGTATTTTAAAGTTTTGTGTCTTTTATGTACCTAATAGAATAATAATCTATAAGTATTAACATTAGAAAGCAGAAGTTTGTTTGGTGCGTTAATCTCAGAAACTACTTGTCCGATTTGAAAAAATATTTCTGTATTAGATAGCCCATTTAAAGAGGAAGGCTGTAGGCTATATAAAATTACGCTACAGCCTATGGGAACTAAAGACGCGGGTGAAACCACGGGGAACAGCTTGGAACTAATTAGGACCTGGTTTTCTGAACCTTATTCTATACCGATAGAGTCAATTAAGTGTATTCAGTTCATGAGATACTATTGCATTGAGTGCTATACCAGTATTCTATTGGGACTCCCGCTAGACTAAGTTCTAGTTTGTCACTCAAGTGCTTACAAATTGTGAATCGATAAAATACCTGTTAATCACTGTCGCCATAATCTGTAGATATGATGTGCGATCAATAGAAAAGTACTCTGTGTAGGTATATGATTGTATGACTGTAAGTTGGTATTTATGTATGTATAATTAGTGCCAACATAAGTAGTGTGCATATCATTTGCAATCACCTTGCAGCCTTGTGTAGCGATGTAGGTAACTACAAAATTATGTTTTTTTTTTTTGAAATATTGTATTTTTCTTTCTTTTCGTTCTTTTCTTTCTTTTTTTTTCTTTCAATTCTTTCTTTTTTTCCTTTCTTGCATTTTTTCTTTTTCTCTTTTCTTACTTTATAATTATTGTTTTTCTTTTCTTATTCTCATTAATCTAAGCGAAAGAGTAGAGCGAGAGAGAGAATAGCAGAATTTTACAGACTAAAACCCATCTATGTTATTTCTTTCGGAGTTTCGGAGTTACAATGCCACAGACGGACACACAGATATACACGTCAAACTTGTAACACTTTTTTGTCAACCATTATTTTATAATGGTTTTGTTTTATGGCAGGCATACAAATTACAAGTCTCCCCTCCAGGAAAGGGAATGGGCTACATATAACCCATCACGCGGGCCCAGCCGCCCAGGGCGGATTGGTGGATGTCACATGTCTTAAAATTTTTGGTTCTAGGACCTGCCGGATTCCTCGCGATGTTTTCCTTCACCGTTTTAAGAGCAGTGATGATGAAATAAATTACACAAAGTAATGCGCCTGGCTGGGTTTGAACCCGTGACCTACAACTCGTGGCCGTTACCACTCGGCCGCCACTGCTCTCATCTCTGTGTTTTAATAACACACATATAACACTACACCGGCTTCGGCCAGCTGCTCCGCCCACGTGAATGTCGGTTTCTTCATGCAAACTTCCATCCCCTACCCTACCAACCGTTTAGGGGCAAGAGTTTCGCAAAATCTCTTAGCTGAAGTCCACTCCCGACAAGGATCCTACCTGCTAAATATATAGTTTGTGGGTATTATAGTTTCTGAAATTTCATGATTAATCAGTGAGTGGTATTTCATGAGAGTTTACCATTGCGAAAATTACATGCGGTACACTATTCCATAGTATATCTCCAAAACTCTTCATCAGATTTCATCACCAGACAAACTCTACAAAACAATAAAATGTTTATTAAAATCCACCACAAAAGAAGCATTTGGCTGAATAAGACAAAAAATTGAGACGACTTGGGGACCACCTTCTTTTTTGAAAATCGATTAAAATAGGTATTTCCGTGCGAAAACCTGTGCCTTTGTTTTTAAAGTTTTAATATCAATCAAGGCGGACACGACATCGTGGCCGTATTGGGTTTTGGTAAGTCATATTTAAGACTGCTCATTTTGTTCCTGGCTCCTGGCCGTGCAGGTAAGTGATAGTAGACTCTCTCGAACTGGTGAAACATTGCTCAGTTGAATCTGCCTGCTCTCTGTTATTAGACTGCACCTAAAAATCGGTGGCTCCAGCCATCAAAGAGCCTAAACTTATATCGCACCTTCGGTAAGACAAGGGCCGAAGTGCTAATTTATTTTTTTTTCAGGACAGACATTTTAAGGTTTTTATAGATTTTAAGGTTTTTTTCGCATATTTAACTCATTTTCGGAAATTTTAGCACTTCGGCCCTTGTCTTACCGAAGGTGCGATATTTTTAAAAAGAAATATCATAGCTTCATAATCTTTGTCTTTGTGTTGGATCATTGAGACACGGTTATCGTTGAAGAGTATGGACGTTCAGAATCAGATCATATTCTTTGACCATTCTTTGTTCAGGCCATGGTCCGGAGCAAGAGAGAATCGGATATGCTCGCATCGTTTTGCAAAGCGCTACCTACAATCACGAACCCGTGAAAATATGGTCCAGACTTCGAGAGCAGTAGTTGAACTATTTCTATGGTAGTTTACCCACTAGATCCAGTTTTCATCATCCGATTTTTCTATGTGAAACTCTATGTTCGAGAAGACTATTGACGAATCGAAGTAGAGTAGCCGTAACTACTATTATTTACTTGAATGCGTCTGAACCTAATTCGGCCGGCTGATTATAAAAAGCTCCTTTTAAACATCGGTTCAGCAAGAGTGGATGCTCCCTGAATTCTTTACTTCTCGTGCGACTTTGGCGTACATGTAGTCACCACAATACCTAGGTACCTATAGCATAGCCAGAAGATGACGAAGATTCATCAAGGACGTAAACACTGCTATGGCTCAGCGTAAAATGACGTATGCCAATGGGTGACCTTGATTCGCTTGGATTTTAATCAAATTTCATACCAGTGTTTAAGCAATATATGAACTCAATCAGTTAATTAGCCTTCCAAATTAATTTAAAGCGTAACCACGCATTAATTTGAGAGATATATCAAAAAGCACCGAATCCGCTACGAGTTAAATCCGTATTTACGAAACTGCTATATCTCTCCAGATAATCTAAATAGTTATTTTTATTTTTGGAAAATGTACTTTTTTAGAGTTCCGTAGTCAACAAGGAACCCTTATAATTTCGCCATGTCTGTCTGTCTGTCCGTCCGCGGATAATCTCAGGGACCGTTAGCACTGGAAAGCTGAAATTTGGTATCAATATGTATACTACGCCGACAAAGTGCAAAAACAAAAAGTAGTAATTTTTATTTTTTTATTAGGGTACCTCTCCTTTTCGATTTTTTTATTTAGTAGGTATTTAAAAATGACTAGGGGTCCCGTAAAATATTTTTTTGATAATGTCAATATTTTCGAAAATAATCGCTCCCAAAGTAAAAAATGAGGCGTCCCCCCCACTCTAACTTTTGAACCATAAGTTTAAAAATATGAAAAAAATCTCAAAAGTAGAATTTAAAATAAACTTTCAAGGAATTTTTTTTTGAACTTTATAGGGTGAATAGTTTTTGAAAAATTAAAAAAAAAAAAGTTCTGAACTAATTTTGTACTGTTACGAACGTGAGTAATCAAATGCCGGTTTACTTAGAGTGAGATTTATTTTCCACAAACAAAACACCAATTAGTCCAATCGCCAATTAACCACTTCGTAATGCACTCTAAAGATCCGTAAGAATATCGCTTAGGTCGTCGTATGGATGAAAACGCTCTTCACTTGACTTGGATAGTTCGCCTTTGATCGCTGTCGAAATCAAACTGACTCCCGTCCGGCCAGCGAACACGTATTTATACTCAGAGCCAAGAAAATTCTAGATACCGAAGGTTCGAGGCCACACCAGAACAAAAGAAACCGTTTCCGCGAAGCAATAAATTATTCTTATTACCAACCGGTAGGTAACTACTCGACCCCACGACTCATACGAATTTCGACTCTATAGTAAAAGACTGAAGGTACAAATTCCTTTACCAAGTTACTTAAGTACCTACAAAAGTTCTCAGAATTATTGAGTACCTACTTATACGTGTCGGATTTTTCTAGAATTTGCTAGGCCCTGGTACGTACTTCTATTCTGGAGGTTTCGACTAGCAATGCGTTTTAATTATTCGGTGATACTTTCAGCTTTGTCGAAGAAACGACGTGTTCTATTTTTACGGCGTAACAGTGCCCCCCTCTTAGTCATGCTCGTCCCGAGCATTATTAGATCCACGGTACGGCGCCAGTCTATCCAAGTGGACTACCTTAGGCTTCCCTCTTAGTCCTTTCTTGATGCGATAGGTCACGTCGTTAATCCTTTTCATCACGGTGTAAGGTCCCTCCCATCGAGCTTGAAGTTTCGGCGACTTCCCTTTTCGTCGGAGCGGGTTGTGGAGCCAGACTAGTGCACCTTCTTCAAATCCCTTGGTGTTGGCATTACGGTCGTACCTAGTTTTCATTTTGGAGCTGGTGTTCATGCTATTCTCACGTACTCGTTTATGCACTTCGTCCAATTGATCTTGAAGGTCACTGACATAGTCCGTAACTGGCTTGGTCTTGTCAGGTGGCACGCCAGTTATAGCATCGACTGGAAGTCTCATCTCTCTGCCGAAATTCACTCTTGCTGGAGTATATCCCGTGCTATCGTGCACTGCCGATCGATAAGACATCAGAAATAGTGGAATATACCGGTCCCAGTCCTTCTGATGGTCATCGACAACCTTAGCCAGGTGATTCTCCAGGGTCTGGTTAAATCTTTCCACCATTCCGTCCGACTGTGGATGCGCAGGTGTTGTGCGTGTTTTGTAAATCCCCAGAAGGGTACACATCTCCTGGAACAGCGCAGATTCAAAGTTACGGCCTTGATCGGAATGGATCTCCAAAGGTGCGCCATATCGGCACACTACTTCTTCGACCACCTTCTTCGCCACTGTCGTCGCTTCCTGATTGGGAATGGCAAAGACTTCTGGCCATTTTGTGAAATAGTCCTGGATCACCACTATGTATTTGTTTCCATCATTTGTAATTGGAAATGGTCCAGCAACGTCGATGGCAATGCGTTCCCATGGGGCTCCCACATTGTACAGCTGAAGCTTGCCCCTGCTTCTAGTCTGTGGTCCTTTCACAGATGCACACGCTGTACATTTCCGACACCATTGCTCTATGTCCTCTCTACAATTGAGCCAGTAATACCGCTGTCTCACTTTCAGTAGAGTCTTCTTGATCCCCAGATGTCCACCAGAAGCACCATCGTGTATTTCCTGTAGCAGGGGGACCACTTCACTTCGTGGTACTATCACTTGTGTGGTCACCTCCTTGCCATCGTTCGATTCCCATTTCCTACAGAGCACATCATTCTCCAGGACTAAACTGTCCCACTGCGCCCAGTAGCTCTTTGTGACGGGACTAAGTGACGATACTTCACTCCACTGGGGCCTAGCTCCACTACGCAACCAGTCCAGTACCGGTCGAATATCGTCATCTTCTTCCTGGGATTTCTTGAAGTTGCCTTCAGTTCTAATCAAGTTCACGTGTTCTCTGGCTTCGTTTTGCTGGCAATGTCTGCAGTCTTCCTCACACGGACGTCGCGACAGGGCATCAGCATTGTTATGCCCTTTTCCACTCCGATGTTCCGTCACGAAATTGAACTCCTGCAGCTGCTCGAGCCATCTTGCAACTTGACCCTCCGGGTTTTTAAACTGTAGCAGCCATTTCAGTGCAGCGTGGTCGGTCCTTAACGTGAACTGCCTTCCTATGAGGTACTTATGGAAGTGCTGCAAGGTTTTTACTACAGCCAGCAGTTCTCGTCGAGTAACACAGTAGTTCCTCTCGGGCTTTGAAAGTGCCTTACTGAAGTAAGCGATCACGATCTGTCGGTCATCTTGCACCTGTGACAATACGCCACCAATTCCCGTATTGCTGGCATCTGTGTCAACGACAAATCTTCCATCTCTGCTCGGATACCCCAGTATAGGTGCTTCACATAGCCGCTGCTTCAGCTCGTTGAATGCTGACTCACAATTCTTGTCCCAGATAAAGTCTCGTTTTTCCTCAGTCAGTTGATGCAAAGGTTTTGCAATGTCCGAAAAACTCATAACAAACCTTCTGTAGTATGTGCATAGCCCTAGAAATGCACGTACTTCTGTTTTATTCTTCGGAACTGGCCACTGTTGCACAGCCTTTATCTTCTCGGGGTCGGTTCTCACTCCATCGGCGGAAATCACATGTCCTAGGTAGCTGACCTCCTTCTTGAACAGGGCACACTTCTTTGGGCTTAGTTTTAGGTTAGCCCCTCGTATTCTGGTGAACACTTTTTCCATGTTCCTTAGGTTTTCCTTGAAAGTGCGGCCCATTATAATGACGTCATCCAAATATACTAGACAGACGTCACCAAGAAGACCAACCATGACTCGTTCCATGAGGCGTTCAAAGGTTGCTGGAGCATTGCACAACCCAAAAGGCATGACGTTAAATTGCCACAGGCCATTGCCAATGCCCGTACTGAACGCTGTCTTTTCTTTATCTTTCTCGCTAATTTCCACTTGCCAGTAGCCACTTTTCAAATCGATGGTTGAAAACCACCTCATTCCACTGAGCATATCCAGCGTATCGTCGATCCTCGGCAAGGGATAACTGTCCTTCTTCGTTACGTTATTCAGCATTCTGTAGTCAACACAGAATCTTGTACTGCCGTCCTTCTTCTTCACCAGAACGACTGGAGAAGACCATGGGCTCGTAGAAGGCTCAATTATTCCACTAGCAGCCATGTCCTTTACCATTTCTGCCACTTCAGTTTCTTTAGCCCAGGGTATGCGGCGCGGTCTCTGTTTAATTGGTCTAGCATCACCTGTGTCTATCTCGTGCTTGACGAGGCCTGTTCTTCCGCAGTCCTTTCCCATTGCAAAAATATCCCGAAACCGAAGCAGAAATTCCTTGGCTTGCTGGAGTTCTGAGGTCGACAAATTGTTCTTAGAATTTTCCAGAAGTTGCTGGATGTGATCAGGTTCACCTTTTGTCGAGTCCTGCTTCACTGGAGATGTGTTGATTTGGCGGAGATACTTCACTTCTTCACATCTTCCAACAACACTGTTTTTCTTCAAATGGACCTCCTTTTTTCCAAGATTTACAATTCTCACTTTAGATTTCCCTTTCGTCATTACTAAAGTTCTCGCGGTGATGAGTTCCGGGTGCCGCCCAGTATCCTCAACTATTACACACCTTTGTTGCCTGATTTTCTTGGGGAATTTTACTTCGACTAGAGTTTCTGTTCTCGGAGCCAATGTAGTGTCTTTTAAAGAATAGAGGTGACATGTATTTACTCCTCGCAGGAACACTTCTTGGTCTGGGAACTTCAATACTCCCCTATCAATGTCCAGAATACACCGGTACTTCTGCAAGAAGTCCAGACCCAGAATGCAATCATCGGTAATATTCGCAATTAAAACAGAATGGGTGTACACTTGATCACCGATTTTTAACTCTATATATGTATCACCGAGGACGGAGACTGGCTGGCCGGTTGCTGTCTGTAGTCGGCAGGATGGAGACTTTCTTTGCCACAAGATCGTGCGTTTCAACAACTCAGGTCTTATAATAGTCCGTGACGCCCCGGTGTCAACGGTGAAATTGCAAGCACGTTCATTCAGTGTTCCTTCGATGGTTAGACTATTTCCGTTATGGACTTGATTGATGGTGATGACTGAGGCCTTTAATTGACCAGCCGGCACGCACCCCGCAGCCCTAGCGACATTAAGTTTTATCGTCTTCTCGTTAACTTGGGTTGCGGAGTCCACACTTGCCCTCTTCCTTTTGGGACAATCGGTACGAATGTGCCCTTTTTCTCTGCACCCGTAACACGTCGGAATATAGCGGGACGTTGACGAAGAAGAAACCACCCCTTCTCGGTGACGCGGCTGCACTGAAGGCGAAACCACTACTTCTCGAACTCTGTGCGTGCGTGAATCCTGTCGTACGGCTTCCACTTCCAAAGCGTGAGCCATTGCACTTTTCAGAGTTTGGTGGTGCCCAAGTCGCACCGTAGCCCTCACTTCAGAATCCCGTAGTCCGTCGATGAATGCCTGCACCAGATTAACTTCCACAGTCTCCGATGTCATCGACCTATATGCACGCCGCACCAACCGTTCAACCTCGACACCCCACTGTTGGAGGCTCTCGTTAGGCCTCTGCGTTCTCTCGCGAAGCTGCGCGCGGAATACGTGCTCGAGGTGCTTGTCACCATAGCGAGTGTCTAACCCTTCCATTAGACGCTCCAAGGTCCTGCCGTCCGAAGGAAGGTTTTCTAGGACCAGTAGGGCGTCCCCACGTAGAGCTAAGGTTAACGCCGCGAAAGACTGCTCATCATCCCAGCGGTTTGTCTTCACCAACGTTTCGAATTGGTATTTGAAGGCAGTCCATGACGACGTGCCGTCAAAACGTGGCACATCAAACTTTGCGGCCGACGTACAGTGGGTGTGCGCTGATGAGCCAATGGCAATGGGTTCGCGTGCTTCAAGCTTGACTATTTTTTTATTCATGTCCAGCAGGCGGTCTTCGTGGCCATCCATTCTGGCTTCCAAGCTGTCAGTTCGGGCGGAAACCTCCTTGACCTCTAAGGTGAGATTCTTCACTTTCTCACCCAGCGTGACCAAGCCGTGATCGATTTTGTCGAGGATAAGGTTTTGCTTAGCCTCTTGATCGCGGCGAGCGGCTTCCTGTTCGCGGCGGGCTTCTTCTTGGTTAGCCGCGATTAGGTCCTCGAGCTTGCGTTGGTTAGCCTCCTGTTCGCGGCGAGCGGCTTCCTGTTCGCGGCGAGCTTCTTCCTGGTTAGCCGCGATTAGGTCCTGGAGCTTGCGCTGGTTAGCCTCCATGCTAGCTTGCATCGCAGCCAACACCGCAGCGAGTCTCATTTCCGAGGTTGGGCCTGCTGGCATCTCAGCAGCAGCCGTTGCTCCCATATCAGCCGGATCTTCTTCCTCCAGTCGGTGACGCGCAGCATCCATCTCCGTTTGTCTCCTTGTTCGTGGTCGCTGTTCGTCGTCCCTCTGTAGTAATGGCATCCCACTTCTGACACCAGTTGTTACGAACGTGAGTAATCAAATGCCGGTTTACTTAGAGTGAGATTTATTTTCCACAAACAAAACACCAATTAGTCCAATCGCCAATTAACCACTTCGTAATGCACTCTAAAGATCCGTAAGAATATCGCTTAGGTCGTCGTATGGATGAAAACGCTCTTCACTTGACTTGGATAGTTCGCCTTTGATCGCTGTCGAAATCAAACTGACTCCCGTCCGGCCAGCGAACACGTATTTATACTCAGAGCCAAGAAAATTCTAGATACCGAAGGTTCGAGGCCACACCAGAACAAAAGAAACCGTTTCCGCGAAGCAATAAATTATTCTTATTACCAACCGGTAGGTAACTACTCGACCCCACGACTCATACGAATTTCGACTCTATAGTAAAAGACTGAAGGTACAAATTCCTTTACCAAGTTACTTAAGTACCTACAAAAGTTCTCAGAATTATTGAGTACCTACTTATACGTGTCGGATTTTTCTAGAATTTGCTAGGCCCTGGTACGTACTTCTATTCTGGAGGTTTCGACTAGCAATGCGTTTTAATTATTCGGTGATACTTTCAGCTTTGTCGAAGAAACGACGTGTTCTATTTTTACGGCGTAACAGTACTTTAACCTTACATGCAAGCATTTTTTTTAACTTTCTTACATATTTAATTATCCTAAACAAACCATCTTTCAAATAAAAATACAAAAAGATTAAAATCGGTTCACAAAAATTAAAATTACCACCGGTTACAGCGCCATCTCTCGGCAAATTGGGTTACAAATTTTTACATGGGATACTGGGTTTTGTTACATTGTGAGAAATTTGTGACGGACGGTAAACTACGGTACCCTACACTGTGCGTGGCCCGACACGCTCTTAGCCGATTTATTTTGTAGTAATTTGTAAGATGTATCAGTATGTATGTATAATATTATGATGATGGAGATTAGGGTTGTAACGGAAGTCATCTAAGCAAAAGCGGATGCGGATGTTAACGGATGCGGAAGCGGAGGTGACATTGGATGTGAAAGAATTATGGTTTATTGCAAATCAATTTTTTTTCGAATCGAAGGAATTTGTTAAGTTTAGTCCTGTTATGTCAAATTGACATAAGACCGCGTTTCTATCGTGCCCCTGAATCTTGACCATTTCAAACACGCGACTAGGCCGCGCCTGAATTGTCATCAAGCGTCACTGCTTGCACAATATTGTTTATTCATAATGAATTTATGACGTAAATAAAACTCCGTTATAACTCCGCATAAATATTGCGGAAGCGGAAGCGAATATACGATTTCATGTGGAACTTCCGCAGTAATGGAAGCGAAGGCGAAGCTCCGTTACAACTCTAATGGAGATAATGGAAGATGTATCGTAGACTAATTTCGACGTGGGCAAAGGCATATCAGCGTAGATCTACTTTCTTTTACAAACTCAACAGGTATCTTTGAAAAATTATGTAGCACTGCGGACAGAGCTCCAGCGGGATCTCGTGGCAGTACGAGACCACCACTGTCACAACAACCCAATAATGGGCTTTAAATCCTCATGGTCTTTGAGGAGTGGGTAGGTAAGCTGGGGCTCGACTGCAATCTAACTTGATGGTAAGCAGTGACGCGATCGCTTATGGTGATAAGCACCCCAGTTTCTTAAAAGCTTATTCACTCTAGCCATGAAGAAACGTAAATTATAACCGAGGGGAAGACCGCAGCAGCCAATTGTTCAAGTCCTTCGATATACGTGGTATAAACGAGGTGAAACCCTTAGTCCCGTACGTCGGGTTGTCAGACAGCTGAAAGGAGAGAATTCCCGCACAGACACTCCAAAATGCATCCTATAAAATATCAAAAGGAGCCAACCTTTCAGTATTTTAAACCCTACGCTTGATCTCGAGGCTGCAGTAGATACTCCATCTATACATGGTCGTTCTTTTCTTGTCGTTCCGTTCTTTCTTAAAGAAGCAAAAGTTCAGCTGCCTGCCAAAAAGTTCCTAGCAAAATAACTTTTTTTTCAGGCAGCACATACCTACATGCCGGAACAGTTGCTCAAACTTAATCAAGCTTAAGTTCAACCGTGGGCTTTGATTTTTGGGATGGGTCTACCAAATACCAGCTGCGTTTTGAGTCTAATGTTGATGGTTGGGAATCGCCAGGCGGCTTCCAACGCTCGGATTGTCTCCTGTGGCGGACGTCGTGGTACCAGGGACACGTGATTATGATGTCCTCCCCCTCGCAATTTGAATCACTTTCACTTGCATTAATAAAATTTGGATAAAGGAAACCATAATTTAGTTTGTAAAAAGTCATCTTACGACGCAATGGGCAAGGCAAAAGATTATGATGCAGCCCAAAGGCCGATGATGCGACGGGCAACATTGTATGTTATATAGCTAGAATTTTTTTATTTTGTATTCTGTGGTTTGATTTTGACATTTGTTTTGGTTTTCGCGCCAATAATCGTAACATTTGACATTTTGACTTTGACGGCTCTTTTGTACAAGTATCTTCGCGTTCGCTCAGGATAGTTTACGTTATCTTCTTCCAATTCCAAGTCTCTTCTCGTGAAGAACCAGGTTTTTCAAAATTTCACGGTTTATTCAGCGAATTCTATTCACTTTATCCAAAATGTTTTCAGGTCTAGAAACTGAACTGAAATTCACCCGTTTGAGCGACAATGCATTTCCACCACTAAAAGGTTCTGAAAAAGCGGCAGGATTTGATCTGAAAAGGTGAGATATCATTGCTTTAGCCAATGAATGGTTAAAGTGCTTCCTATTTCTAACGTTATTTTTTGTTTCAGTGCCTATGACTATGTAGTACCAGCACGCGGTAAGGAACTTGTGAAGACGGATCTGCAAGTCGAACTGCCATCTGGTTGCTACGGCAGAGTGGCGCCCAGATCAGGACTAGCTGTCAAGAACTTCATTGATGTGGGAGGTGAGTCTTGTAGGCCAAGACAGGTTCCGACAGATAGGTTATAAAGTCGTAACTAAAGCTACTCCTTTTTACATGATCTAGAGATTTTTATAGACATTGTTGTCTTTGCCCACAGGCTTCTCTCTATTAACTTTATTGCAGACACAGAACAATAATTAATAAAAATAAGTTTACAAGTCTTATTGTACAAGGTAAAACTTGGCTGACTCAATGGATGGAGTGAACAAAAAGAAAACAAATTGAAGCATTGTCAGTGTATCAATATACATAATATAAAAAATGTCCAAGGAAGTCATCCAAGTCGTCCCTCTATCTCTTTATTCATAAAAAGCATATATTTTAGTCATATTACAATACTTATATTGTTTGATATTGTATTTATAAATACTAGAAGGTATCTATTAAGATTCAAAGATTACTACCTAATTCTTTGAATACCATCATTAGAGAAAGAATAAAAAGACAATTGATGTGTGAACGCTGGATTTTACTTTGGGGCTCGAGTGACTAATCGTTTATAAGCTCATTGGAGGAAATATTATAGTCACTGAGAATCTCATGTAACATTAAAGGTTGATTTGGGCAATAAGACTCATGAATTTGCTTATAACATATTCCTTTTCATTAATTTCATTCAGGAACTACAAACAATGCTTCTAGTGTTGGGCCGAGGTACATTTTTTTTTTACTAGATTTTATGTGGTTTTGCATCATTACTTGATTCCATCATTCAAGCTCAGTACTTGAGTTCTGTTTAGTATTTGAGTCCAGTCAAAACATTCAATAACGGACAACAATTTCTGGATTGTTAGCTAGTAACTTCTGGACTCGAATCATGGATTTGGGTCTTGGACTAAATAGAAACTCTTGAATAAAATAGAAATAATGAAAGCAGCTTGTATATTAATTAAGTTCATAATGACACATCAATAAATAAACAATAAGGAGAGGAGGTGTATAGAAACTAGAAATGAGATGAAGTTCTATTTGTTTTGTTACAAATCAAAAAGATATCTTTTTTGTAGCATTTATTTAAGGACTTCGGATATTATTTTGTTTTATTGATTTTTTTACAAACTGCAAGTCTTTAACGTCATTAATTTAGCAGGTACTTACAAACGTCGTAATCGTAACATATCTGAAACCAGTTTTAATCGAAAATTAAATTTTGGCGATCTAAAAAATGTCTCGGTCTCTTAAAATTCAAGGTCACTTACGCGTTCACACGACCGGCGACCCAAACTCGAAATATTTGCATTTTATTATGAGTCTTTGTGAGGTAGCTCTAAAGATGCCTATTCTCCTCTGCCTTTAACTCTTGATACAAAATGGATATGGCGTGCATTGAAAGTAATTCATTAACCCTCAAGAGGATACCGGTGTCCGCACACCTAATGCCTTTTAATTGTGTCTGTAATTACGGTAGTCGAAAGGCCAGCAATTAATATTACAAAAAAATAAAAGCGCTTTCGCCGTCGCGAGGTACGTTGCGGCTAATTTGAAGGCCTACTCCTAACAATCGGGCAATATACCCAAACTAAGGGTAGACTTAGGCGCCCTACAAATTATACAACGTGTAGGTAGAGATAGTATTGAAACATTGCGCAATGATTTAACAAAGGTTTGAGCAAGCTTCTTCATTCATATCTTCCCCTTAAGATACAAAATGACACCAATTTTATATAATAACTAGCTTTTGCCCGCGGCTTCGCCCGGTTGGGGTTGAGGTTTCCGGGATAAAAAGTCTATGTCCTATTCCGGAGTGTATCCTATGCCTGTGCCAAATTTTATCCAGGTCCGTCCAGCCGTTTTGGCGTGATTGAGTATCAAACATCCAAACATCGTAACTTTCGCATTTATAATATTAGTATTAATAAGATATATCCAGGAATCAATCTGAGAATAATGTAAGCCCCAGGACTTCATTCGAAGTATCTCGCCAAAAACTGCTAAAGTTCTTACGGATCATTTAGTCACTGACACTTGCAAACCTACAAACATTCGCTTTTTTAATATCTATACAATGTATTAGGTACAGCTTGAAGAACTTAAAGCTTATAATTTTACAGGAATTACTATACTCCCCATTGTTCACATTAAGATATAATCTAAACTCAATAAAGTTACTTATTTAATAAGAATCATAGAAGAAGAGCCTTACTGAATGATGTGAAGTCACTTTATAAATTTCAATAATTACAAATAAAAGTTAATACTGCCTTTTAATATTATTTGCAAGAAACTGCTTCTAAAATACGTATTACGCTTTCTTTATGCACATAATTATCTTATCGGGGATTCGGATTACATTGGTGAAAATATAATCATCACAATGTCAATGCCTATCACCATTTCTTCAATTTATTGATAAGAAGCTATATATAATTATATAAATATGAAATTTAGGTGCTAGGGAAACAAATACAAGTGACATAATTATAACTACGTCTTTTAGTATTACTGTTGAATTGATTGCGGTAATCTCCTTTTAGGTAGGCCATCTTCAGTCCCTTCCCCAAATACTTTTAGTAGTAGTAAGGCTGAACTCAAATTGGTGAAGACGCACGACGATGCGCGAAACTACTCGACATTATTCCAACTTCGACGTGCAATTCAATATTTGCATGACACGTACCCTTAATATTGGGAAAATAGAGATAAGTTTAGGTATGCTATAGGCGAAAAATTACCTAACGTCTTGAAGGCTTTGCCGGTAGAGCTACTCATGCCAGAAAGCCTCAAATGAGAGATCAGACCAACACGGTAGTTCTCCGCAAACTATTAGGTTACGGGCCGCGACTTCTTGCCACTTTGTCTGCTGGCAGTCATCCGAGCGGGCGCTCTTGATCAATTTGCCGACAACAGCCTCTTTGATCTGGCCTGTCCGTCGCATCAGCGTTCTGCCGCGGAGCCTTGTCCAGTCCACGTTTTCTTATACAATATGGCCAAATGGTATTTAAAATAGCCACAACGTGTTTGCCTTGGGGCTATTTTTAAATACCATTTGGCCATAGAGCGCTTCATGATTGCCCAGATCCTCGCGAATAGAAGCGTTTGTTTGAAAGTCGTGTCTATGAGACCCTGAAGCATTAACCTGCCAGCGCCATATTTCCAGTGTCAATCTTTTTGGCCCCTCTCTCGTAGGGTCCGTATCTCTGCGCCTTAAAAAAAAAAATGAAAAATCTTGCTAAGGATAATACCTAGTCATTCGTAGCCTGATGTTTTCAGCTCAGTTTCCCTGATTTGAGATTAGAGCCTCAAGGTACACATAAGATAGTACGACGACATAGTTCGCTATTTGCGTTATTAGCGAACTTAAAAAATGCTTTCAACTGACAAGTGACTACTAGTGGTTCACTTTAGAAAATTCCTATGCATTTATTTAAACTAAATAGTCACTACCTCATAATTCATGTTTTTTTTTTTAATTTTATTTGAAAAGAACTCGAAAACATCGTTGTTTTGGTCTTGTTGCGGTTAATCTTCAAAACAAAGTATATACTAACACTCCTGTTCTCGAAAGCAGTTCGTGCCAGAGCTAGTAGCAAATAAGGTGCTATCATCTGTGTAAAGTAGATTACCAATCTCATGTCCACCTATCGTAACACGTAATCTTCAAGAATAATGCGTTTATCAAGTTCTGCATGGACTAAATAAAAGTGGGGATATTAGGCAGTTTAGGCACCCTTGTCTAACACCAGAGCGGTGATGGACGATATCTGAGAATACTCCATCTGTTTCGCTGATGCAGTATCATCTTCCTACATGGGTCTCAACGTTTGCAATAGGTCTTTCGGCAAACTCATTCGCATCAAGGTGTCTCAAAAGTTTTGGGCTAATTCACTGAATCAAATGCTTTCGAGAAGTTAAATGAAAAGGCTTGTTGAACTTCCGAGACAGATCGCGTCAAATCCCATTGCACGCAATGACCATGAAGACTTTTCAATGGGTGGAGGGCGCAAATCGCGTAAAATCCCATCGGGATTTGTTACCGGCTGTTTTTACCATTAAGGTGTTTGTTAGATTTGCATATAGTACACGGCAAATAAGTTGACCCCATTGCTATGATTACACGCAGACCCCACTTCAAATGAGATCCGAAAATCAGTTACTATGTATTCAAGGGGGTCGCCATGATGGTTCAACTTTTGTGCCGATGTTTTAACTAGTAATAATATTTGAGGACTCGAAATTTTGGTAATTATTTTGTTTCGTGTATTTTCTGCCCACCCTCATTGAATGTGGCCATGAGTTTATGTATGTATATAAATTATACATGTATTTTAAAAGATATTCATAGGGGATCTGGTATTTTTTGATGAAGATATAACCTGTATTGTCGAGGTCAACAAGGCCTTGAGACACAAAAATTATGTAAATGATATGCCAGCCTTACACATGTGTAGGAATTATTATAACCACCAAATACCATCATGGTATTCATTGATGATTTTTGTTACAGCTGGGGTCATTGATGAAGATTATAGAGGAAATGTAGGCGTTGTTATCTTTAACCATTCCGATAAAGATTTTGAAATCAAGAAGGGTGACAGAATTGCCCAACTTATTTGTGAAAGAATCTACTACCCAGTCCTCAAAGAAGTCACCAATTTGTCAGAAACTAAGCGAGCTGAAGGAGGGTTTGGTTCAACAGGAAAATAAAAAAAATAATTTTTGATAACATAAGATTTAATAAGTAACATAGAATAAGAATTAAAATATGTGTATAATAAGGAATGTCAACAAACAGACCATCTATTCCATTATAATTAAAGTTTGTACTATTAAGATTATGGTTTTAGGGAAGCTGTAATCTGTAAGCTACCAAATTTAACTATAAGTATTATAATTCAAGCTGCTTCAGTTTTAGAAATAGCTGTCATTTGTATTTCACATGCCTTTAATCAATATTAAAGTAGCTTCTAAATAGTTCCTCGAGTAACCTGAATAGTTTTAAGATTCTTTTAGTTTTCTAGCACAGATAAGAACTTAGTCTTAAAGCTGTGACCAGAAATGGGTATTGGAGCAGATGTGTTTACGATACTATATTGTTATAAGAGTTTGTTTTGTAAGTTTATGTTGCACTTAATAAAGTTCATGGTATTTTAAAAATCATCATTGTTTATATTTTTAAAACCCACTATTCAAACTGCAATAAGGTTATCACTGTGACAAAAAATCATCCATTTTGCATTAAAAGTATCCTCTAATACAAAAGATTTTTTTATATATATAAATAATACATTTTATAGCTTATAAGCACCATTATAACCCTTGAGATTACTTTGAAAAATGTTAAGACTATAATTAACTTACTAAGTACACAATATTACTACTTACAGGGTGAAACGGAAACTTAGCATTTTAAATTCCTTGGGTATAAAAATACAGAATTATAACCTAAATTATTTTTTAAGGTTTCCCTTCTTCAAAATTGTCTAAAACTGACTCAAAAACCAATTTTTCATAAGGCTGTGTTGGAGAATTTGTTGAAATGATTTCTTTATTCCTCTTGAGGAATGGTTTTAGGAAGCTTTTAATCTTGTTGTCATTATTCACACCAAAATCACTTTCTGCCTTGTCCACTTGTTTCTCAAGTTGATCTACATTGTTTTGAAGCTTCTGTATCACATTAATAAGTGTAGTTATTTTCTTGGAAAGTGCTGTTATTTCACTGCGATATTTACTAATATCTTCTGAAACAGCAGAGCCACAATCACTGTTCTTCAACTTAACCATTTGCAGCACACTAGTTAATTCTTCAAGTCTTGTTAGCATATTATCCACAACATCCTGCACAGTTTGGAAACCATTTAACACGTCCAACTTCAAGTATGCAGAGTAATCTCTCACCAGCTCGTCCAACATCTTGCAATTACGGGGAAGAAGCAGCTTTTCCTTCGAAATCCGGATACAAATATTCGATGACACTTACTAGCCTATCTATGAAATCTGACACAAGTTTTGATAACCCTCTAAATGACGACGGACACCAACGTACAACTTTTAAAAATAACTCCATAATAAAACTTGCACTTATCCGATAATACGTGATTCACAGCGACAGAAAATGTCCATTATAGCGAGGTATTGAGAAATAAGTAAATACTTTGCCTTGAATTTCCCACCTCTCGGTACCGTATTCGCAACCCTGACATAATTTTTTCAAAGGTATGTTAAGTTTGGTTTGTTTTTTCTAATGCTCATCATATGGTCGCTTTCATAATAATTATTTATTTAAAGAAAGAGCAAATTAAAGCAATGGAAGGACAGCTAAAATTAAAATAAGATTTTATTATATTGCTGTCGCCCCGGCAAAAATTTTAAAGATTTTTTAGATATTGTAACATTGGCTGAATCGGGTGAATCTATGAAAAGCTATAATGCCGCCTCCACACACTTGCCAGCATTACATAAATGCAAGGGCATTTCGTTTTATATCATTAAATTGAATGTCGGTTTTCCAAATTATACAGGTACAAATTAAAAGTACCTTCATGTCTTCAAATACTTTTCTAGTACCAATATCAGTTGTTAACAGCAATAAACACTGCAAATGGTATTTATCGAGTGCACAACTTAGAGCATGTAACCTAGTTTAGATGCTCTAAGGTGCACAAGCGCTAACGTTCGCTTAACTTCAGATACGCCTAGTTATAGCACTTACAACGGCCATAATGTACATGGGTTAGGTTAACACGGGTTAGGTTTATATATAGAACTAGCTTTTGCCCGCGGCTTCGCTCCCGGCAACAGATTATTCTACTCTACCCTACTCTACCCTACTCTACCCTACTCTACCCTACTCTACCCTACTCTACCCTATTCGAATTTTTCTCACCTTTTAAACCTTCCCTAGACCTCCACGAATAATTCAAGACCAAGATAAGATAAATCCGTTCAGCCGTTCTCGAGTTTTAGCGAGACTAACGAACAGCAATTGATTTTTATATATATAGACTAGTATTTCTAAGAAATTGTCGTTTTTTCATGATATCTATTAACGGTCTTTTTATTTTTGTTAATCAGTCAAAGTAATTCCCCATGCAATCATTTTTGTAGTGTAGCTTATTGATGCCCTTTTTGATAAAGTATGCTGGACGGGAGGCAACAAATTCTTCAAAGGCTTTGTGAACTGCGTCTCGGCTATTAAATTTTTTTCATCGCCTAGTAGAAGTTATCCTAATTCTAGAAAATGGAGAACTAAGTAGCTTAAGGAGGTCTGATAAGTATGGTGTTGGATTTCGACTAACTGCCAACTACAGTTTTCGTTTGGGGCATTGTTTAAGTCGAAGTTGATTGCATCATTATTTACTGAAAGGTGGAATCGCAGTCAAGCACTAGTTTATAGCAAAAAAAAAGTGCTGGAACCAAGTTATAAACATCTTGCTGAGTGGTTGCGAATGTTGAACAGTATACCTTCATTTGTGTACCTGTTGAGCTGTGCAAGGGCCGACTCCACGCGTGCTGGCGATCATTCAATTATTCGTGGATTTTAATTGAAAGTTCCATATTTAAAAAATAAAAGCTTACGATTCTTAGCACAAGGGAAAAAATAAACTTGAAATACCTAGTTCGTAAGAACGCCAATTTAATAGGTAGAGACTTGTTTGGTAAATACCTTATTTTAAGCGACAATGGCATCCCTGTTTTTCTATTGTTTTTCAGCAGAAAGTCCTAAGTGTGAGTGGCGAGGCGAATGGCTAGCAGTCAAACAAGCACGCGTGTATATTGTTTAAGCTAACACTTCTGTATTTGCTTCCGTATAGAATATATTTATGAAAGTACAGCTTAGCAATAGAATTTACCATTTCAATAAACTCGTTTTAGAAATTATAAAATTGATTTTTTTTCTTGCGAAAAAATCTTTGAATTAATCTGTTTCTAGCATTTTGGCATAGATGTGCAAGTAGAAACAAGTTTTATAATCTGTACCTAGTGGAGTGAATTTTGCTGGTTTTTGGTTCGCTCTGTATTAGTAGTAGATTGAAAAATAAATTTATTAGAATGCTTCCATCGACAGGGTATTTTAAAGGATACAATTGCCCTTTTTATGATACAGGTCTATGCGAGAGACCTTACTGTCATTTCCGACACGTTAAAAAAGAATCTCAGAATACTACAAATGAAGGAATCGAAAGTGGAGCGATATTACAGAAACTAGTGTCGGCAGCAGTACAAAAGGTTCTTCAACAAAAGGAAGCCTCTGAAGCTACGACAGTAACGCCCGCAACACAGCCAGACAGTGATTCATTAAATCCGGTTGCAAATGTTGCCAAAGCGACATACAACCCCACACCTATATCAGAGTTGAAAAAGATCAACAATCCTGACACAGAAGAAAATAATGAAGAAGTGTTTGAACAAAGAAAGAGACATATTCCAGTACCATATACTCCAAGGAAACCGGCAGGACTACCTATTCAACGACCCATAGACACGAACGGGTCCTCCAAACCTTTTATTTACATTCCTCCCCCAGTGAAGTATACACCAGGTAGCACAGAAAATGTCAAATGCGATAAATATACACCGACAGGATCAACAGTATCTACTGAAAAGTACTTACCCGGTTCTGAGACAGAACTACAAAAATATGTTCCTAATGAAGGTTCTAACAACTCTAGCAAAGTTAATTATGTTCCATCTGATAAAAATACAAGTAAGAAAAAAATACTAGAATATAAACCAGCCAAAGTTAGCACAAAAACTGAAACTCCATTAGTTACCTATCAGCCGACACCAAGGTCGCTTGCACCTTGTTTCTCTAGTGATGAAGATGAACCTGAAACTAAAAAAAGGAAATTATCTTCAGACCTTTACGGGTTAGATGACCTGGGGCCAGAATTTGATATTTTAGATCAAATATTAGATGAAGAAAAGTCTGAACAAGATAAAATAAAAAAAGATAGCTTAAAAAAGGTTGATATTAACAATACCAATAGTAATAATAATGACAATAAAAAAGTAGTTGAGAAAAGTGGCTCTAATAAAAACCATTCAGATAAAAATCATAATAGTAAGTCAAACCACAGAAGTAGCTCAGATAAGAAAGATAAATCTAAGTCTGAAGATAAAACTAAAGATGAAAACAAAACAAGGAATACAGAATATAAATCAAAACACAAAAGTTCAAGTAGAGACAAAGAGAAGGACAAAAAAGAGACACACTCATCTGACAAGAAAAAGCATTCCAGTTCTAAAAGTTCTGACCATAGTTCAAAAGACTCAAAACGCAGTAGTTCAAAAGACTCCAAACATAGCTCATCTAAAAAACATGACACAAAGAAGCACAGTTCAAGTTCTAAACATAAATCTAAAACTAAAGATAAGGACCATAAGAGCTCCCATAAAAGTTCCAGAAGTTCTAAAAAAGAACATGAGATTAGCAAGCATGATGACAGCAATAACATGTCTGACAATGATGATTTCAATGCTGAGGAATTACTTGATGAAGAGTTTGATATGGAATCTGATGAAGATGCCATTGCATTGGAATGTAAGAAAATATTTGATGAATATGTTCCAATAGAAAAGCCTAAAATTATTGAAGATACAACTAAGATAGAAGATACAAATGAAGAGGAGGCTATCATAGGAAAGAAAAGAATATCCAGAGCAGCTGACAAACCAATAAAAGTGGTACAAAAGGCACCTTTAAAACCAGATTTTAAAGTAAGTGCAGCCCAGACTATGGCACAGAGATTAGCTAAAGTTCGAGAATTTCACAGTGCTAAAAATTCAAGTGTATCTTCTAACAGTGAGAATACACCTGCTAAAAATAACTTTACCCCTCCAGCTACCGGTAACACCAAGATCCGCATTGCTCATGTGCCATATGCCTCTACTTTATTAAATGCTAAAAAAACTATTTCGCCCAGTCAGACTTCAGCCAAGAGTGAGCCTTCCACTAGTTCTACTATTACACAAACTGTTAAAAAAGGAACCCAAAGAGTTGCTCATGTACCAAATGAAAAATTTATTGATAGACCAGGTGTTTTAGAACCTCTTGGTTCTAAAATTGCAGCAAATATAAGATCTACATATTTAAACATGATGATAGATGAATGTTTAAAACTTTATCTTTCTGCACATGATGCCTATGCTCGAGCTCAACATGAAGAACTGACTACTAGTAAAAAATGTTCTACTGTACAAATATATAAGAATTCTGCAGTATTAGCGGTTAGTCGCTTAAGGAAAGAGTTGCAAGAATGCAAAGGTGTAAAGAAATCAGCATCTGATTGCTTAACTTTACAAAAAATGCCAGGAAATACACCTGGTAAACCAATGGGCTCATGGAGCATTGAAGGCAAGAATAAAAAAAATGCAGATAATTCAAAAGAGTTTATAGGTGCAAAGTTATATAATAATATTGCAAAATGGGTTTTAACTGAGGAACAACTTAAAGAAAATGGTTTCCCTAGGCCTCATGAGAGTGGACAAAGAGGTAGAGCAATTATTTATGGTCAAAATAAGCAGAAACCCCCGAAAGGCTTCTTCAGAACTTGTTGTAGATGCAAGAAAGAATATACGGTGAATAAGGTTGGCTTTGCAGCAACAAAAGAGGATTGCATTTACCACCCTAATAACAAATATAGAGTTCGAGGAGAAGCAAGGTACCAATGCTGTGGTCAAGATGGGACTTCTGATGGCTGTTGCATTGCTCCCAGTCATGTCTATGAATACGTAGACTTTGAGAATTTGAAAGGCTTTGTAAAGACTTTACCACCAGAAACTGACATGGATGATTATGGCATTTATGCACTGGATTGTGAAATGTGTTATACCACCCATGGTTTGGATTTAACTAGAGTAACAGTGATAAATTCTGAATGTAAAGTAGTGTATGAGACGTTTATTAGACCATTGCACCCTATTATAGATTACAACACTAGGTATTCTGGAATTACTGAAGAACACTTGTATGGAGTAACTACAACTCTATTGGATGTCCAAGCCACACTTCTTACAATGTTTAATAGTAAAACAATATTAATAGGGCATAGTTTAGAATCAGATTTTAAAGTACTTAAATTAATTCATGAAACTGTTATTGACACCAGTGTTCTGTTTCCACATAAAATGGGTCCTCCATACAAACGAGCACTAAGAAACTTATCATCTGAATACTTGAAGAAGATAATACAAAATTCTGTTGATGGTCACGACAGTGCAGAAGATGCCATAGTCTGTATGGAATTAATTCATTACAAATTAAAAGAAGACCTTAAAACAAGGTGAAATTGACATTTTGTAACTAAATTGGGCTTTGTTCTCTCTTAGCCAATGCTGCTTTAAGCGGACCGCAACCGTCGCACGCAACGCCCCTAACGCCACGTGTGTGTTGTTTACGGTGGTCCCCGTATCGGAGACGGTATTATTACCTGCACAGTGTCGCTGGTTAAACTTTGATATTGTGCATGTAGTCGTATCGATGGAGAACTTTAATGTATTATTACGTAGCTAAATGGACATGCCGTGACGGAGAACTTTGGCCCAGCGCACACCGCTGCATCGCATACGGTCTACAAAAGAGTGAATTCGCATGCGGCGCTGGGAGCGCTTTCCAAGCTACTACAAGAGCATGCGCGCGAGTGTTTGTAGACCGTATGTCAAGGTAGTTAAAGATTATATTGAATTTTTGTCCTCAATTGCGCTCCGCCACGCCTCCAGTGGTGTGCGCTGGGCCTTTGGTATGGGACCGCGCAAACGTCCGCTTAATGTAACGTTGGCCCTTACCTTCATATATTAAATTGATTTACCTAGTTGTACGGAATTATATAAAACGTTTAAAAAGAAAACATTGATAAATAATTCTCAATTCTGAGGTTTTCTACTCGCGTGAACTGTCGCTTGTGGATATAAATATATATCGACGAAATATTTTAAGTTATTGGATTTATTTTGATGTTATTATATTGCAATAATGGTGTAGTATATTAAGATATACTTTTGTAAGAATTCACATTTCGTATAAACTATTTTCTCTATCTCATTCGTTTTATTTTACCCCCTAAAATAATAGTAGGTAATAATAATAGATAGAGATTATAAAAATAAAATAATAGGATGTGAAGACATAAGAAGCTCAAAGCACTCAGCCGCGCAGTACAAGGTTAGGGTCGCCGCACATGTGAGTGACACCGAGCACAACTACAAAATGCCTGCCGCCACCGGGATATTTCCTGTAGTTTTCATACATTTCATATGGACTTGAAGCTGGTGGCCATCATACGCTGCTTGCTTCTTGTAGCTCATGGGATCGCACGTGCGCCCACTTAGAATCCATAAAAAAGTAAGCACCCACCAGTCACCAATGCATGGGGCAATGGCTATCGCGCGCTTTAGCTACCTTTGTGGCTACTTCTAGCTCCTCGTGGCTGTCGCGTATGGGTCGTGTGCGGCGATCCTAAAATATGTAGAACCATATAGCACACATGGCCACCGTACGCCGATCTGTGCTCATCGGTTTCCATACATTTTATATGAAAACTAGTCTTGTGGAGCTACATCAACTGAAAGTAAGTCCAATGTGTGTATTGTATTAGTGGGTGCTTGCGACTACGTCGCCTCTTGATCATGCTTGTATATAGCAAAATGCCACTTTGTCACAATTTCTTCTTTATCTAGCAGTGAAAGTTCTACCAAAATAGGTCTAGCCGTTACGGAGATAAATCAGAACAGACACAATTAAAAAAAAATGCGTTGTCGTTATAAGTGTGGACGGAAAATGCTTTTAAATGTAAAAAAATGTAAAATGGGTAAAATAAATAACTAAATGTGTAGGTCAGTAGGTGGGGCAAGGAGTTCAGTGTAGACCTATCAACAACTAATCTGCAGCAGTCTATAGAAGTCAAAGAGTTCATGACGCCCATATGAAGATGTTTAGGGCCAAGAGGACACGTCATGCATCCAAAAATATAATATATTCCACCACTGTCACAGAAAAAATCGAAGACATGTGACATCCACCAATCCGCACTGGGCCCGCGTGGTGGATCATGGCCCATTCCCTCTCCTAGAGAGAGGAGGCCTGTGTCCCTGCAGTGGGAACATTAAAAAGGGCTGATGATGATGATGATGATGACTGTCACAGAACGTCATCTAGTCTCAAGCTAAGCAGAGCTTATGTTATGAGTACTAGGCAACTGATAAACATACTTATACATTTATTTCTAAATACGCGTTATATTATAGACAAATTAAACCCAGAGACATGGACCAAATGATCGAGTTCACAACAAACTTTTGTCCTGGGTGGGAATCGAACCCGCGACCTCCGGCTTAGCAGTCAGGGCTACTAACCTCTAGGCCATTCAAAAATGAACTTAAATGGGAGGAAATGCTTAACTCGATCACCTAAAAATGCAAATTTTAGAGATTTAGTTAACAAGCTCAGGTTAAAAATATACTTTTAAATATTAAAGTTAAAAAAATAAAAGACATTCTTAAAACCGAAAATAATATTTTACTAGAAGACGAAATATTACACATACTTAAAAATGTCCATGAAATACGAGACATTTCAAACATTCAGCTTTATTAGAAAACAAGAAAACTGCTACACATTTCAAAAATATCCATTGGGACACTTAGTACACGAATGAGACTCGACCTAATTTTGTGCAGCAGAAGAATAATGACAATATTATTTATTAGTAAAAAACCACTGGAGTCAATAGATAATAATTTTGAAAATTAAAAATAAACTTGTACTATTTTAGGTAAACACTTGATAATACCACTAGGGAGTTTAATTATAATAATTCAGGAGATAATTATAATTTCTACATTACATTATTGTATAGTTCATCAATAATAAAAATACAAGTATTCCAAAGTTATTGAGGACAATGCAGCAATTAAATGAGGAAAATATTGTTTATGTGTAAGCCGAGATTTTTAAAATTGTTTTAGTAATTCTCACAGACATTTCAATCATTCTAGATTTAAATCAAGCAAAGCTAAGTTTCTATCATGTGCAATTACTTGATAAAAGTTCATACATGTTTATTAACTTATTAATTAAAACAATAGTTCTATTGACAAATCTCATTTTCATTTATCAATATAACTATTGTTTCTTGCGTTACAGTTCTAATAAATCATATACAGATTACAAAGGATTAAAGATCACTATGAGAAAAATATTTCACACAATATGAGATGATATATTTGAGTGTAATGCTGTCACTTTCTTAAAGTTATTGGTATGTTATATGGTTTAATATTGTCAATGATAATTATTAAATTGTATAAATGTGGAGCTATGTCTATCTATTACCTGTTGACTCAAATTTTGGTTCCCTATCAATATGAATTAAATTAGTTTACCAAAACCCATTCTTATCATTAATCTGGTATACTTTAGCAGTATTAGCTTGGTGTATGATCATATTGTATGTAATTATAATTTACATGGTTGTCCCAATGAAATTTATAAGGAGGTAATGGCCGGTGCTCGGCAACGCAGGTATTGTGTACACCACATTTTACTGAGATCCAGGCCGACCCCTGCTAGTCAATAAATGATTGTTCTACACATGCTTTCACCCGTTTTTCATATTCTCGTCGGTTCTCTTTATAAAGCTGTGCTGCCATAGAGTTCGCAGGTGAATTGGGATTAGGGTCGCTTAGTAATGACTGAAAGAAAAACAAAAAAAATATATTAGGTTTTATGTTGTGAATTGAGAATTTTAGTCTGTATAGTAGAAAGTAGAACAATATTGTATATACAAAAACATAAACATTGACAAGACAATACATTATATTTCCCTCTCCTAGAGAAGAGGGCTGAGTCCCAGTAGTGAGAACATTATAAGGATGATGCTATGTAATGATAATGTACTAACATTACATACATATATACAAAAACAAAATATGATAGGAAGAAGAAAATTATTAAATTGCTGGACTACATCATGATGCAAACCATAAAAAGTACTTATTAGATTCAAATAAGATTTACACAATTTTTTTACAGATTACTGATGATACATCAATGAAACAGATTTATAAGATGATTCAGATGAATTGTAATTTATCATTCTTTACAATGATATGTAAACTATGTGTTTAGAAGTGGCACAGTGTTATGAAATACTTAAGAATGCTAAAGCTATTCTAGATTGTTATTAGTCAGACAAAAACAGTAGACCTTGTTATTATAATATGTTATCTCTTATTGTAATGTGTAACCTGCCTGTATTTATTTTCTGAAGGCTTTGTTATAGAAAAATAAAACCTCTTGAAAACGAAAAGAACAGATAAAGATATAGAAGTTTGCATTTACTTTAGTATGCATTTTTTTATTTCTTTACTATTTTATTATTGAACAATGAAATTGTATTTGGTTAGTGTAAATGCCTGTTTTCTGATTCTTAAAAACATTCTTCTATCCCATGCTGTGTATGTTATTATATTATTACAATATTTTGTTATATCCTAAAAATAATATACATATTGTTTTGATTTAAAACTGTAATATTTACCTGTATAGAAGTTAATATAGCTGAAACATCATATGTTGGGCTCCATCTGTTTTGAAGAATGTCTAAACAGATACCTCCATCAGCATATACATTGGGATGAAACATTTTAGACACAAACCGAACTGTCGGAGGTTTGTTTGGGTATTCCTCTGTGAATTCTATTGTTAGCTTGAATGTGCCATCTTCAAATGGAGTGTCATGGGGTCCAAATATCACAGCATTCCAGATCATGATATTGTTGTCAGTAGGAGCTCCAGAGACTCCGGTAGGTGGGTCCTCTTGCAAGCTGTGGGCGGTGGTAAGCAGAGTGTGAGTCACTGTTTTCTATTTTAGTGTGTTGAATTTTGAATGAAGTTGTTCTAGAAAATGTTTAGTAGCAAAATTAGATTTCAATCCTATTGGAATAATAGATTCTGCTATTTTTATTATTGTATTACTCTGGGTTTAAGATTATTATTGTATGAAATACAAGATGGTAAAAAAACATTACAAAAAGTAAAAATTTCCAATTGCATCAGTATGAGTAATTTACAAAGAAATATTATAAACTGCAATTTACAAACAAAGCTCTCAAGTTCTCATAGAAACCTCTATAACATAATCAAGGTCATGAGATGACTTTTTAGGTTTCATGCAAGCTAACAGTATTCAGATAGTTAGGAATCCTAAGCGATTTTCCTCGATGACTAAAACGTTTCGTTTTGTCGAACAAATGAAATATTTGGATAACCTAAATAAAAACTAGCAACAAACGACGTCTATACATCGAGTGTGACGTAGCTATGTCTACTTATAGCGTATCCTACTCTGTGTGCGACACAAAGAGCTCCACCGAATAGCGACTTCGCTGTTTACAATGAAATCCGAAATATAGAACAGAATAGAAATCAATTAAACTGACTGTGATGTAATTTGATGAATCAGCACTACACTTTCGCACAAAGAAAATTTTGTTGAAAATGGCAACTAGGGTACTTAGAATCCATTACGGTTTATAGATGTTTTGCAGAACGTGAGAAATATCTAGATACAAACCGTTTGAAATCTCTCATCAGGCGTCTTCTAGCTGGAGTTGACATTTTGGTATCAAGCACTTATACCACTAATTTGATAAAAGTATCGTTTCTGATTCCGACGTGTTTTTCGTATGAAACTTTTCATATGATATAATTCGTAAACTATGAAGGTTTAGCTTGTACACAAAAGATTCCGTTCTGTCGTTGTGTAGAAATTTCTGTCGTCACGGCCAGCGAGATGGTTGTCAGATGACCATGAAATTAGCAATAAAAAACCCTGCAAGTGGTCAATACACAGATGTCAAATTCTTCTATAAGGTTTATGTATAACTTCACTCTGGTTGATATTCTCGCAAACGAACTTACTTTTTATTCCAAATTGGCATTCTAATTTTGTGAAGCTTTCAGTCTTTTGATACCATATTCTTAGTTAATAATCTTGTTTAATTTTGATTAGTTATATATATATATATATTTGTTTTAGAGTATATATGTATACAAAGATCCACGAAAAGTGGATTTTGCGAAAATGCCCATCTCTGATACTGTAAAATGTCAATGTCACTTTATTGTCATTTGTTCCTGCTGTTTTCATCATTCTGCTTTGTGTATCTTATAATTTATGAGAATTTTCGCTTAATGAACTCAGTTATGAGACTTGTAAATAATTAAATAACAATTTCGTTTAACTACGGAATGTACATGTTTAGCAATACTTAATTTGGACTAGTTTCAATAAAATTATCTGATGAGACACAGGTACACATTTATATAATTATGTTGCAATGAAATTGCCCTTATTGCAAGTAATAACATAATTGGATTTATTAGTTACAGTTTTGAAAATGAATGATAGTGGTACGAAAAAGATTCTTTTCAACAAATCTACAGTGAGTACACATTTCTTATACATTTTTAACAATCTTAAAGATAGACAACAACAATTTTAAAGATAAACATTATCTTAGGATAGTGAAACCATGTCATAGGCTTAGTTCTAAATTCTGAAGTGGTGAATGTCATTTTGATGGTGCAGTAATGTGAAGTTTGCCCAATTCAAATCCTCAAAGGTTTACAAAAAGATGCCCTTAACTATCAATATTGTGACAGTAACTAGAATACCAGGACAGAGTGGTATATATGCAAATAGTCTATGATAAGGGCTTATAAACTTGGAAAATGAGTAATAATTCTCACGACTCATCATCCTGTCCTTGTTTCCAACCCAGTTTTGGTTTGTGTGCAGCTCTTCTTCTAAACAAATATAAAAGTAAAACTCTGACAGAGTATAATAAACTTTATTGTAAACAAAATTAGTAACAAAATATGAACTGAATACAATATTCTAATGAAATGATATATTTTTTCTACTGTATCAATTAATATCAGTTTTGTTTAACACTGCCTGGCCTGTTAGTCTGGTGAGTGGCCCTAAGTGTTATGCTAGAGGTTGTGAGTGTGATTCCCATTGAGGACATATGTCTGTTGTTATTTAAGTGTTTAAGCATTTAGAAATAATTTGAATAAATGGTGTTTGTTTTTATTTTCAGCTTTTCAGCCTAAAGGCTGAGTTATTAAGGAAGCAAGAGGAGGTCAAAGAGAAGAGGCAGCAGCCACAGCACAAGCTTGAGAACTTCAAACCTCCTCCAGCTAAGGATAAAAGTCTTGAGAGAGATGCAAAGAAGGGATATAAGAAAACATTTAAAGATAGTTTAAATGCTGTAGATACTGAAGAGTTGGAAGCTTGTCGGAAAGCTAAGTAAGTAATTTGTATTTAAAAAATGTTATACTGTAATCCACAGAAGATACAATTAATTCTTGTGTTCAGAACTTGCCTCCCAAGTAAGATTTTAAACCTTCTGAATAACATAATTAGAGACATAATAGAAAGACAATAGGTGTACAAATGCCAGATTCGCTTGGGGCTCAAGAGTTTAAGTAGGTTGTCCATTTGTCTTCATGTCCTACACTTGCACCAGATAAATTAATCTTGAGTATCTAAAAAAAGCCTAAACATATAATTGTGTTACACTAACCCCATGTAAAAAGGCAGTAAGATCATCATCATCAGCCTAGCGTAAGTCCCGGTTGCTACCTTGGCTTTCACCTCGGTGCCCGGGGTCCGCTTTCCTGCCTAGTCGTCTCCACTTCGCTCGGTCTTTTGCGTCCTCTGCCTTAAGCCCATTAGCACGCATATCGTCCCTTACGACGTCGATCCAACGCCTCTTAGGCCTACCTCGTTTTCCGGGTCCCGGCGGAAGCGGCATGGCGAGGCATCTGTTACCGACGTAGTCTGCCGGTTTAAAGGCAGACTACGTGAGGCGGTAAAAAGGCAGGAAGATAATGATGATGAATTTAAAACATTAAAGTTTAAATTGTAACTGATGTCAGTGAAATTGTCCAGTGTGTAAATTGAAACCTTGAAATTATGCAAGTATCATAATTAAATTATTAATGAATTATGCAAGGGTGACTGGCGATTTGTGACCAATACTTAAACAACCTTTACTATGGAACCAAACTTGCTTATACAGATTTAAAATATCATTCTATTTGCAATTTTGGTTAAAATTACTTTTTGATGCAAATAATAAAAAGCAATTAGTCAAGTAGCAACTTGGCCTGCCCTAACACTTGTTTTCTCACTATCCCAGGGTAGCTTTGGAGAAGAAAGCTGAGTTGTATGAACATTTAGCAGATGGAGCGGGGAACTCTCAGTTAGCTAGCAGATTTCTGGTCGACTTCAATACTAAGAAGCAACAGGAGGCTGAAAAAAAACCAGAAGAACCGATTCCCCATGAGAGTGAAAATAATGCTAGTGAAGATGATGGTGATGAATGGTAAATTTTAATTCTTGTGTATCACTCAGGTCTACATGCCTTATGGTTTACACCAATGTTCCGAAACTTTTTGTGTTTTCAGTACACCTAGGTAATTTGAAAAAATTTGGAGGCACCTATAAACGAAAAAACGTTTTTTATGCAATCCCTAGGTTGATCTAATTTTTTCTTTCATCTGTCTTAAAGATATAACCTTATAATATATATATTTCTTGGGTGATACACCATTATGTTGTATACCATCCGATATATTCAACCAATTTTCACTTTTATCCTATTAGCTATAAGGTTGAAAAGTCGTGAAGTTTTGTAACAAAATTTTTAAATGTCACCTGTATATTTGATTATTTAATGTTACATCTCATTCTGTATATTAGATTATGTAATGATACACCTCATCCTATATCTTTGATTATTTATTATACATCCCACATTGATTTCTTTAATGTTACATAAAGTATCTTGATGTTTCAGGACTGAATTCACAGATTGCTTGGGTAGAACGCGTAAATGTCACAAATCTGACATAGCAATGTTCTTGAAAAGAGACATGGACCTTATGAGGGCCATAAATAAAGACAAAGTTGTATCAAATGAAGAACCAGAAACTAAACCAGAGGTAACTATACAATTCATTCTGTATAAAAGATATAAAATGTGGTTTTGTATTTCTTGTTTAATAGGTTAAAGCTAGAACTACATTACCTCTGCCACACACGCCGTTCTGGGCTCGTTCATTTCCAAATATTTTATATGGAAACTACGCTCTTAGTTGCACTGACGCGCAGTTGCCCAGACCAGACAAAAAAAGTAAAAAATATAAAAAAGTATAAGTAATAATAACACCAATACTAGTAGTACTTTTTTATTTATAATTTAGTTCTTAAGTGACCACAAAGTACCTCATAATAAAATTATATAGATGTCGTTACAATAGTGTTGAAAAACTCCTTTGCGACGTTGTCGACTGGTACCTAATGTGCCCAAAAGTTTGTGTTTAGGGCTGACTTTATTGAACAATTTTTAAATAAGTGAAAAGCAATTTTTAACCTGACGTACACGCAGGTTTTATAACTATTACGTAATTGCGCGCTTTTTAGAAAAATGCATAAAAAAATTAAATAAATAAACACTTTTTCTTGATTTTCTCAGGAAAAAAGAAGTTATAGAAACCAAATTAGCGTTTTTCAAGGTAATTCAAGTTATATAGACGTATTATGTACAATCGGCCTTCGAGGGGTGGGGCCAGTTTCGATGTCAAATTAAATGTAGCTGTTTAAATACTTTTGTTGCCAGTTTAAGACCCTCACTTATGACTCGATTTCCAGTAAGTTTTTCCCATCAAGATCAGAGGTTCGTAGAACCTAGGGTTCCTCTGAGTATTTAGATTAAGGCCGTGCACTGAAGAAGTATGCGTGCGATCGATTCCTCCGTTTCCTTGTCCCAGTCCCTTAATGAGTTCGGAAGGTTCTCATCACAAGACACAGGCTGCCAGTCGTAGAAGGTTTTGTTTAAGTAACTATAGCCAGATGGCCCATAGAGCGACCTGGTGGACAGGACCTAGTGGCAAGAGACATAAAGGGAGACCAAAGAAACGCTGGGCAGGCGATATAACAGCAATAGCGGTGAAAGAATGGATTAGAAAAGCCGCACATAGAGAGAATTGGAATAAGCTGGAGGAGACCATTACCCAAGAAGGGGTTACTATCCATGATAACTAAGTTAAATTGAGTATAAAGTAAAGAAAATGTAAAAGATAATAATAAAAGGCTTTATTATTATTTAGCTATAGCCATTTAAGCATAGGCCATGAATTCCTCCATGAATGGCATGACCAGTCCTGCATCCAGCTTTATCGAAGTTTATTAAATTTTGTCTATTTTTATTCACAGGAGCCCCCTACGGTAGAAAAGGAAAAGCCACTCTTAGTACAAACAACAAATGAGTACCTGCAGTCGTTACGAGACAAATGGGAACAGAAGGAGAAGGAATTGCTGGCCAAAGATAAAGACATACATTATCAAGACTTGCTGTTTGATGGTTTGTACATCTTTTTAGTCGGATCTGGGATAGGAGTGAATAGGTTACTTCTAGGCAAGCATGCTCCATCTTCAACCACACCGTCTCTTGCCATCAGTTGAGATTGTGATCACATGCGAGCCTATCTAGAAAAAGAATAAAAGGAAGTAACAGTTTTTTTGATCTCGCTTTTTTGTCTTTATGGCATTTACCAGTCTTAAAGGTATGTGGAACAGTGTGTAAAGACCCACATAAAGTTTAATTTATGATTGATGCGCGTTCCTGAAATGTAACAACTATGTATGCCAAGGTGCAAACTGCGTTTATCCATTCAAATGAGCAACTTTCCCTAATTCCCTTAGAGTATACAGCAAACATGCAAAGATAAATGATTGAAATTAATACGGGAGGTATATATTTTTTTCGCGAATAGATGTTCGACCTCCGTCATATTGTTTATTTCGATTGATAGAAGCAGTTTTTTTTTTTGCAAATTAAAATACCTTTATTTAATTAAATCAAAAATTAATTCTTGCCTCAAAAAGCAGTCGTTATTTTGGAAAATTTTGAGGAATCTCCCAAGAGATATTTTATTACTTACCAAATTATTGGGTTGTGGACGTCAGAAATAGTAGTTGCTCCATGTAAAACACCGGTATTCAGCTGTATCCGGTTAGACTGGAAGCTGAACCCAACGTGTTTTGAAACAGGCAAGCAGATTAATTGATTTGCTGTTATAGTTGCAAAAGACATTCTAAAAATATCAACTGTTTTTTGCGGTTCATGAGATAGGATGTATCTCATGAACCGCAATAGACAGTGACATTCTTACGCTGACAGATAGACTGACTGTGGAGGCTTAGGGTTCCGTACCATAAAATTGACTGGACCATTACTCTCTCTCTTTCTCTAATCAAAACTGTCTTCTGCATCTCGATGATCTTTAATTCATGAGCGATGCCCTTTCGAATATTTTATTACTTTGCCAACAGCAAAAATCCATTTATGGATCCTCCTTTAAAAACATCTATGTTTACTTAATTTTCCCTAGATAAGCTTTTAAACAAATACTATATTTTATTTACAGAGGCTCGAATCCACGGCGTCGGTTACTTCTCATTCAGTACCGACGAAGCTGAGCGCCAGAAGCAGATGGAAGCCTTGCTGAAACAGCGCGAAGAGACTCTGAAAGCGCAGAAAGAGGCTGAACAGGTTCGCAAGAAGAGAGACGAGATGATTGCAGCCAGAGTGGCGGCGGCGCGGGCGAGGCAGCGAGCTAGGGCGGGGTTACCGCCAGAGGAACCTAAAGGTGTGTCATTTGTATTCCATTTTTAAACAGTTTCTAGAAACATCGGCACGTCCAAAATGATGAACGTAAGTTAAGTCAAACAATTTGCTATTCAATATTCAAACAACAACAAAAAAGCTAACGTGCGATTCATTCGCTGTATTAAATTTACCCTAATATTCATTCCAAAACGATTACAGGAACGAAAATTGGGCCAAAATAGGACTAAAACACATTCTGCTGAACTTACTTTTGACAATAATCCTTTCATTTCAGAAAATCAAAAAGACTTCACTACCTGTCTACTAGAATTTTTGACTCAGCAAAAGAACGAAGCGGATGCCAAAGCGAAAGAAAAAGAAAACAAACTCAAAGAAGAACAGGAAAAAGAGAGACAAAAGTTACGCGAGGCCTATGTCCGAGAATGGGACATTGGCAAGGAAGGAGTCGATGGGAAAGTGAAGAAATTCAGAGAGATGACCCAAGAAGAATATGTGGAACAACAGAGGGATAAAAGGATAAAAGAATTTGCTCCACCACAAACTTCCACTTCTGGTAACTCAAGCATATTTGACGATAAAGGTAACAAGGTGGACAGTAAAGAGACTGCTGCTACTAAAACATGGGCTGATGTCAGACCCCGCGTCAGTACCCCACCCCCTCCCGAAATAGGCGAACTTACTGATATTACACAAAATAAAGGACTATATTTTTCATCATCTAAGAATAATGATGGTCCTAGTAAAAACTTTAAATATAGGAATTTCGTCAAGGCTCAAGAACCAACTCCTATAGTAGATGAACTAGAAGACACAGATGCAGTGGCAGATGATACAAGAAGAGAGAAAAGGAAACTTGATTCGGGTAGTGTGGAAGTACCACCGCCTCCTACTTTTGAATATTATGGTCCAACTATAAAACAAACCAAGTTTGAAAAACCTTTCGAGTCTGATATAAGAGAAGCATACAGCCAAGGAGCGAAAAGTTTAGAAACTAAGTCAAGTGGTCGTCAATTGCCCAAACATTATGATTTTACTTTCGACTAAAAAAAAGGAAAGAAAGAAGAATATTTATAAAATAAATAAAACAATTAAAGTTTTCTGTGCGTATTTATTTCGTGTGCCAATGCCAATCACATCTACATAATTTCGAAATATATTGCAGAAAATATTTACATTTGTCTATGCTAATATCACATGGAATAGGCGCTACTATTCTACATTTAATTTCTAACAATTAAAGCTTCACTTACAGAGATCAACTTTTGACAATGAATAATTCAAAACAAGACAGTTATATTTAAGCTTATACATAGTTTAAGACTACACCTATGGCTAGTGTAAATATGTGTGCATCGATTCGCGTAGCAGTGTTATTTTTTGGTTTATCTGTACTAGTTTCACTTAAATTAGGAGTAGTTTTAGCTACGTTAGTGTCGTGTTGAAGAGCTTTTACAGTAGGCAACGGTTCACTTGGTTTCAATTTGTTTTCATTCATCATTACTTCAGTTGCAGATTTTTTAGCTTCAGTGGTCGTTTCTGCCATAACTTTATTTTCCACTGCCGCCTGCGTAGCAATTTCTACAGTAGGTACAACATCTGGGATATTTACTTTGGTACTTGTAGCATCGGGAAGTTTTGTGTCACTTAAAACTTTAGGTGTTTCGCTACTCATTACTAAAATTTCAGTTTTAAGATCGCTGCTTTCAATAGTGTCACTGGGAATATCTATTTGTATGCTAGTTTCGTTCATATGATTATCGATGGTTTTAATAACTTCTTCGGTAGGACTATTAGTTGTAACTTCACTATTCTTAACTTCGACGTTTGCTTGAGTAGTTGCTTCAACCTTTTCTGGTTCATCGCTTTTATCATCTTGTATTATGCTAGGAGCTGTTGTATCGATATGAGTTTCTGTGTCTTTAGCTTCAGTTTCCGCAGCTACAGTAGTATCGTTTATTTGATCATCTTTGGTCTTAACGTCGCCTTCATCTGGGTTCTCTGTTAAGTTACTTACAATATCTTTATTTTCCTCAACTGTGCTGTTATCTATTCGATTCTTTTTGTTGGTATTCATGCTTATAAACCCAGCAGTGTTCATAAGGGCTCTTCTGTTCCTTGAATGTTGTGTCTTAGCGACAAGTTTGGTGAGTCCTGCGAAGGCGTCGAGTTCGCGCTCGGTGTTGGGACCGTTGCAGAGGTCTCCTCGGCACGGGCACGTCATGCGCCAAGTCCTGGTGGAGTTGCAGTACAGCAAGTAACATTCATCTTGGTATAGCTTTACACAGTATCTTGATTCTATGTTAGCTGTGAAATAAAATAAAAAGATTAGTATAAATATATATAAACAACTTTTAAAATTGATCTGGCTCAAGATTGCTCAAGATATTCTAGGTAGGTTGCAAAATACACACTCGTACAATAGGCATAGGCAATCATTCTATGTACTGGGGATCGAAACTGTTCTAAAACATTCCTTTTTATGAAAGAAAAAAAACTGCCCCATACTACCTAGGACTTACTCCTGTATTATGTGTCCACAAACTTTAAACCAACATACACTAGACAACCATATGCTAGCCATACAAGTATTATTTCTTGCTCTGCAGCGTGAATCGAACCCGTGATACGCACAGTGGCCAATTGCACAACCACTATGCCAACCGAGTTGTCAATAAATATGGTACTTATGATATCGTGGGAATCGAACCCACGATCTATGGCATGGCAGTCAGGGCCACTGCCCACTAGCCACTAGACCAACATGTCATAAAGAAATTTCGAAATAAGAATGACAAGATATTTTTTTTAAATTACATGGGGCTGAAACTCGAACGGACACCCGCGCGGTCCCATACAAAAGTACCTAAGTCCAAGTCGCAGGAACCTGCACGTGCTTCCGGCGCTGGGAACCGGGTCCGCTCTCTTATTGCGTAATAAATATTAAGAAATTGTATTATGTGTTGTATTGATGTGTTTTAGTTTCTTTTATGTATATATTTTGGTGTACAATAAAGTACATACAAACTAGCTTCTGACTTCATGTCACGCGTGAAAACAGGTTTCCCTATAGGTAGAGCCCCCTGTCATCCTCTTAGGGTATGCATTTTGGGAAATCCTTTCTCAGTGTTCACCTACGTTATAAAAGGAAACCTTGTGCCAAATTTCACTCTCCTAGTCCCAGTAGTTTCGGCTGTGCGTTGATATGTCAGTTGGTCAGTTTCTCCTTTTATATATATAGATAAATAAATATTAAGTTTTCCATCAACACTACTTACGCGGAGCCGTGGCCACGATGGCGCAGTACGGGAAGCCAGGGTCGCAGTCGGTGACCTGGGTGTGCGGCGCACTGCACGGTGGAGCTCGCTGGCTGCGATGCACCTGCTCAGCCAGAGGACCACACCAGTAGCAGCGACGGGTTTCGGCCTCGGACGGAACTAAACATTAAGAAAGAACAGAGTTAAATAAACCAGTAGACACAGGTACTTATATTATTAGGATTTTGTTAACAGGTGGGAAAACATGAGAGCCGAGTGGTAACGGCGGACCCAACTTACGAGTTGTAGGTCACGGGTTAGAACCCAGCCAGACACATTATTTTGTGTAATAATGTCTTAGAACCAAAAATGTAAAGACATGTGGCCACCATTCCGCACTGGGCTCACGTGATGGATTACGGCCCATTCTTGTTCTTGACAGGTGTTTTAGTCTGGTGGGCTACTGCCCGATAGTTGTATATTATTATGTTGAAATCGCGCGAAGAACTTTCAATGCGCGATGCAGGATTCTCGTAGTTCTTATGTGACGCCATAGATGGCGCTTCAGGATCATAACTTTTTAACATAAGACATAGGTAGGTACGGCCGAAAAGTTTTGACCGTTACGAACTTTTTTTGTTTTAATTGAAAGGTTAATTGAAAGGATTATTGCTTGACTGCGATCTCATCTGATGGTAAACAGTATTGCAATCGTTGATGGTAAGGCGGGCTAGATAAGCACACTAATTTTTTAAATTAATTGTATGGTAAATGCGATATTTTTTCGAGTATGCGCGTAGGTCGGAACGCGTAACTTCAGAGTGATCAATATATTTTGACTGTACTGTACTCGTATATAACGAGTACAGTACAGTCAAAATATATTGATCTCAGATAAACCATTATATACCTTGATTTTTTTTTTAGTGTTTCTAATGAACTGTGGTATTGTTCGAATGAGTAACCGTAGTCCCTGTACACGAAGGGCATCTACCTGACACTTTGAATCCGGCAGTCTAAAGGAACTGAGAGTAAGGCGGCCATTACACGGTCAATAATATTGCACAATATTGAAGCACAAATAAACTTTTATTAAATCAGATAAATACTATCAACACACGTTGGATAATATTGTATAATCAGATATATTGCACAATATTACTGTACAGTAGGTACGGCCGTCGGATCGTCGCGAGTCTGAAGTTAGGCTCTGCGAATTCTTACGCTGGAAAACTCGTTCAAAAATAAAGGTTTGAAAAAAATAAGCGCCAATAACAGTTTTTAACAACAATAACAACTGAAATTGGCATTTATTTATTTAAACCATTTATTTTTTTACTAGTTCAAAGTATCTTCAAAGTCTCGAGCACAGGCGCAGAGTAGCCAGCCTTGCGGTTTTCTACAGGATGCATTTTGGAGAGTGTGCACAGGAATTGCACGATTTGATTCCGCCATCCCAATTTTACCTTCGGACATCCCTGTGTACGGCAAATATCCACCCTTACGTTGTTGAGACACCTGCGGCCCGGACTAAGCGTTTTGCCTCGTCGTTTATACCGCGTACATCGAGGGACTGGAACAGTTTGCCGGCTGCAGTATTTCCGTCCGATTATAATTTAGGTGTCTTCAAGGCTAGAGTGAATAGGCTCTTAATAAACTTACCATCAATGATTGCATCACTGCTTACCATCAGGTGGGATCGCAGTCAAGCACTAGTTTATTGCAATTAAAAAAAAAATAGTTTTCAAGCGCAAAATTCGCAGAGGCCATACTGCAGGTGTGTGGGCCGCATAACATTACGTTATAATCAGAACTCATCCATCGAATTCAGCATCACCTATATACCTACCTAATCTAACGTATACCTACCTAATTAAGTATCAACTCATACTTTCAACTTGGTCCTCGCCGAGTGCGAAGTTTGTTAATTAACATTTAATTGTGTCCTCCCTTTTTAATTTTCTAAAGTGGGTCTGTGCGCTGTACTCCCGGGTGTGATTTTCATATCATTTTATTTTGATCACAGCTTTACTTAGTCCTCATTAAATACACAGTAGGGAAATTGCATTTATCCTTCAGTTTTTCCTTTTGTATATTTATATACACGAGGAAAATGTCAGGAGTAGCAACATGACTGGTCGATATGACGAAGCTTTTATCCCGGGAGTATGTTCTCTTGGGATAATTTTCCACTTTCGTGCGGGTGAAGCCGCTGGCAGGAGCTAGTAATATTATAAAGGGATTTGAATATTTGTTTTTTTTTCGTTTATTGAATTCGGTAAAGTTTTTTTATGTATGACTGAACGGATTTAGATGATATTTGGCTCTCTGGTAGATCATGTTCTGGATTAGGCCGAATCTACTTTTATTGCAAGAGTATGTCCCCTTGTATAATTTTCTACCTATACCAGAAACGCTCGATTTAAAGACGACTTTTACCTTTGACCTATCTGGGCTAGTGTGTTTGCGTGTCTACCGTGTGAAAATGTGGCAAAATAGCAACTTGACGCGAAGTTTCTATTAGATATTGCCATAAAATATGTGAATGTAAACTATATAGATGTATGTTTATTCAGACTATTTATAAACTTTTGTAGTTCTGGTTTCTTAAATTACATTTTCTATTTTTATGCACTTTAGTTCTTCACCATCCTAGGTTGACTGATAGAGAATGCTAAAAGCGTTACCTGAGTCGGCCTTTGTACCTTTGGTTACATCATCATCATCATCATTTCAGCCGAAAGACGTCCACTGCTGGACATAGGCCTCCCCCAAGCGCCGCCACAAAGACCGGTCCTGTGCGTCTCGCATTCATCGGCTTCCAGCAACCCTGACCAGGTCATCGGTCAGGTCATCGGTCGGATGGCCACTGGGGCCGAAAGGTTCTGGAGTGGCGACCGCGTACCGGAAGACGTAGCGTTGGAAGGCCTCCCACAAGGTGGACCGATGACCTTTGGTTACATGAAGATAAAAAAATAAAATAATAAAAATAGCTTAACCATTTTTAATGTACGAACATGTATAAGTCTTTAGGTATAAGTTCTGTTACTTTTTGGTGTATAATAAAGTTTATTCTATTAATATATTCTATGTATCCTTAACCAGCGGTCTCCAACTCGAAATTTCGATCATAAATCGGTCTAACATCAACCATTACCTTCGAACCTACCAAACTGTCAAATTATTCAATAACATTCCGCTGGACACTTACAAATTAATGTTCCTGTTGCCGAAAACTAGGACATCAATATTAGGAATTAGGTTACCGCAGTGAATTGTCCAAATGTCCACGTGTAACAATGTACCTACGTGTGTTGTGTCTCACTGTAAAAATTTGATAAAGTATTTGTAAAGGCTCAATCTGTGGTAACATTTGCTAGTGAAACCTAAGATTTATTAAGTTTGACTGATAATTAAGTTTAATTAAAAAGTTCAATGTAATGTCGACACATTAGAGCATTAAATTCATGTGCGAATTTGCACCATAAATAAACTACACAACCCGCTAACACTCAAAGCTGCGTTCAAAAATGATCAGGGACTCTGAGTAGTGTAGACTTATAACCCAGCGTCGTTCTTTTATAACTCGAGTAGCTACCCTAGAGTTCACCCAACTAACTCCAACCCCGAGCAGGGGGTAGGCAAGAGTAACCCATTGACAATTGACATTGTCATTAGAGTTAACTCCAACCTCTTTGAATTCAGGGCCGCGAAAATACTACCACACTTTCTGAGAGCCTAGCTGTGTGTTGATTCTTCGACTTCTGTACGAGTGTACGCCCCAATCTAGGCGCACAGCACTGATTGCAGCCTCTGCTCCAAATATTTCAGAGAAACCAGGGAGAGAAGGTTAAGGTAATGGTTTGATAACGGAGTGTCCTTCTCCGGCCTGTTGGTCCGCGGGAGGTATTTTATTTGTCTTCGACAGATATATGCCGAGCGTGCCCCTACCCGCCACCTGAGAACGCGTTCTTTAGGGGTGAGGCTCCCCCGAGAACACAAGTACAAAATTCAATAAAAAACATAAAGATTTACCAAATAAACTTTAGTATATAACAGTCCGAAATGCAGCGATTCGCTTTGTGGAAATCGCTGCATTTTGTACTTTTACGAGTAAAGCTTGATAAATCTTGGATTTGACTGACAAATCTTAGTATATATTTACCGCAGTTCGGCCTGCAACAGTTATACAATATGTACTTATGTCCGTCTGTCCTCTGAGCTGGCCCAATAGCACGGTACTATATAATTCAGCTGCGGACCGGTGTATGGCACATAATCATTAATTCACACGATGCTACAGCTGCCTTCTGTTGATTACTCTTCGCGTATGCCAAAGTAAATGTTTGTTGTCTGTTGTAGCTATGACTGTGTGGGGCTATTGATCATGCACTGCATAATAACTACTAGTGGGGAGCCACGACGGTTACATGGAAGGAGAGGGACTAAGAGGATCTTCCCTCTCCTTTCCTGATTTTTTTAACCACATTAAAAAATATATAAAAATGATAAGAAAATGGTTAATAATTCCTACTTCCGCAAAAACTAACATTGTGATTTCCGAAATCATTTATTCATTTATTTGGTTTGACTCAAGTAGCTACGGAGCCACGTACAAATTTGGGCAATCTCTTTTTTGTTTATGTACTGTAACTCGCGTGTGGGCTCTATCGACTCATGAAAACGATTATAGCATGCGATCCCTATGGCATGCGTGAACAGAACCCGCTCTCCTAATTCTAGATCTAACGACCAGTAATAATCGATGACTTTAAATTCTTACTAAAGGCGCTATATACATCATCATCATCATCCTAGCGGTATTAGTCCCGGTTGCCAACCTTGGCTTTCGCCTCGGTGCCCGGGGTCCGCTTTCTTGCTAAGACGCCTCCACTTCGCTCGGTCTTTCGCGTCCTTTGCCGTAAGCCCATTGGCACGCATATCGTCCCTTACGACGTCGATCCAACGCCTCTTAGGCCTTCCTCGCCTCCCGGGTCCCGGCGGAGGCGGCATGGCAAGGCATCTGTTACCCACGTAGTCTGCCGGTTTTCGTAAAACGTGGCCATACCAACGTAAGCGACCCTCCTGCAGTTTGTCCGCTATGTCACGGACCTGAAGGCTGCCCCGGATGCGGGAGTTTTTAATGCGGTCTTTCCGCGAGACTCCAGACATCCAGCGCAGCATATTCATTTCCGTGACACGCAGGCTCTGCTTGTGCCGCTCAAGTACAGGCCACGTTTCACTGCCATACAAAAGGACAGGCCTAATGATGGTCTTATAGACCTGTCCTTTGAGCCTAACCGGCATTTTGGGGTCACAGATAACCCCCGCCACCTCACGCCATTTCGCCCAGGCCGCCGAGATACGAGACTCGACGTCGCAATCGACGTCCCCGGACTCGTGGAGCACCGATCCCAAGTACCTGACCTGTTCCGTGCGCTCGACTGTGTCTTCGCCAATGCGAACAGGAGCAGCGTTTGTTGTGTTACAGGCCAAGTACTCGGTCTTCGCCGCATTAATCTTCAGACCGCCATTTTCCAGCGATTCCTTCCACGCTGTCACACGTCGAACCAAGCGCCCACTGTCCGAGTCCGCCAGCGCGATGTCGTCTGCATACATGAGCAGCCATGGCGGCTGCTCATGTAAGTCCCTGATGTTAGAGGCCAGCACGTCCAGCACCACGCTGAACAGAAACGGACTAAGGACAGAGCCCTGATGAACTCCAACGGTGATGGGGAAGGGATTCGTATCGCCAACAGCGGTCCGAACCACAGAAACGGAGTCTCGGTACATGTCTCGGATGATGTCAACATAGGTCTCGGGCACTCCTTTGGATCTCAGCGCCCACCAGATCACATCACGGGGGACACAGTCGAAGGCCTTCTGCATGTCTAGGAACAAGAGATGCAGAGGCGTATTCTTCGATCTGTATCCCTCCATGGTAACCCTTAGGGCAAAGATGGGGTCCATGGCGCCATGGCCTGGTCGAAACCCATATTGACATCCCGAGACGGTGCACTCCTGTCGGATCCGAGAGTCAATCACCCGCTCGAAGAGCTTCATGGTGTGGGACATAACCTTAATCCCACGGTAGTCGCCACACTCCTGCACCGAACCCTTGCCTTTGAAGACTGGAGTGATAATACTCAGTCTCCATTGACTCGGGATCTTTCCGGTGAGGAGCATGCGGTTAAATAGGTGGGTTAAGATGCCCACACCACGAGGTCCCATCGCCTTCCAGGCTTCAATAGGGGATCTCAAAGGCGCTATATACAATGCACAATTAATTCAAACATTGACAATGTAATACAAACCTGCCGAAAACTTAACTTAATTTGCTAAAATATTGGAAAATATGATAATGCACAGTGGCGTGAAGAGAAATTAAGTATAATTATGTATGTATACTCAATAGCTTCGTCTACATTAATGGCAATAGGGTCGCTCTTTATGGGAATAGTTAAATAATTACGGTATTATGTCACAGATTTTTAAGAAATTAATACTGCCGTGTAGACACTAAAAAACAATAAAAAAGCGTATTTTACAATACTTTTACTGCGTTTTAGTATCTGCACGGCAGAATAGTCGTAGAAGTTTTTCTTGAGCTCGGAAATCATCAACTTTGCCAAAGCAAAGTTCAGTTCAAGGGTTCATGAAAATGAGAAGTTAAGAAATGCACCCCTTTTTTACGTGTTAAATCATTAAATGTCTTCTACCGGGAATACGTGTAACACTTTTACTGACTAAAATCTGTGTTCTTTTAGCTGTCGTTTACGTTCCAGGGCCACGATGACTCTTTGAAACAGTCTCGCAATGTGTAGATGTACCATCGGTGATAAAATTATTAGGGACAATGTTGTCAGCAAGCCGTAGGGGCCCGGCAGTTTCGAAGTCTACTGGGGCCATGGACCCACTTCTGAGTGGAAGGTCCGGCCCTGGTTGAAAGGCAAGGAAGTATCAGTATCGGATTTCAGTCATCAAAATTCAAAACACTATGTCCAGCCTCGTCTAAGGGTGCGGAGATGTAATTGGAAGAATCTCCCACCACAAAAAAGGGGAGAATATCCCTAATAATATATTATGAACACCTACTGTAGTTTACCTATTGCAGTAGGTATATGGGTATGCCTACGCGTACTTCTTCAGAAAACGTAAGCTTGATGGACCAGTACATTTATTATGAATGAAAGCGCAGGTTCTCAGTCTCATGGTCGTTCTTACAGAAAAGCTGGTGTGGTAAACATATCTACTTATAAGTATAACTTATTCCCTCAGGGTTCACATGTGATAAATAAAAGTGGATTCTATCATTAAGACCGCTTAAGTTTCTATCGAAAATTTTAGTCAGTGATTTATTATCTTTGTATAAAAGGCAAAGTTTTGATTCACACTTAAATTAGTCACCAACGCCCAGCCCCTTTGACTAAATGCGTTGAATCTTTTTTTTTAATTCGTTCTTAATATCGTACGGATTTCGTGCGTAACCTCCGCCAATGTCCTTTTCATACAAGTAAGTATTTATTGTAATACGTGCAATACGTTCGCGGAACGCGTTTTTTTGCCTTTTGATTTTTTTTGCATGTGGAGAAAGTCCGTAAGACATTAATACACCCTAAAGGAATGAAACGCCTAAAGTTTGTATGGAGAAATGTACAATCACGCGGGCAAAGTCGCAGCCAGACGCTAGTTTGGAATATTTTTTAAATTAACCAATATTAGGGACATATTTCTAAGAAAATTCAATGAGACCATTTCAGTCCACAGTAAGTATGGGTTTCCTTTGAAGTTTAACTTAAAATAAACTCTTTAATAATTTATTAAGCTACAGCAATACTTAGATATCTACTTAAAGGTTTTTCAATAACTTACCTATAATTTTGAAATATTTATGATTTATAACGTTTTGAAAAGGTCAAGTTTTTAATCATATTATTTTATTCATTTCCATCGTTACGACCTTCAATGGTTTTTCTAATGTCAATCATTCTTTGGAAATATGTATTATTTTGTGTTTCGTTGGGAATTTTATCTAGTTACTAATCACAATGTCGTAAAAAATTGAAGCTTAACTTTGGGTCACTATAATGTTTGCTACTCACCATTTTGCCGATTGATCCAATGTAGGTTCGATTGAGCCAAACTACAGGTTATCAAAACTTTTTTTGCGTTTGTCATACATTACAGCAGCAGATCGCATCATCGCACGAGCAATCACGAACATGTGGTAATGTACGACAAACGCACAACGCGCTGCGCAAAACAAGCACTAAGAAGTACCCTTTGATGTTTCACACTTTTCAAGCCAAAATAACTTTGTCTATGCGTAAATCACATAATTTCAATTACCTTTCTCATTCAATCATGGAACTTATGAAGACATTTTTATTTTTATCACAGAATACACAACTTAAATCAACATTTCAAACTTTCGAACAAAGTAGAAACGATATAAGTATACAACAGATACTTAGTTCTTTTTTTAGACCTCGCTTCTAAGTCACGGTATATACCTATTCGAAAATCGGTTACCGCTCATAACTTGTTTGACGAGGATTATAACCGATTTTTGGTTCTCAATTAAAGTGGAGAACTGCGCGAAACCATAGCAAATGGTTGGTTCAACTTATTTGCCAAATACTATTATAATTATGAGGCTTAAATGGGATTGGGCGGGGCACGTTAGTCGCATGCAAGGGGACCGTTGGGCAAGCATCGCCACGCAATGGGCACCTGCAGGAAGAAAGAGTCGTCGAGGCCGACCTAGAAAGAGGTGGCGGGGTGACCTAACCGCGTACCGAGAGGACACAGGATAAGAATACTTGGAAGGACTTCGGGGAGGCCTTTGCCCAGCAGTGGGACAGTAAAGGATACTGCAAAATAAAAACTATTATGAGGTCTTTTCATTCTTCAATCTATCACAACGTCAAACCGTGTGTCTTACCATTTATGGTTAGTTTGATAGTGATGGTAGGCAGCGTGAAGGAGAGTGGCCAGCATTAGTCAATAGTTAGATCAGGTCAGAATATAGAAGTAAATTATTAACTTAATACGGCATCAAAAATGTGTTTAAAAATTCCATCTCGAGACCTATTTGTATACAGGAAAAATGAGTAAAAAACATAAAAAAAAAAATCTATTTATCATGTAGCAAGGAACGTTTCGAAGAAACAATCCATAAATAATATATTTGATTTAAAAGAAATGATTGATTCCAAGTTCAAAAGCGTGTATTTATTTTTCTTTTGTCTTCGCATGGTTTGTATTTGTAGGTACATTTAGCCAGTGTCAAGTGTGAAGTTTATTTTTATAAAGAAAACAGTTTTTCCGTTACAATGAGGATGTTACACTGGTTATACATTCTAAAGTTTTCGCTGTATTTGCCAGCAAATGGATCGACTCCACCTTCTCGGCAAGTTTCACTGTGGTAGGTAGTAAATTTTCGTGTTTCAGTGTTTGTTACTGAAATCTTCCGAAACGGATTAACTGATTTTATGGTATTTGGTAGGTCTGACAATAATTCGTCGGCTATTTTTTAATTTCTTACCCCAAAGACCATTTTAGAGTTCCCTATCTCAATAGGAAAATACAGAACCCTTACAATTATGTACTTATGTGAACTATGTATTTACAAAGGTAAGTACGAAAACCTCAGAAGGTGAATTCTATTTGCCCAGTTTTTTACAGCTACATTCCAATCCGTAATCGCTCCTTTTCAATGATTCAATAAGTATTTTTTTTCAGTTGTAGACACTTGAGTCATAAGACTAAACCGATTTATCACTGAATCATTTTCGAATAATCAAAAGTCACTGAACTTTACTAGAAAAAGACCTGCCAAAAAATTCAATCAAAGAGTTTATACCTTTGTATCAAAGCAAAGTGCAATGTCATTGTCTGTAAACCTCACATGTCATTGTCTATGGTAAAGTAAACGTTTATGGGAGCCGGCCATGTGTCGCGAAGGCCGCGGCACTCGCTGAATATCTTATGATGTACGTCAAAACAGCGATCGCTTCAAAGTTGCTTTTAATATTCTGAACGTTTTACAATGACGTGTTTATATTTAATTGGAAGATCAATATTTTCTTCATAATGACCTGAAACAAGTCTGATTTTAATATTGATGTATAAAGTGGACAACTGTAGCTTTAATGCATAACAGGTTTTTTTTTTAAGATTTCTATTCTTTTTGGCTTACCAACAACGATACCTATTTTCTTTCAAAAAATTAATTAAAAAAGTTATGATAGTTTTTTTTTTAATAATTGAATCATGTCCATGGAGTATTCTTGTACGTTCATCTCCATAGAGTACCGCTTTGGAACGCGCAATATAGCTTTATTATTTTGGTTTGGCTGATATTTCGTTATTTCAAAAGTGCCTGTAATTGGTAGATATATTTGAAATAAACGCTTTTGATTAAAAAAAAAAAAACATGATTAAAGAGAGTCTGCAATTAGCATATTTTTTTTTTCGGACAGACAGATTCTTGACCTTTCAAAAGTGCTTGTAAATGGTTTATTTGAAATAAAATGCTATAAATCTGGAATATTGTGTGGTCCAGTCATTAACAGTGTGTAGTATTCCACGGGGCCTCAAAGAGATATCTGCAAAACTGTTTGGAACCCAGCAGGGTCGTTGCCCGCTAGGGTCACGAGGAATTTCAGGCAACACAAAAAAACAGAGTGCAAGTGTTCTTAGTAGTTTTGTATTTCGAGTGTCTACGTACTGGAGAGAATATGTGGAATCATTAAAACATGTGCTATTTCGGTTAAAATAAAATGAAGCTGAGAATTTTATTGTTGTCTTGTTTTATTGACATTTGCACTTTAATTGAACGAAACTGTATGTTTGTTTGTGTGTGTTTGTAATCTTGTCATGGGTAAAATGGTGAAAAGTCCAACAAACAAAAACTTGTTGACCTTTTTGTTGTAAGACCACGGGTATCCTTTTCTAGATTTTTATGGCCCTAGCAGGCATCGGTCCTGCTGGGCCTTTACGGTTTGCTAACACCTCTTTGAGGAGCGCTTTGAACACACCTTCGACCACTTTGGCTCGGTGCGGTCGGATACCGGACGGCCGAACGAGCTACACATTGCTCGTCGTTCGCGAGCCAGCGTCTGGCTGGTAGTCGGATTTCGGCGGTTGGAGTGTGATGATGTCGGTTCCCTCAAATGTGCGGACGTCGCTTTCGCTAGCATAACTACTTTGCAGAAGAAGGCGACCGCCTAACATTTCTCCTCGCTTCGGACCATGGCCTATCCTATGAAATAGTTCCTAACACTAGAGGTCACTGCCGCCTCCCCGAGGGCACGGTGGTGCTCAGTCTTAAGCGGGGCATACTTTCATCGTATGCTCCACCATGTCCTCTAGGTAGTTCACACAATGGTGACACCCGGGACTTATCACCATGACTATGGCACCAAAGTAGGTTTGATACGTTCTTAAGTCGAATTCATAAGAAAGACATAAATTAGGATATGACAGGAGGATAGACTAGGATTTCCAAACCAATAATTTATTATACTTAAAGCATCTATCTATCTGTGAAACTATTATATCTTTATTATAGCTAATATTAGTACGTGTTGTCAAATCAATAATTGCCTCAATGTCCTGAAAGTTACGTCCATTCCAGGTAGACTGAAAGAAATCGTGAAATGCAAGTCTTCCTTTTCTATGTATCACATTGTACAATAAAGTATATAATAACTAAAAAGTATATTTTATTCTTCTTATATATAAAAATTAATAGCTATTCGTAAGTCTCGCTATAACTTCAGAACGGCTGGATCGATATCGCCAATTTTGATCTTAAAATATTTTGTGACACTCCAAGGAAGATTTAAACGGTGGGAAAATATAGGAAAATACACGAAAAAAATTCCATTCTCAAAATATTCATAGATTATTAGGCGGTACAAAATTTGACGGATCAACCAGTAATAAATAAATCGCCAGGCAACAACACTGAACTCTAACTCAGTATCATTCATGAAAATTAAATTTTAATAAAAATTTTAAACATCTACTGCAAGTATTTAATTCAAAAACTGACCGCACGACAAAAAGTCCAAGGCAACGTTCGTAAAAGCATCTAGACTGTAGAGATATTTGTAAACCGTTCACACAGACTCATCACGCTACCGACAAATACAAACGAAATAGCTCGATCTAGAACAACAACACTCAACATTTATTGCAAAAGTTTTCACTTTATTAGAAATGCGAAAGTTAGAGAAATAATCTGTATGAGTACTCACCACATAGCGAGATGAAGACCGCACTCACGACAATCCTTGCTAGGACGAACTTTGTCACGGGTGGCGGCATCTGAATTCAGAACTTTTTTGTTTTATTATATCATTATTTTTACCACAAACAAAAAAGAAAAAAAAACATTTAAAAAAATACCTTTTTCAATTATTATTTTTATGTGTCACAGTTCGACTGAAGTCGTGTATAGGTGTGCAACGTCTACGCGGCGACTACTCAAAGTTCGTAGCGACTCGCGGCTCTTCATAGGCCTACGCGGCTACATAAAGGTCCGAACACACACGTCACACTAATCGTAGCAATCAAACGTGACACACGTGTACATGATAACGTTTTGTTGGTAGCGTGTCGTAGCCAAATGAAGCTTAATGGGCTTTTGATGTGATGGTTTTATCGAGTCTATTAATTTAAACTGCTGCTATCATTACTAATCGTTGTTATTTTCATTCATAACATAATACAGTGAAACTTGGTTAAGTGGGACCTGGATAAGTGAGAAACCTCCATAACTGGAACTCATGCTGAGGTCCCAACACTTTGGCACTGAATTACCTCTGTTAGTGGGACGAGGCAAACCTGTATATCTGGGATTTGTTCTTTCGATTTATCATCATAGTTACCTCTATAACTGAGACAGCGAGTAAATTTTATATGCATAAACCTCTGTAACTGAGATAACATTGTTTGTTTACTCATTCTTATTCTACCCACATTTAGAGCTTCAATTACCTTCAGTTTTAGTTTCGCTTTACTATGATACAGATGTTTATTTGAAAAACGACAAACTAAAATGACAGATTTTTATAATTGATACATTCTGTTTCCATATTCGTACATATTACGTGTAAAAACGTGCTTGAATATTTTTGTTGATTACATTTGTATGATTACCTTTAAGTACTATTTTTTTTATTAATACTAATTTACATACATAACACGTTATTTTATTTAATGATCGCACCTGTATAACTGAAATAACCTGTATTCTCACCTCTATTAATGGAACCCTCTGTAAATGAAACAGACATTTATTTATACCTGTATATCTGAGACACTGGGTAAGTGGAATACCTCTATAAGTGAAACGACATTGCAGGTCCCTTGATGTCTCACTTAACCAGGTTTCACTGTAGTTTGTTGCGTGTAATTAACTTGCATTTGTTGATTTTCAGTTTTGTTTAACCCAATTTGTGTTTGGTTTGTTATTCAGAAAGTGACCGAGTTTCACACACGTCCTATGTCGAGTAACGTAAAATTGGATTGAGGTTATAATTGTTAGTTTTACCTTCGGCTACGAGTGTTAGCTATCGAAGTGCTTGAATTATGAAAACAAAAATGTTTTTCTTGAATGAAGGCACGTCATTTTAATTTGACGTCGAAATAAACTCAGGAAAATAAAGAGAAAATTCCTTAGAGTGTTTCTCTCAGATATTTGTAACATAAAAATATCCTGAAACCATTCCGCTCTGGTCTGAAAACTTTGTAACATTAGCACTTGTTTGTTGTGGAGAAACTTCACTATTTCAGCGATTATGATTGGACGGCGTGTAGCAACAAAACCTATATTTTATCGAACTGTGCGAAGCCCGTATATTATTGTAAGACATAGCCATTTTCTCGGTTGTTTTCCCCGACATAAAGTAGCTTCTTAGAAAATAAGGTCGCTCTTTAGAAAATACGATCGAGCGGGGACAATAAATTGAGGCATGAATAAACACTCAAGAAAATAGATTACTTACCTAAAGGAAGAGTGTTTATTACAATTCGGCAAGTCTTATGGCAAAAGAACAATATGTTAGAATTAATTTAATCGGTGATGAACTCTTTCAATCAATAATATTGATTGAAAAGTTGTTCACCGTGGTACTATTTGGTAAGCTACAATTATACAGTAATTAAACCGACATTTAATCAAACAAAACCAGTTCAAAGCTCCTAGTTTCTTAGTTATAATCTGTCAAGTTTTCTATAAAGCCTTCTTGTATTACGTTATTAAAAAGTAGTAGCTTTCAAAGTTGTATAGATTTCAACGAAAGCTGAATAGGCTTCGCTCTTTATCCCCCTGTAAAATATTATCTGGCGAAGTGAGAAGGGTGAAAACGAGCACTCGGATGCTGCAGCCTTATCTTGCTTTCATTCAGCCGCATTTTTATGGTGTTGTGTTGCACACGTCTTTGGAAATGTTTTATAGAGGAATGGAATGAATGCCTTTTTGTACACTGTAGATGTGTGCCTACCCTTATAGTTTCCCGTAGTAAAATTGCGACTACCAAACGTGTGGTCTTATCAAGTAACTGTCTGCCGAAGTGTCTACCTGTCCTGGTGTCAGTCCTTTCTACCCATTTCTCAGACCTTTCGATGTAGACAGGCGATTCCCGATTCGGTTCGGTGAGCACGGAAATAAAAGCAGAAATGTAGATTCTGTACTGATGGACTTTCTAAAAGTGATTTTAAGTCCATGTGAAAATCGGCAAAGAAAGCATTTTATCCTATGTTTTTCAAATTTTAAAATTCAAGGTAGTTTGATTATTGTTATAGGTTTTCTTTTGTTTTATTTATGCTTGTACGTAATTACCTTCATATATACGACGTAGGTTTTAGCCTTTTGACTACCTTAATTACAGACACAATTAAAGAATAATAGGTGTTCGAGCGCCGGCACCTATTAAAGTATTTTCGTAAAGTATAACTTTCTAGATAAATAAAAAATTATGTAAAAACAAAATTACTCTATCATCACATAAGTACCGTATGTGAATGCGTATAACTAATAGATGTGGGAAGATCTGAGCGGCGATATACAACCTGCGGCAGGGGTGTTAAACATTCACGTATTGTGTAAGTTAATCTTAAGAGCAGTTCGGCCGGCTTTGTGCGATGTAGGTCATCGGTGCAGCCTGCAATGCGGCGCCACCGCTCATCATAACGAACATTCTGCTGAATTTTTTATACCAACGACACGTCGGACCGCTCCGAGCGACATTCAAGAGTCATTGCTTCGTGTATTCTCTTCTCTAAATATTGGTGAATAAAATATACGAGTATGTGTACGTCCGTAGTGAGACGCTAGTCCGCAGCTGCGATGAATTTAGATGGATTCGTATGCAGCTTGTATAGCTATGTAACGTCATCACAATACAAGAGCTTCTTGAAATGTAAAGTAGTTTATTCCACATCGCAGCAGCTGCTATGTAAATTATTTTAAACTGGACGAATTTACTCCAACTTAGTTATCTGTCGGTGGTAAGCGCGGACTCAAATCTGTACAAATAGTGTCATTTATCGCGCGTCCGTAACCCGACAGGCACCGGTGACGCGCCGCTCTCGCCGCCATCAAATGAAGATGGAACACCCGCTTGGCGACCCTTGAAATAAATCTTTCTGTAAAAGTTTCACTCGACGGATTTTGTTTGAAAAAAAATCACGAGAAAACTCTGTAAAAATGTTCCCGTTACATGTTATTTCAGCTTAGAACTTTATCCAGTAAAATTTTATGATGAATTTTTGTGTGTTCTCTCAAATTTAATTATTTTTAGTAGCGGGTTTTCAAGCTGACCCATTTTTTATTTAAGTTTTACTACAAAACTTAAAATATGTCAGGCACTTTTATTTATGTGCAAAGTTTGTAGAAAAATCTTATAAATAAAATAATCTTTGGAACAAAAATCATATTTCTGTTGAACCCCAACGAAATGTTCTGAAACATTCATCAAAATTTGAAGGGTACCTCTCGATACCTTTTAGGGGAGGCTTAGCTCGCCCCTTTCGTCGTTAATGGTGTGAATTTTATAGCGGTGGAGTGTCAAGCGAAGTGTGGCGAGATTTCCGATCCCGACTCCCGAGTTCCCGACGCCACTCCAGTGCGTGTAGACGAGGCAGATTATACTGGCCATGAACTTACGCCGGTCGCCGTGGCCCATAACTGCAGTGGCCCACTTAGTCCCCTTGTGACCCTGTTGTCAAGCTGACATAAATATAAGTGACCCTCGCGTCGTCTTTATAATTGTACCTATCTATGTAAATCGTGAATTGCTTTTCTTGCTCTGTGTGATTTACATACCAAGGTGTTGTTGTTTTTCGCGGTTTTTTCTTGAAAATACCTAGTTTTAAATGCACGTGGCCTTTTGAATGTGAGGCGTTTATACGATAATGTAGTACAGCAATATATTTCGAGATAGTGTTACTGTATGATATTTGAATATGCGTAGTTTTGTTGTACTTGTCCCTGAAGCAGTGATAAATGTCGTGTTAAGGCTTGAGTTGTTGGAAACTTACCGACCCTTGGCTTTAAAGGGTGCATATTAAATCAATTGTATGGCGCGATAGGGCAGATCCTCGCCTATCTAATGTGACCATTCCGTGTTACGTAATAGCCTACGTGTTACAGTATCTTGGTTTATGGCTTGTGGATAGACTAGTTCTAGTGTTTACATGACAGGCGAAGTGACCTATGAACGGGTAGGCTGTTAATTTGGTCTAATGGGTAAATAATACACATTGTATCTATGACGCAGAATCTTTTTTCTTTGAAGTTTCTACACGAACGAATATCTTATTTTTAATAAACTTTGTCCCACACTTATAGGAATTCCTTCTGTGTCGTGGGTGCGTTCACAAACACGTAAAGTTACTTACACAAAATACTCACACCCGGAACATCAATATATAAGTCACACAAATATTTGTTCCGTGCGGGAATCGAACCCGCAACCCTCAACGCAGCAGTCAATCGCTCAACCACTGCGCCAGCTGAGCCGTTATACAAATATTTTACCTTCGGTTAAGTAGGTAGTCATACAAGTTCACTGTCGAGTGTTGTAGGTAGTGGGTGGACTACCGCTGACGGTTCTGTCTCACTTCAGGGATAATGAGGATGAACTCAATTTAATAACAAGCTTATAGAGTGATTTACGAGCGTCATGTTGTTGCTTAAATTAATTGTTTCGCTACACTTTGCGGTCACACACTTCGATAGATTCTATGTTGTTCTACGAAACCAGCTTGGGACAATGTGTTTATTCTTCTAAATTGAATTATGGTTTCTAAATTCAAACTACGTAGTGTAGGGTCTTGAATTGAGTGCTGGAACTCCTTTGTGGAACTGCGAACTCGATTCGAATTGAAAATTAGTTTTCAATTTATTTATGTGAATTCAAAATCTTAAAACATTTAATCATTCAATGCCTTCTTTCACTCTAGGGCGGAGCGAGAGGCCATGTCAGATTATTACTGACTAAAACCACACCTGTGTTCCTTCTTTGCTTTTGCGTTTCAGTTATGCGCGCCTCAAGGAGATTTGCAAATGTAGAGGCCCAACTGCAGGGCAGAAGCCTACTGGGGTACCGGTCCGGATTCTGAAAGGAAGGTCCGACCCCGGTATAAAGGCTAAGAAAGAATGGGGTGGGTCGTTTAATTAGTAAGAGTCGGACACTGTTTCCTGCTCTGCCCAAGGGCGAGTTTCGTTATAAGATGATTTTTCCTACCATAAAAAAACCCATGGCCCCATTCTCCCCACTCCCTATGGCGAATAACCTATTGTTCGTTGTATGCATGCCCACTCCTACAGTGCCTGTAAATCGGGATCGTATTCCCGGCGGCTGATCATAATATGACCTCATGATTTGCGGTCATACAAATAAAATTAGGGCTTTATTTAATAAGCAGATAATAGCGCATAATAAAATAATGAATTATTTGTACAGAACATGAATCGTGCTCGCATAAAGCCTACATACAACATATTAATTACAACAAAAGCATTGGATTTGGCACCAAACGCACATTACTAGTTCCATGCATTGCGTTCCTTGTGAGACGTGAAAATATATATTATGTATTATTTTCATGCGAGTGCAATTCGCAGTCGAAATGAAATGAACAAGAACTAATTGGAATTTGCATGAATGCATCTGTAATGTATTCCGCTCCAATTGCACTCCGTCCCGAGCGGCGTGGAGGGTAGCTATAGATTTGAAAACACTTTTTTTAAATGTGTTGTTAAGGGGCAGAAATACGATTTTTGATATTTTAAGGAAAGGTTATTAGTAGTTTTACTACTAGCATCGAAAACTACTCTAAGCCGAGTCGTGAAACTTTCTGGACGCAAAACGCAATGACGAGGGATTAAGAACCGATCAGAAGACGAAGAGCTTAAATCGAAGATTACGTCTAAATGGCATATCCGTGTGTTATAAAAAATAATAATGTTAAACTAACTAAATATTAGTATGTACTACATCTTCAAACTAATGGCACTTAAAGTACTTATCTAACTATTTCATATGAAGACGTTGTTTAAAGGACTGAAACTTAATATCCAAATCAAGACAGTCCATGATAAGTCAAGATAGATTTTAGTTAAATTTTACTCATCTGTCCTTATTTGGTTCTGATTGTAACAAATCTTGATTGGCCGACGAATCTTCTATACTTTTAACTTACTGCATCTCTTCAGATGCAGTAAGTCCTCATCATATTTACGGAAGAAAGAGTTGAAATTATCCTGTTATCTTCTTTAGACGTTCTACGACACCTTTGTGTCATACTAAAATTATTTCAACTTAAAAACCACACACTTCCGCAACTGTTGTAAACGTAGTTTCAAATTACGCCAGACTCAACAGTGTGTTGTAAAAAAGCATCCTTAAAATGCCGTCTACAGAGATTCTCCACTAAAAGCTAAAAGAACTATTAATACCGGAACAGTACTCGTGTTATTTGCGAAGTCTCGGCATTTATTATTCAGCGAAGCCATTTGAAGCCAAGGAAACAAAATTAGAGACAGCTGCCTCGAGCACTGAGTAATGTACTGACTTCCACCCTTTTAGGGTAGGTATATGTATCGGAGTATAGGTTATCCAATAATCGCGGAACATTTTGCGGATACAAACGGTCCATATCCGTCCCGTGTCACCGCAGTGTGTGGTGGCCACTTGAATGTCGCCTGATTTGTGTATTGTGGCGTTTTTTAGGGTACCCTATGTCCATTGGCGAAACGGAAACCTTACCTACCCTATTGGTTTTTTTTTTTATGGTAGCTAAAAATCATCCAATGACGAATCCCACGCTTGGGCGGCTCAGGAAAAAGTGTCAGTCTCTTACTGACTAAACCACCTACCCTATTCCTTCTTTGCCTGGGCACAAGGATTCGTGTCTGAGCCTTTCTTTTAGATGCGAACCCTACGGATTGCTGAAAAACTTATAGGTTTATTTTTTTATCTGTCTACCCGTCAGTCAAGACCCGTTTACTTAGGAACGAGTAGAAGTATTCAGCTGAAATTAGTATTAAATACTTAATCTATTACCCCTCAGAGCAGAGAAGCAAACTTTTAAGTCAAGACGTTTAGGTCCACATAAGTATGTCTTTCCATTGACCATGAATATTGAAATTTAGCAAGAAGAAGTCTGAAAACAATGATATTCTCATTGCGTCACAAAAAAAAATTACTTGTTTTGCGATTCGAAAAATCCTCAAAACGATTTTGGGATTGGATTATTTACTACCTATGAACTAGTTTATACGGGACCCTCGGTGCGTGTACCGTATGAAGTCAGACTTGCGAGTCGGACTCGGAATTGGCCAGTTTTTTCAAGTGGCCACACTGGCCATGGGTGAATAAATCACACATGTTATGCTGTCACTCCCGCACACTGCGTATTAGTAGGATGGAATGTCGTCTGGACGGAGCAGGAAAAATAAGGTCAGGACTAACTATAGGTTCACTTTTATTTTACTTAATCAAATTATACAACACTAGCCTTCTGGCAGCGGTTTCGCCAGCGTGAAAGTAGAGTTCTCTATACAAACTTTAGACCCCCATCACATCCCTTTAGGACCTGAATTTCTCCTTTCTTAGTGTTCGCCTACGTCTTAAAGGGAAGCAATGTACAAAATTTCACGCTACTAGTACCCGTAGTTTTGGCTGTGCGTTGATATGTCAGTCAGTCAGTTTCTCCTTTTATATATATATAGATTATTCACATTTTAATTAACCTGAATATAGTTTGTTTAGAATCAGTAACTGTATAGATTCCAATGATTTTGCACCGTGTTTTTTTTTTTTACAAAACTATTTAAAAAGGTGCAAGGCACCGTGGACTTGAAAATATGGTTTAAAAAACTCGATACCCTCACGCTATTCCGAGGAAAAGGGTTTTGACAGACAGATGGACAACAAAGTGATCCTACATCGTTGCGTTTTTTTTTCTTTCGAGTGCGGAACTCTAAAAATTTCTATCTCGTTTACATGAAAATGTCAAACAACTAGCTGCCGTCGGTGAGTCCTATACCTATATATTACTAGCTTTTGTCAGCGGCTTCGCCCGCGTATATAAAATATAGTCTATGTCACTCAGGAGCAAAGCAGCTTTTTATTGTTGCTAGTTTTTTTCCAATCGGACCAGTAGTTCCAGAGACGACCTCCTACAAACAAAAAAACAAAGAGACATACTTTACCTCTTTATTATATTAGTGTAGATGGTTATGCTTTTGCATTTATGTAAGTAAGAAGACTGGACTGAAACTTTAAAACTTTGAGGCACGAGCGAACGCCGGCGTTCGCACACCTATTCTCTATTATGTCTCTAATTGACCGGTTTGACTGGCCTGTCAGCAAAGTAGTTAGTGACCCTGACTGCTATGCTGGACGTCGTGGGCTCGATTCCCACCCAGGACAAATGATTGTGTGATGAGCACGATCATTTGTTCTTTGTCTGGGTGTAATTTATCTATAACTAGCTTTTGTCAGCGGCTTCACCCGCGTACATAAGATATAGCCTATGTCACTCAGGAGTAAAGCAGCTTTCTATTGTTGCTAAAATTTTTCCAATCGGACCATTAGTTCCAGAGATTACCTCCTACAAACAAAAAAACAAAGAAACAAAAAAACAAACTTTACCTCTTTATTATATTAGTGTAGATGTAGATATGTATGTATTTAGAAATATATAAGTATGTTTATCAGTTGTCTAGTACTCATAACACAAGCTTTGCTTAGCTTGAGACTAGACGGCGTGGTGTGATAAAAAAAAATGACGGTATTCGAAAGGTTAAATATGATTTTTAGGTACGGAGTCCTAAAAATAGGTTATTTTTAATAATTCGGTGATTTTCCTGTATATTTTTAATAGTAAAATGTTCAAGAATAATATTACTGAGTTTCAATCTGATTTTGATTTCTCAGATTAAATATTTGTGTTGTCTTTGAGGTAGGATGGGAGGCTTCGAATGAAAAGCGTTTAATCTCTCAGAGATCAACAACGTGTTCTTTGTAAGATACCAGAGATTTACTGAAAGAAATATCTTATCTACCTACCGGGATTTAAAAAATGATTTTATGTTAGGCTTAAAAAACTTTGAAATATAATATTATCTCAGCGGCGATCTCTCGCGCTGGGCCTTGATGGAAACCGTGGTCCGGAGCGAGGAGGGGTAGCAGGCGGTCGCCTTCTTCTGCTAGCGAAGCAGTAATGCTAGCTAAGGAGGAGGCCGACCGCATAAGGCAACGGCGTTCTACCGGTAATCCGATCCTGATTTCCAGCCACCGTAGGCGCGGGCTTGCGGAGGGTAGAGGGCGAGCAATGGGTAGCTCGCCGTCCGGTCGTCTGGTAACAGTCCGGACCGAGCCAAGTCATCGACGGTGCATTCTGCCGCCTAGCTCAAGGAGTTGTCAGGAAAACCGTAGGGACTCTTTAAAAGGGTTGAATCCTACTGGGGCCCAGGGTCTCTTTCTGAAAAAGGAAGGCTTAGCCCCAGTGCGAAAAGCAAAGAAGAAACGGAGTGGGGTGTTAAATCAGTAAGACTCTTTTCCCGCTCCGCTCAAGAATGGGATTCGTCATTGGATGATTATTGCCCACTATAAAAAAAAAATATTTACAATACCTCGTTTAGTTTTTACTTGCAGGGTTGCTGGAATCTGATGGATGCGAGAAACACGGGACCGGTCGTTGTGGCGACGCATGGGGGAGGCCTATGTCCAAAAGCGGACATCATTCAGCTGAAATGATGATGATGATGATTCGTATTAAGGTAGCCGTTCCCCATTTGTAAATCGTCAACGTCGAGCATGGTTTAAAAACTTGTTGCTACATCTAAAATAATCTAACGCGATGTTTGATGGAGTGGGAACGTGAGAAAAGAGGGATAAAGCCTTAAAACTCTGTTGGCATTCGGTGATTCTGTGATTTTCTCAAATATTTCACAAAACTTGTTCCAGTAAACACGTGTTATTCTTTTTAAATCCACGACAGTTCGAAGTTTTTGAGAAAAATTGTCATAATTTGGAATTTCGGTTAAAAGCGCAAATGTTGTATAGAGGTACTCTTTATTTTTTTTAAATATGAGTAAAATTCATGTAAAATTGCTATTTTACATGAATTTTGACCTCTGAAAATTTACAGAAATATGTTTTGAATTCTGCAGAAGCCTAGATAATATTCACAATCTATATATTGTTCGTACGTACACATGCCCATTCAATACCAACATTTGTGCTGCAATCAACCATACTACGTCATCTATGCCATAAAAAATGCAATCACCAATCGCAAGATCAAACAAGAGACGAACGTTGAGCAGTTCCGTACACATACCCTTCAGGCATACCCTATGGAGACGGCAAATACGAGCCCCGTGTAATTGCCATTATGAATTCGTTGTCAAAAAGAGCTAGCTGTACGCCTGTATAGCTCTATCTCTCTCACATAAGAAAATCATAATCACAGATAACCAAGATAACCTAGATAACGCAAGAGCAACTACTTCGCGAGCCTAGCTTACGTACAAAAATCCTAAGTGGTCACTTTCGCAGTCAGTCTGCATCGGTGTACAGTGCTAGTCTGACATCAGTTAAAAATATAAAAATGGGTAATTTTGCTGGCAAGGCGGGGTTGAAACGAGGGGGACGCCGTACGCAGCGGCGTCTTTGAATATTATTAGTGCTTGTGACGCCATAATAGGTAGTCTAACAAGTTTTCAATGAAAAAAAAAATTCGTAACAAGCTCTTATAGCGGTGATCTATACTTATATTATAATTAAAACTCGTCAAGACGATTCACACGAGCCCAAACTCGACGTGGTTGTGCCGTTTAATTACAGAGTTCCTAAAACTTCCTCACGATTACATCATCAGATCAGCTCCATATCATCATAATATTACATTGTCATTCGATTTGCGACACCTGCATGCAAAATTACAGCTCAATCGGTTGAAGCATATGTAGCGATATCTATGACGCCACATAAGAACTACAAGAATCCTGCATAGCGCAATGAAAGTTCTCCGCGCGATTAGAACATATACGAAAGCCCGAAGTCAACTATCGGGCAGTAGCCCACCAGACGATAACACCTGTCTGGTCGGAGGATCCTCCCTTTTCAACGGAGGTATGTGGGACTTTACTCTCTGTCCGCATACCTCCAAACTGCCAAAAATATCTGCTTCAAATTTGAGTTGCAAGATTTGAGCCGAACATACATAGTTACATTGCAAGCTAATAAAAAGCTTGTAAAAATGGCATGCTTGGTGTCCATACAGGTCGTGATGCTTGCGTTATCTAGGTATATCTATATCTGTGATCATAATGGTATTGGCGCGTAGGGGGCAGTGTAGCCGGCATGATGTGAAGTGGACAAAGGAGCGACATCCGGTTCGGAAGCCGTAAGTGCAGGACGCGTGCAGCCGGAGCGGCGCCCGTCCGGCCGCCTGACCTTGTCGGCACTGCACACAATCAGAGGATGCACGGACTGTTACAAGGGACTCACATTCCCGCTTTAATGTGTATAGAGGTCTATTTAAATTTCGAATGGATGTATCATTTATGAGGAATAGTGGTACGAAATTCTTCTTTTTCTGTAGTTTGAGGCAAGATGTTGTGGCGACATCTTTACAATAAAGGAATGTGCACTTGTATCAAAATGTACTACTATTCCTGCATCGCGGTATCAAAGTTTCTCTCGTGATTAGAACATAATTATACAACAACGAAATCAACTATCGGGCGCTTACCCAGACCAGATACAATATTTACCTTTTTTATAACTGATTGATTGCGGATGACAACAATCTCACTTGATGGTAAGCGATGATGTAGCAGTTTAGATTAAAATGACCATACTTTACTACAACTTTAGAGTTTTTCAAATCAAATCCTATATTTTAAGACAACATAATTATAATTAATACATGGACCAAATGGTAAACAAAAGATGGACGTTCGTAATTATAACTTATTTTACAATATTGATTCAACGATCCGGTTTCTGAGTTTTATGTCCGTGATTAATGATTGTGCTCCTCTGGGATAAGTAATTTTTTCCTGTTTGGTAATTTTCAGCAATTAGTGTTATCTTTAACTTTAGAAAGAAATATAGAACGAATCTTTATTTCTTTTTATCTTTCTAAAGTTAAAAAATACACTGATTGCTGAAAATTGATAATAAAATAAATTTATTTGCCACAGTACAAGGCGCGCGCACTAGTAATTTGATAATTAAGAAACTAATAACAGGGTAAAATACACTGTGGACCTCACGGCAGCACTAAAATAGGTCCAGTTTAGTATGGCAGTCCACTAGTGCGCTGTCGCTGTGCAGTGCGCTGGTTTTCAACTGAACTTGCGGTTGTGACGTAATGGACGTGAAACAGTTTTTTTGTGTAATATACATATAGCAGTGATGCTATCCGGTATGTAGAGCTAAGAAGGTGGGTTTTTAGTCAATAAAAGTCTGACACTACCTTCCGCTCCAACCAAGGGCGGGAGACGTCATTAGATGTTTTTTTCCCATAAAAAACAAGTATGTGTTTGTTTAACTTTATCTATTTACCGTTTCTTACTCGACTCTACCGCGTCCAATACACATTGTTTTATTAATTTTTTACTTTTAATTTTTTACGAGGGGTATTTGTTTTCAATCAGTTTAATCGGTATCGAAGCGAAAAACCATTAAGGTTGCTACAAATTGGATCATTTATGAATACCATTATGGGTCTGCTCGTATTTTACATTGAAAAATGAACAAAGTATATTTAATTTTGTAACAGAGTTGTAATTATCAATTTAATCCGCGTTGAATTGAGAGCGGAGCAGAAAATGGATTGGATAATATTGTTATCACGCCTGTGGGCTGGAATTGGCATTACAGTCATATTAATTGAACGGGGAATAATGTTATACTAATTTGAAATGGTTTTGTATTGAGTTGGTACAATTTTATGCATTAAACTACAATAGAGATGTAATATTTGGCACCGCCTAAGGATGGCATTCGTCATCGGATGATTTTTGCCTATCATAAAAAAATATGCCTATTCTAAATTAGATATACGGAATAAATGGCTTAGGAATAAAGAACGTGCAAGACCTGCTGATCAAAACCCCACCTGTATTCTTCATTTTACCTTTGCTTTGCAGGATCACGGTATCTCTTGACAAATTGCCGTGATACAAAGCTTACTTAACAAGTATGTACCCTCTTAGGACTCTTAGGACGCAGCAATAAATTTATGTCTAAGGACAATAATCATTTTACTGTAACATCCATAAAATTTATACACTATACTCGTAAGTTTCTGCTAGCGGCTTCGTCCGCATGGAGCAGAGCATGGGCTGGAGTTTCGAAAAATCCATTCTTAGCGGACGTGAGACGCTTGGCCTCCTCCAAGCGCTGCCACAAAGACCGGTCCTGTACGCCTTGCATCCATCGAATTCCAGCAACCCTGACCAGGTCATCGGTCCACCTTGTGGGAAGCCTTCCAACGCTGCGCAACCAAAGTTCTTATTATACATAAAAGCTACCACGCCCCTTACGATTCCACGTACGTATTTTACGTTCACATGTACCTTAAGATTGTGTAACTTTTTGGTGTACCTACAATAAAGTTGTATTCTATTCTATTCTAAAGTTCAGTCACAGTGTGTCTTGCATGGAGAAACCAACTTTCACGCGGTCGAAGCCTCTGACAGAAGCAAGTAGGTACATATATATTCCAGAAATATCTTGTTACTAGCTGTGCCCGCGACTTCGTCCGCGTGGAATAGTTATTTTGGGCATCATATTTATTTTTGCAAACAACCTCTTCAGCTTTATAAATTATAGCTGTTACCTACGACTTTGCCCGTGTCAATTTCTGTTATTATTTTTTTTTCGACAATTTAATTTTTAAAAGAACATAATTATCTAAAACTACTTCATAGAGTTCACGACGAACTTCACGACGGTATAAAACGTACCTAAAGGTGTTATTTTATACGGCTTACAAGTCGAATACGCGACGCTCGAATGATTTTAAAGGGCAGAATTAAATGAATAATGAGAATGCTTTCACAAAGTTGGAGTCAAACGGTTCATTCTGCAACGTCTTTTTGGATTTTGTAACCGTTTTAAACGACATGAATTTCCAACTAGTTTTTTCTTTGATATAGTTCAAACGTTTAGTTGTTAATACTAAAAGCGTTTAATATATTTATGTATTCTGTTAAAAGGTTTATGAATGAAATAAATTGGTCGTTTCGAATGAATAATGTTCCCAGTCCTACTTATTTAATACGAATAGTATCGAAAAAGCTCCCCTAGTCAAGTTACGTTCATTTCGTTAACGTCGAACGGTTTGATTTGGCCACGCCTCCAATTCTTCAATTTTGACATAATTTTGACGTCATCTCAACGCCCAGTCACGTGGTCAGGACAAAGGAGTTGGAGTCGTGGCGTATTAAAAGCGTTCAACGTTAACGAAACGAAAAACTTGGCTAGGGAAGCATATCGTCTAGTTATGAGTGCGAAAGTAGGAAAATAGTTATAAAACCAATAATTTAAATAAGAAGTTTACAATATACATTCCCTCCTACAGTGCCCCCTATTTTTTCCTCTCCTAGAGGACGCCTGTGTCCCAGCAGTGGTAACCTTAAAAAGGCTGATGATGATGATGAATCTACATTAATTTCATAAGTGTGAAAACCTCTGTTGGCTGTATTTTAACCGTGACTAGGTAATAGATTACGCAGTCACGGTTAAAATACAGAACCAATTTTGATGAATATTGTTAAGTTACTGACTAAGCTTGAACTCGAAGAAAGGAGAGAAGTCGGCTATATACCCGGCTTCGATTTCATACCCGCAATAACCGATACTACTGCAGACGAAGCCGCTGCCATACTGACTATACAACTTGATCTTTATTCTATCGATATTGTACACTAGTTAGTGTTAAAGTATTAAGCTGGTGGAAGACTGGCCTGTCAGTCTAGTAGTTAGTGGCCCTGACTGCAATGCCAGAGGTCGTGGGTTCGATTACCACCCAGTGTTTGTGTGATGAGCTCGATTTCGATTATTTTTTTTGTGTCTGGGTGTAATTTATCTATAATATGTATGCATTTATAAATATGTGTGTATGTTTATCAGTTGTTTAGTACTCATAACACAAGCTCTGCTTAGCTTGAAACTAGACGGCGGGCGTTATGTGACAGTTGTGGAAAATCCGTCTTTTTTGTCCAGTAGTTTTAGAGTTTATTCTTTACAAACAAAAATCGTTCTTCTTCATAATGTTAGATGACTTGACCAAAATCTTTAAGTCAAGAGTAAATAGGTTACTTCTAGGTAAGTGCGCTCCATCGGCGACCGCATCGTCGCTTTACATTAGGTGAGATAGCGGTCAAGCGCATCATCATCATCATCCTACCCTTATCCCATTTTACTTGGGGTCGGTGCAACATGTTTTTTTCTTCCACTCTATCCTGTCACCCGTCACACTATTACTAACTCCCTTTTCTTTCATATCACTCCTCACACAATCCATCCATCTTTTCTTCGGCCTCCCTCTTCCTCTCCATCCATCCACGTGTAAACTCAGAACTCTTTTTGTGACATGTGTTTCATCTCTCCTCTTCACATGTCCATACCAAGACAAACGATTTCCTTTCAACTTCTCAGTCACTGGCGCCACTTTCAGACTTCCTCTAATATACTCATTTCTCACTTTATCCATTCTCGTCACACCACACATCCATCTCAACATTCTCATCTCCGCTACATGCAGTCTTTTTTCATCCGTCTTTTTCACAGCCCAACATTCTGATCCATACAGTAGGACAGGTCTTATTACGGACTTGTAAATTCGATAAACAATAAAAAAAACATAAAAAAAATGTATTATCAAAAATCTGTTTTTGCAAATTTTGTGAGGGTGAAGCCGCGAGCAGCAGCTAGTATAGGTTAAAAATTGGTGTAAAAACGTGATTCAAACAAGATTTGTTGCGCCATCATCTTGTCACCATTACAAAGCTTTCTATAAGATTGAAAGCATTTGGATCTTGTGATTTTAGCTTTACGGATCGGCAAGTGCCCATTTTATCAAGTTCTTTTATTTTAAACTAGCTTTCTGCCAACGGCTTCGTCCGCGTGAAAATGGGCTTACGCACTAACTTTGGACACGCGTTTCATCACTCTAGGGGTTTTTTTGGTAGGTAAAAATCATCCAATGACGAATCCCGCCCTTGGGTGGAGCGGGAAACAGTGTCAGACTCTTACTGACTAAACAACCTATCCCGTTCCTACGTCGCCATCTATACCTACCAGGGCTAGAGCCTTCCTTTCAGACACGAACCCTTCTACAGGGTCCCTACTGTTTGCTGACAAATTCTTGAGGCGTATGGAAACAGTGCGCGCTGTCGAGGACTAGGTTTGGTCTGGACGATTATCAGAAGACCGGACGGCGAGCTACCCATTGCTCGCCGTCCGCAAGCCCGTGCCTACGGTGGCCCCAAATCGAAATCGGAAACTCGGTGGCGTCTGGGGCGTGAGCGCCGTTGCCTTATGCAGTCGGCCTCCTCCTTTGCTAGCATGACTGTTCCGCAGAAAGAGGCGGCCGCCTGCCACTCCTCCTCACTCCGGACCATAGCTTCTACCAAGGCCCGGTAGCTGACAACCTTGAGAAGTAATATCGAAAGGAACTTGATAGATTGTCCTTTGTACCGTTTTGTGCATGAAGTCTTTAATAAATAAATTCAGTTTCGATGAAATTATTACTATTTTGGTGTACAATAAAATCAATTCTATTCCTTTACGTTCTATTATATTCTACTTACTATTAATATAATCGAAAAGTATGTCTAAATAAAATAAATACAGTCGTACTTATCGAGACTTCGTGATAACGTCTTGCCTGATAGTTGTGGCTCGACTGACAGCTGTCACACGCGGCTATTGTAGGGAAACAATCTTCAGGAAAACAAGGAAAACGAAGAGAATATTTCCTTTGTTGTAGTTATGGTAGCGCAGCTTTGTGTAACTCTTATCTTGCTTTATCTATTCAATGCACACAATTATGTGGTTCATCTGAGGATTTTATTTATTTTGTGTGTTGGATACAAACAAAATAAATAAAATGTTGAAGGTTACCGACACAGCGAAAAGAATCGCCAAAAGTTAAGTGGCATTGGGCAGGACACATTGCACGCAGAACAGATGGCCGCTGGGTCCGAAAAGTTCTGGACACACCTCTGTAAGGCCTCCCACAAGGTGGGCCGATGACCTGGTCAGGGTTGCTGGAATCCGATGAATGCAAGACGCACAGGACCAGTCGTTGTGGCGGCGCTTGTGGGAGGCCTATGTCCAGCAGTGAACGTCTTTCGGCTGAAATGATAATGATGATGATGATGTGTGTTGGAAAAATAATTGAAGTAAATCAGCAGCGGCTGCGTTATTATAAAATGTTTATTATTGTTTTTACATAGGGCAAAATAGTCTTACACATCCCAGTCAGTGACTGGCCCAATTTGCAAAATTAATACACGCATTTAAAATTACGTAAAATATACAACACAAGTAAGGGGCTCACGGCACGACACATTTTTTTTTAAATTTTTAAGTTGTGGTCTGTATCTACATATTAAAATAATAATTACGAGCTCTTTAAATTTTAATATTATGATTAAAACGTTACCTTCTTCCTATGAAACATCTACAAACGAAGCGTTTGTTACGTAAACCACCTACTTGTAACCACATCATTACGTGCCAACATCATAAACTTAACTCAAAATACATTTCCCTGTGCAAATTCCAGGCATTACCAACCTAATAGGCGACATTTCTATTATAATTCCAACATCGGGAACATATACGCGCATCTGTCTACTGTCTATGGCCTCCGGCGCACACGAAATTAAACCACAGGACTGCACTGCAATTTACCTAGCAAACGATATACGGACACAATTTGATATTTTCATAGAATTTCAAAGGTATCACAGAACGGTTAGCTAGATATTGGCCGCGACTTTGTTTGTGTCAAACTCATAAATCCGTACAACCATGATCGTTTCATGAACTTTTTCATGCATCCTTTATTTTTTTTCTGAAGGAAAAGTAGTCTGATTTGAAGAATCTAAGGCTACCTCTAAATCATCTGTTATCTGCTAGTGAATGTCCCGTCAAAATCGGTATAGCGGTTTCGGAGATAAGCTGGAAAAAAGTAAGTATAAATAATTTAATCTCACCATTTTCGAAGATTTTTCCAAACACCTACAATATTTTTTGTGTTTTAACTATAAACTTACAGTTTTCAGACTTTTTCTATACGACTATACTTGTGCTATTCGACTGCTTCATGGCAACTTTCAGTATTCTAGGTCAATGGAAAGTATCCTATATGCTTTAGATCCCACGTAAAAGCACGGAATTTATATTTAGACTGCGTTAACTTTTTCGGAAGTTATATTTTTCTCTGCTGAAACCTAAGTAGTTGAAATGAATTTCAGTTTCCTACCTCAATGTGTTCTTCTGAAAAACGGTGTTGACAGACGGACAGACGGCAAATCGGACCACACGGTAATGTTATAATAATTGCTAAATTTAAAAATTTTCAATACAACGCTACTTTGTTACTATATAGGTATACCGTCTACTACTAAGCGAGCAAAGCCGCTGGTAGGAGCTAGTTAGGTATAAAATGATTATACTTTCTTCAAATCCTCGATTTGGCAGTGACGCGAGGAAATGTGAGACCTCGAGAATCAAGGAAATTTCAACATCCGTCTTTCTTTGACGGTTCTCATTTCAAAAGATTTGCAGCCTTCGAGTATTCCCATGTATGTTCCTTTGTCATTTGATCTCGGTTTTGAATGAGGGCAAGAGTACATATTAAAGTATGTGTTTTTTTAATAATAACTTTTATATTGTGGATGCGTTTTCAATATATTATATTATTATTTACACACAAGACACAAGTAACTTGAACAATCTGTATGTGTGTGTCTTAATAACCCGTCTTAAAGATTTGCAGAACGGAGTGTAAAGTTCCGCAAACCTCCGTTGGTAAAGGTGTTATAACTGGTGTGGGCAGCTGCCCGAGACATGGTTTCGGGTGGAACTCTAATTGAGCGTTCATCGACCACCGTTCATATGTCGCATTGTATCGCTTGCTACACCAGGCTCAGATACACAATGCACGTATGATGTCGGTATCTATAGTTTCAAGTTTATCAACGTTCATTTGCCTGTAGTACAGGAATTCAGATTTAAATTGGTCTACAAACAACGCCAAAACGTCTGTCTATCAAATTGTTGAACGAAACAACAGCAATCAACTGCAGGTTACTGCTTTTGACAGCTGATCCATCGGCTATAGGTTTAATACCAACGCGATGCTTATAAGGTGGGCCTTCCTCACTCGCCTATCGTCAACGTCGCGCATGTTATATAAGCTTGTTGCTTTATTTAATGCAATCCAAATTTCGAAAAAAAATCCGTGATGCAGAAGTAATGCGAAAAAAGAGAGCTAGCACCTGAAAACTCTGTAGGCATTCGGTAATTCTACAATTTACTCGAATGTTTCTCAAAACTTGTTCCAGGAAAAAAAAGGAAAAAAAAATTAAAGGATTAAAGAAGGAAAAGGAAGGATTAGGTTATATTATTAAAAGATTTTTGAAAAAAAAACTGACATCATTTAGAATCTCGATTAAACTCCCCGAGCCCCGAGCGAACGCCGACGAACGCCCGGTTCGACAAATAGACTCTTTTCTTGAAGAAACTATTTGGCAAAATACTGAAAAGTTAATACAAAAGTCCGCTGCAGCACTTCATTTTCATTAAGTCGTCTTACAAAACTTTTAAAACTTACAGCGCTCTCACACTGCGTGAACGTCAAAACTGCACTCATGCACTAACTGCAAAATACACCTTTACATTGATTATGTAATGGTGTATCCAGGCCTAATGATCACCTAAGTCAAGTGACTGTACGGTACGCCTAATCCAGTGAGTAGAACATACATATCGATGCCTAAAACATATTACACGAACTTATTCGATCTAAAAAACTTTCGACGTCCATAAAGGATATTCACTCTAAACGAACATTCTCTTTAAGTAACACAAGTCCTCTATTTTATTCGCAATAGAATATCGGATCGTCATCGATAAGTTACTTATGTACCAGACGAAAACTATGTTACGTGTGGAAATAGGTTTTATTATCGCGTAGTATCGTTCGTGTTTTATTCGTAGTGGTGTAGCGGCGTGGCGTACCGACGTGCCACGTACGCCACGCGCGGCGTATTAAATTTAAAGGTCGTATAGTGCACGTAGTGACATGTTCGCTGTCTTGTATTAGGAGAAACTTCTTCTTTGTCTTCAAGTCTTCTTTTAGGATCTGCGCTATAGAGGTGCTTTGCGACCAACGATTAAACTAGAAATACACTAACATACACGTAGCGTACATGTACGTTCTACTACGAAGTTTGAAAATGAACTTTACACTTCATCTAACAAACTCTTGAGATGGAAACCTCATCTATAAAGTTTCTGCTGTGGAAAATACTAAAATATTTAAATTTAATAGTATTGATGATAAAGGTATTATATAATATTCGGTCCCTGTGATCTGGTACTCAGGAAATACCATAAGGGATTACGGCGCCCCTGAGACTCACATCCATACGCAACTCGGGACCACATAAAGTTACAATTAACTGGCTTGGTAATTAAACCTATAAATGAAAATTATTCCTTGTGTCGGAGGGTATCTAAACTTATTACGAGGGGGATTAAACGGGCGATCAAATTAACCGTATAATCTGAGGTGAAGTTCAGTTAAAACTTTGTGCTTGCCATCATTCGTTGAGCTGGTGGATATTGGAGTCAGCTCGTTATGCTTGGCACAACTCTGCTATTTATTTATCTTGCGATTGAAACAGTATTTTAGTTTGTCAGTTAGGTTCTATCAGCTGGGAATAGTTTTAATTACGTTTTAATTCAACTATTACGGCACTACGTTTTGTTTACTGTTGATAGGTTCGCGTTTGATAACTATCTCATTTGTTAGTAAGCGATGATGTAGCCGACTGTTATATTGAACATGGTTGCCTAGAAGTCACCTATTAACTCTTGACTTAAAGAGCTCTAGGTAGCTATCAGGAAAAAGAGACTCCGGCAGGGAATACCACTCGCTGGCTGTATCTACGCATATTGAATGTATTTCCGAAACGATTTGTTAAAGAAAGTTTTGTTATATCGAATACTCGTATATATGTTGTGGTCTATATTTAGATTTGGACTGGGGATTTTGGCGAGAGAGTAACAGCAGCCTTTTTAACACGAGCAGAAACTGAAAGAACATGTGGGTTTTAGTTATTAATGTCTATATCACACGTACCGAGTAGAAGGGCGAGACAGTAAAATTTTGTTCGGCACTCGGCGCTATGTTTATACGTGCCGAGTATTCGGTCGAGAGCATTGTATCGCTCGTTTGCTAGGTACGTACGTGTAATCAATGCCAACATCCAAAGTGGGACAAGTTAATGAATGAATTTCCACCTAAAAAAAGGATCCATATATTTAATTTTGTGTATTTTATTTATACTTTGACCTTTACAGCGGAACCTACCAGAACCTTTCAACCTTATAGATTAATCGCTAAATAAAAACTGTTTATAGAAGACATCATGTACTTAAAAAACGTTAAATTATAAATTACAATCTCATTTCGTCGGCAATCAATATCAAAAAGTATGAAAATATTTTATGAATGATTGAGATTGAAATTATAAAGCAAACATTCTTTAAAAGTACGAGAACAAGCCCTCTGGTATCTGTCTATATTTATATATTGTTGACCTTTGTAGCGGTACGCATCGGCCTCAGCCTTTTAGCCGGCCGATTAATGGCTTAATGGCTACTGTACGGATCGAAAAATCTGCGGAACCCGCTGTCACTTTATGGACAGGTGACCCTACTTTATACACCATTACGCCACTTTGGCAAATCCATCCCCCATGTGGCAAAGAGGTCACATCAAGTCAATATCAGTGTAGTACGCGGCAGATAACTTGAACCATTTGTTACGATTGGCTGCGCTGCCACTTCGATTGAGACCCGAAAATGGGATAGGTATAGAAGAAAGAAAACAATGTTTATTTTGCCAAAAATAGACGCACATAATACAACAATGTGTCAGTCAAGTGTGACTTGCTACAGTTGCCTTGGTTTCAGTTAAATGACATGTTTTGTCTATTGCATCTGTCATAATTTTTCGCTATGGCTCGTCTTGATATAATACTCATCACACAAGTTGAACTATCATGGTGGTCGAGTTTTAATGCGACAAAGTAACCGACATAACAATTGGTGCTACTTATTTGCCGCGTACGCCGCAGAGACCAATGGAGTACAATTAGTTCAGAATCTGCTGCGTGTAGTCTTCTATAGTGCGGCTGAAACGTAGTGGGTCACGAAAGCTTGCTTACGCGGCATCAGTCCAGTACATTTCCAGGATCCCACGTGGATCAAATCCCATAGTGAACACATTTTTAAATCTTAAAGCTTTTTTAATGAGTTTTTCAAACGGAAATGATTTAAATATCGACCTCATCACACAAACATTTGTCCTGGGTGGCAATCGAACCACTACCTCTAGCATAGCTCGCCGTAGCCGTCGCCGCCGCGATCCTGCCGTTATCCGGCCACCGTAGACACTGGCTCGCGGACGGTGAGCAATGGGTAGCTCGCCGTCCGGTCGTCTGGTAAGACCGAGTCCAAGTCGTCAACGGCGCGCACCGTTCCCGCGCGCCTCAAGGAGTTGTCAGCAAACTGCAGCCAACCCTTCAGGGTCGAAGCCTCCTGGAGCCTAGAGGGTGGTGGAAAACTGTTACCTCGACTCCAGGAATAAGGCAAGGAAGGTACGGGGTAGGTTTTTTAGTCAGTAAGAGTCTGACACTGGTCTCCCGCTCCGCCCAAGAGCGGGTTTCGTCATTGGATGATTTTCACCTACCATAAAAAAAAAACCTCTGGCATAGTAGTCAGGGTCACTAAGCATTAGACCAACAGGTCAGTCAGAATAGCAAAATTCTGACAAGTCTGATCTATAATATCGGGATCTTAGTAGGTAATTGGGTTCTAGATGTCGGACGGTAGTCATGTCTATGCCCTATTAAAATACTAAAATTCAGCTATATTGAGACTAGAAGCGAACCCTAAAATGATTGGATCATCATCATCATCATCAGCCTCTTAATGTTCCCACTGCAGGGACACAGGCCTCCTCTCTCTAGGAAAGGGAATGGGCCATAATCCACCACGCAGGCCCATTACGGATTGGTGAATGTCACATGTCTTCGAATTTTTGGTTCTAGGACATGCCGGTTTCCTCACGATGTTTTCCTTCACCGTTTTGAGAGCAGTGGTGATGAAATAAATTACACAAAGTAATGCGCCTGGCTGAGTTTGAACCCGCGACCTTCGACTCGTAAGTCGGGGCCGTTACCACTTGGCCACCACTGCTCTAAATCTCTAAATGATTGGATAGAAGTTTATTATTAACTAGCTTCTGCCCGCGACTTCATCCGCGGAAAATTTTGTGAGACAAAAGGTGTGATAGCTCGGTTAATATCCATGTTATATAAACAATTTATAGCCTATGTCACTCAGGAGTAAAGCAGCTTTCTATTATAGGATCAATTTTTCCAATCGAACCATTAGTTCCAGAGATTACCCCCTACAAACAAAAAAACATAAAAACAAACTTTACCTCTTTATTATATTAGTGTAGATTTATATACTAGAGTATTTCCCGCAACTGCGTTCGCACTGGTTTCTAATTTGATACTAGAACTAAGACCGTCACTAGAGTTTCACCAGTTAGTACGGCCGTTGGATCAGGCGAGTCTGAAGCTTACGCTCTGAGAATTTTAGCGCTTAAAAACTGGCAAATAAAGTATTTACCATACGGTTGTAATCTAATGTCGCACTCAAGGTGACCTTGCAAGTTTCAATCCGTGTAGACATTGGTTGTAAACGGCCTTGGTTGGTAGGCGCGTTTACCAAACCACAGTGATTGAATTTCGAACGTGTTGGCGCGTGGTTTACATCCATCTAGCCGCAACATACCTAAACCAAACACACAAACCAAGCTCCAACCAAGGTGACCTTTGTTGGAACGCTAGATTGCAACCTTGTGACCACAGGGTTAACTAACAAATTGGACACAATGGTCTGAAATAAGGTATTTATATATATACCTAGGCAATGTATAGATATGTATATGCTTTTTGTCCTTTCTAAAAGTTCTAGTCACTTGTTGATATAAGGTTCAGATTTTGACAAATTAGTTCAGTGGTTTAACCTTGGAAATGACATTGACTGACAGATTTACTTCAGAATCCCTTTCGCATGTGTAACCTACGATTTGTATGAGTGATGGAAGTACGAGTGTCTAACAAACCGTAACACTTAATTAACGTTTTGTTAATTACAGCTGTTATTTAGTGAATAGCGGAACTACACTTAATGTGTATATGTAACATATACACACATGTATATTATAATGTTGACAGAAGTGGAGTGGAGTCTGTATAATTACACCTTCACATCACTCGGGACTCTTTTGTAAATGTAATTGCTTTTAACGAGTTCATTTTGATGTTTAAAGGTCCTTCTAATTTTATTTTAAAGTAATATACCTATATTATTATACACTGCTTTCCTGGTCTAAGGGTCGCATGATCTATAGCTGAGCAACGGTGTCGTAGGTTTTATTTCCAGGATGGGTAAAGGGTTTTCGTCTAGATTTTTTCAGAAGTTGGTAATTACTAAAGAAGCCATTTGATAATGTCCCAGTTCTGAAAAATGTAGGATCAAGCGAGAGGGGCATGTCAGATTTTTACTGAATAAAATCCACCTTCTTCAGTTGGATTTCGCATTTTAGAGCCACTTTGTGACTGGATGGCCATGCGTGAAATTTGTGGAATATTATTGGAATTCCATACACATCCTTGATAGAAAGTCGCGATTATAAAGAGCTCTGAAGAATAACCGCTGATTAAAAATTATTTGACAAATCTGTGTAAAACTATTAAGGGTAATTAGTGACGATGCTTAAACACGTATTTGATGACATCATTTCAGCCGAAAGTAGTCCATCATTGAACATAGGCCTGCCAAGAGCCGGCACAATGACCGGTCCTGTGTGTCTCGCATCCATCGGATTCCAGCAACCCTAAGCAGGTCATTGGTCCCCCTTCTGGGAGGACTTCCAACTATATTTCATCTCATATTCGGAGCATCATTACATATAAACACAATTTGTAAGTTCATCATAATTACATTATTTATATGTGTACCATTTGGCTCACTTGCCACACTGTCCGACTGTCCGGACTTCCCGCAGCTACTGGTGCCAAAGGATTTGGGTTAGAATAATGCATAAGTCATAGATATTATCTCCGCATTCATCCGGAATCTTTTGGCCGTACGAAAATGTGGTTGCAACGTTTATGCGTACTTTATTATTTGTCTTGGCGAGGCTACTGCAATAACCTAGAAACCCAGAATCTTTACCTGGTTACTTGGTCACAGCTTTGAAACAAAGAAAATACGTCACACATACACAGACAATGAAGAAATAAATGTGTAGAAATTTTAAGTAAAAAAATAAATCTGACAAATCTGTGTTAAAAAATAATTATATAGGGTGAGTGGTAATTAGTGACCGTTTAAACACTTGATTATAACTATGATAACAAACTACTTTTACTTTTTTATGGTGGGCAAAAATCATCCAATTACGAATCCCGCTCTTGGGCGGAGCGCGAAACAGTGTCAGACTCTTACTGACTAAACAACCCACCCCGTTTCTTCTTTGCCCTTCGCACTGGGGCCAAGCCTCCCTTTCAGAAAGAGACCCTGGACTCCAGTAGGCTTCAATCCTTTTGCAGAGTCCCTACGGTTTTGCTGACAGCTCCTTGAGGTGCGTGGGAACAGAGCGCGCCGTTGACGACTTGGCTTGGTCCGGATTGTTACCAGACGACCTGACGACGGTGGACCAACTTTTACTTTTGGATCAAACATGAAATCGAGAAAAAGAATCTGCTGGTCAGTACATTTACTGGCCTGTCAGCATAGTAGTTAGTGACCCTGACTGCTATGTCGTAGGTCGTGGGTTCGATTCCCACCCAGGACAAATGTTTGTGTGATGAGCACGATCATTTGTTCTGTTTCTGGGTGTAATTTATCTATAATATGTATGTATTTAGAAATATATAAGTATGTTTATCAGTTGTCTAGTAGTCATAACATAAGTTCTGCTTAGCTTGAGACTAGACGGCGTTGTGTGATGGTCGTCGAATATTATATTATTATATTATTTATGTTCGCCTAACTGGTCAAAATGTACTGAACTTACTATTTTTTTCGCGATTTGGTCCCATAGTAAAAGTTGTTTGTTATCATGACTGCAATCACATGTTTAAGTATTGGTCACTAATTACTAGTCATCCTATAAATTGTGTTTCGAATTTCAATCTTACCTAAATATAATCATAAAAGGTATTCTGTTCAAATAATAAACTTTAATGATCTAATAATAGCGTTAATGAAATCAAAACTTTACCTTTATTATTATTAGATTTACGGGAGCTATCTAAAGTCAAACAAAACTTATAATTGGCAGAGGTGAGGGATTATAATTAGAATATGAGTTTTAGTTATTTTTAATAGCTATTTAGCGAACGGATGGCCGCTGGGGCCGAAAGGTTCTGGAGTGGCGACCGCGTACCGGAAGACGTAGCGTTGGAAGGCCTCCCACAAGGTGAACCGATGACCTGGTCAGGGTTGCTGAAAGCCGATGGATGCAAGACGCACATGACCGGTCTTTGAGGCGGCGCTTGGGGGAGGCCTATGTCCAGCAGTGGACGTCTTTCGGCTGAAATGATGATGATGATGAATAGTTATTTTCCATTTAAAGGGACAGCCATAGGGGTTGGTTGCGCAGGTTAAGCAAACGTTGTCGAGGTCAGTCTATAGATGGGTGACTATCTTAATATACCGATATTCCTGTGTGCCTTAGAAAGCTCATCTACCCATTGGTTAAGATCTTTTGTGTTTTTGATCTTTTGTGGATCTTTGATAGTCGTTTCGGATGATCAGAAGTTTGGAAATCTGACTACAGTCTGCCCAGGAAGGGTTTGTGTTACTCAATTAATCAGTTGTGGAGATCAGATAGGTAGTAGTAGGTCCATGTTAAAGATTTATCATATAAGTACTACCTGTTTGAAGCCTTTAGCTAATTTCTAATAATCTACTTCTTTATAGAATGTGTGTGTGTGTGCGCTATTAATCATACTGTCAATTTAAAAATCAATAGTTGTTACTTACCTCCAAGGACTATTCTGGAAATTACGATACACTAACTTATTAGCATTCTATCATTATCACATGTGATCGATAAAAAAAAAATATGTCTGTTGATAGCCTCTCGATTGACCTCTAACTCACTGGTTTCAGTGAGGTAAAATTTTCACTTTATGGACTTACTAGCTGTGCCCGCGACTTCGTCCGCGTGGAATAGTTATTTTTGGCGTCATATTTATTTTTGCAAACAACCTCCTCAGCTTTATAAATTATAGCTGTTACTCACGACTTTGCCCGTGTCAATTTCTGTTATTATTTTAGACAATTTAGTTTTTAAAAGAACATAATTGTCTAAAAGTACTTTATAGAGCTACACACCCCCTTGGACACGCCATAATCTCGGCGGTAAGTCCCCTCTTTGAGGCGTGGTTGGATAGATATCACGGCGTCCTCACCTCCCGCGTGACGCAGTTTCTCATCGGACATGGAAAGTTCAGGAGATTCCTGCGCCGGATTCGTGCGGAAGAGACGCCCGGGTGTCGCCACTGTGTGGCCAGCCCGAAGGACACGGTGGAGCACACGGTGGAGGTGTGCCCCGTTTGAGAAGAGCATCGCCGTGTCCGTGGGGGTGATCGGCGGCGGCGACCTCTCGCGCCGGGCCTTGGTTCAGGTCATGGTCAGCAGCGAATAAGAATGGCAAGCGGTCGCCTCCTTCTGCGAAGCAGTAATGCTCGTAAAAGAGGAGGCCGACCGCATAAGGCAAGGGCAACAGTGCCCTCGCCGTAGCCGTCGCCGCTGCGATCCCGCCGATATCCGGCCACCGTAGATGCTGGCTTGCGGACGGTGAGCAATGGGTAGCTCGCCGTCCGGTTGTCTGGTAACAGTCCGAGACCAAGTCGTCGACGGCGTGCACTGCTACCGCGCGCATCAAGGTGTTGTCAGCAAACTGTGGGGCCCTTCAGGGTCGAAGCCTCCTGCAGCCGAGGGTTGGTGCGAAAGCGTTATACCGGGGCTCTGGGAATAAGGCAAGGGAAAAACGGGGTAGGTTGTTTAGTCAATAAGAGTCTGACACTGTTTCCCGCTCCGCCCAAGAGCGGGATTCGTCATTGGATGATTTTTACCTACCATAAAAAAACCCCTCTGCGCCACCCGCAAGCAACCCATATTTCGCAGCGTCATATTTTGCACATCATGCGGCGTGTGTGAATTTTATATCCGAGTTATTTTAAAATTGTAATAACTTCTAAGATATTCATTGAAAATAAGTGATTTCAAAGACAATTTTGTTCACAATTACATACTCTTAATCAACACTCATTTATTTGGATAAAGTTTAATAATACTATGTTGATACAACTCTAAACAAATAATTGGTAATAATGCATTAATTTCGGCCAAATTTGATTCCCATAAAAACGGTTCTAGTGAGTTAATCTTAAAAGATAGACATATACTGTCGCGGACATTTTTTTGAGGAATAATTCTTTCGTACATATTTTTTTGGTATCTTCTACCGTTTTCGCAGCGCACGCAACGGAAGCCCTCAAAGATGAATATTTTTTCCACATTTTCCATTGTTTCTTCGCTCCTATAAGTCACAGCGTGATGTTATATAAAGCCTAAAGCCTTCCTCGATAAATGATCTATTCAACACAAAAAGAATTTTTCAATTCGAACCAGTAGTACCTGAGATTAGCGCGTTCAAACAAACAAACAAACAAACTCTTCAGCTTTATAATATTAGTATAGATGTACAAAGTCCAGGTGCTTTTTGAAGGTTTTTCGAAAACAAAAAAATATATGGATCTACCTTGTGCATACCGGTGGTGCATTGTTGTACATCTTCATCTTCGGGTTCGTCGCTCAGCTCCGCCTCGCAGCCGCCGGGACCAGCGCCAACCGTGAGTCCAGCGAGTCCGGCAGCTGCAGTTGCGTCGAGCTCGAGCGACGAATACTTGGTGGGTTCGATTCCCACCCAGGACAAATGTTTGTGTGATGAGCACGATCATTTATTCTGTGTCTGGGTGTAATTTATCTATAATATGTATGTATTCAGAAATATATAAGTATGTTTATCAGTTGTCTAGTACCCATAACACAAGCTCTGCTTAGCTTGGGACTAGATGGCGTTGTGTGATAGTTGTGGACATATTATTATTATTATTATTATCTAATGGTCTGATGATAGAACTGGTAGAATTAAACTATGCAATTCCGACGCACACTCCCCAAAATATAATCGATAGAAAACCGACCGATAGCTTTGGAGCTTCAACTCGATCACTACATCGTTCCTGATTAATATTACTTGAGAACGGATGAAAACCTTAAGTAATTAATTATATACTGAGTCTAGAATCTCGACCTCCAATGTCTTAATTACTTAAAGAGATGACTCATCATTTCTGTATACGAGGAGAGAAACTAGTCGAGCACTAATTGATGAATAGCGTGATACCAAGTGTGTATCAAAAAAGAGGAGCGAAAATCGTCGCAAGGAGATAGATGGATGGGAAGAGTGGCCTAGTATCGAGCTTAGTCGCGAACAATGTGTTTAGGAAAATCATTCCCCTAGGAAATTTGTCTCAGAACTTGTCTAACAAAACTTACAACATAAAACAAATTTTTTTTTACAAAAAAGCAAAATAACTTCTAGAGGTTTTGCTCTGAACTGTGAAGGCCAAATTAATTTTACTTTTGTAAGACGGTATCTTTGGTATTGTTAGAATTGGAGATAATGAAAACAATTACCTGTGGGGGTTAACTATAGGATTTATGCCTATCTAGTTACTAATGTACATTAATATAAAAAATACTAGCTTTTGCATGAGGAACCGCTCGACCGATTTTGAGAAAACTTCACATAAACCATCTACTAAATAGTCCGAACAAAACCTAAACATTAGGTTTGGATGGGTAAGTTCTTGAGTTATAAAATTACAATGAAACGTGGCATTGATTTTTCATATATATTGATATGAAATTATACCGGCTTAATAATCATCCTAACCTCGTCTGAAAATCCTATTTTTACCTACCATAAAAAACTTTACCTTAAAATACTCCAATTAGAGTTTATTTGTTATATTAAAGATACAATAGGGGATGAATTGTCTCTAACTAGACTCGCAACGTTCAATCGTTTCTTTTTTGTTTATTGTTCAATATTTTTTGGTTCCAGCTGCTCCAGGCTCCAGATTAGTACCGTGAAGCTCCGTAAACAGGCGTGAACGAGACGGTGGGTGGTTTTCGCGGGGTATTCATGACTTGTGTCATTTATTCATGGCGTAAATTTATCCGTGAATTGACGGTACTAATGCGGAGTCGCCATTACTTAATTATTACACTAATTACTAACATAACACTTGTCTAACCCAGTCCCAGACCCGATCAGAACCTTGTCTTGTCTTGTTAACCGGTGTCCCGAAACTTGTCCTTCAACATTTTGCCATGTATTCACGTGACGCGGGATATATTGTTGGACAATTTGATAGTGTTGCGCGACATTTTGGGGGACATTTTGTCCCGTAATGTATCTGAGATTTTATATTAAACTGTATCCTTTGGTTTCACCAGCGTTTTTGGTTACTGCTCCGCTCCCGTGGATCGTAGCGTAATGTTATATAGACTTTCTTGATAAAAGGACTATAAAAAATAATAAAGTGTTAGACTTTATTATTTTTTCAATTTGAATTACCTAGTAGTTCTGTTAATATTAGTAGGTATAGATGTTCCAGTTTTAAATCTTCTAAAGAGGTAGACGGTACCATAGAAGACACCATTGACCATCGCTAAGTTCATTTTTTTTACTTGGACTCGAAACGAAAACTTGCGACTCAAAACGAAAGCTTTGGTTTGGCGCCGTGCCGCAGGATTCAAGAGAAAATATTTTTAAATGGTCAGGCAGAAATGACCGCGATGGTACCTACAGATGAAGGAGGTTTTATAGTATTGTGTTTTTGTTTTCAGACTGGCTGTTATTAGCAAAACATTTTAGAAGTAGGAAGCTCTTTCTTATATCTAGTATTGGTTATAGTTTTGAGGCACCATTACTAAAGAAAACAACAAACAATGGCGATAATAAAATAGTAAATCTTTCTCCAGTGCCCCCCACGGCTCACTGAACGATGGGCCATAAACTGTTCACTAACTTGTCGAAGATTTACACACTTGAGAATACCTTCTTTGTATACATTATGTGTAATTTATTTCATCACCACTGTTCTCACAACGGTGAAGGAAAACATCGTGAGGAAACCGGCATGTCCTAGAACCAAAAATTTGAAGACATCTGACATCCACCAATCCGCACTGGGCCAGCGTGGTAGATCATGGCCCAGTCCCTCTCCTAGAGAGGAGGCCTGTGTCCCAGCAGTGGGAATATTAAAAAGGCTGATGATGATACATTATTAGAGGAAGTACCTACCTTGCCTATTCTAGAAGGTTGAAGCAAGGTTTACAATTCATTCAATTAAGTTTGAGTTCCTTTTTAAAGAGGTCGAGTTTAATGCCAGTAATCAGACAAACTTAGGTCAAAATCTGATTGTTGGAAAACTAATAACATTTTACTAGACACATAAATTAACTCCAGAACCACGGTAGAGCACGTGCATAATAAACTGACGAGACCGCGTTTTAATATGTTTTTTTTTTATTATTGAGCTTTTCTCACTGATAAAGTAAATAACTTAACCCATATATTTGTACAACTAGCTGACCTTGAAAAATTCTTATTTGTTATTTTTTTTTCACACATTTTTACGAAATTTATTTGACCGTAAATTTTGGTTTTTATGTACTTACTTATACATATTTTAATTTTTATAAGTTAGTGTTTGACTGCGAACTCACCTCCCCTTAGCCAAGTTACAAAAGTTTCGATTAGAGTTAGCGTTTATAGTTGGCCACGTCTAAAATCTTTTGTTGCTATGAAGCCCGAACAAGGGAATTGGGGGTGTAGCCAATCACAAGCGCTAACTCTAAACGAAGCGATTGCCACTTGGCTAGGGGGGCTGATGGTAAGCATTGTCGCTACCCTATCATAGCCTATTCACTCAAACATTTAAATTATAACTTTAACTATACTTTACCAACATTGCGCCTGTTTCAATGATTTTCCACATTGTTCAGTTGTGTGTTAAATAAATATCTACTTGAGATATAAAACTATACTAATTTTACACCACAATATTCACTAAGAATCAATTTACGAAAAATTAGAACAGGCACTGAACTTCATTCGAAGCAATCCCGCTAAATACTTAATTTAGGACGTTGTGCCTCTCGCTAACGTCCTAAATTAAGTTTCGTTTTAACAATTTATTACTCGTAGTGTCAATGACCGCTGCTGCCTCGCAAAAACGCGCCAACTTTGTATGTTATGTGGTATGTAGTGCGCCAAATGAGGTTTTAATGAAGGTGTCAGCAACAATGATGACTCGGTCGAAGCGATGGTTGAGTAATTGGCTCGAGAGTGAGTCGAACGCGCGGTTCTCGCCAGATATATAGTTCGTGAGGCCTGTAGATAGAGACATCAAATCAATCAGTATATTAGTTGACTAGGCCGATGTTTCACTTGTTTTGAAAATTTTTTAAATTCACGTCACAATCTCATCTTTCTTACAATATTTGTCAGGGAAAATACAGTTTTTATTACCAATTGGAACTGAAATCTGAAAGGCAATTAACCATTTTTCTAAGGTGCGTACGCATATTTGCATCGCAGTTCCAAGTCCGCTTTGGGTGGAGCGATAGGGATTATCAGACTTATCGTCATAGTATTAGCTAGACCTCTGCAATCCAGTTACTAGGCAACACCATGGATGTACTGATGGTCAAAATATCTGGAAAAAAGAAAATTCATTGCAACTCTTCTAAATTCAAAGATGCATTCTTTTTATAAATATGAGACAATATTGCTTCAAACCATGCTCTCTATTTTAATATTAGAACACATAATCCAGATAAACTAAATTGGTTAAATGTCGTCTATAATCGTTTTTTTCTTTTTAATTAGTTTTTTTTTTATAACTTGTAAGTCCTCCAAGCTGTAATGAATATAAATAAAAAGCGATATATTCTTCTGTACATCCACTTCACTACTTTGTTTTAAAACTAAACATTGATCCTGTAAAAAGGTCATCCGATTTTCGATTAGTGTAGTAAAAAAAAAGGTTGTACCACCTTTTGAATCATAAGACAGGCAAAACTTGACTAAATTCAAACAAGCATTAATTCCATAAATATTTGCCACAATATCTGCGATGGCTCAGCCTGTCGGCTGTCACCAGGTACAGCTTGCGCTCCAGATCAAGCACTCTATTGTGCTGTTATATCTCGATATGACAGATTTAGAGCGATCCATTCTCCCGCTCGTCCATCTCTCTGCTCCATTTTAAATCTAAACATTGCTCCTTTAGACAAAACAGTATTGAAATTAAATGAAATTTATTTATTTACTTGCTGGAATATAGGTACAATAACATATAATATATTTAGACTTAATAGGTTCGGCTTATCAGTAGTGCAAATATTTTTAAAATATGCATAAGTAACAACAATGTCATGAAATTTCATCAATATCATTTGTCACATAAATCAAACAAAATTTATGCATGTATTATACATAAGCCTTCCTCATTAATCACTCTATCTAATAAAAAAAACCGCAAAAAAGAAAAAAACTGCAAAGATCTAAGCATACATGGGGAGAGGAGGAAGCGACTTTGTTTTATACTATGTAATGATTAGTATAGAATTTATTAATTAATTAAAAAAGATATAAATAATATTAATAGTTATACAAATAATGTCTATAATTCAAATAAATGTTCGTGGGTCATAATATAGGTACATTATTCGTATTGTTCGTACTTGGAAACGAGGTTATACATTGTACTTGTTGCTGTGTCCGAAATGCAGTTTGGATGAAAGTTAGCTCGTGTAACATGTTACGAAACATTATAATGGAAACTGGACGATGCTTTTAAACAATACGAGTGGTAGCGACCCGCCCCAACTTTGCACATGAAAGTCATAATGGCACGTCTACCATAACGAATCATTGGTTCAGGCCATGGTCCGCAGCGAAGAAGAATGGCAGGCGGTCGCCTCCTTCTGCGAAGCAGTAATGCTCGTAAAGCCAACGGCCAACCGCATAAGGCAAAGGCAACAGCACCCTCGCCGCGATCCTGCCGATATCCGGCCACCGTAGATACTGGCTCGCGGACGGTGAGCAATGGCTAGCTCGACGTCCGGTCGTTTGGTAACCGTCCAGACCGAGTCCAAGTCGTTAACGGCGCGCACCGTTCCCGCGCGCCCCAAGGAGTAGTCAGCAAACTGTAGGGGCCCTTTAGGGTCGAAGCCTCCTGGAACTGCCAGTTTGTGTGATACTGTTACCGCGGCTCCAGGAATAAGTCAAGGTAGGAATGGGGTAGGTTTTTTAGTCAGTAAGAGTCTGACACTGGTCTCCCGCTCCGCCCAAGAGCAGGTTTCGTCATTCGATGATTTTCACCTACCATAAAAAAACAACGAATCATATTATTCCAATTACCAAACAAATTACCTAAAATGAAGCCTAAATCCGTACTATCTAGTACTTAGACTCTGTCTAGTACTTAGTCTCTGCAGAATGAAATTATTTCGTGATTAATGTACCTCCGCAATATTGGCATCATAATGGCGGACGATCTATTGTAATTTATTAGGTACTCATAAAATATAATTACACAAGTATCATAAATAAAAAGAAACATACTGTATTAGTTGGAAGAGCAGGATCTTCAGTACATAGTATAACACAAAGTTGCTTTTCGCTGTCTGTCTCTATGTATGCTTAGATCTTTAAAATTACGCAAAAGATTCTGATGCGGTTTATTTTAAATATATAGAATGATTCAAGAGGTAGGTTTATATGTTTAATCATCATCATCATCATCATCATCCTAACCTTATCACATATTACTTGGGGTCGGCGCAACATGTTTTTTTCTTCCAATCTGTCCTGTCACCCGTCACACTATCACTAACATCCTTTTCTTTCATATCACTCCTCACACAATCCATCCATCTCTTCTTCGGCCTCCCTCTTCCTCTCCATCCATCTACGTGTAAACTCAAAACTCTTTTCGTAACATGCGTTCAGGTTTATACGTTTAATACATGCATAATATGTTTAGTATCAGCATTGTACCCGTGCGAAGCTGGGGCGGGTCGCTAGTAAGAAACAAAACAACCACGTCTTGTGTTTTCATCGCACGGGCGTTATCTTTACAATTCTCGGCTTTTCTCTATTTTAATAAGCATGTTTTGTATATTTAATTTGTATATTTAAACAATCCTTATGAATCACTGTGTCTATTCGTGAAAACCACATGAAGATACGTTTGTAAGCGTTTATCATTAACAGATAGACAGAGGTTGGGGGGGGGGGTTTGTTTTGTCATATATAAATAAGTTTGTTTTACCCTCGGCACATTGTCCAGCAGAACTATTTAATTTAATAGAATGTTTCATTATATTTCATTCAATATTTAATTTACACCTTTTTATATTACACTAAGGAAAAAATATAAGAACGGTTACATAATCAAACTTTTGTTTTTGTTTTCCTGAGTGGGGAATCATCAATTAGATCCCTGCTCTGAACGGATTAAGAGGAAGTGTCTGATTTACTCCATGGATCGTCATCATAATAGTGTACAACAAACAATAAATGAAAAAAAAATACTCGTGCGCCACATTAAGGCAGGATATGTTGAAACCAAAATTGTTTAACCATCTATTGTACTGTATTCTCACAAATAAGTATTTTTGATTTTGATATTGCGATTTGATATGTTTAAAATAGAATTTAGTATTATTATCATAACATTTACAACATGTTCCGTATTACATAATCACACGTCACAAACCTGACACGAATGACATAAGCATCGCACACACACACACATTCAGACAATGTAACAATGTAAGGCCAACATAGGCCAGAACACACTTGGGCGATAATCATATGTTATTCAGTTGTCGGCCTGCCGCCAACGAAAAAAAAAATATTATGTATAAAATCAAATTTAATACCTTTTATTATCATAACATTTATAACATGTCCCGTATTACATAATCACACGTCACAAACCTGTCACGAATGACATAAGCATCGCACACACACACACACACACACATTCAGACAGTGTAACTACGTAACAATGTAAGGTCAACATAGGCCGGAACACACTTGGGCGATAATCATATGTTATCCAGTTGTCGGCCTGCCGCCAACGAACTAATTAATTGGCACGTGCGCACTCGATGGAGGCTGATTGCTTTAATCCCAGATGCATTGGTAATTGTATTTTGTATCGAAATTGTGGTACTTGTTTGTACTTATTGAAATGAGTGGCTTTCCCTGGGGTAACAACGTGAACGGGATTATGTTTTTTTTTTTATCGCGGATAACGTTACACTAAGAAATTGTGATGATAAATGAGCATGTTTGCTTTTTATATTTATAGATTTCTTAGTTTCATGTCTGTGCGTACAGAGAGAAAATTTTCAGGGATGATCTTTGATCATTAATGTACTGATGCTGATGAACATTTCTTCTTTAAAACAAAAAAACGATAATTTAACCTAAATAAATTATCCTTTTTTGTTTTAAAGAAGAAATGTTAGCGTTATCTATTTCTATTGAATATGGTTTAAACTACAAGAATTCTCCTTTAAGTGAATCGTCTGGTACCGCTTTCTCCTACATTATTTATCAAGACCATAAATAATGCATCATTTTCAGTATTCAGGAAACTGCAACAATCTGCGGAAATATATCTGGTAGAGCGGCGGCGGCGGCGCCGGTCTCGCTTTGCTACGCACCATGCTACGGCGTAACCCGCATTGGCTACGGCGTAGCACACATATCGCTACGGTGCGGTGTTACGAACTACAGTTTTTTTTCTGACAAATATTTGTGATTGGTTTATTTATTATTAGCTTATTTATTACAGCACATATTATTTTAAATGAACGAATTTTTGGCTAAATATAATAAAGATTTTTAGGATTAAGAAGGCTTGCTAAGGTCAGGTCGTGGATGGGTGGCCATCGTGGAGGCGGTCGAAAGCGGCAACTTCTCGCATCGGGCTTTGGTTCAGAGCCTAGTCTAGACTTCTAGAGCAGCGAGGCAAAAAAAAAACACCATCAAAGGTGCGAGTTAGCAGCGTCCGGCTGCTCGGAAGAACCTCGGGCTCGGTCCTTTGTTGTTGCCAGCAGCAACGTTGTTGCTTTGAAAAAGGGAAACCGAAGTCCTAAGACGCAGGTCAAGGACATAGTTGTAGTTTTAGTTAGTAATAGACTGAAAAAGCCCGCCCGCTACTTTTTGGAACAAGAATGGTAAGTCATAAAAAAATGTATTGCCAACCCAAAAAAATACATGTATATTTTCAAGATAAACGAACTTCACATAAAACTCACACATGATTATGTGTGAAAAAGTTCTACCAAGAAAGATTGAACTTTAGAGGTTTCTAAAGTTCAATCTTTCTTGGTAGAACTTTTTTCACGTAAAAGGTCACGATCCAGTAGTCTCCAATATCTATTAAAAATATCTGCAGGACGTCGAGGAATTTAGGTTCGAAATAGCTCTGATGCAGCCATGTTGAAATTGGATTACAGGTCAATCTTGCGCTGTGGTTACACTATCTAGACTTATGTATAACAACTATATGGAATTATTGATTACACATGCAACTTGAATAGATTTGCACCATCTTATTTTGTAGTGCATCGTTACTAAATTAGATGTCTTCGTTGAATCTTATTTTGGTCCCGCAAATCCATACATATCTAGAGATAATTAATTGCGGAATACTAAGTAAAACCTAGTGGCACCGCTTATCTCCAAAATTATTACAACATTCAAAATAGTGTATTTTCGACACACACTTAAAATCTGCACGCGCACACTAAACAGAAAGTAGACTAAATCAATCCATCGATATCCGTGCGCAAACCTCTGTTGAAAGGATCCTCCGACCTGAGGCATGTCTGTCGTAGGGACCCTACTGGGCCGAAGCCAATTGGAGCCCTGGAACGAAAGCAAGGAAGGAACAAGAATGGGTTTCTTAGTCAGTAAAAGTCTGATACTATCTCTTGCTCCACCCAAGGGCGCGCAGATGTCATTAGATGATTTTTGTCAACCTCAAAAAAAAAAGGACGTATGTTTGTCTGGTGTGGGTAACCGTTTTGCATCCCCACTTAACAGTCTTAAACTCTGGAGCCCCAAGCAATTTTGATTGGGTCTGTAATTACACCTATTGTATTTTAATTGTGTCTGTATTTACGGTATTCAAAAGCTACATCCTCGATGACATATCACAGTCCACTCTGCATCCAATCTTTACATTCTCCCCATTGTTCCCAATCTCGTGTACCTCCCCGCGTCACGGCAGGACGTCCGGTCATTGGCGCGGGCGTCTCACTGCTTGTCTCTTCCGCTTACCATTTCAATATTTCTTAGCCATCGCATTCATACTAAAGAAAACGTTGTAATTTTGCTCTGCATATAAAAATAAGCTTTTTGCAAACATTATCTTACGCTTTGTAGGTAGAACGTTGCCCAAACTGTAGATTTTTTATAGCTCAAGTCATATTCAATATTTTTTCTTATTTTTTTTGCTTTGCCATCACCATTACATTTTGTGTTTATCTTGGAGTGAGTATTAAATAGATCGTTTCCAAAGACCAATTGATTACAACCAACCGAACTAATTTTCGTTAATCACGTTGCTTACCTATTCCAGTATTTACTAATTGGTGTTTGAGTCTACAAGAGTATAAAATCTATTAGAAATGAAGTAACCATTTCTAGCTTGTAAACATAAGGACCAAAATGACCTTTATACGCAAACTTTACCTTTCGATCTTGTTACAGACACAATTAAAGAACAATGGGTGTGCGAACGCCGGCGCTTGCTTAGGGCTTAATGAATTATTTTTTTTTTTTCGGTGGGAAGAATCATCGAATACGAATCCCGCCGCTGGGTGGAGCAGGAGACAGTGTCAGACTTTTACTGACAAAACGACCCACCGTACCTTCCTGCCTTAGTTCCACGGCCCCGGTGTTCCGCTTTCGCATCAATCCTTGGCCCTGGAAGGCTTCGACCCTGCTGGGCCCCTACTGTTGCTGACAACTCCTTGAGGCGCGCGGGAACAGTGCGCGCCGTCGACGACATGGGCTCGGTGTAATGGATTAAAGCTTCTCACACGGTCACATCAATAAATATTGTTTTGCCATAATAAATCTTGAAGAAATCGCCTTGTAACATATTGCGGCGGAGTTGCCACCTCGGTAATTAGCGCAAGTTCGGCGCGGTGCACATTACCCGGGTGCCCGGCGTTGGCGGCTTGCCAGCGAACGTGCCGCGGCCTCGCGCGACTACAATAGAGGCCAGCTTTTACATTTCAAATTTGGAGTTAGAAAATAAATCCTACGCGATCAGATTGGAGGTTTTGTGATTTTTTTTTTGGTTGAGTTTTGATAAGCGTTGAATGTGTGAGTTTTTTAATTCATAAAAGGACTCGGGTAAGCCTTCAGGTATTTAAAAAAATATTCCTTATAACTTTCTAGCACTTTAAAATAGTTTGCTAATGTCTTGGCATGATTTTGGTCTTTTTAAGCAGATAATCTGAAAGAGTAATTGCATTTTTTTTGTACATTCGATTTGGTGCATTTGTTTATAAGTATTTTATTATTATCATCATCAGTCTTATCTAATGTTCCCACTGCTGGGACATAGGTTTCCTCTCCAGGAGAGGGAATTGGCCATAATCTACCACGCGGGCCCAGCGCGGATTGGTGGATGTCACATGTCTTTGAATTTTTGGTTCTAGGACATGCCGGTTTCCTCACGATGTTTTCCTTCACCGTTTTGAGAGCAGTTGTGATGAAATAAATGACACAAAGTAATGCGGGTTTGAATCCGCGACCTACGACTCGTAATATAGTACCTATATGTTTATTATTGTGTAAAATAATAATCTGAGACATTTACTGTTCATTTTGAGAGTTTACCTACCTACTGCTATTAAAATTTCGAGGCAAATAACATCAAAGTTGGGTTCTTAATAACGTATGCGTTTTGAGTATCATACCTCAACAAACGTAATGACTAAGCTCGCGTAATCTTGCCTATATTGCGAAAAAGTCTTATAAAAATAGTTCGAATCTATTCGTCTATATTTGACCTTTTCAGCAAAGGAGTAAATAAGGTTTACCTGAATATGCCTGAATATTATTCATCGATGCTAAGATATTTTTCTTCCTTCAAGAATAGAATCGGGTTCATAATAAATTCTAACATGTGCAATGGTCTGGAAAGCGATAGGGCGCCATCTGTGAGACGGCGCGCGAACTAGCGCCACGAATACATCAAATGCAAAGCTTTTATCAAACTGGCTTCTGCCTGCGGCTTTACCTGCGTCAAAGTAGATAATTATGCAACCCTTTGCATACATACAATCGGGTTAAAAATATTATAGTCTTATTCCAGGGTGTGGCCTACTCATGTGTCAAGTTTCAATAAAAATCTTGTTTTGAAATATTGGAGTAGGTTATGACCGACCGCGTATAGAAAGATGCGTCTTTCGGTTAGATGGTTTCCCACAAAATAAACCGATTACTTAGTAAGGAATCCGACGGATGCGAGACGCACAGAACCGATCGTTGTGGCGACTCTTAGGTCTCTTTATATCCAACAGTGGATGTCTTTCGGTTTTAATACTGATGATGATGATGACAATGGTCATCAGTTTGTATAAACATCGGTGTTGATCATTATGCCAATAATTTTCATTGGCTTTTATATTGCTTTTAATTTTTATATACATGTTTTTAAAGATTTTACTAGATTATTTATTTCTTTGGGAAAACCAACAATTACACAAAGTTTCTTAATTAATAAAACTTAAGTATCTAATGTTAGTCGTTTGTGTGTAACTCGCAACGTTATCCACATGTTACCCATTAGATATTTGTATAAGAACTAAGTAGTCATGCGAGTGAATTTACATTACCTTACAAAATTTATTAATATTACAGTTAATAACTAGTCGGTTATTTATTTGTATCATCGTTATCAGTTTGTTATTTTTTAAATTTCGCTGTATCTGTAAATTTAGACCTGTTACAGGAAATTAGTTTTCAGATAGGTGATATAATGTTTAATACAGACTAACTACCACAACAAAACTTACTGTGATGGCGGGTTATAATGTTCTACTGACCTACCTAAGCTTAGTATTTATTACCTACTTTATATATCTAATAAGCCGTATCTATGGTTGCTGAAATGAATTTCTTAAATTATTTGAATCATTAATGTAGGTTTTTTTATGGTGGGCGGAGCGGGAAATAGTGTCAGACTCTTACTGGCTAGGGTGCGGTGGTGGACGAGTGGTAAAGGCTATATTTACGAGTTGTAGGTTGCGGGTTCAAACCACGGAGTAAATATAAAGAGGAGTTGTTGTATCAAGATTGTCCTAAGAAACAGCGCGTGACATTTTGCGGGGTGAGGGGGTGTTACACTCCGCCCATTTCTTTAATTTCCATCTGCCGGTCAATAGCCAAACTACTTGCTCGTTCTGTCGATTTTGTGTTGATGTCACGTAACTATCCATCACTAGATTTCGCTAAGTACAGGGTTCCGTACCGTTGTATTTTCGATGTACAAAAGTGACTTTTCTACAGATTTATTATAATATACCATATTTTATTTATAGATTTTGATATCCAGCGTATTTATTGTTTTAGATGAGACAGCCACGGGACATACGTAAAATAATTTTAATCTAATCACGGACCTATCTTTTTGTTCTGTTTCTTTTTGTTGACGATAGATGGCGGCCTGTTTACGTTTACGAAGTTGTGCACAGGACGAACGCCAACAATACACTGACTTAAGCCACGCCCACCATGATGACGTCAGGACCGTGCTGAGAATCACAGTGCACACTCAGCCGTTTAGGCCATCTCCTCTTTATTTTTTTTTCGTTCAAACCCATCCAGGCGTATTACTTTGTGTAATTTATTTTATCACCGCTACTGTCAAAACGGTGAAGGAATGAAGGTAAACATCATGAGGAAACCGGCATGTCCTAGAATTCGAAGATACGTGATATTTACATGATACACAAAGAAGACAACGCACAGAGGGAATTCTTAGTGCCAAGAAGGTACTTCGATACCTACAGTTCTACGAGCATATAAACACAGAAATTGATTTTATTTTATAAATTGATTAGATTATGTTGAAATAAGCTTCACCGTGGCAGATTACTGTAAATATCCACTACTTTTGACAAAACATACACAAATAATATGACATAAAATACTTTAAGTTTGAGAAAACTTCGCGACACAACCCATACATTGTAAGCGGATTGGCCAACACGACCTGATTCATCGAAGACGGAGTGTGACGAATATCGATACACCTGTATAGTGTACACCAAATTATAGCTGCCCATCTTACTATAATATTATAAATGCGAAAGTTATGATGTTTGTATGTTTGTTACTCAATCACGCCAAAACGGCAGGACGGATCTGGATGAAATTTGGCACAGGCGTAGGATACATTCCGGAATAGGACATAGGCTACTTTTTATCTCGGAAACCCAAACCCCAACCCCAATACCACGCGGACGAAGCCGCGGGCAAAAGCTAGTATAATGATAAAGCCCCCTCGCTTTGTCGAAGCCATCACTGAAGGCACACAATAGCCGCTGTTGGACAAACTTCACGTTTGATGGATTACTCCTTCAATGGACCTCTTACGTGGCAAAACATAGGAGCTTACGTGTGTTGACATGTATACGGCTTTAAGGACCAACTTTAGTTAAGGATATTTCCAAGGGCAGTACTAAATTCCTATTCAAATTATTTATGTAAGCGTCTAGGTTCATAAGTGGACTTAAGGACTTGCTTTTTGGGTCAAGGAATGCTCTACCAGTCATAATATGTTTGGCTGAAAAGGGTAACATTGTGATGAGTTCCAAAAAAATAAATAAAATATAGCGCTTTGAAATAAGATATCTAAATTATAAAACATAGGGATTTGTTTTCACGAGAAAAAGAGGCAAAGCTTGCTGTGGTTGAATAGGCAATCGTGAAATCCCTGATATCCTCATTGCACTGAGACATATATGCTTCTTACAATGCATTTAGCATGAAAGAGCTTCTTTTTTAAGGGACTTCCAAAAGTAAGAGGTTATACATTCGGTTGTATGTATTTTTTATGTATGTTCACTGATTTCTTAGTCAATTGTGAGCCAATTTTGTAAATATATATTTTGATCAAAAGATTATTTTGTACTATTTTTTTTTTCTATGAATTTTGCCGCTCAGCACACTCACAGCCACATATGGTTTTTGCCAAGTTTCTTGACCATTGGACCACCACCTTTACACCTACCTGCACACAATAAATTCCATTCTCTACCTACTTGTTATAATTATTGGGTTTAAACACTAGACTCATTTTCATAAAGCTGAATGTTTCTGTGTAGCGAAGTGAGCCAGGAAGTATAGCATGAGCCCGGCTTTGTAACTGAATCGTTGGTTTATCTCGAAGTTTCTGCTGGATTCAGAAACTAAACAGAACTATAGTAAGTGGAAGTTTTGCCAAAACAAAGGGCATTTAAGTTTGGGTGAGCGCCTAAATACAAGGATTATGATCCGTCACCTACCAGGGACGCAGGAACCGTAAGAGCTATAATATTTTAGTGTTATCTTGAGACCCATCAAATGAAGTTACACAGACAGAAATGGCCACCGTGACCGTAATCGACGTAATGATATTTGCGCCAAAAGACTGATTAATATTCGGGTTTCTAAGTTAAAGATATTTATGTTTGATCAATGTATTTTAAATACAGTAACGCCTTACTTGCAAATACGTTAAAATAGAAACGAAACTAACCTAAATCACAAATGAAATACCAACCAAACTAAACCACATATGAAATAAATTATTGTTTGTTAACAAATAATTGACTCAGTAGAGAACACAATGAATGTGGGTCGTTATAGTTTCAAAAGCACTTATTCCACGAAGTACTTCTTTCAGAGAGCTTTCAAAGTAAATAAATGTAAAATATCCGTAGGGATCACTTAAAAATATAGAGTAATCAAGTGTCCCCGCTGATAAATGTTGGCGACTCCACCGATAAGTTTGGGCTGCGTCAAACAGGCAGAGATTAATAGCTGCGGCCCGAAGGTGAGATAAAAAGGAATCTTTTCTCTCTTTTGTTTCGTTTGATTTCAGATTTACCTCATTATATCCTGTCCCAAAAATAAACGACCTCACTCAATATCATTATCTCTTAATTAAACGAACGCCCTTGCAAGGTTATCGCAGTTTTCTATCTATAGGTACGCCGGGAATTATCTTGTTCTTACGGTGACCGGTCGCTCTACAAGGCCATGCAAGGGTGCACTTTACCCCATCGATCGAATTATTTACGTTAGAATAATTTAGAGCCACTGGTCCAGAAAGGAAAAGAAAATGTTCAATATTCTCTTGGTGGATAAAGTGTATTTGTGATAATATTTACAGTGTAAAAGCTAGTCTAAGTGGATTAGTGGAGCGGGTTCTCGCTCGGTCCTGTCTGCCGCATCAAATCAATGTCGCTGATTACGCCTGCCGCCTGCCGGCTGCCGGCAGCGCCCTAGATACAGCAGCCTCAGAAATTAACTTACATTCAAAACATGATAACGTCACGTTAGTTTATGTCAAACTATATTACTGAGGAAACAGCGAAAAATAGTATTTATTAAGTCCTTTTTGATTTGTAAATGGATCTGGGAGATATCTGACTTTTAATGTTGCCGAACTTTAAGTGAGAGGGCATCCTCATGGCCCAGTTGTCGCAGCAGGAGATACCACGGGCGTCGGGAGTCACAGGGTGATTCTCGGCCACCGTCGGCGCTGATTTGGAAGACGAGCAATGGGTCGTTCGCCGTCCAGCCGCCCGGTAAGGTCCAAATTCCATACGAGCCTTAAAAACTTGTCAGTACTGAAGGGCCCGGTTGGTAGTAAATGCTTGTTAATAATACGGAAATGTTCAAAAGTTTTACCGTGGCCCTGGAACGCAAAGAAACACAGGTGGAGTTTAGTTAGTAAAAGTCTGACTTGTTCACTCCATCCAGAATGGAAAAAGTTATTTGAAGATTTTCTCTCTTAAAAATAAAAAAAAAACATCTTTGAACCTACATAATCTTAACCAAATCACGAAAGCAATAAAAGGTATCTTGCCTAATATAATGTAAATATATCCACCAACCAACGAAAGCGTAATTGATTGCTGAGGTAAAAATATTCTCTGGCTTCAAATCGATTAGTTTCAAATTACATATAAAATGAGATTTATAAAATGATTTTTTTCTTTTTGCAACGTATTGGAATAAAATGGGGTTTTGATATATAGTCTAGTTGTTAGGAGGGACTGGGGCCATGGGTGATATGATAGTGTACTCCGGAGCCCTGGAACGAAGGTAAAAAAAGTTTTTAGTCAGTAAAAGTGTGACACTATCCCTCGCTCCGCCCAAGAGCGCGAGAGGTCATTGGATGATTTTCCCTCCCAAAAAACAAACTATTTGTAGGGAGTACCAAGAAAACGTTGAACGGATGATCGATGGGGCTGAAAGCTTCCAGAGTGGCGACCGCACACCAAAAATAGCAGAGTTGGCTTCCCACAAGGTAGACCGATAACCTGGTAAGAGATCCGGTAAATTGTAGATGCACAGTACCGTTCGTTAATAGTTTAGTTTGTCAATTTAATTAATTAAATGAGAAGTTAGTATGAATTGAACTGAACCAGTACAAATACTGCTGTTTCAGATTACCTTCATGTTATATGACCTACACAGACAAGTCCGAATTACAGTGCCCCGTGCTCCCATTGGCCCGCGCGCCATAGGATCGCCATCTCTGTAGTAAAGTATCGAAATCTGATCAATCAGGTGGCGTGTAGCGTCTTAACTTACATAAAAGATTCAAAGCTCCGTCAGTCACAGATTGCTGACTCTGAATTATTAATAAATCTCCATTCCAATATTGCTGTTTACTCTCCATCTTACTGGATAGGTAAATGTTGTTTTAAACTTAGATATTGTGTTGATGTAGGAAGCGTTGCATGGTAGATTATTTTAAGACAAGCCTGTGTAATATTGATCCGTACAAGCGAAGCATCTGATCACAGCGTCCTGGGAATTGGTTCCCAGGTCGGAGGTCGGACAGTCTATTTGGGTTTCACTGTAATGGATATTCTGAGAAGTAACTTTGAAATAAGCTCGCCTGTAGGCCAAAGGCTATATCTATTGCACAGAAATTAATACATGGAGTAACTGACCGAGTGTATATTTACTTCTAGGAAAGCGTGCATATGCGATGAACATGGTGGTCATCGTTTACGATTATATGGGACTAGTCTCTGCAGGCTTTACCTGCGTCAAATTATAAAATGTAGCTCACTGATAAAGCAACATTTTACTTTTGAAAGAATATTTAAAATCAGTCCAGTAGTTTTTGAGTTTATTAATTACAAACAAAAATAGAAAATACAAATAAACAAAATTAATACAAATTACTCTTTATAATATTAGTATAGATAGACAAATTAGATGGAGGTTTTAGTTACATTAGAGTTTAGTGCCTATAAAAGTCAATAAACATGAACTAAATAATAAAATGAAAAAGAAAACCAATAAACACATAGTGTATTCAGTTGACATGACATATGTGTGAAGAGCCATATGTAGTGTGGGCGTGGGTTTTCAGTAAAAGTCGCCCAAGGGCGAGAGATGCCATTGGATGATTTTCCCACCTAAAATAATGTGTGTGAAGAATACTCAACTATTAACCGTAAGGACTCTGTAAAAGGGTCGAAGCCCCAGGGTCTCTTTCTGAAAGGAAGGCTTGGCCCCAGTGTGAAGGGCAAAGAAGAAACCGTGTAGGGTGTTTAGTCAGTAAGAGTCTGACACTGTTTCCCGCTTCGCCAAAGGGCGGGATTCTTCATTGGATGATAAAACCAACTATTAACAAAACAGAATATTAAATGTCTCTTCCCCACTAAATATATTAAACACCCGTACCGTCTTCTCCACTCCTATTTTCTCCAACTTCCTGTTGAAGCGTGTCTCTTAGAATTAAATTCCGTAGCCGAATTAATTTTTGCTAAATTGTCGGTAGGCTCCCGGAGCACTTGTTAAAGTGGGCCTTTTATTAATTTGATACACATGACTCCCATTTTAAACACCTGACTGTAATGTCTGGTGTTGTATTATGTCTCTTTATGTCGTTTATTACTTTTAATTATCTCTGTAGACGTTGATTAAGTGGGATGAAGTGTGTGGAGTAACAAGTTTGTACCGTGACATAATGTTTTGCTTGTCTTTTTTTGAAGGAAAGGATAGAGGAAAGGGTAGAGGCGTGTGTATCATAAGGTACTATTGCGGCATTTTCTGCCTGATTTTTAAAGAAAAATTTCGCTTGAATGTTGCGGCGTGGCGGCAAACCAAAACCTTTTAAGTTTCTGTTTTGAGTGCAAGCAAAAATTAACTTTGCGGTGGTCAGGCTGAAGTGTCTTCGATGGTGGTTTCGCTTGGTGGTTCTACGCATGAACCTATGCCTATGCATGAGTTCATGCCCTCGTTTCTTCCTTTTGGCAGTCATATTCACTGTTCCAGGAATTGTGAGTTGGATTTGATTTGTGAGTTTGTTCTTGTGAATTTCGTCAATCACAATTCACATCATCATACTAACATTAAGGTGAAAGTGTGTGAGTGTGTACGATACACGAGATATAAACAATATCAGAGTTGGGAAGGCATTTTCCATAAACATGTTTATTATTGATTGCCTCGCTCTTGACCACTGTTTCACGTGATCGATGAGATTGGAACACGTTTATCTCGAAGTAACCCATTCACTCCTAGGTCGTAGCTATCTTGAATTCCACTCTTTAGTTGTATGCAGAATAAAAACGTTAACTACGGGTTGGGGTGTCCACAATGTATATGTTGCGCTAATGTGCATCTGTTCGATGATTATGAATTAAGTTATGCATTTCTGCCATATATTCACCAATATATCCTCTTATAGTATAGGTACGTTTAGCATAATATAAAAAAGTGTTATAATAACACAAGATGTAATTTGTACGTATTTACAGTGCCTTTACAGGGTGCATGTGTTAATACTGTATCATGTTTATGTATATTGTTATTATTATTGTTATTAATGACATGTAATAGTTAATAACATGTCAGTAAAACAAATAAACATCTGCTTCTTTAGGAATTGCACAATATGTAAAAGTTACAATGCCTTTACTGTTTCCATAATAGTTTACTCCAACAGTAATTTTGTTCCCTTCCTAATTTATTCCTCCCCACAACACATACAACGTTTAAATAGTCGAGCACTTAGTTATGACGTAGAAACATTGTTACGAAGGAACGAGAACTTGCTGAATAACTTTATCGTCAGCGAATACATATAAAGTGATTTTGATAGGAGTTCTGATTAGATTTGTTTACGGATACCGCGTTCATTGAATTATTCAGGCGAGCCGCGAGGTGGGGGTGGGTTCGCGCGCAATTTAAAATTGTTACACCAAGTTTAAACTCTGTTTAACTCAGTATGATGAATGCTAAGATATTTATGAAGCCGTCACCTTCTACATACTCGTAGTTGTAATCAGAGAAGTTCGAGCTAAGGGGAATAGCTTTAGTGTCTGCTTGTTAGGGGCTAGGAAAGCTATTCAGACTGGATATTAGTTTCTAATACATAAATTAGGTTGTGTTTGTACTCGTACGTGCTTTAAGTTTTCGGTGCATGAATAATAGAACCAGTGCAGTTATGTATGTTCGCGCCATGGCTGCAGGATTGATCGCAAGTGTTACCGTGGCCTTTGCAAAGGGTAACTGAAGAGAAGGAGGTTTTACTCAGTAAAAGTCTAACACACATCCTCTCGCGTCACCCAGAGTGAAAGAAGTCATTCGATGATTTCCAACGTAAACTGAAAAATGTTCTGCTGTGATTCTTCGATTTTGTGCTTCGAATTGCTGTGACCTCAGAACGCAGACGGCGATTGGATGAGCAACTGAAAGTCTATCACACATCCTCACGGTTCACCTAGATCGAGAGGAGGAGGATCAGTTTTATGAATCCCCACCCAGAAAATAGTATTCACTGTTTCTTGATGTAAGTCTTTCCTCTGCAAGTATAAACGCTATTATGAAGGCTGGTTATTTAATTTAAATTTGAAGCATTCAAATAGGCGTCATAAGTGAGGATACGTAAGTACCAGCCTACCTTTCTCAGTAATCCTTTCGCCATTGAAAGAGCCATTCCTGAACAGCTCACGCGGAAGCCATGAAATAAATTTTAATTAGTAATTCACAATACTCTTCACTGTTGTTTTAAAACGTAATAAAGCATTAAGGGGCAGGTATACGCCAGCGACCTTGAGAGAAGGAAAGAGGAACTAGCGTCACTTCCCGCGCATCAAGATTATTCGAAAAATAATTTGTTTTTCATTTATTAAACACAATATAAATAAAAGCTGTATAGCAAAACATTGGAAATTAAAGTCTTGAGGCCCAAGCGAACGCCAGCGTTCGCACCCCTTTGTCTTTCTATTATGTCTATAACTACGGTTATAGACGTGATGGTTTTTTTTTTATGGTGGGCAAAATTATCTAATGACGAATCCCGCCCTTGGGCGGAGCGGGAATTAGTGTCAGACTCCTATTGACTAAACGACCCACCTCATTCCTTTTAAGCCTCATACCAGGGACGGACCTTCCTTTCAAAAACCGGACCGGGGCCCCAGTAGGCTTCGGCCCTGCAGTTGGGCCCCTCCATTTGCTAACAACTGCTTGAGGCGCGCGGAAACAGAGTACGCTGTCGACGAATGGCGAGTTATCCCATTGCTAGGCCCGCGTCTACGATGGCAGGAAATCGGGATCGGATTCGCGGCGGCGTCTGGGGCGTGAGCTCCGTCGCCTTATGGGGTCGACCTCTTCCTTTGCTAGCATTACTGCTTCGCAGAAGGAGGCGAATGCTTGCCACTCCTCCGTTGGATTTGAAATCGTCAAAAGTCGTACATCTGCCCCTTAATCGGGAAACAATGTCCGTATTTCAGAGAATAGCGAAAGGTTGAATTAAAACATTCCGTTCGTTGTGCCGTGAAAATTATTTTCAATGAATAAGCCGGCCATTTTTAAAAGATACATTGTACAGCATCCATTGTACCCGTATTACCAAGAATCGATGTAAAACACGACCGCGGTTTAAATAAAGCCGGAATGTTTGCGAAATTAAAATAGTTCACAAATTATTTTGTGTTTGATTTAACTTTTTACATCTGCAGTTTCGAATGCGTCCATCAAAGTGAAACATGAATACTGTTAATTAAGCTTCGTGTGTATGTTTTTGTTGCGTTTTATTTTTATTCTGAATGAATATGTAGTATTTACTATAGTCTCTGTAGTACAGATAAATTAGACGACTAGTTATAAGGAATGAAAATTATTGGTATATGGTATGTTGATTCGTCCAACTCTTTTCTATCATCGGACAACCCGACGCGCGGCGAGTACCACAGAATTTCGTATACGCGTAAATCAATTTTAGTTTTAGAAAAAAAAATAACGGTGCATAATATAATATAATAATAACATAATATAATATGTCCACAACTATCACACAACGCCATCTAGTCCCAAGCTAAGCAGAGCTTGTGTTATGGGTACTAGACAACTGATAAACATACTTATATATATTTCTAAATACATACAGTCATACATATTATAGATAAATTACACCCAGACACAGAACAAATTATCGTGCTCATCACACAAACATTTGTCCTGGGTGGGAATCGAACCCATGACCTCCGGCGTAGCAGCCCTAACTACTAGACTGACAGGCCAGTCAAAAATAAACGGACATTACTAATGTATAACCTTTTTATATTCCTAAATTCTCTGTTTTTATATTAAACCTAATCACAACTAGCCTGAGCTTCCCCTAGATCTCACCTTTCGAAATGCAAATAATGTTATTATTTTATCAATTAGGTCAAGCCGAGTTTATGTCGGTCGCGGTGTAGGAAGCCTGTTTCCGGAACACGGGTTACATAACACAGTTTAAACTTGAATCTAATCGAGTCGAGAGTTCCGGTTAGTTTGATTGAAATACTGCTATTGAGGGCGTTTACGCAAATGTATTGTGGCATCGGCCCACAGAACCCGCCATTGTGGTGACGCTCAACGGAGACCTATTAGGGATGGCAATTCTTCCCGAAAAAGATTGATTTTGGAATCGAATCTAATCGACGTCTACAAAATGGATTCAGTTATAAATCGATTACTAAAATATCGATGTTATAAAGGCCGATTCATTGAATAATATGCAGGTAAAGCATGGTGCAGATCATTCTACAATGCTATGTATTGCATGATTGGTATGTAATTGGAAGTATAATATTCACATAAAAATTTGCTTGTAAAACCAGTACTTTGAAGTTCAAGAACGTTTTTAACTAATAATATGGTTGCATTTTACAAGAAAAAACTCGAAACTCAATTTCAAGTTTTCATAGAATGTATCAGATCAAACTAACTAACAAGGTAACAAACAAGGTAGGTTAGGTAGGCTAAGGTAACTAGTATTTTTCCTGGTAGTATCAACTAGTTATTTCTGTAAGTGAATTATCATTAAAGCTTTATAGTTTTAACTGATACTGAATACCACTACCACGACCCATTTATTCACCTATTTGTTTTCAAACTCCCGATTTCTGATTGTAACATTTTGACCTTGAACTATTTCTCAAACTCTGCCTGAAAACCTGTCAAAATTTGGCATTTGAGAGGGTTTAGGTTGTACTCTATATTACTAACAGTAATTCATGTTTAAATTGTTACTAACTATGAATGGAAAGTTCCAAAATAAAGGTCTATTTGGGAACTTTCCACTATTATTAAGGTAACACAATACAACTACATTACACGAGATGGTTAATACCTTACCTTAATTTAAAAGAAGACCTGTAAATTCAAGTTAAACTAAAACGTTTTCAAAGGAATGGCTGCGATTGAATTCGATTAATCAAAGACGTTCGCACCTCGAGCGTGCACAAGTCACTAAATTAATGGCCGACTGGATTAGTAGCTACCCTCCAGGCTTGATGAATAGACTCCAACCTAACTTAGATACCCTTTATTCTGACTATTGGTCTAAACTTAGGTGATAAATCAGTGAAAAACCGAAAGACATCTCCCTTTTTTTGTCAATGGTTCAATAGGAACCTTTGTAGTTATAAAGGCTTGTTGTAGGGTCCTACTCGTAAGTATTTATCTCTGTATATTATTATTACTCAATACTCAATCCATATTTGTGCATAGATGGTGTTCAAAATTGTCACAGATTATGGACCCTGTTGGGCACGGCAAAAAAAAAGAGAGAGGAACTAAGTAGCAATTTATGGAATACAATACTTTTGTAGATGTAATAAGTTTAATAATATGTATTTAATCATAATACAGAGCAGGAGGAGAGCAGTGGTGGCCGAGTGGTAACGGCCCCGACTTACGAGTCGTAGGTCGCGGGTTCAAACCCAGTCAGGCGCATTACTTTGTATAATTTATTTCATCACCACTGCTCTCAAAACGGTGAAGGAAAACATCGTGAGGAAACCGGAATGTCCTAGAACCAAAAATTCGAAGACATGTGACATCCACCAATCCGCACTGGGCCCGCGTGGTGTGGATTATGGCCCATTCCCTCTCCTAGAGAGAGGAGGCCTGTGTCCCAGCAGTGGGAACATTAAAAGGCTGATGATGATGATGAATCATAATACTATGTTTGGGTATAAATTAGATCATGTCATGTATTTTTGTTTATTTTATTTCGTCATCACTATTAAATTATCTATATGTAAAAGGAGGGATGTCTTCATGAATAAAAGCCTCTTCATTGCACATTATGCTTTATTAAACTCTTGAGCCCCAAGCGAACTCTTGGACACAGGCCTCCTCTCTAGGAGAGGGAATGGGCCGTAATCCACCACACGGGCCCAGTGCGGGTTGATGAATGTCACATGTCTTCGAAGTTTTGGTTCCAGGACATGCCGGTTTCCTCATGAGGTTTTCCTTCACCATTTTGAGAGCAGTGGTGATGAAATAAATTACACAAAGTAATGCGCCTGGTTGGGTTTTGATCCCGTGACCTACAAATCAAAAGTCGGGGCCGTTACCACTCGGCCATCATTGCTACGTACATCCATGTACTACATACTTGTAACTCTTTAAGCAAGCGTTTCATTCGTTCTCTTCACATGACCATACCAAGACAAACGATTTCCTTTGAACTCCGATATAAAATAATTAAATTCATTGACTTGAAATAGTAATAACTTCATAAGTAAACTTTTGCCTGTTTCTTTTGCTCAATTTGCCTGTTCCATCTCACTAGGCATTACTTTGAGAAATTAAGCTGAATAAAGTTGACCATTACCGACTTTTATAAGATACAATAATAGACTTGAGTGCGTCCTTTACAAAATTTTCGTTGCCAGATTGTTCTAAAGGAAACCGGTCAAGTCTAAGTTTGTCTGTTAGTAAATTATATGGGTCATTATTTTTTTTTATTTATTGTACTTAATTAATGAATTAAACTTTCGAGTAACGTAATTATAGACATAATAGAAAGACGAATGCGAACGCCGGTGTTCTCTCCGGGCTCAAGAGTAGCCTCAACCGGACACCGGTATCCATTCACCTATTGTCTTTTAATTGTGTCTGTAATTACGGTAGTCGAAAGGTAACATTAGCTATACCCCGCGGTTTCATCTGCATCTTTAGTTACAGCCCTGCTCTTGTAGGTTTTATCGCAATGTAATATAACCAATAGTCTACCTCAATAAATGGGCTAACATAGAAACCATTTTTCAAATCGGATCAGTAGTAGTGAGATTAGCGCGTTCAACCAAACAAACTCTTTAGCTTTATAATATTAGTATACATAGGTAGGAGGTAAGCACAGTTTTCAGTTGTATAGAAAATAATGTTAGAAGTGAATACGGAGGCTTGTTTGAGGTATACGGAACAGGGTCCTTCGACTAAATGAAAAACAATAAACGTACTGCAACGTTTGTCAACAAATGATTTCCAGTGAGTAGATATTATCGTAATTACCTTGAGTATCTCTCAAGCCAAACTACTGTTGAGATCCATACGTATATAGTTATGTAATTTTTTATTTAATGAGGAAATACCTACTTATTGTAATTTTATATCTTTTAATCTAAACAAAAACTGTCAAACCACCATTTTTATTTCTCGAGGGTCCTTCCCAATCCATCTATCGACAACGTGTTTCATCTAACGCAACGACAGACAAAGAAGCAGCGCAAAAAAAAGAAATAATGTTTGAACGCTCTGTTGGGATTCGGTTAGGTACTGTCGCCACTCACTCGAAATGTCACAAAACTTGTTTCAGGAAATATGTGCTTTTTTAAATCCTTAAAAAAGTTTTCGTCATTCAGTATCTCAATTTATTGTGCAAGGTTTTTTATTTATTTATTTAACAATTTATGTACTTACACACTTACATTTTTACCGGGCACCGAGGTGAAAGCCAAGGTAGCAACCGGGATTTACGCTAGGTTGATGATGATGATGACACACTTACATTTTTAAAGAAAATACATAATAGAAGAAATTGTACAAAGGTACTGCTTATTTCGCAAAGAAATTTCTTCCAGCAGACCCGCGAAAGGAGAAGTTAGAAGGAATGTAGACATAAGTGTGTAGAAATAAGAAAGAGATAGGTAGTGGAAAGTAAATCATAAATACTTATATAACTTAAACTAATAATAAATACATACCAGTTATATATAAATATATATAAATACACTGGACAGGAAAGATAGTGCTCGCTCTTTTATTTTAGCCTTGAAAAGTGAGATAGTTTTCAGATCTCGAATGCTAGGCGGAAGAGAGTTCCACAACCTTACTGCATGGACAGAAAAAGAGTAGGTAATAGCTAGATTTATGAGGAGGGGATTTGAGAAGGGATCTAAGGTGTGATCTACACGGTGCGTCGCTAGGGCGAGAGTAGGAAAATCGGTCACGAAGGTAGTTTAGGTTTTGGTAGTAAGTTTTTTAATTCATTAAGTCCCAAGAGGACCGTAGTCCAAAGGTTAAATGTATTATTTCATAACTTTTTTAATGATTACATTACTAGCTTTTGTCAGCGGCTTCGCCCGCGTACATAAAATATAGCCTATGTCACTCAGGAGTCAAGCAGCTTTCTATTGTTGTTATTTTTTTCCAATCGGACCAGCAGTTCCAGAGATTACCTCCTACAAACAAAAAAACAAAAAAACAAACTTAACCTCTTTATTATATTAGTGTAGATGTAGATGACGCATGAAAATATGTTCAGAAGTTTATAAGTTTGTCGCGTACAGAGAGGTATACAGGGTGTTTGGTGCATCGTTTGCCAAATTGATTTGGCCGACAGAATAGACCTTTGGCTATATCTTCGGCCCCAATAAATCATTCCTTGCCACACCGGTTTTTTTTAAACACGTTTTTAAGTTTTATTCTGAAAAACACCGGATTTCAGCATTTAAGCTTACATAAATAAAAAAGTTATTAGTCTATCCAACAAAATTTATTTTTATATTTAAGTGTACTGTTGTATGGTTCTATGAAATCCAAAATTACTTGCTAGTAACGTGTAGTTTTTCTATAAAAAACCTACAAAGTGTATGGGATATGACAAAATAATTTTAAAACATAACTTTAAATATCTATTAAAAAAAAACTAAAAGCGTTGGAGATCTTCGAATTTTATAAAAAGTTCTCTAGTTAATGCCCTTTCCAACGGTGTGCAATATGCTAAAAAAAACCTTTTATTGACTTCACTAATTGGCTAAATGTAAAAAGACAGAGGTCATTTCAGAGACGATTCAGTGTGAACGTTTGGGCAGGAGTAATTGCAAATCATGTGGTTGGGCCGCACTATTTACCTGATAACCTCAACGGGGATAATTATCTTGAATTTCTTCAAACAGAGTTGCCCTTATTGTTATCTCAGCTGCCAATTTTCAATGAAGACTGGTCTTTTGTCTTTCAACATGACGGTTGTCCCGCTCACTGGCGATGAACTGTAAGGCAGGCCCTAATCAGTGACCTTCACGTTCACCAGACCTAACTCCGCTGGATTTTCACGTCGGGAGTTGGGCCAAAGAACTGGTTTATGCGACGGAAGTTGAGACGAGAGATGATTAAGTGTAACGTATTGAGGCGGCATTTCTGACCGTTAAACGGAGCAGTGGTGGCCGAGTGGTAACGGCCCTGACTTACGGGTTTGTAGGTCGCGGGTTCAAACTCAGCCAGCCGCATTAATTTGTGTAATTTATTTTATCACCACTGCTCTCAAAATGGTGAAGGAAAACATCGTGAGGAAACCGGCATGTTCTAAAACTAAAAATTCAAAGACATGTGACATCCACCAACCCGCACTGGGCCCGCGTGGTGGATCTTGGCCCATTCCCTCTCCTAGAGAGGAGGCCTGTGTCCCAGCAGTGGGAACATTAAAAGGCTGATGATGATGTGACCATTAAAGCAGAAATTCGTCTTCGAACTACAACTCGAGATAAGAGAAAGATGTCGCGCGTGTATACGAATCAATGGCACCCAATTTCAGCAAGATTTGTGATTTTAGTACCTGCTTGTGAAATAAATGTTAAATTTTTTATTTCAAGTTTGAGGAAAGTTAATACCCTTTGTAAGAAAATAAATAATGTGCGTAAAAATGAGATATCAATATCTACCTACTTAGAGCAAGTTATTTATTTTTTTACTTTAACTTCTTAGTGCATTTACCGTAATATCAAACATCAGCCTTTTGTGATTTGAGTGCACATTTAGCCAGTTAGTGAAGTTAATAAAAGATTTTTTTTAGCATATTGCACACCTTTGGAAAGGGCATTAACTAGAGAACTTTTTATAAAATTCGAAGATCTCCAACGCTTTTAGTTTTTTTTTTAATAGATATTTAAAGTTGAGTTTTAAAATTATTTTGTCATATCCCGTACACTTTGTAGGTTTTTTATAGAAAAACTACACATTACTAGCAAGTAATTTTGGATTTCTTAGAACCATACAACAGTACACTTAAATATAAAAATAAATTTTGTTGGATAGACTAATAACTTTTTTATTTATGTAAGCTTAAATGCTGAAATCCGGTGTTTTTCAGAATAAAAGTTAAAAACATGTTTAAAAAAAAACGGTGTGGCAAGGAATGATTTAATGGGGCTGAAGATATAGCCAATGGTCTATTCTGTCGGCCAAATCAATTTGGCAAACGATGCACCAAACACCCTGTATATCAGATGCGGTCAAAAACTTAATTTTATTTAAGAATAACTCACACTGTTCTAACACACGTCATTCGACAATTTAAACTAGATGTGCTGGCTGTACCATATTTACATCAGGGTACTGCTGATATAATGGATAAAGTCATGGTGAACTTACATTAGCTTGGATGTTATTAGACCCAAAAATAACCGGAACATAAATACAAGTTATGTAGCTCTGATTCCCTTGGCGGTAAAGCGCGAAAATCGCTTTATTTCGACAAAATCCACACCGGACATAGACTAAAATGGGCGTGGGGATCACTCGAATTTCTGATCCATTTCCAATCCAAGCATAAACTTATAGATGCAAGTAACGTTTCCGTTCAGAACATATCTCCGTTATTGATAAGAACTGCTCAAAGCTTTGATCTAACTGATTGTACAATTTTAATGAGTAAAGTTAAATTTGTTGCGTGTAAACGTATGCAAGAAACTGTTGAGCTGGCGTCAGCTATTTCCGAACCGTTAGCGCATCGGAACTGCAAAGCAGCCGATACTGAAACAATTTCAGACTACCCGCCTTCCCTATCTACATATTACAGGAGCGGAAAGCTCCTTGCTTTTGCTTTTGTGTTATAAAACGACCGGTACAAAAGCACAGATGTTTTGTGTGTTACTTATCTTTATTTTATTTATTAAAACTTAAAGTATATTGGTGGTGAATAGGTTAACTTAAACAAAACATTTTCTACCAGTTCACGTTTTACACTAGGTCATTAGTCATAGCTTGCTGTAATATATACTGCTGTCGTTAGTAAATAGAGTACAATTAACTTTTTTTCCGAAATTGAATATTGATTCCGAATATGTAATAATGGTTATACATAACTATAAAAAACGTTTATACTAAACCTAACTATGTACCTGCATATAATACAAAAATATCCAAAATACACTTAGGCGTCAAAGTACTAATTTAAATAATAATGTATTTGATTCAATTTTGATAAGAATTTTAGCTGTGTCTTTTTTAATAACTACGGCAGTTTAGCTTTTAGCCTATAGCCTTCTTCGATAATTAGATTATTCAACATTAAAATATTTTTTAATTAAAACCAGCATTTCTTAAAAAGTTCTTAAAAAGTTCCACCAACCAAATAAATTCTAAAGTTTTATTATAGTGCATAGTACCTATAGACTTGTAATTAGTATATATACTCGTAAAACAGAAGTCACTTTTCGTGAAATAGTAATAAACAAATAAGTAAAGACGGGCGGGTTACAAGTTGCGTATAAATAACGCTTTGAAAAACAAATTCTACGCTCTAGGTACGAGTACTTATTCTACTCGTATCAAAAACCATAATCAAAAACTCATTCCCAACGAATATATTTACTCATTTCGGCCCAAGGCTGATTCAATCCCCTAAAAGGTTATTCGAAAAGATGAGAAATTTTCCCACAGCAACTTCAAGATTTTATGTACGATAGGTATGAGTATGATATAGACAACATACAATATGCATATTTAAACAGGCACTTACTTTGTTTCGGGCCGAACATGTTTGCCAAGCTATCTCATTATGAGCTAACGTATTCCGTCGTCGCGTCCTTGATGTCAGGTAAAATTAATTCGTAGCACCTTTAAACGAAGAGTCACCGGAGCCCACGGTCCTCGAGGGGCGAGAGAAATTTATACGCCACATTGCCTATTCAAAAAGGTCTCTTGGCAACAAAATAAATTGAGAAGACCGAGTTAAATAAATGTAGCTGAAGAGAAGTATAAATAAATGAACCAGTGTTCCGGGTTCGTCACACTCGTTACTCGATGCGCCGCGTATCGATTGCCTTCCAAACGGAATTTCTGAACATTTATCAGATTCGAAATTATTCAACGTGCTCCCGGCATATTGAAACCGCAGCAAGCGACGGCCGAGCTGGCGACCGGCTGGAGCACGAGGCAGCTCGCTAACACAGCGGAACACTAAACAGCTCGTGTTGTGTTCAGCCGTCGCGGCAGCTACTCATTCATTATCTCGACATGAGAGGCTGGTTAATAAATCTGGCAAATGTTTCAGCTACTATGTTATGCGGGATTAGTGTGGCACCTAGGGCGGCGGCAGCGGCGCGAGCCTTTAAATTAAGGGTGTTTGTGGGGCTTCGTCACTGTGGTTTATGTATTATACGGGTCTAAGTTAATAAGAGCAGAGACGCCGCCACAAACAGCTGGCAACCGCCGCTGCGGTACAATTGACCCATAATTCTAGACGACATCTTCAGTTAATGTCTAATAACAATATGGCTGCTCGTTGCGGCTGGGACATGTGCTCTTCATTGTCCCGCTTCGTTCCGTATTTTTGTGGGCACTTTAATTAAAACTATTTATTAGTAGAAGGAGTTATATTTTTATTAAACAACTTGCTACTTGTATCTACCATTTAGCTAATAATTACATTAATAAGAAAAACCCTTAATTTATTAAAACGAAATTGAAATAATCTTAAAATTGTGCCGTAGAAACACCTCTGCACTGTCGACTGGTAATGTACAAGCACTCAAAAGACTAGTAGCATATTAGCACGCTATATGGCAATGCTTATCCTATCAGTTGGAGTTTCCAAGGAAGCAACAACTAATTTAGATAAGCCTTTATACCTTTATATGGAAGTTGAATCTAGTAGAACGTTATAAATACTGGTATTTGTTTCTGATTTCCGATAACTTTAGGGTGCTCTATAGATATTACGAGTTTCAGTCCATTTTGATAGCACACTTATTCCACTTTACAAATAACTATATAAAAGAATCGCCATTTACGATTGAATCACTGCGATTTTTCGTATACAACGACGAAATATATCCTCTTTAAGTGGATCTAAAATAAAATGAATAATAAACATTTCCCTGCATATTTCTGACTGTTGGCGTCGCACAATTAAATGAAGCTTGTATTTTAGAACTGCATATGGAATCCATAATCAAGTGTCCATTGTTCAATATCAATTAACCGTATTTGATAAAATAAAATATTTGATGGAATTGCATATTTACGAATATTTGCAAAAATAAATTTTAAAGTGGTTATCATACTAAGTGGGATTATCTTTTAGCGTGAACCAGAAATTTAATTCAGCAAGTTCTTTTATTTTTAGTTGGGAAAATCATCCTATGTCATTTCGCGCTCTTGGGCGGTGCAGGACGGTCGCGTTGTATTTGTCAGGAGTAGGTTTGTAGTAAGTAAAAATTTGACGACTTTTACTTACTAAAATCCCACTCTCGTTCCTTCGTTCATTTTCATACCACGGCTAAATTTTCCTTTCAGAAACCATTCGTTCCAATAGGCTTCGACTCTGCTGGGCTCCTACAGTTTGCTAACATCTCCTTGAGGCAACAATCATCTGGGTAGCCATATATTACTACTGTGATGACGTCAAAATATTCACCACTATTTTATCGTTTTACATTAAGTTTTTATACAAAGGCTCCTGAAGTCTGTTTAATATAAACTGTAATAGAAGCATCCGGAGAAGTCATATCGTTTTTCTTTACAATAAACTAGAAAGCGTGTTCTAAAGAAAAATGCTTTTCTCAGAATTTTTCAAGCTAGAAGAAATACTTATTTTCCCTTTGTAATTATAATATTTTTAAAGATTCATTGTGGGAAGTTCTATATTAAACTTAAACAATATTTTATTTAAGTTAATAAATTTAATTTAAAAATAAATAAAGGTCAATAATTTAATTTCTATTAACGAACGCCATTATTACCATATATTATCATATCCGCTTAAAAGATAAACTGTCCAAATAAAACGCAGAATTTTTAATAAACATACAAAACAAAGGCATTTTAATTAAATGTAGCATCAGTCAAACTGATATCAAATTGAAAACGCGATTACCTTGCAATGAATAGCTTGAGTATGACATCGATGCGACGCTGAAGGTTGCGCGTTATTAGTGCCGCTTATTGTTTGTCGACAGATTAATCTGTGTGCAGGACACCTGCTCCGGGCAGCCCCTTGCCCACCTCAGAGCAATGCAGGGCTATATTTCACTGCACCCGACTCCCCGCCTTCACTTATTCAGCCGGGCTTTTTGCGGAATTGCTCCGGCATAACTCGCCGCGGAACACTTCTAGTACAATTCCTCGTAATAACATCAGAAAAGATTAATATTAATGAATTCGTAGAACAGATTGCCGAGTGCAGGCTACGAAGAGTTATGTACAAACAATTCGCTTTCCAAATGAAATGAATGTAGCGCGCAAATTGTATTAATATGCTGCTGTTTCAATATTCATGTGTCTGTATGCTCATCCGTTTTTATTCGACATTTACTCGCTTTTTTGTTAAGGAAATCTGACACTGAGTTTTTATGTTAATCTAACATTCATATTTGTAGTAACAAAAGCTAAACGTGTTCTGAAAAAATATCGTTGAAAAAAATGGGTAACCAGAGAGCTATAAATGAATATCAGAGTAGGTGGGTAATAAATATGAGGGCTCGTGGGGTGTTAGTGCGCTGTGCAACGCGGCTAGTTTTATCAGGAATACATAAACGCTCGCAGTTTTCTGTTTGCGATCGTGCGCTGGCACCGAACGCATGACTTATTCAGCAATCAGCGAGCCGCCGCTGGATTACAACCACGCTGCGTCATCGGCATCGCCTGTTTGTCCACAATAATAGCGATGGTCCCGATTGCGATGGCCAGTTATATCATAACTCTCTCTGTTTACACTATGAAACGGTTCTGACCCAGTTTGGCTGAAGTTGGGAGTATCAATAAAAACGCAGTGTGTTTTTGTGGGTGATTCAAGTTTGGATAAATGCGTTGTTATATTATATAGAAACTTTGAAATAGTTTGTGGTATTCCTCACTGTATGTAATACAAAAGATAAACTGAAAGATGCCTGAATTTGACTGGTCTATGCTACTGGCCAGTGGTTATGATGGCTGTAACTGCTATGCAGGTAGTGAGTTCGATTCCCACCCAAGGTTTTGTGATGAGCACGATCATTAGTTCTGTTTCTGGGTGTAATTTATATATACTTATTAGTTGAAGTAACTAGTTCTCATACTACTAGCTCTACTTTAAAAAAAATAATGTGTTGCAAACAATGTTAGTAATGCAGATAAATATAGCTACAGATTAGATATTTATCATAGTATTTATTAGTTTATAATATTAGCTTATATACTTATTTTATTATTATAAGTAACTTGTAATAATACTACATAATATTTTCAATATATAATATTTATTTATTGTGCATACCTACCACAGTGTCCACAGTATTAAGTCCGCCTATATACCACTACTGTACATGAAGTTTAAATAAATAAATACATAACTTTACATTATATTACAACCAACAATATTAGTAAACGGACATCAGAATAAAGTCATAAAACTGTAACATTTTAATTAATATTTCGTCCTAATTTCGAATGGCGATGGTGTCGAAGTGACGACAAGAAAACAATATCAGTATAATATTCTCCCCCGGTTATTATGTCTCACGACAAAACAATTTCGTAATAAAGGATGCCAAAACAATTTTCAGTAATTTCATAAGCCTACTTTGTGTTAATATAACCGAGGTTATCTAAATAAAGAAAAGTTTTAAAATGATTATTTTTCCAAGCAAATTGCGTCGCTGCCAAGCGATGACTTGAATTCTGGAGGGTAGGAAAGTTCGTCGGCCTTCGACGACTAAACGAAAATTATTCAAGAATTTTTTCTTCAGAGGTTCGGCGGCATATTGAAATATCTCGCTGTCTTTAACTTGGAGACGTGCTAAACGTTTGTTACGGAAATAAATGAGGAAAATGTGGCTGTCGTGTTTGAGTTTGATGCATTTAGCGTCGATTATCGTGATAATTCTCGGCATTTCTCGTTAGTGTGGCGAGAGGCCTAACTTACCGTTTACCATACTCCGTCATAAATAGATTTATGTAGTTACTTAGCTTACAGAATATCAAATTATCTAGCAAATTCCAATACGGGAATTATATAGTACCGTACACAGATCTGCCACTTAAACTATACCGTTACTCAAAGGTATCTCACATAATAGTGTAATTGAGTCGATGGCTTCGGCAGGAATTTCCTTAATAATGTTATGGCACAATAGACGAGTCTATTAATATAATGTACAACATTATAGAGCACTGGTTCCCAACCTTTTTTGTCTGGGACCCCTTTGATTTTTTTTGGACTGTGCTAAAAGTCTATAGAACTAAAGATATTTTCAAATATAATTAGTGTAGTTACTTATAATTAAAAATATAAGTGATAAAAAAAAATCTTTAATTGTATACAAAATATTGAAACATACACAGTAGTTAGACAATTCATGTACAAAGGCGAGCTTAACTCAACAATGAGTTAAATGTTAAATAAAATATTTTTAGGTTGAGTAAATAGTCATAGTCATAGTTTTTTATTGGTAAGGGATTCATAGGTATGGAGGCTTAAAAGATGACCTCAATCATAAACTAATCTAAACTAGTTTTTAAACAAATAAACACCTTGTATTTTTTTTTCATGGAAAACAGAACTTTTCTGATAAAACGTTAGGTGGTTTACACACGACGCCACTCGTTGCGGGAGAGCGGAAATGTTGAACGGTTTTCGTGTCGGTACTCCATGCAGACAGGCAGTGTGCGAGGTTGTAGTCGTGAGTTACGAGGCAGTCCTTTTTCAAAAAAGGGTAAAAATCATCCAATTACAAATCCCGCCCTTGGGCGGAGCGAGATATAGTGTCAAACAGACTTTTGCTGAACGAAACTACACCATTCCTAAGGTGCTATAAAGAGCAGGGCCAGAGCCTTCCTTTCAGACTCAAACCCATGACCTCATTTTGGTTGCAATCTCACTTTTGTTCGAAAAAATGTGTTGCGTAGTGATCCTTGCAGTGCCTCATATTCAAAGCGTCCGTGCTCGGACTCGTGTGAAAAGCGACCCAAAAATTACTTTACAGTGATAATTTACGGTTAAAAAGTTTAATGATTTTTACCCTTCACGTGTTTGCGTTCAACATTTAGGTCTTACGGACCACAAGTGGTTCGCAAAGCACGTGTTGAGAACCTATAGAGCATCGCTGTCGCCGGATTAATGAATCTCCTACCTTTGTTTATTATCCATGAATGCTTCGTGGAGAGGATTCCATAAATTATGTTGTGTTTCAGCGCGCGGTCCCCGGTAGCTCCTAATACCGTTCCTACATGAATGTTCGCGTGAATGAATTATTACCTATGTGTGTTTAACATCGTGTTTGTTGTTCATGTATTTTTCAGCGACAGATTTTTGCTGTTGATATAGTAGTTGGCTCAAAAGTTGGCCACAAACTAGTTGGGCAAAGTTGGTTGGTTGGGTCAAAAGTGCAGTAGCACTCTACTATTACATTCTTACTTAAGCTAAAGAGTGGAATTCCTTGTCGGAGTCTTTGTTTCCTGATAGCTCCAACCTAGGGGTCTTAAAGTCAGGAGTAAATAAGTTACTTGTAATGATCAGCAGTGATATCATCGCTTACCAATAGGTGGTTTAAGCGAATCTTCGTAACAAAAAAACAAATGATGACGGAGAATTGGTCACTGGTTCATGGCTGATTTAATTGTTAGCATATAATCTGTTCTGGGGCCAAGAGTTGATGCGAAAGCAGAACACCAGGGTTCTGGAACAGAGGCAAGAAGGTACGGCGGGTTGTTTAGTCAGTAGCAGTCTGAGACTGTCTTCTGCTCTGCCCAAGCATTTAATCTATTGAATATCTATTCAATAAAGAAGAATAAAAAAATAGATATATTCTTTATTGCACACCGACAGCAAAATTAAAAAAATAAATTAAAAAAAAAATGAGTAGACTATATGTGGTCTATTAAACTTCTAGTACAAAGAAATTTTAGATACAATAGAGGTGGAGTGAAATTGCATCATCCTGGCTGTATAACTATTGTTCCGCATATGTACGTGCTGTGTCTAGGTTCTTGTTTCGCTCGAGCGACCGCCGGGAAATCTGTGTATGTGCCAGAAGTGTCAGCAGATTCTGATTATTTTCTTTTCTTTTAGGTCAGGAGAACACAGAACTGCATGGCGCCGCATCGCGAGAGAGGCGGAGGTGCAGGACTCGACCGACACATGATCACGACCACTCTGTCAAGAATGGACGATTGAGCTCATGGCAAAGTAATTACAGTCACAAAGGACGATAGCTAAGACGCAACGCTTGTTGCCAGGGTCAGTCTCGGGATGGGTGACCATCTTAACATATCGAGATTCCTCTGTAGCTCGGGTAGCACTGGCAGTCGTTGGTTTCGGTTGTCACTTATATATTTTTTTCAATATGTTTTTTTTTTTGTCTGAATAATCTGTAACTACAGTCAAAAGTGTAGTTACAGATAATCAGAAGCTATGAAATCTGATAGCAATCTTGCCTAGTGGATCGTATTACTCAATTACGGCAATCGCCTAAATATGTTTTGATATCTAATTGCATCTGCTTTGATTGGAAGCTGACCTAGTTTTTTTTTTTTTTTGAAATATGTAGAAAGATACTGTTCCTTTTATTACATAGATGAAAACAATGATTTTTTACTAGCCCTGTTTTGTGGTGCAAAATCATTAAATTACTTCTCCGACTCTAGGGTAGAACGAGGCGGCATGTCAGACTTTTACTCTTTAAAACCAACCTTACCTTCTTCACTGTTGTTCTTTGCGGTCTAGGGCTACAAAAACTTTTTCTAACAATCCCTAGCCCTAAATGAGAATTCTTGTAATCTGATATCAAAAAGTTAAAAAGTATTGATATTCGTAAAAAAGTTGTTAGATACACACTCCTGTAAAAGTAATCCCGCATAGTGACAGATGACAGTTGTTATCACACCGGGTACGCTCCGTGGAGAGTCTCATCCCTCATTTAACTTTCACAACTTTAGCGTGATAACTTCCTGGACACTTGCTATTTTTCTTTGGTCTCAAGATTGCGATGTTAAATGGAATGTTTTGTAAACTTAAATAAAATGAATTTATGTCTTTAAACACTTCCCGTTTTAATTTTATTTTGAAAACTCATTGTGGATGTAAATGATTATATTCCACGTTTCCTTCCCTAACTCAACCCGTCCCGGTGGTTTATTTACGTAACAAAGAGCATGTATTCTTGAAAAATTATGTAGAACACATACATAAGCAAGTAGCACATGCTTCTGAATGTCCTGAATTAAGTGATAACAATATAACTTGGTACAGACCATTAACGTTACGACCTTACGAGCGCGTGTAATGTACTGCCTACTTATGGAAATCTAACATCATTACATGAATCTTACACTCCGACGTACAGATACATAAAAGCTCGTTCGTGCTCATCTGTTAAAGTACAATAAATCGAAAGGGCACGACGTTTGCTCGCGTTATCACACTCGATCGTAATGAGCGAATTCTGGCTGCCGAATTGTTTCGAATCCCTCGGCTGTCACGCCGCTGATGAGGGAGAGCTATCACAAAAAAGGGTAACCTCTTCGGAAATGTTCACAATATATCTGCGAGAAGTGACAATCAGTTTGCGAGTAGAATCCCGAATATTTGGGATGTTAATATCGTAAGTTGCGATTGAAAGGGTACTTGGAGAGGTCATGTTCGCCGGGTCACATCAATATATCACAATATTGTCGCAGTGAAGTACGCTATCATGTTTAGCTTGAGCTTATTACAGCATTACACGTAGGGAGGTACGTGAGAACTGCTCCGTACTATTTGCTCTTTTTCATGTTTAGTGTCGTGGAAATTAGAAAAGTTATCTTGTTTTACCAAACTCGAGAAGTTATCATAGTTTCAAGGTATAATAACATTTTTTATATGTAGGTACAGCTTGCTCAGGAATCCGTTCAAGAAAAATGTAGGAAATTTTGCGAAGATTGTCCTGATTTATTAATTAATAACGTTGTTTATCAGTTTGACGATGAAAGTAAGAAATTCCTATAAATTGCTTCTAAAGGTTTTTACGTCAAGTTTTATACTTATCGAATTAATTTAAAGCTGTGTCTTTTAAGAGAGTAAATAGCTGTCATCTAAGAAGGTTAATCTTATATTTAGAATTTTTATATTTAGTAGGTACAATAATAACAATTTAACAATATACTTGATCATAATGCGTACCTATACGAGTTTTTAAGGTTATAAACCATATGATGTTTTCTCCTTCTCTAGGATGGAGCAGGGTGTTCGGCAGGGTTCGTCAAACTTTTCTGACTAAAATCATTAATCTGTTCCCTCAACCGTTTGTCCGCTTCCTTCGCTAGCAATACTGTTTTACAGAAGGACACGACTGCCTGCCATGCCTTCTCGCCTATATATAACGAAATGGGTCGGAATTAAACGGTGGAATATGATTTCACATTGCCAACCTTGTGGAGTTTAAAAATTCACTTGACAAAATATCAGCCGTAGTAAAATTTGACCAAACCCAAATAGTCGACAGCGCGCACTGTACCTGCGCGCCTCAAGGAATTGTTAGCAAACTGTAGGGACCATAGGAACCCTGTAGAAGGGTCGAAGCCAAGAGGGGCCAAGGGTTCGATGTCTGAAAGGAAGGCCCTAGTCCTAATATAAAGGCAACGTAGGAATGGGGTGGCCTGTTTAGTCAGTAAGATTCTGATATTGTTGCTCGCTCCACCCAACGGCGAGATTCGTCATTGGATGATTTTTATTCCTACCATAAAAAACCGTAGTTAAATTAAAAAGTAAATAGTTTATTTAAGTCATTCCGTATGATTACAGTTGGTATTGGTAGCACACATAATTAACTTCATTCTGGCAGTTTTCAACCTCGCGATTTATTTACACATCCTCCTCTTGCAATATTGGCTATTAATTAATTCAGTGGAATGTGATTTTTTATTGAATTTTATACGTTCTTTGATTTAATTAATAACCAATGTGTTGGATAATGGAATGTGTCTTAAATTGTTATTCGTGGAAGGTAACCGTAAGGCATAATGGATATAGGACTTTCTAATGGTGTCTTAGGTAAACACCTTTGTTGTGCGTAAAACCTAATTATAGCACAACAAAGGTACCATATTCATTTATGGATTTGAGAAAATATTTTTTGTTCGTGATTGAAATGTGATAGCAGGTACGATGGGATTGACATCATCACAATAGTGTACGAAAAGCCTATATTATAAAGAAAAAAAACAACCAAGAGCGTCTCGGACCGCGCTCAGTGTAGGGTTCTGTTGTTTCCCGTCTGACACTCGATCTCGATCAGAGTTTGTTTATAAATGATTTTTATAACTAACTGTAGGTTATATTGCGCTATTCGTAAATTAATAAAGAAATTACAAGTTCTATACATAGGTTCTAGTAGTTCTATACGTACAATACGTATAAAATCGTGGAAAAATTTATTAACAGTGAATATAATACGTTTGGAAGTTTTAACAGACCCTTTTAAATATAAGGTGTGATAATAGTTATTTATTTATTAGCTGTCCCGGCAAACTTCGTACCGGCGATTTTTTTTTCGTTCTCACCGTTTAAACCTTCCCTGAGCTATTAAGAATATTTTAAAACCAAAATGAACCAAATAGGTCCAGCCGTTCCCGAGTTTTAGAGAGACTAACGAACAGCTATTTATTTTTATATTTAAGATTTAGTTATTTATTATAAACTTTATATGTGGAAAGGATATACATTTACAAAAACTAAGTGTAAAATGGGCGGCCTTATCACACAGGGCAATTTCTTACAGATAACCTCAACAGTTATCCTCTTCCTGTAAGATAACCGGTATAAAAAGCGTGAACATAGCCGCGGGCAATAGCTACTTATTTACAGCTATTGTTTTAAAACTGTTTTTATTTGACTGTACTTTACATATTCGAGCGAGTTGACGACAAAAATGTAGGTGAAATCAGAAGGTACCAGTGCCCTAATTCACGTAAAATTAAACAATCCCAATTCCATTGTCGTTCGATCGTAGTCCTATCCAAAATCGGTATTCACGTATTCCTTGATTGGGATTCGATAGAACGACAATCGAACGACATCGAAACGACCTCTCTTCGATCGAACGAGTTCAAAATCGGTGTCGTTCAAACTCTATTGATGGATGGGAATACGAAAATGTCAAAGTCGCTACGATATCGCTACGGTTTTCATAACGAGAATTAGGCTACAGCTCTCTCGAACGCGCGAGTTTAGCTCGAGCGAGTCGACGAACAAGTCACATAGAATTAAATTACTGATAGGTATATACACATGCTTCGCCGGCAATACAACACACTAACATTATAATAAATAACTGTTATTATGAAAGAAAAGAAAGAGAGTTATTTACGTCGGTCAAAATCATCCAATGACGTCTCCGTGCCTTTGCGTGGGCGGGAGATAATATAAGACTTTTATTAACTAAAAAACCTACTTCAGTTCCTTCGTTGTCTTCAATTCAGGGCCCCGGATATAACGTCATGATCAGACCCCAGCCCCCCTTCCCTTTTGAAAAAAAAAAATGAAAATAAAAATCAAACATACCGTAATAACAAAAATAACAACACTATAGGTAATATGAATATTTTACGTATGTGTGTATTTTTTTTAGTCACATAGTTTATTTTAGTTGAGCCTACGAGACTTCCACATTCCCTAATTCTGCCAGTCACATGACGTTCAGTTATTTCAGTCGCGGGTTAAAATATAACATTGTTTGTTGGTAGGGGCGTAGCTACTGCAGTATGCGCTCTACGTTGGGGTCCCCAAGCATTTGTATAAAAGTGCCATTTTTGTAAGCGTGTCCAGCTACGCCACTGTTTATTGGATTTATACGTAGGCCCTACCTCATCACTTTCGCCGCTTTCCATCAGGCGAGAGAACAGTTAAGAGCGAATATATCATATCTTCGTGTGCAATAGTTTACAATTTGATAGTTTGTTTTGTATGTATTAGTTTATTATTTTGTATCTAAGATTTTATTAGTGTATTGTGTATCTATGGGCCTTAGTTGCCTGTTAATACAGGATTATTATTATTATTCCGATTTTTCAGTAAAAGTACATACATTACATTATTTAAAAAAAAATCAGCGCTGTGGCTCTGTTTCACACATGAGCCCCGGCTTGTTGCTGAGCACTGGCCTTTTTGTGCGGGTGTGTATTTTTGCGCTAATAACTATAGTTGTTTTTGTTTTTTATAGTATACGCTATACTCTAGCGCAAATAAACTTAGTTTTCTTTCTTCTTCTCTTTCAAATATTTCAATAAAAAATAAAACATTTAAAAATATGAAAAATAGTATCTCACTTATATCGGGAACAGGGTCCAAGCTACCGGCGGTCAGGGCTCTAGAGAAAAAAACCAACCAGGTTTATTTTTTTTAATATAAAAAAAATATATTTAGGGATCCACCCCTCTGTTTACGGCACTTGCTGGGACTGTTTTGTCATCTTTGATACACACTATTTTAGGACGCAGACATTTTACGATGCAGTGTTAGTTTTAGTACAGAGGTACCATCGAAGACACTTCTGCCTGACCACCGCTAATTTCATTTTTGCTTGCTCACAAGAGCATGATTACAAAATCAAGCGAAATTTTTAGTGATCAGGCAGAAATGACCGCGATATTATTTACTAGACTATATTTTCCTAATAACTATTGAAAGCTAAACAGAGACCCTGTAACTCGTTACAAATATACCGCGGGTAGTGCGAACTTTACCCGCGATCTATTTGACGACCTAAACTGAATTGTTAGAGGGATGGGGCTGTATATAGTGTACAGCTCCATTCCTTACATTTTACAAAGTCACGGTAAGACTTCAGTACATCAGCCTAAAGGAGGGATTTGTCATAGGATTATTTTTCCTACCATAAAAAAACAGTACTTAAAATTTAAAATAAAGTAATTTAATTTAGTTTTTCGTAACACACATTGTATATTTAGTAACTCTAAATCCAAATTGATTGTATTTATTTAACTGGGTTAGCGGTGCCTGCCTACGCTGACGTGCGTTTATACAGAACCCGTATGTCAGTCACAGAGTCGACGCGAGTGGTTGAATTTAATTTAATATTAGCCGAAGTAAGGTCGGAGCGAGGTTCGCGCCGATCACTGCAGTGAGCTTGAAGCGAGCTCCTGATTGATATGAAAAGATAGAAAAATTTAAAATAAAGTAATTTAATATAGTTTTCGTTACACACATTGTTTATTTAGTAACTCTAAATCCAAATTGATTGTATTTATTTAACTGGGTTAGCGGTGCCTACCTACGCTGACGTGCGTTTATACAGAACCCGTATGTCAGTCACAGAGTCGACGCGAGTGGTTGAATTTAATTTAATATTAGCCGAAGTAAGGCCTCGCTCCGATCGCTGCAGTGAGCTTGAAGCGAGGTCCTGATTGATGTGAAAAGATGACGTTACGTTCACGCATTTACTTATTAAATTCCCTTCTCAGGCACGATTGATGGTCTCGTAAAAACGTTTATTTAAAATATCCTGTTGTTATTTATGATTTTATTTTTGCAAAGGAAAAATGGATTTTTGGAAAAATAATGTTATGGATATTAAAAATTCTGGTTCTCGATAGGTACTGATATAGGAACAATATACCTGGTTATTTTAGAAATAATAAAATTCCGGTTATTATAACGGATATTATAATATTGAAATTAATAAAATACAAGCAGAAATATTTATTTTTAAATTTGATTATCATTTGTTTGGCCAGGTAAAACAATAAAAACCCTTAATTACGTGCCTTTAGACTTTATCATTATCTGGAACCATTCTGGAAATTAAATATCGGTTTCGGTTACAATTTCAGTTTATTTCAGATAATAAAATTCGGCTACGGTTACGCATATTATTTTATTTCGGATATCTGATAGTTTCGGTTTTGCCTACTGTCCCCGGACGCGTAGCTTCTCATGGTCACGGCGCTCCAAGCTGACAACCTCGTCTATTACGCATATCACGTGCGTAATAGAGCGCGATACTAATATATCTCAGTTTCTCATGAGTTAACTTTCATAATAGCTATTTATCATTCCCCTGTTTTTTTTTTTTAAGAAATGCGTTTTATGTGGCTATTAGCACGGGTACTGATATTGAATATCTTATGCATGTATTATACACATAAACTTCCTCTCAAATCCCTCTATCTACTAAAAAAAATTGCATCAAAATCCGTTGCGTAGTTTTAAAGATTTAAGCATACATAGCGAGAAGCGACTATGTTTTATACTATGTAATGATGATAGAATCCAATATTAATTACCTGATCTAATAGCCGAGTGTACGCATTCTAGCAAATACAAATCGATACCGTTCAAAATTAACTACGTTTATTGTTCTATGACATTATGACGGTTCAAAAGAAATTAAATTCCAATCCTACTCATAATCCTGTTCATGTTTATAGTGTGCCTACAATAAAGTGTATATCTATCTATCTATCTATCTACTTATCCAAGCACTAACAGAAAGTTTTACACCCGTATTCACAAACGTTACTATGCGGTCTCACAGTGCTCGCGAGCGCACAGGGCAGGGTTTGTGAACTACGCAACACAAACGAACCAATCACAGAGCTCTATTTCAACACTGTGCGATTGCTTAGTCAAGGGTCGTTTGAGTATTGTTTGTGAATACGGGTGTTAGACATTTTTCAATTTCCAATTAAATCACAACAAGGCTTCGCATAGAAGGTCTTCGGCACTCACGTCGCAAACATCAAAGTCAAATGTTTCCCCTAACAAGAGCCGGTTACAGATCCATTTCCACTGGAATCACGAAGCCCGACCGAAAGCAATCAAATGAAAACTTAATGAGATTGAAAATTTGCCCGATCTGTCTTTGTTAGCGGCCCATTGTGTGGCTGCAGACTGAATCTTTGATAGATAGCGTAATTAAACATGTGATCACTAACAATGCTTTTAAAGTTGGAAAGGCAGACGAAATTCTGAAAGTGTGAGTAAGGGTTTTTTTTAGATGAGAAACCATTCATTAACTTCTCTTGCTAGGGCATAGCTAGAGGGCTTGTTATACTTTTAGTGACTTTTTGAGGTGGGAAAAATCATCTAATGACGAATCCCACCCTTGGGCGGAGCGGGAAACCGTGTCAGAATTTTACTGACTAAACGACCCACCCCATTCCTTATTAGCCCTCATACCGAGGTCGGACCTTTCTTTCAGAAACCAGACCAGGGCCCCAGTAGGCTTCGACCCCGCAGTTGGGCCTCTACATTTGCTGACAACTCCTTGAGGCGCGCAGGAACAGAGCGCGCCGTCGCGCGTCGGCGACCTGGCTTGCTAGACCGTTACCAGACGAACAACCGACCTCTATGTCCGTTCTTTGCCTTCATTCCAGGGTTTTCTTTCGCATCAGTAGGCTTCGCCCTGCGGGCTCACCGTACGATTTTGCTAAAATCTCATTCGACTCGGTCTCGGTCCTGACGGTTACAGGACGAACAAGTAAGATTACCTTTATAAAAAAAAAACTTGTTAGGAATAATATTCAAAATCGCTAAAGTAGCGATTACTCCAACAATGATACGTGTTGTCACTGTAGTATTTTACTTGAAGTTGCGTTAACGCTACATTTGTTAAATATTGTCTAAAATTCAGCAATTTCGTGTGAGTGCGCCTTTACACTTCCAAAATGTTGCTAGAAATACGAAAATCTGAGTAATGTGGTCAAATAGTAGAGTTTTACAACAGGCTGTGGTTTTTGTACGTTTTAGGAAAGGCTCCAGAGTTATCACGTATGTAGTAGTGAAAATAACATTAGCTCAGCACCTGTTTCTTTTTATACAAGCTTTTGCCGTCGACTTTACTCACGTTAAAATAGCTGGCGGATTTTTCCACGAAAGGGTGTCGAGTTGCAGTTTATCACTTTCGTGCTTTGCTTTTTGTGCTGCTAAGTAATGTAGACTTATAGCAAGAAAATTAAGAGTATGGAATTAATTATCCATTTTAAAATACTTTGGCTTTGGTCGGTGGCTATTTATGTACACGTTTGAAGATTTATGTAGTTCTTACTTCAATTTTTAAAATATATCGGTGCAGTTACATTAATTTCTTTAATCTTTTGATTTTATTGTAAAGTGAAAAGAATAATATGAAATTTGTCTTTGCTTGTTTATATTTGGTGGCAATCACCAACATAAATAAAATAAAATTTCACAGTCAATTAAACAACTATAACATTGTATGCGCCTCATGACTGTGCCAAACAGGTTCATTTCACCGATATACCCACATAGACAAATGTTGGCTGATTCTGGACTTTCAATGAACTTTTAGTGACAGGATAGATGGAGTAAATTGTTTCAAACATGAGGTACAACTAAGATTTGCTAGCGAGTTAAGTTGCTTAATCCCACCCCCCTCCCCGTCATGCGTCCAAGTCCCATACTGGGAGACATGTGTTCCATGTTGGGTGCCATAATTGCGATATTGGGTGTTATTTTCTAATCGAATATAGGCACCATGAGTCCCACGTCGGGCGCCATAAGTCCTATGTTAGGCGCCACAAGTCCCATGTTGGGTGCCATAAGTCCCAATGTTGAGCGCCACAAGTCCCATGTTGGGTGCCATAAGTCCCATGTTGGGCGCCATAAGCCCCATGTGGGTGCCATAATTCCGACATAGGCATCCTGAGTTGCACGCTGAATGCCAGAAGAACTACGCTAAACATCACTTATCCCACGTCATGCATTGTGGGTCCCATACCGGGTGTTTGTTTAACTTTCGATACCATGTTAGGCGCTATAAGTCCCACATTAGGTGTCGCTTTTCCCAAGATAGGCATAAACAAGGAGTTGTCGGAAAACCGTAGGGGCCCTACAGGGTCGAATCCTCCCGGAGCTGAGAGTTTGTGCGAAAGCGTTACACCGGGGCTCTGGGAATAAGGCAAGGAAGGTACGGGGTAGGTTCTTTAGTCAGTAAGAGTCTGACACTGTTTCCCGCTCCGCCCAAGTGTGGGATTCGTCATTCGATGATTTTTAGGTACAATAAAAAAAAGATAGGCATAATGAGTCCCTCGTTCGGTGCCACTTATTCCATGTCGAGCAAATGCTGAATGAGTTCTATCTTAAGTTGGGCACCATTTATTTACGTTTATCAAAAACAAAAGGAAACACTAATTATTGTCTGACCTGGAAACTGTGTACAATACCTTGTCATTTGCAGGTTGCAATGGCATACTTACAAACAAAAGACTGCCCCGTACGTACATAATAGGAGCCATTTAATAGAACCACAAAGTGAAACCGAATGAATACCGAGCTACGACATACAGCTCCTTTCCTTTTGTGCCGCTTTAAGAATAAAGAATTCAAAGAGTTTCTATAAGTTCATTTTAATTTCCTTGCCATAAGTTTGCTAGTAGGAATGCGGTCATTCGAATTGTCGTTAGCTTCTAGAAAGATCGCTCGTAATACCGAGTGGCGCACTTGGATTCTCGTTTTCGTAAGTGGTAGGGAACCTTGCGTTCGGTCACAGTTGTTCTTTGCGAAAAAGTACGCGTTTTTTTTTAGCTCAAAAGAGTTTTACTACTAGTGTGCTTTTAAGAATATCGAATTTTCTTTATTGAAACGTGGTTAATATATATTTTATTCTTTCAAACACACTTTAAATCACCTGAAGTTTGTAAGTGTATGTATGTTTCATGTTTGTTACTTCTTCACGCCAGAATGGCTGTACGGCATTTGACGAAACTTAGTATACAGGTCGATCAAATTCTAGAATAGTACACAGAATATTTTACTTTTATCCCAGAAGTATGTTTCCTTGGGATTATTTCTCGCATTGACATTTTGGCATTGAAGTCGCTGGCAGAACCTTGTACCCCGTATTGGTTTCTTAGTTATATATTGTACGTAGAAGAATATTGCACTGTAAAATTCTTATGGCGGTCTTAAAACAATATCTTTCCCGAATGATACCCATAAACTGTGGCTGTGAGTTCACTACAAATGCTGGAGTTGAAAAGGTCGCCTGATTGATAAATATTTGAACAACTTGCAGATATTCTGTCAATACTCAATATTTTTGAACTATCGCTATATTTCTCGGTTCTATATGAACTAAAATTAGTAATTTTCTCTGTTTAGCGAACGTCATAGTCGTACCTAAGGAAGGAAAAGGGAATTTAGGGAAGGAATTAGTGAACTAAGAAATACTTAATAAAAACTAGACTGTTCCAGTTCCAGCGCTTTTAATTCAGGTATTGAGATTGTTTGGGGGAAGGACATAAAATTTTAGGTAAGTTTTTTTTTTAAGTGAATAAAAATCATCCAATGGCATCTCCGCGCCTGTCAGACTTTTACTGACTAAAAAACCAATACCTGTTTGTTCTTTGCCTTCATTACAGGGCCCCATGTGACGTTTTAACGATAACGTATGGCCTCAGAAGGCTTCTTTTTTTAATGGGTAAAAATCATCCAATGGCATCTCCGCGAAGGTCAGACTTTTGCTGACTAAAAAACCCACTCCTATTTGTTCTTTTCCTTCATTCCAGGGCCCTCGGTGACATTTTCACAATAACCCATGGCTCCAGTGGGCTTCGACCCAGCTGGGCCTCGACGGTAGCTGGGCTTCGACAGTGGCTGAGCCTCGACAAACTAAATCATACATTTCAAACAGACACACAGAAATGGAGCTCCAACTATTTTATATTTAGGTATCTACATATACTTAGAGTACTTAAGGTAAGTAAGTACCTGCGTAAGCCGGTAATTGTACAGCTGTACAACCCCAAGGTACTCGGAGTATAAGAAATGTTCCGTAGGTATACTTCATGTATATCAAAATTAAGCACGTCCTAGAGGACTGTCAAGAGGATTTCGGGATTAAGGCTTTGTGTCGGCCATGCATCTTAATATCTCCTAAATTTAATTTCAGATGGAACAGCATTCTCTTATAAATAATTGGTCACGAATTCATAGTAAAACAATTAAATAAAGAATAAACTGTCAGTATCATAGAAAATAATGAAGTCTTTGATTCGGGTTGTATACTTTAAGAGCGCTGTCTTCTTTTATAGATTAAATTTTAAGCGGCTCTAAAACAAAGTAAAACTGTAATCAATAAGATCGAATAACGATAACGTAACAGAATTCTAATTATAAGAAGAGAAGAAAAAAAAGGTTAAGATGAAATACGGTATGAAAGCGAAGCAATAAAAAAGGCAATCAGGGGGGCGCGTATGGAGCCACGAGCACCCTGAAGGGCCCCGAGCACCCCCGAGGATCCCTGAACGGCCCCGAGGCTGAATTCTGCGGATGCGACACATCACAAGGTAATGTATTTACCCAGACCCGCTAAGTTGTTGATTGGATGATGCGGTGTTCGAAATCGAATATTTTTCTCTTCGGAATATTTGGATTTCGACGACCTACGAGCAAATGAGTTTCGGCAAAACGTTTAAGATCCCTGATGTTGTTTGCAAAAAATAAATGGTAACTTCTTTGACTTTATTTAATAAAGTCATTACCGCTGATACGCCAGTCGAAAATAAATATTGAAAGCGGAATATAATTTGAACTAAAATGACACTTTAATGCGCAGTACCAGATTTTCGGGTCTCAATCAGAGGGCGAGTGAACTTTGGAAGCAGTGGTGGCCGAGTGGTAGTTCGCGGGTTCTAATTCAAACCCAGCCAGACGCATTACTTGAACACCACTACTAACAGCCTGCACTGGGCCCGCGTGGTGGATTACGGTCCATTCCTCCTAGGAAGGAGAGCTGAGTCCCAGCTGAGGGAACATTATACGACTGATGCTATGCTATCGAAGTGCTGCACAGTGGGGGACTGCAAGTAGTAACGATGCCCAATCTAACTCAACTTATTTCCCACGTACAATAGGTACTTAGCTCTGCAGGAGCCCTTCGAAGCCTCCTGGAGCCTAGGGTGGTGCAAACTGTTACCTCGACTCCAGGAATAAGGCAAGGAAGGTAGGTACGGGGTAGGTTTTTTAGTCAGTAAAAGTCTGACACTGGTCTCCCGCTCCGCCCAAGAGCGGGCACCTACCATAAAAAAAAAACAATAGGTACTTAGCTAGAGAAACAGTTTTAGTACTCTGTTATAAAAACAAAATATGAAACAAAATTTTCCTTCAAGTGTAAAATGCGGAACTACTACTTGAAATTCTCTCAACCTTCGTCATAATAATTGTCATATTTAAAGTTCTGTTCATTATAATTATTTCATATTTATCGTAGTATTTATTAGTTTATAATATCAGCCTAAATACCTATTTTATTGTTATAAGTCACTTCATTTATATTACCATCTATTTAAAATATCTGTTACTTATTTATTATGCAGAACTACCAGTGTTGTCTTTTTTAACCCAAAGGTTGACTGGTACTTAGAGTATACCTTATAGTATTAAGTCCGCCTATGTACCACTACTGTATATGAAGTTTAAATAAAAAAAAACTATCATCGCAACAAAGTCAAAAAAACAGCACAGTAAACATTTAATGGAGTGTCTGTCAGTATTCCCATCAGGGTATAATAATTCAAGTCACAGACGATGCTATTGCTTTCTCAGAACACTTTACATGTTTCAACTTTTATTATTAACGTACGGTTTCCGCGCGACATTTTTCTTCAATTGCTCGAATGCGATCGCAGTTTAAATTTGAATTTAATCCAGTCTCGACATAAGAGAGCTTCGAGTCTTCTACTAAAATATAGACGAGACTTGAATGTAACTTGTTTAATATTAATGTAGGTTTTACCTTACTATATTCGTATGAATGTAAGAATATTAAAGAGCGGGCAACCCGAGGTACATTTTCATATAACTGCTCTTACGTGATTATGATGTTATAAAAGTACTTCTATATGAAGCCTTGCGCATTTAATCGAAATTCTAAATTATGTCACTTTTTTCAAATCTTTAAGGGTTTAATAAAATCATGTCTTTCCTGTAACAAGTTTTGTGAAAAATTCGAGTAAATCGTAGAATTTCCGAATTCCAAAAGAGTTTTCAGGAATTATCATTACATAGTATAAAACAAAGTCGCTTCACGCTGTCCCTATGTATGCTTAGATCTTTAAAACTACACAATAGATTTTGATGCAGTTTCTTTTGATAGACTTATGATAGATTATTAAAAAAAAAAAAAAAACCGTGCAAAGCTGGGGCGGGTTACTAGATATTATATATAATTATATCTTCTTTTCGCGTCACTTTTGCATCCAACATCATTTTGGATTGCGTTAAATGAAGCAACAAGCTTTTAAACCATGCGCGACGTTGACGATAGGCGAGTGAGGAAAGAACGCCTTAAGTTTTACTATGGAAAATCAAAGAAATTATCCATATAGCCAAATAGTAGGTTTTTGACACTCCGAAAAAATAACCGATTTCTTAAAAAGGAGGTTTAAGTAATTATGGGCCTTTTTACCATGGAACTGGTTTGCTAGTTCGTTTTAATTGTGGTGTATTAAAACCAAACCTTTTTTTTTCGTTTGCAAGTCGAATGTATTTTTTTTTGGTGTGGCTGACCCCAGCTTGCCCACCATCACGCATTTTAATTTGGATAACACGAAAATTTAGTCGATAATTAGTCGAAATTTGTCGCCAAATATCAGAATTTGTCGGTCAGTGGTTTAGAAGTTATAAGGGGTCATTGTGGGCCAAGCCAGTGTCAGCTGTCCCCAGCTTGCCCACATGTGTATCACAAAAACTAGAGCACCTAGCGAAGATCTGTTTTCTCCCAGATTTAGTCGCCAATAAGTCGAAATCAGTTGCCAAATCTCAGAATTTGTCGGTCAGTGGTTTAGAAGTTATAAGGGGTCATTGTGGGCCAAGCCAGAGTCAGCTGTCCCCAACTTGCCCACATGTGTATCTCAAAAACTAGGGCATCTAGCGAAGATCTGTTTTCGTCCAAATTTAGTCGGTAATGTGTCGTAATTTGTCGCTGAGTCACAGAATTTGTCGGGTTAGATACATACATAGACCAAGAGCTAGTTGGAAGATTTTACAAGAAATTGTCAAGAAAAAATATTGTAATTATAATGTGAAAATATATTTCCAATTTTTACGGTCTAATGTCCTAAGACAAGGCAGAGAGAGACAATTTTTTTCAATTTTTTTATTAAATACTTGTTTTTATGTTTAAAACATAAAAAACAATTGTTAACTTAGATTTCTTTGAAAACATTAAGCCTTGCTCTTGGTCTATTTACTGTCAAGACATACAGTCGCGTACAACTATTTTACCGAATTATAACGTTAGTTTATAATTTACGTCAGAATAATAAAACATGTTGGTTTTTTAATAAAGTTATTTATAAATTTAATACAAGACAAAAGCAAATAAATAAACTGATTACCTAATTAACCTGATTACCCGAACCACATCGTGGGTATCCAAAGATGGACGATGCCGCCGAGTTCGACCTGGACACTTACTGCAAGGGCTGGATTGAGGTGGCCCGAAACAAATATGCCCGGAAGAGGTTGGGGGAAGCCTTTGCCCTTCGGTGGGAAAGTATAGGATATAAAAAAAAATAACTATGGAAGCTACGTGGAAGCCATACTAGTAGTTAATGAAATATGAAAAATGTTCTTAGCTGTTTTTTTGACATGACATTGTGCTGGTTGCCGAGAGTGGTCTAGAGGTCCAGAACAGATTGCAGATTTGGTGGCACAGACTGGAAAGTGTTGGCCTGAAATTAAGTAGAACTAAAACGGAGTACTTGTTCTGTGATTTCGGCGGTCTCTCCGGTCCTATGGCCTTAGCTCTCGCCAGAACGCCCATACCAACCTGTTCCGACTTTAGGTACCTTGGGTCGCTTATCCAAGGGAATGGTGAGATAGACCGAGACGTAACGCATCGGATCAACGCAGGATGGATGAAATGGCGACAGGTCACGGGAACAACTTGCGACCCACGGATGCCCCATGGATGATAAGACCTGTCCTACTGTATGGATCAGAATGTTTGGCTGTGAAAAAGATGGATGAAAAAGACTGCATGCAGCGGAGATGAGAATGTTGAGATGGATGTGTGTTGTGACGAGAAGTGAGAAATGAGTAAGTATATTAGAGGAAGTCTGAAAGTGGCGCCAATGACTGAAAAGTTGGAAGGAAATCATTTGTCTTGGTATGGTCATGTGAAGAGGAGAGATGAAACGCATGTTACAAAAAAAGTTCTGGGTTTACACGTAGATGGATGGAGAGGAAGAGGGAGGCCGAAGAGATGGATGGGTTGTGTGACGCCTCACATATGAAAGAAAAGGGAGTTAGTGATAGTGTGACGGGTGACAGGACAGAGTGGAAGAACAAAACATGTCGCACCGACCCCAAGTAACATGGGATAAGTGTAGGATGATGATGATGTTCTTAGCTGTTTTTTTATGGTAGGTAAGTCATCCAATAAAAAAAAAATCATTCAATTAGCTGCTTCCCTCTCCTACTATACTCGTGCATCTGTCTCTTTCTTACTTACCCTAATTTAAACGGAGCGCAAATATCTATCCGCAAGTGACATTTTGGCCGATAAATAATTGTATATAGATTTGCTTCGGTAGGTATTTTATATTGCTTTTTATATAATTATATATATGTATATCAAAACAAACGAGCAAAGAGCATTATTCATGATCATTAAATATCATACTGTATAGGAAGTTAAGGATTTTGTACTTGCTTGTACCAATGTATGGAGAAATTAAATTCTCTAATATCTTTTTCATTGCATGCCGACAAATTCTGTGACTTAGCGACAAATTACGACACATTACCGACTAAATTTGGACGAAAACAGATCTTCGCTAGATACCCTAGTTTTTGAGATACACATGTGGGCAATCTGGGGACAGCTGACTCTGGCTTGGCCCACAATGACCCCTTATAACTTCTAAACCACTGACCGACAAATTCTGATATTTGGCGACAAATTTCTACTAATTATCGACTAAATTTTCGTGTTATCCAAATTAAAATGCGTGATGGTGGGCAAGCTAGGGTCAGCCACACTTTTTTTTGTGTAAAAAACTATTTACTTACTGAATGTTTATTAGCGTACAGAATTGTAGCTCCAATCAACTAGGATTTATATGGCATATGAATCTATGTTGATTGGGGCACCTACACTACTACTAGTGCGTAAGTAAGGTGCGTAGTATTACTACGCACCTTACGTCCTTTATAATTCTCTACGATCGAGGTCACCACTCAGACAGAAATAGGATAATCATTAGAGGTCTATGTAATAAAAGCTGAAAGTAAGCCTGCTTAATATTATTTATATTTTATTGCTATAATACGGGAATGGTTATGTCTATAATATGTTAGGCTACTTTAACGATAATTAGCTATTAGGTGGATGAATTTGTTGATGTCCTATGAGTTTCTTTTTTCTACCTATTTGTACATATTATTATTTTTAGTTTGTATATATACCTTGTCTGTATTAATATAACTATAATTATGTAAATAAGCTTATGTTTTATGGTAAAAAAATAATAATTGGGTTACTATACAATATAATAACAATATGTGCTTTGCCTTTATACCTACAGCTCAATTAGTTAAAGTGTTACCTGTTACCGGCAATGTATATATCTAAATATGTGTACTAAACATTATTAATTTTGCACTTTGCCTAGGCATTTTTTTTTAAATTGCAATAAACTAGTGCTTGACTGCGATCCCACCTGATGGTAAACAGTGATGCAATCGTTGATGGTAAGGCGCACTAGTTTATTAGGAGTCTATTCACTCTAGCCTTGAAGACACCTAAATTATAATCGGATTTTGTAAAATGCCCAATGTTTAGCCGATAACGTGCTAACGATACTATGAAAAATGAAACGATGGAGGAAACTACAACTAATAGAACGACCGGCTTCGTATACTCGCTTTACTTACTCACTCTAGCCCCGTCATCTTTTCTAACCTAACCTGCCCGTGTCGGGATGCCATAAGTTCCCAAGCTCACTGAGCTTGTTTTTAGACTAAGTTCCAGAAGTTGTCAAGGTCGATGTGATCAGCCACATAGTTTAGAGTACCTAGATTTTTGCAAAATATGTTTTATTTGTGCTCAATTTTCAACTTTTATTCCTTCATGTCATTACGCACCTAAGTAATCTACACTAATATAATAAAGAGGTAAAGTTTGTTTTTTTATTTTTTTGTTTGTAGGAGGTAATCTCTGGAACTACTGGTCCGATTGGAAAAATTTTAGCAACAATAGAAAGCTGCTTTACTCCTGAGTGACATATTTTATGTACGTGGGCGAAGCCGCGGACAAAAGCTAGTATTTACATAAACTAGAGAGGGTATAAAATGATAAACGATGGACCAAAATATCATACAATAGTAAGTCTAGACGATCTCAGCATTGTGTAGGATGACTGGACATTCTATACAATGCTTGAATTTTAGACTTTCTCGATAACACCTACATACTTGAATGGCGTAGGATACATAGAATCTTTGGATATATTATACCTACAGATTTGACAGAGGAGAAGGATACACGGGTAGCAAGCCAAAAATGCCCGTGTATCCTTCTCCTCTGTCAAATCTGTAGGTATAATGAGTGGAATTCCTTGCCGGAGTCAGTGTTTCCAGCTACAATCCGGGTATCTTTAAGTCAAGAGTGAATAGGTTACTTCTAGTGCGCTCCATCGTCGACTGCATCGTCGCTTTCCATCAGGTGAGATAGCGGTCAAGCGTGAACCTATAATCAATAAAACAAAAATATATATATCCAAAGATTTTATGTATACTACGCTATTCTTGTATATATGTCAAATCCATCCAAAGGTTGTCTTTAAAAAACTCGCTTTTACTGATAAGACCGTCCATTGTAACACTTTAGTAATTGTAAGCTCCTAATGTACTAAGTTGTGTTTGTAGTGTACCTACAATAAAGAGTAGGTATATCTAGATAGATAATAGATACAAATTACTACTCACTGTTAGCACAGTATTGGCATCTTAGATACCAAATACCTATCGACATGTTGTATCCACCAAGAATCCAATTTACACGAAATATGGATTCCGATCTGTGTCTATACCGTTATTGTGATATGGGTAAGGCAACTACGAAACAAGATTGGTAATCAAATGATTATTATCATTCTATTTTGTATTTTTGATGCCACCACCGTATTAGTAGAAAGAAAAATATTAGAATAAAGAAAGAAAGTGTTTGTTCCTGTCTCACATCCTAGTATAAAATAAAAATAGACAATGAAAGAAAGAAAATAATCATCAAAAAAGTGCGAGGTCAAAAAGACACCTAACTCAGCATACCTATAGGCCGTTCCATCAGCGGACCACAAGACTTACGGCGTTGCGCCACCGGTGCATGGTGGACATCCCACCTATACGTACAAAACGTTTTGGGAACACATTCATTGTGCGTTAAGCCAAGGTGTGGAATTCCTTACCGGAGTCTTTGTTTCCTGGTGGCTACAATCCGGGAATCTTTAAATCAAGAGTGAATAGGTTACTTCTAGGTAAGCGCGCTCTATCGTTGACCGCATCGTCGCTTTCCATCAGGTAAGATAGCTGTCAAGCACGAACCTATAATCAATAAAAATAAATATGTGCCTTGATATTATAGCAATGAAATACACTGGCAGAAATAATCAAAACCGGCCAATAGAAAATAAAAAGGAACGAGAGTGGTGTGCGGTTGACTGTATTTTAAGTAATAAAGAAAAACAGTTTATATACGCGTAATGACACAAACTTAAAACTAGTTAACAAACATAACCAATTACATAAGGAAGATGTGCGCCACATCCGCGAAAAACGGCCGAATGCTCCGCATAAAGCTATGGCTTAACGCATATTGCGATGGCCCGTGGCGATGTCGACACAAGACATCGGAGCGCTGCAGTGTGCAGGTTTAGATAAAAGAAACAAATAAAATGAAATAAAAATACAGATGAATTATAAATACATAAAAATAAGGTGACTTTCATAAAATTATATGAGGTTGCAAACTACAAACACTAACTAAGTCAGACTAAGATATATGTTCCTCTGAACTTATTATTTTAAGTGAGCACCTACTCGCTTAAAATAATAACGAAAGTATCTTAACATATTGCCAAGTTCATGTAGGCGGCGAAAGCGACTCGAATTCCACTTAGCTACAATAACAGTGGTACTATTTTTATCAAAGACCCACTTGTCTAATTAGAGTAGGAACAATAAGAGAGAAATTTCCGTGAAGTTTGTCGATAAATGAGATATTAATGTCGGTTCTCGGTAAGGTAAAGTACGTACGTAGGAACACTTGGCTAAATTGTTGACCTCGTTTCATGAAGAGTGTACGATATTAATTCTCCTGTATTGATACCCGCACCTGTTCCAAGAACTATGTAATAAAGCGTTCATCAATCGTAGGATCGGGGAATTAATGACATAGAGAGAATAGTGTTAGGTAACAATAGACTGACCTCAGTGTTAATAAAACATAGTATCTAGAATTAAGGTCAGTCTTGTCCTATTTCTTTTGAAATAGGTGTTGCTTATTAGTCCTAGAAATTCTCATTTCGTTACTACAAAAGATCAAAATAGTTCGTAACTTTTTGTCAGAGTCTTCACCAGCTTGCTGGTCTATCTTTATCTCATGGGAACAAGAAATTTGTAACCAAGATTCGATTTAAAAGAGTGTCCATGGAGTTTCTTGCACGTTCTTCTCCATAGAGATCTACGCTTTGGAACGTGCAATTTAGCTTCAATTTTGATCATTCAAAAGTGCCTGTAAATAGTATATTTGAAATAAATTATTTGAGTTTGAGTTTGGAACCTAGCGGACTCCTATCTCCAAATCCAGTTTTTAGGTTTTCGCGTCATCCGAATTCGTTCAGCAATTGAGGCGTGATTGAGCACCTATCGTATATATGATGCCTTAACTAATTATAAAAACAATTCTTATCTAACTTGGTAATCAGTTGGTATATTATTTGAGCTAAACATAAGCTAGATTTTATTATTATGCTTGATCCATAATTAAAAATATAGGATATGTTGCTACTATTTAAACTTACACCAAATAAAAATTGAACTCCAAAGACACGTCCGTAATTTAAAAAGTTACAGTCTGTTCAGTTTTAAACGTGGTTATGTGGTTATTAGACACAATTACCAGAGCTCTGCACTGGACCTTACAGTGTTGCAATAAAAACAATTACCTATTTAAAAATGTAATTATTTTGTGTTGCCAGGTGCTGCAATGCGGTGTTGCCTGACCCGATCTGAACTGGGACCGCACATGGTGCAGTGTTGTCTTACGTCACACGTTTTTTATTAGCCATGTGGGAGCAAAAAGGTGAAGGATTTATTATAAGTTGGCGAAGAAAGGGCCATTTTGTTTGAAGAGGCTGTGCTATGTAAATGTATGTGGAAAAGTTTTATTTGTACATACTTATCTGCTGCCCACAGTGCGGTTAGATTATAAATAAAGTCAAAACTTAAAACTGATCCCGCCAGGGTACGTATCTAGGTATACAGGTTTGTACTCACACATGAAAGGTTTCATACGATACTTTATTTGTTGTAGAAATTCGCAATTCAGTGAAAATTTTAAACGTCTACCGGTTACGGTTTATGAAATATAGCCCGTTGATAGACAGACGGCTACACGGATGCATGGATATCCGAGGTTTAGATAGAGTTTTAGTTTTTTGGATACGAATCCTAAATGTACTGGTATATATAAATCGTACGGAAAATAAACTCTGCATAGTTGTTGGTTTTAAAAACATGTATGTAATACAATCTGTATATAAAAATCAAAAAATATTTGAACGCATAGGTTGAGATATTTTTGACTGTTACTTACGTCGGAACCATCCAACCAATTTGCTCCGAACTGTTTTTTTTTTAATCTACGTAAACTAGTGCTAAACTATTCCATCTCATGGTAAGGACAGATGCAATCCTTGAATAAAAGCACACTACTTTATCAAAACCGTAGCTAACTAGACTTGAAGACATTTAAAAAAAATTAAAGGTAATTAAATTATTCCAGTCCTTTGATGCACGTGGTGTAAACGACAAGACGAAAGATTTGGTTCGGATCGTAGGTATATGGACATTTAACGTAAATAAGGTGGTCCGATAGGGGAACCAATTCGTCATAATATAAAGATAATAGGTATGCAAACGCCTTCGCTAAAGAGTTTAAATAATATCGAAAGGTTGGTTATAATTGGGCCAATTTTTCCAAATAAACCAACTCATCACTGAATCGAAAGCCGCTAAATATCATTTTGCAGCACCACACCATACACGTGGTTGCAGTACTCCACACACGATGGACCCTTTGGATAACATTAGAAGCTATCCAGGTGTGACGCCGAGAGCCGGACTATTAGAAAACCTAGTTCAGTATTATTAAAAAGGCTATAATACAAAAATGGTTAAAAACCATAAATGTGAACAAACAAATAAACAATACATTGTGTTTCTGGTACTACACGGTGAGTATCCGCTAGCATTATAAAAATACGTACAGTTTCCGGGTATTTAAAAAGTTTTTTGCTCCACGTCGCGGCGACCGAGGACGCTAGAAAGAAGTTCCGGGAAAAACAAGTGTCCCCTGGGCGGGTATTGTCGGCAACATGATATTGTGTTATCACAACAGTGTTTCGTGTGGCGTTATCAACTTTATAACATATTGCGCGCTTCTACTGCGAATCGGGTGCGTTTCCTTTTTTATTTTCCATAACACAATGCAGCGGTTTGCGGGGAAAACTCATTTCTCTCGCTGCAACATTTTCACAGAAATATTTTGAAAAATTGAGATATTTCATGCATTGCTATTACTGCAATTCCGTGTATTTTTAACCTTTTCTCTTGTTATATTATGTTTCACACTCAGAATTTAAATTCTGTAGGAAATCGACATCTCTCACGCATGAGAATATAAGGTAAAAAGTGTATTTTTTTTCGAAAAAAAATTAATTAAAATTGTTTGTAGTTGTTAATTTGAGAAAATCCTTTTAACCAACAAATTTGCATTATATAAACAGTTTCAGCTAAGAATACCAGACGATTGTTGCGACATGAAATAATAATATTTATTTTACATTTTTATAATACAAGTTTACTCAAAACTTACGTTACGACTTTATGCGTTGTAAGTATCGAAATACTGAAAAACTGTGTGTGGTACATAATCACACATTTCTGTATCGCCTACCTGTTTAGATTACTTAAGTTTAGTATCGGGCTGTAGTCGTAAGTAGTTCAAGTTGTGGAACTATTTGGGTCGTTCAAGATTGTTAAGCCGAGGTGCTTGCATAGCCTTAAAGTTCCCTGAATTTGGAAACAATATCTCTTCACTTACACCAGTTTAGCTATCGCACTTAAATGTTTTATTACAATGATATGCTGGTGTTTAGAAATTATATATTTTTTTTATTGATTGAAACTTTGTATATAGAAACTGTAAAAAGGTGGACTTAATAATATAACTAACGAAATCAATAGAAAAGCAATCGAGATATAATAATTTTAAACAAACATGTATATATCCCTCCATTGATGATGGACCCCTCACAAATATAGCTGTTGTCTATGGCAGTGGGTATGGGGGTAAATTTTGACATCAAATTCCATATGGCAGTTGTCTTTCTTATTTAGCTAATAAGAAACTTCGTTTTTGGTGAAGATATTTTAAAAATTCTTTCATATTTGCTTACTAGAGCTAAGATGATGTAAATAAGTTGCATATAAGAAAAAGGCATGCATATTTTTAAAAGAAATAAAAGAATTTATATTATAAAAGTTTTCGCGGCTCAGTTGGAACACGAAGAGTAACTAAAGAAACAGATCAGATTAAGTCAAGAAACGTCTGTGGCTCTCGCACCACACAGAGCAGGAAGAGACATTGATGACATCCTATCAAGAAAAAGCTGAAGTACAGCAACTGGTTTAGTATTATGATGTATTAGTGAGTATTTTTATAAGTTTTATTTTTATATAATCAAACGTTGTTTTAACCATAAGTTAGAGATTGTAAACTGGTAGATTTTCTGGTAAGATACTAAAAATGTGTAGTGCAATATTAACAATATGTGAATCAGAAGATGTTCCATCCACCCGCAGTTGTACCAATCCTAGCGTCGGCAATGACTTCTTGCACCTGGACCTGGTTCAGGCTATGATCTGGAGTGAGGAGGAATGGTAGGCGGTGGCCTCCTTCTGCGAAGCAGTAATGCTTGCCAAGGAGGCTGCACGCGCGATGGTTTATCCATGTCCACGCCCCAGCCGCCAAGACTCAACGGTGGAAGATGTGCCGTCATCGAGCAATGCGTAACTCGTGTCCGGCAGACCAAAAATCGGACAAAGTCCACCTCGTCGACAGCGCGTAGTGATCCACACGCTTCAGAAAGGCTAGAGTGAATAGGCTCTTAATAAACTAGTGCGCCTCAACATCAACGATTGCATCACTGCTTACCATCAGGTGGGATCGCAGTCAAGCACTAGTTTATAGCAATTTAAGTAATAATAATAAAGATGTCAACAAACCGTGTGCACTGAGCAGCGTCGATGCCCTCTAGGACTGCGGAGATTTTATGAAAAGGGAACCCGTAGAAGTCTGACACGAAAACCGAAATAATTCACTGGATGATATCCCACCTTAAAAAATCTGTACCAATTCTACACAATTTCTTAAGAAACAATATCCCTTCATTACGTCAAACTTCAAACTAATCCTTTGAATCCCAGGTCCTAAATTCGGCTAAGTAAGGTTCTGATGAATGCGGCTCCTGAATTTATTATGTGAAATTAATGTAAGCTATAACTGAATCAATTCGCAAGACGCACGAGGACCCGAACTAATCAGTCGAGTTGAAAACTTTACCTGCGCCACTGGATTCTTTGGAGCTAGTCCTACCTTACTATCAGTCGTTAGGAACTAACTTTACTACATATTTTCCTTGTAAAGTTATCAAACAAATAAGTGCATCATCACTTCTTTTTTCTTTCTTTTGGCTTCACGGTTTATGTATTTAGCCAGTGACAATTTTTGAGAGTATTCGGTTTAATTAATAAGGATTTATATTCTGATATTTATTATTTTGGTTTTTCACTTTGGAATGTCAGTTGCCAGTTTATTTGAAATTTTGACATGTACTAAAGAGAGTTAAAGTTTTGACTTAGAATTTAGAATCTGCTATTTAGTTGCTATGCAGCTCGGGGACCGTTATAAATTATGCACTATATTTTGTGTTAACAAAATCAATCGTCTCGCACCTACCGGATTCCCTCGCCAGGTCTACATTCGAGGCCATTCAACGCTGCATCTTTCGGTTCGCGGTCGCCAGTCCAGAACTATTCGGCCCCAACGACCATCTGTTCTGCGAGCAATGTGCCCAGCCGATTACCGCTTAGAGCGCCTTCAATTTAGCCGTAACGCCTTGCGGCAGCAGCTCGGCAGTTGTTTTCAATTCTTCGGGCTATGTCAGTAACCTAGGATATCTGTCATTTAGGAGTCAGACAGTATTTGACACTTAAGTCTCCTAACTTATGAATATCATATCTAAACGTCTCAATTACATAAATTGCGCTTCACTTAGCAGCTTCTATTCTACGCAACTACCTACATCAATCAATTAAATTGATTCATTTATTATGTAGTTAGACGAAATATTAAATCACTAGGTCTCCCACCTCACGGCGTCCTCACCTTTCGAATGTCGCAGGTTTTCACTAGACATGGTTCGGGAGGTACCTGCATCGGATTCAGGAGGAAGCGACGCCGGGGTTTCACCACTGTTTGGACCGACCGGAGGTCACGGTGGAGCACATGGTACATTTACCGCGTGTCCTGTTTGGGAAGAGCGGACGGAAGGGCGATCGGAGGCGGAAATCTCTCACGGCGGGCCTTGTTAGAGGCCATGGTCTGGAGCGAGGAATGTCAGGCGCTCGCCTCTTTCTGCGAAGCAGTAATGCTAGCAAAAAAGGAGGCCGACTACATCAAGCAAGACAACGGCGCTCACGCCACAGCCGCCGTCGCTGCCGTGTCTCCGATCCCGATTTCCCACCAGTGTAGGCGCGGGCTTGCGGACGGCGAGCAATGGGACGGACCGAGCCCAAGTCTTGGGACCAAGGGTTTATGTGAAAGCGAAATACCAGGGCCCTGGAACTAAGGCAACAAGGAACGGGGTGAGTGGTTTAGTAAATAGGTCACTGACACTGTCACCCGCTCCGCCCAATTGCGGTATTCGTCATTCGATGATTTTTACCCGACTACGGCGAAGCAAAAGGAGGGTTATGATTTTGACCTGTATGTATGTATGTATGTATGTATGTGGGTATGGATGTTCATCTGTTCCCTCGTAACTTCTAAACTACTTATCAGAATTCGACAAATGACATATCATTAGAAGCGTCTTAATTGTCCGCTGGTTATAGGCTATATGGGATTTCACAAAATCTAATGTGGCGCCCTCTAGCGGACAAAACATACGAAGTAAAAAAATAAAGTTAAGATAAATATGCCGTGTTTGGTATCATTTGAAAGCGCTTTACTTGTACATTTTGAATATATATATATTACTAGCATTTGCTTGTGACTTTACCTGTATTCATGGGCTGAGAAATCAATGAACCCAAGATTAACCTATTTAGAACTCCAAAATATGTTAAATAAAAATAAAGTTTAAAAACTAACACCCGACTACTTAAAAACACGCTCTAAAAAGTACGAAACAAGAAAACAAGAAAGCCGTGGTCGTATGCCATAAGAATAATAATTTAAAAAAAGTGGTATACGACCACGGCTTTCTTGTTTTCTTGTTTCGTACTTTTTAGAGCGTGTTTTTTTTAAGATGAGAAATTATTAAATACCTCCTGCTACGCGTGCTAAAGGATATCAGAATTTTATGGAATAAGCCGCACACATGTTTCTTCAGTTACCGCTAGCAGATGTGTACCATCGCACAGATAACTTAGCTGATTGACTTGATAGCAGCCAACTGTTCATCCGATCTTCTGGTAACCGTCCGGACCGAACTCAAGACGTTGACGGTGCTTACTGCCCCCGCACGCATTAAGGAGTTGTCAGCAAAACCGTAGGGACCCTATTGGGTCTCGACCCTACTGGGTCGAAGCCTACTGGGGCCAAGAATTCGCTTCTGAAAGAAAGGCTCGGCCCTGGTATGAAAGGCAACGTAGGAATTGGGTGGGTTTTTTAGTCAGTAAATGTCTCACACTGTTTCCTGTTCAATGATTTCTACCCGCCGAAAAAAACCCTTTACTTTAATCTCAGCTTTTTATTCACGTTATACAGTAAGAAAATACCACAAAAAACATAAGAACTAAGTTGTCGTATTGTATCACAAGATCAACAACTCTGACTCGTTACAAAGCTAAAGTAATCGTAAATAGAAATCTACGCTCTTGTTTGTTTTGTGAGCAAACAAAAAAATATTATAAAAACAGAAACCTTATTCGTAGAACGGTTGAAAGTGATTTCGATAAAAGAATAATGCGTGTACTTAACTTGATTACTTCGTTAGTGAGATTAGAAACAAGGAACACGGTGAAGCACATTTTCACGAATAAATACCATTAGCCGTAGGAAACTGTCGTTAACGTTTTTTTTTTTTTTTTTTTTTTTTTTTTTTTTTTTATGGTAGGTGAAAATCATCCAATGACGAAACCCGCTCTTGGGTGGAGCGGGAGACTAGTGTCAGACTCTTACTGACTAAAAAACCTACCCCGTACCTTCCTTGCCCTATTCCTGGAGTCGAGGTAACAGTTTCCCACTTCCCTCTAGACTCCGGGAGGCTTCGACCCTGAAGGGCCCCTGCAGTTTGCTGACAACTCCTTGAGGCGCGCGGGAACGGTGCGCGCCGTTGACGACTAGGACTCGGTCTTACAGACGACCGGACGGCGAGCTACCCATTGCTCACCGTCCGCGAGCCAGTGTCTACGGTGGCCGGATATCGGCAGGATCGCGGCGGCGACGGCTACGGCGAGTACGCCGTTGCCTTTGCCTTATGCGGTCGGCCTCCTCCTTTACGAGCATTACTGCTTCGCAGAAGGAGGCGACCGCCTGCCATTCCTCTTCGCTGCGGACCATGGCCTGAACCAGGGCCCGGCGCGAGAGGTCGCCGCCGCCGATCACCCCCACGAGGACACGGCGATGCTCTTCCCAAGCAGGGCACACCTCCACCGTGTGCTCCACCGTGTCCTCCGGGCTCGCCTCACAGTGGCGACACCCGGACGTCTCTTCCGCACGAATCCGGTGCAGGAATCTCCCGAACTTCCCATGTCCGGTGAGAACCTGCGTCATGCGGAAGGTGAGGACGCCGTGAGGTCTATCCAGCCACGCCTCAAAGAGGGGCACTACCGCTGAGATTACGGTGTGCCCAGCGCTGGGTTGCGACAGTCGCTGTTTCCACTAACTGTCGTTAACGTTTATTCTGCTTGCTGGAATTGCTTGTTCAATGAGCAGACAGCAGCTTCTACTCATTTGTTTGGACTTTATTGCATAATGGAAAGCACTATCTTTTCAGTCTTTGGGTTAGTAGAAGTGACAGTGGAATGGTTTTTTATGGTAGGCGAAAATGAAACCCGCTCTTAGGCGGAGCGGGAGACAGTGTCAGACTCTTACTGACTAAAAAACCTACCTCATTCCTTCCTTGCCTTATTCCCAGAGCACACTTTCGCACCAAACCTCGGCTCCAGAAGGCTTCGACCCTGAAGGGCCCCTACAGTTTGCTGACAGCTCCTTGAGGCGCGCGGGAATAGTGCGCGCCGTTGACGACTTGGAGACAGTGGAATGGTACAATGTCAGGTTTATGGAACCTTGGCTTTGATTGCCATGTTGTTGTAATTGCTATTGCACTTTTCATCAAGAATAGCATTCTGAAATCTGTCGAAGTCACGCTTTTTCTACCCTAAGTAAAAAAAACCAGGCAAGTGAACTCTGAAGATTTCGTACAAACTTAACTGAGAAAACAGTTAAATAGAATTTCGTAGATATTTCCAAATCGAAACAAAAAAATTATGTATGATTTACAGTTTTCAGATTTTTTCCTATATTTGTACTATGAGACCTTGCTTTATACCAAATTTCAGGATTCTAGGTCAACGGAAAGTACCTTATAAATTCTGATTCCTTTGAGGGGTCGAAATGTAGGATTTTTGCGACATAAGCAGCCGTATCTTTTTATTAATTTAGAAGTTTGATTTGTTTCACAGCTTGAAGAGACCGCAGACTTGAGTTTATTGTTTAAATTTCAACTTGATGTCTTCATGCGTTCCCGAGATGAAGGGTCTTGACAGACAGACGGTCAACAAAGTGGTCCTATAAACGTTCCGTTTATTTATTTATTATATACTTTATTGTACACTAAGACTAAAACATAACATTGAAAGGAAAACTTATAATAAAAAAAAAACATACAATCGTCGGCCTTATCGCACTCGGCGATTTCTTCCAGGCAACCCTGTATAGAAAGAAATGAAATACGGAACCTTAAAAAAGTTTAAAAGTAACACTTAATTTAGCCGTTTTTATTTGGAGGAATCCGACCTAACCATCACAGACTGCGCCATACTCTCCCATTACTTGGGCCTAAATATGCGAGATATACCTATGTTAACTACACATCTATAGTTTATTCTATTCTATTTCCTCTCTGCCGAACCCTTTGGGGGATACACACGGTTATGTTATTGCATGTTGAACGAGCAGTCAGGAACAGAGCTTGTATCAATATCTAATTAATGTCCTTTACTGTGTGCTCATGTGCGTAAGTGTAACTAAAATTAGAGATTTATATTTAGCACTTATTAGGTTAAAGCACTTATATAAAGTTATTTAAATATATATAAATATATTATAAAGCTGTAGAGTTGTGTTAATCTCAGAAACTACGACTTCGCATTGAAATATATATTTTGGCATTGGAAGTTTTGTAGACTAAAGAACATCACGCTGCAGCAACTAAAGAAGACACATGAGAAACTACGAGGGAGACCTTTTTATGGTGGAAATAAAAATAAAGTTTAAAAACTAACACCCGACTACTTAAAAACACGCTCTAAAAAGTAAATAAATAATAAATAAATAAATAACTTTATTACATATCATTTTGTCATACATAACATGACGAGGAGTCTCCAGTTAGACATAAAAATGCCTGTATTTGAAGGCTCCGCTCTTCCCTTACATTATAAATATGTAACTAGGCAAATAACAACAAACAAAACAAAAAAGAAAAGGAATAATAATAATAAAACAAAAATAAAGGTTAGAAAGAAAGTACGATAAATTGTAAATGTGCGTGAAGAATGTGTTGAAGGTGCTTGTGTGTTGAGTGTTGTGTATGTGTGTGTAATGTGTGAGAGAGGAGTTTTGAATGTATTTTGTATGATAATTAAGTCAAACGTTGCAAAAGTAATTCCGTATCTCTATAACTTAAATTTTGTAGCCATACCGTTAATATTTTTTTGCATTCAGCTTTTTTTTTATCACAGATGTAAATATATTTATTGATTTTATTATATAAGAAGGCTGACCGTTTCTTATATTGTCTGCTGGCAAATTCTGTTTTAGTCGTGGGAACGTTTACTATGCAGTGTTTTTTTTCTCTTTTCCAGTATTTTAGGGTTATATGGTGTCTCTTTGTGCATTTTGAGAATGATTAGAAGGATGTACAATTTTCTCACCGTCAACAGATTACATAATTTGTAAAGGTTTTCAGTGGAGAAAATTCTTTTTTTGAAGTACGTCACCTTCAGAATCGCTCTTTGAGCGCGTTCCAACTCTAGAAAACTAGATTTTGTTGCTCCACCCCATACCGGTATGCAGTATATTAAAACAGACTGAACTAAAGATATATAAATTTCATTTAATAGATTTCTTTTACTATTACTGACATACTTATTATTTTTATGTTTATCTACGTTTATATTCCGTGGTACAACATATCTCAGCTCTTTAAAAATCCATATTAGTTTTCGTATCCTACTCATGACTTTTTCTAGTTGAGGATACCAGGAAAGACGCTGGTCAATAATCACTCCCAGATATTTTGTATGGGTTACTTGTTGGATAGTAGGACAATTGCAGGAAGTTCCAGCCGTAGAAACGTTGCACGTGTGGATTCTTAAGTTAAGTTCTTTATCTGGTTGAATCTGATTATAAATATTAAAACAAATAAAGTTAGTTTTGCTTGTGTTCAGGGTGAGCAAATTGTTCTCTAACCAAGTTGCAATAAGAGCTAGTCCTTCTTCTGCACTACTTTTAACATCAGCCCATGTTTTCCCTGAGAAGACGACAGCTGTATCATCGGCGTACGAGAATACTTTGGCATTATTAATTCTCATACTACAGAGCTCATTAATGTAGATTAAGAAAAGCGTAGGTCCTAATACACTTCCTTGTGGTACGCCGTATGATACATCTGTGTCCTCACTAACAGCTAGTCCTAGCTTCACTTTTTGTGTTCTACCAGAAAGGTAATCCCTAAAAAGTGCCAGTGGTATTCCACGAATTCCAATAGCCTGAAGCTTGTGTAAAAGTATGGGAACAGAGACGGTGTCAAAGGCTTTTTTTAGATCTAAAAAAACCTTTTTTGTAAAAACCTTTTTTTTTGCCAAATGTATGGCAACCGCCATACATTTGTTTCCTTTATCGAGCTGTTCAGTTACTAAAGAACTTAGTGCTATCACAGCATCTTCAGTTGATTTTTTTTGCCTAAATCCAAATTGAGAAGGTGACAGAATATCGAATCTATTTACGTACTGCAGGAGGCGAGTGTTTATTAATTTTTCTATAATTTTTGAAATTGCTGTTAGCACGGAAATAGGTCGATAATTACTAACATCATCTCTGTTACCACCCTTGTACACAGGTGTAATAATAGATTTCTTTAATGAGGCTGGAAAAATACCTTTTTGAAAACATAGATTGGCCAGGTGAGTGATAACTGGTACAACTTCATTTTTAGCGAGTTTCAAAAAGGTAGTGGGTATATTGTCCCATCCTGGGGCACTTTCAGATCTTAAATTCATAAGCGTAGTACAAACTTCGGATTGATCAGTATCCAGAAGTACCATTGAGTTTAAGTGTGATGGGGTTTTACTTAGGGGTTTACTTAATAGATTAGTGCGAGATGTTATAATTTGGGACAGCTCACTGCCTATACTTGCAAAGTATTTATTTATAAAGTTAACGGATTCTATGGGAGATGATTTAACCTGCAATAATTCTAAGTTATCTGTTCGGGATTTATTAGTGTAAGTTATATTTTTTACATTTTTCCAAAGAAGTCTATTGTTTGTGATAGCATTAGTAATTTGTTCCCTATTATATTTTCGTTTTAATTTTTTAATAAGATTATTGCAATAGTTCCTATATCGCGAATACGTCATTTTAGCAATTTCATTGTGAGGATCACTTCGTGCTTTTTTCTGTAACGCATTACGATTCCGAATACATCTTAGAATACCTTGAGTAATCCAGGGTTTTAATAAACGTTTACTGCTTGATATAGTAATAGTGTGTGTATTAGCAGTTAAAGACTCTGTCATTTTTTCTATTAATGACATTGTAACCACACTAGGGTCATCAATAAATAGAAGTTCAGCTAAATTTTTGTTTTGCAAATAGAGGAGAGCACTATCAAAATCTATAGTGGTCTTAATTTTAACTGGAGCGATACTGTCTTTTGTTTTTGCCAAAGAAAGAAAGATGGTATAGTGGTCTGTAGTGGTGGTGCGCAAAACAGCTATAAATGCGGAGTTCTGTCATTTTTTCTATTAATGACATTGTAACCACACTAGGGTCATCAATAAATAGAAGTTCAGCTAAATTTTTGTTTTGCAAATAGAGGAGAGCACTATCAAAATCTATAGTGGTCTTAATTTTAACTGGAGCGATACTGTCTTTTGTTTTTGCCAAAGAAAGAAAGATGGTATAGTGGTCTGTAGTGGTGGTGCGCAAAACAGCTATAAATGCGGAGTTCTGTTTTGGATTAATTTTTAGCATAAAATGATCAAGACAATTCATTTCTCTAGTGGGTAATGAATGCCCTGCCAGAATTCCATATGACGATAACATAGTTAGGTAGTTGATTCTATTTTTGCGTTCGTAATATTGTTCGGTGTCCTTGGCTCTCAAGTTTATATTTATATCCCCCGTGATAGCAATGTTTCTTTTTTTTACATTTAATGATTCCAAATGTGAGCCGAGAGAGTCAATAAAACAATCTGCGCTTAAATTTGCCGGGGATCTATATACACCAAGGACAATGTTATTTAATACCTCTATTTGAAGACAAGATGCGTGTAAGAGTTTAATTTCTGTAACTTTGTGTTTTAAAGTCTTTTTTACGTACGCGACGACTCCATCATGTCTATTCGAAAGGTTTGTGGTATAGTAGCAATTGTAATTATCCAGTTGTGGAACAGGTTTATTTAAATTAAGTTGGCATTCCGTTAATATAATGGTGTCTGTTTCAAATTTAAGACTAGACAATGTAAGTAAAAAGTCATCAAAATTGCAGTAAATGCTTCTAATGTTCTGGGAAATAATAGTGAAGTCAGTTTTGTGTATATGTGTATGTTTTTCAAGGTCTGTACAATCGCATGTGATCGATTTGGCAAGCTGTATGTTGTCAATTTCATGAAGTGTTTGTAATGATTCACACGTTGCAGCCATTTTTTAAATATGTAATACTTTTCCTTGCAAACCATTGCTTAACAAGTGTGTAGTGTATCGGTATGATGTTTGTGTTAGTATTATATGTATGTGAGTTAGTGTTTGTTTGGTCATACATTTTGAGAATGTGTTTATAGTAGCAGTGGGGTCCAAAGTGATTAATGTAAAAATACATGTTTTTTTGTTTTATGTAGGTGAGTGTACATTTAAAAGTGATACAATTATCGTTACAAGCTATTAAAATTATAAAAACCAAAATATTTAAATGGTGAAAACAGTAAAATTCATAGTTTATTTTGAATACTGGCGAGATCATGCTCCGATTTGATCTGCACGCGTTCATTATTTTTGAAACGTAGAAAAACCGCTCCACGAAAAATCCAGCATGTAAAGCCATTTGCTTTAGCAAATTCACGGACTTGAGAGAATAATTTGGCAGTCTTTTTTGTTATACTCTCTGACACATAGATGGGCTTCTTTTCACTTTTCAAGTTAAAATGCTCAGTATGTAGCTTATCACATAATTGCTTGTCTTTGTTGAATTTTTTGTAGCTGTTAGAACCCTTTCTTTCCCTAGTACTGTAGAAAACTCGGCAATGATAGTACCTGTGCCATTCACTTTTTTTAATTTATTATTCTTATGGCATACGACCACGGCTTTCTTGTTTTCTTGTTTCGTACTTTTTAGAGCGTGTTTTTAAGTAGTCGGGTGTTAGTTTTTAAACTTTATTTTTATTTCCACCATAAAAAGGTCTCCCTCGTAGTTTCTCATGTGTCTTCTTTAGTTGCTGCAGCGTGATGTTCTTTAGTCTACAAAACTTCCAATGCCAAAATATATATTTCAATGCGAAGTCGTAGTTTCTGAGATTAACACAACTCTACAGCTTTATAATATATTTATATATATTTAAATAACTTTATATAAGTGCTTTAACCTAATAAGTGCTAAATATAAATCTCTAATTTTAGTTACACTTACGCACATGAGCACACAGTAAAGGACATTAATTAGATATTGATACAAGCTCTGTTCCTGACTGCTCGTTCAACATGCAATAACATAACCGTGTGTATCCCCCAAAGGGTTCGGCAGAGAGGAAATAGAATAGAATAAACTATAGATGTGTAGTTAACATATATCTCGCATATTTAGGCCCAAGTAATGGGAGAGTATGGCGCAGTCGGTGATGGTGGGATAGGTCGGATTCCTCCATATAAAAACGGCCAAAGTAAGTGTTACTTTTAGACTGCTACAGGGTTCCGTACCTCAAAAAATAAAAACGGAACTTTTATAGGACCATTTTGTCGTCCGTATATCTGTCAAGACCCTTCATTTAATTTGTAAAAATTTAAACCATATACTTAAGTCTGCGGTCCCTTGAAGGTGTGAAACAAATCAAACTTCTAAATTAACAAAAAAAAATATGGCGTCTGATGTCGCAAAAACCATTTCGACCCCTCAAAGGAATCAAAATTCATAGGGTACTTCCCGTTGACCTAGAATCCTGAAATTTGGCATAAAGCAAGGTCTTATAGTACAAATATAGGAAATAATGCATTTGCCCGGTTTTTTACTTAGGGTAGAAAAAGCGTGCTGGGTCACGGTAGATTTCAGAATGCTATTTTTTTATGGTGGGAAATATCTAATGACGAATCCCCCCTTGGGCGGGTGCGGGAAACAGTGTCAGTCTCTTACTGACTAAACGACCTACTCCTTTCCTTCTTAGCCTTCATACTAGGGTCAGACCTTCCTTTCAGAAGCCGACCCGGGGGCCCAGTAGGCTTCGGCCCTGCAGTTGGGCCTATTCATTTCAGAATGCTATTCTTGATGAAAAGTGCGATAACAATTACAACACAGGAATCGAAAGCCAAGGTTCCATGAAAACCTGACATTGCACCATTCTACTGTCACTACTACTAACCCAAAGACTGGAAACGGAAAGATAGTGCTTTCCATTATGCAATAAAGTCCAAACAAATGAGTAGAAGCTGCTGTCTGCTCATTGAACAAGCAATTCCAGCAAGCAGAATAAACGTTAACGACAGTTTCCTACGGCTAATGGTATTTATTCGTGAAAATGTGCTTCACCGTGTTCCTTGTTTCTAATCTCACTAACGAAGTAATCAAGTTAAGTACACGCATTATTCTTTTATCGAAATCACTTTCAACCAACCATTCTACGTTATTCGGTTTCTGTTTTTATAATATTTTTTGTTTGCTCACAAAACAAACAAGAGCGTAGATTTCTATTTACGATTACTTTAGCTTTGTAACGAGTCAGAGTTGTTGATCTTGTGATACAATACGACAACTTAGTTCTTATGTTTTTTTGTGGTATTTTCTTACTGTATAACGTGAATAAAAAGCTGAGATTAAAGTAAAGGGTTTTTTTTCGGTGGTTAAATATTATTGATCAAGAAAGAGCGTCAGATTTTTACTGACTAAAAAACCCACCCAGTAGGTACTAGGTTGCCTGTCATACCAGGGCTGAGCCTTTCTTTCAGAAGCTTGGCCCCGGTAGGCTTCGACCCTGCTGCCTGCGGAAGCAGGTTTTACTGGCTAAAACCCATTCTAGTGTTATGTTATTTCTTTGCCTTGCGGTTCAGGACCCCGGGATCTGTTTTGGGTAACCTATGGCCCTAGAAGTCTTTGGGCGTAATGGGCCCCTAAGGTTTGGCTAACATCTCTTTGAGGCGTACCTGGAACACCCATGTACCGGCCATCGGATTACGAGCTCAATCTCCGTATGCCCTGCCGACGGTGACCGGACCGGGGTAAGGCTCCAGGCTCCCCAGCCTGGAGCCTGGAGCGAGTGAGTGAGGACTGAGCGAGTGAGAAAGTCCGTTCCCTCACGCGTGCGGCCGCCTCCTTGGCTAACATTACAGAAGAAGGACAAACGCCTTAAAACATTCACTTTCTTTTTTCTATGTGTTCATAAAAGAGATTAAGCTTATCGTTTCAAGAACAACCTTAAAAATAAATCCAGAATTCCAGCTTAAAAAACTAATCTCGGTTTTCCAAGAGAATACGAACTGTTTTTTAATGTCAATATTAAAGCAGGCATTATATCCAGTCTGATGAAACTAGAACATATTGCTACCCATTATTTAATATTGTAGGTCTAACTACCATTATCGCGAGCATTGTTACAGAAAAAAATGTTGCCCGAAAAAAGTGTTGGCTATATTTCTATGTGTTGCCAACGTGTGGGCGGCAATAATCGTTTATTATCCAATGAACCGTGTCGTGTGCTCTTAACCGAACTTTTAATTTAATGTCTACAGTCTGGTCGGCGCACTCAACCGAGGCTTAGAGACCGCTAACGAGTTACACTAACTGGGAAAAACTATTTGATTACGTCTTATTTGGATAGTTAGTATTCATTAATATTACATATAAATATGTTTTTTTTTATTCATTATAGGTTCGCGCTTGACCGCTATCTAACCTGATAGAAAGAGACGATGCGATCGACGATGGAGCGCGCTTACCTATAAGTAACCTATTCACTCTTGACTTAAAAATTCCCGGATTGTAGTCATCAGGAAACATAGACTCCGGCAAGAAATTCCACTCCTTGGCTTTACGCACTGAATAATGAATTTGTTCCCAAAACGTTTTGTTTTTACAATAAAAAATAAATAAAATATAAAAAAAAAACATAAAAAATTGTAACCCAGCGGTATTGGGAACAGGGTTATTATTATCATGTTATTTAGATCCCTTTCGTTAGTCCGCTCTTTTTCGTCTTTAGCCACTTCTGGCCAATCCTTAAGGTGGTCCAAATCATCACGCTATCTACTTCTGGGCCACGTTACCACGACGTCAGCTTTTGCTGTACGGAATCCACTCAGTGACTGCCTTCGCCCAATTTTGTTCCGACCTGCGGCATATGGAAACTATCCAGTTCCAGTTAGCAATATATTCGGTTCAAAGTACTACCGAAAACAGCATGTAAATTGTTCTGTTTATATTTTCAGACAGGTAGATACACAAAGTTTCAATATAAGCCGAATAGGAAAATATGATGCGAACTAACCCGAGCAATGCAAATCCGAGCTGAAAATTCAAAAGTTCATCGAGGTACCTAACCGAGTTGCGGTGTGAATATTTTATTTGAAAACGTGTGAGCGAGGACTAACAACTGTGAGTAAAGGTCTTTTCATATTGCAGTATTAAATTATCCGGCGCCACCCGTAGCAAAAACACACCCGAAAATAATAAAAAGGATGCATTTTGCGGCGCTTTTTGCTCATATCAGCAAGCATTTGGCAACAGCCGTTACTAAAATGAGATTCGTAAGAGATTCAGAGATGAAAGATGCAAAGTTCTATATGATAATATGTAACGAGAAAGTAATCACAGTGCCAACAAGTGCCAATATCGAAAACAAACGATAGGATGAATAACACAGCATTGTTTTTTTTTGACAAAAGAGTTTTGTTTCAAAACACAGGCTTAAAATTCAATTTCAACGTTAAGCCGCCGTTGGAACATTGAAAAAAAAACTACAGAGTATTCACACATATTCACAGAATGATTAAAGAATTCGTTTTGGATTAGAAATTCAAAACATTTCACTGCGAAGCAACGAACTCTATTACCATAAAGTTCTGGCTATAAAAGGTCATGTAGTTATTAATCTATCTCCCACAGAAGCCATTCAGTTTACGGTGAAATGATTGCATCAGTCAGGAGCACTCCCAGACGGCCTGGGGGCACAGAATCTGTCTACGGCTTGTAACGGTTTTATTGCCGCCAGACTGGGAGCAAACACCCCCGCCCCACCTCCCACCACCCCGCCGAATACGACTGCAAAATATTTTCAACTAATAATTGTGTTAGTGTGAAATATTTTTCATAATTTATTAGTTTTTCTTCGACGCTTTCGGTTTATGGTTCTAAGTTCTATTGATCTACCAGACAGGCGGTTTTGGATGTAAGTTTTAAAGTGTTGATGTTTTTTTCTTTTGAATTATGAAATAATTTCTCCTGCTCTGTGTGAAGGGACAAGGAGTATTACAGTTTTATTGTTACATCCGTGTTCCTCGTGAACTCTTTCAAACCATCCCGCGCTAGTATCGGTGTCCGTGTCGATCTTAGAGTTAAGTATAAGTTGTGTCGACGAGTGTAGGCATAGCTTTCACGATTTTCAGATACCTTCTATTTGAGGGATAAAGATACTCCTATGTGAAAAGCTCAGTAGGATTTCGAACCTAATATGAAAATCCCGAAATTAATGGTAATAACCAAAATTGCCCAAACATGAATAATATTTATGTTATTATTTTTTTTTTAAATAATAAAGAAATAAAAAAAAATTAATTGGTTAAAATAATGGCTGTATGTACGAAATATTATCGACAGAATTAAATGGCTTTTTGTACCACATGCTATAACATTTTTGATGTAGTTACAAACAAATATTAAAATTGTGAAAACATTGGACGATGTTTTCAGTTATTTTGTTAGTGTGCTTAGGTCAGGGTGCTGACCTCATATAATCTCTTTTACGCCTTTTGTTTAGTCTATTCTAACTAAGCTGGGATTACAGTGGGATTACGGATGATCTAGCCAACATTTAATATAGTTTTATCTTACTTAATTATTCTTTGCTACATAGCAAAAAGCACAGAGTAATTTTAAAATTTAGTTATTTTTTTGCTTTTTATTCCACTGTGTTTCCGACATTCAGTGCACATTTCCAAGAATAGGAAATGGCGTAATATATTAATCATTCCCTGATTCAAATAAAAGAAGGGTGAATTGCGAATTTCAAGTGAAAATATTATAAAGTGGCGGCGCATGGCGGGGCACAGCGGGGCACGGGGGGGTCGGTGAGAACAGCAGATATAAAGAGTTCAGTGAGGCGGTGAAACAAGTTTTTGCTGGGGTGTTCCAACGCACAAAGCATCCAAATTCGAACAGGGTGTAACTTTAACTCAAATGCAACTTCAAGGTTCATTTTCATAGAGAAATCAACTTGAATGATAGCTTTATCATTCAAGCTGATTTCTCCTTGCAATTATCGGCCTTAGCTGCTTAGCTACTAGTTTTTAGTCAGTAAATAATCTGATAAAATTCTCATTGCGCCACCCAGAACGAAAAAAAGCTATCTGCAGATTTCATGTCTAAAAAAATCTATTTTCATGATCGATAGAGCTTGCATGCAGGGTGCGGGGGACTTCTGTGACGCATGCCGTAGGGCAAACAGTCGTTTTCATTAGTCGATACATTTATACAAAGACCTGTATAGTTTTGTGTGTAAGCTGTGAGCAGGCATACCTCAAGCGTATAATGACGAATACACGTCAATAAAGCTATATAGCATTAACCATTTAATGTTCCCACTGCTGGGACACAGGCCTCCTCTCTAAGAGAGGGAATGGGCCGAAATCCACCACGCGGGGCTTTATGGGTTGATGGATGTCACATGTAATAAGAATTTTTGGTTCTAGGAGATGCCAGTTTCCACACCATGGTTTTCTTCGCCGTTTTGAGAGCAGTGGTGATGAAACAAATTACAGAAAGTAATGCGTCTGGCTGGGTTTGAACCCGTGACTTACTACACGTAAGTAAGTGGATCTTTACCACTCGGCCTCCACTACTCTCAGTTACAGGTAGGGTAGGTATTGTAATATTAATTAATATCCATCTTACTTTCCTTTCAACCTAGTTATAGACCCACGAAAATGACCCTCTAGAACAGCTTGAAGTATTCTTACCGTCGACTAACATAACTTCATAACCATTCACAACTCAAACTAAACTTTACAAAACGGAACTAACAACAAATTCTTTTAGTTTCCACGTGATTAATTCCGGCTGTAGCCACAGTCTCGCGGCTCTATCTATCTCTATCTATCTTCGTAGCCACCAACTCTATTACCGCTAATTCTTCGGCGCCATTATTTTTGTGCTGACGCAATTACTGGACCGTTAAATGTTTATACCTTGCTCATAACTGGCTCTAGTCCGATCGTGTTTTGTTTTTGCAGAACAGACAATTTATGTGGAGTAATTCGTTTTAGGCCAGTTACTTCCACCGTATTTTGAGGTTTTCCGAGTTCCATGCTATTTTTGTTAAATCTTTTGAAGTTGAAAACGTGGTTTTACACTATGGATATGATATAGACTAGCATAGCCTCACAAGTTCCCAAAAATTTTAGGCACAGTACAATGTTTGCATTTAATCTTTCAGTGTACGAGCATGTCCAACATGCAGACGATATATTTTTTTGAGGTAGGCAATCATTCAATGAAGTTTTCATTAGTAAGATCAAGGGTGGAGAGGGAGGGAGTGTCAGAACCCACACCAGTGTTGTTTAGTTACCTTTTGCGTTCTGGGACCACGGTTTCCGTTACATAAATTCCCCTTGGCCCCAGCGGGCATCGGTCCTGTCGGGTCCCTACGGTTAGCTGCCATCTCTTTGAAGAGTACGTGGGACACTAAGCGCCGACAACTCGGTCTCGATCCTTATGGCTTATCGGACAGCGGGACGGCGAGATACCCATTGCTGGTAGACGGGAATCGCCCACCGAACTGCGACAGCCTTTTACGTTTTAAAAGAGTTACTATATAGGTCTACTGCAGTACGTCTAAAGACAGCCAAATCACATTAAAATATAGCAACTCTCATTTAAAGTTACAGTCCTGGGGGCTTAGACAAAGTCACATTCTCACTAACGATGACGAAATTCGAAACTCCGAAATGTATGGAACTGACATATGCCTTCGAAAAGTCACGTGGTCAAACGTTTTCGATTCGCTAATTGTTAGCAGTTGTTTATACGTCAAATTTGACGTTTTAATTCGATAACCATAGCCAAGAAGTTGTTATTTTATCGAACCAACATTTTGACTTATCGATATGTTAGTCGATGTCACTTTGTCTACCATTTTGTGGTCGACATCGTGTGGCGAAATCGAACTTAGAAATGAATTCGACACGGAGCGATTGCCACTTGTCTAGGGCCCCTGTTTAAAATTTTATTGTGTTAACTATTTTTTTTTAGTAGACACTATCACACAGCGCCGTCTAGTCTCAAGCTAAGCAGAGCTTATGTTATGAATACTAGACGACTGATAAACATACTTAAGTATATATTTCTAAATATATACATATATTAATTAATTATTGTCTATCTTATGTATCTATATTATTAAGTTTCTGTATGGTTGTCTCATATTTTGTGGATAAAGTTTTTAATATTTATTCTAATTTGTAAATATTTCAGTACCTAATCGTATTAAGAAACAAAGTAAATTATAATTGGGTCGGTTGCTTATCGTAGCACTTAGCGGAACGAGCTACTGTTGCGATAATCCCGGCATTGTCTCCCATTTACCGATGACAGCCAGATCTCTGCTTAGAATAGTACCTCGGAACAGTGTTCCTTGATAATGTGCCAAAGTGCTCGGTACACACGTGTCGGTAATAAAGGCGGGTTCACACTGCGGGTCGTGTTATGCGTGTCGACGTGTATTGAGGCGCAGTTCTGTGTCATTACCACGGGACGTAATCCTGGCGTACCTATAGTGGTGTGTCGTGAAATGTTGGGTATTTTCTGGCGGTTGTATCTATGTGGATTGTGGAGTACCTGGGACCTACTTGTATTTGATACTAGGTTTAGTTTAATATGTTAATTTGTATTGTTTGATTGAGAGGAACGTAATAAGGTATTTATTAATGTCTGACTTACGGATAGATATTCATGAGTTGTGTGTATCCGCAAATACTTTGAAAGTATTTTATGCGAATAATAATAGGTTAATGATGTTTATGTGTTCTTGTTACAATACTTACCAGTTTTGTAGGTAAGTTTTTTGGTACGTACAGATTATTCAATATCCGTATATTTTATTTGAAGTAAGAAATCATCAAATAACTTCAGCTTTGGGTGACTAAAATACACCTGCGTTCCTTGAGTTCCAAACCCGCAGTAAATACTTCGAATAATCACGTAGATGTATTCGTACCTATATCTGAAAGACATATTTCATTTTATTTCCATTATTCAAATATGTAAGTGGAGCATATGTTTTCTATTCCATATCTCTGTAGCTCTATCATGCAAATGACAAAAGGCAATAAAAATGAATGTCCTTACAAAGCATTAGTGCTCAGTAATAACGAGAAAATAACATAAGTAGTGATGTAACTAGAAGGTTTTCCTATTCTCCCGCTCACAAATAAGTCGTTCCGAGTACCAGCCAATTGTATTTGAATCCTCTCGAACTCGAGACGACTAGCCTTTTCGTCGCTTCTTTGTGATTTCGTATTTTTGTAATTTCGATGCCTATTTGCTTGTTGAGTTTGTATGCTAGACCCGAGTACAATATGTATGTATGTACCTATGTGATACTCGGGTACCTACATGTACCACGTATCGGGTACATGGATAAATGTTATATGCGGGTATGTGGAAATAAATCAGTTGTCAATCGAAATCGCAATTTCATTCGTTGCTCCCGCTATTATCGTTTGTAAAATGAAATGGATAGTAGTGAAAAAAATGTTAACGCCACACTATATCTGAGTTGAGCGAACGTTTCGGAATACTATGAATTCGTATCATTAGCGATTGTGGTCATTTTTAGAATTTACAAATCTTTAAATAGCTCTAATACATGTTGACATGTTTACTTCATTATAAAACAAAGCCCCTTACCGCGTCTATCTGACGCTTTTCGATAAACTCTTAAAATAATATATGGATTTTCATGCGGTGATTCATGAGTAAGGTTTAGATAATACATGGAGAAAAGTTGAGCGTTCCATTGATTTCTAAATAAAACATAGCTAGTCATAAAATAACAAATCCATATTAGCTAGCCAATCGGAAATTGGACGGCAGAAAATGCACTGATATTGGCCAAAAGAGTAATAAAAAGGCAGTACACAAAGGTGTTGTTGTGTTATGTTGCAAATATTGCTATCTAGAAGAATCTGTTTCAATTTTCAATATCGTAATTAAGAACACGCAACTACCCGCAGGCACCAGCGTTGCGGCACCTATATTTGGAAGCCAAGGAATTCTTGAAAGAGTTCCCGTGGTTCTGAAACGGACAAAGGACGCCTGAAGGTCACAGGTGGACTTAAATCAGTAAAAGTCTGATATGCCCTCTGGTTCCATCTCAGAGTGGGAGAAATCTGATGATTTCTGAGCTCAAAAGAAGAGGTTATTTGCCCTATCGGATATAACAAAACAATCCATGGCGTGCAGTTTGATCAGTCAGCATGGCGACCGAGGTACTCGAAGGCCTGCAGCCAAGACACGTACAACCCGTTCAGCACATACCACCGTAAATAAATGGGTTTAGAGGTATGTGGCACAGGGAGAATAGCCCCGGAAACCTCCGTTTACAAGGGAGGATCCTAAGACTATGTAGGTGTGTATGTTTCTTACTCCTTCATGCTCCAACGGGTGAATGGATTTGGATAAAATGGGCACATGGATAGAACATGACCTGGATAAGGATATGTTATGACGTTTTTATCCCGGAGGATGTCTTATGAGAATTATTTACTTTTACGTGAAGCTGTCAGCGGACAGAAGCTAGTCTTTATCTATATTTCTATTCTTCTTCTTTTCAGTTGTACACTCTTGGAGGAATGGTCGTGGTCCTGGATCTTTTTGTAGGTTGGTTGCGGCTTTGCGAGACTCCTCCATCTCTCTCTGTTCAGAGCACTTCTTGTACATTCAAGGAGGAAATACTTCACACTTAGGTAGAAATATTATTTTTTAGATGCACGTGGGTGAAGTTGCTAGCACAAGTTATTCTTTCGTAAAATACACCTACAAGTTGTAAGTTTATTCTTTTGTGAAAATAACCTTGTTCTTGTTTTTGTGTTACATATTTAGATTATATGAAATTGTTTCACCAAGGATTTGTTTGGTTTGGAGCCCACGGCTGAGAACTACTATTAGAATACCTACCTTACTTTTTCCAACGTTATTTTTATATCCCTTGTATATACTCCATTTAAAATAAAATTAGGCAGAACCTTTTTTTACATTCTGTTTAACCGGTTTTGAGTTTTATTACGTTGAATGACAAATGGCGGATACAGTGAATAGTATTTAATTAATAGGTTTTTTAACGACTTTTTGCTTTTAATGCCTACGGAATAGAAGTTAAAATCGGTTGAACAGACAGTATAAAACATTTATTTATTTTTGTTTATTTATTGAGAAAAAATTATAACGCCTTTACAGACGCGTCCAAGGCGATGCTATAACCGACACTTAAAGTAGGTACATGTTAATTTTCTGAATATCTACTTAAATACAATTATGTATAAAAATTATGTAATAAGTCCGGCAAAACGTATCTTTAAATGTCTAATCTTAGGTGAAAATGGTAGGTATAGAACGGTAACTATGCGACCTGCAAAATATAATACCTTACGAACATATGATATACAATTCATAAGTGTGTGTGTGTGTGTGTTGTTTTGTATTGTCTACGATAAGCCTACAGTCTATTCTTTGCCGAAAATCTCGCCGCGTAATTCTTAAGTCTGACTTTGTATAAGCCTATAGATTAAACAGCGACACAAAAGCCGTCGGCATTCATCTGTGCGATAATCCGTTTAGTATTGTGCCGAATGTCGGTTATATTTCATCGAGATCGTTTATTGTAGCATTCCACAATGATCCCAGACGTTTACGATCTTATGAGACAATGGAGATTAATTGTTACCGATCATGGAGCGATACATGTAAATAGATACATGTATACCAATAGTAGCTAGATGCGCCGAATATTGGTTTCACCGAATACGAATACCTCAAAATTCTGCCGAATATTCGGCGCATCTCTATTCAATTGGAAATCTAAACAGCAGTCTAAAGGAGGTCCTGGGTTCGATTTTCAGGACAAGCTATGTTTTAATATTTGTTTTAGACTAGCTGGTGCCCGCGACTTCATTCATGTCAAACTCTTATTTAGCACAAGCCCATTTAGTTAAGGTTACAAAAAGATTTACTTTTGCGAGAAACCCTATTTATTTTTCATTTAAACAACTGCTTATAACATCAGCTATTTACCAATGAAAGTCTCAGTAAGATCGATCCAACCCCCTTTAGCCCCCTTTACGATCGTTTTGTTGACGTCGAACGCTCTGAATTCCTTTTTTCTGACCTGACTGAGCGTTGATGTGCGTAGATGACGTGAAAAAAAAATTGGGGTCGTAACCAACTCAAAGCGTTCGACGATATTTTACGAAAGTATCGTAACTTGACTAAACTACTGCCCTCCTAGGCAGTGGTTTCAGATATAATCTACAGACAGTCCTTGGCAGTCCAAATGGGTTATCCAACACTAAAAGATTTTTTTTTTTAAACTAAAAGATTAACTAAAAGATTTTTGAATTTAATCAATTAGTTTCCGAGATTAGCACATTCAAACAAACAATCCAACAAACTAAGCTTTATAATATTAGAAGACAAGTTAAACACAAACAGGCGCGCCAAACTGTGCTAGTTCGAGTATTTGTGCCAATTTGTGAACTTAGTTAGTTCAATCAAGTACCACTTGACAATTAAGGCGGATTGAGTGACGTCATTACTCATGCAGCCCTACGTAATCACATTACTAACGAACACGTATCACACATAATTGGGCAACCCCTTTAACTTAATAATACTGATCGATTTTAGCTTAACTTTTAAGATTGGCCAACGAGATTTTAACCCTGTGGTTTCTATCGGAGAAACCTTCAGTTGTGTGTGTTTTTAGCATCAGACGTGATCGCAATTAGTTAGTTAATTATTTCTTTTTTTATCAACGTGATATGATATCCTCTCAGCCGATTTTTTTTGTATTGATCTAAACTAATGTTTGACTTCGATGCCACCTTGGTAAGCAGTGATATAATCGGTGATGGTGAAGTGCACTAGTTCATTAAGTACCTACCTATACACTCTAGCCTTGAAAATACTTAAATTATAATCGGATGGGAAGATCGCAGCTGGCAATTGTTCCAGTGCTTGGATGTACGCGGCAATAGTGGCTTCAAAAACGGTAATATAAATAATAATAATAAAATAATGTAATTTACAATGTTAGCCAAACTCAACAGAGAATAGTTAGGTGCGAAAGAGATTTATTTGCTTAAGAATGCTTACAGACTAATATTATTATAACTACACTAATAAATGACTAAATTGTTAATTATAAGCATCCACAGGCTTTGCCGAGTTTGAGGACCACCGTTTATTTTATACCAAAAATCTGTTAATAGTTACTAGGTACTACATTAAGTTACGATAAATTTAAGGCAACTCCTGTAACAAAGGTTCAATAAATTTATTATTATTATTACAGATATAATGAAGATATTATAGTACTCCAGAAAGCTACAGATTCATATATATATAAAAAAAAAACTTTTTTACACTTTTTGCTCGAATTTCAAATTGAATGCAAAACCCGACTCTCAGCCAAACTATTACACGTAGACCAAATAGATTTCTGAATTATTGCAAACCTTACAACTATCTTTAACAGCTGTGTACGAAAACTTGGGAATTGTACTTGACGAGAAATGGTTATGTTAATAATGGCTAAACAGCCTTTCCGCTTGGTCGTTCAGAAACGCAATTTATCTTGAATTATAAGTATTATTTTCTTGTCTACTAATTTCAAAATACTGTAATCACCAATACAATAGCCAAGGTCTTCTCTATCGTGCAATTAAGAATATTTACGTAAAGCGTTTATTTGAAAGCCTTAAGTACATCGTAACGACGTAAATACCAGAATTGAACACGAAAGCTCCCGTTATTGGGGCAGTAAGTACTTTCGAATTACCTATGCCCTTTCATTTTTTGAACACACGTGTATGTTGTTACAGGAAAAATTAATTATAAACAGGTACATATTCTACCTCTCACGCGAACATCATTGTAGGCGGGAATTAAGTTATAAAACTTATTTTGATGTTTCGAAATACGGAGAGTTCACATTTTCCTCAATTAAAAATATCTATAAATAATTTCCATAGAAGAATGAAGAAAAAAATCTGTTTGAATTTCTTCGGTAACCGTACAAAGATAAGTGAAGCCCGCGTCGGCTCGAGATCCGCGAATGGCACGTTATATTGTACCCAAATCATTAGAAAGAAAATAAAAGAGGGCCGTTGAGTCTTTTGTTAGCGAATTGCTCGCAGCTCCTCCCGTTTTTAAAGCCTTTCGTCCTACGAAAGTATCAAATGTCTCTTTATAGCGAGCTCTAAAAGGGCGCTATTTTAAATTACAATTTCGAGACAAGCACGTCGATCCGGGCAAGTGGCTTTAAACAAAATGAACATCGTTTTTAATCATGGAGTTTAAAATTAGTTCCCTTTGAAGCACTGCGTGTTTCGCTCGAGCTCTTTCAAAGAGAAAACCGACGAAAAAATCTTTAACAATTACTGCTATCAAAAAGAAGCATAACAATATTAGTAAAGCCAAAATCATACCTTTGAAGGAACAAAACATTCGCGGTTCTGTGCTGTGAACAAGGGAACACTTTATGGTTTCATGAATTTAATTTGTAGCTAATGCGGCTTTTGTCCGTGCTTATAAAGGGATTTTAGGTATAAAAATAATTTGCCAACTTCACCGTCCCACGTTATTAATGTTGATAATTTGCAAATACGAGTTGGTGGCTATTGTTCTGAGCACATTGTTATGGAAGCGTTTTTCCGGAGTAGGTGTGTGTGCTGGGCAATGGCCTCTGTTGAGTGAGTGCCTGGGGATGGGTGGCGCCACTGAATAGAATACCTGAAAGATTTGGAGGAGGCTTTTGTCCAATTTTGTGAAAATATGGACTCAATAGGTAACCACTGTGACACGTGTAGTAGCGTACCTGTACCTAGTCATTCGCACAGCTAGAGAGCCGTAGTTCTTTAAAAAATTGAATAGGGGTACTATTCAATTTACAACAGTAAAAAAATAAAATTATTAAACATTTTATGCAAACATAAAACAAAAAAATAATTGTAAATGTCTAAATAAAAAAATGTGTAATGTCATAAACATTTTTGTCAACCTTAGGTAAATACTGGTAGTTCTTTGTACTCAATAATGAACATTATGCTTAGAGACTATAATATACTCGCAAATTTAAACAATGTAGATACACTATACAAAATTATACTAGCCTCTGCGAGCAGCTTCACCCGCGTAAAAGACAGTTATCTAGTCAAACTTTGAACTCCCGTTTCATCCCCTCAGGGGGTGAATTTTGGTAAATCCTTTCTTATTCTTTGTTTACATTATAAAAGGAACCTATGTAAAAATTTCAGCGTTCTAGGTCCAAAGGTTTAGGCTGAGCGTTGATGAGCCAGTATCTTACTAATATTATAAATGCGAAAGTTACGGTGTATGGATGTTTGTTACTCAATCACACCAAAACGGCTGGACAGATCTGGATGAAATTTGACACAGGCATAGGATACACTCCGGAATAGGACATAGGCTATTTTTTATCCCAGAAACCCCAACTCCAACCCCAATACCACGCGGGCGAAGCCGCGGGCAAAAGCTAGTTTTATATAAAGAAAGAAAGAGAAAAAAGAAAGAAAGAAAAACATTTATTTGTGGCTTGCACAGGGCAAACAAAAATAAAATAAAAAAGGTCTCATCAAACCGAAAAAGAGTCTACAATTCCTTATTACTAAGTGCTCTAAGGTACAGGTAGGTAGGTTATCCAATTCGTTGCTACAAAGTAAGCACAAAAGGCACATTTATGAATGGGCCTGAATATTTCAGTATGTCTGTATTAAAACGCACGGGGCTGCGAACCTTTTTTACAGTTTTACCGTTGTATTGTCTTTGATTCTCATTACGCTGGGAATCACGCCGCATGCCGTTCCATTTAAATGCAAACCTACTAATGAATTCATTTAATTTTATAACTGGGTCCAGTAGATTTGATGCTCATGTAGTCTGACAGCCAGTCCTTCTATGTGGTATCGTGTTATCTAGTAAATGTGCAGTTAGGGCCAACGCTCGGACTATGCGTGGGTGCCATTTGCGGCGCTAGTTCAATTTAACAGTGTGCATGTAGTCATATCGATGGAGAACTTTAATGTATTATTAAGCAGCAAAAGGACCGCGAGGCTGAGCGAAGCCTGGACGGAACACTATTATATGGGTCAGAAACGTAGCTATAAGGGGTAAATAAATAAATAGTGGTAATAAGTAAATCAAACGACATTGTAAGGTTCTCTTAAAAAAAAATAAGATGGAAATGTACTCTAAAATGAAGCAAACCAGAACTGTATCTACAGAAATTCTGGTGTTTTGTTTCACTGGAACCAAGTCCCAGAAATAAAGCCTTGTTTCGTTGTTAATTTGCTAATTGCGACACAACCCAGTGAATATATTCAGTGAGTTGCCGACTCGAGGGACTCGCGGGAATCGGGATGTCTTTGAATAGATAATATCACATAATATGTATTGTATGCCACACTTCGACGCTCTTCAATATTGAACTCGAAATAATTAGTTTCAAATTTTGGAACAACAAACTCTTTGACTCATGACAAAGTTTTAATTCTAAACAAACCTAACCGTGCTTTATTGAATCATTTTAATAGAAACCGCTACTAAAAATCAACGTAAAATATTAAATTTCCCAAAAAGCAACTCAAAATATTTAATTTTTGCTGTGCCCGACAGGGTCCATATTGATCTGTGACAACTTTAAACACCATCTATGTACACATATTATGGATTGCAATAAACTATTGAGTAATGTTTTTTTAGGTTGGAACTCATCCAATGCATTCTCGTGCTCTTGGGCGGAGCGGGACATATGAGACTTTTACTAACTGAAACCCACTCCTGCACGCTTAGCCAAGTGGATAATCTACAATCGCTAACGTAGTAGATAACTACTCAAATGTATGGGAATGTAGTTAAGTCACGTGGTCAGAACCATTTGTCGACAAGTTGACATAAGTGAATTGTTGACGTTTCTATTATCGATAAATAAACAAAATGGCGTCTATTATGATTTGGTTTGTTGATGTTGAGAAGTATTTTGAGTGTTTTGTTAACTGTATTTTATTTGTATATTGAAAATGCATGCCTTAAATATGTTGCGAAGCGCACATAACGAAGAAGTGTGGTTAAGGCGCCGAAAAAGATACGTTTATCGTAAGTGCATGCAAACAATATCCGAAATGCCAGAAACTGTTTGTGCAGCAATTCAGATTGGATAAATTGACTTTCGTTGCCCTTTGTCATGAACTTTGCCAGAAAACGACACTAAAAGGAACGCGCGAGATTCCTTTAAAAGTTAAGGTAAGTGCATAATAAGCTGAGTGACAAAATTGTTAAGGATATTTTTTCTTATCTCTCATTTCTTTTACTAATGTTTTTGTTTTTTTAGGTGTTATGCGCTCTTAGTTTCCTAGCCACTGGATCCTATCAGCGAATTGTTGGGGTCACTCAGAATCTTGCCCAACGCACAGCAAGTAGATGTATCAGACAAGTGGTTAATGCCTTGAACCATCATGCTATCATGGCAAAATGGATTGTGTTTCCAAAAACACGACACGACCGATCGTTTATTAAACAAGAGTAAGAAATTAGCAAACAATATTTAAATTATAAGTGCATATGTCGTGGCCAGATCACAGTAATTGAACAATTCATGTTATAGCTTAATAAAAATAGCCAGATCATTATAAATGTTAAAGTTTGATGATATTTGAATCCTTATTTGGCCATCAATGACATGGCCAAACTAGGATTGACTTATCATCAAATTTAAATGTTTAAACCAATGACCATAAACTTCACCTAGTTTACAGAATTGTTTTGATGCATTAGAGCAAGCATAAGGCGTCTAGGGGGTGTACAGTTGATTGTTTAAATAAAATATATTAAAGTGATCAATTTGTATGATCAGGGCACAACACATAACACTACACAATGAGGAACTCAAGATTCACATGATAGCCGCACAGCCAAAATAACCATACAGATCCACAAGTCAAATACCCGTCTAACCGAAGAGTATCAATAGCTTACTAGGTTGTGAAATGCAGTCGCTTCTGGTTAGACTGGAAACTGACTCAAACATAGTTGGGACAAGACTTAGCAGATGAATTAATACACATATTTGAATGAACTATATTAATTATTATTATTGTTTTAGGTTCCAAAGGAGATTTGGTCTGCCTGGTGTAATTGGGTGCATAGATTGTACCCATGTAGCACTAGTAAAGCCCAACAATGAAGAGCATTTATTCTATAATAGAAAAGGGTATCATTCATTAAATGTTCAAATGGTAGGTATAATGATTATTTATACTGTATGGCATGTAAAAGCTAGATAAATCAGTTCTTAATATAGTTTTGATTTCAGATTTGTGATAGTGATCTACACATAATTAATGTTAATGCCAAGTTTGGTGGAGCTACTCATGACTCACATATATGGGCTTCTAGTATTGTTGAGCCATATATGCGTGAACTTCATCAAAATAATGAACATGTATGGCTATTAGGTAGGTATTTTTAAGTGAAAAGATGTAATGTACAGTGTGCCTGTGAATAACAAATTTTTTAACTTATTTCAAACTCAATTTTCAGGTGACTCTGGATATCCCCAACGCCCTTGGCTTATGACACCCATCCTCAATGCAGTTCAAGGTTCAAGAGAAGAACGGGCATGAACAAGCCCGTAACTGTACTCAGCGCTGTTTTGGGTTACTCAAAGCACGGTGGAGATGTTTGCTTAAAGACAGAGTTCTACACTATCATCCTCATGTTGCTAGCAACATTATTATGGCATGTTGTGTGTTACACAACATAGCTTTGAAAGCTGGCTTGCCGCCACCACCACTACAACTTTCTACTACACAGGATGATGGAGATGATATAATGATACAAGATCCCACACTCACTGAGACAGGTAGCCAAAATGAACTAACTCAAGGAAGAGCTATGCTGAGCCATTTATTAAATAGTTTGTAGTAAAATTATTAATAAAACATTTATTACAAATAAGGTTATTATTTTTATTGAAATATGTATTATTCATTTAAAAAAATGGTAGTGGTTAGGTGGAAGATTTTTTAGTAGTCCAATATTTATTACAATCTCAATCAATACATTTTTGACAGAATATTAAAAGTAAAAAAAATCTATTACTGTACATCTGTTGCAGTTGAAAGGGTTACGTATGGACATGTAAATCAAGGGAAGAAAGAAATAAAACATTTTATTTACATGAATGTAAATAAAATGTTTCGAAAATAAACTTTCGAGTTTGTAGAGAAAGGGAAAAATAAACGAATAGAATAGCAAACACACATATAATCATCGTAATATATAGATTTATATATGTTTAAAAAAAATTAAACCAAAGCAATTTAAAAATGCCAAAATATCTAAAAAAAATCATAATAACAAGAATAATTATGGCAAGTATGTTTTATTATGTAACTATTAGAATATTAAAATATACATATACCTAAATAAGTATGTAATTATACACATCTAACTGCATATAATAATAATGATGTCAATTTGTTTTTTATCTTTTACAAAAGTAAAATATCACAGAGAATCAACTTAAATAATCAAATCTGTCACTTACAAAACAATGTATTAGACTTTCATTTACTAAAATAACTCACTTTTAATCTAACAATCACAGATAATCAACTTAAATAGTCAAATCAGTCATCATCATCACTTACACAACAATGTATTAGACTTTCATTTATATTCACTTTTAATCTAACAATTGTAAAATATCACAGAGGACAATCAGCCGACTTAATTACTAAAGTATAATAAAAAAACATTAGTATGAGATGTTACAACAGCTGAGACCACTATCACTACATTAAGCATTTTATGGAATAATATCTGTTGAAGGTAGTGGATGATGGTCTCAACTGTGGTAACATCTCAATTCACCGCACCACCCAAACAACTTAAAATTATATTTTTTTTCTTCTTCAACTACATTCCATTTAACTTCATTTTCTAGTCTCGTTTCCCTCTAATCGAAACTTTTCCACCTCCCTTTCATGGTATTTTCTGTCTCGGTCTGCCTCAATTTGCAACTGGCGATGCTCAACAGCCACAAACTCGCTTGTGGCTCTTTCGAAGGGCGTTTGGATCCAGTGTACACGCGCTTGATTAAGCATGTGACGCCGCGGCGTGGATGTGGTTAGCGTCGCCGCGGGCGACTGAAACAAAATAATAATTATGGTCATATTATAATTAATGCCCAAATTAATTAATATAAATTAAAATGTGGTATTAAAAAAAGCTACCTTGTATAGGATATGAAGGAATAAATTTTAACATAATTTCGCCTGTGGCAGAAATTGGGGATGGACAGGCTGTATCTCTGGTTGATGGTGGAAGAAAGTTTTGCTCTGATGGTGCAGTCTGCAAAATATAAAGTATATAAATTAGATTACACTTGTTTGTAACAACATCACACCACAAGCAAAGGACTAAAACTAACATCAAAACCTCTCTCCTCAATTTCAGCTTGACCAATGACAGCAGACAAACCCATTATGCCCAACATCCTCCTTCTAAAGCAGTGAGACTTTGCTTGCTACTTGGACCACCACCAGTACCAGAAGCCTCTCTTCATATTGCTAGGCTTTTTTTGTTTTGGTTTGTCTGATCAGTTTTGTCATGTATATTTTTATCAATCATTTTCCAGACGACCCACTGACCCATACATAAAATATTTTGAAGAATACTTATGATGAATGATGTGATGAAGCCAGGGTAAAATAGGTACTTACTAAAATGACAATAATGGAAAATCATAAAATAAAATTTCACTAAGGTTTTTGTGAGTCTTACTTTTTTCCATTTTAATAGTGGCTTTATAACCACTCTCCAGCCATGGAGTTAAGAATCTCCAGCAATTCCTGCCACAGTCATTCTGCTTGCAACCTGCCTTGGGGCCCTTGTTGTGGCCTACTTATATCGCCATGCCTAAAACACAATTTAAAAGTATTTTAGACAAAAATAAGTCAATTGATAAGTAAACAAACACAATACATTTTTTTTCTTTGTTTCATAAGAGCAATATTTGTTTATTTTATTACGTATCACGTTTATTAATTTTTTCAGCTTTCAATACAATAATGTCGAGGATGTTAAACTTTTTAAATAACAATGGGAGCATTTACGAAATAACTAAAAATTTACGTACCTTTCCATAAAATCCAATAAGGTTATGAAATGTTCTGTTGGCTCGGCTTCTAGATTCCATTGTATAATAAATAGTTATCACTTAATAGTTAGGTATCTAAGGTATCTTTCACTCGTAGGCTAGATAAATATAATATAGGCAATCGTAATATTTCGTGTCACAGTGATGTTTTAAACTACATTCTGCACTGTAATATTATAATAAATGAATTACTTATAAGAAAACATGTACCAGATCATTCGGTATTCACTGATTAAACTTATTCTTATACTAAGCTAAACAAAAGTTATTTTTCAAAGTACTTCTCTGTGACAGAAGTTAAACTTGCGCTCGCGCGAAAAGTACCTACTGACATAAACAAAAGTGTCTTTGACGCAGTGTTGCCATACCACTATTTCGAGCTTCCCCCAAATCCCTACAAAATTTACATAAAAATAAGTATTATCATCCTATTTCGGCATGTAGCCATTACTGAATCGGTATCTTCACGAGCGTCTACTAAAGTTCAGTTCGTTTTTTTGTTGTGTTGGCGCAACTATCTTCAAATATCAAGGTACAAAAATCAAAAATATTAGACAATTATTTAGTTTGAACAGTAATTCTGAAAAAACTCAGAAAACATTATGCATAGCATTGCGCTTTCGTGTGTGCTGCCATTTGCGGATTAGTTGTTTAGTGTGGTCAAAAATTATATTTTTTGTAGGTAATCGGAAGGTTTCTATTAACAAAACTAATGATCATTAAGATCAAACGAAGTTCTTTAAATGAAGTTCGATCAATGTCATATGAATCGGAGTACATTTGAAAATACTAAGTTCACGCTCACCCAGATCCATCACCGAAAACTTATCGTTATTACTCTAAATAAGAATGTGACCATTCTAACTTGGCGAGCGTGAATTTAGGCTCTGAGAACTTTGGTGTTTGAGCTGTCTTACAAAAATACAAGTTAAAAAAAAAATGCCAGTAACAGCAATAACAACTGCTAATAGTATTTACTTTTTTATCGCCAAGTTAGAACGACCCAACTGTATTCAGCACGAATGTTATGCCATGTTGACAGATAAAAAAAATATATACAATCGATTAAATATTTACCTTTTTATATCTATAAATAGAGCCAATCAGTTTGTAGAGTAAGTATACAAATTGCATCACTGGTTTTGGCGTTAGCTGTTAGTTTGATCTAAATTTTACTGTATCGTCTTTTGCAGTTAAGTCCCATTACAAAAAAAAATGCTTTTGCTGCAATAACCTTTTCATACCATGTTTTTTAGCAAATAAATATATTATTATTAATTTTTCGAAATACTCGGTAACTCAAACTTTACGAATAACGAGTGTGTGATACTTATTAACTACACAACTTTCTATTTAAAAAAGGTATTACAGATTGTATCAAGAAGTTAATTAATAATATTAATTGCTGGCTGTGTAGATCACAGAAAAGTTGCTAGAAATTAACAGTTTTTTTTTTTTCATTTACTGAATCGTAAAAAAAAGACACCATAAACAGTAAAAACTTGCTAGATCTAATGACAAACAAAGTTACCAAAACAGCAACACTGCGTGTATAGGAACGCTCGCCATACACTAATGGTAGGATTACACGCTCGCCAAGCGTTGCCCAATCGCCATTGTGTTTACGGGATTTCCCCATTTATACAATAAATACACAATGGCGATTGGCCGAGGCTTGCCAACGCTAGGCAAGCGTGTAAACCTACCATAAAGAATCGGTCGTTTGTTTGACAGATCGAAAGTCGATAGAATGCTTGCAACATGGATGCATGGCTACCAACTTATCGTTTTCTACAATATCTATCCGAGGCGATATCGACAGTAGACGACACGAAACGATTGTAACTTGGCTAGGGGGGCTGGTCCTTCGTTGTTTTCGTTCCAAGGCCAAAAAAAAAATGGGTTATGCGAAAGAAGACTCCCGTGGTTCTCTTTTGCACAAACCATTTTTTTTTGTCGGTGAGAAACTTAAACAAGGAGCTCACCAAAATTACAAATAAATCAACGACATTTATTCTATTAACTTAAAAATTCTGGGAAAAAATTCTTGACACAATAACAGAAAAAACCAACTGTAAGTCTGCAGTGTTTCCCTACGTCACAATTGTTCGATATGGCAACATACTTACCTCTCCGGGCCGTGCTCACTATTTTCATGCATCAGTTCCAAGGCGTCCTTGCTTTAGGCAGTCAATATGTTAGCGCTTCCAGGAATTGGGAGTTGTTTGATTTCTTATGAAACTTGTGTGTAAATAAAAATGTAATACATGAGATTAACCGTATTTGTATATTTACTTTTTCTTTTTCTGGCTCTTCTATTGCGATTTGATTCAACACAGAGTAGCGAATCAGTATTGCCCCGCCCTTGGGCGGAGCGGGAAACAGTGTCAGACTTTTACTGACTAAAAAACCTACCCCATTTCTTCCTTGCCTTCTTCCCAAAGTGCTGGTGTTATGCTTTCGCATCAACCTTTGGCCCAGGAGACTCCGACCGTGTAGGGTCCCTACAGCGAATCAGTATTGCTATCCAGCACAGCAATGCTGCCAGCGCCGTTCTGGACATTTTTCTCATTGATGCCGATGTGGATGAATTTTTTGATGCTCAATCAAAATCAAGTTTGTTTTTTTCACCTATTTGTATTACCATTTTTATTTTATAAATACTTATATCTTTTAAGTTATATGTTTTCATGTGTAGTCTTGAATTTAATCAATTTACACAGAGTAGACGTCCAGTGAACGTCTTTGATGATAATAATGTACTCACTGTAACTGTACTGTACTATACTTACGAATTATTATCGTTGTTATTTTGCATTATGTGGTGGAGAAAAATAAACGCTTAATATATTATTATTAATGACACAGAGTAGGAAACAATTTCCTAAAAATGCCACCTAGGTAATCTTAAAAATTCTCAATAATGTTGTGTTGCTCGATTTTGATCCTTATAGCTGCACGTGACAGCCTGAGCATGGAGTGTCCTCGGTGCCACAGAGGACCGCCTTTGTTTAAAGTTGAAAGAGGTGTCGGCCTTTGATGTGACGTCCATATATCGGCATACTTCAATATGCTGTGTTGTTGGGAGACGGTATCGAGCGTTTGATACAATGGGATATCTAGTCTTATGATAGAGCTTACCTGCAAGTAATCTTGAAATTACAGAATCGAAAAAACCATAATTGTGTGTCAAAATTATAACATATTATACTAGCTCAATCGTCGAGTACCTATTTGCTCCATATTTACTTAGATATCAAAATGAAATAACATAAATTATGAAACTAGAGCTAAATAATATATTCTATCTACAATTCTACACTATTTAGTTAACCCTTAACCGCTGACACATTAGACACATTAATAACAATTCATTATGATTTCAACAACAGTAATTACTTTTAAATGCTTATATAGTCTAATCGGGCACATAATATTTCAAATAAATTCATTAATAAAAGCGGGCGAAATTTTAGTGCTTGGCGTCGATGGCACGGCAATACGTTTAAGCTCTAGTGGTCAATGGATCCAGTTCGTAAGAACCCTGCAGAAGGGTTGAAGCCAACTGGGGCCAAGGAAAGAAAATCACTGGCCCTGGTATAATATATGGCAATGTAGGAACGGGATGGGTTTTTTAGTCAGTAAGAGTGCGACACTGTTTACCGCTACGCTCAAGGGCGGGGTTTTTCAATGGATGATTTTTACCCACCATAAAAGAAGGGTCTAGTTTCGAATCGAATCTCAAGACGTAGGTAAACCGTATTTAAAATATCGGACGCACGACACACAATCATATCACATTCAATTTGCCTACATTGCCAATTTCATTCAATAATCGAGTCAATTATTTGAATCACCTACGTATGTTTACAAAAATACTATCGTATAAAATCAATCTAAAATATGACAACGAATAACTCTGTATCGTTGTCGACTGGTAATGTGCCCAAAAGGCTGCTGGAATTGACACACAGCATGGCAGTACTTACCCTCTGTCCAAACTAAAAGCCAACCCTTGGGTCATGCGAAGTGTCAACAAGGCGAAAAGGTCTTTATAAAATTTGTGGGCACTCGGACCCCTCCGAGAGTTTCAACCCCAAACGGCTCAAAAGTATAATAGTCAACAAAGTTTTATATTTTCGGTTACATGAGGTTCTCTTCAGCGGCAGCGACAGCACAGGTTCAGCACATCACGACGAGCTAGGAAAATAGGATATCGTGGCGTGAGATTGGTCTATGTCCGTAAGAGTATCGACACAAGTATCACACTAAAGACCAAGACATTTGTGGAAACAAGAACCAACTACATACTTACAAATAAACTTTCACAATAAGACCACAAAATAATATTGGTGATTTACGAAAATAATTCTGTAGGTACATAGACGATGACTAGAGGCCGTCGGCAAATCAAAGAGTCACCTTCGGCACGTGCTGGAGGACTATACTGGCATCTTTGATACATACCGTGATAAGATGCAGGCACTTTTCTATACAGTATTTTTTTTTTGTTAATATATTTTACCGCAGACATGGTGGTCCGCGCACTTTTCTATAATATGCACAATAATTGCTTATATACTTTTTTGTTTACAATTTATGGCATTCGTCATGCCCTCATCACACTTATAACTAACCTGAAAAACTACGCGAGTCCACCTCAGACTCTTTTTTTGCTTATTACTATGTTATTATTTCCATATACACATTTTTTTTTTCTTGACACATTGCTTCTGCAATATTTATATTATTAAGACCAAAAAAAAATTTTAATTCAATTGTAATTAATTTTGTTAGCACCCCGCAGTGTAACTGTTGTAGTGATTGATGTATTTTTTTTGTCTCATACTTTTTTAATTTTTTTTTTATATACAATATTTTTTTACAATTCACGTTGTAAAGTAAGAGCACTGTAGACTTAGTAAATCCTATTACGATTCACCTTTTATTTTTTATTATTATGATTACTTTTATTGTACTTTTAATACAATATTGACTGGTATACACTGTTGTTACATAATGATATAAGTACTGTAACAACGAATTATTGTAAGAAATCATTTTTTTAAAAGAGTAACCATGGAGTTTCTTGCCGGTTCTTCTCCATAGGAAACGACCAATTTGGAACCGTGCACTAGCTTCTGACGTTTTATAAGTGCCCTTGTAGGCCTATATGAAATAAAAACCTTTTTGATTTTGATTACAAAATAAATTTATAAGATATAATGAATATAATAAAAATTATACAATAATTACTTTTTTTTTTTATTTCTATTATTCATACTTAATGCTAATAATTTATGCTAAGTAGTGGGGGTTATAAACAGTATTAGTTTTCTGCTTTTGTGGTACCAAGCTGATACTTACCTAGACTGTATAATATGCCTACTAACTATGGGCAAGTTAAAAAATCTCTTTTATACAAATTACCCAAATATAAAAGTGTCAGAAAACATTGTTGCGATGCTAAATCGTATCTAAGGGCAGTACCACCCGTCTGCTACGAACCCAACGCGGTTATGTATTTCGGCCCTAACAAGTAGTATTAGTTCTTTATTCCCTCTGTTATGTTCCTCTTTCATTTTGTGTTTTGTTGAAATTAGTATCTAGCGCTAACTAGCCACATAAGGTTAACAAGATACATGTTTTGTCTAGTTTAGAACCCATTTTCATTCTGTCTCTCATTGTTCCTCGATTGAGTATATATGCTAAAATGAAATTTTTGATAAGTATGAAGAGAAAAGGTTTCGTAGATTAATTTAATAAGTTGCACATACCTGTTGGAGGTATACATGTATCTCATTGTTTTTTCAATCGCTACATGACTCCTAATACAAAAATATATCGAAATTCTATCCTTGAATGTATATATTTCAGAGAACATTCATCGTATTGTCAGTTATCCTTACAAAAAATCCAGGAAAATCCTACAAGGAACACACTGTGGATGAAATGTTTTGTTTTCATTCCATTTTACTCATTTTAATATTTCATGAAAAACGTGATTTACTCAGAATATTACCGGGGCTTCAGCGAGCCTTCCGGCTTATTTTATTGACTTTTTTGATCTTTAATATCCGCAATAGTCTATTGTATAATTTACACAAACAGAATGATTGATATAGGATAATATACATTGCTATGTCTCAATAATATGATTTACTTATTTCTTTTATATTAAAAACTAGCTTCTGCCCGCGACTTCGTCTGCGGAAAATTTGTGAGACAAAAATTTTTACAAAAAAAAAACCGCCTTCAAAAAAAGACAAACGATAAAAGTTCCTACACTAAAAAGTTGAAAATAAAAAATTGAATTACTGTAAAGAAACTTAATTTATAGGTAAAGTTATTTGACATTAATACTTTGCAAATATTCAAAATTTATTACTTCTTTTTGGAGTCGGTGCCATCATTTTTATTGTTGAAACTTAATGTTAGGTAGCTTTTTAATATTCGGTGCCATTTTTCGTACATAATGCTTAAACATTTTCAATGTACTTAAAATGTGGCAGAAGGTTTTTGTAAGTATATATTTTTTTTTTTTTTTAATGTGCAAATCGGATGATTTTTTTAGAGAAGTCTAATATGTATTTACGTCTTAATTAAGTATTATAATATTTGAGTATGCAAATAGGTACTAAGTAGTTTTATAGTTAAGTTAGAGGTAGTTTTTCAAGGGATTGTTGCCCATTCGTAATTCCTTGCCTTCACTGGCACCGACTCCAAAAAGAAGTAATAAATTTTGAATATTTGCAAAGTATTAATGTCAAATAACTTTACCTATAAATTAAGTTTCTTTACAGTAATTCAATTTTTTATTTTCAACTTTTTAGTGTAGGAACTTTTATCGTTTGTCTTTTTTTGAAGGCGGTTTTTTTTTTGTAAAAATTTTTTTTATTTGTAGCCGTTTAGTGTTTTTCATTATAATGTGTTATGGCAACGAAGTCAATATCGTTCCTACATTTCTTTTGAAAAAGTTACCAATGTCATAAAAGTAGGAATACATATTAAAGGTACATTGTTACAGTGTTATCGTTTTGATCTCGTGGAGAGATGATATGATGCATGAAATACTTATGATTCATCTCATGAGTACATCTTATGACAGCTCTCTAAATTATCATCATTTCAGCCAGAAAACGTCCACTGTTGGACATGGACCTCCCCCAAGCGTCGCCATAACGACCGATTCTGTGCGACTCGCATCCATCGCGTTCCCGTGATTCTCACCAGGCCGTCGGTCCACCTTGTGGGAGGCCTTCCAAAGCTGCGTCTTTTGGTGCGCGGTCGCCACTCTAGAACCTTTCGGCCCCATCGGCCATCTGTTCTACGAGCAATGTGCCCTGCCCACTGCCACTTAAGTTTGGCAATTCTTCGGGCTATGTCGGTGACCCTGGTTCTCCTGCGCATTTCTTCATTTCTGTTTCGAACACGCAAGGAAACTCGAGCATAGCCCTTTCCATTGCTCTTGACAGCATTGCCCATGACAGCTCTAATAAGCTCAAACAATGGTAGGATACATTATTTTATTTTGAAGTTCCCAAGCCGACCTTCCACCTTCCAGCTTCATCATCACATCAGTTCAATAGTACCTTACAGCCAAAGTGCATCTTATGACAATTCTAACAAGCCCAAACACGGCTAGGATATATTAATTAGTTACGCAGTTCCAGTGCCTACCTTCCAGCTCATCATCATCAGATCAGTTCGATGATAACTTTTTCAACATCATTTTTTAAGATCATTGGTTTATAGTGCATTTTCATAGTTGCTTAACTACCTTGATTGTGATATCTATGCGAGTATCAAGTTTCGTTAGCCATTTTCTGATCTTCTTCACCAGTTCCACCTCATCAAATGTTACTTTTTAACTGTAAATGCTTGAGTTCTCGATGAAAATATAAAAAAAACTATATAGTTGCCTATAATATTTGAGGAGTTCCCTCGATTTCTCATGGATCCCATCATCAAAACTCGATTTTGAAAAAAATGGGACCAATCTGGAAGCATATCCTTTCAAGTACAAAAAAAATTTTGCAAATCCATCCATAAACAACGGAGTTCTGAGGTAACAAACATAAAAAAAAATAAAAAATAAAAAAAAAAAAAAAAAAAATACAATCGAATTGAGAACCTCCTCCTTTTTTTGAAGTCGGTTAAAAAGTTGTGATAGCTCGGTTAATATCCATGTTATATAAATAATTTATAGCCTATGTCACTCAGGAGTAAAGCAGCTTTCTATTATAGCTTCAATTTTTCCAATCGAACCATTAGTTCCAGAGATTATCCCCTACAAACAAAAAAACAAAAAAACAAACTTTTCCTCTTTATTATATTAGTGTAGATATCGATAACTAGCTTTTACCCGCGGCTTCGCTCGCGTGGAATTGGGGTTGGAGTTGGGGTTTCCGGGATAAAAAGTAGCCTATGTCCTATTCCGGAGTGTATCCTATGCCTGTGCCAAATTTCAACCAGATCCGTCAAGCCGTTTTGGCGTGATTGAGTAACAAACATCCAAACATCGTAACTTTCGCATTTATAATATTAGTAAGATTAGATTATATTATAGTTAGCATTAGCTGTAACGTTATGTTATGTCTGAGATGAATTTCAGGGAATAAAATCCTGAACCTTGTGTTATAGTAGTATCGGTGACTGTACATTTGATCAATATGTGTTTATTAGGATGGAGAAACATAAATTGCATCAGTTGCGTCGTGTTGTTCACATCTGTACATGATCCAATTAAGGTAAGCGGGCGACAGTGTTGTATTAGCAGCTGTACAGGTTGGCTGCTTTCATGTCTGGTCTAACTGGTCCTTACACTTAGGATAATATTAAAAGAAATTCGAACCTTGTAGTCCTTTTGAAAGCAAACAAAACAACACCTCGATTAATGCCAATTAACGTGTAAGTAAAGAAAGAGTTGACCGCCTTTGTACAGTGTTATGTGCTTAAAGTTTTTATAAATAAATATGGGACTCCAAGTCTGATGGTACGGTGAATGTCCAATGTCCACCCTTACGTTTCTGAAACTTCTACCGTCCAGACTTAGCGTTTTGCCTCGTCGTTTATACCACGTACATCGAAGGACTGGAACAACTTGACCGCTGCAGTTTTTCCGGCTAATTATAATTTAGGTGTCCTAAAAGCAAAAGTGAATAGGCTCTTAATAAACTAGTGCGCCTCACCAACAACGATTGCATCACTACTTACCATCAAGTGAGATTGAAGTCAAGCACTAGCTTCATCATCATCATCCTACCCTTATCCCATATTACTTGGGGTCGGCGCAACATGTTTTTTTCTTCCACTCTGTCCTGTCACCCGTCCCCCCCCAGTTTAGTTTTTATTTATTTTATATAAGTCAAGCACTAGCTTATATAAAATAAATAAAAACTAAACTCCAAGAGCCGAAGGAGTAATTTGATGACTTCCAACCTCAAATAAAGTTTAAGTTTTATTTTGTTTCTCAAAAACTGTGTACACTTTTACAAAAATGATATTGTTTCCAGTAGCCAGACAAAACTAGTTCACAACTTCAGGAAGGCCACACCACAACTTTTGCGGGAAGCTTTACAATGTCGTATTAAATGTTTTTGTTGAGAACATGATTTTAAAAAGCATTTTTATAGATTATTTCTCTCAAATTGCAAGAAAACAAAAACTTGGGTGATGTGTGTGAAGAAAAACAATGTAGAGGTTGCTATTATCATTTATTTATTTAATAAATCACAACAACATTTTATTTAAACAATAAATCGATGGTGATATTAATTGACGCTATATCTATAGGTATGGATAGAGATGAGCGTGTCGATAGGATTTTCTCCTAAAATTTCTGACTTTGCAGGTGTTCCCTAAAAGTACCCATACTCGGAATCTATCTATTATATTATCGGTCTACAACTAAATCCTCACTAGTCGATTTTAGTCACCCATTTATAAATGCTTCCAACACCTTAATAAAATTTCATTTTATTAAGCTCTTTATATCAGAAAATCGACCTGTGAGTACCAGACTGCGAAACTTCTGTAATATGAGTTCATAAACTACTAGCTAAGTCTGTACAATCAAATCCTGAGTCAGTACCGTCAGCACAACAGATAAGTAACTAACCAAGGAGTTAACTTCAGCCACGTACAGGTACTTACGAAAGAAACATTCTTTAGTGTTGTGTGAATTTTGTTTTTTTTTTTTTAATATTGAACATTGTTAATTGGCTGACAGTGACTACATAGCCTACAGGCATCAATGTTTTATAAAGTAGGTCGTAATTGTCCTATTGGCATGTGGCTGGCTGGTTACAAATCTGTTTTGCTGACTGTCCATTCGTTCTGTTTACACGTCTATGTTGAGAATTGTAAATTTTTGATACAATGTAATTATTCTACTGAAATATGTTTGTGATTGTTCAAGAGATTACGTTCTCGATCCTACTTTGTTGAACACGAAACTCTATATCAAATAACCTCATTAGTATTTAGAATATTATGTTTTGGCACGAAGGTTCTATCTTATTAATTTCAAAATATGAAGGCGGTGGGAGGTACAGGTAGGAAGGAATGCTCTGAAATAATACGAATGGAAAAATAAAATAAAGTATTTTAGGTGTTTATGATGAAAGTACATTAGTTAGTTGTCAGATATCCTATATCAATGTCTGAATAAAAGTACGAAGTTCTTCTTTCAAAAGCGGACGAAAGGTGTCCGATGTATATTCAGTGGTGTTTCATACTTGAGCTTACATTACATATAAAAGACAATAAATGGCAGGACAACATAATTCTATATGGCACTTAAACCCTAAATAGTGTACTCACTAAAAAGTCTAAACGTTTTTCGCTTCATAAATCAAAAAGGCGGTTTAAACATGAGAAATTACAAAACGTACTTATTTGTTCCCAACAGGTCAACGCTAATATCAGTTAAATTCTCTGGGTATAATTCATAAATTACTCTCTTAATATTATTGTACTTAGTTGAGAAAATTTTGAATACACCTAGGGTACTTGTGTCGACGATCGCGTCTAGAGAACTGGGTATATGAGTAATGTAGTTAGGAATAAATCTGTGTATAAAGTGTTGGCACTGTTCTCGTGGGCAGGGAGGAACGAGCTGGGTGCAGCCGGGGCGGACACGGCGTGGTTGAGCATCCGCGACTCTTCGTAGGCCCCGCTGCCCTCCCCCTCGTCCTCGTCGTCATCAGACGGCACCGTCGGCTCCTGCTTCAAAGCCTCCGCCCTCGGCTTCTCCGAGTCTCTCAATATCGACTGCGTATTTATTGTCCCTGGCACCGTCATCACTGTCGTCACCTGAGACATATTCCCCGCGACCGTCGCCGTCGCTTCAGTTACTTCAATAGTTATTGCTTTGTAAAGATTCTCGTCCGTGACGTTCGCAAATTTTGTTGATTGGAAGAATATTTGCGTCAGATTGGTACTACTGTTAGTGGGCGTGAACGTGAAGTTGAGAAGCTCGTTTCGGAATTCAGGTGAGAACGGTGCATTGCAGAGGTGGGTGTAGCAGACACACGTCACTTGGAGTGAGGAGTTGGCGGCGCCCCGGATCGCGCACGGTGACGCGGAGGCGGCCGCACACGACAAAGATGACACGAAATCTGCACAGAATATTAAAACCTTATTAATATTCCGCCCGATAATACTTTAAACGCTTTCAATCTAAAAATAAAGTCTAAGTCAGGCGGCGGCTATAAAGAAATATGATAATTTCCATCCAATTTCGCTCGCCGCTTATTCAACTCACAATAACATTACCATTTCACGCAGAAAGAGCAATTTTTCTTTGACAGAGCAATAACATACTAGAGTGTAATGAAATTACGCCTTTAGGCGCTCTTACGGGTTCATTTTCATTTCTTTTTACCTACATGCATTCTCTGCAAGACTCTTTTTGTTTTACTTTTTATACATTTAGCCCATACGTGAATTTACAGATTGCAAATACTGTCGGCAGGTATTTGTTTTCCTTGATTGTTTAAGAGTAGGAAACAAAATGATAAACGAAAAATAATTGCTACAGTTCGGCTGCCAGCGGAAGCGACTGTTTTTCTTTAATCAACACAAAATGCAGTGTTTGTTTTCGATATCGTGAAGCTTAACAACATCTCTGAAACTCATGCCTTCTTACAATGGGTAACGGCAGAATGCTACCTAAGATCCTTAAGTGAATGTTTCTTTTTTTCTTTCAAGCACGCGGCTAGTGGCGAGTAGGTAAAGTGCATCATGTCTTTATTTATGTACAGTATGTTTGTCAGTGAAGCTTTGGGTTATAACAACTATATTGTGGTAAGTGATCACCATAAATCAACCATGTTCCTAAATTTTATGTTAAAAACAGCGTAAAAATTAAATATAACCCCGTGCGTCGAGAAAGAATTTGAAGAAGTAAGTTTTAAGACGAATTCAAGCTACTATAATTCATAAATATGATTTAAAACTCTATTGTGTTTCTTGCACGTTCGTCTTTATAAAGATCTACGCTTTAGAACGTGCTATTTAGCTTCACTTTTTGACTGACCGACATTTTGACCATGAAAATTCCTTTCTATTTAAAATAAATGCTTTTGATTGATTGGTTGATTATAAATCTTGTAGTTAGGTACTCACCAGGCCCCATGGCGACGGTGGCACAAAGCGGCCGTTCTTCCGGACACGGCACGGCGGTCCAGCTGCCGTCGCAGGCCGTGCCATTCCCGCAAGCGTGGCACCGGCCCGGCCGGATGTCTGCAAATAATATAATAATAATATGTCGACAACTGTCACACAACGCCATCTAGTCCCAAGCTGAGCAGAGCTTGTGTTATGGGTACTAGACAACTGATAAACATACTTATATGTATATATCTAAATACATACATATTATAGATAAATTACACCCAGACACAGAACAAATGATCTTCACACAAACATTTGTCCTGGGTGGGAATCGAACCCACGACCTCCCGCATAGCAGTCAGGGTCACTAACTACTAGACTGACAGGCCAGTCAAAAATAAACGGACATTACTAATGTATGCCGCAGAGTGCCTACATACAGATGTCAAACACACCCGCTGTACCCTTTTATACTGTGATGAGGCTCTGACAGATGACAGATGGGAGTTGAAACGGTCTACAAATGTTAGAATCCGGTCAAAGGCGGAACTCGACAATATGTCCGCGTGACTCGTATGACAGCAGGCGGTCTATTACAAACGCAAAACTCTCTCAGAGCGAATTTAACAACAGTTGAATATGTTTTGAGTGAAAAATAAAAATTTGACTTATCATTTTGTGTACAAAAGCTGTTAAACCGCCATTATAATTTGTCAGGTTGTTTATATTTTGTTGTATTGAAAAGTAGACTCTTAGCAAAATTATAGACTAACTGTTACAGCAGGGAACGACATACATACCCATATCAAAATTATCTAAGCTATCAGAAATTGTACCCTACAAGATTAGGTAGTTTTTTAATTAAAAGAATAATCTGAACACTCTTTTATCTTCTTCTTTTCAAGTCAATGGTTGCTAAATAGTTTGGGCCCAGAGAGTGGCTACGTGAATTGCAGCATCAGTGGTATTCATTAATCCTTCAAAGAGCAGGCAAACGGACATTTGGGGCATTACAACATGTGGCTCATGTTCAGAACAAAAGTACCGCAATCACATTGAGTATCCGACGGGTCTGCAAAATCTCATTTAACTAAGTTGTGTTTGCAGCGACCAACGTGGGTGTGCAACCGATTTAGTGCTTGCCATATACTTAGGCCTCTAAAATTCACGTCGAGGCCAAAATTTCATGGAAACAAATAACATAGTAATAAGTTTTTGTAAGTACTAACACACTATAGGCCTTGATGCTTGGAAATAAAAGATATTTTTATGTCAATACTTCTGGTTTTGAAGAAGTTTTGATGTAAAAAGAAACATAAAATAAGCCACCGTAGGCGCAGGCTTGTGGCTGGCGAGCAATAGATAGCTCGGCGTCTAATTGTCTGGTAATCGTCCGAACCAAGCCCAGTCGTCAACGCGGCGCACTTTTCCCGCGCGCCTTAAGGTGTTGTCAGCAAATCGTAGGGTTGCAGAAAGGTCGAAGCTAACTTGTGTCAAATGTTCGCGTCTAAAAGGAAGGCTCTGGCACTGGTACCTATATATGACGACGTAGGAACGGGGAAGGTTGGTTAGTGAGTAAGAGTCTGACACTGTTTCCAGCTCTGCCCAAGGGAGAGATTCGTCATTGGATGATTTTTACCTACCAAAAAAAAAAACATAAAATAAAATGTCTTGTCACTTAGATACAGACATTAGATACAATCTGTAGCTATAAACAGCGTAGCGACAGACCCACTTAATTGCCTCGCGAATTTAATATGACAAGCGGCCTCAACCTCATTTCACTTAATCACTGTTTTAAATACTAAAACTGTTTAGAAATTTTTACCTCTGAAAATAATATGAAACTAAGCTCGTGCAGCTTTTAACTTAGTAATTAGCATTTGCATTACGTACTCCTATATGTAATTAGGTCCTATTTGACTTGGACTCCAGCTAGCACAGTTAGCATGGCTGGAATTCTATTTAAAATCTGTCGTGTATTTCTTTAGTGCAAATGTAATTCCAAACGGCAAATATCTTTGTACGGGGTGAAGTGCACATATCGACCAGATTCGATTAGGCTTTGTCGGGGACTTGGAGTCGCGCCAGAGACAATAAAAAAACGAGAAGCCTTTTGTAAGCACAGGTGATATACACAATGATAAACAAAGCAGGTCAAAAGGTACTTGTGTGAGGTGAAGTATTCTTGTATTTGATACGAATATATTTATGTACGTGTTACTATGAAATAAATTACACAAAGTATTTACGCGTTACTTTTCGTAATTTATTTCATCACAACTGCTCTCAAAACGGTGAAAGAAAACATCGTGAGGAAACCGGCAGGTATGACCTAGAACCATAATTCGAAGACTGGTGACATCCACCAATTCGCACTGCGGCCCGCGTGCTGGATTAAGACCTCATCACTTTTCTAGAGAAGAATTTTAAAGATTTTTTTTTAAGGTGGAATTTTATTAATAGTGACTTCACACGCACTAATGGAGCAAGAGTGGCGCCAATCCTTTACTAACAAAAACAAAACTTATGGTTCTTCCTTGTATTTGCGTTCTAGTACTACGGGTTTCCCTTTCAGTGGTCAATCCATGATAGATAGATAGATAGATTAAATTTTATTGTACACCAAAAAGTTACAGAACTTAGACAGAAACTTAAATCTTTGGGTACAAAGGCGGTCTTATCGCGATCTCTGTAAGCTTCGGTCCTGTTGGACCGATACGGAGAAAAAAAAACGTGGCAGGCAAAATCAATTTTCGCTCTTCACACAACAGCAAAAACAGTGTTAACATACGCTCGAAACTGCTACGACGGGTTCGAGCGTGTGTTAACACTAAAGAAAACCAAAGTCAGTAGCAAACTCGAATAATATCAGTAGTAAGTAATTGCTGAGAGGCATTCGTGTCATAAGTCAGGCGGAGTGGTAAGTTCAGCGTGACAGACGCGGCGCGGCGTGACAACAAACTGTGAGGGTCTGTGCTGCGGTGAGTACAACCCTTCCTAACTTTGATCACGACTTGCTACCACACAACTATGTATGTACTTGTGTAGTGTACAGGGTGAACACAAATGTTCACTTTCTACTAACCAGGGCCATTCATTAGGCAATGTAGGAAACTGCCTAGGGGGTTCAGGGGCCCCGCGCTTCAGGAAAAAAATAAACTATGTTTGATAAACAAAAAAAATATGTATTTTACCTGTATAGTAAAAAGTGTTAGACATGAAATATATTAGGAAGTTAAAAAGGTAGGGGGTCTCCGAGAAGTGCATTGCCTAGGGGCCCCGACATGCATCTACCGGCCCTGCTACCAACACATGTAAATCTAAACCGTTGTCTAAATGAATATTTATTTACTAGCTTCTGCCAGCGGCTTCGATCGCGCTAAAGTAGGTTTTTCCATACAAAACTTTCCCCCATTTTATCCTCTTAAGGGTTAAATTACGGAAAATCCTTTGTTAGTGCTTGCTTATATCAGAGCAACAAAAGATTAGACTAGGGTCTCAATCGAAGTGTGTTCTGCTCGTAACCATAGTAAACGGTTCAACTTCTTTGCGGCGTACTATACAAAGGTGATTTTTTTTACATGGTGGGCAAAATCATCCAATGACGAAACAACACATGAAACAGTGTCGGACTCTAACTGACTAAACACGCCACCCCGTTCCTTCTTGGCCCTTCACACCTTTCAGAAAAAGACTCTGGGCCCCAGTAGGCTTCGAGCCTTTTGCAGAGTCCCTACAGTTTTGCTCTTTTTCTTTCCCAACATGCCTGCGAACGGAGAGTTGGAAAGAAAAGAGATATAGACCGTCTACAAAAGTAATAGGAAAAAAAAACAGGCAAGTGTGAGTTGGACTCGCGCTCTGAGGGTTCTGCACTTCCCTATGTAGAACATAGCATATAATTAGCCTTATAATATTCTCTCTGCTGGGACTCAGGCCTCCTCTCCAGGAGAGGGAACTTACCTATGAAAACAGTTTTTTTTTGTGACGTAACTACAAATTAACAGTTTTCAGATTCTTTTTCTGTACTTTTGCTATGAGACTTTGCTTCATGCCAAATTTCAGGATTCTGTGGGAGTTCCCTATGAACTTTGATTCCCTTGAGTGTGTCGAAATATCCGTTTTTGAGACAGAACGGCCGTATCTTTTTGTTTAGTTAACATATAAATTTAATTTTTTCACAATTTCTAGAGACTATAGAAGTAAGTCAGAAATAATATACCATACAATATAAAGATATACTATCATAAATAATACACATAAACATAGTAGAATTAACATCACAATAATACATACTGACTAATATTATTAAGTACTAATACTATAATCTCGTTATATATACGTACGAGTATTATCAAGAATCTAATCATTCGTAATCTCTTCTCTATAATCCTCTGTCTGTCTGTATGAACGCTATACATTCCAAAATTACTGAATGGACTTTCATGTGGTTTTCATTAGTATACAGGATGATCTTTGCGAAAGGTTTAGGTGTATAATACTCGTAAATGCATAGATATTACAGCAGAAAAAAGCCGCTAATTTCAATATTTTTAACACCCGTAAAATATAATATAAATAGTCGGTTTCTGCATCTGTATTTCTGATTATTAATGCATAGGGTGTAGTTTGCATTTGTATGTTTATTACTCTTTTACAGAAGAAACGACAGAAGGAATTTGGATGAAATTTGACACACAGGCAGATACATATCCTGGAGAAAGACATAAGGTACACTCTGGGGGTGAATAGAAACATCCGATTTCATTCAATAAAGAATTTTTGTTTTCAATATTGAATTTATAAAAATATTTAAATGCTGCAAACAATTTTTTAAATAACGTGAAAAAAAAACAAAATGTTGTTTCTATTCACCCCTAAAAGCTACATAATCAGCAAACAATCAGGCCTTGAGTTGCGGCATGCCAACCCTTCCTAACTTTTAAACTAACACAAGTAGGTACCTATTGTTATATCGTAGATACTCGATGAACACGTATATAGACACGTGGCAAAAGATGAGCTGATGTACACATACATGCTGTTAAAACTCTACGGTCCGATCTAAGCATTTTACGTCGTCGTTTATACCGCGTACATCAAAGGACTGGAACAGTTTGCCTGCTAATAAGGGCTTCCCGTCAGATTTATGATTTAGGTGCCTTCAAACCTCACTTTAGTGAACAGCTAAGGCGCATTACTATCAAATATTGTACCACTGCTTACCATTAGGTTGATCGCAGTCGATCATTAATTTATATTTTTTTTAAATGCACAGTACCCATATACACTATTTGCCTGAACGTCTAAATTTCAACGAATACAAATTCACATTGGGATTATATTTATTTTCTAATTTTCAAAAATTCTGTTCCATTTTCAAAAATGCTTTCACTGATATAATACACACTATCTCAGAATGCCATTATATCGTCTATCCCAAAAAAGAGATCCGTCGGAATGGGCCACGGGGGTGACACCGCGGGGAAAAACTTATACTAGATAGATACAGGGGGAAACTTTATCATGAAATCGTTTTTCAACTTCGTTAAATGTTTTTTCAATCTAATAATATTTAGGTGTTTCACTAATGTGAGTTAAATAAAAGGTTATTGTTACTTTGGTAAACAGGTAACAAGTGTGTGCCACGCGCTTTGCATTACGTACTTGTAAGCTTACGCTATTACAGTATGTATTCATTTACTAAATTATAACACCTACAAATTTAAAATTTGGCAGGTAGGTCTAGGTTCCTTATAGAGTGTAAAAATCTGCTAAAAACGGATTATACGAAACTACACCCCAACTGTCACGCGGGCAAAGCCGCTCGCAGAAGCTGGTTTTATTATATTCACGTTACCTAATATACCTTTTAAAGTACATATATAAATTATCTATTTTAAAAAGTTGAAAAATAAGGTCATATTCTATTTGAGGTTCCTTAAATACAACCGTTTTGTGTAAAAGGTCACCCTGTATGGTGAGCGTCGTGGTGTAAGTAAATGCGTCGGTCATGACCCGACTGTGCGAAGGCGTTGTAAATATGTTTCGAGATTTTTGGGGACGCTTTTGACTTATCTATCTTCTATACTGGCCTGTCAGCCTAGTAGTTAGTGTCCCTGACTGCTATGCCGGAGGTCGTGGGTTTGATTCCCACCCAGGACAAATGTTTGTGTGATGAGTACGATCTTTGTTCTGTGTCTGGGTGTAAATTATCTATAATATGTATATATTTAGGAATATATAAGCATATTTATCAGTTGTCTAGTACTCATAACACAAGCTCTGCTTAGCTTGAGACTAGACGACGTTGTGTGATAGTTGTCGAATATTATATTATTGTATTATGTATATATAAAAGGAGAAACTGACTGACTGACATATAAACGCACAGCCGAATATACTCGGACTAGAAGCGTGAAATTGCACAAGGCTTCCTCTTATGACGTAGGCGAAAACTAAGAAAGGATTTTCCAAAATTAACCCCCTAAAGGGATGAAACGCATATCCAAAGTTTGTACGAAAACCTATTTTCACGCGGGCGAAGCCGCTGGCAGAAAGCTAGTTTAAGTATATTTGAGTAATAAGTAGGTACTTAAACGACAATGGAAAAGGCTGCACTCAAAGTTTCCTTGTGTGGCCATAACAGGAATGAAGATATCCAAGGCAGGAGAACCAATGTTACAGCCCCCCTAGCCAAGTTACAATCGTTTCATTTAGAGTTAGCGCTTGTAGTTGACCACGCCACCAATTTCCTAGTTCGGACGTCATCCCAAAAAGGAATTGGGTGCGTCGCCAAACCTTAAACAAAACGATTGTAACTTGGCTAGTGGGGCAGATATAGAACGAAGAATCGCCAAATTTAAGTGGCAATGGGCAGGTCGCATTGCTTACAGAACAGGTAGCCATTGGGACCAAAAGGTACTGAAGTGACGACCGCGTACGTAGAGATGCAGCATTGGAAAGCATCCTGCAAGGTGGTCTGATGACCAGGTATGGTAAGGGTTGCGGGAAACCGTTTGATACAAGACGCGACAGGACCGTTCATTGTAGTGACACTTGCTATCCTAGCAGACGATATCCAGGCAGCAGAACCAAGGTTACAGCCCCCCTAGCCAAGTAACAATCGTATCGTTTAGAGTTAGCGCTTGTAGTTGACCACGCCCCCTCCCTTGTTCGGACGTGATCTCAACAAAGGAATTGGGGGCGTGACTATCTACATAACAGTGAACATATTTTGGGTTAAAAAATGATATTGACTATGATGATAAAAAATATTTATATTCAACACCACAATTTTATTTTACCTTAAACTGAAAATGTTGTATGGCTTTGGTTTTTGTCGAGAATTTTTTATTCTTACTTTACCGCCAACAACTAACGCTAAATCGTTTGGTAGACAGGGTGTTGTTTCGTTACAACGGTATTATGTTTCACAGTTACTGCAAAAAATATAAATTTTCTTTGTACAAACTGAAACTGGAAAATCGACCAGTAAAAATCGATAATTACTTTTATGTAATAATACTATGCGTGATAATTTTATTTTAAATTTTCTTTTTTAAAAAATATTATATACACTTACTAGCGACCCGTTCCAGCTTCGCATGGTGATACTAAACATATTATGTACTTATTATTTTACATATTAAACCGTCCTCTTAAATCACTCTATGTATTAAAAAAAAAGTATCGAAATCCGTTACGTAGTTTTAAAGATCTAATCATATATAGGGACAAAAGCGGAAAGCGACTTTGTTTTATACCACGTAGTTTTTATTTATGAAAAGTATTGTTTGATCACATTTAAAATTATAAAATAACAATTCGTGAACTATATGATACATAATATCCGAAGATAGTTGGTCGACTGTCACTTCTAGATAATAATAATATAATAATAATAATATGTTCACAACTATCACACAACGCCATCTAGTCCCAGGATATTTGACAATTATTATGGATATTCAGCAGCTATGAAGTCCTGACGATCTGCCGTGCCAGGAGATACCGTATTACCCAGTTACTGTTTTTTTTTTTTTAATGTGTAGCGGGAAACAGTGTCAGTCTCTTACTAACTAAACGACCCACCCCTTTCCTTCTTAGTCTTCATACCGGAGTCGGACCTTCTTTTCAGAAATCGGACCGGGGCACCAGTAGGCACCCATTTACTGGCTTGTGAAGGTAAGAGTGGCAGTCACTCCATGTGAAACACGCATTCAGCCCGACCTCAAAGTAGAACAGTTTTTTTAAGGTTTAAGGGAACCTTGCGGGCGCTCGTGGGGGTTTTCTGTCGTAGCACCCCAACGTAGAACATGTGCCCATATTGCAAATGAAATTATTTGATTTGATTTAAACATTTCCCTTAATATAAAATATTGAATGTAGAACCTTCTTTCTTCACTTTTCCACCGTTATAATACTTCGCAGTTATTCTCTCGCCAATCTTTTTCCAAATCGAATTATGATACATAAAGGCCGTAAATGTAACAGATCTTAGCCCCAGCTCGCAGCCTCCGCGCCGGCTAAGATTGGACCGGCTTAACAGCCAGCCTGCGGCGTCGATCAGTGTTTTATCACCGCGTTTATATCTTAAGTTATTATTTCATTAAAAGCCCCATTCTGCTGACAGTGCCCGCTTTACGAGCGCGTGGTCAGATTGCGTTTAAACATGTTTATGTCATGTTTATCTATCATAAAACATCCACAGTATTGCCTTATTTTCTTTCGTTACACGTAGTTTAGAATGCCAGTAATGTCTCGCAGTAAAACCGTTTGTACTAAAAGACGAACGACCCATTTCTTCAATGAATCTCTGAAAAGACTTCCATGGAAACTATTAAGGAAGGAACAAGGAGACTGGAGAATTTAATTTTATGAAAACTGTTTTAAAATATGAAGACGCACGTAGAAGGGAAAGTAGGTCATTCATAGTAGGTTGTATATAGCGATCCTTTATGATGAAGACTGTGCGACTGACGTGGCGTGGCTAATTTAGCGCTAGGTACAGGACGCAGGTTCGATTCTCGACCAAATAAACAGGTTCATGGTTTGCGTGAGATTTGTGTCTGCAAGCTTTAATGATACTCATAGTTGTGGGGAAAATCGAGTGAAACCCTAGTTCAAAAATATGAAATTCAATCCAACGGTAAAAAATCTCTCGTTTAAATGCTGAATTTATTGAATGTTCCCTCTCGATATGCACCAGTTGTTGTGTGTTTGAATTTTTATTCTGCAAAGAAATGGAATACAGAATATTTTTTCAACCTACATATTTAGCTGCACTGTAATTATTCTTAGACCAATTTGCATTTTTTTTTCATTCCAATAGGGTAATGAAAGGTCTTTTGCCTGAGACCGAGTTTTTAGGTTTAAACATATTTTATTTCTCAAAGACTTTCAAACATAATAATTCACTTACTGAAAAACAATAAAGACTAATAAGAGAGCAACAAACGTAAGTCTACTCTGTTAAACATTGTTTTTTTTTTTATAAACTCAAACCATGTATAAGTACTTTTAAATACCGTAATTAGAGACATAATAGAAAGACAATCGGTGTGCGAACGCTGGCGTCCTTTGGGGACTCAAGAGTTTAATGTGTAATTATTTTAAACACTTAAACAATGCATAACTGTTATGAAGTGTTTATCTACATCTACACTAATATAATAAAGAGGTAAAGTTTTTTATTTTTATTTTTTTTGTTTGTAGGAGGTAATCTCTGGAAGTAATGGTTCGATTGGAAAAATTGAAGCTATAATAGAAAGCTGCTTTACTCCTGAGTGACATAGGCTATAAATTATTTATATAACATGGATATTAACCGAGCTATCACAACTTTTGTCTCACAAATTTTCCGCGGACGAAGTCGCAGGCAGAAGCTAGTGCTATTATAATTTTGTAGCGAAAAGCGGAAGTTGCTGTCGGATGTAGCATTAAAACGCCACGATACAGCGCTTGACCATCTAATGGAATACTACCTTTTGCCCGCGGCTTCGCCCGCGTGGTATTGGGGTTGGGGTTTCAGGGATAAAATCTATGCCTGTGCCAAATTTCATCCAGATCCGTCCAGCCGTTTTGGCGTGATTGAGTAACAAACATCCAAATATCCAAACATCCAAACATAGTAACTTTCGTAATTATAATATTAGTAAGATAAGACTAGTTTCAAATGCGAATCAACATCAATCTTCTCTCTATCTTTTTCTCTAATTTAATTTCATCTGAGCAGTTTAATATTGTAAATAATTTATAATTTATGTTTTTTTTTTTCGAAACTACATATTTTGTACTTGTACATTCCAATAATTCACATACAGTAAAATATATTTGCACATAAAGGGTGTCCAGTGGAAAATTTTCAACTTTGAAATTTCACTTAAAAAAAACGACATAAATTTTATTTATTTTTATTAAAATTAAATGTACTACATTGATGCGGATTTCACTTTTTAAACACTATATCATCTAAATGATGACCGTTTTTTTGTACGGTTTCCTGTAATCGGACCCTTACATTTGCAATGACGCGACGGCAAAGCTCTGGAGTAATTTTTTGAATTTCACGTCGAAAATTGGCCTGCAGGGCTTGAATTGTCCGGGGATTGTTCTCATAAACCTTCGATTTTAGGTAACCCCATAGAAAAAAATCGCAGGGCGTGAGGTCGGGTGACCTGGGTGGCCATGTGATGTCTCCGTACTTGCTGATCAGTTTATTTAGAAAAATTGTTCTTAACTTTTCCATCGACACCCTAGCTGTATGCGGAGTGGCACCGTCTTGCTGAAATTGTGTCCTATTGTTGTAACCTGAATACAGCTGCAATTGCGGTAGCAGAAATTCGTCTATCATACGGCAATACACCGAAGCAGTGACTGTTTCTCCTTGGTTAAAAAAATAGGGCCCAATTACACCGCTAGCCGAAATGGCACACCAAACTGTGGTTTTCAAGCAATGTAAACGTTTCTGGTGGCGTTCTCTTGGGTTATTCGGGCACCAGTATCTCATATTCTGTTTATTCACATATCCATCAATGTGGAAATGTGCTTCGTCACTAAACAAAATGTTTCCCAACGTTGTCGGTGTTCGAAAGCGTTCCAGCATTGTTCTAGCGAAGGTTTCTCGCAAAGGATAGTCGCTTTCGTTGAGACCTTGAACAATTTGCATTTTGTATGGATGGAGTCTTAATTTCTTCTTCAAAATAACATGCACTGTTGACTTTTTGATTCCTGTGGAGGCTGCAATTTTCCTAATCCACTTGCGTGGATTTCTAACGATTTCATTTCGAACTTCAGACACACGTTCGGGGGTTGCTGCTGATGTTGATGGTCCAGGAGGAGTTCTGTTGAGCGTTGTCCCGTCTTGCCTAAATCTTTGTACCCACGACCAAATAAGTTGCGTGCTTGGCCCATCACTTAAACGCCGAATATTAAAATGAGTACAAAACGTTCGACGCGCGCGAACCAACGATTCACCATTCTTTAAATATTGCTCAACTGCAAACGAGCGGTGCGCTCCTGTCCAGTGACTCATGGCTACTGACAAATCCGCAAGTGCCGCACTTTCAATGGTACCCCTCCCGCTCACCTCACCCCGCTATTATTTGAATAATTGCAGTTTAAAGTTGAAAATTTTCCACTGGACACCCTTTATTTAAGCACATTCATAAACATTTAACGTATAACTTAGTGGTTTGATGTTACTCCTTTACCACCTACAACAACTACTAGAGGACTATCAACAGATTTACTAGAGATTGTCTCCAATGACACTATTGTAAAAATATCAAATAGTTATATTATTATCTGCGCAACTACCTACCTACACCAAATCGTCGGTCCACCTTGCGGGAGTTCACACCTAAACACTCACGTATTAACAGTGTTTAGGTATGTAGCCCAATAGCCGTGAAGCAGTATATTATCTATGATCTACAGTCTGCAGTGTACCTTCATAAATCAGGATTCAGGCCACACTTACTCGACCATGATAAAGATATCGCTTCAGGAATTCTGGGCCAGGAATGATCGTCTACCTAACACAAGTAAATACATATATGCATACACAAGTAAGTATACATTACTACCTCTCCTCTTGAATGTCATTAATGATATCCATCTTTTTTGTATAAAGATATTATAATTATATATAGCCATTAACTGAAAACATACACACCCCAATCAGAAAAATAAATAAATTATAATTGAAATACTATAATTTTATATAATGCATTAAGTAGAGTTTTTGTTTAATAAATAATCAAGAATTTATTTAAGGACAAAAAACTGTATTTTTTTTTTTTTGGTGTAGGCGCAATAAATAGAAGTTATCTATGTTCAATTTAAACTTTAATAGTGTCATTTGTACACAAAACATTACAAAAAGTCTTATAAATCTAACCATAATAATAAGTAACTCATTATTCTGGCACAGTTTTAATAAAACACTATGGATATGCGTTCAAGTACATCAAAACTTATGATCCAAGTAAATCAATGGCGAATGGTGCCCCCGGCGTCGTCTGCACAAACTTTGAAATTGGACAGTATTTACCGCGCCGTCCCTTACTCAAACAGGGTATAAAACATTCGAACGTCTGCCAGACAGGCACTGGAGCCCTTGCCCTATTCAATAACCCATTTGATTCCCGGAAATTGTAACATGGGAACTCCTATTACAATGTGTTCAAGATATATTGAGTAACATCCGAAAAAGAAAACAAATCGAACGAGTCTTTCATTCAAGTGTTGAAACCAGTTATTTATTTTGGAACGTGTTCGACCGTAAACGTTTAAATGCGCTGGAAATAAGATCAGATGTTTTCATGATGATAAAAAGATTGTGGCTGAATGGATTGTGTCAGGAGTGATATGAAAGAAAAAGGAGGCAGTGATAACGTGACGGTTGACAGAACAAAATGGAAAAAAAAAAATGTGTTGCGCTGAATCAAGTAACATGAAACATGGGTAGGAAAATGATGACGATGATGCTATAAAAAGATTCAGATTGATAAATTAAATTACGAAAATATTCTGAAGATACGCATGTTGTTTACCAAACATACGATGAATATGACGCACAGTTCAATCCTACGACGTCTTACTAAAAATATTCTTTCTGTAACACCTACTAATATTTTGCTTCGAGACATGTAATTAAACAACTTTTGATCGGTCGTTTTGGTTTCAAAATTGGGGTGCAGATTTGCAATCAATGGAGTTTCGAACAATACGCTTTCAGTCAAGACAAGCCTTTTGAACCATATTTCTCCCGTTCATTTGGGAGAAGTTATAAAATCGACTTCTCTCTCAACAAAGAGAAAAATTAATCGATTAACGATCAACATTTCAAATAAAACGTCCCAATCAGGTAGCAAAAGAAAGGGAAACTTGGTAAAACGTCGTAAAACGGCATTTTGTTTTAATTTCTCCTCTGATTCAAACTCGACTTGAATAAAATTTTGAACGAAGTGCGTCCTTTGAAGTGGGATGGTCGGTTTGTTTCAGCATCGCCCCCCCCCCTCCGTCCCTCGCTCCCCTTGCCTGCCACACCGCAGACCAGGTAGCGTTCACTCGTACAATTTCCCTGTGTGGTGCGGCACCAACATGAAATTTTTGAAATAAACAAACAACGTACTTCGTTATGGGACCTTGTTTCCTAGACCGCCGCCGCGCCGACATGACACGTAGTTTGATGCATCGTTAGTTCTGAACACAAACCATCTGCTCCTGTTATTGTTCTTTCCCTTTATATTCTAAACCAATCGGGTTCGGAATTTAATCAAATACGGTTTAGTTGCATCATCCGTATTTATAGAGAGCGCCTGGATTTAAAAATTTGCACTGGACATACTTATTTTGATCCTAGCCTCAAAGTCAGTATCTAAGTACTTAGATCTGTGGCCCGGTGGCCATTAATAGTTAGATGTTTCTTCTCCAGTCTCAATTATATATTTGATATATATTATTTTGTATTGTATGTTATTATGTTTTATTAGTATTATTTCTAATAATTTTGTAATGACCACCTAAATCTATCTCCTTTTGCTCAGTCCATCCAAAGGTTGTCTGTAAGAGATTGTCCTGTGTGATAAGTTGAGAGCTGTTCTGTGTATTTTTAATAATGTTAATAATAAATATTGTTAGTAATATAAAAAAGTATAAATAAATACATATAGTATAGATAACAGCATCACCCGAAAACAAATCTATTTATTTTTAATGAGATCAAAATATCCATGTTTACAAAGGTCCAAACTGCAAACAATTGACTAAGGAGGCACAAAACTAACAGTTATATAAAGACAAGATTGCAACTCAAGCTAACAAGGCAAACTAACTTGCCTTGTTGCCAACAACATTATAATTGAATAGCTTATAGATTCCTACTTACAATAACACCTTGGGGTCGATACAGCAACAAATAATTGCTAAGTTTCTTCTCATTATATATGGAATATTTCGACGCTTGAGTATTGTATTTTTGTATTATATATTATACTAGCTTTTGTCAGCGGCTTCGCCCGCGTACATAAAATATAGCCTATGTCACTCAGGAGTAAAGCAGTTTGCTATAGTTGCTAATTTTTTTCCAATCGGACCAGTAGTTACAGAGATTACCTCCTACAAACAAAGAAACAAAAAAACAAACTTTACCTCTTTGTTATATTAGTGTAGATGTACATAGTTAGGTTTGGTGTGAATATTTATTTTAGTTTATATTTAAGAATATATTGTAATAAATTGAATATAATATTAAACTTAGGTACTATTAAATCCATTTAATAGTTAACAGTCAGGTCAGCGAGTTCCCTTAGCCGGCGTGATAGAAGACTCGTTAGTATGTATAGACCGGACCAGAAAACCCGAGGCGAGACTCAGAGTGGGGATTATTGGCCTCACTTCGCTCGACTATAGATAAAGGAATACCTTCCGCGGGATGTGCACGGAATTGCTTTAAAACTAAAAGTGGATCGAATGAACAGAATTGCAGGTGACCGGTATTGCAGGAAATAGACAATATAGAGCTCGACTATTACTTAGCTACTAGCTGCTGCCGGTGGCTTCGCCTGCGTGTTTAAAGAAAATTATTAGAGAATATACTCAAAATGCATTGTATATGCTACTAGCTTTTGCCCGCAGCTTCGCCCGCGTACATAAAATATAGCCTATGTCACTCAGGAGTAAAGCAGCTTTCTATTATTGCTAAAATTTTTCCAATCGGACCAGTAGTTCCAGAGATTACCTCCTACAAACAAAAAAACATAAAAACAAAAAAACAAACTTTACCTCTTTATTATATTAGTGTAGATAGTGTAGATTACAGGCCTATGCTTGAACCAAGTTTCTTAAAATCTGTTCAATTATTTGAACGTGAAAAAGTAAAACAAGTTCGCAAACTTTAACGTTTATACTAGCGACTCGTCCCAAATTTGCATGGGTGCAAATCTGATATTAAATGTATGTTGCATATATCAAACAATACAATTTTTCGTTGTAATTTTATAACTCAACAACGGGCTCACCTATCCAAATCAAATATTTAGGCTTTGTTCAGACTATTTAGTAGTTGGTTTATGTGAAGTTGGTACAAAATTGGTCGAGCAGTTCTTCATTTATCATATTATTCTGTTGCCGGGAGCGAAACCGCAGGCAAAAGCTAGTTTAAAAATAAATAACTAGTAATAAAAAAAACTGAATCAACATACGTTGCGTGGTTTTAAAGATCTAAGCATACATAGAGACAGATAGCAGGAAGGGACTATTATTATACTATGTACTGCATTGTGATTTAATACAAGTAAGAAAGCTTAATAAAATCTTGTACTAGGAATTGGTTCAAAATAACCACATTCCTGTACCTATTCCCCAAAGAGTTTCAGAGATGCAGTTGTAATAATCTTTACCTACTACCAAGAACTGGTCACCCATACTGACTCTGCTGCTACTGAGAAATTTCGAATTGAAAAATCCAATTGCGACCCGTAGAGTAGCCCTCTATGGCTTTCAAACTAGAAAAAAAAGATGCAGTTGTAATAATCTTTACCTACTGCCACAAACTGGTCACCCATACCAACTCTGGGTTGCTACTGAGAAATTTCTAATGGAAAAGTCCAATTACGACCCATAGAGTAGCTCTCTTTTGCTTTTAAAGTAGAAAAAAAAGATGCAGTTGTAATAAATCTTTAGCTACTACTAAGAACTGGTCACCCATACAGACTCTGGGCTGCTACTGAGAAATTTCTAATGGAAAAATCCAATTACGTCTCATAGAGTAGCTCTATATGGCTTTTAAACTAGAAAAAAAAAAAGATGCAGTTGTAATAAATCTTTAGCTACTACTAAGACTGGTCACCCATACAGACTCTGGGCTGCTACTGAGAAATTTCTAATGGAAAAATCCAATTACGTCTCATAGAGTAGCTCTCAAACTAGAACCAAGGAACCAAAATAGATTACATTTTATCAACAAACTGAAACTGAATAGTTTGATTTTAAGATAGTAACATTTCAGATATGCCAACACTTTAATCCTGAATTGGAGTAATTGCTGAAAATAGATTGATTGACCTAGTAGCTGTTCTTTCACAAGAGCGAATTCAACCCTCAAAAGCAACCCCAAAAATGGATATAATATGAATCGGACTCACTCTCGCTCACTGATCGGAATGCAATGTGAATTCTTACAATAGAGACGTTCACGCAGGCAAAACCGCGGGGCGCACAGCAAATTAATAAACCCATTCTATTCATGAAATCGACCAAATTTTGTGTGTTTTACATACCACGGTATCAGATTTAGACTACTGACCGATTTTGTTAAGACTTTTAGTTTAAATAGAATTTAAAATAGGTACCTACTTAATGCTCTGAATAATATGCTTGCTAAAATAATAGATTCAAATACAGGTACATTGTGTTAGCCAAAATGCTGATTAATTTATTAGTAGCATAGGTATTTAGAAATGAGGTACCGACGCACCGTAATTACTCAAAATAGGAAAATGATTCGATTTAATTTGGCAATGACCTAACCGTGGCTTTCGGAGAAAACCACAATTTAAATTATTAGGTTACATAGTCGGTTTATTCAAAATACTCTCGAAATGAAGAGAAACTAAAATTTTAAACAACAAGAGTGGGCGAAGTGAGCTTCTAAAATTTAACATCTATTGATTGCCGGCGCTTTTAAAAACACTATAAGCCAGCGAAGTGAGTTCAAAATTTTACTACTCCTACTTAATTAAGATAGATTTTCTTCTACATTAGTGTATATGTTTAGTATTGAGAATGCAAAAGCGGGTGTAACGAGCTTGAAAACTTTAACTCGATTCTTTGGATCGTTTAAATTTTCTTGTAAACTCATACAGAACAGTTACAGAAGTTTCTTTATCAGCTCATGCATAAAATGAAAGAGCAAGTGTAGCAAACTCGAAAATGTAAACACCCCAGGGGGCCATACGCAACTCCTGCAGTCTGCCACTCCTAGACCGGCCTCTCTTGGCCTCAGGATAAACATCATAATATTATATCTTTTTCTTTTCGTTTTTTTTTTTTATTTGATCTAGGGGTTGACTCAATTTTTTTTTTATTGCAATAAACTAGTGCTTGACTGCGGTCCCACCTGATGGTAAGCAGTAATGCAATCGTTGATGGTAAGGCGCACTAGTTTATTAAGAGCCAAAAAACAAAACTAAGAATAAAAAACTCCCAATTAAATAACATAATTATGCATTTAAGGCAGCTGGACACCCTGATAACCTTCTTTTTGGTATTGAGGCACGCGCAAAACGATATTTCCATGGTAGCTAGCCTAACTAGCAGAGTGGGCTATTGGTAAGAAAATAGGTAAAAAGATAAAGTATCAGGATATCAATATTTGTCACATGTTTTTATGATGACCTAAAAATCTGATAAATGCATTTCTCAATGCTCGTATCCAGCACCACTCAGTCGACACGTTGACACGTTGACACCAAGTAACATATATAATCTACATGTACACTTAATATAATAAAAATGTAAAGTTTGTTTTTTTTTGTTTCTTAGTTTAAACTACTGGTCCGATTGGAAAAAATTTAGCAACAATAGAAAGTTGCTTTACTCCTGAGTGACATAGGCTATATTTTATGTACACGGGCGAAGCCGCGAACAAAAGATAATTTTAGATAATTTTTTTTTTTTGTATGTGTTTTTTTTTATTTTATTTTTTTATTGATTTATTGTTTTTAACCACTTACTGGGGCTGTTTCATTCACATATGTAATGAAAATCTAAGAGGCTAAATAAACATTTTTAATTTTTTTTTTTTTTAGTTGTACGAGTAGATAACGCTATCACTATGTACATAAGACATTTCAAGTCAACATTAAACACATAATTCAGCCCACATCTGTAACCTTCCAAGTTTAATAATAACAGTCCTACTAAAGGTCAGGAATAGGCGTTATTATAATAAGCTAATGCTATCGCCATTTCCCAGAAAAGAGGAAATTATTCCAAGTACTCGCATATATACTGTCAAGAAGAAATCGTATACATATTTGTATCCAATGTCCTCATCTAAAGGATCATCTACTCGTATAATAAGTTTCATCAAACATCTACACTTTCGAAGTATTAATAGTAAGTATATAGTAGGACCTACGTTAAGAATGTATATTAGACGTTTATTTATCGTTTATTTCAGGCATTAACCCATAGCAACATTATTTAATAAAATAAAATAAACGGATTGAATTAAATACATCAAAATATATAAATTAATTTTCAAATTATAAATGCTTGACACATTGATAACATTATTGAATTACAATAACCAATTAGGTAAAAATATTGTAAATTATTGAATTGCATATTAATAATTGATAAAAATGAAAAGTCAAAAAAGAATATTTAATTAACAACGTCAAAGCAGGTACACGGCATGGAACACTTAAGATACTAAATCATTTTTACAGCGCGTCAGTCGAAAGAGGAAAGTTGCCTTTCTTCTCAAGAGTCCATGAAAATGAGTAACTCTGTATCTTTTCTCTATGTCTTTTAGTGTAGTTATTATACACTCAATCGACCAAAAACGTATAATATGTTTTTTCAATCCCTAGTCAAATGTCATCTAATAGCCCAAATTCTACATCAAACATCGCAAACGCGCATGTATCTACGATTTTTTTATAAGTTGTTAGGTCCTTTGAGCGTAGTTTACATCCAAGTGAAAAACTCTGAGCAAGTGAAAAACTACGAAGTTTTGGCACTTGTATCAGTTTTTTCAAAAAAACCGAAGAGTTTTTTTACAGGAGTGTTTGCTTTATAATTTAATAAAGCTAACTAAAGACTGTCTATTATTTTCTATTATTCTACTATTTGAGCTTAACCTTAGTACTCCAGGTCCTTTAGTTGCAGGGATACAGCAAGTCAAAGATGGACCATTCTCCCGCAGTGCTCGAAAAACTTTGAAATTCTGTCACTTGTTCAAAGGCCGTAGTCAGGTCCAGGTATCTGACTACCTCCTGGGACCAAGGGTCGATGCGAAAGCGTATTACCGGGGCCCTGAGGCAAGGCAAGGAAGAAACAGGGTAGATTGTTTAGTCAGTAAGAGTCTGACACTGTCTCCCGCTCCGCCCAAGGGTGGGATTCGTCATTGGATGATTTTTACCTACCATAAAACAACCTATCTGACTGCATTCAATTTCCAGCAAATTCCACGCGGGACAGTTTAATTTTTACATGCCATCACCATCAGTGCGTGTGACACAACTTTTGTCCTTTTCTGGCAAAGCAAACTCCAACAAGGAAGAAGTAGGAAATGCTGGCGAGAAGATCTTGATAAACGTCTACGACAAAGATGAGAGAACACTAAATACCCTGGGATAGTCAGAATGTTTAAATCTGCAGTAACGGTCAAAGTCAACCTTGGTCGACTGTTCCTTCATTTCCTCTATAGATGCAAAAATGTGAAAAAGACACCACATATTTGACAATAGTACAAAGGTACTGTGTACTATTGACAATTATGTGTTGACTTAGTCTGTTTTTTGTGTACATAAGTAGAATAATTAATAAATTAACCGTAGACTTTCCACTACTCACCAGGCCCACGTGGTTATTTTTTTAGGATGAGGCCTACTTTCTAGCAGTAAAGAACAAATGGAATACATACTAAGCTTTTTTGTTATTATTGATACTCGTAGACCAGATCAAATCAAATCAAATATTTCCATATGTATAATGTTAGGGTACATGGTGTTAGTTACAAATTATCGATTATTATTTAAAAATTATAAATTATCGATAAATTCACTAGAGTTGCTAGATTGACCACTATCTTATTCTTGCCAAGAAGATACCTTTTGACTCGGACTTAAAGACTCCCAGGTTGTTACATTAAGGAAACACTCTCCTTCAAGAAAAAATCCATTCTTTAGCCGTTAGAGTAATAGACTTGTAACCTAAACGTTTTTCAAGTACACCCATACCTACAAAACACTTCTGAAAACGTTCACCATCCTATACAAAAAAGTTCTGCTCACCTCCTTCCTGCAGGGCCCCGGTCCTGACATCCACCACCAGCAGAGCCACGATGCTGCAGAACCACATCGAGGAGTACATTGTCTCTGAACGACTGTTTACAGTCTGGTCGAGTTTGTTCACTGATTACCACTATAGGTCTAGCCTTATCAACATTTGTATGGTCCTTAAGTTGACTTTCAATCGGTTTTATCACTGTTTCAATTACTAAGAAAGAAGAATATAATTACAATATGACTACTGGCTGTACACTTATTTAAGTTCCACTTAAAAAAAAAAACAAATTATCAAGAAAACTTCGAAATGAACGTTTTTAAATTAAAATTACGAGTAATAGCAATAGGACAGACCACAAACATCTTAAACGATCTTCAAATATAAGATAATTTTTTTTAGATTTGTCGACTTGCTATCTCATTTAAAATTAATCATCTTATTTTTTATCAGACATCTGTCTGAGTCAGACATGAAAAATGTGAATTGTCATGAACATTATGGAGTCTAACTACTAGTATGTATAAATTATTCAGTAATATTTAGTGTTTAACTGATTTTGTTATACAAATACTCGAATATATACACAAATATACTAATATTTGTATATATCATGTTTGTGAAGTAATGCTGAGATACAGTTAGAAACTATAATAATGTCGTAGTAGTAATACATTTATTAATATTAACTCGGTACAATATCATAAAACAATAAAAAAAACAATCCAAACTTTTCACTCAAAAATTCAGCACAGACAAAAACAAATACGAGTCGACGTACGTGTTTACTCAACCGCGAGTTCGTAGCACTTCGTAGCGACGGCGTAGCACCGGGTCTACGGCTCGTAGCCAACTGCCGTAGTCGTAGCGAGCAGATTCGCGCATCCCCCGGGGCGGTTGCACTGAGCCACGTGAATTATTCCCTCCAATGTTCACAATACCATGTTTCAGTTCTATTGTTGTTTGTGTATACAATATTCGATATTAGTCTCTAACATAAGCAGCCTTGTATGTCGTACTAAATTGTTGAGGGATATGCATCAGTGCGAGTAAGGGAATAAAACAAGAGTATCATGTTAAAAGCGGCTGTCGGCGGGCGGATTACCTGGCTATTGTGTGTAGATAATATTTCTATTTACTTGTGTTTGGTAATACCCTATTTATATCACTTATCTCTATTGCTCCTGGCTCCCTGAAGGCTAAATGATTTATTAGAAAATAATGTATTTGATGTTTTTTTTATTTTTTAGTAAGTATAGCGGCATAAAAGGAAATTAAATTTATTTTGGAACAATTTTGCCGTGTTGATTTTACGTTAAAACATCATAGCGGTCGACCTTGCATTAGCAGTAACTGATTTTCAGGTCTCAGTCGAATTGGTGGCTGGTCGTAACTGGTTCAACTTATTTGCCCCGTACTTTAACATTACGTTGTATATACATTTGACACTGAAAGAGACTACAAACATCAACACGTTCTTTTAGTGAATAGTTAACTGGCACTCCTCGTAAAAAACCTTTCACAGTAAAAGGAACTAACTATAATCGCTTGACATTCATCCTTTATTTTTAGTAAAACAGACTTGCACCCTCCACTCACATCATCATCATCATCAGCCTTATTAATGTTCCCACTGCTGGGACACGGGCCTCCTCTCTAGGAGAGGGAATGGGCCATAATCCACCGAACGGGCCCAGTGCGGATTGGTGGATGTCACATGTTTTCGAATTTTTGGTACTAAGACATGCCGGTTTCCTCACGATGTTTTCCTTCACCGTTTTGAAAGCAATGGTGATGAAATAAATTACACAAAGTAATGCGCCTGGCTGGGTTCGAACCCGCGACCTACAACTCGTAAGTCGGGGCCTTTACCACTCGGCCACCACTGCTCTCAAATAAAATGCTCTTATTTAATACCCAACACCAAAAATACATGTAAGATAATCACATGAAGTAAAGCAGTCACGACCTTAATCTCCGCGGGACGAACCGGTGAAAGAAGTAATTATTTACAAATAAGAATAATGTATTCAGAGAAGAAAAAAGAATCGAATAAATCTCGACTCCCGACGAAAGGTATCTGGGGGGTTAAGCCACGGACACACTAGATGCCGACGGAATTACCGCCATAAAATGTGCCGACGACTTGTTAACTCATAAAAATAAGCGCCAGATTAATGTTTTTCGTAAGTAATTCCGCTTGGGGTGTTGTGAACCTGCCCTTTGGACAGTTTTTTTCTTGCTGAATTTGCTGTACGTAGGAAAAAGCGCCAATCAGTTTTTACTGATTTAGGACCTTTATTTTCATGCTTTAATTTAACATTTCCAGAAGTACGACGTTGTTCGGTTATATCTAATGCTATGAGTACTCGATCCAGTCCATACTTAGCCTGTCTGGAAACTTGTAACAGCTCCAAGAATAAATAGTTACACTAGTCAACACTTGCTGTATCCCCATCTTAAAATAGCGATGGGGAGAATATCGGGCGCAGTCGACGGACACATTAATTGGCAATTTCCTCGGCTCGCTGCCCCCGAGCGGACCCCTCAGCTCCCCTCCACCACCCCCCCCCCCTCCACCACACCGTGCATTACTCATCGGCACAAATATCTGATAATGATGTTCATTAGCAGCCGGCCTTGATTATCCTCGTGAGTACACCTCGCTGCCAAGCCACACATACTTTTAATAGGATGTGTGAAGTAATGATCTACGAGTCCTTTCCCTATTGACATTAATGCTAGCAAATGAAGAGGCAATTTCAGTAACCTAAATTAAAAAATACTCTTGAAAAACTCGATCACTATCAAACAAAATTGCACCCGATAAATGACAATAAGCTCACGATTACATGACACGTCATATCGTCGGCACAGCGACAGTAAACCTCGGCCTATACCGACGGGAACCAACTGACATTTTCGAAATTCGTTTCATAGCCATCTCTTTTCCACAGCGGCGAGTCGTGACGTGTGTCAACGCCTTAATATCCGTCTGTTATCAACAACTGAGCTTAAATTCCATTAGATCTTTTTGCAACACAAAATGGCGACTCGTCGGCAACTTTGAAAATATTCGCCCCTTGAGGCCAGAGTTTCGGTTCAACGTTTTCAGTGGCAACAATGTTGTTAGAAAACTGTATAGAAGTATGTAAACAACTACCACACAAAATAATCGAAAACTGCAGGAAATGCAGTTTAAAAAGTCAAAAGTTAATTTGAATCAATTACGAAAAACAATTGAAGTCGTAACCATACGTTAATGGAGCCAAGTTTGAACTGGAAACTTAACCCACGGGAATAAAACGTAAACGACAGTAACGTGTTTTGGTCAGAAAGCTATAATTATGCAAAAATATTCAACCGCAGTTAACAGTAACAGTAAACACGAATAGAAATACAGAGTTGTATTTTTTGGTGAATGTGAATTTAAACGAGTTGATTATACAACAGTTTTGTACAAATTGGATTGGTGCAGGGGCTCCCAACACTCGGTCCCAGTACGAATGCGCCGTTCGACTACCTCTGACCCGCTTGTTGGCTTTCCAACACACAATTTACGAAAAGATTATATTTGACGCAGAATACCATCTTTTTAAAGTACGTCATTTGGAAAGGATCCAAATGACGAACCTTAGATGGAAGGAGAGAGCGATAACCTTAATGTTAGTTAAAAGATTCAAAGTATTCATTCATTCGAGACGTTCTTCTTAGAACGTTGTTAAGAAAATTGACTTTGTAATGTTTCCTTTTATATTTTATTATTGATACCTTGTACAGTAATTTTATCAGATAATTTCATTCGGCTTTATGAATTCATGAAAATTTCTAAGTAAACGAGAATTTATGACTCTATTTCGAGCTAGACAATGTCAAGTATAATTTAGTTTAGCGAATATGCCCAAAAGGCCTTGTCACAATATTCTAGACAAAAGTTGAACATAACGCCCGTAAACGTTTTGACGCAATTCAGCAATCTATTGTTTTTGTTTTTATTGTATGCCATTCAGCCGTACTTAGCGAAAGGATAACTTATTCTGCGCAGAGTCGCGTGGCTTCTGCCGAAACAACAAACAATTTACATATCTCTACGAAAAAGGTTAGCTCTGATTGAATTTTATGAAAAAAAAATACTTTCCTCATAAATATTTATTAGATATTTTTCACCTACATTTAACATTTGTTCGAAATTATTTCCTTCAAGGTGAAACTTGAAGAAATTCTTTGAACTTCAATTTGACTTTTGGGAAAGTTCTATTAAATTAATGGATTGAACGCGGTCTGTATAACAGCAAAGCCATATAAATCATCATGATCATCATTTCAGCCGAAAAATAGGTATAAGCGGATATCTCATTTCTTCTTTCATTTCTAATGTGATCACGCAAAACTTCGAACATAGCTATTTCTTTGCCATTTAGATGGCTTTTTAAGGTCTTCTGATGAAGCCCAATAAAAACGACAATGTTTCGGAGCTATAATATCATCATGTAAGTAGCTGGAATGAATCCAAGTATAGAAAAGTAAAATAGAATAAACTTTACAGTACATTATACAATAGTCACATGACCCTTATAAACATAATAACCATGCAATGTTCTTGAAATAATTAAAATAAGTTTTCAACTGAATCATTAAGTATCTACTTCACACTTAGTAGATAATCAGTTACAAAGCCAATAATTCACAATATAATATTAACATTGTAAAAAGTTGTCCGCCAACAATTTCATAAAATAGAGAGACCCAAAAACTGTTTCATCGGTTCAATTAAAAGTTTGTCGTGAAGCCGGCGGCGTCAGGGGCGCATAATTACGGGTGTCAGTCACACCGGGCAGGCAGGCATGCAGGCAGGCAAAGGCAGGCAGCCGCAGGCCCCCGGCACACTGCCAGGCAGCTTTGACAACGTCACCAGACTAGAACACAAATAAATTCCAAACAAAATAAACACCTCGCCCTGACTGTTGTCTTTACAACGTGAGTAGTTTTAATTGGGAATATGCTGCGATACGCTTTTTTGTTTTAATTTTGAAGGCGACTTACTAATTTATTCGTTAGTTCATTAGTTAGGCAATTAATAGAAAAAAAAGATCAATCAGCGACCAGACGGTATTCGGCGAAAATTGCGAACGTGCTAATTATTAACTTATCATAGGAATAAGATTTCTCATTATCAGAAAGCAATTAAATCACTTGTACCTACACACACAGAGTAAAGCGTAAAACAAACGAACAACCCAATTCCGTGCGGTTAAATCCAAGAAACATGGACTAGCTTCTCGTTTGTTTTCACTTAATTGTGTTTGGAGGATCGCAAGTAACTGTTAATCTCCATTCCCAATGATGGGCCAACAAAGCTTGTGTGTATTGGGTACACGGGAACGTAAGCCTCGCACCGCCCGGGCCAATCACTTCCACAGCCATCCCCGTATTCGATAACGGGTGTAGATTGTATTTCACTCGCTGTATGAGTCTAGTTACTGGGCTTTAATATTGGTCGACGGTGTAATTTAGTTGTTAATGAGAAAATGCAAGGCGCTGTAGAGATTCATTAGGTCTGTTTGTATGAAATTACACTGTCCTGCTTTAAAAAGTAAGTATAGGTATAACTAATTCATAATCGTCATAATTTTAGCTGAAAGACGCTGTGTTTTACTATATACAATCGCCACTCAAAAACCATTGTGTAAGCTGCTGCTGATGGAGTTGTACCCCGCTTGTGTAGCAGCGATTCGTGTCCGGAGCGAGGGGGAAAGGCAGGCGACCGTCTTCTTCTGTAAAGCAGTAATTTTAGGAAAGGCCGCACGCGTGAGGTAACGGGCATTCTCTCGCCCTAGCCACCGCCACCCCGACGTAGGAGTTCAGCAGGGCCGATATTACGATATGATTCTAGCACCGTGGGAATTTTCTGATAAGCAAACCTGTGATTCTGGAACGCAAAGGACAACGAGAGAACACAGGGAAGGTTTTAGTCAGTTAAAATCAGGCACGTCCTCCCGCTCCACCCTAGAGCAGGAGAAGTCATCGAATGATTTTTCGACCTAAAAAAGAACCTTTAAGCTTTCATTTTACTTGAGCTGTTATGCGAACATATTTCCAGCCAGGATTGATTCGTAAAAGCATCACACCGGAGCCCTGGGACCAAGGCATAGAAAGAAAGGGGCGGGTCGTTTAGCCAGTAAAAGTCACTACTTGCCGCTCCACCCAAGGGCAGGAATTGTCATTGAATGATTTTTCCCACTTTAATAAAAAAAAACTACCGCTTAAGATGTAAATAATTCCTAACCAAATACTTTTTGCTAAATAAATAAAGGTAGCAACCCTCTATACTAGAGCAACGACGCCTTATCAATACGTGACAACGTTCCATGATTGCCCTACAATAATTTATAGCAGTAATACAAAGTATTACACAGCTCAACGGATGCCTAAATGAGATACTTTAAAGGCCTAAGGATCATTTAGGGCAGTAACGTAGACATAGTATCCTCCGACAGTGCTTTCCTACAAATTATAATAGATAGAGTATACGTAATATACGTCGGGTGTATAAACTGCTGTCATATATCTTGGTAAATACACCAAATGTGCCAGCTTTCCCCTAACCCGTTACCGTCTGGGGCGCGTAGCTAAATTTTGTCTCAATATTTCGACGGTGATGCCTTTCAACCCCCGACTGACTAACTTGATTCAATGGGCTTAATTTTGAACTTGTTAAGCGTATGTTGTGTACCTGTTAGTCAGTAATATTACTTTGTTACATGTACATGTGTAATCACGTATCGAAGCCGAGCCGTGTCTGCATTGCCGGTGGAATATGCAGTAATAGATTTTATAATTACTCGCCTATTGCATTCTGTGTGAACTGTTCAGAACACTCACTGTAAATGCTGACTGTTTGTTTTATCATGTTTTCATGTCAAATACTGCATAATTTGAAATGTTTCAAATAGTTAAATTCACCATTAATGTGTGACTTTGAGTTTTCAAAAGTTCTTAAATTCTTTGAAAAAGAGTGAAAGCCTAATTATAGTATCTAATAGTTATTTAAAATGTCTGACAGAAAAGCTTTGCCACTTGTTAATTAAGTACCGCCCTAGGGCGAAAAGGGTTTTTTAAAGATGTGTCGGCTCGTGTCCAGGATGGTGTTCGAGCTCTGGTCTATCAGATCTATCATGTGGGCGTATGTGGGTATCGTGCAATGAATAACAACGGCTAGCAGTTGAATCAGTTTACTTCTCAATACATTTCGGTACAGTGCACTGTTATCACAAATTACAAATTACAACAACACGGACAGTTTCAGAACGTCTTGACTCTGCGACGGCTTGGCTCAAAGTGTGTCCGCTCCCCGTGCGGGTTGGTTCACCCCACCACAAGCTCGTAGTAAAGCGGATACGTCACTGACTGTCAGACGCGCCATCTTTATTTAGTTCCTCTAGTTGCCACTAGATGGCGTGCCTTGTCTTGTTAACAAATCGAAGCCGTTTCCGACACGGCCATCCTGAAAGACACACGTCCTCGTGTGTTAGTCGTCATCGCCACCTCAGCTGGAAGATGTCCACTGATGAAATGTTCCAACTAGTCATCCAGCGCTGTGTGTTACTCTGAAACAAAACACATCTCGCAGTATCATATAGCTCGGTCACTCCTGACAAACACTAGGAATTAATCTCGCAGCGCGAGTGCAGTCCCAAACACGCAAGTTTGAGATTACGTGTCACACACACAAGATTAAAAATTCACATCTTGGCCATGAGCGACCATTTACACAAATATCTGCTTAGTGCGGGAACTCGCAACACGCAGTCAATCGCTTAATGTGACAACAAATCTTTACTCAATAAACCAAATACAAATTTTGGGTAATAGAAATTGTCATACTGTTACTGTTTCTGGTCCGGTCTACTTAGGCCCATTAGAATTTTAAGCACTTGGTCCAGTCAGTCATGACTCTACAAGGCTTACTTCTTGGTCCGGTCAACCACTGACCCTACAAGATTAATTTCTTGGTCCGGTCAACCTCTGACCCTACAAGATTAGCTTCTTGGTACGGTTAACCCTTCAGCTTACCACAAGTACTACGTTATCTCATCAGTATTAGAACTGGAGACGATTGTGCTAGGCCGGATAAATATCCCTTTAGCGAATGCTAGACCGGACATCAGTCCCTTTAGCGTATGCTAGACCGGACATCAGTCCCTTTAGCGAATGCTAGACCGGACATTAGTCCCTTTAGCGAATGCTAGACCGGACATCAGTCCCTTTAGCGAATGCTAGACCGGACAACAGTCCCTTTAGCGAATGCTAGACCGGACATCAGTCCCTTTAGCGAATGCTAGACCGGACATCAGTCCCTTTAGCTGAGTCATTGGACCGGACTTTCCCTTCAATGACTTTTTCCTACATTTTTTTTTCTTTTTTTTTTCTTTTTTTTCTCTTTTTTTTTTCTCTTTTTTTTCTTTTTTTTTCTCTTTTTTTTTCTCTTTTTTTTTCTCTTTTTTTTTTTCGAATACCTTCCTAACTCAGTTGGTGTACAAGTGCTTCTTTCTTAACCTATTGTGATACCGTTACAGTACACACAACTAATCAAACTAATCCAAAACACTAATCGTTAAGCTGTACATTATGATCTCTGGCTACTCATAGCCGAGTAACCTCTAGTTACACTTCCATACCTGCGCATCCCTCCAGGATCGCCAAGTCTCTAACGACTTAATGGTTTCCTACATTACGTCCCTAGTTTAAGGTACTGACGGTCAACTGTGACCACTAGATATTGTTTTCTATTAAGCTACGCCTACAAATCAAATCTCCCAATCGTAAACTTAATTATCTCATTATCTGAACTACTTTATCGTACGTCCATTTTATAAGCTCTGAATTTCCTTTTCTATTACTTCAAACGGTTTTTTTTTTTTTAATTGTCTTTTTTTTATTTTTTTTTTTTATTTGTGGGTATGTCGGTTTTCTATCCTCGTACACTTTTAATAGGGTACTCTACACGGTATTTATTGCGTAATGCAAAATCTCTCACGACATTTAAATCAACTAAGGGAACTACGTCATCTTTTGTCATAAACGGCAGATAACGCGCGACTAAAATCGAACAGAAATCATTTCGTGTCAAGATGTTGGCACTATTACAGGGCATCATCCTGCTTTGGATCTAGCCTCCTTACTTTTCATCACCCGCCTAGGATCAAACCATATCGAATGACACTATCCACCACGGATGAAGAGCCTCACCACTTGAATTTAATTATCGAAAAACGGATCACTGTTTCAAATGTAACGTTATTCCGGCTTTAGTCGACGCTCTCAAAACTATTGTATCATTAAACCAATACTCTAATTATATCAAACATTGGGAATATGTAATTGAAAATACAACAATCACTACCCTAGGTCGTGTAACTGAGATATTTGATCCGAGATAAATAGCAACGAATAACGATTCGGTACGGTATTGTTATTTAGTCTTCGATAGTCTCTGCACATTTAATTTGACGCGTCGTATTTCTTAACTAAAAGACTAGTTCAGGTCTTTTTTTTTTTTGCAATCATTGAATTACACGGTCGCACCATAATTCATTTACCCGCTTACGAATTATTTTTAATTCATCCTTGCCAAACTATTACTGTCGTCTTTATACAATCAAAATTAATCGAACGATTTAGATCACTTTTTATTGCACGCGTTTGTAGCATACCGATAGTAAAATAGTCCTATTATTAACGAAACGACACAGAAATAATCGCAAGTTTATGTTTAAGGACACGTCGGTGTCAACGTCAACATTATTTCGGAGAACTGTCACCGTCATAAAAAAATGGAACCTTAATTCTCGGATGTACTGAGGGTACTTTGTAATTACAATTATTTACGCCATGAACCTAAGCTATTTTCAAAAAAATGTTTCACGGTCATTAATTCAACTGAACCTTTGCAACAACATTTCACGGCCTAAGATTTAATTTCGCAAATAGATGTTGGTTCACGAAATAAAATCGCGATTTAGCTATTATCAATTTGAACCACAGAAGTAATGATCAATACTTAGTAGGTACCGTCATATGTCACCTACACTTGTCAAAGTTATTACCTTTTATTTTACATCTACCCCAAAATTTACTGACAACCTACACTGTCTCCTGCTCCGCCCAAGAGCGAGTCTCGTCATTAGATGATTTTCACCCACCATAAACTCAGCTTCAGAACAAAAATGGAATGAGAATACCTGACCTTTTTCTGATGAAAGATCGGCGACCACGACGTCAATCCATCGCTCGCTGTCACAACGGCACCGTCACGGTTACCACCGCGCCACTTCTCTCAGGGATCCAGATCTCCATCAAGAACTCTGCTCTCCAAAGCCGACCTGGATTGGCTTGCTACCTTGTTGCCAGTGGTCTTGAGGCTTGAATATTCTTGTTTTTAGTTTGCGTATGTCCAATTTTCTCGTAGTGATTTCCGATTTGCTCTTGTCTCTCGGGGTCGAATTTGGGTAGATTCACAATCTGGGTAGGACGTTGTAGTTTGCGCTCTGGGGGCACAACGTCACCATGGTCCAACATTCGTTGCTCAGGATTAGGGAAAAACCCCAGAAAAAAACCTAATCAGACCGTTCAAGTCTATGCTTCGATCCGGGTCTTCATTTTCGAATTTTTGAATTTCGAATAATAACCGCCAACTATCTTTGTTCTCGCCATTTTCTTCAGTGTTGCGTAATTATTGCTCACATAGCTTGTCAATTCATTTGCACGATTGAATCCCACTTCTGATGTCGGCTCGTGTCCAGGATGGTGTTCGAGCTCTGGTCTATCAGATCTATCATGTGGGCGTATGTGGGTATCGTGCAATGAATAACAACGGCTAGCAGTTGAATCAGTTTACTTCTCAATACATTTCGGTACAGTGCACTGTTATCACAAATTACAAATTACAACAACACGGACAGTTTCAGAACGTCTTGACTCTGCGACGGCTTGGCTCAAAGTGTGTCCGCTCCCCGTGCGGGTTGGTTCACCCCACCACAAGCTCGTAGCAAAGCGGATACGTCACTGACTGTCAGACGCGCCATCTTTATTTAGTTCCTCTAGTTGCCACTAGATGGCGTGCCTTGTCTTGTTAACAAATCGAAGCCGTTTCCGACAGATGCATAAAGAGCAATTATAAAATACGAGTGGGTTCAAGTCAGTATAAGTTTGACGCTCTCTCTCTCTCCACCCAGAGTAAAAGAAGATATTTAATGGTTTCCCACCCAAAGAACATAAAATAAAAAAGTATGCCCCTAAGCTTAGAACGAACTCTAAATTCTATTTTGATAAAATCACCTTATTCATCAACATGAAAGTAATGTGAATAATGTACAAGCGTAGGTAGTCGCGATCCATAAACATGTACTGGAGGAAAATTACACAATTTCTTTAACAAAATCATTAATATGAATGAATCAATTACGTGAAGCAATCAAATATTGTGCGGCAATAACATTATTAACCGCCATTATGAAAATATAAAGCCCACGCAATTTGTATTTATAATGAAAACCAAAATAACTTGTGGCGAATCTTACAGTGCTCCCTGCTTCGTCCCCGGGACGAATTTACCGTAGACACTCGTTGGTTTAGGCTATGTTTACCAGAATAAGTAATTAGCGTTTCAAATTTTACACAAATTTACAGTTAAATCTGAACCTTTTTAGTGAATTCAGGTGGGAGCGCAGTCAAGCATTAATTTATTATTAGAAAAAAAAATGAGTTTATTAAGAGCCTTTTTTTTAAGTGGATAAAAATCATCCAATAACGAATCCCGCCCTTACGCGGAGCGAGAAACAGTATCAAACTGTTACTGACTAAACAACCCACTCCGTTCCTACGTTGAGTATGTTGCCTTGTGTACAAAGGCCCAAACCCTTGGCCCCAGTGGCTTCGATTAAGAGCTTATTCACTTTACTCTTAAAACAACCAAATTATAATCGAAATTAATAAAATGTGCTTTGTATTCTCACTCTATTGCTACAATAATCAAACATTGAGCTCTGATGATTGAACGACAAACATTTTGAAACTGCAAACACATCACGAACTCGTCCTGTCTATTTACGAATTAGGCTCCAGGGAGCACAATAGCGCAACACTGCGATAATGCCAGGTGAGTTAGCTGCATCATACATCACGATACTGTATCAGTTTCATGAGATTAGCATAAAGACTAAATGTTGGAGATGTAAGGGTACTACATTCCACCAAAAATGTGCGACTCAAAAGAATAATCCATCAAAAGGATCACTACATTTTCCGAACACAGGTTGTTGATAACCAGCTAAGATCCGCACATGGCTTCGGAATAGAACCAGGACCCCACAATAAAAAAAAGATTGTAATCCTGATCCAACTGTATATAACCTCAGAAGCAGAAAGAGGATTTTCACAAGTATATAGGAATTAAATAGTATGGCAAGAAAATCTTAATAGCGAGATGTAGAAAACAATACAACGCTATCTATCGTTTTAAGCTGAACTAATAATTCAAATTCTTAATGATTCCAGCAGTATTCCTACTATCACAGACAAAACACACACACTAACACAGCTTTAGTAAGCAGACCTAGGTATTATTGCACACAAAATAGCGAAGAATATGTGCGATGGATACGGGCGAGGATTTAATTTGTATAGGCATCATAGGTAAACAGAATCTATTACTCAATACCGAACCACTCTAACTGAACTATAAATCGTTGCACAGCATCGCTACGCATCCTCACACCGCTCAGCTGCACACCGTTACACAGCGTTGCTGTGGAACCACGCACCGCTTAAGCTCCTCACACATCTCTGATGGAAAAGCATCTTAAGTATCGTAAAGCGAGAACTTAAATTATTCATAACACGATCGCGAAATAAAGTGCTAGCATGATGCAAGCACACAGATGCACGACGCTAAATGTATTATAACATTGACGATTGACGTCTTCCGACCACGTGTCGGTGTGATCGCCTTTGCCTCGACACTGCCTCTCATACATCCCACGTTTCAAGACACTGAAACACACATACATTGTACAGTTTAATACTTTTGAATGTACCTAGTGCTTTACTGCCTATGAAAACGTTCTTTTTATGATATTCCATCAGCAGTGTTTCTCATCGATTTCTTATTTTATCCGCAAAGGAGCTCTCTTTATTTTCTTTTCATTCGAAATCAAAGCTCCGTAGAGTGTTGAGAAGTTGGTAACTTTTCTTACATCATATCTATGTATAACATATGCTATTTATTAATATTTTCATATTCTTTAATGATAGGCTTGTGCTTGACCATTACCTTACTTGATTATAAGTGATGATGTAGTTACGAAGGAGCAGGGTTATCTAGAAGTAACTTTTTGACTCCTGTCTCAAATACCCCCAAGTTGTTATTAGGAAACACATTCTAGCAGGGAATTCAACTCCTTAGCTATACGCACAATGAATAGGTAACGTTTGGGCATAAAGACATTCTCACATTTCCACAATTGGTCTGCGCATCGCCATATGATAGAAAGAGTTTAGTGTAACTCCCAAAAAGTTGAACATTCAGTCTTCAAGGTTACAGAGACGCTGACGCACAGACATATACATGTGTGTGATTTAAAATTCTACTCCAAGGAGTACAAAGACCGACTACCTATCTTTGCGTCCGAAAAGATAAAAAGAGAGCTAATTTCTAAGTTGCTAGGTGATAGTAGACTGCAATGAGTTTTATGTTACTAAGATGCACTTTGAGAGAGGGAGAGTGTTATATATATTAATGGTGTATTTAAAATGTAGCAGAATCGCAATCAGGCGAGCAGTTTAATTAGGCGACATTCGTAGGTACACGGGCGCTACTGACTCTGTCGAATAACGCCATTACTGACACGCCAATTAATATACACAGCATAAAAAATATTGGTACATACTTTTCTAGAGTGTGTGTATGAGAGTGGCCCACAGTCTGGGCGCATGCCCAGAGTGTGGGCCACGGTCTGGGTGCAGTATTTCCATCGTAGACCTCAACCATCGCCTTTCAGGTGAAATCTAAATCACAGCTAAACAAAGAAAAAAAAATTTTTAGAATTGCAAATTGCTATCAATGTTTTGGTTGATTCCTTGAGAATTGAAGAGATGAAATAAAACAACGAGAGGAATGGAAGGAATGAAAGGAAGCCTTTACCCAGAAATAGGACTATTCAGTGTAACGAAAATATCAGCTCTCTGTACTCGCAACCAGATATGAACCTAAATGTTCTACGCATAACGGTCAAACATCGTGACAAGAAGTACTTTATCAAAATAGTGTCGCTCACTCCCTCGACGTCATCCATCTTCCCTTCTACAATAGAATCCGTATCCTCAACTTTTCTTTCAAAGGCACAATTTTCTAAAAGTGCTTCCGGTAAACGACAAAAAAACATGTAGGTAAATTGTAAAAAAAACTTAAAAGCATAATAAAATCCCGACGTATACACTCCCCATTTTCTTTTGTGTCTTCTTATAATAACTTACTGAAAGGACCGTCTTATGGTGTATCCGGCCTTTTAAGGGCCATGATATATTGCGGCCAAAATAAGACACAATTATATTTAAAGTACCATTATCATATTATTAAATTAACTGAGTCGGTCGCGACGGCGGCTCGTTAAGGCACTTTTCAGCTATTCTCACCCCATTATGGGCACCATTTCTAATAAGTCCCTTTATAATGAGTTTTTAATGGCAAATGTGTAATAAGGTATCTTAATTTGGTGACACTGACGGCTATACGCATCTCTACATTATCAAAATTTTATATTTTCAGAAAAAAAAAATTACATTGTTCGACTGATATTTTTACTCTATGGCGCATTTTCCTGAGGAGTTGGCAATTTCGGCGTGCGGCAGTCAAGCTCCATATTAACCGTTTAACCACAGTGCCCTCGCAATCACAAAATTCATCCGGTTCCCCACATCTCGCAGAACAAGTGCATAATTAAAATATGCATCACATTTTCACCCTTCCATTTATTTAGTTTTAGCAGCCACTTGCATCTGATTGTAACTACATAATTTAGAAGACACACTAACATTATCGATAATTCGATTTTTTCACGAATACTTTAAAAGTATTGTACTTCAAACTGTGCTTATCTTTTTAATTGCTAATTTACTTACTTCTAAATTGGTACGTATTTGTTAATTAGTTTATCCAGCTACTGCATAAAACCTATCTACACAACCCTCTTCTAATTAGCATGCTCTAATAATATCCGACGTACGTATAGCTGTAGATAGGTACGTATAATGTCACGTCTATACAAATTACGTACATTGTCCTCTTTCAAAGTACTTTTTGTTATTGTTGCCTCAACAAAAGCCATATCGCAGTCACACAATAAAACTGTGAAGAGCTATTACTTTTAACGCTTTTCACGTTTTATTGGTACTATTTCAAAATGTTTTGACTCTGCAAAATGATTAAAACGCTAACTGGTAGTGAATGCCTTATTACATTCAGTATGTCTATGTAACACTTACACTACTGTTTCTAAAGACTATCTATAATATAATATAACTAGCTGTGCCCGCGACTTCGTCCGCGTGGAATAGTTATTTTGGGCATCATATTTATTTTTGAATACAACCTCAGCTTTATAAATTATAGCTGTTACCCACGACTTTGCCCGTATCAATTTCTGTTATTAATTTAGACAATTTAGTTTTTAAAAGTACATAATTATCTAAAAGTGCTTCATAGAGCTACACCCCCCACTTGGGCACGCCATAATCTCGGCGGTAAGTCCCCTCTTCGAGGCGTGGTTGGATAGGCATCACGCCGGACATGTCGCAGGTTCTCACCGGACATGGGAATTTCAGGAGATTCCTGCGCCGGATTCGTGCGGAAGGTCCCTTCCGCACGAATCCGGTGGAGGTGTGCCCCGCTTGAGAAGAGAATCGCCGTGTCCTCGTGGGGGTGATCGGCGGCGGCGACCTCTCGCGCCGGGCCTTGGTTCAGGCCATGGTCCGCAGCGAAGAAGAACGGCAAGCGGTCGCCTCCTTCTGCGAAGCAGTAATGCTCGTAAAGGAGGAGGCCGACCGCATAAGGCAAGGGCAAAAGCGCCCTCGCCGTAGCCGTCGCCGCTGCGATCCCGCCGATATTCGGCCACCGTAGATGCTGGCTTGCGGACGGTGAGCAATGGGTAGCTTGCCGTCCGGTTGTCTGGTAACAGTCCAGATCAAGACCAAGTCGTCGACGGCGTGCATTGCTCCCGCGCGCCTCAAGGTGTTGTCAGCAAACTGTGGGGCTCTTCAGGGTCGAAGCTTCCTGCAGCCGAGGGTTGGTGCGAAAGCGTTAGACCGGGGCTCTGGGAATAAGGCAAGGGAGGAACGGGATAGGTGGTTTAGTCAGTAAGAGTCTGACACTGTTTCCCGCTCCGCCCAAGAGCGGGATTCGTCATTGGATGATTTTTACCTACAATAAAAAATACTCCTCCGCGCCGCCCGTAAGCAACCCCTCTCCTCGCCCGCCGGCCAGGCGCAGCGTCATATTTTGCACATCATACGGCGCGTGTGAATTTTATATCGGAGTTATTTTAAAATTGTAATATCTTCTAAGATGTTCATTGAAAATAAGTGATGTCAAAGACAATTTTGTTCACAATTACATACTCTTAATCAACAACATATTTATTTGGATAAAGATTAATATTATTATGTTGATACAACTCATTGGTTGCATGCATTAATTTCGGCCAAATTTGATTCCCATTAAAACGGTTCTAGTGAGTTAATCTTAAAAGATAGACATATACTGTCGCGGACATTTTTTTAGATCATTTTAAGAGGAACAATTCTTTCGTACATATTTTTTTGGTATCTTCTACCGTTTTCGCAGCGCACGCAACGGAAGCCCTCAAAGATTAATATTTTTCCCCGTTTTTTCCACATTCTCCATTGTTTCTTCGCTCCTGTAAGTCACAGCGTGATGTTATATAGCCTAAAGCCTTCCTCGATAAATGATCTATTCAACACAAAAAGAATTTTTCAATTCGAACCAGTAGTTCCTGAGATTAGCGCGTTCAAACAAACAAACAAACAAACAAACAAACTCTTCAGCTTTATAATATTAGTATAGATGTAATAAATTTTAAAGTAACTCTGTCTGCCGGTTATGCTTACACAGCTATACTACTGAACTAATTTTGACGAAATTTGCTACAAGTAATTTCCCAAGAAGTAAATACGCAACTTTTTCTCAGGTTTTGACTTCGACTGTCTGTCTGCAATACCCGGCATTCACGCGAAAGAAGTCGCGGGCAAAAGCTAAAAAAAAACGAATGATATGAATTTTCATTCATTAAGTAAACGTTGTCTTATTGAAATCGATTAAACAAATGTTGAGGCGTCGATGCGCTGCAGGTCATCTTCTTTACATATAATCCTTTATTATACTTGCTACAAGCTAGTGCTTGACTGCGATCTTACATGATGGTAAGCAGTGATGCAATTGTTGATGGTACGGCCAAGCTTGACCATTTTGGAAGAAATTTTGTGTGCCCCAGATGGATTAAAAATACAACATGGCCTAGCAGGTGACGATGCAATCGGGTTCTCTACTTTTTTTTCTAACGAAAAGCCATGTGTCCGACATGAAAACGTATGTCTGGAATGCTAGTATAAATATGATATTCAATTTTTAAAGGTTGAATGGAAGCCATACATGTTCCATTTCAACCTGTATCATATCGGTATTTCGTTCACATAAAGTAGTGCCCAATCTATTACTCATTCGTATACCTGTCGGTAAGGCTGCGGTCAACACATCACGTGAATAAACAATCTCTTGATTTTTTTCCTTTTTCAGTAGACCTGTAGTTTATAGACGTATATTCCATAGAGGCGGAGGAAATGTTTTTAAGCTAAAAATTTTATACGACCTCTTTTATTCTTAGAAAGCTGTCCTCAATTTAAACGAAAAAATATCTTAAACTCAGTGGACTGTTGAAGCTTCGTCGTAAAAAACTGGGTAATAAAGAGAGTAATAAAAGTAAACATTATGATAACTTTTACTGAGGGTTACGTTCTTTTTAACTGTTATCGTATTGTACGGAGGATGTTTATTTTATGAATTATGTTGTTTTATTCATATTTCATGACGAATGAATATAGCGACGCGTCGTTTCAATACGAAATGTGTGACGTGACAATTGAGTTTGATACTTGTGAAGGGGTGCGGATGCGGGTCAGGCTTTCATGCCGATATATCGGGGGGGGAGTGGGGGGAGAGATGTAAAAGTTAGCGCAGCGATATCGAGTAATTTCACGATAAATTGCCCAAATTTATCAGTTGGTTGAACGTGGTAAATTCGCACGCTACCGCCTCCTAGCGACCGGCCACTCTAATGTCGCTCGTCTAGTCGCGCTCGTCATCGGCAACACATCAATAACTGCTGAACTTTATTGCAGCATCATTTCAAACTAAATGAATCGTTCATTTAATTAATGGGGAGTAATTTGGCAAAGTATCGTACCGAAATAATGACTTTGTAATTTGTTTGGTGCTTAAATTATATGTAGGGAACGGGAAAGATCATTTTGCTTCGATTACATGCTTATTTTGGAACATTTACGCTTATATGAGGTATAAAACTGAAGAATTTGCTTGAACTCTAGTTCAATTTTAATTTTGTTTCCGTGTCGGGTAGTCAGTTTTTTTATGACATCAAGCTACTTCCAAAAGGATTGGAGCAGTAAACAAACAAGCGAGTGAAACTACGGAGGACAACTAGTTTTGCATAGATAATGAAAAAGGCCTTTAATTTCATCATTTTATAACATCAGTCACAACTTTTAACCACACATCGAAACATAGTATAGGTAATTTAAATTTTAATTTTAATTTAACCATTAATCCGTCTCTTTTGTACGTATTACAACGTAGTACGTTTACTGAAACTGGGCTTTTGTCTTAACAAACATCCATTGAAGCTTTGAAGCCGCCTACTTAACGATCAAGAGATTCGAACTTCCAACACTTAATCAAACTTCCAAACGACAAACAATCGGGAAGCATTATTTCTTGTCATCCTAATTATTGTAGAGAGAGACCCATTGAACCGTCATCGGTGCGATAGAGAGAGACAGAATATGCTTTAAATAAACCCATTAAGGAGTTTATTTACTTGTGAGAATAATGCGGCCTGTGCACTTTATGAAGCGGTAGTGAAGATACCGGTATGAATATCTGATACGGTGCGCAGATACACCCACTTAGGCGAAAGATGTGCGATATAAAATGCATTGCAGTAAATAATAACATGAATATGCGATGTCTTGGGAATCTTATAGGTACTTAGGTAGAGGCAACTATTAAATATTTCACGGTAGTATAGTGGAGCTATGAATCCAGATCTGCCAGAGCAGCGGGATTGTTATTTTTGGAATAAACACCGCGACCCTGGGACGCAAAGGGTAACTGAATACAGTATAGTTGGATTTTAGATAGTTAAAGTCTGACATTCTCAGTCCACCTAGAGCAAAACGAGTTATCTGATGGTACGGGCCTATTGGTCTAGAACAGGGATAGCGAATGTCACCTATGGCACATGTTATAGTGGTGGACAAACCGAAATGATGTAGGCTCGCCAGTTAAATACATAAAACACCAGGCGAGTACGAGGTGGAGTCGCGTACTAAGGGTTCCGAAAAACTTATCTGAAAACACTTTAATTCCCAGACTCAGTACATAACTAAAATTTTTCCAAATCGTACGCGACACCCTAAAAAATATTATTATTACTTCCTACATCTAAGATAAATAAATACTGGAAATACCATCAGTAACTATCTAGGGACCAATTTTTATCTAAATACGACATATCTCGTTACTCGTGTGTTCTATTGAGTTTTTATCTAGCATCAATCGAAGGGGTCACTTAAAGATATCCATTAGCTTTGATTGCTCCAGTAACTGGCTTGGACTGAGAAGCTGGCGGCCAGTGACGGCGGTTACAGAATTATTTAAGAGATTTATCCGTTCTTTATCTATTACTACTAGTTACTACTAGTACTAATTTTAGTCACTATTATACCTTCGTCAACTGTTCAGGCTGAACGAAGTACCTAGTTATAGAAAATGTCATATCATATCCGTACCTTCTTTTCAATCATTTTAATTTATTTATTGTTATAGCTCTAACTGTCAAAGAATATTTTTTTTTATTTTATTAACAAAAGAATATAACTACAATTTACACAAAAATAATAAACTATTACTGTAACTAAACCACCCACTTCTTTGTTCCTTTTTTTGTCTGGCGTTCCAAAACCCCAGGTTTCTCTTTCGAAAGCCAACCCATGGCGCCATTAGACTTCTGTCCAGCTTGGCCCCTACGATTTTGCTGACATCTCTTTCAATCCTACTCGCCATCGATGACTAGGGCTCAAACTGGATGGGGATTGGACGGCGCAACGGCGAGCTACCCATTGCTCGTTGTCTGCAAGCCCACGCCAACAATAGCTGGAATTCGGGGCTAGGTTTCCTGCGGCTTGGGAAGCATGCGGCCGCCTCCTTTGGTAGAGTTACTGTTTCGTAGAAGGTAGGCTACCCGCCTGCTGCCATTTCTCCTCGCACCAGACCATAGCCTGTCACAGAGCCCGGCGCCAGAGGTCGATGCCACCGATCGCCGCTTTAAATTTTGGCCAGCAAAGTCTTGGCACATCTTGCCAAACGAACCTTCTATCATCCATAGGGCCCATACTTATTTATAAGTCTTTCGTAAATATCTACATAGCAACCAGTAGAAGAAATCTAATCTATAAGCCATTAGTTTCGCAGAAACAAAACGGTGAGATATTTTATCCAATTTAAACAACTCTTACTTTTATAAAGCCTATAAAAATGAACTTATAACTACATAAATATGAAATAACATTTCTAATAAAACTCATTATTTATTTGGTTTCGCATTCACAGAGATATCATGGACTCGCATCGCAGAATATCCCACTCGCATTTACGAGCGTCCACATTCGATAAAAATGCAGCACCACGCGTGCATCGCTTTCATTGCGTCACGGTGATAGCGTTATAAACCAGACGCGGAAATATCGCGCAGTGCCCAATAAATAATGTACTTGACGTCACATAACTCGCTCGAATGTAAATCTTACTAATATTATAAATGCGAAAGTTACGATGATTGGATGTTTGTTACTCAATCACGCCAAAACGGCTGGACGGATCTGGATGAAATTCGGCACAGGCATAGGATACACTCCGGAATAGGACATAGGCTACTTTTTATCCCGGAAACCCCAACCCCAACTCCAATACAACGCGGGCGAAGCCGCGGGCAAAAGCTAGTCATACATATACTTCGTCCAAAATGACATTAAGTAGACGTTTAACGTTTGGACCTTGGCGAACGCCCGCCTTCGCGCGGTTATTAACGGAAAGTTGCTAAACCTTTTTGGTGTCCGTTCAATCGATTTTAAGTTATAGTGCGTTGGTGGAATGACAAATGGCGGCTACAGTAAATTGTTGATTTTTAACGAATTTTTGGCTTCTTAAGCCGTCCTTATACCTGCTATATAGCAGTTTAAATCGGTTGAACAAACAGTAAAAAAAGGTTTCTATAAATGTTTAATCTTAATGTGAATACAGTATAGATATACAGAATTAGACTAAGTGTTCTCAGTCCTCCATGTGGTTGTCAAGTGAATACGGACAGAATTCTGATTTGTCCATTATGCTAGACATCCGTACCAACACAACGTTTTTAGAACCCGTCCATTTTACGTTCAGCTAAGCAGTAAAATTTCCTACCGGAGTGTGTATTTCCTATGACTACTACCTCTTTAGGGAAACCAAAAGTGAATACGTTACTTCCAAATAAGCATTATATAATGTCCTTACATAGATATCCATGCTGCCGTGCAGACAGTAAAACGCAGTAAAATAGCGATTTTACAATACTTTTACTGCGTTTTAGTATCTGCACGGCAGCATGGGTCTAACACCAATTTCATACCTATGTAAGGACCTAATGTTAATATCGATCGCTAGCACGCCTGTGTACATCAGCTGTCCTATTTTTAATGTGTGTATTATTAATGAAGAATAAAAGAATCGATCAATCGTCGGCCACGTAATCACTTAGCAGCGGTCAAACACAAGCTCATCAATAATAAAAGAAACCTAGCTTACCAACTACCTGTGTCACTAAGATCAACAGAAAACAGACAGCTAAGTATTAGTCACAGAGCCCCTGTTATGCTCAGACTAGTTCTCTAACTCTATGATGTAAGCCAATATCCCAAGTGTCACAAGAAGCTGAACTTTCTGATTAGAAAGGTACTACAAGTTAAGTCATTATATCGAAGATGCATGTATGCATGTTGCAACTATCTTAATATCACTTGCTAGAAGTTTCGATTGGAATCGTATTCTGGCTTCCTGATCGATGTTGACTAAACAACTAATAAGTATCTCGCGAGTCCGTGTACGTGCGGATACGACGGTGCGCCATCTTACGTCCCTAGTCCTAGAGTAGTAACACGATCACGTTTAATTGATTCGACGAGTTCGTCCCGCGAGATACCTAAGCGCACGTTTCCCCGTCCGGGACGACCCCTTTGTTTTAAAAATGAAGACTTCACCCGATTTACTGGAACTCCGAAAACAAGCGACCCTTTTTTGGCAATAAAGCTTTTAGGAATGTGAATATTTCGCCCCACCGGATATTTCGTGAATTTAATAAACGGGTAAATATAATTTATTTGTTTTCCCCTTGATATTACCGAGCTCGTGTAAATGTTTATTTTTCGTTTTTAAATTGATATTTTGAATCAAAAGTAAAATACTTCTTTGCGAGATATGCCTACCGCATTCCGGTATAGTCGAATTGAGGCCTGATTTCTTATTCTTTACGATTCTACTTTCGGTTACTTTGGTCGTGTCGCTTTTCATACAATCTTAATATTAAATTGACACCAATACCAAAGCGGCACAACGTCCGCATTAAATGGGGCACATTTTGGTTTGTATTGACTTTTAAGTGTTTATAGTTGGCCACCACATACATACTACAATCGCCATTCATCAACAAAATATACAACTTGGACTTTTATTTGGAACACGTTCCCGTCACGCTACCACGACGTGACCCATTTTATTTATTCGACAGCCATAGTTATACATAAACAATTTCCAATTCCAAAGGGCAAAATTCGATTATGGCGGGATAAAGCGACAAGCCGCTCGAGGTAAATAGAATGTGAAGTGTCACGCTACACTTATTAACACAGTTGCTGCGTAGTCGTTCGTAGGCTTCGATATTATATTCGTAGCAATCCTAGCCGGCAGCGCTTCATTTTCGTAGCAAAAAAACGGGTTGTAGCTATTTCGTAGCCGCCTCATGGAAACGCCTAATGGAGTAATCTATCCTAATAAATGAGAGCGAAGTCTAGATTACCTAAGATATTATAATGCGACGGCCTCCACTAAATCCTCGTCTAAATCATCCCATAATCCATTAGTACCGCTTTACGTACCAAAACTGTGTTACGAAATCCTAATGAGAAGATTAAGTGAAAGCAAAATGGTTGAGTTTTTCGTTGAAACCTTTTTTTTTCAATCTTCTAAGGAAAATCTCTTGGTCTATTCTGTGATAGATAAGGTTGCGTTGTCTTTATAGCGCCATAAAGTAGTTATTGCTCGGCGGCGATAACAGGCGATTTATAACACTTTAGCGCGCACTGGGTGGCCCACCGAGGGTTCAGGCCCTTCTCTTAAACACTTTATTTTCACACATTTATATTGTTCACTCTCACCAAGCTTTGGTCTACTGCGGGCGTTGAAAAAGTGTGTAATTCCAGATAAGTTTTAACATGAAAGCAGAAAATGTTTGCCTCACACAATAGCCTCTATTTCATTTTCGCCTCCAGGCACTTCTTGAGCCAAACATAGGAGACCTTATCTTCACATTTTGGTAGTATGCGATTGCCCTTTAGCCCTCGTTGAAATAAATATTAGTATTCATAATAAAGGCCACTTAGATTTAACCTTGGGACTTTTATTAGATTATGTATAACGCTATAAAATATGCCAGCGCAATCGACAGCTGTAATGAATATTTTACTGAAATGAAAATATAATATAACGTTACGCAATTCACAGAAGGATTTCCATTTCAGAATACAGTCGTCGCAAATGAACGCAAATGTCGTTATTTTTTCCATTTTACCATAATTACGTGGGCTCTGTTGGCTACGCCCTGCGCGGGGCTTCAGCTTCTATATCAATTAAGTCATTTAGCTGGCCCTAATGTCAGAGTGGGTGAAAATACCGACGACCGGCAATAATTGCTAAAGCCGAGAAGTGCCGGCCGCGGACGTAAAGTTAAATTGTATTGCTGTGTGACGACGTAAATATAAAGCGCTCTGAAATTATGACGAGTTTCTATCTGGACTTTATTCACAAATATAGTCCGTTCAAATTGTACGTAGTATTTTGTTTGAATTTACAATTTGGTTTGTAAATGAATGGTTCACGACTCGAGTATTTGGTAGAAGTATGAGTAGCCACATAGGTATACCTACTTGTATAACAATGTAGGTTCTGCTACAGTAAGATCTTATAGATCGTAATCAATTACCACTATAAGTATGTAGGAACCGATTTAACCACACGGTAAGATATACATACAATATATATATCAGGAATAAATAATTAAATTATCTACTTATTTTTCAGCAAGAAACCTAGGACTCCATGTAGGGCCAAACCATTTGGCTTGAGCAGACTTTCAAATAAGTACGTCCCCGAGCTATTCTAGTTGTTAATAAATTTTATTATTAAACATACATACTTCGAAACATATATTTATATATTGTGTTGTTGCATTAAGTCCGCCTTTGTACCACTATTGTACCTAGGTACATAATCTATTAAATAAATAAACACTTAATTTTTATCATTTTACCGATACCTCCTTCCCTCCGTAATTAGGACGGAAAGTAAATCGAATTCCCAACTTTTTCAAATCAACTTTAACTCACTCAATTCAGGTAACCAATCCCAATAATTATCTACTTGAGTCCATACGCACCAACAGGAGGTAATATAATCTCCACCTCCCCGCAATTATTCGCTGGCAACCCAAGTTCTAACATAAGCTTAATGGCCACGTGATATCCAACTGCAATTACTTTCATTATTATATGTATAGCCGTTATAAACTTGGAGCCTACAAATATAGCTTTATTGCTCTTGTTAAGCTGTTTAGTTTTGGGTGCAAACATTGTACTCCCCTGAACTGTTGTTTAAACAGACATAAAACAATTTAAGAACGATGCTACCTTATTCAAAAGGTTTTCGCTACTGAATATGCAGACATTTAACTGTGCTTTTAACAAAAGGCCTAACTTAGGAGAATCGTGGTAAGTATACCTGTATACCTACTTACCCAGTAACTTACCTATGTATAATAAAACACAGCATAGGCCGCATTGATTTAATTGTCCTATGTAACAATACAATAATAGGGCGGTATTTTTTAAGAGGGTCAATCCGCTAGGGGCTTGTAAGGCATGTCAAATTTTTACTGACTAAAACCACACCTGTCTCCTTAGCTGCCCTTTTCGTTCTAAGACTGGGATTTGCTTTTCAGAAAATCCCCGCGGTTTTAGCAGCCAATTTCTGAAAAGCAAATCCCAGTTTTGGTCCCAGTCAGTATTTGAGAATCTAAATCACGCACATACGCCCATGTGCGTGATTTAGATCCCAAATATCATATTATTTTGATAGCAGAAAAAAAGTACCTATCTATATTTTATACATTACAATAAGGACGTTCTAACAACGTCCAAGTTAGAATGTTAGGCTCAGCAAACTTTATCGTTTGTGCATTCATTAAAAAAAGTAAATGGTTTAAAAAAAATAAATGCCATTTTTTTTTTTTTTTTTTTTCTCCCGCTCCGTAGATAGGAGAGTGTTGTGGCTAGCACTCTTGTGCATCTGCCAGCGTCAAGTTGTTAGGCGAGTAGATTGTTGTTTATTTTGTTTGGGTAGGTTTTGAAAGGAAAGGTAGGGAAACATAACACGCGAAAAATTATGGAATTTGGAATATCGGGATCAGGAATGTGTAAATTTAAATCAGGATCATAAATATAACTATTCTAAACTTAATTATTAAAAATATTACATGAATAAAATTATAATCTTGTTATACTACTAATAAATACTCGTATTTACATATTTTACAGACGGATATTGTTTTCATAAATATAATCGGAAAGAACACTATATATGGAAGGGTTAAAAGAAAAAAGAAGAGTTTGTATTGATGTAGGGAAAGGGACACGGAGGGTTATCAAACTATATAAAAAGGAAGTACGGTCATGAATTGGGCAGGAAAAGAATATGTGGTTCAGGTCCCCAAAGTCATGTCCACATTCACATTGAGGACTATCTATGATATGGAAGCGTGCAAGATGCACTGGGCAAGTAGTATGACCTAAACGCATTCTTATTAAAATGGTTGTCGCAATTTTGCCAAGTCTGAGAATAGAGAACCAAGGTTTACGTGGAATTTGTGATTGTATACTAAAGTAGTATTTCCCTTTTGAACAGCTACTTTCTGCCCAAACTTTATCCCAGGAATCCCTAAGATAATGTCTAGGAAGAGTAGCCAAATCCTGACAATAATTTTTGAATGGGACAGTATCTCCACACACCACAGCCTCATTGGCAAGTCTATCAGCTTTTTCATTACCTTTTATACCACAATGACTCGGTATCCAGACAAAGACAACAGAAAAACCCTTCACAACACAGTCAAAAAGTTTATTCCTAATATGTGCTATAAGAGGAGACGGTGGTTTAGATTTAAAAGGATATCTCAATAGCGCCTGAAGAGCACTCATGGAATCAGTTAAAATTAAACTGTTTCGAAGTTTTAAAAGTAAAATGTATTCTACAGCTTTAAGAATACCAAGACATTCACCAGTAAACACAGTTGCTTCAGGTGGGCATTTTACCTTCTGGACAATATTGTACTGTGCATGATATATTCCTACCCCCACAAGATCAACCGATTTATGTTTGGAAGCATCAGTGAAAATATGATGCCACCCTGGCCAATTTTCCTGCACAATAAAATTAAAATGTGTATTAGCGTTATTTTTATCTATATCTACAATGTACTTTACAGATGGAGTATTAATCAAGGCTTCATATTTACTGTTGAACAAGTCAAGTTTTGGAGACCGGTGTGTCGGTGCGTGAAATGATTTAAAACGGATGAAACTTTTAACTAAACAAGGAACAGATTTGTGATTCCAATAATTTGATGACTCAATGAGATCAGCAAGCATTTGAAGTTTCTGGATTAAAGGACTATTAGCAAACTGTAGAACACGGTAAAATAACCGGTCAGCTAAAAATTGACGTCTTAAACCAAGTGGAGGTTCATTACACTCAATTTGTAATGCGTTAATGGGGCTAGATTTCATAGCTCCTGTAATTATTCTCAAGGCCTTTGATTGGATGGAATCCAATTTCCTAAGGGCAGCTACATTACAAGGCTCCAATAAGAAGATTCCATAATCAAGAACACTTCGAACTAAAGCATTGTAAAGAAGCTTTAAGGAAAACGGATGTGCACCCCACCAAACACCTGATAGACATCTCATCAGATTTAAGAGTTTTTGACATTTGTTTAGAGCATAATCGCAGTGTAGAATACCTGTAAGTTTAGAGTCCAAAACAATGCCCAAAAACTTGACCTGGTTCTTAACTGGTATTTCATTATTGTCACAATCTATCGATATTGGAGGTTGAATACGTTGTCGAGTGAATAAAACTAAGGAACTTTTACTCGCAGATATGCTCAGGCCATTTTTGTCCATCCAAATTTTTAAACCGACTAGGGAGTTAGATAGCAGAGTACAAAGATAACTTGATGAACTTCCTGTAGCGTACAAAACTATGTCATCTGCATATTGCAGGATGCTTGTTGAATTTTGAAGTGAACAATGTAAATCAAACGTATACAAATTAAATAATATAGGGCTAAGAACTGAACCTTGTGGGAGTCCTTTCCATACTAACCTACTATCATCTTGTGTTTGATCTAAATTAATTTTTCTGCCTGAAAGGAGGTTAATTATAAAACGAGACAACATTTCAGGAATTTGCAGCAACTCTAATTTTTTTTTAAGGACATTCAAAAGAACACTGTCATATGCTGATTCTAGGTCTAAAAATACTGCAAGAACCGATTGATTTTGTGAAAACGCAACTCTAATATCTGTTACCAATGTAGCCACACTATCCAATGTACTTTTGCCTTTCCTAAATCCAAACTGAGATTCTGGTAAAATTCCACGGTTTTCAATAATCCATTCAAGACGATTTTTAACTAAGTTTTCAGCTACTTTTGCAATTACAGGTGATAAAGCTATTGGGCGGTAAGATGAATGTTCTAATGGTGGTTTACCTGGTTTCAAAATGGGAATAACAGTTTGAGTTTTCCATGATGGAGGGATTTTACCTGAGAGCATAACTTTGTTAATTAAGTCCAAATAGAATTCAAGTGAAGATGTATTTAAATTAGCCAGGAATGAATAAGGAATACCGTCTTCACCTGGAGCAGAATCTTTAACTGAAGATAGGACTCCCTGTAACTCTTGCATTGTGAAAGGAGAATTTAGAGGACTTTGGTTATTGGTTATAGAAGGAGGAACGTTAACATAAATAATATCTTGCTCTGGGACCGATGGCGGAGCTAGGCGATTAAGAAAAGAGTTCCTTAAATTTGGGGGAATGCCAGAAACATTAGAAGGAGTAACACCGTTACGAAACTTTCTTATATTTTGCCAGACAATAGAAGCGTTCACATTAGGAGAGATCGACAGGCAAAATTTTTTCCACCCTTCACTTTTTTTTTCTTTGAGTAATTTACGTGCTTTAACCATAGCATCACATACAATTTTAAAATTACCTTCTGTCATATCATTTTTGTATTTCTTTTCTGCTTCCTTTCTGACTTTCACGATTTGGGAACACTCTTTATCCCACCAAGGAGGGGAAGGAATACGACCATTGGCTGAATTCTTTAAAGGGAAAGTTTCATCTGCAGCTTGTATAATTGCGTTTGTAAAAGTATTATTATACTCAATAAGATTGTCTGATAAACTGTTCTGTAAGTTAGACAGTTTAAATTCTACAAGGGTTCTAAATCTATCCCATAACCCATCCGCACCAAATTTATATTTTAAACGTGGTTGCTTCGGCAGACCAGGAGACCTGCAAGGATGTGTGGACGATATAAGAATTGGAAAGTGGTCGCTTCCATAAGAAGATGGCAAGGTGCGCCATGTAAAGGATGAAGCTAAATTAGGGGTGCAAATAGAAAGATCTATTGCACTCAAGTTTTCTTTTGGCCCTGTACGTCTTGTTGGTGACCCGGAATTTAATATACAAATATTAAGTTCGTCAAATATATCTAGTAGTATGTCACCACAGTATGATGAAAGAGTACAACCCCAAGAAGTATGGTGACAGTTAAAGTCGCCTAGAATTAAGAAAGGACGAGGAAGAATAGATAAAAGATTGTTGAATTGTTGAAGGACTGATGAAGAAGGAGAAGGAATGTATATAGAAACAATACAAGTATTATTTATTTGCGCAGCTACGACAGAAAAATCATTAAATAAGGGAAGAGATAGAGGATAGTAAGAGACAGTGTTTCTGATGAGTATAGCTGCCCCGCCATACCCATCAGACCTATCATCTCTTAAGCAAGAAAAACCGTTGATTTTGAAAATCGAGTCTGGTTTTAACCAGGTTTCTGAAATCGCAAAAAGCGAAGCATTATATTTATTTAACATGTAGATGATTTCGGTTTTTTTTGAAACTGCACTTCTACAGTTCCATTGTAATATGTTCTGAATTTGTACTGACATTATTATTAATAGGATTTTTATACATATTGACTATAGGGGCAACGTTGGACGGTATTTCTATGTTATATTGAGTAAGTGTTTGTATGAGAGTTTGGATTATTTCTGATAATGACATTGTTGTAGGAACAGTACTGGTATTTAAGGCACAGCCATTTTGTGGGCTCGGTAAGTTGTATTCATTAACAATATTTTGGTGCTTTTCTCGGTCGTACCCTTTACCTGGTTTGGAAGGGGGCCGACGATGTATATAAACTGTTTTTTTGTTTGAGCTGTGTGGAAGAGAATGTTGTGTATACGAGTTTGTGTGAGTGCTGTTTTGTTGGTGAGTGCGAGTAGTGACAGGAGAGCTTGCTACATGGGCATAAGATTTCGAAATAGGTGGAATCAATTTAGCAACTTCACCATAGGAAATACATTTTTCTGCCATAACGGTCTTAATTTCCTTTTGCCGTAAAAATTCAGGACATAATTTAGAGGTGGCGAAATGTTTGCCAGAGCAATGACAGCAAGATGAATTTTCCTCTTCAACATTACAAGTATCCCCAGTGTGTTCCTGGCCACACTTGTAACATTTAGGTTTGGACCTACATTGAATTTTTGTATGGCCAAATCGACAGCAATTGTAGCACTGGATAGTGGGATACACATAGAGTTCTATAGGTAACGAGTTGTAACACATAAATATTCGTGGAGGAAGTACCTGACCGTCAAGAGTAATTACTACGTTCTGCGTTGGTTTCCAGACGGGTGATCCTTCTACAAAAGTTTTGTAATTTATACGCCTAACTTTAAGAATTTTGCCACAATTATCCGGCACTCTAGCATTTTCAATTATATCTTCAGGTGACCAATCAGATGGTACACCACGTACTAGGCCCATTCTAGTAATATGAAACGTTGGTAAAAATGCTTTTAAATTATTTTTTTGTAACTCAGTATTAAAGATGAATGCATTGGCATTATTAAAGTTTTTAAAAGCTAAACAAATTTTATTTCTGCCTATCCTCTTAAGAGAACCGTCGACGATGTCATGAATGGCATTGTTCTTTAAGAACTTGCCAAATGTGACCGGGTGTAAAGTGGTATTGTCACTAGGTGATTTTGTCTCTTTTTGTACGTGAACGATAAAAGGGCCTACGTCAGAAGCTTCATATTTATTTCTAGCAATTGTAGGTGTTGCATTCTGGGGGCTCGTAATATTACTGGGGGTGATGTTATTTACTAAACTCTTAACAACAGTTGTTGAGTCGCTGTTTTCACTGTCAGCACTAGCACAGCAACAACCAGATTTTCCGTCAACAGCCTGACTGTGCTTCCTTTTTTTTTTGTTGCAAATTCCGCAAATTTTATTTAATCTATTTCTTTTACGTCCACGATGGGCATTGGAGCCATCAGTTTCCATCCCCGATTCGTTAGATAGTGTCGAGGCAATAGTAACATAATTATTAGCCGGGGGTACAAAGACCCCCGGGTCCGCCAAGTCAGGCGGCTCATTCATACTTAAAAAACAAACTAAAAAGAACTTACCGAATCGGCAAACTATATACTAAAACTAATATATGTACACTAAATATTAATAAAATTTACAATATATTACAAAACTGATCCTTAAAATGAAAAAAATAATAAAGTTGAAAAATTAGTCCAGAAAAAATGCACCGGTCCGCTCGAAGTTTCCCGCGCTTCATAAATGCCATTACCAATTGTTGTTGCTGTTAACAACTATGACTGGCATTTTTTTTTTTTTAACCTTTATTTTTAATAGAGTTGCCAAGCGCTGAAGTTCGCAGAGCCTAACTTCATACTCGCTAAGTTAGAACGGCCGCTCTGTAAGTATTAATTATATTTTAAAAACAAAGTTCTTTACTTACAATATTAATATGTTTACAGCATCCAGAAGTAACTGCATAAGTACTTATTGTGGGTGGAGGTACTGCAATCTGCTTTGAATTTTTATCACACTGATAAAGTTATGTATACGCTAAAATTTCTGTACGTTTGTTACTTCTTCACGCTCGAACGACTGAACTATAGAATTATCGCGAAAGTCTTGTTTTTTGATAATTTCTTGGTACCAGGGGTTTGATATTTGTGTGCGAAATTGAATGATTAATCAATCATCAAATTTCGCAGTAAAATAGGGAACCGTGGTAGTGCCTTATTTAGACTATTATCCACTGGGTGCGATTTTCTATAACTGCGCTTTTAGAAAAAAAGTACTGTAAGTAGTTGTACTTTTTAGTTCGTACCTACTGAGGTAGGTACGAACTAAAAGGAGTAAGTAGATTTTTTTTCTCCCTTTCAGAAACTAGGTACACCCGGTGCCTGGTCACTGCTGATAGCGCCCTAGTTACCTACGGCACTACTCGGTGGACCGTTACCGAACCAGACTATGTTCCCTTAAGATACTTTTTTTTTACTTTGAAACGAGTGAAGCCGGTGATAGAAGCTAGTGAATTTATATCTAGCTTCCGGTAGCTAATCGTGGTCGGGATCAAATTAATTAAAGCAGGCTACCCTTGTAGAATGTTAAGCAGGAGACATTTCCCATAGGAATAATGACTTCTAACCAACTGTGTATGCAAAATATGCTTAGATACGCATAGACTTGAAACCTAAATCGTATTGTTTACTTACCTCGTTTTAGGGTTCTGTAAACCTAACAACCCATATAGTTTCTTGAGGTCTGTTCGTCCGTTCATCTGTCAATAGCTTAGTTGAGAGACATATATTTCTACCAGAAAGTTGCAATTTTACATGGTTTTATTGGGAGATAACATCAATCATACCGACAAAAAAATACCTATAGGTATTTAAATCTTGATTTTTTTCTATAATCTTCCGTGCAGTGTGGAGTCTGTCAAAAACATTGAGGGTTGTTAACAACAGTTTTCGATTCAGTTGTCCGTCTAAAATCATAAGTAGCTGCAAGCAAGCATAACTGAAATCATAAGTAGGTAGTCGTCCACGCCAGCTAAACAATTGGCTTAAAAAATACATGATGGTAGTACCTAATACACCGTCAAATTTTGACCGTTTGAATCCCATGGAGGGACTATCGATATTATTATGTAAAGATAAATAAAAAAATGTACTACTTTTTTTTAAAACTCGACTTATACATACAGACAAATTGATTTCTTTAATTAAGTAAACGAGTCCATGACCTTTTAGGTAGTTGTCTGTCATCGCGTACTAACTTCCGACAGGTCATTTAACTCACCCAGCTGACGTTTTCTTAATGACCTTATTTTTTGCATGCATAAATTAATTCGCGTTTCATGTACGAAATCGACCCTCCACGAGATTAAAGCTAAGCAACTTTGTCCGTGTAGTTGAACCCAGATCAAGAGTAGCTTTCTAGATACCTATTTTTTTTTAGGTAGGAATAAAAAAGGACATCTCCAATAACATCTCCGGCGGGCGATGGCGTCAAATTTTTACTTTCTTAAAACCCACTCCTTTTCCTTTGTTGCCTTTCATACCAGGGCCGAGTCTTCCTTTCAGAAGCAAACCCTTAGCCCCAGTAAGCTTCGTCCCTGCTGGATTCTTACGTTACGTAAAATCATCAGCAGACAGAGTTAGTTTCACATAAATAATGGTAATAGGTACTGGTATTACGTGTGAATAACGAAAGAAAAAAGTTAATTCTTAGTTCTATTAGCTGGTTGATGGCAATAAGTGTGTCCTATTTCGATTAATGCTCAGAACATAGACTTGTAGCGCCATCTAGTTTTGTAGTCAAGAAACTAACTGTGATTGCTTCTTTTTAGACATTTCTAAAAAAGCAATTTGCAATTTGGCGTTGTATAAGAAACCTACTTACATAATATGGTAACAAAAATTATATTACAATTTTTTCCTCATACTGACCAGTAATGATTTGCAAATTGAAAAAAAGCTTACGAATTTTGGGGACTACCCTGGAGCACTCCCCTTCATTATTTTATTATGATACCAATTATCATTACAATTTTAGTAAAAGTACAGTACTAGTGATGATTAATTTCAAATACAATTCACTTTTTAGATGTATTTCTTTCTAATTTAAAAAAAAAAAATCTAATTTAGACTATGTTACTCCGTGAAGATAATTATTATAGCTTTCTAACAGCAAAATAAATTTTATAGCTCAGTCAATTAGTTTAAGAGTTGATAACATGCAAACAAAACCTCAAAACTCCTCTCTTTGTAATTTAAATATAGTTTAGACAAATTATATTCAATAGGTAGTGTCATTCAAAATACAATAAAAAACACAGTAACTTGAAAAATATGTTTCAATATATTTTATTCTTTGTAGTGTAACACATATTTTCATACAAAATCAATAAATATCTCTCGGAGGTGGTCCTCCAAACATGAGTTTCCATGACACTGGATGGACAAGTTGTGAATAAATGTCTGAGCTGTCGAACAGCGGAACAACGGTGTTTAAGTACTGCACCATTTCATATGCATCCGGTATGTTGTCACCTTCAGAGGCAAACTTGTATAGAACTAAGCATGGAACAGATTTTTCCTTGGTGATTTCATACAGTAGAGATGCAAAACCTCCACCTAGTATTTTGACCGTCTCGCTTTTGGACTCGTGTTCTACCCAATCTAAGGTTCTCAGTGTACTTGTGTGAGGACTTAGCTCATTTACAACATATCGGAATGGAGATGACATTATATGTTTCCTCTCATGAGCAAAACTACTTGTTAAAATTATTATATCCTTTACATTTTCACCCTTGAACTTTTCCACCACTTCTGTCAAGAATTTCTGTCCATACTTATAAACTAGTGGGGCTCGAAGAAGAAGAATAATTAATTTTCTTTCAGCACATTCATAAAGTTCACAGCAACCAGATAAATTAGTTGAACCAATTTTATAAGGATCGTATCCTAAAATTGGTATAAGTGCAGGGCTATAAACCAATCCAATTTTTCTCATGCGTAAAGAAGAAATAACTAAATCACAAGCAAGTTGTCCAACATTTCCAACTGCCACACTTGGTATGATGAGGGTGTATCCACTCAAATCACAGTCCGTTAACATCTTCCAATGGTTAATTTGAGCCATTATCAAAAACACTTAAAATTTCTATTGCTATAACGAAAAATTGATTCGAATTACAATCCAAGAATGAAATCAACAAAACAAAAATTACTACTCATCTAGAGGGAAACTGACATTTTAAAATATCATCGACTCTATCGATAATTGTCTTAACTGAAGGCATCGGTAAGAAGTTTTTTGAGTTTTGGCGTTCTGGGTACCTACTATATGTTATGTGAGAATTTAATTGTGTTCACATTGTAATTTATCGAATCTTGTCCTCTTTTTGACTATACAAATATAGTAAAATAGCAAAATAATAGTAAAACGTTCATCGATAAATTGCCGACTTATTTATCCCAGCTCTACGGACACCGGTTCCTGACCATAGACTTATAAACGAAGTCAGTTGTGTCACTGTCACCGACGGATACCATAAACAGCTTGAAAGTTTTTTTTTTTAATAATAACCCGGCCATCCACACTTTCGTGTGAGTGGCGAGGCGAATGAGTCCTCTATTTGCAACCAAAATGCATGGAATTATTATGTTAATTTTTTTTATGAGGATAGATCAAGGATCTTATGTATCATAAAATCTTTGAGATAGGTTCTTGGAAAATTCATATTGATTCCTTGTTAAATAAATTTACTGTGATCGCGTGATCAATTCACGATAATTATAATTAGATTTAGTAAGATTAAAAAAAAATGAAATCTCTAAATCACAGTGACAGTTTTTGAAAGGGACTGATTCAATAATGAGAGATATAATAAAAAAATTGCTTAGCTTGGCAATACTAAACTACATATTTTATTGTTCACGTTTCTATTCATAAAAAAAATGCTATTTATTTTTTCTCTGTTCTCTTAAACCATACTCTTGCATGTAACATTATTTTTTAAGTAAGTTGTCTATATAAACTAGTAAACAAAATAGTTTCTGTTTGTGTAAAAGTGTTAAAGTGCCACTATTCCACTATCCTAACCACTGATTATGGTTGAAACACAATTGGAGAAAGATCCGCAGTTAGAAAAATTTATCCTCACCGAAACGCAGAAGCAACGTTTCCAGGTGAATGTTACAATACTCATTGTTATGGTAGCTAGCTATCTGTCAAATGGTAATGAAGATGTCTTCAAGCTCATCACCAGGCTTGTAGCCATTATCACGGCTATCCAAGTCACGCAGGCCATCTTCGACCTTTGACCGAGCCGTGCTCAGTTTTACTTCATTAGTATGCTCTATTGTTTCGTAAATTTGTTAATACTTTCATGAGAAGGTCAAAAGAAAGCAAAGCCTTTCTGTGTCTTCAATATTGTTATCTTCATGTCCAGAAACCTTGAATTTAGAATGATAGCAACTATTGATAAAACACGCATTTTATCATAGAATATTACTTATGTAGCGTATTAATTTTGAGGATTACTGTAATCATTCTATAAAAAATATGTATAAAAATCTTTTTTTTGCTTATTTTATAATTATACAAGAAAGATATACAGTATTTTAATCATTGCAAAGAAAAATAAAAGAATGTGTTGAAATACTAATATGTATTGTGTTTTTACTTGCAGGTTCTTGTTCATGGACTAACAGACACATGCTGGGATGCTTGCATGGGTAATCCTTCCAACCGTATGGACTCCAAAACCGAGGTATGCATCATGAACTGTGTGGAAAGGTTCATTGATGCTACAACATTCATCACTAAGCGTCTTATGAACACAACTAAATACCGGGCCGACGCTCCTCTTATATTCCAATAAATTAAGTATACAGTTTAATAAGCAACATGTTAGACGGCATTAAGGACTTTGTGCGCCGCCACAAGAGGAAGTTTATTGTGACGGGCGCTGTTTTTGGTGGGCTTTACCTATTGACTAGCTATGCTCAAAGAAAATTGCGAGAATGGCAGGAGAAAGAAGCAAAAAGATTCTTTGAGATGACTCGTAAAAAACAACACTTTGAGAGTACAGAGCGAACATGCAACCAAACCATTCTATCACTTTCAAAAATTGTAACAGAAAGTATTCTGGGTGTTTTAAACACAGAAGAAATAGTTCAAAAATTGCAAGAAAATCCAGACAACAAACTAGCATTATGGGAACAGTTGAAAATTATGATATTCACAAGAATATGTGTCCTTGTGTATGCACTTAGTATATTACAAGTGATACTACGAGTGCAACTTAACGTTATTGGTGGTTATCTGTACAGAGATTCAGTTCATGAGGAAGACTCCTTGATAGATGGAGACCTACAGGCAAAGTATTTGTCTTTATGTCACCACTTTGTAGACGGAGGTGTAGAAGACTTAGTAAAGCAGATAGAGACTGTTGTGAAGAAGGTTGTTGAACCTGTTTCATTGAAGAAGAAGATGACACTGCAGGAGGTGGAGCAAATATTCTGGTCTATACAAACTGCTTTGTGCACTGACACCACAGAGGGAGACCCTGTGAAGAAGATGGTGCAGTACTTGATAGGACATGCAGAGGTCAGTGGAGCAAAGTTTGACACCTTAGTCAAAGAGACAATGGACATTTTAGAAAGTGATGAAGTCAGGTCTATTGCTATGTCTTCTGTAAGTCGTAGCTTCTCCTCTGTAACAGATGAAGTTGCCAACTTATTTGTAACCAAATCAGCACCAACAACCAAGAATCATTTGGAATTAAATGTTGATCATGTAATTACAAATGGTGCTTTGAAATTAGGAGCGACTCCTGACACATTTGTAGATGTTAATAAGGTAGAGATACACTTTGTCAAACTGTTGCCTGTTATAAATGAACTCATCACAAAGAACACATGTAAGGGTAATACAAACATTCCAGATTTATTGACTCAGCAACTCACCCTCAATGACAAATTAAAACTACTAGGTGCAAACATTTATGAAGTATTCAGTAGTGCTTAGGCTTATATAAATATAAATTACCAATATAATGAATGGTATGTAAATAATTTGGTAATATCCTACCAAGCCACTCAATGCACCTTGTAATGTTGAGGTAAAAATATTGTCACAATTATTTATTTCAAGTCTAGGTATTGTGGTAGATAAGCTGTTTTGTATTTCTTGCATTTTGGGGACAGTAATAAAAGTCTTAATTAATTACACAGTTTTGTTTAATTGTAAAAACTGTTTTCATTATCTAGAAAGAAAGGCAGTTGTAGTAAATAAGTTCTACCATATCAACCCATCGTTTTTGCGTCGGGGGTTAAAAACTACCGTCATTGCTATGGTTACGTGTATCCCTCACTTCAACTGAAATCTGAAAATCTGTTACTGCCTATTGAAGGTTGATAATATTGGTCGACATTTTGGTTCAACTCATATCCCGCGTATTGTAATCCAGCAGTCATAAAAAACTGAACATTACTTGGGCGGGTTTTCGCTAGATGGCGCTGGACTCAACATTTTTAATTTATTTTCATTGAAATGTATAGGGAGAATTTTTTAAACAACAAAATGGTATTTGCTAAATTCAGACATTCCACATAATGAACTTATTCAAATTATTGACTCAAAATCAACACGATTTGGTGTGGTGAATTTAGCGCCATCTAGCGAAGACATGGCTACGTCCGTAGCTTTTCATGGTTCTATGCTCGAGCCCGTAGCTTTTCATAGTTCAGCTTGGCTGCATCATCCTGGATGGATTTAAAATGGATTAAATTGCCAATTTGGTGCCCTTTATTAAAACAAGAATATTATATTTTATTTAAATTAGAGCTAATTTGTGCAAATTGTAGGCTAAGAGTGCTAGTAAGCACATCGTGAATTTAAAACTAGGTAACTTTAATGAAAATATATTTCAGTATTTATCGCACTTATTGAGTGACACTGAAATATTGACACGTTAAATATTATCATTGTAGCTACAGAAGGGTATGCGGGCTGATTGCCACCTTGTAAAATAACGGTAACAGTTACCTACGTTACCTAGAAATAACAACAAACATTTAAACATTTTATTTCTAGGCACTGTAGGTACTACTGACATGTATAAAAAGAGGTGAGGAGCAAAAAATCACGTTTACTGACCAAACCAAACCAAACCAAACCAACCAAATTCTTTTTTCAATAACTTTTCTTTGCTAAATATATGTATAGGTATATTATTTAATTTTTTATCTGTCGCTCTCAGGGTTCAATGCCACAGGCGTAGCTACCGCCGTATCAATGTTACGGGGCCAAGAGCCAAAAATTCGCAACATGTTATCCAAAACCGTCTCGTAGAGTAAACCAAGCATAGATGTGGGTTTTTTTAGGCCCTCCTGTAGGAAAACCTACGCCACTGTTCAATGCAGTACAGCCTAGTGACACGGACGGAAAGTGAAGTCTAGGATCATGTAAAATCCCGTTTTACCCTTCGGGTCCTAAAAAGGCGAGAGAATCAAATAATCTGAAATGCCAGATTTATTGATCTATAACGACCATAATGGTCGCTTAACGTCTCGTTTTGAGCATCAATAGCATTTTATCATCTTTAGGATGTACGATGTAGGATTATTCAAAAGAGTTGCCATAGCCCTCAAACGCAAAGGGAACCCGCAAAGCGACGCTGAAGTACCACAGTGGCTTTTAGTCAGTCATAACCTGGCACTACCTCTTTCCATTCAGAGCGGAAGAAATTTTGTGTGGGCACATCCTCCTGGGAAGCAGTAGTGCTAGAAAATGAATCGGTCGCACGCGTGATGAAACGGACTTCCTCACGCCCCAGCTGTCGGGACTGCCCGAGACTCCAATCCTGATTTCCAGCCACCGACGCCGAGCAACGGGTACTTAGCTCGACGTTCGGACATCCCATAACCGTCCGGATTGAGCCCGAGTTGTCGACAACACGTAATGTTGTAGTGGGACCTCACAGAAATGTCAGCAAAATCGTAAATTCCAGTACATAACACCTACTTAAGAAGACTGCGTAGTAAACACCGTTGGCCGTGAGTAGGTTTTATCAGCAGTAATTCAAGGATTGAAAGGTTAACTTTCAATGTAAATGATTTATTGAAAACTGTTTTTATCAACACAGGTATTGAAGCGATAAGAAAACAAGCGTTGTGTAGAATTATGTAGGTAATATAAGTTACAGGCTTGACTAAAACGTGTTAAATAATTTTAGGTACCAAGCTAGAGACTATTCTCTAGCTACTTAAAATAAAGGCCTATGCCTTAACAGTTACAATCAGAATAGATCTCATAACAATTCGAATACACGCCTTATCTATTATATTATCAATGCATTGTTTTATTACGAAGTTCCGTTGTGTACCTTCCAACTAGATCCATTCGATGGTATCATTATACCAAGTGCATTTCTCAAAGCAATAGGTACCTACTAATAAACCCAAACACGGCTACGATACCCTGTTGTAGTACAGAGTTCTCTGCCTACCTTCCGACTTCATCATCGGACCATGCCTTACGGTGAGAGTTCCCCAACTCGGCTTGGATACAATATATTATTACAAAGTTCCCGTGCCTATCTTCCAAAGTAATCCTAGATTCGGTACAGAAACTGAAACTTTTGGTAGACATCATCATCTTCCTGCCCTTGTCCCGTTTTATTTGGGGTCGGCGCAATATGTTTTTTTCTTCCATTCTGTCCTGTCACCCGTCACGCTATCACTAACTCCTCTGTCTTCCATATCACTTCTCACACAATCCATCCATATCTTCTTTGGTCTCCCTCTCCTTCTCCATCCATCCACATTCATACTCATGGCTTTCTTTGTAACATGCGTTTCATCCCTCCTTTTTATATGGCCATACCAAGACAAACGGTTCCCTCTCAACTTTTCAGTCACTGGCGCCACTTTCAAACTTCCTCTAATATACTCATTTCTCACTTAATCCATTCTCGTCACACCACACATCCATCTCAACATTCTCATCTCTGCTACATGCAATCGCTTTTCATCCGTCTTTTTCAGAGCCCAACATTCTGACCCATACAGTAGGACAGGCCTTATCACGGACTTGTAGATTTTACCCTTCAACTTGAGGGGCATCCGTGGGTCGCAAGTTGTTCCAGTGACCTGTCGCCATTTCATCCATCCTGAGTTGATCCGATGTGCCACGTCTCGGTCTATCTCACCATTCCCTTGGATAAGCGACCCAAGGTACCGAAAATCGGAACAGGTTGGTATGGGCGTTCCGGCGAGAGCTATGGGCACAGGACTAGAGAGACCGCCAAAATCGCAGAACAGGTACTCTGTTTTAGTTCTGCTCAATTTTAGGCCAACACTCTCCAGTCTTTGCCACCACACCTCCAATCTGCTCTGGACCTTTAGGGCACTCTCGGCAACCAGCACAATATCATCGGCAAACAGCATACACCAGGGAGCCTCTTCCTGAATGTCCGACGTCAGAGCGTCCATTATTATTAGGAAGAGGTAAGGGCTAAGAGCCGACCCTTGGTGTAAACCGACAGCCACATTGAAGTTGTTAGTGGTGCCCGCTGCAGACCGGACTTGTGTACTGCAGCGACTATACATTGATCGGATCAACTGCACATACTTCCCAGGCACACCTTTCTCCTTAAGGGCCCACCACAGAACCTCACGAGGTACCCGGTCGTATGCCTTTTCGAGGTCAACGAATACCATGTGCAAGTTTTTATGTGCACCTCTGTATTTTTCGCACAACTGGCGTATAGCAAATATGGCATCCGTTGTACCACGACCAGGCATAAAACCGAATTGGTTCTGTGAAATTTCACTCTCTTCTCTCAGCCGCCGTTCAATAACTTTCTCCCATACTTTCATGGTATGCGACATTAGCTTTATTCCTCTATAGTTGTTGCACTCAAGCACATCACCTTTGTTTTTAAAGATGGGCACCAGAGAACTGTTGCACCATTCATCAGGTATTGCTTCTTCCTGCAACAGCTTATTGAAGAACAAAGCCAGCCACACCCATCCATCTACTCTTAATAACTTCCACACCTCAACTGGTATTCCATCTGGACCAATGGCTTTACCATTTTTCATTCCATTCACTGCTACCCTGACTTCCTCCACACTAACCATTCTCACTAACCCCACATTCACTGGTTTATTCTCTAAAACCCTACTCCAATTATTTTCCTCATTCATAAGTCTTTCAAAATATTCCTTCCACCTCTCTTTGATTTTTTCATTATCCGATAGAACCATTCCACTTTCATCTCTTACACATCTTACCTGGCAAACATCCCTCGCCTTTCTTTCTCTCATTCTAGAAAGCCGGAAACTTTTGGTAGACCTTAAATAAAATTTGTTAATCGTATATATATAATGAAATTATGCGATCTGGAAATAAAAGTTAATACTTATTTAATTGTTTGAAAATAATGTTACATATAAAATTATATAGGTATCATAGTATAAGACAAATTCGCTTCCCGCTATCTGTCTCTATGTAGTCTTAGATCGTGATCTTTAAAACTACGCAACGGATTTTGTTGCCATTTTTTTTAAATAGATAAATTGATTCAATTATACCCGTACCGTCTCTAGTTTTCCTAAATAATAAATTTATATATTTGGAAAACTGATATAATAATTACTTAACTAAGTACATGAAGAATTTCAGGTATAGGTATATTAGGGATTTTATCCCGGTAGTCTCGGTCTCAAAAAATACCGAGAGACGACGATTTTTCCGACATAATTCGCGACTCTAGTCTCCACCTCCAGTCTCGTTGGAGATAAAGGGACTAGCGTAGATTTATAAAAAGCTACCTAACTAGATACTGTGCATAGTTCAGTTTCTGATTTAGTCAATTTTGCGGTGCGCCGCAACAGAATCTGTTTTGAGATCTTGAATTCAATAATTCGATTTGCAAAAAATAAATAAATATAGAAAGCGTATTTAAGAAAATACGCTCACTAAGGCAAATATTTTCTATATTTGCATCCTATTATTATTTTAGAGAAGGGTCCTTTTAAACTCTCAATAGTAGACGACTGACAATCCAATTTAAAAACAGTAAAATTCCTCTACTAGTACCTTGAAATATATTAAAGTTACGTAACAGAAACTACTACACCATGACGGTGAAAATGTACAATAAAATCGGCACCTGAAAAAAAAAGGAAAATAAATAATAAATATTTTATATAATTTGAACTATTGCCTTTGTGACATACGTTTTTATTCCATGGATGATTATTTAAATTTTAAGCAGACATGATGAGTTACTACGCATCTACTATATTATGACCTATAGACACTTGTTTAAATTACATATTATAACTATTAATATAATTTATATTAATGAATAAATTGATGAACTGTCTTAGGTAACTGTGAGATATTTTTTTATTAAAATAATCATTACATAGTATAAAACAAAGTCGCTTCCCGCTATATATGCCTAAATCTTTAAAACTACGCAACGGATTTTGATGCGGTTTTTTTTTTAATAGATAGAGAGATTCAAGATGAAGGTTTACCGGTATAAGACAAGCATAATATATTTGATATCACCATTGCACCCGTGCGAAGCTGGGGTGGGTCGCTAGTTAGATATATTTTATAATGCCTAATAAATATAGTTGATGCTGGATTTGATTATGAAATATTTTAGAAAGGCAGGATTTTTTATTTTGCTACAAAATTAACCTGCGTCAGAGAAAACGAAAAATCCCTCAGGGAAGCAGAGAGGGATTTTTCGCTTTTAATTATACATATAAACCTTCCTCTTGAATCACTCTAGGTATCTAATAAAAAAACCGAATTATAAAATCCGTTGCATAGTTTTATAGATCTAAGCATACCTACATAGGGACAGGGGGAAGTGACTTGGTTTTATATGATGATGCATAATATATCTAAACTCTTGAGCGTTCGCACACCTATTGTCTTTCTTTTGTCTGTAATTATGGTATTCGAAAGGCTAATATCACCGTTGTACCCGCGCAAAGCTGTGGCGGGTTGAAAAATAGTGTACATTTTTCATAACTAGCAACCCGCCTTCCTTGCAAATAGAACAGTGACTTTTGGTAAAAAAAAATCTTTGTTTTGAAAACAATGTTAGATTTATCTGGCAAATAAATATTTGGACTTAATTTGAATTAAATTAATGAAAGCACCTATTTCGGATCGGTAATAAATTCTAATAAAATGCATTTAGATCAGTGGTGGCCGTCTGAATGAGTGACAGTATTAGGTGTAGCGGTCCCTTGTTTTCCGTTAAAAATAAATGCAGCCAATAGCACAACATTACGACATTAGTCCAGCGACATGTTGTGCAACAGCAAAGATATTTTGATGAATGCGGAACACCCCGTGCATATGTTTCAGATGTTCATCAAAGAATTTAACTAAGTATCAGATATTGGAACTGGTAGCTGGGATCAAGTCGTCCGTAAATTACGAGACAGTTGTGACAGTTGTTTGCTCTGAGCGAATATTAGAAGTTAGTTTATTTACCTAGCTATTTTAATGAAATACAGGCTCGGCCTAGCTCAGGCGCAGTTTCAAATTTGTATATCTGATTCATTTGTAATAAATCACCTTACATTCATTGCTCATTTGTACAATATTACCTATAGAAATAAAAAAAAAAATATAATATATTCCACAACTATCACACGACACGACGCCGACGTCATCTATTCCCAAGCTAAGCAGAGTTGTGTATATATTTCTAAATAGATACATATTATAGATAAAATTGAACCCAGACACAGAACAAATGATCGTGCTCATAACACAAACATTTGTCCTGGGTGGGAATCGAACGCACGAAATCATATACCGCATAGCAGTCAGAGCCACTAACCACTAGACCAACAGGCCAGTCAAATAATCACCAAACAGAGAATGCATTCTCTGTATGGTGTATAAGGGCCAGTCCACACTGTTTTTATTTTATCACTAGCTTTTGTCAGCGGCTTCGCCCGCGTACATAAAATATAGCCTATGTCACTCAGTGATAAAGCAGCTTTCTATTGTTGCTATTTTTTTCCAATCGGACCAGTAGTTCCAGAGATTACCTCCTACAAACAAAAAAACAAACTTTACCTCTTTATTATATTAGTGTAGATTACGTTTAAAAACGTAGACACACACAACGTTCGACGAACGTCGTCGTCGTCGTTCGTTCGTTCGTTTGGTTCGTTCGTCGTTTTCAAAGTCGCGAGAAAGCAGCGCAGCAGCAACGTGGCTGACGCGCTGTATTGTTTCTTCATATAAATAATTGTCGTGCTACAGCTAATTTCCATTCTCATTCGTTCATTTCTATAAGACCTTAATCAACTGGTTCAGTTCAAATAAGATACACTTCTAAGTTAGTGGCTTTGCACAGTTGGTCTGATCTGGTTGAAAAATCTTGTTGTAAGTATATAGGAAATCACCAAATAACTTCTGTGCGACCCCGACTCTAGATAGAGTGAAAGGGAGTCTCAAGACTTTTACTCACTCTAACTTACGCCTATGGTGTTCCAGAGCTACCTACTACCTACCAACCCAACCTACCTACCGTACCTACTCTTTTGAACCAACCCCTCTGACCCACAGCCCTGGAAAAAAAAGTCACCGTGCTATACAACACGCGAGTTACTCTATGTAATCTAGGTATGACAATTCATTTACGTTTGTGGAGAACTATTATTAAGTTAGCTTTTGCGTAAACTTCTACATAACATAAGTAAATTTAAGACATTAGGTTAGTTATTCACAAACCGCTCATCCTTATACCTACCGTAATAATTTTAAACTCCCATGTTTGTCATGCTTTACAATAGGTAAAGAATACCATTCCATATATTGTCTTGGCATCGTTTCTCATTAAAGATACCGAGTATAGTAGTAGGTATTAGTTATTAACAAGTTCACATTTAGGGCTTTTTTATTGCGGCCAAAAATCATCCAATGACGAATCCGGAAACAGTGTCAGACTCATACTGACTAAACACCCCAACCCGTTCCTTCTTTGCCCTTCGCACTAGAGCCAAGCCTTCCTTTCAGAAAGAGACCCTGGGCCCCAGTACGCTTCGACCCTTTTGCAGAGTCCCTACGGCTTTGCTGACAACTCCTTGAGGTGCGCGATAGTTACAAAGTATTGTAGGTACCTAAATAGGCTAGGGTAGGCCTATCGTGAAAATTTAGAACGTGCTAAATTCGATTTATGTGCGTGAGCAACGCTTTTAGCAAATTAATATTTCCAGTAACACGAAACTAATTAAATTAACCTTTATCAAGGCGCCTAAAGGAAATTGAGTAGGAGGAATGCAAAGAACAAAAAAAAACAGTTTTCAATTAAAATATTTTTTTCATGCCTAGCTTTTCTATCATATAAACCTTTGTAATAAAAGTAAAGACGAATCACATAAGCCCAAACTCGATGGGGTGTCGTTTATTTACAGAGTTCCTAAGGATACCTGCCGGTTCCATCATCAGATCTACTCTACGACATAATAATTTTGCATTGTCATCTGATTGACATATGCATGCTAAATTTCGGCTCAATCGGTAACCGGGAAGTGGATTTGTACCATATTTGATCACAAACATCGGGACAGGAGAAAGCTTGTAAAAATTAGATCTACGTAAAGCAAAGAGAGATTGCGGTATCCGTGGGAACTCAACTCTCGGATTCCATAGACCTGAGATGCTTTTCACTAACCAAAACTTATTATTTATGGTTCCACCCTATAGGAGGAATTATTTGAACTTTTCCCAGCACAAAAAAAGGTTATATTTTCTAGCCCATTTTCCTTAACTTGGCTAGCTCGTAAGCGTGTCGATATGGATTTAAAGATCGGCATGGAAAAATAGCCGTGTCAATCAATATCTTATAACCGCGACCCTCGACCAACCTTAGGAGACTCTCCTCCCGCGACTGGATCAGACAGGACAGTTCGCGTTGCTAGGACTTTCTTTCTTTACTGTTACAAAATAAGAAGATACCTATGACCATACGTAACTAATGAATGATGTCAATTCTTTATTTAAAAATACTTAAAAAAAGAATACAACAAATACAGATACAAGAGTACAAAGGTGCTGCATATCATTGATACCACACATTTTTTTTACATTCAAGTCAATATATGAAATTCAACAACAAGATAAGAAAACAGCTGTTTTAACATTGCCTTAAACATATTTCAAGCTAACTTAAGCATCTATGTAGTGAGACCGGGCTAATAACATAGGGGCTATCACATGAGCGATCGATAGGAGTGCAAGGCAGTCTATTTCTGAATCCCCTCACTATTTAATGAGCCATGGTGTCTTGATAGCAAACCAGGTCAATACTTCATATTTGTAAATAAATTTCAATGTTATAATTTTCGCACATTTATAACCGACATCAACCAAATCGGATCAATCCACTACGGTGATAAAGTACCGTCATATACCGGCTGTAAAGTATTGAAAATATTTTCAGTTATTTATCGACATTTCAATTTCACTGCAATATTTTGCTTGAATTATGCCAATGTGTTTACGCGTTTGGAAGCCTGGTTTATAAGTTGCAGAAATTTCAAAAATAGGGATGGTTAAATACATAACCAAGTCTTCACTGGATCATGGTTCCGTTGCGTATACATTCACGTTGCAGTATACCTGTGCCGTCAAAGATGCCAAAAATCGCCGTGGAGCTGGACGATGGGTGTGTGCAGCGTGTTTGCCTGTCAATGCGGAGTGGATATGCGGCAAGCGGCGTGACGCGAGCTGCGCACGCAGCCCCGAGCCGCCGCCGCCAATAACCCGCTAGCAACCGTACCGCGCGCGCCTCTCGTCCTCAACAAAATATCGACGCGTAAACCTTACAACCATCCTGTTAACTCGCTTCAAAGAAAACTGTGCCATAGTTATAGTGCAAACACTCACTGGAATTACAAAAAAAATCAACGCATTTGATGAAAGTGGTCGATCAGTGCACCGCGATAACAGTTTATCAGAGAACTGAACAACTGTTTTTCATATAGGTAAGTCATGTACAATGTTTTATTATAAGTACTTGAATATTTATTTCACGGAATCTGTTTATTCCATGCGAATCATTATCTTATTGTGTAAATAAAGGGTGTTCCTACGTACGACTGATTCCCACGGGGGACGCTGTAAGAAATTAAATTATTTATTTCCATGATACGTTGGACTGTTTAAATATTTACGTATTAACATTACAGAAGGTACATAATGTCATAATCATATTAGTTAATCGTAGATATTAGTTCAGTGAATATTATTTAATGCGATAAGATACGGTTTGAAAGTCAGGCACAACAACTTAGCTAACAATATCAATACCTAGGTAAACTTACCGCGGAGGGTGCAGACTGCGTTAAGTCACTTATGTAAGAATTTTTCTACAAAGATTTTCCTAAATGTTTCCCTATTTAAATTCGGAAAGAAATGTGACGTTAGATATGATCAGATATTTTTCTTCAATTGGGAGAGAAAGTTTATTATCTGTGGCTTTTAGGATACATCACTTCCTAACCAACCTCAGATATTATTAGTTGTTCTAACCACATAATTTATACTCATTAAAAAAAATGTATTTACATATTACATTGCGAATTTATTCGTAGTTAAAGTCAATAGGCACAACTGGTCAACCAACGTGGAATAAGGAAATAATATGTTTGTCAAATTTAAGAAAAAAAAAAGTTGACGTGTACATAACAATGAAATATTGTAGATACTTATCTAATCGTTTAATAATACTCATTATTTGCTTATTATTACTTAATAATAAGAAAATAATAGGTATTATTAAACGATATTATTTATTTACCACATTAATCAGTGAACGTATAGGCAACTCTTATTGTTTTCTGCAAATATTGTTAATGGTGGCAGATAAACAACGATTTTATCTATGTTTTATGTATTTATCTATTTCTATTTATGTATTTGTCTTTACATTTTAGAATACAGTAGTTAGTAGTGGCCCAGTCGTAACGATCTTGACTTACGATTAATACGTAATGGGTTCAAACCCAGGTAGGTGCATTACTTTGTATAATTTAATACGTATATTACCACTGCTCTAAAAACCGGCATATCATCGAACAAAATAATATAATATAAATCTTTATTTATAGCAAATATTGATTGCATATAAAATATTGAATGCATGTGATATCAAACCGCATTAGAGCCACGTGGAGGATTACAGCTCATTCCCTCTTCAGAGCGCTGAGCCCCAGCAGTGCAAAGTTAAGCAAATAATAATACAAAAAATATGCTTAATAACCTTACTTCACATTTTTTTTATCCTTGGAATTCAAATTATGATATTTTTTAATACCTATGTATGGCAGTTGAAAAAGTTTTTTTATTTTTATTTTTCGTAGCACGTCAGAATTCTGAGTTACAGAGATTTTTATTTATAAGTTCGCGTTTGACCACAATCTCATTTGATGGTAAGCGACGATGTGGCCGACGATACAGCTTGCTTGCCTAGAAGTAACCTATTTACTCTTGACTTAAAGACCCCTAGGACTACTATAACTAACAGGAAACACAGGTCTTTGTTTTACCCGCCTTTCAATACCTTTGTTCTGTATTTACAAATCTTTCTGCGGCTAAACTAAAGGAAGGAATATTTGTGGATAGTCGAATCGAGTTGGTGATAATTTGGACACAATATTCGGATAAATTGTCATCACATTTTATTTTCAATATTATTTGACTGAGGATTCTGACACCACCAAAATTGAAGCTGTTGAGTACAGTCTGATTAAAATGGTCTCAAAATATTGTAATGAAAAGAAATATATTACTAGTTTTGGTACCGCTTTTTTTCCCATAGGAATTATATTTTAAAAGTTTATAAGACTGTAATTATATATTTAATTGACTATAGATTAGTGTAGTGTTTGTATAACAGTGGGTGTGAGAACCGTCGGTGAAAAAAATATTGAAATAAAATTGTTACAATTCGGACTCTTTTCGAGTACCTCGTCAATAATTCGACGATACAAAATTTGACAACCCGAGGTTGGAAAAACCGGAACTCTTTCAGAAGTGTCCTAAAATGTATCTATAGCAATAAAAATCTGAATACCTAATTACCTGCAAAAAGTTTATTGAAAATCGATTGCAAAATTATTAGCTGAGCGTATTTTTGCATTCAAATCGTACTCGTATGAGTGATGAACACAGTGAGCGGTTTCGCCAAATTATCAAGTTTAGAACCAAAATATACTGTCTATTACTGGTCTGTTGTGAGAGATAAGTACAGACGAAAATATGTAGAGCAAAAAATACCGATATTTAACTGTCTATTATTTGTTTAGACGTAATTAGTTATTTTTGTAAACATCTTCTTAGTAAAGTTTTCATAAAAAAATAAAATCCCAGCGCGTCAGCGCGTAATTTTTTTTTCAATACACTTACTCGAAAACTGCCTCTTATCGCACTCCTATTAGGTTCAATATAGCATGTATATCACCCAAGTGCTTTTTTGAGTTTATCACAACAAGGGCTTTTTTATTCCTTCCTTATCGTCACGGTCACGGGTAATTATTTTGTTTTACTTAATTTATCGAATCAGGCGCGAGGCGTCCCCCAGAGTAGCTGGACGACCCCACGAAATTAGAAACAGACCAAAGCAGATTTGAATGCTATATTTCTACTGTATGTATGAGATACGATTAAACATTTTTTCTTTCTTTCTTTATTTCACAAGTCGTAAGTGTATTGAAAAACGTCGTTTGATACACGTGCAGATATGTCATTGCAGCCCTCGGCTCCATAACACACTCGCCTACGACTCGTGTGAATTTCGCCTCGGTCGCAATGACAAACTTCCTGCACTTGTATCAAAATGTACTATTTCCGATAGATAGCCAAAGTAAAGTTATCATATATATTCCATTTCAAGGATATAAATCATGTAAACTGGTTAAATTATTCTAAAATTAGAATGCTATAACTATCATTTACATTATCCTGTACCTAATAACTATATTATACTGATAGGGAAATTAGTTATTGAAAATACTTATAATATTTTTTTTATTTCAAATTAATAAGTATTATATGAAAAAAAGTCGTTGACAGATTGATGATGAATTTAAGAAGAAGTTTTCATATGCTTTTCAAGCGTCACAGAGCCTACATTAGAGCCATCAGTAGAAATGGAAGGCTATGGACATAATACGATTTCAATCTTGCTTGATTAGCTTTTAGGTATTCTTCTATTTTAGACTCCGATTTTTTTTTCTATAATACCTCTAAAGCCAGTACTTAAAATGCGACTTCGTCATTCAAAAAACCTTCGAGTACGTTACAATAACCTCACCATGAAATTAGAACAAGCCTATGTGTAGAAAGGTCAATTTGTTCTGAAATTGAATTGAAAATTGGAACCATGTAATTTTTTTAAATTATATTTAACTATATTTCAGCCTTTTTAATCAAACCTTGTTTTAAAAAAAATACAAGGACCGGTAAAGCGAAACGAAATCGAAATATGGTTCCGTGTCTCACGCGTATACCTAATATTTAATAAATATGTATGTACTACATTTGATTTAACGCTGCTATGTAAGAACCAATTTTATTTTAAAGCATATATTTATATATATTCTTGTTACTAACAACTTTTGTGGACTGTTTTGTCTGAAATAAAAGATTTTTATTTTTATTTATATACTTATATATTATGTCTTTATTGTTCGCATATTGGTAGACAAAGACCCGCAGATTTCTTACGTCTCGTTAAACGACGACGGTAACTCACATATTAGTTAAACATTTTCAGGAATGCGTACCATCTGTTAAGAACATGTTTGTTACTATTAAACCGATACATACTTATAATATGCTCAAGGACGATGTTTTGGCAACACCCATGAGGTAGATAATAAACATATACATACTTACATAAATACGTACCTGCCACTATTTTGTAAATACGCGCATACGCATACGACTTGCAATGTCTTATTTAAAATAACACTAAGTGTACCTAGACGACTTTCTGACGTAAAAAGAAAGACGATAAAAATGACAAAGTTAATTTAAAATTTTGACATTATTAATGACTTTAATGACATTAGATAATCACATCTAATGTCATTGAAGTCATTAATAATGTCAAAATTTAACGCATCAGCGCGTTTGTCTGACACTTTCTTGTATTTTGAAATATCGATATCGTTCTCAAAAAACTAAGGCTCTAGACTGACGGGCCGCATTTGTACTGCAGTCAATAAGATTATCCGTGGATGGACAGATAGACTTGGCGAAACTAAAAGGGTTCCTAGTTGACAACGATACCCTAAAAACCGTATATGAAACGTATCATAATTAAATTATATTTTAATTTGTGAAAGTATCACAAAAATACTCCCAATGGTTGTTGTCTATTTTAGTCATAGCTTTGAAAATAAACCAAGTTATACAAAAATGTAAATCTTACGAAGATTACCATTTTTTAAAAAGAACTTAAAGTAAAAGGTAACTTATAAAAGATAAGAAATAAAACTATCAGTATCTCCACCATATCCTCCGGACGGTCCGCGCACGCCGGCCTAAATCCAGTAAAGGAACCTTCCGGTGACCACTTTCGGTGATGAACTGTGACATGCGGAAAGTGAGCTCACCGTGGTGCCTCTCCAACCATTCCCCAAAGAGGGGACTTACTATCAGTCGCGGGGTGCCAAGCTATCCACCTACGTATGTATTTACGGAATACGGAATATTACGGAATTTATAAACACCAAATATTGAGATTTCTGAGGGGATGGTGGACTTTAGTCAGTAAAAGTCTGACACGCCCTCTCACTCCACCCAGAGTGAGAGAATAACACCCGTATTCACAAACGTTACTATGCGGTCTCACAGTGCTCGCGAGCGCACAGGGCAGGGTTTGTGAACTACGCAACACAAACGAACCAATCACAGAGCTCTATTTCAACGCTGTGCGTTTGCTTAGTCAAGGGTCGTTTGAGTATTGTTTGTGAATACGGGTGTTAGTTATTTGATGGTGTTCCATCTCAAACCAATAAAAACAGGTACTTTATAACTAAATTAAATTCTGCTAAACTCGTTATTTAACTAATACAACAATATATTCAAGTACCTCCGACTACTTGAAGAACTAGATTAAGAGGTGCCTATTGATAACAATTAGTCTCACTGAAAAGTTTCAATAGAGCACTCGATGAAGCCAATGTCAAAAGCAAACTGCTTATCCGTCGAGTACCTCAACAGCGATACATATTGCATAGCTATCACTCATTTAGAGCAGCTAGTAGTTTTTTTTTAATTGAGTGTGAATACAATTCTTTCTCTCTATGCATTACTTACTAACTTTACTTTGACGCATTACTTTGTGTAATTTATTTCATCACCACTGCTCTCAAAACGGTGAAGGAAAACATCGTGAGGATGTTCTAGAACCAAAAATTCGAAGACATAACATCCACCAATACGCACTGGGCCCGCGTGGTGAATTATGGCCTATTCGCTCTCCTAGAGAGGAGGCATAACTCCCAGCAGTGGGAACGTATTAATAAGGCTGATGATGACGATGATGATGACAATTCTCTATAGGGCTTAGGAAAATACATTATCAAAAAGCAAACTACCTCGGTATTAACACTAGAGGCCCTTCCAGGTAGGGTTGCCAGGCCATAAAATGCAAAGGCCGGACTGCGCATTATATAAGACCGGACATTTTGCCCTAAAAGCCGGACATGTTTTTTTTTATTGCCAAACATAATGTTTTCACAGCTGGGCTATTGAAAAAAATATTTGTACGTGACATAAAGTGAGAATGAGATCGAAGATGGAGTGTGCGATGCGCGGGCCGGTAGACGTTTGCTCTCCGCTCACCCTTGTCCGCTCGGGTCGGGCGCTCGTCCGCCCATCGTCGTACGAATCGCCACTCAGACAAAAAGCCTGACAAAAGCCGGACAGGCCGAACACGTACATATTTAGACGGACGCGACCGCAAAAAGTCAAACATGTCCGGCTTAGCCGGACATCTGGCAAGCCTACTTCCAGGAGCTCTTAACGCAATCAATAAGACAACTTTAACTGAACGGTTAAAAGAATAACCGTAAGGACTCTGCAGAAAGGTCGAAGTCAACTGGGGCCTAGGGTTGAAAGGAAGGCTCTGCTCCTGGTATTTAAGGCAGGAACGGGGTGGGTTGTTAAGTTAGCAAGAGTCTTACACTGTTTTCCGCTACGCTCAAGGGTGGGATAAGTCATTAAATGATTTTTACCCATCATAAAAAAAAAACAGTTAAAGCTATAGGTATACATAGCTCCATCCCCCTTTCTCGCTCTCACGCTTGACATTTAAATCTATGCATTTAAACGTGTTATGAGAAAGCTTGCTAAAAGCGAACTTAACTTAAAATATTGATGTTTATCTCAAACTTTGTAGTTAACCAGTTAACCCGACCGCCATATCTGAACCATGAATTGTCAAAGTAAATTATCTGAAATTTTCCAATATTCTTAATTTTACTTTCCATAAAAACCTGCTATATGCGATATGAAAACTTAAAAAAACTGAGAGAGCAGTGGTGGCCGAGTGGTAACGGCCCCGACCATAGAAATATAAAAAACAGGAGAAGTGGCAAGTGGGCGTGTTCGTGGGAATCGCGACTTGTTCAATAAGCACACATTCGGGCAAACGGCCGTCGTGCGGCACTCAGTTGTAAACTTGTAAGACTCGCGGTACGTGCTCACAAAATATTTAAAATGCCGTGTTGTTCAGTGGTTTCTTGAAGGAACCGAAGTGATAAGAGTAACCTGGATAATCACGGAATCTTTTACCATATGTAAGTATAAGTTTAATACTATATTTGTCTTTAAAATCAGTAAAAACAATCATTCTTGTAATGTCCTTGGCTGTACTACGTTATTTTTGTTTTTAAATATTAAAGCGACTGTATTACTTGTGCAGTAAATACGTTGCTCTTTAACCACTACTTAATTTTGACGCTCAGTAACTAGACCAGCAATGTAATAGGAACATAACGATACTTTATCAATGCGGCGTGTTTCATAGTACGGCCGCTCTCAGCGGCGGCTAGTTAGTGATGCACTATTACAGTTGTTGGAAATCCATTGATGTCGACTTATCGATAACAATATTGAATATTCGGGTATCCGATGTGAAATAATATATCAACGAGTATGTATTTGTATTTACATGTTTTGATTATTTTATAGAGTTGTAGAGAAATAATTATGTAAGTAACTGTCATAAAGTGAGTTGGTTAAATTGTAAGTTAAAAGTCAGTGGACTATTTCTTGGTGTCTGTGTTTACCTTTTTGTTATTTCCTTATTTTTTCTGGATTTAATATTTTTACTATTTTGCTTAAAGGCTTTAAAAGCTTTAAATGTGCTTAATAAAGGGCAAGATTCAGAATTAACAACTTTCGCTTAATATAAGACAATATGTATGACCTCTTTATTTTTTATTTATGGGTGTGTGTTGTATTTCATATAATATGTATTTAATATGCTCTACTACGTTCTTTTACAAAAACTTTTAACATGGCGTTCGTAAGCTAGTACTAAGCTTAGGTAAAAATGACAATTAAAACGTTGTTTTATGTTTTCAGATTCCCGAAAGTTGCATATTTATTGATGATACTACTACTACTGGATTGATGCTACTAGAAGGCCACCTAATTGGTTCCCTACGAAAAAAAAGTACAATATGCTCAAGACATTTTAAACCCGAAATATTTCAGACTTAAAAAAAACGCAGGCTTTTTGAATGGGCAATCCCTAATTTAAGACTAGACCGTATTTTTGCAGAAGTGAGATAAGTTTTTCTTTTGTTTTTTATACATATCTTTTTCCCGTGAGGTATTCCATAATAATAATTCTTAATATTATTGAATAATACTTATTAAAGCAGTCATGGAAAAATACATAAATTTAAGATTGCATTATTTGACTGAAAATGCCACCCCTATAATATCAAAGCGTCAAGTACTACATAAATACCTTCATTTCACAGGTCAGTGAGTAATAAATAGGTAACCAACAGCAGTACATTAATTGATCAAACGATTTTCTTGAGAATCACCATAGTTATCCGGTCCGGAGATAAATTTCGTCGTTACGGTATAATAAGGAGTCCTAACATGCTCAAACATTAATTTAATTTATTAGCTAAAATTTATTTTTGAGCTTTACGAAAACCATTTTTATTGTTTTATTATTAATATACTAGCTGTGCCCGCGACTTCGTCCGCGTGGAATAGTTATTTTGGGCATCATATTTATTTTTGCAAACAACCTCAGCTTAATAAATTATAGCTTTTACCCACGACTTTGCCCGTGTCAATTTCTGTTATTAATTTAGACAATTTAGTTTTTAAAAGAACATAATTATCTAAAAGTACTTCATAGAGCTACACCCTCCACTTGGGCACGCCATAATCTCGGTGGTAAGTGCCCTCTTTGAGGCGTGGTTGGATAGACATCAAGCAGGACATGACGCAGGTTCTCACCGAACATGGGAAGTTCAGGAGATTTTTGCGCCGGATTCGTGTGGAAGAGACGCCCGGATGTCTCCACTGTGTGGCCAGCACGGAAGACACGGTGGAGGTGTGCCCCGCTTGAGAAGAGAATCGCCGTGTCCTCGTGGGGGTGATCGGTGGCGGTGGCCTCTCGCGCCGGGCCTTTTTTCAGGCCATGGTCCGCAGCGAACAAGAATGGCAAGCGGTCGCCTCCTTCTGCGAAGCAGTAATGCTCGTAAAGGAGGAGGCAAGGGCAAAAGCGCCCTCGCCGTGGCCGTCGCCGCCGCGATCCCGCCGATATCCGGCCACCGTAGACGCTGGCTTGCCGATGGTGAGCAATGGGTAGCTCGCCGTCCGGTTGTCTGGTAACAGTCCAGACCGAGACCAAGTCGTCGACGGCCTGCATTGCTCCCGCGCGCCTCAAGGTGTTGTCAGGCAACTGTGGGGCTCTTCAGGGTCGAAGCCTCCTGCAGCCGAGGGTTGGTGCGAAAGCGTTATACCGGGGCTCTGGGAATAAGGCAAGGGAGGAACGGGGTAGGTTGTTTAGCCAGTAAGAGTCTAACACTGTTTCCCGCTCCGCCCAAGAGCGGGATTCGTCATTTGATGATTTTTACCTACCATAAAAAAACCCCTCCGTGCCACCCGCAAGCAACCCCTCTCCTCGCCCGCCGGCCAGGCGCAGCGTCATATTTTGCACATCATGCGGCTTATGTGAATTTATATCGGAGTATTTTAATATTGTAATATCTTCTAAGGTGTTCATTGAAAATAAGTGATTACAAAGACAATTTTGTTCACAATTATATACTCTTAATCAACAACACATTTATTTGGATAAAGTTTAATATTACTACGTTGATACAACTCTAACAAATAATTGGTAATAATGCATTAATTTCGGCCAAATTTGATTCCCATAAAAACGGTTCTAGTGAGTTAATCTTAAAAGATAGACATATACTGTCGCGGACTTTTTTTTAGACCATTTTAAGAGGAATAATTCTTTCCTACATATTTTTTTGGTATCTTCTACCATTTTCGCAGCGCACGCAACGGAAGCCCTCAAAGATGAATATTTTCCCCCGTTTTTTCCACATTTTCCATTGTTTCTTCGCTCCTATAAGTCACAGCGTGATGTTATATAGCCTAAAGCCTTCCTCGATAAATGATCTATTCAACACAAAAAGAATTTTTCAATTCGAACCAGTAGTTCCTGAGATTAGCGCGTTCAAACAAACAAACAAACAAACAAACAAACTCTTCAGCTTTATAATATTAGTATAGATTATTTCCTGGACATATTGATTTTTATTCCATTTATTTTTTGGGACCCAAAAAAAATAGCACAAAAAAATCGATAACTTTTCTATTTAGTCAATCACTAGCGTAAATGTAAAATAAATTGCTTTTGCACAGCACATCGACGTTTGTTTCGTGCAAATGTGTGCGCAATTTGTTCGGTGAATGGAAAATATACGCTGTGTAAAAGCAATAAAGTTTAAAATGCACTGTATATTATGATCCGATTTATGAATTGCGGATGTGTGCGCGAGTGCGTAAGTATATTTGCAAACGTACGAGTGAACGTAGAAGTAGGGATGACTGCAGACAGCGGGTTCCCATACATTTTTGACTACTCAACATATCTCCTCTTTTCTTATATCTATGGCCCCGACTTACGAGTCGTAGGTCACGGGTTCAAACCCAGCCAGGCGCATTACTTTGTGTAATTTATTTCATCACCACTGCTCTCAAAACGGTGAAGGAAAACATCGTAAGGAAACCGGCATGTCCTAGAACCAAAAATTCGAAGACATGTGACATCCACCAATCCGCACTGGGCCCGTGTGGTGGATTATGGCCCATTCCCTCTCCTAGAGAGAGGAGGCCTGTGTCCCTGCAGTGGGAACATTAAAAGGCTGATGATGATGATGATGATATAGTTAGATTTAGTATAAAAGTTAATTATAGTTTTAATAAAACTAGCGACCCGCCCCAGCTTCGCACAGGTTCTGATATTGAATATATCATGCATGTATTATACACATAAACCTTCCTCTTGAATCACTCTATCTGTTAAAAAAAGCCTCATCAAAATCCGTTGCGAACTTTTAAAGATATAAGCATACATAGGGCATAAGCAACTTTGTTTTTACTATGTAATGATGATAATCTTCATTAAGAGAATATTATATATAACCGTTTTAATGTAGTCATACTTTGTATAAGTACTTATGACCTCACACTGAGTGATAATGAACTTATCAGTCAGTCGTGTACCTAACTATCATAATTTTTTAAAGTACGAAAACCACATAAACTAACTGTAACACAAATGTAACGATAAGAAATCGATAAAATTGTAGGCAAGCATACCGATGCGGCAGCATTGTTTCTAAAAGATCAGTTAATTTTATGAAGATAATTGTTTTTTGCTACTTTGTAAAATCTTGAAATGAACTGTTTCATTTTAATAGTCAGAGTAAAAAAGTAAAAGTATAGTACACCGGGCTGATATCCGCAACTTCATGTCTAATGCGCGTATTTTACGTAAAAAAAAATACTAGTGAGTGATACAAGTTCAACCTAAAAGTGAAAAAGTACTATAAGCGTCTAATCCATGTCTAGTCTTTCTCTCTATAATGAAATAAGTCCACTTGCTATAAAAGGAACCAGAGAAAGTGCCAGACTTTTACTTTAATAAACCCATCTGTGTTCTTATAGTTACTTTTTGTATTCCAAGGTCTCTTTTGAGGAGTCACGCAAATCTGCATTATGTCGTGAAAATTAAACGTGCCAAACATTTGACAGCATTTCACAGGTTTTCAGGCTAGACTGGCTATCACTCAAACGTTTCAATCATCCGTAGGATATACTCGTATCTTTACATAGTATAAAACAAAGTCGCTTCCTCCCTATGTCTGCTTAAATCTTTAAAACTACGCAATGGATTCTGATACGGTTTTTTTTAATAGATAGAGTGATTCAAGAAGAAGGTTTATGTGCATAATACATGCATAAATATATTCAATATCAGTACCCGTGCGAAGACGGGGCGGGTCGGTAGTATAGGTATAAGATCCTTGCTATCACTCAACTAAAAATAAAATCGAGGTTAACCGGTCGATTCCTGCCATTATCGATTGCTTTGTAGGAGTTGCCTTAACCCTGGAACGGTGAGGAATGGAACTGAATACAGATTCAAATCAATTAATGAGTCACTCTAATTTTTTAGGAGAGCAGTGGTGGCCGAGTGGTAATGACCCCGACTTACGAGTTGTAGATCACGGGTTCAAACCCAGCCAGGCGCATTACTTTGTGTAATTTATTTCATCTCCACTGTTCTCAAAACGGTGAAGGAAAACATCGTGAGGAAACCGGCATGTCCTAGAACCAAAAATTCGAAGACGTGTCACATCCACCAATCCGCACTGGGCCCGCGTGGTGGATTATGGCCCAATCCCTCTCCTAGAGAGGAGGCCTGTGTCCCTGCAGTGGGAACATTAAAAGGCCGATGACGATGATGAATTTAATTTGAAAATATTTTTCTCAATAAAACAGTAACGTTTGACTATCTTCTGCAATAAATACTGCATAATGCAGTATTCTTCAAGGACTTTTAATGTAGTCTCGATCTTGAGTTTAAATTCCGGTGCTTAGTAAGTAAATACCATACTTTTTACTGTCATAAAATTAGCTATTGAAGAAAGAAAATGCAGTATTTATCCAATTTACGAGGTTCGAAGTGGTGACATTTTTAGACTCGCTTTTTTGAAATCAGAAGCATTTATTTCAACTGTAAGCCAATTACAGGCACTACTGAATTGTCAAAATATCGGTCAGTCCAAAAAATAAAGCGAAGCAAAATTGCACGTTCCAAAGCTGCGTAGATCTCTATGGAAAAGAACGTGCAAGAACTCCAAGGACGCACTTTTAAATCATATTATGAGGTACATCAATCTTGGTTACATATCCCTTGTCACTTCTGTCATGAGAACACGATGTAGATAATAAAAAAATACCAATAATAAAAAATAAAAAAAAATTATAGAAATTACAATAAGCCAAATATTACTATCGTTAGAATAGAATGAATATGGCTTTATTTGTTCAGAAAATCGAGAGAAAATCCTACGAGAATTTCAGTTGCGATTCTTGAGCATCGCGACTTCTAGGCTTATATACAGCTGGTTAATCACGAAATACGATACCGGCTGAAATAATCACGAAATAATGATTACAATCATTGAATTCGCTTGGATCTCGCCTGACAAAGTTCATAGTGTCAGCGCTATTTTCATGTACACCACTGGTGATTCAATTTCAGGAGTCATAACTTAACTTGGGAATCTTATTATGATCTTTGAACTACCGATACTTTCTTAAGTTTCTCTTGGATGACTCTTTGGCATCAATCCAAGCATCCAGTATTGATCACTGTATGAAAATCTGTTATTTATCGTAAGTGATTTAAGTAGGCTCACCCTTCGTTAAGTACCTAAGGACCCTGATGTAACCTCAAGTTTTATGGTACCTATAGCTAGCCCCTTTGCCCCTGGGTGGACAGCTGGATACCCCCAGTATCCCCAAGGCCTGCTACCCCGTACGGTTTAAGTACTTAGCAGAATTTCATTTAAAAACTGTAAACTATAGGTTAGTTGGTACTTCTACAAAAGAATAATATTGAAGACTCAGTGTAGCAAACAGTAAAGTAGGTACCTATATATATATACAAAGTGAAGCCATGTGTAGATTCTAGGTATATAATAATAATAATTTATGAATGGTCGTTGCCTAAGAGGTGCGACGATGAACAATCAAAACATTATCGACGACTTATTTTCAAACATCGCGTGTGTTAAAGAAAACATTCATATGGACACGGGCAAACTGTACCTAATACTTGGTTAACCGACTTCGAAAAGGAGGAGGTTCTATGTTGAGTTAGACGTATTTTTTCGTAACTCTACGGTTCGGACTAAGAGTTTCGCTTCATCTTTCATTCCGCGGACATCAAAGGACCGAAACAAATTGCTTGCTACGGTCTTCCGATCCGATTATAATTTGGATGTCTCCAAGACTAGAGTAATATGCTTTTAATAAAATAATGCGCTTCACCATCAACTATTGCATCACTGCTTACCATCAGGTGGGATCGCAGTCAAGCATTAGTTTAGAACAAATAAATAAAAATATGTATGTATGTAAATTGATATCTCGGTTAATTGTGGACCGATTTTGAAAATGTTTATTTTAATCGAGATTCGAAAAAGAAGATAGAATCTCATAGAAATATTGTTTTGATCTGATGATGAAAGTTGAAGACATAGAACGGAACTCTTCAAAAGATCATAACAGAACGGTCATAACAAGTAAAATTGCTTATCCAAACCAAATTTTTAGGCTTTATTCGGTCTATTTAGTAAATGGTTTATTAAATGTGAAGATTGCACAAAATCGGTCAAGCGGTTCTTCATTTATCACATTTTTCTGTTGCCGGAAGCGAAGCCGCGGGCAAAAGCTAGTTCTTCATTACTGTAATAAATCAATGTATTCCTAGACGTGTTTGGTATTATTATAATTGTCATGATAATTTGATGATGGATAGAACAGAATGGCGGAAGGTGCCTATCTATTTAAGTTTGGCTGAAGAGAACTACAACTAAAAAGTGTGATGTATGATTTTAAAAGTGTGAAATAAAAAAATAACGCAGTAATTTGTATTTTTTTTTTTAAATACGGCCAAGAGGAAGAGCAGTTTTGCGCACCCAGGTTTTCCACAAACATTTTTTTAAATCTTTTTTTCTTTTAAAGGTCCGTACAAACTTGCCAGTCTAAATACCCGTTTCATAATCGAGTCTTAAAGGTTTTTCCGAATCTCTAACGAGAAGGTAGGTAAGTAAATACTTACCAAAAAACAAGGTCTGAAAAAAAAAGAACTAAAGAAATTCCATTACTTCTGCTATCAGACCTTGTATTTTGCCAAATAATATCAGGTTTCTAAGTCAATAGGAAATACCCTATCGGTTTCAATTTCCTTGCGATTATCAATATTATACGATCAAACGGAGCATAAAGTGCCTTATCTTTAGATTGGAAGTGAGAATGTTGTGTTGACTTAGAAGTTTGACGAAGCAGGTCATTTTCAGCTTAATACCTACCTCCACACGTTTCTGAGAAAACGGAGTCTTGTCTTAACAGATTGGGGGCCCTGTATAGATATAATAACATTTCTATGGGGCCTTGTCTACAGACTGAAAACAAAGTTATCCTATAAGAAATCAGTTTTTGCGTAGATTGTAATAAATACGAGACCAAATTTTGAGGATGCGTCCATGAAAAGGAACCCTTGTAGTATAAGGTCGTTGCCCTTCTGTCCGTCAAGTCCTATTTACATAGATCCGTAAAAAAACAAGCTTGAGTGAGCAGCATATTTCAAAGTAGTTTTGTGAAGACAAAGCCACAAATAAGTAATTTCAGTAAGTTTATAATCAACTAGCTGGTACCTGCGACTTCGTCTGCGTCTTTTTTTTCGCAATAAAAGGTAGCCTATGTCCTTTCTCAGGGTCTACAGATTGTCTGTGCCGAATTTCATCAAAATCGTTTGAGAGGTGTTTAAGCGGGAAAGCGGACAGACAGACAGACAGAGCTACTTTCGCATTTATAATATTAAGTATGGATTCTTTCAATTATTTCTGCTTTACAAACTGACTCTTTTAATTAGGTTAATATGTAGGTATTTTAATTTGCTGGTATGCATCTCCAAAGTCGCTAAGACAGCCGACAGTTCCCAACCCTGAAGATCTAGGGCTGACATCGGAAGCGCAGTAGACAAATACAGATTTGACCAGACAGTGGTCAAACCACGTCAAGGTGAGGATATCGATACTGAGTAGAGTTCTGATCTGTTTTTAGCAGACAAGTAATTGTGATCATTGTGCAGATCAACATAGATACGTCCCTCATAGTCATAGCATCCTGGAAAAGCAGCGTGAGGTTTGACGCTAGTCCTAGCTTTCGCTTCTCTTGTACAGCGCAGAGGTCGTTCTGTGCACTGATATGATAAGAGCACTGGAACCGGTCTATTGGTGTGACTCCCAAGAAACACCAATTGGCAGAATTATCAATAGTAGGTAGGTATTCGGCCACTAAGTCTAATCTTTATGCTTCTTTATATAAAAATAAGAAATTAGGTAAGCAGAGTACCGCTTGCATTTCTCAACGATGGGATGTTATGAAAAACAGATGACACGTTTACGAACAAACTTCCAATCAAACATGAACACTATTGTGTTAAGACAAATGGCGCATACGCACATGGCAGCCGATTGTTTTGTGAGATACGTTATACCTATTACTCATTAAGAAGATCAGAGACAGATCATTACATAACTATCTCCTTGGCTCATTGACTGCATAATCGGTGAAACATTAACTATTTTTGCTTATTGGCTTCGGAAAATGAGGGGCAAATCGAATGAGGAAAGTCACCTCAAAATCGATATGTGTTTTAAACATCAAACCCGATGGATACTGATTATAACCCATTAACCTATTAATCAATTTAAATAATATGTATAAAACACAGGTGTGGTTAATGTGGGGCGATCTATCGCGCCGGGTTCTGGTTCAGGTCTTGGTCCGGACTAGTCCGTAGCGAGAGAGAGTGGTATGCGGACGTCTCCTTTTGCCAAGCAGTGATGCTATCGAGGGAAACGTTAGAGTGAGTAAACATATACAATGTACATCTTCACGCCCCAGCCGACAGAAGAAACCTCGGGCGCCCCGATTCGCAGAGCGATGTCCAGCTTCCGCAGACACGGTGCAGGTTTGCGGATGACGAGCAATGGGTAGCTCGCCGTCCAGCTACCCGATATGGACTGAGCTTCAGTAGTCAACAGCGCGAAGTGCTGCACGCATGCCTCAAACAGATGTCAGCAAACCCGTAAGGGCTCAATAGGGCCATGCCCGCTAGAGCTTTTTTTTAAAAAGACCCCAAGGTCTCAAAACGCAAAGGACAACTAAAAGAACATAGGTGGGATAGTCTCAGACATGCTCTCTTAATCTACGCTAGAAAGGATGTATAGTCATCAGATGATTTCCTGTTACACAAAAAATAAAACGATATCTGAATTATATGGAAACTTATCTTGCTGTGTTACGTAAGATAGTTTACATATAATATAATTCAAATATTGCCTTCAGAGTGTTAATCGTTCCAAATACTTTTGGAATCAGGCAAAGTAATAAAGCTGGGCTGTTCAAAATAAAAATGGGTTAAGATACCACGCCGTTCAATAAAAATTTAATTGATTTTTACTAAAAAATAAAACTACTCCGTCCTTTTATTTATATATCAAATCATCTGCTGACAGCAGTTTCACCGTGAAGATGTACCTTTATAATGGTGAAAGAATTTTCAAAATCGTTCCAGTAGTTTTAAGTTAAACCGTACATACAAACAAATGAACAATCAAACCTTTCCTCTGTATAACAGTAACTTTAGAGCAAACATCAAAGCATGCTGTTTCTAGACGTAAAACGAAAACTGTCTTCATCAGAGTCAAGACGGAATCATTTGCAAGCGACACGCACCAAAGACAATGGCAAGCGTGCACTACTCCCACGGATTTGCTCCAGTTTCCCACCACTACCGGTGCATCAATAGCTAGTAAAAAGACATAGCCAACCTAGACCACGATCTTTCTGCCTGACTTCGACCTATAGGCCTACTTTTAAGATGTCAATGCCACTGCAATAAAATAGCGGTTACTTTGAACCGAATGGTAGCAATGGTTTCGGTTTTTTGTTACGTTTTTTACTGTAATAAACTTAGACAAGACAATATTATTAGTATTATGTAGTTAGTTCTATTTTTTTATTTATTTTATTATTTATATACATACAATAAAACAGAAAAAGACAATCCATGATAGAAAATTGTACAAGGGTACTGATTGTTTCCAAAGAAATTTCTTCCAGCAGACCATGAAAGAAGAAATTAAAAGATATGTAGACAATAGAGTATAGAAAATAAGAGAAGAAGAATGTTGTGAAATCTTTAACTATAATATTATCATTACATAGTATAAAACAAAGTTGTTTACCGCTGTCCCTATGTATGCTTAGCTATGTATCTTTAAAAGTACGCAACGGATTTTGATTTTTTTTTAACAGATAGTGTGATTTAAGAGGAAGGTTTATGTGTATAATATCTATAATATCAGTACCCGTGCGAAGCTAGGGCAGGTCACTAGTGTAATATAATACATATTATAAAGGAAAAAAAATAATTTATTAACTTACATATTTTATTGTTTAGATTCTTGAACTGTTTACGAAACAAGTTACGGCAGATTATTTCAATTCCAAATTGCACTGGCAAGGTTATATGTATTACTATAAATTGTCTCTGAAAATAAAACCAGAAAATCTCTTTATGTGTAGCTGTAAATGATAATGCGCATCATTTAAAAAGTAATGAGAACTGCATAAAAACTAACAATTAAAGAAATGTAGAGCATTTCAATGAAGCAAGGGCAAATTAATTCTTCACTCAGTGACAAGTTTATCTAAACTCTAATTAGTAACAAAAAGAAAACATTTATGTGGGTAGTAAATTGACGTTTATTACATCAGTAGGTAAACTACCGTTAACAAGCAACAACATTTCAGGATGCATTTTGGAGAGCGTGCGCGGGAATTGCACGATTTGATTCAGCCATCTCAATTTTACCCTTACCTACATTGTTGAGACATCTACGGTCCGGAATAATCATTTCGCCTCGTCGTCTATACCGCGTACATCGAGGGACTGGAACAGTTTGCCAGCTGCGGTCTTTCCTGCCGATTAGAATTTAGGTGTCTTCATAGCAAGAGTGAATAGGCTCTTAATAAACTAGTGCGCCTCACCATCAAAGATTGCATCATTGCTTACCATCAGGTGGCAACGGTGTCAATTTAAAAAAAAAATGTCCATTACCTGATGCTTAGCTGTGATCAATTTCAGAAGGTACATGGAGTTCTTTTAGAAGGTACCTACAACCCTAGGGAGTTAACTACACTATTAAACCCCCATTAACCTTTACCTTTGAGTGTAAGCCCTCTCATAGGGGTATGAAAGAATGTGGAGACTGTTTGGTGGAGACAATTTTATGTATACCTTTCAATCATATTTGCAGTAGTTTTTATTAACTTTTTTATTTATTGAAACTTTATAATACACTAGGTAGTAAACACTAAACAAAAGGCAGGCTTAATACATAGGCATTTTCTACCAAGTAACTTTAGGATGGTTCAGAATCATAACATGTCACTACTACTAACGTGCCTCTTAATGGTAAACAGACAAATAGAAGACTAATTTAGCGTCAGATTTCCTACTATTATGCTTTCCTTCTTCTCTGAACATTCACCGATATGTATTACTAAGACTGTACACAAATTGCTTAGATAGGTTGAGTCGATAGCACAGCTGACCGAGTCTTCGGTGTACTAACATAACTCGGACTATATCATCGGATCATCATCATCCTTTTTAGTGTTCCCACAGCTGGAACTCAGGACTCTATCTCTAGGACAGGCAATGTGCTATAACCCACTACGCGGGTCCAGTGCGAGTTGGTAGATCTTCGAATTTTTGGTTCTAGGACATTCCGGTTTCCTTACGATGTTTCCCTTCACCGTTTTGAGAGCAGTGGTGATGAAACAAATTACACAAAGTAATGCGCCTAGCTGGGTTTGAACCCGCGACCGTAAGTCGGGGTCGTTACCACTGCTCTACCGGATCACAGACACACAATAGCTACCTATTCGTAGATAATAATGCTTCGCTCGATAAACACCATGTTGTCAAACAAACTTAATGACTTCACACTTGCCCGTTGCGAAATATTACAATACAACATAATGCGCATATGCGCCACTCACCAGTCGGCACAATCACAATAATTGCTCGTTAAATCGACAAATCTAAATTGCCGTACAAAATACAACGTGTTGAATTATTATGCGGCACTTCGCACCGGACGTGAAAAACGTATTAGAAATACCGACATAAATATATTCCACATAATATATAACTATTGTCTACGATTTCAGGAATTGTTATGATTTTGTACCGGTACCTAAAAGCCACATTGATGAAAATTCACTGCATTTCCTCGACACTGCGTGTTTATATAAGGAAAAAATAAACGTAGCTTTTGCCCGCGGCTAAAATGTGATAAATGTAGAACCGCTCGGCCGATTTTGTGCAACCTTCACATAAACTATCTACTAAATAGTCCGAGTAAAGCCTAAACATTTAGTTTGGATAGATGAGCCCATTCTTGAATTATAAAATAACAACGAAAAGTGGCATTGGTTTGTATATATATAGATATCCAATTTTTTTTATCTTTATGTTTTTTTCACAATTAAAAGACAATAGGTGTGCGGACCCTGGTGTCCTCTTGGGGCTCAATGAATTAAATCGTTCCCATTTATGATCTAACTTATTTACTAGATTATTGATAACCAGTAAACATCATTTTATCGGCGGCGGCGATCTCTCGCGTCGGGCCCTGGTTCAGGCCATGGTCCGCAGCGAAGAGGAATGGCGGGCGGTCGCCTCCTTCTGCGAAGCAGTAATGCTCGTAAAGGAGGAGGCCGACCGCATAAGGCAAAGGCAACGGCGTACTCGCCGTAGCCGTCGCCGCCGCGATCCTGCCGATATCCGGCCACCGTAGACACTGGCTCGCGGACGGTGAGCAATGGGTAGCTCGCCGTCCGGTCGTCTGGTAAGACCGAGTCTAAGTCGTCAACGGCGCGCACCGTTCCCGCGCGCCTCAAGGAGTTGTCAGCAAACTGCAGGGGCCCTTCAGGGTCGAAGCCTCCTGGAGTCTAGAGGGTGGTGGAAAACTGTTACCTCGACTCCAGGAATAAGGCAAGGAAGGTACGGGGTAGGTTTTTTAGTCAGTAAGAGTCTGACACTGGTCTCCCGCTCCGCCCAAGAGTGGGTTTCGTCATTGGATGATTTTTACCTACCATAAAAAAAAAAAAAAAAAAAAAGTAAACATCATTTTCAATTTCGTTAATCTTTTAATCCCAGTATTTAATACTGGTCATCAAGTACCAGTGGCGTAGCTACTCCCACAGGAGCCCCGTATCAAAAGTCCTTCGGAGGCCCCGTATAAAAAAAAAACGTATTTTTATTACAGATGCTTAGCTGCCCTATGAGACGGTTGTGGATAACATGTTGCGAATTTTTGCCTGGGTCGGGGCCCCTGTACCGTGGGGGCCCAGTATAATTAATACGGCGGTAGCTACGCCTCTGTCCGTGTACGTGTAACGATTAACGGCCACATATTCATGCGTATGTAATGTGCTAATGTGTTGTCTGGCTTTCACCCAGTTTATCATTTAGCAGCACACGCCTCGCGACATTATCTCGGCATCACAGTGACTGTCGTGTGTGCTATGCTATGGTGCCATGTGTGTGCCAAACGTTTTGTGCTATGGTGCCATGTGTTTGGGCACACACATCACATGAGCACAATACTCGTGCACCTCGCCGAACTAATCGTATTCTCGCTGAATACGGTTATATTTCGACTTATACATTGAACTCTACAAAATTGTTCTAATTGTTGGTTGTGTAAGTCTTGCTTACTGTCTTCTAGTCGAGGTTGCACTAATATTGAAGTTTTTTACATATGGAAATCCACTAATATTAATGACAGAAATGGGTAATTATAAGATTTATTAAAATTGGCTACCTATATAACCAACGGCAACGGCTGGGTAAAAATTTAAATATACTTAATGTTCTGACCAAAAAATTATCACTTATCTGACCAAAGATCTGACTCTAACTTACGATTTCAAACGCATATATCTACAAGATTACTTCACGTAGATATTTGAAAGTTACGTAAAATAATAAAGCTTATTTTTAAAAGGGTCTGGCAAAAACAAAATCTCCAATAATTGCTGTTTTTATTAAAATAAAATCGCTGTACGTGGCCGAGAAGTCAACATAGACCATAGATTTTTCTTTTTGTTTTGTACTAGACCCATCTGATTTTTTGCACATCTAAATATTCTTGTACTTTACTAAACGAATTTGGTCCTTAGACCTTAGGATCCTGTCTGGGTTTCCTGTCTGTATCTCTGTGTTAATAGCTATAACTTTAAATTTGGACACATAAGTTAATTAAAATTAAATTAGTTTATTATTTTTCAAGAGTGGGTATATTTTTCATGAACTGATCTACGGGTCGGGTTAACTCCCCCAAGACTATTCACATTTGATAATAACATGATTATAATTCATTTTATAATTAAGTATTTAACAAAACATTTATATTATTATAATCCAAACAAAAGTCGTTTAGATTATAAACTTTTATTTAATCACCGCTTAACTTAGCTCAAACGTGAGTCTCGTAAAACTATTCGAGAGTTAAGGTACCTAAATAGGCTATAAATGATATCTCGAAACTGCGTTAATATACAAGCTGATAGCACTTAAACTGACCATAAAACAGTTAAAACACGTGTGTTTATATGATCACAAATACTAAAACTACTAGAGCTCCTCATATAATGTATGACTATGTATTTATTTATAACCTTTTTTTCAGAATACAACTTAACTTTTAACTTCATAGAAAATGATGGTAAAAGAAGGTACAGTTGACGATGGACGCTTGCATAGAATGAATTTATTCACTCTTGACTACATATTAAATACTCTTAAATTTATTTTTACACATTTAAAACTATGTTAACAGTTTTTTAACCATTAATTTCATTGTGTTCTCGTTAGCAAAGGTCTCCTCCAACTCCTTTCAATTCTCTCTTCTGTGCCACTCTATTCCAGGTTTTTCCGGCTGTTTTTACTAAATCATTCTCCCATCTCCTAAATGGTTTTCCTGTTTTTCTCTTTCCTTCTTACGGATACCACATAGTAACCACCTTGTTCCACTTATCTTCTCCTCTAATAACATTGCCATGACATATTTATTAAATAACCTCTGAAAGTCCTGAAGACTTGTGAACTATTATAATTTATTGTTTTATATTTTATTTTTATGTTGATTGGCTTCGGTTGTTCTGTTTGAATTTAATAAGTAAATAATACCTCTCATAACAATACTTGTATCGCTTGAAAGAAACTACAATTAAATTTTATGACTATCGATAATAAAATAAAAATGCATTTATCGCTGTATTGCCATCAATAGTGTTATGGTACTCTAAAAAACCATTGAGATAAGGAGATAAGCAATGCCATATTGAGAGAGATGAGCCTATACTATAAATTAATAATAATAATAAATTTTTATTTCACAAAACAGCATTTGAATCATAAAACTATGAACATAAAATATACAGGTTTTTTAGGGTACAAATATATGGTACTCTGACTCCTAAACAAAGCCATGAAATTATTAAAAAGGACAATTTAAAAATTAAGCAATTCATTGATAGAGTACTCTATGTACTCGATAAAATATGGAGCTATACATCCTGTGTTGCTCATCCTTTTAGCAATTCAGTTTAGGTCGTAAAATGGATCGTGTTAAGAGCTCGTGGTAGGTCAGCTTTCTTTGACAACTTTAGTGTCAAAAAATAAAACGCCTGTTTTGACATTTGATGTTTTTATTATTATACTAGAAACCCGCCCCAGCTTCGCACGGGTACTGATATTAAATATATTATGCATGTATTATGCACATAAATCTTCCTCTTGAATCACTCTATTTATTAAAAAAAAAACCGTATCAAAGTCCGTTGCGTATTTTTAATGATCTAAGCATACATAGAGACAGCGGCAAGCCACTTTGTTTTATACTATGTTATTATATTTACGGCATTCTCAAAGGTCAAAACGGGTATTTTATTTTTAACGAGTTTACTAATGAATTACATTTTCATGAAATAGCTTTTTAATAGGCATAGACGAACTGAAAGTGTTGTATTGATGATAGCATAGCATCAGTCTTATACCTAATGTTCCCACTGCTGGGACTGAGGCCTCCTCTCTAGGAGGGAATGGGCCGTAATCCACCACGCGGGCCTGGTACGGGTTGGTGGATGTCAAACTTCTTCGAATGTTTGATTCTAGAACAAGCCTGTTTCTTCACGACTTATACGTACACCTATACAAAATTAATTTCTTCAAGTAAACGAGTTATTTTTAACTTTACAAATCGATAGTGTGTACTGTTATATGTACGGTAAGCAGCACATCTAACCACAACAAACTGTCAAAATTCTGCAAACGATTTTCAACTCTTAACAATAATATAACAAGATTCAAAATGTATTGGAGAAATCTTACAGATTTGTATAGTCTGATGTGCTGCTGACTGTACTAATTCGACCCTCCACGGGACTAACACGTTCAAAATTTAACGGTGTATAAATAAAAATATATTTTTCTGCAGATTACCTATATTATGCAACTCTTTAGAACCCGGAAAACAAATAGTTTTCCGGGTTTCTAATGAGTTAGTATATTTTCAGTTTTAATGACTGTTAGGTTAGTAAAATAAAGCGATATAAAATGTACCTACATTGTGGTTAAAACTACCTATCAATAACAAATAATATTGAAATAATTATTTCCGCAATTATTATTTAAGGTTTCATGCAAAAGTAAAGCAAAAAAAAAATAACTGGCTAAGAGCGTGTCGGGTCACGCTCAGTAGGGTTCCGTAGTTTCCCGTCAGTCACAAACTTCTCACAATGTAACAGAACCCAGTAGCCTATATAAAAATTAGTAACCCAATTTCCCGAGAGATGGCGCTGTACCCGGTGGTATTTTGGATTGCGTGTACCGATTTTTTTCTTTTTGTATTTTTATTTGAAAGAAGATACGCTCAGGATAATGAAATATATAAAAAAGTTAAAAAAACGCTTGCGGTTAAACTGTTAAATTAGAAAATTAGTTCAGAACGTTTCTTTTTAATTTTTCAAAAACTGTTCATCCTATCAAGTTCAAAATAATTTTCCTAGAAAGTTTACTTAAAGTTCTACTTTTGAGATTTTTTTCATATTTTTTAAACTTATGGTTCAAATGTTAGAGGAGGGGGGACGCCTCATTTTTTACTTTCGGAGCGGTTATTTCCGAAAATATTTATATTATCAAAAAAATATTTTACCCATAACCAAACAAATAATTTGTATATTTAGTAGACCATATAAAATTTTACTCCGTACAGGCATCGAACCGGCGACACTCAGCGCAGCAGCCTATCGCAACACAATTGGGTTTTAATCAGTAAAAGTTTACAGCTCCCTCTCTTTCCGCCTAGAACGAGAGAAGTTATTTGATGATTTCGTACCTCAAAAAAATAAGGCAGGGAAGTACGCTCGTGATGCAGCGCAACAAGCCACATGATAAATACTTAATTTATACTCATTACAAAATAAAGTCCCTAGAATGTAACTTGAAACAAAAAATAATAATAATTAATTACATTAACTGGTTTTTTGGGGCGTTAATTAAACATCATCATCTGCCTTTTTAACGTTCCCAGTACTGGGATACAGGCCTCCTCTCTAATAGAGGAAATGTGCCATAATCCACCACGCAGGCTCAGTGCTGTGGTAAATGTCACATGTCTTCAAATTTTTAGTTCTAGGACATACCGGTTTTGAGAGCAGTGGTGATGGAATAAATTATACAAAGTAATGCGCCTGGTTGCTTTGAAACCGCATTAATTAATTTGATTGAATCATTACATAGTATAAAACAAAGTTGTATGTATGCTTAGATCTTTAAAAGCACGCAATGGATTTTGATGCGGCTTTTTTATTAGATAGAGAGATTCAAGAGGTAGGTTTATGTGTATAATACAGTAATGCATAATATATTTAATATTAGCATTGCACTCGTCGAAGCTGGGGCGAGTCGATAATATGTTATACTCGTAATATTCTTTTCACGGTTATATTAAAAATGCGCTAATGTCAAAATAGACCTTTTATTTTTTGACAACTATACATAACGAGGTCTAATAACGGTATAGGTCATAAAATTGTATCAAGTGACACACTGGCCATGCTTTTGTCCCGTTTAATAACAAATGAATGAGTTGCCCAAGAGTTGTAAAACAATGTCACACGTTTGTTTTAGTTTTCGCTTTTATTTTATAACCTGTCAACGGGTATTGTAGTACGTATTGGTAATACCTAAGCAGATAGTCATTTCCCCACATAATGTGTATTTATAATACAAATATTTGAAAATAATACTTATTATAAAAAAAAGGCTGCAATCTTCACAACGACATCTAGTCCCAAACTAAGCAGAGCTCTGTGATACTAGACAACTGATAAACAATACTTACATATTTGTAACTACATATGCATTATACATAAATTGCACCCGTACACAGATCTTGCCCATCATACAAACATTTTGTCTTGGGTGTGAATCGAACCCACGACCTCCAATATACCAGTCAAAGCCACTGACTACTAGACCAATTACAGCCCCCCTAGTCAAGTTATCTGGCCACGTGACTGAGAGCGTTAAGATGACGTTAAAACAAAGGAATTTGGGGGCGTGGCCAACTCAAAGCGTTCGAAGTTAACGAAACGATAGCAACTTGTCTAGGGTGGCAGGCCAGTCCACTTATGGAATTAACCTTTTGACTTTGGTAATTACAGACACAATTAAAGAACAAAAGGTGTGGGAACGCCCGCGTTCGTTCGTGTTTTTTAATTAAGTAAGTTAGAAAATAATGCCTTGATTACACGTATCGAGTACCGAGTAAAAGAGCGAAGCAATAAAATGTTGCTTGACCGAGACAGTAATGTAAGCGAGTTGTCAGCCGAGCAGTCGGGTGACTCGGGATTTCATATCTACCTACCGATTTTATTTGGCCGAGTGCACTGTCTCGCCAGTTTTCTCGGTACAAGTGATTAAAATACATATTGATTTTAAGACGACTTCATATCGACTTTAGCTTAGATACTACGTTTTTAAGCCATGTCTTCGCAGGAATCTTATGGAATATCTTCTACGTACAATTTCTTCGTAAGAACAGTTATTTTTTTTACACCGAATTATAATAAATACAAATTGTAGCTCCAATTATAATTATATTGATGGTATACCTACAATAGTGTGTCTATTTATCTATCTATAATGGTAATGTTTTTCAAGTGGGCAGTTAGGTATGTCACAATCACAACATTCAGTTAACAGGAACCAGATCTCGAAGCCAGATGACCATTATATGCCTTATCGTGTGACAACATGTATTCCATCATAATTTCATTTCATGCCGACGAACGTTAAATGGGTATCGATCTTTAATTAACTCCTTATCAAAATAGGAAACTGGATATTTCGAACTAGGTACCATGAACTAATTGGAAAATTCTAGACAATCGTAATTTAAACTTCACGCTAATATTATCCAAGGATCGTCCGTAAGGGAGTTCAGAAGTCCTATAGGAGCGGGTGTTAGTAAGTAAAAGCTTGACACGCCCCCCTCTCCCTCGCTTTAAAACGGAATAATTCATTGGAATATCTCCCATCTAAAAAAAAAAACACTAATAAAGGCGTTTGCGTTTGTGGGTATACTTTATGTTTGTTACTCATTCACACTCGAATTTTCGCTCGAACGGCTTCTTAGCCGTTCCTCCCAGACATTCCAGCCGTTCGATGTGCCTAATTTCATCCAAATCCAAGAGGATTTGGATGAAATTAGGCACACGAGTAGACCTTGTCCTGAAACAGCACATAGGATACATTTTTTATCCCCTGGGGTATGGCTCTTGGAAAAAATAATCTACTTTCACGTGCGTGAAGCTGCTGCAGGTAGCAGCTAACATTTTAATGTGACTATAGAGTTTATGTTCTTAAACGCACTAATCTTACGGCAGCACCAGATTAGTGCCGTGAAGCTCCGTAAACAGGCGTGAATGTGAATCTGGTTTTCGCGGAGTGTTCACTGAGTACGATTGTTTATATTCATTCATTTAATATGTAGATTATTCAGGGCGTGAATGTTAATGTAGAGCTGCCATTAAGAAATACTAGTTTGAAAGAAGAATAGAATAGAATAAAACTATATTGTACTTACAATAAAATAGTAACAATTATGTACACAGAAATTTATATTAACTCATTAAGCCCCAAGAGGACACCGGTGTCCACACATCTATTCTTTTTTATCGTGTCTGAAATTACGGTATACGGTAGTCGAAAAGCTAATGGGTACAAAGGTGGTCTTCAGATACGGTTGAAACTGCTGGGGACTGCTGCAGCTAGAGGTATATTCCTAAAAAACAACTGTTTATCATGCCTTAGTCATTTTTCTGCCTAGAAGTGACGTCACAGGCCCCTGTGAAGTTTGATGCGTTTTATCTTTATTCTTTACCATTGATTTTTTAAATAAATCAATGATTTTACATAAAGCAAAACATACGTGTCCAATATTTTTTTAATACTTATCTCATTCATGGATCAAATATTATTATTATTCTATTTATTTATTTTAAACTTACATATTATCTTATATTTTTTAAATATTTATTTAAAAAAACATTTTTAAATATATAAAATGCCCACCGGCATCGAGATAGTGTCCAAGCTACCGGTGGTCAGGGCTCCTGGGAGAGAAACCTCCTGACAATACGTACGCGCCGTGTCCAGGAGTACTGCCTTCTAAATCAAGCCCTTGATGGTAAGGTGAAAGCCTCTAAATAAATAAAGATTTTAAAAAAAGCCCTTGATCCAACTGCCTAAATAATTATTATTATTGTATCCAAATAACATCCTTATTTTTTACCGTCTTTAATCTACCTAATTAAAACTAACCAGGAAAATACGAAATTAATGAACATAAACAGGAAACAGTCAAAAACGAAAAAACTACAAATTTTAACTTATAGTTTAAAATCGATCAGGTTTTAGGTAAAGTAATAAAATACATTTATACCACTCTATCAATAAATAAATAATTAAATAAAGATTAAAAATTAACTATATATATAAAAAGAAAACGTTTAACAGACAGAAAAATAAAATAACGAAAATAAAAACACTCAACTAATTAAAATATTATTTCATTGCCTTTTTATTAATTATTGTGTGTGTACAAATTTTCCTTGTTACACACAAAATCTACAATTCTATTTTTCTAATTCTCCTTCCGCAGGTGTGCTAGAAGAGATTTCTTTAGAAATAAGCATCACTTCTATACATATATTTCTGTATCCTTCTTCTTGTCTTGTTTTCCGTTGTGTGTACATACATTGTTAAATAAATAAAACGATATGTACATAAAGCTGAATATGGCGTCATAAAACTCCTCCGCATCGCTGTCGACTGGAAGAGTGGGCAAAAGGCTCGCGGAATTGCCACGTCATATGGCAATGCCTATATCTCTGACCGAGGTAGTAGTCAGTCAGCCCTTTTTCTTGTTTTAATACTTTGTCCAAATAAACAGCTACATAACTATAAATGCGGCCGTAATCCACCACGTGGGCTTTCTCGGCGGTAGTGCCCCTCTTTGAGGCGTGGCTGGATAGACCTCACGGCGTCCTCACCTTCCGCATGACGCAGGTTTTCACCGGACATGGGAAGTTCGGGAGATTCCTGCACCGGATTCGTGCGGAAGAGACGTCCGGGTGTCGCCACTGTGAGGCGAGCCCGGAGGACACGGTGGAGCACACGGTGGAGGTGTGCCCTGCTTGGGAAGAGCATCGCCGTGTCCTCGTGGGGGTGATCGGCGGCGGCGACCTCTCGCGCCGGGCCTTGGTTCAGGCCATGGTCCGCAGCGAAGAGGAATGGCAGGCGGTCGCCTCCTTCTGCGAAGCAGTAATGCTCGTAAAGGAGGACGCCGACCGCATAAGGCAAAGGCAACAGCGCCCTCGCCGTAGCCGTCGCCGCCGCGATCCTGCCGATATCCGGCCACACGCGGACACTGGCTCGCGGATGGTGAGCAATGGGTAGCTCGCCGTCCGGTCGTCTGGTAACTGTCCAGACCAAGTCCAAGTCGTCAACGGCGCGCACCGTTCCCGCGCACCTCAAGGAGTTGTCAGCAAACTGTAAGGGCCCTTCAGAGTCGAAGCCTCCTGGAGCCGAGGGTGGTGTGAAACTGTTACCGCGGCTCTAGGAATAAGGCAAGGAAGGTACGGGGTAGGTTTTTTAGTCAGTAAGAGTCTGACACTGGTCTCCCGCTCCGCCCAAGAGCGGGTTTCGTCATTCGATGATTTTCACCTACCATAAAAAAAACCACGTGGGCCTAGTGCGGGTTAAAGAATGTCACATATCTTCGAATCTTTTATAGTGTGGCGCCGGTCAATAATAATCGACCGCCAGAAATGACAGCGTAATTTTACTGTCAAAAAAATAAAAATAAAACGCTAAAACGATGCAAAAGTAATGAGACAGAAAGTGTATCTAATGGAGTCACTTTCTAAAAGTAAATAACAAGTTTTAAGCATAATTTTAAAATGTTTTACCTAAGTGAGACACACCTCCACAGTGTTGTCCGGGCGGTCCACACTATGGTGACACCCGGGCGTTGCATTTTTTATTTGCAATAAACTAGTGCTTGACTGCTATCCCACCTGATGGTAAGCAGTGATACAATCGTTGATGTTAAGGCGCACTAGTTTATTAAGAGCCTATTCATTTCTGCCAGAGTGCGATGCAGGAACCTCCAGAACTTGACTGTCCGACGAAGACTGTCATGCGGAACGTGAGGACGCCTTGGTGCTGCTCCAGCCACTCCTCTTATCCACACGTTACCTATTCTCCCGGAGCCGAGTGTTGGTGCGAAAGCGTTACACCGGGGCTGTGGGAATAAAGAAAGGAAGGCACGGGGTAGGTTATTTAGTCAGTAAGAGTCTGACAATGTTTCCTGCGCCACCCAAGAGTGGGATTCGTCATTCGATGATTTTTGCCTACCATAAAAAAACTCGTTACCTATTCAAATTTTAATTTATGAACTAACTTAGCATACGAGTGAATTTACATTTCATTCCCTTTACCTAGTTTACATTTCTAAATTTTAGTTTGTTAATTTATTCACTACAGTATTTTGAATGTCTTTTTTCGAAATCTATGTTTGTATTCTATTTTAGTTAGAAAAAATTGGTTGTGACAGACGGACAGGCATACACACAAGAGAACCTACTAGAGTTCTGATTTTTTATTCTGAGGTAAACAGCTGGATAAATAGGCTATCACTATTTTCTCTGTCTTCATTGTACCTATATAAGATACAGCTGGATAAATAGGTTATTACTGTATCCTCTGTATTAACTGTATATACCTAGTACATATAAATTTTTAGGTTATTTTTTTTATCCCAATAAAACCTTTAAAAATATAAAAAGTGGTATCCCATCGGTATCGGAAACAGGGTCCAAGCTACCGGCGCCGCGGCGGTCAGGGCTCCAAAGAAAGGAATCTCCTAAATATACGAGCCGTGTCCAGGAGAACCGCTTTTTACTATATTTATTACTAGCTTCTGCCAGCGGCTTCGCCCGCGTGAAAGTAGGTTTTTCCATACAAACTTTGGATCCCTCTTTCATAATTATGTTTTCGTCGAGTTTTCATTATTTTTATGATGTATTCTTGACTGGCCTGTTAGTCTAGTAGTTAGTGACCCTCACTGCTATGCCAGAGGTCGTGGGTTCGATTCCCACCCAGGACAAATGTTTGTGTGATGAGCGCGATCATTTGTTCTGTGTCTGGGTGTAATTTATCTATAATGTGTATGTATTTAGAAATATATAAACATTATATTATATTATATTACTAGCTGTGCCCGCGACTTCGTCCGCGTGGAATAGTTATTTTGGGCATCATATTTATTTTTGCAAACAACCTCTTCAGCTTTATAAATTATAGCTGTTACCTACGACTTTGCCCGTGTCAATTTCTGTTATTTTTTTTTTCGACAATTTAATTTTTAAAAGAACATAATTATCTAAAACTACTTCATAGAGCTACACCCCCCCTTGGGCATGCCATAATCTCGGCGGTAAGTCAAAGAGGGGTCTTTGAGGTGTGGTTGGATAGACATCACGGTGTCCTCACTTCCGCATGACGCAGTTTCTCACCAAACATAGCAAGTTCAGGAGATTCCTGCGCCGGATTCTTGCAGAAGAGACGCCCAGGTGTCGCTACTGTGTGGCCAGCCCGAAGCACATGGTGGAAGTGTGCCCCGCTTGAGAAGAGCATAACTGTGTCCTCGTGGGGGTGATCGGCGGCGACGACCTCTCGCGCCGGGCCTTGATTCAGGCCATGCTCCGCAGCGAAGAAGAATGGCAAGTGGTCGCCTCCTTCTGCGAAGCAGTACCTAATGCTCGTAAAGGAGGAGGCCGACTGCATAAGGCAAGGGCAACAGCGCCCTCGCCGTAGCCGTCGCCGCCGCGATCCCGACGATATCCGGCCACCGTAGACACTGACTTGCGGACGGTGAGCAATGGGTAGCTCGCCTTCCAGTTGTCTGGTAACAGTCCAGACCGAGACCAAGTCGTCGACGGCGTGCACTGCTCCCGCGCGCCTCAAGGTGTTATCAGCAAACTGTGGGGCCCTTCAGGGTCGAAGCCTCCTGCAGCCGAGGGTTGGTGCGAAAGCGTTATACCGGGGTTCTGGGATTATTCCCAGAGAAACAACCTACCCCGTTCCTCCCTTGCCTTATGGCAAGGGAGGAACGGGGTAGGTTGTTTAGTCAGTAAGAGTCTGACACTGTTTCCCGCTCCGCCCAAGAGCGGGATTCGTCATTGGATGATTTTTACCTACCATTAAAAAAACCCCTCCACGCCGCCCGCAAGCAACCCTTCTCCTCGCCCGCCGGCCAGGCGCAGCGTCATATTTTGCATATCATGCGGCGCGTGTGAATTTTATATCGAAGTTATTTTAAAATTGTAATATCTTCTAAGACGTCCATTGAAAATAAGTGATGTCAAAGACAATTTTGTTCACAATTACATACTTTTAATCAACATCACATTTATTTGGATAAAGTATAATATTATTATGTTGATACAACTCTAACAAATAATTGGTAATAATGCATTAATTTCGGCCAGATTTGATTCCCATAAAAACGGTTCTAGTGAATTAATCTTAAAAGATAGACATATACTGTCGCGGCGTTTTTAGATCATTTTAAGAGGAATAATTCTTTCATACATATTTTTTTGGTATCTTGAACCGTTATCGCAGCGCACGCAACGGAAGCCCTCAAAGATGAATAATTTTCCCCGTTTTTTCCACATTTTCCGTTGTTTCTTCGCTTCTATTAGTCGCAGCGTGATGTTATATAGCCTAAAGCCTTCCTCGATAAATGATCTATTCAACACAAAAAGATTTTTTCAAATCGAACCAGTAGTTCCTGAGATTAGCGCGTTCAAACAAACAAACAAACTCTTCAGCTTTATAATATTAGTATAGATTCTGCTATTCGGGGCGGGGACAAATCCAACAAACCAAAAACCATGAAAATTGGTCTAGCCAATCACGAGTTATAAGTGTTGTAACAAACCTGTCTTTGTTTTATATATATAGATAATTATCTATTTATTTTTAATTGGTGTTTTCTGTACAAAATAAGCTGATAAACATATACACCATGAAATTTAAATGGTTGTTTTCCCGCGGCAAAATGACTTGACATAAGGAGTACTTTTGAAGCATACAGTAAAAATAAAAAATAAAAAGTTTTTTTTATAAATAATTATTAAAAATATTCATCAACTCAAAAAAGCGAAAACAATAGTAACATTAGACGTAATTTGTAGGTACTACTAGAGTCGCATGAGCAGCCCACTGTCAAAGGAAACCGATTCATTAAATATTTAAACCAAAATAAGCTCTCGCACGTTGTGATACGTCATAATTAGCTTGCACTCTACAGGTCCATTTTTTGTTTTTAACATTCTATTTTTTTATCAAACGTTTGTATTACCAAGACACAACCATTTCGCTGAGGGAAAACAACCATTAAAATTTCACGGTGTATATGTTTATGTTTATAATGTAAGAGCACATGCAATGCAGTGCATGTAAGTGTACCTACATTAATTAACAAAAGTAGGTTTAAGGAAAAATAGTATGCCACAAATTAATTATTTTCAGTATTAATTAGTGGCAAGCTGGCTACCTGTTATTTGTTTATTTCTTGCTGACAAATACCGTTAACATAGCATTCAAGGTATTCAATACAATGTATCGCAACCAATCAATGTTATTTAAATTAAGTATGATAACATAAAATAATACAAAGTGTGTAGTAAAATTACTCATTTATATTTTGGCAACAGTGACACCTATGCAGTGTGAGTGAGCACATGCGCGATTAACCACAACATGAACTTACGAGAAACACTTTTAGGTATTGCTATAGAATAACTGAAAAAAAAATTAAATGAACTTTTTCAGCCCGTCACTTTTGTGATTTCGTTAACTTTTTTTTAAGTTTTCTTTAAAAATATCTAAAAAGAAGTGTTTATGTATTTCTATGAGTTTTTCACTTGACCAAGTAGAACGACAACACCTGCAGTGGTATTTCCTATGAAAACAACCTTCAACGGCGTTCAAATCCAGACAGGTACGGATTAACAAAACCTATCCAATGTATAATATAAGATTCATTAGGTTAACAATCCAATATTCCTATTTGGATTTCGTCGCTGTGGCCAGCGTTGCGGTCAGGGCTGTTTTGATTACATGCAAGGTCTGTCGGACAGCTAGCCCAAAATATAGGCCATATCGTCAAAGTGAAATTGTTACGATGAACGCAGCTGACCGTACGCGTACCGCAGTCGCCAGCGCATTACGAATTGTGACAAAACGGTATCGAATTAGCATCGTTCGAGTTACTTGACTCTATTTATTATGACGATGACGCCTCGTAATAAATAGAGTCAAGTTCAATAAACCTTATTCTGACCGAAATAATGTCAAACGTAAGATTTCATTGGCAAGTCACACGATACTTACTTACGACAACTTGGAATTAGCTTTTTTAATGCACTAGAACTGATTAAAGTCAATCTTCCACCGCCAACTAAACTAAGTTAGTTCATTTTAGCTCGCTTAGTTGAGCCTGTTTTTTGTAAACACATTGCTTAGCTGCCCCTGTACTTTTTTTTCTTCTATTGTAATATAATAGATTGACGTATTTAAATAATGGAATCAACTTATTGTGATTAAGTAATGAAATTGAATAATGTAATCTGGTCATCATTAATAATAATATTAATGATGTAATTGAATAATGTACCTTAATTAACTTATTAATATAAATATGAATGTAAGTAATTATTTTAATGAAAATTACAAACTATGATTTTGGGGCCTGGTGACCTGACACACAGGTTTAGTATAAAACTTGCTTCAGGCACCAGTTTTCCACAAAACAATTTTAGTTAGTTACTTTCACGCCGGGTAGCTGATAGCGCTTGCAGCCAGTTTTCTTGAACTGCTAGTTAAAGACTCGCTTGTCGTTAGTCCGCTATAGTGCCAGTCGCCGGTTGTGACCGCTTCCAATACAAAGAAGTTAACCTTTTTTTTCTGGGGTTTTATATTTGCCTCTACATCTTCGTTTTTAATTGTTAATACTTCGATCTTCCTACCCAGGCTTTTGAAGATAATAGACCAGAAATATTTGTGTAAGAAAAGTATGGTTTGTTATGATTTTATCCTTGTCTTTACATTTGCACAAAGGCGCCTGTCAGGTGTTTACAAAAAAATCCTCAGTGCTGCTGAACGTCCCTGTTTAACTGGTGGTAGCCGCCTCATGAGATATCCCTTGAGCAGCAATTAGTACAATTATTATTAGGTAGGTCTCCTACTGCTATTAGTTCTTGGCCCTACAAAATGGCCTGGAGTAAATAGTATCACAATAAATTAAAAACACGTCGGCAAGTAATTACTGTACATCGCAAATAAAAGAACTAAAACTCCGCATTTCCGCACTCCGATCGAAACCCAAAAATCTGTTACTGCTCATTGAAGGTCATGGTTCAACTTACGTGCCGCGAATAATACTTTACTTTTCATTACCTACTATAACAAAGATATTGTTACGAACGAGAGTAATCAAATGCCGGTTTACTAACAGAGAAATTTATTTACCAAAAGAATAACACAAGATTTATTTATTTATACCAATTACCATTCGACCAATTGCCAATTAGATTTAGTTCGTCAGATACTTAACATAAATAGATCGTACTTGTTCGCAGTCGAAATCAAAACTGACTCACTTCCGGTCGGGGACTCCTATTTATACTCGGAGTCAAGAAAATTCTAAATACCGACGACGTTTCAAGGCCATTCTAGAACAATAGAGTTGCTACGGATATGCTACGCTACGGGCTACGACTGCGCTACGCGCTACAACTGAGCTACGCTACACACTAACGCCATAGCACTGGAGTAGCTACCAAAGTGCTAGGCGGGCCCTCCAACTCAAGGGGGCCCCAATGGATGAGGCCTTGAAGGAAGTTCAGGTTTTATTGAATAAAACCTGAACTTCCTTTTAATATCACCTGATATCTTAGGTACAACCTTTTATTGGACAAGTGAAAAAAAATACCTTAAAAATCTATAGTAGTTATACGAGTACTTCGTTACGAAATCATTACGCGTACGCAGTTATATTTACACAGAGATTTTTAAAGATATTCCTACAATTTACAAATAGGCAAAACAATAAAACTTCTTTATTTATTTTCAACATAATATTATTGAATTTTTTTTAAGTAAAAAAACTAATCTGTCAACTTCAAGTTCAACTTTTTGACAGAGAGAGTTTTTGAAATGTTTTTGTAACTTGTTGATATTTTTTATAAACATTTTTGTACCGAACTATTATGATTACATACACGATTCTGTATAAAAGAATCTTATACAAAAATCCCCATGTGAATATTGAACACCAGTCTTCAACCTTGAAATGTTAATTTTAGTTTTACGCCCAATTTTATACAACAAATGATTTATTCTACAAGAAGCTCCAAATTCTTGGCGTAATTAATTTTAAACATTCGCTCATTCAAGCCGAAAACCCACCACATAAACAGTCTTCAGATGATCGATTGTCTAATTAATAATTGTTTCATTACCGTGACATTCGGGTATTCTTTCATTTTTATTATTATAATATGGTAAGTATCTACCAATGTACCTACGTTACGTACATTAGTATGTAGGTCCCTACTGCAAAATAAATGTAATATAGGTACCCATATTTGTGCTCATTTACTTTTAGGTACATATACACAATAACCAAATTTAACTAACATCCAATTTTGTACGATCGCCAACCTACTCATAAAAAACTGCTTTGTAGTTTGGCAGATGTAATGTTATGATTAACTTTGTTACAGTCGTGAGTAAATAAATAATGAGTAGCTAACACAACCGACCCAAGTGGCAATGAGCAATCAGCGCTATTTGTACACCGACTTTTCGCCCATTTGGTATATTTGAGCACGAATCTAGGTATTTCTAGCCTTGGCCAGTCTCTGTGTAGTACGGAAGTAGTACACAGTAGATTTTTTTTTATGGTACCTAGGTAAAAATCATCCAATGACGAGTCCCGCTCTTGGGCGGAGCGGAAAACAAGTGTCAGACTCTTACTGACTAAACAACCTACCCCGTTCCTACATCGCCATACATACCAGGGCCAGAGCCTTCCTTTTCAGACACAAACCCGTGGCCCTGATTGGCTTCGACCCTTCTGCAGGGTCCCTACGGTTGCTGACAACTCCTTGAGGCGCGCGGGAACAGTGCGCGCCGTCGACGACTGGAGTACACAGTAGATAAAGCCAGCTTATATTGGTTGTTACCATTTACGCCAACTGTAAGGACAAATCAAGGCTTCCACTTGCTGAGAAATTCTAGAACAAATTCAACAAACCTTCCCGACCTGGAAACAAAGTATAATCTTTTTTTGTTTTCTTACTTACAGATGTCACATCTAAGCAGAACACGATAGTGCGGGGGGCAGGGATGCTGGCGGCGGCAGAAGCGCTGAGTGGGGCCCGCGTGGGCTAGGCGGCGCACCGCGCTCCAGCAGCATGTGGGTGCGGGCGGCGCGCGCCATGCGCGCTCTGCGCCGCGCCGCGCTGCTGCTGCCGCTGGCGCTGACAGCACTAGTGCTGCTGCTGCTGCCGCGCCCGCAGGCCCTCGCCCCCGCGCCTAGGAGCCCTTCCCCCCAGGCACCGCAGCGCTTAGATCTCCACACAGAGGTAACATTTAAACTCGTAGATCGCCATACTTTCTTTTTCATCCATCGAATTCGCACAATATTGAGTGTCGCTCTGTTCCATTGCACGCCATTAAAAAAGAAACTTGCGGTCTTTTGTATCCGAGATTAGCATGAAGATTACATACACAGATCCAACTCTCATGATCTGTCATATCCAGGAAAGACCAGTAGCCTAATTCTCGTAATGAAAACCGTAGCGATATCGTAGCGACTTTGACATTTTCGTATTCCCATCCATCAATCGAGTTTGAACGACATCGATTTTGAACTCGTTCGATCGAAGAGAGGTCGTTTAGAATTCGTTCTATCGAATCCCTATCAAGGACCACGTGAATACCGATTTTGGATATGACCACGATCGAACGACAATGGAACGACAATGGCAATTGGGATTGTTTGATTTTACGTGAATTAGGGCACTAAATTATAAAATAAAGTCAATTTGTACCGTCGAGTCCAAAATACATCGTTTATGCTTATACAAACAAAACCGACTTTAACAACAAAATTGCCATTAAGAGTTACCAAAAATAAAAATCCAATAGAGCCTCGTCATCTGTACATAATTTGAGCTTTCTACAACTAAGTAGATGCATCAAACAACTTAGTTAACTAACCTTATTGTAATTTCAGAACACGATCACTGCGACAGACTATGCAGTAGCCAACGAGGATGAGTCTACTCGCCTACCGTGGTTTTTGAAAGGAGGCGAAAGGCGTCCCAGGCATCATGACCCTGCTGCCAAACTTTTTCCAGAAGATTCACCTGGTGACGACAGGTAGGAGTTCCATCGCAAAACATTACAACAGGCCGAAAACAACGTCATTGCTACCCGGGTGTTGTCTCAACTCTCAGCTATCGCACTATACACCGAGATAACACCCGGGTTGAAGGATCCTCCCGTTTGAATTGAGGACTCATAACTTTTCTCCCTATTATTAACTCTTTTATTGTCTAAGGTCACCAACAATATTGTAGCGATACCTTATGACAATAAACCTGCTCTTGTTCCTTGTTTAATAGTACCTATGTTTTGTTCCCTTACAGAATAGTCAACCAATTAATGTATACGCTACCAAAAGACGAAGATGTGCCTATTAAGAAAATACTACTCGCTAACGGGTTTGGTGCGTGGGGCGTGTCCGGGGGCCGAACGGAGTTCGTCCGTAACAAGTGTCCGGTAGATCGCTGCTCTTTGACCGCTGACCCAAGAGACGCCGCCACGGCTGACGCTATCCTCTACAAAGATCATCATACCCCCTTCAACGTTAAACGTTCTCCTAAACAGGTAAATTCTACCAATGTTGGGTGTCTGATAGTGTCGTGCTATGCCAATATACTTTCATGATTCCGTGTTGTAATGTATTGGCTAATCTAATTATGATAATCGTCCACTATAGTCCCCAAATCTTATGGACCTTATGGTAAGGGTTTGAAAGCCTATTTTTTAATATTTTTAGTCACCTTTTTTTAAAAAAAAATGTTCAAGTCGGCATCGCACGTTCAGCGTTCCGTACCAATCAACTTATGAAAATAATTTAATTGCCAAATCGAGTCGTTTATATTTTTGTGCTGTAAGGCCTTGCTTCATGGGTTCCATGTCAACGGGATGTATCCGTGGATTTTGATTTTTTTTTGATAGTATCGAAATGTAAAGTTTATGCTACATAAACACGTCACGTCTTTTTATTTTTCGTTAACTTTGAAGGATTTTTTAGGGACCGCAGATTTGAGTATAATTATGTATTAAATTTCAACTAGATGTCTCAACGCGTTCCTGTGATAAAAAGTCTTGACAGACAGAATACGGACAACAAAGTATTAGAGTTCCGTTTTTTTCCTTTTAAAGCATGGAACCCTAAAAAACTACTTCAGTACCTGTGTCTCGATATTTTACAATATTTCTATAGAATGATACATTTCGCAGGTTCATTGGGGACCAAGGCTTGACTGGTTCAGTCAAATCTTGCTAGGTAAATTAAAAACCACATAAAAACCGAACTTTTACAAGTATTTCAATTTCGAAGGCAAAACGTATATATCTTACTAGCTGTGCCCGCGACTTCGTCCGCGTGGAATAGTTATTTTGGGCATCATATTTATTTTTGCAAACAACCTCCTCAGCTTTATAAATTATAGCTGTTACCCACGACTTTGCCCGTGTCAATTTTTGTTATTTTTTTTTTTCGACAATTTAGTTTTTAAAAGAACATAATTATCTAAAAGTACTTCGTAGAGCTTCACCTCCCTTGGGCACGCCATAATCTCGGCGGTAAGTCAAAGAGGGGTCTTTGAGGCGTGGTTGGATAGACATCACGGTGTCCTCACTTACGCATGACGTTAAGGTTCTCACCGAACATGGCAAGTTCAGGAGATTCCTGCGCCGGATTCTTGCGGAAGAGACGCCCGGGTGTCGCCACTGTGTGGCCAGCCAGGAGCACACGGTAGAAATGTGCCCCGCTTGAGAAGCATCACCGTGTCCTCGTGGGGGTGATCGGCGGCGGCGACCTCTCGCGCCGGACCTTGATTCAGGCCATGGTCCGCAGCGAAGAAGAATGGCAAGCATAAGGCAAGGGCAACAGCGCCCTCGCCGTAGCTGTCGCCGCCGCGATCCCACCGATATCCGGCCACCGTAGACGCTAAATTGCGGACGGTGAGCAATGGGTAGCTCGCCGTCCGGTTGTCTGGTAACAGTCCAGACCGAGACCAAGTCGTCGACGGCGTGCACTGCTCCCGTGCGCCTCAAGGTGCTAACAGCAAACTGTGGGGCCCTTCAGGATCGAAGCCTCCTGCAGCCGAGGGTTGGTGCGAAAGCGTTATACCGGGGCTCTGGGATTATTCCCAGAGAAACAACCTACCCCGTTCCTCCCTTGGCTTATGGCAAGGGAGGAACAGGGTAGGTTGTTTATTCAGTAAGAGTCTGACACTGTTTCCCGCTCCGCCTAAGAGCGGGATTCTTCATTGGATAATTTTACCTACCATAAAAAAACCCCTCCGCGCTGCCCGCAAGCAACCCTTCTCGCCCGCCGGCCAGACAGGCGCAGCGTCATATTTTCAACATCATGCGGCGCGTGTGAATTTTATTAGGAGTTATTTTAAAATTGTAATATCTTCTAAGATGTTCATTGAAAATAAGTGATGTAAAAGACAATTTTGTTCACAATTACATATCTACTCTTAATCAACAATACATTTATTTGGATATAGTACATTTTGATATAAGTGCAGGAAGTTTGTCATTGCGACCGAGGCGAAATTCGCACGAGCCGTAGGCGAGTGTGTTATGGAGCTGAGGGCTGCAATGACAAATCTGCACGTGTGTCAAACGACGTTTTTCAATACACTTACGAACATATAACACTTATAATACACTTACTTCCTTTGAAAATTACGACGCATTTTTGTTAATTTCTTACTGAAGAAAAATTTCCAAAGTTGCCGTACATTTTAGATTTAGATTGCAACAAACTATAGTAAAGCAAAATATCTGAAGGCAGCGGCTTATTGTCTAAAAAAATCTCTTATATCTTACATTCAACATATTTTTCACAACTACCAATAAATAAGTTACTTATTATGACTATTATTTATAGACTTTTTCCCGCACTTATCCTTTGCAGGATGAAAAAGAAGCAAAGACATCAAACCGCTATACATCCTACTTAATATTAAGAATAGAAATTCAAATATTTTTGAATTTAGAACACAGATAAATGTTAATTTGTTGTTAATAACAAATTATTGCATAAATAATCATGTTTATTTATTATATTCTGTTAAAAACACGATTTAAATTTTAATTAAATATTAAAACCTCAAAAATCTGCACCTCATTGCTTTTAAAAAAAAAAAATTACGCTTGACCGTGACGATAAGGAGGAAAAAAAAAGCCCTTGGTATGATAAATGAAACAAAAGCACGCGGGTGATATACGTGTCATGTCGAACCTAATTATAGTGCGATAAGTGGCAGTTTTCGAGTAAGTGTATTGAAAAAGTATAATATTATTATGTTGATACAACTCAAACAAATAATTGGTAATAATGCATTAATTTCGGCCAATAAAAACGGTTCTAGTGAGTAATCTTAAAAGATAGACATATACTGTCGCGGACATTTTTTTAGATCATTTTAAGAGGAATAATTCTTTCATACATATTTTTTTGGTATCTTGAACCGTTTACGCAGCGCACGCAACGGAAGCCCTCAAAGATGAATAATTTTCCCCGTTTTTTCCACATTTTCCGTTATTTCTTCGCTTCTATTAGTCGCAGCGTGATGTTATATAGCCTAAAGCCTTCCTCGATAAATGATCTATTCAACACAAAAAGAATTTTTCAAATCGAACCAGTAGTTCCCGAGATTAGCGCGTTCAAACAAACAAACAAACAAACAAACTCTTCAGCTTTATAATATTAGTATAGATTAGGGACCTAATTAAGTAACTATTCAACGGATAGCATATACGTTTTGACTACTGGTACTTACGCATACGCATAAAAGCTTGTTTTTTTTTTACTATTAATTTATTAATATTTCAGATCTGGATCCTGTACTACCTCGAGTGTCCGTATCACACGGCGTCGCTGCGTCCCTCATCGGTAGACGTGTTCAACTGGACTTCCACCTACCGACGAGATTCTGACATCGTGGCGCCCTACGAACACTGGGTCTACTACGATCCACTCGTCACTGAGAAAGATCTCGACAGGAACTTTGCTGCTAATAAAACTAAAAAGGTGAGTAGCAGAATTCACAAGGAGGAGCCTTTGTTACTCCGTTATTGAAGTTAATAGAATGTGTGCCTACTTAAACCCTTCAAGTTCACCAATTCTATGATTTGTAGGTTGCGTGGTTCGTATCGAACTGCCACGCTCGCAATCGTCGGCTGCAGTACGCGCGCCGGCTCAGCAAGTACATCCAGGTTGACATCTACGGAGCCTGCGGTGCGCATCACTGCCCCCGCAACGACCCCAACTGCCTCGAGATGCTCGATAAAGACTATAAGTTCTACCTAGCCTTCGAAAATTCCAACTGCCGTGATTATGTCACAGAGAAATTCTTTGTCAATGGACTGCAGTAAGTACCTCGCTTATTGTTAACTGCATTATTGACACAATTTAAAGCCGCCACCTTGGCTAAAGCCGTTCGATGTCAGAAGACATGCAGAAGCGTGGCAACGGTGTTTTGGGTTAGTGCCGTAACTAGGTCTTTACACGCCCAGTGCGAATGCTTATAATAAGCTACACGATAAATAATAGTTGTAGTATATGCTACTAACTACCAAGCATAATACAAAACTTAGGCCCTGGATAATATTTTCTATGCTGCTCTAGTGTATTTGTGCTTGGGCACCACTGTCAGGGCGAGCGATAGATAAGAAAGAGCTAATAGTAGTTGAAACTTTGGTTCCATTGTATAATACTATTCAACTGACTTTTTCCAGACACAACGTGCTGCCAATAGTGATGGGTGCCCGCGCGTCCGAGTACGCAGCCTTGGCGCCGCACAACTCGTACATCCACGTCGAGGAGTTCGCTAGCCCGGAAGAACTCGCCACCTATCTGCGGCGTATTGATGAAGACGATAATTTATATAATTCTTACTTCAAGTGGAAGGTAAGAAATAAGTGCTGACTATGGCCTACATCCACTTTTGTGTCGTAAAAAGTTCACGCCACAGTCCTTATGATCTAAGATACATAGAACAAGGATGACCCCTCATATGTTATTCGATTATGGTGAATATTACATGCTAGATAACGCATTTATTAATACATTGCGAAGAGGTTGCCTCGCTAAATTTAATGCAAATGATGTTAAATAGGTAATAAAGTTTGTTAAGTACTACATTTTGGACCTAATTTACCCTCATCTGTTATTTGAAAAAATCAAGCATCAGCTGAAAGAATGTGCCCCAAGGAACTAAAAAAATACTGGTTGCCTTCGCAAAAATGATGCGCAATAGTTAGTTGCCCTGTTTGAAGATGTAAAATTTTCTTATGCCCCACTGTCGTTAAGTAAAAATGAATACTTAGTGTTTTTTATTACTTTAAAATATCTTTAATAGTTTAAAGTAATACAAAACACTAATTGGCTTTATTTTTACTTTTTAAATGCTTTATCTAGCATGTAATATTTACCATAATCGAATAACATATGAGGGGTCATCCTTGTTCTATGTATCTTGTACTAGTAGTCCGTATACTGCATGTGACATGTAGTCCTAATACAGCCCGTCTATTTAGCCGTCATTTAATGATGCCTAATAGGGATTTTGGCATTTAATGTTAATGCAGTCTAAGACTAATCTTACTTACCAGGGTACCGGCGAGTTCATAAACACGTATTTCTTCTGCCGCGTGTGCGCGATGGTGCACGCGAACGAGCGGCGCCAGCGCAGCGCGCACTACCACAACGTGCAGGTGTGGTGGCGCGACGGCGCCTGCACGCGCTCCGAGTGGCGCACGGAGGACCAGGACACGCGCGACACGCGCGACAACGGCTAGCGACACGCCCGCGCGACACGACTCTACTTATAGGTTTATCGCTTCGAGCCCACCTCGCACACGAGGTTAGACTAATTTTTACAGAGCCGGTGAGCCCCGGCACTACGCATCTTAGTCAATATTTGTATCGTGTTACCAGCCGAGTCGAAAGTAATCGCGTCCATGTAGCATAGCGTACACCGTGGTGGTAGTGATTCTGTTATTTTTTATTAGATTGCCGGTGTTCGGTATTTGAATTTTCCCCACAATATTTTTGTAACATGACCTAGTGATGCGTATAGAAAACGCGTATTAGGTTAAGAATTTGAAAATAAAATTCGATTTTATGGCGCCCGACATGGGCCCCTGAGGAAATGAATGTGAAGAGACCTGATTTCCCCTCTGACTTAAAAGCCATAGTCGATTCGCTTTTCAATTAATTAGACTCCTTAAAACAATCATAGAAATCATGTGTTTTAAAAGAAACATTCCAGTGTAGTTTAATTTATTTACCTACTGTTAAAATATTTTTATTGACTATAATAACGAATTTTATTAGGTTTAAGACATGTTTGTTTTATATATTTGCTGTTTTACTCTTAATTATTTTTGTAAATTATTTGAATTTTGTAAATATTTTTGTCTTAGACACCTAATACAACATTATTGCATACTTACTTTGTACTATAATTTCATGTTAATAAAATTAATCAAGACAAATTCCATCAACATCTAGACATTAAGCAATAAGATAATTATTTGCAAATTAGAAAAAAAGACTTTAAAATGTGCTGGATGTTGTATGGTTATAGTAGTTATTTTATACAGAGTATTTGGGCTAGACTCGATAGTTCCTTTCTTATTGTGTCAATTGATTTAATATTTGTATGTTGCTATAATATGTGGTATAAACAAGTACTTACTATAGATACAACTATAGAAGCCACAGTCATAGCATTTTGTAACAAAATACATGCTAGTTCAGCTCAACTTGAAGTAAGTCTAGTCATGACGCCATTGTGAAAGCACAACCAAAAATAAAATTACATGATTTATTGCGCACAATTTGCACAAAGTTATAAACAAAACTTTACTAGAAGCTTTTATATTTTATAGTATTAAATCATTGATTTTTGCATTCCTGTAAGGAGTTTAAAGTTTTATATTGTGTATAATCTTTTTAATAAATAATGTATTTCTTGTTCATAAATTATATTTGCTAATCATTGAATGTTTTGTACATTAATATTGTTGTGTTGTGTTATTATAAAATGTTATTTTCTTCAGTAGAATGTATAAACCTTAGATAAGGAAAACCCTCTAACTCCTCTAAAATTACTGCCAGTACTTCAAGAGAAACATTGCAGTAAATTTTTAAGAAGATCATGGTATGGAGACTTAACATGTAACTGGCTGTTAAAACAGAGACTGAAGAATCTTAAGTGATTTTAAATATGTTTACTTTACATTTAAATAAATTGTGGCTGAAAAAGGTTATTAAGTGAAATGAGTTCCTTGCCTTAAATTAAGTGTATCAGAACATTGAGACATGTATTTTGTTGGTTCACACAATATTACAACCTCAATCTCCTAACATGGCTAGTTTTAAAAATAATCAAATTTAAATGTTTTTAAAAATATCTGAATGTTAAAAGTAAAGATCTCAAAATAAATTGGATGCCAAAGAGCAAGCACCCGTTGTGATGGCATTATGTAAGTAATTATTGTTGTTCAGTAAAGTATTGCAGGTGAAAATTGTATCAAATCTGTACAGGAATGATATATGGTATTTGCTGGAATCATTGTTAATAACTCCAGATGAACATTCCATTTCTGTTGTTTGTATGTACCTCAAAATACAATATGTATATAAGTAGTTAAATATTATATAGACAATTCTTTATTTAATATGAAAATGCTATTAGAAAAAAAAAGTCATAAACAACTATTATTTGATATTGAAAAGAGCAATTAGGTATGATTATTTGATTGAATAAATATTATAACAAGTATGTGACACCAATAATAAAATTATATAAATAATGTTATCAATATAAAATTATCTACTTGTTTATCAGTGTAAAATGAAAGTGCCATTCAACATAAAAATCCGACAAATATGTGAAGTAGACACAACTGGATATTCAACAAAGGCCTTTCAATTGTTGTGATTAAACCGATAAATAATGCTTATTGCAGTATGATTAAGCCACAACATGACACCTAGTGTTCATTTCACAAATAAAAATAAATTAATGACAATTGAAACATGATTTGTTTTATTTCCTCATTTTAACAACAGAACTTAAACTATTATCACAAAATATAAGGTAAATAACATGAATTTATTTAATTTTTGCTAACTCATGACGCCCAAATTACCTTAGGCAGCTGTTACCTTGTTTGAATTAATGTATTGCTTCAACATTTCAATAAGTTTTAAATTATTCTGGAGCTGCACTTGCACATTTACACATTCAACTACATAATTAATAGTATTTTGAAATATACTTTGAGCTTTATGCATATTCTGAGGAACTAAGACACCGAACCAGCGAAGAGGGTTGACTGTATCCTCTGCATCATTCTCAATTACCTTCATTACTTTAAATCCATCTTCCTCAATAGTTTCGCATTTTGTAGAAGCTGAGAAATCCGGGCTGCTCTCAGTAGGTAGCCGGGTTGTGCTCACTGAGCTCTGTCCCATGATATAACGAGACTTCGCTAAATTAATACTTCCATTCTGGATATTGGACTCGATGTTTAATTCGCAACGCATCTTTTCCTCCATCAAATGCAGTTGCTTTACAATAATTTTATCGAGCAATTCACACGCTACGGCCTCAGACGGTACACCTATATCCAAAAGAATAGAGCTCGTCAATAGATTTTTAGTGCAAATGGGAATAAAATTAAGTGAAGGGTCACTAGGTGCTAGGACAAAGTATGAATTTATTGCAACTTTGCTTACCTTCGTTCTGTCCGGTCATGACTGATGACTTTTATTATATGCTTTTGTTAATTTTAACAAAGGGACCGTGAATTTATCAATAAACTGCTCGGAATTCTCAAAACAAACCAATACGGACATGAAATCACTGACACTTGAACACTTTGACAGTGACAATGATATGACGCTAGTGACATGTTGTGTCATGTGATCTGGAGACTCAATGTTGCCAACCAAAAACAAATCATTGTCTACTTTTGTAAAGCTGCAAACAAACTATCGGACGAGTCCGTCTGCCGCGGCAGAGAGCTGTGACTGATAATTGTGCACAGTAATTTAGTTGTTTATGCAAAGCTTGACACAGATGTCGCTGTGTACGTGTGACCCCATAATAAAAAAAATTGCATAAAAAGTTGTCAATAAACTTTTAGCATTGTTAGAGTTTTACTCATCGTTTTACATTTATTTTATAGTCTAGTAGTAAACAAATACGACTAAAGGATTTTTGAAGGTTTTATACGACAGGACGATATGTTGTGATCATTTATTGTGACTGTATGTTGGGAGTTTGGAACTAGGACGCAGCGCACCAGCCAGATTTCTTTCGAACATCAGCGCAGTCAAGGTGAGCCCTAAGGACACGTCATACGACGTTCTTCAAATTTACACAACTCTATACACATTCTTATATTTATGTATTTCTATTTTTTGTTTGTTTTAGTCCATTATTAACCCATCAAGTGCAACGGTATCACTTGAAGAATTTTAAGGTGTTTCTTTACATTTTCCATGTAGATAATGTACACTACTTGCATTTCCAATTTATTAAAGACATTGGCAGAATAGTCGACATCGGCTCTATTTGCCGAGAAAAACAGAGTAGAATAGACATTCACTGTCTAGATATTTATCGGTCGCGATCGCGGCTTTCTTCCACGGCAGACGGACGTGACCGATAGTTTGTTTGCAGCTTTTCAGTCTGTCTGTGGTAACTATAAATTTTTAAAAGACTTAGTATCCAAACCTAAAAGATTAAAACAAAATTAAACATCGCGCCGCCTCCACCTCCGCCATCTTATCCTTTTCGTCACTCGTGTGTGGGAATATTAGTTTCTCATAGATTACTGAAAATACACAACAAGGCAAAGTGAGTTATTATTAGAAACATTCCTAAAATAAAACCAGGCGATGTCGGACAAGAAGCGTTTTCTAAACGACCTCAGAGTTATAGACTTACGTGCCGAGTGTGAAAAGCGCAACCTAGATAAAAGCGGCGTTCGCGGAGTGCTCATACAACGATTATCCAAGGTAAATATGTGACGTGTAATAATTAGAATAGTCATGACACTCAACTACATTGTATTCAATACGTTATTGATGATATCCTTCTAGCATTTGGAAGAAGAGGGGCATGATCCAGGGACGTTCTCTTTCGAGTTGACTACCGTAGAAGCTAAAACTCCTTCAAAAAGAACCAGACGGTCGGAGAGTACTAATCCTGTTGAACAGGAGTCTGAAGAGACTCCAGCGATGGAGGATATGATCGTACAGGACGACGCTGGAGAAGAAGAAGAAACTGAGCAAACTGACAAAAAACAAAACAAAGCTAGTCCAAAGTCTGAAGCTAACATGGAGGTTGAGGAATCTGAGAAAGTGAACAGAAAAAGAGAATTAAAAGAAGAACCAGAAGCCACACAGCCTAAAAAACCTTGTCTTGATAAGGATACAAAATCTGAAGAAGACCACAAAATAGAAAACAACACTGATGCAGAGGACAGTATCAACCTGGATCTGGGTGATGATGAATTGCTCAATGAAGAGGTACGTTTCTATTTCTTCAGTGTAACAGTTAAACTGCCACCAGTTACCTCCAAAATATCCAATGGGTTCATGATGGAAATAGACTAGAATTAAAACAACATGATTTATTAAATATATATATCTGCATACAAATATGTATTTGTAGTACATTTATGTTGTTAAATATATATATGACATTTTATGTATCTTATTTTTTTAATAATCACAGTCTTTCTAACATTTCTTCAATTACTGCTGCATCAACCCAAAACACATGTCAAGTCTGGTTTCAGTTAGTATTAATAGTATTGAACTGGAGTAACGCCAAATTCTTGACATAACTAATATCAAAATAATGAGTTAAACATGCCTTTGTGTATCTATACTAACCATTATTTTTAATCTCTTTCAGGCTGATAACAACTCTAAAACAGACAAAAAAGGTAAGCTTAGAATTTATAAAAGTTTTTTCTGTACATACAATGTCCAAACTTGAAAATATAACTATCAGTGAATTCCGTTTTGTAGTGAAAAAAACACAATTTTAATTCTAATCAGATGATCTAAAACAATGTACTTGAGAAAATATACCTTGAGGATGTGAATAAATTATTGATATTGAGGTATTATACTTATGTTGCAATGTTTGTCATCATGTAATAATGAAATGAAATAGTTGCGGTAAACAAGAGTGGACAGTTATAAACAGCAGAAGAAAATTAATAATAAGACCTGCAAGCATCGTGATAGAAACAGCTGCAACACAGAATACATCCAAAAACTATCAGAGAGAGAACAGATGACATTATTGATCATTTGGGAGGATTACCACTGAAATGAGCACAGACTGAGGTGGCTCTACAATGAGTGGTGTTTTGTGTAATTTAAGTGCCAGGGCATTTCCAGTCGCAGCAGTGTTCCAGTGTCCTACAGTTATGTATGCTTTACTATGGACATAGTGGCTCATAGCTGCTATACTGCTCCATATCCAGATGGTGGTGCTAATGTCCAATCAAGTTTTCAGGTCAGGATTTATTGTGTAAACAACAAACAAGTGTGAAAAATATCAAGAAACTGTCAACACTTCATGGCAAGAATAAGGAGAGGCAGGGTGGGCCGCTCCCGAGTATCGGCGAGCGACCTGCACTGGCTCAGCTGATAAATACAACTGACGTAGATGAGGCGGCAGAAGAGGAGGAGGAGGAGGAAGACGCGGGCGAGCCTGCGAGCGACAAGTCTGCACCGGCCGACTCTGCGGCGAACGGCGACGACGAGCCAGCTGACGACCAACAAGTAACCTCCGAAGCCCCCGCCACTAGGTTGGTGAACGTCAACGGCCGCCGTGTCGCCGCCCACGCATCTATAACTACTCCGATTATTCCGACATCCAATACTTTCTTTTCGTTATCTCTACAAAGTTTTGCACCAAACTATTTGGAGTCCTGCTCAACGGATCCGACGACAACTGCCTGTCAACAAAAGTCGACGCTGTCGTCAACTGCAGTCGCCGGCGCCGGGCTGATGTGAACTGTCTACACCTGTTTGCTGTTGAAAGGATCATCTGCATCGGCGGTGACGTGAGCGGTGCTGAGCTGCGTGCTGCGGGTATAAGGCGACGTGTGCAATTCTGTGGACCTGCCCTCAACCCCCTGGCCAGGCCAGGAAGGCAATGGAATAATGGTGCAAAACTTTGTAGGTGATGAGTGTCACTACGGGAATTCTAAAATGATTATTGTCACGAAACTTACATTAAATGGAACTTGTGCTAGTACTAAATCATTATTATTCCAATCTTCATGTATTGTAACTTGAAGTGTGTTCTTTTTATTGTAAAATAATGCTTTGGTTATTTTTTCAGCAATGAGGATGAAAAGAATGACAAGGAGACTAAAGGTATTTGTTGTTAAAAGATTTAATGCTCAGTATATATTTATTGGAGTAACAATGTTAATAATACATTATTCTATTTTAGATGATAAAGACAAAGATGGTGATGGTGACAAAAAAGAGAAGAAGGATGACAATAAGGAAGGTGGTGCGAGGAACTTGTGGGTCAGTGGGCTGTCCGGAGACACTCGTGCTAAGGACCTGAAGCAACTGTGCAGCAAACATGGAAAAGTAAACATAAACATCAATTTATGCAGCTAATATTAGATGTGATCCTTATATCTTTTAAAGTTGTTAAAGATTATCAGAAGTATGATAGTCTGACCAACAGTCTATGAAATCTAGTCCAAAACTTAAAAACACCAGTCATTTACCATAATATTTTTTCTTACAGGTAATCGGGGCAAAGGTGGTAACAAATGCTAGAACACCTGGTTCGCGTTGTTATGGTTATGTTACAATGGCTAGTGCTCAAGATGCTGAGAACTGCATCAAGAACTTACATAGGACAGGTAGGAATATAATAACAATCTTCATTACATAGTATAAAACAAAGTCACTTCCTGTCTATGTATGTTTAAATCTTTAAAACTATGCAACGGATTTTGATGCAGCTTTTTTAATAAATAGAGTGATTCAAGAAGAAGGTTTATGTGTAATAAATTAAATACCTATCAGTACCCGTGCGAAGCTGGGGCGAGTCGCTATAATATAAAAAAAACAATAGAAATATAATTTGTTTTGTCACTCTAATCAAAAGAACTCAAATTTTATAGGACTTAATTTCAGTATTAACATAATTTTTCAGAATTGCATGGGCGTATGATTTCCGTGGAGAAAGCCAAGTCAGAATCGGAATCATCGTCACGTCGGCAGCCGTCCGCTCGTTCAGAGCGCCGTTCTAGTAAAGAACGCAAGGATGAAGCTAAAGAGTCTGAGGTAATTTTTTATGCGTTTTGGTTTTTTGGTATTGATAAGTGCCGGGACACAAACACGATACGATGTCGCGACGTAGTTTTTTACGATTCTTGTCGTAAATTCCCACGACGCGACGTCGTATCGTGTTTATGTGTCCCGGCTCTAACAAGGTCTCACTTAATGGAAATTGTGAATTCAAACAATAACTGTGCTGTATATCCTTAGCCACTGACATATTATAATGTAACTTCTCCCACTGGCATATCCCTGATACGATTTTAGTAACAAATGCCATTGAGGAAGGGTATTCATCTAAATTATTGATACAATCTGTACCCATAAGTACGGCTTCGTCCAAATGCTTTACAAAAATGGATCCATTGTCAGGTCTTACAATTATTATTTTTATTATTTCTAGCCCATACCGTCTTACTGCTGGGCAAAGGCCTCCCTCCATTCCTTCAAGTGTTTTCGGTCTTGAGCCATTTCTTGCCAATTCCTAAGATGCCTTCCAAGTTGTCCCACCATTCATTATTATATTCCATCTGTATTACAGGAGAACAAAGAGGGCGCGGAAAAAGCAGGTGAATCTAAAATTAAGAAGGAAGGTGAAGTTTCGGGTGCAGAGAGTAACAGGTCCCCGTCACGCACACGCGAAAAGTCTACCAGGTCTGATAAGGTAAGATCAACTGGCCTGTTGGTCTAGTGGGTAACCCTGACTGCTAAGCCAGAAGTCGGGGGCAATCAGCTGTTCTGTGTCTGGGTGTAATTTATCTATGATATGTATGTATTTAGAAATATATAAGTATGTTTATCAGTTGTCTAGTACTCATAACACAAGCTCTTCTTAGCTTGGGACTAGACGACGTGTGACAGTTGTGGAATATATACACATCGTTAAATTTTGGTTGTTTTCAATTTTTTGGAGGGTTGATCCGGTATATGAAACATTATCGATTTGTAAAGATAAAATTAAAAAATAAAGAACTTTCAAACCCGATTTTAGGAAGAAATAGTTTCGCCTAGGCCAAACCCGCGGTATTAGTCTACTAACTAGCGAAGCGAAATGCAAATTTTGGGGTGCTCCGACACGGAAAACAGGTTAGAGTAAAGCGGAGCCTTAGGGCTTTGGGAAAAAAGTCAACTTTTTGTAGCGATGCCGTCGCGCGTTTCGAAAGCGCGCGACTGCATTGCTATTAACGCTTGTTGGGCGCATTTATACGCGCTATAGAAAAGATGCCAACGCGCGACAGCATCACGACTGTATAGATATGAACGCACTACGGCATTTCGTCCTTAGCCTTCGTGGTCCCCGTGGCTTCGTGGGTTTTAAAAAATTAAGATTTTATTAAAAATGATACGACGTCACTTCAACCTTAAGTTTTTAGCAAAAGTTGTAAGTTTCATAAGTTGTAAATTTCTCATGGGCGTATAATTAAAAAAAAAAAAATTTTTCGTAATAGCGTACATTCGTTGTTAGTGATTCGTATTCGTAAACTTACAGTAAGATTAGCTGACACGTTCATGGGGACGTGTTACAGTTAAGCCGTCGAAAGATGGCACCGCAAAAAGAATGCCAAATTAAAAAATAAATTAAACTAAATCTCTCTTCGACCACATATCTATTAAATGTGAAGAAAAATTAATTGTGGTGACACTAGGGACGCTGATGACATCATTCTGCTGAAATGATGATGTTTTTGTATCGCTTTTAATAGCAATGTAAAATTACAGGAACAACAGAGCAGTGGTGGCCGAGTGGTAACAACCTCGACTTACGAATTGTAAGTCGCGGGTTCAAACCCAGCCAGGCACACTTTGTGTAATTTATTTCATCACCACTGCTCTCAAAACGGTGAAGGAAAACATCGTGAGGAAACCGACATGTCCTAGAACCAAAAATTCGAAGACATGTGACATTCACCAACCCGCCATGAGCCCGCGTGGTGGATTACGGCCCATTCCCTCTCCTAGAGAGGAGGCATGACTCCCGGCAGTGGAAACATTAAAAAGGCTCATGATGATGATGATTACAGGAACGTGCCAAGCGAAGCACCAGAAGTCGTGAGCGAAAGCGATCGCCCCGCGAGGTTCTGTCTTTTTCCAAGATTTGGGTGAGCATGCTTTAGGATTTAGTGGTGATGGGTGTAGCCAGAATGTCTTTATTTGTTGTTTTTTTTTTACTTCATTGTATAAATTACTAGCTTTTGTCAGCGGCTTCGCCCGCGTACATAAAATATAGCCTATGTCACTCAGGAGTAAAGCAGCTTTCTATTGTTGCTTAAATTTTTCCAATCGGACCAGTAGTTCCAGAGATTACCTCCTACAAACAAAAAAATAAAAAAACAAAAAAACAAACTTTACCTCTTTATTATATTAGTGTAGATTGCATACTAAACGTATTTTAAACTGAATTAAAACACGTCAACAGCTTTAGAATTTTCTCGAATAGATCTTTCATAGCGCAAATGGTAACTCAGAGGGTGCAACAAAAGATGAGGCATTGTTTGGGATGTAGATCCCCATTCGCCTTGTAGCTTATTAAAGTAGCCCATCTGACTGAATGGTGCCCACAGTAGCCCACTAGCCAGTCAGTGCTAGATAGGTTTGTTATGATCTGAGTACTTCGGAAAGTTTAAAAAATACAAGAAAATTTTATTTGCTGAAAAAATTTCGAATGATTGAAAGAGCACAAAGCGCTATCAAATGGTTGTCAATTGTGTGCTGGATATGTAGTTGCTTCAGAGATTTCCAGGTGGGTGATATACTTGCTGGCCAGGCATGGAGTTTTTTTATTGTTATAAACTTATGCTTGACTGTGATCCCACTTGATGTTAAGCAGTTTTTCTGTGGGTTCAACAAAGTCAAAGGGAGGGAAATGTTGAGGAATCACAAGTACATATATACATACATTTTAATGGTTTCGGCAACTTTTCAACCTGCCCTGTAACTTCACCTTATTGAAAAAAAAACTACTTATATAATCTAAAAATCGCAAAATTGCAGATATTTTTTTTACTTTTTAATAACACAAGGTATTTAGTCTGTGTGGAGTTTAGCCTATTAATTTAAAAAGAAACTTACTGCATTGAGTATTAATTTTAGAGATAGCGCGCACAAGCAACTTGTTTACGGAATTGTATAACCGTGCGCTTATGTAGCGACGCCAACGGGATTAGGTGGAAGACTTTTTGCTAGCGGGTTCGGTGACAAGCCGACGACGACTTCGCTGTCGTTCCCACATCTTTCAAATGTCAGCGAGCATTCTCTAAAACTTATATATGTTTAATAACTTTGAGACAGTCCAATAGTATGATAATATAGAGTTTTGTTGATGATTTAGCCAGGAAGTGGCTATAAAAACTCCTCAATCAAGTAGCTCCATTGTGTCAAGTGCTAAAATCTTTTCCTTTTAAAATTAAGTAATTATTCTTTTGTGATATTATTATCTCGTGACGTATTAGGCCTCTGCTTCACAACGGTGGCCTACAGATTCTTGAATTGAGGCTTTTAGTTACCTTTAACTAATTAGAAAAAATGTAGATGAAACCTTAAAATGAGATAATAACTGAGAAAATTGGTGACTACATTACAATGCATAGTGATTTTGTTTTGTTTTTCTATTATTAAACAAATATTTGATTTGCAATTTTATTATTACTTAAATTAGAAACTGCATGACGTGCATGGTCGACTTCTGAGTGTATGATCTTTTTCTAACATGTTACTTGTTGTATGGTATAGAAAGAGCGCGACGTGGCGCGCGCACGCGAGCGCTCGCGCGCGGCGCGCGAGGAGGAGCGCCGGCGCCGCGCCGCCGAGGACGCGCTGCGGGAGAGGGAGCGGCGCCAGCGACAGGAGAAGCACCGCCTCGCGCTGGAGAGGGAGAAACTACGCGCTGAGAGGTACCACGCACACCTACTTACTATATTTTATGCTTTAGGCGCAGAATGTCCATGTGTAGTTCTATAATTTATGTTAAATTTAAACAAAAATAAAAATGATTTTGTAATAACTTGACAAATTATTGATATATTGTGTACATATTATCGACTAGTAGCATTGTAGACCAGAAATCCAGACAGTCCACTGCACCCACACAGCAAAAATATAGAATGTAAAATTAAAACCGTATTTTTCTTGCAGAGAAAAGATTGAACGTGAAAAGAACGAGCTACTTCGTCTAGAACGTGAGCGCCACAGAATAGAGCGAGAGAAACTGGAGTTGGAGAGACTGGAACTGAAGAGAGCTCAACTTAGGCAAGTCATTTATAATCAGTAATCTCATCAACTTTCACTCAGGATTCTATTAATAGTAACTACCAAATTCCGAGTTCTGGTCATTCTGGTCAATTTAATCATGATTGATTTAATTATAACTAAAATAATTAAATCAATCAATCATTAATTATAATGGAAATACTCATAATTAAATACGACCACAGCTATCATTGAAACTTTGAATATCAAGGATTGGTTTCATTCTGTTTGTATTTAGGTGTTAGAATCTTAAACTTTTTTATTATTATTTTTAACAGTAACCAAATATAAAAGTAATCATGAAAAATGACTAATGATTAAGACTAGTCAATCATTAATCAAACTAAATTTTGCTCAGCACTGCTGAATGAGCTCATTTTATAGTTTTGCATAGACTAAACAACAGCTCATTCTATACTGTTAGTAGACTTAACACTGTAAATCGCACGTTACGACACCCTGGGATATCCTAGCGCAGTAATACTAGCTGGAACTAGCGTTTGCATAACTTTGCATTCGAAATACAGATCATTAGGAAAACCTTTGTAGTTTTGTTTACACATAAAAATAATTACAACTTGTTAGTAAAGTGAGCTAATGTTTTTTATTGTGGTATAAAAAACATAGTCTGGTATAAAGCATAAGGATATTCTGCCATAAAGTAGTCATCCTCGCATAGATAGTTGTTGAGGTAAGAGTTATTGCAGTTAATTGTTAGTGCGTGTCACACTCCACTAAATATTTTACCATTGATATTAATCACAAATAACTATCTATGAAGTAGTATGTAATAATAGAGTAGAGCATAAAGTTATAAATGTTGAATTTTTAGGTTGGAAGAAGAGCGTCGCAAGCGCGGCTACGAAGGCAGCGCGTCGTACCGCAAGGCGGCCAGCCCGCCGCCCGAGCCCGCCTACGAGCGCGACGCGCGGCACAAGCGCGCGCCGCCGCCGCCCGTCGTACGTATTAACATATCTACCCACCTTTTATACACTATACAAGAGTTTTTTATTATAAGTGGCAGCTCACAGGTCGATATTGTAGTCCGAACCCGACGAAGCTGACTATCTTGATCTTCTTGGTATAACAATGACTTCAACTGTCAACTTTGAGCATACATCGAAGCAAAAGCTCAACTGACTGAAATAAAGCTGGAAATCAATGGAAGGGAAGACATTTATTTTTAAGTTTGACAAAACGGTGTCCATACCCTGTAGGGTTAGGGTTGGCGAACCAATGGCACGCGTGCCATTGACGGAACGCGACTTAATATTTTGGGCACGTCGTCGATCATAAAACATTTGCAGCAACAAAAATCAAAATCGAAAACAATCTAAAATGTATCTCTTTTGTTTATTTTCTTTCATAGAGAGTTTTGATAGTATTAATTACTAGCTTTTGCCAGCGGCTTCGCCCGCGTTCATAAAATATAGCCTATGTCACTCAGGAGTAAAGCAGCTTTCTATTATTGCTAAAATTTTTCCAATCGGACCAGTAGTTCCAGAGATTACCTCCTACAAACAAAAAAACAAACTTTATCTCTTTATTATATTAGTGTAGATTATTATTTTCTAAATAATCAGTAAGTCAAAATTATTTGATGGCACCTCAATGACCCCATTAAACTTTTTTTTGGAAAAAATGGCACGTTGATGTAAAAAGGTTCGCCTACCCTGCTGTAGGTTTTACTTCAACTGGCCATTGTGAACACGCTTTCTATTTTACTCTGATGTGATAGATCGAGGAGCATGCTGGACTTGATATTAATGACTATCTAAATATAACGAAATGATGATTGTACGTACAGTCGTCGAGCCGCAGCCAGTTCGAGGCGCCGCCGCCGCCGCGCTTCGAGATGACGGCGAGCTACGAGCGCGGCGCCGACAAGCGCGACCGCGACCGCGACTACAAACGAGACTACCCAAGACACGTCTCATGTGAGCATACAAACACATTTTTTTTGGGTTAATCATCAGATATCTCCTCCCATTCTTAGTGTAAAGAGTAAGAGTATCAGAGTTTAACTATCTAAAAGTAACTTGTGTACCTTTAATTCCCTTAGCATTCTAGGAGCATAATGAGCCTTGTTTATAAAATCCCTGATTGGATTAGCAAGTTGTTAAAACCAGCCATTTAATAAACAATTCAAGTCAGATAGAGTATTATATAAAAGTTAAGGAACTGAAAAGTTGACCCTTTAATATTTGTGAGGACCTACCTATAATGGTACAACTAAGTGAATAACAATACTCAACTTTTTAAGAAAAATTATATTCTTGATGGGTTTCAATTCTCGCACGCTCATATTAAAAAAATATATTGTACAGTTTTTTAGTATGAGTCAAGTCTGACACATAAGAGGAATAGGCTAATGAAGTATTTTAGCACTGTGAATGTAATACCTTCAAACCTGAATCTTTTATGAACATATTTATAATATTTCCAGCTGCAAACATGAAGTACTCCAGCAACGGTGGTGCCAGTGAAGACTCACGACAGCCGATGCCACCGGGCACCAGGCCCAAAGAACCTAGGTATGTTATCCAAAATGTTAAAGTAACCATTGCATTAATTTGGTGATTAAAATGACAGTGACGAAGACTAACTCACAAATCTTCTCTTGTTACGCTAGCATTTGACCATGCGTGTTTCTAAAGTATATTAACTTCTTGGGTATAAAAATATGAAAAATATACTAAGAGTAGTGCCATCATGCTGCTGGATACAAATTTGTGAAATGTAGTGCACTCAGCAGCTGTGTTCAACGGTCGATCTGTGTAATCTTCGCGTCCGCCCGTACTAACCACACGCCTAGTCGGGCGCCAATTTCTTTATCTTTTTGCAAATGCTTTTTAAAGAGCTTCCCAGCACCCTTCTGAGCACCCGTAATCCGTAGTGACATTTCATGCTAACATAGCCATTAAATTGTATGCGGCATTTGGCGAAACCTTGTGTGTAACGTGAAAGAAGTTTTTGTAGTGGTTACCTATAAACGCAAGTTTTTTTCTGTAACTTGTATGGTTTATATAACAAAGATTACATGATTACAGTCGCTCGTACGAGTCGCGCGACACACGCTCGTACCGCGCGTCGCCGCCCGGCAAGCCCGAGCCGCGCAGCTGGAACGCCTCCAGTCGCTACCCTGACGCCGCCGCGCCTTCTAAAGGTAAGCGTTACTGACAGTTACTCGTACGAGTGCCGCCATGCGCGTTCGTACCGCGGCATGCGAGCGGTTCCACATAGTTCAGGGGTACTGTGTATCTGCGCTCCTTGTTGCGAAAAACAGCGTTGCGCAGTATGAAACAACTGTTTTCTTCATGCATCATTCAGCGTTGTTGAATAATTTCTAATATAATTAATTTCCATTCCATTTGCCTTACAGGTAGCAACGGTAGTGGTGGCGGTGGCGAGGCGTGGTCGAGCAGCGAGGCTCGCTACAGCAGCTACGAGGCGCGCTACGCGCCGCAGTACCAGCCGCCGCCGCCCGGCGCGCCCTACCCCGACCGCTACGCGCCGCCACCGAGGGACTACCCGCGCAAGTACTAACTGTAAGTACACCACTCTAAGCTCCTGGATAAAACATCATGCAATAAATAATGATAACATGAAATGGTTGCAATTCAATGATTGATTAATGATCAATTCTACGATCGGGCCGCGACATCACATATCACTAATAGATTTATGCAAATTTCCTTATAAGAAATCGAAATCATCATCATTACAGCCGAAAGATGTACACTGTTGGACATAGGCTTATCAGAATAAAAAGCAACACAATATTACCTACATCATGTATTGATTTTTCCTGCTTGAAAGTTGATAAAATAGTTATCTATCGACTTTATCTATGTCTAGATCATACTATGATTTTATGATCTTTTATCTGAAACATACTAATGTTATATACTTCTTTCTATTACAGATTTCGTTTGAGTCACGGCGGTCGAAGTTGACGTGTTTATTGCGTATGTTAGAGTGAATGCTATTATTTTAGAATGTTGTAAACTTTCTTATGTAGCTTAGAGGGATAGTATCTATCTCTGAATGTGCACGTGGTATTACTTTGTGTAATAACAGGGACACCGTACATAGATACACATGTGTCCTTTGGATTTGAATAGGTATAATATGGAGACCTTTAAGACTACCATTTATCCGTGGATTCTCTCGTGGAATTTTCTGAATGCGATGATAATAGTTTATTTGAATATTCCTCATTCCTTAGTAAGCAAATTGTGATGGGAATTTAATTAATGTTTAATTTATCTGAGCTTTTATTTTCTTCAATGTTATTTTCCAAATACTATTTTCTTATTATTCATGGCGACGCCACATTAGTGCCGTAAAGCTCCGTAAATAGGCGTGATCTTGAATATGGACGGCTTTTGCGGTATTCACGCACGTTCATGCCCGGTCCCCGATCATGCCGGAATTCACGGCACTAATGTGGAGCCGCCATAAGACCATATCTTCAGACTAGCTATTATGTGCAAATATATTTGAGTATGTTTTTTTACTATGTAATACTTGACCAAAATGAACTAAAGTATTTAAAAATGTACAGTGAACGTAATACATAATTATTATAATACTTAAATGTTTGTACAAAGTTACATTGGGTATGATAGGCTTGTACGAATTGTGTTGTGTAAAGTATAGCTTATATTGCGATAAGTAATAAATAAATAATTATAACGAGCTCGTCGTTTTATTGCTTTACCCTTTATATTTTCACACGTTAACGATCGCGGTGTACGCGACGATGCGCGTAGACTCTACGCGCATCGTCGCGTTGAGTATATTTTTTCGTATAGCATAGACGAGTACTGTGAACTGTAATAAATTGCTTGCAGTTTTAGTATAATTGAGACTAGTTCATGGAGCGCTTTTTCAGAAATAATAAATTGCTCTGCAACCCATCAGAAATTATTTAAAAAAGAAACATTTTGCAAATTGCAAAGACATAAGTAGTTTAATTTATTCATTTATATATTTGAATGGGGGAAATTCTATTTCTCAAATTCAGCCGGTAATGGCTTCATTACATAGTATAAAACAAAGTCACTCCCTATGTGTGATTAAATCTTTAAAACGACATATTCGACACCACCAAACTACTGTTACAGACTTCGGGTTCGTCATGTACCAGCTCGACATGAAAACTCTTTAGTACATCCTTGACATTGTAACTTCTTGGTCTATTGACCCGAACAATTATAAATAAACGATTATAGCGTCTTCCGCTTGTCAGCTTCCGGTACATCAAATAATTAGTAAAAGTTATTATATGCACGCATTATTCTTTGATACATATTATTGTTAATAATTAATATTTAACGAGCCATTTCATTAGATTATCCAATTGTAAATTAATAGTCATGTATTCGTGTGTGTTATAAAAGCTGCTGTGTTGACAGTTTTCCTGATATAAGACTTACGGTTGCTAAGCAAATAACATTATGAGAAAATTACTCGCTGCTGTAATATTTGAATTATAATTATAAACTTGTTGAATGAGAAGTATCGTTGTTTTACTGTGACCATCCTGACGTAACAGTTGGTTCACACTACACTGTCTAGTCTCCCTTCTCTAATCGTATTAAAAAAAATATCAATAATTTGCATAGTTTATTTAATTACATATCATTACTGATCAGTAAATAAGTACCAGGTAAAATTAAATAAAAGAAACTCAAGGGGGTGAATAAAAACAGATTTTTTATTAAGATTTACTTTGATTTCATATTTTTAGTTTTAATAAAGTATTTTTGTTTTCAATTTTGAATTTATAAAAAATATTAAAATGCTGCATACAATTTTTAAATAACGTGAAAAAAAACGACAAAATATTGTTTCTTTTCGCCCCCCCCCCCACTGGTTTCTATTTACCCCGGTTTTACGGTATTGCAGCTTCAATTTCGTGTCAGTTTTACATAATTACAATTTTTAGTGTAGGTTAGACATGCGCAAACAAGACAATTTGATAAACAACACAACTAAGGATGCCTATATAATAGTATTGTCTATAGGCGGATATGTTCTAAAACTGAAGAAAAGAACATTGGAAAGATGAACCTGCAATAAATTCATTTGTTGAACAACACCTCATTACTTTTTGTCATTTTAGAAAAAATGGCAAGCTTTAGCGGACATGGCAAGTATTTTTTAAGAGCCAACGATGAAATAAGCGGAAGCACGCGCGGTCCCATACAAAAGTCGCGGGCAGCCCCACAGCAGTCGCCCCTTTGCTACGTTAATACATTAAATGTATCCATCGACACGACTACTTGCACACTGTTATAATTTACCAATCTACACCCGGGCCCGAGTATAGGATACGTGCATAATCACGCGACGGGTGCCTGCTTAACGCAGCGTAGGCGCATTCCACCAAGATCACGTTTGATACTCGAGTACGCCTAAAGTATCCTGGGTTAACGACCCGCGACCTAGCGGGCAAACTAACTTATTCAATCTTTTCCTTAAGGCTGCATGAGCGAATCCTGTGCCGGCGCGAGAGAAGAAGAAAAAGTTAAGTATCAATAGTGTTAGAAAAAGAGTAGACCCAGAGCGTAGCATACTTGTTACGATACGAAGGTTTTTATTAAGAATTAGTTAGCACCATGAATTTGTTCTTTGTTAAGAAATCGGTAGGTATAGTTTACAATTAGTTTAGTTATTATACAGTAAATTATAAAGATGCACTAATAAACTTTAGCAAGTATTGCGACATACAAGCATGTCAACAAATCTGATTAAAGCCTTAGGCTGATTGTGGATTTAAAGAGAGAGAGAAAAAAAAAAAAAAAAAAAAGTATTGCGAGTTACAAGGTGTTGTTCCATAAACGAAGATACTAAAACAATATTGCAGTTTTATTAACAACGCACAAAGCTTCATTGATTCATATTGACATCACCCTGCATAGGGCATTGGGCGCACACAACATATAGGTCGTCACGTGACTTAACGTTTATGCAGAACGATTCTAAAAGAAAAATAAATAGGCAATATTAAAAATTTCTTTTCATTGATATAAACTAGTGCTTGACTGAGATTCCACCGATGGCTCACCATCTGGCGGTATTAATGCTTACATTGATGCAATCGTTAACGGCGAGGCGCATTACTTTATTTGGAGAATTTTAAGTGTTATACATCTTTGTAATATGATGATGATAGCGCAACGCGATACCTACAATTTATCCAATATATGAACTGAAAAAAGTTCGAGAACGGTTTTTAAATATAATTTTACCATAATATATTACATATCATGGTTAAGATTTGAAATTGATTGGAATTAAAAAAATAAGACTTATTCAAGATTAAAAGTAGTATACAAAATGAAAAGCAAAAATTAATAGAAATATAATCACTGCTTCATTTAAAAAATCAGAATCACCTTCAAACCACCTAAAAGAGACCATGCAATTATATTACATGTGATACTCACACGCTATGCGTGTATTGTAGCTTAGCGACTAATTTCAAGGTGTATCAACCACCACCATCTTATAATATAAAAAATGCCAATCACAAGTTCAAGCTTCAAACTCGTGCCTGCAGGAAGTTTATATTGTCGATAAACAGTTTGCTTTGAGTAGGAACAATATTTTGATTCAAAGAAAATTGTGTGTGGTCTTCGTAATTCCAGGAGTTTACATCTTGATGCCGAGGCTCAGAGATGCTCACGTCGAGATATTTGAGAGCATCAATAGCGTCCTTTTGTCCTTGTACGGCGGCGAGGCGCAATAGTCGGACCGCAGTTTCCTGGTCCGCCTTGAGTCCGCCTCTGCCCTGGCCATAGAAAATACCGAGGTTGTAAAGGGCTTCAGGGTGATCCAATGCAGCTGCAGACTTGTATAGCTCCATGGCCTGAAAATTTACATATTTTAAATTAATTCAAAATCACTGGAAGTTGTTTTTTTTTTGTGTGGTCCACTGGTAGATTTTAGGCACTAAGAGTCACCGCCTTCAGACTCTTATTGACTAAAACTCTCCCGTGTTCCAACAGTTGTGTTGTGTTCCAGGGCCACGGTGACCCTAGTTGCTCCCGTCACTCATCGTGACCTCTTATTGAGGCGCCGTCAACTCGAATAGGTATTATTTTCAGAATATTTAGCTACATTTTTAGTACATGACCGAACTTTACTACTAAAAATATTAGTTTTGCATTTCATTGTGTACAGTCTCGTCTGACTCAGACAGCTGAACTTTTATCTTGGGATAAGATAATACAACATGATAACTCTCATAAAATCAAAATAATGTTGTCCCATTCTATACGATAATAATACCATTTTCAGGATTCACTTATCGTAATTTAAAAACTAGCACATACTTGGCTATTACCATAAATGACTAAGTGCGATTCGGGCTCGCGTAATTTTTTGTCTACCAAGCTAACAGAGAACAAAGTTAAGTTGAAGTTGCAAATAATTTTTTCTCACTCTTAAATGGTCCTAATTTTAGAAAAAAATATATTTAAGATTTTTATCCCCCTATAAAATTAGCTACAGCCCAGTGAAAGTTCAGTCAAATTCTGTCCACACGCATATTCCGTAGAAAAATCCCGTTCCCGCGAGCAAGTAAGCCTTAATTACTCCTTGTAACATTAGCTGGCCGTCAGTAAAAGTTTCAACAAAATCAGTTCAGCCGTTTCGAAGATTAGCCGTAACAAACCGACAAATAGACTGTCCGACAGACAAACGAACATACCCTTATAAAATAACTATACTTACAGTTTTTTCATTAGCAGTTACTCCCAAACCCTTTTCGTAGCACAAACCTAAGTTGTAAATGGCTGGTGCATGATTCCGTTCTGCTGCAGACCTAAAAAAATAATAATAATCAGTTTAATATTATAAATATACTTTTGGTTTATTGATATTTGTGTGTAATTAACGATTACCTTAGTAAACTAAGACCATCTTGATATTGGCCATTCTCAATGGAAGCTAGACCAAGTCTATTTTCAATCGAATTTAATACTCCTCCCAGGTCATCATCTGAGGTATCAATGCTCTGTGGGATTGTAGGACTGTGGGGATGTGTTTGTGCACTGTTGCCAGATCTATTACCAGATGTATTAACAGAGCTATGTTCAGATGCATTGCTAGTAACATGTTTAGACACATTGCTAGTAACATGTTTAGACACATTGCTAGCAACATGTTTAGATGCATTGCTAGTTATATGTTCGGACACATTACTGGTCAAATTTTCAGAGACACTGCTAGTCACATGTTCAGATACATTGTTCAAAAAATTTCCAGCCACATTGTCTTTGACTTTAAGACTTCCACTTTGATCATTGGCCATTAAATATACAGTAGGAGTGAAATCAGTTAACACTTTCCCAATTTTGGAAATTGAATCAACATAGAAATCACTTTTGTTCATGTCTGTTAGATATGGGTAGATTGATGTTATCAAGGTGTTTACTGGAAGACATTTTGTCTCATGAACTCTGCAATGCTGCTTCAGTTTTAAATGAATGAGTTGACTAGTATACCATCCCAAAACTGCTACACCACTCTGTAAATAATTCATGAGTCATTGAACAATTATGATGTTACAATTATTATGTAAGGTCAAATATAATCTAGCCAAACTCTCCACATACCCATGTAATGGCATCCATCCAGGTTTTGTTCAGGTGCTGAAAGTTCCATTTCTTGCCATTTGTGCCATCATCTTTGTGGTAAGACTTACAGTATTTTCGAAGTGAAATCCACATACTATGCTGTTTGCCATTACTCTCATCATTATATTTATTCACACAAGTATCCTAAAAAAACATTTATTTATATTGTTACTTATATTATTTAATTATGAAATATTAGAAAAGTAAAAATTATGCCAAATACCAACATACCGATTTAGCTTCCATACAAGCCCCATGTTGGTGTTGTGCTCCCCACTTGTCATTGTCCAATGATTTAGATCGGCGAAAGGAACGAAACTTACATGGTGGACCAGCTTTTCTCTCAGCATGCCCAAATCGTTTCTTCATGCAGTGTCCCTAGTAATGTTAATAGTAGCAATTATTTACAAAAAAAATATAATTTTCTTCAAATAAATCATAAGACGACTATTTAAACCCAGTTAAGACACCATGAGTATGCTTTTGATACATTTCCACCAATTATTGAAATTCTTCTTATCATACCAAATAGTCCTATTAAAATAACAACTGAATTTTTCAGATATTGCCTATATAACTTATTGTATATAATTTATTTTAATAAAATATTAATTCTTCCATATACAAACATACCCATGGTTTGCCATTCATCCAAGTTCTTTCTCTGCGTTCAATGCTCCATTCCTGGCTATTTTCACCATTTTGAGAAGGACATTGTTGAAGAGAAAGCCACTTACTGGGTGGTTTGGAATTTTGTTCATTCTTGTCATTGGTTTTATTAAAGCCATTTCTCTAAAAAATAATAAGCCAGGTATTATAACTAATGAGGAAATATATGGGTGCTATGATTACTATGATTTTTGAAAAAATATACTGTTGACTATAATTATACCATTAGGAAGTAAATCTTTTGAAACCAAACTAAACATCTCTAACAATTAGCAATAACATTCAAGTTTGATGACCTTTTACATTATTATGTAAATAAAATACAATTGCAACACTTCTGAAGCATTTTAAATAATAAAAAATGTGAAAAGATTTGCAAAATCATACAATGGTCATCTTAGTCACCTGAACTACAATAATTTAGCATCACTTTTTTTTGTATGAACAACATTTTGGCAATACAAAAGTGCCTGCAATCGATCTATTTGAAATAAACAATTTTGATTTACTGTTTTAACAAACAGAAAATCCAATGAAAATAAAAATAATGATCCAACTAAAACCAGTAATCTTTACTTTGTTTATATTATTTTTGTTAATTTTATATTAAGATTAGCACAAAACAATAGAGAAATATGTTTAGTTTTACCTGGTTGCTACCAAACTTATCAGCATGGTAGTGTATATTTAAACACCTTTTATCATTAACAGGAACTTAATTTTTCAGTTATTAACTTTCGAATACCATAATTACAGACACAATTAAAAGACAATATGCGAGTGGAAATTGGTGTCCTCTTGAGGCTTAATGAACTAAATCAATTAATCACTACCAATTCATTCAAATAAATAAGCCAAATACAAACATACCCATGGATTGGCATTTATCCAAGTTTCATCTTGGTGGTCAAAAGGCCATTTCATGTCATTTGTGCGATTTTCGCTGTGCTCCAATTCAGAGCCTTTGTTAAAAAACCACTTACAAGGTGGACCGGCATTCTTTTCATTGCTTTCATGCAATTTATTGTAGCCATTATCTTGCTAAAAAATATTATAGACATAAGTTCACTCATATTCATTCAATCATAAAATATGCCAAGAAAGTCAATTAATCATCAACGATTGCATCACTGCTTACCATCAGGTGGGATCGCAGTAAAGCACTGGTTTATAGCAATTAAAAAAAAAAAAAAATTTTGAGCTTATTGTGTAAAACTATGATAAATGAAATAGGTTTTGCAAATAGGTTTTCCATAACACTTTTACACATCAATATATGTACGTGTATTTTTCTATGTGCTTTATAAGTTAAGACTTCATAGGTCCTTTTGAAAAGCGATTAACATAAGCCAGCCCGATCTCAGTTGAATATAGAATACATGTTTGCAATTCAGAAGGCAATTCAAAAGACATATTTTGTTTTATCTACCCAATCTTGTAGGTAAACTAATTCTGCTGTTATTTTTTCATATGTTTGGAAAAAAATTGATGAACGTCTCTGATCATTCACACAGAAGTGATAACTCCAATATGAGAGTCAGGGCAAATATAACTCTATTATTACATGATGCAAATTGGCCAATACTATTGTGTAGATTCAACAATAATGTCCTAAAATCTTGAAGATATAATTTAAGCAATAAGTTACGGCTATCATACGACATCACCATGCATACTATATTATGTCAGTGATAAAAATAAATCTGCCAAATACAAACATACCCATGTTATGGCACCCATCCAATTTCGGTCTCGGTGTTCGAAGCCCCATTTCGGAGCATTTGTGCCGTTGTCGTTCTGGGAAGATTTAGTTTTGCGCAATGACAGCCAAGGTGGACCAGGTGCGACTTCAGTTTTCTCTTCGCAATTGACGCCACCATTATTTACTAAGGTGGAACTGCATCGGCCAAAATCATTTGCACCCCGTTCCAAAGTATCCCGGAATCGTCGTGAAACATATTTCCACATATTTTCGAAAAAAATTGATGGATACCGATACTCCATGAGAACTTTTTGACTATAGGAATTCCATTATAGGAATATTCGCTGTGAATATTTTGAATCTTCACATGCAGCGCTCACTGGTTAGCAAATTTAGATTGTAATACACGACAACTAATTCTTATTTTGTTTTCAATAAAATAGAAATCTACTCCGAGATACCACAATTATTTTTTTGTGATAACGATTACCACAGACTTCGAAGCCATATTACGTCAAATATACCAACCATCTTTATAGTCTATGAAATATACAAACCTTTATTTTTGTACGAGTTTTCAAACGCTAAAAGGTCGATGTTCTTTGCAGACTCGCCAAGATATGAAGGCTCTCGAACACTCGTTAAAAAAATCAATGTTTTTTTAAACAAATAATAGAGAGAGCCGAATTTCATCACGCGGGTCCAGTGCAGGGTCACAGGTTTTCGAATTTTTGGTTCTAGGACATGCTGGTTTTCTCACGATGCTGAAAAATTAATATGAATCAATAACAAAATAATAATTCAAAAATTCAAAATCATTTATTTGCTAATATGGGTAATCATACAAAGTTATTAAGAATATAGCACAGTCCAACCACAAATCACAAGCTTTATGTTGTAAAATGTATTTTTAATTAAATATACAATTTATTTCTGTTCTCTCCATCGTGCATCGTAGCCAAAACATCAAAGAAAAACATGCAAATCAAAAAGTTAATAATAATGCCACTTTAAGAATTTAAAATGACATTTGTTAAATAATAATGTTAGGATACAATTGCGAGATAAATGTCAAAGTAAGAATAACATACATTAATAAATCCAATTTGCGAATAATTAAGATAGATTTCAATGTTCGTAATTAAGGTGTAGTTTTCTATATCAAGTGACTGCATAACTGGACAATATGTGCAATCATTGAAACAGGCGCGATCCCGGTAAAACTTAAGCACATTATCTATATTATTTACTACGCGTATAGGTACATAGGCCTTCTTTTGACCACTTTTTTACCTGATGCCCCTGATGGTGTTCAATATTTTCAACATAACCTAATCGAAGTTGTATGAAACAATTAAAGCCTTTGAAAAGACATTATATTTTAGAATACCTATGTTATATTCGTATGCTAATTGCTAATGGAAAACTTATAGAAACACATGAGCTAAAAAACTTAGTATTTGAACCAAAATATTATAAAAATAAGATCTTTATGCCTTGAACTGTCAACCTCTGTCATTGGATTTTACTCGCGAATCTGCTGTTATTTTTTGTTTACCAACAAAGTGATTTTGTGCTTAAAAATAATAATCTTTCAATCTTCTTGTCTTACAGTCTTGTAATAATATGTGTGGCCGTACTGGACTGTACGTAAATACTATTTTTTCTACAATAGTTCCTGAAATTACGTTTTTCAGTGGTCAGTCAAAATTGTTTTCTTTTCAGATCATTAAATAAGGAAAAAGTTCAGTGCGCTTGTAGTTACAAGTCAAAAGATGATAACTTATACATAATACCCGACTGGCTGCCGGAATTCAACGCGGGGAAGGACTATACACCTTCGTATAATATCGCTCCAACAGATGTGACTCCTGTAATCGTTTCTTCTAGCAGATTCAAAAATGTCGCACAATCCGATAGAGTTCTCAAACCAATGATGTGGGGAATTATTCCACCATGGCACAAAGTACAATTAACTTACTTATTTGAAATAAATTGTTCATAAAGAAAAGATGATAACATTGAAATCTATAAGTTAAAATAGCGAATTTTTTGCAGGGCGACTATAAGACTCACAATTTAAGTACTAACAACTGCCGTATTGAGAACATAAAAAGTTCTAAGTTATACAGTCCAATACTGAATAATGGAGGTAGATGTATAATAGTTGCAGAGGGATTCTACGAGTGGCAGACAACTAACAAGATGTCTAAAGTCAAACAGCCTTATTATATTTATGCTCCACAGGATGATGGTATTAAGGTCAATACTAAATAATTATAATTTTTCTTATTTCACCCGATAACATTAAGGTTTAAATAATAAGTAGTATCTTTGTCTGTGTATGAGTATTATTCTAGGAGGTCATTTTTATACTATTTTTAGTAATCATTTTGTGTTATTACCATTTGCTGCACATTGCTGTGTAATGGTACCTACCCAACTAGAGGTTGTGTGGTCCACATTTATGTTAATGCTCATTACAATCAAAACTAAGTTACACAAGTTTACATTTTCTTCTGGACTTCCAAAATCCAAAAAAAAACATTTTAAAGAATGACATAACAGGCTAAGACATGAGTAATGATACTGATAATGCCTGCAGCAACAAGTTACATAGTCCTAGCCAATGGCACAGTTTGTTTTAAATGGTGTAAGCAATTGCTTGACTGCAATCCCTCCTGATGGTAAGCTGTGATGCAATTGTTGATGGTGAAGTGTTAAGTGTTGAAGTTTATTAATTGCCTATTCCAGGGTAGGGGAACCAATGGCACGCGTGCCATTGACGGCACGCGACTTAACATTTTGGGCACGTCGTCGATCATAAAGCATTTGCACCAACAAAAATCAAAATCGAAAACAATCTAAAATGTATCTCTTTTGTTTATTTTCTTTCATAGAGAGTTTTGATAGTATTCATTATTATTATTTGCCAAATAATCAGTAAGTCAAAATTTGGTATTTGATGGCACCTCAATGACCCCATTAAACTTTTTTTTGGAAAAAATGGCACGTTGATGCAAAAAGGTTCGCCTACCCTGGCCTATTCACTACAGCCTTGAAACTGTTTAACCTGATGTGTCTGCAATAAGTTTGTGTCATAACATGGTATGGTATGGTATATCGGGCTGATGTCCGCAACTCCACGACTAAAGCGCGTATTTTGCGTACGGGTAGGATAAATGGGTCATTCGATCCACCCCAGCTCCTCGAGGAAGGCCAGCAAGGCCTTGGTATTACTGACCATTTCATTGAGGTTACCTGGGTCTCCGAAGTACTTTGCCCTGTATCCTGCGACGGCTGGGCAGCCTAGGAGCAGATGTGCTGCTGTTTCTTTCTCCGCCATGCATGCTCTGCACAGTGGGCTGTCTGTAACTCCTAGGACAGAGAGATGCTTATTAAGGGTCCCATGGCCCGTCGTCATAACATGTAATAACATATAACATGTCATAATACATAATACATGTCATAACATGTAAATTTTAAGAATTTATTATAATTTTGATAATTGACCAACTTAACACTTGGGTTTACGTACGCAAAATACGCGCTTTAGTCGTGGAGTTGCGGACATCAGCCCGATATACCATACCACTTGGGTTTAGTTCACTCTCGGCCCCTCAGCCCCCAATAAATAATGTGTCCATTGGACCTCTAACTTTTGTTTACTTTCGACATCGAGAATAGATTTTATTTATAAGCCAACTTTTAGTTTTCCGACTCTCGACCCCTAAAGTACAGTATGGTAAATCATCAGTCTACCATATGGTTTATCCAGGGAGTGTGGAAAAGCGAGATGATCGTATCACCTTACCTAATGAATACTTTACATCGGCTACGGCTCCCTACTGCCCCCCAACCTCCTTAGCGGAGTTAACGACTTTGTTATGCTGACAACCGTTGATCCTGGCACAGGGGGAGTCATACCAGGCGGCGGCTGAACTAGCAATACGCGCGGTTGTGTGTCGTGAAAAATAACCGCCAATTAGGACTCGAAAACAAATCTGAATACTTTCATGGCCTCCCACCTCCTCGTCCTATCTCATTGGGGTTCCCAAAAAACCGTAGGAAGAGGGTTCAATTCGGTGTCGGATCGAAAATGAAATACCTAGATTCGTCTTCAATCGCCATTGGAATTTCGAAGCGACTGACGGTCAAGCTGAACACGTCCCAGAGGGTCATGCTCATTCATGTGAATGGTGGGGGGATACCACACATTCTCCTGTAAAGCTGTGAGGCAACAGTTCAAGCTTGGTCATGACCTGCGTAAGCTAATGGCAAGTGGTCCACTAGTTGTAGTGCTCTCACAACTTCTAACTCACTCATACATATTGTATTTACTGAATAATATTTTTATGATATATCATGATAAACTTGTTTATACTTAGATTAATTTCAGATTGATGAGCCTGACACATGGAACAATCACTTTAACAAAGATACTGGCTGGACAGGAATTCGCCTCCTACAGATGGCAGGTTTATACCATGTCTGGCAAAATGAAGAGACAATCATTTATTCATATTCTGTCATTACAATGGAGTCTAATAATACTATGGATTGGTTACATCACAGAATGCCTGCAATAATAGATAATGATGAACAAATACAGGTCTGTTAGCAACTACAACTTACAATATTTTATAATAATAATGTTTATTGAATAAATATATTACGTATATTTTTATTTCAGGCATGGCTTGATATTGATAATGTTAAACCAGACATGGCCCTTGCCTATCTCAAACCAATAAAATTATTGTCATGGCATCGAGTTTCAACGGCAGTTAACAATTCTAGAAATAAATCTACAAATTGCAATAAAAGTTTGCCTGAAGAAGAGAATACTAAGAAAAACACACAAAAAACATTAAACTCTTGGTTTACAGTTGAAAAACGAAAGTCAACTGAAAACAGTGGTTCAGAGCCTAAAAGGCAGAAAAAGTAAGAAGTGAAATGTTAAATAACTTACAATAAAACAGTTTTTATTATTTGCACAATAATTTTAATTTTTAACTCCTTGAGTGAATCAGTTACAGTTGTAAGCACTCTAGTGCTGATACTCACACGTTTTATTATTAGGCCACACAAACTCTGTCTTACAGAGTATCTTAAGCTCAAGAACACTCCTAGATATTCTCAATTTTGAATTCTTTGAAATCAGCCTCGCACCTGATTGTTCTGTGGTTTTTCAGAAAATCTGACACAAAACTTGTTACTTCATATTCCCCTGCAATTTAATTAATTTTATATTACCACAATGGATCAAAATATAACATCTTGAAAAGTATAAATATATATAATACATACTAGGATATCGACTACACTGGTATATCAGTCTGATCAAATGTTTGGCTAAAGCTTTAAATATTACTTTGCCTTTAATATGCCCTTTTATATAATAGGGTGTTAATAGCTTTACCACCCATGGAGCAATTCGCTCTTTGCAACTGCTTATAAATTCAGGTGTCTCATCCAAAGGAGACAAAATTCCTTCATCATCACTGTCATAATCAAACAGTTGTATGAATTTTTCTTTTATCTGTAAACAAACATAAAAACTATAAAACAACATGAAAAGAGTACAAAATTTCGAAAACAGTAGGTTAAGTGGTTTAAATTTGTATGTGTTACTGCAATATATAATCATGTTTGGTTGGATATGAGGCTGCTATCTCTTGGGTAGGGCAGAAGCTGCAAGCAAGCATTGGAACTATTTGTGAATGATAATTTGTATGGAGCTGTAGTCCCCTTCAACCTACTGCCTCTATGGTGTAGTCAATTTTTATTGGGCTCAGGTACATAAAAACACATCGGATGAAAAACAAATAATAATATTATGCCCACTGAAAATGTGTATATTGATTGCATCTACAAAATTAAATATATTTCCAAAGTGTTGTTTACCTTTTCTAATTTTTTTCTATCAGTGTCTCCAATTTGGTCCAACAATTCATACAACTTCTGCTTCAAAAAGTATTCCTCACAAAGCCACCTACTTTTTCGGTTCTTAGGAATTTCAGTCTTTTGTGGCACATTATCATTAGTTACTAACAAACCTGCTAAGCTGGCTATTCTCTCATCTAATAATTTAATTTGAGCTGAATGATTTTCAATAACAGAGTCTTGTTTTGAATTATTCATGTTGCTATTCAAATTATCATTATTTTTCTTTAGCTGTTCATCTGGAAGAGAGTCCATTTTGTCATACAGAGTTCCTTCAAATAGGTCATCATCATTAGCTTCTCCTTGGAAGAGTTTCTCTAATTGCAACATCAATTCATCTGAATCTTGGGATTCTACAGATATTCTTTTTGCAGTCATAGGTGAAGATTTATTGGGTGGAGCCATTGTTTGGACCTCTGATTGCATTTGCATAGGTGGTAATGTTGCGGTGGTGGTATCACAAGTTGAAAGTGGGTAAGGAGGATTATAGTTGTAATGCAAGTTAGGTGGTATGTGATTATTAGCCAAATTGTCACTGAAATTTGACAATTGTCTTTCTATTTGCTTTGGTGACTCAGGCACTGTGTGTCTCTTACGTTTGTTATGGCCACATTGACAATTACTATCTTTAAATGTGTTTGATGTTTGGGTTTTTTTACTGTTTTGTGGAGGTTTATTTAAACACTCATACAATCTCCTATTTAATTTTCCTTTTTTTGTGTCTCTCTTCAACTCATTTATCTGCAATAAGCATTAAAAATGAAAATTGAAAATATTTACAATGTAAGCAGAATATTTATGTAATTAATATAATATCTAATATTACCGCAGGTATAATATTTTTTCTGTAAATCTGAGCCACCATGCAAGCTTGAGCTGCAGACATTTCTATTTTTTTAGCACATGTCCAGATAGCGCTGGGAAGATATATGTTTTTGTTGACAAGTTTCTGGTGCGTTTCATAGTTATTAGACAGCAATTTGATTACATACTCCATGTAGTGTTTACGAACCTAAAACAAAAAGTGATCAGTTTTCTCAGAAGCATGAATAAATCAAGATACATTTAAGATTTAACCTTTGATATGAGGAGATGAGGGTCTGATACAAAATCGGGCAGAGGCATTGTAATCCCATCGTCTTCAAGCAATAACTGATCTAGTTGATCACACTCCGAAGATTCCACTTCAGCCATGTTTAATACTAAGTTCACTTATCCGTCATTTCTTTTCTATTCTTATTTTGCTACAATGATATTTATTAAACTAGTTTTCACTTTATTATTCACCGGCTTATTTAAACCAAAAACAAACAACAATTGCACAATAACATCAATGCAGTGCACAAAACAAAACTGCACATTAAAACTTAATGTCAAAGATGTCAATGTCATTGTCAAATTGACAGTACAATGCGTTCCAAATATAGATTGACTATGCTTCAAAAATGTATATACCGACACCGAGGGTACAAATACAAAATTGATCTATACTAGTGTGTCCATATACTTATCGGTAATACGAGACGATCCTATTCTAGAAGTTCAAGACATTAATACAATAATTAAATAGACTTGCACACCTGAAACTTTTAATTTAATCACTAATAAAGTTTCGACTTTTCTCAATATGCTTACTAAACAATGAAAGTTTAAAACTGAACACACTGCCTCTTTGTCGTTGTCTTGCTTGATACCTTTTTCCGTTTGCTTGTCCAAGAAACATATTGAACTTTACTGTATAGATATAAACCACACTTAGTTTGCAATATGGCTTCGTCATCAATCCAGATTATCTGTGGCTCTATCCCAGAGATATAACATCCTTGATATTAAGATATATAAACTGTCATTGACACAGTGACACTTCATTAATCATTTTATCTGTGGTTTGCCGCCGTGCCGTACGCATACAAACATTTTGTTTGGTTAACATTTTCTGCAATATTTATTACCGCAATGGCAGATTCTACCGTGAACGATGTGACCAAAATGAAAGTCGTTGATTTACGCAAAGAATTAAAATCACGTGGACTAGCATATACCGGAGATAAAGCAGAATTAGTGTCTCGACTACAGGCAGCTATGTCTCAGGACGACCACGGTGACATTAACTTGGATTCCGATGAAATTGATTCCGATGGCGTTTTAGAAGATGAAGATGATAAAAGTCAAGCTGACATACTTGATGATGCTGCAGTCGACACATTGAACGAAGAATTGGCTCTTGCAGAGCAGCCATCTCCAGTTAAATCCAGTACTGAGTCCAAACCGCCGCGAACTCTCAAAAGAAGAATCACAGCTACAGAGAAAGACAAATCAGAAGACTCCAAATCTTCAGATAATAAAGAATCTGGGTCTAAGAAAATTGTGTTGAACAGAGCTATATCCATAACTTCTACCCCTGCAGTGACTGTTGGAGAAAAAGAAGACAATGTCCCGACTGAGACAAACCCTGTTTCAAGCAATAAAATTAAAATAACTGCAGATATTGATTCTAAAACAAGACTGGAATTACGAGCCAAGAGATTTGGTTTGCCAGTAAAAATGAGTGAAGATGAGCGGAAAGAAGCAAGAAAACAACGATTTGGCCAAAATGTGACAACAAAGAGTTCAATCATCACTGCTCCTGATACTGGCACTCTCTCAGAGAATATGGAGAAGCTGAAGAAAAGAGCTGAGAGATTTGGAGAGTCTGTGTCAAAAATAATGACTGATATTGAAAATAAAGAAAGACTTGAAAAACGTAAAGCCAAATTTGGCCAGTTGGCTTAATCATAAAAAAAGCAAATTGTAAATAAGATTTTGTGAAATATAAGGAGTAATAAGAACTCTTCTTCAATTTCATAGAATAATAAGAAAGTGACATGTTTTTGCTCTTGTTTCTCAGTAAACTATTTTGACTACAACCAGACCTGTTTAATGAAGTTATTATAAAGCTGTGTATGCATATACAAATTTGTTGAGTTGCATAACATGCAACTGATTTGTAAGTGCATACTGCATACCATTAACAAACACTGTTTGGCAACATGTTTGCGACAATCCTATTAGAATGTTCTGTATGGATGGTGTTCTTAGTTAATAATTGAGAACAAACTTTCTGCTACTTAACCTTTGACAATAGAGTTTGTTTGCACTGACTCTAAATCTTAACCAGAACATAGATTTCAGTTCATGCAATTGTGTTTGAATATACTGTCCATTCAAATGAAACAGATGTTCAAGTTCAATGTTTGTATTCTCCATGTTCATGGTCACACATGCATACACAGCTAAACAAAATAATAGTCTTTATTAAATTAATTGTGACTGTAATTAGTCCTAGAAAATACATTTAAGTTTAACATCTAGAGTTACTGTATTTTAGGGGTATTAAATAAAAATTACTAATAATTTTGATGTATTTATTTATTGTCAAACCATATTTTGTTCCTAGTTGCTGAAAGGTAGTTCTTGAAAATCATCAGCTACAGAATCTTTATCAATTGGTGTTGTATCTACTTCTTCTGAAATGTTAAAGTCTTGAGGTATATGAATAGCATATTTCATATAAGGTTCTTTATACAGTAAAGCCCATCTTTTGGCTATTTCTATATTCAATGATTTTCTAAATGCCATACAATGCATAAACTTAGCTTTTTCATACTTAATTCTATTAAAACCTATGTGAGCTAAAGTATACCTCCAACATTTTATGATCTTGCTATTAGCACCTACATGTTTGGAATCAGGTGTGTTGATGATAAGAAGTCCACCAGGCTTTAATAGTCTATATGCTTTCTCACAAGCCAAGATTCTTAACTCTGAAGAAGGTATGTATTCTAGGAGGAAGCAAAATGTCACAAGATCAAAGGACTCTTCCTGCAATTGAGTTGCTGTTGATTCATCTAAAACATTGCAAGAGCCAATGTTTACTTTCAGAAAGTCACATTGTAAAACAGAAGTATTAGCAGGGCAGAGGTCAATGGATAATACATCGAAAATATCATAAACTTTAAAAGGGTTATAACAACTTCCGACATCTAGAAGTTTTATAGGATTAGAAAATGACTCTTCAACATCCACAGGTACATTTATTTTATGAGAAATAAGTAGCTCTTTTTCTCTATACTTCATGTACATAGTGTTAATGAAATAATCACAGCAGAACTCAACTACCCACTTGACTCTTGAAGTGGCTTCACTGGTTTCACTGTTACAATTTATTTCCCAATGTGTAGTCGCGAGTTTCTGCATATATTGTGCGTATTTTGATAATGTATCTCCATTGTTACAATGGTTCTGCCAGGCAGCGTCAGCTCCTAATTTCATAGTTGATTTTCTTAATGACAAATGCACATCTTTTATGTACTTTGATAGTAATTTATGTTCTTCACTTGCCATGGTGAAGCTTTTCAATTTATGCTCGGTTTAATTGCGGTTTATGGAGTTGAATGTATAGGTAGTATTTCTGTGAACTAATACAATCACTCAGATGCTAAGTTTTATCTGTACAATGTAAACCAAATACGGAGTTCAAACACAACTTTTAGCCTACACATACACAATCATAGATAGAAATAATACGATGATCAAAGGATACAGAGTTTATGTGATAATGATGACAAACACCACAAACACGAAATTGACATTGACAAAATGAAAATGACAATATTGACATTACTCCACGCGTTCCGTATTACGATTACATCGCATTCACAGAAAAGCGCTAACAGCCGTAGACCTGTCATCACGCTTACAGCTTGGCAAAGAAGAGAAGAAAATAAATGAAGCAACTCTTATGCATGATCCCAATCTAATCTTGGTACTAACCTACTTTTTGTTAGACACAATTTCTTCTATTAATTTATTTTTGTATTATTTCGTGCTTTCGACATGCAACCGAGTGCTTGGTACCTACCTAAAATAAATATTTAGCTAAAACAATTATTAAAATAAATGTTATAATGTAAGTATATTATTATTATTATTTAATCTTCCTCTAAAATATTCTACACCCGCATATTGCATGTATTAGCTAGAGCTGGCCGCAAACTCTTCTCAATCGTGTTTGACTTCAGAAATGCTACCATGGGCGTTACCAGGGCGGGGGGGTTGGGGGAATCAATGCCACTTTCCGTTGGAATTTTATAACCCAAGAAAGGGCTCACCTATCCAAACCAAATGATTAGCCTTTGATCGGACTATTTAGTAGATGGTTTAGGTGAAGTTTGTACAAAAGCGGTCGAGCGGTTCTTAGTTTATCACATTTTTCAGTTGCCGAAGCCGCGGCCAAAAGCAAAAAAAAAAAACGGCCTAGAGGGTGTCGGGCCACGTTCGCACGCAGTGTAGGTTTCGTCTGGGTGTCGCCAGTCCGGAGGACACGGGGAGGTGTGCCCCGCTTGGGAAGAGCATCGCCGTATCCTCGTGGAGGTGATCGGCGGCGGCGACCTCTCGCGCCAGACCCTGGTTCAGGCCCTGATCCGTAGCGAAGAGGAATGGCAGGCGGTGGCCTCCTTCTGCGAAGCAGTAATGCTCGTAAAGGAGGAGGCCGACCGCATAAGGCACTGGCAACAGCGCCCTCACCGTAGCCGCCGCCGCCGCGATCCCGCCGATATCCGGCCACCGTAGACACTGACTCGCGGACGGTGAGCAATGGGTAACTCGCCGTCCGGTCGTCTGGTAACTGTCCAGACCGAGTCCAAGTCGCCAACGGCGTGCACTGTTCCCGCGCCTCAAGGAGTTGTCAGCAAACTGTAGGGGCCCTTTAGGGTCGAAGCTCCTGGAGCCAAAGGTTGGTGCGAAAGTGATACCGGGGCTCTTTGAATAAGGCAAGGGAAGTAAACTAAGTTAAAAAATGCTTGCATATTCGGTTAAATTACAAACTTAGTTCAGAAATTATTTTGTAAAATTTTTCAAAAATTGGTCACCCTATCGAGTTTAAAATAATTTTCCTAAAAGTCTTTATAAAGTTCTATCTACATTTGAGATTATTTCATATTTTTTAATCTAAAAGTTACAGAGGGAGGACACAATCATAATTATCGTTTTTTGCTTTTGGAGCAATGATTTCCGAAAATATTAACAATAACAAAAATTATTTTATTAAAGGGAAAAAAAACGGATCCGCTAAGGAACACTAATTTGTTTTCCGTCTGTCTGTCTGTTAAGAAAGCTTGGAGGTATCGAGTTGATATTTAGACCGTATACAGTTACTTATAGCTGTAAAACAAAAAAAAAATACAACAATAAACACAGGAAAATGCCCAATTCCAAAACTTTGTATAGTCATCATCAACGATTGCATCACTGCTTACCATCAGGTGGGATCGCAGTCAAGCACTAGATTATTGCAATTAAAAAAAAAAAGAAAAAAAAAGTCATGTTCGGTATTTTATATAGGTACTGTTACAGACTTCGGGTTCGTCATATACCAGCTCGACATGAAAACTCCTTAGTACATTCTTGACATTGTAACTTCTTAGTCTATTGACGCGAATAATTATAAATAAACGATTATAGCGCCTTCCGCTTGTCAGCTTCCGGTACATCAAATAATTAGTAAAAGTTATTATATTGTCCATTATTCTTTGATATATATTATTGTTAATAATTAATATTTAAGGAGCCATTTTATTAGATTATTCAATTTTAAATGAATAGTAATGTATTCGTGTGTGTTATAAAAGCCGCTGTGTTGACAGTTTTCCTTTTATAAGACTCCTTAGTTACGGTTGCTAAGCAAATAACATTATGAGAAAATTACTCGCTGCTGTAATATTTGAATTATAATTATAAACTTGTTGAGTGACCATCCTGCCGTAACAGTTGGTTCACAGTACCTAATATTTATGTTCTTTTGATAGGTAATATTATGTTAATATGTCAACTGAAGTAACGTCGACTGTTTTAATTTAATTGCCTTTATTGAGCTACATGCATTAATTATAAATTAAACTTATGACCCGCGATCAACTCTTTCGGAGGGATCCTTGACATTTCCTGAATTTAAACATTGTTTGGTGTTTCAATAGCCTCAGCTGTAGTCTATAATCATTCGTTCTGCAACATGGAAGAAATAAAACAAATTATGGGCATGGTTGCTATTAATTTAGTAAATGAAATACATTTTTAATATTATAGAATTTAATTAGGGTACATACAAACATTTTGTAATGTTGGAGTATAATAATCAAACTAATAAGCACTTTGTTTGAGTAGCTAGTGAAAATTTGTGGGTAAGTATGTCTTCAACTGTTTACAAAAATAATAACTTTGGAGAGGAGTCAGTGTTTACCGTGAAATATGTTCATAAGTTGCTGAATAAATTAAAACAATATCTAAACTTTATAAGATAAATACAATAATTATTTTAATAGCAATCCTAAACGGCGTCAAACTTTAATGACTGACCCGTTGTCAATAGTTATCATTAATTTCGAATAATCTGCGAATTTGCGAATTATTTAAACTTATCTAATCTTAATGCAAATGCAATTCAATAGGACTCCTCTCGTACGATAATAATTTAATAACGACGCCCTATGCATATCATTATTCTTTTAAATTTAATCGTAGTTAAATCGATTAAAACATTCCATCACTATTAATTCTCTACGATAAAGGAAATCACACGGATATTTTGAAAGCCAACAAAACAAACAAAAGCGTCCACTAATAAGTGTTAGCGTAAAACAAAGAAACGAGTCCAGGTAACGGAGCGTGCCCGGCCGGTCGACCGGGCCGCCCGCGACTCCATATTTACATCGGATAAACACTAACAACATCGACGGCCACAAACTTTACCCTCGCGTGCGATCGCGACCGGCCGCGCGATCGTGGACTACCGTAACATCTAACGAGTAAACATCGAATAGTTTCATCCACCGACGTCCTTGCGCCGCGCTCGGGCGGGTCGGGCGGCGCGGCCCGCTCCCGGCGCCGCCCCGGCCGGGCCGCGCCCGCCCCTACCTGCCCTCCGGCAGCTGCCGCGCCGCCGCCAGCGCGCGCGCCGCCGCCTCCTGCACACACAGCTGGGTCACTACACGCTCGGGCGCTCGGCGCGCGGCGCGCGGGTCGGTACCTTGGTGCGCGGCTGCGGCTTGACGCGCAGCATGGCGGCCGGCGGCGTGGGCGCGGGCGCGGCGCGCGGCACGGCGGGCGCCACGGCCACGGGCGCGGCCGGCGCGCGCCACAGCGGCGCCGCGCGCCCCAGCGACGCCAGCACCAGCCCGCGCAGCAGCGCCGCGCGGCTCTCCGCCTCGGGGCCCGCCGCCGCGTCGCTAGCGCCTGCGGACACGTCACACGTTACTCGCTACACACGCGAGGGCCGGGCGCGCCGGGCGGTACTCACCGAGGAAGCCGGAGAGGAGAAACTGTGAGTCAGTGGGTTCGGGCTGCGGCATGGGCTGCGCGGCGGCGGGCTGCGGCGCGGGCGGCGGCGCGCTGCCGGCCGAGCCCGCCGCGCCGCCGCCGCGCCGCGGCAGCCGCTCCAGCTGCTGCCGGGCCGCCTGTCGGTGATTAAACTATAATTAATAAAATTGGATTTTACGTTAATTGATACAATTTACAGTAAGCTAAACGGGGAAAATATACACGGCTAAATTTTGATCGTTTTAATCAAGTTGAGAGTCAATCCGGATCATGAAACACTATTGATTTGTAAAGATACTTTCTTTTTTAAACTGAATTTGTTTAAGTGAACATCTGTTTGATGCGATGCGCCCGATACGTGCGATGCGGGCCTGTGCACGCTTACCTTTAGTCAGTAAGAGTCTGACACTATTTCCCACTCGCATTGGCTCGGTCGTCATTATTCAATTTAATTAAAAATTCTAGCCAAGTTTCAAGTTTATCAACCCAAGAATTATGAATCTTATATACAATAATATTTAAAATCTGCTAATTTGTTTTATTGGGGGTAATTCTCAAAACGAACAATCTTGATTATTTATTTACTGACTGACTGACATCAAAGCACAGCCGAATCTGCTTGGATTACTGAAGACTTCCATTAATGCCGTAGGCAAACATAAAGGCTCTAGGTCACGGCGACTTTTTGTAGCGATGTTATCGCGCGTTTTGTAAACGCAAGGTGACATTACTAACGCGCGTTAGACGCATTTGCAACGCGATACGTTGCGACTGTATCGATGCAAATGCGCTACAACAGCAAAGACAACTTGACACTTGACATTAGTCAAGTTGTATTTGTTGCCTTCATCTTGCAACTGTGGCATATTTGTTCTGTTACTGAACCACATTTGCATAGCGACTGATAATCGTGATGTGGGCGAGGGTAAACAGCTTGCGACTGCATCGCAACTGTATCGAAGCGAACCCGCGACGGCATCGCTACAAAAAGTTATGGGCCCCCCCAGGATCCAGAGTTTGTATCGAGAAACAAACTTTCACGTGAAGTTAAGTTTCAAATGTAAATATCGGTATACAATAAAATTAATTACTATTTGTAGGTAAGTAAGAATGGTATGACCGATTGGGTCGATATTAAGGTTGTTTGTTTATTTGTTTGAATGTTTTAAAAAAATCGGGAAGAATTAAGTGCTTTTCCCATCGATTCCAAATTACATTATATGTCATTTTAGTTTCAACTCAATGGTTACTAAGGTGTAAAGGTCTCTGCATACAGCGGGCGCGGCGCGGCGGGACGGGACGGCCGTCCCGCTCGACGCGACGGTAACCTCGGCTCTGTGTGGCGTCGTCCGTAATATCTAGTACATTACAACTGCTCAGCGCCGCGTCGCCGTCCCGTCCCGCCGCGCCGCGCCCGCGCCGTGCAGAGACCTTTAGTGAGAAAAGAATGTAAGTAGTGAAAATAGTAGTAGTTTCTAACCGTGGCCTGTTGTCGTTCTAACTGCAGCTGCATCTGTAGCTGCTGCAGCTGGCTGGGCGTGCCGGGCTGGCCGGCGCCGCGCCGCACGCCCGACAGCTGCGACAGCAGCTCCGCGATAGGGTCCACCACGGCGTCGCGCGACGACGGCGACAGCGACGAGATGCCGCCGCCCGTGCTGCAAATATTACATGACATTGTTTTACGACAGCGACGCGGCTGGCCCTTTCAGTGTGAAATAATTTTCAACTTTATCTGTAGACTTAAAAGACTAGTATCGCGTGAATATCTTGTATTCTTGTCGGTGGTTCTCGGTCTGGAGTCCTTTTTAAGCTACTCACGCGATACTGGTCTTTCAAGTATAAAGATAAAGTTTAAAATTATTTCACACTCAATCAAAATCGCGATCGATCTTTAACAGCTTAACCATAGCTACGAATGCCATTTTGGTTCGACTTATTTACCATGACATGTTAAAATGTCACTCGTACGAGCGAAAAAGAGGGATAAAGCTATGCAACCTATATAGCTCCATCATTTTAGCAGTTCAGTTTCGGTCGTCAAACGTCAGTTACCTAAATTGCATGTTGGTCCGTCTGGCGCGACTCACGCCGCGCCCCGAGTGCGGCATGCGTCGCACGCCGCCGTGCCTGATACCGCTGGGTTCATCGTGCGGCGTGGTTAAAGAATCCATTACTTAGTAACACAATACAACACACAGAAAAATATTTAAACAAAAAATTAATATCCGTCAACCAGATTTAAAAAAAAATGTAATAATAAAGAGGTAAAATTGGTTACACATTTGTTTGAAAAGACTTCCCCGTAGAAAACTGTATAGCTGAGTGCCAATTAAGACTATTATCCTGGTAAAATGCATTGATTCTGCAAGATAAGCAAAAACACCGCAGGAAAAAGCTGGTAATATAAAATTAAAATAATGCTCGGAAGAGTTCTACGTAGGCGATTTAACACTATTGCAGTTGCAAAGCGGACTGATGCGGTTCACGCGTATTCAACGCGACGTAACAGCACAGTCCTACGTGCGCGCCAATAGCCGACATTTAACCTTTGACCGCTAGAGCATTAAAATTTCGCGTGCTTTTTTTGATGATTAGACAATATCAGTGTTTGTTACGTAATTATAGCAGTTGAAATCACGAGGAACTGTTATGTAGTGTCTGATTTTTAAAACCATATTAGTCAAATTTTATTTGTGAGTAAAAATTAAGTGCGATACGCTTTAAGACGTCGTCGGCATCTCAAGCAAATTATAGACGCCTAATGGGTATTTGGCGGTCACAGATTTAAACTAAACAAGTACAAGCACAGCAAGAGTTCGTGGTAAAATATGAAACCATCAGATTCCGACCGCTTCGCTTCACGCATGCCGCACCGCACCCACGTGCAGTTGGACACTTTGGCCAACGCAATAGATTATGAACTGTTTATTCAATCATGCCGCGTTGCTTTGCGAATGCGATCGCACTGTACCTATTAAGTGCACCATGTTAGGCTGTTTTTAATATCGTGCGGATTTCATCACGCATGCAGGATTGCAAATGACCGTAAATGTCCTTTCATACAAGTATTTATTGGAATGCGTGGTATTCGCTGGGTGCGAAGTATAAGGTGGGGGAACCACGAAACGATCGCAGCGCGCGTCATGGCCAAAAAAGGAACTTTCGGTGGCGGACGCTGTCACTTTTTACTAGCGAGATTTACGTTTTTAATAAATAAACATGAGTCACGAAGCTTGCTGCGTAGTTAATTGCAAAAATTATTTTCAATAAATTCTTTCACATCTTGCACATGTTGAGCTATAACTAATTGTTTTCCTTTCAATGTTGTTTGTGGTTGGAAAATGATCTAGTGTGTCATTGGTCGGAATCCAGTTTTTATGATTAATTTGGCCATGTTTAACTGAAAATACATAAAATGATGGATTATTGAGAGCACAAGCACTCATAAATAATCGCCTTCTATTTACATGAAATGCGTTATTCGATGAAATTTGCTTATTTCTTAACTTACTTCTCATGACGACAGCCATGAAAAATCCGTAATGTACTAAGCGAAATCTATTGATTGTGCCATTTTAGACGAAAAATAGAAAAGACTTACCTTATATAGATTTAGAATATTTATTGGAATAAATATAAATTAGAATATTTATTGGAATAAATATAAATTACAATATTTAATTAAAATTTTTCGTTTGTAAATAACTCGTCGTAATGACAGCCGGGCATTTGACATTTCGGAGGCCACCGTATTTGCAACCGCTAGTTGGCGCTGTCATCGCGCACCCAGCGAATACGTACGAGGACGCGGGAGCAACCCCGAACGCACGATATTAAAAACACCCTTACTGCAACTGCACACTAACTGCAATGGAATACATTGGTTTGTTTGCACTATTGCAGTTGTGTCAATTGCATTCAAACTGTATCCGAACTGCAATTTGCGGTTGAATTGCAGTTGAAATGCAGTCCGTTTGTCTAGAGCCTAAGACTCTTCTCCAATTTAGTTGACCCTGTTTTGTTATAGCAAACAATAAAAAATTAACAAAAAGACATCTTGAAAAGGATATCAAAAATGAAATGAGATCTCTAGGGCCCGTCCTATGCTCCAGGGTCAGGTGACCGGCAAAGTCATCCGTCACGAAATTTGGTTCGCCACCCGGCATCGAAGCACATACTGGACACACCACCTGTACACAAAAACAAATAAATCAAGAAGTACTCTACCTAAATAGCAACAAGAAATTCATTTTCATTTAAATTGGGTAGATATAAGAACCGAAACACATAACCGCGTAGGCCGCAACGCTTAAGAGTCAGTTCACACCGAGACGCGACGCGACGCTGCACGCACATTTTAATACAGTGACTCAAAATAGAACTTCATTTACTACGCCAAAAGATACACATTTCATTGTGAGAATTTAGAATACGTTGCTCCCCGCAGCGCTGCGCCTCGTGACGCCTCGCGGCGTAGCGCGACGTAGCGGTGCATCACACGCAGCCAAACTTCGTGTTGCAGACGAATTTATTATGCGCCTCGCAACATTACGATGCGTCTCGCGGTGCCGCGCGAAATCACTGGCCACTTCCAGCACAGTAGCGTCGCATCGCGTCTCGTTGTGAACTGACCCTAAATCGTTAGTACCGCCCTGTACATTGTACGTACAACTGAACGGGGCGGCGAGCTAAAATCTGTAGTCATTTTTTAATTACAAACGTCCAAAACACAATCGCGATACGACGTCGTGTCGTGATCTAATTTTGTGTCGTGGAAATCGTGCATTGTACAAAAATCCAAAAAATTAAAATGGGAAGCATAAAAAAAAAAACAAGGTGCATTTGTTTTTATGTGTTTCTGTTTAGTTTTTTCTACCACTAAATAAAAGCACTCCAAAGTGAAATTGTTACCATGGATGTACCGTTTACTGTACTGGTGGGACTAGCTACCAAAACCAATAAATGTATAAAAATGAAAAGTGATATGGTGCATCCATATCTAAATTACTTTTTGTAATGCTACATGATTATAACAACAATTTTAGAATTTTAATTTTAGAATTTTGTTCCACAAAAAATATAATTTAGATACAGCTTAGAATTTTAAAACACAATTGAATTTCACTATATGAGTAACTCTCACTCCAGAAGATTTAATGACTTCCCATAACAAAAAAAATCACATATAAGATACACATATCACACACAAGATACTCATATCACACATAAGATACACATATCACACATAAGATACTCACAGCTAGCGTAGTATCCGCATGCTCTGCCGTAACATGCTCCATGAGCGCTGTGTCAGTGAAACCCATCCTATTGCAGAATGGACATGTGTATGCTTGAGGCTGTTCCAAGGTTAGTGCCTCTCCGCCATAGTAAAGATCTGAAGGTGATATGAAATAAATATTTTATACAAATGCTTTGACTTTCTTTTATAACATCACATCCATATGCTCAGCTTTCACATTTTTCTCATCAATATTACACATTAATAAGGTTGTTAGAATAAATTGACAGAATAATACATTACAAGCCCACAAGGCACTCATTCATGGATATGATGTCTTATGTGGTGGTATGATTGTCTGATCTGATAATAAAAGTATTATTTTTTTAAATTAATGCATTAAGTTAATTTTTTTGTGATTTGGCCCATTCATTGATATGTTACAGCTTGAACATTTTTTTTTAAATAATGTAGGTATTCATTGAGTTAGTATAGAATGATTTCATAAAGAGATTTTCTTTGTTAGTCAACCATTAAAAATGAAATCGACAATGACTCAGTTTTATGAGAAAGTGAGAATGAAGTTATTTAACAGAATCTGTGGATGAACATACAAATACAAGTTTCTAATAGGAATATTATTGGTATGAAAGTAGCTTTGAGAGTGGTTAGACCTTGAAAATCTGTTTTGATGAACATATCCAGGTCAATTATCCAAAGAAATTTCTTTGTCTCAAAATAATATCTTAGGTAATGTCATTTACCTTGTTTATTGTATGGGTTGAACTGCCTGTGAATTACATTTTTATAAAACTCCAAACATAGGTTTAGTATAATTTGAATAGGGCTGGTTTTAATGAAATATAGAAAAGCAACATAATGTTTGTTGTTTTAAAAATGTGTGTCATACCAAAATACAACAATATTTCAATTATTGGTTATGTTGATAGGAGTTTTAAAGTATTGTCTATTTTTAACATTTCAAAAGTATTATGTTCAAGCATTTGGTATATAAGATGCAGTCTAGTATACATAGTACTGTAAATAGGTCTCACCAAAGTCACTTCTAGATAGAATGCATTGCATGGGATGCTCTGTAGTGTGTTGGTTTGTTGTAGCGCCGGTCTCATAACAGGCTGCGCACAAGTCATAGTCGATGCAAATCAAACATTTGTATCGTCGTCCTCTGAAGTTATTTTTCAAACAAGAATCACAGCTGACTCCTGAAAAATTGTCAATACACAAAATACATCAACAATTCGATATTTTCTTTACATTTATGACAATCACATGAAAATTGAATGCTTAAAACATATAGTTACGCTACGATGACAATATTTTCATATTTTTTTGCAATGAAATTCGCAGTGACAATAGCATCGAACAAATTTTGATTATCATTACCCACCTTCATGGCGATTCATTTTCGCCAGAAAATGTCGTCGAAACAGACACTTCTTGGCACCAGGATTACCGGTACTATATGAGGTATTTATATTACTAATCTAAAATAAGTAGCACAACATATAATATATTAAAATACAAGATTGTTAACAAAAATTTCCAAGCAAACCTAACCCAACCAGGCCATAATGACGTCACATAAATGAATGAACTGAATGAACCATCGATATAATGTTTTTCTTTTCTCTTATTAGGCAAAGGTATAGCTTACTCAACTTAAACTGTCATATTTCACTATGTTTATCGATTATTTCTAAGTATTTTATGGTTGCAGTCAATTAGAAACCAGTGTATTCTAATAAGGTATTTATTAAAAATGTATTGTTGTTGTGGTTAGGAAATAAAAAACATTGTGAACAACCTTCTGGATAGTTAAAGATCGTGGCGTGCTTCACACATTTTCATATTTTTGTTTTTCGGCTCGCCACTGTCGTGAACAAATAAGTCACTCAAATAGATATCGGAGAAAAACAGCCAAGCTAAAGTGGTGGTGGGCTTGGGCTGCTTGGCTGGTGGTCACGCACGCCTCACTGGAATGCACTGTAACTAGAGTTGGATTTTATCTGAGTAAATTAAATACTCAAAATGGATAAATACTCAGTAAATATTTGATTTTACTTGATAAATACTCAGGTAAAAACGGATATTTAATGAGTATATATCCGTTGCCAGTATTTACTCGAATAGAATCCCAACTCTAACATATGAGTAAAAATTATCACTTACTCACGCAAGCACTCACTGGATGCTGAAGGGTCAACCAACGACGACATCAAGGTTGACCGTAGCAAAAGTGATATGAATGTGACGATAATAATATGACTATGTTCAAGGGGTAAACTCGACAAGACATCATCCAAGATAGACAGGTTTGAAAGTAATGGGGAAATTTTTGCTCAATTGTGGGACACAATAAAGGTTAATAAAAAAATAATATAATATTAGTTCAAAAGTGATGAACACCAGAAATTGTGTGCAATTACCGCTTATCGCTAATGTGTGCAAATCGGTTAAGAAAGAAACTAATTATAGGATGCGGCAGACAGCCCGTGACTGATAAGTATTTACAGTGTGTTGAGACTTTGAGACGCAGCGCGCCAGATTTCTTTCAGACGTCGACGACGTTTGGACAAGATGAGCTCATATAATTTGTTTTCATCTTTACAATGCAGATTAACTAGTAATGCATATTCAGATAATCTGCAGATCTAGATAATGCGTGTATTGTATATGTATATACGTTCTTCACACTTTCATAACACTCATATTAACATATTGTTCGTTTAAAAAATTGAGATATACACACCCAAAGGCTTTTACGATTCTGTACTACTATTAATTTTTGGTAATAAACTCGCTTTTCCTGTAGTCAGCGGTAATAACACGGTTAAAAGCTAGCTGTGGCTTTAGGGCCCAGTCCGTACAGCGAATTTTTTCCGCGCGGATTTTTTTTCGCTATTCTGAATACGCAATCTTATGGAAGAATCTGCGTGATTTTTTTTATCGCAATGCGGGTAGTTCCATTAGATTTAATGTGTTACAAAATTGCAAAAAAACATTGCAGTGCGTTCAGGGCCTTAGTTGCCGATTATACCACAATAAATTGACTCACCGATTTAATGCATATGACTTGTTTGAATGGTTGTTTACAGACGAAATTTAGTTAGTCGAATTAGCAATGTATAGTATCTCTATAGCATAGACAGCGGTCAATAGATAAAAAATGACATCGTTCAGCAGTTGTGACACTTTTGACAGCTATTTTAAAAAGTAACTTTCGTTTCCCTCATTTTTGCGTTTTTGTTAAATCCAGTCTGTAAAATTTATTTATAATAAAGAGATTTTGCTAGTGAATCTTCAAGATATTTGATCGAAACAGTGAACTAATCCAGATAAACATAGTTTATTATATGTCTTGTCTTTCAGTATTTTTATTATTACCCATCTTTTTGCGCGGGAATTGCGGGGTTATTGGGTGTAATGAAATTGGATTTTTATAATTTTAGAAAATGACTGATGCACTGTGCCATTTAGTTGTAGATGGAAACGAGGTTTTGGAATTTAAGCTGGGTAAGAGATATGTATTTATGTAAAATATTATAAATTAATCATTATCGTCTTACTGTCTGTTGAACTTATCTACTTTGCCATGTCCAGACAATGTAAAGTAGACAAGTAAATCGCGATGTAATTGTATAGCTTTTTTATATTTCTTTCAAAGTACCTCTGCTGCCGATCTTGCTGGCGATAGAAGGCACCATTTTGTTATTTACATATTTGTTAACCTTTTCAGTAAGATCAGTAGATGATCTGGAAAATGAAGAAACAAGTTTCGGTCCAGAGATGTGTCACCAGGTTTTCGGGGAGAACGAAAACATATTTGGCTACACAGACTTGCACATCAGACTTTATTATAGTGCAGGAAGTCTTCAGACATATCTTGGAATTGAATACACTGAAAAGGTATCTATTTAACTGTATAGTTAGTTATATTACAAGTTATTTTTTGTGTATTTTCCTTCTGGATTGAAAACTTGGAGTTGGTTGTTCTTCTAAATCTTATACAAGTCCAACAGGAACATGGCTTGTATATAGTCACTGTTGCATCCATTTTGTGTCTGTATTTTGCTAGTACAAACTTGTGTTTATATAGTTATTACATTATTATTCTGGTGGTAAAATATGCTTGGCTACTTTAGATATATTTTAACATTGGTTAAACTACAGAAATATGGGTAACATTACATTAAAAGCTCTGGGGTTATTCTTGGGAGGTTATATTGTACTATAGCTACTTACTAAAATTGTTATATATTTGCAGATTGAACCAAATAAATCTGAGGGTATGAAACCAGATGATGTTGAAGGTGCTTTGACTAAGGTGTTGGCACCAGGATATGTTACCAATTTGGACCATTTTGTGTCTATACTTAAGAAAGATGAGTCATTTACACCACACGGGAAGTTGATACATGCATTCTCCGTAGAACCTTGTAAGTTGAAATTGTAATTAAGACTATCCAACTTTCCTATTAACTTAAAAGCTAGTCATTCATGTCTGATAAGACGTTATAATTAAACTGCAGCTTATTGCAAATAGTGTATTGAGTGTCACTGTGTTGCTGAGGTCAATGAACTTTGTTATGAGTTTGTTGATCAACATGTAAAGTAAATAATTCGATGTGGAATAAAACAGTGGGATAGGTTGTTTTATCAAATTAATATGTAAATCTACACTAATATAATAAAGAGGTAAAGTTTGTTTTTTTATTTTTTTGTTTTTTGTTTGTAGGAGGTAATCTCTGGAACTACTGGTCCGATTGGAAAAATTTAACAACAATAGAATGCTGCTTTACTCCTGAGTGACATAGGCTATATTTTATGTACACGGGCGAAGCCGCGGGCAAAAGCTAGTGGAATATATTGTTAACAAGTTATATGGTTTTTCTGTAAACTTGTACTAGAATTACTGCATTTTTAAGGATAAGTTGTGGCACTATATCAGGTTTTGGATGGAATAAGTTATTGTAACATAGCAGTCCTCAGTTGTATTGTCACTTATTTCCACAAGTCCCAAGCGGACTCTAGTGTTTACACACCTATTGTGTTTCTATTGTGTCTCTAATGATGGCATTCAAAGAATTAACTGCAACACCTTGTTGTATCACTAACATGTTACTAATAAAGGGATTGCAAAATCAGTAGGTGCAAATAAGAGTCTGATTGAAAAAGTCATGATTTCCAATAGGACTCAGTCTAGGTACTGGAGAGAAGTAATCACCAAGATTACTGTTTCAGAATTATTTTTATCTAGTAATTAAAAAGGGTGTCACAATGCACAATCAGCATTTATGTAACACATTTTTTCTAGATTGTTTTCTATCTTGTATTAAAATTTATTGAATTTCTGAATGATCTGAGTGTTGTGTCTGCTATCTATTCTTGGTCCCATCATTAGGCATCAGTTATAACAATGTGTTGTCCATCCAGTAACCTTGTTTGTTTATAAATTCAATTTGTGTTACAGTTGATGGTGGTGAAAAGAGGTCCTTTGAAGTGTACTACTGTGAAACATCTACCCCCGGCTTTCTGGCATTCCATGAGAGGTTACAGACCTTCTTGCTGTGGTATGTGGATGCAGCCTCATTCATTGATGTAGATGATGATCAGTGGACATTCTTTACAGTGTAAGTATCTTTGAATAAGTCTTTATTTATAAAGATTATATCACCATATATGTAGAATAAACTTTTTTGTACACCTAAATAGTAAAATAACAACTTTCGGGTACAATGGGAGTCTTATCACTGACAGCGATAACTATCAGACAACCTTAGGATAGACTATAAGAACTTAAACTGAAAAACGGGGTAGTCTGCAGTGTACTACTAGCATGTGTAAGTAAAAATAAAATTTGAATTTTAAATAAAATATACCTGTACAAAAGATAAAACATAAGCTTAAATATATATGTTTATTTAAGCTTGTGTTTTATCTATCTCTTATATATACTATGATATATATTTTTGGTGTACAGTAAAAGTATTATTCTGTCCTAAATATAACTATGTGTTACACAGTTAATAGTAAGGAAAAAAAGAAAATTCTAATGATGCCAAGAGACAAAATTATTAATACAAAGACAAAATTACTAATAATTTTGCTTCTACCTAGAAGCAAAATCATATTAGAGAGAAAGGTAATGATGTTTGACAAGGTTTTCAAAAAACTTAGTTGTGGTCTTCTTGTGGGTTCCAGTCATTGGCAATGCATTCCCAATTATGTTTTATAAATTCCCTGGTTACAATAAAAAGCAATAAATAGCCTGTAGTGTTCATTATGTATCTATTTGGTCTAGCATGTAGCCCTATTCTAGGCCTGATGTAATTTTGACAGACCATTTGTATAGCTCTCTCATTGCATTTGTTTAAATCAAATGGTACAAGTGGTTGCACATGACGGTCAGGATAGAATGTGATGCATAGCCTGTGTAGAAGATTCACCATGGTAATGGCATTGTATTTGGGCTCTATCATGGATTGACTCACACTACTACAGCTGTTTGTTTTTCTTATGGTAATATTTATCTATTTATTTGTATTTTTTTTTGTTTTCAATGTAGTTTTATATGATTGCAGGTTCGAAAAGTTCCAGTCCAGTGAAGGAGGCACTCGCTATGCGACGGCCGCGTACGCGACGGTGTATCGCTACTATGCGTACCCACGTCACTCGCGCCCGCGCATCTCGCAGGTCCTTACGCTACCGCCCTTCAGGAAGCTTGGCATCTGTGCGCAACTGCTGCAGGTCAGCTGATATTTATGATGTTACAATCTTCACCAACTTAATTTTCCAAGGAACCTTTTTGGAAAAAAAATATTGTATCAAAATAGATTAGACTTGTACTGCCTTACTCTAAAACGCGATCTAAAATATATACAGATAAGATACATAGATTGCGTTGGTCCTAGACCTCATAATTGTTCCATAACTATTTTAGATCGTGTTTTAGAATAAGGCGGACAAGGTTTTAGAGTCTACATCTGATTTATCTTTCCTTTAAAATACACTAAAAAAGTTAAGGATGATATTATAGTTCCAACTCGCACAGTGTTCCACCAAAAAAAAAATGTTTAAAGGGATTAAGCAGATTTCAGAAAAAATGTGTGGCTCTCTTGAATGTTGTTCTGAAATTTTGTTATATTGTCTTATATCTTGAATCTCGTTGTTGAATGTCTTGCGCGGCAGTTTATATAACGAATGTAAACTCAATAAACTTCAGTTAGTTTAATAATATCTGAGTAAGCTTACGGCCCGCAAATACATGATTACACATTCGCGTGGGTACCGCCGCAATGCAGAAATGAGGCATAGAATTGATACGTACTTCTTGGTGTTTTGGCCAGCTGCCATCTTCATTAAACTAAAATTATAACCTCATCCTAACAGACACCTGACTTAAATATATATTAGATTAAAAATAATTTTCTGGATGTGGCCTTGACTACCTGTCCTAGATGAAAACCTAGGTTTTTCCATGATCTGTCCCACAAGACTTTCTGGACATTTCTGTGATAAAAATATCTTAGACATTCATAAAAATCTACATTATTGAAAACAATAATATAACTTCCCATCAATGACATGAAAAAAAATCATAATCTTACAGAGATTATTCCATAGAAACAAAAAAATAATTTTATTTAAAATAATATTTCTCTGATTGTTGCAGGCTATTTATTCCCATTTCATAATACAACCAAATGTAGTAGATATTACGGTGGAGGACCCATCGCAAGACTTCCAGAGAATTAGAGATTATGTTGATGCTAAGAACTGTAGTGATTTGCCAGCTTTTCAACCTGCCAAACTACTTCAAGGGTAACTATTACGAATTTTATTTAACAGCTCTTACTTCGATATTGCCTTATGGAAAGTGTTGGGATGACAGAAAAAAGCTTGCTTAGAGTCACAAATCGTAGTTCTAACGTATGTTACATTCAATGAAAATATAAGCTTCATCACTATTATTCACAACTATTGTTTCAGTTTCTCTCAAGAAATGGCAAATCAAGCTAGCAGCAAGTTCAAGATCAACAAGAAACAATCGCGACGTGTGTATGAAATCCTGCGCCTGAAGAACACCAACACTTCTGATAAGACTGCCTACTTGAACTACAGGCTTGACGTCAAAAACAGACTCAATGCGCCTTTCCAGGTATGTTTAATTGAGCATTTTATGTCTATCAATCTTCAACTAATTCTGTTAGTGGGGTAATTTGTACTTAATTATATTTTCTTTGAAGCAGTTTTGAATTTCTAAGCATGCTAACGAATCTGTTATCAAAGAGTAAACCAATTGTATGTAATTGGCATATTGTTCACAGAAAAAGAAATTAGAAATGAAAAAATTGCAAAAAGTATTAAAGCCTGAAGAATACGCAGCCACAGTGAGTGCCACAGGACAGAGTGAGACACACGGCCGCCTCGCCAACCAATACCTTGCTTTGGAGCAGGAGTACCGACGCGTCATACACAGGATGGAACAGGATTAACCACTCTGATGATACTATAGTCTATTGTTTAAAGGCGTTACACACTACAAAGATTCGTGACTGTAGTTGTTATGATATGCAAGCTGTATGGAAAATATTGAGACCATGTCAACCTCAAATGTTCTTTCCGAGTTTTATGACAATGTCTGACTTGGGTGTTGCTGTTTATCAATAAAACCGCAAGCTCCGAGCTCGTTACACAGAGCCTTGAAATAATATGAGTAACATAACACTCCAGCAGATAAAACAACTAGTTGGTGTATGTATCGGTGTATAACGCCCTTAATAAATGGACAAAGATAATCATAGGTATACTACTATCACATTTTTTACGTTTGTTTAATGCTACGAATTTTGTAAAATTGCGGAGAATTAATCGTTGGTGATAAAGACTTGGTCTTGCTCAGTATAAGGTTCTAGTTTTAATGTCATTTTTCCATTATTTCAATTTACTATTAAATTATTATTAATATCAATAGTTGTCAGTTTACCATACGACTTGATCTCAGGAGACGCCTTTTCCTTGAATAAATTGAAATATTTGAAGTGTTTAAGTAAAAATTCACAAAAGATGACTAAGCTATGGTTATAAACCAATTACTATAAATAAGGCGTTTTGTTCAAAGTAGAAAACATTGTCTGGTAAAACAATTTAATGTTTCTTGTGTGCCTTACGAACACAACACGCCTTAAACGTAATTTTGTTGTTAAGGTGAATTATGTCTTATTACTTTTAGTTTTCAATACTGTCTGATTCACATACTAAATATTTAAAAAATGAATTTGTTATTGAGGTTTGACTGTAATTTTTCATAATAAAACACTCTATTTGAAATAATATTTATTTCTTTTTATGGTTGTACACTAAAATAATATCCAGTACTATTGTAAGATGCATCAATCTAAGAAGGATAAGATGTCACTGATGTGTAAGAAATATTAATAATTGTCTGAAAAAACAATCATAATTATTAAATTGCGCTGGCTATTTTCTAGTGTCAAACTACACTGTACTTATTATAATAATCATGTTATGATGACTTTATCTACGAATCAACAGTGATCAGTGCAAACATTTGAACGGCGACACTGATCCAAGTTTCGTGAAATAACTACTTGTAATAAATATTGATATAGTCCGTAATAGTGTGCAAGTTGCGTCGAAATGACAGCCCATAACTTCTAATGGCATTCTGAAAAATGCGCAACACAACAAGCACGGTTAAATGATCTATAACTAGCTGAAACACTAAAGTACTAAACTATTGCCACACTGTAAATATAAATATGTATCTAATCCATACACTTGTTCATTGTTTTAACAGACTTTTAACAATCACTTAGCCGATTGTAATTATAGCATTAAAGTTAACATTTAAACAAGTCCACTTGAGTATTATGATCACAAAATGACAATTTCAATGGTTGTTTGTATGGATAGACAGATCTTAGACTTGCTCAAAGATATGAAGGCTAGTTCCAACTGTAACCACTATGCCCTACCTATTTAGAATAATCATACCAGGTTCCCTATTGTGCATTGATAGGCCAGTGCTAATAATTAACAAGGTCCCAATTACAACCACTACATAATACTGACAAACATTTCCTACAAGAAAATAGTACCCTACCTACTCTTAACTTGAACATCACTTTCGAACATCGACAAATTTTATACAACAATGTAATCTCCCGCTCTTTCAATGACTTGATCTTTACGATATCACAAAACCTTCCAGTATCACACGTAACAGAATCCCTCTGTCCACAAGTGGTGTCCAAGTTAAGGCGTGTAATCAACATGAGAACTTTGAAATACATTATTTCAACATTGTCTCCTAATGAAGGCGTTACAATAAGTCACTCGTTTACAATATTGATTGTTTCCTAGTAATCTCAATATTACTAGCCAATAGTCAAATTCAGCTGCTATATTATTAAAATATGTATTATTAAAAAGAGATTCAAGAGGAAAGCGTGTTCGTATTTTTGATAATATAGTAGCTGTTCCTAAACACCGCTGACGTGTGTGTTTTGTTTAATTTTGGACGGTGGCGAATAAACAATTTTGTTTGGAATTAATTTCAACTCGTAAAAATATTCAGCGAATAGTTTTTAACATTTTGGAATGTATAGTATCTCAATAGAGAGCTAGTTGTTCAGGTGAGTATTTGTGTCTGTTAACAATCTAATGCGAGCGCGACATGCTGTCTGCTACGTAGTATACCTCCCCGAACCACTCGCTATGCTCGTCCAAGTATCTGTCAAAAATAAAAATAAAATATTTAGGTTACTTAAATGTTTTTTTTTTTTTTTTTCTGAAAGAAACAATTACGCAAACGGCGAGTAAATTATAGTATAATTCACTTACTGCACGAACATATCGATGTGCTTGAGAATCAGCTTCAGTTTGAAGTCAGGCATCTGCGTTGCGTTCAGAAAGTCGGGCAATTTCACTGGAAATTTGAAAATATGTTTTAATGGTCTTAGTTGACTTGACCAAAAAAGTAAGATATGCTAAATAACAAATTGTTCATATACAGTACCGAAAAGTCTGGCAAGATGAATGGCGCCATACACGCGGCATGGCAAATGTTCGGTTCCCTCACGGGGAATAATCTGCCACTTAGCCACCTAAAAAATAAATAATGTAAAAGGCATGTTATAAGGCTCGATATAGGATCGACTATTAGATGAGGGTTAGCTAAGACTAGAGGTCATAAAGCTCACCTTATCGAGCAGCAGCGACAGCGGCGTGCGCGTGGTGGTGGGCGCGGGAGTGGCCTGCGTGGGCCGCGCCCAGCACTCGCTCAGGGAAGAGCCGCTGCTACCCACGCTGAAACGTTATACACATTGTAACCAATAAGTTGCCACTTAGGAAACTCGACTATGCGAAGGCACCGCATACCAAGTACTCATTATATGGAGAAGGAAGAAATCTATCATAGATAACTACAGAAGAAATATTAGTGGCCTATTTTATTGAATCTCGGTTCCAATCGTAGCTATAATACAAATAATTGCTTAGAAGTGCCTATATTACAGTTCTGAGCCTGTGGACAGATCTGAGTGCGTTTAAGTCACACGATCTAATCAGGGACTTAGTATTTACAGAAGTCTGCGACATTTTACAATACATATTATTCGTTGTGTGCGCGATGACAGCGCCCCTAGTGGCCGCAACTATTCAGGACTTGTCATCTGTCAAATCATGTCAACTAGATGATATTTTTGTGATATTGATTTTCGACTAGTTTGTCAACGAAATTGAAAAAAATAGTGTAAAAAGTGAGTGTATATATTATACCTAGCGATTTTCTTCCTCGTGAAAAATATGGACATTATAATACGTACGGGATTTGAATCGATTAAGCATAAAATACATTTCCAACCTCAAACTGAGCAAAAAGGGAAAAAATTAGTATTAGCACAGCATGTGAGAGAAGTGGAAGAGCTTAGAACACAGCATGTACTATAACCCATATCGCAAATTTTTATGTTTTTACTTAAAATTATAAAGGAAGTTATGAAAATAAAGCAATTTGACACATGACAGCCCAGAATTAATTCTCATTTCTGTTACGACGTGCGCTACGATCGATTTGCCGTTCCCCACCACCCACTTCGGACATAGACAATACCTGGATGACATAGTTTCGAACAGCCTTGGCTCGCCGGCTGAAGTTGACGGAGCCGGCTCTTCATTCTCTGACTGAGAAACCACCGACTTGTGAGAGCGGAGCCTGAAAACAATACCAGTCTTATATGAAATAAATTCCTCCCACTAATACTGAAAATATTAGTCTCACGGACTTCAGTTGAGTAAAATTATTATTATACAATAAAAATACAGGTTCATATTTTTTTTATACTGTGGCTCATGTCGCTTGGGAAAAAATATTAATTAATCATGCGGCTTAAATTGGACATAACAAGCCCTTTCTGGAAGAAATCCTAGTATGTGACAGTTCATAGTTTACAAGACATTTTTACAATATCTAAGTTTACAATATCTTTTTTGAAATTACATGTTATTCATTTGTAAGAGAAGACTATCTATTCCCTCTCAAATTTATATGAAACTATAAGTGTCAGCTAGTTATTTCATAATATAATTACCGACCTCCTAGCCACATTGCCGCTGCGAGTGGCACTGCGGCCCTCGCGAGTGTTGCCAGTTCCGCCGACATGATTGTCCTCAATGTTGGAGTCGCTGGTGACCGCCGCCTTATCATTGGAGTCGCCCTTCGATGCGACGATAATATCATCGTGGTTGGTGGATTCACCTGGAGAACAGATAAGTATGATACTCTTCGGACCTTGCTTCAACAGATTACCATTTTTTTCGAAATATGGATAACTTCTTGCAAGGGAAAAAGATCAACTCCGATGGGACAGTCAAAAGCGCCTTCAAAAATTTTATTGATTCCCATTCGAATGTTTTTGATTAAATAAATGTTATATTTTTAAAGAAACTGACTAGGTTACTCCCCCTAAACCCCCTATTTCATATATAAGGACCTAATATTATAAAACGTTAAAAGCGGTGTATTAGTATCTGATTTGTGCAATTTGTTGTTTACCTTCGCTCTTGTCAGCGTCCATAGGATCGGGCGGCAGATGAGAGTACTCCGGTATCTTGGGACTCTTAAGATCTTCTTCAGCCGCAGTCAGCACTTCTTCCTCAGTACCCATCGGCTCATCTTCGTATTCTTCCTCTCCTTCCAACTCCAGCTTCTTGCATTCTTCTTGCCTAGAGGATTGTAAGTCACTTGATTTTTTATTAAAACGTAATGTTACTGGATGGTAGGTGTAGTTGTTGCTGATGATTGCAATTTCGCTTGCAATCTCAGATACAAAGTAGAAGTAACTTTTGTGGAAACAAACACCTTTCAAACTGGAGACATTTTTTATTAATATTAGAAAATAGTTATTTTGTTAAATAACTAGTCCCGTTCTAGGCGTTGCTAGAGTCGTTTTTTCAGTCAGTCTTTTGTTGACTGAAAACCTCTTCAGTTGCCTAGGTCAAGGTAACTTATTCGAATTCCTTGCAGCTGACTAAAATAGATAAGGTGGTAACTCCTCTAATGAACTTCTCAGCTAAAAGATGTGATTAGTAGAGGACTGGTGAAATGTGGCGTCAAGGTTTACCTATATCCAGAAATGTGTGGCTGAAATAATGATATAAGTGAAGAAGTAACTTACTCGTCGATGAACTGTCCGCAGATCTCATGGTACTGGGGCAGCTCTTGCTTGTACAGCAGATGGCCGCGCAGGATAAAGTCGAAGTACACGCGGAGTCCGTCCGCCACCTCGCGGACTAAGTTCAACCTATAAATAATATGGTGACACTGCGTGAAGATTATAGTGTACCAGTTGATAGGCGTTTACGAATAACATCGTTTTTTTTTTTGACTGACGAAACGAGACCAGTGTCAGACTCTTACTGACTTTAATGTTCCCACTCTAGGAGAGGAAATGGACCATAATCCACCACGCGGGCCCAGTGCGTATTGGTGGATGTCACACGTCTTCGATTTTTTTATTCTAGGACATGGACGGTTTCCTCACGATGTAGGTACATATTACATGTCATCATAAATATTCATAATTCGTACCTGCAAGACACATCAAGCATGTCGGGCTTCTGTGGCGGGTCGTGGCGAGCGCGCGTGGGGTGCCAGGCGCCGGCGCGCGCGAACCACTTCACGAACGACTCCAGGATCTGCGCCGCGCACGGCGTGGCCGGCAGCTGCGACAGGCGCCCGCGCTTCACCACCAGGTGGTAGTCGAACGTGAGACGGTCGCTGAAGATGTCGCCAAAAAATATACATCATAGAAATCGGAACCATTGTTAAAGCTATAAAAAGATTCTTAAAAAAACTGGGCAAGAGCGAGTCGGACTCGCACACTGGATCCGTACTACCCATGAAAACAGTTTGATTCCCGATTTGAATTACGTAGATCGCAGGAAGTTGAAAATATAGATGCGTTCCCCCCCGTTTCGCATTAGATTAAAGTTATCTATTGATACGACTACATGCACACCGTTAAAGTTTAACTAGCACTCTGTACAAGGGACTGCTGCAAACGAAACACGCGATGGGCTTCCCGCTTAACTCAGTGTTGGCCCTTAGAAACGATAATTCTTTATTTTGTTTTTTTTTTTGTCCTGTCTCAGTGCCGATACACAGCCCATAAACCCTGTTATTTTTTATAAAATGATAGCTGTTTTAAAATATAAATGATAGCTTTTATTTATTTGTTTAATGTAATGGAAATGCAATTATTTTTTTATTAAATGTATTTCTAGTTTGTAATTTTCCTTGTGCAGCGCCTTGGATGCTCTCTGTTATGTTGTACAAGTTGTAAATAAATTAAAAGAAGCATGTAATAAAACGAATGGCTATTGTTGTTTACCGTAAAGCAGAAGGTAGTGCGATGTGCGCCCGGCCCACACTCACGTTGGGCGGCGGTGAGCGCGGCTGCGAGCCGCCGGATCCAGACGCTGAGGACGAGTCCGTGTCGGCCGTCTCCACCCCTTCCTCGATGTGATCTGATGAAGAACAACTACTAAGTACCACTTAGGGCCTGTGCACACCATGCTTTTTAATAGCGCCGTTGACGCGCGTTTGTAGTGATACAGACGCGAAACGAACACGAGTCAGACGTGCGTCGTCGACGCGAGCTTTAGAAACATGGTGTGCATAGGCCCTTACATTTGTATCTTAAAGATAACTTATTTAAAGGTAAAGAGGGATATGCCAATTATAAACTTCGTAAGATTGTAATAAATTTTGATATGTAGGGAATGTTTTAAAATTCTATTTCGAAGGTTTGGTTTCGGTACCGGTTTCGACAAAGTTCGACATCGATTTCCGTTTCGGTAGAAAACCTGTCGAACCTTTCGGCCGAACCGAAACTGCTCTCAGCCGGACGATGAGCGATTGCGGTGTATCGTTCAGTTGGCATCGTTTGTTGAGTTCATGGCTAGTGTGTAACCCCGTTATCGTCAGCTGAGTTCGCCGAAGTTAACATGTTTCGTAAATTTTTACAATTTTATTTGATTCATAGGAGTAATAGCGTACATGTGTTAACTATCTGTATAAAAATAAAATTAGTCTTTGAGTAAACATAAAACATTGACATGTCTAAAAAAGTTATTCGGTTTTGGTCGAAACTGAAATATCTGTAACCTTCAGTAGATACTTAATACCAATTCGAGCCTATTTTACCGATAAATGATTACTTCGAATACAATAAAATAAAACCCATCATAATAATTATAGGTAGGTACTGTGTAATCGCGTGTAACTTTTGTAAAATTATATACTTAATCCTTTTAACAAAAACCGGCCAAGTGCGAGTCGGGCTCGCGCACAAAGGGTTCCGTAGCAGCAAATATAATAAACTTATTATGTCAATTTATACACCTGGTGAATGGAGCCTAAACTCTCCCGATATTTTGCCTTGTACTTATAGGTTCAGCCATCGTTTTCAGTGTAAGCACAATAACTTAACCAAAATTACAGTTAAATCAACCTATCTCAAAAACTATAAGAGATACTTTGATCAAACCAAAAATCGTTGAAAGAGTTAATTAGCATGCATCACCTCTATTTTTTTTAGAATTTTATACCCCGTAGTTATAAAAATAGAGGGGGGGGGACATACTTTTTACGACTTTGAGAGCTGATATCTCAAAAACCGTTCACTTTAAGAAAAATGTTTTTTAGAAAACTTTATATCATTTTAAAAGACCTTTCCATTGATACCCCACACGGGTATGTACATCGAAAAAAAAAATTTCATCCCTCAGTTACATGTATGGGGGGCCCCACCCCCAATTCTTTTTTTTACTATTTAGTGTCATAATTTTGTAGCGGTTCATACAACACATATTCCCATCAAATTTCATCACTGTAGTACTTATAGTTTCCGAGTAAATCGGCTGTGACAGACGGACAGACGGACAGACGGACAGACGGACATGACGAAACTATAAGGGTTCCGTTTTTGCCATTTTGGCTACGGAACCCTAAAAAAGGATTAAGTATATAATTTTACAAAAGTAAAGATGCTTAAAAAAGTGACACAATTATTATAAATGGAAGGAGGATTCATTTATGTTTGCAAATTACATCGAGGCTGCCAATGTTAAGGATATGTTTTGAATATTCTACCATACATTGCGTGCCCACAATGAACACTGGTATCTTCCCACCTACAAAATCTTAATTATATGTCAGCAAAATGAAGGTAGAATGCAGCAATACGGAACTAGAAGACGCTTGCTAAAAAATAAAAGAATGTTGATGGGCTTTGAACTGCGTCGCACATTTCTGTCGTATATTTACTCCGTGGTACAGCCGCGCGACCCAACAATGGAAAATTGCATTGAACTAGACCTACCTATGTCGCTCCGCAGATCCGAACACTGCTAATGACGAAGTGTTCGGATCTACCTACCTATAGCATTTTATATCTGTTGAAGATATGCCCTTTATTGAATTGTGATACAAATTAGTTTGTATCACAATTCAATAAAGGGCGTATCTTTAATAAGGTTTTTTTTTATATAATACAGAAATATCTTATCGGCTGTAGCTATTTGTTTTTTCAAAACATGAAACTTTATAAAATCTATTACATAATGTAAGATTTTTTTACGTAAACTTTCCAACTGAAAAAGGTAGGTGCTGTACCTACAATAAAAAAAAAATCTTCTAACTTCTAAATAAGTATTTAGCTCGAGTCAAAGTTAATAATTTTCAGCTTTCATTGAAAGTATTTCTATTCACGATAACAAAGGAAAGCGCCAATGCGAAGAGGGTGAGTGCGCATGTCTGGGCGTTACCGCGTAAACGGCAACGCGGCCAAATTGGGTGTGTCGGTGGCGCGCTTTTCGAAACTATAGCCACGTGTATATAACTTGTACGGATGTACGGATCAAACGTACGGATAAGTAGATGATGCCACTCATGCATGAACACACTATTTTACGTAACAAAATATTGGATTCTGATGAATTAAATCGCACATATTATAGAAAAAGCTATACCTGTATAAATACACATAAAGAAAGATTTTTAGGCAGCCTTTTATACTGTTGCCAAGTGGGTGGTGCCTGATTACTGAAAAAGTAATTACATAATCTTAAACAGATGCTCTGTTTAAGCATAAAATAACATTTTTCTATTATAATGCTCACATTTTTTGCAAAATTTTGAAGTAGGTACACACATCACTACTTGGATAACTATTTGTTGTTTGGCACATTTAGATCCTGGAAGGTATGCACAGAAAAAGTGGTTTATATCCTGCTAAAGGGCTTCATTTATGCTCTGTTTAAAATTACAATATAATAAGGAAATGAAGTAATAACTTACCATCTGGTTGGGTGCTGCTAGAAGATCCATCATCAGAGAAGCCGTGTCGGGCGCGCTTGGCGGGGCCCGCGCCCGCATTCGACGTGCTGCCGCCCTTCTTGCGCTCTCGACGATACAGATATGCACCCCTAAGTTAAAAACACAGATTCACAAAACAAGTACAAGGAACTATCTTACAACGCAACAGCAGTTGATGCTACTTTTGGGAGACATTTTTCATTTAATGAGATTTTAAAATGAGCTAGTTATTTGCTTGTTCTAATCAAATATAATTTTTATCTAATCAAATCTTACAGTTGTAGTTGAGACTTTTCAGCTAAATCTCTTTGCAGCTGTCTGTTTTCTTCGGTATCTTTCAACACAAAGTCCTCACTGACGCAGCGGTCCCACGAGGAGTTCCAACCTTGGAAGTGTATCAAGTACTCTACAGTGCGACGGCCACGTTTGTCTTTGCTCTCTATTACTTCCAGCACCTGTACACAGATTTTAATGATGCAGTGAGGCGGCAACCTTTGTTATAAAATTCACAGTAATGATAATATTTTAGGCTTTAATATATTATTTCAGATTGTTTTGCCTAAAGCAAGGAGGCCTTAGTCATGATTTCTAGGTAAATAATTCAATCTTTTAATTAAATTGAAACCATACTTTTTGTTCTACTAAGTAGTTGTTTATATGATTTCAAATTCCTGAACAATAACTGATGATAACAAAATAATACACTAGCAGCAGCAATGAATGAGAGGAATTATTATAATGAAGTAACAAAGCTAACATGAGGACTTGCCCCACCCTTACTGCACCAAGTGCTGTTTGCCACAAATTTTATTTTACTTAAAAGATATGGTGATTATTAAAACAAACAAAATAAATCTTAATGTAGCTGAGAACTCGCATCTTTTTTAATTAATTATTTAAAACTTTTCATCTTCAGACACAAGAATATTTTTTTTTTTGTAAATTAATTTTGGAACAGTATTTAGCAAACTGAGTTAAATTAAAGACGTGCAAGTTCATATGGAAGTGAGATATATAAAGTTTAAAGTGACTTTTCAACAATCTTCTATCAAAAGTTCCTAAATGTTGGCAAAAAAAAGTTTTATGTAATTATAACCTAGTTGTTGTTTAGTAGTTTTCACAATGGTTTATAGTAGATAAAGCTGTTAAAAATAAGGTGATAGTGTGATGATAGGGCGTGGTTGGATTTAGCACTGCGGACCTTACCTTGGAGTCGTAGAGCACCTTGGCTTTTGTTGGATCCGGTTCATAACACAAAACGCGCTCGCCTTCACTGAATTTATAACGAACTCCCCTTGTGGATACCATTGCCGGTTTTTCTTCACCTACGGCACGAATTAATCAATATGCCGATGATATAAGTTATGTAATTGAATAAGAATGATTAAAAAATGATTAAATTGAAGAAAACACAAAATCACAAAACAATATTTTGCGCGCCGATAGCTTGATTATTTAGAAGACCGACTGATATAATATTCAAAGTATTTCTTATTGAGCATCAGGAAAGACTGCAGCCGGGCGTGTGCGACACGCCTATTTCACAAAAATAATGTTTTGTTTGGGCGTCGGCCGATGTTTATTTTGATTTCAGCTGTCAAACATAAAAATATACAATACGATCATTTTAATTTTGCAGCTGGCAACACCGAGGCAACAATGGCGCTAGTAGTACGATCTTATAATTTATTTTTTTTAATCCATAAATAGTCTCAATTTGGAGCTCTTATGTGATTATTATTGGTACATTTTAAATAAAATACAATACTATTGATATTAGGTTATTGAAATTGCCGCTTAGACGCAACAATGATGTAAAAAATTGAGTAGAATTCGGCTTTAATGTTCAAACAGCAATCTGCCAATTGGATACGCGGTACATTATTAATTTTATGACCAATAGACATAGATGCAATTATTTGCAGATTAATATAAATACAAATGAAATTATTGAAACTAATTATTTTGATATAAGTAAGATGCGTTTAATCTGGCAAGGGCGTTGACGTATTCCCAGACGTGTTCTATACGCAGTGCTATTTACATAAGGACTTGGGCGTAGGCAGGGTGAGGCGAACGGGGAAGTGTGGGGGCAGATAGCCAAGGGCGTTGGCAAGGAATAGGAACAAAGCTTAGCAGATTTCTGTGTATGCCTATAGACTGTAACTATAAATTGAAAACGAGTTTCTGTGCAGAGAGTGATTTGGGCCCTGTTTGAATTTAAACCACTTTAGGTTTTTATTTGTTTATAATATTATTTTTGCTTTTTGGATTAAGTATTTTTTTTATGAAGCCCAATGATTAAAGTATTTAATCATTTGAAAATATGTGAACGTAACCCAAAGCTCATCAGCAATAGGGATACTTAGTGTTTTCATTTTTGTTTAGTTTATAATTAGCCATTCCTTGATTAACAAACAATCCTTACATCATAACAGAAACATAAGTACGGTTCAATAACATTTTGGAGTTATAAATAAACTGAAACTTATCATAAAATAAATAGTGTTCGCCACATCTCTTAACTGTGTATTTTGTAAACGGTGCCTCGTTTACAAAATAAATTTGGATTTTTCGGTAGGTAATAAAAGGCAAAGGGGTGTTTGAACTTTGCTCCCGGATCCATAGCTACGCCGCCCTTAGTTACGGCAGGTTATAGGTTCACTATTGATTGTCTCATTCACATAGCAACTAAATTCGTTCATGAATAATTTGATGTGTTACATGCCCAACATTTTATACCCTATTATTATGTCATCGATCAGTAGCAGTTTTGGAAATAATTCCTTTTTGTTGTGAGCGTATAGCGGATTTGGTGTAGGTATTTTATTAATAAGCAGATTTTGACTTTGTGACTCAAATACGGGCGCGTAGGTAACTCATATGAATTCAATATGAGGTAATTGGAAGGCTAATAAAAAAAAAACTATGCATGAAAGTAATTCTGTCACCGAATTTGGCAATTAAAGTAGAATTTTTTTTAAGTCTGCGCGCGGCGAAAAAAGGAAACTAATTATTTGCCGTCATCTTGACATTTATGTCAGGTGTCAAGAGAATGTTTTGTGTTCAGTGTTTTTAATCGTTTCCAAAGTAAATAATCGTCATCATTATACCAAAAGTGGTTAAAAGTGCTGGTAAAGATATTATCTTGAAATTCAAACGTGCTTGTTAATGGGAATGAAAAAATTTCAGGCTTACGATACGATTTTCCAAAAGTGGACCATTTGTCAAATATTTTTTTCGGGTGACCAGAACAACAAATCTCCCTGAATATTCGTACCCGAGTGGTGCCTGGCAGAAAAACAGAGTTTGTTGAAAATGGACTGCTACTATGTATTTTAATCTTAATCAAGTGACTATTATTACTACTATTACAAGCTATTATATATTAAATAAAGTACATATTTTCTAAGTTCCATGACTTTTTTATAATAATTAAACAACCTATAATTCAATCTATTTGTTTTCTTTCAATAAAGTAGTAATTATATAGATTTGGATCTATATCAATATCTACACTTCTACACTAATATAATAAAGAAGTAGTTTGTTTTTTTTATTTTTTTGTTTTTTTTGTAGGAGGTAATCTCTAGAAGAACTGGTTCGATTGCAAAAAATTTTTCACTGATAGAAAGCTGCTTCATTTCTGAGTGTCATAGGCTATATTTTATGATTATGAATAATATAATAAAGAAGTAAAGTTTGCTTTTTTATCTCGAAAAATTGCATAGGAACAGAGTTAAATATGTTAAAACAAGAAATTTTCCGCGGACGAAGTCGCGGGCAGAATTTAGTATATTATATTAAGATCAATGCAACTTTATAACTCAAGAACGTGCCCACCTATCCAAATCAAATGTTTAGGCTTTGTTCGGACTATTTAGTAGATGGTTTATGTGAAGTTTTTACAAATCGGTCAAGGGGTTCTTCATTTATCACATTTTTCTGATTCCGGAAGCGAAGCCGCGGGCAAAAGCTACTAATATATAAAAGCGAAATACTTACCACTCACTGATTAATCACTATATCTCAGAAACTATAACACCTACAAACTTAAAATTCGGCAGGTAGGTTTCTTACAGTGTAGACGTCTGCTATGGACAGATTTTACGAAACTTCACCCCTATGGTGGTTAACAGACTTTCACGCAGGCGAAGCCTCTGGTAGAAGCTGGTATACCTACCTACTACAGAAAAAATTGATTGATTTCAAAACGTATTTCTTGTGCTTTGTTTACTTTGTATTTTTTTTATTATATGAGGGAAAGTAGACTAATTACACTGGCAACATTAAGCACGCCCCCAGCTACGCGCAGACTTAACGTAATCCAACTATAGTTATAAAAGCGTATGCGGATTATGAGGATTAATTTGCTTATCTCCGTTTGGGTATCTTATGTTTTTTAGTTGCATTAGGTATTACTTGGAAACTCATATATGTATTTTAAAAGTCTCAAGTTTTTGCAAAGATTTATAACACTTTCTAAGACATAAAGTAAAAGTGGTCAATCAGTATATCGATTTCTTTGAATACAGGGTATCATAATACTGGGTACAACAAACTTCGCGTTAGGGTTAGACCAAAGGCCATTAATAAAAATGTATTAATCACTTATGTCGCTAATGAACGATTACAGAAATTGCAATTTTCGAGCGCGCAGTGTAGGTATAGTAAACAACTTTATATTGCTAAGGGACTCAAGAGGACCCATTTTATAAACAGCCCGGATTGTTCACTTTGGCAATATGTAAATTGAGTTTACATCAGTTCTAGGTATACCTATACCCACAGCAAAATACGATAAGATATAACACTGTGAAAAAAGGAAAGGCTATATGGCTAACCACCATGAAAGACATTAACATGAATTAATTAAAAGTTAAAATTCTGAGGCGCTCCCCACTAAAGACGTGACCTTATTTACTGTTGTTCCTATTTATCTAAATACGAAAATTTAGGTCAGCAGCTTGTCCACAAATTCCGTTATGGTGTAATACGACGTGATACAGATGACATCGGAACTATATAAAAATAGAATCCCATTAGAATGAAAATGTGACATCTATAACTAGTATGATTTTATTAATTGCTGAAAACACACACAAGTAGGCCTGTGTAGGTCAATAATGGATTTATGCCCCATTAAGTTATTTTTTATGTTAAGACTAATGTGGTTTTATGGTACCAATATATTATGCGAATAGAAAATGTGCAGGTATTTTTTTTTAATTATTTCACATCATCGCTTAGAGCATATAAGGTTAAATGTTAAATGCTCTAAGCATCATCGACACGTAATTTAAATAAACAATTTACTTACGATATAATGTGTGCAGTTATGCATCTTTAGAATGATCTAGTACCTATAATTACCTACATTCTTTATCAACATTAAAAATAAGAGATCTTTTATTTAATGAAATCCGATTATTTATAAGAAATATGTAGGTACATATTTCTTTTATATGTACATATTTCTTTTCTCCATTATTCTTATTCTTTCAGTAACGATTGTTATTGTGAAGTGCCAAAGACTATGGTACATAGGTAACGTTACGTTCAGTTGCCATGACATTACAAGTCGAAATACTGACATTCTGGAAATAGTAATAATTAACGTAGCTTAACAGTAACTACGTTGAATTTAAAAATTTAAATAGCTTTCGTTCTGTAGGAGTGTGGTTGTTTGACAGCCGATATAAAGGTCCCTTGTAACAACGATGCCTAGCGCGATCTAATTCGACGTCAACGCCACCTAGTGACATCTTGAGAACTAAAAATAGGGGTGGTATTTTTAGTTTGAATTTTCTTGATTGTAGTGGAGTAGAGTGGGATAGATTGGGGTAGAGTGGAATACAGTGGAGTAGAGTGGGATAGATTGGGGTAAAGTTGGGTGGAGTGGGGCGGAGGGGGATAGAGTGACGTAGAGTAAGATAGAGTAGAGTAGGATAGATTGGATAGAGTAGTTTAGGGTAGTCAGATAATGGAAACGAAGCCGCAGGCAAAAGCTATTATTGTTAATGACAGTCATAAAAAGTTTAAAAATAAATAGATTGAGTAAATTGGATATGAACCTGAAATACTGTTGAAAGTGGAAGGAATAAGTGACCGTATTTTATATATTGTCTCTGCTTCTGGAAATGTACAACTTTCAAGGGAATCACGGCGTAAAAAAGTTCAAAGTACAGTAATCAGCTGTTCAAAATTATTGTGGGAGGTTCAATGGTTTTTCAGAATTCATTTTAACTCGTTAAGATCGTGTTTTAATTTACGACTGGCCCCAGCTTCGTACGGTTGCAATGGTGATATTACATATATATTAGGCATGTACTATTAATACAAACCTCCCTCTTGAATCACTTTTTCTTAAAAAAACTGCGTCAATATCCGTTGCTTACTTTTAAACATCTAAGCATACATAGGGACAGACACCGGGAAGCGACTTTGTTTTATACTATGTAGTGATGGTAGAAGCAGTATAGGGGCCCAGAAAGAAATGAAAATAACTGTGTGAAAGCTATGAGGGGAATCAGATTTTATGAGCAACGGAGTTCCAGTTTTTTGGTGTAACTAATAATATTTTAGATACTGTCACATTGAAATAAACAACTATCTACGGAAGTCTTTCTTAATTATGAGAAATAAGAAAAGAAAAATATTGGGTTGATGTTTATTTATACCAAGTATTTTTTTTACCTTGATTTATGAACGATCTACAAAATAATGAAATCGGCAGAATGTCTACTGTTCGTAATTAAATAATTAAGGTCAAGTGGGGTAAGAGGGACGCTGGGTAAAGAGGAACAGTAACTCATAAATAGAAAACTATAAAGCCTAGCTCTATGGTTACTACGTCGATAAAACAGTATCAGGTATAGTTTCAATATTTTTGTATAAATGACGCTACAACACACTCAGTACGTGAGTAAAAGAGAAAGAAAATAATCAGTTGACAAACTATAAAATAGTGACCTAGCGGCGTTTTTTTTTGTGCGATTTTTTAAGGATGAAAAACATCTGTAATAGGGCAAATTTTGTTGGTAAGTATAATTTTAATGTTGAATCTTTATTTTCCGCATGTTATGTTGCTTGTAGCATGTGTTTTTAGTGTTTTTTCGATGTCATCAAAAAAATAACGTACAAAACACCAAGCTGGGAAAGAGGAACTACCATACCAGGGTAAGAGAAACATCATGTTCCTCTTTCCCGGTTTTAGGAGTAACAAACATTTAGCAAGTTGAAATATTACCTATTTAATAATTTAAATACCTACCTAATGGTAGGTATAGATAATTTAACTCGGTGTTCGGAGCTATGTGTGCATGAGCCTGTATTTATTATACAGCTTTAATTTGTCTGGAAGTGCAATTTTTGTCGTATTGGATGTGGGTATATATATTTATTTGTTACAGAAAAAGTAAAATGCCTCGAAATTATATAAGAAAAACGGAACGGAACTCTTTCCCAAAATAATAAATTATTAGAAGCATTGGCAGCTGTTAAAATTGGTGCACTGTTGGGTTATGCAGACTCAAAACATTATGGAATACCAAGAGCAAGTATACTCAATCAATCGGTTTTATGATCGTAAAGGTGTAAAGTCACCTTTATGATGAATCAAAGTGATTTAAGTTTTTTTACGTTTCTTAAGTACCTACAACAAAGATTTTCACAATTATTTGTATTCGTTCTTATTCAGTTGAAGTTGGAAAGTGATTTAGATACTTCTATTAATAATGAATAAATACTTAAAAACATTCATCGTTTGTTTTTCTTATTTTTTTATTAAACACCGTGTTTAAATGTTTTTAATATTCGTAGTTTACCACCCCTGACCTTACTTATATGTTCCTCTTACCCCAAATTTACTGTTTTTCTTCGGTAAAGCTAAATTAAACCATATTTTAACTATGGCATGGTTTCATTTCCATTAGACCGAAAGGCAGTTCTCAAATTTCTTGAGATACATATAAAAATACGTGGTTTTACTTGTACAAATCAAAGTGTTTCTCTTACCCCAAATTTCGGGAAAGAGAAACAATTAAAAGATCTGACTTTGATTTAAGATTGTGCCGTCATTGCTGGAAGAATCAATTTCCGAGTTAAAATAATAGTTAGCATGGTTCGTTACCGAAACTTTGTTTGTATTGCTATTAGAATACATACATATTTATACTAGCTGGAAGTCATAATGTTCAAAAACCAGTAAACTATGTTTCTCTTACCCCACCTGACCTTAATGTCAAAAAAGTCAAACAAAATATTTTATTTCACATAGGCCTACATGGACACTTATAAAACGTCAGAAGCTAGTGCACGGTTCCAAATTGGTTGTTTCCTATGAACAAGAACCGGCAAGAAACTCCATGGTTACCTACTCTTTAAATAAAAAAAACTTTTTACAAAAAAAAAAACCGCCTTCAAAAAAAGCCAAACGATAAAAGTTCCTACACTAAAAAGTTGAAAATAAAAATTTGAATTGCTGTAAAGAAACTTAATTTATAGGTAAACTTATTTGACATTAATATTTTGCAAATATTCAAAATTTATTACTTCTTTTTGGAGTCGGTGCCAGCCAAGGCAAGGAATTACGAATGGGCAACAACTCCTCGAAAAACTACCTCTAACTTAACTATAAAACTACTTAGTACCTATTTGCAAACTCAAATATATAAACAACGGAGTTCTGAGGTAACAAACATAAAAAAAAAAAAAAAAAAAGAACCACCTCCTTTTTTTGAAGTCGGTTAAAAAAAAAGTCTCATTAAACTCATACGGACAGACAGATACACCTTGGTACTCGTAGACTAGTGCCAAAACGTGTTAATTAAATAAATCAAGTTAATTTGATAGCAATTTAATCTAATAAGTGGATCCATTTTCTCTGAATAATCTCCATGACCTACATCGGCCGACTGACCATAATATTCATGATAATATCAAGGTCCAAGGATGTCTGTAGGTACTATGATAGGCGCCAGATAATAAATTTGCAATAACGGCCATTGACCCAGTCACCTATAAGTAAATACATAAAGCTTTTAGTCGACAGAACATGTCGGTTTATTAGAACAGCTTTATATAATGATCCTTATCATTACCATATAATCAAACAATATAACTCGTATTCGGGTAGGTAGCTAAAAGAGATATTTAGGAAAGGACAATCTATTTCATTGCAAATTTATCTGACGCTGATTTCTCTAAACTTCACATCCTTCCAGGTCCTCACTTAGTCAACTTAGCATAGGTTAGGTATTAAGTAGGTTGTAGGTACCTTGTCGAAAATGTCAGTAGGATAATTTTAGTCACAGGCAATTTGAGCGTGAACTTTATAACCCACGCAGACGTGATTTAATTATATCATTATTTAACATGTCTTGTCTGTGTCCTAACACAAATTTGTTATAGACAATAAGTAAGGGAAAATAATAGAGATCAGTTTCATAAAAAAAATATTAATTTAATTAAATAGGTATAATATAATACTACAAACGTATTGAAAATAATACGCTATTAGTATTGTACAATTGGATTCCTAGGTTTTGGCATCAATTTAGTGGTGGTAGAGAGGAGCGGAGTAGGAGACAGGGGCAGCGAACTTGGCGATTGGCGCGGCGTGGACCACGGGGGTGGCGGCGTAAGCCAGCTTGGCGACGGGGCCGGAGTGGTACACGGGGGCGGACTGGTACACAGGGGCGGACTGGTAAGCGACAGGCGCAGCCTGGTATGCTACTGGAGCGACCTTGGCGACGGGGGCGACCACCTTAGCGACGTGACCGAGGGCCTCTTTGCGCACGACAGCGTTGAAACCGTTGTGGGGGTCGGCGGTGTAGTCCACGGTGCGCTTGGTGCCGTCGGGGTCCACCACGGAGTAGGAGCCCTGCACGACGTCACCGTCGCGGCTCTCGTGCTGGCTCTTGGAGTCACCGGTGAGTCCATCCTGCACGTCGTATGCGAAGCTGTATTGGGGATGCGCGTCGTATTCTTCAACGGCGACTTTAGCGACGGGGACGGCGACCTTAGCGATGGGGGCGGGGGCGGCGTACGCTACGGGAGCGGAGTGCACGACTGGGCCAGCGTAAGCCGGAGCGGCGGCGTAAGCCACCGGGGCAGCCGGGTAGACTCCAGCACTGGCCGCAGCCACCAAGCAGGCGAACACTACGAACTGTAAAAAACAAATATGTTAATTTTAGGTCCACTATTTCCGTCAGCTTTAGAAACTTGCTCAGCTAATTCTGATGTAACATGTAGTACCTTGAATGCCATTGTGTAGTATGTGAGTTGATCGAGGATGTTGAATGATGTCTGTCGAGGAGTGCTTGGAGCTTTTATATGACTGGCGGGGGCGCACCCTTTCACCGCGCGACGTCGTGCGTGAGGCGGCCGTGAGTTAGAGCCCCAGGGCGCTCTTAATGATCCCTATTTTTCGGAAGCTGATCTAATGATAACGATTTATTACTTTTTTATCAAAAGCGTCTAAATTGATTATTGGTGTAAGGTTCTATACAGTCGTTTTTCATCTGTAATTTGGTGCATACTTTATTAACTACTTTTGTTGAACAGGAAGCTGTTTCGTTTGGAGGTTTACCACCGTTAAAGCGTGTGATAATGTTTTTGATAATATCCACGTCATGTGGTATTTTTTTTATTCCAAATTGCGCAGGCAGTCTTTTTTGTCTAATGCAAATTTAATTAGCACTCAACGCTTCTTCCAAAAATCTCTCAATTAGTTACCACACATTTTAAAGTGATTCTGATTTATTTATGTATTATTTACTAGCAAGTATCCTCCTCTTCTGACTAGACCTTATGTCATTTATTTAGGGTTGACCCTCTTTGTCTTCATTTTCCATTACATACGATTCTGTGTCGAAATGAGCTTCAGTAAAACAGCATCCGGTCATAATTTCAATATTTATTTTTTATTAGGGCGCCTCCATCTGCAATGCAGTACCAAATACTAACGAAGGAGACAGCCGCACGCGTGAGCAAACAGACATCCTCACGCCGTAGCCTCCACGACCTCGACAATCAGCCACGGGTGGGCATGGGCTTATGAATGAAGAGCAACGGGTAGCTCGCGGTCCGGTCGTCCGATAACCGCCTGGTTTGAGCTGAAGTCGTCGATAGTGTTCCACATGCTCCTCAAAGAGATATCAACAAATATACATTCGGGACATAGTATTGCAGATGAACGCTAAGATCACGGGGATTATCCAAAAAGAAACGCGAAAGCTTATCCAAAAAAATGGTTCAAGAAAGCGAGGCAACTGAACGATACAGTTGTGGTTGTAGTAAGGTGTTCTAAATGGTGGTTCAAAGTCCTAGAGCGAGAGATTGATTTCCCACCTCAAAAAATCTCTTCCTAGACAGTTCCTAAGCGGAAGCTAATTGGTGGCATGACCAAGATTCCATATCAGTTTGTTTCTGGTGAATAAATAGGTATAAACAAAATCTACAGATGCCCTTCGTTTTGGGATACCTATTCTATTTTTCTTCAAATCCTATAGATATGACATGTCTCTTGCACATCCTAGACCCTATAGAGTTTTACTTTTTACTATACCGCTTGAATACGCGCCCATTTAGCAATACTTGTAGCTTGAGCTGCAATATACATCGTTCTATTCGGTACATGAAACACTATCGATTTGTAAAGATAAAATAAAAAAATAAAGTACTTTTTTTTACTCGAATTAATTTACGCGTGTAAAAAACATACTTTTTAAACTTTATGTCAGCTATGCGAGTTAAATGACCTGTGGGTAGTTAGTACGCTACGACCGATAACTAGGTACCTATGAGGTCTTTGTCTCGTTTACTTAAAGTATTTTATTTTTTTATTGTATCTTAACAAATCTATAGTGTTTCATGTACCGGATCATCCCTCCTAAGGATTAAAACAATCAAAATTTAACGGTGTAAGTATAGGTATATCACATAATAAACCTCTCAGAGTATTCAGGGTTAGTGGCTGACTGGGCCATTCGTCCTTCAAACGAATAAAAGGTTTTATATAATGTAGAGTGCCCTCAGGTGCGTTTAATTTGATTTACCGGTCTCCAATGGCGGTACAAAGAGACCAGTTTCGCTCTTTTATTATACTAGGGATAGTAAACCTATGGCATGTCTGCCAATGGTCTTCTTAAAAAATCTAATTAATTAAACAAACAATTTTTAACAATACGCTATATGTATTTCGGGATGCAAATTAAGAGTTAATAATAGCACAAGTCAAGATTCTTTGGCGGCTCGCCGTCGCGACCACCTTTTTTCCTTGTATTTAGTGGCACGTTTCGACAAATGGTTTTCTGTTTTTTATGGTAGGTAAACATCATCCAATAATTAATTCCGCCCTTGGTAGAGCGGTAAACAGTGATAGACTCTTACTGACTACACAGCTCAATCCGTTCCTTATTTATCAAGGAGTTGTCAGCAAACTGTAGGGGCCCTACAGGGTCGAAGCCTCCTGGGGCCGAGGTTGATGCGAAAGCGTTACACCGGGGCTCTGGGACTAAGGCAAGGAAGGAACAGGGTAGGTTGTTTAGTCAGTAAGAGTCTGACACTGTTTCCCGCTCCGTCCAAGAGCGGAATTCGTCATTCGATGATTTTTACCTACTATAAATAAAAATACAGGAAACCCGTTCCTTATTTGCCTTTCGCACTAAGGCCACGCCTTCCTTTCAGAAGGATCCCTACGTTCCAAAAAGGTCCACGATCCCTGCTCTATACAATTTATCACACAAGTATAGTTTCCTGTAACAAGAGAGCCCCCGGCGGAACAGATCAAGGTCGATGTAATCGGAGCAGCTGGTCGCCGCCGCGGCTCCTCGGGACACAAGTTGCACTGCTTTCCAGTTTTCATGGCGATCACTTAAACTAACAGTTTTCTTATCTTTCGCGCGATACGGCTATTATAATTAAGTTATTGTGCTTTGTTTTTACAAAAATCCTCAAAAAGGTTTTTCAAGGTCATACTGATGTTAACCTTTCGACTACCGTAATTACAGACACAATTAAATAACAATAGGCGTGCGAACGCCGGCGTTCGCGTGGGTCAAAAACGTAAGGCTGGTAAATAGGCTGCAAGTTAAGTAGTTCTTCTCTGCCTCTTTTTTTTCAATTCTCGACTGTAGGTGAAAGGTCTACATTACCATAATGTGTCCATCAATACTTCAACCGTACCAATTGTTTAGACGCAAAGGGGTGGTCGTCGTGGCGACAATTGGGAGGCATAGATGTCCAGCAGTGTCTTTAGGCTGAGATGATAATAATACGGTTTTTTTTTGGGGAAAAATCATCTTATAAGTCCTAAGTCCCTAGTTTACGTGGTGTTACAACTTGTGAATCATATAATCTCTTTCGCAGACGTTACCAAATAATGAGTAGGTTAGACACTCTATTCATTAGTGTGGCTGACTAAAGATGTGCTAATTACTACATAGATATCTATTTATAAAGTAGCTATCTGTGATACATATAATGAACGAATTAGAATGAATTGCAGTTCATTGAGAGTTATTATATTAATATAACACGGAAATAAATTAAGCCATAACTGAGGTTATTTTATAATTATATTTTTTCCAAACTGTACGGCAGGTATATTTGAATAGGGTTGTAGGATTTTTGGAAAGAGTCACCCACCACAGCTCGGCAACGTAAAAAGTAACTGTAGGAACATCTGTTGGTTTGGTTTTAGTTAATAAAAGTTTGATACTCTCCCTTGCTCGACCTAGAGCGGCAGAAGAACAAAAATAGATATTTAGAAATGGCGAAATTATCCATCCTAATTTACCTACCACTAGAATAAACTTAAAAATAAAAATGGTTGCCTGTAAAGTCGGTTTTACGGGCGAAGATTTTACGTGACAACGTCCTAATTCTCTAGTGCTGCGCGCGCGGCAGACCGATCATAGTTGAGTGGGAGAGAGACGCAAGGCATTCGGCGGGCCTCTCTCTCGTTCGGTGACTCATCGTAATGTTACCGAGCGTTACACTTTTTCATAAGTGACTCCCAGCCGCAACCTAATTTAAGACGTTGTCACGTCAAAAATAAAATGTTATATTTCAACAATAACGACTCAGCAATGCAATTACATATAGTTAGCTTACTTGTGTTTTTCTGTATAGAACTACAGTACCCAGGAACTAGCGGATATTCATTTTGTATAAGTAGTGTTATGTAGTTACCACCAACCCTAAGGGGAAAAAATGTGAGTTTATTTATGAGTATGTATGTATGTAAATAGAGAGTGCACACTTTGTGACACTTGAAGTTGTCAGAAGAGGAAGAGGACAGGAGGCTGAAGAAGAGATGGATGAATTGTGTGGGAAGTTATATGAAAGAAAAGGGGGTTAGTGGTAGTGTGGTTGGTGACAGCACAGAGTCGTAAAAAAATGTGTTAACCAGACCCCAAGTAATATGGGATAAGGCCAGAAAGAAGAAGAAAAAGAATCTCTCACAAGTATTAAAAGTTTTATTTGTAATATTTTAGCACAAGTCACAACCACAATTGTTTTGTATGAGCTGCGCGTGCTATATAGATTTCAAACAGATGCATATCAACCGCTATTCAGCACTAAGTATCACAAACTGCATACTTAGAACGAAGAGGACGAAATGAGGCGGCCATAAAGTGCTGCACCAACATTTACAACTCGTACGTGTGCTCTTGTTATCGTCCGTAATGTTGGTAATGTATTAAGCCGGGTACAGACTGTGGTGACGTAACATGTGTTGAGAAATTAATAAAAAATACATTTTGTGAAACAAGAAGATGAGTTTGACCATCACAAGTTTATCTAAATATTATTTTTATAATAACATGGAAGGAGCGTTTCATAGGTGTGAACGCAGCGACTGCTCGAACCGTGCATGTACTATCGAAGATATTTCCGCATGACCATTGCTTATGCCATTGCTAGTGTCCACGGCTCGCAGGCGCAAGGCGTGCAATCTGCATGACTACCGGGATTCTGTTACATTATTTGGCGGTTTCGCATTAGTGTCCTGAATTCACGCCATGAATAAACTACATAAATTGTACCCCGCAAACACCCCTCAAAATCCGTCCACTTTTATGTTAACGCCTGTGTACGGAGCTTAACGGTACTAATTTGGAGCCGACTGCATGAAACACTGCAGCAATGTAGACAGCAAAACCTTTAATTGTGTGATACATTGCATGTTACGTTACAGCAGTCTGTACTGGGCTTTACATGATCTGTGGCAGTGAGTGCGTTTTGTTTTGTTGCGCAAGTGACTCCACCCGCGTGCTCAAGGATGATTCGCCCACCACTACACGAAGTTATTACAATTTAATCATCTCGATTTGGATGTTTGACAAGGCTGCTTAGTTTCATTTGTTTTTTGAACTTTTAATTATTTTGAACTCAAAGATAACATAAGCCGGCTTCGACGGCGCTTTAATACCATCATAATTAAAAATAACGTTAACACTAAAAAAATCTTTAAAATAAAAGGGTGTTTTTAGCAAGGAGCTGCAATGGTTTCACAACGGTAGTAGAAACAGGAAGATCTTAAGACACTAGCTAAGAGCTTTGTGAAATTGAAATTCTGTTTCTCTCTCTTTTTTTAATGAGAATTTTTCACATTTTTTTTAACAATTCCTGTACACGTATAAGCGGAGAGACAAGAAGAAGAAAAACCGAAAAATAGGTGCAAAAGTGATGCTTATTTTTATAGACATCTCTTCCAGCATACCCTGCAAAAGAAGAGTTAGAAAACAATTATGTAGACACCATGTGTAAGAGTAATAGGAAAATAAGTACAAGTACGTACAGAATAGTTGTATTGGTAATAATTTAACATGCAATTAAAGATACAGTACTCTATGTCAAAGATTAATTAGCCGAGGTCAGTAGTTCCCGAGGTCCCGTACTCCCGTCGAAGTCGAGGCCGGCGAGCGACGGCCATCCAAGCAGCCGACGGGTGTGGCCGCTGACTGACAGCGACGTCGGTGAGCTGCGTATCTTGATGGGATCTGTTTCTCCTCATTATTCATGCAAACTTGAAGGTTGCTCGAGGTCAATGCCGTATTATTAGACTCCCATAAGCATGTAGTCATGGATTTGTACTAGTTTTTGATTGCATATTGAAAAAAAATGGTTTTTGCAGGAATAAGTTTTTTCTTCCCTAATTGTTGACAATACTATAAAAAAAAATCGACTGATATATTTGAATACTTTCTGTTAACATATTATATTTAATTACGACAAGAAAAAGCTCTATTAGTAAATACCGCATACTGTTATCTATTTGTCAAAAAGTTTAAAGGATCCTTTTTTTCAAATTAGTTTATTATGATATTAAGTTGAAGAGTGAATGAGTCTATAGAAAGTGATACAGTTTGAAGAAGGTATCGCTATCAAAAGGGAGAAACTCGGTAGCTCAACTTCCTGGAGGCTTAGCAGTTGGCAGAGTTTAGTGCTCAAGTTGGATTTTCAAATCGAGTTAACAAAATATTGTGTCTATATTTGTTAGCTGTTCCTTTAAAACTGATTTGCGTATAAATGTTTTATGCGCTCTACATGTATGGTACATGACTTTGTAGACATACATTGCTGGCCTTGTTCTGAATAAGCTACTGATATTTTCATTTAGAGGCCTGTGAGTACTCGTTGAAGATAACGGACTTAAAGTTCATCGTCGCAATTTGCGAACATCTGTTACCATTCCTACATCACTCGCAGCCAGTTCGTAATTACCGGTATTTCGCTACGTAACACTAAGTGCCAACTTGTTTTCTTCATAATCTGGTCCAAGGTTAAGATTATTCGATTACTTTGACAGTTTTACGATATCGCGTAACGAAATGGTAGCGTGTCGTCACATTGACGAGTTAAGCTTTAGTTATCACTCAATAAATGTCGAAGAAGTGCTGTAAGTATCGGTAAATGATCATAAAGGAAAATGAGATTCGATAAACGTTCTTAAATCAATATTTATGCTGTAATATACATTGTAAACGGTGTGGAGCTTCGATCTGCAAATAATGATAAAGTCGAGATGACTCAATTATGCAGCACTCGTAACATTATGAAATGGGTAATAAATCTGTATGTGGATGAGTTGCAAGTTGTTGGAATTTGTATTTATAAAGTAGAGCAAGTAATTAGTACTACTACAGTAGTCATTAGATAGTATTTAAATTATTTATTTATCATTTTGTAACTAGTATTAATTATTACCTATCATAGTGATTGATTCCTTTAAGTTTGTCAAGTCAACTGACTTAACAGACTATTTAGTGACAGTCCTTTAAAAAATCCTTGTCAATAATTCCGAAACCTTCGAAACAATTGACGACGATTAATTTACTTTTAAATTCGTCCGAACTGGGCGATTTGTTTACCCTATAACCATGTAACCACATGGACACAATACCCACATTAAATAAAAAATGCACATATATTAAAGCGATCACGCCCATTGCTGTAATCTCTCACTGTTATCGACAGCGCGATGAATGGCTATTCATTATCTGTTACTTACGATTCGCGCTCCGTATCGCTGGAACAGAGACAATAGTAGAGTTTCACCTTGACATTATACCGACGTGTAACTCGATGGTTATCCGCCCCTGACTGGTGGCCGAGCTTTGGGATTCGGTAATGATAGACGATGTTATCGGCAGGGTTAGCTGACGAAATAATCTGCGCCTAAGCGGTGATTAACTAGGTACGATTATGGTTTCTGCTGATTGGTTTGTTTGAAGAGGTAATTGCAGGGGAAGTGCTTCAGAGTTTATTATGTTAAGAAACGTTAAAAAAGTACGTTAGCTTTTAAGCTGAAAAATGTATGTATTAAGCAAGGAATTTTTAAATTTTGAATGCATCCGGTGGAGACAAACAGAAAAGTATGTACCTGTGCTGTAAGACCTTGTTTTCTGTCAAATTTCAGGACTCTGGGTCGACGGGAAGTACCCCATGTATTTTAAATATATTATATATAAATATATATTCCACAACTACCACACAACGTTGTCTAGTCCCAAACTAAGTAGAGCTAGTGTTATGGGTACTAGACAACTGGTAAACATACTTATGTATTTCTAAATACATACATATTATAGATATAGTACATTACACCCAGACATAAAACAAATGATCGTGTTTATCACACAAGCACTTTTCCTGGGTGGGAATCGAACCCACGACCTCCGACATAGCAATCGGGGCCACTAATTACTAGACCAACAGGCCAGTCATTTTGATTCCCTGAAGTCGAAGTGTACGTATTTTGTGACGTAAACAACCGTATTATTTCGCGTTAACTTAAAAGTGTGATTTCTTGACAGCTTCAAAGAACCGCAGACTTAAATATATAAAATAAATAACTTCCGAGATGTTACAGTCATTTAAAATTTTTAAGTGTTTTTCTTTTATTGAAGGCTGAATTTTTTTGTACTTGTATTTCGGACACTTACGTGTATATCCACAACTCCACAACTAAAACGCGTACTTTGCGTACTTTTTCATACTAACAAAGTTTGTTCTAGGTATAACATGGAGCGTTTCGAGTTTATATGTAAAAACAAAAGTGTACATAAACTGATTCACACTTCCGAAACCAATACCCCTCGTGACATAGGACTAGACTACCCTAGCTAACCTACTGAGCAATCGGCTAGCTAGCTAAGTTGTACAACTTAGGTAGCTGCTAAGTTGTACCTAGCTAGGTAGCACTTCATGACCCACATAGCTACATGTCTGCGCTGGTGCTCGGCAGTGCTTATGTCATTCCTCGAGCTTTGTCGGGCATGCCGCGAATGTGATGCAATGTCCGGAGCACGACCCCACGACACTAGTGATATCTTTATGAACTTAATTGTGCCTTAGTGTCTAGTGGTTAGGCATTAAAGCTTATTAAACTGTGCGATGTTATAGCTCAGTCGAAAGAGTCTGAACTTTATCTCAATGTATATCATCTGAGTAGTCACATCTTTTCTTATCATAATTCATCTTTAACAGCTGATAATTGCACTGTTTTTTTATTCGTTTGTCTTATAAATGGGTCACAGACCATTGCAGACTTGTTGGAAAGAGTGATCCCAGTCCTGGAACGCAAAGGGAAACTGATGGATTTTATTCAGTAAAATTCTTAAAAGCAAACTTATTGTTATCTCACATTCCAAACAATTGTTTAGTAGATGCAAGAATCGCCAAAGAGGAGCTTCTTTGGCGATTCTTACATTTTTAAACCAAGTAATCACGAGAGTAGATATATTAAGAGAGGATAGGATACCTAAACGAATATTATTACTATGCATCTATTCAAACTTTTGTCACAGGTCACACATCACATGGATCACACATCTTACAGACAATGACCAAGTGTCATTGTCTACTTCAACCCTAGAGTGGGAGGAGTTATAATCATTGACAATTTCTCATTGAAACAAATTCCAGCCTTGAAAAACGTTATTTAGAAAGCTTCGTCTGATATAAAAGAGCTTAACTTTAATAAGCTAGAGACGTTTAACGTTAAATTATTTATTTCTCGTTTATTTCAGTATTTACACATACATATAGTCCAGTAATTCCAAGTTGAAATATAATACAGCATAATTTATTCATCATTTCTGAGAAATCCTGTTTACAACTTTACTTATAGTGACCTAATACAAAATGGATTATGTTGAAGTTGAAAGTGAGTTGAGGAAAAACGAAGCTTTAGTGAACTGCTAAAGCTTTAGTGTGGGACACATGAAAAATTAATCGTTTTTAGGGTGCCGTAGTCAACGTAGTTAAGGAACCCTTACAGTTTCGCCAAGTCTGTCTGTCCGTCCGCGGACAATCTCAGCGACCGTTAGCACTAGAATGCTGTAATTTAGTACCAATATGTTTATCAATCACGCCGACAAAGTGGTAAAAAAAAAATTAGGGTACCTTCCCTACACATAAAGTGGGGAGTGATTTTTATTTTCATTTCTACCCTAACTTGTGATAGTAGAGGTATTGTTGGATTGTTATTTAAAAATGATAAGGGGTCGCTTAAAATAAGTTTTGAAGCGCTCCAAAATAAATTAATATGTGGGTTACTTTGCGCTGTTAAGTCGTAGTTTAAGGGTTCTGTCAATTGTGAGTTTGTGACGGACGGGAAACTACGAAACCCTACACTGAGCGTGACCCGACACGCTCTTGGCTGGTTTATTAATTACATATTCGCGAATGCGCTCATAGGTTTTCCCTAGCAGGTGTTTAGTTCTATGTGGGAAGTATGCTCGACGCGTCGGCAGTGTATTATAGCACGTATCTGTAGCACCAGTGTCTTGCATTGATGAGCAGTAAGTGCGTAAGAGAAAGCTCATTAGCGATTCTCTAACACGAGAGATGACGATTAACACTTGTGAAGCGAAAGATAAATAAACGCCTTTTAGATCCCCATTTAAATGAAAATTTTCTACATGACTGAATAAATCGTGTGTCGTGATAGCTCAGTGGTTTAAACACGCGTCTAGCCTGAAAATGCGGGACCGAAACTGAGCAACAACCAATGTGAATGTTTCAATTCGTATGTATTTTTCTAAATTTGTTTTTAGGCCATTAAGTCAAACACCTCTTGCTTCAGAGAGCATGTAAAGTCGTTGGTCTTAGTTGTCATTCGTATGTCTTTGACAGTCGTTTCACGCTAAACGTCAGAAATTCTGACAATCAGTCAAATCAAGGAGTATGGTGTTATCCAGGAAGTGGATTGCGGAAGTCTGATATGTTAGACTGGAACCAGAGTGAACCTAAGCTAGTTAGTTGGGGAAAGGATATGACAACATGAGTGATAAAATCAAATCAGTGACTGTTGAGAATGCTAGTTGACCTTATTTTTTTGCAAAGGAAGTGTATGTACTCGTACTTACTAACCTAGTTTCAATTAAATTGATTTACGACCTATTTTGCAATCGTATTCAAATATTACCTGTAAATGCATTTGCCGCAAAAAATATTGAGCCAAGCTCATTTGTCGTATTGCCAATTTGTTGATATAAATCAAGCTTGTGAAGGCGGTGTAACTGTATGAAATCAAATTACATCAGTTTGTGTAGTCTTGTTTGGGATTGAATATGATTAGATATTTGGATGCGTGGGCTCACAAATAAACATACGGAACCATTTTATTTGAAACGCATTTGAGAATGGTTGTGGTTGATATTATCAAGTTATCATCATCATTTCAGCCGAAAGACGTCCAGTGTCACCACACCGAACCGATATGCACAGGAGAATATTGCACCATTGGATAACCGCTTTAAGATTTAAAAAAAACCCTCACAAAGTCATCGGTATACCTGGTGGAAGGTATTTCAACGCTACATCTGTCCACTGCCATTTAAGTTTAGTGATTCTTCGACCTATGTCGATAAGAATTGCCAATCTTAAGTGGCCATTGGGTAGGGCACATTGCTCGCAGAATGGATGGCCGTTGGGGTTGAAAGGTTCTGGAGTGGCGACCGCGTACCGGTAGACGCAGTGTTGGAAGGCCACCAACAAGATGGACCGATGGTGCACAGGACCGTTTATTATGGCGACAAATGGGGAAGGATAGGCCTTGCCCAAATGTCCAGCAGCGGACGTCTTTCAGCTGAAAAGATGATGATGATGAAGTCGGTAACCTTGGTTCTCTTATATCTTTATTCCTAATGCGATCACATAAACTTTTGTCTTGCGACACGGTGTGTTGGATGAGAAAACACCGCGCAACTTCCCGAATGTTGTCTAGTTGTGTCGAATTCGACAATTGAACTCTTTTTCGAAGTTAGACGTAGACAACACCATACCACCTATGTAATTGAAACTATCGAGTGAGTAACAGCTGAGTGACACAACTGCACAGCATTGTAAGCAATGTCCGGGACATCTTTTCGTATTGTGTCCACGTGTTAAATGGTGCAATTGTCGCTACAGCGCGTACATACGTGAAGTGGTGAAGCGCAAGTCGTTTGTCTCGCGGCTGTTTACAAACACATGTGCATACTGCTCTATTTGTAATTGGTATCAGGCTGTAACGGCAGCGCTGTGGTGATCTCATCAGAGGCAAGTATTCGAGAAAGCCTCGAATTATCTCACATAGAATAGCTTACATAGAGGACTTTATAGCAGCAGTGTGCAGCAGTGTGTTTAAGCACACTTCGTTAAAGAATTGAGTTTGAGAGTCTGAAATTAAATTTTATTTAATTTTGACATCAAATTAAGACTAGTTTACATAAAGTAGGTAGGTAGTCGTAGTCCCCAGTGTAGAAATAGATGACTTACTCGTAAAAAATGATTTGCAGATTTGCAAAAAGAAAAATTTTGCTCAAAAATTGGCAACTCACTTTCGTTCCAGCCAGAGTATTAGAATTTATTTGATGATTTCCTACATGAAAAAACAAAAGTGGCAGTAGAGTGATCAAGTCTATACAGACTTGATCACTCAAAGGCATACACCTTTGAGCTGTAATATGTAATATTTCGCCGGTATCTTTTCTAACATCAATTTAACCAGTTGTCGTTAAATAACTAGGTTTGTTTTACTTCATATCTAACTGGTCAGGGAGCCTATAAAGTCAAGAACTTACTGAGTGATCTGAGATAGCGAAATTTAATTAGATTTATATTGAGATTACTATCGTGGAACTAGTTCAAGTGTGAAGTAATGAATGTAGATTATAGATTTGTTAATATCTCGATCAGTATAAACGTACAAGCGTCATTCATTTTCTGGCCCATACTATGTAGATAAGTTTAAAAAAAAACTTTTCCCTCTTAAGAGCGGACAGGGAGGGTAGAATTTATACATATGGACTAGCTTCAGCCTGCGGCTTCGCTAGCATTAAACCAGGTTTCTGTATACAAACAACAATTTCATTTTCTTTTGTTAATGAATTTTGGGAAATCTTCTCTTAGTGTCTATGACATAAAAGAAAGCCTTGTGCTTGTGTTGTGTTTTCACGTTCTTGATTCTAATAGTTTCGGCTGTGCACACATCAATGTCCGCCAGTCAGTTTCTCCTTTTATATATTCTTACAGACAAACCTACGACTACTTCATATTTTAACATTTTCAGTTCCAGTCTTTTAAAATGTAAGCATCAGTTTTGGGGCCAAGGGTTCGTGTCTGAAAGGAAGGCTCTAGCCCTGGTATAGATGGCGATGTAGGAACGGGGTAGGTTGTTTAGTCAGTAAGAGTCAGACACTGGACAAGGGCGGGATTCGTCATTGGATGATTTTTCCCTACCATAAAAAAAGCATCAGTTTTATAGATACGTTTATGTTTCTAATAAGTAGTTTGAAAACGTTTAGCATGTGCTAAATTTAAAAACTGCCAGAGGTTGTTATCAGTATATCTGTGCATATAAATGACAAGATAAGACTTAATGTAGTCGCTTACTTTCTTCATCACGTAGCTTAAGTGTCAGCTGTCAACCTTTGGGCATATTCTATGGTAATGTGTCTTGTCGCTGTAACATATCCTTGGAGTTAGTGCCGACCATCGATAGCGGTTTAGTTTAACACACCTTTATAATGCCTTGATCACATGGACCGAGTAAAAGCGAGCGAGATTAAGCGAGTTGTACAGATAAGTACTCGGCCCAGAGCACTGTCCCGCCCGATTGCTCGGTACACGTACCGAGCAATCGGGCGGGACAGTGTTCAAGGTATGACCGCTGGAAATATGATAATATGAACGGATTTCCTCTGTTTTTAAGGCCAATCATCAACTGACTTCTTCCACACTAAGGAAAAACGTGGTAAAAGAGATTCGCGCATATCAGACTTTTACTGACTAAAGTTCACTTGTGTCCTTCAGTTGCCCTTTGCGTTCTAGAGTCACGATCGCTGTTTCAAAGTTCCCTCAGCTCAACGTTAAATACGTTTAGGCTTTAACCTAGACATAAGTTAAAAAAAATATTGAGAAAAATCCGGTTGTGTTGTTTTTTTATGATGGGCAAAAATGATCCAATGACGAATCACGCTCTTGGGCGGGGCGGGAAACAGTGTCACACTCTTACTGACTAAACAAATCACCCCGTTCCTTCTCTGCCCTTCGCCATGGGGCTTTCCTTTCAGAAAGAGACCACTGGCCCCAGTAGGCTTCGACCCTTTTGCAATCCGGTCGTGCTGTGTGGGTCGGACTAAATCACCGAGGATTTTGTACAACCAATGTGATACATGTAGTTCGATTCCTGAATCGAGTTTTGAAGATTTTACAGATATTTTGACTTTATTTATGCTATTATCACGACCTTGCTTGATGCCAACAAATTTGTCTGCCAGTTTGTTCAGGCCAATCTTCGAAATGGCTGGTCGATTTCGGTGGTTCTTGTACTGAAAGATATACAATGTTGATTTTATAAGAAGTAATTTAGACTCTTTTTATAATAGGAAAAATATTGGGGCTCCGCGCAAATGATTGATGCAGCAGGGTCGAAGTCTATTGGAGCCACGGGTTGTGCGAACGAGTTGTACGAACCCTGGAATGAAGGGAAAGAAGTAACGAGAATTCGTTTTAGTCATTAAAAGTCTGACATGCCTTCTCCACGCTTATGGATGATTTCCCACCTAAAAAAAAACTAGTTCTTATTAAATAAAATAAATGACAATCTACAAAATTAGCCTATTTTTGAAAACCTAAACTTAATCCTTAAATAGACACCATCGTAAACATTTTCAGTTTGTTTCAACTTAAGAAACAAACGGAATTGATTTCACAAAAACTGTCCACTGAACAACACGGTACATTGATGTAGATTATATCTAAGTCTAAGCTAGGGGCACAATGTCGCATTATTTCTTAGAATTATTGTCAAGGAAAGCGTTTAGGTTTGTTTGACGACAGAATATAAAGCAGAGCTGCGCTGCTGACGCAAGGCGCGCACTGTGACGCATTCCTAACAGCAATGAGGTCAATAATTTGAGTCAAGGTATGTGCACCACTTTTTAGCTACAAGAGAGTTTTGTGCTGCATTTGAATTTCAGATTTGGACGTGAAATGTGAAATGTTAAGTAAGTGGCGCCGGCTGGTGACGATTTCAATGAATGTTTAAGTTGTGGAATCTGCAGACTTGCAGTCAAGACCGTTTGTTGTATGGGAGTCATACTAAAACATTTATTTTGGTCTGTTTTTAGTGCTTTCATAACATTTGAAAATTTCAGCTGTCTAACTATCACAGTTCATGAGATACAACTTGGTTACTGACAGACAGGTAGACGTACAGTGGAGTCTTAGTACTGTTTTATCCTTTGGCTTCGGAACCCTAAAACTGTTTTACCTCTGAATTCGGAACTCTAAAACTGGTTTACCTCTGATCAAAATCAAATCAAATAAACATCTAAATTCAACATAGCACTTTAAAGATTTTATTGCTATAAGATTAGCTACAAAACTTATCCAACAGCCAATTACTGCAGCAAATATCTACAGAGTACTTCGTAAATTACAGCTATTTAACGAGCGCAATATTTGCTCAGCCTTAACCCGTCCAACTTTAATAAAATTAACTGCAATAATTATATGAGAGCGGTCGTTTCCTGTCTGATATGAAGGGTCAAAAACAATGACCTTTGCTTTTGTTTTATTTATTTTGTTTTTTTTTTTTGCGGAACAACACCTTAAGGCCATAAGGCTATGGTTTGGTTTGCGAAAGGGAAACTAGAGATCTTGAAGCGTAAAGCCAATAAAAACAATAGAAATGGGCTTAATCAGAAAAAGTTTGACAAGCCTCTAGCTATGCCCTAGAGCAAGAGAAGACATTAGATGACTTCCCACCTAAAAATGATGATGACGCCATAGGGACTCTGGAAAAGGGTCGAAGCCTAGGGTAGGAACTAGTGCGATGGGCAGAGAGGGAACGGGTTTTTTTTTTGGGAACGGGATGTTTAGTCAGTAGTCTGTCAAGAGTCTGACACCGTTTCCCGCTCCGCCCAAGAGCGCGATTCGTCATTGGATGACTTTACCAACCTTAAAAAAAAATGTGACGCCATTTTCTACAAAAGATTTTTCCTTAACACTTCTAAGAACTATTCAATTACATCAGAAAAAGAACCAAAAGACACATGAATGCTTCTCTTTAAACGGCTCTTGCAGAACGAACGCTTCCAACATTTTAAATAGCCGATCGAGGCCAACATTTTAATAAAACCTCGTAAAAGAGTGTAATGACAATTTGTAGGTTGCCATTAAGTACAGATTTCTGGATTGGGACCGGTTTTCCTGAGGTTGGTAGGCTATAGTGACCATCAGAGAGGTTGCTTTCGGAAACAAAATGCACGTAAATAAATACAAAATGGGTAGATTTCTATAATTATAACAGCAAGCATGGGGTATTTATCACGATTGAAAATAAGGTTTCTTACACTACCCAGAGAAATTAATTAGATTAGAATTAATAGTGGTTAAGCGCGAACCTATCCACTGTTACTGACTGAAATGCACATCCAATTCGAATGTATTAAAACTTTATTAATTTTCCTGTTATGTGTGTATTGAAAAGACATCAACGAGTGTGAAGGCAGCTTTTTTATTTTTTTTAACAAGTAAACTAAAAATACCATGACGTGTGAAATTGTCCGGCGTGGCAACGTTGGAATGGGGTTTTTTTTTTTTTATGGTAGGTGAAAATCATCCAATGACGAAACCCGCTCTTGGGCGGAGCGGGAGACCAGTGTCAGACTCTTACTGACTAAAAAACCTACCCCGTACCTTCCTTGCCTTATTTCTGGAGTCGAGGTTACAGTTTGCACATACCCTCTAGGCTCCAGGAGGCTTCGACCCTGAAGGGCCCCTGCAGTTTGCTGACAACTCCTTGAGACGCGCGGGAACGGTGCGCGCCGTTGACGACTTGGAATCGGTCTTACCAGACGATCGGACGGCGAGCTACCCATTGCTCACCGTCCGCGAGCCAGTGTCTACGGTGGCCGGATATCGGCAGGATCGCGGCGGCGACGGCTACGGCGAGTACGCCGTTGCCTTTGCCTTATGCGGTCGGCCTCCTCCTTTACGAGCATTACTGCTTCGCAGAAGGAGGCGACCGCCTGCCATTCCTCTTCGCTGCGGACTATGGCCTGAACCAGGGCCCGGCGCGAGAGGTCGCCGCCGCCGATCACCCCCACGAGGACACGGCGCTGCTCTTCCCAAGCAGGGCACACCTCCACCGTGTGCTCCACCGTGTCCTCCGGGCTCGCCTCACAGTGGCGACACCCGGACGTCTCTTCCGCACGAATCCGGTGCAGGAATCTCCCGAACTTCCCATGTCCGGTGAGAACCTGCGTCATGCGGAAAGTGAGGACGCCGTGAGGTCTATCCAGCCACGCCTCAAAGAGGGGCACTACCGCTGAGATTACGGTGTGCCCAGCGCTGGGTTGCGACAGTCGCTGTTTCCACTTCACCATGAGATCTCGCCGGAGCTCCTTCCGCCACGCCTCGACATGTTCGGGCAGCGGATCTTCGCCCCGGCGTTGCATCTCCAAACGTTGGAATGCGGTAGGTTGTTTATTCAGTAAGAGTCTGACACTGTTTCCCGCTCCGCCCAAGGGCGGGATTCGTCATTGGATGATTTTTACCTACCATAAAAAAAGGCGTACGAGCGAGAAACTGCTGAGAGTAAGAAAGCTTCAGTTTAGGTCGTAAAATGGATCGCGTTAAGAGCCCGTGGTAGGGATTTTAGTCATTTCTTTATTTCGGCAGATGTCCCCTGAGGAAATTTTAAAAGTGCTAATATATGAGTAGTCGGTATTTTCTGAGTCATCACCGATACACACAGTTGTAAAGCATGTCACAATATTAGTACATGTGCGTGTGTTTGTATGACTAGTAAAAGGTCACGTATATTCCACGCACGCGCTGAAAAGGTCACACGCAACGAGCCTCATATATACTGTCGAACTTTAAAGATATCGATAAGCTATAATATCGATTGTTTCCACAAGATGTTGTCGATATTTTAATTTTTTTTTTGCTATATACGATAATAATATTAATATATTAAAAATAGAGAATTTTTTTTTCACAAAAAAGCAAAATCATAAAACCAATGCTTCTATATTTTAATGTTACTATTTTTTTTACAATTTCCTAAAAATTTCAAAATTTATGTTATTACTAGCTTTTGCCCGCGGCTTCGCCCGCGTGGGTTTGGGGTTTCCGGGATAAAAAGTAGCCTATGTGCTATTCCGGAGTGTATCCTATGCCTGTGCCAAATTTCATTCAAATCCATTCAGTAGTTTTTACGTGAAAGAGTAACAAATATCCATACATCCATACTTACAAACTTTCGCCTTTATAATAGTAGTAGGATTTTTTCCATTCAATAAAATCTGATCAGTAATGATTTTTGATCGATAAGAACATTCGATACATCTTTACATCGCTACTCACACTGCGACGAGAACAAATCGAATTCATTATAATAATTGAACACACAGTCGAACCTTATTGCTTCAGACGTCTTATTTACGATGTCTGCTTATCATATCATTTATGTAATAACAACGTTGAAGGTGTAAACTATATTTAAATGCTAAAAACGACTTAAAGGTTGTCCTCGTAAGTTGTTCGGGCCCGACTGTACTTAAATACTGCAATAATGTAGGTATACGACTAGTTAATGTGTGCTCAGACGATAGGCCACTTGCTAAACTTATCTTGTTTGAATGTAGAACAGTTATGTATCTTCTAAAACCTTCAGTTTTCCAATTTACTTTATGGGTTCATGCACGGTTCAAATAAGAACTGTATTTATTTATTTATTTAAACTTCATGTACAGTAGTGGTACATAGGTGGACTTAATGCAACAAGGCAAACTGAACTGTGCATCTAAACTTTTATTTTAGCCAATGCACCCGCGATATATTATTAAAAATATAAAAGATATAAAATAATTTTCATCCAATAAACAGACAGGTGAAGGTCGTTCTTAATCGTATCTTAGATTAAAAATACATCTGGGATGGGGGCAGCTAGATATTATAAATAATTCAGGTCCCCAAGGTATCTTGGGGATTTTATCATTAAAAAAAATGTAAATGACACAATTCGTATTGTAGGGAGGTTCCTGTCTCTGGAGCCCTAACCACCGTAGCTTGGACCCTGCTCCTGACACCGGCAGACTACTGTTTTTATATATATGTTTTTTTGTGTGTTCATAAAATATTTAAAATTTTAAAAATATATATAACAAATAAATAAAAAGGATTATATTATACATCTTGCCACCCAATGGAATTTACTAATTTGTGCAAATCATATTGTGACGAGTTTACAACAGCCGATCTTGCCAAATCCACCTTTTAAATCTTCATACTTGCTATCTTTACCTTAATTTTGAGTTAGTGTTTTGTTGCAATGTGTTCGATTGAAGATCAATTAATAGGTGTGGTAATTCAAATGTGCATCATATTCGTAGAAAAAAATGTTGTACACAAGATTTCCCAAGTTTCGCAATAGCGGGGCATGGCATGGGATTATTTATTCAGAACTGTGATCTTGAAACGTAGCGAGCCATTACGTGTGCTGCTTAGGAATACGTGATTGGTTTTGATCCGCTTACCCACTGAAGTAAGTGGAAGTAGCCGAAATAGTAATAACTGAATTAAAAATTTTAACCTGAAGTCAGACTAATCCCTGTTGACTTTTAGAAAGACCATTGATTTTTATTTAAAAGTATAAAATTATCTGAAAGATCAATAAAACAAAATTAATTAATAGTAATATGCGTGGCAACCATGCATATTACTATTAAGAACCAAAGAGCCAAAACGGCCAGACCTACGTTATTAGTCAAAAAAATGAAAGTTTTTCTCTGCATCTTTCCTATACAGAGAATGAACAGCGACTATAGTTTGAGTTGTGGTTACTTGTGCAGGTGACAGGTAGTAAATGTGTACAAAGTAGTACCTTGAATTCGATAAAGTATATAGCGCAATTTTTTATACTTTCTTTGGGATAATTAGAAATCTCGTCATCCGTTGCCGGACATTTATGACAGTTGCTACTCAATGCCAGACACCCTTTGACTTTAACAAATTATAATTAAACTTTCGTTAGAGTTTACCAGCTTTTATTTCAGCTATAGACGCTGGTCGTTCTTACCTGTATTAATAGGAGACATGCACAGAAATTTTTTATTTTATAAAATAATCGTAGGTTCTTTTCTTCTCTCATTAAACACTTATAAAAAAAATAACTATAAAAATTATAGAATATAGCAGCATTTTTATTTCACGAATTCCATAAAGATTTCCTATTTCTGGCTACACCCATCTGTAATCTGTCGGTTATCTCTCACCATCAGCTCAAGAGTGTTGGACTCGGAATGCGCATATTAGCAGGCCACAACACACGCGCACTCCATTGCGCAACAATTGGCAACCTTGTGAAGGACGCGCGTGCGCTCGCCAGGAAAATGGACGCCGTCACTTCGCACGCATTTTCATGAGCTTACGCTTTGCTACTAGGGCGAGGGTAGTTCAAGGGTGGACGATTGAGGTTGCCTTCGATTTGTGTAGCAGTGAAATAATGCGTAGATGTTGCATAATGTAGAATTAAAATATGATGTAAAAAAAAATGTTGTTTTTGTAGTTAACATAGACCTACTCGTAAGAATCATATATTGATAAATTATGAAACTGAATTATTGATATTGAAAAAGTTCTATTTATAAAAGAATTTTAGTTTACAAAAGTATTTATTTTTTATCCATACTATTTTAAATCTCGTCACTTGGTAAAGGTGATCTACATTTCAATATTGAATTACGAGTACCGATGAATCAAAACGGAATTGGTAAACGGCTGCCTACGTCTTTGGTCCAATTTTATTGACATTTCGTTTGCACGGTCGCCTGTGACTTTGTACATTAGGCAGCTCGCCGCACATATTGCTCATGCCTGGAGACAGGACAAAGTCGGGCTAGCTTAGTTCAAGTTTGGTATGTTTTATTGCTAATTTTCGTCCCTTGAGCTTCTGAGGTCTGAACTCTAACTTCGCAGTATCATGAACGTATTTACACAAATAAAGACAGTTTATTTTATAACCAGTATGTAAGTTCACATTTTACTTTTAACAATAACTAGCTTTTGCCCGCGGCTTCGCTTCCGGCAATAGAAAAATGTGATAAATGAAGAACCGCTCGAAACCATCTACTAAATAGTCCGAAAAAAAACCTAAAGATTTGGTTTGGATAGGTGATCCCGTTCTTGAGTTATAAAATAGCATCGAAAAGTGGCATTGGTTTTGATATAGTACCTTGATACACCACGTTGAATAGTGTCGACGAACTAGCTAAAGATAAATAAATGCAAACGTTATTATAGAGAGCGAGATTTAGTCTAGGGCAAAACTTGCCAACGTCTACCGAGTCACACAGATAGGAAGTCAGCTCATAAAATAGGTTCCGTTGGTACAATCTCGCCTCAGAACACAAGACAAGATTAATATGGTGTGCCACACTTTGTCGCGACCTAACGACTTACCATTAGTAGTCAGTCAAAATAGTGCGCGACCTCCGTCCTTGCGAATACATTCACCCGAGAAAACTGTCCTTTGTCATGTAAATTGAGAGAGACAGACAATATAAAGATAATGAGAGAGTCTTACAAACCGTCGCAGTTGAAATAACCGTATTTGTACCTGTCTGCATTAGTTTTCAGTTGTCTGAACGTAGTTTGCAAACTTGAAAATTTTTAAGAAATCTATGCATATTTGTCAAGTTTTTTAGAGCTATGTGTACAAAAATATTCAATAGCATGTATTGTGAAAAGTTTACTGTTCCTATTACACAAGTCTTAGTCTTGAAATAGTCTATGGAAAATATCTTGATTTTTTTTAGTGGGGAAAATCATCGAATGTCGAATCCCGCCCTTGTGCGGAGCGGGAGACAGTGTCAGACTTCTACTGACTAAATGACTTAACGTTCCTTCTTGCCCTAGTTCAAGGACACCAGTATTCCACTTTCGCATCAACCTTTGGCCCTTGAAGGCTTCGACCCTGCTGGGCCACTACAGTTGCTGACAACTTCTTGAAATACCTTGATATGTAACCTTAAAAACCATTTTCTAGTTTATAGAAATAAAGATATTATATCAAGCTCGCACAGACTAGTTTATTCATTACAAAGGATGTGTTTTGTTTATGTGCAACAACATGTAATTTCGTAATTGTAACAAGTTATACGTCCGACGAGCCTGTTTGAAATGTCGACGAGTGTGCGCCGAAGTAAACTAGACCATTATTGCTGTTTAGACTGATTTGTAACGGGTGACGAAATTACATGTTTGTTAATTTGATAAAATGGCAACAACACAAATTAAACAAAACTTACATGTAAACTATAAATAAGTACAGGTTTCGTTTAATTCGGAAAACGATGACAGTATTTAACTAGCCAATCATCGCAAACCGATGCCTGTCCTTTTGGGATTATACGAAAGAAATTGTGAGACAACGGGAGGAAACTATAGTTCGTTTTTTAATTTTAGACTACGATTTGACAACTCAGAATGTCACACTCTAGAAATATGTTCCCAATTTTCTGGAATTTGACATTTTAAGTTGTCAAATCAGTTGACAATATTTTAATACTAACATTCGCTCCTCCTAGAGCACAAGAATTTATTTGATGATTTTCCACCACATAGAAGTAGCCGATCGTTCCTTGAAAAAAGAAGCGTCTAATATAATTCGATCCAATATTTGACAGTTTTCGTTTTACATCTAAAACCTGTCCATTATACACAAATGCTAAAATTTACGATAGTCTAAATGGCAAATGTTTAGTGGTGGCAGAAACAAGACAGATCCGCAATTGATGTTCTTTGAATGGATTCAACACTGAAATTGTTAATTACAGTAACTGTCGTCACCATGACACGCAGTGACTAATTGCAGACAATGAACAAGTGTCAATACACGTTCAATATACATGGAGCCTTGAGCCTCGTGGATCACTTCATTCACGCAAAAACGTAAACCACCCATTATTATGCAATCCTTGTGTCCACTTCACAAATATGATCCTTTTAGCGGCATTTGAACCGTGAAGATCAGCAAACACAATTCCTGAAAAACTCGTTATTTCGTGAATTGAGCGAAGAATCGGTGTGACCGCGATGTTTCATAGGCCAAGTGTGTTGCAAGTAGCGCATTGTTTACGTGGCATTGTCCAGTCGTCCCATCGGCCGCTCGTACGTGCGTACTTGAATATATTTAAATTTGGAGATGCCACCAGGATGAAGCAAGCGCTCCACCAACTACTATAAATGCCGTTAGTGTCAAACTAAGGGTACAGTTCACAGCTCTAAGCATCCCTGAACACATCTCAACAAGCAGCAGACATGGCATTCAAGGTACGGAGCGCAGTGCGATCTGTGAAGTGCAAACATAAAAGTGATCGTGAAAAAGTGATAAGAACTATTAAAAGTGATAAAAGCTCAGTTTTCAGAATATAGAATAAATAAAAATATTAGTGATGAAGCAAGTAATACCGTGAAAAAGGAAACAGGATATCTCTTAATAAATTGCGCATTTCTATTACAGTTGGTGGTCCTCTTCTGCCTCCTGGCTATCGCTCACGGCAGCGCAGTGCCCGCCGTCGCGTACGCGGCGCCTGCCGCCGTCGCAGCCAGGCTCGAGGAGTTCGACCCCTTCCCGCAGTACAACTTTGGATACAATGTAGCCGACTCTCTCACCGGTGACTACAAGAGTCAGAATGAACAGCGCAACGGAGACCTGGTGCAGGGACAGTACTCGCTGGTGGAACCTGACGGTACTCGCCGCGTCGTGGACTACTCCGCCGACTCTGTGAACGGGTTCAACGCAGTGGTGCGTAAAGAGCCGCTGGTGGCTGCTGCTCCTGCTGTTGTCGCCGAGCCCGCTGTGGTGCCCGCTCGCTTAGCCGCCGCGCCTGCTGTTGTCGCCGAGCCCGCCGTTGTGCCCGCGCGCTACGCCGCCGCGCCCGTGGCTGTTGCCCAGCCTGCTCCAGTAGTGACCGCTGCGAGGTTCACGGCTACACCTGCCTTCGCTCGTTACGCCGCTGCTCCTGTGGCTGCAGCGGTGGCTGCCCCTGCTCCAGTCTACGCTCGCTACGCCACCGCCCCCGTCGCCGCCGCTCCTGTCCCAGCGTTCGCCCGGTACGCGGCTGCTCCCGTAGCTGCTGCTCCCCTAGCAGCTGCACCCGTAGCCGCCGCTCCCGCGCCAGCGCTAGCTCGCTACGCGGCCGCTCCCGTCGTAGCTCAACGTTACTCCGTCCCTGCTGTAGCGGCTGCTTACAGAGCTGCGTTCACGGCTCCACTCGCTGCATACTCGACCCCTTATGCCGCGTTCACCGCTCCATTGGCCGCGTACACCGCTCCGTACGCAACTCGAGTAGCTGCTGCGTACACTGCGCCAGTGGCTTACACCGCCCCTGCTGTAGCTGCGCCCGTGGCCGCCGCGTACACTGCCCCCGCCCCCACGGCGGTGGCTCCCGCGGGCACCACAGTCCGCGCAGCGCCCGCTAAGCTGGTGCAGGAGCCCGCCGCTGCTGGGTACCGCTACCCTTGAATGCCATACTCTGACCCAAAGATGCCTGTATACCTCGAAAGACTTGATTTGTAAATACAAATAGTTCTATCTTTTTTTTACGACATGAAATAAATCAATGAGATTTTATATGTTTGTTTTTCTAACACCAATGCTGTACAAACAGAGTCTTTTATTCATTCCAGTAAGTTTCTTCATATAAATGAAGAAAATGCGTACTGGTTACGTTTAATTTGATTTTATTAACTTTATGTGCCTGCATTATAAATAGTTTTACCTTTAAAATTTTATAAACTTGGCAGTTTTTAAAAGTTTAAACTTAGATGGACTGAAATAATGATGAAGTTTACTCATTTCAATTACTAGGACAATTACGTTTAATAACTCCAATTCATTACGTTACATAATTTTCTGTCAGCGGCTTTGCACTCGTAATAAAAAGAATCCCTTCAGAATATAAAAAAAAATATTCCTCAGTTTTGTTGTCATGATTAAGTAACAACCAACAGTCAAGTTACATCATTTATATTAAAAAAAAAAAACTGAATTTAGACATTATTATTATTGTTCTCATTAAATCTGGAAGACATTGACATTTTCACCACTACCTCTGTCTTCGAGGAGCTGATGTGATGGTATATCTTAGATTTTAAATATAATAGTTAACTGCACATACTAATATATGCTATTTCATAGAACTTTATCAAACACGAGTTATTCACCCGATACAATGCAAAGTTATTACTATCACAGATATGTACACAGCTGCATCTAATTTCGATACAATTTTGCTTTTGCTGGAGGGGATGGCCAAAGCTCAAGAGTAGGACATTACGGGATAATTTAAAAAAAATGATGCTTGTCAGGGTGTTTTTGCCACAATCACTGCGCCGCTGAAAACATGGTTTATTAGGGTTTCGTAGTCAACAAGAAACCTTTATAGTTTCGCCATGTCTGTCTGTCTGTCTGTCCGTCCGCGGATAATCTCAGCGACCGTTAGCACTAGAAAGCTGAAATTTGGTACCAATATGCATATTAACTACGACGACAAAGTGCACAAAAAAAAAAAGTAATAGAAAATGTTTTGTTAGGGTGCCTACACGTAAAGTGGGAAGTGATTTTTTTCATTTCTACCAGAGCGAATCTTCTTTCAAATAAAAATACAAAAAGATTAAAATCTGTTCACGCAAATTAAAATTACCAACGGGTACAGCGCCATCTCTCGGGAAATTGGGTTACTAATTTTAACATGGGCTACTGGGTTCTGTTACATTGTGAAAAATTTGTGACGGACGGGAAACTACGGAACCCTACAATGAGCGTGGCCCGACACGCTCTTGGCAGATTTTTTTTTAGCTTTTACCCTAAGATTTTTACCGTCTCACCGAGCGTCAGATATGTTCCGAGTCTCAGGTCTACTCTATATATCTCACTGCACTATGTAAAGGGCATTGCCTAAAACTGTGACCGTACTGGAATGCAGTTTTGACAGTTCATTAAACAAACCCCTTTAGCTAATGGCCGTGAAACCATCGCCGACATGGCGTATGAAATTAATTTGTTAGGCGTACGGGCATACCACGCTAATGCGATTACATACATTGAATCGAGTGATTTTTTAAATCGATAATCTGATTCAGCGGCCAAAGTACCTTAACGTTAAATAACCAATATATCTAATATACAGGGTGTCATTGACATGTTAACGCAAACGAATACCATAGATCCAGTACATGATTCTAGACCCCCATTAGTGGAATTTTTGTCGGTTTTTTCTTATTTTTTTGCGATAACATTTATATGACATCCTTTATAAAAATAAGCGGCATTTTTCGTTGTCACTTTATAACTCAAGAACGGGCTCACCCTTCCAAACCAATTTTTCAAGGTTTGTTCGGACTATTTTTAGTAGATGGGTTCATGTGAAGTTTGCACAAAATCGGTTGAGCGGTTGGCGGGTGGCGAAAGCGAAGCCGCGGGCAAAAGCTAGTGACCAATATATTTCAGCATTCTATCCGGTGAGCTATCGTCGTATTTAAGCTCTAGTAGACAAGTTTTGTGACGCTGCGTTCGGCGTAATAAATACCCTGGATTAGCGGCACGACGCAGGCGCGTCGTCTGAATCCAATTTTTGAATAATTAAATCCCCAGATGTATGAGAATAATTCTGCATTTCTGATTCTGCAAAAAAAAGGTGTATCTCGTATTTGCGGGGTTGGATTCCCTATCATAATATTGACCAATGTTTTAGGCGAGTTCAACCTACACCTGATGGTTTCCGTTACGTATCTGGATCAAAGCTTGATTCAAAAGCGGTATTTCTGGGACAGGACTCGTATTGGAGTGGCGACAGCGTACCGAAAGACATAGTGTTGGAATGCTTCCTACAAGGTGGACCAGTGACCTGGCATGGGTTACGGGTATTTGATGGCTGCGAGATGCACAGGACCGTTCATTATGGCGACAATTGGGGGAGGCATATGTCCAGCAGTGGACGTCTCTTTTTAGGGTTCCGTAGTCAACAAGGAACCCTTATACTTTCGCCATGTCTGTCTGTCTGTCCGTCCGCGGATAATCTCAACGACCGTTAGCACTAGTAAGCTGAAATTTGGTATCAATATGTATATCAACTATGCCGACAAAGTGCAAAAACTAAAATTAGTAAAATATTTTTTTTTTGGGTACCTCCCCTACACGTAAAGTAGGAAGTGATTTTTTTTTCATTTTTACTATAACGTGTGATATATTGTTGAATAGGTATTTAAAAATGATTAGGAATCTCGTAAAATATTTTTTTGATAATTTAAATATTTTCGGAAATAATCGCTCCAAAAGTAAAAAATGAGGTGGATAACTTTTGAACCATAAGTTAGTAAATATGAAAAAAAAATCAAAAGTAGAACTTTCTAGGAAAATTATTTTGAACTTGATAGGATGAAAAGTTTTTGAAAAATTAAAAAAAAAACGTTCTGAACTAATTTTGTAATTTAACCGTGTACATACAAGCATTTTTTTAAAACATTTTTGCATATTTCATTATCCTCAGCGAATCTTCTTTCAAATAAAAATACAAAAAGATTATATTCGGTTCACTCGAATTAAAATTACCACCGGGTACAGTGCCATCTCTCGGGAAATTGGGTCACTAATTTTTATATGGGCTACTGGGTTCTGTTACATTGTGCAAAATTTGTGACGGTCGGGAAAATACGGAACCCTACACTGAGCGTGGCCCGGCACGCTCTTGGCAGATTTATTTTCAAATAAAATTAATATTTAAAGGGACTCCTATACATCAAACGTGATTTTCATCTGTATACCAGTGCTGGATATCTGACGCCCTGCAAATGCTGAGATGGTCATCTTTTTGGAGCGGGCACGCTCGGTATACTCTGTACTATCGCGTTCATTTCTGCCTGATCACTTAAAAATATCGCCTGATTCCTGTGACGTGACGCTAAACCAAACCTTCGAAGTTTTTCGTTTCGAGAGCAAGCAAAAATGAAGTTAGCGGTGGTCAGGCGGAAGTGTCTTCGACGGTACTTTTGTTCTTTTTAACTTTGTGATTGTAAAGTGCTTAATCTTTAATTCATCACTCTACGTTTCTACATGGCTTTGGTTGGTGCCAACACAATAGTATTGCTAACTAAAATTCTTGTTTGATCAGTCAGCGTTGACGAAGTAAAGATCATTGCATGTATAAATGTTCTTCCATTAGCAGCAATCTAATATTATTGTTTAGTAAAACTATTTATTTATTTTATTTATGTACACACAAACACTAAAAAAAGAGATAAGAAATACAGAAGAGTAGTAGAAGAATACAAAGGTATTTATTTTACTTATTTAACAATTTATGTACACACAGTAGATAGTAGGAGAAAGAAATACAGAAAACAGGAGAAGTAAGTACAAAGGTGATGCTTATTTCTTAAGAAATCTCTTCCAGCATACCTGCGAAAGGAGAATTGGAAAAAAAAGAGATGAAGATGTGTGTAGACATGAAAGGAAAAGATTAAAGTTACTAATATTACATTTATCAATTAAATATGCAATTATATATATATACATACCTACTATCATACATATATACAAATACATACTAGGATAAATAACTCAATAATACATACTGAATAAAAATACATAATAATAAGCAACTACGATGAAATAGTATGATAGTGTTCTTTCAAACCTCTCTTAAAGACTGCAAGATTTTGGCAGCCCCTAAGATCAGGCGGCAGTAAGTTCCATAACCGTACAGCGTGTGCAGTTAAAGAGTAGGAATAGAAATCGGTGGAGTGGAGTGGGGATTTTAGAAGATTCTTAAAATGCGACCTGTAAGGTGCATCAGAAGGATGGGAGTAGGAAAAGCGTTCCCGCAGGTAAGAAGGAGTTTTAGGGTTGTGAAGGATGTTGAATAAGAGACATAATATGCGAGTGTTCCTGCGAAGTCGAATAGGGAGCCACTTGAGAACCTTGCGAAATCCAGAGACATGGACATTGTCCTCGTGGGGGTGATCGGCGGCGGCGACCTCTCGCGCCGGGCCCTGGTTCAGGCCATGGTCCGCAGCGAAGAGGAATGGCAGGCGGTCGCCTCCTTCTGCGAAGCAGTAATGCTCGTAAAGGAGGAGGCCGACCGCATAAGGCAAAGGCAACGGCGTACTCGCCGTAGCCGTCGCCGCCGCGATCCTGCCGATATCCGGCCACCGTAGACACTGGCTCGCGGACGGTGAGCAATGGGTAGCTCGCCGTCCGATCGTCTGGTAAGACCGAGTCCAGGTCGTCAACGGCGCGCACCGTTCCCGCGCGCCTCAAGGAGTTGTCAGCAAACTGCAGGGGCCCTTCAGGGTCGAAGCCTCCTGGAGCCTAGAGGGTAAGTGAAAATTGTAACCTCGACTCCAGAAATAAGGCAAGGAAGGTACGGGGTAGGTTTTTTAGTCAGTAAGAGTCTGACACTGGTCTCCCGCTCCGCCCAAGAGCGGGTTTCGTCATTGGATGATTTTCACCTACCATAAAAAAAAAAAAAAAAATAAATAAAAAAAAAAAAAAGAGACATGGACATGCTTTTTAAGGTTGAAAATAAAACGAAAACAAATGTTTTGCAATCGCTCTTTGTTTAAAAGTTCCTTAGTGACATCCAAATAACAGACATCAGCGTAGTCGATGATGGGCTGAATCAGTGTTTGGGCAAGGGAGAGGGTTTATATGGTCATTGTAATAAACTAACTCAAACTCCTATATTTTATCATCATCATCAACCTTTTTAATGTTCCCACGGCTGGGAAACCGGCCTCTTCTCTAGGAGAGGGAATGGGCCGTAATCCACCTTGCGTGCCCAGTGCGGGTTGATGGATGTCACATGTCTTCGGTTCTAAGACATGCCAGTTTCGTTACGATGGATTCCTTCACCATTTTGGAAGCAGTGGTGATGAAATAAATTACACAAAGTAATGAGCCTGGCTGGGTTGGAACCCGCGAACTACAACTCGTAAGTCGGGGTCGTTACCACTCAGCCACCATTGCTCCCTCCATATAATTCACGTATACATAAATCGTTTTACGGGTAACATAAAAATGTAAATATCCTAAGAAAAAAAGATTACATCACAAGATTTCCTTATTGCTACGAAAAATAGAAAATGAAAGTTATGTACGATAAGTTTATAACTGTAATAAATAAGTTCTTGACTGTCGCGACCATTGTTTTTGTTTGCGCATTTTTAATTTGTGGTCGTGCGGTGCATTGATGAATGTAAATGTTTACTAAATAGTGTTGGTCCACAACAACGTCTAGCATAATTATTGAGTTACAAAATTAAGCAAACTGATTCACGATTTAGCGACAATACTCGTAGCGATGAGTACATATTATATGTGTACAAAATAGGTTTTTTAATAACGACTACTCTACTAAAAGACCTACCCAGGCGATAAACCGATACTTAGATAATTGCAAGTTTGCATTAGCAAAGTACCTACTAGAGAGATATTGTTGGTGGATCTTGCAAAATAAAAATAATTAAAAGCTCTCATGTATTATAATTATGAAATGTTACAGTCAGAGTCTCTCTGACAAAATATCTGCAATGAAAGATAGAGCGATTACATTTTACAATTTTCCCTCATACTACGTGGCATAGTTCCACCATCGCCGACCCCGCGTCGCGCGCACTATCTACGGCCGCGGCGGCTCGTACGTGCGTACTTGAATATATTCAAATTTGGAGATGCCACCAGGATGAAGCAAGCGCTCCACCAACTACTATAAATGCCGTTAGTGTCAAACTAAGGGTACAGTTCACAGCTCTAAGCATCCCTGAACACATCTCAACAAGCAGCAGACATGGCATTCAAGGTACGGAACGCAGTGCGGTCTGTGAAGTGCAACAGTGATCGTGAAACAGTGATAACAAATATAAACAGTGATAAATGTGGAAAAGTATTCTAAAAAGGCAATTTAGCACGAGAATGCGGAATTAAATCTTTTACCATATTTGTGCCAAAAAGTATTTACTTAACCCGAAAACAATGAGGGCTAGATGCCTTTAGACACATGTAGGCGAGTTATCGTAACTTTACATGTGACTAATGCTTTGCCGTTTTTCTTTTCAGTTGGTAGTTGTTTCCTGCCTATTGGCCCTCGCTCACGGCAGCGCAGTGCCCGCAGCCATCGCCGCTGCTCCCGTCGCGTACGCGGCCGCTCCTGTCGCCGCCAGGCTGGAAGAATTTGACCCCCTTCCTACCTACAACTTTGGTTACAACGTTGCTGACTCACTCACTGGCGACTACAAGAGTCAGAATGAACAGCGCAATGGAGACCTTGTGCAGGGACAGTACTCGCTGGTGGACCCTGACGGTACTCGTCGTGTCGTGGACTACTCCGCCGACTCCGTGAACGGGTTCAACGCGGTGGTACGCAAAGAGCCGCTGGTGGCTGCCGCGCCCGCCGTCGTCGCCGAGCCCGCCGTGGTGCCCGCGCGCTACGCCGCCGCGCCCGTAGCCGTCGCTCAGCCCGCTCCTGTTGTTACTGCTGCGAGGTACGCGGTTGCTCCGGTTGCTGCGCCTGCCCCAGTCTACGCTCGTTACGCCGCCGCAGCCCCAGTAGCCCCAGTAGCCGCCCCTGCTCCGGTGTACGCCCGCTACGCAGCTGCTCCAGTGGCTGCCCCCGTGGTAGCTGCCCGCTACGCTGCTGCCCCCGTGGCCGCTCCTGCTCCGGTGTACGCCCGCTACGCTGCTGCACCTGTAGCTGCCCCCGTGGTAGCTGCCCGCTACGCCGCTGCACCTGTAGCGGCTTACAGAGCCGCGTACACCGCCCCCGTGGCCGCCGCATACTCGGCCTATCCCGCGCCTGTGGCCGCCGCATACAGCGCCGTCCCCGCCGCGCCTGCTGCGTACACCGCGGCCTGGTAGATCGCCACCTCATGACAAACGGACGCTAGCAAACCACTAAAGACTTGATTGTACATACTACTAGTTTTAATTAGTTTTGTTACTTTTTACAAAATGAAATAAATGTTTGAGATTTAAATATGTTATTTTTCAAAAGTATCCATCGTAACTAAATCTAATGGTATAATTACAGAAATATTCAACTGATTAATTATTAAATGCATAAGTAGGACACATAAAATGGTAATTCCATATTACCATTAGCAACACACATACTGAACGACCAATTTTGATGTAGCATATTTAAACAAACACACACAAATATTATATTCTATTTAATTTTAATATTTCCAATTTTTATTACCTACTAATTTGGTAGTGTCAATTTGCTACAAATAGCAAATTGACACATTAGACCTATACCGTATAAGTATGTACCTAAAACCTACAATAGAACAAAAAAACTTGGTTACTAATGTAGGCTGAGGCATGAGAGCCATATCTTTTACATATTTAAATAAAAAACTTTTAAAATAGGAAATATTTACTTGAATTATACGAATTACAATCGTTGGTTTAACCATGTGAAAAACGTTTATTTTTAATTTATTTATAACTACTGTTTTTTTATTTATTTATATAAACTAGTGCTTGAGTTCTAAAAACGATGCAGGAAATTACCGTGAGCGCCAAGCAAATCTTAAAAGATATACTTAGTTGGAAGACAATTGACATCCACCGATCGACACTAAGCTCAATTTGGTTTGACGGCAAACCAAATATATGACCAGGTCATCTAGCTAAGCGAACAATAAAAAGCTGATTTTGCCAAAAACTCTTTCACTCTTAAATAATTTCTTACAAAAACTGCTACAGCGTTTGATTTATAATAAGGAATCGGATATGGTTTTCAGAGTCCCGTACGTCTAAATGAGAAGACAGCCTTATATAATGAATCGTGAGGCAGACAGTCATCGCCTTCTGTCACACAGTAATCACAGAGGAGGCCCGAGACACCAACATAACTGTTCTGTGCTTAAAAAAATACAGAATATACTTAGTTCTTTATTTAAATAGAAGCCAAGAAAGTAGGTTCTCCATACTATCTTTACACCATCATTACATCCCTTTAGGAGCTGAAATTTGAAAAATCCTTTCTTAATGTTCGCCTACGTCATAACAGGAAGTCTTGGGCAAAATTTCACGCTCGGAGGCCCAGTAGTTTTGGCTGTGCGCTGATATTTCAGGCAGTTTCTCCTTTTATATATTTTTAAGGAGATAAATAGATCACAATAAAAGGTTTTGGAAAAACCTATTGAAAATGAGATTCGTACTCGAGGTTGTCTGATTTTTTTTTATATTCATTGGTCTTTTTACAGTAGCATCGTCCGATGCAACTACGAGTATAATCAGCATTTTGTTAATTACTACTTACGTATATGCAGTGAGTTTTTTTTACCGGCAATTAGTGTGATATATAACACAACATTAATTGAAATCATTTAAATCATTTAGGTGCGGTATTTGCACATTTGGTTTTTCCTATTGTTAGTAGGAAGGTACCTAATCAATTGATTGTTTGACCTTTAAACAATTTGTCAAAGGTCATTAATTAAGTCGACGACTTGGTATCAATCAACGGTGGCGCGCTATCAATATTAATAGTTTTGACTTTCTGTCCATGACTGAGTACTGAGTATTACCCCTTGGCCTAATTTCAGAAGAAATTTGTTAAATTATTCAACGTTTACACGCATATGATATGATTTAGAAAGTAGTAGTTCAGTTAAAATGAAAATGCAACCAGCCCATGAAGCCCTAATAAATTAAATAGAAACAGAACAAATGATCATGCTCATCACACAAACATTTATTCTAGGTGGGAATCGAATCCACGAACCCCGGCATAGCAGTAAGGGCCACAGATAACTAGACCAACAGGCCAGTTAAATTAACAAAACAATATCTTATATTTGTTCGAAGTTAGCTTAGAGAGATTTGTAGTGGGGCTGTGGAATTGTTCCAAAAAGTTACTGTGGTTCTAGAATACAAAGGACATCTAAAGGGACCAAAACGGACATACTAGGATTTGGGTAGTAACAGTCTTTTACAGATTAAAAAGTTATTAGCGAGAGAAGGTCTCGTTGCCCCTAGAGCGGGACAAGTCACTTGATGATGACCAAACTCCTTACATCACGAAGATGACCGTGTGTCGGGAGCCACAGGTAAAGCAAGATCGTGGACTGTGAGCCAAGGACAGTTCGCAGTCCGGCCGACCGGTAAGGGCCAAACCCGGGTCGACATGATGGCGTGTTATGTTACACATGCGCCTCAAAGGGATGCCATCAAATTTAATGGGGCCAGTTACTTTTTTCAGTCGCATTAGATTCACAAAGACTTTATGGGATTTATAGATTTTTGTATCTGCAATCAGAAGTGGTATAGGAATACAGGTGTAAACTAGATGAAAATCACACGAGAAGTTACTGGATTTACCTATAAAATTGAGCATGCCTATTTTGTTTATGGTGGGAAAAATCATCTAATGACGAATCTCGCCCTTGAGCGGTGCGGGAAACAGGGTCAGACTCCTACTGACTAAACAACCCACCCCATTACTTTTTAGCCCTCATCGGTTGAACCTTCCTTTCAGAAACCGGGCCGGTGTCCCAGTAGGCTTCGGCCTCTACATTTGCTGACCTGACAACTCCTAGGCGTGCGACAACAGAGCGCGCCGTCGTCGACCTGGCTTAGTCTGGACTGTTACCTGACAACCGAACGGCGAGCTACCCATTGTTCGCCGTGCCCGAGCCTACGGTGTGAGCATACTTATTTAGATGGACATTTCGAAATAACAGGAAAACCAAGAAATATTCGGCAATGACTAATAATTGAGACCCGGAAGGTTGTTTGTTGTTGAATCCATGAAAGCATAGTTCGTGAAACGTAACATGTATCGCAAGAGTCACCGGTGTCTCGTAATTGAAGCACTTTCTTGAATGAGCCGTGCGTATGGACCTCACGTCCCGCGTTACGTGGCGATCGATATATAACGCGGGGGCGAGCCTCGGGAACCACATTCCACATCGAGGACTGTGACCATCCCATCCCACACAAACAGACATGGACTCCAAGGTGAGATACCTACTTATTTAATTTTTTTTTTTAATTTCGTCCTCTAAATTGCCATCCCAGATAAATCACAAAAATAATAAATTTCCAAATATTTATTATTGACAGTGTATTAATTGACAGTTTTTATTTAGTTTTCTTGAGTTCCTTTGATTTTTTTTTAAATAATTTACACGTTTCCAAACAATTATAATCTTATCCATATTGTACTTTGATTTTATATAATAATAATTAGATCTAACTTTTGCTTCATTGCTTTGTTGTATTTATTTCCGGAACGTAATTTGAACTACTGACAAATTTGATACTGACTGATGATGATTTTAATGCGCGGTTGCATATTATCTAGTCTCAATCGAAGTGTGCCATTCTAGTTCAACTTATACGCCGCGTACAATAGTCCTCTTTTGTTTAGCGTTTTTTCTGTTCTTCTAGAACAAGGCTATAATGTCTTCGACATTTAAGATAATGAGAAACGTTAGTCTAACACCGTGTCATTCTCCACGATATCATCTAAGATCTCCTTTATGTAGTCGGGCCCGCGCACGCGCGTTGACCAACGCGATCCATATCGGGACGCTTTGCGACATGCCTTCTTTCTGCCGCTTTCGATTCGACTCGCCCTGCACATAGCAATGAATTGGTTCACTCCGTTTTATAAATGGTTCCATTTCATGGAAGTTAAATTCATGGTCAAGTACGAATATAAAAATATCCTTTTAAACGAATCAAGTTCCTTTATTTTTGTGGCATTGGAGCTTCAGAAATAATTTTGTTGATTACTAATAATAACATATTGCTAAGAACGGCCTTTATTTAGTTTAATTTTAACGTTGTGAGATTATTATTTTACAATCTATTACAGATTGTAAAATCAAAAAAACATTATGCTTAGCATTAGCTATCACTAGGTATGTGACTGGGTCGAAAATAATGCACAATATATTATAATAATTCATACGTCAGTTAGGCCCATTGAAAAGACATCAACGCGCGTACACTGTATACTATCTACTCTTTGATGATCGATTTACTTCAATTTTATTATGCGCGAGTTGTGTTCCATATTGTCGATTACGATATTTTAATAGCTCCAGGAATTGAAACACTGCTGAGTTTTTGTTAAAATTAAAGCACGAATCAGAAAAAATAGTTCACTATTACAAGAGTAACAGAAAATCACATTGTTTGTTTCTATTTACAAATACTGATACTTAAACTTGTAAATACAGCACGGTAGATACTTAATTATCATTCAGTTTAAACAAAACGCAAGCGTACGGCGGCGCGAGCGCATACATCGATCCTATTGTCATTCCCATCGCGTTTAGTTACGAAGAAAGGGTTTAAAGCATGTCGCAAGGCAGTGGACACACTCGCGAACAATGTGACACTTATAATGTTGCAACCTTATCATTATTGTGTAATGGATTTATTGCGTTATTAATACGTCATATTTTATTCTATAGACGTCTTGTCTAGGAGAAAATGTATTGTGAAAAGCAAGTGATTGATAGTTTTTGAGAACTTGGCTGTTAGATAGATATTTATTTTGAAGTAGCCATCAAAATTATAAGTTACAAATTAAGTTACATTGTAGCTTAAATTAACTGTAATGGGTAGCAAAGAGTAAAAAACTTTAATGAAACTTATAAGACTAGACTACTTGACTTCTACAAGTTTGAACTGTCCACATTATACAAAACCAATAAAAACCGATGCATTATTGAAAAATAAGTAAAAGGAGAGTGGAAGATTCGTAGGATGGTTCGATAGTGCACCGTAAAAAGACGTAAGTGTATGTATGTCAACAGCAACTTCATCATCATCATTCTTTGTTCCAGATTGTAGTATTCATCTGCGTAGTAGGTGTGGCAAGCGCGAGCGTGCTAGCCCCCGCACTGCCCCTGGCGCGAGTGGACCCCCTGCCGCAGTACTCCTACGGGTACGACGTGCAAGACGCGCTCACCGGCGACTACAAGGGACACCAGGAACACAGGAACGGAGACCTGGTCACCGGCTCATACTCCGTCGTGGATCCTGATGGCACGAGGAGGATTGTAGACTACACCGCTGATCCACTCAACGGCTTCAACGCGGTCGTGCGCCGCGAGCCGCTGGTCGCTCGAGTCATCGCTCCAGCCCCCGCCCCGCTCCTGGCGAGAGCGCCCGCCCCCGTCTTCGCCCCCGCCCCCGCACCACTGTTGGCCCCCAGGCTACCACATCCCTACTTCTTTTAGATGAATTATTACAATTTTGTTGTTGATATGTTTATGTTTACTATTAGGACCTTTTTATACTATTGTTATTTATGTAAATAAACGCTTTTTGATACCTTTCTTGTTGTGTTTTTGTCAGTCAAGAACTTTAGTTATAGCGTGCAAATTATATAAGCATCTAACCCTCAATTCCTGCATTAAGGTTTTAAAGTTGCGTATTTATGATAAAGTCAACATATCCTTAACCAAAATCTTAGCTCAAAAACTGATCCCAATATTGACCGATGGCAAAATTCAATTTGATAAACATATTGAATAGAACTGAAACTGAGGCTCTACTACGGGCTCGTAACATGAACCATTTGACCTAAACTGAACTGTTAAAGGCATAAAGCAGTATAGCTCCATCTCTCTTGTGCATTCGCACTCTTGACATTTTAACACGTTGTAGTAAAGTTCTGATGTTGAAATTGAAACGAGATTAAATTCCCTTGTTTCTTTATACAATGATCTAATTTTTGTCATGATTAAAAACAACAGTAAAATTAAATCCCGTAATTATATCGTTCAAATTCAGACGAAATTGGAACAGAGCATCGTAATTCAACACAAAAAAGGTCAATACACGCTTTACGATTTGATTGCACTTATTTCACTTAGTTTTGCACACCTGAAAGCTCTCTCCGGCCTTAGTATTTTACGGTAATGAGCGGGCAATGAAATGCCTGACCTACAGTCGACAGAACTTTACTAACGTTATCTGGAATGCAAACATCACACTGCAAAAACCACTCTTATTGCTATGAAAAAAGGGCGTTCTCATTCGAATTACTATAGTCGTGTGGTTGTAGGTACTTCGCGCAACAGCTCGGTGCGCTGGCGCAGGACGCGGGCGCTCGCATTCCGGTGAAGATCGCGACCTTGCCTTGTTTAACCACCTCAATTAAAAGCGAAAGTTTCAATAAACTGTCATATGTTGTACGAGCCTCGATTACCGGATCGGGTTCGTGACGTCACGTCAATCTGAGCACGAGTGGACGCGCGCTGAATATAAAACGAGACCGTGCACTGTAAGCGGCAGTTCGATCCCACAGTTGGACATTATCACTACACAAAATGGCATTCAAGGTACTTTATTAAATCGATCACTTTTTAAATATTTTTTGCATAAGTTTAGTGTTACTAATTTTTTTACTTGTTTCACAGTTTGTCGTCCTGTCTTGCCTGGTGGCTGTTGCTAGCGCTGGTCTCCTGCCAGCTGCGCAAGTGGCGTACTCAGCTCCTGTGGCCTACACCAGCCACGCTGCTCCCGCGTACTACGCCGCAGCCCCCGTTGCCAAGTACGCTGCCCCTGTAGCGTACGCCGCCCCCGTCGCCAAGATCGCTGCCCCCGTCGCATACGCCGCCCCCGTCGCCAAGGTTGAGGCGTACGACACCAACCCCCAGTACAGCTTCTCGTACGACGTGCAGGACGGACACTCTGGAGACTCTAAGAGCCAGCAGGAGAGCCGCGACGGCGATGTTGTGCACGGCTCCTACTCTCTCGTGGACCCCGATGGTTTCAAGCGTACCGTCGAGTACACCGCCGACCCCCACAACGGTTTCAACGCCGTCGTGCACCGTGAGCCTCTCGGTCACGTCGCTAAGGTCGTCGCCCCCGTCGCCAAGGTGGTCGCCCCTGTCGCCAAGGTGGTCGCCCCTGTAGCCTACCAGGCTGCGCCCGTCGCATACGCCGCCCCCGTCAAGTACGCCGCCGCCCCAGTAGCTTACTCATCTGCCCCCTACTACCACCATTAAGTAAACTTATTATTTATTTCAATCCTAAATGCCATAATGTAAATAAATTATGTATTTATTGTACCTAAATAGTTTTATTGCTTACACCATTTTTCTTTGTAAAAGATTTTAAACCTGCTATTTCAAGAAGGCGTAATGGTCTCCGATTCAAGTGACATTATTTAATTTCATATCAACAAGTGACATCATTCATCTTTCAATAAGACCGACCGCGCTCAGAGCTTAGACTCACAGGAAAGTCTAGGTAAACTTATTCACATTGGTGGGATATAATAACTATATATAATTAAATAAAAGACTGTTTGGTTACTGCAAAAAACATATTTAAATAATTTATCAAATAACTATTCTTTAACAATTTATCACATAAATGGACAAGAATTGTGCGTTTTTATGTGCGCCACATATGAATTAAATAACATAAAATGATAACAAGATTCGTGTAAATTAAATATTAAACAATTGTAATCCAGCGACGCCAGACTTGGGCGGCGCCGGCAGCTCCTGCTCGGGTCCGGGAATGACGGAGAGGCCGCGCTGGCGCCGGCGCTTGCGCTCGTAGTACAGGTCGCTCATGGTGGCGTCGGCCTTGCGCGGCAGCACGGAGAAGCGGCGCCCTGGCGGCACCGTCGACATGCGCTTGAACAGCACCTGCGTCTCCACGCGCGTCTCCGGATCCATCACGCCGATGATCTGCCGCTCACGTGTCAACACCGCTTTGCGATCGTCTCCAGTCACCGTTTCTGCCGACATTTCTGCACACTTGTTCAGGAAGGCTTGCACTCTCTCCGGGTCCTGCAATTTCTTCAACCACTCCATAGCTTCTTCCACTTCTATTCGAACTTCGTTTGCGTTACCCTGCTGCATATCACCACTCATTAACACGAAGCAACCATTCATCCACCATGTAATATTTCCCAGGTCCTGAGCCTCTCTCTGGCATCGTTTCGCATAGAACTTAGCAAGAGCGTAATTCTTCTGCTTGGAAAGTAACCGAGCTAATTCGTACATTAGCCAACACTTCATAGTTGAATTTTCACACATATCAAGTGTCTGTTTTACTTTTTGCGTGGCATATTCGATATCAATGAACTTGTATGGATAATTCGCCATAACAGAATCGAAAGAAGTCGGACGACCAACAGGCAAACCCATGAGAAAAGCGATGCGGCGTCGATTGCCGCGTTCGCTGAGGGTGTACGACAGCCGGTGTTGTGAAAGGTATCCCTCTCCAACCGCTCTGTACAACCGGTCTAAGTACAGCTCTTTGTCAGGTAATGTTCTTGGAGTCTTTCCGTCAAGGAACATCTGCATGCGCTCGGCCTGTGCCATCAAATCCATCACACGAAGCTCTCGCATACTCTTCTCAATCTGTTTCAACAAGCGCTCTGCGGTTCTCGCTCCAATTTCTCGTTCCCTCAACAACACAGCTTCCTTGTACTTAGTCTGGTGTTTAGATTCTGCTTTTTCAGCTAATTTTATAGTGTAGTATGGTCTTTGAGCACGCAGCATCTCCTGTCTTTCACTAAGAGATCGTAGTGCTTCTTTCACAATTTCTAACAATTCCTTACTTCCAGCCGAATTAGCAGATTTAATTCGTGGATCTTCCAAAAGCTCTTGAAGAAAAAATTTATCATAAGCCATAGGCCCAAGATATTTCATTGCAAGTACGCGAGATAAGGTGCTAAGTTTTCGTGCCTCCATTTGGGTCAGCTTGTCTTTATGCGCCTCTTTGGGGATCCGGCTCACATGTAATTTTCTTTGAGGCTCATTATCGTCGTGTCCAGCTCGTGCAGCTTCTAGTTGTTTGATCAGCGGTAGAAAGTCCAACATGACATTGCCGGCATTGACCCCGATGCAGTCCTGTATGGTTTCGACTCCCTGGTTGATACCCTCCATGAAGTAGGGTGGCTGGCGGCGCTGGCGCAGGCCGCGGAAATTCATGACGACGGAGCGCTCGAAGTCGGTCATGGTGTACATGGCGCGCGCTTGCATGTTGCGCGCGTTCATGTTGCCGGGCGACAGCTTCAGTGCCAGCTCGGCGTCGGCGTACGCCTGCACGGGGCGCACGGCATCCGCGCACACCTGCGACCGCCCCGTTAGCGTGCGCACATCCTCTGAGTTGCTTTTGAACGCCTCATCATACGACGCCTTCGCTTTCTCGAACTGCTCCAGGCGTCGTAGGTACGCTCCTCTTTCGCGGTACACTGTGAGTGCACCATATAACTGCTTTTCCTCCATTTTGAGTGGTGTAGTAATAAACCTCTACAAATTAAAACACAACACATTGGACGACTGAGTGATTGCGGGACTGACATCTGACATTTCAGTCTGTTTCATAAATCTTCTTTTTCTTTTTTTCTATGTACGTTTGATTTTGCTACAATATTGTCTATGATTTTTCTTTCATGAAGTACTATTTATTTATTTATTTTTTACTTTATCTATAGCGTAACCCGAATCATGTGTCTATACATTTACATATTTGTAAGGATCAAGGATCTTGTAACCCAAGGTTCTTACAATATATCGTACGGTATACTCTAGAAAGAATACATACAATAGTCTCTCTGGCGCTGACAAGTGGTAAAAAAGACGTAACTAAAGAGGTGTGATACTTGGTTGTTGTCTATGTAAAGTAAGCAATTTAAACGCACTACTGAGGAAACCTATTATAGACCTTGAACTTGTTCTTAGAATGATTACATTTTTTACCATTTCTCGCATGTCGACCATTTTAGAGGTCCAGAAACCCACTTTGACTCGATGTCAGGTTACTTTATTGAACAAACTCATACTCATTCTCTTTAGATGTAATTTTCGAAATCTATATTTTCGTCGGTACCTACTTTCTAGGAATTAAGAAAAAAGATAAGTTGTGTGGTATAAAATTTTAATTAGCCATAGTTGTCAGTCACCAGGAACGGGTATATACATGTTTAGACAGCCACAATGGGAGCGGCAGCCGGGTAGGCGAAGGGAGCCGCTGCGTACCGAGCGAGCGGAGCCGTGTAGGCGGCGGCCACCGGTGCTGAGTACGCGAACCTGGCCGCGGGAGCTGTGTACGCTGCTGAGTACGCTACAGGAGCGGTGTACCTCGCGGCCACGACAGGCGCGGCGGCGTAGCGCGCGGGCACCACGGCGGGCTCGGCGACGACGGCGGGCGCGGCAGCCACCAGCGGCTCCTTGCGTACCACCGCGTTGAACCCGTTCACAGAGTCAGCAGAATAGTCCACGACGCGACGAGTACCGTCAGGGTCCACCAGCGAGTACTGTCCCTGCACCAGGTCTCCATTGCGCTGTTCGTTCTGGCTTTTGTAGTCACCGGTGAGTGAATCAGCAACGTTGTACCCAAAGTTGTATTGCGGCAGAGGGTCAAATTCTTCCAGACGGGCAGCAACAGGGGCGGCTACGACAGGCTCAGCGAGGAGGGGGGCGGCGACGGCGGGGGCCACTCCGCTGCTGCGCGCCACAGCCACCACGCATGCGAGGATGACGAACTGAAACAAATCGATTCGTTAAACTCCGTCAATGGTCATCACTAGTCTCATTTAGCGACACATAAGTTGTACTTGAAACATTGACACGGTTTTACGAGGGCGAGACTAGTGCAGTTGCGCAAGAGCATGCGCGGAGAAATTACTAACAAGCCGACGATAGCTCAGTCGTCAAGGACATGCAAGGTGTCGCATCGCGCATTACAATGAGTTAAGTAGTAGTGAGGCAGTCCGGCTTTGTTGAGTACATACTTTTTTAATTAGTTGTGATTTAAACAAACATTATAGTTATGGACGTTACAAATACTAGAGTACTAGTGGCAACAAAAAAGGAATTTTAATTTAATATATTTAAGTACAGCTAATTAGTTTGACTCTTACTAATTAGAAAACTTTTAAGGATGAACTAAGTGAACTGTAACAACTAAAGAAATTAAAAGAGCAATAAACTATTTCTACACATTTTTGAAACCTAATTCAAAATAAAATTAGATAAATATTTTTGAAAGATTTCGCTTCCTGCTAAGCGGAATTGATATTTAAAATTATCTTTTTTAATAAGTTCAGGAGATAATTTACCTTAAAGGCCATTTTAGTTGTTGAGAAGGAGTTTTGGATCGAAGTATTGTCCGACTATGGTCCCGTAGTCTCGAGCGAGGTATATATAGCGGCCACAGGTTGTGACATCCCGGCTCAAGTTCGCGCTTTGTATTATGTGTGCGCATCACTATGGATGTGCACGCAATTGGAAATGAGCTACAATTTGTCAATGGCGGAAAATTCGAGCGCGTTCTTGACTTTTGGCCAACTATTTTGAAATTATAAAATAATATACTTACATCTTTATTTCTCCTGTCGTAAAACGGCCAGATCACGGCATCATATTAATACCTGGTAAGCACAAGCCTCTCTGGGTAACTAAAAACTGTCACTGTTCCAGCCACTTTACTCCAAACAAGAAACCGTTTATTCACAAGACAAGCTTTTAGCCAGCGGCTTTGCCCGCATGAAAATAGGTTTTCACACAAACTTTGGACACGCATTTCATCTCTTTAGGGGGTGAATTTTGGAAAATCCTTTCTTAGTGTTCGCCTTCGTCATAAAAGGAAGGCTTGTGCAAAATTTTACACTCCTAGTCCCAGTAGTTTCGGCTGTGCGTTGATATATCAGTCAGTCAGTTTCTCCTTTTATATATTTAAATATATAAACCCATGCTTGGCCATACTACTTTTTGCAAAATAGTGCGAAGGAGTTGCCGCGGCCCTACAACACAAGGGAAAATGAAGCAACACGGTGAGTTTTAGCTAGTAAAAGTCTTATACTCCCTCTCACTCTACCCAGAGCGGGAGAAGTTATTGAACTACCAGATACCTCGACAAACGTAGTCCTAACTTACATATGAACGGGCAAATGCACGAAGGTTAAATAGTCGTAGTTTTCTGATTTATGATTATAGGTAATTTTCACTATAATTTTCTTATTTTTTTTTTTAATAAACTTGTCCATCATCCAAGTATTACTCAAGTTACGTCGTGACCAACGGAAACAGGGACTCATTTTTATATCTAGGTATAAACTTTTAATATCCATTAGATCCCTTCAAGATTTGAATTTTGGGAAACTCTCTCTTAGTGTTCGCCAACGTTATAAAAGGAAGCTTTGTACAAAAAATTCACGCTCCAAGTCTTGGTAGTTTCAGCTATGCGTAATATATCAATCAGTCATTTTCTTCTTTTATACGTATAGATATAAACAAAAAATAATTCAATAATTTAATTCTTATTTGATAACACATACGACACTGTACTATTGATAGATAATGGTGGTAGACTGGGGCGAAGTCAACTACTGGCGAGAATTTACATCAGCGCTTTACAGCTAGTGGCTGCGACATTTTTTATAATCCTGCTCCTCTAGCCAAACTGTGAACGTTTCGTTAACGTCGAACGCTTTGAGTTGGCCACGCCCCAATTCCTCTGTTGTGCTGGCATCACAGCGCCCAATTTCGAGATTAGAACATGGAAATTGAAGGTCAAGCGTTCGATATTACCGAAATGATCGTAACTGGGATAGGTGGATTGATTTGTTGTTTCGTTTGAATGTACAAAAACTTATAATTCAAAGTTCTATCCTGGTAGAGATGCCTAAGCAGTGTCAATAAGGGTAATGCTCAAAATTAAAGCTTTACCACAAGATTCTGAGCGCCCTATTTGATTCAGTGATGGACAACGTATATTTTAGGAGGAAACAAGTATTCAATGAAACTATTTTTTTTTCATAACAAGCGTTTATAGCAGTGGTCTACTTCTTGACGAGTTTTAATCTACACTAATATAATAAAGAGGTAAAGTTTGTTTTTTTGTTTTTATGTTTTTTTGTTTGTAGGGGGTAATCTCTGGAACTACTGGTCCGATTGGAAAAAATTTAGCAACAATAGAAAGCTGCTTTACTCCTGAGTGACATAGGCTATATTTTATGTACGCGGGCGAAGCCGCGGGCAAAAGCTAGTTACTTATATAATTAAAACTCGTCAAGACGATTCACACGAGCCCAAGCTTGATGTGGTTGTGCCTCTTAATTACAGAGTTCCTATGGCTTCCTCGCGATTCCATTATCAGATCAGCTGCATGTCATCATAATATTGCATTGTCATGCGATTTACACTTGCAAGAAAAATTGCAATTCAATCGGTTGAAGATGTCTGCTTCAAAATTGAGTTGCAAGATTTGAGCCGAACATACATAGTTACATTGCAAGATAATAAAAAGCTTGTAAAAAAAAATATTATTCAATAAATAGTTGTTTATTTCAGTTCGTTATAAAACTAATCACATAAGGGTCTTTAAAAATAGTTAATGGTGGTAGACGGGGGCGGAGTAGGCAACGGGGGCGGCGTGGTACGCTACAGGGGCGACCACCTTGGCGACGGGGGCGACCACCTTAGCGACGTGTCCGAGCGCCTCCTTGCGCACGACGGCGTTGAAACCGTTGTGGGGGTCGGCGGTGTAGTCCACGGTGCGCCTGGTGCCGTCGGGGTCCACCACGGAGTAGGAGCCCTGCACGACGTCACCGTCGCGAGTCTCGTGCTGGCTCTTGGAGTCACCGGTGAGTCCATCCTGCACGTCGTACGCGAAGTTGTACTGCGGGTGAGCGTTGTAATCTTCCACCACCTTGGTCAAGGGTGCGGCGGCGTACGCGACGGGCGCGGTATATGAGACTGGACCAGCCGGCAGAAGACCTGCGCTGGCAGCAGCCACCAAGCACGCGAATGCTACAATCTGCAAAGAGAGATGTTGAACTAAATTATACTATGACCTTTAACAAGTTGATATTGCTAATCGGAAGGATAGCGGGCAAGATTTGCCTTGAAACGCAAATTTGTGTTCACAAAAAAGTAGTTGAAACACGGTCTTGGTTTGAGAGACGTCATAGATCTGACGAATACTTAGGCTAACAATTGACAAAGGAAAACGCATTTTCACCGAAATCAAACAATTGTTTACTAATTTTAAGTATTTAGTTGAATTAACTGCGAACCTAAAAATCTACATGTGTAGATAATAATTTAAACGGTTTTTAGTAAACTTAAGCTTATAGTAGTTACTGTGGCTCAATTATTTTACACTGGCACTAACTAGTGACCCACGCCGACTTTGCCAACTGAGCAGTATACGAGTTCATAAATTTCCTCCTTTATTGCTCTTTCTATTATTGAAAACTGCATTAAAATCCGTTGCGAGGTTTAAGATGAATCAGCGGATAAACATAGGTACAGATACAAAAGTGACTTTGTTTTCTACTATTTAAAGATTAATTACCTTGAATGCCATTGTAAAAGAAGTGTATCAATAGAGTTCTAAAGAACGTATGATATGAAATTAGAATCATACACTGCTATTATATACGGTTAAGATAACGCCCGCGGCGACTGCTCCGAAGCACACACACCCACCCCGCCGGTCGATGACACGCTCCGATCAATTAATACAATGCACCTTGTTTTGGTACAAGGACTACCAGGCAAAAACTATTTCTTAGGCGACTTTGACATTTGAAGAGTTGAGCCGTAGTTATGTTTTTGGCTTAGAAGGCTAAACGATAGTTTGTTGTCCATTGTCATAATTACAATATACATGTCAGTGTTATTATGTTTAGTACGGTTTGCAAATTCTCGTTTCCTCAGTACACCTGGCTTTATTTGACCTTGTAGCTGTGGTAGGTTTTGTGCAATGGCAAATTAGAGATAATCGTCGAAAAATAGAAATATGGTGGTTTGGTTGTCATTCCCTGCGCCCTTAGTCAAGTCACGATCGTTTCATTAACGATAAACACTTTGAGTTGGCCACGCCCCCAATTCCTTTATTCTGACGTCATCTCAACGCTCAATCACGTGGTTAGAACGAAGGAATTGGAGGTATGGCCTATTCCATGCGTATAGCAAGTTGGATGGCGTGATACCCTCATGCCTCAGAATACACGTAAAGTCGTTGTTCCTGCACCTGATCTCTCTCCGAACAGTTTTTTTAGATTACCACTCTTATAAATAAAGAAAATAAAAATTGAACATGACTGTGTCATATGTAGGTACAATCAGGATTAAAACCTTTATAGAAATTTACTTTATAAAATTGAAAATATTGCAATAAAAAATAAAAAAATTATACTGTTATTTTTATTTAATTTTAATTATTATTAAATTGAATTGAATAAACTAGTTGTCGACCACTGAAATTCTAAGACATAAAAAGAAACTTACACTTTTGCATTGGTAGAACGTAATTACTCGCGTGGTGGACTATGGCCCATTCCTTCTCCTAGAGAGGAGGCCTGTGTCCCAGCAAAGGGAACATTAAAAAGACTGATGACGAGATGACGAGAACGTAATTGCACCTTTGAACTTTGTTTAATTCATAAATGTGTTTATCTCGAAGTTTTTAAATATTAATATTAAAAACTTCGAGATAATTCGTTATGCGTAGAATAGATAAGTGTGTCTCGTAGGTAGGGTGAACTTGATGAATGGCTCGTCACCGCAACATCGCAAGTTCAAGGCCGCGCAGTAACGTCCGCGCGGTGACGAGTAGGCGAGCAACTGTTATATTATGTCATACGTGGAGCTTCTCCGACTGCGGCACAGTTTTATATTGTTATCTTACTAATATTATAAATGCGAAAGTTACGTTTGCATGTTTGGATGTTTGTTACTCAATCACGCCAAAACGGCTGGACGGATCTGGATGAAATTTGGCACAGGCATAGGATACACTCCGGAATAGGACATAGGCTACTCTATATCCCGGAAACCCCAACCCCAATACCACGCGGACGAAGCCGCGGACAAAAGCTAGTATTTCAATACTTGCTTTTCTACCTCAATTCTTTAACCCAATCTATGGAATGCTGAATATATGTTTGTCCCAACGCACCGGTTCTAGGCTTTTTTCATATCACCTGCTACTTCGAAAAGTTTTATAGAACTATTAGCTTCTAAAAAAAAATTACTTACTTAAAGGTGTGCACAGTACTGACAGAAATATGTTAATTTTAATAATTAAATATATGTAAAAGTAATTGTTCAACATATACAATAAATATCGAATCGAAATAGTACAAAAACAATAAAATACAGAACACTGAATTGTTAATAATAACAAAAAATCAAATAATTGATTACTAAATTAAAATAAAGTACATTAAATTAAGTAAAAGAAATTAAGCCAAATTAGATTAGATCAAATTAAACCATATTAAATCAAGTCAAAATAAATTAAAACAAATTAAATCAAATTGAACCCAACGAAAAAAACCCATCGAAATGTCAAATTAATTTGTTTTAGTACTATTGATGCTACGCAACGCCTACGCGTAGCGCTACGAAAGTGCTACGACTATTCGTGCTTTAAAACATTTCCTTGTTCCCTCAATCCTGTAGTTAGGTATCTTTTATTGACATTTTTGTAAATAAATATATCGATAACACGTACAATATTGCGATAATAAGAGTTTAGAATTAAACTTACATAAACAGTATCACAATCATTTAAAACTTATATAAAACATGCACTTTTGAAATATTCATTCTATATCTAAACAAGTATAAGCTGATCTCTATTTCTATCGAAACTTCATAATACACTAGGTCAGTGCTTTGCCGGTGATAACACTTTAGCCTTCAGTGTGTTATCAGCGACGATATACTAACAGTACCTGTTTTGTTTCAGAGCAGCTTTCGCCGCGGAGCTACGGCGATCGTATATAATGACGCGTATGATTCAAAATTGATATCATTCGTTCAGTAGAACACTATTGATACACTCCTTCCAAAATGGCATTCAAGGTATGTTACATGAATAAAAAATACCCGAAATAAATATTAGCTAAAAAATACCCGAAAATCCCTTCTTGCAATGGGCTACAAAGCGTTTTATTGTCTTCAGTTAGCATTTCTACTAATAATAATCTTTACTTAATTTCCAGTTGGTTGTCCTGGTCTGCGCTTTCGCCGCCGCCAACGCGGGCATCGTCGCTCCCGCAGTATACACAGCGCAGGCCGCGCCTGTCGCGTACGCCGCCGCACCCTTAACCAAGGTGGTGGAAGATTACAACGCTCACCCGCAGTACAACTTCGCATACGACGTGCAGGACGGCCTCACCGGCGACTCTAAGAGCCAGCACGAGACCCGCGACGGTGACGTCGTGCAGGGCTCCTACTCCGTGGTGGACCCCGACGGCACCAGGCGCACCGTGGACTACACCGCCGACCCCCACAACGGTTTCAACGCCGTCGTGCGCAAGGAGGCGCTCGGACACGTCGCTAAGGTGGTCGCCCCCGTCGCCAAGGTGGTCGCCCCTGTAGCGTACCACGCCGCCCCCGTTGCCTACTCCGCCCCCGTCTACCACCATTAACTATTTATAAGACCATGATTGTTATTATGAACTGAAATAAACAACTATTTATTGAACAAAATATGTACGTATTAGTTTCTCTTCTAAAAATATGAGACAATAATATTGAGGTATTCTTACACGACCAATTCCATTTCCAAGGCCATTCAATTTTTTTTTTATATTAATGTATACTAGTACTTGACTGTGATGCTTTCAGATGGTAATGCAATCATTGATGAATAGGCGCACTAGTTTCTTAAGAGCATATTCACTCTCTAGCCCTGAAAACACCAAAATCATAATCGGACGGGAACAATTTGGTTGCTGCGGTCGCATGTAGTAGTAATTTAATGTCTTGTGGCAACGTGTTAAGGTGGAGTTCTGCCCTCCACCTCACTACCTAGGTATCACCCAAGATAGGACGCTGATTTCTAAGTTCCTTTACGTAAACCGAAACAACAAAATAGAAACAACGTTTTTCGCCGCTTTGGCCTTACATCCACTACCTGAAAGATTTAAAGCAGATTCCTCGAACTATTGGCCTGTGTTTTACATTTCCTTTTTGTATCATCTTTTTACGTTTATCAAAACTTTATTTCTATTCTTTGAAGTTCCTTTAGAGACCTGAACTAGGTGTTCTAAGAAAGCTGTTTAGTTAAACCTCCTCGTGTCGCTTTGTTCCTCTCCTTCATAAAAAAAGTTTTAATTCAAGTCAAAAGTAGAATAAGACTAGTGTTATGCAATGATCATTAAATTAGATTCATCTGACTCTGAATTAAAAGTTAAAAGGAGGTTCATCTGTCATGTCTGTCTTTATGTCTTTGAGTCATGTGAAAGTTTAATCTTATACATTCAGCCGTTGCAGAAATCAGGAATGTAGCCTTGCAAGGCAGGCGGTTGCCAGGGTTCCTTCTATTTTTGGTAAATGCAGAGCCAGCTAAGTATATCGTAGGCGTAGGCTTGCGATCAAAAGTAATGGGCAGTTCGTCGTCCGCTAACCGATCGGACCGCGCACGAGTCGACGACTGTGCAGATTGTTCCACGTTCGCCTTATGGGCCCATATCTGCAAAACCGTATGGGTCCAGTTAAAAACGTTACTTATGATTCTAGAACACAAAGGACAACCGATGGAACATACGTATGGTTTTAATCAGTAAAAGTCGGACTCATCCTCCCACTCAACTACTCTAGAATGGAAGGATTGATGATGTCCCACCTCAAATAAAAAACAGCGAGACAAATAAGATAAACTGGGGCTTAATTATTGGGATAGGCATCCTCAACGGATTACGAATCCTTATATTTATATCGTAAAACTCAATAATATATTCATCACACACGTAGTACTATTTATCACCCGTCAATACAAAGTGGTGCAAAGTTCTAATACCGCGAGTATACAATGGTACAAACTGCCAAAAGGTAAATGATTCATAATTCAGTATTTTTTCATGTAGGTAACTTCTGAACTGTAAGCTCTTATCTTTACACATTTTTGGGCGTATATATAAATAATAATGATGTTATGAAAAACTTACTTAATTTTTCCGTTTTAAATATGTTTTTTTTAGGGTTCCGTAGTCAACAAGGAACCCTTATAGTTTTGCTGTTTGTCTGTCTGTCCGTCCGCGGATAATCTCAGCGAACGTTAGCACTAGAAAGCTGAAATTTGTTACCAATATGTTTATCAACCACGCTGACAAAGTGCACAAACAATGTGGAAAAAAAATGTTTTATTAGGGTACCTCCCCTACAAGTAAAGTGGGAAGTGATTTTTTATTTACTTCTACCATAATGTATGATATATTGTTGGATAGGTATTTGAAAATGATTAAGGCTAAGGCGAAAATAATAGCTCCGAAAGTAAAAAGCAAGGTGTCTCCCCCTCTAACTTTTGAACCATAAGTTTAAAAAACTATGAAAAAAATGTCAAAACTAGAACTCTAGTAAACTTTCTTGGAAAATTATTTTGAACTTGATAGGATGAACAGTTTTTGAATTTTTTTTTTACATATTTCACTATCTATCAAATAATACACACAATCCAAAATTACCACGGAGTACAGCGACATCTCTCGGGAAATTGGGTTACTAATTTTTACATGGCCTACTGTGTTCTGTTACAGTTTCACACTGCGCATACCCTTTCTATTTTTGCTGTCGCTCGACCTGTACTCACCTTAATGTTAAAAAGGGTAATTTTCAGAGTGGGATGGTGATGATAAAACAATGAAATCATTTTAAAAATATTTATTTGCTCATGATCATGAGACTAATGTAATAAATAATATTTATACTCAATTCAAGGTTTGACTAGGTTTGACTTTCAGTGATGGTAGACTGGGGCAGAGTAGGCGACAGGGGCAGCCGCGTGGTACGCGACGGGAGCGGCCGCGTGGTATGCGACGGGGGCGGCGTTGTACGCTACAGGGGCGACTTTGGCGACGGGGGCGACGACCTTAGCGACGTGACCGAGAGCCTCCTTGCGCACGACAGCATTAAAACCGTTTTGGGGATCAGCGGTATAGTCCACGGTGCGCTTGGTGCCGTCGGGATCCACCACGGAGTAGGAGCCCTGCACGACGTCACCGTCGCGAGTCTCGTGCTGGCTCTTGGAGTCGCCGGTGAGTCCGTCCTGCACGTCGTACGCGAAGCTGTACTGGGGATGGGCGTTGTAGTCCTCCACCACCTTGGCCACAGGTGCAGCGTATGCAACGGGTGCGGCCGCATATGCGACGGGTGCGGGGTGCGCCGTGTAAGCCGCAGGGGCGACGATGCCCGCGTTGGCGGCGGCGAGAGCGCAGACCAGGACAACCAGCTGAAAATTAAGTAAATATTATTAGTACAAATGGTAACTGAACGATATGATTACTACTTCGATTCTAGGGTGGAACAAGAAGGCTTGTCAGATTTTAACTGACCAAACACTATGGTCCTTCATATATCGCAGCCTTAGCAGAAAACGTGGATCACTTCGCGATTTTCTTGTCAACCTTGCGCAGGGACTATGCTCATCTTTTATATTGTTCCAATTTTAGTATATATACTGCCGAAGCAAGTAACAACAATATCTCACAAATAACTCTTAAAATACAATTAAATGTATATTAAATAATTCGGCTTCGTACCTTGAAAGCCATTTTGATTGATGTGAGTGACTTCACTATGAGGAGATCTCAAGTTGAATGTGAAGAAATTGTATCTCTTCGACTTTTTATATGCCTGCCTCAACATTGCAATACTATTACACCGAGCATAAGTATGGATGTTCGTATAAACCGGTCGCTTTGGAGAGTTTCGAAATTCAATTGTGCATGTTAGTCACGATAGTCTTTTAAATTGGTTCGTATAATATGTTAATAAGAACAAGTGGGCTATGATTGATCTTGGGCATAAAGATCACTTGCATTATAATGCTTGTCGACTTTTTGGGCGCGCGTCCTTGCATCGTCGGATATTTTTTGATGTAACTCATGAGCTGGGTCATATGAATGCAGTTTAGAGTACGTTCAATGACATACGTAAGACTCGCAATTAATTAAGTCCTTAAACTTAAGCCTGTGCATGAGCTTATGCTTAGGCTGTGTGGCCTTAAATATTCTACGGCTGCAGACAGTTGAAAATCTTATTATGTTCATAATTGGTTTATCTTTGGTTCATATTGGTTTAGTTCATTTAAGCAAAAACTATAAACTACGCCCTAAAACTTTTTAAGCAATAACTATGTCGGTAGATGACAAAGATGACATCAAAACTCCAAATTCAAAATAAACATTTGACGTTGTCATCATATTATTTCAAAGTAGACGAAAGCTAAGCGCATTTTCTTCGCGTATTTAAGTGTTTCTGCGATATAATCTAATTGGTAAGTTTAAATCTTTTATTAAGTAAAAGGATCTAACGGTGTTGGTAACTTTCGTTATTTAGGTAGTAAAGTTCAGAGCATGGTTCTCAAACATCTTAGAGTGCCTTCAAATTAGACGCAAAGTGCCGCGTGACAGCAGAGCGGTTGCAGCGCAGTACTGTCAAAAAAAATCAAAACCGATCAAAGATTTTCATGGATAAGACTATTATTTTGGGCATAACTTCCCGTTCTCGGTCGTCAACTGACTGATCCTGTTTAGCTCGTTTTGATAAAAGGCCTAATGCTAAAGCCTAGAGCATTATATCCGCCTTTGTACCTTTATGTTGCATGAAGATTTAATAAATAAGAAAAGAACTAAGATTTTCAATTTCTAGTCATCAGGAAACATAGACTCCGACAGGGACTTCCATTCCTTAGCAGCACACAATGAATGTGTTCCCAAAACGTTTTGAGCGTATGGATGGGATATCCACCATGTACCGGTGGTACTCATTGCCGTACGCCTGATGGTGCAATGACGAAACGGGTTAGGGGGAATTATCAATTTTCTCTCAAGTTACATATTCAACTTCAACAGGTTCAGAATGTGGTGGTTACGTCCGGCGCGTAATCTGCGCTCGCTGGGCTCCCGGATTTACTCAGGCATGCACGACCCTCTGGACCACGTGACCGGCATTGAGAAGAGGGAGCTGCTCGCACACTTGGCTGGTGACTGCGACCCCTTCCGCATCATGGCCATCAAGAAAGGTGCAGTACCGATGATTACTGATTACCCTTATACTGCATCATCATCCTACTGCTGGATAAAAGCTGCTTTCAATGGATTCTAACTTTTCAGATCCAAGGCTAATATGGAATACTCGGGGCCAGAAGGAGCGCTATGCTTTTAATATTTCTTTCGTACTCTCGAAAGATAATTGAACTAAACTGAATTCTACCGACTCCACAGACTGTTTAAAGTGAAGTTTCGAATTTATTAGTAGTTTTTATGGTCGGATTTTTGACACTATCATTTTTTTTTTCTAAATGAAATTCGGGTGACAATGGTGCAATTTTAAATATATTGGAAAGTAAGAGTTTTTTAGAAAAAAAGAGGCTAAGCGAATTGTAGAGTACAACTTTTTAGTTATTTCCCTGTATCGAGTGGAGTCCGGCACTCCTAAGACACGGCGCGACGGCGCCCGAGTGCACGGTATACCCTTCACTATAGGTATAGCCGGCCCTGATTACCAGCTGTCATTTGTAGACCTTAGATATCGTTACAAATAAGCTACGCTAGCTACGAAAATTTGTAATTTTTTTTGTGATACTCAATGACTGAACTATAAAAGTCACAAAGGCAGTCGGTTCATGTAAAATACTGGTATTCAGCCACATTTCGAATAAACAGGAAGCTGACATCATTGGGAAAAAACTTTGCAAATGGTCACCTGGTATGATTTTCTCTCTTCAAACTTTTCCAGGGCCGGGAACCCGCGAGCGTCCCAACCTGATCCCGAGCGCGTTCTGCCAGCGCCTGCTCGCCTGCAGCTGCTGCATCCACGACAACCACCTGGAGTTCATGTGGCTGCACATGGGCTGCCTCACGCGGTGCGGCTGCGGGTACTGGTTCCTGCTGTGCCCTGTTGCACCGCTTTAGAAGGAACATGATTATTGATTAGCTGTTAAATTTATTTACGTTACTAAACATTAAAGTTACTACTGTATGGTTTTTGCAAGCTTTTATTTGATTTACAATGCCCTTTTTTACGTGGAAAATCAAAAAACTTTCTCGCATTTGGTAGAATGGGAAGCTGTTTCTTCAAGCTATACAATGTGTCCGGGTTCGGACTGTACAAAGTTTAGGGGGTGACTTTGCTCTTTTTTATCACTAAAACTATTCTACACATGAGGTCTAAACCCAACCCCCTCTGAATGGCAGCCAATTTTGTATTTTGGTTCAGTTTTGGGTAACGTCCATACTAAAACTTATGTAAAATTGGAATTTAATGCCCGATTATCGTATAAAAAATACTTCTCGTAACGGCAAAGTATTAGCAATCAGATAAACAACTCAAATCATTTTAATTAATTATAATTTTGTACAGCCCGTATGCCCGTGTGTCCGAACCCGGACACACGGGCTTACCTATCCACACCAAATATTTAGGCCCGGCGCCCACTATCGGTGGGCATCGGTGCGGCTCGGTAGAGCTCGAGCGCTTTACGCCGGCTTCGGGCGGCTTTGGGCGCCTTAGAGCTGCGTCAGGCGACTTCGGGCGGCTTTTGGCGCCTGAGAGCTGCCTCGGCACTCGTAAACACGCCTAAGGACGCCGTAGCTGATTTTGAGTAGCCTAAGAATAGTTCTGGCTGCAGAAACATCGCAGAGCAGTCACTCGTAACGTTCCATGAAAACAGTTGTGTGTGTATTTATAATGGTAGATTGGGACTTAGTTCTCATTGTTTATCTTGCTGAAGAAGAAGAGAAACTTGGAGCCTTAAGACACAAAGAAGAAGATTTTGGGTGAATAAGCTTTGGAAGGAAAGATGTACTTTCGGTGCATTTCATAACTTGTTTGACTTACGATATGACGTTCGCAAATTTTACGTCTACTATAGGATGGATTATGAAAACTTTGAAGCCTTGGTTGCTCTGCTCCGTCCTTACATAATGAAAAAACCATCTACTTTCCGTTCATGTATATCTGTTGAAGAAAGATTATCTGTGTGCTTAAGGTAAATAATAATATATTTTTTTTCATTTAGATTTAATTATTTATTCAGCTTTAATCAAAAACATATTTAATTCAGCTTATTGTCAGCTTGGATGAGCGCTTTTCCAATTTTTTAGTTTTAATTTATCGATCTATCAAACTATGTCAATACATTATATTAGCGTATTGTCTTAGGACATTTTTATTAGTATTTTGGTTAAAAAAAAATGCTGATAACAGTTTTCTTTACGAATGTACATGCGCAGAAGTTCGCAGTGCCTATGTTCAGGACTGCCAAGTTATTTTGCGTCTACTTGTACGATACGATAATGAAGGCGCGTGCGGTGATCGAAATGACTGTTCTGCGACGTGTCTGATCCAAAAATGCCACCCGAGCTACCCGAAGACCGCCTCGGCATCCTTAGCCATGCTTATGGCTGCCGAGGCCGCCCGAAGTCGCCCAACGGAGCTCTAAGGCGCCCTAAGCCGCTCGAAGCCGGCGTAAAGCGTTCGAGCTGTACCGAGCCGTACCGATGCCCACCGATAGTGGGCGCCGGGCCTTAGGCTTTATTCGGACTATTTAGTAGATAGTTTATGTGAAGTTTGCACAAAATCGGTCGAGCGGTTCTTCATTTATCACATTTTTCGGTTACTGGGAGAGAAGCCGCGGGCAAAAGCAAATTGTTTATATTGCGAAGTCTGTGGTAACTTCCTTTGAACAATCACCCCTAACCAATTGAGCTAAAGTTTGGTATGCCCTATATATGCTTATGTAACTTGATTGAATGTCATGAAGTTGAATTGAAGTCATAGGAACTAGTAACGTGTGCATCTGGATTGAGGACCCACTTCTTAAATCCTTACGAAAAGACTTAAGATTTATAGTGAAGTTGATACAATATTTTTCACATTTATAATTTGTGAGATTTTTGCTACAACATCAAAAAGTATGAAACACAAATACACAGTTTTGTTTTGAAGTCAAAGTCAAAGTCAAAATCTTTTTATTTCACATAGGCCTACATGGGCACTTGTAAAACGTCAGAAGCTAGTGCACGGTTCCAAATTGGTCGATTCCTATGGAGAAGAACCGGCAAGAAACTCCATGGTTACTCTTTTAAAATAATTGTTTCTTTTACAATATTTCCATATTACAGTATTATCACATTGATTATGTAAGGACAGTGCAGACCAGTCAATATTGAAATTGTACCATAAAAGTGGTAGGAAGTAATCTAAGATTTGCGTCTACAAAGTTCTCACATTCACATGATTGAAAGAAGCTATACAAAAGAAAAATAATCAAAATTATCTGTAAGACAATTACATTATATTACGGATCTATAAAATGGTAATCTAGGGAATATTGAATATGTCAAAAAAAAAAAAAAAAAATATGTCGTATAAAAAAAAGGAAAAAGATGGAACAGTTAACAGACAATTACTCAGAATATTGATAAGTTACCAGGGGGCCACATGTGCAGAAGCAGTCATTGCCAGACAAGTGTGTCTTCGACATAGTCTCTAACCTTATAATATGCTTTTTTGGTTAGGACACGCTTAATATGAGTTTTGAAATTCCTCTCGCTAAGTTCTGACACCCCCTTTGGCAGCTTATTATAAAATCGTACGCTATTTACTAAAAATGACTTGCTGGTCTTAGCTAATCTCCATTTAGGTAAAACAATTTCATGTTGACTACGAGTATTTTTATTATGAAGATCGCTTCTAATTTTAAAAAGTCCTAAGTTTTTACGCACGTATAAAATACATTCTAAAATATAAAGTGAAGGCAGAGTTAGTATATCAATTTCTTTAAATTTATTTCTTAGGGACTCGCGAGGCCCCATCTTATAAATTGCCCGGATTGCTCTCTTTTGCAATATAAAAATCGAGTCTACCTCAGCTGCAGATCCCCACAGTAAAATGCCATAAGACATAATACTGTGGAAATAAGCATAATAGACTAACCTAGCTGTGTCAACATCTGTTAACTGCCTAATTTTTCTTACTGCATATGCAGCTGAGCTTAGTCTACCCGAGAGAGTTCTAATATGGGCTCCCCACTGCAATTTGGAGTCAATAGTAATGCCTAAGAACACAGTTTCCGTAATAATATCAAGTTTTTTACCGTCAAGAATCAGACTGACACCAACATGAGGAACATTCGGTAATGAAAACTTTATACACTTAGTTTTATTTGTATTTAATAAAAGGTTATTAGCAGCGAACCATTTCGAAAGAACAGCCAGACTTTCGTTGACATGTAAGACATCCGCATCTTTTCTATCTACTTTAAAGATAAGGGAAGTATCATCAGCAAATAAAACTATATCGGCTAAATTAGCCATCAGAACGTACATGACTCATTATTTAAACTCATTAGTCATTAGCGATCCGCTCACCCATCCCAGTTTCTTATGGGTGTTACTTGGCCTTTCACTATTACATTTGCATGTATTAATAAAGTCATTTAAACCTTTTACATGAATCATTCTGTCTATTGGTGCTGTATGAAAATCTGTTCAGTAGTTTTTAAATTCATTGCGTTCATACATACAGACGCGGTGGAGCGCTTTGTTTAATATTATTATGTAAAGATAAAACAAGTAAATCATGCGACACTTACTATACTTTGAGATTAAGTTGGCTTAGTAAAGAGGGCATCACTTCAAGGAGCTATATGGATGCGTATGCTATATCACCATATCACCATATAGCATACGCATCCATATAGCTCCTTCGAAGGACATCTCACACCGAATCAAAGTTTTCGTCAACCGCTTTCTTCATTTCTTTTCTTACTGTATTTTACTTTTAAAATCTGAAAATTTTATAAATATACTATAATGTACAATTGTGCACCATTACAAATACAAAAGGAAACTAAAACTAGAACACATAAGTACATATAATGGGCGGGCTTATCGCATGTCATCATTTTAATTCGGATTTGAGAAAATCAGTCATTGCTTGAAGTTTTAATTATTTTTCATTAATCAATACATACATAGTATAAAACAAAGTCGCTTCCCGCTATCTGTCCCTATGTACGCTTAGATCTTTAAAACTACGCAACGGATTTTTATGCGTTTTTTTTTTATAGATAGAGTGAAAGGGTAAGGTTAGGTTAGATTATGTGTATAACACATGCATAATATATTTAATATCACCACTGCAGCCGTACGAAGCTAGAGCAGGTTTCTGGTTTCCCAATAAATTTTTCATTACTCATACTCTGAAAGTAGATGTAAAGTTACCTGCGGACCGGGTTGGAAGTTGTACTTTTACTCCCTGGGGAGTTTTACTTTCAACGGACACCTGTCTAAATATTAAAAAAAAAACTAGTTCTATTTTGACATTTCTATTGAACCGCGACCCGAATTTTTATACTGCCAGTACAATTAAAATGACATAGAGATAGAAATAATTTAAGAATACTTTTTTTTAATGACTTTATTTTAATTTACTTTCAACTATTTCATTAAAACTAATATATATTTGAGAAAATTTTTGACCTGACCCATTTTTACAATGATAAAATGAAAAATATTGTCTGAATAGCCAGCCGACCACTGAAAAAAAAAATGGCGAGTAAATGGTAGTCTCTCTAATAATCTGTGGCCGATTTGGTCTTTCTTGATTTTTTTTCGAGGTGTAGAGTTTTGTTTACATTTTGCTAAATCTCTGTTATAAGAAATTTTTTATTAACACAATAAGTTCATCAGCTTCAGTTATAAATTTAACTCAAGATTCTTAAGAGGAGAAAACCGCTTACCGCCAAAATCAAAAGAAATATACCTACCTACCTACCTAAAAACATACGAAGACCTTTGACGACAACTCAGGTTTTTATTATTTTTACTTTCCTCGTATTCGTAATGAAAAGAACAGTGTTTACCTCGGGTTCAAGAGTTATTTAGTCCCTCGAACTATTAGCGACCTTGCTATCGCTCGGTCGCCAAGAAATTTCTCGGGACTAAATAAGTCACTTTCACCCCTCGTATAACAATGTACTATTAAATATTATGTTTCGCAATGATTTAAAAACGGGCCCTCAAGTGAGGGCCCAATCCTTTAATATGTTTTAGATCGTTTAATCTCTAAGATACGTTTTTAACTCAAACTCTCTCAAATCGGAAACCGGTCCTTAGTATTGGAAGGGTGTCCGTGTCCGAGTCTGATAGCTTATACAAAGTACCCACACAAGCCTCGCCTTACGTTTACTAAGTTTATTCGATACAACGATAACATTGTTAAATATCTTTGTTAAAGACCTTGTCTCCCACGCCTTTTACATAATACAATCTGCACATAATTGAATGTTGCCAGCTTCACTTAATTTTATTATTAACAAATATGTTCGTAATTACTTTAAATTCTCAAATGAGTGCTAATTGGCTTAATGGCTGAATATAAAATTCACGCACTTATCTTCGTCATGTCTTTATTCTTCTAATAGATAAGTGCATACCTATGTTTCATGAGTATATCTAGGTTTCGCCAGAGCGAGTTTTTAACACAATAGTAAACCAAGCATTGCTATTCCCTTGATACATTTTTTGTGACAAAACTCTTTAGTCTTTGTCATACTTTGACCGACGTGGAGATCGAACCTCGAACTCGAACGAATAAAGACACACGTACGAATTACGATAGCTTGACTAATGTTTCATATTTGGTCATCAACGACAAAATGGGATTAAAAATTATTTGCCACTTATATGAAACGATGAAACATGTAGGGCTATATACATAATACACCAAATTGAGTAAATTAATAAATACTTGTTTTTAAATAGTGGGGCTTCAAAAAACGCGACATGTAATTTTTTTTCAAAAGGGATAAAAATTTGTGCCAGTGTTTCAATTCATTTTAATTACACAAAACTTAAAAGTAAGCAAGTTCTTGAAGTCTGCTTTAGTTATTTTCTCACGCTTAAATAAATTATCACGGCTAATGTATCACATTGTGCAACTGCCATTAGTTCTAAGAGCAAATAAAAGAAGCCGGACTAACTATAACGAGAGGGCTATTATCCATAGTATATGGACCCATCAGGCTTGCGTTTATGTCTTAATGCATTAGGGTCCGTTGAATTGTGTCGTATCCGTATGCAGACTAAGCGACCGAAAGCTATATACTCGTACACTACCGACAAACACCATATGCTAGCTCGCCTCATGGTTGGTAAATAAACAGATGCTGAAAAAAGGGAATAACGCTGTAAAGGCGAGCGAGCATTCAATAACCCCACACGGTCTATCTTTCGCTTGGTCTGCACCCGTCGTCGGACGCTGCAGTCTAGCAGCTAGAACACTGGTAAAAAGTCGTATAGCGCGCGTTAATCGCTGGCTTCGAGGCTCGCGCGTGTAAGGCCAGCCCGTTCGCTCGTCGACCCACTTCCCGCGCCTCGGCCTTGAACCAGCTGATCCGGTGCACACAACCCCGGAACTTTAGTCACATTAAAATCACTATCGCAAATCTATTCCAATGTGCTCGCATTTCCTAGTCTACTACGATGAAAGAGGGAAGCAAAAAGGTTAAATGAAACTGACACTTTTGGCTCAGGCCGCTTAGCTGCTGAAGAAAAAATAACAGTCAAAGTACGCATTCAGCCTTGCTTTGCCTTTTATTTTGTTATTTCTAGTAATCTCAAACGGCTGCTGACGTTTTTTATTTACTTTTTATTCCGAACAATTGCACAAAAACACACTCAACGAACGAATAAGTTCAAGTACACTCAATGTTATTCATGCTACATATCTCTAATTAGGTACATTATTCACAGCATTTTATTTTACAGATCTCGTTTTACACACTTATCTTAATATCACAAGTTTACGATAACAATAACATAGTCTATCAGTCTGGTCTAATACTTGTTATTTGCCGACACAGGTATAAAATACTGTCCATCAAACGGTGCCCTGGGCTCTATTTCGTTCTGTGGGGTGAAATATATAGCGGGATGTTCTTCTATGTAGTTGCCCTGAGGTTCAGAATGCTGGTATTGCACATAATCTGGTCTTGGGGTAGATGTCTGGAATTGTACATACTCCGGCCTGGGATTAGGTGTCTGGTACTGGGCAAATACAGGCCTGGGGGTAGATTGATACTGGATCGCGTTTATCGCATTGTAGTTGTATTGAGGGGCAGGGGGCTGCGCCGCCAAGGGCTGGCTCACAGGATCCTCTCGCAGCACAGCTTGGAAGCCATGTTTCGCGTCAGCTGTATATTCGACTGTCCGCTTAATTCCGTCAGCTCCTTGCACCGTGTAAGCTCCAGTCACCACATCCCCTTGCCTCACCTCGTGCTGACTCTTGCTGTCACCTGTCGTCGGGTCTTCGATGTTGTATGAGTACTTATAATCGTTCGGGGAAGGCGGCGGATCTCGGACTATGATACCGAAGACTACCGGCGCGACGCACAAAACCAATGATACCTGGAAATCGAAAACAGTCGCTGCAATGACATCAAAGATAAACTTTATATGTTACGAAATAACTTTTGCAAGTCCTGAATTCACACAAGGTCTCTATGCACTAGAAATAAACAAGTTTGGAACCAAGCGAGATTGCACCTGAGTGTTACGACAAAGATTACACTTGCAGCGTGTCAAAAAACAAATACAGGATTAATAGAATCAATTAAAAAGACATTTACCCTTAGCATGATGCAGACTTGTTCAACAATAGGGTTCGGAGTAAATAGTGCACGCGCGGCGACTGCTATCGTATTTATAGAAGCGGCGTGCATTCACTCGAATGTTCCTTGTGCGGGCAACAGGCGCCCAAGCCTCGGCCGCGCAACTCGCTCTCCAACTCACATCGACTCCGCAGAGCCTTGTTACCTAATTGTTACGTTGTACCTACGGTTATTAGGTCTACAGTTCCCCGATGAAAGTTTAACTGCTAGTTGATTCTCTGTGATTCAATATTCCGATAGTTATATGTTCCTCTTACAATCTAATTCAAATCTGGTTTTATAGCTTTACTCATTGTAATCGCTCTAATTAGTGCTGCTATGAAGTAGTAATAACGCGCTTTATGCGTTAAACGTTAATTATTCAACATGAATCATAAAACAAGTTGTTTTTATACATATGACTCAAGTTTTCAGTGGAATTGGTCAAGAGAATTACAGCTACTGAGCTACCATAAAACGCAAGTCACTGAAGGAACATTGGTTGATTAAAAGTAAAAATCTAAAACTCTCACCATCACAAACCCATCTACTTAAAAAAAAACATGTACAAAAAGATGTAGATATTTCTAATTTGTATTGACAGATAGCTTTAAGCATTTTGCAAGACTGACAGGATCATGTAAATGCACAGATACTCGTATCAACTTTTACGACAATTTTTAGCATACATAATGATTCACGTGATTAGCCGTGATCTTGATAACATGAACCTAACATAGAGCTTGAATTAATATCTCGTTAGAATCGCAGTAATGATATTAGTTTCTTTGATATATTACGGTTTCTTTGGGGTCATGGACTGTTTCAAGTTTATTATTTCATTATTACAAATGATTTGAATAGAGCAACAAAAGTAATTGATATCTTTGAAGTGTTTTTTCATTAATCATATTTTAAATTTATGATGGACACCTGGACAATAGATTCTGTGTATGATTATTTTATTCATGTTATATTGTACATGATCGCACCAACTTTATGAGCTTTTGTAATGAGTTGCTTGAATATCAGAACAAATTGGGATAATCTCATTTAATTCGTTAGTGATCATTATTCTCACTGTCTTTCTTTTATCCCAACTTGTCTCAGATCGGCGTGAAATGTTTTTTCTTCCATACATTTAGTCGCCACTAGAGTTGAAGTAATGAGACCAAGTGCGCATAACACTAATTTTACTTCTCGAAAACTTTAAATTCTAATATCTTTTGATAGACTAAACCGATTGCAATGAAACAAAAACTAAATATTACTTCAAGTTACGCTTAATCCTTGTGTATAAAAGTTATCTTCGTTGCTTTTGTACATTTTACGTGATGGCCAAACAAATAAACAGACAAACTGACAAAAATCTGGAAAATGCTGGAAATGCTATTGGTTGTTCTTTAACACCCTGGCAATTTTTTTTTAATTCTACAGTTTTATTATATGTGTCGGCTCGTGTCCAGGATGGTGTTCGAGCTCTGGTCTATCAGATCTATCATGTGGGTCTATGTGGGTATCGTGCAATGAATAACAACGGGTAGGAGTTGAATCGGTTTACTTCTCAATACATTTCGGTACAGTGCACTGTTATCACTTTACAAAATACAACAAAACGGACAGTTTCAGAACGTCTTGACTCTGCGACGGCCTGGCTGAGAGTGTCCGTCCGCTTCCCGGGCGGGTTCCCCCCTCCGCAAGCTCGCAGCAAAGCGGAAACGTCACCGACTCTGTCAAGCGCGCCATCTTTGTTTAGTTCTTCTAGTTGCCACTAGATGGCGTGCCTTGTCTTGTTGTCAACAAATCGACGCCGTCTCCGACATATGTATAGAATATAAACATGGTGCAGTAGGCTATACCCACAGATATGACATACTGTTTTGACATATTTGTGGCTGTGGGTATATATATGCTGTTACTTTTTATTTTACATATTGTGTTTTTATATTATTTAGTTATTATTGGAAGTAAATAGGTATTACACTACACTATACGTTTTCATAGATTTATATTGTAAATAAATTAATTCAAAGACTACGCTATAGCATTAAATTAGGTAGGGTCACATATGCACAAATTTTTGCCTGCGTATGGCATTAGATTAGGTAGGGTCACAAATGCACTTTTTCCAGCGGCTTTGCCTGCCTGAAGATAGAAAATTATCCTAAAGATACATGCTACATGCAAAAAATTATTCTATGTCCTATTACAGGATACATAATCTACCCTATAGCGCATCATTCAATTCCCTTCAGTCATTTAAGCGTCAACGAGTAACACACATATACACACAAACAGACACACATACACCGTTAAATTTTGATCGTTTTATTCCCTTGGAGGGTCGATTTTATCATCATCGATCATTGAACTGCCCAGCTGACGTATACCTACTTAAAGAAATCAATTTAGAAGGAGCGTAAATTAATTCAAGTTAAATGAAAGGACTTTATTTTTTATTTTAAATCAGCGACCCGCCCTAGCTTCGCACGGGTACTGATATTGAATATATTAAACATAAACTTTCCTCTTAAATCACTCTATCTATTAAAAAAACCGCATCAAAGTCCGTGGTGTACTTTTAAAGATCTAAGCATACATAGGGACAACCAACTTTGTTTTATACTATGTAATGAATCACAAAACGATAGTGTTTCATGTACCGAATCAACCCTCCAAGGGATTAAACGAACAAAATTTAACGGTATTTATACCTACCTACAACCATTCGCTTTTATAATTAGTGTGATATCATGAATGTTTTCTTTCTGTTTTGTTTGCATCTTCATATAGGTATTCCTTTATAGAACATATTGTATTGAATGAAGCAATCCAGGTACGTCTCGTGGACCTAAATGCCTTATGTATATCTAAATACATAATTACTATAGAGCCTTAAAACGAGACCTTACTTTCACTGGCCACAGCTTTGTCAACTATACGTTTTCATATTTATAGTATTCTATTCATTAGTACAATGTAGAGACATTTAATGTAAGTCACTAAACGGCATATTGTCAGTGGTAAATAACATAACCTGCTATCGTTATTTATATTTCTGGTTCCGGCTTATGAACGAGAAACGAAATTAATTTTCTAATTCTAATATAACTCATATTAATTAGTTATCTAGCAATAATAACACCTACTAACTATTCACTATACTTTTTTCGTAAGGTGGGTAATCATCAAATGCCTTCTCCCGCTTTTAAGAAAAAAGTAAGGGCGTGAAGATATCCGTTCCCTCACGTGTGTGACGTCTCCTTCACTTTTATTACTGCTTCTCAGAAGGAAACAACCGCCTACCATTTCTCCTCGCTCCAGACCATGGCTTGTACCAGGGCCCAGCGAGAGGTCGTTGCCACCGATCGCTCCCACGAGGACACAGCAGTGCTCCGCTCAAGCGGAGCACATCAGCACCGTGTCCTCCAGGCGGTTCACACAATGGTAACACCCGCCACTAACTAGATAAATCATTTTTCAATTTATCGATTCTTTTGCGAATAAGGTCTACAATGCCCTTATTTCCATTATCGCATAACAGCATGACTCAATTAAATGTATTAGCAATACATCAATCATATAAACTCTAAGTAGTATGTACAAATTATTCACGACTGCGCTGCACTAGGCATTGAAACTTTAGTTCCGGGCTGGATTTTATATTGTCATTTTATTATGGCTTTAATCACGGTCACATGATCGACAGATAATATCGTATTTATAATATAAAAGCGTTTATTTGCAAGATTACAATCATTCGGTGGATTAGTGGTATTTATAGATTCCGTCACATTCAACTAGGTAGGTGTTCATATAAATGAATACCTATTTACTTTCAGCTCATTCAAGAGTTTTATGAAAGAGACAGCATAAAAATGAAATTATGGTACCAAAGGAAAGATTTAAATTGACTTATGGGTACCAGGACTCTTACACTACCTTTAGGTACCTACATTACATCTGAAGCTAACAAAGTAACCGGCCAAAAGTCTAAAAATAAAAAAGAGAGTAGCCCTTTCATGTATGTAAGTATTTTATAGGTGAGTTGTGATTTAGCACAGTATGAAGTTTTCGGTTTCGTCATAGCTCTGCATCTGTAACCTAAGGAGGACAAATGAAGCATTTAATTGTACTTACATTATACATATAAGTGGCTTCCGATACTACATAAATGTCTACGCTACGAGTCATCCTACAAGGCTACAACTAGTCTAACTGAAAGTATTAGGCAATAATATATCATAGTAATTTGTAGATCTGATGGTGCCAACAAAACTTTAAGGTTTAGTTCTGTGCCCTTAATCTTTGGGTAGTACAAGTCGTTAGGAATTCGGCAGTTGTAATGTAATATCGGGCACGGGACCTGGTACAGGCCATGGGTCGGGGCGAGGAGGAATGGCAGGCGCTCGAACCCCGATTTTTAGTCCTAATCATCAAGATTTTTTTGTATCTTACAATATTTTCGAAGAAAGTTTAGCGAATGACTTGAAAATTTCAATGAATTCAAAAAGATTTCGTGGAAACGACCTCCTTGAAAGTGAAGGAAGTGCTAGGAATATGCCGACGTAGGAAATTACACAACGCACTACGTCGCTCTACTAAAGTTGCAAGGGCACACACGGAAGTTACTTTATGTAAGAACGCACGAAAATCATATTATTTTTATTGTAATTTAATATTTTAAGTACTTTGCTATAGTTTTTGTTCTATATGTTTCGTAGCGTAAACTTATATAGGTACCTCGATCGTGGTTTTATTTTTTGGTAAAACGTCCACTTTAATTAATTCGTTAGACACTTCCAGCGTAAAAAGATTTCTCAGTAAAGTTCTCAGTAAAAAAAAAAACTGTCATTTAGCACCGGCTAAATGACAGTTTTTTTTATGGCGGTAAAAAACATCTAATGACGAATTCCGCCCTTGAGTGGAATGGAAAACAGTGTCAGTCTCTTGCTGACTATGTAAACAACCCACCCCGTCCCTTCTTGCCTTAGTTCCAGGGCCCCGATGTCCCGCTATAGCATCAACCTTGGCCCCAGGAGGCTTCGACCCTAGGACCCTACAGTTTGCCGACAACTCCTTGAGGCGGGCTACATGACAGTTGCAAAACAAAATATTTCCTTGTTATCCAAGTTCTTTCACGCAACTGTAAGCTAGAAGCGTAGCGCGTAGCAGACCGCAATGCGTTGCGTAGCTCTAAATATAACGCCTAATGCGTATGCACAAAGTATATACCGTTAAATTATGATCATTTTAATTCATAGGACCAGTGGTTTAATTTAACTTACAAAATACTATTTATCAATAGCTGGCAATACTGTTCCTCAAAAACTGGCACAACATTATAACTGTTAAAACAAAAAAATAACTAGTAATAAGGTAATATACTCGCGAAATGCTTAAAATCAGTAGTATCACCAGTTACTTATGGTCATCGTCGGACGTTGCTTACAAATTTTTATCAACATTTTTTATTGTTTATCGAATTTTTGCAACCACAGTCTTACCTGCAGCTTCGACCAATCGTGATTTTTTCCGTGGGCTTACCTAAATGGACCTATCGTGGTTAGTATTGAAAATTAAAAGCAGAATGTTATGTATGATTTTGTTAGTTGTATACCTAATCATTACATAGTATAAAACAAAGTTGCGTTGTCCTTATGTGTGCTTAAATCTTTAAAACTACGCTAAGGATTTTGATGCCGTTTTTTTAATAAGTATAGTGATGCAAGAAGTGGGTTTTTTTTTATAATACATGCATAATAAATTCAATATCAGTATCTACCCGTGCGAAGCTGGGGCGGGTCGCTAGTATCTATTATACCAACATTTGATGTAAAACTAGACAAAAACTAGCACGTTTTTGTTCAGCAACTAAAAAAGATTTGGAAGGTATTGTTAATCATACAAAATTAGCCTGCATAATATTCCTAATTATAAAAACTATGTGTTAATTATCGTTTGATAAAAAACTAAGTATATCTTAATTTAATGTGTAGTTGTGTGCATCCGATTTGACCAGCTGGTATTAGATAATTATAACTTTAATTAATTTAATTGTACGTTACATATTGGTACAAATTATCTAAGCTAACATATCTAGATGCAGGCATCCGCAATGAACCAAATTACCTAATTGCATCTGACATTGTACTAGATTGCACAAGTGGTTTTATTATCTACCTACCTACCTACTATAATAAAAGTATCAAGGTGTAATAATATAATCCTATATAACTAGTAGTAGCTTTTTTTTTAATTAACGGCATATGATATTTAGGGCGTATTTGCGTAAGGCCACATACAATTTTTAATTAGGATTAAATTTGGGTACCAACGAAACTTCTTTTCTGTATTTGTCACTTCTTATTTGGAAAAACTGTTTTATCTATTGAATCTTCAATTTGTGAATAAAATATAAAGTGTAATAAAATATTACGTTGAGTCTGAAACGAAATAAAAGAAAGGTCTCAATCTCAAGTAAATGTGAACCTTGATAATTGACACTAGACGGGTAGGTACCTGTTTAGAGATTGACATTTATTAGAACCAGTCTAAATAGAGCAGGTCAACCAATTTTTGCTAGCCCCGGTCTAGATTGGGAAACAGCAAAGTGTCGCATATCGCAGACAGCACAAGCGCACGGCGCGGCCGTAGCTCGCACATAATAGCCGGGCGCGGCTGACACACATTCACATACGCCATTATTTCACGCACATAATATAACTGGTTCACTTACAATAAAAAAGCCCATAAAGAACCTTAACGGACTCGTATTTGTCTCGTAAAAGCCTTATTTCATTCATCGAACCAAAGTAAAACAGCAACGGGTTTTCGATTCCTCTTATTTATTACCTCAGCTTTAACACATCAATTAACAATACTCTACAGTAAGCATAAATATAACATTAACGTAATACGGTTCAGGTCACTTCGACGGGCACGGCTCGTTTAGACGGATCTAGGTTAGATACAGATTGCTTGCATTAGATCCTGCTGTTATTGATACAGATGTTTATCAAGAGAAACGTGATCGTATGTGTTACAATGAGCAGAACTTGACAATTACGAACTCACCAAATATGGCACGTCTTAAATGTACGAGTAACTTGTCTCTATCTGATTCTAAACATGACTTAGCGATCAATTCGTTGTTACATATTCGAGCTGGGATGTACATACATATACGGAGCTCCTGTTGTCATAGCTTATTAAGTAAGCAGTCCAGTTTGGTAAGTCGGTTGATATTACTGACATCTTCTACAAAATGGGTCTTAGAAAAACTAAAACCTACATTCCTGTAACAGTTTCAGGCGTTATTCTCCATTTCATCTGGCAATTAATAAAGTTTCCTCCAAGTATCGATAGTCTGGTCGTCAGCTAAAGCTGGATCCGTCTAACCGAGTAAGAGTTTTCTTGGGACTAGTGGTAGAAGCCGTGAGCTGCGACGGGGGCAGCCACAGCCTTCACGACGTGACCGCCGATGGGCTCCTTGTGGACGACGGCGTTGAAGCCGTTGGCGGGGTCTGCAGTGTATTCCACGGTGCGCCGGGTGCCGTCGGGCTCCACCAGGGAGTACGAGCCCTGAACCACGTCGCCGTTACGGGATTCTTGCTGGTTCTTTGAGTCACCTGTAAGAATAGATGTTGTATAATCCAGCCTTTTCCCAATTACATAGGGGTCAGTGTATAACCAGATGAAACCAAAAAATAGTATTTTACTACTGACTGCTTGTCTGCCTTTCACAATTTTTTTAACGAGAATGAACCTTCAAAAGATGCCTGAATAGACCAGATAGTGTAGATTTTCGCCTTCCTAAAACCCAAGGAAGGAATGGGGTAGGTTTTTTAGTCAGTAAGAGTCTGACACTGGTCTCCCGCTCCGCCCAAGAGCGGGTTTCGTCATTCGATGATTTTCACCTACCATAAAAAAAACGCTGGAGTGAGTACCGAGAGAGTTTGAGTGGCTGATAGTGATCTATCAGCAAAAACAACTACGGATTACTGTACAACCTTAAGGTAAGTGGACAGATGTCCACTTACCTCATCTCTCATCTGAATCCCCTCGACCCTGGCCTCTCAACTCCATAAGATAAATCGCTAGTCAGCATCAAGTTGTATGCTGATTAAAATATGATTGGCGGGCATATTTAATTACGGAGTTATAATGATCATTCAAATTATTATCAATACAACCTTATCAGCTTATAACTTGACTTTAATCTGTAAAATGCAAAAAACTTAAGAAAATTAGTATTTCAGTTTCAGCTAAAGTGAAAACTAAAGGCGATTGCTTTCTTGACGCCTTCTTTTTAGAATGTGATCGATCCTCTCACGATCCCGGTAATTACCTTCTTTTGGATCAACACGGTTTTACAGAAAGATTCCATTTCCCACCCTATATCCCATCCACATCTTACTAATATTATAAATGCGAAAGTTACGATGTTTGGATGTTTGTTACTCAATCACGCCAAAATGGCTGGACGGATCTGGATGAAATTTGGCACAGGCATAGGATACACTCCGGAATAGGACATAGGCTACTTTTAATCCCGAAAACCCCAACCCCAACCCAAATACCACGCGGGCGAAGCCGCGGGCAAAAGCTAGTATTATATACATTTAAAAACTCGGGGTGTCATTTATTTGTAAAAAATTGTTAGTTTTCTAGTAATAGTAATCGTGCAGAAATGCCCTAAATATGGATCTATATTAAAGACTAACTATATTCTAACTTTTAAACGCCATAATGCAACTAAAGTTGCAAAAGGGTCGCATGCCAAAGACGCCACCGAAACTAAAATTGACCAAATTTTTCAATTTCTATAACGTTACTTTTCTTTTGTTTAAGATCTCCCAGAGACTCTCAATGAATGCCTACGACAATACATTTTTACTAGGCTTGGCGTCAGAGGTAAAGTAACGTAAAAAGGTTAATTTCTTATAGTTTCTATAAGAACTGATGTCATCCCTCTATTTGGTTGAAGTTAAATTCCTTGCGCGACTGATACGAAAAAGCTTCTCGTGTACTTTTTCTCTTGAATCATCACTGTCGGTTCAGTTAAATGTTTTGCAAACAAAATTGTATGCTGCGCAGTGCTTTAATAGAAGAGTATCTATTTCAACATCAGTAACAAGTTGTTAGGGTTTCTTATTCAATCGATTTATAATAATATTTAATTATAAATCGATAGATACAAATGTATAAAAAGAAGTGAGATATCAGAATTTAACAAAACTTGGCACACGGGGCACCCGTAGAGGTCTACGCATATGCCATAACCTAGATTTGGAGTTTATGATACTAGACGGGTACATTTTAAACTAGTTACTCCAGTGTAATTATTTTTGACATCCACAAGAACAAGGCTGCGGGAAGAAGCTAGCGAAAGATAAACTATAATAGATCCCAATTTTTGTAACTATTCTCAATTCTTACCGGTAAGGGCATCCTGAATGTCATAAGCGTAGGAGTACTGAGGGTTGGGATCGTAATCCTCGACAGGGGCGACCTTAGCGACGGCGTGGCCCAAGAGCGGCGCGGCCAAGCCATGCGCGTAGGCCGGTCGGGCAACCGCCAGGGGGGCGGCGTAGCCCAGGGGGCGGCCGTAGGCGTAGGGAGACGCTACCGCGGGCAGCAAGCCACCAGCCGCTCCTTTGCACACCGCCAGGATAGCTGCTACGATTATGACCTGAAAATATGAAAATACATTTGTATCTATAAACAATTACGAGCCAGAATTTTCACTGAAAATTTTAAGGTAATTTTCCAATCGACTATTTGGTACAATACCCATAATTACATTGTATTTCTCTAATATACGATCTCCAATGGAATGGATACCAGTATTTCAGGCGTGGCTTCATTTGTTTTCGCTATTGCGCAAAACGATGTTTTTTGTAGTATTTTTTTTTCCAAAAAAGACTTAAACCAATTACGTTTCTATATACTTCAATAGTCTTAAAACTTATAAGAAAAGCTTCCCATACCTTCATGTTGCTTGAGTACCTTCGGTGGGCGCTGTGACTCGCTGTGACGCCGAGGGGTGCGCACACGGTGCTTATATACGCATTGCACTGCCTAATGCACCCGCCTAGAAAAACGTTTGATCTGTCACGGCCGGTCCTATACCCTTTACCATACCGGTTGAATTAATATCTATTATTTGAAACTGATCAATTGGCTCGGATGCCTGAAAGGTATTTTGGGAGGTCCGATATTCTGAAGTTTGGCATATATTCTCTCATCATATCATAGTTTTTAAATGGAATTCAATTGAAAGAAGAAGCTTTATTGCTCGAAGAAGTACTAGTGAAGTACAACATACATAATTATGTTAAAATGGACATCTCGGTGTTTCATACAAAACTCTTATAGAAGAATATAATTAAATAGATATAATTATATTCTTCTATAAGAGATTAAATTAGAAATGCTAACGGTACAGCATCTCATAACAAACCTTTTAGGGGAAGTGTTTATGGTTATCATAAATAAACTTATTGTAGATATCTAACTACTGAATACTACAACGTAAGTTAAAAAAAACCAAAACATATAACGTTCTTGCGTATAAAATACCATCATGCTCACGAAGAGGTCGAAAGTCAAACTCATCCTCAATTAAACTTTATACTTAATTAGAATACTAAATACCTACCCATTTAATTAACGGTCAGAAATTATTTAAAGCTAAACAGTAGCGTAGTCCGTAGTCCCACCTAGGGGCCCCGTATTAAAAGTCCCACGAGGGCCTCGTATAAAAATTGTGCTTTTTTTACAAATGCTTGCTTTACCCGACGAGACGGTTGAGGATAAGATGTTTTGCCTAAGAAGCAACAGCGAATTTTTGCCTAAGAAGCAGGGGACCCGTATCATTGATACGGCGATAGTTTAGATATGGCGGTAGTTAAGCCTCTGAAACTAAAGTAAAGAGCAATCAATAATTGAATTTAATCAAGGAGACTGTGTTTTTGAAATGCCTTCTCCTTTTGAGGTAGCTTCGTAAGTTCGTAAGTATAATATGCAGCAAGGAGGCGGTATAACAAGGCGTAAGTTTTTAGGCCACAGCTGCACGTTATCAATGTGCATACATGTGTGATAGTGGTCATACAAGTGAGTCGTGAGATAATTCATAATGGCCGAGCCTTGTACGGACAATCGATCTGTGCCTAAAGTAAAGCGTTTATTATTTGAACTAGTTATTGCAATATGTTGTTCACCTTTGTCTTTTAGAATCGAATTTAATATTATTTTAAAATCACAGTAACTATTTCATACTCAGTTTTAGATCTAACACAAAGACGATAGGGATATAGGTAGAACGCTAATCACCTGGATGACAATAATACATTTTGGTACAAGGGCAGAAAGTTTGTCATTCCGATCGAGGCGGAATTTGCACGAGCCATAGGCGATGTGTGTTATGGAGCCGAAGGCTGTTGTGTGAGCTGAGATTGCATGGCTGTAAAGGGTGGAATAAGAGCGGCTTTCCGAGTAAGTATATTGAAAATGTGTGAAAGGACGTGGAGGACCCGACCCTGCGTAAAGGAAAGAAAGAAGAACGAAAAAAAGTTTATTTATGCATAAGTATGGCGCATACGTAAAAATAAATAATAACAGAAACAACTAACTAATGGGAAAAAGACAAGTTTCAGTTAAAAAAAAAATTACGAAAATTAGCTTTCGATTCCCAGGTCAGAAACAGAGCAAGGAGGTTTCTCGCCGTAACCATTGGAACCGATCCTAAGTCGTCGACGGCGCAGGTCTTCCACGCGCGCCTCATGGAGATGTCAGCAAACCGTAGAGGCCAAACAGGATCGAAGCCTCCTGGGGTCAAGGATTTGCTTCTGAAAGGAAAACTCGCCCCAGGTATGAAAGGCAACGAAGGAGTGCAACAGGATTAGTTAAAAGCCTAATACACGTGACCTAAAATAACCAGTTAATAAACCAAAATTCATCCGATTATAATTTAGATCAGATGTCTTCAAGGTTACTAGGATATAAAGCCGTGTCTTTAAGTATATTGAATTCCAAACAAAACGAAGAAACCAGGAACCTGATTAAAGTGAGGATTTCAAGCCGCACAGGGCAAAGACATCTTTATCCCCGTGTTGAATAATCTACTCTTTACAGTTTTTACACCATCTGTGAAATAAAGAAACGGCAATTTACGAAAACTAGATACTATATTTATGGAGTAAATTGGCTAATTAGAAGAAACTCTATGTATAGTACCTAGCTATACCTACAGAGTTTCTTCCCATTCATCATCATCATCAGCCTTTTAAATGTACCCACTGCTGGGACACAGGCCTCCTCTCTAGGAGAGGGAATGGGCCATAACCCACAACGCGGGCCCAGTGCGGATTGGTGGATGTCTCATGTTTTCGAATTTTTGGTTCTAGGACTTACCGGTTTCCTCACGATGACTTCACCGTTTTGAGAGCAGTGGTGATGAAACAAATTACACAAAGTAATGCGCCTAGCTGGGTTTGAACCCGCGACATACAACTAGTAAGTCGGGGCCTTTACCACTCGGCCACCACTGCTCTTCGTCACATGTGTCTCTTCCCATTAGCCAATATAGATTACGAAACTTGTGCTTTATCTTATCTCATTTATTTTTGATGTGATGTTCACATATTAGCCGTCTATCTAAATTCTAAATGGAAGCCAAGATATTTACACAATCTGTGTGTGGAAGGGTCTCTGGTCTTAGTCTCACAGGATGAGTGTTTCCTTGTCTAAACGCAAATGTACCTAATGTGTTTAGACTTTGTAGCACTGGCGCGTATCCGCCACTTACAGAGCCATTTGTGCGTCTTAACAAGCTGTTTTTGTAGTCTTTTATTTCTTCAGAGTTATGGTCAACAGATAAATATGCTATCGTCGTAGCGTCGATTGTGGGCAGATCCGATGTAAATATGGTTATATAGGCCTGGGCCAAAAACTGAACCCTGTGGTACTCCAGCTTCCACTTTAAACAATCTTCACAGTGGTTCGCTCTGTTTCACTTGATAGAAACGATCAGCTAAGTATGACTAGATGAGTAAAAACAAAGATGAGGAATCTTTTTCTTTACTTTACTTAGTAATCGTTTGTACCAGACACGGTCAATAGTACATTTTGATACAAGTGCAGGAAGTTTGTCATTGCGACCGAGGCGAAATTCGCACGAGCCGTAGGCGAGTGCGTTATGGAGCCGAGGGCTGCAATGACAAATCTGCACGTGTGCCAAACGACGTTTTTCAATACACTTACGACTTGTGAAATAAAGAAAGAAAGAAAAATTGTTTAATTGTATCTCAAACATACAGTAGGAATATAATAGCATTCAAATCTGCTCTGGTCAGTTTCTAAATTCGTGGGGTCGCCCAGCGCCGCGTGGGGGATGCCAAGCGCCTGATTCGATAATCTAAGAAAAAAAAAATCATCCGTGACCGTGACGATAAGGAAGGAAAAAAAAGGCCCTTGTTGTGATAAACTCAAAAAAGCACTTGGGTGATATACATGCTATATTGTACCTAATAGGAGTGCGATAAGAGGCAGTTTTCGAGTAAGTGTATTGAAAAGGGTGATTATTTTGTTTTACTAAGTTTATCGAATCAGGCGCGAGGCGTCCCCCAGAGTCGCTGGGCGATCCCCACGAAATTAGAAACTGACCAGAGCAGATTTGAATACTATACTTATATATTTCTTATATTTCTACTGTATGTTTGAGATATGATTAATTTTGTTTTCTTTCTTTCTTTATTTCACAAGTCGTAAGTGTATTGAAAAACGTCGTTTGACACACGTGCAGATTTGTCATTGCTGCCCTCGGCTCCATACACACTCGCCTACGGCTCGTGCGAATTTCGCCTCGGTCGCAATGACAAACTTCCTGCACTTGTATCAAAATGTACTATTCTGTACATCAAGGAATGCTCCTGAGCAATACTTTTTGCATTCAAGAACTTGTCTGCCTATTTGGTGAAATTGATGAGATGGAACATCATCATTTATCGTCTAGGCACGGTTTCAGCCAGTTTAGACATATTCTTTTCCACAGTTTGGAAAATAAAGGCGCTAAGTTTATAGGGCGATAGAACGACGCATAATTTTCGGGTTTGGTTTTAATTTGTGGATCATGACAATTTGAGATACTTTCCAAATATCAGGCATTGTACACTTAGTTTTTGTAAATGATATCCTGTCCATATTATGAGGTGTACAATAAAGTTTTTTTTTTATTGCAATAAACCAGTGCTTGACTGCGATCCCACCTGATGGTAAGCAGTGATGCAATCGTTGATGGTAAGGCGCACTAGTTTATTAAGAGCCTATTCACTCTAGCCTTGAAGACACCTTGAAGTTTATAATAAATAAATAATAAAGAGAGATGTTCGGTAGCTACGTGTGGGCAAATTGGTTTTCAACCATGGCCTAGCAACCGAAAGGGTCTCACAAGCCCTCGCTTCTTTAAGAACGAGGTTTTGTAATAGACAGGCTTAATTTTGACCACTTTTTCACTTGAGGGTAAGCGACAATGTTTGTAATCAAAAACTAGTCCACACTTCACCTATGGTAGAAGTTCCGGTCGCGGTCGGTCAGACATGTAGACCTATACCGTTACACAAGTTTATAATCGCAGTATGTCTGATACTGCATCAACTATAATATCACACTTATTTGGGAAAAATATTTTGTTTATTATTTAAAAATAAAATATTTGTTTTACATTCCAAACAAACAAGCATAGTAGCGCCATCTAGTGTGAATCACTAAAACTTCTTCATCAAACTTTGCAGTGTGGATAACAACATGCAAATTACTTAAAATAATTTATAAAGAATAAATGAAAAGGGAATCATGAAAAACTTAAGATCTCTTCAATAAATTCTTGAACCTACAATTATTTTCAAACAAATATTACACAGAATTTACTGAAGAATAATGTCACATAATCTCTAAGCACAAAATACATTGAACACTTTCAAATTCAAGTATGGCAACATTGTTAATTTCTGTGTTTATGAAAGAAAACGTCACATTTGACTTTCTGTATTCCTTTTTTCGTGAATGTGTAAAATCCAACAAACACTGTGCTTTGTTATGTGTTTATAATATTCGGAATTGATTTTTTAGCTAGTGTTAAGTACAATGGCAGACTTTGATGCAATATACCCTGATGAGACGGAACTCGAGGAGAATATAGAAGAGACACATGTGACGCTAGTGCCTGATCCGATCGTGGTTCGAGGGGCTGGGAACATGACAGTGTAAGCTTTTATTTGTGCTATCTGTTTAATAACATCAGCTGTTAGGTTCCTACTAGGTTCCTAGCTCGGTAGCAGGGTCTTGCCTGGTCTGCAGCTCGCGCACGGGAAAGTTATTCTCGACTCTTTGTCACTCGACCTGTGGCATTGAAGGACTATTTCTTTATGCATAATATTGACCAGGCGCCAAATTTTCAATGTGTTATGCCTTTAATTAGATTAGATTACCTTTTTACTTTTGCCCATTTGTTTGAACAACATTGCAGAGTTTCATCTAATAAACAAACACATTAGTAATTATTTTGTTGTTGTTTTTACAAAACTTTCAGTTTCAGATACTTAATTACATTTGTGTGATACTGATCACCCTTATTAGTCTAGGCATAATTTTTTTTTATGAAGATAGCAATAAATTGAGACACAAAAAGACTGCTAGAATGTTAAACCATGACCCAGATTTTTTAGTTTGAAATGTCTTCACCAACTTAATAATTACTCTTTATCGTTAATCAAACTGAGCCAGTGAAGTATAAAAATGTTACTAACTTCAACCAAGAATATTGAATGCCATCTGAATTAAAATAAATATTTTTTTTCTTCAAAAACAATTACTCTAAAACCATTATAAAATGACAAAAGTAACTATTAGAAGTATCATTTATTTTTCAATATGAAACATGAAGCACTGATGAGTTAGTCACAGCCAGGACAAAGAGCTTTATGCATACAGATAAAGAAAACCATTAGGTACATGTTAAAGTACTCCAACATCATTGTTTGTGTTTGTTTTTGTTTGCCTAAAGCTAAGTTCACACTTGGAACAGACTTCACAAAGGACTTATTTTCCTCTTGAATTAATTTGAGATAAACATCCATTATTTATGTATATCATAAACATAGAGTGCATGGTTTTCTTAAAATTTTTCCTCTACTTTGAGAAACAAATAATTTTTATTTAAATTACTATGCTATGTGATGTTGTTATGCACACTAATATGATTACTTTAACTTTATAATTGCAGTTATTTAAAAGAAATTATCATGAATGTCTGTGTTTTATTTTAATTAAAAATAACTGTAAGATACATTAGTTTGTGGCTTGTGGTTTTAGTAATCATTTTACATAATGAACACTGTATTGTGTTCTGCCTACAGTATTAAAGGCATAAATATGACCTGTATATACATTACACAATGTTTGTACCTACTGCTTATCAGTATTTGTATACCATATTCACCCACTAACAAGATGAAACAATCTCTATCTGAACTATGTTAAATCTACTTTTACAAGCTTTTATTTAGTTTCACCTGTCCCAATGTTTGTTATCAAATCTCATAAATTTTATCCACTTCCCGGTAACCAATTGAGCTGAACTTTTGCATTCATGTGTCAATCAGATGACAGTACAAAATTATTATGTCATGGAGTTGATCTGAGAATAGAAGCAGAAGGTGGCCATAGGAACCCTGTAACTAAATGACACAACCCTACAAAATTTGGACTCGTGAAATTTGTCCGGACGAGTTCTAAATATATTAAAGTTTAATAATTATCAAAGTTATACAATAATAAAAAAAAATCGAAATAAATAATTGTACTAGAATTGAACTCACTAGGCAGCTTCGGTGTATCTGGACACAAGTCAACATTAGCTATGTATTATCAACAACTCAAGCATAAAAGGAAATTATTGTATGTTCTTGACACTAAGTGGTTAAAATAATTTGCAGATTCAGCCAATCCAGTCAAGTTTTTATTACTGGTGTGGAGTTTGAGCTCTTATTGCTTATCTTGTTTTAGCCCAGAGTTTTTTTTTTATTGTTGATATAGAAAGGTTTGTGCTTAACCACTATCTCACCTGACTAAGGGATTTGTAGGTGACAATATTTTCAAACAAAATCATCCTGAGTCAAGATGATTTTGCAAATCACAGTCAAATAATATTGATGTACCTGCTCTAGCTTATAAGGCAATGTGCAATCAATATATTATTGTTTATCAATGCTTAAAATCTGATAAGATTGTTAACTCCACCCATCTTATCTTATCTTTGTGGTCTGGTTTCCGCACTTAGTCCTTGGTGGGCCAATGTGCGTGTGCCAAGGCAGCCTTAACTAACATCGGCCCACTTCTCTCCAGAAGCAGATGAGTCATTTCAGGGCATCTATAACTGAATTTGATGTTCCCAAGCTTCGTGTACTCTAGAGGATCAGGTGCAGAAGTTTTCTCTGACTGTACAGAGGAGATCCGAGATACTCATTGTGTGTGAAGAAGCCTTTGTTCAGTGTCTGGTGATGGTAACACCTCTCTTAATGAAGGCATTAGGTAAATGAGTCATTTAGAAAAGACCTCTATGTTCAAAATAAGTTTTTGCCATAAAACAAAATAACCAGAATGAATTGTTTGTAACTAGGAAGTTCAGGCTGTTAATATAATTCTATGCATATTTAAATAGTATGTTTAAATATGCATACGTAATGTAATTCTAATACAATGTGCAAAACATGTTTTTTTTTTTCTTCAGGAATTTTTTATTAAAGAGGATATACAATAATGGAAATTCCATAATAAAACAAATCTATGTATTGTTGTGATTGTGATGAAATGCACTTTGACTAAAAATTGTTTGAATTTTTATATTGTAGGTATTGTATTTAAGCTTAGTTGTGTAGTGCGATTACCTGGACTTCTGATTTAAGCATTTGAAGTTGTTTATTTCTCAAACTCTAGCCTGAAAATGTTTCAAAGTAGGATTTATCATTCTTAACTCAAAAAATTCAACTCTGACACCTGCCCATAGTAAAAAATAAAATAACATTTAAAAAATAAAGTTCAAACAAGTTAAATAAAAAAAAAGTTGAAAGCAAGGAAAATATCTTTCGGAAGTCAGTGTCTCATCATTATTAAGATCTACTTCCAAAAAAAAATTATAGGTGTTTGTTCAAACTACACAAGGTCAGATTTAACAGTTAATATTTCTTAACATAAACTGTGAGTCATTAACCTAATTAGTTGCTTTTAACAATTTACTTAGCTTCCATGAAACAGTTATATTATTATCAGTGCCGAGTGTAGCAAATGCTCAAGAGGGGCCCACCCGTGTGTGCGGGGCCCCTTAGCCCCCAATTACAAAAATAAATAGAGATACAGTACGGCCGTCGTTTTTAAAAAAAAAAATTTTAACAACAATTAACAAATGCAAATTGCATTTATTTGTTTACGAGTTGACTCGCCAAGATCCGACGGCCGTACTGTACCTGTGTATTCCATATGAATTCTAGCTACTTCTGGATTTTCCTTACAGACAACAACTGCTGCATCTCTACCTATCCTGATCGGGCTTGCAACCAATTTGAAAAATAAATTACTAATATTATTTTAATTACACTAATAAAATTATTAAGATTTTTTGTTTGTAATTAATGAACTCGCAAAATACCAAACCGGTTTTAAATATTGTTTTCCACGTAGCATGTTACTTTTCACTGATATGTCATCAGCATATTATACAATTTGAATACATTTGCACGCATACAGGTTCTTGTCCTACCACTTTGTGCAAGAAATTTACTTTTTTTCGCATTAGTGCAGAAAAGTGCGTGAGCTCGCTCCCGAAGTGAGTTCCCACAAATTATAGTATTTCATACCATACTGGGCGACAAGCAGCCCCCACGAGGCAACAGGCAGCCTCCGTCTATTTACCTCTTCTTAAGTGAACTAAACAAAAAAAATTTCACGTGTATCAAACGGCCTTCGTTTGATACTCGTGAAATTTTCCTTAATGCTGGGGCCACACTAACGTCTAACGTCAATGCCCACTAGCGCGATATTTAGTTACTGCTATAATTATCGCGATCATTTTAACGCGCTAAAGTGTGTGGCTACACTTGAAATGAGCTTGAGTTATCGCCTAACGCCAAACGGCAATGGTAATAACGGCGTTGTCAAATTATCGCGAATTAACGGCATTCCTCATTAGTCTGGCCCGGACATAAGACCTTCGCTTGTGATTTGTGCAAATTTCGCCTCTGTCGCAATGGCAAACTTTCTCCACTAGTATCCACTAGTATTCCACTGTTACGTGGGCGACGTCGCTGGCAGAAGCGAGCCTTTTACAAATATTTAGGAGGCCCATTAGCACGCTGACTTGATCCGGTACTGCATATTAATATTATTATACACAGAGCAGTGTAATGCCGTCTTTTTATCTTGTTTAATGTGTATTTCCTATGATCCATACTAAAATGAGAAAGTAAAGTCTGTCTGTCTCTGACCTCTTCGCCTCTTTGTCTAGATAGATTTCGCACACGAAAAGACTATGTCTAGAAAAAGTTGATCCCGGAAGTTAGAGACATACATAAGTTAGAGGCGCGGGCTAAGCCAATTCTCAATCTAATTACCCTACTACAGTTTCACTTATAATGTTAACACGATCGACTTTAGTACGGACGGACCACGGATTTGGTTTGCTTCTGTACCGAATCAATAGATATGTATGGATGGTCTGGGCAGACCCATAATTTTCGAATCGATTTTGAAGTTTAAAGAATCGATCACGACAGATTCTACTGCGAACTTTGAAGCATTCCACTTTGCCCCACCAGTGGGGCGGCTTGGTGGCGCAAAATGGAATCATTCAGATAGTGTTGTGTTGAGACGATCAATCCTTAACCATGTGCAAAATGCTTCGTGAAAAAGTAATATTCCCGACATGCATCTCTGCATGACAAGATGCTCAACATGCCCCGGTTAAATAATATAGTCGCATCAGGAGACATATATTATCTCCTTCGCTGTCCTGCCAGTCACACCGTTGCGCGAGCCCAGTCTACTGTCCCTCGCATTCTCTATGCTCTAAACGCTCTATTGGACGCGAATTATGACTGATGTGATAGCATAAGAATGGAAATGAATGAATGAAAGGAATGAAGGCTAAGAAGGTAAGGGGTGGGTCGTTTAGTCAATAAGAGTCTGACACTGTTTCCCGCTCCGCCCAAGGGCGGGATTCATCATTGGATGATTTTTCACAAGCTAAAAAAAAGAATAGCAGACGATGATTATGTCTACGTGTGGACTTTAGTGAGACGATCCGACTGATAAAGCACCACAAAACATAACCATCCTTTTTATCCATTCCAGTTTCGGGCTGAGCAACCGCTTCAACGGCGAGTTCCCCTCAGGCCTGCAGTCGCGCGTGGCGCCGGAGGAGTACCAGGCGACGGTGGCGCGCATCAACAGCGTGCTCAAGAAGACGCTGCCCGTCAACGTCAAGTGGCTGTTCTGTGGCTGCGTGTGCTGCTGCTGCACGCTAGGATGCTCTCTCTGGCCTGTTATTTGTCTAAGTAAAAGGGTATGTTTATGTCTTTCTTTCTTTCATTTATTCTAGACTAGCTTTTACCCGCGGCTTCGCCCGCGCGGTGTTGGGGTTAGGGTTTCCGGGATAAAAAGTAGCCTATGTCAAATTTCATCCAGATCCGTCCAGCCATTTTGGAGTGATTGAGTAACAAACATCCAAACATCGTAACTTTCGCATTTATAATATTAGTAAAATAGGCTCGCGTTTGACCACAATTTCACCTGATGGTAAGCGATGATGTGGTCAACGATGGAGCTCGCTTGCCTAGAAGTAACCTATTCTATTATATACATGTACTTTCATAATACTTTCATAAATAGATAAGATATACTACCTTTGTAACTTGAATAAACTCCTATTTAAGTTTTACACGCTTTCTTGATTGAAATCAGAATTGAAATTCCGTAATAAAATATAGAAAATAACATAATTTTTTTAAATAGGGTTCATTGATAAATAGTGTCAGTGTAGGTACTTAAACAAAACAGGTAATTATTTTGATGGTATGGTTGTTGTTTGGATATATATTACATTAATTACTAATGAGGCACTTTATAATGAGTCTTGAGGTAATGTCTTCAAACAGTTAATCAAATTGCTTACTTCTAGAACTGGCTTTATAAAATGCCACCCTAGTATTTCCAGCTGAAGATTGGCACACAGATATTTAATAACATGCACACAACCGTTACACCGAGTCGCCTCAACCTTCAACTCTGCTTCGATCGAACAAGTACCTACCTAATAGGTACAGCAGAGTGTATTTTTATACCTTAGCTCTGCCTTATTGATTTAGTATTATAGGCACCTCGTTACTAAGGTTTAGAATAGGACCTTGAGCAGTCGGCTACAAAGGTTGATTACCGCATCTAAATAAAGGAAAATGTTGTACAGGTACTAAATATAAAAATAAACACACATTCTTGGAGTGAACTAAATTAGTCTTTATTAATTTTATACTTGGTTTTTCCTGCCTCTTCCCTCCTTAGCGTCCGCCTCCTTTTGTATTAGAACCTTATATATTTTCTTTTTAAAACGTCAATCATAATAATATTTACCAACTATTTGCACCCGCTATTGATCCACTCTTATTGAACAGCCATTCATTAGCCATGCTTGATAAATGGGCTATCCCATTCTAAAATATTTTTTCAAATCAAACTGTCCTATAGTATACCTAGTACTAGTACTTCCTGAGATCAACTCTATATTTATAGTATTAATATAGATTCGGTACCCTTGAGATTATCTATCCCACAAACAAATAACCCTCTATTAGTTTACATTACTCATTGCGGAACGTACCTCTTACATCGGCATCGGAGGGAATTGGCGAGATCATTTTAATATAACCATTTGCGCCTTCGACACATGGTCACGTTTTTGTACCGCCCGTCTATTACCGTATTACCGGAGTTACGTTATGCTGCCTGTGTATCCTTAATAATAAGTGCGTATACAACTGTATACATAAAGGTGGTATCATGACATGGCCTGTTCTATATATTTGCACGCCAAACTTTTTTAATAAAAAATAAACAAAGTAACGGTATGTTGTAGGTTTTATAATTACTCCAAAACCCTCTGCATAATATTATTTTATATTTTAAGGATCAAAAGAAGTTCTTTAAACACTTCTTTGGCTTTTTCCCCATCCTGAAATCAATCCTACAGTACATCTCTACTCAATGTTCAGTTGTCATTTATGTGACAAATGTATCAAAGAAAAATTCGACGTAGTTATGCACTTTGTTCCCTTTAGATAACTATGTCCAGATTTACAGATAATATAATACATATATTTCTCATTTATACATATCTTTTAATTTATGAGTCAGGCTATTAGCTAGTATTCTAGTTGAACGATAATCAGCCGTAAACTATCAGGAATTACCAACTACGTTGTAGGTACATCATAGGTAAATAAAATTATAGATCCTATGTTCCGCGTCGGACCAGACTCGTTATGTTTTCAATGAATAATAATAATCGTTTATTTATTTATAAAAATGAGACATAAATACAGTAAAGAACAATAAATATTAAAAAAATTGAGTTTAGTATGCATCATACACACAATAATATATGAATTACCTAGCGTCAAAACTTCACCTTGGGAAAATTTAAACAAGAAAATCTATCCATGAAAAATATGCACATATATTTGATCTCGCATCTGTTTTTTATTCGAGTTATCTGAAATATTTATATGAACAGGATTAGATCTGGGGACAGAAAATGGCGGTAAATACTCAGAGTGGCTTAATTTAGGGTGGTTAGTGGTTACTAGAAAAGTTATTTTATGTTATTTCTACTATTCATTAATGAATGGTCGCAGAAATAAAAAAGTTTAGATTTTTTAAAATTAAATCTGACAGGCTTTGTCAGCAAAGAGCTTTTAGCAGGGTGGTACCCCATTTCACATCATTCTCCTCTCCTTCCTATACACTAGCAATGCAAAATGACGAAGATTAAAAGTAAAGCTGAACAAACTTACTCTCATATAAAGTGCACCTCTGAAATATTCAATACACTCAAATACAACTTGAGTGTAGACAGATATCTACACGTGTTCCTTAGATAAGAATGAATAGATTAATTTCTAGGCAAGCGACCCTCAGACATCATCGTTTGCCATCAACGAGAAAGTAGTCAAGTGACTGCCTGTCAATAATAAAACATTTTAGGGAATTTGGTGTTTGTCCGAAGCAGCTAAATAACTAAGATCGTATTTGGGCCCTAGATAAGAAACAAATGATCATCATCATCGTCATCATTTCAACTATTTTCAACCCTCAAAGGACGTCTTATGACGACATATGTCTCTTCCAAGTAAAAAAGAACGAACAACAAACGGTGAATAAATATACAGGATTATGTACATTTTTTCTGTGGGGAAAATCATTAAAGTATATGTAGTCACATATTTGAATTATTTACCTATAATATATTTACGTCGTGAACCGGCCACAATACTCTGTATTGATAATGTTATTGGTTGCAATTAATTCATTTAAATTATTTTATCGTATTGTTTACTAACTATGCTTTTAACTACCTACCACGTATCGTTATTTTGCCAATTAAAACGCAATTTGAATGTAAAATGTATTAAAAAAATGAAACAAAAAAACAGCAAATTCACAGAGATTTTTTTAAATATATAAAATTATTCTTAATGAACCAACATTTTTATAATTATTTATTTTTAAGTCTTTCTGTTATTATTATTATGTTTAAAGTCAATTGTTACACTGGAATGGAAATCAATCCAGTCAAAGTATAGACACTATACTATTCATACTATAAGCATCATTATTAGGTACTGAAATAGCACACGATCTTCGATCAATATTATTTATTATCTAACATTAGCACCTAGAATGTTTCACATAAATATTAACTTTGTTGTTTACGCCTATAAACTTGTCTATCAATAGCTAGCAGATACTACGTTCTAAGTTTGAACTATTTATGATCCGTCTAAGTATAAAATTAGATGATAACACATGTATAGGTCTATATTAATTTATTTTTTTGTTTGTTTCCAGACGCAACACTCTCTGAACAAACTCCTGGAATGGGAGAACAGCAGACTGTACAACAAGCTGGGACTACGCTGGCGACTCACGAAACAACACTGCGACTCTTCCTCCATGATGGAATACGTACTTCTCATAGAGTTTATTCCTAAAATACCCATATACAGACCTGACTAAGGGCCCCCGGCCCAGTATCGTAGACTAACTGTACTGTAAATATAACACATAAATCATTACCGTACGTCATTGCATCTCGAAGATAACAACAAGCAATTTGCATGGCCAAGCCAATGAGCCTGTAAGCTAGGACATTTATATCGTATTTGGAAAGCAGCCCAAGTAGAAATGTGTCAGAATCTTGTGGAATTTACACATTGTTACCGTCGCGTAGCGAGCACGATTTGGTATATTTAGGGTTACAGTGTTGGACGCGTATAGCGGTGTCGTTCCTGACATAGTGCTGTTTATGTAAATATAAGCTAACGGTACATATAAACACGGACAAATAAGTGCTACTGTTAAACGCTTTTTGTGTATAGTTGTCGCATTATATCGCAAGCTTAGACTGCAAATGTTATCGCAATGTGTATATATTTTTTGAAGTTTACAATGTGTAAAAGCTTTTGGAAGCTGCAATATGTTATCGAACTTCTGATAATAAGTACTTTAACTAGTATTTTAGATGTTTGGCTAAGTGCTAGCAATATTTAATATGTACGGAACCTCTTAGTTTTTTGTTCAATGTGCAATTGTACTGCATCAATACTCGAATTTACACAATTGTATCTTTATACGAACTTACTACAAACTTTGTCTTAGAACATTACTTCAGATACCTTTATATCTGAAGGTTTATGTTGTCAACGCACTTTTTATACTTACAATTATCTAAAAGTAGATTACTGTTTAGTATCGGTCTGTGAAGTGCTGTGTACTGCTATGCATGTGATGCTTTCTGATGATCGACAAACTTCAAGTTACTCGGTGGAAACTGATTGGAAGACCTGACAAATATGTGTATGCTGCATGCCCAAGAACATGCCTTTGTATTTTGTGTCAATTTCATTGTTTTTTTTTATTGTTTTTGTACCTAATTAGTTAATTTCCAGCTGGCCTGTTTCGATAAAGCTTAAGGATAAAAACAAATATTAATCTCATATTACGCATTTATTTTAAATGCTTTATGTACTTATTCATTAATTAACATGTTCATAACGTACTTCGTAAGCTAAGCAGTCTGTTGCCTACCAGTTACCACGTTTCAATTCAGTACTTTTGTTTCATTTTCTTTACTACAATATATGTTTAACTATTAACTCGCCCTGACTTCGGACGAGAGCAAATTATATACATAAATCTTCATTGTTTATTGCTCCTTTAACTAAAAACCGAAACAAAATCTGTTGCAAGGTTTAGGTAGAGTGAGCGAATAAACAGACAGAAGCCGAGAGCGACTTTGTTTTATATTAAGTAAAGATGTTACGATTTACGAAAAGAAAGGAAACGTATTACGTTAATGATGTTATCTATGTTAATAGAATGGGTAATATACCCGACGTTAGAAAGATTTACAATGTGCACCGAGTGTAAATGTAGCAAAGCAGTCATTCTCTCAACAAAGCGCTCGACGTGGTCGTGTCAGCGCTATTTTTATTCCCATTTATTGAACAAACTATATTGATATAGGTCGGTGGTCATTATTCCTCCAATTCATTCTCATCACAGCAAATTGTTTTGTCATCCGTTCATAAATATTCGTTTATAATTTTTTAAAGCGTATTCTTGCTTTATGTATGTTATGTACCTGAATGTCCACGATAGTTGTGTAGAACGGTTAGTCTGATACAGTAGCGACAGTAAATCGCGGAGCCGATTCTAAAGTATATGCTAGGGTAATGTTTGGGACTGTGTTATTAGACGATTAGCTTGTATAATGTTATATGTAACATTAGAAGAATCCCCGCCCTCTTTTCTCTTTTCAACATGTTGTGAATGTCGTGAAGGGCCGATATGACTTATCATCGCTACTAAACTTATCCGTAATTATAAGATTTTCATTGAATCGTAGATCGCTCGGAATGTTCTCTTGCCACCTACACGTTTTAGTTGTTAAATAGTGTTTGAACGCAACGGTTGAAAAGCGAACAGGGTATGTTGACAGTAAGTTGTAAGTTAAGGAATTGTAAATATTTTAAGAACTTATAGATTATTTTTGTTCAAATAATAAACTCACTACATGTGATAAACATATCTTTGATTGCAACGGCAGCGCCTTACCTCATACTTCCTGGACCACTTCTCGTGCAGTCGCACCTCTTTGCAAGTACTAGCACTCATTTAGGTATTTGCTTGTGCAATGTTTTACGTAATAATACAGTAAAATTTTCCATCGAAACGACTACATGCACACTGTTATAGTTGAGATAGAACACCGCTCAATTAATAAACCGGTTTCGATTTCCGCTACGTGGACCGCCACACACGACCCACGAAGTATTTTTCTTAAAACATACTTCGTGTGTGAAGCACCAATTAGTAGGTACTTAAAATAGAAATCCAGTCCAATTATAATTTGGGTGTCTTCAAGAATAGAGCGAAAAGGCTCATAAACTAGTGCATCTCACCATTAACGATTGCATCAGCGCTTACCACCAGGTGCGTACATCATTTAAAAATAAAATATTAGAATATGGACCACTGCGTCCCCTGTACCCAACGGCGGATCCAGGGGGGGGGTCATGACCCCCCCCTGGGCTGGTTGCAGGACTTAGGTGGATTTTATTTATATATATTTTGTCATCATACAGATTTTATGTAAGTGACTATATACATTAAATATTTAATTAATTTAACGAATATATACCATAGATCCAGTACATGATTCTAGACTCTATAGTGGTGAATTTTTTTACCGTTTTTTCTAATTTATTTTTGACGATTTTTTTATGTTTTTCAAATTAAACTATATAAAACCGTGATTTCAACATTTTTTGCGAAAAAATAAATGAATAAACTACATTCAAAATTAAAAATGTTATCGGGTTTGATTAAAATAACGACTTCATTTGCCTCGATGATTTTGAATTTTATTATATTCATAAAATTCAAAATCATCAAGGCAATTTTTTTTTTAATATTTTTTTCTAAAAATGACATTGGGTTTCGTTACAATAACGATTTTATACAGTTAAAAAAAACTTAACATTTTTTTTCAAAATTTTAAAATGACCATCGCTGGGGAAAACCGACGGGTTCTTTGCGCTGGGTCTCCACATAAGGGAGCTATCGCTGGGTGTTACGTGGGGGCCTATTGCGCCTCCGTGCGTAAAGTGGATCGTAGTGACCACTGCTATCAATGTGGTAAGCCCGGTCACAAGGGTGCAGAATGCTGTGCTACGTTGCTACGCATGTGCAACGGTAGGCAAACAGGCTGACCACCACACTGGGAGTAGGTTCTGCGATCCCTCCGTCAAGGCCATGGGTAAAGTCTGAAAGCCCACCCCAGCCAAATAATTCGCTCAGGATCTGTTGATAGCTGACTGGGTGCAGGTCTTGAGCGACTCGGTGACAGTAATTTCGTCGGCCGGAGCCGGTACATCGTCCCTCGAGGCCGTCACTAGGGAACGGTGTTGTGCGGCAGCACGGTTCGTAGACATTGCAGTGGTAGCCTAGGCGTCTACCAGTCCCCGAACAGATCTTTCGCTAATCTCCACGTTTCCCTTAGGGAGCAGAATGCCTTCGTCGTGGGATTTGATTCACTCCCCGTAGTCGTTTTCGGGGAACTCAATGCCAAGGATTTGGCTTGGGGTTTCCAGTACGGGAACCAGTGGAGTCGATGTTGGAGGAATGAGTTCGGGACACAGGCCTAGTCGTCCGAAACCGGGTTTCTAACCCCACGTGCGTGCGGATGAATGGTGAGTCCATGGTGGTATAACGTTAGCCAGCCCCACTTAGTCACCGCTTGTTGTCGACTGACGCGTCATGGAAAGGGGGGGTGACGTTCTCGAACTACTAGTATGTACATCTAGTTTGACGTCTCCACCCAGACCAACAGTCCCCTTGTGGAACAGGGGGTAAAGGGTAGCAAAAATTATCTTTGCCGGAAGCGGCTAAAGAGCTTCTGAAAGAGTGGGTCTTAAAATGAACATGCACAAAACCAAAGTCATGGTGAACATCCATGTAGCGCCCACCCCTATCAAGATCGGAGACTCTACATTCGAAGTATTGGACGACTACGTTAACCTTAGACAGACAATCCAGTTGGGTAGATCCAAATTTGAGAAAGAAGTCAATCGTCGAATACGACTCGGCTAGGCAGCGTTTGAGAAGCTGCGCGTCTAATGTACCACAGTGCCTCAAGACGAAAGTCTATAATCAGTGTGTGTGATGTTGATAACTTTGATAACCATTGATAACCAGTGATGACATATGGCTATGAAACGTGGTCGCTTACAATGGGCCTCATAAAAAGACTCAGGTCATTCAAAGGGCTCGGAGTATCCTTGCGTGATCGATTCAGAAATGAGAATATCCGCAAGTGAACCAAAGTTGCCGACATAGCGAAAAGAATCGGCCAACTTAAGTGGCAATGGGCAGGACACATTGCATGCAGAACGGATGGCCGCTGGAGACGAAAGGTTCTGGAGTGGCGACCGCGTACCAGAAGACATAGCGTTGGAAGGCCTCCCACAAGGTGGACCGATGATCTGGTCAGGGTTGCTGGAAGCCGATGGATGCAAGACGCACAGGACCGGTCTTTGTGGCGGCGCTTGGGGGAGGTCTATGTCCAGCAGTGGACGTCTTTCGGCTAAAATGATGATGATGATGATGAAGCGGCTAAATAGCTAGAACGGGCCCAGGACATACTTCTAGCTGTTATGACAAATCACTCATCACGTTTATGGAATATAAATAGGCTGCCTCATTCTGTGCGTGAGTGCTTCTTTGAATGTCTTCAAGAGATGGAATTACCTATATACGTGTGTATATAGGGTGTTATTGACATGTTAACACAAACGAATACCATAGATCCAGTACATAATTCTAAAGCCCCCAGTGGTGGAATTTTTTGTCGTTCTTTTCTTATTTCTTTTTTAATAATTTTTTAAGTTTTTAAATTAAACTGTATAAAATCATTTTAGCATTTTTTTGTTAAAAAAATGAGTGAATTACATTCAAAATTAAAAATGTCATCGGGTTTGATTAGAATAAAAACTTTATTTTCCGCGATGATTTTTTATTAATTATTATTCTTTTTCCTATTTTTTTCTAAAATTATCATTGGAATTGGTTAGAATAACGATTTTATACAGAAAAAAAATAAAAAACAAATCTTAAAAAAATAACTGACGAAAAATTCCACCACTGGGGTCCAGAATCATGTACTGGATCTATGATATTCGTTTGCGTTAACGTGTCAATGACACTCTGTATGCACAAGTTATTATGTGTTAAGTTTTTCAAGTCTACAATAAAGAATACATATTTTTAAGTACAGGACTTATTTATATTAATAAAATACCTACTTTTTACTTGCGTCATTTGTTATCAAAATTAAATTATAAGTTTTTGACTTGACCACGACTATGTGACCCCCTCCTGGCGCCAAAGTTGGATCCGCCCTTGCCTGTACCACATCTCTAAAAACAACCTAATGGCAGTATTTTAATAGGAGGTGCATCCTTCGGGCCAATGCAACTGTCGCGTGTCGCCACGCGCGGGCGCAAGAACATTCACAGCGAGCCTCCAACGAGCCCCGTCGTAGATGCAATGTTGCTGGTCCAGATTTAACAGTGTGCATGTAGTCGTTGCGATGGAGAAAAGAGAGATTTGAAATGATTCCGATTTGAAAAATTTGTTCATTTGCAATTTTACTAAAGTTACTTTTGATTTACTATAAAATAGTAAGGTGTACCCATTCCTACATTTCGCGAGTCGATGGGGGAGTCACAGTAGTTGAACCAACATAGCGGCCGTCCTAGAATGCGCATCAACGGGTTCATCTTATTTGCAGCGCACAGTAATAGGGATCGAGCCTATTTCCATTAGCACCTTGTTTCTCACTAGGACACCAGTAGTGGCGAAGTAACCGGTTGATTCACCAACAAAATATAGTCAGTTCTTGCTTCATCTGGAAGATATCATATTTTTCTTGGTCGTGCGTAACTGGATACATTTGGTCAGAAAGGAAACTCAATAAAATCGAATAACCTGTTCGACCGAGGTTGTCGAACTAAGGACCTATAAATTATAATGCTCAGTTTTAGCGCTAGCAACTACTAGGCTCGTCAAGTGGACATCACAGGACGATGTTGAACAAACAAGTGGTTCAGGAGACAGTCTCAATTCATATTTCCAAGCAATAGTATCTTAATGGTAAGTCTGTCCAGTCGGTGCAGTAGAAAGTGTCTACTTACCGCTTGAAGCCCATTTGTTGATGTTTAGTAAATGCAATGAATGCCTCAATGCTGAAATATGCCAAAGTGCCTCGTAATACGTTGCATATCCTGGCACAAAATTTCCAGTCGCCAAAGAGGCGCTTCCAACGACTATCACCATTACGGTACCTAATAGTAAAAAATATATCCTTACCCATACAGAAACATGTGCACTTGACATCTACACACACAACCAAGAGCAATCCATGAAAATATTTGCGAATTATAGTAGATACCTATCCATAGTAGGTTGCATGAGGAACTGCTTAACTGTAACTAATTTTTCTGTTGTCGCTCGAAAAGTCATTGACCCATCTAGACTTCACGAGCATAATTTTAACCGAACATTTCTATTAATTTGTTGAAGAAGTCTGAAGTATCGTGTTCATATTTTTGGGGCAATGGTCTATTAGTTGATTGCAAGCTTTTTTTTGTTTCCGCGCAAATATTGATCCAGTGACTGTAGCGTCCACATAACAGCACGTTTCAGTCAATTTATCTACTTTTTTTTCAATTAGCTTCGCACTAGTTCAACATTTACCAAGTCATCTGCAGTGTCAAGTTTTAGAAAGTACTTATTTAGTTTTTGGTACATAATAATTTGGTCATAGTCGTTCGTTCGTTTTCAAATAGAATACGAATGTAACACATTGGATTTAGCAATATTTGGCAGTTGCTATTGAGTCGTTCTTCTCGACAAGTTAGTCGATACTACAATAAAATTCTCAGTTCCATTTTCAACAGTTGTGAATGATTAAAACATCTGCTGAAGTTCATTCCCGGCAAAAACCGTCAATAGAAGAGGATTTTTGGGTTTTTAGGTACAAATAATAACATGTGCACTCTCGGCTGTATTCTGTAAATACTGTGTACGTAACCTAGTTTTGTTTATCGCAATAGATATGATGTAATTGTGTATGGTGTTCAGAACGCTCGCTGACAAATATTCTGTATATTTTATGTCAAAGGAAGTCAACCGGGCGATAACAATTGAAAGAGGATATTAATTGGAATTATTAGATATATTTTGTTATAAATTACTTCATCATATACACATAAGTAAATACTCAAGGCACTTAACATTATGGTCCCTCCAAATTATACACTTACAAGTTATGACACAAACAGAACAATTAAAAAATGTACAAAACTGACACCTAACAGAATCTTTTAAACAAAATATACTGTAATTTCACGCCCGTAGGCTACATAAGTTTAAAATACTATTTTTTACGACATTTGTTTGTAATTAATAATACAAAAAATACCACTATAGACTACAAACAAATTTTAACGTTGTAATAATAAACAACAACGAAATATTGCATAGACGTTGTAATATTGTAGGTACAGCTTTACCCAACTAGTGTCGGATTAATCTCTGACAAATTACAAAATCCTTTGTAGCAAGTCGCACTTGGTGTCACGAACTACATGGGTACCATTGCAGGTCTTGATTTAAAATAAAATTAATGTCATAATCAATTTAATTAAAACAAAGAATCAGATCGAAAAGAGACTACACAACCATTACAAAATAATATCTACAAATATCTAATTTAGGGACGTTACTTTATACAAGCTCTTATTATTTACATTCAGTCGTTGGAACGTTACTACTCAATATATTAATTTCATAAAAGCCCGAAATGGTAATACAGCAATTAGCGGGCATTACGTTATTATGGCAACATTAGTGCGAAAACGCAAATAAATCATTATAATTGTACAAATCCATGGCTCACACTTCATTCTCCGATGTATTTGGAAGTTTATTAGGTATAATTTCATTAGCAATAACTTGGGACGGACATTGTTCTCCACTTACAGAAAATCTTATTGCACCTAGGGAAAACAAATCTCCATCGAAAATAGACCGTTAAAAGTCTGCCATATCTCATAGGGAAGTGGTAAAATACCGTTTATAAAATAGTGACATCATGACAATATGGTAGACGTCAGTCTTGGTGTAGCAGTATCACATGTTGCTCGCAATATGTTTGACCACCGGGCCCCGAGGCGCGGGACCGGTCCACTTAAACTCCTTGTTTAACTCATCTGAACATAGTTAATGGGGAATTGTCCTTTCAATCCGTTGCACTCACCGAAAAACCATTCTTCATTGATTTTGTATCTAACTTGTATAGTGTCGCCGGTGGCGAAGCGAAGGTCGCCGGGCTGCACGGGCTCGAAGTCGTACAACGCGACTGCGACGCCGATGAGCGGGGGCGGCGGCGCGGCCTCGTTCGGCAGCGGCACCTTGATCTCCACGTAGTTGGACGGGAACAGGCCCTCAGCGCCGCTCCTCAAACTGCCATAAAGCCATTCGTGGTCCACTCGCCGTATCAACTTTATCCTCGAGTTGGCCTGGAAATTATAAAAATTGAACTTGAGACATTGAACTGTGTAGTTTTATCTAATCTAACCTCATTCTTAGCAGACGCAATTACCTCGATTTAAACGTCAGCATTTAGAACCTCGCTATAATCGTAAAGTTGTCCTCCATATTTTTTCTTTATGAGTTTATTAGCTCTAGCCCATACATTGAAAAACAGATTTTGCCAACAAACAACGTCACAAAACAATGACTGACGACAACAACTTGTTAATAAGCAATAATAACAAAGTAAAATGAATAAAAACGAAGTGTTCTGGCTGACATTGGAGCCAGTAACGCCAATTCGATTATTATTATACGTCTAGTGTTTAATGAATGGTCAATCGGTATCAGAGGACGCGAATTCAATTGATCAGGTATAATTAGTGACCTATTAAAATGATGCTCACGCGATAAGTACATCCTCACATTAAGGATCCGACCTTCAGCGAGAAGCGAAGCGTTATGACCTCTAAGTATAATATTCTTGCTACGTATTAACACTAACGTGCAATTGTTACTAAGATTTATAACTGCACTGAACTCATGACCCGCTCTGATTCACTAATCATCATGATTACGAAACGCTTGCCAATCGCAAACTACGCATTGTGCAGGTTAAAGACATCGGTAAGGTTTATTATTCACTTAATTAACTTTCCCTGTATAATTAGAACGACGCTCCGACAACCTCACTTGTGATAACTTACTGTTGAAGCACAATGATAATAAGAATAATAGGGTTTTACTAATGCATAAACAGTTTATTTTTGGATGTCTATCTACTAGATCTAATCTTAGGTTTGTTTACAATATGTACATAAACTATTTAAAACGTAGATACTTATTTAAAATGAGTTATCTTATTCATAAGACTTATCTGATATTATATCTAGAGTACACAAACACAAAGAAAACTGTTTAAATTACGCGTCGTCATATTTTTTACGACACAATATAAAACTGAAGTGTGTCTTCAAAACAAATGATAATTATATCATCTAGCTATCAAATAAATATCCGCGAATGTGTGTCGTTCGTTTGAATACCGCGAATTTTATTTGTAAACATCGGAAAACGTATCGGCGAATCGGGATTGTATATTCTGAGTATAATGTTTCAGTACCCATCCTACGTATTGTAAATGTTCTTTGAACCATAAAATACTTTTAAATTAAAAAAATAAATACTTATGTAGGTACTTAGTGGTAGTAATGAACTAAGTACCTAATATACATAACTATAGGAACATTGTAGTCAAATTTATGACGATGACGGCAAACCTCTGAGTCTGCTAAGCCGTTGAACCTAATTTGAAATGCGTGTGCATGTTTTAGCTGATTTCTTGGAACTGGATGACACGTTTTCCATGAAACTTCGTACACGACTAGATAATATGTTTAGGTTTGCAAAAGCCAGCAGTAGTCGAGAGAAACTATTAATTGCTTAGCTACTGTTACTTATGGGCAAATGAAAGTTATGTTCTTTACATTGTGAGGAGTGCCTTTGGCAACACACTGTGACCACCGATGCGTTCGTCGAGCGTGATGATTAACGTTGCTTGAACTTTTCTTTGTAGTGTAATAGTAGCAGAGACAGCCAGATTCGAAACAAATAAATCGATCTAAAATTAATTAATTGTGTAGTTGTTGCGTAGAGACACGAGATATGCTCACTTGCAATATAAGCCGTAATTGAAACATTTATTGCATCGAAGAGTTGTTAGGAAATAGGAAGTATTTTCATTTAATACTAATTATAAAATAATGAATGATACTGTATTGTACATCACTCTTGATTCCTATCAAATCAAGCAAAGGTTTTATTAGTTCCAATGACTGGTTAAACATTTCGTAATTAGTTCTAACTAGATCCACGTGGAAGTTTTGCCAAATACGCTTGTCGGTACGGCCATACAGTAATACAGTTTAATAAACTAAATTGGTTTAATTGGATTTTTCCATGCGGCATGTGGCTTCGCGTAACACTGACGGTTTTCATCCGCTAAAGTGCTAAACCCACCGCTTAAATCTATTACATACAGACCACAAACGAGAAGGTGACTCAAATTCGCGTAAATAAAATTATCTTATATGTCAAGTTAATATGTATAAAATATTTAACTTTAAATATGAGGAATTTCCATTACAATAATGGTGTCAATAAAATCTTGTGAAACGATCACCACAATAATAGGGGAAGTGCCGCAGATAACAAGTTCCTGTCCAAGTGATAAAACCGCGCTCAATGCAAAACATTTTATCAATAAAATTGCCAACACGCATGAAACGTCAGAAAATGATATAAACAATAGCGATTAGGAACTGAAAACAGACACGACGATGTACGCCCCAAAACAACGAATTCCCGGAAAGTCAGAACGTTACGATTACACCTTCCAGCCACGTTTGTAACGTAACGGACACCGGGCGGCTCATTGTGTTACTTGCGTCACGACATGTGTTCCACTGTAGAATGGCAATGCATATGGTTATGCGGAAAAACAACCAATAAAAGTTATCGCCGTAAATTTGAACAATTGGTTAGCATTGCGAGCACGCTATTAACGTCATAGACTTGTGTGTGCCTTTGAATTCTGAATATGGTTTACAAAGTAAATTGTTATCTAGCAACACATCTGCTACAAGGTTTTATTCATCATACAATTTCTTTTTTGTTCACGTTGACGTAGCAAGAAACCATTCAGGAGGAAACCGTACTTATCCCCCTTTTATAGGGGGAAAGAGGAAAGGGGAACACAAGTTATTCCTTCCTTTCTGATAAGCAAGCAAGGAATATTTATGTGCATAGAATCAGAACAGACCAGTTGAGTATACCAAATCCCTACTTGTCTTGATCACAGCATAACTTGAGAACTATTTTACCGATTTTATTCATATTTTCTTTATAGTTTTCTAATACTTTGTAGAAGGTGCTTAGAGGAAGAAAAATGGAAAACTTCTGAAAACTATGTCTATTTAACCTTCAAGCGTTTGAAAGTTAATACTTCCATAGCTAAGACAGGATAACATCCGTCGGGTTAGCTAGTATTAGTATAATTTTAACGCCCATACAAAACTCTGTAGAACTGTGTTTATTAGGACATTAACCCATTCTACATTCAAATTTATGTAGCAACAATGGTACGATAAAGTTATACCTATGTTGTTATAGATATATGTATTGACTACTTACACAACTAAATTGAGTTAACGAATTTCCATTACATGTAAAAGAATGCAAGAATAATATTATTTTTAAAGGGGAAAGTTTGTATGTACGTGTACAAGGCAAGTATGTTTCTCCGTCACGCTAAACGGTTGAACGAATTTAGTATAAGGGTCACCTATGTCTTGAAATAGCACATAGGAAGTTTTATATTCTAGGAGTATATTCCCTTGGGATAATTTTCTAATATTACACGGAAGAAACTGCTGACAGAATCTAGAATAGAATAAAGTATACAGGCCCAGGGTGCGCACACATCGACGTACAAACGAATAACATGGATCGAGTAAATAATTTTGGATGAGTTCGAGTAAATTATAAATTAGGAAAAAGCCGACGACCAATTCCATTCACCCAGTGCACAGCGGTGAAATTTGTAGTCAGCTATTTCCTAACAAAAAAAAATTGTGCTTTTAAAATTTAAACTGTACTTATATAGATAGTCGTAACTCTAATGAAATCCGGTGACATTTATAATGAAAATAAATTAAATAATTAAAAAGTAAATATTTAAAAGAGCGTTGATAAAGTCGTTATTCTAATCCAAGTCTATCGAGGGCCTCAGAGGTTGCCTAACAACAGTTCTAGCAATAAACCGCTCCTATAATGTTCATACTATAAATACGCAACTTGTATGAATTCGAAAGTAGTGCACAGCGAAAACTTACGCGTCTCGCTAGCCCAAGATATCACTTTAATTACGCTTGTCTTCTGTACATTATACACTTAGGTTATACGATATACTGCCAATTACGATTTTATCAGTTATATCAAGAATGAGTATGTCTAGTCTGCGAACAAAGACATTTAAATGGAGATTAATGTCACCTAGTTCTTCCATATCAGGATTAAAGACATCAAGATTGCTTACGATTTCCTCATATACTTTTTTAAATTGTATTCCTAGACTTTATTGTTTATTTGATGAGTATCTAAAATAGTGTGGTTGTGTCATTAAAAAAGTTAGTTTGATACCTAACACATACGTCGATACCTTTTAAAAAATATAGAAGATTCGGAAAGGAAAGGTAACTAGGGTTGCCAACCATACTTTATAATTTTTAGAGTAAGATTCATTATTAACCCTAATTACATTAGAAAAGTAGCTTTTTCTTTATACTTGAGCAGAAAAATAAAGTTTATACACTAAGTATTCTCAATTTATACTGTAGTGCATAAAATAAAACTTCAATATAGATAATTATTACTGAACTATTATCGAAATTTTTACATTGAAACACGAATGCGTCTTGTTCCCAATCAAAACTAGGTTGAGTTGAAAATGATTCATTAGATACTGTTTAAATTAGGAGTATACATATAAAGATAGTTTGCAAAAACTCGCGAAAAACAAATGTTATTGTGTGCGTAAAGTCTTCAACAAGAAACAAAAAAAAAAATCGAAAAATACTTTGTAGAAACTAAGTATGTATTTTTTAGTTTTTTAAAAACCAAAATCATGTGATATTTACGTTTTTATTTCGTTTAAAAAAAACAGCTGGTAACCCTAGTAGTAACCCATCTTTCCCCTTCCCTAACGAAAATTAAATTTCCTCAGTCGGCAATATAATTCTGAATTTCTGACACAATATTATTATAGCTATCTACATAATTAGCTATGTAATACCGTTCAAGCCTCTTTCGTATTAAATAAAATAATTTAAAATGTGTAAGTTGTTCGTTTTCGTAAGCATCGCAATACGTGATCATCGACTGTGAAGAACACAAACATTCTAGAATGTATTTGTTGAAAAGCAAATCTGTTAACATGAATAAATGATTGTTTATTGATTTTTCTATATTGTTCATCGACTAAACATATCGTTAAAACAATGGATCAATGATGATGCTGCCTTAGGAATTCTATTTTCATTTGAAAACTCCTGACCATTCAAGTATACAGACTGCATAGTCTGTAAACTTCAATGGTCAGGACTTCCTTTTACTCTACCTATTATTATATATTTTTCTCCGTCAATTATAAATATTTTCCTCTACTCTACCTGTAATGAATTACTACTGGAAGGCCAGTAAAGAAAAACACCGGCTTGGCTTATTACTACGAGACAGGCCAGTAATCGTTTTTCTACTAATTAAAATTTCCGAGTTATTACGTGTTATCCATTCAGTTCATAAAGGGGAGTTACGATATTACGAATCGAACTTCGATAATTGTTTGTATCAGAAATCAGTGTGCAATGGGTCAATGTAATGCAATCAGCCATTATCAGGCGTTTGCGCAAAATTCCCAACCTTATCGAATTCAAGCTCAGAACGACGTGACATGAAAAACAGATGTTTTGAAAGTGCCTAAATACTGGTATATTGACCTTAAACTTGTTCTAAGACACAGAATTTTAAGCCAATGACAATCCCGATACTTACACCTACATAACAATTTCTAAAAATACGCAGGTGTTTTGGCCACCAGCCACGAGATGTAAACAAACAAAACCGCCTAATATTTGCAAATTGTACATCAAGGCGTCGCGAATTCCGTGTTCTCTCAATCTGAGATGAAATGATATCAGGAAACGAATTATTTATCTAACAAATCTGTAAATAAATCAATCTCGAGAGCTCAATACAATTTCTGTAGTCTCGAATGCACTTACCGAAAAGCATAAATCGTCCGGGTGATCAGTGAAGTAGTCGAAAAGAGCAATCGCGTATGGCTCTTCTTCTTCCTCACAGTTGGCAAGTTGATCGGGAGCGAAATCGGGCATGTCAGTGGTCCAGGCACTGGTCACATCATCATCGACATCTGCTGGCGGAGGAGGCGGCGGAATCGTCGGCATCGGCGGAGAAAGCTCCCTGTCCGGTGAACATTCTTCCTCAACGTCATCCCAGCCGAACGGTTTTGATTCCTGAAGCCAATCACAAACATAAACACGGTTGCTATAAATTCTGCCATAGATTATGGAATTTATAACGTGTAAGAAACGATTTTCAACACTAATTTTATCGCTTCTTGGTATGGAGCGTTATATAAAACTGTTGAAGGTTATCGCTATTATAAATCTGCAAATACTAACACTGGCTATTTTTAAGTAGGTAGGTACTGTAAACTGTATTCTTTTGAGCATCACACGTATTTAATTAGCGGAATAGTCTATTTTCCGTATTTGCGCCAAAACATCAGAGTTAAGGCATAATATGCTTAGACCGCTGTGTGAATTCAAAATTACATCTTCTTAGTTAAAATTCCGGTCGAGTCAGGGTCATGCCTCCATAAGCACCTTGGTGTTTCTTGTTGGATGTTAATAAAGTCGCTAATAGGCGATTTATGAGTGGTTTTTTCTAATCTCTAAAATTAAACATTCTGTTTGGTAATCTTAATAACAAGTCTAATGACGCGTTCTGTTTATTTATCATTGCGTAATGTCTAAACAGCGCTTAGGATACTAGTGTTTAAGTCCCACATAAGGCACAAGATTATGTCTAATGCTTGTCTCAAAATTGATGAATGTGAGAATTCGAGATAAACAGGTTTCTAGACGTTCGAGAAGATATTATAATGATACGTAGCATCGCTTGTTGATGTAGTTATCATCTATCTTATACCTATGTTTTTATCAATTCATCAATTGTGATGAAAAATGTATTTCACTGCTGAAGGTGAGCCAGACGCCTTTTCGTAAACATTATTGTTGAAAGCATGTTTATAACGCTTTTGGAGTCAAAACAACAAGTTCCGGGTTAATACTTTAATACTATGTATATGCAATTTCGCTAACAGGAAAATCTAAATGACTGGTCTTGGTTTTCTAACCAAAAGTAGGTAAATGAAATGGGTTAAATTCTATTTTCGCCGTACAAGCGTTCTGCTCGCTTGTGGTTAAAAATTATGGTCTAATGTCTGACGTATGATCATCAGATGCACTTGCGAAACCTAATTGTGCGCATATATTTGCTGATACTAAATACTATTGTTTGCTTTCTTATAGATCTCTATACATAATACCTATAGGTGATAAAAAAGTTCGATTCAAATCAAACTTGATGACTTTTATAATATCATGTGCATAACATAGATAAAAAAAGGTAACTAGATAGCCACCTATCCACTGTGGCTTATTTTATACCGTTTTAATGAAAACTTACAATTTAAACAAAGAGCTCACGGACGTTGTGATAATTATCGTGCAAATTTTAAAGCCCCTTAATGAATGGTACGGTCATGAACACAAATAGCATGCATGCCTTGCGAGCATTGTAGTCTGTAGTGCCGACACACGACCTGCTATCATGCCTGAGGTTTTTGTTTAGAATATTTTCGCACACGAAGGTAAATACCTGCAGTCTCACGTGAAATTGATTAATTTTAAAAAGCTTCCCTGACACATCGCCGGTGACTAATGAGAGATATCCGGTATCTAATCATTGGGAAATTATTTGTGATAACAGAATTATACTCACTGAATGAAACAGCTTATTCATTAATTAAATTATTCCTTTGAGATAGTTTGAGGAAAATTAGATTTACACAAAATAAATAATGAAAATCTTATTTCATTAAAACTGTAGTCCTAAAAACTGTAGAAATTTGGCATAAAAGAAACTATCAGACGTCCTTAGCTTATATAGGTACCGCATTCCCGAGAACCCTGCTCTATGCGATATATCAGTATAAATCATGATTAGAAACAGCACCTTTCTAGATTGTAACCCTAAATTTCAAAAGTCTACACAAGTAAGGAAAAAATGTATTTTAGTAATTACTGTTTACGAAACAAAAGAGAAATCAAAAAAGTATGTAAATTTACTTACGAAACTATCGCCAAATCCATTGGCGACTTTTTGTATAGGCGTGGTAGTGTTCACGGTCATGGTAGTCACCGGGAAGCTGTTTCCAAATGTAGTCTTCAACAAGGCAGAGTTGTCAGGAGGCTTTGGCCTGGCTGGCTTCGCTCGGATTATCGTCGGCCCCTTCAGCATCGGCGCTGGAGCTGATACGTGGCTCGTAAAATTATTTGATACTTCATATACATTTTCTTTACTTAAAATAGGTTTCTTCTTCAAAGCAGGTTTCCTGTTCAAGTTCGTAACTGGCTGAGGCGAAAATGGATCAAGAGCTGTGAAATCATCCAGTGTATCCTCCTTTACAGGCTTCCTTGTGTTAAGGAATAGATCAAAATCATCTTCAAAACCACTCTCAGCTTGTGATGCGTTGCCACCATTGTGAGCATTGTGATGGTTGGTAGATGTAGTGGCATCTGAACCAAAGCTGTCTACACTGAGACCATCACTACTGGACCTGGTGGTGAACGTGGGCGAACTGGGAGGCGACGAGAGATCTATCAAAGCACCTGTCTGTACATTCTTTGGTTCACATTTAGGAAACATTTTATGGGTGTCCACATCACTGTTTACATCTTTTATCATACTTTGTTGGACAACATTCACATTTTGATTATTCACTACAGTTTTAGATTTACGAGACAATAGAGAAGTGAGCACTGTAGGCCTTCTTATAAAATGCGAAGGCTTTGCAGGAATATCAGGTTGTTTGTTGATCTTTGGTGGTGGTGGACGAGGTGGGGGTTTCTTTTTCTGTGTGAAATGTGGTGATGGCTCAAAGACATCTGCACCAAAGGGGTCATCATCCCAATTTGTAACAGGAGAATATCTGTTCACTGCCGCACCAGGAACACTGGGAGCTGGCCGAGTTGGGCCCTTCATATCTGTAGACAAATGGTATTATTGAGCATGCTAAGTAATGCTTTTATTATATTATAATAAAAACATTATAATATTATTATAATGTTTTTATTATTATAAATAACTGTTGGTTTGATTCATCATATTTTACAATTTCTAACCACAAAAACATAAAATAATTGTCATTGTTATACTTAAAGGCAAATTTTCCCACTGAAAGACTATTAATAAATAAATTTCATAATTATTGAAGTCTGCAGATACCTGAAACCTTTGTTCTAAGTAAAGGAAATATAAGCTTAAGTATCTGATAATTCAATAAATAATAAATAATTCATAATACTCTAGCCTTGAATATCAACAAGTTACTGTTTTGCTTGGATATTTCATAACAGAATTTTAATGTATTAGAACTACTCAGACTTGATTGTAACTAATTCCTCCTCTGTACAAATTAAACTGGACCTTAACAAGTTTTTAAGTCATTCAGATACTGTATAAACATAGGCTTGTAGAAGTACCAAGAACTAATGTGAGGATGTTGTTTTCAGAATATTACTGCTACCTACTTCTTCCTAACTGAATGATTTTGATGACTACACAAACATACTTATAAATTGGTATTTCCAGTATATTTTAAAAACAGTTAAACAAAAAATTACTTCTCACACAACTTGTTTGAAGATTCTAGTAACATATGACTCATAGATCTTAACAATTCACTAACACACTTATTATATGGTAAACAAATTCAACAAAAAGTTGCACAAAAACTCACTTGATAGTTGAATCTTATTGGAAACACTTAAAACAGTATCAGAAACATCACTATATCGTCTGTTAAGTCAATGACTATGATACTGCGTTAGTAAATCGTAGTTTCGAACACGAATGCGACAAGGCGAGGACAAAGATCGCAATACACTGCGCACAGATCGACCTGCTAGCGATTGTATGACACAAGTGCCGCGCGACCAGCCGCTGCTCAACCCGCGATAAAAATATTATGATATCGAGATCCACCCACTGAACGCTAACGCACACCACTCCGCAGTAGTTGTTCCAACTCTGAACTCAGTATCGCGTGCCAGGTACGGGACAGCACGGTCCGCGGCCTTGATAGAGTTCGACGTAATCGCATGGAAGGATTCATTACTAACGTTTACTCCTGTGTTATACCAGTAACTTTGCTCACAAATTAACAATACAATCATGTCTAATACGTACCCTTAAATAAAGCCATAGGAACCACGGCCACTTCTGCAGTGCAGGCATAAAACAACAATGATTTATTTTGACAACGTTTATTTTCAGACAATAACAAATCAATAACTTCTTCAAGAAACCATCGAACAGCTTGTATACATAAATTTGCCTTGAAGAACTAAACAAACTTAAACACAAACGCTACACAAATTCTTCAATCACATTTAATTTTGTAATCGTTTCCGTTCAGTTTTTAGTATTTTCTTGACCCTACGAACGAAACTCGAAAGAGATTGAGAAAACGTTACGCTTTTACATCCTGCATCCCTTTCACGCTTAGCTAATTTTATGTAGTCCTATCCTGTTGTCATTAATGATGATGTTGTACATGTAGTATGGATTTAGCAAGTACTATATTTTTGAATACAGATTACCAAATTACTTAAAAAAAAAAACATTTGGACTTATATAAATCTCAAACATCAACTAACTTAAGTGGAGTTAACATAACATCACGCTATGAACGCATGGGAGCAGAGCGCAGAGCATAGCAGTAACTAAGCGTTGTGTGAGTGAAAACTGGAGGCAAATGAATATCTAAAAATAAAAGGAAAAACTAGGGGCTTACATGACCTCTTAAGGAAACGTTCAATTTCCAGTGAGCCAATTTCCTTTCAAAAGCAGGCCTGTTTCTCGTTCTTCAATTCTACGTCCCTGTGTGAAATATCTGAGTAGTGGCAAATGCAATAGAAGGCGAATTGTTCCTAGCAATGAAAACCAAAATTGTTCTTTTTTTAACAAATTATGACTTGAACCAATATATTTAGTTAATTACTTTTTAACAATAACATTTTCCCTTCTCTTTAATTTAACCAATAAGCCCCAAGCGAACGCCGGCGTTCGCTTGGGGCTTATTGGTTAAATTAATTTTGGCCATTGTTCTTTAATTGTGTCTGTAATAATAAGATCGAAAGGTTACTACAATGCAGAAAAAACTCTTTATTGATACGCAATTAAGTTTTTTTGCAAACTGTACTTTTCACTGAACATTTGACAGATCGGGGAATTTCCCATTTCCCACAGAACACTTTCCTATTATTATTTGGAACAAATAGTATTTATTACAGATGAAACTGGGGCCCTAGACAAGTGGCAATCGCTCCGTGTCGAATCCATTTCTAAGTTCGATTTCGCCTTAACGATGTCGACCACAAAATGGTAGACAAAGTGACATCGACTAACATATCGATAAGTCGAAGTGTTGGTTCGATAAAATAACAACTTCTTGGCTATGGTTATCGAATTAAAACGTCCAATTTGACGTATAAACAATTAATAACAATTAGCGAATCGAAAACGTTTGACCACGTGACTTTTCGAAGACATATGTCAGTTCCATACATTTCGGAGTTTCGAATTTCGTTATCGTTAGTGAGATGTGACTTTGTCTAAGCCCCCAGTATAGTTTTAGACCTTAGCCTACTCAAATTGGGTAAACAAAAAAAAATGTTGACAAGTGTCAAATTGCTGGTTGTCATTTTTCATTTTTGATTTTGACAAAAGCTTGTCATGGGTTTTGGATTTGGTTGATAAGATAAGCGAAAAAATTGTTAAATATTAATAAATACATAATGATCCAATCTGAAACGTTATGACATAGAAAAAGTACAATGTTGACTGATAATATACAATTATTACCCGTTGATATTTTAGTAAATATTTTTAAGCGGTTAAACATAAAAGATCTTCATAATGTAATGCTATCTTGTAAGATTTTTTACGATCTAATTAAAAATGATAATACTATTTGGAGGCCTCTTGCTCGAAACAGACTGATGATTGACTTGTCGGACAGCAGGTACCACAATTTTCAATCCCCATTACTGCATTATTTACCACTCCCATCATAATGGCCTGATATGTAATATTCTAAATGTTCTGTTATTCTAGTGTTGCTAATAATATCTACATATCTTTCAGTAAATCAAATGAATTATGGTTTTACCGATGTAGAACTTCACACAACTGGTGTAAAGGTTATTACCAAAGTAAGGTATATACACATAAGTTACCTTTTCATTAATACAACTTATAATACTTCAAGTCAACAATGTTGTTTACCATGATCATGATAAAACGTTGTGCTCCCCAGGTGGTTATAAATCACTACACCAACTACATGCCATGGCTAACATTCCACAAGTCAGAAATCTTACTTGTGTCTGTGGGCTCTGAACTACACTGTTACCCAACAAATAGGAAGGGATTTCCAAACTGCAGAGAAGCATTGTGGAAAGTAGATGTACCTAAAATACAAAGACAAGATGTGAGGACTCATGATATCTCCCGATTTGTGATAAAAAACAATTATATAATTAGTGGAAACAGGTCAGTATCTTTTGTATAAATAAAATAGAGTCAACCTTCATTCTGACTTTGAATGTATTCTATTTAAAGCAATTTAAACTATTTACATAAACTAAAAGTATTTGAGCTTTAAGAACAATGCAGGCTTGGTTGAGCAGAGCATTTGCAGTTATAAATTCTGCCTAAACTTTCATTCCTAATTTAAAAATTTTCAGAGATGGTTGTTTGGCTGTGTACATAGCAAACAATCCAAGAAAGAGGCCATGGTTACAGTATCACATACAAGATTGTCATGGGAATGGTCAAAAGGAAGTCACTGCAGTAGAAGTGTTGGATAGTAGAAATCAAATAATGGTTGTAACAGGGTCTTATGTTAGTAATGATTTAAGGTTCTGCAGCTTTAGTAAAGAAGACAATAGCAATACAACATATATTTTAAGAGGGGATGAACCAAGTAAGTGTATCTTAGTTCTGTTATCTACTGAACAGATATTGTATAAATGCGACCTTTTTCATCTAAATTTTTTTTTTATTTTGCACCAAGCATAACTTGTGAATTTAGTCAGAATCAAAATTAATAAGTATATATTTCTACCGCTACTTTCAAATGTAGTACATTCTATTATTTTTGTTTTATTTAGTAGCAAATATATTTTCAACTCCATTTTACTGAGATCATGCTTTTGTTAATGATGATTATACTTATTAACCCAGTTGTGTAAACAATTATGATACAAAGCTATACCGTATTCATATCACAATATCCATAAGATAAAATATTTATATAGGTACTTTTAACCATGAGCAGGTAGTGTTATTTCCTATTTCTGTTTATTTCAGATATCAAAAGTATTAGTTTCTATGAAAATGCTGGCACAAAATGTTTGGCTCTCAGTGAATCTTCAGACAAATTAGCAATAGGCCTCAATGGAAACAGTAAACCCCTTGTGCTCGATGTGTATACGTAAGTATATTTAAATTCCACTCTGCATGACAAGTTCTTCATTCCGAATCGCGACAAAAATTATCATATCGCGAAACCCATCATATAAAATAAAATAAATGCAATGTCACAATTATTACTCAATTGCTCATATATTTTGTGACTATTTAATTTGGTCGGATTGGCGATATAATTGCTTTTGACGCAATTCGGAACGCGGGTTTATGTTTCGACATATGATCAATCAGCTGATCGATCATCGGATCAGCTGATTCAACCGGACGATGCCGATGCTACGATTACGATTACGTCATAAAAATAAAGTACACACCATAAATTGCCATAATTTAATTTATAGGTACTAGGTACAAATCATGTTTTCGCAATTAGTGAGAAACAACTTCATTTACCTGTAGGTATGTAAATAAGTCGAGGTTGCTACTTGCTGGTCGTTCAAATCAAACGCATCTACAAAATACGTAGGAAGATAATTTAAGAATTACAAAGCCCCTTCAAATAGTAGATTGGCTATAAATATATGGGAACATAAACAATCTTTTCGGTTGTTTTATTTTTTTGTTAAAATTCAAATCTACAAAAAATACTTAAAATTATCTCAAGTTTTGTGCAGGTAAAAGTTTAATGTTGATTAAAATATGATTGGCGGTTTTAATGTGTATTTGTTTACGTAGACATAATCAATAAAAAAAGAAGCATTGTGACTACCATACTATTGCGAGCATCGCGATAACTTTTTAACATACAAAACAGACAAACCTTCGCGGCACGAACTGCTTCGTATAATATAGGCAAATGCTTTAAAAAATGATAAAAGCTTACATGTACAAAATTTAATAACTAATCATGTGCTACAAACTAACTAAAAAACTGACTAAAATGAGTTACAATAACTAAACGTCTACCTATTTAATTTCTGTAAAACTACATGAGTAGGTAGTCATGTGGTAAAACCCAGTGGCGTAGCTATGTAGTTGACTAAGGGGTCTGAAGCAAGAACAAATCCTCTTAACTGCGAATTAAGTGGACCATTTTAGTATTCTCTAAAACAATAAATATCTTATAACTGAAACCGATAATTATTTGTAACAGGGATGATATTGAGTTCTGATTCCGATTACGGAAAATGGAGAGTCGCGATTGATTTCGCACCTCCTATTCTGATTTCGGTTCCGATACGTTTGTATAAATTAGGCTCAGGCTATAATCCAGATCGAGAAGGAATAAGAACGGACATCTGGTGTCGCGGATGACTACCGGACACCATAGGCCATCGTCGTCGGACAACGAGTAGTGGCATACTCGTGGTCCTACAACCCAAAGGGCTACTAAAAGGACATGCTTGGATTTTAGTTACTAAAAGTCTGACATACCCTCTAGCTCCACCCTACAGCCTGTGAACTCATTCCACCAAAAAAAAATAAACACTTTTTGTATTTTTGGTTTTAATGGTAAGCGCTAATGTGGTCGACAATAGAGCACGCTTGCCCAGAAGCAACCTATTCACTCTTGTTTTAAACACCCTCGTTGTAAGAGAAAGTGGTTGCTGTCATGAAATTAAGGGGCCGTGTATGAAATCAACTCATTTTGAACATTTTTGATCAAGGTTTGAGAGACAAAAGAGAAGACTTTTAATCCTTCTTTTTATAGATTATAAAAGTCAAGTTCTTATTCTCCTAAATATACTGAGAATTTTTGTAAAATAATGAGTGGATTAATGGCAATTAGCCATATTCCAAACCCTTTTTTCGCAAAAATAACGAACGAGTGATGGTTGGCTAAGGTTTACACAAAATTACACGGGATTTTACGACATTTAAAAAATACCAGTAACATCATTACATGGTCTACTACAACATATACTGATTACATTATTGACTTTGATTGGAAATATAGCTAAAAAAAAAATGTTGAAGAAACGTAATTCTTGGAAAATATGTGTACAAATAAGTATTTTTTTCTATACCTTGGAAACACTTTTAAGAAAATTTAAAATATGCAAAATAATCTTAAGAAATCTCTTTACAAGAATCAAAAATTTAATTTACAAATAAATAATAACTTCATTTCGTAAATTACAAAAGAAAATTGACTATATTATCGACCGCGCAAATTCGATCTCGTCAGTCACAATCGGGCCTTCCCAGCGCATGGACGCGTCGCTTTGTTCCGCAGCCGCTCCCGAGTTTTACGTAAATAAATTCCCATTATTGTACGCTGACTACCACATTTTGATCCATTAAGTATTATTGTTTATTTTAGGTTTGTTTATTAAGATTGTTAAAATTTCTTTTGACTTCAATGATAATTACAGGTAACGGTTGTTTGTTTGTATGTAAAGATAATTTCCAGAACTACTGTACTATTACTATTTAATTACAATTCTTTCACTTATGACTTCTACAATGTTTATGACCTATTTACGTATTCGTTATGTACAGAATTTTTATATTTTTGACCCCTATGTTTGTTTCGGTTTTTCTTCTCAGGGTAGTCAGCTAAGAAACACCAGTGTCATCTGTTTGCAAAATAAATATCATTCGTCACGTGGTTACGTACTTATTTAGGGCAAATGCAAAATCTAGTATTCTAGATCCTTTTTTTGTAGATAATGGGTCGAAAGAAAGGGATGCATTATGAATGCCTTGCTAAAAGGAAAAAAAATATATAGGTAGGGCTGATACGTGCAAGAAAAATTTTTAAAGAACGCAAGATTAATGCACTGCTTGTAGCTTCGTTTCCAGAAAATGTAAGATTTTACTTTCAATTAGCACTAGAAGCGAGTGGCCCTACACAAGCCCAAGGATATGTGTTTCAACGGCCCTCGGAACGCGCCGCCACCGGGTTCCTACGCTGCAAAAGCAACCGAGGGCCCATCCAAAAGCATGCCAGAGGGCCATTGCAATACGGATGGAGTGGGGATACCGCACGGTTTCCCGCTAAGCGGCGAGCCTCCTTGCTGGTCTGCCACCATGGAAACTAGAGGCAACAGCCCTAGCACGCATGCACGTGGAGATGCAACGCCAGGGCGAATCCCCGCTGCCGCGACAAGTTGCAGCATGGCGGACAGAGCTTCGGCTGGATATCCAGGTGGTATGGCGACAGCGACTGTCGCATCCCAGTTCTGGGCACGTCATAATTACAGTGGTTTTTTTTATGGTGGGCTAAAATCATGCAATGACCAATCCCGCCCTTGGGCGAAGCCGGAAACAGTGTCAGACTCTTACTGACTAAACATTTTGCCCTTCGCATTGGAGCCAAGCCTTCCTTTCAGAAAGAGACCCTGGGCCCCAGCAGGCTTCGACCCTTTTGCAGAGTCCCTACCGTTTTGCTGACAACTGCTTGAAGCGCGCGGGAACAGAGCGCCCCGTCGACGACTTGGGCTTGGTCCGCACTGTTACAACTTACAAGATGACCGGACGGTGATCTACCCATTGCTCGCCGTCCGCAAGCCCGGCGGCGTTTGCGCCGTTGCCTTATGCAGCCCACCTCCTCCTTGACTTGCATTGCTGCTTCGCAGAGGGTTGCGCCCATGGCCTCCACCAAGACCCGGTGCGAGAGATCGCTGACACCGATCACCCCCATGAGAACACGGCGATGCTCCTCCCAAGCGGGGCACACCTCTACTGTGACACCTGGGGCTTCTCTTCCGCACGAATCCGATGCAGGTATGGCGGTTAGTCCCCTCTTTGAGGCCCGGCTGGAAAGACCTCACGGTGTCCTCACCTTCCGTATGACGCAGGTAACCGAACATGGTAAGTTTGGGAGGTAGATACCTGCACTGGATTCGTGCGTAAGTGACGCCAGGGTGTTGCCATTGTGTGAAGCGCCCGGAGGACACGGTGGAGCACATGGTACAGGTATACCATGCTTGGACAGAGCATCGCCATGTCCATGTGGAGTCATTCGGCGGCGGCGATATCTCGCACCGGGTTTATATAGACCTTGGTCCGGAGCGAGTAGGAGTGGCAGGCGGTCGCATCCTTCTACAAAGCAGGAGGCTGATCGCATAAGGCAAGGGCGCTCACGCCCCTGACGCCGCCGAGATTCCGATTCCGATTTCCGGCTACCGTAGACGCGTAATAATTTGAGTACAAAAAAAAAAATCTTTAAAAAAAATCGGTCTTGACTCATCCATAGGGGTGCGCCACTGGTCAAATGTTTGCATAGGACTATTTAAAATATCTCTTCTTTTTATCTGCCCTGCGGCAGGAGACAAATTCTGCTCTTTTTGAAACCTTATTATACATTTGAGGGCCGAGTAAAGCGTTTTTTAGTGATCGATGATTGACGTTTAGGATTTTTCCATCGAAGCAGGTAATAGTAAATTAAACTTTCTAAGCTTGTGTATTCGTATTCGGGCGTTATCTCTCTTTTTTCGTGTTGCCTCTCCATCAAACATTGCGTTGGATATGGACAAAGCAACACGTTTTCCAACCACGCTCAATGGTTAGGCGAGTGGAAAAATGCCACCTTAAAAGAGAAATCTCGTAAACATAATTAATTTTTGACGAAAAACATTTTCAAAATTAAACAGAATTTTGAAAATGTTTTTTTTTTACAACCATTTTACATAAATTAGCTATCGTAATTGTCATTTATAGTTTTGTATTTAACATTTTTTTTAATGTCTAAATGTATCAACATCCATCTAACACTAAACTGAACTATTTTGACAATTGTGATAAATATAAAATATACACAAGTTCCAGATTTTTATTTACAAACCGTACTTATTATATGATTTTGTTACTTAATCTACTTGTACAAAAGTGGTACATAGGTGAACATCATAAAATAAGAAAATAAAATATTATATCTTCTAAAGGATCAACATTGTTTGAACGTTCACTAAGCTCGACTATTGCGCGCGTGTGTGTGTAGGCGCACGCACGATGCACACAAACATAGCATCACAGCGAATTTGCCTAAACTCTAGGGAATGAATTTTATGCACGGAGTCTTAAAAACAGTGTTATTTCAGCCCTCAATTCCTGATGACTGCTGATGCGACCAAGAATCCTAAACAACAAATACGTGACATACGATGGCATGACGAGAATACTATACTATATGTTACGCACTCTGGAGTCCTGGAAATGATCGATGTCAGAGCACGTGAAGTGGTAATGTTTATTACAGCTTGTCAAATCCCACATTATAGTTCGGCAACTGAAATTCGTTATATCGTCGCTTCGATACCGCGTACGTCGAAGGACTGGAAAAAATTGCCTTCTGCGGCCTTCCCATCCGAAATATCACTATATGCACAACACAACGCTTAATATTATAGCGTAGTTATGACCGTAATTACTTCTTATTATTTTTTATGGAAAATTAACAACTATACTTTGAAGTGAAAGCGCCACGCGCCAGGGTAAAACCGCAAAATCTAAATCTTCATCAAATAATATTTTAATTAATAAGAACCTAATACTGGCCTGACAGAAGCAAAAAAAAAAGAACTTAAGAAAATTCAATCATCAAATCACTACCAAGCCAAGTTATTATCATTTTGGCGAGTGCAATAATCTTAATAACATCCGGAAACTCGATATTATTTATCAAATTATTAGTAGTAATAGATTATATTATAAAATTGTATCTAAATGTTGTCATGAATCGTAAATATTTAAAAGTTATGTTTATGCCGTCACACCTCGTGGGCGTCACACGGAGCGCGAGCTTGTAAAACTCTAATTTAATTTATCAAACAATCCTGTTTTGGCAATTTTTGATTAATGTGTGATCTACGAAGTTAACTGAAATTATGACAGTAGTTTGTTTATTAACACATTGTGGCATAGATAACGCTTAATGAAATCTGTTTTTTTTATTTTTTATTTTACAATGAATCATTGTACTTAGTCATTAGTTTGTCTATAAAATGGAAACTATCCTATAAATTCATCAACATCCCTTGTTCTTGTGCCGAAATATGACTGGTAATGCTTTTGTTTAAAAACCTATCTGGAATTAATGTTTTACAGAAACCATTGACAGACGAAAAATTACTTAAAATAATTTTGTAATTTAAATCTTGAAACTTGTAACTGTCCGTAATAACCCATTATACGTGTTTACCCCCTCACTCTCCCCTAAAAAATGCCCTCAAAATTACCCTCATATAGGCAATAGACGTACATTTTCAGCCGTGCTATTCTCTAAGAAAACAGCCTTGAGCGCACCACTGGCCGCAAAGTCGAAATAAAAAAAAAGCACATTGGATTCTTAACCCAATGAACCTATACATAGGATTGTTAATCCAAAGTTCCTATTTAGATTACGTCGCTGCGGCCAGCGCTGCGCTTAAGAGCTGCTGGTTTCTTAGATAATAGCACGGCAGGAGCATGCTTTATTAAGAATACTTTCTAACAGGCGCAGGACATTTTCGGCATAAATAGTTATGAAATAGTGAACTCATTATTTATTTTTTTCTTTTTTGCAGGTGTACAATTCAAAAGACCCTTTTCAATCGTCATTTTACTGTGTGAAGTCTGATGGTCAATGGGGCATTGTAGCAGGATCGGCCGAGTATTCACGTTGCGTGCTGTTTGATACACGCAATCAAATGAATCATGTACAGGTCAATAAACATAGCTTGCGTTATTATTACACAATTTCTGATTATAGCTAGGTACTAATTAGTAAAATGTTATATTTTCAGATGTATTTTACGCAAAAGAAAACTTCGCCTGTCTACAGTTTAGATTTCGACCCGTACCGCCTCATTACTGCTGTGGATCGGGGAGTCGCCGTATTAAACTTCAACATAACCGCTGCGTCAGAACAACAGAAAGATTATTCCCATATATTTTATTGAAAATGAATTTTTCATGAAAGTAATATATTATTCCGTAACCTAAATTGAGTTTTACTACTTATCTATAAATAAGATCAAAATGTCAGAACGAGTAAAGCAAGAGGATAAGTTTTTTGGAACATGACATTACCCCAGGGCTGGGCTGACTAGCAACAAGCTGAGTCTTCCTTTCTCTATCGCCCTAGTATTTAAATAATAAACATTCACCTTAAGACTCCGGTTCGGGACGATTTATCCATACAAACGTAATACCGAAATCATTTGCAAGTCGAGCATATTTCAACCATATTATGGTGATGATATTTGGATTTAGACAATATTTATCTAGGTTCCCAGATCATTCTTTTTTAAAAAAGCTTGAAAGCTTTTTAGATAAATATTGTCTAACTAAATCCAAATAACACCAATTCACCATAATATGGTTGAAATATGCTCGACTTGCAAATGATTTTGGTATTACGTTTGTATGGATAAATCGTCCCGAACCGGCCTCTTAAGTTTAGTTATCATATTTTATTGAAGATCTATATATATAAAAATCAATTGCTGTTCGTTAGTCTCGCTAAAACTCGAGAACGGCTGAACGGATTTATCTTATCTTGGTCTTGAATTATTCGTGGAGGTCTAGGGAAGGTTTAAAAGGTGAGAAAAATTCGAATAGTAGGGTAGAGTAGAATAATCTGTTGCCGGGAGCGAAGCCGCGGGCAAAAGCTAGTCAATAAATAAAAATATGCATTATTTTATAGTCGTAACCCTAAAGTAAGTGGCTTCTCCCACTTTAGGTAAAGCAAGAGTGAGTGTCAGACTTTTACTGACTAAAAGCCATCTGTCTACCATCAGTAGCCCTTTATGAAAGCCATGGTAATTCTTTTAAACAATTTCGCATCTGTGACATGCATGGGCCTTAAAGTGGGCGTTCTCGACTCGCCTATTGTCTACGTAGAGCATGGTTTAAAAGCTTTTTGCTTCATCTAAAGTAAACCAAAGTGATGATTGATGCAAAAGTAATCCAAAAAAAGAGAGATAACACCTGAAAACTCTATTGGTATTCAGTAATTCTATGATTTACTCGAATGTTTCACAAAACTTGTTGGAAGGATTTTTGAAAACAAAAATGACATCATTTAAAATCTTGATTAAATACGCTAGGCTACTATACAAGTGCTTTTTATATTTTTAAGAACCATGGCAGGTCTACAGTTTCTGTTTCTGCCTCTCCCGATAGGAAGCAGGCGATGTTTGTATATTATAATGGATTTTTGGTTTGCGATTTCCGATTGTTGAAAGCGTAGGATATATAATAATATATATTATGCTTATAAATAAAATAGGGAGGGGCCATATATAGTGTTACGTTTGTTTTTGAACGAAAACGCAGTTTTCAAATATCAGTGTTGGCAGATGCAAGATAAACATTTTTTTTATAGTAATTTGGAAATGTGGGCTGGAACAGGTAAAATTAGAAACATGTTTTAGTTCCCAGGAGATATCAATGGAGTGGGTTACATGTTATTAAGTAAGTTAGTTCAGTAGATAGTTAGTGTTAGTTGTAAGTGATTTTTGTATTTTCTCTAGCATGTAACTGTTTTTGTCCCTAATAAAATATTTTATTTTGGTACATTATTACAGTGGCAAAAAATATGTATCGGTCCCCAAGATACAGGCGTTGCCGAGTTTGGGGACCACCGTTTATTTTATACCAAAAATCTGTTAATAGTTACTAGGTACTACACTAAATTACAATAATTTTAAGGTAAATCCTGTAACAAAGGTTCAACAAATGTATTATAATCATTATTAAAATTAAAAAAGAATCGGAATTTTGTTAAAAAGAACCAAAAATTCGAAGACGTGATATCCACCAATCCCTACTGGGCCCGCGTGGTGGATTATGGCCTATTCCCTCTTCTATAAATGAGGCCTGTGTCCCAGAAGCGGCTGATGATGACTGTTACAGACCATTGGTATATTTCGTCTCACAAAAATAGAAAGTAATCTGTTTTGTATTTCAATATTTCTTAGATTAGGCAACACATAAATAAAATGACACTGACAGTCCAAGTGACAGCAGCAAAAAAAAAAATCATAACATAACCTATAATCATTTTACGAACATCAGTTGTCATAATTTTTCTTTTAAACAAAACTGAAAAATGATGTAAAAACAATTGTTTCCACCAGGTTATCCTTATTCATCCCCTTCACACCATGTTTGTAAATAGACTATTAAGTTTTATGAAAACTGCTTATCGAACTCACGGAAGGATGGTTGTCACAAAGATGAGGAATTATACTCCTGCTACCATAGGACTGATAACTACGGCGTGTTGTGACGATAAACGAAAAGAGTTCGATATAATTTTTGATGCAGATAGTCTGGAACATGACTTTATGATCCGTCAAGCTACGACCATCAACGTTAACGCAGCTTCGCAGCTTTTAACCGTTACGTTGGTCGCTATCCAAGACACTAGTGAAAGGTAATGATTCGAAGTTGTCTTTAACTGTGCTGTATATATTATATTGGGAGTTTCTTAATATCTGCTTGACAAGTTTTCTTGCTTCTTGAATGGCTCCTGTAACACACCTGAATTACAGGAGCCATTCATGAAGCAAGGAAACTTACCTGAAGGAAGTCCTGACTCTTGAACTACCTAGCTCAAGAGTCAGGGCTTCAAATTGTAGTTACCTGTCGAAAACATTAGTTTTGACCTATTTTGGGGAAAGAATATGTGTGAACTTCATCAGTACAATTTATTTTACCTCAATACAGATATATACTTCACTATTGTAGATTACGAGAAGCATTATCTCGAGAGATCTGCTTGGTGAAACAAGCTCTGGAGTGGGGCGACGACAGCACTCCACCACACCATTGGGACCAGCTGGTTGCTGTTAGAGGAACACTGTGTGACTTAACACACAATCTTCATACTTTATTTAGTATGTTATTTCATTAATGTTACCTTCCACACATTATTTCAGGTCTGTAACAAAATGCATGCACAGGCACACTGCATGTTACTTAAACCTTTTCAACCCAATTGAGTAGTAAACACCACCTACCACTACTATAAGCTTGCATTATTCTACTGTCAGGCAGAGCTATCTAACCCTGTCTATCCAGGATGGAATCCTATACTGCCTACCAGTCAAATATTATTTATCAATTTTCCAGGTTACATGGATTATGCAGAAAAAATAGCTACAGTTGCAGCAGAGATATCATATCTATCTGGAAACATTGCTGCATCAGATGCCATTTGTGAAAGAATTGATCATGCATGCAGGTAAATAAACAAAAATTACAAAAAAAAAGAGTTTATTAAAGCATGTTATGTTTTAGACAAGTATTTTACAAAGTTTTCATTTTTTTTTCCTCTTTTATATTTCATAGGAGTGCTCAAAATTAACAGATTGCTTTTTTAAATTAAATTTAATACATATATTTGATATTTTATATGCACATTAATTATAATATGTAAAACAACAATAGTCACTTCTTTTGACTGCTAACATTGTAATAATGATAATGTAACAAAATTTTATAAACAAAATACTCTTATAGTTAATTGATATTCTGTGTATATACATATAGTGGCAGTAATGTGTGTGTTGCAGGGCTTGCAATGCGCAGAAACAACTGACACACGAGCTGCAGCAAGAGAGCTTGGAGCTGCAGCAGCAGGCCATTCTCAGCTCCCCACAGCTGCAGGACAAACTGAAACAGGATGCCAAAAATGAGAAGAAAAAGAAGACGTAGGATGCACTTACACAGGCAGCAACATCCAGCAATTTTTGGCAATGATAATATTGAAATTGCCAAGAACTGCACAATCGTAGTTGCCTGCGCGGATTAATGTCTAATACCATGCATAACTTGCGGCAGATGTACTTGTGTTTTCTTACTACACACTCAAAACTTGCCTTAGGACTGTTGTTGGCATACTCTTTCTGTCATAAATATTAAGGTGTTTTAATCGTGTGTAGTTTTTCATATACGATTTTTCGCCAAAACTAAATAGAAACAGATAAGACCAAACAACACTTCTAAGGTGTGAAGTTATGTTAATAAAATTTATATAAATTTTGTTTTGAAGGAGTAAATCAATGAATGTAATGTTATAACAAGTTAAAACAAATTTATAGCAAGCTGCTACCAAAATTTTACTGTATGTATATATTTTTTATAGCTGTAATTAGTGTAATAGTAAATAAGATACTGTTATAACATTTTTGTTTTCTTTTATGTAATACGATAAGAAATAAAAAGCCGAAAACATTTTGTACAACAGTTAATACAACAAATTGGTAACTACTATAAAGATTAACAACAAAATCAATATTTTTCTTTGACTTTACTTATAGTACATGTTTATAAAAGTAAAACTAAATGCCAAACCTTGATGTTTAAAACGTAGCATCTTTGTTGAGATGCGTCTCGATGTCCACGCGGCAGATCGGGCAGTGCTTGTTGGTGCTGAGCCACTGGTCCACGCATTCCATGTGAAACAGGTGCATGCAAGGTAACCGCCTGAAATAACACCAAAATACCTTTAAGATATTGTTGTCTATTTATCCATCACGAATCTCCTACTCATGGCTTTTACAATTTATTCGAATTTCTTTTTTTTTTTTGGTGTGGTTACAAATGCCATAAAATAATTCGTTCTATTTCGATCTTTAAAAGTTAAAGGCACTTTAGTAAGGAATCGCACGGGCGTCTGTTTACGCAGTTTCAGGCCTAAATAATATTCATACATACACGTACTTTTTTTCTATAGGTTCGCGCTTGACCACTGTCTTACCTGATGGAAAGCGACGATGCGGTCGACGATGGATAGCACTTAACTTATTCATTCTTGACTTAAAAATGATTCCCGGGTTGTAGCCATCAGGAAACCAAACTCAAACAGGGAAATCCATTACTTATAGTTCGTTTTTTAATTCTAGACTACGATTTGACAACTCAGAATGTCACACTCTAGAAATTATATTCCCAATTTTCTGGAGTTTGACATTTTCAGTTGTCAAATCATAGTCTAGGATTGAAAAACGAACTATAGCGGTATGTATAATGAACGTGTTTCCAAAACTTAGCTGTACAAGGGTAGACAGAGTCGTACAACAAACCTGCAGTCGGAGTCGACTTCGAAGAGCGAGAGACAGATGGTGCACTTCTCGTCCTGGTGCGCGGGCGCGGGCCGGTAGGCGTGGCGGTAGGTGTTGGACTCGATGACGGCCGACGTGGCGCCGCGCCCGCGCCACAGGCGCGTCTCCGCCTCCTCGGCCGCCTCGGCGGCGTACACCATTGCTGCGGCCATGGCGCCCGTGCCCTGAAATATTCATTATTCTTTATTTATTTGTTTTCATCACAATATTCAATTTTTCTTCTATAAGGACAAGGAAATAATTATATTTTCTTTAACAATAGTATGCATGATCTACTCCGAAATGAAGTATGGTTCTACTGTGTGCTTGGAAGCTAAATTGTTAATGGTTATTCCAAAAATATTGTTCTAAAAATTGGTCCATTGACCATATATTAATAATAATTCAAAACATTGAATACTAATATTGAATACAAATAGTAGAGGACCCAATATGCTTCCCTGTGGTACGCCTGAAAGATAAATTTTTGAGCAAATGTCTTTCAAGTATTATTTGTTTATTCTTAAAAAAACAGTATTCGGTTTATCAGACCAATAGCTTTTAGCTAATCATGCGCCTTGTCTTTTACTCCATATTGCAATTTGTCTAATTTGTGGAGTAGTCACTCATGTGAGACAAAACCAAATGCTTTGCTCATATCTAAGAATACGCAGACATATTTTCATTATGAGCTCCAGTAATTAGTTTTTCTAAGGAAAAACAGGCTAAAGTTGCTAAGTTTTTTTCTGAAACCAAACTTACTCCAGAATCAGGTTATGTTTAGTTAGAAAGCTATTTTGCCATTATTTTTTCTTTTTGCAAAGATTGGGACCAGTATAATTGTATAGTGATTTAATCATAATCTTTATATTTCTCTGTCAAGTTTTGACCTTTAAAGTTAAATCGTCTTACCATAAACGACGGTTGTATAGATATGTGAAGATGCGGCGGCGAGGGATGCATCTGCATGTAATGATGCATGTGATGGTGCACATGTTGTCTGTCACTGGAAAAAAAATACTTTTCGTAAGACTCTTTAAAATTAAACCATAAAACGTAACTCATTTATGAATGAAAAGCTGTAAATTCTGTAAGAATTGTAGTCTGAAGTGGTAATTATATTGTAAAAATATTAATTAAAAAATGAAGATTTTAAATTCGTAGAGTAGATAGTTGAACAAAGTAGACGAAGCGACTGAATTGAGCAGAGTAAACAGGGTAGATTCCTAAAAAAATCTATTTAGACTGTCAATAAGATTATCAAAAAATATGGACACTTATTTTTTCTTTTGCCACGAAAACAAAAAATGACGACATGGCACATTAAAAAATCGCGTGACGTCACGCCTACGTAAAAAGTTACTTAGAAGTGACGTAAAAAGCCCCCAGTCCTGAATATAATAGTGTTTAACTTTTCCAATCGTTATTGAAAGCAAAAAATTCTTGTCCAATTTTTTGATAACCTAACAGACAAACTAAATAGAATAATTTTTTAATCCAGGAAACGTCCCTTTTGGTATAATCTACACTTCGCCTATGGAGTTATAAAGGCTGACGATACCTCGTGGAGACGGGTCTTTGCCCTCGGATCGCTGCAATCACCCGGCTCGCCAGTCGTCGCCGCCTAGAAGCGAATACATTTGTTCTCGCCGCGCGGACTTTTGTCAACAGCATTAGACAGTACGAGTCTATCGATATTTGGGCCCAACAATACTATCAGTTTGTACGAATTAATACTTGCGATCATGGATTTTTAACCATGCTCGCCACCGAAATATCAATAAGGCAAGTAGCAGATTTAATAGTACAGAATAATTTGCAGATATATTTTTTTGAAGATATGTATATAGAATCTTGATAAAAGTAGATAATCAAATTGAATAAATAAAAACAAACTGTTTTACTTACAGCATCATGGGTGGCGGCGGGGCTCCTCCGATATCACGTTGTTCCAATTCATCAGGGAACTGAAAGGAAAATACCATAACTACTGTGTTTTATGCTATGCATACTAAGTTAGACAAGACCGTTCAATCTTATTCAATACTTTGATTTAGGTATTGTCTGCCTAACCTAACTGCGATTTTCAAAGTCAAAGTCAAAGTCAAACTCATTTATTTCAAATAGACCATTTACAGGCACTTTTGAAATGTCAAAATTGAAGCTAGTTTGCACGTTCCAAGGCGTAGACTCCTATGGAGAAGAACGTGCAAGAAACTCCATGGGCACTCTTTTAAATCAAAATTTATATTTACATATTACTTGGTTACAAAATGTTGATTCTAATATGCGAGCACGATGTAGCGGTATTTAACAAAAAGTAAAATAATAATAATAAAAAAAAATTCAAATAAGCGCCTAGCAGCCAAGAGATGACCGGTCTCAACTGACGGCACCCGTTCACGAGCATGACGCATGTATCAGCCCCACTCCGCTCAACCATTTTAGAGGGAACAGAATGACCCAACACACGCGCCACCATCAGCGAGACATTTGAGAGAGCATGACAAACTCTCAGCTGCCATGCTCGAATGTCAAATAAGTTGCAACCTAGCGAAAAATGCTCCATGGTACTTCACATTTACAAAATTTACAAAGTGCTTCTACATTATACAATGCTATTGTATCCAAATCAAAAAAATATAATAATTGTAGATGGTCATGAGCTTCAATTTAACAAATAAAATATAAAACTATTACGAAAAGCCAATATAAAAAGGGCAACAACTTCCATCCTTTCAATGAATATGTTAACAACAAAAATTAGAAGGCAAAAGTAGACTGTGGCTGTGGAGCAGAAACGGCATTTAACCAAGCATTATTATCAAGAATGTAATCTTCCAGTTTATAATATGCTTGTCTACATAGCGTGCGTTTAATACAAGTTTTAAATTTGGATTCATTCAATTGAATAATCTCACTTGGTAATTTATTATAAAATTTAATACAGCACCCCATAAACGAACTACGTACTTTGGCCAATCTGAACCGAGGTTGATCTAATTTGTCCCTATTTCTGGTATTAAAATTGTGCCTGTCACTTATCTTAGCAAAAAGATGAATATTTTTCCGAACATACATGATATTTTCATAGATGTATTGACAAGGTACCGTCAAGATATTTATATCCTTAAATAGTTCCCTCAGAGAATCGCGCCTGCGAAGATTATAGATGGCTCTAACTGCTCTTTTCTGAAGAATAAAAATAGACTCTATGTCTGCAGCACGTCCCCATAGCAAGATACCGTAAGACATGATACTGTGAAAGTAGCTAAAATAGACTAGTCTCGCGGTATCTACATCAGTAAATTGACGGATTTTTCTAACAGCATATGCTGCTGAACTAAGCCGTCCTGCCAGAGACGTTAAATGAGGACCCCATTGAAGCCTCGAGTCGAGCGCGATTCCTAGAAAAACTGTGTTTTCGACGAATTCAAGTTTCTCTTCGTTCAATACTATCTCTAAGTCGTTACTTTTAACATTCGGTAAGGCAAATCTGATACATTTCGTTTTTTTTCCATTTAATACTAAACTATTAATAGTGAACCAGTTTTGGACCTGTTGTAAAGCACTATTTACGTAATTAAGATTTGTGGAGCTTCTATCGATCTTAAAAATTAAAGATGTATCGTCAGCAAACAATACTATATGAGGGTGGTTCTTTAATAAATAGGGTAAATCATTTATATATACTAAAAAGAGAAAAGGACCCAATATTGAGCCTTGTGGTACACCCATTTTGACTTTTAAACCAGGCGAATTGACACCATTTATTTGAACTTGCTGCTGCCTGTCATTCAGATAAGAATTCACCAAGCTCAGTGCAAGTTTACCCAATCCGTAATGATCAAGCTTTAAAAGCAAGGTTTCGTGATTAACACAATCAAAAGCCTTTGAGAGGTCACAAAAAATTCCTATCGCATCTTGGGATTCTTCCCACGCAGCAAATATGTGTTTTAATAAGGTCACACCAGCGTCAGTCGTACAACGTCCTTTGGTGAAACCATACTGCTGATTGTGTAAGATTTTATTGGTGTTAAAATGAATAAGCATCTGATCTAGCATAACTTTTTCAAATACTTTACTAAAAACTGGCAAAACGGATATAGGTCTATAATTATTTGTGTCGTTATGGTCGCCGGATTTGAAAAGAGGTATAACTTTACTGAATTTCATTACGTCTGGAAAAACTCCTTGGTCCACACACAAATTAAAAATTAGGGCCAGGTATGGTGCTACGGTCTCAATTATAGAGGCACACACTTTAACAGACAGTCCCCATAGATCTTCTGTTAATTTAATTTTAATTTGCCGGAATACCTTTATAACAGTCATAGGGTTTATATGCTTGAATTCAAATTTAATAGGACAGCCTGGCACGTTTTCTTTCAATAAAGCAATTGAGGCCTTGGGCGAGGAATTCAAAGTTTCCGTTATCTTATGGGGTATATTGGTAAAAAAATTAACAAATTCTTGAGCTACTTCTTTATCAGAGTTAATAGGACCATGTGAGGTCTGCAATAAATAATCTGTGTTGCGTACTTTATTCCTACCAGTTTCACTATTAATAATTTTCCAAACGGTCTTTATTTTATTGTCAGCCGATTTGATTTTTTTGCTAATATACAGGGCCTTCGCTACCTTGCAAATATTTCTAAAAAGTTTAGAATATTTATTCACATATTTATTAAAGGTTTCTGTGTTGAATAAAGGCTTAAGGCCATAGAGTTCATATAGTCTTTCCCTACTTATCCTTATACCTGTAGTCGCCCAATCACTAAATACAAACTTGGGGAAGATATTTTTCGACTTCTTTTCAAAACATGTATTAAATTCATTCAGTACTATTGAAAAGAATTTATCATAAAATTTATTAGCATCCTCAATATTATGGCCCAGAACATCTAACCTATTCTGTAAGTTACTATTAAATTTAAATTTTGTTAATTTTCCAAGTGTAATTGGCCTAAATTGAATTTGGGTTTTTTCCAAGGCTGCTTTAAAGTTAAAAAATACAGTTTGTCCACTATGATCAGATGGAAGATAATTTACTATTGCTTTATCTAAATAATCACAATTGCAGAAAATGTTGTCAATACAAGTTGCAGAGGTTGGAGTTACTCTGGTTGGTTCAGTAAAAACATTAGATAAATTAAACGATTTAAACAGGTTTAAAAATCTACTGCTATTTGAATTATTTTCCAAAATATTAATATTAAAATCTCCGCAAATAACTATAGACTTGTTACAGCCCGCAAATTTTGATAGCACATCTTCCATTGTCGATTCAAACAGACCAAAGTTTTGAGGGTTCGGAGGCCTGTACACGCACACTATAACATGCTCATCTAGCTCAACACAGGACAGTTCAATGCAATGTTCAACAGACATGCCAACTATGTCATGGCGTTGTTTAAATTTCAAACCCTTTTTTATTAACATTAGGGAACCTCCACGCAGCATGGATTTACGGTTAAAACAACTTCCCACATCGTAATTATCATAACTCAGCAGCATTTGGTAATCCTTCAACCAATGTTCACTAAAACAAATAACATCAAACATGGTTTTTTCTAAAAACATTTCGATTTCTAATATTTTGGAAGAGATACCCTGAATATTTTGATGAAATAATTTCAGGGCATGCTGCTGAGCTCCTTTTTGGCGTGTAACATTTTGTAAGCAAGAAGATACCTTGTTAATAGTTGGTATAGCTAATGTGGTATCCTCTGTTGTCCTATAAATTAGTTTAAAGAACTATCCGGAGTTTGTTCCATAGTTATATATGGAACCTCCTTCGTACAAGTTATAAAAGAATTGATAGCAGTTGTGCTAACGTTACATTGGCTCACTACATGATTTTTAGTATTACTACTAAACATAGTTGCTTTTATTATGGAAGACTTCGACATACTACTTATGTCTGTGTTAATAAAATATGCTAATAGCCTAGCTATTTTATGTCTAAAACTAACTGGTAGATACGATGTATCCCTGGTCGACTTTAAATGCTCAACAAAAGTGTTGGTGTCAAAAAACATAAACTTGTCACTGTAGTGATTCACTAAAAAGTACATGTGTTTGTTAAGTTTGTGAATGTAATTATTTTGACTTTTTGACAAGTGTTCATAATATGGGAAAGCACACAATATAATTTTTTTACAATTTAATTTTAACAACTCAGTTACATATTCTGTGATATCTTCCTGTTTTACTTTAAAATTTTAAATTTGAATTTTGGAGAATTTTAAACTTAGGAGGCACTTTTAAATCAGTAGACAGTAGCATAGGTTATTCAGATAGCAAGATGGAGCCACATTTGAAAGCTAGCATTGATTACTATTTTATAAAAAAAAAAAAAAAAAACGAAGTATTGGTTTCAACATAACGTGATCTTGTAAAGCGCGTCAAGAGGGGGTTTGATTGTTAATTCTTAAAGTAACATAAACTTGACAGTCAATAGTAGTAATGATGATATAAAATAAACAAAATGTGAATATACAGCGAGCACTGTGGTCGGCGGGAGCGGCACGGGCGGGAACTGCGCGAAGCCGGACCCGAAGCCATCGCCCATCATGCTGCGGCGCTGCAGCTCCTGGAATTGTTACGAAAATATTCAAATATGTGCTTAATATTATGACACTGCACTGAGCCTCATCATCGTGAGGGTGCTAGAACATATAAAGCTGCAGCTATGCAACGCACTGAGCTTCTACCACAATCTCTTAATGCGATCCACTTTACACACAAAACTGAATTGTTAAATAGATGGGAGTTGTAAAAGCTTTATTACTCTTTCACTCATTCCAAAGACCCATTTATACATCAAATTTGTTACTAGATGGGGCCGGTGTTTATATACTAACTAGGTGACTCAGAAAAGAAACACCAAAACAGACTCAGAGGTCAGAACTCTAAAAAGATTCTGCTGACAGAGATAAACTTTCCAGATGCAATAAGTGTGAAAGTGGATTCAGACAGCACAATAATGGGGCCCTGTGGTTGACATGGTGAAGGCTCCATTTTTGTGCTAGCTAGATCTGACATAGACGTTGACAGTAGCATAGGTTTTTTAAATGGTAGAAAATTTTCGTGACAAGTGGTTTTTTTTTATGGTAGGTAAAAATCATCGAATGACGAATACATAGCGTTGCATGGATCTAATGTAGTGGATCTAATGTAGCTCTATAAGTCTAGTTATAATATAAAAATAAATACTCGTAAGTCCGCCTTGTACACTAGCGCATTAAGATTTAATAAATAAATAAAAATTATTGAGATCGACGCTTCCAGATTTACGCGGCCAAGTGTTGGGTTAGTTGGGTACACTTGGCCGCGTAAATCTGGTAGTAAGTAGTAGTCTAGTAGTAGGTAGTCTCCAGTATAGCAACCTTTAAAAGATAAAAGTAATAGAGTATTTGGTGCAAGTTTGGTTAGGTAGTAAAGTGCACTTACCAACATGTGATGTTGTCGTTGCCAAAGTCTCTCATGCACGAGGTACGGCGGCGCGACGGACATACCGTCTCGACGACGTTCACCCACTGTTTGTGCGGAAAAATAATTTATAAAGGCTGCAAAATTAAATATTTGAATTTAGAGTTCAATATTAGGTTTTATGAATAAAACCGAGCAAATGCGAAGCGGCACTGAATGTTTCGTATAGTAGAGCTTTCGGTCAATCCGAACAACCGGTTTAACACAAAGCTAAACAGATTTTTTTCTTATTTTTATTGAATTTTCAAAAAAAATGTGTGTCATGATGCAACCGTGGAAAAACGAACTATAAGATCCTAGATGGTCGAAATAAATGTATTATTATTCCGGTGCGACTCGGTCCTAAGGAGATGGGCTTATTAATAGTAGAGTATATACTGACTGTGTGCAGGCGGCGCGTGATGGTGGTGGTGATGCGTGGGGTGTGCGTGCGGCGGCTGGTGCGCGTGGTGCGGCGGGTGCGGCGGCGCGCCGCAGCACGCGCAGCCCGCGTGCCCGCAGCAGCAGCGCCGGCAGCCCCCGCACGCGCCCACGCGGACTCTGCTCCACGTACAACATACACGTATTAATAGTAAACACAATAAAAGTTACAGTTTTACGAAAACCGGCAGACTACGTGGGTAACAGATGCCTCGCCATGCCGCCTCCGCCGGGACCCGGAAAACGAGGAAGACCTAAGAGGCGTTGGATCAATGTCGTAAGGGACGATATGCGTGCCAATGGGCTTAAGGCAGAGGACGCGAAAGACCGAGCGAAGTGGAGGCGACTTTGTGGGAAAGCGGACCCCGGGCACCGAGGTGAAAGCCACGGTGTGCAACCGGGACTGGCGCTGAGATGATGATGATGACAATAAAAGTTACAGCACACTTAAAACAGCGCACAGCCTCTTATTCAATACCAATTATTTTGTAGCGCCATCTATGACGTCACATAAGAACTACAAGAATCCTGCATCGCGCAATCAAAGTTCTACGCGCGATTTGAACATAAATACGACAGCCCGAAATCAAATATCGTGCAGTATCCTACCAGACTATAACATCTGTCTGGTCGGAGGATCGTCCATTTTCAAAGGAGGTTTGTGAGACTTTACTCACAAACCTCCAACCTCCAACCAACCAACCTCCAACCTCCTCTCTCTCGTTTAATATTAAAACCAGAAAACGGTAGACATTAAATGCTCATTTAATGACAAAAATATAAAGCGTAATTTTAAATAGTATTTATATCGAATTAATTGGACCTTGAAGGTTATACCGCGTTGACCAATAATCAGGCTGTGGCACGCTGAGACAGACCCTAGATGTAATGACCCATGTGTGTGCTTTTGTAAATCTAAGACACACCCTTTGATTTTATAAAAATAAATAATTATAATGACCCATATTGTACGCGGCATTATAAGTTGAACTAAAATGGGAATCATTGCTATGGTTACGGCCCCTGCGATGCCGCAATTCATTTGAGACCCGAAAACCTGTGACTACGCAATGAAAGTCATAGGTAGTTTAACTTACGTGTCGCGAATAATACCACTGTGCCAATTGTACATAAAAGCACTGCTTTTTTTATTTGATATAAACTAATGCTTGACTGCGATCCCACCTGATGGTAAGCAGTGCTGCAATCATTGATGGTGAGCCGCACTAGTTTATTAAGAGCCTTTTAGCCAGAATTCAGCGTATTTCACAAGCAGAACTCCACAGCAAAAACATCAATTTTCCACAAAACTTCGGAGGCTACTACACAAACACTTCAATTTTATTAAAATATAGTACGAGAATAATGTACCGTATCCAGTGCGGTGCGACTGATCGATATGATGAAATTGATTATCCGCTCTAGATAAATATGTACGGATCAAATAAAAATGTAGCACAAAATTGATCTCTATACGATTCATTTAAAAACTTGCATTATAATCAATTGTAATAGGGATATCTAGATTACCTACTGGTTTATAAATATTGTAGTTAATTATGTTTCGCTCCAAAGCATCGTTTAATGAGTGAAAAAGTTGGTCACCACAACACATTGTAGATTCTTTCAAACATGGCCAATTTCGCGTTGTAGCAAAATACGGCCATGTCACGTTGTGGCAATGGAAAAAGTCAAAATGCGTTGTGACTACGGAAAACTCAGCGTTGTGGCAATGAAAAAAAAAAGCCATAATGCGTTTCAAGCCCTAACCAAGACCACATCTCGAAATAGATGTAACGAACCAATTTGGCTATAATTTTATGATATAATCGTTACTGAAACCAACTAATGGGGTTGCGGTATAGGTATCAACCTATACCTATTTGCTGGTTTACCATTTTGGATAAGAGACACAGGGAGACGACTCAACCATAGAAATGAAGCAAACCGAGAGGCCTTTGTCTCATAGCGGAAAAGTAAAAAGTACATGCTAAAAATAAATAAATAAAAAAGGTTTACCAACCTGGTTCGTACGAGATGTGCATGCGGCGGTAAGTCGTTGTGCGTGAGGTGCGGCGGGTAGCTGCCGCGGCGAGGCACGCCCAGCAGTGGGCGCGCGCCCACCCAGCCGGCCGGCGGAGCCTCGGGCGCGCCCGGCGAGCGCGGCGCCGCCTCCTCCGCCGCGTACCCCGCGCGTCCAGGTGACCCTGTCAGGTCTATCACCTCTTGTTGCTATAATATAAAATAAGGCAGTGATTTAATGGGAAATTCTTAATTGCAGATCTCGAAGTTGATGGAGGGATACCGCCGATGGAGGAGAGAAATGAGATACAGAAACCTCACTTCTCTCCGGTCGTATTGGATTGCCGTTTCAACGAACTTAACGAACGAACGAGTGAATGAAGAAGAGTGCAACTGTTTTTTTTGCATACAGATAATAAGGTTTTACTGGAACTACTGAACTATGTATAAAGCTAATACCTACTGTTTTATCTATTACAAGCGACCCGCCCCAGCTTCGTACGTTTACCGATATTGAATATATAGTACATGTATTATACAGATAAACCTTCCTCTTGAATCACTCTAGCTATTAAAACAAACCGCATCAAAATCCGTGGCGTACTTTTAAAGATCTAAGCATACATAGGGACAGGCGACTTTGTTTTATACTATGTAATGATGATGACCAGCGACCCGCCCCAGTTTCGCACGTTTACCGATATTTATAATGCATGTATTATACACATAAACCTTCCTCTTGAATCACTCTAGCTATTAAAACAAACCGCATCAAAATCCGTGGCTTACTTTTAAAGATCTAAGCATACATAGGGACGAAGCAACTTTGTTTTATACTATGTAATGATACGAGTAATGATGATAATAAACAAACACCTGCATTCCCTTTAGAATTTAACGCCAAAGAGACACGACAGCACCAGGACGCTCATAAAAACAATAAACAAAAAAAGCGAAAATCTGACAAAAGTAAACCTAGAAATATTGCGAAAATAGCTTATAAATGAGAACTTACAGCATTAGAATCTTCTCCAACCAGCATAACGCCATCGTCAGAGCTGGAGTCAGACACCCAATCTAATTGCAGGTCAGGAGCCGACAGCACGTTACCCGGCGCCGCAGATGGCTCATTTACTGGAGTTTCCTGATACACAAATACAAAACCATGTCAAATCCTATTAATCCCAAATATATCTTGACATTATACTAAGTATGTAGGAATAAGTGTGAACGCACCTGGTTGTTCGTAGACCTGTTATCTGTCGCCTGCCGCCCCGAACTGGTCCCTGGCTGTGGAGACGTGTCTTTCGGCCTCCGGTCGCCGCCACCATCGACTTTACAACACCTCCTCACATTGTCAATTTCTTGCTTCACATCAACGTTTTCAGTAACATTTCCGTCCGCGGTACCAGGCTCTATCTTAACTTGGCAAGGCTCTACAACTTCTGTCTTAATAGCACTGACTGATGGTACGTTCTTGTCTTTTGTTGGCTCTTGTTTTATAACAGGCTGTTGTGTGCCAGGTTCTTCCTTTACGTTAACAACAAATCCTGATGATTCGCCACTAGTGCTTGCATTGCTAGTACTTTGTTTAGGTACTCGGCTCGCTTGAGAGCCATTCGGTCGATTGTGATTTGGACTGCGACACTCTTCACTGTGATTATGAGCAGGTTGTGATACGTCGGTAAGGTTCACTTTGCAACCACAATTACTGCGAGATCCACAACCTGTGTTTTCTTGTTTTATTTGCACCTTCCTAGGTGCGTTCGGATTTGGCATGTTGAACCGGCTGTTTAAACGTTCTACAGTTTGCAATAGTATTTCGCGTACATCTGATACACTACCATAATATATGTTTCTGGGTGCAGGTTGGGCTTCAGGTTCACCTTTAATCTCCACTCTAGACGGCCCTGCAGAGTGATTGCTACTTCCGTCACTTCCATTGCCATTCACAGGCTGTTGTCCAGCACCATTGTCACATTGCTTTTTTCTAGGTGTTGATACATTATCTTCTTCTTCTGAACTTACTTCTATGAGATTTGGTACTTCATTCTCTTTTGATTGTCGTCTCCGAGGAGAGATGTTGAGCTTACGACTGGGCCGTTCTAAGCCACTGGGTGGATGTGCGTTATGTGCTGGTGCAGTTGCTTGATTATAAGCATTAGACCTTGGGTGTAAATATTCATAATCTGAGTGGTTATCAGGCATTTGCATTCCACTGGACATTGAGTATGGCAGTGGATGAGGCAAAAAGTTTCTACCGTCACTCAGGACAATGACGTTGTTGTGATAAGAAGCTCCATACTCCCTTGGTGGTTGAATGCCTGGATAATGTGCATAGTTAGGAAAGTAGTAGCCATGTTGGTTAAGTGAGTGTGGTTTAGGCTGGTAACGGATGTTAATATCTGGTATTCTTCTTGGGCCAGTGCCATCAGTACTGTCAGGATTACTATTACCAAAAGAGTAGTCGAGAGAGCTGGAACTATCAGGTAAAGGTTGATATTCTTCAGGGACAGGAGTGTGTGAGTCAGCAGGGTGGGAGAGTGAGGATAGATTTACTTCATATGGTTGGTTTGGGGTAGTAGAGTTAACATAGTTTGATGAGACAGGTTTTGGAGCTTGTTCGTTAGTTGCTTCAGCTCCAGTAGAGACGCTTCCAGCTGGTTCAGATGTTGTGGGCATTACTTCTACTTCTTCATCGCTTTCTGCAAACAGAGCATCACACTCCATTTGTTCTGCAATCAAATATGGCTTATTTTTCTTATTAGATCTTTCTTCATTAGTTCTTGTTAAATATGGAACATGATGGAAGATTTGAGTTTTTGTAATGTAACAAATTAGCTATTTAAGCCCCAAGAGGATACCGGTGTCCGCACACCTATAGAATAGAATAGAAGTATAGTCTTTTAATTATGAATGTAATTACGGTAGTCCAAAAGTGACATCTTAGAGCAGTAGTTATTCTTTTGTCCCAGATTATAATGTTATTTTGTAAACACTACCTAATAATACAATATTTTCTGTTGACTTTAATCCTCATCATATCCTTTTACTTAAGAGAGAATACAATTATTTGAGGGTGTATTTGTAATGTACTAATATAAAAATAAACCAAATTGTACAAACTATGGTTGGGTTACATGACAATAGAGGTAACCAATTGAAAGACTGCCAATAAACAGGGCAGATTATCAAGATGGGTATTAACTAAAGGGTGGTATCTTCACCTAAACAGCAACAGAAAAACATAAGTTTATAGGAGACTATCTTTACATTTTAATACAAATAATTGCTAATAGTATTCACAACTCAAAATATATATAGCAGGAAAATGGATGATTTTCACAAAAAAATATTTGATTGCTATAGCTATTCATTCATTAAAATTTTGAAGTGCTAGGTTAATTCTCCATATCATTTTTTTTTTATAAATATAAACTATTGCTTGACAATGATCCTTGCTACCTGATAGAAAGCAATGATACATTTGTTGATGTTGAAGTGCACTAGTTTATTAAGAAGCTATTCACAATAGCCTTTTAGACACCTAAATTATAATTGGATGGGAAGACTGCAGCAGGCAAATTATGAATCACTAAATAACAAAAGCTTATAAATATTTAAATATTTTCATTCTATACATAGGTACTGAAATTTCATCCTAAGTTTTATCAATTGTTTTATCATCCTGTATTTTCTTTTGCAAGAATTATTTTCTAGGATAAGTAATGACTAAGCAATAAAGTTCCTGATAGAAATATGGAGAATTTTTCTCATTGTGTAAGAACTTCCAGAAGAATGGTAAATGATATTTAACCTTTCAAGTACCATAATTAGAGACATAATAGAAAGACAATGAGTGTTTGGATGTTTGCTGGAGGCTCAAGAGTTTAATATAAGTTTAAAACAATTACAGAATGTCTATACATAGGTAGGTAACTAGACCACTCCCAGATTTGTCAAATATGGCAAAAAGGAAAACAACATCAAAAGGAAAAGCATTGCTACAATTATATATTAGTGGTAAATATTCATATAGTTCGTTTTTTAATCCTAAAATACAATTTGACAACTTAAAATGTCAAACTCCAGAAAATTAAGAACATATTTCTAGAGTGTGATACAACTTGATAAATGTGACTTTCAATTAGCTATACTGCCATTGCAATCCTTCTATAGTACATTTATTATCTTTTTCCTTTAACACTTTCAATGCTGAAGACCCGGGAGCCTGCTTGTACATTAACCTATCAAGTACCGTAATTAGAGACATAACAGTTAGACAGTAGCTGTACAAACACCGGCGTTCACTTGCGGTCAAGAGTTTAAAGAAGGTTATTGCCCAGATACTGGGCATAAATACAAGTTAACCATATATATACTATATCTATGTATGTATATGAATAGAATGGTAGGTTGTCTGCTTATACACCATTTATTGTATATTCCTGGCACACTTCTCAAATAACTGTAAAATAAACATTTGCTTTTGGGCCTACTAAATTGTGTTTGAAGATGAGGTAAAATATATTTAAAAAATACACAAGTGTGTATTTTTTTAATATATTTTTAATATATATATATATATATTTACATCTTGAAGGACATGTTGCGTCCTACATGGCGTTATTTACCGATGATGCTGCGTCCAACTGACTTTGTGCGTCCGGAATACGGACGCAAGATTGACCGACCCTCATTTTTAGCCCAAGGGTCCCTTATGATCATTAGAATGCATGGGCAAAAAATTGGCATGGACGTAATTCCATCACTACAATGCCTTTTAGCGTATAATATAGTTCCGCCGTCGTCCGACCGAAATTTGGAGGACGCTAGTGTTCCGCGTATAATTTACCGCGTATACTTTGAGTTCAGTTCACCGATCTCATCGTGTCCATTGAATATCGTACTTAATTTGTAAAGTTTTTATCATGTTTTCGTGACAACAATCTTGCGTCTCTTAAATATCCTTAAACGGGCACTAGGTACGGTGTCTGAGGGGCCCATTCGGGGTTGACGAGGGACGCATGGCTTCAGCGCGCTCACGTGCCGAGTTTGTAAAGAAATATACTTGTGCCGGCCGTGATGCAAGCTTGTCACCAATGTGAATTATTTGCAAGTGCGTTAAAAGTGGTTATTTATTTGGTCTATTATTATAGTCTGTTAGTGATGACTATTATAATATACCAGCTGCTACCCGCGACGTTGTTTGCGTGAAGGCTCTACAGCACCAAAACTACCTAAGATGGCACTGTCGCTATAGCATTATAAATAAACAACTTTTAAAATAGCATTACATCAGCCTTATAAAGTTCCCACTGCTGGGAAACAGACCTCCTTTCTAGGAGAGGGAACAGGCCAAAATCCACCACGCGGGCCCAATTATTTTTAAACGGTTTTTTTTCTTGGGTCAAATTTAGTCATTCAAATTTCACCCTCTTCCTGTCAACTGATTAATCTGAAATTTTGTATACACTTTGGATTTTGGTGACAATACAATTATGTTTATTCATTATCATTATGAATTCAAAATGGGCGGCGCTACAAAATGGCGGATAAATTATGTTTTATTAATCCCAACAGTATGGGTATCAAATGAAAGGGCTCAACAAGCAGAATACAATATATAATAAAAAATTGAAATCCAAGATGGCGGCCGCTACAAAATGGCGGATAAATTATGTTTTATTAATCCCATCAATATGGGTATCAAATAAAAGGGCTCAACAAGCAGAATACAATATACTATAAAAATTTAAATCCAAGATGGCGGCCGCTACAAAATGGCGGATAACGTAGGTTTTATCAATCCCATCAATATGGGTATCAAATGAAAGGGCTGAACAAGCAGAATACAATATACTATATAAAATTAAAATCCAAGATGGCGGCCTCTACAAAATGGCGGATAACTTAGGTTTTATCAATCCCATCATCATGGGTATCAAATGAAAGGTCTCAACAAGTAGAATACAATTTACTATGCAAAATTGAAATCTAAGATGGCCGCCGCTACCAAATGAAAAAGAATAAAATAAATTAATTAAAAAAAATAATTAATTTATTAAGAATTATTTAAACAGAATGCGAAATAAAAACTAAAAACTAGAAAATAAAAATAGGTAAAAAAACTTTTTAAGTCAATTGTCTGTCAATTGGCTGTATTGTAGACAATTGACGTGCCCCACGGTTTTATTTTAGTCTAGTCTTTGCATATGTTTATAATTCCCACGACTGTATCTATTTTATTATTTTTTGGTTTTTAGTACATTAAAATTTATCTTAAACATTGCAATGTATGTTTAACATAAAACCGTTTAACTTAAAAAGTTTTTTTACTTATTTTTATTTGGTTCTAAGACATTCACAGTCACAGTTTCCTTACAATATTTTCCTTCATCGTTTTAAGAGCAGTGGTTATGAAATAAATTATACAGAGTAATGCGCCTGGCTACAACTTGTAAGAGTCGGAGCCTTTACCACTCGTCCACCACACTACGGTGGTAGTTATGCTGCCAGTAGCCAAAATGTAAAGAGAGTCAGGACTGGTGACGCGGGAGCAAGCGACGTACAGTTGCCCGCGTGAGAAGCAACTCGTCCTAAAGTTGACACCCACTGCACTCAGTGTCTGCCCCTGTGACTTATTGATGGTCATCGCGAAGCAAACACTTACAGGGAACTGTACGCGCTTGAACTGGAACGGGAAGTTATGAGGTACAAATACTGCCTCGCCGACGCCACAACCCGTAAGAATTTTTGCCTCAATGGTGTGTCTGTGCAGCAGATGACTTTTAAGATGGATATCGTTACATAACTTTGGAGGAGATAGGTTCAGAAAGGTGGACTCCGACTTTCCAGCTTGATGGTATGCGCTGGAAGTCCACTTGCTGACTAGAAGCTCAAAAATCCTACGTTGCTCCAAAACCCATCTTGCTCGACGACAGGGTTTATCGAAGTATATAGACCACTGCGTTCCCCTCAATTTCCGAGAGGATGCATTCGTTAATTGCTGCAGCCTGATCATTTTTGGATGTGAAAATGGCCTGCTCAAACAGCGAATGAATTCTTCTAAGCTGGATAACACTCTATCGAGACTCTGGAAGCACCTCCCATCCACCTCTCTTGCAATGGGCTTTGACTCGCGGCGGACTTTGGCAGAGGCCATGATCCGAAACGAAGAAAAGTGGCAGGCAGTCGCCTCCTTCTGCGAAGCAGTAATGCTAGCGGCTAAAAGAGGGGGCCGACCGCAACAGCCACTGTGTCTCCGATCTCAATTTCCGGCCACCGTAGGCGCGGACTTGCGGCAGGTGAGCAATGGGTAGCTCGCTGTCCGCCCATCCGGTAACCGTTGGGACCGAGCCCAAGTCGTCGACGGCGCGCACTGTTCCCTGCGCTTCAAGCAGTCGTCAGCAACTGTAGGAGCCCAGCAGGGTCGAAGCCTTCTGGGGCCAAGGGTTGATGCGAAAGCGGAACACTGGGGCCCTGGAACTAAGACAAGAAATCCTTCTTGGGTTCCCGCTCCGCCCAAAGGCGGGAATCGTAATTTGATGATTTTTCCCACCATAAAAAAGGTAGAGTGCCTTCGCCAAGAGTTAGGATGACATCAGAGAATTCTCGAGCACATGCATTGCTGCCCAGCCTAGCTCTCAGACTAATGGCCAAGCGCAGCGCATAAATTCGTAACTACAACGAAGACTGTTTCAACGAAGTATTCACCTCGGCAGCCCTCGTTCCCCAAGACAACACGGGAAGCGTTTGCCCGAAATCCCCACTGAACAAACTGTGACTCCACCCATCAAATGTTCGTTCCCGGGGATATCTTGTAGGGTTCTGTTCTCGGCCTCAACTTCCTTCCTATTGGCCATTGTACGGTTATCCCACATGATCAGAGAGCAATCCTTAAGTACGTGTCCCTTATCGCTGTTACGTGACACACCATTAACAGGCGTTTTGGCGCTCTCTAAATCGATGGGAATTTTAAACATGGTATATGCTGTCTTACCACCCGGAAGTAGTGTGGCATCGATACCCGATGACGTGACTGCAATAGCAATATTGCCTTGCGTCCTGGCCTCTCCAAGTATGCTATGTTTTTCCTGGTCCAACAGGGGTAACCCAAGAAAAACGTTTTATCCTGGTTTTGCACAACACTTTTAAGGTGTGGTGTCATAAATTTGTTTTTGCTCGGAAGAGAGCAAAGCGACACGGTCATTTCGTATGGTGGTCATTTCGCCCGGATCGTAATTTGTCTCAACGTTATACTCTCGATTCCCATAGTCTTGATGCGGTGAGGATTGGGGAGCTGGTAATCCATATTTGATCAGGGGATTGCCGCCGATAGAAATATCCACATCTTGAAGTGAACTGAGACAGGTGTTCAGCACACGATCATCAGTTACATCGACTTCGTCTCCAGTAGCACGCCTCAAAGCTCGTAGAAAATCTTCAGACAGATGATGGCGATATTTTAATGAACATAACTTTTTTGTATCTAATATTTAACACCGCATTTTTTTTTATTGTCTTTCTCAAGATTTTGAGGGTTTTCTGGAACTTGAATTTTTCAAAACGAACTATAGGTACGATACAACTTTTAGGAAGAAAATGCACATTACCATCTATGAATTTTAAGAATAACTAACTACTACCCTTGCCAGCTTGATTAAACTTAAATTATTAATTTAGAAAAATTGTTAAGATGTGATTTGATTTGATTTTTATGAAATCTCATAGATGGCGCTGTTTAAAATTGTCTTTATACTTCTAATCTACACTAATATAATAAAGAGGTAAAGTTTGTTTTTTTGTTTGTAGGAGGTAATCTCTGGAACTACTGGTCCGATTGGAAAAATTTTAGCAACAATAGAAAGCTGCTTTACTCCTGAGTGACATAGGCAATATTTTATGTACGCGGGCGAAGCCGCTGACAAAAGCTAGTATTTATTAAACTGCTTTCACTGTCCAGGTTAGGAACATAGTTTTGAACAACGAATAATGGGAATCTTTATTATTTACCTACATAAGTTTTCGTACCAAGTTTCAAGTGAAGTGCCAAGGAATAAGATTCTCCCATACAAACTTTAACATCCCCTAAATTTGCACTGGGGGTAGGTACTACTGAAAAATAAAATATGCCAGCTTTGATAACTAATTTAATAAGTAATGTTTGTAGTAAGTTTTGAGTCGATCGGCCCACGGAAAAAAAATTAAAACCTTGCATCCATTGCACCATTTAAATTCAATATTGCTTACTTCCCATAACTTACTGCGTGATAATATGCCTTCCTTGGTTTACAAAGAACATGTTTGTTGAATTTCAATACAAACTATCCAGTAGTTTTGGCGTGAAGCTGTACCATACACACAGAAAAACAGATAAACAGACAAAAATTCTAAAAAGTCACTTGTTGTCATCAGTTACGTTTTTCTAACAGAAGTCACTTAATTTTTCCATAAAATTCTCACTGTACAGTTTTTCTTTCGTTAGGTACCTGTTTTGATACAGAGCATTGTACGGAATTGATTTAAACATAAAGTTGGATGGAGGCGGGAATGTGCTTGCAGTGTTTTGAACGTATACGGAGATATTCAGTGCGCAAGAAAGATTTTAGAGTGAACGGACGCAAAATTCAATTATTCGGAACCAATATGAATTTAATAGTAGATGGATGTAATTAAGTTATTATAATCATTATGATATATGCAGAACATTATACGGAATTGATTTAAACATACATTCGGATGGAGGCGGGAATGTACATGCAGTGTTTAGTTGGTATACGCAGGTATTCAGTGTGCAAGAAAGATTTCAGACTGAACGGACGCACAAATTCAGCTAGAAATATTTAATTTGAATATCACCATTTAACGTTTAAATGAAATTTGACGTCGACTACTGATATGATACTGATTAAAACATCTTACATACGCATTGAAAACATTAAAAATCTCACTACATTCAGTGGACGCCGCAGGGTGGTAGTTTGGAAAGACGCAAGAAGTCCATCGCGATTTAAATATATATATATATATATATATATTATAACCTTTTTGCCTTGCTGAGGAAAAAGCTATCTTCTGTTTCTCTAGGTCTATTATTCATTTCAATCATTAATACATTATTATCAATACCCCAATTTCAATATAGGTACAAGAATAGTATAAATAATTAACATAAGCTTTTTGAGGGACTTTCAATATTATTCTATTTTTAAAACTCATTAAATATTCAAGCCCAACAAAAAGCACTTGCATTAAGTGTTATTACAATAGATGAACTTGATATTATATTGGTAAGTACCTATTACGAGCAGGAATGGTTCACTTACTGTGAGAGTAATTAGAAAGGAAATAAATGTAGGTAACACATTAGTAAGTGAATTCTTGATGAATAAAACAGCTATCAAAGCAAGACTAGCTAGAAAATGAATCTATGGTGCCGAAAGCTACACTAAGTAGTTACCATTCCTCTGTTGATTGTCTGAAGTTGTAGATGTAAACACAGTATCCAGGATGGCTGCCAAAGATGAAGGACCAGCGATATCCCAAGACGGCGACAACTGCTCGCCCTCGTAGCCTTTTTCAGTCATTGTATTAATAATAATACCGATCCATATCGTTCCAACAAAATGAAACGTACAAGGTAACTTCGTAACTCTTGCTATTGTCAACACTCAACATCCGACATGAAGCGACTCATATTCACTTAATTTTAACCATGTTTATATTATTTTCTAATTAACTAAAAAACACTGGGATATAATCGTCTTGACTACATGAATGCTGCGAGAAAAATCTAATAGAAAAACAGAAATAAAACTCCTGAATTGTCTGTATACCTATCAATAATATGTACGATTATTTTTTTAATACGAGTGACAATACAAGTTTGACTTATTCTGTACTTTTTTTAGCATCGACTAAAAGATCGGATAGGCGTTAGTCGATAATATAGAATTAATTATAAAAAACAATTAATTACCCAAATACTACAATAGAATTCTAACTAGATACTAACGTGAATTCTAATTCACTAATTACAATGTCATGACAATTGATTGTTCATGTTTTGTACATACAGTCCGCCAACAATGAAATCGTTCTGAGTATCTGTAACTCCTCGTCCAAGGCGGACAATCTGCGCGAATAAGATTGTAAGTGCCGACATCCGATGAAAATGCGAATTCAACGTAGGTAACACTTTTTTTGGTTGGGATCGCTGCGTTAGCTTAAATATTTAAATAGCCTTTTCAGCCACACACAATATATTTAAGACAAGCTAATGCACTACAAGAGCTCCAACATATCAAAATAAATAAGCATCCACTTTACTTCTCTGCGCACCGCACCACACCCACGAGGCCACGAGCAGCTGAGTAATACGTAGATCAGTGTAATAGATTATCGATTGCTTATCAATAGTGCCACTTCGCTTCGCGATCGCATTCCATTAGAATTGCTTAGATAGATAGATAGATAGATATACCTACTCTTTATTCTAGGTACACCATAAACAAAACTTGGTACATAAGGACACTTAAAAATTACGACGGTGTTACAATGGGCGGTCTGCTTAAATGCTTATATAGGAGCAAGACTGCAGGATACAGTGTAATTGAGTCCACAAGGATTTCAACGATTTTTTGATGTTCTAATACTAATTTCCGTTTTCCTCCTGTGTGATTAGTCATCGACTCGTCACAGTCGTTATCGATATCGTCACTGAATCATCATATTTACCGATGATGGCCGATGTAAGCTGGTCGTAACCAATATAAAATCATATAATATGTACCTATTTGATTCTAAACACGCTTCGCGTCGCATCAGGTGATATTACGTATGTGTCCGCGATATTACGTCTCTTGAATCGGAACGCAGCCTGTACAGCAGCTGTCTTGTAGTTGTCAAAAAGACGTCAATTCAATGAAAACACGTCTGTTCACTATTCAATAAAGCAATACAAATCCTAATTTATTTCAGTCTTGTTCAGACTTTGGATTGAAGAGTCATGTCTAATATAGTGTAGCGAACTTGCTTAAATACAGTGCTTAATTTGCTTAGTGTCTTAACAGTTAGTATTTTAAGAAACAAAACTATTCTCCGTCGACTGATGAATTGTGTAGTATTTACTCAACATTCAAGGATTTTACCAAGTATTTAGTGTGTGGTAAACTTGAGTACAATAGACTGTTTGTCTTTTATATTATACACTGTGATAAGACGAATAAGCATGTCGCAAAAACACTTGCCTTTTTTTCTTGAAGGAGAAGTTGTAAAAGGCTTTGGAAGAGGCTCTAAAGATCTTGGATGTCCCACAGGTATTATAAAAAATTGCACAAGTTTTTATGTTTGTTACCTTGAAGTAATTAGATAAAAAATGGTTAATTTCAACACTTGTATTTTTTTTTTGACTTATCTACTTATTTGCTAGTCCAGAGTTCATTTTAGAAGTGAAGTTAAAATAATAGCATTTTCTTATTACTTTTGAAATTACTCTAAATAAATTTGTTGTATACCTACTATTTTATGTATTTAGCTGAATCTACAATCAAAAATAATTTTCTTCATTTGTGTTTGTCAGCTATTCTGGATCTAGGCTTCAACCAACACTCACTTGGCTGCACTAAGGGATTTTTATTTTAATCCAAAATAAAAAACCAGTAGTGCCCCCAGAAAAGTTATTTCAGTTGGGAAATAATTCATTTTCAATATAATTAGGTTTTTTTTTTTAATTATTCCACAGCAAATTACCCCCTGGAAGTAGTCCAATCCTTGCCTGAAGACCTGGAGCCAGGAGTTTACTATGGCTGGGCACAAATAGACAAGAGTGAAATCTACAAAATGGTTGCGAACATTGGATGGTGTCCATTTTACCAAAACAAGCAAATGTCTGTAGTAAGTAAATACTCTTTAACCATTATTTAATTTAATTACAGGAAATGGAAAATTACATTTTAGTAAGATACCAACAGCAATTAACTAATTAACCTTCTGAATACCATAATTAGAGACATAATAGAAAGACGGAAGAAGGTGTGTGAACGCCTGCATTCACTTGGGGCTCAAGACTTTACTAATACTTGAATGAAATTTACCCACTATAATATTTTATTTCAACACTTAGTATCAGATGTGAAGAGCTGATAAATATTACATATATTATTAGGTTACAATAGCAGTCACTAATTACATAAGACTAAATTTTGCAAACTCATTTGTTATCTCTGTATTTAAAATATTATTTACATTTCCGATCATAATGTTTTATTTATTCAGCTTTTTCAAAATTCTTGTTAATATATCAAGGACATACGGTTTACTGAATAATTTAAGTTCTGTTTTATATTCATAGATAAGAGTTAACTATGTTAATTAAGCATTACAATTAGTTCTGTTGGTTTTACAATTTATCAGTCACAGGTTATCTCCTTAGTTTTGAAAAGCAATGATGTAATTGCTCATAGTTAACTTTGCACATTTTAACTATTTATGTAGGCACTCCTTTCTTAGAGAGGAGGCTGGAGTCTCAACAGTGGTAACATTAAAAGGCTTATTATGCCATGCTTAGTAAAAAAAGTAGTCTAATATATTTTTAATCCTTTAAAACGCTTGCAGTTATTCTGCCAGGGTCGCAAATCTACGTCTCCTTAGCTCTTCTTTTACTCATGGGTATTGAATAGTTAAACGAAATGAAGTAACCAGTCACAAACACATGACCCTCGTAAATAAGACGCGATAACACATCAGAGCAATCTGACGCATTTATGTCCATGTATGGGAACATAAAGAGCACCTTCAAATTAGTCGCGCGACAGCAGCGCGGCTGCTTTGGTTTTGCATATATAAAAACGTGCGGCTGTTTGCGGCAGTTTGGTATGAAGAAACAAAGCAGCGCGACAACTGCGCTGCTATCGCGCGATATGATGATAAACTCTCATTTCTGCTTAACCTAGCAGCAGATATATTAAAGTTTAGGTCTAATGATAAGTATTAAGCCACATAAATCTTTGTCTAAAGTTCTCATCAAATCTACTAAGTATTGCTGTTGTCATAAAAATAAAGGCCGACAATTTACAGCATGCCACGGCCTTATCTAGACATTACCCAAAAATCACCGTCCAACCGGTCCAACATTTTATAATGTACTTATTTCTTATCTGGTTATTACTTAATTACTCAATAATCATGTTTTTTTTTTGTGAGTTTGTAACACTAAACCTCCTCTTTAACACCTAACTTCTTATTCTATTCTGTCTAGTCAATTGTTGTACTCCACTAGTTTGTCTTTTTGTTGGGCATACTAAAGTTTTACTGAGGCAAAAAAATTGTGCCCCTTTTCTATGTCGAAAATAATTAAATCACTTCTACTCTGGGTTGAGCGGGAAGGAGTGTCAGACTTTTACTGACTGAAACGATTTTGCGCCAATTTTATTTAGAGTATGAAGGCGCAGTGGCGGGGCAAGACCTAAATTTGATGTGGGCAAGATATATTTTGCGAGGCCCTCTGAAGGACGACGCAAAAGCGACGATTTTGTGGAGAGAAAAAAAAATGATACTCGAATTTTTATGCGCCTTAGCGTACGGTGCACGGTGGCCGGAAATCGGTATCGGAAACCCGGCGGCGTCTGGGGCGTAAGTGCTGTTGCCCTATGTGGTTGGCTTTCTCCTTTACTAGCATTACTGCTTCGAAGAAGGAGGTATCCGCCTGCCACTCCTACTCACTCTAGACAATGTCCTGTTCTAAGGCCCGGCGCAAGAGATCGCCGCCGCCGATCTCCTCCACAAGGACACAGCGATGCAAAGTGTGCCCCTCCCAAGCGGGGCACACCTCTACTGTGTGCTCCACTGTGTCGTTCAGGTGCTCCACACAGAGGCGAAACCTGGGCGTCACTTCCTCACGAATCCAGTGCATATACTTCCCGAACTTATCATGTTCGGTAAGAACCTGCGTCATGTGGAAGGTGAGGACGCCGTGAGGTCTTTCCAGCCAGGTCTCAATTTACAGCCATAATTATGGCGTGCACAGAACTGGGTTGCGACAGTCGCTGTCGCCAGAACGCCATGACATCTCACCGGAACCCAATCTGTCATCCTGCAACTTGACGCGGCAATGGAGTTTCGTTGTGGTGTTGCAACTCCTTGCACAAATCGTGCATGTGTGCGAGGACTGTTGTTTCCAGATCTTAAGGAGACTTGCCGCTTCACGGAAAACTGTGCGGTATCCACACACCATCCGTATTGACCCTCCGTGCTCCGTGTGTCCGTGTTGTTGTTGACCCTCTGGCATGTTGTAAGCGCGTTCCGAGGAACGTGGAAACACATGGCCTCGGACTTGTACAGCGCCACCTTGAATCCCAACTGCTGAATTCTGCCAACGACTCTCGCAACCCCGCGTATCGCAAGTTCGACCGCCGCCTGGTACTATTCTCCCTGTGCTAAGACCGACAACTTCAAGAAAATAGCCGCGCAGCACGTAGTCGTACCCAGTGTTCCACAAGGTTGGTCGTAGTGCCAGACACTTGCTAGCCGATTTTTATATTATTTATTGCTAGATGAGTGATTATATAATATTTGCGTTGATGAGGCGCGAGGCCCCTTGGACCGCGAGGCCGTGGGCGGTCGCCCACGTCGCCCACGCCTTACGCCGCCACTGTGAAGGCGAAAGCATTTTCCGCTAGTTCAAAAAGGATTGCTGATTATTACATTTTGGGGCGCCACGGGGCACGGGGCCTAGCCCTTCGGTAGGATAGTAGCTACGCCACTGCACACCAGCCTTTACGGTAGGGTCAGGACCAAATTTTTGACGTAATCGCACAACGGAAATCACAACGGAATGTGTCACACTGGAAAATTTATGTAGCATAATAGAATTATTAGGGTGTGTGTAAATAGTCATAAGACTTTAGTTAGGTAAGTTGAATAAATAAAAAAAAAACATATTTCGAGAAATATTTAATAAGTAGTACAATCCAAGTAAATTAAATAACAAAACCAAAACCGACCCTGATTAGCAGTCACGGTAGACGAGGGCTTGCGGACGTCAAGCTATGGGTATCCCGCTGTTCGGCCATCCGGTAATTAACCGGACCGAGCCCAGTTATCAACATTGCGTAGCGACCCACGCGCTCAAATAAATATCAGCAAACTGTTGGGACCAGGTAGGGCCGATGCCCGCTAGCTAAAACCGCGGGGAATTTTTGAAAAGGAAACCAGTCTTAGAACGCAAGGGCAACTGAAAGACAGGAGTGGTTTTGGTTAGTAAAAGTTTGACACGCCTTCCCGCTCCACCCAGAGCGGGAGAAGCCATAGAATATGATTGGTGGATATCAAACGCATCCATACCAACGTGCCATAGCACATCTGTAGTGGAAAAGCACCATAACGGCAGCTTCTAGCTAAAATAATTAACTAATTTTCTACGACAAAGTCTAAGAACCTTTGGCATAGAAAATTAAAACTATTTTATAAATAATTAAAAAATAATCGAAATATTCAAGAATCATAATACAAAGGTAGGCCAATGAGATTAGATTGATTGTAAACACAGCTTTATAAATTTCCCTTGTAACACGTTGCACAATTTCGTGTCACAAATCGCACAACGGAATGAAAATAATTCACGACCTAACTTAAAAGATGCAATAATTCACTAATTTAACCAGTAATCGAAAAATTCTGCATCCCTTTTAACAATAAGGCTAAAGGAGATTTATAAATATATATCAATTTCTAGAAAATCGTAAAAACATTGTAATTTTTCACACCTAAAGTCAGGAAACCTTACCGACACGCGCTGACGACACAGACAAAATCTCAAATGATAGTAAAAAAACATGGCGGTTTGTATGCGAAATTTTGTTTCCTGCTTCAAGGCAATGTTGCCGTACTAAATTATCAATAAACTTCCACACACTTTTATTGATTTCGAAATTATGGTGTCGCACAACAGGAGTATTACAACGGAAACAATTTTGGGATGTATTTAAAATTACTTGTAAAAATTAAAAAAAAACAATGGTTATTATAGCATTATTTACAAAAACGATTACTGGTGTTTATAAGACTTTAGTAATATTAAACCATAAATGCTAGCTTATGTTAAAAAAAAAGCAGCGGCAAAATATTCTTAGGTAGTCAAGCAAGGACATGCGTATTTTACATGGCGTAAGAGACACCGAGCTTGGTAATATATTTTATTTTGAAGGAATTAAGCTTCTAGTTTAGTTATTTGATGAATAAGACTGTTTGAAACATATTAAGATATTATTAGCAAATATTCAAAATTATTTTAAGCCGTGTATTGTACGCAATATTTTGTCACTTATGAGTCGGACACCACAGTGTCTCCGTATCCGTCAAAAATTTGGTCCTGACCCAGGAGTCGCTCGGCCCGTCGTCATAGTTGTTTGCTGTTCAATCGGGCCTATTCTGTCATTACACCATTTCTTATTCTATTCTACACGTTTACCTTACATTCCCATCATCATTGCAGCCTAAAAACATCCATCGGATTTCTGCAACCTACATCAGGTCACTAGTCCATTGCATCTTGTAGGACGCCTTCCAAATTTACGTCCTCTGGTATGCGGTCGCCACTCCAGAACCTTTCGACTCGCCCTCGTAATTCTGGTATTGGCGTACAGCATTGTTCTTTACAGTGTCATTCGTAATCTAAAATTATCGAACTCGCTTGTATCGAATACACTATTCCTCGCGGGTTTGCGGATGCTGAGCAGTGGGTTTTGTTCGTCCGGTAGCCTAAGTCGTCGACAGCAGCGCAATGTTCCCGCGCTTCTCTTCTTTCTTCAAGGAGTTATCAGCAAACTGTTGGGGTCCAACAGGGTCGAAGCCTTCTGGGACCATGGGTTAATGTGGAAGTGTAACTCCAAGGTCCTGGAACTAAGGCAGAGGAGGAACGGAGTGGGTTTTTAGTCAGTAAAAGTCTGACGCTATCTCTCGCACCACCCAAGGGCGGGAGTTGTCATTAGATGATATTTGTTCACAATTAAAAAAAAAACTTCCTATTTTGATATTGCCTATCAACAAAAAATAATAAATTGAGGGAGAATAAGAGCTGAGACCTATAATAAAATATATAGCTTATTTGCTATAAGGCGCAAACTTTTATTGACCTTGTATTTAGGTGGCTACTGAATGTAGTGAAGTGCCTAGATTTAATATTACCTATGGCTTTATTTTTACAAAGTTATCACGCTTAGGTAGGTAGGTACATACTTACACTTTATTTGCTGCTGATAGCAAAAATACGTATTCTAAACCAGATATACCTTGAATGAACATTTGAATTCTAATTTCGAAAGAAATAGAGGAAATGCGCTATACTTATCTCTCATCATTATCTATCACTGCCATTAACCCGATTAAACGGAGGTTCGTGCCATTATTATGTCTTTAGTCTTTTATCTACACTAATATAATAAAGAGGTAAAGTTTGTTTTTTCATTTTTTTGTTTGTAGGAGGTAATCTCTGGGACTACTGGTCCGATTGGAAAGATTTTAGCAACAATAGAAAGCTGCTTTACTCCTGAGTGACATAGGCTATATTTTATGTACGCGGGCGAAGCCGCTGACAGAAGCTAGTAACTCATATAGCCACAGAACAGAAGAATGCAATTAAGTCTTTACATGATGGGCAAAAGTCATCCAGTGTCAACTCCCGCCCTTGAGCGGAGCGGAAGATAGTGACAGACTTTTACTAAAACTAGGTACCTACTAAAACCTCACCCCGTTCCTTCTTTGCGTTTGTTTCAGGGCCCTGGAATTTATTTTCACATTACCCATTCATGGCCCCAGGGCCACCCATTTCACGCCTTTTATTGGTTATCCATTGCTAGCTGTCCACAAGCCCGCGCCTACGATGGTCGGAAATCGTGATCGATCGCTCGATTAGACGCTTTTGTTTTATAAAACCCCATGTCCCTAACTCAGTAACGTTTTCAATCTATACTAATATTATAAAGCTGAAGAGTTTGTTTGTTTGTTTGTTTGTTTGAACGCGCTAATCTCAGGAACTACTGGTTCGAATTGAAAAATTCTTTTTGTGTTGAATAGATCATTTATCGAGGAAGGCTTTAGGCTATATAACATTACGCTGCGACTTATAGGAGCGAAGAAACAACGGAAAATGTGGAAAAAACGGGGAAAATTATTCATCTTTGAGGGCAACGTAAGCATGCGCTGCGAAAACGGTAGAAGATACCAAAAAAATATGTATTAAAGAATTATTCCTCTTAAAATTATCTAAAAAAATGTCCGCGACAGTATGTGTCTATCTTTTAAGATTAACTCACTAGAACCGTTTTTATGGGAATCAAATTTGGCCGAAATTAATGCATTATTACCAATTATTTGTTAGAGTTGTATCAACATAGTAATATTAAACTTTATCCAAATAAATGTGTTGTTGATTAAGAGTATGTAATTGTAAACAAAATTGTCATTGACATCACTTATTTACAATGAACATCTTAGAAGATATTACAGTTTTAAAATAACTCCGAAATAAAATTCACACGCGCCGCTTGATGTGCAAAATATGACGCTGCGCCTGGCCGGCGGGCGAGAGGAGGGGTTGCTTGCGAGTGGCGCGGAGGGGTTTTTTATGGTAGGTAAAAATCATCCAATGACGAATCCCGCTCTTGGGCGGAGCGGGAAACAGTGTCAGACTCTTACCGACTAAACAGCCTATCCCGTTCCTCCCTTGCGTTATTTCTAGAGCCCCGGTATAACGCTTTCGCACCAACCCTCGGCTGCAGGAGGCTTCGACCCTGAAGGGCCCCATAGTTTGGGGTGTACTACGCCAAATCGAATAACAAATAGTCGAATATCAATTGATCGACCACTATAAATCGAACGTCTAAATACTCGAACGTTCATAATATCGAATCGTTATTAAATCGAACAATCAATACATCGCACACTTAAAACATCGAGTGTTCAAAATATCGAATGTTTGTTTGATCGAGCGTTCAACGCATCATCTTTTGCCTCTTTTTTGTGGAGTAGGTCTTCCCAATCCCGCGTTTACCTTATCAATTCTCCTATTTGTTATAGCTTGCTCCTTAACTAAAAAATCACACTTCACAACAGTAGGGAATAATAAATAATTATCGCACTTGCTTATTTACCCCAAGAAGAAATACCAGATGCTTTCAATAAATTGAGATTGCAGAGTCCCTACTGTTTGTGCTACCATAGAATTTTTGTTTGCTGACAACACCTTGAGGCGCGCAGGAGCAGTGTACGCCGTCGACGACTTGGTCTCGATCTGGACTATTACCAGAAAACCGGACGGCGAGCTACCCATTGCTCACCGTCCGCAAGCCAGCGTCTATAGTGGCCGGATATCGGCGGGATCGCGGCGGCGATGGTTACGGTGAGGGCGCTGTTGCCCTTGCTTTATGCGGTCAGCCTTCTCCTTTACGAGCATTACTGCTTTGCAGAAGAAGGCGACCGCCTGCCATTCTTCTTCGCTGCGGACCATGGCCTGAACTAAGGCCCAGCGCGAGAGGTCGCCGCCGCCGATCACCCCCACGAGGACACGGTGATGCTCAAGCTCAAGATTCCCAAGCAGGGCACACCTCCACCGGCCTCGCCTCACAGTGGCGACACCCGGACGTCTCTTCCGCACGAATCTGGCTCAGGAATCTCCTGAACTTCCCACGTTCGGTGAGAACCTGCGTCATGCGGAAGGTGAGGACGCCGTGATGTCTATCCAACCACGCCTCAAAGAGGGGACTTACTGCCAAGATTATGGCGTGCCCAAGGTGGGGTGTAGCTCTATGAAGTACTTTTAGATAATTATGTTCTTTTAAAAACTAAATTACCTGAAATAATAACAGAAATTGACACGGGCAAATTCGTGGGTAACAGCTATAATTTATAAAGCTGAGGTTGTTTGCAAAAATAAATATGATGCCCAAAATAACTATTCCACGCGGACGAAGTCGCGGGCACAGCTAGTATAATTATACGCATCCAGTAGGTGCATAAACTAGGCAGACATCAAAGTAAATGTTGTCCCATGTTGGGTAATAGCTCGGATAGCTCCTGCTTTCCATTTTACCCGTTACTCACTTTTGTGTTCCTTTTTAAGTCATTCCATAGGTCCATCTCCATCTTGTGTTCTACCCTGGTAGCTTCTCTGTATCGAGTCAGTTAAAAAAAAATTTAGAGGTGGACCAGAAAACTATTTTTTTTATTTAACAATTCACTTTTCAGTAATCTCCGTAGAATCTTTTGTTACAGCTATTGTAACAAGTAAACAAACTAAATCAACAGCTTCGGAAAGCTTACCTTTCTCAACTTATTTAATGTTATGCCCCTTGTAGTAGGGCCTAGGGTAACAGACTCTGTTCAGCATTCATCATATTACGCGGACGTCCGCCACATACGTCGTTCTGGGCGCGTACATACTAACTGCACTAGAATTACACTTGATTCTAGCCCCGGGACGTCCGGGGAGTGAAGTCAAAATATATGGAGACGGATGCGCCCAGAAAGGCGTATGCCGCCACACATGACGTCCGCGCTGTGTAGGTCTCGCTTTATTTTGCAACATGCCTCTTTGAAATCAAATAATATTATTGGGAGACTTATCCACGTTGTCGATACAGGCGATGTAGGTGTTGTCTGCGTAGTCTCGTACATGTTGCATGCTCACCGGCGGACGGTCCTTGATGAAATTGTAGTATAGATCTTATTTTTCATGAAGGCGAGGTGTTCTTTGATATGTATTGGATGTGGTCACAAAAAATAGGTTTGTAAGCTTACCTACTTACACAAAGACCATTATTTTTATCTTCATGGGTTTAGGGTACCGTATCTACCTGGTAGTGATACTTTAGGGTTTTCTTAATTCAGAACATAGTGTACCTACCTACTTAACTAATGTATGTGAAAGTTTAATATTTTCTATTTACATTCATGACTACATATTGTGTAATATTTTAGAAAGAGGCTGATGGCTGTAATATCTACAAATATATATTTTTTTTTCTTACAAAGCATCAAATTTTGTTACAATTCATGTTTTATTTCTACTGCTGCAACCACTATTTAGCTTAACCTGTGTGTATTGGTATTGTTACACACAAGGTAGCATAGCTTGTTGATATTTCAATTATTCACTTGTTCTTTTTTTTTGCATTTTCAGGAAACCCATGTGATGCACAAATTCGACAGTGACTTTTATGGATCAAACTTAAAAGTGAGCTTAGTTGGATATTTACGAGGCGAGAAGAATTTCAATTCTTTAGATGACCTAATAGAAGCTATCAAACAAGATATAAACAATGCAGATGAAGCCTTGGAGCTGCCTGAAGCGCAACTAGTAAAGAATAATACTTTCTTTGTAAATAATGTATAATTTTAGCTAATTAGCCATTTTATAGACTATTTTTTGTAGTATGGGTACTACAAACTGTTATGAATTTATATTGACATTGTTGATTTATTCTATTCCAATTATTAATTGTTATTTTTATAGAATTACCTAGTTTTATTTTTCCACTAAGCTTTTATTGTTGAAATACTTGAAATCCAAAATAAAATTATGTAATAATACCAATGAGGCTGTACAGTACGGCACTTACAAAAATAAAGTTAAAAAATAAATGCCAATAACTGCAACTGCCAGTACTGCAAATTGTATTAACTTTTTTTACGAGTTATGAAGCACTAAAATTAGCAGAGCTTAACTTCAGACGCACCGAGATCCGACGGGCGTACTGTATATAATATTATAGCAGCCTGTGCCTGCAGACATGCTTTAAGTGTAAATGTTCTGCATTTTGTAAAACCTAGCTACACTGAAAACTTGCAAAAGAATTGTATCATAAAGAAAAAATTATGTATGTACAAGGGCTATTCCTTGACTATGTGATATTTTTGGAAAAATGTGCAATGAAGTTAGTTTTAAGAAAATAAACATATTTACAATAAAGTTACATTTACATTTATTTTAAAGAATCAAACCACAACATTCCCTTTGAAAAAGCCTTTTATTGGTAGAGCTTGTCTGGATCCATTTTAACAAACTTTTGTAAAATTTCTCACCTTCTCACATTGGAAATAAAAGAATCTTAAATTAATAGGGCTCTCTCTCCAGGATGATTAATGTTGTTTTCTCCTAAACGAACATCCTGAAACAGAATTAAGTTGTGTTAATAAACAGGAATAGTTTTTAATTATCCTTTCGACTACTGTAATTACAGACATAATGGACAATAGGTGTCCTCTTGGGGTTTAATGAACTTAAAAGAAACTAACATCTTTTCACAATTGCCATAAAAAAAAGATCTTTTCCAAGTAACATCATAAGAAACAATTGCAATTTATAAGATAACAACAACTACAATGGTCACTGACCCTATCACTTGAAACTTGACTTTCTGATATGTTTAATAAAGTATGTCATAGAACAACAAAACAAAAATATAGACATATCAGTCTATAATATAGATAAGAGTAGCAACAAAGGATACAACAAAGTATTGCACAATAGGTGCAATGTAAATAAATCTGCAAGATTACACAATTTACATTAACAATTTGAAATCACTTTAAAATCCCTGAATTTATGACACAGGACAATTAGGGGCACACATATTTACCCAACCTAGCTTATGAATTATTTGAAGATCTTAGATCTTCTCATAAACATACATAAACATGTTTACCTAATAGTCTGACATAGTGAAATCATACCAAAGGGGGTGAAAGTGGATGTCAAGATGAAGACTAATACATAAATATGAAAGAAAAAATGCTGCATTCACAAAATCTCCACATACATCAAGATTAGTGAGGAAGGATTATGATAATGAAATTTGTTCAGTGCAGGTCTTACACAACTTTATGGCATTAGTAAAACACTGATGCTGATTAAATAAATCAATCTGATTGAGAGCTTCTATGGCTTGGATTCGGACTTCTTCCGAATATAGCTTTCAGATGTATTGTTGACATACCAATGTCATACACAATATCAAAGATTCCAGTGTCCGCAGAAGGCTTTGTCTTTATTTTACAATGTATTCAAAGAAGTACCTTGTGAATTATGATTACTCAAACTCTTGAGCCCCAAGCAAACACCAGCATTCCACACCCATTGTCTCTAATTTCGGTATTCAATTCAAAATATTAAATAAAAGCTCATCATCATTAAGAGGAAAGTGCTTGAAGTATATTAAAAAATGCTGGAATGAATAGGTACAGTCCTTGTTTTGAGTACTATGTTTGTATTGAGTCATAAGTACCTAGTATAGACTTTTGGAACTTGGTGTTTTACAATGTGGTGTAATAATAATAACAGATTCACAAACTGTCAAGTATCACAACAGAGAGGAAGATTGAAATGAGCATGATATTAAATATACAAGGATTCTTACCCTCCGTTAATCTAGCGCGACCACCGGTGGGCTGGCAAAGGATCGTCGAGCAACCTGCGCATACGACCACCCTTTGCGCGTGACTGAAAACCGTTGTGATTTTGTAGCAGCCAGGGCACTTGACATCCATGAAGTATGAGTTCGGATGTGGCACCAGCCTCTTCAACTTGTGTTTCCTTTTCTCCGACGCGGGAGAAGGATGCAGTAAATCAATTGCGAGCTGAAAGCAACACGCACATTTAGGTTATTTGGTCACTTCGCAGTAAATCAATTTTGTGGGTGTAGGAACTTTTTAAGCACTGCTTGAACTCAAACAAACTCATTTCGTTTAAAACTATCAAACAATTGGCTAAATCTTCAAGTTTTTTGTTAGTTATTCCTCTGACATGTCAGGCACTGCCATGTGTATCCGCTTGTTTGGTCGAGACCGAGTTTCCATTTTGACGATGTAAGGCACTATTGCAAACTACCAAAAATATCAGAAAACAATAACGAACACGTTAAACTTATGATATCATTGAACACAGCGAGATAATTTACTCAGATAAATAAAAATACACACCGGCATGGTTACAGCTTTGATGCAGAACCGGAAAAGGAAAGGCTGCCAATTGCCAAAGACAAGGAAAAATATATTTTAGATCCATAGACAAATAGATAAGAGTGCGTTCATGAAGTGAGTCATATTCGATGCGTTCATTTAATGTTTTTGCTTGAAATTCGCTCGATAATTTCTAGAACAGTAAAAAATTAAAAAAAAAAATCTAAAAATAATTTAAAAATTTTAATTTTATTCTTCTAGGGATGAGCTACGCTTCATCTTTCATAGTGGTGACTAGTGAACTCAGTCGAGCGATATTTACTTTATCATCTCATCATCCTATTGTTGATGATGAAGAATAAAGACATCACTAAGCCATAACAAACACATTCTCCGTGGTTCCACGCCATCAAGCAAATCTTAAAAGATTAATATTCAAACCCTGATTTAAAAAGATTTGTTCTTTAGTCGCTAAAAATTCTTTGTCTATGACAAAGTGTCATTTCTTGACGCATAAAATGACAACAGAATTTTAACCTCCAAAAGTGTTATTTTTTGCACAACTCTTAATTTTAATAAAAAGAGTCAAAATTTCTATTACATTTTTAAGCTCGAACTGCAACAAACAGTTTATTTGTGCTTCTTTGTTCTTTTGATATAATGGCTGATGAAGAATACGAAGCAGAAGACGCGGGGGCAGACTATGACGATATCGCTGAAGATGACAACGATATTGAGGAGACAGAGGAACAAGAGGAGGAATACAACGTCCAGTGCCTCGCGCCCGGCCAGGCTGGTGGAGGAGTCGAGAAATCGAAGCGGATCACTACGCGTTATATGACCAAATACGAACGGGCGAGAGTTCTCGGTAAGGTTATGTTGTGAGATCTGATACTCAACGCAATTTGCACCCTCGTTAAGTGATTATTCCAAGTATCATCAACTCTAAATCAATTAACAAAGACATAACTATGTACTACAATTATGTTATTTGTAGTTTACGCAGCCATTTTACCATCATAGTTTTTCAGTGGTATTTTATCTTCTAATAACCACAAGAAGTTACTTGCATAAACATGGGTAAAGCCATTGGCGGAAGTTAATAATCTATGAAACTGTATCAATGCATTTGAAAGTGTATTATTCTTCAAGATACAGGATTATTTCCTAGTTTGGAGGACAGAGATTGTTTTTATGAGACAGTCACAAATTTTTGGTATTTCGTCACTGCTGTTACCCATCACTGCTGTTACTTATATGCTATTTTTTTTCCGTAATTATTATTTTACTTTACTTACTTACTTTATCATTTCAGGTACGAGAGCATTACAAATAGCGATGTGTGCCCCAGTAATGGTAGAGCTGGAAGGTGAAACAGACCCTCTACAGATAGCGATGAAGGAACTGAAGCATGGCAAGATCCCAATCATAATCAGAAGATACCTCCCCGACCATTCCTATGAAGACTGGAGTATAGACGAACTTATTATCATAGATCATTAGCAAGACTAGAACTGCAATTTTTGTTATATTTCATAATAATCATAAAAAGGAATAAGAGTAATCATAGTTTCACTTGTATCTTTGATTACTACCCTGTTCTTTTTTTATTGTAATACATACAATTGTAATACAGTTGTAATTACATTTATCAACAATGAAATCTATTACATACTAGCTTTCTGCCAGTGGCTTTGCCCGCATGAAAATAGGTTTTCGCACAAACTTTGGATTTGCATTTCATCCCTATAGGGGGTGAATTTTGAAAAATCCTTTCTTAGTGTTAGCCTATGTCATAAAAGGAAGCCTTGTGCAAAATTTCATTCTACTAGTCCCAGTAGTTTTGGCTGTGTTCTGATATGTCAGTCAGTTGCTCCTTATATATATCACAAGCTTTTGTCTGCGGCTTCGTCCGCGTACATAAAATATAGTCTATGTCACTCAGGAGTAAAGCAGCTTTCTATTGTTGCATTTTTTTTTTCCAATCGGACCAGTAGTTCCAGAGATTACCTCCTACAAACAAAAAAATAAAAAAACAAAAAAACAAACTTTACCTCTTTATTATATTAGTGTAGATTGTTGTTGATAGCATTGTTGATAAATAGGTTATCTAACATTGTAAGGTTGCATTAAAATGTATTCTAACCAGTTTACATCATATACCATGTATTTTTCAAACATATATATGCATTTTCACTACATACCTACAGGAATTGTAGAAATAACTATAACATAGTTCTCAATTTCTTCAGTCATGCTATGGTCTTGATTTATATATTTTTTCATACATTCATACATTATGGATGTTCTTTAATTGTAAGTTAATAGTTGTAAGAAATAAATTAAGATTTTATAAATTTTTTAGTGTTTTCTTTACTGTTTCAAAGAGAAATTTTAAAAGATTTCTAAATTAAAAAAAATATTAATTTATAGTAATAGTAAGAATATTAATCCAATAGCTTTCCCCAATCTTGGGTGAAGTGAGAGGGCATGTCAGACTTTTACTGACTAAAAACCACTTGTTAGTTCATTTGCCTTGTGTTCCAGGGCTCCTGGAGATAAATATTCACATAACCCATCGCCCCAGTAGGCTTTGGCCATACTGGGCCTCCACGATTTGCTGACACCTCCTTGAGGCGCGCGTGGAACACTATACCCCGACGACTTAGGCTCGGTCCGGTTACCGCACTAGCAAACGGTGGACTACCCATTGGTCGCCGTCAGCAAGCATACGTCAATGATGTCTGGAAATCGGGATAGGGATCTCGGAGCTGGGGCGTGAGAGGCATTCCCTTAAGCTTGCGAGTTGCGTCTCCGCCTCTGTTACTAGCATTTACTTTTTTGCAAAAGGAAGCGACCGTTTTATCATTCACCATTGTACCAGGGCCCGGCTCGAATGTTCGTTGTCACCGATTGCTCTCACAACACGGCCACGGACACGTCGGTGTCCGTGGCGAGGACACGGCGGTGCTCTACCCCGGGGTCACACCTCTACCGTATACTCTGCCATATTCTCTGGGCTAGGTTTCATACATCAGTTGGCTGAAATGGAACCCCTTTAAGGCCCTTTTTCTCAAGAGCGCTAAGAGGAAACCGAAATTAATACCAAATAGTACTTTGGTCTACAACCCCTTAGAGCCAACGCTGCGTAACGCGGGGCTACGCGCGGTGGACTCGTCCGGGTAACTATCACGTGTCCTCGCGCGGGCGCACGAATAGCTTTCGTGAGCCCGGGATTTTAAATCTAATAACACGTCTAAACGGCTCGTCCGAATGTTATGGAAACAAAAAATGTTTAACTAGATTATTTGCCTAACAATTACTATTACTATAAGTAGGTACAAATATTTAACACTGACAATAAAGCGAAGATCATGCAAAAACCATTGGGTGTATTTTTATGAAAATCACATACCTACCTACTAAAAGTTTACATAGTTCACTAAGCCTCAAGAGGACACCGGTGTCCGCACATCTATTATGATGAGAGAATTAGAGACCAGCCTCCTATTCTCTATGAAAACAAACTTGAACGCAGCGCTGGGCCAGCAACAAAATCCAAATAGGTAGGTAGGTACCTACCTATATTGAATTTGTATATAGATACCTACCTATTTGGATTTCGTCGCTGGGCCAGCGCTGCGCTCAAAGCTGTTGTCTTAAGCCGGCCGCACACCAGGCATACAATTGTTTCTCCACAATTGTAGCGCCACATTTGAATCGCGACACAAAAAACGAACCAGTTCGATCTTGAATTATTGTAGCGCGGATGACGTCTCGCCACAAAGTGCGTCCGCTACAAATGTTTCCTCGGTGTGCGGGCTCACGTAGGAATATATGGGGGCGTTAAATGTGTCGCATTTCAAATGTGGCGCTACAATTGTGGAGAAACAATTGTATGCCTGGTGTGCGGCCGGCTTTAGAGAATAGCACCCAAGATCGGAACTGCCATAAGCGTTAAACTTAGAAGAAAATAAAAGACCAGAACAGTTTTTTTCCACACTTCAGATCGTTTCCATATTGTGGTTTACGACCAGTGACGTTGCCAAATGAATAGCTATGCTATGTTAATCTGAAGAATTATGATAAAGGCGATTAGTTAAATACCAGCCGTTTTATTTCTTTCGGTGCAATCCCAATAGATGGCAGTCATTTTGACATAATAAAATATGTTTGGCAATCGATAACGTAGCCACTTGCGCCAGGTATTTATTGCCCTAGATATTGGTAGCGGTCGCATCCCGTAATAAATTCATAGTGGCGCTATGCTATACACATGATCGGTTTATGAGTATCTGGGATTCTTCACTCAAACATTTAGTATAGTAGGTATAGGTACCTACGTTGCTATTACATTTTCTGGGCAAATGAGCCAATGATAAGTATATCCCGCCCATAGGAGCAGAGCTTAGCCTCAGTAGGCTTCAACCCTGCTGGGCCCCAAAGTTTGCTGACGATTCCTTGTGGTGCGCGTAGAATAGTATCTACGCGCCTTCGACGTCATGGTTTCGGTCCGGACGGTCGGACAGTGAGCTACCCATTGCTCGCCGTCAGCAAGCCCGCGCCTACGGTGGCCGGGAATTGGGATCGGAATCAAGGGCTGAAGTGTGAGCGCCGTTGTCTTACGCGTGCGTACCTACGGCCTCCTCCTTGCTAGCATTACAGATTCACATAAGGAAGCGACCGCCTGCCACCCCTCCTCGCTTCGGACCATGGTCAGCTCCAAGGCTCGGCGCGAGAGATCGCTACCACGAGGTCTCGACGATGCTCTGTCCAAGGGCCTCTACCCAAGTCTCTCCCTTTACACATCTATGAGCTCCACGTGTCCTTCGGGCGATCCACACACTGGTGACACTCGGGTGTCACTTACGAATCCGGAGCAGAAACATCCCGAATTTACCGTATCTGGTGATGACCTGTGTCATGCGGAGGGTGAGAACGCCATGAGGTCTTTCCAGCCGCAACTAAAATAAAAAAAATACCGCTGCCGTAGAATTTACTGCGTAGGAAAGAGTAGGTCGAACTTTTTTCCATGCATTTGCACAATGCTTTTCTGGGGTGCGAGTTATTGGAAACTATAGATAACTATTAAAGTTATTACTTACAAGGTTAATTATCAGTGTTTCTTTCAGGCTAAATCCTCCGGGGGGCAGTTAAGAGATTTTTGGCAGAGTAAATAAACTAAAGAAAAGTAATATTTAAAATCAATTCTAATCATTATTAATTTTTTAATGATTAAATGATACTGAAACAAAATAGTGAATTTCGTCGCGAATTACGTAAATCTGGTGCAGACGCGCGTAAGTAAGCGATCGGCAACCTATTGTTCTTGATTAAGTTCCATAAGCCCCGGGGGGGCAGTAAGGATATTCCGGGGGGGCTGTGCCCCCCCCGGAGTAGTATTTGAAAGAAACACTTTTAATTATACTTACTTACAGCCAGGCTTTTTATAACTTATTTCATTACCATTGTTCTCAAAGCGCTGAAAGAAAACATCGAACATGTGCACTCATCATCACTGGCCTGCGTGGTGGATTACACCCTCTCCTAGGGAGAAGGCCTGAGTCCCAACAATGGAACATTAAAATGATGATAATGTTAAACGAAAAACTTGGAAGTTAGCCGACTGGCTTTTCAGCCTAGTAGTTAGTGACTGGCCTGTCTGCCTAGTAGTTAGTGACCCCGACCGCTATGCCGGAGGTCGTGGGTTCGATTCCCACCCAGGACAAATGTTTATGTGATGAGCACTATCATTTGTTCTGTGTCTGGGTGTAATTTATCTATAATATGTATTTATTTAGAAATATATTAAGTATGTTTATCAGTTGTCTAGTACTCATAACACAAGCTCTACTCAGCTTGAGACTAGACGGCCTTATGTGATGGTTGTCGAATATATTATTATAGCTTCCAAGTAAAATATCCGTCTTTCCTCGTAAAACGTAGCTATGTAGGTACACATACATAAATGCGTTGTTATGACACCTACGGTACAAGGACTATCTGTAAATAACCGCGCATTAAAACTATATTTGCGTAGGCACTGGCTTTGAGGGTGTCACTGCACCAAGTGCAGTAATTTCGAAAGCGACACGCTGATGTATTGAAGTGACCGCTCACACCGGCAACAGGCAGCTCTCCTGCCAACAGATCTCGTATGACGACAAGTATTAATGCTTCGTGAACGGTACTCCAACAACTCGCTTGTCTTATTACGTTATTCAAAGCCATTTGGCGCGTTCTTATTATATTTATTATCTAATCTTGGACGAAATTAAACCACAATTAAACTGGGAAGACGTCATAGAAGACGGAGACAAAGTTTCTCTGACATACGTTGACTAGCCTTGAATACCATTAGATTACAAATTGGACATGATAGAGTCAGGTCTGGATTTGATGACGCTATAGCATTTAACAGTAGGTATTTACCGAACCTAACGTGAATTCTAGGATCCTTTATCATAAGGTAGACACGGTAACACCTGTTTCTAACTGGTGATATATGTGTTATTCTGACTCATACTCTACAGAACTTCATTTGGAAAGATAAGTAAGTCGTTTTAATAAGTCAGTCTTTCATTCTTAAGTGTTTGTTTCTTTTAGGCTCGTTATGATAGTCAAGACGTTACGTATATTAGAATAACTGTTGGTTAGAATAATATATAAAACACGTGGATTATAAACAAAATAAGCTTTATTGAGGCGTCCAGGTTGTGATGTGAAGCAGGTTGGTCGCGCGCGGCTGCGGGCGCCGTGGGCTGCGCTTGGCACGCGCACCGCGCTGAATATCGCTGAAAGCTCCGGCGCGGGGAGAGCCTCGCGCTCTCGCCAGTACCCCTCCGACCAGCGATGCTGTGCTGTCTCCGGAAATAGAGTACGTCCGTCGTCTTTACGTGCAGTGTCGCGTACCGCGAGCCGCTGCAGCCAACATTTTAGCCATTGAATCGCGGTTAATAATAGAGTTGTCGTTCAATAATTTATTGCTTTCGTAGAACATTTATTTCATTACATCTCTTGGTTCGATCAGCTCTACCCGCGATTTAATGGCTACGGGTTCGACCCGAGTTGCATTCCTGAGGGGATGCGAGTCGTGTTGAGCCAACGTATTCAGTGGATTCGCTCGTTCAGTGTAGATGTGTACAAAGTCTTTAGATCGGCCGACCAGGTGCGCGAGTGAGAGTGCAAATGACTGATAGCCCAGCGTAGCGGGCTTAACTTGAACAACATGTGGAGCAAAGGATTGACGCCATGGAGGATAATGTTGTGCATGTTGTTGGTGGCGTCGGCGTGCGCCGCGGCGGTGCGAGGTGAGTCCAGGCGCGCGAGGCGGCTCGCCGAGTGGGGGCCGGCGGCACTTCTTCGCTCCCACTCTGCGTCACTACATCGTTGCTATTTTCGGCGTAACTTGCGCTGAAATTATGTAAAAAGCTCACGTATGTGCTCTATTTTTGGCGATAACCTTAGGTGAAGTTTTGTATGACAAAATGATCTAGTGACCGAGTTATAACAGGTTTTTTCTATTCTCTGCTATGTTTATCAGACAGAGTGAGTGAAGGTAGAGCGCCGGCCGCCTCGCTACATCGCAAAGCTAGATACGTAAATAGAAATACAGGGATTTGTCGTTGTGCGTCGCCATCTTGTGAAAAACGATAGGATCGTGACGACATTATAAAAGTATGACATAGATCTAGGTCACGTCATAACTGCATGTTGCCCTTCATCACTAGCGCAAGACCTGGGGTTAAGAACTAAATCTCTCTTTAATTCACATTTGTAGACAGTAAACCAGTATTTGGTTAGCGTCCAACTAGATCACCTAGAGTGTTACCGTTAAATAGTGCGGCAGCATTGTGGTAAACACATTTCTTCTCTACTCATTTCTTCGCTTTTCAATTTTTTAAGATGATCTATTGGGGAAAATAGGCCTATCCATGTGATCTAAAAACAAGGAAATCCACCTAACCAGAAAAAATGCACATAACCATATAGGTGTGGGTAGTTGTACAAAATTTGGACATGCTAAGAGGAGACATGGTATAAAGCAGCAGTGTGCTATATGTACAGGGACTACTCGTAGAGATTGTCAGCTCTACATGTAAGTCAATGTCAGGCAGCATAGCATGCAACATAAAACACAAACAGCTCTGTAGAGCGACGCACCAAGGCCGGCAATAAACTGTCGGTGAAAATACTACACATGAGAAAATCCAAGATCACACAAAAATATTTCGAATCTCTCATTTCCTGCGTTGAATTCCTTCATAAATGTTATACCTAGTTATAAATATAGATAAAGGGAATGGGTTAGTCATTAATAAAATGGTAAGTAGATAAAATACAGGTAGTTCTTCCAAAAAGTTTAAAGGTTGCCTTCGCTATCTGACAGTTAAATTTGAACTTAACCTGAATAGCAGTAAAAACAATGAGATTAGGGAATTAATGTGCCGATATCATGTAAAACTTATATACCTAATCAGTATTTGATTAATGATAATGTATTCATTATAATTAAAAAATCATTGGAAGGATTAAGTTCTTATGAACTAAATTACGAGTAGGTAGTGAAAGTAAAGAAAATTTATTTGAACAATCAAGGGACAAAATAACAAGAATAAAGGATAATATATTAGGCTAGTAAGCAGTAAATAGCTATCATGCATTGGTAGCTATAGGTAGATGGCTAGTTTAAAATGAGGAATGAGGGTGATTCACAATTTGACGTATCCACAGCTGGTAGGTAATGACGCAAGAGCACGTGATGATAAAATTATGATTTGGTGATAATTTTATTAATGGTCGCAAATGTATTAGAAAATATTGACCACCATGACTAATATGATATGTACGAGGAAAGTTAGAGAGACTGGAATGTAAAGTACCGACATCCAGGTGCTGTCGCGTTACTTGGGAGAGGCCTATGACTAGCAGCGGAAAGAAGAAAGCTGATTTGATAGTAGTTTACATATTATATTGAAGTTATTACTAATCCAATAAGAATATACAATATAAAAGCACAAGGCAGACAAGACAGTATATATATCTTGAATAAATTTGAGGCACAACGTGGATGTGCTAGGTTGACTCTGTTCCTCCTATAATCTAAGGTTTCAAGAGTTAACAAGGGTATTTGGATGAAAGTGTATCTGTACAGGCTGCAAATATATATTCAACCAGATAGAGGACAGAGAATTTTGAGAAACTATATTGATGACATGATGGACACTCCAAATAAATACAAAGAATTTTCAATGCAATCTATTGCTCGATATCGAAAGTCTTTCCTACTCGATCGAACTGTTTATTGAATGGATAGCTTTACAAGGATAACTATTTAAGGTTGTTAAACTTAATTTTACAATAATTTATAAATTATTTTCAGCTGACGACGAAATACCATCTGAGTCACAATGCAGGCCATACATCGAGAAAGCTCTTAAAGAGCTCGAGTCAGGAGATGTGGAACCAGGTAAAAGCATTTTAATTGCTTTTTAGTAATTTACTACCTAGTTATTTGTAGTCAACGAATCCATAGTTTTAAATAAGACAATTGCTATAAAACTTTTAAACGACAGTTTAAAAGAATTAATGAAATATTTGGCATAAAAACTAATTACAATTAAATTTAATTAGACGGAAGAATTTGAATGAAGTTTGTTAAAGATTGACTTGGTAACAACGTTGTATCTACCTCAGAAACGGCAAATACGACTAAAGGCGCCAAAAGTCAATTCCAAAATGAATTTTCTTTTAAATTATCTTTCTGCATTTCTAGACATATTAATTTTAAAATTTGAAATAAAAACAAACACACAGTTTGACCTGAAATGTTACCCCAAAATGATTTATAATTGACCTTAAACGTAATGACTACAATCACTAATCAACAATCAATCAACAAAAATCCTTTATTTTTCCATCACCTACATTTTTGCTACACTGTAAGTGTAGTGAAATTATGTCAGTCTTGTGGAAGGTTCTAGAAGTTATGGAGTAGGGGTGATCATCGTAACAGCAGTGAGCTGCGCTAAGATAGAACTGGTGGCATGTTTAATCTAGAGCCAACGACGGTTCAAGTTTTGCAATTATATCGTCATCCCCATCTTTCTACTCGAAGCGAGTCAGCGCAACATATCTTCTACCTTCTTACTTCTCTGTTAGTCTTATCTCAGAAGTCTCCCTCAATTTAAACATATTATCTTTCACTTTCTCCTCCATCGATACTATTGTCTTCTTCTCTAAAGCTTTTAATTTACTTAGGTACTTGCATTTAAAACCAACGAGTTTAAAATTTTCCCCGTAACATTAAATCAGGTTCGCCTAAAATATTGTATTCCGCGTATCCATGAATACTTTTCTAACTGTTACTGTACGATATACATTTAACTTCAGAGTAAACGCTATTAAATGTGACCTCAGTGGAACCAGGAATAATCTCGGATTGACACAAGTTTGCTGGTGTTGAGATGTCGGATCTATTTTAATTGCGCGGACGTAGGCGCGTCATCGATATTAACGTCGTAAGCTAAATAATACATGCCACTAGATCATCCAAACATTTTTTCATTGTAATTGTTCTTACTAATTTAGGTTACCAGCACACTATGAAAATTATATACAAAGGTAGTCGTTGAAGTTAGAGATTCAAATACTTAGTGCTCACTAATATAGGTACAAGTATTTCATCATTCTAAAAAAATAAATAGATCGTTCAATAATGACAACGACAGGCTGAATGCCATTAATATTTATGATTGTATCGTAGTATTTCTATACTAAAGTAGACAACAAAACCATTGCCCAGATTTGTGATATCTACGATTTTTAACAAAGTTATTAAATTTCAGACATAAGACATGCGCTGTAATATTATAATGTTGTTTTATAGTCATTGTCCTCTAAAACGTATTGAGGCTGGGCCATCTAAAATTAAACTTGTATTTATAACTACGCTACGTAGAAATTCACTTGAGAGCGTCAAACTAGAGATGTGACGGACTGTTAATAAGAAATTATGACTTTGAGACGACTGCAGAGATAGTCAAGGACGGACAAATTGGATGAATCGTTACGTAAACCTAGTGGTAGAGAAATGTTTCCAAGGAAAATTACAATAAATTCCTGGAACTGATGGATATAAAGCAATATCTTTTAGAAACTAGGTTATTGTATCGAATGTTCCTTACGATGTGAGCCACAATCTAAACAGCTTGATTCGAGAGTAGTAAAGATACCTATGCGACTATAAGACGCGATATTATACTGGAATACCTTTTTCGGGTTTTCACCATATGCGTTTGCTTTAAAATTGATTAATTTTAAAGCAAACGCATATGCGCATAGCAAATAATAACCTTTTAAAAAGTTTTCCTATAAGAACAATACATAATGTTCACAGATTCTGCCGAAAAAAACGACAGCAATGAAGTAAGTGTCGACGACGGAGGCGATACCAAAGAAGATGATTCAGCAGAGAATGGTGGGGAAGCGGCTAATAGTGCAGAAGACGATGCACCATCAGTGGAAATAGCAGATGAGCCCTACGTGCCCCAAGCGTCCGTCGAAGATTTACAAGCTGGATCTGACAACACTGACTCAGGAGAAGACGCGGCAGACAACACCGACGGGGACAGCAACGAACAACAGGCTGGTGATGCAGACAGCAAAGAAGAAGCATCTGCTGATGAAGAAGCAGCTGACCAAGGTGAACGTAAACAACAATATTATTATCTATATGTTTATTTTATACTGGCACAAGTTTTACGTGTCATGGTCATAATGGTACTTATATATTCTACTAATTAAACATTATTTAGAAAAAGACAATAGTAGTAAAATCGTTTTAACATTAACAATGTTGCAAATAAATACAAATGTAGTTGTAAAAAAATCTTTATTTTAGAGAGTGGTGAAGCAGAAGACGAGGCTAAGGGTGAAAGTAACGATAAATCCGAAGAAGGATCCGAAGAAGACAGCAAAGAAGTAAAGGAAGAAGACAGTAAAGAAACCGATGCTAGTCAAGAATCAGCAGACGATGATGACAAATCTGCTGAAGCCGCAGACGCGTCTGACGAAAATAAAGACGACGATGACAAGACAAAAGAAGATGACGATGGATCTCAAGAAAAGGCTGATGAATCTCAAGAAGATGCAGACAGTAAACAAGAAGACTCTAAAGAAGGTAAAGATGACGAATCCGACGAAGGAAAAGCTGACGATGAGTCCGGCGAACAACAAGCATCCGTAGAGGAAAAAGATGAATCTAAAGAAGAAAAAGACGAAACTGCCGAAGACAAAGACGACTCAGGAGAAGGTAAAGATGATTCAGGAGAAGAAAAAGAAGAGTCTGGAGAAGATAAAGCCGATTCTGGAGAAGACAAAGCTGATTCTGGGGAAGAAACAGAGGAAACCGCCGATGACAAAGAATCAGTAGAAGAGAAAGGTGAATCTGAGGAAAAAGAAGAAGCGTCTGTGGAGGAAGCTGAAGGAGGGGTAGAAGATAAGTCACAAGAAGAAGAGGAGTCAGCTGCAGATAGCAAGGAAGAGGGTGATGGAGATAAGTCCGATGAGGCCTCCGAGACTGGTGAGGAGGAAACTGAAGGTACTGATGAAGAAGCTGAAGAGGAAGAAGGAGCACCTGAGGAAGACTTGTTGATTGTAAGTACTCATTGTTGTTGGTATTTTGAATCTATACTTAGTAGTCAAAGTCACGTCATGTTTGGTTGGTTAGACACACAAAATATGTGAACCATATTTTAAAATCTATATTTTTTACAAGCTTTTATTTAGTTTCACCTGTCCCGTTGTCTGTCGTTCTGTAATCAAATCTTGCAACTTAAATTTGATCCACTTCCCGGTTTCCGATTGAGCTGAAATTTGGTATACACGTTTAGTTCGGATGACAATGCAATATTATGATGACATGGAGCTGATCTGATGATGGAATCGCGAGGTAGCCATAGGAACTCTGTAATTAAACGGCACAACCACGTCGAGTTTGGGCTCGTGTGAATCGTCTTGACGAGTTTTATTGATATAAGTATAGACCACCGCTATAAAAGCTTGTTATGAAAAAAAATATTTTCATTGAAAACTTGTTACAAGCTTTTATTTAGTTTCACCTGTCCCGTTGTCTGTCGTTCTGTAATCAAATCTTGCAACTTAAATTTGATCCACTTCCCGGTTTCCGATTGAGCTGAAATTTGGTATATACGTTTAGTTCGGATGACAATGCAATATTATGATGACATGGAGCTGATCTGATGATGGAATCGCGAGGTAGCCATAGGAACTCTGTAATTAAACGGCACAACCACGTCGAGTTTGGGCTCGTGTGAATCGTCTTGACGAGTTTTATTTATATAAGCATAGACCACCGCTATAAAAGCTTGTTATAAAAAAAAATATTTTCATTGAAAACTTGTTTCATGTATGTATGGTTTATGTAAATGGTTAGGAATAACCACCGATTAAGAAGTATACTTGCGAAATCCCAATGTGTTGTTACGTGTTGAAAAACTACTGAATAGTGTGTCTGGGCACTGTTTTCATTGACAGCGAATTAATGTTGGAATTTTTTAATGACCAGTAAATTCCAAACAAAACTAAAACACGCCACAAAATATTTTCGTTGTTTTTTTCATTACCAGAACTATGATATTTAGAGCTTATGCTCTTTGTAGAGAAAAATGTCGATGTATATCTATTAAGTTGTGTATCGGTTTAGTAAGTGTATTTGTAGTACGTAAGTTACAAAACGTCTAATATAACTAATAAACTATTTGCATATTTCAGACCATTGATATTCCCGAGAACCTAAGATCACGTGACCACATTACCAAAATCCTAAGATTAGATGAAGAAGCGAGTGAAGATGAGCTAACCGTTGAAAGATCTGCCGATATTGTACTCAGAGATTTGAAGAGGCTATACGAGGGCTCCATCAAACCATTAGAAGGTCTTTATAAGTACAGAGATCTAAGTAACAGGCATTTCGGCGATCCAGAGATCTTCTCCAAGCCTTTGGTACTCTTCATGGGTCCTTGGAGCGGTGGAAAATCTAGCATTTTGAACTACTTGACCGGGCTTGAATTCACCGAATGGTCTCTTAGAACTGGTAAGGTATTCGATTCGAAGTCATTAAAGTGTTTATGAAAATATCGTGTACTAAACATATTTTTTTCCTATTTTTAGGGGCGGAACCATCACCTGCATATTTCAACATTCTAATGCACGGCAAAGAACCACAAGTGTTAGATGGCACTCAGTTGGCCGCTGACTGGACTTTTTCGGGACTTCAAAAGTTCGGACAAGGTCTGGAGGAGCGTCTGAGGGGCTTGAAATATCCCAGCAAAATATTGGAAAAGGTAAATTAAATTTATACTTGAAGAACAAAGTCTAAGACAATAAAATATTTTAAGTATTCAAATTAGGTTACAATTTTTGTAGTTTGCTTAAACTAAGAAAGACAATAATGGGCATCAATTTACTGGGAAGAGATGCGAACGCAGCACCGTGATACAAGGAACAAAATCCTTACAGTGTAATACGGCTTAGGAGATACCCAATCATATGTGGTTAAATGGTAAACGTATATTTTCAGGTGAACATTGTAGAAATTCCCGGAATACTGGAAGTGAGGAAGCAAGTGTCTCGTGTGTTCCCCTTCAACGACGCCTGCCAGTGGTTCATCGACCGCGCTGACATCATCTTCCTAGTTTACGATCCTTCCAAACTAGACGTCGGTCCCGAGACAGAAGCAATACTCGACCAACTCAAAGGCAGGGAGTCTCAGGTAAACATTCAAGTTCATTTGAAAAATGCTAACACTTAGGTGTAGTGCTAAATGCAAAAATGGTACCTACTATTATAATAATAGAGTTAAGGAGACGTAAAATACTCATGGTGAAAGAAGACCATAATAATACCAATATCTACGTGAGTATATATGTTATTAAGCAGAGCAAATACGCATAGGAACGCATCATTTGGATGTTAATATTACGTACGTCCAGTAGTATCGAGTATGTGAATCTATCATCACTTAATGTTCAGTTTGGCCCAGGTGCCAGGTATATTTTGATCGACAATGGAATGAATTGTTGGGATGCGTCACATGAGTGTAAGTAACATTTATAAATAGGCACAATCATTTGATAAGATCTAATTATAACGTTCTAAACAAAAGTCACGGAAAAGTTCTTTAAACTATGCCGTAATTAAATACGACGACTAAAATAACTTTTCATATGTTTTCGGCATTGCATAATATTTAACTTCGGTTATATCAATTACGTGTGGTTTCTAATTTGAAAAAAAAAACTTATACTTACAATGACTCAACTGATAGAGATGACGGTTCAGGATATTCAATAAAAATTATTAAGAATTCCAAAATATGTACTTACCATTTCCAATCATCCTTCAGACACGCATCGTGTTGAACAAAGCAGACACGGTGAAGCCGGAGGAGCTGATGCGGGTACAGTCCGCGCTGATCTGGAACATCTCGCCGCTGATGAGTTCTGCGCAGCCTCCGGTGATGTACACGGTGTCGCTGTGGTCGATGCCGTACGAGGCGGGAGCACCCGTCAGACTGCTGCAGGCCCAGGAGAGAGAGCTCCTGAGAGACTTGCGGCAAGCCATTGACAAGCGCATTGAGAACAAGATCGCAAGCGCTAGGAGATTCGCTGTAAGTACAAATGTTTGATAATCGCGTTTTTATACAAAATAAACAGGACATTGTTTCGTGTATAAATATTATCGCGACTCCAGATTAGTGCCGTGAAGCTCCGTAAACAGGCGTGAAAGTGCTTGTGGATGGTTTTCGCGGGGTACGATTTGTGCAGTTTATACATGGCGTGCATTTACGACACTAATGTGGAGGCGCCATAATACACGACCGAAAGTTAACTGTATAACACTTCAGGATAATATGAGTTGAAAGATACGCATCTTAAAAGGCAACACTACAAGAGAAAACAGTTTAGATAGAATTCGATTCTCTTTTTTTTCTTTTTTTGTTTTAGAGGCTTTTGTCGTAATTCTACTATGACAGCTTCAATTGTTGAAGCTATTCTTAATAATAATGGAGACTTTGAAATTTGTTTTATAGTGTAGGTACCTATCTAAAGAATCGCGGGAAAATTCTTTATATTTTCCTTACGACTAAGAAATATTTTCATTGGCATTGAGATGTTAATTTTTTAATTCGATATATTATTGTAACAGGTTCGCGTGAGGAACCACGCGAAGATGGTTGACTGTTACTTGACAACGTATTACAACCACAAGACGATCTTCGGCAACAGGAAGATCATCGCCGATGCCATCATTGAAAACCCTCAGAACTATCACATCTATGAGGGTTTGAGCACACTTACGAATATTTCCAGGTATGTGTTGGTAAACTTCTTACTTGATTTTGTTTTATTATCTAAGTAAGTATTTATCATTTACAAGAACCTCGTTCAGTTAGGCACTAGTGCTACAAAACTTTCATATTTTCGTATTTTTGATCTTTCTCTAGTATAACGTGCACGTACTCTCTTTCAGTCTTCCTTCTTCATCTTGTCCATTGGTGACAAAATCACAACATTACAATCCGTTCAGTATTTTTAAGTTAATCGTCAAAATACATTCAAACGCGATGAGGGGCTTTATTTTATTACATACTAGCTTTTGCCCGCGGCTTCGCTCCCAGCAACAGATTATTTTACTCTACTCTACCCTACTATAAACTTTTTTTTTTCATAGAACCTTCTCCTGGCAATATCAAGGGTTCTCGAGTTTTGCGCTTACCAACACATTTTGCGATTTATTTTTATATTATAGACTAGTCTTCTGCCAGCAGCTTCGCCCACGTGATAGAAGGGTTCTCCATACAAACTTTAGCACCCCATTACATCCCTTTAGGAGCTGAACTTTGAAAAATCCCTTCTTAGTGTTCTCCTACGTCATAAAAGGAAGCCTTGTGCAAAATTTCACACTCCTAGTCCCAGTAGTTTTGACTGTGCGTTGATATGTCAGTCAGTCAGTTTCTCCTTTTATAGATAAAAGAAAATGTTAACTACTCATGTCTCGACGAGTACCTACTATAACTAGAACATATACCTTTTATCCTCATTTTCTTTTTGTGAATATCTACTTATTGATTTTTTTATAGTGTTCTCTTAAACTAACCTACTTGACCTAACTGTCCTTTAACCTCTCGAACTTGACCTGGTAAACTTTACGGCATCTACTAGTTACTTTTCAATCGTAAAATTATAAATCACGTGTTTCCAGGTACGACCTGCCCGACCCCGAGACGTACCGGGACTTCTTCCGGTTGAATCCCTTGTTCGAGTTCCAGCAGCTGTCGGCGACGTGCACGTACTTCCGGGGCTGCCCCATCACGCGGCTCGACGTCGCCATCGCTTACGACCTGCCCGAGCTCGTCGGCAAGTACAAGAAGATGGTGGAGACCGCCACGCCCCAGGGCATGCCCAAGAGTTGATGCCTCCGCGAACGAACGAACCCCACACCACACTACACACCCGCTTTTTAACTTTAGCCAATTGGATTGGACATTTATTTTGGGCACATTTTGCATTTCTTCATCTAATCGGGCATCAAATCACTAGTTATTTTTCGTTACATCGCATTTCTGTATTTATCTGTAATTTATTTTGCTTAATACTCGCTTGTTCCTGTTTTTGAGATGAATGGTGTCGTGTCGTATGTTTTATTGTGATTTTCTTCGTGCGTTTATTAGTGGTGATGATAGAAAACGCAAGACAACTTCCAATCCTAATTATCAAAGTGTTTTTTATACATGTCTCAAAAATGCAATAATTTACTAGTCATTATCGATGAAGTTTGTTAGTTACTCTTGTATCTATTCTAAGGTATGTAAATGTAGGTATTCCTACTACTAGGTCTAATAAACCCCGTACTTGAGCGGTGTTTGCCGTTATTATTTCTTTGTTAGTTATTAATGAGACACAATGTGACTATGTATTTAAGTAATAAATTAATAAAAATCATCAGTGTTTTATTTTCTCGTTCTGATAATGCCCAAAAAATCCGGGGTCCCATTACAAATCATAACAACTATTTTGTTACGGCTAACGCGATCGACACGTTTACGACGTTCGTCACCGGCGTTCCAATGGACCCGCCCCAAGCTTTTAACCAATCAGAGAAATAAACAAAGTAAACGTTTCAATCACAACTCGCACGCAGCCACACTGAAGATAGGATGTGATAACTAAATACCGGGCCTTGATGAGTTGTTTTTGGCCAGTTGCTGGACTTATACGAGTATGATACATGAGCTTCACGTAGCTTCCATATAAAATGTTTGGAGACGGACGCGGCCAGATAGGCGTATGTGGCGGACGTCCGCGAAAACCGCAAACCGCTACATAAATACCGATTCTCTACGTGCTATGAAGATAGATTTAGAGCAGTGGTGGCCGAGTGGTAACGACCCCAACTTACGAGTCGTAGGTCGCGGGTTCAAACCCAGCCAGGCGCATTACTTTGTGTAATTTATTTCATCACCACTGCTCTCAAAACGGTGAAGGAAAAAATCGTGAGGAAACCGGCATGTCCTAGAACCAAAACTTCGAAGACATGTGACATCCACCAATCCGCACTGGGCCCGCGTGGTGGATTATGGCCCATTCCCTCTCCTAGAGAGAGGAGGCCTGTGTCCCTGCAGTGGGAACATTAAAAGGCTGATGATGATGATGAAGATAAATCATGACTCTTGGCTGTATGTAAGTATTGTTCACAACTTTCTGAAGACTTATTACAAGAGTGTAATAAGTCTTCAGAAAGTTGTGGTGAGAATAATGGAGAGCCATTATCCTTCATTTTTTTAAACTAATTTAAGAACAATTAGGAAGCAAAGTTGTTAGCTAGTGATCACACTCCACTTGAATTCCGAATCGTATAGGCGTACGCGGCAAATAAGTTGTACTAAAATGACCGTGATTGCTATGGTTACGCACAGACCCCGCTTAGTACTATGCGTTCCAAATGAGAATAGGATCGATTGCCATGTTGTGACGTCCCGTCATACTGTCAAATCGGAGAAACTGGTTAGGCTGAAGAAAACCAGCCATTAAAAAAAATCTTTTATTTAGGAATAATGAACAAAAAAAGTTTATTCAGAATTCAGTTCTTCAATTTTGTTTATCTCCGTATTACTATCACACAGTGATACGGAGATAAACAAAATTGAAGAACTGAAGTAAATAGAAGAAAAAGGCGAATTGTTCCTAACAATACAAATTAGAAAGAAAATACCTTTTTTAAAAACTTATTATGACTTAAAACAATATATTTAGCTTTTTTTTTACTTGCAATAAACTAGTGCTTGACTGCGATCCCACCTGATGGTAAGCAGTGATGCAATCGTTGATGGTAAGGCGCACTAGTTTATTAAGAGCCTATTCACTCTAGCCTTGAAGACACCCAAATTATATTTGGACGGAAAGACTGCAGTCGACTTACTGTTCCAATCCCTCGATGTACGCGGTATAAATGACGAGGCAAAACGCTTAGTCCGGGCCGCAGGTGTCTCAACAACGTAAGAGTGGATACTTGCCGTACGCCGGGTTGTCCGAAGGTGAAATTGGGAGGGCGGAATCAAATCATGCAATTCCTGCGCATACTCTTCGCATACTCTTCAAAATGCATCCCGTAGAAAACCGCAAGGCTGGCTACTCTGCGCCTGTGCTCGAGACTTTGAAGACTGGATCCAACCAAATCTGGATCACCAATCAGTCTCTTTGCACGCCTTTCCACTGAATCCAAAGCCGCTAGGTGGCATTTTGCAGCACCATCCCATATGTGGCTGCAGTACTCCACACATGATCGGACCTGTGCTTTGTACAACATTAGAAGCTGACTCGGTGTGAAGTACCGTCGGACTTTTGCAAGAACGCCGAGTTTTCTAGTAGCTACCTTGGCTTTGGACTCAATGCTAATCTAAATTAAACGATATTTCGATAGCGTTTTTAGAATTAACTAAGACTTTGTTATTATTACAAGGGAAAAAAAAACTCTTTATTGATAGGCAAAAATGTTTTTTTTTTAAACCGTATTGTTAAGTTTTGAGTGAAAAGCTCAAAACTTAAGAGATCGAGGTTATTGACTTTCCTATTCTCATTATTTTGGAACGCATAGTAGACGAATTATTGAAACGAGACATCGCTTAAAAGTCTGAATACCCAAACAAAAAAAAATTACGAAAGTCTTCAAAGTGTCAAATCAAAATATCAAAACGACAAAAAAAAAGTTGACAATCGAACTTTGTTGAGCGCATTGTGGTGAAATAATTTGTACATTTAAAAAAAACCTACACCGGTTCTGTTAACATACATAATACCTATAGAGACTTAACGAATACTTAGTTATGCACACAGACTTAGCACCTCACTTACATACTGACGAGTGCAATGTTTTCATACGAAAGTTGATGGATTGTCACAGCGAGGTAGGTAAGAAATAAACCCTAATTGCATAACAAATTAAGTATTATACGCAACAATAGACCTATTTCCCGCAATTAAGTATAGAACTATATTATATAAGTCATGGATACAGATTATCTGATAGTGAAAATAACCTCTCAATTCGTAACACGCAGTGTTTTTCTTTTGTAAAAGACTTCTGTAATGGTTACGTTTGCGTTAGTATGCCTTAAATGTATTATCCAGACCGGGATTTTTATTCACAAAGTATTTTTTTGTTTTAGCATCCATTTAGAAAGTTTATGGGATACTGCAACGATTATGACCGGGATATGAGGAAGTGTTTGAAAGCAGAACGCATTGCACGACAGACAGCTAACTTGCAAGAGTCCCGTAAGCATCGCGCGGAGATCCGGGCCCGAATACTAGCCCAAGAGCGAGCCAACCAAGCCAGTTAAATTAGACCAACTACACATAATACATAGAATTTATTTTTGAAACAATGGAAGAGATAAGCATACTAGATTCAATACCAGACCTAAACAACTTTAAGACATTCACAGATAGGTATTTTAGTAAGAGATATATTACAGATGTTGATGGCATAAAGAATAATGATATTATGATAATGTTCCACTCAAACAGGATTGCTCTGCTGAGTTTGGCACCAAGTCATTTCTTTTTTAGTAAGAATGAAGAGTACAAAGTGAATTATACTGTAGGTAAAGTAGACAGGTTGAAGAATTCTGTCAGGGGCAAAAGTAAGAGGGGTGGCCAACAATTAAGTCCTAAGTCCATCATTTGCAAAATAGAGTTTGAAGATGGATCAGGTTTTGAGATACCTTGTTGTATGAAAGGGACATTAGTGGAAGTTAATGAAGAGTTGGTGAATCAGCCCAAGCTCCTGAAAGAAATGCCTGATGCCGATGGTTATATCGCCATTATCTTATCAAGTATTGCTATTTCTGAAGCTACTAAGAGTGAATTGTTAACACATGAAGAGTATTTAAAAGTATTGGATAGTTGTGAAATAAAAGATTAGAATAGACTTTTTAATATAATGCTGTTGTTTAATTTATTTTTACTGAATCCTGAGTAGTTGAGGTCATTTACTAAACTGTTGCTTCAATTAGCTATTTAATTCCACCCTGTTCCTCCCATCCTTTTCAGTAGAAAGAGGGTGGATGTTTTATTCAGTAAGAGTCTGACACTATCTCTTGCTCCATCATTGGATGAGTTTTACCAACTAAAAGAATTAAAAACCCATTTGACTTGTGCTGCGCCATCTATGGCGTCACATAAGAACTAATCCTGCATCGCGCAACTAAAGTTCTCTACGCGATTTGCACATACTCGTATAGAACAGCCTGAATAAGGCAGTAGCCTACCATACGTAACACCTGTCTGGTCGGATGACCCCCCCTTTTTAACGGAAGTAGGTGGGACTTTCTGTTCTGCATAGATACAAACTTTAAATGACTGAACCGATTTTGATAAAACACGTCTTAAACCGAGTGTCAAATTATTCTGAATAATATCGAAATAAAATCTGCTTTCAAAGAAAAAAAAACCGAAACCAAATCAGTTAAACCGTTTAAGAGCTACTGTGCCACTGACAGACACACAGCAGTCAAACTGTACAGCACGGCCGTCGGATGTTGGTGAATCTGAAGATAGGCTCATCTAATTTTAGCACTTAAAAACTCGAACAAAAATAAAGGTTTTAAAAAAAATAAATGCCAATTACAATTAACTGCAAACCGTATTTATTTGTTCAAACCTATAATGTTTTTACTAATTTTTGTGCTAAGAATCGCAGAGCCTAACTTCAGATTCGCTAAGATCTGACGGCCGTAGAGGAAGAGGTGGTAATTTGGAACCCCACTTTGTTTTTTGAGTATTTTAAGAAACTTAGACGGATGAAAAGCGATTGCATGTAGCAGAGATGAGAATGTTGAGATGGATGTGTGGTGTGACGAGAATGGATAAAGTGAGAAATGAGTATATTAGAGGAAGTTTGAAAGTGGCGCCAGTGACTGAAAAGTTGACAGGGAACCGTTTGTCTTGGTATGGCCATGTAAAAAGGAGGGATGAAACGCATGTTACAAAGAAAGCCATGAGTATGAATGTGGGTGGATGGAGAGGGAGAGGGAGACCAAAGAAGATATGGATGGATTGTGTGAGAAGTGATATGAAAGACAGAGGAGTTAGTGATAGCGTGACGGGTGACAGGACAGAATGGAAGAAAAAAACATATTGCGCCGACCCCAAATAAAACGGGACAAGGGCAGGAAGATGATGAGATGATGATTTGACCAATCATCACAAAACTGTCCCTATATATTTAAAAACTTATTAGCTTTTATATTAGAAACTAATTTATAAAATAAAATCACCTATTATAAGAAATAATTTGCTTTATTTGAAAAATGAAAAAAATGTGTTCGGACATTTGGTGCTGGTATTATGGAACCCGGGTTCCAAATTACAAGTATGGAATTAATTTACTTGCAAAAATCACATTCATAATACTCCGCGTCGCATCCTGAGCATTCAAGATGCGCCCACAACCTACATGATTGGCAACTGAGTTCGAGGCATGACTAAAACCAAGAAAAAAATGTATTTAATATATTGCGGGCAATTTGGAACCCGATTCCATATTACCCGCACCTATCGGGTTCCAAAATTAAAACCTTATTTTGTTACTTATATATCAAGAAAACAAAAACTAGTTCAAATAAATCTTGAAACTTACCTCTAACAATGTAAACTTATGCGTTAATACTTCGTGTAACACCTAGTGTATTTACTTTTAGACAGAAACAAAAGTTTTGACAGTATTATGAAATAAAAGTAAAAAACATTTGCAGGTGACATAAAATTTTAACTTCGTATGACTGTTCAAAACACGATAGAAAAATGGCGCTGTTGGCAGTAATACGTTCAATGGCATCAGTTCAACGTAATTGCATAGGTTTTCAACAGATGTCGTTGTCTATTCCGGAGATATTAAGGGGTTCCAAATTATCAGCAGGTTCCAAATTACCACCTCTTCCTCTACTATAACAGCCTTCTGATTAAAAAAAAATAGCAATTAACTAACACGGGTTTGTCAATTTGGTCCACTATGAGCAATTGGTTAATGGCACAAACATAGGCTCGTATAATCGAGCAACATCCATTATCATTAGCTCACTATTTATTTTTTGATAGCGCTAAATATTCCCAATAAACAGCCACCCCCACTACCGACGGAATGTAACATAATTACTTATCAGGACTACTGATTGACCGCTGACCTTTTCTTATAACCACTACAGATATTGTTTGGTCAGATGTTGTAATCACATATTCGAAAGAGTTTGGACCGTGAAAATGTGTTCGGTAGCGCTAAGCCGGGTTCTGTTTGCTCCAAAAGTAGTTTCTAAGGTGATAGTCTCCGGAACAGTATCCTCACGGTGGTACAGTGATGAATCAAAAGCAACGAAGACACCATTGTACGATTTACACGCGAAATATGGAGGTAAAGTGGTTGATTTCGCCGGATTTCTACTACCAGTGCAATATTCAGATTTAAGTCTATCTGAATCACATTTGTTCACCAGAAAAAGTGCTTCAATATTCGACGTGTCACACATGTTGCAGACCAACGTGCGAGGAAAGGATTGCTTAACCTGGTTCGAGTCGATATGTCCCGTCGACTTGAAAGGCATGAAGGATGGCTCTAGTTCCCTTACCGTGTTTTTGAACGACAAAGGTGGAATCATAGACGATTTGATTGTAACTAAAGTGAATGCAGAGACTTTGTACGTCGTCTCCAACGCCGGACGATTGGAAGTAGATAAGCAGCACATGAAAGAAACCTCTGAAATATTTCGAAAAAAGGGCAATGATGTGAATGTTGAATTCTTAGAGACTAGTCAGAGAGCATTGATCGCGTTACAAGGTCCTAAAGCAGCGTCAGCGTTACAGAAACTAACAGACATATCCGTTGAGGATTTAATGTTCATGACATCTAGATTGGGTAAAGTAGCTGGAGTTGACTGTCGTGTTACACGATGCGGATACACAGGGGAAGATGGCGTGGAGATATCCATACCTGCGGAAAAAGCGGAAGTCGTTACGGAGGCCTTACTGCAGTCGAGTGATGTGAAACTAGCAGGACTCGGTGCAAGAGACTCGCTACGTCTGGAAGCTGGACTATGCCTTTACGGCAACGACATCGACGAAAGTGTAACCCCAGTCGAAGCGAACCTTACATGGTTGATAGCTAAACGAAGGCGCACCGATGACAATTTCCCGGGCTCGTCAATTATTTTGCGTCAAATTAAGGAAGGTGTAACTAAGAGGAGAGTGGGCATTCGGTTGGAAACCGGGCCACCGGCAAGGAAAGGCGCTGTATTGAAGGACGCCAAGACTTCAGAAACTGTAGGTGCTGTAACTAGCGGATGTCCGGCACCGTCACTTGGCGTGAATGTTGCCATGGGCTATGTCAGCGAAGCTCTGAAGAAAGCAGGCACTGAACTATTTGTGAACATTAGAGGCAAAGATGTCCCCTGTGTAGTTGCCAAAATGCCATTTGTCCCCTCAAAATATTATATAAAGAAATAAAATAACTAAGTTACAAAATGATACTTTTATTTACAAAACTTTTTACATAACAGATAAAATGCTCCATATGATAAAATATAATTCCGTTATTTGTCTTATTTTCAAGAGCTTTAACGAAAACAATTCAAATTACTATTACTAATTAACACAATAATAATTGAAATTAACATTAATTTTAATATAACAAGTCTTTTTCATAGTAAAAGGCCATACATATGAACAAGTATACCTACTTACCTGGGCCGTATTATAAAGTTTCTGAGGCATTGTGGTTAAAAGTGAGAAGGAGATGGAGTCATAAATCAATAGCTTCATTCCTTTTTCGCAACGGAGCTGTGAACGCTGTAACCCTTCATAATACAGCCTCTGCATAGTTTACATTATCATACAAGTAAAACTTGACATGTCACAAGGAATGTGAGATATTTTTGCACTTTATTGTGTAATACTGTTCTCATTTCATTATTCTACAATGTACTTAACTATCACAGGAACAATTCACTAAATGGTTAATGGAATGATCTGGTCATCTAAATTTAATTAATTGAAAAAAATATTCTATGAAATTATTCTATGTTGGGGCTTGAGCGATTGTCATAGTTTAAACGCAGTCTTTACGTTACATATCAGTTCTCCCTGAGAGATATGCCTTGCATTACCCTTTTTAAAACTTTGTATAATACTTTTACATAAATTCTACATTAAGTACAAATACTGGGGCTTTCGAATGTCTTGTGTTGAACAATTGTAACCAGTCGTGTAGCAGTAACAGTTACCTGCAGTCGCCGCGGAGCTTGCCATCATTTGTAATCTTTCAGGTAGTCCCTAAAGTTGGACTGCGTCAATCGCGTAAAATCATCGTTGAGCTTATTTAACTTATCTGTATACTGAAAATAAAAAAAAATAGTTTTATTTAGTTATTGTCTTTATTACCTCAAACACATGATCTTTAATTTCGGTATAAATATAAACCCATTTTCAGAGTTTTTAATTCTAGGCAACCCGTTTCGTATCAGGTTGTTATAGGTAAAGAAGAAATAACAGAAAAGTCAAGTTCTCTTCTAGAATTGCGAGACAAGGATGTGTGTGTGTGGAAAGTTTATATATTTCCTAATACACAATATAGACAATACAATTTGACTATTATCAATTATTTACATTACATTATCAAGTATTATCAGAAAGTGGCTAGCTAATGTGGTTATAAAGATAAAGGCCTGTGCTAAACAGACAATGAGAAAAAAGTCTTATAGGAACCATACCAAACAACCTTGCATAGTTAGAAGTCAAAAGTTTGTAGACAACTGAAGTATTCGCTGGGTGCGAAGTATAAGGTGGGGGAACCACAAAACGATCGCAGCGCGCGTCGTGGCCAAAAAAGGAACTTTCGGTGGCGAACGCTGTCACTTTTTACTAGCGAGTTTTACGTTTTTAGTAAATAAACATGAGTCACGAAGCTTGCTGCGTAGTTAATTGCAAAAACAATGGCAGAAATAGTGATAAAAAATTCTACAAACTAATTGTTTTTCTTTCAATGTTGTTTGTGGTTGGAAAATGATGTCGTGTGTGATTGGTCGGAATCCAGTTTTTATGATTAATTTGGCCATGTTTAACTGAAAATACATAAAAGGATGGATTATTGAGAGCACAAGCACTCATAAATAATCGTCTGCTATTTACATGAAATGCGTTATTCGATGAAATTTGCTTATTTCTTTACTTACTTCTCATGACGACAGCCATGAAAAATCCGTAATGTACTAAGCGAAATCTATTGATTGTGTCATTTTAGACGAAAAATAAAGAAGTCTTACCTTATATAGATTTAGAATATTTATTGGAATAAATGTAAATTACAATATCTAATTAAAATTGTTCGTTTGTAAATAACTCGTCGTTATGACAGCCGGGCATTTGACATTTCGGAGGCCACCGTATTTGCAACCGCTAGTTGGCGCTGTCATCGCGCACCCAGCGAATACAGATAAATATGTTTTATTCAGTAAGTCTTACATGCCCTTTCTCTCCACCTTAGATTGTGAGATGTCATTTGAAGATTTTCTACCTCAAAAAGGAGAGGACAAATATTTGATGATGACACACATCACTACATAGTATAAAACAAAGTCGCTTCCCGCTGTCTGTCCCTATGTATGCTTAGATCATATAACTTTGCAACGGATTTTGATGTGTTTTTTTTAATAGATAGAGTGATTCAAGAGGAAGGATTGCCATGTTGTGACGTCACGATTTACGTATTTGACAGTGAAACTCGAGGCATGATATTTTTTAAATTTAGTTTATTTACGAAAAATTTAATTTATTTATGAACTGTGAACGAAAAAAGTTAAATCAGAATTCAGTTTTTCAATTTTACTTATCTCTGAGTTCTTCAATTTTGTAAAAATAACTTAGATTTGACAGTAAGTCGTGACGTCACATCATGTCAATCGATTCTATTATTATAATACATCATTACATAGTATAAAACAAAGTCGCTTCCCCCTGTCCCTATGTATGCTTGGATCTATAAAACTAAGCAACGGTTTCGATGTACTTTTTTTATAGATAGAATGATTCAAGAGGAAGGTTTATATATACATATAATACATGCATATATAATTATTATATTATTTAACTTACATCGGTCGGTTGCGAACTCTGCGGCTGCACTCGTTTCCCTTTCCTCTCCTCTTCGAGTCTAAGGTTGATGTGATAAGTCAATTGATTCTGCAACTTCACGAATATCTTCCTATACTCATCTTGTATTCTATTCATTTCGTTGTTCACATGGCAATCTTTTTTCGAGACATAATCCTGAAAAAAAAAATAAAGAGTATGATCAGTGTCATCACAGTTGCAAAACTAGACACTGATAAACAAGAGTCGCCGAATTTGTGTGATCGTTGCGACCAATGTAAAATCATGCCATATTGGCACAATTTCAGCGGTCCACGTAAGAGAAGCGAGTAACCTATCTCCCGCTGTTTTGATTTAATCTAAGATAGTGTTTCCTGCTCCGCCCAAGAGTGGGATTCGTCATTCGATGATTTTTACCTACCATAAAAAAAGTAGATAGTGTACGATTTACGAACACTATCTTCATTACATAGTATAAAATAGAGTCACTTCCCGCTGTCCCTATGTATGCTTAAATCTTTAAAACTACGCAACAGATATTGATGGGAGTTTTTTTAAAATAGATAGTGATTCAAGAGGAAGGTTTATAGGTATAATACATAGCACCCGTGCAAAGCTAGGGCGGATCGCTAGTAGATTATATATATTCCAATACTGTTACAGAAGATGCGTACCTTATAAGTATAAATAGTCTTCTTAGCATTTTTGTACTTGTCTTCAATTATCTTATGTTCTATCTGAAGTTTATCATGCTTCTGTTCCAGTTCCGTTAGTTTTGTTTGCATTTCCGTTACCTTGGCTTTCATCGCCATACACTCTTTAGCCATTGAATTGAATTTTAATTTAAAATGTTCTCTTTCGGATTTGAAAGCTTCTTCTAACGACTCGAGTCTCAAAGCTTTTTCTTTGTACTTCTCAGCTTTTTGTTTCCACTCTGAAATCGATTTGGACTGGTCCAAAAGTGTTTTGAACTGGTCCTTGGCTTTCTGACATTCTTCTCTTAACACATTATGTTCTTTGATAAGTTCTGATATTTCGTTCTCTTTCGCTTCAAGGATTTGCGTGACTTTCGCCCTCTCGTCGAGTATGAAATCTTTCAAAGCATCAACTTCTTTTGCTTTCCTTTCGAGGAGTTCTTTTATTTTTGTGACAGTTTCCATTTGTTCGTTCTCAATCTCTTTGATTTTTCTCGCGCAGTTCATTTCGACGGTTTTCATCTCTAACGTGAACTTTTCAGCTATCTGGTCCCTGATGGCTTTTTCTTTTACCATGAGAGCTGTCTGTAATAAATATTTGAATAAAAAGATGATTGTTTACGTGACATTACATGTTTTAGAACTTCTAAACTCTACGAATATTAGACATTTAAACAAACTTCTTTTACTATCTTTCAACCGATTTTGATATTTATTTCATTTTTATTGAATGCAAAAAAATGGTTACAATACTATTTACTGTAAGCCATGATTTATCAAGCCGCCAACGCAATAAAAGTAAAAATCGGTTGAACGGATAGTAACTAAAAGGTTAAACGTCTAATCTCAACGCGAATGAAAGGCAGTTGCTAGAATTTTGTCCGTTCCTGGTCTGTTTGTACTAAAATGTCGACGACCAACAAAAAATAACTGGACATGTTTTTTTTCGGTGAGAAAATCATCAATGACGTCCTCCGCGCCCTCAGGAGATAGTGTTAGGCTTTTACTGACTAAAAAACCCACTCCTGTTTGTTCTTTGCCTTCGTTCCAGGGCCTCGAGTTTCATTTTTACATATCTCATGGCCTCAGTAGGCTCTGACACTTCTGGGCCCCTACAGTTAACACAGGACATGTGCTGAACATTTTAATATAAATAAAAAGTTTTGTAGATCACTGCTTGGTGTTAGATTGCTATGAAGACAGCGAGGGAGTCTTGTCTTCTTCATGGTTTACAACTAGTACAAACCTTGGCAGCCAGCGCGTCATCACAATTCTGTACGAGCTGCTCGATGCTGGAGTGCTCCGAAGTAGGTGTGTGCGTCCGTTCCGTCATCTCGTCTGTGTTGGTTCCTATGCTCCTTTGTTCGCGCAGTTTGTTGAAGCGGTCTATGATGTACTGTTGGAAGAACTCCGCTTTGGTTTTTAGCTCCTTCATTAAGGTTTCGTTGCTTTCTTGTGACGCTGTAAGAACCACAGAAGTGCTATTATTTAAAATACCCAATTAATACCAAATGGTAATAATAGTAGTCGTTTATTTTTTGACAGAGTGGTCGTGGTTGATAAAGTTGCATTTTCGTTGGCTAGTAAGGCTCCCGCAATGCGTTTCAACTTGACACGGTTTACGGTTTATTTTCTCTATACAGGTTATTTAATGACGAGCATTGAACTAACTCGTGAGAGACTGGTACCTATAATATTGGTCTCTATGAAACCTGTATTTTGTATTCGCCAATAAAGGGTTAATAATATTTTTGTAAACTTACCTAATTTAATAGTGCATTTACTAAGTTGATCATCTAAATATTTAATATGTTTTATATTCTTTTCACATTGTGCACACGGCTCCCTTTCTTTTCGCATCGCGGACTTTTCGTCTGTCAACAAAAGTAAAAAAAAAAACATCCATAAAAAAAGAAAACAAAATAGATATCATCGACTCATATCTTAGCGATAGACAAGCACGTTCAAAGTAAATATTTATCAAAATATTGAAAAATTAAAATAAAACTTTTTAAATTTACAGCGCGCTCTCACACTTCGTGAATATCAAAACTGCGCTAATATCATCTACATCTACACTTAATATAATAAAAGGTAAAGTTTGTTTTTTTGTTTGTAGGAGGTAATCTCTGGAACTACTGGTCCAATTGGAGACATTTTCGCAATAATAGAAAGCTGCTTTACTCCTGAGTGACATAGGCTATATTTTATGTACGCGGGCCAAGCCGCTGACAAAAGCTAGTCAATAATATGTCCACAACTATCACACAACGCCATCTAGTTCCAAGCTAAGTAGAGCTTGTGTTACGGGTACTAGACAACTGATAAACATACTTATATATTTCTAAATACATACATATTATAGATAAATTACACCCAGACTAAGAACAAATGATCAATGTAAAGGTGTGCGGCATGCAGATCACCTAAGGTAAGTAAAATGACAGTACGCCTAATCTAGTGCAAAAACAAAAATGCTTCCTTGGGACTTGGGTATAAAACAAAAGAACTCACCTTGCAAGTACTTATCAAGCTTCTCAGTAAACTCCCGCTGCTTATCAGTGAACTCTCTTTGCAACTCCGATATTCTCTTGTTAGCTCTTTCCAATTCTTCTTTCGTGTTACTCAAGTCTGAAGACAACTTCTCCATCTGCTGCTTTTGCTTCTCCAATCGCTCTACATAGTCTTTCTCCTGTGATTTGTAGAGTTCCTTTTCTTTTTGTATTTTTGATTGCAAGTCTTTTAGTTCCCTTGATACTGTATCGCGATTACTGCATGCCTGTGAATAATTATTTTTTTATGAATATGAATGAAAGGAAAGTCAGCAGTGATGTTAATGCCTTTCATATGATAATGGGGCGCGATTTTATTTCAAGTACTTTATTATCTAAACTTATTTTTTTTTTATAATTAGTTTTGCTTGACCCCAACCTGAGATTTTGCACTTAGTCACTAGACTTACGTCCAATTTGCGAGATAAATCGATTCGTTCAAAACCTAATTTCCACTAACTGTTGTTATTTACACTATATATAAATGGTATGTTACTCTAAGTTGATTATAAAAATACTATAGCCTATTTATGTTAAGAAAATAGTGACTCATCAGAGAAACTGCTACTGGGGGTCAATCCAAGTGAGCAGTGAGAACATTAACCTTTCACCAGTGTACCAAATACGGATCAAATACAAAATGAAACCTTATAACGTGAAAATAAGGTTTAAATTAACAGGTATCGAGGTTAAAAGGTTGATTATGCTATACCTGCAGATACAAAGTCTTGAGCTCCCCGTTCTCTTTGAGCGTGTCCTTGAGCTGTGCGCTGTAACGTTCCAGTTCGCGCAACAAGTCAGCGTTCGCTTCCTGCACGATGGACGCGCGGCTGCCCTTCTCCGACTTTAGCTTTTCGTAGTCCAACTCTAGTTGTGTGTGTTTGAGATCCAGCTGTAGGATACCAGGTATAATCTTACTAATATTATAAATGCGAAAGTTTTATAATTACGATGTTTGGATGTTTGTTACTCAATCACGCCAAAACGGCTGGACGGATCTGGATGAAATTTGGCAAAGGCATAGGATACACTTTGGAATAGGACATAGGCTAATTTTATTCCGGAAACCCCAACCCCATCCCCAATACCACGCGGGCGAAGCCGCGGGAAAAAGCTAGTAATATGATATTCTTTCAAACCTTCAATATCAAACAAAATGAATTAACTACTAAACTGCAACCTACAATCTGTCATAGGTTGTAGAAAAGTTAAACTGAGCACAAAACATAATCACTGTTTCTATTTGCAAACTTTAATGTTATAGGGTGCTAGCTGACTACGTAATCAACCCGACCTCAACATAGTCTTTTTGACTGTGTTGATGTCTGGTAGTTTTCCCACGCTAATTTATAACTTAATAAAATTCTTAAGAATACGGAATGATCATGGCACGACATTGGCCATAATCAAGGCGTCTACTATTGGACACAGGCCCCCCCGTCTGTGTCACCATAACAACCGGTCCTGTGTGTTTTGTAGTCATCGGATTCGCGACCTAACTTCAGAACCTTTCGGCCATATCGATAATTAGCTGTTAAGTACTTAAGTTTGTTGATTCTTCAGGCTATGTCGATAACTTTGGCTTTAATTGAATGTTCTAATTTGCATCGTGGTAAACTGCAAATGCTAAATACAGCATCATTGTCAGCATCATTACAGTAAATTTTCAGCTTAAATAATACAATAATGTCTTCTTTCGGCCTCAACAAAGTTTAGCCACCAACGGTCACTCATATGAATCTCACATGATATACCTGCTTGGCGGCGATTCTTCACTTCACTTCATAGTATAAAACAAAGTCGCTTTCTCTGTCCCTATGTCCCTTTGTATGCTTAAATCTTTGAAACTACGCAACCGATTTTGATGCGGTTTTTTTAATAGATAGAGTGATTCAAGAGGAAGGTTTATATGTATAATGTATAATACAATATATTTAATGCCACCATTGCGCCCGTGCGAAGCTGGGACGGGTCGCTAGTCAGCTATAAAATCAATATAATATATATATATAGTCTTACATTTTTCAATTCACTCCTAACCTCCTCCAGCTCCGCCTGCAAGCCCTCATTCTGCTGCTTATAGCTCTCCAGCAGCTCACTGTCAGAGTTACTGCCAAGTAGTTCCAGCTTGTTCTGCAGCACGGCTACGCGCGAGTTCAGCTGCATCTCCAGGCCTTTCTGTTCCTCTAGCTTCGCTCGGAGGTCCAGCTCCTGCTTGCGATGTTGCTCAATTTTTTTGTCCCTGAAATGAGTAAAATAATTGATCACGACGTTTACTAAAGGGTAGGGCATTGGTTATGGTAACAGAATTTTTTGACGCCGTAATTTTGTGAATCGACCCATTTTTTTTTTTGTTAAATCCACACTAATATTAGTGTGGATTTAACAAAAAAAAAAAAAAATAAAAAAAAAACAAAAAAAAAAGTTTTTTATTTACACTAATATAATAAAGAGGAAAAGTTTGTTTTTTTGTTTGTAGGAGGTAATCTCTGGAACTACTGGTCCGGTTGGAAAAATTTTAGCAACAATCGAAAGCTGCTTTACTCCTGGGTGCCATAGGCTATATTTTATGTAAGCGGGCGAAGCCGCTGACAAAGGCTAGTGTTAAATAATTAAACAGGCCTGCGCACAATGCTGCATGCTGGTACATGCTGCCAATGATGAAAGTTGTTGCCTTGCTATAAAAGTTTCAAGTATGTATATTTAAAAGAACTATCCAGTCCATGACGTGTATTTCGTTACCTTTTACTTATTTCTTCCTGTAACGACGACAATTTTTGCATCTGTATCTTGTATCGACTCAGAACTTCTTTGAGTGTAGACAATTTCCCTGGCGAAGGAGGTTCACCTATAATAGTAGAAATACATATTAAAATAAAGTCCTCTACCGTATCTGTCCGTCCCTTTGTCCGATGAACTAACGGACAAAATTGCGTTACGCAAAAGCCCGCGACGGCCAGCCGTCACTTGACGTCAGTCGTGTGTCTCGTGCTAGGGTCTCCCCACGAAAACTGAATTATTACCTGCGCAGTATCGCTATCATTTAACGGTGTGCATGTAGTAGTGTCGAAGAAGAACTTAATACTGAACTAGGGTGCAGTCATTTTAACTTACCAAGATATGTGTTTTCAGGTAGAGACTCCATTAAAATTTGATGTAATGTCGTTCTCCAATGTTCATATTCCTTTTGAGTGCCGGCCAATTTGTTCCTGAATAGCACTAATTCATGTGCAGTTAACTCAAGCTTGGACTGTAAGAGATTACAACGTCGATAAATATTTTATAAAAAAATGCAAATAGTAGATTTCAAATTGACTATATTTTATGTGGTACTAGACGGTCTATGTATGAAATAAAATTGATTTGGCGCAGTGGTTAGCGATTAGTTGTGTCTCATGGTTTCAATTCCCGGACGAAACAAACAATTGTATGGCCTACGGACAGTCGTTCCGGGTCTTCTGCATGTGACTTTACAATATGTTTAAGAATGCACTCACGATGCAGGAGAGTAATTCGTAAATTAGAAACGTATAAAAAAAAGAGGCTTTTCGAATGAAGTTACGATAGAATAATTAGGGCCCATTTAAGTATTACGTAAGTAGATTTCACGCCTTCGTCAACAAAGTTCTCCCCCCCATTCTTACGTAAACATTGGTATATGAATTGTTCAATGTGTTCTTATTTCGTTATTAAATTATGAGCAATACATTGCTCATAATTTTGCCATAATCCATCATGCAGGCTGAGTGCGAACTACTGTGCGTCTTCGAAATTATGGTTCTAGAACAGGCCGGTTTCCTCACGATGGTTTTCCTTCACCGTTTTGACAGCAATAGTGATGAAATAAATTACACAAAGTAATGCGCCTGGCAGGGTTCGCGACCTACAACTCGTAAGTTGGGGCCTTTACCACTCGACCACCACTGCTCCCAGATCAAAATCAACTCTACTATACTTACGCCCAGCTCCTTCACTTGTTCCCTCGCCGCGTTCCTCTCAGTAGTCAACTGGGACACCTTCTCCTTCAACCTGGACGTCTCTCCACTGACCAGCCTGCTCTGCGCCGCCTCCAGTTCACCCGCTAGTCTGTTGATAGTCGCCCCTTTCTCTATCAAAATATCTTCTTTCTCTCTGTCTTTCTCCATACACCGTCGTTCTAGTGTTTTTATTTCATTATCCTGTGGGTTTGAAAATTTAATTAAAGTACTATTTTTATGTTTGAAAATATATATGAATTTATAAAGAGGTTATATTTACTTTTTCGTCGAGTCTGCTTTTAGCTTTGGTCAAATCGTTTTGTAATCTTTCCATTTCGTCACGATGTCTGAAAAAAATAAATATTATTTTTAATACACGTGTCCCCTTTCTGCCTTTAAACCATATTAAGTATTGAGTAAAAGTCAGTGTATTAAATAATAACATACCTATCTTGCTGTTCTCTAAATATGGCATCAGTATCATGTGTATGTGCAACCTGCAAGTAACATAATAATACGATTTGTTCAAGTTTCGTAATATCGCGTTTCAAACTCTCGCTCTCAATTGAAAAAAAATAAAACAACTTGTACCTGAAATATTGTTGAATGTATTGTAATTTCTTTTTGCAATACATTCACCAATATCCGCAGTTTTTTTTTGGTGTTGATTGTATGTAATAATTAAATAAAAAAATAAAAAATGTGTCGTCACATTAGGGAAGATCTCACAAATGTGACGAGCAAACCAAGCACAACCGAGGGTGTTAAAAATAAAGAAAAGAAAAACAAAAAAAAATTATGTACCCTATCAAATAAAGCTACAATTTACCTGAAGAGTATGAAGCCTTTGCTGTACATCCTGCAGGCTGATATTAGCCGAGCGTAGTTCTAGTTTGAGCTGCTCTTTCTCTTGGTCACTCTCCACCAACTTGTCAGTCAGGTTTGTTACTTGCTGCTCCAGCTCTATCAACTTGTGCTTGCTAGATGCTGAAAATAATTTAAAAGACCCTTTATTTTTGCTGACTTTTAATTTTACAAATAAATTGTTAAACCGTTTGGGTTCACAATAGACAATGCTTGAAATTCTAACCAAACACAATAGCTATGAATTTACGACTTATGAAAGTAGTAGTTAAGTATAAAATGCTTTGTTTTTTTTTGTCTTAGGCATAAGCAAAAGATGATGATGGTTAAAAATTATTTAGAAACTACTTCAAAAATTGATGCAGGCCCTTAATAACAAGTAAAACCGACTCAAAATTAAGATTTTAATGATTATTTATAGTTCAAGGGTGTCTATTTTGTTATACAACTTATATAATAAATCTATCATTTTGTAAATTAATAAGAAGTACATTGCCATCATCACAAAATAATATCAACACAGAGTATATAAAGCTTATTTTGCTTTAACCTCTCATATGCCATAATTAGAGACACAATTAAAAAGTTATTGTCTCGCGTAGATCTGCGTTCGAAATACGAAAGGTTAACAGACAAGGTAATACATGGCAGTCTGTCTTTACAAAATAACACGCAGGTATCACAAAAAAAAAAAGATTTTTTGTTACCAAGCAAGTGATGAGCTTCTTGTAGGGACAGTTCTGCCTTGTCCCTGTCATTGATAGCAGCGGCGAGGCGAGCACGAAGGCTGTCTATTTCCGTGTCCAGCTTCTGCATCTGACCAGCAAGCTGCTGACATTCCTTGACACGGATCTGTTCAACAAATCCAATAGTCTTACTTTCATTACTGACATAATACATTAGTAAGTATAACATAATTAATATATATATTAGACATAGTTATGTAGGTTTATATTCTACCCTAAAAATGTTCTCTGTCTATTATGCTGTAGGTTTGCTGGTGGAAAACTCATTGTCAAGTTAATCTTACCTTTGTAGATAAACTCTCTGTGAAATGTTGGAAATGTAAAAAATTAAAACAGTAATATATTGGATACAGATTGGTTTGTTTTTTGTCTTGACAATTCAAATTCACCACATGCTCTCTCACTCTGGAAAGACCAGAGGAAGTGTCAGATATTTACTAACAAATACCCTCCCTTGCTCCTTCAGTTGAATACTACTTCTGAGCCATGGTTTGCCCTTCCGACATTCCTGCAGCTAGAGGAACTCGGTTACACTTTTGTTTTGTTTGGGACATTTGTTTAGGGTCATTAATAGGAGTACTTGGTATATCGGGCTGATGTCCGCAACTCCACAACTAAAGCGCGTATTTTGCGTATGGGTGGGATAAATGGGTCATTCGATCCACCCCAGCTCCTCGAGGAAGGCCAGCAAAGCCTTGGTATTACTGACCATTTCATTGAGGTTACCTGGGTCAATAGGAGTACTTACATCATACATAACTTTGAGTTGTTCATTATTCATGAACTCTTGTCTGTCACAATTATTGATACCATTCATGTGGCCTGAAAATAACAACAAAATTTTTACATATCCATTAGATAACTCCAATATTATTACACTACTTTCAACAGTTGTTCTTGTTGATATTTTTTATATATTTGATCTATGTTTATTCATATATATAACCTGTTTGAGCAAAGAAATGTTTTCTATGTTTATCATATATAATTTCAATTAACGCTTTTTCCTAGTATTTACAGGCCCACAGCTGGGGAAAGGCATATCCCTAGTCCTTCTTGACATTCTTCTCTCACATCAATTTAAACTACTCCTGCACTAATTCATGGTATGCATCAAGATCATCTCATAGCTAGTGACAGTGTTTAAGCTCTGTAGAAACCTACAATTTGAAACTTAAAACTTCTTTTTTTAAAGTTATAATAATCAATATTAAAAATAAATAAAACACAGATAACTAGGTAAACCTCTATAGTCCTGTTGAAAATAATGGTTCTGTCCATCACCAGCGCCATAAGGACTAAATTGTGCCTTCAATGCTTCCTCTTGGTGTCTCATGTGACCCATATGATTTTTTGGAGTCTCGCAGTAAAGTTTGGGAGATTCTGAGCCATGTTGATTCTCTTTCAAGTGATTTAGAGACTCCACATATGTTGGAGGCAAGCCGGTTCTTGTTTGGACTGTGGAGTTAGTGAATACATTTTAGAGGTATAGGATAGAAGAGTAAAAAAAACATCAAGTAATGTAAATTATGCTAATGTGACTACTTTGTCAGAAAATCCTAATACTAAGGAATACAATACAAAAGTGTATGTGTAAAGCTTTTTCAACAGAATAGTAGTATCAAAACATTAGTGTGAACAAAGTAATATACCTCCATTACTCTGAGCTGGATCCAATGTATAGTTGCCACTGCTGTTGACTGAGCTAGCTTCATCGTCATCTAACAGGTCATCAAACGCATTAGCGAGCTTATGCTTCAGCTATAACAAGAAACATTAAAACCTGTTACAGAGAAAGCAATGTTTTTGTCAAGGAAAAGCATCTGGTATAGCAGCTTAGTCTAGTATTGTGTACGATTTTTTTGTTTTGAATAAAAGTGATTATGTTCTAAGTTCATATATACCTCCTCATTCCGACGTTTTTGGTCCTCGAGTTCTTCCTGTTCTTCAAGCCTATCTTGAGCACTATTGTTTATATGGATACTCGCGGCGCCTTGAAACAAACTCATTCCGGGACCATCCATAGCGGATACTTAACGTCCCAAAATACGACGCGGAGCGCAATTTTCACTAAAAAACATAAGACAACAGTTTATTGCTTTATAACAAACAATCGTGACAATAAACCCCTTTACAGCGTGTGTTACGTAGATTTTTTGTAAATTAATAACCAAAACAAGTTTTTGAAAATCGTTCACCAATGTTACCAGATTTCAATGCGTAGGGTAGAAAACCCAGAAATATTAATAGCACTTTTCTACTACGTGTGTAAACAGACACTTGCATTTTAATTAATTCACTTCCAAAGGTTTATAAATCATCTTTAATAACTGTTACAAATAGAAATAGCAAATATATTATCCGAAATTAATTTTAAAAAATTAACTGTCGTTTTTACACGCGTGGTATATTTTTGTTTTTACCTAGTTTGGAAGTATGCGGAACAGAGAGTAAAGTCCCACATACCTCCTATGAAAAGGGAGGATCCTCCGACCAGACAGGTGTTATAGTCTGGTGGGCTACTGCCCGATAGTTGTCTTCGGGCTGTCGTATATGTTCTAATCGCGCGGAGAACTTTCATTGCGCGATGCAGGATTTCTTGTAGTTCCAATGTGGCGTCATAGATGTCGCTACATCACTCCCCTCCGGAGATCGGAGATCGATGGTTCTTGAGGCTTCTTGATGCGTGCCAGGCCAGTGGTAGGTTGGTTCCAGTGAGTCGGAACCGGATTCCGCATAGTTCTCGGTGAGTCGGAATTGTCTGCGGTGATGCCCCAGTGAGTCGGGGTGATGCTATCCCAGTGAGTCGGGATGATTGCTGCAGGCTCCAGTGAGTCGGAGTAATGCTGCTGGCTCCAGTGAGTCGGAACCGGATTCCGCATAGTTCTCGGTGAGTCGGAACTGTCTGCGGTGATGCCCCAGTGAGTCGGGGTGGTGCTATCCCAGTGAGTCGGGATGATTGCTGCAGGCTCCAGTGAGTCGGAGTAATGCAGCTGGCTCCAGTGAGTCGGAGCGGTGTTGTGCGACGTAGCGCTTGACTGCTGTCGTCGACCAGGAGAGGTTCTTCAAGGCTCTTCTTGTGACTGGCCGAAGGTGCAGGGGCTTAGCCAAGGTCGCTGATGAGGCTGAAGGTGATGAACAGGTATGACCAGGATGTCATGCTGGTGGTCAGGATACTCTTTATAGCCGTGGGTACTGGCTGTTGGCTCGCTGCTCGAAAGCTTGAAGGAAGTGATGATGACGTCACGAAGTATTTGCACGAAGGCTGCGCTGACGTTCTTTGTCGAGGGTCACCAGTTTGGGGGTATGTGGAACAGAGAGTAAAGTCCCACATACCTCCTTTGAAAAGGGAGGATCCTCCGACCAGACAGGTGTTATAGTCTGGTGGGCTACTGCCCGATAGTTGTCTTCGGGCTGTCGTATATGTTCTAATCGCGCGGAGAACTTTCATTGCGCGATGCAGGATTTCTTGTAGTTCCAATGTGGCGTCATAGATGTCGCTACACTAGAAAGAAATAGTAAAAGTTTTTATATATATTTTTTGAAGATCCATTTATTCATTTTAATAAAGTGTTGGCCCCACGCCCCCTTCATGACCTCTGGCGTCCCAGGGTAAAATAAGCAAACCCGATTTAATCTCATTTGTAATAATTGTAATACATAACATGATTTATAACTGTGTCCGCATAGTTTCTTACACATTTTCCTCTATAAAAAAAACGCTTTGGAATGTGCAATTAGCATCATTTTCTTCAGACAAACAGAGATCTAGAAATTTAAAAAGTGCCCGTAAATGGTTTAATTTCTTGACGTCATGCATAACGTCATTATTGACACCGTCTAGCAAAAACAGTGCATTCTTAGCGCTCTGAAGCACTTGACAGTTTGATTACAATAAGTACGACACGCGCGATATCACGCAATTGGAAACTATTTTAGCTCATCGTTGGTTTGCATTGCTCTATCTAGAAAACTATTATTAAAGATTTTAAGCAATCAAAATTGTTTTCCTTATATGTATAGAAAGTTCACATCTTGAATAACTGTATTCAACTTATATTTATTACATAACTAGCGATCCGCCCCAGCTTCGCACGGGTACTGATCATCTATGGTACTGATATTGAATATATTATGCATGTATTATACACATAGACTCTTGAATCACTATATCTTTTAAAAAAACCGTATCGAAATCCGTTGCTTAGTTTTAAAAATCTAAGCATACATAGGGATAGACAACTTTGTTATAATTATACTATGTAATGATGATTTAATCATAAAATACAAGACGTTCAGTGAAATTGTGCCTTTGTGGCAAAAAGTTTGCGAAAGTCCTTATTGATTTCTATTTCAAAAAAATATATATTTATACGCTTTAATAATATATATAAGCTTTAAAGATTTTCAGAATACCTGGTCAATACTCTTCAAAACATGAAATGAATGCTCTTCATGTTTTGAAGAGCTAGAGCACTAAGATAAGCTGCTCTTAGTGCTCTTGCAGCAAATTTTTATGATTTTCTACCACCTTCAGTGTATATATTTTTTTAACTTGGCTACATTACCTTAACCTGACATTTAACAGTTTGACACGTCGCACTCTGGGTTACCAACGCATAATATTTTGAATGTTTTTCAATGTTATAAGCTACCGGTTTTTGTTTGGAATAGTTCAAAGAGTATAATAATGAATAGGTTTGATGGGTTTTGTTTGAAAAAATACAATTTATTCTGCAAGGATCTTAAATATCAGACTGATCCTTTTTTGAAACAAGTTCTGACGTGATACGGAACGCGTGCTTGTTTTGCTGTCACCTGCCTGTCTGCTCTGCTGTCACCTGTCTGCTCTGCTCTCACAAAATACAGAAACTTTTAGGTTATAAATATTAAAAATTAAATAATTGCAAATTTAAAAGCATTTAATAAAAAAATACTGTGTGTGATATCAGGATTTGGAGTAAAAAAATTTTGTATTGAAAATAAAATGGCATTTCGTCCAGTAACACACGTACTATTCGATATGGACGGTTTAATATTGAGTAAGTTATATTTTTTAGTGACGTGTTTTTATACAGTAAATAATTATAAGCAGCTTTAGTTGTTCCTTCATTTTCCTTGTAAATACAAGGAAAAAAAAGGAATTTTTTGTTCCTTCATTTTCCTTGTAAATACAAGGAAAATGAAGGTGTATGTTAGAGATGATATTTGTTGATGATATATGATGTTTGTTAGAGAGCAATAATCAAGTATATCCAAAACCTATATGAGGATTATTATTAGTGTTAAAATAATCCTCAGAAAGGTTTTAGTGTAATATAACGAAATTTCTTTTTAAATCATTCAATTTTTTAAATCATAACATATGTATTCAAATTTCAGGTATACAGATATATTAATAACATTATATCAGTTTTGATGAAATCATTTTGGATGATTAAGCAATTTTCAATTCAATTATCTGTAACGAATTCTTTTATCCGTAACGGATATGCTTATATCCGTTACAGATAAAAGAATTTTACAATTATAAACATTATATACAAATAGCAAGATATGACCTAAAAGTAACTTAGAGCTTTTATATAGGTTTCAGTTATGGTTACTGAGATCCGTAACATACTCTTGCTTTCCATGCAAGCCTCAAAATTATGTGGGTCTAAGTAGCCTATTACTGCTGATGCCTATTTTGAATGTAGGTGGATTTTAGTCAATTAACCTGACACATGCTCTCACTCCACCAAGAGTGGTAGGAAGCATTTCAATGTAGATAGTATCTATCTTGCATGCTATCTTTGTGATAGTATTTCATCAAGCATACAACACTGCTACAATACATTTGCGAGGTGGACAAAACTATAATACTTTTGTTATATTTATAGATACAGAAGACTTATACACAGTGGCATTTCAAAACATTGTGTCACAATTTGGAAAAGATTACACTTTTGACTTAAAACTCAAACTTATGGGACTGCAAACGCAGGAGACAACTGAAATGATTATATCGGCTCTTGATTTGCCAATGACTCCTGAACAATTTATTGAGGAAAGTAAAAAACAGTTTGATGCATTATTTCCCGATGCAAAAGTTATGCCAGGTAAATTCATTCATGATAAAAATGAATAATTGAGCATGTATAGTGTACATTAATGCCTAAGTCTGATATGTTGAAAAATGCTCAATTATAATAATAATATATTCTATTTTTACTTAATTGTTGCTCCATTTTTAAATTAAGCATTTGAAGTTATGTATTAAATTTATCCAAGTCTACAGTAGACTGAAAATTTGTCATAAAGGTAGCCATTAGAAATCAGCTATTTTAAAAATTTTTTACTCAAAATGATCAATTCAGAAAGCCACCCTATGAGTTTTATTTTAATTGCAATTTACCACAAGAATTAAATTATAGGTGCAAAGCGGTTGATCGAACATTTTCACAACAATAATGTTCCAATTGGACTTGCAACAAGTTCTAGCAAAGAGAGCTATGATTTGAAAGTTAACAAGCATCACAAAGAGTTGTTCAGTTTATTTCCATACAAGACATTTGGCTCATCAGATCCTGATGTAAAGAATGGGAAGCCACATCCAGACATATTTTTGGTTTCTGCTAACAGATTCCCAGATAAACCAAAGCCTGACCAGGTAATTTTTTTTTTCTTTTTTTAAGTTTTTTTTTTTAACTTTTTTCTATCCATATTGATATTAAGCACATATGGAGATATTTACAAAATGCATTTAATATATTTAATTTGTGGAGGAAAGCGAAGCTTGTAGATAAATTAATAACAGCCACACCAATCAAAATTAAAATGGTTTTTATTCGACACAAGCCTACTTGGGCATATGTAAAACGTCAGATCAATCAATCAATTATCAGTCTTCAAGATCGAGCAACCTTACAGAGGTCGGGTCAGATCTGTAGATGGGTGACCAGCTTAACCTTCTCCACTGTGCTTTGGAAAGTATGTTAAGCTGTTGTAAACCTTCTACAATTGTAATAGATAGTCAAAAGCCAGAAAATCTGACATCAGTTGTGCCAAGGGGCATCCTGTTACTGGTTTGTAGAGGTCAGGTAGACAGTTGCTCTACATACAACTGTTGTGTACAACTGCACCTGCCTAGACTGGAAGCTGTCCTTAACATAATTGGGTAAAGGCTAGGCAGATTATCATTTATTAAGATAATTCAATCCTATGAATATTTTTAGTGTCTCGTCTTTGAGGATGCAGTGAATGGAGTGCTGGCAGCCAAGGCTGCGGGCATGCAAGTTGTAATGGTACCGGACCCACGAGTGCCTGAGCATCTGAGGGCTGATGCTACTCTTGTCATTGATACTCTACTTGACTTCAAACCCGAGCTCTTTGGTTTACCACCATTCAAGTCATAGATATTGTGATATCCAATATATTAAATATATAATTAAGATAATTTTGTCTACCTCGTAAATAGACTTGTTAAAGGTCTAACAAATTAATTAATATTTTAATTAATTAATTCAAATTAATGAATTAATAGGGTTTATAATATTTTAAAATAATATATAAAATTTGATTTTGTATATGATATGAACAAATTATAATATTAGTTTACTCACTCTGTTTTTCATTTAAAACATTTAGAGAGCAGTCTGCAGTATTGGATTTTTTTTGCAGGCAATAATCATAATATACACCGTTAGGATTACATTACATGAAATACTATCGATTTCTTTACGTAAACATCAGCTGGGCAAGTTCAATTACCTGTAGGTAGTTAGGACGCCTACCTACAAGGTCATTGACCCGTTTTCTAAAAATCGTATATTCGTATCTTAATACGAGTTTTAGTAAAAAAACAATATAAATCGATAGCGTTTCACGTACCGCATCGACCCTCTGCGAGATGAAAACGATTTAAATTTAATGATTTATCACTTGAATCTGTTGTATTTGTTTCCACAGAAGAAAAAGAGCAATGAATATTGCACACAAGCATAGTATTTAACATACAAGTGCTAATTACCTATAATATATGTATATTAAAACTTGGTATGTTAAACAGAAAAGTGGCTACTTGACATTGCTATCTACATCTCTAGTATCGGAAACCATACAATACAGTAACAGTGATTTTAATTACATACGTATGAGTTATATAAAGACTTGAACAGACTTGCAGATAAGATATAACTTTTCATAACAAATCTCCCAGTCATATGGTACCAAAGAAGCCATAAAGTATTAGTGGAATTATTGTGATTATATCAGTGGAAGCATAATATTAAATAAAGAAAATGTTTAAACCAGTGACACATGTTTTGTTTGATATGGATGGTTTATTATTGAGTAAGATCTCTTTTTTAATTTATATTATCCCATTGTTGGGCAAATAATTTCTGGTATTCTTTTTTCAAACCAGCTTTTGCAGTAGGCGTATATTTAAATAATAAATATTAATAGTAGAGTGCCATCTTATTTACGTAAGATATAATTATTCATTATCAATACCTACTGCTATTTTCAGATACGGAAGATCTTTATACTGTTGGATTTCAACAAGTTGCTTCCCGGTTTGGCAAGGAATTTACATTTGCTCTAAAAAGCAAGATCATGGGCCAACAGAGCAAGGAATTTGCCAGCACCATCATCGACGACCTTGGCTTGCCACTCAGCGTTGACGAGTTCTTGTCTGAAACGCGCGAAATATTCGATGAATTATTTCCGCAATGCAAGATTATGCCTGGTAAATAAGTCAAGCTTTATTAAGAAGATACTCAATTTGATACATTTTCTCATTTTCATGGGTATTGTAGACAATATCTCCATACCTTCAATGCAATAATGGTAATTTTAAATTATGACCGCCACCTATGAGCAATAGACACATTCATATATACAATATGTATTTTAGCATGCTCTAGTAGTATTATAGATTATGCCCACATGCTATAAAATAAAATACTCTATTTTAGTGTGAGAGAGGGATTGGCAATTTTATACTTACTATGCTATGAATAAAACCCACCTGTGATCCTTTAGAAACCCATTGCGAGGCCAGTATAACTCTTTCGAATAATTCTGCAGCCTTGGCGGGCCTTCGAAATCTTTCGATTTTGTAATATTTTTTTAAAATTTTTACAGGAGTTGAGAAACTAATTCGTCATCTCCACAACAACAACGTAGGCATCGGATTAGCGACGAGCAGTAGCAAGGAATCCTATGATCTAAAGACTGTCAACCATCAGGAACTATTCGACCTGTTCCCGTGCAAGACCTGGGGGACGTCGGATCCCGACGTGAAGAGAGGAAAACCGTTTCCAGATATATTCTTCGTTGCAGCCAACAAGTTTCCTGATAAACCTGCCCCTGAGAAGGTATGTAGTTTATATTTCCTCATTACTTTTAAGGTAAACTGTTTCAGATAGTTAACGTTCATTTGAAAACACAACGTGCTGTCACTCAATTTTGAATCTTATTTCATATACAATAGAGTAGCCATTTGATCAAATGTAATAAAATATTGATAATTATAGTCAGGAAATATTCTATATTGTTCTGGAGGGAAATAACCGTTTTGTCTAAAGGTACGTTTATTAGTTTATTGTCAGTTCATATATTAATATGTACTTTCAAATTTTTGCCCAGTGTTTGGTGTTCGAGGATTCTATCAACGGGGTGAGGGCGGCGCGGGCGGCTGGTATGCAAGTCGTTATGGTACCCGATCCCCGCCTAGATCGCTCACGCACTACAGAAGCAACACTCGTACTAGATTCGGTTGAAAACTTCAGGCCAGAACTGTTCGGACTACCGCCATATAAGAAAAATGATTAGAAAAAAAAATAACCAATAAATTATCTCATTATCTTAATTTGCATAGCAATTGAAAAATGACGAAATTGTCTAGTGGGTGAATGATATCTTGTCATTGTGTTTATTTATATTTAGTACAAATAATATATTATATACTTAGTACAAGTACATTAAAATTTGATGATTGGTACTGAGGAATGTTATGGAGTAGTCTTGTGTACAATTGTGTATATTGTAAATAGTAATAAAACAACATAATGGTGCTGTGAAGTTTTGTATTTTTATTTAATTATGACTAGACATAAGAGGTCAATGTTTAACACATTCAGGTACTGTAGAGGTGTAATACTGCCTGTATTATTATACTGTAAATCTTATTTCAGATCATTTGATAAACATTAAATGTTTATCAAACAGTTTTCATTAACACCAAAATAAAAAATAACATAAGTACTACTTAAGTAGTGGTTACTAAAACAATAAGTACTGATCATGTGATGATTGACAACATTATAAATACAAGCACCAACAAATACTTATAATATAACAGTTTCCTTCAATTATCATAAGCTGGAAGACCAAATAACTCAGGTTGAAAATCCTCCAAGGATTTGAGAACCAATGTAGCAGTCTGCAGTTGATCTTCCTCTATGCGAGGGTCAGGCACCGCTACTACTTGCATGTTGGCTGCATTCGCTGCTTTTATACCATTCACAGCATCTTCAAAAACAAGGCACTGCAAAGATGAGGAAACCATGTCATTTATTTTCATTGCACAAATTATAATTCCATCTAGTCCCAAACCAAGCAAAGCCTGTGTGGTTATGAGTACTAGACAAGTAATACATACTTATATATTTCGAAACAAAATATAAATTACACCCACAGAAAAAATGAATGATCATGCTTATCACAAACATTTGACTTGGGCAGATATGGCTACTAACCAATAGACAAAAAGGCCACTCCTACTCTACTCTAAATATATTATTAACTAGCTTCCACCAACAGCTTCACCCCAGGAGCCCACGTGGTCTCATACAAAATTCATCCATCCGGGAATACTGCACGGGGACCCATCGCGAGAGGCCACGCCCCGCGCTCGCGTTTCGGGGCATGCTTCCGTGTGACGGATGCCCGCGCGGACTTAGTTGATTCAATAAATGGGCCTACAGGTTGTCATTATTATTTTTTTGCTAGTCCTCGATGTTTTGTTGCGTAATAACAACATTTAGTTTTCCATCGAGAGGACTGTACAATGTACAATGTAATGTTAAAGTTGCACTAGCGATACTGAGTCCGCAATGGGGCCCGTCGCTAGCACGCGTGTGGACCCGCGTTATGTAGAAAGTAGGTAAATATGTTCTAAAGGCTCCTAATTCCCTTATCACGTAGCTTTGGCGTATGCCTAAGCTACGTTATAAGTAAATTAGGTAAATCAATGATACAGTAGCACTGTTAGTGAAAGAAATTAAAAAAATTTGGTTATTACCACAAAAAAAAAACTAATATTTTATTAATATTAGTTCAATGATGATTGTTATTGCTTTGAATCTTATCATCAAATGTAACTATAAACAATTGATATCTTAGGTCATGGCTATAACAAATCAATCTTTTCTACTCACATCTTCTGGCTTTGGTTTTTCAGGAAATCGAGAAGCACAGACAAGGAATATGGCTGGATCAGGCTTTCCCTTAGTGACCTCAGGGTCGGTAGAACCCATGGTCAGATGGTGGAATAGGCTCAAGAACTCTTGATGGTTTTGCATCTTCATGTCAACACTTTCCTTACTTGAACTTGTAGCTAGAGCTATTGGTACTCCTTTCTTGTGCAAGTGCTCCACAAGCTTTTGTGCACCTGTAATTTTTAATCTGATTAACCATTTGAATACTGTAATTAGAGACATAATAGAAAGGCAATATATATGTGAGAATGCCAGTGTTTGCTCGGGGCTCAAGAGTATAAATGGATGTTCAGATTTATTTAAGGGATATCATTTTTAACCAGCAGACCCCGGGCACCGAGGTGAAAGCCAAGGTAGCAACCGGGACTGGCGCTGAGATGATGATGATGATGATTTTTAACACTTGTGCCAAGGACCCTGCTTCAGAGGGTACATTACAAAAAATTCAATTCTCTATTGATGGATGTGAACTCATTAGTTGTGTCTGTAGACAAAGTAGTAAACAACAATATTTTTCAATCCTTTTCAGGCAGAACTTTGTAAGCAACAGTTTGCAGTTTTGGTTGTTGGTTAATATGTTACAGCAGCTTTAAGCTAACTAAGACTAAATAAGTAAGTAAAACAATTAAATGGCAAGTACACCTTTACCTTCATGAAAATGTCTTCTGGTTAATTTAACTTTAGACTTGAGTTCATTACAACCAATTTTTTTTTTTTAATTTTAAGACTTTTATGGATATAGACAACAGTGCACATTATACATTTTATTATAACAGAGATGTCTGATATTATTGGTAAGTATAAATAAGTAAACAAATACACACTTATCATGCAGTTCAATAACATTTTGATATTCAAATTTAATTTTACCTGGCATAAGCTGCACTTTAGGGAACAGTACCTCATAATATTCGAAACTCTCCTTCATGAATTCCTCCTTGGTTATCGGTAATTCCAAAGTCTGTACTATTTTTTCCGCACATTCGTGACCTTGGAATCCCAAAAGGCTGGCTTTGATTTCCCAGGTAAAAGTTTTCCCATATTTTGCACATACAGCAGTAAAGGCTTCCGTATATAAGATTTCAGAATCTACAGCACAAAAATCACATTAAAAGTAACCGGAGTTTTAATCATACCTCACGTCAATCCTTCTCACGCAATATCATGTAAAACTTACCGAGAAGTAATCCATCTAAATCGAACAACACGTGAGTTACATTTTTGAATTGCATTTTAAAATATTTCTCAAAAATATATACTGTGTATAAGAATATTAAGTCTTATCCTTTTCACTTATTTTAATTTTAGAGCAATCGTCGCTACAGTAGTTTCGTGTTAGAGTTTTGACAGTGTTAGCCTTAGGCCTTAGCTTTCAGATTGAATGACAATTCCAATGACTGAATTACATAATTACATCAATAATCAAGTTAATTCTAAACTAAGAGTTATCAACTTCTTGCTCCTGTAATGTTGATTATGTCAATTTTAAAATTATTGTAGCTAAAATTTAAATTATATTTAAAATTACGTTTCGTTACACTGGTAAAAGTTGAAATAAGTATTAGTATCAGCATTAATTTATAGGTTTTATTTACCTAATAGCAATTTTCTACTGAAGTAACTAGATTGAATAAATTGCCAGTTTTCATTTTCAGCTTTCACCAATAGTTTCAGATTTGAAAAACTGACTACTGCGTCGAATGAATCGTACATCACAATAAAGGTATATTTTACTAAAACGCGACGTTATGAAACTTCATCACTTCCAAACAGCTAGGTTTAAATGCTCTAAGCTTCCTTTAGATACCATTTAAAAAATTTATATATTAAAAAAATATCAAAAAAAAAAAAATGTTTTCAACAAACAATTTCATTAAAATGAATACATTGGTTTGTACATTGAAATGCCATTTGTTTAGATGGTTGAATTTTATATAGTGAAACGTACCCTATCCGGCAAGAACTGCGGGAAGTTTGAAGTTATAGTTAACCGGAGTGAATAGTTACGCAGGGGTAAATAGAAACAAAACTTTAAAGATGTTCTTTCGAAAATTATTGCAGCATTAAGTACTTACTGCAATTTTTTCTGACATGTCCTGCTACAATGCCCGTCATGCTCAAGAACTTTTACAAAAAGTAGAATAATACTAGAATGAATTTACCGATGCGACAACAAGATTGCACTTTATTTTTTATAAAAGAGATGATTTACTTTTGGGCACAATATTATAATTTCTGTGCTAGCAATTTATTCAGTTAGGATTGAATTAATTTATTTAGGTAGGTATTTGGGAGACTCTGAGAGTTAAAGCTCCATTAAAGGTATAACCTATTTAAGTGCACACGTACAGTACGGCCGTTCTAACTTGGCGGGTATGAAGCTAGGCGCTAAAGTTCACAGAGCCTAAGTAGGTATATTCAGACTCGCCAAGTTATGTCCGCCTATTTTGTAATAGTACATTGTTGTACGAGGGATGAAAGTTAGTTATTTAGCCCCGAGAATTTTCTAATAGTTCGAGGGACTAAATAACTCTTGAACTCGGGTTCAAGAGTTATTTAGTCCCTCGAACTATTAGAAAATTCTCGGAAAAGCACAATGTTTACCTCGGGGTAAACATTGTGCTTTTCATTAAGAATACCTACGAGGAAAATAAAAATAATAAAAACCTGAGTCGTCGTCAAAGGTTTTCGTTTGTTTTTAGGTAGGTAAGTATATTTCTTTTGATTTAGGTGGTAAGCGGTTTTCTCCTCTTAAGAATCTTGCGTTAAAATAACTGAAGCTGATGAACTTATCGTGTTAATGCAAATTTCTTATAACAGAGATTTAGCAAAATGTAAACAAAAATCTACACCTCGAAAAAAAATCAAGAAAGACCAAATCGGCCACAGATTATATTGAGACTACCATTTATCCGCTATTTTTGACTGACTAACTACTAGACTGGCCTGTCAGTCTAGTAGTTAGTGACCCTGACTGCTATGCGGGGGAGGTCGTGGGGTCGATTCCCACCCAGGACAAATGTTTGTGTGATGAGCACGATCATTTGTTCTGTGTCTGGGTGTAATTTATCTATAATATGTATGTATATAGAAATATATAAGTATGTTTATCAGTTGTCTAGTACCCATAACACAAGCTCTGCTTAGCTTGGGACTAGATGGCGTTGTGTGATAGTTGTGGACATATTATTATATTATATTATTATTATTTTTGTGTTCGGCTGGCTATTCGGTCAACATTTTTCATGAAAAATGGGTCTACTTTCAGAGTATGAGTAATGAAAAAGCATATATTTAGGTCTGGGGAAATGTGGACCCTTGAATCTGTGAAAAAAAAAACTTCTAAAAGGAAAAAAAAAGCGTTTACCATTAGGAAAAATCTTGGTAACTCAATTCGGAAATTTAATTGTTTTCATAGGTAAGTTAGTTCGAAACCCTCACAGTGCGAGTCTAACTTGAATTGCCCGGTTTATTTAGGATTAAATAGATAACTATATTCTGAAAAAAAATTACGGTAACTCCTTACGTACCATATTCTTACAAATAAATATTTTGATTTGATTTGGTTTCTTCAAGACTAGAGTCCATAAGACATTCACGAGTTACGACCCTCGGCATTGAGGACAAACGACGCAAGGAGGAGGAAGGCTAGAGCTAATATATAAGATAGAAAAATAGGCTCTCAATAAACTAGCGCCTTACCATCAATGATTGCATCACTGCTTACCATCAGGTGGGATCGCAGTTAAGCACTAGTTTAAATTACTAGTAGAAACCACACTTGTGAAAAATGCAAACTGTCGTTTACGATGTTCTTCCTTAACAGGGTGGAATGACGATTCATAAATCATTATATGCCTAGCTTTTTCTACTTAGTTGGCGTCGGACAGTATGTATTCATATAGAGCGACTGCCCACCTGAACTCCACAACCAGTGGTAGCTAAACCATCCTACGCCTTGAATCCTCTAAGCACACAGCAGGAGAATACCTATAGTCTACCTACTGCTGGAAGAAAGCGAGAGAGTGGTCTAACCAGCCTCTAGCTAACCGAGACTGTTTGTATATGTCGTGGCCAGATCATAGAAATTGAACACTTCATGAAATGACCAACTATCATTTATTTGAAAATTCAATTTCTCCATACATTGGTGCAAGCAAATACAAAATTCTTAAGTAGTTTCTATACAGTATGATATTCAATGATCATGAATGATGGTTTGTAACGTTTGTTTCGTTATACAATTATATAAAAAGTAATACTTACTTATAAAATTTTCAATAATTTCAACCTACCGAAGGAAAGCTGTCAAATATATTTAATTATTTATGAGCACTTAATCACTAGCAGTGATATTTGCGCTCCGTTTAATAATAATTTAGAGTAAGTAAGAAATAGATAGATGCGCGAGTACAGCAGGAGAGGGAAGCAGCTTAGAATAATTTTCACAATTTATATCAACCGTTTATTACACTAATTGATCATTATATTAAATAAAATTATTGATTAAGTGGTTACATATTGTAAATATTAGTGATTTTGTAGTTATAAAGTTACCTCAATTTAATATCACAATATCCACTAGGAATTAATTTGCGAATAATAACAGCCACTGAACTTCACTCTACAAAGACATGCTAAAATTTGATAAATACGATACTTAGGTTAGGTAAGTAATAATATGCTTCCCATTAGGTGGGATCGCAATCAAGGACTAGTTTATAACATGAAAAAAAAATATGTTTCAGACAAAAATATAGGTATGTGTATTATTATTATATTATTTTTTCTATTTTCATAACATTCTCCCTAGTTCATTGCAATTTAAAATTAATTTAGAATTTTATAATTTGACATGCATGTAATCTTTGACATTTCATTTATATCGACTTCACTATCTTTATAATACTGCTTTTGTATGCCTATCGGCGGGACATGGTCTGTACAACAAAATATTGAAAAACATCTGTAATCACCTATGTTCACAAAATGAATAAATGAATTTGAATTTGACAATATAACCTTTATGCTTTTGTGTTCTATGAATATTAATTAGTAAATAACTTTATTCAAAAACCAACAGAAGATATAATTATTCTGATATAAATTAGAACCTAACGTTATAATTCGGTAAAACAGTTGTATGCGACTGTACGTCTTGACAGAAAATAGACCAAGAGCAAGGCTTAATGTTTTTAAAGAAGTCTAAGCTAGCAATTAAAAAAATAAAAACATGTACCTATTTAATTGCGATTTTGTCTCTTTCTCCCTGATATTATGTCTAAGGACTTTTTGACAAAAAATCCGAAATATATTTTCACCTTATAAGTGACTTAGTTTTTCTATGCTATCTGGTCTATATTTTAAAAATTAAACTAATTATATTTTCTAAACTAAGATCCGACAAATTCTGAGGCTTAGCGACAAATTACCGACTAAATTTGGACGAAGTCCTAGTTTTTGAGATAAAATGTCTTATTGTCAAAATCTAGAAGCCCTTATAACTTCTAAACTCACTAACCGCCAAATTCCGATTTTTATATTTTGGCGAGCTTGAATGTTAGGATCTGCGAACTGCGTGATTGTGCATTCTCATAGTCTCGTACAATTTAAAGGTTTTAATAAAAGAAATGCCAATAATAGTTGTTAACAGGAATAACAACAGCTAATGGCATTTATTTTTTCGTGGGGAATAATCAAATGGCTTTTCTCACCCTGAGTGGACGGAAGAACCACTTGTTCCTTCAGTACCCTTGGACTAGGGAACTCCTTCGAACAATCCGCCCTGGCAAGAATCGGCTTTATCTGGCCCGGTCAATTTTACTGGTACATTTTTGAGGCGCACGTGGAACAACGGGAACCGTTATCGGACGGCGAGCTACCCATTGCTCACCGTCCACAAGACCGGTTACTATACGTCCTGCAACTACCGAGACCTAATATGTTACCTAGGTAATTCTTACCCCTAACTTATCAAAATGAGAAAAGATATAAGTTACTACTTATATATTTTGTTTTATTTTTCTAGTAGGTACTTACCTAGGTAAGTTATCCTCATGAATAAGTAATTTATTTTTAATTCAAGGAGTTCTATTCATAAACGTCGAACAAGTTGCCTGCTGAGGTCATCCCATCCGATAAACCTATGTAATTTAAGTTTCTTCAAAGCTAGAGTGAATCTAGTGCGGCTCATGAGCAAAAAATTTTTTTTTTTTAATATATTTTATTTAGGTGGGAAATTATCAAATATGTCCTCTAGCTCTATGTGGAACACAAAGTAGTAACCGATTTTTACTGGGACTAAAATTCATCTGTATTCCTTCAGTTGCCGTTTGCACTTTCCAGGTCCGCGGTGACTCTTTCAAATAATTCCGCAGCTCTGGTCTGGGCATTATTTATATAAATAAAAACGAAATACCCCTCACTGATTAATCGCGAAGTCTCAGAAAACAAACTCACTTACAAACTTATTTGACAGAGTGTAAACGTTCACTGAGAAAGGATTTACGAAATAAATACGAAACTTCACCCTGAGGGGATAAAATGACGATCACGCGGGCGAAGCCGCCGGCAGAAGCTAGTTTATCAGAGCTTATAAACAATCAGTTACATATTATTCGTCTATACGCGGTTCTTGGTGCTCGTTCGTAACTCAAACTACAATCTATGTATTTTTTTATTTTTATTTAGTAGGTTCAGTAGAGTCGTTATAGGCCATAATACTCGTAAGATTTAAAAGTGTCCATGAAGTTTCTTCCACGTTTTCTCCATAGAGATTTGTGTTTCGGAACGTGCAAATTAGCTTCACTTTTTTTAACTGACCAACAATTTAACGATTCGAAAGGCTTGCAAATAGTCTATGTGGAATAAAAGATTTGAGTTTGAGAGGCATAGACGCGAAGCTTGAGAATCTTGCAGCCTGTCTCATTTACTTACTAAAACTTTATGTACACTGGTGGTACAAAAAGGGGACTCAATGCAATAATGTTTTCAAACAATCGGCTGAAAACAAGACTCTACCAGTCAGCAAAAAAAAAACAGTTCAGTCTGTTATAAGACTACATTGTGGTACCGAAAAACGGGATAAATAGATACAACATTTTGTTGTTTTTTCACGTTATTTAAAAATTGTTTGCAGCATTTAAATACTTTTATAAATTCAATATTGAAAACAAAAATGCTTAAAAATATGAAATCAAGGTAATAATCTTAATCCTACAACATTTATGTTTCTATTCATCCTTGAGTTTCCATTTAGGAACCTATATGTAGGTATATCATAAATAAATAAATAAATAACAGATAAGTATTGACTAAAATTAAGACAATACAATATTCTGAATTTTACGCTAAAAGGAAAATCAGGCATAGTGGTTAATGATTGACCAAAGCTTGTAACGCAAGATAACTTGCTTATAATTTTATGATGGGCTTTAAATCGAGTAACAAATTTCTCAGATGGTGTTGTTATTTTAAAGCTTGTCGAAAGGTTTTCCACTTAAAAATATAAGGTGGGGTTAATTCATGGCAGCTGTAGGTAGCTACTGGCTACAGGCCATCTACCCGGGCGTCCTTCAGACTTCTGTCGGGAGCCGGATACAAGGTGACCCCAGATTATTTGGCAAGGTCTAATTCTGTCTCCTTCCTTTTTGTTTTGCTTTGCCTTATCCTGAGTTTAACCTCATTTCTTTTGTATTTTTTTGCCAACACGAAGTAAATACTTTGTCATATACAAATATGTGTCTAGAAAGTCTTATGGATTAAAAAATTTGAATAACAAAAACAATGTTGATATGAGTTTAAAATTTACGCTGATAAATCACTGAGAAATGAATGACCTTGTGCAAAACCTCTGGGACATTCACCCTTAAATTTTATCAAGGTTGTATTTTTTTAAATATTTGCACTGTTATTTAACTTCATAAAGAATTTGTTGATTGTTCAAGAAGATTGTGCGTATATTTTTTGTGATCCCTGCACGAGGTTCACACACGTCCAGCACGGCTATGGGCATGGCCTACTCATGAAGTGATACAGTAAGCCTTGAACTAATTTCCCTACTTTTTCACAATCGTGCCCTTCCCGATAGATTAGGTCAATACAATTAATAGGTACTCTTCGTGGCCAGTAAGAAAGTCGGACAAGATGATTGTTACACATGTGTACAATTTGTATGCAACGAATACTTGCTGTTCGATATCCACAATCCATAATTATTAATTCATGGATATAGAGCGTGAAATAAAGCATTCAGGCAAAACAAGAAGTAAGTAGGTATATAGGGGCGCAACGTGTTGGCGGATTCTCAGTCGTTAGTGACGAGGCTCGCGGGCTGCCGGGCGACTCCCGTGAGCGACCTCGTGTATGAGCTACCTATCGACACAGATAAAGGAATTCCTATGTGATGTTAGTAAACAAAAAGTGTATAAATAAAAAGCGCGGCGTGTTCCCTCTGTCAGTCTACTTGTGAAGTTAAGCTGGCTACGATGTCTCTTCCGGGAGTTTTCCTTTTTTCACACTACGTGGAGAGCTTTTGGGTAAGTTTATTACCTATCATTGAAAATAAAAATATATAGCCCTTACTCACTGTTCCCCATTTTATGTTTAGTCATTATAGTTTAATCGTTTTAATTTTTAATAAAGGCTAGGTACGTACCAAGCGAGCAAGCACGTAGGTAATCATTTTTTTGCACTTAATTCACAGACTGAGTCTGAAGTGGGTAACATGAGTACATGATCCAGACTAGATTGAAAGCACTATGCTTACCTATCATAATATGAACAAGTTTTTATTTAGCAATATACCATTATAAATGATGTTATTTATTTTATTTATGTGTCTAGTTTTATCTGCTTTATCCCGGACACAAAGATCCAGCCGAGGCATAAACTGTAAGAAGTTACGGCTGCAAGTAGAAAATATACATTATTCAGACATTTTTCTTGCGAATTATGAAGCGCTACGCCTAGCTTGCGTGTTTTGGAGAAGTTATGTTGCAAGTTAATTTTTAATAGATGTTTTTTCTTTAGACGAATGACGCGAAAAAAGGTTTAAATTGTTGCATTTAAAGTTTGCCCTATACGCTGTATGAAAAGAAGAAGTAAACCAAAGTGCTCGCTAAATGGGTGCAGTTTGGTTTATGAGACGCAAGAAATTTATAGAATTTTTGCTTGGGTAAACAATTTAAATGAAAAGTTCGAACTATGATACTACTTAGTAACAATGCTTGATTTACGTAATGTAGGACCTACTGCAGACTATCTAACAATTAAGTAAACTGGGTAATTCATCCATAACTGAAGTTACGGTTGAAATACTTTTGTAAAGATCACAACTTCCTTCGTGTGTTGGTACCTAATTGGTTGATAGTTTCTGACCTTTACGGAAACTATAGGTACCATTAAAATGCAAATAGCAACCTATATTTATAGTTAGTTAACCCACATTTTATTCCATTAATGAACAACATGCAGAAGTTCTTTCTTAATGAATAGGCATTTTACAAAAGCTGTTGTATTCGATTGAATTCGAAATGGCAGACGGTTCTCGTTTCGCAGACGAATTCTTATTTTACTTTTTGTTATCAAGAAACTTGGATTGCTTAATCTGAGTGAGAGAAAAGTGTGAGGACGATTTATGGAGCTGAAACTGTGTTTTGTTCTGAGTGTTGAGTCGTGGTCATATGGTTGTGGTGCTGCCGTTTCCTATTGCCAAACAGGCGCTCTCGGCAACTCCAGGAGTGCGTGAGACTGCTTGACCGAGACGTTGAATATTCAGCATTTGTTCACTCATCGCTATATATTAATATTCAATCGGTCGCTCCTGCCTCTGATTCAAGGTTAATTTTTTACCCGGTACTAATTAAGCATAATTGCGAACGTTGTTTTAAACGATAATAGTTCGTCGCACAAGATTGATTTAGAAAACAGCGATTGTAGGTATTTAATAGTATTGTTAATATTGAACTTGCATTGGCAAAAACATCTCGTATTATTTTTTTTGTGTAGTATCTATCTAAACAGTACCTAGTCTTGTGCAAAAAAGTGGGTGATATTTGGTGGTATCACGTCACGTGCGACATTTCTGCTTGTAACATGTGTTGAGAGTCGTGACCGGATGTTCATCAGCGTTATTACCTTGTCTCAAATATCCAGAGACTTTGATGGATACAATTCATTCATAGTATTACATCATAGGTTGTTTTATTACATACCTACTAGTTTTTAACAAATTTAAAAGACAAAAATTCCCTATGAAAGTTTCAAGGACAGTAGACACTTGTGCACCAAAATGTTGCTTTTCTTCTAAGTTCGATCTGTAGGAAAATAATAATGTACAGACGTATTAATACGTCCCGTCATTTTTTAGAGCTCTGTTAAAGTGTAAATAACAATAATACAGATACATCTCGGAACTAATTAAACGAGCCTGTTAATGAATATCTATATCCCCGTAATAAATCCGTAGCTCCTTTTAGATCACCGATAAACACCACCTACATATGATCGCACTTTGTGATTTATTTTTTACTGCTTCACTTTTGCGGTATGGATGGCCTTCCACAACTGGTTAGTTGGCTAAAACTACCCTATTAGTATGATAATGGATTGCCGAGTCGGGTCGTAAACCATCGTCGGTACAAAATTTTGTATCGCCGATGACGCGCCCGCCATCGACCTACTGTTCGCCTTGAACCTCATACAAGGACACGTTTTTATTATTAATTAAATGTATTGTAATAATGTTATTGATTATAGTGTTGATTAAAATGAAAACGCTCTGGATATGTAAAGTCTATTATGTTTATATTAAAACGGAGCTATATTGTGGCCGCACCGAGCCTACGCAGTTGGTGTGCCTACGCGCTTTTAGGAATCAACATTAAAGAACTGTATTGCTTGATATTTTTTCCAACTATCGCTCATTGATATTCTCAATCAATTAGAGTAAAAAAGCTAGTTGGTCAGCTTTGATTGACTTTAGCGAAACGTGTAAGTTTCGGCCTTATTTTTATCTTCTGCGTAGTTTTTTTTTATACTTTTATCGAAATAATGATGACAGCTGGTTATCTTTCACTTAGGAGTCATTCACAAGTGTTTTTTTATTTATTTTTTGATCTTACGGATTACATTATCTAAATTACCTATTCCTAATTATATCTATCTATATAATACGATGCATACATATACACATAATAGGCAATTAACACATTTTGCTAGCAAGTGAAATAATCAGCAGAGCATATCACGAAATCAGCCCTCGTAAGCATGAGTTCGCACATGTAGCATGAGATAAGTCAGTCCTTGGAACCTGGATGTGTAAATATGCTATCGATCAAAATAAATTATCAGTTTGAACCAAACTGTTCGAAATATGATAGGAAAGGTCAGGGTTACAGTCCACAGAATCTTTTTGTCTTAATATCAAGTCTCAGTGTGGAAGTCACATGAAGGGAAGCAGACGTATGTATAGTGTTATAGTGACACATATCCGATGCGGCGAGACGACCGGGACTGGTCGGCCTTCGGGGAGCAAAACGAATCGCGCGCCGCCCTCGGCCGCCCGCGCCATCGCGCTCTCTGCTGGGAAGCACACTGTCTATACCTACTAGACGTACCTACAATCGCCAATTATATTTGATCTGAAAGTTCTTAACCTCACAGTCGTCTTGATATTTCATTGAACTCATCAATGAATGTCATATCAACTGTCATTCGCTACGAACTCCATGGTTCATCCCAACGCATTTCAATGACAAATGTATTCGTTTGACTAAGTATTGACCTGCAGAAGCTAAACTCTTAGGTATTCAAAGTTAACGCCATTGCTATATTCAGTCCATTATCATGATAATGAGTTCTACAACTAGGTAAAACCAAAGTTATTATAGTTACCTATTATAACGTTCAATGACTTTCACTTGATGAAATCCTTGAATTGAGACTTTAATTATATTTTAATCGCTATAGCCATTGCTGACGGTATCGAGAACTTCAAACAAGTAAGAAAATCCGAATAAGTACCAATGAATTGTTAATATTTATATATAGTTTCGCAGTGAAAGAAAGGTCATAAGTAGAATATATAACTGCTATGTATCGATCTGAGAGATAGAGATGTCGGTTGGAGGAGAAGGAAGCAAGCTATGATCGCTCTAGTTATGTTTACTGTCTAGAAATCTAATCAGCTCAGACTGTAGCTGAGACAGCTATTTATTATATGTGTAAGTTCGGTACATTTGTCCAGCCTTATGCCCAGTTTTCAGTTTCACCCTAAAAACCGCGGGTACTCGTTTAGCCCGTTATTTTCTGGGATACTTATAACATAATTCACTCTATTTGGTCATGTGTCCTGAGCCATACTCTTTCGTGTATTCAAAATCGTTATTTGCTTATCAATATATAACTGGCTAATTGACACTTTGATCTTTAAAATTAAAATAAGACGATTGAAATTACTCGTCCATTAATAATGAGGAGAAAATACGCCAACATTCGCTTGACATACGATCTATGATAAACAGATCTGGTTTTCGTAAATTGGTTTGGTTTGTGAATACCTACTTGCGTTGTTTTGTTTTATTTCAAGTAGAAACTGACTGATTAGCATAATGTATTTTCATGTTTAATCTATTCGATATTACTTCTGTTACTAATAATTAATATGTGACTCTTCCACTTCACTCGAAACAACCTTGCAGAAAACTGGATGGTTAGACCACTTGTCATACGAAGTTTTACGTAGATTGGTGCTATACTTTACATAAACCGCTACAGATAGGTCCGAAGTACTTTGTTCTGATGTCGATAAATGATGAACATTAAAGATGCAAGTTAGTCGCTCAATAACTGGGAGTAAGGAGCGATGGAGTGCAATCAATTACAACGACGATGAACCGCGTGAACCGGCCTCAATAAACGCGGAAGAGTCGATGCAGCTGACAAAGTGATGCGACGCCTCCCTTCGTGGCGTTATGTAAATTATGTGCAAGTTACTAGTGTACGCATTTACTATGACGTCAATGCTGAAACATTACAAAAAAACAACATGGGCTACATTTGAGGAAGTTTGACATACCTACAACGAAGTTTATTTGGAGTCATGCATAGCTCAGTTTTTACGAAAACATTTGCTAAGTCACTAGATTATTTTCGGGCACTCTATGACATATAAATAATGGATGTCACTGTGCCATATGGTAACGATTTAGTTTAAATTTAAATCTGCTTTAACCATAATATAACTAAAAATAATTATGTAAATAATAGGTAATGTACCCAGATACAAATAATTTGCTGCAATTTCATAATAATACTAACTTATACATACATTTTTCCCACGTTAACTTTACTTAGTTTACTCAAGATTTTTATTATTTACTCTCATAATATTATCGTTTGTAGGCATGTGTATCATTCTTAATTCATTGACCTTACAACGGCGACTTGTCAATGAAGTCTAACTGTTGGAATTTTATTTATGGGCCTATTTATCACTTAGATAATAACAGTTTTTGTTCATGGTTTTCCAATAATTATGTGATATAAAATAAATAACTCCTATAAAAAATCCAGCCTTCGTAACGATTGTGGACATTTAAAAGTCCGTAAGTAATTTGTGTAGCTACCTACCTACATAAAACTTTCAGTATACTTTACAGTTGCCAATGATAATCAGAGGATAGTTAAATTTTATTATAATCCCTTTTGATCATGTAACCCTGGCGTCTTAAGCTTACTATGAAAAAAGTTGAGCAACAATTAGATTAGATGAGATGTTATGGCATTTCCATGATTATGGAAGACAACTTAACCTAAGGTCAAAATAGTCTGATAAAATACTTATCTTCCCCATGAAGATAAGCGAGCTGCTTTGTAAGTACCTAAGCCCAACTTTTTACTTACGTTCAACCAAGAAAATGTACACTTTCAGGTTTCATCATCAAATCAGTTCGATGGTGCTATTTATACCAGATATTCATTCAAAATTTGCTTCCTGTAAAACCTGCCATCAATGAAATATGTTTCATTGACAATCTGTATTATTATTTTTTAGTTCCACATCATCAAGTGGTAGATAACTTAATACAGACGCTTCAGAGTTCAAAAAGTATTAAAACCACTATGCCTATAATATTTGAGGAGTTCTCTAAATTCATCTATAAGTAATTTAGAGAAACTATTAATATTTATTAAATTGTTAAAAACTGGGACCAATCTGAAACTATTTTCTATCAAGTTAGAATGTGAAAGAGTTCTGAGGTAACTAACAAAAAATACAACTGAATTGCAAACTTGCTCTTTGTTTTGTAGTCGGTTAAAAATATGATTTATTGGAAACATACTTTACGGTAAGAACTTGAACACATATACATATATTATGATAATTTTTAGAGAGACGATTAACCCTTTCATTCTTTCGACTGCAAAGGATAACCTCTTGACTGCACTTTGGTTTGTTTAAAATATTTAAGAGAAGTTTTTTAATTACGAGAGATAGACTTATCTAATAAGGTTATTAATATTGCGTAGGTGCCTATGAATCAATTTTTAACTCTGTTACAAAGTAGGTACATCAGTTTCGTCATCAGGCAAAGTAGTTATGTAAGTACGTAGTGAGGACATCTAGAAATAAATAGTGTCTTATCCAATGTCAAATGTTTACTGGTCGGCTCTGATTTATTTGTAAACGTTTCAATAAATATTGAAAAAGTGCAAGCTTTGATGAAATAATGATATCGTGGGCATTACCTACGCATCGATAGTATGGCGATCATTGTCAATAGGTATTCATTGAATAGTTACGTACCTACTTAATCAATGATAAACGATCTCGAGTAACTTGACACGTATCAAGTTTTAGGCCTATTTAGGTTAGTACGATTTGATTTGTGGATGATAAAGTAATAATTGTTTCGAATATAATTTGAATCATTGTTGATTGTATTTTTAATTTAAGAATAGTCCTCTTTTTGATAATGTTTTGTTCAGTGTTTTTAAAAGATAACACCTATTCCCGAAGATTATAAAATTCGCCAAAAACTCCAGATACTTAAAAAAACTCACGTAGTTATTGACATAAAATTATATATAGATAGGATAAAACGAAATTTATTGTAGACAGGCGAGGTTTTTGACCCAGGTAACTGCTCTGTCAAAAACAGAAACGTTTGTAGATAATATAACTATAAAGATAATATATGTACACTTTATCAATTTGCTCTTGTGAGATAACCTCGGATGAAGAAATATTCGGAGGAAAGACGTTAGAAAAAAACCGAAACATTTATCAACTTTTTGTTTTGTTCAGTGTTATTTAAAATGTTCTAACTAAGTAGGTATCTTTATCACAATTTCATTAAGTTAATTTGTAATTTGTAAGCAAATGGTTTGGTTTGCAGACACACACGCAGTTCCTAAGCAAGGATGTGGTCGTGTTATCTTTTTACAAAACACTCCATTAAACATTTCCGCCACACCTTTGGGGATTACGTATCAAACGACGGAATTCGCCAAAACATTTTGCACGGAAGTTTGTAGTGTTTACTCATCGATATGTTTATTTAAAGATAAACGTCAAGGGAAATAATATCAATGAAATTTATTTATAAACCTAGATATCAAGGTGCAGCTACGGGAAGAACAGAGAAAGCTGAAAACTATTATAGGTTATAATTATTAAAATATGCTATTACCCAATTATCTTTAAAGTTATGAATACCAAATGTATGTATTTTGAAGCTTATAATAAAGCTTTCAAATAGGTTCCGTAATACTTGTAGATGCATTGATTGCATCTGAATGGAGAGAGCATTTTTGTAATTTGTCTCAGTATTATCGTATTCTCGTACTAGTTACTAGGTGTACTAGGCGTCATCTCAATGGTAGAGCCTAGAGTCATTACGGTCCAGCCAATCCGACTGCATTGAGAAATAAATGACAAGTTGAAATGAAACTTAATGATTTTGTGTTGGTCGATTCAATGAACATGTAATTGTTTATTCAATACTTGTTTCAGACAAACACCGGCAATCCATTTGCATTACCTGTGTAATCACAATATTATTTTTACTACGCGTATTTTTTTGGTTTAATTATACTTTATTAAAAAGGAATCATTGCGAAAAGTTTCTTCGGATATAGTAAGAACAAGTTTTGAGATTGCCTGATATATGTAGGAGTGTGAAGAGTGACAAAGAGGGTCAGACGCCCATAAGGGATACTTTATCGAATGCAGAGTACAATCCGTTTACAGATAGAAGAAACAGGAGATACTTAGTTTATTTACTTGATAACTAACCGTTTATCTTATCTCGTACTGCATACGACGCGTAACGAAAAAGTGTGCTAACGTATTTGTTGAAAATGAGGCTAGAACTCACGAAGCGGTTTTCACCCGCACCCGCAGCGGTAGACAAAACAGCTATTTTCTTTAAAAACTCACGAGATGACAGATTTACGCGGTTACGTAGCCGTCTCGGTTGCGATTTTCGACCGCAAGACTGGCAGCCGATTGTCGCCCGCCAACCGATCGTAGAGAGTGCGGGCACAAAACGCCGAAGCAGCGGGCGATAGCGGTGCCAGAGCAGTGGGAGCCGTGAACAACCAGGGCCGTGAAAAAAGTCGTGAAAAGTGCTTTAATTTTTCACATTTTCTACAGAAGCGGGTGAAAACCATTTCATGAGTTCTCTCCCTGAACTGTCCTTCAACTTACATTAAGTTCATTCCACATTACTGGGCACCTGAACAAACTGATTTGTATTATTCTAATAAACTACTTATTTGTAATTCAAATGCTCATTAGTGTATGCTCCAGTAAATCGATTAAGAATCACTAGGTAATGCGATTAAGAACAGTCACTGTCTGGGCTTGTGTCTGTTGCTCATTACTTTAATCACTTTTTAGTGAGTGATTCGTGGGGAAAGTGACGTAATAGTTACAAGAGAAGCAAGAAGGATATTTTTTTTTCTATATCAGTAAAAGGTAGTTGTGATGCGTTTCGCGATTCCGTAGGCGGGACTTAAGAACATTGGCAGTGAAATTACCTGGTATGTCTAACGCAGTGGCACAGAGAATCATTAAATCGGGTGGTACAATTGAAAATATACATGAGCACCCGACATCGTATTCTCATAAATAAAGACACGTTTTATTTTATGCAAGATGTATGCCCATACATTTAAGCAGCCCAGACGCTATCAGACGGAATCTTTCGTAAATTTAGGTGGGACTCCAATTCCGTGAACGCTCATTAAGCAAGTTTAAATTGCTTGATGAGTGTGTTAGTTTTTAGCTTATAGGTTTGTAGCTTTTACAGGCAAACACGAGAAAGACGTTTTTTTTTTTAGCTTTGATTGCAATTGTTCCAGCGATTTTTTTTTATTAGGGTGTTTTAATTTCATGCGGATTTGCTCCGCATGAAATTACCTCCGCAAATTTCCTTTTCATACAAGTATTTATTGTGGACAATTTTTTTTGCCCTTTGAAATTTTCTGCTTGTGGAGCAAATGTGCATGCATGATGAAATCCGCATGCTATTAAAAACACCCTTAAAGTTACTAAAAAAATAAGTAGTATAAGGTTGTTAGTCTACGGGATGCTTGAGATATTCATCAGCTGAAGCAAGGCAATTGAAGACTATGAAGCAACCATGCGAAAAACTGGCTAATCGATACATACTTACTAACATTGTAAGCATTTACTTGTATGTGGGCCACGTTTGCAGGCCCAGTGGTTTTATGTACGACGCAAGATATAATTAGCATTAAGTAGCTTGCTTGTGATGAAAAACATCCCCGCGTCGACGCCGATGTTCAATTACAGACGATTTTGTATTATCAAGGCTCGAGATTTTTTCTCGTGTCGAAGAAAGTAAAATAATAAAAACAAAGCTAGACACTAATCGCCTGGATCATCACATTTTGAAAAGTGTCTGTTAACGTATAGGTAAGCAATAAGCTTAGGTGCTCAAATCCGTTGACGTTTTGGTGATTTGGTTCGAGTTGGTTTGTTGTTGTAGGGGCAGTAAAGAGAACTAGGTATATCGGAGTAGATTGCCACCAGCTAAGTTAATCGAATTTCAAGATTTATCATGCTAAAGGCAAGGTCAAACACTCAACAAACTCATTATTTTTGCCAAACTATCGAGCTTTAGTTAAGAAATTGTCAACACCGTCCTATCTATCACATTTGTTGAGTCTACGGTTGAAATTAGTAAATATCTTAATTTATCTTAGTTAACCATGAACTGGACAAACCTTTCATTAATTACTGCACTTAATACCTACAAAGGATACGAGTGATTTTCAACAAGAGCATAAACTTGTGCTTTATATAATTATATTATACATGCATGTATATATTTATGTTTGCATCTGTATATAGCGGACTAGTTATGCAGGAATATACAGCAGCCATGCATGCACCTCATGCATACGAACGGTAATAAATATTACTTTGTAGTGAAAGGAAAAATATTAAAGAACTTGTTTATTAAGTTTTGTTTGACACTCATATTTTATGGGGGTTAAAATAAAATATGGACAAGTTCGTAAATTTCCTATTTGTTGAAACTCTTAACCGAACGTTTTGCTACTGCTACAATTTAATGTATGTTCGCTGCGTGCCGGCCGGAGACTGCACATTGACGAGAATTGGATTGCGTTCCATGCCAATTGTCGTAACTGGCACCTTTTTTTCAATGCTATGCAATATTACAAAGTCATTGATAATTCGCAACAGGTTTGCGAAAGTTGAACTCCCGTTAAATACCAGTAGGCACCAGTTAAAGATTCCCGTGAAATGCGGGAACCGTTAAAATGATAATAAAAACTTGTGCCACCAGTATCGCTTGATACTGGAGAGATAATTTCCCACATATTTAGCTGTCACTGAGTGCAGTTAGGTAGCTGAGACGGTCGGCCGTTGACGCCGTGTCCGGTGCCTGCGGCGGCGTAATGTTACGTAACGAGAGACAGTTACGTAAAGCCAATGTCAAGACCGCCGCGTCAACACAGCGCCGGCGGCGGCGCGGGCGCAGAGTCCGCACCTCCGCACCATACACCCAACACACGCGCCACGCAGCACGGCCGCTCGCGGGTTCAACGACCATAATACCAAACAAAAAGCCGAAACTTGAACTTGAACAAAGATTTGAGAAGCTGATATTGGCAAAAAGATTTAAAAGAATCAACGTAGGTCCACAAATATTCGAGTGCGGTCAATAAACTTATTGTGTTTTTTTTTATTAGGTAGTTATTGCCAATGGTGGTGGTGGTTTATGGTAATTAATAGCACACTATGATCTCAAATTACCCATAGTAGCGTCTTGGATCGGCTTCACGTGTGGTCTAATCTTTCAGATGCCTAGGTCATGCATGATTGTGATGACAATACGTTTGCACGCTTTAAATCTTTTAAGCGATGGAGTAGGGGCCAGTTTTTAAGTTAAACTTTTCTGGTGCTATCGATTCTGACTTGGTTAAATTGAGAAAGTTGGTCCCTTGCTTTCATCAAAAATGCTATTTGCCACGATTACAGATTAGGGCCATTTTATTTTAAGTCTTCAAGGTAAAACTCTATGGTAAAGATTAACTGGTGACCATGTCCGCTAATTGAGATTTGCTCTATTCTTACTTACATGGTATTTTTTTGGTCACACAGGGCACGCCGCCTCCATTGGTGGACTGGTCATACGTACCGACGGTGGTGCTAGCAGTGATCTTGGTATTGGTAGCGGCTACTGCCTTGGCTGCGCGCGCGGCAGATGGAAAGCAGTCCACACGCCTGCCTGGACCGCAAGCACTCCCTTTCCTGGGCACGAGATGGCTGTTCTGGAGTAGATATAAGATGAACAAGCTACATGAAGCTTATGAAGGTGAGATTTTATAGCAACTCTAAAAAATGTTAGGTAGAGAAAGTAGAAAGCGATCCCATTTTCTTAAAGCAAGCATCAGTAAACAAGTAAGTCAATACAAGTGACAAAAAGCGTTTAATATTAGCATGCATTTAATGTAGCAAAGACTTATAAAGCAGATAATTTTATAGCTAAAAACATTTAATAAGCCAGTCTATCTATATTTTATTAAAATGAAGCATAAACATACTAGTGATAAAAACATAGATTAACTACTTAGGTACCTACATAATATCTATTATGTAGGTGCAGCACGTAAGTTACAGAATGTTCAAAATGTTTATTTTATTAGCAAGCAAAGCAGTGCGAAGACGTTAATTGAACAAAAGCAAATTTTCGTGGCTTTTTTTTATTGTCGTTTCGCGATTTCAAGCTGCAGTGCTGAGGGATTCAATTCAGGACAGGTTAATCTGCGAATGAAAGATATCCACTAAGTTTAGTGAATCTGTTCCTATTAGAGACAAAGTTGTCTAGACCAAGCAATCTAGATCACAGAACAAGCATAATTAGGTTTCGAGACTAATAAGAAATTCCGATGTCAGCTACCAGTAACTTGATCTAGTTTAAGATTATTTATAGTACACTGTGTGTGCTATTTCGATAACATTCTAATTAACATAATTATGATAAAGAGCAAAACAACATGAGATCTAAAACAAGTAACAAAAATAATTTTGCAGTGAGTAATCTCATTTGTCCAACTTAATAAATCACATGTGTAAGGGAAATCATGAAAATGTTAAATGGACCTTACGAGCCTATACTGGACTGAGGCTTGAAGGTGACTGTGTCCCTTGTTACCTAGAAAGATTAACTGTTATCATGATTTCTAAGTTGTCTATTAAAATTGTCAAGGCCAATTACATACCGGCCTATCAGCACAATCAGCAAGCACAACAAAAGCTCTCTCTTCTGGAGAGACATCGATATTTTTACCTTTAAACGGGTTTTGGACAAATTAAGAAAATAAAGTTAGAAGGTAAGGAAGGTAAAACATTGGGCACGCGTGGACCACGAACTGGGTGTGTCGATCTTCGTACATTTCATATGGCTACTAGATTTGTAGAAATATATTAGATCCACGCCACGCAAAGCGACTCTATGTGCAAATCAGGCGTGACGTGTGCGTCGTTCTAATGTAGTTCCAACTTTACTCCTTTTCAATGAAGTGTTCTATTATTATGTAAAAGCTAGTTTACGATCACAATGAGAGATTTGCACACAGACATGTTCAGGCGTTACGGGCCGGTATTCGTGGAGACGACTCCTGGGGGCGCATCTGTGGTGTCCATCGCTGAGCGTGCAGCCTTGGAAGCCGTGCTTCGAGCACCGGCCAAACGTCCTTACCGGCCTCCCACCGAGATCGTGCAGGTCTACCGAAGAAGCAGACCTGATAGATACGCTTCCACTGGTCTTGTTAATGAGTAAGTATAACTTAAGTTGAATATAGTTGGGTAAAAGACGGGTGAAATTTGCCAGGGCTGTCAGCAACCCAATTTCAAAGAGCTTGAGCTTGATCTCGTCAACTTAAATGATCTAGAGCAAAGAGGAACTCCCAAGAAGAGCCTAGAGTTTTGTCCAAGGGTGAGGGCTAGCAGTTGTTAGGGGCGACTCTGACTTAATCATTTTGCAGGGGAATACCGGTCGGTATCTATCCAAAAGCAATCCATTAATATTAATGTGATTACAAACCATAAGCGTGACTAGGAGTTAATTGTATTAGTTTTTGTGAGGGTAATCATAAAATTATATTCGCATGAACATGTGTCAGTGCCTACCTTAGATTAAACATCTTTTCTCTCAAGGTTTGTATTATACAGTGCCTTATTTAGATGTTTGAGAAGGTTATAAATAAGTTGACGGCCCGATTATAGATAACGCCAATCATCGAGAGTAATTGACATAGATACCTAGTTAGACTAGGTTATCTTTTAAGCAAGTATTCATTCACAGCGGGTGGCTTGACCTCGAGTCTCGGGCACTCTCGGAGCTAAGTGACTATTGTATCCTGTGCTTGTGTCATTTTGGCAAAGCTTTGTACTCCTAGTCACGTAGACCTCAATATAACTTCGCAGTTACATTGGCAATATTTTTTAACTTTGTAATATTGCTATTTCCTGTAAATTAAGTCTATGTCGTTAATAACAACCGTTTCATCATGATATTCAACAATGCCTTATCAGATTCGATTACAATTTCAATTGTTATTCCCTTTGAAACTGTTGGTACTTAAGCTTATTTAAATGTTACTATTACCGAAAATGTATTCCTGTCACTTTACAGGCAACTGTTTAAACAAGGTTATTTCTTTGACAAAAAGGAAATAACCGAGTGTGTCTATTATTGCCTATATGACTAGCGTGCAATTTATAATACGATCACGTTTATTCGGCAGGTAGAAGTTTCAAGGCCAAATAGAGTTATACATACAGTCTTCATAGCAGTTAAAGATCTGGCTAGGTTAAACGTAACTATTAATGGTATTAATAGTCCGAAGACGTTGCACGGCCAAGGTTGCAACTTAAACTTCATGGGTTTCGTAAGAGGCGTACAGGGTCGTTATGAGGGCAGGTGGACAGCAACAATATGATATTTGATAATGGTTTCCTTAATAAAGATTTGCCTGCTGATAGTATTAATCTTCAAATATGACGTACTCTATATGACAGTAGAACATAGAATACGAATATCGAAAAACATGACTGAATTCATGAATGTCGAAACTAAAGACCAACTAAGACTTACTGTTGCAACTGTAGCTTAAAATAAACCGTTTTCAGACAAGGCGAGAAATGGCACCATCTTCGTCGACACTTGACCGCAGAGCTGACGAGTCCCAATACAATGCAGGGCTTCCTTCCTGAGCTGAACAATATTTGTGATGACTTCCTCATCCTGCTGGACTCCTGTCGCCGAAGTGATGGAACTGTAACTGGCTTTGATCAACTCACTAACAGGATGGGGCTAGAGTGTAAGTAAAATATTTTGATTATAATCAGTTTACGGCGGGGATCATGAGTCATCATCATGCAAATTTTCTTCATGATTTTCTTAAGAGAGCTTGCTAGTTAAAGCTACGTAGCATGAAGCCAAGCAATAGAATAATAGATGTACTTTCAAAGTAAACGATGCGGACAGTAATGTAATAGAAATAAAAATAGAATCGAGATGCTCTATTTGATAGGTTATGTAACTTGAAATAGAGTTAAGAAAGAATGGAAGAGAATTGTTTTTGGTACCCTACTAAATAATTTGATTCGTCTGTCGAATATTGTGTAGACATTGAGTAAGCATGAGTCAGACATAAGTTGGAACTTGATAAAAGTTGCGTTAGTGACGACTAACGACAACGGCGATGTCTACCGCATAAACATTAAAGTCCAAAACAAAAAAATTGGTTTAAAAAACTTTAGACATTATCATGTTTTTACGTCGTGGGCCATGGCAATGAAATTTTTAAAGGAGATACCGTGGTCATGGAATGCAATTAAGGAAACTCAAGGACATAGGTGGGTTTTAGGCATTTTTCACCTCAAACAAAAAAAAGTAGATAATCTTGGGACGGCCTACGCGTTTCGATAGAGATAGGTAATAGTTATAATTACAGGCCTTTTGGTAATTCAAAACTGCAACAGCATTTCAGTAACAGATGTCGAGAAAAGTATAGGACTAGGTGGTAAAAAATTAATTATAGGCTGGATTAAACTTCAGTTACGATTAAGCATTGCCGTATAACGTGGATGTTTTTGGGCATTCTTTCAGTTGACAACGTTACTGAGGAATTATTAACGCGGAATTTTAGTTAGGAGTCTCTTAAGTGGAGCTATGCGTATTAATACGTACATCGTTTTAATTATAGTTATTTTTCTTATTTTAGTGTTGACTCTGTTGAAACTAAACAATTACAGACTAGGTGGTCGGTACTAATTCGAACGGATGTTGGGAACGCAGATAGAGCCAGCTGAAGTAGTAAGATATGTAAGATCGGAGTTTCTTCTAACATACTTTTTGGTGAAAAGGTTATCATACCATGACCGTACTAGAAAATTAGGTATCAAGACGCAAAGAAACACGACACGGCGGACTATGATACACACTATAGAAAGCTGTAAGCATATTCAATGCACAACGGATTTAGTGACGTTAGCATCCGCTTTTCATCCTTGTATCTTTCGTGTGGCTTATCTGTACCCCTTCTCTTGGTTCGATTTAGTAGTTCACCTGTTTTCGTATGATGTACGAGTATATAGAGACAATTATTTTTATAAGCAGGTACTTTCATACGACGTCATTTAACGGCCTTAGAACGGTCACCATGTCGTACCTCGTACCCATGTATAATGGTTTGATAACGTCGCGTGCCACAGCCGTACACAGAGCGTATCGGCAATGGCTATATACATAGAATTGGACGGTGACGCAATGGTTACTATTTCCATAGCCTAGACCAATTTCAATACAAAGAAGATATTTTTTTTGGCCTGAGCATAGTCTTGGCATGGTACGGTGAAGTGAAAAGATTTTTTAACTTTGTAAAAAGTATACTTATATAATTCATTGTTATTTAGGTGCTCCCAGCCTTGTACTTTGAAATGTGTTATCAAACAAAACGCATCTAATAAATTAATGTGCGCTGTCGCGTGGAGTTCAAATGCTAAAGTCAGTGGGTCTTAAATAGATTCTGCAAGAGGGTTGCGATAATAGTGACGAGAAAATGACGTTCGAGATAAGAATGTGGGTCATATGTGGAAGAAAATAGCGTTAGACGGCCAACGTACTCGCGTGCGTGCGTCGTGAGGAATGCAACAATCAACATCAGAAACGTATTATAAAATTGTACTGCACCGGATTACATAGAACCATTCTCTGCGTTCTATGTTATCAGCTAATGGCAGGAAGCTATGTCGCGTATCTGTGCTCACATTCTTCCTTCGTATCGGGATTTCATGGTTACCCATGGCTTTAGCTTTTTAAATGTTGTCCATTTGAATGCTTTAGATAAAGCTTCTACAGTAGGTATGTGAGCGAAACTTCTTGCCTATCTGAATAAATTACTATACGTATTTTTGTAATTCATTAGGATACTAGAAGTTTGTCCATTTTCAAATCACATCTGAATGAGAGCATCAACTTTCTTTTTGTCTGGCCAGTGTCTCGTTTATGTTTGTGTTCGGAAAGTTTTACTTTATCTGGATCTATCACGTTTTTAGTTTATTTCTGACTGACTTTTTGTCTTCCGTAAAAATCTCTTCCGACCCACCATTCAAATTAACCTTCCGGTACTTGAAAAACAATGTTCAGTGTGTTAAGAGACAAACCGTTGACCCAACGACCATACAACCTGGTCGTTGTGTTGATTCGTCACCTTAGTCCGAGAATTCATGAGCAATTTTTGTACATACTGTTACAGCGGTATGCGGTCTGATGTTGGGTTCAAGACTTGGCTTCTTGGAGCGTTGGATGTCGGGTCGTGCAGCTACTCTCGCTGCAGCCGTGAAGGCACACTTCAGGGCTCAACGAGATTCCTACTACGGAGCACCGCTGTGGAAGTTCGCACCTACTACACTCTACAGAACTTTCGTCAAGAGCGAGGAAACCATTCATACGTGAGTTAGTTCCCCTAATCTTAATTTAATAATGAAGGAATGCGTAAATACATGGTTACGACTTACGTTATTGACTTTGTGATTTATGAGCTATTACTCACAATGTGTGGACAGTGTTTTTTATAAGATACAGGACTGTTTTACACAGTGACATTGGACGATGTGTACCTACAGATAAGTATAGAGCACTTATTGTTTACCGATCGTTCAAGTTCAAATTGAATAGGTATAATTAGTGAGCAAGTTCTATAATGAAAGCTTTAAGCATCAGAGTTTGTGGGTGATCTTTAAGATTAATCATCCCTTGGAATAAATTGTACATGACGCATAAGTTTGGATGCCTTTATTGTATCCTTGAACTCGACCGAGCTTTAACGAGATGATGCATGATTTATAAAATTAGGTTCTTCCTTAATCGAGCCCCTTAGCCTTGACCGTTTTTTTGTGCAGAAAATAGACGAAGGTTAGGAACCTTTTTGTGGCTTTTATGCCGACCAGACAGTATCGCCGCTGTCTGCATATGATGAATCAGCAACAAAAGCGCAAGAACAACTAAAAAAGCTTTTAGCCTTGATGTCTAGTCTATTATATTCAAGTCTGGGTTTGGTTCAAACCAAGCCTTTGTTAAGGCGTTTTTATAAGTTCCGTTGAGTTAATAGCTGGTTACGCTAGGATAATATCCTAATGGATATTACCACTTACATTATATACGGTCAAATCTTTCTGCGAACCCAATTATTTATAATACAGTCAAGCAATAATAAAACCAAACTGTTGGCAGGATAGTATCGGAGCTGATGGAGGAAGCAAAGAACAGGACACAAGGCACTGCTAATGATGAAGCCATGCAGGAGATCTTCCTGAGGATTCTAGAGAACCCTGCCCTTGATATGAGGGATAAGAAAGCCGCAGTCATTGACTTTATCACAGCCGGCATTGAGACGGTATGTTTACTAATATTTTGAGTAAATTATGTCCGAACTTCCAACGTAAATGTTTGTTGTATTGTCAGTTTTTCAAATACATGCATGGGGCATGTCGTTTCTTTAGCAGAAACTTGTAGCAATAATGTCTAGCGCAAGCTACAGGAAGACGTTATTTTTTTTTATATTTGAGTAGAACTAAAAAAAAAAATCAATATCAAAATGAGCCGATCAAAAACGGTTCCTCAATTTGTTTCCAGCAGTCTAGAATGATATAGTTCACAAAAACAGCTGCAAGTATGACATTTCCTCTTTTGCTCGTGACGTAATACCTATATTTAAACTGATAAATATTTTCATAGTAACTCCAAATACTGTTTTGTTAACAGCTAGCGAACAGCTTGGTCTTCCTGCTTTACCTGTTGAGTGGGCGCCCTGACTGGCAACGCACAATTCGGTCCGAGCTACCCTCCTGCAGTACCCTGAGTGCCGAGGATCTCGCAGCCGCTCCATCAGTTCGTGCAGCTATCTATGAAGCGTTCCGCCTTTTACCAACTGCGCCGTTTTTAGCTAGGCTTTTGGATACGCCTATGACTATTGCAGGCCATAAACTACCTGCTGGGGTGAGTTGATACTTAAAAGAACTATGCTGTTTGTAGTTTGCTTCGGGTAGTTTGATTAAGTAATTCTTACTATGGTACTTGCTCTTGAGGCAGCAAAATCGTTTGTTTGTTCAATACAATACTTATTTAATTCTGTCTGGACGGGACCTCCAAGATAGTGTTTGCTGAAAAAAATCCTCACATTCCATCTTGTGGATAAAAATAATTATAACGCTATGGAATATAGTGTAAAGTCCTTCAAACTTCCCTTGAAAAGGGAGGAACCACTAATTTCGGTACCTACCGATTTGGAGGTTTCATCTGGTCCTAACAACTGCCCATTAGTTGTTGATTTCGTAACTGATAAAGAATTTTCTGACTTTCTCTTGATTTTTTTTTCAGACATTCATCCTTGCTCACACGGGAGCTGCGTGCCGACGCGAAGAGAACTTCTGGCGTGCCCGCGAGTTCATCCCCGAGCGCTGGGTAAAGCCCACCGCACCACATGCTGCTACTCTAGTCGCTCCATTCGGAAGAGGACGACGCATGTGCCCTGGGAAACGCTTTGTGGATCTTGAATTACATCTGCTACTTGCAAAGGTCAGCATAATTGATCTTTTACATCTGTTCTTAGATGTTTTCAGCTACCAGTCTAATTCAGATTACGGTGAATTCGTCTAGTGCAAGAATATTATTTGGGTTTTGTGATCTAGATCTATGTTAACTTTGACAGACTATTACATTGTCCTTTATCTTAATCAACTCAGAAAATAAGATGACTATCTCTCTCTGATGTAAAAAAAAGGAGGAAAGGCCATAGATATTCCTGTTTTTTAGTCATACTTCATTTCATGTTTTCTTCCTTTGACGTTTAGTACATCAATATGGTTTTGTAAATTCACACTTCTTGTTCTATGTTCTCAGATAATGCAAAAATGGCGCGTGGAATTTGATGGCGAGTTGGACATTCAGTTCGATTTCCTGCTGGCTCCGAAGTCACCGGTGTCGCTGCGATTAGTCGAGTGGTAGTCGCACATTTGTATTGACCTATTAGTAACGTGCTATTGTATCCTTCTGCTTCTTGCAGCAAAACTATCACTGGATAGATTATACAAATAATATCTTGACATTATTAGCGTTATTATTTAGAGATGGTATATTAAAGACCTGCTTATTTCCTTGTCCTAGAATTCGATTTTGAATACAGGCACATGAAATGGTACGGTTGTATAATCAAAGCTTTATTAAGACTAAAGACCGCCATTTATTTTTATATTCACTGTTTAATTTTAAAGACTAATAAAGTCCGTCTTATATCTTGCTATTAATTTTAAGCGAGTGCGCGAAATGTCTTCCTCTTAGTTAAGATGACTGACATTCATCTAATTATATGCTTCTGTAATTCTAACGTGTCGATCCGGATAGTTTCACTTCTTCCAATTAATTGTAACTCGTTGCCATGACAGCTCAGTGTAGGGTGCGTTACAGGGTATTGGCACAATCTGCTCAAATCGCACACTTCTTTCTAATTTTGAAAGAACTGTTCACAAATTATTGTATAAGAAGGTATTGTACGTGTAATATTTACGTAGAATACTGATCTAGTTTATAGCTACACAATATTATAAAAATATGGCTGTGTTAATATCAAAAACATATTTATATAAAATGTTATAACCGCAAATACCTCTTGTTTTAAGACTGTGCACTGCCAGCACAAGCATTCGTCAGGATTTTTTTAATTCAATTTTTAATCTTAGTGTAAACATTTAAGTAGCATTACAATCATTCCATTTTAAAATAAGTTTTTGGTAATACCAGCTTCGATGTTTATAATGAAATCATGAATAAATTAGAAGTGGCCATTTCCTATGATTATTTTATAATATAATTGTTTATGTTGAAATTAGATTGCATAGCATAGACATGGATGGTTCCATCCTTGTTAGCTAATATAAAATGGGTTTTTTGTTTAACATTATATAGGAAACATACATGAGCATATTGTTATAAAATATATTATATGGAGAAATTAAAATGGACCTAATATTAAACATAAAATTAGTAAAGAGATTACAATGTAGCCGTGTTTTATTTACTTGTGTGTGTGATGTTACCTCCTTTGGTGTATTCTCTAATATTTCACAATGATGTTACCATCAACCAGTTTTTATTTTAATGAAGGCCAGATCCAGCTACAGTTTAGATAAATCGAAACATGTGTTGTTTTGAAATCCAGTGAGCTACCAAGTTTTAAACCCAGTTTGATTAGTAAGAATTCAAATTATGGGCTTGACTCTGCCCCTAAAATTTGCGAATAGCAATAGCACTCAATGATCATTTTGCTCTTTAGAAGCTTGGGCCAAGGGTAGATGCGAAAGCGTAACACAAGGGCCTGGGAATAAGGCAAGGAAGGAATGGGGTTGGTTTTTAGTCAGTAAGGACTGCGCCAAGGATTCGCGGTATTCGAAAAAAAAAAAGATCAGTGCTTTGGCTACGAGATTTACTCACTACATCAACGCCAAGGCGCTTCATCTGTGATTTTGTTAACTTTATCTCAATTACTAAAACATAATTTTGTTCTGATAGCTTGGTAAACTAAGGCCCTATTCCTAAATTTCATAAATTGTAACCCAAAAGGGAAAGTTTAGCCAGTCCCGATTGTTGTGATCAAATCTTGTAAACTAAATTTGATCCACTTCCCACTTACTAGGCTATGACAAAACCACATCGAGTTTGCGCTCGTGTGATTCGTCATGACGAGTATTTTGTTGCTAGATGGTAACCAGGGGCTAAACTTTGGTAGTAAGTACAATAACCCTATCATGTTTGTACTTTTTGGTATAATACTATGCTATAAAAGCTTGCTATGAAAAAAATATTTGCACTGAACAGTTGTTTAAATTACTAGCGTGCAATATTGAAGGGAGTGGAAAGTTCTGGTTATGAAAGTTTTCAATTCGTCGAAACTTTTTTTACTCTTCCATTTTTTTTTTTTTTTTTATGGTAGGTGAAAATCATCGAATGACGAAACCCGCTCTTGGGCGGAGCGGGAGACCAGTGTCAGACTCTTACTGACTAAAAAACCTACCCCGTACCTTCCTTGCCTTATTCCTGGAGTCGAGGTAACAGTTTTCACCACCCTCTAGGCTCCAGGAGGCTTCGACCCTGAAGGGCCCCTGCAGTTTGCTGACAACTCCTTGAGGCGCGCGGGAACGGTGCGCGCCGTTGACGACTTGGACTCGGTCTTACCAGACGACCGGACGGCGAGCTACCTATTGCTCACTGTCCGCGAGCCAGTAACTACGGTGGCCGGATATCGGCAGGATCGCGGTGGCGACGGCTACGGCGAGGGCGCTGTTGCCTTTGCCTTATGCGGTCGGCCTCCTCCTTACGAGCATTGGGTGTGTGTCCTCCGGGCTTGCCTCGCAGTGGCGACACCCGGACGTCTCTTCCGCACGAATCCGATGCAGGAATCTCCCGAACTTCCCATGTCCGGTGAGAACCTGCATCATGCGGAAGGTGAGGACGCCGTGAGGTCTATCCAGCCACGTTACTCTTCCATGCAGTATCATTTCCAACAGCTTCTCAGTGAAGAACTACTAGACCTCTCTTTAAGGAGTGGCTTGAAAGTCCTCACGGCGTCCTCATGACGCGGGTGCTCACCGGCTTTGGTAAGTTCGGGAGGTACCTGCACCAGATTCGCGAGGAAGCGACGTCCGAGTGTCGTCACTGTGTGAACCGCCCTGAGGACACGGTGGAGCATACGGTAGAGGTATGCCCGCTTGGGAAGAGCATTGCCGTGTTCTCGTAGCGGCGATCGATGGCGTACACTGTTCCCGCGGGCCTCAAGGAGTTTTCAGCAAACTCCAGGCCCAGCAGGGTCAAAGCGTCTAAGGATCAAGGGTCGATGAGAAAGCGTATTACCGGGGCCCTGAGATCAACGCAAGAATGGAACGGGGTAGATTATTTAGTCAGTAAGAGTCTGTTACTGTTTCCCGCTTCGCCCAAGGGCAGGATTCGTCATTGGATGTTTTTACCAACCATAGGTATAAAAAAACAGGCGTCAACTGTCAAATGTGTGAATTAGCCAACCCTAAAAAATGCAGTGATTTGAATATGCAAACCGGTTCAGCATTTAATGCCTATGTAGACTGTTGGAACTTGCAAAATGTTTCAGTTAATAATGTTGCGTGTAATGCCAACAGTTAAGGGTTGTTTAATACGCACATTTTTGCGTCTTTACTAGGTAGCTTTTCACTTTTTTTTAATAGACACTTCACGTCTTCTTGTTTGATTAGTCTTAGTGTTATAATAAAACCGGCCAAGTGCGAATCTCTCGTGCACCATGGGTTTTTTTTACCGTTCGTAATAAAAAAAACGGCAAAAAAAAAACGTTTGTTGTATGGAAACCCCAAAACATTTACTTTAAATTTGATTTAGAGTACATATTTGTTTTTATAACGGCAACAGAAATACATTATCAGTGAAAACAACTGTCTATCAGTTTATGAGAGCCTGGTGACAGACAGACGGTCTGTTAAGTATTAGTAATATAATAGGGTCCTGTCTTTACTCTTTGGAACACTAAAAACAGTAACAGTAGTTAACTTAAGTTTTGATGTGGCCAAATATTATATTGCGGTTTATTACGATTTTCTGTCGATAAAATAGGTATATCTATTTATATAAACAAAGATAACAAACTGAGGTTTCGCACCAACTTGCGGTGAGATAGGTTATCAGTTTACATAAAATCGTCCTCTTAAAATAAACAATAACTAAACGTAAACGCGCATAATTGCGTTAGCTCTGTATCGGGCAACATCTAACCTCTTACTCGACTTGTTATCAAAAATGAAGTTCTGTGCAAACTTAGCGTTTATGTTTACGGAGGCATCCTCCATGCTGGAGAGATATGCTTTGGCTAAAGATGCTGGATTCAAGGCTGTGGAAAGTGGGTTCCCATTTGGTTTGACATTGGAACAAGTGAAGGATGCCAAGGAAAAAGCCGGCGTTGAACAAGTGTTGATCAATTTGAAGACAGGTTAGTAAACAAATAAATCATCAATAGGTATACAAACAATTACTTGTAAATAAATACTGGATAAACTAAAATCTATTTATATACGTTATAATACCAAAAACTTGTTTAAAACTATATGAACGCTGTAACAACAACTTGAACTCGATACAGCAGTCAGCTCAGTCAAACTAAAACCAAATAAAATAATCTTTTATGTGATCGTAAATACAATTAATGCTAATTAATTATTTTTTTTCGAGTTGAAATGTTTTTTATTCAATTAAAGGTCTTAATGATTACCTACAGACAATGCTTTTTTACTGATTGTATCATAATATATTTTTGAAAATGAGTTCAAACAAATACCAGTGGTATTAATTTTTATTATAAAACGGAATAAATCCTAAAATTGTCTCAATTGTGACCACACTAGATATATAAAAAAAAAAAAAAAATATATATATTTGTTAATATCAATTTCAATAGTTAGATATTTCTATACTGACAAGTATAAATGCTACATTATGTCGTTGAATATGTTTACCTACTTACCAGTTTTATGTGAGTGAAGCTGCTGTCAGCAGCTAGTATGACCCTAATTATAATTTACAGGAGATGTAGCTAAAGGAGAACTAGGAGTAACAGCAGTACCAGGAAAAGAAAATGAATTCAAAGAAAACTTCAACACCACAGTGGCGTATGCCAAGGCCCTCAATGCAAGGAAAATACACATTATGGCAGGAAAAGTACAGAATGTTACAGCACAGAACTGGGAAACTTATGAGAATAATTTAAAGTATGCAGCTGGTGTATTGCAGAATGAAAACCTCCTTGGCATTATTGAACCTATTAACCAATATTCAGTGCCAAATTACTTTTTGAGTGATTTTAACAAAGGTATGTATGTATTGTTTTACAAGCTTTTATTTTCTAATTTCAACCATGAAATGTCCAGGACATTTCGTTATTAAACTCTATTAAAAAAAAAACTCTCAAGTCCCAATAAACCTATTGTCTTTCTAATGTGTCTCTAAATAACAGTATTCAATGAATTTTAACCCAAATTATATTTACAGGAATAAATTGGTAAAAGAATTTCTACCACTGAAGTCTCTTTATTAGTCAGTTTGTTTTCTAATGAATTTATTTTGGGCCTTAGTTGCATTAAACAGAAAAAATAATAAATATATTTAGTTATATTTTTAGTATGTTTCGAGTGTTTTCTTGATATTTATTATCTTGATTGCTACAGGATATTCAATCCGTATCCATATCTCTAGTTTCTCAATCTACCTATTGTGTTCCAGCTCTGGATATCATCAAGCGCATAAACAGCCCCAATCTGAAGCTGATGCTGGATGTGTTCCACTTACAACAAATATGTGGTGATATATCTCATAGTATCACCAAGTTTATGCCCTATGTTGGGCATGTGCAGGTAATATACCACAAAATAGTAATATCATTACATAGTATAAAGCAGTCGCTCTGCCCCTATGTATGCTTAGATTTTTTAATAAATAGAGTCAATCAAGAGAAAGGTTTATATGGATAATACAATTTATGTAATATCACCATGGCACCCGTGCGAAGCTGGGACAGGTCGCTAGTGTAGAATAAGAGAGGCAACCACATACCAGAAGACAGAGGCAGGCCTTCACAAGGTGGGCCGATGGGGGTCGCGGGAATCCGATGAATGCGACACGCACAAGACCAGTCAAAAGTGTCACCCACACTTGAGGGAGGCCAATGTCCAACAGTGGACGTTTTTAGGCTAAAACGATGATGTAGAATAATTACTAATGAATCAGCTATGTGAAGGAGACACATCTACTCTATAAAATAGATGACACCAACACAGTTTTTTTTGATGTGTCATTATGCCATCAAATAACAAGTCCCGCTTAGAGTGAAGCAAGATGAACTGTCAGGCCCACCAGTATTCCTTCTATTCTTTGCTTCCAAAGGACATGATAACTCTTTTTCGAACTATCCCTTAGCCATTACAGAAATCGCAAAATTGACCCCAGTTTTGTGATATTAGACGATACAAATTAGATGCAAAATGTAAAACAGTATTACAGTTGCTTTAGCAAAATACTTTAAAAACGCATATTAACACAATAGCTGAATATAGAAAATCTGCTGAACACAACAAAATACTTGAAGTGTAACAATATTTAAGTTTTGGTTTGTTTGTGTATGTTCTCATCATCCCAGCGGTGTTAGTCCCGGTTGCCAACCTTGGCTTTCGCCTCGGTGCCCGGGGTCCGCTTTCTTGCAAGACGCCTCCACTTCGCTCGGTCTTTCGCGTCCTTTGCCGTAAGCCCATTGGCACGCATATCGTCCCTTACGACGTCGATCCATCGCCTCTTAGGCCTTCCTCGTCTCCCGGGTCCCGGCGGAGGCGGCATGGCAAGGCATCTGTTACCCACGTAGTCTGCCGGTTTTCGTAAAACGTGGCCATACCAACGTAAGCGACCCTCCTGCAGTTTATCCGCTATGTCACGGACCTGAAGGCTGCCCCGGATGCGGGAGTTTTTAATGCGGTCTTTCCGCGAGACTCCAGACATCCAGCGCAGCATATTCATTTCCGTGATACGCAGGTTTGTTTATGTTCTGATGATATAAATATCTGTGTATAATGTCTAAACTAATTTATAAATTTGATTGCAGATAGCTCAAGTGCCAAATCGCAATGAACCAGATACTGAAGGAGAGATAAACTACAAGTATGTTCTCAACCAGTTGGAAACTAATGGCTACACTGATTGGATTGGCCTTGAGTACAAGCCGTTGAAGAATTCCAAGGATGGACTCACTTGGGTCAAGAATTATGGCTATAGCCTGTGATAATAAAATAGTGATAATAAGGCTAGAAACTTTGTGTAAATTGTGATACAAAAATATTGTTTTAACAACTATGTTAAGGAACTTTCATTTCTATTACATAACATTATTGTTGAATATTCTAAAATAAGTATTTGAAAGTTTCTTTCCATACTCCATTGCCAATAAGATCAGACTTTTACAAACCTATTTTACTTCCTGTTCAAACTAAATAGTTTGACTTTTATTGTGCTAGTGGTATGATAAATGGCAACTGCAGTAGACAGTTGGTACTGTGACCATTTTTTTTTTGCCAAAATGCCAATAGCCATTTTTATGCCAAAGGAATGGAAGGCAGAATCGCTAGAACTGATTGTAAAAAAGGTTTGTTGCCTAAACTTATAGCAAATGGAGTAGTGTTCTCAAATAAAAAAAAATTGTGTATGTTTATATAAATAAAAATGTTGATTTTGAAATATATAATATTTATTACTATGATTAAAATAATAATTAATTAATGAATTAATACTAACTTAACAAACTTCTATGGGAATACTATGCACCATTAGTCTGGAACTGTTGGACCCAGTAGTGCTTTTTCACAGCATCCAGCGATAATCTCTCTTTGCTTGAGTGTCTTAGAAGCTACAACAAAGAATTAATCATGAAAATATAGCATAAGGAAGTAATTTAAAAGCTGTTTTGGGATTCTCTGAAAAAGTCACTGCCACCCCAAAATGCTAAAGGAGCATGGATGGGTTTAAGTCAGTAGAAACCTGATAAGTAAATAAGTTGGACCCGCTGCTATGGTTATGTGCAGCCCCCAACTCGATCGAGGATCAAAAACTGTAACTAAACATTCAAGGTCGCCATTTCGGTTTAACTTGATGATTTCTCACCCACAACGTTAACCCTAGAGCAGCAGAGGCCGAGTGGTAACAGCCCCGATTTGCGAGTTGTAGATCGCAGGTTCTAATCTAGCCAAGCGCATAACTTTGTGTAATTTATTTCATCACTACTGCTCTCAAAACAATGAAGGAAAACAAGGTGAGGAAACCGCCATGTCCGAGAACCAAAAATTCGAAGACACGTGATATGCACAAATCTGCACTGGGTTTGAGTGGTGGATTATGGCCCATACCCTCTCCTAGAGAGGAGGCCTGTGTCCCAGCTTTGAGAACATTAAAATGGCTGATGATGATGATGAACCCAAGCCAAAGATTCATCAAGTTTACTAGACTTGATGATTCTTTCACAATCTTGAAAAATTTCATTTTAATTTGAAGCTTAAAAGAATTTTTAAAGAAGGCAAATCAATAGTCATCTAATGAAATTACTCCCAAAAAACTAACAAACACTGGAGAATTATCAACAACCTTGGATAGTCCAGTGTGGAAGAGCTTAGACACTAGGAGGAGACTAAAGACGATACCCAGTAGTAGCCAAATTATGAGCCAATTATGTATGGCCTCTCTATACATTAAGGATAATATGCATATTGAAGACTAGAAATACTAACCTTAGATATGAGATCCTTAGCTCCTTCAGGCACATAACTAGGATACACCATGTCCAAAGCAAGAATCCTGGCATATGTCTTATCTTGCCCTTCACTTTCAAATGGGGGCTTGCCAACAAGAAACTCGTACAGTAGGACTCCGATGCACCAGTGATCCACAGACACATCATAAACTTCTCGCTTGATCATCTCTGGAGGTAGGTAGTCCAATGTACCGCACATGGTTTTACGCCTGTCAGGAGAAGAAAGTAAGCAAATTACGAACAACTCTACAGCATAAATATTCCAGAAATATGTGACAGAAGGATTAGAATAAGAGCCTAATATGGAAACTTTTTGTGAATGTTTGAATGCTTAGATGAAGAAAATATTTAAATGAAAATGATTATATGTTAGAGTAATTAGAACCCACTTACACTGGCCACATCTACTCAATTTTGGCAACTCTGAATTCAGCACTTTAGCCTCAAGTATAATAGAGGATGTCTTTAGACTAAACAATACTGCTGCCACTATTAACCCTTTAACATCCTACATATTTATGGTAATTATCTCAAACAAAAACTCTCATGTATATTCCATCAGGGTCACATATCCACAAACTCCTATAATACTCCATTTCTCCAGCTCTTGTCATCTATGGGGATTGAAGAGTAAAACGAGGGGAGTGCCTAGTCACAAATGTGGGACTAAACTGGCACGGGTAGTTACAGGGGTAAAGAAGGCACAAGATTTTTCCTTTTTTGTGGATCTGTGGTCTGTTTTAATTTAACCTTACCTCTCAGAAGGAGCATGCACCGACCAGCCAAAGTCAGCAAGTTTGAGGTCTCCGCTGAATGCCACCAGTATGTTCTCAGGTTTGATGTCTCTATGGATCACATGGTGCTGGTGGCAGTACTCCACAGCATCTGCAACCTTGAAAAAGAAATAAAAGTCTTTTTATGATGCTTGTAACTGTGTTTTTGCAATCAAGTACACAAACAGTTCCAAATGGCTTTATTATCTATTAATTAATTAAGCCCTAAGGAGACACCGGTGTCTGCACACCTATTGTCTTTTAATTGTGTCTGTAATTACGGTACTCAAAAGGTTAATTTTCAAACAAGATTATGAATATTATTAAGTAAATAATATTAGAAATATTATGAACTTAAACATTTTTGGGCTAAACTGTACAATACTGGATGCAGAATTTTTTTTTTTTTTTTTAACTTGCAATAAACTAGTGCTTGACTGCGATCCCACCTGATGGTAAGCAGTGATGCAATCGTTGATGGTAAGGCGCACTAGTTTAGTTTTGAATTTAAGGGGGAGGGGGAGGAGGGGGAAGGCCCCTCCTCCCCCAAAGAAAACGCATAGTTTTGGACAATGACGTATTATATATAGACACGTCATGAACTAACATCGCGGCGCTTAAAAACGGCGAAAATACTAGATAACTACTTATACGCGTAAAGAAAGGGAAAGAAAATATGACATCGTATGGTGGAACGCCTTTGCTAGAGAGAGATAAATATACATCTTCAGTTACATCACAGGATAAGTAATAGTAAAACTACATTTTCATTGGTCGAGCGGGTCGAGCGCATGAGTGACGTAGCTATACCTTCATGCGCCGGCCGCCATAAGATGGTGGGCGGCGGCGTCAAGAAAAATAAAATAAAAATAGGTTGTTTGGTGAACTTACGCATGAAATGACACATTTTTGTCTTTAACTTTTGGGGTATAATTTATACATCGTCTGAACATACACGACGGCATGCTTTCTTTATGTTACGCACAGGTTTACACATACGATATAAATTAAAAACAAACGTAGCGTCGCGCGGCAGGTTGGTGCGTATATATATTTTACCATTATATGATTGCTTATACGCTTTCAACATATCTGATGACAAGGAGTTAGACCGGTTCCTTGTCAGCACCGGCTTACGTAGTAGCTACGGACCTCCCGGTTGGTGCGTAACTAAGCGCGATGTTGTCAATTGCCTTCATTTCATGTTGTCATTTTAGAGCGCGGACAACGTATCTATAGTTTTATACATCATTGGTTTTGGAGATATTTTATTATTCTAAGACATTTGAAGTTCTAAACTACCCAGAACGAACAACAGAATTGATCAAAATTTAAATCACATCTCATATAGTATACCAAGCTACAAAGTATCAACTATATTGTAGAACTGCTTTCCAATCTTACCTGGTAAATATATCTAGCAGCTTTAGCTTCAGGGAAGCGTCCTTTGGGTGAGTTGGTGAGATGTTTATACAGTTCTCCGCCGGCTGCAAACTCCACCACTAAGTAGATACGACGCTCATCATGGAACCAGGTCAGCAACCGCAGTATGTTAGGATGTCTGGAAAAGAACAAGCGTTTCTACAAAAGAGATCCCTCAAGTAAATTGCGAAAGCCAACACATTTATTTGAAAAATAGGAATATTGGATAAGTTAATGGGTTATTAAGCAACTAAACTTAGTACTTACTTCAAGTGCGACTGAATTTCAATTTCTCTCATCACTTGTCGTTCACATTTCGACCTTACAATCTGAGATTTGAAAAGTGTTTTGATGGCTACTAGATAGCCGGTTTTCTTCTCTCTGGCTACATGGACGTGGCCGAATTTTCCTTGACCTAGGGCTGAACCGAGCTCGAAGTCTCTGGGAGACCATTTATACCTGGAATAGTAAAGATATGTAAAGAAAAAACAAAATTCTTACTTCGTTAAAACTTTTTAATTCGGATAAGAATTACTTACGAAGTCCCATATGCTTCATGATTTATTATTTTAGTTTCCAATTCTAATACTTCGCTCTTCATTGTCATATATTTTTGAATTATTCGAAGATCTTGTAAATCAATTTATTTTGGAGAACAACACAAACAACGCAACGTTCGCTCGTCGTCCGTTGAGTTTTGAAAACTTTGACAGCAGCACTACCAGTGTTGCAAACACCAAAATTATACTAGAATCGATTTCAAAAGTCGATGAAAAGCGAAATGATTTTATTTAATGGCAGATACAGAAAATTTTAAAAATGAAAATAGGTACACTGGAAAAGGGACTTTTTTCTTTTTTCCGATCTAAGGTAATATGTAGACGGGTACCGAGAGGTCTGGTCCGAGATGACACAGGAAAAAAGGACTTGGAAGGACTTGGGGAGGCCTTTGCCCTGCAGTGGGACAGTGAAGGCTACTGAAAAAAAAGGTAATTATATAAAACATATTTTGTACGTAATTCAACTATAATCAAATATTGCATGGCTTTAAATAAAGATCGATAAACTCATATCAACAAAAATAATAATGTAGGTTAATATGTTATTCTATATTTAGTGTTATTCTATCTACACTAATTTTTTTTTGTTTTTTTGTTTTTTTATTTTTTTGTTTGTAGGAGGTAATCTCTGGAACTACTGGTCCGATTGAAAAAAAAATAGCAACAATAGAAAGCTGCTTTACTCCTGAGTGACATAGGCTATATTTTATGTACGCGAGCGAAGCCGCTGACAAAAGTTACTAGTAATCAATAAGTATGGTCACTCTAAACTTAACTTTTTAACTTTTGTAAGTGTTCGATTATAAATAAAGTATGTTCATAGTAATAATAAACGTTTCTTGAATATCATTTGAAAGGAATTCAAGCCTAGGTTCTCTATTAATAAATATTATAACCAATATTAGTCGTTGAGGATCCAGAGAATGAGATTTTTTTTTTCTTAATCTTAAAATATTTACTGGAAAACTTTTTTACAATAAATAAAACAATGATACTATTTTTTTAACGCTAAAATTAGCGAGAATATCACTAAATTGGCAACACCGAATACTACCACAGGGCTGCGTTCAAATTCGAGGTTGAAGTTAACTCCAATAACGTCACAGGGTAGATACCCTACACTCGCATTTTTGAACGCAAACGTCAAGTTCTATTGTCAATGGCTTACCCTGCTCGAAGTTGGAGTCACTTGGGTTAACTTTAGGGTAGCTACTCGAGTCATAAATTAACGACTCAGGTAACAACTACACTACTCTGGACTCTGGTCATTTTTGAACCCAGCCCAGAATATTAATAAGAAGAAACTGAAGTAAACATTAATTTCCCTTTTTTGGGAATATTAATTTTGTCCGAAGGAATTAGGTTCTTGATCCGCCCTTGATAATAGTACTCTGTGCTCTGTATACTCTACCGAACTTATTAATTTCCTATACGTTGACACCCAAGCGACCGCCGGCGCTTGCGCGCTTGATTTCGCGCCATCCGGTTGTCAAATTTTCAAAAATAGAATATACTTACAATATTTGAGCATTTTTTTATATTTTGATAGGTATTTATCCAAGAACGTAAATAAAAAGTTTTCATCATCATCATCCTACCCTTAACCCATAATACTTGGGGTCGGCGCCACATGTTTTTTTCTTCCACTCTGTCCTGTCACCCATCACACTATCACCAACTTTCTTTTCTTTCATATCACTCTTCACACAATCCATCTATCTCTTCTTCAGCCTCCCTCTTCCTCTCCATCCATCTACGTGTAAACTCAGAACTCTTTTCGTAACATGCGTTTCATCTCTTCTCTTCACATGACCATACCAAGACAGACGATTTCCTTTCAACTTTTCAGTCACTGGCGCCACTTTCAAACTTCCTCTAATATACTCATTTCTCACTTTATCCATTCTCGTCACACCACACATCCATCTCAACATTCTCATCTCCGCTACATGCAGTCTTTTTTCATCCATCTTTTTCACAGCCCAACATTCTGATCCATACAGTAGGACAGGTCTTATCACGGACTTATAAACAAATAACTTTCCGTTAATACTCGCGAACGCCGGCGTTCGCTGTTAGCTGAAACGTTAACTTCAATTCATAATGAATGGCATTTGTGGAAGAGGCGCAGTGGAAGCACAACATATTTGTTTTGATGTCGGTTATTTTATCTTTTTCAGTTTTGGTTGCGGTATCCCACAGCGAAAATTGAATAGTAAGAAAGTTCTCTGGATAAAGTAGATAGGTACATCAATGACAATATAAGTCAGAACGCTAGTATGCTAGAGCCGGAAGCCACGGAACTGTCTGAATGTCTCAATGAGTCAGGTAGGGCTTTCAATCCGGAGTTCCGGAGTTTCGCAACTCCGGAGTTTCGAAGCGATTTTAAGCATTTTTCAAATCCGGAGTTGAAATAGAACACCGGAGTTGAAACCGGTTTTCAAAAACCGTGTATACATTATTTACAAAACGAAAAAACGCATCTTAATTCTTGAACGTAACGTAACCCGCTGTTTGATTCCTTCCTAAGTCCTTAGCACAACATTTCGGTATTATTTGGTAGTGCTCGGCTTACGTCGGCCCATCGAAAAATCTAAGAAAATGAATAAAAGAGAGAAGACTTGCAAAAATAATCGGAACTCCACACTACCTTCACGACCGCGAAGATTTTTTTTCATCAGAAGCAGATGATACAAATATCTGAGACAATTGTTGACGTTTTGAAAAGACTAAAATATCGCGTAAATTTGACATTTACATCATATCAACAGAATCACCAATGGAAACGTATGAACCAGAATTGCACCTAAGTGTTGCAGAGCAACAGGGGCAGGAGTGAAGCAAATAAAAATTAAAAAACAAAGCACCTCATCTGCTAATTTGGATCTGGATGGATTTGTAAAAGTAGAAAAAGCAATTTATGACAATCGCGGATGCAGAGGAAAATACCTTTCAGAAGCGTACCACTATCTGCTGTGTGTCTTGCTGACGAGCGTGGAGTCAGAACGAGCATTCTCGGCAGCAGGCTTTTTCTGCACGAAACTTAGAAGTTCTATTTCTGACTCATCTTTAAATGCCTTGTCGTTTCTCAAAACTTATTACCAAGAACTTCGAACTCAAAAAAACTAGATTTTTTAGGTACCTACTAATAAGTTCATGATTAAGTATTATTAATTTTTAATATTTCATAATGCGTATTAGTTTGTTTTATAACTTTTATCTGCCAGACAGTACATTTTTAAACAAAAACATTGATTCTTTAACAAATAAAACTTCTATTAATTAAAATAAAAGGCCTTTTTTATTAATTTCTAAAAAAGTTGTCAACTCCGGAGCCAACTCCGGAGTTCCGGATTTGATTGCTCAACATCGTAACTAGCTCCGGAGTTGATAACTATCCGAGTTTGAATGCCCTAGAGTCAGGATGATGCCTTAATGAAGTCCCATATTTCTCGATGGGTCGGTACTGTAGGCGGCGTTGCTCCGTAAGTTGGGATGTCGTACTTCGGACCTTATCAGCCGGTGGTCACCCTAGTTGGAATATCTAATGACTGTTTTTGTACGTTGCTGCGAAGCCAAAAACATTCGAGATTCTTTTATTGTTTGTCACTGGAGGAAGTTCAGTTCTTAAAATTATTGTTGTAACAGAGTATCACTGTACCAGACTTACGGGGTGTACAATCTTTAAATTTACAATTACGCGTCAAAATAAAGAAACCATTATTTGTACTTATACAGAATAATTAAGGCATCATAAAACTCTACATAATATCCTGCCCCTCACAAACTTGCAAATACGTTGGACACTAAGATAGTTTTGAGAAATTAAAAAAACTAAATTTAGTGGATAAATAGTACATTGTTATACGAGGGATGAAAGTTAGTTATTCAGACCCGAGAAATTTCTTGGCGACCGAGCGAGAGCGAGGTCGCTATAGTTCGAGGGACTAAATAACTCTTGAACCCGAGTTAAACACTGCTTTTCATTACGAATACGAGGAAAACAAATAGTACATTTTAATACAAGTGCAGGAAGTTTGTCATTGCGACCGAGGCGAAATTCACACGAGCCGTAGGCGAGTGTGTTATGGAGCCGAGGGCTGCAATGACAAATCTGCACGTGTGTCAAACGACGTTTTTCAATACACTTACAACTTGTGAAGTAAAGCAAGAAAGAAAAAAAAAATAATCGTATCTCAAACATACAGTAGAAATATAAGAAATATATAAGTATAGCATTCAAATCTGCTCTGGTCAGTTTCTAATTTCGTGGGGTCACCCAGCGACTCTGGGGGACGTCTCGCGCCTGATTCGATAAACTAAGTAAAACAAAATAATCACCCGTGACCGTGACGATAAGGAAGGAATAAAAAAGTCCTTGGTGTGATAAACTAAAAAAAGCACTTGGGTGATATACATGCTATTGAACCTAATAGGAGTGCGATAAGAGGCAGTTTTCGAGTATTGAAAAATAATAAAAACCTGAGTCGTCGTCAAAGGTCTTCGTATGTTTTTAGGTAGGTATATTTCTTTTGATTTAGGCGGTAAGCGGTTTTCTCCTCTAGATTCTTCTTGCGTTAAATTTATAAGTGAAGCTGATGAACTTATCGTGTTAATAGAAATTTCTTGTAACAGAGATTTAGCAAAATATAAACAAAACTCTATCTATGAAAATATTTTTTTCATTACTCATAATCTGGAAATAGGTGTAAAGTTGCCTGCGGACAGGGTTGGAAGAAGTACTTTTACTCCCTAGGGAGTTTTACTTTACAACTGACAGTTGTTTTTTTAATATTTAGACAGCAAATATTTTCATAGAGTTTTAATCGTCTGAACCAATTTTCAAAACATTTTTTCAGTTTGTCGCAGACACCTTTTCTACGGCCTTTTCGAACGCTGCTAGTGTGTCTTCCTACGATGAAAACTTCAGCCCTTTCAGCTGAGCTTGCGGACGGCGAGCATCGCTTTGAGGACCGAAACCATGTTGTCGATGGCGCGTACTGTTTCTGCGCGTTGATGCTGCTTTGGTGTCGAAATGAAAGTAAAATAGATATCCTGTCAAAGTGCAAAAACTAAGAATCAAAATTTTCCCTGCGCTTCTCAATCACTTCACTTTCAAACTGTCAACTGGCGTTTTGTTTTTGGATCGTATTGATAAATCGTGTCGAGACGAGCCTGTTTCAATTTTTTTCTGAGCTTCGGTGAGGTTGTGCGGCATCCAGCGGCAAACTATCCTCCTCTCGCACAGGGTGGTGTCTTGTGTAGAATCATGTGAAAGTTTCTCGAACTAATCAGCAATATAATTGGACTGTTTTCTTTTTTTTTACTGCCAGTACATTTTCTTCCGTGATAGCTGTCGTGGGACGGCTACTCCTTTGTTCATTCCTTAAAGCAGACCATACATCCATAAAAGCAATTTGAAGTAGATCAAATGACTGATCAGGTTTTAGGCTACATTTAAAATTGTAGAAAATCATCGCACAAAAATGTTCTCGATGCTGATTCGTTTTTAAATGAGACACGATCATTTGATTTAGCTCTCAAAAAAAGTAGGATAGAAATTTAAAATTCGAACAATGGTACCTCTTTTTACTTTTAAATACGTTACCAAATAATCAAGGTTTTCAAAATAATTACAAGTGGCCAGTGCCTTACATAAGAACTTTTTTTGCAAAACCTCATGTTTGACTTCATAGGTATATCAAACAAATAAAAGAAGCATCTGCGTGTATTACCTTTTCCAATAATAGTATAACTTTTCAATTACCGAAAAAGAAGTAGTAGGGATTCCTTACATCCTATTTTCAACACAATATGGTAACTGATCGGTGTGGCATGAAACCATCCACCATCCTATCGCCGCATCTCCTTGAGCTAGATACTTAACTGAAACGTTAATGAGGGAGGGTTCGTTAATCGTACCACTATTATCGTAGAAGCTTTGTCTTAGCAAATTGTCAAGATTAGAAAGTCAGGCACGAGCCAAAATCGGATACTTTTGGCTCATTACAAGCTAACACTAGTTACTTTACACCTTATTTGCAAGTTAGATGATTAGATCTTATCAATCTTTTTTCCGTAAACCGTTATGGCTCTTTGACCCGACATACAGACGGTGTGTAATCATTACATAGTATAAAACAAAGTTGCTTACCCCAAGTATGCTTAGATCTTTAAAAGTAGGTACGCAACGGATTTTCATGCGGTTTTTTTTTTAAATAGATAGAGTGATTCAAGAGGTTTATGTGTATAAACGTGCTTAATATATTCAATATCAGTACCCGAGCGAAGCGGGGGCGGGTCACTAGTTAGCAATATGAACTTGGAGGTAAAATAGGTTACTACATTAATATTAAGTTCTCACCTCATTTTATTTTCAATTACAGACAAAACGCTGTTCAAATCACCCCTAACAATAACCGAAGTCCTCGTAAAAAAAATTGCTATCATTTTGAAATAAAAATAAAAAGAAATGACTGTAAAGCCTCGGCGCTGTAATTATGATGCTCAAGTGAAGTTAAAGGATGTACTTAGTTGCCGAGAGGAGGTTAGTGCAGCGTGGGTGCGTTGTTGTGAAAACACTCGTGGTTGGCAGGGGAGAGCGGGGGCCGCGGGCACGGCGGGGGAGGGGCGAGCACAGGGTGCCGCCGCTCCCTAACCCACCCCAATGTTAACGAGCTTCACCTCCATTACTAGATCTGTTTATTTCTAAAAGCAACGATGCCTTACACTTCAACAGATAGCAAATGTTATGGTTTTAAATTTCATTACAGTTTAAAGATATTGTGTCAACTGTGTCTTAGTTGAAAGCTGTGATTTTATTATATGTTGGTGATCTGATAGAAAGGTTTTTAAATTTTATTTTATTGTTTATGTTTATGTGTTAAATTTAAATGGGGGATATTCCGTTATAGCGACAAAGTACTTAATATGTCCTGAGTTAATTAAGTTTGTATATCTCTGCTTTTAAAGCATAATAAGATAATTATTATTTCTGTACCTATATTTTTCTTAAAATATAATACATACAGGAAAATACATAGGTGCATTCATCTTGATCACTGTCATTTTAGGGGAAATCATTACTTACTTTTATACAGTAAAAGCAAACATTGGGACAAAATAATCTCATATTCCTCATCCTGCTTTTTATTTAAGGGTTGGCAAACAAAATTCATCATCTCGAAGTCTGTAATATGTAACCAATTCTCCAGGAAACACTATACAACAAGCCTTTCAAAACTCATTTGTTATACAATACGATGTCTGTATGATACGCAATAAAAGTAACAAGATCAGATCATGTTATAGGTTAATATAAAATAAACAAAATGCGCAGTAGTTCGCGCGGCGAGAGTTTCCAAACCACCCCGGCACCGGGCCGTGGCGGGAAAGCGTGGAAAACGCGCGCATGGGGTGGCGGGCAGGCTCATTCCGTGTTGAGGCGCCGCTCAATCGATACACCGCTTTTGTACAACAAAATCAACAATTTCCATCTCTAAAATATCATAAATTCACACAAACATACCCTTATGATTTTTGTTACAAGTATAAGTTGTGCTAGTTGTGATTTCGTGAAGTTTCCACGATGTGTTCCGTACCATAAACAAGTGCGTCGCAAAATCGCTTCAGTCTAGGTAAGTAATAATTATTGGCACGTCGAGATGACCTAGTTATCGCCACCGTGTAGGGACCTATGCCTGTGTCGTATTATAGTGTTAATTTCATATTGGTGTTCAACTTTATTGGACTAAAAGGTACTTAAGCTTTTGATTGCTACGCAGTACGCATCACCATGTAGAAAATTTTCTCTGAACATATACATTATATTAAATTACCGGAGATTAAATTTAATTAAAATACTAATCAACTACGGTTCCTGTGCATCTGTAACATTTCATTCGTGTTTTTGTTCTATGAAAACCACTCGGCGAGCTTTTACGCATCTTACGATTTGTTTTGGTGTCGCGCACTTTTCACGAGTCATCAAAATAGTTACGCAGTTATCACGATTCGGGAAAATTGCTAGAATGACTTATGATATTCTATCAATTATTCCTTCGAGTATTACGCCTAAGCCTCTTAGATATCTGATTTTTTAAGTAGATAATCTAAAAAAAAATTTCGCCAATCGTAATTCCGCATTGCTCAGTCAACCGTTCCATAACGTCCACCCTCCGAAATAGGTTCTGAAATCGTGAGTGTCATTGACCGTGAGTGTATGGCACAGTGCCACTGCCACCCTTGTCTCGCTGCGTGCCAAATCCGTCACCTCCGGCTCTAAAGATAGGGGCGCGTTGCCAAACGACTGCAGTTTGGGGATTTACAACTGTCTGGAGATAGAAGCTTCGTTTCCTTGGAAGGCAGTTGCGATTTTTTTTAAATATCCCTGATTAAGTGATTACAGAAGAGAATCTGTATCCAAACACTCAGTATTGTTCAAGTATTTCTCATAGTAATTTTTTCTGCTACTCACAATTTTCACTGGATAAACATTCAATTACTTAGTAGGATCAACTCCAATGTGCTTCCGGAAAATTACAACGTTCCTCAAAGCTCTTTTACAGCGTCCTTTGAAAGTTATGCAATATTAATTACAAGCGCTGCAAGCATCGTCGGTAGGTGCGCCCAAAGGTTTCGCAGAACTTCGCAATTTCATAACATCCCAGTACACAGAGTTGATTTACTTTCGATCAGTAATTAAAGCTACATTTTTGCATTCACTCTCGATAATTCGTTTATTTAATCATATACTAGCGACCCTCCCCAACTTCGCACGGGTGTAATGGTGATATTAAATATATTTTGCATGTATTATACATATAAATCTTCTTCTTGAATCACTGCATCAAAATCCCTTGCGTAGTTTTAAACATTTAAGCATACATAGGAACAGGTGACTTTGTTTTATACTATGTAATGATTATGGCTGGTTGTACTTCACGAATGGTCGAAAGTCCGTGGCCCTTTGCGAGGAAAGCTGTTTACCGACGGCAACCAGTCAAACATCGATAGACTCAAGTGTGACGACCACGAGAGAAAAGCTTGAGTAGGGTGACCATTAACTTATCGTATTACTTACTAGCGGAAGAATGAGCGGCTAGAACACAGAGATTTATTGATGTAAAACGTTTTAATGGGTTATAAAAGACAATTTTATAACTGCTGCGTAGATCAGAACGCTGTCATCATAAAATTAGAGCTTCCTTATGACGTTTATGATTAGATAAATGGGTTAAGTAAGATAGTAATAGAGACCATATTAGAAAATAGAAAAAATAGCGTGCGTGTGTATACTTATATGGCCAATAGCGCTTTTGGGTTATGCAAGCAAAAATATTGTTCTTTAGTGGTCAAAGTTTAGAAGTTGGTGGTGTGACACCCTGGTGCTTCGGTAAGCAAGTAAATCCATTGGTCCGGCGCCTGATGTCTCTCCGGCCGTGTCGGATGGCCGTCCCTTTTAACTATGAACATTGGCGTATCGAAAGTATTATTTAGTTACATTGTTCTCTTAAAACTAACATAGTTTTAGGAGAGCAATTTAACTAACACTATGGATTTTAGTCTGAAATAAAAAGTTTATTTAGGGAAGGGGCTGAAAAAATCGCGTTTTACAGTGTTTTTTCGAACTCCTCCAAACCTTGAAAGATTTTGATAAATCGTTTTTAAATTGGTAGGTCTAAGAATAGGCCACATTGTTTTCTTTAATAGTTTATATGCATGAAGAATGTTTGGCTGGCAAACATTCTAGGCAGCAATTAATTATATGAAAATTGGACATTTGCAAGTCTGAAAGTTAATCAGGGGAAAATAGTGGAATTTTGTTTGTGTAATGTTGGCAAAAAGAGTTATTAAACTTAATAATTATGCTTAGGTACTAACATTAGTAGTAAAGCATGATAAGCATAAATAAATTTGATAAAAATATTAAAACAGTATAAGTGTTTTTAAAATTATGGCATAAAATTAAAGATCAACAAATTCGTTTGTTTATATTAGGTAGGTATTCTATATTATATAAAAAGTCTATGACAATATCCGAGGGCAAGTGGTGTAGCAGGAATGTGGTTTTAGTTTTTAAAGAGTCTGACATTGCCCAAACTGGATCATCCGCTGGACATTCAGGGCGTCATCGTAAATGAGAATTTCCCACCCCTGTCAAAAAAATAACAATAGTTTAGTCTTGTGGTTAGTAACCCTCACTGCTATGCTGAAAGTCCAAACAAATGTTTCTGTGATGATCACGATCATTTCTTATGTATCGAAGTGTAATTTGCAAATTTTATTAGTTAACCTAGTAGTTATACTACAAGTTCTGCTTAATTTGTGACTAGAAAACAGTGTGGAAGTTACAAAAAAAAAAAAAAAATACGCGCAGCCATAAACCGCAACGTACTATGGAAGTTACAAAAAAAAATACGCACGGCCATAAACCGTAGAAGTCTCGGACAAACCCAGAGAAGTGGTCCCTTCAGGCTGAAGGTACTTAGCTAAAGTACCGCTAACCGTTCGGTAGGGACACTTTCACTGTCTGGCCGCACGACCCGAGCCTCGATCATCTGATAACTGTCAGTTTTGACACAGATACAATACGTTACCTACTTACGCTGGTTTTTTCTTGATTTGTCTTGTTACGTAAAGTATTATGGCGCACGGAAATGAGAAAATTAATGGTTTTGAATGGATTTTATTTTGTAGATAGCCACTTTAGTAACAGCTATAATGGTGATCTTGAACTGCGGGTATACCGATGAGCTATATGGGCAGCTTGGAGCAGAATGTTTTTTTTTTGTTTTAAAGGGGAAAGTACTAAAAAAAAAACATTAGAACTATAGGTAGGTACCGATGAGCACTAGGGGCAGCTTGGAACGATTTTTTTTGTTTTAGTAGGAAATTACCGTAACAACCGAACTGCACTGGACGACACTAGAGAGCGCATCAGACTATTACTGTCTAAAAACACTCATAAATGTTCCATCAGTTAAAGAGCAAGAGCGAGAGTGTTGGGGTTTACTTTCATATAACCTATGCTCAGGTAAGGACCTGCGTTATGCAGAGGATGCCGTCACGCCTCTTCAGCCGCAATATAAATGTGTTGTAAGAAGTTATGTGTATCAACATACACACAACTTCTTTCGACACATTTCATAAAACACTTGCTCGATGCGATTGCCCTCCCTATGTCCGTTTGCATTTGAATTTGCAAATTTTCCGAAGAGCGACCCCTCCGTGTAGACAAGGGTGCACTTTATTGGATACGTTTTACTTGTTATGGGGGACCGCTTTATTTTATGGTGTTGCCTCGTGTTTGAAATATTTCGAAATTGAAATTCCTTTAGGTACTCGTTTCCGTCAATAAACAAAGTCATTATTTTCTAACCAGAGATATTTTGTTGTTTTCTTCAATTAAATCCTTTAGAATTCCAAATTGTCAAACAAGAGCAGGGAAAAACATACGATGTCTAGATATCTATATTTCTTATAGATAAAAGCGAAATGCTACTTGCTGATTAATCACGAAATCTCAGAAACTATAACACATAAAAACTTAGAAGATAGAGCAGTTGCACTGCCACAATCAGCAGTGCAACTCGCCGCTCTTTTTTGCGCGCCGCAACGCAACTTTTAGCGTTTATTGTCGTATCTTAATTTCTTAAAAGGATAACCAGTTCCTCGTGATTTTTGAGTGTGAATAGACGTCTCTCTGCCATGGATCGTGATAGAGTTAATAAACTCACGCGCGTTACACCAAGCAAAATTCTGTTACTGGCATGTTTTCGGCTCTAATAGGTGCGATATTAAGACGCGTTAAAATGTCAAAAATACGAGCGAGAAAAAGAGGTATGGAGCTATTCCTCGTAAACAGCTCCATCTCTTTAATAGCTCAGTTTAAGTTGTCAAATGAATAAGAGCTCGTAGTAAAGACCTCAGGAAAGCTTATAGTTTGAAGTACGGATTGTAAAGAACCGTTCGGCAACAAAGCGAGGTGTCACATAAAGTTAAAGCCCGCCATAAATTGTTAGATTTCAAGATTCCAATAACCTTTAAATACTTGCTGCCCACCTGTAATAAGTATGTCGGCGGAACCAGTTTTCATTAGTTTCCCTGTTCAATGTTAATGTGGGATGATAAAAGCTTATTATTAGGGTTCCGTATAGGGTAAAAATGGGGCCCTATATTGCTATTCCTTCGCTGTTCGTGTGTATACTCTATACTGTATATCATCAGACTATACAGTCTGATACCGATATTGCTGTATCCATATAAGTCTGGCACTATTTTACCGTTCTGTCTAAGGGCAGGATTTGTCATTGGATGCTTTTTCCCACCTTAAAAAAATTAAAACATCGTTCTAAATAATGGTCGCATGTTTGCAGCACATCCAAAAGTTAAAACATCGACCTCTGGTCTATTCTTTATGGGTTCCAACTTTCAGGTTCATGAATTTTTAATCAAGGATTTCTACTCATTCATTTACAATGATACTGGCAAGGTAATTGCAACCTTGATGGTGGTCTATGGTTGAAATAGAGCAGATCGAGTCGACCAGCGACAGCAATATGGCTAGGGTTGCCAGGTATTAAAATTGAAAAGTTGGACAGAGCAGTCAGCTGGACCGGACATGGCCGCGAACTATACTATCTTGCAAACACGGTATTGGAGTGGTCATACGTTCATGTTTTAAAAAAGGCCGACCATTATTTTTTAAACCTGTATTAACATTAAATCGTTTTTAAATTTAGATGAAACAACAATTAAACTGACTGATAAAATTTCTAGTCCACTTTCTTTACGCTAGCGATAAAAGGCAAGGCAGAACAAAATGATATTTTCCCACCATAAAAAAGGTCTTAAAATTGAAAAGCCGGACAGAGCTGTCAATTGAACCGGACATTTAGTTAAAAAAGCCGAATTTTTTTTTTTACGTTTAATACTATTTAATCGTTTTAAATTTAGATGAAACAACAAAAAAAAAATACTGATAAAATTGCTAGTTCGCTCCGCTTGCGCTAGCGGCAGAAGGTATGTGAATATAAATGTCAATTCTTAAAAAAACCGTCTAAGTTAAACTTTTGAGCCCCAAGTGTAGCCGGCGTTAGCATACCTATTGTCTTTCTATTATGTCTGGTATTCGGAAGGTTAAAACGCCTAACACAAGTCTCATACAGACCGGACAAGTTGCCAAAAATACTGTCCGTGTCCGGCTTTATCCGGACACCTGGCAACACTATACACGGCCCATTGTGAATTATTAAGTGTCCCACTATCTCCGAGCTTGTCCATGAGGTTGTAACGCGGCCTAGGTTACTTCGCCTGCGTGTACGGTAATAGTGTAATATGGAAATGATAGCATATTAGGTGTACAGGGGCTCTGTCTAGTTAGCCCATTATTTAAAGTGGTCATTAGTAAATGTACAGTCAGCAGCACATCAAACTATACAAATCTGTCAGATTACTCCAATACATTTTGAACCTTGTTATATTACGGTTAAGAGTTGAAAATCGTTTGCAGAATTTTGACTGTTGTAGTCTGATGTGCTGCTGACCGTACCGTCAAACTGCCCGCCCCATAAAAAACTTATTGGTATTCAGATTGTGGTTTGGTAGCAGATTCTATAGTATCAGGTATGTACTAACATTATACTAATAAAAAAAAATAAAAAATAAATCAGAACTTCAATGCTCTTCTCAACAAACAGGGGTGCTATTTTCTAAGAAAACAGCCTTGAACGCAGCGCTGGCCGCAGCGACGAATTTCCAATAGGTAGGAACATCGGTGATCGGATTGCCAACCTAATGTATCTATACATTGGCAAGGAAGGTACGGGGTAGGTTTTTTAGTCAGTAAGAGTCTGACACTGGTCTCCCGTTCCGCCCAAGAGCGGGTTTCGTCATTCGATGATTTTCACATACCATAAAAAAAAAATGTATCTATACATTGGATTGTTAATCTATTATAGCTAGTGGAATTCGTCGTTGCGGCCAGCGCTGCCCTTGAGGCTGTTTCCTTAGAAAACAGCACTGCAGTAGGTTCTATACAGTGTTTCTGGCATATGGCCACTGCACTGCCGTGTTTGCGTATGCACTACGTTCTTAGATACAAGAAGATAGTATTTCTAGTTCGCGGCATATAAGTTGAACCCGTTGCTATGGTTATGCCATTTTGGTTTAACTTATACCTATTGCGTATTGTACAAGTCATTGTACCATACGAATGTGTTCAGCATGGGCGGACACTAATGCCTTATTGTGCTTAAACCTATAAGACATACAAAATACAAATACAAAATGGGCCGTAATCCACCACGTGGGTCCAGTGCGGATTGGTGGATGTCACATGTCTTCGAATTTTTGGTTGTAGAACATGCTAGTTTCCTCATAATGTATTCCTTCACCGTTTTGAGAGCAGTGGTGATGAAATAAATTACACAAACTAATGCACCCTGACTGGGTGTGAATCCGCAGTCTGTAACTCGTAAGTCGGGGCCGTTACCACTCAGCCACCATTGTTCTCGATACTGGCGTAGGTAAAAAGAAAGAAAAGAAAGAAAAACAGTTTGCAGTTCAAAATCAACAGTACATGTATTTAGACTACGTTATGTCGTCAAATAATTAAATATAATTAATACTTGTACGATTATTCCGCTATTTAGAATCGTGTTTATGTGCACTAATGAATATTTACGACCACTGCAGGATTTAATTTCTTTGAAGCTAGTTTAGTGAGAGCTATTAAGTCTGACCCAAATGCCACCATTGCAGGTAATGCACTTTTCTATAAAAGCGCTGCAACTGTTATAAAGGAAACTTTGAATGAAATGTATTGTACCGTTATTTTACCGCAAATACCTGTTCGATGTTGAGGTATTTTTGCGGTTGATCAGATTGTAGGAGCTTCCTGATGGAATGCTGTTCATCTGTAGATAACATTACTTATAAGTACTTATTACCTACAAGCACGGTCGTCGAATCTTCGTGAGTCTGAAGTTAGGTTTTGCGAATTTTAGCTCTTGAAAACTCATAAGAAAATAAATGCTTTAAACAAATAAACGCAATTCGCAGTTGTTTTTGCTGTTATTGGCATTCATTTTTTTTAACTTTTATTAGACTCGCCAAGATCCGACGGCCGTACTGTAAGCAATGTTATCTCAGTAATATTGTTACAACACCCAAAAACCAAACTCATATAAGTGTGGGTTTAAAAATAGGTGCCTACTAATTACTTCATCATACAATTATTATAATGCAGGCCAAAGAAAAGACGGATGCATTGAGTGAGGAATGATATGTCAAAGAAAAAGAAAGTCAGTTTTAGTGTGACGGGTGACACGATAAAATGGAAGAAAAACAAATACGATGATAATATAATTTAAGTATAAAACAAAGTCGCTTCCCACTGTCTGTCCCTCGGCGACCTCTCGCGCCGGGCCTTGGTTCAGGCCATGGTCCGCAGCGAGGAGGAGTGGCAGGCGGTCGCCTCCTTCTGCGAGGCAGTAATGCTCGTAAAGGAGGAGGCTGACCGCATAAGGCAAAGGCAACGGCGCACTCGCCGTAGCCGTCGCCGCCGCGATCCTGCCGATATCCGGCCACCGTAGACACTGGCTTGCGGACGGTGAGCAATGGGTAGCCCGCCGTCCGGTCGTCTGGTAGCAGTCCGGACCGAGCCCAAGTCGTCGACGGCGCGTTCCGTTCCCGCGCGCCTCAAGGAGTTGTCAGCACACCGTAGGGGCCCAACAGGGTCGAAGCCTCCCGGAGCTGTTTTTTTCAGGCTCGTTAAACTAAGTGGACAGTTAAATTACCTACATAAAATTATCTACTTTTATTTTAGTTAACACTGTTAAATAGCTGCAATCAAATATTATTAACTTAAATAGGACACTTAGGTACTCTTTATTCCCCGTAATGAAGAATACCTACCTAAGTGACTTACATAGATATAACGTCTTATACCTATGGTGTTCTATCTATATTTATGTTGTTCTATCGTACCTATAACTACTAGGACTACTCTACAGATAGTGCAGTCTCGAGAAATAAATTATTTTCAATACACTTACTCGAAAACTGCCTCTTATCGCACTCCTATTAGGTTCAATATAGCATGTATATCACCCAAGTGCTTTTTTGAGTTTATCACAACAAGGGCTTTTTTATTCCTTCCTTATCGTCACGGTCACGGATGATTATTTTGTTTATCGAATCAGGCGCGAGGCGTCCCCCAGTCGCTGGACGACCCCACGCAATTAGAAACAGACCAGAGCAGATTTGAATGCTATACTTATATATTTCTTATATTTCTACTGTATGTTTGAGATACGATTAAATTTTTTTTCTTTCTTTCTTTATTTCACAAGTCGTAAGTGTATTGAAAAACGTCGTTTGACACACGTGCAGATTTGTCATTGCAGCCCTCGGCTCCATAACACACTCGCCTGCGGCTCGTGCGAATTTCGCCTCGGTCGCAATGACAAACTTCCTGCACTTGTATCAAAATGTACTATTTCAATACACTTACCCGGAAACTCGCTGTTATCCCACCGTTTACCTATGCAGTGGGCTATTTCCCGTACTAGTGCGGAAAAAAGTCCGTGCTCACCTTCGCCACATTATTATTGTAATTAATTAGTTTATCGCATCAGGCTGGGCGCGAGTTATCCCCCACGAGACGCAGGTCAACCCCCACGAGATGCAGGTCAACCCCCACGAGAACAAAAACAAACCAGAACAGATTTTAATGTTATTTTTCCTTTACTTATATATTTTTTATTTTATTTCTACTGTATGTTTAAGGTACGAACATCGATCACTGATAAATAAAAGTAACGCTAATAAAGTTATTTATCAGTGATCGATGGGTACGAATTCACGTTTTTTCTTCTTTCACGGGACGTATGTAAGTGTATTGAAAAACATCGTTTGACACACGTGCAAAGTCACTGCAGCCCTCGGCTCCGTAACACACTCGCCTGCGGCTCGTGCGAATTCCGCCTCGGTCGCAATGACAAACTTTCTGCACATGTATCAAAATGTACTATTGTCACAATTTTAACATAATTCTTAACTTATGCTATTCCAAAAATGACAGTACGTTTGTAGTGACAAATGTTTGTTAATTACCTTACCAGCTAATGAGTAATTTAGAATCAATTTGACTGGTCTGTTGATCTAGTGGTTAGTGGCCCTGACTGATTGCTATGACAGAGGTCGAGAGGGTTTGATTTCCACCCTGGACAAATGCTTGTGTGATTAGCACGATCCGTTGTTTTGTGTCTGAGTGTAATTTATTAATAATATAATATATTTCACAACTCTAGTCTCAAGCTAAGCAGAGCTTGTGTTATGAGTACTAGACAACTGATAAACATATTTATATATTTCTATATACATACGTGTTATAGATAAATTACACCCAGACACAGATTAAATGATCGTGCTCATCACACAAACATTTGTCCTGGGTGGGAATGGAACCCACGACCTCCGGTATAGCAGTGAGGGTCACTAATCACTAAACCATATAATAATATTTGTCTACGTATTTAAAAATCTACATGTACACTAATATAATAAAGAGGTAAAGTTTGTTTTTTTGTTTGTAGGGGGTAATCTCTGGAACTACTGGTCCGATTGGAAAAATTTAAGCAACAATAGAAAGCTGCTTTACTCCTGAGTGACATAGGCTATATTTTATGTACCCGGGCGAAGCTGCGGGCAAAAGCTAGTACTTAATAAAAATATGTTAATCAGTTGTCTAGTATTCATAACACAAGCTCTGCTATTGCATGTCATGCTCTGCTATTGTATTGTGATATTGTTAATTTATTGTCTTTGACATATTTCTGGCATGGCAGAAGTTCCTAACTTCTTAATTGTGTCTGTAGTTACGGTATTCGAAAGGTGGACTAATTCATACATACTTTTCTTATATGGTGTTTTGTGTTGACATATACTTTAATAAATGCTTATAAGGTAGAATACACCGGTTAAAATATAAATGTTAGAAATCAAAGTCGTATGAATATTTAAATGATTATGATGGCTAAATTTAAAGAGATCACTCGTTCATTTTGAGTTTGAATACTGATTAGCATTTATTAATTTAAGATCTTTAAAAAAGATGTAAAAAAAAACTACAGATTCGAACGTGACCATGTTCCCGCTAGATGGCGCTAAACTCAACTCGACTAGTTCATTTTAATTTTTAGTCTAAGGGAGCATTATTAGGTCAAGGAAATGTTATCCGCGGAGATCGGATAATTCCACTTTATTAAACTTAGTCAAATTTTTATTTCAAAGATAACCCATATTTGATCGTGCATAATATAGCGTTTTAGTAGTTCTTTAACATGACTCTCCATAAACAATGAATTCGGCAGATTTTGAGGAATAATTTGACTAGCTGAGTGGTTAGCGATTGGCTGCTGTACTGCGGATCGCGGGTTCGACTCTCGCACGGGACAAATATTTGTATAAATTTATTTATTCCCAAGCTAAGCAGACCTTGTTTTATGGGTACTAGATAATTGATGAAGTGATAAAAATAACTTAAACATAAATTTTTAATACATACATAACATAATATTAAAGAAAATTTACATTCAGATACAGAAAAAAATATCGTGCTCATCACACAAACAGTCCCGGGTGGGAATCGAACGGACGACTTCCGGCATAGCAGTCAGGCAGTCAGGGCCACTAACTACTAGACCAACAGGCCTGTCAATGTTGTTTGTGAATGAACTTACTTTACATTAAAAAAAAAGTTTTTTTTTTTATATTACATAATGCACCGAATATTCACAATTACGGGTGAAATCACTGTCAAAAGTATTATCACTACAAAAACACCTCACTTCGCCACATAGCCTATAATATAATTTCACTTTCATCTCATTTCATAACAATGTTCACGACCTTATCAAATCTAATTGGCACTTTTCTCTTTCCAGAGATATACCTTCACAAAATTGCTAGGCGTCGCCTCCATCGGATTCTTTCGGTACTGACTTGTATGCAAGTGAAATTATAAATGAGAGGGTAGTTGGGGATTGGTGCTGGGTTCAAGATGGCGACCGCAGCTCCAGCAGCCTCGTGCATGAGCACGGAACATGGCTGCGTCATGTTCGACTGCCTCGTGCATCTTTGGGAATGGTAAGTGTTCTTTTTATTGCTGTTATTTTTTTTTCAGTTGTGAAGTTATCCAAAGACTTATTTCGCTTTAGAGTGGAGCGGTTTCAGATTTTTTTACTGGTAAAAACCACACCTAAGTCTTTCAGCTGGCTTTTGCTTTTTAGGACTACGGGTTTCTTTTTTTTTTCAATTCCCGTGGTACTAGTAGGCATCGGATTGGTTGTTAGATGTATGAAAACGACAATGCAACGCTGAATATAATCGTACATAATTTACACGTAGAAGAATGTCTATGAAAAATGATTACATACATAACATATTTAGGCTTATAATGTTCCTACTGATGGAACTCAAAACTACTCACAAGGCGAGGGCGTTTAAAAATGGTTGTCTCTTCTTCAACGCATTTTCTCGTCATACCTGTATGTGGCCACAATTTATATCTTTTATTAATGAAAATAATCCCTGTTGTTGTAAATATTAATGGAAAGCAGTCCACGTGTCAATAATATTGAATGTTTCACTCAATTCTTATCAAAACAAAGGAGATTATCATAACACTATTGTTACTACACAGTAATAAGAAAATATTGCATTGTACTGAAATTGAATCGGATAATCATAATTGTAAAGTATGTGGACGTGCTAACCTAAAGGTGCCATCCGAGCTTCGGCAGCAGGCTGCGGACGCAGGCAGCACATGCAGCGGCTGCACAAAGCCGGTAACAATTGCACAACTGGTTTCCTTGTAGTATGGATTTTTGTGAAAATCATTCCGAACGCGGCTGCGACCGCACGTGCTGCTGAGCTTTGACTTCGAGTTCTGCGCATTACTGGCAATATTGTGTACTCACACGGAACCGATTGATAGAACTCAAGCTGGATTGTATTCATCCTCGGAAACACTTCCGTTAGGGGGAAACTGACCTTAATACCTTCATGTAGGGAAATTAGGGAAAAGTGAAAATTTTATCAGCCTAGGGTCGATTAGAAACAGTCACATTTGGAGTCCCGGCTGTGGTTGCAGGCAACGGTTGCGTTACATGCGCATTCGCAGCCTGCTAGCGCAGTCTGCCACCGAGGTTCGAATGGTACCTTGGTAAAGTAGCAATATGTAGGTACATACTTCAATACAAGGTTTGTAGGTTCCTAACACAGTGTTCTATTTTTGGGTCCGTAACGATACTTCGAGAGTTTAAACGTTGACTGGTAAAGAATGTCTTGTAGCATTAACTCCGCCTATGTACCAATGAAGTTTAAATAAACGCTCTAGGTGGGAGTGAAAGAGAGACTCAAAACAGGCTTCAGAATCGAATATTTGAGTTAAAAATGTGTTAAACGATACCTACTTAAAACATAATCTTTCGAACAATCTCGCAATATACTTAAGAAATTTTTGTGTAAAAACCGTAAGTCATTTTGTATCATTAGGAAAATTGAGCAGGTTTCTTAATTAAATTTTAATGGTTGTTTATGAACAGTAGTAATTAATATGTTTTAAATACTTGTTGTTGATTCATAACACAGGTGCGCCTTCAAATTAGTCGCGCGACAGCAGTGCTGCTGCCGCGCTGTTGTCGCGCGACAGCCGCACCTTTTTATTTATATGAAGAAATAAAGCAGCGCGACAACCGCGCTGCTGACGCACTGTTGTCGCGCGGCACGTTGCAGCTAATTAGGAGGCGACCTAAATCTCTACCTCTACTGCAGTCATTTCAAGGCGTCACCAGCTATAACTTTACGAGTGCAGACCAAGTTTTTAATACAAACTATTAGTTTTCTACTAAAATTGCCACGAAATGAAAGTTTTCCTAGTTTATACGTAGAGATTGTGTCATTAAAGACTCGCAGTCGGTCCGTTTGTGGCAAAAACTGCTGCTATAGACGATGAACGCTGCTTATAAATTATGTGTTTTATGAAAGAGGCTATAACAGTTTCCTTTTTGATATTTCTATTACGTACAAGGCACATTCACGACATGACACATAGAAAACACGTAAAGAAAGCTAAACGTCTAACGCATGTAAATATTTCATAAGCTTTTCCGTTACTCATCTACAATTTACATATATTTGTAACGTGTCAATATTGCCATATTGAAGAAGACTGGTAAAATAAGGAAAGATATTTAAATATTGCAACTACAAAGTTGCAATATTTCGAGTTTCTCATTTCGAGTTTTCGAAAGCTTTTAACAGTCAGACGTAAATATCGATCGTTGTCTCCGTGAGTTATTTTCCTGCCAATGGAAAACAAAGTGACCGCGTTGTCTTTTCGCCGTATGAAATATTAAAGTAGCTCCGGTTTTGTTCGGTGTGGCTGTGAACTAGCAGTGGCTGACAGCTGTCTGTCTAGTGTAGGTGCCCCACTACTTGCGCTACGGAAACTGTCGCCTGTCGCACGCTTCATCCACCACAAAGCCACAACTCTCAGAGCTGCGCAGTAAATACAACTATATGTACGTTTGTTTTGTTAGTTTGCTCTTAGTTCTTGTTAATTAATTTCTGTTTGTTAAGTAAACTTTAATATTGAACATAATTATGAAAGCTTCATGAACATTTTCGTTTATTTTTTTAATTGATATAAACTAGCGCTTGATTGCGATCCCACTTGATGGTAAGCACTAAATAAGAGCCTATAACTTGCCTTAATAACACATAATTGTTGAAGACATTGAATAATGAAATGAACAATGCCTAACGACTAAAATATTACTCTAACTTCGTTTCTTAACTAATACAACAATACAAAAGTAGTACTAATACAGTATTAGAGTAGTACACTGGAAATGTTTCGAACTATTTCAGTGCAACGCAAGACAAAGTTCTCGCCATCCATTTTCGTAGATTTCCTAAAATAAATCGTACAATTCCGGTGTAATATTTCAGCATTTCCATTGTTCGGCCGTTAGCCTCAGTTCCATGGTGTCGCGACGTCTACAGCGCTGCGACTTCCATTAATGAAGAGTCTAGACGTATTGTTAGAAAATAGCAGACTGCGTAGGCACAATGTCGATGTGTGCTGCTACAACACTTTTGTACCGGATGGTGGATATTAAAAGAAATGAGTTTTCAGGTTCATTTATTCATGGTGGACATCCCAGCCACACGTACAAAGCGTTTTGAGACCATATTCATTATGCGTACAGCTAAGGAGTGGAATTGCCCCCGGAGTCTGTGTTTCTTGATAGTTACCACTATGGATACAACCTAGGGGTCTTTAAGTCAAAGGCAAATAGCTTACTTCTTGGCAAACGTGCTCCATCGTTGCTTACCATCGGGCTTTGAGATCTTGGTCAAACGCGAACCAATTATAAAAAATATAGAAGATTGGCACTGCCAGTAACATTCTCCTCCCATAGTAAATTTTAGTATACCTTGGAAAGGGGAGTACCTAACCAGTTTATGCTGTCAGTACTAATAAGAAAGATGATACATATAATCATCACTTCACTTCTTTTTTATGTGAATTTTGCTTTGGTAGGTAAATTTATTTTTATTTTGCACTTTATCTTTTTCAGGTTAACTGCAGATTTAAATTTAGTGAATCAGCTCTGAGATTAGACTTTGGAGATTGCGTAATTTTAAGTTTAGGATGAAACTTGGTAGATAGAACTTATGTGCACCTATTCCATTTGGGACTCAAATAAAAACAGAAAAATAAATAAAAGCTTTGTTCTTTCATCACCGTTAACTGCTCACAAGTTGATTCATTTCAAGTCAGACCATAAAATAACGTTGCGCAAACGCATTTAGCCCGTTTCGTTTATTTCCATAGTTAATTGTGCAAAACAGGTCTATTTCTACGTCGATGGCGTTTCTTTAATCTTTTAATAGGTCCGCAGTTACACTGCAGCAATCTACATCGTTCATCTTATCGTAGATCTAACGTTGTTTTTGGCAGGGAAAGTAAATTATGTCTCGAATCGATTCGGTCCCACAACTCGACCGTCATTTACCAGAATCCGTTTCCTACAAAAATGGCGGTTGGCGAAATTGAAATTTCATGTTCAATTTGAATTCTCATCTGTTTGAAATGCTATCCGTCTGTATGCTGCTGTGAGCTTTATATTTTCACGCTTGCTGTACCTCACATTCGATGATACTTTTTTATTATTATTTATGGAATTATAAAATAGGCTCTCGGTGGAGCAAGAGACAGTATCACACTGATTAAAGCTCACCCTAGTTCCTTCAGTGGCTCTTTGCATTCCAGGGTTACAGTTAGTGTAATCCTTGGAATCTTTTAAAACAATCCCGCAGCCCACATACTATGTGGATGATTGTTTGAAACCAAAAGGGTGTTTCATTAGTCTGGCCTAGATTTTTCTTCACTATTTGATGATTTTTTTGCAGTAGTTTCCTCGATTACTATATGTATTAAACAGCACTCCTTTGCATATTGTGTCGGACGGGAATCTACGAAGCCCTACACTGACCGTGGTCCGACATGCTTTTGGCAGGTTTTATTTAAATTTTCTTACTGCTGAGATACAGGCCTTCTCCCTAGTCTCGAGAAGGACAAAACCAAAGAATCACCCTAGTACAAATATAAGCGTATAGGTACTACTCGCAGTATCACTATTAGTGGCAAATTCTCCTTTCCATTGTTCATACTAGTATACATTCTGAGTGCTCCCACATCCCCAAAGGTCAAATTAAATTTTCTAAGACTTTGTCCCACTTTCATATCAAAACCTTTTACATGTTTGCTTTACAAAGGAAGAAAATCCTTTTAAGCTTAATTGCTGGCACGTTCACCATCAATATAATCATTAGTTTACATTGTACTGTGTTCATTTGATATACTACCATAAGGTTTAAAGCTCACTGCGTACATTGTCTCACACGATCAATACTACCATTTATTATTTACACAAGTATTTTAGGACGGTTGCTTTTCGGCTTTTGTTAGCGTTTATGTAGTTTGAAAATGTGAACTGGACGCTAGCCACAAACGGCAGTATATATGACTCTCAATTAGGAGATTGGATCACGGCAAACAAGTTAGATCCTTCATTGCGCACATATCTTGTCTTTAAGAAACATGTACGCCTTATAAGAGACTTATTATATGATAAAAAACGTAAGTAAAGGCGTGCAGATAGGTACGACGGCTAAGAATTCCGGTTTTAAGGTCAAAGGCTGTTGTGTTGAAGATGGTAAATGAATTGAGAGCTCCTCAGCCTTCATCGTTGTAGAACCTTTCATGTTCTCGGCGCTTTTGGTTTTAATACTAATAAATTAGTTATATTAGGCAAATCAATTTAGTAAAAGGGATAAAGAATAATGATCTACTTATAGAAAAAAACTGTTATTAATTTACTTATACAGAAAGGATTCTGATAGTTTAATATTTGGAGTTTGTATCCAAGATATTTGCTGTTGACACCATGGATATTTTCAACTGGCTAAGAAGATAAATGTAACTTGTAGTGTTATATCTTCATGATTTTTGGTTTGAATGAGATTGTTGCGAATTCTCTGGAACGATATAGTCTTGTCTATAGGCGAAAGTTTGCACGTGTCTTTATTTTCCAGAAGGCATATACAAGTATGCAGCGTTTATCTTCAAGAAAAAGGGAAAGGGATTGGATTGAAGGCTGCTTAGTCAATGTATTTTTTTGTTGTATATAGGTATCCGTTTTTATTTTCTGCACTTTAATATTGATAATATATTTTTTGTAATTATTATTTTACAATTAGATTAAAAAAAATATATGTCAAACTTGTTTTAAGTTTGACATTACTTTTCTTGGTAGTAAGGTAATGTATAAGGCCTATATGTCCTTTCTACTTATATTATTGGCTCCTTATCAGTCATATGTTGAGCTACAAGAATATGAATACTGACTAATGCCTGCACAGACTAGACAGGTCCACACCTATCATTAAAAAAACTGATTACATGTTCGCATGGACTTTAAAATGAGAATTTGAACTTTGTTCGTTTGTTTCGGCATATCTTCTCAGGGTAGTAAGTTATGAAACCTTATGTTTCATAACTTACTACCCTGAGAAGTAGTAGTACTAGTTTAATTGTTGACGGAAAAATTGTCATGTAAAAGTGTTTCCAAAAGTTATTTGCAAAGTGAAGACTATTTATTAATATTCCTTTTCGCTTATACAACTGGGCTGATTTTACAAATTTGGCGCACGCATCTTTGGTGGAGACAGAATACTTTTTATCCCGGATGTTTCCTGGGGAAGTCGGGACTAGTCCCCTTAGTTACTTATTTTATCTTTTACCACCAGCTAGCTGTAACTAATATTGCATATAATAGCTTCATCAACATAAACACTTGGAGATTCCTCATAAGAAACACGCATATTATTCGATACCGTTTATACTCAACTCGGACCCGTTTATGACGAATCTGGTGGCACGCCGCAACCCACAAAAGCTGGCTCTGATGCATATATAATCGATATGTTGGCATGAGTCGCACCGTGAAGTATCCATGTAGGGTCATTACTATTCATCAGAGAAAGGGGTCAGTAGTCGCTTCGATTTCCATTGGCTCATAGCTCTTCTACCATGCTGATCACGCAGTGTCATTTGGCGAAAATTGGTACCTCGGAGTTGACGCATTCCCTTCACTTGGGTCATATCCGTCATTAGTTGAGCTTCGAACAATGACGTGTGTTGTGTTTGAGATCAGCGATTTTTTGTCGTCTATATAGGTTTCTTTTGTCTGAAGAAGCACGCCAAGAATATTAAGAATATTATAATTCTTAATTCTTTATGGTACACAACAACTTAACATAAATACAATGATTTGACAGTTCATGTACAAAGGTGAGCTTAACTCAACAATGAGTTTTCTCCCAGCAAACCTTAAGTAACAGAGAGAGATTACATAAGAGGGTAGAAAGCAGTGTACAATCTAAACCTACATAAATACGTCTAATATATACATACATAAATATATAATTATAATTGGTTAAATCTCGTTTGATTTTCGTTAATTACTTCAACGAAAAAGAAAATACGGCCGTTTATGTCGAAAACCTACTTCTTATAATAATTTATTTAATTCCCAATTAATAGATTAGATTTTATAAGCATTTTGTATCTACATACTTGTATAATTTTTCAAAGGCTGTTTTGACAAGGTTCTCCCCTTTCTATTTAAACCTCAAGTAATGTCGTCGAAGATTCTAGATGTGAATGTTAAACAGATTTTTTTACATACCGCTCGTTCTGATCTTTTCTGAACAATTTGAAACAAGCTTTGTAACTAAGAATTTCATGCACGTCCAAATAATTTACGATAGGACTGTTTTTCTTCAAGGCAATTTGTATTCTTGTAAAAAGGCATAGAAATCGGAAAGTGATTTACTTTCTCTTTTCCGGATCTACCTCTTTAATGTAAATAGAGCATTTTTTCTTAAAGTTTCAAATGAATTGCAAAAGTAATTAGCAGATATACGCCATTCTCAAGAAAACGAAATAGATGGAGGTGAAAATTATAGCTTTCTCAGAGAAGGCAAGTTTTTCAATCAATCAACATTAGGTACCTTTATGTAAGGTGGCTATTACCACAGTTACCACCCACTTACAAGCCAGCTAATTGATGTTAAAGCTATAGTAATAACATGGCGGAGGTGAGAATCAGTTGCGACCGCAAGAAACGATGAAAGCTTACAGAATACGGATACAACACATCTGATGGCACACTTCTTGCTTCTTGTAGTCCAATGTTTCCATTTGATTTGCATTTTTGGATTGTAAATAGTTGCTTCACAAAAATCAAGGCATAGAACCGAGAATAAACAGTTTTAAAGCTTTTGAGGAATCCTGACTTGAGAGATTAGATGATGCAAAGGTCTAGAATAACTGTACATACTTATAAAATATATTTTTTTTATAATCTTATGTCGATGACCATAAAAATAAAATTAAAAAATGTTTCCTCTATCAGTAATTTTAGCTACAAGGTAAACTGAAAATATTTTTAGATCATGTTTAAAAAAAAACTTCAAAAATATGCAAAAATTTCTTAAATGCATGCCGCATTTAAGAATTTTTTTGCATATTATATTTCTTCATTCAGTAGTTGTTTGTGAGACATTTCATTTTTATTAGCAATTATTAGTGCGTTCAAAGAACAATAATAGGAAGACAGTCTAAAAATGTCGTAACACAATAGAGAATTGTAGCAGGTGTATCGAAAGTGTGTCGATATCGAATAGATTTTCACTTGTTTTGGGAAACAAAGCCACGTCTGTTAGCCGCTCATGCGCCACACAGCTAAGTGGTAAAAGTGAAGCTTTTCTTTGTGCGTAACAGTAAGAAAGGCAAATAGACGAGTAGCCAAGTTCTTGTATCTTGAATCATACGAAACACAAACGTTGCGTTGTCCTACGATTTGCACAACGAATTGATGTTTATTGACGTACCCGTAACGCGATTATTGAATTAACGGATTTAGCGCTTATATTTGTTTCTGTGTTTTTTAGGAATGTACTTGCGTTTAGAGGTTTAGAAAGTGCTCGCACACCATTGTTGTGCGGTGAGAAAATTTTAAAGACTGCCAAATTAAGAATCGATGATAACCAAACACGGTGGAACCGGTTTGTTATTATCAACACTAGGCGGTATTAAAATCTCTCGTTTCACTCGACGACTCGTTGTGACCGTTAACGAACCCAGTATTCAAATTTAATTTATTAACATTTTCTTTCGAACTGTAACCCTTTACGACTTATATGTATAGAGCCTTCGACACAAATCTCCGTCTTTTTCACTCTACTGGAATTCAAATTACCTTATTGGCACGCCGTCGGACACAGGTAAAACCGGTATTATACGGTAAAAATGGAGACCCTCGACTTTGTGAGTTATTTAATTTGTTTGCTGGACAGTTTTCATTAGTTGCTTTATAGATGTACCAGTGATGACGTGTATGTTCGTCTCTCTCTCACGCACGCGTTCCTCGTAGTACTGTCTCATGGTCCTCCTCCCACTCAACGTGGTGGTTGCCGCGATGCTAGTACGTTACTACTCCAACAGTCGACGGCGGACGGCCGCGAGCGTTCTCCGATATAATCACTAATCGAAATTAATTTAATTGTAAATGCGGTAACACAAAACAATAAAAGTGATAATCATAAATGAAAAGTAGTCGACAAGTATGAAAAAGTTGTAACAAAAGTAACAGAAAGCAAGTGAACAGCAGTAGAAGGAATAATAAATTAGATTAAAAAGTTTTTGTGTTTAGTGTAAAGTGTCAGTCGTGTTTCTATAACTTGGTGTTATTTAAAAGATTGCAGTAAATGAAGCAATATATCCTCCGAGGCAGAAGAGTGCCAGCGAATAAGGTACGGCAAACCGGATATTGTACTAGTGCCTAGACAGTTGTTTGACTAGTTTAGTATAATAATTATAGTTGCTATCAGAAGTAGAAAAATGATTTCTAACTTTTTATTTTTGTGAATTTGAGAAGAAATTTTTACAAAGGCGGCTCGAATGCATCACAAGTTCAGTCACGCGACGTTTAAATATTTGTAGATGAGATAAACATTGGTGGTCGGGTGCACGCCGCTGCACCCCCGTGTGTGCACCAGGTGTGCTGTCAACAGGTGGACTCGCTTCACTAACACGTATGTTTTCATCATTAAACCTAACATAAAGAACTTGAAAGATCCTCTGCAGAGGATTGCAGTTCTCAAAGTTATCTGTTTATTTCTTAAATTAACTTCCAGACACGCACTTGAATAGAATAAAGTGCAACTGATATGTTTTGAGAATGACCCAGTTTTCAGCAAACTCAATATCAAAGGTTATCATAGTTATTTTGTTGCCAAGAAAAGTATTAGGGAAACCACAAGTTTGAACATGACCGCAGCGACCGCATCAGGAAATAAATCTTTTGCCACCAAAAACCAAATCATCAAAATGAGAAGATAATTTGCAATGGGAATATAATCCCGTATTATAGTAACTCTCAACGCTAAAACTAGACAATAATTCGCGAGCACATGGTCAATTGGCTATAGAATCAGTTTTTGCTACGAATTTCACGGTTCATACTTTTTGCATTGCCGAACACATGAGAGACTTCATTAGGTACCCGTATTCAAAATTGATTCTTTATTCCACTGATGACTCACTATTTGTGACAATTCAGTTCCTATCATTATAGGTGAAATAATTTGCAAACATTTGGGTACATCATCATCAAACACGGTGAGGCCAAGCGATGTGTCATCGGCTGCAAAGTACGGTATTTATCACTTGTAATATTCAACCTCCGAGAGGCCTGACGTCAATTTGTCTTTGAAGCAGGTAGTTGAGCGGACCTTTCGCAGCCAAGAGTTTTTTGTCTCCAGACCTTTGTTCGGTATTGAATGACGGTAGAACATTCAAAGCCATAAGACTTGTTTGGGAAGCACTTGTTACTATGAAACCGCCTAATATTTACATTCATGACGTTATGGCTATTTCTGAGAAATAGCTTGAGACATTGACATTTGCGCTCTCGAAGTAAATTCACAATGTCTTGTACTTTTGCAATCCCTTACAGATTGGATCCATACTTTGAAAGTGAATTATTTGTAACAAGTCAATGTTATGAAATTACTTTTCATTCTTTGAGATTGAACATAAGATACGAACTCGTAGTAAAGGTTGCAAAATTGTGCAACTCTAATAACTATGATTGAATAAGGTGCTTCTACAATGCATACAGCACCCTTGAGCACAATGTAGAATGTGCAAAAGATATCTATCGCCAAACAAGTCTTTTAAAGAAATAAAATGATGTGAAATGTTTGATGAAGTAATATATTCGCTTGAAAACGGGCGTTAAGAAAAAACAAACAATGCAGAAAGGGTTTTTGACAACACAAACAAACAATCTTGGACACTGTTCTTTGTAGCATTTGGAACTTAATAATCAAAGTAAAAATTCAATCTGTTATAAAATAACACAACATCTAGAATGACAAATTTATAGAAGGTTTTGACAACATCATAAATATATAAAAAAAAATCTTTGTCTCGATGAAATATAGTTTGGAAAAGAATTTGATAGAAATCCTCGAGCGAATGAATTTGATAAAGGATTTATCAAAGAGGCCATAAGAGGCACTTCCGTGGATCACAGCTGAGGCAAGGTATGGGTTGTAGTGGTATGTCCCCGCCCCTCGTGTCCTACCCCGCAGGGTGAGTGGCCTGCGCGCGCGCCCGCACGCCGTCCTCCACAACGATCAACTCAACAAAAAACTTTCTTTCCTTTTCCAGTTATGCTGCATTTGTTTCAACAGTCATTTGAATATCTCCAGGGCACCAATTTGGTTAATGATTTAAATTAGTTTTTGGTACAAATTGATTTGCCCTTGCCTGTTCGAAATCGTCATCTTTTTTGTTGCTTCCAAATTATCTTTTTGGTGCGGTTACCGTAAAGGTTAGGTTTCCTTGACAAGTATCACGAAATACAATATTTGATTATGCACATCTTGAGTGCCGAATATCAATCATCAAGGTAGATGAAAACAGTTCGTGTCATACATATTCATAATACACGAGAACACGATATTTATGATCATATACCTTCATCTCGACAATTTACTGGCTCGTTCTCAGTGCGGATATTGAAAAAAGTTGCAGCGGTTGCTTGGCTAGGTAACTTGCCTTCATCCTTACACCGCAAGTAGTTTTTAATAAGCTGGATGTTATTTGCAGTCGTAGCAAATATTCCGTTCCTTTATTGGCTAGAGTCTGTGAGGTCGCTGAGCAATCTGTTCTTCGACATTTAACGGATGGCACATTGCGCAGATTATTGCGAAGCATTCTAAGCGTGAAAAGACTATCGGAATTCAGCAGACGACGTCTCCCTCCTATCAAATCTTAATATCTTTTAACGGAATCTCTGCTGTTGTTTCAGTTATATCGTTGACATATTTGGACCCTTAGTAGTGGAGTTTCTTGCTGTAAATGGAATGATTTATGCTTGAAATATTTATTGTCTTTAATTCAACCGAAAATCTTAGTTCTTCTTTTAGGAATTTATTGTTTACATTGAAGCATTTTTTTTTCTATTTTACTGAAAGCCATTAAAAGTTTCTGGTGTAAATAATTGCTCATTTCAAGCCAAGCCTTTATTAAACCAACCATAAAGGAATACTTTAGGGTTTGTTGGGTAAAGACTTCGTTCGCTGTTATTATTTCGTTGTTGTCTTACCAAAGTTTAGTATTCCCATTAATAAGCTGACAATGACAATGCTGTTTGTATAAAACTTGTTAAGAATTATGTATTAGATTTTGCTCGGAAAACTGCCGCTTGTTTCCTAGTAAAAGTTCAATATTTGAGGTCAACTGGTATCAGATATTTCCTATTTTACAGCCTCAGGAGATTAGCTTCCTGCTTCAACATTGGAACTTGGATTAAACACTTGATTTCCTAGAACGAAATGTGATCTCGACCCTTTAAAGCGTTTCAAGGCAATAAACTGATAGACGATCTCTTGCATGCAAACATGTGTAAAACCATACGAATCTATTGTTAGTGCCCATAACATGCAAACTGTTTTACGGCATTGTTTACTCGTAATTCTACGGGTATATATACGTATATCTAATTTAATCATCGTCTACGACATTCTCCATTACGATCGCTTAATATTTTCTTAGAAAAGCGAGGAAATAGCTTGTAAATCGAATGTTCGTAGAATAATACTTGAGGACGAGTAAAGACATAAAAGGTGTTTGCATGAGTGCACTTTAACTTTAGAGCTTTCTGGTTTCGTGTGGTTTAATGACACTATTACTTATGTAATTGTGAATTCTTGGATTAATTAAATGAGCATTGATGTTAGGATTCGCAAGTACGTTTAAGATGATAATTAATTTTCCAGCTTTAATTAAATAGATAGAGACTATACTCTTTTCCAAATTCTAGATGATACGATTGAAATAAATCTAGCAAGAATCTTGGCACACATATTATCCATTATAACTCCAAAATATGAGCTATGCACGTTAAGACGGATCTTACAGTACATCAGCGTGGTATGCAGTTAGGTGACCGGTCGATAGGTACTGCAGCCTGCGGTGCTTACGTAACACCTGCGACCGAGAGGGCACAGCCGGAGAGCCGTTTATCTCAACACTATATACAGTTACAAAGTTTGCCTTACACCCACTCTACACAAGGCTGTTTACATTATAAACTAGGGCCCTAACATTAAACCTGCTGACAACACACGGCTGAGAGATGATAAGGATTGTGTCAGAATGTCAAAGGGATTTTGAGCTTGCCTGTTACGAAATTTTAGACTATGGTAAAAATTCTCTGAAAATTTTATGAAGGCGGTTATTAAGGGTTTGTACCTGCATTTTAGTGACCGTAAATAACGTGTAGAAGTTAGTTTTTGTATAAACAAGGATGTTTTGGTTTTCAAATATGTGACTGTATCAAGATATGACGTGAGCTTGAATATATTTATCCGTGTAGTTCTTACAGGATGGAATTTTTGAGTGAGAAATGTATAATTATAATGAAAGAAAAGGGAAAGAAAAAAAAGTGTTACGGCAATTCCAAATAAAACTAGACGAAGGCAGAAAAATAGGTTCTAAACCAAAAATATGTGAAAAGAAATAGAGAGCAGAATTTCACTTCCAACACTAAACTAAACTATTTAATCGAGCAGTATTAAAACGGTTTCGTTGTTATTTTGTCTGCGCTCAACACTGCAATCACAGCTTAATGCTAAAGTTCCTTTGCTTCTTCTTGGCTTAGGTACTAATCTCTGTTGATTCACTGCAGTTTAAAAGCTAAATCGAAAGGTTATTGTGTTAAAGATTGGTTCTTAGTAGTTAAGCATTATTGTCTGAGTAATCATGACCTATAATCGGTCGTTTGGCCAAAGCCACTTAAGAATTCAACGGTGTTATATTTCGTGGAAGAAATGAAGGGTCGCGTTACTTGTTATAATAAGGAGCGCGTTATGTTAGATATTTTGTTATGATAACACTAAGAAATGCTGACGACGGTTGGCTAGACGACGTACCCAAACTTTATGAGTTATTAAAATTTACTAGTATTGCAGCCTTACAAACCTTAGAGTGCTAATGCCGCAGTTCACACGGAGCCTACAAATATCGCACTGGTTTTTATAAACTATTTTCATTGCATTGCTTACAACCGCACTCATGTTTGTACAATGATTGGATATGACTCAATTTTATGTCGAAAATGAGATGTTTAAACAAATCTGAATTCAAACATTTCGGTGGGCTTGACCAATACCTCACCAGAAAGCGACTATGTGGTCGATGTGGGAGCACTGTTACCTTAAAGTAACCTATTCACTCTTGACTGGGTTGGTAGCTATCAGGGACATAGATTCTGGCTGGAAATTCACTCCCTGGTTGTAGGTACGCAAAATGAATGAGTGTTCCCAAAATGTTTTGTGTGTATAATGTACATGTGACGGTGGAGCAACGTTGATGATTCTTGAGGTTCTTGTAAATGTTTCAATTTTCATCACTCCAAAGATTTCAGGGTGTTAAGAAACACAAAATTGTTTGCATTTCGCGGGTGTTGACTTAAACTAGTTACAAAATGTAACAACACTTACAAAACCATCCTATAAAAAGGAAATTATTCGCCGGAATGAAGATAGAACACGACAATTCTGAAATACCTCTTAAGCAAAGAATTTTCGTAATCAGCGCCACAGAGTACAAAAATGTAGCCAGAAGTCTAAATAAACGGCCCATAAAAACGTAGATAAAGCACATAATTTCTTAGTACTGTAGTTATTATTAGTCGAAGTACTGTGTGTGACAATGACTTTCATCTCTCACGATTCTATGTCACTTCGTCTGGCTGACGTGACGATGTTATCTATGGGAGCACGTAGGCTACCGGTTATAAAATCTAATTCAAATACATATTTAATGTTAGGTTTCACTATCCAACTATTATAGTAAATGGAAATGAAACTAAAAAAATATTTTTTAGGCTAATGGATTTCATTTTTTTGGGTGAAAGCGTAGTTAGTAGGTCAATTTTTTTTTTATAAAATAAAAATGGAGATTTATTTCTCATTATGTAATTTACTGTAAACCTTTGTTACAACAATCTTAATAGCTTTTGAAACGGTAAATCATTTCAAGCCAGTAAAAGTTAATGAAGTATTAAAATTTTACCTTATTTCTACCGGTTTATTCAAGTTTATCAAAAAATTACGCCACTCCCGGTTACGTAAGGGTACTGCTACATAATTACCTTCTTACAAGAAATGTAATGAAGTCAGTCGGTCTCGACTGTGTCAGTGAGACTATAACTTTCTTCTCTCACGACTTTTGTCTCAATTCGCGGCATGCGTGTTGCTTAAATTAAGTACACAATTATACATGCCTGCACGTAGAATAAATGGGCTTATCTAATGTAATAAAAATTATATTTAGATAGCTAAAAAAATAGTTTTATAAGCTCAAAATCATCATCATCGGTCTTTTTAGTGTTCCCACTGCTGGGACACAGGCCTCATCTCTAGGAGGGGAATGGGCCATAATCCACAACGTGGGCCCAGTGCGGATTGGTGGATGTCACATGTCTTCGAAGTAAGTTCGAAATAGTTACTCAATAATATCCACACCTACCAGTGTGATTAGGGACTGAAATTCTCTATAGGATTCTGTATTTTCTAATATATAACCCGGCAGTGTTTAAAAATCAATAGTAAATTGCGTACTTCTAGGTAAGTTTCCTCCATCGTTGACCATATCAGCGCTTACCAATTAACATAAGGTTATATTGAACAAACGCATGCTTTTTAAAATTTAAAAAAGAACGACGACCCAAAGTGACATTTCTAACGAATTTTCCACGAACACGAATCTAATATCAACTTTCTGAATATTGTATTAACATGACGTTACGATCTAGCAGGTGGTGTGGATGTTACTCAAAATACACTAGTCGTCAATAAAGTCTCTAATGCGATATTAAGTAGAGATAGTAGCATTTCCTCGTCATACTCATAATAAAAATAGCAGTTAAGTTAATGTCTTCGGCAAGTAAAGGCTGACAATTTGAAGACGTACAGTCTGCAAAACAAGTCAAAACAGCTACTGTATTAAAAGTCGAGAAGTCACAATGCATACTTGTTTCAATTAGCATATATTATTATGAAAATGTCTCGAGCATTTTGCGATGATGAATACAATGTCTAATGAGTTTGAAATTAGATTTAATGATGATGAAAATTGCAAAATATTTTTACGTTGTTTTGCTAACCATACCTACCTCCAGCTACTTGAAATTGACGACGACAACCGTTTTGTCCAAATTCACAATAACGACAATGGGCTATACTTAGTAAGTACATTCATAGTTAGAATTGTCATGAAAATTTAGTTAAAACCACCTTTTTACTTCGGATAGTCGGTTTTGTCACTCAGCATTAGATTAGCGAGTTTCGTCGAGTGCTTTCGACTTGAGAGGCCTCTCGTTGAGGAACGATAATCTCCTGGTCTTAAGTACCTCGTACCTATTGAATTATGACGAAATTCTGTTGAGCTTCAACGTGTTCCGAATACACATTACTATTCTTATCTCTGTTTACGTCAATTGAAGCCTTTGTTATTACCAAGTCGGTTGTAGCATCCATTCATATACGAACTACATTTACCTGTTGTACCGCATATTGTGATTAGGTATTATTAGTGTGTATAGAATTGCCGACTGCTGAACAAGTAGGTTTGGAACATAGTCACGTTTTCGCAATTTATGACGAGCGTGTTCGATGTTGAAGTCTATATTTTAGGCTCCGAAAATATTGTTTTATTGCTAATAAAATGTTTGAATTATTTTACACTAGCGACTTCCAGCTTCGCATGGGAATCACATATCTTTGAAATGCTTGATATTTCTCTACTATAATATGGGTTTTTTATACACGTCAACTTTCCTCACGAATTACACTGTCAGTTGGTGAAAACCATTATGAAAATTAATTCTGTAGTTTTTGAGTTTATCGCGAACAGACCGGTGCGGTGGAGACTATTTTATAATATGTTCATAAAAACTAAAAATAACTTATTTGATTTATGATAATAAAAGCACAATATTTTTCTTTCAGAAATACAATTTTCTATTAATTGTTACTGGTAAGCAGAGAAGTGGTAGCCGGGTGGTTACGGCCTGCTTAGAGGCTTATATGAGAGCAGTGGTGGCCGAATGGTGACGGCCCCGACTTGCGTGTAGTAGGTCGCGGGTTCAAACCCAGCCAGGCGCATTACTTTGTGTAATTTATTTCATCACCACTGCTCTCAAAACGGTGAAGGAAAACATCGTGAGGAAACCGGCATGTCCTAGAACCAAAAATTCGAAGACATGTGACATCCACCAACCCGCACTGGGCCCGCGTGGTGGATTACGGCCCATTCCCTCTCTTAGAGAGGAGGCCTGTGTCCCTGCAGTGGGAACATTAAAAAGGCTGATGATGATGATGATGATAGAGGCTTAAACCCAGACAGGCGCATACATAGTATAATTTATTCCATCACCACTGCTTTCAAAACGGCGTAGAAAACCATTGTGATGAAACTAATATGTTCTAGAATAAAAAATTCGAAGACATGTGACATCCACCAACCCACACTGGGCACGCGTGGTGATTTTTGCTCATTCCATCTCCTAGAGAGGATGCCTAGTCCCAGTAGAGGGAACTTAGGGCTGATTATGCTTATACCATATTTTATCACACAAAGAAAAAAGTATGGCATTCTGAAGAATGCCATAATTTTTTTATAGACTTGTATGTCAAGTTGACACTCATGAGAAAATGTTTCTTACAATAACATACAAGCATAACGAACACACACAAATGTATAAAGCTATAAAGACAAAGTTTCAATAGCCTATTACCACAGTCTAAAAATCATACAGTCGTCCAACGAAGACGTCTAGACAGGGCAATCGTGCGGGGTGTGAGGGGCGAGACGCGGGTAAGCCGATCCCGAACTGCGAACAAAACGATGTTAGTGTGATGTTAGTAGTTCGGGATACGTTATTCAGGGCTAACGCGTGATTATTTTTTTGTTTATTTTTACTTTTTTTATTATTTTAGTTACATTGTTCTCACATCATAGTAGCGACAAAAATATGTAACCTATATATCTGTAAAACACAACATGATTAAAAACAGTGTTCATGGAGTTTCTTGCACATTCTTCTCCATTGAGACCTACTTTTTGGAATGTGCAATTAGCGTCATTTTTTTCCTGACAGACCGACTTTATGACATTTCAAAAGTGCCTGTAAAAGTTTATTTGAAATAAATGCTTTGAAATTGAATAAATAAATAATTTCATAAATATTGTTTATTTGTGACAACCCTGGCCGATGAGTTACTGTATAAACAATGTCGGCATTTTACACAACATCATAGGCGTCGTCCTACTGTATGATTTTTTATACTGTGCTATTACGATTATGAGCCCTAAAATTGTTACGATGCTCACAAAATGTTCATGCCTACATTATTAGGTACTTATTAATAGTGAGTCTGGCCTGAAAATCTCCTTCAGTTACGTTCGTAGTGCTGCAAATCATACCATGATTAGAACTCGCGAGGTTGCCAAGTGGGTCATAACTGCAGTTTGTCACAAAGTAGGGTAAAACTTATTAACCACATGCTATTTGGCTGCGAAATGTAAACACGAACTGCTCATTGTTAACTTGGGAATATTGTTGGGTTATAATAATGATATATTCTATGTGACTACTTGAATATATTGTTGTGGGTATACTATATCTATATACCTAAATGTTATTGCTATGATGAGATCATTTAACCTTCTAAGTACAGTATTTGATTACCAATGAAGATCTGTGTTTGTTTTGCAGGGACTATTTTGTTGACCCTTTTAACAAAGATCTGTGTATATGAACATAAAACTAATATGTTCTTTTGTGATGAATTAGGCTCAGATTTTGGAAAAATACCATATCTACTTAATTGCATTAGGCATATTTTCTAAATCACAGTTAGATAGGTATTACAACCAAGAGAATTTAAAAGTCGAATTAAAACAATTATACTATTAAGGTTTTACAGTAACCTACAGTGGAAATATGTTTAATACTTTAGTCATGGCACAAGACGAGATCCTAGTGGCTATTTAACTTTTGAGCCCCAAACGAACGCCGGCTTTCGAACACCTAATGTTATTTAATTTTGTCTGTAATAAAAATACAGAAAAAATAAAATATTGTCGAAAGGTAGATTAGCAAGGAAATTTTAATGTAGACATAGGCATAATTGTCTTAAAATGTACAAACTGGTCACATATCAAACAGTATAACTTGACACGCTAAATTTCAAAGCAAGTAAAACGATCCTCCACGTATCATTTCCCATCATCCGCTTCCGCTTGCCACTAAGCTCACAGTCTCATGCACCAGATGGGGTGCTATACTTAGCCGGGGACTGCAATACAAATTCATTAGTAATTCAAACCCCCTGTCCGGCTGTGGACTGCGACAGGCCAAATTGATTGATTGATTGAAACGTTGCTCGATAATAATAGACTATTTTACTAACGTTATCGGTTCGTTCGTTTAGGTAAGTAGGTAGGTACTTAGTTAAGAGCCAGTTGTAGTTACTGAGTATTTTGTATGGTTGTGGTCCTGTAACATCGAATTTATTTTCGCTCCGGGCCTTGGTACAGGCCATAATCCGGAGCGAGCAAGAGTGGCAGGCGATCACCTCCTTCTGCGAAGCAGTAATGCTAGCAAAGAAGGAGGCCAACCGCATAAGGCAACGGCGCTCACGTCCCGGACGCCGCCGGGATTCCGATCCTTCCTTCCGATTTGGTAGTTCGCCGTCCGGTTGTCTGATAACAGCCCGGACTAAGCCGTCGACGGCACGCTATGTACGCGCGCCTCAAGGAGTTGACAGCAAATGTAGAAGCAAATGCAGGGCCGAAGCCTACCGGTCTAATTTCTAAAAGGGAGCCAGATCCTTTTAAAAAACAAGCTTCATTATTTTAGGTAATTTTAAACTATTTCTGTGACGGAACCTCGTAGATATACACATTTGAAATCGTAAGTTAGGGTGAGATTCATGATTATTTTTTATCGTGCCATCTAAATTATATCGTATTTAGATTTTTAGCCAAGCCAAGGTTAATTACAAGTTACAAGTCAATTTTACTAAAAAATATTTTTTTCATGGCGTACTACTTTATTTTTCTGGATTTCCATAGGTTAAAAAAGTTCAAACTAAGTACAACCTCGCCTTAAATCAATCATTGTTGTTAAAAAGCACGCACCGGCGCGTGTCGGGGCATTTTGTAATGAATTATGTATTGTAGAGCATGGCCAAACTTGTCCTTGCATACCAGCCAACATTAGCTCAAGTAGGCTACAAATTAATAGAATAAAATGTATATTAATTTGACTTACTGCCTTTGTATAATGGAGCTCGATGTAGATCTTAACGTAAGTGCTATAGATCTTATCTGATTATGTGTTAACATTGAACGTCATAAATTTTATGTTTGTATGTCCGTTAATTATCCATTTATTTCTTCATCTTACATCTTTAAGAGCTGTGGTAGCCAAGTGGTAACAGTCCCAACTTAGAGTTGTAGGTCGCGGGTTCAAACCCAGCTAGATTACTTTGTGTTATTTATTTCATCACCACTGCTCTCAAAACGGTGAAGAAAAACATCGTGAGGAAACTGGCATTTCCTAGAACCAAAAATTTGAAGACATGTGATGTGACATCCATCAATCCGCATTAGGCCATTCTATCCTAGAGAGGAGTAAAAAGGCTGATGATGATGATGATGACATCTTTAAATACCTCTATTAGTACAGGTTTTGCTTTGTAGTTCTCAATACGATAAATACGCTTATCCTAATATCTTATATTGTAATGTAGTGAGTTCCTATAAGAGTGATCTCATACTGATATAATGAATGTGAAAGTATATCTGTCTGTCTGTTACGCTTTCACAGTTAAACTACTCAGACGATTTTGATTTTTGGCACGGACTAAACTGGAATCCCATAGAAGGATTTAGGCTACTTTTTGTCTGTCTTCGACATCGACTTTGCGTTTACAAAACAATCACCAACGATGATACCAGCGCAGTCGAGAGCAAATGTTAGCAGCTTATATTATAAATAGTTTCTGTCAGCAGATCGGATCTCCAAGATAAATGTATTCGGTAGTAGCAGGGTGATCCCCAGACACCTTAGGCACAGGCTTGCAGATGTCGAGCAATGGGTAACTCACCAATCAGTAAACAACAAAACACAACAAAGTACACTAAAGACCTCATCATCGTTGTTGAAATCTCTATGGTCCGGACTAAGCGTTTCGAATCGCTTTGTCGTTTATATCGATGGACTGGAACAATTTGCCTGCTGTGGTCTTTCCATCCGATTATGATTTGGGTGTCGTCAAGGCTAGAGTGAATAGGCTCATAATAAACTAATACGCTTCACCATGAACGATTGCACGCTCACTCACTGCTTACCTTCAGGTGGGATCGCAGTCAAGCATTAGTTTATATCAGATTTAAAAAAATCAAATTGTTTTAATAAAACTAAAATTTCAACAAGAAAAACAGTTTCACACTGACAAAGGTTTTTAGACTTTTAACTGTCGAAAAATAGAATTAAGCCCATAATACTTTTCGACGGACAAAAGTCAAAAACCATATCTGTTCCCTTCGACATTCGTGACTGGCTCATTGCCACCTCGGACTGATCCCTTGACAGTTGACAGTATTAGTGCCCCGGTATAAATAACCGGTCAATCTTGTAATTAGACTATGTTTGAACAGAGTGCCATGTGGCATGTTTATGTTCTGGATTGTGCTAATGGACTGAATGTGCATTTTGAAGTTGAGGAGATTTATGTCACGTTTCCGTGCGGAATTCAGATTAGCTGACAGTTATGAAAAAGACCAAGTGAATAGGTTACTTCTAGGTACATGACGATCAACCCGCACTGGGCTCGTGTGGTGGATTACGGCCTAACTGTCCTAGAGAAGAGGCCTGAGTCGCAGCAGTGGGAATATTACAAAGGCTGATGATGATGATGAGGTATAGGACGGCCGTTCTAACTTGGCGAGCCTGAAGGCTCTGCGAAATGAAGTACTTACTTGTGCACTCGGAAAAAAATATTTTCAGCCATTCGAGCGTATAAACATACACACACTCAAATTTCACCTGTGTAATATTAGTGTGATATGTATACTGTAGTCGTACTTTAAAAAGCCTAGGATTTTGATAGATTAGATGCAATTGAAACACTGCACTAGGTACATACTATATACAACAATAGAATCTTATTTACAAAAGTAACAGGTGTGTTCGCTGTAGTCTAGTCGTGCCGTAAAGAGGTTCGTGCCTTTTATTATTTCAATGCCCTAACCGCGTTCACAAATGAAATAACTTCGATCATAATATGGACTATATTTAAGGGCCTTATCATACTAGCTTTGGCAACACTGGCTTTGGAAACACTGCTGTTGGCTTTATTTCTTCGAAGACGCCGGAGACGAAAACGAAAGCATCGACGAATTTAAATCTCGTTGCGCGTCCGCTACAAATTCGCTGCGCATACGTGGCGTGTTCGTTGTGTGTTCGCGACGCATTCGTTGCGCGCCCGCTCCGCTTTGAAGACGCTCGCAATCCGCTAGTATGATAAGGCCCTAATAGCTCAACACTATTTACGTTTACTGACCTCCACTGTCATAACTTTACGATAAATTAATTTAATAGCAACTTTCAGTATATTAAAATATTGGCATATCCATGTTATGTTAATCGATGTTTCAATCGATCATGTTCGTTGACACCGAAGTGTGACATCATACAGGTGGGGTTGGTATGCCTGCATCGTCAGTATAAAAGCGCTGATCCCACGCAGATCTATTCAAATAAGATCCGTCATAATACCAACATAATAATACCAACATAATAATACCATAGAGTTAACGGGTCCTTCTAAATTCAATTCATCTGTAGTCCTTTGTTCTTTTTTTAAATCAAGAGTAAAATACTAGCTCAGATTTTTTATCGTCTACTAGCTTTTGCCCGTGACTTCGTTCGCGTAGAAGTATTTTTTTAAATAATATATAGTACTACTGTTCCGCTACTATTAGTCATAGCGTGAGGTTTTATAGCCTATGGACTATCCTTGTTGATGGCGAGCAATGGGTAGTTCGCCGTCCAATCGTCTGGTAACCGTTCGGACCAAGCCCAGTCGTCGACGGCGCAGACTGTTCCCGCGCGCCTCAAAGAGTTGTCAGCAAACTGTAGGGACTCTGCAGAAGAGTCGAAGCCAAATGGAGCCAAGGGTTTGCGTCTGAAAGGAAGGCTCTGGCCCTGGTATGTACGGCAACGTAGGAATGGGGTAGGTTGTTTAGTCAGTGAGAGTCTAATACTGTTTTCCGCCCCACTGAAGGATCGGATTCATCATTTGATTATTTTTACCTACCATAAAAAAAAACCGGCGTTCTACCAAACAAACAAACTCTTAAGCTTTATAATATTAGTTCAGATGAGATTGAACGCAATGAAGTATTATCGAGTTGATTCTTTCCATTTCCATTTTAATCAGGGCTTAGCACCGATTTCGTTTATATCGGCCGTATCTAAATGTATGAGTGTTCTAACGACCAAGAAATACGAGTCAAAGTGGACACTTGAACCTTATTGGTGTCGCAAACCCTTTTGATATTGTATATCCTTTTAGTGATACGGTGCGAAATGTTTAAATTTTCGATTAGACGGCTAAATTTTGATATCGTTTTAACTCCGTGGAGAGTCGATACAGTAACAACACTATCGATTTGTAAAGATGAAATTAAAAAATAATGTACTTTTTTTCTAAAACACACATAACAACAACACAACACAACAACAACTACAACAATAACACACAACACAACTACATATTAATACACAACTATGTATTAATATATGTACATATTAATATTCAGTTGTTGGTCGATGCGTCTTAACTACCTATAGGTCATTGGACTCGATCAGCTGATGTTTACTTAAAGAAATTAATTTCGTACTTGCCTATAATAATTCTTCAACATTTTGCGGTCTATATGAATAAAAATGGTTGAAATGTCTCGGAAAATGTTAGCATGTGATTATGTTTTGTCTTTCATCTAGATTAGTTTTGGTTCGGTGTGTTGGCTATTTGTGTGATGGCTATTAAGTTATATAGCAAATTGTACAAGACTTGTTATAAGTAAGAGATTGTATGATAACCGTGAAAAATATAAAAATATATTTTTATTTTTTAAGAGCCGTCATGAAAAGATTTTTCTTCATAATAGCTTTAATGGCGGCCAAGAGAAAACCGTTTCTTAAAAAAAACGTATTAAGAGAAAGCTTAAATAAAAAATAAAAACACGCTATAATATTTTGTTGTCTACGGATTTAAAGAGACTTGAGTGTTGTGAACCAGTTTACTAAATGTAGCTAGTTCGGTATGTTAATGGAGTTGATAAAACCCACATCAACGTCGACGCATCCGTGTCGATAGTGCTATGAAAGTTTGTCAGACAACCAGGCTGAGAAGCTACAGACACGACTTTATTTGGTAATCTGTGTGATAAGTATTAATTTTGGTAATAAAGCAGAAACCTCCTTTCTATACTCTCCGATATTGAGCTTTAAATCCGACACTAAACGAAATTAAAAAAAAAATCGATAAATTTAATTTCACGGTTCAGTTTCAATAGTATCGTTTAGAGGTAGCGCTTGTAGTTGGTCACGCCCCCTATTCCCTTATTCGGACGTCATCTCAACAAAGGAATTGTGCGGAGCGGGAAACAGTGTCAGACTCTTACTGACTAAACAACCTACCCAGTTCTATCCTTGCCTTGATCCTAGGGCCCTGGTAATACGCTTTTGCATCATGTCTTGGTCCCAGTAGGCTTCGAACCTGCTGGGTACCTACAATTTGCTGAAAACTCCATGAGGCGCGCGGGAACTGTCGACGACTTGGGCTCAGACCACTCTGGTACGTGTGATCGAAGTATATAATATTATAACTCTTTCGAACAATTGTGCACCCGGGGATGACCGTTTCTTTATTAACACTATTTCTTGAGGGTTAGCATCATTGCCTATCTCTTCGTTACTATTTGCTGTTATCACAAAACTCATTTCATCTTCCTTTCAAACCGTATCATCTTTTACACAATCCCTCCATTCTTTTCAACCATTTTTTAAAATGTTTTATGGGATAAGAACGGTGAGAAATACATCCAAGGCAGTATTTTTGTTACATTATAAGATTGATACGAACGGTTTGTTTAAAATGTATGTCAAATCGTTATCGTAAATACACTATTGTTTTATTGCAATGCATGCCATTATTTAGATTCAGATTGTTATTTATTTAAATACATGCTAACATCTGAATCTTTGTTTCCTACTAAAATTACAGAAAAAGGTTCTCAAAAGTTTTTTTTTTAAGTTTTCTTGTTCTTAGACTCAATCTCATAAAAGCAGAATACCACTCGCTGATTAATTATATAATCACGACAATGAAAAATCTTACAAACTATAACATCTAAAAACTTAAAATTTGGCAGGTAGGTTCCTTATGAGGTGCAAACATCCACTTAGAACGAATTTTACGAAACGTCACCCCTAAGGGGGTTCATAAACCGCCTTTAGATAGATAGATATACTCTTTATTGTAGGTACACCATAAATACAATTTGGTACATTAGGAGCTTACAATTACTAAGGTGTTACAATGGGCAAAGCCGCAGGCAGAAGCTAGTTGTCTGTAAGGTTAGTAACAAATATTAAAGTTTTGCAATATGCCAGACGGTTAATAAGCTCAAGGTGGACTTGCACCTAATTAAACTCATTCAATGGTTGATTAATAGCACGGAACTGATTCAAAGAAATATTTCGACTTGAGAAAGTTGTGAAACATTCGTTTTCTTATTAATCCGCCAAGTACGTTTACTTAGACAAGAATTATTTAGTAGCCAGATAGTTTTTATTGCTGAGAACTTGCTGAGAAGCCATAAAACATAAATCCACTTGCTCAAAATTAAAAGTAATACGTTTACTTTTACAACGATCGCCTCGTAAAATGGAATGTCTCAATAATCATGTTACGAAAGCATACAATTTTAAATTATATAATTTTATTAATGGATATGTAATAAATTTCATCTGAAACAGATTTTGTAATATGTCATTAACCTAAAATACAATTTACAATAAAAAAAGACAAACAACGATTTAACAAAAGTAAATATTGCTTGATTACAAGGAAATGTCACTCGGAGCTTTCTTTTGTTGTCTTTAAAACAAACATTCACCGTTAATTTCTGGTTTGTCCCATTGTTTTTGGTTTAGTGAACTCGTGGAGACAGACGTGGCTTTTTTTGTTTGAAGTTCCGACCTGTAAAACGTAACTCTACACTGGCGACCGGCGGCCGGCGGCCGGAGGGCACTACAATCGCGACAGCAACTCAACAAAACAAAACTTATTGTGAACACTCTCTTTGTCAAGTTTTCATGGTCTGCCGGTCGGTACAATGTTCACTGATGTCAACTCTATGACTGCTCTGAAAAAAAAACATTTCGTTTGTGAGGCGCGTAATTGTTTCATTACCATTTCAAAGTCCTCATAGCAGAACCTACTTGAGTTTCGTTTCGCGAATTTCGCGGGAAAACTCTTCTATAGTTCGTTTTTTAATTCCAGACTACGATTTGACAACTCAGAATGTCACACTCTAGAAATATGTTCCCAAATTTCTGGAGTTTGAGATTTTAAGTTAAATTGTAGTCTAGGATTAAAAAACGAACTATAGGCTCCATTTTCTTGTGTAACATGCACGGAACAGTTTTCTGCAAGTAGGATTGTTATAAATTATGTCGTCAAGCAAGACACACATAATTTTTACGTTCGAAATATGAAAATTTATAACGACATAAACCAGCCAGTTTAAAAAAAATACCCACGGAAATTGTTGCCATTAATTTTAGAATATTGCGAATAGTACAGGTTTCAGGATAAGATGTTTTTTTTATTTATTTTAGCATATTTAAAAAATGACTGACTTTTTCCATGCTGCCTGAATTCTTAGTAGAAAGTTGTTAGTCCGTGAATATAAGCATAAAATTATAATTGTTTTATCCGTTAAATTGCTTGTTTTAATAGCCTGATTTATTGTTCCGCATTTTTTCATCATTTAAATGCAATGTTATTTGTATATTGTAATGACTTTAATGGTGAATTTTGCATTTAGTAGAAAGTTTAACATTTACGTGTTTCAACATAATTTTGTGCTCATTTTGCATGGTCAGAGTTTCTAGAAATTCAAAATCATTAAGAAATATTTTAATAGGCACTTTGTAGCCATATTTGAGGATAAACTCGTATAAAGTTTATATTTATAAGCAATCCTAAATATGTAGGACAAAAATTTAACAAATATGTGCGAAATTTTATCGGATATTGTTTCACAGTGAGAAAATCTCGCACAGCGAGCGGTACGCACCAACATATCTTGTCTATGGTCGTCTATGGTCACGGTACTCAGGTTACAGTTTACCACCGACATGTGAATTATCTTACCACGCTGGTCCAGCGACTGACTGACTAGGGTTGCCACTATTTGATACTTGTCACATGTAATCAGCACAAATATTGTTTTTGTTTTTTTTTTTATGTTGGTGTTATGCATCCGCCAATCACAGACAGAATTAATGAGATTTTGTGGTATCTCTTTGAATATAATGGTAATAAAGTAGCCCGATACCTGATCGAAACAAATCCAAAAAAATCGAAAAAAAGTCATGAATAACCCTTCTTTTCTCTATGATTCAACCAGTTTCCTTTAATAGTCGAGCGCGTTCATAGATCCACGTATCTACTAACTAGTAATTACCATCGTTAATTGGAAGGCAGAACCGGGCGCTATCCCGTCCAGTTTCAACGGAAATGTGGCCACACTGCTAAGTACTGGCAACCCTTGATCGGGTTGACGGAGGCTGTGTAGAAAGGAGCACGCGGCTCCAAGGACGACGGCGTGCGCGGCGGTTGTTCACCTCGCCTCGCTGGATCAAGAATGCGCGGGAACGCCGCGGGAACCCGGCGGCCCAGCGCGCGCGGTGCGGGACCGGCTCCGCCAATCGACGCTGCCTTAGCATTCCACTGCGGTGAATCGTACACCTTAGTGCAGGGGCGCTCAAACTGGCTCGGATCTGGCCGAGATTGCGGAAATTTACTAAAAGTGTAATATCGAATTGTCATTTAAATATTTATTTTTTTAACAATTTATGTAAGTACACACAATATAAGAAAAGAAAAAGGAAACAGAAAAAATATGTAGGTACAAAGGTGATGCTTACCTATTTTTGATTATATAGGAAATTACACGCTTACCTATCTAGTCGTAACTACCCTAACCTATTTTAGTTTAAATGATATAAACAATAGTTAAACCGATAGGTTTAGACTGCGTGGCATCCTACCTGATGGTAAGCAGTGATGCAATAATTTATAGCGAATTGCCTTAAAGATATCTAAATTATAAATAGAAGGAAAGGAAAAACCGCTACACGCATTTTTTTTTCAATTCTTCAATGTAGGCGGTAGTAAACGACGAGGCGAAACGTTTAATTTGCACCGTAGAGGACTAGAGGTGTTAACAACGTAAAATAGATACACGACGTACAGTACGACCGTCGGATCTTGGCAAGTCTAAAGTTAAGCTCTGTGAATTTTAGCGCTTGAAAATTCGCATAAAAATAAAGGGTTTGAAAAAATTAATGCAATTTGCAGTAGTTATTGCTGTTAAAAACTGTTATTGGCATGTTTTTTTTTTGAGTTTTCAAGCGCTAAAATTCGCAAAGTCTAACTTTAGAGTCGAGAAAATCCGACGGCCTTACTGTACATCAGGTTATAGTTAATTCCATGCGTTTTGAGTTCACAATTTATTCCCTAAAATTTTAATTTAGGTTCAATCTTGGACCTTGAAATTCACAAATTAATAATGTTGAATTCGACACCATAAGTTTGAGCGCCCCTGCCTGAATATCTCACATACTCCAAGTGTCAATGGAATTTCGCTTGTACTACTTCTCAAGTTGTCAACATTTGTCAATTAGAATCGGATGCGCCTGCACAGACTCCGGTAACAGCTTTATGCTTTGATCTCCCCCCAACACTTTTTTCTCGTCATTATTTTTCTGTTCGTGTGTTGTTAGTATCAACGGCAGTGTGCTGGGTGTGAGTTGTTTTTACGTTAACGTTATTGAGACGTTTAGCGCGTTCGGCTCTCTGATTGGGTGAAGAGCTTGGAGCGGGCCAATCGGAGCGCCGAACGTCATAAACGCGTCAATCAAGCGTTAGCGTAAAAAAAACTCACACTCAGCAGGTACACTGTATTCATTGGATGGAGTCATTCAAAGTGTTTATTTGTTCCTCTAGCGTTGAAAGCCAGACGCAAGTGAAGTGCAAGGCGCAGTTTATGAATGAATAAGTAGATACTACCAGTTTCATACAACTTGAACTAGTCATTTTACTTGAAGTAGTTTTATGATTTATTACTTTGCACACGTAGGAAAATAATATAAAAGAAATCTGATATGATGACTGATGCTTCTTAAATGATAGGCGGAAGTGTAAATCTACTGGTCAGTTATGAAATATTTCAAAGATATCATTTTTCGATGCTTTGATGTTTTGTTTTGAGATTTTTTTTTACTGTCGATAGATTCACGGTTCACAGCTAACTCATTAGCCCCCTAGCCAACTTACAATCGTTTCGTGACGAGTCTCTTTCTACAATTGAAACGCCTCAACGTTATTATTAATTATATCATAAAACTGCGGGATGTAGGTAGTGATGATCATTGTAGAAATGAATTCATTTCATTCTGTAATTTTGAAATGTAGTAATTCCCATTTATTTGATTAGTAGTTTATTAGCGTTATCGATTGTAGATTAACAATTTGGCTAAGGGGGCAGCACCCCTATCCAACTTACAATCGTTTCGTTATGAGTGAGCGCTTGGAGTTGAACGCTCCTCTAATTCCCTTGTTCTGACGTCATTTTAACAAAGAAATTGAGGGCGTGGCCAAACCTAAGTCTTCACGATTAACGAAACGATTGTAACTTTGCTAGAGGGGCTGATGGAAAGCACGATGCGGTTGACGATGGATCGCGCTTACCTAGAGGTAACCTATTCACTCTCGACTTGAAGACTCATTGATCATTCAGATTGCATGCCTACAAGTTTGGCCAGCATAACTTCTACACACAGGTACATATAGGTAGGTAGGTATATCGAATCTCGTCAGACAAGATAAGTTACAGTCGGAGGCTGTGATATTGATTTCATGCCGTGCATATTCTATAACCTATGGACTGTTATTTGAAACCCAAGACTATAGGAGTATAGTCTTTTTAAAATAAAATGCGTAGTTTGACAGCAGGACGAAAATATGCATTTTTAAGTTGAGAGAAAAGGATAGCTTATTAAATTATATTGTATGAATCCGACAGCTGTCACCTGCATACTCTTGATAGCTTTACTTAACACTAGTTCCGAATTGCGTTAAAAGCGATTATATTGCGATAGAAGTTAGGGAATTTACAAAACGCAAAACGTGTAATTAGTGCCGAAAGTGCTTATTATTATTATTGCGAATCCAACCTATGCGCAACGTCACAATCATACTCAAAAGTCCTTATATTTTGAGACTATTTTAAATTTGGTCGGATTCGCGATATAATCGCTTTTGACGCGAATCCATCACACCATTTCCATCATGTTAGTTTTATGTTATACTAAAGACCCGCCCTAGCTTCGCACGGGTGCAATGCTTGTCCTTATTTCCTTAAATGCTCTTGAATCACTTTATCTATTAAAAAAAACACATCAAAATCCGTTGCATAATTTTAAAGATCTAATCATACATAGGGACAGACAGAGGGAAGCGAGTTTGTTTTATAAGTTTTGTAGTGATTTATAAAAATTGAAAATCAATATGTGCGCATGCTCATCCGGTTTGATCCGACGTTACCAATGTCATTAGGTCATTGCTCTTAATGAATATGTAAAATTGTAAACAACAAAAAATAATATAAAATGTTATACTCATTAATGTGAATCATCGCGTTATTGACTAATACAAACCATCTGAATACCATCAGTAAAAAAAACTTTTATCCAAGTAATAAACTTAAAAAAAATGCTTTTGAAACTATAAGATGTTACTCTCAACAGTGCTATCGTCTATGAAAACAACCTTGAGCGCAGCGCTGGCCGCAGCGACGAAATCCAAATGTATAATGATTAAGAATCTAATCTATAGGTTTATTAGGTTGACAATCCGATGAATATATCTATTCGACGCTGCGGCCAGCACTGCGTTTAAGGCGGTTTTCTTAGAAAATAGCACGTCAGCACAGATTACTTTCAGTGTGTTGTTAAACTATGGTTTGAGTGGAACAAGAGTGTTCCTCTAGGGCCCTCACTCGCCACAATTAAAGTTTAGAGGAACATCCTCTTGTGGCCAGTTGTTTTGAAACTTGTAAACAAGTCTTAACAAGTCAGCCAAGTTTTAGCGTTTAATGAAGAATGTTTGACTAAGGGCCTGTCTGCACAGCGGACAGAACCTTCGCGGCAAGGATTGTTTTTCGCCATTCTGTAACAAAATGAATCTTATGGAAGTTTTATCGTCTGTGCGGACAGGCTCTAAGTACCTACTTGTTTGTCTCAAATTGTCATAAGTTTGTGTTTGCACATGCGATGACGCGAAGCACTGCTGCAATGTACGACGAAAGCCCAACGCGTCGCCAATGCGCCGCGTCTCCATGGACAAGCACTAAGGTCTGCGGTCACGTAGCTTAACAACGGCTCCATGTATAGTGTCAGAGTTTTTATGTAAGCTTCACGCAGGCGTAGACGAAGCGTATTTGGCTATAATGCTCCACATTAGTGCTGTGTCCGTAAACAAGTATGAGTGTGAATGTGGTCGGTTGTAGCGTACGACTTGTGTTGTGAAGTCATGGCGTGAATTCGCGCGTGAATTTGGGGCACTAATGTATATGAAACTACACGTCCGTGGACAAAGAGTGTAATAAAATTTAGCTAGTTACCGAAAGCTAGTTTGCGTATGCACAAGCACGAAGGGAAAACGCAATTTTGGACAATTTCTAAAGTAATGCATTTCACGCCGCGTATAAAGTGTGAGCTATAATGTCTCAAGTTCCAGTCGTAATTGCGATAAATTTCGGAATGTTAATGGATTCGTTTGACGTCAAATTAGATTCCGATACAGATGCCTGCTATTATTGAAGAAAAATCAAATATACCAATCAATTAACGGCAGTAACGACCAATTAGTACCTGCCTACTAACGTTGCCATTCAATTCACGATTTACATAGCAAAGCAAACAAGTAACGTAGTAACAAACGTGACTTGATAACTAACAGTCAATCCTGTCTATATACAGCCGCAATTTACATGCTAAGACACCCGTTTAATTGCGCTTGGGCATAATTTTGCGACCGCAAGGCTCCAGGATGCGGTTAATTTTAACTCTAGGCTATACTGGGCACACCACTTTATATGCTCCAACTGACCACGGGTAATGATTCTCTGGATAATTGTTTCCTTTCAGCCGATAGCTATTGCATTCGTTCGAAGCAACGTTTCATTTGAAGCAGCTTAGGTGACATCTGCCTTATAAAATAACTAGCTTTTGTTCGTGACTTCGTCTGTGTTCATAAAGTCAAGTCATTTTGGAATAAAGCAGCTATCTATCGGTGTAAAAAAATTATCAATCGGACCAGTATTTACAGAGATTATGTCATACGAACAAAAAAAAAACAAACTTAAGGATGCAGTTAATTTTATCTTTGAGCTTCCAGCTTTATATGCTCCATGAATGATTATATTCTAGGGTTCTAGATAATTATTTTCTTTGAGTCGATAATCATTGCATTCGTTCGAAGCATCTTGTCATTTGAAGCAGCTTATGTGACGACTGCCTTATAAAACAATATGGCTTCATCAATGATGTCATTTAATACTGTTTTAGACGCAGAACCAATCTGATTTACTGGCATTTAGATTAAAATAGGTCATTCGAAACTATTGTATTTCCAGGCTCATATTTTTCCAATTTATTTTGCTATCTGATCAGGTATTGGTGTCTAAGGAAATTGTCAGTCCAACCTGGATACTTGTTGTAGGTAAAATGAGTAAGAATTGAGTCAGAGATTTCTAAACTTTCAATCAGCATTGCGTTGTGAATGAAAATGGCGGTAGCGTTAAACAAATAAACAAACGAACATGTTATTTGAAAATCGTGTTCCGAATCTGTTATTGGTCTTGCGGTACTACGAGTACTTTCTGTGTTTGTGGTTTCATCTACATTACGTGCTCTATAACTTACTAGGACATTGTTAAGAATTCTAATAACGGCAAACTTCTCAGACACTTTAACACTAGATCCTTAATTCATTATTGTACACAAAACCATAGAAAGTACATAAGGATTTGGAAATTAGTATACAAAAGCAAGGTTAAATACTTATTCATCGACGAGTTTTCTCCCAGCATCAAAGGTTTACTGGGAAAAACATCGTTGAATAAATGATAGAGATCACAGTAGAGGTTAGGATCCAGTGAATAAATCTCTAATATATAAAAACATGTATAAATTATAGGTTAAATTTTGAAGCCGACTACAATGCTAGTTCAGAGAAAAGATTAGGGAGATGGTGAAATATAAATACATGTATATGCACAAAGCTATGGAAGGAAATAATCATTAATTTTGCTCTAAAGACATCCAGAGTATGTGTAGAAAGTTCTAAGGCTGTGCGTGTGTAAACTACAAGTACTACAAGTTAGTTAGGTACAGTTTCAGAGTTGATTACCTAAACATTTTATAACAACTATTAAAGTGGCATTAGCATTTCACAGAACAGTGCGATCATTACGGCGACTTTGTCTATTTTTGTTGTGAATGACTATAATGAGGCAAACGTTGAGAAGTCACACAGAGTCAATAACACGTTTGGTGCTAAATTACCAATCAACAGTTACGTGCGAAGTATTCTTAGATGGGTTTATTATTAGGTATAGGGGAAATAATGTGGACTTTCTCAATATTCATTTCGTATATTTGCAATAACTTTAGCTTAAATATTACGACAACGTCTTTGCAAATAAAAATTACCTACCTCTATTAGCCACTTATACATTTTGGGGCGCTGTTTTCATAATTAATATTTAGTTATGGTAATGCGTGCACAATTAAATTTAACACTTACATAAGGATTGTAAACAACTAATTAATGACTTAATTACATTCAAATTTCACTTCAACTCAAGTTTTTTTATTTGTTAGCAAGTTGGATAGTCATCACACATTACATAAATTAAGTTAACATAAAATACACCTTTTATGTTGCATCGTGCAGTGCCTGACAGTGACTGACAATGTGGACAGTCAGCTGTCAATCTGTCAGTCTTGTTAGCGTGATGAAGCTTGATGCTGTAAAGCTTTCGTAGGCATTTTGATAGACAAGTCGATGTGGTCGACTTTGATCGGCCATATGACTTAACCCAATAATGCCTTACTTGCGTAATTGTATGTAATTTTGTACGAAGGCGTAACCGACGATGCATTCGTAAAGAAAACTAGACAAGTCTTAACTATTTACTATGATAATAGAAAGCAACACACTGTCACAATCGCGTCTCAAAATATCACCTTTGATCTGTGAAAGAATCAGAGCATCGTAAGCGTATGTGGGTCAACCTAAGGTAGGATTGACATTGAACGGCAGATTAATCGCGGGTCGTCTCGTGGTGCAAACGGGCCCGCCGCATTGTTGGCTCGCTGCCAAGTGGACCAACTCTCGGCCAGGGCGCCGCACACACAATATCACCCATAATTACCCTATTTACAACCTCGCACTAAGTCTCGTGGCTTCCAGACTAATTGTATCGATATTAACTATTCGGAAACGGCAAAAACTGAACGCATCACATCATTAATATTTGGAACGTCTGGTTTATTTTCAGTGCGCGCGAAATTTGATAATTTGCCAAAATTTATTTAATGTTTGTCTCGGTCAGTGTTGGTATTTAGTTCGCGTGAACCGCGATTAGTTGCTTTAGTGTCACCGATAACAGAACATAGTGGAAGAAAGTAAATAAGCTGTAGGTATAATAAGTTTTGTACTATCCTATGTAAGGTAAAATAAAGTCCCCTACAGCGTTTGTCGGTCTATGTATACGCAATAAAATCGATAGGTAACTGAGTACTAGACGGATCTTCACGCAGTTTTCATCAATAGTCAGAGTGATTCGTAACGCAGGTTTCGTTTTAAAATGCATGTATATTTTATTAAATAATAGCCGAGAATTTCAATGATTTCAAACATCCGTACAAAGTTGGGCTTAGTCGTTAGTATACACGGTTAAATTTTGATAGTTTTAAACCCTAACGCTTTGTTAAGGTAAAATAAAAAAAAAGTACTTTTTTCTAAAACTCGCATTAATAAATACAAACACATACTGGTAAGTAGTTGTCGGTCATTGCGTACTAACTACCTAGAGGTCATGGACTCGCTTAGCTGATGTGAACTTAAAGAAAATATTAATTATATTTTATTATTATTTCGTACGCACGTGTCTCTGTAATAAATAAAAGCTATTTTCCTGAGTATGAGATAGTTTGATGAGCTATTCTTATGATGAGCAGAAAACGTTTTATGGCATAATAAAACCCTAATCGTATTAAGACCAGGTATATCGTCGGAACTCGTACGCAATATGGCTCAGCTATAACATTAACTCCATAATAGATTCCGAAGCATTTAATTAAAGACTTATTCCTTCATAATATCCTGTGACACGTTCGCAAGAACTACGAGATTATAAATCCGTCCAGCTACAGTATATTTAGGTGACTTGCGTCATTCATTACTTACTTAAGACATAACTAATTGGCCGGAAATTATAGAGCTATAAGGAATGCAGTAGCAAATCTCATTGCGATATAGCTATTTATTTAATTCTTTATGACTTTTAGTTCTTTACTGAGAACACTGGAAAGAATGGAGGGAAGACTTTGCCTAGCGGTGGACAGTACGGGCTAGAAAAAAAATCTGAATGCATACAAGAGTACAGGGTGACCTTAATATAAATAATGGCCTTAATATAACTATGGGCCTTAATTGCCTGACAATGAATAAATAATAATAAATAATACACACATATCTTGTAATTTCGTTTTTTGAACTGGAAAATCATCAAACGATTTTTTTAGGGTGGAGCAGATTCAAGGAGATTAAATTTTTATTACTGACTTAAAAGCCCCTATGTTCTTTCCTATACCCTTTGCGTTTTAGGGCCAAATTAACTGTTTCTAATGTTCCATTTCTTCAAGACGTCCTATAGTAAGTCGTTAGAATGTAAATGCATTAGTTTAGTAGACAAAATATTACGTGTAAGACGACTATCACCGATCACAAATATTTCAAATGTCTAGACGGTGACGCGATGACGGTCTAGTTTACTTTTTATATCTTTTATTAGCCTTTTCTTTTAAAGCTTTATGAACTTTCTCGATAAAAGTTCAGACTACTTTCCCTAAGATTAACTTTTCCTTGCGTATACTTTGTTAATAAGATGGTATCATGTATTGTTATGTTACGAGTACTTTTTCGCTGAGATGTAAACGTTTGATAGCTTTGAATATTGAGCATAACCGATTGTTACAAGACGTTACAAATTTTGGGATTAACACTTAATGTTTAACACTTTAGTTAATTTTTGGGTAGGAAGAATTCTAACCTTTTCAACATTAGCATGTACGGAACAGGTACTCAAAATTAATCAAAATCAAGTGAATATTGCTTTTATCTTTGTGACGGGTCTACCAGTTATCAGTGAATTGGGAAACGAGTTAAGAGAATCATTTTGCAATAAAGCACTAGTTGAACTAAAGCTCCCATGTTTTGAACATCGACGCCGTGTTGCTAGCCTGTCGGTTTTCAATAGGTTGCATTACTGGGATTGTGCGTTGGAATTGCATAACTCGATTCCAAGCTGGTTCTATTATCGAACTACTAGATACGGCGATGCGCTACCGGTACACCCACTCTCTTAAAACTTCACTCTCTTTTAAATATGCGTGCATGCACTTCATCTACCGTCCTCACGATCACCACAACTCATTATCGTTACGTCCAGGAAGCGGCTGAACACGACACAAGCAGATGAACTCAACGACTGCCGCCATGGACTCATCTTCCGGTCATTAGAGTCTAGTGGCCGCTTTCATACCGGATGAAGCGCGGGAGATGAGTGATGGATCGAAGCTCATTATTGGTCAGGATGAGAGTGACAGGAGCGTGTGTAGCAAGTTATATGAAGTGAAGTTGTGATACTGATTGGTCATCTTTATCTTTCAATTCGTGGATCGTAGGGAGATTGATCGATGTGTGTTATGTGGATAAATGGTTTTATTATTGATAGGTTTTATGAAATTGCACATTTTTGACTAGTGGTTTTTTATGACGAATGACGAATCCCGCCCTTGGGTGGGGCGGGAAATAGTGTCAGACTCTTACTGACTAAAAAACCTACCCGTTCCTACGTCGCCATCTACATCAGGGCTAGAGCCTTCCTTTCAGACATGAATCCTTGGCCCCAGTTGGCTTCGACCCTTCTGTTTGCTGACAACTCCTTGAGGCGTGCAGGAACAGTGCGCGCCGTCGACGACTAGGCTTGGTCTGGACGATTACTAGAAGACCGGACGGCGAGCTACCCATTGCTAGCCGTTCGCAAGCCCGCGCCTACACGGTGGCCGGAAATCAATTAGTCAAACTTTATATTTCTCGGATTTTTTAATTAATTAATATTTACAAAAGAATATAAATACTAATCAACATGTAAATATTGTAAAAAACTTAACAAACACTGCTATATAATTTCTCCTTATTAAAATATCGTAAAATTCCTCCGCATCGCTGTCGACTGGGATTGTGTCCAAAAGACTGGCGGTATTGCCACGTTGTATGGCAATATTTAACCTTTGACCGAAGTAAAAGCCGTCGGGTCACGCGAAGTGTCAACTAGGCGTTTAGTTAAGTAATGTATTAGAATTCTGACTGTTCATGATTTTTTCTGTATCAGTACGAAAAAAAAAAAAGTCGAATAGTCCTCATCATTGGGTTATTGGAGTTATACTTTTTTTAAAAATTGCTGTAAACTAGTGCTTGACTGCGATCTCAGCCGATGGTAAGCGATGATAGTGAGGCGCACTAGTCTATTAAGAGTAATCGGAAAGAGATAAGACGGAAATTGTGTTGCATAATCATAAATCAATATTTAATATTTTTTTAACAGACTTGTATTCTATATATGTATATGTATAGACAGTTATACAAATGTACAAGCTATCTTTTATCAAAACAGGGATTTAGTTTTTATTTTTTGTTAAGTATATGTATTTGGAAAATAAAGATGGCTCTTAGAGCTCGATTTATAAAATCTTGATTTCCTTTACGTATTATTTGTGAGAAGTCTACGTATTGGCGATCCCAGACCGGATGGCTAGTAAAGAAAACACTAATTACTTATTTACACTGTGTTTCTTGGGAACTTATCTACATTTAGCTAGTAGGTAATAGTAAAAAGTTGATTACAAGTTGACATAAGAAACTAGAATATTAATAAATTCACACAGCTGGCAAGTTTTTCAGCATGCCTTACATTCGCGTGGGAAGTGACTATAAAACTGGCTTATTTTGCGTGCCAACACTCCCATGAAAATAGGCTTTTTACGTGTTCTACAATAAGGGCTGAACGATAACACCATAACACGCAGACAGACACAAAGATAGCTAAGACGGCATCAGATTTTTATAGGTATGTAACGGAACTGGTTATGTCGGAACCGAATCCGGAAACGGAGTTTATAATTTTGTTTTTTTTTTTTTATCGCTATACACTAATTCATGACTGCGATCCCACCTGATGGTAAGCAATGATGCAATCGTTGTTGGTGGTGCTTGATTGTTTATCGAAATTTGAGTCGCACTCGGAAACAGAATCAAATAGGTACGCCTTACGCACTCAGTATAGTACGCGGCCAAATATCTTGAACTAAAATGTAATTCTTTATCTAATTACGGTAAGTAGTCGAAAAGTTAAATCGACCAAGTCACGGGGAGGGGGTTCCCCGTGTTACAAACATAAACTCGTAATATCCGTTTTATAAAGCTTATCGGAACCGAAATCGGAATCGGAGGTGCAAAGTCAATCGGCAGTTCCAACCTTTTGAAATAAGAATGAAACTTCCAAGATGTTATCTCTAGTTCGTAACACTAACCACTAATTCCTCTATCTAATTTAAAATGAATGGGAATTTATTTACATTGTTCACTTTCTCGACTCTAACGTTTATACTTAATTAACCAACATGTTATAAATTACACAGTACGAAGTGTTGGCTGTGATTAGGTTTATTTTCACTTATAAAATTCCATTGTTTTTGAAGTAATAAAAGTATTAGAGTCTGAATGCTTGGCAGGTGTTGTACAGGCGGCGTGGCGCCGCAAAACGTTACGTGATTGTACGCAACGTACTTCTTTAACATAATTATACTATACAGTAATTCTTTAAAAGCACGTTATCAAACCCACGATGATAATATTTTGATTAAGCGACTCAAATTGAATCGTTTCGGTTCATTTTATCGAGCACGCGACCACATTCTACATAAACTTTTATTATGCCATACGTGTCACCGGTGAATAACCCGATATAATAGCTTAATTGACGTTTCTTTTGTTCCAGGCTTGATCCACCAACAGCACAGAGCCAATACCAAATGGAGAACAAAAAGATAGCGCCGGCGACGCAGCAGCCGCTAACCCAGCAACATCTCATGGCGCATCATGTGCACCCCGAGCAGATCTACTCGCAACAGCACCCACAACTGACCCACTTAAGTTCTTCACAAACAGGCCAAATACAACCAAATGGCGTCATGCACCAGTTACTGCAGAGTCAATATCACTCGAACATGAATGCACGATCTCCGCTCCTTGAAAACAGACACGATTTATATGGCACTGGACACAATCACGATTACGCCAGGCATTACGGAGCAAATGATAACTATAATTACCCGCAGTCACCTCCGAGGCACGAAAGAACTGATGTGCACACAGATCAAAATGTAAATCACGAGCTACTCCACAATATCCCTAAGGGATATAACGCGGAAGTCTATCAAGATTATTTAAAACGCAACCCACCGAAAGATACCAACCAAATATACCAAAATCATCAACCTATGTATAGGCCTAATGTTAACCCTAATCAGTATGGATCAAAGCCATATCTACCATATTCCAATAGGACAGGACCACAGAGTAACACCGAATTATTACGAAGACAGTACAGTGAAATTCAGCAAATGAAACTTCAACAACAATTACACTATCAAAATCAGGCACAGATGCATCAACAGCAGAAGTTTGCTGAACGACAATTGTTACTTCAACAAATACATGGAGTTCAACCACCACCTAATTTACAGAACAGTATATACTCTGATGGTTCGTATAGAGATTTATCGATTACAGATCGATACAGTAGTAAAAACGACTTCAAAGAATACAGTAGCCCTGATATACAAAAAGATATTGACAGTTATGCTAAAAACAATGAGTACAAGGAATACGAGAAACAAAACCGGCAATACGAAGCTCAATGGAATCAGAATCAGCAAGCTGAATATAGAGAGCAGGAACAACAATATAGAAGGCAAATCGAAGCTGATAAAGGGAAAAGTCAGTCTCCACCGTCAGATTATAATAACCAAAGCCAAAAGAATAATATGAGTGTCGCATCACCCATGAAGTCTAGCGAATCAAGTAGTCCTAGCGTGAAATCTCCGTCGTCTGATAGTAGAAGAAGTAGCGGTGGCAACCAAGCGCTGCGGTCACCTATAGCGCAACGAATACCATCAGCCCCAGTTACCATGTCTGGCATACTTTACAAACAAGGGTCAGACGGATTGAAAGTCTGGAGGAAACGATGGTTCGTGTTGTCGGAGTATTGCCTATTCTACTATAAAAGTAAGTAAAAAACAACAATCAACGTTTATAAATAGTACACAATGCCATATTGTTACTACGGGAGTTTATTCACTTGATGGAACACAATAAAAGTCTGTTGTTTTTTATCCGGAATGTATTTTTAATGTACGTTGTTTTTGTATTATAGGTCAAGACGAGGAAAAACTGCTTGGTTCAGTACTTCTACCATCTTATAGAGTATCTAGTTGCACTTCAGAAGACAAAGTTCTTCGGAAGTATGCTTTTAAACTGGAGCATGCAAATATGAGAACTTATATACTCGCTGCACCCGACCAGGAGGCCATGATGAAATGGGTGAAGGCGTTGACCATGGCCGCACTAATGCAAAGCCCCAAGTAAGATCACCTTCGAGATCTGATCAGTAGATAGTTACGGCTTGTTGATACTTGTTACAGATTAATGTTTACTTGATGATTGATAGTGAAATATTTCAACAGTTGTTTCAAGTTCAAATCTGTTGATTCTAAAACCCATTAATGTCTATTTTCAGTGAGCAGCCGCAAAAACCGAGCGAACGGACAGCTGCTAAGACAGAGGTGGGTATTATTGTAAGCACGTATTTTGTACCGGTGCAGGTGATCGGCAATTAGTTAGCCAGAGCGGAACCAAGGACAGCCATTATATGGTCGTTATAACTGCAGATAATAGTCGCACGACGACGCTGCAAATTGATTGTAAATTTGCTAATGTGTCACCATTGATGGTTAGGTATAAATTAATAACACCGGTTTATATGGATTATAATTGTAAAAGTTTTGTTTTGCTTCAGGATGGCGATGAAATACCTACTTACGCCAACGCTCCACCTAAGCCAAGACGCTCCAACGAAGGCTATAATTCACCAAGTCCTGACATGTAAGGATGATTGTATTAAATTGTGTATTTGTGTCCTTATAATAACAGATCAAAGCAACATAGTATACTTTTTCATTTTCATGCATTACAGGTACGATCCTAACTATGATTTACTCAAAAAGCCAGCATCACACTACAGTCAAGGCACTAGTCACGCACGATATCAAGACCACGCAAATTATCCGGCCAGTCCAAACCAAGAACCCACATACACTCGCAGTCCGCAATCTCCACCGCCAGTACAACAGCAACCACAGTATCAAACAAAAAGACAACCATATGATACGCAACATCTCTCTCTGCCATTGACAAACACAGTTACTGACAAACTTGAGAACAACCAACCCAGTACATCATCCATGTATAAGTCTAATGCACAATCGCCTTACTTTGATAGGAATCGAAGTCAGCAACAAGTGGCACAAGAGAACAGAGAACAAATATACGAGAGGCAATCACAGCGCAATCCCTTCCTTCAAGATTCGACTCCTCAAGACGTTTCTGCTAAAGACGAACGAAATGAAATACAAAATAAGAACTCAAGATCTAATACGAAGGAGGAAAGAGCTGAATTTATTCAGAATGAAATTAATGCTGAAAATAGAAACAATGCTAAATCAAATTTAGATTTGAATTCTTATAATAGGGATGTGTATGGGGAATTAAGTTCAAGGCCTGGAAGAGCGGGAAGTGCTATCAATGAACGCTTGTTAGCCGAGAGGCGAACTCCAGATGCGTACGGTAGATCAACAACGATGGCTGCATATAATAAAGGAAAGATGGGAGACTATGAGGATGTATATTCACAATATGCAACTGAAAATGAATACGGTAAAACGTACGCCAAATCTCCGAATCCGTCTCAAGATCGTGATGGTGTCAGCATTTCTAGTCATCAACAACAACAACAGCAGCAACAAAGAAACATGGGAAATTATGTAAGTAGAACACAACAGTCGTTACTTTAAATCCTTTAATATAGAGCCACATGTCAAACTTTTACCTTGTTTTCTTTTCAGCCCCAGGAGAAAACATTCAGTGGACCGTCAGTACTAAGAAGAAAGAAGATGCAATCGAGTGGTATTCAACCACCAATGCCAAGACCCCATAGCGCTGATTTTCTTGAATATGAATCGAAAGCTGAAATGTTAAATAAAACTGCTCCCGTTCGCTCAGCTTATGATACATATAAGGAGCCACCACAACGACCTAAGTCTAGTCTTGACATTAATTCATATTACGACCCTAGCTCTGACAGGTATTATTCTGAAGAGAGCTATGCAGAGAAAATGCGTCAATCCGCGCAGTACTTGACGCAGGGACTGGTTCCAAGTGTGACTCCAAGAAATATGGAGATTCCTCTTGCAAAATACGCTAGTGGTTTGGCAAAGAAACAACTGAGTACTGCGTATTCCCAAATGACAAATAATAATTACGAAGCCGAGTTTACCACGGCTCGAGATAATGTCAGTTTCAACTCAAAATATGGTGATCTAGAGGCTTTGAACTCTAATTGGACATTAAAAGAGAAGGAGATTCAAAAAGAGTATTTGAACAGAAGTGGCAGTGTGATGAGTGATGGGTCTAATGTTAGTGGGTATGTTAAGGAGGCAGCTAAGTATGACACAAATGCTGATGGCTTTATGAGGTCTGCAAGTGCAAGATTGCCTTCAACAGCTCCAGAAAAAGAAGGCGAAAAGAAAGTGCAGCAGGTACGTAGAAACAAATACCAATAGTTGAGTTTGTAAAATAGTACTATGGGTAAGGTTCATAGATCTTTCAGTATACATGTAATATTCAATTGAGTGTTTTTTTTTTCTATTCTGTAGCGTGAAGAATCCATGAAACGATTGTTGGAATGGAAGCAAAGAATGTTGCAATCGCCTTTAACCAGGAAAAGTACTCCGGCTACAATATCTTTGGCAAGATCTCTTAACCATAGCCGTCAATCGTTGAGGTCAGATCAGTACAAGCCCAAGACATATACGAATGCTTCCTACAATAGCTATTCTTCTGACGATGAAGGTATGTGATAGAAATTATTTAATTTTTTATTTTCTTATGTATATGACTATGATGTTTTCGTAGGTAGTTATTATTTTGTAGCATGGTTAAAAAATTGAAGATTAGAATGGAATATATTGGTTTCCCAAACAAGTGTGAAAGGAGCATGATTCTTTTTATTTTATCATTAAATTTTTATAATATTTTGCATGAGCAGAAACAGCGAAACCTCGTCTTATATATTTTTATAAATTAGGAATTGTAAAAAAATGTGTTTCAAAAGAATATTGCATAGCATTAACATTATACAAAAAAAAAACATTATTTTACGCAAACAATTGAAACCATGCCCTAATTTACAAAATACTATTAAAATTCTAAGCTCATTCATCTTTAATCATTTAATTAATCATTTGGGTGCGTACAGTACTGTTTTCCGTTATCCCTTATAAATCATTTTATTCAAAATACTGAAAATGCCATTTAATACGAAAAGACTTATTCATATTTTTATGTGTATTATATTATCATATACATGGAACACCTGCAGTAGCATTATGATGACTTCGCTTTGCGGAGAGGTACCTTCCTGCCTGCGGGGTCATTGTGCCACTAACATAACTTTACTGGTCTACTATTCGGTGGTGGGTTACGAATTTTAGTTCTTTGTTGGTTATATCTTGAGTAGTTTGCATCACTCTAACACCCAAAGCAATACTAACATTGTGGTGACCATAAGGAACACTATGAACCATTATTATGTTTTGAATAATTACTATTGATATAGTAATTATCGGTTTCACTTTTGCACCTCAGAGGGAACATCGGGCACTGATCTGCAAAAACCCAGAGAAATGCAGGCAGGAAGGTCTCAAAAAGTGAACCTAACAAGTCCTATCATTATGCGACCTATAACCCCGCACGCGCCCTCCATTGCACAAATTGATCCAGTGAAAAACTCTCCTAACGAAGGGATAAAAATTATTGATACCACCGAAAATACATACCAAAATATACTTTGTACCATATCTATCCCTAAAGTAGACTTGGAAGATAATGACAACGATTATGAACAAACGGCATTTGGATCAGAACAGGAAGAGGTACAAGAAAAACCTCCACCTACCATGTCTGAAGATGGATGCGAAACAGAAGATAGCGAAGCTGAGTCTGAAACGCAAATGGAATACACTGATAATGATTTAGATGAAGTGTTACTGGATTCAGAAGACGAAAATACAAATAAACGCCAAAATAGCGACCAAAAAGAAGAAGAAAATAAAAAAGAAAGCAATGAAATAGTGCAAGAAGATACTGAAAGTAAGCCGGAAACACCTCCAGTCAGTAGTTTAGGAGAGAACCATTATTTACCTATGAGTCCCCGAAAAATGTCTGTAAACGAACCTCCTCATAAAGCTATTTTCGAAAGTTTGAGTGTATTTGATCAGTCAATGCCGCAGGGATATGAAGACAATCCATACGTTGAAATGAATTTAGGAAACGACAATGATGATACTCAAACATATGAAGTAGTTTGTGTGAATAATGGAAAAATTGAACCTGTTTATATGGAACTTAATAACGTCACACCTGATGACAACAAATCTCAAGATGATTCTGCTAGTTCTAAGTTATTGGATACTGCATCGAACTTTGCTGACTCGAAGAATCATACGTTAAAAAGAGCTGCAAAAACTGATAAGAGCTCAAAAGATAAATCAGAAAGTTCTGATGTTGACGATGAAACGAATAAAGATGTTTCTTTAGATGCACCTTTCAGTAGATTTAGTATATCAGATACATTCCGGCCGGCTTCATATTATTTAAACAGTAGCAAGAGTACTTTAGATGTTCAAGATAGTTCCGATAGTGAGTTAGCTTCACCTCCACCGATACCGAGTTCTTCCCCTCCTTGTGAAGATTTATCAGATGATGCTCTTTCTAAATACATTTTAGAGAAACTGGACAAATCAGATATGTCATATGATAACTCTATTTTAAAAATGTTAACGAGTGAGAATCAGAAAATGAATACCGTTAAACGAAAAACTACATCATTAATGATTTACGGAAGTCGAACATCTATTCATGACACACTTTCTAGGGGAGAGAAAATAAGAAATAGTAGAGCAAGTCTTACTAACGATATTAATAAAATGAATGGAAGTTCCAGTAACTTACTAAGCAGCACTTTACTAGATCATTATAATCACTCAAGCAGCATTGAAACAGATTCTTTGAGAAGTTATAGTGCAGATCGAGGTTCGTCGCGATTATCGCTCGAATCAGATGTTAGTAGTAAGTTCGATTTAGTGCCATCAAATATTTCTTCTGAAGTCACTAGCTTAAATGAAAGCGAATCAGCTATAGACTATAGACATCCTATTGGATATCAAGATTTAGAAATGATGATTAAAAGAAGACCTCTTTCTGATGAATCACTATTTGAATTAGTAAAGGCCGAATTGCCTTTTAATACTGATGTTCCTACCTATGTAGATTTAGACAGGTACTTAGACAATTTACAAGCTAGTACAAGTGAAGTACAAAATGTTAGTAATCAAGCCCATTCACATTTGAATAGTTCAGCCCCAGACACATCTAATTACAAAGATAATGTAATTCAAGCTGCTCTACAAACTGCAACTCACGCTCGTTCGTCAAGTACCCCTATAAATCATAACAGTAGATTAAACAGTTTTGGAAGTAGGAATTCCATTGGGCAACAATTTCGGCATATAAGTGAACAAACTTCTAGCTACATAGGTTCAGAAAGCTCATGCAGTTCGTCTGGAATACCTAAGTCTCCAATTTCTTATTATTGTAAAAACTACGACGAAGAAAAACTTGTAAGCAAAAACTTAAACAATGAAGATTTTTCTGATAAGGTAAAGGAATTTGAAAATGAAAAGATAGCACTTCACACAGGAAATGAAACAAATGCCTCATCAACCTCTACGGGATTTCATAGCAGAGAAAGTTCAACGGAACACAGTGCTCCTTATTACTACTCTGATCTTTCTTCACAAGAGCATATTAACGTTTTACCTACTTCTCATTACTTGAAAAATACTAACCTTCATCGGAAATTGAATAACCAACGGCGCAGGGGCCCATTACATAAGAAAAATGATATCTCACATATTCATAACCCCATTCGAAATAATCAACATATTTTGTCAGAACCATCTTTTGAATTAGCTGCTACAGCTAGAAGTGTGTCTGTTGAGTTTTTGAGCGCAGCTGATAAGGATCCTGAGATTGATATGAAAAATATTTATGAGTCAACTGGTGGCAGGAATTCTAAAATTCCAGAATCTATGAATCTATCGGGTCTTGGATGTAAAAGGAATTCAAGTAGTCATAGTAATCATGACAACTCTTCACCAGAGTCGAATGCTAATTCCTTAATAAAGCTCTCTAGCACAAGTATGTCGTCTCACTGTAGTGGAAATTCATCAAATACCGTATATTACGACGCTGAAGCTGATGCAGGAGCCTATGAAAATGTTGTTTGCCAAGGTGACAAGCACTGGGACGAGGACACTTTGTGGAGAGATAATTTAAGACGTGTCTCTCATAGGCATGCTCGATCCATGGATGATTTAGACTCCATGCCTGTAGGAACGTCGCTATCATCTAGGATAAATGAAGCCTGTGGCATGAGTAGCATCAAAAGAGTAAAGAAAGATGGTACAAACAAAATAAGCAGAAATGTCACTTACGTAAATTGTGACGTACAAGGCCGAGTTTTAAGAAATAGAGAAAGTAAATCTGTTTTTCTTTGCAACTTTTTAGAAGAAGAACAAAAGTTGGACGAGAATGATGTATATGTGAGCTTAGCTGAAAGCGCAGAAATGTCAATAAAACAATCTGACGAAGGTGTCTATGAACAACTCTCAGTCGAACCCAACAATCCCATCGTTTTCACAAATAAAAGAAGGTCATGCGAAGCTGAGGAAAGGAATAAAAAAAGATTTGAAATTGATAGGGAGAAGCTTAGACAGTGGGATCTGATGTCTAGTGGTTTAATGAAAGGCAGGGTAGGTCGCGTGCGGGGCTCAGGCGCGAGTGCGGGCGGGGGAGACGCTGCCTGTAGTACGGACACTGGAACTGACAGTGCAAGCAATGAAGGTATCCTCTAACATTCTATGGTCCTGTAAGGTACACTATGTAAGTTATATTTCTGTTACAATATTAAAGCAAAGCAAAGTCATTGTTTCTAATTTTTGGAAGTGTAAATAATTTGGCATTTTTATGATTTTCATATCAATACAATTTAAAATTAGATTTGGTTTGAAGGAAGGGTTGAAACACGATAAGGTGTTAATAAAAACCAAGCATGCGACTTTTAACATGGATTGTGTTTTTATTTTGTAAATAGTAATTTCTACTAATATACGCACTCAAACAAAATACACACTTTATCATGTTTACCTCTTTAATTTTAACTGAAATGAATTGGATAAATCCACAAAAGTAATTTTATGTGCTTCCAATCTTATGAAAGTATTTCTTTCAGCTTCTATGACAATGTCAGGCGCGCATACGGAATCTGGAACAAACAATAATACGACAACTCAGCAAGCATTGTCAAAGAAAGCTTTTCTCGGAAGTAACACGTCTATTGGAAGAAACAGCCGGGACGCCAACATACCGGTACGTGCAGTGAGCCCGAGGGTCAGATGGGTAGAAGATAAACAATCTAATGATCATTACGGCTCACAACAAATGTCAACGTCTCAGCAAAATGTAAGATCGTTTAAAAATTCACCATTTAATATCGTGTAGCATCACCTATCGAAATTTTCATTTATCAAAAATAGTTAATCTTAAATTCTTATCTCGTTAATCATTTATCTTACAGTTACATACGCTGAGTACTACTGAAGACTCTTGGGCTTCAGCTAGATCTCCATCTAGAGCTTCTCAGCAACCAATAAGAGCTGTAAGCCCTAGAGTTCGAAGGAACACAGAAACTGATGATATGGTATGTGATCATGGACCAATGTTTTATTAGTTATGTTTACTGTGTTCTCATTTTTATTTTATTTGTTAGTTAGAATTCACCTAATGTATCTATATGTATTTTATTATTTTTGCGTTTTGCTTATCATTTGTGTTACGTTTTGTATTATCATATCAGCAACGGGGGCAGCAGCCGAATCAAAATCAAAATCAAAATGAGCAGTTAGGTGAAATTCCTACTGCTGGAGAACTTCTTGGTCGAACTCATGAAGAATTGGTGTTACTCTTGATTCAATTACGACGACGCCATGCGGCGACACATCGGGCCATCGAGCAGTGCTGCGCTCAAATCAGTAGCATTGAGGTGTTTGTTAACGCTTTTTATTATTCTTTATTTGTTTGCATTATTATTTTTTGTTTGTTTGTCTTTTAAGTAGTTTAGTAGTTCCTATTCGTTGTCTTCTAATTGATATTCTTTATTATAAAATGTATTTTATAGTTTTAGTTTTCAATCTTATAATTTTATTTAATTACAGGATTGCCTCAGTTCTTTAAAAGCAATGGAACGCGAAGAAAGTCTTCAACGGCTCGAATTCCTCAAGAACCAATTGATGGAATTGGAACATCAGTACGAAAAGAGCAAACCTTTAGTACAGTTAGTGGACAATATGGTAAAATTAGGATCACTTTACAACAGACCTGGTTCTACCATCGAAAGGCTGGAAAGGAACCAGAGACTACGACAGAAAGTTTTGGCTGAACATGCTCTGGAGCAACAAAGGTATGGTGGTTCATCTATTTTGTGTCTAGTTTATGATCCTTTAAAAAAGGAGACATGTTGAAGGTCTCCAGCTTGTACCCAATTTTTATGGATATATTAATTAAATTTTCAGATGGTTAGAAAGTGTAGCAGCGGGGAAATCTTTGGAAACAGAAGCAGCTAGAGCGAGAGTGGCTGAACTTTGGGCATTAGAACAAGAACTCTCTGACGAAGCTGCCATTCTGCAAGGATTAAAAACTGATAAAGATGCTATAGAGAATTTACTTTCTGGTAAGATATTGTTTTATCAGTGTCAAATTAAGAAGTATTCATCCAGTTTTGACAGTCACTTTAAATTACTTTGTCGCGAATGAAACACATTCTATTGCTTTTACAGTATTTAGTAGCAAATATTGATATTTAGTTTTATTGGTGGTGCCAGTTGTGTGGACACACAATATTAATAGTAGTCAAAATCATAAGACAATATTTAAAATCAATAAACAACTCCAATAAATAATCATTACACATCACTAAATTATACATCACCGTCATAATTATTATCATGCAACAATTTTGCATCAAAATACCTATTAAGAATCACTTTGCCAATATAATTAAAGCAGCCATTTTTCAACCTCGGGTTTTATGGTTAAACTAATACGAGTACGAACGAACGACTAGCATATACGGTATGATAACATATTGCTGTCTATGTTTCCAGGTGTCCGCGGTAAGTTGGACAGCGTCCACAAAGGAGAACTGAATCTTGATGGCAATCCTGCTCCCACTCGAAGGCCAGCACCCACCAATAATCAAAGTGGTGGAGGTCTCGAAGAGGAACTGGCGCGCGTGCAACAGATGTTGGCACACAATTCTAAGGTTTATAAGGTTTTCGTCTATATCATGCACTTTTATTTTTTGTTTATTTACTTATACGTATTTTAGTATCAACCTATATTTTATATGATTTTGAATATTGCACTACTCCCTGGAATGAAATTATTGTTATAGTTTGTGGAGTACTATTGCAAAATATTTATGTATATTTTTAAAATATGTACCATCGATTGCATGTTTTACCACGTAGAGTTTGTTGTTTTACCTTTTTTATCGCATGATTTGAAAGTAACATAGCATAATTGCGTAGCATGATCAGCCTTTTAATGTACCCACTGCTGGGACTCCGGCATCCTCACTCGAAGATACCGACACCGACACCGTAACTACCACGAGAGCCTTGTACGAGTTGGTGGCTGTCACACATGTCTTAGATTTTTTAGACATGCCAGTTCCCTTATGATGTTTTCCTTCACCGTTTTGAGAGCAGTGGTGATGAAATAAATTACACAAATTAATGCACTTGGCTGGGTTTTAACTCTTGACTTGTAAATCGGGACCGTTAGCGGACCACCACTGCTGAAGCTGCTGAGAAAATGAATGCAGTTCAAAGACGTACTAATTTTAAAATATGATGAACAGAAACTGGAGCAGACAGTGGCAGACAACGCTCGGCTGGAGCGGGAGTTACAGCAGCTGCGACGTGTGCTGCAGGCGCGGCGAGCTGCCGGCCACCAGCATCACGCCACCAACCCCACCGCCATGCTCGAGGATGGTCAGTACAACGTTATACTGCTTATATGTTAATGTGGATAGAACAAGGCGGAGGAGATAAATAAGGAAAGTTGACCCTCCACGATATGTTTCCCATATCGATGGCTTTTAATGATATCTCATAACTGCGAAACATGTAATTTTCAGATGGCACAAAAAACAAAACAGACCATAGGCCCCATTACCAAGTAATGAAATGTGTTTCATTATAACGTGTTTTATTGAAATATTAATTTGATTAATTTAAAACACATATTTCTTTTGTTTTCCATGTTTTTTACATATTTTTAACCTGCAAGGTTACTTATTGCGAGGTTATCACACCAAACTGACTCGAGCAAGGTACTCGTATAATAATAAGAAGGAAAAAGGGCATTTTTGTTTTAAAATGTTTTTTTTTTATGATTAAAAAAAATTGACACATCAATTTTATTTTACGTAAGCATTTGGTATATAAAAAATGTAAAGATGTAATTTACATTATGAATAAAAAATAAAAAAATAAAAGTATTTTGCGAAATACAAAGTTGTGCGTTCCAGCCTTTACTTTCCAGAAATGTTATGTGTAGTCTAAAATTGTATTTTCCAGTTTAAGTTCTGTACTGATATAAGACCATGTTTAATTGCAGAAGTGTCACGCGTTCAGCAGCTGGTGACGGCGCTGCAGCGTCAGCGACAAGAGCTGAGCCGCGCCGTCAGGCATCTGACTCAGCAGTCTCATGCGTTGCAGAATACCCACGACGCTATGCCTGGTAAGTGGAACTACACTACTTATAACCTTGGTGCATTTTGACTACCGTTATAGAAAAACAGATTACTTCTCCTCACTTACCAGAGTGAAGTTTGCTAACTATCTGGTTGATACAGTTTCAACTCGTACTAAGTCTGAAGGCTAATAGTTAACCAGGTCTAGATATGCCTATTTAGCCACTCAATCTTATTCTATTGTAGCTAACAACCGTACTATTTTGTGCCACATTTTGGCAGTCATTTGGCTCACCCTTTTGAACTAATTAAACTTTTTAGGTGGAAAGTATCAAATAACTATTCTCGCTCTGAACGTATCAGACATTTACCGACTGAAACGAACTTTGCGTTCCAGGGCCACGGTAATACTTTCGAACCATCCCGTATATTCAGAAGGAATCGGTTCTAAAATCACCCTATAAAACTGAAGGCGCTCTGTCTGTAGTAACTTTTTTTTGAAGCATGCATGGAACACATTGCACCGGCAACTTGAGCATGGCCCTAATCAAAAAGCCGGACGGCTTGCTATTCACTGATGTGGCCCTGTAGAACTCGTCTCTTATTGTTGAATGCTATCTATCAGTAGTAAAAACTTTTTTTTAATTATGTCCTAGGCAAGCAACGGCGCCCCATGTCATCTTGGCAAGAAACCAACCTGGACACCGGCCACACTATCGACCACGGTCACTCCGACTACGACTATGACGTAGGACCTCTAATGCCTCCTGGTCATTACGAGCCGTCCAACGTGGAGACTCCCTTGTACGTGGATACTAGAGGACCTGGAGCTGACGTCACTTCTCCACTGAACAGTGAGGACTTGCAGCATGCTGGATTTAGTGAGTAAACTGTTTTTATTTTTATTGTTATCACTCATGTCGAAGTCTCCATCCAAAGACTCCGACGTTTTGATCTATGTTTTGGCCTTTTTAAATTTCCAGAGAGCCCTGACACCCATAACACAAGTTCAATCTTAGCTTGGGTGTCAGAGGTGTCTATTTCTGTGATATTTTACAATTTACTACAATTTGTGTTTTTATGGAAATGCCTAATTCTTGTTAAATTGTATGTTGGAAATAAAGATTTTTATTATTATTCCATTTATTTACATTTCAATCATATTCAATATATTTTTAAATATTTCCTTAAAAAAATAATTAAAAAAAAAACATTTAAAAATATAAAAAATAGTAGCCCACCGGCATCGAGACAGGGTCCAAGCTACCGGTGGTCAGAGCTCCTGAGAGAGGAACTTCCGGACAATACGCGCCGTGTCCAGGAGTACTGCCTTGTGAATCAGGCCCTTGATCCAACTGCCTAACGAGAGCCTCCTCAGATGTTGGTCGAGGCTCTTGGCTATTAAGCCATTAGCCGTCACAACTATCGGCACAATGACTGCTGTGTCCACTTCCCACATGTCGACAACCTCGCGAGCCAAGTCAAGATACTTAGTTTGTTTATCCTTCTCGGCTTTCACGAGGTTCTCATCATGAGGGACCGCTATATCAACAATCATTGTGCGACGCTCCAGTCGATCTATCACCACTATGTCAGGCTTATTGGCAACAATAGTCCTGTCAGTGATGATAGATCGATCCCAATATAACGTGATGCTGCCATTTTCGAGAACTGGGTCGGGCACATACCTATAATACGGTACTTCTGATTCCACGAGGTTGTATTTAAGAGCAAGTTGCTGGTGGATGATCCTGGCTACAAGGTTGTGTCTATGCAAATAGTCTCCGTTAGCCAAACGAGAACATCCAGAAATAATGTGTCGGATTGATTCACCGGGTCGGTGGCATGCCCGACAGATGTCAACCGTACCGTCCTTCACAATGTATTTCCGGTAGTTATTCGTCATCATAACTTCGTCCATTATTGCAAAGACAAAACCTTCGGTTTCCCCGAAAAGGTCACCAAAGCGCAGCCAGGATACGGACGCTAAGAAGTCTACATCGGGCCCATGTAAGGCCCGGTAAAAGCGCCCGTGAAGCTCCTTGCTCTGCCATACTTCCTTGCGTTCATTAGCATCCAATACTACAGGTTTGCGCCAGTTCCCGTTAGCCAAGGAGAGCGGGGTGAGGCTCTTGTCCACTGCTACCATATCTCGATGCATCCCCACGTCGGCTTCAAGGAAGTATTCCCTGAGACTGCATACCTCACGGTTGTGCAGGGTCTTAGCATTTAAAAAGCCACGACCCCCGCACTTCCGTGGTATATACAGTCTCATAACCGATGACCGTGGGTGATGCATCCGATTTGCGGTAAGCAGTGTACGGACCCTCCTATCTAAGGCGTCCAGTTCGGTCTGAGTCCATTTAAGTATGCCGAAAGAGTACATCAACACCGGCATGACCCACCCGTTGAAAGCGCGCACCTTGTTCCCGCCTGATAAAAGACTATTCAGTACTTTATTCAGGCGGTTGAAGAAGCGCTCCTTCAACGACTGTTTCACGTCATCAGCATTGATGCCTAACGCTTCCGACATACCCAAATACTTATAGGTTTCGGTTGGAGAGAGGGATCTCAGGTTTATGGAATCCGTGAGTTGAGTTCCCACGGATCCCATAATCTCTCCTCGCTTCACATGCATGACTGCACATTTGTCCACACCAAATTCCATCCTGATGGCACTACTGAAGGTTTCAGTTACCTTCAGTAGCTCCATCAGCTGCAAGTCGTTGGGGGCAAAGAGTTTCAGATCATCCATGTAAAGGAGGTGAGATATGACTTGACCACCTCTTTTCAACCGGTAGCCTAACCCGGAGCCCTCCAGAAGTGTGCTGGGAGGGTTCAAGGCTAGACAAAACCACAGTGGACTCAGACTGTCGCCTTGGAATGTGCCACGCTCAATCCTTATCGATGCGCTGTTCTCCGAAATTTGTCGACATCCTGGATAGTGAAGGACCGTCCTCCATTGCCCCATACATGACATCAGGAAGGTGCGCAGAGTTGCATCAATCTTATACAGCTCCAGCACCCTCATGAGCCATGTATGTGGCACCGAGTCATAGGCCTTCTTATAGTCTATCCAACATGTCGACAAATCTCTACGAGAACGCCGGACCTGTTGGCTGATGGCAACATCAATGAGGAGCAGCTCCTTAGTACCGCGGGACCCGTTCCTACACCCATTCTGAGAGGCAGACATGATACAATTTGTCTCAATGTGATTATTAATTTTAGCTCTCAGTATGGATGTAAGAACTTTATAGACCGTCGGTAAACACGTGATCGGTCTATAATTTTTAGGTTCCGCAGTACTACCTGACTTATGGAGCAGGTGGGTTATTCCTGTCGTAAAAAACTCAGGCAACGACCCTGACTCTAGGGCAGACTGGAATTGAGATGCCAAACGAGCGTGTGATCTTTTAAACCATTTAAGCCAAAAATTGTGCAGCCCGTCCGGCCCCGAGGATTTCCAGTTAGGCAACGGACGAACTGCACGAGCTACATCTTGGGGGCTGATGGTAATCGCCCCCATTTCCGGTATAAGATCGCACGCCCGCTCGACCTCCCGAGTCTAGTCACCCTCGGTGTGACTGACAGGCACCGACCAGATGTTGCGCCAAAATGAACACATCGCATCATCATCTGGTAAGCGTGTATCAGTCACACTTTGGTCCGGTCGCTCCCAAGTCCTATAAACCCACCTCTCGTTGCTTTGGAATGTGCGATTCTGAGTGTAGCGCTCGACTCGCCGTTTGTACCGTCGAATACGGCTTGCCCATGCATAGATCTTCTGCTTCAGGAAGTCGATGCGCTCTGTGACGCGGGGTAAATAATCTTGGGAACTAATTTCCCGTCCCTGAAAACGCCCGCCTCACAAAGCGCATCACCCTAGGGCGAGTATTGCCCTCCCTGAAGCAGATAAGCTTACCGATGAGTGCTCTAGCCTCAGCAATACGACGCTCGATCCTGCACTGCCAGACTGGTACAGCTGGTCGCGTAGCTCGGTCATTATTAGTAAATTTGACGTGAGCTACACGACATGCCGCTACAGCCCCACAGTACAAGATCGAGTGAGTATCGGCAAGGTCTTTGCTGCTATCAAAACAGTTAGATAGCTGCGAGTCTAGAGCACACACCAGCGCCCTATTTTTCTTATGCATAGGCAAACGCGGTAGTCGAGGTTATTATTATTATTTCCTTTATTGATCTTTATACATATTAGCTATATTTTTAAATATTTTCTTAAAAAATTAAACAAAAAAAAAACATTTCAAAATATAAAAAATAGTAGCCCACCGGCATCGGGAACAGGGTCCAAGCTACCGGTGGTCAGGGCTCCTGAGAGAGGAACCTCCGGACAATACGCGCCGTGTCCAGGAGTACTGCCTTCTGAATCAGGCCCTTGATCCAGCTGCCTAATTATTATTATTATTAAAGTTTTAATTTCCATTGTGGAAGTATCTAAATAAGAGGTAAGAAGAGGGAAGATATGATATTTGGGAGGCCTGTGCCCAATGTGTTAGAGTGAAATAAAGGTACCTATAGAATTACGAAAACTTGAAGCAAATTCAAGAGAGTCATCAAAAAGATTCCTTTAGCATAATTTATAATATTTGTTTCAGGTAACCTCACTAACGTAGAAAAACAAGAGATCAAAACAGTCCGCATAGTAAAACGCGAAAGTGAACGTCGCCAGCGAGACAGGGAGCGTTCTCTTCAGCCAATGTCCGACTGGCCCACCAACAACATCACTGCTAACTTGGACCAATTCCTGGAAGAAGAACTCGTACAGTCTCTTAACTACTCCCGATCAACGTCACTACCACGAAACGAACAATACGAACAAGTATACGGCGTAAGACGTGACAACAACTACTTGCAACCAAACATGGATCTCAGTCCCAAATATGTATCCAGTCCATCTCTTTCTAACTACGACTACTCACAAAACATGTCTTCTTTGAGCAGTAGCTATAATAAAAGCTACGATAGGTCCGGATACGATCGTAACATGTCTTTGTCAACACAATACTTAAATAGTCCTACGGACAGTTCAAGGACTTTGACGAATGATCCCATTTCAAAGACCAGCAGTGTGGTCAGTCTGACACGGTCGCACATGGAGTTGTCACCTATATTCAAGAGTGAGGCCGCTAAGCAGATCATAACGGAGATGTCGGGGGATGCACCGAAAAACGGTTCCTTGCATAGACGGCAAGTGCCGAAGGAAAAGAGAAGGCATTACACGGCACCACATCATCTCAGTGCTAAGACGTTAAACGAAATGCCTAAGGATGCATACAATCAAGATGTAAGTATTGGTTTTTATAGATTATGTTATTCTTGATCATACAAGGTAACTTTCTTTTGATAAAATTGAATGATTCAGTAAAAAAATCTTGTTGAGGGTTTTTTTAGGGTGAGCAAAAACCATCCAATGAATTCCGCTCTTGAGCGAAGCGAGATTAAGTGTCAGACTCTTACTGACTAAACACTTCACCCAGTTTCTTCTTTGCCCTTCGCACTGGAGCCAAGCCTTCCTTCCAGAAAGAGACCCTGGGCTCCAGTGGGTTTAAGAGTTCCTACGTCTTGTTGAAGGTTGTAGTTGAGAGCACATTTTCGCAGTACCGCTTATGTATTAAGAAAAGAAGACCTTACTTATATGTTATGCACAATTGATCTCGGAGTGTATACGAATATATCTTCTTTACTCTCGATAGTAGTGAAATTATCAATGATATCAAAAAATTTAAATTAAAATGAACGTTTTGTCCAGAAGATGGGTCGTTCTGTGGACGATGCAGACATGGAGCTCGCACTCCGCGGCGCTGCACCGGACGTGGTGCGCTCTGCGTTACCGCCGCACGCGCTCAGGCTGGCCGATAACACCATCGATCAGCTGCTAGCCGCGCCACAGAAGATTCTCATTCCTGAAAGATATATTCCGGAGAAGGTGAGTTCAAAATTAGCTGTAGAAACAAATATTACGAGGATGACAGCGTATTATCATAAATACAACTAACAGGGTTGATCGACCATTAATTAGACATTCTCTGTACGTCTTTCTCTTTTGTGTTTCGTTTATTACGTTAAGTTTTTCGGTTCTCATTTTTGACTGTTATTATGGGTAGCCAGAAGACAGAAAATCTGTCAATAATCATGCTTAGGATTACGTAACCTAGTTACTTGGTACTGTCAAGGTTGATTAGGCAGTCGCATGTACAATTGTGCTGCTAAGACTCGACACCCAACGCAATATAATTGAGATACGCAATATAATCAGAATACATGTAGTTATACAACATGTATTCTGAACCGGTATTTCATTGGTTCAAAATGCATACTTGAATCTCGTCATTCTAATTGTTAAATGAAAAAATTACCAGCTGTTAAACGGTTCAATGAAGCACAAATTTGTAATATACTTTCGAATACATATTTTCATGTTATATTTCTGATTAATTAGAGTTATTGTGTAATTCCGGAATTAAGGTTCCGGAAACAGCAGCTACATTGTATAACTGAATCTAAGTACCAACTTAGTTGAAAATATTTGCTAATTAATTCAATTCAGAAATGAAAGAAATCAACTGTCGTATTTTCATTAAATAGTCTTAATGTTACACAAAACACATTAAGACTATTTAGTGAAAAAGATGATATCTACTGTTAGAAAAATATACAAAGCATTAAAGTTGTATTAGTAAAGCCATAATTAATAGATCGGTGATATTTTTTTCTCACAGCCCCCAGAACTGTCTCCAGAGGAACAGCAGAAGAGACAAGAGAAAGTGGAGTCAATAAAGAAAATGTTGACCGGCACTTCGGCTGACCCCAGCAAGGTATGCACGATGCACCTATTGCATCATTTCGATTCACTTCCGAAGTAGATTTACGATCCGTTACTTCCTGCGTTCTATGAATAACGAGGAATATATTCTATGAATGTATGAATTATGACTATTTCCGATTACTACTGGAACTGTTCTCGCTTGTACAAGCTGGACTGATTCATTACCATGCGTATTTGCTATATACGAGACCGTTTCAATTCTTCTTCCAAATTTTTGAGCACTGCTTCTTCATAGTCCTTCTTCATCCGTCTCAGTTGGAAATAGTTCATCATCCACATAGTTTTCTACTTCATATAGATGGTATTGTACATTCTGTACATCTAATGTATTCAGTTCTCATGTACTTTCACTATATAAAACGATGCACTCTAAACTGGCTCGCTCTGCTTTCATTGTTGTTGGAATGAACCTTTTTTATATTTTTGCATGTTCATTCTATTCTTGACTGATTACTAGACTCCTAGACCAAAAACCTGAAAATAATGTATACTATTTAATAGATTGGTGTTTGCAGATGAAAAATTGTCTAAATCCTCAATATGGTCTCCACTATATCGAGTATTTTCGACAAGAGAGCGATTATTTCATCATATTAGTAAAATTATCTATCTATGCGTTCAGTAAAGCTTGTGACTTGATTAAATAATTTGAGACAACTAAGATCCTCGTCATCAATTCAACTATCGACTTATCGAATATTTTAAGTGATCAATTGTGTTATAAAGACTAATGCATTCCATCTGAAAACACCACAAAAGCTTGTATAGCCGCTTCGAATGTTGGCTGTAAATATGTAAACCAGCACAGTCCTACATGTGTGTGCTTGTGTGATGACCGTTAGAGTCCGGACGCTGGCGAGAAGCGGCAACGGGAGCACTTGCTACAAATGAACCAGATACTCGCCAAGCAGGTCACTGAGATGAGCAAAATCATCGCTGGTAAGGACGTTGCTTCATATTAGTTTTGCCTCCCTTCGTATTACTTGTATACTTAATATTAATATTTGTGAACTCTGTTTAAATGTTCCAAGGTGTTTGTAAATCTGTTTTATTATTCTATAATTCTTATAGCATATCAGTTTTATCTTAGCATTTTTGGATCTTTATTATTCTAATTCTAATTAAGAAGCAAAATGTAAGAATTAGGGATTAATTTAACAGATTTTTCAGTGCACTAAATTGTCATACATTGTTAATTATTCATTGTAAATAAGTATTTATATTTTATTAAGTAGTAAAACTACATTAAAGAAACATCTCATTATAGATAAAAATGTTTTTGGCAATCTAGTGTACACGCTTAAATATTCTTTCTCGTAACTGCAAATAAATGTTTTGTCACCTTTTGCAATGTGACACTAAATGTTCATGTAGACTCCAAACATTGTTCAAATGTCTCACATTTTGATTTTGTCTTGATTTACTCACAGAATTGCCATTTTGACGTATTTCCTCTTTTCAAAGTAGCAATTATTGTGTTTTTTATGTGACTAACCCAATCACGTGTGTGTCACGCCTGTAACCGTTTGCTTGATGTCGTTTGTCCCATTTGTGCAGGAACCAACACTGAACAAGGACCGTCCGCATCCAACCACTGATAGCCAGACACTTACACTTACACCTGCACAATTCACATCTCCTCCACTTTATCCACTCCCATTAACTGAACCTGGGTACAGTAGCATCTTCCTGCAAGAACACATTCATCAATTAAAACATCTGTGTAATAATAATGGTTGCTAGACGGTGTTCTGTGCCCATTTCCATTAATAAATAATTTGCTTCAACCTCCTCAAAAATATGTCTAGTAAGTAAATTGGCTGACTCGGACGGTTCTTCGAAGATACCACTACCCAGTGTGTTGCGGCATGGTTTCGTTTTTTGCATTTTGTTGTGAGTAGTTCACTTATATTTATTTTTAGTTTAATAACATTAATAGTTGCATTGTTTTTGTTTGCATTTTGATGTGTGAATGGTGTTTTTAATTATCCGATTATTTTTTATGTATAGTCTCTAATAGTTTTTTTATTTTATTTTATCAGTTAAAGCGTTAGAAGAACTGCCTCAAAATGGTAATGCTGACGACTTGGACGATCGATCACCAGATGTAGAGCTGCCCATCTACCAACAAAGAGACAATTTCTTTACCTAAATCTATGGAAACCTTTGAAAACTTAATGATAAAAATAATAACCATCACTATTCAAAGAAATAAGCTATACCTATCGTAAACGTAGCTTAGCGTCTTTGAAATTAATAATCACTGCAGAGTGTAATAAAATGACATCGATACAGATGACTTCTAGTATTTTGGCTGTCTTTGGCTTAGTAAATCTTTGGCGATTAAAGTGGTTGTACTATGTATCATTGTTCTATAACATCAAAGTTGATCTTGGATGAGAGTTAAGTTAATCTAAACACACATTCAAGAGCAACCTGAATTTCGTGAAGTAGAATATATTATATCAATCTACTTTCAACATACTTGTACTGATATCAACACCTTCACTAAATATTGAAACATAACAAGCTGGGCTTTAAATAAAATGTAAGCTGTCAATGTAGAATGTTCAATTAATAGAAAGTAACATCTTATTGTAATAGATTTTTCGTATGTTTATAGATGAATATATATTGTATATTCAAATCATTTAAAGAAGAATAATGGTCTAAAATTGAATATACTGTTTTGATATTAGTGAAATTATGTGGTGTTTAGTCATGCAAATGTTTTAGTAATTTATTCGTGTGAAAATGAGAAAGGCGCTATCTATTATTTGACTACTAACAAAATTTTATCTACATATTTAAAATAGTGTGTACCAGAAAAGCTTGATATAATATTTTGTGGATCTCCATCTTTATATGTGTAGGAACTAGATTTTAATGTATTTTGTTGGAATAAATTCGACTTGCATTGTGCGTTCCACATATCTATCAGAATATCATTTACATGAAATTGTAAGTAACTGCTAGGAAGTAAATAGGAATTGGTATATGTTGTAGCACTTGCTCAATCTTGTGGACATTCCTTAGCAATGTTATATTTTATAGAAATACAAATGACTCACTAAAAGATGTACTTAAATTGTTGTTACGGCCAGTTAGTTTTGCCATACCGTTAAAACTCAATACTTTGAATATCAACATCTCTTGACACCTCTAGATGTAACGGTTGGGTATAACCAAGTAAAGATGTTTAAACAAATGATCTTTAATACCCTTCAATATATTGATTACAGCGGTATGAGGTTATCAAACTTATTTTTGGTATATAATACAAGTCGTATATGTAAAAAAAAAACTTGCATTGTTACTTTAGAATTAAGATAAATAGTAAATTGTACCTAGATGACATTATGTATACAGTTGCCATGTTTATTGAATAGAAAGTGCACATTTATATTAATTAATATAACTTTAGATAACGAATGACAATGCGTTTTAGTATTATTTCGTTTATGTTTTTTGTATTTTAATGTAAATAATAATAATACATTAAGTTTTATATAATTTAATTTTTGTGTACTTACATCTTCATTTAGTTTATTGTGTGCACATAATATGTAGCTCGTCAATTACTTTTGTACCTAGTGTTGTATGAATTTATGTGAAAACTTATAAATCGAAGACATTTAACCCGCTTCGTATTATTTGGTAGCTGAAGCAACGAATCATTTTGTGATTCAAATATACGCGATTATAAGGTGAATGCCATTAACTCATTCATAGAATTAATGTTTCATTAGAGGAAGATTTACGATTTAAGGATCGTTATAATTATCTTTGACTACATTTTGCAGACGATAACGAACAAATTGAGAGTGGTAAGTATAGCGTTAATGGCGAGGGGACCCTTTACAACAGTTTTATTTCATAATTTGCAATTTATGGGCTATAATGTCTTTTATTGGTAGAATTTTACTAGGAAAACTTGGAAGACAGTATTTACTGCAAAATGAAGTCACATTGTGGGTAGGCAACCCTAGGTAGTAAATATATCAATGTTCACAATATCTTAAAAGCTTTAAATATTCCTGCCTACAATCGTTTCAGTAGCTACTTAGTTCAATTCAAAGTCACAATTATTTTTACTATTATTACCATTTGTAGTAAATATTAAATTATTTGTATGTGATTAGGAGAACAAAATTACATTTGTACAAAATCAAATATGTTGTATTTAGTGCCATGGTTTCGCATTTCTATTTTTTATTGGTATTTTTGTAGCTCTTTAGGCTGCCAGGAATAATTTGCTTATGACAATGTGTGTTAGACTACTATAATAGTAAAATTAAGGCTCATAGAGCAAATTGTAGGAAACCTTGCCATTTTGCTCCTTTTAATTAGCTTTTGACGATGAAAACATCATTTCCCTGAAGCTCCAAAGACTGTATCTTATCTACATTTATTTCATTTAATTACTGTCAATTATACACCCTTAGAAAACTTTATTCTATGGTGAAACGCTGCAAACTTCCAAAAAATATATTTACTAGGGGATTTTTGAACAATAATATTTTGATTTTGAAATACTGGAGTTTTCCGAATTATTGTATCGTAGGAGATATTTATTATAACGAATAAGCATTGATATGAAAAAGATAGTTATCTCCTCACTCACCTACTTTAATTGTGACGGAATATATTCCTTATCGACTCAAATTATATACTATAAAAAACAGTAGATACGATTCCTGAATAGTTAACCGTTATCTATTCTAAAAAATCTAATAAATACGTACGTATAAAACTATGAACTAAAATATATAACTTTTAGGCCCTGTAAGTCATATAATAACAAAAATAAATAATAAAAGGGAATACTTATTTGTATTGCTATTTCCCAATATAAAGAGTATATATGCCTTATATGTAGACTGCCCGTATTCGAGAATGATTTCTACTTCATTATATATTAGATATAGATATTAGAACTGTAGCCCCTAATATTCAACGAATGATTCTGAGTATATTATATATAACTTTATATTTAGCTATATGCTAAAGCTTATTATGTGACTGTTGAACATTTTTATCGATCATATAGAAGCAAGTGGCGAAATAAGCGCAGCGACAGTGTCTCATCTTTATGTGGATTTGTTTTTAATCTATCTTTAATTTACAAAATATTGAGAACACTTAAAATTATATTTTCTTACTAAACAAGATGGAAAGTTTAAGTGGGTCCTCTATAAATGTGAGAATAAAGTGTTCTGAGATACCTTTACAATACTTCCTTTGAATAAGAACATGGACATAAATATTTGCCATATTTTCCCGCTGGGCCCAATTACAACTTTCCACCTTGTACAGCGCCTAATCTTATCGAATATGTGTTTCTTGGTATCGATTGGGCTATTTATGAAATAGATCATGAATAACCTCACGAACAACCTTATGAATAACCCTAAGAATAACATCACGAATAACCTTATCGATATCGAAGTAAACTCACAGTTTCTTGTCGTAAGTAAAGCTGCTTGCTTCGAACGTAGCCTACTAACAAAAGCCCCCATATTAGAAGTACTATTTTGACTGCCTTAAAATGAGTTGTTGTGTAAATACCTACAGGGAATTGTGCATATTGTTTTATATTATTGACTCTATCCAATTTTACATCAATCCTTGTAATTATAGCGCGTATGTTGTTCACATCTGAAAATAAATAATATGCTGTATTACCTACTTTTTGTTTTATTTCTTGTTTTTATTTCCCATCAAGATTGTCAGGCACGTAATGGTTAGGCAGTATAGGCACCTAATGGCAAAGGTCTAGTAGATATTGTTCATAAGCATTCATGGAGCCAGAGACTCTGTTGTGCACGCGCTCCTTGAGTCTACAGTCGTCAGTGAAATAAGAACACAAACCTTTAGTTAAAGCACGGAACTCACTCATAGATGTTTTGAGGAAAATGGAAGGTCTCATCTGTTTCTGGAGAGAAGTGGTTTGGCTAGAAGAAAGCCCGTCAAGGTACATGAACAATGGTCCACTATGGACTAAGTGCGTAAACCAGACCACAAAGATTAAAGATTAGTGTTTATAGGAATGTCTGATAGTTACCTAGTAACTAAAGAAGTAGGTAACCCTTTGAAGTGAAAATTTCTTAAACGTTCTAAAATCTACACTAATTTAATAAAGAGGTAAAGTTTGTTTTTTTGTTTGTAGGAGGTAACCTCGGGAACTACTGGGCCGATTGGAAAAATTCTAGCAACAATGGAAAGCTGTTTTACTCTTGAGTGACATAGGCTATATTTTATGTAAGCGGCCGAAGCCGCTGACAAAATCTAGTTTCTTATATTCTTCAATGTATTCTACACTGCTACTAGTCTAAGGAATATTTTCATTACTCATGTATTATATTGAATGAATGTTACATGACCAACTAAAATATATATTTTGTTACTGTCATATACACAGTAACAAAATAGATAGTTTAGGGTTTTTTATTAGGAAATTCTCAGAAGTAGATTTCTTATACCTAGGTTTGTTTGAGCAATCGTGTTAGTGCGTCGAAAGACCGACAGATGGCACTACCATAACCGAATTTACACACTTAGCACTTTATTAGGTGGGATGCGATCCTATTAAAAAAACACTAAAAATCTCAACCTATTGCTGCATAAAATTGCAATTTAGTGTATTTCGCACTAGTGCGAAAAAGTGTGAATTAGACACCATAATTGGTCACCAAGGCCATTTCTCACAATTATTAAGGCATTAAGTCAGCCTTTGTACAGTGTTATGTGCATAAAGATTTTATAAATAAATATGTTTATGAAGCCACTTATAAATAAAAACGTCGCTTTACACGTGGGCAATTGACAATGCAGTTTCTCGATTCAAAAACAGCCACGCCTTTAGCTTAGAAGCGAAATCATCGTTATAAAAAATATTGATGTATCGGTTCGTCGATGCATCAAATAAAAACATCTACAAGAAAACATGATATATCGATGCTACTCTCTCTTTGTCATTTATAAATAAATTGTTACAAATAAATAATAATATGTTATTATTAAGAATGGATATTTAAATAAATTCACATAAACAAACTTTCATTTTCTAAAAAAATCGATTCATTCATGATATATTTGTAGATAAACATATCGCATTTGAATTTAATTAATAAATATTTAGTATCGGATGCTACAATGCGTTTCAAATGAGAATAGTATAGATGCCATGTGACGTCAAGACTTATAGAAATTATTATTTTTTTAATTTTAGAAATTATTTTTTTTTTTATTTAATTTATTTACGAACTGTGAATGAAAAAAAAAACCAGTTCTTCAATTTTCGATTTGACAGTACGACGTGTCGTCACAACATGGCCACTGATCCTATTCTAATTTGGAACGTATAATATTTGTGTTGATACACTTGCGCCATCCTATCTTCCTAGCTCGTCGTGCTGTACTGGTGTTGTCGCTGCGGCTGCGGAGACCCTCAAGCGTCGGAAATATAATAACCTTATTGGTAGTTATATTTTTGAACCTCTCGGATTGAAACTCTCGGATCGTGTGGTCCGAGTGCTCACAAGTTGTATAAAGATCTGTCGAAACTCAAACCCTTTAAAAATATAATTTAGCAGGTCTTTGGCCAGTGCCAAATTAGATTGTCCAGATCAGTTTGGTCCAGCCAGTGCTGGACCAGACTAGACTGATCCACTCAAATGTATGTGCTTCTTTCCTCAAAAGACCACCTTAGACACCAACTTTATTGTTCTCATATGATTTGACCATTCTGTGAATGATGTATGGACTTGAAACTTTTTTTAGGTGGGAAAATCTTCCAATGAATGACATTTCTCGCCGAACAGGAGATAGTTTCAGACATTTACTGACTATATAACTAATTCTATTTCTTTTTTGCATTCGTTTCATGGCCCTGAAGTTTATTTATTTCTTCTGTTTTTTTTTTGCATTTGTCTAAGGGCCTCTGAGTTTATTTATTTGTAAATTCACAAAATCCAATTCTTTTTTTTTACTTTCACATAACTCATGGAGATTTTCACCACTGAGTCTATTTCGGTTTCTTCTCAGGGTAGTCAGCTAGGAAACACCTGTCACATGTACTTTAAATTGACATGAAATCATTACATAGTATAAAACAAAGTCGCTTTTCGCTGTCTGTCCCTATTTATGCTTAAATAGAGACAGACAGCGAAAAGCGTGCTTTTTAAATAGATGGAGTGATTCAAGAGAAAGGTTTATATGTAAAATACATGCATTAATATATTTAATATCAGCATTGCTCCCGTGCAAAGCTGGGCTGGGCGGGTCGCTAGTCTAAAATAAATATCATTTATGATTTACTTTGAACAAGAACAATAGTTACTTTGTATAAAATCTGAAATTTTGGAGATGCCTTTGACCAGATGACAGCGATAAGCACAGTTGAATGATGGATTGCAGTTACTACGATAAAATTAAATTAACGATAGGTTATCTATATTTACTTTTTAATTATAAGAACGTTTTTGTTCAAACATGCTTTGTCAAATTTTAGATTACACTCTTTGAAAAACGATACATAAAAGGCTAAAGAGCCGAGGTTAACTCTTTCGACCCTCGAAAGAGTTAACCTCGGCTCTAGAACGCAAAGGGCAAGTGAGGGGTCATAGGTTCTAAGTCTGGCATTCCATCTCACTTCTAAGTCTGGCATTCCATCTCACTTCTAAGTCTCGCATTCCATCTCACTTCAACCAGAACGGTAGGAGATACTTGATAATTTATGAACTCAAAAAAAGAAAATTACATTTCTCAACTCAAAAATTAATCAATTCTATTGGAAATCTTCAATCTCCAGTAGACATCACCCTCCACTTTCAATCTCATGGTATAGCTATCCAACGTTTGAAAGAGATGTCACGTAACTGGACTAGGCATCCTCAATCCTAGCGCCGAGTGCGTGTTTGTGTGTGTGTTGTTTGTTTTTTTTTTACTATAATGCAATGAAAATGTTTGGTGTATTCGGGTCTTTGATTATTTAAGAACTTGGAGCATCGAATGTCAAAACCGTGTTAAAATTTACACAAGGCACTTAGAGAGTCTAGTGCATCTAAAATTTCGTTTAAATCGAAAAAAAAATGTACAAAACGCTATTTTCTTTACCAAATGCGATAGAGTACGTTATAAATTCGCATCTAACCCACGAACAATGACTAACGATTTTCCTAGACACGGTAATCAGACAAATGGAATCTGAAGATCGAATAATTCGTTGCTCACCGAAATTAGAGCGCACCTTGTATTATAAATCAGATGACAAGACTATTAAGGGTACTATGATGAATCTTCTCTCATTTTGTACCTGCCTAGAATAAAATTTAATTATAAGTAGAAACTTTATGAAAGCAACTAATCTTGGGTTTGTGGCGAAATGCTGCGAACTGCGGTCAGCTGAGTTGATTGAACTTCAAGCTAGCTTACTATTAAATAAAAATATATATATATTCAGACAGAAACTGCTTACCACTAGACTAAATAACTGGATCTCTTCTTCATCATCATCGGTTCAGCCAGATGACGTCCATTGTTGGACATAGCTTCCCCAAGCGTCGCCACTACGACCGGTCCTGAATGTCTCGCAACCACCAGATTTCCGTGACCTTTACCGGGTCATCGGCCTACCTTGTGGGAGGCCATCCAACGCAGCGTCTTCTGGAACGTGGCCGTCACTCCAGAACCTGTCGTCTTGTTCTGCGTGGCAAACAAAGTGGTAATATAAATATTTTCACTGCATATTTCCACTTTGTTTGCCAAAATTTGGCGATTCTTCGAGCTAAGTATGGCAGTCATTTTGGTTTTCCTTTGAATTTCTTAAATTCTGATAACTGACTCTAAAAGACATAATAATCCAACTCCTTATAAAATCTGGATCATAGGTAAGGTACATTTTCAAGTCTTAACAACCAGATTTTTTCTTCAGTTCCTATTGCAATAGTTCTTTTTACAAAACTTCTTTAAATATACTTAGAGAAAAGCTGGTTTATTTTCAAGTATTAAAATGAGTTAAAATGTTTCTGAAATCTTACCTGAATTTTCAGGTATATTTTCTTCCTTAAATTTTCAAGTGTTTCAAAGAAGAAACCTTTTGAGAGTTGGAAACACTTAGGTGATGTGATCCGTGTGCCCGTCTCCTTTTCAAGAAAATTTCACATCGACTTCTCGACACTTTCTTTGCCCAAAGAATCAACATTGCCATTCAGAGTAGCACCATGCCAGTCTTCTAGGCACATTTTAAATAAAGTTGAGTTTGTATATTTTTTATTTTGGACAGACTCGCGTTTGACCACTATCTCATTTTGATGGTAAGCCATGATGTGGTCGACAATGGAGGTCGATTACCTAGAAGTAACCTTGACATTCACTCTTGACTTAAAGACCCCCTAGTCTACAGCTACAAGCTGTAAAATGTCTGTGGCAGTTTTTGGTAATAGGAAACATAGGTAATATTTTATTTAGCATCTTTTTACGAAACCTATCATGAAAATGTATAAAAAAAAAAAACTGTAATCTTTACGTATTAGGCCACTAATGATCGTTAAGCCGGCGCTAACACCGTTCATTGAATGGTTCGTGATTGATTGCACATCGCAGAAAACCCTCCTTCGCATACACCTACATTTTTTTACTTGCAATTACTTGCAAGATTCAGCGAGATTAATTAATTTAAATCACTTACAATTAAAAAAAAAAACCGAACTAAAGATTTGTTTTCAATAAATCACAGTTTGGTTTCTTTCGTTATTTAAAAAGTCATTCGGCCAAGACAGTTTCTTTTAACAACGCTGTCTATGAATTATTTATGGTCCAATAAAAAAAAAAGAAAGCGATACGATTTTGACAGTTCATGAAAAATTGGTGGAATCCGAATGAATGTTGTTTACAGTTGTTTAGTTTTTGGTTACATTCTCAATTCTGTTACAATTTACCGATTTAGTCCTGATAAATAAATCTGAGAGCGTAGAAATGGTTTAATACATAGGAACTGGAAACTGTTTCATTGATAGAGAAATTGAGGCAAACTAGTCATCATTTATCTTTTAAATTGAAGGCGTCTGCCTCTGGTTTATTGATAATCGTACAAAATAATACTCAGGTTTTTTTATGATACTAAATAAAAGTACTTATCTAAAATTAAATAGGTATAAATGATTGCTAGACATATCCGAGCATTATTACTATTTTTGTAACATTTGAGTATTAATATTTTTATTTGTGTATTTTTGTTTGTGTCTCAGTTGAAGTGCGCTGTGATATTATAGGCATACAAACTACGCTAGTTGTAGTAGTGTTAGTGGCTAGTTTATGTAATCTCGATGTGTTCACTCAGATGTACAAGTGTTATAATTACTTGTTCCGTTTGTTACCCTTCCACTGTTTCTAGCAGCTCGCAGCCCGCAGCCAGTTCTTTTGATTGTATCGACTAGTGCGAAAGTGCGTAATGTATTATTATTAAATAAATAAAGCTGAAGTAAAAAAATCGATAATTTCTACGTATAAGGTCCTAAGGTAAAATGTAGGTACATTTTTTCACGAGAAACGTTTTTTTATTTAAATTCTTGATATAGTAATTTATGAAAAACTTAAGATCGATGTTATTACAATCTCTAATGAATTTTGTCGAAGTTCACAGTACTTGATGTTGAAATAATAATATTAATTAATTTTTTTGAGATTAAAAGTTATATGTAATGTTACGACTTTATACGTAGGAGGTGTCGGAATATGTGAAAAAAAAAACTCTAACAGTGAATTTAAAGCCAGCCGTCATAAAAAGCCATTAAATTAAAAATTCTGCCAATTTCCTGATAAATCCACCAGGTAAGTACTTACTGACCAGCGCTGGGATTGAAGTCTTTGTCTTCAACGAAGTCATTGCTATTCCCCGCGCGTGCACAGAGTCGCGGGCGCTACGTGAATGCAGTTCAATGCCGCGTATCTTCCTTCCGTTATTCTCGACTCCGGAGACAATCGACGCGTGCGCCGATTCATCTCAAATGTCAATAGACCAATAGAATGCTAATTCAAAGTGTCGTATGAGCGATTGAAGTACCTACTAAGTGTTCAACGGTACTACGGTTTAGTTTGCCAATGATTTAGGACGCTAATATAATGACACAACGTTTATTTAAATAACAGTAGGTAGACATTAATGCATTTACTTTTTCACACCATTGTATGGAGAGATTTGTTGTGAATTATGCTTGTTTTATTGATAAATATTGCAGGAAGGTATTATCTTAAACATATTTCTCTCTCGGCAGTGTGTATCTAAAGGAACATTAACAACATCGTCGACAGTTTCATTTTTAAGCCGCTTGGGGATCAAACTCTTGGGCCGTGGGGTCCGAGTGCTCATGCTCTTTTTAAAGAGTTATCGATACTCTCTTCGCGTGACCCAAAGCCTGGTTTTTACCTCGGTCTGAGATTAAGCAGTGCCATACAACGTGGCAATGCCGCCAGCCTTTTGGGCACGCTACCAGTCGACAGCGATGCGGAGGAGCTTTATGACGCTATATTCAGCTAGGAATATGGCGTCATAAAACTCGGCCTTTATGTATATATAGTTTTAATTAGTGGAGTGTTTTTATTTTTCTTGTTTGATTAATCTAATAAATAAAACAACAGATAAAAAAGAACATATCGTTGTGATAATTTTCAATGAACTCTCCAACTGTTGGCACACTACAAATGCCTGAGTGGTATCGCACTTAATCTTTATATAGGAAGGTATCTATGTTTTGTGGCAAAATGCCATATTCAATGTCAAGTTGTAGATACAGGTGAAGTGACAGTACAAAGGAAGAAAGAACAATATTTTATTGAAATTATACAATCTTAGGACTAGCTATAAATTATAAATATTCCCATCATGAGACCACCTTCTACCACCCGTGATGATCTTCTTAGAGGCCCATTCATCAAAAGGAAAAAACGGAACTCTTAAAGGATCACTTTGTTGTCCGTCTGTCAAGACCCTTTATTTCGGGAACGGCCGGATGGCCGTATCAAGTTGAAATTAAAATCATTAAGTTTGCTGCCCCGTAAAGCTGTGAAAAAATCAAACTAATAAGTTAATGGGAAAAAATGCAGCCGTTTATGTAGAAAAAAAAAATATTTTGACACTCTCAATGAAATCAAAATTCATAGGGTACTTTCCGTTAGCCTAGAACCTTTAAATTTGGGATAAATCTAAAAACTGTACGTTACATTTTTTTTTTAATTCGTAAAAGTATTCGAGATTTGATTCAAGCATTGTATTTGCAAAGTCAGTTTGCACGGAACTCTCAGTGTGCAAGTCCGACACGCACTTGCTTAGCTGTTTTCCAACATTAAAATGTAGAAAAAAGTGACTGAAAAAATCATAAGCAAACAAACTAGGAGACTTGTAATTGTTAACGAAACAATTACAAGTCTCCTAGTTTGTTTTGTCCTTGAAAAGTTATGGTAGGTAACTCTAATCAGAGTAGGTCAATAGCGCATTAGCTACTGTTTAAATAACTATTTATTTGTACAGATAATATCAAGTTGACATTTAAAAAAATAAACGCTTCAGGGCATGTTTGAATTAACAAACAAACGCTCCCTATAGTTCCATACTACCGACTCGTTTTAAACAAATTAGGTTCAACACAAAATAAAGTGCGAACAAAAGTCATTACGAATAAAACTCACCCTTTGAAAATACTCCTAGTTGCCTGCTTAGCCCCGTCACCCCTAAACAGGGTTTCATTAAGCACAAATTAGGATAGGCTTACAAAAGTAATTATAATAATTCATATCCTAATTTTACGGGCGGCGAGAGGCGTTGTTACGATCAGAGAGAAGGCAAAAACATAATAAATGGGATTATTAGAATATCTCCAGCTACTAGGTCATCATAAGACTTGTTTTTTGCATAAATATTTTCACTTTGAGACTACTTTGAGGATGCATAGTCGGAGTTAGTCGATATTAAGCTAAAAGGGAAAGCTTCTACGAAGTTTTTAGTACTTGTGGAGTTAGGCATGTGTCGACGAGTGGATGTTTTTCTACGTCCTGCCCTTAAGTAGCCTGTGTGTCACTTTATTACTTTACCCAACGCTCTGCTGATGTGCGGCGGTTCCTTACATTTTTATTATTACACAGCTTTGTGCTCATATTAGAAGTGGAGGGTTGGTTGTGGGGATTTAAAATAGAATTATCATGGCCTTAGAACTCAAAGGACAGCTAAACGAACACCAGTCAGTAAAAGTCAAAAACACTCTCTTGCTTTACGCAGAACGGGAAAAGCTACATAATGATGTTCCACCTTAAAAAAACAAAAAGGAATGAGATATAGAGGGTAAGAAACCTCTAAAACCAGTACATTGAACTCACAAGATTATAACAACACGAAAACATGTTTTTACTACCAAAAACACAATAAAATCGCAGCAAAATGGTTTCCATATAATTCCAATAACCATGCAGTTGCAAGTGCCAAGACAGCATTAATTCTGCTTCATTAGTGCTCTCAAGCCACGGGACGATTACATTCGGGAGTGCAGAGTGAACGGGACATTTTTATCATTGGCATAAATTAAATTTAATCAGGTATTTAGAGCCTTTCCCTTGAAGACTGGTTTGGGGACCGTTGCTCGACCCAGCACCCACCATTGATCTCATTGTTTGATACATTGCACTTTTGGGGAGCGTCGCTTGCACACCATCATCGATCAACCTCTACACAGGCTGTTGTTTTCATTAAGTGATGCTAATCTGATGGATAGAACATTTTATTAGTTGCAGAAGCGGAATTCTACAACCATAAGACATAATACACATTAACTTGATCCAAATTCTTCACTGAATTCAAAACATTCTGTACCTTTGAAATAAAAAGACCGCATATAAAAAATTCAAAAATGTTTTAGGATCAGAATCAGAGTATGTAAGCATAACACAAGAAAAAATTCTTATGTTATAATGATGTATAAACTAATAGATAAAATCGTAATTTAAATTCAGAAAATAAAGTTGATAGAAACATCAAATATGCTAAAATTTCTTTGAACCCGAGGTGCAAAGATACTCATTGGTTGCCTTCTTTTGGAGACCACCCGAGATCAGTGATGACTTCAGGAAGTTCTTTAACTATTTTCACTACTACTAATATTTTGTACTAACTTGTGGCGGATAGAGAAGGATAAGATAAGGGAGACCAATAAAGACATATGTATAATGCGTGAGGAGTGAGTGAAAGAAGTTCTCAAATCGGTCGTTTTTGAGTCTATTAATTACATAGAAAACCACAATTCTTTTTCATAATTTTATTAATTAATAATATCGATAGTTTTCTACTTGACCACTACTTATCACTTTATTATTGTAAGACAAATGAATCTAACATACGTAAGTAGTTTTTCGTCTTCTTTGTACTTCCCATCAAGTAGGTTTTTTTTTATGGTAGGTGAAAATCATCGAATGACGAAACCCGCTCGCGTCAGACTCTTACTGACTAAAAAACCTACCCCGTACCTTCCTTGCCTTATTCCTAGAGCCGCGGTAACAGTCCCATCAAGTAGGTAGTTACGGAGCAGCACAAGAACACTAAAGAATTTACCCTAAGGTTTATACCGAATTCATTGCACATACATTTTATGATTTGGTCGCTGAAGTTAAAAAAAATCCAAATAAGAAACAGGAAAAAATTTGCATTTGTTTACACCCTGTGTCGCCGGGCGGCGTCGCGTGCGCACATATAACGCGCTGCAGCGAGCACAAACACACAATCACACGCCGGCCGCCCGCCGCAACACCGCAACTGTGAGTACATCTCCTACACCACAATCATATACGCAAATACATTGATTAAAAAAAAAGAATACATAATTTGAATATTTCTTAGTCAGTGATGTTTAGTTACAAAACAATTGGGAGTTAAATAAAATCAGATTTCGAAAAAAGTTTGTTTTTGAAAATTATTTCTAGTCAATTTTTTACAGTTAAAAAATTGCAAATACAAAATTATAACATCAGAAAATTTTATTTATATCAAATCAATGTATTTGTCGGTACATTATAATAAAAAATAAACTATATTTTTCATTATTTTTCTGACAAAAATATAAAAACAAATTAAAGTAAATGCTAACGTAGTTATATATAATATAAAAGATCAAAGGCGCATCCAATAAATATTTCAATTTTAAATATTTCAACTAAACAAAATTTACTAACTGATATAAGTTTAACACGCGAGTTTTATCGCGGAAACAGTTCCCCAACTTTAGAGTTTATTATGTTTGTTTATAAAATGAATGAGCATAACTTATTCGAACATCACATAAATATTCATCAAAGCATCTGCTTCTTTTGAACTTGACTCCTATTTAGTGAAAGTGTTAAATATTATGATTGCTTTATGATAATTTTATTGACTTTCGTTAGTTCTTAAATGGTGTCTCTAAAAACGCACACTCCTCGCATTAGCTGCTACTCTGGTAGCAACTTTAGAATGGTCTACGAAATCGACACTAATTTTGTTCAAATAATAAATTTGCAAATTTTGAACTATGATCAAAGATGTACTTTCGTTCTTAAATATTAATAACTAACTTAGACCTGCGGCATCGCATCCTAGGCTTATACATTACGAGAATCGTGCATTGTAACGAAGTGAAAAATCTAAATAAATGAATAAAGAATTAGCAAAACTTATGTCAGTCTATTCAGAGATCCTAAATTTTACTTACAAAAAATATATATTTCTTTGTGATATTGCTATAGCAACAATTTGTAAATTCATGAAATTTAATGAATATTTGACGTACCAAATTATTAAAATATTGGCATACATCCACAGCTGAAAAGTTGGTACATTAACATTGCGTGCGGCTGTGAACTTGTTACCAGTTCGGTAACAGTAACGTTACATGCTCATTTTGCGTTTTATGGATATGCTGATTGGTAGCTAATTTGTTGCCCTTTTTTATTCGGAAATTAAATTGTAATGTTCCAGTGCGATTTTATAGTTCCGTTTTGTTGTTTTCTTTATTGTGCTTTCAGCTGTTAAGTGTTTTACTTTTGTACTCTCCGGAAACAAATAACATTTTATGGGTATAGATTTGTTTAATACAATTCTTAGATGAACGATTTCATAAAATTAAGTTCAATTTTATAAAATTAAAGTTTGTCACATTAAAATAGTAAAGTGATTTTATTAAAGATTTGATGTTTACGTGTAAGTAGTAGTAGTTTTAGAACTGTTTGATTTGATGTTTATACATAAGTAGCTAGCACTTTTAGTTATGATAGAATATGAATGCGAAATATGCACATGCTTTCATTAATATTGCTGTTATTTATAATTAGTATAACTTACTTCGTAGCAAACAGCACCCACCAAAAAAAATATCAGAATCAGAATCTTAACTATAAAGTACTTATGTAAATATCGTGCCCACAAATAATTCTATTAAGGCCATAATTTATAAAAATCTTGTACTTTAATGAGATAAAGTTTTAAATAAAGATAGTAATAATAAATTGTGCAATAACTCATTTTTTAAATTACTTGATGATAAAACAATTCATAAAATTACTGTTTCGGTCTCAGCTTGAGATATAGTAGCCTTGCCAAACTATCACTAATAACCGTTAAATTTACGAAATAATTAATTAAAAATTTCACAGCTCTATGCCTTTTTTTTTTTAATTTTTGCTTAAATTAGAATTCTAATTACATCGATTGTCGCCGTCGTTATTTTTAATATTATGATTCTAAGCACTAACTAATCTTTCTACATCCATCAATGCTCGCCTCATGATACCAAACTCAATCAGTATTCACATGTAATATGTATTATGAAACGCACCATAATTGTAACTTAGGACTCCTGTCACGGGCAAGGGGTTTTGTCTTTTAATGGGAGCGAAGGAGCCATTGGTGGACAAAGGCTTTTCACTTTCGGCCGGTGACCTTAACTGCAGGATAACGACACTAGCGAACTCATCAAGTCTTTAGTATTCAAGGAGGGTGCATGTTGTATCGATGCGCGAACTCATCGGCAACTTGCGTTTGGTACTCATTTATGTGACACACGGAATTGCGTCCAATATAAAGTTGATGCTATTGACATTGCTGACGAATTGTTTGCGGTAGAAGCGACCGGGAAAAGGGTTTTAAATACGTGCCTAAAATGTTTGAGTTGACATTTCAAATGTAAATTAAATGTTTGTTGTTTTATTTGTATGCATTTGAGGCACATTTTATTTTAATGTTTTTTTTTATTTATGAGAATAAAGGGTCATTTTGTATAAATAATTTTGCCTAAATTCTTGTTGTTATTAAATACAGTAAATTTTAGAAACAAAGTAGATACGTATCTAAAAATTCATACAGAGTTTTGATTTGAATTATAACAACAGTTACTTATACTTTTGATAGACCAATTATAATTATTTGGGTCTATGCCACTATAATTACATTAAATGTCTAAAAAGACTAATAAATTCCACAATAATGCAATAGGGCTGAGACATTCCTGACATTTAGTACTGAAGCCTTTGGCAGTTTATTACTTCTTAGTAATTGAGCGTGGAGCTTCGATGTGATTGCGAATTGAGTACTATCGAACACAGAGGTAGCCCATTTGGGTATTTCAATAATTTAGAACAAATTCGTGAAATTACTCAGGATATGTTAAAAATAAAAAGCAATATTTGTGATAAATACGGCTGTAATGGTATAACATGTATAAAATGGAAAGAATTAGAAAGAGTTTCTTTCTCATTGATCATGATGCGATTTCTTACACGTTTATCAACAAACCTTTGCGCCAACTGTACTAAGGCATTGATTATATAGAAGGGAAGTGTGATGGTTCCGCTATAGATCCTTTTATATTGTTATGAAGACTTTGTATTGTTGCGTGTATTGAACAATGGCTGGCTACAGTTTGTTATGGCATCAGGAATTTAGAGATCAAAGATCTTCATAACTTCACTTGTTGCTTGTGGCTGAATGCTTCTGAAGTTTCAAAGGTTTTTATAATAGAATCGAAGCCTTATATTCACGACTTCCTATTTTTAAACTTTCGACGTGTTTGTATCTGCGGAATAATTTACGCAATATTGTTAGTCAAAGATGCTAAATTGAAATGAAACTGGGTGGGCCGTATCTGCTGCGTGTTGCAACATAATTAGGCGAAGGCCTACTGACTGAATCCTGAATAGAACCAACCAGTGACGCGGTAGATGCAGAAGGAGTTGATCAGATGCAGATCAGAGGAGAAGTTTGATCAGCTGTAGTGAGGAATAGAGTAGAAGAATGAATGGGAGGCCAGTGCCCTGTAGTGAATAAAATAAAATAGGCTCACAATAATAATTAGAATATCGCCCATTATTATAATTTTTTATTTGTATTGTAATCTGAACCGAATCAAATAAGATAATAATTCTTTATTATCTAATTTGAATCGGTTCAGATTTAACTATAAATTAACTCATGTGACTAATTTTAAAATTTTATTCATGCAAGGATTTTCAATAACGTTTTGGGTATCAAGGGGTATAATGTAAATATTAGAAGACTTTACTCCCGAGCCAAGTAAATAATCAGAGGTAACGTGTTATATCAATGTTTTGGCAAGCATTTCCTTTTGGAACACAATCCGTGGATTTTCCTGAATTCTGTATAAATTATTCATCATCTGTAGGGAATTTGTCGCTCTGTTTATATTTTGTTATTGAGACGGATTGTGACAAAAATAAAGAATTTACTGGAAAATAAAATATCTTGTAATAAATAAAATTTAGAATTACTTTAGCTTCATATTTTTAACAATAATATTAAAATGTAATCTAATAACTGAAATCTATTTAAGTTTTCTTTATTTAAAATCTTTGAATTGTCGTTTAAGTTCATTTTTAATTTTAATGATAGTAGGAAGGTTTACAATATTTTCTTGGTATTTACAATATTAAAGAAAATACAAAACACAAAGAAACAAATGAAAAATTAATTTTAAAAAAGAATAACGTTATTTCAAAATATTTTTGTTGGAACAATTTAAATTTAAATTCCAATTCACTTCGAAGATAACACAGCTCAATATAACCTTCTAGAAATACGAATTTCATAGGTTAAGATCGAATATTTACAAAGCTCGTGCTGATACGAAACAAAGAAAGAAAGAAAGAATATATCTACCTACTTCATATAATTGGAATGCTTTAATTTGATGCTACCTAAACATCCATCTCTGACTCAGGCCCTGGTGCTCAATTTGCATTGCTGATGGACCCCCAAATGTCCGACCGGTTTCTTATTGTTCCGAGAATTAGCACCGGTGTTCGGTGTCACCAGATTATAAATATTAATATGTGGTTTAAACTGACAAAATACAGTATAATATAGGTATAATATTAAAATAGTGAATCATGATTTGGCATTTTAGCAATTTTTTTTAGGACTATCTGTAAAAGTTAATATCTTAATAATAAAAACGTAGAAATGATTTGTAATCCTTTAAAGCTTTTCATCTTTCGGAAATATTCCTTTGTTAGAATCTTCTGAATGTTTTCTAGTAATATGCACGTGAACACAATAAAACGCTGTTGTTTATGAATGTCTGTTCACTGCTTTATTAGGTTTATCTTTCTTTATAGCGGAATAGAAGCCACGCATGTCTGCACGACGGGCTTTAATGGCCTCGGATGAGACCATAATATTCTACGCAACATCTAAGAAGACGCATTGAATACTAATTTCTTTACAATAATTTTTATAAATTTTGTATAGAGAGATGTAAGTTCGACATTGTTTGCAAACATTGAGAGGAAGAATGCATTCAGCGTGACATTTTATGTCAAATGTTTAGGGCGAGAATCGAGAATAATACCAAGGCCGAACGCCTTTTAGTTTATTGCAACATACAACACGGTGTTAAAGAATTTAATGGTAAACTAGATACTAAAGAACGTATACAAAGTGAAATAAAAGTAGAATGAATCCTTGAATAAACTTTTAGATATAGCTGCGTTAGGGTAATCAAAATCTAGTGCCAATTTTAGTTCAAAACTAGTTCTTATTTCATTAAACCATTTACAAAGTACGATCAGTTTGGCCTGGGGTCTACATTTATAGCCACTATGAAGGCAGCTAGGGAATTAAGTGCCGTTCTTTGGCTATTGTTACAAACGATCAAACAGATTTGAAGTTAAGCTAGTGGGGAAAGCTATTTTCCGCTAAGCCATTAGGAGGTTTAGCTAGTCATTGTCTTACTTCTAATGGCTTGAAACTGTTTCGGAAAATCTTGTTTTGTTTTAGATTTGTTTTAGTTTCTGGAGCTTTCGATTTTTCGTGATTGTAGGTATATGTCTTCAAGTAATCAAACATTCTCTAAGAATTTTCCGAAATTAAGTATTGCATTTATTAGATAATATTTCAATGTTTATTAGTACCTATCTAAAATAAATATTATTTATAGTTATAATTTTCATGTTAACGTAACCAAACGGTTTTAATTTCATACAGATATTTTGTTCATCAAAAATAGTAAGAAAACTGTATTTGTAGAAAATGAGTGCATGCGAACATAAATCAATCTCAAATTACTTCATCCTTGATTTATTTGTTTTCTAAAGTACAGTCAGCGTGCAACACTGAAATATATCTTCAAATAATTTCACGACACAGTATAGTAACGCTCTAAATTGTACTACTTTTACTTTTTAGAGATCAATAAATAAAGTGATAGTTCTCGGAAAAAGTCGGATAAGTTCGGCACGTTTTTTGTTCGCTCTCTATTGTCAATGGTTAAGTAGATACTTATAAAAAGAATCCTAGTTTATTACAATGAGAGGCTGGGGTCAGTGGGTGATGGTGACACATTTGGAGCGAATGCGGCGGTACCGTTAGTGCGCCGGCGCTTGTATCGCGGCTTGCGCGCGCGCACTTTGAGCAACAGTGTTGTTTATTTATTATTGACGGTCCTACTTGATTTGCCCGCGAGAAAATTCAAAACCTAACTATGCGGAATAAAAGTTGAACCAAAACAGCGATCGACCTTAAATACGCAATAATAGATATTCGGGACTCAATCAAAGTAGGGAGCCTCGAGTAATCATAGTAATCATATAATCACTGGTTCAAATTATTTGCCGCGTACTATACGAGGGTGAGTGTTGTTTTTTCTGCTTATACAGGGCATGCTGTCTTTCGGGCGGATATTTTATCCAAAATCCGTTGGGCCGTTAAGTCATGATTTGAACCATCATTAAATCATGCGGAATTGTAGATTCATGATTTTAATAAGGTTAATACAATAGGATATAATATAACTAATCTCAAAACTGCTGATGATGATGTGTTCGATGAGTATCGAACAGAGCGTGTCATTGAGTTTTTTTTTTATCGTGTTTTGTTTTTGATAGAACAGTCTTTTGTTTTTGCAATCGTTGCAGATGCAGTTTTGTCCACAACATTTTAAATTATGTAATTTATTAAGGATTTATAGACGATATTTGTCTTGTCTTACGCAAACTTGGCAAAGTCATTTGTCGTCTTTTTTTAGAATAAAATTACCTATGTTCCAACCTGTTTTCCTTGAATATAAATAATAAGCGAATAATAAAAATCAATAGTGTTATGTAATTTGTTAGTTATCTATAATTTTAATAAAGATGCAATATTGAGGAGATGTCATTGATACTTCTTATCATAAAATCCAGAAAAATCTTATGTATATATAAAAATGATTAGCTGTTAGTCTTGCTAAAACTCGATAACTGCTAGATCGATTTGGCCAATTTCGGTCTTAATACTCGGCATAGCTCAAGGAAGGTTTAAATGTTGGAAACCAAAAAAAATATTAGTGGTAGGTACGTTGTTGACCGAATAGTCTTCTTATTATAAAAATGAATAGCTGTTCTTTAGTCTCGCTAAAACTCGACAATAGTTAGACTGATTAGGTTGATTTTGGTCTTGAAATATTTGTAATACCTAGTTCAGGAAAGATTTAAACGATGATTGAAACCGCCATAACGCGCTGTGAATCACATCATCATCAGCCTTTTAATGTGCCCACTGCAGGGACACAGGCCTTCTCTCTCTAGGAGAAGGAATGGGCCATAATCTACCACGCGGGCCCAGTGCGGATTGGTGGATGTCACATGTCTTCGAATTTTTTGTTCTAGGACATGCCGGTTTCCTCACGATGTTTTCCTTCACCGTTTTGAGAGCAGTGGTGATGAAATAAATTACACAAAGTAATGCGCCTGGCTGGGTTTGAACCCGCGACCTACGACTCGTAAGTCGGGGCCGTTACCACATAATCACAAATGTGAATCACATAATCACAAATAATTCTTTAAAATTCCGTCCAAACCAAAGAGAAAATACGATATACTCTATAACTGTGTTACTTTTTTGGTGAACAATAAAGTTTCTTCTACTCTATTCTACTCTTATTCCATTACTACTACAGGTACAAGTAGTCCTGGCCATAAATTGAAGATTTAATCGACAAATACCATCCCGCTAACAAGTTCTTAGATACACATATCTCCATAATTTTCCCGATAAGTAGACTATTTAATAAGCCGAGGAATGTGGGACCGCAGTCGATGGTATCCGTTATTCGAATACCGTATACACCCCGACACCTAACTACCATGGGAAATGGGTAACTGTACTACCTTACTAGCTGGTAATACTGCTACATAATTAATTTTACTTTGTAGATATGTAATAAGGAAATACCAGGTAGGAAAACTAGTTTCGCAGTCCAGGTTTGAAGATGAGAAAACCTGTATCAGATGTCGTCTTGTTATCGGATTGCGATTTTTTATTAATTTTATCTTAGTGTAGAGAAGATATTTTCTGAATGTATTTTTACTTTTTTTCTTTGGTTGGTTGGGAAGGATTAAAGGAATTAAGAAGGGAGGTGAGAAATTATCTAAGAACTTCTCCGGCTCTGGTCATAACGAACACTTTAACTGAAAAAATAACTGCTGACTGAAGAAACAAGAAGCGAATTTTATTTTTTTCCTGTAGCCTGAATGACAGATTAAAGGCTGCTTCTGATAGAAATATGAAGAAAAAACTTTTAAAATTTTAAATCGATCTCAAATCTAGCCCCGTGCCAATGGATATCCGAGCGTATCGTTGTCATCTTAATTATTATAAATATTAGGAGGAATTATAACAATTGACTTATGTTTTTGTAAAAGGTAACGCTTGGAAGTACAGCGTCGATTACAAGAGTTCTTTCACCGATTGAGTGCTATAAACTATTGATTTAAAATGAATAACTGTAGAGCCAGAATCAATGGAACAAATGCAAGGATGAAATTGCCCAGTGATTTTTTAACAAAATGTTAGATGTGGGATAGACCTTAGGATCATTACCATCGAGAATTACTAGTACTACATTTAATGACTATTTATTTATTTATGTACACAAAAACACTTAAAGAAAATAACACATACATATAGAAGAGTACAAAGGTACTGCTTATATCTAACGAAATTTCTTCCAGCAGACCTGCGACAGGAGACTATGCTATTTTTTCCCGTTAATGATTTTATTACACACTAGCTTTTGTCCGCAGCTTCACCCGCGTACATAAAATATAGCCTATGTCACTCAGGGGTGAAGCAGCTTTCTATTGTTGCTAAAATTTTTCCAATCGGACCAGTAGTTCCAGAGATTACCTCCTACAAACAAAAAAACAAACGTTACCTCTTTATTATATTAGTGTAGATACAATATAAATGTTGACTTTTTGATAATAAACACACATGTTTACTTTGTCGGCAGGTTAAAAATGAGAGCTCTACTAGCGACGTTGGCCGTCCTGGCGTTCACCACGACTGCAATTGAAGGTAAGCACACATTAATCTATTGAATACCGTCATTACAGACACAATAGAAAGACATGCGAACGCCGGCGTCCGCTTGGAGCTTAAGAGTAAACAAAATATCAGGACCTTAATATAAAATGTGAGTTATTAAAACTGTCAACTATCAGAAAAGAAATAAATTAAAGGCGACGGAAAAATCAAGTGAAACTAAATAATTTAGGACGGTTAAAGGCAAGAGCATGATGATCATAACACAAGGATCATAGGAAAACTTGAATGGTGTATCTATACTAGCTTGTTCCAGCGGCTTTGTCCTCGTGAAACTTAGTCTCAATACATTCTTGGGACCACCATTTCATCTTCATATGGAGTGAATTTTGAATAATACTCTCTTAGTGCTCGACTACGTGATAAAAAGAGACTATGTGCAAAATTTTACGCTCTTTTCTTGTGCTTGTAGCTTCGGCTGTGCGTTGATATGTCAGTCAGTCAGTCAATTTTTCCTTTGATAATGATTTATATGATAAATCAGTTTTTGCGATGCAATATTTTCTGTTCGTTAAAGAAAATAATTTCAAAGAAAGTCGAAAGCAAGAACTAATATCAGTTAAACAAAACCATCAATATAAATCTTATCTCGCAGAATAATTAATGTCTCCCCACGGTTCGAGGTGACTTATCTACCACTAACGCTTGCCAATGATAGCTCAACGACCGATGGATTAACGGCTCTTCATAACAAAGGGTTAGGCGACATAAATCAATCTCCCAGTTAAATGCCGACTAAGATGGGCTTAACCCCGCTTATCTTGTGTTGCAACTATTGTACAAACTTTTCTGGCTTTGTATTGACGGGGAACTTGTTTGTTGATTTTGAGGTTTGGTTGAATTTGTAAAAAGCTAAAACGTTATGTTTTTTTTCATGAGTTTTAGAATAGATTTAACTTTATTGTAAACCAAAAAGTAATTCAATTTGTACATAAACTTAAATCTATTGATACAAAGGAGGTTTAATCACTGACAGTGATATCAACCAGGCAACTTTTTGATTGGAATGTAAGAACTAAATAGTACAAGGGTAGTATTGGCTTTTCTACTTTACAATGTCACGTTGATGTAGACAATTTTGTTTAGTTCCCAGTTCAGATGTAAATTCTAATATAAAAAACAATAATAATATATAATCTATACTAATATAATAAAGTTTGTTTTTTGTTTTTTTGTTTGTAGTTAGTTGTAATCTCTGGAACTACTGGTCCGATTGGAATAATTTTAGCAACAATAAAAAGCTTCTTTACTCCTGAGTGACATAGGCTATATTTTATGTACGCGGGCGAAGCCGCTGACAAAAGCTAGTTATATATATTTGTAATAATGTACTTTGGCCCAGTCTGTATAAGTTTGAGCCTCCACCTTAAGTTGTTATGAGTCATCATTCATTCGCAATACAGCTAGCTATGCTTTCTTCTTTGGCATGATGATTAGTAATCGCGCAAGAAATTGTGCATATTGATAATCTTGCCTCTGTACTTCTAAGGCCACCTCTTACGATATCGGATTGCTAAGAACCAGCCAAAATAAAGAAACGGGCCAGAACAGTAGACTTGAGTCCATCAATTAGGCGAAAAGAGTCAAGGTGTCACTTAATATTTTCGGAATTTTCCCAGGACTTATTATTGACCTAATAACTTGCGTTTTTGGTAAGACATGGTCTACCCGTGTGTCAAATTTCATCTAAATCTGTTCAATCATTTTTTTTATGGTGGGCAAAAATCTCTTGCGAGGAGCGGGAAACAGTGTCAGACTGTAACTGACAAAACACCCCACCCCGTTTCTTATTTGCCCTTCGCACTGGGACCAAGCCTTCCTTTCAGAATGAGACCCTAGGCCCCAGTAGGCTTTGACCTGTTCAATCATTGAGCCGTGGTTGATTAAAAAAATCCAGACCTTTAAAATATAAGTAGAATTAAGAAAAAATATTTCTCAGTCAACCTCCCTAACATCTGTTCTTTGCTTCCCCAGCGGACAGCAAAGCGCGCATAGTATGCTACTTCAGCAACTGGGCGGTGTACCGGCCTGGTGTGGGCCGCTACGGCATCGAGGACATCCCCGTGGACCTCTGCACACACATCATCTACTCTTTCATCGGCGTCACGGAGAAGAACCACGAAGTCCTCATTATTGATCCTGAGGTGAGGGATAAAAGGAGATTTTTACATAAAAAATAGTATATTTCGAATGCTGCTTTTCTTCGAATTCTTTAATTTTAATAAAAAAAAGGATTCTTGATTTTTTCCTTGTTGACAAAATCAGAATAAACAGCAAAAGTTGAGGTCCCGTGTGAAACTTATCTAATGTTAGAAAATCTGCTACAAAATCCAAAAATAGTTGATAACGCTAAACTTTTTGTATCAATTTTATATCTCAATTCTCTTTAAATATTTTATAATAAAGAAAATAGTAGTGGCCCAGCGGTAGCGGCCGCGACATACTGGGTGTAAGGTTTCAAAACCAGCTAGGCTTATTTTTTTGTGAAATTTGTTTCTACAACTCGGCTCTCAAAACAGCGAAGGAAAACATCGAGAGGAAACCGGCAGTTCCTAGAACCAAAAAACTTGTGGCCAACCGCCGATCCGCATCAGGCCCGCGTGATGGATTGCAGCCTGCTCCCCTTCTTAGAGATGACGCCTGAGTCCCAGCAGTAGGAACATTGTAAGGTTGATTATGACTAACCATCATCATCAGCCTTTTTAATGTTCCCACTGCAGGGACACAGGCTTCCTCTCTAAGAGAGGGGGGAATGGGTCGTAATCCACCACGCGGGCCCAGTGCGGGTTGGTGGATGTCACATGTCTTCGAATTTTCGGTTCTAGGACATGCTGGTTTCCTCACGATGTTTTCCTTCACCGTTTTGAGAGCAGTGGTGATCAAATAAATTACACAAAGTAATGCGCCTGACTGGGTTTGAACCCGAGACCTACAACACGTAAGTCAGGGCCGTTACCACTCGGCCACCACTGCTCTAACTGACTAACCATAAAACTACGATTTCCAGCTGGATGTGGAGAAGAATGGATTCAGCAACTTCACAGCTCTGCGCAAGTCTCACCCCGATGTCAAGTTCATGGTGGCCGTGGGTGGCTGGGCCGAGGGTGGCTCCAAGTACTCGCACATGGTCGCGCAGAAGCAGTCCAGGATGACATTCGTCAGGAGCGTTGTTGGTGAGTAAGACGAAAATACTTTAGGACTAGAATTCTTAGGAAAAAATTGGTGAACATTAGGTATCATGAGTATTATTTAGGTATCATTTCATATTATTTTGCAAATTAAGGCAAAAATTAAATGAGTTTTAGCTCGAGTGTACGAGTAAGTGAAGCGGAAATAATAATCGGCCACTTCTGCCAGTTTTCATCGTTAAGGTACTTTGAAATTGTATCGTTGATAGAAACCAATTTTCAGGTAATATTAAAATTCTTGCTCATTGCATGATCGCGTATTTTGTATGATCGTAAGTTATTTGTGTTTTTTGAGGGTTTTCTTTTCAATAATTAAAAGGTATTTATGAAAATATGTTAGAGAAAAGCTACTATTTCGTATTAGGTATCATAATTATTTTGTAAATATGGAAGAGAAATGAAAGAGTTTTGTCGCTTACTATGTTCTGCCTAAAAAGGATCGACAGGACATATGAGTGGGAAGAGTGTTAAGGTCGGCTTTCCCATAGCTATGAGAAATTTATTAGTAATCGATAATGCATTATTTGTCACACACCTTTTGTTCGTCAGCAAAATACGCCTTGGTTAAACCAGAATTTTGCGGAATACGAAAACAATATAGGCTCCCCACAAAGAGGACATTCGCCCTATAAAACATATCAAGTTTGGTGAATCACAATCTAGCCGTAAATTATGCACTGTTGTGTGTTTTCGAATATATTTCCTCAAACGTTACCAAGATTCCTTATTTTATTGTTAACATAGTTTCGTGTAGCGACTCCCACAAGGAAAATAAAAGAAATCACATAAGGGTGGAATTTGTTTGCAGACTGGATATTTTCTGTGTAGATACTACGAGAATTGCAGCGAGCGAAATGTTTAAAGTATTAAGCTGTGTTTATTTAGAAATATTTCTCAAGAAACTGGGTTACTTATTTTTGTATTTGCTGAACTAGAACTTTGTATCAATTGATTTTCTATGTAATAAAAACAAATAAACAGAGCACACTTAGTACTAGCTGTTCGCCGCGTTTTTGGTAGGTACTATTCAACTCCTATTGATTGCAGCGTGATGTTCCCCGATAAATGTGATCTCCAACACTAAAGGATTTTTTCAATACGAACCAGCAGTTCCAGAGATTAGCATGTTCAACTAAACAAACAAACTCGTCAGTTTTTATTATTACTAAGGGAGTTAGTATTTTATCTATCTTGGGCCTTGGGTTGGTTTCCGAAAGTGAAACGCGAGGTCTTGGAAACCAAGCCAAAGAAGGAATTTAGGAGTGGGTTTTAGTTAGCAAAAGTCTGACAAGCTCACTCGCTCTTTGCCCTAGAGGCATGGGTTGATTACCCAAAAAAAAAAATCGAGTTGCAAGAAAAGTTGATACATTTTTTTTTTATTGATATAAACTGGTCTTCCTTATAAACTGGTTCAATCCCACCTGATGGTAAGCAGTGATCTAATTGTTGAACAACTTGAAGCACCCGTCGTATCGTTCTTTACTCACCGTCGTATCTGTTCTTCCATAACATTATGTTACTCTTTTTTGTCTAGACGTCTTAGCTTTGACTACTTAATTAGTTAAGTGAGAGTTTTGGCTGTTATCTGAAAACCGCAGAGTTTATTAGAGAAATTAAGACCTCTATGTAAGGGTGCATTTCCATTGCGAACAGCTGGGAGAAGCGGACCGTGAATTGAACAGTGGAAGTGAGGCGGAGATGAGCTGAGCGGATTTTCAAATAATAAATGTGAGTACGCGGCTCTGAGCTAGACAAAACGGAGTCAATTTGAGTGTAGTGCGAAGCGGAGGGCACGAAGCCAAGTGTAGTAGGACGATGCAGTGCAGTCGATAGTCTTGTCAGGACATGGAGTTCACCTGCCAGGGAGTTACCAAGACGTGTTAGTCAATCGTTAGAGCGAGAAAGAGTGTGGGCACTGTACACTCTATATGTATCAGTTCAGTGTAGGTGTTAAAATAATATCTTGTTATATTTCTTATATTTAGAAATATATAAGTATGTTTATCAGTTGTCCAGTACTCATAACACAAGCTCTGCTTAGCTTGAGACTAGACAGCGTTGTGTGTTAGTTGTCGAATATATTATATTATATTAAAATGAACTAAGACCTCGCTGTAGCAGTACAAGTTCTACTCGGTTTTAATGTAAACATTTGCCACTTTTCACTGCTCTTCTCCGCTTCACTCTCCTCTGCTCCGCTCCAATGCAAACACCCTATTAGAGGAGTACGTAGTAAAACCGCGGTTAAATGAGAGATCAATATCTTAGAGCTGACGACCCGAGCTCAAGTATTCAAAACTATTCTTCTTATTTTAGTAATATAAAATGTTTCTCCAATTTCTCTCCAGATTTCATGAAGAAGTACAACTTTGACGGTTTGGACCTCGACTGGGAGTACCCTGGTGCCGCTGACCGTGGTGGCTCCTTCTCCGACAAGGACCGGTTCCTCTTCTTCGTACAGGAGCTGAGGAGGGCTTTCATCAGAGAGAAGAAGGGATGGGAACTGACTGCTGCCGTGCCTCTCGCCAACTTCAGATTGATGGAAGGATACCATGTACCGGATCTTTGCGAGTAAGTGTGGGTTTGGACGGCCGTTTTGACTTATGGGAGACATGGTTTATTAAGACACTTTAGGAGATATTGTGACGAAATGGATTTCTTTCTAAAGAATGACTAAATTTTTAGATAGAATTTATTGCAATAAGCCAAAGAGAGGCTTTTGCGTGGTTGCATATGTTTTTTTTTTTATAGGCTCGCTTTTGCCTCTATCTCACCCGATGATAAGAAAAATGATGTGGTTGACGATCCGCTTGCCTAGAAATAACCTTTTATAAGTTATAGCTATCAGGAGAAACTTTCTCCGGCAAGGAGCTCACTTCTTAGCTGTACGAATTATAAAAGTACCTACCAAAACAAATTTTTGCGTACGGGTGTGCATCATGTATCGCTAGTATATTCATTTTGTGGTCCAATGATGGAACAAATAATCCTCTGACATATAAAAATGAATAGTTATGTTAGTTTCGCTAAAACTCGAGAACGGCTGAACGGTGAGAAAATATGGAAAATTCACGAAAAAAGAAATCCATAGGCGGTACGACGCTTTTGGGTCAGCTAGTTTTTTTTTTAAATAATATTCTGGTTAAGCAAAGAGTTTTCACAAGACAAGATTCTAGTTAAATAATCAGAACAATTAACTTACTTTACGAAACAACATCATCCAAAAAGCTTTTAGTTAATCAGTGTTTAACAAAACCCTTTGTAAAACTACCCAGCTCAACCATGTTTCATAAGCAATTAACTTCATATTTCGCTACGACGAAAAAGTTTGCTCAGTTTAATAGTTTGAAACACTTTTATCGCTACAAAGTTACTGGTTGGCTACATAAATAACAGTGGAAGGAAGGCTGAAAAGAAAACAAACATTGTTCCGACTCGTGAAGTGCTTTTAAAGTTGTTGTTTCAGAGAGTGCTAAGATTTATAGTACGCGGCGAATAAGTTGAACTAAAATGACTGTCGTTGCTATAGTTATCGCTGTACCCCGAAAACTTGTTACTACGCATTGAAGATCGATCTCCACTGTAGTTCAACTTGTATGCAGCTATTGTTTGTGTAGTTTTTTTAGTAGTTAGTGACCCTGACTGCTATGCGGTAGGTCGTGGGTTCGATTCCCACTCAGGGCAAATGTTTGTGTGATGAGCACGGTCATTTGTTGTGTGCCTGGGTGTAATTTATCTATAATATGTATGTATTTGGAAATATATAAGTATGTGATAAACGAGAAGAAAAAAAAGAAAAAGTTGTCTAGTACCCATAACACAGGTCTGCTTAGCTTGAGACTAGACGGCGTTGTGTGATAGTTGTCGAATATTATTATTATTATTATTATTTCTAGCCCATACTGTCCCACGGCTGGGCAAAGGCCATCCTCTATTCCTTCCAGTGTTCTCGGTCTTGAGCCACTTCTTACCAATTCCTAAGGAAGGCATTCAAGTCGTCCCGCCATCTCCTTCTTGGTTGAATATTATATTACTAGCTTTTGTCAGCGGCTTCGCCCGCGTACATAAAATATAGCCTATGTCAATCAGGAGTAAAGCAGCTTTCTATTGTTGCTAAAATTTTTCCAATCGGACCAGTAGTTCCAGAGTTCCTCTTACAAACAAAAAAAACAAGCTTTACCTCTTTATTATATTAGTGTAGATTCAGGTCGAATATTATATTATTGTACTTGTGTTACAGGGAGCTGGATGCTATTCACGTGATGTCGTACGATCTGAGAGGAAACTGGGCTGGATTCGCCGATGTACACTCGCCTTTGTACAAACGTCCTCATGACCAATGGGCTTATGAGAAACTCAATGTGGTGAGTTACCTCTTCGATAATAATTACTTTAATACCGATAAGACCGCCATTGTACAGTCACTAGCACATCAGACTATACAAATCTGTCAGATTTCTCCAATACATTTTGAACCTTGTTATATTTTAATTAAGAGTTGAAAATCGTTTGCAGAATTTTGACAGTTTGTTGTAGTCTGATGTGTTGCTGACCGTACCCATAGATTAAGATTTGTGTAACTTTTTGGTGTACAATAAAGTTGTATTCTATTCTATAATATTTTAAAGGCGTTTTTGTGCGTGAATATATGTTTGTTACACCCTCACGCTGAAACTGCGAAAGGATTTGAAGGGAATTTTGTAAACTGGTAGGCCATGTCCTGGAATAGCACTTTTTATTCCTGAAGTAAGGGATACTTTTCCAGTTGTGTAATGTAAATAATCATGTCGTAAGAGCCAAAATGATAGAACAATTTTATGTTGTATTTCTTAATCCTACAAAAGATTCAGAGTTCAAAGTACTTTGACGGAAGATGGATTCCTTAAACTAATCTCTAATAAAAACCTTGAGTACAAAATATTGTTTTGAAGAAAATATTTTCATCATCGATGAGGTCAACCAGATTTAAAAAAAAAAATCTTTGCCCTTACCATCCACCACCCATTGCTGCTCAAAGGCCTTCTAAACATATTTCTATATAAATTTTAAATTTCTTTCAGAACGACGGCTTAGCACTCTGGGAAGAGAAGGGCTGCCCTAGCAACAAGTTGGTCGTCGGCATTCCGTTCTACGGTCGCTCGTTCACTCTGTCAGCTGGCAACAACAACTACGGACTCGGCACTTACATCAACAAGGAAGCCGGAGGCGGCGACCCCGCTCCTTACACCAACGCTACTGGATTCTGGGCCTATTATGAGGTAACACAGTAAACATGTTTGTTATAATGATGCTGTAGGGAAATAAACAAACGATCTGATCGATCTCTTTCTCCGAAAAACTAAGTTTCGATCAAAATTTCACTGGTTTCCTACCACGTCTCAGTTTAATTAGGCTCAGCGCAAAGGTGGCAAAAACCACAGCCACTAAATATTTTGTTTTCTCGCATCACCATGCCAGACCACCATGCGCTAGAAAACTTTCCGCATCAAAGTCTATCATAAGACTTCGCAGCAGAGAATGGGTTTTACAATGTGAAGCTGTCACCCGCTCTGTTGTACTGTTACAAATGTGGCAGTAGCGCGCGATATCCATCGGTTGCTATAGTCGGTGGTCCGTTTGCGTCGAGCCTTAATTCCCGCAATTTAATAGTTACGAAATTTCGGAGAAAGAGTAGTCGTAGTGATGTGGGAGTCGGCTTTTCAAGGAAAAGGAGGAATCAAGATTCAAATAAACTTTTCAGGCACTTTCGAATGATCAAGATGTGGACTGTGCACTCTTTACAAACATGTTTTGTATTACGACTATCTCGGTTAGATGTTTCTGTCGCTTCTATTATGGGAAAACAATGTAAATAAAACTACGATGTAAGCTGATGCTGACAAAGAACCGGTCTAACTTCTTGTCATCAGATACATAATTATATTGGAAACGTTCATACAATGGTAAAAAAAGTTAACTCTCGACATAGTTTGTCCGATTTTAAGACTAAAGTTATGTTAGGTTGATATTGAATTCCTAATGGCCAGTTTTAAAATTGAGTATTTGAGTTAAGAACATCTTAAACCCCTCTTAAGGATAAGTCTTCAAGCTAGAGTTTGAGAAATACTTGACAGAACCAACTTCAAATGCTTAAATCTGAATTTAGTGGTACCTATTTCAAGTATTGGGGTAGAATGGGTTCCGCTTCATTTTAACTCGTGCAACACTAGAGGGCAAACAATAAAGGATACTTATTAGTTTAACATTAATATGGCCGGTGCGGTCTTTAAGTCAAAATTCAATAGGCTAGTTCTAGGCAAGCGCATTCAATATCGGACCCATCATCACCATTAGATGAGTTAGCGGTCAAATATGAGCCTGACAATAAAAAAACTTACGTACGGAGAAATTTAATATCGTGAAGTTTTTTGTTATGTCAGGTAAAAATAATCGAATGACGAATCCCACTCTTTGGCGGAGCGGGAAACAGTGTCAGACTCTTACTGACTAAACAACCTACCCCGTGCCTTATTTATTCTCGGAGCCCCGGTGCTTGCGTTTTTCCCAGAGCCCCGGTGTAATATCGTGATGTAGTATTTTCTCTTTTAGTTCCTATGTTGCGATATAGATGCCGCATGCAATTTAGACAATGTCTTCACTAGTAAACTGGTATTAGGGAAAGCCAGAGATATTCTATTTTGGAGGTAAAATTGATCAATTTCGTGTGCTTGGAATTATGCACACTGCCTTTCATACCCCTCGAGGTAGAACATAGCAACGTTGCTGTCGGTCACGTGGAAAGGATTATTTTATTTTTTTCCTCAATTTAACTCTATTCATACAACGATGTACCTCTAAACACGTGTAGCTGGATCATACCGTTTGTTGGTACTTGTATCTATAGGCAGGGTTAAATGTTTTGAACTGCTAACCAAATTGTTGTTTATTTCGACGAATTTCCAAACGCACAGGAAATTACCAAAGTATTTTACTCTCAGAGAGAACTGTGCCAGTGCGTGCCCTGATCGTAATTATGATGACAGTATGGAGTTTGAGTTTTCTTATGAGAATATTCACAAGCTGCTTTTGTTTTCTTTCATTATGTATGCACAGGCATATATGATAAACATACACATGCACATGATAAATATACACTCTAGAGACAAAATAGAAAGATAATAGGTGAGCGCCTGCGTTCGCTCGGGGCTCAAGTGTTTAATGATAATTTCCACCATTTTTTCTCCTTAGATCTGTACCGAAGTCGACAAGAAAGATTCCGGCTGGACCAAGAAATGGGACGAGCAAGGGAAATGCCCTTACGCCTACAAGGGAACCCAATGGGTTGGCTACGAAGATCCTCGCAGTGTGGAGATCAAGATGAACTGGATCAAGGAGAAGGGCTACCTCGGAGCCATGACCTGGGCTATCGACATGGACGACTTCAAGGGACTTTGTGGACCTGAGAACCCCCTCATCAAGCTCCTGCATAAGCATATGAGCACGTACACTGTTCCACCTCCTCGTTCAGGAAACACCACGCCTACTGTAAGTTTTATTAATGAATGAATTATTAAAGTCAAAACTGAAGGGTAAAATTTCCAGACCACATTTCATAGATAGCCTTTTGTTGGATTAGTCAAAACAAATACCAGTGTAGGCATTACAAATATACACACTGAAAATTAATTGTTCGCAACTTCCCAACCAAATATTTGAAACCGATCCGTCATAATGAATAACGATTTTTATCCCTTTGCTTTTCCTAACTGGAAACCATAAATACAGTTGACTAATAAACTTTCCCAACGTTTGAACGAAGTAGACACGCGCGATTAATCGCAACAGAAACAAATGGATGGTCCATTACTCATATTGATATAAATCTTAGCCTGAATGGGCGCGCCCGCCGTCGACGACGTCCGACCCGGCCGAGGGAGAGCCGATAGCCACGACTGCAAAGCCCGCCACTACCACTAAGACAACCACCGCTAAGCCTACGACCACGACGAAGGCGCCTGTCCAGATTGAAGATGATGAGAACGATATCGCAGTGAGACCAGAACCTCCTAAGGCTCCTGAGGAGCCTGAGAAGCCTGCTGATGTGCCTGTAGCTCCTGAATCTCCACCCTCTGTAAGATTTTTAAATAAATTTATTTTGTTGTTAATAATATCGGTTTATTTTTGGTTATTAATTAAACTGTTCTTTTGCAGGAGAACGAGATTGATAACCACGATGTGTGCAACTCTGAGGAAGATTATGTGCCAGACAAGAAGAAGTGCAACAAGGTAACTTAATTATCTTTTTTGATGTGGGAAATCATCACATACCTGTACCCGAGTGTAGCCAGGGAATCAAGCCAACCTGTATTTTTTCAGTTGTCCTTTACGCTCCAGGGCCCCAGTTACTCTTTCGAACATTCCCACAGAATTTAACAATAGTTTGAAATTTCTATAGAGGCAGTCCTAGATATTTTTTGTTTCATAGTATTTTAGTTAGGTACTAGGTACGATTTGTCTCTTAATTTACCAAAACTGACTAAAACAGATTGTAGAACTATGCATTGTTATTAAACTTCATTATGATTATTTCAGCCTAAAGTCGTCCAAAGACGTAAACATCTGCCAAGTGTTGCGTTAACGATCGGTTCGAACATGAATTCTTCTAGTTACTAAAGTAAATACAAATTTTTCTACAGTACTGGCGCTGCGTGAACGGCGAAGGAGTACAATTCACCTGCCAACCAGGAACAGTGTTCAACGTCAAGTTAAACGTTTGCGACTGGCCCGACAACGCCGACCGCGCCGACTGCGAGCCTTAGTACCGTGCACAGGACGCCTTACTGGTCATTCTAGAGATACCGTCTGATCGAAATCGTATTCGCCGAGCAAGACAGCTGATAAATTATGTTGCTACGTTGCGGCTTGCATCTCAGTTCAATCTGGAATAGACCGGGTTCTGGGGTGCATGTAGAAACTAGACATCTGTCAATAAAACAGCAATTAGTGAAAGGGAATTCTGAGTCTGACATATAATATTCTAGGAAATGACTTCGAAGTCTGTATCTAAGTTAAGTGGTTAGCAAGATTAGTTTCCAGTGATTTGGTCTTGATTTTCCGCTTTTACGAAATTCAATACGATACAAAATTAGGTTTCTAAGATAGGTTGTGTCAGGCTGCTCGGTGACTTGATTTTGATAAAACGGTGTTTCTTCACTCCACAATGAATCATAATAATGATCGTATTTATGAAGTTTTAGGTTACTGAACAATATTGTCGTATTTTGTTCAATGAAGTAGCAACATAATACGCCAATGTTTTCTTACAGCTCTTTATTATTAGTGGGTAGGCTTATTGTGATGATTAGGATAGATATTACAGATGTAAATAGTGTGTTTCTTACCTGAAAAGATGTGTTTGATATGGAACATAAACATAAGTGCCTAATTAAAGCATTATATGGTAAGAAAGCAACAAGAGTAAAAAAAAACATTGAGATAAAAGTGTATCACTGCCTTGAAATCGTGTACAAGACTGCATCGATTAGAACTAATAATTAAATAAGTAACTTAGCGTTATATCGATATTTTTATGTTTCTGTCTTTTATAAAAACAAACAACAAGAAGGAATTGAATAAGTTGCTGTAACAGGGAGATTTTTATTTGCTCATTCTAGTTTGTTAAGAAGTTGCAGTTTGCGCCGATATTCAGCCGTTATAAAGTTATGGCAGGAAATTGTATTTATTTTATAAATTTTGTTTCGACTTCAGAAGCCAATTAGACTGTTCCCGACTTTGGGAATTTGAATGAATTTCCCGAGAATTTGTCGCGAGTGGTCGCCTGTTTAATCACTCCTAGCTTAATTTATTTATTTTAATAATTTTAAGACAATAAATTATGGTAAAAATCTGGTGGAGTTTTTGTTGTTTACCCCTGAAACTTTTGTTGTTTATGTTAATGAATTAAATTAGAATGTTTGTATTTGCATAATTTCGAGGTCTTCGAGATCTTTAGTAAGATAAGAAACTTTTGGGTTTCTCTCTTCATTTCTAAAATTACGAGTACTAAGTGAATCTATCGTTTCAAAATAAATGGAAATTTACAAAATTGAAGGGCAGATGTATGATTCTTGATGATTTAAATCCAATATCACGTCAACATGGGTCGTCCAGATATTTTGAAAAATGTATGTTAAACTTGACCAAGAAACAAAACCATTTGCTTAACAATGATACACGAATATTTTTTTTTTCATAAAACTTGGTGTGATTTATTTTCAAAGTTATGCTAACACAGACAAAAAATGAAGATCAGGCAAAAACAATTTTGCATTTTTATGAAAGTTTCACAGACTAAAAGATTACTCAATTAACAATCTTTTAACATGGTTTTTAAGTTTTTATTAATATAAATTTAATTTAGTTAATGCACACAAGTACAGAAGTGGAGTTAGTGCCTTAGGCATTTTGTACTAGTCAATCTTGAGGTGATGCGGACGTAAACAGTGGTAGGTGTGCGGGTAGGTGACATTAAAGAGAAAAAAGAAGTATACAAAAATAAATATAAAATATATGCTCAAATAAACATATAAAGCTGCTTTCCTCCTGAGTGACATAGGCTATATTTTATGTACGCGAACGAAGTTGCTGACAAAAGCTAGTATATAATATTTACTCCAATAAATAAACTACATAAAATATCAACACTATTATAGTCAAACAACTAATTCAAATCGACAATTAGAAAACTTATAACTATATATTTCCTACTTTTATTTTCGCACTCAAGCGAAGCTACTAGCAGAAGTTAGTATAAAAATAAACATGTTGTTATTGAAGAAAAATCCGAAATAAAATATCAAAATATCTCTCTTCGACAAACTGATTCTAAAACGCTTCCCTCATATAAAAATACTTCGTATTGTATCACATTGCTCGTTTAAATGAATCAGGCGCTTTCGTTCAGTAATAGAAAACCGCGTGAAATCGTGTTCGGAATCACGGAATAACTTTAGGAGCCATGTTTAGTGGTTAAATCACGTGAAATTGTATTTTTTTCTCAAACGGAAGGCATTTTACCCTTAAAGTATCTTACGGATATGTTCCTGTTTGGTATGTGTTTACGATATTTTATTTATTCTATGTTTATTGGTAGATCATTTGAAAGTTTCGGATTGTTTTCAATGCGATTGATTTATTAATTATAGTAATCAATTACGCTGAAAATAACTGATGCACAATATTGCTTTATTTTTCTCTTAATTTTCTCACAGATTTAGAAGCAATTTAGTTTACTGATTGGTGTTGGACTGAGTAACGAATTGCACTATGTGTTCATTCTTGGCAGCTCTTGGTACAACTCCCATACAAAGATTGGCTATGTCCAAAAATAAAGAGAGAACAAGAACAGTTTGTCGAATGATAAATAGGTATTCGGTGAATCGTTCAATCGAAGTAGCGTTTGTCGGTAAAAAGTTCTTTCGCGGTAAGTTCTATTCGGCCAAACGTTCAGTCGACTTTCCGTTAATAGACCATGAGACTTTTGAAGTACCTATCATTACGGACCCGACAGTTAGACAGTGTTATGGTTATTTTACTGAACTGAACATCAGTACTTACAAAGTAATGAATAATTGGTGTTTAAGTGCGATCAAGTACAGACTGTATGAATTTAATTGGAATCTGATGCGGCCCCGCTGCCAATTTATGCTCAGCGTGGTAAATGACCGCCAAATATTTTTGTTTAATTTGCCGAAACTATTAATTACTTGATTCAAAGTTCTGGCGTCGTCGGCAGATTCTGTGCCGAGCAGCCAATTATAATAAGTGAATAAATTCGTTTAATCAACGTTACTTTGTGTTCCCATTTCAATCCTGCTCTTCACAATAATTGGTGCGCATTTCTTTCTACGACCGAATCATTACATTGTATAAAACAAAGTCGCTACCCGCTGTCCCTATGTATGTAGATCTGTAAAACTATGCGACGGATTTTGATGCAGTTTTTTTTAATAGATAGAGTGATTCAAGAGGAAGATGCATAATATTTTCAATATCACCCGTGCGAAGCTGGGGCGGGTCGCTAGTATTTAATAAACTAATGCGCCTCACCATCAACGATTGCATCACTGCTTGACATCAGGTGGAATCGCAGTCATGCATTAGTTTATAGCAAATAAAACTAAAATATTACGAGTATGTATATGCAAAGGTCATTTAATTTTAAAATATTCGACAACTATCATATAACGCCGTCTAGTCTCAAGCTAAGCAGAGCTTGTGTCATCAGTACTAGACAACTGATGAACATGCTTATATATATTTCTAAATACATAAATATTATAAATAAATTACATCCAGACACAGAACCAATAATCTTGCTCATCATACACACATTTGTCCAGCTTAGAAATCGAATTCACGACCTCAGGCATAACAGTCAGGGCGACTAACCACTAGACTAACAAACATAACACAATGATACATGTGGAGTAAGTTTGTCATAGCGACCGTAGCAGCCGTGCGTGATGGTATCTACCCACAAAAAAAAATCGGACGTCTTATGTAATTTGTAACCAAAGTAAATAAAGGTAATAAAGAACTATTTCTCCTAACAGGGTTAAAAATATATTTCCCACATTTCTTGGGATGCAAGCAAGGCTATGTTACCTGACCTTTATAAGTGAGGAGGAAATTGCCTTCATATATAATGAATGCATTATGTATGATCAATGAAAATGAACGTAGGCGGTCTTCAATAGTACATTGTTATACGAGGGATGAAAGAAAGTTATTTAGTCCCGAGAAATTTCTTGGCGACCGAGCGAGAGCGAGGTCGCTAATAGTTCGAGGGACTAAATAACTCTTGAACCCGAGGTAAACACTGTGCTTTTCATTACGAATACGAGGAAAATAAAAATAATAAAAACCTGAGTCGTCGTCAAAGGTCTTCGTATGTTTTTAGGTAGGTATATTTCTTTTGATTTAGGTGGTAAGCGGTTTTCTCCTCTTCAGAATCTTGCGTTAAATTTATAACTGAAGCTGATGAACTTATCGTGTTAATAAAAAAATCTTGTTATAGAGATTTAGCAAAATGTAAACAAAACTCAACACCACGAAAAAAAAAACAATGAAGATCAAATCGGTCACAGATTATAGAGAGTCTACCATTTACCCGCCAATTTTTTTTTTCAGTGTTCGGCTCCCTGGCTTTTTAGTCAATATTTTTCATTTATCAATGTAAAAATGGGTCAGGTCAACATTTTTCTCAAATATAATATTAGTTTTAATGAAATAGTTGAAAGTAAATTAAAACAAAGTCATTAAAAAAATGTATTCTTAAATTATTTCTATCTCTATGTCATTTTAATTGTACTGGCAGTATAAAAATTCGGGTCACGGTTCAATAGAAATGTCAAAATAGAACTAGTTTTTTTTCTCAATATTTGCTGTCTAAATATTAAAAAAACAACTGTCAGTTGTAAAGTAAAACTCCCTAGGGAGTAAAAGTACTTCTTCCAACCCTGTCCGCAGGCAACTTTACACGTACTTTCAGAGTATGAGTAATGAAAAGGTATTTTACGCGGAATACTTATTAGAACGAAAATGTGCAAGTGTATCGTGGGATTCCTATAGTTCTTTTTTTAATTCTAGACTCCGATTTGACTACTCAGAATGTCACACTCTAGAAATATGTTTCCAATTTTCTGGAGTTTGACATTTCAAGTTGTCAAATCGTAGTCTAGGATTGAAAAAACGAACTATAAGTTGTTTTATTAAAAAAAAGGCAAGTAAGTTCACTTACCTACTTAGTAAGTACTTAGTAGTGCTGCACCCGCATACAAAAAATATAGCCTATGTCACTCTCGAGTAAAACAGCTTTCTATTGATGCTAATTTTTTTCGAATCGGACCAGTAGTTCCTGAGATTACCTCCTACAAACATAAAAACAAAAAAACAAACTTTACCTCTTTATTATATTAGTGTAGATAGTAGTCATCTAGTTATTTTTCAATGTGAATGCGCCTTCTACATACATAAGCAGGTTCAAATACCCCATATGTGTTTAAGACACCGAAAAGATGTGTGTCTGAACGCGATTACATCTCCGAACACTTCAAAGTTTTTAACAGCTCGTTTAAGCGTACCGGAGTTAACAGCTCGTTAAGCCTTAATTAATTCGTTACAAAGGCGTGTTATTTAATGTTATTTTAACCTTTGGTTAGTTAATTATGGTAATATCTGGTTCAGTGTTATTACGGTAAATAAGTCGATTGGAGTTGGTTCCTTTTGCACTCGTGGGCGGTGATTCATAAGTTTCCTCTTTTGATTTTGACTAGCTTTTGTTAAAGGTTTCGCCTGCGCGAAAATACATAGGTTTCTTTGTATAAACTTTATATGTAAGAAGTAGTGTAAGATTGGATTTTAGTCAGTCCTCTCGATCCGTGCTAGAGAGTAACAAGTGCAAGTGCAACTTTTATAAAGCGCAAGTGTGTTTTTTGTATTTTTATACAGGTCCATTACACTTTTATATTTAATAAACATTGTTTTATATTTAATAATCGAAAGAAATAGGAAACTCTCCATCAAGGAACATCTTTAAAACTAGGTTAATGTTGTGTTCGGTCAACGATCAGTAACAAGTGTGTGTACTCGACATAATGAACGAGAAATATATATTTTATAATTGAGGATAGGTATATTTTATTAATTTTCTCATATTTAAGTGAGTTTTGTGTTTTTTTAGAAAGAAAGAAACGTTAAAGGTAAATTTCAGACACCCGTTTTAACTCCTTGGGGGTGAATTTTAGAAAAAAAAATTATAATAACTATCTGCGTGCTTAATTCTCAAATCAGGGAATTTGATGTTTTATGCTGTAGGTATGTTGATGGATCAGTCAGTCAGTAATGATTGCATTTGATTTAATTATTTATTTTATTTAAACAGATCTTCCAAAGCCAAGTACATTCTTTAGACACAAACAGAAAGAAAACAAAATATTATTTAAACAAAGACAGAAGTAGAAAGAAAACAAAAAAATATAAACCAATAGATAACTAAAATTTCATTTATTATTATATTTTTGTAGGTGCACAAAGTTTCACCTAAATCAGTCAAGTCATATAGGAGACAAAAACGCGTACCTACAGAAAAATTGTTTGTATATATAGATTGTCTTGTTATTTTTAGCTAAAGTCAAAGGGGATAAACCGCCTACTAATTAACCTACAAACTGAAAGAAAATTTTGCGTAGGATGTACTTGTTTACACTATAAATAAGTTTGATATTATCGTATGTGTTATCATGTTTCTCCTACGTGTTATCAGACTACGTTTTATCGAAGATATTATGGCAAACAGTATAAATATAGTGCGATATACCTATATAAAACTAGGACTTGCTAAAATTATTTTCTTTAAATATCGTATTTTTTTTACAAAATTTTGAAAAACTCAATAGTTTAAGTAAAATAGACGCAAGTTACTGAAAAAAATCAATATGGTAAGTAAAAATAAAACAAAAAGATTTGGGCTCGTCCGGGATTTGAACCCGGGACCTCTCGCACCCTAAGCGAAAATCATACCCCTAGACCAACGAGCCAACTGATAAACTGGTTGAAATAGTGTCTCACATTAGACGTGAACATTAAAGATGTATAAAAAGAGAAAGGTATGCTTACACGTGATTGGTTGGTTACCGCGACCATTCGACCAATACCGGAACAGGAATGTCGTAAAAATCACGCGGCGCGCGACAAAGTGCGTTGTATATCAATCAAGACATCAAACAATATGGACTATTTAACAGTTTTTTGGTGCATTATGAAAGAATGTAATTTTTTTAAGCATTACTATATCTACAGCTATTGAGCAAAGGTTCCTCTCCTAATTTCTTCATCATTATTTTTTCTTGCCCTCTAAAAGATTTGTATTAAAAATATTTTTGTCTAGTGCCACATTTTATTTGCAAAAATTAAGTCAATCTCTAACCTTAAAACTACATAAATATACACATAAATAAAAAAAAAAAACCCTAATGAACTTAACAAAAAAAAAAATATTGAGAAAATATTTTATAAAATTAAAAGGCCTTTTTGGCATTTGAGATATGAATAACCTTAGAATTTAACTTACAAAGAAACTAAAAGAAACAAAAAAATAATTAATTAGATAAAATATATACGGTTACATAACGCAAATACAACATAATATCAAAACGGGCTTTTTATTTTTGGACAACTTTATTTGTAAAAGAAATGGAAAAAATAAACGATTATTCATATAGTAAATTTAAAAATAGATCTAATAAATAGTCGTAACTTTTTACTTTTTATCAAGCCAACTTTCCATAGGCAGAATATAATGTTTTTTTCTTTTATTGGATTCTGAAAATGAAAATAATTAGAGATATCTCTTGCGTGATTTTAGTTGCCTTTTATAGTTACTCAATATCGAACCGGTCATTTATTTATATTGTTTATTCAATTTATAAATAGGTATACAATACATCATCACAGAGTATAAAACAAAGTCATTTCCCCCTGTCCCTATGTATGCTTAGATCTATAAAACTAAGCAACGGATTTCGATGCGGTTTTTATTACATAGAGTGAGTGATGCAAGAGGAAGCTTTACATGTATAATACATGCATGATATATTTAATTTCAATATTGCACCCGTGTGATGATGGAGCGGGTTGCTAGTTAGGTATACAATACATTTCTCAGGGATGTGCCGTAACAGGCGTTGCACAGAGGGAGGTCCGGAATGGTCTTTTCACCGGGGTGGTTTTAGCATAGTATAAAGACGAGGGAAGTAGGCTATCTTCGGCTCAATCCGCGTTTTAATTGCCTACTGTCTTAGGGTTGTCACTTTTAGCTAAATTTTAGGTACCTACTGAGTACCTATACATGGGCAAGGGTCGAGAAGTTGTATTATTTACTAACTTGTCTTGTTTGGGTACACAGTTTTTGGGCTGTGACTCTTTGTGTCGCTAGATGGCACAGGCGGCAACATAGACTAAGAGCTTGTATTTAAATTATTTTCTTAGTAGTTTATACATAAACTGGTCTGATTTTTGTAATTTTTTTAATAGGCATAATGTAGTATTTTCACACATAAAGGACCATATTTATTTTTAATTAGAATTAATAGATATGTTTGTATTATTTAGGTTTGTAACATAAATATATAATACAAACATATCTATTGAATCAGACGTTTATCACAAATTTATAAATTAACTACAGACAATACTTTCTTCGGTTTCGATTATTACGAAACGACAAAAAATTAGACATTTTTTAGAGGTGACGAGAAGCAGTGACGCGCGAACCTCGTGCAGTGATAGCTCTGACTGGCGCACTGAGAAACGGGTCGAGATTTTGTTAATGTGTGCGTGCGTCGACGCATAGATACTAAGACGCACACGTACAAACCGCGCGGGGTGCGTTTGTATGAAGATAACCTACTTCCCTCCTTTTTATACTATGGTTTTAGTGAGGTAAAAATCCCACACTCCCCGGACTAATCCCCAAAGTCCGAGCGCCTTTTGAAGGTTTCCCCCCATCAACAAAAAAAAGGTACAATACATTTATAATATATTAATCGCTACGCTTCCATTACTTAATTACTGTAGGTAACAATTAGCCATTGGCCAACATCATATTAAGCACTATTTGTACTGTTACAATTGGATTGACGTTAATTATAGTGGATTAATTTGGTATCCATTATTAATAACAATAAGTGAAACACATCGGTGGATTAATTAATAAAATGTCATTATAATACAACAAATATAATTAAAAGCATTATATTAAGTTTTAAACAGAGGGCTGGTCTAATGACAGAGTGACAATACAATGTTGTCAGTCTTATATAGCACATTTCCGGATGATAGTGATGTACGCACAAGTATGAAAATCTTTCGCGGTAACGTGCATCGAAGTGTAGCGGGTATCGCAGAGACGGTCTTTTGCCGTAACGTGCATCGCAATTTTGTAGCATCGTATTATCATTTATCGATATTTTGTGTGTCGAGATTCCGTATTCTACTCGCACAAGTATATTAATACCAAAAATAATGTTTTCTTTATGTGTATAATGTACTGATTGTTTGAAACATATTAAAAAATATAAAATGGTTGGCAATTCCTACTTTCGCAAAAAATAAAATTATTGTTTCCGAAGTCTATTTATTTTTCATTACGGTATCCAACGAATTGTTCGCCGAAACATTTACAAAAATAAAAATCTTATAAAAATCACTTATTACAACGAATTATTCACTTAAGGTGTTTACAGTACTTACAGAATTAGATTAATTAACAATAATTACATTTACGTCGAATTAATAAAATACAAAGCAATTATCTAATTGTTAATAATTGCAATGTAATAAATAATCAAATGATTAATTAATAAAATAAATTACATTAAATTAAATTGAATTAAATCGAGTTAAATTGAATCCAAATTAAATTTAAAAAAAAGAAAAAAATGGGATCATCATCATCATCAGCCTTTTAATGTTCCCACTGCAGGCCTCCTCTCACTAGGAGAGGGAATGGGCCATAATCCACCACGCGGGCCCAGTGCGGATTGGTGGATGTCACATGTCTTCGAATTTTTGGTTCTAGGACATGCCGGTTTCCTCACGATGTTTTCCTTCAGCGTTTTGAGAGCAGTGGTGATGAAATAAATTAAATAAAATAAACTGGCTGGGTTTGAACCCGCGACCTACGACTCGTAAGTTGGGGCCGTTACCACTCTGCAACCACTGCTCCCTAAAATCAAGTCAAATCAGATTAACTATGTGGGTTAATCATTTAATCATTTGTTTGGTTTGACACAAGTTGGCACGAAGCTACGGGCAATCTCTTTTAAGATTCTTATGTACAAATATTATCAAATTCTGGTATCAAGTAAAATATAATCTTTTTTTTAAAAACTTGTTTGTGTTTGTCCTGTGTGTGTTGCTACGGTTGTAACCATCTATAACAAAAACAAAAAATAATGATTTTCTAATTACCTACCTCCCTAAATAACACACAATAAGTCACCTAACGAGCTTTCATTTGTTATTTATTTCCCACATCGGACGTAATTTTAATTGGAAAAGGCTATGAGCTTGCCTAGGTCTGTCAAAGGAATGGCCGACAATCGACCGAGCCCTATCAAGTACCAATTAATATTCATTGAATATTTGAAAAAGGAACAGAGCCTTCCACATGTGTTGATTCACATAGACATAATAGAACTGGGCCGACCAAAATAAGGGATTTCTAGAATTTTTATGCCACCAGTGGGCGCCACTTTAGTAGGGCCTTTTCTTTGAAAATTGTTGTCAAAGTGAAGAAATTGACGTCAATTATTTTATATTTTTAGAAATGTCGTTAAATATCGGTCGCGGAAAATAAGTTGAAACCGTAGCCATGGTTATCGTACGCCACTTCGATTAAGATTCGGATACTGGGCCGAGGTGCTGAGGATTATACAAGCGATTTGACATGTGTCTTTTTTCTTTTCGGTGGATAACCTCAAAATGGTTACCTCTTTGTTGACACTGTATCCATGCGCCGCGAGGAGTTGTCAGCAAAACTGTAGGGACCCTGCAGAAGGATTGAAGCCAACTGGGACTAAAGGTTTCTGTCTAAAATGAAGGCTCTGGCCATGGTATATATAGTAACGTAGGAACGGTGTGGGTTGTTTAGTCAGTAAGAGTCTGACGCTGTTTCCCGCGATTCGTCGTTGGGTGATTTTTACCCACCATTAAAAAACCTGTAAGTTTACACCTATCCTAAAACCTGTAACCTGTAAGTTTAATCTATCTATCTATCTATCTACCTGTTTGTAGACTCGCTACAAGCCATGGACATAATAATATTTACTTGTCGGCTCAGAATGCCAAACAGAGGGCAAGAGTGCAAATCCTTCCCAGAGACCCTATTTTGTGGGACATGAGTGGGTAACTAGTAATAAACCAACTGTTTCGGACCACACAACTGATTTGTTATGATATAGGCTAAAGATATTTACTTGTCACCGAACTGTGAGATCGTTCTTAAGAGTTTACGTTCCAGGGCCACGGTAAATCTTTTGAACAACCCCTACTATTTGACAGTTGCCAAGTAGTATTAGATATCATTTTGAAAACAGTCATTGATTTAGTAAAACTGACAACGAATGATGAATCCTAGAAACGGACAACAAATGCACGATCGATCTATCTCCCTTACACTTTTCTGACCATTTCACATGATGGTCCGACAGGAATGCACATTCCATTCTAAATATAAGTTTATATCTGTGATGGTTCACCTCTTTACATGTTGACATGCAAAAGTAGGTTATTCATTAAAGAGGTTTTAATGAGGTTTTGGCCTCATTAAAACAATAACTGGCCACTACGCCCATGCCATGCGATTTTCACCTTTATTGCTATGAACAGTCGATGTGTTATGAATGTGAATTCTTATCAGTTTTGTCAATGACTTTAGTAGGTACAAGCACCAGACTGATAGTAAGAGGAAATACGTTCATAAGTACGTTGGTATCAACGTGTTATATTTTTAGTGTTATCTAAATTATTAAATAATAGTAGATTGAATGGAACATCAATATATGGACAAGTACTTAAAATATTATATATAGAATCTATGAATGTTTAGACTTAGACTGGTATGTTTTAACTCAAATAATTTAGTTTTAAGCTGTAATTATTTAAGTTAGTTTTAAATAGGCATCTACTAACAATAAAGTTACATATGCTGTGCTTACCTGTATAGAATTGCTACACTAGTCTCTAAGTTTATATGATACAAAGGTATTTCACATCTTTGTATATGTGTGTAGTCAATTGTTGGTGAACCAAATAAATAATATAAATATTGAATGTATTGAAACGTTCAGGCTGGATTTTGTCATTGTTGTATTTGATTATGTTTTTTTTTTTTAAAGATAACTTTTTTATGGTGGAGTAATTCATCAAAAAAAAGAATCAGCCTGCCACTTCTCCTCGCTCCGGAGAGATCCTGCCGCCAATCGCCCCTACTAGGACACGGAGGTGCTCTTCCCAAGCAAGGCACACCTCGACCGTGTGCTCCACCATGTCCTCCGGGCGTTCCACATAGTCGTGGCACCCGGGCGTTTCTGCCGCACTAATCTGGTGCAAGAACCTCCGGAACTTGCCATGTCCGGTGAGAACCTGCGTCATGTGGAAGGTGAAGACGCCGATCTAAATGGATGATAGATATCGAATGTACCTACTGAAAGGTTTTGTTAATTTTTTCTCTGTAATAGTGTAATCCAAGAGTCTACCCACCACACCGTGTCATACCATGACCGTGATAAGAACGTGTTAGGCAAAACCATACAAACATATCTCCATCTCCAACAAGCACGAAGCTTATCAGCGCCGATAAAACATAATTTTCCAACACGCTGCGTGCATGTCACGCGACGTCGTTAAGTCTGTAACGGAACGGTCTAATGGACACAATAGTCCCTGTAGTGTATCTTTCCGTGCTTAGTACGTTCCTAGAACTGTCATGGTATGATACGGTATCGTGTTTTTAGTTTGAAAAGGTTTTAGTCGGGGTTTTGATGCTGTAATGAATGAAAAAAAATATTGTAATGCTGTTCTTTTTTAGGTGAGAAATCGTCAGAAAAATCATCCAATTACATTTTACGCGAGAGCGTGCGGAAGCGGAGGAAGCGGGAGAAATTGTCAGACTTTTACTGACTAAAAACCTATTACTTTTCCTCATTTGCTTACATTCTAGGGCTTCGGGTGTAACGTTTTCACCCTGCCCCATGAGCCCGGTAGGGCTGGACCCCAAACGTTTGCTGACAACTCCTCGAGGCACGCGTGGAAAGATAAGCGCCGTACAAAGACGTTTACTGTTGGGCATTGGTTTTTATCTCAGGACTCCGGGGTCCACTTTCCCATTACCCATGGTTGAAAAGGGTAGTTATATTTGACAATACTGGTGAACGGACCACCTGATGTTAAGTGGTTCCTTTTTCCCGTTATTACTTTCGTTTCTTTCAAATCACGTTCACTTCTCCGTTGTCACATTGTATTGCGCTCTGCGCCCGTCAGTCACAGGGAAAGTTAAGAGTTTTTGTTTACCGTGACATTTTTTCCATTAATTTCGCAACACAAGGAATGTGATACTGTTCAAGTTCGGGCCCGTCTACTGGGAATAAACACCTTTATACTTTTGGGTTGCCTTTAATGAAAAAACTCAGTTTCAAATACTTTTCTTGATGTGGGGTTCTGTTGCAAGTTAACTCATTTCTGAAATGATCTGTAGCGAAATCTATGTCGCCATATTGACTGGCCTTTTAGTCTAGTGGGTAGTGGCCGTCATTGCTAAGTGAGGGGTCGTAGGTTCGTTCCACACCCAGGACAAATGTTTGTGTGATGAGCACAATTATTTGTTCTGTGTTTCTGTGTTTCATACATAATTATGTTTATCAGCGACCTAGTACTTATAGCACAACTGCTTGGTTTGAGACTAGAGGGCGTTATATGTACCCATTGATTTAAGTTTTGTATAACTTCTGTTACTTTTTTTGTGTGCAATAAAGTTTAATCTAGATATATCTATCTTTTATATAAAAAAATATCATATGTGTGTAATTTTTATGTCACTAGGGCCGCAAGGGTTAGGGGGGCCCACATAACGTCGACAACACACAGTGTCGACAAACAACAATTTCTTTATTCATGTCATCGTTCCCACAGAGTTCCGGCCACGTCAGCCGGGAAGGGAACTGCCAATAAAACCAATACATCTAGTTAAGTACAATTCTGCAATAAATTTTTCAATATGGTTGTGTAATTTTGTTATTACTTTTGATATATGTGAATAATTAATATTATAATAGGCAGATTAATTATTTAATATTGTCTTTATATTGTTATTACTATGTAAACTTTTCTAAAATTTGAAAAATAAATAAAAAATAAAGAAACAAAATTTATTAATGTCTTTTGGGTACATTTCTGGATGACTGCGATGTCGAGGTGTTTTTATTTTATCTGTAATTGTTTAGGTTAGTTAATTGAAGTTTATATACTATGTAAGTGTATGGTATAATATAATCAATATTATGTTTACACATGTACCTACATCAATATGTGTAATGTAAACAAAGTTGTGTTATTTTAGTGGGTTTGACAATGAACTATAGAAAACATCAAGAAATTTTGCTTTATTTTTTACACCATTTGGTTTATACCATTTTTTGACATTTCTCTGCCAATAAAATAAGTACTGAGAGCACACTGAGAGACACTTTTTTTCAACAAAAAAAGGGAAAAAAAAAATCAAAATTTCAACATTTTTGCAGGTTTTAGTCGCATATAATTTCTCCCGCTCTATGTAAGAGGCAGTGTCAGACTTTTACTGACTAAACCCTACCTGTTTCTTCAGTTGCTCTTTGTGTTCAAGGGTAACTATAACTCGTATAATTCCTAAGCCCTAGCAGATTCATGACTTTTTTTTTTATGGTAGGTGAAAATCATCCAATGACGAAACCCGCTCTTGGGCGGAGCGGGAGACCAGTGTCAGACTCTTACTGACTAAAAAACCTACCCCGTACCTTCCTTCCTGGAGTCGAGGTAACAGTTTTCCACCACCCTCTAGGCTCCAGGAGGCTTCGACCCTGAAGGGCCCCTGCAGTTTGCTGACAACTCTTTGAGGCGCGCGGGAACGGTGCGCGCCGTTGACGACTTGCACTCGGTCTTACCAGACGACCGGACGGCGAGCTACCCATTGCTCACCGTCCGCGAGCCAGTGTCTACGGTGGCCGGATATCGGCAGGATCGTGGCGGCGACGGCTACGGCGAGTACGCCGTTGCCTTTGCCTTATGCGGTCGGCCTCCTCCTTTACGAGCATTACTGCTTCGCAGAAGGAGGTGACCGCCTGCCATTCCTCTTCGCTGCGGACTATGGCCTGAACCAGGGCCCGGCGCGAGAGGTCGCCGCCGCCGATCACCCCCACGAGGACAGCAGATACATGACTTGAGCTTCGACTTTGCTAGTCATGGCTGTGGAACTCCTATAAGCCATTGTTAGCAACTAAGTTTGCTAAAATCACTGCTGAAGTTATTAATTACAGCTAGGTATATACATATTCATGTAGAGTATAAGTTTGAATGAAGTGCAGTACGTGTGACGTGACGTCAGTATTAAGTAGATCATTTATCATTTTATAAATTTTGGTTGTTATCTATAATACACCGCAACATTCTCTTATATTCTTTATTATTCACCGAAATATAGTTAAATTAGAAAATTCAGTAATGGTGATGTACAGGTACACAGGCTAGCTTAACCCACAATTGTGTTTTTGTTTTTTATAGTTTTTATTTTAAAAGAAAACCCAATTAAAATAAAAATCATCAATTTTTGTTTTTATGCCGTGGAGGGTCGATCCAGTAAACGAAACGCTATCGATTTGTAAAAATGAAAAAAAAAATACTTTTTTTTTTGTAAAACTCGAATCAATAAAATTTCGCTCATGTGTATTCATCTTCTAATTTAATATCTTTAAGTAAACATCAGCTGATCGAGTCCAACGACCTTTAGGTAGTTGTCAGTCGCTGCGTACTAACTCATCCTATAAAGCTTCTGTTTTTTTCCTTTTCAGGTATGGAACTATAAAAACGAGCAACTACCTATAGCAGTACGACGTTTCTGACGTTTTATAAGTGCCCATGTACGCCCATGTGAAATAAAATATTTTGACTTTTGACTTTGAGTAATTGTAATTAGAGTTTAAGTCGAAAAGGCTTGCGGGCAATGCTGCCTAATGCCTCTATATAAACGGGATGGTCTGTTATTTTTCAGAAATTCCTTAATTCTTGCATTCCTGCCTAATTTTCGTGCTAGCTGATACGAGTAACTACGCTATACACGCATATCAGCTGGCACTAAAGTTACTGATAGTTACTTATCTAGCTGAGCCATTCTATGTAATCACTAAACCCGAATATTTTATTTACGCAACATGAGGGTCCAGTTTATAGCTGTCGTATAACCAGCAATGGAATTAGTTCCATCAAACATAATTCCTTTGTGACCTATGTTAAGCTTTGAGAAGTTTGGAATATCGTATTTGAAATTTGGTTACGCCTGTTACTGGTCGATCACTTTGTCGGCTAGATGATCCAACATTTTCCGGGACTCAATTTCTCTCTCACAGAATCGTAAGCTTTCTAATAATCTCGTCTTTCGTTCATCAGCAAACAAATCCAATCCAGGGTTGGTCTCCACGAGCGCATTGAGCATCGTTAGCATACGTATGGTATGGGGGAAGTGGATCGGTCTATATTTCGACAAAATGGGACATTGAATAATTTATGTTTTCTAGAGCGATTGTAATTATTTGGAACAAATAATTGACACAACTCCGCATGTAAGTCGGACGCATCAGTGTGACCATTGATGATTTTATAGGCTATTGTAATTTGGTTGGAATGAATTTAGAGCCCAGAAAATGTCCGGCTCCATTTAAGCGTTAAGACTACTGACGGACTATTACCGCCTTATTCCAAATTGGGATCTTAAGTAGTTCCCCCCTAGCCAAGTTACAATCGTTTCGTAACGAGTCTCTTTCTACTATCGAAATGCTTCACTGTACGTATTAATTATATCACACAACTGCAGGATGTAGCGATGACCATGTAGAAACGAATACATTTCATTCTGTTATTTTGAATGATGTGAACTTGGCTAGCATTTTGTTGAAATGAAGTCATTCTCATCTATTAGTTGTTTAGTAGCGTTATTGATTGTAGATTATAATTATCAACTTGGCTCGGGGGCAGGACTATTACTAGGATATAAATGTACATTAAGATTTAGAAGTTGATATTTAACGAAGTAATAACGATCGTATTTAATTAGTACCTACTAAACTTTGTACCCCGGAACTACTAACATTTAGATCGCGATTTGGAATAAGTCGGTCAGAGTTTGACACTCTTAGGCAGGATTAGGTACGCCACACTAGCTCAGAAAGAAGGAAAGAAAGCTTTGTTTATATGTTTATTTAATACTAGCTGTGCCCGCGACTTCGTCCGCGTGGAATAGTTATTTTGGGCATCATATTTATTTTTGCAAACAACCTCCTCAGCTTTATAAATTATAACCCACGACTTTGCCCGTGTTAATTTCTGTTATTATTTTGGACAATTTAGTTTTTAAAAGAACATATTTATCTAAAAGTACTTCATAGAGCCACACCCCCCCCTTAGGCACGCCATAATCTCGGCGGTAAGTCCCCTCTTTGAGGCGTGATGTCTATCACGGCGTCCTCACCTTCCGCATGACGCAGGTTCTCAGTGGACATGGCAAGTTCAGGAGATTCCTGCGCCGGATTCGTGCGGAAGAGACACCCGGGTGTCGCCACTGTATGGCCAGCCCGGAGGACACGGTGGAGCACACGGTGGAGGTGTGCCCCGCTTGAGAAGAGCATCGCCGTGTCCTCGTAGAGGATCAGCGGCGGCGACCTCTCACTCAGGGCCTTGGTTCAGGCCATGGTCCGCAGCAAAGAAGAATGGCAAGCGGTCGCCTCCTTCTGCAAAGCAGTAATGCTCGAAAAGGAGGAGGCCGACCGCATAAGGCAAAGGCAACAGCGCCCTCGCCATAGCCGTCACCGCCGCGATCCCGCCGATATCCGGACTCCGTAGACGCTGGCTTGCGATCGGTGAGCAATGGGTAGCTCGCCGTCGGGTTGTCTGGTAACAGTCTAGACCGAGACCAAGTCGTCGACGGCGTGCACTGCTCCCGCGCGCCTCAAGGTGTTGTCAGCAAACTGTGGGGCCCTTCAGGGTCGAAGCCTCCTGCAACTGAGGGTTGGTGCGAAAGCGTTATACCGGGGCTCTGGGAATAAGGCAAGGGAGGAACGGGGTAGGTTGTTTAGTCAGTAAGAGTCTGACACTGTTTCCCGCTCCGCCCAAGAGCGGGATTCGTCATTGGATGATTTTTACCTACCATAAAAAAACCCCTCCGCGGCGCCTGCAAGCAACCCCTCTCGCCCGACGGTCAGGCGCAGCGTCAAGTTTTGCACATCATGCGGCGCGTGTGAATTTTATATCGGAGTTATTTTAAAATTGTAATATCTTCTAAGATGTTCATTAAAATTAAATGATGTCAAAGACAATTTTGTTTACAATTACATACTCTTAATCAACAACACATTTATTTGGATAAAGATTAATATTATTATGTTGATACAACTCTAAAAAATAATTGGTAAAAATTGGCTAAATTTGATTCCCATAAAAACAGTTCTAGTGAGTTAATCTTAAAAGATAGACATATACTGTCGCGGACATTTTTTTAGATCATTTTAAGAGGAATAATTCTTTCATACATATTTTTTTGGTATCTTAAACCGTTTTCGCAGCGCACGCAACGGAAGCCCTCAAAGATGAATAATTTCCCCCGTTTTTTCCACATTTTCCGTTGTTTCTTCGCTTCTATTAGTCGCAGCGTGATGTTATATAGCCTAAAGCCTTCCTCGATAAATAATCTATTCAACACAAAAGAAGAATTTTTCAATTCGAACCAGTAGTTCCTGAGATTAGCGCGTTCAAACAAACAAACAAACAAACAAACAAACAAACAAACAAACAAACTCTTCAGCTTTATAATATTAGTATAGATTCCTACAACCAACAAAAAATGTACCTACAGAGGTGGCCGAAGGTGGCATTTTCTGCAAGTCGACCTAGGGTGATGCTTTGCCCTGCGTTCAAAAATAACCAGAGTAGGGTTGAGTCGCTACTCCAACCGTTCAAAAATGTTGCGATTTACAACTCAGGGTCGTTCTTTTATAATTCGAGTAGCTACCTTAGAGTTAACCCAACTAACTCCGAGCAGAGTAGACTGGTGTATTAGGCCATAAATGACACTAGCTTGATATTTGTAGTTGAACTAAATGTTCATGTTCAAAAATGCGAGTGTAGAGTAACTACTCTGATGACGTCCTTAGAGTTTTTTTTTCTCCCGCTCTGTAGACAGGAGAGTGTTGTCCTTAGAGTTAACATTAACCTCAAATTTGAATGGAGTCTGTGGAACAGAACAATCTGAATTTAAATTTGAAATTATAACAAAAGTTCGTTATATCATGATAATCCTTTTCTAAAACAATCTCATCATGAATGAAGTCGAAAATCTTAAATGAAATCATATTGTCGACCTTAATTTTAAAAAGCAATTAATAAGTGGTAGGTGCCTACTCTACTCCTGTATAAAATAAGCAACAGGTAATGTTAATTAAAAAAAAAAAACACCACAGGTAACGCTTCGAAATTTAAAATGACTCGAATTATGTTATAAACTAGACAGGTTGAGTTGCCTGAGTTTTGAATTTGGTATGCATTTCAAATGTGCATTCGAATGTTAAAACAATTCAAATTTTGCGGCTTATTCTGGAGTCTGCGAAAGCCGCAACTAAAAACCACTTCAAACAGCGAAGTTTTTTAACAATTCTCAACATAATAAACAATATTTCTGTTCAATATCATTAAAACTGTGCATTCTCAACGATTGCGGTAGAACTTAGAAGAAAATTCCAAACTATGTATGTTGTAAAAGTGCAAATGTGAATCGAGCCCGCGCATCGGACTGCGCACAAGCGAAGCGGGTTGCCTCCGCTCCGACCGCTAGTATCTTCGAGGAAAGCGCGGGTGCTGTCCCCACGCTACCGTTACCCGCCATTGCCGAGCTTTCCCGCGAAAAACTTATCATAGACTATAACACGCACTAAAAAAATATATTCATTACGTTTAAAAAACGAACACAGTAAAATGTGTTATGGGTGATGTTTTTTTTTATTTACGTTCTGAAACAGTTCGTGATAATGGGTTGAATGTTTTAAGTGTAAAATAAAAAGTATAATTAGAAAATTGACGGAAAATAAGGTGAAAATTAAAATAAAGATGATTTATGGTTTACTAAGTTTTGTGTTACGAATTAGTGAAAGTTATGGAAGAAAGGAAAATAGCAACGGAATGCCGTAACAGGTAAGTTTTTCATAGTTTTTATTTGTCATAATTAATTAAGATTAAAAAGTTTTTGAAACAATAGCGATTATTTAAATAATAAGGAATTACATGATAAATAAATTATATATTAACCTTACGAGGGTTTTTGTTTTATAATATTATTTTTTAGGTAATTTACTTATATTATTAACGTACGAGTAAATTACCTGAAAATTAATATTGCACTGAAAAATTAACAAGGTCTTGCATTGCCTTTTTAGTGGCCTTGCACAAAATTATGAGAAACAATAATAATTCATTTTAAATAATGTAAACGTGTTCAGAACTAAAAAAATAATAAACAACGCAATTACTGCATACAAAATATATTTTAAAAGCAATTAACTCCATGTCAAATAGGATTTAAAGGGATGACACAAAGTTGGAATTATTTCCGAAAAAAAAGAAAGCGAGATAATTAATTAAACTGAATTAATTCCTGGAGCAATTAATCAATTATGAAACCTGACAAACGAAGCCGTGAAAACAAAAAAAAAGTTTGAGCAAAAACCGTGGGTCCAGTTCAGAACCCGATGATGGAGCGTAATTTAGACCTGAGTGAATTTACAGCTAGTAATTAGACGACCAATAGCTGTTAAAATGAAAACTAGAACAACGAAAACACGGTTGAGTTATGGCGTTCTAATGGTTAAAGTTGGGGAGTTTAGACGCAAGTTAAACAGGCAATTGTATTGCAGTTAGGTAACTACAATTTAGGTTCGTCCATCCCGTCACACCGCCAGCGCGGCGTCTCAAATTATTACCAAGTGCGATTGCTTGATAAATTGCTTTAATTGGACACCTGGGAATTGAGACTTTGATCTATATTGTTATTAATGCATTGTGGTTGATGAGATGTCTTCAAATGAGCAGTTTTACTACCTAAATATAAGTTACTAGCTTTCTGCCAACGGCTTCGCCCGCGTAAAAGAAAGTTTTTACACAAACTTTGGGCACGCGTTTCATCCCTTTAGGGGGTGAATTTTGAAATCCTTTCTCAGGGTTTGCTTACGTTATAAAAGGAAGCCCTGTGCAAAATTTCACTCTCCTAATCCCAGTAGTTTCGGCTGTGCGTTGATATGTCAGTTAGTCAGTTTTTTCTTTTATATTTATAGATTAACTTGTAGATTCCGGTTTCTTTTTCTGCATAAAAACTTCAGATTCAGTTTTGCGCTTACTTAAAGTGTGGGCAAATATTTTCGTTCGAATCGAATTATTTGTGGTTGATAAACCAATTTTCGAAAAAACAGTTTGCTTTATCCCTCGATTCCATTTGATATCGGATTTCCACGATATTTGGTTAGTTAAAAAAACTTTCCATTTCATTACCTAAGTGGTGTTTGTTTGTGATTCTTCGGAATACGAACCATTGGTTTGAAAGCAATTACTGAATTCGATCAACTTGAGACACTATTATTCAGCTTCCATTATTATCGGAATTTCTAAATATCAAAAATAAAACCAATTCAACCTTTAGAGTCGCCGATATCATTTACATAAAATGGTCTGGTAACGTCTTTAAGTGGCTATAGAAAGACTCACAAAAATAAAGGACGTACAAATGCGTTTTATGGCTTAAAGTCTTCTTGTCAATGGCCATCGTTATGATCGGGGGTCAGTTTATGTAGCTCTTGGAACACACCCAATGAGAAATATCTCAGATTCATATAAAAATTCTCATATTTATACAGTATAGGTTGTGTTTAAAAGAATGAAAAGGGTCTTAGACAAACGGTACCGCATCGGTAATCCCAGTGTTGGAGGTCTCGTAGATTGTAACCATTTCCTTGTCCCTCCGGGACGCGTAAAGGTTTTCCTTTTTTACAAGGACCAGTTAATTTTCCCCCTCATTTTATATCATCGTAAATGTCCCGGTTCATTATGCATTTATTTTGTATCCATCCATTGATGCTGATGAAAAATGAAAATTCACTTACACCATTTTGGCGGTCAGGAAATATTTTCCTCAAGAGCCAATATCTTGGTCGAGTAAATTTTAAAAGAGAGGCTTTTTCCTTTAGCCGAGGGAATATTATTTGGAGTTGGTCACGTAGTGATAAGTCTCAACTCTAAATCGAGTTCGACGATGCATTGAATAGAAAAGTGTTCGGTTTTAGAAAAGGTACGATGTGATACGGATCTTAGGATTAAATTCACCAATCATCATCATCATCATCAATTCAGCCGAAAGACGTCCACTGCTGGACATAGGCCTCCCCCAAACGTCGCCACAACGACCGCCAATTCACCAATGACATGACCCAATGAATAAGGACCAAATTCATCAATGAAATTAATCGCGACTGTGTTTTGTTTTGAGCGAAAAATGAATCTCGATTAGACGCTTAAACTGCGTTCAAAATCAAATCGCGATTAATTTTATTGTTGAATTTGGTCCTTATTCATTGGTTACTAAACGGGATTAGTGTGCAACACTGAATATATCCTTGACATCGCGATGTACATGATCCTTGACATAAAACGCGTACTAAACAAATCTGAACATAAAGCTAATTTCTGCTAATCTTATCTATATCCACAATAGATACGGGAGAAGGTCGTGGATGTAACGTCACTGGAAGATTTACTGGTCGTGATGTAGGCATGCGTGCCACTTCACTGGCTACAAGCCAAATTATTTTTTGCCATATCTGCGAGAATCGTACTTACGAATAAATTCGACGAAGGTCGACGGTTCCCTTCTATAAAATTATAATTCTGTAATTTTACGCTGTACTGCTATAAGGAGACGGAAGAGCCTATTTGTGGACTTGTATAATTTCAGGTAGAAAGGATAAGAACAATGTTCATTTTTGAGGTCCGGGGGACTTAAATTGTCTGTGAGTCAATTGTTTTTTTGCCCAAAATCATCCTGTTGTCAACAATTTATCTGATAAGATTACCGTAATAGGCTTTTTCTTTTGCATTATTAAATCGGTCAGAACCCTGCAGGTATTATATATTTTAGTAGGTATTATTGTGATATTTATATATATGTGTATATCTTTATATAGTATGTAACAATATTTATTTCAATGATAACTGTTTTGTTAGTACTTTTTTTTCTAACTCTTCTTTCGTAAGTGTACTGGAAGAGACTTCTATAGAAATAGGCATCATCTTTGTCCTATTTCTCTGTTTCCTTCTTTTTATTATTATTCGGTTTATTCATAAAATTACATATAAATTATATTTTTAAACATTTCAATAAAAAAAAAAAACTTAAAAAATTAAAAATATTTTTTTAAATTATTATTATAAATGGAGGGAGGCCTTTACCCAGCAGTGGGACAGTGTGGGCTAGAAATAATAATAATTATTATAAATGTGTGTGTAGGTACATGAATTGTTAAGTATTTGGACAATTTATTCTTTGCCAATCATTACTCAATGACACGCCTATATTTGGCAACGCTATGCTCTAAACGTCATGTACTCCTTAAAATACTTCCTTCCTGAAAGAAAGATTGATGGTGCAGTCATTAGGAGCTCTATAATTAAAGACATTATGGTTTTATAGAATGCTAATGGTTTTATGAAACGACTGTCGCCTGACCTCCATAACTCGTTTAGTTCATTTCCAAGTTATAAAGAGATTAAGCGAATCTTTTAAAGTGCGTTTTTCTTTTCGTTTTATGACATATTTTTTTGTGTTTTTTCTTCATCGTTAAGTGCTGAGAGAATGGAGTTAGGAAATTAAATTAATTAATTAATATAAAATATGTTTTGTATTCCTTAAATTCTTATTCTATGTTTACTTACCATTGGATATAGCATCCATTGGATTTCTCACAAAGACACCCAGGACCGTTCATTGTGGCGACGTTTGGGGGAGGTCTATGTCCAATAGTGGACGTCGTTGGGCTGAAATGATGAACCACAGGATCAATAAAATCTTTACATGTTTTAATATAAATACTATAGGGGTTATTTTAGCTCATAAGTTATAACTTTAGCGACTTTGGATGATATTAGGATAAAGATATTAAAAAAATATAATTTGCAGTTCACCTGTCTTGTGAGTTGTGTTTTCTTAGATCTTATTAGAATTAAATTTTAATATTTTTCTTATGTCATAAAATAATTCAAATAATGGAAGCAGTTTTGAAACAATAATTATTATTATAGCCTATTTTTTTTTATCAATTGAAACAATATTTATCAATTTTTAAAGTCTTGTCAATAGCATCGCTCTAGTGAAAATCGTACATTATCCCTCGGTAACATACTATAAGGATAAATCCTCGAAATCCGTTCAGCCGTCGAGGCGTGATTGATTTATAAAACATTTAAATACTTAACCAACTTTGAACGATTAGGCGTTTGAATGTTTAATTAATCAGTCAAATTCAAACTTTTGGACTTCCACATTTATATTTAATAATAATGGAAACATCTGGAAAAGTAAGAGTTGTACACGTGACGTGTACCAAGAATAAAAAAAAACCATTTTTCTTGTATTGAGGCCTCTTTAGAATAGAAATTTATTTTGCAAAAAACTTAGTACTTTGATTACAGGTACAGTTAGGCAAAATTATTTTGAGACATTTATTACAACGGTAATTGTTTACATTGGTATTACGGTTATCAGTGCCATTTCCCTTAACTTTGTACAATAATAAATGCCAACAATGTAAATGTCTCATACTGTATGTACATTTTATCAATTATATAATACATTTCTATTCTATTGAGGCCTCTTTGAATTCTTTAAATAAACTTTGATATTTATTATTATATTGGCAGTATAAATTGACGGTCTATGAAAATAGACCATGATGAGAAATTTCAGCTTTCTTTAAATTATGATTAGATTCAGCCGACAGACAAACCGACAGACTGGTATAAAATAATGTCGGAAACCTCGGTTCTTCTGCGGATATCTGCATTTCTAAATCGATTAAGATATACTCAGATGTATATAAATTTAAATTAAGATTATTTTCTTTTCATCCAATGAAAATTGTCAGATATTTTTCTTATAATCTTAATATTTTTCAAGCTTCCCAATTTTGTTTTTGTTTGCTGACAAAAAATGCGATAAATTTTTGTCGTTCATTTTTAAATGTTTTGCACATTTTCAAATTTTGTTAAAATATTCGCTGTTTTCTTAAATTTTGCCGTTCATTGTTATTACTCCCTAGAATTTCCTGAGTTTATTAGTGACTTTATCGAGTGTATTAATATATTATATATATATTACTTTTTTTTTTCATTTGAATGCGTATACATTTTCGTTTGGTTTTTGGCCAAGAATACTTTTGTTTAAATATAATGATGCAAATTAAATTTGATTAAAATCCAGCCTGAGTTTTGATCATATTTACAGTTTTGAATTAGGCTATCTACGCCCATTTACAAAATTCATCTTGTATATAACATATTGAATCTAATGATTATATTTGTCTGCTCTTACGTTTATAACACTCTCACTCATCCCTAATTTCTAAAAAAAATGACTTTATTACCTGTTCAATAAATAAAGAATATATAAATCGGTATAGAAACACCAAAGTTATAAATGAAATACGCTAATAAGCCATCGTGCGTTGAGTACTAAATCATGCTATAAGGATTATTTTTAACCGACTTCAAAAAATGAGGAGGTTCTCAATTCGATTGTATTTTTTTTTTTTTTTTTTTATGTTTGTTACCTCAGAACTCCGTTGTTTATGGATGGATTTGCAAAATTTTTTTTGTACTTGAAAGGATATACTTCCAGATTGATTTTTTTCAAAATCGAGTTATGATGATGGGATCCATGAGAAATCGAGGGAACGCCTCAAATATTATAGGCAACTATATAGTTTTTTTTATATTTTCATCGAGAACTCAAGCATTTACAGTCAAAAAGTAACATTTGATGAGGTGGAACTGGTGAAGAAGATCAGAAAATGGCTAACGAAACTTGACACTCGCATAGATATCACAATCAACGTAGTTAAGCAACTATGAAAATGCACTATAAACCAATGATCTTAAATAATTATGTTGAAAATGTTATCATCGAACTGATCTGATGATGATGATGGAGCTGAAAAGTAGGCACTGGAACTGCGTAACTAATTAATATATCCTAGGCGTGTTTGGGCTTGTTAGAATTGTCATAAGATGCACTTTGGCTGTAAGGTGCTATTGAACTGATGTGATGATGAAGCTGGAAGGTGGAAGGTCGGCACTGGAAGGGATTCAAGGGATTGTTGCCCATTCGTAATTCCTTGCCTTGGCTGGCACCGACTCCAAAAAGAAGTAATAAATTTTGAATATTTGCAAAATATTAATGTTAAATAAGTTTACCTATAAATTAAGTTTCTTTACAGCAATTCAAATTTTTATTTTCAACTTTTTAGTGTAGGAACTTTTATCGTTTGGCTTTTTTTGAAGGCGGTTTTTTTTTGTAAAATTTTTTTTAAGGGGGTAAACCGACTTTCACGCGGGCGAAGCCGCTGGCAGAAGCTAGTTGAACCTAAAAACCTGCCTTCGTAAAGGAAGGAAATGTAAATTATGTAAAAATATCTTATTTCCTTTTCCAACTGTAGGGGCTCTTCAGGGTCGAAGCCTTCTGGAGCCGAGGGTTGGTGCGAAAGTGTTACAACGGCTTTAAGGCAAGGAAGGAATGGGGTAGGTTTTTTAGTCAGTAAGAGTCTGACACTGTCTCCCGCTCCGCCCAAGAGCGGGTTTCGTCATTGGATGATTTTCACCTACCATAAAAAAAAGTTTCTTCTCCAAACTATACCTCTACCTCTATACTTCGGTATTCTTTTGGTAGGTATATTCATCAAAATTGGTCAAAAAACAAACGGAAAAGAATTTTATGTTATTTTCAATTTACTAATGCATTTCACCATTAACGACCGTATTACTGCTAACCATGAGACCGTAGTGAAGCACTAGTATATATATATCAATTATATATATATATATATATATTTTGATGAGTTTTATAGTAGAGCCAGCGTAACAATTAAACCCAGTGTGGTGAGAAGGAATATAAAATTTATGGATGCTCAAATATTAAGTGTGGGGGTGACTATTTGAAAAATTCTACATTTATTATTTTATTCTAAGAGAAAAACTGGCTAAATGCGAATCGGACTGGCGCATGAAGCATTCCAAATCATCCGTAGGAAGAAAGGGCAAAAACGTTGCGTTTGCTATTGTAGCTGGCACAAAGCAAACAAGAAGGTTGTGTAGCGACACAGCCGTGATAAGTGTCAACTTGAAGTGCGAGTAGATATGTCAGTTCCTTGACTTAAAAAATATAACTTTTTCTGCGAACGCTTAATTTTTATTTGTGGACGATCCCTACACTATCACATATTACAAAAGTAACCTTTTTGCCGTTTAGCCTCACTTATTATACATCTATTTTCTATTGTATTTAGTATTTGTTGTTATAGTGGCAAAAGAAAAACATCATCTGTGACAATTTCAATAAGCGCTTTTTGATAGCTATAATCTAGGGGTCTTTAAGTCAAGAGTGAATACTTAGGTTACTTCTAGGCAAGCGTGCTCCATCGTCGACCACATCATCGCTTACCATCAGGCGAGTAAGTGGTCGAAAGCGGCCCTTCTAGTTCATGAGATACAACCAGCCTCAAGGAGCTGTCAGCAACCGTAGGGACTCTGTAAAAGGGTTTAAAGCCTATTGGGGCCCAGGGTCTCTTTCTGAAAAGAAGGCTTGGCCCCAGTGCGAAGGACAAAGAAGGAACGGGGTGGGGTGTTTAGTCAGTAAGAGTCTGACACTGTTTCCTGCTCCGTCCAAGAGCGGGATTCGTAATTGGATGATTTTTGCCCACCATAAAAAAAAACCAGGTGACAGACAGAAAGCTAAGTGTTAGCAGTAGGGTAACGTCATTACTTTCACGGTACTGAATACTAAGAATAACATATTCTAACTTAAAATAAATTGGAAGTAAAACTATCAACTTCAATATCAAATTAAATTATAAAACCTCACGCGTCAATTTCCCAAAGGGGTTGTCTTACGACCAGCTCTACTAAAACCAATGTTCTTACGATAAGTGATATTGATTACATACTTAGAGTAATTATGGACAAATATTGATGAATTAGGTCGCTTAATATCGACCTAGATAATAATAAATAATAATAATAATAATATTCGACAACCATCACACAATGCCGTCTAGTCTCAAGCTAAGCAGAGCTTGTAATATCAAAATTTTGCGGTGTATAAATAAATGCTGATTCTAAGTCGACACAAAACTACACCTTCTTTGATCTGAAAATCGCTCTGTATGTTTTTACATCCGTACTTCAGCAGTGGACGTCTTTCACCTCAATATGATGGACAATTAATATAGTATATATATTATTCGACAATTGTCACACAAAGCCGTTTAGTCTCAAGCTAAGCAGAGCTTGTGTTATGAGTACTAGACAACTGATAAACATACTTATATATTTCTAAATACATACATATTATAGATAAATTACACCAAGACACAGAACAAATGATCGCGCTCATCACACAAACATTTTTCCTGGGTGGGAATCGGACCCACGACTTACGGCATAGCAGTCAGGATCACTAACTACTAGGCTGACAGGCCAGTCAGATAGGTCGTATTTTATGTTTTAAGTAGGTATCAGCTGGTACAGTAGTAAAGGCCCCATCTGAGAGCAGTGGTGGCTGAGAAGTAAAAGCCCCAACTTGCGAGTTTAGTATGTGTAGTTTATTTCATCACCACTTCTCTTAAACACCCATTGTAACACCTTAGTAATTTTAAGCTCCTAGTCAACTAAACTGTATTTATGGTGTACCTACAATTTGAAATTGAAAATATTTATTTCAGACTATGCACATAGAAATTATACAAGTCCATATTTTGTTAGTAGATGAAAACTTATAACTATGTTAGTAAAATTTAAAATGCTTATTGCTTTGGACATGCATGAGTGACCACTGCCTTAGGATTTCGCTGTCCACTCTTACCACATATAATAAAGAGTATATCTATTTATTTATCTATCTATCTTAAAATCGATGAAGGAAAACATCGTGAGAAAACCATGTCCTAGAACCAAAAATTCGAATACATGTGCCATCTAACAACGGTGGTGGATTACGGCCTCTCCTAGACAGAAGGCTTGAGTCCCAGCAATGGGAACATTATAAGGCAATAAAGGTACACATGTTGTTTTTAAGGTGACCATGGGCCCTAGACAAGTGGCAATCGCTCCGTGTCGAATCTATTTCTAAGTTCGATTTCGCCTTAACGATGTCGACCTTAAAATGGTAGACAAAGTGACATTGACTAACATATCGATAAGTCTCTGATCGGGAGATCGGGTAAGTAAGAAGTGTTGGTTCGATATAATAACAACTTCTTGGCTATGGTTATCGAATTAAAACGTCCAATTTGACGTATAAACAACTAATAGAGTTGGATTACGATAACTCTGCGCGTGGCTGGGGGCGTGCTTAATGTTGCCAATGTATTAATCTACTTTCCCTCATATAATCAAAAATCTTACTAACTTAAAAGAAAGTAAACAATTTTGCTCAAGAAATACATTTTGAAATCAATAATGGGAAATGCATTTCATTTCATGACATATTATTACTTAGGTACATTTTAATATGTTCATTTTTTCTAAAATTATACACCGTTAAATTTGGATCATTTTAAATCCCTTGGAGGATCGATGCGGTACATGAAAGACAATCGATTGATGAAGTTAGAATAATAAAGTGCTTTTTTTAAATCGAATTAATTTACGCACGTTCGAAATTGATCTCTTTAAGTAAACGTCAGCTGGGCCATTTAAATGACCTACAGGTTGTTACCGACAACCATTTACGAGGTCATAGACTCGTTTACTTAAAGAAATGAATTTTGTAAATGCGTATATCAATACGAGATTTAGAAAAAAAGTACTTTACTTTTTCAATCGATAGTGTTTCATGTAAGGGATCGATCCTATTTGGGATTAAAACAACCAAAATTTAACGGTGTATACGACAATTAGGGTAAGCCTATATGAGGACATAGGCCTCCCCTAATTGTCGCCATAATGAACGGTCCTGCGAATTATAGTAATGCGAATATGTATAAAATTAAACAGAATTTTAGATAAAGAAATGTTATTATTTATATCGTGTTCAACTGGTATTTACACAAATCGACTATAAATATTTTTATTCACATAGGTAATATTATTATAAAATCTCGCAGCACTTTTAAATTTGGCGTAGCAAAGGTCCTGGAGTGGGTCAATTTTTTTTCATTTGAATATCTTCATCAGAATCTATGCTTGAGAATTTATCGAAGAGTTGGAATTCATATCGTCATGGTAGTCACTTGATTAAGATTCAAATACATGGTACAGTCCATTTCCAACAAACTCTGTTTATCTGCCAGGCACTGCTCGGGTACGAATACTCAGGGAAATTTTATTGTCCTGGTCACCCGAAAAAAATATTTGACAAATGGTCCAACTTTGGAAAATGGGATCATAGGCACGATATTTTCTAATTTCTCTTAACAAGCAGGTTTGCCTTTCAAGATAATATCCTTGTCAACACTTTTAATCACTTTCTGTATAATAATGACGATTATTTACTTTGGAAACTATTAAAAACACAAAACATTCTCTTGACACCTGACATAAATGTCAAGATGACGGCGATTAGTTTCTTTTTGGGCCGCGCGCAGACTTAACGAAATTCTACTATAACAATTAGCGAATCAAAAACGTTTGACCACGTGACTTTTCGAAGGCATATGTCAGTTCCATACATTTGGAGTTTCGAACTTCGTTATCGTTAGTGAGAATGTGACTTTGTCTAAGCCCCCATATACGCTATCTTCTCGTCCTATATACTACAGTGTCTCAAGACGAGACGAGAAAGTCTATGAACAGTGTGTTACCAGTGATGACATATGGCTCTGAAACATGGTCGCTTACAATGGGCCTCATAAGAAGACTCAAAGTCATCCAAAACCCAATGGAAAGAACTATAATTGGACTTTCCTTGAGTGATGGAATCAGAAATGAAGATATAATACAATGCTTATGCTTGTGCAAAAATAAATTGAAATAATCAACCTGCCATATAATATTCTTCCTAAAAATTCACTGTGCCAGTTATTTGTATAACACAAGATCCAACCGCTTGACGAAATGGTGGCGGATAAATAGTTGGTTCTCGAGCAAATATTGTAAAGATCCGAGGATCTAAAGGTTCTCGGGGGATGTAGTGTGTGCCTACATTTGCGAGGGTTGGTACACACAGGATCCACAAATACTCTGGGTCCACATACAAGTACACAACCGTGTGTATAAATGTGTGTACGATGAACACCTATGTGTTTGCTCATGCTTGTTTGAACTTGTTTTTCACTGACATTTATTGCCGTACTGGCTGATATCCGGCGTGTGTTATTATTTTAGTTATTAAAAAAAAACAAATAAAAAAAATATTTTTAGATAAATAAAGGTAAATGTTTTTAGTATTTGGAACAGTATGTAAAGTCACGCAAACTTCCATTAAAATACTCCGACCAGACAAACTTTATGTCTGGTCCGGGCAACTGCGCCATATTTTATTTTGGGCTGTTGTATGTGTATCCACAGAGATTTTTAATTTTAGTTTTCAGGTAAAGATCATCAGTGGAGGCTGCATTGCTAACCTGGCATATACAACAACAGCATATTAAAATATCATTGTATACCCATACCAAATAAAATACAGGCTGATGCGAAAACAGCGATTTTAGGAGCTTATTATGGTTTATTAAGTTAATATGGCTGTTAAGGCAATCGCGCTTGTTTGGCGGAGGCCCAGCTCGGCCTGTGCTCTAATTCACGTAAAATCAAACAATCCCTATTCCATTGTCTTTCGATCGTAGTCCTATCCAAAATCGGTATTCACGTGTTCCTTGATAGGGATTCGATAGAACGACAATCGAACGACTTCTAAACGACCTATATTCGATCGAACGAGTTCCAAATCGGTGTCGTTCAAACTCGATTGATGGATGGGAATACGAAAATCTAAGAAGAGCTAGTTACTTAGCGACCCGGCCTCCTAGAACTAACTATGGAAGAAAAAATTTGGAGTTTGAGGGTGTTACAATTTACAATAAATTACCATCAGTGATAAAACACGAAAAAAGTCTTGCCCAGTTCAAAAAACTACTGAAATCTCACACAATTAATACATACAAACAAATAAATGGATAGGGAAAAATATGTGTAAATATATATGTATATATATACTATATTTTAGTATTCTGTAATTTTCTTATCAATAAAACAATTATTATGTATATAGATATACATTTACATCCCATTAAATACATAATTAGATTTTATACGACAAGAATATAATATAAATCATACACAAACACACAAATAAAATATACACATTTAATAAACTAACTATATATAACTAAAAGACTAAGAATATATAAATAGACTAAGAATATATACCTCTGAATTAAAAATATGCACTAAAATTACTTAAATCAAGCAAAAACAAATAAAACCCAATACAAAAACATATAAATAAATCAATAAACTAAAAAATAAAATAGACTTAATATTAAACTTGCTAGTATCGGGCTATGCCATCAGTGCCACATCCAGTAAAATCTTGAAATTCGTACATCCATGATATGTTTAGATCTACCCACATTTTGTTATTTTTTGTTTTCTATTTTGTGTTGTTATTTTATAATTTTATTACGTACATCTGTGCGCTCTTATAATCTTAGTTTTAGATATTGTTTCTCAGTAAGTGAATTATGTATGCAATTCTTTATGAGAAATAAAGTTGTTCTTAAACCTAAACCTAAAAATGTCAAAGTCGCTACGATATCGCTACAGTTTTCATTACGAGAATTAGGCTACTGGTCGGCTTGCTTGCAACAATATTGATTCAGTTATAAGCACTTCCCACTCTTGCCAGCTATTTAATCACGTGACGTAATCAATGTTGATGAAATACAAGCTGTATTTGAGGGAATTGGTTGGACGGATAGTTAAGAGCGTGTGAGACTTAAGTACATTTTGTTTGGGTCCAGCAGGGATGGAGCCTGCTGGGGTTAGGAAAAGTCCAAAAAGAAAACCCGGGATCCTAGAACGCAAAGCAAAGAAAGAGGGGTCGTATAATAATATGCAAAAATAATAAATACTATCATAAATAATAACACATTATAATTAGGCGAGCTCAAAATATAATAATTGTGACAAAGATCAAACTAAGGTTGAGGAGGACTTTAAGTAAAGCCAGCCGCACACCAGGCATACAACTGTTTCTCCACAATTGTAGCGCCACATTTGAAATGCGACACATTTAACGCCCCCATACATTCCTACGTGAGCCCGCACACCGAGGAAACATTTGTAGCGGGCGCACTTTGTGGCGAGACGTCATCCGCGCTACAATAATTCAAGATCGAACCAGTTCGTTTTTTGTGTCGCATTTCAAATGTGGCGCTACAATTGTGGAGAAACAATTGTATGCCTGGGGTGCAGCCGGCTTAACAGCTCTAAATTTTACGCTTGAAGGAAAATCTATTTTCGACTTGTTTAATGGCCAGGAAAAACGCCATCTATGGCGTCAAATAGGAACTATAAGAATACTACATCGCACAATCAAAGTTCTTGGCGCGATTTGTCCTGTGCGTGTCAAAATAAATGTTTTTCTTTCTTTCTTTCTTTCTTTCTTTCTTTCTTTCTTTCTTTCTTTCTTTCTTTCTTTCTTTCTTTATATACGGCAGCCCGAAATAAACTATCGGGCGGTAGCCTGTCTGGTCTGAGGATCCTCTCTTTTCAACGTAGGTATGTGGGACTTTACTCTCTGTTTTGTATATCTCCAAAAGCTTATTCTAGGTACAGTTTTTATTATCGCTTATAGGAAAACTGATATAAAAACTTTAGTGAATTAAATAAAACTATGTGTGGTTTTCCATGTCTTTTTTTGCATTCAATCTCAGTCAATCCTCTAAGGACAAGTCCAAAATTATGGTATGAGACAAAAGTCTTTGCCCAGCAGTTGGACAGTTACAAGTTTTTACAAACACTTTAAGATTATGTAAATTATTTCTTTGTATAAAAATACAGATGTGGAGCTAGTATTCGCATCGCATGTGCGTTAATAGGTGTAATGATGCTAATTACATATTTTTTTATTAAGAAATATACCACTTATATGAATGCATGGATTAATTATAATAAGCCTATTATGTACTACATGAGCAGCACATATGAGCAGTGGTGGCCGAGTGGTAACGGCCCCGACTTACGAGTTGTAGGTCGCGGGTTCGAACCCAGCCAGGCGCATTACTTTGTTTAATTTATTTCATCACCACTGCTCTCAAAACGGTGAAGGAAAACATCGTGAGGAAACCGGCATGTCCTAGAACCAAAAATTCGAAGACATGTGACATCCACCAATCCGCACTGGGCCCGCGTGGTGGATTATGGCCCATTCCCTCTCCTAGTGAGGAGGCCTGTGTCCCAGCAGTGGGAACATTGAAAGGCTGATGATGATGATGTACTACAGCGGGGCACGCCTCCCCTCCTACTTTTGACAATACGGCTCAGACCAACCATCTGAAAAATGGCCGACGATATGGCCTGTATAATTGCTTTTTAATTAATTAATTAAGCAGTTCTTTTGCTAAATTAAATACGAAATCACTTAAATATTATTATGGAGAAAGTTTGTATGTATTACTGTATATATATCTGTGTGTGTATGATGTTAAAGTGATGATGGCTAAGAAAAGCGGCAGGGCAGGCGGCATCACATGATATTGTAATAAAAAACAGCCCCCCTAGCCAAGTTACAATAGTTTCGTTTAGAGTTAGCGCTTGTAGATAGCCACGCCCCAAATTCGTTTATTCAAATAACGCCCGAACAAGGGAATTGGGGACGTGGCCAACTACAAGCGCTAAAATTCGCCGAGTCTAACTTCAGACTCCCCAAGATCCTACTGCCGTACTGTAGTTGTTTTTGCATGTTGTTCATGTGTGAACTGAATTTATTTTGTGCTGTCATGAGACGTACAATGTTAATGTACTCTTTTATTTATTTTTTAATCTTAAGGTTTTACAGCTTGTTTTTAAACTGTATGTATGTATTTATGTGAGCTAAATAATATTTTTCTTTTTTTATTCTTCTCTCCTTTTTTTTGGTGGACAAAAATCATCCAATGACGAATCCCGCTCTTGGGTGGAGCGGGAAACAGTGCCAGACTCTTACTGAATCACTCCGTTACTTCTTTGCCCTTCGCACTGGGGCCAAGCCTTCCTTTCAGAAAGAGACCCTGGGCCCCAGTAAGGTTCGACCTTTTTGCAGAGTCCCTACGTTCGATCCATTTGCAGATTCCCTGCAATATTCTTCTCTCCTCAGTTTTTTTTATTTCCACACAAGCTAAGTCTCTGCTAGAAAAGTACAAAATAAAACACATTAGATATACCCACGTAAAGTGTGTATAGCGAATGGAACACCCGCACTTCACCAGAACGTAGGTACTCAAGTCACCTTAAAAACCCAGAGCAACGGACTCCATTCATCCTTCTAACACGTTTGACACTTATTAAAAAGGACAGCAACCATTGAATAACAAAATAAAAACATGAGAATTAAGAACACTTGAATTATGTTTGAAAAATTCAACACCGCGTCTGAATTTTATCTCGTTACTTTTTCTGTGAAGACGCATTAGACGTAAAACAGAACAAGTTGCGTGCAAAAAAAAAATGAAAACAAAAAAAACAACCTTGAGTCTTTTAAAAATACACCCGTAGGTTTACTAAGTAGGTACGTGTAGGGCCCGGTATCCACCAAAGCGGCGAGGAGAGGACACGAGATGAAATGTGTTTGAATAAACCTATCTGATATTATAGCTTTAGTACAAATGGATTAAGTGGAGAAGAGAGGAGATATCTCATTTCCCTATAGAATTTTGTGCGGCAAAGCGGCAGAGCAGAGAAGTGTCTAGTCCGCGTACCCCACGTCCCGCTGGTTTCTTCCCACGCCTTTTTTCTCACAGCTCAGATCTCTGGTACTCAAACCTCACATCTTCTCTCCGCTACACTTCTCTTCTCCAATTAGGCGGAAATAACTTGCCAGCTGGGCATCACATTTCTTCTCCGTTTTGGTGGATACTGGGCCTTATTTTTGGCCTGGAGTTTTTAAAGATACTGTTTTGTACTATAGTCTTGCACAGTGTCCTAAATGTGTAGTCTTGCTGGAGAGAGGGCTCTAACGGTCCTAACCACTTACTACCGCCGACGAAATGAAAATGTGTTAAACATTTAAATACCCGCACGAGTGCTTTTAGAGGAAAGTTTTGAGTGTATCCGGTTTCAGTTACGGTAGAGATGGTAATTAATTATCAACTAGAATCCTGGAATGCTTTACTAAGAGAACACACGCAAATTGGTGATGTTCTTCAGAAAAGTTAGGTTAGTTGTAGAATTTAATTCCATCCAGCTAGTTCAAATCGGTGATGTTTTTAGGAACGTTACGCAGGCAAAGCCATTACCAGTAGCTAGTGAGTGTACTCGTATAAGCATATCGACGTCCCCCGCGAATAATCCGGTAATGACCTATTACGGGGTTTTTCATGTTATGCGTTTTTCGGCATCTAAAAGTTAAAATACACCATGTAATTTTTTTTCAGAATTTTTCTATCTTTATTTATGAAGATATGAAAAACTACGCGTATATTCTACAAAACATCATTAAAATGTATTTAAAACGAATAATATGGTTTCAGATCTTTACGAAAAAAAATATCAATATGATTTGACAGTAAACATTGTTACGATATTGTTCGGGTAAATACTTCTCTACCTTATTTATGTAAGTGCTAGTACAGGCAGCATGCAAGGTATATTTTAAACACCCTTTCTATTAAGTACTTATCATCATCATCACCATTTCAGCCGAGAGACGTTCTCTGTTGGACATAGGTCTCCCCCAAACGCCGCTACAAAGACAGGTCTTGTGCGTCTTGCATCCATTGGATTCCAGCAACCCTGACCAGGTCATCGGTGGGAGGCCTTCCAACGCTGCGTCTTCCGGTACGCGGTCGCCACTACAGAACCTTTCGGCCCCAGCGGCCATCTGTTCTGAGTGCAAAGTGTCCTGCCCATTGCCACTTAAGTTTGGCGATTCTTTCCGCTATGTCGGCAACCTTGGTTCTCTTGCAGATATCTTCATTTCTGATTCGATCACACAGGGATACTCCGAACATAGCCCTTTCCATTGCTCTTTGAGTGACTTTGAGTTTTCTTATGAGGCCCATTGTAATTTTCGGAGCTATAATTATGTCATCACTGGTAAGACACCCTGATTAAAAAAAAATGGGCGCGACACTTCAAGCGGTTATAGACTTTCGTCTTGAGACATTGTGATATATTAGACGAGAAGACACCGCATAGCTTCGCGAACGCTGCCCAGCCGAGTCGGATTCGACTATTGCCCTCTTCCTCGAAGTTAGACCTATCCAACTGGATTGTCTGCCCAAGGTAAACGTAGTCGTCTACTACTTCGAGTGTAGAGTCTCCGATCTTAATAGGGGTAGACGCTACATGGATGTTAACCATGACTTTGATTTTGTCCATGTTCATTTTAAGACCCACTCTTTCAGAAGCTCTACTGAGGTCACCGAGGATTGTACTGGGCTTCCCCGTAGTCTCAACCATAACTACGATGTCGTCGGCAAACCGGAGATGAGGGATGATGACACGCCATTGACATTAACATAGTATAAAGAGGAGCGCAGTAGGTTATCTTCATACAAACGTACACCGCTCGGTTTGCATGTGTGCGCCATAATATCTATGCGTCGACGCACGCACACTGTAACAAAATCTCGACCCGTTTCTCAGTGTGCCAGTCGGGGCTAACACTGCACGAGGTTCGCGTATCACTGCTTTTCGGCACCGCTAAATGAAACCAAAATGTCTGATTTTCTGTCGTTTCGTAATAGTCGAGCCGAAGAAAGTGTTTTCTGTAGTTAATTTGTAATTTTGTAATAAACGTGTGATTCAATAGATATATTTGTATTATTTACGTTTGTAATAATTAAAAATAAGTATGTTTCTTTATGTGTCAAAATACTACATTATGCTTATTTAAAAAATACAAAAATCTGACCAGTTTATGTATAAGCTACTAAGAAAATAATTTAAACACAAGCTTTTAGTCTATGTCCGCCTGTGCCATCTAACGACATAAAGAGTCACACCCCACAAACCCTGTACCCAGACAATACAAGTAAAAAATACAACTTCCCGACCCTTGCCCATTTATATGCACTGAATTAAAATTTAGCCAAAAGTGACAACCCTAAGACAGTAGGCAATTATAACGCGGATTGGGTCGAAGATAGCCTACTTCCCGCTCTTTATACTACGACATTAATGCCTAGACCACTCAACTCAAGAACCTTGAAGACATCCTCCATTGCGGCCGTGAACAGTTTCGGAGAAATGACGTCTCCCTGCCTCACACCTCGCTGCAAGAGAATAGGTTTCAAGGTCTGGTCCTGAAGTTGGACTGACATGGTGGCGTTTTGGACAAACATTTCAACACCTCGATATACCGATAGTCAATTTAGCACTGTTAGAGAGACAGTATAGCCCAGGTCTCGTTCGAATCAAAGGCTTTCTTGTAGTCTACAATTCTCACGATTAAATTAAATTGGATTACGATGCAGGCAGAAGTATACAGCGTTGGCAGAAACAGGTGTCCAAAACAATTGAAAGTATTGAATTAAAGCCAGCATGCGACAAGCCACTCCTTATTAAAAAAAAAATTATATAATGATCTCCTGAGCCTGTCTAACTCCCAAGCAATAAATTCCCCACCATTATCAACTATTTTATAGGAACTTAAGCTTTTGTCATACTGAATCAGGTCACGATGAGGATTTGGATTAAGATTTTTAACTATAAGAGGACCTTATTATAATTTTTACGGTTGTATAATCATGTGTAATAATAGTTGTGTCTTCAGTGCAGTGTCTATTTTTTATGATAATAATAAAGATGTTTCATTAACTAGAATGTCCTATATTTCATAAAAACATACTATTATCATCAGCCTTTTTTAAATTTCCCACTGCTGGGACACAGGCCCCTTCTCCAGGAGAGGGAATGGGCCATAATCCACCATGCGGGCCCAGTGAAAATATACTATAATAATTATCAAATAATACTTAAGTGAACTATTCAAATAAACAGTAATTGTTAAGTATAACAATAAAATGTACGTTACTGTTAAACAATCGAATAACCTAATAATTGCTTTTTACAAATGTTCAGTATACAAAACAAATTACACGAATAATAGCGCAACACGATTTTACCGTTGCCATCGAAAATATAAATTTACACGAATAACATCGCAACAGCATCTTACTGTTGCCGTTGAAAATATAAATTTACACGAACAATATCGTAAGTGACATTAGTGACGAGAGCTCGACCTACACTAATATAGTAAAATGCATCCAGCTAAATTATAACGAAGCCCTTAGGACTACTTAAGTTTTGTTGAAATAACCAGATAGCTGAAAAAATTAGCTTCCAAATGCGATATAAAAAGTCTCTGATACTTGTTGTTTAATGGAGTTATTAAGGAAAAATGGTTTTTTATTTTTCCTGAACATTTACACTTTTACGATTACCGGATTATTCGCGGGGGGCGTCGATATTATTATTAAAAGGCCGTGGAGAGGGCTATACTCGATCCTTCCTTGTGCAGTCGCATCGGGAGTGAATATCCACAAGAGACTTAGGCTACCGAAGAATCGTCGAATATAAGTGGCGATGAACAGGGCATATTGACAGAACAGATGGCTGATTGGGTCAACATGCTGTGTCTCACATACGTTGGAAGGTTTCCCACATAGAGAACTGATAGCCTGAAAAGGGTTAAAGGAAGTTGATGGATGCAAGACATACAGAGCTATTCGTTGTGGCGACAATTGGGGTAGCCAGATTTATGAGGAATAGTATAAGCACATAACATCATGCTATGACTCACGGAAGCGAAACAGTAATCAAAGAGGCGAGTAAAACCGCGAGGTCAGATACCTAGTAATCATATAAAATTACTAACAGTACCTTATATAAAGCTATCTATTATTGTACGGCGTATTACTTCTTGAATACAAAATTCTTCGACATCCATCGTATATTGTATGGAACGTTTAGGTCCCAAGGCAATCGACGTGAACTCTGCCACGTGGAAAAGCATATTTTGCCGTAATTTTTTTTAATACCTTTACTTACATGAAATGCGTACATAAACACATTGTTCCTAATAAATTATGTCAAATAAGTATTAGAAAGAATGGTCCTTTTGACTTTATAGGCCGAAAATAAATCTTAATGACGTGTTTACTGCTCACATTACCTTTTTACTGACCTATTATGATGTTAGTTATTGTATTTTCGAATAGACCACCTTTGAAAGAGATTTATATGAAAGGTGGCACACAATATTAAGTCTTATTATATCTCCTTAATGGACATTCGTCTGTCTGAAACACGTGTGGTTATTTTTGAGCACAATAGAGAGGTGTATTTATAGAATATGCCTTTCAACTTTGATCCAGATATTCGGCAAAATATTTTATGAAACAAGTTGATAGGTTCGGTATTGGTATTTGTCTGTCTCTGTCGTTTCGGGACTGAATTGTTAAGTAAGACTGGTATTTAAGGTACCTATAAATCTATCGTAAAAAAAAACGATAATTAAATATTATTTAGCCGACGAACCAAACCAAGTCGTCTGGCTTTCATATTACTTGACATTTCGACCGGCCTTCGTCGCCGGATTTCTTTCCTATTTTATTTTTCTATCATTCTTTGCTAAAGTTTATGTTGAGTTTTATCACTAGAAATTGCTAGAATGTTAGTTATAGTTAGTCTTGAGTCGTCACTTTACGAAGATATTCAAGTAAAAAGTATTATTCAAGGAGATTAAGCGGGCCGTTGGAAATGATAAAATCGATGGAAGTCGCCAGGCGCCTGCAAGACTAATGGCGGTTCTGAGAATGTTCGCCTTTTGCTATCGATGCCGCTGGTGGCTTTCCCATTGATATGTTGTTTTGAAAAACAACTAAGTTGTAATTCAATTCTTGTAATAAACATCAGCCTTATAACGTTCTCACTGTTGGGAGTCAGGCTTCCTCTCTAGGAGAGGGAATGGGCCGTAATCCACTACGCGGGCCTAGTGCGGATTGGTGGATGTTTTATGTCTTCGAATTTTTGGTTTTCGTTTCATCTGAAATTAAAATAATGAATACTTTCATTCTCGCATCTCAGAGCTTATACCTATTCTCGTTACTGCTCTTTTTTATTAAAAAACAAAAACGACTACAAATTCTTATTAAAAATGACAAAAATAAAGCAGTATGATCAATAAATAATGTAACCCACCTATGAAGAAAGTTTTAGGTGACTGAATATCAAATTTTACATATTCGACATTGAACTAAAAGGGTGGGATTTCCAATATGAGGGTGTAATACGCGCTTTATTTATTATGCGGGAACATTTTTATGACGCGTTGAATATGAATAAGTTCCTATAATGTGGAACAGGACGCGTTCTGACTTCTGATCGACAACCATCGATGATGAGCTCACTTCTTTAAGTAGGTCTTAACTCGATTCTTTTTTCGTTTTTTTTCTCAAGGAAAATGTAAATTGAGGAAGTCTCCTTAGGGAGTGTCGACGGTGTATGGCGGTTTTTTTTTGTTATTTTGTGATATGATATTGCGTGTTCCATCCGACGGTGGAACACATCATCACTTACCATCAGGTTAGATAGTATTTAAACGCAAGCTTTTCAATATTTTTTTAATTTTGCATCAGCTTTATAAAGTTCCCACTGCTGGGACACAGGCCTCCTCTTTAGGAGAGGGAATGGGCCATAATCCACCACGCGGGCCCAGTGCGGATTGGTGGACGTCAAATGTCTTCGAATTTTTGGTTCTAGGACATGCTGGTTTCCCGGTTTCCTCACAATGTTTTCCTTCACCGTTTTGAAAGCAGTGGTGATGAAATAAATTACACAAAGTAATACGCCTGGCTGTGTTTGAACCCGCGACCTGTAAACTCGTAAGTCGGGGCCTATACCACACGGCTACCACAGCTATCTTGTAACTATATCTTGTATAGCTACTCGTAAAAAAACAAATGCTATTAGCAGGTGCTATCGCTGTTAACAACTGTTATTGGCATTTATTTTTTTAAACCCTTTATTTTTTACGAGTGCACAAGCGCAAAAGTTTGCAGAGCCTAACTTCAAACTCGCCAAGTTAAAACGGCCATACTGTACACTAAAATTCATACATAAGACTATGTGGAACTATTTGAATACACAGGTATTACATTATCGAGGGTTAACTATGCACTAAACTATCTTTATCTCATCTTAGAACTTATGCTTCAGCGTTGTGAAGTATCCTTGCACTGAAATACCTTCTGTAAGTTTATCAGTACAGTTTTATACTATTTTAACTCCTTGCAGTTATATATCATGTTTATTTTAGCGGTGACTATGAACTAATATATAATAATATAATATATATGTCCGCAACTATCACACAACGCTATCTAGTCCCAAGCTAAGCAGAGCTTGTGTTATGGGTACTAGACAACTGATAAACATACTTATATATTTCTAAATACATACATATTATAGATAAATTACACCCAGACACAGAACAAATGATCGTGCTCATCACACAAACATTTGTCCTGGATCGAAAACAAACCCACGACCTCCCGCATAGCAGTCAGGGTCACTAACTACTAGACTGACAGGCCAGTCACTGTTACTTAAATAGATAGATAGATTAAACTTGACACCAAAAAGTAACAGTTTGTACAACAAAAAGTAACAGAACTTCTAGCTATGCTTCTGTGAAGTGTAGATTAACCAAGCTTTCATTGAAAATATGTATATTTTTCGAAGCAACCTTACAAAGCTACGTGCAGATTTGCCACTGCAGCTCTCGGCCCCAAACGCACTCGTTCGCAATGATACACTTTCTGCACTTGTATCAGAATGTACTACATATTGCAATACTTAATTGCAGACAAACATGATAGATGAAACTAAATAAAAAGCTTGTAATAAAGGCAAAGCGGTGTCTCACACTAAGGATGAGGTACTCCTGTGTTGTGGGTGCGTCCACTAACAGACTGGCCTGTCAGCCTAGTAGTTAGCGACCCTGACTGCTATGCCGGAGGTCGTGGGTTCGATTCCCACCCAGGACAAATGTTTGTGTGATGAGCACGATCATTTGTTCTGTGTCTGGGTGTAATTTTATCTATAATATGTATTTATTTAGAAATATATAAGTATGTTTATCAGTTGTCTAGTACTCATAACACAAGCTCTGCTTAGCATGAGACTAGACGGCGTTGTGTGATGGTTGTCCAATATTATTATTACTAACATATACATGTTAGTAATAATAATATTGGACAACCATCACACAACGCCTACCTACTAATATACACAAGACCCGGAACAACTATCTGTAGCTGTGAGCCAGACAAATATTTGTTTCGTGCGGGAATCGCTCAAACAGTGCGCCAACCGAGCCGCAAATTTAGTAGGAAATCACTAGTGTTGAAAGTAAAACATTGAGAGGCCGGCTGCTTTATTATTAAGTAAGCTGTCTAAACCCATTTTGTATGTTGTGGTTGGTCAGTTAAGCAAACAAATAAGATACGGTGGGGTCGGTAGGTTACCATTTTATTAGATGTAATAATAAAATGGTTTACAGTATCTTTTTTTGTCGTTAATTTGGATGTTTGAATTTTTCACAGATTCAAGGGAAAGCAGACCTGAGTATATGTTTTAAATTGCAACCTTAACGCGTTCCTGAGGTAAAGGAACTCGACAGACTGTCATACGGACAACAAAGTGATCCTATAAGGGTTCTGCTTTTCCTTTTTCTCTTTTATTTGTTTTTAAAGGCTAGTAGTAATTTATGCTTCCTTATGAACTCTAATCGTGCCGCTTCATTTTTTTTTACTGAACCACAGACCGATGTTTTTCTTTTTGAGGTACGGATTCCTAAAACTGGAACATCCTAGCATATACCTAATCATTACTACGCAGCTCTCATCAATAAGAGAATTGAGGGTTGAGGACCAAGTTTTTTTTTAATGGTGGGTAAAAAGCATCCAATGAGAATTCCCGCCCTTGGGCAGAGCAGAAGATATTGTCAGACTCTTACTGATTAAACCCCTGTTCTTACGTTGCTTTTATACCAGGGCTGAGCCTTGCTTTCAGACGCAAAACCTTGGGTTAATATTTATGTAATCTATATATATAAAAATCAATTGCTGTTCGTTAGTCTCGCTAAAACTCGAGAACGGCTGAACGGATTTATCTTATCTTGGTCTTGAATTATTCGTGGAGGTCTAGGGAAGGTTTAAAAGGTGAGAAAAATTCGAATAGTAGGGTAGAGTAGGGTAGAGTATGGTAGAGTAGGGTAGAGTAGGGTAGAGTAGGGTAGAGTAGGGTAGAGTAGGGTAGAGTAGGGTAGAGTAGGGTAGAGTAGGGTAGAGTAGGGTAGAGTAGGGTAGAGTAGGGTAGAGTAGGGTAGAGTAGGGTAGAGTAGGGTAGAGTAGGGTAGAGTAGGGTAGAGTAGGGTAGAGTAGGGTAGAGTAGGGTAGAGTAGGGTAGAGTAGGGTAGAGTAGGGTAGAGTAGGGTAGAGTAGGGTAGAGTAGGGTAGAGTAGGGTAGAGTAGGGTAGAGTAGGGTAGAGTAGGGTAGAGTAGGGTAGAGTAGGGTAGAGTAGGGTAGAGTAGGGTAGAGTAGGGTAGAGTAGGGTAGAGTAGGGTAGAGTAGGGTAGAGTAGGGTAGAGTAGGGTAGAGTAGGGTAGAGTAGGGTAGAGTAGGGTAGAGTAGGGTAGAGTAGGGTAGAGTAGGGTAGAGTAGGGTAGAGTAGGGTAGAGTAGGGTAGAGTAGGGTAGAGTAGGGTAGAGTAGGGTAGAGTAGGGTAGAGTAGGGTAGAGTAGGGTAGAGTAGGGTAGAGTAGGGTAGAGTAGGGTAGAGTAGAATAATCTGTTGCCGGGAGCGAAGCCGCGGGCAAAAGCTAGTTTTAAATAAATAAATAATATGTTACGATTTTTTTCAAATCACAGTAACAGTGATAAGGCGCTTACTACGGCTCTTGAATTTTGGTATTCCAGCATAAGGTCAGTCAGGAAGTAGAAAGAAGGAATTGGGTAGATTGATTAAAAAAGTCCAATACAAAGTTAAATAAATTCAAATTATAAATGACGTGCAATTAATTGCGGTGGCTACAGACAGAGGGCGTTGTCTAAAATTCTTCAAAATAAAAAGGCTTTCAGTGGCAGTACTGCGGTGCGATTTATGTCACGCATTAACTGCGGAAGTCTCACAATACGCAGACTTTTGATAATACAGTTGAATCGCGACTGCAGGGAAATGTTCGCAGGGTTTTAAGCTTTGCAGCATTAACGGAAAGAGCAGCTGAAGGAACACAGGTGAGGTTTTAGATAGCAAAAGTTTGACTCTTCCTCTCGCTCCACGCAGACTAAGAGAAGTCATTTGATGATTTCCCACCCAAAAAAAGACCATATAAAAATAGAGGGAAAGCGATTCTTTTGTAGAAAATCTAAAAATGTTTTTTTTTTATTTTTGTTAAAACCTGGGGGTCTCCTGGGGCCTAACATAAATGTAACTTTGACCCTGCTGGGGAACTTTCAGTTATTTTTAGGTACTGTATGAAATTTAAATGAGACTGCTCTGAGCTCACTCGATTTGTCTTTAGTCTCTGGTCCTAGTTTTTAGTCTCTGGTCCTTGTCTGGAAAAAGATAAAGGACATATTCACAGTTTAAAACTATTAAATTGAACAGAAAAAGCCAAATTACTAGGGACCTTTAGTCAATGGTAATAAAACTGAAATCCCTATTGCCTAGTGAAAATTTATGGAACCCTTGCAAGAGGGTTTTCAATTTAAAATGGCCGTCTGCTAGATAAATCTTGGTTCAAACACTAATCATTTGGGTCCAACTCGTTGGTGTTAAACTGAATTTTTTAGCCTTGATTTATTAAAAAAAGCCAACCATTTTGGATTTCCGCTTTCAGGGATAATTTCATATCGTTGTGGCAACACAGAGTTACCCATAGTCCTTTTATTGACTTAGGCTGCGGTATTATTTCAAAGAGATACGCGAAGGACAACTGGAGGAACATAGTAGGCTTAATTAGCAAAAGTCTGACACTCTCTCACGCTCCACTTACCAGAGCATCATCGTCATCATCATATCAGCCGAAAGACGTCCTGGACATTGGCATAGGACAAAGGCCTCCCAAAAAAAAACACATGAGACGATTTCGGTGGATCAGTGGTGACCCTATGGTAACGGCTTCGACTTGTGTTCTTGGACTTGTGTTTAAACCCAGCCAAGTGCATTACTTTGTGTAATTTATTTTACCACCATTGTTTTTAAATATTGTGACCACCATTGTTTTTTAATATTGTTTTCAATATAATTTTTGAAGTAAAAAAAATGATAAGTAAATATTTCAGTGAATGACAAAATTACTGAATGCCAACAGAGTTCAGCAACCAAGATTTTTTTAACTCTTTTATTGGCAGAAAAAAAAATTAATGGAATTCGTTTTTTTTTTGTTTAATTCTCTTTCAAAGACAATGATATTCAAAATGAAAAAAAGAATGTATTTCTATTTTTTTGGAGATATCTAAGTAATGTGTCTCGTGAGATACATTGCCAAGTATTCGTAATTTTCCTCAAACAAGGCCAAGAAAAGGATAGCATGCTCAGGTTGACGATACACAGGTCAGAAAGGGCCTTCTTATAATCCCATAAATGTGAAAGCTTTCCATGGTGTCGTGTCGTATGACTGCATCCGATAGATAGGCCGGACAGTCACGTCAGGGCGTGAAACGTGATCATAGGATTATGAGCATCAAGCGTTTTGGGAACACATTCATTATGGGTACAGCTAAGGAGTGGAATTCCCTGCCGAAGTCTGTGTTTTCTGATAGCTACAACCTAGGGGTCTTTAAACTCTTGAGCCCCGAGCCGACTAACGACGGCGTTCACGCACCTATTGTCTTTCTAATTACGGTATTGGAACGGTTAAGTCAAGAGTGAATAGGTTACTTCTAGGCAAGCGTGTTCCATCGTCGGCCTCATCATCGTTTTTCATCTGGTAAGATTGTGGTCAAACGCGAGCCTATCTAGAATTAAAAAAAAAATATCAAGGTAGTAGAATAGCATTTGTTTTTTGGTGTAAATTTTATGTTCATAGGTTCCGAATGGTTTTTTGGTTAATGATGAGAAGCTTTACTGTCAATGATGAGGCCTTAAGTTTGGTTACCTGTTCAGGTAATGGGCGCCGTCGCTTCGAAAGCGACCGGCAGCCCAGCTGAACGCCTGCCAGAGGGTCATGGCCATACGGATGATACGGGGATATCGCACGGTGTCCCGCGAAGCGGCGAGCCTTCTTGCTGGCCTGCCACCATGGGATCTGGAGGCAACAGTCCTTGCACACATGCACGATCTGCGCGTGGAGATGCAACGCCGGGGCGAAACTCCGCTGCCGCGACAAGTCGCAGCATGGCGGACGGAACTCCGGCGGGATCTCGTGATGGCAAAATGGCGTCAGCGACTGTCGCAACCCAACGCTGGGCACGCCATAATTTCGGCGGTAAGTCCCCTCTTTGAGGCGTGGCTTGAAAGATCTCACGGCGTACTCACCTTCCGTATGACGCAGGTTCTGACCGGACATGGCAAGTTCGGGAGGTTCCTGCACCGAATTCGTGAGGAAGCAACGCCCGGGTGTCGCCACTGTGCGGAACGCCCGGAGGACACGGTAGAGCACACGGTAGAGGTATGCCCCGCGTGGGAAGAGCATCGCCTTGTTCTCGTGGAGGCGATCGGAGGCGGCGATCTCTCGCGACGGGCCTTGGTAGAGGCCATGGTCCGGAGCGAGGAAGAGTGGCAGGCGGTCGCGTCCTTCTGCGAAACAGTAATGTTAGCAAAAGAGGAGGCCGACCGTATCAGGCAAAGGCAACGTCGCTCACGCCACAGCCGTCGCCGCCGTGACTCCGATCCCGATTTTCGGCCACCGTAGACGAGGGCTTGCGGACGGCGAGCCATGGGTAACTCGCTGTCCGCCTATCCGGTAAGTGTCCGGACCGAGCCCAAGTCGTCGACGGCGCGCACTGTTCCCGCGCGCCTCAAGGAGTTGTCAGCAACTGTAGGGGCCCGGCAGGGTTGAAGCCTTCTGGGGCCTTGGATTGATGCGAAAGCGGAACACCGGGGCCCTGGAACTAAGGCAGGAAGGAAAGGTGGGTCGTTTAGTCAGTAGAAGTCTGACACAGTCTCCCGCTCCGCCCAAGAGCGGGATTCGTCATTTGATGATTTTTCCCACCATAAAAAAAAAAAAAAAAAACCTGTTCAGGTAAAGAATTGCTATTGTGTTTTCCCAACTTGGGGTATAAAATCAAGTAACTTAGAGAATAAAGAATTGCATATTGCTCGCCATCCACAAACCAGCGCCTATAGAGGCTATGTATCGCTGTAGTTAAGCCTTTGCTTCTTTTTGTGAAAATTTAAATAAACAGATGTGGTATTTTGTGACTAGTTATTCTTACTAAAGCCTTATTTATTAGGCGTGTGGAAAAAAAATCAAGAAGTTCTGAATTTAAAATGATATTTCAAATTATAGAACGTATAAATGGCCAGTAGGTGAAACTGCGGATGACAGTTTTATTCGACGCTTTCAATTTGTGGGGGCAGAACCGCGCGTGAATTTTTAAGTAACATGCTATTGTTGGGGGCTACTTGTTGGCTACGTAATTAGTTTTTGTTTGTAAACCATTTAATAATTGAGCATTAATATTGTAATGAAGGTAATAATGAATTATTTTGAAACCACAATTCTCAACAACTTATACCTGTTGTACTATGCGTTCCAAATAAGAATAGGATCGATAACTAGGATGTCACATCACGTCGTACTGTCAAATCAAAGATGTTTTTGCAAAATTGAAGAACTCGGAGATGAGTAAAATCGAAAAACTGGATTCTGATTAAACTTTTTTCGTTCACACTTCGTGAATAAATAACATTTTTCGTAAATAAACTGAATTTTAAAACTATCTTACCTCGATTTGACAGTAAATCGTGACGTCACAACAGGGCAATTGATCCTATTCTCATTTGGAGCGCATTGCACTATTTTTATTTATCAAGGCAATATTTATATTTTGTCGTGGCCAGATCATAAAAATTGATCACTTCATAATATGGCCAAGTGAAACTGGCCAGATCGTTTTAAGCGTTAAAGTTTGATAATACGTCAATCCCTGTTTACTTCGGGCTTGCGGACGACGAGCTATGGATAGCTCGCCGTCCGGTCGTCGGGTGACAGTCCGGACCAAGCCAAAGTCGTCAACCCGATCCCGTTTTCGCGTACCTTAAGGAGTTGTTAGCAAAACCGTCAAGAGCCTGCAGAAGGGTCGAAGCCAACTGGCGCCTAGAACTGTTTCTGAAATGATGTGTCGGCCCCAGTACGAAAGGCATCTAAGAAACGGGGTGCGTTGTATAGTCAGTAAAAATCTGACACTATTTACCGGTCCACCCAAGGCAGGATTTATTATTACATGATTTTTACTCACCATAAAAAAACCTGTTTACTATCTTAAGACCTTTTATTTTCATAGAAATGATACATCAATGTTATGGCCAAACGAGGATTGACATATCATCAAATGTTAATATTTAAACGATCTGGCCAAACTTAGTTGGCCATATCATGAAGTTCTTTGAACTGGCCACAATACGTCCAGCTCTGGGGTAGAGCGAGAAATAACACAAGTTATTGATTTCTTTGTTGTTGCAATGTTTACTATTCGTTTACATCGTATTGTCAATCACGTAAAAAAACTTATTTAATTAGGAAAGAAACTGTCCCCTAAGTTACGGAATAAATACTTAGTTGACGAAACAAAGCTTTTACGTATATTGTAAGTTGTGTTTGTAAATTAATTAAAATTTGTGTTAGTTCTAACTGTTACAACATCCAATATGTTTTTAACTGACTTCGAAAAATACGAGATTCTATGTTCGGCTGTATGTATTTAATGTACGTTTGTTGTTCACTGATATCTCGGTCATTTGCGTACCGATATTGAAAATTATTGTTTTGATTAAAATATTCCCGAATTGGTCTCATAGATATATTGTTTCGATCTTATGAAGAACTTTGAAGGTATAGTACGGAACTCTTCAAAAAATCATACTAGAACTTCAGTAAATCAAATTACTTTGTTTATACATGACACAATTAGAACGTTATTGTACAGTCATTTTTTTTATTCGTTAACCCGGCTGCACACCAGGCATACAACTGTTTCTCCACAATTGTAGCGCCACATTTGAAATACGACACATTTATCGCCCCCATATATTCCTACGTGAGCCCGCACACCGAGGAAACATTTGTAGCGGGCGCACTTTGTGGCGAGACGTCATCCGCGCTACAATAATTCAAGATCGAACCGGTTCGTTTTTTGTGTCGCGTTTCAAATGTGGCGCTACAATTCATCATCAGCCTTTCAATGTTCCCACTGCAGGGACACAGGCCTCCTCTCACTAGGAGTGGGAATGGGCCATAATCCACCACGCGGGCCCAGTGCGGATTGGTGGATGTCACACGTCTTCGAATTTTTGGTTCTAGGGCATGCCGGTTTCCTCACGATGTTTTCCTTCACCGTTTTGAGAGCAGTGGTGATGAAATAAATTACACAAAGTAATGCGCCTGGCTGGGTTCGAACCCGCGACCTACAACTCGTAAGTCGGGGCCGTTACCACTCGGCCACCACTGCTCTTACTCGACCACCACTGCTCTTACACGCGCTACAATTGTGGAGAAACAATTGTATGCCTGGTGTGCGGCCGGGTTTACAAGTCAGCTCGTACTACAATTCTATTACGAGACCACTGACATCACCATCATCATCATCATCATCATCATTATGAATTCACAGATTACACACTTTTAGCAAAATGACAATGGGATCTTGTTGCAATGTCAATTTTATGAAAATAAAAGATTTGGGGCATCATCGGTTCACCTTATGGGATTTCTTGTTGATTCCTCCAGTTTTTTTTCTATCATGCACGACAACCTCATGCACGGCGAGTATTCATCCTTACGTTTTTGAAACCTCTACGGTTCAGACTAAGCGTTTCGCTTCATCATTCATTTCGCGCACATAGAAGGACTGGAACAATTTGCCTACTGTAGTCTTCCCATACGATTATAATTTGGGTGTCTTCAAGGCTAGAGTAAATAGGCTTTTAATAAAGTATTACGCCTCACCATCAACGATTGCATCACTGCTTACCATCAGGTTTTTTCATGGTAGGGAAACAGTGTCAGATTCTTAAACAACCTAACCAGTTCCTTCCTTGAGCCCTGGTGTAACGCTTTCGCATCAACCCTCGGCCCCAGGAGGCTGCTTACCATCAGGTGGGATCGCAGTCAAGCAGTAATTTAAATCAAATAAAAAAAAAGACGTTCCAACGCTGCGTCTTCCCCAACACTCCGTCTCAACGAGTATTTCTCTAGAAACCCATTAATTGCATATTAAGCTAAATTTTCGCGTAAAGGAATGAGGGTGCTCAGCCTACGTGATCGCTTGACTAATAAGTTGCCCATTACACACGATCGATCATCTAATAGCACATGTAATGAACGCACACGTGCTCATATATCCGATTATCGTCATTATTAATACGCGAGTTCATTAGTATTTGTTAGTTATTAACCTGTGTGTTGTTTTCTTAACTTCTGAAAATTGTGTAAAGCATTTAACAGGACAAGTAATTTGTAGGTATTTGCTTTGTTTTTCTGGGAAATGTGCCTGTGGCGTTCCCGAACGTCTCAGTCTAAATGTCATAGAAGAATGCGCACGAACTTTTATTATGTATCAGATTATTATTTTTTTATATTCGACAACTATCACACAACACCGTCTAGTCTTAAACTAATCAGAGCTTGTGTTATGAGTACTAGACAACTGATAAACGTACTTATATATTTCTAAATACATACCTATTATAGATAAATAAACACCCAGACAAAAAATAAATGATAGTGCTCATTACACAAACATTTGTCCTTGGTGGGAATCGAACCTACGACCTCCGGCATAGCAGTCAAGGTCACTAACTACTAGGGTGACAGACCAGTCATTTCGAGATTGCACTTGATTTCTTCTGGACCTCGATATTTTTATATAACATATTGTGTATACAACCTATACTAATAATTATAATGCTCCAAATGACTGGAAAAGCTTTGGGTCCATGAAGGAACTATTCAAGGGCACTTTGTCACATGTCACTAAAGTCACTAAGTTGATGGACATGTGTATTCTTCCCATTCTGACCTATGGTGCACAGACTTGGTCTTTGACTAACATCCAAAATTCAAAGCTCAAGGTTTGTCAGCGTGCTAGGGAGCGCAGCATTCTGCGTGTTAAATTAACAGACCACGTTCGAAATACTACGCTGCGCTCCAAAACAAAAATCGTTGATGTGGTTCAAAAAGCTACCCAACTTAATTGGGATTGGGCAGGACATGTCTGCCGCATTTCTTAAGAGCTGTGGGCTCGTCCGGGCATCAATCCCGTGTTTTAACACGAGATTGGTGCCCGAACACAGGGACGCGGAGCCGCGGCAGATCATGAAGGAGATAGCGGGACGACCTGGGTGTCTTCCTTACGAATTGGAATAAAAAAGCGAGCAACCGAGATGAATTTAAGGAAGACCTTTGTCCAGCAATGGGACAGCACAGTCTAGCTATAATAAATAATCTACATCTACACTAATATAATAAAGAGGTAGAGTTTGTTTTTTTATTTTTTTGTTTGTAGGAGGTAATCTCTGGAACTAATGGTTCGATTGGAAAAATTTTAGCAACAATAGAAAGCTGCTTTACTCCTGAGTGACATAGGCTATAAATTATTTATATAACATGGATGTTAACCGAGCTATCACTACAATAAATTTTGCCGCGGACGAAGTCGCGGGCAGAAGCTAGTATCTAATAAAAACATAAGTACCCTACTGCCTGCATTTTATTTATTAGGTTCGAGATAGTTCGCATAACATTCCAGTAATGTCCAATAAAGCATTAATATTGTCAGCATTCCTTAAAATATGGGGAACCCGACCTTCCCCGGAGTTTCTAATGTACAAAACAAGGTTGTCTGTGTACATAAAATTTTACAATTCTAACAGTTTTACTATGCTTAACTTTATTTTTAGACTACGCAATCAATGGTTGCATTTTTAATGTATTGACTACTGACAGCGGTTTTGTCCACGTTTATGTAGAAAATGACTGCATAACTGCTGAATATTGGTAGTTTTTCGTTTTGTAATCTCTTAGCTTTTGGTCGGGCACTTTTGGTCAAAGACCCCATGACCATTAAGTAGTAGGTCAATGTTGATTACATTGACCGGAGAGAGTTCTTTTTTTATAGTAGGTAAAAATCATCCAATTCCGGATCCCGCCCTTGGGCGGAGTGGTATCGGAATCCTGGCGGCGTCTGGGGTGCAAGCGACGTAGCCTTATGCGGTCGGCCTCCTCCTTTGCTAGCATTACTGCTTCGCAGAAGGAGGCGAACGCCTGCCACTCTTCCTCGCTCCGGACCATGGCTTCTACCAAGGCCCAGCCTGAGAGATCGCCACCGCCGATCGCTCCAACGAGGACACGGCACCGGAGAGAGATCTGATCTAGAATCAAAGATAACAAATAAATCCGCGAGCTTCTGCATAAATTATTTTAGTTGAAAATAGTTTACCAACTTTGTCGCATCGCTGTTGTCAATGTTTTATTTTCTTCTTTATATTTTGAAAACTTTTTAAGAAAGTCGTTCAGTAAAAAAATAATCAGTGTATAACACGATTTCAAGAATTGATTAAAAAGTTTAAGACTAAGCTCATTTTATATTAATCTTTTTTAGTAGAACGCAGTGCTTGGCGCAAGCTCTGTTAGGCTTACTATTAAAATTGAAATCTGTGAGCCAAAATAAAGTGAGAGCGATAGAAATGAAAATACTCAGATGTTAAAACATTATAGTTTAACTGTTTAAGCCAGTGATGGGCAAAATTCGGCCCGCGGGCCAGCTCCGGCCCTCGAAAGCATTTAATCCGGCCCGCAGACTGTCCTTCGACATCAATAGTACCTATATAGCCCGCGATAATTATATTTTGACAGTTCAAAAGTACAGTAGATTCCACCTAAGGGTCCAAGCCTATTACGGAGCCCAGGGCCTCTTTCTGAAAGGAAGGCTTGGCCCCAGTGCGATAGGCAAAGAAAGAAAGGGGTGGTGTGTTTAGTCAGAAAAGTCTGACACCGTTTCCCGCTTCACCCAAGAACGGGATTTGTCATCGGATGATTTTTTCGCTCACTTCTCTCGTCTTTTGTCGTCCATATTTTTTACAGCCCAACATTCTGATCCATACAGTATTATTACAGGTCTTGGCCATGACTACCATTGCTCTCAATAAAATTAAATAAATCAATATTAACTAAAAGAGCAAAAACCTTTTTACTTTCTACGGCAAGTATGTTATTAAACGGTCATAATATACCTAAAGCAGGTGTTGGTAATGCCGTCATACATTAAATATATACTACAAATGTATTTCAGCTTGTAATCCCACGTACCTTATATTATACAAAAGTAAAACAAAATTAGTGAATACTTTTATCAAATAAATATCTTATTAAAATGGTCATTAACACTCGCTACTAATTTATTTATCCTTGTTAAGTTACCTGAAAGGTGGTAATCTGAATGTTTTGCTGTGTACCTATTCATTGAAAGCGGGTTTAGGAATGTCCTTGAAGCGAGTGGGTAGGCGAGTTTTAGACTGACAGACTGGCCTGTTGGTCTAGTGGTTAGTGGTGCTGACTGCATGCCGGAGGTCGTGGGTTCGATTCCCACCCAGGGCAATCAATCAAACATGTGTTCTGTGTCTGAGTGTAATTTATATATAACTAGCGACCCGCCCCAGCTTCACACGGGTGCAATCGTGATATTAAATATATTGTATTATATAAACCTTCCTCTTAAATCACTCAATCTATTAAAAAAAACCGCATCAAAATCCGTTGCGTACTTTTAAAGACCTAAGCATACATAGGGACAGAGGCAAGCAACTTTGTTCTGTTCTGTGTTATAATATGTATGTATTTAGAAATTTTATGTTTATCAGTTATCTAGTATCCATATCACAGTTCTGCTGGAGTCCTAAGCTAAGCAGAATTGACAATGACGAAGTTGTGTGACTATTGTGGAATATATATTTCATCAAACACTATAAAAACTTAGTTCAACTAAACTGAGCTCAGCGTAATCTAGTGTCGAAAACAATAGAATTAAACTGAGTTTAGCGTAAACTGGATTCAATTTATAGCGGTGAAACGGAAAATGAAGCTATAATGTCAATGAGACGCTCAAAACAAAAACACGTTTTCACCTTGGAAGCCCAGACGCCTATTAAAGGTACCCCCGGGTTGGGAGAGCCCAATAGTAAAAAAAAATTATTACCTTGCACCGATTTTATTTTGCTTTAGCAAGTTTTTTTCAAAATTCGAATAACCGTACGTGGCGTGTAAAGTTTAAATACTACCAACGAGTTGATTTTTCCTTTAGAAATAAGACCAAAATTGGGAAGAAAACAACTCCTAATTAATCTTACACGAAAGAATTAATATGTTATACCAAAAAAAAAAAAAAAAACACCAATCCCTGCTAATTTATTGTGTTTTTACGGTATCCCTTTCTCGAGACCCTTTTTACATAGGTTGTACACATAAAACCCGATCCTAGCATCGTTAGTACGCACAAAGCGCTCCGGTAGCCTGTAGGATGCCCCAGGGACTATAAATCGGAACGGGTAGAGCTAAGTACAAAATGTATCAAATGACATGACATGTTTTTTCACGTGTGTCAAAGTTAATTGCGTGATTACAAACACTTTTAATTTAGTAGTAATAGATTATTAAATAAATACGAAACTTAGGCTTATAATGTAAGGCTCAACACACACCGAAAGAGCGGCGAAGGGCAACGAAGCGGAACGCAGTTTCAGTGTCATATGATTTTTAACTTTATTTCCATTACCATAATACTTATTATCGCATGAAAAACTCGACGAGTCGTGCGGATGCCCGCGGCGCCGCAGGAATTCCGGGGAATTCCATAAACGAAGCCATGCGACTGCGTGGGAAGTCGCGGGAATTCCCGAGAAAGTTCGAGCATTCGCGAGCGGCCGCTGACAATATCCCGCCCCTCGCGTCCGCTCCCCGCGCGCGTCTGTTGCACGCTGAGCATTTGTTGCAGGCGAGCATTCGCATTCATTCCTTTCAGTGCTACGAACACAGAAGTGATGGATGACGAAGAAAAACTTATTTATTTGGTGCAAATGTACGACTGCCTATAATAAAAAAAATACATTCCTGCGACTGCTCGAGAAGTCGCTGGAATGCTCGAGAAGTCGCTGGAATGCTCGAGAAGTCGCTGGAATGCTCGAGAAGACGCTGGAACGCTCGAGAAGGCGCGGGACTTCGTGGCTCTGCGCTTCGCCGCCCTTCGCCGCTCTTTCGGTGTGTGTTGAGCCTAAGTCTCTTAGAGGAATCTTGTCATTCTAATCAACTCAGTCTCTGTTTTGGAGTGTGAGGAACTGTTTGATTTTTGCGGACTAAAAGCAACATCTGTTTCTTTAGTCACCTTTTGCAATTTTCTTCTGCGAAGCAGTAATGTGAGAGAAGGATATAGAAGGAGAACAGTTACCTAATTCTCGTAATCAAAACCGTAGCGATATCGTAGCGACTTTGAAATCTTTATGCCCCAGCAGTCACAAAAGGAGACGCCTTGTCTTTGAAAGTCTCAGGGTGATTTCTCAGGGCGGTTATCGAGCAATGGGTTTTTTAATGGTGGGAAAAATCATCGAATGACTAATCGGGAAAGCGGGAGACAGTGTCAGACTTCTACTGACTAAACAACCCACCACCGAGCAATGGGTAGCGCGTCGTCAGACCGTTTGGTAGACATCAAGTACAAAGAGAGTGAAAGAAGAAGAAGAGAGTGAGTAAAAAGAGTGTCAGATTTCGACTACCTAAAACTATTCTGTGGTATTTTAATCGCCCTCTTGTTAACAGCCCTATTGCCATATGGAATAAAAACGAAAAATAAAATAGTACAAAAAAACTATCGAAGTAGGTCAATGAATAACAAACTACAACTGCCAATTTATTTGAGTCGAGTGGACCAAATTACTTATAATTTGGATAAATAAAGGGTACGGTTTGTTACGAAATTGGGAGTAGGTAATTACAAAGATTTTTATACAGATCTTCGCTGTAGTCACTTATAAATATTATGCTGAATAAAAAAAATCTTCTGCTAGTGAAAGCAGTAGTTTTTTTTTTATTTTGACCAGTTTACCAAACGTAAATGTTGTTTGTTATCATGACTACAATCACGTGTTTATGTCATCATCATCATCAGCCTTTTAATGTTCCCACTGCTGGGACACAGGCCTCCTCTCACTAGGAGAGGGAATGGGCCATAATCCACCACGCGGGCCCAGTGCGGATTGGTGGATGTCACATGTCTTCGAATTTTTGGGTCTAGGACATGCCGGTTTCCTCACGATGTTTTCCTTCACCGTTTTGAGAGCAGTGGTGATGAAATAAATTACACAAAGTAATGCGCCTGGTTGAGTTTGAACCCGCGACCTACGACTCGTAAGTCGGGGCCATTACCACTCGGCCACCACTGCTCTACTCGGCCACGTGTTTATGTATCGTTCACTAATTAACAGTCACCCTTCTTGTATAATACCGTTAAATTTTGAACGTTTTAAACCCTTGGAGCGTCGATTCGGTACATGAAACACTAATGATTAGTGAAAATGAAATTAAAAAATTAGGTAACATAATTAACCATTACCCACGTTCGAAATTAATTTCTTTTAGTAAACGTCAGATGTGTGAGTTCAATGTCCTTTAGGTAGTTAGTACAAAATAATAATATTATTACAAAATTTTGAAAATAAAGTACTGGATCGACCTTCAATGGGATTAAAACGACTAAAATTTTAACGTTTTATATACAGGTACAAAATGTTAACCAAAACTGTTTAATTGTTTCACCATCATCATCATATTCCTGGCATTGTCCCATTTTAATTGGGGTTGGTGCAATACTTTTTTTTCTTCTATTCTGTCCTGTCACTTTTCACTCTATTTCTTTCTAACTCCCTTTTCAGCGTGAAAGAGTAAAAACACACACAAAAACACACACACATACAAACTTTCGTCTACACAATACGAGTATCAGTGTGATTATGTAAAACTTCAGAAAATAACTGGAGTCTGTCTCAATGCGTAGGGTTCAAGGTTGTCTGTTATGACTCCATGAAGATACAGAGTTATGGCTCATGAGGGATTGCTTTTATTTAAAGCAACACGCATTGAGCTTGTCACGACCCATACCAGAAAAGGCAAGGTAGTTTTTTATTTTTATGGTAGGTAAAAATCATCCAATGACGAATCCCGCCCTTGGGGAAACAGTATTAGACTGAAGGGGCTCAGCAGGGTTGAAGCCTCCTGGGACCAAGGGTTGATGCGAAAGCATAAAACCAGGGCCCTAGGATCCAGGCAAGGAAAAAACGGGGTAGATTGATTAGTCAGTACCAGTCTGACACTGCTTTCCGATTTACCCAAGGGCAAGATTCACCATTAGGATGATTTTCCTACCATGAAAATGACTCTTTTGACAATGACATTACTTGACAGTGACAACCGACCGTCAGACAAAATGACCTCACTAAAACGCCATTTTAAAAAAAAAACTTTTAAATTGAAACGAAGAAAAACACTGCCAATGATTTATCGTGGAACCTAGTAACATTAAAAGTAGGTTTATTTATTAATAATAAGTGCTGTGTATACCCTCAGGGGATTTGTCTGTAATTTTTTTCACAAATCCTGTTTTGTCAGTTGTTGGTATAAGTTTGAAGTCTCCAACTTTTTAGATACGATCGTTAAGGGCGCCTAAATTTTGTTTTTACCGGTCTAAGGATTCGCAAATATAACCTTGTTTGTTGGCAAAAATACGGCTCAAGTTTTCATAGAATTCTCTGCTTGTTTTTCATCTTGACTTTCTTTATAATTATTTCAAATAATATTTTTCTATTTGGTTTCTGAAAATATTTTCTTTTTCATCATAATTATTGCGTACTTTCATCTTGTGCTACAGGTATTATACTAATATTATAAAAGCTAACGTTTGTAAGTATTTGTTTGTATGTGTGTGTGCGTACTCGTATGTTTGTTACCTACTTCTTCAAGTTCGAACGGCTAAACGAACTTCGAGAAAATCATGTTCTGTAATAGGACATAAGATACTTTTTGTTTCGAGAGTATGTCCTCTTGTAATAATTTTACCACGTTGGCGAAGCTGGTGGCACAACGTAGGAAATAATAAATTATTATACAACTAGCAGCTGCCAGCGGCTTCGCTCACGTGATAGTAGAAAGAGGCGTACTAATCTGTTTATCTGTTTTAGCATAAAAGATCCCATAGCAAGTACTGTGCCAGTGTGGAGCCCCTTCACAGGATATGCGTCATCTCCTTTCTTGCTCAGCTTGCACTACCACCTGCACCTTTAATGACTTGTACGAGGCTAACGAGGGAACAGGTGTTTAGGTGGCTAAATATTAGTCGGACAAAATTTGAGTCAAATCGACACGAAAAGAAGAAGAAGCATGAAAGAATAACAAACACGTATATAAACGTATTGTCTTTCTAATTACGGTATTTAAAAGGTTACATTTATTGGAGTAGCTAACAACTAACAATATAAAATATAACAACAGAGCCTTTAACAATCATCTACGTACCTATAATCTACACTAATATAATAAAGAGGTAAAGTTTGTTTTTTTGTTTGTAGGGGGTAATCTCTGGAACTAATGGTTCGATTGGAAAAATTTAAGCTATAATAGCAAGCTGCTTTACTACTGAGTGACATAGGCTATAAATTATTTATATAACATGGATATTAACCGAGCTATCACAATTTTTGTCTTACAAAATTTTCCGCGGACGAAGTCGCGGGCAGAAGCTAGTATGGAATAAAGTCACAAAAATAGTTGAAATACACGAAGTTTAGTCGGAAGAAAAACTGGGCAATTGCGAGTCGGACCCACGCTCTGACGGTTCCGTACAAACTTACCTAAGTAAAAAGTTCAATTCCCGAATGGAGTATTGAAGATTTTTCCAAATCCCAAAGAAAGTTTTCATTTGTGACGTAAATTTATTGTTTTCAGATTTATTCCCGTACCATGTGTTATAAGATCTTGCTTAAATGTGCCAAATTTCAGAATACAGAATCAGAATTCATAAGGTACGAGTGTAGAAATGCACGTTTTATCGAAATAAATGACTTTTTCTTTTGTTAACGTAGAATTTTGATTTTTTCCCAGCTTCAAGGGACCGTAGACCTGAGTAGGTATTATGTTTTAATTTCAACTCGACACCTCTACGCGTTCTTGAGATAAAGTGTCTTGACTGACAGACAGAAAGACAGGCAACAAAGTGATCCGGTTTCCGTTTTTTTGTTTTGTTTTGAAGCACAGAACCATAATAATAATAAGAATTAGACTGCCGGTAGCTTGGACCCTGTCCCCGATACCGGTAGAACACTATTTTTTTATTTTATTTTTTTATGAAATGTTTAAAAATTTATTTTATATGTTACGTAATGAATAAACGAAATAAGAATTATAAGAATAATTATTAGTTTTACATTTTCGCCAAGCTAAGCAAGTCTAAGCTCTGCCAAAAATGGCGCATTAGCCAATACCCACTGCGACTCAAGCATATTTATCGACAGCAGTAAACTAAGGTTCTAATATTTTAGTGTCCAAAACACAAAGTAATTGATTGATTTATGTTCCATCGAAGGTAAAGCGGGTGTCTTCCAAAAGTGGCTCAGCTAAGTGCTGTTCCATGTAATAAATAGATTTTATTGGCTTTGTTTTTATCGCTGAGATTTTTTCGACAATCTTCGCGTTGTTTTACGCCAGTTACGATAAAGTAAGGAATGGAAATGTTTTGTTATTGTTACAGTTGTAGGAGATATCGGTTTTTTATAGTGGGTATCATTCAATGACAAATCCTCCCTAGGGTGAAGCGAGAGATAGTGTTAGATTTATACTGACTAAACCCACCACGTTCCTTATTTGCTTTTCATATCAGAGCTGTCTTTCAGAAGTAGACCCTAGGCCCCAGTAGGTTTCGACCCTTCCAGCAGACTGGGCTTCTGGTTGTGCTGACAACTTCTTGAGGCGCGTGGGTACAGTGCGCGCCGTCGACGACTTGGGTTCGGTCAGGTCGATTACCGGACGATCGGACAGCGAGCTGCTCACTCTGATATCGGTTAAAAAATTTACTTTTCAATACACACAGCACACACAATACACAGAAACCTGGTAATTATTTTGGTTTATTTGAGTGCTGAAAAGAAAAAATTCTTTTCACCACCGCAATCGCAGGCAAAATTCTTTCTATTTATGCTTAAGTATAAAAAGGATATATAAATAAAGGAATTTTAGTGTACCCTTTGGTACCTTAATAAGATTACTAAACTTGTAAGTGAACCTTGTAAGTGTTCATGGAGTTTCTTGCACGTTCTTCTCCATAAAGATCTACGCTTTGGAACGAGGAATTCAGCTTTAGTGTTTTGACTGATCGCCTTGATAAATAAAAAGTGCCTGCTAATAGTTTGTTATATTGTTTTTCTGAAAGTGCGTTCAGAAACAAATTCCATAAGCACCAAAAATTTAAGCCTTCGATTTTTTTAATTTTATATGAAGACTCAGATGAAGGCACCAAAGCTGTTTTTTTTTTCTAAACGTAATTTTCTTTCTTTTGTTCAATAACAGAACATTTTCCAAAGGGAATTAGGTGCTATTCTTGGACATTGTCTAATTCATTTAAATCGACTCAATCGTTAGGTATCGGGTAAAGAAACAAACATACATACTCTCTCTCACTTTATTAGTATCATCCACTAGTCTGGGTATCACAAATAACAGGGTTTCACCAAATATTTCTGCTAGGTCCAGATATTTGCGTCTTGTTTTCGTAACGGTCACATTTACGCATATTTGCGGCCTGAAAGATCTAACTCTGCAAACTGTCCCTAAGATATGGACGATAAATTCTTGAGCCACGCCTTTATAGGGAACTTTATCGTATCCTCGAATATATATATGTTCGTAAGGTTCGTGATATGAAGGATTGATATATAATAATCATACAGTATAATATTGAGCGTCACATCTGGTAAGTTAGATCGAAATGAATTTCTGTTAGCGAGAGATAGAAATACATTTCTTCAACCTACACGTAGAGGTACAGCGTCTCTGGAATGCAAAGGGCAAATAAACGAACATAGTTTGGTTTTATTTAGAAAAAGTGATTGAAAAGATTTTGTTAATATTTCACAAAAACCATCTACCTACTAAATAGTCCGAACAAAGCCTAAAGATTTGGTTTCGATAGGTGAGCCCATTCTTGAGTTATAAAATTACAACGAAAAGTGGCATTGATTTTTATATATTTATATAGATAAGAAATGCTACATTATTTCTAGGTAAGCGCGCTCCATCGTCGACTGCATCGTCGCTTTCCATCAGGTGAGATAGCGGTCAAGCGCAAACCTATGATCAATAAAAATATATATATACAGGCATGGTTACCTTTAATTACAGATATACATAGCATAATATATAAATAAAATCTTAAATATAAACTAAACTAAAATAAATATTTACACCAAACCTATACAGGCAGGCAACGTAAGGCAGTGTTCTAAAAAAGAAAAAGAACCCGAACGACGCATCCTTAATACGCCACTTACAAAGGTTTAGCAGCTCCAAAAATTGCGTGGTATGATGACTATATAATGAGTATAGGGTGCGTCGGAATGCTATTTTTATACCTCACCTTCCCGTAATAACGTTGGGGCAAAAGATTGATAAATTATAATAATGTAATATTCATTCGCTTCGTGGCATCTTTGGAGCCCCCGTATGGTGGAGTTCCTGCTAGGATAATGTAATTATTATTTTCAGATTAATAGCTTTACTTCACTCGCGACTGAGACCTCCACATAATGTTGCTAAATTATTTATTTAAAGAAGTGTAGGGAAAAGCGGCTTGTATATTTTCAGACTGATACATTACCTTCATTTTTTATCTCCATATATTTACAGAGACTAAAGCGGCCGTTCTATCACTTGTCTAGATTTTCCTCAAACAAAGTTGCCTGTTAAATAAATGACTATCGTAACGCCCTACAATCTCTCTGTATACATTTTCAATAATACCGTGATTATGGCATCGCTACCAAACAGAGCTTGCGGATGGCGAGCAAGCTTGCGAACGGGGAATAATAGGTAGCTCGCCGTCCGGTCGTCTGATAACCGTTACGACCAAGCCCAGTCGTCGACGTCGCGCGCTATTCCTGCATGCCTCAAGGAGTTGTTAGCAAACCTAGCCCAACTGCAGGACCGAAGCCTATTGGAGTCTTGGACCAGTTTCTGAAAGGAAGGTCCGACCCCAATATGAAGGCTAAGAAGAAACGGGGTGAGTCGTTTAGTCAGAAAGAGTCTGACACTGTTTCCCGCTGCGCCCAAGGGCTGGATATGTCATTGGATATTTTTTCCACCGTAAAAACGCTACCAAACAGCCATAAAGTCATACAATATGATATATGGAATGGAATTGGTCTACTTTAAAATGAGAATAAACTTGTATGGCGTATTTTACATAATATTTACGACCACAACTGTAGTTACGAAACTCTATAACGAGTTTGTGAATAAAGGAAATTAATATTCGAACGTGACCAGCGCTATGTTGGCGACTTCAAGATTAAAATGGCTTCTTACAGAGTAAATAAAAACCGGCCAAGAGCGTGTCGGCTTACGCTCAGCGTAGAGTTCTACAACTACGGAACCCTATGCTGAGCTGGAAACTGTTCATTCTATCAAGGTCAAAATAATTTCTGAGATTTGTTTCATATTTTTTAAACTTATGGTTCAAAAGTTAAAGGACGCATTGTTTTTTACTTTTGGTGCGATTATTTCCGAAAATATTTACATTATCAAATAATTATTTTACGGGACCCTTAATAATTTTTAAATACCTATCGTATAATATATCACATGTTATGTAGTCTGTGTTGAGGTGTGGTTGATATACATATTGATACCAAATTTCAGCTTTCTAGTGCTAACGGTCGCTGATATTATCCGCGGACGGACAGACAGACTTGGCGAAATTATAAGAGTTCCTTGTTTAATACAGAACCCTAAAAATAGCAAAATCAAAGCTTTGAACGTAAATAGTGAAAAGGAAAATCGAGAAATCCATGTAGGAATTTAATTAAAAGGAATGCACGAAAATATTTAGCACAACGTCCGTATAAATGATTTCCCGACGATGTTGCTTTGTAGTATTTTACGCTTTCACTAGCTTTCTGCCAGTTGCTTCGCCCGCGTGAAAATAGGTTTTCGCACAAACTTTGGAGACAAGTTTCTTCCCTTTAGGGGGTGAATTTTGGAAAATCCTTTCTTAGTGTTCGCCTTCGTTATAAAAGGAAGCATTGTGCAAAATTTCACTCTTCTAGTCCCAGTAGTTTCGGCTGTGCGTTGATATGTCAGTCTGTCAGTTTCTCCTTATATATATATATATGTAAGTGTGTACTTCGGTATTGTGGAGGAAAACTCTGTGTGTTTCGGGACGGAATGCAACACAAAAACCCCATTACCGTGGAACGACACAGTTTTGTCCATGTATACGGATACTGAACGACTTCAGTCCTTTCTTTGATCAAGGTTAATGCCTTAGCGAAAATACGCTTCGTCCACTAACCCGGCAATGTGAGCCGAATCGTTTCTCTTGTGTTAAACAACATAAAACTATAGTGTTTCAAATACACTGATTGAATAGGTCCGTTTTTAGAGTTCCGTAGGCATCTAAAAGGGCAAAAACGGAACCCTATAATTCAGACTTCGCTGTCTGTCTGTCTGTCTTTCACCAGGCTAGACCTGAAAACTAGTCTTTGCGTCACTAGATTAGGTCTTTTTTCGCAAATAAAAAGATTTTTTAATTTTTTTTTCTTTCAAGCTGTATCTTACGAACCGCGATAGCTAGACAGTTGAAATTTGCACAAATTATGTATTTCTATTGCCGCTATAACCACAAATTTAAAAAATAAAAGAAATAAAATATTTTTATCGAGCAAAAATGGCAACAGGTAGGTGCTTGAAATATTCACAAAATACGCTGTTGTAATTTTTATTTATTAATAAAAATAAAATAAATATTTAAGGGGGGTTCCAATACAACAAACATGTTTTGTGCCGTTTTTTGTTACGGACGGTACGGAATCCTTCGTGTGCGAGTTAGACTCGCACTTGGCCGGTAGTTTTAGTTATTTTAATTATATAATAGGTAGTAAAAAAGTAGTTAACCAACAAATGGACGTAAAGTTTTTAAATTGCTAAATAAAAATAGTGAAACGCGAGAGTTTTCAGTTTGAATAGACGAATAAATGACCGATGTTGGCGTCGTTTATTTGGGGTCCATTTTGTTTCGATCGAGCAAAGCAAACTAGTTTTGAAAAGGCTTTACATGGCATGATTTTTTTCTGTTTATTTTCCCCTTGAGACGTCGATAGTTCTTAAAATGGTGATTGAACGAATTCATTTGTTAATCTACACTAATATAATAAAGGGGTAAAGTTTGTTTTTTGTTTGTAAGAGGTAATCTCTGGAACTACTGGTCCTATTGGAAAAATTTTAGCAACAATAGAAAGCTGCTTTACTCCTGAGTGACATAGGCAATATTTTATTTTATGTACGCGGGCGAAGCCGCTTACAAAAGTTAGTAGTTAATAAAATATAAGTTGAACGTATTGCCACGAGTAAATAATACTCAGTATCAGATATAGAGCAAAAGATAAACACATTCGAGAGAATAAAATATTGTGTAATACAGTACCCGGCAAATAAGTTGGACCATTTACTATGGTTATGCGCAGCCCCTCATTTCGATTGACTGCTCATGGCAGTCAATCTTGGTATAGCTTTTTTATGTAGGTAAAAATAATCAGCGGAACGGAAAATAGTGTGAAACTCTTACTGAGTAAACAGGGCCAGAGTCTTCCTTTCAGACGTGAACTCTTGGCGCCAGTTGGCTTCGACCCTTCGAACGTCGACGACTGGGCTTACCCATTGCTCGCCATCCACAAGCCCGCGCCTACGGAGTCCGGAAATCGGGATCGGAATCCCAGCGGCTTCTAGGACGTGTGCGCCGATGTCTTATACGGTCAGCCTCCTCCTTAGCCAGCATTACTGCTTCGCAAAAGGAGGCAACCGCCTCCCACCCTTCTCGCTCTGGACAATAACTTCCACCAAGGCCCTGCGCGAGAGATCGCCGCCGCGGGGCACACCTCTAACGTTTGCTTCACCGTGTCCTCTGGGCGTACTATATCACTGCTATCGTAAACTAAGACATAAACAATACCAACACGTCCACATCCAATGTCTCTTCGAAATACATTACCAAGTTTTATATTAGTACTTATTTCTTCACCTCTAATGTGTTTCGTCTCAAGAACAGCCGTGTTAATGTTGCCAGTAGCAAATAGCCCAGCCGCTAATAAACCGCGGTCATCTTATAACAATATTTGTGACATTTTATTGCGAATAAATATTACTTTATGCTGTATTTATTATGTGGTATCTGATCATTTTGACAGTTCATTAGATTTTCGTTAGTTTTGGATGAAACAATGGGAATGTACCCATAGTTTTAATTTTTGTATAAGTTCTGTTACTTTTTGGTGTTCAATAAAGTTTAATATATCTACCTTACGTTTTTTTTATGGTAGGTAAAAATCATCCATTGACGAGTCCCGCTCGTGGCCGAAGCGGGAAACAGTGTCAGACTCTTACTGACTAAAGAACCTACCCCATTCCTCCCTTGCTTCATTCCCAGAGCCCCATATCTATCTAATGTTAGAAGTACGCTCTAAGTTTTCGGATACCTCACTGACCAGGGTTTTGCAAAAAATAACTGACTTATAACCCGTTAATTGAATGTAGGCACATTTTAGAGCTTAATTATATTTGAATTCTTTGATTCCGCCGCCATCTCAATTTTACCATTGGACAACCGTACGGCAAATATCTATCGGTGTTGAGACATCTATGGTCCGGACTAAGCGTTTTGCCTCGTCGTTTATACCGCGAGGGACTGGAACAGTTTGAACAGTTTGCCAGCTGCGGTCTTGCCTTCCGATTATAATTTAGGTGAAGTGAATAAGCTATTAATAAACTAGTGCGCCTCACGATCAACGCTTGCATCACTGCTTACCATCAGGTGAGATCGTAGTCAAGCACTAATTTATAGCAATTAAAAAAGAGTCGCTGTAAAGCGTGACAAAAGGAGTCGCATCACGGGAGCCTCACTTGCCAAGAATGCAACAAAGCTATCCCTCTGTCATGAGTGAATGGCAAAAGAGGAGGAGGATATCTGTAAACTTAATTATAATTAAATTTATAGCTACGTAAAACTGTAGCATCCTGCATCACGGTATTATAATTATTCGCAAAATTTTCAAAAACAACAGTCTGAAATCAACTATATAACGGGCAGTTGCTGGGACCAGACACAACACCCATCTGGTCAGGGGATCCGCCCTATTAGACTTGACATCCTGTTCCGCATACTTCTAAATACCTAACTAAAGTATTCCATTAAAGCAAGCTCAGTTACCCTTAATACCGTGTTTATTTCATCTTTTGTTCCGCGTCACTAAGTTTCACAACTAGAATACCGCGGTAGGGTCCTATTAATGGTTCTCGCAGTCCACTAAAAGTGTCCTAAGTTACTCCGCGCTCCACTTTCCTCACCCAACGACTTTTTCCATCATAATAAATTAACGAAGTTCCCGACTGTCATTCCGTGGTACATGGCAGATAACTGCCTGAAAAGCTAGGTCATTAATATGAATTATATTTGTGGTACAAGTAGTTTAACAGATTTTATTAGTTAGATTAAGGTTATGATCTGATAGTTGGAAATAATCTAGGTTACGGCCTTTGAAACTGCGGGTGTAGAATAATTTGTGGGAATTTCGAGGCGAGCAATGGGTAGTTCGACGTCCGGTCGTCTGGTAACCATCCGGCCCAAGCGTCGACGGCGCGTACTGTTCCCGCGCGGTTCACGGAGTTGTCAGCAAGTGCAGGGTCCTAGCCTTCTGGGGCCAAGGGTTGATGCGAAATCTGAACACCGGGGCCCTAGAACTAAGGCAGGAAGGAACGGTGGGTCGTTTAGTCAGTAGAAGTCTGACACTGTCTCCCGCTTCGTCCAAGGGCGGGATTCGTCATTCGATGGTTTTCCCATCATAAAAAAAAGCAGTGGTAATATTATAAAGCTGATGCTATTTAACTGAATGTGGGGAGCTGGTAAAATAATACAGGTATATTAACAGAAAATTGAGTTTAAAATTTAAATATTATTACTTTTGCCATTTGTTAGTTGTTTTAACCGTAAATCCATGCTGCGTGGTGGTTCCCTAATGTTAATAAAAAAGGGTTTGAAATTTAAACAACGTCATGACATAGTTGGCATGTTTGTTGAACATTGCATTGAACTGTCCTGTGTTGAGCTAGATGAGCATGTTATAGTGTGCGTGTACAGGCCTCCGAACCCTCAAAACTTTGGTCTGTTTGAATCGACAATGGAAGATGTGCTATCAAAATTTGCGGGCTGTAACAAGTCTATAGTTATTTGCGGAGATTTTAATATTAATATTTTGGAAAATAATTCAAATAGCAGTAGATTTTTAAACCTGTTTAAATCGTTTAATTTATCTAATGTTTTTACTGAACCAACCAGAGTAACTCCAACCTCTGCAACTTGTATTGACAACATTTTCTGCAATTGTGATTATTTAGATAAAGCAATAGTAAATTATCTTCTATCTGATCATAGTGGACAAACTGTATTTTTTAACTTTAAAGCAGCCTTGGAAAAAACCCAAATTCAATTTAGGCCAATTACACTTGGAAAATTAACAAAATTTAATAGTAACTTACAGAATAGGTTAGATGTTCTGGGCCATAATATTGAGGATGCTAATAAATTTTATGATAAATTCTTTTCAATAGTACTGAATGAATTTAATACATGTTTTGAAAAGAAGTCGAAAAATATCTTCCCCAAGTTTGTATTTAGTGATTGGGCGACTACAGGTATAAGGATAAGTAGGGAAAGACTATATGAACTCTATGGCCTTAAGCCTTTATTCAACACAGAAACCTTTAATAAATATGTGAATAAATATTCTAAACTTTTTAGAAATATTTGCAAGGTAGCGAAGGCCCTGTATATTAGCAAAAAAATCAAATCGGCTGACAATAAAATAAAGACCGTTTGGAAAATTATTAATAGTGAAACTGGTAGGAATAAAGTACGCAACACAGATTATTTATTGCAGACCTCACATGGTCCTATTAACTCTGATAAAGAAGTAGCTCAAGAATTTGTTAATTTTTTTACCAATATACCCCATAAGATAACGGAAACTTTGAATTCCTCGCCCAAGGCCTCAATTGCTTTATTGAAAGAAAACGTGCCAGGCTGTCCTATTAAATTTGAATTCAAGCATATAAACCCTATGACTGTTATAAAGGTATTCCGGCAAATTAAAATTAAATTAACAGAAGATCTATGGGGACTGTCTGTTAAAGTATGTGCCTCTATAATTGAGACCGTAGCACCATACCTGGCCCTAATTTTTAATTTGTGTGTGGACCAAGGAGTTTTTCCAGACGTAATGAAATTCAGTAAAGTTATACCTCTTTTCAAATCCGGCGACCATAACGACACAAATAATTATAGACCTATATCCGTTTTGCCAGTTTTTAGTAAAGTATTTGAAAAAGTTATGCTAGATCAGATGCTTATTCATTTTAACACCAATAAAATCTTACACAATCAGCAGTATGGTTTCACCAAAGGACGTTGTACGACTGACGCTGGTGTGACCTTATTAAAACACATATTTGCTGCGTGGGAAGAATCCCAAGATGCGATAGGAATTTTTTGTGACCTCTCAAAGGCTTTTGATTGTGTTAATCACGAAACCTTGCTTTTAAAGCTTGATCATTACGGATTGGGTAAACTTGCACTGAGCTTGGTGAATTCTTATCTGAATGACAGGCAGCAGCAAGTTCAAATAAATGGTGTCAATTCGCCTGGTTTAAAAGTCAAAATGGGTGTACCACAAGGCTCAATATTGGGTCCTTTTCTCTTTTTAGTATATATAAATGATTTACCCTATTTATTAAAGAACCACCCACATATAGTATTGTTTGCTGACGATACATCTTTAATTTTTAAGATCGATAGAAGCTCCACAAATCTTAATTACGTAAATAGTGCTTTACAACAGGTCCAAAACTGGTTCACTATTAATAGTTTAGTATTAAATGGAAAAAAAAACAAAATGTATCAGATTTGCCATACCGAATGTTAAAAGTAACGACTTAGAGATAGTATTGAACGAAGAGAAACTTGAATTCGTCGAAAACACAGTTTTTCTAGGAATCGCGCTCGACTCGAGGCTTCAATGGGGTCCTCATTTAACGTCTCTGGCAGGACGGCTTAGTTCAGCAGCATATGCTGTTAGAAAAATCCGTCAATTTACTGATGTAGATACCGCGAGACTAGTCTATTTTAGCTACTTTCACAGTATCATGTCTTACGGTATCTTGCTATGGGGACGTGCTGCAGACATAGAGTCTATTTTTATTCTTCAGAAAAGAGCAGTTAGAGCCATCTATAATCTTCGCAGGCGCGATTCTCTGAGGGAACTATTTAAGGATATAAATATCTTGACGGTACCTTGTCAATACATCTATGAAAATATCATGTATGTTCGGAAAAATATTCATCTTTTTGCTAAGATAAGTGACAGGCACAATTTTAATACCAGAAATAGGGACAAATTAGATCAACCTCAGTTCAGATTGGCCAAAGTACGTAGTTCGTTTATGGGGTGCTGTATTAAATTTTATAATAAATTACCAAGTGAGATTATTCAATTGAATGAATCCAAATTTAAAACTTGTATTAAACGCACGCTATGTAGACAAGCATATTATAAACTGGAAGATTACATTCTTGATAATAATGCTTGGTTAAATGCCGTTTCTGCTCCACAGCCACAGTCTACTTTTGCCTTCTAATTTGTTTTTTATTGTTAACATATTTATTGAAAGGATGGAAGTTGTTGCCCTTTTTATATTGGCTTTTCGTAATAGTTTTATATTTTATTTGTTAAATTGAAGCTCATGACCATCTACAATTATTATATTTTTTTGATTTGGATATAATAGCATTGTATAATGTAGAAGCACTTTGTAAATTTTGTAAATGTGAAGTACCATGGAGCATTTTTCGCTAGGTTGCAACTTATTTGACATTCGAGCAAGGCAGCTGAGAGTTTGTCATGCTCTCTCAAATGTCTCGCTGATGGTGGCGCGTGTGTTGGGTCATTCTGTTCCCTCTAAAATGGTTGAGCGGAGTGGGGCTGATACATGCGTCATGCTCGTGAACGGGTGCCGTCAGTTGAGACCGGTCATCTCTTGGCTGCTAGGCGCTTATTTGAAATTTTTTATTATTATTATTATTTTACTTTTTGTTAAATACCGCTACATCGTGCTCGCATATTAGAATCAACATTTTGTAACCAAGTAATATGTAAATATAAATTTTGATTTAAAAGAGTGCCCATGGAGTTTCTTGCACGTTCTTCTCCATAGGAGTCTACGCCTTGGAACGTGCAAACTAGCTTCAATTTTGACATTTCAAAAGTGCCTGTAAATGGTCTATTTGAAATAAATGAGTTTGACTTTGACTTTGACTTTGTTCATAAGATTTTGTAGAGATTGTAGAGGTATAAAATACATTGTCTAAATACACGTTTTATTCCTTTTCACTCGTATTTACTTACTTCTACTGGTCGCTAGTTTTAAAGCTCGACTGTAAGATGAAACTGTGACGACGCAGAGTCAAGATTTATGGAAGTATTTGTTTGAAAACTGTGACGCCTATAAAGTTTCGCACTCAACTCACTTGTCTTAAGGTGAAGTTCTCCGTCAAACAATGTTGTATTAATGAACAGAATTTAATAGATATGTATGTGTTTTTCCTGTGGCAATGTTAGATGGACGGATGAATCGATTTGGTGGATGGGTGGATGGACGGTAAATTTAAGGTGGATGGATGTCGGATGGAAATTGGATGGATGGTGAATAGATAAATGCATGGACATAAAGGCACACAAGTTCGATTCACATTCCGGCCACAAAAAATCCAGTAGGTAACTGTCCGGACCGGGCCCAAGCCGTCGATGGCGTCTCAAAGAGATGTTTGCAAACCGTAGAGCTGGGTCGAGAGCCTACTGGGACCGTGGGTTGGACCTGTGGAACGAAGGCAAAGAAGGAACAGGAGTGGATTTTCTAGTCAGTAAAAGTCTGACATTGTCCCCGCTCCACCCCTGGGCGCGTAGATGTCATTGGATGATTTTTACCTACCTAATAAAAACCAAACCCACAATATAATAAGCAATTTAAATGTCTCAATAAGGAAAAGAAGGTAAACCAACGATTCAGAAAGTTTCACATATTGACTGTGCGTATTATAAATGGCAGGTAAAAACGTGATTCCATGGGGAAAAATCTGACCAATTTTTAAGCTACATTTATTATAGCACCTGACATGGATTTTCCCTTTATTTTTACGTCCAACGGTTTGAAGTTAGTCACGACCAGACCCGACCTTTTTTAGATCATTTATCTACGTCAGGAACTTATCAATATATTTTTTTTTTATTAAAAAAAAACTTTACCCGACACTAGGAATGACTCCTGTAACGTGCGTGTGTTCACAAACAAGACACCCTGACTCGGAACAGTTTATCTGTTAGTCATATAAATATTTGTTCCGTGCGGGGATCGAACCTGCGACACGCACCACGGCAGGCAATCGTTCATCTACTGCGTCAACCGTATTTTTGACAGATTGCGGCTGCGATGCATATGAAAACGTTTAGAATATGCAAATTGGTCTTGGACTAAGAGTGTCTTCGGATTATTTCCAAACTAACTACATATTTTTAGTTTGGTTTAGTTTGGTGGTTGGTTTTTTGTTAGTTAGTTTGGTTTTTTGGTTTTATACTTCTATAATGATCCTCCCAGCTGAATTTCAGTCGCGGTGACCAATCTTAACAAAGATCAACCAAGTACACAGGAGATATTATAATGCATAATAAGTGTGTGCTCAAACACAGATGCACTCTCTGTTTCTTTACTCTCATAGTCCGATTGTACGGAAATTAAACACGTTTGAAGGGGAGGACCAACGACTAAATTTATTTATTTGGACCTCCAACAAAGGTCACACAAATACAGTAACAATCTTTAGGTAAGAGGCCCTTTAATATGTGCTTCTTCACATTGGTTTTCGAAGCACAGCAGTAAATATTTTTATATTACGAGTTGCTACTGAACAGATCCTAATGGCAAAATCTTAATAATATTTCTCTATGCACAAAATACTTCTTTTAGTTACGAGACTAATGGGTCAGTTGGGCAGTTTAATCATCATCATCATCATCATCATCCTACCCTTATCCCATGTTAACTGTTACCTCGACTCCAGGAATAGGGCAAGGAAGGTACGGGGTAGGTTTTTTAGTCAGTAAGAGTCTGACACTAGTCTCCCGCTCCACCCAAGAGCGGGTTTCGTCATTGGATGATTTTCACCTACCATAAAAAAAAAAAAAAAAAAAAAAAAAAAAAAAAAACCCTTATCCCATGTTACTTGAGGTCGGTGCAACATGTTTTTTTCTTCCACTCTAGTCTGTCCTGTCACCCGTCACACTATCACTAACTCCCTTTACTTTCATATCACTCCTCACACAATCCATCCATCTCTTCTTCGGCCTCCCTCTTCCTCTCAGTTAGTTCAGTTGGGCAGTTTAAATGGACACGAAATGACGTACCTTCCCTTAACGTACTTAAACCAAGGCGAGTATAATTAGTACCCTAAAGTATTGTACCGCAAGACTGTAGCATCCAGTTATCTTGTTTATTCATGATGCCAGTTTATTGCTTATTTATGTGGGTACTGCTAAATAATGTAACAAATCTCCGATTATCTCCGGCGAAAACTTATGCTAACTTGTTTTTATTTTTGCGCATTCGTGGCGAGATTCGTAGAAAGATAGATATATCGTTTATTTGATGCAACAATGAAATGAAATAAAAACCATAAAATCACTACAATATTTTAAAACTAAAGTCCCGAAATCGTAGTATAGAGTATATATTTTATGGCTTCTTGTACAGATCTTTCGTGTAAGCTGCTATTGTAAATATTTACTTTAAATCTTAAGTATAGTACTGAAATAAACTTTTGTAACTAAACGGGAGTCCAGGGGACCCACTACTTTTTTAATGAAAATAGAAACAAATGTAATCCAAATATTTTTTTATTAGTAATATTAAATAATGTTCTTTTTTTAGAGAACCACAATAGAAACTTTTTTTATGTGTCTTTTTTTACACTTACAAAAATTTGTGTTACCCTAATTTAAAAATAATGGAACGAAAATTATCTAAAAAAAACTCTTTTTTTGTCCTATTTATATTTAATTGGAGTAGAGTTTTTTGTTTAGGTTGTGGTGTTGCATGAATAACGCCAAGGGTATTAAAAATATTTTTTTTTTTTATGGTAGGTAAAAATCATCGAATGACGAATCCCGCTCTTAGGCGGAGCAGGAAACAGTGTCAGACTCTTACTGAAGAAACAACCTACCCCGTTCCTTCCTTGCCTCAGTCCCAGAGCCCCGGTGTAACGTTTTCGCATCAACCTCGGCCCCAGGAGGTTTAAAAATACTGTAACGAAGTTGAAATCTTTGGTTGTAGTATCTTTCTTTCATGTACGAGTATAGCTCAAAATAAAGTCCTTTCAAACTTGACATTTTTTGTTGAGCAAAATCATCCGAGATATCTTCGCACCCTCAGCTTGGGCCCACTTATTAGTACCAACCGCTACCCCGAGGGTAAGGTCAAGGGGGTAGATGGGAAGGTAGGGCGCTTTTCCCTGTTGGAAACTTCGTGGCGACATTTTCCAAGTGGCGACTGTGCATGCTGTTGTGTATTCCATTTGAGTCAGGTAATTACAGTCTAGTCTTCATTTTTTTTTCATCATAATAAACTGAAAATCCTAAAATCAGGACTACCACATACTTGGTCACAGTACATGGTAGCCCTAATTTCAGGCTACATAATAATTTCCTGAATCACCAACAATGAGTACTCGGTAATTAATTTTAAAACTTTTTTAATTTAGGCATTATAAAAGCCTTAAAATTTTATTATAACGGAACAAAAAGGTCGTGGAAAACATTAATTAAATACCGAAACAGAGGTGTCACTTTAGACAGAGAGCTGATTAGAAAACTGACAATCATGTAACACTATAAATGCTTTTAAATTGACAAGCTTTGTTCTATTAAGAAACTGTTTTTGTTAGGACTAATTTAGGTATTATTGTAGAGAAGTTAAATATGAAGGAAAGACCATTGTGCCTTGAACTAAGGATTTATTTCTTTCTTTACTATACAAATACTAGCTATTATCAGCAGCTTCGCGTACGTAAAATATAGCCCATGTCACTCAGGAGTAAAGCAGCTTTCTATTGAATGCTAATCTTTTTCCAATCGGACCAGTAGTTCCAGAGATTACCTCCTACAAACAAAAAAACAAACTTTACCTTTTTATTATACTCTAATACTCTAATATATACAAAAAAAATCGTCTATCGGCTTGACAGCCATCATAATATCATGTAATTAAAAAAAAACAGTTATTTTTAACCAAATTCAAATCCTTTTCTAAATTTGAACAAACCCAAGTAAATTTATCTAACCAGTCTGTAAGTTAATAAGACCTATTTTTCATACGATCTCCTTCAATATCAAAATATGTAGGCGTTATGAGAGAATTTCTGGTCTTTGAGGTCATAACATAAATCAGTCTGTATGATTCAGCTACGTATACACATATTATGGGTATATTATACACGTTTCTTTTCAGTATTACCCGAAAGTAATATAAGGTAAAATAAAGAGGATGGCTAACAACTCAGAATAGACAAGAAATAATTTAACATTCTCTCTTTCCCGTAACAAATGATTCTATAAAATAATACGGGTCTTAGTGTAATGGCAGTTTACCTTGTGATAAATACTCTGAGGATTTGCAACCCACACTCATGTTCCACCTTAAGATGTTTTGTGCCCTCGGCCTTAGATGGTACGGATTTGTTTGATAAATATTTAACTCAAAATCTTGGAGTTACTTATACTTTATTATTATGGAAATGGGTTGTCCTTGACCAAAGTCTTGGTGTAAAAACATTGTATTTAGGAGAAAGAAAACAGTTTCTTAGTTTATTGCACAGTTTTTTCTCGTTTCCAGATCAAATATTTATTTATTTATTATTCAAAAGTATTTGGTCCTTCGAGCCGGATCCAACAAAAAATTGAGTCAATGGTGGTTATTATATGCATGTAGAGATATATGTCGCTGAAAAAGTGGAAACGGATTTTCCGTGTAGGCACAAAAATATTGTTTCATCATGACTTTAACGTTTTAACACAAAGGTTCAAATGAATTGCGGATATAATTTAAGACAATAAATTATTATAACAGGAATGGGTATCCTCGTACAAAAATGAATTGTTTCCAGTCTGCCTTCGGGGAGATTTAAATGTGAATACGTCTAAACAATCCCTTTTCACGGCGGTTGAAAATCCTGAGTAATTTTCTCTGAGCAAATTGTTCTTAACTTGATATCTTTTTATAATTTATGAAGCGAGTTAATTCCCGTTCCACCAGAGGTACGGCGTTGCGCTACCGGCACATGGTGGACATCCCTATATACAAAACGTTTTGGAAAAACATTCATTGTGCGTACAGCTAAGGAGTGGAATTCTATGTTTATCTCTAAGCCTATGTTTCCTGATGGCTACAATCCAGGAATCTTTAAGTTTAGAGTGAATAGGTTACTTCTAGGAAAGCGTTCGTCAACCGCATCGCCGCTTTCCATCAGGTGAGATAGCTGTCAGGCGCGAGTCTATCAACAATAAAAAAAGATTTAGTAGGTATAGAAAACTTTGTACGGAGAACTTGTTTGATAACCTATAAACTGAATGCACCTGGACCTATTAAGACGGATTACTCCAACACCGACGGTGAATTTTACTGGTACATAAAGACTGAAGACTCTGCAGTAATATGTTCCTAGATTTGAAGTTCTGAGCTTAACCTAGATTCAGATTAACAAAGAAGATTCGGAGTAAGGTTTATACGTAATTTGAATAATATTATTCGACATTTTGAGATTGATTTCAAACTTGAAGGTAATATAGAAGTTATTTTATTGGTTGTAAAGGGTAGACTTACTAGAGTTTAACTTAGATTTAATATAAGTTCCACATAATTTAATACAGGCATCTAAAAGTTTCTCAAGTCATATATTACAAAGGTACAAAAACAGCATAAAAACATTAGTTCAAAGATTTCAGTCGTGGGTGTTATGTGGGCGACTACCGTGGGGGTCCCATCCGGACCCCCGGCCGGTTGAACCCTTTAGATGCCGCCAAGTTTTTACAGCGTCCCAACTTTTTCCGAACAAATGACTTTTATTTGTGAAAATGAAAGGGCTTAAAGCCAGTAATGAAAGAGCTGAACGAATAGGGTTTCAAAGTTATTGTTAGGGAACGAGTCAAAATATTTTTGGGAGACAAAGGGATGGAATTGCAGTAAATACTGAAGTTTTCGCATTGTTTGCTTTAAATATGAAAAAAGATTGTGATTCTAATGTATTCCAATAAATTACCAACTATATTTCATCGTTAACGTGTTTTTTATTTAAAAAGTGTTTATAATTATGTATTTACCTAAATCAATGTTAGGTCATCATCATCATCTTCCTGCCCTGGTCCCATTTTAATCGGGGTCGGCGCAACACGTTTTTTTCTTCACGCTATCACTAACTCCTCCTTCTTTCTTCTCACATCACTTCCCACACAATCCATCCATCTTTTCTTTCGTCTACTTGTATACTCTAAGCTCTTTTATATAGTAACTTTTTTAGGCAATTAACTAAATTAAAACAAAACTATTGTAGATCTTCTACACGATTTTTTTTCTAATAAAAAGAAATAGCAAGATTGTTTACGTTTAGTTAATTGCCTAAATAGATATAGTCTGAAAAAGGAATTATAGAAATTCCTAACATTAATCTAGACATAATAAACAAGATGTTTTCCTACACACCAATTCACAGATAAGCTCGAATACAATACAACATCTATCAGTTCCCAATCCCAATCTAACAGAGGGCGTTATCACTTGAGAGATACGAATGGTCCCTCAGAAATACTCGCAATAAATTGGATGAGACGAGTGAAGGCGACAGAAAAGCCTATAGTTTACTATATAGTATACAGGGTGACTGGTTAAACAAGGGACGGTTTTAATAATTTTTTACGAGAAAAAAACAAATAAGTATCATCATCATCATCATCAGCCTTTTTAATGTTCCCACTGCAGGGACACAGGCCTCCTCTCTAAGAGAGGGAAATAAGTATGCGAACGAAAAAATTACGTACCTCATATTTTTAACTCTCCCGCAATTAAAATTTTTGAGCCCCAAGCAAACGCTGGTGTTCGCACACCTATTGTCTTTCTAATATGTCTCTAATTACAGTATTCAAAGATTAAGTTTGTATTCACTTTAAAACTGGGGCCACACTAAGGTCTAATTTCAATGCCTATTAGCGCGATATTTACTGCGATAAGTATCGCGCTAAATTGGGTGGCTACACTTGAAATGCGCTTGAGTTATAACGTCAAACGTAATGGTAATGGCGTTGTCAAAATATCGCGTTAAGTCATGTGTCATGTTTTTATTTCAACTCGATAAATCCACGCGTTTTTGATATACAGTGTCTTGGTAGACAGACATACAGACGGACAACAAAGTGAAGTAAAGTTTTAATTTTTTCTTTTGAGATACGGAACCTAAAACTATTTATTTTTATTTTGACATGGGTAAAAGTGCCAACAAAACTTACGTCTTCAATATATCCATAGTTTAACTAGTCACCCTAGTAGGTATTTATCCTTGTAGTCGGGATGAGGGATATCCTCTACAAACACGATTCACTGTGAGCGGATTAAGAATCGCTCTCACTTGAGATGTTAAAGGGCAATGTTTCGTAAAATTGCTCGACCGTTTTACACTAAGAACCGTTTTCTGTAAAATTGAACGATTATTAATCAATCATACCTTAACGGCTGAGAAGATTGAGATGATTTAGGCGGATGAGTACACTATTACTATTATGTAATTTATTGTACAACTTGAATTAGCAAAGCTCAAAAATTTATTATTAATAGTACACCATGAACCTATGTATCTGTCTTTTCCTTCTTTGTCAAATCCATCCAAAAGTTGTCTTAAAAAATCGCTTTTAGCGATAAGACCGCTCATTGTGATACCCTATTAATTTTAAGTTCCTATTGTTATTTTTGGTGTGCAAAAAAGAATATATCTATCTATTATAATAATTAACAAAGGTAAATGAAGTTTAAATAAACCTGCTGCACCGTTTTGAGAGCCGTAACCTACAACTCGTATGTCTGGGCTTTTACCACTCGGCCACCATGCACTCACAAAAAGATTGAATAGGTTTTCAATATATCCTTTATTTACACTATAAAGAGTAGGTGTATATTTGTATAGCACCTTACAGTCAACACAAAGGATATCCTCCATTAACAGAATCGACTGTGAGCAGATTAAGAATCGTTCCCAATTCTGATGTAAAAGTTAAAGGCGTTTTTGGGTAAAATTGGCGAACACTTACTAAAGTACCATTCTCTGTACGTAAAAGTGTGTAATAGGAAAATTGTTTCAACATGACATGTGTGAGGCGTTGTTTAACAAGGTCATTAGTACGTACTTCATTCAAAAATAATAATTCGCTTGTTGTTTGATAAAATTAGTGAACAGATTAGTGAAGAACAATTTTTTGTACTTACGGAAAAGAACATGAGAAACGTGAAAATTGTTTCAAAATGGTGGTTTTGTTAGCAAAAGCGTATGGCAAATAGCCACCCTTACGCTGATGAGACATCTACGGTCCGGACTGAGCGTTTTGTCATTTATACCACTTACGTCGAGGGACTGGAACAGTTTGACGGCGGTGTTTCCGTCCGATTATAATTTAGGTGTCTTCAAGGCTAGAGCTAGGCTCTTAATAAACTAATGCGCCACACCATCACCGATAGCATCTCTGCTTACCATCAGATGGGATCGTAGTTATAAGCACTAGTTTAGCAATTAAAAAAAACAGTAAATACTTTATGGAAATGACATTTATGGGGGTTACGCATGCGGAGCAATCCCGCACGCGTCATGAAATCTTCACGATATTAAAAACACCCTTACGTTCAAATAATTTAAAACATTAATCAAGACTCGAAAATAAACACAAGAAAGTATTTTTAGAGTACAATTTCCTTTAGAACCAACTATTGCATTGGTTTTCTGCAGAGCCATTGTTTACGAGGTTGTGGTAATGAAGTTGCAGAATCCTTGACACCAAGTCTTTGTTTCTTTACATTAGCATCTTACAATCGCAAGCTTATCTCCCTCTCACCACGATTAAAACTCTGTTAATTAAAAAAAGAACATTGTGCAACTCTTTGTGTGAAGTAAATGAGAATGGTAAGGAAATATCTCGGACGCAATTGTGCATAGGACGCAGATAGCGCGACAAAGTTACAAGAGTTCTCAACAAACTTCCAAGTGCTAATTAAAGTTTTAATTTCGTCTGTCGTGTTAATTTATATGAATGGAATGAAGAATCGCCAAACTTAAGTGGCAGTGGGCACCTTGGTCGTAGATGGAGATGGTAGATGGAGTTTAACGATTTTGAAGTACTGCAAGACCAAGTTTTTTTTTTTTTAACTATCACACAACGAACGATATGGCGAGCGACCGAGATAAATGGAAGGAATGGAGGGAGGCCTTTGCCCAGCAGTGGGACAGCACAGGCTAGTAATAATAATAATAATCACACAACGCCGTCTAGTCTCAAACTAAACAGAGCTTGTGTTATGAGTACTAGACAACTGATAAACATACTTATATGTTTCTAAATACATATTATAGACTAGCTGTGCCCGCGACTTCGTCCGCGTGGAATAGTTATTTTGGGCATCATATTTATTTTTGCAAACAACCTCCTCAGCTTTATAAATTATAGCTGTTACCCACGACTTTGCCCGTGTCAATTTCTGTTATTATTTTAGACAATTTAGATTTTAAAAGAACATAATTATCTAAAAGTACTTCATAGAGCTACACCCCAACTTGGGCACGCCATAATCTCGGCGGTAAGTCCCCTCTTTGAGGCGTGATATCTATCACGGCATTCTCACCTTCCGCATGACGTAGGTTCTCACCGGACATGGGAAGATGGAAGAGACGCCCGGGTGTCGCTACTGTATGGTCAGCCCGGAGGATACGGTGGAGCACACGGTGGAGGTGTGCCCCGCTTGAGAAGAGCATCGCCGTGTCCTCGTGGGGGTGATCAGCGGCGGCGACCTCTCGCGCCGGGCCTTGGTTCAGGCCATAGTTCGCAGCGAAGAAGTATGGCAAGCGGTCGCCTCCTTCTGCAAAGCAGTAATGCTCGTAAAGGAGGAGGCCGACCGCATAAGGCAAAGGCAACAGCGCCCTCGCCGTAGCCGTCACCGCCGCGATCCCGCCGATATCCGGTCTCCGTAGACGCTGGCATGTGGACGGTGAGCAATGGGTAGCTCGCCATCCGGTTGTCATTGGATTCGTCATTGGATGATTTTTACCTACCATAAAAAAAAAACCCATCAGCGCCGCCCGCAAGCAACTCCTCTCCTCGCCCGCCGGCCAGGCGCAGCGTCAAGTTTAGCACATCATGCATCGTGTGTGAATTTTATATCGGAGTTATTTTAAAATTGCAATATCTTCTAAGATGTTCATTGAAATTAAATGATGTCAAAGACAATTTTGTTTACAATTACATACTCTTAATCAACAACACATTTATTTGGATAAATATTATATTATTATGTTGATACAACTCTAACAAATAATCGGTAAAAATTGGCTAAATTTGATTCGCATAAAAACGGTTCTAGTAAGTTAATCTTAAAAGATAGACATATACTGTCGTGGACATTTTTTTAGATCATTTTAAGAGGAATAATTCTTTCATACATATTTTTTTGGTATCTTAAACCATTTTGGCAGCGCACGCAACGGAAGCCCTCAAAGATGAATAATTTTCCCCGTTTTTTTCACATTTTCCGTTGTTTCTTCGCTTCTATTAGTTGCAGCGTGATGTTATATAGCCTAAAGCCTTCCTCAATAAATGATCTATTCAACGCAAAAAGAATTTTTCAATTCGAACCAGTAGTTCCTGAGATTAGCGCGTTCAAACAAACAAACAAACTCTTCAGCATTATAATAATACATACACATATTATAGATAAATTAGACCAAGACACAGAACAAATGATCGTGTCACTAAGTATGAGTACTAGACTGACAGGCCAGTCAAACTTTTTGCAGTCAAACTTCCAACAGGATGGATTGATTTGATGACTTAGTGAGGGTTACAGGAATCCTGTATTCATTGGACGAGAAGCACATGGTCTGGTTGTTGTGACGATACTTGGGGAAGTCCAATGTCCAACAGAGAACGTCTTTTTGTTGAAATAATGATAACGACAATGAATAGAATGTAAAACGAATTGTAATATGAAGAAGCTCAAAATTCTTCATATTACGAAGAAGTTTTTAGAGGAAAAATGCTAAGTTCAATATTCGTCATGTTACGAAAAGTGTTTTAGAGCAAATAATTTTCCTGTCGAGACAGGAATTGGAAAGCCAAAATGTTTCGAGATGGTGGTTGAATCAGAACCTTTTATAAGTTAAAACGCATCAAGAATCGATTTAGATAGTATTTCCCTTTACATTGTGGCAAAAACGTGCAACGTAACTTCCTAACGTTTCTTCATAATATTCGTTTTTGCGAGAGTACAGGCGGTTGAGATATTTTATCTACTTCTTTAACAATAAAAGCGTTTTTCTCAAGGTTCGAGTGATAATTGTCACATAGTTAGAGCATATCCTGGAGAAACAGGGCTTATCTTGGAGTACCTAATGTAGAAGTTTACTTTTACCCTTAAATGTTGTCGCTCAAAATGGTCTCAAAGTCACCCAAAGGGGAATGGAAAGGGCTTTGCTTTGTATGAACATATCCTTAAGAGAGTCAAGGATAGGTACCGTAAAAAATAAGTAGAAATACCGCAGCCAAACTTTAGTGACAATGGCTCGCAGAATAGAATGATGGTTGATAAAGCCGAAAGTAATTCTGAAGTGTTGATTGATTCCCTGTACTGAACTAACGCGCAGTACCTATTGGAAAACCACCCACAAGATGACTATGAGAGATGACTGGTGATCCTCACCAGTCTTCTCTGGAACTTAAAAATCTGATGGATCGTTGTAGCAACGCTTGGGGGAAGATATCCAACAGTGTAAACTTTTTGGCTAAAATTATGACTTTTATTTACCTTTGTTCATGAAATAGTTTTCCTAGGACGGACGTTAATGATACTATACCAATGATCAATATAGCTACATGTAGAGTCGAAACATTATCATATCAGCTCGATATTTACTACAAACATAATCCTTGAGCGGAGATAAATGATAATACATAATCATAAACTTCAGGCAGCAACATGGCGACCAATTACAGATCGAACTTGTTGTATTACAGAACATGTCCAAGTTTTATTGGATGTCTTGACTTTTTGACAGTTTTAGTTCTTAAACTTGCGGCAAGTTTTTCGCTGTGCAAGTCTGGTGCAGATGTCACCTTGTGTAAACTTTGACTGTAGAAATGGTGCATTAGAAGCTTACGTATAGTATACTACTGCGGATTTTACTACGTGTTTTCAGACCAAAATTGACTTGACTTTTATGTTTTACTAGCTTATTTTTTTGGCTTTTCTCCTGTAGCAACATGGCGTTAGTGATTTTTAGTCAGTGAAAGAATATTTGTAATGTGATCAGAACTTCTAAATATCATTTTATTCATAGGTGGGATGTTTAGCTGCTACTATAAATGCCGTGGAATAAATATATGTGTCGTCTATAAATAGTTGTCACGGGTTTGGATGTTTTGTGTATGTGAGCTCGAACTCACATACCAGCCACAATACATAAGTAATTCCAAGTGTGGGGGAATCGATTCATGGACTGAATCGTCTAATCTAGAATTATAGTGATGTAACACGGAATGTTAAATAATAATAATAAAACGTTTATTTCGGACAGATGTCAATACAAAATCTACAAGTACAAAATCTTAAAAAACTATGTCAGTAACATCATTGGAAAAAAAACCTTAAACTGGAATTTCCATTCAAGCTTGAGCGTGGTACCAAAATTCGTTAGCGGTATCATCCTCCCGACAATATTCCCTGGTATATACATGTATATTTATGTGTGCAATATATTAGTAAATCGAGGTACGGGTCAGGGAAGCGAAACGTATTAATATGGCGGGGTGTATGGGGTATATGGGCTATTTGCTGTCGGCCTGTCGCTATCTATCTGTTGTTGCTTTGGCCTGAAGGGAAGGGGATTTGATGACTTCCTGTTTTTTAGTAGGGAAAGTTTTAGAATAATATTTGCCTATTGTTAGTGTGTTACAGTTTGACAATGGCGCCAGAGACTGTAAAGTTGGACGCGATTCGTTTGTCTGTGTGTTTTTTTATGGTAAGTAAAAATCATTGAATGATGAATCCCGTTCTCGGGCGGAGCAAGAAGGAACGGTGGGTCGTTTAGTCAGTAGAAATCTGACACTGTCTCCCACTCCGCCCAAGGGAGGGATTCGTCTTACGATTTTTATTGCCACCACAAAAAAAAAAACCTACAACCAGAACTATTTGTAAGCCATACAAATATTGCGTGCGGGAATTGAACCCGCAATACGGTAGGTACACAACAGCCTATCATACAATTCCTACACCAACGTGCCGTCAAATCAAAAGATTAATTGGTTGGTTGGTTAATGTATTCAAATTTAGGAAAATACAGGAACAGGAAAATTATTAAATCAAAACGAATTTTCAATTCAATCAGCTTGAGGCAAAAGATTAAAAAATAGATCAAACCATTTGGCACGTGGTCGTTTGAGTCATTATGATGGTAATAAAATTTAGTTTTTGGTAATAAATTTAGTTTTTGATTGATAAAATATTTTTTAAATTCTCACGTTTAGAATTAGATTCTCAGCAGAATACATCTTCTGTTCTGTGCGTACCTGGTGTTCGTCAAACAGAACAGTAAATCTTATAAGAATGCCAGAAAGTGAGAGAATGCACCATTCGTGGCTATCCTAAATTCTACCACCAACCCGCATTGACTCCGTGTGGTCGATCACGCGGGCTGGGCTGTAATCCACTACGGCCCATTTCCTCTCCTAGAAGAGGCCTCAGTCCCAACAGTGGGAACATTATAGGCTAATACTACGCTTGGAGTCTCGCGGAAAGACCGCAATAAAAAACTTCCGCATCCGGGGCAGCCTTCAGGTCCGTGACATAGCGGATAAACTGCAGGAGGGTCGCTTACGTTGGTATGGCCACGTTTTACGAAAACCGGCAGACTACGTGGGTAACAGATGCCTCGCCGTGCCGCCTCCGCCAGGACCCGGAAAACGAGGAAGGCCTAAGAGGCGTTGGATCGACGTCGTAAGGGACGACATGCGTGGGCTTAAGACAGAGGACGCGAAAGTCCGAGCGAAGTGGAGGCGACTGTGTAGGAAAGCGGACCCTGGGCACCGAGGTGACAGCCAAGGTGAGCAACCGGGACGGTCGCTAAGATGATGATGACTACGCTTAACACCATAGCCGTTTCTACCAGTGGCACCTCCCCCCCCCCAGGCGGCTATGTACCACTAGTGGCCACATGGAGATTTGCCCGCAGGAGACCAAATACCTGCATATGAGTTTCTGCTTGGTGATATGTTGAGATACTCGTGTCAACTCAGTATCATCATCTATTGCTTCCTGCCTTGGTCCTCTGTATTTTGGATAAATAATAAATCCATGTAATACCACGTGTTTTCAGCTAGTTATCTGCTATCTAAGTTTAGGTGGAATTAGACTAGTAGAAAAAAAAGGTATTAAGAAGAATAGAATAGGACGAATTCCCTAAAAAGTCATCGGCATCTATCATGGTGTGAGGCAAAGATTTCACGCATTCCAATTCTAAGCCAGAGAAATGGATTCTAGTCCGATTTGTTCACCCGAGAAGGCTCTACGTAGTTATGCGTACCGAATTAAACTTATTTTTAATCATGGAAAATTTTCTAAGAATTTTCTAAATTACATTTTTATTAAATTAGGCGTAAAATGAGAACGTTATACTCGTAAGATCTGTTTTACCGTCAAAAATGTTCATAAACTACGAGCACGTAGGTTTTTATAGCCTTTTTTAAGCCGGGATTTATTTATGGTACAAATTGGATATTTTGTAATATAGCTTGCGGTAAACTAAGCCCCATAATAGAGCCGGGAATCGACGCAGCGCAGCCATTACTAATAAGGCTTCGTACACACCATACGTATTATCCGTTGCTAACTGTGAATATGCTCGAAAGTAAGTATGTGGTATGGTATGGTATATATCCCAAATATGTGTCCCAGTGTGAACGTGGGCCCAGTCTGCAGTATACGTTTGCACCAAATTTACAAAATGCTATAGCGTACAAAGCGTTACTTTTGTGAACAAAAGAACGCTCTTGCTCATTTACAAATTGTTCCTGTAGTGCAGTTGCGTTCCAATCTTATAATACACTGTTGAGTTCGGCTACATAGCCAATCCGCGTCCGCAATGTAAATACGTAATTGAACAATATCTAGTAAAAGTACGATAATTGATCACCGATACTACAACGTTCTAACAAATGCGTATAATCGGTTTGACGTGATCGAGTTAAACGATAAACTGCAAACGCGCGCTTACAGTCAGCGGTCGACAAAACGTTTGATCTGAACAATGCCTAATATTTGTGAACGCGGAGCTTTCGTTGAACACAAGCATTAGTAGATATAGCCATAATCAGTACTTTTATGAAACGATAAATAGTATGAACAAATAGTTACATAACTGAAAAGCTTAATTAATTTGAAAAGTATTGACTCCTAGCTTCTCTCAGCCGTTTTGTCTGCGTGAAAGCAGAAAATTCTCTCTAGGGAATAAATATCCGTGATGTAAATTATCCTATGTGCTATATCCCAGGTCATGACCTATATGTGACAATTAATGTCATCAAAATCCATTCAGGCGTTTCAACAATATAAAAACAAATGTACTCACATAAAAACCAACTTTTGCCTTTATTATTTATCATAAATAATATACTGGCTGCCGTCAAAGTGCTTTTGGCCTCGTTTGATATTCGCCATTTTGGCGCTGTCGGCCACAGTGACTGTAGCGAGTGTCTACGGTACTAAAACCGGTAATGTCGCGCCGCATACAATATTAGTCAAATTAGTTCTCCGGACGTTCGCAAGTGGCGCTTCAAATAGGTACAAAAAAATGAGCTGTCAAACATACAAAACAGCTTGTGTAATGGTAAATAGTTCAGTGCTTTATAGTATTGAGACCGTCTCAAGCATCAGCAGTGTTCCCCAAATCCTCTCTTTAATTACTCGGTTACTAAAACCCATTCATTACCTACACAAGAAATACGTACTTATCTCATAAATATAATAATATATTTACGAGAACCTGTAACTAAGATCACTCACTCAACACCCTTCTGTAACTTTTAAAGACATGTCATAATCGTAGTAATCAGTATACTTACGTAGTATCACAAAGTTCTTGACGGCAAGTCCTCGGGAGCAGCGACGCGTCGCCAGGATTAGGGAAGTGTTACACCACGCTCCAACTTTTAATACCACATGTGAGGGTGACAGTATTTTCTTATCGATAATAGGGATGTGACGACTCTTCTTTATTTAAAGAGTTATTTGGGCTATGGAACGCAAACAACCACTGATGGGCAGGTTTTTTATGGTGGGCAAAAAAATGAATCCTGCTCTTGGGCGGAGCGGAAAACAGTGTCAGACTCATATTGACTAAACACCCCACCCCGTTCCTTTTTAGCCCTTCGCACTGGGACCAAACCTTCCTTTCAGAAAGAGACCTTGGCCCAGCAGGCTTCGACCCTTTTGCAGAGTCCCAACAAACTGATGGGTAGGTGGATTTTAGTCGGCAAAATTCTGACACATCTTCGTTCGTCGTTTCGTCTTCTACTCATGGGTAGTCTTAATAGGTATCACATAGGTGTGGTGTCAGTCAGAAAAAGTCTGTCATTATGTATATTTGGTTGAATAAACAAAGTTTCGATAAATCAAAGTCACATCACTTCAATATGAATGAAACGTGAAACGTAAAATATTTGCAAAAAATCAGTGTCAAAAGATAGATAGATATATTCTTTATTGCACACCAAAAATAAAATTAACAATAGGAACTTAAAACTAAAAGAGTGTCACAATGGGTGGCCTTATCGCTAAAAGCGATTTTTTAAAGACAACCTATGGATGGATTTGACAAAGAAGAAATATAAAGATAAAAAAAGTCCGATTTGGAACCCTAAAAAGCAAGTTAGGTGTGCCGAATTCGGGTAAATTATAATTTATGATATTTCAGACAATATGTGCTCTTTTACGGACTGATGTTATAACAGTTGAGTTTTAAGAACAAAATAAAATATTTGATTACTGTATTGAAAAACATTTATGTGTTTCGGAAGATTTAAAAACAAAGATATTATACCTTTTATTTGCAGCAGTTTATTTAAACATATTTTTTTAGAGTTATGATTTTTTTCCCTTTTGACTTTTTGGACATTTAAACTAAAAAAATATTGTTATTATTAAAGAATTTTGGTCATAATTTCTCTCCATTCTTTCCATTTCTCCCGGTTTTTAGTAAGTGCTAAATATTTATACCAATAAATTATAATGTAACTTTTACTTGAAATGGACGTGCAAGGCATCCATTTAAATTAAAAGTGTTTTTTTTTTCTTTATAAAAAAATGTAACTATTAAAAGATTCTTTTAAAAAACAGGCTTTATTATTTTAAATATTTTTTAATCATTTCGGTAACTTTTTCTCGGAGATACATACACATTTCAAGTTAGCGTCTCATTCGTGTTTCTTTTTAAATCGAACCAATTAATTTTTGTCATATAAATATATTTTTACTCAGCGGTTGGTCATATGGTCAATTTTAATAAAATGGTTTTTTAATTCTGTTCTCTTTTATATTTATAACTAGCTTCTGCCCGCGACTTCGTCCGCGGAAAATTTCTTGTAGTAATAGCTCGATTAACATCCATGTTATATAAATAATTTATAGCCTATGTCACTCAGAAGTAAAGCAGCTTTCTATTGTTGCTATTTTTTTTCCAATCGAACCATTAGTTCCAGAGATTACCTCCTACAAACAAAAAAATAAAAAAACAAACTTTACCTCTTTATTATATTATTAGTGTAGATTTTTCCAGAGCTTCAAAAAAGTTCAAAATTAATACAACCTTACCTTAAGTGGCTCCGGCCATGGATAATGCGAATGTGAACATCTGAAACCATGGCAACGAAGGAACAGGGTAGGTTTTTAGGCAGTAAAACTCTGACTCCACCTGTCAAGGGTCCGCAGGCGCGGGCTTGCTGACGGCGAGCAATGGGTAGCCGTCCGGTTGTCTGGTAAAAGTTTGGACCAAACTCATGTCGTCGACGGAGCGCTCTGTTCCCGCCTCAAAGAGATGTCAGCAAAGCCGTAGGGACGGTCCATTGGATGATTTTAGCCCACCATACAAAAAAAATCTGCCAAGGGAGATGTCATTTTCCACCATAAAAAAAAAACAATCTAATTAGTACCGGCACCAAGTATATGATAACAATATAGTCCACACTAAGCCTTTTAAAGAGTATTAGGCAGGTCAGGTTATTATGTTGTAAATTACAAGTCGTTCCTTTAAACTCTAAGGTCAGACAGTCCTGACAATTTAAGCCAATAAATGTGGCCGTGGGTCTAGTTCAGGCCATTAATCAGAAGATACAAGTGTTTTTCAGTTTCTCTCTTTACAAAAAAGAATAATGAACGCTTACTTTTGAAAAAGTACCCGTTCTTTATTCAACACGACATCGTTGGGTATTATTTACATATATGTCAAGTAAAATGTTTTCTAAACACAATTTTAAGTGTTCTGAATTAAGACACTTATTTTTCAGTTTTGCTTTTGATGTGTCTGTCTGAATGATTTGTGGTGTGTTTTTGGAATCTAAGTGGTTTATTCTTGTTTCTTATTTTAAATAAAAATAGGATATTTAATTCTAACAATAAGTTGACTGGACGAAAATGCCGCTAGAATTTGTAAGCGGCTTTAAAAACTTTTTGTGCTAATAAAGTAATAAAATAAACAAATAAACATTTTAAGATAAAAAAGACAACATTGTGGTAGGTGTGCACCATAAATAAATATCAGATAATAGATATAGGATTGGATAGGTTTATTTTCTTTAGTCACCCAATATTTGGATAACTATATTATCCTGTTAGTTTAAATGTTATTCGTAAATCTTAGACGGTTGTTAAAGGTAGTCGGAAGCCAAAAAGTCTGACCATTAGATGATCATCACGATACTCCTGGGACATGTCCCAGGAGTATCGTGTGTTGTACAGTAACTGAGTTTTGGTCTGATAGGTCGCTTCATGTTTTTTTTAGGTAAAAATCATCCAGTGACGAATCCCGCTCTTGAGCGGAACGAGAGACAGTGTCAGACTCTTACTGACTAAAAACCTACTCCATTACTTCCTTGCCTTATTCCCAGGCCCTGGTGTTACGCTTTCGCATCTACCCTTGGCCCAGGAGGCTTCGACCCTGTAGGGCCCCTACAGTTTGTTGACAAAGTCGCTCCATGTAGGACACGTGTGTTCGACAGCATCTTTTTCGACTAAAAGCCGATCCCAAACTAGTTGGCAAAAGGCTAAGAAGCCGATAATAATTGTTCTATATTATATTTGGCTTATCATTTTTCTAGGAATACCAAAGATCCCATTATGTGTTATCGGAAATATTCGATGTCGCCATTTATGAAGAAACTTACTGTATCGCGGTTCGTTGAAAAGCTACAATTATCAAAAGGGACACCAAGAATCTAATAAAAAGGACAATATACTGGAAGGAATCTCGGCTATCCCTTGTAAGATAATAATATTATACAGTTATTACAACGATATAAGTTGAAATACTTTTATTATTATTCTGAGTTTTTCCATAAAGTTGTGAATGAAGATTGGTTCGTAATCTCGAATGGACAGATTCATGATAGTTTAGGAATAAGTGTGCATGGCGCTAGGGACAAGAAAATGCCAACTTTACGATAAAGCGACACCAAATGCCATCAATCATTTGACTGCCCTTTTGGTCTAGTGGCCCTGAACCTGATTGTGATGCCGGAGGTGGGTTCGATTCTCACCCAAAACAAATGTTTGTGTGATGAACACTACGAGTATCATTTGTTCTGTCTGGGTGTAATTTATCTATAATATGTATGTGTTTAGAAATATATAAGTAAGACTACTAATTGTCTAGTACTCATAGCTCTAGCTCTGCTTAGTTTGAAATTGGATGGTGTTATGCGATAATTGTAGAATATTATTATTATTTAATAACATTTTGGAAGTCAATTAACCTATGATTTGTAAAATTTATTTCAAATAACGAAACGTTGAATTTAAATGAATGAATGATCTTTATTTTGCAAGTAGGTTTAAACTACTTACCAAAAACTTCATATATGAAGTACTTACTAAAAACTTCATATATGAAGTACTTACTAAAAACTTCATATATGAAGTACTTACTAAAAACTTCATATATGAGTAGGTACAAGCATTTTTAAGGGGCGAGCTGTACAGTGGAAGCCAGCACGGGCACCCTGCGCAGTGTCGCTAGGTCATCTGTAACAGTGTGCATGTAGTCATATCGACGGAGAACTTTAATATATTACGTAGAATAAGTGGTGCAGGACGCGGTAGTCCTCGACGGGTTCCCGTGCGGCGAGCCTGGACGGAGCACTTTTGTAAAAGACTACGCAGCGCAGGCCCTGAGAATAGCGACTAAAAATCGCAACATTCCCAACAAAGTATTCGGCATGTGACCACGTAGACACCACACAAGACAAATGATTCGTGTCGCAAGTTTAACAATGTTAGGGTCTGTCCAAACATACATCACTGTTTACCAAGCTTCACTGTTACTACATAGTTTTTCATAGCAAACCTTCTCCGTTCTAAGACATTAATGGGCTATTACGTGGCAAAACGCTGCTCTAAATTGACGGCATACGTGTAAAACGGCTCGACGAAGGCTTACTTACGTTTATCGTGCGTCTCCATTAGGTATTTCCTTGTCGAATAAACGCAAAGTCACCTGGCGGCCATTAAAATTTCCTTTCATGGTTTTAAGGATGCCTTGTACGCGCCGAGTTTACGTGGTTCAGTAATATTTGAGGAGCTTTAGGGAGTATACTTTTAAAATGAATGTTATGTGCGATGCGTGGGGTCTTTTTGTGTGGTGAATAATTGAGGCATGTAAACGCTGGTCATTAAATTTCGCCGTTTTAATAAGTTGACCTTAAGGTGAAAGGTAAGGGTCTGTAATGTTGCTTTATTGTCGTTAGATGGCGCTAAACTCAACATTTCTGATTTATTTGTTTTTGGTTTGTATGTGTTTGTCGTTAATTTGGGCGTTGTACATCGAGTTAGGTATAGATGCTCCTATGTTACAACAACCTAGGTTGGTTACACAAGGAATTACTTGTCATCATTCATCATTGTCATTTAGTGCATGTCTCTAACAGTATTTGTAGCTAAAGTATAGCGCTATGCTGAAGCACTAAGTAATGTAGTTTGTTATAATAATGTTATACAAATATCGCATTACACCCATTTTTCAATGAGTATTTTTTTCATAGCAAGCTTGCAAAGCGCGGTATTTACATAAACCATTTAAAATCGTCAAGACGAATACACGAGACCAAACACGATCGGATTGTGTCATTTAATTACAGAGTTCCTAGGATCTGATGATGGAACTGGAAGGTGACCCTTCCAGTTCCATCATCAGATCCTCTGAACTTCATGACAATAATTTTGCATTGTCATCTGATTGACACATGCATGAATTCAGCTCAATTGGTAACCGGGAAGTGGATCAAATTTAAGTTACAATATTTGATCACAAACATCGGGACGGGACCGGTTTAACTAAATAAAAGCTTGTATTTTTTTCGCGTTTAACATAAAATATTTTATATCTAAGAAGATAATGCGCAAATCCGACTCAAATTCGGTAAACATGACATACTAAAATCAGTCTTTAATGTTCTCAATATTGGGACTCAAGTCTCGGAGTGCTATGGGTAGCTCGCCGTACTGACCGACTCCAAGTCGACTCCGGCCGTACCTTAAAGTAATGTCAACAAACATTGTAACGCTGTTGAAAGTTAGTTTTTTTTTTGGTTTGTAACATCCCGATAAGAGTTCACAATCGTCAAAACTTTTGTTGAAATAAAATGCCAATATGTACAAAAGCAAACAATTTAACAAAACCATTTTATCAAAACCGAACCACTAAAAAATTCCGGACACCAATACAATAAAAGTCTGACACAACAATCATGACTTCGATATTTTCCGATATTAGAGATAGGGACTCAAATTTTAGAATCGTCTGCGGGCGACATTTGGCCAGTGCCCTAATTCACGTAAAATCAAACCATCCCCATTCCATTGTCGTTCCATTGTCGTTCGATCATTGTCCTATCCAAAATCTAAAAATATTTTGACGGGCCTGTCAGTCTAGTAGTTAGTGACCCTGACTGCTATGCGGGAGGTCGTGGGTTCGATTCCCACCCAGGATAAATGTTTGTGTGATGAGCACGATCATTTGTTCTATGTCTGGGTGTAATTTATCTATAATATGTATGTATTTTTCTAAATACATACTTATATATTTCTATGTATAAGTATGTTTATCAATTATCTTGTACCCATAACACAAGCACTGCTTAGCTTGGGACTAGATGGCGTTAGTTGTGGACATATAAAAAAAAAAAACAGTATACACGTGTTCCTTGATGGGGATTCGATAGAACGACAATCAAACGACCTCTCTTCAATCGAACGAGTTCAAAATCGGTGTCGTTAAAACTCGATTGATGGATGGGAATACGAAAATGTCAAAGTCGCTACGATATCGCTACGGTTTTCATTACAAGAATTAGGCTACTGGCCTTTGCTTCTGTCACTATATTGGCAATTCATGGCGGCCCGATGAAAAACACACGCTCTCGGGCTACAAGCGAAATCTGATAAATGAAATGCGCCATTTGGTCCGTTCGAGCGGCAACGGGAATCGGTAAAACGTCTACCATCATGTGTGTTTTTTCACTGTTTTTTGTCACCAGGTTTGTTTTTTCTGTGAACTGAAATTTATGTAGAAATGTGAGTGTGAATTGGTGGATAACTAATTCATGAAATTTATGTTTTTGTGTGTTTTATCCATTCCTTTCCTTTATTCGAAGTAAGGACTTCCTATATATCTTACCAATATTATTAAGTCAACAGTTTGTGTGTGCGTGAGCTAGGTAGTTCTTTACGCAAGAACGGCTGAACGCATTTAGATGAAACTTGGTACAAGGGTAGACTATGTCCTGGAACAATTTTTAGCGTTGGAGTAAGTTAAGAAGTTAGTAGTAACGTGAAGTTTGTGAGGAAGAATTTCGTTACCCTTTCATAAAAAAAAACCCGCAGCTTCATAGATTTATATTCACATTACTCGACAAAATGTATGGAGTAGCGGGTTTTTTTTTTGTAATTTTTGGGCTAGTCTCATAGTAAAAGTTGTTCATTTTGGTGTGTACTGTAGCTTTTTTAAGGAAAGCCCGTTTATCGTATCAACTTTGTATATGTCATAGTTAAAGTTCGCTAAGCAGTTTCTCCGCGGAATGACTGGTTTATCTTAGGTTAGGTTAGGTCTTCAAGTCAGACCTGATGTCAAACCTAGGAGTGCCGGTGCTTCGATTCGATCGGATTGATTATAACATATATACCAGAATAACACATAGACTACATACAGCTTATAACAAGGACAAGTAGTAGCATAAAACCGCTAACATAAGCTAGTTTCTAACAGTTGTCATCTCGGTAGTGACCTTCTCGTTAGTCATATAATCTTTCACAAAGTCCATCTTTGCTTTCCTCCTACGATTTTTACTTAATTTCCCACAAACATCACAAATAGAACCTTTCTTCGCTTTGTTATTCTCAATGTTTTTTGTCCCCTAAATGTTTGTAATCTATAATCCTTACTTTAAGTAATATCTCTGTTTGAGAATTTATCTTCAAAGCCGTATCCAAACTACACATATTGTACCTTTCTTTTGGTTTTGGGGGAAATCTTCAAAAGACGTTTGGGTATTAGGGAAAAGATCATGCAGTGTGTGATTTTACCTCACTAAAATCAGCCCGGTGATGGCGATGCGTACAGAATGACCGAATTGTTCTTATTAATTCGAATGAATGAATTACAGAGTACCTGGAAACTTTTTGCAATGTCTATTTAGATAGATATACTCTTTAAAGTAGGTATACCATTTAGTACATTAGAAGCTTATATATATATATTTTTATTGATTATAGGTTCGCGCTTGACCGCTATCTCACCTGATGGAAAGCGACGATGCGGTCGACGATGGAGCGTGCTTACCTAGAAGTAACCTATTCACTCTTGACTTAAAGATACCCGGATTGTAGCTATCAGGAAACACCGACTCCGGCTAAGAATTCCACTCCTTGGCTGTACGCATAATGAATGTGCTCCCAAAACGTTTTGTACGTATATGTGGGACATCCACCATGTACCGGTGGCGCAATGCCGTACGTCTGGTGGTCCAATGATAGAACGGGCTAGGCGGAATTAAATTAATTACTAAGGTGTTATAATGGGTGGTGTTATCGCTAAAAGCGATTTAATTTTTAGGACGTGGCAAATCATCAAACGACTGCTCCCCCTCTAAATGTAGAACGAAAGTGTGTGACAGACTTTTACTGGCTAAAACACATCTGTGTTCTTTTATTTTTATAGCGAGCAAAAATCATCCAATGAAAAATCCCGCTCTTGGGCAAAGAGGGAAACAGTGTCAGACTCTTACTGACTAAACACCCCACCCCGTTCCTTTTTTGCCTCTCGTGCTGGGGCCAAGCCTTCCTTTCAGAAAGAGACCCTGGGCCCCAGTAGGTTTCAACCCTTTTGCAGAGTCCCTACGGACACCCATATCCTTCAGTTTCTCTTTGCGTTCTAGAGCCACAGATATACATAATTTCTAACGCGTCCAAAGCTTTAGCAGGCCGATAAAGCTGAAAAACTGAAAGGCCCCGATTAGACCGATGTCTAATCCGAGCCGTTCAGTTTTTCAGATATCTCTTTGATTCGAATACACCCTTGGGGAGACGGTATAATGGTTTCCCCCGAGTCACCCTGTGCACGGCAGCACGTGATCACTGTGCAATTTTTCCCGAAGTTAGGCACGGCGCAAATGGGCCACCGACCACAGCCACCGGTGGCCAGCGACGGCGACTTAAAACTTCTCAATATACTTTGTACTAGCTTTTGTCAGCGGCTTTGCCCACGTTCATAAAATATAGCCTATGTCACTCAGAAGTAAAGCAGCTTTCTATTATTGCTAATTTTTTTCCAATCGGACCAGTAGTTCCAGAGATTAGCTCCTACAAACAAAAAAAAACAAACTTTACCTCTTTATTATATTAGTGTAGATAGACGCGCCGCACACATATGTTAAGTCGCCGTCGCTGGCCACCGGTGGCTGTGGTCGGTGGCTGATATGCGCCGAACCTTACTCGATTCTCGCTAAACTATGCAGGCGGGTTTTCCGCATTTTAGACAACGAGGCGTTTGCCCCCGGCGTCATCTTCGCTGAGCGGGGTCGGCGCTCTCATGACCCCGCTCGGCACATACTTAGTTGCGATGCAAAATTCGAAATTCTTGTGTGGAAAGCAAGTAATGATACTAACTTATTCATGAGAGTGGAACCAAAATGTTTAGACTACATAAAAGTCAAAACATAGAATGTACGAACTAATTCTGTGAGCGATAATTATTTTAAAAATTGCATAGGATTGCTGTGCGCCAAATTGTTATAAAAATAATTACTGATAGGTATAATATCACTTCAAAATATAAAACCTTGAACAATTCCTATATCACTTTATCCACATCGAATTTGTCAATTTTAAACTGTTTCTAAGATTTTTTTTTCCTTCTAAAGCACTCCTATAAGAGCTCAGTAAACTAAAACTGAAATATGTACATAGTTTTCTGTACCCCTTTTGACCAAATCTATGTACATCATTTTATAAAACTACTAGCTTTTGCCCACGGCTTCGCTCCGGGCAAAGAAAAATGTGATAAATGAAAAACCACTTGACCGATTTTGTGCAAACTTCACATAAACCATCTACTAAATAGTCCGGAGAAAGCCCAACATTTGGTTTTGGATAGGTGAGCCCGTTTTTGAGTTATAAATTTTACAACGAAAAGTGGCATAGTTTTTTAAATATATTGATATTAAACTTTTGAGCCCTAATCTAACGCCGGTGACCCCGGCTATTGTTCTTTAATTGTGTCTGTAATTACCAAAGTTGAAAGGTGTACCTTGTATAACAAATAAGAATCCTCTTGTGCCTCAGATCAGAGCTTTGGCAGTGCTATTAGCGACATTTCTCCGAATCTTCGGGATCACCTTTCTTCTACTTTTTCAAACTGTCGCAAATTCTTTAACGTTGTTCACATAAATGCTCAAAGCGTTCCCTCTCATTACTCTGATCTGCTATCGTCCTTCGATTCAGATCTCGTTCATGCTGTCCTTGTCTCCGAAACTTTTCTCAAGCCTGCACTTCCATCCACGCAGTACTCTTTACCGGGGTACAAGATCGTGCGTAATGACAGAACTGGCAAGGGATGTGGAGGGGTTGCCATTTATCTCCGTGGTGATATTACCTACAAGATTATTGACCAATCTCTCACAGTACTCCTTCTCTCTTAGATCTCATTCTAGTTTCTGACCCTAACAAAGTAGCCACACATGGACAGCATCCTGCACCTTTTTCCTATCATGACCTCATTTATCTTTCCTATAAGATTCGACCTCCTAAACGCAAGACCAAATTTCTCTTCCTTCGTAGTTTTAAAAACGTTAATTTGGAGCGTTTGAGAGCTGATGCCGGCAAGATTGACTGGTCAGCGGTGTTTGCTTGCGAGGATGTTGACACTATGGTGTCGGTCTTCAGCGAGTCTATGTTAGGATTGTACGAAGTACACGCTCCCCTTAAAAAGGTAAGGGTAAGGCACCTTCCTGCACCGTGGTTATCTCCAGCTATAAAAAACCAGATGGCTAAACGTGATAAGGCCAAGCAAGTATACAGGAAGAAGCCTACCGAGGAAAACTGGGACTATTATAAGAAAATGCGAAATCGCTGCAGTCGTTTGTGTAGAGATGCGAAAAGGCGCCACATTCATGATTCTATTAACAACTCCAACTCAACACAAGTATGGCAATTTTTAAAGACTCTTGGTATTGGTAAAGCCACTAGCAAGAGTCCCTCTGATAAAATGGACCTAAATGCACTTAATGCACACTTTTCTAAGTCCCCAATTATACTCGATGATCACGTAAAGTCTTCCACTCTCAATGAACTTTCTAACCTTCCTTTGCCTGCAAATACTTCTTTCTGTTTCCACCCAGTTGCTGAACTAGATATTGAGAAATGTATCCTATCCATATCCACTAAGGCGGTAGGTGATGATGGTCTCCATCTACAAATGTTTCTGCCTATTTTGAGTCAAATTGTTCCAGTAATTACTTACATAGTAAATTTTTCTCTCTTCAATAACTCATTTCCTTCTGCTTGGAAGAAAGCTCACGTTCTACCGCTTCCCAAAGTTTCAAATCCCTCTGAACCCTCCCAATTCCGTCCAATATCCATCCTCCCAATCCTCTCCAAAGTCCTAGAGAGTGTTGTTCAGAAACAACTATCTAGTTACTTATCCTCTAACAATCTGCTGAGTCCTTACCAATCTGGTTTCAGACCTGGCCATAGCACGGTGACAAGTCTTATAAAAATAACTGATGACATTAGACTGGCTATGGAAAATCAGTGCTTAACAGTATTGGTTTTACTGGACTTCAGCAGTGCGTTTAACTCGGTTGATTTTGACATCCTCCTAGGAATCCTTTCCTCCCTTAATATCTCAGCACCAGTAATTGAGTGGTTTAAATCCTATCTTCGGGGCCGCTCGCAGTCGGTACGGTCTGATGAGGATTCCTCTGAATGGTGTGATTTGACTGCGGGCGTTCCTCAGGGTGGCGTCCTCTCTCCTCTTCTCTTCTCTATTTTTATAAATGCTATCACTAAGGTCCTAACTTCTAACTATCATCTCTATGCAGACGATTTGCAGTTATACCGTCACTTTAAAGTAGATAAACTCGTTGAGACTGTGGCTGCCATCAATGATGACCTTGAAAAAATCAAAAAGTGGGCTAAATGCTTTGGACTCCTACTTAATCCTACTAAAAGTCAAGCGCTCATTATTGGTGGCAGATACATGCTCAACCTATTGGATGGTCAGGCGCTTCCACCAGTCATGTATGATTCTGTACCCATATTGTATTCTAAAAGCGCTAAAAACCTGGGCGTCCATATGGATACTAATCTCTCTTGGGAGGTTCATATTGCTGATGTGAGTAAGAGAGTCTTTTACTCTTTTCAGTCTCTTAAACGTCTCCAAAAATTCCTTCCATTTCACACTAAGGTCACTCTTGCTCAATCTCTTCTTCTACCGCTCATAGATTATGCGGATGTCTGTTTTTTAGATGCTAAGGAGGTGCTTCTGAATAAACTCGAACGACTGCAGAATTTGTGCATCCGCTTTATTTTTGGCCTTCGCAAATACGATCATGTGTCGGAATTTCGAGCCAGATTAAGGTGGCTGCCAATTCGGCGTCGGCGAGATACCCACATTCTATCCCTTCTCTATTCTATCCTCCACAATCCCAATGCTCCTCAATACCTTCGTGAACGCTTTGAGTATTTCATTCCGAGGGGTAAACCCTGTCGTACAACCAACTCTCTTCTCCTTCGTACTCCGCGTCACACTTCCAGCCGCTACGATGGCTCCTTTTCTGTTACTGCAGTGCGTCTTTGGAACTCTCTCCCACATTCCCTTCGTGACAGCCCATCTCTGGAGGTCTTCAAGAGGAAAGTTAAAGAGCACTTCCTTTCACAATTGACATAATATATTGTATTTACTAGTATGTACGTATATTTTTATATATTTGACTTATTTATGTAGGTTTATATAGTAATATGTATATAGTTTATTGTGCACTTGATTCTACCCTAGATCGTTTTCTCTCTGTTATTCAAAGGTTTGCTGGCAGAAAACTCATTGTTGAGTTAAGCTCGCCTTTGTACATGAATTTACTAAATACTGTGTACTATTACATGTTTTGTGTACAATAAAGAATAAGAATCAAAGCCATTGAACAGAATTACCTTTACGAGCTCTAATACTCGTAATTCCTCATTTGCTCCCCTACATTCTCCTTCCACACACTACTGTCCCCGGAAGAGCAAACGGACATAAATTAAACATGACATATAATCAATAAACACACTTCCTATTATTTCCTATTCTGTGCCATCCTTACCGATTCGTGGCTTGAATATTAAGTCTTGTAACACTCATAAACTCGTATTAATAAGACAAAACAAACCACTGATGGCTGCAGTAATAAGATTTATGTAGTTACAAGCTGTGTAATACAAGCACGTCATAGTGAGTTTTATTTGCAAAAATTAGGTTAATCTCTAATCTTAAAACTACATAAATTACACACAAATTTAACAAAAATACCTAATGAACACCAGCCCGCACTGGGCCAGTGGTCCATTCTTTCTCCAAGAGAGGAGGCCGGGAATCCCAGCCGTGGCAACATTATACGACTGATGCCAAGATATTGTAACATTATTACAGACTAGCTTCTACCCGCGACTTTGTCCGCGGAAAATTTCTTGTAGTGATAGCTCGGTTAACATCCATGTTATATAAATAATTTATAGCCTATGTCACTCAGGAGTAAAGGAGCTTTCTATTGTTGCTAAAATTTTTCCAATCGGACCAGTAGTTCCAGAGATTACCTCCTACAAACAAAAAAACAAAAAAATAAAAAAAAACAAACTTTACCTGTTTATTATATTAGTATAGATAGTATAGATATAACTATTTACTTACTTACATCAATAATTAATTGATGGTATTCTCGATTGAAATACCTCCAGAGTTTCAAGACGAAACTCTATGGCAAGTGTGTGTTGCCACTAATCTCATAATATATGGTTCTGAAATGTGGTCGTTCATAATAGGCTGATGCCTATTGGGACAAAAGGGATTTGCTTGAAGTTTCCTTGCGTGATTGAATTAGCTAAGATTACATTGCACATTTCTAGATGACAGCGATGTGGAGGAGTACCTACTTTGGCGCCTAAGTTTGTTTTGTGTTTTTGTATTAGGTATATGTACAACTAGCGAACCGCTCCAGCTTCGCACGGTTGATGCATGAATTATACATACAAACCTTCCTCTTGAATCACTCTATCTATTAAAAAAAACCGCATCATAATCCGTTGCACGATTTTAAAGATCTAAGCATACATAGGGACAGACAACGGGAAGCGAATTTGTTTTATACTATGTAATGAAGAAAGGAAAACAGTTTATTTAAGCGTAATGACGCAAACTTAAAACTAGCTAACAAACAACCAGTTACATAAGGAAGATATGCGCCACATCCGCGCAAATCGTCCGAACGCTCAGCATAAGGCTGTGGCTTCACGCACAATGTGATGAGCCATAGCGTTGGTTTTCAGCGTGGACCGGTGGCGATGTCCGCATAAGACACCGGGACGGTGCAGTGTACAATTAGGTTTAGTATAAAAGTATTTATACTAAACCTAACCCGCACACTGCACCGTATTAGTGAACTAAAAGTATTTATAGTTTACTTTAATCTTGATTAAGAGAATATTATATCTGATTAAATATATAATAAAATAGATTAAGTACCGATATAGTTCTGTACATCGCGAAACTTAAATAGAAGTGGGAAAGGCATATTGTTGACAGAAAAGATGGTTGACAAGACTGCAAAGTTCTGTAGAGGAGGCCGAAAGATGCAGCGTTGGAAGACCTCCTACAAGGCAGAATGTCAACCTGTCTCCCTAGCCAAGTTACAGTCGTTTCGTTAACGTCGAACGCTTAGTACTGGTTACGCCTTCCTGACCACGTGAGTGAGCATTGGGATGCAATAAGTATAAAGGAATTGGGGGCGTAGCAAATGTAATAATATTTTTTAAAATCTTTTTTTATAGAACCAAAAAGCTGAAGATATTTTCTCCATCCTTGAGTATTTAATAGTACATTGTTATACGAGGGGTGAAAGTGAGTTATTTAGTCCTGAGAAATTTTTTGGCGACCGAGCGAGAGCGAGGTCGCTAATAGTTCGAGGTACTAAATAACTCTTGAACCCGAGGTAAACACTGTGCTTTTCATTACAAATACGAGGAAAATAAAAATAATAAAAACCTGAGTTGTCGTCAAAGGTCTTCGTATGTTTTTAGGTAGGTATATTTCTTTTGATTTAGGCGGTAAGGAGTTTTCTCCTCTGAAAAATCTTTCGTTAAATTTATAACTAAAGCTGAATGCAAATACAAATACAAAACAAATGTCAATACAAATTTCTTATAACAGAGATTTAGCAAAATGTAAACAAAACTGTACACCTCGAAAAAAAAAACAAGAAAGATCAAATCGGCCACAGATTATAGAGAGGCTACCATTTACCCGCCAATATTTTTTTTTCAGTCGTCGGCTGGCTATTCAGTCAATATTTTTCATTTTATCGTTGTAAAAAATGGGTCAGGTTAACAATTTTTTCAAATATATATTAGTTTTAATAAATAGTTAAAGTAAATTAAAATAAAGTCGTAAAAAAAGTATTCTTAAATTATTTCTATCTTTATGTTATTTCAATTGTACTGGCTTTATAGAAATTCGGGTCACGGTTCAATAGAAATGTCAAAATAGAACTAGTTTTTTTTATATTTAGACAGCTGTCAGTTGAAAGTAAAACTCCCTAGGGAGGAAAAGTACAACTTCCAACCCGGTCCGCAGGCAACTTTACACCTACTTTCAGAGTATGAGTAATGAAAAATTATATTTCAATAACCTTTTCAATCTATTTAATGATTCATGAACGTAATTTATTACTTTAATTTTTCTTATTTTGAAAAGTCTTTATTTATATAAGAAAAAAGCTAGAGATATTGTCTACAACCTTGAGTTGGTACTATCTACATTCATATTTTATTAACCTTTTAAATCAATTAAACGGTACATATACTAAAAAGGTTGCAAAGGTTGGTTGGTGGTGGTTGGTTGGTTGGTTTTTGGTTTGGTTGGTTGGTTGGTTGTTGGTTTGGTTGGTTGGTTGGTTGGTGGTTGGTTGGGTTCAAAGGTTGTCTTTAAAAAATCGCTTTTAGCGATAAGACTGCCCATTGTGACACCTTAAGTTCCTATTGTATGTTTTTTATTTTTGGTGTGCAATAAAGAATATACCTATCTGTCTATCTATCCATATGTATACCTAATTTCTTACTTTATTTTTTTCCAAGAATGCAAGTTTTCTAGAAATTGACGACATTATTATAAACTGCATGCGAAAGCCGTGGGCATGAATTACGTCACTAGCCTCTAGAATATTAATAACTTGACAAATGGCTAGATACACGTGGCGTCTGTAATGTTGGCAACGTACTTCCTGTGTGAATACCTAATACTGTGCCGGAAGTGACTTCCTGATTGGTAGATGACGCATAGCCTCAATATCTGAAGATATGAAAATTGATTTACGTGTATTGTACGCGGTAAATAAGTGGAACTTAAATGGCGATGGTATTTTTATGGTAGGGAAAAATCATCCAGTGATGGTAACGCGCGCTGACGCCTTTTTGATTGAGATCCGAAAATATGTTGCCGCGTATTTGAGGTTCAACATACGTTTTTTTTTGTGGTAGGTAAAAATCATTCAATGACGAACTCCTTACGCGGAGCGGGAAATTAAATTCTTTTAATTTCATCAAAGTGCTTCTGAAATCATTGCGATTGTAATTTAGAAATCAAAGAAAAATATAACCTTTTAAATGTATTTTAGTAGAGTGCAAGAAATATAATGAAAGGTAAAGTTCATGTTACTAAACCTGGACGCAGCATGTAGACATATACTACGCTATAAGTTCCCTTTGTGTACCCTCACCTTTTAGCTTTTAGACGAATTGGTCCAAATATAGTTCCTAAGACTAGCTAAAAACATTGAAGATTAAAGGACAGAAAGGAAGAAACTGGTTTCATTTGGGATTAGTAGGTACAGAGTTTTCTGAACATTATTTGGCATAGCAAATCATACTATGTTTCAATGGTCCTTCAGATTACCGATTTTAGTAATCTCAGTAAAGCTTTCGAAAGAGTGGGACTTACAACATAAAAAAAATGAATGTGGATAAAACCAAAGTTATGGTAGTGACTGATCAAAGAGATTACATGCAAGTTGCGAACTGGCAAAATAATGTTAGATTTTAAACTCTTGAGGGCGAAGCGAACGCATTTGTGCACCTATTGTCTTTTATTGTGTCTCTAATCACGGTATTCAAAAAGTTAAGATTTATAGAAAAAAAAAGAACATTAGAAATTCAAATGGAATATTGTTTTGAAATGTCAGACATGTAAAAAAACTGATTAAGTAAAAATTAAAACTATTAACTATGATCTCACCTTGGTTCACATACGTGATATTCTAAGAAAATACCAGGTACTAACCTAATAAAACTTAACTTAAAAATCATAGTAATTATAATATAAGGGCTTCTAATGATAATACAATACGTAATAACTGCATAGAAGCCTGGGGGCTTAGACAAAGTCACATTCTCACTAACGATAACGAAATTCGAAACTCCGAAATGTATGGAACTGACATATGCCTTCGAAAAGTCACGTGGTCAAACGTTTTCGATTTGCTAATTGTTATTAGTTGTTTATACGTCAAATTGGACATTTTAATTCGATAATCGTAGCCAAGAAGTTGTTATTTTATCGAACCAACACTTCGACTTATCGATATGTTAGTCGATGTCACTTTGTCTACCATTTTGTGGTCGACATCGTTAAGGCGAAACGAACTTAGAAATGGATTCGACACGGAGAGATTGCCACTTGTCTAGGGCCCCTGGATTTTCGCCTGCTCCTACCACAGTGAACTGCCATGTAGCACCCACTCTTATCAAGATCGAAGACTACTCGAAGTTGTGAACGGCTAAGTTTACTTGGGAATATATTCGCTGATATTAATTCTGAGTACCATGATATTTATGAGAAAATTACCTACATTAAAACCGAATAGGTTTACATGGATCATTTACCGGTTAATTTTGGTGAAGGGCAAGACCTGTCGGGAGTCAAGTGCCTTGAACAAAAGTTAAATGAATCCTTAAACGTAGTGTGGCGATTAAAGGTCTGCTTAACCTATAAGAAATGTAAAAGGTTAAGTCAAAACCACATTTTGTGCATAATTTACTCCTACACACGGACTTTAAATGCCAGGGATATCTACACTTCTACACTAATATAATAAAGAGGTAAAGTTTGTTTTTTTGTTTGTAGGAGGTAATCTCTGGAACTACTGGTCCGATTGGAAAAATTTTAGCAACAATAGAAAGCTGCTTTACTCCTGAGTGACATAGGCTATATTTTATGTACGCGGGCGAAGCCGCTGGAAAAAGCTAGTAGGCTATATTTTATGTACGCGGGCAAAGCCGCTGACAAAAGCTAGTCTCTAATATAAGAAAGAGGTAAAGTTTGTTTTTTTGTTTGTAGGAGGTTATCTCTGGAACTACTGGTCCGATTGCAAAAATTTTAGCAACAATAGAAAGCTGCTTTACTCCTGAGTGACATAGGCTATATTTTATGTACGCGGGCAAAGCCGCTGGCAAAAGCTAGAAGTTAATATAGAAGTGTGTAAGTTTAAATTACAAGAGAAACATTATTAAAATATCAGTTACTCTCTTGCCTATATAACCTTTCGAATGCCTTAATTAGAGACGTGATAGGAAGACCATAGATGTGCGGAGGCGTTCACGGGCTCAAGAGTTTAAAATATACCTAAATATACCGACAAACTGTGGGCCAAAGTAACACAAAGTTGGTGCCCCGAGACAGTGCAGTCGCGGCAGTGGGTCGCGGTAGACCACGAAGGAGATGGCGCGATGAGCTAGACAGATTCCTACCGAACTGGCAAGAGGAAGCGCGGGACCGCGATGGATGGAAGGAGTGGAGGGAGGCCTTTGCCCAGGAGTGGGACAGAACAGGCTAACAAAAAAAAATATATATATACCTAAAAACTTTTTTGTTTACGTCTATTTTTGTAGCAAGCGAAACAAATTTTGTGTCCAGGAAATGTCTGCTTACGAAAAAATGAATTTGAAAATTCCTACTTTCCCTGTTTTTAAGCCGAAACTGCACCATTAGGCCATCACGACACATGAATAATTATTATACTATGCGTAATATTAACTAATAAAGTCAAATCCTAACTGCTAAATCAAAGAAAAATAAAACGCGCATGAAATATACTAAACATTTTATCAAGATAAAAAGTAAGTCAAGATTCCAAACTGATCTAATTTCATAAAGAAAATAAACAAAAGCGATGCTCTTATTTCATTTAAACCCTCCATCCAGCTGTCAAAATATTCGAATTTCGAACGTAAACCGATTTCAAGCCCCGCGTTGTCACCAAGATGGCGTGACAGTGAAAATATTTTGTTTCGATCACAACATTGCCAATATCTACTGTAGCACGCACATTAAGGTCAAGTACTTAAATCCGTCTAAAATTGGCTGGCCGTAAATTCCAGTTTATGTCTGTCGAAACGATCCGACACAATACAAGGGAGATGTTTTCGCTAGGCGGGCAGCTTTTTCCTCCGTCTAATGTTCAGAAAAGCGAAAACTTTATGACTGCCTGAATGTTAACACCCCTTAAACTGGTAGTTGGAAGTGCCTTACGGCGGCTAACGAGCTTCCTTAGGCTTCATAGTTGTTGACAATGACAACATGCTTGTCCAGTTATTTTCTTTTACTATCAGTTTATTACGGTCCAAAATAAAAATGTGTTGGTCCATTTTTTATGACTTAAAGTGTAAAATATGTTTAGGTATATATTTTACACATACACTCAATTTCACAGGTGTAGTTTTAGTCAGTAAAAATTCGACACGGCTTCGCACTACGCCCTTAGCGTGAGGGTCCTTAAAAAACCCGATTTACTGAATTATGAATTTGAAGTGGAAGAATAATTTATTTGATTTTCTAACTCGTTAAATATTAAAACAAGAAAAAAAAATCTAATTAAAACTATATATACAGGTATACTAAAGGTTTTCAAAATTCCTTTACATCCTGTACCCAAGATTAGAGGCATTAGCGTTGTATGGTGGTTGGTTGTTGTCTCTAACCTAGGTAATAGTAAGTCCTTAGGTAACGCGAAGTGTCAACTAGGATTTTGGATAATTTTTTAAATAGCGTATGAGCCCTCGAACTCAAGCCCAGGAGTTGTCAGCAACTAAAGGGGTTCTTCAGGGTCGAAGCATCCTTGAGCCAAGGCTTTGGGATTAAGGCAAGGAAGGAACGGGGTAGGTTGTTTAGTCAGTAAGAGTCTGACACTAGTTCCCGCTTCGTCCAAAGGTGGGCTTCGTCATTGGATGATTTTTACCTACCATAAAGAAGCCTCCAAGCCCAAGAGTGTCATTTTTTAATTAGTCAGATTAAGATTGATTTTCATTTCAAGTTGAATCTATTTGTCGAATTCTACTTTAGATTAAATATTTTAGACTGGAATTTAACACGTACTTGACTCCAAATTTTCAATTCAGGCATCGTTCATTACAGTTGAAAAGCCTGATTTGAATATCATAATAGTCAAAGCTAAAGTCCCTAAAGATATTACGCCGAATTTCGATCAATTAATTAATATAGGTATCTATAATTAATAATTAGTCTAACTTGACACAATGATGGGTATCAATTATCGCGGTTCAATTAACTTAGGAAAATATTAGTTAATTTTCACTTCAGCTTTTGTGGGGTTTCATGAGGAGGTACATGAAGGATGTAGATACTTCCTACGCATGTATGAATATGTATGATAATTAAATCTTTTGTTTGAATATAAAATCCTGTATTTCGTAAACTTAAGGGATACAGAAAGAGAGAAAATTAATTTATTGATAAAACACACAGACAATAGTTATGTACATACGAAACAAAAAATAAGAAGGAAAAATACAATTATTATAACATATCATCCTCTAGATATTTTGAAACACAGATATTTTAACATACAAGTTTCCATTGAAATCAAAACATTTTGTATAAAACTAATACAGTAAAAATGTGGGAGAACTTTGGCTCTTGATAATAATCATGATGCAGTCATGAATTAAAAAAACTTAAGAAAATAATATATATTAATAGAAACATTGCACATTCAGCCGAGATTCTGACTGATAAATAAGATTTCTAAAAATGTTTAATAAGTACTAATTTTGGGAACAAGTTTTGTGAAATATTCCAGTGAGTGATGTAGGTTACCAACACAGCGTTTAGGCGTTAATTCTTCCTTTTCTTGATCAATCATTGCACTAGATGAAACAACATATTCATTTTGCCGATAATCGAATCGGGAAAAGCCCTCCTAAGTAATCAACTCATCAAAATCCTTCTCAACATTGTGTTATAAGCACAGTATTTCATTGCTCTCTTGATCGCAAAGATCAGACCGAACCGAACAAAAGAAGATGAGTTTCCAAATCTGAATTATTCGACCAAATACCCACTCTCTCAATTTTAACCGTGATTGACCATTGTGAGACCAACAGTCATTATTTTCCGATTTGGGCAAAAGGAAAATTCAATGGAAATCAAACAAAAACAACTTGGAAAAGTATATGACAATAGTGGATGAAAGATTTCAATTAGACTCGAATACGAACAATGAAAAATGGTGGAATAAGGGAAAGAATGGCTTGTCGAGAAAATGCAGCTGTAAAGAATTTCGTGTCTTTGGTCCCTTAGGGCCGAGGCACATCGGAATGGCAGCGACCGGCAGCGACAAGGCGAGCACTTTCAATGTGAATGAATTTTAAACTTTATCTCTAGATATCAAAGTCCAGTATCGTCTATCGGTGGTTCTGCCCGCGGCGACGCGAGGCCGCTCGCGGCACCGCGTGGTACTTGCGATTTTTTCAAACTATTCATGCGATTCTGGTGTTTAATTAAATAGCTTATCATCAACCTTATAATTTTATCACTACTGCGACTCAGGCCCCCTCTCTCGGAGACGAGATAGGCCGTAATCCACCACGCGGGCCCAGTACGTGTTAATGGATGTCACATGTCTTTGAATTTTTGGTTCTATGACATGCAGGTTTCCTCACAATTTTTTCCTTCAGCATTTTGAGAGTAGTGGTGATAAAATAAATTACACAAAGTAATGCGCCTGTCTAACTTGCGACTTACAACTCGCAAGTCGGAGCCTTTACTCTGCTTTTCTGGTGTGACTCGGCCTTTAGTAAAAACTTAATTTGAAAGTTAGGAACGTGAGTTATTATGAGGTTTCATTCATCTCGTATTTTATGGTACTTTTAGGTCGGGATCAGCCTACGTAAAAAGACAAAAAGGGTTTCCAGGCATTGTGTGAATGTTATACGATAATGGTCATATAAAAGTGTCAGATCTTTTGTTTGTCATATTAAAAAGGATCGTAGGTTTAATATGAAAAAGTTAACTTATAATAGGTAACCAGGCTCGTTAGATTTTTTATTTTTACTTGGTAATTCATCACCTACATAAAACAAATTTTCCTACAGCAGTACTTAAATATGTATCATTTACTTTACCATAATTTATATCTACATTGGCGTCTATGTAGGAAAGCGGACCCCGGGCACCGAGGTGAAAGCCAAGGTCAGCAACCGGGACTGGCGCTAGGTTGATGATAATGAATTTATATCTACATATTAATAATCATCTAAATCATCATCAGCCTTATTAATGTTTCCACTGCTGGGACACAGGCCTTCTCTCTAGGAGAGGGAATGGGCCGTAACCACCACGCAGGCCCTGTGCAGATTGGTGAATGTCATATGTCTTTGAATTTTTGGTTCTAAGACATGCCGGCCTCCTCAAGATGTTTTCCTTCACATGATGATGAAATAAATTACACAAAGTAATGCGCCTGGTTAGTTTTGGTTTTTGATGCAGTGGGTGATAGATTGACTGCTGCGCTGCATTTCTTGGGTTCGAGTGTGAGTTTACATATAAATTGTGAACATACTCACAACATGGTAGTAACATACTATAAAGTTAACCAAAAAGAAAAGAATCAAGTCTCACAGCTGGGCAAACTTCTGCACGAATTCTTCCAAGTATTGTTTTCTTAAAAATAATAACTTATACTAATAGTTCTTTGTTTTCTCTTACAGGTAATAAACGCAGAAGTTACTCTGGTTGGATGCAGAAACCCTGTCTAAATTGTACCGTCCATGACTAAGGTATATAAATAAGGAAGAACTCACACTAGACACATAATATCTAGACGAAACTATACATATAAGACGAAACAATCAACATTTTCATTTAAGAACCTTGTGGGATACCAAGAGTAGCATCTTTTTATAAGTACTTCATGATTGCGTAGAATTCTAAGTTAGTACGTTATGTTAATAGTTTTAAGGAGTAATACACACATGTCATTACCGCTTATTTATTTTTTTACCTTATTATCTGATGCTGTACTACAAACAGTAAAAAATGTACGAAAATTTGAAATACGCGAACTACCCTGGAGTGATTCACCTTAGAGCATCCTTTTCATTTCGCGAATACCTCTCTCTACCTACTTTTGAAGGAGAACTTGAGCTCTTGAAAAATTCGTGAAGTGCCTCCTGAATTTGATGCGAGCGGCAGGTTTCATTGCATTCCTAATTAGAGAAAATTAATTGGCGTTTTTGGAACATTCATGGTTTGCTCAAGTTTTAAATTGTGAGGTGCAAATTACTTATTCTGATTTTGCGATTAAAGCAGATCGTTTTCGTTTCTTAACTGATTAAGTAGTTTTAAAATTGATAGTGAAATAAAAATTCCTAAATTAAATAAAATATTAGTTGCTCATAACATTTCATAAGGTATTTTTATTTTGTGGTGTCGTTTTATTTGTCATAATAATATGTACGATTATGTTTATGCAAGTATGAGTTATTCTATTTGTTCTAATACTTGAAATATGTCAATAATAATTATAAAAAAAACAGTTGCTGTGTTTTTTTTTAAACTTTCTCTGCTACAAAACTTTGTTTCAACAATTTCCAAAAAGTTAGTGACATTTCTACCAAAACAAATTGTCAAAATTGATATTGAAGATTTTAATTTTACAATCACCAAATGAAACAAAGAGAAAATCAACGCAATGGTAACTCTTTGATGTTTGACTTTGTAAATAAAATATTATTTCACTTATTTATAATAAATACTTGAGTCGGGCCACTAAAGGGAACATTTTTCAACTTTCAATCAGTTCAAAGTATTGAGGGTAGGTAATTATTTTTATGAAAAATCGAAGGTCGTTAGTCCAAAAGCCTGAAATGTTTGATTCAGTGTTTGAGTCAAATGTTGTTAATGGCAATAGCAGTCAGTTTGTTGGTAAATCACACTGATATTGAACTGAACCAAATCTTATATATAAAAATGAATCGCAAAATGTGTTGGTAAGCGCAAAACTTGAGAATAATTGAACCGATTTCGCTAATTCTTTTTTTGTTGCGTTTGTTATTGTTAGGAGAAGGTTCTTATGAAGAAAAAGAAATAGGGTATAATAGAGTAGAGTTGGGTAGAGTAGTCAGTTCACGGGAGCGAAGCCGCGGGCAAAAGCTAGTAACTTATAAAAATGAAGAAGAGTAGTTGAGTTAGTCTATTTAGTGTAGTAACTATTACATTTACAACTTAAACTGTGTTATCTTAATTTCCCCAAGAAGTTAAGACAACATATATTCGACAACTATCACACAACGTCGTCTAGTCCCAAGCTAAGCAGAGCTTGTCTTATGGGTATTAGACAACTGATAAACATACTTGTATATTTCTAAATACATACATATTATAGATAAAATACATACATATTATAGATAAATTACACCCAGATACAGAACAACTGATCGTGCTCATCACACAAACATTTGTCCTGGGTTTTTTTTATGGTAGGTAAAAATCATCGAATGACGAATCCCACTCTTGGGCGGAGCGGGAAACAATGTCAGACTCTTACTGACTAAAGAACCTACCCCGTGCCTTCCTTGCCTTATTCCCAGAGTCCCGGTGTAACGCTTTCGCATCAACCCTCAGCTTCGGGAGGCTTCGACCCTGTAGGGCCCCTACGGTGTGCTGACAACTCCTTGAGGCGCGTGGGAACGGAGCGCGCCGTCGACGACTTGGGCTCGGTCTGGACTGCTACCAGACGACCGGACGGCGAGCTACCCATTGCTCACCGTCCGCAAGCCAGTGTCTACGGTGGCCGGATATCAGCAGGATCGCGGCGGCGACGGCTACGGCGAGTGCGCCGAACATTTGTCATGGGTGGGAATCGAACCCACGACCTCCGACATAGGCCGTCCTTTTCATACTTCTGGTGTGGTTGTCGTGCTGTTGGTCTAGTAGTAGAAGATTATTAGGCGTACGCAGATTTATAGCGTTTGAAAAACATAGTTATTTAAATTGGGTTTTTATGGTAACAACTTGATTATAAAACAAGAAAATAAATTAAACAATTTTATTATTCTGACAGAAGTTAAAGCCTGAGAGCAGTCCCAACACAGAAATGAAAAAATTAAGTTTTTTTTTTATCGACAAGTAATTAAAAAATCCTTTTATCTTATTCTGGGAAAGGATTAACTAATTACAAAATCTCTTTCTAAAACCACATCTAATGTAATTAAAAGCCTTTGTGGATGGACTGCGGGAGTGTTCTAAAGAGTTATCGTGATGCTGGAACGCAAAGGGCCACTGAAAGAACGTATGTGACTTATAGTCAATTAAAATCTCATTCTACCTCTCGCTTTAATCCGGAGCAGTAGAATACACTTACGAGTATGTATTTTATGTTTGAAGGTATGCGAAACATAGAGTTAAGTCCCAACATACCTTCTTTAAAAAGGAAGGAATTCCAGACCAGACAGGTATTATGTCTAGTGGGCGACTGCCCGGTAGATAATTCTAATATTCAAATCACGCGTAGAACTTGCGTGATACAGGATTAGTTCTTATGTATAGCTACAGATGTTTTTCTACCTTAAAAATAAGCCTACCTACCGAACCAGTTAAACATGTTCCTCGCTCGAATTTCGTCAAGAGACGTTGTGTAAAAATTGTGACGTTATATTACAAGGGTCGATTGTGATTTACGACGCTACGTCTTAAGCAAGGGCGTAACATCAAGCTCGTATTCCCGGAAGGGGAGACACAGGCGTAGTCGGTAACACAACAAATGGTTGTGACATTTCGCAAGGTATAGGCTGTGTATGTTATAAAAGGAGAGAGCATATTACCGTCAAAAAAACACAAGTCATTGTTGAAGAACAAAATAAGATTTGATAAGGCTGGTACTACTTTGTTTCGCCTGTAAATAGAAACCTGCCGCCCTAGCCAAGTTATAATCGTTTCGTTTAGAGTTAGCACTTGAAGCTCGCCACGCCTCCAATTCCCTTGTTCAGACGTCATCTCAACAATAGTGTTGGGGGCGTAGCTAAACGATACGATTGTGGCTTGGCCAATAGGGCAGAAAACCAAACTAAAAAAAAATATTCTATTATCGATAGCACTTGAAAAATCATAGTTTGTAATGCAAAAAATGTGACGGGGCCGTGGCAGATCACGAAGGAGATAGCGCGATGAGCTAGACAGATTTCCGGTCCCCAAGATACAGGCAACGCCTAGTTTGGGGGCCATTGTAATAATTCTGGTAAACTACCCCTGTTACCGATATGCATTTTTGTTAATTTATATTTTAGACAATTCTTGTAACGGTGGTTAAATAAATTTTATTATTTTTTTTTATTATTATTTCTCTCGAACTGGCAAGAGGAAGCACAAGCCCGCTATAGATGGAAGGAGTGGACGGAGGCCTTTGCCCAGGAGTGGGACAGAACAGGCTAACACAAAAAAAGTGCTGTAGCTTCTCTGAAGGTACTCCTCAAAAATAGGATTTACCCTCTCTAAAGTAGCCTGTCCAGTGCTGGGTTTCCTACGCTAGAACTCCGGTCAGATAGAGATAGTACAGTAACTGTTACTAGTTACTATCTCCATCCCGCCGGAGTTCTAACCGGTATGTTACCGTGATTTAGTACCAAAGTTTCGCCCCATTGCGGCGTAGCACCTCGACACAACACTTGTGTGTGTGCAAGGATACTTTCTTTCAAATACCATGGTGGTTGAAGTTCCTCGCTTCGTGGGGGACCATGGACTTATGCGTGTCCATCGAAATAGCCTTGAATTGGAACGCGTTCAGCCTTTGAGGCTAACCGCAGTTAACGCGTTCTCACAAGCGCACTGTAAATGGTCATGATCTAAGATACATAGAACAAGGATGACCCCTCATATGTTATTCGATTATGGTAAATATTACATGCTAGATAACGCATTTATTAATACATTGCGCTGAGGTTGCCTCGCTAAATTTAATGCAAATGATGTTAAATATTAAAGTTTAATACCTAAATACTAATACTAGAATACCTAAATAAAAATTGCAATGCTTGTAAAAGGCCGCTAAGTCAAAAGTACTGGCATGATTATGATAACAACATTGTACACTTAGTTCGCAATAAATGTTTTGACTTTGACTTTGACTTTGTTACTACATTTTTGACCTAATTTACCCTCATCTGTTATTTGAAAAAAAACAAGCATCAGGTGAAAGAATGTGCCCCAAGGAACTAAAAAAATACTGGTTGCCTTCGCAAAAATGATGCGCAATAGTTAGTTGCCCTGATTTAAGATATAAATTTTCTTATGCTCTCACTGTCGTTAAGTAAAAATAAAGGCAATTAATGGTTTTTATTACTTTAAACTATTAGCAACAATACAATTGGATTGCTTACAATATTATTTTTAAGCAACATCCTAGCGAATTACATGAGGTTTTTTCTAATTAGTCATCAAATAAAATGTCTCATTATCAAAATCCTATTACGTAAACTAGCGTAAATCGCGAATATTTCTGATTTTTCAACATTTCCAAATCCAATAGTATTGTTGCTAATAGTTTAAAGTAATAAAAACCATTAATTGCCTTTATTTTTACTTAACGAAAGTGAGGGCATAAGAAAATTTATATCTTAAATTAGGGCAACTAACTATTGCGCATCATTTTTGCGAAGGCAACCAGTATTTTTTTAGTTCCTTGGGGCACATTCTTTCACCTGATGCTTGTTTTTTTCAAATAACAGATGAGGGTAAATTAGGTCAAAAATGTAGTAACAAACTTTAATATTTAACATCATTTGCATTAAATTTAGCGAGGGAACCTCAGCGCAATGTATTAATAAATGCGTTATCTAGCATGTAATATTTACCATAATCGAATAACATATGAGGGGTCATCCTTGTTCTATGTATCTCGTACTATCATGGGGCCGCACGATCCCCATGTAGCCTCCAGGAGGTAGGAGGTTTTTAGGCCTAGTTTAGGACAGTCCAGGCCCACTAATTCTCAAAACACAAAAAAACTAGACATCGGAAATACCTAAATGAAGTTCTACCAACTATTGAGCATACATCTCAGGTACAACAAAACTTACACTTAGAAATCGTACACAAAATACAATTGTACCTAAAATATAGAACAAGATATATATAAGAATCGTCAAGAGGCAATATTAATTAAAGTCAAATTAACGAGGTTAAAACGAAAGATATTATTATCTCACTGACACAATCAAATCATTGTGATATTGTTTGTACTGAATTATTATTGATTTTCCTTAAAATTATAATAACGTTGCTACGTTGAAGTTTATTATAATTTATACATTAGCTGACCCTCGCGGATCTCAATCCGAAACCAACCAAAAGTGTTTAGATTAAATTTGCCCAATAAGTAAAAAATATCAAGACTGACCGCGAGAAAGAAACCAGTTAAAACAAATAATTTCTACTGTTCTTCTTATAACAACAAATTCGGATAACTCGTGTGCTAGCGTTTCCTCGGGAAAACAGTAAGTGTCAATTACAAGAAGTAATTTACTAGTAGCAGAGCTATAAATGTAAGCTACAATGCGGCATTAAATTTTAAACAACGTATTTATCGTTGCAGTGGCGTGGTACTGTATATACGATAATCGATTTTATTACTTTGCTAGCCAACAGTACTACTCGCGTAAATGATTTTAAATTATCCCAGAGGCACGTACTACTGCGCGACTATCGTATATTTTAATTCCACCCTCATACCACACTCATTACTGGGATCTAGGCAAGGAAAGAACGGGGTAGGTTTATATAGTCAGTAAGAGTCTGACGCTGTTTCCTGTTCCATCCGAGGGTGGGATTCGTCATAGGATTTTAAAACATATATCATAGGTTACTTCTAGATAAGCGTACTCCATCGTCGACCACATCGTCGCTTTCCATCAGGTGAGATAGCGGTCAAGCGCGAACCTCTAATCAATTTAAAAAAACCCCTCATATCCCAGCCGGATTTAAGAACCTTCTGCGAGGCAGTAATGCTAGCAAAGGAGGAGGCCGACTGCATAAGGCAACGGCGTCCTCGCAACCGCAACCGGCTAGATTTTTCCATACAATCAAAAGCCAACATTCTGGCGGCCCAGCTGAACGCCTGCCAGAGGGTCATGGCCATCCGGATGGTGCGGGGATACCGCACGGTGTCCCGCGAAGCGGCGAGCCTCCTTGCTGGCCTGCCACCATGGGATTTGGAGGCAACGATGCACGATCAGCGCGTGGAGATGCAACGCCGGGGCGAAACTCCGCTGCCTGAACATGTTAAGGCATGGCGGAAAGAGCTCCGGCGGGATCTCATGGTGAAATGGAAACAGCGACTGTCGCAACTCAGCGCTGGGCACGCCATAATTTCAGCAGTAGTGCCCCTCTTTGAGGCGTGACTGGATAGACCTCACGGCGTCCTCACCTTCCGCATGACGCAGGTCCTCACCGGACATGGCAAGTTCGGGAGGTGCACCGAATCCGTGCGGAAGAGACGCCCGGGTGTCGCCACTGTGTGGCCAGCCCGGAGGACACGGTGGAGCACGGTGGTGCCCCGCTTGGGAAGATCAACGCCGTGCCTTCGTGGGGGTGATTGGCGGCGGCGACCTCTCGCGCCGGGCCTTGGTTCAGGCCATGGTCCGCAGCGAGGAGGACTGGCAGGCGGGCGCCTCCTTCTGCGAGGCAGTAATGCTCGTAAAGGAGGAGGCTGACCGCATAAGGCAAAGCCAACGGCGCACTCGCCGTAGCCGTCGCCGCCGCGATCCTGCCGATATCCGGCCACCGTAGACACTGGCTCGCGGACGGTGAGCAATGGGTAGCTCGCCGTCCGGTCGTCTGGTAAGACCGAGTCCAAGTCGTCAACGGCGCGCACCGTTCCCGCGCGCCTCAAGGAGTTGTCAGCAAACTGCAGGGGCCCTTCAGGGTCGAAGCCTCCCGGAGCTGAGGGTTGATGCGAAAGCGTTACACCGGGGCTCTGGGAATAAGGCAAGGAAGGCACGGTGTAGGTTATTTAGTAGGGTAGGGTATTTAGGAGCGGGACACAGTGTCAGTAAGAGTCTGTCACTATTTCCCGCTCCGCCCAAGAGTGGGATTCGTCATTCGATGATTTTTACCTACCATAAAAAAAAAATACATTCTGGTAGGACATCGGTCGTCGAGACCGCCAGTATGATATAAATATTCTATAACACCTTCAAAGTTTGACCTCCTTATAAAAATACGTCTTTCCTGGTTATAATATTGTTCTGAAATCATAAAGTTAAAAAGTTTGTCCTCAAGTATTTGATTTGATCTAAATTATGAAGGGCCAAATATTTTGACAGCGAGAAAGATTTTTCGGAATCGAAATCGTATTGTATTTAAATTACAATCCTTATTAAGTTTTTGGAGTTTGTAACGAAGTAAAAAAAGGTATTTGGCAGAGATATTTTTTCAAATGACTTAACTGAATTAATTATTTTTATCTTTTAAAAGATATCAATAAATGTTTCCAGTTCAAAGGTTAGACTTTCAAAGAAAAATAAATTTCTGTCTTTGACATTTTTGTAGGACTTGAGGAAATGAGTCGATGCGTAGCAAATCGGTGATCTGCTTCGACTTTATATAAAGCGTAGCCGTGTAGCTGTGACGTCATACGTAGATCAGCTACGCCGTAGCCACTTGATTGTCTAAGAAAATATACCGATTAGTCAGTTTGATTGAAGGTTTTGACCACATAAATTCTAATGTACATAGTAAAAGTGGTTTGTTGTCATGGCTATAATCAATTGCTTAAGTATCGGTCACTAATTACCAGTCACTCTGTATTATACTCATTACAGATTTTAAGAAAGAAAAAGAAAGTTAAACAATGATGTATGACTGATTATTTTCCTAAATAAATAAAATTATGATTTTTTTTTGTGGTAGGAAATCATTCAATGACTGCTTACGCTTCAGGATAGAACGAAGGGCATATCAGGATTTAACAGACAAAAACCCACCTCCTTCACTTGACCTTTGCGTTCAAGAGCCACGGTCAATCTCTTTAAACGTTCCCGCAAAGCCTGGTGTCAGTCTCCAATTTCCATCATGAATTTGCAGTACAGAAATAGAATTCGCGGCTCAGTTTTCGACAGTCATGCTGATATCGTGCCCAAGGTTTATGGTTCTTCAGTCGTTTGAATAATATCGCCATTTTCTTACAGACCCCACTTTCATATATTCTTGAATATATTGAAAGAGTCTATCAAACTTGTTTCAGATTAATATCGGACGAATTTAGCTTTGCTTTATTATTACTGAATTCGATAACCAAAAATCGGTTTTTTATTTTTAACTATTCATAGTCCAAGTTATTATTTATTTATCGGGACAACAATTGTTACACTATACATTCGCAGAATATATGCTCTTTTATATAAACCAATTGCATAATATAAAACGGTAAACACAGCATACATACACGATAGAAAAAAAATACAATTATTAAACTTTTTTTTATGGTGAGAAAAATCACCTAATGACGAATCCCACGCTTAGGCATAGCGGGAAACAGTGTCAGACTCTTACTGACTTAACGACCCACCCCATTCCTTCTTAGCCTTCATACCAGGGTCGGACCTTAGACAAATTAAAATTTTATTTATTTATTATGATTTTATTATAATTAATACATTATTTTTGATTTATAGTAAAAACTTTGCACATTCGATAATTGACGTGGCTTAGTAGGCTGCCCAGCTTATATGCCCAGCATTGGGCTGGCCATGTCTACCGCATGCCAATCGATCGGTGGGCCAGTAAAACGCAAAGCATGTGCCCTGAAATCACATGACGGGGTCGCGGCAGACCAAGAAGTTGATGTGGTGGGACGGCTTAGATGTCTTTCTTGGGAATCGGCTGGAATTTTCTCACCAATGTCAGCCCCATTTTATGTCCAGGTCATTACGGTCCATTCTAGGTTGCCAGGATAAGATAATTATAAGAACTGATCATACACTTGTAATAAGCAATAAATGAATTTGAAACAGAAAAAAAAGAGATCGTGGAATACGGTAAGGCCACTGGTTGTATGTAATAATATTATGTATGTGATTTATTTTATTTATTTTTTTACAAAAAAGCATATACTCGTAATAAATAAATAATCATATATAAATATGAAATACGAAATATAATTTATTTAGAAATTACATTGCACTTCATGTTCGAGTACAAAGTGAGATAAAATAGAACCCAATAGAGCTCTTTATCATGTTAAAAGGTTCGTATAACAAAGTCTGCGGCTTTTCGTTCCTGTTTCCTCACATTATTAGCGATTCTATCAAATCTCAACAGAATTTTGGTGAGTTTGTATTTTATTTCAGCACCGCTAAAAGATTGAATGTTTACATCAAGTATGAAAATGTTAATGAGAATTGTTTATTTTATATGAGTACAGAAAGGCCGTGAACCCGAGGAAACATTTGAAACTAGTTACTGCCAGCGGTTTCACCCGTGTAGATGTAGACAATATTAGCTTAGTATAGCATATCATCAGTCTTATAATGTTCCTACTACTGAGAGTCAGGTCTCCTCTCTAGGAGAGAGAATCGGCCGTAATAACCACGTGCGCCCAGTGCGGGTTGGTGAATGTCACACGTCTTAAAATTTTTGGTTCTATGACATGCCGGTTTCCTCACGATGTTTTTCTTCATAGTCTTGAGAACAGTGGCGATGGAATTAATACGATCTACAACTCGTAAGTTGGGTTGCTACTGGGCCACCACTTGTCTCAAGAAAAAAGATTTTTGTAAGGGAATATAGTTCCGGATAAAATATTGACGATAACGGTTTTTAGAACATCATGTAATTAGAACGTCACTCTACTCAGGTTTTGGAATAGGCTGTCGAACTTGAACCCAAGTCGATTTTATGATCGCAATTTGAGCACGTCTATCGATTTTCAGACTGTATAGAAATATATGGTATTGTAAAAATGGAAAGCTGGTTTTAGAACGGTAAAATATCTTCATGGAATACAAAGAGACAGAAGCTAACTTAGTGACTAACCTAGGGTCAGTTCACACTGAGACGCGAGGCGACGCTACAATGCAGGAAGAGGCTAGTGATTTCGCGCTGCACCGCACGGCGCGGCACCGCGAGACGCATGGTAACGTTGCGAGGCCCGTAGTAAAATCGTTGGCAACACGACCAGTGATGCACCGCTGCGTCGCGCTACGCCGCAAGGCGTCATGAGGCGCCGCGCTACATGGAGCAACGTATTCTAAATTCTCACAATGAAATGTGTATCTTTTCGCGTAGTAAATAAAGTTCTATTTTGAGTCACTTTATTAAAATGTGCTTGCCGCGTCGCGTCACGTCGTGTCTCGGTGTGAACTGACCCTTGGTTAGTCACTAAGTTAGCTTCTATCTCTTTGTATTCCATGAAGATATTTTACCTTTGTAAAACCAACTTTACTTTCTACAATACCATATATTTCTATACAGTCTGAAAATCGATAGACGTGCTCAAATTGCGATCATAAAATCGACTTGGGTTCAAGTTCGAGAGCCTATTCCAAAACCTACGCGACACACTTAAGTACATAGTTACAATTTAATCGTCTGCCTGGTCTGGGTTAGTAACGTTGATGAGTTGTCATGATCTAAGCTTATGTCCTTACGGTAGTTATAAGGTACATTAGTGTTGGAAAAGATTATGGTTGTAAAAATTAACTGTTACGTTCTTTAAGAATTGCTAGACTGTTTTTTTTTGACACAGGATCTAATTAAATGGATTAGCGACTAGGTAGCGTAACACGAGTTCGAACCAATTTTTTTCTATGTCCTACAGATAGCTACGAGTATTCGGGGTCTAGGGTAGGTTTCACTTTTTTTATCATATATGTCTACCTACATGTGGTTTCTGCATTGTGTGTGTATATACTCGTATATTATATGTCAAATAAAATATTTTTCTTTCTTTCTTTAGTTGTCTTTTGTATGCGGGTTGCCATGATTGTGAACGTTTCGGCAACACACGAGTATTTTCTCCATGTAGGAAAACTTTTTTTTAATAAAAAAAACCAATGGTGCATTTTTATAAAAAAAGTTACTACATTTTTTCTTATTTCATATAAACTAATGCTTGACTGCGATTCGACCTAACGGTAAGCAGTAATACAATCGCCTATTTACTATAGCGTTGAAGACACCCAAATTATAATCGGATGGTAATTTACGCAGTAAAAACGACGAAGCAAAACGCTTAATTCGAACCGAAGAGATTTCACAACGTGTCCGATGACATGCATTATTATAGTGGCAGTTAAATGTAAAGTTAATGGTGTTATTTATTTTAATTCTGTTTTGAGACACTCGACTTCTACCGCGTGTATTTTTGAGACACGCTTGTGTTTCATATCTAGAGTTCACAGGTTATTAAACAACATCATCAGTACTTTAAACAGTACCTTAAAACATTATATAAAGGTAAAACTGGTTTGAACGATAAAAAATGTGATACTTATATTTAAGGAGACCTCACTGTTATTAATTGGTTTTAAAGTAAATACTACGTACTATATGAACCGACTGATAATCGGTTTTTTTTTATGGTAAACCTGCTTCATTCAACATTCTAGTAAATGTACTAGAATGATTACTGACGCAGGTGTACAATATGATACTAATTTAAATTAGATCCCACTCAATACGAATACGAGAAAGCCTTATGCAAAATTTCACGCTCCTAGGCTCAGTAGTTTTGAATGTGTATTGATATGACAGTCAGTCAGTTTCTACTTTTATGTATATAAATAATCTTTTTTTTTTCTCTCATAAGATTTTGCTGTACCCTGCAGGGTCCATAATTACTTTCATTGTTTCAACGCCTTTGATATGTACTTATAATATAGATTGCAATAAAGATTTGAGACATTAATAATTTACACTAAAGTCACTTTTTTATGGTGGGCAAAAATCATCCAATGACGAATCCCGCACTTGGGCGGAGCGAGAAACAGTGTCAGACTCTTACTGACTAAACACCCACCCCGTTCGTTCTTTGCCTTTCACACTGGGGCCAAGCTTTCGTTTCAGAAAGAGACCCTGGGCCCCAGTAGGCTTCAACCCTTTTGCAGAGTCGATACGCCAACCCTTTTGCAGAGTCGATACGCCAACCTTTTTGCGGAGTCCCTACGTCAACCCTTTTGCAGCGTCCCTACGATACTAAAGTCACTTTGGACATTCATAAAAAAAGTCAGTTAATAACACAATTCAAATGCAAATTCGAGCAAAATAAACGGAATATTCGCATTACTGAATAATCGATATTGCTTTTCGAGCCCCTTTTGTGTTGGCTACCATGTGTCAGCTGCCATCGGGCGTATATCAAAACTCTGAACGATCACTAAGAAATAGAAAGGAAAATCTTATTACGTTGATATAATATATTGGGGGAGCTTTATTATGTTTCATTGTGTGTTCAGATTAATCGAGAAATAAGATGGGTAAATAATGTTGTAATTTAGGTATCATTTTTTAGGTGACTTGACCGGGGTTGTTGTTACTTCCTTACAATATAAGGAGATTGTATTTTCAATTAATAAATAATAATAAAATTTATTTAGGCCACGTTACAAAATTATCTTAAAAAAAAAAATAAACAAAATGCATATCAGTAACAGTTAGTTACCAGAATTATTACAATGACCCCCAAACTAGGCGTTGCCTGTATCTTGGAGACCGGGATTTGAACCGGAATTGTTGTAACTCTTTTTTTTAATTGCTATAAACTAGTGCTTGATTGCAATCCCACCTAATGGTAAGCAGTGATGCAATCGTTGATGGCGAGGCGCACTAGTTTATTAAGAGCCTATTCGCTCTAGCCTTGAAGAAACATTAATTATAATCGGACGGAAAGACTGCTGCCGGCAAACTGTTTCAGTCCCTCGATATACGCGGTATAAATGACGAAGAAGAACGCTTAGTCCGGACCGTAGATGTCTCAACATATACCCCATTTTTCCCCAAAAGTAAAAATGAGTTCTGAGAGATATTAGATAATCAATACCACCATCTTAGTTATTAGTTGCTTACTTCTTAATGAAACAGCTAGATATCACGCCCGCTAATTATATTTTAATCAATGTTCCACTTAAGTTATATGAAATACCTAGTCCATTACATACAATAAAGAACAAAATCGGCTAAATAAATGTATTACTAAAATAATAGACTACACTTTATATTGCAAAAAATATTTCAGTTAACATTTTCTCATTCAAAATGTCACGCCATTTGTACAAATCGGTTTTACCATTTTTGTAGTCAAATGGTAAATGCAAACAAACCTTTAGAAGCTGAAGGTTTAACAAATGTTTGACTGGTAAGCTTGCCATGAATGCTAATATTTTTGTTAACGTTGTATGTAGACTATATTAATAGTGATTATGTCTGTGTGTGTAGTCTTTGATTGTGCTTATGTTTAGGAGGATAAACATGACTCTCTGTATTTAAATACGTTTATATATACAAACCGACCAAAAATTCCACCACTGGAGGGTATAGAATCATGTACTAGATATATGGTATTCGTTTTCGTTAATATGTCAATAACACCTTGTATAATTATTGTATATATCCTACAACACTAACACAACGTCGTCTAGTTCCAAGCTAAGCAGAGCTTGTGTTATGGGTAAGCATGTACCCTTGCATCTTCTAGGAGCTCTACACACTAATATCTTGAACTATAATTTAAGAAACGGAGAGCACAGTCCGGACCAAGTACAGTAGCCGACGGCGCACACTGTTCCCGTGCGCCTCAAGTTGTCAGCAAATCGTAGGAATCCTGTAAGAGGATCAAAACCTACTGAGACCTAGGCTTCATGTCTGAAAGAAGGCTCTGGCGCTAGTATAAAGGCTACATAGGAAAAGGGTAAGTTGTTTAGTCAGTAAGAGTCTGGCACTGTTTTCCGGTGTGTAAGGTGGACCGATGACCTGGTCAGGGTTGCTGGAAGCCGATGGATGCGAGACGCACAGGACCGGTCTTTGTGGCGGCGCTTGGGGGAGGCCTATGTCCAGCAGTGGACGTCTTTCGGCTGAAATGATGATGATGATGACTGTTTTCCGTTCCGACCAAGGGTGGAATTTGTAATTAGAAGAATTTTACTCACTATATAAACAACTATATCTTCAGTTAAAAATTTAACAGTAACATAATTAAAAGAACAAATTCTCGCTCCCTCTCTAATACTTATGGAGCTCTACTATTTTAATATTAATATTTTACAAGAGGCGAAGCCTGAACATAATACAAGCAATTTAGAGTGTTGAACTGGCCTCATTAGTAATGTTAGTTATCTCATTTGACAGATTCTATCCACTGAGTAGAATGTAATATCAACTTTCTGGATTGGTTGATATTTTGGTGGTATTAGTTTATTTAATAGTTTTATTTTGGTTGCTTTTTAAACTACACGACTTTAGTTTGGTTAGGGTTTTATAGTTTAAAGAAGAATTCTTCGAATACTGTCATTAGAGATAGAATAGAAAGAAAATAGCCCCTAGCCATGTTACAATCGTTTCGTTTGGAGTTAGCGCTTGTAGATAGCCACGCCTCCAATTCCTTTGTTGAGATGAATGGAAATGGAATTGGAGACGTGGCCAACTAAAAGTTAACTACGTTAATAACGTTAACTCTAAAAGATTCGATTATAACTTGTCTAGGAGGGTAGGTGTGCGAACGCCGGCGTTTGCTAGAGATTTGAGTAAATATTTCTATAAGAAGAGAAAGCTAAGTTGATTTAATCTAAAAAATTAAAATAAAGTAGTAGGCACTTTTTTTAAGTTGCATGTTAATGTTAAACATTTTTTATTAAAAAGGCATTATGTCCAGTACTTATATGAAATCGATTTACAAAAAAAATGTTTTTGCAAAACTACGGCTAACTGTTTCTGAATTACAATGCAATGCCGTGATGACAAATACCTATTAGGAAATAAGTAGAAAAAGAACAATTCCATGTATTTGCCAATTGTAGTGAGCATGCGAGATGCCAATAACGATTGCACACAGCTCTAAGTATCGCCCTGATGGTACGCGAAAGCCGGGCTATCGGCAAATAGTATTGATTGTAGGTACTACAGCCCACCACAATGCGTAGCCGACTGTTTATTTATCATGCACGCTCATTGGCTATTATTAAACCTTTAAATTGGTCTAATATTACTAACCGAATATGACGATGTTTTGGTTTTGGTCAAAATACTCGTAGGAATCGTTTTACTCGCTTGCAGTGGGTTAACCGTCTTTTGCTCGTGAAAAAAGTTATCTCTTTAGAAAACTACCATATCTACCATGGGATCTGAAGGCAACCGTCCTTGCACACATATACGACTAGCGCGTGCGAAACTCCGCTGCCGTGACAAGCCAGGCCTTGGTTTAGGCTATGGTCCTCAGCACGGAGGAGTGGCAAGCAGTCGCCGCCTTCTGCGAGGCAGTAATGCTAGCAAAGGAGGAGGCCGACCGCATCAGGCAAAGGCAACGGCGCTCTTGCCAAAGTTGCCGCTGGTGCGACTCCGATCCTGTTTTGCGGTCACCGTAGACGTTTTTCTTTATTCTTCAATCCGGATCGATCCCAGGTCGTCGACGGCGCGCACTGTTTCTACGCGCCTCAAGGAGTTATCAGCAGTGGCGGATTTGCCCTAAGGCCCAGTAGGCCCGGGCCTAGGGCGGCCGGATATAAAGGGCGGCAAATCGTGCAAAAAAAAAAAATTGTAATGGGTGCGACGGCAGTGTGAAGCTGGTGGCAATGGGCGCGACTCTGGAGTTGGACAGGCACTATATTTAGATAGTGAAAAAGGTCTCACTCAATCTCTAATTCTCCATACCTACCTACATAAATAAAACGTACCAGAATCAAGTATCATTACGTTTTTTTTTACAATCAATAAAACATCAATTTGAACATCAATTGAATGGATCGTTGACACAAAAATTCGAGAGGGTCATCAATGCATGGAAAATCTTAACACCGCGATTCAGAAAAATGACGTATTTGCAGAACGTCATCTATGGGTAAATGGATATAACGTCCGTAATGAAAGTTGTGGTAGCGGCATTTGACTTTTTAGTAATTTTATAATATCTCCGAAACTGTATGACCAATTGACACACTAGACCAGTGCAGATAGCTTTTGAAAGGGAACATAATAGTAGTAGAATGAAACCCATTGGAAAAGGAAGATAATATAGCAAAAATTTAAGGAAAAATAAATTACGGTCGGTCTGAGGTCGGGAAGTGGATGGGTGTGCGGTTTTAAGGGTAAAAAATGGTTTCTTTCGATTTCTGGCAAAACTATTGGTTTTATGGAAAAATGTCTGATAGCAAACTTGTAGGTCATAAAAAGATCTACCATTTTTGTATTTACACTTTTTCACACAGCTTCAAAATCTGTGTGAAAAGTCCAGAAAATTTAATTTTTATCTCCTTTAAAAATTACTTTTTTTTTCACAAAATTTGGTGAAAAGTTTCCTTTTCATGTCCCAAACTTACTATATTTTTTTTTTATTTAAAACACACCCATCCACTTCCCGACCTCAGATCAACCGTAATTTATTTTTCCTTAAATTTTTGCTATATTTTCTTCCTTTTCTAATGAGTTTCATTCTACTACTATTTAGGTCCACTTTTTATCGTTAACAGTGCTAATTGCATTGGACTATACTGTAAACGGCAAATCTTATCTGTATAATGTCCTTGTGAGAGTGAGATGATTTATTTTGATCAGAATTAATATTTGTTGCATAAATAATCAATCAAACTTAAGGAAGCTGAAAAAAATCTTTTTTGAAACAATTAAACAGAAGAAAACGATAAAATATAAAAGATAGACGAGTTTTGTAAAACATTTATTTTATTAAAAATAAAACCGTTTTAAATGTTTTATTTAAATGTCCAAAAATATTCTAAACTAGCTTTATAAGCTAATACTTTTAGTTAAACAGTTTACGGAATCGATTAAAAATGGGAATAAAGTAATTCATGAATAATGTGTCTAGTAATGATGAGTGCTGAGAAAGGGGGCGGCACGTAGCCTGGGGCCTACAGCGGCCAGGACTGCAAATCCGCCACTGGTTATCAGCAAACTGTAGGGGAGGCGATCAAGGTCGAAGCCTCCTGGGACAAAAGGTTGATGCGAAACCGTATTATCGGGGCCCTGGGATCAAGGCAAGGAGGGAATGGGTTAAGTTGTTTAACCAGTAAGAGTCTAACACTGTTTCCCGCTCCGCGGAATTCGTCATTCCATGATTTTTACCTACCATAAAAAAAAACACTATACCCAATTCCTGAAAATAATTTTAAAGTCGAACAGCAATTTGTCATATTATCAAATTTCACGAAACACATACTTATTAACAAAGCAAGGTTTAACAATAAACTTGTTTCCCAGAACTTGAATAAAATACGCGTACTTTATTATAGTTCAGACATTCTGAGTATTATGACACATGCAATGATTTAATTATACGAGTAAGTACGTTCATAATTTCTGTAATTATCAACTTGGCTAATAATACGCTACAGGTGTGTTTTAGCAGTACACATTTATCAAAAGCCAACTAGATTCTAGACACGCAAAGGGTTATTTGGTTTTATAAATAAAATGAACAGGTAGGCATAATTGTTTTCATTCTAATGTAGTTATAATAAGCCAAACTTATCAAGCATAAAGCATAGCATAATTAGCTTTTTAATGTTCCCACTGCTGGACCTCAGGTTTTCTCTGTTGGGAAGAGAATTGACCGTAATCTACCACGCGGGCTCAGTGTGGGGTGGTTGATTTCACATCTTCGGTTTTCTCACGATATTTTGGCGCACGATATTTGACATACAATAACATTGCATCAACCTTATTAAGTTTCCACTGCTAGGACTTAGGCCCTCTCGGTTGGAAAGGGAATAGGCTATAATCGACCACGCGGGCCCAGTGCGGGTTGGATGAAAAATGTTGAGCAGCATATTTTAAGTTGTACGTGTTTGTGTTGCTGGAAACAATTTATCCTACTTTACTTTTTGGCTTTATACGGTTTACCTATCATCCGTATCAATTTTTATTGCAAAATTCTTATACTTTGTTTAGTAAAATGCAGATATAACAAGTAATCAATACGTTATATCTGCATTTTCTGCAAGAACTTGTCTCAGCTGCTGTAACATTTGAATACTACAATAAAATTCGCTGTTCTATTTTGCGGAGATCGCGCCTATTTCAATAAAATTTTACAGGGTAAATGAGACTGATTTTCATAATTTTTGCCGGCAAGAAGATTTCTTGCAAAGACGGCTGAGCGTATAAATAATTTAAACCCATAAACGTCGAATACTGACTGGACATGAACCCAATACATGTACAAACTACTTCATCCGGAGCTATAAGTCTTATACTCTCGATCCACCTTAAATATGCAAACGTCGTGTTGATATATACGCTAATAAAAATAAGTTATAGGCAAATTTTACTTACTTTGGAATTCTAAAAAGATTGCATTATTAAGTAAATGGAGGCAATATGTTTTGTCTTAGAAAGTCTTCAAAATATTTATTTAAAGGGCTAGTCAAAGAGTCAGTAAAACGTTTAAACATATACAGGTTTTTTTTATGATGGCAAAAATCATCGAATGACGAATCCCGCTCTTGGGTGGAGTGGGAGACAGTGACAGACTTCTGCTGACGAAACGACCCGCAGTTCCTTCTTGCCTTAGTTACAGGGCTCCGGTGTTCCTCTTTCACATCAACCCCTGGCTTCAGAAAGCTTCGACCCTGTAGGAAACGTATACAGGGTAAAGATCGTTATTAGTCAGACATTGTTCGAATTTCAAACGTGACAATTTTGAATTTCGGTAAATCTACAATCAATGTAATACATAAACTTGTAAGGTTTAAGGAAATAATAAGGGTTTTTTTTCTTACTTTTATTTAATACATCCTAATTAAGGGTTTTTGATTAAATGATAAATGATAAATAAATGATAAATGATAAATTATCTTTATTTTGCAAGTAGGTTTAAAAAACACTTTTACACGTCATTTTTTTTATGCTAGATGAGTCCGGTGTTTCCTAGCGGACTACCCTGAGAAGAAACACCGAAACAAACTCAGGGGTCAAAGTCTCTTTTAAAGTCCATACAGAAAATATGTATTGGTCAAATCACATAAGAACCATGCAGATTTGTCTGAGATGGTCTTTTGAAGAAAGATCCATACAAATTTGAGTAGACCTGTCCAGTCAGTGCAAGCATTTGTCAGTATTCGCAAAGCTCAACTCAGGACTACTAAGGAGCTCAACACGACCCGACGAACAATACCAAAGGACATTTGAGTAGGTCGTCAAATACTCAAATTGCCAGACATACGCTAAATTTACTAAAGAGACAGAAACAAAAAAGAAAATACATATAGCATAATCCACATAGTCCTCATGTTCACAAAAAAAATATATATATCGATGTCTCCCACGTAAGTTGTTGTAACCCCAAAAATGCAATTTTACAGGAGAGCGTTTTAAAGATACTTTTTGCGATACAAGCCACATTTTTCAAAGAATCTTTTTGAAATTCGGTATGAGCGTATAGTTTTTAATATGTTATTGTTTTCTATATGTCATTACGTTATAATTTTAACGGTTTCTTGAATTTTGTTGTTACAACTGTTTACCGCGATATGAGTTCCTCACAAAATGTTGTAACTATCACTTACATTATTATACACGGGAGTTCAAGAACCGATTTGGATCATATCTGATACTTACATGAATTTACGTCGTATACAAATAAAAAAAAGGTGTGGTATGTGTATCATTAATTGATATAATAAAATAAATACAATGTTTTTTCAGCCTAATTTCATTTAGGACGATACCTTTTCGTTGATACGTTACCGAAATACAAAAAAAGCAGAATATTTTCAATCAAGTATTTCAAAATTTTACATTTTAGGGTTTAGAGTTTAGAATAAGAAACGATATTTTAAAGATTAGGAAAACATTAAGGATTAAGATTAAAAATCATTTTAATAAATCTTAAATAAAAATGTAAGCTTTTTCTAAATTTAAATTATATTTTCAATTAATTACATCGTCCTTTAACCAAATTTTTACTACAGTTTAAATAATCAAAACTCAAAAAAGTCTCGTAACCAAAATGATTAAGAAAATTCTATTAACCAATAAGATTTAAAAATAGGTAAACCATCATCATGTTCCTATCTTAGTCCAATGTGATTTGGAGTCGGTGGAACAAGCTTATTCTTCTATTTTGTCGTATCACCCGTCTCACTATCACTTTGTAATCTTTTCCTCTCTCCATTTTTTCAAGTGACTATACTTGTAGCTGTAATATGCTTTATTCTTCTTATTTTCGTAACCATATCCAAGACAAACGATAGGTAAATAAGTAATGTTTAATAACTTACACTGAATCTAGAAAAGCCCGCAAATATTAAGTTTTGCTCGTAATATAAGTACAATAGAGGGATTATTTCCCGACCCTAAAAAGCTGGTTTCATGCACCTAACTGGTGTATTCATATCATCAGCATTTCGGCATCTTAAGGTATTATTGCCGAAAGAAGTGGACCTTACAGTCTGATAAAACATAATATTGAATCTTCAGAACAAACTGGTACCTCTTTTATTTTTACGATATTATGATCTTTCAGATCTCATTTTCTCTGTGTACCCTTTAGGCAAAAGCTATACGTTATTACTTTATACACTAAAAGTTTAAACCTCTGTCTTAATATAACATTAGTGAATTTAATCAAACATAGTGTGACTCAACTTGCAATCAGTTGAAAAGACTTGAAATGGTAACAAACGATGGTTTTGACAAACCCAGAATTTTTCACAGGCTATTAAAAATCTCTTTGATCTGGTATTAATACTGCTGTTGGTATATCAAATTTAACTAACACCTTATTAAAAACTTAATCACTTATAGAAATGGGGAAACTGTTGTTTATACACGTCTAAAGTTTGAAGTTTCAGTGACGGCAACAGACAATTTATTCTTATTTACTTATGTCTCACAATAGTATCAGCAAAAATTCTAAGCTTGGCTCTCCTATAACTAAATTAGCCATAGTTATACATCGTTTTTTCTGTCACCTTTTTAGTTAAATTCATTGAAATAGTGCTTACAGCAGACTCAATAGACCAATTTTCCTACTGGCTGTTTTTGATATTTTACTAGAAAGGTTTTTCTTTGACGATTGACCTTTTTGAAAAATCTCTAGTCTTTAAATGTGTATTTTTTTCATTACCTTTTTCAAACGCTACTTTATTCAATCTAATCACTGATAGTAGACTTAGCTTGAAGATTTCAACAGTGCAGAAACATGCAGGTGGTGACTAAGGTAAAAGTTACGAACAATGTTTTTTGATTTGGGAAACTAGCAATAAACACGAGCAAGAAGGAAAGTCCTGGTGAGTTTTAAAAGCAACTTTTACTGATTAAAACTCACATGTAATCTTTCGGTGCCTTTTGTGTCCTAAACCCACATTTCCTCGACACGACCTGGATGCCTTCCTTGATACTTGGTACGATAAAGCGAGTAACCGAGATAACTGGAAAGAATGGAGGGAGGCCTTTGCCCAGCAGTAGGACAGTATAGGCTAGCTATAATAATAATGATATAATATAAACAAAAATGGCTATAACAGTCGTAATCCAAATGGTTATTATACTACACAGCAATGAAATACGAGTAAGTGAGCAGTTTCAAGGTCCAAAATTCCAAATATGCCATCATCTGTTAATTTAGTCATTTAAAACTTATCAGATTCATTGAAAATGGTTACCTAGAATGACTCTGACTTCAGTGATATTCATAAAACACTCCCTGAAAAATACATACAACGTACTTATTTCAAACGAATAGCGACGTAAATCGTTGTATGTGATGTTACAACTTACTTTTACATATCTAGCATCGAAGTAAAATGTTTTACGTATCACTTAACGTAAAATAATTTTAAAATTAGCGACGTAAATTGTTGTATGGGATCAATACCATATTTTAAATGGTTATCATGTTAATTAAAGATAAGATTAAGCGAAATAGTAATTACTAGAATATTAAATTAACGACGTAAAAATTGCGTGAGAGGTGCAACTGGCACCGAATTCCAGCGTAATCTGTGATATGTGTTACATACAACGGACGCACGTGCGCTTTTCCCCGTTGTAAACCATTGCAAGTAATAAATACTACAGTCTACGCCGGAATCGTTCGAAATATACAACATTATACGTTTCAAAAGTACCTTAAATAATAGGTTTTTTGAACTTTTTGTTTTTTTGTAGGATAGTTTACATAAAATTAGACACTTTTACATAAAAAAACCAAAATCGCCATTTTGTGGGTTACAACAACTTACGTGGGAGGCATCGATATAGTTTACAAATGTAAAATTTTTAAAAATAAACATTAATGTCAAATCGAGAGAAGATAATAATAATAAAAACAAAGAAAACGTTACAACAGTTAAAGTGAGTACTGGAGCAGGTCAATCCCAAGCCTTTACGTCCTCAATATAATCCTTTACACTATAAAAGGCTTTTTGGCAAAGTTTACGCTTAACAAAGGCTTTAAGTTTATTAAGGCTTAGTTGTTGGATATTACTAGGAAGTTTATTATAGAAGTGTATACATTGGCATCTAAATGAGCCCCCTATTTTTTTGAGCCTGGTAGCAGGAACTACATATTTATTTTTGTTTCTAGTATTAAAATTATGAACATCACTGTATTTTTTAAACATACATTTATTTTTATGTGCATACAAAATATTCTCGTAAATATACTGCGATGGGACAGTCATTATATTTATATCTTTATTTACTTTATTGAGTTGAAAAAAAAGAGATTGATTTAGAATACAATTTATTAATCTTCTCAAGGCTGAATAACAGTATTATATATGGAGTGACTGCATATCTGACCTCCACAACCCAGTAACTGGGACTATAATCCATTTTGGTAAGACAGTATATTATACAGGGTGTTTGGTGCATCGTTTGCCAAATTGATTTGGCCGACAGGATAGATCATTTGCTATATCTTCAGCCCCAATAAATCATTCCTTGCCACACCGGTTTTTTTTAAACATGTTTTTAATTTTTATTCTGAAAAACACCGGATTTCAACATTTAAGCTTACATAAATAAAAAAGTTATTAGGCTATCCAACAAAATTTATTTTTATATTTAAGTGTACTGTTGTATGGTTCTATGAAATCCAAAATTACTTGCTAGTAACGTGTAGTTTTTCTATAAAAAACCTACAAAGTGTATGGGATATGACAAAATAATTTTAAAACTCAACTTTAAATTTCTATAAAAAAAAAAACTACAAGCGTTGGAGATCTTCGAATTTTCCGAAAAGTTCTCTAGTTAATGCCCTTTCCAACGGTGTGCAATATGCTAAAAAAAACCTTTTATTGACTTCACTAATTGGCTAAATGTAAAAAGACAGAGCTCATTTCAGAGACGATTCAGTGTGTACTTTTGGGCAGGAGTAATTGCAAATCATGTGGTAGGACCGCACTATTTACCTGATAACCTCAACGGGGATAATTATCTTGAATTTCTTCAAACAGAGTTGCCCTTATTGTTATCTGAACTGCCAATTTTCAATGAAGACAGGTCTTTTGTCTTTCAACATGACGGTTGTCCCGCTCACTGGCGATGAACTGTAAGGCATTCCTAAATGACGCATTTCCAGACTCGTGAATTGGGAGAGATGGCCCTATTCCATGACCTCCACGTTCACCAGACCTAACTCCGCTGGATTTTTATGTCGGGCCAAAGAACTGGTTTATGCGACGGAAGTTGAGACGAGAGATGATTAAGTGTAACGTATTGAGGCGGCTTTTGTGACCGTTAAACGGAGCAGTGGTGGCCGAGTGGTAATGGCCCCGTCTTACGAGTTTGTAGGTCGCGGGTTCAAACTCAGCCAGGCGCATTACTTTGTGTAATTTATTTCATCACCACTGCTCTCAAAATGGTGAAGGAAAACATCGTGAGGAAACCGGCATGTTCTAGAACTAAAAATTCAAAGACATGTGACATCCACCAATCCGCACTGGGCCCGCGTGGTGGGTCAAGGCCCATTCTCTCTCCTAGAGAGGAGGCCTGTGTCTCAGCAATGAGAACATTAAAAGGCTGATGATGATGTGACCGTTAAAGCAGATATTCATCTTCGAACTACAACTCGAGATAAGAGAAAGATGTCGCGCATGTATACGAAACAATGGCACCCAATTTGAACTAGATTTGTGATTTTAGTACCTGCTTGTGAAATAAATTTTTATTTCAATTTTGAGGAAAGTTAATAACCTTTGTAAAAAAAAAATAATGTGCGTAAAAATGAGATATCAATATCTACCTACTTAGAGCAAGTTATTTTTTTTTTTTTTAACTTCTTAGTGCATTTACCGTAATATCAAATATCAGCCTTTTGTGATTTGAGTGCACATTTAGCCAGTTAGTGAAGTTAATAAAAGATTTTTTTTAGCATATTGCACACCGTTGGAAAGGGCATTAACTAGAGAACTTTTTGGAAAATTCGAAGATCTCCAACGCTTGTAGTTTTTTTTTTATAGAAATTTAAAGTTGAGTTTTAAAATTATTTTGTCATATCCCATACACTTTGTAGGTTTTTTATAGAAAAACTACACGTTACTAGCAAGTAATTTTGGATTTCATAGAACCATACAACAGTACACTTAAATATAAAAATAAATTTTGTTGGATAGACTAATAACTTTTTTATTTATGTAAGCTTAAATGTTGAAATCCGGTGTTTTTCAGAATAAAAGTTAAAAACATGTTTAAAAAAAACCGGTGTGGCAAGGAATGATTTATTGGGGCTGAAGATATAGCAAATGATCTATCCTGTCGGCCAAATCAATTTGGCAAACGATGCACCAAACACCCTGTATATCATATTTTAAGATATTTCGCTACTTTATTACAAGTACCTACTCTGTGTTTTTTAGGCGCGGTAATAACTCTGACTTACGAGTTGTAAGTCAAATCTAAACATTAGTTTGACGTTGTCTAATTTTTTTTTTTTTTTTTTTTTCTTCTTGATTACGGCCCATTTCCTTTTCTACATAGGAAGCTTAGTTCCCCGTAGTGGGAGAATTATAAGGAAGCTAACGACAGTCAAAGATTTACAAATGACAGTATAAATACCGGAAAAAATTGAGCAATGGGTAGCTCGCCGTCCAATCGTCTGGTAACCGTCCGGACCAAGCCCAGTCGTCGACGGCGCGCACTGTTCCCGCGCGCCTCAAGGAGTTGTCAGCAAACCGTAGGGACCCTGCAAAAGGGTCGAAGCCAACTGGGGCCATGGGTTCGCGTCTGAAAGGAAGGCTCTGGCCCTGGTGTATATGGCAACGTTGGAATGGGGTAGGTTGTTTAGTCAGTAAGAGTCTGACACTTGTTTCCCGCTCCGCCCAAGGGTGGGACTCGTCATTGGACGATTTTTACCTACCTAAAAAAAAAAAAAAAAAAAATACCGGAGAAAATAATAAGGTCGTCGCCAAAGCATTTAATCATCGTATGTCACTAAATACTATAATTGTTATCATAAAAGTGAGTAAATGGACACGAAATCGGGCTCTGGTTCCGTCCTAAGCTACAAAATATAATGAACTTTAATCCCTTACTACAAAGACCATAATTGAGTGTAAAACGTCTAAGAGGATCAAAAGCTTAGCACCGCCAGTATTTGACTCTCTCGGAAACGAAAGGGTTGGAATTTCGGCCATTATGTTTAATTTTTTTTGTTGTCCTTTCTGTTTTGGGAACATTTTAATCCTAAATACACTTTTACTGTCTTATGTCAACGGTTGTGATAAAATTTAATATACCTTGTGATAAGTAAGTTTGCCCGAGTTGTGGCCGAGTGGTAAAGGCCCCCGACTTCCGAGTTGTAGGTCGTGGGTTCAAATCCAGACAGACGCATACTTGGTGTAATTTATTTTATCACCACTGCTCTCAAATCACTAATTATCAGTCACACTATACATATACACCGTGAAATTTAAATGGTTGTTTTTCCGCGGCAGAATGACTTGCCATAAGGAGTACTTTTGAAGCATACAGAAAAAATAAAAAAATAAAAAGTTTTTTTTTTATAAATAATTATTAAAAATATTTATCAACTCAAAAAAGCGAAAACAATAGTAACATTAGACGTAATTTGTAGGTACTACTAGAGTCGCATGAGCAGCTCACCGTCAAAGGAAACCGGTTCATTAAATATTTAAACCAAAATAAGCTCTCGCACGTTGTGATACGTCATAATTAGTTTGCACTCTACAGGTCCATTTTTTGTTTTTAATATTTTATTTCTTTATCAAACGTTTGTATTACCAAGACACAACCATTTCGCTGAGGGAAAACAACCATTTAAATTTCACGGTGTAGATATATACTGCATCAGCAAAGCCAACGAGGACGCCATAGACATGGCTGGAATTTAGCATCTACCCATATTCATTTTAGGCAATGAAAATGTTTAATTCGAACCAACCTTAGGCTTTCTAAAGTCAATAAATCTTAATAGGTCAAGTAATTTAATAATTGTTAACTTACAACCAATATTGTAGCGACGATAGATTGAAAATACAGGGTAAGATTTAAATGGCTGTTGATTTCGAATAGGAGTAAATTAATTTTAGAGTTAGAAAAAAAAGTACTTTATTTTTTTATTTTATTTTTACGAGTCGATAGTGTTTTATGTACCGGATCGACCCTCCAAGGGATTTATTAGATATTATTTATCAGCTTTATTGTACACCTCACAATATGGACAAGATTTACATTAAAAAAAACGAAGTGTACAATGGGCGGTCTTATCGCATAGTGCAATTCCTGACAGACAACCTTAGGATGGACTAAACGAAAGGAGATACTATCAAAATTTAACGGTGTATTATGCGTGAAACTATCAACGATTTATAAAAATCACAAACGTTACTTATGACCAGGAAGTCACAAGTGAGTGGTTATAATGGGAATCGATATATGCTACTATGAAAATGATAGACCCAAACCTTGAAATCATCTGCAAAATTGTTACAGTAACATAGTAAAGCATTGGCTTTACAATGTTCCTAGAGCTGAGACTCAGAATCAGGAGTGGGCCGTAATTCACCGCACGGGCCCATTGCAGGTGTCTTCAGATTTTTAGTTTTAGGACTTGCTGATTTCCTCAAGATATTTTCCTTCACCATTTTGTGAGCAGTGGTGATGAAATAAATTACACAAAGTAATGCGCCTGGCTGTGTTTGAACCCGTGTCCTACCATTCGTAAGTCGGGACCATTAGAAAAAGGTAGTTAAAGGTATTACAATACAATGTAACTAAATAATGTAAATTTAACCAAATAAAATAATACCTAAGTAATTAAAAACTTTAGTTCACAAATACAACGAAGGGTAAAATGTATCGCCTTTTCTCATCAAACATAAATAGTTGCAACCGAGCCAATAAGTTGATAAAGTAAATTCAATTGTAGGTGAGTAGTTCTGGTGTACCGCGAGTGTCTGAGCCAATACTAAACAGTAGTGTTGCAATGGAAGTGTCTTAGCGGAACCAGAAACGGAAACATGTCAAAAAAATATCCACCCTTACGTTGTCGAGACACCTGCGGCCCGGACTAAGCGTTTTGCCTCGTCATTTATACCGCGTACATCGAGGGATTGGAACAGTTTGCCGGCTACAATCTTTCCGTCCGAATATAATTTAGGTGTCTTCAAGGCTAGAGTGAATAGGCTCTTAATAAACTAGTGCGCCTTACCATCAACGATTGCATCACTGCTTACCATCAGGTGGGATCGCAGTCAAGCACTAGTTTATTGCAAGTAAAAAAAAAAAATATGTCAAAAGTAAATTTTAGCGGAAACTGAAACGAAAACGGATGCAGAAACGGAAGTGTAAATAATTTGAAAAAAAAAATTAAAAATTTACAAATTTAATTCTTTATTAAGTATTAAATACCCCAAATCTAGAATAGAAATAGATATTGCAACTGAACATTTTATTAATATTTCAAATTTTAATTCTTCGTTATAAAAGTTGCGGAAACAGAAGCAGAGACGGATGTTGAAAATCGCGCGGAACTTCCGCACTTGCAGAAACAGAAACAGAGATCCGTTGCATCACTACTAAATAGTTACTAGTACTAGTACTGGCGGCAAGTTGTAGCGCGCCTCCCTCGAGAGGTTCCATTGCTTCTGGTTTACGGCCACGAGGGAGGCGGGCAGCGGAGTGGCTTAGCTTATTACTTTAGAATGGTGATAAAAAGTAAGTTGCTGGGTACGGTGTTTTTTAAGTTGTAAAGTGGTGTAGTTATATGCTTTACTCGTGTGAAAAATAAAACACTGCCTTTTGACAATGGCTTAACTTGTGTGAAAGAAAAATATGCGGTCTTTGTCACTCAGTGATAAAGTAGCATTGTCATTGTCAGTTAAAAAGTCATACGCCAGTAGAGACTGGCATATGACTTTTTACATTTGGTCTAGTTAGCTTTTGAACTAGACAATCCCAAAAAAAAAAAATACAAATCTTTTCGCTTTATAATATTCAAAGTCAAAGTCAAAATATTTTATTTCACATGGGCCTACACGGGCACTTATAAAACGTCAGAAGCTAGTGCACGGTTCCAAATTGGTCGTTTCCTATGGAGAAGAACCTTCAAGAAACTCCATGGTTACTCTTAAAAAAAAAATGGTTTCGTTATTACAGTATTTGTATGATTATGTAAGAACAGTGTAGACCAGTCAATATTTTACTCAAAAGCACAATAAAAATAATCATAATAACAAAAAAAAAATGTACGTAATGTGGTACGTGAATCCAAATTGAAGTCTTTTGTAATAATACTGAGTACTTCTTTACGGATACATATTTATCTCTTTCTTAAGTCAATAACCATGATATCATACATATGTATCTTGTTAACACATGATTAAGAAAATACTCTTTTATTTTTTTTTACTGTGGAAGGTGACCTGGGTTGAGTGAGAGGGCGTGTAGGAACTATTCTGTCTAGAACTCACCTATGTACCTTGGGTTGCCCGCATAGAGAGTCACGGCAAATATTTCGGCCATACCCGCAGTGCTAGCGGACATCGACATTATTGCGTCCTAAAAGAAGGAGGCTGAATTATTAATTTCAGTTTAGAAAAAAACTAAATAAAAGCTTGTAATAAAAGTTCTATACATTTTGTTTCTGTAGGCACATAAAATAACAACAGCAAGTGAAATTATAATAATCACAAGCCTGATAAAAGGAAAATCAGAGTAACTTACGAGAATTATTTCGACAGACTTACCTTTAAACTCTGTAGGCAGTATTTACATTATCATAACAGATTGTACACGAGCATAATAATGAAAACCTACGCTTACATTGTTTAGCATTTACTGACATTTTAACTTTATCATAACTTAATAAGAATAACAAATTATTGAACTTTACAAAGTTATGGTCAGTGACACGTGAAATGGCAAAAGTTCATTGTAAAGAAAACTGGTCAGTTCTTTATCTTACTAATATTATAAATGCGAAAGTTACGATGTTTGGATGTTTTTTACTCAGTCACGCCAAAATGGCTGGACGGATCTGGATGAAATTTGGCACAGGCATAGGATACACTCCGGAATGGGACATAGGCTACTTTTTATCCCGGAAACCCCAACCACAACCCCACAACCACGCGGGCGAAGCCGCGGGCAAAAGCTAGTGTCAAATAAATTGGCTCCAGCAGTACATGGTGGACATTCCACTGATACGTTCAAAATTATGCGTTCCAAATAAGAATAAGGTCGGTTGCCATGTTGTGACGTCACGTTAAACTGTCAAATCAAAGAAATTTGCCAAAATTGAAGAATTTAGACATAAGTAAAATTGATGAATTCTGATTGAACTTTTTTTTGTTCATAGCTGGTGATTAAATTAAATTTAAAGAATTAATTGTATTGGTCACCATAATATTGCTTCGATTTGACCGTAAAACATGACGCCACAACATGCCAATCGATCGTATTCTCATTCGAAATGCATTGTAGGTACAGCAAAAGACTGGAATTCCTTGCTGCAGTCTTTATTTCCTGATAGCTACAACCTAGGGGTATTTAAGTCAAAAGTGAATAGATTATTTCCAAGGAAGCGTACTCCGTCGGCCACATTATCGCTTACCAGCAGGTGAGAAAAAATCAAAAATTCCATCACAGAATTTTAAAATATTTTCTTTCTTATGGAACATTTCTACGCTAGGACAATATTAAAGAAATTACGACACTACTTCTGAAAGACTGCTTTTGTTTCATTCTGAGAATTTTATGAAAAAGTAAGGAAAATTATGAATTTAAAATTCCAACGCCATTTTAAAAACCACACGGGTGAGGTAAGCAAAAGTCGTGCGTGTGTTGCAAATAGAACTGCGATGCGGTAAGAATTGCAATGGCCGCCGCATATGTGCCCTATCGCCTTACACATTCTGTTGCACTACATTGTGCTAGTGTGCTGCTAAGACTTTTTAATCTTTTCTCCCACTTGGATAGTGTCAAAATATTCAATATATACATTTATTATTTATATATTAGAAATCGCCGAGTGCGATAAGGCCGATTGTATGTTTTTTATTATAAGTTTTCCTTTCAATATACTTTAGTCTTGGTGTATAAGAAAGTATTGTGCTACATAGTATGAAACAAAGTCGCTTCCCGCTGTCCCTATGTATGCTTAGATCTTTAAAATTGTGCAACGGATTTTGATGCGGTTTTTTTTTAAATAGATAGAGTGATTTAAGAGGAAGGTGTATATGTATAATAGATCCATAATATATTTAATATCACCATGCAGCACCGGTTGCTAGTAATAAATAAAATATTGTAGGTCATCATCATCTTGCATCATCATCATCATCATCATCTGCATCAACATACTTGTCAAAATACAGAACGCACACAGGTTAGTAGGTCGTAGGTTTTTTTTTATGGTGGGAAAAATCATCGAATGATTGGGCGGAGCAGGTGACAGTGTCAGACTTCTCCTGACTAAATGACCCACTGTTCCTTTCTGCCTTAGTTTCAGGGCCCCGGTGTTCCGCTTTCGCATCAATCCTTGCCCCGGAAGGCTTCGACCCTGCTGGGCCCCTAGAGTTGCTGAGAATCGCGCGGGAACAGTGCGCACCGTTGACTACTTGGGCTCGGTCCGAACCGTCACCGGATAGGCGGACAGTGAGCTAGAACCCATTGCACGCCTACGGTGGGAACACAAGTTATAGAAGGAATTTTTAAATCCGGTGGTTCTTTCGATTAGCGCGTTCAACCAAATAAAAAAACTCTTTAGCTCTATAGTAATGTAAATATGCATAGGACCACGTTATACCATTATCTCACATGATGATAAATGATTCAATTGAACAATAGTACATTATGATACAAGTGTGTAATATAGGAGGTTACCTTCGTTGTGGCTGCATTAAGACCCTGGCCGCAGCGACGGTGTCAAGAGAGGCTACGTTACAGCACTAGTGCGTAATGGTAATCAAAATGTTACAGACAGGTAACAGATGCTATTATACACCGTTAAATTTTGATCGTTTTAATCCCTTGGAGGGTCGAACTGGTCCATGAAACACTATCGATTTGTAAAGATAAAATTAAAAAATAAAGTACTTTTTTTTTAATAACTCGAATCAATTCTCGCATGAGTGAATAAATAATGCGAACCGTTAGTAGGCAGCATTCTTATGAGTAACAACATTGACGCGGTCGCTGGTCAACGTGGACTCGCAAAAAATAGCCAATCTTAGACTAAGTCCCGCCCCCGGGCGCGCGCGCCGTATACCTTGCCAATCAAACAGGGCGCGCGCGCCCCTCTCACCCCGCGCACCCCGCGCGCTAACTGCAGGGATAGTGACACGTCATGGGAGTTTCCCCCCCGGGTCAGTTTCTGTAATGACGTTATCGGAGTGCACTGTGTTATCTCGCGAATAATGGCGTCTCGGAATTACGCGTATTCCAACACACGCTCAGGGCCTCGGTCGCCAATTCAGTGTTTGACGATAATTGGATTGAGCGGGGTTGTCCAGTTGCTTGGCCAGCAAGGAGTCCGGACCTTACCCCGCTGGATTTTTATTTGTGGAGTGAAGTAAAACGTTTGGTGTACAAAAACGAGCATCAAATTCGTGAACAAATGAAAAGTGCGATAGTGGACGCCTTCGATGTGATAAAAAGTGACAGGGACACATTAGTAAAATTAAAAGACAATCTCATTAAAAGTGCAAGACTGTGTATCGAAAGGAATGGTTTGTATTTTGAATAATTATTACGTTATCGTGAAATTTAACTACCAACCGTTATTAGCATAGCTCTTTCTAAATCGTTGTAAATAATTTTGATTATTTTTAAATCATTGTACATAATTTGATTCCACATTTTTAAATACCTACACCATAACTAGCAGGCCTGTAGAGATTTATTTGTACATGTAGGTACTTACCTACCGCTTTTAGCATAATTATTTTATTAGGCATGACGTCTTATGCACAAAACAGTTATGACGGTCCGGACGGTCCTAAGCCCGTAAAAGTATGAAGGAAAATTTGGAATCAATTTATTTGTTTACCTACGCAAAAATCAGCTGTCGAGTCAATAACCTTATGCTTGATCGGGCCGTGTAGGTACCTACGCTGCCCGATACGCAACGACCGACGACGACGTAGGTAACTATTTCGTGGCGCGTAACTTTTGGTTTGATACATTTTGCGAGTATAATCTTATCATTTGCTAATTTCTTTATTTTTTATGTTACGTCGCAGTACAAGCTTGTAATGAGTAGTATTTTGTTAGTTAAACCACCGGTCCAAGGGATTAAAACGATCAAAATTTAACGGTGTATACCTAAGTTTAAAGCAATAAGAGCCACTTTCTGAGTATGTGTATTGAAAAACATATAAAGAGTTCTTATCACAAGCAAAAAAATTAATAATAAACAAATACTAGCTTCTGCCCGCGACTTCCTCCGCGGAAAATTTCTTATAGTGATAGCTCGGTTAACATCCATGTTATATATACTACATTTTGATACAAGTGCAGGAAGTTTGTCATTGCGTCCGAGGCGAAATTCGCACGAGCCGCAGGCGAGTGTGTTATGGAGCCGAGGGCTGCAATGACAAATCTGCACGTGTGTCAAACGACGTTTTTCAATACACTTACGACTTGTGAAATAAAGAAAGAAAGAAAAAAAAATTAATCGTATCTCAAACATACAGTAGAAATTTAAGAAATATTTAAATATAGCATTCAAATCTGCTCTGGTCAATTTCTAATTTCGTGGGGTCGTCCAGCGACTCTGGGGGACGCCTCGCGCCTGATTCGATAAACTAAGAAAAACAAAATAATCACCCGTGACCGTGACGATAAGGAAGGAATAAAAAAGCCCTTGTAGTGATAAACTCAAAAAAGCACTTGGGTGATATACATGCTATACTGAACCTAATAGGAGTGCGATAAGAGGCAGTTTTCGAGTAAGTGTATTGAAAATTAATTTATAGCCTATGTCACTCAGGAGTAAAGCAGTTTTCTATTTTTCCAATCGAACCATTAGTTCCAGAGATTACCCCCTACAACCAAAAAAAACAAAAAAATAAAAAAAACAAACTTTACCTCTTTATTAGTGTAGATTACTAAATATTGGTCCAGGATCTCGTTAGTGACATACAATTAACTAAACCTACTTAATTTTCTAAATGACTAAAACAACAAAGCAAAGCGCTGCCAACTACAACTTAATTGCTGGTTAAATGAATAAGTTAACACAAAATGTAATCAAGTCCTGAATTTTTGATATAGAATTCCTCTGTGTGGTATTAAAAACACTTTGTTTGGTTATTTTGAGCTCCTGCTTAAATAATAACAGATACTCGAGTAGATCTCAATGGTTAATAATTATTGCGCTCCATCGTCGACCGCATCGTGGCTTTCCATCAGGTGAGATAGCGGTCAAGCGCAAACCTATAACCAATAAAAAAAAAAATGTGATATCATCAATAACATTAGCCTTTTAAATGTTTCTGCTGACTTTTAAATATGGCTGCTGCAGTGCTGGGATTCCATGCCTTCTCTATAGGAGAGGGAATGGGCCATAATCCTCCACGCAGGCCCAGTGCTAATTCGTGGATGTCACGTCTTCGAATTTGTGATTTTAGGACATGCCGCCGCTTTCTCTACGATGTTTTTCTTCACCGTTTTGAGAGCAATGGTGATGAATTAAATTACACAAAATAATGCGCCCGGCTGGGTTACAACCACAGAAATCTTAATATTTAAGATTTATTTTGATACAGAAATCTTAATATTTAAGATTTCTGTGATTAGAACCCACCTACGTCTTGGGTGCAGCGAAGAGAAATGGCAGGCGGTCGCCTCCTTCTGCGAAGCAATAATGCTCGTAAAGGAGGAGGCCGACCGCATAAGGCAAAGGCAACGGCGCCCTCGCCGTAGCCGTCGCCGCCGCGATCCTGCCGATATCCGGCCACCGTAGACACTGGCTCACGGACGGTGAGCAATGGGTAGCTCGCCGTCCGGTCGTCTGGTAACTGTCCAGACCGAGTCCAAGTCGTCAACGGCGCGCACCGTTCCCGCGCGCCTCAAGGAGCTGTCAGCAAACTGTAGGGGCCCTTCAGGGTTGAAGGAGCTGGAGCCTCGGGTGGTGAGAACTGTTACCGCGACTCTAGGAATAAGGCAAGGAAGGTACGGGGTAGGTTTTTTAGTCAGTAAGAGTCTGACACTGGTCTCCCGCTCCGCCCAAGAGCGGGTTTCGTCATTCGATGATTTTCACCTACCATAAAAAAAAACCTACATCTCGGGTTGTTACCAGTCGGCAACAACTGCTCTCAATATTGATATATTCTCATTATATCCAATACTTGCTTAACTTATCATGAATTATGGAATACTAACATAGATTTTAATTAAGATCCTTGTTACTAACATTATATTAACATTATTTTAGTCTGAAATAATAGTACATTTTATGATACAAGTATGTAATGTTAGTGATTACCTCTGAGGCGATATTTAGAGAGATTAAGGCAGCTGAAGACGTTAATCACCAATATTCTAGTTATTATATGATGTCCTATTTTAACACATTTAAAAAAAAATAGTATCACTTGCCGAGGTTGGTTTATAATGGTAGTTTTACACGCTTGCCAAGCTTTGGCCAGCCTCGGCCAATCGCCATTGTATAAATGGGGAAACCCCATAAATACAATGGCGGTTGGCCGAGGCTGGGCCAACATGTAAACGAGGCATAAAAAGGTGACCATCTTTTGGAGGAGGTGGAACAGAAAGTAAAGTCCCACATACCTCCGTTGAAAAGGGAGGATCCTCCGACCAGACAGGGGTTATAGTCTGGTGGGCTACTGCCCGATAATTGATTTCGGGCTGTCGTATATGTTCTAATCGCGCGGAGAACTTTCATTGCGCGATGCAGGATTCTTGTAGTTCTTATGTGGCGTCATAGATGTCGCTACAATCTTAACGTGTCAAGATTCATAGAAACTCTGCAGAAGGGTCCCAGCCTTCTGCGGCCAAGGGTTTGCTTCTGGAAGGAAATCTCAGCTCTGGTATGAAAGAAAACGTTGGAACGAGTGGATTTTTTAGTCAGTATGAGTCTGAAACTATGTCTAATTCCACTCAAAGGATTTTTACGCACCAAAAAACATATCAAGATTTCCTCGTATGTCTTTTCTTGCAGTCGGTACAAATATGTTTTTAAGAGATTGTTGTTTGCCAAAAGATTGCTCATTATTTTATTTTTATGGTGGGCAAAAATAATAATACTTAATAATAATATGCTGTTCACCTTTTTATGAACATAATAATAAAACTAAGTCCTCTACTGTGTCGGTCTGTATGAACACTAACGAAATTTTCATGTTTTCACCATAGAGAGTGATTTATGAGGATGGTTATGTGATTATAAAAAGGAGAAAAGATCTAATACAATATCTAACGTTGGGACAAAGCGATCCTGTAGTGTTTTTTTTTTTATAAATGTTTAACCCTGTGTTTTTATATGGTGTGCCGAATAAAAAAAAATAAACTTATAAAAAATCGCTAGCAAGTACTACATACGTCCAGGTGCAAAAACCATTTCAAAACAATTTTACAAATAGGACACCGTGCTTTTTCCGTCCAGAAAATGTCGCCGCCGAAATCCGCCATACAAAGAAAGGCATTATTCTTGATTTAAGATCTCCATTGAAAAATTAACTTGTCGAATATGCACTTTGTTTCATATACTGAAAAATTGAACACTGAAAAATTGCTATGTATCAGTTTAACGGACATTTGAAGAACTACGTGTCTTAAAAATAGATTGAAGATATCCATAGGAGAAACATGGCTAAAATTTTAACTCGTCGAATCACCAACTAGATAGATAGATAGATATATTCTTTATTGTACACCAAAAATAACAATAGGAACTTAAAATTAATAGGGTGTCACAATGGGCGGTTTTATCGCTAAATGCGATTTTTAAAGACAACCTTTGGATGGATTTGACAAAGAAGGAAAATAGAGATACGTAGGTTCATGGTGTACTATTTAGATATATACAATACATAATTATTAAAGAATTAATGTTTATAGAATTGAACTGTATGATTTACAGAAATATTTATACACGAAGCGCTTATGTAAACAAGCACTTCGTGTATAAATTTTACGGAATACGGAGACGCGGCGCGATGGGTTACATTGCTTTTTGCACATTGCTTTTTGTACAGTGGTTTTTTTTATGGCAGGAAAGATCATCTAATGACGAATCCCGCCCACAGGCGGAACGGGATACAGGGTCAGACTCTTACTGACTAAACGACCCATCCTGTTCCTTCCTTGTCTTGATCCTAGTTCCCTGATACGTAGCGTTTAAAAAATTCCACAGATTTTAATTTTTAATATAACGGGTATTATTAGATGATTACGCACCGCAAATACGTGCTTTAGTCGTAGAGTTGCGGACACCAGCCCGAAACACAAATACAATATGTCTTACATGCAACGAAGAGCTAGTGAATATCTGGAAGTAGCTCCCTTTATTCAAGTTAGCTATAAGGTCGTAAAGATCGAGCCACTGAAGATGAACCTACTCAAGTAAGAGTCATTGGGTCATTAGTTAACGTCGAACGCTGCTGGGAGCATGGGGCTATTTGTTTCTTTCCCCAATTAGTTCAGAACCCCATGTCAGTTGGTGAGATATCTCCCCGTTTTCCTTTACTGATACAAATCGAGATGCGATGCGGATTGCGTATATATTTTATCAATGTGGATACAAAAAAATAATAATATCTTAGTTGTATTTAACAGCTAACTTACTCTCGATGTATTTTATTTTTTATTTAAATAACCGTTGTCCCACATAAAACATCTCCCATAACTTAAAATCACAAACAAAAGACTTTTTCCCATCTACATATCATTAAAAACCAGTGATTGACTGTGATCCCACCAGATAGTAAGCAGTGATGCAATTGTTGATAGTGAGGCGCACCAGTTTATTAACAGCCTATTCATTCTAACTTCATAAGTCACCTAAAATATAATCAAACGGGAAGATCGCAGCAGGGAAATAGTTTCTCCGATATACGCGGAATAATTTAATAGAAACGACGATTGTATTTGTATTTGTAGAAATAAAAGTGAATATTCGTATTAAGTGGGTATAGTAGTAAGTAGGTAAGCCATGAAAATAAATGTGGATGGATGGAGAGGGGAGAGGGAGACCAAAGAAAATATGGATGGATTGTGTGAGAAGTGATATGAAAGAAAGAGGAGTTAGTGATAGAGTGACGGGTGACAGGACAGAACGGGACAGAAAAAAAGAACCATATTGCTCCGACCCCAAATAAAACGGGACAAGGGCAGGAAGATGACGATTCGTATTAAGTAGATAGTAATGTTGTTTAATAATCGAAGCAGCGTAATTTCTAGCAGCGATGCATCGGCAGGGCTGAACTAAGCTAACTTGAATAATATTTTCATAAGTTCACTTTGCGCCGCGTCGACGAAAGTCAACACAACCGGGACTTCGTATTTTCACAGCACTCTTTCAAATATCGAACGATAAACAACCGAATCAAACGAATACTCTATGCAGCAAATACCTGGAAATAAAGTAGTAAAAAGTCTAGCTACTAACTATAAAAAATATATCGGCATGGTAGATGTACTCGATGTGCCAATGACTGATACGAATCAAGTCGTGAGATAAATAGCTAGCGACGCTCTTGAGTGGTACGGGAAACAGTGTCAGACTCTTACTGACTAAACTCCCCACCCCGTTCCTTCTTTGCTTTTCGCGCTGGGGCCAAGCCTTCCTTTCAGAAAGAGACCCTGGGCCTCATAGGATTCGACCTTTTTTCAGAGTCCTTACGGATATTTTTTAAGGTGGGGTCGCAGTCAAGCACTAGTTTACATCAATAAAAAAAACTGCAGGTCTTTAAAAGAATTGTTGTTAATGAATTCTCGCTAGATGGCCCTGAAATTAATTTTTTTGTTTGGTTTCAGAAAGCAGTACTTGCGAAAACTCAGACAATTCACTTAGTAGGCTAAACAATATAAACACAATAAAGGACAAACATCGAAAACGCGCATGTAACAACGGCTTTTCTTAACCTTAAATGAAAAAATAAGATATCCCATTTTTTGAATTTCCATCTTACCTAATTGCTTCAAACGAAACACAACCGCTGTTTTAAATTTATTTCAATCATACAAAAGATGACGTTATGTTTGAAGAAAGTAATAATATATGAACCATCCGCAAAAATATTTCACACAAAAAAACATCTATACACTTTGACTACGAATTAAACAGAACACACAACTGGGTCACACTGCAGTTCAATATTTTGTCGGAAACAAATCAGTCAACAGCAATATAAACGATCTATTTGACAGCAGCAATAAACTAAATTTTTCCACTACACTTGTTTTATGACAGGAAAACTGCGCTTTGGCAAACAATCCCATCAATAATATTACAGCCAAGTTGTAAAATCCACAAGTACCTAAAGAAAAATGCGAAAAAGGAAAATAGTATAAAGAATATTACTGGCTGGTATTATATTCCAGTGTCTTCAAACCCCTAATTGAGCAGAAACCTCAAGCGGAACTCGAAAAGTGATCTCATGAAAGAAAACGCAAAATATAGCTTTCAAACCTATTACGAAATACTTCAGCGTTCAATTTAACAGCCCCATTAACGTATCAAACCAATTTGATTTAAGTACCCAATTCAATTAAAACTAGCAATCGCTAAAAAGACTTATTTTTAAACTGGAAAAAACCGATGAAGTCAACAAATAAAAATAAGAAAAAAAAAGTAGTAACTATATTTCTTTTTCAAATGCAGAAGTTCCATTTATAAATTCTTGGCTGGCTAGGATAAATGATATTTCCCAGCTAAAGTTGAAACGGGATTGGCAATCAAATCAATAGAGTCATCGAATCTACTTTGCAGAAAGTGGGGTGGATCCGGCCAGCGGAGTGAAATTTAAGGGTCATAAATATAGTATGGCCTTAAAGCTCAAATCGATTTTATTATACTTATTTTTAGGTAACGGTTTAACATTTAATAAACAGTTGATGGCTTGAAGGTTAATTTTGTCTTGATAATTTTGTTTAAGACAATATAGGTCACTCGTGAAGGGGTCACGCCATTTTTGTTATAACTTATTAGTTGGTCATTACCAAGACCTTTGTTATAATTAAAAAGGGACGTATTAATTAAACGCCTCGCTGACCCATTACATATATTATAACGCCATAAGAGCTATGCTTAAGCTGCCTTAGCGGTGTAGTGCAACTGACATGTTCATTGAGAACAATGTTTTTCCTTATCGACTTTTTTTTCCCGGCCTCAGATGACCTTTTGTCTACAGTATATTGCTGCGTGTTTGCATAAACGTTAGTTAATTATATTAATGTCATTCAATTACCTTATCTAATCAATTTTTTTTTGTATGATTGTGGAGCGGGGTTGTCAGACTCTTAGTGACTAAACAACCTATCCCGTTCCTACGTTGCCATATATACCAGGGCCAAAGCCTTCCTTTCAGACACGAACTCTTGGCTTCGATCCTTCTACAGGGTCCCTGCGGTTTGTTGACAACTCCTTGAGGTGCGCGGGACGACTGGGCTCGCTCCGGTTACCAGACGACCGGACGGCGAACTACTAAATGCTCGCCGTCCGCAAGCCCGCGCCTACTGTACTTTTTAAGGTAGGATTTCATCTGATAACATCTTTTGCATTTGGATGGATCGGAAAGGGGAGTCAGACTTCGTCACACAGAGAAGACTAGACCTATATCTTTTAGTTGGCTTTTCACTATCCTTGTGGACCTAGTAGGTAACGTCCCTGCTGGGCCTCTACAGGTATATTATTAATTTAAATAATTTAATCGCACTTCTGAAACATAATATATTGGTGTTTCTCTTTCACAAGTAAAGTTGAAGTTACAACTTGGCAATACAGGCTTAAGTCTGATCAATGAATTGTGGTGAGTGGTAAGTCAATTACTAACTTAACTCGCACTTGATAACTTTGATGAAAAGGGCCGTTGACATTGCTTGACAAACAATAAACAGATAACGGGTTACATTAAAATATTTTTTGAATGCGTAAGCTATTTTATTTTTATTTTTTTTATAAAATTGAGGGTAAGAGGTAAACTTTGACAAGCCTTTAGGGATTAGTCGCAAAGATTTTCACGGCCATGGAAGGCAAAGAGCAACTGAAGGAATACAGATGGGTTTTAGTCAGTAAAAATCTAACCCAGAGAAGGCTAGCTCCAATCAAAACGGGATTTCTTATTTGTTGATTTCCCAACCTCAAATATAAAGAAGCTTGAAGAATTACCAAACTTATAAGGTGTTACTATTTATCATACTAGCCTGGCAGCTGTCAAAGTGCTTTCAGTGACTGTAGCGACTAGCGAGTGTCTACGGTACTAAAACTAGTAAAGTCTCAACGCTTACAATTTACACTACACATGACCTATCTAATGGTGTTATATTATCCCTGAATCAAGAATAATACGGAATTCGAACGAACTTATTTCAAGATACAAATATTTCAGAGTATTTGAGATTTCCATGTATTACACGTCAAAATTAGTTCTCTGGACGATCGTAAGTGGCGCTTCAAATAGGCAAAAATATAGTTGTCGAACATGAAGTACAGCCTGGCCAGTGGAAAATAATGGGGGTCAGTGGGCAATGGGCGAGCACATTAGCCACATAACAAATTTCGATGGGGTGTCAGTATATAAAATGTATTCTTAGGATGGGGTCGAAAGTTCTGCAGTGGCGACCATAAATATGTAGGAAGACGCAGCGTTGAAACGCCGCATGAAAACGGATGGATGCAAGTTTCACAACACCGGCCATTGTGGCGAAACTTACCGAGAAGTGTAAATTCCAGTAGTGGACGTTTTTCAGCTGAAATGATGATGGTGAAATAAAAAGAGGTTAACGATTGCAGCTTGTAATTTTTAGTTGCTGATCTAAGCTACCGATCAAAGTTCATTTTATTTGCCGTCTGCGAATCGTCAAGTGCAAAGCATTTATCCTACTAGTTATTTCCTGGCTTATTTGTTTTACTAGGCTATAAATGTTCTATATTTTAAATGTTCGATGCATATTTGTATTGCCTCGTTACTTGTTCATAAAGCCTCATGACAGTAATATATTAACTCTTATTTATTAATAAATCCTCTATACTTCCGAGATTTACCTAGCATTTTAATAGTTAATAACATAGGTAGGTAAAGTTTTGGTCTTGCCTATCAATTATTTAAAAAAAATGTATATTTAACAATCTTCTCGTAGGCGCTGGTCCCGGTGGCAGCGAGGTGGAGCTGAGCGACGAACCTGAAGATATTGGGTGTGTTTGTAGTTTTCGTGCTTAGCTACTCGTCAACATTACATTAAAACTTTATAGCCAGGTCATTTTGTATATAACTTTGTTCGATAGTAAGGTGAAGCAATATTATTTTTTTATTTATTTTCGCACTGTTTTTCACTGTTCTGGCATTTTATTTGGGTTATTATTTAATTTTTATTATAATATATTTTTTTTTTGTTTATTAGAAGTGTAAATGTATTGTGTGTAGCAAGAAATAAAAGGCTTTTTTACTTTTTTATTTTATTAATTATTTAATTAAAAAGTTATATGAAAAAAATTGGCAATAAAAATTAGTTGTCAATCCACTTGACAGCTTTGGATGGAACAAGGGAGAGTGCCAGATTTTTACACACTAGAATCCACCTATGTTGCGGGAGCAGAGATTTTTAGTTGTCATTTGTATTACCTTGACTCTTGTTGCGGTAACTCTTTCGAACAACCTTGCTAGATTATTCAAAAGAGAGCCCCATCAATTTTCCGGACAGCTTTTTGAAGCTCCTAATCTAGATTAATCTAGCTTCCCTACCACAAAACATTACATAACCCATGTAAATTCAGGTTCTCATCGTATTCAGGAAGTTATTACCCACATTAATCTCTTCGAATCAGACAAATGGCCTGTTTCAGCGCAGTAATTACTTTCTGAACAGCTAAGCTTGTACTCAAACGGACACAATAAAGAGTTTTTATGAATTAATTTGAGCCCGGGTCTACCGTCTGATATTTATGATTTATATAGGCTCAAATTAATCGCGGTGAACCACCCCTGGCTATCCACGTCGTCCATTGTTCGTCCTCTTTTGTTGCGTGACATATTGTAAAAAAAAAATTACAAATGATACCGGTTGGACTTGGAACAATTGAAATTAACTGGGCCGTGTTTTGTTTTTGGAAGTGTTTTCTTTTTTGTTTTTTGAGGAGACTGCGTTTTCTTTGTTTAGTTGGATTTAATCACAGAGCATTGGAATGTTTCGTATGCGGTGTCTGTCTGTATTCGCTAACGCTTTTTCAATACACTCACACGAAAAATGTTCTTATTTCTACCGTGTTTAAGTTTAAGCACACAATTTACTGTTTTCCGCACTAGTGCAGAAAAGTGCGCGAGCTCATCCCCGTCTCTGGTGGTTATCGTCGTCTTATTGTATTTATCGTATCAGGCTGAACGCTAAGTGACCTTCACAAGTCGCGCGTCATCTCCATTTCTTTATATCTTCGTAAGTGTATCGAAACTCGTCGTTGGATACACGTAGCTTTTTCACAGCAGTACTCGGCTCCATAACACCCTCGCCTACTGCTCAGGCGAGTTTCGCCTCGGTCGCAATGACAAACTTTCTTCACCTGTAACAGAATGTATTTCCTATTAGAATCCAGTGACTAACCATTGTATTTTTTTAATGTTTGGAAACCCAGCTCAAGTTTGCAATACTTGAAAGTATAATAAAAATAGATATCCGATTGAACTACTTCAATAATAGAGTAGTTTTCATAAAAATCTACAACCACATTTTTGCAGCACTTCCATTATCAAATCCATTAAATTGTATTCTCCGAATGGCAACATTTTAGCAGAATGGCTATTATTAAATCAATTCAAATGCAACTGCGACCATAAAACCTACAAAACAAGTGAAGCACACATAGAGCATTCATACTGACTGGTTTAAGGGTGCTTGCCCACTATAAATGTGCGAGATAGATGGGTGGTAGGAGAGGAAAAAACCATTTATTAGCACATACAAAAAAAGCAAGCGAAATACTTATATGTATATGTGTTAGCGATTTTTATAGTAAGTTATTTCACCACGATTTTTTTTTATGGTAGGTAAAAATCATGCAATGACGAATCCCGCCCTTGGGCGGAGCGGGAGACAGTGACAGACTCTTACTGACTATTACAACCTATCCTATTCCTATATAGCCATTTATACCAGGGCTAGAGCCTTCCTTTCAGACACGAACCCTTGGCCCCAGTTGGCTTCGACCCTTCTGCAGGGTTCCTACGGTTTCACTACGATTGTTTTGCGCAGTATTACATGACTTTTATTCATGTTTTTAATAAAATATTATTCGAATAATCTTTAGGCGCAAGAAGTGACGCCAGATCCTCTTGTTCGCTCAAGGTCGATGGTTTATCTGCCCCTTGAATACTGTATACACACAAAAGAGTAGATATAAATCTAGTGAGCCAATGCTACCTTCATAAAAGCTTTATGGCAACGTATGACAAGGATTGTACATTTTATTTGCGACAACGTCAAATGCCATGAAACCTAATAAACAAATGAAATGTAGCTCTCTGTATTTTTATAGCGATGACACTTTACAATTTCTTATCTTGAGTCGAAACTGTCGCCAGTGAATTACTTGTATGAAATGCTTAGATTTAAAAAGCTACACTGTTATTTTTACATAGTGTAAAAAAAGTTTGCATAGTGTAAAACAAAGTTTTCTTTGTCAAGTCTGTTTACTACAAGCTTTTATTTAGTTTCACCTGTCCCGATGTTTATGATCAAAACTCGTAAATTAAATTTGATCTACTTCCCGGTTACCGATTGAGCTGAAATTTTGCATGCGTGTGTCAATCAGATGACAATGTAAAATAATTACTTCGGGCAGTCTATCTGATGATGGAACTGGTAGATGGTCATAGGAACTCTGTAATTAAACGACACAAGCCTATCGAGTTTCGGTTTGCTATAAAAGCTTGCTATGAAAAAAATATTTTCATTGAAAACTTGTTACATAGTGTAAAACAAAGTTGCTTTGTCGAATTTCTTTATTTATTCACTAAGTTCTCGTGACGGGCTTTCACCAATAAAATGGGCAATAAACGTAGAAGGTTTCTGCCCGTATGATGCCGGAGCATGCCACAAGTAAAGTTATAAAGACTTAAAATGCAAATACATATCTACACACTGCATACATTCTCTTCAATCATTGTTTTCATCCCTTGGTATTAAATTTATTTATGCATGTAGCAACTTAATTTCGTTTTCAGCAGTTACTTTCATAAGTGCAACTACTCAGGCTACCACCTCTCTGTCTTATAATTTTTATTCATCATCATTTCAGCTGAAACATATCTACAGATGGACTTTTAGAGGTATGCGGAACAGAGTGTAAAGTCCCACATACCTCCGTTGAAAAGAGAGGATCTGCCGACCAGTTACGTACGATACGTCTGGTGGGTGATGATGAGATGATTACAGGCGGTTCTATCAATTCAAATCGCGCAGAGAACTATGATTATGCGATGCAGGATTAATTCTTATATGACGCCATACATGGCGCTACAGACTTAGGCCTTCTCTAAACGTCGCCAGAACAACTGGCCCTTGCATCTCTCATCCATGCTTGTTATCCTCCCCGGTCTATTTTGCGGGAGGTCTTTTAACGCTGCATCTTTCAGTACTCCAGAACCTTTTCGTTTCACCGACATTGTGTTTGACGTACTGTATCCACGGCCTCTTAAACTTTTGAGCCCCAAACGACGGCGTTCACACACATATTGTTCACGCTATTAACGTTTGTAATTACAGTAGTCGAAAGCATAACTTTTATACCTAAGACACAGGTTTATTTTTTTCTCAGTGTATGTAGAATGCAGTTTTATACCTTTACCTCTAGTAAGTAAAGCCAATACTCAAGAGCATAAACTTCTTCGCTGAGCCCCACAATACATTAGTAACGTACTTTTTAAATAATCACAATAATAAGTGCAGAACAGCACGATAAACTTCCAACCGTATTTCCTCTCCGCCATTAACTATTTAGAACTGAACTTTTAATTCGCAATGCACACATTAAATAGTGCATTAAATTCTCGTGAAACTTTCAGAATCCGTCGCAACATTTTATCACATGGCCTCATCATTAACGAGGAATTTCAGTTAATGAATTTAATGTTTCTGCTTTGCCGTTAGAATTAAATGGGTAGTTAAAATGATATGTCGCTGCTGATAATGTGAATCTATGTGTGAGCCTTCCTTCGGACATTTAAGGTTAGATTTAGATGTGCCTTGGGAGCAATAATGGTGCGAGTATTAAATTGGTAAATGAAGATTTACAAGTGTGTTTGATTTGAGTGTTAGAAAATAGTGGCATCATTTAGTGTGCAGGTGTTGAAGTAAAACTCGTATGTGAGTTTTGCTTTTTTTTATCGATAGATTTGCATTTGACTGTTACACAAAATAGCGACATGAATACCAATGATATTTATTTTTGATCTAACTGTATAGTTATAGTTTTGAATTAGGGTAGTTATATATCTATTTATAGTTTCAATGACCTATTGGTGCCTCACCATCGCCTTTTGTAAAGATATATTTTGGCGCACTGGACACTAGACTTGGTATGCAGTAGATGACTTTACTCCACCGTAGCATGTCGTTTCTTGAAGTATAGACAGGGTGCGGCGACGCTGGCGTATAACTTGTGAAGCATTACTCGTCTTCGAGGTTAGATGTATGACCTTAAAGCTAAGTTGGTAGGCCACTACAATACCGAACATGGGCCAGTCCTGCACATCTTACATACAGAAAATTCCTTAAACCTTTACGGCCATCTGTCTACTTAGTGGGAGGTCTTCCAACGCTGCTAGTTCCTGTATGTGGTTTCCACTCCAAAACTTTTGGGCCCCTCGGGCCTTCCGTTGAGTACTTTGCCCACTGTGACTTAAGTTTGGCAACTCTTTCATGTAAATATGTATATCAGTAATCTTGATGTGTCTGTGTAAATATAAAAAGTAGATTGGGATCGTAGGGACCCTGAAAAAGGATCGATGCCAACTGAGGCCAAGGGCTCGTGTCTGTAAGGAAGGCTCTTACCCTGGTATATGTAGCGACGTAAGAATGGGGTAGGTTGTTTAGTCAGTAAGAGTCTGACACTGCATCCCGCTCCATTCAAGGGCTGGATTCGTCATTGAATGATTTTTACCTACCATAAAAAAGTAGATTGGGATCCATGCACTGTAGGTATTTAAAATAGTGTCTCGACAATAGACTAAATGAATGTCGAACAAATTTTTATAGGTGTAGTTGTTGTTTGGATGTTTTACAATTTGGTACGTTGACAAATGTTACATAAAGTTTTGATTGGCTATTGTACGCCACTTTGTTACGTGCTTTTGCTTCGAACCACGTCGATACACAAACAGTTTTTATATATTGACTCAAATGTGGGTAGTTGGTGGCAGTTCTTTCTTCTTATTCAGTTGAAAACCAGCGGCAGGCACTTAGTTGCCTGACATTTATGCTGAACTGGGCCTGTTAGGAACAGCCGTGGGGTAAACGATTTACCAAATAGTTTTAAGTAATTAAAACAAAAAACACTTGCTCTTTTTAATTTTTGCATGTTTATTATTGTGATATGCCCTGTATTTGTACCAATAAAAGTTATTTCTTCTTTCTTTCTTAGTTCTTTTTTCGAATCAAAGTCATATTTTTTTTTATTAATTTGACATGAAATGATTAAACAATGAATATTGTGAGTAGGCGAAAGTAAAGAGGTTAATGGCTTTTAAAAAAATATAATGAAACTCATTTTTCAATTTTAATGGATACTTCAACGAGCAATGCTTTTGTTTACACACACAAAAAAAAAGAACTTTTAAAACGAAAACATGACAAGCGAAAGTCGATGTTAAAAGTTGGGTACTCAAGCAACAATCAAGTTTACTGTACAACAATAGCTATTTCAATGTTGCCACAACACCCACCCTCAATACTAATGACTGAATAAATGCAAAATGCATTTTTCTATCTTCATTCTTCGGGCATTGACATTCGAGTCAATGGAGAAAGCTTAGTTCTTGAGACGTTTAAGACGTCAACGTCTTTTCGACGATAAATCTTCAAATAGACGTTGTTTATTTTCTTTTTCTCTTAAAAGAGAAGAAGAAAACAAACTGCAACATTCGAATAGGTTTTTGAATTTACGCTACTAAAGCTTAGATTCTTTTTCATGGGAAATCGACATTATATAACTTCGATCGCTCGATTATATGACCTCGTAGATATTATGATGGCCGTTAGAACGTACAATGTTGTCTACGTACCGAAAGACGTAACGTTGGATGGCATCCTACATGGTGGACCGATGACCTGATAAGGGTTGTGGTAATCTGATGAATGCGAGAAGTACAGGACCGTTCACTGTGGTGACACTTGGGGGAGGCCTATGTCTAATAGTGGATGTTTTCGACTGAAATGATGATGATGATGATGATAAACTAGTGCTCGAATATTGATGGTAAGGCGCACTTACCCCTGAGTTTGTTTCGGTGTTTCTTCTCAGAGTAGTCAGCTAGGAAACACCGGCCTCATCTAGCATCAAAAGACGAAAAAAAAAATTGACGTGTAAAAGAGTTTGTAAAAACCTACTTACAAAATAAAAATCATTTATCATTTACTAGATTATTAAGAGCTTATCTACACTAATATAATAAAGAGGTAAAGTTTGTTTTTTTTATTTTTTTGTTTGTAGGAGGTAATCTCTGGAACAAATGGTTCGATTGGAAAAATTGAAGCTATAATAGAAAGCTGCTTTACTCCTGAGTGACATAGGCTATAAATTATTTATATAACAGGGACATTAACCGAGCTATCACAACTTTTGTCTCACAAATTTTCCGCGGACGAAGTCGCGGGCAGAAGCTAGTTTTAACATAAAGGAGTTCCCCTGATAAGTAAACGGTCACTGAAGAAACACAGGTTTAGTCAGTAAAAGTCTGATATTAAATTAGATTATTCTCGCTCAATTCAGAGCCTGAGGAGTTATTAGAGTTAAGTAAAAATATATATATATATATATACCTTTTCACATATAAAATACTAGCTTTTGTCAGCGGCTTCGCCCGCGTACATTAAATATAGCCTATGTCACTCAGGAGTAAAGCAGCTTTCTATTGTTGCTAAAATTTTTCCAATCAGACCAGTAGTTCCAGAGATTACCTCCTACAAACAAAATAACAAACTTTACCTCTTTATTATATTAGTGTAGACTAGCTTTTGTCAGCGGCTTCGCCCGCGTACATAAAATATAGCCTATGTCACTCAGGAGTGGAGCAGCTTTCTATTGTTGTTAAAATTTTTTCAATCGGACCAGTAGTTCCAGAGATTACCTCCTACAAACAAAAAAACAAAAAAAAACAAAAAAATAAACTTTACCTCTTTATTATATTAGTGTAGATTGTGTAGGTTTTATATTAAATATTTGATCGGTAGTGCCCATAGGTAGTGTCCTAGTATTATTTTTTCAGAGTAATGAAACTGTTTATGTGTATAACCTGTTCATTTCTCCGCTTGGATTTCGCTCAAAAAACTAGTTATTTTTTTATGAACACGTTTACCTTTTTTAGGGTTTTTTTTTGTAGAATCCTTTTTATTACATACTAGCTTTGGCCCGCGGCTTCGCCCGCGTACATAAAATATAGCCTATGTCACTCAGGAGTAAAGCAGCTTTCTATTGTTGCTAAAAATTTTCCAATCGGACCAGTAGTTCCAGAGATTACCTCCTACAAACAAAAAAATAAAAATACAAACTTTCCCTCTTTATTATATGTGTAGATATCGTATAGTGTTTAGTCTCATTTTCAAAATCAACTAACCCCAGCCCCTCTAGCCAATTTCATCGTTTTTTTAACGTAGATCCTGACTGGCGTGACTTCTTTACAACTAGAAAATGCTTGTAATTAATTTATTATTTAACTAGCTTTCTGCCAGCGGCTTTGCCCACTTGAAAATAGGTTTCCGCACAAACTTTTGACACGCGTTTTATCCCTTTAGGGTGCGAATTTTGAAAAATCCTTTCTTAATGTTCGGCTACGTCATAAAAGGAACACTGTGCAAAATTTCACGCTCTCACGTTTCGGCTGTGCGTTGATATGTCAGTCAGTCAGTTTCTCCTTTTATATATATAGACCAACTTTCTGCCAGCGACTTCAACCGCGTGTAAGTAGGTTTCCATATACTAATTTTTGAACACCGTTTCGTCCCTTTAGGGGGTGAATTTTGGTTAGTTCTTTCTTAGTGTTCGCCCATGTCATAAAAGGAAGCATTGTGCAAAATTACACGCTCTTAGTCCCAGTAGTTTCAGCTGTCCGTTGATATGTCAGTCAGTCAGTCAGTATCTCATTTTACATATTAAAATAAAATATAGATATAGATTAAATACCTCAATTGATATCCACATCTACACTCACATACAAACTTTTGTCTTTAAAATATTAGTCTGATTAATCTTAAATTCGTACGGTTTAGTGGTCAATGACCTGTAACATAAGCCTTTTGACAAGAACTGGGTTTATGTTTTCCCTTTTATAGGCTCTGCTCTTATATGGTTATGTTGTACTATTATAGAGCCTTTATTTACTGTTTATTTGTATTGTTGTTGAGGTACTATTTTGATACATACATTTTGATGCGTACTTAATTTTTCCCGTCATTTTACACGATTACAATAATTGACCACTTTTTCTTATTCCTAAAATAAGTCATACTAATATTGTTAAGCTGGATAGTTTTTTGTTTAAAAAATATAATAAGTTGTGGTCAAAAATATATTAATTTACTCTAGTTGCATATATATGACTGCTTGCTAATTCATAAAACTTTTACTATAGTTTTCGCTTCTCAGAATATCGTCTCAAAAAACAAAAGTTCGCGAAGAACTTTCATTCACGATCCTAAAATAACTTTGTTAAACTACGCCCCCGCAAAAGCGATTCACATCGAACTATTAAAATGTCTGACGTCGTAGCAAGATCGTAGCACGCCTACGCGGGTCTACGCGGCTACGTCGCTGCTACGAAGCTACGCAGAACTTTCATGACCCCATACATAAAATTAAGGAGTCAAAGCCAAGTTCTGGGGTTATATATTATTACTCATGCAAATGAAATAAAAATATTACTTTATTTAAATTTGTTTAATGGAATTATTTGCCAGATTTTCCTTACCATTTCACTAATGTTATACCAAGATCAAAGCTGAATATTTGTTCTAGAATATTTTAATGAATACATAAAGAAAGCAATGATATTTATATTTATTTATTTTTGTTCTTAAATAGGTATTGTATATGTAATCACTTTGACGGTTTCATTTCGCTTATGTTTGTATAATCGGGTATCGATATCTTTTGTGATGCAAATCTGAGTGTATTTCAATAAAATGTAAATGTTTTGCGATGTTATTACGGCCAGTGATTGGCTGGTTTTGTTCGCAGACTTAATATTTCAACAAATTCTTTAGCATATTTTGGTTTGATTATTTAGGTTATTTTGACGAAGTAATGCTATGTTTTTTTTAGGTAGGAAATTACTTTTACCGCTTTAAGGCGGTGTGCGAGGGCGTGTCAGACTTTTACTGACTAAAACCTACTCTTCTGTTCCTTTTTTGCCTTCTATCCCAGAACTCTAGGTGACCTTTTGGATAACTCATAGCTCCGGTTGGATGCAAGGCAAAATTCGACATGGAAAGAAAGAAAAGAAAATAAAGAAAAAACGTTTATTTGCGCGAGAGTATGGCGCATACAATAGAAAACAAAAACAACTAAATAGGTAATAAAAAAATAAATAACGCGACACACCCGCCCAAAACTCATGGCTCATGGCTGTGTGTTCATACGGTGTTGTCGAATAGGACACTAAAACACTAATATAACTGTACACTAATATAATATAACACTAATACGCGACGAACCAAATCGGCGCAAGCAGTTCAAGAATTAAGCCTGCTGGTCATATATTAAGCCTTATATAAAACCATGAGATTTGGCACCACCATTAAAAAAAAACGACAAATAAAACCATCAAAAACCGTTTTTTATAACAAACAAAAGTGAAAACCCGTGTACGAAAATAATCGTTATTTTAATTTTAAAACTACATCCACCCGATGTGGATTTTTGACGGGTGATCGCGTTCGTTACGCCCTCACAAAAAAACCAATAAAATTGTTTATTGACGGCGACAAAACGTTACGAATGAAAAACGGGAAAATTCCAACACTGTCGGAGGTGCTCCGAAGTTTTCTTGTGAAAATAAGAGAGTCATAAAAGTAAATTTATCGTCCGTAGTAAATAATGCGTAACATATTGCGCATTCCAGCTGTAAAAAGATATCGCAGTTGACAGATACAGTCGTTAAATGTTATCAATGCAAAGGAGGCGCAGTGGTTGAGCGATTGACTGTAGCTCTGCGTGTCATAGGTTCGATTCTCGCAAGGCATAAATGTTTGCATGTGTTCGTAGATGGGAAAAAGTCTCGTGGGCATCCCAATACGTTGGTCCGTTTTGACTTTATCCGTTTTGACTCTATGGTATATACGTACTTTACCGCGAGAGACTGAAACAGGTGGAGGTGAAAGTGATGTAAGAGGGTGGTCATGATCTTCAGCATTGCGCTTACGGAGTAGTGATTGATGTGTGTTGCATAACAATAGGTACATACATAAAATTATTAATCTACACTAATATAATAAAGGAAAAGATTGTTTTTTTTTGTTTGTAGGGGGTAATCTCTGGAACTACTGGTCCGATTGGAAAAAAAATTGCAACAATAGAAAGCTGCTTTATTCCTGAGTGACATAGGCTAAGCTAGTTATTTATATTCTTAGTCAGCGTTATTTGTAACTTGTAATGAAATGTATATTATGTGGAAACTTACTCTTAGCTATTATCCAAGCCTGTGTTTAAATTGTAACTTTATATTACTCTGTAAGCTTTCAGCGAATATAAATAACTAGCTTTTGTCAGCGGCTTCGCCCGCGTACATAAAATATAGCCTATGTTACTCAGAAGTGAAGCAGCTTTCTATTGTTGCTAAATTTTTTCCAATCGGACCAGTAGTTCCAGAGATTACCTCCTACAAACAAAAAAATAAAAAAACAAAAAAACAAACTTTACCTCTGTATTATATTAGTGTAGATTACTATTGTAAATATATGAATATTCTCTCTCTTCAAAGTTTTCTCGTTTCGTGTTAATAAAAAATAGGTTGTAGCTTTTTTTATGGTAAGTGAAAATCATCGAATGACGAAACCCACTCTTAGGTGGAGCAGGAGACAGTGTCAGACTCTTACTGACTAAAAAACCTACCCCATTCCTTCCTTGCCTTATTCCTAGAGCCGCGGTAACACTTTCACACCAACCGGCGGCTCCAAAAATAGGTTGTAGCTACGTTGCGTGGGAGTCGCGGTGAGCTGAAACATATTGTCGTTCTGAATCCACTTGGCTGATATTGCGGTAAAATTAGTATCATGGATGAAATTACTAGTTTAGTCGTGAGCTATGAATTGACATAAAAGAGGTATATTATAGGTCTTTAACTACGATATTGCTGTACGTTATTGCTGTATGTTACGAAAAAAGCCATGAGTATACATGTGGATGGATGGAGAGGGAGAGGGAGACCAAAGAAAATATGGATGGATTGTGTGAGAAGGGATATGAAAGAAAAAGGAGTTAGTGATAGCGAGACGGGTGACAGGACAGAGTGGAAGAAAAAGACATATTGCGCCGACCCCAAATAAAAAGGGACAAGGGCAGGAAGATGATGAACTACGATATTGCTGTTTTTCAAAAAGGGTTGTTTAGAAGTGTGTATATATTTGGATTGAAGATGGAGTTATAATAGACTCTATATAAAGGACGTTAATTCTTTTTTTTCGAAATTAGGTATTTATTGCTTTCTTTGTTGTATTTTCTATAATATCGCAGGACTTATAATCTTTTTTTGTATAAAATGAAAAAAACTCGCATTATTTTGTACTGAATGAATTCGATCGTGGAAACAATGTACTTATCAGAAGCGGTATGCAATATTGATGATGATACGGACTTAAAACTGCTAATGAATGGGATGTCTAGTTTTGTTTCAATCACTTTCACGTGAGAAATTTCATCTCACGAATAACTTTTCTTCTCAGGGCAACTACAAGTCACCGCTATTAAACCAAGGCCACAGAGTTAGAAGAAAGTGGTAGGTTTCAAATCACTGCGAGTGATTAAGGCTCGACCACATGAAAGTTGAAGGTTATTGATCATCATCATCATCATCATCTTAGCGACAATCCCGGTTGCACACCTTGGCTTTCACCTCGGTGCCCGGGGTCCGCTTTCCTACACAGACGCCTCCATCTGTTACCCACGTAGTCTGCCGGTAAACGTGGCCATACCACCGCAAGCGACCCTCCTGCAGTTTATCCGCTATGTCACGGGCCTGAAAGCTGCCCTGGATGCGGGAGTTAAGGTCATTGACATGCCCTTTGAATTTTTTTTTACAACTATCACACTACGCCGTCTAGTCTCAAGCTAAGCGGAGCTTGTGTTATGAGTACTAGCTAACTAGCTAACAGTTGTCTTTTATATAATACTAGTCTTCTGCCAGCGGCTTCCCCCGCGTGAATGTAGGGTCATCCATACAAACTTGAGACCCCCAATACATCCTTTTAGGAGCTGAATTTTGAAAAACCCTTTCTTAGTGTTCACCTACGTCATAAAAAAATATTGCGCAAAATTTCACGCTCCTAGTCCCAGTAGTCTTGGCTGTGCGTTGATATGTCAGTCAGTTTCTCCTTTTATATATATATATATATATATATATATATATATATATATATTTATATATATACCTTTATTTTTTATTAATATAAAAATCTAGTATATATAGTATACTTCTATAGTTTTCGATAATTTTTCAATTCAACAAAGATAAAAATTGTAATGGTCAAATAACTTAGTTTAAATTCTGTCACGCAGCAAAATTGCAAAGCATCTTAAGCAAGAGGATTCAGCAAATCCCTTTTGCTCGAAAACATTGAGGTCTGCAATTGCTTACCTGAGCACTAAAATGAAAAAGTTTTACTAGAAACTTAAAGTAATCGTATGAAAGATGTAATCGTACTTCTAAATGTCTAATTTAGCAGTTTACTTTGTAATTAAGCCTAATCTAATTTATTATACAGAGTGGAAAAAATCTATAAATAAATCTAATCTCTGGAGGAAAACTATCTAAATTATTTAAGACTAGCTTTTGTCAGCGGCTTCGCCTGCGTACAAAAATATGTAGATAATGTACCAAGTTGTGTTTATGGTGTACCTACAATAAAGAGTATATCTATCTGTCGATCCATTTATCTAAGATAGTGTTTGATTGTGATTAATATTTGTTGGGCATAATTATACAGTTATCCATAACTGTAAAGTTGCTCTCAATTTTATGTATATGGTTTGCTGTAAGAAAACCCAATTGTGGGTTAAGCTAGCCTATGTACATCAACTGTCCTATTTTTATTGTTTGATAAAATTGTATGTAGATTATACGTAAAAAAAACATTTTTTTATTTTATTATTGTTATGTGTCTGGTGTAATTTATCTAAAATATGTATGTGTTTAGAAAGAAATAGGTATGTAAGTAAGTTTATCAATTGTCTAGTACTCATAACACAAACTTTACTTACGAGTAGCTTGGGACTAGATGACGTTGTGTGATAGTTGTCGATCATATCATATTATTATATTATTTCAAAAATTTAACAAAACTATATTCACAGATTTTTTGACAAACTTATCCAAAAAGAAAATTAAATAAATAAAAATTAAGAGCACTATTTCATTTCACTATATATAAATACAAAAAAAATATTAGAAAATATAGACGACCGCTTAGAATAGATTTAAAAAAATAAAACCGACATTCACACGGACAAAGCCGCTGGCAGAAGCTAGTATTATACACAGTCCTTCCACATTGACTTGTGAAAATATCGAAAGGCAACACCGTTTGCGAAGGACAGGGGTCTCAAAGTCTAGGAATTTTCTAATGAAAATTCTTATTTCGAGCTGTCTATCCTTGTCGTCGTAAGAATTTTACACTGCCGATGAGACGACAAGGCATTTAGATATACAGAGTGAGTGTTCAAAACTGAAGACCGACGAATAGACGTTTCTTTTTTTTCAATTTGTAGCAAGTTAACTTGCGTGGGTATGTCGCATTTATATGATGAGCGGACAGTTTCTTTTTAACCGACTTCAAATAAAGAGAATTTTTTTAATTCTTTATTCAATAACCGACTTTAGTTTTGAAAACTGGAGTTAAACAATAAAGAAATAGAACTAGAATCACTTAATTTCAATATTAACGGGACTTTAAATTTTAACATACATAAGGTCCTATTAAAATAGATGGACAAATTTTGACACAGCTAGTAGTCTAACCGAAGGTATCTGAGCAAAAACAAACACTGATTGAAGTGTTTTTATTTTGAAGTGTTTTATCAAGATTTTTTGTAAGTATATAAAGCGTTTTTTTCTTAATTTTTTACCATTTACTTTATTTTATTGTTCTGAATGATTTGTAAAATTTTGTCCACCTATTTTAATAGGACCCTATATCATTATATAGTAATAAACAAAGTTGCTTACCGCTGTATGCTTAGATCTTTAAAAGTACGCAACGGATTTTAATGTTTTTTTTATAATAGATAGAGTGATTCACGAAAGGTTTATATGCATAATACATACACAATATATTCAATATCAGTATCCGTGCAAAGCTGGGGCGAGTCGCTAGTATGATATTAAATATATGACGTATATCAAAGATTTTTTATTTTACCGTTTCTAGGCATAGATTTAGACTAATTTAACTAATTTTAATTTTTAAATAAAAATCTAGAAACTACTTCTTTACCGCCAATAATTTTGTTTTAGAATAATTCCATTTGACAATTCATTCGGTGTCTATCCAAAAAATCTATAAAAACCATAAAAGCCTCATGCACTTCAACTTTGAATGGCGAAGCCAACTACAACCAGACTAGACCAGTTTATTTCATTCAAAAAAATCCAATACGGCTACAAATCTACAGTTGTACATATCTAAAACCGCAATACATTTCCAGCCACCGTCACTTCACAGAACGAAACGGCCAGATACATGTCAATTTGTCCGATCGAGTCCGTCGCACCATTGTAAGCCCAGCTTTTGTTAAACGTCACAGAACTCATACATGAGTACTCACAGTTGCGCAGCCTCCAGTTATCGGCATTCGCACGTTTTCCGCAGAAATAGAGTGCTTAGAATTGTTTGGTTTTGATTAGGATTTAGCGGAAAATTAAAAATTATCAGTTTGCTGTTCTTTGGGAAAACAGCCTTAAGCGTAGCAGCCACAGTGACGAAATCCTAATACGTACATTAAATTAATTGTCACACTATGGAAGACTTCAGACACTAATATTATTTTTACATCGATTCAGTTTAAATTAGACTAGACTAGTGCGCTTCACCATCAACGATTGCATCACTACTTACAATCAGGTGGCATTGCAGTTAAGCACTAGTTTATAGCAAATTTAAAAAAAAGCTGGAAAGATACCTTGATACTACTCGTAAAATTCATAAAGGTAAGTATAAGTTTGCGGCATTACGCGTAAATAAATTGTTTTTCTTTCTTTCTATAAACTTCAAAAAATATAATTAATCTTGCCAGTTTGCAAGTTAATAAGAGCAATTGCAGTATGCAACCTCTATTGGTACGTACGACAGGTATTATATAGGTGTATATTATTTTCTAAACATAGACCTTTTTTCACCAAACCTTGGCAATATTATACCAAAGTGTAACTAGACCCATGAAAAGGTCTTCTTAAAGATTGGGACATTTTTTCATCTCAAAAAAGGTCGCTTTTCTAAAGCTATGCAGACAACTCTGGGATATGTATATATATCTCAGTCTGTATGTACAAATTTAGCTTTTTTCTCGGTCTGAGACACCATGCCATAAAACATGGTAATCCTGCCAGTCTTTTGGGCTTACTTTTAGTCGACAGCAATACACGGACCAAATTTTTGACGCCATAATTTAGTTAGGTTTTGTATACAGATAGTTTTTTTTATATGTCTTGTTGTTTAGAGTAGGTAAATATTAAATACAGCAATTAAAGCTGTAATTTACTCCCTTGTATAGAATTATGCATTATGCACTTAATATTATAAAGGCCAAAGTTTGTGTGTGTATATGTTGATTACTTTTCACGCTCGAACAGCTGAATGGGTGTGGATGAAATTCGAAGACAGGTAGAATATATTATCTGCACATATGATACTTTTTATTCCGGGAGTGTGTTGCCATGGGCCAATTTTCTAATATCATGCGTACGATGTCACTGACAAATAACGCCTTGAGTGAAGAAACGAAACCCTACAGCAAAGAAGTTCTCCTAAAAATTTGCACATAATCTTAAATGCCACATGACGTGAAAGATTGACAGATCAATATTACTAAACCATGAGAGACGTAATCATTTAAACTGAAATACCCAATCGTTTTCCCACATGATTAATTCTACTTGAAAAATCCTGTTACTGACAGATGCCCAGAGAGATTGATTGCAGATCTAAAAACAGTTGGTCTATCCTACATTAGGCACAGTTCTAGCATTTGGGGTAGGCTTAAGTACGTAATTTAGGTCTAGCTTTTCAGTATGGCTGAGGATTCAATATGTATATTTGGATTGGGTAAACATCTGCGTCCTAATAGTATTGGTTTTCTAGGCTTACAATAGAAGACAATAGCTTTCACTTGTCTTATAAATAGATTTTTTTGTAGTAGACTATCTAACAGCGATTTTACCAACTTAGGTATCTCCATAAAAACCTAGGATTCCTATTTGGGTAGAAATTAGCTTACTACTGCTAACTTAGGGGTTTCTTTTTATGGTGGGATAAACCATCTAAAGAAAAACGCTGCGAGCCGGAAACAGTGTCAGACTCTTACTGACTAAACAACTTACCCCGTTCCTTCTTGGCCCTACATACCTTCCATTCAGAAATCAGTACGTGGACCCGGACTTCGACTTTGCTTGGTTTTAGTTTGCTGACAAATCCTTGAGTGAACAGTAAGTGCGCGACGTCGACATTTTGACCTCGGTCCGGACGGTTACGGGACGGTTGACAGCGAGCTACCCAATGCTCGCTGTCCGCAAGCCCGCGCCTACCAAGACCGTAAATATATTTTTTTTTAATAAATAGTATTCTGTTAACATCACAAAGAAGTAAGCCTTTTCGTTAATCACCGGGATTGGTTTGTATTTAGAAGATTGCCGGGTTAAAAAGATCATAGTCAGCATTAGTTTATATCATTTACGAAAAAGTCAACTTTTTCAACAGGCTTCTTTAACTACTATAGTAATCTGTTGGAGCAAAGTTTATGACATCCATCGTACTCCCCGCAGTACGATGGATGTCTTAGACATTTCAATTGAAGCCCTTCTAATTTGGTAACTGTTAGTTGGTCAACGTGTGGCCTAGCGTTGTCCTGAAGCAGCAGTGGCCTACAGCGATTAAGCAACCTCGTTTTTTCAGCAGCTAGCTTTTCGGTTTGCATGTTTCACATATAATCCTTTTTCATGGTAGGTTAAAAATTATCCAATGACGAACCTTGGGCGGAGCGGGAAACAGTGTCAGACTCTTACAGACTAAAAAAACCTACTCCGTTCCTACGTTGACATATATACCACGGCCAGAGCCTTCCTTTTCAGACACGAACCCTTGACCCTTCCGCAGGGTACCTACGGTTTACTGACAACTCTTAAGGCACGCGGGAACAGTTCGCGCCGTCGACGACTAAGTATGGTCCGGACGATTACCAGGAATTTCTGACAATATCTTTTTTTTGTTAGTAAGTCATTGATTGGTATTGCCATGCTAAAAGACCATAACTATAAATTAACATTAAAATCACACACGTGTAGAATTATAATTCGTATTCCTGTTTCCCGTATATCCTAAAAATAAAACCCGCGTCGAGATATAATCCATTATAGCCAGCTTATTTAAGTTGTGACATGTCATCACAGAATAACAGATGGGAATGTTCACTCTGTACGTTTTTAGATTACTTTTTGAATGCCTACATGCGTGGTGGAATGTCACTTCAATGTTTTTGTTCGGCACTGAATAACCTATATTTTTTCGTTCCAGTTCTAGTTGCGGCAGTAATCATTGCGCTGTGTACAATTTGTTTGATTGTGTTTTGGTCTCTGTGGGTACTATGTGTACAAGAACGAGTTTTAGAGGTTTTAAAGCTGATTCGCAGTATTGGGTGTTTTTTTAGAGTTGGGAAATAATTTAATGATATCTTCCGCTCTGAAGCGAAGTTTTGGAGCATGTCAGACTTTTACTGACTAAAACACACCTATGTTGAATCTGTTTCATTCTGCGTTTCAGGACCGTGGGTTTCCTTCTCAGAAATTACAATCTTCACCCTACGGTTATGCCAACATCTGTTTGATGCGTGCATGGAACATTAAGCGCCGTCGATTACTTGGACAGTCGGACAGTTACCGGACGGCTGAACGGCAAGCTACCTACTGCTCGTTATTCACAAGCCCATTGAGAGACTAATGTACAGTTTCCTAAATTCCTAAGCCACTACTGAAGGTTAATGAAACATTCTTAACTATATAATTTTTTATACATAACACTGTGACTTTTCTTACCATTAAAATCCAAAGTGCTATAGCAGTTGACAGCAAATAGAGCTACTTAATAAATAACGAATTTGTTGAGCTTGTTGTAGGTACAAAAAAGGTCTTAAATACCCGCAAACCCTAAGAGCAAATGCTTGTCTCGTCTGTGGTTTTGTCCAACCGAATCTTTCCTTCTCCTAGTTACATAGAGGTGGGTCAATAAGATAAAATGTAAGTAGAAACAAGATTAGTACATGTCGAATGGAAAAGCACTCGTACATTTTGTAACCAAAATCCTGTTCGAATCAGTTAAGGCCATTAATTGAGTATTCTGTTTCTACCGTGTTGGTCAGAGCTGTTAGCGCATAGCTTATGCTGCGGTGAAAAGATTAACCTGTTAGCTGCCAATATCGTGAATTTTAAACGTACTTTTAATGTTTTTTATTCATCGTTCTAAACCTTTTTCATTTTTTCATAGTTGGGATATCTTTTTGCAAGGGAAAAAAATAACTCCGATGGGGCAATCTAAAGCTCCTTCAAAGATTTTATGGATTCCCATCCGAATGGTTATTTTAGTAAAGGGATCAATTAACTACCTATGAAATGGCAAAAGTGCATAAATAGCAATGGTGCACACTTTAATACAATAAATATATTATATTTAAAAAAAAAGGACTTTATGTAACTCCATTAAAAAACGCTAATTTCATAAGTAAGGCCGTATACAGAAAGAAAGCTGGCAATCTTCGCCGATTACCGATTATATAGAAAATCGGCGCGCAGATTACCCGCGTTTGTTGGTTAGGACCTAATAATAATAAGTATGTCCGTACGTGTGTGTCGCGTGTGTGTGTGTGTCGTGTATGTACGTTGTTTGTAAGAGGTTGCCCTGTGCGATAAGACCGCCGATTGTACACTTAGTAACTCAACTAGCCGCTTCATATGGAGGACAAGATTTAGGTGCGTACTAAATAATCGTTTTACGCACGAGGTGAGTAACACGCTACATTATTGTTAACCGAAGGATATTTATTATCTAATGATTGATATACTATCTTTGTCAGGCTAAGCTAGCCTAATACATCAACATACAAGATATGCTAGACTAATATGCGAAATTATTAATTACGTCGTTTCAAGAAAAACAACAAGATCAGGAAATAAGAAATTCTCTCTTTTCTTTTCTCTCCGTCTTTTTAACTGTTCCGTAAAGTAAATAGCACGTAATCCGAGACTCCATACAATTGCCCTTATGTGATTATGATATCCCCTGTTTTTCTGGATATTATAAAAACATAGCTATCTTGTGGGTATCTGATCTGCTATTTTGCGAACTTTGCACAAAATAGCAGGTTTTTCTTTAAAATTACTCATCATAAATTAAAAAAAGTGAAACTAACGAAACCTGGCACATTTAATCGACATTTAAGAATCAGGTGAGATTACAAAACCTATTTCTGAAAACTTTTTGGATATAAAAAAATATTCGGCGATGAATGGTGAATGTGAATGATGAGTGTGAGACTCAATCACTCACAACAAAGCGTTCGAGCATTATCACTCTTTTTTCGCGTTGCCTCTTTATCTATCATTGCGTTGGATAAAGCAACAAGCTTTTAAAGCATGTTCACGTTGACGATAGACGCCCCAGAAGAACCCTCTCCTGGGGCAGCCTCTTAAGTACTTGTATATATATATATATATATATTTTATGGTAGGTAAAAATCATCCAATAACGAATCCCGCTCTTAGGCGGAGCTGGAGACAGTGTCAGACTCTTACTGACTAAAAAAACCTACCCCATTCCTTCCTTGCCTTATTGCCAGGCTCTGGTGTTACGCTTTCGTATCAACCCTTGGGAAGAACTTGTATATGGGAACACTGATATCACCCGAGGGCAATAAGAACAATGTAGCGAATCAAGTTTATGCTACCGTCGTTGATCGGCTTGCAATTACCAAGTTTTCGAGTTGCGGAAACAAATGAGATCTTGTTGTACATGTGGGGTAAAAGTTGATGTGGAGTTTGTCTGGAGTATCGTAACGGTGAATGTTTTATTGTAGCAATTAATGGGCATGATATGAAAAGGGGTTTTTCGTGGGTATTCCACTTTACAATGCCACTACTATTATAAATTACCCTTTAATTAATTGCTAATATATTCCTTGCCGGGGCTACAATCCGGGAATCTTTAAGTCAAGAGTCAATAGGTTACCTACTTCTAGGTAAGCGCGCTCCATCGTCGACCACATCGTCGCTTTGCATCAGGTGAGATAGCTGTCAAGCGCGAACCTATAATCAATAAAAAAAATAGTTAACAGGCGGCTCCAAACGCGTATAAATAGAAAATAGTCCTAGGAGAATATAGAATAGAATGAAATAGAATAATACTTGTACACCAAAAAAGTAACAATTTCACAGAAACTTATATGAATGGGTACAAAGTCAGTCTGATCGCAGACAGTGATATCTACCAAACAACCTTAAGATGGAGTATAAGAGCTTGAACTAAAAAAAGGGGTAGTCTGCGGTGTACTCCAGGACAAAAAGTCTTATGTGCAATTTTTAAAACATTTCCCAGGTTTAAAAAAAGAAGCTTAATTTTCGAATGGGGCGTATTATTCCAGAAACAGACGATTAATTTAATCATTATATTATTTTTTATAACAGGCAACACTTTAAAAATGTTGTCACCCTAAAAGCATTTGGCGTGAAATAGGATATACGGTCTACTTGCTACGGTTCCCCTGTTAATATGAAAGTAATTTCTGCCGACTTATACGAGCCTGGTTAATGTCTTCTGATAATGAATATCACGAATTGTCGTAATTGCGTAATAAAATGTCTTGTTCTTATTAGAACGACGCGAGCGTGCATGTGAAGAATAATTATATGATTAAGAATAATAAGATAGATAATATGAAAAGAAGAAGGCCAGAAAATTAATACAAGGATTTGTGATAATTATAAAATAGTAGCTGTTATTTCATCTTTTACACAATGATTTTATTTTTCATGATAAAAGAATGACTCTAGAAATTAATTTAAGGAAGAAGATCCAATAATTTGGTTGAAAACAGAAAGATGGTAAAATTAACTGAAAAAGACCATTTACTTTGAATAAGAACAAAAAGATGAAAAGAATCTAATACTTAAGGCGGCCAATTGTCGGCTCGCTGTCCGGTCGTCTGGCAACAATCCGGACCAAGACCAAGTCGATGTAGGTGCCTGCAGAAAGGTCAAAGCCAACTAATGCCTAGGGTCTTTTTCTGAAAGGAAGGCTTGGCCCGAGGGCAAAAGGCAAATGGAGTGGAGTTTCTTGCCGGTTCTTCTCCATAGGAAACGACCAATTTGGAACCGTGCACTAGCTTCTGACGTTTTATAAGTGCCCTTGTAGGCCCATATGAAATAAAAACCTTTTTGATTTTTTTTTTTTTTTTAAATAAAGAACGGGGTGGGCTGTTCTAGTCACTAAGAGTCTGACACTGTTTCCCGCTCCGCTCAAGGGTGGCATTCGTCATTGGATGATTTTTATCTACCATAAAAAAGGTCAGAGAGATGTTATACATGTATGAAAGAAGTCCCAATACCTTAGTTGACAAAATTGATGATATTATTGGCTTGACTGGCCTGTTGATCTAATGGTTAGTGGCCCTGACTGCTATACCGGAGGTCGTGGGTTCGATTCCCACCCAGGACAATAGTTTTATGTGATGAACACGATGATTGGTTCAGTGTCTGGGTGTAATTTATCTAAAATATGTATGTATTTCAAAATATATAAGTATGTTTATCAGTTACCTAGTACTTATAACACAAGCTCTTCTTAGCTTAGGACTAGACGAATTTGTGATAGTTATAGAATATATAATATTATATATTATGTCTGAAAAAGGATCCAATACTTTTTAAACCCAACACTTAAGATAGGAAACGACCGATGATACAATAATGTGGCAACAAAAATGTAGTTACGCATACTACCTTGTTTACGATCCGAAGCGCTTAGTTCAATGCGCGGCTCCGTAGCGAACTAGGTCACTCTTTTAGTTTGTCAGCTCCTGACTTAAACCAGAGAAAGGTAGATTGTTCACTTACTTTGCTGGTCTGGTTGTACAGACAAAACAGCTGAATTAGAGATTTTTTTTATGGTAGGTAAAACTCATCCAATGACGAATCCCGTTCTTGGGCGGAGCGGGAAAAAGTGTCAGACTGACTATACAACCTACCCCGTTCCTGCCTTGCCTTATTCTCAGGGCCCCGGTATAACGCTTTCGCACCAACCCTCGGCTCCAGGAGGCTTCTACAGTTTGCTGACGACTCCTTGAGGCGCGCGGAAACAGTGCGCGCCGTCGATGGCTTGGGCTCGTTCTGGACTGTTGCCAGACGACCGGATGGCGAGCTACCCATTGCTCACCGTCCGCAAACCAGCGTCTACGGTGACAAGATATCGGCGGGATCGCGGCGGCGACGGCTACGGTGAGTGCGTCGTTGCCTTTGCCTAATGTGGTCGGCCTCCACCAACCAGATAAAGATAGATTGTTCACTCACTTTGCTGGTTTAACAGACAAGACCACTGAACGAACGGTGAGAAATTTATTTATAGTAAGTGTCTGTAGTAAGTAGTGATGCGGCTGGTTCGGACTAAGATGCAGTTTCATTCACTCTCGTTTCTTTAATTAAGGTGGGTCTTTCTTACTCATCTATCGTCAACATCGGGCATGGTTTAAAAGCTTGTTGCTTCATTTAATGTAATTCAAATTGATGTTTGATGTAAGTGTAATACGAAAAAAGAGAGATAACACTTGAAAACACTGTTGGCATTCGGTTATTCTACGATTTACTCGAATTTTTCACAAAACTTTTACCAGGAAATACGTGTTCTTATTGACCCTTAGTGATTTTTGAGAAAAAATTACATCATTCAGAATCTCGATGAAATGGGCAAGGCTTCTATAGACTCTAGGAATAAGGCAAGGAAGGAATGGGGTTGGTCTCCCGCTCCGCCCAAGAGTGGGTTTCGTCATTCGATGATTTTCACCTACCATAAAAAAAGGCTTCAATAGAAGTACTTTTATATATCTTACTAATATTATAAATGCGAAAGTTACGAAGTTTGGATGTTTGTTACTCAATCACGCCAAAACGGCTGGACGGATCTGGATGAAATTTGGCACAGGCATAGGATACACTCCGGAATAGGACATAGGCTACCTTTTATCCCGGAAAACACAAGGTTCCCGTGGGATATACAACTTCTTATTAGGCAATCCCAATACCACGCAGGCGAAGCCGCGGGCAAAAGCTAGTTCACAATATAGGAGTACATTATGGGGAGTCAAAGTTCACGTAAAATAGCAGATTTTCAGAGGTCTTTACAGGATTACTCTTACACAAATTTATGTTTTGATTTCTATAGAAGCCTAGATAATATCCACAAGATATCTGTGTATCCAAAGTATCTGAAGAAAGATGTGTAATAACATCTTATTCACATAAAAGCGGTTGAATGAAAATGTACCTCAGGTCGGCCGCTCTTAAGCCGGTTTCACCAAATGAACTAACGAAATAAACGGATCTGGGATTTAGTTACGTAGTTTATTATTTAATCTTTAAGCAACTAAACATACAAAGGCGGACTTAATGGTTTAGGCATTCCCTACCAGCAGTTCACCCGTGGGAGAGCTTTAGTAGTGCGTGGGTCATCCAACGCGAATAATTGTTGCGAAGCAATCTGATACGGTTTAAGATAATTCAACGCGATGTAAGGCATTATCTTACGTACACAAGTGCAAAGTCGTATGTCGGACGTTATTTATATAAAACCAAACAAAGTGCACTGCAAGAATTCAAGCGAAAATATCAAACTATATGCATGCGCTTCGTTTCACACATCATTTCTCTACGTCTACATGCAGTTCTCGCGTCCGCCTTGGTCGACGCCATGGAGATCGAGGAGGAGGTGCAAGCGGTCGTCCCCTTCTCCTCCTTTTTTGAAGCAGTCATGCTATCAAAATAGGAAGCCAAACGCATCAGGCAAAGGCAACGGCCCTCACGCCGCAGCCGCCGCCGCCGTGTCTCCGATTCCGATTTCCAGCCACCGTAGGCGCCGGTTTGTGGAAAGCGAACAATGACTAGCTCGCTGTCCGCCAATCCGGTAACCGGACTGAGCCCAAGTCGTCGACTGCGCGCACTGTTCCCGCGCGCCTCAAGAAGTTATCAGCAAACTATAGGGACTCAGTAGGGTTGAAGCTTCCTGGGGCCATGGGTCGATGCGAAAGCGAAATATCAGTACCCAGGAACTGAGGTAAGAAGGAACGGGTTTAGTTGTTTATTCACTAAAAGTCTGACATTATTTTCCTCACCACCCAAGGGCGTGATTTGTGATTAAATGATTTTTTGCACCATAAAAAAAAACCCACGTATGTAGGCGGTGGTAGGTGTGGATGTGGATGGATGGAGAGGGAGAGGGAGACCAAAGAAAATATGGATGGATTGTGTGAGAAGTGACATGAGAGAAAGAGGAGTTAGTGATAGCGAGACGGGTGACAGGACAGAATGGAAGAAGAAGACATATTGCGCCGACCCCAAATAAAACGGGACAAGGGCAGGAAGATGATGATGTAGGCGGTGGTAGGTCACTTAGGCAATACAGTAACAATTATTTGTTCCCATCGCGTTCCATCGTTTCTCATTCGAGTTTGAACCGCCTACGTGGAACACTACGTAACGACCTATTTCGTTCACAAACTGCACCAGACTAAAAATATGTTGTATTGTCTGTTTTTTATTGTTTATATCAATTTAAAAAAAAAACGGTTTATTCGTTAAAGTATCGTCACTTTTATGTCATTACTCAGTGCTCTCATTTTCGATTATCGTAAAAACGAATCGAACATTAATTTATTAAAATAAAGTTTCTTTTCTATTTCCGTCACTTTCACTTATTCACATAGTGACGTCACTACGTGGTTACTACCTCATGTTATCGACTGGCAAACTACAGCGATTCATAGAAACACAGCTTGAAAATTATTTACTAAGAATCTGTAATAACCCTATATTTAGGTTCATTTTTATAGCTAACGAAGAATTGAAAGATTTTTTTTTAAGTAAATGTTAGTTTTATTTGTAATTAAGGCCTGTATTCCTCCTCTTCCCCCGGATCGCCGTACGGTGTAGACGTCTAAAAGTGCCACATAAATTTTATAATTTTGATTAATTACAGTATTTTAACTAAAATTGTACCATTTAAATAATAGTGCAAAAATAGGACAACATAAGTTCTGAGGAGGTGACTTTACTTAAGAAGTTACGTGAGTACAAGTCACACATATTCTTTATCTCCGCCTCCAACATACCGGTGAGGCCGAGGTTACTCCTAATAACCTGCTGCCCTGGTACCTGAGAGGTCTTCCGTCGAATAAACGCACGCGCAAATCCTCATCGCAGCGCGGCATCACCTTTCACCAGCGCTATTCGTCCTCTGACCTGAGACCCCACCCCTGGGCAATCCTCGGTCTACGCCCACTTGGCTGCTATTGATCGAAATAGGACGAACCCACTCAAAGTGGTCCGGCGCAACTTTTTGCTAACGATCTTTGTAATTATAATATCCTGGTAACTTGGAGCTAATTTATTTGCAAAATGGACAAATCTTTTTCGGAAGAAAACCTTACTCAAACGGGCATCAATGTCACCCCACCAAACTTCGATTTCCTCCGCTCTAAAAGAATGAGAGAGGAAAATTTACCTGCAGAATTTTCCAAATTTACGGACGAAATGAAGGAACTTTTTCAGTCTTTTATAAGTACTCAGAAAACTGAACTAAAAAACATTATTGCCAACCTCAAGGAGATTCAGCTCACAAATAGCAACATTGAAACATCCGTGGCGTTTTTAAATAAACAGAATGAGGAGTTTCAAAATAAGATATCACAGTTAGAATTACAGGCAAAAAAAGATAGAGATTATATTACTGTGTTGGAGGAAAGAATTGAAGATTTACAACGATGTTCTCGCAAAAATAATATCGAAATAAAAAATGTCCCAAGGAAAACCCAGGAAACTAGGCAGGATTTAATAAATATGGTTACGAGTTTGGCTAAAAATATTGATATTGAGATTAATAAGCGAGATATTAAGGACATTTTTAGATCACAAGGAAAGAAAGAAGGAGCAAATAGCCCACCTATAGTAGTAGAACTAAGTTCCATCCTATTAAAGCAGGATTTACTGAAAAGTACTAAGATTTTTAACATAAAAAATAAGAGTAAACTGCAAGCAAAACACCTCGGAATCACTGCAAATGGGGAAACACCTGTATTTATTTCAGAACAGCTTACTCCTAAAAATGCCCGGTTATTTTTCCTAGCCCGAGATCTAGCTAAGTCGAAGCAGTATAAATATTGCTGGACTGCTTTGGGTAGAGTCTTTCTAAAAAAAGACGAAAGTGCCAAGGTGATCCTCGTAAGAAGTGAATCGCAGGTGCATAACTTGCTTCAAATTGTATGACTATTTTTGGCAATTTTGTATGTGAAAGTATTTTTATTACTCTTACATTTAGCTTTTATCACTTATTTAAGCATTTTTAATTTATATTATTTGTACTGTAGATATAAGTCTCTTAAATACACGATGTTTGTAAAGCATGCTCGTCAAACTAAGATAGCAAGAAAACTCACCTCACACCACATTTTAACACAATATTCAATAAATAAAAGTCAAACTCAAATAATTACTACTGCTTACTTACATAACAAATATACACACACACTCATTATGTCCCTAGATTTATCACTCCCACTTATTTACTTACAAAATCTGATAAAATTTGAGTATCCTCAGTGTCTAGCTGCATTTTTAATCATATTTTACGAGATATGTCTACCAGACTTCTCAAACGAAAATGGATAGTAATTTAAATACTCTTGATGAATTGGATCAGGCTGAAATAGCAACTTCAGCTTTAGTTGATACTGAAAACTTAAGTACATACACTATGCTTCAAAATTCTTCTCTGAAAATCTTGACTCAAAACATGCGAAGTATTTACAGTAATTTTGATGACTTACAAATGAATCTGGCCCTGTTGAAACTTAACGTAGATGTGCTTATTCTTACCGAGTGTCGATTAAACAACAAGAAACAAATACCGCTCTTAAATAATTATACCTCTTTTTTTACCTCAAATCAGCTAAACCAAAACGATGGCGTAGTAGCTTATGTAGAAAACAATCATAGGCCTCTAGTAACAGAGCTAAACATTACTCATGCTTCAGCACTGCAAATCTTTGTGTCCAATTTTACTATAATAGGTATATACCGTTCTCCATCTAATGTCAGTGCTGATAACTTCATTAGCTCATTAAACCACCATCTTGAATCATGTAGTACGAGCAAAAACATTATCGTTGTGGGTGATATTAATATTAATATAATTGAAAGAACCACAGAAACATCACAGCTAAGAGCAAACAGGTTAAACTATCTAAACATGTTATCTGTTCATGGTCTTCTCCCGGGACATTGCCTACCTACTAGAGAACAAAACTGTCTTGATCATGCCTTTCTGAAGCTTGATAAAACCAAAAACTCAGCCTTTGTGGCAGTACTCAATACAACAATCACAGATCATTGTATGGTTCTTTTAAATATAACTAGCTCAAATGATACACAAAGATCTTGTTCAAAATCCAAAACTGTGATAGATTTTGAAAGTGCTTATAAAAGTCTTGTTGAAATAGATATCTCAATTTTCGATGCATACACGCTCCCAGATAGTTTTGCAACCAAGCTAGTGGAGGTGATCAGGTCGTCACTTCAAAGTAACTCTGAAACTAAATCCATAACTTGTAGTAAGAGAATACTAAAACCTTGGATAACTGCAGGCGCACTAAGATGTATAAAACTTAGAAATAAAATGTATCATCGAACTAAAATAGATCCATTCAATATAGTTTTAAAAATAACGTATAAACGGTTTCGTAACTTTTGTTCAAACCTAATAAAAAAAGTAAAGCGGCAATATTATAAAAAACAAATAGAAGACTCAACCAAGCATCCCAGACACCTTTGGTCAACTATAAATGAAATTACACAGTTTAAAACGCCCAAAACTTCTAATTCACCTTTACTCACAATTTCACCTTACCCCCTGGACTCACTAAATCGTGTCAACCAATTTTTCATTACTATAGGCAAATGTTTAGCAGAAAGCATTGTAAATCAGACTGCATTGCCAACTGTGGTCAGTGACTTTGGTAACTCTCCCGTTTCATCGTTTGTTTTGCTGGATACCGACCCGCAGGAAGTGGATGGTATACTTATGAGTCTTAACTCTGAAAGTGCACCTGGTTGGGACTGTATACCAATAAAATATTTAAAAATGTCCAGGGATTTTGTCGTTCCGTTGATAAGCCAGCTGGCTAACTTATGCTTTAAGACTGGAATTTTTCCAAAGGACTTCAAACGATCCGTTATTACTCCAGTGCATAAGGGTGGGGATGTAAACGATGTCAACAATTATAGGCCCATATCTGTGCTACCATCGATTTCAAAAATTTTAGAAAAAATTATCAATAAGAGACTAATTCATTACTTACAAAAATATAATATTCTATCAGATGCACAGTATGGGTTTAGAAAAGGACTTTCAACGCAGGATGCTATTACGGCTTTAACATCTGAGATTGTAGAAAAAGTGGATAAAGGTCATAAATGCCTAACAGTGTTCTTAGATCTTAAAAAAGCTTTTGACACAGTTTCCATTCCCATCCTTCTGCGTAGATTGGAAAAAGTAGGTATTAGAGGTACGACATTATCACTTTTTGAAAGTTACCTAAAAGATAGACGACAGCTTGTAAAAATAAATAACTTGTGTAGCGCTGAAGAGGATGTCTGTTACGGAGTTCCACAAGGAACTGTATTAGGTCCGCCACTCTTTTTAATCTACATAAACGGTCTGTGCAACTTGGAGATCAATAGTGGAAAAATTTTTTCGTATGCAGATGACACTGCTGTGGTCTTCTCGGGTAAGACATGGAATCAAGTGAAAACTGTGGCTGAAAAGGGTTTGGCTGAGATAGCTGGCTGGCTTAAGACAAATCTTCTGACCCTTAACGCTGACAAGACAAATTTTATATGCTTCTCCCCAAACCAACGTTCCCAACCAGGTGCTGAATTTGCACTAACGATTCATGTCTCTCAAGATACCCTCCATATCTGTGACGTTGGCTGCCAGATCATTAAACAAGTAAGCTTCGTAAAATATTTGGGCATAATGGTTGATCAAAGGTTGTCATGGCATCCTCACATTGAAATACTAATGAAAAGGATTAGGAAGTTTATTTGGGTTTTTAAAACTTTACGGCATGTTATGTCCGCGCAGCTTATAAATAAGGTATATTTAGCTCTGGTGCAATCGGTAATAACATACTGCATTTCAATATGGGGTGGCGCTACCAAAACAAAATTTCTCGATCTGGAGAGAGCTCAACGATCGCTTATTAAGGTTATGCATTTTAAGCCCTTTAGGTTTTCTACTACAGAGCTATATAATAACAGCAATTTGCTTTCAATTAGAAAACTTTATTTTTTAAATGTAACCCTTACCCTGCATAGATGTATATCCTTTAACCCAGCTACTCAAACCAGAAGAAGAAGTGATATAGTGGCTCACTCCCCGAGAGTTCGAACAGTATTTGCTAGACGTCAATACATGACACAATCTGCATATATATATAACAAATTGAATCAGAAACTAAATATATATCCTCTGCTACTATTTGACTGTAAAAAGGCTTTAACTGTTTATTTAAAAACCCTGACATACGAGGAAATAGAATACATGTTGGTAAGGAGTAGTTAAAATAAAGAGATGAAACATAAACACACACACACACACACACACACATCACAACACACCATCATACATGTACACCTACACATCAAGAGCTGCATTAGTTTATACTTGTTTTTATCATTATTTTTCTTTTTTTTTTATACTTTATTATTTATCTTCTCATTTTTTTTTTTTTTTTTTTCTCCTGGATATTATTACTGCTTTGGTTTTGGTTATGTATTCATTGGTAACATAGAAATTGTTTAGTTAACTGATAAGGGAAGTGCGCGACAGCCCCAACACAAGTACTACTGTAACTTACCGGGGCTGCCTCAATTTATGTATGCTAACAATGTTACAGATGAAATAAATATTTTTGTATTTTTTTTTGTATTTGTATTCCTTAATTGCCTTTAGTTTTTTATGGTTAAATTAGGTGACCTAAAGGCTTCGTTCACGCTAAACGTAATGTTTGTCGCCGACTGTGAGTATGCTCACTTTCAGCCCAGTGTTAACGTTTTTTTTTTTTTTTTTTATGGTAGGTGAAAATCATCGAATGACGAAACCCGCTCTTGGGCGGAGCGGGAGACCAGTGTCAGACTCTTACTGACTAAAAAACCTACCCCGTACCTTCCTTGCCTTATTCCTGGAGTCGAGGTAACAGTTTTCCACCACCCTCTAGGCTCCAGGAGGCTTCGACCCCGAAGGGCCCCTGCAGTTTGCTGACAACTCCTTGAGGCGCGTGGGAACGGTGCGCGCCGTTGACGACTTGGACTCGGTCTTACCAGACGACCGGACGGCGAGCTACCCATTGCTCACCGTCCGCGAGCCAGTGTCTACGGTGGCCGGATATCGGCAGGATCGCGGCGGCGACGGCTACGGCGAGTACGCCGTTGCCTTTGCCTTATGCGGTCGGCCTCCTCCTTTACGAGCATTACTGCTTCGCAGAAGGAGGCGACCGCCTGCCATTCCTCTTCGCTGCGGACCATGGCCTGAACCAGGGCCCGGCGCGAGAGGTCGCCGCCGCCGATCACCCCCACGAGGACACGGCGATGCTCTTCCCAAGAGCCCAGTGTTAACGTGGATTCAGTCTACAGTATAAATTCTTATCAAGCCAACAGTACGCTATAACGTAAGAATGCGTTTTTTAAGTAAACAAAAGAGTAGGCTTGCTACGCGTAGTACGATAATCGGTCACCGAAAGTCAGCGACAAAGCACTAATAGCGTATTTTAGTCGGTTCGGTGTGAACTAGAAGTTAATTTACATGTCGAATTCGGAGTCGATTTGTTAACAACAAAACTAAGCACGCCATCTAGTGGGAACTAGAAGTACTAAAGGTGGCGGTCTTAACAAAGTCCTAGGCCCACCTGGATGATGAATCGAGCTCCAACCGTGTCGACATACATGTTATATGAAAAAGCGATAGACTGCGTATCAATCGCTCACAGTCAGTGACCGACAATATGTTTGATCTGAACAAAATACGAGAGCAGTGGTGATCGAATAGGCCCCGACTTGCAAGTAGGTCGCGACTTCAAACCCAGCCAAGCGCATTACTTTGTGTAGTTAATTTTCATCAGCACTGCTCTTAAAACGGTGAAGGAAAACATCGTGAGGAAATCGGCACGTCTTAGAATCAAAAATTCGAAGACATGTGACATCTACCAATCCGCACTGGGCCCGCGTGGTAGATTATGGACTATTCCGTCTCTTAGAGAGGAGGCCTGTGTCCCAGCAGTAGGAACATTAAAAAGGATAATGATGATGAATGCCTGGACTTTGTTTTTCTTTCAGCTGTAATCACAAAACATAGCTATTTTAAATTCTGTTTCCCTCCAAAATCCTCTTGGGCTCAGTCACAAAATCGATTTTACCTTCTCAAATGACTGAACGTAATGTCTTTCCGATTTCCTTACCTTAAACACTTATCATCTTAACCATTATTGAGCTTTTATCTTTAACATAAAATGTTGTCTTACTTACGGTGGTTTGATGTTTTGCGGCAGTGGCGTAGATAGCCTCAGACCCCTCTGGCCTGTATAAAAAAAAATATCGTTTTTTTTTTTTTAATGGTGGTTAAAAATCAACCATTGACTAATCCCTTAGGGAGAGCGGCAAACAGTGTCAGTTTCTTAATTACCAAACAACTCACCCCGTTCCTATGTTTCCTTTATACCAGGGCCAAAGCCTTCTTTTTAGACGCGAACCTCTGGGTTTTAGTTTAGAATTTTCTATACCAGTACTAGTAGCACAGGACAGTAAGATGAAGTCATGATAAGCCAAGGAGGAGATGGCCAGTGAACAATATGTTACGATTTTTTACACAACGTCGAGGCCTTTGTAATCTGGGGGCTTAGTGTCGTAGATATGGTTGATGCAGCGTTACCTACGCCCCTGGTTAACAGAATTACTCCAGCATTGAAGAATTTTGTTCAAAGTTTTCCTTTTTGTGTACCTATTGTCAGCGAGACTGATTGAAGCTGATTTATGGCAGTCAATGCGGAAATACTGGAAATTCTTGTCATTTGCTTTGTATCTGTTTTGGGTCGATTGTTTACTTAAACATGGAATCTGTGAGAGAGGATTTATTCCTAAATCCTTCCATCTTAAAATAAACATTTTATGAAACGGTATTCCTAACGTTTGATGAAATGTTTATTTTAAGATGTACCTATTGATATATTGTAAGGGAAGATATATTATAAGAAAACTTGGACTCGAAACTCACACAGATGTGTGAGTTTCGACACTACCTGTATTCACTGATAGACAGGGACAGAGATAAGAGCCGGCGATGTTGTGCGAGCGAAATAGAGTTAGCCGCCAAATGTGTGTGATCGTTGCCTGTGTGAAATCGTGACAATTATAATATATAATAATATGTCCACAACTATCACACAACGTCGTCTAGTCCCAAGCTTAGCAGAGCTTGTGTTATGGATACACATACTTATATATTTCTAAATACATACATAAAAAAGTGTAAACAATAGTGTATATTATAGAAAAGTGCGCGGACCATGTCTGCGGTAAAATAAATTTATAAAAAAAAAAAAAATACATACATATCATAGATAAATTACACCCAGACACAGAACAAATGATCGTGCTCATCACACAAACATTTGTCCTGGGTGGGAATCGAGCCCACGACCTCCCGCATAGCAGTCAGGGTCACTAACTACTAGACTGACAGGCCAGTCAATTGTCAGAAGTCTTCATCTTAAAAGTTAGGTTCCGATCGCACACAAGACTGTCAGAGTGGGAGGCTCTGATTAAAGCAAAAAGAAGTGTCAGTCAGACTTTTACAGACTAAAACTCACCTGTGTTGTTTCCCGCTCCGTTTAAGAGCGGGATTCGTCATTGGACGATTTTTGTCAACCATAAAAAAAACCTGTGTTCTTTCGGTGGCTCTTTGCGTTCCAAAAACACAAATTAAAAATCCCGTATACCTGTGCAAAAAGCGGTTTATCCGTTTGTCTGTACAACAAACAAGTCCTCACAATGTTTTTCCATACACACGTCGTCAACAGCTCCAGCCAGGTCCAGCTGATGAATGATCCGACTTTGATGGATGTCTCACACGTTGCACGAGAACCGAAACAACTGCTGTGACTTTCCACGTATTTGATTGATTGTTTCCGGTGTTACGTGGTCGCCGTGCCTTAAAGTGGGCCTTGCCCACTTTTTATTTTTATGGTAGGTAAAAATCATCCAATGACGAGTCCCGCTCTTGGGCGGAGCGGAAAACAAGTGTCAGACTCTTACTGACTAAACAACCTACCCCGTTCCTACATCGCCATACATACCAGGGCCAGAGCCTTCCTTTTCAGACACAAACCCGTGGCCCTGATTGGCTTCGACCCTTCTACAGGGTCCCTACGGTTGCTGACAACTCCTTGAGGCGCGCGGGAACAGTGCGCGCCGTCGACGACTGGGCTTGGTCCGGACGATTACCAGACGACCGGACGGCGAGCTACCCGGGCCTTCCCCACTGGCCTGTCGTCAACGTCGCGCATGGTTTAACCTTTCGAGTACCGTAATAAGAGACATACTATAAAGACAATAAGTGTGCGAACGCCGGCTTTCACTTAGGGCTCAAGAGTTTAAAAGCTTGTTGCTTGTTTGATGCAAAAGTAATGTGATAAAAGAGAGATAAAATCGGAAAACTCTATCGCATTCGGTAATTCTACGATTTCCTCGAATGTTTTACAAAACTTGTTCCGGGAAATAGGTCTTTTTATTTAAACCTTAAGAATATTTGAATAAAACTGACATCATTTAGAATATCGATTAAATGGGCAAGGCTTCTATAGAAGTACCTTTTTATATTTTTAATATAGGAGTACATTATGGAGAGTCAAAGTTCACGTAAAATAGCAGATTTTCAGAGATCTTTACTGGATTACTCTTACACAAAATTATGTTTTGATATAATATAATATATATATATTCGACAACTATCACACAACGCCATCTAGTCTCAAGCTAAGCAGAGCTTGTGTTATGAGTACTAGACAACTGATAAACATACTTATATATTTTTAAATACATACATACTATAGATAAATTACACCCAGACACAGAACAAATGATCGTGCTCATCACACAAATATTTGTCCTGGGTGGGAATCGAACCCACGACCTCTGGCATAGCAGTCAGTGTCACTAACTACTAGGCTGACAGGCCAGTCAAATATCTCAGTCAGTCAGTAAAGTCAGATATCTATAGATATCTAGATAATATTCACAAGATATCTGTATATTCAAAATATCTGAAAAAATATATGTAATAACATCATAATCACGTAAGTGCCGTTGTATGAAAATGTACGACGGGTTGGCCGCTCTTAACGAAATGACTATAGTGAACAATGGAAGTAAGGTGGGCATGTAAAAGTACGGACTGTATATGCGGGATGTATGACTTATAACCTTGACGGGTGCAAGGTGAAAAAAAGTAATCGGTTTTCTGATGGGTTATTGAGGCAACGTACTAAGAATATTACATTTCACAGTATAGTAAATCTTTTGTTTTGCGCTTTTTGCAGGTCAGTGTCAAGTTGTATGATGATTAAAATACAATGGTCATGACACTTATTTGTTTACGAAATTATAATAATGCTAACAATAAAAACTCTTTTAACTATTTTTTTTTTTAAATTGCTTAACTCACAAAACACCGACGATCTGTTTTTTTCTGACAATATAGTATTTTCTTAGGAACAAGAGGGAATGTCAGACTTTTACTGACTAAAAGGAACTTCTGAAAGGAGGGTCCGAGCCCGGTATAAGGACTAAGAAGGAATGGAGTGGGTGGTTTAGTCAGTAAGCGTTTGACACTGTTTCCCAAGCCCAAGGGGTAGATTCGTCATTAGATGATTTTTCCTACCATAAAACAAATCCCTATAAGATATACCACAAAAAAACTACTTTTCAGAAAAACTAAGCACTCCATGAAAGATTATAATAAGTAGTAAGAATAAAAGAAAACAGATAGTAAGGTAAAACAAACTCACAATTTGTTGCAGTATTTCCCAGCTATCATCTAAGCCAGATACTTGAAGTTCTTAGAGTTACCTACACCGTACCTAACCATTATGTTCATGTAAAATGCAATGCAAAAAAGGCATGTTGGACATTTAATGAGGACTTTGATATTTGACCGCGACAGTGACGTGCTCGCGAGCTTTCCCGTCAAAGGTGGACCATTAAAATGTGTTGTTTTCATTATTTTTGAATAGTTATAATAAACCTACAACAATACGATCCGTCAAGGATCGGGTCTAATAAATAAAATATAAACAATTTACGCATTCTGTTTAGCATTAGGCTGCCCAAATCATATTTGTACAGAAATAAGTAAGAGATTGCAATAATCACAGTGTTAATATTTTCTAGAGGTTGATATGAACTAAATGAGTATATATTATACTAGCTTTTGCCCGCTGCTTCGCCCACGTGGTATTGGGGTTGGGGTTTCCGGGATAAAAAGTAGCCTATGTCCTATTCCAGAGTGTATCCTATGCCTGTGACAAATTTCATCTAGATCCGTCCAGCCGTTATGGCGTGATTGAGTAACAAACATCCAAATATCGTAGCATTTATAATATTAGTAAGATATTTCTATGAATTATATTATTAGTAGGTAAATCTATCCTTGTATTCATGTCTACTCTCTACTCTCTTTTATTGCACCTACCATTATTTTTCTTTGCATCACCCCAAAAAGCCTAAAGGCATTAAGTCCGGTACGTTTTTACCATCTTCTATTTGGAAGAGTTTTTAAATTAAACCAGAACTCTATTCGAATTTCCTATAATACAGGGTTGTTTGTGTTAATAAACAATTTCATTAATGAAATTGTAGGCGGTATCATCGCTTCAACATTTTTTTTAAATAGCTCGGCGAATGTTGTCTAAATTTCCCTTAATAAGAGGTGGTATAAATTAATAAACAATTTAATTAATTAAATCGTAAGCAGTATCATCGTTTTATAAAAATATTTTTTTAAAGCCTCGGCGAACATTGTCCGAATTTTCCTTAACAAGTGTTTGTACGAGTTAATAAATTATTTTACATTAATGAAAATTAAATGGTAAGTAGTATCATCGTTTTATCAAAATGTTTTTAAAGGTTTAAGGAGTACTTGGAAAATGGGAAACAGAATCGAAACAAAAGCTTTGTTTCTTTTGGCCGGCCAACTTTAAAATACGATCGGCCACCAGCGTCGGGACGGCCAGTCAAAGTACTTAATCCGATTTCTACAAAAGTTCCCAACGTTCTTTCCTCGCGATAATATTTATTTTTACTTGTTCTCTTAACAGGGGATAATAGAGAACATTGGTGAAGTGTTTTTTTTATGTTTTGTTTTGTTTTAATTAGGTCTCTATCTATTGTTATAATGATTTCATTTTTAATTGCTTTATCAACCTTTTTAATTTTCCCACTGCTGGGATTCAAGCCCCTCTCTAGGAGAGTGAATGGGCCGTAATTCACCAAGTGGGCCCAGAGCGGGTGGGTTGTTTTAGGAAATATCGGTTTTCCATGTTTTCCTTCACCGTCTTGAGAGCAGTGGTGATGAAATAAACTGTACAAAGTAATGCGCCTGGCTGGGTTTAAACACCCAAATGTTGATTTGTTTTGTAGAGAACGCCATGTTACATTATACATACTATATAACAGGACTTTCCTAATATAGGGGACATTATTCATAGAATTAAATGTAAAAAGAATTCATTTACTTGATATGTAACAAGTCATATATTTTCTTTGGTTTTGAGCAATACATTTATTATTAAGTACGGCTATATATCACTACTATACATGAAGTATAAATAAATAAATACTAGCAATAATACCGAAGCCTACTTAATTATATTCACCTGTATTTTGAGAGTGAAATGTAAGCATTTACGTCTAAATTATTTATAGATCGGCACAAAACACAACGCTCATCGCATTCGACAATCACACGGCTAATTACTGCGGTTAACCTGCGCACACTTCAATTAAAAGCTTATTTGTGCCACATTACGCGAGGAGCCATTAACGGCACAATAATGGAATGAGACTATGATTTAGATTCCACCGATTTATTATCCCAGTTCAACCAATTTCCTGAGTGAAAATCTATATAAGGTGACTAGTAATTAGTGACAAATACATAAACACAAGAGCAGTGGTGGCCGAGTGGTATAGGCCCCGACTTACGAATTGTAGGTCGCGGGTTGAAACTCAGCCAGGCGCATTAGGTACTTTGTGTAATTTATTTCATCACCACTGCTCTCAAAACGGTGAAGGAAAACATCGTGAGGAAACCGGCATATCCTAGAACCAAAAATTCGAAGACATGTGACATCTACCAATCCGCATTAGGCCTGCGTAGTGGATTATGGCCTAATCCCTCTCCTAGCGAGGAGGCCTGTGTCCCAGCAGTGGGAACATTAAAAAGGCTGATGATGATGACTTAAACACGTGATTGTAGTCATGATAACAAACCACTTTTACTATAGCACCATACCTGAAAACGCAAAAAAAGATCAGCAGATTCAGATAGTTACATCTTGGCCAGTTAGGCGAACACAATTATACTGACCAGTAGATTTAGTTTTTGCGATTAGATAGGACACAAATACTAATAGATTCTGATGGTTAATACGGAAAGAATCCCTGTATGTTTCCTTTCGTGCACGGGAATTGCAGAATTTAATTTCAACAAACTCATTTCATCATCAGACCACTAGACGTGCGGCGTTGCAACAAAGTCACAAGGTGAACATCCCACTCATACGTGCAAAATGTAAGTGGAATTCAATGCAAGAGTCTTTGTTTCCTGATAGCTACAACCTAGGGGTCTTTAAGTCAAGAGAAAATAGTTTACTTCTAACTTTTAGGCAAGCGTGATTTATTATAGATAACATTATTGCTTACTATCAGGTGACATAGTAGTTAAACGAGAGCCTAATAATAATAATTAAAAAAAAAGAAATGAGTCAGTGGTAGCGTGATAGTCAATATGACGGAAAATGTGTGTCATTGATACCAAAAAACCTGGGACTGGTTGGCTGGAAGATGATAAAAGTTTAAAATGATATAGTAAAGTTTAGGTACTTTTAGTTAAGTTTAAGTTTTTTTTTTATTTATGTGCATATATGTAGCTTTAAAATGAATGAATAAAAGTTGCCGAGTCAATAAAATGAAATTCCAAAACATGACTTCAAAAAAAGAATACCAGAAACAAAAAAAAATACAGTAAACAAATGAATTTCTCGACGATCCATATCAATGACCAATGTTCCATTTGAATCTCGAATTTAGATTACACAGCTGTCAAATCATAATTCAAATCTAGATCTAAATTCAAACTTATGACACAAGTATTTTTAGCATACACACTGGCCAAATATAAAAAAAGTAAATGATAAGAGTGTTCGAAAAACAAACAAGTACAGCTCGAAAAATTTTGATTAATGATTGGCCAGTCATGTTTGTGTAATCTTGAATTGCAGTAAAAAATACTGAGTGTTTTTATTGTAAACTATAAAAAAAAACTTCTTGAAAAATCTAGGTCTCCAGTCACGCAAACACAATATTTATTAGAAACTTATTCCCGGATTGTAGATTTATTTATAAAAGGCTGCTTTTTCTTAACCCTTTTTATGGCCATGATGTTATTTAAATAAAAGAAACAATAAAAGCAAAAGTGTCCCTGTGAAACGATAGCATATTTTACTTAGTAAATAGAGGTCAGGTAAATATAGTACCCGGACGTGAATAGAGGTAAAATACTTCGAGTTTACAAAGAGGATTAACTTACGTTTCAACCTCTTTCTCAAAGTTGAAATGCCAATAAAATGATAGGGGTGTTCTACAAAATTAAATTTCGATACGCCGAGTTATAATAAAGACTAGACTAGACTCTTTCACCACCATGAAAATTCATAATTGAACTATGGAATCGATTGAAAGAGTTAGGTGTGGATTTGAGGACGACAATCAATGGGTAGTGCGCCGTCCGGTATCCGTCTGGACCAAGTCTGAGTCGTCAACTGCACAGTGATCCATGCGCACCTCATGGGGATGTCGAAAAACCATATGAACCCAGTAGGGTCGAAGTCTATGGGGACCATAGGTTATGAACTAATTGTCAAGAAAGAATGTAGAAGTGTGTTTTAGTCAGTAAAATCTGACATGCCGTTCCTCTCCGTCCTTGAGCGAGAATGCTCAAGGGGCGGGTTTCATCATTCGATGATTTTTTCAGTCATAAAAAAAATCTTAATGAAAAAGGTGGCTTTTAGTCTGGAAAAATCTGATACGTCCTCTTGCTCTACCCAAATAGAAATAAATTATTTAATGATTTCCCACCTGAAAAAAAGTGATACCTAATTCATTATAGTGCATGACAATATACATGAATGTTCATTGTTAATAGTCAAACATAATTAACACATTTGAATTAAAATCGTAACACTCACATTAATCCCAAATACGTGTTTGTAATACTTGAAAGTGCTTCGATACGTAATATAATTATTACAAACAATAACAGTAATAACAAAAGTGCTATAAAAGCAATTAATTATATTTTAACGACGTTCATTAATAAAACAAATTTATTAAAGGCTCGTCATCTGATGCAAGTTTTGAGTATCAACTCTAACTTTGTGATTAAGTGTTGTGTTGTATTGTTATTGTTATATTGGCCTTTCGGTCGAAGCCTCCTGGAGCCGAGGGTTGGTGCGAAAGCGTTACACCGGAGCTCTGGGAATAGGGCAAGGAAGGTACGGGGTAGGTTCTTTAGTCAGTAAGAGTCTGACACTGTTTCCTACTCCGCCCAAGAGTGGGATTCGTCATTCGATGATTTTTACCTACCATAAAAAAAAAACAAAAGTGCTATAAAAGCAATTAATTATATTTTAACGACGTTCATTAATAAAACAAATTTATTAAAGGCTCGTCATCTGATGCAAGTTTTGAGTATCAACTCTAACTTTGTAATTAAGTGTTGTATTGTTATTGTTATATTGGATAAATAAATTGTGCTTGAATACGATAGAATCTTAGATTATAAAACAAAATGCAGATAGAGCGCGCGGAACACGAAAGTGAAGCCACGCTTGCAGACATGTGTGCGTGACAGCACTGTAAACATACGTTTCCTCGGTGTGCGTTACGGTTGCCAGGATAATAACAAAATTACCCATATTATTTCATTACCTATTTATTAGGTGTTAAAAAATAAACTGCAAGAGAGGTAAGTACTTACTTAGTATTATAAAAAAATAATATAAAAGTGCTTAATTTTTTTTTTTATCGTGTTTGTTTTACGATAGTGGGTAAGTGGACGAAGTTCTTGCAGTTAATTTTTAACACATTGTTTATTAATAAAAATCAATTTCCGAAATGTATGTACGCGCATAACTTAAGAACGCTGCACCTATTTAAGTGAATGTTTATTGTTGTGTTTGTAATATTTTCAGGACAAGGTTTGTATGAAAGTGTTTGAAAAAAAAAATTGCAAATAAAATGAAAATGGTGTTATTTATTGTAAACAATATTCATTAGTTAAAGTTATTTGGTTAACGAGAAATGAGATTTTTTTTTATTTTGTAAGTAGGTTTTTACAAACTCTTTTACACGTCAATTTTATTTTCGTCTTTTGATACTAGATGAGGCCGGTGTTTCCTAGCTGACTACCCCGAGAAGGAACACCGAAACTAACTCATGAGTCAAAGTCTGTTTTAAAGTCCATACACAAACATGTAATGGTCAAATCATATGAGAAGCATGCAGATTGGAGTCTGAGATGGTCTTTTGAAGAAAGAACCACACAGTTCTGAGTGGACCTGTCGAGTCAGTGCAAGCATTTGTCAGTATTCGTTTAGCTCAACTCAAGACTACTAAGGAGCTCAACGATTTGACGAACAATACCAAACAAAGGACATTTGGGTACACATTTGCGTTGAACAGACAACACAAAATTTTGATGGTAGCCAATCGTTATTTTGTCTGCTATCACGTACGATAGAAACCCAATCGTTACGTACAACAGGATCAGTTGGGAATCTGCATAAATAGAAAATATTTTGTGAAATTATAGCAGCCGTTTAGTAAAGTCGTGAAGGGTCATTATTGTTTTTTGCTATCCATATTTATATTTACTTTATGTTGACGAATCAACGGATGTACACAGTTATAGTTATTCATCATCATCATAGCGTTAAACCCAGTCGCATCCGAAACTTTCAGTTGGTAATTTTTTTTGAGGTGGGTAGATATCGAACCATTGCAGTTAGACCAATTGTTGGACTTTTTAGAGCTCCAACAACCCGTAACGACTGCCATCAGATGTTCGTATGGCAACCGGGATCGACGACTTAACGTGCTCTCCGGAGCACGACCAGACCAAAGCAAATACTCAAAATCATCATCATCATTTCAACCGATAGAAGTCCACGGCTGGACATAGGCCTCCCCCAAGTGTCGCCGAAATGACCTATTCCGTGCATCTGGCATCCATCGGATTCCTGCAACTTTCACCAGGTCATTGGTACACCTCGTAGGAGGCCTTCCAACGCTGTGTCTTCCAGTACGCGGTCGCTTCTCCAGAACCTTTCGGCCCCAACGGCCATCTGTTATGAGAGCAGTGTACCCTGCCCACTGCCACTTAAGTTTGGCGATTCTTCGAGCTATGTCGCCCACTTTAGTTCTCTTGCGGATATCTTCATTTTTGATTCGATCACGCAAAGAAACTCCGAGCAAAGCCCTTTCCATTGACCTTTGGCCTTTCCTTGGATTCATGCATACAAATATTTGCATTGAGTGGGGATCGAACCCCCCACCTCCTGCGCAGCGGTCGCGTTCACTACCGCTACGCCACGGAGGCAGTCATAATTATTATGTTTCAATATTATTACATAATTATTATTAGAGACAAAAAATTCAATAGTTTTAATAATTAAGGCACATACAAACAAACACACATACGTCAAACATAACCCAACCAAAAGGCGAAACCAACAAAAGACTTTTATCGAAATAAATATTTTTTAAATTGATAATCTTGTTTCCAATACAAATTTCCCAACTTAAGGGTAAATGTTTCAAAATAAACTAGCAACACTGACAGATTTTGTTGAGGTTTTATGTTCCAAGATTTCACTAAAAGTAATCACGTAAAATAATGTCTAAATAGAAAAATAATTAATATTTACCTATGAAAAGATATTCCATCTTGTTTTTTTTGTGTTTGGGAACAATTTTTGCAATCTTTGAACACGCAAGACGGCATTATTCTCGAAAATACGAATATTGTCCTTGACCTTCAGTGACGTACTTACGATGCGACGCTTCGTGCCGTACTGACACGAGATTGTATTCGTTTTTCTATTTTGTATTTGTTTTGTTGGCTTCACTTTCGTGTTCCGCGCGGTCTATCTGCATTTTGTTTTATAATCTAAGGATAGAATAGCAATTTGAAAGATTAATGATAGTTGTGATGGAGATATTTGGATTAAAATCAAAATGATTGAGGATTCTACACGAGATTTTCTGTTAAAGATATCGTTGCCAAATCATAGATATTGATCACTTTATGATATGGCCAATTAAAATTGGCCAGATCATGAAGATCATCATTAAAACGTTAACATTTAATGATAAGTCAATCCTTCGTCGACGGCGCGCTCTGTTCCCGTGCGCCTTAAGGAGTTGTCATCAAATGTAGAGGCCCAACTGCAGGGCCGAGGCCTACTGGGACTTTGGCCCGGTTTCTGAAATATCCCTGTATGTTTCCTTTCGTTTACATAAGGGAGTGTGCACGGGAATTGCAGAATTTAATTTCGCCAAGCTCATTTCATCGTCAGACCACTAGACGTGCGGCATTGCGACATCATTACATGGTGGACATCCCACAATGTTTTAAAAACACTTTTAAGTAGAATTCAATGCAAGAGTCTTTAAGGAAGGTCTGACCCCGGTATGAAGGTTACGAAGAAACGGGGTGGGTCGTTTAGTCAGTAAGAGTTTGACACTGTCTCCCGCTCTGCCGAAGGACGGAATTTGTCATTGGATGATTATACCCATCATAAAAAAAATCAATCCTAGTATGGTCTTATCATTCAATATCATTGATGTAGGATTTCTATGGTAATAAAAGGTCTAAATGAAAGTAAGTCAAATGGGGACTGAAATATAGACTTTATCGTTTAACTGCGCGTGTGGCACATGTGTGCTTAGTGTAGTTCTATAGTTGTGTTCATCGTACTGTAACCTAGGTCCCATTAGGTAATCGATATAGTGTGGTTAAAAAAATACTTATAATTTATTAAGCAGCTAATAATTTTAGTATAAACCTAGGTTTCAAGTGGAAGACACTTTATTAGTTCAGTCAAAGTTAAAAATGTTTTTCTGCTCTCGACCAGTCATTTCCTGCTCAGCTTTCCATCAGATGCAGTTTTAATTAAGATCCAATCAAACGTGCCCTGTAATTGGTTTTATTCGTTGAAGTTTAAAAAAGATCTCTGTAAAGTAAAGCTATGAGCTAAACATACATACAGATAGTCAGACAGGCAGTTGTCAGTTACCCTGACTGCTATGCCTTAGGTCGTGGGTTCGATTTCCAGCCAGGACTTATGTTTTTATGATGAGCATGATCATTTGTTCTGTATCTGGGTGAAATTTATCTATATTATGTTTGTATTTATAAATATATAAGTATTTTTATCAGTTGTCTAGTACTCATAACACAAGCTCTACTTAGTTTACCAGATAACGTTGAGTGATAGTTGTGAAATATCATTATTATATATTTTGTATGTTTTTTTAGTATTAAGTACTTAAATGATTCTGGTTTGATTTCGTATTTGTACCAGGTGCAACCTCATTATATGTCCTGGCAGTTTATTTTTAACTTTAAAATCAATACCAGTAGCCTAATTTTCGTAATGAAAACCGTAGCGATATCGTAGCGACTTTGACATTTTCGTATTCCCATCCGGCAATCGAGTTTGAACGACACCGATTTTGAACTCGTTCGATCGAAGAGAGATCGTTTAGAAGTCGTTCGATTGTCGTTCTATCGAATGGGGATTCAAGGAACACGTGAATACCGATTTTGGATTTTACGTGAATTAGGGCACTGGTTGCCTGGAAGAAATCGCCGAGTGCCGTTCGCATGTTTTTTTTTATAATAATATATAGGTAATTTCAATATTTTTTAGTCTTGATGTCCAGGAAAGTGTAATATAAATAAATAAATATTATTATAGATTTGCAAAAATAAACAAAGGAATTGGGGGCGTGGACAATTCCAAGCGACGTTTAAGAAACGATGGTAACTTGGCCGTACTTTAACTTTACTCAACATTTTTTAAAGCACGTCATTCTTCTCTGTATGGGTAAACATTCCAAACAATTTTGGCATTACGTTCACTAATTCCTTTCCCAGACAAAGACGATCATGTAACAGCTAAAGGCGTCGTTATACCATATTTAATGAGGAAACAATGATTCAGCAAGCAGCAATCAATATTGCCTGTTTCTAATGAAGTTGCTTGTCTAACGAGCGTCGAGCTCGGCGCTCCGTCACGCACTGACACATTACACAACATGTACCCCAGTGTTGCCACTGAGAAAATTAATTGCCTGCGCATAGTAGCATGCCGGGGAAATGGGACATAATAAAGACGGCTTGTTCGGATGTAAGTAATTATTGTTTTTGCCATAATATTGCAGTGTTTAATTAATAGGTTTATCAGACCTTGATCGTAAGCGCAGGCTTGCGAACGGCGAGTAGGGGGTAGCTCGCCGTCCGATCGTCTGATAACAGTCCTGACAGAGCCCAAGTCATCGACGTCACGCACTGACACATAACACAACATGTACCCCAGTGTTGCCACTGAGAAAATTAATTGCCTGCGCATAGTAGCGTGCCGGGGAAATGGGACATAATAAAGACGGCTTGTTCGGATGTAATTATTGTTTTTGCCGAAATTTTGCATTGATTAAAAGGTTGTTTAATTAATATGGTTATCAGACCTTGATCGTAAACGCGGACTTGCAGACGGTGAGTCATGGGTAGCTCGCCGTCCGGTCGTCTGTTAACAGTTCTGACAGAGCCCAAGTCGTCGATAGCGCGCACTGTTCCCGCGCGCCTCAAGGAGTCAGCAAACTGAAGGGTCGAAGCCTCCTGGAGCCAAGGGTTGATGCGAAAGCATAACACTAGAGCTCTGGGGTTAAGGCAAGGAAGGAACAGGGTAGGTTGTTTAGTCAGTAAGAGTCTGACACTGTTTCCCGCTCTGCCCAAGTCTGACAGGACATGATGTTCAAGATTTCTTTGAAACAAAGATCATAAAGCGTTTTTTTTTTTAAATCTCCTTATTATCATTACGTAATAGTACTGGTTTTTTTTTCTAAAACGAAGTACATAATTTCTTAACCTCTTGAACTTTGCCTTAACCAAACCCATTACATAAAAGTTAAAGTTAGCTCCTCAAGAGACCCATACTAAACCACGAGAGCGTAACTTGTATCATTTTACATTTGACAAAACTGAAGGGGTCTGGGGTTGCCATAGTTTGGAAATGGGGACAGTTGAGCGACCCAGTTCCTTGATGCAAGTTGTGGTCAAGTATATCTCCGAACTTCGTGTTTGTACCGAACTTGTCCTCAAGTGGAAGTCTTTTGCTGTCCACCTCTTTACTAAGTTTCGGTGTATTAATTGATATTGTTGGCGACGTGTCCGATTTCTTAGATGTCTGTTGTTTTCAACAGTTGATAGGTAGGGAGACAGTTGCGAGAAAAACAAAGCTTTGGACGCTTTTAATGTGCACATTTGTATATATCGCTACAAGCAATTAAAAACAAATTGTAACCCTCGATTTTGCCTTGTCCATCGATTTGTTTAATTTTTTTTTTTTTTGCAGAATATAATAATTTAAAAAATATTTTTAAATATAAATATAAATGGTCGTTTTGTTATTATTTAAATATAAAACTTACGAAGATTAAAAAAAAACTAAAGACCATAAAATTTACTAGTTGTATCTTCCCGCAAACCGTAGAGACCCTGCAGAAGGGTCGAAGTCAACTGGGGCCAAGGGTTCGTATCTGAAAGGAAGGCTCTGGCCCTGGTATAGATGACGATGTAGGAACGGGGTAGGTTTTTCAGTCAGTAAGAGTCTGACACTGTCTTCCGCTCCGCCCAAGGGCGGGATTCGTCATTAGATGATTTTTCCCACCATAAAAAATAAAAAGTTTAAGTCTTTTGCTGTCCACCTCTTTACTAAGTTTCGGTGTATTAATTGATATTGTTGGCGACGTGTCCGATGTCTTAGTTGTCTGTTGTTTTCAACAGTTGATAGGTAGGGAGACAGTTGCGAGAAAAAAAAAGCTTTGGACATGCACGTTAGTATAGATCGTTTTCGAGCAATAAAAAAAAATTGTACCCCGGATTTTGCCTTGTCTATCGACTTTCTTAATTTATGTTTTTGAGATGATTAATGATAACTTTCAGCAGAAAATAATATCTTAAAAATATTTTTAAATATGTATACAAATTGTCATTTTGTTATTACTAAATATAAGAATTACGAAGATTTTAAAATATTGAGAAAATAAAATTTACCAACAAAGGTCAGAAAATCATTGATTTCCAAAAAAAAATACCTTTACTGGGAGTGGTTTCTACATGTAATTTAAATTCTTAAATTCTAATTTATCAGTTAATGGTACTAATTTAATGGTATTTAATTTTTTACATATTTTCTTCAGATATACATATTTTCAACATAAAATATTATTTTTTTCATGAGAAACTATTAGAGTTTCTCCAGATTTGCGTGGAGTGGGATTATATCAGACTTTTACTGACTAAATCCACATCCGCGGTCCTAGAAGGTAGGTTTACTGCTATCTCTATGAGGAGTGGGTGGAACATTATGCGCTGTTGACATTCGGCTCAGTCCGGTCGATTACCAGATAGCCAGACTGCGAGATATTCATTGCTGGTCGTCCGGAAACCCACGTCTACCGTGGCTGGTAGTCGGGGCCCAGGTAGCTAAGCCATGAAAATGCTAAAAATCCATCACACGTGAGCCCGTCTCCTTTGCTTCTATTACATATTCACAGATGGTGTAGTCTACTGGCCGAAGGAGCGGGGAGGAAGCTCCTCTCCGAACCAATATTAACAAAGTAATCATAATTAACTCAATATAAACTCACTAATTTAAAAGAGTGTCCTTGGAGTTCTTTGCCCGCTCTTCACCATAGAGATCTACGCTTTAGAAAGAATCTTTTTGAATCGACCTTGACGATTCAAAAGGACCTAAGCAAATGGTTTATTTGAGACAAATATCTTGAATTTCTGCTTTATTTTTTAGGCTTCTAATTCCACCTAACAACATTTAATATATAAAAGTAACAGTTTCATTTAAATGTTACAAATGGTAGGTACTTTGATGACTGCCAACGCCGTCCCTAAAGTAAATAGTGATACGATCATTTCATTAGTCGCTTCCCTTGAGACTTACGATCAAAGGCGTACACTTAGAGGTACCGCGTTTCATCTTTTTATCCTCTAAATAGCTTTCTTTTAGAAGGTTTTAAGTCTTTTGTCGCACTATTATTATGTGAGTAAAACCCCTTGAATAACTGATAGATGTTGCAGCTGTTCGACAGCAAAAAACTGACTGTGATGCGTGTGTGATGTGGTGATGTGATGTGATGCATTGTGATGTGATGTGATGCAATGTGATGTGATGTGATGCAATGTGATGTGATTATAATCGGCTGTGATTAGCTGTAACCAACTTTGTTCGGACTAAAACGGTCGGAAAAAGTTGTTGATATGTTACCTACATTCTACTTATTTTTAGAAAAAGAGATATACTCTACAACACAGGTTATTGTGTCTTATAAAACTTTTCGCCTGAAGAACAAACAGTATTTACGTTATAAATGGTTTGTTTTACGATTATTTTACTCTTTGTTTTACCGCCGGGAAGTGAAATATGGTCCGGTTTAGTGTATTGAGTTTATTTCGTTGTTAGCAATACTTACTCCTTATGGTAAATACTTTTACTGGCTACTGACCGATAAAAGTGTTTAGATGTCTGTTACTTTAGCTTTTTACAAGCTTTATATTAGTTTCACCTGACGGATGTTTGTGATCAAATCTTGTAAATTAAATTTGATCCACTTCCCTTTACCGACTGAGCTAAAATTGCCATGTAGTTTATCTGACGAGAGAGCTGGAAGGTAGCCATAAAAACTTATAACATCGAATTTGGACTCATATGATTCGTCTTGACAAGTAATTTGATGCTAAATGGTAAACAGATCTGATCTGGTGCTAGAAGATTGCCATAGAAACTCGGTAAAAAGAAATGTATTTGCTGAGTGTTAATTATTTAGTAGGTATATAAGCTTTTTATTAAAAAAATATTTTCAGTGAATACCAAGTTTTTAATACCAAGGCTAGTAAAATCGAAACTTTATTTCTTAGGTTGACACCTACATAGTGTGTTTTCAGTATTTTGAGGCAGGAATTCATGAAATAAGGACCTAGCTTCGTTACTATGCCGCTGCTTCGTTAGTGTGAAACGGTACAGCGCCTGGCAAAGCACTGCATCCCACAACGGTACTGAGCTTCATACAGGCACAGCGTCAACAGTTTTGCTGACGACACAAGACGTGGCAATGTGATAAGGCCTTAACTCTTCCTACTCTGTGTGTTAGATAGAGTTACCGCGGGTTTGGGATGCAAAGGGCAAATCAAGGAATACAAGCGAGATTTATTCAGTAAAAACAAAGTGGCAGGCCCTACTGAGTTTATTTCGGTATTTCTTCTCAGAGTAGTCAGCTAGGAAACACCGGACTCATCTAGTTTAAACTGACGAAAAGATAAAAAAAAAATGACGTGTAAAAGTGTTATTTTATAACCTATTTACAAATAAATATCACAATTTTTTTTTTACTTTTACCGCTTGACCTAGTTGCGAAATAAAATTTTGATGATTTTCCTCCTCAAAAAAAAACGGTTCGTTAATCCACAAGATAAAGCTTGGCATAAAAAGGCCTTAAAAAGTTTTAAAATAAAACTAAACGACTATTTTCCTAATGTCTTTTATTTGCTTCTTGTACATTTAATTAACTTTTAATGCATATAAAGTCTTAGAAAACTAGTCACTTTTTTTTCACGTCTAATTGGAGACACAGATGAAGGATTCAGTACCAAAATATTAATATAAATAAAAAAAAAACGCCGAAAAAATATGTTTGGAAACTTCTTCTATTTTTTTTGTACTATTTTTTTATTTATTTTTCATTCCAATGGATTGTGTGCAAATTTCAACTTTTTACCTAATATGGTTTTTGAGGATACGAACCACGGACAAATAGACAGATGAACAGCCAAGACTTAGTAATTGGCACCTGTCGGTTACGGGACCCTAATAAATGAAAAAGCTAATGATAGTTCGGTAGCATCGAATGCATATTCTCAGTGGATGCTTCCACTAGCTCATCAATATCCCAGTGTTTGGTAAGAGGTAGTAATCCATCATGTCTTGAACGTTAGAACATGGATTCATTAGTGATAGAGCCATGTTCTATCTAATAATGACTTGACCTGCATTCTAACACCCGCATTTGTAAAGAAGTAATTACTTGTAGCTAAGTAGTTTCTTATTAAGTAATTACTTGAGTATAGAAAGAAACCTTCACAAAAAATTTCAATTTTTCTGAACAAATACAAATTGTGACTTAAGTAGTTACCTACTTTAACTTAAGTAAGTAGTTTAACTTTTTTGTAAATATGGGTGTTAAACCGTTTGTCTTTCGCCAATATACATTATTTTTAGTAAATACTACCTTTTGCCCGTGGTTTCGCTCCCGGCAACAGAAAAATGTGATAAATGTAGAACCACTGGACCGATTTTGTGCAAACTTTACATAAACCATCTACTATATAGTCCGAACAAACCACAAATCTCCTACAATTTATATTCTATTTTTTTTATATACTCATTAAATTGACGTTATAATGTTATAAGATGTTTTCTTTCTCCGTGTTGAGAGTAATGGTGATGAAATAAATTTTCACAAAGTAATGCGACTGACTGGGTTTGAACCCGCAAACTAAAACTCGTAAGTCGACTTGGCCGCCACTGCTCTCAAAGTGCATTAAATTGATTGATATAAACTGTATTTCTACACAGAAAATAAAATATTTAAAAATTGGAAGAGGAAAAGAAAACAGTAGATATGCCCATTATAATACCACGTTCGATCTAGTTTGTGAGCATCTCCATAATGTTTGAATGCACTTTACCTACTAATGCGTTCTCCATATCTCATGCATTGTAAGGTAATGGAGTCTATCTACACTGAGCCGTCTTGCTTGACTTTTAAGATATTCAACATGTCTGGTGAAGAATAAATAAATAATTTATTTTACCATAAGCCTTCTACAAAATTCCTAACCATTTGTTTTTAAAAGCGTATTATAAAAATTTGGACATTTTTTTTTAGGTGCATCTAATGACTTCTACCAGCTTTAGGGTGGATTGCGATGTTTCTTCTGACTATAACCACATTCTTTACTCGCCTTCTGCGTTTTAGGACCACGAATAATCCATTCATACTTTTCCCCATGGCCCTAGCAGGCATCGGCCTTGTTTGGGCTCTACGGTTTTCTGTCCACTCTTTGAGCCATACGTGGAACACTACGCCATGTCGAAACATGGCGTAGTATTATACGCAACGGCTTACAGCGCTTACTTAGACTTTTAAAAAAATATCATCAGCAGCCCTTTGAATGTTCCCACTGCTGGGAACAATCCACCACGCGGGCCTAGTGCGGATTGGTGGGTGTCACATGTCTTCGAATGTTTGGTTCTAGGACATGCCGGTTTCCTCACGATGTTTTCCGTCACCGTTTTGAGAGCAGTGGTGATGAAATAAACTACACAAAGTAATGTGCCTGGCTGGGTTTGAATCCGCGACCTACAACTCGTAAGGCCTTTTTCACTAGGCCACCACTGCTCTCAACAAAATATATGTGGGTAGAATATAACCATTTGCATTTGTTTCTAGAGATAATAACAAAACATTACATTTAATGTACAAACTTGTCGTCAATGTATACATGCTTGTTCCACAAAGAACTCTGTATTTCATTAACACAGGACTAATTCGACCTGCGCTGTAATTCCCTTGAAATTTGCATCTTAATTACTTTCATTCTGAAAACATTTTTTTATTTCTGAAGAGAGCTCGTCATTGCCCTCAAAATTTTAGCTGTCTACGGCAAAACATTATTCAAATTTAAAATATTTAAACTCAAACTTAATTAATATGCAATTAAGTTTGGAAATGATAACTTGGTAAAATAAATGTTTACCGCACGAAGAGTAAGGTAAAGGATACATAAGTAAATATTTTATTTGTAATAGACCGTAGTTTTAATAAGTTCTTCTATAATTAACAACATCAATATTGCCAATAAAAACTAGGCAAGTGTGAGTCAGATTCGCAGACAGAGGGTTCCATACAAACCAATTTATGTAAATAATTCAATTCTTAAATCGAGTCTCAAAGGTTTTTCCAAATCCAAAAAAGTACCAATTGGCAGTTTTCAAAAATTTAGATGATTCATTTTTTCACAGCTTCAAGGAACCGCAGACCTAAGTCTATAGTTTTTTTTTATCCATTCAATACTTCCATGATTCTCTGAGATAAAGGATATGTCTTTTATTTCAGGGAAAGATAATACACAATTTGGTACATTAGGACCTTAAAATTACTAAGGTGTTACAATGGGTGGTTTTATCGCTAAAAGTGATTTTTTAAAGACAACCTTTGGATAAATTTGACAGAGGAGAAAGACAGACAGTCGAACAACACATTGATTGTATAAGGGTTCTGTTTTTTTTTTCCTTTTGAGGCACAGAACCCTAAAAGTACCGTAATTTATTCACCAGATTGCGTTGCTCCTGACAGTTTCCTGACAGTCTTCTCGAGAAAAAACTTAGTGGAGGAACTCGTTTAAGTTATGGCTTTATTACCGATCCCGGTCGGAGACAGCACGGAGTACGCTTGTACCTTCAATATATTTCACAACTTTAAGCGCAGAATACTAAGTTTTTTGACAGATCGAATTCGGAACACTATACTGCGCTGCTAAACTAAGATATATGATATGACGAAATAGGCTGCCTAACATAGATTTTTTTTTAATCGAGGCATAATAGTAGGACAAGTCTGTCGTATGCCCGACAAACTAAGTGAGTAAGCGAACGAGGCGCCTCTGACGCGCGCTCTACGCACGCTCAACCAAAGTGGATATATGTTTTTATAGCACTATTTAAAATTTGTTACAGTTAGCTTAATAAATCAAGTTTATAATAAAATGTGGTCCTCAAGAATCCTCAAAATCGAATTGGACTGTAAGGATATTGCTGGGAATAAATAAATAAATAAATGTAGAACAGAGTTGGCCATCAGAGAGGAGTGGCGGCGTGTTGCAAAGTTTGCCACTAACACATGAAGCGCTGACCATGACCACTCGGTCAAGAGTGATATGAGTTGGCGGTGTGAGACCATGTTACATAATCGCAGCTGACCATGAAGGAGATGGAGAACCGAGCTGGACAGATTTTACCAGTACTGGAAGGTAGCGTGGTTACGCAGAAGATAAAAGTAGTGTAGGAATATCTATGCCCAAGAATGGGACAAGAAAGGCTACCAATAAGAAGAATTCAGCCTTCTTCTTGACCAAATACTCCTTCTAAACTAGTTTTAGCGCGTCGATGGTTATAGTGTGTGATAGTTAAATTCCTAGCCTAGCCCAGTATTCGGCCAAGGCAGTGCTGTCCATCGATGCCGTCATTAGATACGTTCGTGATCAAGTAATGCATATGGCACGTTATGCAAGTTAGAAAGACTTGGACCCAGTGAGCTTTGCTTTGCTAAAATGCAATTTACTTATTTAATTAAAATTGTGAGTTCTATTTTAAGAAGAAAGTATTTTCAGACTGATATTATATTCATTCATATTTATCACAACAAAACACATTGTCTTCCTACATTTATAATAAATCACAGAACTTCCAGGCGAAGACGAATCGACGTAGTTTACGACGGCACCGAAATATTCAACACTCAATTCTTACGGAAAAAAGTTCCGGAAAATAACAGGAATCCAATATTTTTATGGCATTTCCTGAATATTTAAGTAGTAGTCAGCAAACGAACGAATGGCGTTCCATTAATTTTGACAGGTACACTGGATGACTCGGCACAATCGGATTTCAATTAAATGAGATAAGGAAGAAAGAATTTGAAATTAGAACACGCTACTGAAGCAATACGCTGGCATTGCTTTAGTTGCGTGTTCTAATTTCAAATTAGGTTTAAACAAATGATCTGTCACGTGAAAAGTGAATTATTACTTGTGACAATGGTTATAATTTTTTTCAATACACTTATTCAAAAACCCCTTCTTATTCAGGGGCGTAGCTACCGCCGTATCTGCCGTAGCAATTATACTGGGTCCCGCGGTACAGGGGCCCCGACCTAGGCAAAAAATCGCAACATATTATCCACAACCGTCTCATAGTGCAGCTAAGCATCTGTAATAAAAACAAGTTTTTTTTTATACGAGGCCCCCGAAGGACTTTTGATACAGGGCCGCCCCTGTGGGACTAGCTACGCCACTGTTCTTATTTTAATGTTTTTAGACACCCAATGGATTGTTTTCCGCACTAGAGCGAAAAATAGCTCATGACAAAATTATGATAACGGGCTGGACGCGCGTCTTCGCCTACGTGGCACGGATCACCTCCTACGACGTCGTAAATAACGAAACCGTTAACCGTTTACACGTGTGTAAACGTTGTTTGACACACGTTCAAATTTGTCACTGCAGTCTTTGGTTCCATACACTCGCCTACGATTTCAAGGAGGTTATAAATTATATCGATTGTTTCATATTTGCACGCAGAAATTAAAGGTTCTTTCTGTACCTTATTAATAAGCAAATAAATCATTTCTTGCTTTCTATGGATTTTTTTGTAAGTAACTATATTTTATATTTATTGTGAACAAAAATCAAATTATCGATTTTATAAATTTAATTTTGGTTTAAAGATCATACTTCTAAAAAATAGTCCCATAGAAATATTGTTATGATCTGATGACGAACTTCAAAGATATAGAACAGAACTCTTCATAGCAGAATTGTCGTAACCAATAAAATGGTTCTGTTTACACTTGCAGTCGTTGACTAACTGAAGGAGACAAAAGAGCGATTGGCGGGAACGATAGCAGAAAACTCATTTTTCTAAACTGCCAGTACCGGTTTTATCACCCAGTAACTCTAAAATTAAATCAGTAAGCTTCGTTACTAAAGGGTAGAGTTGTTCAATGACTCAATGCCGTGTTCCGACCTCGGTAACCCGATGTTTTATATCACAACTTTTGCGAACACTCAGCACAATTTGGCAGAGAACGATCACTAATCTTTTTATAGTGTTTCTTTGCTCCAAGCGTCTATTATTTTCACTTAAAAGAAAAGCAATAAAATCACAGTAGCACAATGTTTCACGGTTCTCAGCAAACAAAAGTGAAATTTCTCGGAGATTTTAGGAAAAAAAAATATAGGGTTGTGTGTTGATGTAAAAAGAAAATCATTGTATCGAGGGGAGAGAATTCAGTTTTCGTTTTATAAACAAGTCTATTACGTTGTTTGAAACCTTTGGCGTGAGGCGACACGGTGAAACACGTGCTAAATGGGATTTTCTACTTTGCATAATGTTTGCTACCCTCTCGTAACGGGGTAGGTCGCTGCGTGCCGTTTATTGCGGTTTTATATCATTCGCGAGAAAACCAACATTTTACGGCTGTTTTATGGCGTTTGTGACTCAAATTCTATACAAAATAACGTTGTTTGAGTCGAGTTTTTTCATTATAATGGCGGGCATTCATTTCGCGGCCGCGACGCCACTTACCGCGAAATTAGCGCTCAGCTATTTGATATTTTTTATTACTCATTTTTCTTACAAAAAATGTGTTGAAAAGATCTTAGAAATCTCTGTTATTTGTCACTTTCAAAGGTGTAATATCATTAGCTAAAGCTCTTACTGGTGACGTGTATCTACCGAGATTGGTTATCATGCACGGGTGATTGTCTCTCTGTCTCTGAATAGCTGCTAATTGCATTATGCAAAGTAGCTTCGAAATTAGTTAGAATCATGAGAAGTGATCTTAATGGATTCAATGTGTACATTTGAGGGATTGGTAGGTATTTTACCAACATCACCTTCAAAGCTGTCAGTAATTGAGAAAATTTTGTACTTGAAATGATTAATATTTTCAAAGTCAAAGTCGACGCACTGTCGCTCTGTTTAACACATGAGCTCCAGCTTTTTGCTGAGCACTGGCCGTTTTGTGCGGGGGTTTCGCATATTTTGCGCTACTTACTATAGTTGTTTGTGTTTTTTTTAATGTATATATGATATGCGCCATAATCTTGTGCAAATAAACACTTTTTCTTTCTTTTCTTCTTTCTTTCAAATTATTTTCAAAGTCTAAATTACGTACAGGTATCAATTCTGAACAGGTAACTTACCTTTTCATTACGAAACACCAGGTTGTTAATACGGGATTATGTCTTGATTTAAAGGTATGTGCTAAATGAGTTTCAGGCAAAGTAAATTATTCCGGAGTGTAGACCTATGTCATACAAAATAGGCCCTTTTCCCAGTAAACCTATTTTGTAATAGTTGTCAATTACGAACAGCAATTAGTAGTACACGTTACAAACCTAATAGATTTTAAGGTAATGTAGACATTCTAAAGGCCTCATTTTAGGCATGTAATGTCTAGATATATTCAATTTATACTACAATTTGTAACATCTGATCGTGTTGAGTAACACATTTACATGAGATTGAATTTCTTGCAACTAAAAGAATGAATTGAGAAAATATCCATGCCAAAGGCTACATGAGAATATCGTAGGCGCAGGCTTGCAGACGGCGAGCAATGGGTAGCTCGCCGTCAAACGCCTTCCAAAGGTCCAGAACCTCAGGATCCTGAGATAAATAAACATTAATAATAAGAGAATTAAACGGGGGTCCAAGCATGTAGATATTTACATTCACGTGAGCGAAGCTACATGCAGACGCTATCATCAAATAAACCTGATGGTTTATTTGCCAATTTTCGGTCAGTCAGAAAAGTGAAGTTGATTTAAAAGACTCAAGGGTATCGCTTCACACCATATATATCTATGCTTCACACCAATTAACTTTCCCATCTTCTTTCGACAATCACAAGTCATGTCGAAATCTTCGGGGCAAGAAACTTTGACCGTGTAAATTATCCATGCCGTTGACAATAGATCGGCCTAATATCGGTTATTATCCGCGAGACTAACGCTCCTGTAATAATAGGGACTGGTCTATTAGCAGCCATTACGCAGAAACCTACTGTATTTATTAGGCACTTGACGTCGATGTATTGTGAGTGAAACCTCCTTTATGTGGAACTTATAGGTGTTATTAGTTAGGCGTGAAGTGGGGATAAGGTATTGTTTGAGCCTGTAATTTTGGGGCATAGAACTTCAGCTGAGTATTTATATTTTGGCACGTGGTTTTGTGAGCAGCTCTGTACGCTGTTTTGGTAGGCAGCTTCGTACGCTGCTACGTACATCGTTTTGTAAGCAGCTTTGTAAATTCCTAAGCAAGTCCGTGCGCTATTTTTTATGCAGTTTCGTACGCTTTTTTGTACACAGTTTGTACGTCGTTTGATATGCAGTTCGTACGCCGTTTTATACGCAGTTTGTACGCAGCCTCGTACTCATAGAAACTTAACATTTTTTCGACGTAAAATGTTACAAACAGACACAAGGCTAGTGTAACCTTCTATAGATATTCTTAACGCTTTGAATGTGCTCGTCTCTCTATATCATTTTCATATATGATTTTGTAACTTTTTGATTAAAAGAGTTTCCGTCGAGTTTCTTACATGTTCTTCTCCATAGAAAACGGAATGTGTAAATGACTTTGATTTTTGTTTCTTTTTTTATACGGCTGTCTCTAACAATTAAAAATCCGGCTTAACAGATACGTAAATAAAAATATGTATTACAAAAGCCTTAGTATTGTAGGGACACATGTACCTATGTATGCGAGGCAGAGTGCAAGGTAAGCAAATTGTATGCGCGCGTGATGTATGCTTTGGACGACCAGTTACTGCGCACTGGTCAGGGCGAACGGTCCTCTCTCTCTGGGATCACGCGAAATATATTCGGTTGACATAACCCGATTTTGCCTGAACCAGAAGGAGCAGTGCTCAAGTAGGGATTACCGTGAACATTACCCGTGTTGTATAATCCCTAAAGTATAATAAAAAATCCCTTTCTATTTCAAGTATTGTAACTAACACAGCAAATATTAATTAGTAAACAAACTATATTTTCCAGTTGGCCAATAATTCCTTCGTGGCAACACTGAGGTTACTCCTATAAAAATAATTAGAGCTTAAAACATTTATCACGCGAACGAATGCAATGTTATTATTTTATTATGGTAACACATTTTAATGTGGAACATTCATTTGTAAGCGTGTTGCTTATTGTACTTAAATAACTCTATTAATTTAGGTGTTTTTTTCCTTTTGTAGCTGATATTATAAATATGTTTTTTTTTATGGTAGGTAAAAATCATCCAATGACGAGTCCCGCTCGTGGGCGGAGCGGGAGACCAGTGTCAGACTCTTACTGACTAAAGAACCTATCCCGTTCCTCTCTTGCCTCATTCCCAGAGCCCCGGTGTAACGCTTTCGCACCAATCCTCGGCTCCAGGAGGCTTCGACCCTGAAGGGCCTCTACAGTTTGCTGACAATTCCTTGAGGCGCGCGGGAACAGTGTGCGCCGTCGACGACTTGGGCTCGGTCTGGACTGTTACCAGACGACCGGACGGCGAGCTACCCATTGCTCACCGTCCGCAAGCCAGGGCATAACTATGGTAGATTATATAAAATCAAACAGCTAATGCCAATGTTGATTAGTGGGAGACACCTACTCCTTTTTTTTTAATTCTAGGTAGTCTCGCGTTTGACCACAATCTCACCTGATGGTAAGCGATGATGTGGTCGACGATGGAGCACGCTTGCCCAGAAGTTACAACTCGTAAGCCGGGGCCGTTACCACTCGGCGACCACTGCTCTCTAAACAAACATAGATTTATTTTCTTTATTCTGCACAATGAAGAATTACAGTCGGAGCTTATGTAAAATTAATGCAATATTACAATGGACGGTTTTATCGCTAAATCAAAAAAATAATTAGACAAAAAAATATAACCTAATCATATGCACAAAATCTATCTATTTTTTTTCAGTTATAAAAATAATCCAATGACAACACCCACCCTGGGGTGAAGCGGGAGATAGAGTCAGGGTTTTACTGACTAAACAATCCAACCCATTCTTTATTTGCCTTTCATACCAGGTCTGAGCCTCTTGGCCTTAGTAGGATCTATTTAAGATTTCTCAATATAACAAAATAGACTTCCTAATAATTTATGTAAAAACCAATACTGGCTCATCATCATCCTACCCTTATCCCATATTACTTGGGGTCGGCGCAACATGTTTTTTTCTTCCATTCTGTCCTGTCACCCGTCACACTATCACTAACTCCCTTTTCTTTCATATCACTCCTCACACAATCCATCCATCTCTTCTTCGGCCTCCCTCTTCCTCTCCATCCATCTACGTGTAAACTCAATACTCTTTTCGTAACATGCGTTAAAAACCAATACTGGGTATTAGATTTAATTTATTGTTGCTTCCTCTCGGTTGAAATGCCAAATGAAATCGATTGCTGTAACCTGTAAGTTGCTAAACCGGCGTTGTTTGTTCGTCTGTACGTCATAGCTTCTGAGACCTAGGTATTCTAGGAAATACTTGTTTTTGTTGACTTTGGGATAATAGTTGTTAATCGATGGTCATTATGTTGCTTAAAGCTGGTACTTTCAATATTTTATGTTGGATGCCTTTCTTTACAAAAATTATCTTTTGTGGAGCATTGTAATAGCTGTAACAAACACACTAACATTTATAACAGTGAATGTTTGTATACTTTGTATATTGATTGTATATATGTACAATATTGTATCAAATTGGTTATAACATTAAACAACAATTAGTTTTTCAAATATCTCTGTTACTTGATAGTTTACCCTATATTTGAAATAAAATCTTAAATATAAACTTAACTAAACTAAATATTTACACCAAACCTAACTATGTTTACCCTTGCTTTCCCTTGTTGATTTGAAAAATTCTAATTTACTTAATATTAAATGGATAAAAATAAAAATCTCTATTTACGGTTTTGACATAAAGCTATTTTTCGATAGGTACAAAGAACTAAATAAAATGGTACGTTAAAATGGTACCAAATTGATTAACGAAAAGGTAGAGCCAACGTAAAAAAAAAACCCTTCCAAAAAGACACAGACGAATTTCCTATCACCATCATTACTACACCCAGCCATACTACACAGTAATTAACTAACTCTGCCCCATTGCTAATTAATCCTTCTTCAATCACGACATCCAAATCCTGTTCGTTATAAAAAGCGGGTATTCAAAACGGATGATTAGTTCACCGTAATTAGACCGGGTTTCTGAGAAATGGGTTACCCGAACAGGTGGAGCCTCGGATTGGCAAGTAACGGGGAAGGGTCGTTAATCATAATATTCGACGTTAGTTCCAACTACCTCACCTCAGTGACAAAGGAGTAAATTCTACCCTTTGTATTCTCTAGTGCATTAAAAGGTAGAATTAGATCAGTAATTTTTAGTCCAATTTGGATTTTTTGGGATTCTGTACGTCAAAAGGAAAAAACGGAATCCTTATAGGACTCATCACTTTGTTATCCGTCTGTCCGTTTGTCAGTCTGTTAAGACCCTTTATCTCGAGAATGCGTGGAGCCTCATGTCTACTATCCTATGGAGTTGTGAAAAATATATCTTATAAGTTAAGGGGAAAAAAAAGATACCGTCGTTTATATAATAAAAAACGTATATTTCGATACTCAATGGAATCAAAATTATTGCAAACTTCCCGTTGACTCAGAATTTTCAAATTTGGCTCGAAGCTAGGTCTTACAGTACAGATATAGAAATAAATCCGAAAATAGTAAATTTGTTGTTGTTACGTTACAAAGAAAAAAAAACAAAATTGCAATTTGGTAAAATCTTCAAAACGCCATTCGGAGAATAGAATTATTTAAGATAAGATAATCATTTATTTACTCAAACATTAATCTTACTATAATATTATAAATGCGAAAGTTACGATGTTTGGATGTTTGCAACTTAATCACGCTAAAACGGCTGGACGGATCTGGATGAAATTTGGCACAGGCATAGGATACACTCTGGAATAGGACATAGGCAACTTTTTATCCCGGAAACCCCAACTTCAACCCTAATACCACGCGGGCGAAGCCGCGGGAAAAAGCTAGTACTATACATACATCACAAAAAAATTGTCAGCAGCAAGACTGTAATTATGTAAATTAGTACGGAACTCTTAGTACGCGAGTTAAGTACACACGCACACCACCCTGTTTTCCATGTAAGCGGTCTGCCCACGCTAGATGTATGCACCCAGGCAAGTGTGCGAAAATTGTCACTCACTGAACGCTTGAGGGAAGACGTCGCCGTAGAGACGATCTAATCATGTTTGTGGCTCAAATATGGCCAAACTTTGTCCTAGTTAAAGCGGTTTGGAAGAAGGGGGAAACCTGTGCTCAGCCGTGGAACTCAATCTGGGCTTATTAAAACTAATATCGATGTTTTTGTTGTGTGTTTCTTTTGATAAAGAATGAAAATAGATCAGCAGTGTTGGCCGAGTGATAATGGCCCCGACTTACGAGTTACGGTCGTTAGTTCAAACTAGCTGGGTGCATTACTTTGTTTTATTTCATCACCACTGCTCGCAAAACGTTGAAGGAAAACATCGTGAGGAAACCGGCATGTCTTAGAATCAAAAATTCGAAGACATCCACCAATCCGCTGGGCCCATGTGGTGGATTATGGCCTATTCGGTGGATTATGGCCCATTCCTTCTCCGAGAGAGGAGGACTGTGTCCCAGCAGTGGGAACATTAAAAGGCTGATGATGATGGAAATAGATCTCTAGGAACATTATTTTTTTATTATGTATTTATACTTTATTGTACACCGCATTAACAACAAATACAATACATAGGACAAACACTAAGGTTAAAAATAAAGGTACAATGGGCGGTCTTATCGCACAGGGCAATCTCAAGCAAGCAGGGCAAGATTTTTTTATTACTTGTGGAGGTTTATGAAAGCTTTTCATTTATAATTTTTTTCAAATAGCCAGTTAGAAAGTGATATTGTTTTATTTACAGAGAGTCCCGAAGAAAATCGAGTGTAAACAAACAAAAGTGTCGCGACTGTCCGCACCATTATTCAAAATGACAAATTGTAAATTAATAGGCTCAGTTACGAGTATAAAGGCTATAGAAGTAAAAAGTATTTTTTAGTCGTAGTCTATGTTTCACAAAGAAACAAAACCAGTTTTGAAACCGAATAAAAACATCAAAAAGTATGTTTTAATTTTGGAGTTTAAATTTTTTTTTTTTTTTTTGGTTGTGTCTGTGAGCTGCTGAGCGTGGGTTCCTGGATTTAAACTCTTTAACCCCAAGCGAACGCCGGCGCTCCCACACCTTTCGTTTCTAATTATGGCTGTCGAAAGGTTAATGCTTCGGTAGGGTAAAAAGAGACATTATCTCTTTTATGTTCTCCATTTAGGATTATTCTGTGGCAGCCCCATACCTCAGAAAGCAAGAAAAGCCGTTTGTCCTGCACCTGATTCTTCTCTTGACTTATCCTTTTCTCTCAAAGTGCAGTGGGACAGCAGAGAAAGGATAAGAGAGTACATCTGTGTTTGTGCATACACTAGTGCATTATATTATTGCGAACTTGGCCATCTCCATTAAAAGTGGTACCGAGGTCAAAATCGACCTTTTTTGTTAGATATTTGATTTTCTGTTTTGGTTGGGGTATTCTACAGCTAAAATTAAATCTACATCTACATTTACACTAATATAATCTACACTATCTATCTACATCTACACTTCTACACTAATATAATAAAGAGGTAGTTTGTTTTTTTGTTTCTTTGTTTGTAGAAGGTAATCTCTGGAACTACTGGTCCGATTGGACAAAAATTAGCAACAATAGAAAGCTGCTTTACTCCTGAGTGAAAAGATAGTATGTAATAAATTGAAAAACCTGTCTGGTAAGGTACTTATACAAAAAATTCATAATGCCCATAATAACTCAATTTACAAATTGCTTTGAATGGGGGAAATGAAATATAAATAATGGGTTTATCATGGAGTTAATAACTTAATCCAATACAGAAATAACCATCAAGATAGGTCCATAAACAAAAACTTATGTACGAGTTGATAACCTTAATAACATGGATTTTGAACGTAATTGGTGAAATGAGGGTATAGCAGAGTAAACTTTATACATTTGCGGTATCCCATCAGAGCTTTAGTAAGCTCTTCATCATGCCAGTGCACGAAATATGTTATGGTGTTTACAAAATCGACAAGCGATGGTGTAATTTTGTAGCAGTGTTTGAACAACTGTCCAGTAGTTCAAATACTTGAAATCACCAAAACATGAGCGATTTTCGTAAAATGGATCTGAAAATTGCATTGTAATGTTAACTAACTTAGCAAAGTTTATTAAGAAAGTTCTCTCGATACATTTCCTACCAAATAGTACAAAAACATCAAAATACATTCGTAGCAAAATAGTAAAAAGGCAACCGTATTCATGCGAAGACATAGCTCAAAGGACTTACTATCCAAACCATTAACGGTCAGTTCAAACACTCAATCCTTATTTTCCTCGTTTACCAGGTTAAAAGGCCATAAAAAACACAAGGTCCTGTAACGAGAAACCGCCATGATGAACAACACTCTCAATTTGAGCAGAATGACAGGTTGTGATGTAGCTGCCTTGTTACTCTATGTTTCTACGGGTCCCTTTATAAATCATAGCGAGGCCTCCCCTTGCTGTACTGACAGATTTGTTACTGTCACCCCCGAAATGAGTCGACTCGGATAAAATACTCGCTGAAGGAGAAAACAAAATGTTCACAATAATTCTCCGCAAACTAGTTTGGACTGTTATTGTTGAGATTTAATAAAGTTTGTATTAGGAGTGTTGTTTTTTTTTTGGCTACCCAGTTTGGGTTTTTGCATTTAGCCAGTCTCAATCTTAGAAAGTATCTATTTAGGTTTTGATTCTGCTTTCTGGATAAGAAATCCTCAAAAAAAAAGACTTCTCCTGTTCTAGAGTGACGCGAGATATTTACTGACTTTTATTTAACCTATAGTTACATGTCCCAATGTTCATTTTCAACATTTTACACATTACGCTCTACGTTTCACACTTGTGTGTCGGTCTAATGTGGTTCTAGCTTTATGGTTTCGAGAAACAGATAGATGAACAACAGTGATTCTAAAAGGATGAATTTTTTTCCGATTAAGATACAGAACCCTAAAACGAACGAAGAAGAACGTTTTAGTGTAAGTTTTGCTTTTTATAAGTAATAATCCGGTGTAGAATAAAATAGGGTTACAACGTATCCGATACATAAATAAATAAATTTTCCTAATAACTTTTGTTGACGTTAATAATAATAAATAAATAAATAAAAATTGTTTATTTCATTACCATAGAAACAAAAACAAGTTAGTGATTGGAACCTCCTTGCAAGCAAAAAATGCCTGTATTAGGAGATTCCGCTCTTTGACAACAAGGTTAAATTTAAATTTTAAAATTAATTATACAAAAAAAAAGTAATATATGCGCGCGTGCGTGTGTGTGTGTGTGAGTGTATGTGGTGTGTGTGGTGTGGTGTGTGTGTGGTGTGGTGTGTGTGGTGTGGTGTATTGTGCGTCCGTATGTGAATGCATGCAAATGTTTAAATGTTATTTAAATAAATTTTTAAATAAGTTTTGTACATATAAATGGGGATCAGTTTGGCTTTGTGTGTGTTTTGTGAGTGAGGGTGTTGACAAGAAGCGAATGAGTTAATGTATGTGCTGCAATAGTGCCTCAGTTTCATCATAAGAAAGTGGTTCAATCCAATTTAATACAGTTTTTTTACATGTGTGTGCTTGTTGAGTGTATATGTATATCTCCTTATTTACTCTATTATAGAGTTTAGCAGAACGTACTTTGTATTGCATAGCGGCAAATTTCGTTTTCGTTTGAGGGATTTGAGCAATCATGTCTTTCCGTCTTTTTGATACAATGTCTACATCGTAAGGAAGTGTTTTATGTTTTTTCAAAATCGTGTATGTAATACATAGTTTTCTTACAGACAGCAGACCACTAGTCTGGTATAGACTGTCAGTAGAGTATCTTTTATTTTTGAAATACATAATTTTTATTAGTGCTCGTTGTCCTCGTTCAACATCTATAAATCTCGATTTTGCCGCTCCACCCCAAATAGTGATACAGTAAATTAAAACTGATTGCACAAGTGCCACATAAACTTCATTAAGGAGATTTCTATGAGGGCCTACTTTTTTATTTTTGTTTGTAGGGAGGACATGTCGCAATGTTTTAAAAATCCAAGCGAGTTTCCTAACTCTTCCCGTTACGTGCTCCAGGTGAGCATACCATGATAATCTTTGGTCAATCATGACACCTAAATATTTAGTATGGGAGACCTTACTAATTACAGGACAGTGACAGCTATTTTTTGAAAAATGATTACATGAGTGTATTTGGATGCCAAACGCTTCATTTGGTTGAGAACGATTCGAGATGGTAAAGCAAATGTAGTTAGTCTTAGCCGTGTTTAATGTGAGAAGGTTGTCATTGAGCCAGTTGGTTATTTGGACCAAGCCTAATTCAGCCTTGAGCCTGACATCCGAACAGTCATTCCCGGAGAAGACCACAGCGGTGTCATCAGCGTATGAAAAAATTTTTGCGCCATTGACTTTTAGGTTGCAGAGATCATTAATGTACGCTAAAAACAACGTGGGGCCAAGTACGCTACCTTTGACGTTGGGTTACAGTTTTGGTGTCAGGGCAAGGGCTTAGCGCGGCAATTGTTTGTAGGTATCAGATTAAACGGGCTAAGTATCAATCTGCGTGGGAGGCGTGTTGAACTCTCGTGACCTACGAAAATAGCCATCCAGACAGCTGATCAGGTTCACAAGCTATTATTAGAAAGATTTTCTGAATAACACGATTGTTTTCTATCAATTATTATGTACATAATTTTGTAATATGAATATTACTATTATTGTGGACGTCGAGTAACGGGTAGCTTGCCATCCAACCGTCTAGTAATCGTTCGAACCGTGCCCGAGTTGTATTTGTAGTGATACACGCGCGCTTGTCTTAGAAGCGCTGTTATATGTCAATAAACTGCAAAAAGCCCAGCAGTGCCGAAGTCTACTGAAGCCATGGGTTGTTTTCCGAAAGAGAACCCCAAGGTTTTTCTTATTACGTGGATTGCATTCCAGGATAACGCAATCCACGTAGCCGCAAAAAAGCCAGCAGGGTTATGCTTTGGTTTAAAATGGGGCCTTTTTTTATAAAAAGACCCAATTTTTGAGAGTTGTGATTTATGCAGTAACTAGCGTAGTCACTGCATAAATCACAACTACATCGGCAATTAAGCATCATGGTGGGTGGTCGTAGATTTATTTTCTCCTGAAAGCTGTGGGTATGCGTGACCCGTCGTCCCAATAATTGCTAGCTCTCCCGGAGTGGAGGGACACTCAAGATCGAGTGAAGTGCACACGAATTAGCGCTAAATACTATCACGCTCCATTGGAATGGACAGGGTTGCTCAACATGGATGGAGTTTAATTGAAAGAATTGTTGTCATATATTCTTATGTTGTTCTTTTGTGTTTGTAGTTATATTTTCTTCTCTTAAAATATTAAAAACATCTAATACATATGTATATCTCTGGGTAAATAAACGTATTAGATTTTTTTAATTACCTTGTCTTTGGACTGAAAAGGTTTAAAAGACACAGGACTGTATTAAGCAAGTCTGCCTTTTTTCAGTAAAAGTCTGCCTAATAAATATTTGAGTTTAAATATGACTGGATATGTCAGGATGAGAAGACCAAAGGCATGGACTATAAGAGGACAAATATAGGTAGCAAGGGTTTACTGAGATCACAACTACTAATATGAAAACTACTTTATATCTTAGAATAGTTTACAGAAGCATAGTAAATAGTATGCATACAAAATCTTAGACTTATCAAAATTAGTAACGATTTTCGTAATGCCAATACGCGTAGTAAACTTGACGTTGTAATACCCAAAATGTAGATGAGCTAAAACCAACGAGTCATTCCACTAAATAGCATATGCTTCTATAAACAGTAGCCAAAGTCGGTTGCAGTCAGGAAGGAAATGTTTAAGTTCATATCAAGCGTGTCCTTGCCAATAAAGCGTATTACATGGTAAAAGACTACGTTGAGGACGCGCTTGTTTTGTAATGACTACTTCCGCACATATGGCTCCTTTGGTAATTAACTGTATTCTCGTGTAAAAGTGTCCTCTACTTCATCATTATTTTAATTTTACATTATCGCATGTAATTGATAATTACACGCTTAATGTGCTGTATATAACTTAGACTTTCCGTCATTAACTGTAACAGACTTTAGTATTTGTAATAGAAACCTACATTAACTATAGCACGTCAAAACAACGATCATTTATCTACAATTTTAAACATTTTAAATTAAAACTTAAAATAAATAATCGCATACTTTTCAAAGAGCCCTAGACATCGCTAGGTACACCTAATTACTTCACGTTAGTAGAACGTTCATGAATGCCACTCACATTCCGACTTCTTGAGTTTTTCACTCGCATTTCATTCCGTGTACTCTTTGCTGAAGTAGCGAAGAAATTGAATAAGTGTGCGATATACGTGATCATATCTCACGGCTAGCTAACTACCGTTCCAATTATGTACTGTTCGTTCCAGGAGAGAGAATCTATTATTTATTATAAGTGTATTAGAAGGAAAAAGAAAAGAATGAAACGTTGTTAGATACGATAAAGGAAAATTAATGCAAGGATCATAGCGGGTGGCGGAAAAATGGTGAGATTGTGTGTTTGTATGTATATGTATAATGCGTTTGTGTGTTTATGTTTGTTACCCCATCTCGCTGTAAATGCTGAACGGATATTGATGAAATTAAACAAAACTAGATTATGCCCCAAATTAATACTTAGGATACTTTTAATTTCAGCTACCTAACCAAGCTACAATCGTTTCGTTTAGCCTGAACTCTTGGAGTTGACCACGCCCACAATTGCTTTGTTCTGACATCACCATTAAGGTATCCCACCTAGTCGCCCACGTAGTCGAAACAAAGGCAATGGGGGTGGCTACCTCAAAGCGTTCGAACGATTGTAACATGACTCTAAAATCCGCGACATATATGTTGAAGCAAAATGGCGTACGACCTAGAATATTCTGTAGCAGATTTTCGGATCTCAATCGAGATGAAGAGCTGCGTGTAACTGTAGTAACCGGTCCAATTTATTTACCGCGTACAATACGCGTCTTTACAAAAACAAAAGACGAACCCCTAATCTAACCGTGGCGTTGCACCCTACAAGCAGTGTAAATAAAAGACAGTGACAGTAATGAATGGCACGCATACCTACCCCTCTTTCAAATTAGGACGTCCTCCCGTTCGCGCCTCGCCGTATCGGTGTCGACCACATTGTCTTCCGCCGCCGCAAGAATGTACAGCTATCAATCATTTGGGACGCTACCACGAAAGGAAAACTCGGTGGTGTTTCACGTTTTTATTTGTATGGGGAAATTATCAGGTAATACTTTGGTTACGAACTTACGAGCAGTGGTGGCCGAGTGGCAAAGGCCCCGTCTTACGAGTTGCAGTTGAGACACGCGCTCCGCCCAAGGGCTTGGAGGTGTCATTGTATGACCTTATGAGAGCAATGATGGCCGAGTAGTGATGGCCCAGACTTACGAGTTTGTAGATCGTGAGTTTTATTTCATCACCACTGCTTTCAAAAGGGCGAAGGAAAACATCGTTAGAAAACCGGCATGTCTTAGAACCAAAAATCCGAAGACATGTGACATCCACCAATCCGCACTCGGCCCGTGCAGTGGATTACTCTCCTAAAGAGGAGCACTGTGTCCCAGCAGTGGGAACATTAAAAAGGCTGGTGATGAATACTTTGGTTAATAATATACTCGTCTTTCTTCAGTTGTCTTTGTGTTTTAGGAACCGCGGTAGCTTTTGTTAACAGTAACAAGTGTTGAGTTTTTTTTTAAGATGTCTTTCTTTTTTTCTTTCTTACCAGCGATATGCTTCATCAATTCTATATTAATAAGAAGGCTCTTGTAAGGCAGTAAGAGCAAGGGTTTGATTCATAAGGACTCTTGGACACAGCGCGACAACAGTCTTGGTCCAACTTGAATCCAACCCTGATCAACAGTCTTGGCCCCTGTCTAGAGACCGGTGGGCAACTATTTTATGTATTATTAATTTAAGAAATATTTGAAAATGCAATTGAGTGTGTAGGTAAATAAATAAGAGTGATAATAAAAATGTAATTAACAAATAAGGACAGGCGTTTAATATAAGAGGGCGTTCGCTTGGGGCTCAAGACTTTAATAATAATAATCATCATCGTTTTCGTTTAGGTAATTTACACCCATAATTATACAAAATGCAACTCAACATAATTATAACACATTTTTTTTTCATTTCGATTACTAAACATTCAATTTATTAAATTTTTAATTAAATTAGTAATATGCCTCAAAACTAATAAATAAATAAATAAAAATAAAATCTTCAGCATCAATTAATCAAGTCAATTAATAATAAAATAAAAGAAAAAATTTAATCAATTAATATTTATTTGTTTACTGTATACCGCATTAACTAAAAAAAATGACTGACTATTATCGAAGTTTTCATCGTCATTTCAGCCTGTAAATCTCATTCAAACGTCTCCACATAGACCAGTCTTTTGTTCCTTATATTCAACAAACTCCAGTCATTGGCCGGTGGACACGGTGGAGCTTAAAGTAATGGTGTACCACGCTAGGGCAGAGCATCACCGTGTCCTCATGGAAGAATGACCTCTCGCGCCGGGCCCTTGTAGAGGCCATTGGATGTGGTCTCACCTAAAAAAACTATCCCTATATAGCTAATCGTTTGCAATTATGGTAGATCATCGAACAACGTGTTCCGGAACGTTGGTCGTCACTCTAGAATGCTAGAACCTAAAGAATAAAAATATAATACGAGCTCGCGCAGTGGATTAAAGCCCATTCCCTTTTCTAGAGAGGAGGCTTGAGTTTCAGCAGAGAGTACATTATGAGGCTGTTGCTAAGTTATGTTAACTTTCAGAAGAAAACAACACACATAATTTATCGTTTCGAACTGAACGCCAATTTTTTTGACACAAAACAAGCAGCTTAGTTCTGTAAGGAAAACATGTGACATCATTTTCAAGTGTGTCCATATATTCGTTCTAGTAGTAGTGGACAAGTTTAATTAACATGGAAGAAAAAAGCTGCACTACTAAAGACTGAATAGACGAGTCCGAAAAACTTTGAAATCGCATTAACTTCACAGAACAAAATAAGATACGAATAAACCAAATCGTAGTTGGGTATTCCGTGATTGATAGCTTGTTCGCGTGTCGCCTGTAATCGCACCTCACTCGGGCGAGTTCGTGGAACTTCGTGCAGCTTCGGAGAACGTCGTCTAATGTCGGGAGCAGTCGGGTGCATGAGACATCGCTGAATTAATGGTCCAGACGCTTTCCTTGCTGGTCAAAGTGAATTCTGATGTACACTTTTGTGTAATGTGTTATTTTGATGTTTGTATAACATACTGGTGTAAGTATTGTACCGACTCAGCTGTGTGTTGTTGATTTTGCACCACTGAAATTGAAATGTTTGCAATATGGTGTTTTATTGTGTATCTAAAAGGATACAATTCTAATAGCTCAGGTAATAAACAATCGGTAAATTTTTATTTGAGTTTAAGAAATAACAAAACACATTTCTAAGTTTTTACCTGCTTTCTAGCTGCCATGATATATTACGTTGAAGGGTCAGAGATAGTCAGGGTAAACTAAACAGCACTAACTGTTAACTGATAAACTAACATCTATCTCTAGGTAGGGAATCTGCAAAAGGATCGAAGCCTACTGGGGCCCAGGGTCCCTTTCTTAAAGGAAGGCTTATCTTAAGTGCGAAAGGCTAAGAAGGAACGGAGTGGGGTGTCAGTAAAAGTCTGACACTGTTTCCCGCTCCGTCCAAGAGAGAGATTCGTAATTGTATGATTTCTCCCACTATAAAAAATATTATAAAAAGGTTTTCTATGTATTTTCGTACTTTTAACAGTCAAATTCAAATATGAATCATACACAAACTCATATTATTAAAAAATACATTGTTGCCAGCACAAATTATTGTCAAACAGTTTTCCTAAAAACACAAAACACGCAAGCGGAAAAATATAACAATCAAACCATAAAAACTTATTTGCAAGTTTTTAAAAGACTCTTGTTTGGTTTATTATGAAGAGTCGAACCACGAAAATGGTAAACACAGTTGTAAATATAAATAAAAAAAGATCTAATAGTCAGTACATTGATGTTCGCCTAAGGACCCGTCAAAATGTACTGAACTTGCTATTTTTTTTTTGCGATTTTAGGTTAATAATAAAAGTTATTTGTTATCATGAGTACAATCACATGTTTAAATATCGGTCACCCTGTATAATATATTGATCAATATTCTATGCTTAGGACAATACAGGGTTTTTTATGGTAGGTAAAAATCATTCAATGACGAATCCCGTCCTAAAGCGAAGCGGGAAGCATCAGTGTCAGACTCTTACTGACAAAACAATCTACCCGTTCCTTCGATTGCATATAGCGGGGAGAATGTGATGATGAGATGGATGTGTGGTGTCACGAGAATGGATAAAGTGAAAAATTAGTATATTAGAGGAAGTTTGAAAATGGCGCCATTAACTGAAAACTTGAAGGGGAATCGTTTGGCTTTATGATAATGCGAAGTGGAGGGATGAAACGTTTGTTACTAAAAGAGTTTATACATGTGGGTGGATAAAAAGGGAGCGGGAGTCTACAGAACAATAGATGGATTGTGTGAGGAGTGATATAAAAGAAAAGAGAGTTAATCTGCCATGCAGACACTAAAACGCAGTAATATAGCGTATTTTACAATATAATATAAAAAAATATAATAGTAATGATAAATAAAAATACAATACACATTGTATTGTATTTTTATTTCAGGCTGGTATCGGCAACTCCAGGACTAAAATGCGTATTTTGCGTACAGTGTGAGGTGTGATAGAAAAATGGATTGAAAAATGAAAGGAAAAAAAAGTATTAACGACCCCAAAAACGCGGGATAATGATAGGAAGATGATTATGAACATTAAGTTTAGAAAATTGAACTGGTTTATGTGAATGAGCAAGATGAAAATGATGATAAATTGTCCCACTCAGGTAGACGTGGGTGGGACATGGTGGTTATGATTCTGTAAACAGACTCCTTATTTCACCCGCGGACCGTTCCATAGTCGACCCGGAACAGGATCTTAACCAATGGTTAATATCAGCGAACCCCAAGTTGCCAAATTGTCCACTAATTGTCAATTACTGACCACGACCGTTCCAACACTACTCGCCTCCTAATCAGCTGTTAACTCATTGATAGCTTCGATTAGAACAAAGCAATTACGCTTATCGAGTCGCACATGAATGTTGTATCAACTTGAATCGATTGGATCTTGAATCGAGTCAACAACTCGATTGCTTCGCTAATTTGATCCAGTGTATATAATTGATGCTTGACACATTGTTGGTTATTGGCCTAAAGCTACTACGGTTGCGAGGCTATCCGATGCGATTCACATGAATTCAACGCGATGAGGCTGAGTATTTTTCCGTGCGTGCGATTTCGACGCTTCGATGGCCAATATGTAAAACCAGTCAACGCAACATCATCATCATAAGCCTCCCTCAAGTGTTACCATAACGACACGTCCAGTTCGTTTAGCATCTATCGAATTCCAGCAACCCTGACCAGGTCATCGGTCCAACTTTTGGAAGGCCTTTCAACACTGTGTTTTCCGGTATGCGGTAGCTACTCCAGAGTCCAGAAGCTTTTGGCTAAAATGGCCCTCTATTTCGCATGCAATGTGCCCTGCCCATTGCCATTTAAGTTTGGCGATTCTTCGTGCTATGGCCAGCAACCTTGGTTCTCTTGCAGATATCTTCATTTCTCATTCGATTTTGCAAGGAAACTCCGAGCGTAACCCTTTCTAAATCCCTTTGGGTGACTTTGAATCTTCTTATGAGTCTCCGCAACAGCTTGCGCGAAAAAAAACTAACAAACAAACTATAGAACATAATTCCAGTAGACCAACAAGCAATATAAATTCATATCCCACTCAAGCTACCATCAGGCCGTCAACTTTGTAGTTACAAAAGCTATTACTTGCTGTAGTTAGCTTATACTTGAGTCCTTGCTAGTCGAAACTAATCTAAAGGGAACTAGCAGCCATTACCAGTAGGTAGTAGTTAGCTCGAGGCATCCAAACAGGATGTCCGTACATTACAGGTCGGTGGTCAACAGTTACAATATTAAACTCTATTTACTTTAGACCTAGTAAATAAGACAAGTTTAGGAGTTAGGTCGAAAGATAGTATTTAACAAATAGCGGTTATATTCAGGTTTTAGAAGAGCTCAAACTGGAGTGTAACCGCTACCCTCTCCCGAAATCTAAACAAATGAAAATCGGTTTCGGATTCATCCAGAAGAAATGCCTGGGTGTCATCATTGTGCCTCTCGCGTCCAGTTCTTCTTCAGGTCATGGTCTGGAGTGATACAGAATATAAATTTATGTTTCCGCCCGTTCCTACCTCAAAGAGATGTTAGAAAAAGCGGGTAGTAGGGAACCAGTAGGGTTGATATCAGCTAAGACCTTATACTTTTTTAATAAGTCACCAAGGTCCTGAAGGCAAAAGACAACTGAAAGACACATCCCCTCGCTGCTTCCTAGAACGGAAAAGTCAATGAGAGACTTCCCACCACAGAAAAAACTGCTTTTATTTAAACCATAAATCTTAGATACAGCCGCATCAGGATATATTTTTGTTTCAAGGAGTTGTCAGCAAACTGCAGGGGCCCTTCAGGGTCGAAGCCTCCCGGAGTCTAGAGGGAAGTGGGAAACTGTTACCTCGACTCCAGGAATAGGGCAAGGAAGGTACGGGGTAGGTTTTTTAGTCAGTAAGAGTCTGACACTAGTCTCCCGCTCCACCCAAGAGCGGGTTTCGTCATTGGATGATTTTCACCTACCATAAAAAAAAAAAAAAAAAAAAAAATATATATTTTTGTTCATATTGATCCTACTGAATTTCCTCCTATAATTTTGTATGTCGATAAATATGATGAATTGCGGGATGTTCCGCATTAAATTATGAGTTACATGAGCGAAAAAAACCTGGTATGATACAAATTTGAAACAATAGTAGTCATATAACAAATTGTGAAAGAGATGAAAATATGTACGTTTGTTAATTAAACTATGAATTCAATCACTTCAAGCTTCACATATCCAAAAAGAAAGCCAGTTTTTTTTTTACTTAGATCAAAGATTATATTGATTGTATTACCATACAAGGTGGTAATGTCGTCCCTTTGATTCATTTGTTTTTTATGAAACACAAAGTACTAAAGTAGCAAATGTCATATACCATATCAATGACTGTGTTGCAGAATTTCCTCTAATATACATTTCTCACTTTATCCATTTATGCTACACACATCCATCTCAATATTTTTTTTTTTTAATCTCAATATTTTTGCTATATGACATTTTTTTCATCTATATTTTTCGTATCCCAACTTTCTAGTCCATACAGCTTTACAGGTTTTGTTACAGGCTTGTTGATTTATGCTCTTTAATGTAAAGGCAAGCTGCCGCCTAAGCGCAGCCTTTAAAAATTGGTATAGTAACGCAGCGTGGCAACACTAATGAAACGTAGCACTCTGTAGCAAATAGCGTAACGCAGTGTGGCACTTTGTAGCAATTGGGTAGCATTCGAGGCAAGTAAACAACTGGCTTGGCGTAGCAATTTTCGTAGCACGGCTCACCGTTAAGCTACGCGGTCGTAGCACCCACGTAGTCCATACTTTCTATCTCTCTGTTTCGGACATTAATTAATTAATGCATTAACTCCAACCCTTAATAAGTCACGTTTCAACTAAAATGTTTGTGTTAACTATCTTAGTTCATATCATAGAACAACAAGATTAAATAAACAAAAACTGTTTACTTTCAACAAACTTAATAAGTGAAGTTTAATTGCTTTTGAATAATTAATGCATGATATTATTTTTGGATTCGACTTGACTCTATTTACAACTTACGAAGTTAATAGTTAATTACTTATTCAGGAGTTAAGTTTTAATTGACAAGAATTGTTTGTCAGTTCGAATTTTGGTACCTTGTAATAAAATAGGGTTTTATTGTCCTTAAATTTTAGTTGATGTGCGAAAAAAAATTCAATATGACATCGCACTCGGCCTTATATATTTTTTTGTTGTTATGACTAATTTGCACTAATAATATTATGAATAATTGCCACTTCTTATTTACAAAATAGCTACACTCAAACTTATTTTGAATTGTCTTTAGTGAATTTGAAAAAGTTAAGGGGTTTATATTCTTTTTTCATTCATATAATGAATGAAAAAAGAATATAAACGTTCTATGCGTTTCATGCGGGATGAAACGCATGTTACAAAAAAAGCCATGAGTATAAATGTGGATGGATGGAGAGGGAGAGGGAGACTAAAGAAAATATGGATGGATTGTGTGAGAAGTGATATGAGAGAAAGAGGAGTTAGTGATAGCGAGACGGGTGACAGGACAGAGTGGAAGAAGAAGACATATTGCGCCGACCCCAAATAAAACGGGACAAGGGCAGGAAGATGATGATGATAATGATAATAATAGTAATAGTAGTATTGTATAAGTGAGTGTATTCTTATTGTTAAATTCTTTATTGTACACTGATATTGTCAAAAAACAAAACAGGTGATGTATATAGGCGAGCTTAACCCACAATAATTGGGTTTAAAATAATAGTGATCAAAGCTGTGCTATGCATATGACACATGAACAAAGTGTTTTACAAATATGAGACTCTAAGAAAGTGCTAAAGACTTCTATAAAAGTGCTAAAGAATAGCGTATTCTTGGTTTTCACAAAACCTCTATTGCATAATAATAAGTTAAATTGCTTATTAGTCTCTTAGGTGAGATTGTATTTAATTATTAAGAAATTTGTTCTTAATAATAAGGGGAAAAAATATAATAATAGGACAGCTACACTTTGTTCATCGTTTTCAAAGCCCACAGTTGACACCTACATAACATTTTGTTAACCTATTTACATAGGAATCAACGCCTACTTTCATAATCACTAGGAACTATGTAATAAACAAGTCAACTCAATGATGGAAAAATTATGAAGTTGGTGAAGTAAAGCTGAGTACAGACTGTCGTGACGTAACATGCAAGATAACATGCAAGGAGCATTTCATAAGTGTGGATACAACACGCACGATCCGAGCATGTATTCGGCAAAAACACCAACAAATGGCGGATCGCGGCCCACACGAGTCATAAGTACCTTTGTGCTCTTCTGTCAGTTTTTTTTTTAATTTTATGTGTTTGTGTGTACAAAAATAAATAAATAAATAAATGCTCGATTGGCGCTCGTAGTGTGCACGATTGGCGCGTGCAATGCGTTCAATCTACGAGAATTCTGTTACATAATACATTGCGATGACGTCCCGATGATGAACAATAGGTAGCTCACCGTCCGATAACCGTCCGGCAACTGTCCACCAAATCGTCAACGGCGCATTATTCCACACGTGCCTTAAGGAGATGTCAGCAAACCGTTAAGGCCCTGCAGGATCGAAGCCTACTGAGGCCATGGTTTATGTGACAGTGAACCCAAGTCCCTGGGACTCGCCTATGGCTCGTGCGAATTCCGCCTCGGTTGCAATGACAAACGTTCTGCACTTGTATCAAAATGTTAAATTTCATGTTATGTTACGGACTGGTCTGTACTCGGCTTAACAAAGAAACTTTAGCTCATTAAACGAATACTGGTAAAGCCGAGCAATAAACATAATAAACCAGCGTCGTCCTGTTCAAAAATATTGAGTTTAAGATTTAATAATATTTTCTCGAGTCCTTTTTAACTCCTAAATTGTCAATTAGAAGTTTACGTCAATGTTTGCGTTGTTTCAACAAGTTTTTTTTTTGAAAATCGAATAACTTCTACAGAGACATGAATATTTATGAGACTTTCTATAGGTTATTTTAATTTTTGTAAAATGGCTAGAGATTTAGGGAAAATTTATGAATTAGATTTCTTTTTACTCTAACATAAGCGTTAGCACAAAGTTTTCATAACTGGGGGCTTAGACAAAGTCACATTCTCACTAACGATAACGAAATTCGAAACTCCGAAATGTATGGAACTGACATATGCCTTCGAAAAGTCACGTGGTCAAACGTTTTCGATTCACTACTTGTTATTAGTTGTTTATACGTCAAATTGGACGTTTTAATTCGATAACCATAGCCAAGAAGTTGTTATTTAATCGAACCAACACTTCGACTTATCGATATGTTAGTCGATGTCACTTTGTCTACCATTTTCTGGTCGACATCGTTAAGGCGAAATCGAACTTAGAAATGGATTCGACACGGAGCGATTGCCACTTGTCTAGGGCCCCTTAACTATTAACATATAGAACTCGATTATTAATAAGATAACAATTTTGAGTTAAGAATGCTTTGAACTATCAAAATTCAATCTAGGTCTGAAACTGAATATATCTGATAGTAGTCAAGCACAAGTCCATCAATAATTTATTATTTACTTAAAAAGTTTTTCCGAAGGAACTTGCTTTTGAGATAAAAACTATGCTATGTGTTATTCTGGGGCATGGTCTAAAATCGGTGCAGTCGTTCAAGCATATGAGAAGTACTTAACAAACATATATAGATTTAAAGTATGTGAGTGTTTGACTTTAAATTTTTATACTATTATTTTTAATTATATTTTTTTTAAGAATTATTATTATTAAGTTTTTTTTTTGTTGATGTAATAAAATTTTGTTATTATTTCTGTTGTTTTTTTTTTAAATGAGATTTTTATTTATTTGAATACTATAACATTTTTATTTTTTTGACGTTTTAGCAAATTATAAAAATTGTCACTGATAATTATTCAGAAATGAAATGAGTAAAACTTCGCCAATAATTATGTAATGTTATTAAATAGTGTGATATTACTTAACCGTACTATTAATGCTAGGCAAAGGCTATTAAAGTCATTACTTACCATAAGAAATTCATTTTGAAGGCCAAAGCTTCTGATCAAGACAAGTTAGATTACTAGGCAGTCAGCAATCAATTCAGCTTCTTTCAGCTTCCACAATTGTCCCTATACCTTAATTACGTAACTGGCACCCACCTGTTTATTTACATTACACGAGGGATGACTCAAGCTACGAGTGAACGTAAAGTTCGGGCAGTGCGGGGGGAAGGTCGCCGGTGGGGAGGGGGCGCCGGGGAGCAGTTCAGGTGCCCTCATGTGGACGGAGCTGTCACAGTCCACGGCACACAATTCGTTTGATCTCGCCGGTTGCTCTGAGCGCTATTTATGTCGCAAGGCCACCTGTCGATGATGACGGCACACAAACTGACGATCACCCCTGTGCCAATGACACAGCTCACACACACACACAAACTTCAGATCTCATAAAAGTTTGCCGAAAGCACCAAAATTAACTATTACACTTTCCAATTTAATTTTCTCTTGTAATCTTTGATACAGCACTTTTTAATCCCATTTTCAGAACCTTATCTAAAATTCTAATAAAAACTAGATTCTAATTTCGCCTTTTTTGTTGTTTCAGACCGTGGCTAAGCATATCTGCGAGCTACATAAAATATGCCAACGAAACATGTGCCAGAAATTGGAATGCTGGAACACAATGCCTGCCAAGAACGTAATCTCAATATGGCTGCGGGCGAAACAAGGAAAACATAAACACTCACCATGGCGCTAGTGAGCAACTGACTATCGGAAAAATATGAACGCGACGGACCCGGATGTACTAGTGGCAAGCGGCCAACTGGAGGACCTGTACCGCGGCGTAAAATACACCCTGGACACCGGCCGCGCTGCCATCGACGCTATCAACACCTTGAGCGACGAACTCAACGGCACCTTCGATAACAGCTCTGTCTACAACGTCACAGACGACCCAGAAGAACCCTGGAACGACTACATCAAACTCCTCCAGGACAGAGCGCTCCTCGTCTCCTTCCTTCTACTATTCTCCCTCACAACAGTCTTCGGCAACATGCTCGTGATCCTCGCCGTGGTCCGCGAGCGCTATCTCCACACATCCACCAACTACTTCGTGACGTCACTCGCGGTTGCAGACTGCCTGGTCGGTTTGGTGGTGATGCCGTTCTCGGCTTTATACGAAGTGTTGGAACACACTTGGTTCTTCGGAGTGGACTGGTGCGACGTGTGGCGGTCTCTAGACGTGTTGTTCAGTACGGCCTCTATATTGAATCTGTGCGTGATCTCGTTAGACCGGTACTGGGCCATTACGGACCCCATTACGTATCCGATGCGTATGAGTGGTAGGAAGGCTGCCTTCCTTATAGCGGCTGTGTGGGTATGTTCCGGTGCGATATCGTTCCCCGCCATCGCGTGGTGGCGTGCCGTGCGTGTCGAAGAAGTGCCCGACTACAAGTGTCCATTCACGGATAACTTAGAGTATTTAATATTTTCATCGACAATATCTTTTTATTTGCCTCTTTTTGTGATGGTGTTCACTTATTATCGTATATATCGTGCAGCGACTATTCAGACGCGGTCTCTTAAAATCGGTACTAAGCAAGTGATGAGACCGAGTGGTGAGTTAGAGTTGACGTTGCGTATTCATAGAGGTGGAACAGTGCGGCAGCGTAGTGATGCATGTCACGGAGTGTGTACGCCAGAGGAGGCCGACCACGAGCCTCTGACGGCATTACAAAACAATGGTCTGTCGCGTTCGTCGACGCGTTTGACCAACGTGACGCATGGCAAACATTTGCCGAAAAACTTTTCGCTGTCTCGTAAGTTGGCGAAGTTCGCCAAAGAGAAAAAAGCGGCGAAGACGTTAGGTATAGTGATGGGTGTGTTCATAGTGTGTTGGCTGCCGTTCTTCGTGGTGAACCTGCTGTCGGGCATCTGTTCCGCGTGCATTGCGCACGAGGAGATCGTGAACGTGGTGGTGACGTGGCTGGGCTGGGTCAACTCCTCAATGAACCCGGTCATCTACGCGTGCTGGAGCAGAGATTTTAGAAGGTAAGTAATGCAATGTCTACCTAGAATTAAATATGTCACATCGAGATTAACAGAGAGGCAGTCATATATTAAAAAAAGGCAGAGATAACGCTCTTTAAACCCAAACTCTTTACTAAATTGAACATTTTAAATTTACTGTTTACCGAACTTCTCTTTGGCTTAAAGATCTAAATGAAATTCAAGAATGATTTTACTACTTCTTAACTAAATTTTCAATCCAAAGACTGAGTTCAAAATTCGAAATCGAAATCCAAATTCGAAATTTTGTACTATCAGCAACGTTGTGTGATGATTCTTTCTAAAAAAAAAATGACAGTTTATTTATGGGTATTAAGTAGACAAATTGAAATTAATAGATTATAATTTAAATTAGAACATTCCAATTGATGTTAAGCCACAAATAACGTCATAGAACTGTCATTTTTTTTTAAATTGTTTTCTTTTTTCAAATTAAAAATTATATAATAACTGGCCAAATGCAAAATCAAAGAGAATATCTAGACAAGTTGCAACATTGCTACATGTCTTCATAGTGATGTTCGAGTGAAACATTTCACTCAAGTTTTTAAGGATCACGTTTCATGTCCCAAGTTTTTATTGACCACTTAGTTTTATGGGCACTTCAAACTGACGGAATCTCTTAGAAATTTTTTAAAGAAATTTTACGTTGTTGATTTATTAATTTCGACTTTCAACATTCTTTGAAAAGAAAATAAACTTCATAATTAGATCATAACTTCGACATCAAAATTTGAGAAATCTTGTAGAACATTTTTTCAATGTACTATCTGTGACAGAAGTACATGGAGGATTCCAAACCAAAATCGTTTGTAAAAACTAATGTGGGATTGCGCCGGTCATGTCTACTATATTATGTCAATTAAGCTGTGGTTTAAAAAAGCCACTTATTGAGTCCCATGGAAGGCATGATAACCGGAACGGATGGTCTATTTGAAATAAATTATTTTGACTTTGAGTTTGAACACCGGAGCCCTGGAACTAAGTCAAGAAGGAACAGTGGGTCGTTTAGTCAATAAAAATCTGACACTGTCTCCCGGTCCACCTAAGGGCGGGATTCGTCATTCTAAGATTTATCCCACCATAAAAAAGGGGGCGGGTGTGCAATCCTTGTACTAGTGATTGGCGCACCGATATTTACGCTAATCACCTTAAGTAACGCGATCTTCACTCTTTCACTGAGTGCAAAAGATTTGTGGCGGTATCTGTACTTATAAAACTAACAGAAATTAATATAGTATATTCCACAGCTAACACACCATGTCTAGTCCCAAGCTAAGCAGTGCTTGTGTTATGGGTACTAGACAACTGATAAACATACTTATATATTCCTAAATACACACATGTTATAGATAAATTACACCCAGATACAGAACAAATGATCGTGCTCATCACACAAACATTTGTCCTGGGTGGGAATCGAACCCACAACCTACGGTATAGCAGTCAGGGTCACTAACTACTAGACCAACAGGCAAAACAAAATTATCTAATTCAATTCAATTCTTTATTGCTATAACACATGTGTTACATAAGATCTTACAAATAGTTTTATAAATGCACATGGACCCTGTCGAGCACAGCAATTTTATAAAAATAAAATAAGGTAAGTAAGGTAATAGGTATAAGTAAGGTTTTTTTTATGGTAGGTGAAAATCATCCAATGACGAAACCCGCTCTTGGGCGGAGCGGGAGACCAGTGTCAGACTTTTACTGACTAAAAACCTACCCCGTACCTTCCTTGCCTTATTCCTGGAGTCGAGGTAACAGTTTGCACCACCCTAGGCTCCAGGAAGAGGTATAAGTAAGGTAAGTTAGGTAGTAGCACAAATTAGAAAAAAAAAATAACTATGGATATACTACAAATTGAATTAAATAAAATACAAAATATGACTAACACAGGCAGAATCCGAAGATAGCATGCATCAAACGACTAATCCGTCCAGACTATGATATATAACACTGGCCAACTCATAGACAAGAGTTCAATTAATAATGCTTAGCCATAACACTACCCGTCCGAGAACCGGCCAATAATAAATGGACCCGACGATTACAGGGTCGGGAAACCTCAGTGATCCCGGTTCTTTGGTGAATTCTGAATAGCTGAACTGGAAAATACATTGAAAAAGCAATTAACATACATAAATAAACACATGGCCTTTTTTTACAAAGAGCTAAGCAGAGTAAACATCACCTGCTTCAGTCCGTATAATTGTGCTTTGGCAATCAAATCAAGTTCATAAATTTTCGGTCAAGTGAGAGTCCGACTCACGGATAAAGCGTTCCGTACAATAAACGGCCAAAAAAATACGTTTGTAAGGGAGCCCCACGTCATTATTTTTTTTTTTGTATTCGTTGTCATAACAACAACACAAATATTTATATCACCTGTAAAATTTCAACTGTCTAGCTTTCACGATTTATTAGATTCAACCTAGCTGTAGACAGACGAACGACAAAATAAGTTTCTCTCGAACGCCGCTTGTATCTACATACGTTTAAAAAATTAGAGTGTCAACAGCCATGTCCAACAATCTGCTTCAGATTGTTGTATTAATGCCACCGGTGACAGAAAATACTCTCTCGTTTTCTACAGATGTCGGTTTAATTGTGTTTAAGGCTGTATACAGTAGTTTCAAACTTTCTGTACGTTTTCCGGTTGCTTCAAACAACTGAAAAACAAAAACTCCTTTTTTAATGTTTTTAATATTTGTTTTTCTAGAATTTCGGGTACATTTTCTCGGATATTTTTTTCTATTTCATTTATAAAGACGTCAAGCTTGCTTACACAGCAAGCCTGGCAAATCTTGAGAGTAACAATTTCGATAATCTAGTCTCGAATCTCGATCCAAAAGTCTCGAGATTCGAGACAAGTAAAATTAAACCCAAACTATAGGCTTATCAGATTTTTACTGACTAAAACTTACTCTCTTAGACTTCGTTCCAGGGTACCGGAGTTTACTTTAACATAACCCATGGCCCAGTAAACTTCGACCCTGCTGGGCCCCTACGGGTGCGTATGTACTTGTGTAAAAGTGCAAAAGGTCTCTATACTTGGTTTTAAAATCATCTATAATTATTGTATAATAATAAGATACAGTTAAATTGCTTATTAGTTTTTTAGGCTCTAGCCTATAATAAACAAAGAAACAAAAAAAGTAGTTCTTAAAAATATAGTATAAAAAAGCTTCGTACCTATTTGTTAGTTTTCTATCAAAATAAATCTGATATATTGATTGTATTAGGAACAAATAAAATTGTCTAGTGCGATCTGTCTCACTGAAAGGCTCTGTTTCAATTACAGTATTGGTAACAACCTTTCGCGAATCCGTTTATTTATTTTATTATATACTTTATTGTACACCATTACACAAACAAAAAAGAAGAAACTAAAAGACATTTATACAATGGGTGGCATTATCGCATTCTACGATCTCTTCCAGGCAACCTGGAATGGACAGTAATTGCCTGGACAAGAAATGGGGCTATAATTGCAAAAAATTGCTGTTGTCATAAATCCGTTTAGTATATTTTAATTTTATTACAACAGACACAAACGGTGAAGGAAAACATCGTGAGGAAACCGGCATGTCCTAGAACCAAAAATTCGAAGATATATGACATCCACCAATCCGCACTGGGCCCACGTGGTGGATTATGGCCCATTCCCTCTCCTAGAGAGAAGAGGCCTGTGTCCCAGCAGTGGGAACATTAAAAGGCTTATGATGACCAACAGACAGAAAAAAACGTTTGTTTCGGTGTTTCTACTCAGGGTAGTCAGCTAGGAACACCGGACTCATCTAGATTAAACTGACAAAAAATTGACGTGTAAAAGTGTTATGAAAAACCTATACCTACGCAAAAATAAATATCATTTAGACCAAATTACCCGTCAATAATTGCTGACAGATAAAACAAGTTTTCAATTAAAAGTATTTTTTTCATAGCAAGTTTTTTATATTATGGTATCATCATCATCATCAGCCTTTTAATGTTCCCACTGCAGGGACACAGGCCTCCTCTCTCTAGGAGAGGGAATGGGCCATAATCCACCACGCGGGCCCAGTGCGGATTGGTGGATGTCACATGTCTTCGAATTTTTGATTCTAGGACATGCCGGTTTCCTCACGATGTTTTCCTTCACCGTTTTGAGAGCAGTGGTGATGAAATAAATTACACAAAGTAATGCGCCTGGCTGGGTTTGAACCTGCGACCTACGACTCGTAAGTCGGGGCCGTTACCACTCGGCCACCACTGCTCTCTGCTCTCTGCTCTATTATGGTATATACCTATATAATTAAAACTTGTCAAAACGAATCACCCGAGCCCAAACTCGATGGGGTTGTGTAATGTTGTTCCATCATCAAATCAACTCTATGACATAATAATTTTGCATTGTCATCTGATTGACACAAGCGTGCAAAATTTCAGCTCAATCGGTTACCGGGAAGTGAAACAAATTTAATTTAATTTATTTATACTTTATTGTACACCGCATTTGTCTACACTAATATAATAATCTACACTAATATAATCTACACTAATATAATAAAGAGGTAAAGTTTGTTTTTTTGTTTTTATGTATTTTTGTTTGTAGGAGGTAATCTCTGTAACTACTGGTCCGATTGGAAAAATTTTAGCAACAATAGGAAGCTGCTTTACTCCTGAGTGACATAGGCTATATTTTATGTACGCGGGCGAAGCCGCTGACAAAAGCTAATTACAAATAATTAAATAAATATAATTTAATTTACAAGATTTGATCACAAACATCGGGAAACTAAACCAAAACACACAAACACACTCAAAAAAGGCCATCAAAGCAGGAACCTCCTCCTGTTTGAACCCAATCTACCAAAAAGGCTTTTAAATTCAGCTATGAACAGCAGGTGCAAGTTTAAAGTTCAACTCACACTTGGCCGCTTTTAATTTAAGCTGTGGCAACTTCACGACAAAGGTTTGTTAACAGAGCTACATGGCCCCGACGGAATAGTTACTGAGAGCCGTGCCGTGAGCTTCATTAAACTTTTTCTGGGATCTACTGCTGGGAGGTATCTATAACACAAAACCTTTTTCTGACCATGTGGTGTAAACTTTGGTTTCATCTTTAATTTGTTTTTTTTTATTTTTTCTAGTGAGGAAAATCGTCCATTGCATACGATTTTCCTCACTAGTGCGGAAAAGTGCGTATGCTTGCTTCGCATTACGCGTGCAAATTTTTGGTTGGGTTATAATTATCCTTCTTTGCTGTGCCCGACAGGGTCTAAGATTGTTTCTCTTTGCTAATGTATACCATCTAAGTTTACATTGTGGATGGCAATGAAGCAATGGGTATTTATTTGAGTATTCAAATTTGTAACTGCACCCCTCGTCTCCATAATAAAGAATTCCACCTCAGACGCAATGACAAATTTTCTGCACATGTATCAAAATGACGTTTAGGTATATAACTGATCAAATAAACAAACATCGAACATTTTTATATTCCGAAGCTTTCTAGGGTTGATGATTACTAATGTCACATTACATAGATTTACAGTCATACAAGAAGCGCCACCATAATTCATACACCGTTAAATGACACCGCAGAGCGCACCGTGTCAATTACGTGAGCTCAGTAGGATCACATGACGTGCGTCCGATCGTGCGCGGAATAACAATCTGACGATAAATCCCAGCCTGATTACGATATGGATGAGGCCCCATTAAATCATTTGCTTTAACGAAGTTTATTTTACTAAAATAAATTGGATTTGTCGCGAATGTTTGAGCGGGGGGAAAATGTGTAGAATTGTATTCATTACACTATAAATTGTATATCGACTGTGAACTGGCAATCAGTCCTATCTCAATTTTGATAACTTTACAGGATTAAGAAAAATCTTATTAAAACACAAGTTACTCTTTATGCTTCCTTCTAATTTAAAATCGAGATAGGACAACATTTTTAGTGCTTGAAGCATTTTAATGAACTAGGTGTCTTTATTGGCCACAAACAGATTTCTGATTACTTTTTTTACTTGTTGTTTTTTTTTGTTGTTAGAGTTCTGTACCCTAAAACAGGACCTTACTACTATCACTCCGCTGTCCGAGTCTGTCTGTCATCAGGCCGAATCTCATTAACCGTGATAGAGCTAGACAGTCGACATTTTCACAGATGACATAATTTCTGTAACTGCTATAACAACAGACTAAAAACTGAATAAAATAAATATTAAAATTGGCGACATAAACGCTGTTGTTTATGTCGCAAAACCGTGTATGTAACAAAAACCAAAAGAAACTGTTTCTTTTTGGTTTTTGTTAGCTTAGAAGTTTGACTTTTTCACAACAAACTCAAACCCAAAATCATTTATTTCAAATAGACCATTTACAGGCACTTTTGAAATGTCAAAATTGAAGCTAGTTTGCTTTAACTTTGAGGAACTGACCTGAATCTATAGTAATAATTTCAACTCGTTCCCTCAACGCATTCTAGAGATAAACACGGTCTTCAAAGACAGACAGAGGAAACAAAGTCATCCTACATGGGTTTTGTTTTTTTTCTTTTTGAGGTACGGAACCTTAAAATAAATTACGTAGCCAAACTAAAGGTACGTCTTTTGTGGTACAGTCCTTGATGACACGGATGAGAAGTCCATTAAATCATTTGCACTGACAGAGTTTTGTCGGTAGATTTCAAGCAAAATGAATTGGTTTTTTGTCGGATTGTTAGGGCGGAAAAATAATGTGATAGATAGAGATTACGTTTGTTAGATTTTTCGCAATAATTATTTCTTTTGAAAATACAGAGTGTAGTGTTTGATAATATAGTGTTCAACAAATTTTGTCGGAACTTTTGATGACTTGCCTGTCAGTCTAGTATAAATGTTTGTGTGATAAGCACAATCATTTGTTCTGTATCTAGGTGTTATTTATCTATAACTAGCGACCCGCCCCAGCTTCGCACGGGTGCAATGGTGATATTAAATATATGATACATATATTATGCGCATAAACCTTCCTCTTGAATCACGCTATTTATAAAAAAAATCCGTTGCGTAGTTTTAAAGATCTAAGCATACTTATGGACGTAGCAACTTTGTTTTATACTATGTAATGATATGTATGTATTTAGAAATATATAAGTATATCAATCAGTAGTTCATTACTCATAACACAAGCTCTGCTTGAGACTAGACGGCGTTAAGTGATAGTTGTAAAAAAAAAAATTGACTGTGTTTGAACGATTGACTGCTACGCTGCATGTTGCGGATTGAATCCCCATTCGAAACTGATATTCGAGTGACCTACAGATGGCATTCCGGATGTCTTGTGTATTTAAATTTGATTTGTAGAGAAATACCTGGTTGCCAAAGGAAACATGGGGTTAAGGATTTCAATAATAACTATTTATTATCCTTTTCTTTATATAAAGGAAGGTGTTTTTTAGTAATATTCCACTAGCCTTGCTAGTTCGGGCTAGTAAAGGCTAATCCTGTCTGAAAGAGAGACTTTATGAATGTTAACTTTCAAATTTCCCTCTCCTAGAGAGGAGGCCTGTGTGCCAACAGTGGGAACATTTCAAAGGTTGATGCAATGCAATGCAATTTCAACTCGATACCGCTACGCGTTCCCGATATAAAGGGTCTTGACAGACTGACAGATAGGCAAACAGACAACAAAATAAAAATAAAATTGTTTATTTGCATCTTCAAGTTTACAAGCTTAAAAATTTGCATTGAATTGTATATAGATACCGATAGTCGTGTCTGCCAATGGCTTAATAGCCAAGAGCCTTGACCAACACCTTAGAAAGCTCTCTTTAGGCGACTGGATCAAGGGTTTGATTCAGAAAGCGGTACTCCTGGACACGGCTCGTATTGTCAGGAGGTTCCTTTCTCTGGAACCCTGTAGCTTGGACCCTGTTCCCGATACCGGTAGGACACTATTTTTTATATTTTTAAATATATATTTTTAAAATTTTTGATAACATATTTAAAAATATGTTATAATAAAAATATATAAATGGAATAATAATAGTGTTATTTACGAGTAAGTTTTACAGCTGACACCTAAGCTAACTTAATATCTTGTATGTATACTATTGTGAGGGTGGGTGGTGATACCTATATCACCACCCACCCTCACAATCACTATGCTAAAATTTAATACCCTCATAATCACAACCACATATCCTATAAGGGTTCCGTGTTTTTTCCGTTTCAAATGCGGAACCCAAAAAACAAATGTATTGAAATGGTAAACGAAGGCAACAGCTAAATCAAGTACACAGATTAGACGAGAAATGAATCCATTAGCAGGTTGACACTGTACTAGTGACCCAGTTAATAGCGCCAGTCACTGGTAGCCAGTAGCAAGGCGAACGCACTCGATACCATAACATATCCAGCATTTCAACAAAGAACATTCTAACAAACGTTCCTGCTATTCAAAATACAACTCTGTAATTCAAGTCATAAGGTGCTAATTTAGTTATAGGATGTTTGGGGCTTATGACTTTCTTTTTTGAAATGAGGATGTTAGTTTTATAGCTCAGTTGTAAGTACGTAATCTAGATTACTAGTAATGAAAGTATACGTACTGCTGATTGGAAAGCTATTTGTTAGTGGTTTCGTTTTGATTTAAAAGCTTAAACTTTTCCTATGTTACTGATTTCATGTACTTAGATAATAATATTAATGTTTTAGACTTGTCTAGGTCGATCCGCAGATATATCACTACATAGTATAAAACAAAGTCGCTTCCCGATGTCCGTCCCTAAGTAGGCTTAAATATTTAAAACCACGGCACGGATTTTGATGCGGGTTGTTTTAAAAGACAGAGTGATTCAAGAAGAAGGTTTATATGTATAAAACACTTGCATTTTGCACCCGGGCGAAGCTGGGCCGGGTTGCTAGTTTAATGTAATAATATAAATTATTTCACCATTTACACACAACGCTAGTCCTAAACTAAAAAAAAAGCTTGTGCTGTAAGTACTAGACAGCTAATAATCATACTTATATATTTTTTAAACCCAGACACAAAACGAATGGTCGTACTCATCACACAAACATTTGTCTTGGGTTTTTTTTATGGTAGGTAAAAAGTATCCAATGACGAGTCCCGCTCTTGGGCGGAGCGGGAAACAGTGTCAGACTCTTACTGACTAAAGAACCTACCCCGTATCTTCCTTGCTTTATTCCCAGAGCCCCGGTGTAACGCTTTCGCACCAACCCTCAGCTCCGGGAGGCTTCGACCCTGTAGGGCCCCTACGGTTTGCTGACAACTCCTTGACACTTGCGGGAACGGAGCGCGCCGTCGACGACTTGGGCTCGGTCTGGACTGCTACCAGACGACCGGACGGCGAGCTACCCATTGCTCGCTGTCCACAAGCCAGTGTCTACAGTGGCCGGATATCGGCGTGATTGCGGCGGCGACGGCTACGGCGAGTGCGCCGTTGCCTTTGCCTTATGCCTCCTCCTTTACAAGCATTACTGCCTTGCAGAAGGAGGCGACCGCCTGCCACTCCTCCTCACTGCGGACCATGGCCTGAACCAAGGCCTGGCGCGAGAGGGCAAGGCCCGGCACGAGAAACATTTGTCTTGGGTGGGGATCGAATTCACGTCCACCGGTATATAGTCATGACTTCTAACTACCAGATATATAGCCAGATGGATAACCTATGATGAAGTGAAGAAGTTGACACTCTATAACCATCTTTTAATTACTTTATTAACACTTCCGGGAATGGGCAGGGGGGTGCAATATCAGCGGCGTTTTATAACTGCTCTATAGTGTAATATTTTCAAGGCATATAGTGCTTTACTGTTAGACAATAGGTACAATTTAATGTCTTTTTTTTAAATTGACAACATGGAATTAAAAAAAAAGACATTAAATTGTACCTATTGTCTAACAGTAAAGCACTATATGCCTTGAAAATATTACACTATAGAGCAGTTATAAAACGCCGCTGATATTGCACCCCCCTGTGCCCTCCCGGATTTACAAAGTTCACTTCGAACCTCCTGTAGAGTTCACGTTTTAACATCATCCTGTTTCATTGCGGGAGAATTTAAAAAGTTTTTTGTGTTGTAAATTTTATGGACAGACAGATAAGTTTACTAAGTTGTCGTATAGAATTTTATTTAAGCGTGTTAGGTACTTGATGGTGATAAAAAAATAATGGCACATAAAATTTAGATTTGAACAGATACAATGTTAGTACTCGCTACTGCTTTGATTTGAATCTGGTTAAACGAAATTTTGAAACACGTGTCTGAGCTTCGTGCGAAGGACTCAGCTTAATATTAGTCCGTTGTACCAAGTTCGAGTGTGAGTATAAACTCACACTCGAACTAATTACGCTGAGTCACGCTTGACTTTGGTACGGACAAACCAACTTCGACGTACAAAGTTCGAGCTAGAGCGAAATGCGAGCTTATAAAAAAATAAAGAAGGAAAACAACCGGTCAAGAGCGTGTTGGACCACGTTCAGACATAAAACATTTTTTAATACTTATTATTTTGACAACTTTGTCGCAATGATTGATAAACATATTGGTTCCAACTTTAGCATTCTAGTGCTAACAGTCGCTGAGATTATCCGCGGACGGACAGACAGTCAGACCTGGTGACACTATAAGTGTTCTTAGTTGACTACGGAACCCTAAAAAATAAGGAAAAAAAGACTATTACTATTGCCTGGTCTACATTCAGATCCAATCTGTGGCCCTAAAAACCAACTTTATTACCCGAAAGCGACTTTTCAACAAGTTTTCATCAACGTTGCGTTATGTGTAAGCCTAATAAAACTTTTCTTTTGCCGGCTAATAGGCATTCTGAAGTTAATACTGAAATCCGCTTTGCAAAGAATAATGTGGCTAATAAAAGTTGTTTATTGAAGCGACCGTTACATTATGTTATTTTGATTATAATTGTTAAAATATTTTTTTTTATCTTACTAATATTATAAATGCGAAAGTTACGATGTTTGGATGTTTGTTACTCAATCACGACAAAACGGCTGGACTGATCCGGATGAAATTTGGCACAGGCATAGGATACACTCTGGAATAAGACATAGGCTACTTTTTATCCCGGAAACCCCAACCACAACCCCAATACCACGCGGGCGAAGCCGCGGGCAAAAGCTAGTGAGTGTATATTTTTATGTTTGTTACATCTCGCTAGAATAGCCGAACGGATTTGGATAAAATTGGGCATACGAATATGTCTTGTCCTAAATAGGCACTTTTTTATCCAAGTAATATTTTCCTTTGGCACAATTTTCTACTTTCGAATACGAATCGTCTAGTAGCCGCTAGTGAAAGAAAGAAACAAAAAGAAAGACGTTTTATTGGTTAACTTAAATACTTGTACATCAACATTGTGTACCTCACGGCTGCACCAAATAAGTCCAGTTCAGCATAAAGCTACTATGTAGCAGTAGTGATGCATATATAACACATTTTAGTGTCGAAACTACAATATGAAAGTTTTACTTTTGTTCAAGTTTCAGCTGAACTTTATGTGTATAAAGTTACTTAACTTCTAAAGTTTTGTTTAAGTTAACATACTTTATTATTGGTTATTTTTTTTAATCAGATCAAACACCATAGAGATGCGGTAATGCTAGAAGCATAATTAAAACTCTTGATGCAAATCAGCCCAGCCACGTTACGATTGTTTCGTTAAAGCCGAACGCATTGAGTTGGCTACGTCCCCACTTTGATTATTCTGACCATGTGGCTGAGCGTTGAGAAGATGTCAGGACTAAGGAATTGGGAGCGTGACTACATCAAATCAATATTATTACATATCAAATCGATGTGCGAAACTCGGTTTCGCATGTTCCCAAACTTTTTAAAGCCTGCAATGCTGCTCTGTTAAAAAGATAGCCAGTGGATTGGTGTTGTTGTTAGGTCTGGCCAATCGCCAAAAATGTTTGATTTTGGACAGTCATGCATGTTCTGACAGCACAGAAAACTTTGATACCGCGATACAAAATTTCAAACTTTTAGTTCCATTGTGGCGAACTAGAGGTCGCTATAATGGCCTTTCTACTATATAGCTTCGATTCCGTGTCCTACGCAACTGGCGCCATAATTCACAAAGGTGGTTTCGTTTTTGACAGCTAAAGTTGAAATTCAATAAAACGCAAACCTTGTTATTATACTAGAGAAATATGAGTTTCACAATGAAATAAATGACGTAAGAATCTATTGTATGTGTACATACATAATGTACGGAGTTTCGAGGTAGCGCTTGGTAATTTACAGAGCTAATACTAAACCAATGTCAGTCAAAGTCACTTTGTTCTTTGTTGTAGAACTCTTATGATCGCGAATTATTAGGTATAAATACAGCCTTGATTTGGGCATAGATCCAACTTGTACTGAAACAGTAGATAGTCTTATTCTTGAGGGTGTGAAGGTTCGAGATTACATGTGAACAAATACTTACCTAAGCTTTTATGGAGGAGCCGGTGACTAGAATAACATACCGAAAGACTCCTTCGATCCTTGGAGAACACTTAAGGCGAGCCTTCCTCACTCACCTATTGTCAACATCACGCATGGTTTAAAAGCTTGTTTCATCAAACTGATGTTTGATGCAAAAGTAATGCGAAAATAGAAATACAACACCTGAAAACTCTGTTGGCATTCGGTAATTCTACGATTTACTCGAATGTTTAACAAACACTTGTTCCAGGAAAAACGTGTTTTATTAAACCCTTAAGAATTTTTGAACAAAATGATATAATTTAGAATCATGATTAAATATACAAGACTTCTAAAGAAGAGTACTTCTTTAGAAGAAGAGTACTTCTTTAGAAGTCTTACATAGTAATATAAAAATATTTTTAATATGTAGTTTATAGAGATTTTAAGACGTCTTTACTGGATTACTCTTACACAAATTTATGTTTTGATTTCTATAGCCCAGGTAATATCCACAAAATATCTGTGTATCCAAAATATCTGTGTATCCAAAATATCTGAAAAAGATGTGTAAAAACATCACAATCACGTAACTGAGCGGTTGTATGAAAATGTATCTCGGGTTGCACATGGCTGCTCTTAAGCAGTTGCTCCTAGCTGTTATTTGTAGACCTTTGAAATCGTAGCGAATATTCTAGAAGTCAGGAAGGGTATGGTATTTCCGAATCACTGAGTTGTAGAAGACAGATAAACAGACGTTTTTATATAAAAGATATTCTGCTGCATGCGCTTTGTGTTTGTTCTGCATCAATGAGCAGTGGTGCCCGAGTGATAAACGCTCCGACTTACGTGTTGTAGGTCGCGGGTTCAAACTCAGCCAGACTCATTAGTTTGTATAATTTATTTCATCACTACTGCTCTCAAAACGGTGAAGGAAAACATCGTGAGGAAACTGGCGTGTCCTAAAACCAAAAAATCGAAGACATGTGACATCCACCAATCCGCACTGGACCCGCGTGGTATTTTTTTTTGCGTTGGGTTTGCGTTTTTTTTGCACTGGACCCGCGTGATGGATTATGACCCATTCCCTCTCCTAGAGAGAAGGCCTGTGTCCCAGCAGCTAGAACTTTATAAGACTGATGCAATGCAATCCATAAAAGCAATCTATTTTAGGTTCTGCGGCATTTTATTTATTCACCCAAGTACATAATGCTGACGAAAAGATGTCTATTCGTCATCATCTCTTCTTCTTTTATCTAGCCATATAATTAATAATACTCCATCAATTATTTCCTTGGTCTCCCTTACCTTCTAGAAGTTTTCTCATGTTTAAACTCAACCAAACCGACAACATGAAAGCAAACAATTTGTCAAAAACATAAAAACATGCTGCAAACTCTTGGTACAATTCCAAACACAGTTTCGTGTTTAGTTTAGATTTAAACCTCGCTAAACACGGGTTTTGTGGGATCGGAAGTTAAACACGGATTTATCTAGTATCAGAAACTTTTGTCGCTTTAGACAAACAAGCTTTGGGGCCTTGTTTATAGTATCCTCTGTAGGATATCTTGTTGGTTTTAGGATACAAGTTCCCTTGTTGTTAGCATAATCTAACAACTATTGTCTTTAAGAAAGGGAATGGGTCGTAAGGTCGTTTTTAATATCGTGTAGGTTTCATCACTGCTCACTATGAACTGCTGATATCACGCTCTGCAACCCGCGTGTGTATCTCAGCATCATCATCATTTCAGCCGAAAGACATCCATTGACCTACCCCATGCGCCGCCACAAAGACTAGTCAGTCTTGTGCGTCTTGCATCCATCGAATTCCAGCAACCCTGATCAGGTCATTGGTCTACCTTATGGGAGGCCTTCCAACGCTGCGCTGTGTATTGTATGCATTACAATAAATACTTGCACGAAAGGAACATTGAATTTGCGGGGGCTACACGTAAGGAGTAATCGCATGAGTGGTCAGATCAGCACGACATTAAAAATTACACTTGAACAGCACGCCGACACAGTGCACATATCTTTAGTTTTTTTTTTGGTTCACATGTGGTAAATGATAAATGACGCCGATGACTGTCGCTCACTCCTTATACTGTTGACTTATACTGTTTACAGAAGCGCGTAATAGCCATCGGTTGCTGTGGTTAGTGGTCCGTTTGCGCCGAGCTTTAATTACCGAAATTTCATACAAACAAAATTTCGGAGAAAGAAAGTAGTCGTCCTGCTTCTGAAACTTGGACACCTCTCGTTTACTGCCTTACTTCACCTATGCAATGGCTAATAAAATCAATGCAGTTTTTAATTAGAATGAAAATGAAAGTATTTATTAAATCTATATAAAAAAAACTAAACAGGCAGGTTGCCACTTTTATAGCGGCATCAGTGGCATTTTTTAGGTCCTCCAAGACTCTATTTGTATGGTAAATCTAAATGGTTCCCGTCAGAGTCATGAACGCCCAGTGTTCATACATTAGTGCTCTACTCGGTATATTCGGAAATTAATGTAACGAAATATTTCAAGTCTCCAGCAGTTCAAGGAAGCGTGACGCGTGGAGATGTGAGATTGTTGACATAGTCGTTATCACTGCGGCTGCGTCGCGTGAGCTACACACGGCTTAATTCACGTTTGTTCACGCTTAGTTCACGCTTTGTATACAGTTAACCTACATTATAGTAAGTTTATTAGGTTATTCTAAGGAAAGTAAACAACCAAACTTGTTTAATAGACGTCGTTAAAACCTTCTTGAATCTCATAAACAAAGTTTGAAAGTGTTTTTCAAGAGACATCGCCATTTTTTATCGTATTTTTTTTCTGCTAGCAGTAAATTGTAGCAAATGAAAAATGCCTTTCTGAATCCAGGCCACGGTCTTCCTGTGTTCCAAATTTCTTACAGTTCAAAGTGAAAGTAAATAAGTTTAGTCGTTGAGGCGAGAATAAATAACGTATATCACAATGAATAGGATTGTAGAATACTACATTCTAGCTATAAATATGCTAAGCCGAAATCTACTGAGGTCATTGATTGACTTCTAAAAGAGAAACCAGTGGTATTTGAACGCAAAGGGCAATGGAACAAACACAAGTGTGGTTTTAGTCAGTAAAAATATGCCACGCACTCCCACTTTGCTTTTGATGCGCTTTTTGCTTTTGGCGCGTGGTATATTGCCACGCGCGCCTCAGCCCAGAACGACTGAAGCCTACTGCAGCGATTGGTTGATTGAAAGGAAATCCTGGGATCTTGGAACGCTAAACAAAGTACGAACATAGATATGATTTTAATCAGTAACAGTCTGACAAGCGTTCTTGCTCCACTTTAGAGTAGAGAAGTAATTTGACTATTTTCCCCCTTAAAAAAACTCTTAATTTTATTACGTCCATAATTATCAAGTAAGAGCTCTGTATTTAAATAAACGCTCAAACATTTCATCCAATCAGAGAATAAACGGCTCTGTTTTCTTTATTAGATCACAAGTACAACGACATTTACATTTGTATGACTGTTTTATAGCAGACACTCCTGGGATTTGCCTCCAGAATTTTTATTGGTCACTCACTGACCGCCCTTAGTATTTTTATGTCCGAACTTTACTGAGAAATATCTGGCAGCAAGCCAAGATTTATTAAATAAACAAATAACACTATTTTGTGTTGACCATTCATCGAGACATTTGTATGAAAATATCTTGAAGAGGAAATCTATGAATGTCTCCATATAACATATTGGGTAAAATATGTCAAAATAAAAGCACGTCTGTGTGAAGATAAACAGCATTTTTTTTGTTTGATATAAACTGTAGTCCTTGAGTGCGATCCCAACTAATGGTGAACAGTTTATGTTATGTTAATGGTTAGATTCAGTAGTTTTTAATAACTGTCTTCAATCCTTCTTGTTTGTTTTTTATCGATAGGCGACTATTTTTTTTTAATGGCTATAAACTAGTGCATGACTGCGATCCCACCGGTAAGCAGTGATGCAATCGTTGATAAAACAAAATCCAACTCGCAACGAATACATTATATTAAACCACTTAGAACATAGAGTCTAAGGATGAATGTCCAAAATCAGTTCACCCTTGAAAACCAAACAAGCCGGTTTTTTCAAAGCGATATTTAAAAGGTGGACCAGACAGTTGCAATCTAGCGTAATATAGCGGAGCTTGGTTATTTGCGTCAGTACGTTCGCAATTCTGTCACTGCGGTTGGGAAAACACGCCTCCCAAAAGCGTTGAAAGTCTTCGTTTACAACTACTGTCTACACTGATTGAAACTAGCAAGGTCACCTTGGTTGGGATCTTGGTTTGCAATCCTCTGGCCTACCCTTTACAAAACATGAACTCGCATAAAAGATAACTAACACAAACACAATCACAGAAAATACATACATATAATCACTGAACCATTTGGACATTATTCCTAGAATTTTTTCATTCATCCTTAAAAAACGAACCAATCAAGTCGGTTCTTTCAAAGCCTCACTTTACGAAACATTGCCTATATCCAAATTAATTTAAACTAAATTCCCTGACTGTGTGGCTAAGGGGTGGGGGTGGGGGGGTCGTAAACCCCGGATTTATTGCACGCCACGTTACGTTTGTGAAGGTTTATTAATTCGCCAGATTTCACGTCACGGAGCAGACGGTTCAGATAGATTAATGATTATATCAAACCCAAGACAAATCTAGTTGTAATAAAATATTATATCGCGCTTGTGTTCCTTGGAGGTATAAGCAAAGAGGTACAGCGTTTTAATCCCCTGCAGGGTCGATCCGGTACATGAAACAGTAACGATATGTAAAGATAAAATTAAAAAATAAAAAGTACTTTTTTTCTAAAACTAGTATTAATATATGCATGTACGGAATTAATTTCTTTTAATAAACGAGTCAATGAGTTATAGGTCTTTATATACTAACTACCTACAGGTAATTAAACTGGCCTAGCTGAAATTAATTTATGTTTTAATTTTATCTCTACAAATCGATAGTGTGTCATGTTCCAAATCGATCCTCTTTGTATTAAAACGATCACAATTTAATGGTGTGTATGTAGAAGATAGACTTGTAAGCACTATAGATTGAGACCACAGATATTGTCCAAACGGATTGTGACCTTTTTTATGGTAGGTAAAAATCATCCAATGACGAATCCCGCCCCTTGGCGGAGCAGGAAACAGTGTCAGACTTTTACTGACTAAACAACCTACCCCGTTCCTACATCGCCATCTATACCAGGGCTAGAGCCTTCATACCAGGGCTAGAGCCTTCAACATATTGTGACCTTCAATGTTGTTGGTACTGAGATAACTTGGGACAAAACCAGAATTCTTATCTAAGTGTCACTAGTTTTGGACATTGATTGATTGATTTTTAAGTCTTTATGGTAAAGAGGCAACTATAAGTTTTCAATAAACAACATTTTTCATGACAATAGCTGTTATTGCGATATAATTCAAATCTAGACTTTAAGATGGAATTATTTTGTTACACTCAGTAGTTCTCATTTTCTAATCTCGATTTTAATGCCCATTTGCAAGATTTGCCATATATACCACCGTTGCAAGTTACATGGAAAAGCTTGTAAAAATAGATCTTATTGCAAAATGTAAGCTTAACGTAATACAAAAATGTCAAATAGGCTACATCGTCTCTTAACATACACTTTTCAGAATGATCCTTCGACTACTAAATTATTTTTAAGACAAGAAAATCACTGAAATGTTTAATTTTATCGCATCATAACTTCCATCACAACAATACCTTTCGAGTACCGTAATTAGAAACACAATAGAAATACAATACATGTGCGAACGCCGGCGTCCGCTTGAGGCACAATAGTTTAAAAATGAACATATATAGATATTATATTTAAAAATGCAAACCCTACTCTAAGTATGTAGTATTTTATAGAGTTAGTAACGTTTTGTAAGTTACAATACAATAAAACTAAACTTTTCAGTGATTTTGTAAAATCAATTCATGAAACCGCCGCCACAACATTGCAACTTAGAAAACTTGAAAAAAAAATCCAATGACTATAAAAGCCAGAACATGCAGAAATGTTTACATGATTTAACGAGTCAATAAACCACTTACATTATTAACGTTGCTACAATGTAGCTTAAAGCTTCAGCGGTTACAATGTCGTAAAATTGGTCATCTGCTGTATTAGAAAACATTTTACAACAGTTAAACCCATACTTAATATTATTGAAATAATTTAGATCTTGAAACTTGACAAAAAAAATCTAGATAGTAATAAAGTTTTGAGAATAATCGTGTCGACATATTCTGTTTATGCTACCTCTGTTAGCTACAACAATCGAATTCGTATAGGAAATTGACGGCCGTCACATCTCAATCTCATCAAAATGGAACTACTCATGCTTGATAGTAATCAAAATAGTAGGTAATAAAAAAAATTAAAATAAAAAAAATTAAATTAATATTATGAGGAAGTGAAATTTTTTACCATACCGAAAACTGTCAGCATTAGTAGGTTTCCAATAATGTTAACGGATGAGCTGGTTGAGCCAAAGACCTGGCAAGGGTCACGTGAATCCGATGAATGCAAGACGTACGTTCGTTGAGTGTAGCTATTCCTCCTCACTCCCGAGCAAGGCCTATACCAGGGCCCAGCGCGAGACGTTATTGACACCGTTTGCCCCCACGAGGACAACGCGATACTCTGCCCAAATGAGGCAGATCTCTATATCTAGGTAGCGTCCTTCAGGTGGAGGGCAATGGTGGTCATGAGCTACTAATGACTTACAGCATGCTGAATATTTTTATCTCTAAAAATTTAAAGTATTATGTGGTCCAGATTACGAGGTGAAGTTATAGCAAAAGCTGCTTAACCTAAAATCATCTTCAACTGAACTCAAATACCTAATAACTAAAGTGGTGAAAGCAACATTGTTTTCCTGATTAATTTGACAAGCGAATTCTATTAATCATAATCCGGTTGGAAAGCAGCCGAGCCTCCAGCGATTTTCAACACTTGTATAATCCACTCAAAGTTATAGACGCCGATCGGTCGGGTCGGCCAAAAACTGGATATTGCAGAAGGCCCATTAGCAGCGGCCAACCAGAGGTACATTTTCATACAAACTCTCTCACGTGATTATAGTGTTACTAGCTTTTGTCAGCTGCTTCGCCCGCGTACATAAAATAGCATCCTATGTCACTCAGGAGTAAAACAGCTTTGTATTGTTGCTATTTTTTTTCCAATCGGACCATTAGTTGCCAGTGTGGAGCCCCTTCACAGAATATGCATCACCTCCTTTCTTGCTCAGCGTGCACTACCACCTGCACTTTTAATGACTTGAACGAGGCCCAGAGATTACCTCCTACAAACAAAAAAAAAACAAAATAACAAACTTTACCTTTATATTATATTAGTGTAGATCACACATCTTTCTTCAGATATTATGAATTATTCATTTTCTCACAGCTTTTATGGACTGTAGACCTGAGGTTTTCATTTCAAAATCTTCACGCATTTTTAAGATGACAGACAGACGGACAGACAGATGAACAACAAAGTGCTCCTATAACGGCTCTGCATTCGTTTTTTCCATTTGACGGAACCCTAAAAATACGTTATAAACCTTCTGTCCAGTTTTATGAGTTGGTAGTAAACGTAGCTGGCTCAGTCCTCGAAGAACTATTTAAGTAAAATAAGTAATCACCCCGTACTTAGTATACTTAACGGCTGAAGAATTAAGTAGTGGGGCTAAGTTTTGGTTTGGATTAAGTTTGGCTTGTTTTCCAAGAGAGAGCTGTTTGTATTTAAGAGCACTTTAGCAGTTATTTTGTGTTTAAGATACGGATCAAACATTTCATTAAATGTAAGTTATGTAGGTATTTATCATCAACTTAATTATTCTACATAGTGATGAATAAGCACGTTCATGAAACACACCTCTACCGTATGCTCACCGTGTCCTCCGGGTAGTACACACAGTGGCGACAACCGGGCGTTGTTTCTTCGCGAATTCGGTGTAGGAACCTCCCGAACTTACCGTACCCGGTGAGCATCTGCGTCATGCGGAAGGTGAGGATGCAAAGAGGCCTTTCCAGCCACTCCTTATAGAGGTAACTTAGATATATGTCAAAGGGATTTACCTATTTACATTCGCAAATCATCGACGGCGTGTAATGTTCCACGCGCGCTTCAAGGAGGATGTCAACAAAACAGACCCAGCAGGCTCAAAACCTACTGGGTCTGGGTTTGCTTCTGAAAGGAAAACTCGGCTCTTGTGTGAAAGGCAACGAAGGCTCAAGAGTAGGTTTTAGTAAAAAAGTGAAAGAAAGAGAAAAGACGGCTTCGCCCATATGAAACGTATTATCAGACTTGACCGAAATAATAAAAAATACCGGTCAGCCGTCCGGCCTTATTAAATGATCAATGAACATTCAAACATACAGACTATTCTTAGACAATGAGCAGAGTAACACAAAAAAAATTAGTTAGAAGAAAACAAATTATCAAAAAATAAACTACTTCCTATTTTTTTTGTTATGGGAAAAATCATCCAATAACGAATCCCACCCTTGGGCGGAGTGAGAGAGTGTCAGACTTCTACTGACTAAACGACCCACCGATCCATCTTACCTCAGTTTCAGGATCCCGGTGTTCCACTTCCGCATTAACCCTTGGCCCCAGAAGAACTACTTCCTATAGAAACACAAAATATAATTGCGAAGAAGTTTCCTTAGAATACGGGTGAACCCGCATGTAAAAACTAGTGAACTACGTAGACATGTTTATAAAGAACGCTCGGTATCTGTTTCAGACGTCTTTGTGTTCAGTACATAAGCAATCCTTTTGTTCTTTGATAAAAGATACACATTATAAGACATAGGGAAAGAACGGCTTGAGTATCATGTTGCATACATCTTTTGTTGTTCCTTCCTACATTATAATAAAGGATCAGCATCATAATGTAGGTCACTAACCTCTGCCCTAAAAGGCTGAGGGCAGACTTGAGTTATGACAGTTTTAAGGCAGACCCGTTTGCCTCGACTGATTGCTTTGGAAAACATATGAAGACGTGCACAGTGCACAATTCAAACAAAGCGTGTCATAGACATTGTCTAATAATTCGCGTGGAAAAATATCGCTGTGGAGACAGGCCTCTGCTGGCACTCAGGCCTCTTCTCTAGGGGAGGGAATAGCCCATAATCCACCACGCAGGCCCAGTGCTTGTTGGTACATATCACACATCTTCGAATTTTTGCTAGTTGGGTTTGAACACACGACTCGTATGTCGGGACCTTTACCACTTGGCCACCAATACTGAAAAGAAATTGACGCCCGTTGTGTGCGCAACGTCATAGACAAAACAGTTTCGTTTTAGTTTTGAGGCAAACTTGTCTATGTGATGCAAGTCTGCCTTATAACTGTCGGGACTCAAGTCTGCACTCAGCCTAACAATGAAAAAGTTTTGTTAGCCAGAACTTCTATTTTTCAGTTTATTACGGGTGTAGTCACAAACATGTTTTTTCCGGTAGTTGTTATTATAAATCTTAACTTACTTACGTATAGGAGTAAAAACACAGCTCTTTAATTTTTTGGTTCTTAATACAAGTATTGATACCTATTATATGTATTTCATTTAATGGTGACCAAGTTTTACACAAACAATTATTTCAATTTTTTTTGTTTGATTTTATCAAGTGCTTTCTCTATTTGCGCACAAGGAAATAACATATATCAACATCGTGAATCATCACAGCTGTACCAATGCAAAATGTCTTTGGAATTTTAGATACCAGAAAATTGCAAAACCAGAAACACCGACACCCAAAGAAGTACTCAGCTTCATTTCTGTTGTGCTCAACGTTTTTTTATGGTAGGTAAAAATCATCCAATGACGAATCCCGTCCTTGGGCGGAGCGGGAAACAATGTCAGACACTTACTGACCTACTCCGATCCTTCTTTGCCTTAATTCAAGAGCCCTGGTGATACGCTTTCGCATCAACTCTTGGCCCCTGGAGGCTTCCTCCCTGCAGAACCCTTTCAGTTTGGTGACAACTCCATGTGTCGCGCGGGAATTGTAAAAAGATAAATAAATAAATATATCTGCATCCCTACCAATCATAAATCTTGGCGATCCACCACAACAGCTTACCAACCCCAGGCCCAAACTCAAATTATTTACTTCAAATAGACCATTTGTAGGCACTTTTGAATACCTAGTCAAAATGTCGGTCAGTGAAAAGAAAAAATTTGAAGCAAATTTGCACGTTCCGAAGCACTTAACCAATTAACAACCAAAAACCTCGGTAAAGTGCTTACGAAGCAAACAATTGGCAAACACAACATGTCTATCAAACAAACGAACAGTCGGCCTGCAGCATTCTTGATACAGACACATTTTGTGATGCAAATCAGAACAGCCGTGTGCGAGCCGAGTCGCTACGCGGGCTAATCCAGCCATCGATCTGTTTCTGGCGTGAATGCCAGTTTAAGCTCATAGTTATATGCTCAGCAGGCATTCTGGTGATTGGTTGCCTTTTGTATTGTTTGACTATCGAGGTTTGTGATCGGTTTTAGGGAGCAGTGATTTTAGTGTTCTATACCTCAAAAGTAAAAAATAGAACCCATATAGCCATCGATCTGTTTCTGGCGTGAATGCCAGTTTAAGCTCATAGTTATATACTCAGCAGGCATTGCGGTGATTGGCTGCCTTTTGTATTGTTTGACTATCGGGGTTTGTGATCGGTTTTAAGGCACCAGTGATTTTAGCATTCTATATCTCAAGAGTAAAAAATGAAACCCATATAGCCATCGATCTGTTTCTGGCGTGAATGCCAGTTTAAGCTCACAGTTATATGCTCAGCAGGCATTTCGGTGATTGGCTGCTTTTTTTATTTTGATTTTTGACTGTCGGGGTTTGTGATCGGTTTTAAGGAGCAGTGATTTTAGAGTTCCATATCTCAAAGTAAAAAATTGAACCCATATAGCCATCGACCTGTTTCTGGCGTGAGTGCCAGTTTAAGCTCATAGTTATATGCTCAGCAGGCGTTCTGGGGATTGGCTGCCTTTTGTATTGTTTGACTATCGAGGTTTGTAATCGGTTTTAAGGCACCAGTAATTTTGGGGTTCCATACCTCAGGAGTAAAAAATGGAAGCCTATAGCCATCGATCTGTTTCTGGCGTGAATGCCAGTTTAAGCTCATAGTTATATACTCAGCAGGCATTGCGGTGATTGGCTGCTTTTTGTATTTTGATTTTTGACTGTCGGGGCTTATGATCGGTTTTAGGGAGCAGTGATTTTGGGGTTCAATACCTCATAAGTAAAAAACGGGACCCATATAGGATCACTTCGTTGTCCGTCTGTAGGCCTAGACTTTTTATCTCGGGAACGAGTACAGGTATCGAACTGAAATTAAAAACAGTACAGGTCTGCGGTCCCTTGAAGCTGTAAATAAATAAAACTTAGAAATTAATAACTTAAAGATTTTGGGGTTGTAGCCATCAAGAAACCCAAACTCCGGCAGGGAATTCCATTCTTAAGCGGTTCACACAACATCATTATCATCATCATGATTTCAGCCGAAAGACAAGACTGCTGGACATACGCCTCCCTAATTGTCGCCACAATGAGCGGTTCCATGCATCTCCATCCATCGGATACCCGCAACCCTTGCCAGGTCATCGGTCCATCTTGTTGGAGGCCTTCCAACACTGCGTCTTTCGGTTCGCAGTCACCACTCCAGAACCAAATACCAAGTACGCACAATTATTGTGTTTAAAACTTTTTTTCTCCTTTGCCTATCAGCCCAGCGAGAAAACAAAAGTCCATAACTTAATTCAATTCATGAACATATGAGATATTATGGAATCAGATAAACGATGCACTCAATTATCGGCAGTCCATGAACAATGGGTTCACGGTCCAATGATCACTTTTCAAGTATAAATTGAATCAGTTCAAAAATGATCTCAAGTGGTGTGGTAGTGGACGAGCGTCACTTGCGAATAAGGCTTGCATCAATTTACAGATGAATAACTTTAAAATTATAAATTGTTTCCAAGGCTACATTTTTGGCTGAGTATTTATATATGTCTTCATTTTGTACTTAACGAGCGACCTGAACCGGCTTCGTATGGGTTTTTTTTACTGGTTACTTGTTACTACTTTCTACGTTGTGTGATATACATTGATGTATTTTTCGATGGGTTACGATATTTACTAAACCATTTCTTGTCATTTACGAATAATATTCAATGTTTAGCTACTTATTAACAACAAAGAAAAAAAATTGTTATGTACTACAGCTGTGATTTTAATGTGAACCCCTGAGTTTACTAAATTCACATTATTCATATTAGCAACTTTTTTATGGTGGGCAAAAATCATCCAATGACGAACCCTGCTCTTGGGCGGAGCTTGAAATAGCGTCAGATTGCACTATTTATTGTTTTTTTTTTTCAGGTAGAAAATATTTGGAGTGTAGGGATTATTATTTTATTTAGGTACTGCATATTCTTTCCTGAATTTAAAAACTCGTAACGGCTGTTTTATCATACCAATCATTTCTAAGTCATTCCGATTAAAAACATCGCTATAGCAAATAAATAATGCAGCCAAACAAGAAAGTATTTGGGAAGGCTTCATTTCCTAAATTAGATAGTGTATCCGAGAGACAATGTATCTGTCACATCAGTTTAATGTACCGTTTACAAAACGACGGACGGCAATTACTCAGCCAAGTCGCGTGGAAAATGATTATCTTTACCCTAAGATAGCCGCTAGGTACAAAATTAAAACAATCGTACGCTTCTTAAAAAAATAAACTGTAAATCATTACATAGTATAAAACAAAGTCGCTCTGTCCCTATGTATACTTAGATCTTTAAAACTACGTAACGGATTTTAATGCGGTTTTTTTTAATAGATAAAGTGATTTAAGAGGACGGTTTATGGGCATAATACATGCATAATATATTCAATATCAGTTCCCGTGCAAAGCTGGGGCGGGTTGCTAGTAAATATATATCTATAATGTTGCAATTTCTGCCTGATCACTTAGAAAAAAAGTCACTTACCAAACACAAACACACCTTCTGTAGGCTATTCAAATATTTTTTCCGGGCGGATTTTGTACCCGTAACATGCTGCGTAACGTACGTAGTAATACAGCTATATTTTATTTGGGAAAGAAACAATCGTACATTACGAGTATATAGTTTCTAAATACAATATAATGTTAGTAAATGGACAATCCACTACATTTCCAGCTTTTGAATTTCTCAGTATTTTTTTGAGACTATCAACGTTTTTATGATTTATATTCGTCCTATATAGCCAAGATGCATGGCAAAACGTAATTCATTATCACTTCGTTCGTGGTCAACTGACATAGACGGTAAATAATCCCTGAGAAAGGGGCGTGCGTGTCACGCAACCAGATTTGTCTGCATACCACTAGAAATACAAAAAATAATTCTTATTTACCTTTTGTTTTTATTAATAACTTTCATATAATGTTACTAGCTGGTACCCACGACTTCGTCTGTGTCCTTTTTTCGCAATAGAATGTAGCCTATGTCCTTCCTCAGGGTCTAAAGATTGTCTGTGCCAAATTTCATCAAAATCGTTTGAGAGGTTAAACAGGTTTAAGCGGGAAAGCGTAACAGACTGACAGACATACAGAGTTACTTTCGCATTTATAATATTAGTATGGATTTTACACGGAAGCCATTTTATTATTTATCTCTAGCGCCCCGCCCCAGCTTTGCTGATATTAAATACTAGCTTTTTCCAGCGGCTTCGCCCGCGTACATGAAATATAGCCTATGTCACTCAGGAGTAAAGCAGCTTTCTATTGTTGCTAAAAATTTTCCAATCGGACCAGTAGTTCCAGAGATTACCCCCTACAAACAAAAAAACATAAAAACAAAAAAACAAACTTTACCTCTTTATTATATTAGTGTAGATATTATGCATGTTTTATACATATAAATCTTCCTCTTAAATGACTCCATCTATTAAATAAACCACATCAAAATCCGTCACTTAATTTGAGAGATTTAAGCACAGTAGTGACAGGTAGCAAACAAAGTCACTTCGACTTTGTTTTATACTATGTAGTGATTACAAAAGTTTTATACAAGGCTTAATGAACTGCCCCAGTTTCGTACGAGTGTTATCTTTGAAAATTTCGTTTATTACCGCAAATAATATATTTGTACTACATACAGCGTAAGTCCTTGACCGCTAACTACACGGATATGAGACTACTAAGACGCAGCTACTTAATGAAAATTTCAGCTAGTTTCAAACTCATCTCGTTCTCATATGATTTATGTATGTTATCAGATAATCTTCACGAGATAGCGTGTGCCCATTTAATGATAAAATAAGTAATTTTGGCAGTACAGCCTAGTTCACCTCGAATTGTTTTGGAAAAATACTGACCAGCTGAAGGTCGTCTGGGTCACTGGATTTATCTTATTTTTTTGTTGCTATGAATTATTATGTTCGCTTTTGACCACTATCTCGCATAGTAAGCGATGATGTGGCTGACGATGGATTACGCTTGCCTAAAAGTAATATATTTATTTACTCTTGAATTTAAGACTATAGCTATTAAGAAACAGACTGTGGTATAGTTTTGAATGTTTATTACTATTTCATGCTCGAACGGCTGAACGGATTTCGAACAAATAGGTACACGGGTAAACTATGCCCTGGAATAGCACATATAATACTTTTTATATGCTTGGAGTTGGTTATCTTGGTACAATCATCTATTTTCACTCTTGTGAAGCCGCTGGCAAGATGTTAGAAGAAGTGTACCTCATCATCATCCTACCCTTATCCCATATTACTTGGCGTCGGCGCAACACATTTTTTTCTTCCACTCTGTCCTGTCACCCTGTTCTAATAGAAGAAATGTTCCTAAAATTAAAAATTTGGTAGAGCCAACCAAACTCACTAACAAATGTAGGGGCCCCACAGGGTCGAAGCCTCCCAGGGTCGAAGGTTCTTGCGAAAGCGTTCCACCGAGGCCCTAGGAATAAGGCGAGGAAGGAACGGGGTAGGTTGTTTAGTCAGTAAGCGTCTGACACTGTTTCCCGCACCGCCCTAGAACGGGATTCGTCATTCGATGATTTTTACCTACCATAAAGAAACCCTTATTCCATTTTACTTGGGGTCGAGACTCGAGATAACACATTTTTTCTTCCACTCTGTCCTGTCACCCTGTCCACCAGGACATTTTTTTTTATTTTTAGGTACACTTCTACCAAGAAGTGTACCTAAAAATAAAAAAAAGTGTTGATCCAACCCAATTCACTAACAAATAGCATGACATAAATATTACCTTATATCATCGTAATAGGTAATCACAAACCCTCCATCAAAATACATTTTTTATCATAAATCCAACTAGACCAGACATCGTCAAGAAAAAAGTAGAACTCAATCCAATTATTGGTTTTCAGGATCTGCGGCGTTTAATTTAATAAAAGTTGCTTCGGCAAACTGGATGGGACAGTTTTATTTGTAAACTGGTACAAGGAACATCTAGTATTGCGGTATTAGGTCTTCGTGCTATTTTTTTTTTTTTTGTAGATAAGTGGGAAGTTGTCCAATGGCTTCTTTAGACCTATGATGAAGCGGGACGGTGTGTCAGACTTTTACTGTCTTCGTGCTGATATATAATCTAACTCGGTTTAACTATGTTTAGGCTTAGAAGTCTCATGAGTAAAGCTAAATTTTTGCCGCGAATATTTTGACGCAATTTGAGTTGTAATATATTTAACTTTGACGGTATTTTAAAACTTTGAATGTCAAATAATAAAAATGTTTAAGCGTTCTATTTTTCTCCAAATTCAACTCTCTATGGTTATATTATGTAATTATTTCTAAGATTTCATGTTATTATTTTACCTATTCGTTTCGAATAAATATATAATACTACTTACTGTCAGGGGTTTCGCCTAGGTTTCGGGTGAAAGCTGTTTACCCCAAGGGAATATGTTAAAGGCCAAAAACTCTATGTCCTAATTCTAGGACTAGGGTAGACATGGGTAGACTAGGACCCGCGTCCCAAATTGTATCCTAACCGTTTTTGGTAGTATGAGCGTGGCGTAGTTACAAACACAAACTAGTTACCTACCTAAAAATGTTACTTTCATAAAATTATTGAGATGTGATTTGCTTTTACTAATGTTTTTCTTTTTTTCGAATTTACAGTACGGCCGTCGGATCATAGCCAGTATAAAATTAACTCTGCGAATTTTAGCGCTTGAAAACTAAAAAATTCGCAGAGCCTACCTAATTCAGACTCGCCAAGATCCGAAGCCGTACTGTACATAGTAAGTATATCTTTCTATCTGATTATTTTTTTATTTTTAGTTCAAGCTCTTATAATACATCCTAAGGTTGTCTGGTACACATCGCTGTCAGCGATAAGACCGCCTTTCTACCCATTCATATAAGTTTCTGTGAAATTGATACTTTTTTGGTGTACAATAAAGTATTCTACACTAATATAATCAAGAGGTAGAATTTGGTTTTTTATGTGTAAGTGAGGTAATCCCTGGAACTACTGGTCTGATTGAAACAATTTTAGCAGCAATAGAAAGCTGCTTTACTCCTGAGTAATAGGTTATTTTATGTACGCGGGCGAAGCCGCTGACAAAAGCTAGTATTCTATGCTATTCTATTCTATAAGTAGAGTTCATCATTTAAATTTCAAAACCAGCTTTTGTGCTCATAATTAAATTATAGCTACCTCCTTGCACCGTTGCATGCACAAATCCTAAATTAGTTTAGTTAGAGCAGTAATAGTTTTTGCCACGGTGTTGGCTGTTGGCTGAACAGGGCTAAGTTGTCTTTTGTTCGTCAAGTGTTGGCCACGGATTCTCCCGCACTCAACCGCCATTGTCTTGTGAAAGGAGTCTCGGCTCTCGCTTTGACGGTATAAAGCTAGGAAAGATGTAGAATGGGTGGTGTTGTAATAAAATATGCTGTTGGAAAACGTCTGGTTTAGGTTTGTTTGAATTTTGGTCATCATTATTAGTCAATAAGGTTCGTTTCCTCATCATCATCATCGAAATATGCCTCGCTCGAGTATCACAATAACGAACGTCCTCTGGGCCTCGCATCCTCCACATTTCTGCGACTCTCACCAGGTCATGGGTCCACCTTGTGTGAGGCGTTCCAATGCTGCGTTTACCCCATCGACTGTTCACACATGTACATGTTCATGTTCTATGAATAATGTGCTCTGACCTCAGGCCTCAGGACAAAAATTTTGTGCCACTTTGGCCCACAGTTTATCAAGCTAGCGATTAGTTCATGTTCTGTTCAGTACAACTTTTTTAGCTATATCAGATATCCTGGTTTTGGAGCTGCAATATAGTGTTTCGATCTGTTAATTTAATATATAGTTTGCTGCGCTCCGTTGCTTGTCAACAAACCTTGAGTTTACTTACCTATATATAAAGGTTAAGTGGTTTGTTGACCAAATTACGACAGTCTATAAAATTATTAATGGTTACACTGGTGCGTCCGACTGAGGGCCTGTGCACATTACGTTTTATAACGCGCATTTTTGGCGATAAAGACGCGTGTGTGCAGCGATTCAGACTCGATACATACAGGGTGTCATCGACATGTTAACGCAAACGAATACCATAGATCCAGTACATGATTCTAGACCCCCCGGTGATGGAATTTTTGTCGGTTTTTTCTTATTTATTTTTTTTATTAATTTTTAACGTTTTTTTATACAGTTTAATTTTGCGAAAAAAATGAGTGCATTACATTCCAAATTAAAAACGTCATCGGGTTTGATTAGAATAACGACTTTATTTGCCTCGATGATTTTTTTATTATTATTATTTTTTTTTGTAAAAATATTTTTTTCTTTTTTTTCTAAAAATATCATTGGGATAATTCAGAATAACGATTTTATACAGGTTAAAAATAAAAACACAAAACTTTTTTTTCAAAAATTTGATAAAAAAAACGACGAAAAATTCCACCACTGGGGGGTCCAGAATCATGTACTGGATCCATGGTATTCGTTTGCGTTAACATGTCAATGACACCTTGTATATTGAGCTTTTAACCTTTCGACTACCGTTTTACACAATTAAAGAACAACAGATGTGCCGTGCCCCTTGGGGCTTAATGAATTAAGCAGAATCTAGGTAACAATAGCAAGATGGTATCGGTCATGACAACATTAATTACAAACGCTTTGTTATTAATTAAAACAAAAGAAGATTAAAAATCACCGTCGTTTGTGAGTATACCCATTTATAAGTAAGAGAAAATTACGATAATATAAAAAAACGCGCGTGTGTGTCGCAATAGACGCGCCGGTGTCGCATGTTTAAATTGGTACAAACGCGATGCTCACGCGAGTGTGTATCTTCACACCAAACTACATTTTAGGATAAAAACGCGCCGTCGACGCACGTTTCTAAATCGCGTGTCAACGGCGCATTTAAAAAATGTGGTGTGCACAGACCCTTACGTGCCGAGTTAAAGTTGTCGAATTTACAACAACAAACAACAATCGAACAAAAGCTCTAGAAAGCATACATTATTTAATGTCTCATTCTGTCACACTGTAACTAGATCCACCTCGCCTATACCGCGTATGCAAAAGTAAACTGATGAATGGAAGATGAATGTATCAGAAAGTTTGCGGCTTTGTGAGAAGACAGAGTGAACAAGTTAATATGTACAATGCAAGCACGTACAAATTTAACATCATTGCGTCAGTACTTTACTTGCTACGCGCGGTCTATACTAAAGTATAGAAATATCATTCAAAAATATAGTTCACAAATATCATTCTACTCGAATGCACTCATTATTTAGTTAGTATCATTTATCAGCCAATACATGTTATTATTACGTACTTTTCTGTAATCATCAAAGGTGTAAAGACACTACATAATATATTTTAAAAGGTAAAGGTAAATCTACACTATATATAATATAATAAAGAGGTAAAGTTTGTTTTTTTGTTTTTTTTATTTTTTTGTTTGTAGGGGGTAATCTCTGGAACTAACGGTTCGATTGGAAAAATTGAAGCTATAATAGAAAGCTGCTTTACTCCTGAGTGACATAGGCTATAAATTGTTTATATAACATGGATATTAACCGAGCTATCACACCTTTTGTCTCACAAAATTTTCCGCGGACGAAGTCGCGGGCAGAAGCTAGTTCTATATAAAATAATAATATACCAAAAACTAAATAATAACAAATAAAGTAGTGGTAGTAGTAGTCAATATAGTTAAGAAAACCAGTGAAAGAACAGTAAAATATCACTCCGTAATGATTTACTAACTTATAGTAAATGTTTACTTCAAAGAAAGAACGACCCAAAAGTAACGTTTTTTCCGGCGTGGAACTCCTCATAGATATCCTCCACCCCGAATGGGCAAATGGGGCTGTCAGACTAAAAATCAACCTAACCTAACCAAACTCAAGCAAAACTTATTAAATTCCTAACAATTTTCATAACACAATCCGTTAAGGTGTGTAGTCCCTTGAACTTCTGGTCATTTAATTCCGGCCAGCTGCGCCCGGAATACGGAAATCCCTTCTGACGTTTAAATCCGTTTTACTTTATTTTATGTGTATTGGCACACCAACGACTTATTTCCAATTTAAATTACGAATATAACACAACATTAAGCGTAGGTCTAATTAATTAAATAGATTAAAAACGATAAATAATAAACATTATTTGCGAAATATTGATTGTTTTATATACGCTATATACATTCTGAAGTAGACTTATTCAGATTTTTTTTAAAGTAAACGTATACTTAAAAATTAAAGCCGTTCGAAAGTAGGAGGAAGAAACAAACAAAAAAAATATCATGTTGATTTTTTTTGCCGAAAGTATTAGTCTTACGGTAAAATCATAATATATGTTAATAATATTGTACATGAATCTGCGATAAATATATACCTATTGACCTAGCCCTTACCAAGGGAAAAGGCTCCTCGCTCATGGCTACTTTGTGTAGCGATGCAATCGCGCGTTTCGAAACGCGTGGCAGCATCGCTATTAACGCGCGTTTATCGGATTACAAATCCATGCTATAGAAATCTTTTCCATAGCGCGCCATCACGCTACTAACGAGCTACAGCATCGCGACTGCATCGATGCAAAAGCGCTACGGAATTACGGAAGGAGGAGGGGCCTAACGTCCAAAAAGGCACTGTTCTGTTAACATTCGGGAGTTAAGGCCTTAAGAACATTAACACAGACGCGCTACCACTAGAAGCATCTCTTTAATCTTCCACCGCGACTTTTGTAATAGTTAATGCATTTCATAACAATGTTAACAAAACCGCTATCATGTTCAGAAAAACGGAATCACTTTACATTTTACTGGCGTCGTAATCTTACGAATAAAAAAGTGTTACGACCTCTGAGGGGTGAAACCCTACAAATGGGGGACTCCGGAGGCCAAACGATGCCTTTTTGTCATCTGACAATACCACAAATTGCGCAGTTTTGTACGCACTGGCAATATACTAGTTTTTTAGTACGGTCTATTGTGTTAATAAATGAAAAGTTGTATTACGAATGTGATGATATCTATAGACAGTGAAGGCGATAACTCAAACAAGATATTTATTGGGTTATTGACAGACATTGTACACAACAAAGCCGTTAAAGTTAATCTTATTCGAAAATCTTCACGAATATTTCTAGTTTCGTTTTTTATATTTCTCTCTAAATGTGGGTTGTTTGTTTTTTGTTTATCTACTCTCATACCGAAAAGTTCTAATTATGAAATCAAAATTCGTCATAGACAAAAGTAAAATTCATATCCACAGACATTCATAAAATTATATTTCAAGTAGGGAATAAAATAATCTACGGTACCATTGAACATAATAGAGAAGGATAATTTTGTAATTTCTAGTAATGACAGAAATTGTCAAAAACTTTTCCCGATCGGTTGAAATGTTTTTTACTGACTAATTTTTCTCCTTGAGGCGCGCGGAAACAGAGCGCGCCGTCGACGACCAGGCTTGGTCTGAACCGTTAGGTACCAGACTACCGGACGGCGAGCTCTCATTGCTCGCCGTCCGCAAGCCCGCGAAAAGGCGTGGCAGATTTTTACTGACTAATACTCACTCCTGTGTTAACGAGTAGGTACCTAGTACATACATATTTAATCAAGGTGCCTATTTAAATAATTACATGGGAGCTAATAACGTAGCTGTTCTCGGTTCAAAACAAGGTTATTTTTAGGCTTTTTTGGAGTGGAAAAGATGTGGAAAATATGTACTACATAATTCATAATACCTCTGCCTTAAACATAATCTAATTTTGGAGCCGTCGCATACAACATGAATTGTGAATGTAGGGGCGCCGAAGTAGGTACCTATTACGCTAGCAAATCACAGAGCTCGTGTCTATGAAGTACTAGACTAAGAAAATAGGACTTTTTCTAGGCGTAGTAGTTTATGTGTGCCTAAGATAAGATAGATTCAAAATATGAGTCAGGCTCTCATAAAAAAATCCTGAGGATAGCATTATGAAAGTATTGTGATAGAATTCAAATAGTGTGACTGCGAATATTCTAATATTGTAGGTATTTTATTGGATGACTGTTGTTATGTTTAAACGGAAATAACATAATAAACTTATTTGTGTCATAATCACACATTCTGAAATTATTACGATTTTTTTATGGTGTGAAAAATCATCTAATGACAAATACCGACGACGACCCTTGGGCGGAGCAGGAAACAGTGTCAGACTCTTACTGACTAAACGACCCAACTCATTCCTTCTAAGCCTTCATACCAGGGTCGGTCCTTCCTTTCGGAAATCGGACCGGGGCCCTAGTAGGCTTCGGCTCTGCAGTTGGACCACTAGATTTACAGTCAAATCGGATACTATATCAACTTCAGCCGTTTAAAAAAAAAGTTTCTTTTAATTTACAATGTTAACATTAAGCTTCAAGAGGACACTGGTGGTGTCCGTACACCTCTTTTAATTATGTCTATAATTAGGTATTCGAAAGGAAAAATATCTACTCTAGTAAATTTTACTGCGTCAATAATATGATAGTATGTGCAAGCTTAGATACCAAAAACTGACATGCAAAAATTAAAATACAATTAGGCTAACTAAAGTTCTAAAATTATGATTGCGGTTTAAATTACTAATTGGGATATCTATTGATGTGCATTATTATAATTACATGCATGATACGCATAATAATTACCACGCAGCAGTGACAGGCCTCCCACAAGGTGGACTTAAGGCTTCGTAAGGATCGTAGTGATTCGACTAGTTAGAAGATCTAGCAGTGGACTTCTTTCGACTGAAATACGAATTTTGCTCATATAGCAAAAATATACACCGTTAAATTTTAGTCGTTTTAATCTCTTGGAGGATCGATTCAGTACATGAAACACTATCGACTGATAAAGTTAGAATGAAAAAACAAAGTACTTTTTTTTAAAACTCGAATTAATTTACGCATGTTCTAAATTGATTTCTTTAAGTAAACGTCAGCTGGGCGAGTTCAATGACCTGTAGGTAGTTAGTACGCAACGATCGACAACTACCTACAAGGTCAATGACTCGTTTACTTCAAGAAATTAATTTCGTAAATGCGTATATCAATAAGAGATTTAGAAAAAAAGTACTTTATTTTTTTATTTTATCTACACAAATCGATAGTGTTTGATGTACTGGATCGACCCTCTTCGGGATTAAAACGACTAAAATTTAACGATATAGCATAGAGAAAGAGTAGATTATACAGTTCAGTTAAAACTACTGCCAAATTCCCGAGCTCCTAAACTAGGTACAGTACGGCCGTCGAATCTTGGCGAGTCTGAAGTTATACTTTGCGAATTTTAGCGCTTCAAAACCCCGAATCTCCGATCTACAAATAATCGTCTTCTACGATGTCCCTCACACCGCTCTGGGTTTATCCATTCCTCCTTTTTTGTCCAGGCGATATCACTCTGGAATGCGCTCCCTTTGAATGTCAGGATGGCGACTAGCCGATTTTCTTTTAAAGTGAAAACACGTGAGTACATTCGCAAGAAGTTGGCAGAATCACCACAACACTGATTGGTTGGATTTATATTTCTTTTCACGATTAAATTACTTATTTATATGTATGTATTTAAGTATGTATTTATTATTGTATTATTTGTTTCTTTCTTTGTTTTTTTAATTATCTTTAAGTTGCACCTACCGTGTTTGTTTCTGCACCACCCTAAGGTCGACTGGTATAAAATGCCTATGGCATTAAGTCCGCCTTTGTACTTATTATGTGCATAAAGTTTTTATAAATAAATAAATAAAACTCGTACAAAAATAAATGGTTTAAACAAATAAATGCAATTTGCAGTTGTTATTGCTGAAAAAAACTGTTACTGGCATTTTTTTAAACCTTTATTTTTGTACCAGTTTTCAAGTGCTAAAATTCACAGAGCCTAACTTCAAACTCGCCATGATTCGACGCCCGTACTGTGCACCGACCTATTTCTTAATACTGGAAAAGATAATTATAATGAGTGTCTCTTACAAACAAACAAGCAGACATTCTCTTCTTCTCGCTGTCTCTGGTGTTCCAGTGATCCAGCAAAACAAATTTAAAATATCACATACGCACATACCACCACGTCCGCTGTCACCGCCCGCTTGTACTGAAAATGCCGTTATGTAGATCCAGCTCTTTTTATTGGACGTTTCACGGTTTTAGCTCAGTTTTAATATGGTTATTCTGTCCCTCGGGAGGCTTTGTTTGTTAGAAAGCGCTCGAAAAAAGACCTAACCAAATATTGGTTTGAAACTATTAGTATAGGGAAATCTATAGGATTTTTTTGAGGTATAAAATTGTTGAATAACTTCGTAACATGGAGTGAGAAGGCGTGTCAGATTTTTTCAGATAAGACTTTTAAGCCCCAAGTGAACGCCTGCGTTCGCATACCCTCGTAAGGCCCAACCTAAATTTAGGTCGATATATATTACGGCCCAATGTACTAAAAATAGGTGCAAGTAGTTGCGGCCCAGAACTTTGATTTAGTAAAAAAAGTGTTTAAATGTAATGCTTTTGGCAAAACTATTTTATGGGGTATTTCTTATACCTATTTCATGCAAAAAATATTTTGAAATTTTCAAAATTACACATTCGTTCAAGATTAATAATTTGTTGACGGTAGATTTAAATTGGCGGGATTATTTAAACCAAACATACGTTTAAATTTCATGTCATAATTTTAGGTCGCTGGGCCGTAATTCAATGTTTTTAAAAAGTGTCTTGGGCTGGAGTGTTAAAATTTTTTTGTTATTAAATTAGGTTGTTGGGCCTTACGAGGATACCTATTGTCTTTCTATTATGTCTCTAATTACGAAAGGTTAAAACTCAAATATGTTCCATTAGCCCGAATAGTCGTGGGCTTGTAGGGTTCCACACGTGCCTTGAAGAGATGACAGCCAAACCGTAGAGGCCTAGCAGCTGTAGCCTAATAAAGACTAGACTTCTGAAAATGAACCCCGGGGTCCTGGAATACTAGGCAATGAAAGAAAATAGGTGTGGTTTTAGTCAGTAATAGCCTGTCACATCCTCTCGCTCCGGCCTAAAGTGGGAAAAAACCACTTACTTTATCCAATGGGATAAAGTAAGTGGTTTTAATTGTTAATTGCGTTTTAGGGTTCAAGAAAAAAATATTTAGAGTTGAATCGACTGAACAAATTTTTTCAATGTCTAGTTGTAAAATTGTACAAAATGCCTGTACATATAATTTCTTTAGAAATGCTCGAATATCTTCAATTTAATAATTTATTACCCCGTCAGTTAGCTATTATATTTATTTTTCAAAGGAAAGTACCCTTCATCCGATTCCAGGAAAATAAAGTATACATGTATAACTCATTCGGGAAAATTTAATTATACCCCTGGGTTTCCATGAAATCTTTTGCTTTTGCATGAAAAACCATATGAAAGAGTTCTTTCGATCTGGTTTGGATTTTGTATTATAATACCCATTTGGGAGCCTTCACAACAGATTATTCATAATAAAAAGACTAACCCGGACAGTTTTTGTTTAGGTACACTGTTTCAAATAGTTTATTGACTTTTCATCAAACTGTTTTAATTGGCTCATTGGCTTTATATCATCACACTAATCACACTCATCTTAGCCATTCGCACAAAACGTTTTGGGAAACATATTTTTTTTTAATTGCGATAAATGCAATGAAAAAAATCCGCCAAAAACTCCAACAAAAATGTTTTTAGCTAGACACTTGCAACGTTGCAACACCACAGCTCTTTGTTGCAGTAGTCTCGTCAACATTAGCCACTAGGCGCAGTCGGCGCCAATGTTTCCGACCAGTTTATAGTGAATGCCAACAATTGCCATTTACTTTTGTACCAATCTTTTCTGAGTTAGTCAATACTACCATACAATTTTAAGGTCAGGTTAAGCGAGATCTGTTTTAATAATTCCGCATAAATCATCGAATTAGGTGGACACCTGATAAACTAAACTACACCCATTTTCCATCTCAATATCTATGAGGATTCAATTTACGATTACTAATTACAATACTAAACTCCAAAAAAGCCCTACCAAAAACTACAACTAAAATATTTTCCGTTTGACACTTGCAACGTTGCAACACCACAGCTCTTTGTTGCAACACTCTCGCCAACATTAGCCACTAGGCGCTGTCGGCGCCATTGTTTCCGACCAGTTTATAATGAATGCAGACAATTGCCATCTACTTTTGTACCCCATTGTTAACTATTGTGTTACTGAAAGCTTCTAACTATAGGCTGTAATAGTGAGATAAATACTTAACGCTTCGGGTGAGAGTTTTTGTTTCGCTCTAGTTTTTTTTTTTAATGTTAGGTACAAATCATCGAATGGTGAATTCCGCCCATGGGTGGAATGGAAAACAGTGTCAGACTCTTACTGACTAAACCACCTACCCCGTTCGTAATACACTTTTGCATCAACCCTTGGTTCCAAGAGGCTTCGACCGAGTTGGGCCCCTACGGTTTGCTGACTGTTTCACTATAGTGCGGGCAGAACTAGAGTTTGTGTCAGACTTTTACTGACTAACAAACACTCTTACGTTCCTTCTTTGCCTTGCTTTCTTTATGACCTTTTCCTTTCAGAAGCGCACCCCTGTGGGTTCGGGTATGGATGGATTGGGGCCCCAGTAAGCTTCGAACGGGTTGGGCCTCAATCTGCACTAGGCCCGCTAGATGTTGGATTAAAGGCCATTCCCTCTCCTATAGAGGATCCCTGTGTTCCAGCAGTGAGAACATTAAAAAAGGCTGATGATGATGTGCTGGGCCCCTACAGTTCTGTTGACATCCCCCATGATACGCGCGTGGACATTACGTGCTATTTACGAAGGTTTTGGATGAGATGGACAGATATATTTTGAAGATCCAAAATCGTACTTAAAAAACGTTCAAGTCAAATTACCATCTCAATCTTAATCAATGTCAAAAACTTGTCATAATAATGACGGTAATTAGAGGTGTTTTTGACAGTTTGTGACTGCGGAGCGAATGCAAACTTTCCTTAAAAAAACGATAATTGCTCCTCAGATATTCTTATTAAAGTTAAATTATATATTCGCAATCGTTAGCGTCTTTGCTCGTATGAATTTTGAAAATAGAATAGATTTTTTGTTTTTTTTTTATTGATTCGCGTTTAACAACTATCTCGTCTTATTGGCCCAGTACAGTCGAAGCCTCCTTGGGCCAAGGTTTGATGCGAAAGCGTAACACCAGAGCCCTGGGATCAAGGCAAGGAAGGAACTAGATGGGTCTTTTATAGAAGAGTCTGACACTGTTTCCCGCTCGTAATTTGATGATTTTCCAATTATAAAAAAACCACTTCGTCACCTGATAGTAAGCAATGATGTGGCCGACAATAGAGCACGCTTGCCTAAAAGTAATCACTCTTGACTTAAATAACTTTAGATTATCCTACACGTCTTTAAGTCAAGAGTGAAAATAGGTCAGGAATTAGGAAAAACAGACTCCGGCCGGGAATTCTACTAATTCTAAAGTATTTAATTAAAATACTTTTATTTTGGATAGACACTGCACAACGTTTACAAATACAAAGTAATCTATATATATAAAAGGAAAAACTGACTGACTTACATATCAACGAACAGCCACAACTACTGGGCCTAGGAGCGTGAAATTTTGCATGAAGAAATCAAATCAAATAGTTTATTGACACGTATACAATATGTTTAACAATATATTTGAAGCCCTGACTTCTGAGCTAGGTCGAAACCTGTATTACAGAAGTCAGTGTCTTCTCCCATTAGTGTCGCTTATTACATATACATTTATTGGCGAAGTGACTCTGAAGCTTCCTTTTATGACGTAAGACAACACTAAGAAAGGGTTTTTCAAAATTCAGCTCCTAAAGGGATATAAAAGGGGTCCAAAGTTTGTATGGAGAACTCTACTTCCACGCGGGCGAAGCCGCTGTCAGGAGGCTAGTAAAGAATAAAAGTACAGAATGCGCCGAGCGTACCCGCACCAAAACTCGAAAGGGTGACCACCTCAGCATTTGTTGGGCCTCAAACACCCAGCGTTGGTTTTCAGTTGGCACTCCACAAGTGACGCACGGACGAGGGTAAATATCGTCGAAGCCCAGCTCAGGTGGGCTTCAGTACTATGGCCCTAGACAAGTGGCAATCGCTACGTGTCGAATCCATTTCTAAGTTCGATTTCGCCTTAACGATGTCGACCAGAAAATGGTAGACAAAGTGACATCGACTAACATATCGATAAGTCGAAGTGTTGGTTCGATAAAATAACAATAGTCCGGTCAATTTCGACATTCGAAGTTACATAAATTCCCACCTAGCTGAAAATCGGTAAGATTGTTTAAAATATCATTAAAAACAAAATTTGAAAGTTCCCCATCTTTCCCCTGTAAGGAAAAAAATTTATTCAAGGTCAAAGGTCAAAAAAAAGAGTTTTTCGCGATTTTCAGCAAAACGGTAAGTTTTATCATAAAAATACGTCAGACAAAAATTGTAGATCATAAAATTATCTACAAAAAATGTATTTATACTTTTTTTTCTACGAGCCACCGTTTTTGAGATATAACGATTCTAAAAGTCGCAAAAGTTGTAATCGTCTTAATATGCACACGTTTCCTCGCCACCTATGAGGTAGTGTACTCAGCGCGTTTTTTTTAACGTGGTTTCCCCAGTAGGCCTATTCCACCGGTTAAACTCAAAACAGCACGATATAGGTTAGAATAAACACGTGTTTTCACTAGCAACTGGCATCCAAGACTAACAGTGTTTCATTTATTATAGTAGGTATAAGACCCTAGCCACGCACACAATTGACCAGGGGACAGATGTTTTCTCAAGGTTACAATGGTGTATAAATTAAGGGACTGGGTTTCATTTTACCTGATATTTGTATAGTTATAGCTTATGTATATTTTATATTAGTAGTTTAAGTTACAATGACCGATAGAAAAATATTTTAATATATATTACAACTATAGAGATGTTTATATACGTGGCGTATTCATGCATATTATGACGATTACAACTTTTGCAACTTTTAGAATCGTTATATCTCAAAAACGGTGGCTCGTAGAAAAAAAAGTATTAATACATTTTTTGTAGATAATTTTATGATCTACAATTTTTGTCTGACGTATTTTATGATAAAACTTACCGTTTTGCTGAAAATCGCGAAAAACTCTTTTTTTTGACCTTTGACCTTGAATAAAATTTTTTCCTTACAGGGGAAAGATGGGGAACTTTCAAATTTTGTTTTTAATGATATTTTAAACAATCTTACCGATTTTCAGCTAGGTGGGAATTTATGTAACTTTACTCTTATTTTTTGGTCTAATTTGACCGGACTACAACTTCTTGGCTATGATTATCGAATTAAAACGTCCAATTTGACGTATAAACAACTAATAACAATTACCGAATCGAAAACGTTTGACCACGTGACTTTTCGAAGGCATATGTCAGTTCCATACATTTCGGAGTTTCGAATTTCGTTATCGTTAGTGAGAATGTACCTGATATTTTAATGAAAAAAACTACTTAGAGCGTTGTAATGGCGATATATTAATTATTTTGCTTCAAATATCACAATCAGATTGAAAAAGACCAATATACTTCTTTATCCTATCAATTTTCAAACCTATTCTAGAAGGCCAGCTTCCTTCACAGTTATCATATTTGATTGTGTATCAACTGGTTTAAAAAAAAAACATATTTTAGGCTTTTATTTTTCGCATTTAGTCCATACGATCTGGTTTTATTTTCATTCACAAATCGCAAATAGATTCAAATAACTTATATTGTGACATTATTCTCGACTACGCCAAGACATTTACCAAACGTTTACTTAGCTTCCTGTACAACTAAGTGCATGTTACTGGTAACACATTTTTAAAAGCATCTTTAAACCTTCACTATAAGGTCGACTTTCCAGTACAAGAGCTACGGTTATCAAGCGGTTGGTAGTAACTTAGGTATGTGTGCATGCACATATTTGTGTAGCAACAAACTTCCGGTTCCGGTTGGACTCGGAGTGTTGGCGGAACTGACAAGTTTGCTTAGCGTAGTGTAGCCATTGTCATTAAAGTTGAGTGTTTTACTGTGTGAATTGAAGTTGGGATAATAAGCTATAATAAAACATAACCTTCCGATACTGTCCCTGATACATGCACACGAACCTTACGTTCCCCGAACTCCCTTACTGACGCCCTGAAAAACCTGAGACTCCGAATCAGATTTTGGAGAGAGGTGGGCTGGTTGGAATAAGCCACCAAAGATTATGGCCGCCATGGCTTATGTACAATGATCCGCATAGGACTGAGTGTGGAAACATAACCTTGTAATATGTGGTGTGAGTGGCCAACTTAAAAATAAAAGTAAACTTTTTTCTCCTTCTAAAATTTGAAAGATCATTGCCGCAAATGAAATGAAAAAAAACGCCCGCCAATGCCATGGGGCCAATAAGGGCGGGATTCGTAATTCTTGCCTATGCGTTGTATTGCGATGATTTTTGCCTACCATAAAAAACCCCTTACCTCCTTTAAGACGTCTTTCTCCCACGCCAAACAAATTGTACACTTCAGATGGGAAAACTCAAATATCAGGAATAATTAGGCAAAAATAGATCCTAAAGACAATTTTCACTTTAGAACTATAAAGTTAAGCAAGCTAGGCCAACCCTCACTACTAGAGCTACGAAACCTTTGCCCATTACAGTATATCTCGTACATTATCCCTACTAACCTGAAACACTAATCCATGAAATCGTAATCTTCCTCCCCGGTCCATTCTGTTAAGCTTCCGGAATCCGAGGGAGATTCGGGGTATCGTGTTAAATGACACGTAGCAAAACCTTTGCCATTAAATTATAAATAAAAGCTGAGCGACACAGCGGGGGAGATTGAAACCTTCAAAGTATGTAGTATAAAAATATCACTATTACATAGTATAAAACAAAGTTGCTATGCCTTATGTATGCTTATATCTTTAAAAGTACGCAATGGATTTTGATACGGTTTTTTTTTTTTAATAGATTGAGTGATTTAAGAGAAAGGTTTATATATTTAATAACAGCAATACACCCGTGCGAGGCTGGGGCGGATCGCTAGTAAGGTAAATAGAAAAGAAATAAAAAAATAGAAATAGAAATTTTGTTTAACGTCGTCCGTACAGCAGGCAGTGAAAACCAGCGCTGGGTGTCTGACACCCATATTTGCTGGGCGCAGATTTGGACACGCTAGGCGGATTCTGTAATTTTGTTTCCAGGTTCCAATTCTTTGTAACCCTCTCTGTTTGCCCTAAAAAAAGGATTTTCTGTTCTATAGTCATGTGAGGATAAAAATCCAAAGACGTCGACTCATGATAAATAAAACAAGTTTTCAATGAAAATTTTTTTTTTCATAACAAGCTTTTATAGCGGTAGTCTATACTTATATAAATAAAACTCGTCAAGACGATTCACACGAGCCCAAACTCGACGTGGTTGTGCCGTTTAATTACAGAGTTCCTGTGGCTACCTCGCGATTCCATCATCAGATCAGCTCCATGTCATCATAATATTGCATTGTCATCCGAACTAAACGTTTATACTAAATTTCAGCTCAATCGGAAACCGGGAAGTGGATCAAATTTAAGTTGCAAGATTTGATTACAGAACGACAGACAACGGGACAGGTGAAAGTAAATAAAAGCTTGTAAAAAAACAGACCAGTGCATGTTACCATAGCTAATACATATATAATTTTTACTCATCTGATGAGTCAGCAAGACAAAAAAAAATAGTAAATCCTCTTGCTCTCTATTTCCCACCAAAGAATAAACCGTCTCGAAAACTTTGCCAATTACACTAAAAAATACAAAAACTTTGAAAATAGTGTTCTTAAAAAATTATAGATATTTTATTTCAGTATTTGCTAAAACGATTATCGCTGGAATTCAAAGCAAAAACAATTTGAAACGAAATAGCTTGAAAGCTTTAGCCTAGCCTTTTAATAGGTTTCACCTGTTTAGGGTAGATTAAAAAGCCTATTTTGTTTTCCGAAACAATCTGCCATTTCCGAAGATAGCTCTAATGAATAGTTCATTAATTTTAATGGATCTTTCGATAGCAACGCATTAGTTCTATAATACCTATTAGTATTACGGTGTACTGTAACTAAGTCCGTGATAAGACCTGTCATTCTGTATGGATCAGAATGTTGGGCTGTTAAGAAGATAGATGAAAAAAGACTGCATGTAACGGAGATGAGAATGTTGAGATGGATGTGTGGTGTGACGCGAATGGATAAAGTAAGAAATGAGTATATTAGAGGAAGTCTGAAAGTGGCGCCAGTGACTGAAAAGTTGAAAGGTAATCGTTTGTCTTGGTATGGCCATGTAAAGAGGAGAGATGAAACGCATGTTACGAAAAGAGTTTTGAATCTACACGTAGATGGATGGAGAGGAAGAGGGAGGCCGAAGAAGAGATGGACGGATTGTGTGAGAAGTGATATGAAAGAAAAGGGAGTTAGTGATAGTGTGACGGGTGACAGGACAGAGTGGAAGAAAAAAACATGTTGCGCCGACCCCAAGTAATATGGGATAAGGGTAGGATGATGATGATGGTGTACTGTAACTATTGTTTAAACTTTCGAATACCTACCTACCGTTATTAGAGACATAATAGAAAGACAATAGATGTTCGAAAGCCGGCGTTCACTCGGGGCTCATTAATTCTTTAAGTTAACGAATCAATTACCTTGTAGGGAGTTGTCGGTCGTTGCGTACTAACTACCTAAAGGTCATTGAACTGGCCCAGCTGACGTTTACTTAAAGAATTCAATTACGAACCTGCGTAACTTAATACGAGTTAAAAAATGTACTTTTTATTTTAACTTTACCAATCGATAATCTTTCATTTACCGAATCGATCCTCCATGGGATTATAACGAACAAAATTTAACTTGGTTTTTTGACGTCCCCACAAACCTGTAATACACTAGAAACCCGCTTCGGCTTTGCTTACTTGTACGTAACATACACAAACCACCCGTTTATCGCTATTTCTATTAGTTAAAACCGCATCAAAATTCGTTGTTTGCCTTATGGCGCGTAAGCGGATAAACAGGCAGACAGACGTGGAATGTGGCTTTGTTTTATAGTATGCAATAATAGTAAAGATATGTCGTGAACGCGTATTTACTGGGATTGTTTTGCCTGCAAATATAGCAGAGTAGCAATACTGAGTTTAAGGTTCCCCACTCGCCTATCGTCAACGTCAAGCATGGTTTAAATGCTTGTTGCTTCTTTAACCCAATCAAAAGTGATGTTGTGTGATGTGCAAAAGTAATGCGAAAGAAGAGAGATAACACCTGAAAACTCTATTGGTTTTCGGTAATTAAACGATTTACTCGAATTTTTTACAAAACTTATTCCAGGGATTTTTGAAAAAAAGGTCATCATCATTTAGAATACCGACTAAATACTTCTATAGAATTATATTTTATACTTTTAATTTATGAGTACATTATGGAGGGTCAACGTTCTCGTAAAATAATAGACTTTTATAGGTCTTAGGTCTTTACTGAATAAGTTTTACACAAATTTATATTTTGACTTCTACAGAAGCCTAAATAATATCCACAAGATATCTATTCTATGTATCGAAAATATCTGGAACGGACCCAAAAGTTTAATGGTTGCACTTCTTCAATAAAATCGTTTATACCTTTATTATATGAAGTACTTCTCCTTTTTTTTCCTTTAAAAAGAGTGTCCATGAAGTTTCTTGCACATTCTTCTCCATTGAGACCTACTTTTTGGAATGTGCAATTAGCGTCATTTTTTTTCCTGACAGACTGACTTTATGACATTTCAATAGTGCCTGTAAAGGTTTATTTGAAATAAATGATTTGAATTTGAATTTGGGACGGATCTGCCCTACCCTTGATGCGTTTGAGTTAGTTGAGAAGCGAGTCAAGAAGATTATTCATTGGTATTTTATGGTACGTAAAATTTATCTAATGACGTATTCCGCCCTTAGGCGGAGCAGGAAACAGTGTCAGACTGTTACTGACTAAACCAACCTACCTGTTCCTTCCTTGCGTTAGTCCCAGAGCCCTGGTGTTACGCTTTCGCTTCAACTTCGACCCTTTTTTTGCTGACAACTCCAACTTCTAACGCGCGGGAACAGTGCGCGCCGTCGACGACTTGGGAAAGGAACATTGGTTTTTTTTTTTTTATGGTAGGTAAAAATCATCCAATGACGAGTCCCGCTCTTGGGCGGAGCGGAAAACAAGTGTCAGACTCTTACTGACTAAAAAACCTACCCCGTTCCTACATCGCCATACATAAAACGAACATTAGGTTCGGTCCGCACTGTTATCAGACGACCAGACGTCAAGCTAACCATTGCTCGTCTTCCGCAAGCCTGCGCCTGCGGTGGCCAGATATCGTAAACCGAATCGCGGTGGCGACGGCGCCGTTGCCTTTGTTTTATGCGGCCTCCTCCTTTGGTAGCATTACTGCCACGCAGAAGGAGGATCGCCTCCTGCCACCACTGGTACATGATGAACACCCCATTCACACACCCGTACACAAAATAAAATTATAGCAGGTAAACCAAATTCAAATACAACAATAACAATGTCAAATAATGAATAAATAAAGTAAAAAAAAGTGTTTTCAATTTATGTAGGTAATCCATTTAACTTTTGAATCGTATACAAAGTACACACACAAAAATGTTGTAAGCATTTAATATTTCCTTTACCGGTTTTATTTCAAACATACTTTTAATTTAATGTGAGCTGACTGCTTTGTTACTTAGCTAAAGAAACGGTGGCTAATTATACTAATTAAGTCTTTGAACACTGTTGTTACAATGTGAATGAAACTCAACGCATAACAACTGCTTTGCACTCATTAGTGCTATTTAAAGTCATTCATTTACTTCATAATACTATACACTCATGCTACTAAGATTTCCGTAGAGGCCCAACAGTGTCGAAGCCTAAAGACTGGGAAGAAGGTGTTTTTTTTTTATTTTTGGTAGGTAAAAATCATCCAATGACGAATCCTGCTCGTAGGCGGAGCGGGAAACAGTGTCAGACTCTTACTGACTAAAGAACCTACCCCGTACCTTCCTTGCCTTATTCCCAGAGCTCCGGAAAAACGCTTTCGCACCAACCCTCAGCTCCGGGAGGCTTCGACCCTACAGTTTGCTGACAACTCCTTGAGGCGCGCGGGAACGGTACGCGCCGTCGACGACTTTGGTTCGGTCTGGACTGTTACCAGCCCAGCAGAGTCGAAGTCTACTGGGGCCATGGGTAATGAGAAAAATCATCTACTGAGGCCCAGAGTCTCTTTCTGAAAGGAAGGCTTGGCCCCAGTGCGAAAGGCAAAAAAGGAACGGGACGGTGTGTTCAGCCAGTAAGAGTTTGACACTGTTTCCCGCTCCGCCCAAGAGCGGGATTTGTCATTGGATGATTTTTACTCACCATAAAAAAAAATCCCCGGGGCTCTGGACCGAAGGTAAAGAAGGAACAGGAGTAAGTTTTTAGTCAGTAAAATTCTGACACTATCTCCCACCCCGTTCGAGGGCAGGGAGATGTCAATAGATGATTCTTGCAACGAAAAAAGCTTTCAATGCTTCTAAAAAAGTTATGAATATGAATAAATGTGGATGAATGAAGAGAGGCGTCAAAAAATAAATCTATAACTTGTAGGCGTGTCAGTTGATAGGATAGAATGTAAGAAAAATAGGTATAGGGCGACCCCAAGAAACATGGAACAAAGGCAGGGAGATCGAGGTGAATATGTTTCACTTATTATACTTGTATAAAACTTAACCTATATTATCTATACATATAATAAAACAGTAACGAAAGAAAAACTGTACATTGAGAATTTTCTGGAAAAAATGAGTGGGTTTTGTTAGAAAAACGTAACTGATGACAAAAAGTGACTTTTTAGAATTTTTGTCTGTTTGTCTGTGCCTATGGTACGGGTTGGCGCCAAAACTACTAGATAGATTGATTTGAAATTCAGCAAAAATGTTCCTTGTAAACCAAGGAAGGCTTTAGGCTACATATTATCACGCCAAAAGTTATGGGAAGTAAGCAATATTGAATTTAAATGGTGCAATGGATGCAAGGGTGTAACTTTTTTTTCCGTGGGCCGATCGACTCAAAACTTAGCAGAAACATGACCCTAAATTAGTTATCCAGGATGCCATATTTATTTTTTCAGTAGTACCCCCAGTGCAAGATTTAGGGGATGTTAAATTTTGTATGGGAGAATCTTATTGCTTGGGTTAATTAACTTGAAACTTGGCACGTAAATTTATTTAGGTAAATAATAAAGATTTCCATTATTAATTTTTCAAAACTACGTAATTTAGGCAAAGAAACATAGTTTAATGAATATTAGTAGTATAAAGACATATTTTTAAAAGCGCCATCTATGAGATAACACAAAAATCAAATCAAGTTACATTTTGACACTTTTTGGAAATTAGGTAATAATTTTTTGACCATGTTGGCAAGGTTAGCAGTTAGTTATTCTTAAAATTCATAGATGGTAGTGCGCATTTTCTTCATAAAAGTCGTATAATTGGTTTTGACAAATTTAAGTTTCAAAAAACCCTCAAAATCTCACGACATAGGTCGTGTTCAAGATTTCATAGTCTCTTACTGCGCGGTTGAATTTACTCACAACTGGGAATAAAAAATGAAAAAAAAATACAAGCCCAAACAGAGCAAATGTTACTTATTTATTTTTAGGGAAATATCTCAGGTAGTGGTTGGTTCGTTTTACGAAAAAATGTGGGTTAATATTTAATACATAATTAAAAAAAATAGTTTATCTCTTTAATGGTGAAACGGCGTTTTCCATGTTTATATGAAATGTGTTATTCTTATTCCAACGGTCTAACGGATTTATTTTGCAACGCAACCTAATCTTTCAATGTTATTTATATATACGTATATAAATAACATTGAAAGACAACGACATCTACTGACTCAAATTAGTACAAACGAAAATATTACATTAACAAAATAATATTATTTTTACCTTTCGACTACCGTAATTACAGACACAATTAAACGACAACAGTTGTACGGAAATTTGTGTCCTTTTGGGACTTAACTAAAGAGTTTAGGTAATTATAATAAAATCGTAGGAAAGTCAAAACTGTTCATTAAATATTTTTTTAAAAGAATACTTGGGAAGTGATCTACAATCGATATCGAAGCCAAAAATATAGTTTTTAGAATTTTTGTCTATTTGTCTGTATGTATGTCCAGGCTAAACTCAAAAACTTACTTGGATATATATTTATACATACTGCATGGATTATCTTCAAATTTTGCTTGAATAAAGGATGGGCCAACATATAGGCTACATGTTATCACGCTATCACTTACGGGGGAGGAGTTATAAATACTTATTGTTCTTACGCATTCTGTGACAGTGTTTAATTTAACGACGCATATTTAAATGTTGTTTTTGAGTAAGCCATGCTATTATCTGGCTTTACACTATAAATAGTACGACATTTAAGTAACTTCGGCAGAGAAACATAGTTGAATGTAGTAGCATATAGAAAATTTTAAAACAGCGCCATCTATTTGATTTCATAAAAAACAAATTCTTCCTAAACGTGGTATCGTATATTATTTATTTTTTACTGTAAGCTTTATTGTAAACCTCATAATGTGGACAGGATATACAAATACAAAATCGCACAGGGCAATATATAGGGCAGGGTATAGTTCGTTTTGAAAAATTCAAGTTCCAAAAAACCCTCAAAATCTTGAGCAGAGTTGAGCAAGACTATTAAAAAAAATGCGGCGTTAAGTATTACAAAAAAGTTATGTTCATTAAAATATCGCCATCACTTGTCTGAAGATTTTCTGCGAGCTTTGAGGCGTGCTACTGGAGACGAAGTCGATGTAACTGATGATCGTGTGCTGAACACCTGTCTCAGTTCACTTCAAGATTTGGACATTTCTATCGGCGGCAATCCACTGATCTAATATGGATTACTAGCTCCCCAATCGTCACCGCATCAAGACTATGGAAATCGAGAGTATAACGCTGAGACAGAGTTCTCTTCAGAGCAAAAACAGATTTATAACACCGTCCTTGAAAGCGTTGTGCAAAACCAGGGCAAAATGTTTTTCTTGTGTTGCTCCTGTTGGAACAGGAAAAACATGGCATACTTGCAGAGGTCAAGAGGCAAGGCAATATTGCTATTGCTGTCGCGTCGTTGGGAATTGCTGCCACACTGCTAACGAGTGGCAAGACAGCACATGCCATCTTCAAATTCCCATCGATTTTGAGAGCGTCAAAACGCCTGTTTGCGGTGTGTCACGTAACAGCGATAAGGGACACGTGCTTAAGGATTGCTCTTTGATCATATGGGACGAGCGTATTATGGCCATTAGGAAAGCAGTTGAGGCCGAGCGCAGAACCCTGCAGGACATCCACGGGAACGAACATTTGATGGGTGGTCTCACAGTTTGTTCAGTGGCGATTTCGGGTAAACGCTTCCCGTTTGCTACGTTGAAACCTTGGCTTCGATCCTGTTGGGCTCCTACAGATGCTGCCGACTGCTGGAGGCGCAGGGAATAGTGCGCGCCGTCGTCGACTATCGAATGGGTGGACAAAGAGCTACCCATTGCTCGGCGGTCACAAGCCCGCGCCTACTGTGGCCGTAAATCGGGATTGGAGACACGGCGGCGGTAGCTGCGGCTTGAGCGCCTTTGCTTTTGCCTGATGCAGTCGACCCCTTTTTTAGCCGCTAGCATTACTGCTTCGCAGAAGGAGGCGACCGCCTGCCACTCTTCTTTGCTCCGGATCATGGCCTCTGCCAGAGTCTGCTGCAAGTCAAAGCCCACTGTGAGAGAGGTGGACAGGAAGTGCATCCAAAGTCTCTCGATAGAGCGTTAGCCAGCTTAGAAGAATTCATTTGCTGTATGTACGGGGACAACAGTCATTTACCGCACCAGCAGAATTTCTTGAGTGTGTGAGCGGGCCATTTTGACGTCCAAAAATGATCAGGCTGCAACAATTAACGAATACATTCTCTCGGAAATTGAGGGAAATGCAGTGATCTATACCTCAATAAACACTGTCGTCGAGCAAGATGACGCCACACATTATCCCGTGGAATTTTTGAACTCCCAGCCAGCAAATGGACTTCAAGCGCATACCATAAAGCTGAAAGTCGGAGTCCCGATTATGCATTTTCGGAATTACCTATCTCCTCCAAAGTGGTGTAATGAGACCCGTCTTAAAGTCATCTCGCTGCACAGACACATCATAGAAGCAAAAATTCTTACGGTTTATGGCGAAGTCGAGGCAGTATTTATACCTCATAACTTCCCATTTCAGTTCAAGCGCATACAGTTCCCCGTGAGTGTTTGCATCGCGATGACCATCAATAAGTCGAAGGGGCAGACACTGAGTGCAGCGGATGTCAGCTTCAGGACGAGTTGTCTCTTACACGGGCAACTGTATGTCGCTTGCTCCCGCGTCACCAGTCCTGACTCTCATTTTGGCTCTTGGCAGCATAACTACCATCATAGTGTGGTGGCGGATGGTAAAGGCTCCGACTCAGTGGTGGCGAAGTAGTAAAGGCTCCGACTTACAAGTTGTAGATCTGTCGTTCAAACCCAGCCAGGCGCATTACTTTGTGTATTTTATTTCATAACCACTGCTCAACGGTGAAGGAAAACATCATGAGGAAACTGTGACTGTGAATGTTTTAGAACCAAAAATTCATCAAGTGTCATCCACAAAACCGTATTGTTTTTTTTTTTTTTTTTTTTTTTTATGGTAGGTGAAAATCATCCAATGACGAAACCTTGGGCGGAGCGGGAGACCAGTGTCAGACTCTTACTGACTAAAAAACCTACCCCGTACCTTCCTTGCCTTATTTCTGGAGTCGAGGTTACAATTTTCACTTACCCTCTAGGCTCCAGGAGGCTTCGACCCTGAAGGGCCCCTGCAGTTTGCTGACAACTCCTTGAGGCGCGCGGGAACGGTGCGCGCCGTTGACGACTTGGACTCGGTCTTACCAGACGATCGGACGGCGAGCTACCCATTGCTCACCGTCCGCGAGCCAGTGTCTACGGTGGCCGGATATCGGCAGGATCGCGGCGGCGACGGCTACGGCGAGTACGCCGTTGCCTTTGCCTTATGCGGTCGGCCTCCTCCTTTACGAGCATTACTGCTTCGCAGAAGGAGGCGACCGCCTGCCATTCCTCTTCGCTGCGGACCATGGCCTGAACCAGGGCCCGGCGCGAGAGGTCGCCGCCGCCGATCACCCCCACGAGGACACGGCGGTGCTCTTCCCAAGCAGGGCACACCTCCACCGTGTGCTCCACCGTTGGACTCGCGTGGTGGATTATGGCCCAGTCCCTCTCCTAGAAATGAGGTCTGTGTCCCAGCAGCGGGAACTTTATAAGGCTGATGCAATGCTATTTTTCATTACTCATACTCTGAAAGTAGGTGTAAAGTTGCCTGCGGACAGGGCTGGAAGAAGTACTTTTACTCCCTAGGGAGTTTTACTTTACAACTGACAGTAGTTTTTTTAATATTTAGACAGCAAATATTAAAAAAAAAAACTAGTTCTATATTGACATTTCTATTGAACCGTGACCCGAATTTTTATACTGCCAGTACAATTAAAATGACATATAGATAGAAATAATTTAAGAATACTTTTTTTAATGACTTTATTTTAATTTACTTTCAGCTATTTCATTAAAACTAATATTATATTTGAGAAAAATGTTGACCAGACCCATTTTTACAATGACAAAATGAAAAATATTGACTGAAAAGCCAGAGAGCCGAACCCTGAAAAAAAAATTGGCGGGTAAATGGTAGTCTCTCTATAATCTGTGGCCGATTTGATCTTCCTTGTTTTTTTTTTGAGGTGTAGAGTTTTGTTTACATTTTGCTAAATCTCTGTTATAAGAAATTTGTATTAATACGATAAGTTCATCAGCTTCAGTTATAAATTTAACACAAGATTCTTTGAGGAGAAAACCGCTTACCGCCTAAATCAAAAGAAATATACCTACCTAAAAACATAAGAAGACATTTGACGACGATTCAGGTTTTTATAATTATTTTTATTTTCCTCGTATTCGTAATGAAAAGCACAGTGTTTACCTCGGGTTCAAGAGTTATTTAGTCCCTCGAACTATTAGCGACCTCGCTCTCGCTCGGTCGCCAAGAAATTTCTCGGGACTAAATAACTTTCTTTCATCCCTCGTATAACAATGTACTATTAAAAGTTGTTTACTTATAATGCTATGCCATCTGATATACACTGATCATACACTGCCATCTTAGGTTTGTTTGGTGCTGTAGAGCCTTCACGCAGACAACGTCGCGGGCAGCAGCTAGTTGTACAATAAAGCAGGAACGACTAAGAAACTTTTGCTTAGTATAAAATTTATAAAGAACTTTTCAGAAAAGAGTTTGAAAGACTACCTAGTTTGTACGCTGCAAAAACGCAGGAGCTTCTATAGCGTTCTAAAGATGTTGGTTGTTGCAGCCAATCAACTATAGGAACGTTGATGTTCTTCTATAGGAAAGAGTCAACTTAAAAATCAAATTTTAATTTTAATTCCATCCTCAATATTGTATACTGAATAATACAGATATCAATTCAAGATTGTAATTTAACAGAGCTTGATTTGATGTTACATCACAAGGCACAGTACCCTCGAGCAATGGGTAGCTCGCCGTCCGGTTGTCAGGTAAACATCCGGACCAAGCCTAGTCGTAGACGGCGCGGTTGCCGCGCGCATCAAGGAGTTCTTAGCAATCCGTAGGGACCCTGCAGAAGATTCGAAGCCAACTGTGGCCAAGGGTTCGTGTCTGAAAGGAAGGCTCTGGCCCTGGTACATATGGCAACGTAGGAACGGGGTAGATTGTTTAGTCAGTAAGAGTCTGACACTGTCCCTGTCCGGCCAAGGGCGGTTTTTACCTACCATAAAAAACGCACAGTACTCTCAAATGCATTTCTGTGTGTGATATTCATATATAACACAATACGACACATTTTACTATGCGTTTTAGTTCAAAATCTAACACAATTTATAAGCAAAATGCTGTTGTATAAATATTTTGCAAGCTGTGTAAGAAGTTTGCGACTTTGCGAGCTAAGGAATATTTAATTGACACAAATACGGCGTCTGAGGAGCAGACACGCAAGCTCTTCGTAATATGTAGTGCTCACACTTTACTCGGTTATTTACACTTTGTAAAGGGATTTATTTTAAACCTAATTTTATTGTAATATTGAAATGATCACACGGGTATGTTATACCGGAATAAAAGTATCCATTATCCTCACTTAGGTGATGGTCTACCTACATACAAGTATCTTAAATCTATGTAAATAAAAGGAAAAAATCTTTGACTGGCATTTAACTACAACACATATCCGAAACGACTGGGACTAGAAGCGCGCAATTTCCTTTTATGACGCAAGCAAGCACCAAAAAGCAGTGTAATAGCCCCGCATTATGAGTTACTGGTCGCCAATACAAAGTTTCAAACCCAGCCAAACGCATTTACTTTATGTAATTTATTTCATCACCACTTCTTTAAAAACGCTGTATAAAATCATACTGAGGAAACCAGCATGTCCTAGAAACAAGAATTCGAAGACATGTGACATCCACCAATCATTCCCTCTCCTCTCTAGAAGAAACTTGAGTCAAAAAATATCGAAACTGAAGAAATAGAAGTCCCCTACATTTTATTCCACATAGACCTACATGGAAAATTATTCGAGTATTATAAAATAGGAAAAGAAGTCTAAACCATCTCTAGCTATTCACAACTCAACGAATAAGTACCATCTTATCTTCTGACTTCGCAGAAAAATGGTATTCATTCGTCAGCTGTTTCAAAGTTTGCATCCTGTTTAGAAATTACTCTGGCTTTTGTTTAGTTAATTAATTAAGACAAGAATCTTCAGCTTTTATCTAACTTAAAGCTTATTTTTCAATGCATTTGCTCAGAAAGTGGCTTTTATTGCATATCACTTAGGTATATAATAGCATCTGTTACCAAACTGTGACATTTTGATTACCATTACGCACTAGTGCGGTAACCTTTTTGTTCAACCTCTTTGTTCGCAAACAAATTTCGAATACGAAATAAAATTACATTTAGTTATTGTGTTTGTTCAATTCTTACTTACTTATTTTATTCAATTTCGACCATTTTAACTTGTAAAAAAGATTAATTTATTTAAAATAAAAAACGTTCGTTCAAATAAAAAGTGTTTTCCCAGCAAAATCGAAGTCTACTGGGGCCATGGGTAAAGTGACTGGAACCTCAGGGCACTGGAACAAAGAAGGGACAGGAGTGGAAAGAGATACTGTGGTCCTGGTCCGGTCTGATATATAAAGTAGGATTACGTATTCCTTTTAAAAAGTATTATCCTCACATTTTATCACCATTTTTCCCAGCAAATTCAAAAAATGCGGAAACATTTTCCGTGAAAAAGGATTAAAATCGGATTCATCGTATATATCAAGTAAAAATGCGTAACAGAATGGAATGCGTCAAAAGGTTTCCCCTCAGCCTTTTAAACCGTGACAAAGTTATCATAAATCATGGTATATTTTGCCCCTTAAACTGAAAAATGCTCTAATATTTTCCTGTCCCCACATTTTCTGTAACACGGGTTAAATCTAACAATAGACAGCGCGTGGCTATTGTGACTCATTTTTGTTGTAGTCAAATAAGATTGTAGTCAGTTATGAGTACTTCAACTAAATTGTTTTATATGGTAGTCTCCAGAAAATACAAATGGTATATGACTTAATCCATTTGTATTTTTATAGTGTAAAGTAATAGTCATTTGTTTTTCAATCAGCTTCTAATGAAAAATATTTCGAAGATTATAAACAACTAGCTGGTACTTGCGACTTCGTCTACGTCTTTTTTTCGCTATAAAAGGTAGCCTATGTCGTTTCTCAGGGTCTAAAGATTGTCTGTGCCAAATTTCATCAAAATTGTTTGAGGAGTTTAAGCGGGAATACGTAACAGACAGACAGACAGACAGAGTTACTTTCGCATTTATAGTATTACTAGCTGTTACCCGCGACTTCGTCCGCGTGGAATAGTATAGTAAAAATATAAAGTTTCATGGTTTTATTTTTAAAAATTATGAAATCCCATACAACTCCCCCCCCCCCTTTTAACCCCTTACAACCCCTTTTTCGTGATAAAAAGTAGCCTATGTTTTATCTCGGGGTCTAGAATATCTGTATACCAAATTTCATTCAAATCCGTTCAGTAGTTTTGGCGTGAAAGAGTAGCAGACAGACAGACAGAGTTACTTTCGCATTTATAATATTAGTTAGGATTAGGATTAGGATAGTATATAGTATGGATGTAAATATTTTACTTGTTTATGTAAAGAGGAGGGATGAAACTAAAAGGGTTATGACTATTCGTGAGGTAAGATGGAGAGGGAGAGGAAGGTCAAAGAAAAGATGAATGAAATTCTTGAAGAGTGATATTAAGAAAAAGGAAGTAATAGCATGACGGGTGACAGGGCAGAATGATGGGGGAAAAGGTTTTGCGCCGACCCCAAATAATATGAAAAAAGGCAAGAAGAAGAAGAAGATTCAGAGCAGGAGAAGTAATTTAACGATTTCCCACCATAAATAATCCTAGCTAAAATAATGTAGCGTAAGCGTATTACCGAGGCCCTAGAATCAAGGCAAGGAAGGAAGGAGATAAGTGGTTTAGTCAGTAAGAGGCATTGTTTTCCGCTCCGCCCAAGGGCGGGATTCGGCGTTGGTTGATTTTACTTACCATAAGAAAAGTAGCTTAAATGTAATGTAGCTTTTTTATTTTAATATATGTTACCAGTAGTCTGTGATTGAATTTACAAAAATTAACAGGCAAATAGTCAACATAAATTCATTTAAAAAAAAGTTAAAAGCTTTTCGACAGGTGCACATCAAAATGCGGAGATCCTGTAAAAATAACAAAAACAAACATGTTTAAAAGTCACCATTTATCACTCAGAGTTGCCAGGCATTCGTGTCAGCTTCAATTTAACCGTGCAATTTAATTAATGGTCGTACAAATTGATCCCTTGCATGCACTGGCAACACCACACGTTTCTTTTTATGAATATTTTTTCTTCGGGTTGTTGAGATTTTTAAATACTGGTTAAAATAGTTAAATTAACCTTTTTGAGTCTTAAAATTTTATTGTTTAATATACTAAATATGTCCACTGGTGTGATGTGATGTGATTTTAGAGTTCTGTAGTCCTAGCAAGGAAATAGGACTAGACATTGAGTCGCGATGACTTTTCTAAACGGAAAAATCTTCGTGACTCGAACTAGGGGAACCAGAGGCGGAATTAATTTTTTTCAGTTTTGACAACCAGTCAAAACTGTGAAAAAATCAGCAGGGAAAATGGTAAAAGCGTGATGTATTTTAAACAGCCTCTCTTACTTTGATGCGCGAACAAGTATAGTCAAATGACTATACTTTTTATCTTTTTTGTGTTCCTAAAATTATTTTAAATATTTATTTTTATCGAGACAAGGTTGAATTAAAGATTTTAAATATGTAAAAAAAATAAGCTTCCCTGTGAAGTTGGGTCGCCTCAATCTTGTATTTAAAAATAAATAGCTGTTCGTTAGTCTCGTTAAAACTCGGGAACGGCTGGACCGATTTAGTTCATTTTGGTTTTATAATAGCTCAGGGAATGTTTAAACAGTGAAAACGAAAAAAAAATCAGCGGTACAAAGTTTGCCGGAACAGCTAGTATATTTATAAAAAGGAGGTTCTCATTTTCTGACAGTTGTATTTTTTTTTATAATAGTTCAAATCTTTTTCACACAAGTCATACCTATGAATCTTCAGTATAATAGATTAAAAAAAAATGTTGTAGGTTAGTAACCAACCACAAAAGCATGCATTCAAATGTTATTTTCAATTTAAACTTAAATATCATAACGTAACAACTACCACAAATAATTGTCTCCCATTCATTGTGGTCAGCTAATTTTGCAAATAAATTATACTCAGCATGGGTATAAATTATTTGTGAAATTAGCTGAGGATTGTGTGAAATTGTTTAAAATTTATTTCATTTAAAGGAAAATAAATAATTATACCAAATATTTCACTTAAGGCATGTTGCTTCATCATCAATCTTTTTAATGTTCCCACTGCTGGGACACAGGCCTCCTCTCTAGGAGAGGGAATGGGCCACAATCCACCACGCGAGCCCAGTGCGGTTTGGTCGATGTCACATGTCTTCGAATTTTTGGTTCTGAGACATGCCGGTATCCTCACGATGTTTTCCTTCACCGTTTTGAGAACAATGATGATGAAATAAATTACACAAAGTCGCATTACTTTGTGTAATACCTGGCTGGGTTTGAACCCGCGACCTACAATTCGTAGTCGGGGCCGATATCTCTCAGCCACCACTGCTCTATTGAATGCTGCCCACAGACTAAAGTAAATAAATAATTCTACCAAACAAAAAACTTTACAAATAAAAAAAAACAACTTAAAGCTTACAAAAATAAAATTAACCCCTAGTAATTTATCAAGGTACCGTATCCTCATTAATACCGACGCCAATGCATCAATTTCTATTGACTTGTTTTCCCTGTAGTCTAGCGTAATGCTATTATCCCACCTGTAGGCGATAAATTAGTGATCAATGGCGTTATATTTGTACCTTTTTCTTCGGAGTGTTTCGCAATTTCCCCCATGCTAAGCGGTCGGGTGAAAAATTGCTTTTCTGTTCGCCGAACTCGATCCGCACTTAATGTGATGTAAATTAGCCCTTAATATAGAAGTTTTGTTGGGAACGGAGTGAATAAAATATTATATTTTTGTGTTTTTCATATGTACTATTTATTACGATGTGTTTTTTTATGTTCGGAACCCGCACTTGGGCGGAACAGAAAATAGTGTCAAACTTTTACTGACTAAACAGCCCACCTCGTTCCTACGTTGCCTTATACTTAAACCATGGCCAGAGCCTTCCTTGTGTTTGGTTTAATATTTAAACTTCAATAAAGGGTTCTATCTAACAAGGGGTAAAATCTAGCTTTAAGTTTTGCGTCTTTACGCGTAAATAAACTGTTTTTCTTTCTTTCTTATTTTTGTTTTTAAGAAGTAGAATTTATCAGACTATGTTACTAAAACTATCTAATCAATTACACTTTGAAAATATAGTCAGATTCGCTAATGAATAAATTAAAACTCCATTTTCAAAATATGCACCATCTGTGTACGCACAGTCTATTTTAAAATTGATAAAAAAAGAAATTAAAACCAACCAATACTAGAATTGAACGTTAGAAAAAAACATCCACGACCATAAAGCCGATGTATTCCATTTTCAAAATGCTTGTTTTGTCTATTAAATAGTTTTGCCACAGATGCTTCCTCTACGTTTTTTAAAATAAAACTTACATTGGAAAATTGTCTCTGGGTGTTTTTGAAATGTTTTTCGAAAAACTGTTCATGTTTTCTTGAAATATTCTAAGGTCGTTGAATGTCCAGCGTAGTGGCAATAAAGAGTTTAAAACATAAAATGTAATTGGCTAATAGAGCGCAGGTGAGAGCTATTAGAGAGGCACTTGGATTAACACTGTTATGTTCAGATATTCTCGGAGTCAGGGCAACGGTTTAAAAGAAAAATGTTTGAAGTAATTTTTGTAGCTGACCCGCGCCAAATTCGCTAGTAGCAAACATTTTGGCAGAAAAATATTTTTTTCCATAATCAAATATAGCCTGTTTTCTCAGGAAGAATATAGTGTTATGTGTATAGTGTGTTTGAGACCAGTGTTGACCGAGTGGTAACAGGCCCGACTTACGAATTGTAGGACAGGGTTTTTTTATGGTGGGAAAAATCATCTAATGACGAATCCCGCCCTAGGGAAACAGAACGGAGAAACGGAGCGGGAAACAGTGTCAGACTCTTACTGACTAAACGACCCACCCCTTTCCTTCTTAGCCTTCATACCAAGGTCGGACCTTCCTTTCAGGCGCCAGACTGACTTTAAACCCCGTTTTATTTGTAGGACAGGGGTTCAAAGCCATTTGTTTCATCACCACTGCTTTCAAAATGATGAAGGAAAATATTGAGAGGAAACCGGCATGTCCTAGAAACAAAAATTCGAAGACATGTGACATCCACCAACCTGCATTAGAATTACGAGGTGGATTTCTTCTCGCTAGAAGAGGATTGAGTCCCAGCAATGGGAACATTATAAGGCTGGTTATGCTATGTGAGCATAGCTCCCAGAAACATGGCACCTAACATGAGTGTTAGGTGCCATGTTTCCGGGAGTAGACAAATATTACGTATTTGCCATGCATGTTCAAAAATATTACTGCCAAGAATATAGCCATATCTAATATTAAAAACCAACATGGCTCGTGGTCCTGCATACCAAGTTGCATTGCCGAGAATTTTCGCAGAAAATCCTTTGTGAGGCCTACTGAAGCTTCTAAATATGCGAGTTTCGTACAGGTTTTGCGCTTCGGGTTTGTCATTTATTTTGTTTTCATTTTGGACGTTTAATTACTTACCTTTGCAAAGATTGACATGGGTTATTTATTCACTATCATACCTGTTTTCTGTTAGGTATGTGCTCCAGTTTCATCAATTTACGTAATTTTTTTTTTATCTTCGTCAAATGTGAACCAATATTGACGATTTATTTTAAGTGTCCGTCTGACCTCAAACGCAACCCTTATAAAAACACTTTGTTGTCCTTCTGTCTTTCTATTCAAGACCTTTTATCTAGGAACGCTTGTTGGTATCGAGTTGAAAAACCGTATTTATATAAATCATAAAAAAATGAACATAGTTACGTAGCTACGTAACTATGTTCATTTTTTTAAAAGTTTTGTTTTTACTACGCGTAGTAAAAACAAAACTTTTTCAATTTGGAAAAATCTTGAAAGAGAAAATCTAAAAGAGACTTGATTCAAGAGTTTAATTATTTACAAAAATTGTACGGAACCAACCAACCAACTTCAACCTCAGTGTGTGAGTCCGACTCGCACTTGCCCAGTTTTTCTGTTTCGTAGAGTTTAAGTGAGAGATGTTCCAAATGAATAACAACACGCACGATTGCACGATTTGATTCCGACATCTCAATTTTACCATCGAACATCCCGGTGTACGGCAAATATCCACTTTTACGTTGTTGAGACATCTACGGTCCGGACTAAGCGTTTTGCCTCGTCTTTTATACCACGTATATCGATGTTCTGAATCAGTTTGACAACTGCAGTCTTTTCGTCCGATTATAATTTAGGTGTCTTCAAGGTCTACCCTAGACACCTAAATTGCTTACCACCAGATGGGATCGCAGTCAAGCACTAGTTTATAACAATGTAAAAAAAAACCTTGCTCTTATTCTACGTATATGAAGTTTTTAAACAAAATATAACATGAGTAGATATAAGTAGTATATTCTAAAATAAAAGCCGTTAATATTACGTCGCTTCCCACAAAGAGGAAACCTCCACAATTGAAATTTCATTACTTGTTTGCCTGGCTTCCTTTTGTACCCCTAAATTGGAAAATGAGCCGCGTTTGTGAATATAATTTAGACTGGTTTCTTTTAAAATACGTGTATCTAATTAGGAACATGAGATTTGAATTGTGTGTAGCTAGTTCATTAACTAAAATGATTTAATAATGAGGTAGATAAAACTGTATTTGCTTGATTAGTCTAATATACAAAATCTCGTTTCATGTGTTATTGAACTCCTTCGACACCGCTTGAGTGACTTTTATGATTTTTTTCTGTATTAATTCTCTGGATCATATAAAAAAACGATGACAAAAGTTTAGCACGGCTACAGTTTTATCGTTGATTTTTATCATTAACTAGCTTTTGTCAGCGGCTTCGCCCGCGTACATAAAATATAGCCTATGTCACTCAGGAGTAAAGCAGCTTTCTGTTGTTGCTAAAATTTTTCCAATCGGACCAGTAGTTCCAGAGATTACCCCCTACAAACAAAAAAACAAACTTTACCTCTTTATTATATTATAGTGTAAGTGTAGATGACAAACAACCAACAGCAACAACAACCAACCAACAATCAACGATCGACCTGGCAAACTTGTTCTGTCATATAATATTAGTATTATATTACAGAACAACGTTTGCCAGATGCCACGTTTGTGAAATGATATTTGTAAACGTGACACTCATCTAAAACTATTAACTGTTTATAATTCCTGGGAAGTGAGCTGTAAACTAATCTGACAGCTATGGACAATACCTAGCTGTCGATGAACAATGCCCCGCTGTTATTAAACCTTTGTTATAGCTGACTATTTAATCCAGTGAATTAAAATCAAACCATAGTTCCAACCAGGAATAAGTAAAAATTACCACATACAATTTACAATGGTTTACAAAGGACTAAGTGCGGAAACCATACTCAGATATAACATGACAAAAAAAAAGAAAAAGTACTGGCCACCTATGCTGATTTTTGTATTCAGAAACGTAAATTAAAAATATTTTCCGCTGATAACTCATCTCATTCACGAACTACACGCGAAAATGCAAAACATATTCGGGAGTGTACTTTTTAAACTTTTTTTGAACGGTGTGGCGTCATAGACAGCCAGTGTGTGTATTTACATGAGAACAGGCTTGATTAAAGAGCGAGTTTGTGCTCTTGCCTCCATGTTTCCGAGCCGCCCGCAACACGCTAGCTGCAAACTCAATATGCGACCTTCCTGTTACTCCTACGAGCCTAGTACATCTATATTGTCGCTACATGGAATCTCCAGATTAAAATTTCCGACGAAATTGGCTTTTGCACAGGTTTAATTAGTATTAGGCTTGTCAGTGTGTTGAATTAAATCTTAGGATGTGTTAATTATTTTACAAAGAAAGAAAGAAAATACCTACTTGTGAATCACAAAGTGTGCAAATACATCAGTTTCAAGGTAAACACGAAAACAAGTTTTCAATATAATTTTCATAGGAAGCTTTCGTTTTTATTTTCGTCAAGACGAATCACACGAGCCCAAACTCGATGAGGTTGTGACGTTCAATTACAGAGTTCCTATGGCTACCCTCCGGTTCCATTATCAGATCAACTCCACGACATAATCATTTTGCATTGTCATCTGATTGACAGGTGCACGCAAAATTTCAGCTCAATCTGTAACCGGGAAATGGATCAATTTAATTTACAAGATTTGATCACAAAACTGGTGAAACTAAATAAAAGCTTGTAGATTAATTACAGTAAAATAATGATGGCTTACAAAATAATTAGGCAGAAACTAATAATATGTAGCATGTTTCCCGACCACGTCAAAATAGATCCAGCATAAATTCTAGAGAAACAACTATCTTAGAGAGAGGTTGTGAGATGATTTAAATATTTACAGTAATAATACAACTGTTGTAAATTGTGTATTGTTGTTATTAAAACTACGCATTATAACTACGATACGCGTAGTTTTAATATAATAATACACTAATTTATAGTTGTATTAATTAATAAAATGTACTAAGTGGGATAAGTAGATAGGACCATGATAAATACAATTTCAGAGTTTTATAGACTTTGAGACTAGTCGTATTGTGAGTAATCAGGGAGATTTTATCTTAGCTCGTATATTAGGAAACTTATTTGTAACTTAATTAATTAGGTACAGACAACGCTAATCAGCTTTTCTAGTAAAAAAAAAGAAAGAAATAACATTTATTTTAGAAGGGAACAGACAACAACAAAAAATGAAAACTGATTATAACTGTAGAGGACCAACAAGGTCAAAGCTTCTTGAGGCCGTGGGTAAATATGAAATTGAACGCCAGGTCCTAGAACTAAGGCAACGAAGGAACGGAGTTAGTTTTTAGCCAGTAAAAGTCTGCGGAAGAGCGGGAGATGTCACTAAATGTTTTTGCCCACAAAAAAAAACACTAGTAGGTAATACTGATAGGCCTTGTGGTGATGCAAGTATTTACTCTCTCGCCAAAAGAAACGTGTTGACGTTTTGTTTTTATGGTGGGAAAAATCATCGAATGACGAATCCCGTCCTTGGGTGGAGAAGGAGACATGTCACACTTCTACTGACTAAACGACCAACCGTTCCTTATTGCCTTAGTTCTAGGGCCCCGGTGTTCCGCTTTCGCATCAACTTTTGCCCCAGAAGGCTTCGACACTACTGAGCCCCTATAATTGCTGACAACTCCTTGAGGCATGCGGGAACAGTGCGCGCAGTCGACGTTTTGCGAAACGTGTAGGTGTATGAAGAAGATTTTATCAAAATCGTTGAAGAAAAAATACTTACCGATTCAAAAAGAATCAGATGTAAAGTTCATCTAAAAATAAATAAATCAGCAAATGACATTCACATTGATACAAATCTTTTTGAAGAAACACGCAACAGAAATAGAAAATCAAACGGGATCACTTCGAATGATCGAATTAATATAAATGAATTTGAAGTCACGAGATACGTTTTGATTGCGTTAGCGAAACAAACATTGAGTTTGTTTATCAAATCATCCTATATCAACCAAAAGTTCTTATTCAGCAGAAGTTTTCGAGAGCAGGTAGGCCTGCGAAAAATAAAAGAGAATCCTGAATTCCCCGATTTGACCTTTCTCCGAACCGTTAAATAGTAGAGGGCTTATCTTGATCTCCGTTGGCTAACTTTCCACCAATTTTGCAATTTTATTATAGGACTCATATTGAAGACGATTCTCTCACTGATAAGTAGAAAGACCGTGCTTGCTGACTGCGGTAATCTATCTATTATGTAAAAGCGAAATACTACTAACTGATTAATCACGAAATCTGAAAAACTATTAAGTTTCCTTTAAGGTGTAGACGTCCGTTAAGAACGAAATTTACGAAACTCCACTCCTAAGGATCATTAACATATTTTTATTTTATTTTATTCTAAATGTGACTGATGTTATATGGGTTACTCCTATGTACTTACCCGAAATATTTTTTTATTTCTTTTTTTATTATAAGACTGACTATGGTATGCCCTTAGAAAGGATTTTCTACAGTTCAACCCCAATGGCAATGAAGCTTTTCCATACTTCGCTTCTTTTTATTTATTATTATTTTGTGATGTTGGCGTCGTATTGTCTGTTTCAAATAAATTCTATTCTATTTTACAGTACAAAGTTTGTGTGGAAAAACCTACTATCACAAAAGCAAAGCGGCTGGTAAATGCTAATATGTTTTAATCCTCTTGACTTCGGCCACTGTGGCCAACTTTAGCGGAGATTAGCCTAGTGCATAGAAGACCACACTAAGAGTGCACTAGTGCTTGCGCTAACACCGGTGCAATCTTTGTTCTTCTACACCACTGATCTTTATACTTACGAGTACCACTGGAATGGCAGTACTATATTGGCAACTAATTTTTGACCGTACAGGAAGAGCCATCTGCGAGCGTCCAGAAAGCTAATTTTAGCGTCAAATGAAAATAGCTGCAGAGAAGGCATTTTCGCATTTTTACATAATTTCGTTCGAATTCGGAAAAATGAAGTGATGCGGTATGCAAGAGTGATGGTACCTATGATAAATCGGGATATAATATATGATTCTGCTAACCAAAAAATTCCACCACTGGGGTTTCGAGAATCCATGATTTTTTTTTTTCGTTTGGGGTACGTACGATATCAGATACACGGTGTATTTTAAGTAACGCGGTATAAGCAGTTTTAGTACCAAACAAAAAGTAAATTTGATGAGTCTGCCCATTTACAAAGAGATTGACCAAGGAACATTGCGTCGTTTATTTTTTTTTTGTAATTTAACCTTTAGCTGCAGCCCAATCATGTATAAGTACCTACTATCAAAAAATGTAATGTGACCATTCTACCCGCAGATGAACCTCAAAGCAATTCCAAAAGCAAATCTCCCACCATTAGGCTCGAGTAAACCGTCATCTCGTTCATTTCAAATCTCGAACCGCGAGTTTTAATCGAATCGGGCCTATCAGAACGGAACGCCGAATTACAATGTTAATGAACTGTTCCGCTCGATCAATTTCTTCGAAAATCTTCGCTGAACTTGCTTTTATTGGACTTCGAAAACTGTTTTCCAAGCAAGGTCCATGAATGGGCCATTCTATAATGTTTTTTAACTGGCGAGAATGTGTCCACAAGCACAAAATACAGTAGTAAAAATATTCATAATTGTTGTTTGTACTTTTATGAATAATTGTACGTATTGTTTTATATAAGTTATTTATTTTAGTGAAACTGTCATCGTATAAATTACAAGCTAGTTTATTTGTTTAATCATAATATAATAAATAACTACTCTTACTTGATAACATAGTGGTCTTTTTTTCAATATGTTATAGTTTGTTTTTAGCAATTTTTTTCTCAAAAAGTAGAATGGCCCAGATACTTTTTACTTGACCTTACTCATAAAATATGGCACCCCGACAATGGGGAGGAGGTCAATTTCGGAGACCAGATAAATCATATTCAATCGGGTGAACTGAAATAAAATTAGACTAGGTAATTTATTTAGTTTTTTAGGGTTCCATAACCAAAAAGAAAAAAGCGAGACCCTCGTAGGATCACTTCGTTGTCTGTCTATTCGTCAAGACACTTTCTTGGAACTTTTTACGAGAATGCAAGGAGGTATCGTGTTGAAATTAAAACTATATAGTTATATTCGTATTCACTTAAAGATACGAAATAAAAAAAAAAACAGTTTTTTGAGTTAATAAATAAAAAAGATATGCCGTTTATGTTGAAAAAAAAACGCATATTTCGACACTTTTAAGGGAATCAAAATATATATAATAATAGTATAACATAATATATATTCCACAACAGTCACGCTATTTCGTCTAGTTCCAAGCTAAGCAGAGCTTGTATTATGGTACTTCACAACTGATAAATTCATAAGACACTTCTCGTAGACCTAGAATCCTGCAATTCGGCATGAAACAAGGTCTTGTACCTAGCACAAATATAGGAAAAAAACTGAAAACTGTAATTTTGTAGATATAAGTAAAAAAAAAAAACTCTTTTTATGCGATTCAGAAAAGTCTTCGATTTCTTCTTGCACGACTTGACTCACGCTTGCCCGTTTTTTTTTTTTTTTGTTAGCTGGCAACTCAGCTGCGGGCGACTTCTTTTGATGAACGGTTATTAATGCTGATATTTATGTTGCCAATTATGATAAGATCATCTTTATGAGTAACCTTCGTCAGTACGTTTGTGCAGTAGTGTTTTCTATGTGCACAAAAAATCCAAATTGGTCTTCATAATTTTTGTAGATGGATTGATAGACATTTTAAAGAAAGACCTTTTCAATACACTTACTCGAAAACTGCCTCTTATCGCACTCCTATTAGGGTCAATATAGCATGTATATCACCCAAGTGCTTTTTTGAGTTTATCACAACAAGGGCTTTTTTATTCCTTCCTTATCGTCACGGTCACGGGGGATTATTTTGTTTTACTTAGTTTATCGAATCAGGCGCGAAGCGTCCCCCAGAGTCGCTGGACGACCCCACGAAATTAGAAACTGACCAGAGCAGATTTGAATGCTGTATCTATATATGTATTTCTTATATTTCTACTGTATGTTTGAAATACGATTAAATTTTTTTTCTTTCTTTCTTTATTTCACAAGTCGTAAGTGTATTGAAAAACGTCGTTTGACACACGTGCAGATTTGTCATTGCAGCCCTCGGCTCCATAACACTCTCGCCTACGGCTCGTGCGAATTTCGCCTCGGTCGCAATGACAAACTTCCTGCACTTGTATCAAAATGTACTATTGTTGTTCAAAGATTGCAAAATCTTTCAGGCAACAGGCTCGAAGTCTTCTGGGACCAAACGTTGATCCGAAAGCGTATTGCCAGGGCCCCAGGGATCAAGGCAAGGAAGGAACGGAGTAGGTTGTTTAGTCAGTAAGAGTCTGACACTGTTTCTCGCTACGCCCAAGGGCGGGGTTATTCGATGACTTTTACTTACCATAAAAAAAACCTGTACAGACAAACTGCCAAAGTTGTCGGAACTTCTTTCTAAAACTGAATTGTTGAAGGGATGGACTTATATAGGGTCTGTATAGGGCCATCTGTCTCTCGCAAGTATGATATTTTAATACAATGTTAAATTTTGATCGCTTTTACCCCTGAAAGGTCGATTCGGTTACATTATCGATTTGTAAAGATACAATGAAAAAATAAAAAACTTTTTTTCTACATTTTGTTTTGATTTACGCATTTACGAAATTAATTTCATTAAATAAACGAGTCAATGACCTTGTGGGAAGTTGTCGATCGTTGCGTACTAACTACCTACAGGTCATTGAACTGGTACAGCTGACGGTTACTTAAAGAAATTAATTTCGTACGTGCGTAAATTTTTTTAATTTAATTAGGTACCTTTTTAAAAAAGGACTTTATTTTTTGATAGTATCTTTACAAATCAATAGTGTTTCATGTAAAATTGTTGAAGACAGTGAGTACAACATACATACTTATATACTAATTAACTATACAAATCAATAAATGTTATTTATACATGGCCAAAATTTGCACAATTATGACATTTACAGTTCTGTGTATATCATGGAAAAGCCCTGAAGCTTAAACTAGCACGCTTTTCAAGCGCGTTAGGTATTTTGTTGTGTATTAAGAAAGTCATATTTGCGAAATTTACATAAATCAACGTCTTAAACTTAATTAATTAATCTTCTTTCGTTTTCTGGGTTTTCGGAGTTTCGTGATTGATGATAAAATAAGCAATGGTTTTACACCAATTTCAATTAACGTTTTAACAATGTCTGCGTTTATTTTACGATTTAATTATGTAAAACGATGAATCTCAAAAACCAAATATTGTGAAAAACATACTGGCGTGTCGGGTCACGTTCAGCGTAGGGTTCCGTATTGCACAAATTTCTACTAACTAAAAACTAAAACTACTTTTAACAGCGTGAAGTAGCCCATGTATAAATTAGTAACCCCATTTCTCGAGAGATGGCGCTGTAATCTGATGGTTCTTTCCTCAAAAGACCACCTGAGACACAAATCTGCATGGTTCTCATAATATATGATTTGACCAATACATGGTTATAATATATGGACTTTAAAAGAGACAATGACTCCTGAGTTTGTTTCGGTGTTTCTTCTCAGGTTAGTCAGCTAGGAAACACCGGACTCATCTAGCTTAAACTGACGAAAAGAAAAAAATGTTGACGTAAAGTGTTATTTAAAAACCTATTTACAAAATAAATATCATTTATCATTTACCCGGTGGTAATTTTGGATTGCGTGAACCAAATCTTTTTGTATTTTTATTTGAAAGAAGATACGCTGAGGATAATAAAATATGTAAAAAAAGATGCTTGCATGTATGGTTATTACAAAATTAGTATAATTTTTTTTAGTTTATTTTTCAAAAACTGTTCATCCTATCAAGTTCAAAATAATTTTCCGAGAAAGGGTTTATAAAGTTCTACTTTTTAGATTTTTTTCATAATTTCTAAACTTATGGTTCAAAATTCTTTTGGAGCGATTATTTCCGAAAATATCGATGCCTCCCACGTAAGTTGTTGTAACCCACAAAATGGCGATTTTGGTTTTTTTTATGCAAAAGTGTCTAATTTTATGTAATCTATCCTACAAAAAAACAAAAAGTCCAAAAAACCTATTATTTAAGGTACTTTTGAAACGTATAATGTTGTATATTTCGAACGATTCCGGCGTAGACTGTAGTATTTATTACTTACAATGGTTTACAACGGGGAAAAGCGCCCGTGCGTCCGTTGTATGTAACACATATCACAGATTACGCTGGAATTCGCTGCCAGTTGCATCTCTCACGCAATTTTTACGTCGTTAATTTAATATTCTAGTAATTACTATTCCGTTTAATCTTATCTTTAACTAACATGATAACCATTTAAAATATGGTATTGATCCCATACAACAATTTACGTCGCTAATTTTAAAATTATTTTATGTTAAGTGATACGTAAAACATTTTACTTCGATGCTAGATATGTAAAAGTAAGTTGTAACATCACATACATTGATTTACTTCGCTATTCGTTTGAAATAAGTACGTTGTATGTATTTTTCAGGCAGTGTTTTATGAATATTACTGAAGTCAGAGTCACTCTAGGCAACCATTTTCAATGAATCTGAGAAGTTTTAAATGATTAAACTAAAAGGTAATGGCATATTCGTAACTTTGGACCTTGAAACTGCTCACTTACTCGTATTACATAGCTGTGTAGTACAATAACCATTTGGATTACGACTGTTATAGCCATTTTTGTTTATATTATATTACTATTATTCTAGCTAGCCTGTGCTGTCCTACTGCTGGGCAAAGGCCTCCCTCCATTCTTTCCAGTTATCTTAGTTACTCGCTTTATCGTACCAATTCTCAAGGAAGGCATCCAGGTCGTGTTGAGTAAATGTGGGCCTGGAACACAAAAGGCACCGAAAGATTACATGTGAATTTTAGTCAGTAAAAGCCACTCTTACTGATTAAAACCCACTAGGACTTTCCTTCTTGCTCATATTTATTGCTAGTTTCCCAAATCAGAAAACGTTGTTCGTTACTTTTACCTTAGTCACCACCTGCATGTTTCTGCACTGTTGAACTCTTTAAGCTAAGTCCACTATCAGTTATTTGATTGAATAAAGTATCGTTTGAAAAAAGTAATGAAAAAAATACACATTTAGTGACTAGAGATTTTTCAAAAAGGACTAACAACGTCAAAGAAAACCTTTCTAGTAAAATATCAAAAACAGCCAGTAGGAAAACTGGTCTATTGAGTCTGCTGTAAGCACTATTTCAATAAATTAAACTAAAAAGGTGACAGAGAAAACGATGTATAACTATAACTTAGTTATAGGAGAGCCAAGCTTAGAATTTATGCTGATACTATTGTGAAACATAAGTAAATAAGAATAAATTGCCTGTTGCCGTTTCTGAAACTTCAAACTTCAGCCGTGTGTAAACAACAGTTTTCCCATTTCTATAAGTGATTAAGTTCTTAATAAGGTGTTAGTTAAATTTGATATACCAACAGCAGTATTAATCCCCGATCAAAAAGATATTTAGCAGCCTGTGAAAACGTTTGGCTTATCAAAACCATCGTTTGTGACCATTTCAAGTCTTTTCAACTGCCTGCAAGTTGAATCACACTATGTTTGACTAAATTCACTAATGTTATATTAAGACAGAGGCTTAAACTTTTAGTGTATATAGTAATAACGTATAACTTTTGCCTAAAGGGTACACAGAGAAAACAAGATCTGAAAGATAATAATATCGAAAATATAAAAGAGGTACCAGTTTGTTCTGAAGATTCAATATTAATTTAATGTTTTATCAGACTTTAAGGTGATGACCACTTCTTTTAACAACAATACCTTAAGATGCCAAAATGCTGATGATATGAATACACCAGTTGAAACTAGATTTTTGGGGTCGGGAAACAATTCCTCTGTTGTGTGTATTACGAGCAAAACTTAATATTTGCGGGCTTTTCTAGATTCAGTGTAAGTTATTAAACATTACTTATTTACCTATCGTTTGTCTTGGATAATTATGCTTATGAAAAGAAGAAGAATAAAGCATATTACAGAATGAGCTATAAGTATAGTCACTTGAAAAAATGGAGAGAGAAAAAGATTAGAAAGTGATAGTGAGACGGGTGATACGACAAAATGGAAGAATAAGCTTGTTCCACCGATTCCAAATCACATTGGACTAAGATAGAAACATGACGATTTACCTATTTTTAGATCTCATTGGTTACTAGAATTTTCTTAATCATTTTGGTTACGATACTTTTTTGAGTTTTGATTATTTAAACTATAGTAAAAATTTGATTAAAGGACGATGTAATTAATTGAAAGTATAATTTAAATTTAGAAAAAGCTTAAATTTTTATTTTCAGATTTTTTAAAATGATTTTTAATCTTAATCTTTAATGTTTTTCTAATCCTTAAAATATCGTTTCTTATTCTAAACTCTAAACCCTAAAATGTAAAATTTTGATAAACTTGATTGAAAATATTCTGCTTTTTTTGTATTTCGGTAACGTATCAACGAAAAGGTATTGTCCTAAACGAAATTAGGCTGAAAAAACATTGTATTTATTTTATTATATCAAGTAATGATACACATACCACACCTTTTTTTTATTTGTAATCGACGTAAATTGATGTAAGTATCAGATATGCTCCAAATCGGCTCGTGAACTCCCGTGTATAATAATGTAAGTGATAGTTACAACATTTTATGAGGATCTCATGACGCGGTAAACAGTTGTAACAACAAAATTCAAGAAACCGTTAAAATTATAAAGTAATGATATATAGTAAACGATAACATATTAAAAACTATACGCTCATACCAAATTTCAAAAAGATTCTTTGAAAAATGTGGTTTATATCGCAAAAAGTATCTTTAAAACGCTCTCCTGTAAAATTGCATTTTTGGGGTTACAACAACTTACGTGGGAGGCATCGATATGTACACTATCAAAAACTTATTTTACGGGGCCCTTAATCAGTTTAATTAACAAATACAACTGATATATACAAATTAAGATGGACACTGTTAGAGTTTACTTAAATCTAAATTAATCTAAAAAAAAAAAAAATTAAAAGCCTAGTAATATTTAGCTACAGTGACTTTTAAGCTAGATTCAAGATCGTCTTTTGCTTAAAATTACTATTAAATCACTCGATTGTTAATTGATCATTGTAAAGTTTCTTAATCCTAAAACATTTAACTCCAAAATTTCCTTTATTGTTTCAGGGCCTTCCTTAGAATTCTCTGCGTGTGCTGCCCAAGGAAGTTACGAAGGAAATATAAACCACAACTTCGGTTCAAACAATCCCAAGTAAGTAGCCAACTTAACCTGCCAATAGAAAATAAGTTTTTTTTCTTTAAATAGAAAAGTCCTTAAATAAAAGGAATTTCAAATTCAGTTGCTAATTAAATTGCTTTTTCTTAGACTGTCATGAATTTGTACTTTTACTTTCAGTTGCGCACGACACGACGTTATTATTCATCGAGCGAACTGATGGGCATACAGCAGCTCAGACAGAACTCCTGCGAGCAAACTTACATATAGCAAATCAGCTCCTCTAACACATCACTTCGATTCTCCTCCATATTTCCAAGTGCCTTGATGAAAAAATTCAATTCGTATCTTCCAAAAGTTTCTAGAATACTTTATGCGAATTAGGAGCCATTCAGAGCCGTGAAGGAAAGTAATATCTGCCGTGATGTAAAGTAGATGTTGACACGGCATAGTAAGAGATAGGATACACTTGTGTGAGGTATGTGCAGACTTGTTATGCTCACATGTTGCACTCTGTCTCGATGTGCCTTGTGTGATCTCGTGTGCCCTCGCCCTTGTTACTGTCCACGCTCTTATAACGGTTTGTCTGCACTACTCGTGTTATTGTCAACCAACATAACAACCCGACTCTCTCTGACTTCTCTTCAACGCTTCCCATTCCTTTATCATTATAACAACAACGAAAACGCTTGAATTTTGCATGGTTTTCTAACGTTATTTTGTTTTCTGTGTTTTTTTTTTTCGTTTAATCGGTGGTTTGCATGACTGGGATTCGATGGATACTATACTGTGTTGTATTAATTATGAAATTTAATTAATTATGAAGTTTTTTCTTTAGTAAATTACATCTATCATTCTGTCAAGCCGATACATATACGCTTCATAGGCGAAAGTTCAATTGAGTTCATAACATGGCGACGCTCATATTACATGTCTTAGTTTTCAAAGGGAATTTAACATTTTATAAGTCCTCAGGCATTATCTATCTTTCTCAATTGTTGGTGTTGTCTTTACAAATACTGTCTCCATCTCCATGTGTTGTCAAATGCATGATTCTGATGAAATGCTCCCTTTCCGCTTCAAATGACTTTAATAATAACTCTACGTTTCAACAGTATTAAACTAATGTTTTATTGTCTCCAGTAACTTAATTACTGTCAGTTTTGATACGATGCTAGTCTAATCTATAAAATCTCACCGTGAAAGCTTATACGAAGTGAATTTTCATTTACTACGGACCCACCACATGGATTGATAGTTCTCCGGGATTGTTCAAAAGAGTTGCCATAACTCTGGACTGCAAAGAGTAACTGAAGGAATATAAGGTTCAACTCGCACTGGGTAGCGTCGTGACCAATTTTTCAAATAGAACGGGTAGACACGAGCCCGGGTCATGGTGCTGGACCAGTTCAGAGACTTTTGAACATTCGTGGATGACACTGGTGCTCCTCGGTTGACGTGTCACTGCGCGCGAGTAACGCACGGCGACGCCCAAAGCCACTTGATTCTAACTAAGCGTCGATGCGCGATTTTATATTTGCATGAGTATCATAGCATCTTAATAATAAAAAAAAAATGAAAATACTTCAACTTTGCGTTAGTATGAGTTAAGTCTTAATGAGTACTCCATAATAGTCTCACACCCTCTCTCAGCGAAAGGAGTCATTTGAAAATTGCTAACGTAAAAAAAAGGTTTGAGAACTCACTTCTAATTCAGTCGAAGAATTCAGTTCACAAAATTTTCACGGTGACATTTGGCAGAACAGACTGGCTGGTTATAAATGCTGATAAATAATGCTCGGTTCACATTGCAGTACCCGGTGTCGACGATGATGTACTCGTCGGTGTCGCAGCACGAGATGTGTCGCTTGTGACACCAGGCGCGCGCGGGGACCTTCCGCGCGCCTCGCGGACGATGCTCCTGATGCAGGGACCGCCGCTCGTCGCGGTCCCGCCGCGGCGAGCAGCCACCGTGTCCGGACCTATACCGCATGAGGACTATAGACCACACCTCCTTCGACGAACCCTTACCGTGCGTTGAACGACACTTGTGCACCGATGTCGTCCCATACTGCCACGACTCGGAATCCGTCAGTGAAGTGAGCCTCGAAAGTGAAAGTAGGAACCCGTCTATCAAGCGTAAAGCTAGCAAGAAGAAAGTGACCCACCAAACCAAAGTGGACGTGATCTCAAACTAGGTAGTATTCGTTAGGTAGTAAGTGTTAAATGTATATATGTGTTAAGTAGATGATTGTATGAGTATGTGTCAAGTGGCTGAGTGTTTTGAATTGCCTTGATATGTGCTATTATTAGGTCTTAGTTAAAATTATAAAAAAAACTATTGGTATAATTATCTAAGCTCTCTTTGAAAATCTATAAGTACGTAAATTAAACGTGGTCTAATGAAACCTTTCTGGAAATTATCTGTTTTAATTATGGTGTATTTAATTCTCTTATTTTCACTGTTAAAAAATAAATAAATAATTCTATTCAAAAATATAAGGAAACCTTTTCCCATATACAATCTGCGATCTTTAAAATTCAAAGATAAATTTTCTCATTCAAGGCAATCTCAAAAGGCAGCCAATTAATTCTAGTCATGACTTTCCACGGGAAAAATTTCAATCAGGAGCTGTGATTTACTGATTAGTTCTGTATATAGTTTATGTACTGTACATATATAACGTTGTCACCCAAGTATTGCTGAAAATAGTGCCATATTGTAATTGTAATTAATTAGTATGTCAAATGGGAATAAATGCGCTTCATTAAACTGTATATAGTCAGAACATTGTTCATTAACATTCCAATACTCATAGTTGTACCAAATATATGTTCATAGATGTTGAACAAAAGAGCTAGCTGTAAGTTTTTAGGTTACACTTTTATTTTTCTACGGTTCCGGTGTTCGCAGTGTCAAATACTACGAAAAATCCGCGCCTATTTGTTCAGAACAGTTACCAAATTGATTTTAGTCAGAAAAAGTTAAGGAAAGAAAAATACGTTTATACTTTACTTTTTAGTTACTACTTTATGTGACGATGATGTAAGTAGTACGAATCGATACAGTCGCGATGCTGTAGTGATTCGAGCGATCTTTCTTTTAGCGCGTTACAAAAAAAGCACCTCTGTAGCGATGCTGTCATGCGCTTACGAAACAAGCGACAACTTCGCTGCAAAAAGTCGCCGCGGGAAAAGAGCCTAAGAGCCTTACAATCCCTCTTGCTCCACTCCGGGAACAGTTATGTTTTAATTTCTCACCTGAAAAAACAAGTAAGTAGATCGTAATATATTTAGCATTAAATAGTCAATTAATATAAAATACATAGAGATTAAATTAACGCTGAATTGAAAATAAGCTTTAACAATTAGGTACAACAAATACAATTGAAATAATTTCAATTAATATTATTATATCCATAACTTATTAGTACAAATAATTTTGCAAATGGAATCAACAGAGCAACCAGATGTTTTGTGTTGAAATTATGAGCATTAGTTAATATTGTTCGAGTGATTAATTAGCAATCACAATAATTTTAGCAAAATTAAAGCCTGATTATTTGTTTGATACTAAAATGGATATTGTTGGTTGTCTGAAACAATAATTTCATATTAAAATGATAGTAAAGCCTGCAGATACTATTAAGTAAATTAAAATTTTCACAAGAACTGAAGTAAATATCCACCAAATATTTTATTCCGGTTTCAGCTAGAGCTCTGTTCGGTTCGACTGAAAATAATTTAAAACTAAAAACGAGTATATCTCATTTGTGAGTATTCGTCAGTATTGTCATTAATTTAATATTTAATTAAAGTTAATCAAGCATAACTGTATTGAAATATAGTTAGGAATAACTATATCGAAGTATTATTTTTATTATGTGTCATTTTTTATTACGATTTGGGCCAAAAATGGAAGAGGAGCCGAACATTTGGCCGCGTTTCCGACTATTCATATTTCGAATAACTTTTTGACGTTTAATGCAGTTTCTTTTTAAAAGTTTCACAGTCGTTCTAAATTCAATTCATAATATTCATCTTTTTTTTTTAAACCAGCCAGAACTTTTGTTTAACATCCTCTTTAGACTTAATGTCAAAATGTACATACCTATAAATATATTAAAATTTATTGCTGTTTATAATAATTTAGATATTATCATAGTGGTCTAAACATTCCTTCCATCATATAATCTTATATGTTGTTAAGTTTATCAGATTATGTTAGCGTTGTATGTAGTGAAATGTTTTGTGTAAATTAGATTCTTCATATTGACATGTTAACTTCCGATATATGTGTTTATGTTGGCTATGAAATATATGTTAAGGAAAATGTTTCCCTATGATAGATTTTATAACTGCAAAGTTAAATTTGTTTGCGAAATTAATAGGGACTATGAAAGATTTTCCTAGAGCCAAAAATTCGAGTATGTGTGTGTGCATTAGGCCAGTGCTTACCAGCGTGGTTGAACTTGGCCCACTCTCTCTCAAAGAGGGAAGGTCTGTGTCTCAGAATAAATAATGCTCTTTATTTCCTTTCATACACTGCTAAATTTTAATCCCGTAGAGTGTCGATTCGGTACATGAAATACTATCGATTTGTAAAGATAAATTTCATAGATGAAGTACTCTAATTCTTTAAGTAAACATCAGCTGAGCGAGTCATTGACATGTAGGTAGTTGTCAGTCGTAGCGTACTAACAACCTACAAGTGATTGACTCGCAAATGTTATCTATACTAATCGATAGTATTTTATGTACCGGATCGAAAGTCCACGGGATGAAAATGATCAAAATTTAACGGTGTATATTTTTCTCCATTTAAAATACAAGGCTTATGAAACTTACAAAAACCGTGAATTCCCGTAAAGCTATCGTTACTCCAAGCACGTTGAGGATTTCGTTAATGCCAAGCGTTTTATCACAACTTTCAGCGGAACAACATCGTTATCATTCTTTGCGTAATTAATTAATTTTTAACTTGTTCTGAAATCTTTGCCAAGGTCACTCTTTCACATTGAGTATGGGTTGTTGTGCTGCCAGCAAATAGGAACGCCACTGCCAATAAATTATATTTAAAATTGTGTAAATACCTAATATATATATTTTTTAATTCAAGCAGTGATGCAATCTTTACTGGTGAGGAGCACTAGTTTATTGAAGAGCCTATTCCATTCTGTCTCTGCTGGTATTTTAAAATGTTTGAAACATTTTATGATACTTTTTTATTCTTTGTATTGTCTATGTTTTGGTTTTCGGAATTTTAATAATAGTCGTAATTATGACAGACCATCAATTTCGAAAAGTTATTGGTGACACACTAGGTTTGTAATGAAAGTCAGCTGTTTTGGCAATGGAGTCACTAACCCTGGTCGCTGCAGCATCTCTGATCTGAGGCCTTACTCCTCCTTCTCTTCCTGGCCTTGTCTCAATTTACTTAAGGTTGGCGCAGCACGGTTTTGTTCCACTCTGTCATGTCAACCGTCATGCTCTCAACTCCCAAATCTTTTATCTCTCCATCTTTTCTTTGGTCTCTCTCTCTTTTTTTCCCAACATCCACTTAGACTTATTTGCTATTTTACAAACATGCTCTAAAGCCTTTCCATAGAGTCTTTAAGACATCATAATTTGTTCTTGCATAGTGTAAAAGGAAACGTTATGATGTGTTCTGTGTAGCTGCATATGACTCCCGTACTAGATCCATTATGGCTCTAACACTTTCAGCTCCAAAAATAACGGAACATAAAATAATTTGGTCATATGCGGTCAACCTGTTACCCGAGTCGTACTCCAAAAAAACTAGCAAGTCCAATTAAAAGTATACTTATTATATAGTTCGTTTTTTAATCCTTGACTACGATTTGACAACTCAGAATGTCACACTCTAGAAATATATGTTCCCAATATTCTGGAGTTTGACATTTTAAGTTGTCAAATCGTAGTCAAAGATTATAAAACGAACTATACTTAGATTTTAGGTAAGGCTGCCATCAAACACATTGCATCGCAGCAACTGCTCGTATTCAATTTATTCGACTACATGCATGCGTTTGACTTCGTGGTTGGCTACAGTCATATGAAGTCAATATGTTGCGCGTCAGTTGCGTCAAATGCACATTGACACTAAGCCATTAATGTCATCATTCACATTGACAGAAGATCAATCGTGGCGTCAACCGCGCAAAGTCAGATCCGGTTGCTGAAATGTAAACTATCTGTTGGCAGCTTTATTCTACGAACAACCTCGTGGTCCTTGATGGTGAATCTGCTCAGAGGTACGCGCCCTTTGCTCCTAAAAAAGGCCTTGCCCTCCTCGTTCCAATGTAGGTAAGCTTTTAAGACTGATAAGAACGCTCCTGTTAATTTATTTTTGTACCTATTTTGATATCAAATCTCAAAGTGTACCAGTCATAGTTAAGAACGATGTTTATTTATTCTAATTTACGATCTTATGTGAAGATCTTTAAAACTTATTCTTCCACCGAAATGTATAATTGTATATAGTATCTAGTCATTTTATTAGTCCCTCATTCTAATTACTACCTTTACTTCTTCATAACAGAAGATTTATGTAAACGCCTTTGATTCTTTATTTGAACATGTAACGGATTCAATGAGTAGACAAACATTTAAAAAAAAAAGCTCTTTAATTTTAAAATTAGCGACACTAAAAATCACAGTGTATAAAGTAAAATTATTGGATAATGAATATACCGCTAATATAATATAAAGCAAAATATTCAATTAATAAGGTACTCTTATAGATACTTAATATTAAATCTGTTAGCACACTGATGTACAACGCGAATGAATTAACAATGGTATATTAATAACTGCAAAGTACCGAATGGGAAAGAGCCATGTTCTTCTTGAAACTTAAAATAAATATATGGCCAATAAAACAGACGGCTAATTTAGGTACATTTTTTTTTAATTCTTCAATCCGCAATCTTATTTCAGAAACTATGAACATCAAAATTTTATTATTTACAAATGTGTTTGACATACTGAGGACTGAAATACTTACGCTCCTAAAAAAATGAAAAATGGGAAAACAATTTCTAATTGTCAATTTTACCAAAGAAAGACTATTCACTGGTCTCCCTTTGTTTAAATTGCATAGGGGTCACGGGCCGATTAGTGACGAAGGGATCCGACGGCGCGCGGCGCCCGAATAAGTTGCTCAAAATTTTAAACATTACGAAAGTTTTTTGGTGTGAGACACCATTACTAAAGTTTTGAATTCAGTGTGCTAACAGTATTTAAGCTATTTATTTATGATTGTGAATAGCCCACAAGGCCTTACTAGTCTCAATTGTTTCATTCCATATTTATCATACCAGTGTGCCTGTCTTACACGTACGCAGTAGTACCTAATACTGTACATAACTACTCAGGTAAAACATTTTAATAACTTAATATAAATGTATACTTCTCGCTACAGCTAGATTATAAATTATAATTCAATATTGTGAATAAATTATATTATGTATATGTAAAACTAATTTAAAATGGGTTGTCGTATAAATTTATATAAAGTATTTTTTCTATGACTTTGTTTTATTTGACAAGTCCTCGACTAAGGGCGTTTTTAGTATCGTGTGGGCTTCCTTACGCATGCGAATTTGCTCCACACGCATAACCACCTACGCAAATGTTTGTTCCATTCAAGTAAGTATATTAAATGCGCGCAATATGCAAGCAGGACGTGTTATTTGCTTTTGAAACTTTCTGCATGTGGAGTTTTAATATAATGCGTGATAAAATGCATGATATTAAAAACACCCTAATATTTAGATAGGTCGTCAGATACCTATGCCTATCTGTCTATATATCCTTTTGGATTAACGAAAATCAAAATGGCCTCCACTTGATGAAGCAGAACAATTTTTAGCGACATTTCTAGCAAGACTGGATCGTGAACTACTTTAAGGTATAATATTTATCTGACTTTTATAGGCTTCTTCGAAGTCGATAAAAGTCAGATAAATCTTCATCTGAGATTCTGATGCCTCCTCGAGAATGACATGTATGGGATATTGTTGACCTGAGCACAAACCAGACAGTTCCTTGCGTAGTAGAGAATCTAAGCCCTTAGACAACATATCCAAGATCATTTAGAAGAACACTTTTGAGGGAATCGAGAGCAATACTATCTGTTGTATGATTTAATTCACAAAATTCAATATCCATATTATATAGTAAGTATGAATTTGAACATATAACTTTTATAGCGAAGTATATAATTGTCTAATGATAAAGTTTTAAAAAAAATCAAAACCACAGTCAGTGGTCATCTACATTTCTACACTAATATAATAAAGAGGTAAAGTTTGTTTTTTTGTTTTTTTGTTTGTAGGGGGTAATCTCTGGAACTACTGGTTCGATTGGAAAAATTTTAGCAACAATAGAAAGCTACTTTACTCCTGAGTGACATAGGCTATATTTTATGTACGCGGGCGAAGCCGCTGACAAAAGCTAGTATTCTATAGAAAACTAATTCAACTAATTCGACACCGCTCTGCAAAGAGTTTGTTGGATTAACGTGGGGTAAGTGTAACCATCTTTTCCACTGGGTCTTACCCAAGTAAGTATTATTGGATTTAAATACGAAATTCTTCCTTCACATAAAACTTTTCTTAACTGTAAGTGTATCATTATGACTCACAAAATCTTTTGCGAACATTTTAATGAGATTCGTCTACATGATTATTATATCGCCTACAGGTCTGTAGTGTCCTAGAAAACCATTAAAAGTTTCTTTTAAGTAATTTTATTGAACGTTATGTTATTTATTTATTTATTTAAACTTCATGTACAGTAGTGGTACATAGGCGGACTTAATACTACAAGGCATTCTCTACCAGTCAAGGTTGTTATTCAAGATTTGTTATATTTTAAACAGACTTCAAAAAAGAGTCAAAACTAAAATTATCGAAACTATTTCGTTTTATTAATATTGAACACTTTTCTAGACATTTAATAATTCAATCGACTATTATTATCATCTATGCTCCATTGTTCGTAAAGACAAATATCTATTTCGCTGATCCGCTTACGAACATTCATTCATGGAATCGATATAAAGCTACATCGTCATTGGGTGAATTTTTTTCCCATAAAAATACGCGGTTCCTTTAAGATAAGCCACAACGACGTGGTGGGAAGCCGCACGGAAAAACTAGCCATAAAAATAAATAACTTTTACTACAGATTAGCAGGCACTCCATTTATGGATGAAACAGGATATATTATACACTGAGTTTTCAAGTTTTGTCACATAATAATGGCTTATATAATGTCGATGACGGTGTGAGAAGGTGTGAGAAGGGATATGAAAGAAAGAGGAGTTAGTGATAGCGAGACGGGTGACAGGACAGAGTGGAAGAAAAAGACATATTGCGCCGACCCCAAATAAAACGGGACATGTAACATGTCCGCTCTGTGAGTTTTTCGTCCAAAGTTGGATATGCAAGTCACATATGGACACATATTAGAGATGCATAAATGAGTTTATATAATAATAAAATTGTTGACAGAATAACACCGGCTTTAGACTCTTGTTACTAATAAAATTAAACTGAGAACAGTGGTGGCCTTGTGGTAAAGGCCCCGATTTACGAGTTGTAAGTCGCGGGTTCAAACCCAGCCAGGCGCTTTACTTTATGTTATTCAATTCATAACTACTACTGTCAAAACGGTGAAGGAAAACAACGTGAGGAAACCGGCATGTCCTATAACCAAAAATTTGAAGACATATGACGTCTTATGACGTCTACCAATTTGCACTCGGCCCGCGGGCTGGATTATAACCCATTCCCTCTCCTAGAGAGGGGACCTGTGTCCCAGCTGTGGGAACATTAATTAAGCTGATGATTTGTAGCGTAAAACAAGAAGTGTGTGAAGAAGCAACTTTGCTTTGTACTATGTAGTGATGATACATTACCAAAATACTATTATTGTCTTCAAAGGTCACATCTGTTTTGACGGCGCCGTCTATCGGAAACTCAAACAAAACGAGTCAGAACACGAACTGAGCATTTTACACAGCGACGGCCGAAGACAAACTTTGAAGAATAATATTTAAAGGGTTAGAGATTTATTTGAAAATTGTTTACTTAAAACTTGGGGTTAAAGGGTTTTCCCCCCGTTGAAGCACCGGGCATTTGGAGCCTCAAAATTTGGGCGACGACGAGTATTGTGTAGATCGTCGTCTGAAAGAGATATCAATAAGATTAATGGAGCCTGACACGCCCTGACAGTCTGAGTGGAATTAACTATTTGATGATTTCCCATATTAACTAAAAAAGGAACTTTAGCACGTGTTTTTACACTTCCTCGATCGCGGTAAAAGAATTTATGGTGGACAAAATCATCCAATGACAAATCCTGATCTTAGGCGGAGCGGGAAACATTGTCAGACTTTTGCTGACTAAACACCCCATCCCGTTCCTTCTTTGCTTTCCGCACCGGGACCAAGCCTTCCTTTAAGAAAGAGACCCTGGGCCCCAGTAGGTTTCGAACTTTTTGCAGATTATCAGTTTTATAAAATCCTATACACTCAAAAACCTTTGCCTATAGTGAAGCAAATATCCCGTACGATTTGATATACCTTAAATCACGTTTACATTAACAAAATAAATATAAAAACACGAGCCAAAGACACTTCTTTCAGAATACATTTATTTGAAGCAAAAATTTTGTAAATAAACAAATGCAAAAATCCAATCGAACATGCCTATCGCATTTCAAAGTTTGTTTTTCGAATCACAGAACCATGCTCTTGGAAATTGAATCGGAGTTCAATGTCTTGCTAAATTCAAATACAAATAAAATCAATTTCGATATCAAAGTTATTTATAAATAGAAAAAGATTTATAGCAACCCAAGAAATTAACTTACTTTAAATATTTTATATCCATCCCAATGTGATTCACGACATGTCTGTAACATATCAGATGAGATCGAGTCCCATTAAACGCAAGGCGACATCATGGCATGAGCTGGTCAATTACCGGAGGGACTGACTTGCAATGGGTGAGGACAGACGTGTGTGGAAAAGGGAGGTCTTCGCTCAGCAGTGGTACATAATGGGCTAATTAAAGAAATCCAAGAAACAAGGGGAAGGATTCATTAATCTGAGGAAGGTTCTAGATTGACTATCGCATATCGGAAGACGCGTTGGAAGGCCTCCCAGAAAGTGAATCAATGAAGGACGCGGGAACCCAATGGATGCGAGACCCACAGATTTGTTATGGGCACACTTGAGAAAAATTTAAGTTCAACATTGGAGGTTTTTTAAAAGAAAACATCATATTTATTTATAACTAGCTGCTGCCCGCGACGTTGTCTGCGTGAAAGCTCTACAGCACCAAAAATACCTAATATGGCAGTGTCGGTATAGCATTATAAGTAAATAACTTTTAAAATAGCATTGCATCAGCCTTATAAAGTTCCCGCTGCTGGGACACAGACCTCCTTTCTAGGAGAGGGAATGGGCCATAATGGATTATCAATTACCAATCCGTATTGCACTCGCATGGTGGACCACGCGAGTCCAATATGGATTGGTGGATGACACAATATGTCTTCGATTTTTGGTTCTAAGACATTGACAGTCACAGTTTCCTCATGATGTTTTCCTTCACCGTTGAGCAGTGGTTATGAAATAAATTACACAAAGTAATGCGCCTGGCTGGGTTTGAACCCCCGACCTACAACTTGTAAGTCAGATCCTTTACTACTTCGCTATCACTAAGTCGGAGCCTTTACCACTCCGCCGCCATACTACGATGATAGTTATGCTACCAGAAGCTAAAATGTTTAAGAGAGTCAGGACTGGTGACGCGGGAGCAAGCGACATACAGTTGCCCGCGTAAGAGATAACTCGTTCTGAAGTTGACACCCGCTGCACTCAGTGTCTGCCCTTGCGACTTATTGATGGTCATCTCGAAGCAAACACTCACGGGGAACTGTACGCGCTCAAAGTGGAACGGGAAGTTATGAGGTGCAAATACTGCCTCGCCTACTCCACAACCCGTAAGAATTTTTGCTTCAAAGGTGTGTCTGTGCAGCGAGATGACTTTAAGACGAGTCTCGTTACACCACTTTGGAGGAGATAGGTACCGAAGATGCATAATCGGGACTCCGACTTTCAGCTTGATGATATGCGCTGGAAGTCCACTTGCTGGCTGGGAGTTCAAAAATTCCACGGGATAATGTGTGGCGTCATCTTGCTCGACGACAGTGTTTATCGAGGTATAGACCACTACATTTCCCTCAATTTCCTAGAGAATGTATTCGTTAATTGCTGCAGCCTGATCATTTTTGGAAGTCAAAATGGCCCGCTCACACACCCAAGAATTCTGCTGGTGCGGTAAACGACCGATGTCCCCGTACACACAGCACATGAATTCTTCTAAGCTGGCTAACGCTGTATCGAGAGACTCTTGAAGTACCTCCTGTCCACCTATCTCGCAGTGGGCTTTGACTTGCAGCGGACTTTGGCAGAGGCCATGATCCGGAGCGAAGAAGAGTGGCAGGCGGGCGCCTCCTTCTGCGAAGCAGTAATGCTAGCGGCTAAAAAAGAGTAAAGGCAAAAGCAAAGGCGCTCAAGCTGCAGCCACCGCAGCCGTATCTCCTTTCCCGAATTCTGGCCACAGTAGGAGCGGGCTTGCGACCGCCGAGCAATGGGTAGCTCTCTGTCCACCCATTCGATAACCGTCGGGACTGGGCCTAAGTCGTCGACCGCGCGCACTGTTCCCTGCGCCTCAAGCAGTCATAAGTAACTGTAGAAGCCTAGCAGGGCCGAAGCCTTCTGGGGGTAAGGGTAGATGTTAAAGCGGAACACCGGGACCCTGGAACTAAGGCAAGAAGGAACGGTGGGTTGTTTAGTCAGTACGAGTTTGTGCATTGCTGCCGAGCCGAGCTCTCATATTAATGGTCAAGCGTAGCGCACAAACTCGTGACTACAATGAAGATTGTTTCAACGTAGCAATCGGGAAGCGTTTGCCCGAAATCGCCACTGAACAAACTGTGACACCACCCATCAAATGTTCGTTCCCGCGGATGTCCTGCAGGGTTCTGTCCTCGGTCTCAACTGCCTTCCTGTTGGCCATCGTAAGCTCATCCCAAACGATCAGAGAGCAATCCTTAAGCACGTGTCCCTTATCGCTGTTACGTGACACACCACAAACAGGTGATTTGCACTCTCTAAATCGATAGGAATTTGAACATGGCATGTGCTGTCTTGCCTTGCCACCTGGAAGCAGTATGGCAGTGATTCCCGACGACGCGACAGCAATAGCAATATTGCCTTGCCTCCTGACCTCTGCAAGTATGCTATGTTTTTCCTGTTCCAACAGGAGCAACCCAAAAAAAGCATTTTACCCTGGTTTTGCACAACACTTTCAAGGTTTTTGCTCTGAAGAAAACTCTGTCTCAGCGTTCTACTCTCGATTTCCATACTCTTGATGCGGTGATGATTTGGGAGCTGGTAATCCATATTCAATCAGTGGATTGCCGCCGATAGAAATGTCCACATCTTGAAGTGAACTGAGACAGGTGTTCAACACACGATCATCAGTTACATCGACTTCGTCTCCAGTAGCACGCCTCAAAGCTCGCAGAAAATCTTCAGAAAGATGATGGCGATATTTCAATGAACATAACTTTTTTTAATAGTCTTGCTCAACTCTGATCAAGATTTTGAGGGTTTTTTGGGACTTGAATTTTTCAAAATTTTCTTGCCCTATATACACCGTTAAATTTTAGTCGTTTTAATCCCTTGGAGGATCGATTCAGTACATGAAAGACTATCGATTGGTAAAGTTAGAATAAAAAAACAAAGTACTTTTTTTTTAAACTCGAATTAATTTACGCATGTTCTAAATTGATTTCTTTAAGTAAACGTCAGCTGGGCGAGTTCAATGACCTGTAGGTAGTTAGTACGCAACGATCGACAACTACCTACAAGGTCAATGACTCGTTTACTTAAAGAAATTAATTTCGTAAATGCGTATATCAATAAGAGATTTAGAAAAAAAGTACTTTATTTTTTTATTTTATCTACACAAATCGATAGTGTTTCATGTACTGGATCGACCCTCTTCGGGATTAAAACGACTAAAATTTAACGGTGTATTGCCCTGTGCGATAAGACCGCCCATTGTACACTTAATTTTTGTATTTGTATATCCTGTCCACATTATGAGGTGTACAATAAAGCTTATAATAAATAAATAAATAATATACGATACCAGTTTTAGGAAGAAATATGCATTACCATCTATGAATTTTAAGAATAACTAACTACTAACCTTGCCAACATGATCAAATTTAAATTATTAATATAGGTACAAAAATTGTTGACATGTAATTTGATTTGATTTTATGAAATGAAATAGATGGCGCTGTTTTAAAAATTTCTTTATACTACTACATTAAAATATGTTTCTCTGCCCAAGTTACTTAAATGGCGTAGTTTTTAAAGTGTAAAGCCAGATAATAGCATTACTTACTCAAAAACAACATTTAAATATGTGTCGTTAGATTAAACACTGTCACAGAATGCGTAAGAAAAATAAATATTCACAACTCCTCCCCCGTAAGTGATAGCGTGATAATATGTAGTCCCAAGAGGACACAAATTTCCGTGCAACCGTTGTCCTTTTTGTGTCTGTAATTGCGGTAGACGGAAAGTAAAAATAATATTATTTTGTTAATGTAATGTTTTCGTTTGTACTTATTTGAGTCAGTAGATGTCGTTGTACGTATATAAATAACATTGAAACGTTATTTAAGATTAGGTTGCGTTGCAAAATAAATACGTTAGACCGTTGGAATAAGATATTTCATATAAACATGGAGAACGCCGTTTCACCATTAAAGAGATAACCCACATTTTTTAGTAAAACGAACCAACCACTACCTAAGATATTTCCCTAAAAATAAATAAGTAACATTTGCTCTGTTTAGGCTTGTTTTTTTTCATTTCTAATTCCCAGTTGTGAGTAAATTCGACCGCGCAGTAAGACTAAAAAAATGCACATCATTACCATCTATGAATTTTAAGTATAACTAACTGCTAACCTTGCCAACATGTTCAAATTTAAATTATTAATTTCCAAAAAGTGTTAGCATGTAACTTGATTTGATTTTTGTGTATTCTCATAGATGGCGCTGTTTTAAAATTGTCTTTATACTACTAATATTCATTAAACTATGTTTCTTTGCCCAAATTACGTTGTTTTGAAAAATTAATAATAGGATTTTTTATTATTTACCTAAATAAGTTTACGTGCCAAGTTTCAAGTTAATTAACCCAAGGAATAAGATTCTCCCATACAAACTTTAACATCCCCTAAATCTTGCACTGAGGGTACTACTGAAAAAACAAATATGCCGTCCTTGATAACTTACTTAGGGTAATATTTGTGCTAAGTTTTGAGTCGATCGGCCCACGGAAAAAAAAGTTACACCCTTGCCACCCTTTAAATTCAATATTGCTTACCTCCCATAACTTACGGCGTGATAATATGTAGCCTAAAGCCTTCCTTGGTTTACAAGGAACATTTTTGCTGATTTTCAAATCAATCTATCCAGTAGTTTTGGCGCCAACCCGTACCATAGGCACAGAAAAACAGACAAACAGACAAAAATTCTAAAAAGTCACTTTTTGTCATCAGTTACGTTTTTCTAACAAAACCTACTCATTTTTTCCAGAAAATTCTCAATGTACAGTTTTTCTTTCGTTACTGTTTTATTATATGTATAGATAAACATTTCAATACAATTTTAAATATAATATATAAAAAAAAAATTAAATATAAACTTAACTAAAATAAATATTTACACCAAACCTAACTATGTACATATAATACAAAAACACAATACTCAAGCGTCGAAATATTTCTCCACATCGCCGTCATCTGGAAACGTGCCCAGAAGACTGGCAGCATTGCCACGTTGGATGGCAATGCTAATTCTTTAGATAAAATAATGATAAAGACTAATTTAGTAAAAATAAGCAAGTATTCGAGTAACAATGAGTAGCTCGTTGCCCAGTCGACTGGTAACAGTCCAGACCGAGCCCAACTGCTCCCGCGCGCCTTATGTACTTGTCAGCAAACTGAAGGGGCCAAGGATTGATTCGAAAGCGTAACACCAGGACTCTGGGATTAAGGCAAGGAAGGAATGGAGTAGGTTGTTTAGTCATTAAAAGTTGACATTGTTTCCCGCGCCGCCCAAGGCCAGAATTCGTCATTGGATGATTTTCACCTACCATAAAAAAAAATGTATTCATAGTTATATTCGTTATTTGACATCCCCAGTTCTAGCCGAAGTATTGTTGGAGTCAGTTCTCAACTTCATTCGAATGCAATAACTGGATTTGCAGTTTGCACTCTATTGCATTTTAAAATACGAATACATTGTTATCCTTCTCTTTTCATTTCGTTCAATTGTTTTTCCAATAGCATTGCCGTGCAGCGAAAATTCGCATGCAGCTTTGCCATCGCTGTGATCGCCTTGATACCGATTGGCTCCGACCGACACCATTCCAACTTGGTATTGCCATTGCAGTAAATAGAATTCTTAATATTACTATTCAATTCAATCAGCAACTGTGTTGAATGTATCTTTACCGAGCAATAGTGTACGTAATAAGATCGTAAATAAATTTAAAGCAAAAAAGTTTGGCTGTTTGCTATGCACGGTTACTGTTTGCTATGACTATAAGCTATCCCTCACGTTTTTGATTACTGTTATGTGACTCATGGCTCATACCGTGATGTTATATCTTCGAAACGTAGGTGCTTACAATGGACCTCATAAGAAGACTCAAAGTTACCCAAAAGGCAATGGAAAGGGAGAACTTGGAGTTTCCTTTCGTGATCGAATTAGAAATTAAAATATCCGCAAGCAAACCAAGTTTGCTGACGTATCACGAAGGAAACACCAAACTTAAGTGGCCATGGGCAGGGCGCATTGCACGCAGAATAGACGGCCGTTGGGAGAGGCGCAGCGTTGGAAGGCCTCCCACAACGTAACGTGGTCAGAGTTGCTGGAATCCGATGGATCTGACACGCACAGGACCAGCCGTAGTGGCGACGCTTGAGGGAGGCCTATATCCAACACTTGATGTCTTTGGGCTGGAAATTCAAAGTAAAATAATGTCCATGTAATGTTAGTACAGCCTTTATGTTATAGTCTTCCTCGATAAATGGGCTATCCAAAATTGAAATAAATTTCCAATGCGAACCAGTAATTCCTGAGATGACATATTATTTTATTATATATTGTATATACAACTTTGAAGTACCAATAAAAATAGGACAACTGATTTACACAAGCGAGCATAACCTACAATTGGGTTTCAAAGCAAATATATATGCGGAAAACGTCTCCAAACAAATTACTGGCGAATAATTCTGGTCACTCAGATATTCCTGTGCCACGGGCATGTCCGAGTGGCCAGAAATAGCCGTTAGCTAGACTAGACTAATTAGAGATAATATGCCTAATAAGGTCATGTGGATGGTCGCCTGCCCACACATCAGCTATCCCGTTCTTCATTAGTATCTACGGTAGTTATTCGTCAAGATAACTTAATTCATAATCACGTACACAGAACCTACAGTTTCTCCGAAGATGTTGCTGAAATTTAGTCAGGACACGTACGCTGGGTAATCGACATCAAGCTTATGAATTGTCCAATAAACAAGTCCATGAAGCTCCTTGCATGAAGTCATCAGTAATACCACCTACTTAACGTTAATCTAAAATAAAACCGCGCCGCGGCCACGCTCACTGTAGGGTGCCGTAATTTCCTGTCCGTCAGAAATTTTTCACAATGAAAAGAACTCTTGAACTACGACTTCAGCGCCATCCCATGTATAAATTAGTAACCCAATTTCCCAAATGATTTAATTTAATTTTGTTAAACCATTTTTGGTATTCAAATTTGTTTAACTCTGTCCACTAATAAAACATGCGATTAAAACATTAAAATTGATGTGTTACAATATTCCTGGCAGGCACAAACGATATTTGTAAATCGAATAAAATGGCTCAGAATGTGAACAGCCTATGTATACTCGTATACATAAATTGAAAGTCGTGCGATGAGCGGCAAACGATTAAAAAGCCAGGATAAAAATGTGACTATGTGTCTATGTGTACTATAGACGTATATGCATGTATATGTACCTATATGTTGTGATCAGATCACAGAAATTTATCACTTCATGATATGGCCAAGTAAAACTGGCCAGATCGTTTAAAATGATACAGTTTGATGATATTTCTATCCCCGTTTATTACACCTCCTTCCTACATCAATGATATGGCCAAACGGGGAATGATATTTCTTCACATGCTTTAAATATCATTTATACATCATTTCAAAAGATTAATTTTTGAAATTCTCAACTTCTTATGATTACACTGCGTTACAAATGAAAAAAAAAATTGAGTACCCGCTTTGAAATGTCATGTTTTCTTATGAATACTTATAGTTTATTAAAAATACATACAAAATTTCCATTCATCACGTCTCATTTTTCTTCCATAAGAATGTGCCAAATTTTACTAAAAAATTAAATGCTAAAACATATTGTAAAGAAAATTAGTTAAATCAACCAGATTTTTTCACATTAACCAAGTTTAATTTTATCATTAAGGTTAAAAAAAAAAACATTATAAAAAGTTTTAACACAAAAGATCGCAAAACTTTAACTTTTTCTTTTGTGCTTTGAATGATCTTCTCGTTTTAAACGCCAGCAGTAATCGCCTAGCATAGTTGTGTCCCAACGCCCTTGAAATCGTTCTTCAAGCTTCTTTACATCCTGGTGGAACCTCTCACCTTCCTCATCACTAACTGCACCAAGATTAGATGGGAAAAAAGAAAAGTGAGAATGAAGGAAGTGAATTTTTAACGAAATTCTGCTACCCAACTTTTTATATGCTTCTAACATGTCGTCAACTAGCTTTTTCGCCCCTGCGGTTCCCTAAAAACCCTTTAATAACTGCTTGCAGCGATAAGCAGGCATCAAGTTCCTTGTCAGTAAGCTTTTTCTCAAAATTTGGGTCTTTCATCAATATGGTAATAGAAAAAATAATTTGGCATGTACCTCGAAAACTAGACGTGATAGATACCACATATGTTTGGAACATTTAATCTGTGACTCATTAGCTATTCATTCCAGTTAACACTTACGTGGGTACCAAAATCATGTAACGCAGTGTTATTATTTTAAGTAACCAGAGACATCATAAATAATTGATTTTCATGCGAAACAATTCAATGCGGTTCTCGCGAATTCAACGCGACACGGCGCGTGTGGCATAGTCCTTCGTGCGTGACAAGTAACCGATTCAACCATTTATATAAATGAAGTCACTGCATCGCAAGAGTTTGCCTTGAATGATTGCCTACAAAGGACACCACTTCACAAACGAATTGTTATTGAATCGGTTTGCTCACGTACAATGAAAAACGCAGTGTTGGAAGGCCTCCCACAAGGTGGACCGAAGACCTGAGCGTCGCGGGAATGCGGTGGATGTAAAACACACAGGACCGTTCGTTATGGTGACACTTGGGAGAGGCCTATGTCCAAGAGTCGACGTCCTTCGCCTGAAATGAGAGGTTTGCTCACGTTGGGTCCTGGAAACGTTCAGCGCCGAACAAAAGTCGAGGTGACTTGACGTAGCATTTTGAAGAGCATCAACAAAGTACGAAACCATTTATTATTTTATTATCTGTAACCTGAACCTTATTTATATCACTCTCACTATTCGTATCAAGAAACACTTCAAGCAATAATATGAAAGAAATATGGTAAAGGCTGTTTTTTTTTCGGTTAAGTGGAAAATCATATAATAAGTTTTTCCTTTCAAGAGCGGGAAAGGCGAGAGGGCATGTCAGACTTTTACTGACCCCGGTCCGGCTTCTGAAAGGTAGGTCCGTCCCTAGTATGAAGGCTAAGAAGGAATATAGGGTGGGTCGTTTAGTCAGTAAGACTCTGAAACTGTTTCCCGGTCCGCCCAAGGGCGGAATTCTTCATTAGATGATTTTTCCCACCACAAGAAAAAACTTTTACTGACTTTTAGTCAGTAAAGTCTTTTGTCCATTTCTACGTTCTGTCTTTGCCTTCGCATTCAAACGACGGGGTTCCCTTTCAAAAGCCAACCCATGGAGGTGTACTATATTTAGAACACCTTGGTTTACTTGTGTCATATTCTAGGGTAAAATCCTTAAAATATGACACAAGCATTATCTTAAAAAAAAAGAAGTATTCTTTTTGCAGCAGCCCTAAAAATAACATGAAATCCTTGTATATTTTGAAACAGCAATCTATTTCAATACAAATTATCGTCCACATAGGTAGGACAGGCTGTTCCACATTGCATTGTACACTGTCGAGCATTTTAATGGGCACCACAAATTGCCCTGAGTGCCTCCACTGTACAATGAATAGCGAGTGTCTTTGTGTATGAGAGCTGTGTAGGCCTCCCATGTGAAGTACAGTACACTTCGACCATTTTAATTGACTAATTTATACAGACTTGCTATGAATAAAAAGAGGCTGTAAGTATTTATTTATTGGCCTTTTTTTCGATTTTGTGAAAAGAAATGAAAGAATCTGGCCTATGTTGTTGTTTAGTAAAATTGCATTTGTTCATAGAAAAAATTATTTAATATTGCCTAGATACTTTGTATAATGTATTTAATGTTAATTAAATAATTATGAAATGCTCTCAAAACGGTGAAGAAAAACATAGTGAGGAAACCGACATGTCCTAGAACCAAAAATTCGAAGACATGTGGCATCCACAAATCTGCAAAGGGCCCGCGTGGCGGAGGCCTGCGTCCCAGCAGTGGGAACATTAAAACGGCAGATGATGATGATGATGATGATTAGATAGTTACAACAGTCTTTTACCTCAGCCCCCCTAGCCAAGTTACGATCGTTTCATTAACGTCAAACGCTTGGAATTAGCCATGCTTTTCAGTGCTCTGACCACGTTACTGCGCCTTGAGACGAAGTCAGAACAAAGGAATTGGAGCGTGGCGAACTCACAGCGTTTTAAGCTAACGAAACGATTGTAACTTGGCTGAAAATATAAAAGTTATAAAAACCGTGGCCTAAAAACAAAAAGAAGCACACCGCTGGAGGCGCGGAGAGCGCATTTGAAGACAACAATCAATACATATTATAAAACAAAGTTGCATAAATCCTATGTAGGTATGCTTATATCTTTTTTACGCAACGGATTTTGATGCGGCTTTTTTTAATAGATAGAGTGATTCAAGAGGAAGGTTTATGTGTATAATACATGCATAATATTTTCAATATTAGTACCCGTGCGATGCTGGGGCGGGTCGCTAGTTTAAAGCAAACCTTAACTGTCTTGACATACGATCTACAAACACTCGCGCGCATGCTCTTGTAGTAGCTTAAAGGAGCTCCGAGCGCCGCATGCGAATTTTTATCTGTAGACCGTATGTTAAGGTACATAAGGTTTATATTAAATTGCTGTCTTCAATTGCACTCCGCCGCGCCTCCAGCGGTGTGCGCTGGGCCTAATTAATCAATATTGTGGGAGACTGGTGCCTTATATAGGCTCAAAGTCTGTATTTCAGGTTTTTTTTTATGGTGGGAAAAATCATCTTATAACGAATCCCGCCCTAAGGCGTAGCGGGAAACAGTGTTAGACTCTTACTGACTAAACGTCCCACCCCTTTCCTTCTTAGCCTGAAGGCTAGGTATGAATACAAGGGTCAGACCTTCCTTTCAGAAGCCGGACCGGGGCCCCAGTGGGCTTCGGCCCTGCAGTTGCACCTCTTCATTTGCTGACAACTCCTTGAGGCGCGCGAGAACAGAGCGCACCGTCGTCTACTGGCTTGGTCCGGGCACCCGAACCAACCTGACCCGAACCCGAAGACAACCGAAAGGCGAGCTACCCATTGCTCAGAGTCCGCAAGCCCGCACCTACGGTGGTCGAAAATCGGGATCGAAATCGCGGCCGGTGTCTGGGACGTGAGCTCCGTTGCTTTATGCCGTCGGCCTCCTCCTTTGCTAGCGTTACTGCTTCGCAGATGGGGGCGACCGCCTGCCACTCTTCCTCGCTGCGGACCATGGCTTCTACCAAGAACTCACATAGGTGATATGCTCTGTTCTCGCATGTAGTGCGCACGGTTCAAGGCAAGGCGTGCACGCTATGGGAATTCTGTTACATTGCATGTTACATTGCGACAACGTAGACAGTAAATTCTTTCATGACGTGAACACGTTACGTAACACTCTGTACCTTAAATAAAAGTTTGCCGAGCGACACTTGGATAGTTTAATCCACAACTTTAATTTATTATCATTTTGCTAGACGAACTTTTGAACTGAGTGAAAAGTATTTCGTATTAGGTACAGCCTTATCTTTATAACAATACCTATAAATTATCTTGTTTTGGCAGGATTTTAATTAATGGCACAACACTAAGCTGTGTGTTGTTCAAGTTATTTTTGGATACATTGTGTAGAACAATACCTATGATACATTGTATACAAGAAAGAATTCTCTACATTTTCAGTATTTTTTTCTTTTCTCCATTACATAAATATTTGTTTAATCGAGAAAATAATATGGCTTCTATTAATCTAATTAATATTTCTTCTATTAATAGATTTTTTCATATAAAGGACACTCGTTTCATTATCTTAAGTAAATAAGGGGTGAATTTTAGAAAATCTCTTTTCATGCTCCTTAAGTCACAAAAAGAAAGTGCAAAATATTATAACACTATCGATGTGTGAAGATAAAATAAAAAATAAAATATTTTTTAACTCGTTACCCGCAAAAGTGACTCTATGGAGCGTCTAGTTATACAGGGTAGAGTCGAAGGCACGAGACCGCGTGGTCGTTCACCGACACGATGGACAGATACCATCAAATCTGTCACCAAGATCCCTGTGATAGAATGCACTCGCCAGGCAACCAACAGGGAGCGATGGAGAAGAATCGCCAAGGCAGCGATCGCACCTGATGCACCAGTGGGCGACCCTACATGACCACGACCACTATGATAAGAGTGTACGACTAAGAAGAATTTTTTAACTCAAATTAATTTACTCATGTATGAAATTATTTGTTTAAAATAACAATAGCTGAGCAAGTCAACTACCCGTAGGTACGCAACGACCGACCACTACATACAGGTCATTGACTCGCTCAGCTGATGTTTACTTAAATTAATTATTTTCATACATACATACCTATACGAATTTCTGAAATATGAAACCTAAATCCTATGTGCCTCATTACTTCTAAAAACCCTGTTTCAAAAAAACTGTTTCAAAATACAGACCAACTTAAAAAATATAGATACATATAAAATAATCTATCCGAAAAATAAAAAAATCCAGCCAAGAACTTGCGGCGGGTTAGGAATGAAAGAGAGGTCTTACTCGCTCGACATAAAATTTATAATAAAAGTAAGACACTCTGAAATAATAATCGACAACAACATAACTAAGCAATCCAAATTTGAATAATTTTGAGTGACAGCAGTTTTTCAATAATGTAATCAAAGTTTACTTTGATACTAAAACATCCTCTTATCTTTACGCTCTATTGGTTCAGGAGCGTTTATCCTACAAATGGATATTCATAGAAACCTCCTTTTGTGGACCTGTGATCCTTTTTTGTCCGGTCTGTGTACCGTGTACTCAAAAAACGGCACTGACAGTTTGATTTTTTTTTAACACTAACCCCGTGTTCCGATGACATCAGACGTAATACGTCAAAAATAGCTTGATGTATGTGTTAACGGTAATTCGGAACGCGAGGTAAGACGCCGTTTCTGCTGCAGCTAGCAGTGATAATTTTTAAAGTTTATAATTTGTATTTGGCTAAATTGGTTTTGAATATAGATAGATCTATAGAATTTTATTCTTAAACTAATTAAACTATGATTATATTTTATTAAGGTTGATATATGTTTAATTAATTTAAACACGAAATGAATCGGTATTCAATTACGATACTTAATCACTAAATAAGTAAACACATCTCTCATGATGGATTAATAAAATAAAATATTAATTTCAAAACAAACCCAAAACAAAACTTTTATTAATTAAGATTCAATCCCAAAATTAAATATGCATTAGGATTAGCACCTGTCTGACTGCAGGTAAGAAATTAACAACGCGGCCCAAACATAACACAGAAATTAACATAAATCGGATTATTCTAAGAAAAACTCTGTCGTATTAACAAAGACGTGAAAGTAATCAAGAAAATTTAAATTAAATTAGCGGCTGAAAGTCATTAAAGCACCAAGACACCGGTTAACTGGGACCCGACGAAAGCCGAAGTTGTACGAAGTCTTCTCGGCCACTCGGTTATTTTATAATCGAAGCTAAACAAAAATAAAGTTGTCTAAAGAAAAGTTTGAAGGTGGCGGAGACTTTATCGGTGTAAGTGAAAAATGGTGAACAAGCATTTTGTATCTATCGTGATACATAAATGATAGAAGTATATAATTATATTCAGTAATTTGATAGCTAGGGACAAAATTCGGTTGTCATAACTATACTATTGTATTATATTACATTAGGGATAGTTCTATTCTGTTATGTCCCATAATTTAATTGTTTGAGATTCGAGCGCGAAATAGATCGTGATGATAATTTTTTCGAGACATCATGTCTCGAAAACAAATTTACTGGCATATTTTTACACAATGAAATTTCTAGACAATTTTTTCTAGAATCCTCATATTAAATATATTTCAGTTTGAAGTTTATAAGATTACGTATATTCTGTCAACATTACCTACAAACCTCCTCATTAATAAAAAAAAACGCATGGCGGAGCGGGAGACAGTTGAGTGTTAGACTCTTACTGTCTAAACAACCTACCCCGTTCCCTTGATCTCATGAGCCTGGGACACTAAACCTATAGTTAGGTTAGGGAGTACCCTAACCTAACTATAGGTTTAGTGTCCCAGGTTTTTGTATAATGTAGGTAGTAACCTACATTATACAAAAACACAATACACTCAGGTGTCGAATGTCATTTAATCAAGATTTATGTAAATGGCAACATTAAGAGTTCAGTTTTGCCAAAAAGCATGAAGTCAAGCCAGCAAAAAAAAAGCGAAGCCACGATTATTATCGTAAAAAATCGAGTTTCAACGACGGATGATTTTTTTTACAATACTTTTATTGACCATTAACATGATTTTAAAAAATAATGGTATAGTAGTTCGTAAGTGCAAATCATGATGACATTTATGTATGTACTTAGCAGTTGTTCTTGGTATACCTTCACTTTATTTTACACCAAGTTAACAATATCGACGTTGTGGACTAAACGCGAGCCTATCTTTTTTTAAAGATAGACTCGCGTTTGATGACTTGGTCAATAGCGGAGCACGCTTTCCTATAGGTCGTTTTTTAATCCTAGACTACGATTTGACAACTTAAAATGTTAAACTCCAGAAGATTGGAAACATATTTTTCTAGAGTATGACATCTATGAGTATGACATTCTGAGTTGTCAAATCGTAGTCTAAAATTTAAAAACGAACTATAGAAGTAACTTATTTACTCTTGACTTAAAGACAAGAAATACAGTCTCCACTAGAGAATTCAATATCTAACCGTACCTTAACTTTTTGAATACCGAATATCACCTATCATTATAGTCCATCCTAAGGTTGTCTGTCAGAGATTGCCCTGTGCGATAAGACCGCCCATTGTACACTTAGTTTTTATATTTGTATATCCTGTCCTCATTTTGGTGTGCAATAAAGTTTAAAATAAATAAATAAATAAATAATAAAGACAATAGGTGTGCTAACGCCGGCGTACGCTTGGGGCTCAGAGTTTGAGTAAAGAGTTTGAACTAAAAAAAAAATGGAATGTGTTCGGACTTTCGGAGTGAAAATATGAGGGTCTGTAAGACGTATGATGTTGTCATTTGCAATACAATGCTCGCCTCTCCAATGCCAAATAAAGTCAAACAATTGTTTGAATTACTGTTAAGGTTTTTTTATGGTAGGTAAAAATCATTCAATGACGAATCTCGCTCTTAGGTGGAGCGGAAAACAGTGTCAGACTCTTACTGACTAAACAACCTACCCCATTCCTTCCTTGCCTTATTCCCAGGCCCTGGTGTTACGCTTTCGCATCAACCCTTGACCCAGGAGCCTTCGATAAGGTAGACTATAAGCTTTTGTGTTTTCTATTGGGCGATGTGGTCACTAAGCGACGAAGCCCTTTAATTAAATAAAAAAATATATAAAAAGAAGTCGCTTAGGTCTCACATGTATTTATAATTAGTTTTAAATCGTGATGGCTGGCAACTTCGTCCAACACTTCGGAACAAAGCAACCGTCTGAGCTGCCTCGGATTTCTTCCGCAACAGTTTCAAGTTTCTTTCGTTTTAAACTTGTCTGGTGCGCGCTGCCCGAGATACCTCGAAGACTACTAATGCCTTTAATTCCGAAACGTTAAACCTATACTTGTCGGAATTTCTGGGCTATCGACTTGCTTAGAATTTTTCTTTCAATGTTTTCCGTTTAATAAATGACTCTTAGGATCTGTCCGAGATTTTTTTTGGTAGGTAAAAATTATCTAATGAAGTATCCTGCCCTTGGGCAGAGCGGTAATCAGTGTCAGACTCCTACTGACAACAACAATCTATCCCGTTCCTTCCTTGCCTTGATTATAGGGCCCAGGTAATACGCTTTTGCATCAACCCTTGGTCCTAGGAGGCTTCGACCGGTTTATGTGAAGTTTGCACAAAAGCGATCGAGCTGTTCTTCATTTATCACATGCTTCTGTTGCCGGGAGCGAAGCCGCGGGCAAAACCTAGTAGAGTATAGATTATAATACACGTCGATATTTACTTTTCGGATGAGCACACGATTACTTGAGACAGGCTCTCCCATCTCCATCGCTACTTGAAGTGCAGGCACGTATGTTTGTTTGTTCTCAGTGTTCAAGTCTTTGCTAAGCTGTGATACCAACTGTGCTTACAACTCTGCATAGTTGGAAATCATACGGGATCCTTGTACGACTTACGAAGTGTACCGTGGAGACTTAGCGGGAGTGTGGAACTAATAAAATCTTGTCTTGTACTGACGTTTATTGTGCTTCGATGACAAAGGCCTTGTTCAATGTGTCGAAGTTATTTTATAGGATAAGTTCTCTAGTCTGACAAAACCAGTTGTAAACTGGAATAATATTTTGTATAAGTAGACTTTACGGATGTTGAAATTCTTTTTAAGCAGAAAAAGCTTGATCGATCACAATTTCTGTGGTGTGTAATAGTGTTTTATTTATCTTTATTTATTTATTTTTATTCATTTATCTTCTAATTTGGCTTTAAGACTGATGGCATGGCATGACTCAAGAGTTCTCTCTACAAGAGGAAATGGGTAATCCATTCAGCCAGCCAGTACGGGTTTGTGGATCGGCACGATGTATTTGCGCTTTTGAGAGCAGTGCTGGAATGGATGAAAAAATTACACATAGTAATGCGACTCGTAAGTTGAGCCGTTACCACTTGGCCATCATCTTCTTATTCATCTTTATGTAGGTAGGTATACTCGTATCTCTTTCTATTTATTTAACTTCAATTTGGATAGCTTACCCATGAATTTGTTAGTATTCCTAAGCCAATGTTAGTATAATATAATCGACGCGTTTTTATGTAAATTTTTTACTTGTAAATAATTATTTGCGCGTACGCGTTTTTGTAATAATTTTCTTTCAGTAGTAAAATTAATCATCTTTAAATACATTAAATTTATAAGTCACTACAGCTTTGAACCATTTGGGGTCATGGAGTCCAAGTGCAAATTTCTTTCTTAAAAATATTTTTCGTCGACTGATCCATAATAATACATAAAATAACTTATAATAAGATTCAGACGCCCGTTAATTATAGTTGCCTTAGTAATTTAAAAGAAATAGTAGGATTTTAGAAGCCAATAACACTAAGTAATTTAAAAGAAAAAGTAGAAATTTAGACGCCAATAACACTATTAAAAAGAAGTCAGTTTAATTAACACCCGTTGCAAATAAAACTTCGGTGTGAAAACAAATGACAGCCGTGCAAAAGCATAAACAATCCCTTTTGTTCTCAGTAAGACTCTTGAAGACGTAACTTTATCTAAGGTGTACTCTAGGCAGTGGCGTAGCTACCTTGAGTGGCACCAGGTGCGGAAGTTGGTGGTGTCACCCCATCGAAAGTAAAAAGCAATAAATTTTATATGATAAAGGACATGGATCAGGAGGAGAAGGACAAGGACAGCGTCAGGGTTTTTTGCGGGACTGTCCTAATTATACATAGAGTTGAGCTAGTGCTTGTGGAGGAATCTCAGTTTTTTTTTTTTTGATCTAGTAATTTTTTTTTGTTTGTCGAGAGACCGGGTGGGTGTCACCCCAAAAAATGTGACACCCGGTGTGGCCCGCCTCCGCTGCCACCCGTTTGCTACGCCACTGACTCTAGGTGCCAGCAATAATGAACGTGGCCCTTGGGAAGAATGGTAGACGATGGAAGTAGCCATCAGACAATCGAACATGAAATTCCTTTTCCCCAAACGTGCCGAACCCAGTAATCCTTTGCTTTTATTACAATTTATGTGCATTTCAGCACAGTCTGTCTGTAATTTTAAGCATCTGTAGATGTAAAATGTAGCACCAATGTTTATCGTTAAGGTGAATGCACTTATTAGTTTTATAGTAAGTGTTTTTCTTGTGTCTGGAAGATTTAGTCTTTGAGATGCTAATTTTGGACTTTGAATTTATCGTTGTGTTAACAATAGCATCTTCTTTTTTAAATGGTTTATTCAAGATAATGTGTTGTCTTGGTTAGTATGTTGGCATCATCTGTTCAGTATTTAAAGCTTTTTTTTTTGTTCGCTGCAAGATTTTACCTTTCATAGTCACCGCATAAACAGGAAAGTCGCATTTTACTTTAGGACGCTTGTTTGTTGAAAGTTATTCAGTTATTTATAGTTAATTTTTCCGGCTGCTTGTATCGATAATGTCTATCAGCTACAGATTTTTCAATACCCTTATGTTTGCGATCGGCGGCGGCGATCTCTCGCGCCGGGCCTTGGTAGAGGCCATGGTCCGAGGTGAGGAGGAGTGGCAAGCGGTTGCCTCCTTTTGCGAAGCAGTAATGCTAGCAAAGGAGGAGGCCGACCGTATAAGGCAACGGCGCTCACGCCCCAGACGCTGCTGGGATTCCGATCCCGATTTCCGGCCACTGTAGGCTCGGGCTTGCGGACGGTGAGCAAGGGGCAACTCGCCGTCCGGTCGTCTGGTAATCGCCCAGACCAAGCCTAGTCATCGACGGCGCGCACCTCAAGGAGTTATCAGCAAACCGTAGGGACCCTGCCGAAGGGTCGAAGCCAACTGGGGCCAAGGGTTCGTATTTGAAAGGAAGGCTCTAGCCCTGGTATAGATGGCGATGTAGGAACGAGGTAGGTTGTTTAGTCAATAAGAGTCTGACACTGTTTCCCGCTCCACCGAAGGGCGGGATTCGTCATTGGATGATTTTTATCTACCACAAAAAAAAACCTATAAGTTGCAGATATTTCAATACCCTTATGTTTCATCAGTTGGCTTATAACCTTTATGTTCAAAGGTCACGGTAATTCTTTCGAATAATCCCTCAGACCTAGTACAAAATTAATGAAACGTTCCTAATCATTACGTAATATAAGCTTCGTATATATCAGTCAGTAAAGTATGCCATACGCGTCAGTTATCTCGGCCATATTAATCTAACCCAAGGAGGTAAGGTTGAAACAATTAATGGTTTGTGGTAACGACGAACCCAAGCGGGGTGATACGTACCCGAAGTATGTTGGTTAAGTTGACAAAAGTGTTCGGTATTTGGGGCAGTCAACAACTTAGCAACAGTCAGACTTCAGACATACATGTTGCTTAAGTTTATTTTGAACTAGCTTTTGCGCGCGGCTTCGCCCGCGTGGTTTTGGGGTTTCCGGGATAAAAAGTAGCCTATGTGCTATTCTGGAGTGTATCCTATGCCTGTGCCAAATTTCATTCAAATCCATTCAGTAGTTTTTACGTGAAAGAGTAACAAACATCCATACATCCATACTTATAAACTTTCGCCTTTATAATAGTAGTAGGATTGAAAACTAGGGATGTTATTGATTTGTTGCTAAGTTGTTCGGAAGATTTTGATTGTAGGCAAATCCCTTTACAAATCAGTCTAACTTAGCAAATGCCTACATTCCGTAGGCTTGGGCTTGCGGATGGCGAACAAAATGGCTTGGACGCCATCCTGCCATCCGGTAACAGACGGTTACCATACTACATATAGACGGACGGACCAAGTCCAAGTGGTCGACAGCGTTGCCAGCGCGTAGAGTTTCAAATAATTCATTAATAATTTTAAAATTTAGTTAGAATTAAATTTTTTATTTTTATGAATAGGTTCAGACAAGGCAAATAGTTGACCACATTTGCCGAACCCACAGCCCATTTATATTTGTACTTCGGGCTGTTATCCGTAACTCCACGACCAACGATTTTGCGTAACCGACCAGTCTGTAAAGTCATAATCTCTTAACTTCTATTACAAAGTGAAAAGGTAAACTAAACCTTTACACCCTCCAACAAACAATAAACAAGCCAGTTTAGCAAAGTGGGACAATATCACGGATAAATGTATAAATAAACTGACATATATTTACATACGTCACTCCGCATAACGCTTCAGGGTCATATCTGACATTGTTTACATAGAGATTTTACGTTTTATGTAACATCGGATTGACAAGTCATGTTACATCCCTCGGAACTCAAGGATAAGGGGAGAGTTCGACCTCATAGTGCCACAGGTAAGTATGTCACAGAAGGCACAGTTTTGCACAACAGACTTTTTTATAATAATAATAATGACATTTATTTCAATCATAAGTCCATATTTTGATAGTAATACAAGAAATTTTATAAAGCTATTGTTAATCACAAAGTGGCATCGCTTAGTAACACCAATTTATGGCAGGCCCTGGACGCGACCACCCTCAGTGTGTAGTCGCATCCAGTGCCGCCACATCGGCGAGTCCCAGCGATCCACGAAAATTTATGGTGGGAAAAATCATCTTATGACGAGTCCCGCCCTTGGGTGGAGCGGGAAACAGTGTTAGACTCTTACTGACTAAACCACCCACCCCATTCCTTCTTAGCCTTCATATCAGGGTCGGACCTTCCTTTCAGAAACCGGACCGGGGCATCAGTAGGCTTCGGCCCTTCAGTTGGGCCTCTAGATTTGCTGACAGCTTCTTAAGGCGCGCGGGAACCACAGATTTTATGCCTTGTCTTGAGTAAAGGTGGAAGCTGTTGTTATTAGCTACCAAATAACAACCACAGGCTTACGAGAGAGTGTGTCAGACTTTAACAGACCCATTTCCTTTCACATGAAACTTCCCTTTGAACTTCGGGCTCACAGTAACATTCGCGTCGGTCCTAATGGGCTCCTTCAAGAAGAAGCAGAAGGCAGCTCACCGTCCAAATAGGCCTAGATTTCAATTGTCAGTTCTTACTGACAATGGAGCTGCTTTTCTGCTCGCCATGTGACGGCCTAGACTAACGTAAAACAATACAAAATTGCTCGCTATGAAATTCTCCGCACCCACTTCGCAATTTGCGCTAGGCGCTCGCCGTAGTCAATTCGGTATGGAAGTAATTGGGAGTCTTAGTTGAATGATACTTCCCACTCGCCTTAGCACCCGCACTATTTTCTCACCCTGGCAGAGTCCTAAGTGCCTGTCACTTTGCAAGATATTTTCCAAACATTTTTGTCATCTTTTGTCAAAAGACAGCTAAGCCTTAGTACCCGCACTATCTTCTCACCCTGGCAGAGTCCTAAATGCCTGTCACTTTGCAAGATATTTTTCCAAACATTTTTGTCATCTTTTGTCAAAAGGCGACTAAGCCTGTGGCCGTGTATGCCACGACCACAAGTGACCCACTTACTGTATTATTCATCTGTACTATAGTTAAGGTACAAATGCTTCCGAGGCATATGCTCTAACACGGTTTGTTAGTAGAGTACACAGCATGTGGCTTACCACTTGTGGTTTTAGCTTGCGACCCAGCTGCAGTTAGTCTTAGTTAGGGATGTCATCACCTTAAACTCTTAAACCCCAGGCGAACGCCAGCGTTCGCACCTATTGTTCTTTAATTGTGTCTGTAATTACGGTAGTCTAAAGCTTAACTGTCGATATCAGACAGAACCTCAGAGAGTTGGGTAAAATTAATCATTTGTTTAGTCACCAAAGAAAAAACATGCATCTTTAAAAATAAAAACACGTGTAGGTAAGTATTTTTTAATTAATTTTCACTAATATTTATTTTAATTCATTGCTTTTTTATCAGCCGGTCGAGATTTCCTTGACAAAAAAAGTTCAAAACCCCTTTTCATTGACACCTTCTAAAGTAGATTAAATACGGACAAATGGCAACCCTAATCTACAATGCAAATCTGATTGTGGTCAAAATTATAATAACCTGATACATCAAACATCTCAAAATCAAAAAGTCAAAAATTATTACAGGGCAACGTACCTACTTCTGCAGATTCTATTTCAAGATATAAAAAGGAAAGAAAGAATATTTAATTTTGCCTCACAAAATCTTAAAAAAATACAATAAAATATTATAATAATAAGTAGTACCTACGCTTCGATATTTAAAAAAAAATTATAATTATCATTTTAATTATCATAACAATTATCATAGCGGGTCCTAACAGAAAACTAGTGCTGCACACTAGTTTTCAGTTAGGTCCCGCTATGATGTCACTTTGGAGAAATGTGGACAAAGTGAGTACAGTCCTCCGACCAGATAGAATTGACAATTGTATCTGGTGGGCCGCCAGCTGATTTCAGGCTGTCGTATTTGTTCAAATCGCGCGGAGAACTTTGATTGCGCGATGAAGAATAAAAGAAAATGCATGATTAAGAAATTTTTTGTGTATTATTGATCTTTTCCCGGTACTTTCTTAAAAGAGTAGTACAACTCATAAATCGTAAAAGAGATAATTACTACCTACTACTATGTCTATATGTTGTTTCTGGATTGTGTGTGTCTAAATGTGTCAAACGTGTAAGCAGTGGTGGCCAAGTGGTAAAGGCCCGGCTTACGAGTTGTAGGTCGCGGGTTTGTTATTCAAACCCAGCCAGGCGCATTACTTTGTGTAATTTAATTCATCACCACTGCTCTCAAAACGGTGAAGGAAAACATCGTGAGAAAACCGGCACGACCTAGAACAATAAATTCGAAGACATGTAACATCCACCAATCCGCACTAGGCCTGCGTGGTGGATTATGGCCCAATCCCTGTGTCCCAGCAGTGGGAACATTTATAAGGCTGATGATGATGATGAAATGTGTCAAATAAAATATTTTGCTTTCTGTCTTTTTTTCTGCTATTAAAATCACAAGCCATATAATTGGCTGATTTGTAATACTGCTTACAAAGATACTGTGCCCCCTCAATCCTTCGATCCCGCGTTATTAAAAGCCTGTGTATAAATAGTGCGAGTCAATGCCGCGGGAACCTTGACACATAGGTCTCGGGAAAAGCCTCGATACGTTCCCTCTGCCCCCAGCTACATTATAGGCCTCTGGATCAACGCAGCCCGAACTGCAAAATACTCGCGCCCGACCAACATTTTTACTGCTCGAGAATGCACGAGGCTTCTCTATTAAAATATGCTCTGGGTTGAGGTTTTCTCGGTGTGGCAATACTGACGCGCGGCTGTCGAGCACTCTCGCGCATGTAGAATGCATACTCGAATACGCAATCGGCTTGCTCGAGCAAGCTCGAATCATCGAATTTGGGCGTGTATTCAATTTTGTGATGTATGGTGATAATTATAAGATATTTTTTTCAATGGTCTCAGAAAATGCTCTGCTCTGCTCTTGGTGTGCGCTGAAACTTTTTTACTTGTAACTAGGTAGTTAATAGTAGTTGTTCTATACAAATTGTCTTTCTTACAAGTTCGATTTATTTGCCTGCGATAATAATTTTCAAAGCTAAACTATGATAATAGTTTGTAATTATATCCTCGATTGGCTGTAGATGTCTTCCTAGTTCGATTTATTTGTCTACCATGATAATTTTCGAAGCCAAACTATAAAAGTTGTTATTGTTTAATTGAAAAACACATCAAAACATCTGAAGGATTTGTATAATTTAAACTTAAACTAATTAATTCATTAACCTTTCGGATCACATAGATTTACGCTAGACTCAAAAACTTTTTAATTGTGTCTCTAATTACGGCATACAAGAGGTTAAGCTCCAAGCGAACGCCGGCGTTCGCACACCTATTGTTCTTTAATTGTGTCTGTAATTACTTGTTCGAAAGGTTAATTATTACACTATACGAGTATATCACACTATTTCTTCATTTTATTGCCTTCTTTAATTGCTTTACCCGATTCAACAAACGTAGAATTATATTTTTAGTGTCTGACCTTCAGTTGGTATTACAACATCGAGAGGAATTAAATGGCCTCTGAAAAGTCGTATAATGGACGTGGAACCGGCATAAATAGTACTTAATCTGATGGTGGAATCGTTTTTCTTAGAGTAAGTAAATAAAGTGAGGCTCCAGCCACTTATGTAATACTGGAAAGTTTTGGCTGAAAGTAGAAACTACAAGATATTAGTTTAGTTTGTCCTTGAAGGCTCGTATTCAAAATCTATCTTTTACGTAAAGTTTTTAAAGAGTCTGACCGTGCAGAATTTTGATTAATCTACATTAGATTTAATTTAATGCTCAGAAAAATAATCCTGCCAAATTTTTGGATCATTGCCGTTTATGTTAAAGGAGATTTAAGCAAGAAATGAGATATAATAATAATAATAATAATAAACATATATGTTAACATTTGTCGGGCTTGTCACCGTCCGGGAGAATCAATTCGTCACATAATCTCTGGTTGTTCTCGTCTAGCTAACGGCGAGTACTTGCACAGGCACAACCTCGTAGCCAGGATTATCCACCAGCAACTTGCTCTGAAATACTCTCTTGTGGAATCGGAAGTGCCGTACTACAGGTATGAGCCCGACCCAGTTCTTGATAATGGTCATATCATCCTGTACTGGGATCGGTCTATCATCACTGACAGGACTATTTTAGCCAATAAGCCTGACATAGTGGTGGTAGACCGAAGCGAGAGGCGTGCAATGATTGTTGACATATCCGTCCCTCATGACGAGAACCTCGTGAAAGCCGAGAAAGATAAACAAGTCAAGTATATTGACTTGGCTCGCGAGGTTGTCGACATGTGGGATGTGGATTCGGCAATCATTGTACCGATAGTCGTGTCAGCTAATGGCTTAATAGCCAAGAGCCTCGACCAACACCTTAGGAGGCTCTCGTTAGGCGGCTGGATCAAGGGCTTCATTCAGAAAGCGGTACTCCTGGACACGGCTCGTATAGTTAGGAGGTTCCTTTCTCTAGAGCCCTGACCGCCGGTAGCTTGGACCCTGTTCCCGATACCGGTGGGACACTATTTTTTATATTTTTAAATGTTTTTTTTATTTGTTTTTTTAATGAAATATTTAAAAATATAATTTATATGTTACATATTAAATAAACGAAATAATAATAATAATATTTGCCCCCAACAATCTACAGCTGATGGAGCTACTGAAAGTCACTGAAACCTTCAGTAGTGCCATCAGGATGGAGTTTGGTGTGGACAAATGTGCAGTCATGCATGTAAAGCGAGGGGAGGTTGTGGAATCCGTGGGTACGCAACTCACGGATTCCATAAACCTGAGATCCCTTTCTCCAACCGAAACCTATAGGTATTTGGGTATGTCGGAAGCGTTAGGCATCAATACTGATGACGTGAAACAGTCGTTGAAGGAACGCTTCTTCGGCCGCCTGAACAAAGTCCTTAACAGTCTTTTATCAGGCGGGAACAAGGTGCGCGCTTTCAACGGCTGGGTCATGCCGGTGTTGATGTACTCTTTCGGCATACTCAAATGGACTCAGACAGAACTTGACGCCCTGGATAGAAGGGTCCGCACGCTGCTTACCGCAAATCGGATGCATCACCCACGATCATCGGTGATGAGACTGTATATCCCGCGGAAGTGTGGGGTTCGTGGCTTCTTAAATGCTAAGACCCTGCACAACCGCGAGGTATGCAGTCTCAGGGAATATTTCCTGGAAACCGACGTGGGTATGCATCGTGATGTGGTAGCGGTGGACAAGGGCCTCACTCCGCTCTCCTTGGCTAACGAGAACTGGCGCAAACCTATGGTACTGGATACTAATGACCGTAGGGAAGTATGGAAGAGCAAGGAGCTTCACGGGCGTTTTTACCGGGCCTTACATGGGCCCGATGTAGACTTTTTAGCGTCCGTATCCTGGCTGCGTTTTGGTGACCTTTTCGGGGAAACCGAAGGTTTTGTCTTTGCGATAATGGACGAAGTTATGATGACGAACAACTACCGGAAATACATTGTGAAGGACGGTACGGTTGACATCTGTCGGGCATGCCACCGGCCCGGGGAATCAATCCGACATATTATTTCTGGATGTTCTCATCTGGCTAACGGAGATTATTTGCATAGACACAACCTTGTAGCCAGGATCATCCACCAGCAACTTGCTCTTAAATACAACCTTGTGAAATCAGAAGTACCGTACTATAAGTATGTGCCCGACCCAGTTCTCGACAATGGCCATATCACATTGTATTGGGACCGACCTATCATCACTGACAGGACTATTGTTGCCAATAAGCCTGACATAGTGATGATAGATCGTCTGGAGCGTCGCACAATGATTGTTGATATAGCGGTCCCTCATGACGAGAACCTCGTGAAGGCTGAGAAAGATAAGCAAACTAAATATCTTGACTTGGCTCGCGAGGTTGTTGACATGTGGGAAGTGGACACAGCAGTCATTGTGCCGATAGTTGTGACGGCCAATGGCTTAATAGCCAAGAGCCTCGACCAACATCTGAGGAGGCTCTCGTTAGGCAGCTGGATCAAGGGCCTGATTCAAAGGGCAGTACTCCTGGACACGGCGCGTATTGTCCGGAGGTTCCTCTCTCAGGAGCCCTGACCACCGATAGCTTGGACCCTGTTCCCGATGCCGGTGGGCTACTATTTTTTATATTTTTAAATGTTTGTGTGTGTTTTTTTTATATAAATATTTAAAAATGTAATGAATATGTAAAATGGATAAATAAACGGAATAATAATATGTCCACAATAGTTGTGGACATATTATTATAGTAATTAACATATTAGTAGGGTAATCTCTGGAACTACTGGTCCGATTGGAAAAAAATTTGCAACAATAGAAAGCTACTTTACTGCTGAGTGACATAGGCTATATTTTATGTACGCGGGCGAAGCCGCTGACAAAAGCTAGTAATATAATATATTCCACAACTATCACACAACGCCATCTAGTCCCAAGCTAAGCAGAGCTTGTGTTATGGGTACTAGACAACTGATAAACATACTTATATATTTCTAAATACATACATATTATAGATAAATGATGATTTACTCTTATAGTCTACTGCCACCAACCAAGACAAATCCAGACTCAGTGCTGCTACTTAGAAATTCTCAATAATGAAAGATACCTACAACAGTATAAAGGCAAATTTTGTGACGTTGCATTAGTAGATTCACCGGATCAACCTAGGTAGGTTTATTTTTTCTTTTTTTTATAGATTTTGTTCTGACATCATTTCAACGCTCAGTGACGTAGTCAACAAAAGAGTCGAAGGTATAGCCAATTCCAAGCGTTCTACATTATATTCAATAGAATACAAAAATATCTTTGCCAAGGACGGAAATAGTACAGCTAAAATCACCGTAAATGCACAATTCTGGCCTTATTTAACCCATCCTTTGTAAGGTAATGAAGGACCCAGTTCTATTTCTAAAGCCCACCTACGCACGAGGTTACAGGTAGCCATTTCTATATTTGCTCGCGTTAATCTTATGTGGGCCAGTGTTTACGTTACGTTAATTTAATTACTGAAAAAGTTAAAACTGGCGTCGAATTTTAAAGCTCGCTTTTTTTGGTTGAATAGGACAGAGGTGACGATGACTATAAAATTAGTACCTAGATGCAAGTCGTATGACTACGCTACATTCCGATCACGTGATCTTTCTTTTTTTATTGAAGTGGGTCGCTGATCTGAGTGTGACAGGGAACGTCAGACATTTACTGACTAATAGTGCGTTTCCAATAAAGCAATGCTGGATGGAGTGGAACGGGAAAGAGCAGTGTAAAATTGCAAGTGTTTCCATTGAAACGAAGCGGATTTGAGCTTCATGTTGCATTCCGTTTTGTCTGGCTCAAGACTGCGTGTTCATTTGTTTTATATGAAAGTCCGTTCACCTAAATTCCGCTCCACTTACACTGTTGCGAAGTACAAGCTCTGCTTAGCTTGGGACTAGGCGACGTTATGTGATAGTTGTGAAATATATTAATACTATGATAGTCAGAGTCAGTCAGAGTGGTCGAAATCTCCACTCCGTAGTTTCAGATGTAGGCTAGGACGAAATTAATTCCATGGAGTTTCTTGCACGTTTTTCTTCATAGAGATCTACGCCTTGCAACGTGCAATTTAGCTACACTTTCCTTTTTTAATGACCAACATTTTGACAATTCAAAAGTGTCTGCAATTGGTCTAGTTGAAATAAAGGTTTTTGATTTGTTTGCATCTGACAAAGTTGAAATGAAGATTTCATACGATCCGGGAGCAAAACCTAGATTTGTATTAAAAACTAGCTTTTGCCCGCAGCCTCGCTCCTGGTAACAGAAAAATGTGATAAATGAAGAACCGCTCGATCGATTTTGTGCAAACTTCACATAAACTATTTACTAAATGTCTGAACAAAGCCTAAACATTTGGTTTTGATAGATGAGTCCATTTTTGAGTTATAAAATTACAACGAAAAGTGGCATTAATTTTTTTATATATAGATGAGTATTTTTCCTTCAAAACCCAACGCAAGCTCAATGTAAAGATTGAATCATTTTAATAGAACTGTGACTCAACTCCACATAATTTCCCCAGGACAAAGTAGACAGACCTTTCCACCCACGGCTTAGTAGACGCCACATAGCCAGCTGGTTTCGACTAATATAATTATGTGGTTCAACAAACGAACTCCTAAAGGCTTTAAGGTGAATTTAAAGTGTGGGCGTTTCTTTGTATTAGACAGAATTTGAAAAAGGGACAAAGCTCAACTTTATAAAATGGTTCTTGTTTTTTTTCTTCTTTTTTACTTACGTAATTTAAAGACTTTATTCTCAAAAGGATTATATTGTGGGTACACTTTTGAACAATCTATATTTAGAAATTATTATTAGGCACGGTTAGTGCAGTGGTCGCGATTTCAAACCCAGCCAGGCGTATTATTATGTGCAGTTTATTTCATCACCACTGCTTTCAAAACGGTGAAGGAAAACATTGTGAGGAAACCGGCTTTTTTTTTTACTTGCAATAAACTAGTGCTTGACTGCGATCCCACCTGATGGTAAGCAGCGATGCAATCGTTAATGGTAAGGCGCACTAGTTTATTAAGAGCCTATTCACTCTAGCCTTAAAGACACCTAAATTATATTCGGACGTAAAGTCTGCAGCCGGCCAACTGTTCCAATCCCTCGATGTACGCGGTATAAATGACGAGGCAAAACGCTTAGTCCGGGCCGCAGGTGTCTCAACAACGTAAGAGTGGATATTTGCCGTACGCCGGGATATCCGAAGGTGAAATTGGGATGGCGGAATCAAATCATGCAATTCCTGCGCACACTCTCCAAAATGCATCCTGTAGAAAACCGCAAGGCTGGCTACTCTGCGCCTGCTGCGGCTTGTCCTAGAACCAAAAATTCGAAAATATATGTGGCCACCAATCCGTACTGGGCACGCGTGGTGGATTACGGCCCATTCCCTCTCCTAGGAGGAGGCCTGTGTCCCGGCAGTGGGAAATTAAAAAAAAGCTGGTGATGAGTGCAGCGGTTAATAGATTAGCTGCTGCGCTATGAATCGCTGGTTCTATTCCTGCTGTGAACAAATATTTGTGTGGCCTACAGATAGTTATTGTGGGTCTGGGTTTATTGAATTTCGTTTAGAAAGACACCCATGCTTCGGAAGTAATTTCTAGCGAGAGCCAAAGTTTAGATATAGCAAAAAATACTTTTCTTTATTCTCTTTACTCAATACTCAATACTTTATTGCATACTAGCTTTTGCCCGCAGCTTCGCCCGCGTACATAAAATATAGCCTATGTCACTCAGGAGTAAAGCAGCTTTCTATTGTTGCTTAAATTTTTCCAATCGGACCAGTAGTTCCAGAGATTACCCCCTACAAACAAAAAAACAAAAAAACAAAAAAACAAACTTTACCTCTTTATTATATTATTATTATATTATTATTATTATTATTATTATTATATATTATTATATTATTATTATGTACATAGATGGTATAAAATTTCGCAAGATCAATATGGACCCTGTTGGGCACAGCAAAAATTAGGAGAGAGGAGTCATATTAATATTATTGAAAAAAAAATGTTTAATTATTAAATGTCATGAAAACATATGTTCAATTATGAAACACACAATTATAAACATATGTTCAAAAAAAATGTTTAATTATTAAATGTCATGAAAACGTACATTCATTTATTCATTTATTTATTTATTTCACGGAATAGTAATAAAAATAAGTCAAATAATTAATTGTCGTTCATTTTAAATGTCATTATTTATGTAGGAATCAACCAGTCTTTAAAAAAAGATTCGGTCGAATATATTTATTAATTCCAGGTTGCCTGGAAGAGATCGCGTAAAATTTAATAATTGGAAATCGGTAATTTTGTATTGGAATCGTATCTCATGAAAGCGGAGCCGCAGGCGATCTCTATATTTTATGACACAAATACTCATAATATTTAGGTCGTTTGTGTACAGTGTACATAATTTTGTTATTCCTTAATAAACAAAGTCTAGACTAGATATAATCCCAAGAGTAACTACATTTCAATATTATTTGATAGGTACTAGCTTTACCTGCGACTTCACCCACACAATAGTTGAAAATTATCACAAGGTAAAGTGCCCTGACATTAAAAAGTATCCTATATAACTACTGTTAATAAATATTAATAATAGAAAATATAATATAATTATATAATAGAAAATAGTCTACGTGTCTGCTAAGTTTCATTGAAATCCGTTCAGCAGTTCGTTTTGAGTTTGAAAAAGTAATAAATATACAAACAAACATGTACGTGCAGACTTTATACTTTTTGTGTTATTTTTCCGTTCTATACCTAAAAAGAAAAAACGAAACTCTTACAGGACCACGTTGTTGTTCGGACAACAATGTGAGCTTAGAAGTTTGATTTTTTTAAAGCTACAAGGGACTACAGACTTGAAGATGCGGTTTAATTCTCAACTCGATACCTCCACGCGTTCTCGAGATAAAGGGTCTTGACAGACAGACAGTTGCTATGCTATGCACAGGTAAGTTCGGAACCCTCAGTGCCCGAGTCCGACTCACATTTGACAAAAAAAAACAGATCCTCAAATTCAAATTATTTATTGTGTTTGGTACATAAGATGTTATTTTAGTTGCAGGTTCTGCAATGTCCCGCCATTGAGGCATACAAAATTCTTATTAACAATCTGGTTTAAAGTTAAATACAAGAATTAAATTACATACATCAAATTAAATTGTCATGGAACATATTAATATTAAATTATTATTTTTTGGTGGGGGAACTTTAACTGTCGTAGGCTCGTTGACAAATATATAAAACTCACACAACAAGACCCGAACCCGTAACACCTATCTGTAGGCCATACAATAATTGTTTTGTGCGGAAATCGAACCCGCGACCCACAGTACAACAGCCAATAACTCAACCACTGTACCATTCGTTACAACGTGGTCCGTAGTGAACTAGCCCATCAGACTTAATCTCGGGATCAGGGATTACTCCCGGGGGTACGTTTAAGATCTCACCCTACTGAATTATCACAAATGGTCAGAATTGCTTTGATCCTTTCCTTTTCTAAAATATTTAAACAGAAACTGTTCACTCGGTTTGAGATTTAGGGTAAATGTTGTCACTTCCTTTTCCGGTTGTTAATAAAATAAACAATCTTTGAGCTATTTTATAGGATAATTCGCGGAAGGGAATTTAATATTTCTATAAATGTTGGGTGACTGGTAATTTGTGACCGATACTTAAACACGTGCAGTGGTGGCCGAGTGGTATGGGCCCCGACTTGCGAGTTGTGTGTCGCGGGTTCAAACCCAGCCAGGCGCATTACTTTGTGTAATTTATTTCATCACCACTGCTCTCAAAGTTGTGAAGGAAAACATCGTGACGAAACCAAATGACCTAGAACCAAAAATTCGAAGACATGTGACATCCACCAATCTGCACTGGGCCCGCGAGCTGATTTACGGCCCATACCCTCTCCTAGAGAGGAGACCTGAATCCCAGCTGTGGTAACATTATAAGGCTGATGATAAAAATAATACTTGAGTATTATTATTATATTACACGTGATTGCAGTCAAGATAACAAACAACTTTTTCCATGGGACCATACCGGAAATCGTGAAAAAAAAGTGTGCTGGACGCTTAACTAGTCGTGATGATGACAGAAACAGCACAGCCCTAACTAGTAGGTGTCGAAACGGTAGTACCCTTAAACCCCTGATTAGCAAACCAGCAGCTAGATAGATGAACGACCTACACAACATCCCCGGGAAGACCTGCCCCCCTAGCCAAGTTGCAATCGTTTCGTGTAGAGTTAGCGGCTTAGCGCTTGTAGATAGCCACGACCCCAATTCATTTGTTGAGATGACGTCCGAACAATGGAATTGGGGGCGTGGCACAAGCGCTAACTCTATATGAAACGATTGTAACTTGGCAAGGAGTGCCTGGTTAAGATTCTCACAGATAAAGAAAGTCTCTCTAGAGCGTAAACCCAGAGCTGGACTAGTTATTTAATGATTTCCTAACTCTAAATACGCTAATGGCGACCGAGAATAATAAACATTTTCAATGGTCATAAATACAACTAAGTTCCGCAAATTCAAGCCATGAAAACTGTATTAGTTCATGAAGACTTGTACCAGTTAAACTTTAAATCCAATTCTTTGAAATAAATGGCTAAAGTTTTGCTCGATAAACTTCATAACGTTAAACAGCTGGCTATTTTCTGGCAATGCATTTACTTCTGTGACTTGCGGATGTTATATTTCAAAGTCTTTGAAATCTTGCGGAAAAGTATAAATGTATCAAAACGAATTTATTCACACGCTTTGCATCATTTCATAGTATAAAAAAGTTGCTTCCCGCTGTCTGTAGGGACATAGGGATGTATGCTAATATAATATAATATATATGTCCACAACTATCACACAACGCCATCTAGTCCTAAGCTAAGCAGAGCTTGTGTTATGGGTACTAGACAACTGATAAACATACTTATATATTTCTAAATACATACATATTATAGATAAATTACACCCAGACACAGAACAAATGATCGTGCTCATCACTCAAACCTTTGTCCTGGGTGGGAATCGAACCCACGACCTCCCGCATAGCAGTCAGGGTCACTAACTACTAGACTGACAGGCCAGTCAAATCCTAAGATCTTTATCTACGCCGGTTGTTTTTAATAGATAGAGTGATTCAAGAGGAAGGTTTATACGTTACTAGCGACCAGCCCCAGCTTCACACGAGTACTGATATTGAATTTATTACGCATGTATACACATAAATCACTCTATCTATTAAAAAAACTGCATTTTTCTGATTTTGCCGTTGCGTACTTTTAAATATCTAAGCATACATAGGAACTAAGCAACTTTGTCTTATACTATGTAACATTATCATTTAATATATGTATTGCACCCGTGCAAAGATGAGGCGGGTCGCTAGTATATTATATACATACATAGTGAGAGCAGTGGTAACCGAGTGACGGAGCGCACTGTTCCCACGCGCCTCAAGGAATTGTCAGCAACTAACCCAGCAGGGTCAAAGCCTTCTGGGGCCAAGGGTTGATGCGAAAGTGGAACACCGGGGCCCTGGAACTAAGGCAAGAAGGAACAGTGGCTCCGCGCAAGGGCGGGATTCGTCATTCGATTTTGTTTCCCACCATAAAAATGGTGGTGGCCGAGTGGTAACCGCCCCGACTTATTTTAGGTCGCGTCTTCAAACCCAGCCATGAGCATTATTACTTTGTGTCATTTATTTCATCACCACTGCTCTCTAAACGGTGAAGGAAAACATCATAAGCAAACTGGAATAAATCTAGAACGAAAAATTCAAAGACATGTTAATCCACCAAACCGCACTGGGCCCACGTGGAGGATTACGGCCCATTCCCTCTCTTAGACTAGAGGCCTAACTCCCAGTAGTAGGAACATTAAAAAGGAGTAAAATAAAAAAAAGCAATTTACAGTTCCTTTTAATATTCACAAGCAAAGGTTGTATTCTAGAATATAAATCTTAAAGCACCTAGAACTATAATAGGCAATTTTAAAACAATTATTACCGGTGACTGCACGCGGTTTATGAGCAAGTAATTATTTTTCCAACTTTACGTCGTTTTTACGCACTTGGCTAATGCTTTTACAATACCATAACTTTCTAAACACTACAACCGACCATTAAACAGAATGGTACACTAGAAAATAGACCGGTTTTCTAGAAAAACTGCTATAAAAGAAGGTTTATTACTTCTTAATCTACAAGCGTGTGGTATACCGGAAATGTACTGCAGTTATGGTATTTTTGCAATAATAACTCCTTGAAACGATTCGAAGACTTTTTTGCCATAGCGGATTTGTGTCGACCAATGTGCTATGTATTGAAGGAAGTTAACACACTCATCGATCAAATCTTGATACATGATTGTTTGTTTTTTTTAAGGTGGAAAACCATCATCAGCCTTATTAATGTTCCCAGTGTTGGGATATAGACCTCTCTGGGAGAGAAAATGAACCATAATCCTCCGCGTGGGCCCAGTGCGAATTGGTGGATGTCACATAATAATATCTTCGAATTTTTGGTTCTAGGACATGCCGGTTTCATCACGAGCGATGTTTGCCTTCACTTCACCGAATATAGGGGCCCAGCAGGGTCGAAGCCTACTGGGGTCACGTACCGAGTGTAGGGCCCAACAGGGTTGAAGTATACTGGGTACATGTACCGATTGTAGGGTCCCAGCAGGATCGAATCCTACTGGGGCCATGTAAAGGTTGTAGGGGCCAGTAGGGTCGAAGCCTACTGGGGCCATATACCGAGTGTAGGGGCCCAGCAGGGTCGAAGTATACTGGGAACATGTACCTATTGTAGCGGCCCAGCAGGGTCGAAGACTACTGGGGCTATATACCGAGTGTAGGGGCCCAGCATGGTCAAAGCCTACTGGGGCCATGGCTTGATTTCGGAAAGGATGCTCCAACTCCAGTATGTAGGGCTAAGAAAGTTTGTTTTTAGTCAGTAAAAGTCTGTCACTATCTCTTGCTCCACCCAAAGATGGAAGTAGGATTTTTGCCGTCTAAAAAAAAAAAACTGACAGACAAACATGACTTGGTTCTATGCTATAAAAAGATAAGAAAATAAACAAGGAATTCGTTTTACAGTAACATGCAAACGTTTATACTTGTAACATTTTCTAAGAAAGACTCCTACGCGACTCGTGCCGGAAGATCATTATTACTAGAGCCCCTGTTATTTCTCGACGTAACATAAATAGGTCTGAATGAACTTGGAATAAATTATGCTAACATTAAAATATCATTTTTCGTTTAAAATAGAACAGACTCAGTCCTACGCAGCTTGTGTAACTCTGTCTGTAATTCGAGTCCATATGACTATGGGCCGTATGTATTTGCTGTTAGTTACATTTTCGAGCCGTGTAGGGTTTTTTTTGTGGTGGCAAAAAATCATCGAATGACGAATCCCGCTCTTGGGCGGACCGGGAGACAGTGTCAGACTCCTACTAACTAAACGACCCACTTTTCCTTCCTGCATTAGTTTTAGGGCCCCGGTGTTCCGCTTTCGCATCAACCCTTGGCCCCAGAAGGCTTCAACCCTGCCGGGCCCCTACAGTTGCTGACACTCCTTGAGGTGTGAAACTCAACAGTTTCAGTAGATATTACAGGAATAAAACCGGTTAAGATACACACCTACGCACGCCGGAAGATATGATCGTTCCAGCTCATCTAAGAGATATACAGTTCAATGCTAACTACCCCCAAGGCCCGATAAATGTTTCACATCTCTGCCATGACATCCGCTGAAATATTTGTGATTCAACCGAGTGTTGACGATATATGGAGAAGTGTACGTCATTGCTGTGTCCCAGTAGTAGGAACATTAAAATAGACTGACGATGATGATGATGATGAATCTTCGTGGGACGTACTAACTTGGCAGTTTTTGTTAACTATTATCTCAAAGATAGTTGTCTAAAAAACTACCTATCACGCGTGTGAAGGCAGTAGATATTACAAGAATAAAACCACTTAAGATACCCACCTACGCAAACCGGAAGATAATGATCGTTCCAGCACATCTAAGAAATATACACATGAATGCTAACTACCCGCGAGGCCCGATAAATGTTTCGCATCTCTGCCATGACATCCGCTGAAATATTTGTGATTCAACCGAGTGTTGACGATATATGGAGAAGTATACGTCACTGCTATTTTCGATACCGAATGAATATTGTATTATATGAACTTTGGCGAAGGGCTGGGTCGTAGCCTTGAATATTTCATGATGAGTTATCTATCACTTCCAATAAATATTGTTTTTATTGATTTTCGATATCGTTGTGCAATGGAAAAGTGATTTTATGATCATAGCACTGATTTTACAAAAAAGCGAAAGTTCGTAAGTATGTTTGTTACTTCTTCACGCTTGAACGGCTAGACAGATTTCAATGAAACTTGGTATATACTTAGATATCGTCCGGCAACATTGCATAGGATTAAGACAATTTGTTGCATAGGATTTATTCCAGAAGTATATTTCTTTAGATTGGTTTTAAATATCGTGCGGATTTCATCACGTATGCGAGATTGCTCCGCATGCGTAGCATCCACAAAATTTACTTTTCATGTAAGTGTTTATTGTAATACGGTAAAAGTTTGTGAATGTGTATGTTTGTTACGTCACTACGGGTGAACGGATTTTTATGCAATTTGCGCACAATAAACCGAAACATATCAAAAAAGCGATTTTGTGATCACACCAATCATTGTGGTAGGTGCCAGAAAAATTGGAATATAGTAACGCCGTCAGATCTTGACGAGTCTGAAGTTTACTGTACACTGATCTTTTCTTAATATCTTTGCGAAACCATAAAAGAAACAATTAAAATAAGTTTATGTCTTTATTTCCATGTCTAAATTTAGACCTTTAAGAAATATAAAAGAGCCAATAGCCTATATTAAAATTGATCTGGCTACTACTATAGTAAACAAAATATAGGAACTAACTTTGATCCATTGCTTGAGCTTTAAGGAAAATATTTCAACCTCAATCCTTTTTTTTTCCTTTTGCACCATAGCCTCAGCTTAATGACGTTTAAAAATAGAACGCAAATGACAAACTTTTGAATGTAGAACGCTTCTCTTATCTTAACATAAATCCTTTACCCTCAAGTTAAGAAGAGTTCATAATAATTCAGCTTACAGCGTTTTTAAGTGACTAATAAAGTACAGGGTGAACGCGTTCGAAACTGTTTCTTTTTTCTTTTTTTAGCAAAGGTTTTTGACCTTATCTTTATTTAATTTAAATACACGCTTGACGAAGATGCTAATGGAAAGCAATAAAGCGCTCTTCTCCAGCAGGGACAGTCTGTGGCAAGGAATTCCACTCCTTAGCTGTACGCACAGTAATTGTATTCCCATTTGTTTCCACGTTTTTACTTTATGGCAGTCGACCCGAGATTGGTCCTTACTGGACAGCGAGCTTCCCAGTAGTCACCTTACGCAAGCCCCTCACAATTTTATGCTATTTGGACTTGTATCTGAGTCTAGTAATTAATCAAAACATAATTTTTGTAACAAAATAAAGATTTTATGTCAAATAAGTTAGCTATATTAAGGAATATTGCTATTCAAAGAAGAACTCTTTTCGCTCAACTTCATTCCTCGTCCCAAATCTGTAGTAACCTGAAAACAAAAGTAATCCATAAACAGCCGATACATAACTTAGGTAGTCGTAAAATAAGAATGATGGGTATTCATGAAGGGTAGAAAATAGGCGTCGGCAGTTCTGGGCTTTTATTGGCTACTGATACTAAGGTTGTGTGGTATTCAAGCCGTACTTTGCTATTCTGACTACAGATTTAGCTTCGAAGGGCGTATTTATGACTGAATGTGTTACACTCATCGTAGCTCTATTGTTTTTTCCTGTTTCTGGAATTGTGATACGTACAAAACGTTTTAGGAACACTACATTTTAATGTACCTTAAGACGGGGGGAGTAGATAAAAACAGGGGTTTATTTTTATTCATCTTTTTTTAAGCTTTTTAAATCTATTAGCACGCTGCACCATTTCCGTCGTCTTAATTTCGACACGGGCCAAAGCCGAAAACCAGCGCTGTGAGCTCATCGCACTATGTTTGGGACCACAGCATTATGCTGAGCGTTTGGCTGTTTTGCGCGAATGTGACACATTCTTTTCTATAAAATGTAATGATTATTTGGTTGATAGCTTTAAGGTTGCGTCATTTCGCGTAAATAAACTGGGGGGCTACTCTCTTTCTCCGAAAAACGAAGTTTCGATCGAAAATTCAATTGTTTCCTACCACGTGTCAGTTTAATTAGACTCAGTGCAAAGGTGGCAACCAACCACAACCACTAGTGGTTATCGATAGCGACTTAACACACTTTTATAAGAATGTTGTATACGACGCACCACACGTGTTGCCGGTGACCGCCACTCGCTACACCAGCGTCCGTGGCTTGCCACTTTCAGTCGCTACGGGCCACACAAAACGCCAACACCGCCACTGTCACGCTGCAACACCCTACATACTATAACGACTAGACGTTCTACGTATCGCTCGCGTCACCATTCCAAACCACCATGCGCCAGCAAACTTTCCGTAACAGAGTCTATCATAAGATTTTGCAGCAGAGAATGGGTTTTACAATGTGGTGGCTTCCAAACACCAGTGGTTGTCGCTCATTACTTATACCTACTGTTACAAATGTGTTAGTAGCGCGCGATAGCCATCGGTTGCTGTAGTCGGTGGTCCGTTTGCGCCGAGTCTTAATTTCCGAAATTTCATGACAACGAAATTTCGAAGAAAGAGAGTAGACATCCTGTTTTTCTTTCTTTCTACATTCTCGAGAACGAAGCCACTGACAGAACCTAGTCTATGTATATGAAAGGAGAAACTGACTGTCATGAAGGGTTCGAACACAGGCGTCGGCAGTTCTGGGCTTTTATTGGCTACTGATACTAAGTAAGGTTTCGTGGTATTCAAGCCGTACTTTGCTATTCTGACTACTGATTTAGCTTCGAAGGGCGCATTTATGACTGAATGTGTTACACTCATCGTAGCTCTATTGTTTTTTCTTTGTTTCTGAGATTATAATGCGTATAAAACTTTTTGAAAACACTACATTTTAATGTACCTTTAAACGGGGTGAATAGAAATAAATCGGGGGTAAATAGAAACAACATTTTGTTGTTTTTTCACGTTATTTAAAAATTGTTTGTTTATTTAAATCATTACATAGTATAAAACAAAGTTGCTTATCGCTGACCCTATGTATGCTTAGATCTTTAAAAGTACGCAACGGATTTTGATGCGGTTTTTTAGATAGATAGAGTGATTCAAGAGGAAGTTTTATGTGTATATAACATGCATAATATATTCAATATTAGGACCCGTTCGAAGCTGGGGCGGGTCGCTAGTATTTTTATAAATTCAATACTGAAATCAAAAATAATTTATTAAAACTAAAACTATGAAATCAAAGTAATCTATACTAATATTATAAAGCTGAAGAGTTTGTTTGTTTGTTTGTTTGAACGCGCTAATCTCAGGAACTACTGGTTCGAATTGAAAAAAATCTTTTTGTGTTGAATAGATCATTTATTGAGGAAGGCTTTAGGCTATATAACATCACGCTGCGACTAATAGAAGCGAAGAAACAACGGAAAATGTGGAAAAAACGGGGAAAATTATTCATCTTTGAGGGCTTCCGTTGCGTGCGCTGCCAAAACGGTTTAAGATACCAAAAAAATATGTACGAAAGAATTATTCCTCTTAAAATGATCTAAAAAAGTGTCCGCGACAGTATATGTCTATCTTTTAAGGTTAACTTATTAGAACCGTTTTTATGCGAATCAAATTTAGTCAATTTTTACCGATTATTTGTTAGAGTAGTATAAACATAATAACATAATCTTTATTCAAATAAATGTGTTGTTGATTAAGAGTATGTAATTGTAAACAAAATTGTCTTTGACATCATTTAATTTCAATGAACATCTTAGAAGATATTACAATTTTAAAATAACTCCGATATAAAATTCACACGCAATGCATGATGTGCAAAACTTGACGCTGCGCCTGGCCGGCGGGCGAGGAAAGGGGTTGCTTGCGGGCGGCGCGGATGGGTTTTTTTATGGTAGGTAAAAATCATCCAATGACGAATCCCGCTCTTGGGCGGAGCGGGAAACAGTGTCAGACTCTTACTGACTAAACAACCTACCCCGTTCCTCCCTTGCCTTATTCCCAGAGCCCCGGTATAACGCTTTCGCATCAACCCTCAGTTGTAGGAGGCTTCGCCCCTGAAGGGCCCCACAGTTTGCTGACAACACCTTGAGGCGCGCGGGAGCAGTGCACGCCGTCGACGACTTGGTCTCGGTCTGGACTGTTACCAGACAACCGGACGGCGAGCTACCCATTGCTCACCGTCCACAAGCCAGCGTCTACGGAGACCGGATATCGGCGGGATCGCGGCGGTGACGGCTACGGCGAGGGCGCTGTTGCCTTTGCCTTATGCGGTCGGCCTCCTCCTTTACGAGCATTACTGCCTTGCAGAAGGAGGCGACCGCTTGCCATTTTTCTTCGCTGCGAACTATGGCCTGAACCAAGGCCCGGCGCAAGAGGTCGCCGCCGCTGATCACCCCCACGAGGACACGGCGATGCTCTTCTCAAGCGGGGCACACCACCGTGTGCTCTACCGTATCCTCCGGGCTGACCATACAGTGGCGACACCCGGGCGTCTCTTCCGCACGAATCCGGCGCAGGAATCTCTTGAACTTCCCATGTCCGGTGAGAACCTACGTCATGCGGAAGGTGAGGATGCCGTGATAGACATCACGCCTCAAAGAGGGGACTTACCGCCGAGATTATGGCGTGCCCAAGTTGGGGTGTAGCTCTATGAAGTACTTTTAGATATTTATGTTCTTTTAAAAACTAAATTGTCTAAAATAATAACAGAAATTGATACGGGCAAAGTCGTGGGTAACAGCTATAATTTATAAGGCTGAGGAGGTAGTTTGCAAAAATAAATATGATGCCCAAAATAACTATTCCACGCGGACGAAGTCGCGGGCACAGCTAGTAATCCTAATAAAATTTTTGTTTCTATTGTACCCTACCGGGTACCGTACAACTAAGGAGAAGAATTCTCTGCCAGGGTCTCTATTTCCTGATAGCTACAATCTAGGAGTATTTAAGTCAAGAGTGAATAGGTTACTACTAGGCAAGCCTGCTCAAACGTCAACCTCATCATAGCTTACTGTCAGGTGATATAGACAATAGGTAATCTTTTTGACACTCAAAAATGAACACGAATAATAATAAAAAAAAATACCGAAGCTATTGGTAGGTAATGATTGTGTTTATAGGTATATTGCAACAACCACTTTAGAGGCAGTGGTGGCCGAGTGGTATTGGCTCCAATTTACGAGTTGTAGGTCGCGGGTTCAAACCCAGCCAGGCGCATTACTTTCTGTAATTTCATTTCATTTCATCACCACTGCTCTCAAAACGGTAAAGGAAAACATCGTGAGGAAACCGGCATGTCCTAGAACCAAAATTCGAAGACATGTGACATCTACCAATCCGCACTTGGCCCGCGTCGTGGATTATGGCCCATTCCCTCTACTAGAGAGGAGGCCTGTGACTCAGCAGCGGGAACATTGAAAAGGCTGATGATGATGCAACAACCACTAACCCGAATACCAAGCGTTGTGATTATGGCAACGACAACGAATAAATGGCCTCTAGTACTGGGCAGCCTTTATACCATTGACTTCGATAGTGGTCAAGGTTCTCACAAGATCTGAGGCAGATAGGACTTATGTGATTCAGGCGGCAGCGTGGATTTCTGACAGGTACTAATTCAAAGCAGCTTAATAATTAATTGCTAGATTTGATATAAATTCTACTTTTAGGATCGCGTTTCCCTCAATACACACTACATGATGTCATACGGTTTGTCTGAAGGTTATCCAATTTATCCTATTATTTTTTTTTTAAATAGCCTAGTGTATGTCCCACTGCTGGGCAAAGGCCTCCCCTTTTTCCTTCCATACCTCTCTGTCTAGGGCGACCTCCGGCCACGCTTGCCCCGCGAACATGACGAGATCGTCGCTCCACCTTCGCCGCGGTCAACCTGGACGGCGTCGTCCTCCCTCAGGTGTCCAATGAGTGACAATCTTCGCCCATCTGTCCGGGTGCATTCGTGCGACGTGGCCAGCCCACTCCCACTTCAATCTGGCTGTTTTTTCCCCGACATCTGCTATTTGAGTTATGGAGCGCAGAGTGGTGTTCCTGAATCCGATCTATTCGCTTAACACCTATTGTGCTGCGCTCCATTGCCCTTTGACAAATCTTAAGTTTGGACTTTTGTTGTTCAGTACGTGACCAGCTTTGGGCACCGTAGGTTAAGACGGGCAGGATACACATGTCAATGAGTTTACGTTTTAATGTCATCGGAAGGCTACCTTTCATATGTTCTTTAAAGGCCCAGAATCCTGTTATTATATTACACAATTTTTTTGGGAAATTTTCGCTCTAAAATAGTGCCTACTGCAGCTATCGGTGGCATATGGTCTATAAGTATAAAATGTTTTGATCAGATTGACTGACGCATCAACGCACAGCCTAAACCGCTGATTGTAAAAACCTGAAACTTGGAGAATATGTGCTATGTATAATGTAGACTTCAGATAAGAGAAGATTTTTCGAAATGGGTAGCATCTAAGGGAGTTAAAAGGGGTCATAGTTTGCATGAAGAAACCTACTTTCATACAGGCAAAGCCACTGGCAGAACCTAGTCTATGTATATGAAAGAAGAAACTGACTGACTGACATATCAAGTCACAGCCGAAACTACTGAGAACGTAAAAATTTTCTCTAGGCTTCCTTTTATGATACAAGTGAGCACTACGAGAGGATTTCCTAAAATTCACCCCCTAAAGGGATAAAACTTAATTTTTTTATGGTGGGCAATCATCCACGGTTTCCCGCTCTTGGGCGGATCGGCAAACAATGTCAGAATTACTAACTCCGTTAAAACACCCCACCCCGTTCCTTCTTTGCCTTTCGCACTAGGGCTAAGCCTTTCTTCCAGAAAGGGTCCCTGGGCCCCAGTAGGCTTTGACCCTTTTGCAGAGACGTTGATCGTCGAGAACGTTGGTCCGAAATTTTTATGGAAAATTTTTCACGCAGGCGACGGCAAGGCAAAAGCTAGTATATTTTGTTTTAATAATTTCAGCTTACGTAGGTAAACATATCTCATAGTATCTCATAGTGCCAACAGACATCAGTAAACACGATGAAGAGCTCATAAGTTACGTTTAATCCAGTTCGCTTAGACCCTGAATCATTTGGCCGCGCGCCCAGTGCGTCACTCGGTATAGTTTGCTGGTCATAACATATAAGCTGACTTTCAATTCAGTGGCTATCGGTTTTGGGGTGAAAATACACATCAATATAAACAACCTTTAACCTACTGTGGGGTCGATATACTGCTGTTTACGTTTATACTTGAGTTTTTTTTTTAGAGTGTGCGCAGGAATTGCATGAGTTGATTCCTCCAATTATTTTCTATCATTAAACAACCGGACAAGTAAGTATCCATCCTTACGTTGTTGAAACATCTAGGGTTCGGACTAACCGTTTCGCTTTATCATTCATTCTGCGCATATCGAAGGACTTGGATAATTTGCCTGCTGCGGTCTTCCCATCCGATTATAATTTACGTGTCTTCAAAGCTAGAGTGAATCACTGTTAATAAACTAATGCGCCTCACCATAAACGATTGCATCACCGCTTTCCATCAGGTGGCATCGCAGTCAAGCTTTAGTTTATAGCAAAAAAAAATATTATGTTTGACGCCCGAGTAGAGAGAGAGAGAGGTGTGTGTATAGACCTTCATCATCATCATCATAATTTCAGCCGAAAGACGTCTTCTGCTGGACATAGACCTCCCCCAATTGTCGCCATAATGGCCTAAACTTGTGTTTAATTTGTCTTAATTGTGTCTAATATTACCAAAGTCGAAAGATAATGTATTAAATAAAACACGTAGAAGCTTATTTATGTAAATTACATTAATTACAATAAAGGTCTACTTTATTTCTTGTCTCAACTGAAAAATTACATATTTTACAATTACCAGGCATTCAATCTTCACCATCGGTATGTAATACAAAAATGGAAACAGCTTATTTAAATTTCTGGTTTGGGTCCATTGTAAAAGGTGTTCATAATACAGGCTGCTAACAAATTAAAACTCATGGCTTACATACGTTTTGTCCTTGTACGATATTTGTTCGAAAACGGGCAGCTTTCGAAGCAGTACGCTTTACGAGGTTCTCGCCATTGTTATGTGTATCGTTTCGCTTTATTGCTTCTGCTGTCGAGGTAGATTTGTCCGAGCATATACTGCCAATGTGCAAATATATTGTATGATATTCGATACAAAAATCTGTTTAAGTCTGATCTCTTGATATGTTGGGGTTTGAACAGAGTTTTTGAAGTTTTCTTCTTTGTAATAAGACGTTTATAGTAGAATAGAATATAACTTTATTGTACATCAAAAAGTTAGGTAGGTACATACTCGTAAATCTTAATGTATGGGTACAATGGAGGTCTTATCGCTGATAACGATATCTTCCAGACAACCTTAGGATGGATCGTATCATCATCATTATCATCAGCCTTTTTAATGTTCCCACTGCTGGGACACAGGCCTCCTCTCTAGGAGAGGGAAGGATGGATCGTATGGACTGGTAATAATACAATGGGCAGTCTGCGGTCAGAATAGTATTAGATTTTACCTTAAAATAACTCTAAAAGTATGCCGTTTTATACTAAACTTTATATATATATATAATCATTTATTTTCAGGTTAAATACACCCATTACAATTTTAAAATACAGTCATGTCCAAAATACAATACAGTCATGTCCAAAATACAACTAATTATAATCACCAAATTAAGTTAAATAATAATTCAGATCATATTAAACAAATTAAAATCACAATTAAATGTCCAAATTAAAATTAAATTACCAAATTAAAATGAAAATAAATAAAACAAATAAAAATGTCAATTAAATGACGGCGGTTTTATGGCGGTAAAAATCATCCAAAGAGAAATCAAATTGTCAAATTCTTACTAACTAAACAAACTCAAACTCAAACTCGTTTATTTCAAATAGACCATTTACAGGCACTTTTGAAATGTCAAAATTGAAGCTAATTTGCACGTTCCAAGGCGTAGACTCCTATGGAGAAGAACGTGCAAGAAACACCCACCCCGATCCTTCTTAGTCTTCATGCCAGGGTTGAGCCTTCTTTTCAGAAAGGTCCACCGTCCTAGGCTTCAGCCCTGGTAGGCCTTTACGTTTGCTGACAACCCCTTGAGGCGGCGCGCGGGAACACGAAATCGATGACTAGGGCTCGGTCCGGACTGTTACCGGACGGTCGGACGGCGAGCTACCCATTACTCGTCGTCCGCAAGCCCGCGCCTAGGCCTCTCACGTGCGACCTCCTTTGCTCAGGTAGAAGGGTAAAATAGCCTAATATTCTAAGACTAAAAAATACACAAAAATATTGATGAAAATCTGTTTCGAAGGAGTTCAATAACAAATACTGTTTGTATTAATACACTTCTCATCAAAAAAATCGAAACACCTTGCAAGTTTACGTTTTGTCAGGATTATCAGAAAAATGTGTACATTTAGGAATAAATGTTAAATGTCGTTTAATAGTGAGTAATATGAGCTTATCAAATCTTAATGTTAATGTTCTAAATTTAAATGAATTTTTCATAGGTTTCGTATTTTGTTAAATGAGTCATTTTTATTCCGTATGGAGTATAAAGGAAATGGATAAAACAACACACGTAAATGAAAAAAAAAGCTAAAAAACGTTTATTTAATAACTTGTATTCCCTCCCCGAGCTTTAATTACTGCTTCCATACGGTTCTTCATCGATCGGATGAGAGTCACGATCACATGCTGTGGTATATTGTCCCATTCCTCTTGGATTGCATCTTGCAGCTGGCTAAGTGTTTCTGGGGCAGGATCTCTTGCTCGAATTCGTCTCTTTAATTCATCCCATAGATGTTCAATGGGATTCATGTCCGGGCTTCTTGCTGGCCATTCCATAATAGAGATATCGACTTCGTTAAGATAATCTCGTACGACGCCCGCGGTGTGAGCCCTAGCATTGTCGTGCATGAATATGAAGCCGTTGCCAATAAAATGTGCATAGGGCATCACATGAGGCTCGAGACACTCTTCGACGTACCGATGACAGTTTAGTGCAGGCAGACGTGGCCCAGACACGAAAGCAAGCTCTGTCTTACCGTCGGCGCTGATTCCTCCCCAAACCGTCCACGAACCGCCACCATAGCTGACCTTTTCTTCAATGCAGCATTGTGCATAGCGTTCTCCGTCTCTTCTGTAGACCTTGTTCCTTCCGTCGTTACCATACAGCATAATTTTACACTCATCAGAAAAGAGAACTTTGCTCCACTGTAGGTATGACCAATTTAGGTGCTCACGTGCAAAGTTAAGGCGCGCTCTTCGATGGTCTGCAGTTAATTTCGGCCCATTTGCTGGCTTATGCGGTACCAGTCCACGATCCTTCAACCTTCTTCTAATTGTAGAGTCACTTACAGCCACCCTTCGTACAACACGAAGCCGCTGCTGCAGTTGAAAAGCGTTAAGGCGTCGATGTCTTAAAGAAGTTGTTACAATAAATCGATCATCTCGCTCAGAAGTGACCCGATTCCTGCCAGATCCTGAACGGCGCGTGAACAAACCAGTCTCCCGATAACGTTTATAGACTCTATGAACAGATGACAGGCTTAGATGCAGTCTTGCAGCCACAACACGCTGACTAAGGCCAGAATCCAGCAATGCCACAACTTGGGCGGCTTCTGTGGGCGAAGTATCCATACGTTTTAGAAAAAAAAACCTTTTTTCAGACGTCCCAAAGTCACAGTATTGAAATAAAAAACAAAAAGTTTAAGGATAGGCGCCAATTTTTAGTTTTTAAACGCTAAATGTACTCCAACCCTAAACACACATTTGTCTCAAAACAGTGATTCATTTCGTTTATAAGATAAACAAATGAAATTCTAATTTTGAATTTAGAATTTTCGCTTATTACTGTAATGGCCAAACTGCCAGCTATAATATATGTATTTTTTTTCATCGTATGAATTCTTTTTTGTGTTAAATTCGGACAGAAACAATGAAAACGGAAGTGTTTCGATTTTTTTGATGAGAAGTGTATTAGAAGACATATATTGCTACGTATATGAAAATCAAATCTGATTTTCTGACACGTTACTTATTTTTATTTATAAAACAGAAAGTAGCGTTTGTTCTATTGCCATCCACGCCTGTTACATATCACATCAACGTCTTGTAAAGATTACACCAACCTACTGGATATGTATCTACCCTACTTAGTAATATTTTATACAAATAACCTTTCGATCATAATATCGTACACTTTTATTCATCTACCTACATAATTTTACGTTATATAAATAGACTTTTCAGTACACTTGCTCAGAAAAAATAGCTCTGCATCTGCATTGCACAACATTTATTTCCATTGCGCACAAGTGCTGTAATGTAGCCTGTAACCTTTTTGTTCAACCTCTTTCTTCACAAAAAATTTCGAATACAAAAAAAAATCACATTGGATAATTGTGTTCATTCCATTCTAACTTGCTTTACTTGCAGTGTGTAATGTATCATAATGTATATTGATACATCACACACTTGTATCATAATGTACTATGCCACTGATTTCATAAAAAAAAACGACTCGCCCACGTGATAGTAGAATTCTTTCTAAGGTAAAATTTTTTAGGATAAAAAATATTGGACTCGCGGACGGCAAGCAATGGGTAGCTCGCAGTCCGATCGTCTAGTAACCTTCCGCACCGAGCCCAAATCGTCTACGGCGCGTATTGTTCACGCGTGCCTCAAGGAGTCGTCAGCAAACTGTAGGTGCCCAGCAGGGTCGAAGCCTCCTGGGACCAAGGGTTGATGCGAAAGCGCCAAATTACCAGGGCCCTGAGATTAAGGCAAGGAAGAAACGGAGTAGATTCTTTAGTCAGCTTGCTTACTGACTTACTCTCCCTGACTCTTCAAGTCTGACACTGTTTCCCGCTCCACCCAACGGCGGGATTCATCATTGGGTGATTATGACCTACCATAGAAAAAAAAAACCGGACGGATTTATTGATGTACACACAAACACTTACAAAAAGAAAACAACACATTCATAAAATACTGAATTAAAATACCTCCCTTCAGTTGAGTTTTGCGTTCCATCTTCAGTATCCAAATGGTAGTCATTAAAAAAGAACTGATATAAATGACCAGCGTTTCAAGATAAGTCAGAAATAAATAGGCCATTGAGAAAGGTCACGGGGTACCATCGAATCACCGAGATAGTATCTGTTGGGGATTAATTCAGTCATTTGATTGCATCAAGTCCATCCGTACCTACTCATCCTTAAATTGTTCCTTGGAAAAAAAGTGGGCAAGTGTGAGACGGATTCGCGCTCTGTGGGTTCCGTACAAAACCTACTAATGAAAATAATTTAATTCGCAAATCGAGTCTCGAAGATTTTTCTAGGTCGCAAATATGTTTTTTTTTTGGTGACGTAACTTCAAATTTACAGATTTCAGATTTTTCCCTATATGTCTTATGAGACCTTGCTTCCAACCAAACCAAGCCAAATTTCAGAATTCTAGGTCAAAGGGAAGTACCCTATGAATATTCTCCTATGAAAGCGTGGAAATGTACTTTTTTTGCAATATAATCCGTCATATTTTTTTTTCTAGTTATTTTTAGTTAACTTGTGAATATGATTTTTTCACAACTTCAAGGGACCAGAGACAAGAGTACCTATACGATTTAAATTTCAACTCGATAGCTCCACGCGTTTCCAAAATAAAGGGTCTTGACAGACAGACAGACAGACAACAACGTGAGCTTATAAGGGTTCCAATTATTCCTTTTAAGTTGCGGAACCCTAAAAATCGACTTTCACGCAGACATAACCGCTGGTTGTACCGAGTGTTTTGTAGAGAAGATATCGCGTCGTGTAAGGGAGGGCGAACATGGGCAGATTGCAGAGCTACATGTGAGTCTAGTCTATACGGTACACGGAAGATGTTGAGGGAGAAATTCTTAGTTTAAAGCTGTGTAAATTGGTATATAGGTTTATGTTACAAACATTTAACGGTTCAAGCTATTAACGAAAAATATAAGAAAGATATTTATGTATATGACTGGCCTGTTGGTCTAGTGGTTTTTGGTTTGACTGCTAAGCGAAAGGTCGTGGGTTCGATTCCCACCCAGGACAAGTGTTTGTGTGATGAGCACAATCATTTGTTCTGAGTCTGGGTGTTACTTATCTAAATAATGCACACAAAAGCTTTTTGCACAATCGTTTTATTTTAATTTATACCTGTTCGTATAAATTGCTTATAAGTGTTGAAATAAGTGTATATGTAAATAAATATTGGAGCAAAAAAGTGACTTAAAAAAAGTATTTAATAACTTAATTATTTCTATCTCTTCCGGATAACTGAATTAATTCTTCCGATGGTATCAATAGAGAAATTTTGTAATTATTTTGCTTTAAATAACTTTGAAAACTGTATAAGATGCTTTACACGACTTTCCTCAAAATTCAATAACATAAAAGTAAATCAGTAGTGCACATCCGTCCTCAAAGTTAGTTTGAGCGTTAAATCGCAACTGAAATCACATTACACCATCGACTCGGGGACGTAACGTAGCGAAAAACGCTTCAATTTATTTGACACAAGCGATAGGACCCGACTCCTAGGCCTAACGGCTTCCATTTTCAAACTTTGTTGTGGATCATTATTCTTTTTAATCGATTTGTTTTTCTGAATTCAATGTACACACTAGCTTTTGCCAGCGGCTTGGACCGCGTAAAGTTAAGTTTATCTATTGAAACTTTTAGCCCCCCCCTTTTTTCCTCATAGGGGGGTAATTTAATAAAAAAATCCTCTCTTGTTCCTCGCCTATGTCATAAAATAAAATCTTGTGTTTCACACTTCTACTCCCATTTGGTTCTGCTGTGCGTTGATATGTCAGACCTTTTATAAATCTACTTATGGACTATATATTAAAATATACTTATATACATGATATCCATTAAAAAGTAGAATTGGAAATTAAAAGGTCTAAAGTACATTCCACACCAACTCGAGGCGCGCGAGAACTTTGCGCACCATCGACGCCTTGGTTACCAGGCGATCTAACAGTGAGCTTTCCATTGCTCGCCGTCCGCAAGCCGCGCCTACTCGCCTGGGACGTGAGCGCCGTTGCCTTATGCCTTTGCCGTAGACTTACTCCTTTGCTAGCATTACTGGTTCGCAGAAGGAGGTGACCGCTCGTTATTATATCAGGGCTTCTCTTTTTATGTAAGTAAAATATAAATTGATTTACGGGGCCTTCGATAGTCTTTTGTTTTTATGTCAACCACTTACAAAAACAATAGCTCTTCAATAAATATAATATAGTACATTTACATTGTTTATAGAAATTGTTCGGAAACTGTGTTTACGACCTAATATATTATCTACGCAATAAAAGCAGCAGGATATCTCAGAATATCTATGAAAAAATGTGGAACTGACTATTTTTTAAGGAAAATCTAGAACTAAATGCGTTACAAATATAGACTTTTTTTGTGGTGGGCAAAAATCATCCAATAACGAATCCGCTCTTAGGCGAAGCGGGAAACAGTGTCAGATTCTTACTGACTATACACCTCACCCCATTCCTTCTTTGCCTTTCACACTGAGGCCAAGCCGTCTTTTCAGAAAGAGACCCTGGGCCCCAGTTGGCTTAAATATACTTTATGACTATTCCGTAGGTGTTCCGAAGGAGGGCGAACTTCTGGAACGTAAGACATTGAGGGAACTCGTCTGCTGATGAAAACTAAATTCTTATGCTATCGCCCTGGGAGCAGTGGTGGCCGAGTGGTAACGGCATTGACTTACAAGTTGTAGGTCGTGGGTTCAAAACCCTACCAGGTGCATTATTTTGTGTAAGTAATTTATTTCATCACCACTACTCTCAAAACGGTAAAGGAAAACATCGTGAGGAAACTGGCGTGTCTTAGAACCCAAAACTTCGAAGACATGTGACATCAATCAACCAACACTGGGCCAGCATGGCGGATTACGGCCCATTCCCGCTCCTAGAGAGGAGGAACAACGTACTCGGACACAAAGTCCGAGCACTCTTTCAACTTTTGTTTCTATCATATCCCTTTACAAGAAAACAAACTGGGCAAATGCTATTCGGACATATCCCTTCACAAGAAAAAAGGACTCGTCCTGTGCAAATCGGACCCGCCCACGAAGCGTTTCGTACATTCGGTTTTTTTTTAATTTGCTATAAATATTATTGCTTGACTGTGATCCCAGCTGACGTCAAGCAGTGATGCAATCGTTGATGGTGAGGCGCACTAGTTTATTAAAAGCCTATTCGGTCTAGCTTTGAAGACACTCAAATTATAATCGGATTAGAAGACTGCAGCAGGCAATTTGTTCCCGGTACCAAAAACGCCAAAAAAAAATAGTTGTCCCTCATAAATAATTCAAAAATCCTCAAAAATAGTTAGTTGACCTCACTTAAATATTTGTTTTATTATATTTTTATTCAGTGTTAGTGTTATACCGGCAACTGAAATACTACACACGGTTCACGAGATTCAGCTTGGTGATAGGCACATATACAGTGGAGTCTTAATAATAGTCCCATTTTACCTTTTTTACCCAAAGGGTATGGAGACGGAGCCCTAAAAAGTAGGTTTTTTTATTTTATTTTTTATGGTAGGCAAAAATCATCGAATGACGAATCCTGCCCTTAGGCGGACAGGAAACAGTGACAGACTCTTACTGACTAAACAACCTACCCCGTTCCTTTCTTGCCTTAGTCCCAGAGCCCCGGTGTAACTCTTTCGCATCAACCCACGGCCCTGTAGGGCTTCGACCCTGTAGGGCCCCTACAGTTTTCTGACAACTCCTTGAGGCGCGACGATGCCTTGGGCTCGGTCCAGAGTGTTACCAGACGACCAGACGGCGAGCTACCCAGTGCTCGCCGTCCGCAAGCCCGCTCCTACGGTCCGCAAACCCGCTTTGGGCAAATCCGCGCTTACGCCTAAAAAGTAGGTGGTAAATAGATTTCTACGCGTATGCTAGCTACCGTAGTATAATTCTTAGAAAAAAAATAAACGAGTCTCTACCCCCAAGGGTGCTGCATACACTGATCCCCTGTATTCTGATTACAGTGTGCTGAGCAAATCTGATTTCCCTAAAGATTAGATAGGTATGGAGGTCAAATGGCAATCAATGTGAACGGAATTTTACACTCAAACAGAAACAATCTTGTTTATTGGAAACTAGAAAAAAATAAATAAAGTCGGCTTATTTATTGATAAGTTTTTTTTATTTGCTATAAACTAACGTTTGACTGCGATCCTACCCGATAGTAAGTAGGCCACCGAAGGCGCGGGTTTGCTAACAGCAAGCAATGGGTAGCTCGCCGTCCGGTTGTCTGGTAACAATTCGGACCAAGCCCAAGAGTTGTCAGCAAAACCGTTTGTCAGAGTCCCAAAAGGGCCGAAGCCTACTAGGCCCCAGGGTCTCTTTCTGAAAAGAAGGCTTGACTCCAGTGCGAAGGCCAAAGAAGGAATGGGGTGGGGTGTTTAGTCAATAAGAGTCTGACACTGTTTCCCGCTCCGCCTAAGAGCGGGATTAGTCATTGGATGATTTTAGCCCACCATAAAAAAAAGGTAAGTTAGTGATGTAATAGTTCCAATAATAAAATGTGTAACTGTATTTTCTTTACTATGACTCGCGTTTCACCTCTATCTCATTACTCCTTAGTATAATAAATGTGTTCCAATGTGTTTATACTTTTGGAAATCAACAAAAAAAAAATCATAATCATCATTTCAGCTGATAAAGTCCACTAATTGGACAAAAACAATTTTTTTTTTAATATCTAAATTATAATTACCAGGACTGGTAACTGGGTTTCCATTAGAAACAAATTTACTAGAGGGAAGCTATTTAAACTTTATTTTCAAATGGGACAGTTAGTAATTAGCCAATTAGAAAAGGGAAGCCCAAAGGGATTGTATTCCTTACCATGAAATTAAAACTGTAGGGTATATAAGTATGTATGTACAGTCATCAATAGTCATTAAATATAGTTTTTTTGTTCCCACGCGCCTCAAGGAAAGGTCAGCAAACCGTAAGGACTCTGCAGAAGGGTCGAAGCCAGCTGGAGCCAAAGGTTCGCGTCTGAAAGGAAGACTCTGGCCCTGGTATATAATTATGGCAATGTAGGAATGGGACTGTCGGGGATGTCAGACTGAACAGCCTTTCAGTTAGTAACAGTCTGACATTCTGAGGTGGACTCGCGTAGTTTTTAAGGTTAGTTATAAGTGTGATGAGGGCATGACGAATGCCATAAATTGTAAACAAAAAAGTGTATTTGTGCATATTATAGAAAAGTGCGCGGACCACCATGTCTGCGGTAAAATATATTAACAAAAAAAAAAAACAGTCTGACATTGTTTCCCGCTCCGCCCAAGGGCGGGATTCGTCATTGGACAATTTTTCCCATAAAAAAAACACCAGTATCCCACAGCATGCTTATTGTACGTAATTTTGTTCCTAGAAAATGTAATTATTACGTATACTGATTACGTACACGTAATAAAATATATTACAGCGAGAAATAAATCTTATTATTATTAAGCTATCGCATGCATACAGACAGAGAGACATTGTGGGAAACTTTGTTTTATAATACTGAATACATATTAATATTATCAAATTATCCAATAAATACTAAAAGAAGAATTAGACAAATGTTTTAGTTACATCCAAACTAAAAGAAAAACAAAATAATAACATAACTCATGAATGAACTAACAAAGAACGTAGCACAAATAAACAATAATTTAGTTAGTTCCCTGCGAGGCGCAGCATTTGTCAGGTGTCTTGATGATTAACGTTCAGATGCGACTGCCGCACAGGTCTGTGGAACAGGATAATATTAGCTAGTTTATATTTGTTTACGTTTATGCGTACAAAATTTTTAAAAAAAGTTCGTTTTTTAATCCTAGACTACGATTTGACAACTTAAAATGTTAAACTCCAAAAAATTGGAAACATATTTCTAGAGTGTGACATTTTGAGTTGTCTAATCGTAGTCTAAAATTAAAAAACAAACTATAGTGATATGATTTTTTTTTTAAATAAACGTTGCCCAGGTTGCTGTCATAGCGAAAAGAATTGCCAAACTTAAGTGGCAATGGGCAGGTCACATTGCACGCAGGACAGATGGCCGCTGGGGCCGATAAGTTCTGGCGATGGCGTGGCGACCGCGTACCAGAAGACGTAGCGTTGGAAGGCCTCCCACAAGGTGGACCGACGACCTGGTCAGGGTTAGTGGAATTCGATGGATGTAAGACGTACGGGACCGGTCATTATGGTGACGTTTGGGGAAGGCCTATGTCCAACAGTGGACGTCTTTCGGCTGAATTGATGATGTTAATGAAACGTTGCCCCACACTAGGAATAATAAATCATGTATCGTGGGTGCGAACACAAACATGTAAGTAAACTCACATACACATGACATTCAGACCCGGAATACCTATTCGTAGGCTTTACAAATATTTGTTCCGTGCGGTAATAGAACCCGCGACTCGCAGCGCTGCAGCCAGCAGCCAGCCAACCAGAGGAGGTATTTGGAGATGTCCTGCTTAAAAAAAAAAACGAGACAACCCTCCAATTCGTTTTTCAAACAAAAGTCAAACTCAACATAACACAGCTTTTTGTATTAAATCTTTTCTAATTTAACTTGACAAGCCAGTTGTAGAAAAGAAAAAGAACCATTCATAAGAATGAAACACAGTTGACAACGTGTTTATTGTTTATACAACGTATTATTTGACTTCTAAAATAACAAGATCGTTGACACAAACATATTGTTTCGTCCGTCGTAAAATCTTTATTTGTTTGGACCTTCAATTTCTATACATATACCATATTTAAGTACATTGATGTCAACGTAGTTCATACTTTTTCTCATAGATGGCGCACATTAAATTAGTTCCTTATTCGATTCATAGATGGCGTTGAACAAAGACGTCATATTTCTAAATCTCGCTGTTAAGATTCTCCTGGGTTTAATAAACCTCCATGGAGGCAAATTCAGGATTTGTCAGTGTGAGTGAGACACGTGTTATTTTAGACACGTGTCTTACCTACATTGACAACTTCTTCATGCATAAAATGAAACCGATAAATGTCGCGTGCTAAGTTAATATAGGCGCGACGTGCCCCAAACTCACACATAAATGACTCTTCGTTCGATATACGTTGTGTGGGACAGTCCGCGAGTTCGTCATTGCTTCATCACCGGTGTTACACAATACAATACCGCCCACACTCTTACTATAGCCCCTTAGTCTGAAGCGCAAATGGCTAGACCTGGCGCTCCACAAATCAGCATCTCCGTCGCTGGTCGTCGTCCGCTGGGCCTTCTTAGGAGGACCTCCTGCGGCGAGGATCCTGCGGCGAATGATCGCCGCGCTATGCGTGTGTGTGTATGCGCGGCGTTCTCAGCTGAACAATACATAGTCACACATAGACAAGCAGCGCTTGCGCATTTGTCATGGGCCACGGCCTATATGTGCCCCCAACGCTATGTCCGCCCGTATTGATGGACATCTACCTGACATCGCGGGAGGATAGGCTTAGGCTACACCCCGCCTGCTGCACCCCCTTTGCGTGGAAGTAGCGACTTCCAGGTGACGTCTCAGTTCAGTTTATTAAGTTCAAAAAGTCAGAAGACTATTTGAACCACCTTATTAAGCTAAGAATAGCTTAATAAGGTGGCTCAATAGTTTGAAACTATATCAATTTTGAAACTCAATTTTTACTTAGCAACCTTATGTACCAAGGCAGTAAATGAAATACCAAGGGAAGAAAAATAAGGACCGCAAGACCAGATCTAAAAATCACCAACCACCTTAGAAATACATTACATTAAAAACATTTAAAAAAAACCGTTACAAGGAGGTATTTGATGAATGTTTCATGTTTGAAGTGTACAAACATAAAACCTTCATGATCAAATACTTCGTGATTGACCAGAACACCAGAGATATGGACGAGTATATCTCAAACAGACACGTCTAGCTCAGGTGGAAGATAACTGGATTGTTTTATTCGCAGCTACCGCAGAGCGTCGAGTGCTCGCCTAAACTAACTTTAATCCTAGCCCACAGTGAGAGCGGGGAGCGGGGAGATAAGCGGGAGAATAAGTGGTGCAGTTTAGTCAGCCATTATTTTGAGTAATTTATTTCATCACCACTGAAAGAAAGAAAGACAGAAAGAAAGAAATAAAAATAATTTACTTGATACAATATAATAATAGTTCGGTAACACGTAAAAAAACAAAAAAGGAAAAAAGCGCATATATTGAAAGTGCCCTAATTAGTAAAATAGAATAATAATACTTTATTGTACACCAAAAAAGTAACAATTTCAGAGAAACTTACCTATATGATTGGGTACAAAGGCGGTCGTATCGCTGACAGCGATATCTACCAGACAACCTTAGTAATACCAGCCTTAGTCGTCGTCGGACTGAACGCATAGTTTGAGAAAATCTTGGGGTTACCACGCTAACGGACTTTCGGTCTGTTTAGCTTCAAGACCACATTTATGTTACAACCAAAGTTTAGCAAAAGAACCAACTATGTAAATACGAAATACTGCTGTTATTTCGTATTTACTTAGTAGTAGCTTGGGGTACTTACTCTGCTACTCAGCTCAAACACGAACATTGAACATCAAATATATCAAAAATAAATTTTTTTCGCTAAAATCGTTTTGTTTAGCTATCGTCGGAAGAAAATAGAAACGAAACGATTGCAACTTGACTAGGGGGGGGAGCGGGAATACAAAATGCTGCGTCAGCGCTCCTACAGAACCCTTAGGTAAATGATTATTATTAGTGGTCAAATGATATCTACTTTACCAGCTCCCTATACAGCCCCACACCCTCACTCATCTCGTCGGTTCTGTCTAATGAATCGCCGGCTCTCTGTAAATAAGACGTAAGTGAGTTATCTACTTCGACCACGTTTTGTTACTAATGCTCTTTGTTTGACGTTACATATGTTTCCTTTCGGAGATATTTTGTTAGGACGATGCTACAGGTTATAATTAGTTTTTGTGGGAATGTTCTGTTTGTTGTGTGAGATAGTGATAGTTTTTTTTTGTTGTGAGTTAGTTCATTAATCCACAAGAAGACACCTGTGTCCGCACACCTATTATATATACTACCGTAATTACAGACACAATTATATACCCATTTAATTGTGTCTGTAAAAACGGTTGTCGAAAAGTTAATTGAGAATAATATCATATTCAGTTAACATAGCATAGCATCGATATCAGCCTTATAATAATCCCACTGCCATGGTGTGGATGTCACATATCTTTGAGTGTTGGTTCTAGGACATGCCGGTTTCCTCACGATGTTTTCCTTCACCGTTTTGAGAGCAGTAAAAAGTAATGCGCCTGGCTGAGTTTAAACCCGCAACCTACAACACGTAAGTCAGGGCCGTTACCACTCGGCCACCACTGCTCCTATTATATATACAACCGTAATTACAGACACAATTATATACCCATTTAATTGTTTGTAAAAACGGTTGTCGAAAAGTTAAATGAGAATAATATCATATTCAGTTAACATAGCATAGCATCGCATCAGCCTTATAATATTCCCACTGCCCAGTGTGGATTGATGGATGTCACATGTCTTCGAAGTATTGACTATACATATAACTTCGAAACATTAAAAGGAAAATGCTATGCTGTATATAAAAAAAAAAACATAAAAAAACCAAAAGAACCAATACTTACTATTTTATTCAAGTTCCTTTATTTTCATAGCCTAAAACTAAATCATAATGATACATACCAATAATATCTAACTATATTTTGTCTGTTCGTTGAAGGTATGAAACTAAGTTACCTCGATACCGTGCCAGCACGAGAACGTCGCTAACGACACTCGCTCCACCGTCGTCGATGTCAACAATTATTTCAGACACAGGAGAAAAACTCATTGTGTACCATGTAAATGAGGCTAGGAAAATGTGAGCGTGTTCTTTTAAACTGATTTTGTGATGTTATTTATGTGGATAAAGAAAATAATCTGTTTGAAATCAAAGTTTTATTAGTTTTTGAATCATTTTAAAGTCTTTGAATTATTCAAAAACTTCCTCCCACCCATGGGCGGAGCAGGACGGTGTGCTAGACTTTTACTGATTCAAAGATTTTCTCCTTCCATTGGGCAAATCAGGAACGGTGTGTCAGTCCTTAGCTGATTTTCTTTTGTTTTTTTTTCCGGCAGGAGTCAGGAAATCCTTCATAGACGGCCAGGCTACCTCACAAACGAGCCAGTCTGGGCAGTGGCTCGTTTGTGAGGACTCGTTCTGACTAAAACCGCGGTCCTGGACTAAAACCCACTCCTATGTTTCTTCGTTGCCCTGCATTTCAGAACCCCAGGTTTTCCTTTTAAAAGCGAACCATAGTGTTCGGGCTCCATAGGGACCATCAGAAGGCAATTTTTTGGTGGCGAAAATCATCTAGTGACATCGCCCTTGGGCGGAGCGGGAGATAGTGTCAAACATTTGCTGACTAATAAACCCACCCCGTTCTATCGTTGCCTTTCATCGCGGAAGAGCCATCCTTTCAGAAACAGACCCTTGACCCCAGTAGGCTTCGATCCAGTTGTGCCCCAACGGTATGTTGAAAATCTGCCGTGAGATTTGAACTGAAATAGTTGTTCCCTCTACCGCGGTAGACGCGGGTGAAAACTGCTTGGTAGTTCTTAGCCTAATAGGTACACTGTGGTATGACCTAATAAAATTTGAAAAATTGATTAACTTCAATTTGAATTTCACTGACAAACCAAACAGAAATGATTAAATCAAGTTTAAATTCATATAAAAAGAAATATAACAGAGGTAAAATAAATAATAAAAAAATAAGTTGTAGTGAATACATAACATAATTCTGAAATTTTGGCAACAGTAGCTATTCACTTTATAAAATTTAGTTTGTTAACTTACATCAAATTAATAACGGCAATCCTTTCTTAGGTTCCTTTTTCCAAAATCTTTTTTTCGTTTTAATAATGTTCTACATACATGTACTTACAACACTATGGTGCTCGAACATAGCGGTTCTAGTGCGCCGGCCGCGCTACTGCCGCGCTGCTGTTGCGCACCCTAAGTTTTTAGTTTTTTTTTAAAGAAAAAGAAGAAACTTCGACATTCAGTAGCAGAGTCGCGTTCACAAATATGTAAAGTCACACACACTAGATACCCAGACCCTAGTAATAGTAGGGAGTAGACAGTGTTACCACTGATAATAAAAATAATAAGAATGAAGCCACATAGCCATATACCAACAAATAGCTTTCTCTCCAATTGTATACAAACTCCACGATCGAAAAGAATATTTTATAAGCTTTGCATATAAATTTTCCCTTAAACACTTTTTCGACATTATCATAATTGTCATGCCCTGGAAACGCGACCCCATGTGTTTTACATACAAAGATATACAATTTAAATGTACCACCGAGTTGCGGGTATATACCGAACATGGAACGACCTCAAACGGGATTAAACTGTGTCGTCATTCGTTCGTCCTCCTTAAATGTTCCTTTTTATGTATAATGGCAGTGGTGGGTCGTTAACGATTTTTGGGTTTATTTATTTACTAGCTGCTGCCCGCGACGTTGTCTGCGTGAAGGCCCTACAGCACCAAAAAAATGGCAGTGTATGATCAGTGTATATCAGATGGCATAGCATTATAAGTAAACAACTTTTAAAATAGCATTGCATCAGCCTTATAAAGTTCCCGCTGCTGGGACATAGACCTCATTTCTAGGAGAGGGAATGGGCATAATCCACCATGCGAGTCCAATACGGTTTTGTGGATGACACTTGATGAATTTTTGGTTCTAAAACATTCACAGTCACAGTTTCCTCATGATGTTTTCCTTCACCGTTGAGCAGTGGTTATGAAATAAAATACACAAAGTAATGCGCCTGGCTGGGTTTGAACGACAGACCTACAACTTGTAAGTCGGAGCCTTTACTACTTCGCCACCACTGAGTCGGAGCCTTTACCACACCGCCACCACACTACGATGGTAGTTATGCTGCCAAGAGCCAAAATGTAAAGAGAGTCAGGACTGGTGACGCGGGAGCAAGCGACATACAGTTGCCCGTGTAAGAGACAACTCGTCCTGAAGTTGACATCCGCTGCACTCAGTGTCTGCCCCTTCGACTTATTGATGGTCATCGCGATGCAAACACTCACGGGGAATTGTACGCGCTTGAACTGGAACGGGAAGTTATGAGTTGTTGAGGTATAAATACTGCCTCGACTTCGCCATAAACCGTAAGAATTTTTGCTTCAATGATGTGTCTGTGCAGCGAGATGACTTTAAGACGGGTCTCATTACACCACTTTGGAGGAGATAGGTAATTCCGAAAATGCATAATCGGGACTCCGACTTTCAGCTTTATGGTATGCGCTTGAAGTCCATTTGCTGGCTGGGAGTTCAAAAATTCCACGGGATAATGTGTGGCGTCATCTTGCTCAACGACAGTGTTTATTGAGGTATAGATCACTGCATTTCCCTCAATTTCCGAGAGAATGTATTCGTTAATTGCTGCAGCCTGATCATTTTTGGACGTCAAAATAGCCCGCTCACACACTCAAGAAATTCTGCTGGTGCGGTAAATGACTGTTGTCCCCGTACACACAGCAAATGAATTCTCCTAAGCTGGCTAACGCTCTATCGAGAGACTTTGGAAGCACCTCCTGTCCACCTCTCTCGCAGTGGGCTTTGACTTGCAGCAGACTCTGGCAGAGGCCATGATCCAGAGCAAAGAAGAGTGGCAGGCGGTCGCCTCCTTCTGCGAAACAGTAATGCTAGCGGCTAAAAAAGGGGGTCGACTGCATCAGGCAAAAGCAAAGGCGCTCAAGCCGCAGCTACCGCCGCCGTGTCTCCAATCCCGATTTACGGCCACAGTAGGCGCGGACTTGTGACCGCCGAGCAATGGGTAGCTCTTTGTCCACCCATTCGATAGTCGACGACGGCGCGCACTATTCCCTGCGCCTCCAGCAGTCGGCAGAAACTGTAGGAGCCCAACAGGATCGAAGCCAAGGTTTCAACGTAGCAAACGGGAAGCGTTTGACCGAAATCGCCACTGAACAAACTGTGACATGTGATGGGTGGCATCAAATGTTCGTTCCCGCGGATGTCCTGCAGGGTTCTGCCCTCGGCCTCAACTGCCTTCCTATTGGCCATAATACGCTCATCCCATATGATCAAAGAGCTATCCTTAAGCACGTGTCCCTTATCGCTGTTACGTGACACACAGCAAACAGGCATTTTGACGCTCTCTAAATCGATGGGAATTTGAAGATGGCATGTGCTGTCTTGCCACTCGTTAGCAGTGTGGCAGCAATTCCCAACGACGCGACAGCAATAGCAATATTACCTTGCCTCCTGACCTCTGCAAGTATGCCATGTTTTTCCTGTTCCAACAGGAGCAACACAAGAAAAACACTTTGCCCTGGTTTTGCACAACGCTGTGGACGGTGTTATAAATCTGTTATTGCTCTGAAGAGAACTCTGTCTCAGCGTTATACTCTCGATTTCCATAGTCTTGATGCGGTGACGATTGGGGAGCTAGTAATCCATATTAGATCAGTGGATTGCCGCCGATAGAAATGTCCACATCTTGAAGTGAACTGAGACAGGTGTTCAGCACACGATCATCAGTTACATCGACTTCGTCTCCAGTAGCACGCCTCAAAGCTCGCAGAAAATCTTCAGACAAATGATGGCGATATTTTAATGAACATAACTTTTTTGTAATACTTAACGCCGCATTTTTTTTTAATAGTCTTGCTCAACTCTGCTCAAGATTTTGAGGGTTTTTTGGAACTTGAATTTGTCAAAACCAATTATACGACTTTTATGAAGAAAATGCGCACTACCATCTATGAATTTTAAGAATAACTAACTGCTAACCTTGCCAACATGGTCAAACAATTATTAATTTCCAAAAAGTGTCAAAATGTAACTTGATTTGATTTTTGTGTAATCTCATAGATAGCGCTTTTTAAAATATGTCTTTATACTACTAATATTCATTAAACTATGTTTTTTTGCATTAATTACGTAGTTTTTAAAAATTAATAATGGGAATCTTTATTATTTACCTAAATAAATTTACGTGCCAAGTTTCAAGTTAATTAACCCAAGCAATAAGATTCTCCCATACAAACTTTAACATCCCCTAAATCTTGCACTGGGGGTACTACTGAAAAAATAAATATGGCATCCTGGATAACTAATTTAGGGTAATGTTTATGCTAAGTTTTGAGTCGATCGGCCCACGGAAAAAATAGTTACACCCTTGCATCCATTGCACCATTTTAATTCAATATTGCTTACCTCCCATAACTTCCGGCGTGATAATATGTAGCCTAAAGCCTTCCTTGGTTTACAAGGAACATTTTTGCTGAATTTCAAATCAATCTATCCAGTAGTTTTGGCGCCAACCCGTACCATAGGCACAGACAAACAGACAAACAGACAAAAATTCTAAAAAGTCACTTTTTGTCATTAGTTACGTTTTTCTGACAAAACCCACTCATTTTTTCCAGAAAATTCTCAATGTACAGTTTTTCTTTCGTTACTGTTTTATTATATGTATAGATTTATTTATTTATTACACCCTGGAGGACTTACAACTTAGTGTCTAAACACACTATGCCGAGGATACGCGACGAAAGTTCGGCATGATTACGCCTGCAATGGTATTTGAATTACTAGCGACACATTATGCCAAAATTACGTTGCGTTATAGCGTACAGCCTAACTTCAGTCGGGCGTAAGTTCAGCGGAAATTCGGCGGCAACGTATTCTGTAGAACACCGACCGAAGTTCGGTTCGATTGCCGACGAAGATCTCGAGAGGGGAGCAGCGAGAGGCAGGCATGCCCCCGCCCGCACCCCGCGTGTCCGCCCGTAGTGTTTATTTCGTCTCTGCCTGCGCACGAGATGCACGTGTTTTGTTATGTTTGCGTGTGAAATTGCGCAACTGAATTTCTGCCGCGTAAGTTCGGCACTTATGGTGTGTCATATCAGTCGAATACGTTGGAACGTAAAATCAGCCGCCATTAGACACCTAAAGTAACTAAAAATAGAAGCCAACATAAACTACGGAAAGCCAATTACAAGTCCTCACGTATAGTGACAGACTTAAAATTAAGATTCAAGATTCATTTATTGTTGTTTGTCACAGGTGTAAATTTAGTTCTTAAAATTAATATCATAACAATGTATCACTGCAACATACCCATGGGGTGTACAAACTTTATTTTTTTACAATTACATGTCAAAAGCAAAAAATAACGAGTCCAGTAACATAATAATCACTAGAAAAAAATAAATTAATTATATATATATCAATTGGTATTTGTTATCATTATTTAACAATTAAATTCATTACAGTACAAGTCATTAAGTAACAATTAATTAAATAGTCAAGATGTCAAAAAAAAGAAAATAATAATAATAATATAAACCGTCATAACAAGTATGAAGTGAGCATATCAATATTTTCACAGTGATTACAGCTTATTAAACAAGTTAATTGCAAGGATCAACAAGTATTACCTAGAAACCTTTAGTTAACAAAAATAAGTAATAAATGATAAAAATAACAACTGAAAAAAACTGGATGAAACAACTGGATGAAATTAACGCAACAAAGCCGTTAATTTCATCCTGTTAACCTGTTAAAAACCACGTTAACGTTATTAACAGGTTTTCATTAATGTAACAGATAGTTTGTACTAACCTAGCAATCAATAGAAACTGTTCAAATTGAAAAAGGAGCTGATGACGAAGAATCAGATAATTTTAGCTGGTTTTGCGTTAGCAGCTTCAGATAAAGTTAGCTACTTTTGAATACTTATTCGTTGAGTTATTAATATGCCCTTTGTCAAAAAAGTTGAATGAAACAGTTGATAGATTTAACGGGTTTTGCGGTAAACAAAAGTAGTTAATTCGTCAACATTAGATAAACAGTTTAAAAAAGTCGTTTGTTGAATTAACGCCCACTCCTAATATATCTACACTAATATAATAAAGAGGGAAAGTTTGTTTTTTTATTTTTTTGTTTGTAGGAGGTAATCTCTGGAACTACTGGTCCGATTGGAAAAAATTTAGCAACAATAGAAAACTGCTTTACACCTGAGTGACATAGGCTATATTTTATGTACGCGGGCGAAGCCGCGGGCAAAAGCTAGTGGGTGTATATAACCCAGTGTATTGTCTTCAGACGTGTCTCAGACTACTTTGAAGTATGGAACCTTTTTGCTCATACGTCTACAGTGTTTTTTCTTAGGATATAAACGAGATATGAGAAAGGAACCCTTTTTGTCTTCCGCCATCTTTTTTTTTGGAATGGTTATGTGGGTTGTATTTACTTAGTACTGGGTCTGTTAACCCCTTCCAAATTTTTCCCTTTGTGTCTTTATTTTTGGTTAAAATAAAGCTTGTGTTATCTCAACAGAAGTGTAATGGATTTTTTTGAGATCAGACTCTTTGAGTGAAGCGAGAAATATCGACGGTTTTTTTAAAATAAAACTATAGTAGTAGACTAGTAGTGAAATTACCAGCGATCCCAACTGTAGATGGGATCGCAGAAAGTATCATCAAGTAAACAGAGATTTTTGTTTGCGATCATTTATGGTGAAAAGCATTAGTTTATTTAAATAATGTGTCTATTCACTCCAGCCCCAAAGATGCATTTTTGTTTACTCGGTAAATGATCCAATGACTTTTTGCGAAAAACCACTCCTATGTTCCTTCTTTGCCTTCCCTTCTGGGCCCGGGGTTCTTCTCAGTAGGCTTCCACCTTGATGGGGCCTTATGATTGTACTTACATCTCGTTGAGGCGCGTGTGAAAAACTACGCGTCGTCGACGGCTCAGACTTGGTACAAATGGTTACCGGGCTGCCAGACGGCGAGTTAGACATTGCTTCCCATCCGGAAGCCTACTGAGACTGGAATGGAGTAGGTTTTTAGTCAGTAAATTTCTGACACTAACTCTCGCTCCTGTCCGCGGAGACGTCATTGGTTGATTTTTGCACACCGAAAAAAAGTCATGTAATTCTTGAGTTCTCCAAAAAACTGTTGAAAATTAAATATCCATCCCAAACATTTAAAAATTTTAACAATCACCACCGTTGATCAGAATGTCACTTTGTCCAGAACCTAAGTTAGTATTACTGTCTCTATTTACTTTCATAACCTCTCTATACTCGAATTCTAAACACACAGACAGTCGAAACCAGACTGTGAATTGTATGTGGCAAGCGGCGAGCCGGGTGTTGTACAACTTGCAAGAGAGGCTGTCAATGAATTCAGCTGTGGAACTGTGAATACTTGAATAGTGCGGCCTCAATTGATGGAGGCACAAACTTGGCCGAATCGTAGCCACAGAGATTGTACAGTCTGCAAAAGACATATCATACAGACGAATTTGTGTATACATATAATAATCATTACATAGTATCAAACAAAGTTGCTTACCGCTGTCCCTATGTACGCTTAGATCTTTAAAAATATGCAACGGATTTTGATGCGTTTTTTTTTAAATAAATAGTGTGATGCAAGAGGAAGGTTTACATAATACATGCATAATATATTTAGTATCGCCATTGCACGCGTGCGAAGCTGGGACGGGTCGCTAGTATATAATATAATATTCGACAACTATCACACAACGCCGTCTAGTCCCAAGCTAAGCAGAGCTTGTGTTATGAGTACTAGACAACTGATAAACTTACTAATATATTTCTAAATACATACATATTATAGATAATTAGACCCAGACACAGAACAAATGATCATGCTCATCACATAAACATATTGTGTCCTGGGTGGGAAGTGAACCCACGACCTCCGGTATGGCGGTCAGGGTCCCTAACTACTAGACTGACAGGCCAGTTAAAATATCATTAGGAAGCGTGAGTGTCTTTAATAGCGTGTGGATTCCATCAGGCATGCGGGATTGCTCCGCACACGTAGCCCCCGCAAATATTCTTTTCATATATGTAAGTGTTTATTGTGATACGTTGAATACGCACGCGGGATGCGAGGCGTAATATCGGGAAGCCACCCCGCATGCGGAGCTAATCCGCATGCATGATTAAATTCGTATGATATTAAAAAACCCCTTACTTGTTTGATTCTAGAAATCTGGTTGTTAAATTTATGGTTAGTTAAATAACATTCACCAAGTATATATGTATATTTTTTTTGCATTATTATTTTAACATCTGTATAATTCACATTATGGAGTGCAAATAAATATATGAATATGAAAAACAGCCTTTGCCCGCGGCTTCGCTTGCGTACAAGTCGAAAAGTAATTAGAACCTAAAAAGGATTAAATCCTGCCAGACGCATTACTTCGTGTAATTTATTTTATCACCCCTACCCTCATAACAGTGAAAAAAAATATTGTGAGGATACTGGCATGTCCTAGAACCAAAAGTTCGAAGACATGTGACATCCACACAGAGCCTACATGATGGATTAGAAAGATTTCAGGCATTCCCTTTCCTAAGGATTAGACCTGAGTTTCAGCAGTGGGAATTTTAAAAGTGTTTGGGCGTCTACTTGGAGTTGAAATAATGAAAAAAACTATACTTAAAGCGTTTACTCAAGAGACTTCAGATGTAAGACTGAATAAAGAAATATTTAAAAATATGAACTACAACGTTAGAATCGTAAGAATGAACATTTCAACCAGTGAGACGACCATAGAAATATAAAAAAAAGGGGAGGCGACATTCATATTTTGTTCGCGATTGAATCATGCGCGCCGGTCAATACGCGTCGTTTAGGAGCGGCGAGATGTCGCCACCGTCTTCACCGCTGCAGTGCGCAAGTTGACATGCCGTTCCGGTAGATGGCGTTGTCGGGGCCTAACAAAAAGGCTGTTTATGCTATGCTAATAGCTTCTATAGTTTTATATATATGTCATAGTTAAAGGTCGATATGCAGTTCCTTCGCGGTATGACTGGTTTATCCTAGGTTAGGTTAGGTTAGTTCATTTTTTCAAGTCAAATCTGAGGATTGACTAGTCAAACCTAGGAGCGCCGGAGCTTCGAGGATTGACTATAACATATATATTTTTATATCATTTTTGTCTCAATGTGTAATTATTTTGATTTTAATATTCGTTACAAGCAAAAGAGTTTTCTCAACGGAATGATTAGGTAGAAATTCGATTTACCAAGTGTTTAGGTGAAACTTTATTTAGCCTAAGTTAAAGCTTACTTAGAGCTAAATAAAGTCCACCTGGCTAGTAAAGATTATTTTTCTTTCTTATATTGTTCTACAGATATTACAGATTAAAATAAAGAAGAGGAAGCAACCGAGGGCCCTCAATTAGTGACGGAGGGCTTTAAACGACACCTCACGATGAGCCTCTTAAACCACTCTGATATTGGGGAGAACAATGTTTAAGAAAAACTTTTTATCTTTTTTTTTCATGTCCAGCAGAAGTTATGCTGATGTTTTCTTGATTAGGTAAGCTTGTATTCAAGATAAATAAAGTTAAGATACTATGTAAACGTAATCGGTATTATTATTTATTTATTGTATATGTCAGGTATTAGTTAACCCAAAGTAATATTATCGTAAGGTCACTGCAAAAGGATCGAAGCTAAATGGGGCCCAGGCAAGGAAGACTTGGCCCCAGTGCGAAAGGCAGAGAAGGAACGGTATGGGGTGTTTAGTCAGTAAAAGTCTGACACTCTTCCCGCTCATCATCTCATCAATGACGAATCCCGCCCTAAAGCCAGATTCGTCATTGATGTTTCTTGCCAGAACGCTGGCAGCATTGCCACGCTGGATGGCAATGCATTCATTTCTTATATTCATTTCGTTAAGGACCTCGCTATTCACACGTTCACCAGAAATATATTTTTTACCCAAAATATTTTATAACCCGTAACTCCGGTAACTTAATTTTCTGGCTCCATGCGAAAACAAAGCAATTTGCGTGCGATCCCGGATTGACGGTGATGTATGAATACAGATTACCTGTTGAACTCATAAACACCGCAAGTATTTAAAGGCCTATATCGATCGTACGAATAAAACCGTTAAATATGAAGTTCATCGAATTGTGGTCAAATGAGGAACAGACGGCTGTCCAGTGTCACATATTATTTATTTTACCATTAATGTAAAAACACAAAAAAAAAACTGACAAAGATAAAAGATACATAGTAAATAGTGCAATTGCACTCCTTATTACCGAAGGAATTTCTTCACAAAAGAAGAAATTACGAGAAATGTATGTAGAAAGCAATAAAAGAAATGTATGTGAAATCTTAATCACACCCACTTCATCATCTTCGCAACCCACGGTTCATCGATCTTCCTTGTGAGAGGCCATCCACCGCTGCGATATCCGATACGTGGCCGACACCAGCCAAGTTACCCCCTAGCCAAGTTACAATCGTATCGTTTAGAGTTAGCGCTTGTAGATGGCCTCGCCCCTAGTTGCCTTGTTCGGACGTCATCTCAACAAAGGGATTGGGGGCTTGGCCATCCACAAGCGCTAACTCTAAACGAAACGATTGTAACTTGAACCATTCGGTCCCATCGACCACTAAACTTCATTTTTAAATTAACTGTTGCCAGTGACTCTATTCGCGTGAAAGTAGAAAATTCTGATAGAACATACTCTCGGGATAAAAAGTATCCTACAGGCTATTCCTATGTTCAAAATTTCATCTAAATCCCTTCAGCTGTTCGTAATAGATTTTAATGGAGTGAATCTTCATTTGTAATTAATAAAATCGTAAACTAAAGGACCGATATTTACCATTTTTTCACGACAAGAATACTACCATACCACAGGGTGATACCTATATACTAAGGCTACATATCATCTACTTTCACGCGGGCGAAGGCGCTAGAAGAAGCTAATTTCGTCAATAAACATATTATATCCCCCAAAATCAAAACCTTTCAACTCCCAATCAAAACCAAAAACATAAAACAAAATTTAATACAACAAAGCAAACGTTCTTTAACAAAATTATATCATCTACAAATTAATGATGACAGATATCGAAAAAAAATTGAACAGCCAACATGGCGGGCGGGTAAACACATAATTCACTTTATTATTTTGTTTTCCTCACAGCTACTTATTATATAAGTAGGTATACTGGAAACTCGTATTCTCGGCAAGAAGTGATAGTGTGACCATTAATAATGTGGCATTTTAAGAGGGTCCTTCCTCAGTCGTTTTTCGTCAACACGAGTCTGATATAAAAGTTTGTTGCTTCATCCTACGCAATGTACCTATGTAATCTACACTAATATAATAAAGAGGTAAAGTTTGTTTTTTTGTTTTTTTGTTTGTAGGGGGTAATCTCTGGAACTACTGGTCCGATTGGAAAAATTTAAGCAACAATAGAAAGCTGCTTTACTCCTGAGTGACATAGGCTATATTTTATGTACGCGGGCGAAGCTGCGGGCAAAAGCTAGTTATAGATAAAGTCGCGACGCTTTAGCGCTGTCACACGATTCGTTAGCGCGCGATAGCGTCGCTACAGTACGGCCGTCAGATCTTGGCGAGTTTGAAGTTAAACTCTGCAAATTTTAACGCTTCAAAACTCGTACTTTAGTTAAATGGGCTTTTTTCTATTTCTTTGCAGCTCTACGTTGGCGTCAGTGCAGTAGTTTGACAGTGGTTATAGATAATAAAGACTTTTTGCACCAGACCTTTTCCCAGTGTGAAAAAGTGTGATAAAAAAACTCAAAACTACGGCGGAGGTCATTGACTCGCGGAGAATCTTAACATCGCCATTCAGAAAAGTGACGTCATGTGCCGGCGCCATCTAGTATCGAGTAGCGGAAGTAGTTACGCGGGTAGTTGTAAAAAAGGTTTGTTACAGTACGAAAATAAGGTTTAAAAAAAATGCCTATACCATTTTTTAACAGCAACAACAACTGCAAATTGCATTTATTTGTTTAAATCATATTTTTTTTTAAAAAACATCGTGTTCTGAAGGTAATTTTTTTCTCCTTGGTCGGAAACAAAGTGACATCAGCGGTAATGATTATCGAAATGTCAAAATCATCAAAATAGGAGTATTGTTGTTTGATTAAGTATGTATGTTTTGGTTGCACAAATGTCAATGTTCGAACTGCGTACCGATTTACCGGCTGCCTAGTTTGGCAGTAGATGCACAATTATGACTGTCCCGCAGGTAAATTTAAGTAATTTATAGACAAATTGTGTATACGTATATTTTTTTGGTAAAATAAATTATACATTATAATGGGTATATTATCATTTGTTTCTGTTATCATTACATAGTATAAAACAAAGTCGCTTCCCCCTATCTATCCCTATATATGCTTAGATCTTTAAAACTACGCAACGGATTTTGATACGGTTTTTTAAAATAGATAGAGTGATACAAGAGGAAAGTTTATATGTATATAATATCAGCATTGTACTCGTGCGAAGCTGGGGCGGGTCGCTAGTTATTGTATATTATACTGTCATTTACACTGTTTTTACCTGAAACTATCGGAAACTTATATGGTTTTCGATTATCATGGTAAACTGTATATTTATGTAGGATACAATGAAGTAACCTTAAAACTACACATACATATATACGTAAATTTAAAAAAAAATCCCTTATGAACTAACTAAAAGTTCCTACCTGTATTATAACTAGTTTCATCTAAATAAACAGTTCTTACAAATAAAAACAGGTTATTTAGTTTATGTTATCATGGAAATCGAACTCAGCACGTTTAGGTTCTCGCCGCAGCCCTATCTTCAGATCTCACCCTGCGAAGAACATAAATTATTATTATAGCTACTGCATTCACGACAGTTCGCTATACAGACGCCAGAAAATGCAGAAATGCCGTAAACCATTACTTTTGATTAGAGTTGTAACGAAACTTCGCCTTCACTTCCGTTTCCGCAAAATTTATGCGGAGTTATAATGGAGTTTTATTTACGTCATAAATTCATAATGAATAAACAATACTGTGCGAGTAGTGTAGAAAAATTGATTTGCAATAAACCATAATTCTTTCACATCCAATGTCACCTCGGCTTCCGCATCCGTTAACATCTGCATCCGCAGAAGTGACACTCGTCACCTCCGCATCCGCATCCGCTTCCGCATAGATTACTTCCATTACAACCCTACTTTTGATAGGATCTTCACAAAATGTACTAAACTCCAACTCCAGTAACTATTGTGGTTGTTCGTATAGCAGATATTACTTGATTTATAGTTGTAATTAGAAATGAAATAGTGCAAAAAATTTACTTGCTTACATTAAAATAGCAATTTTCGTTTTAACGTTTTATTTTTATTATAGGTTTATTCTTTACCTATGAAAATGCTGTTTTTTTTTAAACGGGTTACTTTGAATATAATAAATATATTTTTGGATTGACTTATAATTGTAAGTTCAAATATATATAATATGTATAAAAATCAATGCCACTTTTCGTTTTTATTTTCTAACTAAAGAACGGGGTCACCTGCCCAAACCAAATGTTTAGGCTTTGTTCGGACTATTTAGTCGATGGTTTATGTGAAGTTTGCACAAAACCGGTCGAGCGGTTCTTCATTTATTTAATTTTTCTGTTGCCGGGAGAAAAGCCGCGGGCAAAAGCTAGCTGGCTATATAAGAAACAGATATGAATTCGACGGTATGTTTTTTTGTGTGTTTGTTACACGATTACTCCGCCAATTGTGAACCGATTTTCAAAAATCTTTTTTTGATCGAAAGGAGGTACTTCTGAAGTGGTCCCATAGTCACCAAGTCTGAATCAGATAATTGGATCCTGAAGAAATCGAGGGCAACCCTCTAATTCTATGGGCCCACATATCGTTTTTCGCAAATCTTATGAAGTAATTTAAGTATTTGCATATGGTAATCATCATCTCATGTATGTATCTGAGCTGATGATGGAAGGTACAACTCCTTAACAGTAAGGAGTAGGCATCAACTGATTTAGTAAATTATTCTTTCTTGTTTTTTTTTAAAAAAAGCTCGATTCGAGCATGCGCTGCATCTACACTTATAAATAAATGCTCACTTCATGTTACATTGCATGTTACGCTACATCAATCTGTGCTCAACTTTAGAAACTTTCGCCAGCTTCTGTAATAAAATTATGTAAGTGGCCGTGTAGGTCTGAGAATAATTATTTGATTTTGTTATCCGTTACGAGGAAAAAACTTTTCTCAATGGTAATATAATTTTATTCTTGTTTATTCGTGTTAACTAAGTTAAAGTCAATTTCCCACAACAACAACTTTGTATACGAGTACATGATAATGCGATACATTTGGACAACAAACGTTGAATTCTCATCACCTGTTTAGGTGGACATCACCTAAACTGGTAAAAAATTACACAGAAAACTATTTGATTGATTGGCCTGTTGGTCTTGTGGTTAGTCACCCTGACTGCTAAGCCAGAGCTCATGGGTTCGATTCCCACCCAGGACAAATGTTTGTGTGATGAGCACGATCATTTGTTCTGTGTCTGGGTGTAATTTATCTATAATGCGTATGTATTTAGAAATATATAAGTATCGTACTCATAACACAAGCTCTGCTTAGCTTGGGACTAGATGGCGTTGTGTGATAGCTGTCGAATATTATATTATTATTATTATTTACAACTATTACAAGCTGTTAAGTTCTTCTTAGTTTCCATATCCTTAGCTTAACCCTGATCTACCTCTTTGCCCCAAATACATTGGAATGATTGTATTAACCAGCAGTATAGGGGACTTGGAGCTCAGTGTCCCCAGTCCCCCGGGTGTCGGGGTACTTGAGGGTACCCGTCACGTCGTGTAAAAGCTATAACCGTTTGTTACAACGATGTACCCCCTTAGGGAGCTCAGACAAAGCAACAGAGATGCCTTTCACCTCTGATTGCATTTGATACAGACTGAACCAACCCACCCCTGAAACTATGATTGGAAGGCTTATCTAATAACGAGACCGCCTGGAAGTAATGGGATCCGCAAAAAATGGTCTGAAATAAATGACATATTATGTATCCATGAAAAAAAGCTTGATGTCGTTCCTACGTAAAGTATTCTTGGAAGGATAATGGTCCATTTATATTAAGACAGTCTAGTCTATAACATTGTTGATGACACAGTTCACATAGTAGTTTAGCTGAGCGTGTCAATGACCTATAGGTTGTTATCGGTCATTGCTTATTAACTACCTACATGTCATTGGACTCGCTCAGCTGATGTTTATTATTATTATTTATTATTTGTAGCCCATACATTCCCACTGCTGGGCAAAGACCTCCCTCTATTCTTTCCAGTGTTCTCGGTTTTGAGCCAATTTGATGTTTTGTACCGACATCAGGTAAAGTATTCTTGGGAGGAAAATGGTCCATTTATATTGAGACAGTCTTGTTTATAATAATTTTAATGACACAATTGACGTAGTAGTCGAGTAATTGGGTGCGGCACGGCGTATCGTGAGCTCATCAGCTGAGCGAGTCAATGACCTATAGGTTGTTGTCGGTCGTATTATTAATTATCTACAGGTTATTGGACTCGCTCAGCAGATGTTTACTAAGAAAATTAATTTCGTACATGTGTATATTAATTCGGGTATGGGAACTTTAGGTACATTATTTTTTAATTTTTTTAATGTTTCATGTACCGAATCGACCACACTCCATGGGATTAAAATGATCAAAATTTTGCCATGTAGGTAGTTGTGTTATCATTACATAGTACAAAAAGTGGCTAACTGCTGCCTGTCCCTATGTACGCTTAGATCTTTAGAACTATGTAACGGCTTTTAATAGTTTTTTTTTAATAGAGTGAATCAATAGGAAAGTTTATATGTATAATACATGCATAATATATTTAATTTCACCATTGCTACCATGCGAAGCTGGACCGGGTCGCTAGGTTTATATAAAATATGTCTTAGAAAGATTGGCACTTACTTTTTCTATTTTGAAACCTTGTTTAAGAAATATGATACCTACCTTACACTAGGTCGATTTTATGAAGTAACAAACTTGCATAGACCGATCAGGCCCGTTTTCCTCAATATTTCCTGTTTCCCCAGGGTAAACACTAAACACCCTATTACACCGTAATGAGTAGACACAACCGTTGCCCCTTAATTATATCAATTAACTTTGCACGTACTCATATTGTAGGAGGAGGCCGACCGCATAAGGCAAAGGCAACGGCGTACTCGCCGTAGCCGTCGCCGCCGCGATCCTGCCGATATCCGGCCACCGTAGACACTGGCTCGCGGACGGTGAGCAATGGGTAGCTCGCCGTCCGGTCGTCTGGTAAGACCGAGTCTAAGTCGTCAACGGCGCGCACCGTTCCCGCGCGCCTCAAGGAGTTGTCAGCAAACTGCAGGGGCCCTTCAGGGTCGAAGCCTCCTGGAGTCTAGAGGGTGGTGGAAAACTGTTACCTCGACTCCAGGAATAAGGCAAGGAAGGTACGGGGTAGGTTTTTTAGTCAGTAAGAGTCTGACACTGGTCTCCCGCTCCGCCCAAGAGTGGGTTTCGTCATTGGATGATTTTCACCTACCATAAAAAAAAAAAAAAAAAAAAAAACGTTAAATATTCTAAGTTTACCTACTAAAACTCAAATATGTACTTATTATAATAATTTTGCTATAATAGCTTTATTGTTCTGTATGGTCTGTTGGTCTAGTGGTTAGTGACTGTCTGTTATGCCAGAGGCCGAGACCAGACGGTTTAGTAAACGGCAAATAAGTTGAACCTTTTGCTATGATTGTGCGCAGCTTGCACTTCGATTGAAACTCGAAAAACGGTTATGATTCTCGTCATACAAGTTGAACCGATTTTCGCGTCTCAATCGATTCAATTTGACTGGAAATCGACCCCTACACATGAAACGGCTAGCAAGACAGATTTAAAATGCCTCTGACAGATCTAGACGGGCTCTGGGATTAGTCAGTAAGAGTCTGACACTGTTTCCCGCTCCGCCCAAGGACGGGATTCATCATTGGATGGTTTTTACCTACAATAAAAAAGACTGCCTCGTATCAAACTGCGATGTTCGAGTTCAGAACTGTCTTATTTAGTCACAAACAGTAATTTAACGACTTCAAGAAGTTATTCCATTTAACAGACAACTCTTTCAGCAAGAATCGAAATAAACAGCTTAGTTTTAATAGGATTGCTATCTCTTTCCCACACAATAAGAAAGAGTCTAACTATGAACAATTTGGTCAAATAAAAGTTTGTCAGCGACACAACAAAACTCGTCGGCACTTCGGAAGACTTCGGCAGACTTCGGCTGTCTCCGACAATGGCCCGAAACAAAGTTGATATCTTGGAGGGTTTCATTAAAATTGACAATGGTGCTTTTAGCGTTGATTGTCCGCCACCCTCGTCTCTCGAAATATTCGCGAAAATCATTAAACGAAGACGACATAACTTGTTTATGCTTTAACTGTGAAAAATAAAGAGTTTATTGCGGACGGTAGATTATGCAGACTATTAATGTAATCTCCGCGCTACATTGTTAACAATATTTGTAATTATAGCATTTTATATAGGTAGGTTTTGTATACAATATTATGTACTAGCTGACATCTCTGGGGTTAGATAAATGAGTTTTCTATAAGTGTTCCTACCAAACACTAAGTGCAAAATTTATGGCTATGATTAGGTATTATTTATTTGCGAAGAAGCCACGTGACAAATGACGTAGTTTGTAATTTTTTAAGGGGAAAGAACACAAACTTAAAGCTAGTTAACAAACATAACCAATTACATGTATATGACCCCTGAGTTTGTTTCAGTATTTCTTCGTAGGGTAGTCAACTAGGAAACACCGGCCTCATCTAATTTCAATGGACGAACAAAAAAAATGACGTGTAAAAGAGTTTGTAAAAACCTATTTACAAAATAAAAATCATTTACATAAGGAAGGTATGCGCCACATCCGCGCAAAAGGGCCAAACGCTCAGCTAAAGCTGTGACACGACACAATGTGATCTTTGATTACAAACCGCAATCTCAAAGACCTACATAAAAGTCTTAACCTCATCATTTTCTCAATAAAATCGAAAGAGAAACAGAAACATCGCAATCCATTTGAAATCCTCACATTTTTCGTGCTACAGAATAATTTGTCGACATTGAACGCGGCAGCTGTACTAGTACACGACATTCATATAACTTCATGAAAAACTCAAGCGGATAAATGATATCATTTACTCCCATATATCTCGACGCTCCTTATTGTGAATATCTCGCACGATATTATTGGATGTAAAAACGATTTGCTACCAAATGTTAGGGTGAGGCCACAGATAAGGAGGTTGAGTTAGGTTTTTTGACCCTGGTGTGGAGGTGTCGTTCCCTGTCATCGACGATCTTTTTTTGTTACGTCGGAGGTTTTAATATTTTGGCTGGCTGGCAAAAAATATGATAGCATACCATTTTTTTTTACTCGACTGCGTCAAAAGGAGAGTATTGTTTTTTGGAATTATTTGTAAAAGTATTTCTTTGGTATACCTTGTAGCCTAAATAACTCGGTAGATTTTAATAAGTGAGGTTTTTTGGTAAGTCTTTATTTCAAAGCGATGATACACATTTTTGTTTTATTTTTGACGTTCGTAATTACAACCAGCTTATTTCTATTTCTATTAAAGTTCAAAAACCAAAAACTAACAGTTACATTAGGTTATAGGTTTAAGAGTTATAATCATAAAAATACCTTTTTCATTACTCATACTCTGAAAGTAGGTGTAAAGTTGCCTGCGGACAGGGTTGGAAGAAGTACTTTTACTCCCTTGGGAGTTTTAACTGAAAGCTGTCTAAATATTAAAAAAAAAACTAGATCTATTTTGACATTTCAAATGAACCGTGACCCGAATTTCTATACTGCCAGTATAATTGAAATAACATAGAGATAGGAATAATTTAAGAATACTTTTTTTTAATGACTTTATTTTAATTTGCTTTCAACTATTTCATTAAAACTAGTATTATATTTGAGAAAAATGTTGACCTGACCCATTTTTACAATGATAAAAAAAAATATTGACTGAATAGCCAGCCGACCACTGAAAAAAAAAAATGGCTGGTAAATGGTAGTCTCTCTATAATCTGTGACCAATTTGGTCTGTCTTGTTTTTTTTTTCGAATTTTAGAGTTATGTTTACATTTTGCTAAATCTCTGTTATAAGAAATTTGTATTAACACGATAAGTTCATCAGCTTCAGTTATAAATTTAACGCAAGATTCTTATGAGGAGAAAACCGCTTACCGCCTAAATCAAAAGAAATATACCTGCCTAAAAACATACGAAGACCTTTGACGACGACTCAGGTTTTTATTTTCTTCGTATTTGTAATGAAAAGCACAGTGTTTACCTCGGGTTCAAGAGTTATTTAGTCCCTCGAACTATTAGCGTCATCGCTTTCGCTCGGTCGCCAAGAAATTTCTCGGGACTAAATAACTAACTTTCATCCCTCGTATAACAATGTACTATTTCACACTTGACATTAAATTATCATAAAAAATATGTCAAATCGCTTTGTGTAGTATATAGTTACTATGTACTGTGGTATCTCCTAAGGAGATCACATGTGCCCTGGATTAGTATACTGGCTTGCAACATATTCGCAGACTATTCGTAATTTAGTTTGAATTCGAAATTTATTCTAAACAAAATAAATTATGTTGTTTTAATTCATTGTATGTCGAGCCGTGAGAGAGTAAAGATACAGTAAAAGTTCAACGTGGTTTGATTTGTGCTGCTGCCCTGATCCTGGTACCGGAGCCGCCCCGTAGAAGAGTCCACGGTCTCGACAGTACATTAAAAAAAAAGTCACCTCACACTAAATTTACTCCAGTATTGTGGGTGTGTTCACAAAAATATAATGTTACAAGCCTTGTGGGGCCAAGGGTTGATGCGCAAGTGGGCCCCGAAACTAAGGTAGGTAGGAACGGTGGGTCGTTTAGTCAGTAGAAGTCTGACACTGTCGTCCGCTTCGTCATTCGATGATTTTTCCCACCATAAAAAAAAATATACACACACACCCAGACCCGAAACAATAACCTGATAAATCAAGAATAAATTTTACTTAGAGTAAAATATTCTTACACTAATCCCGCTTCATTAAGTAACCTCGCCTTTACACCGATTTCGAACAATTCTCACGTAATAGTTTGATATTCTCGTGCTTACAAACGTGCATACACAGAACATATCCGTACATTCAGGCCACGCCTCACAGAGATCTTGGCAATGTGGTAACATCCTGCTAATGCCATGCAAACTGTAGCAACTATGGCAACGGTGGCAACTATGGCAACTGTGGCAATTGTGACAACGGTAGCAACTATGGCAACGTTGACAACTGTGGTCGGTCTTGCATTGCAAACTAACTATTGGACTAGTATGAATAGTTACAGTTTGGAAATGCAAGTTCTTTGCTCAGAGTAAATTTTGTCTGTGTTAATCTATACTTCACTACATAATATAAAACAAAGTCGTTTCCCGCTCTCTGTCCCTATATATGATTAGATCTTTAAAACTACAGAATGGATTTTGATGCGGCTTTTTTTAAGTAATTCAAGAGGAAGGTTTATATGTATAACTAGCTTTTGCCCGCAATTTCGCTCCCGGCAACAAAAAATGTGATAAATGAAAAACCGTTCGACCGATTTTGTGTAAATTTCACATAAACCATCTACTAAATAGTCCAAACAAAGCCTAAACATTTGGTTTGGATAAGTGAGCCGGTTCTTGAGTTATTAAATTACAACGAAAAGTTCCATTGATTTATATATATTTATGTTGATACATGCACAATATATATTTATTACCAGCATAGCACCTGTGCGAAGCTAGGGCGGGTCGATAGTAAATTATAAAACTGAAAAGTTTATTAGAACGACCTAATCTCAGGAAGTACTCTGGGTGCCCAGTCCGGTTTCTGAAAGGAAGGTCGGAACCAGTATGAAGGCTAAGAAGGAATGGAGTGCGTTCGTTTAATCAGTAAGAGTCTGACACTGTTTCCCGCTATGCCCAGGGATTTGTCATTAGATGATTTTTCCCACCATAAAAATCTCAGGAAGTACTCTGAAGCCTGGACCCAAAACAATATTTCATTGCTTAATAGCCCTTTATTGAAGGGTGAGAAAGAAGGCTATAGGTTATATAACATCACGCTATTCCTCCGGAGTAAAGACGCGGATGAAACCACAGAGGACATATAAGAAAAACTGCTTTTTTTTGAAAATAAAACAGATTGTAATATTACGTGTGTCGTTACGTGTTTTGGGCAAAATAAACACTTTTTCTTTCTTTCTTCTTTCTTCTTTTTTATAATTATCAAACATTTCCCCTTTAATTATTATTTGACCACATGTTTGGCGCAGTATTTATTTTATTGACTATTGTGCGGTGTGTCGCGGGTTTGATTTATGGACAGAACAAATATTTGTATAGCTTACAAATGGACATTTCTGGTGTCTTATTGTCTGGGTGTTTACATGGTAGTGAAAAAATTAATATGGCTTACGCGTAAATGGAAATGGACAGCTTATTTTTGTGTGGGAAACCGGAAATCTTTTAAAATCGCATCATTAATCTATTATTTCACTTTAACCTCGTGAAAAGTAAAAAGTGTTGTACTCTCGCTGTGTTGTAATCGTTTAAAGTAACGAAAGTCCCGTTTATACATTTAAATTTGTCGTCATTTTTCATACCGTAAAGTGTTCACAACTCAATAAAAATACAGTTTTACAGCTAACAGTTTGATGGTAGTAAAAATTGAGCTGTACAAGAAACAACATTTTTTGGACCATGGTTTAAATAAAATTCTTATTTATCATGTTCATAAAAAATGTCTAATTCTTTTTTATTTTGGTGTGAGAATTCACCGCAAAAGTTTTTGAAATCTAGAAAAGAGGGAGTGTCGCACATAGTGACAAAAGCCAAACAGGTGTTGTTTAATTTGCCCTTTCCCTTTCAGGGTCACGGTAACTCTTTTTTTTGTGGTAGGTAAAAATCATCCAATGACGAATCCCGCCCATAGGCGGAGCGGGCAACAGTGTCAGAGTCTTGCGGACTAAACAACCTATCCCGTTCCTTACTTGGCTAAATCCCAGAGCTCTGGTGTTACGCTTTCGCATCAACCTTTGGCCCCAGAAAGTTTCGACCCTGCAGGGCGCCTTCAAACGGTAACTCTTGCGATTATTTTCGCAGCAATATTATCAGCATGGTGTTAGCGTGAACCAAACAAAAGATGTCTATAAATATTGCAGCGGTGCATAATACAAAAATCAAATTCTCAGCTCAATTTTACCGATAGCTCAGCTGTGACACATGTGTGTGTCACATCACATTATCTACTACAAAAATCAACCAATTTCATCATCATCAGTTTAGTCGAAAATTATACACCAAGTTTACCCAAGCTTTTACCCAAGCGTCGCCGCAATGAATGGTCCCTCAATCCCCAAAGACCCTCACCAGATCATCATACCTCTTTGTAGGAAGGTTTTCAATGCTGCATCATCTGGTTCGTGATCGCAATTCTATAACCTTTCAGCGCCTATTTCATTCATAAAAATCGCCCTACTAATTGTTGTTGATAGAAGTACCTGGTTTTCTGTACAGCAATATTTATATTAAGAGATCAAGGCATTTGTTATACCACAGATAACAACCTTACCTAATTCTAAAGTTGATAATTTCTAGAACCTTTCAGAGCTTACTTCATTCATAAAAATCGCTCTACGTTTTCCCTTCACCCTAAATTATTTCAGACATATTTGTCCGACACCTATCTCACGAAATACGACCGTGCTTACCGTGACCTGTGCTATATTGTGGACATCGCTTTACGTCGTAAATACCGCTTTACAGCGCAACAGTGAAGCGATATACAACGCTTGAACAAAGTTTGATTTATGCGCCCTCTACCGGCGCACAGACGGTAACTGAAAAACACAGTAATTTGTGTGGAACATTCTTTAGAACACGGTTTTACATACTTTTTGAACACATAAATAATGCAATATTGTGGTTCAATTTTATGAATGCTTTTTGTACGGGTTTGCGATTGTTTCCAGTTTATGTAAATTTATTTGTTTTGATTGCATGCGCAGTTACATTTGTTTGTTTTATTATTATTACTTACACATTGCGATTCAGTCTTATACAAGTAATAGAATTAAATTACTCAGTTATACGACATATCCAATATACCCAGCCAAATAATATAGTTAAAAAACCCTTCAAGTCAGCACTAACTTCGAAAAACTCAGTTTCTAGTCGCAGACATCCTCTAACAAGATTTACAAGAAAAGTCAGACGTTGAAGGTAAATGACACCGACACCGCCGTCAAATCGTAAACCCTCTACAAATCAAAGGAGTTCAAAGGTTTTAGTTCGGTTCGTTGCACAGTAGCTTTATGTAGAATTTTGCACTTTCTCTAAGTAGTTTGCCACCTGAAGCGCGGCTCAAAGCCACTTCGATTGCCTTCGCGACCCTCCTCCCCTCAAATAGACAGTCTCGTAGCGCTACAACGCTACAGTGCTACGCGAGTGCTACGCCGTAGCACGTAGCTTATTTGTAGTGATAAATCAGAGCTTCGTGGATTCTTTTAAGATTTTCAAAACGTGATTCTATTCTCGTTTACTTTTGTTTTGTATGTTAATTTATTTTAATAGTTTCACATAAATATTCTTACAGATAATTACTAAAAATTTTGAAGTATTATAATTATTATTTACTAACTTCTATCAGCTATTTCGCCCGCGTAAAAGTAGGTTTGTTCATACAAGTATTCCTCCTTTTATTTCCTCTAGATAGTGAAATTTGAAAAACCTTCTCTTAGTCTCTTAGCTTAGGCAAGCTAGCCCATTTTTTGGCGTAGGCACGCCAAAAAATGGGCTTCTAGTAGTTTTGGCTTAGTGTCAGTCAGTCAGATGATATGTGAGTCAGTCAGTATGCAGTATCACCTTTATATATGTATATATATATAAATCAAAGGATACATCACTAATTATAGTAAGACAACTACTTATAGTAAGTCTATTCGTTTTTGGATTCCACCAAAAACAAATAGGTTTACTATAATATAATTCACAGTTTTATTCAATTTCGAATACAGTATGGGACATACAATATGCTGTGTAAAAACGATTTGCCAATAAAATGTTTTAGTAAACAAATGACGGTAGTTATTGAAAACGTTCAGGCAGGAAATGAGAACGCCGTGGCCACCGGGGCTCGTCACGTGGTAACTGTCTCCAGCGAAATAGATTTCAGCTTTGTTTTGAACTTAGTCGAGTGAAAAGCAAATCGATTCTTTTAAGAATCATCACTACATAGTATACAATAAAGTTGCTTCCTGCTGTCTGTCTCAATGTATGCTTAAATCTTTAAAAGTACGCAACGGAGTTTTGATGCAGGTTTTTTGAAGAGATAGAGTGATCCATTCCATCCAGCTTTCAAGTAATTGATACACACATATTTTTCGTGCTTTGTGGTATTATTGCGGTTTACTGATTGCGATGTGTGTGCTTTTAACGAGCGCCCTAGGCGTCCAATTGGATGCCTAATTTAACCAGATGGCTGCGTTTACACATTATTGCAAAAAAATAATCTGCCATTATTGGGAACTCCTCCAATCACTCTTCCGAGAATCCTAATACTAGCAGCCAAAACGTCGAGTCCGTCATTTACAGATAACCGACTCAACATTTCTCGCTCGATCATAATTAAATACTTGATTAACATAGTGAATTAATGTTGAAGCAGAATAAGCCCTAAATGCCGATTCGGCTAATACCAATGCATTCATAAAAACATCCCTAATGAATAGACAAATAAGCCTTTGTGTGGTAATTAATGTAGTTGTAACTACTCTAGGGATGGGGAAGTTAGTCAAATGAAAATTATCGACAGGGACTTTAATAACTTAATCTGTTACGATACATTGATGCCGACATTATACCCATAGATTTAAGTTTATTTAGAAGTTCTTTACTTTTTGGCATAGAATAACATTTATTTTATTCTATTGATGAATTTAGGAGCATTTACGAGTACCGCTCAAAATAATTTCATGCTAAAGAAGTTTTTTGAAGGCTTGACGTCGCAGTTGGTTTTAACAACATTAAGTGCTAGAGAACCGTAAAGGCCCAGCAAGTCTGATGCCCGCTAGAGGTGCAAGGTATTTCGAAAAAAGAAATCCTCAATCAATTGACTAAAACTACACCTCTGTGTTTACCAGTGTGTAGTTTTAGTCAGTAAATGTCTGACACGCCCACCCGATCGACCTTACAGTGGTAGAAGTCTATGGATTATTTTTCACCTGAACAAAAAATTAATGATTAGTAGGCTGACACTGATTTAACTCAAAATATGTTAACAAAAATAAAATAAAACATATAAATAAGCTTTCACTCTACGAGTCAAGTTATTTAATGATTCCCCATATAAAAGAAAGATACATTTATTTTACTTTTTTCATGCTAAATACTTTCCAGCGTTTGGTTATTGGCAAAATTGTGGTAACTCTTCCACAAAGGCTCATTAAGAGTTGAAGTTGAAGTTGACAACCCACATCAAAAAAAGTTATAAATAAAATAACTAAAAGTATTTCTGAAAAGAATTTTTGAAAGACAAAATAATTTTATCGATAGTTTTGTCCAAGTGCCAACAACACTAATGTTGTACAATTTACTTTGTTTTCGTTAAGTCGTGTGGGTGTTGATTGTTTTTGTTTCAAACTAAATAACTGGAATGCTATTGCTCAACGCTGGTTGATTAATCGCCTAATCAAACTGACACAAACGCTGATGGATGTACATTATCTCTAGATTCTATTTACACTAGAAATGCGAAAGTCTGTACGCTTATTTGTTTAGAAAAATAAATCGAGCCTCAACTTTTTTTTAAATATTTATTATTAAATTTGAGTCTCAGAATTTCCTATTCTATACATCCAAATACTGCTATGTGTTGCGTCGAATAAATGGTTTTATTACTTTACTAGCGACCCGCCCCAGCTTCGCACGGGTGCAATATTGATATTATGCATGTATTATACATATAAATCTTCCTCTTGAATTACTCTATCTAATAAAAAAAACCGCATCGAAATCCGTTGCTTAGATTTATAGATCTAAGTATACATAGGGACAGGGGGAAGTGACTTTGTTTGATATTATGTAATGATGATATAGTTTTAAACGAAAAATTGGCAATTAACTTTAAATTATGTATAAAAATACAATTTTTTGCACTAGCTTGACGAATTTATTTCTTGACAGCGGTAGACACTGTGGAGCCCGGTGGAGCCTTTCAGATCAAAACTCATTACTTATGCAGTAAACAATGAGTTTCAAACCAAAAGACTCGATGCAGTATTGTTGATCTCGAAAGATTTAATCCTTAAAATCTTACTAATATTATAAATGCGAAAGTTACGATGTTTGGATGTTTGTTACTCAATCACGCCAAAACGACTGGACGGATCTGGATGAAATTTGGCACAGGCATAGGATACACTCCGGAATAGGACATAGGCTACTTTTTATCCCGGAAACCCCAAACCCAACCCCAATACCACGCGGGCGAAGCCGCGGGCAAAAGCTAGCAGATTATAATTAATCGTCAGTCAAAGGACGGTAATAAAATCGATTGTTCATTTTGCGAAGTCTCTGAAGATTGGCTAACCATGAACAATTAAACAACAAAACAAGAATTGTATATCGAAATAAAAGAGGTTCCCAAATTAAAGGTTCTTCGCTGTTAGAAACAAAAGATCCTTCAATTTGGGAACTTCTGAATAATGAATGAGACACACCCATAATAACGAGTTTTCTAAACAATCAGGAATAATAACATACCATAAATTCTTACTCTTCCATACTAATAGTATTTATTTATTATTATTAAAATTAGTATTGAAATCTTGTTTCTTGTTTTCGATATTTTTACTATGCCCATAATTGTATTTTAGCTTTAAGCAATTAATGTAACATCTATAACTAGCTAACCGCCCCAACTTCGCACGGTTGCAATGGTGATATAAAATACATGCATGTATTATACATACAAACCTTTCTCTTGAATCATCTTCCTCTATCTATTAAAAAAAAGTCGCATCAAAATCCGCTGCGTCTATTATGTCTCTAATTACGGTATTCGAAAGATAAATTCTCACTGTGCCCTAATTTCTCCACACGATAAAGTCAAAGCATAGAAAATCGATAGATTAACTACTCAGCTTTACAACCATGTTTTTTATTTTATTACAGCACTTGTAGGAACCGAGCAAGCCGCACGGACGCTAGCGGTCGGCGAAATTAGCCGCGCCGGCGGCCGGGCGCTTGCTTATCTTATTTATACCACAAGACCACCTCGTCTTCAAGTACTAAGAAGATTTATCTCAAGGTACTTAGAAACGGATTTCGTGGTTTACGGGGCATTTACTGTTGTGTAAATAAAACAGAGCGAATAAAAACTTGACTACAAGCCATCAAACGGGTTATGGACTTGTACAGCTAACTTGGATCATAACCCAGGTGTTTACACAACATAGATAGACAGATATAGTAATGTACTGTTATTTTATGTATATTTTATTATTGATAGGCTCGCGTTTCATCCTTATCTCACCCGATGGTAAGCGATGCTGTACTCGATAATGGAGCAAGTTTGGCTAGAAGTAACCTACTCTTGACTTAAAGCTAAGCAAACGGCCTAGGAATAATTCCATCTCGTAGCTGTACGCAGGCTATTGCATATAGCATAATCAGTCTAATAAAATTCCTCAGGCGTCCACTCCGGGAGAAAGAATAGCCAGTAATTCAACACGCGAGTCCAGTGAGGATTGGTAGATGTCTCTTGTCTTCGAATTTTTGGTTCAAGGACTTACCAGTTTCCTCACGATATTTCCCTTCACTCTTTTGTCAGCAGCGATGAAATAAATAGTACTACTGACCAGGCCATTAAAATAATATTCCTTCATCATTGCCCAAAGCTATTTGTATCCATACCATTTCTGCCGACTGGGTAAATACGCCGAGCTCCGCCCGCGCGCTTCAAATCAACACCATTTAGAAATTTAATGAAAACAAATGACACGCGAAATATGAGGTCCGTTTGTCGGAATAACAGAAATCTGTGTCCTTTCATTTGTGCTAATAGAAGATTTTCAGCCTAAAATCATCAAATTACGTAAGCAAAATTCGTTAGCCCAAAATCATTGTTATTATAATACGAGAAATACAAGTAAATGTTCGTAACATTTTCCGAATATAAATATATATTTGCCGGAATATTTCAGGAGATTGGATTCTACGTGTAAAGTACCTACCTATTTATGAGTGGTGTAAATACTTTTGAACTGAGATTTTAATTATTAGATTTCTAATAAAAACCTTGTGTTATTTAAACCTTCTTTGCTTCCATCATTACACTAGCTTCAGTACTAAGACACTCGAAAAGTACTACAAAATTGTCGAAGTAAATCAATCCAACAAAGATTGTAGCATATTTGCAATCGTGTGGCTTTCTTCGCTATTTACTTACATGGAATTAACGTATCACATTTCGTTACTAATAAATCAATATTTATTTCTAATAAACTATCCATGAAGAAAATGTACTTAACCACGCTACAAACATATCATCTTCCGACGCTCGAGGTTGGGACGAAGATTTCTATGCGCATTGTCACTTTGGGAGACCGGTATAAAATAAGATTTCTAAATATTATGGGTATAATTTATCTAAAATATGTATGTATTTAGAAATATATAAGTATGTTTATCAATTGTCTAATACCCATAACACAAGCTCTGCTTAGCTTTAGGACTAGATGGTTTTGTGTGATAGTTGTGGAATATATAAATTAACTAGCTGTGCCCGCGACTTCGTCCGCGTGGAATAGTTATTTTGGGCATCATATTTATTTTTGCAAACAACCTCAGCTTTATAAATTATAGCTGTTACCCACGACTTTGCCCGTGTCAATTTCTGTTATTAATTTAGACAATTTAGTTTTTAAAAGAACATAATTGTCTAAAAGTACTTCATAGAGCTACACCCTCCACTTGGGCACGCCATAATCTCGGCGGTAAGTGCCCTCTTTGAGGCGTCGTTGGATAGACATCACGCAGGACATAACGCAGGTTTTCACCGGACATGGAAAGTTCAGGAGATTCCTGCACCGGATTCGTGCGGAAGAGACGCCCAGGTGTCGCCATTGTGTGGCCAGCACGGAGGACACGGTGGAGGTGTGCCCCGCTTGAGAAGAGAATCGCCATGTCCTCTTGGGGGTGATCGGCGGCAGTGGCCACTCGCGCCGGGCCTTGGTTCAGGCCATGGTCCGCAGCAAGAAAAATGGCAAGCGGTCGCCTCCTTCTACGAAGCAGTAATGCTCGTAAAGGAGGAGGCCAACCGCATAAGGCAAGGGCAAAAGCGCCCTCGCCGTAGCCGTCGCCACCGCGATCCCGCCGATATCCGGCCACCGTAGACGCTGGCTTGCGGACGGTGAGCAATGAGTAGCTCGCCGTCCGGTTGTCTGGTAACAGTCCAGACCGAGACCAAGTCGTCGACGGCCTGCACTGCTCCCGCGCGCCTCAAGGTGTTGTCAGCAAACTGTGGGGCTCTTCAGGGTCGAAGCCTCCTGCAGCCGAGGGTTGGTGCGAAAGCGTTATACCGGAGCTCTGGGAATAGGGCAAGGGAGGAACGGGGTAGGTTGTTTAGTCAGTAAGAGTCTGACACTCTTTCCCGCTCCGCCCAAGAGCGGGATTCGTCATTGGATGATTTTTATCTACCATAAAAAAAACCCCTCCGCGCCGCCCGCAAGCAACCCCTCTCCTCGCCCGCCGGCCAGACGCAGCGTCATATTTTGCACATCATGCGGCTCGTGTGAATATCGGAGTATTTTAAAATTGTAATATCTTCTAAGAAGTTCATTGAAAATAAGTGATTACAAAGACAATTTTGTTCACAATTACATACTCTTAATCAACAACACACTTATTTGGATAAGTTTAATATTACTATGTTGATACAACTCTAACAAATAAAATTGGTAATAATGCATTAATTTCGGCCAAATTTGATTCCCATAAAAACGGTTCTAGTGAGTTAATCTTAAAAGATAGACATATACTGTCGCGGACATTTTTTTAGATCATTTTAAGAGGAATATTTTTTTCATACATATTTTTTTGGTATCTTCTACCGTTTTCGCAGCGCACGCAAGCCCTCAAAGATTAATATTTTTCCCCGTTTTTTCCACATTTTCCATTGTTTCTTCGCTCCTATAAGTCACAGCGTGATGTTATATAGCCTAAAGCCTTCCTCGATAAATGATCTATTCAACACAAAAAGAATTTTTCAATTCCAACCAGTAGTTCCTGAGATTAGCGCGTTCAAACAAACAAACAAACAAACTCTTCAGCTTTATAATATTAGTATAGATTTACTCGTATACGAAATTCATAATCGCAAGGGTATAATGATAATATTAAGTATATGCAAGTATTACACATATAAACCTTTCTCTTAAATTTCTGTATCTATTGAAAAAATCGCATCAAAATCCGTTTCATAGTTTTTAAAATCTAAGCTGTTTATCCCTATGTATATAGGGATAAACAGCGGAAAGCGACTTTATTTTATACAATGCCGTGATTTGCGATAAGCCTGCTTTCAACACGTCTCAAGGTGTACTTAACACACGTTAGCTTGTATTTATGTGATAATCTAATTAATCGCCATCGCCACTGAAGTGGTCGGGTAAACCTCAAATTAATTGGTCGTACTATGGGAACAATGTGTGTGGCGGTTCTCGTAGTTCCAGGTGCTATAACTACCCCTTCTATATGGCAAATAATGTCAACAAAGCTTATGACATTGACATGGGATATTGACATGTTACGTAGCCATTCCGAACGTGGATTGAAGACCAGCCCCCACTAGCTAAGTTACAATCGTTTCGTTTAGAGTTAGTGCTTGTAGATAATCACGCCCTCAATTCCTTTGTTGAAATGACGTCCGAACAAGGGAATTGTAACGATACGATTGTAAGTTGGCTAGGGGAGCTGTTGAGGGGCACGGGAATCCAATGAATACAAAGCGCATAGGACTAATCGTTGTGGCGGTGCTTCTGAGAAGTCTATGTCCAGAAGTGGACTTCTTTTGCCTGAAATGATTATAAGTCATTTCCAAATATGTTGTCCTTTTGTATCACAATCGGCGAAAGAATGGGACGTTTGTCGATCCATTTCTGAGAAAATGTCCACCCTTTAATAAAAAAGTTGTATTTGGCGCGTTTGTTTTTGACTATTTGAATTCTACATTGTATTCTAGAAATACAGATTCCCGCAGAAAACTCGACTCCTTAGCTTTACGTAGGATGAAAGTATTCCCAGCTGTCCTTAGTTGAATAGTTTAAGAACATTATAACAAACCCAATCGAATGCGTTGGCGTAGCATCGCCGTAGCCGCTCGTAGCAGTGACGTCACGAACACCATTCGAATCTGACGTCACTGCTACTCAGTAGCATGTACGACAAACTCGTTATGCATCGAATAAAATACTATAATATACTACTATTATTTTATGTCCGAAGGCTTTTATAAAAAACCGCCTTCACTCATAGCAATCAATAATCTAGGTTGTGGGTTGTGATAAATATCAGATAATAGATATATTTAAAATATAATGTAGTATCATTTAAACAAGTTAGTTTTAATAATAAAATACGTATATGAGACCAGCATCTTTTTTTTTCTCCAGAAGCCAAGCCTAACATAACATTTACGAGAACTTTTGAAGGGGTTGGCGCGGCCAAACGCAAGGATAACTGAAGGGCATAGGTCACAGACACACAGGTTTAGTCAATCTTACACGCTTTCTCGCTCCGTTCTAGAGCGGAAGAAAAATATTGATAACTAGCTGGTACCCGCGACTTCGTCTACGTCCTTTTTCGTCAATGAAAGATAGTGATGCCTATGTTCGTCCTCAAGGTCGAAAGATTATCTGTGCCAAATTTCATCTAAATCGTTTGAGAGGTTTAAGCGGGAAAGCGTAACAGACAGACAGACAGACGGACAGACAGACAGAGTTACTTTTACGTTTATAATATTAGTATGGATTGTCCACCTCAAAAAAAAAGAACCAAATATAGTCGGGTAAAACCTGAACCGAATGAATCTACTTCTAAAATGTACCCAAAAGATGGTCCACAACTCATTTCAATTTGTTTGCAACAACCATCAATTGTATTGTTATTGTTGTATTGTTTTTAGATACACGACACTTTTTACTAGTTTTTACAAGATATAGTTTACCAAAATTACATCATATCAACGGTGAAGAAAACCCATCGTGATGAAACCTGCAAGTCCGTTTCCGTTCCGTTAACCGGAAGTTTGGTTCTACCAAAAAACAAAACAAACAAACACACAGACAAAACACACACAACAAACATTTTTGATTTGATTTGATTTGAAAAATTCGACGGAATGTGAGATCCACCAATCCACACAGGACCCGCGTGGTGGATCATGGCCCATTCCTTCTCCTAGCGATAAGGCCTGTGTTCTAGCAGTGGGAAAATTAAAAAGGCTGATGATAATATCAATACAACAAGAAAAAAAATGCATTCTTAAAACCGAATTGTTAAAATTTACTCGTATTTGTACGACAACGAATTGTAGCGATCTGTGGTCTCATTAATTCTGAGCAATCAACCCAATTATGCAAAAGAAACTTAGTCCAAATCTAATGATAAATGATAAATGATCTTTATTTTGCAAGTAGGTTTAAAAAACACTTTTACACGTCATTTTTTTTTATGCTAGATGAGTCCGGTGTTTCCTAGCGAACTACCCTGAGAAGAAACACCGAAACAAACTCAGGGGTCAAAGTCTCTTTTAAAGTCCATACAGAAAATATGTATTGGTCAAATCACATAAGAACCATGCAGATTTGTCTGAGATGGTCTTTTGAAGAAAGATCCATACAAATTTGAGTAGACCTGTCCAGTCAGTGCAAGCATTTGTCAGTATTCGCAAAGCTCAACTCAGGACTACTAAGGAGCTCAACACGACCCGACGAACAATACCAAGGAAAGGACATTTGAGTAGGTCGTCAAATACTCAAATTGCCAGACATACGCTAAATTTACTAAAGAGACAGAAACAAAAAAGAAAATACATATAGCATAATCCACATAGTCCTCATGTTCACAAAAATAATATATATAGTTTACAAATGTAAAATTTTTAAAAATAAACATTAATGTCAAATCGAGAGAAGATAATAATAATAAAAACAAAGAAAACGTTACAACAGTTAAAATGGACCTGGCTTTTGGTGTTTAGTATTAAACAGTAGAATAAACTAAAAATTGAGTGAAATTATCCAAATCCTGGGGTCGGCATTAAATCAAGGCTTAACAGCTTAGTCTCGAGGGCTGCTTGTTAGACGGCAATTGGTTCCCGGCGGACTGACGCGGTTTTTCCCGCGGAAATTGGTCCGCCATCTTGTATTTAATGTTGATACGAAATGATGTTGTATATACGAAATATTTTAGTAAATGTAGTCTTCGGTAGTTTTAAGTTAATTAGAAAATCGCTGATGTGAAGACTTGTGTAATATACAGAATTTAATAGTTTATATATGAAATGAAGTCGTACTGGCCAGTTTAATATCAAATATCTCCTCTTTGGTTAGGAATTCCAATTTCAAAATACAGCTATTTACTCACATCACGCCTCCTGCGAAATGCTAGCAAAAAAGGAAGCCTCAGGCAAAGGCAACGCCGCTCACTCCGCAGCCGCCGCCGCCTTGTCTCCGAACCCGATTTTCGGCCACCTTAGGCACGGGCTTACGGACGGCGAGCAATGGGTAGCTCGCTGTCCGCCCATCCGGTAACCGTCAGGACCGAGCCCAAGTCGTTGACGGCGTGTACTGTTCCCGCGCTCCTTAAGGGGTTGTCAACAACTGTAGGGGCCCAGCAGGGTTGAAGCCTTCAGAGGCCAAGGGTTGATGTGAAAGCGGAACACTGGGGCCCTGGAACTAAGGCAAGAAGGAACGGTAGATCGTTTAGTCAGTAGAAGTCTGACACTGTCTTCCGCTCCGCCCAAGGGCGGGATTCGTCATTCGATGATTATTCCCACCATAAAAAAACTATCAAATAATAATTATTATTAGATAACTTGGGGGCCCCAAGTTTGACTTATGCCTTCTGAGGCCAAAGGTTGATGCGAAACCACACTGAGGCCCTGGAACTAAGGCAAGAACAAACGGTGGGTCGTTTAGTTAGTAGAAGTCTGACACTGTCTCCCGCTCCGCCCAAAGACGGGATTCGTCATTCGATGATTATTCCCACCATAAAAAAAAACTATGAAATAATAATTATTATTAGATAACTTGGGGGCCTGTACCCCAAGTTTGACTTATCTATACTACTACCCAATAAATACTATTCCCGCGACGCTCACCAGGTTATCAGTCCACCTTGTACGAGTATTATTTTTATATCAAATAGTAAATACTCTCTCAACTTTACACTGGCGAAAGGCACAAAGTTAAAAAAAAAGATAAAAGAAGTGGCGTTTATCTATCAAAGTGTGAAAAAGATAAAGCATTTCTATTCCACTTTAAAATTGAAGGGGATGTAAAGATATATTTACTGTTGAGAGGGTGACCTTTGCAGCGCCTCCGAGCGGGAACGGGTAAGCGCTTAAGGCGCTTTGTGGAGCAAAAAATATATCCGAGAGCTGCTTGCTACTTTAAGTATTATAAAAACTTTTTAGTATTCAAAACTTTTTGTTAAACTTCACAATCTATTAAGTAATTTATTTCTTTATCTATCTATATATATTATCTTCTTTCTTTCTCTTATCTCTCTTTAATACATGTGCCTAACCTCTTCTCATTACTAGTATTTTACTTTGAGCAATTACTCATCTGACCTCCACAGCCCCATCATAGGCACGGGCTTGTGGATGGCGAGCAATGGGTAACTCGCCATCCGGTCGTCTGGTAAGCCTAATCGTCAACGGCGCACACTGTTTCCGCTCAGCTCAAGGAGTTGTCAGCAATGACTAGGGACCCTGCAGAAGGGTCAAAGCCAACTGGGGCCAAGGGTTCGCGTGTAAAAGTAAGGCTCTGGTCCTGGTATATATGGCAACGTAAGAATGGGGTAGGTTGTTTATTCAGCAAGAGTCTGACATTGTTTCCCGCCCCGCCCAAGGGCAGGATTCGTCATTAGATGAATTTTACCTATCATAAAAAAACCTCCACAAACCGGTAACTGGGCAACATAATACAACTTGGCTAAACAGACTATATATTTTAACAAACCGACTATCAAAGAACTACAAATGACAATCGAAACAAATGGATGCATTCCGAAGAAGACACCACTTCAAACAAATTTGAAAACAGATTTTGACAGACAAATGAAGTTGCGCTTGCCTTTCCGAGAAAGTATTTCGAGTCATAAGCAACCACATAAAAACTACTAACAAATATTAAAAGAAAAAGAATTTATTAAGACAGTTGTCTTCATCTTTTTTATTTTTCCATCCAACTCGAAAAGTATAATTCTGCCGTACCGCAATCGTAGCTAATACATTGGATTCATTGTTTGTTTATTTATTTAGATACGTAATGTCCGTTCGCAAAATCAAGAATAAGTTGAAGTCTGAAAACAATAAAAAGTAAAGTAAAAAGTACATTTTACTTTATACTCAAAGCGTTCGTACATAATGATATCACAGTAAGTTTCAATCCTTTTCATGAAATAACATCTGTCGGGTCAGCTAGAATAAAAAAGAAATCATAAAATACGTCATATTTTCCCGAAATACAGGTAATGTCTTCTCTACAAACAGAAAAATAAACCTCAGATTGGACCAACCAAGTAAATAGGTCTAATATAAATCTTAGATAAAAATGTTTACCTGAATGAAGCGGTATATTCAATCAATTTTCTATTTATTCAGACCGCCGTCGTATGATTTGATCTCCAACCTCCTTAAGCTTTTTCTTACTTTTTTAAATTTCGGTAAAAAGATCAGAGGCCTTTTTTTATGGTGGGCAAAATTTATCCAATGACGAATTCCGCTCTTGGGCGGAAAGGGAAACAGTGTCAGACTCTTACTGACTAAACCCCCGTTCCTTCTTTGCTACTGGAGCCAAGCCTTTCTTTCAGAAAGAGACCCTGGGCCCCAGTAGGCTTCGACCCTTTGCAGAGACCCTTTGGCTTTGAACTCCTTGAGGCGCGCGGGAACAGAGCGCGCCGTCGACGACTTGGGCTTGGTCCTTGAAAGGCCTTACTACAAGCTTTTAACGCGATTCATTTCACGACCGAACCTGAACTGTTAAGTAAAGCTATAGGTACAGTGTGAACATACACATTGTCCTCTTGCTAGCTCGCACGCTTTTCATTTTAACTCGCCATGGTATGGGCCGTGTAATGTAATGCAATGAACAACTAATGAACAAGTAAAACGATTATGTGTTCATTAGTTGTTTATTAGATGTAATGTATAGAACTTATGTTTTTTTTTTTAGTTATAAAGAAGATATTGCATGAATTCCAATAACTTCTTTCGCTGTAGGATAAAGGGAGAGCCTGGCTATCACTGTTTAGAAACTACTATATGTATGATTTTATTATCGGTTAAGTATAGTTCGCTGTTACCAACTAAGTATATTGACATTAAATTTGTCACATTCAGTCCTTGGGTGGTATTTTGTTGTTTAACCAATATCGACTTATATGCAGTTTTGCGAAAAGGAAGATTTTCAGGAAATCTTTTCAATATTATTTAGACAATTCATTTCACATCATCAGTGTGGAGCAGTCTTGCGTAGACATAGAACTAAGCTCGTCCAGTCAATTTAGTTAGACAGGCCTGTTGGTTTAGTAGTAAGTGACCCTGACTGCTATGCCGGAGGTCGTGGGTTCGATTCCCACCCAGGACAAACGTTTGTGTGATAAGCACGATCATTTGTTCTGTGTCTGGGTGTAATTTATCTATAATATGTATGTATTTAGAAATATATAAGTATACGAACCATTTTCACAGGTACATTGACCGGCCACATAAATTCTAATGTTTACAGAGACAAAGTACCTCGTCACAATATGGGTACACCTGAAAAGCTTTACTGAAAGAGACCGGCATTCAATCAGCGGTTTTTTAATTCATCTGTCCCAATTAATTTGGTCTCCTGAACCCCGCGGGGTCGGACGCGCCACACGGCTCACACGCGGCTTAACCTTATTTACGACACAATCCAACAATTTAATTTAATAAAATTCGTTAATTTTCCAAAGCTTTGTAGTCTGAGGCTTTGTATTGGAATTTTGACTCGAATTCCAAATGAAAATTACGAGGGACACAAGTATATAGTTTCAACTGTAATCCACCAAATACAATTTGAAATAAAATTTACGATCGCTACAATAAAACCTTCAATCAACTCCACAAGTTAAATCACACATGAATTTCTCCCTAAACATGCTTAATTAACTTTACAATACACTGGAATACTTCGAATAAAATAGCTTTATGAGCGAATCAGAACCGTAATTCTGAAACTAATACGCTGTTATTTAATCTTGAGATTATCAGAACAATCAGGTACATAGACGCAAACAGATTACACTCAACACGACAGCACTCCGATCAGCAATAATCAACATTGTGCCCGCTCACGGCAATAACGTTAAAATCGAAATAGGTGAAGCGTGCGCCGCGAATACGCCGCTCGAGCGGACTTGAGGCGCTCAATTATCGAATCAAAACGATCAAAACCATTAACCCGCAGTCCCGCATATACGCGAGGAACGAAGACGTACCGCTGACGGCGCGACGATTACCGGCGAATCTAGGATTTCACTTACGTGGCTTAAGATATATGGATGGAGGTGCGGTTATTAGTGGAATATTACTACAGGTAAATGAACGGTAAAATGGTTTTTGATATTAGAAATTTTAGTTCGGAAAATAACAAACCTTTTTAGAAGAGAGGAGAATTACAAATCATTCATCAGGGAGGCCTATGTCCAACAGTGGACGTCTTTCGGTTGAAATGATGATGATGATGATGATATAATGAAGTAGCCTTAAAACCACATAAATATACATGAACTAGCTTCTGCCCGCGACTTCGTCCGCGGAAAATTTGTGAGGCAAAAATTGTGATAGCTTGGTTAATATCCATGTTATATAAATAATTTATAGCCTATGTCACTCAGGAGTAAAGCAGCTTTCTATTATAGCTTCAATTTTTCCAATTGAACCATTAGTTCCAGAGATTACCTCCTACAAACAAAAAAAACAAACTTTACCTCTTTATTATATTAGTGTAGATGTAGATGTAGATAGTGTAGATTAAATCTTTGAGCCCCAAGCGAACGCCAGCGTTCGCACAGCTGTTGTTCTTTAATTGTGTCTGTAATAACGGTACTCGAAATTTAAAAAAGAAACCTTTATGAACTAACTTAACGTAACTAAAATTACCTAATCTAATAAGGCGTCAAAAAAACTCTTTCGCATCGCTGTTGACTAGTAAGGTGGCCAAGGCTGGCAACATTGCCACGCTGTATGGCAATGCTTATGCTAAAATACCTGTACCTATCTATCTGTGTTATACCCGTCGCAGGTTTTTCACAAAATTAGGTTTTTGTTTAAAACCTAGGTTTTTGGCGAAAAACCGGAAGATTTATTTATTTATTTTGAAGAATTGAAAAGATTGTTTTATTTATTTAATTTAAATTGATTTTGTCATAAAACAATGCAATTTTGCCCAGAACTTCATCAGAAACTTAAACTAGTTCAGGTTTTTGATTAAAAATCTGGACTGTAACAGGTTTATGACGAAACTGAGTTTAAAATTTGTCATCTTCCGGTTTTTCATCAAAAACCTAGGTTTTTGATCAAAAACCTAATTTTCTGAAAAACCTGCGACATATCTTTAATAAATACTTCTGACTTACCTGCCACCCTTCGGAAGTACAGGCGTGATGTTATAAGAGCATATGGTCCTTGAGTAAGTCTTAGTAGCGGCTTCTGGTATAAGTTGAGCGCGGAGTACAATGCAAATTTGTGCACCCGCAGTGGATCGATTGTCACCTTGACACTCATTTTGAAGCCACCTTGAGGGCTTGAGCTCTTGAGCAGTTGGATCTGCGGGCTTTAGATAAGAACTCCGCTACTCCAGGGAGATTGCTGGACAGAGTTAGTTAATACTTGATTTATTCATATTCGTTTACCTAATTAAAACTGCGTTTAAACGTGAAGGATCATTTTTAACAGACATACGCTATTGTATTGTATTTACTAGCTTTTGGCAGCGGCTTCGCCCGCGTACTTAAAATATTAATTATTATTTCACTCAGGAGTAAAGCAGCTTTCTATTCTTGCTATTTTTTTTCCAATCGGACCAGTACTTCCAGAGATTACCTCCTACAAACAAAAAAAAAACAAACTTTCCCTTTTTATTATATTAGTGTAGATTATTGTATTGTCTTTTCGGGCATGTGGACAACGAACAATAGGTAGGTCATACTCCGGCCGTCCAGCGCGTGCCTCAAAGAGATGTCTGCAAAACTATAGGCATGATGGCCACAAACGGTAAAATTGTACAAAAACTTCCAGCTCCAGGAAAATTAATGTGTCTATAAAACACTTTTTATTTACGTTCTTAGATTTATAAAACTACTACCAAGCCCTAGAAAAAAAACGCTCAATATTTTATATTTTATAATCTATGCGAACGCTTGGTGTTCAACCGAATGGCGCGAAGCTGGCTTTCGCTTGAGGATCAAGAGACTAGGACCAGTGGGATCTTTGAAAGAGTTACCGTAGCCCTGAAACTCAAAGGACAACTGAGGACATGATTGTGAGTTTTAAGCCCCTCACCTCGAAGAAATCATTTGATGATTTTCCACCTCAAATAAACTTTACACGTTCGGGCTCAAAAAAAAATCAAGAAAAAAGATGTTGAAAATAAACGGTTACCAATAAAGGTCCCGTGAAAAAAGATTCCATAAAATTTCTGTGTGCTAACGTTTGACAGAGCTGTCGAGTGGCGAAAAATGGTCTGACCGATATCGACTCAACAAAACATTTATCCGGTAAACTCTCAATAGGTTTTTTTTTTTGGTGGGAACAATCATCTAATGACGAATCCCGCCCTTGGGCGGAGCGGAAAACAGTGTCAGACTCTTACTGAATAAACAACCCACCCCATTCCTTCTTAGCCTTCATACCAGGGTCGGACCTTCCTTTCAGAAGCCGGACCGGGGCCCCAGTAGGCTTCGCCCTGCAGTTGGGCCTCTTCATTTGCTGACAACTCCTTGAGGCGCGGGGGAACAAAGCGCGCCGTCGACGACTGACTTGGTCCGGACTATTACCAGATAATCGGACGGCGAGCTATACATTGCTCACCGTCTACAAGCCAGCGCCTACGGTAGCCGGAAATAGGGATCGGAATCACGGCGGCGTCTGGGGCGTGAGCTCCGCTGCTTTATGCGGTCGGCCTCCTCCTTTGCTAGCATTACTGCTTCGCAGAAAGAGGCGACCTCTTGCCACTCCCCCTCGCTCCGGACCATGGCTTCTACCAAGGCCCGGAACTCTCAATAGGTTACCTAGTTAAAATGGACGCTTAGTCGAACTCTAACCATGTCAACCGTGCGTGAAATGAAAAGCGCACATGTAACTGCACATTTCTTCCAAACATACACAGTTCGGAATTACTCTTTGAAAGTTTTGCGGCTACATTCACATTATATTCCAGAGCTACAAAGCCAGGAATTGTGGTTCACCGAGACCGAAGTTATAAAGGCAATGCCTTGAACGAGGTAAGCGCGAACCGTCTGCGTTTGATACGAAACGTAAACGCAAATGGTAACGTTTTTGTTATCTGTCTGACAGGCCACACAAAGGTGACACGACCCGCATCTACAGCTTTATCTCGTAAATCCTTTCATAAGAAGCTGACATACTCGTCTCAGCAAAAAATACAACATTTCAGCCTTCACTTTGGTTGGCAATAACATCGACAATCTCTCGAGTTATGGATAAAGTTTTCAAGGTTACTTGAACAACACCAATTCACGTTTCTACTTAGTCACACTTTTAATATTCATTACTATTTATTATTTGACTTGTTGACGATTTCGACAGTGTCCGAATTGAAAGATTTATATTTCAATAATTTTTTCTCTGACGAATCTGACAAAAATTGTTTAGTATCTCCAGTAAAGTAAAAAGTTTTAAAATATACACAAAGCATGCGGAAAAAATATACTATTTTAGGCTGGATTTGAAACGATAACTTCGGGTATTAAATTTGTCTATCTTTATTTATTGAAGTCATCATCATCATCCTAGCGTTCGTCTCGGTAGCAACCTTGGCTTTCGCCTCGGTGCCCGGGGCCCGCTATGTTTATTTATTTAAGTATTATAAACTTTATTGTACCTACACCTCATAATGTGATGATCTCACACCGACTGGCCTGTCGGTTTAGTAGTTAGTGACCCTGACTGCTACGCCGGAGGTCGTGGGTTCGATTCCCACTCAGGACAAATGTTTGTGTGATGAGCACGATCGTTTGTTCTGTGTCTGGGTGTAATTTATCTATAATATGTATGTATTTAGAAATATATAAGTATGTTTATCCGTTGTCTAGTACTCATAACACAAGCTCTGCTTAACTTGGGACTAGACGGCGTTGTGTGATAATTGTCGAACATATATTATATATTATAATGTGGACAGGATAAACATTTAAAACTAAAAAAAACTAAAACTAAGTGTACAATTGTCGATCTTATCGCACAGGGTCATTTCTTACAGATAATAAGAACCCTTACCAAACTAAACGCAAGGAGATAGATTATTATTAGTTTATGTTATATACTTAAAAACTCTTTTTATCTGACAGTAATACATAGTAGGTATGCTATTTAATGTCATTTTTCCATATCTATCGACATTGTATACAAGTTTTCAATGAAAAAATTTTTTTTCATAACAAGCTTTTATAGCGGTGGTCTATGCTTACATAAATAAAACTCGTCAAGACGATTCACACGAGCCCAAACTCGACGTGGTTGTGCCGTTTAATTACAGAGTTCCTATGGCTACCTCGCGATTCCATCATCAGATCAGCTCCATGTCATCATAATATTGCATTGTCATCCGAACTAAACGTGTATACCAAATTTCAGCTCAATCGGAAACCGGGAAGTGGATCAAATTTAAGTTGCAAGATTTGATTACAGAACGACAGACAACGGGACAGGTGAAACTAAATAAAAGCTTGTAAAAAGAAGAGACTGTCTGAAAAACATATCATAGCACAATCGAAGCTTTTGGGACTGGGAACGTGAAACTTTGCATAAGGTTTCCTTCCGGAAAAATTATTTTTACAAAATTTACCCCCAAAAGGGATAAAACAGAGTTTCAAAGTTTGTATAAAGAAAGTTACTTTCACGCGAGCCAAGCCACAGGCTGAAGCTAGTCTAGCGGCTAGGCTAGCTAGTAACCGTAACCGGAGCGGATAAACGGTTTTCCTTCTTTCTTTAACTTCAAAAAAAATCCACGGTTTCAAAATTTGGCATTAAATTCAATTTGAATTCCACATGATCCTCTTCAATTTCGATGCTAGAAATTCCGTGCCTCTTAACTTCTAACACAATAAAAGAAGGATAAACGAACTAACAGAAACACACAGGTAGTGTATAGTAATCAATTGAATCAGTAGGAACGTCTAAAAAATCCGACACGTAAAAAAGTCTACAGGTCCACACTAGTATCTCTAAATCACCTATTCATGGCACAGAGGGCGCCGCTTGCCAAACCAGAATAACAAAATGGTTGCCGCACGTCCGTGCACCCTGCCTTATCGAATTGACCTTCGATTTGTTCAATTGAATCGTGAAATCGGGAACGCGCTGTTCAAAAAGGATTGTCACATATCTACGACTAGCTTTCATACATCTATATGTAGGATGGAATTGAAGTCGTGGCTTTATTCTTACCTAAGGCGCAATTTACTACACTTGGGTAGGTACTATTTGCATTAGACCTAGTTCATCATCATCAGCCTTTTTAATGTTACCACTGCTGGGACACAGGCCTCCTCTCTAGGAGAGGGAATGGGCCGTAATCCACCACGCGGGTCCAGTGCGGGTTGGTGGATGTCACATGTCTTCGAATTTTTGGTTCTAGGACATGCCGGTTTCCTCACAATGTTTTCCTTCACCATTTTGAGAGCAGTAGTAATGAAATAAATTACAGACCTAGTTCTAATTGTGCAAATCAAAAATGTGATTAATGCAAGTATGGAAAACCTTAAAAATTAAGTATGTAAAAGGGGTATTGTTAAAGGCTTATTTTTGCACATAAACACAAAAAGTAATAATTTAAAAAAATGGCAAGTGTCGTAAAGTATCAAAATCTTAAGCACAGTACAGCACGGAAATAAAAATAAAACAAACATCAATAATAGCTAGTTCTTTCTAAATTTACATTTTTCATTCGCGTAATAGGTCTATAGCTATTATACCCACGACTTATATTATGTACTACAAACTAGATTAGGCATTTTATTCTATTCTATTCATACCTTACAGTCACTTTACTTGACTTAAGTGATCTGCAAGCCATACACCTTTACATTGATGACGTTAGTGCAGTTTTGACGTTCACGCATTGTGAGAGCGCTGTTAGTTTTAAAAGTATTGTTAGACGACATAATGCCAATGAAGCGCTGCAGAGGACTTTTGTATGAACTTTTCAGTATTTTGCCAAATAATTTCTATGAACATGCTTGTCGATGGTTTTATATGTGTAACTTTCAGCATGATCGGCATACTTATGTTGCTTGAGTTGGTACTATTTGTTGTATCGCTAGAGAGCCTTAAGTAGTGTTAAGGATTAACTGGTCCCATTACTTAAGTCAGTAATACCTATACGCATGACATGTGTTACGCCATATTTATTGTAACACATATTGTACACATACACATGTTGTTTGTTTTTCAAAGTAGTAATTATCTGTGTGAGGTTTTTTTGTTATTAAATAAGAATATTTATTTATAACTTTATTGTTTTTTTTTTACCATTATCTTACTTAATATTATAAATGCGAAAGTTACGATGTTTGGATGTTTGTTACTCAATCACGCCAAAAAGGCTGGACGGATCTGGATGAAATTAGGCACAGGCATAGGATACACTCCAGAATAGGACATAGGCTACTTTTTAACCCGGAAACCCCAACCCCAATAACACGCGGGCGAAGCCGCGGGAAAAAGCTAGTGTGGAATATTTTAAAAAAAACTTGCCAAAAAGCTTAACCAAGGTTAAATCGGTTTTTGGATTACGAACGGCGAGCCTTTTGTAACTCGTCGTCCGGTTAATACCAAGCCCGGGTTGTGTAGTGGTGTTGTGTTCGCTTCAAAGAGACGTTAACAAAATTGATGGGGGCAGTTAAAACCGACACCTGCCAGGGCTGCGGACATTTCAAAGTACCGTAGCCACGCAAAAAAAGGGGAACTGAAGGAACACTGTGGTTTTAGTCAGTAAAAGTTTGACCTTCCCTCCCGCTCTAGTCAGAGCAGGAATAGTTATTTGATTATAACCCGCGTAAAAAAAAAATCGGCGTTATTTCGATAAAAATGGTTATACCTGGGAAGAATGGACGGAGGCCTTTGCCCAGCAGTGGGACAGCACAGGCTAGCTATAATAATAATAATAACGTTGTCGCACTATTTTTTTTATATTTATAATGATTTTTAATATTTAAAAATGTAATTTATATTAATGTATTTTAATGAATATACGAAATAATAATAATTTCGACTGAAATAACGTCATAACTGACACAAAAGGTGCTCTTTAAACCAGGAAAATCATATCTCTTAAAGAACACTATTCACCATAAACTACCAATAAATATATCATACATTGACTTGTCCAAGGCCAAAAAATAATCACATTCATTACGAACCCCCTCTCTATAGAAAAACACAATTCAAGTTCATATTAGGAAATATAAAGATATAATATTGAGCACGATTGCTCACTTCCGCATCGTTAAGGGCAATTCGAACAAGATTTGATAGAAAACATCCCATCAAATCGATCTGACACTATCACCGAGTTGCCTTTATCGTTAATATCGTAAAGTACGACTTAACATAACAAAGTGTGCAGGGACGGATCCAGGATTTATTTCAGGACGCACAAGGGTTCTAGGACATGCCGGTTTCCTTTTGATGTTTGCCTTAAAAAAATCGAAGACATGTGACATAGACACAGTGAACTGTCCTGTGCGGAAGCTCTCACCAGGTCATCGATCCACCTTATAGGAGGTCTTCCAAAGTTGCCTCTTTCAGTACGCAGTCCTGAAGTGGCCCTTTCGGTTACAATGGTCGTCTGGTTTTTTATTCTGCGTGCAATGTACCAATATATCTGTACTTAAGTTGGCGATTATTCGGACTGCGCCGGTAACCTGACCACAAATACTAAAAGAACTAATACATTTAAGAAAATGTGTAGGTTACAAATAACCATTATAGCTTTTTATTTTCGCCATTCTATAATCATTTAATGTCTATCCCACAGGCTAATAGGGCAGCTTCCCCCTTTCGCTTTACACTCTTCTCGGTGTTGCTTCTCCAACCAATACATTGTAAATGCCAAATATATGCTTAAAAATAAACTAACTACCTAACTACTTCAAAACGATATAACAGGTATAAATATCTGAGAACTCCTTGTTTTATTTGAAACGTCTGAGGCAGCATGTGCCGTTGTGCCCATTCGCCTCTTTTGTGGATCCGGCCTGCTTGACAGTGTGTATCAGTACGATGTCAGTATATTATGTAATTTGAAGGGAAAAGCGACAAACAAAGTAATATCGCAGACATTGACCCTGAAAGTGAGTTTTTGGCCTTGTGCCAGCGGCTTGGAGGCTGCTAAGACACTTAAGTACACAGTTCTTTTTAGTTTAATTCTTTTTTGTGTTTTTCGGGTAATTCAATGTTGTAAATTGCTTTGGAAAAAATAAGGAACGAATTTTACTTCTGTTTCTTGTATAAAATGGTATTTTGTTTTCTACACTATGGCATGAAAGTAAGGCGTGGTCTGGTAGCTTATTAACCTTTTGAATACAATTACGGTATTAGACTTAATAGATAGACAATATTCGATTGCTGCGTTCGCGTGGGGCTCAAGAGTTTAACTTAATTTTCATGTAAACGTCTTTTAACTGACGCATTCTTTTTTATTCTTTTTTTTTTATTGTATAATGTGTTTACATTAAATCGAACCACTCATCATGTGGTTCTATGTTGATTGGTCCACACTGTCCTCCCTATGTTATGTCTGAATACGGTTTCCACTATACCACGGTTCCAATATACGTACAAACATTCCACCCTATTATTATTGTAATAAGTGTTTAAAAAAAAAAGCTTTTTTCTGTATCGAAGATGCGTTCAGAAACACACCCATATTCACAAGACCCAACTATGTGTTCCCGGCCTTATGAATATGATGTAGGTCATACAAATAAGTATCCGTTGTGGAGAACAAACCCGCGATACGCAGCGCAGCAGTCAATCACTCACTCACTGCGCCAACCGTTCCTTCATATGGTAACTTTGTAATTGTTTTTATTTTAAAAGAGTAACTCTGTAGTTTCTTGTCAATTCTTCTTAGTAGAAAGCAAACAATTGGAACGATGTAGGTACTAGCTTTTAATAGTAGGCGGCAAATAAGTTGAACCATCCTCGAACCATCATCTCGATTGAAACCCAAAAAATTGTTATAATCCTCGTCCCATAAATTGGACCATCATGGCAGTTGTGCTGTAACTGATTGTCTTGTCCCAATCAAAGTTAATGGCCTTCGCGATCACAAAAAATTATTAAATTTATTTGCCGCTTACTATAAGTTTTATAAAGTTCTATGTCTATGTGAATTCAAATATTCTGAATTAAATCTAATAGGCAAATCTTTGACTAAGAAAAAACAAATATTCGTTCAAAACAAAGAAACAGCTAGTCGAAATTAGCGTTCTCAATTGAAACTTCCTTCAGCGATACTTATCAAACGAAACAGTCATAAAAATCAAATGAAATCTAATGGAAAAGAATAATAGATCGAAACGAAAAAAACAAGCGAACGCGATAGAAAACAAAATAACATAAATCCTCATTTAAATTTCCTTATTATGTTTGACGACATGTAGCTTTAAAAACATCACTCTTCTTCTCCTTTTTCCTGCCACTATCCCATATTAATTAGGATCGATACACGATTTTTTCTTCCACTCTGTCCTGTCACCCGTCACACTATCACTAACTCTTTTTTCTTTCATAACACTCCACACACAATCCATCCATCTCTTCTTTGGCCTCCCTCTTCCTCTACATCCGTCTACGTGTAAACTTAGAACTCTTTTTGTAACATGCGTTTCATCCCACCTCTTCACATGACAAACGACAAACGATTTCCTTTCAACTTTTCAGTCACTGACACCACTTTCAAACTTCCTCTAATGTACAAAAACAACACTACAAAATAATATAGATTTCCCTTTGCCTCCAGACAATTGCCAATTTGCATTTTAAATAAACATTGGTACGGAGAATATCTATGCTATTTCCTTGAATTAATAAACAGGGTTTGTTTTTCAACAAAATAATCTACATCTTGTGTTAGCGTAATGCTGTGTAAGAGTACAAACGTTTTATTAACATAAGTAGCTTTTGCCAAGACTTTGCTGGTGTTAATTTAAATTTTGACATTTAATTCGCAAGACATGTAACACAGTCTAGCGTTCTAAAGCAATTAAAGCCACCTAAAGTCATTGTTATTTGTGTCAGGGCTGTACTATTTCAGGATTTAAACAAAAACTTCGCCCCACAAAGACATGTTGACAAAACCATAAGGGCCCAAAATTAAAAAATCACACATAGGGCATGGGCACTTATAAAAAGTCAGAAGGTGTGGCATGCATGCATGTTTTCTATCAAAATGAAGTTGACTGGTACTGACATACTGATTGTATTAGGAACAAATATATTGCACCACCGGTACATGGTGGATATCCCACATATATGTACGAGCAAAACGTTTTGGGAACACATTCATTGTGCGTACAGCCAAGGAGTGGAATTCCTTGCCGGAGTCTGTTTCCTTATGGCTACAATCCGGGAATCTTTAAGTCAAGAGTGAAAGGGTTACTTCTAGGTAAGCGCGCTCCATTGTCGACGATTTAGCGGTCAAGTGCGAACCTATCCACACTAATATAATAAAGAGTTTGTTTTTTTGTTTGTAGGAGGTAATCTCTGGAACTACTGGTCCGATTGGAAAAATTTTAGCAACAATAGAAAGCTGATGTACTCTTGAGTGACATAGGCTATATTTTATGTACTTGGGCGAAGCCGCTTACTAAAGCTAGTAATCAGTAAAAAGAAGCGTAACCAAGTGTGCAAGCAGGCTACCGACACAACCCCTACAGAACAAAACGCGGTCTTATCTCCCTAACGCTCCAAGGTAGTTACCACCGCCGTTACTTCATAGCAAGTCATCAGCATGCGTGTCGCGAAACGCGCTGTAAACGCCGCGGTATCGCTCCACCTCAAGTGATAACATGACAGCCGCTTGAATACTAAATACCACTCGGTTTAGGAACGTGCTAGGTTACAGGTAGTCATTTAAATTAGGTGCTACAAGTTTTTAGAGTGCGAAATAGGCTGGAGTACCTAACTTATACTCCAGTCTCCAGCCTATTTCGCACTCTAAAAACTGTGTGTGTGTGTTGAGTGCGAACATGTATGAGGTTATTTGGAACTTGTTGCTCGTTTTTATTCTGGGAAAAAATTGTTGAATTAAGTAGTATGAGCATACTAATACTTTGCCAGCGACTTTCGACCAGCCCACGCTGAAAACTAGCGCTATGAGCTCATCGTATTATGCATGATGCGTAATGTTCGAAAGGAACGTTTATCTACCCTATAAAATGATTATATTTGTTACCGCAAAACGGGGTGAATAGAAACAAAGTTATGTTGTTTTTTCACGTTTTAAAAAAAAATTAAATATAAATCAACTATTGAAAACAATAATACTTTATTAAACCAAAATTCACCCCCTGAATTACTATTTACCCCATTTTACTCGTTAGCTAAATTCACCAATAAAACTAATCGCGATTATTTCAAATAAAACACAAACGCAAAATATCAATTAGACGCTCAAACTGTGCCCTTGATCTTTCAAATACCGTAATTACAAACATAATAGAAATACAATAGTGTTTTTTTATGGTAGGTAAAAATCATCCAATGACGAATCCCGCTCTTGGGCGGAGCGGGAAACATTGTCAGATTCTTACTGACTAAACAACCTACCCGGTTCCACCCTTGCCTTATTCCCAGAGCCCCGGTATAACGCTTTCGCACCAACCCTCGGCTCCAGGTGGCTTCGACCCTGAAGGGACCCTACAGGGCCTCCAGGGGTCGCACAATAGGTGTGCGTTCCAAAACATTTAAACACAACTCATTTATAAGTAAATTACGTTTGCTGAGATCAGAGGATCGAAAAAATACCGAAATGATTTTAAACTAATTTAATTACTGAATTAATATTACAAAATTAGATCTATGAATGATGATTCTAACTCGAAGTGGGATGAAAGAAAAAACATTCTTACAAATATTGCTAAAACAACGATTTTCGAAATCGATTGACGTCTTTGATACATCAGCAAATTCAGCGATTTAAATATAATTAATAAATTGGCGCGTATGCAACATCAGCGGTCGATATAATTGCACTATGTAATTGTGTAGTGCAAATTCAGATACAAATTACTTGTTCATGAATAAATGACTATGACTATTGGAAATAACCAAAAAAAATCTTGAGATTAAAAAATAAGCGTTAACATTTTGGTTGGGAAACAAAAACCAAATCCCGATGTTGTGATATCCGACCCGACTTCGATGTCTTTTAGCCAACGTTCTAAGACACGTACACAGATAATCTATATTCAATTTCTACAAAGTTGTGAAGCTACAGAGCGTAGTAAGGTAATTTTCCTCCGAGTAAAAACCTTGTGAAACTTTCTCTCGTCCGTTTAAGATACATCCCTTGCAAAATTTCATTTTAGTGTGTTCAGCTGTTTAGGAGAGACGTTGATAAATGAGTTACTAAGTCACCCTGGAATTAGTCTTTCCTACATATCATATACTTTATATTATGTTAACAAGAAAATTGTATTTTAAATCATGTGATGTATTGCGCTGCAATTTTGAAGACTGCTCGGATTTTTGGAGTGTCTACGTACAAATGTTGATGGCATGGTCAGCGCAGTGGTCGACCGATTGGCTGCTGTGCTGCGGCTCACAGGTTCGATTTTCGCATAGAAAAAATAATTATATATAGGTTATAGGTAGTGGTTCCGGGGCTCGGAGTCTGGTGAATGTGCGCTTGCAAGCTCGTAAACGTACCGACATAATACCTACAGGAGTCATTTCTAGAGTTTAAAAATATATATATCACAGTAATGGTACTATTCTGGAAAGTAAAGATGTCTTAAAACTTTGGTCTTATTCATAAAACATACCATAATCAGTTTATTGCGTTCCCCGCTGCTGAAATTCATATTAATTGGCATTAGTACTAGATGTCACGTCTTCAAATAGAGATCTTGTCTTTTTCATATAATGCCATTGTGTATGTACCTTATATGACTAACTCTTATCTTATTTATTAAAGTTACGATGTTTGGATGTTTGTTACTCAATCACGCCAAAACGGCTGGACGGTTCTGGATGAAATTTGGCACAGGCATAGGATACACTCCGGAATAGGACATAGGCTACTTTTTATCCCGGAAACCCCCCAACCCCAATACCACGCGAGCGAAGCCGCGGGCAAAAGCTAGTAAGCCATAAACGATGCAGATAAGACGAGGTTACGATCGGTAGAGAGGGCGACCACACATTTGCAAAATAAAACAGGCAAATGTGGCAATGCAAAACGATCAATCTACGTGGTCCCTGAACAGAATAATCCAATCTTCCCACACTCGGTAAAAACCAGTTTAAATTCAATTGTATTAACTGAAAACAATCCAATTCCTTTACGTTCGTCGTCCAATTGAAGTGTGATTTCCCGTAAGCTTGTTATATTCAATCTGCTCAATATTGTGCGTGCTCTCTGAAGGTATCTACAGATTACCGCGGCTCAGCAGCGTAAAACGGTTTACTACGACCTGAATCAGGGTATCACGAATCAAATAGAACGTCTTACCTGTCTGCTATTTAACTGTCGAGACAATTTTCGCTACTGTTGCTGACGGCTACAAATCAGTATTTGCTAAGAAAATAAAATAAATTCTAGATGGGATGATAGCTAAGCTGAGGTTTTTTTATGGTAGGTAAAAATCATCCAATGACGAATCCCGCCCTTAGGCAAAGCGGGAAACAGTGTCAGACACTTACTGACTAGACCACCTACCCCATCTCTACGTTGCCATATACACCGTGAAATTTAAATGGTTGTTTTCCCGCAGCAGAATGACTTGCCATAAGGAGTACTTTTGAAGCATACAGTAAAAATAAAAAAAATAAAAAGTTTTTTTTTTATAAATAATTATTAAAAATATTTATCAACTCAAAAAAGCGAAAACAATAGTAACATTAGACGTAATTTGTAGGTACTACTAGAGTCGTATGAGCAGCCCGCCGGCAAAGGAAACCGATTCATTAAATATTTAAACCAAAATAAGCTATCGCACGTTGTGAGACGTCATAATTAGCTTGCACTCTACAGGTCCATTTTTTGTTTTTAATATTTTATTTTTTTATCAAACGTTTGTATTACCAAGACACAACCATTTCGCTGAGGGAAAACAACCATTTAAATTTCACGGTGTATACCAGGGCTAGAGCCTTCCTTTCAGACGCGAACCCTTGGCCCCAGTTGGCTTTGGCCTTTCTGCAGGGTCCCTACGCTTTGCTGACAACTCTTTGAAGCGAAGCTTAAGTGGAAGATAGATAGGTAGATAGATATATCCTTTATTGTACACCAAAAGACATTACATTAAAAGCTTAAAAATTAAAACGAAACGAACAAGAACGTAAAAACGTAAAACAAACAGCAGCTGGCATGAAGGAAAAGATGGGTCGGCTACAAATAAATTGTGACTAAGTACAAAACACTCGCCGCAACTAAGTGCTCGGTCTACGAATCCCGGAAAGCTGCAGTCCGCGATGAATAGCGCCGTATGACCAAGATGATCACTAGTCGTGATCCACAATGATGACCACACTGACAAGAGTTTACCCGATTGAGAAGAAAAAGAACATTCGTTTTACCAGTGCAGTATGTACCAGGAGAGCAGACGGCAGATAAAGTTGCCCGTATCTTAGGATAGTTTCAGACCTCCGGAATAGTTCTTTGAATTTATAATCTAAATTCCGGCCTTGCCTCACACATATCTTAAAAAATCTGATTGATCGAATTGAAAATAGAATATGGTTTGAAGGAATCACGAGACCTAATCGCGTTACTGCTAAACAGTAATGTGATTACATTATGAAACAATTCATAATCAGGTTCAAATTCCACCGATTATGAAATCATAATCTTAAATATTATATTATGAATTCATAATATTAAAATATTCTGATCCGGAATACAGAAATGCCGTCAGTATATTCATAATATGAAAAAAAAAACAAGATATGTGAGAATATGGACCATATTAATATTGTGTGGTCTTCTTGAATTACATATAATTCTGATTAAGAAGCCCGTGAGTTTTTATGGATGTTTGAGGCCAGCCTAATGGTGGGTGGCATTCGCTGAACATGACGATCATACTTTAAACGCCCACAGAACAAAAGTTACAATGAACTGTTAAGAATCATTGTGGGCGAATAACGAATCCTATAGTTATACCCACGCTTCACAATTCGCAGTATCTTCTAATAATGATGTTATACTTCATACTAAGGATTTTCATGTAATCCTCTTGACAGCAACACTAAAATAGGAAGCCAAAAGGGAAAGGTCAGAAGCAACAAGAATCTTAAAAGAAAAGAGTTTATGAGTTCAATGAAAGCCCTATTAAATTAATTGAGTCTTGCTATTTTAAGTAATTCTCTCGATTTTAATCCGACACTCTCTCGCGTTTTGCCATTAGTTGGGATAATATTAATGGACGCTCGCAGTTCGCTAAAGTCAACACAGTAAACGTTCATTAACTTTTCAAAACTGGCCTTGTTTAAATTAACGTTCTAATTTCTATAGTAATTGTTTGAAATGTCGATAGAACTCCTTAAGAGCGGCCACCCGAGGTACATTTTCATACAACCGCTCTTACGTGATTATGATGTTAAATTACATATCTTTCTCCAGATATTTTGAATACACAGTTATCTTGTAGATATTATCGCTTCTACAGAAATCAAAATTTAAATTTGTGTAAAATTATTCTAATAAGTACTTCTGAAAATCTTCTATTTTACGTAAACTTTGATCGTCCATACTGTACTCATGTATAATGTGCTCATTATACCAAGATTTTAAATGACGACAATTACATATTTTCAAAAACTTTTAAGAGTATTCAAAAACACGTATTTTCTGGAACAAGTTTTCTGAGCTTTTCCGACGTTATCTCTTTTTCACATTGCATTTTCTTGCAAACATTGCGTTGGGTTCCGTTAGATAAAGCAACAAGCTTCGAAGTTGACGAAAGGCCAGTGTGAAAGGCCCGCGTAAGGAAATACGCAGAAATAATTTGTTGTCAATTATTTGCTGTGTTAACATTTTTAATCGTAATTTACCAAGTTGAATTAGCTATTTACGCTAAAAACGATTAAATGATTGGCTGCGCTGCGTTATGCGGGATCTATCTCTAACTTATAGATAGATGTGCCGGGATCCAGATGTTCTGTGTACCTATGTGAGCTTACATGTTTATGAACGCACCCACGGTATAGTAGTACCTAGTTTAAAAAATAAGTAGAGGAAAACATCTTGAGGAAACCGATATTCTAGATCGACGTCTTTGAACCAAAAAATCTAAGTCTTCGATTGCCAACAATCAGCCACCAATTCGCACTGGGCTCGCGCGGTAGTTTACGGTCCATTCCCTCCTCTAGAGAGGAGGCCTGATTCCCAGTAGTGAGAAAAATAGAATACTGATTATATTTATGATGTATACCAATATTACATTTCATTCTGTAATTTTGAATGATGTGAAGTTGGCTACTAATTTTGATGAAATGAAGTCATTCCCATACATTTGATTAGTTGTTTACCAGAGTTAACGATGGTAGATTTTATCAACTTGAATAGGGGGATGATGTAAAACGTAAAACAGAAATAAAGACACATAACCATCGTAATATCTTTATTTTCGTTTTTTAAATTAAGAATGTCTACAGAAGTAGGAGGGTCAATGACCTACCTACATATATATCATTTTCGGCCAGTTCTATTTCGATTCAACAAGCGGCCTTTACAGTACCATCTTCCCAAGCGATAAAATACGTAATCCCAACATAGTGTAAGATATCGTTTGCATATAACACCGCTAATATCCGCCAAGATTTAACCTACGAAGACAAACTATGTGAAACGTGCAGGAGATCAACTACTTACCGGGAGCAAGTCTACGTAAAATGTATGTGTAATATTTCCTCAAATTGAAATTCTCAGTTTGTTCGCGGATCCTGTGCTAGAACTACATAAATATATTGCTGTATATCCTGGTGGGGTGGGCAGGGAGCTTAAAAGATTTTAGTAATAAGTATCAGTCTGCGACCCCGCCTCGCCCGGACTATCTCACGCCGCAGCTTTGTTTTATAATTCGCAGGATTTCTCATACTGTCTCGTGTAATTAGGTTTTTCGTTTTGTTGTACACTTTTTTTGTCGGTGTATTTATGTAGGTAAAATGTTGTAAGCATTCTTGTGGCTAATGGGTTTTGTTGCATAAGATTAGAGAAATTTCACTGCTTTTTATTCTGTAGAAATTTTAATAATTTAAGGCTAAACACGTGGCTAAATTCATGTCGAAATGCCATCGGATGATAGCGGCGCGAGGAGCACTTTTTGTGTGGAATAGTTTTAAGCTTTATTTACAACCTTAAGAGCTAAGAGAGTTTGTTTTCAAATTCTTCGGGGGATCGGAACTGTCACTCCTTCATACAGTAACCTAGTTAGGAGATCAGAACTGCACCCACTATAATTGTAGCAAATATTATTAATATTGTAAACTATATATCCATGTACTATGATCAATAAACATTATTATTATTATTATTATTAACCTTAAGAGGTCAGGGTCAGTTTCAGTGTGAAAGGTTGGTGGTCGCTGGCGGTGCCTCGATAGAATCGGCCACCCGTAGCCATGCGCGGCTTCGAGCTGTCTACTCCGCTAGCCTAGTACATTACGGCCGTCGGATCTTGGCGAGTCTGAAGTTAGTCTGCGAATTTTAGCGTTTGAAAACTCGTACAAAAATAAAATTAAAAAAAAGAATTAGCATTGCCATCCAACGTGGCAATGCTGCCAGTCTTCTGGGCACGTTTCCAGATGACAGCGATGTGGAGGAATATTTTGACGCTTGAGTATTGTGTTTTTGTATTATATGTACATATGTAGTTACGTTTGGTGTAAATATTAGTTAAGTTTATATTTAAAAAAAGTAAATATCAATTACAGTTTTTAACAGGAATAAAATTGCATTTATTTGTTTAAACCATTTATTCTTTACGAGTTTTCAAGCGCTAAAATTCGCAGAGCCTAATCAGCCTAACTTCCGAAGTTCCGACTCGCCAAGATCCGACGTCCGTACTGTAACATGTAGCTAGCCTGTTTGCGTCACTGCTGGTCGTTGCCATTCCGGTATGAATCGGCTCTAAAAATACAACAGAACGAAGGCTAAAGTAATTTTACACAATAAAAGTCCTTTTGATTCCTTCCACTGTAATTAAAACACGTCCAATGTCACGTTAAAGAGACGTTGAATTAGCACTGCAGACAAAGAGTAACTATTAGAAAAATAATGAAAATAAAACAGTGCTGGAGTGTTAAGCTTCCCCGCAACGGATGGAGCACGGCAGCCAATCTAAAATGCAGATACAATCTGCGGAACTCAATACGAACCGCACACGACGACTCGCCTCGTAATTACCTACTATTATTGTAGTTCGGGGAGGACGAAGCTAGAGGGTACTGGCTGACGAGGACGATCGATCTGGCGTCTGAACCTGGGTTTGGTTAGATGCGATTATGTTTTGGATGGGTTGGTGAGTGACTTTTTTTTGCAACTATTAAATTTAACATTTAAATTTGAAATTGACAATTGTATCTTTTTTTTTTTAAATTTGCAATATTAATGGGTAAAATTACATTTTTGTAAATTTTTATTATTGTGAATGTGGGGACTATGTGGATTACTTTTCGTTTTTCCTTAATTTTAACTTTTAATTAACTTATAATGTCTGGCAGTTATGAGTACTTTTTGCGGCCTACCCAAATGTCCTTTCTTTGGTATTGTTCGTCAAATCGTTGAGCTCCTTGGTGGTCCTGAGTTGAGCTACACGAGAACTGACAAATGCTTGCACTGACTGGACAGGTCCACTCAGAACTGTGTGGTTCTTTCTTCAAAAGACCATCTCAGACTCCAATCTGCATGGTTCTCATATGATTTGACCATTACATGTTTGTGTATGGACTTTAAAACAGACTTTGACCCCTGAGTTTGTTTCGGTGTTTCTTCTCAGGGTAGTCAGCTAGGAAACACCGGCCTCATCTAGTATAAAAAAAAAACGAAAAAAAAAAAAAAATTGACGTGTAAAAGAGTTTGTAAAAACCTATTTACAAAATAAAAATCATTTATCACTGGTCCGTTCAGATTGAGGTTTAAAGGGAGATCCTGAATGGTCTTTTTTATATGGTGGAAAAAATCATTATTTTATGGTGGCAATGACGAATCCCGCCCTTGGGCAGAGTGGAAGACAGTGTCAGACTTTAAATGACTAAACGTCCCACCGTTCCTTCCTGTCTTAGTTCCAGGGCACCGGTGTTTCGCTTTCGCAGCCACCCTTGGCCCCAGAGGCTTCGACCCTAAGCTGCTAGGTCCCTACAGTTGCTGACAACTCCCTCTGGCATTCTGAATGGTCTGAGAATTTGTTAACTTTCAGTTTGTTGACGGTGAATAGGATTTGGTCTGTGTCTTTTCCCATCAGTCAGACCCCCAAGAAAGTTGGACAAATGAGGGGCTTCTGATGATCGTGCCTAGAGCCCTGGTTGGTTTTATGTTTGTAAACAAGTTTGATTTGAAGCTGGGGCAATAAAACGGACCCCCCAAGCTACAGGGGCTCCGATGTGAACCAACATTCGTAACATGTTATCTAAAACCTTAAATTGTATTTCCTAGCCTAGGATATTTTAGGTTAGGCCAGGATTCCTAGTCCAAATGCTCCAGTAAATGAACTCATTTTCAATCAAGGCTTGTCCTGTCCTAGTCCGAGTAATCTTGATCTTATAATTATGATGACCAAACCACTTCCTCCATCTTTCAACTTTCCAACTATAAATTCATATTTTTGAGCTCGATCTTATATGATGACCAAACCACTTCCTCCATCTTTCAACTTTCCAACTATAAATTCATATTTTTGAGCTCGATCTTATATGATGACCAAACCACTTCCTCCATCTTTCAACTTTCCAACTATAAATTCTTATTTTTGAGCTCGATCTTATATGATGACCAAACCACTTCCTCCCTCTTTCAACTTCCCAACTATAAATTCTTATTTTTGAGCTCGATCTTATATGATGACCAAACCACTTCCTCCATCTTTCAACTTTCCAACTATAAATTCTATATTTTTTACACAGGGACGAGGGACGCCTATGTCTAGCAGTGGACGTCCTTCGGGAGAAATGATAGTAACGATAGTGGTAATATTTTTGGCAATAATTAACCTATTTTATGAGAGAGAAGGCCTGAGTACCAGCAGTGGGAAAATTATAAGGCTGATGCAATGCCAAAAAAAATCGAGGAAACATATCTACCATGTACCTATGTAGGTACCACATATACCACATTTGGCCTGAGGATTTTTATATTATATCACGCCGATACAAGCAAAGGAGAAGTGAACGTCTAAGTTTTATACTTACATTGGATATGTTACATAAAGTTATACTCGTAGTTCCTTGGAAGAAGGAAGCACTAAACGTTCAGCCAGTATGTAGCCTGTGTAGGTACCTAAACTTATTCTGAGAAAGTTTTTTAATCCGAAACTTGTGGCACAACCGCACACTGGACCAAGTGTTCCCTGTTTCCAGATAAAACTAGCCCGCACTAAAGCAACTCGATTAGACTAAATGTCCAACTTAATGTTCACAGATAGGAGTTATAATTACATAGCTTTTGCACGGCAAACGCGTTCTGCACAACTTAAACGACATATTTATCTAAGCGTTTTGTGTGGCAACACTAATTCGCCTTAAGCGTGGATCAGACGGTTGTAAAGTAGCGTTCCAACCAACGTAACCTTTTTTTGTTGGTTAAAAATTATCCAACGACACCTCCCGCCCTTGGGTAGACCAGTAAATAGTGTCAGACTCTTACTGACTAGATTGACTAAAATCCCTCCCAGTTTCTTCCTTGCCTTGCATACTGAGGCCGAGCCGTCCTTTCAGATGCGAACCCTTAGCCCCAGTTAAGCTTCGACTCGTCTGTAGGGTCCCAACGGACCAAGGTCACCTGTTTTACCGGTTGAAGCTTGTTTAGTAAAACAGTCACTGCGGTTTGGAAAAAGGCACTCGCAAACCAAGGGCGTTGAAGGTCATGGATTACAACTGCTGTCTACACGGATTGAAACTAGCAAGATCACCTTTGTTATGACGTTGATTTGTAACCGTCTGGTCCAACCTTTACGCTGTTGTCAGAGACGAGACACACTGTACTATTTGCTGAAATTATAGTGCAAATCTAAACATTTTGTAGTTGCAGAATATAAAAAGGGAAAATCCGACACAGTTATTCGCAGCACGTTTGTACTTTAAGCACCTAAAGACCCGTTAAAAGATTTTTAGGGTACAAAAAGCGTAAAGCAGGGTAAAAGGTTTAACAGCAGAATCATCATCATCATCATCACTAGCCTTTTTAATGTTCCCACTGCAGGGACACAGGCCTCCTCTCTCTAGGAGAGGGAATGGGCCATAATCCACCACGCGGGCCCAGTGCGGATAACAGCAGAATAGGACACGAAATATTTTAGCAACACTTACTCCTAACATTTACTTCAGTTCGCTCTCGTATCTGAATTCAAAGTCTATCGTACTCAACCACGAATGCCCGCCGAATGAAAAGGGTCGTCTTAACTCCGTCACGTTCGATATCTTCAACACAAATCTTCGGTTGACAAATGTCTATCTTTATTTATCTACCTACCTAAATCATGATTCGTACCTCTAGGCTAATAATAAAACCACTTTTTTACTTTTATTTAATGGTAAACGATGATGTGACCGACGCGGCGACGATTGAGCACGCTTGTCTATAAGTAACCTATTCAGTATTCATTCTTGATTTAAAAACCCCTAGGTTGTAGCAAACAGAAAACAGACCCCGGCAGTGTTATATAGCAGCAATATATTATACATATAAACCTTCCTCTTGAATCACTCTATCTATTAAAAAGAATCCATTGCGTAGTTTTAAAAATCTAAGCATACCAAGAGCGACTTTATTTAATACTATGTAATGATGATGAACATTACTATGGTTTTTATCTTACTAACATATTTTTAAATATTTCGTACAATAAAAAAACATTTAAAAGTAAAAAAATAGGTTTCCACCGGAGTCAGGAGCAAGGTCGAAGCTACCGGTAGTTAAGGCTCCAGAGGTAGGAGCATAGATATAAGAAAAGATAAAGATATTTCTATGGGTAGGAACCTCCTCACAATACGAGCCGTGTCAAAGAGTAGGTAGGTAATGCCTTCTGTATCAGATCCTGGATCCAACGGCGCAACGCTAGCGTCAACAGGTGGTCATTGAGGCTTTTGTCTATAAGACCATTGACGGTCACGACAATCGGAACAATGACAGCCGAGTCCTGCATATGTCGACAACCTTGTATGCTAAGTCGTTTTGAGAGCAGTGGTGATGAAATAAATTACACAATATAATGCGCCTGGCTGGGTTTGAACCCACGACCTACAACTCGTAAGTCGGGGCCTTTACCACTCGGCCACCATTGCTCAAGCTACTCTCTTCTGGTTCTTACCGCAAAAAATACAGTTCAAGCGCCTACTGAAGAAAACTTCCGTGTCTTAGAAGTGGTGTAACCATTGTACCTGACCCTCACGCCCGCATTGAGGCCGTGTGTGCAGTCTTCACGCGCGAACAACTGCAGTTCTCTGGCTACGCGCCAACCAAAGCTTTGTCGTCTTTTGTACGCAGATCCAGCGACAATTTATGACACTACAAAAGCTTAAGAAGTATTTTAAAAAATGTGTCTCATAGAAGCCAAGTTTTTTTACGTTTTAATGGCGCCTACTGTTCTGCATCTAATGTGTTGTGGCGTAGAATTTTATCTCTGGAAATGTTCCTGTGTCTTACGTGACAAACTAGTGTCTCGGTGAAACTGAGCTAGGCAATATTTTTGCGTCCAATCATAACTCAGTCTTTAGGCGTCTGGCTACCCATTGGACCTTATAAATTATATGTATGTATTTTGCTATTGCGAAATAGCACTTTTACGGAGGAGTTTTATGACGCCATATTTAGCTAGGAATTATTTGCCTTTAGTATATATTTTTTTTCATTAATTTATACTACATGTAGCCGAGCAATAGTAGTAGTAGTGTAGTAGAGCAGTGGTGGCCGAGTGGTAACGGCCCCGACTTACGAGTCGTAGGTCGCGGATTCAAACCCATCCAGGCGCATTACTTTGTGTAATTTATTTCATCACCACCGCTCTAAAAACGGAACTCTGAACGGAAACTGAAGGAAAACATCGTGAGGAAACTGGCATGTCCTAGAACCAAAAATTCGAAGACTTGTGACATCTACCAATCCGCATTGGGCCCGCGTGGTGGATTATAGCCCATTCCCTCTCCTAGTTAGAGGAGGCCTGTGTCCCTGCAGTGGGAACATTAAAAGGCTGATGCTGATGATGAGATGTAGCCGGTGTTTCCTAGCTGACAAGCCACCAATCCGCACTTGTTTATCTCCATTCTCCTAGAGAGGAAACCAGTGTCTCAACATTGGGAACATTAGAAAGGCTGATGATGATGATGAATCTTAAGAAGAAAAACCGACACAATCTCAAAGGACAATACAGTAACGATAAGTGTTAGAGTATGTCTTTTGAGGAAAGAATCACACAGATTTAAGTGTGAGTGTCCAATCAGTTCAAGCATTAGTCAACTTAGAACTAATGAGGAACTCTTGATGAACAAGTGTTCATCAAGAGTTCCTCATTAGAGTTCATCATTTGCAAGGGCAATAAAACAAATGCTTAGGATATCTCATGATCTATTAATTAAAGAAAGAAAAACGTTTATATGGGCCTCACACAATCGTATAAACTAAAAATACAACAATGTAAAAGCACGAAATCTGTGCGAGGCCAAAAAGGCGCCTAACTCAACATAATATGCTGCTTTATTTAAAGCGATAAATATTGCAGTGCTGGTATTCTGTTAGGGCCCGCTGTGATGCCATTAACTCAGTTACGGACATGAAAAAAAAAGACTACCGAAATAAAATAAAAAAAATATTAAAGAAATAGATAAAGTTAGATGATATTATCATCATGTCAGCCGCGCGACGCCCACTGCTGGGCATACGCCTCCCTCAAGGATCTCCACAGCGATCGGTCCTGTGCTGTCCGCATCCAGCGGCTTCCCGCGACCTTAGATGATATAATTATGCTTTAAAAGGTCAGTCAACCCAATAGCTCTAGTTTTAAACACTGGGCAATACCTATGCCCTGTTACTGTTAAGGCCGAACCCAACAGACGAAAATTAAATTATAAATACAAATAAGTTACACAAACTGGGTCTTCTGAATTAGGAAGGAGATACGAATCAACGGTCTCATGAAAATTAATTAACTTTAAAATGACATTAAGTCTGCAGTGGAAGGCTACCGTTTCGCTTGAGTTAGGAGCTCTTATTATTTTAATGAGCTTAGTTAAGCAGTTATGGGATAACGGAAGTTAGATAACTTTACCTTTGTATATTAATACACAATTTATTGGGAGTAACTTTCAGTGGCTTCGATAGAAGCTTTTGGGAATGAAGAATTTGAACCATTGTAAATAACTGGATTGGGAGCGTCATACAAGGCATATACAGCGTGAAATTTTGGAAAAAAAAATCCAATCCGGTAGGTAAATGAAACATACAAGGCTTCTCTTCTATAGAAGTACTTTGGAGAGAGATGGAGAGTCAAAGTTCACGAAAAGTAGCAGATTTCTTTCTGAGAGGTCTATACTGGATTAATACTCTTACACAAAATGTTTTGATTTCTGTAGAAGCCTAGATAATATCTACAAGATATCCGTGTATCCAAAATATCTGAAGAAAGATGTGTCATAACATTATAATCATGTAAGAGCGGTTGTATGAAAATATACATCGGATTGGCCGGTATTAAGTACCTACATCTAAAATGTAAGTATCTAGACCTAAAGGATGTAGTTCCATAACCACTAGATTACATCTGGTTTTTATCCCGAAATTCTTTTGGAACCAACAGGTGGTGGTTAGGAAGATGCAAATTATAATTACTGTCTACAGCTAAGACACTAAACAGAACTCTCTTTTGTGGCTAAGAGCACTTAGTTTTTATCAGCCTAGATTATAGGGATTCGGGACAACCATTAACTAGATTAAATAGAGACTTACCTTGATCAAGCTACGCAAAATTAGCTTACTTTCATGATTCGTTCATGATTGACTACCAACAAAATATTATACTATCATAAGTCACTTATTGAACAAATGGCAAAAGGGCGAAATGATGAATTTTACTTCCTTATTTTTTTAGGATTCCATGCCACAGTCAACAAAAACAGATCCTATATAGGATCACTTTGTTGTTCAACTGTCTGTCTGTTTAGATACTTCAGGAACGCGTGAAGGTATCAAGCTGAAATTCATACTCGTATCAAATATTCAGGTCTACCTACTAATATCCTAGATGCTTCGTTTAGGTGCATATTTTGACATTCGAAAGGAAATTCTAAAAGTACGGCAACTAGAAATTACCTTATACGTTCCCTTGACCTAGAATCCTAAAATTTGGCAAGATACAAGGTCTCTCAACGCAAGTCAAGAAAAAAGAAAACCGTAAATTAGTAGTTACATTTCAATTTATTTTTCAATACACTTACTCGAAAACTGCCTCTTATCGCACTCCTATTAGGTTCAATATAGCATGTATATCACCCAAGTGCTTTTTCGAGTTTATCACAACAAGGGCTTTTTTTTTCCTTCCTTATCGTAACGGTCACGGGTGATTACTTTTTTTTCTTAGTTTATCGAATCAGGCGCGAGGCGTCCCCCAGAGTCGCTGGACGACCCCACGAAATTAGAAACTGACCAGAGCAGATTTGAATGCTATCCTTCTATATTTCTTATATTTCTACTGTATGTTTGAGATACGATTAAAAAAAAAGTCTGTCTTTCTTTATTTCACAAGTCGTAAGTGTATTGAAAAACGTCGTTTGATACACGTGCGAATTTGTCACTGCAGCCCTCGGCTCCATAACACACTCGCCTACGGCTCGTGCGAATTCTGCCTCGGTCGCAATGACAAACTTCCCGCACTTGTATCAAAATGTACTATTTTGCAATTCCAGTCCGAGAACCGATTCGTGAATTCGACCTTATTAGGTACGTGAAGTTTTTGGCGCGAAACTGTCGTTGCACGATTTTAACTGACACTTGATTGGTTTTTCAGCTTTTTCCTATTCTCAGAAACTAAATAAAGTCCAATAAAAGTTTATTATTATAATATTTACGGTGTTGAAGTCCAAGAAACTAATAACGTTCCTTCCATCTGTCGCGAGCCGCGGCGAGGCTACTTAATAAAACTAAATAGTCTCTTCGCCGTCTCCGTTCCCCCGCAGACACTCAGGGAGGAAGTGAATTTATTTCACTGAAGGGGCTTGGAACTCTTTGTCTAAATATGCGCCGTCTTACTTGGCCACTGGGCTGCATCAAATCATATTTAAGTTAGAGGCAGAGCTGTGTTTGGTCAAGAACTAAGACGAAGTAAGAACTGATATTAGGTAGGTACACGTAGTCACCTACAACGTCGTATTATTTTAACGTTGGCATAGTTTTGGGTAAAAACTATAATAGTTTTGAACCGTCTATGAGAATCACTTTGCAACAATTTATTTAACAAAGTTCTACCAAGACAAGACATTTGGTATCATATTTACGGATAAACCCAGTTGATTCAGACAGCCTCATCATCGACTGATTTAAACCGCCTCTTGTAAATTGTTATGCATTTATAAAGCATGAAGTAAGTAGGTATATACGTTTTTCGGTAGATTTGGATGTCTTTGGGTGTAAAGAGAGTGAATAAATTTATTAGTCAAACTATTAGGTAGGTACCCACTAAAACCTTCGTTTAAAACTTCGGGCGCTGGCAGGTATCGGCACTTGTGGCTTTGCATGTTTTTCGGTAGAAAAATATCCACAGCTTGACTTAGACCTCTAAGACCTCCCCCAAAAGTCGTGACAGCGAACGGTGCCACGCGTCTGACATTTTCGCATTCCTACCTCAGCAGGTGTATGATGTGTTTGCACCTTGTAGCTGGTATGAAATAAGTACCTAAACATCACAAAAAAAAGAAATTACCGCCTCAGATAACTCACTTAGTAGTTTTAGAGTTTTTATCGGCGATAGTCGGCAAAAGCGCCTGTTCCCCGAGACTTCCTAAGACCCAACAATTAAAACAACCGATCAAGGAAGTTTGCTCTCTGGCAACTAAGTAGGTACAGTATACCGACGCTATTGTGCGAAGTGTAATGTCTGGGAACTACTTTAACTAACTTTGCGCCAGCCCGTGAGCTCCGGTAGGTAGTTTACTTAAGTACCTACATATAATATGAACTTACTTTAGATACCAGATAGATGAGCTATTAACGAGCAGCATATCTTCCGGTAATTGACTTACTTTGACTTAAGTTCTTGTGTCCGCTAGGTGAGTTACCAGGCATCTACAGTATGCCGCCCTCTCATTCGGTCTTAAACTTTGCGCGTCATTTTGCTCTTCCTTTTGATCTCAGCACCTGGCTTTACTACTTATAACCGTTCGTCAGGCCACACAGACATCTGCGACGCCGCAAAAGTACCAAAATTCTAAATCCCGTATCGTGGTTTTTTTTTCGGAGCATAAAAGTCATCACAACTCGCACGCTTGGGTAGAGCAGAAGATAGTGTCACTCTTACTGATTAAAAAACCCACCCTATTCCTACGTTGCCTTTCTTACCAGACCTGAGCCTTCCTTTCAGAAGTGAACCCTTGGCTCCAGTAGGCTTCGACCCTTCTGCAGGATTTTAGATTTCTTCGCGCGATTAGAATAGGCTTATATACTAAATCCAACTGTAGTGGACGCACTAACACAGGGAGTAAACCCATGGCCACGCCGCCCCATTGACGCCTCAAAAAAACCTCAAAAAAAAAACATCGCACTTTAAACCTTAATTAACGTAGGTTTTAAAAAGAAGAATCATTATTAACAGTTCATCTTGATTTCGACTACTATAATTATTACTCACTAGCTTCTGCCCGCGACGTTGTCTGCATGAAAGCTCTACAGCACCAAAAATACCTAAGATGGCAGTGTCGGTATCTTACTACTATTATAAATGCGAAAGTTACGATGTTTGGATGTTTGTTACTCAATCACGCCAAAACGGCGGGACGGATCTGGATGAAATTTGGCACAGGCATATGATACACTCCGGAATAGGACATTGGCTACTTTTTGAAGCCGCGGGCAAAAGCTAGTAGAATTATAAGTAAATAACTTTTAAAATAGCATTGCATCAGTCTTATAAAGTTCCTGCTGCAGGGACACAGACCTCCTTCCTAGGAGAGGGAATGGGCCATAATCCACCACGCGAGTCCAATACGGATTGGTAGATGACACAATATGTCTTCGATTTGATTTGATTTTGATTTCAACTTGTAAGTCAGAGTCTTTACTACTCCGCCACCATACTACGATGGTAGTTATGCTGCTAGAAGCCAAAATGCAAAGAGAGTCAGGACTGGTGACGCGGGAGCAAGCGACATACAGTTGCCCGCGTAAGAGACAACTCGTCCTGAAGTTGACACCCGCTGCACTCTGTGCCCCTGCGACTTATTGATGGTCATCGCGAAGCAAACAGTCACGGGGAACTGTATGCGCTTGAAGTGGAACGGGAAGTTATGAGGTACAAACACTGCCTCGCCTCCTCCACAACCCGAAAGAATTTTTGCTTCAATGGTGTGTCAGTGCAGCGAGATGACTTTAAGACGGGTCTCGTTACACCACTTTGGAGGAGATATGTTCCGAAGATGCATAATCGGGACTCAGACTTTCAGCTTGATGGTATGCACTGGAAGTCCACTTGCTGGCTGGGAGTTCAAAAATTCCACGGGATAATGTGTGGCGTCATCTTGCTCGACGACAGTGTTTATCGAGGTATAGACCACTGCATTTCCCTCAATTTCCGAGAGAATGTATTCGTTATTTGCTGCAGCCTGATCATTTTTGGACGTCAAAATGGCCCGCTCACACACCCAAGAATTCTGCTGGTGCGGTAAACGACTGATGTCCCAGTACACACAGCAAATGAATTCTTCTAAGCTGGCTAACGCTCTATCGAGAGACTCTGGAAGTAATGTGTCCTGTCCACCTCTCTCGCTGTGGGCTTTGACTTGAAGCGGACTTTGGCAGAGGCCATGTTTCGGAGCGAAGAAGAGTGGCAGGCGGTCGTCTCCTTCTGCGAAGCAGTAATGCTAGCGGCTAAAAAAGGGTGTCGAGTACATCAGGCAAAAGCAAAGGCGCTCAAGCTGCAGCCACCGCCTCCGTGTCTCCTTTCCCGAATTCTGGCCACAGTAGGCGCGGGCTTGCGACCGCCGAGCAATGGGTAGCTCTCTGTCCACCCATTCGATAACCGTCGGGACTGGGCCTAAGTCGTCGACGGCGCGCACTGTTCCCTGCGCCTCAAGCAGTCATCAGCAACTGTAGAAGCCCAGCAGGGCCGAACCTTCTGGGTGTAAGGGTAGATGTTAAAGCGGAACACCGGGGCCCTGGAACTAAGGCAAGAAGGAACGGTGGGTTGTTTAGTCAGTTCGAGTTTGTGCATTGCTGCCGAGCCGAGCTCTGAAATTAATGGTCAAGCGCATCGCACAAACTCGTGACTGCAACGAAGATTTTTTCAACGTAGCAATCGGGAAGCGTTTACCCGAAATCGCCACTGAACAAACTGTGAGGTGTCACAGTGGAGTCAGTGTGTGAGTGTCAGGGTGGTGACCTATCAAATGTTCGTTCCTGCAGGGTTATGTGCTTGGCCTCAACTGCCTTCCTATTGGCTATCGTACGCTCATCCCAAACGATCAAAGAGCAATCCTTAAGCACGTATCCCTTATCGCTGTTACGTGACACACCACAATCAGGCGATTTGGCGCTCTCTAAATCGATAGGAATTTGAACATGGCATGTGCTGTCTTGCCTTGCCACCAGGAAGCAGTGTGGCAGCGATTCCCGACGACGCGACAGCAATAGCAATATTGCCTTACCTCCTGACCTCTGCAAGTATGCCATGTTTTTCTTGTTCCAACAGGAGTAACCCAAGAAAAACATTTTACCCTGGTTTTGCACAACGCTTTCAAGAACGGTGTCATAAATTTGTCTCAGCGTTATACTCTCGATTTCTATACTCTTGATGCGGTGATGATTTTGGAGCTGGTAATCCATATTCAATCAGTAGATTGTCGCCGATAGAAATGTCCACATCTTGAAGTGAACTGAGACAGGTGTTCAGCACACGATCATCAGTTACATCGACTTCGTCTCTAGTAGCACGCCTCAAAGCTCGCAGAAAATCATCAGAAAGATGATGGCGATATTTCGATGAACATAACTTTTTTGTAATACTCAACACCGAATTTTTTTTTTAATAGTCTTGCTCAGGGTTTTTTGGAACTTGAATTTTTCAAAACGAACTATACCCTGCCCTATATATTGCTCTGTGCGATAAGACCGTCCATTGTACACTTAATTTTTGTATTTGTATATCCTGTCCTATTTGATTTTTATGAAATCAAATAGATGGCGCTGTTTTAAAATTTTCTTTATACTACTACATTAAACTGTTTCTCTGCCCAAGTTACATAAATGGCGTAGTTTTTAAAGTGTAAAGCCAGATAATAGCATTACTTACTCAAAAACAACATTTAAATATGCGTCGTTAGATTAAACACTGTCACAGAATGCGTAAGAAAAATAAATATTCACAACTCCTCCCCCGTAAGTGATAGCGTGATAATATGTAGTCCCAAGAGGACACAAATTTCCGTACAACTGTTGTCGTTTATTTGTGTCTGTAATTACGGTAGACGAAAGGTAAAAATAATATTATTTTGTTAATGTAATGTTTTCGTTTGTACTAATTTGAGTCAGTAGATGTCGTTGTACGTATATAAATAACACGAAACGTTATTTAAGATTATGTAGGTTGCGTTGCAAAATAAATCCGTTAGACCGTTGGAATAAGAATAAGATATTTCATATAAACATGGAGAACGCCGTTTCACCATTAAAGAGATGAACTATTTTTTTTAATTATATATTAAATATTAACCCACATTTTTTAGTAAAACGAACCAACCACTACCTAAGATATTTCCTTAAAAATAAATAAGTAACATTTGCTTTGTTCGGGCTTGATTTTTTTTTCATTTCTAATTCCCAGTTGTGAGTAAATTCGACCGCGCAGTAAGACTAAGAAAATGCACATTACCGACATTACCATCTATGAATTTTAAGAATAACTAACTGCTAACCTTGCTAACATGATCAAATTTAAATTATTAATTTCCAAAAAGTGTTAATATGTAACTTGATTTGATTTTTGTGTAATCTCATAGATGGCGCTGTTTTAAAATTGTCTTTATACTACTAATATTAATTAAACTATGTTTTTTTGCCCAAATTACGTTGTTTTGAAAAACTAATAATAGGAATTTTTATTATTTACCTAAATAAGTTTACGTGCCAAGTTTCAAGTTAATTAGCCCAAGGAATAAGTTTCTCCCATACAATCTTTAACATCCCCTAAATCTTGCACTGAGGGTACTACTGAAAAAACAAATATGCCGTCATTGATAACTAATTTAAGGTAATATTTGTGCTAAGTTTTGAGTTGATCGGCCCACGGAAAAAAAAGTTACACCCTTGCATCCATTGCACCATCTAAATTCGATATTGCTTACCTCCCATAACTTACGGCGTGATAATATGTAGCCTAAAGCCTTCCTTGGTTTACAAGGAACATTTTTGCTGAATTTCAAATCAATCTATCCAGTAGTTTTGACGCCAACCCCTACCATAGGCACAGACAAACAGACAAAAATTCTAAAAAGTCACTTTTTGTCATCAGTTACATTTTTCTGACAAAACCCACTCATTTTTTCCAGAAAATTCTCAGTGTACAGTTTTTCTTTCGTTACTGTTTTATTATATGTATAGATTAAACATTGACTATATCAAATATCAAAATCAGACACGTTTTTTTTTTTATGGTATCTAGGTGAAAACATCGTGAGGAAACCGGCATGTCCTGGAACCAAAAATTCGAAGACATGTGACATCCACCAACACGCACTGGGCCCGCGTGGTGGATTACGGCCCATTCCCCTCTCTTAGAGAGGAGGCCTGTGTCCCTGCAGTGGGAACATAAAAAGGCTGATGATGAAAGGTTAAAATCATCGAATGACGAAACCCGCTCTTGGGCGGTTTTTTAGTCAGTAAGAGTCTGACACTGGTCTCCACCAGTGTCAGACTCTTACTGACTAAAAAACCTACCCCGTACCTTCCTTGCCTTATTCCTAGAGTCGAGGTAACAGTTTGCACCATCCTAGGCTCCAGGAGACTTCGACCCTGAAGGGCCCCTACAGTTTGCTGACCACTCCTTGAGGCGCGCGGGAACGGTGCGCGCCGTTGACAAATCAGACACGTAATATTTAAAATAAAATTATCCAAAAAAGCGCGCGAAATGTTTCATGGTTTAATTCGTTTAACCGATTCCGTGCGGATGGTGCCGCACAGGCACCATGTAAATCTATTGCGTATGGCGTATGGTGCCCGAGAGGATACAAAACTAAAACATAAAAAACTCGGCTAAAACGACATTTGTCAAAAGAGTCCCGTAAATAAAAGTGTCTTTATTTGTCACCCATAGCATGCCCACAGGGTTCGTTTGAAGTAATTTCGTAAATTAGCAGACTTCAGGGGTTGTAAACCAAGTTGTCGAGTCACAATTTATTATTGTTTATAATTTCAATCCAAATAAAACACTTCATAATCATGTTAGTAGTTTGTTGGTACAAGGAGAATATTTTTGATTCATTAGAATCGGACTTCCCATTCAGGTATACATACCTATGTTCTATTTATTTATTATACAGTGTTTTGTAGAGAAACAATATTACCATCAAAATAGCGGATTTAAAATTGTTTCCCTACAAAACACTGCATTATAAATAAATATCACCTGGCTGCAAAATGAAATGGTACGTGAACAAATTCTATATACTTAACACTCTTGAATAAATAAATCAATAAAATAAGGTATAAAGGTTTACAACACTTGGTAGAAATTAGTCCCTTGCCTTCCATTTCCATAAAAACACATAGATCGTTACTTTTAAACGCATTGAATGAACTTACTGACTGCTTACTTTCGATACACAATGGCAAATGACTCTTTAACAAGTGGAAACAGGAGAACAAGCTAAAAGTTACAATTCATGGCGGATGAGTCCCCAGAGGAATCATCAAAGTCTCTGGCGCTTGGTGCCCCAGAGGCATCACGGAATTTTTGTTTGACGCCAGGCACTAAAGATGGCCAAAAAGACCTCCGCACGGAATCGGTTAACGCTTTAACTAATGGCGGTAAAAGGGTTAACAACTAAGAGAGGAAGAAACAATAAACAGAGTAAAAAATTATATTATTTAATGTAAAAAAATATAATATTTTCAAACTAGGATTAATACCTAGTTATATATATAAACTTCTCATCAAAAAAATCGAAACACTTCCGTTTTCATTGTTTCTGTCCGAATTTAACACAAAAAAGAATTCATACGATGAAAAAAAATACATATATTATAGCTGGCAGTTTGGCCATTACAGTAATAAGCGAAAATTCTAAATTCAAAATTAGAATTTCATTTGTTTATCTTATAAACGAAATGAATCACTGTTTTGAGACAAATGTGTGTTTAGGGTTGGAGTACATTTAGCGTTTAAAAACTAAAAATTGGCGCCTATCCTTAAACTTTTTGTTTTTTATTTCAATACTGTGACTTTGGGACGTCTGAAAAAAGGTTTTTTTTCTAAAACGTATGGATACTTCGCCCACAGAAGCCGCCCAAGTTGTGGCATTGCTGGATTCTGGCCTTAGTCAGCGTGTTGTGGCTGCAAGACTGCATCTAAGCCTGTCATCTGTTCATAGAGTCTATAAACGTTATCGGGAGACTGGTTTGTTCACGCGCCGTTCAGGATCTGGCAGGAATCGGGTCACTTCTGAGCGAGATGATCGATTTATTGTAACAACTTCTTTAAGAAATCGACGCCTTAACGCTTTTCAACTGCAGCAGCGGCTTCGTGTTGTACGAAGGGTGGCTGTAAGTGACTCTACAATTAGAAGAAGGTTGAAGGATCGTGGACTGGTACCGCATAAGCCAGCAAATGGGCCGAAATTAACTGCAGACCATCGAAGAGCGCGCCTTAACTTTGCACGTGAGCACCTAAATTGGTCATACCTACAGTGGAGCAAAGTTCTCTTTTCTGATGAGTGTAAAATTATGCTGTATGGTAACGACGGAAGGAACAAGGTCTACAGAAGAGACGGAGAACGCTATGCACAATGCTGCATTGAAGAAAAGGTCAGCTATGGTGGCGGTTCGTGGACGGTTTGGGGAGGAATCAGCGCCGACGGTAAGACAGAGCTTGCTTTCGTGTCTGGGCCACGTCTGCCTGCACTAAACTGTCATCGGTACGTCGAAGAGTGTCTCGAGCCTCATGTGATGCCCTATGCACATTTTATTGGCAACGGCTTCATATTCATGCACGACAATGCTAGGGCTCACACCGCGGGCGTCGTACGAGATTATCTTAACGAAGTCGATATCTCTATTATGGAATGGCCAGCAAGAAGCCCGGACATGAATCCCATTGAACATCTATGGGATGAATTAAAGAGACGAATTCGAGCAAGAGATCCTGCCCCAGAAACACTTAGCCAGCTGCAAGATGCAATCCAAGAGGAATGGGACAATATACCACAGCATGTGATCGTGACTCTCATCCGATCGATGAAGAACCGTATGGAAGCAGTAATTAGAGCTCGGGGAGGGAATACAAGTTATTAAATAAACGTTTTTTAGCTTTTTTTTTCATTTACGTGTGTTGTTTTATCCATTTCCTTTATACTCCATACGGAATAAAAATGACTCATTTAACAAAATACGAAACCTATGAAATATTCATTTAAATTTAGAACATTAACATTAAGATTTGATAAGCTCATATTACTCACTATTAAACGACATTTAACATTTATTCCTAAATGTACACATTTTTCTGATAATCCTGACAAAACGTAAACTTGCAAGGTGTTTCGATTTTTTTGATGAGAAGTGTAGGTATATTCAATATTATGGCTTCGCATAAAATATAATTATTTAATGGGACTTACATTATAAATTTATCATACCAGTAATATGAAACTGAAAATTTGTGTTTGTTACATTCGAACGGCTGAACAGTTTGTGATGAAATTTGGCACACGAGTAAACAGAGTTCTGGACTAGAACATAAGATACCACTACTACATATTTATACAGGGAGTAAGTTCCTTTAAGAGAGCTTTCTTCTTTTTCTTTTTTTTTTTTAAATAGCCTCTATAAGAATTGTTTTTTGTTAGGCCTATTTTATTCCTACTCCATACAAAAAAAAACATAATCATTAAAGAACAATACAATGTACTCATTTTTTTTTATAGTCATTTTTGACGAAACCCATTTTTTTTTTGTAATTATGATTTTGTACATAAAATTATTCGAAATTTTAAACCCCTCAACAAGTTAATTTGTTTAAGAGTCATCCATAAATTACGCCACACTTCAAGGGGTGGGAGAAACAATGAAAAGTAAACATAGAAAAGGTGTGAAAAAGTTATTGTGAATAACAAGAAACTTCCATTAATAAAAAATAATAAAAATAGAATAGAATAGAACAAAAAAACTTAAAAATATTTTCAACTAGTCTGCATGATAAATTTAAAACTTATGGTTTTAAATAGTTGTGATGGTGAGATTGAACCAAATTTTAGAACAGCTGCTTTCATTTAATCATTTCTAGATTTAAAATTGAAATATATGTATATATTATGACATCATACATAGGACAGGGAGTCTGAAAAGGTCAAAGTTATTGTGGAAGTAGTCATGAATTTCGAGTAACTTAATTTATGGACGACCCCTTACAGCTAATGTTTATGTGACAAAATTCTTTATTTTATTATTTTGTAATTATATTTTATTTACAAATAACCAAAACTAGAAAGATCATCAATCATTGCTTTAACAATTCCCTTGTAGTTCTCCTCAGCCAATGCCTTTTCTTCTTTAGTATTCCAAACATGCTTGCTTCTCACATGACCTACTTCTTGCAAACCATTAGTCAACCACAATGCAGTGTTGGCCGCTATTAAACAAGCCGGTGAAACTATCTTCAAATCTTTGTCAAACATTTGTCTAACATATATCTCTTCGGAATCCAAACCAAAGTCTTTCAAAGCTGTTTCAAATGTTCTATAGTATATGTCCAACAGTTGGTCCAAATATCGGTTTCTCAACTTTGTGTTGGTGCTGCTTAAGATGAAGTACATTGTGTCGTAAGCTGGACTGCATATTCTAGCTGTTTGGTAGTCTATCATGCAGGCTGATACTGGCTTGTTGTTCTGAAAAATAAATAAAAAATTTATGGTAAATAAATTTGTACTGGCCTACCCACTTTGAGCCCGCATTGTGATTACGGAACATTTCTTCTCCTAAAGAGGAGACCTGAGTCTTAGAAGTGGAAACATAATAATGAGGCTGATGCCATGGCCAATTCTGCAGTCCTCAAGCTATAATGTTGTTATCTGACAAAATCATATAAAAAACAGCATAAAATTACATATAAATCAACAGTAATTTTATTTGTTTAACTTGATACAACTATTAGGTGCTTGATTTAAATATTGCCATTAATTCATTAAGCGAAATCCTGCCAAAGTATATCCTGCATAAGAATGGTATAATTATGATAGCTGAAATAAAACTCATTTTCTTATTTTGAAATGAACATTTTCCATCCCCTTTAGTAACTTTAAAAGAACAGATCCTAAACAAACCTCATATTTGAAGAGAATGTTTTCTTTCCATATGTCTCCATGACAAATACACAGATTTTCTACTGAATGGGCTGCGGCATAGAAATACTGAGCACAGTGCTGCCTTAACTTCTGTAAGGTTGGTATATACGTAGTGCCCTGCAACTTCTTCAATGCTTGATCCAATCTATCTCTCATGACTTCCATGTACCTTAAGTTTGTATGTTCAGTTAGAGGGATACACGTCAGTTTAATTTCTTCATATAGTTTAGGATCTTGCTTTTTCAGAATAAATGATAAAGCATGTAGTTTAGCAAGAGACTTTAACGAAACTAGTGTATGATCCAGGTCGAGGAACATATTATGAGTATAAGGCTTGTAGCCGATGTCACACATGTCTTGCAGAGCTAAGGCTTCCTTACAATATCCTTCCTGAACGAAATAACACTGAGGTATAATGTACTGCGGATTTGACGGTAATTTCTCCTGAATTTCTCTGTATTTTTTTAGTACAACCGAATACATAAATACTTCTCTGACGAACATAACAGTTACTGCGCCACTTTTGCGATACTGCTCATTGGTTGGTGCCAATTTTAAAACTAAACTTAATTTTACTTCCTTCCATTTGCTTTTACCCGACAATACAACCGGAATTAATATTCCAAAATAGTTTTGTGCGATACTTTGAAACTTTTCTACGTTGTAACTCCAATCTTCTATGTGATTCGCAGCCGCTATTTTACGTATTACTGCACCTAAATATTCTTCAGTAATTTTGGACATGTTGATGAATAGGTTACCTAATAAACGCTTTGTTTAAAAAACTCTTAAAAAAGGCAATAATTTAATCAAAGCGCTTAATTATTAGGTAGATGTAAAATAAGAATAACAAAACTTTTGATTTTGACCCCAAAAGGTAAACAATCTGTGCCTCTGCCTGCCAATGTCACTGTCAAATAAGCAGTTTTTTTTTTATGTTTTGGCTTGGATACTAAGTTCTTTCAACAATGTCTTAGTCAATGTTAATGAAATAATATGAAATCAAATTAATTATAGTAATTATTAACTTAGTACATACCTATTTCGAAAAAACATTACTTCAACGTCTGCGAAACTGAGCTTGATATGCACGGTACTCGTTTTTATGCATAAAATTGTAATTCCACTTACGATTTAGTTGTAATTATATAGGTACGTAACCAAAAATCCATAGAATCTACTACTACTGGTTTATTATACAATTGGTACCTAGTCCAATTGTATAATAAACTAAACTGCCTTTAACGAGGTATTAAAAACTGAATAGATTAACTATGCATTAAAATATGCTAAGTCGTTGATATATTAATTAACGTTGGGTTAGGTTAGTCCGAAGGGTCAGCCGCTGAAAGATTTAAATGAATGCAAAGCGAGGTTGAATAAAAGCCTTCATTTGACTGGTTTTCCGCCTGCTTTATCCTTCCAATTTACCTTTCTTGCTTAAGGTTTTATATCTTTTAAAATACCTATAAATATATTTATTTAGCAGAAATCGATTGTAGTGGGTCATTGATATATTAAAAGGGAAGATATGTTAGGCGCTAACATCGCAAAAAAAATCCTGGACTCGAAACTCACACATCTATGATCAGTGACATCACAGTCGCAAACCTACAATTACTGATAGTCAAGGACAGACATAAGAGACAAAGGTGTCTTGCGAGCGAAATCGAAATACCTAACATAATATTTTTACATAACAGCCTCGATTATTATATCACCCGATTGCGACTGAGTAAAATCATGCCATTTAGTCCTGATTTCAGCGGTCCATGCGCTAGAAGTGAGTTACATATCTTCTACTGTTTTGATTTAATCGAAGTAGGTAGTTCTTATATTATTTAATTACTTTATGTCAAGTATCTGTTTATTTAAAGGGTTAGGAGGGTTAATAATATATACCTACCCTAAAAACTTTATAAAAATCAGTCGAGCCGTTTCGGAAGAATCCGTTAACAAGCACTGTGAGACGAGATTTAACAATGACAAAAACTATTTAGTACTTATTATAGATAAATTATTTTTTAAATAAAATTTCACTTAGATCATTAAAACACAAACATTACCGTTCTAGCAGCTGGCAGTACCTAGATTAAGTTAAGCTTTGTAGGAACACATCGGACAGCAGTTTTATGGCAAGCACAACTACACGCATGGGGAAACTGCTCCGTAATGGAGTCACACAATAATGAGATCTAGCCACCTTACGCTCGGATAATCTCGCTAATAATGTGCTGTCGTACAAATTATCTAGTATTATACTGCTGCCCGCGCCGTAACTAGAGCGGTGAACCCGAGAAAGAGTGGCGTAGAAATAATAATAATAGTCGTGTCAGCTAATGGCTTAATAGCCAAGAGCCTCGACCAACACCTTAGGAGGCTCTGATTGATTCAGAAAGCGGTACTCCTGGACACGGCTCGTATAGTTAGGAGGTTCCTTTCTCTGAAGCCCTGACCGCGGGTAGCTTGGACCCTGTTCCCGATACCGGTGGGACACTATTTTTTATATTTTTAAATGTTCCTTTTATTATTTATATTTTAAGAAAATAATTAAAAATGTATGGAATATGTTACAATTATAAATAAACGGAATAATAATAATAAATCATGTATTTTTAGGCGTCTTGGCCTAAAAATAAATTATTTATTTAAAACAAAAGTATCTATATGATACTTTTTTTCGAGGCTTTAGTCGTAATTCGGCTATGACAGCTTCATTACAACTAACACTAGTTTCCCACACTAGATACTAAAATAAGGCTCTTATGGATCTATTGCATACAAAATTTAAAAAGCTCATTGGTCACTTCCGAATAAGGACTAGATAAAATACTTATCTTACCGACTAACAAGCACACTAAGAACTAAGTATTTAGTGAGATTATTTTCATTGATTCAAGTCTATACTGCATATGACTCTGTAAGTAAAACACGGAGTAGGGTACTTTATCCAATTATCCCCTGAAATGTAGGTAGAGACGATACAACTATACTGCGAGGATGTGAAAGCTAAGCTACGAAACTATGTGACCGTTTTCACTAATACTATGCTATGAAGTGGGACGAGTAAGATGAGCTATGAGGCCGCTGCCTCGAATCTTGCGGGCAGCGGGGCGACGGCGGCGGCGGCGCGGGCGCGGCCGGATCTTGTGCGTATTTATCAAATGGACCGACCCTCGAAAACAGCGGCGCAGCAGCGGGGCGGGCGCGGGCAGCAAGCGGTGTACTTTAGTCGAGCGGCGACCGCCCGCGCTTACAATAAATCGAGCATTAGGAATAAATTTGAATTAAAAAGATGTTGCCGCCATTATTCAGACATTTCTTTTACGAATAAAACAAATATCTCGACGACACAATAATGAAAACAACACTACGGGGCTAAAATGACACGCGATCTGCCCGCTAGTTTCGAGAACGGATCTGCGATGCCCGCTCCGCTCCCGCGCCGCCGCCGCCGCCGCCCCGCTGCCCGCAAGATTCGAGGCAGCGGCCTGAAGGTGCGGATCGTGAGGAAGTTGCGCTGTTCGAGCTATGCGATGTATCGATAGTAGGGAAATACGGGGATAACGACGACGGCGCGGTGAGGCGAGAAACGCAGGTACGCGACTCAAGGTTCGTTTAAACTGCGACACTTTATACGGTACACTCAATGGATACATCGTGTGTCTCTGTATGAACACGAGTGTCTCTAATTGCACACTTGTGTTCATACAGCGATACTTACTCAATGTTATACTGTGTGTACTGTACAAAATTTCGTTACCTAAAGTTACCTTACAGTCGATGCAAACGTACCAAAGTACATTCATGCATCAGTCTTATAATGTTCCCACTGCTGGGACTCAAGCCGTCCCCTTTTCAAGAGAGGAGGCACTGGGCCCGCGTCACCACGCAGGCCCAGTGAGTTTGGTGGATGTCACATGTCCGAATTTTTGGTTCTAACGGTTTTCATCACGATGTTTTAATTCACCGTTTTGAGAGCAGTGGTGATGATATAAATTACTCAAAGCAATGCGCCTGGCTGGGTTTAAACCCGCCAGGCGGTGAACTAATTTGGTTAGTTACTAAAATTTTCCCAGTTCCATAAAAATGCTATGATTGCGATGCTCATCATCTGTGATAATATCCCCTATCGGTAATATAATAGCGTGACCTCCTTCTACAGTTGAATATGTACATTATTTTCGTGACATCATCATCAGCCTTTTCAATGTTCCCACGGCTGAGACACAGGCCTTCTCTTTAGGATAGGGAAAGGGCCTTAATCAGTGGCGTAGCTAGTTCCACAGGGGCCCCGTATCAAAAGTCCTTCGGAGGCCCCGTATAAAAAAAACGTATTTTTATTACAGATGCTTAGCTGCTCTATGAGATGGTTGTGGATAACATGTTGCGAATTTTTGCCTAGGTCGGGGCCCCTGTACCGCGGGGGCCCAGTATAATTGATACGGCAGACACGGCGGTAGCTACGCCACTGGCCTTAATCCACCACGCGGGTCCAGTGCGGATTGGCGGATGTCACATGTCTTCGAATTTTTTGATTCTAGGACATGCCGGTTTCCTCACAATGTTTTTCCTTTACCGTTTAGAGAGCAACGTTATTTTCGTGTATATTTTGAAAAGAGAAATCTATCCGTCTCCCTCTAGGTACACACGTAGAGGATGCATAAATATACCATAGAGCAAAGGAAAAAAAAACTTATATTTTTCAAGACATTGAAAAAGTTTAGTTTATGATACTTCTTTTATTTTTTTGTAACTGTTCTTTAGTGGTTGCGGCATTGTCGCCCACTACCCAGCCATTGAGAAGCCACAAGTAGTTAACTGTTTTATAAAACTTTCCGAGTCGCAGCCACAGTTCTAAAGTCACTTTGCATTGGACATGCAACAGTTAGGAAATTGTTCAGCAGAATGCATTTAATAGCATTTAAAAAGTTTTCCAATACTTAAAACCTGCTCGCTATTTGCTGTTTTTCGCACTAGTGCGGAAAAGTGCGGAGCTCACCCCGCCACAATTTATGGTATCTATTATAATTATCAGTATGGTTGCTAAACAGCACTCTGGAGTAGCCGGGCCCGTTTATTTATCCCTACAAAATATGAAACAAAATCGCTTCCCTCTGTCTGTCCCTATGTATGCTTAGATGTTTAAAACTATGCCACGGATTTTGATGTCGTTTTTTTTAATAAATAGAGTGATTGAAGAGAAAGATTTATATGTATAATATATACTTCATGATATATACAATATTAGCATTGTATCCATGCGAAGCTGGGGCAGGTCGCTAGTTTCTTCATAAGTGTATTGAAAAATTAATGTTAATACCAACGTCCTAAATAAACAATGGAAAATATTAATATTTAAAAATAGAAAAGGGTATTGCGTTGTGCCCGAGGAAGTCTATTGAACCGTGCAATAAAAACAATGGACTGTGCAGACCGTGCTCGACTAGGTAGATATGGTATTTTATTTTATTTCCCCAAGGCGCGTTGCTGTATTTGAGTTTGTCTTCACATGTACATTTTTCTGTGTGCATAAGCACTTGTTTTCTATGAAACTGACACTGAGTTTCTGAAAGTTAGATCTAATTGTCATTCAACTGACATAACTGTTAAATTAACAACTGTGTCAAATTCATTTGGGTTGCTGCTTTTTACGTTGATCGGGCTCTCGGAAACCGAGTGTAAGTACTTTCATAACTACACACGGCTAAATTTTGATCGTTGTAATCCCGTGGAGGGTCGACTCGGTACATGAAACTGTTGATTGGCAAAAAAAAAAAGTTTTAAAATCATTATTTACCTTTTACTTTTTTTTAATTTCTTAAAATAAACATCAGCTGAGCGAGTCAATGACCTGTACGAAGTAGTTTGTCGTTGTGCACTAACTTATAGACAGAATCCCCGATCCACAGGGGCCCCGACGTGGGCAAAAATTCGCAACATGTCATCCACAACCGTGCCGTAGAGCAAACAAAGCATGTGTAAAAAAGCACCATTTGTTTTTTATACGGGGCCTTCGTGGGACTTTTGATATGGGACCCAGTGGGACTAGCTACGCCACTGAATTATACCTATGTAACATTTTTTTTCATCTATCACATAACGCCGTCTAGTCTCAAGCTAAGCAGAGCTTGTGTTATGAGTACTAGACAACTGATAAACATACTTATATATTTCTAAGTAGATACATATTATATCTTCCAACCTCCCGAACAAGCCGGGTTCCGAAAAGGCTATAGTACCATAGACCACATTCATACGCTGCGGCAAGTTGTACAGAAGACCGAAGAGTACAACTTGCCACTTTGTTTAGCGTTCGTGGACTATGAGAAAGCCTTTGATTCGATTGAGACCTGGGCAGTTCTGCAGTCTCTCCAAAGGTGCCAAATAGACTACAGGTACATCGAGGTGCTAAAGTACTTATACCAAAACGCCACCATGTCGGTCCAATTACAGAACCATAGCTCTAATCCGATACAAGTACAGCGAGGCGTGAGACAAGGAGACGTTATCTCTCCGAAACTATTCACAGCTGCGTTGGAGGATATTTTCAAGCTTCTGGACTGGAAAGGACGCGGCATCAACATCAATGGCGAGTACTTAACACACCTGCGATTTGCCGATGACATAGTTCTTATGGCTGAGACCTTGGAAGACGTGAACATAATGCTCGAAGATCTCGGTAATGCTTCCAAAAGAGTGGGTCTTAAGATGAACATGGACAAGACGAAAATCATGTTAAATGCCCATGTTGCACCCGCTCCAGTTAACGTTGGGAACATTACACTCGAAGTTGTTGACCACTATGTTTACCTGCGACAAACAATCCAGTTAGGTAAGTCCAACTTCGAGAAAGAGATCTCTCGTCGAATCCAACTCGGATGGGCAGCGTTCGGGAAGCTCCGTATATTCGCGTCCGAAATACCTCAGTGTCTCAAGACAAAAGTCTTTGACCAGTGCGTGTTGCCAGTGATGACTTACGGTAGTGAGACGTGGTCGCTTACTATAGGTCTCTTAAGAAGGCTCAAGGTCACCCAGCGAGCAATGGAGAGAGCGATGCTTGGTATTTCCCTGCTTGATCGAATCAGGAATGATGAGATCCGCAGGAGAACGAAATCAACCGACATCGCTCGAAGGATTGCATCGCTGAAGTGGCAGTGGGCGGGACACATGGCGCGGAGAACCGATGGCCGTTGGGGCGGAAAGGTTCTCGAATGGCGACCGCGTACCGGACGACGCTCCGTGGGCAGGCCCCCTACAAGGTGGACCGACGATCTGGTGAAGGTCGCGGGAAGCCGCTGGATGCGGACTGCACAGGACCAATCGTTGTGGAGATCCTTGGGGGAGGCCTATGCCCAGCAGTGGGCGTCGCTCGGCTGACATGATGATGACATATTATATACTAGCAACCCGCCCCAGCTTCGCACGGGTACTGATATTGAATAAATTATGCATGTATTATACACATAAACCTTCCTCTCGAATCACTCTATCTATTAAAAAACCCCGCATCAAAATCCGTTGCGTACTTTTAAAGATCTAAGCATACATAGGGACCTAGTAAGTTTGTTTTATACTATGTTATGATTAACAATAAGACAAAGACAAATCCATTGTCCATCTAATTACCGAATCAAATTATCTTAGCACAATCATGTTCGAACTGTGTCAACTGGTGCAATATAGATTTATGAGCTGATTAGTAGCCGCTAACTTATGACAGAATGCGACTGACAATCGCATTAAGTAGAGTTGCCAATTGTCCTGTTTTTCCAGGACATGTTTTTTTTATAGTGGGTAAGAATCTTCCAATTACGAATTTCGCTCTTGAACGGAGCAGGAAACAGTGTCCGACTCTTACTGACTAAACATCCCACCCTGTTCCATCTTTGCCCTTCGCACTGGGGCCAAGCCTTCTTTTCAAAAAGAGACCCTGGGCCCCAGAAAGCTTCGACCCATTTGCAGAGTCCCTACAGTCCAAGGATGTGTCATAATTTTTGTAGTGTCCTGAGATGTCCTGAATAACTTTAATAGCAGCTCATAATTAGCAGTGTCTCCCTATTCTCTAAAAAACAGCCTTCCTAGCCAAGTTACAATCGTTTCGTTAACGTCGAACGCTTTAGATCGGCCATGCCCCAATTCCTTTTTCTGACGTCATCTCAATCCTCAGTCACGTGGCGAGAACGCTCAGAACAAAGGAATTGGAGGCGTGGCTAAATCCAAGCGTTCAACGTTAACGAGACGGCCATAACTTGGCTTTGGCTTGGGGGTTGCCTTGAGCGCAGCACTGGCCCAGCGATGAAATCCAAGTAGGTCATTGAATTTGTATGTGATTTAAATGTACCTATTTGATTTGAATATACCTAATTTTCTTCGCTGGGCTAGCGTTTACGCTCAAAGCTATTTTCTTAGAGAATAGCACCCTTGGGCTTGCAGCACGGGCCCTGATAAAGTCAAGTATTTGAAAATTCGTATTACAATACGAATTATAAAATACTTGAAAACCCACCACTACTACTAATTGAATTTTTGAATCATATTAATTTAAGTATTGCAACTCTATTACTGTGCCCTATTTTTATACCTACTAAATTATCCTGGTTTTGCTAATCCTAGTTTTTTAAACTTTGGTTGGCAACCCTAGCATTAAGATACATGCAGAGTGAACATATTGTAGATGTCATTAGCAATGATTGGAAACACAGAACAATATTATAGGTTTAAAGTAGACACAGTGTATTGTGTAGTGTTGGTGTGCATTTAAAATCAATGTAATGTTGTTTATTGTAATTATTATTTTTTTAGTCTCTCTCTCTCTCTCTCTCTCTCTCTCTCTCTCTAGTTGTTTTATGGAAGAGTCACTTCGACAACATATTTAGTAAACGACACTAATGGGAGAAGACGCTGACTTTTGTAATACCTACCTATAGGTTTCGACCTAGCTCAGAAGTCAGGGCTTCAAATATAATGCAATGAGATTCTATATGTGTCAATAAACTATTTGATTGATTTAATTAAAACAACTCCTCCTTAGTCGTTCACTCTTGACAGACTAGTCGTGGTTGATCATGTTGCATTTTCGTTATAACAAATACATAAATTACCAAATTAGCAATACGTTGGTATCATAATATGATGCACTGCTGAGACTCAGGCCTCATCTCTAGGAGAGGGACACCACTTATTATCTAATTTAAATAAAACATTATTTTCATGATCCAATCTGTTACACTATACAGTTTAAAAACGACGAACCTTACTTTAAATAAAATAAATCAGAATCAAATGAAGTCGTTCAGATCCGTGAGTTTATAAAAGAAAGAATTGAGGTGATTTGTCCAATTCGTACGAGTAGGTACCTCACTTGGAGTGCCTTTAGCGTTCTTTATAGAGCTCATTTGTATTGAGGGCTGAGGCCCTCCCAATGAGCCGCGTCCCAGCCCACTGTATTGATTTGAATAATCTCGAATTTCAGTTGGGAATATTCGGTTTCCAGTATGTAGCTGAAAACGTGAATAAAACATCTCGACTGATTGGCATATTCTAATTTTAAGTACCTGTGGTTTTGTCTTCTGAGGGTAGTTCGCGAACGAACTAGCTCGTTAGAGCGCTCCCGCATATGAACTATAAAATACGAAAATACCGGAACCTAACAAGTTTTCTATGCATATATATTTTAATATTTTTTTCATAGCAAGCCTGATACATGCGAACCCAAACTCGATGGTGGTTTAGTTACAGAGTTCCTATGGCCACGGCCTTCCGGTTCCATCACCAGATCACGCCATAATGATTTTGCATTATCATCTGATTGACACATGTATGCAAAATTTCAGCTCAATCGGTAACCGGGAAGGGGATCAAAAATTTACAAAATTTGATCTCAAACATCGGGACTGGGACAGATGAAGCTAAATAAAAGCTTGCAAAATAGGTACTTATAGCAAACAGAGACATTTTGAAAAAAAGAACACGAAAATTGCCAGTTAGCAAAAGGTGCAAGTTTTTTTTAACGAGCAATTAAATTATTATAAAAATAATTGAGTGAATAAAAGGGTTTTCGCATCGTTATCGCATTGTCTTTTCTGTCTGTTGGGTTCTTTAACATCTTACTGTCTTATAGGTTTTTTTTTTATGGTAGTGTGCTGACAACTCCTTACTGTCTTATAGGTAAGAAGGTAGATATGGTGCTAAAAAGGAGATTGCATGAAAAACGTACCTTGTTAGCATGTAGGTCAATCGAATATATATTAAAAAACTTTGGTATGGTTGTCCAAATTAATAGAATTTGATTTTTAGAAGTATGTGAAATAAAGTCTTACATGTCTCCGTTGAAAAGGGACTATCCTAATTTATTCAAGTTGTTAAGACAATGCTTAGAAAAAAATTAACTAGTCTATGATGATGCATTTGACATGTCACTCCTATATAAAATTTTACTACACTGTCAAAGATGCTCAAATCAATGTTGCTCATCATGCTATATACACATCGATTGACACCTGATAAGAGATTTGACACCTTAGCTAGGTATCAAATCTTTTGATTTTTACGTTGATCGGACTCTCAGAAACCGGGTGATAGTTTCCAATTGGAACAATTCAAACAATAATCAAACAAATATCTTGGAAACCATGAAGAGATATTCAGTCGATGCTGAAATAGACTTTGATAAGTTGTTTGGGTTATCGACAAAGCCTCATTAGAAAGGCGTGTTTGTGTTTCAGGTGATGATTGAGGACCGACAGTTTAGTAAAAATGGATTAACATTCAGATTCAATATTGAGATTGAAAATTTGTGTTTTAGGGTTCCGTAGTCAACACCCTACAGTTGCGACAAGTCTGTCTGTCTGTCCGTCCGCGGATAATCTCAGCGACTGTGTTAGCACTAGAAAGCTGTAATTTGGTACTAATATGCTCATCAATCACACCGACAAATTGTAATAACATAAAGTGAAAAAAAAAATTAGGAGAGTTCCCTACACGTAAAGTTTCTACCCTAACGAAGCTATGGGTTGACTGCCGAAAAAGGAACATAGATGTGTTTTGTAGGTAAAAAAAACAAAAGTTTGTGAATTCCCTTCCGAGTAGATGTTAATGATGACATCTTAGGTTAGAGTAGAGGCGTTGTGCTGCGGCTTTCGCCGTGTTTTACCACAGTGGGGTTCTAACATGACAGTGTTGATTGACGCGTAGTAATTTTGTACATGTTCGTTCGTTCGTCATGAGTTCATTCATGAGAGGCCTCACCATCGTGTGAGTTCTTTTTCCTCTTATAGGTAGGATTATATTTGTTAGGCATTAGTGTTAGGTACAATTATAAAGATTTAATTTATAGACTAAAAAATGCATGACATAGTGGCAAAGGCTCTTTGATTATAATTTTATCACTTAAGGAATACTGTAAAAAAGTAAGATGACGCCTGCATTTTCCGAATAAAACAATATAAATAAAATCTAAATACCTACGCAATAGCAAGTTCATCATCACCGGTCTTTTTAATGTTCCCTCTGCTAGGACTCAGATCTCCTTTCTAGGAGAGAGAATGGGCCATAATCCACCACATGGGCCCAGTGCGGATTGATGGATGTCACATGTCTTTGAATTTTTGGTTCTAGGACATGCCGGTTTCCTTACGATGTTTTCCTTCACCGTTTTGAGAGCAGTGGTGATGAAATAAATTACACAAAGTAATGCATCTGGCTGGGTTTGTATCCCTGACCTACAACTCGCAAGTTGCGACCGTTACCACTCAACCACCACTGCTCCTTCCAACCTTCTGGAGCCGAGGGTTGGTGCGAAACCGTTACGCCGGAGCTCTGGGAATAAGGCATGGGAGAAACGGGGTAGGTTGTTTAATCAGTAAGAGTCTGACACTGTGTCCCGCTCCGCCCAAGAGCGGGATTCGTCATTGGATGATTTTTACCTATCAGAAAAAAAAACAACATACACACACGTATTGTGTTATACAAACTGTTGTTATACAAACAATGTTGCCTTTACAACATTAACGTGATAGGCGAAAAACTTCGAACTAGGATTTATTACTTTGTTCAAAGTTGTAATCAATCTTGAAGCCAGAGTGTTGGCAGGCCTCTCGAACCATGAAACAATTAAAGTTGAAATGCTCGCGAATTAGGTAGGTCACTAATAAAAGTTGGAAAGCAATGTTTCAGTGGGCCGAAGTTTTGATAGTCAGTCGACCGGTCACGCGAAAATTCAAATTTCGCCAAAGTTTCAGAAAAAACAGCAATAACATTTAACGATTGCAATCAGAAACTTTTCCTGAGCCTACCAACTTCCTGTTTAAGTCCCGACTATGAGAATGATGAGGTTTTATTATTTTTAGAATTGCGGCCTTCAAAGGAAATTTGAACTTTTATTAGAGCCCTTTTTTCGGTCTGTTATAAAAATAACTTGTACTTTTTTTTTCTTTTAAAAGAAAGTAACTGGCTCAAGTATCAAAATAATATATTGTTTTTTTTTGTAATTGCTATAAACTAGTGCTTGACTGCGATCCCATCTGATGGGAAGCAGTGATGCAATCGTTGATGGTGAGGCGTACTGAGCTTTTTAAGAAGTACTTTTATTTTATTGTATTATTAAAGTTACTAATAAACTACACTTTCTTTATGACTGTATGAAGGGGCGTTGGGGCGGAAAAATGTGAGAAATTCATATAAGAAATGATTGTTAGTGTGAGCCTCGTACAAATTAAGCGATCTAGGTAGCTACTAATTAGATTTACCGTCGTCGTGCACTGCGTGAATTCTTATAACTGACGCGTGGGGTCTTGCGACACATATGTAGGTAATTAAGTAATGTAATAATATCAACGTGTTAGTTTGTCATCTACGGGTTTTGTTTTTTGTCGTTGTATGTGTAGAGATAAGCCTTTTTGGTCTTACTTTGGGTTTTTATTTTAGTTATTATGTCTATGAGTTGTATAGCATCCATCAGCCTTATAATGTTCTTACTGCACAGCTCTGATGGAGTACCTGCAAACCCTAATTTCATAACCAAGTAACCTCCAAGTCCAAAAAATAGTAAATGTAGTCAAAGTCAAAAACATCTTTACTGTAACTACTTAGCATTAATTATAAATAATCATCATCAGCCATTATTAATGTTCCCACTGCTGGGACTCAAGCCAGGGAGGCTTTGAGACTGTGTTGATGAAATAAATTACACAAATTAATGGGCTTGCCTGATTTTGGACTCGCGACTTTCAACTCGAGTGTCGATGAGTAGTCAATTTGTTTTGTTATTTGTGCAGAACAAACAGTCACAAATAAACTTTTTTCACAAATTTTTGTTTGTATAACATTAGTGTAATTTCAAGATTGAATGGAAACCACAAACTTATGTAAACTTTATGCTTATTGTAACTATTTCCTTTACCTTCATTAGTACACGTTTCAGGAGGTTTTTAGAACACACTTACACCCGTATTTATAAACAATTAAACCAAAATTACTTGAGTAAAAGTAATTACTTAAGCAACAATTTGTATTCTACAGTTAAGAAAATTTGCCGCCATGGCTGCTCATGTATGCAGACGACATCGCGCTGGCGGACTCGGACAGTGGGCGCTTGGTTCGACGTGTGACAGCGTGGAAGGAATCGCTGGAAAACGGCGGTCTGAAAATTAATGCGGCGAAGACCGAGTACTTGGCCTGTAACACAACAAACGCTGCTCCTGTTCGCATTGGCGAAGACACAGTCGAGCGCACGGAACAGGTCAGGTACTTGGGATCGGTGCTCCACGAGTCCGGGGATGTCGATTGCGACGTCGAGTCACGTATCTCGGCGGCCTGGGCGAAATGGCGTGAGGTGGCGGGGGTTATCTGTGACCCCAAAATGCCGGTTAAGCTCAAAGGACAGGTCTATAAGACCATCATTAGGCCTGTCCTTTTGTATGGCAGTGAAGCGTGGCCTGTACTTGAGCGGCACAAGCAGAGCCTGCGTGTCACGGAAATGAATATGCTGCGCTGGATGTCGGGAGTTTCGCGGAAGGACCGCATTAAAAACTCCCGCATCCGGGGCAGCCTTCAGGTCCGTGACATAGCGGATAAACTGCAGGAGGGTTGCCTACGCTGGTATGGCCACGTATTACGAAAACCGGCAGACTACGTTGGTAACAGATGCCTCGCCATGCCGCCTCCGCCGGGACCCGGAAAACGAGGAAGGCCTAAGAGGCGTTGGATCGACGTCGTAAGGGACGATATGCGTGCCAATGGGCTTACGGCAAAGGACGCGAAAGACCGAGCGAAGTGGAGGCGTTTAAGCTGGAAAGCGGACCCCGGGCACCGAGGTGAAAGCCAAGGAAGTAACCGGGACTAACGCTGAGATGATGATGATGATGATGAGTTAAGAAAATTTGTAATTTACAATGAAGATTTCAAGTAATGACTTAATAAGAAATTACTTAGTAACAAGTAATTGCTTCTTTATAAATACGGGTGTTAAACTACTCCTCATTTTGTACGAAAGCATGTTCCTGGTTTAGTAAATTTCGCAAAATCAGGAGGAAAAGTATAAGAGAAAATGCAACAGATATTGCAGCTTATACACGAGTAAAGAAGTCACATAGTTACCTTGTTACCAAGAAATGAGGTCGGTAACCTAACTACACTAACGGCAGAGCATGACCCGAGAAAATCTCTTCTATGTTCCGTGCTTCGGGTGCAATTGCTTCGAACGAGCTGTGTATGCTACAGTAATGCATTTATAATGCTGGACAATGCCAGAACCACAGATATTGATATACCTAGATAATAATAATAATAAATTTATATTTTTAATTGTTTTTTTTTTTGTTATAGAAATATTTAAAAGTATAATTAATACGTAATTTAACGAATAAACGAAATAACAATAAATTTTATTGAGATAAAACAGTGTTACATTTACAAAATGAAGCCCTGATTCCTGAATTATATTGTACCTGTGTTACAGGAATCAGTGTCTTCTCCCGTTTTTGTTACTTACGTCATCATCATCATCAGCCTTTTTAATGTTCCCACTGCTGGGACACAGGCCTCCTCTCTCTAGGAGAGGGAATGGGCCATAATCCACCACGCGGGCCCAGTGCGGATTGGTGGATGTCACATGTCTTCGAATTTTTGGTTCTAGGACATGCCGGTTTCCTCACGATGTTTTCCTTCACCGTTTTGAGAGCAGTGGTGATGAAATAAATTACACAAAGTAATGCGCCTGGCTGGGTTTGAACCCACGACCTACGACTCGTAAGTCGGGGCCGTTACCACTCGGCCACCACTGCTCTCTGTTACTTTCTCTCTGTTACTTACGTACTTACATTTTATTCAATAGCATACAATTTTTTAATTTAACAACTATATAATAATAAAAAATTACATTATGTGAGGGATGAGTGTATGTGTTGATATGAGTGATAACGCAAGAGCAACTACTTCGCGTGCCTAGCTTACGTACAAAAATCGTAAGTGGTCACTTTCGCGGTCAGTCTGCATCGGTCTACAGCGCTAGTCGGACAGCAGTTAAAAATATAAAAATATTTAATTGTGTTGGCAAGGCGGGGTTGGAGCGAGGGGGACGTCGTACGCGGCGGCGTCTTTGAATAGATTTGATTTATCACAAATAGTGTCTTATTAGGAAGTCAAAAAATAGCATGCTTGGTTTCCATACAGATCGTGATGCTTGCGTTATCTAGGTATATCTATATCTGTGGCCAGGACAATGTGTATTGGAAACATTTGCGAGATATTATATTTATTATTTTCCAAGCGGTTTTGCACCGAGTCCCCGACTTATGTGTTCCTTTATTTATTTATTTTACAATACATATACTTACACACATATTTATAGAGAAAATACATTGTAATAAAAATTTTACAAAGGTACTGCTTATTCCATTAAGAAATTTTCATTTTTACGTTATACATTTTCGTCTTGGATTCAAATCTAGATTTCGTCGCCAGAGTGATTATTTGAAACCTAGAGGTTGTCTAATTCTTCTTGTTTTCGTACTTATCACTTTTGTATCGTAACCCACTGGGCGCAAAAGAGTGCCCATGATGAAACTAGACTAAAATCTAGACAGAGATGAATGAGAAATTCTGTGGGTTTCAAAGAATCACCCACCAACGACCGCTGTTAAAAAGGTGAAGGAAAACATGGTAAGGAAACCGGCATGTCCTAGAGAATATAAATACAAAGAAATGACCACCACTGGGTCGTTTAGTCATTAAGAGTATAGTATGTGTACATACGTATGTGTATATAGTATATGTGTCGTAGAGCAGTGGTGGCCGAGTGGTAACGGCCCCGACTTACGTGTCGTAGGTCGCGGGTTCAAACCCAGCCAGGCGCATTACTTTGTGTAATTTATTTCATCACCACTGCTCTCAAAACGCTGAAGGAAAACATCGTGAGGAAACCGGCATGTCCTAGAACCAAAAATTCGAAGACATGTGACATCCACCAACCCGCACTGGGCCCGCGTGGAGGATTACGGCCCATTCCCTCTCTTAGAGAGGAGGCCTGTGTCCCTGCAGTGGGAACAAAAAAAAAAAAGGCTGATGATGATTATGTATGTATATAATATGTAAAAAAAAAAATTGAAAAGATAGGTTTATATGTACACATCGTACATATAAACCTATCTTTTCAATTTTTTTTTTCAATTTTATTACTCTATTTATTAACAAAAACTGCATAAAAATCCGATGCGTAGTTTTAAAGATCTAAGCATACATACGGACAGCGGGAAGCGACTTTGTTTTATACTATCTAGTGATTAAGGTTTTTATATAACAAAAAAAATATATATCTTTAAGATGAAAGAAAAGGATAGGTAAATACTTTACAAGAAAGCTCGGACACGTTTTATTAGAATGTTTAAAAAAAAACCTATTAAAATTCAAATTGCATTAACTTTTTTAGGAAAAAAAGAGGAAAAAGAAAATTGTGTATCTCCGAGTTTATAATAACTTAATCTCCTTTTAGCCACCAAAAGGGCGCATAATTAACTCCAACCTTTAATCTCACTAATTAACCTTAAGTAGTACGCACCTTTATAAATCAAAAGGAGTCGGGTTCATTCAACATGTTGAGACCAGGTGTAACATTAAATAAATATTATATAACTAGCTTTTATACAAACGGCCTTGCTTGCATACCGATCGAAAAATGTTTTACGGAAATGTTCTAACGAGATAAAACAGTCCTAGTTGCTTTTTTCGTGATATCTTCATTCCAACACGATACCATTCTCATTTTGCAGTTCATCATCATCAGCCGTATTAATTTTCCCACTGCTGGGACACAGGCCTCCTCTCTAGAAGAGGGAATGGGCCATAATCCACCACGAGGGCCCAGTGCGAATTAGTGGATGTCACATGCTTTCGAATTTTTGGTACTAGGACATGCCGGTTTCCTCATGATGTTTTCCTTCACCGTTTTGAGAGCAGTGGTGATAAAATAAATTACAGAAAGTAATGCGCCTTGTTGGGTTTGAACCCGCGACCAACAACTCGTAAGTCGGGCCTTTACCACGGCCACCACTGCTCTATTTTGCAGTTCGTAATCATTTCTTTTCAATGAAAAGTCATAATGACACCATTACTTTTGATAAATTGTTGATTCTGACAAGTTTGGTCAGAGCCAAACTTGCCAGAATCAACAATGATGAAATTAATGATAGGCCCAGACCATTCTGACACTATTGTAATAGCACACTTTATGCCCTGGTTGTGTACCAACTAGTTTTCAGTTACCACAGAGATACGTGCTTTGTTGGATTTGTTTCTCAAAATAACATTGTTAATTTGTATGTATGACACTAGTAGTAGTAGTAAGTATATTTATTTATTAGTGTATTTATTATTTTCTTTCTATTTATGTAAGTGAATATACAGCTGACAAGGACGCTATTAATTTAAATAAAATCATGTATTTTATTCCAATATTTAGCTAAGAATACTCCGTAATGTTAAATCGCGTGATTATACAATGAATCATTAATTAATATAAACGGATCTGAAAATCATGGTTTTTCGGAAGCCCGCAATTACGCGCGTCGAGTCTTAATAAACTTGAAATTGTCGAAATCCTATTTAAAATCAGTGTTTCTGTTGTGTCGATTCATCTAACGTTTCGTACGTTGCATTCAATTCCGCTTTACCTCCATTCTTTTCAGGCCAAAACGCTGGATTTTACGCGGTGATTAACGGAGGGTTTTTTTTATGGTGGGCAAAAATCATCCAATGACGAATCCCGCTCTTAGGCGGAGCGGGAAAAGTGTCAGACTCTTACTCACTAAACACTCTACCCCGTTCCTTCTCTGCCCTTCGCACTGGGGCCAAGCTTTCCTTTCAGAAAGAGACCCTGGGCCCCACCAGGCTTGTTTATTTTTCATTTTTAAATTTATTTGTCTCTGAAAAACTTTTTGTTAAGGTCCTTGTATACCCTTTAAAAAAACAATCTATATTTTATAATCTATGCGAACGCCGGCGTTCGCTTGAGTATCATGGTGACCAAGAGAACACCGGTATCCACACATCTATAGTCTGTTAATTGTGTCTGTAATTACGGTAGTCAAGAGGTTAATCGACCATCCAGATCGTGTGACTTACCGCCACTCTAATTTCACTATTTTCTTCGGAGCAACGTGTAAACGTTGGTCTATTTCGACAAAACACAGACGATTGCCGCCTGATAGTCAACATAACCCGCGTTCTTCATGAAATTGGGCCATCTATGCGAAATTGTTCCACTATGATGCGCGATTACATCAGAGCCGCGCCCGGCGTTTGGCAAATCACACTAAGATTATAAAAGCGAATGAGATTAGAATGATTCCAAGCATGATGTCTTGAATACGTAATTAAAATTAAAAAAGAACGAGTCAATTCAACTTGTAATACGCGGCATGTAGCTTGAACCAAAATGGCTATAGACTTTTAATGTGTAAGTAACAAATTATCTAATCGAAAATAAAGTGGCGATTTGCGCCTAACCATAGCAACGACGACTCTTTGGGTTCAACTTATTTGCCGCATTATATACTAAACTTTCGTTTAAAACTCTTGACCCCTAAGCGAACGCCGGCATTCGCACAACAATTGTGTTATTGTTTCTAATTACTGTATACGAGAGCTTAAATTAAATTTGTAAGTGCGAGCTCTCTTAATGAAAAGCCCTGTATTACCAAACCTCTGAATCTCAGGTGAAAGATGGAATAAGTATTCCCGCTTACCATTAAGCCTCCATTATGACAAAGTAAATATTTAAGAAATGTTAAACATTCCGCTTAAGAGTGATGCGAAAACGTCTGGGAGGGAAATCTCAGCGGCCCGCGCTCCGGAGGGTGTCTTTCTATTTATTTTCCCTCACTATACATTTTGGAACAGGGAATTAGAGCAAAACAGACAGAATAAATTATGACCATCCAAAACATTTGAAGTTATTAATAGATTCTGAGGAACTGAGATCTTGTATCATTTATTTTCTTTACTAAAAACCACTTTGTAATTCATTATACCAGTTAAGGCCACGAATATCAGAAATTATATCAAAGAAATTGACTGCTATTTCTATGTAAACAGGATGGACCAGATTGTATATAGGGTGAGGGATTTATTGGATGAGTTACTGAGTCCCTGGAACAACCTTTTTTGAGGTTTTTGAGATGGGATCACGACATACCGGTAGACAAATCATATGGTGATTCCATATGATTACTCTACCGGTATGTCTGTAACCAAAAATTCGAAGACATGTGAAATCTACCAATCTGCACTGGGACCGCGTGGTGGATTACGGAACAATCCCTCTCCTAGAGAGGAGGCTGACACAGCTGGGACGGAAGTCCCAGCCGTGGGAACATTAAAAAGGCTGATGATGATGATTATATGACTTCTCTTGCTTTAAGGTATAGCGAGACTTTCACTGATTAAAACTCGCTTACGCCCTTTGTTTTGTAGAGCCACAATCACTCTTTCAAATGTCACACAGTACCACTGGGCCCCGTAGGAAAGGCCGTTGATTATAACTCTGAAGAAAGCTGGTTGAGTTTACCATACGAGTAGTTATATAACTATATAAGTTTCTTTTAATTTCTCTTTTCGCAGGACTGCAGGTTTTTTTTTAATAAGCATGAGTCTGTTTCTGTTCTCTGTGTGTTCATAAATTGTAAAATAAAAAGTTATATTAATATACTTAGGTGCTTGATAAGCATCGTATCGTCTAACAAACCTATTAAAAACTCACAGTGGTAAATAGCTTACAGAGGATATTTCAAAACAGCACTAATGTCATCAAGTTGTCAGTGTAAATGTACAGCTTGCAGACCACTAAAGCAAAGTGAGTGTACGGTATGCCTAATCTAGTGCGTAGTACTTTCATAATATAACAAAACATACAGACTTTCCTATTTATGATATTTAAAGTCGCATAATAGGAAGTCTTAGAGTTGAATTTTAGCCAAGTTATAATTATATAAGCTTCGTTAACCACTAACTGTATTAACTGTAGACTGTAAAGTTTTCAAGGACTTGTGTGAGTTATGAAGTTCTGTGATTGTTTGTAGATCACGCGGCGAGATCGCGAGTCCAACTTAGTTGACACGCGGACTCAACGCGCATGAGCCCGCCTATAGACGGACAGTACTGAAACTTGCACGCCTAGAACCATGATCAAATTATAAACACTAGCTTGCCTGCTCGCTATTTTAACCGCGTAGTTTCTTGTTTTTACCCGACTACGGCAAAGCCAAAGGAGGGTTATGATTTTGACAGGCTAGTTTTTGTAAGTGTTCATCTGTTCCCTCATAGCTCCTATCCATAGTTCGTTTTTTAATTCTAGACTACGATTTGACAACTCAGAATATTATGTTCCCAATTTTCAGGAGTTTGACATTTTAAGTTGTCAAATCGTAGTCTAGGATTAAAAAACGAACTATAGTTATCAGAACTTGACGTATAACATACCGTTTTAAATACCTCTAGTCCTCCACTGAACATAGGTTATGTCACTACTTATATTAAAATGTAATATTTAATAGTAACTAGCGACCCACCCCAACTTTGCACGGGTGGCGGTCGCGTCCTTCTGCGAAGCAGTAATGCTAGCAAAAGAGGAAGCCGACCGTATCAGGCAAAGGCAACGGCACTCACGCCACAGCCGTGTCTCCACTACGCTACTTTGTTTTATACTCCCTAGTGAAGATAGTACTAACTGTATTTTACATTTATCTTCTTACTCACAAGGAATTCATCCATCTTATCTAAATTCCAATGAGTTTAATCCCTCAATCGTTCTAGTCAAGCCATTTATAGATGACTGTGGATTTTTGTGTATCCAACCAGTGCCGCTCTTCTCACAAAAGAACTCACAGTTACTCGTACTCCGTTCCAGAGCATTTAATCACTATAAAATTCGCCTTTTGAGACAATTCTATCCCTGTAATCTCAAGCAACCACGACATGTCTAGCAAAGTAAGAAATGTCTTTTAAAGTAAATCTTGTTGCACAATTAAATGACGCATTTTAACACTGTTCTTACAAACAATAGCTATGTTAATTTACATATCTTCAACACATTTAAAGACCTACTCCTATCCCAACCGCTTTTACACAACCAGTATATTGTTTTCCACACTAGTACGGAAAAGCGACAAGTATAAGCACGGATTTTCGAATACGTGTGTTAAAAAGTCTTATTGCTAAAATGTAATGCCAAACGATATTTGTGAAAAAATAATATTACCACCACTATTTGTATAACTTCGTTCTAATATACATATAAGCACATTTTCAAAGAGTTTGAACAAAATGGCTCTTATATCACACACCTAAACTCTCGAACCCTACGAGATAGGCCACGACTGACAGGAGTGACGTGAGAAAAAGTTAGTTTGCAATATTCTATAGCGACGAGGCATCTAAACCAAAACCGCTATTTATTTCACAGCCTCGAAACTCGTCTATAGAAGGCTCGAATACCTACTTCCTCCACACGTTTCCCACTCACAGTAGCGTAGCTAAGCATGGGTGATGTCGGCCCTCGCGACCAAAGGGGCCTCGCGCAAACCCTCGCTGGCTCGCTTCTTTAAGAACATGGGTTTTTACAATAGATCTCTTTTGACCACTTTCTCATCTGATAGTAAGCCACGATATGGTCGAACGCTGGGTTGTAACAGTAACTATCTCGTTCTAGGATTTATGAAAGAAAAAGACCTAGCTAATGGTCCTTTGCCACACTACCACCTGCCTGTACCACGCACTCATACCCAAAAGGATTTGCGCTAATTTAAGAAGGAGGGTTTTTATATTAGATCTCTTTTGACCACTTTCTCTCCTTCTGGTCAGCGACAATGGCAAAGGCTGAGTTGCGACAGTAACTCTCTCCCTCTCCTAGAGAGGAGGCCTGTGTCCCAGTAGTGGGAACATTAAAAGGCTGATGATGATGTTGGTGATCCTCATGTTTTAAATTGCTTTATGTTTGTAAAGATAAGGTTTGCTGTAAGAAAACCCAACTATAGGGTAAGCTCGCCTGTGTAAATCACCTGTTCTTTTATTTATAATTTTAATTTGTGTACAATAAAGAATATAGGAAGAGGAGTAACTATCTCGTTTTCGGATTTATGAAAGAAAACAGCCTCGTTAATGCCCCTTCGCCACGCTACGCCTCTGCCTACTCAGGCCCCATGGGACGGCAATAGTCCCACGTCATCGTCCGGAGGGTGACGATGAAGGCCGAAGATCGAGCGGGACCGCGCCGTGAATATTAACGAACCCCTTGGGTTAGGTTCGGACACACTGACGGTCATGGTGAATTTTTAGATTAAACTGAGAAAAGTTAAGGTCACGGTCTTATTTTCAATCAACCAGATTTTTGGGACAAAAGTTCTGAAGTGGTGAACATGTACCGGAAGACACAGCGCTGGCCTTCCAAAATATGCACCGCTCACCTGGAGAATATCTCGGGAACCCGATGGATGTGAAACCTACAGGAACAGTCGGCGACAATTTGGGGAGACCTATTTTCTGAGAGATGAGTTTCATGTCAAAATTAATACGTAATTTATATACTTATATTTAAGGTAGTACATATTTTTTTTTAACAAAATTAACACTGCATTTAAAAAAAAAAAAATGTTATTCTGTTTTCTTTTTGCTTTTTGAAAAATTTATTGAACAGTTGCGGAGGATTCTCCCTTTTCTGCGAAGGTCTTTACACTCTGTTCCGTAGTACCTCTTAATAGGCACCAATACTAACCATATCAGTATTGGTGCCTATTAAGTTAATAACATGAACGTACGTTTCATCAAGCCATTTGGGATTCAAATTATGCCCAAATTACTTAGGCAACCGACCTTTTTGCAACTTTGGATTTGACATGTAACCATAAATCAACATCCTTTATACCCAAGTAGATACTTTTCCGAGTGCTTAACGAAAAACACGACGCCCATTAATAAACTACACTTTAAATAAACACTATTGTATGCAAATAAGATGTTCTACGTTGTTTACGCGCAGTTCCCTACTGTGCCGCACTTCGATTGAGATCCGAGAATCTGCGCATTGAAGATCGATCGCCATTTAAGTTGAATTTATATACCGTGAACAATATATAGCTAGAAGTTTCTTTGCGTTTGAATAAGATTGTCAAAAGGGCAATGAAAAACCAGATGGTGGATTAACCAAGTGCTAAAAGATCTTTGAGCAGCTTTATTCGTTCCTGATCTGAAACCACAAACACGCACGCACCTGGGTTGATGCGGAATACCAGAGCCCTGGAACTTAGGCAAGAAGGAATGGAGTGGATCGTTAAGTCAGTAGAAGTCTGACACTGCCTCACGCTCCTACCAAGAGCGGGCCGCCATAAAAGCCATAAAAGGGCCGCCAAATTTGATTGTTCTAAAGAAGTTCCAAAGCGTAAATCTCTATGGAGAAGAACGTGATAGAAACTCTATTTTCTTGTATTATGTAAGCACAATGTACATAAATAATAATAAAAGAAGTAATTTAAAAATAGAAATCGAAATAAACCACTGGCAGCTAAGAATGACCAGTCTCAACTGACCCTGAGTGAAATGGTTTTGAGGAAACGAAACGAACGAGTTAATTCTGATTTGTCCGCGCCAAAAAGTCCTTGTACAACTACAGTTTCGTTATACATAGAAAATGTAAACTTGGAAATACTGAAACTTTTATTTTACAGAATGATTTTGTAGTGTGAGCGAGAATTGTATGACTTGATTACGCCATCTCATTTCTACCATCGAACAATCCTACTTACGGCGAGTGGATCAGTCTTACAGTACGGTCGCCGGATCTTGGCGAGTTAGTGAGAGTAGTGGAGTTAGGCTCTGCGAATTATGGCGCTTGAAAAATCATAAAAAAATTAATGGTCTAAACCAATAAATGCAATTTGCAGCTGTTATTGCTGTTAAAAACTGTTATTTATTTATTATAAACTTTATTGTACACCTCATAATGTGGACAGAATTTACATTTACAAAAACTAAGTGTACAATAGGCGGTCATATCGCACAGGGCAATTTCTTACAGACAACCTTAGAATGGACTAAACGAAAGGAGATAGATTTGGGGCGGTCAGTATACAAAAATCATAAATATTAATTACATATAATAATAATAATAATATAATAATAATAATCATTTAATGTCAGATAATACAATCCATTATTGTTAGTAACAACATACACAACTTACAAACGAATGTTAGTAAACATACATATGTCAATTAAAAAATAAATTAAATTAAATAGACCACATACACAACACTACTTCTGGGCACGGTTTGAGGACAACACTTGCATCCCCGTCCAGTGTTTTAAAATGCGGCCATCAGTTCTATCCGCTACTGTTTTTAAGAGACTGTTGGCGCTGCCCCGCACCCGCACCATCAGGGATGCTACACGCTTTCGTACGATAGCATAAAAGTCATCAATGCGTGCTTCCGCAAACATCCCAGACGCACTGCAGTGACGCGGCAGCCTCAACAGCGCCCTGTAAGCATTGTTGTACTGGACTCGTAGGGCGCTGTAAGCCCTCTGCGTGTAGTCAACCCATAGACTGCAAGTGTAAAAAGATTGGCAATATGCCCTAAACAGAGTATTCTTTACATCCCTCGAACACTTTGCAAATCTACGAATTAACATATTGCTTCTGACTGACAGCGCCCTACGTTCCCTCTCCATATCATTATTATCGGTCTGTGTTGCAGTGACCCAGTGCCCCAGATACTTAAAAGACGTAACCCATTCTAAAGCGGTCCCCACAAGTGTGATGGGCGGAACTGCATAGTTTTTTGTGCCTGCTTTGAACAGCAGACACTCGCTCTTCTTTGAATTGTATCTAAGACCCTGGGCCTCCGCATAACGCTCACAAACCGACACAAGCCTCCTGAGAGCGCTGATAGATGGCGCCAATAGCACCATGTCGTCGGCGTAACTAATGTTATTGACAAAGGTTCCGTCAATTGAACAACCTACCATAGTGCCACTGAGCTCACGTATCAGCTGATCCACATACAGACAGAAGAGTTTCGGTGAGGTCAGACCTCCCTGCCTAACCCCACACTCCAGCCTGTATGGATCTGATAGTGAGCCTGCCCACTTCACCATGTTGGTTTGATGTGCGTACCAATATTTAAACAACTCAACCAACTCACCCGGAAGTGTTGTCTCGTCATATAACTTCTTCCACAACACACCATAGGCCACCATATCGAAGGCTTTTGACATATCAAGAAAACATGTATATACAGGGGTTTTCCTGTCCGTATAGTATCTAACAGTGTGCTTGAGACAAAGAACAGCGTGTTCAGTTGACAAACCAGTTCTGAAACCAAACTGTGCGTCGTGAAGCGACATATGTTTATGCAACTGCGTGTCAAGCACACTGTCCAACACCTTTGAAATGACCGTAGCCAACGATATGGGCCTATAGTTATTTATGTCAGAAGCGTCACCAGTGCGATTTTTTATGATGGGCACAACCAAGGTCTTCATTAGATCGTGTGGCAAATATGTGTGTGAGAAGCAGAGATTGAAAAACAATGCCAGCACTCTGGGCAAATGGACACCAGCATTTTGTAGATGCTCGATGCTCAAAAAATCATGTCCAGGTGATTTCCCACGCTTCATGCCTCTCACCACTGCCGCTATCTCTCTAGCCGAAATCCTTACTAGTGTGCCCACTGCGGGCTGCCTAGCCGCCAAGGCCTCTCCCTTTGCACCTAGAGGCGACTTTACAATAAAGTGATCTTTAAACAAGTTGGCAATGGATACAGGCTCACTAACACCCTCAACACTGGCAGGAAGACTCGACCCACCCTTCAGTTGGTTAGTGTGCTTCCAAAATTTAACAAAATCCTTCTTTTCATGACAGGATGCTATTATGTCCATTTTAATTTGCTCCCTGTTCTCCTGACACCACTTAAGTTTATTTTTAAAAGCTCTTTTTTATCTTTCATAATAGCATATAAAGTACCCACTTTTGGTTCTCCACCTAGTACCCAATTCCGAAAAGCAAGTCGAGCCTCCAAGTGTGCCTGCTGAACATGTTTGTTCCATCCCACTACTGGCTTTCTTTTGTTTTGTTCCGGCCCAGAATAAGTGGTACATGACGCACAACTCAAAATGTCAATTATTTCATTATACATGTCATCAATAATACACCTATGTTCTACATTTGTACACAATTGGTCACTACAATTTATAAATTCAGAAGGAAAATCAATTTCTCTTAATCTCGTCGTACATAAAATCTTATATAAGTCAATCTGTTTCGAATCTCTTTCACCCCACACAATCTTATTTCGATTATTTACAGAAAAGCTGGCCTTAGTTTTAATTATGTCAAAATTACAAGTTATTTGTAGTGGAATATGATCGGACCAGTAAACATTATGCAATATCTTCGCGTCTACCACTGTTCGCCACGCCGCTTCAGATACCACACAGTGATCTAACCAACTATGAGATCCATAAATGTCACTTACGTACGTATACGAGTCCGATGAAAGTCCCAATATTTCAATATCCGCACAGCGCCACTTCTGTTCCACACAAAAGTCACACAGCTCCACACCAAACCGTTCTCCGGGCTGCGCATTATAGTCGCCCAATATAAAAACAGAGTCTACACTGTACTCATCAACTATTGCCGCTAACTCGCCCAAACATTCCGTAAATTCAGCGAGGTTGTCGGCAGAGTCCGTTGGCATGTACACTGAGAATACTAATATCGACCTATCCCGACACGACACTTTTATCGCCGTTATACGCGCACTTGTACACTGTATGACAGATACGGATTGAAAAATATTTTTCCTCCAAAGTAAAGCGACACCTCCGTATGGCCTTCCACGCAACACACCGGCGCTAGTATCTATCGCAGACTTTCCTGTAAACTCGAACTCGGCATCAATCGTCCCCAGGAAAGATATATCATGCGGCTGCAACCACGTCTCTTGTAAGGCAATTATGTCAGCTGATCGACATAAACTTCTCACGCATTCAATTGAACGGATTATTGACCTACAGTTGAAACTAACAAGCTGTGTGTTATTATTAGTAGTCAAGTTATTTATTTTATTATTATGTCTATCCATCATCATTTTGTTTCATGTCAATAATTTTCTCCTCTTTATTTTTTTCATACGTTTTTCTATTAAAATAGATAAACTTTCGAAATTGAATGCCCTCCGGCCACAAGTCATCATTAAGAAACAACGATAATTTCGCGTGTGGTACAAAAATCTTGTACGCCGCATAGCGTTTTTGTTTCACCATATTAATTTTCTTCAAAGTCACAGTTATATTTGTTTTTTGTTGTATATACTCAACGATATCGATTGGCTTAGTAGCTGTGTCAACCCTGTTTATGAAAAGAGGAACTTCCATTTCTGCTGCTCTGAACTTAACATCCGGTTTTATTACAGCCTTGCCTTTTGATCCCTGCAGACGATTTCTATACCTTCGTTTTTGAACGGTTTGCCATTCTTCAGACAATTTCTCTTTTTTCCAATCACCTTCCGAAACTATGATTTCTGCTAAAGTTTTTTGCTTGAAACAAACGCTATTCGCAGTATCGGTTAGCAGTTGTGACTCATTCAAACTTGATGCGCGAGCGCTTCGGTCACGTTCGGGTTCAGTCGTCGTCGCCGCATCTCCGTCGTCTTGCCTTTGTTCATTAATGCGAGGGAGCGAGACAGTCATTCCAGAAACGAGTACGGGAGAACGAGATACAAATAACTCACGAAAAGATGGGCTAGACTTCCCACTCCCGTGAGTTGTTGTCTCTCTTGTCAGGTTATTAGTATTTTGTGATTTTGTCTCAGTATCGACCTTATGAAGCTGATTTTTTTCCGTAACTGGCGGTAGGCCCATTGGTCCGCTGTCAAAACAAAAACTGTCTATTCCACTGCCACCGCCTCTTCTGCGGTTAATATTCAAATCGAAGTTATTAACAATCGAAGTCTGTTTCAAATTTTGCAAGTCATTTCTAATGTCAGTTAATTGTTTTTCAGTCACAAATGTTTCCTTCATGATTTTTATTTCATTTTGAATGGTCAAGATTTCTTTTAGTGTCCTGGTTGCGTCAATATGATCGAACGTCACTGGTGGGAGTTTGTGCAAATCTTTTGCTACGAATATTGGTACAAACTCAGGATCCGTTTGCTTAAATAGTGCTATCATGTCATAGATATTTCGCTGCGATTTACCACTTTTCTTCCTAGATATTTTTCTTTGCTGCGTTGAGACTGATGTAAACAATAGATTTTTGCCAATTTCTATGTCTTCTTCCGAAAAGGCTGTTACACATAACCTTACTAGCCCCTCTTCATCCATCACGTCAACTTTATTTTGTATAAAAGCTAACAGTTCCGATATGACAATATTACACGTCGTACACTTAATTACTTTCGTAGCCATTGCGCCCGGGACTGAGTCACCGACACCGTCCATAATACGTCCGACCGCTAGCGCGTACGGTGAAGACTGATATAATAAAAATACTCATTGTTATTGTGATTTTTTTTAAAACTTTATTTTTGTACGAGTTTCCAAGCACTAAATTTCGCAGAGCCTAACTTCAAACTCGTCATATCCGACAGCCTACTGTACTGTATATTGTTGAAAACTCTACGGTCTGAACTAAGCGTTTTGTCTCGTCGTTTATACCGCAAACATCGAAGTACTGGAACAATTTGCCTACTGCAGTTTGCCCGTCCGATTATAATTAGGGTTTCATCAAGGCTAGAGTGTATACACTCCTAAGAAGAAAGAAAAGCTAAGTAAGTTATAAGTGAAATTGTTCCTTTTTTGATGTACAATAAAATTTTATTCTATTCTCCTCATAAACTAGTGCGTCTCACCATTTCAATCACTTAGGTGGGATTGGAAGCACTAGTTTATATTACCTATTTTAAAAATGCGTTCCATACAGCAGACAGTGTACTCCAAGCCTTAGGGAGTTTCCTGTAGGTTTAGCATGGATTTTCACAATAGCCTACATTCCGAACAATACGTAAGACCGAGCAACGGAAATGAATGAAAACCATCTCTTAATAAATACATCGGAGGAAAATATTCCACTCTAGGCCAGTGATATTAAAACTGGAGAAATGTTATACATACATTAATGTATTCTAACTATTAAGCGATTTCTTTATTACATTTAAATTATCTACTATAATTTTCCAGTAGACGTAGAAGCCTTTATGCAAAAATTTTAATCACTTTAAACTTTTTATTAATTTAAGCTCAGGATTAATGTCGTCTAAATTACGTAGAGACGCCTCGATGTTAACATTTTTTTAGACTACCTTCTTACGCAAATTGTACAGCAAAAATCTCGGAGATAATTTGATGGCTGCTTCTATACTGAAATTAATGTACAAAAATCTTAGGTCAGTCTTTATTATCGAACTGTTCCGAAACAGCTTGACCGATTTTTATGCAACTTTGATGTATATTTAGTTGGTATGACAATAAACCGTATGCTATTTTTTGCCCTCTTACCGTCACCTCCCATTTTTTAAAGGACAATTTACAAAGAAGAACATTGGCAGAATAGTTTTTCGAGTCGGTTTTCATACTGTATAACAAGTTAATGTTTGAAAGTTTGTATACAGAGTTTTTGTGAAACTATCGAATCAATTAGCAAAATTCTTTATGTTGCTGCAATACCCTAAGTTATAAAGATTAAACAATGTTTTATTACGAGTAATAGGAGCGGAGCAGTATCCAAAGTTGTTAGTGAAATCGCGACGGAGTGCTTAAGCTAGCTAGCTGAAGGTGCGAAACTCGCACGGGAAGGTATTATATCAAAACATGTAGTCAAAAGTGCATATAAATCAAGTTGAGAGAACATTTTGCGCATAGTGAGGCGGTAAGCGGACTAATGCAGACTGCACTGGAGTGAAACCGTCGCATTTCCTCACTCATGAATATTTATAAGTCCTCGACTCCACAAATGAAATTTAGAGTATTTTTCTCTTACAATAGAATATCAAGATCGTGGGAGTAAGCACGGATGTACCCAGACAATGAGGACGCACTTGAGTAACTACTAGGTTCGCTGAAAATATTATCATTTGAATGTTGTATACCACCCACACGTAAATGTTATTGTTTACTGAAAACAATAGCCTAGATTAACTTCTGGTAACATTGTTTTAGGTTGTATATTATTTTTATTCGAACTTGTTATTAGTCTGGGCCAAATTTTCCGATAATTATTACCATAATTCGAAGAAAGTTTATTTATAGAAAGTATAATATTGATTCGCATTTGGTAGTGAAAACCCGTATACTCAACCGGTCTAAACTACACACTTATTCTATGGTGGTTAAAAATCACCCAATGACAACTCCCGCCCTTGGGTGGAGCAGGAGATATCGTCAGACAGTTACGGACGAAAAAACCCACCCTGTTCATACGTTACCTTTATACCTGAGCTTTCCTTTCAGACCCGAACCCTTGGCCCAGTATCTTTCGACTCTTCTGCAGGGTCCCTACGGAAAATAAATATCTCAGTATGGTTAAAATCTGCTCTAAATTATTTTCACGTCTAATCTGAGTATCTTTGTAAGTTTTACGTGTTTTGTGTGTGTTGTGACGATTCACAAAATAGTAATGAATTCATAATGACCACTCACGTGCTTATACATTTCTTAAAATGAAACTTTGCCTCAGCTTCTGTTGTCTGTTTTATTTGAAACCAAAAACAAATAAACGCATTATGTGGATGTCCAGTTCATACAAACCGTTGTGCGCAGAACTAATATCAATATGTATGTTGAACACGTTATCCTAAACGGAATATTGGTGCTAACAGTGTAAATTGGATCCTAAGCACGAGTCGAACAGATTGAAAAGTAAACCGATTCGCAGCACGCGCCGCGCTGAGCCGGTCTATTGGCCTCACGTCCAACAGTCAGCCGTCCTAACTGGCTCACTACGAAGTACTCGCCTATTTGTTTTTATTACAATACACCCGTTTTTAAATCCCGCCATATGTCCTCGTTACTGGCTGGAACTTTCCGAGGCTACATTAAAAGCTTTGCAGTTTAATTCAGGAGGTTTACGTGTTTTACGAGTTCGTATTACCTGTTGGATTAACACTGTTTTCTTTTGTTTCTGTGTGGTTTTAAATGTATTTGATTTCATTTGCTACAATAGTTTTATTATAACTTGTTTTTATTTTGGCGGGTCATATTTTTTAAATTTTGGTAGAATTAGGGGCGTCTTCAAATTAGCCGCAACGTGCCACGCGACAACAGCGCGGCTGTCGCCCTCCTTTGTTTTTCATATTAATAAAAACGTACGACTGTCGCGCGACAGTTGTTTATATGAGAAAAAAAACCAGCGCGACAGCCGCGCTTCTGTCGCGCGACTAATTTGAAGGCGCTCTAAAACGTGCTAGCAGTACACTGTAGACTACCCCCACTTTTAGTTTTAAGTTTTTATAGTTCACCAACCTAAAGTGGTCTACCTAAAGTGGCGGTCTTATCGCTGGCAGCGATATCTTGGTAGATATCGCTGCCAGCAAGACCGCCACTGTACCTACTCATAGATTTAAATTTCTGTAAACTAGATATTATTTTGGCTTACAACAAATTTATTCTATTCTATTTTAAACAGAACATCGGATTGTATAATACAAATGATCCCTCGACCGTCGTACAAAATGATCCCTCGTTAGACACGTCCGCGCCATCAATGAGCCGTCCACTGCGTCGATACACGCATATAATACAACAGTATTATATTATACTCCTATTTGTATGTCAATATTTCACAACAAACAATTGACGATCGACTACCCGTCGTCCACACTTCCCTTGCACATTATGCTCCCGGCTGAATGTACCCTCGCTCCACTCGGGCCTCACTCTATAATGCATATTTTCATGCATGCCCGCCCGCTAAGTACTACACACCTGACCTTTCTGAATATCGATAGCTGTACGTCATCGACATAGACAAGGCTTTATACGAATTATGGATAAGCAAAGGTATTATTAGACTAAACAAAATTGATAATGATGAGTTTGAGCACTGAGAGCCACTCACGTGACAACGAACTCAATTTTCCGAACGAACGAACTTTATCAGTTAGCAGAGACACACGTCTACGTTATACGACGAAACAACAGAAACAGAAGAACAACAATCAACAGAATAATAAATACAACAACTCGACAAGTTCAATCAATGCTTTGACAAAGTCGTAAGTCAACTAAGAAGTTAGCTTGTTTCTAATTCTCGATTGTAATGTCATTGAAAAGTTTTAATAATAAATGTCGATAAACCCTGGCGAGAAGTATCGACAGTATTGAGGCAAATGTAAATATTCGAATAAATAGTAGTAGTCAGATACCAGAAAAACTAACCATCAGTCTATCAAGGAGTATCGTATTAGTGTGTGTGTAGAAAAAAGCTAGAGAAATAATGATGAAACAATAGTAAATAATATATAAACTAGGAAATAAAGCAGTTACGGCTCGGTTTTTACCCGACTGCCAAAGAAGGAGGGTAATGTTTTTAGTAAGTTATGGTCCGTCTTTTTTTCTAAATAGACTTGGTAAGAAACACTCTATTTTTAATGTTTTATTCGAAAATTCAAATAGTTTTGCTCAATATACCTATAGATCATTTTTTAATGTTAGACTACGATTTGACAACTTAAAATGTCAAACTCCAGAAAATTGGGAACACATTTCTAGAGTGTGACATTCTGAGTTGTAAATCGTCTAGTCTAGAATTAAAAAACGAATTATACATAATCATTTAAATCTTTCGTAGCTCGTAGCACCTCTACGCTGCTACGCACCTCTACGAAAGCGCTACGACGTAGTCACCGCTCTCAAGGTACCCTGAGGTGAATACTTAAAAAGGTTTTACGGATATACCTTTTTATATATATCTGTACCACTTGGACCAGAACATTTGCAGACAAGTCCCGCCAATTAGACGCCAAACTTTAACTACTAAAAAGTTATTAATAGCCTCGCCGGCGCTCCTTCACAAAATCAAATTGTATAAAACGGCTCAAATTCACTGCGTAATTTTAATTAAGGCAATTATTCGTATTCGTACTGTTATTTGAACGTAATGTCATTTGAATAGTTTTAGTGTTTAGTTTATAAATTCTAATTAACAAGTTTTAAGTCTAATAAATTGAATTAATATTTCAAGTAATTAATTAAATGTTATTAAGTGTCAAGTTCGTTTTTTTTTTGTATGACAGATTATAACAAATGAAAATGTTTTAGAAAAAATATTAATTATTTTGTAAGGCGGAATAACTACACAATTGCTGTTGCCGTTTGTTCACAATTAAATTTTTATTAGAATCTGTTTGTTTGTTTAATTTTAATGACAGATTTCATAGATTATTTAAAAATTTTAACTTGTTTTTCATTTCGTATAAACTAGTGCTTGTCTGCAGTCCCACTTGATGGTAAGCAGTGATGCGATTGTTGGCGCACTAGTTTATTAAGAGCCTATTCACTCTAGCTTTGAAGACACCTGTATTATAATCAGACGGGAAGACCACAGCAGGCAACTGTTCTGCAATTTGACGACATAATTTGATTAGCTAGTTTAACCTTTTAAACACTGTAATTAGAGACATAAAAGAAAGACAATAGGTATAACAATAGGTGCGAACGCCGGCGTTCGCGTGGAGTCTCAAGAATTTAATAACGCAAAAACAAACAGAATTGAACATACACAACTCAGAACAAAAATAAAAGTAAAGACTTTAAACAAAAAAAAACCAAACACCTTAAATTCCTGCCGGACAAATACTGAATTGTTTGTAAAATCTGTTCCTAGACCATCGCGAGACAAATACGTCAATCCTACAACAATGGTACGATAGAGGGGCCTCTCTAGACACGGCGGAGCAATTAGAGCTGCCCCCGCTAGCCGGCACACTGCCAGACCTAACAAGCCGATTGCTGGCAACTCAAACTTGAGTAGGTACTTGTTCAAAAAGAGAACATGCTTTGAATTTTTAAAATAAATCTGATTTAGTACTTTTTGTACATTTTAGGCTCGTGTACCTAAATTACTTCTGTCGTTTTTTTGGGAGGAATGAAAGAGAATGACAGACTTTTACTAAAAAGCCCTTCAGTACGCCTCCAGTTGCCTTTTTCGTTTGAGAACCATAGTAACTTTCGAACAATCCCGCAGAATGTAAGGTTCTGAGTTTGATTACCAGTTCAGGCCAAGTATTTGATATTTTTCACAATATTTTTCATTTTTTTTTAAATTTTACAGTACTAGACCGGGGATTTGAATTTCTGCCTAATTGATGGCAACAGACTTACTGCCTCACTGTTAGGCACACTTCTTCTTCTTACTGTAGGCCACTGTTACGTGACACTTAATCTTAGCTATAAACCTCGTTACACAAGTTGACTCCTCATGGCGGTCAACCTTGACAACTTAAATTTTAACACTTCATGGTAAAGCCCCATATACTCGTATATACTTAATGGTTGGTATTAGCCCGTTTCGCATTAACAAGCGAAATACTTTCCACCCTTTTCCACAAATAATATATTGTTCAGCATGCACAAATGATTTTTCGTTTCATATTACTTTTCAGCCAGCTACGAATATTCTGTACTATAATACAATAAAGCGGAAAAGTGTTTTTAAAAGCTTTTATTTAACTTAAAAGGTTTGTATGTTTGTTTAGGTCGAATCTTGCAAATTAATTTTAAATCAAGTTACCTTTAACCGGTTGAGCTGGTATTTTTTTATTTTTTCAAACAATACTTCAGTTTACATGACAATGCATGCTTAAGAGTGACCAACCCGACATACGTTTTCATACAACCGCTCTTACGTGATTATGATGTTATTACACCTCTTTCTTCAGATATTTTGTATACACAGATATCTTGTGGATACCTATTATCTAGGCTTCTATAGAAATCAAAACACATTTGAGTATGAATACTCCAGTAAATACCTCCAATAATCTGCTATTTTACGTTAACTTTGACTGTTGATGTATTCCTATATTAAAAACAAGCTTTTTCCAGCGGCTTCGCCCGCGTACATAAAATATAACCTATGTCACTCAGGAGTGAAGCAGCTTTCTATTGTTGCTAAAATTTTTCCAATCGGACCAGTAGTTCCAGAGATTACCCCCTACAAACATAAAAACAAAAAAACAAACGTTACCTCTTTATTATATTAGTGTAGATGTAGGTAGTGTAGATAAAAAAAAAAGTATTTCTATAGAAGCCTAGCGCATTTAATCGAGATTCTAAATGATGTAACTTTTTTCAAAACATTCTTAAGGTTTTAATAAAAAACACGTATTTCCTGGAACGAGTTTTGTCAATTATCGCATAACTTTTACATCAAACATCACTTTGGATTGCCTTAAATGAAGCAACAAGCTTTTAAACCATCCTCGTGGCGAATCGGGAAGGCCCACCTTAACTAAGTGACGTCAACTTAAATCCAATATGGCGGACTATTCATTTATTACGCATCTTCATGATAATGTTCGTATCATTTAAAATTATTTGTGGTAAAAAAGGATGTTTTTTTACATTACCTTGTTGTTTAATTAAACGCGCTAATCTCAAGAAATACCATTCAGATTGGTAAAAAAATTTTTAGCAAGGTTTATAACAAATTATTAACATTTGTTTATATAACATCATGCATCACGACTCAAGGAAGTGGAGCAAGCTAAGACTTGTGAGGCATCTTGCCTTCAAAATGTGTAGAATAAAATTCAACTTGTTATATATTAGCCGGGTAAAATGGAAACTTTTGCGGTGACGTTATTGTGCAGTCTGTCCTGACTTCATAAGTTCGCAGTTAGTTCTCGCGTCCCACGAGATGTGAGCTTTGATATTCCCACGCAAAATAGCAAACTATTCAAATTGCTATTTTAAGCAACAGCACATTAGCTAAACCACAAGATGTACCTAGGTACCTTAAAAGTCATCCTACCAACTCATCGTGCGATTTGAGGACACCAATTTTGTTTTTTCAAGCTCCACCACCATCATCTTCTCCTGGAGTCGAGGGTTGGTGCGAAAGTGTTACCAGGACTCTGGGAATAAGGCAAGGGAGGAACGGGGTAGGTTTTTTAGTCAGTAAGAGTCTGACACTGTTCCGTCAATATGTCTAGCCCCGTCCCACTTTTTAGCAATTTTAGAACCTTAATTCATAAAGCCCCAAGCGAACACCGTCTCTGTAATTACAAGATCGAAAAGTTAAGTTTAAGCTTTTGGATGTTAAGAAAATAAATTACAATTCTTTATATTTGCTAAACTAAAGTTATGCTACCTAATTCACCTCTCTACACTGACTTAAAACCACATATAAATTATTTTCCTATCAAATTGAAATCCTATTCTTTGCACAACCCTTTATAAGTGTATTTATCTAGGCAGTCGGGTAGATGATAGGTAGGTACAGTCAACAAAGGAGATAAGTATCTAGGGTCGTCAGATATAGTTGAAGTTTTCATGGAAACCGATGGTTATCAATGTAAAATAATTATGTTCATAGGAAATAAACGACTGATTAATAAATTTATTCATAACCTTCCATAAAAATACAACGGAAGGTCATGCCCTGAGATTCTTAATATGACGTTTTTTTTTTATTTATGGCGGGCAAAAATCATCCAATCACGAATCCCGCTCATGGGTGGAGCGGGAAACAGTATCAGAAGCTTACTGACTAAACACCCCACCCTATTCCTTCTTTTCCTTTCGCACTAAGGTCAAGCTCTCCTTTCAAAAAGAGACCTCATGATCAAAAAATATGACGTAAATGCACAACGCCATCTGTTAATCAAATTAAGAACTAATTTAATACACGCCATCTAAGAGCAAAAGTATAAACTAATTCTGCGTCAATGTACGTAAATGTGGTATTTGAACTTGAACATGCATCGTAGCATATAGCTTAGATACTGTCACGCAGATTGAAAATTAGAGACACAAACATGGTGGCTACGTATGTATATATTTGATGTTTATTAATCACGAGAGCGGACTAGCGGCGGATATTGTTAGTTCCGCATCTGACACGCCCGGAGACATCTCTGATATATTTTGTAGGTAAACATCTCGCTTAACTAACTTTGAGTGATGTTTAAAATAACTAGAAGTAGCATTACTATTTAGTCCAGTGCAAATAGCATTGAAAATAATAAAAAGTGGAACAAAATAGTAGTAGAATGAAACCCATTGGAAAAAGATAATATAACAAAAATTTAAAAATGTATAAACAAAATTTTAGGAAAAATAAATTACGGTAATCCACTTCTCGACCTCAGATCGACCGTAATTTATTTTTCCTAAAATTATATTCATAATTGTTATATTATCTTCCTTTTGCAATGGGTTTCATCCTCCTACTATGTTGTTCCCTTTCAAAAGCTATCTGCACTGGTCTAATTGATTCATTTTTGTTTATAGATACCAAAAATAAAAACTATTGAACTGTGCTCCAAAAAGAACATAATAAATTTGGTTAAAAAAACTAAGGCACAAAAATCAAGCAAAAAAGTGATTTTTTATTTGTTTTAAGCAAGTAAATGCAATTTGCAGTTATTGGTTTTCAAGCACTAAAATTTGCAGAGCCTAACTTCAGACTAGCATAAGCCAGTGGCTGCACCCGCGTTAAAGTAAGAAAAAAGCGGGAATTATCCTGTGTGCTATTTCATGCCGATTTTTATCCGAATCCGTTCAGAAATTGGACCATAAAGAATTAACATAACACATATAGATACATACATCCACACATAAAAACTTGTAATATTGCCATTCCCACCCGGTACAAACATTTATAGTGCCAACTGATTAATTGTTCCAACGTGTTTTGTATATGTGAATTTATACGATTTTTGAACACAACCACGATACTCATTATCTTCCTCGCTTTATCCCGTTTTATTTTTGTAAACTATTCTATTCTATTTTTTTAATGGCAAGTAGAGCCGGTGTCGACTATTCTGCCAACGTCAAAAGTAGATTGGATAAGCAACTATAACATGAACACAAAGGATTCGTAAGTTAGAAACGAAATGACTATAATTGTCTAAATCTTCGATTGATGCTACTGGTATTTTTGTAAACACGTTTTTCGTTCATTCTGTCCTGTCACACCTCACCTGGCACTAGAATAAAACAATAATTAATATCAGCCAAATTTAAAAAAAGAAACATATCCAAATCACCCCTAACCAAGGAAATTATAAAGGAGTAACTGGAAAGCTTACGACAACCTTAAAACGTACTGAAGAATGAAGTGAGTGTTTTGTAGTCAAATAGGTATTTTATTTCGTTCTACTAGTGTGTATATAAATACTAGTAGAACGTGATATACATATATATATATATAGATATGTATAATAATAAATCATTTATTTTCAGGCATCTTGGCCTATAGATATATATACCTTATATATTATACCTATAGATACCTTATTGACTACCATATATTTAAAGTAAATATATACTTACCTAGAACCCTATATAACCACACACTAGCTACGTACTATCTATCCGTAGGATAGAGATATAAGATCCTTGGCCCTTACACACCTATATGTTCCACCAAAAAGTATTTGAAGAAAACCAAGGGTCGCGCTGGTCGGGCTAGTCATTCATGAAATATTCTCCGTAGCAAATAGTATTGACATTCGTATTGTTTCAATTACTCTTGTAACCTTGACCATATCATTCAAAACCTGACATAAACCTTGACTACACCTTGACATAGTCACACTAATGTGTTTACATTGTTTTAGTACTGACCCCTGCCTAACTTCTACTTTCCGATTCCATCATTACATCTGTTCAATCACGACTCCGAAGCCTTTTTTTCTGTTGGGGAAAATCATCCAATGACTCTCCTTTATCCGCACCCTTGGGCAGTACGGGAGATAATGTCAAACTTTTATTAACTAGAAATCCACTTATTTTCATTTTTTGCCTGTAACACTTGGGCAGACTTTCCTTTCAAAACCCAGTCTATGGCCTCGCCTTGCTGACAACTCCTGGAGCCTTAGTGTTTCAAACCCAAACGGCTCAAACAAACTTCCAAAAAGGTTAATAAACCTCTTTCAGTATCGTTGAACATAAACAACCAATAAACTGGCCTTTAAAACTTAATCCCACACTTTTAAAAATAAAATTAGTCCTAAACTATTGACATCGGGTTTAAAAGATTTTATAGCAAATTTTATCTTCTTTTTTATGGTTTATTATGGAATAACTACACTCCCAGCTTCACACAAGTGTTACAAGGTCTCGGTTTTTTTGTACTTAAATAAGAATTACTGTCTCACCATGAAAATCCGTTTCGTGGTTTTAGAGTTTATTTCGAAGATACGATATAAGAATTTGTTTAAAGTGCAAGTGAGACTCGCGTACAGAGGGTTCCATTCAATCTTTTTTATGTTCTTAGAAGTTTTTATTTTTTCACAGCTTCAGGGGACTGCAGACCTGAATATACGGTTTCAATTTCAACCAACTCGAGAACTCTACGTGTTCCCGAGATACAGAATCTTGACAGACAACAAAGTGATCTTATATGATCCCGTTTTATTCCTTTTGAGGTAAAATCAAATGAATTCTCATTTTAAAACTGAAAAAAAAAACACAAATGACATTTCTAAATAATATTTTACGCCGTATCTATCTCTACAGCACTACATCTTGTCTACCCATCTATATCAATACCAGTCAACTCATATCGGTGATACCGCGGTTCTACGATAACCCTCAGAGGACCCGAGATAATACCAGTCGTCCCTCACCGAGTTACTGGGAGCAAAAACCCAGCGCGCCTTCCCTACGAATGGGAAATTTATCCCGTGGGACAGATACGATAAATACGGTTTGAGCAATTAACTGATCTCTGAAACGAGACTGTGTTTATTCGGTAGACTATCTCTAGGGTTAATAGATTTGTATGTGATTATTTAAACTAATATTATTAAGATAAAAGCTACGGATTTTACTCAACCACGCTATAGTTTAGGTACTTGATTCCAACGTCAGTTTAGGTATTTTATGGAGATAATAATTTGACTAAGTTCTATGCAGTGAAATATCTGATTTTAGCCAATATATTTTTCCGATGCACTAAAAACAAAATAAACTAAAAATATTGATATAAGCGCCATCTAGCGATGAAATGGTTACATTCGGGGCCATTGCTATATAAGGTATTTCAAAGATTAGCCGGAACAATCACACAAAAAGACTCTTTACTAATACTTAACTTAATCATCATCATCATCAATTCAGCCGAAAGACGTCCACTGCTGGACATAGGCCTCCCCCAAACGCCGCCACAACGACCGGTCCCGTGCGTCTCGCATCCATCGAATTCCAGCAACCTTCACCAGGTCGTCGGTCCACCTTGTGGGAGGCCTACCAACACTACGTTTTCCGTCGTCTTCTTAACTTAATGTAAAATGTTTTTTCATTACTCATACTCTGAAAGTAGGTGTAAAGTTGCCTGCGGACAGGGTTGGAAGAAGTACTTTTACTCCCTAGGGAGTTTTACTTTACAACTGACAGTTGTTTTTTTAATATTTAGACAGCAAATATTAAAAAAAAATAGTTCTATTTTGACATTTCTATTGAACCGTGACCCGAAACTTTATACCGAATTAAAATGACATAGAGATAGAAATAATTTAAGAATACTTTTTTTTAATGACTTTATTTTAATTTACTTTCAATTATTTCATTAAAACTAATATACATATATTTGAGAAAAAATTTAACCAGACCCATTTTTACAATGACAAAATGAAAAATATTGACTGAAAAGCCAGGGAGCCGAACACTGAAAAAAAGAACTGGCGGGTAATTGGTAGACTGTTTATAATCTGTGGCCGATTTGATCTTCCTTTTTTTTCGAGGTGTATAGTTTTGTTTACATTTTGCTAAATCTCTGTTACAAGAAATTTTTATTAACACGATAAGTTTTAGTCGCTTCAGTTATAAATTTAACGCAAGATTCTTAAGAGGAGAAAACCGCTTACCGCCTAAATCAAAAGAAATATACCTACCTAAAAACATACCTTTGACGACGACTCAGGTTTTTATTATTTTTATTTTCCTCGTATTCGTAATGAAAAGCACAGTGTTTACCTCGGGTTCAAAAGTTATTTAGTCCCTCGAACTATTAAGAAATTTCTCGGGACTAAATAACTTTCTTTCATCCCTCGTATAACAATGTACTATTTTTTTTTCGTTTTCTTTGAATTTACAAACTATGTAATTATCTCAACATCTCTTCTTTGATACTCACCGTTCTTTCTCTAGTGATGGCAAGTAAAATGGTTCTTATTTTGTATATTCTAGTCTCATCGAAACCCTTCCTTGATATTGATCTACGCCATTTTATTGCCGGCGGGGTAATTTATTAACAGCCTTTATATACATCAGTATTTCAAGTCTTCGGAAGGACATAAAATTATACAAAGCTTTCTACTGCTGTTGTAAATCTTTCTTGTAATGTGGCGATCCGTTTTGTACGCAATCATAAAACCCTACATTTCTTGTAATGTGATGTATCTTGCTCAGAGCAAACAAAAAAACTTGGATGTTTTGAACCAACAGCGGACTCGAAAAGTAGGCAGACGGAACGCAACTGGGTATTTTTATTCTTACAAATATTTTTACTTAACTGAAACGTAATCTTTCCCGGAAAACAGCATCAAAATTCAGCAATTAGCATTTCAAATATTGATATGAGGAAAAGTACTGGCGTGGTGGGAACATCTTGCTATCTCTTTTGTATACTCTTAACCTAATCTTAGTGATGTTACATTTTATACTTGACAGTTTCCCCTTCTTACCGCAGATTTTAACGGTTTTTAAGTTGACATAGAACGGATTTGAAAAAAAGATAATATTTCCGATTTTGAATAATCTTACCGTTTTGATACAAATGATAATAAAAATTTTGTTAACTACCCAATTTATAAAACTGTGTATATGTACCTATATCTAAAAACACCGTAGTTACTTACTATGTACATTGCAGACTTCGTAGACAAACAAACTTTTCTGACCTCTGTACCCCAAAAGCAGCAATCTCCAATGCCACGCTACAGTGAAAGTGGTGAAGAATTAGACCACCATTTGATGTGGACACGAAGAAAGAAGTATCATCATCAAGCTTTTGAGCAATCAGAGAATTTCCACCGCATTAACGTACATCTGTCATGTAGCTAAATCCTATAGCCTTCACCAAGTCACCAGCCCACCTTGTGGAAGGTCACCTTCTGATACAAAACCACCGCTTAAACACCTTTCAATCTGACTCAATAGTCAGATTGAAAGGTGTACCTTTTATATCTCAAAGGATCTTGAAATAAATTTACGCAAAAGTGTCGATTGGTGCTGACGGGTCTATTGGGAAAAATAACATCTTCTTTGGGTCACGGTTACGTCCTGCCGGAAGGTAAAAAGGACCTCCTTATCGTTAATAAACCTTGACTGGCTTTTAGCTAAGATCAAACCTTTGTTATACGACTACTTTGCTTATTGGTTCTTCAATAGTACACAATACGCTTTTTAAAGATTGTTATGGCTTAAAGGACTTAGTATCCAGGCCAAAATCATTACAAAAAAAAATCACAAGATCAAAAACATATTTTTTAAATATTGGCGGCCATATTGGTTTTATTGTTGCGGTAATTTTTTGTCGTTTTCTTCTCAATAAACCCTTATTGATATCCATATCACGGGGGTGCATACAAAATAACTAGCTCGCCATCTCCAGGAATCCGTTATATTGGATTTAGAATGATATCTATCATTTAGATAAGCATGCAGTAGGTACTTATCATCTAAACTGAATATATCTTCGAGCTCAATCGGTTCGGTTTTCACACTGATTGATTGGTTTGAAAAATAATTGAGCTCGCAGACATATCTATTCAAGTTGAACTGGTTTTAAAATTGTTTTGAAAAATTATCGCTAAACAAACATAAATATATGTCTGTTGTATTGATTACACTGTTTTCAACTACACTAAAGCTAGAACTACATTAGAAATACGGCATACGTCGACCACGCCTAATTTATACCTACGTAGAATGACGTCACGTGGCGTGGACCTAATGTAGCTCTACGACTCTAGTTGCCATATAAAATGTATGGAGATCGACGTGCCATCGGCGTATGTACTCGAAAAGCCGCTCTTATCTCCGCTTTTAGGCATGCAATTTACTGTTTTTCGGACTAGTGCGGAAAAGAGGAAAGTGGTCTCTTTAGTGATGGTGTGGACCTCTGCTACAATTTATTGTATTTATCGCAACATGTTATCCACAACCGTCTCGAAGAGAGTCCGTATTTTAAAAAAAAAGCTCATTTTTTTTATACGGGGCCCCTGTGGCACTATCTACGCCACTAACTATAAGATAGATCTAGCTACTGCAATAGCTTCGCCGGCGTGATAGTAGAAAATTTATCCCAAGGTAATTTACTTCAGGAATAAAAAGTATTCTATGTACGAAATTCCAACAAAATCCGTTTAACCGATAAAAAAACAGATATTATACACTTACAAACTTTCACCTACTCTCAATCAAGTCAACTAGTAGTCGAGTATGGTATATTCAAAACGATTTACTCATTCCGTTCCCAACAATTAACCTTTCAAATACTCGTATAATCCGCGCCTGCCTTGACTAGCTCCATATAACACATCATTACATTCCCACACTAGGGACCTTTCTCCACTTATAGTCGGAATCAACTGTACCTACGTGGTGTCAGAGCCTTATGTCTAACATAGTGTAGTCACACTTGACTTCGAGAATCCGACGAGTGCAAACTTAACACCTACAATAGTGCCAACTTAACACCTACAATAGTGCCAACTTAACACCTCCAATTATGCCAACCTAATCTTTCCTAATCTCACAGTATGAAACTCTTTCTTAAATTAGTCGACAAATACTGGCAGGATTTTATAAAGAGGTCGTTTCATAACTAACTAGCTTTTGCCCGAGGCCTCGCTTCTAGCAACAGAAAAATGTGATAATGAAGAACCGCTCGACCGATTTTGTGCAAACTTCACATAAAGCATCTACTAAATAGTCCGAACCAAGCCTTAACATTTGATTTGGAAAGGTTAGCCCGTTATTGAGTTATAAAATTATAACGAAAAGTGGTATTGATTGTGATGTGACTTTACATGGTTGTGAACTAAAACATGGTGTGGGGAAACGTTTAATAAAACAAGTTATTTAACAGCTTGTTTTAATTTCAATACCAATTGCGGGAAAATATACATTTTATGACTAAAAACGAGACAACCGTCGTCACTTTATGTGCAATATTTTATCTACACTAATATAATAAAGAGGTAAAGTTTGTTTTTTTGTTTTTTTATTTTTTTGTTTGTAGGAGGTAATCTCTGGAACTAATGGTTCGATTGGAAAAACTGAAGCTATAATATAAAGCTGCTTTACTCCTGAGTGACATAGGCTATAAATTATTTATATGAAACATGGATATTAACCGAGCTATCACAACTTTTGTCTCACAAATTTTCCGCGGACGAAGTCGCGGGCAGAAGCTAGTTTAATAAATTTGCTATACCTTTTTTGTATGATTGTTTGTGTATTTTATTTATTGACCTTAGTTTCCTCATTATAAACAATTCTGCCGTCGTTATTAAGAAAGGCACAACTAACATTTTACAAATGTTGAGAAAATCGAGTTTAAAATATTTTTTGAATTTTGTTAAAAAAATCACGTTTAAAATATGTTTTTCAAAATTGTGAAAATGTAAAAAATTGTGTTTTTTTGGTATGTACACAACGATAGCAATATTATATTTTTAATTTAAATGGATATATTTAATAATTAGCATAATTCTTTTTAACTTAACATAAAAAATAACAAGAAAGGAGCAATATTATGTTGAAAAGGCACATATAACCAAATATGCCTTTTCAATGTAAAATTTTGAGTAAAAAATTTAACATTTTACGACGAAAAGGCATATTTTTTTAATTGTGTCTTTTCATCGTAAATTATTAAAATGAATATATAGGTACAGAAAATATTAGAATTAATTCATCGATAGTAAAAAGGTATAATAAAAGTCACATCATACAATATGCCTTTTTATTGTAATAAAACTTAAAAAATGATGTAGTTGTGCCCTTTAAGCTTATGCTATCTCTGTTTATTTTGCAGCTAAAAATCCACAAAAAATCAGGAAAATAGGCCTTTTTTTCCTGATTCCGAATATATATATAACTCATTTTGACAAAAAATGTTAGTTGTGCCCTTTTTCGGTAGCACGGCAGAATTATTACATTATTAAAATTTCCAGTATTCAAATAAGCGATTCTACTGGGCTGTTAGTCTAGTGGTTGGTGACCCTGGCTGCTATGCCGGAGGTCGTGGATTCTATTCCCACCCATGATAAATGTTTGTGTGATTAGCTTATTGCTATAGCTCATTTGTTCTATGTCTGGGTGTCATTTATCTATAACTACTATCTATAACGACTCGCCCCAGCTTCGCACTGGTACTGATATTGAATATATTATGCATGTATTATACACATAAACCTTCCTCTTGAATCACTCTATCTATTAAAAACCGCATCATAATCCGTTCCGTACCTAATTTTAAAGATCTTAGCATACATCGGGACAACGCAACTTTGTTTTATACTATGTAATGATAATGTATGTACTTAGTAATATATAAGTATGTTTATCAATAGTATAGTACCCATAACATAAGCTCTGCTTAACTTGGGACTAGATGACGTTGTGAGACAGTTGTGGAATAAAAAAAAGAAGCAAATAGCAGAGACTAAACCGACGATCGGAATAAGCAAATACCAGAGACAACTGGCACAATTTACTTGAAGCTCCATAAAATAGCAACAATGACACGTGACGGATTAAAAAAGCACATTCATCAATCTGTCTGCTCGCTGAATGAACAAAAGCAAAAAACTGTCGTAAAAAACTTGGCTGATTTTCTCGTAGCGTTTTCAATTTTTCAACAAATGACAATTTCCATTTTTACAACACATTCTTTCTCTTCTTTTACCTACTACATTTTGTTTTATCATTCTTTATAATTATAATATACGTACGGTCGACTTTAACAATAAATAAATAATTAATAAAACTTTTAATTTCCACGAAAAATTTAATCTACTCGTATATTGTTGTTCATATGTATATTTGATAGATTCAAAATATTTAATCTTATATGGAATTAATATAATATTATTTTTATTGGATAAAATCAACATACTTCGTTACGTTATGATATATTTCTGTTACCCATCGAACCTCAGTAGATTACTACAAAAAAGAAAAAAAAGATTTAAATCTCTTTTTCGTTGATATTTTAAGGAAATATTCAACTTAAGCAAAGCCTGATTATTTGATATCCTACATAAGCTCTCCTAATAGCAAATTTCGTCCAAACCCAGCCGTTTGAGAGTGAAGAATTAAGATACATACAAACTTTTATATTATTATTTTAGTTTGAACTATCGGACAGTTCGGATAAAGTGGTTTTTTGTCATCCGATATCGGCACCTATCACATGCAAAGTTTGTTACCTAGTTCAATTAGATCCAATCTACGTGATATTTCTGGCTGCCTCATTTTTGTTTTTTTATTATTATTATTGTTAGACATCCACCAATCCGCACTGGGCCCGCGTGGTGGATAATGGCCCATTCCCTCTCCTAGAGAGAGGAGGCCTGTGTCCCTGCAGTGGGAACATTAAACAAGTTTTTAATGAAAAAATTTTTTTTCATAACAAGCTTTTATAGCGGTGGTCTATGCTTATATAAATAAAACTCGTCAAGACGATTCACACGAGCCCAAACTCGACATGGTGGTGCCGTTTAATTACAGAGTTCCTATGGCTACCTCGCGATTCCATCATCAGATCAGCTCCATGTCATCATAATATTGCATTGTCATCCGAACTAAACGTGTATACCAAATTTCAGCTCAATCGGAAACCGGGAAGTGGATCAAATTTAAGTTGCAAGATTTGATTACAGAACGACAGACAACGGGACAGGTGAAACTAAATAAAAGCTTGTAAAAAAGGGTGATGATGATGATGATGATGATTATTGTTAGAGTCGCGTTTGATTATATCTTACCTGATGGTACTCACCATCCCTTGATGACGTGGTTGCCTAAAAATAACCTATTCACTCTTAACATAACTGCGGCCAACCCGAGGTGCATTTTCATACAACCGCTCTTACGTGATTATGATGTTATGACACATATTTCTTCAGATATTTTGGATACACAGACATCTGGTAGATATTATCTAGGCTTCTATAGAAATCACAACATAAATTTGTGTTGCTAAAGCAATCTTCATCAAGCAAATGTGATGTTTGATGCAAAAGTAACGCTAAAAAAAGAGATAACACCTGAAAACTCTGTTGGCATTCAGTAATTCAACGATTTACTCGAATGTTTCTCAAAATTTGTTTTAGGAAATACGTGTTTTAAGATTTGAAAAAAATAAATAATAACAATTACAATGTCGATTAAATGCGCTAGGCTTCTATAGAAGTACTTTTTTATATTTTTAATATAGGAGTATATTATGGAGAGTCAAAGTTCACGTAAAATAGCAGATATTCAGATGTTTTTACTCGATTACTCTTACACAAATTGGATTGAATCTTCATTGGATGATTTTTACCTACCACAAAAAATGAGTAAATGGATGACAAAGCAGTAAGTATATACAATATCTTGCGACATTCACGGCGGATGTTATAAAGTTTACGATCCTTTGCCCACAACTTTCGGCACCAAACACTTCGAACTGACGTCGCGACGCTAACAAACTTTTAAATGACATAGTGACAAAATAATCCTGTTACTCATTTATTTTGTTACGTGGTTAGATTAGACTTCATAAGTTTAAAGTGCTTCCTCGAGATCCTTCATAAACATCATTATTTTAGATAGTTTCTAGAGCGCTAGCTAGCGTTACTAATTCTTTCTTTGTTTATATAAAACCTAAAATAAAAAAAAAAAATTACTACGGTACGGTACGGTACTACGGTGAGTATTGTGTAACACGAATGAGTACAGGTCGGAATTTGATCACCGTAGGTGGAGACTTGTGGACGACGAGCAATGGGCAGCTCGCCGTCTCATAAGCCAAATAAAAGAGGACCTATAGGATCGATGTCTTTTAGGGATGAAGGACTATTTGACAGAGTGACGTTGACTTAGAACGCAAAGGACATGTAAAGGACACAGGTGAACTTTTTCAGGAAAAGTCTGACAAGCTCTCTTCTTTTAGCGACGAGAGATTGATAATGACTCACCCCGAATTGATCACTTTCGGTTAACTAACATATATTTATAATAACTATATGAAGATCAATCCCCAGAAACTTCATCTCACTAGAGCTGCATTGTAGCTGCATTTAAAAGCAAACTTAATTTTACAGAGCATCCAAATTATCACACAAAAAAACAACCAAACTGAAATAAATGACATAATAAAGAGAGTAAACCAAAGTATAAAATCACTTAAAAAACTAAACAAAAACAGACTTTTAATCCTCTCACAAAAAAACATAAACTCAACGGGTCAACACAACCCTAAACTTTTCAAGAGAAAAAAATTGTAACCCTAACAAAAGTTTTCCATTTCGTAACAAAGGGTAGGCCAGTCATTGTTTTCATATAAACGCCAGCAAATATTTGAGGATATAAATCATACGGAGGGAATATTATCAATGAACGGAGGGATCAAACCTGAGAGGGTGTGTGACTGACGGGCACCACTCGAACCTCGAGACTTGCTGAGATTTCAATATCCAGCCTCCGTCGCATTGCTCCATATTACGACCAAGTAAATTTACCGAACTTTCCCGTACGCAGTGCAAAAATCGCGTGGCATAGGTGAAAAAACTCTTATAATATTACACCTTCGTGTACCTGAAGGTATATTGAGGGATTTATCTGACGAAAAATATTAAAGGAAAGCTAGTGAAAGACGTGTTTTTCCCGTATTGTTTAACTATCTGAAGACTTGACTCTTTACTACCGTAATCAAACAAAACGCAGTAGTAAAAACAGAATAGCATGAATGCTCAACATTTCGGATAACATCCCTTCTACTGTGATAGTCGTAATTTCCGAGTCCCGCCTTATTTCATGTACCTAATCCAAGATAAACCTACCAATAAACGTAGAGTCTGTGAGTCGAGCATCCACGAGATATATATATATATTCCTCAGAGGGCAATCTTGAAGAAAGGTTGGCCGCAAGGCGTTCTTAAGCCTCTCACAATCAAATTTAGCTGCATCGCGGCCGGGTTAATCGAGGATTAGGTAAATTGGCCCGGATACACTGATGGGAAAATCTCCCTTCACTTTCCAACGTTGATAAATAATGTAATTAACATCTTTAGGATAACGACATCGTATATTTATGCGTATTTTATTGCTGCCAGTTCATTATTACAACTTTCTTATAACTTCAATTATTGTGTTTTCTATTCTCAGTATTTTTTAGAAGTCTGTCTAATGAGTGACTGTCTCCTTCCGCTATATTAAAAACATAGCAAACATGAGACATACATTATCGATCTCATTGCACAATTTCAATACGGATGTTTACTCTGAAATCTAAAATTTACGAACCCTATTGGTTAATCTTTAATTTAGGTACACAAGGTCAAGTTCAATTGTTTGAATTCTTCGTCTCGTAGGAAACTGACGGCCTCATAACGTCTCGCCCCGTACCGCCATGCACCACATACTGCATGAACTTAAAGGTAACAGATGACATGTTGTCAAACGGAGTGTAGCCAAATGAAGGTCTCGCTCAAGGTGACGCAGCCAATGAAAATTTAATGCAAGGTCGACTCAGTGCTTACGTAGCCACAATCAACTTGTCAGCCTTTGAAATATGATGATGTGACGCCGCCCTTGCCTCGTTAAACTTCCTTCTCAAGTAGAAAATCTACTCAGTCAGTGTAAAGCTTGAACCAGACGGCGGTCATAAACTGAAAGATACGCGTCAAACATGTCGTACTACACCAGTAACAGTTTGTTTCCTACGACTGTACCCATACCGAACGGGTTTCCTGTTCAGATGAATGAGAGGCCGAAAAATAAGATCATTTTCTTGGATGTTACGCCTGTTCGAACGCCTGTAAAACACATTCCGTCGAATGCGGTAGCTCCACAGAGAAATAATTTTGTAGAGCCAGTTATATCTAATGATATTATCTATGAGAATATCAAGCCAGTGTTTACTTTGCTGAGGGTGATGGGGGTTTTGCCGATTACCAGGCCGACGCCCTGTGTTTCCCAGTTCCAGATAGCATCATCCTCGATGCTGTACTCTATCCTCGTTTTCTGTTCGCTGGTCAGCTACGTACTTTACCTATCCTTGTACAAGGTCCAGATTTTAAAAACAGCTGAAGGCAAGTTTGAGGAGGCCGTCATTGAATATCTTTTCACGGTGTATTTGTTCCCAATTATTGCGGTGCCGATCTTGTGGTACGAAACTAGGAAAATCGCGGACGTTCTCAACGGATGGGTTGATTTCGAGGTAAGGTTTTTTATTAATTAAAAGTATTTTTTTTTATCTAAGTGCATATATATATCTCATCCTTTTTTTAGAAGGGAAATTATCCAATCACTTTTTCCGCACTAAGGTGGTGCGAGTCAGACTTTTACAGACTAAAATACACTCCTATGTTCCTTTTTATCTTCGTACCACAACCTGAACCTATGGTCCCAGCTGGGCCCCTACAGTAATGTATCGCACCCTTACGAACTCGGTACGGGATGCTGTTTAAAGTATAAAATAAGATCCATTCATTAATGAAGGAATTTAAAAACTGTGGCCCTAAGCTGGGTACAATGGAAGAATTGGAGGGCGGGCTTTAGTTCAACATTGGAGCAGTATAAGCTAGACATAATCTTACACTACTAAAACTTTACTTTAGTGTTAGATCTTTAAGTGAAGAGTGAATTAGGTTTCTTCTATGTCACCGCACTATATCGTCGACGACATTGTTGCTTTCCGTCAGGAAAGATAGTGGTGTGTGGCTGTGGAAGTGGTCAAGCGCGAACCTAACAGCAATGAAAAAAAAGACAGCCCATTTATCAAGGAAGACTATAGGCTATACCATCAAGCCCCATAGGAGCAGTTAGCTAACACGTAATCATTTTTGGTGCGGTGATATTTTATAATGTAAATACACTCGAATGCTTAGTTAGTTCTTAGATAAAAAATTACTATTAAATATATGGCGTCTTCAAATTACTGAAGTTCCTTTACAGATGTGAACAACATGACGTATAGTTTATTCATGGCGTAAATTCGCGCGTGAATTCACGGCACTAATCTTAAGGAGCCGCCAATAGATACTAAGAATTATTATTAACTTTGTGTAATATTATGGTTTCCCAAAGAAATATATAAATTTTAAGTTTTACTTTATCATAGGTTGTCTACAGCCAGCTCTCAGGCCGCACACTCCCAGTGAAGTTGTACAAGAAAGCCCTAGCCATCGCGGTCATCATACCGATCCTGTCCACCACGACGGTCATCGTGACCCACGTCACGATGGTGCACTTTAAGCCCTTACAACTGGTACCCTACGTGTTCCTGGAGATTCTGATGTACATGCTCGGTGGGTACTGGTACCTGCTATGCGAGACACTGAGCCTCTGTGCTAATATTTTGGCTGAGGATTTCCAAAGCGTAAGTATATCTAGATATAGACTATACAGATATTGCTAGATCTTTAGTTTTTTTTTTTATTTAAGACGGGTAAAAATCATCCAATGATAAATTCTGCCTTTGGGCGGTTCGGGAAATAGTGTCTGACTTTTACTGACTAAACGACCCACCCTATTCCTTATTTGCCGTTCATACCAGAGCTGAGCCTTTCCTTTAGAAGTAAACCCTTGGCGCCGGCAGGAGGTCATAGATTTGCTGAAACTTGGTTACCTACTTTTGTCAGTTGTATTTTTAATACTACACACTCTCTGATTTCATTTCACCGTATGTGGCCTTTAAAAAGAAATCAAAAATATTTTTAATCAAAAATAACTCAAAAATCATTTCCTATGAGTATAAAAGAAATCATCAAAAACCTTCTCCCACTTTAGGATGGAGAAAGAGTATGTGTCTGACTTTAACTGACTACCCACTACCCACCTTCAATTTTTAGTTGCGCTTTCAAAAATTCTGAGTAATAACAATATAATTTTCTCATTGTTAATTTTGTTCACAGTTACAGATGTCCCTCATTTTTGAGGTCATTTACTTATTTTTTCACCAATACTATCTCCCTAAACTGAATCCTATAACTATAACTCTAAAGCTCAATTTCTTTCAGGCTCTCCGCCACATTGGGCCTGCAGGCAAAGTCGCGGAGTACCGTGCCTTATGGCTTCGCCTCAGCAAGCTCTCTCGCGACACGGGCATCGCCAACTGCTACACATTTACCTTCGTCAACCTGTACCTTTTCCTCATCATAACCCTCTCCATCTACGGGCTGCTCAGTCAGATCTCCGAAGGTTTTGGTATCAAGGACATCGGCCTCGCATTGACGGCACTCTGCAGTATTTTTCTACTGTTCTTCATTTGCGACGAAGCTCATTATGCGTCTCATAATGTAAGTAACTTTGTGTACCATAGAATTGCTGTATAAACGCCAAGTATTCTGTTATATGCAATGGTAGGTGTTTTACTATGTGTAAAATCATCAAATTACTTCTTTACTTCTGGGTGGAGGAACAGAATATGAACAATCTCTCGAACAATCTCTCAGTATAAGTACCCGCGCGCATGTTCGTGCGGACACCCATCGCATGTCGTCGCGCAAGTGTAGTCTGCGACGGTCCCAGTAGCGTAAACCGAATTTATAACCTGCACAATGTCACCAGTTCAACTTAAACAGTGTGCATGTAGTCATATCAATGGAGAACTTTAACGTATTGTTACGTAGTAAAAAGGACTCGGGGCGGGGGACAGTTCGGCATTTTTGGGGACGGGGCACTTTTCTATGGTACCGTGCGGACTTTCCACAGAGTTGGCCCTAAACGCCTGGCGTTGGTTGACACGTCCACGCCACGTGAGCACGTCAGCATGGCGTTTACGCAGCTTATTTCACCGGATCGGATAGGATTTTTTTTCCTATTTTTAACCGACTTCAAAAAATTATTACATCTAAAAATTATTACATAAGTTATCTCATTATTGTTCTCACAGGTACGAACGAACTTCCAAAAGAAGCTGTTAATGGTGGAGTTATCCTGGATGAACACGGATGCCCAAACCGAAGTGAACATGTTCCTACGCGCTACCGAGATGAATCCTTCACAGATTAGCCTAGGAGGGTTCTTCAATGTCAACAGGACTCTCTTTAAATCAGTACGTACCACTATTTTAAATCAAGTAGGGCACATTACCGACTGGGACATGTTTATGTCCCAGTCGGTAATGTGCCCTACTTGTAAAACTAAGACAGATATTTAAAATTAGGTTCTTATTCAGTGATACTAGTGTAAAGTATGTAAAAAGTATCACAACATTGGTGTAAACTATACAATGCAAGTTTAAATTTCGATCTATACATTAGATCACTTTACATGCAAGTGCACAATTAAGACATGCATATAAATTGATCTAATGAGCACATCCACGACTAATCCTGGTGCGACACCAACCCGCACTGGGCCCGCGTGGTGGATTATGGCCCATTCCCTCTCCTAGAGAGGAGGCCTGTGTCCCAGCAGTGGGAACATTAAAAAGGCTGATGATGATGATGATGATGACTCAGTCGCAAACACGTGACCCTGGCAAATAGGACGCTTAAACCCTCGTAGATCCCATCCGACGCTGGTGCGCTAAATTGTAGGAACCATTTCTGCAACGAGCCTTTTTTTTACCCCTGAGTTTGTTTCGGTGTTTCTTCTCAGGGTAGTCAGCTAGGAAACACCGGAATTATATAGTTTAAACTGACAAACAAAATTGACATGTAAAAGTATTTTGGAAAACCTATTTGCGAAAATAAATATCATTTACTTTCATTCTGATACGTCCAAGGCACCATAACCTCCTTTGAACTTTATTTCATGAAATATTCACTAAGACATGTTCAAGTTGACGGTCTTTCATTGACTCGTTCAAGGGCTCCAAGGGCACAAGTCAACGGTCTAGAAGCCTTGTAGCTTGCACTTTTACACGCTTCGATTGTCCTCACTCTTGAAGTCGAACAATCCAATTAGTCATCACTATAATTTTACCTACTACGAGGTTCTATTGGGACCGCAGTAAATATGGAGAGCGATAGTAGAATTTATTCCTTTGAATTAAATATTTTTATACTTTCACCGGACGGTGGTTTAATTTAATTTTCAGTTGATACTTCGTCTATGTATTAATAAGTACCTAGGTATGCAAACCTTCCCCTTGAATCACTCTATGTAATAAAAAAAAACTCATCAAAATCCGTTTCGTAGTTTTATAGATCTAAGCATACATACTGGACTTTGTTTAATACTATGTAATGATGTCCACTGGGAATCAATTTACGGATAATTAATTAATTAAATTAATAAATCCAGCCCACAACCTCCAACTGATTCGGATATCAAACCGGCTGTTCGTAAATTTTTAAACCGTTCCTTAATTCGCATGAGTCTTCAAAACAGCCAGTATTCTTTTTTGTTTGTGAACCACGAAGGACTTATGTAGGCTTACATAAGACCTTCATGGTCTTGAATTACCATTATAAAAAAAGTTTTAATATAAATCTGTCCGTTACAGCTACTGGCAACGATGGTGACATACCTAGTAGTGCTGTTGCAATTCCAAATCAGTATTCCTGACGAGTCTCAGAACCAAGATGAAGAATACGAAGCACCTTTGAACATCACCAGCGCTACCACCGAAGCAATGACAACCACTACAACAGTCATGACAACAATTCTGACCACGCTTGCCAAAAAGAAGCGGAAACATTAGATTTAAATCTAACTTATTTTTTTTTTATATCTTTACTTAACTTTTACTAAATACAGGTTCGTTTTGGCTTATTAGAATTTAATCTACCTATAAGAAAATTGAGTCGCTTCATTAGGTAAATATACATATTTTTCTGAGTAAGTAGAATTATATCTGTGTCAAAATTATTATTTCTTACAAGAAATTTTTTATCCTTTAAAAAATCATCATTTAGATCCTAATATTTTTTTTTTCTAAATGTCTCTATTTCAAATACATAAAAATAATTATTTTATCATCAGCTCATCAAGTTTATTGTAATAAAATTTCATACACAAAATCTTTGTTTACATTATTTAAAACAAACAGGTGTTTAGTATGCACAACAAAAACTCTTTTTTTAAGTGAGAAACCGTCAAATGCCTTCTTCCTCTCAATCCTCTCTAGGGTGGGGCAAGAGGACTTGTTAGTATTACACTTCTACGTGTATCTTCATTTGCCCTTTTTCGTTCTAGTGCACAGTAAAGTCCTTCCAACATTCCCACAGCCCAAAAGATGAAACCTGACCATGGGCAGTTGCCCCTCCCTCGGGCTTGAGTTCAGCTGGGCCCACGCTTACATCCGCAACGAGGGTGCCCACACCGGTGCTCCATAAAGGACCATGGACCGGAAGATGCCTGCGCGGCGTAGAGCCTCCGGCAGAAGGCGTCATATACCTTTTTGCTGGAACCCAAAATGATGCTTTGAAAATAGCTATTCTATACCTAATTAAAGAATTTATATAAAAGATTACCTAATATAATCTACGTTTATATATTTATTATTTGACTGAGCTTATAAAAAATCTAGTTTGCCCCTCCCTAGCCCAGAATCTGGGTACGCCCGTGACCCTCACCCTGGATGATCAAGTTGCCACAGTGAAATGTATACAAAAACAAACTCAATCTCATCTATTTATATTTTTATTGTTTATTTTAAAGTTTTTCAACTATATCCGACTAAACTGAGCTTCTTCTTTTTTTAATTATAATAGGGTCACCTAATCTATACTAATATTATAAAGCTGAAGAGTTTGTTTGTTTGTTTGTTTGTTTGTTTGAACGCGCTAATCTCAGGAACTACTGGTTCGAATTGAAAAATTCTTTTTGTGTTGAATAGATCATTTATCGAGGAAGGCTTTAGGCTATATAACATCACGCTGCGACTTATAGGAGCGAAAAAACAATGGAAAATGTGGAAAAAACGGGGGAAAATATTCATCTTTGAGGGCTTCCGTTGCGTGCGCTGCGAAAACGGTAGAAGATACCAAAAAAATATGTACTAAAGAATTATTCCTCTTAAAATTATCTAAAAAAATGTCCGCGACAGTATATGTCTATCTTTTAAGATTAACTCACTAGAACCGTTTTTATGGGAATCAAATTTGGCCGAAATTAATGCATTATTAGCAATTATTTGTTAGAGTTGTATCAACATAGTAATATTAAACTTTATCCAAATAAATGTGTTGTTGATTAAGAGTATGTAATTGTAAAAAAAATTGTCTTTGACATCACTTATTTTCAATGAAGATCTTAGAAGATATTACAGTTTTAAAATAACTCCGAAATAAAATTCACACGCGCCGCATGATGTGCAAAATAATTATGACGCTGCGCCTGGCCGGCGGGCGAGAGGAGGGGTTGCTTGCGGGCGGCGCAGAGGGGTTTTTTTATGGTAGGTAAAAATCATCCAATGACGAATCCCGCTCTTGGGTGGAGCGGGAAACAGTGTCAGACTCTTACCGACTAAACAGCCTATCCCGTTCCTCCCTTGCCTTATTCCTAGAGCCCCGGTATAACGCTTTCGCACCAACCCTCGGCTGCAGGAGGGTTCGACCCTGAAGGGCCCCACAGTTTGCTGACAACACCTTGAGGCGCGCGGGAGCAGTACGCCGTCGACGACTTGGTCTCGGTCTGAACTATTACCAGAAAACCGGACGGCGAGCTACCCATTGCTCACCGTCCGCAAGCCAGCGTCTACAGTGGCCGGATATCGGCGGGATCGCGGCGGCAACGGCTACGGTGAGGGCGCTGTTGCCCTTGCTTTATGCGGTCGGCCTTCTCCTTTACGAGCATTACTGCTTCGCAGAAGAAGGCGACCGCCTGCCATTCTTCTTCGCTGCGGACCATGGCCTGAACTAAGGCCCAGCGCGAGAGGTCGCCGCCGCCGATCACCCCCACGAGGACACGGCGATGCTCAAGCTCAAGATTCCCAAGCAGGGCACACCTCCACCGGGCTCACCTCATAGTGGCGACACCCGGACGTCTCTTCCGCACGAATCTGGCGCAGGAATCTCCTGAACTTCCCACGACCAGTGAGAACCTGCGTCATGCGGAAGGTGAGGACGCCGTGATGTCTATCCAACCACGCCTTAAAGAGGAGACTTACTGCCGACATTATGGCGTGCCCAAGGGGGGGTGTAGCTCTATGAAGTACTTTTAGATAATTATGTTCTTTTAAAAACTAAATTGTCTGAAATAATAACAGAAATTGACACGGGCAAAGTCCTGGGTAACAGCTATATAATTTATAAAGCCGAGGTTGTTTGCAAAAATAAATATGATGCCCAAAATAACTATTCCACGCGGACGAAGTCGCGGGCACAGCTAGTATTAGGTATAATTGGAAAAAAAAAGATAAATAAATGATAAATGATATTTATTTTTGTAAATAGGTTTTTCACAACACTTTTACACGTCATTTTTGTTTTTTTTGTCAGTTTAAACTAGATGAGTCCGGTGTTTCCTAGCTGACTACCCTGAGAAGAAACACCGAAACAAACTCAGGGGCAAGAATATTTTTTTTTCATTTCTACGTGTCAAATTGCCAATATATTATTTAAAAAGATTATATTGTTGTTTCCAGATAAACTCACGTCACTGAGTCACTAAACATTAAATCACCCATTTTAATTACCAAAAAATCTAAAAAGTAAGTTTGCAGGAAGTGCTATGAGTAGGCCGCTTTATCAAATCCTACCATATTACTAAAAGTCTTCTCTCTATGAAAATGACACACAATTTGTCTATGGCGTCTATGACGTGACGTTTCTGTTTATTATCTGTTACGAGCGTTATGTATTGAGAGAATTTTCCGGACTTTTTACTGTTTCTCGAAGTTATTCATTTTCCTACTGAGACAAAAGAAAGGTAAAACGCTAAATCGTAAGTGAAATCCTTGAAATTAACTCAAAATGGTCGACTATAGCAAGTGGAAAGACATAGAAGTAAGTACTTACGCCATACCATTCGAAATTAGCTCCACCGTTGTTTATACTCCTACGTTAACCTGGATTGACAACCCATTTTAGATATCCGATGATGAAGATGAGACCCACCCTAACATCGACACACCTTCGCTGTTTCGCTGGCGGCACCAAGCACGAGTCGAGCGCATGGAGGAGCGGCGTAAAGAGCGAGAAGAATTTCTTCAAAAGAAGAACGAAAACATCAGGATGATAAACGAAACTAAGAAAAAAATTAGTGAAGCGGGCCCCGATAGTCCGGACCTTGATTCTTTAAAAAAAGCGTTGGCTGATCTAGAAAAAGAAGAGAAGCAAATAAAACAAAAGGAAGAAGATCTCAAGAAGAAAGAGCGACAGACTCCGTGGAACGTGGACACGATCAGTGAGCCTGGCTTCACCAAGACCGTCATCAACACCAAGCCTCCCAGGCCTAAAGATGAGAACTTGACTGAGGAGGAGAAAGAAGCTAAGATGAAGAAGTTCATCAAAGAAAATGAGAAACTACTAAAGCAGTTTGGTATGCTGCGCAAGTATGATGACTCACGAGCATTCCTTCAGGAACACAGCCAGCTGTGTTGTGAGGAGACGGCAAACTATCTCGTCATCTGGTGCATCAACTTGGAAATGGAAGAGGTCTGTAGTATTCTACATTTGTGCATTGTAAAGTTGTTTTCTTATCAAAATACTTGTAATCTGTGTTATTTTGTTTTTGTTTCTGCATTTCAAGCTTCTTTATTTATTTTGTCTTATTGTTTGTTTTCAGAAACATGACCTGATGGCTCATGTAGCTCACCAAACCATCTGCATGCAGTACATACTGGAGTTGTCAAAACAACTGGATGTGGACCCCAGGGCTTGTATCAGCTCTTTCTTCTCAAAGTAAACAAACTAATTATTATTATTTATTATGTGATTATATTATATAAATATTATTGAGAACAATTTTTAAAATATATCACATTTTACAGGATCCAAATTGCAGAGAAAACATACAAAGACTCGTTTGATGATGAATTGGAGCAATTCAAGGCAAGGATCAAGAAGCGAGCTGCTGAGAAAATTGCAGAGGCCATCAGAGAGCAGGAAGAAGAGGAACGTAAGGCCAGGCTGGGACCCGGCGGACTGGACCCAGTTGAAGTTTACGAGGAGCTTCCTGATGTAAGTTGCTTCGATTTATTTAACTACAAGTATGAAGAAACTTATTGCTAAGACAGAATATGATGCAAATATGCCACTTTTATTTACTAATCAAGTGAACAATATGATTACAGGAATTGAAGAAATGCTTTGATGCCCAAGATGTGCCATTGCTACAAGCAACAATTGCTAAAATGCCAGAGCAAGAAGCCATATACTACATGAAGAGGTGTGTGGATGCAGGACTGTGGGTTCCTGGCAAGAATAGTGATGATGAACCTACCATGAAGGATAATACTGCAAGCTCATCCCAGCCAGCCGGTGATGCTCCAGCCCCCACTTCCTCAGCAAGTACTGATGATGTTGACTGAAACACAATCAAAGCCTGCTAGTATTTAGGCTTAAGTCTGCTGAAGATAATTGAAATGCTAGAACCAGAATGTTGGCATTTTCCATTATGACATATGGATATTTAGATTAAGTTTATGTTATATAGTATTAATTTTGTATCTTCAAATTATAAGTGAGCTCTGAGAATGCATCATGCTAGTTGTGTTGGATGTCACAAGGAATGAAATGTTTTGTTAACTGCTGCCATGAATACTACACCGTCACCGCAACAATTTTATTTAAAATCTCTAAGTGCTGTTATTAATATTCTTTTCATGTATTGTACAATAATTTACTAACAGCAAAAAAATAGTCCATGTGAGATTTTACAATATATGATATATATCTCTAAAATTGTTTTACTTATTTCTTCCCATGTCTTTTATGACAAATATTCTCTTTTACACGTAATCAAGATCAATATATTATATATATTTATTTGCCCTTGAGGTTGGAACTCTCATTGGAGCCTGTCTTTTTTTATGGTAGGTAAAAATCATCGAATGACGAATCCCACTCTTGGGTGGAGCGGGAAACAGTGTCAGACTTTTGCTGACTAAAGAACCTACCCCATACCTTCCTTGCCTTATTCCCAGAGCCCCGGTGTAACGCTTTCGCACCAACCCTCAGCTCCGGGAGGCTTCGACCCTGTAGGGCCCCTACGGTTTGCTGACAACTCCTTGAGGCGCGCCGTCGACGACATCTCGTGTATAGTTTGTGATGGTCCTCCAGTCCCTGTAGCAAAAAGCGAATCATTGCCTGCCTGTGTGCAGTGCCTCTAGCACAGAGTACATTGAATATACCGCCTCTAGTTTTCATGTAGTCGTACAGATGTAAAACTTTAATGTATTATTAGGTAGCCAAATGGGGCTCGGGGTTGCCCGCGACAAGTTCCTGTGCGGCAAGTCCGGACACAGCACTTCTATGGAACCACGCTGGTTCCCGCTTGACGTAACGTTTACCCTGATTGTTCAGCCAGGTACCTACTGCTGAAAGGAACATTTAAAAGTGCGGGCGCGCGAATCGAATATTCGTGCGCCCAAGGTGTCCTCACTAGGAATTCCATTACAATACATGATTAGACGACAAATTCATTAAGTATTGCATTGTGACATTATCTCCTTTTTATTACAGCAGTATCTCCTGGCTTACTATTGCAAAGCTATATTCGCACTGACGAGGGGTTTGTCCTAAAGACTTTCTGAAGGTGCCAATCACCAAGAGCTCAGTAGGCAGTTCGTTTCACTAGGTAAGTTCTCGCGAAAAGACGCTCACGACACTACCAATACGAGCCGCCTGACTGTGCATAAGCACCATTTTAGTAGGTTACTAAACCTAGCTAACAATCCCTAGGTACCATCTCACTACTAATACCCATATTCTAATTCCACAATCAAATTTAACGTCTTCCAACAACATCGTCGTCTGTAAAAACGTCCTATGGCTTGCAACAGATGGTAAACGTCGCGTCAATGTTACTGTGATTACCACGCACAACAATGGGTAGGTACGTGATAATCAGCACGATCCTTACATGACTTAGCTGCGAGTTCCAACGAAATTAACAGAAATATAGGTACAAACTGGGTGAGCAGGAACAACTGCTTTTTCTCATTGATACATACCTACATCATCAAACTCTTTAATGTACCTACTGCTGGGACACAGGCCTCCTCTCTAGGAGAGGGAATGGGCCATAATCCACCACGCGGGCAAAGTGCGGATTGGTGGATGTCACGCGTCTTTGAATTTTAGGTTCTAGGACATGACGATTTCCTCACGATGTTTTCCTTCACCGTTTTTGAGAGCAGTGGTGCTGAAATAAATTACACAAAATAATGCGCCTGGCTGAGTTTGATCCCGCGACCTACCACTCGAAGTCAGGGCAGTTACCACTCGACCATCGCTACTCTGTCGGGGCCGTTACTACCACTCGGCCGACCGCAATCGCAACGATAAATGTATTGAGGGTGCCACCGGCTACTAAACCACTATTTTATATAGATTTATTTGAAGGGATTAAAATGTATGACTACCCCACAGCTTTTCGTTTTCGAGTCCTCTGGTAAGATCTGCTCCATTAGGTACTCAAATTTACAAGTACCTTCCAATTTCTAATTATTGTCAGTCATTTGTGCCAGATAATCTCCGAAACGGCTGAACCAATTTTGACGGGACTTTCGCGGATAGTTAAGAAAAGCCTTTGTAGCCTGACGCAAAGCCCAAGGGCTACATAGTTTTAATAACAAAACAAACCTGTGCTTGTCTGATTTGTATAAGCTGTGTGGTATATAATTTGTTTATAACAGATTACACAGCTATTTTCCTATCTCATATATCATGTAATCTTCTTATCGGTTTGCGTAAACTCAGTAGCCAAGCGCACTAAGAACAAAGGGACATTATGTAAAATAAAAGAATGGATCTTTTTTTAAACTTGTACTTTTTATATAACAAAACTACAATAGGTGTATGAGAGAGGACGCGGCGGGGACGCTACGTGAGCACATGCGGTGGTAGTTGCGGCCGCCCCTCCAACTTGCTGTAGTCCAAGTGGAATTCCTTCGCCACCTGGTGACAAATATCATCATGGTTACATAGAATAAAAAACAACATAAATAGGAAATGGATGAAAATCAGCATCAATTGCAGCTTACAAAAGAGCGCCAAAAAATGCCGTAGGATAAAAAGATGAGCACATCGCTAGTAGCTGAGGAAGTAACAATAAAATTCGCAATTGCTATACTTAACTAGTAAAAGATCGAACTTAATAGATCAGTAAAAACTAGATGGAAAGGCTCTCTTAAAAACTATTAGTGCTTGATGAGATGCGGCGCGTTAGGCGGTTGTCGTACATTGCCATATGCTTGTGTTTGCGCGTGCGATGACGCGCCCCGCTGCTGTAATTTATGACGAACGCCCATCGCGTCGCACATCGCGCCACGTGTCCGTAAACAAGCAATTACCTTTCCATTAAGCTCAGACAGCTTACTGCAAAGGCGTGTGGTGCCTACAAATACATATTCATGCTTTTGTTTGCATATTTTTAGTAGTTAGTTGTTTTTTATGGTATGCGCCATACTCTTGCGCAAGTAAATGTTTTTTCTTTCTTTTCGTTTTTAACCGCTTACATCGGAATGGTCCGTCAAGTATTTTCGTGTCATATTCGCTAGGATAGTCTGTTTCCAACCTCCATTGGTGTCCGAAGAGCTGACTCGATAAGTATTTGATCGTAGATATACCCGAAGTAGACGGTTAATAGGTGATTTATAGCATAATTGTCATGCTACATGCATATAGTATAAATCTAAATAAACGCCAATAGTACCTTACGCCAGTTGTGCGCATCGAAGAAGTAATAGGTGCCACGCTCGTATGTTGAGGTTTTCTCCACCATAGGCATACCGGGCGCTTGAGAGATCCACACCTTTTCCTCCATGTGATACCGCCATTCTCGGTTATAGCTGGAACAAAAAATGAAAAAATTATTCATCATGTAAAGATGAATCACCTAGCATCCTGGTTGGGTTAATTTAGTGACAATATAGTTCGTTTTTTAATCCTAGACTACGATTTGACAACTTAAAATGTCAAACTCCAGAAAATTGGGAACATTTATTTCTAGAGTGCGACATTCTGATTTGTCAAATCGTAGTCTAGAATTAAAAAACGAACTATAGCACTTTTATGAAATAGTAATCAGATGCTTGTCGTAAATTATCACTTCATTTTGTATGTCTTTGAAGCATTTCAGTATCCAATAACAATGCAGCTTTTATGAACGCATATTGCTTTGCATTGTTACCTAATATTATGTACCCAAATATGATTTAAACCTAGCTAGCCTTTAGTTTAAAATAATTAGCGTATTTAGAAGGATTAGTCGCAGGTCAGTGTAGTAAACACGAAACCCATAAAAACACGTTTTTGAAGCTAGTCGAGTGGCGATCTACTTCTCTTGCGCCGGCGACGCCGCTACCCGTCACCGGTAAGGAGCATAGGGCAGCAGACGGATGGGCATCCCTCCACCTGTCGATCGTCAGAGCATTGTTGAACATGTCGAAACGTTGACAGGTGAGTTTTAAGCATTTTATTCTTATTAATAAGTTATACAGCTTGATGATTACGATTATAAGTTTTTCTGATGCTTTTAGGGGGGCCCATTTTTGTAAAAATTTCACAAAGGTTTGTAATGCTCAGATTTTATCTAACCTGCCTTTTGGACGGTGGGAAATTTCCATCAATCTCTCTCATTGTCCCACTCTAGGATTGACAAGGGTGTGTCAGAATTTTACTGAGCATACCCACACCACACCCACCTGTGTTCACCTTCAGTTGCCGTTCAAGGGCCACAGGACAATTTATCCCTCTTAGTTTTTTTTATATTCTGATTTAACTACAGTTAAACACATGAACTTAATTCCATGATAATAAAACTTGTTGCTATGACTGACTATGGTTATAAATTATAAAATAAAACTATATGAATACAATAAGATTGACTCACAGTTCGGCTGCAGCTGCGATTTGCAGCACGTCACCCACGAAACAGTAGAACAAATAAAACAAGAGGTCTTCCTTATATCGACTGAGTCGTAGAGGCGCCAACTTTTCTCTAATTGAGCCATTAATTAGATATTCTGGAGGCACGTGATAGTCCATATCCTGTGGTCTGAAACAAATTACAAGTCTATCAAATAATATATTCAACATCCATGTTGGTTTTGATACAAGAAGTGAAATATAGCTTTCTTTATACTCTGTTTAACACAGAAAAAAGGTGAGGTTGCATAATTCAACTATTAGCCTAACTAATAATATCTATCTATGTATATAAAAGAAAGTCGGGTTTGTTACAACACTTATAACTCGAGATCGGCTGAACAGATTTAGCTGAAAATTGGCAGGGAGGTAGTTTAGAGCCAGGAGAATGACATAGGATACTTTTTTATTCCTTTTTTTTTAGAGTAGGGTAGAGTAAAGTAGAGTAGGGTAAAGTAGGGTAGAGTAGGGTAGAGTAGAGTAGAATAATCTGTTGCCGGAAGCGAAGCCGCGGGCAAAAGCTAGTGTACATATAAATTATAAATGTATTGAATGTAACTTAATTTAACATGTCTCACATCTTAATAGCTGAATTTGGATGAAACTTGGCTCTCAAGAAGACCATTTCCTAGTATGGAATGGATCTTATTTTATCCTTGGATGTTTCTTTAAAAAGTTTTCACGTAAATGATGCCTCTGACAGAGGTTAGTATTAAGATAATTTACCTGCAAGGCGTGTCCGCCCAAGGGCCAGCAAAGGTGAGATAGAGGTTGTCTGGTGAATTTAAGTTCAGTCCGAGCGCGGTGAGATCCTGACCTAACGCCAGCGACACTAAACTGGGATCCGACTCCGCCGCGCGAATAAACGTCAACAGTCCCACGATACCAAACTGATTCGGTATCATCGTCTCTGGTATATTCGTTACTTTACCTAAAAAATTACAAATTCATATTAATATACTGTCAGAACAAAGATACTACTTCTAATGGAATATTATCTGGACTATATATTAAAACTGCTACACTGCTATAACGACGAATGCATGCATTTTAATATATTTCCAGCACTTATTTAGTATACACACCGTAGAATTCCGTATGTGCTCCTTGACTGATAACTTTAGGGACAAAAAAATTACATGTCAGGTGCTAATTCAGTTTAATTTACTATCTAAATCAAAATTCCACAGATATATAATATAATGTTAAAATATGGCATGCAATTAATTATAATAAACACAAAATATGTAAATTTAATTTGTGTTATTAATTAGAAATGCAGCTCAATATTTTATTCATTTATAGGAGAATGACACATTAAAAAAAGCATTTCTGTGATATTTCAACCAACATTTATTTTACTTTTTGATTAGAATCCTTAACCCAGTAAGTATAGTTAGTTTTTAGTGGACAAAGTTAATAAGGTTTGTTGTAAGTGTGATAGTTACCATCGGGTGAGGTCTGTATGCCTTTCCGGGGCTTGTCGTTGGTGTGGTTGCTGAAGTCGGGCGGCGGAGGCAGCGGGCCGGGCGGCGGCTGCGGCGCCGCGCCGCCCGCGCTCGACGTGCCGGGCAGCGCCGGGAAGTCCTCCGACGACATCGTGAACTCTGACTGCTCCGATGTTGGCTGCTTCACCATACCCACTGTCAAACAGTAACAATGTCTTCTTATACAATGCTCAAGTATTTCATACCGAGATGCAGTGGTCACTACAAAAAGAATATTGTCTCTTCACCACTCTAGGTTAGGTGGTAGACAATGCCTTAGGCATTAAGTTCGCCTTTGTTCTTTAAGTTGCATGAAGAATAAATAAATGTAACTTTCATTAAAATTAAATCTCTTTGTATCAAAACCCTGAACATGATCTCTAGGATGTGAAGATCTGAAACAGTTAATTGGTTGCTTATCCATACCGATTACATCAAAGAGACTTTGTATTATATATTTTGTATGGTTACTTTGTATTATTATATGGTATGGTTGCTTCTAAAATAATTGGCCAACGCTGCTATTATTTATTCTGTAGTGGTGGCTCGCCACGAGGGCATATCGCGGGCAGCCGCTACGTAATAATACATTCGAGTTCTTCATCGATACGACTACATGCACACTGTTAAAGTCGAACTAGCACCAGCGTGACAACACGGTGTATCATCCCGCTTTACTCAGCTTTGGCCCATACAAATGTATTGTATCAATCAAACAGTGGTAAAATGGCGTAGTCGACGTCGATCAAAAATTCCTCCTACACCAACGGCAATGATGTCGATCAATGTAATAAGAGAAGATTGACGAACGATCAATTGAATAGTAAGATATCATAATGTCGTTACCGTAAGGTTTAGAGCCGGGCGGCGGCGGCGCGGCGGCGGGCGCCTGGTCGCCGGCTCCCCGCGCCGTGAGCGATGGGAACTCGCTGAGGTCGAGCAGCGGAGGCGTCGACGTGTCGCCGCCTTCGCCAAACACCGAGTGGTAGTTGCTGCTGGTGTTGAACCGAGACAGATTGCCCATACTTGACTGAAGACAACAATAAATACATAAAACATTACTCTTTACTGTACACAATAACAAATTATAATTTTAAAATGAAACCAGAAATGTTTAATTTATATCTATAGACGATTTACAGGCATGCTGGGCTGGGATGAAAAAAAACTGCATGTAGCGGAGATGAGAATGTTGAGATGGATGTGTGGTGTCACGAGAATGGGTAAAGTGAGAAACAAGTATATTAGGGGAAGTATGAAAGTGGCGAAAGTGACTGAAAAGTTGAAAGGAAATCGTTTGTCTTGGTATGGTCATGTAAAGAGGAGAGATGAAATGCATGTTACGAAAAGAATTCTGAGAAGTAAGTGATGATGAAGATGATGCAAGTTCGTAGATGGATGGAGAGGAAGAGGAAGGCCGAAGAACAGATGGATGGATTGAGTGAGAAGTGATATGGAAGGGGTGACAGGACAGAGTGGAAGAAAAAAACATGTTGCACAGAACCCAAGTAATATGGAATAGAGGTAGGATGATGATGAGACGATTTACAGGCACTATTGAATTATCAAAATGTCTGTATATGTATTCGCTAGCATTAGTAAATTGCAATTAGTTATTAAAAGCATTATTATAAAAACAACTTTTGGATGTACTTTATAAACAGAAGAAGCAGGTTTTTAAATGGTTGATGTACCTAACTAGGTTTTCGAAATCAAACCAACTTTGAAAGTAGAGATGCATGATGTGTGAGAGAGTGGACGTCGACGCCGAGGTACTAACGAAGACAAGGTTAACCGAAGGAAGCTGTCCAGAGCCTACTAATAACCCATATGAAGTAATGAAGTGATTAAAATGAAAATTTGGAAGACCAGGAGCACTGGCATTAACTGTTTGGAAAAACACAAGAATCCGACAAGAGTAGGTGAGTATCTGGCTCAGTCAATATCTGCGTGTTTGCAAATCGAGTTGAGAACGCCATCGAGACTATGACAAGTCTGATGACGCCCCAGGACTTTATAAAAAAAAGCCATAGTGGACAAGATACCATCCCCAATGAATTTCGTTCCTGCGACAACTAAGGCTTATCGAAGTGGTTTTAAATATTGGATCCGACATGTACACACCAGAGCATAAGTAAGGTGGAAAACATGTGAATACAGTGCAAGCAGTGTCTCAAAATAAATTCAAGAAGTAGTGTCATGTTTTTGAAGGGGAAGCAAAAAGTTCAAGGAACTGAAATTAAATGAGAAATAGGCTTTCATTAGGAACGAGAAATAGGACTTCATTAAGAAACCAAAGTTGTTTAAAGTATCTATGATTCAAGCATTCAAAAATCAACTCTAAGACATAGAAATAAGAACTCAAATTTAATGACCCTTAAATTAAATTTAAGCCCTTCATTTATTTGGTTTTTGTTTTTTAAACTGATTCATTCAATTAATAATTATTTAATTTACACACCTTATACTGTAATTAGAATTTTAGTCAACGAGATATGCTATGCATAAACCATATCAAAACCTGGTTTTGAAACAAATTGCTACATGAACCTAACTATTGCATGTCAATTATCAAAGATAAACAGTAAGGGGTGTGAAACGTATGTTTTACTAAAATGTTGGTATAGTTCGTTTTGTAATTCTAGACTACGATTTGACAACTCAGAATGTCACAATCTAGAAATATGTTCCCAATTTTCTGGAGTTTGACATTTTAAGTTGTCAAATCGTAGTCTAGGATTAAAAAACGAATTATAGATGTGTTCATTATTTTGTATTCTTTACAGTTAATAGTATTTTTGTTACCTAAATTCTTTTCATCGGCTGAAATATTTTACCTTTTTTATACCCTCCAGTAAAATTTGGTTTGCCCTTAAAACTAAATTTATTATAAATAATGGACATAATCTTATCATTTACTGCTCTATCTTTTAATCAAAACTACATTAACCTTTTGACTACCATAATTACAGACGCAATTAAAAGACAATAGGTATGCGGACACTGGTGCCCTCTTGGGGCTTGATGAATTAATATCAGTTTAGTGGTTTGGGAGGAGATAGTAGATAAACAGATGGACACAAAAAGCAGATTTAGTTTTTTGAGAATTTGTCTTAAACTATGTGAAGATAAAGAGATACTTTACATTGAGTCAAAAACCTCCCAATGTGAGTTTTTTGCTGGTTAGTTCTCATGAAACAATAAAATTACGAAATAAAGAGTTGAAACTCAAAAGCCACTTGAATACAAATATTGACACAAATCTTGCTGGGTTTATTTGAAAACCAAAGCAGGTTATACTGATGTTTGAATAACATTTTTCAGGTATTTTTCTTATCAACTTAGTAGAGGATTTCTAAGACAATGCTATGTAATGAATTTTGCTGAATCTAATTATAACACTCAACATTTCAACAACTCACAAATTATTCCATTTAGAATATAAAAGTAATAATGAGCTAAGTCACAAATTATTTTATTCTTTTCAACTATATTTGCTGTAGGTAAGCTGCGATAATTATTTTTTCCTCCACCCACATTTATAAAATTATGATAATTTTCAAAAATTATTCTCACCATAGAATTTGAGTTAGGCTGCGATAACGCGTTTGGTATAGGTACTCTGCGGTCAGCAAATGCTCGCTGGCCGAATAGTGTTGATCGTGATGCCATAGAAGGCGGAGCACCCCCGGGCATGGCGGTGGAGTTCCGACCGGGCGACAGTGCGCCTCCAAACGTGGGCGTCACATGGCCCGATACGCCGCCCACCAGTCCCGAGCTCACGCGACCTCCTACACCGCCGCTCGCTAGGCTTCTAGGTGCTTGTTGGAAATTCAAGTTTGCCATAACCTGCAAAAATTAATTACCTTCAATTTCATGTATGTGAAATCTTAACACTACATTTCTCACACTACTTATATTTTAGCAATACAGTTTACTGAATAATCTCTATCTAGGCCACTTACATATTCTAGACATTAACAACTGACAACATTTTGCAATCAAATGGAGATTATAATGGACTGTCAAGAGCTATTATGTGTGTGTGTACACTAGCCAGAGGGTAGTAATTACTGTGAAACAATTTATACTTCTCACTTACTTTAAACAAAGCATAATCCAAAAATAGAATAATAATCTTATGAAAAACTTAACTATTGTTTACAAAATGCTGCACATACCAATTACATTATCTAAAAGCAACAGTTTTCCTTGAGACAAGCTGGTCTCTAGGATGATGATTTAACTATAAAAGTTATGATCCTGCATGGAATATCAATATCTCTACATTATAAACTTACTGAAAAGACGAAGATTATCGGGTAATTTTCCCAAGTCTAAATAATAATAACATGTCACAAATTATAAATACATCCATGAATACTAACATTTCATACAAAGAACTAAAGAAAGTCTGTTTCAAAAGTCTTCCAACTTGATATATTTTGAATACCCACTTTCCAATATCTTGTCTGGACATTAGTGTATTGCATTCAGCTATGTAAGGCATTTACTTGAGCTAAGTAAACCCTAAATGAAAAATATAACACTTTTAGCCGTTTGTTCTAAATATTTCACAGGACAAGGAATAATTTGGTAGGTCGAAACACCCCAAAACGTACTGTTACAGACAATAATCCAAGATAAAGCCACATAAACAGAGCTTGTTTTTGGTAATGCATGTGTGGTTACATGTAAATCTGAAGAGATTAGGGGTTTTCAGTAAAATATACGATACCTTACGGTAAAACTTTGTGTTGACTTGAAAAACTACCAGTCCAAACTTATGAGGTGTTTTTAGACCAAATTAATTTCATACATACGCATTGGTGCTCAATGCAGATAGGATACGAGATAACGTTGGCTAATAACAACAAATGAAGTAGGTATGATACATTTTATCAGTATTTTACTATGGTTTGGTTATTCGTCCCCTGTCAAACAATGGCGACCCCTGTTTTTGGTACACTCGATTCTTAAAAAAATACAAATTTTTACCTAATGTGTCGACGTCAGTCCTTGTTCCACTATTTCAATACCAGTATAATTGGTTCATAATCGAGTATTCTCTGCAGGAACAAATAAATCCACTCCAATGAAATAAACAAAAGTTTGTTGACTGTCCAATTTAGACGACGATTTTTATGCATTCAAAAATTTTAAGACGAACTAAAAAGATGCTCAAGACCGTCTATGCATGAAACACTGCTATAAAACGCTGAAAACTTTATGCATCTTTACGTCACTTATAAATATTTTAACAATTTCACTCAGTTTTGTCGAACGCCACATTACCCTAAACAACTGGCGGCCATATTGTTGAAAGCGGACGGAAAACTGTAACAATTTTCGCTCTAGTAACTTATTTATTATGTGAAAAAAGGAAATCGAGACTACTTGTCAATTTTTGTTTTTAATTTTAGTATCATTTATAAACTTCAACAACACTGTAATTTTTAAAAATCAAACACAATGTGAATAAATAGTTTTTAGTTTGACTTTTGTAGCCAACACTCAATTTGATTACCACACGTAAATAAAAAATCTAAATTATCGTACGAGAAAAAATAAAATTAAGTTAGTCTATGATTTCGATAAGAAATAGAAAAAATGGCACATTTTCACGTGGGCACTCAAAATATATAATTATCCAATGGATAATTTTAAGATGAAAATCATACTTCAGAAAAAATGTCAAAAAGAATTATTCGCCAATAAACTCTGTTATGTCAAATAAAAAAAACACTGATTTTCTTTTTAATTTTTATGACAAATTTTTAATTACTATAGTCTATAGGTCCAATAACGAATTTCAGAAGGTCATATCATGCTGCTTATCCGTCAATCAAAATTTTGACTGTGGCATGCACCGTACAGAAAAATGGGCGCCTTATTACCCCATTTACCCTCAGGCCTTACCGCATGATGTGTCACATTTGGAACAGGTCATAATTGTGTTATAATTTGAGTCTGGCAACATTTGTTTGCCTAAACAGTATTATTATTAAAGTAGACTAGCTGTCTCCTGCGGTTTCAGCCGCATCTCAAGTTACTGCCCTGCTCCCGATTGTAGCGTCTAGTGTAATGTTATCGACTACATGTAACCTTCCTCGATAAAGGGGCTATCCTACACTGAAAGAAATTTTAAACCGGAACTCAGTAATTCCTGAGATTAGCGCATTCAACCAACCAAACAAACAAACTCTTCAACTAATATTAACGAAAAAGTGGAACGCAAAGAGTCTGCGGCAAACCGATTGACAGAATAGATTCTGTCAATCGTTCTATATTTCAGTGTCAGAATTCGACTGTAGAATTAAATAGAATAGACTAATACTTTATTGTACACCAAAAAAGTAACAATTTGTATTTTCCACTTTATATTTAACTAGCGACCCGCCCCAGCTTCGCACGGGTTACTGATATTGAATATATAAGCATGTATTATGTACATAAACCATTAAACCTTTCTCTTGAATCACTCTATCTGGTAAAAAGCAACATCAAAATCCGTTGCGTAGTTTTAAAGATTTAAGCATACTTACATAGGGATAAGCGACTTTGTTTTATACTATGTAATGACTAATTACAGGTGCCAGAATACAATCGAGGGAACTTGGATGATAAAAACTGTTGACGATGAATCTCTATTACCAAACCAAACGATTCCAAGAACTAATTTGGAATTTGATTCTAAAGTGATGGTCAGTGAAATCCTATATTTGCAAGAAACTGAACCTCAAAATATAGAAAAAATATACGAAGATATCTATTAAATGTTTGAACTAGTGTCAGAATCTGCAGTTATCAGCTAATGGGACTACATCTTTCCTTTAACTGATGATCATTGTCGAAGAAATACATTTTGCGGAAATCATAAAATTATTTTTTGACAAAATCGCAAATAGTTTTATATCAATTGGGCCTTCGAGAAGTATTAACCCAGAGCTTAACAAAGTCACCGTCCGTCATTACTCGGTTGCCACTTCACGAAGACCAAATATCATCGCGATTGTGCTGTACCCATAGCATGAAAAGCTGGCTTTAAGAAGTGCTACAATTTGCAGACTACCAATAAAGTTATTAGAATTTATTTAGGTTTCAAATACTCTAAGATTGAATATAATAGCAGAGTACAAGTGTAAAAAATACTTATAATAAATTCTAGAAATATTAATAACATCAATGTAAAAAAAATGGACAACTTGAGGGTTGTGAATAGTTCGATATAAATTAATAACAATTAGGATAGATTAAATTGTTGATTCATTGCAATAATACTGTAGTTTAATTCGTTATGGAAAAAAAACAACGATTTTCTTTTAATTACACAGTGTTCATATTCAGTAAACAAAGTCAATCAGACGTGTGAACTTACTATTTCGTGATATCGTGTCATCTTGCGCTAAATCTCACGAAGTCATGATTCAAATCATATCGGAATCAAATAAGAACATGATTATTATGTGCAACATATCGTAACTGTCTATGGTACGGAGTGAAAACTTTTCATTACTTGGTAACACTGGGATCATATGATTGTTCAATGAAGAAGCACGTCTGATAGGCGTCGACTTACTTCTTTGAGCCAGTTTTTAGTTTTCTGGCTCTTTATCGGTTGTTTTTTCGTGTTAGTGGTGCTAAATATTAACCTACAGCCATGGCGCTCAGCGATGCAGATGTCCAAAAGCAGGTGTGTAAATGCAATTTAGCAGGAGCCGAAATCTGTCGACATGGATTTGTCAGAATAATTGATCCAAAATGAGGCACTTGCCGACTCTGTTCCAAATTGCGTCTGAAGTCGGAATGGACTTGAGAACAGTCTTATTCTTAAATAATGGTTTCTTTGACTGAAAAATGGCATTATTTGTTACTAGATCAAGCACATGATGGCCTTCATCGAACAAGAGGCCAATGAAAAGGCTGAGGAAATCGATGCTAAGGCCGAGGAGGAGTTCAACATCGAAAAGGGCCGCTTGGTGCAGCAGCAGCGGCTGAAGATCATGGAGTACTATGAAAAGAAGGAGAAGCAGGTTGAACTCCAAAAGAAGATGTAGGTTTTTTTCTTATTCGTTCTTATACATTCTTTTCCAAGTATCAAACACTCTCTTAGCTCTGACATCTGCTACAATTATTTATATGTCAGATTATATTACTCTGGATAGTTTAATCTTATACCAGGAGTAATTCATGAAAGTGAACATTGCTGTTCATATAAAGATAGATTTCTCGTAATATGAGGTGTTCCATTGCAGAAAACTCTTCATGCTGCTTCTTTTATAATAACTTATCATACTGATCTTATAGAGCATTTACATACTGATCTTTTAGAGCATTTAGAACTTGTTTGGTTCTAAGTATTTGAACATGGCCTTGAATGGCACTTCCTTTTAACCAGACTAATCCAGAAGTATTACATAAATCAAGACTTTTTTTAGTTCATAGGGCAACAGTACCTTGCATTAACACATTTAGAATCTTCTGTTAGGCTCAACTTTCTTTTTCAACTATGACTGTTTATTGAAATAAAAAACAATAAACCACACATTTCTATTTAGTTCTAATGTTCTATTTAGAATTATGGTAAAGGCACATGTCACAAAACTCTTATTTTGTAGATTCCAAGTTTTTGGTTGTTTGTCATGTGACCATTCAATGGTTTTCAATGACATGGTAATTCTCCTATCATACAAGTCAAATTCTTTATCAAATCACAATATTTTGTAGTAAATTAAGTCTTTTCTTTTTTCTTGTTGTACTTCTTTCATTCGCTTAGATTTTGTAATGTAATAAGATTGTCACATGACCATACCATAAACAATAGTGGTAATAATGTTACAGGCTTTAAATTCTGATGATACATACACTATTTGAAATTGATATTCATCCTTTTACAAATATTATATTACTCCTATAATCTCCGACACACAAGTTTAACAATTATGGTGGTCGACCTTGAATTCACTCCATTTTTAACTTATTTGCTGTTCCTACTAGTATTTGCTGTGTTCTTATTTTTAATGAATAATTTCCATTCTGGCTATAATGACCTTTTTGATTTGTGGTATTTCATAATTTCTCTTGCTCCGGGTAAAATATAGTGTCAGACTTTTACTGACTTAAACTGGCCTGTATTCCTTCAGTTGCACTTTGCATTTATGTCAGGGCTACGGTAAGTTTTCAAACCATTCTGCAGTTGAATAGGTTACTTCTAGGCGAGCTCCATCATCAACCACATCATTGCTTACCATCAGGTGAGATTGTGGTCAAACGCGAGCCTATCTAGTTAAAAAAAAAGCTGACAAAGACTGATTTACAAATATTTTGACATAACAATAATGAATTTATTCCATTTAAGTACATTTTATTTTATGAAATCTTCAATCTATTGAACAGAAAAAATTGATAACAATGATTACATGGGAGTTATCTCAGTTGATAAGGCTTAGTAGCAAATAGGCTATTTTTCACTCTTGAATGTAGCAGTTTATTTTTTAACTACAGTTAGATTTAACAGGGCTTTAAATCTCTTAAGTAATGTGTAAGTTAACTACACTTAGAATTCATCAATTTTACCTAAAACAGAAAAGGTTAAACCTGTTAATGGGATACTGACAAAATGGTGTTTATCAAATGTTTCATGAGTTTAGGATCTTTTTCCTTATATCTCTTCTATTAGTCAATATTTAAGAATTTTACACAATCCTCTATATTTTCCTTGGTTTCTCGGTTTGCAGCCATCACTGCTGCCTAACAGATTAATCCATCCTACTAAAAATTATAATCCTTTTCCTCATCCATAAGGACATAATTCTTTATGTAAGAGTAAACTTCAGTGACCCATACAGCAAATACTTTATACACCATAAAATAGGTCATGCTATGACATAAGAATGGCTTTGGATTTTGGCATCCTGTATGTAAAATAACTTGTATATTTGGCAAGAGTATAATAATGTTTTGGAAGCAAAAGTGAGTTACAAGTCAAACTTGTTTTTACATTATGTGGTCACTTGTATTACTGAATAGTATTTTTTTTATCAACTAGCGACCCGCCCCAGCTTCGCGCGAGTACTGATATTGATATACTGGTACTGAGATATATATTTTTTATAGATGAGATATCAATCTATAAAAAAAACCGCATCAAAATCCGTTGCGTACTTTTAAAGATATAAGTATACATAAGGATACGCAACTTTGTTTTATACTATGTAATGGTGGTAAGCAGTGAGGTGGTAATGACATTAATGTGTTTGAGGGTTTCTTCTCAAATTGAGTACTTAATAGAATTTGGAATAAGAAGCCAAACACTATTGTATTACCAACATTTTGACAAATATTAAACCTTTTCATTCAGAATTTGGGAGTGTCCTCAATTCGTAAGCCTATATCAGTCCATCTTTATTATTATTATTACATATTTTGTTTTACCTTCATACCTTACATTATCACACAGGACAAATATTTATAAAAGTAAAATAACTGTACAAACGGTCTTATTATACAAGGCAACTTCTTCAACTTTAGGATGGACTGAATAAATGTAAATAGATTTAGGATTGTCCAACAATATAGATAATGTAAAATAAAGTATCTATCTATTTATATAACAGGAAAAACTGACTGACATAATCAATGCACAACCGAACTACTGGGACTAGGAGCGTCAAATTTTGCATCAGGCTTTCTTTTAAGGCGTAAGCGAGCACTAAAAAAAGAATTCCCAAAATTAACTCCCTAAAGGGATGAAACGGAAGTCAAAATTTTGTATGGAGAAACCTACTGACGGGCGGTTGAAGCCGCTGGCAGAATGCTAGTATGTATAAATACAATACCTAACAATATATCAAGTATACTATTGAGAAAGGACAAGAGTATTTTAAGTGAAAAAGCGAGCAAGAGCAGGTAAAACACAAAATAACACTTCTTTATCATTACATAGTATAAAACAAAGTCGCTTACCGCTGTCCCTATGTATGCTTAGATCTTCAAAACTATGCAACGGATTTTGATGTGGCTTTTTTAAATAGATAGAGTGATTCAAGAGGAAGGTTTATGTGCATAATACATGCATAATATATTCAACTAGCGACCCGCCCCAGCTTCGCACGGGTGCAATACTGATATTAAATATATTATGCATGTATTACGCATATAAACCTTCCTCTTGAATCACTCTATCTATTAAAAAAAACCGCATCAAAATCCGTTGCGTAGTTTCAAAGATTTAAGCATACAAAGGGACATAGGGACAGAGAAAGCGACTTTGTTTTATACTATGTAGTGATATCAGTACCCGTGCGAAGCTGGGGCGGGTCGCTAGTAGATTATACAAAGAAGTTCCGCTAAACCTTCGTAGTAAGTTTTAGTACCAAGGTAATGAACAACCGTGTACATTCCGACTCTTGTTTGACAGCCAATCTTCGAACATGCTGAACCAGGCTCGTCTGAAGGTGCTCAAAGTACGTGAAGACCATGTACGCAACCTGCTGGACGAGGCCCGCAAGCGCCTGGCTGAGGTACCTCGGAACCAGAAGTTGTACAGTGATCTGCTGACCGCCCTGGTTGTGCAGGCCCTCTTCCAGGTGTGTGCCATACATTTACAATCTTAATCCACAGATAATTTCACCCTTATCCCGTATTACTTGGGGTCGGCGCAACATGTTTTTTTCTTCCACTCTGTCCTGTCACCCGTCACACTATCACTAACTCCCTTTTCTTTCATATCACTCCTCACACAATCCATCCATCTCTTCTTCGGCCTCCCTCTTCCTCTTCCACAGATAATTTCTCTCTTCCTTTTCATATTGTTCTTAATTCCATAGCAGTACAGATGTTCAAAAACTGGGTAAGTGAGTTGAACTCGCACACTGAGGGCTCCTTACCAATCAACATAATTACGTAAATAATTCAGTTTGCGAATCAATTCTCGAAGATTATTCCGAATCGATTTTTTTTTTTTTTTTGTAGTGTCATCACAAAATTTTCTGTTTTCAGATTTATTCTTATATTTTTGCTCTAAGGCCTTACCTTATACCAAATTTCAAGGTTCGAGGTCAACGGGAAGTACCCATAAATTTATACACATTTTTTGCGACATAAACGGCCGTATCTTTTTTATACCTTCCGTATTTGATACCTTCTCCGGGTCTTGAAAGACAGACAGACAGGCGGATAAACAAAGTGATCCTATGAGGGTTTAACATACAGAACCCTCACACTGACCCACATTCCTAGATAGAGTACCGTCAATCGCGAGAGAGATTCACCATTAACAATTGCATCACTGTTTACAATCAGGTGGGATTGTAGTCTAGCACTAGTTTAAGTATTTCATTACAAAAAAATCAGAACTTTTGAACACATGAAGTAATAAAGAATATTACATAGATACAAGCGGTATCGCTTATGATATTGTTCTTAAAAATGATCGATATGTGTTTTTGGAAAAACCATTTCTAAAATTCGTTTTTGCTTGTTTAAATTAAATAGGTATTTTTCAGCAATTTGTAATATAAAATTACAAATTGCTAAAAAATTCTAGTATTACTTACTAGCTTCCTCGGCAAACTTCGTACCACCTAATAAGCATAATTTTCTCACCGTTTAAACCCTCCCTGGACTATCACGAATCCGACAAACCTGTCCAGCCGTTCTCGAGTTTTAGCGAGACTAACGAACAGCTATTCATTTTTGTATGTCACCGGAAAATTGCAAACGCCGGAAGATTAAAATTGTTAATTGTGAACAATTTTTTCTAAATATACGTTTATGTTAGGAACTAATGAATTTGGATATGATTTATCATTCACAAGACGATTATTTCACAATATATCGAGAATTATAATCTAATAAAAATCTATAATATTATAATGCGAAAGTTACGATGTTTGGATGTTTGTTACTCAATCACGCCAAAACGGCTAGACGGATCTAGATGGAATTTGGCACAGGCATAGGATACACTCCGGAACCTATTCCGGAGTGTAAAGTAGCCTATGTCCTAACATAGGCTACTTTTTATCCCGGAAACCCCAACCCCAACCCAGAAGCTATTAATCTAATAAAAATCTATTACAGTCCTACGGAGGCTGCAATTTTACGGTGACATATAAAAGATATTTTAACATAAAAAAGATTTGGAACCAATATAAAGTACACATTTCAGCTGATGGAGAACGCAGTCACCCTTCGCGTGCGCCAGGCTGACAAGGGGCTGGTCGAGTCTGTCCTCGGCAAAGCCCAGAGCGATTACAAAGCCAAGATCAAGAAGGACACCACGCTAAGGATCGACCCCGACAACTGGCTGTCTCCCGACACCTGCGGAGGGATCGAGCTGGTCGCCCTCAAGGGTCGCATTAAGGTACCTTCATGTTTTATAGGACGCGCCAAATAGGTTGGACTATGTCTTAAGTGCAGCAACCCTTTCCCCACTTCAATTGAAACCTGAAAACCGGTTATAATCCTCGTCACAGTAAATGAACCACCATGAGTCCATGACAATCTTATACACAACTTGTAACAGATTTTACCAGACCAGAACAGATGGTTCAACTTATTTGCCGCGTACTATAACTTCTTTTAAATATGGAAATAATCCAATAATACGTCTTCGATAAAACAGCTGTTGGTGAAGGTATAAAAAAATATGTAAGTATGGCCATCTAAAATTTGATATAAACTTACCCTGCCTTGATTCCTGTTTCGTTCATACCGTATAGAACCTCGCCTCACCATCACAATAAAAAAAAATGTAAGATTATTTATTTTTAAAATGTCGTGTTCAAGTTTATAAGTGAATCTCGCACTGATGAAGTGAAATTTATAATTCAGTAGTATTATAGTGGAACGGTCACGGTTGATAAGGAGGTAGGTATTGTTTAGTTACACCTCGGAAGTGTGAGAGAGTAATGTGTTTGTGTCGTGTACGTGTTCGCAGATCTGCAACACCCTGGAGTCCCGCCTGGAGCTAATAGCCCAGCAGCTGCTGCCGGAGATCCGCACCGCCCTCTTCGGACGCAACCCTAACCGTAAATTCACCGATTAAACATTTAACGGTGACCTATATTATCACACTTGTTACTACTAACAATTTATTTAAAGTTCATAATTTGTAGAACTAAAATAATATTATAATAAGTGTTTTCCTTTGCCTAATTAATTATATCGTAATAATGCGTACAATTTTATCGCTGTTTAGAATGTAATCTGATGAGTGGTCCCGTTAAGTCGCCAGAAAATGTACAACTGACAATGTGTGATCATGTGAGTTTCTGGATTCTGGCAATCGTACCGTCGGATAGCTTGTAATCTATACTGTGCATTAGTTTCGCCTGCTTAAATAACGTCAACATCTATTACTGAGCATAAAATATTTTATTATAACAATTCATTCATATAGCATAATGTTATATGTATTTTAGAGGATGTAGTTTATAGGATTTGGAGACGGTTTAATTAAGATGTTACCATTTATTAGGTCACGCAAATAACCATTTATCTAAAGTTGATACTGTTGAAATTGGACTTCGCAGCAACTTGTCCTGCAGTATTACTTAGCACAAGAACACGCAATGGTAGATCCGCGTTATTTCTATGTGAAACATATAATTGTATTTTAATAATCTTCCTTCTATGTATTATGATCGTTGTTACTGAATGTTTTGGATAAATATTGTTCGTCTGTACCATTCATGTTATCGGTGAGGAGTGGTTGCGCGCTGTAAGGTTGTCGCGTGACGGCAGCATCCCACGCTATGTCCACTCAAATCGACGTAAAGATTTGACTGCGCGCAGTGTGGTGTCACACTTGAACCTTACAGCACAACAATGCATTCCTACTTGTGTTTATCCTGGCAATCTAATATTCTGGCTTGCTTTTGACAGTGGCTACACAGAGCACCATAGCTCTTGTTTCGTAATATATATTATTCCCATACAGCACTGTTAAAATCCTTATGTAAATATATAGATGTGTTGAAAATGGTCTTTCATTTTAGGTTAATACCTACACACCTTAATCTTAGTAAATTAATGAATAAACCACATGGAGTAATCAGTATTTATTTCATGTCACATGTAGATGATCAATAAACTACACAACAATATATTCAATTGTAAACAAGTAATAGAAGGTAATAGGACAATAATAACGGCATAAAAAATGTAATCTTACGGAATATCTGTTGCCACATAGTGCCTTTTAGTTTTTAGTTTTACTCACTTTAATGGTAATTTTAACTAGCTAGTCTAGTCTTATACTTAACGGATATTTTTAGACACTCAATAATAGTAAGTACCACATTTGGGTGATAGTACAATCTAAAAATGAAGTAAAATAAGACTTAAATAAAGTCACAAGAAAAATCAATTTTTCTGCGAACCTTACAATTAATCACAACTATAATGGAGTTTAGAAGTTAGTTTAGAGGCCATACCCTGTAGTTGACAGCACATTGAAGAATTTAAGGACTATGCAATCGTAGTACACCGTCAGACCTTAGGGCCATACCACACTAGGCGTTAGCGCATACGAAAAGAGCATTTTTTGAGTCTATGGAAAAATGAACCTTATGACTATACCAGGGTTGGCGAACCAATAGCACGCGTGCCATTGACGGCACGCGACTTAATATTTTGGGCACGTCGTCGATCATAAAACATTTGCAGCAACAAAAATCAAAATCGAAAACAATCTAAAATGTATCTCTTTTGTTTATTTTCTTTCATAGAGAGTTTTGATAGTATTCATTATTATTATTTTCCAAATAATCAGTAAGTCAAAATTATATGGCACCTCAATGACCCCATTAAACTTTTTTTTGGAAAAAATGGCACGTTGATGCAAAAAGGTTCGCCTACCCTGGACTATACTATACATTACAAGATTAAATTCACGTCCAAACCTAATGCTTGACCGTGCTCGAGCTTGCAAGATGCGTGTAGTGTATTTCGTTTTGCAATGTGTGATTTAGTCAATAAGATACATTTTTACATAGTCTCAAACTGCGCTGACGCTACCATGGTGCGTCGCCTAACTGCACTACATTGCTAAGGTGGTACGGTGCTCCGTGGCGTACATGCAAGTTAAGGCATTGTCGCAAAACCTTTTGGACTGAAGACAGATCGCATTATTTTTTATGCAGCGCCTGAAATTTTCTTCAGGCGCTGCGTCCGAGTTGTAATAGGTCTCTGCAATATACCGCAGGCGCCACACCATGGTTAATATATAGCCATGCCCTTATTTGTAACAGCAAAATTAATAATCAGTGCACTAAGTTCTGTAGTCCAGATGTCTATTGAGCTTTACTTGATTGCATAGTATAAAGTGCTTCTCATTAAAGGTGCTACCACAGACAGTAGATTAATCCAATTACTAAATACCTAAGTTGAGCTTAGTAAATTCTTCTCAATATCATAAGCTAAGTCACAGCAACGATTTAAATTCTAACTACTTGAGGACGAACAACACCAACATGGTCTCGTTTATAATAGTGCGAGTAGTTCCTAATTCAGTTTAGTACCTGCTGAATCCAGTTAAGTTAGCCACTTTAAGTTGTAATTTTTTTTTTATCTCTGAAACTTAGTTCACTGGACATAGTTATATACCTATAGCTTAGCTATATAGCTTCATGTTATACTGGGATGGCTATTTGCTCGCACTTTGTAAACAGACCACCCTTTTGAACGCCACAGCCAGCTGAATAATTCTTCAATATTGTTACCCTACTGTCTTAGGTGTATCTGCAGATCACTTTTGATAGGTATATCAAGTAAAGCTGACAGTGGCGTTCAAAAAGGTTGAACAAAATAATTCTTACACGCTTTACACGACAAGATGTGAGACATCAGGCGTATAAGCCGGCAGATATCGTGGCACACGCGGCTCGTCCCGGCGCCGTGCCCCCCGGTCCACGGCCAGGCTGATCGTGCCGGCCTCCTTCACTCCGTTCGACTTAGCCCTGCGCTGCGACGGCATAATGGCGGCCCGGAGACTCTTCCGTTTCTGAAAATGTTCAAAGTTCACCCAACTGTCCTTGTACACCACGGAGGAGTAAACAAGTGGAGTGATATGCGAAACAAATGAACGCGCTAGCTTTTTGTATTTATTTGTCTTTTTGGCCATGCAGAATCAATCTAAGTAATTCGTCTATGGAAGCGAGACAAAGTTCTATTGTAGTCGTAATCTATGCGAGTTATCTCTCCATTCGTCCACTAATCTGTGCTGTACAGTCACGAATAAAACATGAATAACACAATGACATCTACTTACAACAGCAATAGACTATTACCGTGTCCAGCGAGTTGGTGTACAAGCTCCACAAAGCGGCGGGGACTCATTGTGATCAAAATTAACAATGTACATGAACATGAAAAGTGTTTATTTTGAATATAAGTTAAATATTGGTCGTTAACAATATTTTGATGTCTACATCGGGGATGGCGAACCTCAATAAGCGGGGTAATTTTATTAATAAACTAACTTTATTTTTATTTTTTATATATTATAGTAACATTATCTACGAATATTCATAGAAAGATATGTAGCTATGCTATAATAAATACGTTTTGTTGCAATTGGGATTGACTAAAAATATTTGAGTAGCAATGGTTCGCAATCCCTGAGCTACATACAGTGCGTATCAGTCGTCAGTGTGACCTCGGGCCGCGGTCTATATTTTACTCTCTAACTGCTGTTTGACTTTTGCGTTATCGAAGTGGTCCACATCCATGGCTTCTGCCTTTACTCTGTTTACCTCGACAGCTCCGCGCCACCGGTCGGCAGCGTGGCGCGCGATCTCCATCCTCTTCTGCTTCTTGATCTGGTGACGTTTGTACACCACCTCGATCACTATCAGTACTATCCCCCCTATTATACCCGCTAACACAAGTATGAACACCCCCGCCATGTTCTTCAAGCCTAATGTGTTCGGTGTTTTTTCATTCTCTTCGCAGTTTAGCATGTTGTTGCGGAGGATCCAGAGGTTGTCCAGAGATTCCATTATCCCACCTGAAAGTTATATTGAGTATATTTTCATCTTGCAGTTAACAGTTCCCCTGTTGACCGTTCTATCAAAGAGATACATACTTTCGTGAAAGTCCAATATAGCCAGTGTGACAAGATCTGCCCAAGGAGAGCCTTTTTGTAAGCCAACGCCATAGCCCGAACGACCAAACAGTTCTCCAGCGGTCACAAGCTCACAATCCTGAGCGGCCTCGAATTCCAAGCGAGATGAGTCCCAAATGAATGCCATTAGTTTACTGCAACCATGGACCAGAATAAGAAAACAGGCAAATAAAAACAATGTTAAAAAAACCTACTTCAATCTCCTAAAACTACGTGTTCAATTTTTGAATTTTTCTTTCCATGGTCTAAATTGAACTACAAAAAAAAAGTTTCATGGACATCTATAATGTCTATGGCTACGTAATTTTGCAACTACAGAAACAAAGGTATAAGATGAACCTACCCGTGCTTAACATCCTCGATAGCTTGCTCAGCATTATCATAATTATTTGCTTCCATCGTTCGGTACATGTTCGACAATTCAACTTGTCGTCTAAAATACATATCAACAGCTGATCCCTTAACCGTGGCACACGTCAGATTCTCCATGGTATTGCGAAGCTAAAGATAATAAAAAATAAAGCATTAGCTACTGTCTAAACTAGTCTATGCTTCTACGTTAGCCCGAAAATATTAATCAGTGAAGTTGTACCTCCCCTTCAAACTGCACCATCGAACAGTCCTAGGGAAATATTGCTATAATCAATTAATCTTGGTATGTGGTCTGATTGATGGATAGGTACTTGTTAGATAAGTGATTTATTGTCTGAACTTAATCCCCGTAATGATTTTATCGATCGCCTTTGACGATTTTCATAATTTTCGCAACCTCACTGCGTCTAACTAAACTAATAGTTGATATTGGTAAAGCATTAACAAAATGAAAAGCCATTACATACCCTTGCGTCGTTGATTCCGGTGAGCTTGGTCTTGGGCCGTTCGAGCACTAGGAAGGCAGCCAGGTTGGCAGTGTACGAAGCAACGATGATCATTGCGAATCCTGCCCACACCATGCCAAGAACTCGTGCTGAGAAACTACGAGGAGTGCCTGAAACAAACATACCAAGAATTTAGAATTTTCTATCTACATGACGCCGTATTACTTCGTACCCTAGTCCATGAGAGCCTAGTGCTTTTAATTCTAAATAGTCAAGTACCTAATTTAATTGATTCCTGTTATTTCCAGCAGCCAGTTCAAACAGTTAACATACCTATCTAATACTTATTTGACTTTAAATTAACTGATCAGAGACTCGACCTGATTCACAAAAACACCGGTTGCTAATATATGCAAAGTTGTTAAGCTTACCTAATTTGCATATCTACTTAGCTGAGGTAACTTTTCATACCACAGGAATGATTACATAGATTGTCAACATGCAATATGTCAGATTGTGTTCTGTGCACAACAGCAAAACTAATTAAACCTCATCCAAATAAGGTACACTTCTATGACATCAATTAAAAGGAGAAACTAGCCCTCACCTTCACCAATACCACTGTTGAGCAGCACGCCCCAAGCGAACCAGATAGCGCTTGAAAGGTTCAAAGCGTCTTCTTCAGTCCCATCAATATTGGCCAGTTTAAACCGCCCAAAGGGAGAGAACCTATCCAGCAGATACAGCACAAGAGCTACCACGTGGACTGATACCATCACCAGGATCCAAAGAGTGTTCGAAAATGGTTGCAAGAACGATACCAGTGTTGAAGAACGAGATGGCTGAAAAAGAACAAAAAAGTTAGTTTATCGATAAACATTTCAAAAAGAACACCTTTTAACATCCCCCAGAGGTGCCGCTTCAAAAAATCTCGTGGGTGCATGTACAGGAGATTCTCATCTGATGATTATATTAAGTAATTTTCGCAAGAAAAAATCATTTGATCCAAGCGAAGCATTGCCTGCATATTTTAGTAGCCTATTATATTTTAGGCAAAATAAACATTATTTTCTTTCTTTCGTTCTTCCTTTCTTTCATTCTTTCTAACGTGGTAAATGTACCTAAGTATGTAGATAAGCACCTTGCCTTGTATAGGTAGAGTCATTTTTTTTTTACTACATACCAATAAGAACGAAAGAGCAAACGAAATGATCACGAAAATCCTTAGCACCCACTCTTCTCTTATTGCTGCTGAAGTCTGGGGGTTCCCACTTCAGGTGAAAGGAACGCCCGTGTCCCTATTTTGTGTGAACCACCATGAGCACACGGTGTACTACCGTGTGCTCGTAGATGTCTGCTACGAAGCAGTAATGATAGCGGAGGAGATGGCGTGACCGTAAGGGAACAGACATTTTCACTAGGTACCTAGGTAGGTAGGTGCCTGCCACAGCGGACGAGGAGCAAAGGCAGCTTGTTAACTCCGGACTGAGTCCAAGACGTCGACAGCGTGCAGCTATTGTTCCACGCACTCCTCAAAGAAATAACAGCAAACCTTAGGGTAACAGCTGGGTCCATGCCCGCCACGGCCGCGGGTTTTTTCTTAAAAGGATAGTCCGTAAGCTGGGCTAAGCTGTAATTCACCAAACATAACCAATGCCGATTAATGGACGTCAAATGTCGACGAAGTTATTTACGCCTAAAATAATAAAAACATTGTAGAGACTCAAAAATTGTTAACATAAAATGGAAATCTGTTAACATCTTAGATACGTACCTTTTTCTCTAAAATTGTAATACCTTGATATTTGAAAGGTTTACTAAATTCAATAAATTCTGCTCGTTCGGGATTTATTGTCAAAGGAGCAACTATCATGTCTGCACGTTCATACACCAATTCTCCTGAAAATTCACATTATTTAATTTTTTTGTAAACCAAGCTGTTCTTAATTTCTTTTTTTGTATTAATAGGCCATTAGCCGGAGAAGGCAATACAGGAGAGAAAGAGTTGGATATCATAGGGGAAAAATGTTGAGAAAAAACTGGCTAATTGCGAGTCGGACTCGAACACGAAGGGTCCCGTACTACCACGGCGTGGATACTACAGAATTAAAATTGAGTAAAAATCACCGACAAAATAACGTTTCCAGTATGAGATGACAATAATTTTTAACATTTTATTAAGTATCTATTGTTGTAGCAACAATAGAGATAAACATTCTGTGAATAATTTCAACTCTACCTCTAACAGATTTATGATACAGCCTGCTAAGATAATCTGATTATTTAGTCAGACACAGTCGGACGGACAGCGGAGGCTTACAAATAGCACGCATCAAGTATCTACCGAACCCTAAAAAATGGCTGACCTATCTTTGCTTACCTATAAGCCCTGTCCATTCCTTCTTGGCTCCCGGCTGGGAGAAGTTCCGTATAATATAATTTCCAAATTGACCATCAGGAGACAGAGCCAGGGAATACGTAAAGTTGATCGCTTTTGACAGATGTTTCAGGAGATCCATACAGAAGCCTTTACAGCAGTACAGTTGGTCTGAAACGTGATAAATAAAAAATAAAATATGAACACTCTTGTTCCCAAAGCGAACTCCGGCGTCCGCTCTCTCTCGCTTTATTATAGACCTTTTTTCAATATTTACAGACTATAAGAAACCTTGTTTTTTTTATCTTTTTCCTACCAAAACGCTTAAATCGTCATAGTTGGTCCCCGAATCCCGAAACTGGGATAATTTCTAATTGCAATTAAATCTAACTAGCTAATATGAATGAAGGTGTCAGGAAAAGAACCTTGCCGACATAGCCTGAAGCATCGCCAAATTTAAGTGGCAGTGAGCATGGCACCATCCATGGATTCTGAGGTGTTATTCTCTAAAAACAGCCTCGAGCGCAGCGCTGGCCCAAGCAAATAAAAATCCAATGTACTTACTTACTTATCTATTTTTTTTATGGGTGGCTGAAATCATCCAGTGACGTACCCCGCTCTTGGCCAGACTCGTACTGACTAAACACTCCACCCCGTTCCTTCTTTGCCCTTCGCACTGGGGCCAAGCCTTCCTTTCAGGTAGAGACCCTGGACCCTAGGAGGCTTCGACCCAGACCCCGGGCCCCAGTGGGCTTCAACTCATCCATTGGACCTATTTGGATTTCGTCGCTGGGCCAGCGCTGCGCTTAAGGCTGTTTTCTTGGAGAACTGGGGGCCTGATGATGAAGCTCTAGCCATAAAAACAAAAATGATAGGAGTTTGTACCTGTGTCCTCAGTAGCATTATAGTGAGGACAAGGGATCTCGTCAGGAGTACAGTCACTGCCGTCGTCAATACGACGAGTGTACACGAATGGTTTCTCCTCAATCGTCAATACCTGAAGGTATAAACATATAATTTACTATGCGTGCCAAATAAGAATAGGATCGATTGACAGCATGTGACGTCACGCCGTTCTGTCAAATTGAAGATATTTTTGCAAAATTAAAGAACTTCGAGATGAGTAAAATTGAAAAACTGGATTCTGATTCAAGTTTTTTCGTTCACAGTTTGGAAATAAATTAAATTTTTCGTACCTAAAGAGAATTTTAAAATATCTTGCCTCGATTTGACAGTAAATCGTGACGTCACAAGATGGCTATCGATCCTATTCTCATTTGGAACGAAATGTACTTATCTTGCATATAGCTAACCCATAGTGCTATCTCTCTAAATCATAGGTACTGTTTTTTTTTTTTTTTTTTTTTTTTTTTTATGGTAGGTGAAAATCATCCAATGACGAAACCCGCTCTTGGGTGGAGCGGGAGACTAGTGTCAGACTCTTACTGACTAAAAAACCTACCCCGTACCTTCCTTGCCCTATTCCTGGAGTCGAGGTAACAGTTTCCCACTTCCCTCTAGATCATAGGTACTGTTGATAACACACTTCCAATCAAATACACTTCTAATCAAAAAAATCGAAACACCTTGCAAGTTTACGTTTTGTCAGGATTATCAGAAAAATGTGTACATTTAGGAATAAATGTTAAATGTCGTTTAATAGTGAGTAATATGAGCTTATCAAATCTTAATGTTAATGTTCTAAATTTAAATGAATTTTTCATAGGTTTCGTATTTTGTTAAATGAGTCATTTTTATTCCGTATGGAGTATAAAGGAAATGGATAAAACAACACACGTAAATGAAAAAAAAAGGTAAAAAACGTTTATTTAATAACTTGTATTCCCTCCCCGAGCTCTAATTACTGCTTCCATACGGTTCTTCATCGATCGGATGAGAGTCACGATCACATGCTTTCTTTTCGTTTCTGGGGCAGGATCTCTTGCTCGAATTCGTCTCTTTAATTCATCCCATAGATGTTCAATGGGATTCATGTCCGGGCTTCTTGCTGGCCATTCCATAATAGAGATATCGACTTCGTTAAGATAATCTCGTACGACGCCCGCGGTGTGAGCCCTAGCATTGTCGTGCATGAATATGAAGCCGTTGCCAATAAAATGTGCATAGGGCATCACATGAGGCTCGAGACACTCTTCGACGTACCGATGACAGTTTAGTGCAGGCAGACGTGGCCCAGACACGAAAGCAAGCTCTGTCTTACCGTCGGCGCTGATTCCTCCCCAAACCGTCCACGAACCGCCACCATAGCTGACCTTTTCTTCAATGCAGCATTGTGCATAGCGTTCTCCGTCTCTTCTGTAGACCTTGTTCCTTCCGTCGTTACCATACAGCATAATTTTACACTCATCAGAAAAGAGAACTTTGCTCCACTGTAGGTATGACCAATTTAGGTGCTCACGTGCAAAGTTAAGGCGCGCTCTTCGATGGTCTGCAGTTAATTTCGGCCCATTTGCTGGCTTATGCGGTACCAGTCCACGATCCTTCAACCTTCTTCTAATTGTAGAGTCACTTACAGCCACCCTTCGTACAACACGAAGCCGCTGCTGCAGTTGAAAAGCGTTAAGGCGTCGATTTCTTAAAGAAGTTGTTACAATAAATCGATCATCTCGCTCAGAAGTGACCCGATTCCTGCCAGATCCTGAACGGCGCGTGAACAAACCAGTCTCCCGATAACGTTTATAGACTCTATGAACAGATGACAGGCTTAGATGCAGTCTTGCAGCCACAACACGCTGACTAAGGCCAGAATCCAGCAATGCCACAACTTGGGCGGCTTCTGTGGGCGAAGTATCCATACGTTTTAGAAAAAAAACCTTTTTTCAGACGTCCCAAAGTCACAGTATTGAAATAAAAAACAAAAAGTTTAAGGATAGGCGCCAATTTTTAGTTTTTAAACGCTAAATGTACTCCAACCCTAAACACACATTTGTCTCAAAACAGTGATTCATTTCGTTTATAAGATAAACAAATGAAATTCTAATTTTGAATTTAGAATTTTCGCTTATTACTGTAATGGCCAAACTGCCAGCTATAATATATGTATTTTTTTTCATCGTATGAATTCTTTTTTGTGTTAAATTCGGACAGAAACAATGAAAACGGAAGTGTTTCGATTTTTTTGATGAGAAGTTTATATCACCTTGAGATGCGTCGGTATCATGAAACCTTCCGGTTTCGAAGTACTGCGCCCCATCCATATTATTTCTTGCTCTTTTAGTTCCAATCGCATCTTCTGGGTTTCCTGGAAAGTTTTGAGGCTCTTACTATTTGCGGTTAGTGTACATCTTTAAGCAATTTTTACTTAAGAGCATCTAAAAATCTTGTTTTGTATTCAAGAGGAGTCGAATGGAGCAAGAGGAGAGAGGAGGCTACCATTTGTTTTGATCATCATTCCACATGTACCTATTTCTGTACATACACCTACACCTATTTTAATTCATTAAGCCTCAAGTGGACACCGGTGTCCGCACACCTATTGTCTTTTAATTATGTTTGTAATTACGGAAGTCGAAAGATTAAGATCTGCCACATTCACAGTTATTTGCTTTTCGCATCCAGTAGATACCTTCGAACTTGACCAGGTTACAACTTGTGGAAGGCTTACCTTAGAATAAAAATATTTGCCAACAGCCACATGTTCTCCCTGAGCCCTCACATTTACCATGTCGTATTCCGCATGCACTCGATCTCCATGGTCATCAAAGGCCACATGTCCAGTGGCTCCATTCTCCAATCGTTGCTTCCTAACGTAGTCGAACAGAAGACGACCTGTGGTCCATATGGACCCTGAGTTATCGCAATCTGAAGGAGGGGCGTGGATCTCTTCTGATGTGTTCATATCGCGAATGGCTGATGCTAAGACGTAACTGAAAATATAGAAGGCATAAGCAGGTTTATAAGAAAGTTCCTACATCTGCGTTTTTCTGATTATATGGGCCTGCAATGAATGGACTACCTACTATAAATAGGGGATTTGGAAAAAACGAGGAATTAAATCTTTTTCTTCTCGAAACCTCCTTTGAGTTCATTACAAACATTAACCAGCATCTGGCCATTTTTCGAAGAAAAAATTATCAGATGCCATTAAATCCCAATTTAAAAAAATATAAACATTTTTTTTATGGGAATAAATATAATGACCACCATAAAATGCTTTGATACCCTTAATTTTGTAACCAAAAATATCTACTTAACACCAGAAAAATAAAGGCTAAAATTGTAATAGTACCAGCTATTTTAGTCACGACTCCACTTTAAATTGTATTCGACCACCAAAAATAGTAAATGATCACCAAATATAGTAAATGATCACCAAATCTTGACGAGCAAATTAATGTGTTATTTCTACCTAAATAAATCACTGTGATTGCCATAAAATGTAGTGGCTTCTTCATCGGAATCAGATGAAGACGAAGACATCACAGAGCATACGAAAAAACGTCGAAGGCAAAATAAAGTTTGGGTTTTTAAAAGAAAATTAACCTACGGCTCGGGTGGATTCCGCCTTCAGATTCAAATTTTCTGTATTTGTATCAAAATGTAAAAAAAATAATTATTATTTACATAAATCGGATGACGAAATGTAAGTTTTTGCATGCATTTTAAATTGAAATGTGGTTAATAGTTTGGTTTTCATTAACATTTTCATTATCTTTGCGTTAACAATGATTTTTTTGGACTCAGTTTACTTAAACAGGATAGCAAGATGTAAAAACTTTGATTATAATCTATACTAATATTATAAAGCTGAAGAGTTTGTTTGTTTGTTTGTTTGTTTGTTTGTTTGTTTGTTTGAACGCGCTAATCTCAGGAACTACTGGTTCGAATCTATACTAATATTATAAAGCTGAAGAGTTTGTTTGTTTGTTTGTTTGTTTGTTTGTTTGTTTGTTTGAACGCGCTAATCTCAGGAACTACTGGTTCGAATTGAAAAATTCTTTTTGTGTTGAATAGATCATTTATCGAGGAAGGCTTTAGGCTATATAACATCACGCTGTGACTTATAGGAGCGAAGAAACAACGGAAAATGTGGAAAAAACGGGAGAAAATATTCATTTTTGAGGGCTTCCGTTGCGTGCGCTGCGAAAACGGTAGAAGATACCAAAAAAATATGTACGAAAGAATTATTCCTCTTAAAATGATCTAAAAAAAAGTCCGCGACAGTATATGTCTATCTTTTAAGATTAACTCACTAGAACCGTTTTTATGGGAATCAAATTTGCCGAAATTAATGCATGCAACCAATGAGTTGTATCAACATAATAATATTAATCTTTATCCAAATAAATGTGTTGTTGATTAAGAGTATGTAATTGTGAACAAAATTGTGTTTGACATCACTTATTTTCAATGAACATCTTAAAAGATATTACGATTTTAAAATAACTCCGATATAAGATTCACACGCGCCGCATAATGAGCAAAATACGACGCTGCGCCTGGCCGGCGGGCGAGGAGAGGGGTTACTTGCGGGCGGCGCGGAGGGGTTTTTTTTATGGTAGGTAAAAATCATCCAATGACGATTCCCGCTCTTGGGCGGAGCGGGACCAGACTCTTACTGACTAAACAACCTACCCCGTTCCTCCTTTGCCTTATTCCCAGAGCCCCGGTATAACGCTTTCGCACCAACCCTCGGCTGCAGGAGGCTTCGACCCTGAAGAGTCCCACAGTTTGCTGACAACAACTTGAGGCGCGCGAGAGCAGTGCACGCCGTCGACGACTTGGTCTTGATCTGGACTGTTACCAGACAACCGGACGGCGAGCTACCCATTGCTCACCGTCCGCAAGCCAGCGTCTACGGTGGCCGGATATCGGCGGGATCGCGGCGACGACGGCTACGGCGAGGGCGCTTTTGCCCTTGCCTTATGCGGTCGGCCTCCTCCTTTACGAGCATTACTGCTTCGCAGAAGGAGGCGACCGCTTGCCGTTCTTCTTCGCTGCGGACCATGGTCTGAACCAAGGCCCGGCGCGAGAGGTCGCCGCCGCCGATCACCCCCACGAGGACACAGCGATGCTCTTCTCAAGCGGGGCACACCTCCACCGTGTGCTCCACCGTGTCCTCCATGCTGGCCACACAGTGGCGACACCCGGGCGTCTCTTCCACACGAATCCGGTGCAGGAATCTCCTGAACTTCCCATGTCCAATGAGAACCTACGTCATGTCCTGCGTAATGTCTATCCAACCACGCCTCAAAGAGGGCACTTACCACCGAGATTATGGCGTGCCCAAGTGGGTGGTGTAGCCCTATGAAGTACTTTTAGATAATTATGTTCTTTTAAAAACTAAATTGTCTAAATTAATAACTTATTACTTAATTACTAATAAGAAATTGATACGAGCAAAGTCGTGGGTAACAGCTATAATTTATAAAGCTGAGGTTGTTTTCAAAAATAAATATGATGCCCAAAATAACTATTCCACGCGGACGAAGTCGCGGGCACAGCTAGTTTAACAATAAAACGCTGGTATAATTTTGGTGATCATTTACTATTTTTGGTGATCATTTACTACTTTTGGGATTACAATGGTTTATTTGGACTCATTTTATTTAAATAGGATAGCAGGATGTAAAAACTTTGGTTATAATTTTACTTTAAAATGTTGGTTTAATTTTGGTGATCATTTACTATTTTTGGGTTAACCATGATTTATTTGGAGTCATTTTGCTTAAATAGGATAGAAAAGTGTAAAACTTTGGTTATAATTTTACATTAAAATGCGAGTTTCATTTTGGTGATCATTTACTATTTTTGTCTGCTACTTGTTACTATATTTGGTGGTAAGTTAAACATAAGCCTTTTTTTATTAAGTTTATGGCCTTTCATTTTATTTTTAACTAGCTGTGCCCGCGACTTCGTCCGCGTGGAATAGTTATTTTGGGCATCATATTTATTTTTGAAAACAACCTCAGCTTTATAAATTATAGCTGTTACCCACGACTTTGCTCGTATCAATTTCTTATTAGTAATTAAGTAATAAGTTATTAATTTAGACAATTTAGTTTTTAAAAGAACATAATTATCTAAAAGTACTTCATAGGGCTACACCACCCACTTGGGCACGCCATAATCTCGGTGGTAAGTGCCCTCTTTGAGGCGTGGTTGGATAGACATTACGCAGGACATGACGTAGGTTCTCATTGGACATGGGAAGTTCAGGAGATTCCTGCACCGGATTCGTGTGGAAGAGACGCCCGGGTGTCGCCACTGTGTGGCCAGCATGGAGGACACGGTGGAGCACACGGTGGAGGTGTGCCCCGCTTGAGAAGAGCATCGCTGTGTCCTCGTGGGGGTGATCGGCGGCGGCGACCTCTCGCGCCGGGCCTTGGTTCAGACCATGGTCCGCAGCGAAGAAGAACGGCAAGCGGTCGCCTCCTTCTGCGAAGCAGTAATGCTCGTAAAGGAGGAGGCCGACCGCATAAGGCAAGGGCAAAAGCGCCCTCGCCGTAGCCGTCGTCGCCGCGATCCCGCCGATATCCGGCCACCGTAGACGCTGGCTTGCGGACGGTGAGCAATGGGTAGCTCGCCGTCCGGTTGTCTGGTAACAGTCCAGATCAAGACCAAGTCGTCGACGGCGTGCACTGCTCTCGCGCGCCTCAAGTTGTTGTCAGCAAACTGTGGGACTCTTCAGGGTCGAAGCCTCCTGCAGCCGAGGGTTGGTGCGAAAGCGTTATACCGGGGCTCTGGGAATAAGGCAAAGGAGGAACGGGGTAGGTTGTTTAGTCAGTAAGAGTCTGGTCCCGCTCCGCCCAAGAGCGGGAATCGTCATTGGATGATTTTTACCTACCATAAAAAAAACCCCTCCGCGCCGCCCGCAAGTAACCCCTCTCCTCGCCCGCCGGCCAGGCGCAGCGTCGTATTTTGCTCATTATGCGGCGCGTGTGAATCTTATATCGGAGTTATTTTAAAATCGTAATATCTTTTAAGATGTTCATTGAAAATAAGTGATGTCAAACACAATTTTGTTCACAATTACATACTCTTAATCAACAACACATTTATTTGGATAAAGATTAATATTATTATGTTGATACAACTCATTGGTTGCATGCATTAATTTCGGCAAATTTGATTCCCATAAAAACGGTTCTAGTGAGTTAATCTTAAAAGATAGACATATACTGTCGCGGACTTTTTTTTAGATCATTTTAAGAGGAATAATTCTTTCGTACATATTTTTTTGGTATCTTCTACCGTTTTCGCAGCGCACGCAACGGAAGCCCTCAAAAATGAATATTTTCTCCCGTTTTTTCCACATTTTCCGTTGTTTCTTCGCTCCTATAAGTCACAGCGTGATGTTATATAGCCTAAAGCCTTCCTCGATAAATGATCTATTCAACACAAAAAGAATTTTTCAATTCGAACCAGTAGTTCCTGAGATTAGCGCGTTCAAACAAACAAACAAACAAACTCTTCAGCTTTATAATATTAGTATAGATTTATTCGGCTTGCCCAAAAATTTTGCGATCAAACCTTCTTCGTTTGCCTAATAAATTTTTGAACCTTATTTGAAATTCAAGATTATTGTAATCTTCCTGGAGACATGTTACAGTTAGAAATAAACTGTATAGTTCGTTGTTTAATTCTAGACTACGATTTGACCACTCAGAATGACACACTCTAGAAATATGTTCCCAATTTTCTGGAGTTTGACTTTTTAAGTTATTTGACAACTTAAAAAGTCAAACTCCAGAAAATTGGGAACATATTTCTAGAGTAGTATTAGTCTAGGATTAAAAAACAAACTTTAGTTCACTTACATCGAGTCCTGAATATGCGCGTGTTCATTCGTAGCGTTCACAAGTCGTAGTCCCAGTAAGCCCTCGGGCGCGTTGGCAGCGTCGAGGGCCTGCTCCGTCACCATCCACACGTAGCCTACGGTCGTCATGTTCAGGAACGTCGCGTCCCGGAATATTATTTCGGCATCTGTTTTACTGTTGTTAACATCATTTATTATAACAACTAGGAAATTTACTCAGGCATCTACAGTAGATACTAATACTATGTGGCCTTGTAAAATTGTACAGGGTCAGAAAGGCGGTGTAGCGGTAAGGAATGGACTGGCTGGGCCACTAAATACAGCACCTCCTTTACCAGGAGCGTAAAGATATTGGATTTGAGCCATTTTTGGGACTTAGCCCTACATTAATCTTTAGATAAAGTAGTGAGAATATAGCTCGCGGAGCTAGAATGAATTATGAAAGCGTGCAGGCATGTGAAATGGGTAGGTTGTATCACGGAGTGAATATTAAACTGCAGCTTACCTGGCATACATAAGGAACACTCTCGCCTGAGCACCTTTGACATCCATGAGTCGATCGCTAAAGGAATCAAGGCCAGGTTCAAATTCTATCACTTGTTCTACAACCACCTTACGGTCTACATCCTCATCCACGCTTTGAGAGGTCGTCTGAAACCTAAAAGCATGATAAATAAAAATAAATTATTATTTTTGCATATACCCATTTGTCGATCAAATTCACGATTCTGCAAGCATTCGCCGACAGTCGTTTTTCCTTTGGACTATTCGCCGACAGGACGTTTCGTTTTTGTGAGATTCGTCGATAGAACGTTTCACCGATGGACGTTTCACGATAGTTCAAAAGTCCTGTCGTCGAAACAAACAAATGCGAACCATCCTGTCGGCGACACGTCCATCGGTGAAACGTTCTATTGACGAATCTCACAAAAACGAAACGTCCTGTCGGCGAATAGTCCAAAGGAGAAACTCTAGCAAAAAATGGTTAATAGTAAAAACTCAACTCGGGCTTCTGAATTGAATCCTACTTATTTGAAGTTACGAATACATTATGCTATCTAGTGTTAAACCCGACTTTGATTGTAAAGTTAGAGCGAACCAAAGATAAATAAATTTAATTCAAATTCTTTATTATAAACTCGGGGTCAAACTTGAACTATGTAACTTTTATTTAAAATAGTTCTAAACTAAATGTAATAATTTTCTTGCGTGTCAACTTACCTTCCGAGAATAGCCCTGCCATCAGTATCAGAACTATGAATGAATATGACCTTCATGTAATTGAAGTGTTTCAACACATCCACCCACACGTCAGCTTGGTGCGAGTACGGCGGGACTGTCCGCAGGAACGAAACGTGAATGTTTTTGTCAGAGAAAGCAGAGTCCCTTGAAGATATGCCGATGACTGGTATGTGGTAGAAACCGCTCGTATATGAGACCGCAGCTGGTGAAAGATCTCCGGTCAGTGGGTGAGATACCACTATCGCGTACACCTATAGAAATTTATTCCATTAGTAGGTAGATATCAGTTCTTGTATAGTACGCGGCAAATAATTTGAACTAAAATGGCCGCCGTTGCTGTGCCGCACTTCGATTGAGACCCGAAAATTTGTTAACCTTTTGACTTTGGTAATTACAGACACAATTAAAGAACAATAGGTGTGCGAACGACGGCGTTCGCTTGGGGTTTAATGAATGCACATTGAAGGTCAAACGCCATTTTGGTTCAACTTATATGCCGTGTGTTGTATAGGTATCAAAAAAATTGTTCAAAATTCGAAATAATTATAATGTTTTTGAATAACAAACTCACAACGAAGTTCAAACTCCATTGCAGCCATTTCAATGAATTATTGATTTTGAATTTTTAATTCAGCTGTAGTTTAATTATTATACTTACTAAAAATAACCTAAATAAATTAAAAATACACTACAATACTATTACATGTATATTTTTATGTATAATTCAATAAATGATAATCTTTAAAGCTGTAGTTTTATAAATTTTATATACTTACTCGGTGAGCAATGAGATCTTTACAGACATTGAGCGCCGTTTTTATAGGATTCGGATCCATTAGCATGGAATAGTCGTGATACGTGACTCCTCGAGGCACATATTGATCTTTGAAGTTCAGATTCTGCAAAATAAATATCATCATCAGCCTTTTTAATGTTCCCACTGCTGGGATAGAGGCCTTCTCTCTTAGAGAGAGAATGGGCCATAATCCACCACGCAGCCCTGTGCGAGTGCGAGTGGTGGATGTCACATCTCTTCGATTTTTTGGTTCTAGGACATGCCGGTTTCCTCACGATGTTTTCCTTCACCGGTTTGAGAACAATGGTGATGAAATAAATAACACAAAGCCTGGCTGGGTATGAACCCGTGACCTACTACTCGTAAGTCGGGGCCGTTACCACTCAGCCACCACTGTTGTCACTCATCTCTCAAAATAAATATAAAACATATCTTTTTAATGGCATCGTGTTATTTACTGATAAAAACTGGTTCAAGTTGAATAAATTGTTTCGTATGCATATCAAAGGAAATGAAAATTGCCATTAACTGAGTTGAATTGAAACGCTAATAGGCACAAGTTGCTTTGTTAACGTATCAATGTAGGTGTACAATATAGTATTCTTTAGTGTCAGGCACATGATTCATTCAACGAGGCTTGCTGCTTGGTAAATAGTAACAGAATACAAATTTTCATTTTCGAGGGTAGTTATGCACTTAAGTATGCGTCTTTAGTTGATCCTTTAAATTAGCCGCACTGCTTTGTTATTCCATATGAATAAAAACGTGCGACGTCGCGCTGCAACTGAGCTGCGGCTGCGCGTCAATTATTTATACGAAATAAATAGATCAAGAGCGTGTCGGGCCACGCTCAGTGTAGGGTTCCGTAGTTTCCCGTCCTGCACAAATTTCTCACAATGTAACAGAACCCAGTAGCTCATGTAAAAATTAGTAACCTAATTTCCCGAGAGATGGCGCTGTAGGTACCCGGTAGTAATTTTAATTTGCGTGAACCAATTTTAATTTTTTTGTAAGTATTTTTATTTGAAAACTTACCGATATAGTATCCTTGTAGAACGCAATAGACTCGTTGCTGGAGAGAACCCCACCCACATTGTAGTAGGTGGGGTTGGAGAAACGTCGCCGGTCTATGTCGGCGGCCACCAGCTGTCCTGCGCAGCATAGTACCGCGACGAGGATGTGGTACGACCACATTTTGGTATCTAACCGAAGAAAGGATAAATGATAAATGATCTTTATTTTGCAAGTAGGTTTAAAAAACACTTTTACACGTCTTTTTTTATGCTAGATGAGTCCGGTGTTTCCTAGCGGACTACCCTGAGAAGAAAAACCGAAACAAACTCAGGGGTCACAGTCTCTTTTAAAGTCCATACAGAAAATATGTATTGGTCAAATCACATAAGAGACTTTCTTCACACCGAAGAAAGGAACATCATCAATTAAATTGTGGGGTCAAATAAACATATAGAACAAACGACAGCTTCAAAATTACAGTTTTAATGCAGATCTGTTGTAATTGATGTATATATGTTACCGGCCAAACCCGATTTCAGGACAAACTAGTTTGGCCTAGGCTAAACTAGTTCTTCCTATTCGCGATAGGATAAACTAGTTTAGCCTAATCCAAAGTAATTTATCCTAAGCCCGATAGGATAAGCCAGTTTAGGCTAGGCCAAACTAGTTGGTCCTGATATAAATGCGCACACTCTAGGATAAACTGGTATGGTCTAGTCTAAACATTCTAATATATCTAGAAAGTCAAAATAAATAGATAAACTGAATAAAATACTCCGTAATTGGAAAAATAATCAATGTTATTAAACTGTAATGATTCGTTGTTAAAAGTTATGTTTAAACGGTAATACCAAGGGTAATACGAACAATACGTCTATTCCTATTTTGTCCCACTGCTGGGCAAAGGCCTTCCCTTTTTTTTATGGTAGGTAAAAATCATCCAATGACGAGTCCCGCTCTTGGGCGGAGCGGAAAACAAGTGTCAGACTCTTACTGACTAAACAACCTACCCCGTTCCTACATCGCCATACATACCAGGGCCAGAGCCTTCCTTTTCAGACACAAACCCATGGCCCTGATTGGTTTCGACCCTTCTGCAGGGTCCCTACGGTTGCTGACAACTCCTTGAGGCGCGCGGGAACAGTGCGCGCCGTCGACGACTGGGCTTGGTCCGGACGATTACCAGACGACCGGACGGCGAGCTACCCATTGCTCACCGTCCGCAAGCCCGCGCCTACGGTGGCCGGGAGTCAGGATCGGAATCGCGGCGGCGTCTGGGGCGCAAACGCCGTTGCCTTATGCGGTCCGCCTCCTCCTTTGCTAGCATTACTGCTTCGCAGAAGGAGGCGACCGCCTGCCACTCCTCCTCACTCCGAACCATGGCTTCTACCAAGGCCCGGCGTGAGAGATCGCCGCCACCGATCGCTCCCACGAGGACACAGCGATGCTCTGCCCAAGCGGGGCACACCTCAACCGTGTGTTCCACCGTGTCCTCCGGGCGGTCCACACAGTGGCGACACCCGGAAGGCCTTCCCTTTCTCCTTCCAAACTTCTCTGTCTTTGGAGATCTCAGGCTAAGTTTGCCCCGCGAACGTGATTAGATCATCACACCACCTTCGCCGTGGTCGACATCGACGGCGTCGACCTCCCTCAGGCGTCCAGTGAGTGGTAATCTTCGCCCATCTGTCCGGATGCATTCGTGCGACGTGGCCAGCCCACTCCCTGGCTGGCTTTTTTGTCTCCGACATCTGTTATTCGGGTTATGGAGCGCAGGGTGGTGTTCCTTACGCGGTCTGTTCGCTTAACACCTATTATGCTATACGCTCTATTGCCCTTTGACAGATCTTCAGTTTGGGACTTTTGTTGTTCAGTTAGTGACCAACTTTGAGCACCGTAGGGTAGGACGGGCAGGATACACATATCAATGAGATTTCTTTTAAGTGTCATCGGAAGGCTACGCTTAAAAAATAAAGGTAATATAAAATACTATCTTCCATTTATGATGGCCACGGTGGTCGTGACAAGATGTTAGCCGAAATATCAAAAAAATATGCCAACATCACAAAAAAAAAATTATAAGCTTGTATTTATCTATGTGTAGTGGCTGTCATCAAAAGAATACAAAGAAGAAGAGAGGATTAGTGTCTAAGTTCATTCTTCATTCGGAAATTTATAATACGTGTCAAGTAGATCTGATCGATTTTCAGACACAACCCGATGGACATTTTAAATTTATTATTGTTTAACAACGAATCATTATAGTTTAATAAAATTGATTAATTTTCTAATTACGGAGTATTTTATTCAGTAATTTATCTATTTATTTTGACTTTCTAGATATACTAGAATGTTGAGACTAGTCCATACCAGTTTATCCTAGAGTGTGCGCATTTATATCAGGACGAACTAGTTTGGCCTAGCCTAAACTGGTTTATCCTATCGGGCTTAGGACAAATTAGTTTGGAGTAGGCTAAACTAGTTTATCCTATCGCGAATAGGAAAAACTAGTTTAGCCTAGGCCAAACTAGTTTGTCCTGAAATCGGGTTTGGCCGGTAACATATATACTACTTCGAAACAGCGTTCCAGCGTTTACGTTGAGTTATCTTCTGATGAACATCATATTTTCTTGAAAATGATGTTTTAGTTTAGTACCTTATGGTATAGGTATGAACTCCTGCTAAGTCAGTAACTGTAGGTATGCTACAGTAGGTACAAATTTATTGTTTTTCTTAAAATGTACTTGGGTATATTTAACTGTACCTATATCCTGTAATCTCGAAATAGGAGAGGCTACTGTACGTAGGTACCTAGGTAGTTCATGATGGGTTACCACTAGAGGCTGCAATCAAATATTCGAATAATTTTCGAATAGCACTGAAAAAATATTCGAATATTCAAAAATCAAAATTTTCGAATTTTTGCAAACTCTAGGCGAGGCGCACTAGTACTGGTAGAATAAAGTCAAAGTCAAGACAAAATATTTTTATTTCACATAGGCCTACATGGGCACTTATAAAACGTCAGAAGATAGCGAAATCGATCTTTTTCTATGGAGAAGAACTGGCAAGAAATTCCATAGTTAAAATACTCTTAAAAAAAAATGGTTTGTTACAATATTTCCATGTATAAGTTCGGTAATTAATTAAAATATCAATTTTAATTGTGCCCATAATTTGGACATGGTGAAAGTCCGTGAAAGCGTTATTATATCTATGATCGTTGGTAAAAGCAGGATAAAAAACATCGAATCGAGTTTAGTGTTCACTTTGCCCCGTATAAGTAGGTAATTACGTTGGTGGAACGTATTGGGCCGAACATAAGCACATCATCATGCATCCTAGAATCAAAACGCATTGGAGTGGACTGAGAACCGCAACCGCGGCCGCGCAATCTTGTGGCTTGTGCCAACCCGTGGTGCCAACGATACTTACACCCGTATTCACAAACAATACTCAAAAGACCCTTGACTAAGCAAACGCACAGTGTTGAAATAGAGCTCTGTGATTGGTTCGTTTGTGTTGCGTAGTTCACAAACCCTGCCCTGTGCGCTCGCGAGCACTGTGAGACCGCATAGTAACGTTTGTGAATACGGGTGTTAGTAACGTGCTATAGTAGAGGCGCGCATGCGCGAGGTACGGACGCAGCGCAGCTTGGCTCAGCGGACCAGATGATGAGATGACGTGCTGGCACCCACAGAGTACATTTTCTAGCACCGTACGTCATTCATCGGATGATGCCGTTGCTGGCTGGATGCCCGAATAGGTACTATGCGGAATTGCGGAGCAATTTTCAAATGAAAATCGTCAAAAGAAATCATGTTCGAAGTTCAAACTCTTCGAACGCTACGTGCGCTGTTCGCTCTCCTCAAGTAAATAGTCAAAAATATTCTTAAGTTATTTTTTTAAATAGGTACGAACTTTTATCAAAAATTATTAAGTAGGTAGGTATTAAAATGTTTTTACAAGCTTTTTTTTAAGTAGGTTATTATAACGGAATTAATTTTTATAAGTAATATGTAAAACGCAATAGGTATATTTCACACCTAAATGAAATTAAATATCTAAATTACTAATTGCGAACAACAAGTTAATAAAGTAAATTAATTACGATTTATGAACAGAGTTAACCGCTTCTATGTCTAAATAAGCTACCGTAGTAGATAATAGCATAACAGCTCAACTTTAGATTGCGTATGAATATTTGAGACACACCCCTTTTCGCACCCAATTCAAATTAACACACTCTAAGGACGCTAACATACTGGTTATTATATCTTACCTTATTGTCCTCTGCTTAAGCCTATTTTCTGTCCATTTTCAATATAAAAAGACTTAAATTCACCAGTTTACAAAACAATTTGGTTCAACAACAGCTGTGAGATGCTGTAAAAGCAAGATCTGTGGAGCTTCATCTCGGACGCCCTGAATTGTACGGCGCAGGCGTATAATATACCGAATCAATACATGATTGAAAATCAAGAATACCAGAACCCACTAGTTTAGGCAATTGGTAGTTATATTATTATTGAACTCTCCATTAAAATGATTCATTTATAGGGCCCAGTGCCTTTGTCAGTTCGTCTTTCTGATAAAACGTTTAAATTCATTTGTCTGACAGTTTTCACTAACACCAAGTCAAAAGGTACGATAATTCGTAAAAACCTTCCCATCCTTGCATGTTCCTCGGCGCGCACCGTTCCTGCGCGCCTCAAGGAGTTGTCAGCAAACTGTAGGGGCCCTTCAGGGTCGAAGCCTCCTGGAGCTGCCGGTTTATGTGCAACTGTTACCGCGGCTCTGGGGAATAAGGCAAGGAAGGTACGGGGTAGGTTTTTTAGTCAGTAAGAGTCTGACACTGGTCTCCCGCTCCGCCCAAGAGCGGGTTTCGTCATTCGATGATTTTCACCTACCATAAAAAAAAAAATCCTTGCATGTTCCTGATGTGATTGGAGAAAACTGCAGCTTCAGAGAATACTGTTACGCAATTTACGAGAATAAACACAGTTATAAAGAACATATGAAAGGTGTTGCCTTTACTGGGTTTATAAATTGTACGGCAGAATCTACACTAATATAATAAAGAGGTACAGTTTGTTTCTTTGTTTTTTGTTTGTAGGAGGTAATCTCTGGAACTACTGGTCCGATTGGAAAAAAAATAGCAACAATAGAAAGCTGCATTACTCCTGAGTGAAAAAGGCAATATTTTATGTACGCGGGCGAAGCCGCTGACAAAAACTATGCGGCAGAATATAGGTTATATGCATGGTATCCACAGTTATGTCAAACAGATCCTACGTGCTACACAGTGAGAGGGAGTGTCAGTTTTTCCAATTTTTTTTTAGTTTTACTAAACACATCTCTTTCAGTACATTATTTGTACGGTACTAGATTTTGCCCGCGGCTTTGCTGCCGCTCTACCCTACTCCATCCCAGTCCATTCTACTCTACTCTACCCTACCTACCCTACGTTACTTACTTATCTACCCTACCGTGATTTTTATTGTTTTTTCTTTCTTTCTACACTAACCAAGTAATAGGAAAATAATCAAAAAAGGAAAGGTTATTTATTAAAATTCAAAATATTTATTTTTTTATCCAACTTATATCTAGAAACAAAATATAATTCAATCAGACAAACAAAAGCAACGACATCTTAAAAGTAGGTATATGGTATAAACGCACACTTAAATAAACCTAAAAAAAAAAAAAACAAGTTCCTTGGTACAGATGTTCCTTCGCAATCCCTTGTGTTTTTTTCTTTAAGCCCAGCCCCAAGCTGCTGGGACCCAAGCAGATGGGGCCCAGGGCTTGGCTGGCCACTCAGGGGTTTGAGGACGCAGGGCAGCGGCGGCAGCCGTGGCAGCGTGCTGGGCAGCCCCGGCAGCTCCTGCCGCACCAGAGCTTTGGATCACGGATAACTTTAGAGCTTCTAAGTCTGGAATAGAAAAGATTTTGGAATTAGAAATTGATTACATAATAGCACAGTGTTCAAATTACCTAAGTATAATGTGTTGGGCAGCAAATCAACAATCCTCAGATGATTAAAATACATAACCTACACCAAATGTTAACTAGCAAAACCAGAAAGGATGAAATTAAGAAAATTATGGTAATGATCCGGTCATTACCATAATTTTCTTATATCAGTGGATAAGAAAAAGTCAAGAAAATGGTGATGATCCTGCAACAGTTGCAGAAGACAAATGTTTGGCTGATTTTGGGTAAATACCAGCGTTCTGCAGCCTTGCAGCCTGGTTGCTCGCGGCGCGTTGTATGGCCTTGGCAGCGGCTGCCTCCCGGGCGGCGGCGATCTTCTGAGCGGCAGCGGCGCGGGCCTTCGCCCCTGCCAGCTGTGCCTGCGACTGTACCGCTGCTTGCGCAGCTTCCAGTGCGTGTGCACGAGCGTTCCTTGCTGCTTCCTCACTGTCAAGCAAATCGGTTATGATACTTTTGGAACTCTGTCAGGAAACGGCATTCACTTTTAGATAGAGAATGTAGAATGACTGTCAGTGCCCATTTTTATTTGACTCCTTTAACAGAGGTTCTCCAATGTAAGAAAAAAGCTGGCCTTAAAAACATCTGCGAGACTCCGCGGAGGGTGGCAGATCTTTACGAGACGTCTGTACTGCTTGCAAACCAATCTTATGGTAACCGTATGAAAATCGATGTCGTGATAGCGAATTCCTCAGATTCTATCTATAACCTATTAGGTACTTGCTAAAGTTGTTACGCTACTATTTGCTGAAGATAAAAATAAAAAGTTTCAATTGTACGCTTTTTGGATTAATGTATGAGATTGCGAGCCTATAATCCACCCAGCGATATTGTCCGCGCAATTTTTTTGTCGGCTGTGCGGATAAGTACTTCCATAAGATTCAATGTGTTACAAAATGGCAAACAAAAATCCGCGCGGTGAAATATCACTATGCGGACATGCCCTTATGGCTGCCACTGCATTGACTGTAAGTACACATCCTACTGTTTGTTAAAATAATATGTGCCTTACAGGATGACTCAATGCCAGCATGACTGCTGACTGACTAGCTTTTGGGAGTTTGGGAGGACAAAAAGTAAACTCTCGACTTTCTAAACCTCAATTACGTCTCTCCCAAAACCAGTGGCGTAGCTAGTCCCGCAGGGGCCCCGTATCAAAAGTCCTTCGGGGGCCTGGTATAAAAAAAAAACGTATTTTTGTTACAGATGCTTAGCTGCCCTATGAGACGGTTGTGGATAACATGTTGCGAATTTTTGCCTAGGTCGGGGCCCCTGTACCGCGGGGGCAAATACTGCGGTAGCTATGCCCCTGCTCAAAACTCACCTCTTATGAGCTGCGCGAGCGGCTGCGGCTTCCTTGGCGCTGGCAACACTCTGTTGTTCCAGGGCGGCGTGTTTAGCCGCTGCTACCTCATGCTGGGCCGCCATCACTGCCGTTGCAGCTGCCTTAGCTGCAGCCACAGCGCCTGCGACGTCAGAACTAGTGTCCGACGACCAAGCTCCTGACAAATGCATTTAAACAGTGACTTTTATTACAGAAGGTGGCTGTATACTATTATAAAGATGTTTGGATACACCATGATTGTGGATATTTTCCAATATATGTAGGTATAGGTAATTGTTAGAAGATATGCCTGGAAACTAATAAAACGTTAGGTAGACTAGTCATTGCTGAAATCTATGGTAACCACACAGATATGTGATTGACATGTCACTGACCTAACTGTATTCGAAGCCCTATTACGGAGGTCAGATTTGTATCTGACCCAGGTAACAAATTATTTCGCGGTGGCATTCCTTGGACTGGAAGCCGTAAACGGCTAGACAAATAATAATTGACTGTGGTTTACCATGTCCTCCCTGCAGCCAGGCTGCCATTCCTGGCCACGCTACCGGTTCCACGCTGATGACGCTGCGCTTGTCCTGGCTGCTCACTGTGACAGCTGACAGACAGATTCCCAGCACCTGGAGACGATGATGGAGTTGTGAACATGCCCTTAGATCCTAGACGTAGGTATACTAGGGACTCTTGTGGGAATATTTGTATTCAATAGCTAAAATTGAAATCAATTCAAGTTTAGCTATTGCCTTTGACCCTTTGATATTGATCAAAGGGTAATAACAAATAGCAAAATAATCGTAATTTTTTTTTTCTTTTACGATTATTTTGCTATTTGTTTAATTTTTTTGCTGACGGTAATGCTTACCTTTCGAGTACCGTAATTAGAGACATAATAGAAAGACAATAGGTATAAGAACGCCGCTTCGCTCTGGGCTCAGGAGTATTTAGACAATGTTATCTATATGTATATATAAAAGGAGAAACTGACTGACTGACATATCAACGCACAGCCGAAACTACTGGGACTAAGAGTCCTTTTATGGCGTAACCGAGCACGAAGAAAGGATTTTCCGAAATTCACCCCCTAAGGAAATCAAACGGGGGTCAAAAGTTTGTATGGAAAAACCTGCTTACTAGTGAAGCTGCTGGCAGAAACCTAGTTTAATCATATACCAACATATTTTTTTTAACTTTATTATTATTACTTACCAAAGAAATGAATCGAATGAAACCCATTTTGTTATTAACTGTTGTTCACTTGATGTCTTCACGAGATACTGTGATACGCAACTGATGGTCATAGATCATTTTATATTGTCGAATCCGGAAAAGACTGTACCATATCGCATAGAAAGGGATAATGGACGAAGTACCTACCCACCCGTCTAAATGCGAGCAGAACCTATTATATCAATAAATCGATATTCTTTCACTTTCCTTAGGTACAATAATAGGTACTTCACTTTTAGATAGGATTGATCTCAAGTAGGTATATTTAACCTAAAGATGAAATAGTAAAAATATGTCCACTCTGAACTAAAGCGTTCTAAAATAAGTGCATAGGTAATAAAAAAATACTCCCTAAAAATAATTGTTCGTTATTTGGAGTGGTCAATATTTCGACCTTACTGTATTTACTCTTACTGTATACACCGTTAAATTTTGGTAGTTTTAATCCCGTGGAGGGTCGATCCGGTACATGCAACACTATCGATTTGTAAATATAAGATTAAAAATCTAAAGTAGTTTTTTCTAAAACTAAAATTAATTTACGCGTTGGTATATGAAATTCGGCCATTGAACTCGCTCGACTGTTCTTTATTTGTTATTGCCTAATTTGTCAATTGTCTAGTGGTCACATTATTATCCTCAGTGGTGTTCTTTTTAGGGTTCCGTAGCCAAAATGGCAAAAACGGAACCCTTATAGTTTCGTCATGTCCGTCTGTCCGTCTGTCCGTCTGTCACAGCCGATTTACTCGGAAACTATAATGATGAAATTTGATGGGAATATGTGTTGTATGAACCGCTACAAAATTATGACACTAAATAGTAAAAAAAAGAATTGGGGGTGGGGCCCCCCATACATGTAACTGAGGGATGAAAATTTTTTTTTCGATGTACATACCCGTGTGGGGTATCAATGGAAAGGTCTTTTAAAATGATATAAAGTTTTCTAAAAAACATTTTTCTTAAAGTGAACGGTTTTTGAGATATCAGCTCTCAAAGTCGTAAAAAGTATGTCCCCCCCCCTCTATTTTTATAACTACGGGGTATAAAATTCTAAAAAAAATAGAGGTGATGCATGCTAATTAACTCTTTCAACGATTTTTGGTTTGATCAAAGTATCTCTTATAGTTTTTGAGATAGGTTGATTTAACTGTAATTTTGGTTAAGTTATTGTGCTTACACTGAAAACGATGGCTGAACCTTATAAGATAGATCAAAAAATATACTACAGTATTGTACACCTTTAAAAATCCGCGATGATATAAAATCTTTATAATGTAGGTACTTTTTACGAGAAATATTAGCTTATTCAAGCAATACGCCATTAATCCTTATCCAGTAATGTACCTTAAATACATTGTGCATTTTTATTCAGTTATCACAAGCCGATTTGGGCACGCCTATAGCACGGAATATTTATAAATACATATATAAAATTAATATTCATACATAAAAGTACAAGGCAAAATATCGGGAGAGTTTAGGCTCCATTCACCAGGTGTATAAATTGACATAATAAGTTTATTATATTTGCTGCTACGGAACCCTTTGTGCGCGAGCCCGACTCGCACTTGGCCGGTTTTTTTATCTTTATGGTGGGAAAAATTGTCTAATAATGAATCCCGCTCTTGGGCGGAGCTAGAAACAGTGTCAGACTCTTACTGAGTAAATGACCCACCCCGTTCCTTCTTAGCCTTCATACCGGGGTCGGACCTTCCTTTCAGAAACCGGACCAATGTCTCAGTAGACTTGGTCCCTGCGGTTGGGCTTCTACATTTTCGGACAACTCCTTGAGGCGCGCGGGAACAGTGCAAGGCGTGATAATTTGGGCTTGGTCTGGACGGTTACCAGATAATCGGACGGCGAGCTACGCAAGGCTCGTCAAGATATTTCAACCGTACTGCATACATGCATACATGTTTATATTACTGCCTAATTTTTCAATTGTCTAGTGATCACAAGCACAGGCATTGCCGTGTCGTAGTTCGCTGCTGCGCCTCCACGATGACGGTACGACGCACGTACGTCACGATGCCGCGTGGTTCTTTTGCACAATGACCATGCATCTGATGCATCCGCTCTACATATCTCTTCGTGCCAATAGTCGACATGTCGAGTACGCCCAATCCAGCGTAAATACATGAATAATAAGCAAGAGCAGGTAAGTTGTAAAACTTTTTGGTTGAAGACTAATCGACATTTATTTTGACGAAATAGCTCTTTATTTTTTTTTATTGATAGAAACTAGATCTTGACTGCAATCCCACCTGATAGTAAGTAGTGATGCAATCGTTGACGGTGAGGCACACTAGTTTATTGAGAGCACTTTCACTCTAGCCTAGAAGACACCAAAATTATCTCAATCTATTATCACGATGTGATGTGATGATGAGAAAGTGGTGTGATGTGGCCCCGAAGTGTGGGCTTCTCGGCACATACATCATCATCATCATCATCAGCCTTTTTAATCTTCCTACTGCAGGGACACAGGCCTCCTCTCTAAGAGAGGGAATGGGCCGTAATCCACCACGCGGGCCCAGTGCGGTTTGGTAACGACACACACGTCACCGAGTATTTGGACTGCAAGGCAACGCGCTGCAATCACAGATATCGCAGGGATACCTATGTAGCCAGGCGGGCTATTCTCTAAGAAAACAACCTTGAGCGCAACGTTGGCCGCAGCGACGAAATCGAAATAGGTAAGTACATTGTATTTTTAACCCAATGTTTCAAAACAGGATTGTTAATCAAATGTACCTGTTTGGACTTCGTCGTTGTGGCCAACGTTGCGCTTAAGGATGTTTTCTTAAAGAATAGAACTGCAGGATTTAAAATCGACTCCGCTACTGAATGTCGAAGTTTGGAATGTCGACGTATGTTAGTTCTAAAGTACAGGATCTCGATATACGCCAGTTCGAAAGTTCACTGGAGCGAAGTATGCAAGGCCGACGTATCGTTAGTTAGAAAGCATATTATGAGTGCGATGTATGCCAGTTCGAAATTACCCTGTTACGAAGTATGAAATGCCTCCGTACACGTACCGTAAATGCCTTCGAGAAAGTTCTACGAGTGAGATTTTAAATGTTCTAATTACTTAGGTCAATTATTTTCTCTGAATATCCGTGTTTTACACAGAATGACTGCCTATCAGACCGACCAGCAACCCCACCCTAGTTAGTAGATAGCCTTGGATAGACTAGAGGTCAGACTCTGGTGGAGTGGCGTAGCTATTTCCACAGCGGCTTCGTATCAGAAGTTCCAGGGGGGCCTCGTATAAAAATAAATAGTGCTTTCTTTTACAAATGCTTGATGTACTCTACAAGACAGACAGACAGGATAATTTGTTGCGATTTATGCCCACGTCGGGGTCCCTGTACCTAGCGCAAGGGCTTGTATCATTGATACGGCTGATACAGCGGTAGCTACTCCGCTGCTCTGGTGTCTGATTCCTGGAACGATAATCAAAGATATACGATTAGCAACCGAGGCCTTTTACGTGCTTTCTGAAGCTCCAGGTGTCAATAATGTTATAGAGAAACTTAAAAAAGTGCGAACGTATTAAAAAAGATGGTTAATTCTGGTCTGCCAGCTATTTTCTAAAAGCCTGTGAACGTTTTCTTCATTTTATTTCTGTTGGCAATTTCATAAAAATGTCAAAATTAACACCTCGTAAAAAAACATTATTGACACTTATATCAGTGTTACCAGCTAGTGAGAAAATACCGCATTAAGGGCAATATTTATAAAAGGATCTTTAAAAAAAAAAAAACTATGATGTTATAGCTTTGAAGTGACGGATATTATTTACTTTTAGGTACTTAAAGGTTTGCTATCTATTTTTTCTAAAAACAATATGCCTTATTTAAAGTCGATATTAAAACCAATCTAAAGAAGCAATGGCACTTAATTTATTTAAATCCATGTAGTCGTTGAGGCTACAGTACATTCCTAAGAAACCGCTCTAAAAATTAAACCTTATTGCAGTTCACATTCCAACTAATAAAAAATAAGGACAAAAACCTTTTGAGTACTTGCAACATTTAAGCTTGCAATCAATCAATTAAACTTCAAATTCAAACCACAACTTCTATTCGCAGACGTCAAATGCATTGTGACTTTCAGGCAATTGGGACATTTTTTATTATTTCAGAAAAATCAGTGTTTGCTAATATGTTTAACAATTGACTCTATAGATAGTTCAAGGGCTATATACTATAACCTACACCTAATAGTATTAGGTAAGTAACCTTTTGATTGTTGCGATTACGTAAAATGCCGATGGAAAGAATAAAATTTTTGTAAAAATAGATTAAAATAATACTTACAATGTATTCTAATAGTTTTTCTTATGTTAAAAAAGGTGTTATCTAGTCAATTTTCCATTACTTTTAGTGTAACATAATTTAAAACTATTGTTTGTGTACGGTATATGAAGTTATTGATTTTTTCTCTTGGCGAGCACTTGCGGTAAAGGCTCGTTGAGATGAAAAATACTATAAGAAATGAGACCGGGCCAATTAATAATATTTATTCATAATACCCAAGCTTCAACATTATAAAATGTCTACTTAGAAAGATACACTTACAAGGACATAATTATTAAAGACTGGTCTTAGGTTTGCTAATCAAACTATTTTATAAATAAACTGCTGTCAAATGTCACCTGTCTCTATGCCTTTATTTAGCATGTTCTAAATAGTATTATAAATAAAAACATTGCAGTAACTTCATCAATTAAAATAACTTGATTTTTGCCAACTATCTGAATTTATCCTTTAAATTAATTTGGTACATCTTATACATTTGAAATATTGTTTATTATATACATATGTCACTTTGTATACAATACCTTGGCAATATACCATTACCTAAATATTTGTTTGGTATAAAATAAATCCTGCTTTTCATATCCTGTCTGTTTATCTGCTAATTCCTCCTAGACCACACAATTGATTTTGATGTGATCTTCAATAGTAGAAAAAGCAATAAATGAGGACAGTTTGTTTATAATTTACAATCATGCAAGCATGGGGCGGGACACTAGTGATTACAAAAAAAAAAACTGAGCTATACATGCTCGGAATGGTATAGAATGACTGCATATATTATACAATGCTATCATTGGATACCCTTCCACTCAATTAAATAATTTTTTAAATATAATTTCTATTACAGCTCTAAGTAAATCAAAATGGCAGCGAAAGATCCAGCAAAAGCTAAAAAACCAGCGGTAGCTCCAATCACACCACAAGTGTAAGTACTATTTGTCAGTGTAACCCTACTAATAGCCACAAATAATAAGCTTATTTATCTGTACAAATAGGGTTATCCTGAATGACTGATGGGTCAACTCTGCTGATCATAAAGATCTGCAATTTAGAGGGTATGTTCTTTGACACATACATAGGCACCCGATAAGAAAGGATTTTGCGAAATTCTACCCCTAAGGAGGTCAGAAAGGGGGCAAAGTTTGTATGGAGAAACTACTTTCAGGTGGGCAAAGCAGCTGGCAAAAGCTGGTCTACCCGTGCATTTAGTTATTGGTGGTGTGTAGTCCTTAAAAACCCCTCCACTAGAACCAACCTTCTTGGTTTGAGCCAGCTAGGAAACCATGGTCCTAGAATACAAAAGATAGTAGTTTGCTATAGGATGTGTTTATTTACTGTAACTGCAATATTAAGGCACTAGCCATCTTCCATGGTTATATAGGATGTTGTTATATTAGCCTATAGTTTCCTCAATAAATAGGATATTCAACACATAAGGATTTTTGAACTCAACATGGGGGCAAAAGTCTCCTCTTTGGGGAGTGTCTGAAGAGACATCACAGCATCCCTTCTGCATGATACCTCTCTCTGATAGAGCTGGGTGCGAAACAGTAATGCTAGGGAAGGAGGCAGCTGCTCGCGCAGCACGCGTGAGGGCCTCACACTGCAGCCACCAGACTCTGACCCTGACTTCCAACCATCATAGGCCTACGCTTATGGATGACGAGCAATGGCTTCTGGACCAAGCCCAAATCGTCGACGGCGCTTAATGTATGCGTTTCACGCGCTCTACAAAGAGATGGCAGCCTAATGGATTGATTTCCTAAAGAGAAACTCGTAGTCCTGGAAGGCAAGGTAAAGAAGCAACATAGGCCTTAATCAATTCAATCAATCAGGTTTTAATCAATAAATGTCTGAAATGCTCTGCCTTTCCATCCTAGGACGGGAGAAATCATTGATATTTCCCAAAAGTCCACCACGAAATAAAAATAACATCTGAAAACTAATTGGCTTAAAAGAAAAACAAAAATACCATAAGCAATGTTTGCTTATATTATGAAGTCAAGATATCAATGATAACACATACAAAAATATTCTTACATCTGTTAACAGAAGATCTCCATAATGACTACATTAACATGCAAATTGATTTTCTTGATATTGTAATTACCTTTTTGTAAAAAGACCTTTAGCTCCAAGATATAGTGTTCATTTTGCTGTGACCTATCAGTTTTCAAACACAGCTTCTAATGCAGTGACCTTCAATACAATCACTTCTAACTGGACTGGTCTTAATAGTCTTGTTATATTTTTGATTATTTATTTATGGGTATGTCCATTCTGTTATTTTTAAAAAGATAGGTCCTAGTTAGTGTTCTCAAATTAGAGGTGTGACCTACATATTGCAGAATTTTAGTTGTTATTGTTACACATTGAACAGTTCAGTAGGTACATGACATTCATGCAACACAACATAATATGTAGTATTTCATACACATAATCATCATCATCATCCCTCCCTTATTCCATATTACTTGGGTTCGGCGCAACATGTTTTTTTCTTCCACTCTGATCAGCCACCCGTCACACTATCACTAACTCCCTTTTCTTTCATATTACTTCTCACACAAAATAAAAAAAAAATGAAGAATAGGCGATAATTTAGAAAAGCTGTGTCTGATGGATGAAGTAGGTGAGAAAAGATAAAGGGCAAGAGTCTGTGACGTACATAAGGCAGCCCAAATTCGTTTTATTTTGAGACTTTAGTTTGCGATACCATCCACATCGCGCAAGATAGGACATCTCCATAACCAAGTTAGGAATTCGTCAAGGTCACAACTCTCATCATTGTGGACAAACAATATTAAGAGTATAAGGATTTTTCTCCTTTGTTACCACTCTCAAGATTATCCCTTACTAATTCGAGTTTAGTTTCCATTTTAACCAAATGCAGCTGAATATATTTTATTTATGTCATCAAGGTGGCATACATGACATGTCTTGGATGTGTGTATAAGTTCATGTACACTTTTTCCTGTTTTTCAGTGTAAGGTAGGACTGCTCGGTGTCATAGAAAATAGCATACACAGAAACTGTATTTTCAACCAGCTTTCGTAAAATAGAATTATTATACTAGTCATCATCATCATCATGTCAGCCGAGCAACGCCCACTGCTGGGCATAGGCCTCCCCCAAGGATCTCCACAACGATCGGTCCTGTGCTGTCCGCATCCAGCGGCTTCCCGCGACCTTCACCAGATCGTCGGTCCACCTTGTAGGGGGCCTGCCCACGGAGCGTCGTCCGGTACGCGGTCGCCATTCGAGAACCTATCCACCCCAACGGCCATCGGTTCTCCGCGCTATGTGTCCCGCCCACTGCCACTTCAGCGATGCAATCTTTCGAGCGATGTCGGTTGTTTTCGTTCTCCTACGGATCTCATCATTCCTGATTCGAGCAGGGAAATACCAAGCATCGCTGTCTCCATTGCTCGCTGGGTGACCTTGAGCCTTCTTATGAGACCCATAGTAAGCGACCACGTCTCGCTACCATAAGTCATCACTGGCAACACACACTGGTCAAAGACTTTTGTCTTGAGACACTGAGGTATTTCGGACGCGAATATATGCCGGAGCTTCCTGAACGCTGCCCATCCGAGTTGAATTCGACGAGAGATCTCTTTCTCGAAGTAGGACTTACCTAACTAGATTGTCTGTCCCAGGTAAACATAGTGGTCAACAACTTCGAGTGTAATGTTCCCAACGTTAACTGGAGCGGGTGCAACATGGGCATTTAACATGATTTTCGTCTTGTCCATGTTCATCTTAAGACCCACTCTTTTGGAAGCATTACCGAGATCTTCGAGCATTATGTTCAGGTCTTCCAAGGTCTCAGCCATAAGAACAATGTCATCGGCAAATCGCAGGTGTGTTAAGTACTCGCCATTGATGTTGATGCCGTGACCTTTCCAGTCCAGAAGCTTGAAAATATCCTCCAACGCAGCTGTGAACAGTTTCGGAGTTTTAACTATACTAGTATCTTACATGAATTAACTATCTGATGTTCACTACTCAGTTGCTGGGTTCAGTAACATCTCATAACGCAATTGTTATTTGTAAAAAAAAATACAAACAGTTTGTAAGTAATTTTGTTAAACTGTCATTAAATCTGTAATTGTCTAAGTAACCAATTAAAAATTGAAAGATCATTTAACCAATTAACAGGGCTCATACATATTTAATTTCTAGAACAAATACAAAATATATATAGAGTTTCTGGGCCACATAACTATGCGAGATGATTGTCTATAATCTAGTACATTTTTCATTGAAGCAACTCCCTTTATTTATTTTTGTAAAATATGTTGTACTAAAAATAAATACAATAGTAGTTTTGCGATAGAAAGAGTGGGCGTTTGGTGGGAATAATTCGCAATCTCTCATTGCGTTACCTAATGGCGGTGACGTAGCAATCGTTTGCCTTCTTTTTTCGTAGTTAGCTACTGCGACATAATTGCATTATTTGATTCTGCAATCTTCTTATTATAATCATCGGACAACCTTACCGTTGTCGATTGTTGAAACGTTTCGCTACGTCGTTTATACTGTGTACGTCGAAGAACTGGAACGATTTTCCTGCTGCGGTCTTCCCGCCCGATTATAATGTAGGTATCTTCAAAGCTAGAGTGAATAGGTTCTTAATAAACTAGTGCGCCTCACCATCAACGATTTCGTCACTGCTTTCCATCAGATGGGATTGCAGTAAGTTGATACAACAGGATACACAGTTTATGAACCAAAACGTACATATTATTTTAGAAGAAACGATATCAGATAATGCGGGCTAACACAGAAGGTTGATGAAGAAGCCGTATCAGATAAATAATCTGATTTTTTTAAGTGGTCTCTAGATACAGTCGGTAGTTCTATTTATCTTTTAAGAGCTGAAAATTTTAGAAATAAAATATAAGTAGGTATTCATGATTTTTCGTCGTTCGCAAATGGAAGACAAATTATTTTTGCGCGGACATGAAACGGCCAAGCTTTTAAAATTAAAATTTCTCTAGGTTCACTAGTAGGTGCAGCGTTTTCTTGTAGTGCGAAACCATCGAATACATGCCAACTCTGGAGTGGAGCGAGAAATTGAAACTTTTAATGTCTAAAACCCCCAAGTTTTCCATCAATTGTTCTTTTCCAGGGCTACACTGTAATTTTTTTCGAATATTCTCGCAGTCGGTGCTGTGGTGCACAGAAGTTACTGCATAAAAATATCAAAAATTACTTACAGCTCGTGTGTTGGTAAAATTACTAACATCGTGTATGTATGTGCTTTTAAATTACCTAACCCGCTACGTTGATAGCTTTTTAAAAGGGATGGGTTAGGTAACTTAGGGCAACAACTGACAAGTAGAAGGCCTTAGAAGAAGTGCAAGGCATCGACGAATGTACAAGGCCCAAATAAATATTATATACGCGATTTGATGTACTGTGTAGCGAATATAAATTAATTTTGTTACATTTCAGTTTAATACCAAAGATTATCAATGGCGGTATTGCTGGTATTGTGGGAGTCTCCATAGTGTTTCCACTAGATTTAGTGAAAACGCGACTTCAGAATCAAACCATTGGCCCAAATGGCGAAAAGCAATATACTAGCATGTGAGTATCATAGTTATCTATCCATCTTGAGCATCCAGAGCTATGGTAGTCGAATGGTAACGGCCCCGACTTACGAGTAGCAGGTCGCGGGTTCAGACCCAGCCAGGCGCATTACTTTGTGTAATTTATTTCATCGCTACTGCTATCAGTGAAGGAAAGTATCGTGAGGAAACCGGCATGTCCTAGAACCAAATCTTCGAAGACCACCAACCCGCACTGGGCCAACCTGGTGGATTACGGTCCATTCATTCTCCTAGAGATTAGGCCTGATTGGGATTCAAGCCTACCAGTCATTGATTATAGTCAAAATGATAGGTAATACTAAAAATTATACTATTGCTGTATTTGACTCATATTTTGTGTTTCAGGGTCGATTGCTTTAGAAAGACATACAGAGCAGAGGGCTACTTCGGCATGTACCGCGGGTCCGGTGTGAACATTCTGCTCATCACGCCAGAGAAGGCCATTAAATTAACTTGTAACGATATCTTCCGCATGCATCTGTCTCTCCCTGATGGGTAAGCTTCATTTTCAATTGTAAGCTTCTTTCTCAAATTAGACATGAAAGTCATGAACAAAGATTAAATTACACCAAGCAGTGGCCGAGTGATAACGGCTGCGACTTACGTCACGGGGTCAAACCTCAGTTGATTGAAATATGTATCGTGAAACGTTCATCTTTTAACAAACCAAATTTATTTGGCCACCATGAAGTGATCATCATCAATTCTACGATATGTTTACGATACATGGGTACACCGCAAAATTTTGATCGTTCTAATCCTTTAGAGGTACGACCCTCCACGGGATTAAAATGATACATAAAACACTATCAAATAGATAGTGTTTTATATTTTATAAAGATAAAATTAAATTATATATATTAGCGACACGTCATTGGTAAATCAGTCGCTGACGGTTCTTGGGTACTGTGTTGCGTACAGCTCGTGTTATCGTATTAATAATACGTAGGGGTAAAAACAAATGCCTAAAAATAAAATTTTAAAACCAGCAAACCAGAAAAAATGTTTACGACGTGAATAGTTGACTTGCAAGATAAATTACAAGCCAAAACTAGTGTTATTATTATATGTTAAGTTACTAAGGTTCAAACATACAAAATAAAAAAATAAAAATCGCCTAAAATCATGCAAAGGATTTCTGTGCGCGATTGTACACATGCGCCGATTGCCCCCACCACTTTCACTGAGCAATCTTAATTCACCTGTAGATTTAGAAAAAGGAACTTTATATTTTATTTTGTCTTTACAAATCGATAAAGTTCATGTACAGGATCGGCCCTCCACGGGATTAAAGCGATCAAAATTTAACGGTGTATACACATTGTACACCAAGAATACGATATATATGAAAGGAAACCTTATAATAAAGAAAACATACAATCGGAGACCTCATCGCACTCGGCGACTTTTTCCAGGCAACCTGAAACCACCGTTACCATACATTATTAACCTTTCGACTACCGTAATTACAGACACAATTATAAGACGGTGTGCGTACACCGATGCGGTGGCCTCTTGGGGCTTAATGAATTTATACATATTGCAGGACCCTACCCATCCCACGTCAGATGCTTGCTGGTGGCATGGCCGGGGCGTGTCAGATCATCGTCACTACTCCTATGGAGCTCTTGAAGATCCAGATGCAGGATGCTGGACGTATAGCGGCTGAGGCTAAAGCTGGTTAGTAACAATACTACCTAAGTTTTATTGCAGGGATCACTAGTTTCATTACGGGTCCATTTAATCTGTTGCAATCCGATTGGTAGATAATGAAAAAGGTCCATGATTATATTGTTCTTCATTTTCCACTGAGTCCATGAAAAAAAATTACGTTTTAAAATGTTCCTACATCAATTCCCAACGGGTCCACGAAATTTGTTCAAAGTACAGTCAGTAAAACCATTTTTTTGTTTATGAAACCGCGCGGGCTACTGCTTGACGCAGTGCTGGCCCTTACCTGCAAAGCTGATCCTGATCAGGTTTGCAGTCACACAACTTGCTATAGAGCAGTGGTGGCTAAATGGTAACGACCTCGACTTATGAGTGGTAGGTCGCGTGTTGATACCCAGCCAGGTGCACAGGTGTGAAGGAAAACATCGTGAGAAAACCAGCATGTCCTAGAACCAAAAATTCGAAGACATGCGACATCCACCAATCCGGGGTTACGGCCCATTCCATCCTAGAGGAGGCCTAAGTCCCAGCAGTTGGAACATTAAAAAGACTGGTGATGATGATGTGATGAATTTGCTATTGCGTAGATTTTATCTATATTGTTTTATTCGGAGAATGCAGGCGAAATCTTAAATTATATTACTTATTTTTTAGGAGGTGCAAAAGATATCCCGAAAGTGTCTGCCTGGCAACTGACGAAGAAATTAGTTGCAGAGAAAGGTATTTTTGGACTGTACAAGGGCGTGGGAGCTACTGGGTGCCGTGACATTTCCTTCAGTGTCGTTTACTTCCCGATGTTTGCCATCCTGAGCAAACTGGGAAAGAAACCAGACGAACTCACACCACCTTTTTGGTAAGAACTAGTTTTTACTTCTGATGCTTGCACACGCTGCTAATGAATGAGTATCTTATCATAGCTATTTGCGCAAATAACATGATATATTGCATTTTTGTCAATAAGAATAAAACATCAATTATGCCAACCTATATAGAATGGTCCCAAGGTGATATCCGCAGGATTACCAAGGTTACCGACATAGCCCTGAAAATCGTCAAACTTCAAAAGTTACTAGAGTGGCGAACACGTACCCAAAACGTAGTTTGAAAGGCCACCCACGAGGAGGACCGTTGACCTGATGGGGGTTGCAAGACGCACAGAATCAGCCGTTGCGGCGACTCTTGGGAGAGGCCTATGACCAGCAGTAGAGTGTGTGGTCTTTTGTTGGTATCTTACTCTATTGCACCACTCATAATATTCAAAATGGTTTGACACTTGGAAGTGTAGTAATGTATGGTGGTCGGCAGGTGGTCGTTCCTGTCGGGTTGCGCAGCCGGTTCCATCGCGGCGCTGGCGGTGAACCCGCTGGACGTGGTCAAGACGCGCATGCAGACGCTCGGCGTCACCAGCGGCGACCGGCAGTACAAGTCCGTGCCGGATTGTATCGTGTAAGTCCTACTTGTCTTCTAATATTTTAAATGTAAAAGTAACTCTTTTTCCCTGTCTGCCTGTTGGTGTCTAAGTACCATTTAACTTATGTAACGCAAAGGTTGGTAGAGTCCTAGAAAACTAGGATAGATCACTGTATTTGATCGTTCCCGCGATAAAAGTATACTAATACACTGCCTATACACAATAAAATATGACGACTTTTACGCTTGACGCCGACAAAACAAAAAACTGGTAATGTTATAAAAATGAGTTTGATGAAGGAGGCGATTCAGCTCAATAAGGGCTCTTAAGTTTCTCCACGAAATCTTGCTATTAAGGTGGATTTACACCAAACGAGCGAATGCTCATTCTATCCCCACTACGTCAAATTCTTCTAGTGTAAACAGGCATAGAGCATTCTTTCGTTGTTCTTAGTACGTTCGCAAAGATTCTATAAAATATTCTAAGAATGCTCGCTCGTTCGATGTAAACGGCGCAAGAGCGCGTGAACAGTTGCTTAGAACATTCTAGCGTGTTCGGACGCGCTCGCTCCACTGAGCGGTCTCATCAAAGTGTTCTTGTGTTCTAGCGATTGTTTACGTATCGTATCGATTAAATTATGGATTGGTCGCCGATTAGAGAAAGTAAATAATCAAAATCCTCTGGCGCCATTCTACAGAAATTTTGGTATTGACCACTTTCTTCCTGTTTTTGCATATCCGTCATTGTTTCACCTACATTATCCAATGTCCTTCGTTGCATTAAATTTGTAACCCATTAACGTCTCTTCCGTCTTTTATTTTTGAGTTTTTGCTTCAAAATAATAAATGCAGCACTTGCAATAATGATTTCACTGTCAGAATCAGACATAGCAAAGCACTACCAATACCAACCAAAGAATTGACTCGAATGGGCAAAGAACATTCGAGCTAGCTCTTGTTTACACCAAAAGATTAAGAAAGAACATTCTTGTTCTAGTTCTAGTTCGGTGTTCGTTTGATGTAAATAGATACGTCAAGCTTTAGTTTACACTAGATATTAACGAAAGAATGCTCTAGTTCTAGCTCTAGCTCTATGTTCTTTTAGTCTAAATCCACCTTTAGGCAAAGCCAGCTCACGAAACTGAAGACCGACGACGGCAGAATCCTATCCGCCAAATCAGAGCTTCTAACAGAGATCGAGGCCTTTTATGGACGGTTATGCACGTCTATCACTAAACACGCTGCAAATCTAGTAAATAAATAGATAGATGAACCATTTGTTACAACACAAAGCATACACGAAAGCACAATTAAACTTTAAAACTAGGCACCTATATAAATACAGTCAACATCAACAAGAGAAACAAGAAACAACAGGTACTTAGGAAAAAAAACCAAAGAAAATACAAAGATGAGAACCATAGTGCAGTGGATACTGCACTATGGTGGCTGAACTCCCATTTGGTGCAGCACTGGGATCAGTGCTGCACCAAATGGGAGTTCAGCTCAGCATGTGTCAGGCACACGTACCTGACGCTGATTTTCAGCTGGATCCTTGCGGTGACATTCGGACGACCAGCTGGTTTTGGGAAATCAGGTTTTCTGTGCGGAGTGAATTGAGTAGGTGGTGGTTTATAGAAAAACAAGATTGACAATGTGTGTAAAGTATCTATGTTAAAACAAGTAAAAATAAATGACCCAAGAGCTAGATTGACTCGACAGTATACTGAGGATATCCCGGACAACCAGTACGAGATTAGGATGGTTCTGAGGCAGCTGAAAAACAAAAAGATGTCTCGAGCGTTGGAAGGCCTCCTACAAGGTGGACCGATAATCTGGTCAAGGTTGCTGGAATCTGAGAAGCAAGACGCACGGGACATGTCGTGGCGGCGTTTAGGGGAGGCCGATATCCAACAATGGATGTCTTTCAGTTGAAATGATTATGATGAGGCCTATATGGGCACTTATAAAACGTCAGAAACTAACGTACAATGGTAGTTTCCTATGGAGAAGAACCGGCAAGAAACTTCATGGTTACTCTCTCTTTTGAAAAAAAAACAATTATTGTTCCTACAATATTTCGTTGCGGCTAAGAATGTCAACTTCCCAAAATGTCTCCTGGTACCAAAATGTCAACTTCCCATAATGTCCCTTTCCCAAAATGTCCCTTTCCCAAAATGCTGCTTTCCCAAAATGTCCCCCATTCTTAGAATTAAGCGTTATAACCCAACTAAAAAATAAAAAACAATATAATAGGTAATCAAATTTTTGATTTTAATTACTTTGTGGTAGGAAAAGGAATGTGAAATGAAATATAGTTATATATTATTAAAATATTATTAAAAAAAAATCAATGAGAATGTATTATGTTGGTCGCCCAGAAAATAATTGATCTAATTGACATTAACTTAACTAGTAATTAAAATCAAAAATTTGATTATTATATTGTTTTTTATTTTTTAGTTGGGTTATAACGCTTAATTCTAAGAATGGGAGACATTTTGGGAAAGCGGCATTTTGGGAAAGGGACATTATGGAAAGTTGACATTTTGGTACCAGGAGACATTTTGGGAAGTTGACATTCTGAGCCTCAACGCATTCTATATTACAATATTTATGTGTATGATATGAGAGGACAATGCAGACCGGTCGGTTTGTGCACACAAACTCAATAAGAATTAAATTCCACGAAGTCTACGGAGTTCTCACATTCGTATTATAATAAGAAAAAGTTTATAGCAAATAAAAAAAGAAGCTAAATAAGTCTGTCATTAAATGATAGATGTATGTAAAAATAAATTAGTTTTAATCTGTGTTTTTGCACGTATTATGAAAAACAAGATTTAAATTCAAACTGTTTAAAACACGTGTTTTAAAAGAACTTGTGTTAATCGTGTCAACCCTGATCGCATCAATCAACGTAACTTAAAAAAAATCAACCTAAAGACAGACATAATGTACACGAAAAATTACTTGGAATTACTTTATTTTGTAGTAACTTCTGTCAGTGGCTTCTCCTGCGTGAAAGTCGGTTTTCTCCATACAAACTACCAATCCCTATTTACCACCCTAAAAGGTGGAGTTTCATAAAATTCTTTTTAATACACTTACTCGGAAACCCGCTGCTGTTATCGAACCACTTGCTGGTACGCAATGGACTGTTTTCCGCACTAGTGCGGAAAACAAGTTCGTGCCCGCCACAATTTTGTTGTAATAAAATTGTTTCGTATTAGGCTGGGCACGTGTCGTCCCCCACGAGGCGCAGGTTAACTCCCACGAGTTTAAAGTGTATTAAAAAATGTCGTTTGATACGCGCGAATGACATATTCATTGCAGCCTTCGGTTCCATAATACACTCGCCTAAAAGGTCGTGTGAATTCCGCCTCGGTCGCAATGACAAACTTTCTGCACTTGTATAAAAATGTATTATACCGGACGTGCCAAATTTTAAGTTGGTAGGTGTTCCGAGATTTCGTAATTAATATTTCGTTTTTATGTATATTTTTTTTCTACACAGAAAAATATTGAAGCACGAGGGGGTCACAGCGTTCTTTAAAGGCGGCGCGTGCCGAATGATCGTGATCGCGCCGCTGTTCGGCATCGCACAGACCGTGTACTACATCGGAATCGCAGAATACTTATTGGGTTACAAGCGCACCACGATCGTCTAAATTGTCAACAAACGAAGTCTTAAAACTTCTAGCTAAATTGTATTCGTATTTATTGAATTGTTATTTTGTATCTGTTTGTGAACCGTTTTATTTACTTCATTTGCTCAAACTGAGTATCAATGCATTTTTTTAATAAATTATTTTTTTTAGAGTTGAATGAGTTATTTAATATTAATTATTATTTATTTTTGATTGAAAACACATTTTACGATAAAGTGACATCTTTTAATACTTTCCGGTTCCTAGGTTAATTCGTATAAATCATTATTTTTTCTTTTTATATTGAAAAAACGCACATTAACTGTTTGGTTTCAACAATATGAGCAAATTCTTCGATTTTTATTAGGTAATTACGATACAAATTATTTTGTTCAGATAATCTAATTTACATTTATTTTTGTTGTACATGACTAGTTGTTCTTTTACTTTATTGATCAGTATAGTAATACTAATATTAAATGTAACACTTTCATGTAATCATGACATATTAATGTGTTAGTCGAACAAGAGGTTAATTACGAGTGATGCGTCCGTGGCATAATGTAAATCTTATTTGATCAACCTAGTACTTCTTTCCAAACAAACTATAGACTATTTTGTACTATAGAGGTTTTTAATTAATATACCAAATCCAAGATCCCTGATAATGTAATTACATTTATTTAACGTCTAACTTGAAATGACTCGCTCTATATGCGACAGGAGCGAGCGAAAGACTAAAATAATCTAATTTAAATGGTTGATTACATAAGAAAAATAAATGAATAATTTAAATAAATACAAGACCAGTTATTTACATTTAGTTTTGATTTACGACGTGCCACAGAATATTATAATATTAGATAATGCAAATAACAATTAATATATTTATTAGCTTTAAATAACCATTGCCGAAATATTTTATTATACAATTATAAGCTTTTAAAGCAAAGTTTGGTTCAACAATTATATTGTTTATTTTTATTTCACTTAAAGTGAATAATTAAGTTGGTGATATTATTGTTATTTTTGTTGCGAAATTGTCTTTATTTAACAATTTGTTATTATGTAAAATAACCCATATGAAAGGACTTGTATTATTGAGTGAGCACTGACTAAATACTATAACATAAAAACGGCACTTGTAGTTAACTAAATTATAGATCTATTTTGTGAAAATAGTGTGGCCAGTAAGTGTGAAATTCTTTGAAAGTCAATTATAATCGAATAATATGTCAGTATTTGATATAGATTATAGATAATTCAGGAAGGCTGATTATCTAACGATAAACTATTCACCTTCCTTGTCGTTTTGTTGCGGCACCTGTATAAAATAAATTGTCATACTTTCTCACACATTACGCTGTTAATATTTACAGAGCTTCATACATAAGTGGCATCTTACGGTGCATCCATGACAACCAACTCTCTAGCAAGTGCCGTCTTGACGCCAAAGTTCTTTTACTTTTATTTTCAAATTTGGTTTGAATCACTTTCTTAATGGGATACTGACATTTTTTTTTATTAAAGATTCTTCCATTTTGTGTGTATAATAATCGTAAATAATGTGTTTTTAGTTTTACACTAGCAAGCTGTAGAAAAAATACCGGCTGTAAATGAACTACGCATTTAGTACGGTAAAGTTAGGATTGATATATTTAATATTATTGGAGTTAAATGGTATCTGCATGGATTAGCCTCTTTTTGTTTTCATTTAACATGCATCATGTTATTATGTACTATTTCTGTATTCTACTTTTATTGATGTTGCAGCTATTTCAAATATTGTCAGCAAACAAATGAAATTACTAGAACCAGGTTTACCTAACTAAAGACACTTTAATCGGAATGTTTTTTGCTATTGTATTTAACATGTTATTGTGTTTGAATCATGTAACACAATGATTTCGTTTGTGTTGTTAAAAAAAAAAAACATTATGCTTTTACATTATACATTTATGGATTGAGAAAAAAAAGGAAAAATAAATATCAATAACTTCTAAAGAACACAATATTAAGAGACAATAAATACAATCACAGTCCTATAATTCTTATGATATAGTAGGAAAATAGATATGGTAATTACTGGTACTAATATTTGATCACTCTGAATAATTACCAGATAACGAGTGTCGCCACAAGAAACAAAGAAACAATAAATAAATAGTTGTAAGAACATTCATACGACCTTCAAACTGGCAGTAACTACAGGCAGATAAATTGCAATTTTACATAACCATATCTCGTTTAGAATAGTTCCAGTAAACAATGATCTAACAACAAATTATTACGTGCTATATTTTGTTAATATGAAAAAATCAAAGTCAGAGGAATGTAGGAAGTGGTTTCTTTTTTATTGAAACTGAATGTTAGATCAAAATAATATTATATTAACTATCTGATGATAACTGTTTAGTCATGAATAGCGCCCATTTAATATATACATATAATAAATATACAATATGTCCATCAGAAATAATAACATAACACGTATTTATCAAAGTATTTGCTTAGATAGGTGTATGTAAATTAATTGTTTGCAAATAAAGACAAAACACTCTTGTTTTAAGCATTATTACATCTTAAATATTGCTAGTATAATGTTATAAAATGATCAAATGCACAGTTTGATACTGTTGGCTTTGCTTGGTCTAGTTCATTAAGCTTTAACATACATATCGTAAATGGCTTCGTTTCTTCTGAGTTGTCTTCCAGACGGTCATTACTGATTACATAGAAAACTGCTAAAGCTTATTCAACTAGACTGGTGACCCTAGGTCAGTGTTTCAAGACAATAATGTATGTGTAGTAGTATGTGCTGTGTTATCACTTGTTGATGTATTGTCAATTCTAATATTACGAATATTTAATGGGTCATTATTGTCAATAATAATTACAATTCAGAAAAATAATACTTATGAGTTTTGGATCAAATTACCCATAGTCATAGTAATGTTTTAATTTTTAGAAATTAAATAGCCAAACAAAAATAATTACAAATGTATTGTTAGTTATGTTATCTTATGTAAAGTTGACACAGTAAAAAAGTAATAATTTAATGCTTTGATTCATTTCATCATTTTCAGAATCCTCAAAGATAACCCATTTTTCTTTCTGAGAAACGAACATCGAATTTGAATAACGTAAAACAAGGTTGATAATAATAAAGTATCGTCCAAAGGAGGTATTATAGCGACAGTTTTTCAACCTCGATTGCTTTTAAGCTCGACCATGTTTTTTTTGTGGTAGGTAAAAATCATCGAATGACTAATCCCGCGCTTGGGCATAGCGGGAAACAGTGTCAAGACTCTTACTGACTAAACATCCTAACCATAAAAAAACGCGGAACGTCCCACCAATCGCGCGGTCACTCACTGGTGCAGGGGCAGGTTCCGTGGTACTTTTTAATACACAAAATATTTTTTAATGTAGTAAAAAAAATATCAGGTCCGTTCGACCTGATAATTTTGGTGAATAGAAACAAAACTTAAAAAGATATTTTCACGATATTTGAATATTATTTATTTTTACTAATCTATATCAATTTATTAATGAACTGTTATTCTAATAACTCGATGTTTTGCCAGAAGACAATAATATGGTATCAAAGTGAAAAACCAAACCAAACTTTTGTTTCTATTCACTCCGTTTGACGGTACATAAAACATATTGTTTTGGGTATTAATATAATATACTCGTGAAACCGTGACACAATATGGTATGGACATTCTCATTTACGAGCATATCAAATAAGTTCATTCGAAAAACGAACTTTAAATTAACAAAAAAAAAAAGAATAAAATGCGGTTACAGTACAGACGAGTTTTTAAAGAAAACTAATGAATAAATGGGAGCGTTATAGAAAATGACAACTATAGAATCTAGGAGTACTTAATTTATTTAAAAATTTGTCGAGTTTTGGAAGATTAGCTTGTAAATTTTACTTGTATTTCTCCATAGTTTGTTTTCACAAATTGTCTTTTAATTACCTATGTCACAGTTGGTGTAAAAAGTAGAGTAAGCAACACGGCATAAAGCTGTCCTTGTCTTGGGCGGCTTGTATTCCTTACTCCACGCAGGTTTCTACATTATATCCCTTACGTTGCTCAAGAGTTAAAATAAATCCCTCACTGACGTTCGGGACTAATATTTTGAAACCTCCGTTTCGTTCGGAATTCAATATACCGCCCTCGACAAGACACTGCTTTATCCCCTAGTTACATACTCTACTATTATTTACGATCAGCTGCTGCCAGTCGCTTCGCCTGTTTGATAGAAGAAAATTATCCCAAGAGATATCCCATTGTATAAAAGGTATTTCATGTGCTAGTTTTTTTTCAAAACAGAGTAACAAACATCTATATACATTATAAACTATTACGTTTATTATATTAATAGGGTAACACCTTATCCATCCTTATTTTGTACCTATTATCATACAAGTTAGAAAGATATTTTTTTAGACCGATATATACAATTTTTTTGAAAAAATGTGTTTTTCATATATTATATTTTTCTTTCTTGCAACAACACTCATTATCAATACACACAAATACTTATTGCTGGTGTTAAAGCTAAGACAGTCTTATGTTTAGAACAATAAACTTTTGATATACCTACAAAATAATACAACACATTATGTATGTAATACTTATGGTATCTTATCTATGTACCTAATTAATACGTTGATGGTTTTATAAGTGGAAGCATACTTAGTATTCTACCACTCATAAAATCAGTTTTAAAGCTATGTCAGTTTATACTCTATTCTATATCACAATTATTTTAGAGTATTCTTAATAATACGCCAAAATTGAACTATAATTAGTTTTACAGATTAGGTGCACGAAAAACGCTATAATGGTAGGTATAGTTTGAAAGCTGGTTAAGTACCCGAATGTGATTAAAATCATATTGATGAAATGTCATTACGTATCTCTCAGTAAGATCTTATGGCTACTCTGTTAGTAACTGAAATTGTCAAAACACCCATGCATAATCGCAAAACTATCTTGATATATCTAATTCAATTATTTTCTATCGAGTATTATTAGCAAAAGACATAGGTACGATATCAGCTAGCATTTTAAAAATGGAACAAACTGATATTTAACTCACGAACATTCTCCACACACAAAACTTCCACTCTATTCCAGTCATAAAATGTCCATCATAACAAGCATTCTCTACACACAAACCTTTCACTGTTTTGCATAAAATACCTATCAGAATAATTAGTTATTTATGAATAATTGGGGTGAACTGAAGGCAAGACGAAAACAAAGCACTACTGTGACATATGGTATGATTTAAAACAATTCGTTATACACAATGGCACTTGGCAGGTTTCACAGCAGTACGGCGTTGTCTGTGTCTTCCTGCCATCGCGAAGGCAAACAACACAACGCTTCCGGAATTTACGGTTACGCGCTGCTGTGTAAACTGATTGTTGCAGCAGAGCAGGCCAATGTGTGGAAGGAATCAATCTTTGAGGCTCTTGGTACGTAGCAGTAGACATACGACTCTGCGGGCAATGTGAAAGATGATTTGAGAGGATGGCATCTACAAGACTAAGGCGAAAAGCTAATTGATCATGGCGTATTTGTGTAGATGACTCTAGCAGAATGCGAGAGTTGAGGATCGAAACGTTAAGTAGGCGTTTAAAAAGATTAATGTACCATTTGATACAATGTTTCCTTTCTACCAAATAAGGCTCGAGCATTTCGTCTTTCGTGTCTATCCCCCCTATGAATTTATTGTAATCCAGCACCACTTGCGGTTTAAATGGTAATCGGCGCGATGGAGGACGCGACCAGACTGTAGGCAAGGCAGTGGCTGAACCATGACAAGTAGAGATCATGGTTACTCGTTCCTTGTCTTGCCACGATAATATGGAGACATCGCCGGAATGTCTCGCTATGTACTCTCCCCTTTTGAGCGGAGCCTTGTTTATTACAACGGGAACGTCTTTACAAGAAGATCTCAAAGTACCAACGCAGTCGGTACCGTTGAGCTTCAGAAACCTAGCTAACAGAGGAGAATTGTACCAATTATCCATAAATAGTCTATACCCTTTGTTTAGCAGTGGACTGATGAGCTTCTTCACAACAGCTGTACTGAGCACACCGGGCGAGTGCTCCAAATCTGTTGCACATTGTTTACCGGTGTAAACAATGAAAGACCACAAATAGCCAGTGGTACTTTCGCAAAGCTCAAAAGTCTTAAAACCAAACTTTCCAACTTTGTTCTGAATATCCTGTTTGAAGTTTGATTTTCCTTTCCATATGGTTAAACTCTCATCTATACAAATGTCTTTTTGCAAAATATAATTTGCCTGGAACCTAGAATTCAAATATGTAATTATTGGTCTGAGACGGAACAATCGGTCTGAGCTGTTGGAGGGATCTTTTTTGTTTACAGCAGGATCGGAATCTACAAACTGTAATGCTCTGGTTAACATTTCATACCTTCTCCGTGTGAAGATTCGTCTGAAAACTTCCGTTTTCAGAAGGGGATCGACAGAAAAACAACTAATAACAGTTGGCATTCTGACGATCCCCAACATCATCCAGAACGAAAAAAGACACAAAATTTCGTCAATATTGGTGGGATACCATTCAGACTGGAAACCTGCAGATGTAATTTTAGTGGCGTGCGAGTTCGTTTCATCCACAATAAGGCCTAAGATGTCATCACCCCAATAGGAGCGAAAAGCATCATATGCCGAATTGTAATCATAAACAGACCCCGTACGCTCTGGTCTAAAAATTTCCTCCTGGCCTTGAAAGGACTCCATCGTCGACCATTCAAAGTGGAGGTTCTTGCCTTCCAGTCTTAAGTGACTCTCGTCTCCATCACTAGCGTCAAGGAAATCATCATCATTTTCGCTCTCGCTATCGATCTCTTGTTCATTGTTTCGCTCGGCTCTGGCACCGCTTTGCATTTTCATCTGTCGTTTCCTCAATACATCCATCGCCAAACTTACCAACTCAGGAGGAACATCTGCATCATTCGTCCAAATCTCTTTCAGTGGGTGTCCCACCTCCCACCGATTGTCCCCCCTGCGACGACCCCGTTTGGAATACCCACGCACACCTACACTCCGTCCTCGCACTCCGCTTTGTCCACCTCTTCGCCTACTCAATCTCCTTTCATTACCTTCGTATTCATATCTTACACGCTCCTCAGGGGACACATACAAAGCGTGGGCATCCGGGGATAAAAATGCGCCGTCGTCGATTTCAGCGTTCAGTGGTTGGCCATTTTCGCCAGGTCCCAGTGCACTGTAAAAACAAACATTTGTATCTAGCTTTATTCCACATACATAAGTCTATACCGGTAACATACGGAAACTAACTATTATTCATAAATAACTACAAATAGTAGACTACTACTATTTGTACTTATTTTTGTGTATCTGGATCGAGAACCCATTTTTTATTTATACGAAACGAAATAATATTTATTATATATTTTAGGGAATTTAGTATAAAAAAAATAGTAACCAGCCATTGGCCCATATAAAAATTTAATAAAAAAGAATTTTAACCCCTCCATTTTGGTAATTACAGACCCAATTAAATAACAATAGACATTCGAACGCCGGGCGTTCGTTTGGGTCTCAAAAGTCTGAAACTATTACATAGTATGTTATTAGCACTTGCCATGTTGTGTTTCTGCACCACCACAAGGTCAACTGGCAAAAAATACCTAAGGGTCGAAGCTGCGTTAAACAGACGCCCGCGTGATCCTTAAGGGTCGGTTCATATCTGACGGATGATGCGTCGAGCGTATCATCGGTCCCGTCTATTCGGTCGAATGGGTCGGTTCATATCAAACGGAAAATGCGTCGAGCGTATCATCCGTCCTGCCACTAGTCAGTTTCTACGTTTAGCATCTACAGAGCGGTTGTGTTGTGTGATATTGAATTTTAAAATAAAGCCTATCGAAATTATTGCTATTTGGGAGGCTTATAATTATAAACTAATTGATTGGAAGTATCTTTGTTTACCTGTGACCATCCTGACTTAACAAATGGTTCACACAAACGATCTCTGCTAATGTTACGCCTAGTCTGTATGCATCAATCAAAATACAACTTAGAGCGTGGCGCGCGCGACATTACCGCTGTTACGTCGACCGATAATGCGTTGACGGAAACGGAATAGACGCTGTACGCTCGACGCACTAACGTATCATTGGTTGAGTGTGAACGGTCAAGTATTTTTCTATACATTTGTCTGTTCTGGCGTTACGCGACCGATAATATGCGACGCATGTTCCGTCAGATATGAACCGACCCTAATAATAGTGCTACGTCACAGCTCGCTACGCAGAAGCCCTTCGCAGGTAGGCACGCCACAATTATGGCGGTAAGTCCCCTCTTTGAGGCGTGGCTCCGCTTCCGCATGACGCTGGTTCTCACCGGATATAAGTTTAGGTAAGTTTGGAAGATACATGCACCGGATTCGTACGGAAGAGACGTCCGGTAGTTGCCACTGAGTGGACCGACTTCAGGACACAGTCGTGGTGACCCCGCTTGGGCAGAGCATCGCCATGTCTTCGTGGGGCCAATCGGCAGCGGTGGGACGAGTGGCAGGCGGTTGCCTCCATCTGTGAAATAGTAATGCTAGCAAAGGAGGAGGCAGACCACAAAAGGAATTCCGATCCTTATCTCCGGCCACCGTAGGCGCGAGCTTGAGAACAGCAAGCAATGGGAAGCTCGCCGCCAAATCTTTTGGAAACCGTTCGCACCAAGCTGTCTTCGACGGCATGCACCACGCACTGATCCGTAGAGACCCTGCAGAAGGGTCTGAAAGGAAGGCCTGGCCCCGGTCTTAGGGCAACGTAGGAACGGGGTGGATTGTTTATTCAGTAAGAATCTGACATTGTTTCCTCGCTCCCAAGGGCGGGATTTGTCATTGAATGATTTTTACCCGTTTTAGGCGCGGGATAGTGTGCGCCGTCGGAGATTGGGTTACCAGACTTATTGGAAGGCGACCTACTGTTTGCTCGCCATCCACAAGACCGTGCCTACGGTGGCCGGAAGTAGGGATCGGAATCCCGGAGGCATCTGAGGCGCGAGCGCCTTACTACTGCTTCGCAAAACTGCCACTCCATCCTCCTCCAGCCTCTACGAAGGCCCGCCGTCGACAGCCCCCATGAGGATACGACGATGCTCTGCCCAAGCGGAGCACACCTCGACTGTGTGCTCTACCGTGTCCTCTGGGCGGTCCACAGAGTGGCGACACTCGGGCGTATCTTCCGCACAAATCCGGTGCAGGTACCTCCCAAAATTACCTTGTCCGGTAAGGACCTGCGTCATGTGGAAAGTGAAAATGCCGTGAGGTCTTTTCAGTCACGCCTCAAAGTGGGGAATAACCGTCATGGTCCCCAGTCATGTGACAGGGCCGACGCTGCGTCAGCCCTTAGGCATTAAGTCTGCCTCTGTATAATGTTGTGACCCTATACATATATATATATGTGGTGTCCTTGTGCTTAAAATTTTAATAAATAAATAAATACGAACTTACGATTGCGGCGGAAAGTTTATGCGTATTGGGGACCGTGATCTGTCGCGGGACGCTGAAGGTCGAGCCAACGGTTCATCCTAAATTATAAAAACGTTATACCACTGAATATAACTGAAATAAATACTGAAATATCGCAGATCAACCAGAATATAGAAGTATTACCGTTTGTGGCAACCTCTGTCTGAAGCACTCTGGTGACGAAACAGGGTATGGCGGAGCTTTCGGTGAAACTTCCCATGTCTCAGCCTAAAATACAAAAAAAAAAAAAACATGAGCGATGCAAGACTTCATCCAAAAATGTAGACAAACGCTGCGCTGCGTAAGGTGGGCTCTCGTCGCGTGACTTCGCGCGTGTCATTGACAGCGGTCCCCGTAGCGCAAACTGCAGGTAATAAACCTGCGAGTGTCGCTAATTCAACTTTAACAGTGTACTGTAGTCGTATCGATGGAGAACTTTAATGGCGGCTCCAGTTTAGTGCCGTGAAGCTCCGTAAACAGACGTGAATGTGGTTTTCACTAACGTGGTTTTTTTTTTTTTATGGTAGGTGAAAATCATCCAATGACGAAACCCGCTCTTGGGCGGAGCGGGAGACCAGTGTCAGACTCTTACTGACTAAAAAACCTACCCCGTACCTTCCTTGCCTTATTTCTGGAGTCGAGGTTACAATTTGCACATACCCTCTAGGCTCCAGGAGGCTTCGACCCTGAAGGGCCCCTGCAGTTTGCTGACAACTCCTTGAGGCGCGCGGGAACGGTGCGCGCCGTTGACGACTTGGACTCGGTCTTACCAGACGATCGGACGACGAGCTACCCATTGCTCACCGTCCGCGAGCCAGTGTCTACGGTGGCCGGATATGGGCAGGATCGCGGCGGCGACGGCTACGGCGAGTACGCCGTTGCCTTTGCCTTATGTGGTCGGCCTCCTCCTTTACGAGCATTACTGCTTCGCAGAAGGAGGCGACCGCCTGCCATTCCTCTTCGCTGCGGACCATGGCCTGAACCAGGGCCCGGCGCGAGAGGTCGCCGCCGCCGATCACTCCCACGAGGACACGGCGATGCTCTTCCCAAGCAGGGCACACCTCCACCGTGTGCTCCACCGTGTCCTCCGGGCTCGCCTCACAGTGGCGACACCCGGACGTCTCTTCCGCACGAATCCGGTGCAGGAATCTCCCGAACTTCCCGTGTCCGGTGAGAACCTGCGTCATGCGGAAAGTGAGGACGCCGTGAGGTCTATCCAGCCACGCCTCAAAGAGGGGCGCTACCGCTGAGATTACGGTGTGCCCAGCGCTGGGTTGCGACAGTCGCTGTTTCCACTTCACCATGAGATCTCACCGGAGCTCCTTCCGCCAAGCCTCGACATGTTCGGGCAGCGGATCTTCGCCCCGGCGTTGCATCTCCACGCGCTGGTCGTGCATGCGTGCAAGGGCTGTTGCCTCCAAATCCCATGGTGGTAGGCCAGCAAGGAGGCTCGCCGCCTCGCGGGACACCGTGCGGTATCTCCGCACCATCCGGATGGCCATGACCCTCTGGCAGGCGTTCAGCTGGGCCGCCGGGCGTTTACGCAGCGTCGGCGCCCACACTGGTGCCCCATAAAGGGCCATGGACCGAACGATGCCGGCGTAGAGCCTCCGGCAGAAGGCGTCTGGACCCCCAAGGTTCGGCAGGAGCCGCTTGAGAGCAGCCCCCGTCCGATTGAGTTTGGGGGCCAGACGTCGGAAGTGCTCCTCGAAATTCCATCGGCTGTCGAGGACAAGTCCTAGGTACTTCATCGTCGACCCGACGCCGATGTGAACTCCTTCTACCGTTAGTTGGGAACCCGTTGGTGGCGCGTTCCGAGGGCCGTGAAAGCACATGGCCTCGGACTTGTGCAGTGCCACCTTGAGTCCCAACTGCTGGATCCTCTCGACGACTGTCGCAACCCCACGTGTCGCTAGATCGACCGCCGCCTGGTACGACCTTCCCTGCGCTAGGACCAGCGTGTCGTCTGCGTAGCAGACCATGCTGACCCCTACGGGGAGGTCGGCGCGCAGCACGTAGTCGTACCCGATGTTCCACAAGGGCGGTCCTAGTACCGATCCCTGTTCACTAACGTGGTTAATTCATGGCGTGAATTAGGGAACTTTGTAACATTAAAAAATAAACCAGGCAAGTGCAATTCGAACTCGCGCACTGAGGGTTCCGTACAAACCTATGAAAACCTAATATCTATGAAAACAGTTTAATTCCCCAGTTGAGTTACGAAAATTTTTCAGGATCACTGTTTTGTGACGTAACTACAAATTTACAGTTTTCAGATTTTTTCTACACTAATCCTATGCGACTTTTCTTCATGCAAAATTTCTGAATTCTAGGCCATATCTTTTTTAACTTAATTTTTTTTTTCAGTTTTAAGGGACTCAAACTTAAATATATGATTTCAATTACAGCTTGATACCTCAATGCGTTTTGAAAATAAACGGACATAATTATAGACAACTTCTATCCAAAAAAGGATTTATTTCCATTGTGATTTATACTGTTCCGATTTTTTCCTATATCTGTACTATACATATAGTCTAGCTTTGTGGATCAAGCTAGTATGGTCCTCCATACTATTTTTCATTCAATGGTAAAGCCATAGACCCAGATGGAATACCATTTGAAGGTATGGAAGTTATTGAGAGTGGATGGAGCTGACCAAGGGTTGATGCGAAAAAGGAACACCGTGGCCCTGGAACTAAGGCTAGAAGGAACGGTGGATCGTTTAGACAGTAGAAGTTTGACACTGTCACCCGCTCCGCCCAAGGGCGGGATTCGTCATTCGATGATTTTTACTATCAAAAAAAAAAATTACTCACGTGACGTCACTCAGAGGAAAATTGAAAGGATGTTCTCATTCCGAAAATTCTGTTTAACCCTAGATAGATAACCATATTTCACTGTACACTAAAGATAACCATACGTCAATTCGACGTGCGGATGTTTGAGTGAGCATATTTTGGATTATGGTATATTAAGGTTTAAGAATGTAATATTATGTCTTAGTGTACGCAATTTTATGGTGAGTTAATGAAAAACATTAGAGTTTATTCATATTTTTAATAGAAAAAAAATAAAGAACAAAACAAGGTACTTCTTACTTTACAAAACTTAAAACATTTAGGAAACTCTCCGTCAGTCTTATAATTCACTATGTAAACTTTTCAAAATCAACTTTTTTTAATTTCTATAATATAAAAAAAAAGTAAATAACACTTTTCATTCATTTTGGCCGCAAAGGCACTTAGGACAGGCGCTGGACTTATTACTTACTATACTGTTCCGATTTTTTCCTATATCTGTACTATACATATAGTCTAGCTTTGTGGATCAAGCTAGTATGGTCCTCCATACTATTTTTCATTCAATGGTAAAGCCATAGGCCCAGATGGAATACCATTTGAAGGTATGGAAGTTATTGAGAGTGGATGGAGCTGACCAAGGGTTGATGCGAAAAAGGAACACCGTGGCCCTGGAACTAAGGCAAGAAGGCAGTGGCGTGCCTAGGGTTTCAATATAAGGCAAGCCCAAAAATTTTAACCAATTTCAAAAAAAGAAAGTTCAGTTTTGGACTTAGTATGTAAGTACCTACGTATGGATCATCGCAATTTTCTCATAAACTACTGGTTAGATACAATAAATTAAAAGTGAATTCATGAATCTTCTGTCCTATTTTTTATTCAATTTCACTCACTGAAGGCATGCTAGTACTAGATTGAATATAATAAACATATCAGCAATTGCATACCTCCGGTGGCTTTGAAAAAAGCCATTTGATTTGGTTCATTGCTTGAGGAAACAAAGTTATGGTAAGTAGTTGATTGCTTCCTAACAGGACTAACAGGTTACAGACAAAAAAAAAACAAAACAGAAAGTTTCAAAACAAAAGAAAAAAAATAGCTACATAGAATATAAAAAGGAATTTAAACAAATTATTTATATTCTAATTGGAATCGTCTATCTTTCTGAAATGATTAAATTACATTACAGCCGGAATAGTTAAAACAAGATACACTAATTTTAACAATCCAGGAAAGGCATCTTTGAGGTTATTCTCATGAATGAAATCAATTAATTCCAAAACATTACGATCCTTTAGATCAGGACTAGAATACAGGCAAATCAATTAACTTTTTATTGTTTTTTTGTCGAAATAGTTTGATTAAATGTCAAATAATTAATCTAATCCCTCTGTAGGAAAATGTGATTAATTTATATATACACTGATCTATTAAATTTTCGTCTATGCGATTTACTAGACTGTGAAATACACAGATTAGGAATCAGTTTTAATGAAGAAATTAACTGTTTTTTCTGAGCAAAGTTTAAAGATTTTACCTTATCTTCGCCAATCAAAACTTGAACGCATTTTAAATCCTCACAAGGTACAATTACCTCCATTGTTGTAGGTAAGTCACCAAAACAGTTACATATAACACTGGGAAAACTAAGAAAACACATAAAAAACTTACTAACTAAGAAAACAAATAAAACTGAAGTTAGTTGCACTCGAGTGTCAAAAACTATTTACGCAAAGTTGTAGTGTTGTCATTTAGGCAAAAAAAGTCGCCAAGTATATGAAAAATCTAGCTAAATGTCGCATTTTTTTTACTTTTAAGTTAATGCTTGAATATTTAATTTCGTTATTTTAAAAAGTCGCTAGTTTTTACTGTTGCTAAATCTTAAAAAAAGTCTCCAAACTCGTTAAAAATCTCCAAGATCTCACAACGTTGCTAAAACGGCAACACTAAAGTGTGACAAACTGACAAGGTCACGCATGCGCGGTCAACTTCATGCGCAATCCCGGCTTAAATCTTCTATACTGATCGATTTGTAGTCGCAAAACGTCCTAAGTACTTATACGGCACATCGCTATGAGTGCGAAAGAGACATTGAAAGCCCGGTAAAAGCCGGTAAGTGAAAGCGAGATAGCTATATACAGTGCCGAGTGTAAGCGAAGCGCGCGAACAATCGCGATGTGTAATGCAGCGGGCGGGCCTAAGTAGAGACTTTGTGTTATTTTGATAAGAATTAAGCGCGCGAACTTTTAAATTGTTCGGGTTTGATATTGATTCTTATCGAGCATTTTAGTAAGGCATGCCGGGCTTTTGGGCTTGTATGAAGGGACCGCCACTGCAAGAAGGAACGGTGGATCGTTTAGACAGAAGAAGTTTGACACTGTCACCCGCTCCGCCCAAGGGCGGGATTCGTCATTCGATGATTTTTACTATCAAAAAAAAAAATTACTCACGTGACGTCACTCAGAGGAAAATTGAAAGGATGTTCTCATTCCGAAAATTCTTATTAAAATTAAGTTTACCGAAACGATATCACTAAATTCATAGACTTTCAGGCGGTACGAAGTTTACCGGTTCGGTTAGTTATGCATCATTAACATCATCTCAGCCGAAAGACGTCCACTGTTGGACAGAAGCCTTCTTCAAGTGTACCCACAATTAACGGTTCAGTGCGTCCAGAACGTCGTGGCCAGATCATAGAAATTGATCACTTCTTGATATGACCAGCTAAAACAAAGCAGATCGTTTAAACGTCAACATTTGATAGTAAGATTTCTATTATTTTCTATGATACCTAATGAAAAGTCTAAAGAAAGTTTTAACATTTAAGGTGATCTGACCAGTTTAACTTGACCAAATAAGGAAGTGATCAATTTCTATGATCTGTCCACGACATATTGTATTATAACAAATTATAAGGCAAACTAAAGTGTATTGCAACCTCATCGTCATTGAACTCATCATTTTCTTCGGCACTCTCCTCTTCAACTTTCACTTTTTTCTCGTCATATATAAGAGCGAGGAAGTCAGTAGGGGGCTGCTCACTATCACGCCAATTTGACATGCTGTAAAACAAAAAGAAAAATTATCTCAACCTGAATTATAATGTTACGCCGTAAAAATAGAACACGTCGTTTCCTCGACAAAGTTGAGAGTATCACCGAATAATTAAAACGCATTGCTAAACGAAACCTCTAGAATAGAAGTACGTACCAGGGCCTAGCAAATTCTAGAAAAATCTGCCTCGCAATAAGTACCTACTCAATAATTCTGAGAACTTTTGTAGGTACTTAAGTAATCTGGTAAAGGAATTTGTACCTTCCGTCTTGTACCATAGAGTCGAAATTCGTATGAGTCGTAGGGTAAAGTGGTACCTACCTACGGGTAATAAAAATAATGTTTATTGTTCGGTATTGTCTGGTGTGGCCTCGAACCTTCGGTATCTAGAATTTTCTTGGCTCTGAGTATAAATACGTGCCCGCTGGCCGGACGTGGGTCAGTTTTGATTTCGACAGCGATCAGTGCGAACTATCCAAGTCAAGTGAAGAACGTTTTCATCCATACGACGACCTAAGCTATATTCTTACGGATCTCTAGAGTGCATTACGAAGTGGTTTATTGGCGATTGGACTAAATTGGTGTTTTGTTTGTGGAAAATAAATCTCTCCATCAGTAAACCGGCATTTGATTACTCACGTTCGTAACAATAATTTGTTCAGAATCGGTAACTGAGGTCCTTATAATACTACAGCTACGTTGCATCCTACTGAGGTGTCATTGCTGAAGGATTGTGTCCTCCTAGGCTGCCGTGTGGTGCTACCATCATCACTGCGTGAACCAATTCTGCGCGCTTTAAGCCGCGTATCCACTTAGGTTCGCCGTGGTTTGCGAACACTGTGTGCTCCGCGAACGTGAACGTGTACATTGTACATTTAGGCTGCAACATCAGTGCTCCAGCGCAAACAAACTGCGCTCCCCTTTGAGATCGCGCAAAAAACCGCTTCCCGAGCGCTCCGCCGTGCTCCGATCGTGCTCCAGTCGCGCTCCGCGATCACGACGTATCCATTATGTTTGGTTTGCGGAGCGGGCGCGTTCGCAAACCACGGCGAACCTAAGTGGATACCCGGCTTTACATAAAGCTCACAGTGGCATTGTCCAAACAAAAGCACTGGCAAGAAGTTATGTCTGGTGGCCACAGCTGAACGAAGACATTGAATCTTTAGTTCAAAACTGCACTTATTGCAGTTGTTTAAAAAGCAGGCATATGCCACCTAAAACCAGCTATGAGTGGATTTTGCCAGCATAACCTTGGTCCAGGTTAAACATTGATCTTTGATCACAGGGCCCTACCAAAATAAAACATTTCTGATAATTGTTGATGCATATTCTAAATGGCCTGAAGTGTTTATTGTTAACTATATGACTTCAGTCTCTGTAATTAGATATTTAAGAATGATTTTTCCTATTCAAAGCCTGTGTGTGAACTTGGTTTCTGATAGTACAGCTCTTGTTTTGACTGAGATGAAACAATTCTTAGAGGCTAATAAAATTAAACATATTAAGTTGGTTCCTTATCACCCTGCCACTAATGGACTGGCAGAACATATGGTGCAAACAGTGAAGGATATACTTAGCAAAATGGATGGTATGTCCTGGGACATTAAAATTCCAAACATACTTTTAAGACTTAGAACCACACCATATACAACTACTAACAAGAGCCCAGCAGAGCTTTATTTTAATAGAAGTGTTCGAACATTATTAGACACTATTAACTATTAATCCACATGATAAGCAACGGAAAACTCGGGAAAATGAAGTGAAGCGGAATAGTAACAAGAAAAGTAGAAAGACATAGGACAAAAGGTTATATACAGAAATTTCAGCAGAGGGCCACATTAAAAAATAAAAATCTTTAATTTCAGACAAAACAGTCCATAACATTGGTTACCAGTAACCAGGTATAGTCATTAACAAAGAAGGTCCATCCTGTTATTATGTCAAAACTAGGGATGGAACAGTAGGCAACAGACACATAGACCAATAAATTAAACAGCACACAAAACACACAGTTATAGAGCAAGAAAATGAGGAACAAGATAGTGACAAGGAAACTGTAATGGTGGGAAAAGAACAAGATCAGGCAATGGAAGAAATACCGTCTAGTCAGGATAGTGATGAAATAATGGAAATACCAATTGCAGATAAAAGGGCCGAAATGCTAGGGATACCTGGAGTCTAAGTCTGGTTTTTCTGGTGGTAAGATTAAAACTAAAATAATATCTACTCAACATGGTAAGACTCCATAACAAGACCAACTAGTTGTTGTAACTTTTTGCTGTAATAGCATAAGATCCCGATATAAAACGACCTTCACCGAGATGTTTATTTGATGAAACGTATTTTATATGTAATTTAATATGTCAATAAATAAATTGCATATGGGTTGCCTAACAAATTTAAGTCAAGGGTATTTTTAATTAATAATTGAAAAAAAAAATTTTTTTAAACATTCCACCGGTGTGATTATTAGATAAACTATATACCAATCGAAAGTATGAAGCCCATAGAACATGCAAACGTTAGGTTGCCCTTTTTATTCCGGTCACAACTATCGGGTAGCCAGGTATAAACAGGTAAATCTACACTAGCATTTTGCAACGGTCTGCTTATTGAATTGAACCTTAATAAAAATTAAAGATTATTTAATTATAAACACGGTGGTATAGGGTTGCCTGCGAAAAATCAGTCCCTAATTCCGGTTGTCGAATTTTAAAAAGTAAAATATCGCTGCGGGTGAATGTCTGTACAAGTAGATTGTAACAATTGTAATGTCTGTATCTCTAAATCTTTTTAACCGTCGACCATCACTGCTACTCTTATCAAGTTCAGGAAAATTCCGTAAAAAAAAGTGAAGAAACTAATTATGAATGTCATCATGAAGAAGCAGACACTAGGATTATTTTTCATGCTTCTAAAGCGGAACCAGGCTCTAAAATTTTAATTAAAGCCTCTGATACTGACGTTTTGATTATTTTGTTAGGAAATATGCACAAACTTATCGAATCAGAAATTTGGCTTGCCAGTTCAGCTACTAAAAAGAGTAATAATCAAACAGTTGATTGCATTAATTGCACCGATTTAGCGTTGAAGTTAGGAATTAAATTATGCCAAAGTCTCCCAGCCTTCCATGCATTCACTGGTTGCGATTACACGGCTGCATTTTTAAATAAAGGGAAAGTAAAACCTTTTAAGCTATTTTCGAAAAATGAAAAATATCAAACTGTTTTTGCATCATTAATAGATCCTGCTGATATTTTCATTGATGAAAAAATGAAGGTCGTTCAAGAATTCACAGCTAGTATGTATGGTATCAAAAACTGCACCAGTGTGAATGACGCGAGACATCGCATTTTTATGAAAACTTACGCTGCAAAAGAAGACGGAGAGAACTTTTTAAAAAAAATAAAAGGCTTCGACTCCAATTCCATACCACCATGCTGGATATCATTACTTCAAAAAATTTTACGAACTATTTTCGTGAATTCCATGTGACTTCATGCAACGGATCCCATATGCATGAAACTTCAGCCTGAGAACTGCGGTTGGTTCTTTGATGAATTTTTAAAACCAGTAGGATTCATTGGGGATCATTCACCCTCAAAGATTCAAGATATTGTCGAAAGATTTGAAACGGAGTGTAATGACCAAGAAGATTCAGAAGCTGAAGATCTAAGTTATATGTCCGATGACGCGGATCCTGAATAATTTAAAAAAAAATTGTATTTTTAATTTTTAACAATACATACAAGTTTATTTTTAATTGTCGTTTTTTATTTTGTCTTCTAATAATAAAGATAAAATTTCCAAGATTAGTAATATATATGTATTACTATAACCTTCTTCTTCACTAAATATGTGTATATACTTTAGTGTCACATAAAAAAAAAAACATAAATAATTAATTGATTGAAAAATAAAAAATTTAATGACTATTTCTCTATTCTAATAATAAAATACTCCAAAATGATGCGCAGCGTATACGCGTCTATCGCTATCCTTTTCATTTTCAAGCACAAGTAGCATGCGCACTCTCTTTCTTTAAATGGGCGGAGCTTAATCAGCTGCTATGCTATGTCCTCTTCTATCGCATGGGATGGTTGGTTAAGACCTCTCAGTCGCAGACATTCACCCGCAGCGATATTTTACTTTTTAAAATTCGACAACCGGAATTAGGGACTGATTTTTCGCAGGCAACCCTATACCACCGTGTTTATAATTAAATAATCTTTAATTTTTATTAAGGTTCAATTCAATAAGCAGACCGTTGCAAAATGCTAGTGTAGATTTACCTGTTTATACCTGGCTACCCGATAGTTGTGACCGGAATAAAAAGGGCAACCTAACGTTTGCATGTTCTATGGGCTTCATACTTTCGATTGGTATATAGTTTATCTAATAATCACACCGGTGGAATGTTTAAAAAAAAATTTTTTTTCAATTATTAATTAAAAATACCCTTGACTTAAATTTGTTAGGCAACCCATATGCAATTTATTTATTGACATATTAAATTACATATAAAATACGTTTCATCAAATAAACATCTCGGTGAAGGTCGTTTTATATCGGGATCTTAGACTATAAGTGTAGTGTACTCTAAAATGTTTGTAATGATTAATTTAATGATTCGACATATTATAAAGCTGTATTAAACTCCTGAGCGAATGCACAGCTATTGTCTTTCTATTGTGTCTCTAATTACGGTACTAGAAAGGTTAGATAGATATATCTACAAGTTAATGTATTATAAGTATATACCAACAAGTTTATTGGATGTAACTGAGTTAAGAAAAATGTAAGGTAGGCCTTCCCGACTCGTCTATCGTCTACGTCGAGCATGGTTTAAAAGCTAGTTGCTTCATCTAAAGCAATTAAAAGTGATGTTTGCTGCAAAAGTAATGCCAAAAAAGTGATATAACACCTGAAAACTCTGTTGGCATTCAGTAATTCTACGATTTACTTTAATGTTTCACAAAACTTGTTCCAGGAAATACGTTTTTTTATTACACCCTTAAGGATTCTTAAAAAAAAATGATAACATTTAGAATCTCAATTAAATGAGCTAGGCTTCTATGGAAGTACTTTTTTATATTTTTAATATAGGAGTACATTATTGTGTACTATGACGAGATCCTCAGTGGAAAAACTCACAAAAATTTGGAAAGACCGTAGAATAACCAAAAACACTAAGGTTCGATTAATGAAATGCTTGGTTTTTCCTATTTTTCTATATGGAGCTGAGACGTGGACGCTGAGGATGCAGGACCGTCGCAAGATTGACGCACTGGAAATGTGGTGCTGGAGAGGAGACGCATGCTTCGAATCCCATGGACCGCACACCGAACCAATATATCGATCCTCAAAGAACTCAATATCAGAGAGAGATTATCGTCGTCTGTGCAAATACGAATTCTCAAGTTCTTCGGGCATATCACCCGTAACGAGGACTCAATGGAGCGACTGGTAGTGCAAGGGAAAGTTGAGGGCAAAAGATCACGTGGACGCTCTCCAACACGGTGGACAGACCTCATCAAATCGGTGACGCATTGCAGCGCGTCAACGAAAACTCCCAAGCCGCCAAACATAGAACTTCATGGCGTCGCATCGCGAGAGATGCGGTGGCGCAGGACTCGACCGACACATGACCACGACCACTCTGTCAAGAGTGCACGACTAAGAAGAAGACATTATTGTGAGTCAAAGTTCTAAGTAAATATTAAAAGAGTAAATATTCAGAGGTCTTTAAAGGATTACTCTTACACAAATTTACGTTTTGATTTCTATAGAATCCTAGATAATATCCACAAGATATCTGTATATCCAAAATGTCTGAAAAAACATGTGTAATAACATCATAATCACGTAAATGTACGTCGGGTTGGCCGCTCTTGAGAGTTGTTTAAGTACCTATATCTTTTGTTTGTATATAATTTACATACTTGGGGGAAAGGTATGTTGTACACTTAATGAACTTGTGAAATCTTATTGATCTAATAAAATTGACAAGTAGTAGTGCTGATTCTGCTACATAGCACAATAAACCTATTTACCGAAATATGGTGTTGTAATGGACATAACAATAGCGAAGCTCTATTATATTTTAAACTTGAGACCCGTCCCAGCTTCGCATAGGTACTGATATTGAATTTATTATGCATGTATTATACACATAAACCTTCCTCTTGAATCACTCTATTTATAAAAAAAGACCGCATCAAAATCCGTTGCGTACTTTTAAAAATCTAAGCATACATAGGGACTAAACAACTTGTTTTATACTATGTAATAATGATGATAATTCTTAGATTATTCTTAAACTAAAACATTAAAATCATACAAAACAATAACCTAATTGAAATGACTTGAAAAAAAAGTTCTCGCATTTTAATTACTCTTGAGCCACAAGCGAACGCCGGCATTCTCGCGACCTCAATTATGTCTCTAATTACGGTATTCAAAAGGTTAATTCGTTGAATACCTTCTTTAGACACAATAGAATAGAACAATTGGTATGTGAACAATGGCATTCGCTCGGGGCTTGAGAGTTTGAACTGGATGTTGCTGCCTTTGTTTTTATATGGCCTCATTTAGTACCACTATAGACAGTGAGAAAACGCCTCAAAGAAAGTGGGCAGACATTATACCAGAAGGATGTCTGGATCTTTTTATCGTTTTTTTTTTTCATGATTTGAGGCAGGCAACACATTTTTTTACTAGAAATATAATATGCATGAAAAATTATTTTGTGATAGTTATGTAATTTGCTACATTGAGATGGATGTGTGGTGTGACGAGAATGGATAAAGTGAGAAATGAGTATATTAGAGGAAGTTTGAAAGTGGCGCCAGTGACTGAAAAGTTGAAAGGGAACCGTTTGTCTTGGTATGGCCACGTAAAAAGGAGGGATGAAACGCATGTTACAAAAAAGGCCATGAGTATAAATATGGATGGATTGTGTGAGAAGTGATATGAAAGACAGAGGAGTTTGTGATAGCGTGACGGGTGACAGGGTAGAACAGAAGAAAAAAACATATTGCGCCGACCCCAAATAAAACGGGAAAAGGGCAGGAAGATGATGATGATGTAATTTGCTACATATAGCATATTTGATGTTTAGAAAATACACAAAAATAATATTTGTGACTGATTATACGCCATAGCGCCCCTAAGGCTACACTCCAACCACATTTTGCTATTTTATTTGCTTCATGTGTATGATTCATCTATCATAGTAAGTACTTATAAAAACGTAATAAACTCCTCCTGCATAGGAAAGAAGATAAAAGGTACAGGTACGGAGTAAAGGCACCTACATAATCTAAAAGTGGACACCTTCAAAAAAGTTAAAAGTTGTTATTTTTAGACAAATTTTAAGAACAACTTTATTGCAAGTGGTCTAAAAATGTTATCGTAAAATGGTAACAATTTACTATTTAGCTAAGCCGATGTTTGGTAATTTATTTAATTAATCTTTGTATGTTTTGTATATGATTTAAACTTTTGAGCCCCAAGTGAACACCGGCATTCACACACCTACTGTTCTTTAATTTTATCTGTAATTACCAGAGTCGAAAGGTTAAATAAAAAGACGTCTCAAGTTTGTTATCATTTAGTTAAATACCAACAGATGAGAGTATATCTGTGTTGTCTTGAACCATGGAAATCTGTCTTTATGCTAGATATCAACCGTGACAAACATTCATGGTAATTTTATTGACCCAAAGGTTGACTGGGAGAGAATGCCTTGTAACATTAATTCCGCCTATGTACCACTATTGTACATACAGTTTAAATAAATAAATAATTTTATAATCGTATTACCACATTGTAAAAACGATTTCTTATTACTTTTTAGGGCAGTTTTAGCACATTACTTGTTAAACACCATCATGATATACACGAAAATAGTAAAATATGCAAATTATACAGTTACCCGACTTAGTTTACGAATATCGTAATATTGAAGACAATAGATGTGGGAAGCCGGCGTTGGCTTGGGGGCTTGAGAGTCCTTTCGACTTAGGTAATTACAGACACAATTGAAGAACAATAGGTATGCGAACGCCGGCGTTCGCTCGGGGGTCAAAAGTTTCAATCGTTATAACGGTGAATATCTTTCTTATATTATTAATAGGATCATTGTATGCATAATAATAACTTTCTAATAACAAACAATACTTACTTGTGAAAATTCCGGCAAAATTTGCACTGGTTGCTTAATTACAAAGCTTAGTAATGCTGTGAAGACAGCGGTTGCTTTTACGTTTTATTTCCAGTAAAGAATAATTAAAGCTGACGCTTTAATAGATATTTGATTGATTTCCAGCACTAAGCACTTTTTGATTTTCAGTTTAAAAATCTCTGTGTGCTTTATTTACAATATTTATGTATTTATTTAGTCGGCGGCAAAGAATATCGAACTATCGACGACAGCGACACTCAGCCAGTGTTACCTACTCTACATATCGAAAAGTTGCTAAATGAGCCATAGAATAATTGTTCGTATTAGTCGTAAAAAAATTGATAATCAAACATTAAATTTATTATTATTGCAGCATAAAGTTTCAGAAAATGTTCATAAACAAACTCATTCAAAGGCAAAAAAGTGTGGCAAAAACCAACTTTTCAGAATGAAATTCTAATTCGGAACGCAGTTCCGTCTATAGAGAAGGTAATAACTTATTTTATAGCGATAGTTTTTTTTTTTCTTGTCGCCAATATAAAGTGTTAGCTGAAGGCAACGAAATGTCGCTAGATCTAGTGATAAAAGTCGCTAATTTGGTATCACTGTACTCAGCGGTGCTCGTTCGGCCCATTGACATAAGGCTTGGCCCCGACCGATTAGTGTTGCCGACAGTTCAGTTATGCTAGCTTAGCACCAAACTTATCCTTTGAAATCGCCAGAAAAATAATACCAAAAAGTTATCTTACAATGAAAACCACTTTCTACTAATTTATTTTTTGTTTGTGTTGTTTTGCACATTAGTGTAAAAGCATATTGGCCTTTATTTTTAAAGGCAAAGTTACGCGCAGCCCTCACTTCGATTGAAACCCGAAAATCTGTAACTGCGCACTGAAGGTCGAATGTCATTTTGATTCGACTTATGTATTGTATTCCGAGTATTGTACTCGTATTCAAATTTCAAATACAGTATTCGCGGGGTATGCTTTCCTTAAATATGCCGTCGCCACGAATATATAAATCACGGAAATGGAAATATGTAAGTGGATGAGTGATCCTATGTTTAGTAATGAAATTGAAATATACACTCGTAACAGCATCCTGAAAATGATTGCTGATAGGCCGGACTGCCCCATACAAAGACACTGGGTGGAATTAGCTATAGGTTACTAACTATACTAATATAGTACATAAGAACTTTTTGTTACTAATACACTAACAATTTATGGACTTTTTGGGTCTGGAATAAAGAATTTTTTTTTTTTTAATATTGATATCAAAACCACTACAAAAATCAAACGAATATTTCGTCGCTAAATGAGGGATTAAAACTAGGTACCAGTTTTAGTGGAAAATGTACTAAGTTGGCAACACTGCGGCGGACGGCGTGTCGGCGCGTCACTGGAGGTGGGGGTATGCTTAATGTTGCCAGAATAACCAATCTTTTTCCCTTATAAAAATATTTCGTTTTGCATAGGTAACAATCTTTCGTTGCTCTAATTGTAATCTAAAGGACTTTACTCAATACAGTCTTTTAGATGGATACTTAAAGGAGAGCAAACAATATGATATAATACAGCCCATTTGTTTACTTTCAGTCATTCAGGCTATTTTCATTACAATTTATAATTAAAATAAACTGGCCAAGAGCGTGTCGGGAAACGCTCAGTGTAGGGTTCCGTAGTTCCCCGTCCGTCACAAATTTTTCACAATGTGTCAGAACCCAGTAGCCCATGTGAAAATTTGTAACCCAATTTCCCGAGAGATGGCGCTGTACCCGGTAGTAATTTTAATTTGTGTGAACCGATTTTATATAAGACCACGCCCGGGCTCCTGCTTTACAAACTAAACCCCTTAGGGAATTTCGGTATAAGTGAATAAAAATACAAAGTCATGAAATATTTTGTTTTATTTACAATTAGCTGCTGCCAGTAGCTTCACTCGTGTGAAAATAATAAAAAAATAGAAAATTATTCTAGGTGAATACAGACCCAGGATACAGAGCAGTGGCGTAACTATTTGGGTAAGAAGGCTGCCAAAATGACACGTGCCCCCGGTATGACGGAGCCCCAAGTCTAAGAAGCCATGGGCAACACATGCAAGCATAACATAAATTTAAAATTACAAAATTTCAAAAAAAAAAGTCCGATTATGTTTGAATTTTACCTCGTAGGTAAAATTCAAACATAATCGGACTTTTTTTTTTGGGGGGCCCAATCCAATAAATTTGCCACGAGCTGCTGCTGGTGATATAGTTACGCTACCGATAAAGAGTGTCCTAAGTGCTATTCCTAGTTTCTGCCTGAAAGAGTAACAAACATCCATAAATATAATCTTTTTTTATAATATTAACAGGATTAAAAACAATCAAAAACTTACCATTAGACATTGTTTTAGACCAATAGCAATAAGAGAAGTTGAACCGATCATTACGATACATACAAAAATATATACAGGGTGTCATTGACATCGCACCACAAACAATTACCATGAATCCAGTAAGTACTCTAGTAGTGACTCTGGGGCCCCCCAGTGGTGAAATCTCGGTTTTTTTTTTCAAATTTTTGAAAGATAAGTTGTTTTTTTTTATTTTTACCTGTATGAAATCGTTATCCTAACCAACTCTAATGAGATTATGAATTTTTTTTTTACAAATAAAAATAATTAGAAAAAAATCATCGAGGCAAATAAAGTTGTTATTCTAATCAAACCCTTTGTCTATGTAATTCATTCATTTTTTTCGCAAAACATGTTAAAATGACGTTTTTATACAGTTTTATTTAAACAACATAAAAAATTCATTAAAAAAAAGAGAAGACCGACAAAAAATTCCACCATTGGGGGTTCTAGAATCATGTACTGGATCTATGGTATTCGTTTGCGTTATGATGTCAATGACACCCTGTAGGTATACACAAAACAATAGGCACAGCAAGAACTGATAGTTCTTGTAGTGCATCAATTAATATAGACAGTTCAATACCTAAAACAATAAAAAATTAGTTTTTCATAAACAAAACACGATAAATAATTCAACACTCATAAAACCAATTTTAAAACTATGCCAGTCTCATTTTAACATCACATTTATAAATTTAAATAGAATACTTCTTATAAAATCTAAATAGTTCCACAACTAGGTTTTCATATGTACACAAAACACATAAATTATATGTATATATACAGTCAGAAGGTTGTTAATGTAACTGTGAATAAACCATGTAGATGATGAACTGAAGATTACTCTCAGTTGGATTTTATTTTTTATACTACTCTGTTAGTAAATGAAACTATCAAATCCTACATTCATAATCGCAAAACTGTCTTGATGGGGACTACTTTATTATTTTCAAATGAGTATTGTCCGCAACAGAGATATGTAATCAGCCAACAACTTTAAAAGTAAAACTATCCATATTTTCTTAACTATATGTACAAAACCCACAAATAAATATTCTCTCCACTCACAAACTACACTCCATATTCATAAAAATACCTTTCATAACATACAGACCTTTCACTGTTTTTGTTGTTTTTCCCTGCATAAAATACCTATCACAATAATTAGATATTTATGAATAATTGGGAATATTTGAAAAAAAAAAAACAAGAAAACAAAGCATTACTGCTGTGACAAATGGTATGATTTAAAACAATTTGTTACACACAGTGGCACTTGGCAAGTTTCACAGCAGTACGGCGTCTTTTGTGTCTTCTTATTCCTAAGGCAAACAACACAACGCTTCCGGAAATTCCGGTTGCATGCTGCTGTGTAATCTGATCGTTCTAGGAAAACAGGCCAATGTGTGGAAGGAATTAATCTTTGAGGCTCTTGGTACGTAGCAGTAGACATACGACTCTGCGGACAATGTGAAAGATGATTTGTGAGGATGGCATCTACAAGACTAAGGCGAAAAGCTAATTGATCATGGCGTATTTGTGTAGATGACTCTAGCAAAATGCGAGAGTTGAGGATCGAAACGTTAAGTAGGCGTTTAAAAAGATTCATATACCATTTGACACAATGTTTCCTTTCTACCAAATAAGGCTCGAGCATTTCGTCTTTCGTGTCTATCCCCCCTATGAATTTATTGTAATCCAGCACCACTTGCGGTTTAAACGGTAATCGGCGCGATGGAGGACGCGACCAGACTGTAGGCAAGGCAGTAGCTGAACCATGACAAGTAGAGATCATGGTTACTCGTTCCTTGTCTTGCCACGATAATATGGAGACATCGCCGGAATGTCTCGCTATGTACTCTCCCCTTTTGAGCGGAGCCTTGTTTATTACAACGGGAACGTCTTTACAAGAAGATCTCAAAGTACCAACGCAGTCGGTACCGTTGAGCTTCAGAAACCTAGCTAACAGAGGAGAATTGTACCAATTATCCATAAATAGTCTATACCCTTTGTTTAGCAGTGGACTGATGAGCTTCTTCACAACAGCTGTACTGAGCACACCGGGCGAGTGCTCCAAATCTGTTGCACATTGTTTACCGGTGTAAACAATGAAAGACCACAAATAGCCAGTGGTACTCTCGCAAAGCTCAAAAGTCTTAAAACCAAACTTACCGACTTTGTTCTGAATATCCTGTTTGAAGTTTGATTTTCCTTTCCATATGGTTAAACTCTCATCTATACAAATGTCTTTTTGCAAAATATAATTTGCCTGGAACCTAGAATTCAAATATGTAATTATTGGTCTGAGACGGAACAATCGATCTGAGCTGTTGGAGGGATCTTTTTTGTTTACAGCGGGATCGGAATCTACAAACTGTAATGCTCTGGTTAACATTTCATACCTTCTCCGTGTGAAGATTCGTCTGAAAACTTCCGTTTTCAGAAGGGGATCGACAGAAAAACAACTAATAACAGTTGGCATTCTGACGATCCCCAACATCATCCAGAACGAAAAAAGACACAAAATTTCGTCAATATTGGTAGGGTACCATTCAGACTGGAAACCTGCAGATGTAATTTTAGTGGCGTGCGAGTTCGTTTCATCCACAATAAGGCCTAAGATGTCATCACCCCAATAGGAGCGAAAAGCATCATATGCCGAATTGTAATCATAAACAGACCCCGTACGCTCTGGTCTAAAAATTTCCTCCTGGCCTTGAAAGGACTCCATAGTCGACCATTCAAAGTGGAGGTTCTTGCCTTCCAGTCTTAAGTGACTCTCGTCTCCATCACTAGCGTCAAGGAAATCATCATCATTTTCGCTCTCGCTATCAATCTCTTGTTCATTGTTTCTCTCGGCTCTGGCACCGCTTTGCATTTTCATCTGTCGTTTCCTCAATACATCAATCGCCAAACTTACCAACTCGGGAGGAACATCTGCATCATTCGTCCAAATCTCTTTCAGTGGGTGTCCCACCTCCCACCGATTGTCCCCCCTGCGACGACCCCGTTTGGAATACCCACGCACACCTACACTCCGTCCTCGCACTCCGCTTTGTCCACCTCTTCGCCTACTCAATCTCCTTTCATTACCTTCGTATTCATATCTTACACGCTCCTCAGGGGACAGATACAAAGCGTGGGCATCTGGGGATAAAAAAGCGCCGTCGTCGATTTCAGCGTTCAGTGGTTGGCCATTTTCTCCAGGTCCCAGTGCGCTGTAAAAACAAACATTTGTAACTAGCTTTATTCCACATACATAAGTCTATATCGGTAAGATACGGAAGATACTATTTATTCATAAATAATTTCAGTAGATAGTAATGATAACTTAGTAGTCACACAACTATTGACATTATTAATTATGAATGCACATAAATAACTACAAATAGTATTAGTCTACTACTTGTACTTATTTTTGTGCATCTAGATCGAGGGCCCATTTTTTAAATCCATACGAAACGAAATAATATTTATAGGTAATTTAGTAAAACAAAATTAGTAATTTAAGACCCATATAAAATTTAATTGAAGAATTTTAGAACTTGCCATGTTGTTTCTGCACCACCCTAAAGTCGTCGGATGGTACGGGGATACCGCACGGTATCCACCGAGGCGGCGAGCCACCTTGCTGGCCTACCACCATGGGATTTGGAGGCAACAGTCCTTGCAAGTATGCACGATCTGCGCGTGAAGATGCAACGCCGGGGCGAAACTCCGCTGCCTCAACGAGCCGAGGCATGGCGGAGAGAGCTCCGGCGGGATCTCATGGTGAAATGGAAACAGCGACTGTCGCAACCCAGCGCTGGGCACGCCATAATCTCGGCGGTAAGTCCCCTCTTTGAGGCGTGGCTGGATAGACCTCACGGCGTCCTCACCTTCCGAATGACGCAGGTTCTCACCGGACATGAGAAATTCGGGAGATTCCTGCACCGGATTCGTGCGGAAGAGACACTCGGGTGTCGCCACTGGATGGCCAGCCCGGAGGACACGGTGGAGCACACGGTAGTGGTGTGCCCCGCTTGAGGAGAGCATCGCCGTGTCCTCGTGGGGGCGTTCGGCGGTGGTGATTTCTAGCGCCGGGCCTTGGTACAGACAGACTATGATCCGATGTGAAGAGGAGTGGCATTTTACTACGTAATATTATAACAGATTAAAGTTCTCCACACCGACACGTCTACTTGCACATCGTTAAAGTTGAACTAGCGATACTGCACAGGTAATAATTGAGCTTTTTTTATGGTGGGAAAAATCTGACTTTTACTGACTTACCCACCCCATTCCTTCTTAGCCCTCATACCGGGGTCAGACCTTCCTTTCAGAAACCGAGGTAATAATCCGGCTTCCATGACGGGGACCGTCGCACACGATAACCGCTCTTTGTCATGCTTGTCGCTAGTGCCCGCTTGACGCAACGTCGGCCCTTAGGAATTAAGTCGGACTAGGGTATTTATGTAGTGTATATGTTACAGTTAAAACTTATAGCAGGTGCTCACCGGGCATGTTAAGTTCGGGAGGTTCCTGCACCGGATTCGTGCTGATGCAATTCCCAGGTGTCGCCACTGTTTGGACCGCTTGGAGGATACGAGCATCGCCGTGTTCACGTGGGGGCGACGGACCCTGGTACAGGTCATGGTCCGAAACGAGAAGGATTTAAGCAGTAATGCTAGCAAAAGAGAAGGCCGACCGCATCAGGCAAAGGCAACGACGTTCATTTCACAGCCGCCGTCACCATGTCTCCGATCCTGATTTCGGGCCACCAAAGGCGCGGGCTTACGGACGGCGAGAAATGGGTCGCCCGCCGTCAGGTCTTCTGGTAACAGCTCAGACCAAGCCCAAGTCATCGACGGCGCGTACTGTTCTCGCGCGCCTCAAGGAGTAGTCAGTAAACTGTAGGGACCCAAAAGAGTCGAAGCCTCCTGGGACCAAAGGTCGATACGAAAGCACCCTTAGTTAAAAACACATTTGACTGCGACAATTAGTCAAAAATGTTTTTAATTAAGGGCATCGGTCAAAACTACTTATACCTACCTATTTTTTGCAGTCAAAAGTGGTTTTGACTGTAACATATTATACATAACGAAAAACTTTTTTCCGTCAGTCACAAATACGAATTTTAAAATACAGATTTTCATAATTCCTAAGGATTCGAAATTCTGAATATAATAATACCGCCTTATCATTAGTCCTATTTGTTTTATTTCAATATTCCCATTTTCAATAGATCGAATAACAAAAATTCCAGCTAAATAATTCGAAACATCAAAAATCTAATAAAAAATACATCAATACCACAATGGTTTTCAAACATGCAATATACAAGCAGGAATGTAAAATGCAAGCAGGCATGCAATATGCATGCAGGCAAGCAGCAAGCAAGCAGTAACCAAGTAGGAATGCAACAAGTATTGTTTCTGTCACTACTTCGTTGCTGCGAGGTTCGGGCGGCCCAACGCGAGCTTATCGTCGCAGATGGTTTTAACGCTCACCACCGTAGCGTCGGCTTGCGGGCCGGCTTGGCCGGAAAGCCTCAGCCGCGAGCTGAAGAGCAGGTGCTCTTCAGCTCACGGGCCACTCTACACCTCCGCACCTACGCGAGCTTAAATTACTTACACTCTAGGGGTAGAGCAGACAAGACTACGTAAAGTTGGTTTTGCAGCGATTCGTTTCGGTCACTAAATTTTGTTGACTATTAGTTTATTCGAAGTATTGAAAATCGGAAATAAATCGGTGAAATAAATTTCGTGATTTTTAGTATCACACATTATAATTCTAAGATATTATGAAATTCGAATTTTTGGAAACGGAACATTGAAATTGGAAAAAAAAAACAGAGTATTTGTGTGCCTTTATACAGTGTTACTTACTAGTGTTTAAAGTTTTGATAAATAAATAAATACGAACTTACGATTGCTGCGAAACGTTTATGCGTATTGGGGATCGTGATCTGTCGCGGGACGCTGAAGGCCAAGTCGAAGGTTCATCCTAAAATATACAAACGTTAAAACTAACTGAAATAATTACAGAAATATCGCAGTTCAACCAGAATAAAGAAAAAGTATTACCGTTTGTGGCAACCTCTGTCTGAAGCACTCTGGTGACGAAAGAGGGTATGGCGGAGCCTTCGGTGAAACTTCCCATGTTTCAGCCTAAAATACAATAAACATAGAAAGGCACTGCCACTCATAACCAATAAATCACCACTAATCACAATAAACGCACTACACACTCGAGGTAAGCTCTCAAGCGTTTTGGCGATGAATTATTCGAACATGAGCAATCCATGACTTCATCCTAAAATGTAGTCTGTCTAAAAAGTATTAAGGCCAACGCTGCGCTGCGTAACGTGGGCTCCCGTCGCGTGACTGCGCGCGTGTCATTGACGGCGGTCCCCGTAGCGCAAAGTGTCGCTAATTCAACTTAACAGTGTACATGTAGTCGTATCGATGGAGAACTTTAATGGCGGCTCCAGATTAGTGCCGTGAAGCTCCGTAAACAGGCGTGAACGTGAATGTGAACGGTTTTCGCAGGGTACGACTTACGTAGTTTATTTACGGCGTGAATTAGGGAACTTTTTAACAATAAAAAAAATGCAAAAGATTTTCATGCAAGTCAGTTTAAAAATTGCATTGTGTACTTGACAGAACACTGGAAGATCTGCGCAATGACTCGAGATGTTTTGGAGGCACGATGACTTTACTGTCTGGCGATATTCGCCAAACATGGCTGAGGTTGTTGCCAGACAGTTCCAAGATTCATATGACTCACGTGACGTTACTCAGAGGAAAATTCAAATCAAGTTCTCATTCCGAAAATTCCGATTTTTTTTAAGGATCACTACATTCATAGATTTTTAGGGGGTACGAATTTCACCGGATTTGTTAATTATGGATCATTATCATCATCTCAGCCGAAAGACGTCTACTGTTGGACATAGGCCTTCTTCAAGTGTACCACAATGAAATGTTTTATGCGTTCAGTACGTTTTGGCCAGATCATAGAAATAGATCACTCCATTGTATAGCCAGCTAAAACTAAGAAGATTGTTTAAACATCAACATTTGAAAGTAAGATTTTTATCATACCTGATGAAAGTAGGCCAGATGAGGATTGACATATCATCAAAGTTTTAACATTTAAAGTGATCTGACCAGTTTAACTTGACTATACATATAAGGAAGTGATCAATTTCATGATCTGTCCACGACATATTGTATTATAACAAATTATAAGGCAAACTAAAGTGTATTGCAACCTCATCGTCAATGAACTCATCATTTTCTTCGGCACTCTCCTCTTCGACTTTCACGTTTTTCTCGTCGTATATAAGAGCGAGGAAGTCAGTAGGGGGCTGGTCACTATCACGCCAATTTGACATGCTGTAAGACAAAAAGAATAAAATATCTCAAACCTAAATATACTTTGTTTAGATTCAGTAACTGAATCGATCCCAATATAGTACATTTTGATACAAGTGCAGGAAGTTTGTCATTGCGACCGAGGCGAAATTCGCACGAGCCGCAGGCGAGTGTGTTATGGAGCCGAGGGCTGCAATGACAAATCTGCACGTGTGTCAAACGACGTTTTTCAATACACTTACGACTTGTGAAATAAAGAAAGATAGAAAAATTTTTTAATCGTATCTCAAACATACAGTAGAAATTTAAGAAATATATAAGTATAGCATTCAAATCTGCTCTGGTCAATTTCTAATTTCGTGGGGTCGTCCAGCGACTCTGGGGGACGCCTCGCGCCTGATTCGATAAACTAAGTAAAACAAAATAATCACCCGTGACCGTGACGATAAGGAAGGAATAAAAAAGCCCTTGTTGTGATAAACTCAAAAAAGCACTTGGGTGATATACATGCTATATTGCACCTAATAGGAGTGCGATAAGAGGCAGTTTTCGAGTAAGTGTATTGAAAAATAATTTAAAGTTTACCCCCCTTGGGCCATGAGTATGTTAGAGTAATATGTTACAACAATAATTTTAAGACCTGAATATCCACCTCTGACAAATATTAAATGAATCTGAATCTACTTTGCAAATAAATAACAACAACGCGTTCTGTGAGAAAATGGCGTCAAGTTTAGACTTTAGACAGGTAATGTTTTAGGAATTCGAATATATATTTAAGTATTTACTATTCGAATAAAGTTTCGAAAAGAGAATTCGAATATTAGTTTGCAACCTCTAGTTGCGATAGTCGATGACGCTGTCCGCCATCCCGCGACTTGTCGCGGCATGCGGCAGCTAACTTTTGCCCCGGGGTGTTGCAACTTCATTCGCATGTCGTACATGCGTGCAAGGACTTTTGTGGGTACCCGGAACAGAGAAGGTCCCGCAAACCTCCGTTGAAAAGGGAGGATCCTGCGACCAGACAGGTGTTATAGTCTGGTGGGCTACTGCCCGATAGTTGATTTCGGTCGGGCTGTCGTATATGTTCAAACTTTTCAAACCACGCGGAGAATTTTGATTGCGCGATGCAGGATTCCTGTAGTTCTTATGTGACGCCATAGATGGCGCTTCAGACATGTTGCCTCCGGATCCTCTGCCAATGGCTATCGCAACGTGTCGCTAATTCGACCGCCGCCTAGTGCTACTCTCCTTGCGCTAGGATCGGTGTGTTGTCTGCGACCACATATATTTTGCTAAGTCCTACACAACAAGGACAAAGAAGTGTAGAAGGGTACTACTGCCCGTGTATACACGGCCGCTGCACTGTAGGGTGCTGTCCCCCACTAGCATAGTATATTATCTTCCTTGGGCCAGGCGCACCCGCTGGCTTTTGAAACGATCTTATGTTTAATTTGGGTCAATTTAAGTAAAAATGAAAAACTATTCATATTTCCCATGTTAGTTTAAGTTTTCGAGATTCCCGTGGCTCAATTAATGTGACTAATGCCATAGTAAATCAGAGTCAGCAGAACCCATCGTTACATATTGCTATATTTAATTTGTGTCTGCCATGAGTATGGTGAGTATGGACATAAGTTGGTATGGATCCAGATACAAATTTGAGCAACATCTTTTACTACTTTCTGCTACCATTTGTAACATATCTCAAAATATTTGGTACCTCTATTAACAGCAGCAAAATGCGAGAATTAAGTGACTAGACATTCTTACATCAGGATGTTTGGGCCATTGTTTTCTTCTTAGTTCCAGACAACACAGCGAATGAAACTTTTTGTAAATACTTCCTACCTTTTCTGTTCCGCTCTACATATATTTTTTTCAGGAACATCCAAAATTACCTGTTTTCTGAGAAATGTGCTGCTTTATAGCAAAGTTTTATTCTACTATTCGTAATTCTTAAGTTTATTCTTCAACTAAAAACTGTGAAAACAAAAATAATTGCTAAAAAAAATAGTTTCTCACATTTCAATTAACTATGTAATTTGTTGAGTACCATCTTTATAGGCAATACTTGTTTGAAGACCGGTGTTTGCTTGGGGCTTGACAATTTAAAATGGATGTTGCTGCTTTTGCTTTTATATGACTCATTTAGTACCACTATTAACAGTATGAAAACACCTAAAAGAAAGTGTCCAGACATATTGCTATCAGGATAATCATCATCATCATCAGCCTTTTTAATGTTCCCACTGCAGGGACACAGGCCTCCTCTCTCTAGGAGAAGGAATGGGCCATAATCCATCACACGGGCCCAGTGCGGATTGGTAGATGTCACATGTGTTCGAATTTTTGGTTCTAGAACATGCCGGTTTCCTCTCGATGTTTTCCGTTTTGAGAGCAGTGGTGATGAAATAAATTACACTAGCTGGGTTTGAACCCGCAACCATCAGGATGTCTGGACCATTTTTTTCATGCCCGAGTCAACTCAACTAGTTTGTCTTTTTGGATGCAGTTATTATTATTTATCTTTATAATACATATATAGATTTTTTTTTGCTAGAAAAATGCTATGCCTGAAAATTTGTTTTGTGAAAGAAATGTAATTTGCTACAAATAGCATATTTGATGTTTAAGAAATACCAAACTTTTATACTTTTTTGCTAATACATTTGTCTTTTTTTTCTTCATGATGTTTATGTTTTATTTTTATAGTACATCCTTAATAAAAATTATATACTCCACCTGTTTATATACAAATCTAGTCATTTATCTAAAAGTTGTACAAAAATGATTACAATTAGCTATTAACCTTAATCGATCTTAGGTAATTAACTAAATTTAACCTTTCGCCTACCGTAATTAAGTACAGAGACAATTAAAACAATGGTGTCTGACACCTGTGTCCACTTGAATCTATTTACTTAATGTTTTATATTTCTTCTAAACGTTTTTTTTTTTTTTTAATAAAAACTCATCTCAAGATTGTTTAAGTTTAGTTAGGCACCAAAACAGATGAAATATAACTGTGTTGTCTCGAACCATGAAAATCTGTCTCTGTGCTGGATATCGATCGACATGCATGCTTTATCGTAATTAGTTTTCCCTAAAATTTTAAAGATGCGTTATTACAACGTTGTCTAAACGATTTCTAATTACTTTTTAGAAAAGTTTTAACAAATTTACTGATAAACACCATCATATTAAAATCGAAAATCGTAAAGTAGGTATGCTAATTGTACAGTAACGGCTTTATCTACTTAATAGTTATAACGATGTATATGTTTGTTACAACGTATACAATAAATAGAATAGAATTTCTAAAAACAAACAAAACTTACTTGTGAAAAGTGTGGAAAAAATTGCGCTGGTTGCTTTACAAAGCCAAGTTTAAGTAAATAAAATATGCTGTGAAGGCAGTGGTCGCTTTTAACGCTTTATTTCCAGTAAAGACTAAGTAAAGATAACACTTTATTTGATAAGTGATTGATTTTCAGCAGAGCACTTTTTGTTTTTCAGTAAAAAATCTTAGGGCGCTTTATTTACAACATTTACGATAACATAAGTATTGTATTTATTTACGACATTAGGGGTGGGGGCCGGGGAGCTGCAGACTTGCACAGATAAGTGATAACTACATGCTCGTCAGACTCTGTGCCAAGGATGTTATATCTCTATCCTACGTTTAACCTAACCTAAGCCGCAATCTTTCTGGCTGCTGACGCTGCTGTAGTGTAGCTGTAGCATTTACTGTAGGCGTGCGTGCCAGTGTAACCAGACTATAGTTCGTTTTTTTTTATTCTAGACTACGGTTTGACAACTCAGAATGTCAGTAGGATTACGTTAAGTCTGCGCGCGGCTGGGGGCGTGCTTAATGTTGCCAGTGTAATTAATCTACTTTCCCTCAATTAATAAAAAATTACAAAGTAAACAAAGCGCAAGAAATACGTTTTGAAATCAATAATGGGAAATACGATTCATTTCATTATAGCAGCCTTTTTTCTGTAGTAGATGTACCAGCTTCTGCTAGCGGCTTCGCCCGCGTGAGTCTGTTAACCACCATAGGAGTGAAGTTTCGTAAAATCTGTTCATAGCGGACGTCTACACCCTGTAAGAAACCTACCTGCCGAATTTTGTTTTATTTATTGTTATAGTTTCAGTGATATAGTAATTAATCAGTGAGTGGTATTTCGCTTTTATATATTAGTAGCTTTTGCCCGCGGCTTCGCTTCCGGTATCAGAAAAATGTGATAAATGAAGAACCCCTTGACCGATTTTGTACAAACTTCACATAAACCATCTACTAAATAGTCCAAACAAAGCTTAAGCATTTGGTTTGGATAGGTGGGCACGTTCTTGAGTTATAAAATTACAACGTAAAGTTGCATTGATCTTCATATAATATATATTGATATAGATCCAAATCTATATAATTACTACTTTAATGAAAGTAAACAAATAGATTGAATTATAGGTTGTTTAATTAATTATTATAAAAAAGTCATGAGAACTTAAAAGTATGTACTTTATTTAATATATAATAGCTTGTTATAATAGTCACTTGATTAAGATTAAAATACACAGTAGCAGTCCATTTTCAACCAACTCTGCCAGGCACCACTCGGGTACGAATATTCAGGGAGATTTGTTGTTCTGGTCACCCGAAAAAAATATTTGACAAATGGTCCACTTTTGGAAAATCGTATTGTAGGCCCGATATTTTCTCATTCCTCTTAACAAGCACGTTTGAATTTCAAGATAATATCTTTACCAGCACTTTTAACAATTTTCAGTATAATGATGACGATTATTTACTTTGGAAACGACTAAAAACACGGAAGACAAAACATTCTCTTGACACCTGACATAAATGTCAAGATGACGGCAAATGATTAGTTTCCTTTTTTCGCCGCGCGCAGACTTATCTAAATTCTGCTCAGGAGTTTGACATTTTAAGTTGTCAAATCGTAGTCTAGGATTAAATAAATCAGCCAAGAGCGTGACGGGCCACACTCAGTGTATACCCGTCTGTCACACAGAACCCTAACGATAAATTAGTAACCCAATTTCCCGAGAGATGGCGCTGTACCCAGTGGTAATTTTAATTTGCGTGAACCGATTTTAACCCGTGGATCCCCAAGCGTAATTATTAATAAAAAAGTCGTGACAACTTTCTATAATCTTTTATTGAACATCTAGTAGCACTTTTGGCATCATCAAGTGTTCTCTTGAGTTCTGACACCCGACATAAAACTCAAGATATCAATTTTACCATTCGAACACAAATTAATATACACCGTGAAATTTAAATGGTTGTTTTCCCTCAGCGAAATAGTTGTGTCTTGGTAATACAAACATTTGATAAAAAAAACAAAAAATGGACCTGTAGAGTGCAAGCTAATTATGACGTATCACAAAGCTTATTTTGGTTTAAATATTTAATGAATCGGTTTCCTTTGTCGGCGTGCTGCTCATGCGACTCTAGTAGTACCTACAAATTACGTCTAATGTTACTATTGTCTTCGCTTTTTTGAGTTGATGAATATTTTTAATAATTATTTATAAAAACCTTTTTTTTTTTTTACTGCATGCTTCAAAAGTACCCCTTATGGCAAGTCATTCTGCCGCGGGAAAACAACCATTTAAATTTCACGGTGTATTTTCCTCTATTTTGTCGATGTTGACACGTACAATGCGTTCCAAATGATAATAAGATCGATTGCCATGTTGTGACCTCACGATTTACTGTAGGTATAATCGAGGAGAGAAATATTTAAAATTTAATTTAATTCCGAAAAATTTAATTTATTTACCAGTGAAGAAAAAAGTTGGATCAGATAAATGATATTTATTTACAAGCATTTTTTGTAAATAGGTTTCATCAAAAGAACACTTTTACACGACATTTTTTTTCTTTTCGTCAGTTTAGATGAGTCTGGTGTTTCCTAGCTGACCACCCTGAGAAGAAACACCGAAACAAACTTAGGGGTCAGAGTCTCTTTTAAAGTCCACATTGTAAACATGTCATGGTCAAATCATGCGAGAACCAAGAAGATTAGTGTCTCAGATGGTCTTCTGAAGAAAGAACCACACAGATTTAAGCGGACCTGTACAGTCAGTGCAAGCATTAATCAGTATTCGTGTAGTTCAAACTTAGAACTACTAAGGAGCTCAACGACTTTACGAACCATACCGAAAAAGGGACACTTGTGCAGGCCGCATCAAATACTCAAAACTGTCAGACATCACATTAAAATTATAGATAAGGAGAAGTAAAACACTAATTATAAGATAAACTACAATAATAGCACTGGAGCCGGACAATCCTAAGCCGTTCTGTCCTCAATGCTGGGGCCACACTAACGTCTAATGTCCGGAACACACTAACGAGAAATGCCGAGAATTATCGCGATGATCGACGTTAACGTTAAGTGTGTAAAATTATCGCGATAAATATCGCACTAGTGAGCAATACCGGTAGACGATAGTGTGGCCCCAGCATAACGCCTCGCACTTCATTGTGCTAATTCTTTTTCATTAAGATTGAATAATTTAACTTAGAATAATAACTTAATAATACGCAAAACTCGTGAAATAATACAATTATCTACCAGAACCCATACAAACAACTTGTAAAAAGAAGACGTCAGAGTGTAAGTTGACGTCACGACTTGTTCCACCAATAGCGTTGCGTTTTGTAAATTTGAAAGAGGAATTCAAAAAGGCTACTTTTTAATGATTAAATTTCACTATTAAATTACGAAAATTAAAAAAAAAGTTTTTTTTTAGAAATAAAAATGTTTCTTTCAATTTGGGATCATGTGCTTATTTTTACCCGACTACGGCGAAGCAAAAGGAGGGTTATGATTTTGACCTGTACGTGTGTATGTATGTATGTATGTATGTGGGTATGGATGTTCATCTGTTCCCTCGTAACTTCTAAACTACTTATCAGAATTCGACAAATGACATAACATTAGAAGCGTCTTAATTGTCCGCTGGTTATAGGCTATATGGGATTTCATAAAATCTAATGTGGCGCCCTCTAGCGGACAAAACATACGAAGTAAAAAAATAAAGTAAAGATAAATATGCCGTGTTTGGTATCATTTGAAAGCGCTTTACTTGTACATTTTGAATATATATATATTACTAGCATTTGCTTGTGACTTTACCTGTATTCATGGGCTGAGAAATCAATGAACCCAAGATTAACCTATTTAGAACTCCAAAATATGTTAAATAAAAATAAAGTTTAAAAACTAACACCCGACTACTTAAAAACACGCTCTAAAAAGTACGAAACAAGAAAACAAGAAAGCCGTGGTCGTATACCACTTTTTTTAATTTATTATTCTTATGGTATACGACCACGGCTTTCTTGTTTTCTTGTTTCGTACTTTTTAGAGCGTGTTTTTAAGTAGTCGGGTGTTAGTTTTTAAACTTTATTTTTTGTATAGATCAAGAAGAATCAAGTGATTATTGATACACAATAATATATTTGCGCTACAAGTTTAAAATTTAGAAACCAAGCCGTTGAGTATATTCCAGAAATATGTGTAAGGGTCAACTCACACCGAAAGAGCGGCAAAGGGCAACGAAGTGGAACGCAGTTTCAATGTCATATGAATTTTAACTTTTCATTATTATGTTATGAAAAACTCGAAAGTATCGCGCGGATGCCCGCGGCGCCGCAGGAATTCTGGGGAATTCCATAAACGTAGTTTCCATTAATGAAAATAAAGTTATAAAATTCATATGACATTGAAACTGTGTTCCGCTGCGTCGCCCTTCGTCGCTCTTTCGGTGTGAATTGACCCTAATACCTACATTAACAAAATCAGAGAAACAAGGGCTTGTGTTTTCTCGTCCTTCGTTTCTGTGTTCACAATTTGACGAAAGAGCTTGAGATGTTTACAATAACACCACTTGAAATTCGACTAATCATAAAAACAACTAGAGATGCTGCTCTTTCACTTTTTGTAACTTTATCGAGTTTTTTTTTTGTAGGAGATTTTGGTATCTATAATATAAAAATGAATCGCAAAATGTGTTGGTAAACGCAAAACTCGAGAACAGCTGAACTGATTTCGTTAATTCTTTTTTTGTTATGTTTGTTATTGTCATGAGAAGGTCCTTATGAAAAAAAAATAGGTTATAGTAGGGTGGAGTAGGGTAAAGTGGAATAATCTGTTACCGGGAGCGAAGCCGCGGGCAAAAGCTAGTAAGTAAATAAAAATACAAAGTCGTACCTAGCTGTTGCCAGTAGCTTCGCTCGCGTGAAAATAATAAAAAATAGAAAATTATCCGGTTAGGTGAATACCTACAGACCCAGGATAAAAAGTATCCCATATGTTATTTCTAGTTTTTGAGTAAAAGACATCCATAAACATAATCTTCACTTTTATAACAGGATTAAAAACAATCAAAATCTTAAATTAAGACATGTTTTTAGACCAATAACAATAAGAGAAGTTGAACCAATCATTACGACAAACAAATATTTTCAAAAGTTTTTTTTTTATATGTACTTACACAAAATAATGCAACAAACACTATCAATCCACACACATATTGACAGTTTTAAGCTAAGACAGTTTAATAGTTATTTAAAATAATAAAAAAATAGATTTTCATACAGAAAACACAAAAATAATACAACAAACATCATGCTACCACTCATAAAACCGTTAAAGCTATGCCTATCTTTTTTTTTTGGTTTTATATAAAATACCTACTCTTATAAAATCTAAATAGTTCCACAACCAGGTTTTCATATGTACCTACACAAAACACACAAATTGTATACCTAGTCAGAAGGATGATTACGTAACTGTGAATAAATCATGTAGTAGATGAACTGAAGAAGATTACTGTCAAATAAATTTTATTTTTATAATAGGTATTTTTTTAGTAACCGAAACCCCTCATCCATAATCCGCAAAACATCTTGAAACTAACAATTGTATTATATTGTGTGTCGTTAATAACAAGGATACGTAATCAGGCAGCAAGTTTAAAAGTGAAACTATCTATATTTTGTTAACTGTAGGTATAAAGTCCACAAATGTTCTCCACATACAAACCTTGCACTCTCTATTCATAAAAACCTATCGTAACACACAGGCATTCTCTGCACACAAAACTTGCACTGTTTATCATAAAATACCTATCACAATAGATATATGTGAATAATTGGGAAGAGAAAAGGAAGCAAAGCACTACTTCGGTGTATGGTATGATTTAAAACAATTTGTTATACACAGTGGCACTTGGCAGGTTTCACAGCAGTATGACGAAAATTGCGCCTTCCTGCCCTCACGAAGGCAAACAATACAACGCTTCCGGAAATTCCGGTTGCGTGCTGCTGTGAACTCTGTTCGTCCCAGCAAAATGGGCCAATGTGTAGAAGGAACTATTCTTTGAGGTGGATGGTGCGTAGATCTACTGCTGGAAACAGTGAACTTACGACTTTGTGGACAATGTGACAGATGATGTGTGAGTATGGAATCAACTAAGCTGAGACGAAAAGCTAGATGATCATGACATTTATGTGTTGATGATTCTACAAGAATACGTGCGTTAAGGATAGAAACATTTAGCAAGCGTTTAAAGAGCTTCATGTACCATTTGCTACAACGTTTCCGTTCAATTAAATAAGGATCTAGCATTTGGTCCTTCATATCAACTCCCCCCATGAATTTATTATAATCTAGCACCACCTGAGGTTTAAATGGTGCTGAACGATATGGAAGACACGACGAGACTGTAGGCAAGGCAGTAGCTGAACCATGATAAGTAGAAATCATGGTTACTCGTTTCTTGTCTTGCCACGATAATATGGAGACATCGCCGGAATGTCTCGCTACGAATTCACCCTTTTCAAGCGGAGCCTTACTTATTACAACGGGAACGTCTCTACGAGTAGGTCTCAAGGTACCAACGCAGTCGGTACCATTGAGCTTCAGAAATCTAGCTAACAGAGGAGAATTGTACCAATTATCCATAAATAGTCTATGTCCTTTATTCAGCAGTGGACTAATGAGATTCTTCACAACAGCGGTACTAAGTACACCGGGCGACTGCTCCAAATCTGTTGCACATTGTTTACCGGTGTAAACAATGAACGACCACAAATAGCCAGTGGTACTTTCGCAAAGTTCAAAAGTCTTAAAACCAAACTTATCAACTTTTTTCTGAATATCCTGTTTGAAGTTTGGTTTTCCTTTCCATATGGTTAAACTCTCATCTATACAAATATCTTTTTGCAAAATATAATTTGCTTGAAACCTAGAATTCAAATATGTAATTATTGGTCTGAGATGGAACAATCGATCTGAGCTGTTGGAGGGATCTTTTTTGTTTACAGCGGGATCGGAATCTACAAACTGTAATGCTCTGGTTAACATTTCATACCTTCTCCGTGTGAAGATTCGTCTGAAAATTTCCGTTTTCAAAAGGGGATCGACAGAAAAACAACTAGAAACAGTTGGCATTCTGACGATCCCCAACATGATCCAGAACGAAAAAAGGCACAAAATTTCATCAATATTGGTAGGGTACCATTCAGACTGGAAAACTGCAGATGTAATTTTAGTGGCGTGCGAGTTCGTTTCATCCACAATAAGGCCTAAGATGTCATCACCCCAATAGGAGCGAAAAGCATCATATGCCGAATTGTAATCATAAACAGACCCCGTACGCTCTGGTCTAAAAATTTCCTCCTGGCCTTGAAAGGACTCCATAGTCGACCATTCAAAGTGGAGGTTCTGGCCTTCCAATCTTAAGTGGCTATCGTCTGCATCATTAAAGTTAAGGAAATCATCATCATTTTCGCTCTCGCTATCAATCTCTTGTTCATTGTTTCTCTCGGCTCTGGCACCACTTTGCATTTTCATCTGTCGTTTCCTCAATACATCCATCGCCAAACTTACTAACTCAGGAGGAACATCTGCATCATTCGTCCAAATTTCTTTCAGTGGGTGTCCCACCTCCCACCGATTGTCCCCCCTGCGACGACCCCGTTTGGAATACCCACGCACACCTACACTCCGTCCTCGCACTCCGCTTTGTCTACCTCTTCGCCTACTTAATCTCCTTTCATTACCTTCGCATTCATATTTTACAAGCTCCTCAGGGGACATATACAAAGCGTGGGATAAAAATGCGCCGTCGTCGATTTCAGCGTTCAATGGTTGGCCATCCTCCTCTGGTTCCAATGCGCTGTAAAAATAAATATTTGTTACTAGCTTTAGCTCATATACGTCTATATCGGTAAGATACAGAAGATGACTATTAATTTATAAGTTATACAGTGCTGTGCCATGCAGTGCCTTTATACAGTGTTACTAGTGTTTAAAGTTTTAATAAATAAATAAATAATAACTTACGATTGCTGCGAAACGTTTATGCGTATTGGGGACCGTGATCTGTCGCGAGACGCTAAAGGCCACGTCGACGGTTCATCCTAAAATATACAAAAGTTAAAACTAACTGCAACAATTACAGAAATATCGCAGTTCAACCAGAATAAAGAAAAAAAGTTATACCGTTTGTGGCAACCTCTGTCTGAAGCACTCTGGTGACGAAACTGGGTATGGCGGGGCCTTCGGTGAAATTTCCCATGTTTCAGCCTAAAATACAATAAACATACAAAGGTACTGCCACTCATAACCAATATATCACCACTAACCACAATAAACGCACTACACACTCGAGGCTCCCCAAGCGTTTTGGCGATGAATTATTCGAACATGAGCAATGCACGACTTCATCCTAAAATGTAGCCTGTCTAAAAAGACAAATGACTTGGATAAATATTAGGGCCAACCCTGCGCTGCGTAAAGTGGGCTCCCGTCGCGTGACTTTGCGCGTGTCATTGACAGCGGTCCCTGTAGCGCAAACTGCAGGTAACAAACCTGCGAGGGTCGCTAATTCAACTTTAACAGTGTACATGTAGTCGTATCGATGGAGAACTTTAATGGCGGCTCCAGATTAGTGCCGTGAAGCTCCGTAAACAGGCGTGAACGTGAATGTGGACGTTTTTTCACAGGGTACTACTAGGGTACGGGTATTTACATAGTTTATTTAGAGACCTTTTTAACAATAAAAAAAATGCAACAGATTTTCATGCAAAAGCTTTTTTTGTAGTTTCTTCTTCACTAGGGACGAATACGAAATTGCATTGTGTACTTGACAGAACATTGGAAGTTCTGCGCAATGACTCGAGATGTTTGGAGGCACAATGATTTTACTGTCTGGCGATATTCGCCAAACATGGCTGAGTTTTTTGCCAGACAGTTCCAAGATTCATATGACTCACGTGACGTTACTCAGAGGAAAATTCAAAGGAAGTTCTCATTCCGAAAATTCCGATTTTTTTTTAAGATCACTACATTCATAGAGTTTTTCACCGAATTTGTTGGTTATGGATCATTATCATCATCTCAGCCGAAAGACGTCCACTGTTAGACAAAGGCCTTCTTCAAGTGTACCCACAATGCAAGGTTTTGTGTGTTCAGTACGTTTTGGCCAGATCATAGAAATAGATCACTCCATTGGATGGCCAGCTAAAACTATGAAGATTGTTTAAACGTCAACATAAAATTTGAAAGTAAGATTTCTATCATAGGCACCTAATGAAAGTAGGCCTGACGAGGATTGACATATCATCAAAGTTTTAACATTTAAACTAATCTGACTAGTTTAACTTGACCAAATAAGGAAATGATAAAATTTATGATGGTCCACGACTTAATTCTATTATAACAAATTATAAGGCAAACTAAAGTGTATTGCAACCTCATCGTCAATGAACTCATCATTTTCTTCTGCACTCTCCTCTTCGACTTTCACGTTTTTCTCGTCGTATATAAGAGCGAGGAAGTCAGTAGGGGGCTGCTCACTATCACGCCAATTTGACATGCTGTAAAACAAAAAGAAAAAAAATATCTCAAACCTAAATATACTTTGTTTAGATTCAGTAACTGAATCGATCCCAATAAATAATTTTTACACCATGTTATATTTGATCATCATCACTGAAACTAAGTATATTTTCTCAAACTGGATTAACTGTTCCGGGGTACGAAAGCTCTTCACTATTGTAATCTATAAACACAATACTACTACCCATAAAAGGCGTGGCATATATTTTTAACTGACTAAATCCGACTCAACTAGGGTTGCCAGGCCATAAAATGCAAAGGCCGGACTGCGCACTATATAAGGCCGAATATTTTGCCCTAAAATTTTTATTGCCAAACAATGTTTTTACAGCTGGGCTGTTGAAAAAAATATTTATACGTGATGTAAAGTGAGGATGTTATCGAAGAAGGAGTATGCGATGCGCGGGCCGAAAGACAGTTTGCTCTCCGCTGGCCCTTGTCCGCTCGGGTCGGGCTCTCGTCCGCCCATCTTCGTACGAATCGCCACTCTGACAAAAAGCCTGACAAAAGCCGGACAGGCCGAACACGTACATATTTGGCCGGACGCGAACGCAAAAAGCCAAACATGTCCGGCTAAAGCCGGACATCTGGCAAGCCTAGTTTCATCGCATGCGCGCGTGATTTCGCCGCATCTGAAAACGCGTGAGTGGACGCGCGCGTAAATCGCACTTTCTGGACAGGCTCATAGTACTTATATTATCTTCCTTGGGCCAGCTGGCTTTTGAAACGATCTTATGCTTAATTTGGGTCAATTTAATTAAAAATGATACAACTATTCATATTTCCCATGTTAGTTGAAGTTTTCGAGATTCCCGTGGCTCAATTAATGTGACTAATGCCATTGCAAATCAGAGCCAGCAGAACCCATTATTACATATTGCTATATTTCATTTGTGTCTGCCATGAGTATGGTACTTATCCATACCTAGGTGACCTTTGATTTGACATAAGTAGGTATGGATCCAGATACAAATTTGGGCAACATCTTTTACTACTTTCTGCTACCATTTGTAACATATCTCAAAATATTTGGTACCTCTATTAACAGCAGGAAAATGCGAGAATCAAGTGACCAGACATTCTTACATCAGGATGTTTGGACCATTGTTTTCTTCTTAGTTCCAGACAACACAGCTAATAAAACTTTTGGTAAATATTTCCTAGCTTTTGCGTTCATTCTACATATATTTTTATTTCAATTATGTAATTTCTTGAGTACCATCTTTATAAGCAATACTTGTTTGAAGACCGGTGTTTGCTTGGGGCTTGAGAGTTTAAAATGGATGTTGCTGCTTTTGCTTTTATATCTCATTTACTACCACTATTAACAGTATGAAAACACCTAAAAGAAAGTGTCCAGACATTATGCCATCAGGAAATCTGGACCATTTTTTTCATGTTCGAACCAACTCAACTAATTTGTCTTTTTGGATATATTATTACCTGGATTGGTTATTATTTAGCTTTATAATACATAATATGTATTACTAGCTGACCCAGCAAACATTGTTTTGCAATGTAAATAACTTTCAAGTAATTTGTAGGTAGGTAGTATTATTTTATTTTTTTCATTTAGGGGGATGAAAAATAGATGTTGGCCGATTCTCAGACCTACTCAATATGCTCACAAAATTTCATGACAATCGGTCTAGCCGTTTCGGAGGAGTATGGGAACGAAAACTGTGACACAAAAATTTTATATATATGATAAAGGTAAATAATCACTACATCCATTTCTTTTGTGAATAAATATATGTAATTTGCTAGAAATAGCATATAGATTTATGTTTAAATTTACTACATTTTGCTTTTTTTTTTTCTTCATGTGTAGGTATGTTTTAACTTTCATAGTAAACACTTAAAAAAAATTATAAACTCCACCTGTTTATATACAAATCTAAATGAGAGCAATTTTCAAATGTCTTTTATCTAAAAGCTGTACAAAAATGTTTACAATTAGGTAGGTAGCTATTAACCTTAATCGATGTTAGAAAATTAACTAAATAAAGCTGTACAAAAATGTTTACAATTAGGTAGGTAGCTATTAACCTTAATCGATGTTAGAAAATTAACTAAATTCAACACATTTATTGATAAACACCATCATATTAAAAACGGAAATCGTAAAATAGGTATGCTTATTATACAATAAACGGCTTTATCTACTTAATAGTTATAACGATGTATGTGTTTGTTACAACGTATACAATAAATAGAATAGAATTTCTAAAAACAAACAATACTTACTTGTGAAAAATGTGGAAAAATTTGCGCTGGTTGCGTTACAAAGTCAAGTTCAAGTAAATAAAATATGCCCTGAAGGCAGTGGTCGCTTTTAACGCTTTATTTCCAGTAAAGGCTAAGTAAAGCTAACACTTTATTTGATATGTGATTGATTTTCTGCAGAGCATTTTTGTTCGTCAGTTAAAAATCTTAGGGCGCTTTATTTACAATTTATCAATGGTATTTATTTACTAGTTTACTAGAGTAGAATTTTTTTAAGTCTGCGCGCGGCGAAAAAAGGAAACTAATTATTTGCCGTCATCTTGACATTTATGTCAGGTGTCAAGAGAATGTTTTGTGTTCCGTGTTTTTAATCGTTTCCAAAGTAAATAATCGTAATCATTATACCGAAAGTGATTAAAAGTGTAGGTAAAGATATTATCTTGAAATTCAAACGTGCTTGTTAAGAGGAATGAGAAAATATCAGGCTTACGATACGATTTTCCAAAAGTGGACCATTTGTCAAATATTTTTTTCGGGTGACCAGAACAACAAATCTCCCTGAATATTCGTACCCGCGTGGTGCCTGGCAGAAAAACAGAGTTGGTTGAAAATGGACTGCTACTATGTATTTTAATCTGAATCAAGTGACTATTATGACAAGCTATTATATATTAAATAAAGTACATATTTTCTAAGTTCCATGACTTTTTTATAATAATTAAACAACCTATAATTCAATCTATTTGTTTACTTTCAATAAAGTAGTAATTATATAGATTTGGATCTATATCAATATCTACATCTACACTAATAAAGAAGTAGTTTGTTTTTTTATTTTTTTTTTGTTTGTAGGAGGTAATCTCTAGAAGTACTGGTTCGATTGCAAAAATTTTTTCACTGATAGAAAGCTGCTTCATTTCTGAGTGTCATAGGCTGTATTCTATGATTATGAATAATACAATAAAGAAGTAAAGTTTGTTTTTTTATCTCGAGAAATTGTATAGGAACAGAGTTAAATATGTTAAAACAAGAAATTTTCCGCGGACGAAGTCGCGGGCAGAATTTAGTATATTATATAAAGATCAATGCAACTTTATAACTCAAGAACGTGCCCACCTATCCAAACCAAATGTTTAGGCTTTGTTCGGACTATTTAGTAGATGGTTTATGTGAAGTTTTTCAAAATCGGTCAAGGGGTTCTTCATTTATCACATTTTTCTGATTCCGGAAGCGAAGCCGCGGGCAAAAGCTACTAATATATAAAAGCGAAATACCACTCACTGATTAATCACTATATCTCAGAAACTATAACACCTACAAACTTAACATTCGGGAGGTAGGTTTCTTACAGGGTGTAGACGTCCGCTATGGACAGATTTTACGAAACTCCAACCCTATGGTGGTTAACAGACTTTCACGCAGGCGAAGCCGCTGGCAGAAGCTGGTACACCTATTACAGAAAAAAAAAATTATTATTAAAAAAACAAAATACCCGACTGCACACTAAAAAAAGAGTAAAACAAGCCCCACAATACAAATTTACTGAATATAATTTATAAATGTTGATGGAAAGCATCGCAGGCGGGGACCAACAGAGGCTTATTTATAGTCATTTCTGTTGTGCACCATTGAGCAGAATTTTCGTTGGTGGCGGTCAAGGTGGTCCCCGCCTGCGATGCTTTCCATCAACATTTATAAATTATATTCAGTAAATTTGTATTGTGGGGCTTGTTTTACTCTTTTTTTAGTGTGCAGTCGGGTATTTTGTTTTTTTAATAATAATTTTTTTATTTATAACTTTTTAGCTGTTTTTAAAGGGAAATTTAGAAAAAATATTATTATGTCTTTATCCCGTGGGACTTTTAGGATAAAATGTATCCTATGACACTCCCGTAATCAAGACAAATCTAACGATACCTCATACATCAAAATCCATCAAGCCGTTTAGGCTACAGGAGGTCACAAAGGAAAAGACATACATACATACTTACATACACTCGAAAAACATTACCCTCCTTCTTTGGCAGTCGGGTAAAAAGGCTGCGTGCGGCTAAAATTTTGTTTTAATTTTTTGACAAAATTGGTCGTTTATGTCAGGTGTCTGGAGAAAGTGTCGCGTCTTGTGTTTTTAATTGTTTCAAAAGAATATTTTCGTCATAATTATGCCGAAAGTTATTAAAAGTGCTGGGAGAGAGATGGTCTTGAACGTTAAACATGCATGTGAAGAACGAAATAACAACGAGCCTTTGGTACCATTTTCGAAAGTTAGAGCTTGTGTTGCTTACTTGACTGGTAATTTTTAGAATGACCATCACAATAAAATTTGATTTCAAAATGTATTTCTTGTGCTTTGTATTTTTTTATTATATGAGGGAAAGTAGATTAATTAAACTGGCAACATTAAGCACGCCCCCAGCCACGCGCAGACTTAACGTAATCCAACTCTACAACGGGGGTGGGGGTCTGCCTGTGGCTGTGCCACAGATAACCTGAGATAACCATTATGCTCGTCAGACTCTACGCCAAGGATGTTATATCTCTGTCCTACGTTTAACCTAACCTAACTTACCCGTGGATCCCCAAGCGTAATTATTAAAAAAAAGTCGTGAGATCTTTATATAGGTAATCTTTTATTGAACATCTAGTTCTTTTGAGTCCTGACACCTGACATAAAAGTCAAGATATCAATTTGACCATTCAAACGAAGATGTTTGGTCTTTAGGACAGACATTTTGTTTTCACGATTTTTTAGTTTGATTTGATTTCTTTGATATTTTAGCTATTATTACTTGACATTGGTGGAGCCAAATATTAAAAAAAAACGTAGAAGAAGACCATTCGTACACAAATTTATTTTTCCTCTAATTTGTCATACAATGCGTTCCAAATGAGAATAGGATCGATTGCCAGGCCATGTTGTGACGTCACTGACTGTTACCGTTTATTTGCAGAGGCGGCGTAAGGCGTGGGCGACCGCCCACGGCCTCGCGGTCCAAGCGGCCTCACGCCTCGAAGGCCCGCGTACGCAAATATAGATATAATTACTCATTTAGCAATCAATAATATAAAAATTGGCCAGCAAGTATCTGGCCATACGACCGAGTGCTCGACTACCTCTGTCATATGATTGAGGCCTACCTATCGGTCATGTATATCATCTACCCCGGTCACCAGGGAGAGTGAAAATGGCGAGAGACGTCATGTGGTGTTCCGCAGGGATCGCTACTACGACCACCCTTGTGGAACATCGGGTACGACTACGTGCTGCGCGGCTATTTTCCTGACGTCGTCGATCTTAGCACAGGAAGAATCGAACTGGGCGCGGTCGAACTAGCGACACGCGGGGTTGTGAATTTGCGATAGTCGTTGGCAGAATCCAGCAGTTGATTCGAGGTGGCGCTGTACAAGTCCTAAGCCACGTGGTGTCCACGACCCTTGGAACGCGCCGCTACCGGGTACCTGGTGATGGTTGGAGGAGTTCACGTCGGATCAACTCGTTCTCGACAGCCGGTGGAATTATGACGAGAATTTCCGATGTCTTGCTCCTAAACTGAATCGGACTGGGGCAGCCCCATTTCGATCAAGTAGCTCCAGCCGATCTTAGAGTCCAGATGCCTCCTACCGGAGGTCCTACAAAGAAATCGATAGATCCTTGGTCCTTTATGGAGCATCAGTGTGGGCGCCGTCCCTGCAAAAGCATCCGAGGGCCCAGCTTAACGTATGCCACAGGGTGATGACAATACGGATAATGCAGGGATACCGCACGGTTTCCCGTGAAACGGAAAGTCTCCTTGGGATCTGGAGGCAACACTCTTCACACACATGCACGATTTGCGCGTGAGATGCAACACGAGGAGAAACACCACTACCGCGTCAAGACGCGGGGTGGCGGATTAAGTTCTGGCGGGATGTCATGGTGTTATGGCGACAGCGACTGTCGCAACCCAGTTCTGGGCATGCCATAAGTGTTGGGAGTTCCCTCTTTGAGGCCTGGCTGGAAAGACCTCACGGTGTCCTCACCTGCGTGACGCAGGTCCTCACCGGATATGATAAATTCGAGATATATTCGAGAGGTATCTGCACTGGATTTGTGAGGAAGTGACGCCCGGGTTTCGCTACTGTATGGAGCGCCTGAAGGACAAGGTGGAGCACACGGTAGAGGTATGATACGCTTGGGCGGGGCACACTTGACATTACCGTGTCCTTGTGAAGGCGATCTCTAGCGCCTGGCCTTGGTACAGATCATGGCCCGGAGTGAGGAGAAGTGGCAGGTGGATGCCTCCTTCTGCGAAGCAGCAATACTAGCAAAGGAGGAAGCCAACCGCATATGGCAACAGCGCCAACGCTCCAGACGCTGCCGGGATTCCGATCTATGGATCGACCACGGCGCACCGTACGCATAGGCGCGTAAAAATTCGAGTATCAAAAAAAAAATCTCTCAACAAAATCGGTGCTTTTGCATTGTCCTTCAGGGGAAAACATATCTTGCCCACATAAAATTTTGGTCTTGCGCCGCCACTGGTTTATTGACTAATCGAGGAGAGAAATATTTAAAATTTATTTCCGAAAAAAATCATTTATTTAAGTACACACAATAATTATAGACCTATATCCGTTTTGCCAGTTTTTAGTAAAGTATTTGAAAAAGTTATGCTAGATCAGATGCTTATTCATTTTAACACCAATAAAATCTTACACAATCAGCAGTATGGTTTCACCAAAGGACGTTGTACGATTGACGCTGGTGTGACCTTATTAAAACACATATTTGCTGCGTGGGAAGAATCCCAAGATGCGATAGGAATTTTTTGTGACCTCTCAAAGGCTTTTGATTGTGTTAATCACGAAACCTTGCTTTTAAAGCTTGATCATTACGGATTGGGTAAACTTGCACTGAGCTTGGTGAATTCTTATCTGAATTTTTTATAATTTATAAATTTCCTTTATTTTCTCCCACAAGTAACATTATGTTTATAAAATATACATAACTAATACATGGAAGGGAGACAGGAGCCCATACTAAGTAAAAAAACTTGTGTCATGGGTCTCCTGGCCACCTTTACCCGGACAATAAAATGCGCAAAAAACAGAATAGGTACATTTAATTATGCGACTAGAAATGAGAGTGAGATACTCGTAAATGAGTAGTTTATTGATGAGAGGAAGTAAGGATGTGCATGCATAATAAAAAGTAATCATGCATGTGTGAGGGTGAGTGAGGGTATGTGTGTTAGGGTGTGAGGGTGAGTGAGGGTATGTGTGTTAGTGTGTGAGGGTGAGTGAGGGTATGTGTGTTAATGTGTGAAAGTATGGGCGCATGTGCGTGCATGTGAGTGTGTGCGTATGTGTGTCTTAGATGACTCAGCGTCTACAAAGAAGTTTCTCTGTCTCCTCATAATTAAGTGTCAGAAGCCATTTCATGACCTTATTCTTGCAATCTTTTTTTGAATTAGAGTAAACAGAAAGTACTTTATTGATAACATTATAAAGATGTGGACCTTGGATAAAGAAAAATTTTTCGCTAAAGGCTGTTCTGGCTGGTACAGTAGGACAAATCTGAAAATAGCGCCTCCGAGCTAAAATTGGGTTAGCTGGGTTGAATTTTAGAAGCCTATGTTGCCTAATAACGACAGCAAGAATGTAAAGTTGCCTTACCGTTAGAACCTCTGCCAGTTGAAATAGTTCCGAAGTAGAAAATAGTCTTGGTTTGAATAGACACACCTTGAGTACCAATCTTTGAGCTCTCTCCAATTCAATAAGGCAGCTTTTAGCTGCCCCACCCCAAGAAGAAATACAATACCCAAGGACAGATTGACAGAGGGCTAAATAAACCATTTTCATAACTTTGGGTTCCGCTACATCTCTGAGCTGTTTAAATATATATGTCAGTTTACGAACTCTCTTAGCAACATTGCTTACATGTTCCGAAAAGCTAAGATTTTCGTCAATTGTTACCCCTAGGTATTTTGTAAATTGAACTTTCTGGATATTTGTACAGCTACATTTTGAATTTACAATTTGATTACATGTGTGTGCAATGATTTCATGTGAAGAGGAAACGAATTTTCTTAAGGAAAATGTTATATAATTAGTTTTTGTTGAATTTAATGTAAGTGAGTTGTTAGTTAACCAATGACAAACACTATTAAGACCTTCTTGAGCGTATTCAAATACATTTGTCCATGACTCCCCAAAGAAGGTGAGTGTAGTGTCATCAGCGTATGAGATTATTCTACAATTTTTAAGATCCAGTTGACACAGCTCATTGATGTAGCATAAAAATAGGGAAGGGCCCAGAATACTACCCTGGGGGACTCCAAAGCTAACAGGACATTCACCGCTCAATGTGTGGCCTATCCTCACCCGCTGAGTACGACCCGATAGATAGCTACCAAATAACAAAAGTTGTTTATCTCTGATACCAAGGCCTTCGAGCTTCTCCAGAAGTTTGGGAAGAGAGACTGTGTCAAAGGCTTTAGCAAGGTCTAAAAATATTGTTAGACATTTTTTTTTGTCATTAAGCTTTCTCGTAACAAAATGTGTAAATGAATGTACCGCATCATCAGTTGATCTACCCTGCCTAAAGCCGTATTGTGCCTCCGAAAGTAAGTTTTTAGCTTCTAAAAATTTAACGAGCCTCTTGTTAATGATCGTCTCTAATACCTTTGATAGCGAGGGAAGTAAAGATATCGGACGGTAGTTATTGACACAGTCTCTCTCACCACCCTTATGAATGGGTACCACTATCGATTGCTTGAAAGCATCGGGGAAAGCACCCAAGTTAAGGCAGTTATTAAAGATATTGGTCAGAGGGGGTACAATGTACTCTTGGATCAATTTTAGCAATTGGCTAGAAATACCATCAGATCCACTACTACTACTAGATTTTAAGTTGCCAATGATACTCCTTACCTCGTCACAATCTGTATCAAGTAAAACAAAGGTCTCTGAACTAGTGCCAACATAGTTTCGATGTGATGTCTGCGAAATAGGAACTATTTTAGTAGCCAAGTTTGCACTAACGCTAGCAAAAAACTTATTGACTACATTAACAGAGTTGGCCGGTGTTCCCTCAATGGATAGTAATTCATGACTTGTATGTTTAGTTTTATGTGAGTTGGTAATATTTTTTATACTGTGCCAAAGCATCTTACTATTGTTTTTTGCCTTTTCTAACTCCATTCTATCGTATTTCAATTTACACTTCTTAATTATGCCGTTACAAAAATTTCTGTACCTCTTATAGGTAGTACAAAGTATAATATTATTAGGGTCATTTTTCAATTTATGATGCATTCGATCTCTATTTCTTATGCATCTCAATAAGCCTACTGTGATCCAAGGTTTAAATGTTACTTTACGTCGTGGTATTTTTATTTTTAATGTGTTGCAAATAACTAAATTTTGTAGATAATTTACTAAGGTATTGGTTGCCGAATTTGGGTCTAGGTTGCGTAAAAGTTCGTGAAAGTTAGTATTTTTGCACTCCTGAACAATATTTTCAAAGTTGATTTTGTCAACAGTTAAATTATTAGGGACGTTAACTCTTTTATTTTTAAGGCAAAACAGTGTCGAAGCGTGATCTGTTATAGTAGTGTTCAGGACAAACGACAATGATGGTAAATTTGTTTTTAACATTACATGATCAATACAACTCTCGCCTCGTGTTGAAAAATTGTACGCTGGGATGAGACCGTGAAACGATAACAGTTCTAAGTAGCGTGATGTGTAAGAGTTCGAATCAAGAATATTGAGATTAATATCTCCAATGATAAAAATATTTCTAAAAGAGGTTAAGTCGGTAAGAGTATCATTCAATGAATTCAAGAAAATATCAATATTATTGAAACTAGGGGGTCTATAGATTGAGATAATTACTGTATCATTACCGATTTTAATGAGTTGACAATTCGCATCGTGAAATGTGGGCTCTTCTACCTTATGTTTCAATGATTTATTAATTAATAACACTACTCCATCATTTTGATTATAATGATCGGAACTGCTGTATGTGTAGTAGCCATTCAGGGCAGGCAAGTTTGAAACACGGGATAGCCAGCATTCTGTTAGAATTACAACGTCACATTCAATATTCAATTGTTGTAAAAGAATACAAAAATTGTTATAATTTTTGTTTATACTTCGAATATTCTGATGTAGGATTTTGAGGTAAAGTTGTGGGTTGGTAATTATATGCTCGCAATCCTCTGGTTTACAATTAAAAGATTCACTAGCGTTGAAACTGTCAAGTTGATTTATTAAATAGTTAATGTCAGAGAATTTGAATATATGACCAAACAGAGAACACATAAAAGCGAGATAAATTTGTGAATGAGAAGCATAGAAATCCTATTAAATTATAACTGAAGGGAATTGAGCAAGTAATTGCAAGAATATGCCATAGTCGGGCAGACTGACGCTCTAGTAGAGGTCGTGTGGATGTAATGTTTGTGTTAATGTGAGGGTGTGTGCGTTTTGTATATGTGTATGCGACAATACTTAATCTAATATACATGCAAAAAACAATTTTAAACATTCCTTTTACAAATATAATAATGTTGACTATTATTGAATATAAGTTAAGATAACAAACTATGTATAGTCACATTTGGCTTTTTAAACTAAGTAAATCTTGTTCATTTTTAAGTTTGATACATTGGTCACCTTCGTTTTTTTTGAGGTATATTGTCCCAGGCTTCGACCAGCAGTATTTGAATGCGTATGTAGATGCAAAATCCCTGGCAAGGAAAAGTAGTCTCTTCATTTTCGGTGATAGGTAGTCGGACACGTATATAACTGTAGGTGGACCATCCAATTGAATATGGGTAGTATTGAGATTCTCAGTGCTATGTACTTTATTATAAGACTTGAAAGATGAGATTACTTTATTCTTTAACATGACAGAGGCGAAGTCGATGATTACCGGTTTTTTCGCGGCATTTTTTGAGTAACCCCGGTAAATGTTTCTGATGTCTGCAGGTCCTATAGGAACAGCCAAAGTCTTACATAAGTTGGATACTACAGACTGAAGATTATCCATATTTTCGTTTTTAGAAACCGGAATGTTTCTCAGTTCGACACTGGAACTTTTAGTGATCCTGTCCAGGTATTCAATTCTGTGCTCAAGAGTTTGAATATAAGATAAATCATTTTTTTGTGGTCTTTGGCTAATATTAGATGGTGTGTTTGGATTATTTGTATGAGACGGTATATTTTTAGAAGGTGCAGATAAGTTGGGAGGAGACCGTTGCATTGACATTTTCAGCTTGTGAAGAAAGATCCAAGGGTGTTTAAATTACACGTAATTTCGATACAGTATAGGTTACTCACAGTTTATTGTGTCAATTCTGACACAAAATCCAATGTAAGAAGATTTTCCCACAAATATTTTGATTTTTTAGCAATGGCAACTCCGTTTGAATTTCTCTTCAAGGATGGTAACTCCGTTTGGTATTTTTTTGTATGGCAACTCCGTGGATTAAGTCAAAACAAATGACAGTTGCTATGACATATGGTGACAAATGACAGATGTTATGACATATGGTGACAAATGACAGATTGTAATGACATATGGTGACAAATGACAGTTCGTTGTTACATATGACAGGTCAACGTAGCTCACCGACTGTCTCCGTTACAACTGTTGCCGTCTCTTTCACAGCTACGCATGGGATCTCTTGACAAGTAATGCGCTCCTGGTACTTCACAAGATTTTAAACAACTGTATTTATTAATTTTTGCGTGATTTTTTAAAATAAAAACTTGTGTGTGCACACGTCTAGTCACTTTCGTGGTCCGGGGGGAAGGGGAAGGGGAATGAATGACAGGCAGCAGCAAGTTCAAATAAATGGTGTCAATTCGCCTGGTTTAGGGATGATTCTCATTAGAACGTGCCGTGCCCGGGGCGGGGCCCGGACGGGGCACGGACGGGGCACGGTTTTAATCTGTTTCATATATTTTGTATGAATCAATTTATATTACACAGTGCATTATCCGTGTCCCGTCCGGGCCCGCTCGACGCACTTCAATACCACGTTTGTTGCACGGTCCCGCCCCGTTCCCTCCACGTCCCATCGTAATCAGAACATTTTTCGTGCTGCGTCCGAAAATAAATTGCGTAGCACGGACGGGCCCCGGCTCGTCCACGCCCCGGCCCGTGCACGGCCCGCTCTAATGAGAATCATCCCTTAAAAGTCAAAATGGGTGTACCACAAGGCTCAATATTGGGTCCTTTTCTCTTTTTAGTATATATAAATGATTTACCCTATTTATTAAAGAACCACCCACATATAGTATTGTTTGCTGACGATACATCTTTAATTTTTAAGATCGATAGAAGCTCCACAAATCTTAATTACGTAAATAGTGCTTTACAACAGGTCCAAAACTGGTTCACTATTAATAGTTTAGTATTAAATGGAAAAAAAACGAAATGTATCAGATTTGCCTTACCGAATGTTAAAAGTAACGACTTAGAGATAGTATTGAACGAAGAGAAACTTGAATTCGTCGAAAACACAGTTTTTCTAGGAATCGCGCTCGACTCGAGGCTTCAATGGGGTCCTCATTTAACGTCTCTGGCAGGACGGCTTAGTTCAGCAGCATATGCTGTTAGAAAAATCCGTCAATTTACTGATGTAGATACCGCGAGACTAGTCTATTTTAGCTACTTTCACAGTATCATGTCTTACGGTATCTTGCTATGGGGACGTGCTGCAGACATAGAGTCTATTTTTATTCTTCAGAAAAGAGCAGTTAGAGCCATCTATAATCTTCGCAGGCGCGATTCTCTGAGGGAACTATTTAAGGATATAAATATCTTGACGGTACCTTGTCAATACAACTATGAAAATATCATGTATGTTCGGAAAAATATTCATCTTTTTGCTAAGATAAGTGACAGGCACAATTTTAATACCAGAAATAGGGACAAATTAGATCAACCTCGGTTCAGATTGGCCAAAGTACGTAGTTCGTTTATGGGGTGCTGTATTAAATTTTATAATAAATTACCAAGTGAGATTATTCAATTGAATGAATCCAAATTTAAAACTTGTATTAAACGCACGCTATGTAGACAAGCATATTATAAACTGGTAGATTACATTCTTGATAATAATGCTTGGTTAAATGCCGTTTCTGCTCCACAGCCACAGTCTACTTTTGCCTTCTAATTTGTTTTTTATTGTTAACATATTTATTGAAAGGATGGAAGTTGTTGCCCTTTTTATATTGGCTTTTCGTAATAGTTTTATATTTTATTTGTTAAATTGAAGCTCATGACCATCTACAATTATTATATTTTTTTTGATTTGGATACAATAGCATTGTATAATGTAGAAGCACTTTGTAAATTTTGTAAATGTGAAGTACCATGGAGCATTTTTCGCTAGGTTGCAACTTATTTGACATTCGAGCATGGCAGCTGAGAGTTTGTCATGCTCTCTCTAATGTCTCGCTGATGGTGGCGCGTGTGTTGGGTCATTCTGTTCCCTCTAAAATGGTTGAGCGGAGTGGGGCTGATGCATGCGTCATGCTCGTGAACGGGTGCCGTCAGTTGAGACCGGTCATCTCTTGGCTGCTAGGCGCTTATTTGAATTTTTTTTTTTATTATTATTATTTTACTTTTTGTTAAATACCGCTACATCGTGCTCGCATATTAGAATCAACATTTTGTAACCAAGTAATATGTAAATATAAATTTTGATTTAAAAGAGTGCCCATGGAGTTTCTTGCACGTTCTTCTCCATAGGAGTCTACGCCTTGGAACGTGCAAACTAGCTTCAATTTTGACATTTCAAAAGTGCCTGTAAATGGTCTATTTGAAATAAATGAGTTTGACTTTGACTTTGTACCGGTGAACGAAAAAGTTGGATCATGTGGTGGCTCACGCCACACATATTTAGAATGCTTACGCGACAAAGAGTGTAGTCGCTAAGCGGGACCGTGGCGAGTTCGAACGCCAGTCCAATACACGCAGTGGTGGTGCGATGCGAACTGTGTATATCATATTATAATCCGCGCACCTGATTTCGTACATCGTAGTTGTGTCCTATTTGTGAACGAGCCAAATAAACATATATAATATGTGATTTTTAATTGTACAACTCCTTACACAAGGCTACCTATAAGGCTAGGCTATGAGTCCTGGGTGCGGTACCCAGGACTCATACACCACACACCACCACCAAGGGACTCAATAGATCAGATACAAACTAGCTTCAATTTTGACATTTCAAAAGTGCCTGTAAATGGTCTATTTGAAATAAATGAGTTTGACTTTGACTTTGACTTTGATAAATTATATTTATTTAGAAGCATTTTTTGTAAATAGGTTTCATCAAAAGAACACTTTTACATGTCTTTTTTTTTCTTTTCGTCAGTTTTAACTGGTTTTAACTAGGTAAGTCCGGTTTTTCCTAACTGACTACCCTGAGAAGAAACACCGAAACAAAATAGGGGTCAGTCTCGTTTAAAGTCCATACTGTAAACATATACCTAATGGTCAAATCATGCGAGAACCATGCAGATTAGTGTCTCAGATGGTCTTCTGAAGAAAGAACCACACAGATTTGAGTGGACCTGTAGATACAGTCAGTGCAAGCATTTGTCAGTATTCGTGTAGCTCAAACTTAGGATTACTAAGGAGCTCAAGGACTTGACTTGACGCACAATAAATACCATATCTAGAAAGGATATTTGTGTAGGCCGCATCAAATACTCAAAACTGTCAGACATCATATTAAAATTATAGATAAGGAGAAGTAAACCACTTAGTCCCCACATTCGCAATAATAAAAAAATACTAAAATGTAACATAAATTAGATAAACAAATTTAAAAAAAAAAGTAAATAAATAAATAAATAATAGTACTGGAGCCGGTCAATCCCAATTCCCAAGCCGTTCTGTCCTCTATGTTGGGTAGTGTTGTTAAAAGGCTCGAGTCTCCCGAGTCTTCGACTCATTCAAGGCTCGAGTCTCCTATGAAGCCTCGAGCTGCAGCTCGAGGCTTATTTCGAAGGCTCGAGCCCGGCCTCGAACCCTTGTTCCGAGGCTCGAGTCGCGACTCGAGCTCTGTTTTAAAGGCTCACTACACAACATTATGCTCCTAAATCAATCTAATAAATGTTATTAAAATATTGTATTTTTATTTACAAAGTAACTTCACTGCGTAATAACATATTTTTAGTATAATTTTGTACCTAGGAAACTAAACGCGCGGATCCAGTGTTATCGTTAGTTATTAGAACTACCCACATTACTATTAATATTATTGTAATAATTACTTGTATACGCCATTCGTGTCAAAATCACTGTGCAGTTTGCCTGGTTTAAAATACGTTTTCATCGTAGTTCTTAGTGGTGAAAATTTGTTAGATTTACAAAATGAATGAGGAAGATAATATAACATTGGAAGACAACGTGTTTGATACTACTGATAGTTCGCTTACAGAAAATGATGCTTCAGCATCTTCTATGGTGTCGAAAAAGCCGCGTATTAGTTGGAAATGGTGTCATTTTACGAAAGAAACCAACAAATTATTGTGCAAGGTATGCCGTCATACATTTTCTATTAAAACATCGCACTCCATTTTAAAAAGGCATCAATCGCGTCATGGTGATGTTGATTCTATACAAAGTGATCAAAACGAAATGGCGTCATCTGGGTCCTTAAAACATAAAAATCAACAAGTGGACATTAATGACCTTTTGATAAAGTTTATTATACACGGCCAGCATTCTTTCCGAATAGTAGAAGAACAGGAGTTTGCATCATTTTTATCAGCACTTAATAACACGTATCGTTTACCAAGTAGATTTCAAATTACATCTTCCATACAAAAATTATACAAAGAAAAAAAGCAGGAAATGGTAAATATGATCAAAAATTTGAATCATAAGATCGCTTTGACATTTGATTTTTGGACATCTATAACCAACAAACCATATATAGTTGTAACTGCCCACTATCTAATAATGGAGAGATGATTTCTATGACTTTGGAATTTGATCTCATACCGTTTCCTCACAAAAGCGAGCAAATTGTTTTTAAAGTAAAAAACATTGTTCAGGAATTTGGCTTGCAAGGTAAATTAATTTCCATTACAACAGATAATGATGCAACAAATATTAAAACGCTTCAACTGCTAACTTTGTTTAATGAAGAATTTAAGGATATTATCCATTTAAGATGTATGGCTCATGTTTTAAATCTGGTAGTAAAGAAAGGTGTGGAAGAAGCCAAAGAAATTATCGTACCAGTTCAAAAATTAGTAAAATTTATAACATTTTCTCCTAAAAAAAAACAACTATATGAAGAATGTTGCACGTCCTTAAGCATTTCTCATTTGAACTTGATAAAAGATATGCCTATCAGGTGGAATTCTACTTATATGATGTTGGAAAGAGCTTTGAAAATGAAAAGAGTACTTAATTATATGTGTTTGGATTACACAGAGTTTTCTCCATACACTATTGAGAATTGGGACATGGTAGAAGCATTGGTAGATTTTCTTCAACCATTTTATGAAGCCACTGTTATGCTTTCAAAACATAATTATCCAAGTTTGTACTATGTGGTGCCTATACTTGATGTTTTAACAGAGCATCTTCTTAACAGCCAAGAAGATGGATCAATGAAAAAATGTGCAACGGCCATGATCGAAAAATTGAATGAGTACTCCGAGATTTTAAACAGTGATTTAGCACAACTTGCCGTTCTATTAGACCCGCGACTTAATAATAATTATTTTATAGCAAAGAACAACACTCAACCATTAAACAACTTAAAAACGCTTTATGACAAGCTCAAAGATAAAAATTTACAAGAATTGCGAAAAGACAATTCGTCAACACATAATTATGAACATAGTAGCTCTACTGAAGTTTATCCAGTAAAAAAAAGTTTATTTGCATCTATGTACAAGCAACCGGAGACTATAAATATCGCAGATGAAGTGGATAGATACATAAATATGCCTATTGAGCCTGAAAACACTAATGTATTGATGTGGTGGAAAAAACAACAAGAATTGTCTTTGTCTACCTTAGCTCAAATAGCATTTGAAGTTTTGTCTATACCAGCGACAAGCGTTCCTAGTGAACAAGCCTTTTCGAAGTCTGGTAATTTAATAACAAAAAAAAGAAACAGACTAAGCAACAAAAACATCCAGGCATCAATGTGCTTATCGTCATGGTTAAAAATTGAATAATCATTCATTGTATAATAAAGTTTTCTTTTTTCTATCTTTTTATTTCATTTTTTTTATACTTACCACATTAAAACAAAAATATGTCATTTTAATATTATCAGGCATATAAATAAAGCTCGAGCTTCGGCTCGAGTCCTTCATTTAAGGCTCTTGAGCCTTCAAGGTTCGAGTCTTTAGGGCTCCCCACCTTTTGGACTCGCGAGCCCTCAGAGCTCGAGCTTTGAAGACTCAGTAGCTTCGACTCGGAGCTCGAGTTTCCGCCTCGGAGCTCATTTCTCACAACACTAATGTTGGGGCCACACTAACGTCTAATGTCCGGACCACACTAACGAGAAATGCAGAGATTTATCGCGATGATCGACATTATCGTTAGGTGTGGCCACGACTTAACGCGATAATTTGACAATGGCGTTAATATTGCCGTTTGGCGTTAAGCGATAACTTAAGCAAATTTTAGTGTGGCCACCTACTTTAACTAGTTAAAATTATCGCGATAAAATCGCACTAGCGAGCAATATCGGTAGGAGTTAGTGTGGCCCCAGCATAACGCCTCGCACTTCAGTCATTGTGCTAATTCTTTTTTCATAAAAATTGCATAAATTTAACTCAGAATAATAACTTAATAATATGCAAAACTCGTGAAATAATACAATTATCTACCAGAACTTATACAAACAACTTGTAGAAAGAAGACGTCAGAGTGTAAGTTGACGTCACGACTTGTTCCGCCAATAGCGTTGCGTTTTGTAAGTTTGAAAGAGGAATTCAAAAAGACTAGGTACTTTTTAGGGTTCCGCAGTCAACAAGGAACCCTTATAGTTTCGCCATGTCTGTCTGTCTGTCCGTCCGCGGATAATCTTAGCGACCGTTAGCACTGGAAAGCTGAAATTTAGTATCAATATGTATATCAATCACGCTGACAAAGTGCAGAAATAAAAAGTAGTAAACAATTTTTTACTAGGGTACCTCCCCTACACGTAAAGTAGGAAGTGATTTTTTTTTTCATTTCTACCATAACGTGTGATATATTGTTGGATAGGGAAACTACGGAACATTGCACTGTGCATGGCCCGACTCGCTCTTGGCCGATTTATTTAATGATTAAATTTCACTATTAGGTAGGTAGGTACCTACATTGTGAAAATTAAAAAAAAACAACAAATTTTTTTTTAGTACTAAAGAATACAAGTAGGTAAAACAATTTCTTTCAATTTGGGATCACGTGCATATCGACGGTCCCTACGTATAATCCCTTAAGTGGTAGATACGTGATTTGTTTTTTTGTTCCGTGACATTCAGACAAACCTAAACTATCGCCTAGTTTAATAAAAAATAATAAAAGTTGGAAAATTGACCTTTAAATACCCACACGACATTTCCCATAACTACGAAATTGACTAAAACTTCCGACGTAGAGCAACAGTTGTGGTAATCCAATCGTTTTACGCGGGAGGGTCCAATGTAGCCCCGCGCAGCTCCCCCGCAACTGTCACTTACGAGACATAAGCGTTCGCGCCAAAAATATTTGATTTTTGTTATCAAACATTATTACCTAGATTTGAAAATGTGATATTCTTATTAAGTACTTGACACTTAAATCTTAACTGGTCATTACTGAAATCAAGACTGATTAAATTACCTACCTATTAATACTATTTAGATTAATAAATAATACTATAAAAAAGTTTTTGTTTACATTTAGCCTGTTTCGAAATAAAAAGTAATGCAAGTAATAAGTACTTTGTGATAAACTGCTTTAATTTTTTAGTGAGTCAAATACTTATCTACTTTTTAAAACAGTTTTTGAGTCATCATCCCCACGTAACCCTTCGTAAATGGCTATTGCGACTTTGGTCAGTTAAAAACCTCCGGTGTAAAACTCAATAAGTACCACTTACATTATTCACCACAGGGATGATTCCGCTGTATAAGCCAGTAAGTGACAAATATTACACTCTAAAGGCATTTTAAAATGTGTTATTATTTTTTAAATAAAATAGATCAAATATAAAATCTGTATTTCAAATTTCATGACTTTCTGTTAGGTAGAACATGAACTACATGTGTTTGAAACAAGTGTTCTCCTGTAAAATTTGTTATTTGTAATTAGGGGATTGTACGTAGGGACCGTCGATATACTGTATAGATATAGATATTTCGTATCTACCAAGTATCAAAATCAAGTGATTATTGAAACACAATAAGTACCGTACGATGGGGCTATTTGCAAACCACGAGGCTATTTGGAATTTCCTAAAAAAAAGTTTTGATCGTGTGTATCTTTATATCTAAGAACAGTAGGAATTATATTTTACCATTTGGCAATACAGTGACATCTAATGTCAATGTCACAAAGGAATTTTGACACATAACGGCTTTCTAAGTGGGTTAAAACGTAATTTTAAAAAAGGTTGTATTTTTTGTTCATTTTGTACCTTGATAACTTTCGTCTGCCACACAAAATCTAGACAGGTTTGTAAGAAATTGAATAAACTAAGTTATAGTTTGTTTAATGCGCTTTTCAGTGTTTCCATTTGCTCGTTTCTACCTTTTACGAGCTGGCAGATATTTCGATTTTTCTAATTGGGGCTATTTGGTTTATGTTTTGGGGTTAATTGGAACGTAGTTACAAATAGCCCCGTCTAAAATGTGTTATACATTGCCAAGGAATTTTATCATAGTTCCAAATAGTCCCGATTGCGTATTTTGAGCATGTTAAGGGCAAGATATTGTTCGGCTTAGGTACTCACTAAATAATTTACCTATACTGCTGTATAAAACTAGAGAACTTTTCCTGCATGTTTGATTGTCATACCTGAATGATCAATAGTTATTATTTAGTTTCCTTTTTTGCGTTCCATGTACCTACCGTAAAGTGGGGCGGTTAAGTCTGGAAAACTTTAGCTAACTGATGCTGCCGATACTTATGACATACCTAAGAGTACGCTATGAAGAATAATTGCTGTATTAGGCGTTCAGAATCATGTAGGTACCTACTGAATACCTACGTGGTAACTAATCGATTGTGCGTCGATGCGGCCCCTCCATCCTGTATTGTTTATCATAAGTATAAGTAACGTTACCCAGATTTTAATTGCGGTTAATTCCTTGCCAAATATTTATTTTTTATCTATTTCACATTTTATTTTAAGTGGGTAGGCACCTTCTTACTTAGGTAGGTAGGTACCTATTTCACGGTTTATAAAGATCTCAATGTTTCAAGTATATTTTTAGCTTCCCCTTAAATGTTCCAAATATTGCCTTAATTCATAAACAATTGTAAGTATAAGATTTTACTACAGATTCCAAATAGCCCAAAAGTTGCGAATCGCTTTTTTATAATAAATGTTTCGATGCTAAATATTTGGCTTTTTATTTAAAATTAAACCACAAAACTATGATACAATGAAAGGCTGTTTATCCTTCTGTTGGTCTGAATGTCGCAAGACCCGTTTAAATTGATACAGCTCCAACGGTCGATGAAAAACAAAATTAGAATATGTCGATTACAAAAAGCCCCAAACCGGTGATATTTGGAATTGCACTTTTCAAAAAAGATATCTCTGTATCTATATTCAATACATAAATACAAGCGCATTTTTCTAGAAGGTATTGATAAGGTTAGTCGTAAAAAAAATTGTCTAAGTTCATAACCTAAGTAGTTTTTGTGAAAAACGTAATTTTTCATAAAAAATGTACCAAATAGCCCCATCGTACGGTAATATACCTATTTGCTCTAGAAGTTTAAAATTTAGAAACCCGTTATTCCGTTAAGTAAATTCCAGAAATATGTGTAATACCTACATTAACAAAATCCGAGAAACAAGGGCCTGTGTTTTCTCATCCTTCGTTCCTGTGTTCACAATTTGACGAAAGAGCTTGTGATGTTTACAATAACACCACTTGAAATTCGACTAATCATAAAAACTTTATCGGTGGTTGATTTTGGTACAAGTAAATAAAAAAACAAAGTCGTAGGGTCGAGTGGTCAACAATGAACCAGCGGTACAGAGTGAATCATGTAAATAATTCAGAAATGTGACGTTGCCGTTTTGTGCAAACTGCATTAAGTAAGTGCCTTTGAGGCCCCCTTTCGCCTTATCCAAACGTCAGGGAGCTAGCGGCGCAGGTAACCGTGCGTGCCCGTGTTTTGTGTTTTTGTACCGAAAATGTCATGAAAATAACGTAAGTAAAATTTCGTCTCATTTTACTTTTGTAAACAGTAGCTAAATGTCAGTTGTATAGATGATTTCGTTGTTTTTTGCGCTTTAACATAAGATAGTTTCGTTAAAAACCTCATGTTTGTGCATGTGGTTATTTGACCTCAAAGTTTATAAGTATGGGGTGGTACAAAATGAACCACTTTGAGAGAGTACACAATGAACCAGTGATTAATTGAATACTACCCTTAGTACATTGAGTATTAACTCAGAAAATTTACTTTTTTGAAAGTACCTACTTAGTTATTTCACAAAATTAAAAATCTAAATTTCAGGATGGCCGAACAAATTAGATCTGGTTAGGAAAAAAGGATCCCATCTACCTGAAGCAATGAAGGCTGCTCTCGATTTACACAAAAATCAAAATAATATAATTAATGATTAAGAATATTATATTTTAAATGTTATTTCTATTTACTTACGAACTTGTGGTCAATATATTATACCGACTTAAAACCCTAATTGTTGAATCCTAAGAAACTAATGTTGATTTAATCAATATTTACGATTTTAAGTACCTCTTTTAGAAAAAAAATACTTTTTGATTGTTACCTACTACAAATAAATAGGTACTTTAAATAAATTTGAGAGTTTTATTTAACAACATTATTATTATCCAATCATTTTAATGCTTTGATTATTGACATGGTTCATTGTATGCACCCACGGTTCACTGTGTACTAACCCCCGGTTCATGGAGTACCACTGAGTGTACACAGTGAATCATTTCTCAATAATTAAAAAAAATAAAAAATGTTAGTGGCTATTGAACTATAACAAAAATAAAGTACTACATAATGTAACCAGTTAAATTATCTACAAATATAAGTAAAAAATATGTAGTACAGGCCCATAGGGGTACATTTACAGCTCTTGAAAATTTAGGTGGTTCATTGTCGACCATCTCACCCTACCTACCTAGCTTCGTACACGTGAAAATAAAAAATAGAAAATTATCCGGTTAGCTGAATACAGACCCAGGATTAAAAGTATCCTATGTGTTATTCCTAGTTTTTGAGTAAAAGAGTAACAAGCATACATAAATATAATCTTCGCTTTTATAATAGGATTAAAAACAATCAAAATTTTAACTTAGGTATGACATCTTTTTAGACCAATAACATTATGAGAAGTTGAACCAATCATTACGATAAAAACAAATATTTTCAAAAGTTTTTTTTTTATATGTAGGTACTTACAAGAAATAATGCAACAAACACTATCAATCCACACACATATTGACAGTTTTAAGCTAAGACAGTTTAATAGTTATTTAAAATAATAAAAAAATAGATTTTCATACAGAAAACACAAAAATAGTACAACAAACATCATGCTACCACTCATAAAACCGTTAAAGCTATGCCTATCTTTTTTTTTGGTTTTATATAAAATACCTACTCTTATAAAATCTAAATAGTTCCACAACCAGGTTTTCATATGTACCTACACAAAACACACAAATTGTATACCTAGTCAGAAGGATGATTACGTAACTGTGAATAAATCATGTAGTAGATGAACTGAAGAAGATTACTGTCAAATAAATTTTATTTTTATAATAGGTATTTTTTTAGTAACCGAAACCCCTCATCCATAATCCGCAAAACATCTTGAAACTAACAATTGTATTATATTGTGTGTCGTTAATAACAAGGATACGTAATCAGGCAGCAAGTTTAAAAGTGAAACTATCTATATTTTGTTAACTGTAGGTATAAAGTCCACAAATGTTCTCCACATACAAACCTTGCACTCTCTATTCATAAAAACCTATCGTAACACACAGGCATTCTCTGCACACAAAACTTGCACTGTTTATCATAAAATACCTATCACAATAGTTATTTGTGAATAATTGGGAAGAGAAAAGGAAGCAAAGCACTACTTCGGTGTATGGTATGATTTAAAACAATTCGTTATACACAGTGGCACTTGGCAGGTTTCACAGCAGTATGGCGAAAATTGCGTCTTCCTGCCCTCACGAAGGCAAACAATACAACGCTTCCGGAAATTCCGGTTGCGTGCTGCTGTGAACTCTGTTCGTTCCAGCAAAACGGGCCAATGTGTAGAAGGAACTATTCTTTGAGGTTGATGGTGCGTAGATCTACTGCTGGAAACAGTGAACTTACGACTTTGTGGACAATGTGACAGATGATGTGTGAGTATGGAATCAACTAAGCTGAGACGAAAAGCTAGATGATCATGACGTTTATGTGTTGATGATTCTACAAGAATGCGAGCGTTAAGGATAGAAACATTTAGCAAGCGTTTAAAGAGCTTCATGTACCATTTGCCACAACGTTTCCGTTCAATTAAATAAGGCTCTAGCATTTGGTCCTTCATATCAACTCCCCCCATGAATTTATTATAATCTAGCACCACCTGAGGTTTAAATGGTGCTGGACGATATGGAGGACGCGACGAGACTGTAGGCAAGGCAGTAGCTGAACCATGACAAGTAGAAATCATGGTTACTCGTTTCTTGTCTTGCCACGATAATATGGAGACATCGCCGGAATGTCTCGCTACGAATTCTCCCTTTTCAAGCGGAGCCTTACTTATTACAACGGGAACGTCTTTACGCGAAGATCTTAATGTACCGACGCAGTCGGTACCATTGAGCTTCAGAAACCTAGCTAATTGTGGCGAACTGTACCAATTATCTATAAATAATCTATAACCTTTGTTTAGCAGGGGACTAATGAGCTTTTTCACCACAGCTGTACTTTTAAGTACTCCAGGTGACTGCTCTAAGTCTGTTGCGGATTGTTTACCGGCGTATACAATGAAAGACCACAAATAGCCAGTGGTACTCTCACAAAGCTCAAAAGTCTTGATGCCAAACTTTGCAGCTTTGTTCTGAATATACTGTTTGAAGTGCAATTTTCCTTTCCATAGGGTCAAACTCTCATCTATACAAATATCTTTTTGCAAAATATAATTTGCCTGAAACCTAGAATTTAAATGAGTAATTATTGGTCTCAAACGGAATAATCGATCTGAGCTGCTAGCGACGCTAATGTTGGAGGAATTTGGATTATTTACTGCGGTGTCGGAATCTATAAAATGTAATGCTCTAGATAAAGCTTCATACCTTCTCCGTGTGAAGATTCGTCTGAAAATTTCCGTTTTCAGAAGGGGATCGACAGAAAAACAACTGAGAAGAGTTGGCATTCTGACGATCCCCAACATCATCCAGAACGAAAAAAGGCACAAAATTTCATCAATATTGGTGGGATACCAATCAGACTGGAAACTTGCAGATGTGATTTTAGTGGCGTGCGAGTTCGTTTCATCCACAATAAGGCCTAAGATGTCATCACCCCAATAGGAGCGAAAAGCATCATATTCCGAATTGTAATCATAAACAGGCCCCGTACGCTCTGGTCTAAAAATTTCCTCCTGGCCTTGAAAGGACTCCATCGTCGACCATTCAAAGTGGAGGTTCTTGCCTTCCAGTCTTAAGTGACTATCGTCTCCATCACTAGCGTCGAGAAAATCGTCATCATTTTCACTCTCGCTATCAATCTCTCGTTCATTGTTTCGCTCGGCTCTGGCACCACTTTGCATTTTCATCTGTCGTTTCCTCAATACATCCATCGCCAAACTTACTAATTCAGGAGGAACATCTGCATCATTCGTCCAAATTTCTTTCAGTGGGTGTCCCACCTCCCACCGATTATCCCCCCTGCGACCCCGGTTCGGATACCCACGCACACCTACACTCCGTCCTCGTACTCCGCTTTGTTCACCTCTTCGCCTACTACTCATTCTCCATTCATTACCTTCCCATTCATATCTTAAACGCTCCTCAGGGGACACATACAAAGCATGGGCTTCCGGGGATAAAAATGCGCCGTCGTCAATCTCAGCGTCTAGTGGTTGGCCATCCTCACCAAAAATCCGTAGCACTACATCCCCAGGTTCCAGTACGCTGTAAAAATAAACATTTGTTTAGCTTTATTCCATAAAATATCTTATTTTTGTGAATCTGAGAATTTAGTAAAACTTAAAGCACTGGCCATTGATGTTGTACGAGCAAACCCGTACAATTTCAATTTTATCAATTTTATGCTTACATCGACACGCAGCGGATGAATAAAACCACACATTTAAGTAAGCATTTTAGCAGTTGCATAGCGTCGTTGACATTACACTAACTTGTGCTGATGATGATGACCAAGTCACTGTTATTAACAAAACTATTGATATAGTCACAAAATATTGATTTACTATTGCAAATCAAGTTGAACAGGACTTGGCTTCTATGCGATCTCAAAACTTTTTACGATGGAAGAATTGCGTATGGAGACTTGGCTTTTTTACATTATTCATGTTTTTGGTGGGATCTCATTTATTTTTTGTAGGTCTCTTAATCTCTTTCTTATCTTTTTAGGTGATGTTATTATGTTTTTTTTTTATTGGTTATAGGTTTGCGCTTAACCGCTATCTCACCTGATGGAAAGCGACGATGCGGTCGACGATGGAGCGCGCTTACCTAGAAGTAACCTATTCACTCTTGACTTAAAGATACCCGGATTGTAGCTATCAGGAAACACCGACTCCGGCAAGGAATTCCACTCCTTGGCTGTACGCATAATGAATGTGTTCCCAAAACGTTTTGTACGTATATGTGGGATATCTACCATGTACCGGTGGCGCAATGCCGTACGTCTGGTGGTCCGATGATGAAACAGGCTAGGCGGAATTAAATTATGTAATTCCGACGCACACTCCCCGAAATGCAACCGGTAGAAAACCGACAGGCTAGCAACTCGGCGTCGATGCTCAAGACTTTGAAGTCTCGACTCGACAAGTGCATCATCGCCAATGATCTTTTTGGCTCGCCCCTCAATAGACTCAAGCGCATCAAGTTGGTATCGGACAGATCCGTCCCAAAGATGAGAGCAGTACTCCATAACCGATCGAACTTGCGCCTGATAAAGTTTAAGCAGCTGTTCCGGCGTGAAGTATTGTCTAACCCTTGCGAGGATTCCCAACTTTTTTGTAGCCAGTTGAGCTTTTGTTTCGATGTATGGCCCAAAATTGAGAGTAGATGTCAGCGTTATACCAAGAAGATCAAGATGGTCAATTATCGGCACGGATACACCCCGGAAAGTTGGAGCAGGGCTAAATTGACTCCTTTTAGCGGAAAATAGACACGCCTGAGTTTTAGCAGCATTGAACCTGACCATATTGGTATCGCCCCATTCAGAGACTGCCTCCAAGGACAAGTTCAAGCGCCCAACCATAGCCTCTCGAAGAGACTGGATCTGTGACCCACTAGCTCGTGCGCTGGATGTGTAACTCTCAGCAACAGTGCTGTCGTCTGCATACCCAAAGGTACCGGGCTTAAGCAGGTCGTTTATGTGCAACAAGAACAATGTTGCCGAGAGCACTGACCCCTGAGGGACCCTGGCATTGATGGTCATTTGACTCGACGAGCAACCATCGATGACCACACGGATGGACCGGTCCCTCAGAAAGTCTGCGATCCAAACACACAATCCAGTAGGTAAACCGAATGAAGGAAGCTTACTAATAAGGCTTTCGTGCCAGACCCTATCGAAAGCCTTCGAGATGTCGAGGGAGACGGCAAGCGCTTCCCCGTGTTTCTCGATGGCCTCGCTCCAGATGTGGATGGCATACGCTAGAAGATCACCTGTTGACCGATTTCGGCGAAATCCGTATTGTCGGTCACTCAAGATGTCATTAGCTTCTAGGTATGCCAGGAGCTTAGTGTCCAGTACACGTTCCATTGTCTTACAGAGAATGGACGTTACTGAGATGGGCCTGTAGTTAGCTGGGTCAGCCCGACTACCCTTTTTGGGCACGGGCTGTACGTTAGCTTGCTTCCATGCATTCGGCACTTTTCCAACCTCAAATGAAAGCCTAAATAGCCGTGTCAGGATTGGAGTCAATTCTGGCGCACACGTTTTCAGCACGATTGCCGGTATCCCGTCAGGACCGCTAGCCTTGTTCACGTCTAGGTTACGTAGCACCCTACGGACGTCATTCTGATGGATGCGAATATCTGACATACTCGTCCCACAACCATCAGGATAAGCAGGGGGCCGCGCGTCACCGGGATCTAGACGCGAAGATTCCGCGAAGAGGGAGGCAAACAGATTTGCTTTCTCCTCAGCGGTGTGGGCCAGTGAACCGTCGGGCCTCAGCAATGGCGGTAGTGAGTTATGTCCTATACTTCAGCTGCTGCTTTACTTAGAGCCCATTCTCTATCTCGTACTTTTTTGCTTTTTCTCTGAGGTATCGCTATTTCTAAGATACACAAATCAGGATGGTATATACTTCTCGAGTCGATTATATTAGAACAAAATATATAACCAACGAAACACAACTAAACTAACTTACACGCAAACAACTAAATTGTTTAATAACTAAAAACTAAACGTAATCAACTTAATATGTAACTATGTATAGCTTATATAAAAAAGCTATTTTTTAAATTGATTATTTGGTCGCGCTTGACCGCTATGTCACCTGATCCTGACCTGATGACAACAATTTATATTAACATAAAACTATTTCAGATAAAACGCGGGACACACCTCTACCTACATACCTACCTACTCTACCTACTACCCTACTCTACATGCTCCACCGTGTCCTCCGGGCAGTCCACACAGTGGCGACACCCGGGCGTCTATTCCGCACGAATCCGGTGCAAGAACCTCCCAAACTTGCCATGTCCGGTGAGGACATGCGTCATGCGGAAGGTGAGGACTCTGTGAATCTTCGAAGGATTTTCATCGTTGCGAAGGCGCATTATTGTGGTTCAAAAACCAAGAATTTTCTTTCCACAAATCTGACCTTTTTTCGTCGAATTTGCTCTCTTAAATGCCATATAACGTTCAAATAATATTCTTTATTTATCGTTTGACGTACCGGTAAAAATTCCGAGTGCACAACACCGCGATAGTCAAAAAAAAACTTTGGCGTGGTTTTCTCGGTTTTTGTTCAGTTGGAAGGCGCCACTCCGAACCTTGTTGACTTGTTTCCAAACTCGTAAACCACGTCTCGTCACCAGTAACAATGCGTTTCATGACTGTTGGGTCGGAATAGACTCGTTCTAGAATGCCCTCAGTGACTCTCATATGATTCGAGTTTTTGGATAAAGTTGCGGTCTTTTTGGACTAGCCGAGCAGCAACATATTTCATACCTAAATGCTTAGTTAAAATGGTACGGATTGACTCGTGAAATACAGAAAGTTCGGCGGCTGTCTCTCTCAAACTTGAATGAGGATTTTCAGTCACTAGTTCCTTTAATGTTAAGTTGCAGAGGTTAATGGCCTACCACAGCGAGGCAAATCTTTCATCACATCTCGACCGCTTTTGAATGCTTTATACCACTCATAAGCACGTGTTTTTAATAAAGTCGATTCACTGTAGGCCTTCTGTATCATTACAGTGATTCCGAACCACCCAAATTCCATTGGCTATGCAAAATTTAAGACAAATTCTTTTTTCGATGTTTTAGTCCATTATGAAATTCGCAATACGCACTAGATATGATATAACTAAAAACAGCACTGTTATCATATATAAACTTATATAAAATTTTCGTGACACAGATGTCGCTAGACGTTTCGTGTCGCTAGACCGATTCTCATGAAATTTTGTGAGCGTACCTATTGAGTAAGTCTGAGAATCGGCCAACATCTATTTTTCATCCCCCTAAATGTTAGGGGTAGTCCAGCCGTGAGAAGCCGGGGCGGGTCGCTAGTTTTATATAAATAACAGATGCAACGGCACGCTCTTAGTCACGCGACGTGTGCCCGCTTGGCGCAGCGTCGGTCCTTAGTCTGCCTTTGTACAGTGTTGCTTACTAGTGTTTAAAGTTTTAATAAATAAATACGAACTTACGATGGCGGCGAAAAGTTTATGCGTATTGGGGATCGTGATCTGTCGCGGGACGCTGAAGGCCAAGTCAAAGGTTCATCCTAAAATATACAAACGTTATAAACCATTGAGTTTAACTGAAATAAATACAGAAATATCGCAGATTTGCCAGAATAAAGAAAAAAAGTATTACCGTTTGTGGTAACCTCTGCCTGGAGCACTCGGGTAAAGAGAGAGAAGGGTATGGCGGAGCTTCGGGTGAAATTTCCCATATTTCTGCCTAAAATACACAAAAAAAGACTTTTAAATGCATTGCCACTCCTGACCAATAAATCACCGCCAACCACGATTAACGCACTACATGCTCGAGGTAAGCTCTCCAAGCTTTTTGGCGATGAATTATTCGAACATGAGCCATACCAAATTGTACCTAGTCTAAAGTCAAACGACTTCGGTAAATATTAGGGCCAACGCTGCGCTGCGTAAGGTGGGCTCTCGTCGCGTGACTTCGCACGTGTCATTGACAGCGGTCCCCGTAGCGCAAACTGCAGGTAATAAACCTGCGAGTGTCGCTAATTCAACTTAACAGTGTACATGTAGTCGTATCGATGGAGAACTTTAATGGCGGCTCTAGATTAGTGCCGTGAAGCTCCGTAAACAGGCGTGATCGTGAATGTGGACGGTTTTCGCAGGGTACGACTTACGTAGTTTATTTACGGCGTGAATTTTGCATTTTTTATTGTTAAAAAGTTCCCTAACTTTTTAACAATAAAAAAATGCAAAAGTTTTTCAAGCAAATTTTTTTTTGTTTATGTTTTTCATCATCAGGGACGAAAAATGGCGCACAAAAGTGCATTGCGCACTTGACAGAACATTGGAAGTTCTGCGCAATGACTCGAGATGTTTTGGAGACACAATGACTTTACTGTCTGGCGATATTCGCCAAACATGGCTGAGTTTGTTGCCAGACAGTTCCAAGATCCAATATGACTTACGTGTCATTACTCAGAGGAAAATTCAAAGGAAGTTCTCATTCCGAAAGTTCGAATTAAAATTTTAAAGGATCACTACATTCATAGACTTTTAGGAAGTACCACCGTACCGCCTAAAACACTAACTTCACTGGATCGGTTAGTTATGGATCATTATCATCATCTCAGTGGAAGGTTAGAGTATAGAATAGGCTCTTAATAAACTAGTGCGCTTTACCATCAACGATTGCATCACTGCTTACCATCAGGTGGGATCGCAGTCAAGCACTAGTTTATTGCAATAAAAAAAGACGTCCACTGTTGGACAGAAGCCTTCTTCAAGTGTCCCCACAATGAATGTTTCAGTGCGTCCAGAACGTCGTGGCCAGATCATAGAAATTGATCACTTCATGATATGGCCAGCTAAAACTAAGCAGATCGTTTAAACGTCAACATTTGATAGTAAGATCTCTATTAGAATGAAGTCTAAAAAAAATAGGCCAGACGAGGATTGACATATCATCAAAGTTTTAAAGTTTAAAATGATCTGACCAGAGTTTAATTTGACCATAATTATAAGGAAGTGACCAATTTCTATGATCTGTCCACGACATATTGTATTACAACAAATTATAAGGCAAACTAAAGTGTATTGCAACCTCATCGTCAATCAACTCATTATTTTCTTCGATTATCACGACTTCCTCGTCATATATGACCTCATCATATATAAGAGCGAGGAAATCAGTTGGGGGCTCCTCGTTTTCACGCCAATTTGACATACTGTAAAACAAAAAGTGAAAAATTATCTCAACCTGAATATAGTTTGTTCAGCATCAGTAACTGAAGCGATTCCAAACATTTTTACACCATGTAATTTTTCCCTAAATTATTTAAAAAGGTCTTAAGTTGATCATCACTGAGAATAAGTACAAAACAGATATAGCGGGCAATAGACACCACTGCAAGGCTGCATGCGGGACCAAAACCGTTCCTCAGATACCCGAATGGCCCGGTAACCATGTGTTTGTTTGGACAACCGGGTAAATTTTGAGATTTTTCATGATACTTAATAAATAGATTCTTTGCATAAAGGTGCTCCCTCACCGGGAGCATTCGCGTGTAATGTAACATTATAGATTCGACTTTGAGTATTACATTACAATACTACCTCCCTGACCGACGAGCGATCGCGTGTAATGTAACATTAAAGCCGGGTCCAGACGAGTGTAACGTGTAATGTAATCTACAGTGTAATGTAACATGAATTCTACGTGTGGACGTCACTATGAGCATTACATGTAACGCTCGCGCGGCGCTCGGGGTTAATCCATTGAGCCGGGTCCAGACGAGTGAAACGTGTAATGTAATCCATCGAGTAATGTAACACGAATTCTACGTGTGGACGTCACTACGAGCATTACATGTAACGCTCGCACGGCGCTCGGGGTTGATCCATCGGCTGTCGGTTTTTGTGCGAACACAAAGGAGCTCGCAGTGCTCGTTTGGACGGCATCCGTGACGGTTGTCTCTTGTGTACGTGCATTATGTGGAGTGACGAACCATCGCCCTTCCTATTTGGTATGTTCTTAGCAGCTGATGAAATGCAGCTCCGAAAATAGATTCGCGTATACAATTCGCTATGAGTTCGTGTGCCGTCCATTCTGTTGGCGCTAAATTACACGTAAAGTTACATTACACGTTACACTCGTCTGGACCCGGCTTTGGATGGCGGTTTTTTGTGCGATCACAAAGGAGCTCGCAGTGCTCGTTTGGACGGCATTTAGTGAGTACGTGTATTATGTGGACTGACGAACCATCGTCCGTCCTATTTGGTATTTTCGTAGTTGCAACTGATGAAATGCAGCTCCGAAAATAGATTCGCGTACACAATTCGCTATAAGTTCGTGTGCCGTCTATACTGTTGGCGCTAAACACACGTAATCTTACATTACACGTTACACTCGTCTGGACCCGGCTATAGATTCGACTTTGAGCATTACATTACAATACTACCTCCCTGACCGACCAGCACTCGCGTGTAATGTAACATTAAGATTCGATTTTGAGCATTAGAGACGTAGTATCGTAATGTATACGATACTACGTCCCTGAGAAATTGTATCAAAATGTTAGAAGTTGTACCTAAATATTACACATTGTATTATTACGAGGTGCGCATTGTAATGCTTGGTTCTCCTCCTTCACTGATGTAACATCGTTTTGTAGTTTGCGCACTGTAATGATCAGTTCTCCTCCCTCACTGGTGTAACGCTCGATTCTGTAACGTTACATTACACGCGAATGCTCCCGGTGAGGGAGCACCTAAAGCCGGGTCCAGACGTGTGTAACGTGTAATGTAATCCACCGAATAATGTAACATGAATTCTACGTGTGGACGTCACTATGAGCATTACATGTAACGCTCGCGCGGCGCTCGGGGTTAATCCATTGAGCCGGGTCCAGACGAGTGAAACGTGTAATGTAATCCATCGAGTAATGTAACACGAATTCTACGTGTGGACGCCACTACGAGCATTACATGTAACGCTCGCGCCTGATCCATCGGCTGTCGGTTTTTTATGCGAACACAAAGGAGCTCGCAGTGCTCGTTTGGACGGCGTTCGTGACGGTTGTCTCGGGTGTATGTACATAATGCATTATGTGGAGTGACGAACAACCGCCCTTCCTAATCGGCATGTTCATAGAAACTGATGAAACCCAGCTCCGAAAATAGATTCGCGTACACAATTCGCTATGAGTTCGTTTGCCGTCCATACCGTTGGCGTAAATTACACGTAATCTTACATTACATGTTACACTCGTCTGGACCCGGCTTTAAAAATACTAGACCTATGTTTTGGGTTTCGCATTTGGATACACTACAACTTTTAAGTTTTAGGGTCGGGTTCTTCAGTGTAGACAGTAAAACTGTACTTTACTGGACGGCGAAATAATGGGTTTGGGGAAGGGTAGGGAGGTTTCCCCTCCCCCGTGAACTCTCTCCCGAATCTAGGAAACGCATTATTTTTGAGATATTCAGGGTTGAAAATTTTGAGGTAAGGAATAAAAATAAAATCGTACATTTTATGCATTTTTCTGACCTACTGACCCCTCACCTAAACCCCCAATTTTGGGTTTAGGTGAGGGGTCAGTAGGTGTACCTACTATCTCTACCTCTGCCTAACCCTTTGGGGAACAAGGCGTGATGTTTTGCTATGTAGTTTCATTTATAAGGTGGAAGGTGGGAAGAGGGGTGGAGATATTTTACATGTCCGTGTACCTACATACACACGGACAGTTATTAATTAAAGACAATAAAACGCCTGCATATAAATTAATAACGCCAAGTCTTATTTTCATAATAGTGCTAATAATGGTTTCGCAGGCACTTTCTAAATTTAATGTTCATTTATAGGAGCTTCCATAAATTTTTATAGGAACATCTTAGAGTTGTGGAAAATATATATGTTAAGGTAGCAATCAGGTAGTAAATATTTACATTAACAGCGCGGTTAATACAATGCTAAAACTATGAGAACTTGAAAGTGGTCAGCCAACCTGACGTCAGGTTGGCTGACCACTTTATTTCTTTGATACATTTCTTAACGAAAAGGTAATGTAATCCTTTGCTACTATTTAACTATAGGTAGTAAATAGTAGCAAATAGGTATTAAGTAGTGCATATGGTCTCAAAGCCATATCTCGTTTGGTCTAGCCATCCTGACGCTGACAACAAAATAGTCTCATCTCACTTTTATAATTCCTAACTAAAAAAATCATAATACGTTTGGTAAATGAAACAAAAAATACTCCAAGGCGATTAAACAGTGACTTACAACCACTGGCTGACGGTTATTTTTGCGCTTCGTTTCTCCTAGCAAAATAAAATCTTTTTTTTTTTTTTTTCATATATTGTTATTCTATAATTGAATGTACAATCAAAATTTACTTTATCTATACCTTCTACGTCAAAAATGAAGTAAAAACAGGCCAAGAGAATGTCGGATCACAGTCACAAGTGACAAGAATAGAATAGAATAATTCTTTATTGTACACCAAAAAAGTAACAATTTCAAAGAAAATTATTCGCTGGGTGCACGATGACAGCGCCAACTAGCGGTTGCAAATACGGTGGCCTCCGAAATGTCAAATGCCCGGCTGTCATAACGACGAGTTATTTACAAACGAACAATTTTAATTAGATATTGTAATTTACATTTATTCCAATAAATATTCTAAATCTATATAAGGTAAGACTTCTTTATTTTTCGTCTAAAATTACACAATCAATAGATTTCGCTTAGTACATTACGGATTTTTCATGGCTGTCGTCATGAGAAGTAAGTAAAGAAATAAGCAAATTTCATCGAATAACGCATTTCATGTAAATAGCAGACGATTATTTATGAGTGCTTGTGCTCTTAATAATCCATCCTTTTATGTATTTTAAGTTAAACATGGCCAAATTAATCATAAAAACTGGATTCCGACCAATCACACACGACATCATTTTCCAACCACAAACAACATTGAAAGAAAAACAATTAGTTTGTAGAATTTTTTATCACTATTTCTGCCATTGTTTTTGCAATTAACTACGCAGCAAGCTTCGTGACTCATGTTTATTTACTAAAAACGTAAAACTCGCTAGTAAAAAGTGACAGCGTTCGCCACCGAAAGGTCCTTTTTTGGCCACGACGCGCGCTGCGATCGTTTTGTGGTTCCCCCACCTTATACTTCGCACCCAGCGAATACCCCACTTGGATAATTTAATAACTCAGAGACCCGTCCCGCCCGAGCCCATCAACTCGGAAAAAATCTTAACAGCGTGAAGTGGCCCAAAGCGCAGCGCCATCTCTTGGGGAATTGAGTTACAAATTTCGTACAATCTAGAAAAACCAGTCTAAACTACAACTTAATTGTTAGGGTCGGGTTCTACCATGCACATAACCTGTAATGCAAACCCAACATAACATAATATATAATGTTGGGTTTTCAGTAGTAATTTTGGATTTATTTGAAAGAATAAAATATGAAAACTAAGTTAAAAGAAATGCTTGCACATACGTAAGTAAAAGAAATGCTTGCACATGCGGTTAAATTACAATCTTAGTGCAGATTTTTTTTTACATTTTTTAAAACTGTTCATCCCATCAAATTCAAAATAATTTTCCTAGTCTTACTTTTCTTAGAAAGTCTTACTTTTTTATAAAGTTTTACTTTTCAGATTTTTTTCATACTATTTTCTAAATTTATGGGAACAAACGTTAAAGGGGGGACACATTTTTTTTACTATGGGAGCTATTATTTCCGAACATATTAAATGATTTTGGAAAACCCTCATTCATTTTTAAATACGTACCTACCTATCCAACAGTAGGTATATCACACGTTAGGGTTGAAATGAAAAAAAAAAAACTCATTTATGTATAAGTATTTAATATAACTATATATTTGTTACAATAGTTTCATTTACAGTTAGCGCTTGTAGTTGGCCACGCCCCCATTTCCTAGGGTCCTAGTTGACTACAAAACAGTGAATGAAATCTGCCAAAAAGGCGTAAAATAATACGAAAAATAATCTATTCTTTTTTTTCTCAAAAACTATTTGTTTCCTAAAGTTTACAAATGTTTTAAGTACATAAACCTTTTCAATAAAATTCGTTTTGTCTGAAATAAAAGATTTTTATTTTTTAATAAAAAAATATGAACTTAAAATTTGACATCCAATAAAGTACAGTTTAGCCCGCCGCATCCACGTAAACAACCACTTAGGCATATCGTAAGATATTATACCCATGCGCAAGAAAAGCTGAGGGTTAGTTATCTACACTAATATAATAAAGAGATAAAATTTGTTTTTTTGTTTGTAGGAGGTAATCCCTGTAACTACTGGTCCGATTGGAAAAAATTTAGCAACAATAGAAAGCTGCTTTACTCCTGAGTGACATAGGCTATATTTTATGTACGTGGGCGAAGCCGCTGACAAAAGCTAGTGCTATAATATAGGAGCACTCCTTCACTCTATACTAATAAATATTACAATACACTACTATTCTCAGCAATTCGGCGTAAAAGGCTTGCCTATATGTATACATACACTACTTTTATACTATTATTTGGTACCTAACATCAAATATTAATTTAAGAATTTTACAGTGGTAGCCGAGTGATAACAGTAAGTAAGTAAGAGTTGCAGATGGCGGGTTCAAACCCAGCCAAGCGCATTACTTTGTGTAGTTTATTTCATCACCACTGCTCTCACAACATTGTGAGGAAACCGGCCTGTCCTAGAACCAAGAATCCACACTGGGCCCGCTTGGTGTATTATGGCCATTCCCTCTCTTACAAAGGAGGCATGTGTCCCAGCAGTGGGTGCATTGAAAAAGCTGATGTTGATGATCAAATATTAATTACCCTATTGACAGTGAGAATATGCCTGAAAGAATGCGGACAGACATTATGACAGCAGAATGTCTGGACCATTTTTCTTTCATTTTTTTGTTGTTTAAAGAAAAGAAAAAGAAAGAAAACAAAGTTTATTTGAGCGAGAGTATGGCGCATACAGTAAAAACAAAAACAACTAAACCTAATCTAATCTGTCTTTTAATAGTAGTATTTACTATGTTTAGGTATACCTCAATATATTTTTAATTTTTTTTATTTACTAGAAAAATTTTATGCATGAAAAGTTCTAGGTACCTATATGTACAAGTAGGTACCTACTACACTTTGCTATACTTTTTTGCCTTATGTGTAGGTATGTTTCATCTTTCTTAAGTCGTAAAAAATAATATACCTGTTTAGGTACAAATCTAAATGTGAACAATCTTCAAATGTCTTTTATCTAAAAGTTGTCTAAAAATGTTTTAATACAATGTTTACAATTAGCTATTTATCTAAACCGATGTTAGTTAGTGAATAACTCTTGATCTTGAAGCGAACGCCTCCGTTCATTTGGGGATCAAGTCTTCTATACGATTTAAAAAGTAAAACAACAGACCTCAAAAGATTGTTTACATACGTCTAGATAAGTTCCTCAACAGATTAAGATGAAGTTGTCTCGAACCATGAAAATCTTTAAATAATTCGTTTCTGTGCTGGATATCGATCCACATGCATGTTACTTTGGTCATTTTTTTCACTATAATTGAACAGATACGCTATTAGAACATTATTATCGGCTTTATCTACATAATAGTTAAAACGAAGTGTACCTAACCTACCTGTGTTTATTACAGCCCATAATAAAATTATCGCATAACATACAAACATTACCTACTTGTGAAAAATCCGGTTTTGCGTACAACTACGCGCTATTTATTTCCAGTAAAGAATAAGTAAAGCTAACGCTTTAATTGATTGATTTTCAGCAGAGTACTTTTTGATTTTTTTTTTAAACTCGTAAAGACCCAAGCCAACGCCGACCACAGAACATATATTTTTTTTTTCTTTTTTTGGTTCAATGGCAACTGAGCCGGTGTCGACTATTCTGCCAGAGTCAAGTGATGACGGTCGCGCCGTAAGGTAGACCGTCGACTTAGCACTTTGTGGTAAATCTGACGAGTTTGTAGTAAACTACATTTTAACATTTAAGAATTTTGATAGGATTTGGATAACTTTAGGGGAGAAGAAAGTTAGAAGGGAATGGAAGTTAATAGGGAGGGGAATTTTGATTTTGGGAAGCATTTGGTACAAATCGAAGGAGGGGGAATTCAAGGAGCATGAAAAAAAGATGTGATCTAGTGTACCATCATCAAGACCACACTCGCACAAAGCACTGTCACGGACATGAATTTTATTGAGGAATACTGGGCTGCAGCAGTGGCCGAGTCTCAGTCTGCACAAGGACGAAACAGTTTTTTTTGAAAGTTTGAGGCATTTAAAAAACCAGGGTTTCCGCTGGATGTCCGGCTGGATGCTGGCGTAGTATGCTCCCTTGAGCTTTGAAGTTGACTGCCACGCTATTGACCACGAGTTCTGCAACTTCAATTTTGCGTCCGAGCGTAAATCATAACTGTGAATCATGAAATGACTTCGATCCACCAGATTAGATGTGGCATATTTTGCCAGTGAGTCGGCGCATTCGTTGCCACATATGCCCGAATGGCTGGGCACCCAAACAATCTCAACGTTTATCCCTTTGTTATGACAGGTGTAAAGTAAGGTACGAATGTCCATAATAATTTTGCTGTGGAGTTTACTTTTTAACTGATTTTGTTCTAAGGCTTGTATGCTACTGCGAGAGTCTGAAAATATGACTGATTTTTCGATATTGTGAGCTAATATGAAATTGATGGCTTCTAGTATGCCAGTGCATTCCCCCGTAAATACTGAGGCCTCCGGAGGGCATTGGAATAAAAGAGCTATCCTGGAGTTCTGAAAATATACTGATACACCTGTACAACCAGTTGGCGATAATTTGGATGCGTCCGTATAGAACAGGTTCCAACCCTGCCAGTATCTTTTGATGGCCCGATCGAAGTCGCCTTTTACGTCTTGCGAGTTTTTGGAAATGCCTAGACCCAAAACGATGTTAGGCTTAAAGTGAATCGCCTCATAGGCAGAGGCAAAGATAGGAAGAGAAGGGTATTGACACACCGGTGCAGAGAGGTGTTTAAGCTCTCTGTACCTGTTCATCAATGGAATATTTTTATTATTCCAATAGGAAGAGTCATTAAGAGAGAGGAAGATTTGCTCCAAAATAGGAATTAAAGGGTGGGATGACAGGGAGAAAACTTTTGACAAAAAGCGATCTGCCAAGTATTGTCTACGAAGGGCAAGAGGAGGATCCGCACTTTCAACCTGAAGAGCATTTATGGAGGAGGATTTCATGGCACCGATTACGATTCTTAGGCATTTGGACTGAACAGAATCCAGACTACGTAATGCTTCTTTATTACACGGTTCAATTAGATAACTGCAATAATCTATGACGCTTCTGACTATCGCATTGTAGACCAGTTTCAGGGTATACGGATGAGCACCCCACCAAACACCAGCCAATGCTCTAAGAACCGAGATCGAGCGTTCGCATTTTTTCACAGTGATGTTGATGTGGTCCACCCCCGACAGTTTGGAATCAAGGGTGACTCCCAGGAATCTGGTACTCTCCTTAATAGGGATAGCTTGACCGTCAATGTTAATATCTACCTGAGGGACAAGACGTTTGCGAGTGAAGATAATAGCTGAACTCTTTGGAGCGCTTAGAGATAACCCATGATCTAGTAGCCAAAGGTTTAATGAGGACAAGGAAACATTTATAGATTGAGCTGCATCCTCAATGGATTTGTTACAGACCAGTAAAGCAATATCATCGGCATAGAACATATATTATACACCGTGAAAAAATGGTTGTTTTCCCACGGCAGAATGACTTGACATAAGGAGTACTTTGGAAGCATACAGTAAAAATAAAAAAATAAAAAGTATTTTTTATAAATTATTATTAAAAATATTCATCAACTCAAAAAAGCGAAAACAATAGTAACGTTTAGACTTAATTTGTAGGTACTACTAGAGTCGCATGCGCAGCACGCCGTCAAAGGACACCGATTCATTAAATATTTACACCAAAATAAGCTCTCGCACGTTGTGATACGTCATAATTAGCTTGCACTCTACAGGTTCATTTTTTGTTTTTAATATTTTATTTTTTTATCAAACGTTTGTTTTACCAAGACACTACCATTTCGCTGCGGGAAAACAACCATTAAAATTTCAGGGTGTATATAACGTGCTTTTAAAATATCTGCCAGGATTTTAATCTGGGATACTATTGTGTATATAGATTACAATAGTAAAGATAAAATATTGATAATTTGTTTTGTATTTTTTCATACAAAAAATGTTACACGTATAAATTTTGGCTCACTTATTGCATAAAACCATACCGTACACTTGATAAGCTGTTGCCGTACTGCGCCGTAAAACACCGCGCCATTCATAAACTGTTGCCATTCTTTTCAAACGCATGCCGCCTGCGCACCGGCCATTCGGTAGTCACTGCGCAGCCCCGGCCGCCCCCCCTCCCCCGCGCGCACTACCCCGCTCGCCGCACGCGCCAGCCGAGCCGACCACCCGCTCGCCAGTCGGCCCCCGCCCGCTCGGAAGTTAGTATCAGCGGATAGTGACGGGAATTTCGCGCGCGCTCTTATTAAAAATGCCTCGTAGACGTCGTAGGTATTCCAATCAACAATATCTTGAAATGGTTTTGTGCTATCGCGAGTGTAACTCCATGACATGTACGTAAGCGTGCTTACATGTGTGTGCCACGCAAAGGGGAACTTGTACAACAGTTTTGTAGATAAGTACCTAGGTAGGGAATGTGAAAATACGGTGAAATTATTGTAAATAAGATGATTAACTTTTAAACACGCCAAGTTGCTGTAATTTATCGTTATTTGATATTAATCTAAGTAAGTACCAATTGATTACGATTCTTACACTAACTTGACAGTCCAAAGCCTGTTTTAACGTGTGATGGGAAGTTTATCATCTTATTTGCGTCGGTTTTTTAGAAGAATACAGTAACTGGTAAGTAATTACACTTTTAAAACACTTCTTTGCCTGCGTATTATTGCGTACCTAGTGTATTAGATAATGACAAGCTAGTCAGCTGATTTTATTTTCATTCATAGAACAGATAGAAAGAGATAGCAGTTGTTTCATTGAAGAAGCTACACTTTGTGAACCACGTTGTGCAGAATAGAGTCAATATTTATTTAACTACTTTATTTTTTCAAATTGGATTAACGGTTCCGGGGTACGAAATCTCTTCACTATTGTAGTCTATATACACAATAGTATCCCAGATTAAAACCCTGGCAGATATTTTAAAAGCACCTTATATATACCCGCCGACGTTTGCGAATCGCGCGTGATTTCGCGCCATTCGGTTGTCAAATATGTCAAAAATAGATCAATTCCGCTTCATTGTTTTTTTAATTACCCGACTACGGCGATGCAAAAGGAGGGTTATGATATTGACCTGTATGTATGTATGTGGGTATGGATGTTCATCTGTTCCCTCGTAACTTCTAAACTACTTATCAGAATTCGACAAATGACATATCATTAGAAGCGTCTTAATTGTCCGCTGGTTATAGGCTATATGGGATTTCACAAAATCTAATGTGGCGCCCTCTAGCGGACAAAACATACGAAGTAAAAAAATAAAGTTAAGATAAATATGCCGTGTTTGGTATCATTTGAAAGCGCTTTACTTGTACATTTTGAATATATTACTAGCATTTGCTGGTGACTTTACCTGTATTCATGGGCTGAGAAATCAATGAACCCAAGATTAACCTATTTAGAACTCCAAAATATGTTAAATAAAAATAAAGTTTAAAAACTAACACCCGACTACTTAAAAACACGCTCTAAAAAGTACGAAACAAGAAAACAAGAAAGCCGTGGTCGTATGCCATAAGAATAATAAATTAAAAAAAGTGGTATACGACCACGGCTTTCTTGTTTTCTTGTTTCGTACTTTTTAGAGCGTGTTTTTAAGTAGTCGGGTGTTAGTTTTTAAACTTTATTTTTTTTGACCTCTTTTTTGTCGAGTTATCTTTTGGGTTTAGCGAATCACACCATTATCATGAAGCAAGCAACCCGCACCATTATTGATCAAAACTTGTTACGGATGGTTTAGTTGCTGTAATCGGTATTTTACAGTTTTATTGTAATGATTATTATAGACTTTCTTATAGACTTCCTAAATAAATTCTGATCCCTTAGCTTTCTTTAATATGTGTTAAAATTGTAATCTATTCTCAAACATGATAGATAATTTATTTATTTTATTACGGATAAAATTTTCTAAAGCAGGTGTAAAGAATTTTGGTACTTTTAATTTACGTTTAGACTACAAATTATATATGTAGGTTGCCATGACTTCTGTGAACCAATACGGGACGTTTTCTTTTCCGATAAATCAAAACTTATATTCATACTCATAGTTATCACTCATTCAATGCCGGCACGGGGCTTTTTAACTACGCCACACCTTAAGGTTGCCAACCGTACTCTAAAATAGAGTATTGTCCTCAATATCGTGTTGGCGTACTATATAATCTATAACACTAATAGACTACGCGTTGTGCGAAAAATACAGTTTTTACGTGCACCTCGCACATAAAAACTTGCACATGGTATTCATTGACCTCGAAAAGGCATACGACCGGGTACCTCGTGAGGTTCTGTGGTGGGCCCTTAAGGAGAAAGGTGTGCCTGGGAAGTATGTGCAGTTGATCCGATCAATGTATAGTCGCTGCAGTACACAAGTCCGGTCTGCAGCGGGCACCACTAACAACTTTAATGTGGCTGTCGGTTTACACCAAGGGTCGGCTCTTAGCCCTTACTTGTTCCTGATAACAATGGACGCTCTGACGTCGGACATTCAGGAAGAAGCTCCCTGATGTATGCTGTTTGCCAATGATATCGTGCTAGTTGCCGAGAGTGCCCTAGAGGTCCAGAGCAGATAGATAGATAGATATACTCTTTATTGTAGGTACACCATAAACAAAACTTGGTACATAAGGACACTTAAAAATTACGACGGTGTTACAATGGGCGGTCTTATCGCTAAAAGCGATTTTTTAAAGACAACCTTTGGATGGATTTGACAGAGGAGACAGATACACGGGTAGTTCGTGGCGTACTATTTACATATATACAATACATAACTAATTAAATTAATATACTTCTAAAATAATATATACGTATGTATATATATTTATATATATATATACATAATATATATACATACAGACATACAGATTGGAGGTGTGGTGGCAAAGACTGGAGAGTGTTGGCCTAAAATTGAGCAGAACTAAAACAGAGTACCTGTTCTGCGATTTTGGTGGTCTCTCTAGTCCTGTGCCCATTGCTCTCGCCGGAACACCCATACCCACCTGTTTCAATTTTCGGTACCTTGGGTCGCTTATTCAAGGGAATGGTGAGATAGACCGAGATGTGGCACATCGGATCAACTCAGGATGGATGAAATGGCGGCAGGTCACTGGAACATTTTGCGACCCACGGATGCCCCTCAAGTTGAAGGGTAAAATCTACAAGTCCGTGATAAGGCCTGTCCTACTGTATGAGTCAGAATGTTGAGCTTTGAAAAAGACGGATGAAAAGCGATTGCATGTAGCAGAGATGAGAATGTTGAGATGGATGTGTGGTGTGACAATAATGGATAAAGTGAGAAATGAGTATATTAGAGGAAGTTTGAAAGTGGCGCCAGTGACTGAAAAGTTGAAAGGGAACCGTTTGCCTTGGTATGGCCATGTAAAAAGGAGGGATGAAACGCATGTTACAAAAAAAGCCATGAGTATAAATGTGGATGGATGGAGAGGGAGAGGGAGACCAAAGAAAATATGGATGGATTGTGTGAGAAGTGATATGGAAGACAGAGGAGTTAGTGACAGCGTGAAGAGCAGGAAGATGATGATGATGATGACTAATAGACTACGCTAAAATACTCTTTTTTACAATATGTTTAAACAAATTATAGAAGGAAAACTTAGTTTACAAAGACTAAACATTTCATCGCGACTGCACTGTGGATGATAAACGCCGTCTGATGCAGAGTTCTTTCAATATTTTGGTATAACTAACCGGCATTAAAAAAGGAAGTTCTCAGTTTGTTCCGGTACGTACTTATTATTATTAGAATAATTTGACAATGGAACCGAATGGCGGAAGGTACTATTTTATCATATTTTGTCTAAATACGGGACGGCATTATCAAATACGGTGACAGTCCCGTATATAAGGGACGTATGGCAACCCTATACACATGTATAATTATATGAATTTCAGCAAAAGTATGGTATCTAAAAAAGTTCCACAAATAAGGGCGTAGGATGCACATATTGTGATATGGGTGCTATCCGTAACTGTAGCAATTACGGCCATTTTAGTTTAACTTATTGGCCGCATGCAACCTTAGAGCATGCAACGTTACTTTTTTCGACCCAGTATCATAAAGCATAACGAGAATACAAGCTAGAATTTTAATCTGTGCCACGAAGTTATTTTGACTTGGAGGGTTGTCAAGTGGCAACACATAAAACAAATGTCAAAATCGTGAACAGCGACGCCGTGTTTTAGGCTTGTTGTTTTTACAGTTTGAGTTTCTTTAGATATATAATTCAATATAGGATTGAGATCCGAATATATTTGTAACATATAACAAATATAATTGATTTATAATGGCGACTATAGGTCCGAAGAAGGATGGGGCGCCTAACATCGACTTTTTTCAATCACCGGAGTCATTAGCACAATTTGACCAAATTCGCGTTTGGTTACAAAAGAATTGCAAGAAGGTAAGTAAAATTGAAATAAAACGAATAAAATGTAACGTTTAAAACAATAGATTTAGGGTATAGTTTGTTATGAACAACTATTTTGAAGATTTATGTCAACTGTTCATTCACATCTCTCTACTCAAAACGCGATGTAAATCATGTAGTTATTTTTGTTACGTTGGTTTTACATTCTTATTTGAAATCAATATTTTTATTTAGACTATTAATGTAATTCATATTCCTTCAATATTCTATTGAGTTTCTAATTCTAACAATCTGCATTATTGTTATTTCAGCATGTGCAAACAGATCCACCTACTAAGGAAAACTTAGCTCAACTAGTAATCCAGCTCATTCAGTACCAAGAGAATAAACTAGGAAAAAATGCTTCAGACCCTCCATTTTTGAGGCTTCCGGTAAGATCACATTTTGTATTTTTTATTATTATGTATAGGCACTCCATTTGACTATTATCTGGTAAGCGATGTTGTGGCCAAAAATGGAACAAGTTTGCGTAGAAGTAACCAACTTAATAATAGGGTTACCTTATCTAGGGATTTTTGGTTTCTTCTTAGGACTGCAGCTGGATTTTGCTATCTCATGAAATCTTAGGATTTTAAGAATTTTTAATAAAATACAGCCTACCATTAAAAGTTAAACAATTTAACAAACAGTTACTCTAATTAAAATTAATCTTCATTTGTATTTCATTTTTTTGGTAAAGTGGGGTGAGGCTGCCACTGCCACCTCTCCCCTCCTTACATTGCTGTGTTTAATGTGTGAGCGAGATGAGCAAAATTATAGTTTATGCCTAACCATTTTAGTTTAACTTAACTTTAAGGTCATAGTTCAACTTACGTGCCGCGAATAATATGTCTTTACAGAACAATATTTTTAGATGGAAATCAAGCCTTTCTCTGGACTTAAATTTTTTTCATCTGGTAAACCTATTCAATCATAACTTAAAGTAGAGATCTTTAAGGTATTGGTATAGTTATCATGTAACACTCACTCAAGTGGGGTGATTTTATATTACTTCTCTTATGAAGTTACTATTTCACTAATTTGTAATTTTTTTCTGTTGCGACAGTTCACACTGCTGTGCTAACTAAAAGTGCAGCAAGGAGGTTATGGGTAGATTTTTTTAAATTAAATAACCATGCAAAGCTCATTATGAGAAATTAATTATTTCCCAAAAATGCTTCCTTATTGCGTTTTTAAATACTTGGCAATGCAACAATAATTTGTACCAAATTTTGTAATGCCCAAAATCTTTTTTCATTGGAATTGTGACTTAATCACAATTTTTTTTGCACAAAATTTAATCAAAAAAGGTACATCAAAAACTGATTAATGTAGGCCCCAGTACCTCTTTTTCAGATAAGAACATATAAATATGTATGTAATATTTTAATTAACACAAAAAGCAATTTTTTTTTAAAATTTATTTTAATTCTGTTTTATATTAACAAAAATAACAAATTCAATAATTTGCTGCATTAGCAAAAACAAACTGGTTTTCAGGCAATCCTTTCGCCCCGGTTCCTTCTATGGCAAATAAGGAGCCAGCTTCGGGTTGTGTATTAAGTTCTGCCTGTGACAGGCCCACCTTGCTGGTGGTTACAAACAGGGTGGACAGATCATGCCCACCCCACATTACTGATGTTACTTTTGCAGCTGGTAACCTGTGCTGTTCCAGTAATTTTCCAGCTCTTGAATCAATCTTGATTACCTAGAACAAAATTGTGTAATTTTTAACTTCAGACAGACTTGGTGAAACTATAAGGGTTCCTAGTTGACTACGGAACCCTACACTGATCGTGACCTGACACACTCTTGGCCGGTTTTTTTTCTATAAATCAGACAATGTCATTTAAACCATCTAGGTTTAAATGACTTTGAATTTAGAAAGCTGTATAAATGAAAAGTTCTATAGATATTTGATAAAAAAATCCAGTCATCCTGGTTTCACTGTATGTATGATCATTACCTTCCAACCGTTGAAGCAGGCAACCCATAGATTTCCATCCGAGTCAATTGTCATTCCGTCTGGGAACCCTGTCACATTGTTGGCTTGGAAACTGAACAGTGTCCTTCTGTTACCTGGAATTTCAAAAGCACAGTTGGTTATTTACGTTCATTTTTTGCTTGATCTTATGTGTATCTGTCTCACTGATGGTGACACGTATGTTGGATATTCAATCAGTACCCGTAAAAATCGTGGCAGAGTTTGCTACGAGTGGTTAAATTGTTTCTCATTTTTTGTATTGTCTTCCCATTATAGCAAGGAATATGTAACTAACATATTTGTATAACATTATTTACAATTACAATAGTGTCCATACTGTCCATCGAATATATAGCACATTCTTCTCTTCATTGCGATTTTTTACTGTAAAATATTCAATTAGGTTAATTTTTCCGAGTGACTGCCTTTTTGACAATTCGAGAGTACGTGAAAATTGTTTAACGGAAACATACTCTTCTTGTATAAAATATTCTGTTATAGTATTAGGCATTGTTTACACGTGTGCCAGGTTTTACTCAAATCCTTTATTAAGGTCCTTGGAAACGGTATAGTTTTGTAACAATTTCTTGCTGCAATTCTATAGCCGACAAGTTGCTAATTATATCGCTCAACACAAAGCAATTGTAGCAATTTAGCAGTGTATCCCGGCGATATAGCCAAGATATTTTAAACGAACGAAGGAACAAAATTCTTTAGCAATTCAATTGCAGAATCTAGCTGGACTGTATTCGGAAATATATTGCATATTTTGCTATATGTTGATCAATGGCGCATGAAAATTGTCAATAAAATAGATCAAAATGCAATTTTTTTATACATTTTACAGGGGTCTTTAAACTCTTGAGCTCCAAGCGAACAACGGCGTTCGCACACCTATTGTCTTTCTACTATGTGTCTACTATAGTATTCGTAAGAACTCTTGAGCCCCAAGCGAACAACGGCGTTCGCACACCTATTGTCTTTCTACTATGTGTCTACTATAGTATTCGTAAGAACTCTTGAGCCCCAAGCGAACAACGGCGTTCGCACACCTATTGTCTTTCTACTATGTGTCTACTATAGTATTCGTAAGAACTCTTGAGCCTCAAGCGAACAACGGCGTTCGCACACCTATTGTCTTTCTACTATGTGTCTACTATAGTATTCGTAAGAACTCTTGAGCCCCAAGCGTACAACGGCGTTCGCACACCTATTGTCTTTCTACTATGTGTCTACTATAGTATTCGTAAGAACTCTTGAGCCCCAAGCGAACAACGGCGTTCGCACACCTATTGTCTTTCTACTATGTGTCTACTATAGTATTCGTAAGAACTCTTGAGCCCCAAGCGAACAACGGCGTTCGCACACCTATTGTCTTTCTACTATGTGTCTACTATAGTATTCGTAAGAACTCTTGAGCCCCAAGCGAACAACGGCGTTCGCACACCTATTGTCTTTCTACTATGTGTCTACTATAGTATTCGTAAGAACTCTTGAGCTCCAAGCGAACAACGGCGTTCGCACACCTATTGTCTTTCTACTATGTGTCTACTATAGTATTCGTAAGAACTCTTGAGCCCCAAGCGAACAACGGCGTTCGCACACCTATTGTCTTTCTACTATGTGTCTACTATAGTATTCGTAAGAACTCTTGAGCCCCAAGCGAACAACGGCGTTCGCACACCTATTGTCTTTCTACTATGTGTCTACTATAGTATTCGTAAGAACTCTTGAGCCCCAAGCGAACAACGGCGTTCGCACACCTATTGTCTTTCTACTATGTGTCTACTATAGTATTCGTAAGAACTCTTGAGCCCCAAGCGAACAACGGCGTTCGCACACCTATTGTCTTTCTACTATGTGTCTACTATAGTATTCGTAAGAACTCTTGAGCCCCAAGCGAACAACGGCGTTCGCACACCTATTGTCTTTCTATAATGTCTAATACGGTATTCGAATTAGAGCTTTTTCCCCATATATATCAGTATGGATTACTTACGAATACTTCCTTCTTCGATATCAAAGTCGAATACATCAATGTTCCTCGTCGGGGTGTCGATGTAGAACATGAACTTGTTGTCGGCAGTCCACGCGATGCCGTTGGAGATGGTCACGGGGCGAACCTTCTCCATCGGGTTTAGGTAATTGTGCTCATCCATCATGTAGAGTGTTGCTTGATCCTTTTCCACGTTATCATTGACTTCTAGACCCATTGTACCTGTGCGTTAATAAATTAAACAAAATTATAATAGTATTGTAGGCTTTATTAATTTTTTAAAGTTTGTGTCATATCCATGTGACGCAATATCGGACGACAACATATGTTCGTAAAAAAAAAGTTACATACCAAACCAAAGCCTCCCCTTAGCATCGACTTTGCCATCGTTACACCGGTTGTCCGGCAGGCCCAAGTCCACCACACTCAGCAGTCTTAGGGAACTGTCGCCGTCAGGCGCGTCCCACGGCAGGAAGTACAGCTCCGACCTGACTGATATCAGGATCAGCTTGGGGTAGTCCTTTACTGTTACCACTAAAGACACAGGGCCATAACCTAGAATAAGAAATTAGAAAATATTATAATATATTGTAAGTCCCAGCTTCGCATGTATTGCACCAGCTGATATTAAATATAATATTGTGCATATAAAACTTCCTCTTGAATCACTCTATCTATTAAAAAAAACGCATCAAAATCTGTTGTGTAGTTTTAAAGATCTAAGCATACATAGGGACAGTCATCGGGAAGCGACTTTGTTTTGTACTATGTATGTAGTGATTACTTCTGACTAGCGAGTTGTACATAATGTTATTTGTTTTTAACATTTCGACTACCGTAATTACAGACACAATTAATTAAGACAATAGGTGTGCGGACATCGGTGTCCTCTTGGGGCTTGTTGAACTAAATTTTTAAAGTATTTGTACTCTCTCATGAAGAAATCAAGTATTCGTATTACCGTTGCTTTCACTGTAATTTTGTTAATATGGTCAACTGAATTTATATAGCTTTTGAACAAATATTTATACAGGAGTTATTCTTAGTGTGAGAAAGCGTTAAAAAACCTATCTATTTTAGAATTACAATATCGAAGAAACATACCAATTTTTAATGATATTTAATTGTTGAAAAATGTTGTGAAGTACTATCGTACATACCGATTGATTTAGAGGTGATATTGGAAGTTTCGGCATCAAATCTGTACACCTGCTGGGCATGTATGTCGACCCAATAAAGTGCGTTCTCTGCTGTTGACCAGTGGGGGCCCTCGAAGTGAGTGCCGCCCCTCTGGACCTGGTTTTATTATAAAAAAAAAAATAGTTAATAATAATCGTGATTTATAAATGAAATAATAATTCATACCACGAAGGAGATGGCGGGACGACCTGGATGTCTTCCTTGGGAATTGGATTTATCTTTAAGAGTAACCGAGATAACTGGAAAAAATGGAGGGAGGTCAAGATAAAAAATCATTCAATTTATTCCATCAATGATAATGAAAATAAAATAAAAGATAATTAATATCTTTTATTTTATTTTTTTATGGCAGCGTTTTTTCAACCAAAAGACGTCCATTGTTGGACATAGGCCTCCATCTGCATCTCTCATTCACCGCATTCCCGCGAGTCTCGTCAGGTCATCGGTCATTATACTCATTATGTATTTAATCACTAGCAATTGAAGTTACTGCAAAATGATGATATTAAAATTACCTATCATCCAAATGTGTAGTAGTACTAAAAGCCACATTAGTAGGGGTTTTAATATATTGATATTATAGTTATAAAATCTAGACAAACGTAAATAAAAATTAGCGTGTAATTCTAATAATAAAAAGAAGCAATAAACTACTATTATTGCATTTATAATAGACTAGCTTCTGGCCGCGACTTCGTCCGCGGAAAATTTGTGAGACAAAGGTTGTAATAGTTGTAATAGCATGTAATGGTTAATATCCATGTTATATAAATAATTTATAATTTAGCCTATGTCACTCAGGAGTAAAGCAGCTTTCTATTATAGCTTCAATTTTTCCAATCGAACCATTAGTTCCAGAGATTACCTCCTACAAACAAAAAAATAAAAAAACAAACTTTACCTCTTTATTATATTAGTGTAGATTATATCCATAGATATAATTATTTAGTAAATCATTCGTACCTAACAAGTTTTTACATTTCGACGGCTTCAACCTCGGGTATGCAATTTTAGTTAATTTTATTTTATTGTGAAAAGTGAGTTTGTAACGCACAATCTTGTGTCACGCAATTTTTTTTTCGGTTCATGTAGCTGCATCTGAGACGTTGACAGCATACCTCTTAACTGCTCTCAACTCGTGATAACTTCAAGAAGGCACTTCAAAGTTTTTTGTGTCTACTAAAAAGTTACATATTTTGCAGTTACGAGGTATTCACTATAAGCCATCGATTTTGATAATTAAATAGCGTCCAAAAACTAGCAGCAGAAATAAAAACTAAATTCACATACATAATTAAGAAAACTACTTACATTTTTAATAAGCGGAGTAGGTGCTCTGTATGCAAAACACTTCACTACTAAAACTGTCAGGATTAATTCTCTTAATAACATCATTTTTCGTGGTATAAACGAACTAACTGTACGTTTGACACTCGCGGCGTCTCGAGCGACTGTCTCCCACCGCAAGCTAAGAATCTGTAACCGGTCACTGGTGATCTTGAGCTCTCTAGCAAGTGAACGTATCAACACAATACCTATACTACACTACCTCTACGCGCGCTTATACTATCATCATTATAAATGTATATTAATTGTATGTTTATCGAATGTAAACAGATTTTTTGTACTAAAAAACCTACTACTTGGAAATATATACTTGCTCTAAAAGAAGCTTGTAGATATTTTGTAACTTATTACAGTACAAAATACTGGTGTGGATTATTAATGAAATTAAATAAACCCATCCTATATTTTTTTTATGTTTACAAAATAATTCCAAATTTTCAAAAGAGGATCTCGTGTCAACAAATCAATTATTGACATGTTCCACAGATTGAGATAGATAGTGGGTGAACAGAATTACAAAGCTAGATATCATTTATATTTAAAACTAGCTTTTGCCCGCGGCTTCGCTCCCGGCAACAGATTATTCTACTCTACCCTACCCTACCCTACCCTACTCTACCTTACTCTACCCAACTATAACCTATTTTTTTTTTCATAAGAACCTTCTTCTGACTGTAACAAACACAACAAAAAAAAGAATTAGCGAAATCGGTTCTGCCATTCTCGAGTTTTGCGCTTACCAACACATTTTGCGATTCATTTTTATATATAAAGATAAAAAAAAAATATTAAAGAAATCAGAAAGGTTTATTTTAAAAAGTACATTTATAGCCACTTTTGAATTGTCAAAATCGCGGTTAGTCAAAAAAATTGAAGTTAAATTGCACGAATAATTTTGATATTATGATGAATCATAAGAATGTCCACGTGATCGGTCAATAACATCCTTTTGAATGTCTATGATCTTCCCTTCAACTTTTATTGCAGTTAATTAGGTGAGGAAGGCCGCGACTCCGATATTCTGTCACGGCTCAAAACACACAATTCCGCGGAAGTGTGACCTCAGGCAAGGCCTTTAACCATTATGTGAAATCTTAGGAAATTTCTTTAGCTCCTTTTTTCTTTATTTCTAAATTGTTTGATACTGTAAAGATAGGTACTGTGGTGCCTGCGAAGAGATCACATGACTTATTACCTAACGGACTGGCGTGCTAGATGTTTCGAAGGATGTTGGCAGCTGTATAATAGGTTTATTGGGTGATATTTTGATATGTAATGACATAAGCTTATAACATACGAAAATATAAACGATTACTTCGGCTGCGAAACAGGGCGGGTTTTGTAATTGGATGATTTTTACCCACCCTAAAAATGGTGCGTTAAGTTAGACTGGGAGCTTTTCCCAACATAAAAGGGATACCTAACGCATCTGGGGCAAATACAGATGATAATTTTCTGTCCCCAACGGGTACAAACGGGATCCTATTACTATCACTCTGCTGTCCGTCTGTCTGTCACATAAACCGTGATACCTAGATAGTTGATATGTTCACAGATTATGTATTTCTATAGCCACTATAACAACAACCCAATACAATAGTATTTTTTTTAATTTTTTTGCTACAGACCGTATGGAACCCTTCGTGTGTGAGTCCGACTCGCGCTTGCCGGTTTTTATAAGGACTTATAAAAACCGGCCTAATGCATCCAGGAAGTTTATCAAGAAAAAGGAAAAATATGGCAAACATTATGCTAGCAGAAACAATTTACAGTTAATAAGTTTCTGTAGCCTTTCCACTGGCGGCAACTGATATCAATAATACATCCGACATGTGACACATCCTGCCGTGTAAACTGTCTCGTCTAATCAACATTACTTCCTTCTTACAATGGCTAATTATTTTGCCCTTACTGCATCACTTAGTTTCCCTTTAAACATTCACTTTCAATTGTTACAAAATGAATATTGCCAACAGTAATTATGGTGTTGCAGATTGTGCAAACTATGAAGTAGACCCTTTACGATTTTAAATAGCCACAAATATTAGTTAGGAGTAATCCAATGTGGATTTTTTTTTTCCAGAAAGTTATAAAACTGATAGCATTGTGTAATTTGTGGAAACAAAAAAAAAGATAAAATGTATATTAAGATTACCTATAATTAAGACATTGAAATGTTTTCGAAAATACCGATTGTAAAAAAAAAATTAAAACAAAAAATCTTATCCTGGTCAATAACGGCTTTTTTATCAGTCACTCCTTTCTGTTATTTAAGAAACAGTTCTAGAATTTTTAAAATATTTTTTTCGTATCCAACTTAAACCCCGATTGTTTCAAACTAGCGACCCGCCTCAGCTTCGCACGGGTGCAATGGTGATATTAAATGTGTGTGTTTATCAGCGTTGCGACGTAAAACTATTGTACATAAATATATCGGAAGTATTTAAATCTTAATATATTAGTATCAGTCCTCGTGACGTTTGGTTGTGTGGTTGGAAGTCAGATCGCCAAGAAAGAAATAGCAAAGAGGCAAGCGAAGAGAATAGGTTGGTAGTATATAATCTTAGTCTGCCTCTTTGGCTCTAGTCTCATGCACACTCACCTCTCGCATGTCAACCCCAATACGAAACTAAATCGTAAATGTACTCAAGCCGGAGTCTAATCAAAAGTGCCCAATGCCCTTTTAGGTTAAAACATGACTTATTAAATTAATAAGATTACTGATATAATTTATAAAGAACTTGAGGATTTTATAAAAAATCAATACAACAAATATGTTGTAATTTGATTTCACTCCTCAAACTCTAAATAAGTTATTTCAAATAGACCATTTACAGGCACTTTAGAATTTTCAAAATTGAAACTAATTTGCAAGTTTCCTAAAACGATTGTTATTATTTATTTATAATACTAAGTCGTATGGAATTTCTTTGCTTATCATAAAAATAACTTTATCGACACAAATAGAATGTAGGGAGGGAGATTAATTAAAATTAAAGCAGAAAAAAAAGGTGGAAACTGGCACATCGATTGAAGTCGTTTAGCGATTTTCACAAAGGACGATGTAAATAATAATTATAATTATTTATTGTCATGAAACCCAGGCAGGTCCGGCCTTGACTCTATAATACTAGACAGTAAATAAAAATAGACATTATTATGTCATAATAAACTAAACAATGGAAATTTAATACATTTTATTCAAGAACGAACATAATTAAAATTATTTTACTTTGATAAGGAAAAGATTAACAGCAGACATGTGATATACCAGTATCCATATTAAACTGTAGTATAATTTTGCAATGCCAAATGGCCCATTGTCTGACAATCGCCACTTGTTGCCCAACATGGTCTACAATGAAGTATTTTAAGCAACGGAATGGTGTCTCTGACCATGAACTTGACGTGGGGCTTAAATTGGTTAGAAGCACGCGTTGCAATCTAGTTGATCTATCATAAAATAAATGGATATTGTTATTATGAAGTGTTGTTATGGCTGCCGTAGGCGCGGGCTTGCAGACGGCGAGCAATAGGGTAGCTTGCCTTTCGGCCGTCAGGACCAACCTCAGTCGTCGACGGCGCGCACTGTTCCCGCGTGCCTCTAGGAGTTGTCAGTAACCGTAGGTACCCTGCAGAAGGGTCAAAGCCAACTAGGGTCAAGGGCTCGTGTTTGAAAGGAAAGCTCTGGTTCTAGTATGTATGGCAATTTAGGAACGGGGTAGCTTGTTTAGTCCGTAAGAGTCTGACACTGTTTCGCGCTCCGCGCAAGGGCGAGGTTCGTCATTGGATGATTTTTAACCACCATAAAAAAAGTGTTGTTACTATTGCAAACGAAAAGAGCCTCAGTCATTTGACTTGTATCTCGGGCTCTCGGCTCATTTCGCCGGAGGGTAATGTGGAGGTTTAAAGACATTACTTTCCGTCTCTCTTTCCTCGAAGGGTATGAAAATTCTGTAGTAGAATTAAAAGGGAATAAAATAAATGACTCGCATTCGCCATCTGACATGACATGAATTGTCATCTCTCATAACAACGTAGGGACTCTGTAAAAGGGTTGAAGCCTATTCGGGCCCAGGGTCTCTTTCTGAAAGGAAGGCTTGGCCCCAGTGCGAAAGGCAAAGAAAGAACGGGTTGGGGTGTTTAGTCAGTAAGAGTTTGACACTGTTTCCTGCTCTGCCCAAGAGCGGGATTCGTCATAGGATGAATTTTGACCACCATAAAAAAAAAAAATCCCTCATAACAGTATTTTTTGTTGTGAGCTAAATCGTTGAGCTCCTTAATGTTTTAAGGTTAGCTACACGATATTTCAAAGTAATGTTTGCATGTGTGGTCAGGTCCATTCAAATTAACTTTCACGCAGGCACGTAGTATAATGAAGTGAATTTGTTTATGTTTTCAGATGAAAGCGTTCATGGATATGAAACCGGGCGGGTCCCTGTGCACGGTGCTCGCCACCATGTTCCGCTTCAAGTCGGAGCAGCGGTGGCGCAAGTTCGACTTCCAGGTCGGTAAGGTATGCACTGCCCCGCACGCCGCCTCGCTCACCGCCGCCCGCAGACCCGCTGCCCCGCAGACCTTGCCCCGCACACCGCGGCTCTATAACAATGCATCACTTGGCATGTGACGACATGCGTCTGATTATACCCTTATTACCTTGTTTATGACAATAGGTTTGACCCACTCTGATTAAATATGGATACCTGACAAATAATTGCACTGTCTAGACAAGTCCACTCAAGTCTATTTGGTGGTTTTTTCAAAAGACCACCTCAGACATAAATCTTAATGATTCCTGTATGACACAACCATTACATTTATGGTATAGTATAAGAGATCTATAACTTTATTCTCAAAGTAGTCGGCAAGTACACAGAGAACTCATATAAGAAATTTAATTCTATGACAAATTTGCTATTTCAAAAAAGGTAGGTAAAATATGAGTATAGTGGAAGGGTAGGCCTTAGCTGCATAGTAATACAGCTAAGGCCTACCCTTAAATTCTTGAGCCCCGAGCGAATGCCGCCGTTCGTACGCCTATTGTTTTTCTATTATGGTATTCGAAAGGTTAAAAAAATATATGCGTGATATTTAATCGTTCCAACTTAAATTGACAACAATTTTATAATTGTCTAAATAAAAAAACACCCCGTTTGATTTTCAACCGTTTGCTTCAGGCCTAGTTTAGTTGGAAGAATCCAACAGGGCATATATTTTAGGTTTTGCTTAGGAACTGCTTAGTGTTATTGCTAACGGGCGGTATGCTACTATGCCCAGCCTTAAAAAGAACAGGTAATTAACTAAGTCAGTGTGCAAAACATCTTTAATTGTCACATTTGTCTTGAAACATAAAGATCTATTGTCAGCTTCCAAATGCGAACTGAATCGTGACTTGACTATAAAGATAAAAATTAACAGGTGTAAAAATAAATTGACTACTGATAATTGAATATTTTCTGCCTTTTTCATTATATGTCAGACGCGTGTTGTCACTAGTTCAAATGCACGAAATGAAATGAGGGTATTATATTAACATGAAGGTATAATTTAGAAATATTAGAAACAAAAACGATATTTTAATTGCCTTTTAATTTTATTATTTTTCTTTTTTACGTTAATTACCTATATGAATAAGCTCCCTTACTTCAATAATAGAACTTGTTTTATGTGAGAGCAACTTTAAATGCACAATTTATGAGAAACTTCCTGTAGTGATGTGTTGTTATTGATCACATTTTTCCTAGATCACACACACGGGGTCTTAGAGTAACACTTGATGGAATCTCTTGCTTGAAGGTAGCAGTTCCCAATTTATCTCATTCTATGTACCATTTCATGCAAGGGTCATTTTGTGCAGAAGACTTGTCTGGGATTATTGAACTGGTTGAAACTGTGTGTAAATAATGGGCACTTCCAATAACACCTATTTGTGTGTGTTTGTGTGATTAATAACCTTTAACTCTATGTTATGTCACTAATACAATGTGGGATGTCGATTGTTGAATCACCTTTACTGTCTGTATTGCATGTGTTTATTGTATTTTCATTCTAAAAATCTTGGGAATACTTTTATGAATATTTTGTTTTTTAGTATTAGTTGGCATATTTTTAAGTAACTTAATGTGGAAAATAATTCTTTTCTTCATTGCATTTAGTTCATTTCTTGATGAGTAGTAATTATAAAAGAAAAAAAAAATTCAGTTGTTAAACTTGTTCATTTCGATGAAGAACATAATGAATAAATTAGAAGATGTAGCTAACGGTGTTAAAACATTCAATGCAAAGTCGAAATCTGGATACCCTTGCTGACAAAGCAATATTGGGCGAAAAAAAAAATATGGTAAAATAGTATCAATTTCGATTTTGCGTATGGTCTTCTTACACCTCTTGTACAAATGCTTTAACTTTGCTGTTCTAAATTCATCATCTAACGCTAAAATTGTCTCTGTCCCCTCCCCCCGCTCCCACATTTTCAGAACCCCTCGCGCAAAGACCTGAACGTGCAGATGATGATGGAGATCGAGTCGTCGCTGCTCGGCGCTGACATCATCCGCTCGCCATGCGTCTTCATCCGACCGGAGGTTGATAAAGCTACCGCTAATAAAATCAAGGATATCGTTGTCAATCATCAGGGAGAGATATGCGGTAAATATATCAGTTTTATAATCTATATATATATATATATAAAAGGAGAAACTGACTGACTGACATATCAACGCACAGCCAAAACTACTGGGATCAAGAGCGTGACAACTTGCACAAGGCTTCCTTTTATGATGTAGGTGAACACAATGGTCAAAATTCAGCTCTTAAACGGATGTTATGGGGGCCTAAAGTTTGTATGGAGGTAATAGCTTTGTTGGATTAATAGTTTCTGAGATTTCGTGATTAATCAGTGAATAACATTTCGCTTTTAAATGTAAAGATTTCTTACTCGTATTTTAGAAGATGAAGAGGAAGCGACGCACATCGTGTACCCCACAGTGGACCCGCTAGAGGAGGAGTACGCGCGGCCGGTGTTCCGGCGAGGCAACCACGTGCTGGTGCACTGGTACTACCTGCCCGACAGTCACGACACCTGGGCGCAGGCTGATCTGCCGGTGCGTATGTGATAACTATACTTATTACTACTAGGTAATAAAGACGCTGTTGCTGTCAAATGCCAAGTTGTTCGATTAGATTTGCGCAAATAAACTCTTCTTCTTTCTTTCTTTCTTCTGTTTAATCATGTTATAATAACATCTCAAACGCGTAAATTTAATTTTGCGAGATTATACCGATTGCAAGAATACTAAGGTTACCGATATAGACACTAAAATCGATAACCTTAAATTGCAATAAGGTGGGTAGAAGGGTGTACATTGCCCGCAGAACAGATGGACGATGGGGCCGAAAGGTTCTGGAGTAGCGATTGTGTACTGAAAGACGCGGCGTTGGAAGGCCTTCCTCAGGGTGGATTGTTAGCCCAGAGACGGTTGCGGAATACACTTAGGGGAAGTCTATGCCCAAAAGTGGAAGTCTTTCAGCTGAAATGATGATCATACTCAACGTGGCATTATCTGTTACGCTATTTTAAGGGGGAGGAGCTATCAACAATGCGCAAATACAAAGTTTTTCTTTCTTTTTTTTTCAAGTTAGATAACGTGTTCCCTTTTCCGCAAGGTAATCATCGTGGCATTGACTGTTACCTTCATAATACGGTTACAAATTAGAATGTAACATGACGGCCAAAAGAATCTTCCTCCGAATGAAGAAGAAATAAGCATAATTTTATGGGTTAATCGATAAAATATTTGTGTATTGTAGGTGGAAGTGCCCGAGACAGTGAGCTGGGACTGCAACCGCGCCGAGCCGTGGCGCGTGTCGGCGTCGTGGGCGCTCGACCTGCCGCAGTACAACGAGTGGATGAACGAGGAGGACTACGAGCTCGACGCCAACGGCAAGAAGAAGGTAACATCCTCTAGTCTCACTCTACTCTATGACACATGGAACAGATATGGCCAGCCATCTATGGCGCCATAAAAGGAAGGCTCTAGCCCTGGTATGTATTGCGATGTAGGAACGGGGTAGGTTGTTTAGTCAGTAAGAGTCTTGTAATATCTGTGAATAATCGGAGATTCAAAGAAAAACGGGCATTTGTTATATGGTTTATTGCGGACTGACAGCAGCCGTCAACAACTACCACAGATAGATAATGTACATACATTACAAGTCTGACACTTGTTTTCCGCTCCGCCCAAGAGCGGGACTCGTCATTGGATGATTTTTACCTACCATAAAAAAAGCCATCTATGGCGCCATACAAGAACTACAAGAATCCTGCATCGTGCAATGAAAGTTCTCCACGCGATTTGAACATATATGACGGCCCGAACATTTAACGGAGGTTTGCGGGACTTTAATCTCTCTGTTCCACTTACCTCCAAAGCCAGCCTATTTTAATTTTAGCTTGCAGACTCGCTTTAATTTTCCAGATAATTTTATAAAGAATGATCATTTTGCAGCGAGAACTTATTCTATTACTAAAATGTCATTATATTACTGTTACTGTTTTTTCTATTACGGTAAATCTGTATGTTGCAAGAGCAACAAAGTGAATTTTGACTCATAACATGTGTATTCTAGGTGCACAAACTACGTCTCTCGGTGGACGATTTGATCCCGGGCGCGGAGCCGTCCAGCAAGTCTAAGAAGGGCAGCAAGAGGAAGCGCTCGCCCTCGCCGCCGCCACAGAAACATGGCAAGAGAAAGAGGTATGAATAATGTTATAAAACAACATGCCTGTATTTTGCGGGGATACCGCACGGTGTCCCGCGAGGCGGCGAGCCTCCTTGCTGGCCTACCACCATGGGATTTGGAGGCAACAGTCCTTGCACGCATGCACGACCAGCGCGTGGACATGCAACGCCGGGGCGAAGATCCGCTGCCTGAACATGTCGAGGCGTGGCGGAAGGAGCTCCGGCGGGATCTCATGGTGAAGTGGAAACAGCGACTGTCGCAACCCAGCACCGTAATCTCAGCGGTAGTGCCCCTCTTTGAGGCGTGGCTGGATAGACCTCACGGCGTCCTCACCTTCCGCATGACGCAGGTTCTCACCGGACATGGGAAGTTCGGGAGATTCCTGCACCGGATTCGTGCGGAAGAGACGTCCGGGTGTCGCCACTGTGAGGCGAGCCCGGAGGACACGGTGGAGCACACGGTGGAGGTGTGCCCTGCTTGGGAAGAGCATCGCCGTGTCCTCGTGGGGGTGATCGGCGGCGGCGACCTCTCGCGCCGGGCCCTGGTTCAGGCCATGGTCCGCAGCGAAGAGGAATGGGAGGCGGTCGCCTCCTTCTGCGAAGCAGTAATGCTCGTAAAGGAGGAGGCCGACCGCATAAGGCAAAGGCAACAGCGCCCTCGCCGTAGCCGTCGCCGCCGCGATCCTGCCGATATCCGGCCACCGTAGACACTGGCTCGCGGACGGTGAGCAATGGGTAGCTCGCCGTCCGGTCGTCTGGTCAGACCGAGTCCAAGTCGTCAACGGCGCGCACCGTTCCCGCGTGCCTCAAGGAGTTGTCAGCAAACTGCAGGGGCCCTTCAGGGTCGAAGCCTCCTGGAGCCTAGAGGGTGGTGAAAACTGTTACCTCGACTCCAGGAATAAGGCAAGGAAGGTACGGGGTAGGTTTTTTAGTCAGTAAGAGTCTGACACTGGTCTCCCGCTCCGCCCAAGAGCGGGTTTCATCATTGGATGATTTTCACCTACCATAAAAAAAAACATGCCTGTATTTTAATTGTTACATTCAACAATTTACTTATATTTTTCAGAAAAACATCAAACATAATGTTACGAACGTGAGTAATCAAATGCCGGTTTACTAATAGAGAGATTTATTTTTCCACAAACAAAACACAAATTTAGTCCAATCGCCAATAAACCACTTCGTAATGCACTCTAGAGATCCGTAAGAATATCGCTTAGGTCGTCGTATGGATGAAAACGTTCTTCACTTGACTTGGGTATTCGCACTTGATCGCAGTCGAAATCAAACTGACTCCCGTCCGGCCAGCGAACACGTATTTATACTCAGAGCCAAGAAAATTCTAGTTACCGAAGGTTCGAGGCCACACCGGAACAATACCGAACAATAAACATTATTTTTATTACCTACCGGTATGTACCTACTCGGCCCCACGACTCATACGAATTTCGACTCTATGGTACAAGACGGAAGGTACAAATTCCTTTACCAGGTTATTTAAGTACCTACAAAAGTTCTCAGAATTATTGAGTACCTACTTATACGTGGCGGATTTTTCTAGAATTTGCTAGGCCCTGGTACGTACTTCTATTCTGGAGGTTTCGACTAGCAATGCGTTTTAATTATTCGGTGATACTCTTGACTTTGTTGAAGAAACGACGTGTTCTATTTCCACGGCGTAACAGTGCCCCCCTCTTAGTCATGCTCGTCCCGAGCATCATTAGATCCATGATACGGCGCCAATCTATCCACGTGGACTACCTTAGGCTTCCCTCTTAGTCCTTTCTTGATGCGATAGGTCACGTCGTTAATCCTTTTCATCACGGTGTAAGGTCCCTCCCATCGAGCTTGAAGTTTCGGCGACTTCCCTTTTCGTCGGAGCGGGTTGTGGAGCCAGACTAGTGCACCTTCTTCAAATCCCTTGGTGTTGGCATTACGGTCGTACCTAGTTTTCATTTTGGAGCTGGTGTTCATGCTATTCTCACGTACTCGTTTATGCACTTCGTCCAATTGATCTCGAAGGTCACTGACATAGTCCGTAACTGGCTTGGTCTTGTCAGGTGGCACGCCAGTTATAGCATCGACTGGAAGTCTCATCTCTCTGCCGAAATTCACTCTTGCTGGAGTATGTCCGGTGCTATCATGCACTGCTGATCGATAAGACATCAGAAATAGGGGAATATACCGGTCCCAGTCCTTCTGATGGTCATCGACAACCTTAGCCAGGTGATTCTCCAAGGTTTGGTTAAATCTTTCCACCATTCCGTCCGACTGTGGATGCGCAGGTGTTGTGCGTGTTTTGTAAATCCCCAGAAGGGTACACATTTCCTGGAACAGCGCAGATTCGAAGTTTCGGCCTTGATCGGAATGGATCTCCAAAGGTACGCCATACCGACACACTACTTCTTCAACCACCTTCTTTGCCACTGTCGTCGCTTCCTGGTTGGGTATGGCGAAAACTTCGGGCCACTTTGTGAAATAGTCCTGGATCACCACTATGTATTTGTTTCCGTCATTTGTAATTGGAAATGGTCCAGCGACGTCGATGGCAATTCGTTCCCAAGGGGCTCCCACGTTGTACAGCTGAAGTTTGCCCCTGCTTCTAGTCTGTGGTCCTTTCACAGATGCACACGCTGTACATTTCCGACACCATTGCTCTATGTCATCTCTACAATTGAGCCAGTAATACCGCTGTCTCACTTTCAGTAGAGTTTTCTTAATCCCCAGGTGTCCACCAGAAGCACCATCGTGTATTTCCTGTAGCAGGGGGACCACTTCACTTCGTGGTACTATCACTTGTGTGGTTACCTCCTTGCCATCATTCGACTCCCATTTCCTACAGAGCACGTCATTTTCTAGGACTAAACTGTCCCACTGCGCCCAGTAGCTCTTTGTGACGGGACTAAGTGATGATACTTCACTCCATTGGGGCCTAGCTCCATTACGCATCCAATCCAGTAACGGTCGAATATCGTCATCTTCCTCCTGTGATTTCTTGAAGTTGCCCTCTGTTCTAATCAAGTTCACGTGTTCTCGGGCTTCGTTCTGCTGGCAGTGTCTGCAGTCTTCATCACACGGACGTCGTGACAGGGCATCAGCATTGTTATGCCCTTTTCCACTCCGATGTTCCGTCACAAAATTGAACTCCTGCAACTGCTCGAGCCATCTTGCAACCTGACCCTCCGGGTTTTTAAACTGTAGCAGCCATTTCAATGCAGCGTGGTCGGTCCTCAACGTAAACTGCCTCCCTATGAGGTACTTATGGAAGTGCTGCAAGGTTTTTACTACAGCCAGCAGTTCTCGTCGAGTAACGCAGTAGTTCCTCTCAGGCTTTGAAAGTGCCTTACTGAAGTAAGCGATCACGATCTGTCGGTCACCTTGCACCTGTGACAATACGCCACCAATTCCCGTATTGCTGGCATCAGTGTCAACGACAAATCTTCCATCTCTGCTCGGATACCCCAGTATTGGTGCTTCACATAGTCGCTGCTTCAGCTCGTTGAACGCTGACTCACAGTTGTTGTCCCAGATAAATTCTCTTTTGTCCTCAGTCAGTTGATGCAGAGGTTTTGCAATGTCCGAAAAACTCATAACAAACCTTCTGTAGTATGTGCATAGCCCTAGAAATGCACGTACTTCTGTTTTGTTCTTCGGAACTGGCCACTGTTGCACAGCCTTTATCTTCTCAGGGTCGGTTCTCACTCCGTCGGCGGAAATCACATGTCCTAAGTAGCTGACCTCCTTCTTGAACAGGGCACACTTCTTTGGGCTTAGTTTTAGGTTAGCCCCTCGTATCCTGGTGAACACTTTTTCCATGTTCCTAAGGTTTTCCTTAAAAGTGCGGCCCATTATAATGACGTCATCCAAATATACTAGACAGACGTCACCAAGAAGACCAACCATGACTCGTTCCATGAGGCGTTCAAAGGTTGCTGGAGCATTGCACAACCCAAAAGGCATGACGTTAAATTGCCACAGGCCATTGCCAATGCCCGTACTGAACGCTGTCTTTTCTTTATCCTTCTCGCTGATTTCCACTTGCCAGTAGCCACTTTTCAAATCAATGGTTGAAAACCACCTCATACCACTGAGCATATCCAGCGTATCGTCGATCCTCGGCAAGGGGTAACTGTCCTTCTTCGTCACATTATTCAGCATTCTGTAGTCGACACAGAATCTTGTACTGCCGTCCTTTTTCTTCACAAGAACGACAGGAGAAGACCATGGGCTCGTAGAAGGTTCAATTATTCCACTATCAGCCATGTCCTTTACCATTTCTGCCACTTCAGTTTCTTTAGCCCAGGGTATGCGGCGCGGTCTCTGTTTAATTGGTCTAGCATCACCTGTGTCTATTTCATGCTTGACAAGACCTGTTCTTCCGCAGTCCTTTCCCGTTGCAAAAATATCCTGAAACCGTAGCAGAAATTCCCTGGCTTGCTGTAGTTCTGAGGTCGACAAATTCTTCTTAGAACTTTCCAGAAGTTGCTGGATGTGATCAGGTTCATCTCTCGTTGAGTCCTGCTTCACTGGAAATGTGTTGATTTGGCGGAGATACTTCACTTCTTCACATCTCCCAACAACACTGTTTTTCTTCAAGTGGACCTCCTTTTTCCCAAGGTTTACAATTCGCACTTTAGATTTCCCTTTCGTCATTACCAATGTCCTCGCAGTGATGAGTTCCGGATGCCGGCCAGTATCCTCAACTATTACGCATCTTTGTTGCCTGATTTTCTTAGGAAATTTTACTTCAACTAAAGTTTCTGTTCTCGGAGCCAATGTAGTATCTTTCACACAATAGAGGTTACATGTGTTGACTCCTCGCAGGAACACTTCTTGGTCTGGGAACTTCAATACTCCCCTATCAATATCTAAAACACATCGGTACTTCTGCAAGAAGTCCAGACCCAGAATGCAATCATCGGTAATATTCGCAATCAAAACAGAATGGGTGTACACTTGATCACCGATTTTTAACTCTATATCTGTATCACCGAGGACGGAGACTGGCTGGCCGGTTGCTGTCTGAAGTCGGCAGGATGGAGACTTTCTTTGCCACAAGATCGTGCGTTTCAGCAACTCAGGTCTTATAATAGTCCGTGACGCCCCGGTGTCAACGGTGAAATTGCAAGTACGTTCATTCAGTATTCCTTCGATGGTCAAACTATTTCCGGTGTGGACTTGATTGATAGTGATGACTGGGGCCTTTACTTGACCCACCGGCACGCACCCCGCGGCCCTAGCGACATTAAGTTTTATCGTCTTCTCGTTAACTTGGGTTGCGGAGTCCACACTTGCCCTCTTCCTCTTGGGACAATCAGTACGAATGTGCCCTTTTTCTCTGCACTCGTAACACGTCGGAATATAGCGGGACGTTGCCGAAGAAGAAACCACCCCTTCTCGGTTACGCGGCTGCACTGAAGGCGAAACTACTACTTCTCGAACTCTGTGCGTGCGTGAATCCTGGCGTACGGCTTCTACTTCCAAAGCGTGAGCCATTGCACTTTTCAGAGTTTGGTGGTGTCCGAGTCGCACCGTAGCTCTCACATCTGTGTCCCGTAGTCCGTCGATGAATGCCTGCACCAGATATACTTCCACGGTCTCCGGTGTCATCGACACGTATGCGCGCCGCACCAGCCGTTCAACCTCGACACCCCACTGTTGGAGGCTCTCCTTGGGCTTTTGTATTCTCTCGCGAAGCTGCGCGCGGAATACGTGCTCGAGGTGCTTGTCACCGTAGCGGGTGTCTAACCCTTCCATTAGACGCTCCAAGGTCCTACCGTCCGAAGGAAGGTTCTCTAGGACCAGTAGGGCGTCCCCACGTAGAGCTAAGGTTAACGCCGCGAAAGACTGCTCATCATCCCAGCGGTTTGTCTTCACCAACGTTTCGAATTGGTATTTGAAGGCAGTCCATGACGACGTGCCGTCAAAACGTGGCACATCAAACTTTGCGGCCGACGTACAGTGGGTGTGCGATGATGAACCAACGGCAACGGGTTCGCGTGCTTGGAGCTTGACGATTTTTTGATTCATGTCGTCAAATCTCATTTCCAAACTATCGGTTCGGGCGGATACCTCCTTGACCTCTAAGGTGAGGTTCTTTACTTTCTCGCCCAACGTGACGAGACCGTGATCGATTTTCTCGAGGATAAGGTTCTGCTTAGCCTCTTGATCGCGGCGAGCTTCTTCCTGGTTAGCCGCGATTAGGTCCTGGAGCTGGCGCTGGTTAGCTTCCTGTTCGCGGCGAGCGGCTTCCTGTTCGCGACGAGCGGCTTCCTGTTCGCGGCGAGCGGCTTCCATACTAGCTTGCATGGCGGCCAACACTGCAGCTAGGTTAATTTCCGAGGAAGGTCCTGTCGGCGCCTCAGCAGCTGCTGTTGCTCCCATACTGTCCTGATCTTCTTCCTCCAGACGGTGGCGCGCAGCATCCATCTCCGTTTGTCTCCTTGTTCGTGGTCGTTGTTCGTCGTCTCTCTGTAGTAATGGCATCTCACTTCTGACACCAGTTGTTACGAACGTGAGTAATCAAATGCCGGTTTACTAATAGAGAGATTTATTTTTCCACAAACAAAACACAAATTTAGTCCAATCGCCAATAAACCACTTCGTAATGCACTCTAGAGATCCGTAAGAATATCGCTTAGGTCGTCGTATGGATGAAAACGTTCTTCACTTGACTTGGGTATTCGCACTTGATCGCAGTCGAAATCAAACTGACTCCCGTCCGGCCAGCGAACACGTATTTATACTCAGAGCCAAGAAAATTCTAGTTACCGAAGGTTCGAGGCCACACCGGAACAATACCGAACAATAAACATTATTTTTATTACCTACCGGTATGTACCTACTCGGCCCCACGACTCATACGAATTTCGACTCTATGGTACAAGACGGAAGGTACAAATTCCTTTACCAGGTTATTTAAGTACCTACAAAAGTTCTCAGAATTATTGAGTACCTACTTATACGTGGCGGATTTTTCTAGAATTTGCTAGGCCCTGGTACGTACTTCTATTCTGGAGGTTTCGACTAGCAATGCGTTTTAATTATTCGGTGATACTCTTGACTTTGTTGAAGAAACGACGTGTTCTATTTCCACGGCGTAACAATAATAAAAATTTTCCACACATTTATATAGATAAAATGGGAAACTGACTGACACATCAACGCACAGCTGAAACTATTGGGACTAGCAACGTAAAATTTTGCCTTTATAATGTTTTGAATGTATGTGAGCACTAAGAGAGGATTTTATAAAATTCACCCCCAAGATATGAATCGGGTTCAGTTTGTATAGAGAAACATACTTTCATGCGGGCGAAGCTGCTGGCACAAGCTTGTTTACCTATTAATAAATACTTGCTATAAAACAATGACTTCGCCAATTAGTCTATAGTCACCAATCTGGTCTGATATTACAAGAAAATACTTTATACTAGCCCTCTGCCAGCGGATTCGCCCGCGTGAAAATAGGGTTCTCCATACAAACTTTAGACCCCCATTACATCCCTTTAGTAGGAGCTGAATTTTGAAAAACCCTTTCTTAGTGTTCGCTTACATCGTAAGAGAAAGCATTGTGCAAAATTTCATGCTTCTAGGCCCAGTAGTATTGGCTGTGCGTTGATATGTCAGTCAGTCAGTTTCTCCTTTTATGCATATAGATTATTATAGTTTCTATAGATAATTATTATGATTACTGGCCTGTATTGTGCCACGGCTGGGCAAATGCCTCCCTCTATTCCTTTAATCCTATAAACGGTTTCGTCCATCTTATGGGCAAAGTTGCATCTCCTAATTGCCCTGACTGTGGTATAGTGGAAGACACCATATACTGAAGGAGTGTGTGCGGAGCGATGCCCAAAGAATTTCAGTTTTACCTAAGTTACTAGATGTTAGTTGATGTAACAGCATTCTGGCGTTCCCTTTGTCAAAGGAAAATAGGACTTACAACGTGACTGTGCTTGTATAGTATTCATAGAATGTTTGTACCGACGAGGGTGGCATAATCAGCTTATGATTAAACCCTCTATGTAAAAAAAAAAACTTTAAAAAAGTGGGGTAGTTGACATAAAAATTGTGTTTGCTCAGCCGTATAACGAAGCGTCGTGAGAATGACGTGGACGAAGAAGAGGACAACGCGTCCAGAGACAACACTGACGCTGCACCCACGCCGGAGAGCGAGCGAGCTGCAGAGCGTGAGTATCGGTTATGTTTTTTCGTTAATGTTCTTAAAATTTGGTTACGTTTTAAGTCAAAGTCAATTTTTTATTTCACATGGGCCTACATGGGCACTTATAAAACGTCAGAAGCGTGTGCACGGTTCCAAATTGGTCGTTTACTATGGCGAAGAACCGGCAAGAAACTCCATGGTTACTCTTTTAAAAAAATTGTACTTATCGCTATCCATTAATATGTGCCTAAAATTTATATGAGTGGTGTGAACTGTCAGTGTAAATTGGCAATATATAAATAATAATAATAAGTACTTACTTAGCAATTAAGAAAGAAGTTCACAGTACTTAGTAATTAAGAAAGAACTTCTATGTATGAGTCTTCAATCCACTGTTAGGTCAGCCTTGCGGACGGCGAGCAATAGGTAGCTTGCCTTCCAGTCGTCTGGTAACCATCCGGACCAAGGCTAGTCGTCGACGGCGCGCACTTTTCCCGCGCGCCTCAAGGAGCTGTCAGCTAACCGTAGAGACAAACGTACAGAAAGGTCGAAACCTACTGGGTCCAAGGGTTCGCGTAAAAAAGGAAGCCTCTGTTCCTGGTATAAAGGCAGCGTAGGAACGGTGTGGTCTTTAGTCAGTAAGAGTCTGACACTTGATACCGCCCAAGGGCGAGATTAGTCATTAGATAATTTTTACCCCCCTTAAAATATGTAGTACTTGGGTAAAAACCTCACTTAGCGTCTTCAGTTTTATAGCTTTTAGCCTTTAAGATTGGGAAATTGACTCGTTTTTGTTCAAAATTGCAAATACAATATGTAAAGGTAAACACCGTTGTCACTAAAAAAATTGGTAGTTGATTAAATTATAAAAATGTTTACCTACTTTTAAAAATATATAAACGGATTTTTCTTTAAAAAATAAAAA